>HG995404.1:10000-10010000 GCA_905333125.1 Pheosia tremula | reverse complement strand
AACACTTAGCAATTTCTGAGTAATGATGATTCCCCAGACCCAAGCAACGATCCATGATCACGGAACCATAAGCAATACAATCAACAACAAACAATCAAACAAGCAATAGGTATACGAACTTGTAATGTCCAAAATTAATCATGGTCACAAGCAATAAGTCATGAGCGATAAAGGAAAACCACTCACGTCCTCGAACTCGTCGGGTTTATACAGATTGGTGACTTCTCCGCTGCTCAGTAGGTTGTTGATGATCTCTGTGAAGATTTCCTCCACGATCTGCGTGTCGGAGAATATGAAGGTTGTGCGCTTAGCGTCCACCCCGCACGCCGTGTACAGGAGCTGACAACAATAGAACCATTATCCATCCATCAGCTGAAAGACGTCCACTGGCAGACATAAGCTTCCCCCAATGATTTCCACACAGCCCAGTCCTCCGCCAATCCCATCCACTTTCTCCCTGCGAGGCGTGTGATGTCATCGGTCTACCTTATGCGGAGTCGTCTTACTCTAAGTCTTCCAGCTCGTGGTCGACATTCTAGAACCTTTCTAATTTAACCATAGTTACACTATTATTACATTATAGCAGCTTCTCAAGTCATGCTCGTGTTTGCTATGCTACTAGCGGGGACTGATACGCACATTGGCAGGCAGTTTCAAAGGAGGAAGAAGAGGAACACAGTTTCAGGGCTGGTCCTACTCAACTGAGTCTGCTGACACATTTGTATTTTAGTCGCGCTTAGAACACTATCACCCGAGCTGGCCCTAGCCCAAATTTAGTGACTGCAATGTTTGAGCGTCACTCGACTTCTTCCCTTTTAAGTTGTCATTGCATTTCACAAGTACTATCAGTACCGGTAAGTCGGTTAAAAGGTTGGCATGGCGCCTGAATATTGATAGCGCAGATTAAGATCAGATTTTCCCTGCTAATAGAGCGAATCTCGCCCAAATGTGGATAGAGGCTGAAGCGCAATCTTCAAAGTAGCCTCTTGGTGAGGATAGCGACTTCCATCCGACTCGCATGATACATTTTATAAATAACAAAGCCAATGACAAATCGCTCTCTTGAAGCCGTGACGTGTTCATTAGGAGTTCTGGCTAAGGAGGTTCTTTATACCTTCAGGTCCTCTCTAAAGTCCTTGACGCCATATGTTTTGGTGACGACCACTTGGAAGGAGGTATACTCGCAGATGTACGCGGCGACGCGCGTCAAACTCTGACGACCGGACCCACCTGCAATGGCCAGCTAAACTAGTCACAACATCTACAGCAACCTCTTTAGCAGAAACTTGAAGAATCAAGTTATCAATCTTGTTTCATTTAAAAAAAACTGTTTTAGTTTGATGAAACATTTGTATTTTTCGTGGGATTATAACCATTGTGTGTTCATGAACGTGCATGAGTCAAATGGTATTACTTGACTTTTCTAGGTCGCTTAAAATGACCGGTAAAGTTTTTGGAAAGTATCCACAGCTTTAGTGATAAAGGTTGGGGAGTCATGATATCACAATCGACATCATTATTATGATCAGGGGTACTTATACTGAAAACAACGATCAAGCAATTGTACCCGACTCAAGCAAAAGTGATTTTATTTTGTAGCCGAATGCAAACGTTTAAAAAAAAGAAAAAGATGATTATGAATGCAGTTATATCAATTAAAACATGTCTCGTGCGCACCGGATTTTCAGTGTTGAAAATATCTTCAATGTCGCCATAGACAAGGTATTCTTTTTTAAATAGTATAGTGAAGGCTTCAACACTCCCAACAAAATGACTATTGTGATTATTCGTATTTTTTTTAAATTGGCTTCACCTAATCTGACCTTTCTGAATCACGTTCGATATCTATCGTCCATGACTCAGCACCCTGGGCACAGAAAGCAGGGTCACTACCAACTGAGCTAATCAAGTCACCAACTTAGAAAAGTAAATAAAAACGCACTGTATATAGTTATTATCCTCGTAAATAAATAAGTTAGAATAGAAATAGAGTAGAGTAGCATGGGAGTCCCACCCATTATGACCAGCAGAGGATGTATGATAGAAAGATAAAGTATGAGGAATGAAAGTACGAGAGGCATAAAAGCGAGAACTAGTATGAAATAAACCAGAGAGAATAGGCGCCAATACATGTGGCGGAGACAGTAAAAAAAAAAAAAAAAATCAAGTCACCAAGTATAGTATGGTATGGTATGGTTTTATGGTATGGTACGGTACCGATCCCGACGCACAGCATGTGTCCCCGCGGCTGCGAGATGACGCGCACGATGCGGCAGATGTGCTCGATGGCGTCCTTGAACAGCACCAGGTCCATCTTCACCACGCCCGGGCAGCTGTTGTACTCCTCCATCTGGTTTGTTATGTACCTGCGCAAGCGCAATAACTAGTCAACCAATGACATCCTGTATATTTCAAATATTCCCTTCTTAGTGCCCACCCCCTAGGATACTCAATCTGCCACAGTAGTATGCCACGTGCGATCCTGTGGCGCCCCAATCAAAGGCGGTGGAGGCGGACCGTGGGGTTTTAGCCGGTAAGAGTCCGGCATAACCATGGTATCCATGAGGATTTCCCCACGTTAAAAAAAAAAGGATCGTCAACTTGGGGCTCCGGTTGACAATCTATTAGGGGTCAAATTATCATATATCTAGGACGTCCGATGTATCCAATCGACCACCACAGTTTCATAAATTTTGTCTATATAGGATCCTCGATCTATGTCATAGGTTTATGATATTGTAATATGCACGATAGAGTCCACTTACTTCCTGAGTGCAACGGGGTCGTTCAGATCGTCGTACACCTCGAAGGGGTTGAGGAAGTGGCCGAAGATGGGCGAGGTCTTGGTGGGGCAGAGCGCGTGGAAGGTCAGCTCGAAGTGCTTGCCGAGCATGTCGGACACTTGGTTCATGAACCAGTCGCGATCCCTGACCAACGTACGTGCAGGTAGAGACAAAGTATCATAGACAAATAATTTATTTCCTACTATAGCCATGTGCCTAATCTTAACATAAAAAAAAACGTACAACATTTTGACTCCCCCATTGACTACCTGATTAGCTCAGTGGGTAGTGGCGCTGCCTTCTGCGCTGACGGTCCTGGGTTCAAATCCCGGTAGGGGGACACGCTTTCTGTGATGACCGCGAATGTTTGTACCCGATTCATGGATGTTTAGTATTATTGATTCCTCTAAGATGTTAGTCGAGAAACTGCCTGGCACGAGTGTCGAGATCCCCAAATAATACACAATTCTCTGCGAAAGGAAACGAATCTAAAAATGTATTTGACACGTAATTTACTTCTAAACGAGGCATCCTCAGGACGGCTGGGCTACGAACGAATCTTTATTTGGAATCCCGTCACTCGTAATAGATAGTTTCACGACTAACATCTTCGAAGAGTTCGGTGTTGCTGGTTTCTTTAATCATCGATCAAACTTGTCTAGTTTATAATTGGAAAAGTTGACAAGCCGAAGGTCAGTGGTGGGTTCCTCTTCCCCCATTTGCTTAACAATGGATTTCCGCTAAATATCGCCTAGTTCTATCAATTATAGGTACATAATTAATTCAATTAATGTTTCAAAATATCTTACTTCTCCTCGGTGAGTCGATCGCTGAACACTCTGAAACACTCGCACACCCACAGCCGCAGGAAGCGGGCCTTCGTGTTGGTGTAGTCCTTGTTGCTGCGCAGCAGACCCTGGCGTACCAAGTATTACGACACTGCTACGTACTATTACGTCAGCAAATTGAGCCGTATCTACAAGGCATTAGGGTATACTGGGTGGAAATTGACACGGGTCAGTTGGGGCAGCTACCTTAAGGATTGAAGCTGCGCAAATATGGTCTTAGAACTTAGGGCTGTCACTTATTTTCGAGGACTTGCTATCGGCATTTAATGGGAAAACAACGATTTTCGAAAAACAATTCATAACTGATCCCGTCTCCAAAAAGGATCAAAAGGCTGTTTGGAGGCAAATTAGGATGGAGTTTTCAATCGCAATTATAACTCAAAGTGAAAGTCAAAACATTTATTTCGTATTGGCCTACTACGGGGCATACAGAAATTGTCATAATTTTTTTTGTTTCCTGTATTCTAAAACCGGATCGGAACGCGACCTCAAATGATAAGATCCGGCAAGAAACTCAGCGGGCTTGTCTTTCAAAATGTGATCTTCCGATAAGCCAAAGGCTACCTACTTTTATGTAAATATGTCTATAAACTAATTGTTTTTTACTAACATCCCGGCAGAGTTGAATTAGCAAATAAGTAATAGGCATACCTGGAATATCTTGGAGATATCCCGCAGATTGAACAGATAGTGCATCTTGCTTGGCGTCGGTAGCAGTTTGGCGACAATGTTGTTGAACATATCGATAGTGGCTACCAGGACAATCTTGCCTGTAACGAAACAACCACGAATTGACATTATTATATTCATTTGCATTAGAGGGTACTCAAAGAATATATAAATGAACTTAATTCCATACGGGTACCATAATTTGGCTTAGTACCGATCTTAAGATTTCCGGTAACCCAAGGGTAAAACTATTGAGTCAGAATTTTCCTTTTGGCTAACACCGTAACGACTGTATGTAGGGTCAAACTGTATTCTGAACCCGAAAGCTTGTACCTAAGTCATGGATGTTTAATATATATTATACGGTCGGTTCGTCTCCAGTCCATTGTACGGTAACACCCATCATATAAGCGTTGCCTAGTTTGTGTGTTCGCCTGGCGATATTATTATTATAACTATATTCTGACCGACAGCCTTGGTCTCCTCGTCGAAGTCCTGCAGGTGCTGCGCGATCATGGTGCCGAAGATCTTGATGAGCTGCTGGTGGGTGGGCGGCGTGAGGTAGAAGGAGTGGAAGCAGGACAGCAGCCGCGCCGGCAGCGGCGAGCGCGCGCCGCCCGGCGGGCCCGCCGCGGCGCACAGCACCATACCCTACCACCAGGAGGGGGGTGTTGATAGTGACTTATAACACGTGCTGTTCCCCAGTACCAGGGCCGTAGCTAGGAATTCGCTTCGGGGGCGGTCGAGCTCTGGACCAGAGACAATAACCAACACAACGAACTTCGGAAAGGGTCGAGCTCTGGACCAGAGACAATAACAAACAACAACAAACTTCGGAGAGGTTCGAGCTCTGGACCAGAGTGAAAAAGAGTGTAAAAATCGATGTATTAGCTAATGCATTTCAGAGGAGGGGTTGAACCCTCCACTCCTAGGTTGTACGTAAGAGTACTTTGTTGTACTTTCATCGTGCGAACTGCCAAGGAATGGAACACGCTACCGGCGTCTTTGTTCCCCGTTGACTATATAATCTGGGTGTTTTCAAGTCGAGAGTGAACAGGTACCTTCTAGGCAAGCATGCTACATCGTAGATCTTATCGTCACTTACCATCAGGTGAGATCGAGATCAAATAGTTGCCTATATCGTAATAAAAAAATATAAAAAAGCGACTGGGTACGTAAGTATAAAAGCTTGTTAATTCCACAAAGCTGGTCGCTACCTTGACGTTCTTCCGCCACTGCTTGAGCCGGTCGAACCAGTAGCCGTAGTCGTGCCACAGCCGAACTAGCTCTAGCGGCGGCTGCGACCCGTATTCATCGCGGACCGGCATGTTGATGTCATCCATGAACGCGATCATGCGCTTGCCTGCACGCACGGGCTAGTTACATCATCATATATATATGGCATAGGTATATGATGATCATACACCATCATATATTACAATGATACAAAGATAGGATTATAATGTTATCATATAAAATTGACGTCGTATAAGAAAATCATGTAAACCATAAGGTAGGTATTATGAATTGTCAGAAATGTTCCTACGACTGTACGGCCACCCAGGTTCGGAATGCTGGTTCTATGAAGAGGAACGAGCACGAAACTCCATGGTTGCTCTTTGTATAAGCATGCAATGTGGGCGAAGCTAACCCAAGCTTTTATAATAGTCACTGTACCTACCACGCAAAAAACTCAGAGCAACACACTGAAGCTTATTTTTTTTGTAATAAATGATGGGTTATGGGCAGCAAAGTAAACGATGTAGAAAAGATAGAAATGGATTTAATAAGTAAGAATACACACGGACATGTCGTAGAGAAACTGACAAGCAAGTGACAGCTTTGCTTTTCTGTACACAGAGGAGTTTACTATCTAACACTCCCCCTTAAACTACTCCGACATAGTTCAAAACATAAGACATACAACTTATACTCACAGCAAACTAAAAAACAACAACATATCAACATTCTTAAAAACAAACATAACTAAACCGTCATAGCATATGACAACTCTAACTACCTATGTCTAATAACCTTATTATAAATTAGACAAACATAAACCTTTAACAAACTGTTCATGTTTTTCTTTTGTCAGAGGTTTAGTCAAAATATCTGCTATCATCAAATCTGTTGACAAATACTTGACATCAATAACATTTCGCTTTATTGCCTCTCTAATGAAATGATGCCTCACATCAATGTGCTTAGTTCTGCTGTGGAACATTGAATTGATAGTTAACTTCTGAGCAGATTGATTATCGTTGTACATTAAAACTTTACAATCTTTCTCTAACAATTCATACAGAAAGTTGCGAACAAAATAAGCTTCCTTGCAAGCATCTGACATCGACATATACTCCGCCTCTGTGCTTGAAAGAGCAACTGTCTTTTGTTTTCTACTCTCCCAGGCTACTAAAGACTTTCCAAGTTTAAAAATAAAACCTGTGTATGACTTCCGGTCAATATCGTCGTTAGCCCAGTCAGCGTCAACGTAGGCGGTGACACTGTCCAGTCCTCCTTTTTCAAATGTCAATGAAAAATTGGACGTTCCTTTTAAATACCTTAGTATCCGTTTTGCCGCTTTCCAATGAACTTCTGAGTAAGTTTCGTTAAATTGGCTTAGCACACTCACTGCGTGAGCAATATCCGGTCTACTGCATACTGCAATATACATTAGACATCCAATCAAATTTCTATAACTATACTTCTCTTCCTTTCCTTTTTCATGCGAAAGTTTTAGCCCCTTTTCCATTGGTGTCTTGGCGGACTTACAATCTGTCATCTGAAATTTCTCTAGCACTTTCATTATATAACCAGATTGATCAAGAATTATTTTATTATCACTCTTCTTAACTCTCATACCTAAAATGTGGTTAACAGGACCCAAGTCTCTCATTTCAAATTCCTTCATCAAATCGCTCTTTATTTTCTTCTTTAAGACCGAATTAGTACTTGAAAACAATAGAATATCATCCTCGTACAAGGCAATGATCAACAATTCACCTAGCATTCTTTTAAAATACACGCAGGGTTCTGACGAAGTTTTTCTAAAATTCATTTTCTTCAACAAAACTTCATTTAATTTATCATACCACATCTTGGATGCTTGTTTCAGGCCATAAATGGCTTTATTTAATTTATAAACCATTTGTTCTTTACCTTTCATTTTGTAACCATCAGGCTGCTCCATATAGACCTTTTCTTTTAGATCGCCATTCAAGAACGCAGTTTTCACATCGAGTTGATCGATATCCATATCGTACTCCGCAGCTATAGCCAGTAACATTCTAATAGTAGAGTATCTTACCACTGGGGAAAATGTTTCTTCGTAATCTACACCATACTTCTGAGTATAACCCTTTGCCACGAGGCGAGCTTTATACCTCAAGAGTTCACCGTCCAGACCTCTTTTCTTTTTGAATACCCATCTGCACTTTATAGGTTTTTGGTCTTTTGGTCTCTCAGTAAGTGTCCAACATTTATTATCAATGAAAGATTTGTACTCATCTGACATAGCTTTTCTCCACTCAACTGCTTCTGAACAATCCATGGCTTCCTGTACGCTTTCTGGCTCATCACCATCGCTGCATAATTTCTTCACCAGCAACACAGACTGCGCATCCATCTCTGGATCTTCACAGTCTGACATGTATGATGTATCGTCCAAGCTCGTATCACCTGGAATATATGTTGGATCCGCACAGCTATTTAATTCAAAAGTGTCGTCACTATCTGAGTCATGTACTGTATTTGTACTCGTCCTTTGCCCTCGGTCATCAGACAACTCTGGATTTACAGTAGATAGCTCAGACAGTCCATCAGACTGTATAAATACCAAGTCCTGATTATCATCATGTGACCTATTCTTATAGAAATTCTTTTCCAAGAAAACCACATCACGAGCACTGACACATTTATACGAATCATTAGGATCTAATAGCCTGTAGCCTTTCGTATCGTCACAATATCCAACGAATATATACTGTTTTGATTTTGAATCTAGTTTGTTTCGATTCTTTAAAACAACTGCATAAGCTAAACAACCAAAAATACGTAAATGGTTTACGTTCACCTTTTGATTGGTCCACTTCTCCTCAGGAACTTTTCCAACTACAGCCTTAGTTGGTGTCCTGTTTTTCAAGTAAACGGCAGTATTCACAGCTTCCGCCCAGAATTTGTTCTCCAATCCTGCATCTCGTAACAAACACCTTGTTTTCTCCACAATAGTCCTGTTCGCCCTTTCCGCCACGCCGTTCTGTTGTGGGGAATACGGGACTGTTGTCTGATGCTTGATTCCACTTTTCTTTAGGAAATCCTGTAATTTGGAATTTACAAATTCACCACCGTTATCACTACGAAGAATTTTTATTTTGTGATTAGTTTCATTTTCTACCACCGCTTTAAAATTCTTGAAATGCTCAAATACTTCATCCTTCATCCTCAAAAAATACACATAAGTTTTTCTAGTGTAGTCGTCGATGAACGTCAGAAAATACTTTTTACCGCTAAAAGAAACACATGGCATAGGGCCACACAAGTCTGTGTGAATCAACCCTAACACTACAGTAGCTCTGGTGTATGACTTCTTAGGGAAAGGCAGTCTAGTCTGCTTGCCCTCAATACACGCAGTACACGGATGAAAAATATTTGTATTATAGTTCACTCCTGTCACCATACCTCGTTTCAAAAGCGTCATGCTCCTGGAGTTCAAGTGGCCTAAACGACGATGCCACGTCTCCTGAGACTCCTCTGCTACTTTACCTTCCGAACTTGATGAAGCTCGCAAGACCGTCTTGCGATCCGATTGAAGTTCCTTACCATCTGTCAATGCACTGAAAGAAACAGATTTATTGATGCTCCCTACATAAGGTTTAGCGATGATATCGAGTTTATAAATACCATCCCTTAATGTTGCAGTAGCTAGAACTCCCTTAACATCGGATATACAACACATATGTTTATCAAAAACTATTCTATAACCTTTCTTTACTAAAACACTCACAGATAGTAAATTTGCTGAAAGATTAGGTACATAATAAACATCTGTTATAGTCCTTACACAGTCTTTAAGGTTTACGGTAACCTGTCCTCGACCCGCTGTCAACAGCTTCTCACCATTTGCTACATTCACTACAAACGGCTTCTCACACACAAAATCGTGCAATAAGTCTCTGTTGTTGCACATATGACTCGTCGCTCCACTGTCCACATACCACATGTCATGCTGGATATTCGCCGTTAGTGCTGTCAAGGTAGCCTGATGGTGTACCTTGC
Source organism: Pheosia tremula (assembly GCA_905333125.1). Taxonomy (NCBI): domain Eukaryota; kingdom Metazoa; phylum Arthropoda; class Insecta; order Lepidoptera; family Notodontidae; genus Pheosia; species Pheosia tremula. Next base: position 10,000,426 of record HG995404.1, on the reverse strand, counting down.
CTTTAGTCACCTTCTTGTTTCCTTTCGGGCAATCCTTCATAAAATGTCCAGTTTTCTTACATCGAAAACATCTAAATGGTTTCGTAGTGGTTGACAAAGCCATTGTATCGTCAGTTTTCTTGTCACGACGTCCGTACTCTTGCAATAATTTACTTTTTACAAGACCGCTGGACAGCTTGACGTTCGAATTCTCGAGGGCCATCACGAGAGGATCATAGTCGGGTTGCAATCCGCTCAACATAACAACCGCTAAGAAATCGTCTTCCAGGGGTGAGCCAATGTCCTGCAATTGTTGTGACAAATCTGACAATTTGGTGAGATAACTTTCCATGCTGCTGTGCTCATTCAGTTTCATACTGAATAGTAATCTTAACAATCCTAGTCTGCGACACAGTCCTCTGTCTTCATAGGCTCTACTTAAATTCACCCACGCTTCTTGCGCGTCCTTCGCATTTCTAATGTATGGAAATGCACCTGGTTGCACAGACAGAGAGATCTTCGCTAAAGCCTTCTGAGACTTTTTCGGACAGACTTTTTCTTCTTTGCTATCACCTTCAATGCAATCCCAGAGGTCATCGTGTATTAAAATCATTTTCATCATGAACTTCCATGTTGAATAATTGTCGATACCTCGTAATTTGTCGTTACATTGAATCAATGTGTTTGCTGCCATCTTTTCCAAAAATCACCCGATCGAAAAATTTAATTATTTAATTTCACGAAAATGGTTTGGAAATATATTTACATAACTACAGGGAACTACGCCCTGGGCCCATAACCTGATGGGTTATGGGCAGCAAAGTAAACGATGTAGAAAAGATAGAAATGGATTTAATAAGTAAGAATACACACGGACATGTCGTAGAGAAACTGACAAGCAAGTGACAGCTTTGCTTTTCTGTACACAGAGGAGTTTACTATCTAACAATAAACACGTTTATTAAACAAAAGAGTTAGAAATAAATAATTTTGAAACACAAAGACAAGCCCGCTGAGTTTCTTGCCGGAACGCCGGATCTTCACAGTTGAGATCGCGTTGTAGAGTTCAGAAAAAAAAATTAAATGAAAATTTGTAGTGCCCCCGTAGGCCTATACGAAATAAATGATTTGACTTTGACTTTGACTTTGACATGTAATATGACTTGGCCCACTCACCTCCGGCTGGAACATAGTTCCCTTTGGTCCTCTTCTCGAGCCTAGCCTCAATAATATCCTGCACATTAGCAGCAGTGGTTTGAGCAGACATGTTGATCACTTGTGTGCTGTACCTGTTGGGTTATTATAGATCTCAGAGCTCAGTTCTCAAAAGACTTACAAACTTAACTCAACGCGTACTCACTTATAAAGCCCTTCGCAAAAAAAAATCAAATGGAACTTTTAACATATCATTTACAAAGCTCCAAAAAATTGTTAGAAATAAGAACTAGGATACGATACTTGGCGGAAATCCATTATTAAAAAAATGTGGGTCCCGACACTCGTGATAGATAGTTTCTCGACTAACATCTTAGCCTTCGGTGTTTCTGGCTTCTTTAATTATCTATCAACTTGATTTGTTTATAATTGGAAAAAATTACAAGCCGAGGGTCAGTGGTAAGTTCCTGTTCCCCCATTTGATTAGTTCGAAAGAAATATGGTGGAAATGGTACAGTGATATTGACCACAATGTGTTCTATGCTGAAAAGCGTTTGGCTTAGCATGAGCTGGGGGAAACAAAGCCACCCACAGACCCGCTCCCTGATTACGTAACTTGCAATAGTCTAGCGATAGCAGTAATCGAGCAATAATTGCTAATTCGTATTACCTATGACTGCGACGCCATACAAATCTGCGATTTGAAAGCAATTATTGCGAGATTATTGCTATCGCTTTGCTATCGTTAGGCTAGGCAAGATACGTAATCAGGGGGCTGATTTATAGCCTAACGTTCATTTGTTTAGCACAATCATAGGCCCTGGCAACCAATATTCAATATTAATGATACAGTTATAAAGTCAATTTTACTAAACCCAAGTATCGAATATAAACAGGGATAGCAACTGGAGCTTTTAACCATGAAGTCACTTCTACAACACTAAAGTATTGAAGTGAATTGTCACAAACACTGACTGACTATTTTCGTATTTATGTAATAAAAACGAAAATATACGAGTATATAGAACGAAAAGAAAAAACTAAAATATATATAGTCAGTTCACGCCAATTTCTTGGCTATATTTCCTTACTCTGATAATTAGCGGACTTAAAAACACAGAGAGTATTACAGCTTTTAAAGCCTCTACAAATGGTCTGTTATGGTGTAATGAGACACGAGTCTGGCAAACAACTGATTTATTAATCAAACGTAGGTAGGTACATACAACTTATTTATAAAGTACCCTCAACATCTTCCCCTTAAATAAAAAGAACGAATCTAATAAGGCTATAATAATAATAAGGCAAGTTGATACATTATCTCTTATGATAATCAAAGAAGATATACTTATTAAACCTACCACATATTTCCCTTTTTTTTTTTTTTTTTTTTTTTTAACTTAAAAGTACTTAACAATAAAGACATAAGTTATATTTATATCCCTAATTGAAACAAAACTTAGTAATTCGACACCAGATATTATCGGTATACAAACATACATTTCAAAGTTTTTTATTAGCTTTACTTCGAGTCATAGGCGGGGAATAACCTCTTTGAAAACTAGCGTCTGCTAATTGTTCCTGCACCGGTGGCTCATAGACTTCATCATCTGAGATGTCACAATAATTTTCTTCATCACTACTTCGAGTAATAACTTCTTCAGTTTCTAATTTACTATTATCTGAAATCACAGATTCTTCAGACACTGTTTTAATAAGATGTCGACGATTACGTCGGTAAATTCCTCTTTTGTTCTTAATTACATACGATCGCGGTGTTGGTGCTTTTGCAACAACGGTGCCTCGAACTCTGTCGTTATTAGTTTCTAGCATGATGACGTCATCGCCGACATCCAACTCTGGCAATGGCTTACAATGTTGATCATAATAACTTTTACTTTTTATTTGTTTATCTAACAATTGCTTGTAATTTTCCTTATCGTGACAATATATTTTCCTTAATAAGTCGGGATGAACCGGAAGTCTACAGTTGAGCCTACGTCCCATCATTAGCTGTGCAGGAGAATCCAACTTATCACGCGGAGTATTTCTGTAGCTTAATAAATTCAAATAAAAATCTGATTGGCTATCAATAGATTTTTTCAGTATTTTTTTTACCGTTTGTACTGCCCTCTCACTTTTACCATTCGACTGAGCAAAGTAAGGAGATGAGGTTACATGATCGAAACCCCAATCTGCAGCAAACATTTTAAAACCACGACTCGCATATTGTGGCCCATTATCGCTTACTACTACTTCCGGTATACCATATCGAGCAAAATTTTGCTTCATAACATTTATAACTGAATTGGATGAAAAATCTCTTAATTGTGATACTTCAATAAAGCCTGAAAAATAATCTACTAAAAGGATGTAAGTTTTCTTACCATACTCGAATAAATCAGTACCGATTTTATTCCATGGTAAATCTGGTATTGGGACCGGAATCATGGGTTCTTTTGTCTGTTTATTTGTATTCTCCTGACACGCTTTACATTTTCTTACATAAACTTCAATATCTTTACCAATACCTGGCCAAAATAACACTTCTCGAGCTCGCCTTTTACAGCGGTCTACGCCCAAGTGTCCTTCATGAATGATACTCAACATAACCGTTCGTAAAGAAGATGGAATCAAAACCTGTTTATTTTTAAATATTACTCCATCCACACAGTACAATTCTTCTCTAAATGAATAATAATATTTCAAATAGTCCGGTAAGCTATATTTATGGTTAGGCCATCCCTGATTAATAAACAATATCAATTCTTTTAAAACTTTATCTTTAGCCGTTTCCTTTTTTACTAGACTTAACTTTTTCTCCGATATAGGTACATTACCAACTACCATTTTAACTTGATACAAAACTGCCCTACTGATGTGATCATTATACAATTCCGGCAGGGGCGCACGCGACAAAGTGTCTGGTATAAACATAAATTTTCCGGGCTTATAAGTCACGAACAAATCATAACCTTGCAATCTCAAAATCATTCTTTGCAAGCGTGCTGGGATCGAATCTAATGCTTTTTTAAAAATACTTTCGAGGGGTTTGTGATCCGATTCTATCAACACTCGATTTTTTCCATATATGTATTGATGAAATTTTTCACATGCAAAGACTATAGCTAACATTTCTTTTTCAATTTGCGCGTACCTAACCTGTGTGTCAGTGAGTGTGCGTGAGGCATATTCGACGGGGCGCCCCCCCTGCAACAACACGGCGCCGAGCGCCACGCTACTAGCGTCCACTGATAGCACGACGGGACTACTAACATCATATAATGCTAACACAGGTGCATCGCACAGTAACTGTTTCAACCTCTCGAACGCACTCCTATGCCCGTGTTCCCAACTCCATGAAATATCTTTTTTCAGTAATCTAGTCAGAACGTAAATATGTTTCGAATAGTTGGGTATAAATTTGGAAAGATAATTTACTGCACCTAAAAATCTTTCCAAACTTTTCCTATCAACAGGCTCGGGCATATTTATAATGGCCTTTATTTTTTCAGGATCGGGTTTCATGCCATTTTTACCAAAGCAATGTCCTAAATACGTGACCTCCTCTACACATATCCGACACTTATATTTATTGAATTTTAAATTTATTTCGCGTGCCCTATCCAACAATGCTTTTAAACGTTGATCATGTTCATTTTTACAGCGGCCCCACACTATAAGATCATCGATAAATGAGTCAACTCCTTCTAGCCCCTCGAACAGCTGTTTAATTTTCGCATGAAAGACTTCAGGTGCACAATTTAATCCAAAAGGTAGGCGTAGGTACTGATATCTTCCGAAAGGTGTGTTAAACGTACATAAGTCTGCACTTTCACTGTCTAACTTGACAGCCCAAAATCCAGAATTAGCGTCTAAAACTGTAAAGTATTTTGCCCCATGAAGCTTGGTTGCGAACTCATTTATCGTTGGCAGTTGAAAATGGGCACGCTGTATAGCAGCGTTAAGTGGCCTAGGGTCCAGACATATACGTAACTGCCCATTCTTTTTGGCTACTACCACTAATGCATTTACCCACTGTGTCGGATGAGAAACCTTTCTGATGACCCCTAACTGTATCATCCTGTTCAACTCATCTTGTAATTTATCCCGTAATCCTAAGGGAACATTACGACGGGCACAAACAACAGGCGGCACAGATTTGTCCGTTACAATATGATACTCTCCAGGTAAACACCCCAAACCATCAAATAAATCTGCATTTTCGGATTTAATATCATAAATTCTTTTGATCAATCCTAAATTCAAACATGATTGTCGACCCAGCACACTTTGACAATTAATTTTAGCAATTGCAAATTTTAAATTATATGGTTTATTTTTATATAACCATGTTATGTAACAAACTCCTTTCAACGGAATAATATCTCCACTATACGATTGCAATCTAATTTTCTCTATCGTATTAATTATATCCGTGCTGTAACCTAATAATAAAAATCGCGTATACGACAAAACATTAATATCCGCACCCGTGTCCAACTTAAATTTTTCGTTGCCGCACTTACCGCTTAAAGTTTCAAACCAGTCCCCGGCAGAGACGTTTAACTGCGACACATTATGCAGCATCGATATATAAACTGACTCATTATCATCATTATCACTTTTATCACTATCACATACGGCAATATCATACATTTTATTTATTTTCCCCCTATTTTTAACTTTACACATTCTTGCGAAATGACCGCGATTTTCGCATACGTAACACAGCACATTAAGGGCCGGACAGGATGCAGGCTCAGTGCACTGGCCTCCGCATCTATCGCAGTGACCCGCTGCGTGGCTCCGCGCGGGCGTGCCGGCGGCGCGCGCGGAAGCAGCCCCGCCGCCCCCTCGCCGCCACGGTGCGCGCCGGCCGCGCCCTCCGCGGCCCGCACCGCCGCCGCCGCCGCGCATGCCGACCGCGTCCACATGCGCCTGCACAGACCCCAGGCCTGCGCCTCGCGTCTCCAATAGCCGATTGTTGTCACTCGATATTTCATCCACTTGGCAAACTTTTATAGCAGTATCCAAAGTTAAATCTTCAGTTCTCAATAACCGATCTCGTACGACAGTACTTTTTATGCCACACACGATACGGTCGCGAAGTAATTCATCTTCTAATATCTTAAATTCACAACTTTTAGCCAATAATTTCAGCGCAGTGACGTACTGATTAATCGATTCACCGATTTCTTGATGTCTTGTAAAGAAATTATATCTGGCTAATGTGAGATTAGGTTTCACGCCGAAATACGTATCGAATTTTGTCATCAACACTGTGACATCATCTCGTTCGCTTTCCTGTCCGAAGGTAAATGTCTCGTACACATCAAACCCATCTGGTCCAATTAAATTTATCAATAAACTGGCTTGTACATCTCCCTTTTCTTTGTGTACCCCAGATGCTTTTAGGAACAGGTTAAACTGCGTTTTCCAACGCTTCCATGCGTCAGCCCGGCTGACGGAGCTGCCCTCCAGACTCAACTCCGGCGGTGGTCGCGCGTGCTCCATATCAAACAAACAACCACAAAACACTTCCGAAACTGCAATATACTGATATTTAACGTTTTAAAATAATTTTAACCGCTGCCACCATGTTATGGTGTAATGAGACACGAGTCTGGCAAACAACTGATTTATTAATCAAACGTAGGTAGGTACATACAACTTATTTATAAAGTACCCTCAACATGGTCCAACTTAGCATCAATTTTGTAGAGCCGATTTGCAAGGTCCCAACAAATTTGCATGTCAAGAAGCAAGTTGGCTCACAATGACATGCCAACCCCTAAAATCGGCCATACAGATTGGGTGGCAAGTTAGTAGAAGCTTCCAGTTTGTTTAATCTTATCGCATAACCAACTCACTTAGAAGTGTCCAAGCTAGCTAACGTGCCCTGTATAAGGAAGGTCTTGCCGGTGCCAGTGGGCCCGCCTACCAGCACACCGTACCCAGCCTTCAACATGTCCAGCGCAATGATTTGCACGCGAATGAACTCCACAGTCGGCACCAGGATCATGTGGTAACCCAGGCTACAAAGAAAATAGCCCTCGTGAGCAAATATTCCGAGAACGTCAAATCCCATGTTGCAAGGACTAGTTTATAACCACCCGAAAGAGAGATTCGCGAAATGAGAAATCTCAAGCTGCGATGGAATTATAGAAATGTATGGGGAAAAGTGTTTTTGGATTTGCGACATTTCTAGTACTCTAACCTAACTTGGCTCCATAGAGCCTTTCGATCCTTTTTAGAGACAGTTTTCTTGCTGATGTAGCGACCGCTTCAACCTCGCCACAAGCTACACAGATAGTGCTGCATTCAGAACAATAGACAATTCTCAACATAATCCTGAATCGCGCTATAAGAGTTTTCGGAGCTCGTAACATATATACAATATCCCGACACGATCCATGGGGGCATACCACCCGCCTGGCTGGAAGATCTTCCCTTTTCCGCTAAACTGGCTATAATTTCTCATTAAAATCTGTAAAATGCCTATAACAATAATACCAAAAACTAAGAAATAGTCTTCCGAGACAATATTAGCGTTGTTTCAACACTTAATGTAGGTATAGTTAAAAGTCAACGTCACTGACTTGGGATTGAACCGCCAGTTATCAGGCAGCTTGTCCTCCCACGGCTTGAACTGGCGCAGCCTCTCGTCCACGTAGTAGTCGTAGACGGTGTCCTTGAGGGGGAAGATGCCCTCGTGCTCGCGCACCCAGTTGTCCAGCTTGCGGCGCGGCTCGTCCTCCAGGGTCGCGCACACCGACCAGATCAGACTGCCGGCGACGTTATTTTGTTTGTCACCCATGATGTGATGATAAATCATGATGACAGGTCCAGATATTCTAGTACAGCGCGATGCATAATCAAGCTGATACAGACTAAAGAATTACGACCAAAAAAAACTAGAGTCTCGTGTTCTGCTTCTGATCAATATGGACCCAATGTGTCTACAAATTGAGTAGTATTCAGAATTACCACTTGTTGCTCATCAGTCGGCAGGTGCAGACGTGCCCCTAATTTCATAGAATTTGAAATTAATTTACAATGACATTACAAATATTTTTGAGAAGAATAGTGCGGTCTTTAGTCCTAGTTATACCCGTATAGAGTCCAAAACTGCTAGTTATTGGAATTAGAACGCCTAAGTTAAAGCTAAGATATTGTATCAGTTTCAGAACAATTTTTATTCATGTTATTATTCCAGCCCTTTTTTATGTCCCACTGCTGGGCACGGGCCTCCCCTCAATGTGAGGGGGGATTAGGCCATAGTCCACCACGCTGGCCCAGTGCGGGTTGGCAGACTTCACACATCTTTCGAGGGGTTCTCTCAGACATGCAGGTTTCCTCACGATGTTTTCCTTCACCATTTAGCAAGTGATAATCTTGGTTGAAAATGAGATTCGCACGTGAAAAATCCCAGAGGTGCGAGCCGGGGTTTGAACCTGCAATCCTCGTTACCGAGGCAAGCGTTCTACCAACTTGGCTATCACTGCTTGTGTAAACCATTACATTATGTAGGTATTTATGAAGCATCCAAAATAATATGCAGAGATTCTACCGTCCGTTCGGAGTACCGTTTCCATGGAGAAGAAGGAGTGCATGTGCAAGTACTCACGCGAAGAGGAACCTCATCTTGGAGAAGCCCTCGTTGTCCTCCTCGTCGGGCAGCGGCGGCGCGGGCGGCGGCAGGCGGCCCAGCAGGCGGCACAGCGAGCGCACGCCCGTCAGCTCCTGCCCGCGCACGCTGGCGCCCTCCGCCAGCTGCAGCCGCTTCAGCTCCAGCACCGGCGTGAGGATGTTGCCGAAGTGCCGCCGCAGCTACACCCCCCGTCCCCCGGACACACGCTACAGGCACTCGCCTCGCCTCCCTAGCCTTCCCCATCAGGCAAGGGTAGGGGGCTTCCATCTAACGACCGAAGCCGTTCATTGTGATCGATTTCAAGAATACGAAATTGTATTTTTTTCAATACATTTTTATTTTGCTAGTAAAAAATATTTTTTTCAATTTCTTCGTTCAAAACAAGTTGTACAACAAATTACTACCATGGGTAATATTTCTGGTTCCTTTTTTAGAGTGTAAGTTGAGGTTATCAGAACATTTATTTCGTAATCATTTTAATTTTACACTATAACCGGATCGCACGGAACGGGACCTTAACTGAGAAGATCCGGTAAGGCACTTAGCGGGCTTGTCTTCTTACAATATTTCTTTATAATTTACCATGTTTCATTATTGTCTTTAGCTCCAATGCCAGTTGCCTTTCCTATCATCCTTAGAACATAAATAAATAATCAGCATATATTTTTCTATATTTTTTTTCTCAAGTCAGAAAGGCGAGAGTTGACGAGAACCCTGACCTGACAACTCTACCAAGAGTGTAGCGACTAAGAAGAACAAGAAGACCATGCTTCACTCACCATATCCCTGTACTCCGGATCGTCGATGGTGTCCAGCCAGGAGTTGACGAAGGGCCACCAGCCCCAGTCCTTGTAGTCGTTATACACCATGCCGTTACGAGACACCGTGGCGGGAGACGCCACCGCCAGGTCCAACGTCTCAATTAACAAGGATACCTTGGTCAAAGAAAATTGGTTGGGTCGAATCGTGGTATGGGAAAACTTTGTGTGATAAGCTCAAATGTCTGTACCCGAGTCATGGATGTTCAATATATAGGATGTAACACAATTGTGATATAATATTTTAGGGAATTAACGTAGTCATACGACTGAACAGGTTTCCCCAAGTAATATAGGTCGAATTAAAAAAAAACTTAAAAAAGAACTCCTACGGTATAAATCATGATTATTAAATAAGCCCCGCCCGCACCGCTCTCGGATAGGATTCCTTTGCCTTCATTATTTTTTAATTTTGTTACACCCGTATAATTAAACCCTGGAATCACCCCTAGTCTAATTGCATGGTACCCATAATACAAGCGATGGGTCTGGGCCTGGTATGGTTGTTCCTCTGTCTATATTATTATTCGATAAGTGACCTTGTCTGCCATTTAGGGGAGGCGCGTGCCCAGCAGTGGGACATTAAAAATGGGCTGGAATTATTAACTGACCTTGAGCCTTCTTACGAAGACCAATGATGTCAATGACATATGGATCAATATTCCACCAAAGGTTTCCCCACCTGTGCAGGCATCGATATTCTCTCGCTGTTGACCAGAGTCAGCAGCTTGTTGTCATCCATCACCGAGTTCAGGTTCTCTATCCAGATGGCGTCCACGGGACCGTCGAAGATGATCCACTTGTAGTCCGGAGACTCATCTGGACAATGAAGCGTACAATGTAGTACCCCCCCCCCCCCCCCCCCCCCCCCAACAATGCGGGAGAAGGACACCGTGGGGTTTTAGTCCGTTAAAGTCCGACATAACCTGCTTGCCTCCCGGCATCGGGCTATCCATGAGGATTTACCCACGCAAAAAAAAAAAAGATAGATCCAGGCTTAACCAGTACCGGATAAGTGCGCAAGCGCTTCCATTCCCTCATAAACAAAGCAGGATAGAGACCGCCGTGAGGCTTTAGTCACAGGGAGTCCGACATTATCCCGTTAAACTCTCCTGTAGCTTTCTGCTCCATGAGGATTTTTCGACGTTATAAAAAATTGATAAAACGCTTGCCTCGGTAACGAGGCTTGCAGGTTCAAACCCCGGCTCGCACCTCTGGGATTTCATGTCCGAATCTCATTTTCAACCGTGATTATCACTTGCTAAACGGTGAAGGAAAACATCGTGAGGAAACCTGCATGTCTGAGAGAAACCCTCGAAAGATGTGTGAAGTCCGTCGATCCGCACTGGGCCAGCGTGGTGGACTATGGCCTAATCCCCCTTGAATTAAGGGGAGGCCCATACCCAGCAGTGGGACATTAAAAAAAGGGTTGGAATTATTATATAATAATTATTATAAAAAAAATTTGAGGTCACCACGTACCCTGGCAAATGGTCCTCATGATGGAGGAGAGAACGCCGTCCTTCCACTCGCCGGTGCCGAGGTTGTACTCTCCGTACAGCTCGCCCAGCGTCAGCGCCTTCGGGTTCATGGGGTTCACCTGCACGTTCTCGAAGCCGGCCACGCGCTCGCGGTGCAGCCGCGACAGCGTCGCCGCCAGGATCTTCCACGACACCGACTTGGCCGTGTTCGTGTCGCCCAGGAGAATGCTCGAGTGACGTGAGTTCTGGAGGGGCGGGGGCGGGGGGGGGGGGGTTAATGACCAAGTGGTCAGAATCAGCTGCCTTATGAATTGGATGAATTGGATGTAGGTAATCTCTGGAACCACTAATCCGATACGGAAAATTCTTTAGAAAGATTCATAGTTCCTGGGTGCTATAGACTATATTTCATCCAGGCACCACGGGCAGGGCCGCCGCTGGCAGAAACTAATATATAATGAATGAAGAATACCAGCCCTTTTTAATGTCCCACTGCTGAGCACAGGCCTCCCCTCAATGCGAGGGGGATTAGGCCATAGTCCAACACGCTGGCCCAGTGCGGGTTGGCGGACGTCACGCATCTTTCGAGGGGTTCTCTCAGACATACAGGTTTCCTCACGATGTTTTCCTTCACCGTTATGCAAGTGATAATCATGGTTGAAAATGAGATGCCAGAGGTGCCAGAGGAGCCTGGGGTTGAACCTGCAATCGTCGTTACTGAGGCAAGCGTTCTACCAACTTGGCTATCACTGCTATACAACATACAATTAAGCACCACAAACCTTAGTCTCGAAGGTCTGTATAACCTTGTGCAGCGCCGCCTTCATAGGCTGCAGCCCCACGGCCCTCATCTCCGCGGAGATGGCGCTCTCCAGCATGTCGTAGTCCAGGGTCGGGATCTCCACGTCCGGGAAGATGTCCTGCATGATGCCGTCGAACAGCGGCACGTCCTTGGCCGTCAGGCGGGCCACATTCATGTCGCGCATGGCTAGGATCACCATCTGGATTCAGAGACGGACTAAACATTATTACATTTAATTGATAGAACTAGGCGATAGTTGGCGGAAATCCATTTTTAAACTAATTAGTTTAACCATTATTACATTTGTCAATTTATTTCGGCACCACGTATTCAAGGAGTGTAATAAGGACTATAATTCTGAGTATATATATATTTGTTATACAGAGTGACACTGAAAGGTTGTACTAGGCCTCGAAACTGCGCTTCTTTAGTTATTTTAAAATAAATACACAATTGATTTTGTATATTTACGCAAATACTACACATTGAAATAATGCTAATTTCAAGGATTTTGTAGTATTCGCGTAAATATAAGAAATCAATAACCTAAATTAAATTTTTGTTAAGTATTTTTTAGAAGAAAAGAGCTTTATAATGCGTTTGTTAATGTATTATAAGTGTCTATAAATTTGGTGGTACGTAGTTATATTCCTCGCGAGACTACAGCTCCGCATCTCCAGCACTTCTTATGTATAATAGTTTGTATGCTAATGATGATAAGAAGATGAACCTCTTGCTCGGGAAGGTTGGGATAAGCCCTCCGCTTGACGCCAGCATACCGCAGCAGCGCGACCATGGACCGCAGCCCGAAGTCGTAGTGGTCCTGCTTCGACAGCTGCTGCGTCGCCAGCTGGTACAGCGTAAATACCTGGAACAATCATAGTTATTTGTGATATATACCTGGAACATTGAAATAAAATTAATTTTACGGATTTTATCGCGTTTATATTTATTTTTGATTTTACGTTCTCGACGTTATTAAATCCAAGACCAATCCTACCATTGCAAGACCTCAAGACACTGTGAGAACTTTCTGAGTAGATCAGACCAAAAGCAACAATTAAATATGAGGGTACCCCGTCTCAAACTATGACACCAGGACGTCAACCACCTCAGTCGTCCCGTGACCATGGTTGCTGCAAAGCAGCCGAAACGTCGGCAACGTAAAATCAAAATATAAAGGCGATAAAATCCTTAAAATTATAAATAAATATAAGAAATCAATATAAAACTAATTTTACGGATTGTATAGCGTTTATTTTGTTTTTACGTTCCCGACGTTTCGGCTGCTTTACAGCAATCATGGTCACGGGAGTACTGAGGTGTTTGACGTCCTAGTGTCATAGTTAGAACTGGGGTACCCTCATATTTTGTTGTTGTTTGCGGTCCGATCTACGCAGAAAGTGCTCACAGTGTCTTGAGGTGTTTCTGGTGTTTTTTTAATTGAGATTGAGATTAAAAAACATTCTAATTTCAATAGGGATGATGGCTGTGGTACAACCGACTTGGGATTCAGTAATTAGTATAATTAAATCCAAAACCAAGCACACCATTGTAAGATTGCCACCTAAAACATTAACAATAGTTCATCCAACGATTTAAGCCACACCTACAGGGTCGTACACCACGTACTTCTTGAGATTTTTTATTATATCCCAAGGGAGCCCTTTCATTTCCCGGAATTAAAAAAATTATCATACCCATAATAAAATCTGTCTAGTACATTATGTGATAATAATATTTACTTAGTTTTTTTTTACTTTCTCGTGTATTACCTTCTTGGCGTTGATCTTGTAAGCGGTGAAGCCGTCAGAGAAGAGAGTATTCTCCGCTATGATCAAGGAATCCGGCACGCACATCGCGATCGGGCGGAACATGGACTTGAGATTATCTGGTAACTCTGTTCGCCCCGCGTAACTATATGGAGAAAATCACTTGCAATTGAGGAGTGATTATGACAAGTGGACCCTAGCAAGGGCTAATGATATTGAAATTTCTATAATTGATAGAACTACAACAACAGAGTCGCTCAATTTATTCCAGTAGTAGCAAGAGTAGTGGGGGTAATGGGGATGGCGGTCGGTTGCATTTATAACGCGGGCGTGCGGTGCTACGTCGCTTTTATCAAGAATTATAAAAGCCCCCCCCCCCCCCCCCCCATGTAACGCGCAGTAACGTTTTTCTGCGGGTCAAAAATCACCAAAAATTGCGTTACGTAATACTTTAACGCTCCCTTACCCAGGGTTCATGGTAATGAATATCCCGCAGTTGGGGTCCAGCTTGATATCAAACCCCTCGAACATGAACCGCTTCTGGAAGAGCGAGAGCGCGAGCAGGACGGCCAGGATCTGCTGCGCGACCACAGATAACACTTCGATGTTGATGCGGTTGAACTCGTCGAAGCAGCCCCAGCACCCGCTCTGCGCTATGCCTGGGGGGCGCGGGACCGCTTGAGTATTATCACGGAGTGTCTTAGCTATGGTGACACCCGACTTCTTTTAAAAAAAATACCTTTAGGGTGGCATCGATCTATGGTAGAATGGATTAGTCGACGTCGATCGATTGTTTTTACCAGACCAATCGATCGATTGTCGATCGACGATCGAACGCTGGTAGAATGAATTAGTTAGACCGATGCCACCGACCGGCCATCGATCGATGAGTATCGATCGTTTGGTGTGGTAGCACCTTTAAGTTTCTTGTCGGCTATTCTCAGTGGACCCAACATTCCGAACCGATGGTAACGTTATACTATTTATAACAGCTTTTTGGCCAACATGAATACATAAAAACTATTTTGAAGTGCGGGAAGGGGTGATTTGTTTCGACCCTAACATGTGTAAAGCACCTCTGGTCACTTATCCAATTGTTAAATCCTATATTAAGTTGAGATAGTAGTAGACACAGTAGACACAGTTGAGATTCTGAGAAATCCCTTATCAATTTACCAGCATAGCATTTGGCCATAGACTTGTAGTCCAGTCCATCAGAGCAGTTGGTGACGACCACCCATCTGGCCAACGCTCTGCCCAAGTCCTTGGTAGTCTCAGTCTTGCCGGTCCCGGCGGGGCCCTGGGGACTCCCGCCGCGGAACAGATGCAACGCTGTCGTTAGGGTTATGTAACATCTGTGGACGAGATAATGAGCTTGAATGCAACATTGCTCAACAGCGTGCAACTTTGCCAGATATGATGTGCACCTTGTTCGTCTCCGTTCAACATATTGTAGCGCAACAAATATTAGCTTGTTTGCAGCAACGGTTTCTACACTAGCTCCTCAGGCGACATGCCATCGACCATCGATCATGTATAGACAGACAACGTAGCTTAACAAAACATAACGAGCTAGGTACACGTTGCGTATCAACTGTTGCCTAATAAAAACACCCATAAAGCTTTTTATATTGTACGAGCTGTTACCCGCGACTTCGTCCGCGTGGTATTTAACAAAGACAACCGTTAGCAATAGCCCGCTCGCGCGTTCTGAGCCCGCCCGGCAGCCTTTGTGATATTAAGTCGTTGGCGGGTGTTTTTCTAAAATAAAAGTAGCCTAAGTTACTCCTTGTTACATCAGCTATCTGTCAGTGGGAGTCCCATCATAATCGGTCCAACCATTTCAGAGATTAGCCGGAACAGACAGACAAAATTTTTAGAATTTTTTGTTTTGGTATATGTACCGTGTATACACCCAAATGCACTTAGTAAAAAGCTGTTATTTTAATATTACAAACAGACACTCCAATTTTATTTATTTGTATAGATTAATTATGTATATACTCTTTTGTTCACCTGTCAGTAAGTGGCGTGATGACGAGCCGGCCCGAGTTGCCGATGTACTCGTACGTGTAGATGGAGTTGGTGTTCGTCTGCCTGATGAAGCAGTCCTCGCGTTCACGGTCCCAGTAGAACTTGAGCTGCGAGAACCACTCGAACGCGCTCACTGTCATACAACCTGGCGAAATATCACGAATAGCTGGTTTGCCATGAGCACTACGACACTCAGGTGGCTCACACCCAGTGGCGTAGCATGGAGGGGGGAAGGAGGGTGCGGTCCACACCGGGCAGCACTTTGCCGGGGGCGGCATTTCACAGGTGGCGGTAAGAGGAAAACAAATTAAGATATGGAAAAAAGTTAAGTAAAAAAAAATCTTTGTTTTTTTTCGTAACTTTTTAGTCCGTCGTTACCATACCCCAAATTTTATATAATTAATAGCAAAAATAAGTATGCGGCCATTTTAAATACCTAGTATGGCAAATCAGTGAGATAGCTTAATTTAAAAAAACACGCTACTCTATGAAAGCAAAGATCGATTTTGACAACCTCATACAGTCAGACTTCTGTGACCATAGTTCCTTGTTATAAGATCTCCTCACCAGTCTTATACATCCTGTCGACGGTATCCCTAGAGTGTATTTCGATGACGCACAGCGCGTTCACTTTGCACCGGAGTATCTTGGCGATGTCCTTGCGTGACATCATCTGCAGCGTCGTTAGGATCTGGTTCTGCTTCTTGCGCAGCTTCTTCATTGGCTTCTTCTCCTTCATGATCTCGCAACGGCAGAGAGTTCGGGTGCAGTCCGATGTCCATTGGATCTGGAGGGATTATTTTTGACTACCCACTCATACCTGCCTTGCCGCTCCTACATTCTTGAACTACACAAAATTGGAGTTTGCCTAGGTAATACCCCTAGGTAGAACCTGCTTTCTGTGCGACGGGTCTGAATTCCCGGTAAGTACAAACATTTTGGCTCATCCCAAAAAGTTTGTTATAGATCCCAGTTTATAATACTTATATAGATGGTAAACATCCATGACTCGGGTTCAAATCTCTGTGCTCATCACACAAAGTGAATGTGTGTGTGAACCCAGGAACGTCAGCGCAGAAGGCAGGGTCACTACCCACTGAGCTAATCAGGTCGTCAATGTGTTACTATGTTACTGCTAACCTTGCTGCAAGTAATGCCTAGCTGGCCGGGGAAGTCGTTGATCCACTGTTCCCGCTGGTAGCGACACTTCCTCAACGAAGCGCGCGTCAATATCAGTTGCTGAACGAGGAAAAGTTTGCTACGATGAGTGTCAGCCCTAAAAGCCTCTACATGAATAGCCAAACTTGGTTCCTAATCTGTCTATATATCTATCTACTAGCCGATAGACGTCCACTGCTGGACATAGGCCTCCACCAATGACTTCCACACATCACGGTCCTCCGCCAGTCGCATCCACCGGCATCCTGCGACGCGTGGGATATCATCGGTCTACCTTGTGGGGGGCCGTCCTACAATGCAAACCAATAATATGGTACGGTACAGCTAAGTTAAGATACGTTCACCTCTAAGCTTCATCGTCATGTACAAATTCGGCCTACTGAACTAAATACCTAGTCAACATAACTTGAATAAGGGCCAAGTCGCACCTGGCAGCACCGACAGCGCCCCTGGCGGAAGTGTGTAGATTTCCTGATAAAATTTGTGGAAATATTCGGACCGACCTCATAGCTTTACAAGAATGTGAGCGCTCGTGGCAATCGCTCGCGCTGCCTCGCCTGAGCGCTGTCACCTTTAATATGCCTCGTTTGACTCACGAAAGTTGAGCGGTTATGTACAAATCTTGCGTTTCTTGCGTAGCTTTAACGCTCAGTGTGGCTTGGCAAATTTATATAAATCCTTTGTCTCACGTCTCGAAGCACGACCCTCATGGTGTGCTCCAGGCCCAGCAGCCACACCTCTGCAGGGCCGTCCAGCACCAGGTTATACTTCCACTCTATACACTCCCCGTCTTCAGACATCATGGCCTTCGCCACCGGCAACCCTAGCGCGTTCTGGAATATGGATAGGATGAATGACGATATTACAGGATTTGTAATTTTCAAGTGGAAAAATAAAAATATATTAGTTTTTAAAATTAGTCTATACTAATATTATAAATGTGAAAGTTTGGATGGATGGATAGATGGATGGATGGATAGATGGATGGATGTTTGTTACTCTTTCACGCCCGAACGGCTGAACGGATCTGGAATAGCACATAGGCTACTTTTTATCCCGGTAAAATGTATGGTTCCCGTGGGATAGATGTTTTAATTTTTCATACTTTTTATCGCGGGTAACACCGCCGGGCGCAGCTAGTGTATAATAATTGATTAAATACCCATATATGAAAATAGACTATAGAAAATTCAGAAATATAAAAAGAGCATCATTTGACCATTAAATTATTTAAAAAATCACAATTATCTTCAAATAATGCTGGTATGAAAACATTAATAAAACAAAGTTTTTTATGTGTATTTCTATAATTTAAAACTGAAATATCATTAGGTCTAAAAACTAAATTGAGCTTGAATCTATACTGAGATCAGTAAGATAAGCAGGAACATTAATGACACTGACAGCAAGCTTTCTCGGTAAAGTTGCACCGCAAAGCATGCTGTTACTTTCATACTTATTTACAAAATCAATGTCGTGAGAGGGATGGAATTCCCTTTCGTAGCACTACATAAAAAGTTTGTGCGTAAGTCACTGATAGATATACACCATAGAAGTAAGCAGCGGTCTTCGCTTAAACATCTTTATCTGCTGTGCGTTGCTGTGTATGTCCCATATAGTGTATCTTCTCCGGTAGAGAGAGCAGTATCTTGAGAACTGCCTTCTTGTCTTCCACTGATCGGCAGGACCACACCAAGTGCAGGTATTCATTGAGCAAGCCCTGAGCTTGAGAGCTCTTGTGGTACATAAGTAATAATAGGAGAGCCTGGACGAAAAATGGAAGATGTTAGAGTATTATATGGTATGAGAGTAAACACACATTTTTATCAACTGTATGGACCCAAACTAATCTACTATTGTATAATGGGTACCAAACAATGGTCCCAGTATAATTTATATTCTTTTAGATGTAACCAGCAATTGTTTTACAAATGATTTCTGCAAATCAACACCCAATTTCATCAATTGAAATTCACATTGTATAATTAAGGCACTAAGCCAGCTAGGACCCCCCCACAAGTTGGACCGATGACATCACATGCGTCGCAGGAAGCCGGTGGATGCGAGTGGCGGAGGATCAGGATGTGTGGAAGTCATTGGGGGAGGCCTATGTCCAGCAGTGGACGTCTATCGGCTGATAGATTAGATTATATTAGAAGCCAGTTAAAAACTTACTCTAATGTATAAACTGGCTTCACTCATGTGCTTAAAGCTATGTTCCCACGGGGGGCACTTCTTCAGCAGATACAGTAGCTTGTCCCAATCATGTGAGTATATGGCCTTACAGCAGGCCACCCTGTGCACAGTCTTCCAGTCCTTATCGTAGTATCGGTAGTTTTTCAGATCCCGTTCATGGAACTTCCTGTGGGTCCTATGCTGTTGCAGTTTCAGGAGGTTCCGTTTGCAGAAGATGTTAATGTCATCTGAACGATCTTGGGTTTCCATTAGTTGTATGACTTTTTTCTGAAAATTGTTGTAAATATCTATTTAGGGTAGTTGAAAAATCAAAATATAGGCTCTTACAGCTCTTATTATTCATACATGTTGCTGAAAAAATGTGAGGTTAGTTATATAAATTATGGTTGTAGATAACAAAGATACTCTTCGTGGACGTAGACACCTTTATTTGCAAGCAATAAAAACATAGTGGAATATATAACTTACACGAAATAAAGAAAGAATCTAATATTTACAGATGTTGTTGTATTTACCATTGTCTCCATAGGAATATAGTGGCATTTCTTTAGTATGCCTTCCATTGAAGTCTCCATCGCGAAAACAGCACGATAGCAAGAATTATAAATGTCCAAGAGCGGTAATTCTAGTACACTTTCTAGTAAACAAACCCCAAACAAGTAAACAAACTTCCCAAAATAGAGCATAGACTAACATTGTTTTTTATATTGTTTTAGAGCTTTGGATACGAGCCTTTCGAGCTAAACTAGTATTGTATATTAGATTGGCATAATAATTGCACGTAGAATAAAGAATGTAGCTCTGCGGTCAAGTTAGTCCAGTAAAGCAGTCGATATGAATATATTAATGCATACTACTAATATAATTCAATGATTGTTTATAATAGTTTTTGTTATTGCCATATCAAACATAATTTCTACCACGAAAGAGGTTAGCCGGTTCACAAGCCTCTCATCTTTTGTGGTAGAAACACTAGTTTGGTCCGCGCAGATATGCTGCACCGCACAAGTCATTGTCATATGGACCTAGCTCCTAACTTAAGTGGTTCATCGAAAATGTCTGTAAGAAAAGAGCCGGAATACACTTAATTCTGCCGGATCGCTTTGTGTTGTCTACATAAGGTGATCCAGCGGGCATCTGCAAGTTTCCCATAGTATGCGCCCAGCATTATTATTGTAGAAAACGCAATCTAATTACAAAATATTTTGAGGTATGTAATTAGGTAATGTTCATCTTATTGTTACGTGCGGGGGTAATTAAATGCCGATTACGTGAAAATTACTTTAATCGCTCTCCACACAGTAGGCAATTATAGTACACACCAGTACACTAACTAGTAAACACTCAAATCACAATTCACCAAATCACTTAGAAACACAGTTGTCCAGAGTATTCGCTAGAGTCGCCGGTATAGTCTTCTTAGTTCGCTTCCGAGAGATGTGTTCACAATCGCTTTCAAATAGAAACTGTCTCGTCGCTGGCCCTGCACACTATTTATAATCCGAAAATAGCGAGGGTGGATCTTTCCAGAAAGGTGTCGATAAAAACCCACTAAACAGAAATGTTCCATAAGGAAAATGAACCTTATGTACACGGTAATAAGGAGGCGCTAGAATGTTCTAGTGTACGTAGCTGCATTCGTGAAATCGGTATTATTCCGAGAACTCCCAATTCCAGGAATTACATTGTCCTCGCATTTGTTTACTAATAATTTTAATAAAAATAATACGAGATATATTCTGGAAGCCGGTTGCAACATTGTTGACGATTCTAGATCTTTCTTCACAGATCGATAGGGGACCTTGGACCCAACAATGCGTTTTTGTTTCTAGAAGCTTCGATGACTATTTCTCGAGTTATCGATACCTCTTTTATACGCATCGTAACATTACCCCCCTCTTAGTCATGCTCGTCCCGAGCATTATTTGAGCCATGATATCGCGCTAACCGGTCCACATGGACTACCTTTGGTTTTCCTCTAAGTCCCTTCTTGATGCGGAAGGTAACATCATTGATCCTTGTAATGACGGTGTACGGTCCTTCCCAGCGAGCTTGAAGTTTCGGAGACTTTCCCTTTTTGCGAAGCGGATTATGAAGCCACACTAGTGTTCCCTCCTCAAACCCGTTGGTGTTCGAATTCCGATCGTACCGGGTCTTCATCCTTGTACTAGTCTTAAGATTATTCTCCCGTACTCTTCTGTGTACTTCATCCAGCTGGTTTTGAAGTTCACTCACATAGTCTGTAAAAGGCTTAGGACTATCGGGTGGCGTGCCTGTTATCGCATCGACTGGGAGCCTTATTTCTCGACCGAAATTTATCTTGGCCGGAGTATGTTCCGTACTATCATGCACCGCAGATCGATAGGACATCAGAAACAGCGGAATGTATTGGTCCCAATCTCTCTGATGATCGTCCACGACTTTAGCCAAGTGGTACTCTAAGGTCTGGTTGAACCTCTCGACCATTCCGTCTGACTGCGGATGCGCTGGAGTCGTACGGGTCTTATTGATTCCCAGCAGTTTGCACATTTCCTGAAATAAGGCAGACTCAAAATTCCGCCCTTGGTCTGAGTGAAGCTCCATGGGTACGCCATATCGACAGACCACTTCCTGGACCAGTTTCTTCGCCACAGTTATAGCTTCTTGATTGGGTGTCGCAAAGACTTCGGGCCACTTAGTGAAGTAATCTTGCACTACTATGATGTATTTGTTCCCATCATCCGTCATTGGAAAAGGTCCTGCAACATCAATGGCGATGCGCTCCCATGGCGCTCCAACATTGTACGACTTTAATTTTCCCCTGCTTCTAGTCTGCGGGCCTTTCACTGAAGCACAAGCGGTGCACTTACGGCACCAATCCTCGACATCTTCCCGACAACGGACCCAGTAAAACCGTTGTCTCACTTTAACCAGGGTCTTCTTGACTCCAAGATGCCCACCAGAAACACCGTCATGAATGTGCCGCAAAAGAGGGGCCACCTTACTCCGAGGTACTACGACTTGCATGGTTACTTCTTTTCCATCGTTGGACTCCCATTTTCTACATAGTACACTGTCTTCCAGAGTCAAGCTGTCCCACTGAGCCCAATAGCTTTTGGTGGTCGAACTATGAGCAGACACATCACTCCATTGGGGTTTGTTCCCAAGTCGTTTCCAGTCCAGTATAGGTCGAAGGTCATCGTCCTCTTCTTGGGCCTTCTTCATGTTAGCTCCTGTCCACTCGTCATCAAGTCCGTGTGTCCTGATGACTTTAACCTCTTCCCTTACTTCATTCTTCTGACAGTGCTTGCAGTCTTCGGCACACGGTCTTCGTGACAAAGCATCGGCGTTGCTATGTCCTTTTCCACTTCGGTGTTCTATTATAAAGTGAAATTCTTGTAGTTGCTCAAGCCATCTAGCTACTTGACCTTCTGGGTTCTTGAATTGTAACAACCATTTTAACGCAGCATGATCCGTTCTTATAGTAAACTCCCTTCCTATAAGATACTTCTGAAAATGTTGTAGGGTCTTCACCACGGCAAGTAGTTCACGGCGAGTAACACAGTAATTTCTTTCTGGTTTGGAAAGTGACTTACTGAAATATGCTATCACGACTTGATGATCTCCCTGTATCTGAGATAAAATACCACCAATTCCTGTGTTACTGGCGTCTGTGTCCACGATGAATCTTCCTTCTCTATTTGGGTAACCCAAAATAGGGGCTTCACATAACCGTTGCTTGAGCTCACTGAAGGCTTTCTCACATGTCGGGTCCCAGATAAAATCGCGTTTCTCTTCTGTAAGTCGATGCAACGGTTTTGCAATGTCCGAGAAGCTCTTAATGAATCGTCTGTAATATGCGCATAATCCTAGAAAGGCGCGCACTTCTGTTTTATTTCTTGGGACAGGCCATTCTTGGACAGCTTTTATCTTCTCAGAATCGGTTTGGACTCCTTCCGTTGATATGACGTGTCCAAGGTAACTGACTTCCTTTTTAAATAGAGCGCACTTCTTTGGACTAAGTTTTAGATTAGCCTCACGGATCCGAGTGAACACTCGTTCTAAATTCTTCAGGTTCTCCTTGAAGCTACGACCCATAACGATTACGTCATCAAGGTAGACCAGACATACGTCTCCGAGTAAACCCACCATCACTCTTTCCATGAGGCGTTCAAATGTGGCTGGAGCATTACATAACCCAAAAGGCATAACATTAAATTGCCACAATCCGTTTCCAATTCCAGTGCTGAAGGCCGTCTTCTCTTTGTCTTCTGGGTTTAGTTCTACCTGCCAATAGCCACTTTTTAAGTCGATAGTTGAGAACCATTTCATACCACTGAGCATGTCCAGTGTGTCGTCGATCCGAGGTAAAGGATAGCTGTCTTTCTTTGTGACGTTATTCAACATCCGGTAATCCACACAAAACCTTGTACTGCCATCCTTCTTCTTCACCAGCACCACGGGTGATGACCATGGACTCGTAGAAGGTTCAATTATTCCGTTATCAGCCATATCCTTAATCATATCTGTCACCTCCTTTTCTCTTGCCCATGGGATGCGTCGTGGTCTTTGTTTTATAGGCCTGGCGTCGCCTGTGTCGATCCGATGTTTTACGAGCCCCGTCCTTCCACAGTCATTTCCAGTGGCAAAGATGTCGTTGAATTTCAGCAAGAGCTCTTTGGCTTGCTGCAGTTCTGTTGCCGATAAATTCTCCCTAGAAGATTCCAGTAGTTGCTGGATGTGATCCTCCTTCATGTGGGTACCATTCTGTTTAACTGTATCACTATTCAATCTTCTCAGGTACTTTACTTCCTCACATCTTCCAACCACACTATTCTTCTTCAGGTGAACTTCTTCAGTACCAAGGTTAAGGATTCTCACCTTAGTCATTCTGTTTGACATTAGTAAAGTCCTTGCTGTAATTAAATGTGGGTAATTTCCAGTGTCTTCAACAATGAGGCATCTTCTTTGCTTAATATTTCGAGGAAATTTCACTATTACCAGGTTTTCTGATCTCGGAGCCAGTATAGTGTCCTTCAGACAATAAATGTTGCACGAACGTGATCCTTGCAAACAAACTTCTTGGTCAGGAAACCTTAACACTCCTTTAGAAACATCCAAAACACACTGCTGATTCTTCAAGAAATCCAGTCCCAAAATGCAATCGTCGGTTATATTAGCAATCAAAACTGATTGGAGATATACTTGGTCACCAATTCTTAACTTTACGTCTGTTTCGCCGAGGACGGAAACTGGCTGGCCGGTGGCTGTCTGAAGATGACATTTTGGCGATCGTCTATTCCACATTATGGTGCGTCTCAGTAGCTCTGGTCTCACAATGGTACGCGATGCTCCGGTGTCCACTGTTAAACTACATGATTTATTATCTATGGTGCCCTCGAGGATCAGACTATTCCCATTAAAAACTTGAGTAATGGTTACTATAGGGGCATTATGTTGACCAGCCAGCGCCCGCCCCGCGGCCCTGGCGACCTTTAGTTTAACGGAATGTCTTGATCGTCTTGGGTCGCGGAGTCCTTGACCCTTCTCTTTTTCTTAGGGCATTCAAGCCGAATGTGCCCCTTTTCTCCACATTCATAGCACGTGGGGACAAACCGAGATTTCTTCTCTTCTGGAATCATCGCTCTAACTTTCTGCAGCCTCGTGTCTTGTTGCACAGCTTCCACCTCAAGAGCATGTGCGAGTGCGTTTTTCAAGGACTGGTGATGTCCCAATTTCACAGCACCTCGAACTTCTGAGTTTCGTATGCCATCGACAAATGCCTGTAGCAGGTTCACTTCGATGACTTCTGGTGCCGATGAGTAAGCCCGACGAACCAGCCTTTCAATTTCCTGGGCCCACTGCTGGAGGCTTTCACCAGCCTTCTGTGATCGCTCACGGAGTTGCACTCGGTAGACATGTTCCAGGTGCTTATCACTGTAGCGCGTGTCTAATGCTTCCATAAGTGTCTCCAGCGTCCTTCTTTCAAGCGGCAGATTTTCGAGAATTGTTAAAGCATCCCCTCGTAGAGCAAGCGTAAGAGCCATAAAAGATTGCTCGTTGCTCCAGCTATTACCACTTGCGAGTACCTGGAACTGGTACTTGAACGCTGACCACGACGAAGTCCCATCGAAGCGTGGTAGGTCAACTTTTGCAGACGATGGTGAAGCCACTGCAATAGATCCATGTGTTCTGAGCTTCATCACCTCCTTGTTAAGTGTTTCCCAGCGGTCTTCCATAGCCTCGTTCTTGAGAATAACCTCCTTATTCAGGGCTTTCAGGCGGTCATCAAGGTTTCCAGTCTTTTGAATTACTTCCTTGTCTAGGACTTCCATGCGGTCTTCAAGAGACTTTACCTTTTCTCCGAGAGCTATTATGCCGGCATCGATTTTCCCTACTACAGCTTCCTTGGTCTCTTTAAGCTCCTGCCGACTGGCTTCTTGGTTAGCCTGCATTATTTGTTTGAGCTCCTGCCGACTGGCTTCTTGGTTGGCCTTCATCATTTCTTTGAGCTCCTGCCGACTGGCTACTTGGTTAGCCCTCATCATTTCCTGCATAGAGGCCAGCAGTGCTGACATGTTCATGTCCGGCGAGCTAACCCCTGGTGCTACCACTGGTTCCGCTGGAATCTCAGCACTAGCCCGAAGATCCTCCTCTTCACGGCTACGTTGACGTGCAGCATCCATTTCCACTTGCCGTCTGGTTCGTGGAGTACGCCCTTCGTCTTCACGTGGTAGTAACGGCATTCCGCTTCTGACACCAATTGTTACGTGCGGGGGTAATTAAATGCCGATTACGTGAAAATTACTTTAATCGCTCTCCACACAGTAGGCAATTATAGTACACACCAGTACACTAACTAGTAAACACTCAAATCACAATTCACCAAATCACTTAGAAACACAGTTGTCCAGAGTATTCGCTAGAGTCGCCGGTATAGTCTTCTTAGTTCGCTTCCGAGAGATGTGTTCACAATCGCTTTCAAATAGAAACTGTCTCGTCGCTGGCCCTGCACACTATTTATAATCCGAAAATAGCGAGGGTGGATCTTTCCAGAAAGGTGTCGATAAAAACCCACTAAACAGAAATGTTCCATAAGGAAAATGAACCTTATGTACACGGTAATAAGGAGGCGCTAGAATGTTCTAGTGTACGTAGCTGCATTCGTGAAATCGGTATTATTCCGAGAACTCCCAATTCCAGGAATTACATTGTCCTCGCATTTGTTTACTAATAATTTTAATAAAAATAATACGAGATATATTCTGGAAGCCGGTTGCAACATTGTTGACGATTCTAGATCTTTCTTCACAGATCGATAGGGGACCTTGGACCCAACAATGCGTTTTTGTTTCTAGAAGCTTCGATGACTATTTCTCGAGTTATCGATACCTCTTTTATACGCATCGTAACATTATTATTTACCTTGTCAATCCTAATTTTGTTAACATTATCGAACAGTTTTTTCAAGTGAACTTGAATCAACTGCGGTTTCTTCGAATTCCCCAGGATCTCCAACATGTCATCGTTGGATATGAAATAGAACCTCGGAAATAGTTGGCGCTTCGTTTCTAGGTACTTTTCAAGAGCTCGTAGGATACCATCTAAGTTATCAACCATTTTGTTCAGTTTATTGTATACATAAGGCGCTGGTTTGTATAAACACGCTTCTATAGCATTGCTTCCTGCGTTCATGCTGCATAGAGAATTATTATTTTGATGAGTCAAAAGGAATTCTTAAAATACTGAATTTATTGAAAAAACTGTTAAAATAATATGATGAGCCCTATTGCTATATTATTTGCGTTACTTACTTGAAGGTAATTTCTGTCCAATCAGCAGTAAGTTCATCAAAAATTTTCACTTCTTCAGGTAATTGTTTTCTTATATCTTCACCACTAAATATGTTTTCCAAATACAAATAACGCCTTTGGACTTGCAGTGAAATCTAATGCGAAATATTAATATAGGTTATTATTAAAACAATCCCTAGTATATGCAAGTCAATATATTATAAAAATATCATACTTCAATACATTCCGCCACGTAACCCAGGGATTTCTCCCAATAGTCCACTTCTTTTATGAACGGTTCGACATATTTTGTCGACTTCATAGATGAAAGTTGCACTTGGTGATCTTCTAGGAACTAATAACAAAGAAAATAATGTCAAGCACTTATTGAAGACGCTACACTGCTTACTTTATTTATTGAATGGAGCCTTAAAATCGAACCTGCATAACATCTTCAACGTTCTTAATCCTATACATATCTCCTCTGTGATGCTGCATCTCATACTTAGTGTTCTTCCACACCTCTCTGATGGCCTTCAGCCCATTCTCTATATTTAGCTCCATGGTAGCCGCATTTGATATCTCTGCTATTTCTTCTGCGTACGCTTGGAAGTTCAATCGCACGATCAGCTCCAATTTGAAGTCTTCAGAGTTTTGGTCAAACTCTCTGCGTTTTTTTATACAATTATATATTAAAAAAAATAGGTTATAATAATATCTAAGTAGGTACCTATGTGTAGGTAATTAGATTATTTTATTAAAATATGGAGGTATTTAATATATCTTTATTATAAAGTATACCTAAACTGTATAAAAACTGGTACTTGGATACAGTACAAAACTAGAAACTGTTATATTATAAGCCAATTTATAAGGAGAAATTAAATCAAGTCACTTATAATTCCGTTAAACATAACTATGTCAACTGATATCTAAAACGGATCTAATACAAGTTTAACTACTTACAATAATTATTCAGGTATAATCTATTGATATTTTTAAATGTACCTACTTTACATAATATAGTTATACAATCGGAACTCACACTCCCATTAGGATTTTAATCCTATCCCAATGTCGTTCTCTCATACAAGGGTTCTTCAAATCACCGATAAGAGGCAGAGTACGTCTAAATGCATCCACTTTTACTCTGGTTGTGTCGATAATATCCCAACCCTTATCTTTTAATTGTCGTGATAATCGGTTAAAGTTTCTGAACAAGAACATAACATTTTCTTCCATTTCATCAGTTTCCATTTCCCAGAAAGTTTGGGTTTTATATCTCTCCCACGATTCCTCCCATTGGAAGACCAAGCCCCAGACTTCCTCTAGCTTCTCTAGTTCCTTCTCCATTTTCTGTAGATCCAGATTCACTGGAGTCCTGCAAAGAAAATACATAAATTGCGTTAGATTTCTTGTAAAACTCCAAAAATTACCTGTGATGAATATATTTATTTACGTTAAATTAAACACAGCAAGTCCATCCCGTATCTGTTGCTCTTGGGCCCGTAGGGCATTTAATTGCTCCCTGAAAGCTTTCAACTGAGCCATGGCATCTTTGCCAGTCACATCGGAGCCACAAGGTGCAGTCTTGTAAAAATCCTCGCAAAATTCTTTAGCGGCTTCTTTGAATACCTGGGTAAAAAGGGTTGGGATGGATAGGGAAATGTTGTTGGATGGAAGGATGTGAGATAAATAATTTTTAAGGTTTACGATTATAAAGGAATAGAATCTGCGTAGAAGGTGTAATTAGGGTGTATGGGTAGGTTTACGAGTAATATCCAAATGAGAAATATTGAAATCACCTCTGCTTGTTCCAACAACTCAGCTTTGAATTTGTCTTTATTAGCTTCAAGGGCTTTTTTCGCTTCTTCTAATAGTATAAGATATTCAGCCCACAGAACTGGTATATTCTCATGACGAGTCACCATATCTGAACTCAGTTCCACGTCAAATTTTGCTGAAGTACAAATAACAACAGATGAATACAATATACTTAATCATTTACGTCAAGAACAGGAAGTATGGTGCTAGAAATATAATATCTCACCTAATGTCACCATTTGATCAGTAATAGGAGGAAATGTCTTTTCCATATTTCCCAAATCTGACATCAGTCGCTCGTATGTTGCGATAGATGTAGCGAGCTCTTTCAAAGTAGCTGGCATCTATAATGATGAAAAATAATTTCAATGACATCCTAGTATATATAATTATACTCAGGTACCTACATAATTCATTATTTTAATTATTGTGATCGTAGAGAGAATAAGACTAAGTTCGAGTGTTCGTTCGTTATCTACCTGCATAGCTTCTGCGCTGCTCTTTTCAACGTAATTGTATACAACATCAATATCTGATTCGGTGATTTTTCGCAGCAACTGTCCCAATTTTGTTTGCCAAACGAGGCAATGCTTGATGATGGACTTCTTCAATTTACTAGAATTGAGAGTTACAAAATGAATCTGAAAAAGAATTTAAATCTCTTTAAAATATTAATCAGCTGATTTCCAACTCAGCCCATGCACAGTAGCCTGTATGCAAAGATTTGATGTATAAGTTTGTAGCTTAGCTACCTCCCTTGACTCTCACCTGGTTGATAGTTTCTTGTATCTGTACAGTGTTAGCCAGTTCACTGTAGTTAATTATTAAGTTCTCAAAGTCAGCCGCCACGTGCCTCTCTTCCCGATACTTCACCATGAATTCGTCTTTGTCTATTTGCCATATATGCATGTATGGATCCCACATATGAATATGCTCATGTATTAAAAGCAAGTTGTACTCAATTTCTGCGATAAATAAGCAGTATATTTAAAAATAGTTTTTACTTCTCTAAGTAATAATAAAAATAGTGTTTTACTGACAAAGGATACCTAATCAGGAAAGAAACTCTACGTTGCAGCTCCAATAGCAGGGAAGAACTGAGCCTAGAAAACATGTTAACGTGGATGGCCTAGCGTTATCTAGGGATTCCCTTTACTTATGGCTCGCTTTGATGTGTGAAACAAGCAGGATAGATTATTTTAGTTTCGTGCATTATTTACCATTATCAATCAACCCTTGAAGTTTATTACAATCCTGATCAACTTGTATGGCTTCCCAAAACTTTTTTAATCCTCCCGCTGGCAGAGCAAACTTTTCGAACAAGCGAGGGACGGTACTCATAATGTGAACTATTTCTTCCAGGATAGTGGTGAACGTATCCAGTAGTTCCATTTTTGTTGGAACGAAAACAATGTCCTTGTCCATGAGGTAGAGTTCCATCTTAATTAAAGGAGATGGAGCCATTGTTCCTAAGGAAATGAATACAAAAGATCAGTACTAAGACATGTGTCATAATATAATATTATGAGTCATAAAACATTCTTAATAATTTATAAGGTAGGTATTGAGATCGGGTTCAAAGCTCAAAACATACCATCTCCATGTACACACTTGTACATATTTTGCATAGTTGACTTGAGTGCTAATCTTATGGCATCTTCTAAAAGACGATCGAACCTTCTCACGTATTTGATCCAATATTCCGCCATCTTGAAGATTGCAAAATAAAGATAATTAACTCAAGCTTATAGCATGTGATTAAGCCACAACATAACGGTGTCAATATTCATGCGATAAATACCTGCGTTATATAAGCTTCAAAACCTTCATAAACAATAACAAGGTAAATTATTATTTCCTTATACATTTCCAGAATTTTCTCGGCAGCTACAGCTTCCATATTCCTGATGTCTTGTCTCAGAGTCTTTATTTCAAATACATTGTAAATATCAAACTCCACAAAAGGTGTGTCACATATCTTTTCCATTATTTTTACCAAGTTCACGTTACAATTTTTGTATGTAGTCAAAAAATCTTGCAGCTGTAAAAAAGGCAAATAAATAAGATTATCATAAAAGAGATAATAATTAGGATAGAGGATTATAATAATAGTCAAAGTTATAGTTATTCGATAATTTAGAACTTATTTTTAACTTGCAAACATTTTCGTATATATCCTTACCTCTCCAATCTGCAAAACGCAGTCTGCGATATATGCGTCAGACATTGTCGAAGTCCAAGTTAATTTTGTAATACCCGGTTGTACTTTTTTCTCACAAGCCTGTAAGGATTAAATTCATACTAATTTAGTAGATCCCTAACTACTAATATGGCAATCGTATTTATTTTTCTTAAAGAGTTGATTCTAATGTTCGTACTTATGTGTTTAAATCCATGTTTAATTCAAATTGTGCCTCATGTTATGGTCGCCCCTTCAGAAAGAAAAACCAGTGTGTACGGTATCAGTAGTGATAAATGTAAACTCTCTGAACTTTGCTTGTAACGGAATACAACTGTCAAATAGTCTGACAGGAGAAGCTCTGTCGGCCAATGTCAAAGGTCAATCAGTCTCAGTCAGTAACGTTGTTATTTAAGAAATTCAAATTCAAAAATAAAATAAATATTATACATAATGTGATGCGTCTATTATTTCGTGTCTTATTAAAATCGCAAAATATACAAGATGGACCTAGGCGACCCGGAGCTAGAACTAATAGACCCAGTGCCGAACGTTCATGCGCTCTTCCTACATTTCGATGGAGTATTCTTCTGGAATTATCTGGCCAGCAGGGCGGTCGTGAGGTGGAGCAAAAGGATGTATTCTTGCGCTGGGATATGTTAGTAAGTAACATATTTATTGTAAACACTTGTTTATTCACAATTTCATGACATTTAACAATGCTATAAACTATTCCTATTGAACGCATCCAAAGTATCAACTTAAATGTTTTTGCTACAAAGATATATTATGTTAAATGTTTCGCCGATGCCGCCGCAATACATGCAATACGAGCACATTAATATGATTTGTTTAAATTAAATATAATAATTGGTAAACATTTCAGCTATAAACATAGAATGTGTGATATTGCCCTGAGTGAGCCTTTGCTGAAACTCCGCCACCGCAAGGACCTGGTTGAGACCCTGCTGCATGAGATGATACATGCATATCTCTTTATCACCTCCCAAGACCAGGACAGAGATGGCCACGGACCTACCTTTCAGTCACATATGCACAGAATCAACAAAGCAGCTAATCTGAATATTAGTATTTATCACGATTTTCATGATGAGGTAAGGTTGATATTTTAACGTAAAATGCTCACACCCAATACAAAAAATCTTTTAGAATGATAATTTCAAGAAGTTTTTCTGGTGTAAATCAGAATATACGAAAAATATTATAATTTATCCGAAGATAATTATAAAGACAACTTCAGTTGTAGGTTCTCTATTCATGAACCTACAGATGAAACAAAAGTTCTGCCCATATGTTTAGTTATTCAAATTCGTAGTCTCACCGTGAGGGTTACATTCTTACCATGTTGGTATGGAACCCTAAAAACTACATGTTTGGGGGTTATTATTTTGTCTTCTTTTGGAGTACAATACATTCTATTACCCGAACTCAGCTTGTATGTTTGGCAGCACATAATACAATTTGACCAATTTAAAACCTAGTACAGATTAGTATAATTGGGCCTAATTTTAATTGGGGCTTAAATTTAATTGATGGGCCTGGGTTTGGCCTTTCCACTATACTATGAAATAGGTATGCATGCAGACCATACTTTATACTGCATTAACTTGAATTTTATGTATTTTTAGGTGCATTCATACCAAACCCACTGGTGGCGTTGCAATGGCCCATGTCAAACTAGAAAGCCTCACTTTGGTATAGTCCGTCGGCCTATGAACAGAGCCCCGGGACCTTCAGACTATTGGTTTGAAAGGCATCAGCGTCAATGCGGGGGCACTTTCATCAAAATCAAAGAACCAGAGAAAAAAAATAAGAAACCAGGTAAACCACCACCAACTACAGGCAATACAAAATTAATCACTGATTATATTGACAATACCCCAGGAACCAATACGGCCAAAAGACCAGTTCTCCAAGTTAATAATAACATCTCAGCAAAAGATAATGTGAAATCAAATGGTTCTGGTACTTTTCTTGTCAGTAAGAAAAGTGTGGGTTTTAATCCCACAGTATCTAAGCCTAAACAGACTCCAGTTTTTACGGGAAATGGTCACACCCTTGGTAAAAGTGAATCAAACATTGCTGATATTGTTGAAAAGGTGAGAAATGTATGGGCCAATAAACTAACTGTTCCCAAAAATAATAATGAAGTTGGTGCTTCAAATCCGTACAAACATAAATCCTTTGATAATATCACATCACCACCAGCAAAAATTAAGAAAATAGATGATTATTTTAAAACTACAGCTACATCGGTTTTGAAAGACTTGTACGGAGACAGCATTGAGTTAAAACAAACTAATGATAATAAAAAATTAATAGCAGTTAGTGTTCCAGTAAATACAGTGGATTGCCCAATTTGCAATGCTAAAATTAATAATGATGAAATAAACAGACATTTAGACGAGTGTCTGAACAAAGATATTATTGGCACACTTTGTAATAGTAATACTGATAAAGAACCAGTTATAGATAGTAGTAACAAATTGAAGGATTTAGTTGGAAATATACCAAAAATACCTGCTTTCAAAGGTGTAAACATACACATAGACTTAACAAACATAAAGACTGAAACAGACATAGATAATATAAAAGAAATTAATTTTGTAAAGAAAAATATAAATAAGCATAGTTCTATAGATGTCGACATGTTATTTAACAATAAACCTACAAGTAACACGCAAAACACGAGAAAATCTGATAGTTTCATAACAAAATCCAGAGGTGACACTTTAATAACCAAATCCAAAGTTAGTTCAGATGAGTTTAATCAAATCTGTCCATGCTGTGGCAAGAAATACGATAAACCTATACAAGAACACTTGGACGAGTGTTTAATGTTCTTTGACAACGACAATACGTTGCCCAAAGAACGAGCCTCGACAAGTCATGATGACACAATAGTTATAGATGACGATGACATTGATGAGTCATCGTTTGTGCTGAATGAGACGGGAACAAAGTACCCTTGCCCGTGCTGTATGCAGATGATTGAACAGGCCAACATGAATGATCATTTGGATGTGTGCCTTAAGTCATAGACATTACTGTTGTGTTTATTGAATTGATGATCTTTGTATATTCTAGTGTAATTGATAGAACTAGGCGATACTTGGCGCAAATCCATTGTTAAACAAATGGGGGAGGAGAAACCCACCAAACAAGTTTGATCTATAATTAAAGAACCCAGCCAAATCGAACTTCTCTAAGATGTTAGTCCTGAGAATTGCATTTTATTTGGGATCCCGTCACTCGTGATAGAAAGTTTCTCGGCTAACTTCTTACAGGAGTACGGTTTTGCTGGCTTCTTTAATTATCAATATCTCTTGTTTGGTTTATAGTTGGAAAAGTTGACAGGCCGAGGGTCAGGCGTGGGTTCCTCTTCCCCCATTTCTTTATATTCTTGTTGTTAATTTATTTTGATTATGTAAGTTGTCTTAAAACTAATTACCAGGTGCATCTTTGTTAACGGATGATTCCAATAAATGTGATATTAGATTTAAAATAATTGTAATTTTATTAATATTAGACCACAGAACCCCGAAACAAATAAATGGCGCTATAAAACCGATACTTACCGATGTCAGAGGCTTGAACAGCAGCCTCTCCTCGTCGGACAGGGAGTCTAAGATCTTATTGTATCCCTTCACCACCGCCAACACGCTCTCATACACGTAGAATACTGTTTTGCTTTTCTGGTACACCTATCGGAATACAGTTACCATCACGTCTTAATTTCCCAAAGAGATAACTGAAGGTGTACCCCTGCCTACATCAGATCTACGAGTGAGCGAATTTTTAAATCGCATGTATGGTCACAATGTAAACAACGCTTGCATTATTGACTGGGCGATTCCACCAACACCCAGACTAAGAGAAATTACGAGAAAAACATTCCCAAGTTTTGAACCCGAAACCATGGTCAACGCTCAAGCCTCTTGACCGAGTTACGTCACAAACAATTATAATATTTATAAAAAAAAAAAATTAATGTAATTAGTATTAGGGGTTAAACTACTATGGTGTTACCTGATAAGCGTGAATCGGTATATCTAGACCCAAATTCTCCCAATGGGCTGCCTCTTTAAATAATTCCAGAATATTCCTGTAATAAACATACCAATACTTTTTAGGAGGTTACGACTGAATTACTTCTAAGTAGGTGAATTATGGTCGCCATTCTAGAACCTTTCCGCCTCAACGGCCATCGGTTCTGCGAGCTATGTGCCCTGCTCACTGCGACCACGAATCGGAAGACGTAGTGTAGGACGGCCCCCACAAGGTGGACCGATGATATCACACGCGACGCAGGAAGCCGGTGGTTGCGAGTGGCGGAGGACCGTGATGTGTGGAAATCATTGGGGTAGGCCTATGCCCAGCAGTGGACGTCTATCGGCTGATAGATAGACAGAAACTAGTCAAATGCATTGCCGTCTCTCTCATGGTCGTAAAGTATAATAGAGATGTAAGTCCTGATAGGTGATATTTGACCTTTAATTTTACAAGGCTTACACGTCAATATTGCACTCCAATAGGCCAGCGTTTTCAGCACTCCTGCGCATCAGCGTTTTGTTCAGGCCAGCACCGCATTTTTCGTCAAGATTATGCTGAAAACATTTATAAAGTTTACGGACTCGGATTTCTGAGGTTGCTTCAAAAAGCTTGGCGTTCCACCTTTTACAAAACCATTGAAGAAAATCAAATACTTTGAAAAACTAAACATTCTGTATTTTATGGTGCAAATCGATATCGCTCAACCTATATATACGTATTGTTTGAATCTTCTCAGTTGAAATCGCGGTCCGAACCAGTAGTACGGTCAAGAAAAAAAATATAAATGACAATTTGTAAGTGCCTCCGTAGGCCTAGGTATATGAAATAAGTGATTGGACTTTGACTTCTTACCGTCCAAGAGATAAACAGTTCTCTAATAGCGACGTCGATGGCTCCCGTCAATCTGTTCACGTGCATAATCACATCTTCAGAGTTGCTGCACGCCATCAGCCACACTGACGCATCAGTCATCACCTAACGAGCAACGTTGGCCGCGATGAGAAATAGAGATGAAGAATATTCAACGAAAATAATCTGGGTTTTGAACTTACTTTCTTAAGGTAGACAAGTCTGTTCTTCCGCATCTTGAGCACGGCGGCTCTCCCCGCGAAAGCAGGCAGGTCGGCCGGGTACTGGCTGCGCGTCTCCACCATGTCCTTCTTTGACTCTTGGACTTCCTCGCTGAACATTGCCCACACCTGGATTTACATGCATTGGTTACCATCAGAATTTTTCGAATTCACAAAAAACCGTTACAGTAGATACTTAGGCCGAGGCATTCGTGTAGAACAGATGAGCTACAGATTCCATGGTTAGGTGCTTTTTCAAAAAGCTGTTTTACTTTTTGAGATACCTTGGTTTTTGGTCCTAGTTCCCTAAGTAATGTTCCTTAGTTCCCGAGGTTTAGACAACACTGACCTCTGCAGTCTTCCTCTTGAAGATGCGTTTCAGACTGTTCCTCTTAGAGTAATTATTCAACGAGTACAGAGCCACAACCGCCTCTTCTACATGGTTAACGCATTCGAATACAGACTCCACTAAATTCTCGATTATTATCTGAAAATTTAAATTGATTACTTTAACTACATCAGACCTCTTCACAACGTCGATTTGCTCGTATTGAGGACTAAACAACGAGCTAAGAAGAGAGAAGAATCAACGCCAGGTAATCGTATAGTAAATAAAACAAGTCAAGTAGAATAACCTCAATGTCTTTTATCGCTATCCTGAAGTGCAGAATATCGTCGTACCACGACGGCGCCTGCACGTCCAGAATAGTGTGGGCCACATCTTTCACATCTTGCAGCGCATCAAAGAATATCTTTTCGATTTTATCGCACTTTCCCTCGAACTCGTCCCCGCGGGCGCCACCGAACGTTGGCTTACTCACGTTTTCTAGCTCATCAATCCTGGAAAGAGTTAAATGGGATCGAATAATAATTCTACTATTTTTTTTCTGTTTGGTCAGTAATCTTAAAGGCATTTTGGGAACCAGCTTCATATTTTGCATTCGATCTATGTTTTTAAGGTTACGCAAAATTAAGGCTTACAAGTAGTTCGAATTCGAATAGTACAAGATTGTTCAAAAGAGAATCAGGAATTACCTTCCAAAAATAATCATGCAGTTACAAACATCCAGCATATCAAAGCACCTCTGCACGAACGAGTCAATATAATTAAAAATGGCTCCAGTATCTAGCTCCCAGCTTCCGCTGATCATATCATTGTGAGCCTCCGCCATCACATCATAAATCTCCCTGTATATCTTGCAACAATCAATGCATTTGCTGAACTCTCCCAACGCCTTCTTAGTTTGCCCATCAAAAAGCTCATCCAACTTGATGTAGTTACGGCAGAGAATGATGATCTGGTTGCTTAGACCTTTGAATAAGTTCGTTATGCGAGCTTCGGAGTTATAGTAAGGCGATTCCATCCATATGAATCTGAATAGGTTGGTAATTTGTGGAATATGTTTGGCGATCTCGTCAGGGTCGACTACGCACTCTAAAACAGCGCAGGGCTGTTTGATTACTTGCAGGAATTCGATGTTGGAGACAGCTTCATTGATTTTTTCGAGGATCTCGTCGCATAGGAATTGGAACTGGTGGATGAAGGTGGAGTGTGTGGTGACAAGAATCTTAGTTATGTGTTTTACGGCGGGATTTTTCAGTTGATATAGCAGGGCGTTTAGATTCTCATCTGGAAATTAATGAAAACTTGTAAGATGGTGATGACAATTATGATGACATAAAAGAAGAAGAATTCAAAGAAGAGGAGGAAGAAGTCGGCGTTGGTAGTAAGTAAAAGAGCTTCCGCAAAGTAAATTTTGACCATTTCCCATTTTGACCAATACCGCATAGTATGAGTTTTAAGCAACTCAAGTAATATTGATCAAGTGATCGAGTATTTAACTGTCACCAATAGTTTCTAGAAGTTTTACTCACGCCTATAAATCCAGAAATCATACTCATCACTGGGACACAGTAATTCCTGCTGCGAGGCCACAGACGCCTGATCCTCTATACAAGACTTGATCTGATGGGTCCAGTAGACCACCACACCTTCCAGCCGCTTGACCAACTCGCGGTCAGCGCTAGCCTGCTCGAAGGACAGCTGCTGCCCCTCGCGGGGTATGTAGAGAACGGTCAATCCGAGCATTTTGTAGTACATGTCCGTCAGTTTCGCTAGGAACGTGTGGATATGGGAGCAGAATTCGCTTTTCACGCCTGGAATAATATGATGCCAATTAACTTAAGCGTAGTTATGACATTAGACTAGGCCAGAGGTCGGCAACCTGCGACTCTTTGGATGTGAAGCTGCGGCTCTTTAGTACCATACGCAAATATTATTTATTAAAAAAAAAAAGATTAACGAGGATTAGGCACCATTTCTATTTCTACTCGATTTTTTTCTATTTGGCTACTTTTTGGACACCTGTATATTATTCTATTTGTTTTGAAAAAATACTACTTGTATATGAATAAATAAATAAGTTTTTTCAAAGTACTTTATTTATGCAAGTACTATTTATTGTTCGCAAGAAAAAAAAATGTGGCTCTTTAAAAACGTTGGAATTTTGTAAATTGTAATTTTTGACTCTTCAGATTCAAAAGATTGCCGACCCCTGGACTAGGCTGATCACCCATTGGTGTTCTGCATGATACACATAGTCACAGGCACAGAGCTTTAGAATCTCGTGGATTAAAATATCTATACTAAAGGCGATTTAAAAAAACATTGTTGGAGCTAAATACCAGGAAGTTATACGTACTATCAGGCCACGTGGTAATCGCAAAGAAATACGGAGCATACACAAACTCCAGCATCTGAATCATATTTGTTTCAATGGAATCAACAAACGTGCCGAATATAATATCCTCGTGGAACGTGTCGGCTTTAAACACGAAATCGGGGGGCCTTAGGAAATAGGTCAAATCGTAAACAGGACTTAGTGGTATATCGCTGGTGGCTTTGAGCCACGTGCCACGGAAATATATGCAAAGGATCAGGGCCTTGGGCTCCAAGATCCAATCGATGATGCCTTGCTTGGCGGTGTCAGTCCAGTCTTCCTCCCTAAGGTCGTATAGTGTTGTGATGTTCATGATGTAGGTCAGCAATTTGTCGAGATCATCGGGATCGTAGACGGGCTTCACTGGTGCCTCTGCTAGCTCTCTTTCGAGTTGCGCGATGCGTTCGCGTTCTGGAATAGGATTACGATTTCTGCTTACCCTACAGAAGTGTGCTTTTTTAATGAGATAACTTTATATAAATATGGCGGTTAGAATTCTAGATGTGATTCCATTCTAAAGAGATCGTAGCCTTTTTTGGTGAATTGAATGAATTAAATTACGCCATTTATGAACGCAGCGTAAATTATGAAATTCCCTCATCCAAAAATCATACAGATACCGTTATCAACAAAAAAATCGCGTTGATATGGATTCTTTCGTTTTGGAGTTATTTGTTTACAGACATACAAAGGTTTTGACGAAAGCCTACGGTCTGGTTAAATCGTAGTCCACACGGCTCACTGTACTGGAAGGTTGCTGGTTCGATTCGGGACTAGGCATGTTTCGGAAATTTTTATTTCTTAATTTGTCCTGATCTGGTGGTTACTAGAATCACCCTTAGGCCATTTGATACGGTACCCATATTATAAGCGTTGCGTGGTTTCAGACCACACAGCTGGTGTTGCCAAAACATAGGAGCGTTCAGTGTTCCACGTTCTACGTTCCCCGTTTTTTGTATGGCGCCCATACATTACAAATAACGCAAACGCTGAACCCTCTTTGTGTGTTTGGACATGATTAGATATCTAGGTTACCTCTGTCCTCCTCGGAGTCATGGCTCAGATCATCACTCCACGCGACCCTAGGTCTTTTCTTCACTTCGTCCGCCATATTGGCGTTAATTAACGTCACACGCTCCTAAATTAAGATAACATGCAATTAACTTGTACAGTTAATGAAAACGCTTTCGTTTTTTTTGGAAAAATTAAATTTGACAGTTGGTCAATATTTTTGAGAGATATCAACAATGTGCTGTATTCGAAATTTAAAATTTTTCTTAACTTTTTATATTTTTTATTAACAGCCAGGACTTTTATAATTTTGAGGTTCTTTCTTAATAAAGTCTCGATATCGATCAAACATTGCATAGTCGCAGGAAATAAAAATATAAACAAGGGGGAGAGCCTATGAGAGGGGAGAGCTGATTGATCGATATAGAGCTCAGAGGTAAAAAAGACGGTAGGTACATACCTATTAAAACTGCTTGGAATTATTGTTAATGGTAAATATTCTAATCATGAACCAACATGAACCTATTCAACGATTAGAGTGAAATCGATAACAACAAAACTTATCTAAAAGAAAGGAATAAGTAATTTTCCTTTGTCCCCGTTGCCGAGCATTTTTTTTTTATAAAATCTGGAGACAGAAACTCAGTATATATTTTAATAGGTAATTAAAGTGTGCGCGCTTACAGCCGTATGAAGTAGTTATTTTTTACTATAAAAACTGGAGTGAATGAAAATCTATGGAAAGTCGAAAGTGTTCTTATTGTGATAGACATATATTAAAATCCCTTTGAGGTCAACATTTTTTTCCAACTATTTATACTGCAGATATCGCTGTTTCATGTGCAGCCACGTTGCAGTTTAATCTAGTAGTTCTTTATCTAAACTCGATATTATGGAGTATGGACATAACTTTTTCTTTATCTATGGTCATGACATAATCTTATTTTCTCTATGACATAATCCACACGTCATGTGAAATGTTATTTGTGCCCTCTCCATAAAAGATAACTTGATACCCACCTCGAATCGTCCCAGTCAGTCCCATATCCAGTGGGCTAGCATCCCCGGTGTAAGGCTAGCATGCACTGCAACCGATACAATGTCGTTGAATGGCGTGGTGTGTGTTCACGTTCACTAGGGATGGGCGCGGGCGACTGGCGGGCGTGCTGCGCGCGCTACTGATCGCGCAGCTAGTGGTGTCCTTGTGCATGGTCATTTACTGCTACAACGTGTCGCTGAGAGTCATGCTGCTGCTGAAGCATATACATAAGGTAGGGGTTCGTTTATTTATGCAGCTTTTACACTGTCCGATCAAGCACCCGGCAGACTTCCCTCTCCCTCCCTCCTCCCCCTCGCCCCCTCTTCCACTCCCTCTCCCCCTCCATCTCCAGCTCCCTCTCCCTCGCCATCCCCTTCCTCCCCCCCCTCCCCCTCCATCTCCAGCCCCCCTCCCCCTCCCCCTCCCCCTCCCAAGGCTCTTACCCCTTGGGCGCCAAATCTCATAATACGCCACTGACTGCAGACCAGTCACCACATCTCCTAATTTCCAGGTGACAGTGGTCCTTCTATACGGCTTAATACTGTTCCAAGCGTACGCCATGAAGCTCCACTACACAGGTGGGTTGCGGCTGATCAGCTTGCTGGTAAAATGCCCCCATTGGTCCCGAGCGCCGTTCGTCAGCACCGTCTGGATGGTCAGCGGATCCATGGTCGCCGTAAATGGGATACTGGTGTATGCTGCTTGCAGGTTCACATTGAAGGTACAGACCTGTTTGCTCCGGAACCTCCGATAAAACATTTGTCCATCTATTTATAGGTACTCCTTCTTAATCAAATGCTGTTGATTGGTAAGTGAGTCCCTTGAGAACGGGCGGAACAATAAGCCTTTTTAAGTCCAAATAAGATTTTTGGGGAAAGGTAAAATAGGAAAAGTTGTCTGTGGTATGTTGAATGTAGGGGGATCACAGTTAATAATCACTTATTGATGTATTGTTATTAAGTATCTGTGACTCTGGTACAAAAATTCGTGCTTCCATCGTTACAGAAAACAGTCACAACCAACACTACGATAGCCCCTCCATGGAAACGTTTGTACTCAGGGCCTTACGTCAATAGTGTTAATAGGTCGAGTAAAGAACCCGGAACCTTTCAGTTATGAGGGCGGCCCCTCTAACCACTATCGCAACTGATTATACTTTTTAATTAGGCTTTTTTGTGCTCCAGGCTCTCCTCAAAGAACTATCTTCCTCACTGCGAATTGGCATCTCCCAATACCTGATTGAATCGACGTGGAAGGCATTGATGGATACAATGCAGGTGCTTAACTTTACTATCGTCCAAATAATGTCGATGCCTACTCGAATATTATTTTTCAAAAATTATTATCACTTAAAGGAGATCCTTAAATCCTCGGAGCCTCCGACGAACAAATAATATAGACGAAGTTTCGCGAACAAAATATGTAAGCCAAAAAACCATCAAGACTTGTGTAGTACAAGCGAATTGCATCCTTAAGTTCACGTGAATACGCGTGTACTACACAAATCGGATTGGTTTCTGGCGCTTCAATATGTTTTTCGTATCACACCGTCAATATAATTACTTCGTCTAAGCTTGGAGGGTACTGGCTATTCGGTTCGACACTCCAATATTATTAAATGTTCAATCATATTTATCACTTGCTATACTTCGTGACCCTTCCATCCTTGGATCCTGGCATTTTGGCTCAGGTGGAGTTAAGTTGCTGCGGCGCAGACTCCCCGAGCGACTGGCACGAGATACCCTGGATCAACATGGACTTCCTCAACGAAAAGTCCAACGTTGTCATGCAGTGAGTATTATCTTTGTAAACTAACAAAGTGTACGACAAAATGATGATTAGGGACTGGTTTTTATAGATGCGTTTTCTTTTTCTGACACATATCCTCAATTCCTATGGAGTCTGCTTCCAGTCTACTCTTATTTGTCTGGTGATCGATAGTCACACGAAGCGACAGTCTTGTGAGACTCAACTATTGGAACTACCGATAACTTAAGCGGACTTAACAACGAAGGACTAAATCATGTATAACTTTGAAGCCTTTCGACTACCCTTATCGACTGTCGTAGGTGCTAAAATGACACTGGGACCGAGAAGTTCACCGTTCCATCCGAAATGTCCTGTTGTTGGTCACGCGCAAAGGCGTTTAAGGCTGGCTGTGAGCTGAAGTAAAACCGTGTCTCCTCCAGCGATGATTTTCAATGTAATACCTCCTTCTCTCGTAGGTTAGCAGGCGCGGACGGCAAGGTGCTGCCCCCAGTGTCCCCGTACTCTTGCTGCACGCCCAGGGTGCTGGCTCCATGCTACCACGATCCTCTGCAGCAGGTAATAACTTGGAAATCACAATCACCTATAGACCCTTCCTCACATCAGCACCCTCCGCCGCTCGTATTCACAGGCAGCTCTGAGCCAGCGTTGTGGACTATGAGCTTAAACCTCATGTTGAGAATAAATGTGGCCGGTGTAATGGCAAGAGTCTAGTCTTCTGTTACAGTGGGACTAAATACTATCAGTGGAATGTGGGTACCATGCAGTACACCTCTGCCTGCGCTTTCGGAGATAACAGGCGTGATGGCGTATGTTTAGGCTTTTGATGTGGTTGGTTGCGTGTGCGCAGGCAGAGTGGCGCGAGGTGTGGTTCGAGGGCTCGCCGCTGCTGACCGCGTCGCTGCACGCGCGCGCCTGCGTGGAGGCCGTGCGCGCGCCGCTCACGCGCGCGCTGCTCGCGCTGCAGTGCTTCAACATGCTCGTGCTACTGCTGCAGGTGACCTACCGGTAGTAGTGTAGCAACCCTAGGACTAGGTGGGTCACTGACCCAGACTCCTAAGCTCAAGGGAACCCTCTGCCTCCATTAACGACGCTTGAATAGGTTATATAATATTCTAGCTGAATAAAAAATGTTCGACTTTTAACTTTTTGGCCCCTGACCAACAAACTTCCAACGACTCAAACTGAAATCACAAAAAGTTTGGTGGTGATACAGCTTTCCGTACGGAGGCTCCCAAATTCGAATCCTGCTAGGGGCAAACATTCTGTGATGAGCATGCATGTTTGTAGATACCCGGCTCATAGAATTTAAGTAGGTAATATAATATGGTTTTTATACAAGCTTTATACGCTCATAACCAGATACTGATAGTTGTTCTCACGCAACTCCTGCGCACGAGCGCGCGCGCCGCGGTGCTGAGCGGCGACTGCGACGGCCTCGGCAAAGCTACGCTGCTCGGAACCTACATCGTCGGAGATATACAACGTGTAAGTAATATAATCGTCTCCAGTCCGTGGTACGGTACCAATAGTACAAGCGTTGCTTCGTTTGGGACGGAAGATGCATTTGGTGTGCTCTTCTAGAGATAGATCAATTTATTTATGATTAGACAGGTGCCGGAACGTAACAGAAACATATTATTTTCTTCATACGAACTTTGACCCCCTATTTACCACCACCACCACCCACAATAAAATCTGTAAAATTAGGTTTTTTTTAATTATTTTTTTATTACATTATAGGCAAGTATTTGATCTCGGTCTCACCTGATGGTAAGTGACGATGAGATCTACGATGGAGCATACTTGCCTAGGTAGGAAGGCGGCAGTAGATCGAGACGCTACATTCACTAGGCACATGCAGTGCAGCTGATCTGACCCGCCATCCTTGAATGGCAACACCGAACATCATGCCGGAACACGGCTAGGCCGCTTGGCGACATGGCTTTGTTCAGTGGGTGGTGACTAGCCACGGCCGAAGCCTACCACCAGTATATATATTTCAAAATAATATTAAATACAGCACAGCGTTTCTTTACATTTTGGACACACGGCTTTGTAGAAATG
Source organism: Pheosia tremula (assembly GCA_905333125.1). NCBI lineage: Eukaryota > Metazoa > Arthropoda > Insecta > Lepidoptera > Notodontidae > Pheosia > Pheosia tremula. The sequence continues at coordinate 9,955,833 of HG995404.1, read as the reverse complement.
TTCACTCCTTCACGATCGCATCACACTAATATTATAAATGAGAAAGTTTGGATGGATGGATGTTTGTTACTCAATCACGCCAGAACAGCTGAACGGATCTGGATGAAATTTGGCACAGAGATAGATTATAGTCTCGATTAGCACATATACTTTTTTATCCTGGTAAAAAGGACATACTTTTTAATTGCGGGTAACACCGCGGGACGCAACTAGTATGCCATAAAAAAGCGACGTTGTTTTATTTATCAAAATTATCGGGTTCGATACCCGCTTCATGTGTGTGTTTTTTTTTTCAATATCCAAAAAGTGATTCTTATCGCTCAAATCGACGACATGGTTCCGTGGAACATATTTTTCATCTCAATGTTACATTCTGTAGATCCGCGGTGACAATGTAACTAAATTCATATCTGCACACTTTCCAAACATGTACACTGAAACAGATGTTCATTGTCGCTATTGTTCGTGGTAATTATAAACACATTGAAGGAATGTGTCCATGAATGAAGGTCAGTGTTATGTATGGCTATCAAATTGTTGACCAACTTACCCGAATAATAGAATATACGATTTCCTGCACCTATATTTTCAATAATATTATGATTCATTGCAAAAACCTTGCATTTTAAATTTTAACTACACATTGATTGAAAATACGCTAATGATGTGCAGGCTTTAGTATACCCTTTCCGAATCATTCTGTAAAAGTATTATATGCTGTATATCGCACCCTCGGAACGATAGGGGCTCTACTCAAAAATCTTTTTTTTGGGAAATAGCAATCAAAGATCTTTCGAACTGAATGGGGAGGGCGAAAAGTACCGGTGTAAAAGAGACCGAAATAAAATAAGCTTTTTCTATTATGATAGAAAACGCATTTGTTTTTATATTAATTAATAAATTCGCATGGAACATACATTAAAACCATAATTTTGAATTCATAATTTTGAGTTGAGCCCCTATCGTTCTGAGGGTGCGATATTTTCGCCCCCACTCCATTCTACGGAACACATAACGCACCCTTTACCTTATTTAGTGTGGGACGTATTTATTATTAGTCTCAAAGAATAAATAAATTACGTTTCAAGTTTTGTCAATTTTGCGGCAGGAGTCTCGTCACCAGCAGCGGCCCAGGTCGTGCAGGTGCGAGGCGACGGCGGACACGCGTGCGGGCGGCGCGGGCGGCGCGGGCGGTGCGTGCACGTGCGCCTGCGTGTGGACGCAGCGCCGCGCGCGCCGTCCCCGCCGCCGCGCACCCACCCCCGCTCCCGCAGACCCCGCCTGCACCTACTTGTCTTGACAGTACGTCCTTATTTCTATAATATACATTTCGGAGCACTCCACGGAGCGCACCGATTGACTTCAATCTGGGTGTTTTCAAGTCGAGAGTGAACAGGTACCTTCTAGGCAAGTATGGTCCATCGTAGATCTCATCGTCACTTACCATCAGGTGAGATCGAGATCAAATAACAAAAACAAAAACTTGCCTAAAATGTAATATCGCACCAAAAGCTGTTGTATTCCATTTCACTTAGCGCAGGTAACAAAGGACTCATAAGTTAGATAAACAGGTTTGTGGTATGCCTGGCGAAGCTTGACTCTATAACAGGGCGCTAATTTATAGTGGAGGGTATATATATATACGTTCTTCGAAAACTCTCATAGTGCGTTTCAGAATTGGATGGAACATATCATTCGTTCTAGAATTCTTGTGCCGGGTCATCTGTGTATGGATGCGGCAAACATCTCTACAGTAGAGATCTAGGACATTATCTTGGTTGACGTCCCATTCGGCTTCGGGTTGAACGTACAGTATCTATAGTAGTGTTGGTGCGATTCAAATTGTTGTGCTCCGAAGAATGACCCTCAATTTCTAGTGTACATAACTACGTTTTTGATTGGGAATATTGCTTCAAATCAAGTCTTCTGGAGGTTTTAAAAAAATTATACTGTTGTTTCAGGTAAACCGTTGGATGGAATGTTAGTGTTGCAAAAAACTGTTTAGGTTATCGTGTTAACAGAATTTAAAACGACTATAATAACCTAGTTGTTGTAAAATATGAGTTACGTGTGTATATATAGCTTGTAAATAAATAATACTTAGGACGCAATAAAAAAAAAAACAACACGCATTTAATCAATGCAAAGGCTTTATTTTCGACTTTTATAAACAGTCCTTACATTCTATAAATAATTAAGTAACAATGCGTGAATGCATATCGTTAAGCCGTCTCGTTGCGCGCGCCGCGCCATCGTTACATGAATACGGGAATAAATACTAGCGACGCGGGACCCGCTCGCCGCGCTCGCTCGCGAGTTACAAATATACAAAAATGCTCGTTCTATGTACAAGCGGCGAGCGAGCGTGCGCGGGGTGGGAGGGTAGAGAGGGGGGGTTTAGAGCGGCGGCGGTCCGTCGGGGTAGCGCAGCACGGGCTCGAGCGCGAGGCCGGCGGGCTGGCAGCCGGAGCCGGCGGGCGGCGCCAGCGCGGCGGCGCCCAGCAGCAGCAGCAGCAGCGCCTGGAAGGGCAGCGAGGCGCGCGCCACGCGGCACACGAAGCGCAGCCCGCGCTGCACGCGCCCCAGCCGCTGCTGCTCCGCCTCCTCACTCGCCGCCAGCCTGCACCACGCACACAATACACATTATTACTTACCTACTTTGTTTAGGGCACTGGGAATAAACATTTTTAGTACCTACTGCCTCACAGCCTCGTTCACTTTTACATTTTTAGTATAGTGCAGTGGCGTAGCATGGGGAGGGGGCGGAGGGTACGATCCGCACCGGGCGGCACGTCACGGGTGGCAGTTAGAGAAAAAAAAACACATTTTTCCGTAATTTTTTTGGCGTTACCATGCCCTAAATTTTTTATAATACATAGCAAAAATAAGAGGGCGGCAAATTTTAAATCCGCACCGGGTGCTAATGACCTATGCTACGCCACTGGTATAGCGTCCTAGTCTCGTTTACTTTTTCGTCTTGATCTAGGTATCTATCGGCTTTCAGTCCTCCAATCTCAATGATATTTATCATTCTCTACCAACTGCGCTAATCAGGTGATTATTTGATCTATCTGGCGTTTTGCCCAAAGATCGCCACTTTACTATAGATTCGAGTTAGCCTAAAAATCCATAGCTTTAAAATAAAAGACTACTGCACCATGTCAAAGATAACAAAGGTACCTTAGAAATATAAAACTGTAAATGTAAAGATAGCATAGAGAGATGAGTATTAAAATAGTATGAGATTGGTAATAATAATCTGAAAAGAAAATTATACAGGTACGGTACTAGGCTACCATTCAAAAGTAACGCAAATAAAGAAGTGTTAGGCATCAATAAATTACCCCGCAACCATACTTTTTTAATATCATTTTGATTCGTGTGTCAGAAATTCGCGAAAACCTTACAAACGCGGGACCTTCTCTTAGAGCAAGGAGAGTCTTTAGACAGCTATTTAAGGATTCCAATTGAATTATCATGGACTACATAAGTGCTTGTATTTCGACCGGTGTGTCGGTAAAAACGTTTCAAATATTGTTTTTACCGACATGACGAATGGAATACGTCATTCATCAACGTCTTCGTCCATTACTCGGTACCATAGACATGAGAATAGATAGAAATTAATTAGGGTAAGAAATAGTTCGTATATGGTGTCAGGGTATGTTCAACTGCGGTGTAATACTTACTCGTCTTCCTCGAGCGGCGGCAGGTGTAAGCTCGACATCGGTTCGACCTCGTCGTCGACAAGCTACGGGGAACAGAGACACGTCAACATACGGTGCGAAGCCACTAACTATGTGATACTGTCAGGGATACCATACTTGTACGATGCAAACACTTTATAAAACTCAATCTTAAATAAATCTTTATCACAAACTCAGCTCTTTATTGTGGGATATCACAAACTCAGCTCAAATTTGTGGGATATCACACTCAACTCGAATTTGTGGGATATCACAAACTAAGCTCAAATTTGTGGAATATCACAAACTCAGCTCAAATTTGGGATAACACAAACCAGCTCGAATTTGTGGGATAACACAAACCTAGCTCAAATTTGTGGATAACACAAACTCAGCTCAAATTTGTGGGATAACACAAACTCAACTCAATCTTGTGGGATATCACAAACTCAGCTCAAATTTGTGGATAACACAAACTCAGCTCAAATTTGTGGGATAACACAAACCCAACTTGAATTTGCGGGATATCACAAACTCTGCTCAAATTTGTGGGATTATCACAAACTCTTTATAATTTTGTGACCATTACGCAATATTATTTATTATCATGTATTTAAGAATAAAGTGTATGCATTTTAATAAATTAAAGGGGTGGATAATAATACTCTGTTGTTATATCATACTAATCACACTCAGTTTTGGTTGGGGTATAATAAAGTACTGCTAAATAAAACGCAAAGCTTGCTCGTGTTTGTTCTGTCTCTTACTGTGCTCAGTGGTCGGGTGAAGCGGTGGGTAGGTTGGTACAAAAGGCAACTAAATCACTATTAATTATCATTTTGTTTCACTGATTTTGATGTGAACTTTTAATAATCTATTTTTTTTAATCAATTCGTTTTACTTGTGTTTTTCTTAGTATCAACATCTTTCAAGTTTTTTTTATTAATCTATTTAAATTATGAGCAAGATTCAATTGAAATTACTATGATTGGTTCTCTTGTAACAAACTTAACAAAAATATATTAAACCTTTGTATAGTGGTGTCAAACGATAATTTCTATTGACTCAAATAATGACTTACAAAATTTTCGGACTATCACTTGTAATGGTGAGATATGTGGTATGTATGTATGTGGTGTGTGTGTGTACCTGCGCGGGCGCAGCGGCGGCGGCGGCGGCGAGCACGGCCGAGGCGAGCGGCGCCGGCTGGCGGGCCAGCGCCGCGCCCAGCTTCAGCGCGTACACGCCCGACAGCTTGCGGAGCGACTGGAGGCGCAGTCGCAGCTCGCCCAGTCTGCGAGGACAACACGAGTTTTTTTCACATTCGGTACCTCAAGACTAGGAGCCAAACTCTACCAGAGGATGCCGTAATATGGGACTAAAGAATGAAGTTTTTTTATATTGCATAATATTTTTTTTTTTCATGATTACTAGATTATATAGAGAATCATCAGTCTTTGTACTATTTGATATTGATTAACGCCATCTATCAGCGGAGCAGTAGCTTTACTTTAATTAATCGTTATTATTAATTTACATTCCATTTATATCCTTGAAAGAAGAAATAATCTGTGGCTACTGCATACTGTATTTTTGGCGTCAGAATTATTATTACACTATGGACCATATAACAAAAACTCATGTCTCGAGTTCTGGGATTCTCCCCTCTCTTTCTATATTCTAGGGGTTGAGGTGGTGAGGATATGTAGGCAGCATACCTTCTGCAAATATCATCAGCGTTGTGCGGCGCATCTCCAGTGCGCAGCAGTTGCGCGGCGTCGTGCAGCGCCAGCACGCGCGGCTCGTCGCGCTGCAGCTCGTCGCGCAGCTCGGAGTACACGCGGAAGTCGCGCTGCAGCTCGCGCGCGCCGCGCGACAGCCGCAGCGGCTCGCGCGCGCGCACCGTGCGCTCCGCCGCCGCCAGCTGGCTCACCAGCTCCACCACTGGACACACAATACATTTTGTATGAGAAATAATAATACGGTCTCAAGAGCGAGCCCTGAGGTACACCTATTTAAAATACCAGTAAAACCAGTTGCCATAAATACTGTGTATAAAAGATAACATTATGAATTACTTTATTGCGAACCAATAAGATTAATAATCAAAGTGTGTATTTAAAATTCAAACGCATGAGCAAATAAATATGGGTGACCATATCAAAAGGTTTAGTTCAATCTAATGTAATGACTACGAACAATTTATGGAATGAGTTTTCTTTTTCTAGTCTAAAAGAACCACTGTTAGATATTAAATCATAGACAAAGAAGTATTTATAACGCATTTATATAAAAAAATTACCGCTGTCGTGGAACTCCTGGTTGTGCACGAGCGCGTGCTGCAGGCGCGCCTGCCAGGCGGCGGCGTGCGCGCAGGCCGCGTTCCAGCGCTCGTTGGCGGCGGCCAGGCGCGCGCGCACGCGCTCGCCCGCCGCCGCCGACGCCGCGTGCTGCGCCACGTGCGACCCCACTACGTTCAGCGACACCACTATCGACTTGTGGGAGTCTAGGTCGAGGAGGAACTCGCGGTGGTCCTGTCGGATGATCGGTGCGATTACACTTTTGTATTGATTTATTTATTACTAGCTTCTACCCGCTACTCCGCCCACGGTAACTCGTGAAACTTAAACAGGGATAATGTAGCTCCCTAATAGTGACAGAATTTTTAGAATCGGGTCAGTAAATTCGGAAATTATCGCCTGCTTCCAAACTCAGAAACTAACAGACTAATGTCTCTTTACATTATTAGTATAGACTATAGATTATTGGCAAGTCAATCCAATCAGATGCATGTTGATTTAGTTTTCAAGCCATTTCCACCTACGCAATTAAGGAAATTATTTAAGATAGCTTCAAACTTCATCTCTATCGATTACTATTCCCATACCTGTATAGCGTCTTCTAACAAGTCATACTGTTCTGGCGGGTTGGTCCTGGCGGCCTCGGTCGCCTCGGCGAACTGCAGCCACTGCTCCAGCCGCCACAGATCGTTGTCCAGCTGCTTCCAGTTGCGCTCCGAGCACAGCGGACACGTCAGCCGACCCGTCTCACTGCGAGCGGGGATGGGAGGGGTCAAATGGTGATACAAGCTTATGCAACTTTGGTTAGGCACGCATCAACGTTTTTTAAAATTAATATTCAAGAAAGAAAGAAAAACTTAAGCGTAAATGATGAAATAAGATTGGAAATTTAAATAAGTTCACTGAACTATTCAGTTTTGAGAGAGAGCTGAATTGGGATGATGATTGATTTACGATCGACAAAATCAACATAGTTATTAGTAGTAAATATTTTATTAAAACTTGTCCAATAAACTTCATCTCAATGCTTCGAGAATCTATAAAATAATATAGTATTATACATTAACACAGCTATAATTGAAATATAACGAACACAGACAACACTGAGTAAATAATAATTTCCCATAAATAAAAAGCTTTTTTTACATTTAAAGTGTCACAAGTGCTGTGCGAATAATAGGTCACATTGGTTTTAATAACAAACGAAATGCGCTAACTACTGTAAATTATGATGACATGCAACCTCGCTTTATTTTCTGCTACACATCAACAATAAACTATATTGTTATTAAAAATATATATAATGGGTTAATCTGTACATAAATAAACAGCATTAAAATCTAAGCAGTCGTTCTACATTGTCGGTGAATCAAATCTGCTAGGTGATGCTAAGTTAATTACAAACATATTATAGCAGCTGTTGATAATTAATGATAATAATAGCAACTAAGATTCCAACAATACACTAAATTACCATGTAGCAGAAACCAAACGAGTGAAAATATAAATTATTAGGTAAGCGGTACTCACTGTTCGCACGTAAGCGCGTATGACGCAGAGTGGGGCAACCTAGGGGACCAGAAAACGCATGTGTTTAGAGCATGCCGGGTTAGGAAGCTGTTACACACTCCGAAAGACCAATAATAACGTTCAAATACGCCATTGAGAAGTATTGTTTGTAATAAAATGTGTTTGCAGTGATGTGTGCACTGTGAGGTAAAAATATTTTTTTCAAAAATAAAATAAAGTCCCCTCATCTTAACCCACCTATTTAATTATATGAGTTGGTGCAAAAAAAGAAAATTCTTTAGACTTGAAGTCCACATCTAAATCGGGAATGGCGTATCTCCATTGTATTATTTAGCTTTCGCATTCACAAGATCTTTTTGTCATTGGTAACATACTCTTAGAGATGTTTAATCAATTATTTACAAAAATACTTTAAAATATCATTTATGGATTTAGTCATTTGAATCTTCCAATCAGCTATGATAAGTATATTAAAAGATATTTTTTGAAATAAAGATCTAATTGATCAGAGATAAAATTTTCTATCAGCTGTATAACATTGAAGCCCCATCACCGTATGCCATTCAGTGCTACATGTGCTACCATAAAAACAAGAGAACAAACATCAAAAACAATTTGAAATATAAACAGTGACAAATCATGTAATGACAATAGCAAGCAGGAAAGTATAGGAATCTACTATTTGTTTGAAACAAAATGGTGAAACATTTAAGAGAAAAAGATACACCCAAAACGGATATAAAGTTTTCGTGCATTTGACATTGCAAAACACTTTTCTCCTGAAAATGCTTTTTAATGATATAACTAATTGATGAAAACATCTATAAATTTGGGGAGTATATTTTAATCATTAATTTAAACTGCATAAATTTACAGTGTCATTTACATGAAACGTCCGAGAAGAATTCGTTAGCTCCATCTATACGAATATTCAAAATTACACCATAAATAAATTCAAAATCGCACACCATTATAGACCTAGCTCAATTTTAGCGCAAAGTCTATATTCCTGTGCACGAGTGCGACTCACCTCAGGTTGTTGATCTGTAGCTCCCGTTTCTTTGCTTGCGTCAACAGGTCTTCGTATCTTAAAGATAGAGATTCTACTTCTTTCAGCATTGCCTCGTCTTCTGTCGCGTCGCATTCAGTCAAGAGAAGTTCTGATAAGTGTTTGGCCAGTTCTAGTGTTTGTGCGGGTTTGGCACCAGCTTTGGCGATTTCCTTAGCTGCCGTAGCTAGGTCTTCGCTGCCAGCGTTGTCTTTCGGTTGGTTTAGTAGCGCAGTTCTCAGCGCTTCAAGTGCGTTGGATGTTTCCTTCACGGCGGTTTTGAGTTCCACCCGGTACGTCTCTTTAGATGTTAATGTGTCTACTTGAAGAGAGACGTCTGTTTCCCACGTTAGTGTGTCGACCTAGAGGAAAAGTAAAATGAGCATGCTTCAAATTGTGTTCATTGAGTATGTTATATACCAGAAAAATATTATGTTTATTTAATACTAGTTCTCAGCTGACACCTTCAATCAAGTTTATTTTCATGACTTTGTTATAAGTGGCCATCAGTGCTAAGTTACTCTTTAAAACTCATTTGATATATTCAGCTTACGAAATAATCCCCTTATAATTTCTGCATTAACTTTCTATTAATATTATTATTTGTTTAACTGTCCTCACCTGTACAGCAGAGTCCACATCACCAACAACCTCTGCTCTCGCCAGGTCTAGTCGCGTTCTTACATCGGCAAACAGTGCTCTATATTCAGCCACCATGTCAGCGACGCCGGCTACGGTGGTCACAGCAGCCGCTAGCCGGTCCGCGTCCTCTACGAAGGACTGGCAGTCTTGTAGCTCTTGCTCGACACCCTGAATAGAAATTCAATTGTTAATAGTATCACATCATAAGTTGCTTAGTGAGCCTATCTGAGACTTGAATGTGCATGCGTGAGCCCAGCGCGATCTTTTTAAATATTACTCACATCAAGTTCCCTAAGAGTAGCAACCTTGTCCATCGGTGTGGGAGCTAGATGAAGTGCACGCGTCAGCCTCACGTCGGTTTCGGCCAGCGCGACCACAGTCTTCCCGTGCGCGGCCACGAACTGCCGGTGCGCGTCCGCGCCCGCCGCGTCCACGCGGCCCCTCAGCTGCTGCCAGCGACGCACAGACGCTCTCAATCTCGCCGCACTATCAGCACCCACACCACGAAGTTCAACGCCTCGAGCTGAGGCTATACGACTGTAGGCATCTTCTAATTTCTTTATATCAGATTCCAGTCCGTCAAGGTCTTTAATTACAGTTCTAGACACGCTCTCATCTTCGGGTTCTCCGCGCTGTTTTCTGGTTTCAATCTTTTCCACCCTTCTCTCTATGGTATCGAGTTTTTTCTCGATCTTAGGCAGCAGAGAGTTGGCCAATTCGGCCGATTTGCGGATTTCTTTGAGAGCATTTTTACGTTGCTCGGACATGTCGCAAATGTTCTTCCATTTCTTCTCGACGATATCGACGCCGGTTCGAAGGTTTCGGAGGTCAAAGTTGCCCTTGGAGGCATCAGGGTCGTTGAACACCAGCTCGCAGAGGTTGAGGGTCTCGCCGATTGCACCGCTTTCGTCCTCAATGTTCTTGTGGATAACGTCACGATCTCTGAACTTCTCGTCGACAGCTTTGGCCGTTAAGTGTTCTAAGACTACTGGAGCGGAAAGCCCCGATTCTATGGAATGTAATTTCAATCTAATTTCAGTCAATCGTTGTTCCAGCTGCGATATTGTTTCCAACAGTTCGTTGATCTTAGCTATTCTAGTTCTTCCGGTTTCTTGTAGCCTATGCCAACGTTCTTGCACATCTTTAAGATGTTTAGATGTGTTTTTGCTGTAAGATTTCTCATCTTTCTTTGCCAGTTCAACTAGAGAGGTGCCGGTTTCGGAAATCCATTCAAACTCGCGTTCTTTCATTGCGGTTTCTGCATGTACTTCAGAGTTTATCCTTCTGATAAGGTCTTGAGGATCTATGGCACCGATTTCGCTGCTTTGGCTTGTGGTTTCGAGACGTGATTCGAGCGTGGTTATCCATTGAATGAAACGGGTTAAGCGTGTGTCGAACATCGTGTAGATTTCCAACCTTTCCTGCAATCGATGGATGATGATGGTCAGCTGGTGTTCCAAGTCAGCTCGTTGCTGTCTCAGTTGCCACACCCTCTGGTTGACTAGTCTTATGTCCTGAGGACTAAGGCACTCCTTCAGTTGCTCCTGTATCACGCTGAGGGCTTCAATTTGGATTTCAGTCTTTTCAATCTTAGTTCTCAAGTCTGTGTACCTGTCGATAGCTTTCTTTAGCTGTGGCCTCGATAGCCTTTCTTCATCAGAGTAGGATATAATATCGTCCTGGGTCTTGGTGTACTGTTTATAGAGGCCATTTGATAGCTTTTCGTATTCGCCGATCAAGCCTAGTATCCTCGTGAGGAAGTCTCGCCAGGTGTCAAGGCTGGCTTGTAAGTTGTCAACCCTCTTCACAAGACCAGCGTACTCCATACGCACGGATGCTCCGTAGGCCTCTTCAGTAAATTCTAAAACTTTCTTTAGGTTGACTAGAAGTTTGTCAGTTTGCCTCTTGCCTTCAGGTACCTTGTCTGAGAGATTCTGTATATTAGACAATATCTTGTTTACCCTCTTTATGTGTACGTATCTGAGTTGCAGTTTCTCCTTCTCTCGCTCCATTTCCTTGAGCCACCTCAGCAACTCCGTGTTGATTTCTCTGTAATCGTCCCACGCTGATATTCTCGTACATACTTCGTCGTGTCTTTCAACAATTCTTGCTAGCGTCTCATTGTGCAGGTTCGTCAGGGTATCGAACTTGTCAGCCAAGTCTCTGTTCTTAGTCTCCCTGTTCTCGTTTATCAGTACCGATCGCTGTGACGTCAGCAGGTTCCTATGTACCCTGCAGAGCCGTCGATGCTCCGTCAAGTTTTCGTAATCAGCCGGGACCGAGCCGGACAAGAAGGACTGGAGGTCCAGTAAGTATTCGTGCCATAGCCTCAAAGCCGTAGCCGCGTCCCCTGACCTGACTAGTGCCGTGGACAGCCGATGGTAATGAAGGAATGTATCTCGGAACATGGCTTGCCATAACTCTAAAATCCTAACTATGGAATGTTCTTCGGAAACGTCACGGTCTATGGCCGGGAGCTCGGCCTTGGCCGGCGCGATGTCCGCCTCGCTCTTGCCCAGAGCTATCAGGTTATCTCGGAGGGCGATCAATTTGTCTTCAACAATTTCACCGTCTTCGTGTAGTGGGGTCAAGTCCTGAAAAAATTTAACACTTAAATAAACATATTTCTATATGCTACAGACAGATATTAAATGTATCGTGATTAATCAATTTAAAATGTACGCAGTAAACTAGTGTATAATGGTCTTCGGTGGCTTCGATTTATTTATTTTATCGTAGTCAATAAATGATAATGTCAGTCAATAGCAACAATTCGTTTTGTAGAAAACAAAGTTAACATTTGATTTTACGCATCATTTCTTTTTTATTCTAGACATAATTTGTCTTGTAAATTTATAATTATATAGTTACATTTTTGAAGTAGCAATAGTTCTGATTGATATTTGATTCTCTCAAGCTCATTGTGGTAGACTTTATCTTCCGTATTGAGAGCAGTTTGAACGGGAGATGTTATTAGCTCGAGTGATTGTGTAATCTCTTGCAAGGTTATCAGACGATCCTAACAACCCACAATAAGACACAGTAGTCTATTTCTAACCTGGTCCACACACATGGAGCGATAATATAAAGTGTGTGTGAACTAAGCCACAAGAGAGCCAACTGCGGGACATTCGATAATGCAGTTATACTCATTGTTGATTCAACGGATGAACTGCCGGTTACTTTATCGGTTATAGTAACTGATAATGCGATAAATATTCAACATAATGTGGTTTAGTCATTTGGATTTTTGAAACGAAGTAACTCCTTAGTTAGCAATCAATTGCAATTTACTACTGGATTCAATGATGATCTGTGTCTAGATAGCTCTACTAACTAGAACTTTTGATATGATTCTGAGTGACAGCGATTGAGAGGGAACTAGTATATACTTATATATACTTATATACTAGTTTACTCTCAATCGCTCCGACCATAAGCTGTACATAATGTACAGGTTATGGTCTTATAGCCATTGTTTTATTATTGTGCCCAGCAGTGGGACATTAAAAAGGGCTGGAATGCTGGAATAATAGTACACAAACCTGTCTCATATCACAAAGCTTCTCCTTGGCGTGGTGTGCCTTCGCTCTGGCGACCTGCCTGGCTTCTCCCAGGTCGGCTAGCGCCTGGACCGCGCCGGCCACGAGCTGAAGCCGCCTGGCCAGCGCGTCCGCGTCCGCCTGGAGCGCCCTGGAGCCCGTCTCCGCAGCCACCCTGGCGGCTAGAGATCGGAGCTCGGCTACTCTCGCTTCTTGTTCGAGGCATGCCTGGGAGACAACATTTAGTTTAAATTATTTTTAGATTATAAAATAGGTGAACGCAGTAATAGCCCAGTTGGTTGAACGCTTGCATTGGAACTAAGGGTCGCGGGTTTCAAACCAGGCTCTATGGGATTTCCAGCTTTCTTGTGCAAATCTCGTTTACAACCATGAGATAATCATGGTTGTAAACTAGTTCAACGCTGGAGAGGATTTCAAGGAGGACGAGGATTTCCTCGTGAGGAAACCCGCATGTCTGAGAGAACCTTGTTCTCGAATGAGGTGCGAAGTGCGCAAACCTGGACTAGGCCAGCGTGGTGAACTATGGGCTTTGTACCCCTCATTGACCGGAGGCCCTTGTCCAGCTAAAAAGGTTTTATAAAAATTTGGTCATAACGGCTTTTCCCGCCAATTCCCAATAGTCATAGTGTGATGATAATATACTCTATATTTTAAGTCTAAATATAATATCCAGTAAAGTAGTAAATACTCTGTACCGACGGTACGTAAAAAGGATTGTGCTTGAAGTACTGATTGCAGCAGATAAAACATGTAAACTTTATCTGTGAATTATTTATGTGCTATATACGAAGGTTATGTAGTTATTTTATTTGCTTACATGGTAAGTACGTGCCTAATCGTATTGCTTCAGTAGTGTTCCATACAAACACATTAGAGACTTATCTAATGATGTGTAACTAATCCATTTTTGGTACAGTATCGATAGTTGTACTATATATGCAATTGTTGAGACATAGATAACAATTTATTTCATTTAAATAAGTAGAGTTGGCTTGTATCAACGGGCATTTATAGGGTTGTATCTTGTTACAAGCAGATTAATAGTTTGGATGGTTCCCTAGTACGAATTGTTTAGTAAAAAATTACGGTCTGATAAGCGCAGTTGGTAGTGACCCTGCTTTCTATGCCGAGTGTCCCCGGTACGAATCCTGGTAAGGACAAGTAGAGCAAGAATGTTTGTACCCGAGTCATGGATGTTTAATATCTATTCAATTGTACGGTACCCATAATACAAGCGTTGCTTAGTGTGTGACCGTATAGTTGGTGTGTTCGTCTGGCCATATTTTTTTTAAGGTGACACGATAGGTATAAGTTTTATCTTTACGACACCACATTCAGTGACTACAAGGTTGTATTACATCATCCTTTATCGCTTCCTTATTGATAATCAGATTTCCATCAAATAAATATTTGTTTTTGTTCAGGTAAAAAGATAGATACGTTAATTATCCACATAATTGTCCTTAGTTACGAGTAAAATAAAGTTTAATTGCTACATAAAACCAATTTTAAACTAAAATTTCGTCTACAACATTACTTATAAATACCTACCAAGTTGCAAATATGTTTTTATTAAATATTTCAATACATTTGAAATATATTTTTTTATATTAAATATTTCAATCAATTTGAAATCAAAATCTTAATTAAAAAAAACTAAATGAATGGTAAACATGTAAAAAGAAGATGCCTATCTAGCCGTCTGTCCAATTTCCGATCACTCCCCGGTACCCTCAATATGGTTATTTTCTTGGAAGTCAGGCACGTGCGCTTGCGCACGCACGCGACATCAGCACGCGAACCGCGGTTATTGCAGTTTCCGTTACGCGTGTCTATTATGATGTTACTATGTGTTATGTTAATAAAATGTATTTGTTAACCTTCATAATGTATTGTTGAACTTGTAGGTATTATAAAACAGTTTATTTTCCCCTTTTCCGGTTGATAAAGATTTTTTTCTAGCCTGATTATATTTTTTGTGTTATAATTTAAAGTATATGATTTTTAAAAAATACACCTCTGTTGAGCGCATGGCGATACGCTGTTTTTTTTTAATCTAAAATCATTCACAAAATTATTTTATACATCAACGTGATCCATATAACTTACTGATTCATCTGTTAAAATATAGAACACCCATAAAAAATATTACTTACCTTCGGTATTCCATTACAGACACAACATTCCATGCAATTGCAAAAAAAGTAGCCTACCACCAAAAAGTCCGTTCTCGTATTTCGTTGTTCAGTTACATAAAAACCAACAAAACGAGTAACAAAGAGACGAGCTATGGCCCCAATTATTCAATTTTCCACTCATAATTGAGTTCGCATTCGAACGAAACCGCAGTCGGTCAATAGTGAAGCAATAATGGAGCATTACTGGTTACATCACAAGCGTTTGACTTTCGCTATTAACCGGACGTGCTGAAAACAGTTAGGTACCAGCCTATAGATAAAACTATTTATATATAGGACTAGCTGTTACCCGCGACTTCGTCCGCGTGGTATATAACAAAAAAGTTTTTCTAAAATAAAAGTAGCCTATGTTACTCCTTGTTATATCAGCTATCTGCCTCATTTCAGAGATTAACCGAAACAAATAGACAGGCAGACAAAAAATTTAAAAAAATGTTGTTTTGGTATATGTACGTGTATACATCCAAATGCACTTGGTAAAAAGCGGTTATTTTAATTTTACAAACAGACACTCCAATTTTATTTGTGTGTATGTATGTATATAAATATAGATGTTCCACGATCTCAATTTCGTTATTGCTTTTAGCGCACATCAGAATATTGAAAAAAAATTGTCGTCCACTGATTGCTTAGCTATGCCGTGATATATTTTGCATCTGAATTGAAGCTTTTATGTTTCTAATGACAAATTACTTAGGTACAATCAAAACAGTTATTAAGTATCTAGTTTTTCAATTAAATTCTGCTCGATTACAACATAGTTTAAAAATTATGTCTGCAATTATACTTTTTTTTTTTTTTTTTTTATTACATTATAGGCAAATATTTGATCTCGATCTCACCTGATGGTAAGTGACGATGAGATCTACGATGGAGCATACTTGCATACTTACTTATTGGAATACTTCTCAAAATAAAACTTTTGGTTCCTCATCTCCGTCTTTTTTGGCGTAGAATCAGACTAATAATTGAGTATAAAGCCGAGTACACATGCAGTAGCGTATCATTCAACGTAACTTTGCTCGACGGTGAGTGTGTGCCTAGTGAGTATACGACCTATTGCGCTTTCACTGTGATATTCAGTCGCTACGTGACACCTATTGTAATGACGATCGAAATTGTTTTTATGTTGCTATTATAGCACTCTTATATCAATAATGGTATTGCGAAAGAGCATCAATTGATTTCAATAAGACTTAACAGCTTTCCCGCATGAATGTGCTCGCGAATTTAAGAAAGAAAACCTCAGTAGTTAGATGTTTTAGCTATTTTGAATCACATTAAACTGAATGTGTTATTCCTATTCCTATGCAAACTGAAGGAAATCGGCAACCAGAAGCGAATGATTGAATTTATTTTTGTCTTAGTAGGTATTCTTTGACTCACAGCTTACAGCAGTCAACCATTTAAACAGATAACCATAATAACCTTTTATAGCTACTTATACAACACAAGTCTTCCATTAACTAAATTGTATTACCAACGTATACATCATTTTATTATCGCGCCGTGCCTTTAAGCTTGCCAATGCAGCCAATTCGGCTAATGGAGAGCTTTCTAGATAATTTAAACACATGGCAGGTCTATATTGATACAAAGGTGAGGTTAGGGTCACAATGGTCAGTGCATGCTTTTAGTTCGCTGGTGAATGAGAGAGATTGTTATATTAATATAATTGATACAGGAATGGAATTTAAATGGCGTAGGAATGTTTATGAAGTAAACAGTAGGTTGAAGGATGTAATGGTATCGAGGAATGGATACGTCAAGTCTTTGGACCGGAGCAGACACAATCAACTAAGTATAGAGACATATGGAAGTGTTCCTGGTGAAATAATCAAACCGAACTGACTGACAGTCGCTGTATAAGAGTACCGTTTTCCACCCTAAAAGGACTGGGCAAACGAACAATGGCTAATTCACTATTGAGACCTCGGTAGGTACATGCGCTTGCGACTGAGGCTTATCGATACCTACTGATTATTTCAAAACAGTAATTGAGTGTATGTACATAGACATTGAAAATGGTTAATTAGCCATATTGGGTAGGCACAGACAAAACAAGTGATTTTATAATTATTGTCTGTGTGTTCAAACATCGCGCAAAAACTATCGAACTTATTTTAATGAAACATATTCTTTTTTTTTCGAATGGATTTTATCTTAGAGGGTCGAGCTGCAGTATAAAATATATGGTTGCACGAATGTTTCAACAACAAGAAACATCAAGATTTATAGATTTCAACCGCAAGTTGAAATCTATAATAATATAGACGTCTAAGGTGAGTGAGGATATGACTCAACATAGTAACAAACTAAACGTTATCGATGCCCATCAGCACAGTGAAAGTTTGCTTAAAGTTGGGTGTGTACTGTGCTATTGATTTGTGACTGGAAGGCTGGTGTGTTGTAAATTTGTTTGTACAGACGCAAGGGCGAGCCGTGCGTCGGTTTTCGCGGGTTTAGCGTTGTCTTTGGTCTTTAATCATAGACTCAAAAAGGAGACAAAGCCACGTTTTTTTATGATGAGTACCTAACCTAAGTATAGGTTTCCAAGTTTAGATTAGAAAACGCTTAAATTTATGGAACGGTTTCGTCTATTTACAATGGCATTAAAATCACCTATCCTCTGAATATCCTCTGAATGCCTTGCCTTGTAAATATGTTTTAAGTATAAATTCTATAAATGTGATGTAAAATTGTAAGGTTAAAATTACGTTCTCAGTAGCTTGTCAAGTGCCTTATTACATAAACAATTAAATTATTATCTACAGAATAACATATTACGTAGACACCTATTCATTAATTTCTTTAATCCAAGTAATACAATATTCAGTCTAGAGCCAATTACTTACTGTATTATAAAAACAGCTTGCTTTATTAAGTGATGATCACATCAACCGGTTCCAACATTACAAGGACTCATTTCAATGCTAATTATTGCAATGTTAGAATTGCATGCTATAATACATTTTGAGGCGTTTCGTTTTGCAGGTAAAGTTAGGAAAGTAAGCATTATCTCAAGAACAATGTGTTATATATAACAAGCGTATTCGTATCCAACTCTACTGGTGGTACCTAGGCTTCGGCCGTGGCTAGTCACCACCCACTGAACAAAGCCATGTCGCCAAGCGGCCTAGCCGTGTTCCGGCATGATGTTCGGTGTTGCCATTCATGGATGGCGGGTCAGATCAGTTGCGCTGCATGTGCCTAGTGAATGTAGCGTCTCTATCTACTGCCGCCTTCCTACCTAGGCAAGTGTGCTCCATCGTAGATCTCATGGTCACTTACCATCAGGTGAGATCGAGATCAAATACTTGACTATAATGTAATAAAAAAAAATAAAAAAACAAGAATAACATTGACAGTATGCTTTTTCGCTGATGATATGATTATATACAGAGTTCCTGCTAGGTAAGCACACTAATTGTAAGAGTCAATAGATTTAAATAACTTTCTTAATAACAAGATGTGTGCCTACTGTTAGATTCTACATAAATAATCACACTGGGAGCATGGTTTTAATATAAATTCGTGATCTATTAACATCAGTCGTATCCAAAAGAAGGTACGTTTGATTTTCCATTGTTTAGTCGGCACTCCTGGCTTCTAACTTGCCATTATAGCGCTTAAATATAACCAGCTGCGCCTTTTTAGCGCTAAAAGAGTAAGCTAATACCTGATTTAGCCACACGAATTGCTACTTGGTGCTATAAACATCTTAGTAGCGAGTTTGAGGTCGTTGTTTTGCCACTGCGCAGTAACGTACCTACTTATATGAGTCATCGTGATTTTAGTTAGTGTGTAAGCAGAATATTAATTAAATTAAATGTCTGTCGTGTATGCATGTATCGCGAAAGGTGTACAGTATTTTTAATTTCGTGAGTGTCACAGATTTTTATCTTCATGTCTATGATGGATGGATGTTTGTTGGTGAGTATCCAAATTAAATTTGAAAAAAATCTTTAGTTATTTTTGTTAATTATTTGCTTTGTGTTCGAGTTAAATATTTTAACATGCAACTTTTTATGAAGCAGACATTTTGTTACAGCTTTTTAATTTCAGTCATAACCGCTTTTCTTATAGCCTTTACAATTTTAGAACTGGCCTTCAGAAGCTACCGTCGGATGTTAAATAAAATTTCAAAATAAGAACGCATCATCGCGCACCAATAGCGAGACGTTAATTTTCGCGCCACTTGCGTCATCGCGTTGCCGATTCACCGACCAACATTCGAACGGATTTAGCTGTATAAAATGCAGGATGCGTAGGCGCATGATTTTTCTGTTTTTAGAGATGGACCCAGTCATCTTTAAGCTTAACATTATTAAGGTATGTGGTCATCAATACTTTCAAGATGTTTTGAATAAAGCAATGCGCAGTATCCGTAAATTGGTTTTGCTTCTCATTTAAATGAGAGAATTAAGTGTTATTATCTGTTCTATACATAGAATAAAAATGTAACTGAACGCTGTCTGAACATGGAAGAACCTACATATCTTAAAAGCCGTGCACGTAGGACGTTCCAAACCGTATAATATTTTTGTCAGTAAAATATTAAAACTTATTGATAATGTTAAGGAAGGTATTTGAGCTAAGCCATAGACCTGCGCTTGAACCGTGGATTTTAAATAGCTATACTAACCTCTAATATTGACACTGGCATAGTGACTAACATTTTAACGCCATTTTTTTATATTATTTTTTTTCTTTTGACGCTTCTAGTCATTAGACAGGTTTACACATACGTTGGAAAAGGTAGGAGAGAGTGCCCTTGGTGAGCAGTAATGCGATAATTACCGACGCCTACTATACCCACTAGCCTGGGTTTATTGTTTCCAATTATACTTAATCGTCTGACTTTGAGAACTTGGCGATAAACGCTATCTTGTCATTAGGCTTTGCCGCTGAAATCTGCCGAATGTTGGAAATATTTTAACACGTAGGTATCGAAATAAATCTTCAAATAGCGGGTATTATTTTTTCAAATCGCGTTGATGTTCTTTCGTTTTATTTGGTGAAGTTATTGCATAAGGTATTACAAAGATAGTGTAAAATATTTTAACAGAGGAATCAGTAAGTTATATGGATCACGTTGATGTAGAAAAGATTTGTGTGAATGATGGTAAATGTTTTTTTAAACAAGGTGAACCAGTAGCGTGGCCGTGCGCTAAGAGTACAGGATGTCATTTTTTAAATGCCTAATAAGTTGATGTTTTTCTTTGGGAATTGTATCTTTATAATATACTGTTGGCCCTGTTAAAATAACTTACACTATTATAGTTAGGTAATAAAGCGTATTAAAAAAAGTGAAGTAAAAAAAAAACATAAAAAAGTAAAAAAAAAAATACATAAAAAAAACTATTATTAAATGAATATCATCCGATCCATGACTCGGTTACAAATACGTATATGCTATAATACCTAGCTAGAGACAGAGTTATCAACTAGGCCACAACACAACAGCGACCTTGTGCGCGAGAGTTGACAAATTGCCGAGATTTAGCGTAAACAGTAGACTTTGGTCATCACGTGGCATCCAACCTACCCGTGTTTTGTGATATAAATGTCTACTTCGTTAAATTATTGTCTATTTTATACAGGTGAAGATATCTGTGATGATTACTGATTGCTTATTGATTTCTTATATTTACGCGAGTACTACAAATTGAAACAAAACTTATTTTAAGAATATTAAAAGGATAGATAAGTAACAACTAAATATGAGGGTGTCAAGCAGCCGGAACGTCGAGAACGTAAAAACATAAAATTAACGCGATAAAATGTTTAAAATAAGTTTTGTTTCAATGAATAATTTTTTGACTAAATTACGGAAGTGCTTCAGTGTATAAAATAATTTTACGAAAAATAAACAAATAGGTTCGTGATTTTACCGCGAACTTCCTCTCACTTGCACCAACGGACAGATGATCTCACCGGGTATAACTATTTGCACAGATTACAATGAACTTTGCATTAATATGTCTAACTAGCTGTTGCCCGCGACTTCGTCCGCGTGGTATTTAACAAAGACAACCGTTGACAACAGCCTGCCCGCCCATTCTGAGCCCGCGGGAAGCATTGCAGGTGTTGCTATCAAACTTAATCAGGCGCTGCGCTTCAACATTGGTTTTCATTTTTTTTTCGTGAGATCCTATTTTTTTTCTAAAATAAAAGTAGCCTAAGTTACTCCTTGTTACATCAGCTATCTGCCAGTGAAAGTCCCGTCAAAATCGGTCCAGCCATTACAGAGATTAGCCGGAACAAACAGACAGACAGACAGACAGACAGACGGACAGACAGACAGACAGACAGACAGACGGACAGACAGACAGACAGACAAAAATTGTAAAAAATGTTGTTTCGGTATAGGTAACGTGTATACATCCAAATGCACTTAGTAAAAAGCGGTTATTTTAATATTACAAACAGACACTCCAATTTTATTTATATGTATAGATGTCTATAAGCTGACGGCCGCGCCGTATACTTATATGCCTTCGCTACGCACAAACAAATTTTAAGAAAAAAAAAGAATTTAAAAACATTCCATTCATTTTTGAATAAACTGTGATTTTCATTGCCTATTCTTCTTATTCTTTTTTTTATTTCGATAACAATCGGCTACAAAATTGAGCCACTTGCCAGTATCAAGTTTTCTTGACCGGTGTTTCAATTAAGTAAAGTATTAATTACCTATTTATTTGATAAAATAAGGATTTCAAACAATCGGTGCCTAACATATGCGAATGAAATTTCTAAGGGTTTGTACGAAGATAAGAAATCAATATCCACTGTTATACTGATATATAAAACCACGAAATACTTTCCTGCATGTAAATATGCATAATGCGAGTATCAGTAAACTCTTTGTAAAAGAAGGTACTTAAATTCAATTTTCAAGATAAAGCATAATCCTACTAAACACAGATTTATGTAATCTCACCTCCTGAAGCGACATATTGGAAGCAGATAATCACTCCGTGCTCCGTTGACACATATCCCTTATCACGTCACTTATCAAAACAAAGCCATCGTACATCATAATCGGTGATAACATCACACAACACTTAAAAAAAAACAATCACTTCATTTGTTCATTATTATTTAAAAAGTTCGAATACCGATAAAATTATTTAAAAATAAATAATTAAACATCGAACGTGCACATAATGAGGTCAATGTTATGACTTTGTTAATTTTACGATATTATGTTTAGGGTAGGCTATTATAAAATTTAATAATTAAGAAATACCGCCATTTTAGGGAAGTATTAGTAGCACTGCCGTCTTCTTATGGGAATGCGAAATTCAAATATTCAAAATTTCAAATTTGGAACATGTTCACAATGGATTCACGGTCGCGTTCCCAAGGTCAGCATTGTATGCAGTTAACCGATTTTATCTTAATGATCAAATTATGCATAGGTACCAGAGATAACCAGTTAACATCCAGCAGTGCGCTTGAAAATGTTACAACAGTTTTATGACACTTTTTATTAATTACAATTTAAGTATAATTTATATCGATTGTTTATTCGAGTTATATTGTTTCGAGTTTGTTCGTTTGTGTTCGCGTTTGGTTTTTGTTCGCCGGCAGACGTCCTTCGATGTGGACGTCCGCGGAACAACTGGCTCGCGGTTGGCTGCTTTCATTATCATGTCGTTATCAGCGTTTGTGACGAACGAATTGTGCTTATTCACAGTTTCACTTCATTAAGCGCGCCTTATCATGTTTTGCAACACGTATGTAGATAGATAGGCGGCTAATTGTAATAACCGGATTGTATTGGGGGCGAATATAAATTGTTTTTTTCCGAGGATGTTACACAAGGTTACATTGATAGTCAATAAATTCCACTAATTATTTCAAGCCTAAAGACCCCTGCGAACGGCACAACTTAGCTCCCAATTTGTAGGGTCGATCTGTTGAGTTGTGAGTCGGGGCGACTCGACCGCCAACAAATTGGTCTGAATAGCCAACTTTCCCATTGACTTGCTAATTTGTAAGTACCGTACCGATCGGCCCTACCGATTGTGCGCTAATTTGCGCTCTTCGTAGAGGCTGTAACTCTTTCAAGCAATTGTAGCGGTTTAAAAACCTACACACCAAACTCGGCCTTTCCAATGTAATATAACTAAGAAAGCTATGAACTATGGTTATAAAACTGGTTACCTACTGGTATTGTACGTCCGTTTCGTAAAATGGAAAGTAATTTGAAACTGTTTTTTTTATCATAATAAATAGCATCTCGATTTGTGGAAGCAATTATTTTGACAGTTTCAAATATAACTTTTTCTTTACTATGCTTGAGTCATAATTTTAACTCTAATCAGTAGATTAGTCCTAATATAACTACCTAACCCTATCAGTAGTGTGGGGTACCTTTCTGCCAAATTATAGGTATCGGACTTCTTGACTGAACTTGTAATGTAGGGCATATAATATAATACTGATCTGTTTCTTACGTCATTCGGATTAGATTACCTCAAAGGTCAGACATTCTCCACTAGTATGGGCATATAATATTACCATATATCTAGGATAATATATTATTTACAGTGCCAATAGCAAACTTTGATCATAGACAGGATCATACATCTTTAAACCTAAGCTTCTTTACCTCTTTTTTAATCAGTATCTAATGTCAGATTTTTGCAGAAAAATTAAGACTTATAGTTATAATCTTTTAGGATGGCCACAATTTAAAGCTTATTTTTTATATAGTCAAATATTCTCTTGCAGCGAGTAATTGCCACAAAACTAGCCAGTTTACGAGCGCCTTAAAGAACTAATCGATCGCTCGATCGGTATTTGATGTTATCAAAATTCGTACGAAGTTCAAATTAATGTCTGTAAGTCTCTTGTCCAACTAGTTGTAGGTACTTATTAAAAACATTACTGGATGTAAGTCCAGAGTCCAGATTTTCTACTTTATTAATAGCATTGTTTATGTATAATTGTTGATCGTGCGAACGACGCTCGGGTCATTATACATGTCCGGCACCGACGATAAGTAAGTCATTTGCGATATTTGTGATGTCAAACGGGTTCATGTATTCTGTATTCTGAGAAATGATATTTACTGAGTACAACGTATGAGAAAGATAAACTTAAGTAGATGTTGTAAGCTAGAGTATCGTTGAAGACTATAAATAACATTTTACTTCACACTGGCAACAATGGGTCTATATTGACCGATCGCCATACTACAAAAAAAGAAGAAAAAACAACCTCAACGCAATTTAAGACCGAAAAAAATATTAATTTTGAATGTGGAATACATAAAAAAATCACTGTCTATCACTCACTTCGCAGCACTGCATCACAACACTGCCCGACTGTCAATGTCAAGAAATTGAATACAGTAAGTCCTATGACATCAGCCGCGGTTCGCGCCATAACGCAATGTCGTATTTGGCAGCCATTGAGAACGTACCGTACCGACCACAGACGTACGTCTTGTTTTATTCAAGTACTTTAGGTCATCTACCTCACATTGTGTATAGTGAGGCAAACATGATTATAAAACGTACATTTACATAAGTACTTCCCTAGTTATTATTACATTTTTGTTCACCTAAAAATACGAAAACATTCTCGGGATTCATGTTCGAAATTTAAAGAGAACTAAGAACAAGAACCACGTAGATGACCTTTAAGAATCTTCTCCGTGCGGAGAACGCCCTTTGTTTAAGAAGAGACAACCACCCAAGACTCCATGCATTGCAAAGAACGCGGAACGCATGGGTCTAAAATAAGCTGATTTGGTTTTATTCGGGCGGGTATCGGGTATGACTTAGGTATCGATGGATTATAGAAAATACTGATTAGGTAAGTATCTACTTACATCTGGGAACCTTAACACTATCCTTAGTTTAAAATACAGCAGCCAATAAGTACCCAACTATTTACATTAAAACATTATGTAGGTAAACTTCTACGACACATTAGGCTTTTATTTAAAGTGTATGTAATTGTGTGTAGGCGTACCTAACTGTACGAGCGTAATCACCTTTGCTTGGGTACTTAAGAAAAAAAGAGTTCATTGTCCTCTCACGTAATGACATTTCGCAAAATCGTTGCAAAAGCGTTTAATGTTTCATTGATTGATCACGACGTTTCTATTAGGAATAAAATAAAGTTCAATATATATAATATCACTAATAATAATACAATACATTTTAATTCTCAAAAAAGGAATCTGGGACCTATGTCCCCGCGCAAGCCTTCCAAAGATCCGGTTATAGCGTCTGGAGAGAGATATGTATAATCATGTTATACAATAATAACATAATTTACTATATTTCTGACAAAATACTTTGTGATCAAGGCCGTAGCCAGGAATTCACTAGGGGGGAAACGGTGGAGCTCTGGCCCAGAGACATTAGTAAGTTCTCATGCATAAAATGGTGGATTGTCTATGGAATTTCGGGCAACCACATACCACCCCCTGGCTATGGCCTTATTTGTAATACCACTGTAAATAGTGTGGGGGCGATACTTAGTCTATATTATAGTCAACGATAGCCCGGTCCTGTGATTAGAGCGTAGGCCAGTCGTCTTACTACAACGGTTTCGATTCCCGTATGGACAAATTTTGGACTTATCACGTACTTACCTACACATTTTGGAAAGACCTTCTGTGTAGGTTATGAAAAGTATCGGTTACTAGATCGGTATTTTATGTTGTCAAAACTTGTGCTTTTGCCGTGGGTGCTCTGAATTTTGGAACTTTTTTTCCTGAAACGGTGCTAACAGGAGCGTCGACCTCCATTAATGAAGGCGCGTTAGGCGCGGTCAGGCCTTGCGTGACCATAGTACGGGATTGCTCGTTGGACGCTTGCACCCAAAATGTATCGATTATGGCTGGTAACGCGGGAGACATAGTTGGGATTAGTGGTATGTTTGGGATATCAATTAGTATTTTCTAACAAACCTTCAACCGCTCATATAAATAAATAATTTATAATGACACTAAAACTATGTTTTGGAGAGTCATGGAGGAAAACTCGTGCAAAAACTACGGAACCCTACAAAATATTAAAAAAATATACTTATATATTATGATTCTATGCGTCGTGCGATGTGCACTTGACCGGTTTTTATATTTTAGGTAAGTATATTAGCAGGTTTTCCTTCTATTTATGTTACTATGTTTATAGTTTGATATTGTACGGTTGTATAATAAAATTTTGTTACTATGTTATTCTTTTAATTTCACTTTTCATAAAGATAAAAAATAAATCTGTCATAAACATTAAATTGTTTTAAAATAGGCACTCAAGCGGGTGCTTCCGAAAAATAAATTCCACATTCAAATTACAAGAAATTCAAATCTTCACGGATATCGAATTCTAAATTTGAACATGACTATAAAAAAGTTGCTTAAAATAAAAACAATAAATTACGTAATTAAATAAATTATTAGTTTCAACTCCATAGGTATCTACTGCACAGAGTACGTTACGCAAATACCCGTTAACATCAATCAATATAATTTTTGATTTCCAACTTTAAACACAAGAGTGATAAGTCCAGATTGCAACACACTAATCTTTATGGTTGACAAATAACTGTAAACCAGAGCATATATTTTAACAGCTATTACGAAGTAACGCGTGGAGGTACAGTTAAGTCAGGCATGTCGTGTTTGCGCTAAGACAGTTAATTTGTTGCGGTATTTTAACGCAGTTTATGTCTTACGTGAAAGAACTAAGCTAAGTAATAAAATTGAGGAATTTCTTGATGGGTACACTTCTCCATGACTTAGAAACTATTGCACCTCGCAAAGCAACACGTTGGAGTTAAATAAACAATAAATAAGGTGTATTATTATAATGGCGATTTAAAAAAAAACCTGTAAAAAAAAAGACAAGGCGCTGAGCTTCTTGCAGGATCTTGTGAGTTGATCCGTTTGCAGAGTAAAGAAAAAAATTGACAATATGTAAGTGCCCCCGTAGGCCTATACGAAATTAATAATTTGACTTGACTGAAGCTACCGATCAAATAGGGATTTCAGGCACACTTTAGTGATAGTAGTGAAGCTTTGTTTAGACGTCGCTAATTCCAAAACAACGTATTTTTAAATCTCTGGAATGTCTGTTTATCCAAGCATCACGCCAAAACTACTGGACCAATTTTAACGGAGTTTACACTATTAGAGCGGCGGCGGCGCGGGAGCGGAGCTCGTTGGCCGCCCCGCGCCGCTGCCGCGCCGCTGTTTTCGAGAACCGGTCCATTTGATTTTACGCATAAGATCCTGCCGCTCCCGCACCGCCGCCGCCGCCGCTCCGCTGCCCGCTAAATTCGAGGCTGAGTCCTAACAGCTAGTGTAGTATAAAGTATAGCTCACCAGTGCCGTGGTGGGTGCGTCGTCGGGCTTGAGCGCGTGCAGCGTGGACTCCTGGGACTCCGCGAACGCTCGCACCGCCGCCGCCGCATCGCGGTACCTTGTCCACAGCTCCACAGCCTTGTGGTACCTATTGGGAAGCGAACGCGATAACATAATACACGGTGATCTAGAAAGGGTCCCTGTAAACCTGCGTTTATATAAATATAATAATACCAGCCCTTCTAATGTCCCACTGTTGGTCACGGGCATCCCCTCAATGCGAGGCTTTGGCAGAGGGGGTACGCTTGGGCCACTAAGCCCAGCCTTATTTGACTGAGAATTATATTCATGATGTCAGAATTCTATAAATGAGAGTCAGTAGGAGTTATAATTTATTTTCACTTATCAATCTGTCGCTGTGATAGTGCAGTAATCTGTAGTAATACTCACTTGTCACGCAGCTGGGTCAAGTTGGTGCAAGTGTGGTCGTAGGCGGCCGCGGCGTCGTCTAGTTCGCGGCGCAGGCCGGCGGCCACGGAGGGCTCCGTGGAGGCCTCCAGCGGCGCCGCCGCGTCCTTCAGCGACCCCACAAGCTCTCCGCTGCGCCGAGACAGCGACTCGCTCAGGGTCTGCGACAAATAAGCAATCAGTCTCAGCTGTAATCTTGCAACTATGGAAATGGGATAAGCAACGATGCTAGGTCCTGACGTCATCAAGGTAGGTGTGGCCTTGGTCAGTCAGTCGGCGGATAACCTTTGAGCAGTATGCACTCATTTGCATCCGAGTATATTATTTTCTAATAGTTTTTTTTACTGACAAAAGATGACGCTAGATTGTATACACGTCCTATCTAGTGTCGCCAAAGACACCTCGCATACGATAGCGAAATGTATAGTCCAATGTCCCTACTCTCCACTCAGAGTTGCACATAATTTTATAGAAAAATCGTATTAGACACAACATATCTTCATTGTATTTGATGCTGTCTGACCGCAGCAAGACCGTAACTTAACTGACTACAGCCTTCTCCTACTTAATCGTTTCGCTGTCAAAACTTGGCTGATATCTCACCTCTAGTTTCTCAGTGGCCTTCAGCAGTCGATCGTAGTCGACCTGCCCCTGCACGGTGAGCAACTCCACCATGTAGTCTGCCTCCCGCACTGCACCCTGCACCATCTCCAGCTGCCTCTCAAACCGACGCCATAACTGCAGCTTTGCTCTTAAACGGCTGCTGAGGTCACCGCACGCGGCTTCTAGTTCTGCGTGCGTTTCCTGAGGGAATTAAGAAAGGGATTCTGTCATAATTTTTTATTTTTGGGGACGTATAAAAGTTCCTTAGTTTCTTGGCTGAAGCTTCTAACTAGCTATCAAGAAAGTACGCTTAATCATATAAGACTATAACTGTCATGGGACTATTCACACGGCAGTAAAGCATGAAGAAAGTAACTTTATGCGGAGAAAACTTGATGTAACTAGGATCATAAAACTCACCTGTAATGCGGAGATGTCTCTCTCCACGCCCGTAGGTGATACGACCACGCGCAGACTGGTCGGCAAGGTATGCAGTGCCTGCCGCAAAGCGAGGATATCCCGCCACTGCGACGCCAGGTCCTCCACCAGCCTGTCACACGTCTCCGAAGCTCGCTCCACTACGTCACTACCGAGTCTTTCGGCCGCTTCACACTCTTCTATAGTCAAACGAGCTCGCCGTTGATTCTTCTGGCACCTAACAATGCCAGCTTGGACTTGAACTATCTTCTCTTTTAGTAGCATGCTTCGTTCAAGTTCTTCTGATATCTGGTCGTCTAATATTCCAGATTGACTCAACAGAGCTCCGAGGCGCTCTGATTCAGCTGTTGGTAATAAGCTCAGTCTTCCCAACTCGTTCTGTATCCTATCAATACGGCTGGTCATTACTTGAAGCCTCTCTATGTACAAGTTGAGTTCGTCTTCGCTCTTGACAACGCCCTTCAGGCCATCCAATGCTGATCGAAGCTCCCGTAGTTCTTCTTCAAGAATGTTCAATTTTTCACCTGAAGAGACACCACGGTCTGAGATGTTCTGTATAGCGGTGGCGTGAATACTCCCGATTCTTGATGCCAGGTCGCGCCACTTGTCCTCAATTTTCGAGAAGAACTCGCGCTGCACCATTTCGTCAGATATCGGCAGGATTTCAAGCGCCTTTTCGAATTGGATGCCTGCTTCAGTTTTCAGGTTATTGTGTACTTCATGTTGAGCCTTGAGTTCCCAGAATCTTCTCAAGTTGCCAGTAGTTGTGATGTTCTCAGGTGTGATAAACTCTAGTTCTCTGTTGGCAATTTTCATCCATCCTTCGATTCTGTCGATCAGGTGGTCGAACGTCACCCAGTTCTCTTTGAACGCCGTCAACCGTGTGAGTCTCGAGTCTACGTCTTCTTGTAGTTTCAGTAACGTGTCGAGAGCGACAGAACACTCAGTCTCTAAGCCAGAACACACAATGAGATCCTGGAGACCTTGAGTTATTGAAAGAAGACGTAACATCTTCGAGTAATGATGAGATATATCAAGACTTATCGATTGATATAGATTGATATATTGTTCGTGATCCATGGAAGTAACGTTGGTTAGATCTGGTACTCTCTGTTGAGCGACTATGAGCCATTGCTGTTCTTCTTTCATACCACGTTTGAGGAGCGTCCATCTTGATGCTGCTAATGTCATTTGTTGAGCGCGACTCGCAGCTCGGTCGATAATCACTGTGGCTCTGTCATGAAGAGAATTATGTAGAGATGCATACTTAGCTCTAGTTTCACTATCTAAGTTATCCTCAAGGGATTCGAGTATCGCCCGGCAATGGCTCAAGTTGACGAAGAATTTACGATGCTTTTGAATTTCTTCATACAAGTGATCGAGGTCTGATACAATGATTTTTCCGTCCAATAGAGCCTCGGCCACGTCAGTGATCTGACCAAAATCTTGTAGGGTCTGTTCATACTCTTCTGCTAAAGATGCCAGTTGCAGGAGACGATCTCGTTCAGTGTTTATAGTGTTGTCTGCTTGCTTCGTATCGTCGTCACAGCTATACAACTTAGTTGGACAGTCTCGTTTGGGGTTCGCTTCGATGAGACTACGACACCGCTTGAACATTTTTCTGACTTTTTCAAAATTGTCAAAGTTGTCCAACTCAATTTTGTCAAGCTTGTCTAATTTCTGTTGTGTCGACATATCAGAAAGAATTAAATTGTCGAGTGAGTTCTTCACGCTTTCAACGGATTCACTAAGTTTGTCAGTGTCATCCAGGAATTTGAGCCATTCTTTCTCCACTTCTTTCACTTTCACCGGGCTTTGATTGCTCAAAGTATTAACTGCGTCTACTTGACGCGTTAAAGTCTCGATTAGAGTGATAACTTCTTCATTTACTTCAGTCACTTCAATTATTTGTTTTAGATTTTGTATGTGCTTCTTCAGTGACTTCAGACGTTCAGTTTCTTCCGTGGACTTAATGCCGCTGACGGTCTGGCGCTGGATCCTATATTGGATTTCTTCAAGCCAAATAGAAATAGTCTCTATTACTATAATGACACTCCTTTCTGTCCTAGTAGGGTCGTGGGTTACTATAGCGCTCTTCACTTCTTCTAATTCTTTGTCGACAACCAATTCATAAGATCTTTCAACTGATGGATCTAATAAAGCAACAGTCATGGAATCATCGGGAATGGTATTATGTGGGTCCGTTGCTGAGTGCGTTCGTTTCTCTAGAGCATCAAGTAGCCTGGCTTCTTTGGTTTTATAAGGCACAACGCTCTTGCTTGGAGATGGTGACTTAGATTTTGATCTTTGTACTACATCAGAGTAAGTCATTTTGGGTTGCATGGGCCTGGGCATCATTGGACTCGCCAGTTGAGAAATACCTTCATCTACAGATGAAGTCTCTTTGCTTGAGATATCATCGCTGGTCGGTGTGACAGACATAGATAATTCAGTATTGATTGGATCCGACAGACTCTCAGGTGATTGTAAAAGAGGTGACTCAGTCTTCTTTTTGGTTTTACGCTTCTTCTGCTTGTATTTATCACCTAAAATAGACTGTGGTGGTTCCTCAAATGATCGTTCACTCTCAATGAAGTCAGTTGTCGCTTGAGGGATAGAGATCTGAGCGCGTAAGTGAACTTCATAAGGCTCATCTGTTGATGTGGAAATAGAGTCTTCCGAGTAGAACCTAGGTGACGTTTGTTGAGTGGTATCGGTAGTGACAATGTTTCTTCTTTCTAAGTCAAGTACCGGTAGAGGCGTAGCGCGTTCAGATGGTTCTCTTGGTGACGTTTGCTGTGTGCTGTCAACTGTTATGATTTCGCTCTTTGGAGACTCAACTTGAGGTGTAGACCCAACTTTTGGTTCTGGAAGTTTGACAGGTAATTCTTTTTCACGAGGCGTCGTTTGTTGAGAACTGTCAATAGTTATAATCTCTTTAAGTTCTAGTTTAGGTAGTTCTTCCTCTTTTTCGACTCTTGGTGATGTCTGTTGGGTACTATCAACAGTGATAACATCTTTTCTGACGATTTCAAGCTGGGGTAGCGTAGGCACCTCAGATTTCTCCAAGGATTCTGCGATCTCTGTTACGGGTTTCGGTACAGGCTCATCAGATTGAGTAAAAGTACTAACAAGAGGAACTTCAGGAGTCTGCATACTCATCTCTATTGTTTGCTTCTCTTGGACAGGAGTGGTTGAGGTTTCCTGATCAGTTATGTCCTGTTTAACAGTCTGAATGTCGGTTTCAGTAGTTTCAATGAGTACTTCAGTACTCTTTTCATCTTTCTTTACTTCGGGTAATGGTGAAGTTTGTATTTCCCTAGATTCTGTATCTATTTCAGTTTTATCAGGTTTTTGTTCTTGGATAGGCGCTTCCTCAACGACTGGTGACGTTTGCGAGAATTTCTCTTCAGGTGTGCTAATATCGTGTGGTATAACTTGAGTTGTGGCCTCAGTTTGAATAATTTGCTCAGGAGTCTCTGTTCTACTCGTTTGCATTTCAGAATCAGACATGATTTTCTCTACCACTGTAGTGACCTCTTCGATAGTTTGCGTGTCAGCCTCCTTATCTTCAATTGGAGTCGTTTGCGTAATAACTTCGCTGACAGATGTTGGTGTGGTTTGCAGTTCAATATCAGACGTTTCCGGTCTTGGTAGTTCTTCTAAAGGTGCTGTTTCTTCTGGCGATGTCTGGATAGAGTACTCTTGTGTTGCAATTTCCTCTACCACAGGCACAGTGAATGTAACAGTGGTTGGAACCTCTTTTCCTGCAATTTCTGGACTACTTTGAACACATTCTTCAACGATTTTAACGGTGCTGATGTCTGAAGTCTCACTTATAGTGTGGTATGATTCGTCTTTTGGTGATGATACTACTGTCTCAGTACCAATCCTCGGACTTTCTGGTTTGATTTCAGGCTTATCTAAAGACTTGGACTCTATCACAGGTCCCGACTTTTCTTGTTCAGCTAGTACAGGTGAGGGTTCCTTTTCTTCTTCAGTCCCTACAGCAGTCTTCTTTTTACGCTTTTTATCGTTACCTTTCTTTACAGGTTCTGGAACTGCAACAGGTGTTGATACTGAAGTATCTTCAGTTTCTGTAGTACTTAGTTTAGGATAGGTTGTAGCTTCACTCACGCCGTGTGTCTTTCGATTCCTTCGTTTCTTTTTCTTTTCAGGGGTTGGAACCGGTCCTAAAGATATATCTTCAGGCTCGTAACCTTTTTCTTCTGTAATAGCTTCTGAATCTACAAGAGAAGAATCTTCTAGTTCTGGCTGTATTACCTTGGGAGATGATATACCAGAAGTAGGAGTTTTTTCAGGTACAGACTCGACTGGCTCTAAGACTTCTTCAGTCGGCTTAGGAGATTCAATCGGTGGAGACGAGGGAAGCTCTACGTAGTGACTGAGAGATGAACTGTCAGTATCAGCAATACTCTTATCCGTTTCCGTATGCGTATCGATTTCAATTGAATGACTACCCGCTGAACCAGGTTTACGTTTCTTTTTCGTTTTACTTCGTTTATGATCTTTTATTGATTCTTCAGGTGTGGTTTCTGTTATCGGCTGATCTTTTTCAACCAATTTAGTCACTGTTACCTTTTGTTCTTTCGTAATTTTAACATCACTGGGTAAGACCACATCAATATCTTTTTTCACTACATTCGGTTCAGAGGTTTCAAAATCTTCTACTTTAAGGTCAAATTTAACTTTAGGTTGGGTCTTCAAAGCATCGTCAGTTTTTGTCAATGACATTGAAATATCCACGCTCTGTTGAGGTTTATCTTGTGTGATGGAAGTAACATTTTTGAAGCCTCTTGAATCACTGTCTTGACGTTCTGAATTAAGAAGCATAGTGACGTCGAATTTCGGGTCTGATTTACTTGGCACTGGTTTAATTCCAACAAATTCTGTAATTTGTGTTGGAACACTGGACTTCTGTTCAGGTTGTTCGAAGGCAGCTAGCAGTTTGTTAACACTTTCAGAAGAGCCTTGTACTTGGGGCTCAAACTGTCTTATGTAGGAAATCTCAGGCGCTTCAGGCATTTCAGTAGTATCAACTTCGGTAATAACATTTCCTACTTTAAGAGGCTTAACTTCAATTGTGGACTGCGATGGCGCTTTTTCTGTTGTTATGTGACTTACGGTTGTTGTTTCAGTAACAGTAGGTTCTGGAGAGACTTGTACAGGAGCTTGCTCATATTTATTTATACCTTCATGGACTATCAGTTCTTTAGTCAAGTGAACAACCCCAATTTTAGATTGTTTAGTAGACTTAAGTAGAGCATCTTCAGGATAATATGTAGATTCACTCGCCACGTCGGATGATATAGGTTTGTTATCATCTTTAACCAGCTTTGACACGTTTGAAACAGATGAAGGTTTAGAGTCAATGTTAGTAACTGGTAGATCTACAGAAGGAGCAAAATCGACTTTTTTCGGTTCTTTGAATTGCTTCATTGGATCTTGTGGAATAGATAGTGTATCCGTCACTTCAGAGATTGGTTCATTTACAGTTTTTGGAGTAACTGGAACAAGATTACTTTTTGTTTCTCCAAACTTAAAATCTGGTGTATCTTCAATCTTTACGTCTGTAGCGTCGGCAGGAACACCACTAGTATACATGCTTTCGCTATCTAAAAGTTGTTGAGTCACTTCTAAGACGTTGTCTGGCTTTTCGTACTGGGGTGTATATGTTCCTTCTTTAGGGAAATCTACAATAATTTCTTTATTTTTTGGTGCCGATGGCGTAACGGCCTCGAAGGTCAACTTTTCTGGGGTAAGAATATCTTTATTAGGGCCAGGACCCATGGTTTTCTCACTTTTCTCAGTTTCTTCGGGCTCTGGCTCAGGCTTTAGGGCTTTAGACAATTCAGGTTTGTCTGTGGGAGCCTTAGCTATTTCCTGTAAGGCAATCTCAGGTTGGGCAACTTTGGTTTCTATTGCACTTTCTTTTTCAGGTTCAGAAACAACCTTTCCTACTTCCTTAGTAACAGACATAGTAGTTGTTTTAGGTGCGGTCAATATAGTTTCTTGTACATTTTCAAGTGTTTCTGCTGGTTTTGTTTTGGACATTTTAGTAAAATCTTTAGGCAACTCTTTAGTAATAACAGGTTTAGCAGGTATTTTAGAAATAGACGAATGATCAGACTCACTACCAATAAGATTTTTTGTAATATCAGTAAGTGTCGTATCTTTCTGGACTTTTGTGATATTACTAGTTTGAGTAAAATCACCGTTTGAAGTTTCTAATTGCTTGGGTTTTTCAAGAACTGTTTCTTTAATTTTAGGTTCTTTTGAAACTGTGACTTCAGGCTTAGGAGAACTTTCTGATTTTAAAACTGGGTTTTCATTTGGTCTCTCAACAACAGGTTCAGGTTTAATAACAATTGGATCTATAATAGCGGGAATCTGCTTTTCAAGGTCTTCTGTAACGGGAAGCCTAGGTATTTCCTCCGGAGTTTTGGTTATCTGTTCACCAGATTCTGGTTTTGATGGAACAGTCTCTTTAATACCTGATGTTTGTGTTTTTGGTTCCTTTGAGAACACGATTTCAGTGGTTGTCACAGGCTCTTCCTGTTCTTGTATTTCTGGTTCAGCTAGCACAGGTTCAAGTTCTTTAAGCTTTTCTCGTTTAGTGACATCATCTATTATATTTGTTACATCTGTTTTCTTTATCGGCTGTATCGGTATTTTTGAAGTAACTGAATAGTCGATTTCACTACCAATCAAGCTTTTAGTTAAATCTATAATGCTCGTGTCTTTTGGCCGGTCAGTCGGTTGTTCGTTGACATTTCTTGTTACTTCAGTTACAGTACTTTCAGTAATGAGAGTCGTTTCTTTAACCTTTGTCGGTTCTTCGACAATTAT
The DNA here is from genome assembly GCA_905333125.1 of Pheosia tremula. Taxonomy (NCBI): domain Eukaryota; kingdom Metazoa; phylum Arthropoda; class Insecta; order Lepidoptera; family Notodontidae; genus Pheosia; species Pheosia tremula. The sequence goes on along the minus strand of HG995404.1, from coordinate 9,920,153 downwards.
TTCCGTTACTTTTGATGGTGTTTCTTCATACACATACACATCCGGTTGTTTTGTGATGACTGATTTTTCTGTAGGTTTTGTAATGTCACGAATTTGAGTGGTTATATTCCTAGAAACTGATTGTGTAGGTATGACAACTTCTTCAATTTTAATTGATTCTTTATCGTCAATTTTCTTTGACATAGTAAGATTCTCATCTTTTTTAGGTTTCTTTTCATTATCATCACCAGACTGCTTAGGATCTAGGCTCTGGGTATCTTTTTCATCTGGTTTCAGAGCAGTAGTTGAGTGGTCAATTTCACTACCAATTAGACTCTTGGTGATATCAACGACAGTCATGTTCTTTTGCTTTTCTTCTACACTTTTATTGTACGTCTTAGTTATATCTCTTGTAATGATACTATCATTTGCGACTTCTTCAGTATTTTCAGGTTTAAGTGGCTCTTCAATTGCTGTTTCTGTAGGTTTAACAAATTCAGTATGATCTTTAATTACAGATTTATCGCTGATTGATTGTTCGGAAGCTGTTTGTATCTTGTCAAGTGATTTTTGTTCAGTTTCTTGAGAAACGCTTACTTTTTCTGTAGAAACTGGTTTTTCCTTAATTTTCTTAAGTGTAGGCTGGGCAGGTTTAGTCAAAATTTTCGAAGCCACCGAATGATCGCTCTCATTGCTTAATAAACTCTTCGTTTTATCAATAAGGCTAGCATCCTTCGACGTTTCAGGTTCAGGAATTGAAATTACTTCAGCCTTTGTAATAGTCTCAATGACAGTCGGTTTATCATTGTCTTTAGTGTATTTTGTTGTTTCTACTACAGTAGGAGACACTAAAACTGTAATATCAGGATCTGTGGATTGAATTGTTTCCTGAATCTTTTGTATGACAATATTTTCTTTTTGTATAGCTTTAGGAATGTCATCTCTCGGATCCGCAACTGTTTCTTTAACTAGTTCTTTGGGAGTTACTTGCTTAGCAGTCTGAGGAACTTTTGAAACATCTTTACTTAGTGCCTCAGGTATTAATACTTTAGATGTTGTTATCGTTACAGTCGTAGTATCTTTACCGACTGGTTCAGTTTCAATTACTTCTTTCTTGACTACTATTAGGTCAGGCTGAGTCGTAATCGTTTCAATTGTGTCTTGTATTGGATATTGTTCAAGCGTATCTTTCACTTCTCTAGTAGGTTCATTTCTTGGAGTTTGTGAGGCAGATGAATGTTCAATCTCACTTCCAATCAAACTTTTTGTGATATCAATAAAAGACTCCTTTGATTTCTCGCCATCGGTTATATCGGTAGTAACTTTAGTTAAAGTTTTACTAATATTTTGGTCTACAGTAGGTTCTTCTTGTTTAGTTACAGTGGTAGTTAGTATTTCAGTAGGTTCTGTAATAACTGTGTGTTTTTTTAAATGAATAATAGCATCAATTGGTTCTTTCGTTTGTGCGGTAGTTTTTTCTTTAGGAGTCCTATCATGAGGTGTAACTTCCTTATAGTCAGGCTTTTCGATTTCTGCCAAAGGAACCGTAGAATGTCCCATTTCACTGCCAATTAATTTCTTAGTGATATCAACCAATGAAGAATCCTTTGTCGATAATGTGACTGATTTACTTGTTGTTACAGGAAGCTTAATCCTTTCTTCCTTAATGACTTGCATACCTGGTTCACTTAATTCTACCACAATATCAGCAGTCATATTGGAATCAGGGATGAGCTCATCATCAGGTTCCTCGACAATTTGTTCAGTTACATGTTCTTTGCCGTCTATCATTTGGACTTGTTTTATAATCCTTATGCGTTTTGTTTTGACACCTTCAGTTTGGATACTGTGTGACACTTGAGGTTCTTCCTCAATCACTTCTACGTCATCAGGCTCATCAATTACTTCTTCAGTGACGTGTTCTTTGCCGTCAATAATTTGGACTCTTTTTATTATCCTCATGTGTTTTGTTTTGACACCTTGAGTTTGGATACTGTGCGACACTCGAGGTTCTTCCTCAATCACTTCTACGTCATCAGGCTCATCAATCACTTCTTCAGTGACGTGTTCTTTACCGTCTATTATCTGTATATGTTTTATGATACGTCGACGCGTCCTCGTTATCTTTCTAGTGACTTTTTGTACGACAGTGGCAACATTTGTGGATGACGTTTCTAACGTTGAGTATTGTTCTCCATCAGTCGTTAAAGTCGTTTGTCCCTCAAATGGTTCTTGTACTAGGTACGCTGTTTCTTCCGGTAGGCTCTGAACATTTTCAGGTAATGTCTGATATGTTTTAGAGACAGTGACAGTTGTTACTGGGTCTGTCTCTCTCTCTTGAGATGTTCGCACTGTTTGAGATTTAGTTACTTGTGAGAAACTTCCACCCTCTTTTTGAATGAACTCCTGCATTAGTTGCTCTAATTGAGCTTGAGTTGTATCGCCCGGGACGGAAATAGCCTCTCCTGTGTCTGTTTTATCATCAGGCTTGTCTTCTTTTGGTTCACTATAATCTGATCTCTTGGAAGTAGGTTTGTCTTTGCGAGGCGGTATCTCAGGATGGTCGTCTTTCCTGTCCGAATCATCATCTTCATCAGTTACAGGAGGAACGCCACCTCGGTCTTTGACACTTATAGATACCCTCGGTATCTGTTCCTCAAAAACTTCAACGTTGTCGGGTTCTTCAATTACTTCCTCTGTCACATGTTCTTTGCCATCTATTATTACAATGCGACGTATAATACGCCTTCTTGTTTTAACGATTCGCTTTGTGACTTGTTGGACAACAGCCGTAACGCTTGACGATGATGTATGTACTTGAGGTGTTTCGCCTTCAGCAACTTGAAGAATATCTTCAGGCCTCATGCCTTGTTCCATAGTGAAAACAATATCAGGTTTGGATGTTATTTCCTGGATGGTGACTTCCCCACCAGGGAGACTGGATATAACTTGACCACCGTATGTCTGGTATTGGACGCGTTGTATTCCGCCATCGTCCATAGTAGTAGATGTCGATCCCTTGTCTTCTTGCAATGTTATTTGTGAGAATGTCTCCTGTGGCATATCGGCGGACAGAATTTGTGTTCGGTGCTCTTGAGTTTGTAATGTCTGCTGTCTTGTTACTAATGTCTTTCTTATTTTCTTGACAATAATCCTCTTTGTGCCATCAGCGTCCACGACCACTTCCGTGGTGGTCTCATCAGGTTCGACCATAATTGTCTCGAAAGCCTGCGGGAGGCTGTGAGTTATGTTAAGTTGCGAATCTTTTCTTATGTTGTCATCTCTGTAATTAGCATCAACGAACAGTGATTGATCATCGAATCTCTGCTCTCTGATCACAGGTCGACTCGCAATCTCGATGGTTTCGTGGCCATCGGATATTGTTTGCCTAACCTGAATGTTCTCGAGTATTTCCTTCTCTTCAGATTGTGGCTCACTAGTCTGCACTTCGACCTCTTGAGGCGGTGCGCAGGTGATAGAGACATCATGGGTAGCAATAACATCAGGTCGACAAATAACAGATTTGTCGGTAACCGATGGAGGATCTGACATTAGACTCTTCCCGGTTTGAGTTTCGATCGCAACTGTATCTTTCACGATTTGAACCTCAACCGGAGCAGTTTTTGTTTTTTCACGACTAGGTTTACTCTCTTGTACTGTGAGCACCTTTTCGACACTTTCTTCGGATGGTACTTTTTCGGTCGGAACAGATGCAACGTTTTCAACAACTTCTTGCTTTGATGGTAACTTCTCTGGAATTCCTTCCTTGATCATTTCACCTTCCCTCGGAGTGACAACCTCTTCAGGCATTGAAGTAGAATCGATTGTCCGATCTGTTTGTGAGATGTCATCCTCCACAACCTCCGGTGCTGTCCTTATATGCAGCAACACTTGCCTTAACCTCTCTATCTCTATAATGACTAGATGCTTAGTGTCCTCTAACGCCTTCTGCATCGCTATCAACTTCACCCTCAACGACTGACTAGATTCATCATCACTTATCACAGTTATAGACTTCAGAATTATTTCATACTCTTCATATTCTCTTATGTATCGCTCGTAGATCTCGATATATTTAACAATATCTTCTTCGGTAAGGATGTCTGTTTGGACGGTGGTTTCATTGAGACCGTTGTTGATTGTCTCGAGCCAACGATCCAGTTTGGCGATTTTATCCTTTTGTCCCTCCACCTCTTTCGCTTGTCGAGCCATTTCAACTTTGGCGTCCTGAAAAGTTAAGTACACCGTCTTTATATTCACTATTAAATAAATGTTTTGATAAATAAAACCTGTATGAATCGTGTTAAGGTTTTTAAAATCTAATACTACATTTACAAAAGTAAATTACCTTTCTTACCTGGATGATGTTTAGTCCATCGCGAGCCTGCGTCAGCAGTTTAATGATCCTCCCCTTCATCATCACCAGCTCCTTGAGAAGGGTCTGGATCTCCAGCTCCTGTCGGTACTCCATGATCTTTGTTTCGAGGAGATCCGCAGCCTCCTCGCACTTGACGAGAACTGAGATTCCCTCCTGGAAAATTTACCAAGAATGTATTATAACAAGTACGCATCAGAACTGTCTTAAAATTAATATAAATATAAAAGAAAAGAAGAGTAGGTAGCTAACACAACAGATGACTAATAAGTAAGTTAAAGAAAAATAGATTATTTATCTATGTTAACCTTAAAAAATAATTAGCAAACGAATTAGAATATCTTAATATTATAAATATAACAATAGAAGTTTTACAGATTTACAGATCGATGAAAACTTTAAAAATATTTGTAAAATCGACAATCAATATGGCCGATACTCAGTCTGAAGAAACTATTAGCTTTATAATTAGTTAATACATGTTATATTTTCCTACCCAGGAAAATTCCTATCGCGGATTATAAATAAATATGAGTGTATAAGAATTTTCATTTACATCATATAACTTGCAATGATAACAAACAAAATTGTAAAACACCTACATTTGTTTAACACTGCAGTCTAGAACTTGTTATTGTCTTGTTAATGCACCACCGACAATATAATTGATTGTGATAAACTAAAAATAAACATTGCGACGCCGTTTCGTAGTAAACTCTAAATATAAACGTGATATGAGCCGGCAAATATGGCGCATTGCTCACACCTCTTATGTCATTATAAGCATATAATAAGAATTGTTTGAATAAAAGAATACAACGCAAATGTGACAAGACATACGAAAGTTGGTGAACATACGACCTGAGAATTTCTTGAAAATTTCTAGTGTGATTTTAACAAACAGATACTTTTAATATTTCGGCATGGATTATTAATATTCGTAGCTCCATTGAGATTTGCATAAAGACTATCCATTGTTCATCTGTGGTATGATGACAATAATAATATCGCCAGACGAACACACCAACTATACGGTCCCACACTAAGCAACGCTTGTACTATGGGTCCAGTTCAATAGACTGAGAGCGAACTCAGTATATTATACTTATAAAGATATTAAACATCCATGACTCGGATACAAACATTCATGCTCATCAGACTAAGTTTGTCCCTACCAGGACTCAAGCCTCCAGAATCCCTGGCACAGAAGGCAGGGTCACTACCAACTGAGCTAGTCAGGTCGTCAAAACATACACAATAAGACGGCTATAAAGTGTTATCAAACGAACTTATTGTCATGACTCATGACTTTGATATCCTAGCACACCTGAAGGTCAGAATAGTCATCAGTGACTAAGTTGCAATTACAAGAAGAGATGATATAACTCAGGTACGTGCTCGACCTATTTTCCTGTACATCTCGAGGCTCGGTCCTCATAAAACATAGTTAAGAGTCTTAGTTCAGATTCATTTAACTTTATAGCCCAGCCAAAATTATGTTTACGACTATTACCTGGAATTTTATGAGAGATTTATTATTTTAAGAGATTTTATTTAGTGTAAAAAAAAAACTATTGCTGCAGGTAGATCGCGTAATTTAGTAATACCTCTTGGTGTGCCCAATCCCACTAATCCCACTAATATTATAAATGTGAAAGTTTGGATGGATGGATGTTTGTTACTCAATCACGCCAGAACGGCTGAACGGATCTGGATGAAATTCAGCACAGATCCAGATTATAGTCTGGAATAGCACATATGCTAGTTTTTATCCCGGAAAAATGCATAGGGGTACAGAAAAGGACATACTTTTTAATCGCGGCGCGCAGCTAGTACTTTCATATAACAATTCACTGATTCCACGGAACGTTTTCAGTAGGTACCAAAATTAAACATTGCAGAATAACATCGTAAATCCCGAACTAAAGTCTTTGAAACTCAAATAACGTTTGCACAGTTTAACTGATTGGGATCCGTTTTCAGCTTTATAAACCGCGGCGAATAACCATCGCTTTAAACTTAATAATAACGCTAACATTAGTCCGTTCTGTCTGGTTGCCTCACAATACCCTACCCACCTGTATATCCTCCATTCAATTACAAATGAACCCATATAGAACGAATCACAATACATTTACTCATAAAACGATCTAAAGGTAAATAAAAAAAAAATTGATTAGGTACTTGAAATACCACACATGCTATATAGGTTTAAAAGTTATCAGAACAATGTTTCTTTCAGTAGAAAACGTAACATTTACACAGATGAATAAAACTTTTCGAAGCAAACTCAAACAATGCCATTGAAAGATAACCAAAACTTAATGGGGACTAAACCAGAAATATACTAAACATCAAAATTTAGAGTGAGTTCTAAAAAAATGTTTTTTGATAATATCCTTTCCTGATATCATTCAACAAACACTTCTTGTGAAAATGATCTTAAAAAATAAAGAATGAATTAAAATATAATCAGCACCTACCGAAAACTTAATTCACACAGAGACACTTGAACATCCAGAATACACAAAACATTATTACTATCGTCGCGACTTTCGTTATTATTATTCGTATCGACTGCACCGCATTCGTGTTCGTTTACAAGTGCTGGCCGATGCCAAACACTAATATTATTCTCGACTGGGTGTCGCAACATATGTGCCCGAATGACATCATTGGGCAAAACATCACGGTATATGGGCTAACTCACTGTCAAGGTCAAACCATTGGAGAGATCGCAGCCAATCGACAATGGCTGGCTAATTTCGATAGATGATACAATTAAAGGCATGACGTTATTATACTGCACGCGGCCTAAACCATAGCACCGATCTTAATGTCCCCGAACCTCCAAACTCGGTGGAATCATCCAACGTCATTCGGGAATGTCATCGCTAGACGCCAGTGATGATACAATCGGCGGTCTTATCTTTTTGAAGTTTCCGCTAATGCATCTTTGCACGCCGAAAGTCGCCTTGCCAAGTTTTCAATGCCTGCCTACACTTTTCATCGAGTGCCCGACGAGAAAGCGGTTTTGTTTTGAATGGAATAAAAATGTATATTATCATTTAATTTAGTTTGTACATTTTTTAAAAACTGTTGATTGGCTTCTAGTACTTATATGACAATTTCAGGTATCGGTGTACGTCACTAACCCATATTTACAATTCTATTGCAAACAAATACTTAAATATTCTAGTTATGTTTATAAAATTTTGCATTATTCAAATGAGTTTCACTTGAAAGTTCTCGTATTATCTGAACCAATCACACCGTCTCACGTAGAGCGTGGTGCGTCTATATTTAGCGCGACTGCATCTACGTCACTAGGAATTTGGGGCTGTTATTTCTGATTAATGGTATATGTACATGGGAACTTACCCGTAGACCTTCCTCCATGGCGTCGAGACTCTCATCAGGCAGATCCGAGAGGCGAGTCTGAACATCTTTTATCTCTTCGAGCAGAGTTTCTATATCGTTAGATAATTCATCCTGAGAACACACACATTTATTAGCATTGCACACTTTATTTTTTCAATTATAACGAGGAATCAATAGTTGGATTGTTAATTAACTGCAAAGATTTTGAAAGCTTTTTACTGAAGATAATAAAAAAATACCATGAAGCTATTTCTTTAGAAAGGTGCATCGTAAGCACACAATTATAATATTAAGGACAAGGTACATATGGTTGCTTTAAGTGCAGCACCTAAATCCTGTAATCTCATTAATATCTACAAACCAACAAATTTAATTTTATTTATAGTTCAGCAAAACCAAACATGAACTCATCAAGAAAACACTATAAAACCACAATTAACATCACATGCGGGTATAAGGCCAAAAGGTTGAGAAAAAATATAATTCTACTACATTTAACCAAATATTTGTCGGTTTTGCAGACACAGAGGTTATAATTCATTCCATATCCTTTCAGGAACATAAATCATGATTAAACATACTGGTACAAATAGTCTTGGACGAAGTCCAAAACGTAAATCGTGTGAGATCAGAGAACGAAGAAACGAACATATAGAGAGAATCCATATTATGTATCTGAAGATATTTCACAAACAGAAATTGGAAACATAACTAACATGAAATAAGGTCGAATTTGAATGGAAAACTTGGAGATTACATTTATAATAAGTAAATAGCTTTCATATGAATAACTAAATATAGATGCATTATGTGAATATAGGTCAATATTGATTCCACGTTTTGAATATGATTAAAAGGAGAACATCCATGTGATCATTCAAAATGCATGGACGATGTTAGGAAAACAATAAAATAACAACAAAATTCACAAATTAGTTCATAACATCAATGTTGGCATGACATGCTATATTGGGAGGCTGTTGAATATAATAAGAAGACGTTAACATTGTTTGGTTTGTAACAAGAAGTGGTCCGTTTACGGAGCCTGTGTCCCATACCGGTTTTGAAGTGATTATAAATTTAACATTCCAAAGAGATGAGTGTTTTTTTTTTAATTTTGATTAATAATTTGGAATGAGGGATCTAAATTTTGAATTATATTACACACATCAATTCAGTAACAAGTGTTTTTTTCTAATATAACATTCAAAATCTAGCATAAAATTAAAGTAATATGGCCTCCAAAAATCAGATCCCTATTAAGTTAGTTGTTTTGTCATTAATAGCGTGTTGAGGCGTGGACATACACACTGACAAGCCAATTAATTATTTGACGCCGGTACAGAACACTATGCACAATTAATTTTATACCAACTAGACCAACAGGATGCTGCAATCATTTAAATAAAGCATCCAAAGAAAAAAAATATAAGGGGCTTGCAAACAAACTACTAGGATCATTCAATTCAAATAATAAAGACTGACCTTAGCATTATTTTGAAAATTAAATTTCTGACTTCAATGATAACTCGTTACTATCGTGTATAAGTTATTACTATGGTGGTTCGAAGTCTAATGAGTTTTGGGGCTCCTCTCAACCAGTTATAAAGCCCAAATATAGACACTAAAACAACCTGCTGTTGAAAGCTAAAATATTCTCGTCTCGTAGAAGCCAAATTTTGACGGGGGTACAAAACAATCAAATAGTAATATAATAGCCATATAAATAAATAAAACAATATACATAATAATTATTAATTTATTACAATAAAATATCAGATCACTGACAGAGACTAGAATAAAAAAAACTGATTTGACTAGACTTGACTAGAGTTCACACAATACAAAATTACTTGTGACTACGAAAAATGCGTTGCTAAGCTATGTTGAATTACAGTGCACGCCAAAATGTGGCTTTACAAGACGGGCTGTGGCGCGGCCAGACAAGTCACAACACAGAGCTGCGTAACAAGTGAAATTAAGAACTTTGTTATAATATCATGCCAAACATAAAGTATGTATTTAAAAATCGTACAGTAAGACTGTGTGTCAGTCACCTTTGCTGTCCTCGCGGGCGCTGTCTCCGGCTCCTGTATGGATGAGGATGGGGCTGGTGCTGAAGGTAGGGTTGTTAGTAAATCCTCCCTAGGTCCCAACTCGTTCGCATCAGCGGGCGTCTCGACGCTCAGATACGAAGACTTGTCTCTCCAGCTACATATACCACCGGGTAGATCCATGGATATGTAGCTGGAGTTGTAAGGCGAGTCAGATGGCGAGTCTTTCGGCTCCTCGCCCTCAGAAGAATGACCCGAGCTGCCACCAGGGTCTTTGTCTTTATCGTTATGATCTTTAATTTCAATTTTGGTTTGCTCGACAGGTGTAGTTTTTGTTTTACTAGCCATGAGAATAAAGTATTGGCATTCAGCGTCGTGATAAACATGTTTTTCGGGCCAGAACGAATTATCGTTGATAATGTTTTCCTCGACGCTGATGCCTTCGTCAACATGAGGTTCATCATGTATAGCTGTAGTTGTTTTTTCAACCGAGTTGCGTTCAATTAAACGTAATTCCGCATCATTCATTGTATGTTTGTCCGTCCAAAACGTATCCGTTTTAAGATTTTGAATGTTAGTAGCAGTACCAATAATAGAAGGTAATGTGTTAGACACTGGTGTTAGTTCAGGATTTCTTATTTCAGTTGATATTATTGTAGAGGATTGTACTGTGTCTGTTTCTGTGTCTTTAGGTGTACTAACAAGCTTCTGTTCTGAAGTTGGTGTTTCAAATTTATCAGTATACATCGGTTTGGATTGTATTTTCTCTGATTCAATAAATGCGTTGATGTCTGCGATGACAGAATCTTTTGTGAAAGTATACTCTTTTGAAGAGACTTCAAATAATTCAGTTACTCCTTGAGTTTTTTCAGGTAATCTTTCAGAGGTACCTAATAAAGGTTCACACGGTTTCGTATGGATTTCAGTAATCTTAGTATCTGCAAGATCTTCTTTTGATGGAGACTGTGTTGTAGTCCTTTCAGTCAGTATAGTAGGCTCTGTAGTTTGTGTTAATTCAATCTTCTGTAATGGCGCCTCTTTCAATATCTCCCTGACTTCTTCTTTTCCTGTGGGTATCTTTGCAATCGTGCTTATTGGCGTTATTTCAATGTTACTTTTGCTTAATTCTCTTGGAGTCTCCTCCTCTTGGGTGACTAAAAGATCTTCTGTGTAATCTAAAGAATGCGATTCAGTTATAGAAATAGGTTCAGTGTCATCTAATAGAGAATCTATAATACTCATACTGATGTGTTTATCATCAAGTTCTTCTTCATTTTTAGGTTGACTATCTTTTACTATCTTCGAAGTGGTCAACTCTATTCCAACCGCCTTAGTATCCAATTCATCTACTGGCTCAGGGGTAGCTAGGGATGGTGTCATGTTATCCAACAACTCGTCATATTGATATTCCATAGATGTTTGCGTATCAGTCAATTCCTTTGATGTTTCATCACTAAGCAGGGAAGAGTCATTTTCAGGCAGCAACATTTCTTCAATCTCTCGCTGCAAATCTGCCATTTTACTCTCAAGAGATTGGTCTTCAGTAATTGTACCTTCAATTTCTTGTCTTTGACTTTCAATAGACGAAATTTCTTCCGTGATAAATCGGGACGCGGACTTTATCTGACCGTCGGTATTTTTAGAAACATCTTTTGGTGAACTTTTTGTAGGAGCTTCCTTAAATTCAATGTTGATAGTTTCTTTAGGCGTATGTGTCGTTTCCACGGATATTATTTCAGATAAATTACTCAAGTCATCCAGACCACTAGGATCAACCTTCCAATACTGAGCTTCATTGTATAATCTCTCCTTTACCGGTGTTTGTACAGATTCTGGAATATACACTGGGATTTCAACGTTCTTTTGAAGGCTTTTTGGAGTTTGAGGATTAGATTTAACTATCGTCTCATGTTCAGAATACGATATTTCGAAAGATGTTTCAGGTTCTAAAATTTCAACAGATTTTTTACCTTTTGTCTTCTTTTTACTCTTCTTTTTGGGTTCTGGTTGAATATTTTCTACTTTCTCTTCAATTTTACGCTCTGGTTGAACACGTTCACCTTTCTCTTTAACCTTACGCTCTGGTTGAGCACTTTCAATTTTTTCTTCAACCTTACGCTCAGGTTGAACACGTTCACCTTTCTTTTCAACCTTACGCTCTATTTGAGCATTTTCAACTTTCTCTTCAACGTTACGCTCAGGTAGAACACATTCACCTTTCTTTTCAACCTTACGCTCTGGTTGAACACGTTCACCTTTCTTTTCATCCTTACGCTCTGTTTGAGCACTTTCAACTTTCTCTTCAACCTTACGCTCAGGTTTAACACTTTCACCTTTCTTTTCAACCTTACGCTCTGGTTGAGCGCGTTCACCTTTCTTTTCAACCTTACGCTCTGTTTGAGCACTTTTAACTTTCTCTACAACCTTACTTTCTGTCTGTACACTTTCAACTATCTCTACATCTTTAAGTTCTGGTACAACACTTTCAAACTTCTTTTCAATGTTTGATTCTTCTGTTAGTGGTTCCTCCACATTGGATTCTACCCTTATCTCTGTAGGTTGGACTAACGTGTCTTTAATTTTTGGGGTACGTTTCTTTTTATCTTTCTTAGGGAGTTGTTTATTTTCGTCGGACATATTGGGCACGACTTCTTGCACTTTAGGTTTCTCCTTTTCTCTAGATTTCGAAGAGCGACTTTTTCTTTCCTTCTTAATAGGTTTCACATCGTCTGCGGTGTTCAGTGATGATTCTAAGTCATCAGATTTCAGAGTGCTAACCAGAGCTTCAAATCTATTTTCGGATTTTTCTCGTATTTCACGCTTCTGTGATACATCAGAACGAGTACGGTTATCCCTGGATCTTGATCTTGATCTCCTGCTCCTTTCAACCGTAATAAAACCTTCAGAATCCACTGCTACTTCAGGTTTGTGATCAGGATCCAACTCGTCCACTAAAATAATTGGGGTTTTGCTTGGAGCGTTGCTGGTTTCTGTTTGGACAGTTTCAATTCTCTGTATCCTTTCAGGGGATGAACGTCTGGCACCTACAATCTTAGCCCATGATCCAGTAGAACTTAAATTGTCTTGCACGGTTTCCACCACTTGATCTACCTCTTGAGCAAATCCAGGTATTGCTTGAATCGCCTGCGAGTTCTTTGGTATCAATTCTAAGATTTCCTTTTCTTTTGGTTTTTCTATTGGTTGTTGCAACATATCTGTATATTCATAGATAAGACCTTCAGCCACAACATCAGCGTATGATTTGCCTTCTTCAGCAGCCTTAGCCCACACATTTATTGGCACATTGGCTGGTGCAGTAACTTCGGGCATATGTAACACTGGTTGGGGATCCAATATAGGCTCTGGAACTTTAGCTGGAACTTCTTTCTTATCATCCTTCTTTTTCTTCTTTTTGTTTTTCTTAGATTTTGTTTCGACATGTTCCTCCTGAACATCTTCAGTTACTACCTGTTTTTCGGGTCCTAGAGGTTCTGGTTTTTCTATAGGTTGTGTTTGTACAGCTTCTACTTTTTCTTTCTTTGTTTGTAACACAGATGAATAGGATATTTGAGGGGCATTCAATTTGTCATCAGTCAATATTTCTATGACGTCGTCATTTCTAGGTGCAGATAGAAGTGCATCTTCAGCTAAGCTAGGTCTACTCTCAGACACAGTATTCGTAACAGTCTGATACATATAAGAAGGTGTGAATTCGGGTGCATCAGCTGACAATTTTGAATACAATACAGTGTTTGAATAAGAGGGCTTAAATTCGGGAATGGAGTCAATTTCAGGAAGGAGATCATGCAGGCTATGTATAGGAGATTTCTCTACTCGGCTATGAGATTCGACTTTGGTTAGTTCCGTTTCCATAGATTCACTTATTGCTACGTTATCCGTATAGTCCGCTACGCACGAAACTTGCGTATCGATTTCAGATTGTTTGTCAGTAACTGATTCCGAGACGTTTAATACCGATTGTGATATTTCAGTTTTAATGAACTCCGCCGAGATAGTGTCAGGCTTAGCACCAGGCGTGAAGCCAGCCGCATTTTTAATGTTTTTATCAACTACTTCAGTATGTGTACTGATTACAGTGAAATCGTCACATTCGCCTACAACCACGATATCTTCTTCGCCTAGAGTCGTGACCCCACCAGTTTTATTCTCAAGAACTTCAATGTTTTGGAGTTCTTCTCCTGTATCAGCTTTCGGTTTAGCAAGTTCATCACGTGTCACGTTCATTGATTTTTCGAGATCCTTGATGTCACCAAACACTACGGGAACGAGGCTATTATGATCGTCAATTTCAAATGTTGCATTTCCAGTAGTACTAAGTTCAGGCCTATTGGAAACAGATTTCTCTGGAATGGGCTCTTTAAGAGCTTCTTCTATAAGGTGTTTTACAGCTCCATGATCATTTTCAGTTATTGATTCGTCACTTGGTGTAATATCCGAAGCGATAGTACTAGCAACAGAAGTAATTTCTATGACTTTTTCAGCGACAGAAGTCTTGCTAATTTCGATTACTTTAGTTTCACTCTCAATCTTTTGTGAGGTAGTTTCTTGCTCAACTGCATAATCTTGAATGACCACATCTGCAACTTCGCTGTGATCAATTATTTCAAATGAATCTTCAACTTCAGCTGATACTGATTCTTCTCGATTCTCAATTGGAGATGTTAACACTTCCTCGTGGACTACTTGACTGGAGTTAGTATTATCTGCTATACCGCTTGTTTCTGAAGTCTCCACTTCTATAAAGTCTTTCACAGGTAAATCAAAAGCAGAAACTTTTGATTCAAAACTCGGCGTTGCGTCGTCAAGGTTACCGTATACTACAGCAATAGGAGTATTACTAAGATCATCAACTTCGAAAGAAAGAGCAATATTTTCAGGATGCTTGACTGTATCCGCAGTATCTTCAGGTTCTTTAACGTATTTTGTTTGTTTTCCGACAGATTTTAGAATGACGTTTTCGTTATTGATAAAGTCAAGACTACCTTCTGTATGTGTGACAATATTTTGTTGTAGTGGACTTTCTTTGAACTTTACATGTTTGACTTCTACCTTAGTTTTCTTTATTTCGTCAATTAGTGATTCATTAATTACAGTTGGTTCATTCTTGGCAGATGCAAGTACACATTCGGCGTCCTGAATCTCTTGGTAACTGTGACGCAGTGTTTCGCAAATAATTCCTTTAATGGATGGGTCTTCGTATTTTGTACCTTCCTCTGCAATAGCTTCAATTTTCTGAGGCATACTATCTTTCTCGAGCCCGGTCGAGGATTTGACATCATTCTGCAATTCCATAGAAGAAATTTTATCTTGCTTTACTTCTGGTTTAATATCTGGTCTTATTTCGGTTTTGTTTTCTTCCGTGACAAAAGTAACATCAACCTTTTCAAACGGTTGTATAACAACCTCAACATCTTGAGACACTGGTGCCACTTCTTTGGCAACATTGATAATATCTTTAGATATGACATTTTCAGGTTTAGTTTCGGGTATTACAGTACCCTTCGCTTCTTGAATAATTTCTACGGATTTCTGAATGGACACGGGTATCGCTGCTAACCTATTTTCAGCATCGCTTAATTCGTGATAACTAAATCTAGGTACTTCATAGATTGGTTGCCTGTTTTGTATAGGTTCTGTTACATTATCAACTTTTACAGGGACGTCAGTGAAGATTACTTCTTCGATTTCACTGCCAGAAGTAGGAGTATCATTAGAAGTGAAGCTAGTCTGTATTTTTTGTTCAGACGATTTAAGAACCTCACTGACTGTGGTAGCATCTTGAATAGTTATTTTGGAATCAATAATATCTTTCGCTGGAGATGGTTCTTTGCTAGCTTCCCTAGATTTGATGGTTGCTAATTGGCATTCCGCATCAGAAATTTCATGATAGCTGAGTTGAGGTGGTTCGTAAATTAATGTTTTAGGCATGGAATTTGTTGTCTGAACTTTGGGTTCCTGTTTACCAAGTACACTTTTGTCATCACAAATATCTTCTTTGATTCTATCAGGTGTTACTTGAACTGTTTCTTCAGTAGAGGCATGATGAGCAGATTCAATTGTGACAGGTTTAGCTGTTTTTGTTAAGGCCAGTCGCTTCTCAGCATCAACGATTTCGTGATAGCTATGGCGCAAAGTTTCTTCGTTTAGGATGTCCAGAGGCTGAGGATCGTCTTGTTTGACTGCCAATTGGTCAAGACTTGGTTCATCGTCAATATTTATTGAAGTCTCAACAGGAAGTGTTTGTGTATTTTCGTACGGTTTTGCGAGATAGCTTTCAGCAGTAATAAAGTCTATGGTATGTTGAATACTAGTCTTTGTTGACTTCGCATTCACAATTTGTGAAATAGCTTTATCATTAATATCAGATTCTAATGTTAAAGTTTCCTCAATATGCACAGGTTCTTCTGTTGGCTTATTTTTATCGGAAATTAAGTCCTCCGAGGGTCTAGAAATTTTAGTTTTGTCCACAGAATAATCTATTTCTTCTGACTTCAGTTTTCCTGTACCAGATGTAGTTTCTGTTTCAACGTGCTTCGTTATTTCATTTTTGTTAGATGAATCCTGCGTGGAAGGTGACACTCTAGCAACTTTTTCGATTTGAGGAGTATTGGTTTCCTTAACATATGTATTCAATTTACTATCTGCTGGTTTTTCAACACTAGCAACTGGAGTTTCTGCAGTCACAATTACTTGTTCGGTATGTTTACGCGATAAATGGGATCCCAAGATAATTTCAGCTTCCCTTATTTCCTGATAGCTGATTCGTGGCGCTTCGTCTTTGACAGGTGAAGCTCTGAGAACATCTTTCAGTTTTTCTGCTTTAGCTGGAGCTATGTAAAGTTTATCATGTTCAGGAGTTTGTCCACGTTTAACTTCCGTTTCTAGTTGGACAGATGCCAAAAGATCCTCGACTGGTTGTTCAGTATTTATATTAGTTTCCGGAACCTTCGTTACCGTATTAATTTGTGTGTTTTTAACTGAAATTACCGCATCCGATACATTAGATGATTCAACATGTTGTATTTCACTGCTAATAAAATCACTAGTATATTTTATATCAACTTGGCTTTGGGCTTCAGAGGCTTTGGTTAAAGATTGAAGTAGTATATCTTCAGGATTGTAATCTTGTACTACATCTGTATGTGCAGATTGCTCAACGAGTTTAGTTGCTAACCCTCTATCAAAATCGCCAATTTGTTCAGAGCTTATCATAGGTACTTTGTTTTCGAAATTAGATAATTTTTCCGGTTCAGACTTTGGTACAAATTGCTCAGATGCATCATCATAATTTATTTCAGTCATTTCTTCGGGTTTTGTTTCCTTTGCCTCAATTTTATTTTCGATTACGATATCATTGTGGGTAGAGTTTTCTCTTTTATTTTGCATGAATTGATAATAATCATAATCCAGTTGGTACGTGTCTAAGTCCATTGAATATGTTTTACATTCATTTACAAGTTCTTGGTAGGGAATCTTCGTTGGTTTCTGTTTAATCCGCTTGTCAGGGTTACCCTTGTTTCGGTCTTGGACAGATCCAAATATGGCTTCCTCTAGTATCATCTCTGTAAACTCAGCTTCTGTGATAGGTTTTTCTTGAGGTATGCTCAAAGGCGTAGGGTCACTCGCAGTAACATTTTGGCTAGATGTAATAACATTACCGGTATCCGAAATCTCCGACTCTTGTATCTTCTGATCAACAATATCAAGGGTTTTCTGTTTTACTGTTTTTGAAGCATTACATTCCGGAGTTTTAAGTATTATTTGTTCTTCAGGTATTTCTTCTTGATGAGGAAGATCCTTGACCGATTCTGACTTAGACGTAGACTGCTCTACAAAATTAGTTTCATCATCTTTTTTGGTTTCAACGACGTCTAATTTCTTTGTGCAGGTTGATTTCACATCAGTATTAGTTAACATATGTATTGTAGTTTCTGTTTGAATAACGCCTTGTGTGCCAGACACAATATTTTCTTTTATTACGTTTGATAACTCAGCATGTGATGTCTGTTCTTCAGGTTTCTCATTAGACACATTGGTATTTTGTACAGATTCCTTTATTTCAGAAACATTTTGGATGGTATTAATGCTCTCTTGTGACTTAGGAAGAGCCGTGACATTTGTCAAATCATCATTTTTATTTTCACTAATATCAATGGAAGACTTTTCATCAGTGATTTTGTTATTTATTTCTTCATTAACACTAATACTATCATCGATAAGTTGAGATTCTTCTAAAGAATTACTCTTACTACTAAACATCTTAACCGTTCTAATAGGAGGCAATTTCTTCTCTTCGTGAGTTATCAAGTATATCGTATGAGTTTCCATATCGCGAGTGATAGGCTCGTAATGAGTTATCTCTTCGACAATATTGTAGGAACCTTCTTTTAACACATCCGCAGAGAAGTATTTGTCATTATTATTCTGCTCACTAGAAGGACTTGCAACCGGAGTCAAATCCTGTTTATTCTGTAATATATCAACTACTTTAACATTATCTTCTTCAGAAATGGTTTTAGTAGATTTATTCGATAGAGCAACGTTTTCTGTAGTACATTGCTCGTGTCTTATTGCTTCTTTTTCTGTTAACAAGTCGGTAACTTCTTGAAGTATGGTCACTTGATTAGCGACTTGTTCAGTTGTTGTAGTAGTCATATCAGACTCAGGTTGAGCGATTTGTTCTAATGTAGTCTCTGTTATTCCCTCTTCTTCAGCTAACAGAGCATTCCAATCAATATGTTCTACTGGCTTAATAGTATCAACTACCCTTTCAGGTGATATCTTATGCTGCTTAATTTCAACTTTGGTTTGTACTTGTGGCTTATCCTTGACTACCGCATGGGTCTCTGAAATATTGCCTTCCTTTGGCAACTCTTGTTTGCCTTTAGATTTAGGCTGCTTTTCTTTTGGTTTCTTTTTAGAAACTTCTGATTTTTCTATTTCCTTCAAAGCCTTTTCAATATCATCATCTTCAATCTTTTGTTTTTTAGTTTTTTTCTTTTTATGACTTTTGATTTCTTCATTATTTGAAGATTCTTCAGTTTTTATTTCAACTGGCTCAGATTGTTGCAGAGGCAAAGATTTTGCAGTAATGTCCTCTGTCTTACTTTTAGATTTTGATTTTTTCTTAGATCGCCTAGAATCTTCATCCACTTGAATATCTACAGACTCTTGCTGTACTATTTCAATAGCTTCTTTTGGTTCTGTTACAGTAACTGTTTGTACGAGACTATGCTCTCTTTCATCCACAGATTTGGATTTTTTGGATTTCTTCTTTTTCGATGACTTGTGTTCATCAGCTCGTTCTGGAACGATCGATTCCTTAGGAATGTGTTCAACTGTATCAATTTTTTCCTCTACTGGTTCTATCATTTCACTGGTTTCAGCAGTATCTTCAGGTGATTTTTCGATTTTCTTTTGTTTCTTTTTTTTCTTGTGTTTCGATGCAGCTTCATTTATTTTATCACTTTCAATAAACTCAGTAACTTTGTGTTCTGAAACTATCTTAAGAACTTCAGATTCATTATTAATAAAGTCTAATGTAACACATGCATCACTTAATTTAGTTCCTTCATGTTTCATTCCTTTTTCTGGTTCTTTTGTAAGTTCATTTGCCTTCTGTTTTTCAACATTTAGTAATTCAATCTCTTTAGTTTCTGCAGTCTGTAAATTTTCTTGCCTGACGTGAGTTTCTATTTGCTCTTTTTTTGGTTCAACGTTATCGACCACCAGTGATATTTCTTGCAGTTTATTTTGTACATCTTTTCCAGCTGACACCTCTGGGTCAGCACATACATATTCAAGGTCTTTATCTTGTGTTTCACAAACATCAAGTACTGCAATATCTTGTTTGTGTTGCTCTTCTGTGATTTGTACATTTTGTGCCAAATTAATGGTCTCTACAGACGTTTCGTTGATATAACTTTCTGCTATTGCTTCGTTTACTATTTTGTCTATAGCCGATTCTTTGCTAGATAGTAATAAGTCGGGTTTTATCTGTGTATCATCTCCAAGGGTACTACTAGCAATAATATTAATAGGTTTTATCTTAGAAGTGTTGTCATTCATTCCTACTTTAGATTCCAAAACATCAACAGGCTGCTTCGTAACCTCAGATTTATCTAAAGATTCCTTATGATCTTTCTTCTTTTTATGTTTTGTCTCTTTTGTCACTTTTTCAATATTTTCAAACGCCTGAGCCATTGACTCCGCGTTTATCATTTCTGTATTGATATCTTTAGATTTGCCAGAGTCTTTATGACTCTTCTTTTTCTTAGGTTTAGTTTGTGCCTCACTTTGTGATTTAGCCGTCTCTGGTGCATCAGGCTCGACATGAGCGTCTTGCGATACAACTTCAAATATAGTCTCTTTACTCTTATCACGTGGTTCTTTCACCTTTTTCTTTTTATGGCGCTCTAGTTCTTCTATCTCTTTTAAAGCTTTCTGTATTTCATCCTCGGATGATTTAGGTTTCTTAGCTTTAGCTTTCTTTTTAGATTTCTTGTGTTCAACTTCTTCGCCAGACATTTCTGGTTGTGACTCTTCTGCAACTATTTCATTCACGATATCTACAACCGTAAGACTGTGCTCTTTTTTATTCTTATCCTCCTTAGTAGCCGTAAATACATATGGCTCTACGGGTGCGGTTTTATCCGGGGAATCTCTAATCGGAGTCCATTCCACCTGAACATGTTGTTCAGGTTCATCAAAATCTTGTACTTCGATTACTTTCTTCATGGTCTTTTTCTTTTTCATCGTCTGAACATCATGGGCTTTTGTAGGCCGTTTCTCTGATGTGCGCCTCTGACGAGGCATTTCCCGTGATCGACTCCTTACGGGCGGTCGCTCGGGCCTCTCCGGTCTCTCCGGCCTCTCGGGTCTCTCATGCCTGTCGGGTGCCTCTGGCTTCTCGGTTCTGTCGGGTCGGAGGCGCGCTTGCTCGGCTCTCTCCACTCTAGGTTCGTACCGTTGAACATGAGGCATTTTCTCGACGCACTCCACCACTATCTCCTTGACTAGCTCGACGTGGGCCTTTTGCGGTCTGGGCAGTGACGTCACGCTCTGCGTGCGGGCCTGCCTGCGGAGCCCAAGCGCCAGTATTTCCGCGTAGGACAGCTCCTGCGAGTGACGCCCGGCCATCGGGCTCGGGGCCCTCTCTGTCTCCGCCGGGAGCAGCCCGGCCGCCGGCTCCGGTGCACTCGGTGCCTCCGGCAGGCCGGCCGACGCCTCCACGGTATTCTCTTTGTACTCGAGTGGGGCCTCCTGGTACGGCTCCGGCCGGGCAGGCTCAGTGCTCGGCGCGCACACATCATAGTAAACGTTTACATCGCCTCCGCAAGTCTCCTCTATTTCGATCGGCTCATTACGAATCTCTACGTATTCCTGAGGGATCTCAAGGCGCTCGTCCTCATCTCCCTGTCGGGCGCTCGGGTCGCTCGGTTCGAACTGGAGGCGGGGCGAGTCGGCGGCGAGCTCGGGTCTTGGCGAGGGCAGGCTGGGCGTGCGGCGGCGGGCGTCACGCTCGGCGAGGCCCTTGACTATCTCGGCGTAGGTGGTGCCGCCCGCCGCCCATGCGGGGCTGGCGGGGCTGGCAGGGCGGGCGCGGGGCGGCGCGGGGCGGCGCGCGGGGGAGCGGGCGCGGCGCGAGCCATCGCTCGCCAGCGCGGCCGGCTCGTCCGCACCGCCCATCACGAAGTACGGGTCCAGCGCGTAGATCGTGGCGGTCAGCTCTTCGATACGCCGGACGACCTCCTGATACGCAAGTACGGACAAACATATGATTTACAAGGGTGTCTCTCGGACGGACGCGACGGAGAGAAAGAAAACGACTGGGAATGCGATGAGTATCGTGTATTCGGGCGCTATCGCGATAAAAAAATTACAGAGCGAGACGGAGGAATCGACTTATAAACTAAAGCGCGGGTCCGCGGGTCCGCGGCTACGCGTCGCGCGGCGGCTCGGCGTCGGGCGCGCCGCGCTGCACGACGAGCTTGACGCGCTCGTTGCGCGCCTGAATCTTGCTCTGAAGCGACTTGACGCGCTCGCGACATTCCTGACCGGAGGATCGAGTCGGCGTGTTAGTGGGGGAGGCAGGGGAGGGGCGACAGAAAGAAAACCATACGTGAGTATACGAGCGAGCTACGCGGGGCGCGGTCGCAACACATAAACAAATCTAGAACGCTCGCTAGCCACCTACTCCCTACGGGCTCACCTGCTGGTGTCGCTGCGCGCGCTCGGGGTCGCGCGGGCTGTAGTGCGGCTGCGCGGCGGCGCGCAGGCGCTGCTCGGCCTGCAGCAGCTGCGCGCGCAGGCGCGCCACGTCGCCGGTGTACGCCTCCACCTGCGCCAGCGCCGCCGCCAGCGCCGCGGCCTGCGCGCCGGTCTGCGCCGCCAGCGCCTCCAGCGCCGCCGACAGCGCGCGCGCACTCGCCTCAACCGCTTCGGGCCCGCGGGACTGCGCCGCCACGCCGTCCGGCCCGAAGTGTACCTGCCAGGGAACACAAGTCAGACACTGACCGCTACACTTTGCTGACGAACCACCACCCTGTTTCATTATCTAAATAAAAAAAAAAGTAAGAAATCTGAAAGAGGCAAGGCTTCAATCCTCACGTTGAGTTTCTCCACTGCGTAGGAGATTTTCGTTTGTTGCGTTGAGATGTCGTTGATCAGTTTCTCTCTCAGGGCGAGCCTGTCCCTGAGTGGTTTCTTAGCGTTCTGGGGCGCCTCGAGTGTTCTCGAGGTCGCCTCGAGCCAGTGGCCTGCGTCTTTTAGCTTCCTCTCGCACCGCTCCCACTCCTCAGCGAGTTCTTGAAGTAGTCCGTTCTGTGAAAAGATAAAAATGTTAGCAACACATTTATACGTAGCAAGACCCTCGTATTCGACCGGTGTACTGACTGTCTTCGCCAATTTCTTCTCGACGTCAACGGTGGCGTTCTCCGCGGCTTCCAGTCTAGCGGGCAAGTCTCCCGGACTAGTCACACGTTCAATCGCCTCAATTTCTTTGGCCATTTCCGCTAAGTTCTTGGCTTGTTGCTTACAGCTCTTGAGCGCGTTCTGTAAAACAACAAATTGTAATAGTACACGTCATCACTTAAAACACCAATCACTAATTTCACAGTGACGTACCCCATATTCAGTCTGTTTCTGTTGTGCCTCCTGCAAGTCGGCCAATGGGAGTGGCCGCGCAAGGAATGCACGCTGTGTCTCGACCCACAGTAGGACTTTCTCTAGTAATGCCAGGAACCTGGCGACAGCGTCGCAGGCGTCCTCGACGGTCGCCTGCCGCGCCTCCAGCTCGCTGCACACCGCCGCAAACTGGTCCGTCAGCGCCGTCACCGTGGACTGCACCAGCTGTCGCTCGCCGGCGTCGCGGCTTCCCTCGACTATCGCGCGGGCATTGCGAGTCAGCCGCTCGACGCGGTCGGCGATGTTTGGTATCTCGGATCTGGTCGCGACGATGCGCTCCCTGTAGGGCTCCGGCGGCAGGGTGCGGTCTCTGGCGGTCAGCTCGGCCGCGCGCACCCACGCTTGGACGTCCTCGACATCCGTGGCGTACTCCGAGCGGGCCGTGCGCGCGCGTTTCCATTCCCTCTCCTTTTCCTCCATCGCCGCCGCCAAGGCCTCAGAGGATAATTCTAACGACGACAGTTCCTGTGCTACGTCTGCCGGCGCCGATCCCCCGTAGCGGTTCCTGCTCTCGTCGGTGAACTTCTTCGTGCGCTCCACAAGATCCGAAACCTCCTTGGTCAGTTCGCGCACGCCGTCCGCTTCTTCCTCTCCGAATACGTAGAAAGTCCTCACTTTAGCGGTCAACACTTCGATCTGCTGCCGGAGCTCGTCGATCCTCTCCGACACGCGATCAAATTCGGACACTATGCCGTCGATTTCCGTGAGCCGCGCCGCAAGAGTCTGTCGCAATCTGGAAAAGAAAAGGTGAATTGAGCGTACGGTTCGCACTAAACGGCGCGGGATTGTGTTATAGAGGAGCGCACGAGCGGCGAAGCTGCCAAATCGCGACGAAAATAATCCTGGGCGGCGCGTCGTGACGCAGCGCCCGTGACGGTGCAAGGTCGCGCCGCGTACCTCGTCGTTCGTGCTCGTTCGCCCGCGGCGCTCCGCTCGCGTCGCCCGCCCGTCGCTCAATGAACCGTTCTCAACAGATTCGCTGGATGGGTCTAATTTTAAATTACATGCGCTAATGTTTGCACAGTGACATCATAGCGCGCGAGTTTTTTCGGTGCACTCGCCGGCGTGTTTACGTTTTGCACGCACAAGTACGCCCGGCGCGGCTGCGTTTGCCTAATGATACGGTGACGTGACAGGCGTGACCTTCGGATTGTTACCTCCATATGTTAATTAAAGCACAGAAGCGATCACTTAACGTTCGGTATTTTTTTTATATTTACGAATCAGATGCGCGGTGTTACAATGAATTGATTCGCAAGCTCGGGCAGCGGCGGCGTGACCGGCCGGCGCGGCGCGTTCAGCCATGTTTTTGGATCGATAAAGTAAACACAGAAAGGACTGCAGCAGCCCGCAAATGTATAAACCATACGTACACAATTAAACGAAATAATGGCTGTAGGTCAGCGTTGCTGGTGCACAGATATACGACTGGACGAGTGAGTCATCGCGTCGCTACTCGTCCGGTAGGCACAGTCACATTTGCACGATTCGAGAACTCACACGTGGTGGCGGCACCACGTCGCAGGCCCATCCAAGCCTTGTTATAGCAAAAAAAACCGATTCAATACCGTTGCTTCTCCGCACAACTTATTTTTGGACCGGTCGTGATTTTTCGGCTTCACGAAAGGGCCTCTTCGCTCGTTTCGGCACGAACTCCACGCACACTTTCATCGCGTTGTCTCAACGCTTAATATTAAGTAAAATATATTGTTCTTGTTGATAAAATGGCGTTCTAAGTATAACCCTGAAGCCGGGTTCCAGTGCAGACTGAGAGTCCGTGACACATTAAGCGCTGCGATCGCTCGCATGCGCACAAAGCTCGCACTAGTAGTCTGCCGGTTTGAATAACGATTACGTCTCCCCAGCCCTACCGACTGTCTGGACTTTACGCAGCTCGAGAATAAACCTTGTCGGTCTTATTACAAAAAAATGATTTGGGCATGGTTTAGACCTGAACTAAAAGATCCATGGTTTAAAGTTGAAAGCAGAGAAAAACCATGCCTTATTACAAATCGAAGACCAATCGAAGATCAGATAAGTCAAACTTCGTCCACGGTCTAAATAATATCTACAGATTATAAACGAAAAATGGTAAACAGTCGTTCGTTCATACAGGGTTCATTCAGTGCAACGTTCCGTTTCTCGACATGTTTATATTATATTCACATTTCAAGTACTTAAATAATGATTTATTAATATAAACATATATCATAAATTGTTGTTTGTTTAAGATTTAATATATTGAACAATCAGAACTAATAATTTGACGCGCTTTTTTTAATCAATTTATTTTATTTCTTTGCCAGCCTTAGCGTGAAACGGAGAAATGCGCGCGCCGTGACATTTGTCATTTGTTGTGTTTATGTTATGTTTATGTCACCTCTTTAATAATACTAAATTGTTCTGGCTTGTTGTTTTATACGGAAAATTGGGAATAAAAATAGAACAACAAAAGAAAAGAAGGGCGAAAATTTGAGTTCAGAAGAAAAAGTTGGTGAAACATGCAGATTATTTATTACAATATGATAACAGTGCAGTGTGTTGTATCATACTTATTTGGGTAATTGTATAAATGCTTATGTGATTGATTTTCTGTTCAAGTCACACTCCAGGTATATTTTTTCAGTGTCTCTTCACTTTTAGTACTTTTATTACTCTTATACAAACTTTTTACATATTCGAAATATAATAACCTTGGTACATTATTCTATTTGGTTTTACAGAAGTGAAGAAATGCACCGGTCAATCGTGGATAGCAATATTTAATAAAAGACAGCTTGAAATTATGGAAGTGAAGCACAAATACAACATTAAAATTGCAAACACAAAACTGGAATTAGAAAAAGCATTGTCAGAAAGTCAAAAGACAAGTAATGAAGGATAAAATGTTTTCAGATATTTTATTCAATAAACACATCTTTCATTGTTATAAAACATATAATTTCACTTCTCATGCCTATTATTTTATTACATTAACTTTAAATAATTGCCTTTCTGTTGTCTATATAGCCAACATTAAAAACCAGAAAGGGGTGAGCATTACTAACAAAAAATCATAATATACACTTATGATTAGGCAGTATGAGGTCTCCGACCTGAGCCTAATGTTTCATGTAGAAGGATAAAAAAATGCAGTTGCGAAGCCTTGATTTTTAGTCTATATTCTCTGAATATTCTGAAGTCATGTACACTGCCTCGCCAGCTGGTAACAATGACCATGATTTTGAATTCAGCATCACAAACCACCTGAAAAGTTTATAAAAAATTAACATTAACCCGGTATGTGTTGTAACTGCAATACCACAGAAACCAACTACAAACAGAGAAACAGTAATTTTTATATAATATAGATTGAGCCAAACAAACTAACCAATATTTGGGATTGCAACTAGCATTTTGGGATGAGTGTTACCTAAAAAGTAATTAGGTACTCACCTACTAACATATTAGACAACTTAAAATTAAAATATTACTGTAAAAATTACCTGTAGATTGATCAAGGAAATCCTTTTCTAGTCATAAATAACTGACCCCCATCAGCATTTACTCTTCTAACTCTTATATGAGTACAGTCAATTGTGGAATTTTCTCATACTGTCCTCCTGTTAGTTTCAAGTAGTTGGCATTTTTAGGAATCTTTGGGACATCCGTGACCAAGTTTCTGCTACTTTTTTACATGTTTTGCTCACAACCGGTTGAGACACACCATATAAATCAGCTGTATTGTCTTGAATCTATGAATAAAACATGTACCTGTATTAGTATATTGTTTGTTTTTTCTGCATTGACTAAGGTTATAGTTGTAAATAACACTTACTTCATGGCGAGCCCAGTTGCGTAATGCGCAAACCACTTGAAGCTCCGGACTCAATAGGCATCCTCGAGGGTCATGTTCCAAATCGTCAAGTAGCACATCCACAATCTTTTTTCCGAATCGTTTTGTGAACCTATTTTTGTATCGGAAATCCTCGTCACTCAAATCAAAAGGATTCACACGATGACGATGTCTATTTGATTGCCGGCGCGTCTCCAGCGTGCCCAAATCTTCCAAATCCATTGAATCAATCAAGTCAATATTCATATTTATTAGATTACTAGGTATTTTACACATGAAATGAACTTCAACCTAACCTCAAATAATTTGGTACCGAAGATAAACTAGGGGTCTCGGCGGTTTTTCTTTAGTACCAAAGATAAACCATGGTTTGGTGATAAACTTCGTTTTATAATAACGTTTTCTTTAGTTCATGGTTTAAACCTTGTACCAATCCCAGTACTTTATTTAGATCCTGTTTTGGAATAAGACGGTGTGTGCTCGGATTAAGTACTACATTTAACTGTAAAGTTGTAAGACGTAGGGCGTCATTCGTATTGATACGGTTCTTGATTGATTCAATTGTAGGGGATCTCGTGCAATTTCTGCTTCAAACTTTCTTTGAATTCATGTATGATTATTGGATAAACTGTAGAGTAACTCTATCCAGTCCGATAGAGTTACTTATGGTGATTAATTTTATACCAAAGTGCTTGTTGATAAGAGCTTTAATACATTGTTAAATTGACATGATAGGTAAGTAGGTACAGGCAATAACCCTAGCTCTGCCCACCCCGGGGCTCGCGAGTATCCATGTGAATTTCGCCGCGCAAAAAAAGTTACCTTAGCTCTCTCTTAACAGCTGTCTTGACTACAGCTGTTATTTTTTGCAGAAATGAACATCCCCAAACTCAATTCTTACGATGACTAAACAGACTTTATAATGCAGAGGGTGAATTTTTTATGTCAGGATTCCCCTCAGTGGGGTCAATAAATACCAGTCACGCTTACGAATATCAAACCTAATTGTAACTAAATAGGGCACAAAGTACACTCTTGTACACATTAGGAAGCACAATTAAGAAGGTACGCAGTGTATGGTACATTTTAACGAATGTTAAACATCCAACAGCGAGTGGCGGAGGACCGTGATGTGTGAAAGTCGTTGGGGGAGGCCTATGGGCCAGGCCACAACAGTGCGTTGCGGCGTCGCATCGCAAAAACAACATTGCACAGCTATGCAGCATAGCTACAGCTAGCACGTTGATTTTTGCGATGCGACGCCGCAACGCACTGTTGTGGCCTGGCCCTATGTCCAGCAGTGGACGTCTATCGGCTGATAGATATATAGATAGAAACATCCAACACCAACAGGCCAATAACTAGTCATCAAAAAGTACCAAGTACTTTCATGTCACATTTAAATATGATCAATTTTTTTTTTCATTTATTATATGTATTTATTGAATTTGTTATGACTATTGAAATACTTCACACTAGCAAAATACCTGGTAAATGTGGGTGGACCGATCGCTAATCTCTTTAATTCGATTTAATCTCGCAAAGAAAGAAGCTTGTCACATCACAAAGTCAAATCCATAGGTACATCTCGATACGGTGACTACCATCAATAATATGTATATTTAACTACTCTGAATAACTATTATGTCATCGGTATTTACCGAACAGGAAACCACCGCTGAGATAACATTGTAATCCAACAATAGCGCTTACCTTCACCAACATATAATACTCTGAAGTTATTTATTTTATAGGTCCCGTACATTCTGTTCAAATTTATATTTTATTTTAGAAGCCAATCCTGCACATAATCATACCCCTTGGTCTCATATTACTACTATAAAATATGTCATAAATTTGTCGATACATGAAATAGACGTTATGTAAAAAAAACCACCAAAATATTTACTATTGACACAGCATAATTTCTTCCTGCACTAACATAATTATTACGTGTATCAAAATAACAATATCCAACCTAAAAACCAGAAATGAACTAAAACTAATTTTACTACAACGGATTTCATCACGTTTATTTTATGTGTTTTAAGTTACCTCAAACAACAACTAAACATGACGGTACCCCAGTTCTAACTATGACTCTAGGAGGTCTAACACCTCAGTCCTCCCGTGACCATGGCTGCTGTAAAGCAGCCGAATCTTCGGGAACGTCAAAAACATACAATAGACGCGATAAAATCCGTATAATTACTTTTATTTTAATGCTAGCATTCGCGTAATTATAAAAAAAAACAATATAAGCATCAGAAACTTATATTTACACGACGACAGAACGAACACATCCTATACGATAACGTGTCAATAACCCTATGACTGGCTGGGCTCAACTGCGTATGCCAGCTAGGAAGCAGTTGCCAAACTATCTCTATAATTGCCACCCTCGGTGCCAGGAGATTGGCGACGAACATACGTCAGCAACACGAGCGAGACTATAGTCCAACATATTTTAATTCGTCAATCACATCATGACATCATATCGATACTAACATACAAATCGCATAAATTAGATTTTGTTATACGGTTCGCGATCAAACACACCAAACGTAATACGCATTGCTAATTGGCTTAAAATTTCAATGCATATCCAATCTAACCAACACAAATATATATAACTAAGTGAATTTATAAAACCCGGTTACGCAATTAAAACATGACTTCATCGTGCTTGCACTAGAGTCACATTTTGTGTACAAAATCCGAGGCACGGAGCAAGGTCACCACGGAAACGCGCCTCACCATCCATCACTATGTTATGCTCAGTAAATCGCGGTTCACATCTCAGCACAAGGCTATAAAACGGTTATTGCGGCTACGCGTCCTCTTTCATTACACAGAATTTTTACTGATAAGGCAGGAGATTGGAAGACAAATAGATATAATTCCTACGAACATTTAAATCTTAAATATGTGTAAATCATAGAAGAGTACACTTAAGTAGCTGCACCGGGGCGTTTTTTTTTTTTTTTTTATTAGATTATAGGCAAGTATTTGATCTCGATCTCACCTGATGGTAAGTGACGATGAGATCTACGGTGGAGCATACTTGCCTAGGTAGGAATGCGGCAGTAGATAGAGACGCTACATTCACTAGGCACATGCAGCGCAACTGATCTGACCCGCCATTCATGAATGGCAACACCGAACATCATGCCGGAACACGGCTAGGCCGCTTGGCGACATGGCTTTATTCAGTGGGTGGTGACTAGCCACGGCCGAAGCCTACCACCAGTAGAGTTGTCACCTGGTTGGCATCACCCAGGGTCACATGTAGGGTATCTCGAGGGTACTTAATTCTCCTACGGACGAAGGTGACTCGACCGCGTAAACGCGGTTATTTAACATTACGAGAGTTGATTGTACTGGTTAGTATTTAACTGATCATAAGATATATCATACATACGTATAAGTAAGATGGTTATTTCTTTTTTGACAAATATAAAAAAAAATCTACTCATACAAAGACCATGTATTGTGTATAAATTGGACTGAAGGCCAAATGAGGAGTGAAGGCAGATCCAAAATTAAATGAGATACAAGAGAAGACTCTACATATAGGTACCTACATTCGCTTATAGAGTGACGTAGTCTGATCCTGATGATAATATCGCCATGAAAAGGGAACAGTAACATACTCTTATAGCTTCTTGGGTATTAACCAAGCCCCAATTTTAAGAACACACGAAAGCCCAATTTTAAGAGGATACGTAAGCTTATCGTTCGCGGCAGATGTCAAGACAAAACAGCTGTTTACCGACAGGTGGATGGCTTCACGAGAACGATCGATAATTCTAGAAACGATGTTAACGGAAACATTTCAATGAAGTATTAAATATTTGAACTAATTTCTGTTTTAGACTAACTTTTGGCAATGGGCTACAAAATAGACCCATTTGTGCCAGTGTCGAGTATTTCTTCTTTGAATTTGCGCATATAATATTTCCAGAAACTAAAACGCACGAAAGCGATGCTACAATCAAAAGTGCTTTCCAATTCAGTTGTGAAATCAAAGCAATGCAATCGATTACTCTGAATTTTATAAACGATAGTTCTCTGAAATCTTATTAATCATTGTAATGGCAATAAATAAATAAATATCGCCATACGAACACACCAACTATACGGTTCCACTTTAAGCTTAATGCTTGTGTTATGGGTACCGTACAATGGACTGAGGGCGAACTCAGTATATAATACTTATATACATATTCAACATCCATGACTCGGGTACAAACATACGTGCTCATAACACAAAGCTTGTGTCCCTACCAGGATTCGAACCCGGGACCCTCGGCGCAGAAAGCAGAGTCACCGCCACTGCGCTAATCAGGCCGTCATGGCTGGCAATGGATCGGTAATAATGGCCCCGGCTACCAAATAAGCTGCATACCTACGCCGTATGACGTCATAAGACTTAGAAAAGGCTCAGGGTGTTATTTTAATAAGCTGCGAGATTTAGCTCTATGATGTCATGGTCTCGCTGCGCTAAAATATGTTACCGGTCATCTCTATTCCCAAGAGTATAGAGCATAAAATCATTTGAGAATGATTTTCGCATCGGCATTTCAGTGTCCTGTGCCATAGGATCTTTATTTAGTGGACGATAAAGTTGGTATTCGTTTGAGAACAATTTTAGAGTGTATATTTAAGATCCTGTGTGTCATGGATTACGTAACGCGAATTTTTGTTAGAGATCCATTATAAAACTAGGATAATGATTCTTAGCGACTTTTATAATAATATTATTGTTAAAAGGGTATTCTCGGCTATGTTTAACGACTTTAAATCCCACAATTTACTGTTATAACGACAGAGCAGGTTTAGACGAATCATTTATTATGGTTCTTTTTCTTCAAGAAAAATAAAATGGCCACCAACTTTATCTATGGACCGTATAGTTACTGCATCGATTCATTTAATTGAATTTATGAGAAAACTGTATTTCAGATACCTCCATCAGTACACGTCAAAAATGCTTGAATTCAATAAAGACAAAATTTAGGTAATATATATACGGAACCAGTAACATTCTACATGCGCTTTGCACTTGACCGAATTCCACAGACGCCATGATGATTTCCGAAGATTTTCTTTTAATATTTATTCCTGTACGTGTTGCGAGCTATATCACATAGTTATTATTGGTGTCTGCGCCATCGTCTTCAGCATGTGGTCTTATTGCCACGGTTTTATTTTGATGATGACAATAAAGTTGCTTTTATTTTTAACTAGCTTTTGCTCGTGGCTTCGCGCACTATAAACTTTGCGCCGCAGATTGTTGCCACATTTAAGCAAGTCTGCTGGTGATAGCGTGATGATGAGCTATACTGAGTCTATAAAACCCCATTAGAATTAGTCAAGTCGTTTCCGGTGATGCTTCAACAAACAGACGCCCATATAACAATTCTGTAAAAACTTGTTTTGGGTATAGAGATGTCGTAATTAGACTAATGCACCATTTTATTTAATATCTTTATAGTACCCCACTAGTGACCAGTATTTGTATGAATAGTATAAAAATAAGTATTTCTTAATAGGTCCTTAAAAGAAAAATTTTGACTATATCAGTATTGAGCGGTACTTAATTAACATTCCAGAAGCATTCGATGCTGTGATGAAAAATAATTTCAGGAATGCCGTGAATGACCGATTATTTTTATTTCTCTGAATGTAAGCCAATAACGACTTTGAATAAACATTCATAAAACCAAAATTTCCTTGACGAATTGTGTAACCTGTTTAAACATGCTTATGTTTTCATACTGTAGAGTAGCGACCTCTTTAACCTAGCTATAGAAACACGTATCACTATGATGATACATAGATGGCGCGGTCGATTCTCCGTACAATCCTGAATCGCACTATGAGAGTTTTTAGTAAAAGTAAGAATATACATGACGTCATGACCCCGGGAATAACCGCCAAGGCATAGCGACGAGGCCCGCCAGGTATACCACCCGCCTAGCTGGAAGAACTTCCATTACCTAACGTAGTAACTATTTATATTTCTTGGTGATTTAACAAGCAAAAAGACTGATATCTAAAATGATCTGATTTCATTAATAAGATTATTATTGCCGTTATAGCAAGAATATTAATCAACATTCGCCCGTATTTTGCTTTTTCTCAGTGAATCGTTTATTTTTCTTTTATTGCATCAAGGCGAACGTTGTAAGTGCCCTTGACTGGCCCATATACTAACATTAGCAGTTACCAACTACACATGTGCAGTTAATGGATAATACCATAATCCTTTTCGATAGTTACTTAAAGTTGAAATTTCTTTAAAATTACATTTGGCAACAACATCATTGTGTTGGTAATTGTATCGTTACTTGTAGTATTGTTAGGGCTTTTATTCAATTAGGATTCAAAGTTCATTTTGAATTGGCATCGTTTCTGTCTGGCGGTCACTTGACCGACCATGCGGTGATGATTGGTAAAGAATGTTAATGTTTGGAAAACAGAGCGACGGGCATTTTTTTTTAAAGACAGTGCGTGATTGCGGATAAAAAAATGAATTATTAAAATAATTGTCTCTGACGAGGTCATATCGTAATGATTGTCATCGAATTCGTCTATTAGTAGATATTTGGTGTCCAAAATGATTTGCGTCTCACAGTAACCATAGGTATGAGGTGTTTATGTTTAGTTTTTTTATTTACTGTTTTTTCAAATATTTGTGATGACGTCATTGTCAGCCGAATGGCCGTCATTTTTCGAAGGTCAATATTATATAATCATAAATTGGTATTCATAGATTATTTCGTATAGTATAGAAATTATTTTCGAACAAACCAACCCAAAAAATATGAACAATGCTACTATGAAGACAATTATTAAAAGACTTTTCAAAATGTACAATCAAAATATTCCAAGCCTCTGTCCAACCAGAACGCTGGACGCCAAAACAATTTTCAAATCACTACTAATCTGACAGATGACTATGCAAACATAGACGAAAACCAACCATGGGGTGGCGTAACAGAGCACATAATTGAGATTAATGTTCCTATACAAATGAATATTGTTTTTCATGCTTTTCCGTTAGCGCCGACGTGTCAGTTGTGCTAGCCAAGTCAGAGAGAAGCGTTTTTTTTTCTTCCGGAACAAATTGGCAGAGGCGACGGCCGACTGCCCCAGTTCTTGGGATGTTTTCATTTTAAATTTATTTTCTTATTTATATTCGTGGGAAGACCACCGACGCGGCGGCGTGAGCCTCCTGAGCGCCATAATTTACTTAAATTATTGTTTAAGCAAGTTTTTGTTATACAGGGTGTGAGTTGCTTCGTAACGAAAACTGGTACCTTGGATTCAACTCATGATTCTGGACCCCCCAGAGATGGAATTATCCGTCATTCTTTTCATGAATCATACGCATTTTTCAGTATTTTTTTAATTGATTTTAGTTTTAAATGTTTTTTCCCGAATCCTGGGCTTTAAATATTTTTTAAAATAAGTTATATATACTGGGACTCGCGCCGAGTCGTATACGGTACCCATAATACAAGCGTTGATTACTATAGGACAGTACATTTGGTGTGCTCGTCTGGCGATATTATTTTGATTCTATTCATGTACAGACTTGAAAAAGATGATAAAAAAAAACTGAACCAGTTTCACAATAAAGATTTCTAACGCTCAATAAGCGCACCAAAGAACCCTTTTAAGCACGGAATGTCCGTCACTTTCACGGTCCCAAACCGAATGATTGGAGCACTTATTAATCTTGTTACGTGAATCATTTGACCGTAGCAGCTCAAAGGGAAGGGATATTAAACAATATTTTTTTAGAACCAATTCGTTTTCAATAAAACAGTGTGTTTTTGTCCATGGGTCAGTGAGTCGCGTCACGGCTGGCCGGCTAGATTTCGATGGGGATTTGGAACTAGCAACTACCTCGTTGAGGTCTTGTATAATAGCAGAGATAGCAAAGTTGGTTGAACGCACGCAAGGCTTGCGCCTCTGGGACTTTTCAGCATATGTAATATGCCAGGGGAGTGGACTATGACCTAATCCCCTTGCGCTAAGGCAGGGATACCCAAACGAAAACTGATTTTGGGGGTCGACGAGGTCTAAAAATCGACTCCTATTAAGTAACACAAGTTTTTATTTGGAATTTTCAAGATTCTGTATGAGTTGTGTTACGTGTCCCAAATTGTTGTTATAAGAATGAATAAAATTTTTGCAGGAAGTATAATTTTTGTACTTTAAAAAAACTCAACAAGTCGATAAGTGTGCACAAATTGGTATAAAATGAAATAATTATTTTGTATAAATAGGACAAAAACTACAGATAGGATTTTCAAAGTAATTTTGCTATGGGGGTTAGAGGGGGCTAAGTTATCAGTTCATTTTGGAAAAGGAGTCTCTTGCCCAAAATAGTTTGGAAATCCCTGCATTAAAAGGTTCTCAATATTAGGACATCAAAAGGACAATATTTTTTTAAACCACTTCGCTTAGCTCGCTAAGCTCACTCAGTAACATGTGTATTTTGAATTAGCCGGTGACGTATGGATGAATGACTTGCAACAACATGGACGAAGGTCAGACGTGAGATCATTGGCTGAAGAGATCTTTTTACGCGGCGTTTCGGTTGTGTATGCGTCTGCTGTCCCGTTCACACAACCGATTACAGTAACAAGGATGATGGTGATAGTATGCCGTTTTGGTTAAGATACGATTGCATAAGTTCCTGCTTACCATACAGAGCTACAATTCAGAGAACTTTAGAATGTATGCAAAAATAACGATATAGTGTTAGCAATACAACCAATAGATACGCAGCCTGTTTTTTTTCGAAGCTGATGTCACCGACCATTTAAATATGATTTCAATCAAATAAAAGGTCTAATGGAGTTCACGTCACGTCACAATATCAAACATGGCGGATTCGACGATGACGTAGCCGTGCGTAGGCGCAGACTTGAAATAATGCATCGTTTAATGCGCTCCACAAATACATTGAATACTTCAAATATAAAGATAGGTATTACTTAAAATAAAAGGTATTGATATTATAGTAATTATAATTTTTACTTTTGTCGTTTTAATATATTATATAAATAATTGCATGTCCGCATTTGTTAAATGTTTGTTAAATTCCAACCATTTGTTAATTAATGATCTTAACTATATCCATTTCTATATTTGTTAAAACTTCAACAATTAATTAAAACCTAGACACTCTTACGCAATAATATTTAATTAATGAGACTCTGTTTTTTTTACCTGTGCTTCGAGCCATAACCGCATATAAATCTTGCTTTGTCCTAATAACTAGACGACTGAGTAAATATTAATTTACAAAAAACAACACAATACAAACCAGATTTGCTGCAATTTATACCAGGTGATTCAAAATGGGTAAATTCTGACTTCAGATAATGATATCAAGTGTGCTAACGAAGAGCCGGTTCTAAGCTTTCGAGTATACTCTTTCTGAATCACACTGTATTCAGAGCTCGCACCTCGATCTGCTGAAAATGATGGATTCCGTACATAGTTACTGCCTACATACAAACAGACATACAAAAAGTAATTACTAAAACTAGATCGAGCAAATATCATCCAATTACAATACCATATGGTACCTACACCAGCAAATCATTCTTTAGTTATTGGTGCTAATTTTTCTGATCACAAAATTCGACTAAACTAAATTTGATACGACTAAAACTTTGTTATCTTCAACCGTATTGCTGAAGACCATTAGATAGACGGGTGGCAATACATTTATTTTGCTTTACTTCAGTGTGCACAGAATTGGCATGATTGTTTTTTTTTTTTGATTAACGGTGAGACCGGTCTTGAATCAGGCTTGCGTGAAGACAAAGTAGTAATAAATTACTTTTACGTGTTTAAACACGAGAGATGTTATAAAACAAAGAGAAAATCAAATCGCTCCGACTAGTTTCGTAATCATTCAAAGTTATCCAAAAAATGTCATGGCATGCAGTCAGCTCTAAGCGACATAGAGGAATACTACCCATCTTCAACAGTACCCTGAAAGTCTCAGTTAAGAGACCAGCAATAGACTCAGCCTTAGTAATCACACACGCAACTTACTTCTCATAAGCTTCGACGAGCTCTTTGACGTTCTTCTCAGTCTCATTGGCGGCATCCTTGGAGTGCGGCTTCAGTAGGGTCACCACGAAGTCGGCGTGTTCTATAAGTTCATCCTTGTTCTCTTCCAGACTTGATACTTCGCTTTGCAGTTCCTGAGTACAGAAAAAAACGTTATTGATCATTTGGATATTGAGATCCATACAAATTTCTTCTGAGCCATTTTCCTATATATCATTAGGATCAGGTTCCGTTTCAAATCTGCATTAATTTGACTAATTACACGGAGCTATAATCATCAGCCCTTCGAGACCCAACTACTGGGTCTACCATTTGTGAGAATTTTTAGGCTTTAGACTATTCGACTGCCAAAAATGTTTGATAATGAGAACTGTGACCATACCATCCAAAGTATGCAGTAGATCTAATGGTTCGGTGACTCAACTAAAATGCAAATGAGCCTCCATGCTTTAACTCAGGTTCTAACAAACAGGCTGTGACCGTCCTTCGATCGAGACATTGAAAAGGGCAATTGTGAACTCTATTACTTAGTGTCTGAGTAGGAACTCTTCCACCAGCTCACCTGTAGCGCATGCCTGGTGTCCAGCGCCCTTCGCCTGGTGCTGGGGCTGGCGTCGAGCTGCCGCAGCCGGTCGGACGCGGCGGTGATGGCGGCTGCCAGGCTTCGCTGCACGTCCAGCAGTTGGTTCCAACGGTGTAGCTGCTGGTCTGCGATCGCCGCGCGTTTAGACAGACCTGGTGGGGATAAAGTAAAGAGTAATTATTTTTAAGGGTAATGTGTGAGTAGACTAAAGTAGATAAATCCGCACTGGGGTTCAACTTGGATCCCCTAGTTGAACCCACTGGGGCATGCATAGATACATAAAATTCTCCTAGGAGCCCCTGGGGTTCCATGGACTTACTATTCCCCCTTTAAACTCCTAGTAGATCGACGGAAACTCACTATTCTGCTTGAAACCCCTCTGAGATCAACAGCAGGCACAACTTGATACATGGTTACATAGAAGATTTTTTCAGTTTGAATCCAAACAATGTTAAACATACGACATCTTACCAAAGGGTCATACAGTAGGTCCTCTTATATATATAGAATCACCTTGTGTGGGTATTTTGCCAAGTTCATATCATGCTCCAGGCAGATATAAGCCTTTGGCTAAGCCTATATAGCTCCCAGTGGAACTCTCAGGCGATTTAGACGTAATCAATCCTTAAGCTGGTACGTACCTTCACAGGCGACATTCCATCTGTCCGCGAGATCTCTGGTTCTATGTTCCACTCGCTCGCCGCTGGCCGCGTCTGCGCCTGAGCACAGTTCGCGCGCCCGCTCCCGGACTACGTCCAAGAGCGGTTGCTGATTCTGC
The DNA here is from genome assembly GCA_905333125.1 of Pheosia tremula. NCBI lineage: Eukaryota > Metazoa > Arthropoda > Insecta > Lepidoptera > Notodontidae > Pheosia > Pheosia tremula. Next base: position 9,881,858 of record HG995404.1, on the reverse strand, counting down.
CGAAGCAAGGACATACATGTTTCAAACATTGATAGTACTAAGGTTGCGCAACAAGGTTCAAATTAAGTTGGGCACGAAAAAGCCTGTGTCATCTGCGTCTGAGACTTGTAAATAGTTCACAGATCACTATTATGTTTTATTAGGGTTACCATGTTTTAAACTGTATCATTTTGCAGGTGACAGCGATTCGCCCTGTGATAAGGTCGAAGTCAAATCATTTACTTCGTGTATATCTAAAGGCCACTTACATTTTCATATCATCATGTCACATCCACTATTTTATGATAATGTGTATTTATTGAATGTGTTATAGCTATTAATTACTTGACATTGGTAAAATACCCGCTAAGTTGTGGGTAAGGCCATATTCATATCCATTTTATTTCAAAGAAGGGCCACTTACAAATTGTGTTTTATTCCTTAGCTCTACTATCGGATCAGTACGTGATAACACAGGCAGATATAATCCTACAGACTTTATCCCAAATTTATAAAAGTTTACAAAATTATTTAGAAGAACACTACGTTGTTATTTTTTATAAAATTGGGGGTCATAGCGACATTTTCGCCAATAGTGACAAGTTATAATTTCAACAATGCTATAAGGAAATAGCCGCGCGGTACTTCTTTTGATCTCGATAACTGGTTGACAGCAATGTTTCAATTTGGCGAAAGTTGCCGAAATGTAATTTCACGTAACTGAAAGTAACAGTGTCCACGAACTGGTTAAATGAAGAATTGAATTGGCTGGCTGATTGCATAACTTTTAAAATAAATCACTTTGATGAATTTTTGAAATGGACCGTACGGGGCTGAAAAATAGTTTTTTAACTTAAAATCTCATATCATTAGTGTATCACAAGATGGTAAGGCCTATTTTGTTGTGTGTTTTGATTCTGAACATTCCAAAACCGATCAACCATTCTCAAGACCGACATTCTTTTCATATTTTGCTCGTTTTAAGTTGTACTATCAATGAAAAAGTCTATGTGCATGTACTTAATATAACTGCTCTTCGAACAGTAAAGATAAGTGATGTTGTTACATTTTGTTTACATGAAGATATAACTTTTCCTTTCAATAAGTGGTACCATTTTTTATAAAGAATCCAACTAAGTACTTACGGAATATATTGTGTTTCCGTCTCAACCTTGACCTTTTAACGCAGACTGACCGACGAGAATAATGGGCTCATTGTGCATGTTGCCAGCAACAAAACACCGGACATGACGTCATAAAATGGCGGAATTGGCCGGTCTTTTTGGTTACTTTATGCAACAGATTATAAAGAACAAGAGTGTCGTAATACCATCACTTAGTGCAAAACATCCAAGTACATACCTACCTAACTATATAACTCACATACCCATAACAATGTACTGGTCAAAAATATAAAAGATCGTTTTAAAAAGAGCAACCATGGAGTTTCTTGCCCGTTCTTCTTCATAGGAACGGCGTTCCAAACGGGTGGTAAAGTTGTAGCTTAGCATTTTTTGACTATTTTGACGATTCATTAGCACTGTACTTAATGGTTTATATGCAATTTTATTGATAATTACAGTTTAAATTGAATTATTAATAAAAAAACAGATCAGCAGGGTAAACAGGAACTTACAACGGAATCGTAACGTCATCGAGAAAGCATGCTGTCACTGTCATACTTATTTATGACATATGTGGTGTGAGAGGGATGGTGGACGGGAGTGTACTTGAGGAACAGCTTTCTAAATATTTTCGAAACTGTAAACACTTTTTTTTTACTTTCTAAAGGAGCTCCAAATTGATCATTGCCTCAGTGCCCCTGCATGGACTAAGAAGGCCGTCACATCAGTAAAATTAAGAGAAATTTCAGACAATTTCAAACAATTTCAGACAATTTCAAACAATTTCAGACAATTTCAAACAACCGCACATTATTTTGGCCACAATTCATTGTTTGGAGTTTCCAGATTCAAAAAAGATATCTTATAAAATGTATGCAAAGCGTAGAGCATAGCTATTTCTGACGCATTACTTGTAATTATATCGGATAGGCATACCCATAGAGTTATATGATATATTATAGTTTGTATCGTCAAAGGAAGGTATATCCAGTTACGTAAATATTGACCGCATACTTCAAACGTCATAAAGCAACAATCGATACCTGTCAATAAAACGCGTTGCCATGGTAACGCCATTATATCTGCGTTGTTTCGTTCTTCGATATGAATATTGCTTTTTTGACATTGTATTTGGACACGTCATTTTCATTTCATCATGTCACATCCATTATTTTATTTATAATGTGTATTTATTGAAAGTTTTATTGCTATTAATTACTAGACATTGTGCAAAATACCCGCTAAGTTGCGGGTGAGGCCATATTCATATCCATTTTATTTCATCGCATCTCATTTCGTAAAAAAGAAGAAGAAGAAGAAGATATGAATATTGTTGTATATTTGCAGCCAGAATTTAGTGAAAGGTTCAAGCCGTAAACTAAGGATACATAAGGATGTCGAAGGAACCACTGAAGACCCGTAAGAGGCAACATCAAAGTACTTAATCGGCACAGGTCTATAATTAAATATATTTTTATCAATTTAATGACATCTACAACACTTCAATGATGGGTCTAACAATGCAATAATTGAACAGACTTTAACCATTGAAAGGACCTCTACATATTTATAGCAATAGATGCCAAGCTCTAATGTAGGTTAGGACTGAACTAAACCAATAAACGTTCTAATAAAAATCTATATTCAACCCATCCCCTTATATTCAGGCAATAATCGTTTACATAAGAATCTAGCTTGTGTTCATAATCTTAGTGCTAGCTACATGTTAAGGAGAGCGCGTCGCACATGACTGTTGACAATGTTATCACCACTGTATACTGATGACTGATAACACGGTGCTGATAAAGCGCGCAACATTCCGAATCTGCAGTGTTATATTTAACACAGTTTTGTGAACTATTTTTGCTGCGGTGGATTGAGCTATATTAACGTAAGGTGGAAGCTCAGGGTCAGGGCGCGAAATTCAAAATGTCAATGGTTTTCATTTTTTTACGAAAAATTTGGACATCTTTACGATGTAATTTAGCATTTTGCGATATTAACATTCTGCATTGGATGTCTCGATGTATTCAGTTTGCTTAAAAAACTACTAAAGATGTCCAAATTTTTCGTACAAAAATTAAAACCATTGACATTTTGAATTTCGCGCCCTGACCCTGAGCTTCCCCCTTAATACTAACTTAATGGATTTTATCGCGTTTATTGTATGTACGTTCCCGACGTTTCGGCTAATTTACACCAACCATGGTGACGGGAGGACAGTACGCCAAGTGCGAGATTATTCGTAAGCTAACTCCATAAAAAAATCTAAATATACGGTAGACTATAAAGTGTACAGTAAGCTTGCACTTGACGTACTGAGGTGTTGTTTGAACTGTGGTTCCCTCATATTTAGTTGTTGTTTGTGGTCCGATCTATTCATAAAGTGCTCACTGTGTCTTGAGGTCTTGTAATGTGCGCTTGGTTTTGGATTTCAATGTGTACCTAGTATTCGCGTAAATATATGAAATCAGTTCACGTAAAAGTGACGTTAACGTATACTGCGTCACGCACATTACATCACGTAAATAAGAATAATCTAGACGGTACGCACACTTTGGTCTATTTACATCATCACGAATGTTGTCCACGAAGGGGTAGGCAGAGGTGTACTGCAGTGCATCCACAAGTCGTGGTGGTATTTATAGTTCCAATGTTAGGTCGTGAGCCTATGGCCTATTGCTATTATAGTGGGCACTCCTTTGGGGCATATTCCACCACGCTGGCACAGACAGATGTGCAGGTCTCCTCACTATGTTTGCCGTACAACAACTGATAATGATGGTTGAAAATAAGACTCACTCACTATTGTCTTTTCCCAATAAGTTTTCAAGAGTTTTAAAGGTAAGTAAGTGCTCAAGCCGCTTCGCTAGCCTTGACAACCGCCTTATTGTGGCTATTTATAGCTGGCGCTTGAGAAAAACTTTATTAATCGCGAGATTGTAATGGTGGGCGCCTCATACATATACACAGTATATATACACAAATAGATGACATCCAAGAATCTTTCGGCATTTAAGAGCATGTCTTCAGTGTACCTACCTAGCAAGGATGCCATGGAGAATGCATGATTGCACTGACACGACAGAGTCGAGGGGATCAAGCTGAAAAAGACTGTCATTCTTAAGCTTGGTCCCCACAACCCATGGTATATGAGCTTCTTCCGTCCCTTTCACACTACAGGATTTATAAATGTAAATGACAGTGACAGCAAGCTTTATCGATAACGAGTACATTAGGAGTTCCTGCTTATGTACTGATACTATAATTTCTTTGAACTACCGGAGCGAGTTTATTTGTGAGTATCCGGTGCAAAAAAGAGAAAGTTCGTGCATCATTGATTCGACTGTGTAGGATGCCGGAAGTACCTACCCTACACAATAGATATTACAGATAATAATAATGGAACCATGGTGTTATTAACATTGCAACCATTGATTGATACTGTCGAAACGTAAACCTTAATGTGTAAACTATTGATTCGATTTTGTAATGACATTTTCAGATCACCAAACATTTAACTGAGATATACTTAGTTAAGTATTATATATTGTGTGTATATATATAACAAAGTCGTGTTACTTATACCATATATGTATAACTCAAAAACGGACGGACCGATATTTATGATCATTGATTGTTTGGATTTCTCTCCGCACCGAACAGCGGAATAACTATTAAAACACTAGAAAAATTTACTAAAAATAGTAATAAAGATAATTCACTTTCTCATCCATTTGATTCTGAGGCGGTACGAAGTTCGCCGGGACAGCATAGTCGTCCATAAAATCGTCATATGGTGTCTCAAGTCCTCTACAAAATCGTCATCTGGTGTCTCAAGTCTTCTATAAAATCGTCACCTGGTGTCTCAAGTCCTCTATAAAATCGTCATCTGGTGTATCAAGACCGCTATAAAATCGTCGTCTGGTGTCTCAACTCCTCTATAAAATCGTCATCTAGTGTCTAAACTCCTCTATAAAATCGTCGCCTGGTGTCTCAAGTCCTCTATAAAATCGTCACCTGGTCTCAAGTCCTCTTTGAAATCATCATCTGGTGTCTCAAGTCCCCTATAAAATCGTCATGGTCGTCACCCTTGGATTTTGGATCAATGACGTAAATACAACGTTAAAATGATTAAAACGTAGCTCGGAGTGGCAACATGGCAGTCGCACGATTATGTATCTTAATAAGTACAATGAGTCAGACGACCTTACCAATTATAGGACCGTCTGTATAATGTGCTTGCCATATACTTAGCGTCCTACAATATTTCAGAAATAATTATGATGATTTTTTAAATGGCAACAACGCTTCAAGTATTCCACTCTACTACTGGTAAATTAAAGTTTGGATGGAGTCCCACTGATCAATATTTTTTATTATCTACGTCTATTATCTACTATTATCTTCGTCTTTCTTAATAGACATCGATGCAGTTGACAGATAAAATATACGTAGTGAAATATTTAGCAAAAAGTTTAACAATACGTTATTAAACGTGGTCAAGAAAAAACCTTGATAAGAACAAAAATGTATAATAGCATAAGTACAGATAAAGTTTGCACAGTGTCCGGAAACTTGTCAACTTTGTTTGTCGATAAACTTCTCTTTAGTAAACTGTCAACTGTTTGGTAATTAGCGCATGATTACCATAGCACGCGACCTTGACCTTCGAGGTAAAGTAAACGATACGAACGATAGAACTAAATTCATTTATCAGTACGCCAAGTGCGAGGTTATACGTGAGCAAACTGTATAGTTTTTAGACGCATAGTATAGCAACATCAACAGCGCCTCTAGTGGACAGTATTGACATTTTCAAACTTCCATAAAATGTCTGAATACGTAGACTATGAAGTGCACGGTTAGTTCACGAATGCTCAAGTTTACGTTTTAAAATGAATCAGAAAATGATTCCCGAATCGACAACAATATCTTCCAACTTCGGATGATATAATACGGGGACTTATAACGTATAGGTACATACTCAAGTAGATTCAAAAGACAGGTAACACAGCATAGATAAAAATACTTATTTACACTGAGCAGGCACCCAATTAGCGAAATAATAACGTAAGAATTTTCCTCTTCCGTAATTTGAAAGAATGCTTTTTAAATCGACAAAAAAAAACTCAAACTGTTGAATGGTTATCTGTTACCTATTGTAGATACATAATACGAATTCAACCTTGAGGTTTTTCTATTAAAAAGAACAAACAATCTATCTCAAGAGCTATTGTCGCTATCAAATCCTGAAGCGATTTCAGGTTACTTGATACACACAAACTACAGATACACTTCAAATCCACATCCAGACGACCTCACTCCCGTATCCTCGAACTCACACTTCACCGAAAAACCGAAAGCCAAACGAAACCAATTATTAAACATCAGCACTCAACCATAAACAAAATAATGCCGGCATCAAACAACTTACCTTCCTCTTTCGCGGAATTGTTACGACCTACTTACGACTAGTAATTGAAAAAAAAACAACAACGTCTATTATTAATCTGTGCGTGAACTAAGTAGGCACGTGGATATAACACTTGCTCAGTGAGAAAGTTATTCGATTTGATGCGTATTGTTGTACAGATCTCATCGCGGGGGTGTGTAGTCACTGACTGGCGGGCGAGCGAGCGAGCTGCGCGCGAGTCGCCGGCGGTGACGTCATCGATGTTAAGGCGCATACGAAAGGCTGATATGTTGAGCAATAAGTATGACTGGGTGTGTAGCACAGATAATCAAGTACGTATCAGTACCATGTGGTATTTAAAAAAAAATATGAAGCATGTACGCGACTGCGTGCTTGATTGATCTAACAGTTTTTTTTTGTAATAAACAAAAAGATAAAATAAATAATTCAAGATAAGTCCGCTGAGTGTCTCGCCTGATCTTTTCAGTTGAGGTCTCGTTCCGATCCGGTTGTAGAGTTAAGAAAAATCGACAATTAAACTAACTGTTTTTTTTTCGGTAATACCTAATTATCTAATCATGTATGGTCCCAAACTAAGCAACGCTTGTATTATGGACATTTTATAATATGCTACATCTGTCACTAAACAGAATACCCTGTATTTTTATAATAATAATAATGTAATAATAGCAAACTTTTTTTAATGCCCTACTGTTGGGCACAGGCCTTCCCTCAATGCGAGGGTGATTAGGCCATAGTCCACCACGCTGGCCCAGTGCAGGTTGACGGAATTCACACGTCTTTCGAAGGGTTCTCTCAGACATGCAGGTTTCCTCGCGATGTTTTCCTTCACCGTTTGCAGCAAGTGATAATCATGGCTTCAGAATCAGAATATGTTTTATTCTCGTAGACCATTAAGTACAGTACTTATGAATCGTCATAAGTTACAAAATATTATGCTACTACTTTACCACCCAGGTTGATAATGAGAATCGCACATGAAATCGAGAAATCCCAGAGGTGCGAGCCGGGGTTTGAACCTGCGATGCTCGTTGCCGAGGCAAGCGTGCTACCAACTTGGCTATCACTGCTCACTGCTGTATTTTTATACCACGAAGTAATCAACATCATTGGACCATTAAAAATCATAGCATGTCTGATCTTGCAAAGGAAAAATATTCCAACCTTGAACTACCATTTTCATTGGTTGCCTTCAGTGGCAATAGCGTGATGGGACTGTTAAAATATTTTTGCTAGAACCGATCCTGTCAGAATCTTTAACTTTGCTCTGCCCTGAACACATTTAAGGTTATTTTTGCATGGCTCCAGCGCTTTGGTTTGCTATGACCTGTTTCGTACATACAATATTGTTAAGCGGACATTGAGTGAAGTCTGTATTATAACTACTGCAATAGTACCTACCCTCAATATGAATAAGTACCTAATAATACAAGTAGTCATAATCTTATTCTTTCAAGCTAAATAATAGTGAATGAATAATGTATACGTTAGGCATAGTGAAATAAGTAAAAAAACTATGATAAAAAAACAGTCGTTTAAAATTTCCAATCTGTAAAAATAAACTCAGTACAAAACCTGAAGTGCAATTTTTACCCACTGTTTCGATAACGTAACGTTTTCATCCCTCTCTCACCACAGATTTCATTAATAAGTATGAAAACGACAGTATGTTTTCTCGCGATGACGTTACGATTACATCAAACGTTCTCCCTCACTCTACTGCACGGGCCTATGACGTGACGTAGGCAACAGAGAAAGAGTGCATCCCTCTCTCCCCACTATTGTTCTCGCCATATGAGTTAAGTAGGTACATTAAATTGAAAAATAGTCAACCACCGTATTGAACCGTACCCACTACCCGTCACGTCGGCTGCATAGCCTTAACATCAACAATGGGCCTTGGAAATCAAGTGCATTAACCTACAGGCGAATATCGGCTAAAAATAGTCGCCGCTAACCGCTTGGCTGTGCAGGTTGTAAAATACAAAACAAACTTAAACTGTATACAAGTTGGCGTGCGAATGCGTTACTTAGAATTTTCTACCAGGATATTCCTATAAGTAATAGCAGTCGTATCCAACACTAGTTGAGGTCCAATCTTTATATTGATGCACTGACTCATGCATCAATGAACAAGGGACATTCAATGCTCTTCAAAGTCTTCTTCTTTTAAAAATATATGGCAACGTCATCAGTAGGTATTCTGCCAGTGTCAAATATAAGGTCAGACTATATCTCAAGCTTCAAAGAGCTATTAAGAAAGCTAACAATTCTCAAGCATTTATTTTTTAGTGGCAACGGCTTCACCGTTCTTCAGTGATTGTGCCAGTGTGGAAGTGAAAAAGAGTATGGCTACCTAGTTTAATTTGTGTCTCAATACTTAAGTGACGGAATCATTTTGTCGTTAGTTACCTGGGACTTGGTACCTACCTATACAGTAGCTATAGGTACCGTCATATTTTATGCTGTTCTGAGCAGCCATTGCTCTATACCGGTTTCACGCAACTTTCACTTTGTTGCCGACGAAGCTGTAAGCCTGGTTACAATTAAAGTGAAACAAAATACTTCTGAAGGTACACACCGAAGCTACCTCCAAATCATAGAATCATTAAATTCAAATCAAAGGATTTTCGTCATCATCAATCAACAGACAGCTGTCCGTGAAAAAGTTTTTCCTCTCATAGCTCTGTATTTTTAATTTTATGGGAAATACCACAAGTCTGTACATATGCCATGTTGTTACTTATAGGGGTAAAAAATATTTCAGAGAATACGAAGTATCTTTTAGCCTTCCTGGCCTTTTTGCCAGTACTTTTGCCCTACGAGACCCTACTAGTAGGTCTGCTGGTACGCTAACGGTATGACCATTTATCAGAGTTTTTCTATATTGTACCTGCCCGTCCGTCAAAGACTCGGAGGGAGTTAGTTGTTACAATTCGGTCACCCATCCAAGCTCCAACTGAGCTACGCGCCTTGGACGTTTATTCTGCGCTATGACCTCCCTTCAGGAATGCAATACTAAGTATGAGATCACATTCATATTTTTTAATGTCAACAATTCATAGAATGTTATCAGCCATGTTAGTGTTATCAGGACACGCGATAAGATGCGATATGGACAGTAAAATGTATCTAATTGTGCGTTGATATGTTTATGTCATTTTACGATTATTGATCATTTTTATCAGTATCTCCTGGCTCCCAAAATAAAAGTTAAAATAAAATTATTTATTTCGTAATTTTCTTTAACTCTGCAAACGCATCTTACTCGACTTCAAGTGAGAAGGTACGATGAGAAACATAGCAGGCCTGTCTTTTTGGATTTCCCAGCCATTACAAAACTTTTGTTAATCGCCATGTATGATACAAAAAGTTTAGTTATTTTTTAACCCTCCGTGTGTTGGCTTCCAAAGTACACACACCTATGTTTGAGCGTTCAGGTGGTAAAGCAGTAATACCTAATGTGCTTATACTGTACTTATCGCACGATGTAAATTCCCCATTAATATTAATTTCATTCGGTTCGCGATGCGCCCACGCTTACATAAGATCGCTATTGATCTTCATTTTTTTGTTCAAATAATCAGCTATTGTCTGTGATCTGTGTTCGGTACCGTATTTAATTACAGTTACCGTGCTATTTGTAATGCCATCTAGCGGTTGTTTATTGAACTGATTTCATTGCCCAAGTATCTTTGGGTTAAACCTAATGGTAACTAAGAATTTAGCTTGTGCTGAGGGTAGTGGTAGGGGAGGAGGAATTATTGGAAGCAGGAATAAAACATGAGGCGGCTCACATAAAAGACAGCCCTTGGCGCCTGAATTAATAATTAACCGTGCATAAATCATTTCAGAACGTTAGATTTTCATATATATATCAGCAAATAAGTAACAGACACATCCAAAATGTCACCTCAATGATCATAAACTGCGCGCTATGCCCTTGGACCTTGGTTCTCTAGATTGATAAGACTAATGATTACATCCAGTACGAATTTATGTTTCGGGACATCCCCGACATAAACGATCCGGTAATAAATAGGTATACCAACTGTGTATGCTGAGGCAGACCTGCGGGTCGATTCAGAACGTTTCGACATTTGTCGAAATCGATTCGATTAGAAATGTTCTTGTTTCGACGACGATCTTTCAGAGCCGTCCTTCATAACCGACTCGAAGGTTCGATACGACTACGCAACCGAATGGTTGGATTCGACCACTCGCTATGTTTACATAGTAGCTTTAATAATGCAAGTTTCAATTATTAACCGAATCGGTCGATACGAGACTTGTCGTAAAGTTGTGAATCGCAGGGTTTTGTTAATGAGTGAAGAATGACCTATTGAGTCACGAACCAAATCTTATCAATAGAATGATCTGTTAACATAACATCTACATACGGTATCAGATGGATCGAAACTGCGTTCTATTCAAATTTAGTAGCCTTAATGCTACGGCCACCTCTGTGGCTTAGTACACTATAATGAGTGCCTAAATAATGTCACTATGCAGATGTAGCCAAAAGTTTAACACATTAATTTATTGACGACACCTAGATGTGGTCAAACCGTGTAAAAATAACGCCTAATTTTCTCGAAAATCATTAACCTTTAGGAGCTTAGGAGCTCTGTGTCCATACAATTCCTATTAGCCAGCCAATTCAAGATAAATTAAATACCAACATTGTTGTAATTTAAACTCAATAGCTTATAATATAAAACACAATTTAAGTAAATTTATAAAATCGGTTCACTCACCTCCAAATCATTCTTGGCGTGGTTCAGCTTCTCCAGATGCAGCCTGAGCGCGTCTACTGACGTCACGGATTCATCTTCAATGTCGTTCTTGTCCAGTATCGCCTTTATCTTCTCCACAAGTTGACAGAAGTCCTTCCAAATCTCAAGATCCTGTTCTAACTGCGCTTGACGAGACTTAGCAGAGTTAAGAGTGTTCTTTAGAAGCTGATTGTGTTTCTGATGGTCTTTGGAAAGCTCCTCTTGTTCCGAAGCAGCCAGCGATATCCATATCTTGTCAACAATGTCCTGCATGCGTTTCCCAACTAGATCCTTCATTGAAGGCTCAGAAGTGTTGAAGAATGATTTGTGTTCTTCCAAATCAGCTTCGATGTTTTCAAAGTCGGTGCCGTTTTTGCCCATATCCAGTCGTATGGTCGCTTCGTTCACCCAAATGTTGAGTTTCTCGACTAATTGTAGGTATTGTTGTCTGTGTTTTTTGTGATCTTGCAGGTACTTTTCACGGTTGGCTAGTTCTGCTGGTAGAGATGTTTTAAGAGAGTTACCGTCTGAAACCATTTCCAGTAAGGATCCAGGTACTCCGTCGTCATTTTTGATGATATCAGTGATCTTTGTAAGTTTGTCCAAGTATGATTGAATATTTTTAGCTAATGCCGCGTGCTCGATAAGCTTCTTATCGACGCTAGCGACATCTCTGTTCAAGAACGGTCGTGAATGTACCACTGCTTCATTCTCGTGCAGCCATTGGAGGATTTCGGACAAATCGGAAGCGAGTTTCTTATGTTCTGCAGCTGCCCGTTCGTGTTCCTGACGCTTGGATTCTATTGTTCTTCTCAATGTCAGTAGTTGCTGTTTCAATGATTGTAACAGTTCGGTAATATTGTTTCGGTCGATAACAGTGCCTTCAGCGGCGATTTGCTGGCCTTTGTCAGTAGCCGTAGCGAGCAAGGCCTCACAACCTTGGATTTTAACAATAATGTCATCGTATCTCTTTATCTTGTCCTCCAAAGAATCATTGGACTTTTCAATTTCAGAAGTAAGGTCAGTGTACTTGGAAATGAATTCTTCTATCTCCTTCACTAGCGCAAAGAATTGTTCCCTTAATAGCAAGAGTTGTTTTAACTTAGATATTTGGTCTTCAATAGTGCTCATAAGATCATCTTGTTGAGTGAGGATATCTTGGAGGTCATGTAAGTTACCGCCTTGGAGTTCATTCAACATTGTCTTATTCTTCTTCAAGTCAGCAAGAATAGATTCATACGCTTGAATGATAGGCTGTACATCCTCTACCTTGCTGCCTATTGGCTTGCTTAGAGCTTTCAGTTTGTTTTGAATGTCATTCAAGAATTCTAGTGCAGCGGCGATCTTTGCTGCAGCGTCCTTGTATTCCTTGATGTGTTTGAATAGAATATTCTTTTTATCATTAATGATAGCATTGATCCTAGCAAATTTATCTGATAGTACGTTGACTTGTTCTTTTAATTGCAGTTTATTAGAATCGGACAAAGACTCCATAATGTCTTTAGATTTATCTTTGATCTTAGTGATGTTCTTTTCAACATCCTCAGCCTCTTTGCTAAGTTTCTCGAATTTAGCGAGTTGTTCTTCCAAAAGTTGGAGGCTGGTTGTGCGTAGTTCAGGTGTAGCAGAGACTTCGGCTTCGTTCAACCAGCTCTGGCATTTAGCAACTTCAGACTCGAAATCGTTCCTGCCTTGAAGAAGTTTATTAAGCGCTGCAAGTTTGTCATCGATATCTACCTTGGCTGAGGTGTAAGACTTATTCAGATTGTCTAGAATTGCTTGTAATTTAGTCCTGTCTTCGGGAGAACAGTCCTTGGATACAGCATTGCCTCGCCGAATGACTTCAGTTAGGGTATCGTTATTGAAGTCAGATAGATCGGTTTGGTGTTTCTTGTGGGCAGCAATTTCCTTCTCAATCTTGGACGCTTCTAGAGGCACGGGTCCTCCTAACTTTTTGATCTCAGCCAATTTAGCTTTAAGCCAATTCTTTGCTTTCTCAATGTCATTCTCGAGTTTCTTTCTGTCTTCGGCCGATGTCCCTAGTCTTTCGATCTCTTGTTTGATGAGAGAAACCAACTGTTTTTGTTTAGAAGATAGTTCGGACAACTCAGATTCTAATTGCATCTGTTCAGAAGGCTCTAATTCAGATTGGATGTTGCTTACCTTCTTTTCCAAGGAATCGATCACAGTTTTCTTACCATCTGTTTCTTTGAGGAGGTTTGCTATTTTCTTTTGTCTCTCTTTAACAGTCTTGCTTTCGTATCCGAGTGGTTCAGGATGAAGGATGTTGTCTATCTCCTTCTGCATCCATTCGTTTTGTGCGTTAACTTCACTCTTAGTTCCGTCGATGGCTTTGTATGTGATCTCCAGCATTTGCAGTTTGCGCTGAATGCGTTTGGCAATGTCGTTGTATCTGCGTTCCACGGATTTCATCTGAAAAATATTGGAGTGTAAGCGATTGTAGACACATAAATGTTTCTCTAGTTTAATGTTTAGACTTAATGTTTTAGACCAAAATTTTGTATATAATACGTTAGTTCTACGGCTTTCTTGATTGAATACGAAAGGGGCTTATCTTCAGAAGCAATAATCTATCCAACTTTAAAGTTTCTGATTACTTACACGTAAGTATAACAGTAATAATTACGTTTTTAGGGAATGTATTGGACTATTTTTTGTGTTAAAATGGCAATATTCAGATACTTACTTGTTCCTCCACTTGCTGAGACTCCAAATTGCTCACAATATTAATAACCTTAGATCCCACAGTCTTAATATTATCCACTTTTTCCTTCCCAGCCTGTCCGAACTCTGCTGTCAGTTCCTTCAAAGCACTTAATTTCTGAGGGCATGGTAGGCCGGACCCTTTGTCAGCTAAGCACATTTTCTTTAGGACCGAGTCGAACCAGTCATGGATCTCTTGGCATTTGTGACGGAAATCGTCAATGATGCCTTGGTTGCTCTTTTCTCGCTCGATAGCTTCGAGTATAGCTTGTTCTAGGCTGTCGAGTTCTTCTTCTAAATTGATTTCGTCTTCGAGTCCTGGGGAGGTAATGTCTGTTAGTTTTGGCTATTTGGCTCAGCTTAATTTAAAATTTGATCTAGCTGATCCTATAACACATATAGGATCAAAGCATACAGAACTCACCTTCAGTAGGTATCTCAGTTAACAACCTATTCCTCTTCTCACTGAGTGAAACTAGTGCATCATTCATGGCAGCAATGTCCTGCTTAGCCGCCTCAGGTCGTAGCTTGGATGGGTTGGCGAGCCAGTCACGGGCCAGCGCGTTGTGGACGCTGATCCACTCCTGGATCTCCAGGACTTGCTTCATAGCTTCTTCCATGCTTTGAACAGCGTCACCCAACGTCTCTAGGTGGCTTTGGACCTAATGAGAAACGGTTATTGGTCTGGTATTTTATATTGTTCAATAGTTTCTTGTTATGGAGCATGGACATGGATTTTTTATAGGAAGCTGAAAATATCACTTTAGTATTCAAACATATTATAAATTATATTACCCCTTTCAGTTCTTGACAATAAAGTATTACCTAGTTTTCGGCATCATATCTAATGCTACTAAATACTTTTTTTGTATCTAAGAGCTTTTAAATTCTTAATTAATGGACTCTACATAAAAGCTTCAAAATATTTTAAATATTTTTTATTCCCACACAGTTCCAATAAGTTCATATTCACAATATTGGACAACAATCTCCTCTCAAAATAACACCCAACCTACCTCAACGGTATATAACATTATCATATACTTATCTATAGCATAGAACTTGGACGTCCTACTCGTAAGATAATGTAATCGACCATTGTTTCCGATAGTCCTATACATTTGGTATATGCTACAAGTATATCGTTAACAGCGGATTATGGTAATTTTCTCCTCATGCCAATCTCTCACCTTCTCTTCGAAACTGGTCACTTTCTCCACGAACTCCGGAGCCTCCAGGTTTTTTATTATAGCTTCAATACGCGGCGCACCCTCTACCTGGCTCACATGTTTCTATAAACAAACCATGCATCACACAAACATCAAACACACAATGCGTGGTGTTAGTAGCGGTCGGATAAGAGAGAAAAGCGTAGTGGTAACAGAAGTTACCCTTCTAAGTGCGAGGTGTTAAGTTTGATCCAAGTTCTAGTAAGTACAAGCTTAGTTGGAGGTGCTAACGAACACTAGTGACTCTTACTGCTAGGGATCATAAATAAACTGTGAAAAACCATGTGAAGTTTGCCAAATCGGATTGGGGCAGAACGGTGAAGTATGTCCCGAGTCCTTCTCAGATTGGAGGTGAGTGTGGGCAGATTTCATGATAACAGGCTCAGCTCATATTACATTGGGACCATAATGTAAAATATGGGTGCACTGCAAATGCACCTAAGCCTAACTTTTGGGGCATTAAACCCATGTAGGTGATTATTTTACGTATTAGAGTTTACGATATTGTCGGTTTTCATTGAACAGTCAAAATGGGTGCATGTATTTTCCAAATGATGGGACGTTATTCATATCCAAGGCCGTAGGGAGAGGGGGGGTCATTCCCCCCTTCCCTAAATGCCTTAGAGAACCCACTGTTTTATACATAGGTACTCATTAATGTCTCTAGTCCAGAGCTTGAACCTCCCCGAAGTGAATTCCTGGCTACGGCCTTGTCTTCATATCTAGTCAAATTGTTTCAAAGCTACATCGTTGTAAGCCCAGGACCTCATGATAGACAGGCCACGCTGAATATAAGATCACAAAGCAGCCTCTTTTATTCTATAATTAAAATACAATTTATCTAAACATTTTCTCTCTTATCCATATCGTTGCATAAACTTTGTTGTTACAAGTGTGTAGGTAGTCTGTTAGCTGCATTGTCAATAGTCTACAGTACTCGCACATTGGTGACTAATCAACTAAGTGTTGCTCACACAATGAAAATGGTGACTTATTGTGTGACTCAAGATTATTTGGAACTTAAGATGATGTATTTTTTCATTCATTCTTGGTATAGACGATCATGACTGTAGTTTTATCAGTTTTGACAAGAACCCCTGGCTAAAGATAATTTTACTAAGTTAGTTCTAAGTTCAAATTAAAACCAAATGGTCACAGCCGTCATGTCAGTAATTGTCTCATTGATAATGCAAAAGAAAATAGACCTTATGGTACCCTATGATGCGCTATATATCTAATAATAAAATCTCCAATTAATTTCACATAAATTAGCAACGTAGAAAATTATTTTTTGATTATTTGATATTTTCTCATCTCATTCAAAATAATCTCGATTCAATTATAAATACCAGGTGCACAAAAGTTACATAGCCAACGACGAAGCATTAACAAACACCATTGTTCTAACTAAACTATACTACAAACATAGTACGTTAAACTATTTCCTCTCATGTTATTCTTAATTCATAGAAAGAGAAAAGAGATCTTACGTCATCGTTACAAGTTACGTTGGTTCTGTTCCTTTTGTTGACCTGGCGAACTCTTGAAGCGTATCGATTAGATAATTATTATTCGCATATCATTCGGTGTATTAAGCGATGGATTCAAATCGAGTTGCATCGTGCCTTTCGAGAATATGAATTATTATCTATATTTACCTATTTAATTGTATTAGCTATACTAAAATATCTATGTAAGTCGGTGTAAATAATGACTTTGTTGAAATAAAACTAATTTAACGGATTTTACCGCGATAATTTTATGTTTTTACGTTCCCGACGTTTCGGCTGCTTTATAGGGTCACGGGAAGACTGGGGCTTTTGACGTCCTAGTGTCATAGTTTGACCTGGGGTACACTCATATTTAGTCGTTGTTTGCGGTCAGTACTGTTTCTTGAGGTTTTGCAATGGTGCGCTTGGTTTTGGATTTAATTATATTAATACTTAATCCCAAGTCGGTGGTAGCACCAAGCCATCTTCCTTATTGAAATTAGGATGTTTTTATGATTTTGTCCTCATTTAATACTTTACATATACTCGAAACATATTATTAATTCCTTATTATCATCAGTAATATGTGACTAATATAGTAAGTAGGTGATTAATATAGATACCTTACAAGACTGTTACATGGTTATTTGCAAATTGAATATTTTTACAAAAACATTTGTTGGGGACTTTATTTTCGTAACAGACCGATTCAGATTTTTTAAAATTAATTTTGAATGTATACCAGTACGTCCAACACGATTTTAATATAACTTTGCAAAGTGACAGTTATAAGATATACACCAGGTAAATAAATACGACACTTTGTCCCGGAAAAAGTTGGGTACGATACTCAAAACACTTAAGACGCATACGAAGTCGCAGGCGCAGCTAGTACTTATAACACAAACGGCCAAGCGTTAACAAATAAAGTTATCTATCTGACTTCTTGAAATATATTTTTTAGACAACTACCTAGTAGCTAACTTTTAGATGTCATTATCTAAGCTTTTACCTTAAAATTACTTTTTGACACTAATATCTTATTATCACACAAAACAAAATGATCAAACATTAAACTCTTTGCCTATTTAATACTTCAAAAAAAATACAACCGAATTGAGAACCTCCTCCTTTTTGAATTCGGTTAAAAATGATGCAACCCGATTCACTCCAGTTACACAAAACGCATCACAGCTGGCATACATCATAAACGTATATTAGAATGAAGTCAACACATCAGAGGCGAGTATTTGCGAGGCAGCTTTCAGTACCTGATCGATGAGGTCTTCGAGGCGCGCTCGGACGTGCAGCTCCCGCGGCGGGATGGGCAGCGGCGCGGTGTCCGCGGGGGACGACGGCCGCGACACGGAGGCCGCCGCCGCCGAGCACGCGGCCACCGCGGCCGACAGACGACTCTTCTCCGTTTGCAGACGGTTATGGAGTCCCTAGATAATCATGTATTTTTTTAGAATCTGCTCATCAGAATCCGAATATTTTATTCATGCAAACCATCAAGTGCAGTTCTTACGAATCAGCATAAATGTCACAAAATGCTAAGCTACAACTACCACGCGTTCAGAGTACCGTGCCTATTGAGAAGAACGGGCAAGAAACTCCATGATTTTTTTTAATAAGATCTAATACATTTTTGAGCAGTACATTGTTGTGGGTATGTGAGAACAATGTGGGAACGGCTAGGCAGGCTTGAGTAGCTGGTTAAAAAATACTTGATGTTACTACTAATCACAATACAACATTGTGTTCATCTCCTACGCCTAGTTATACGAGGGGAATATATCCTATCGCAATACTAAATCTACATCATTGGCGCTTTATTTATTATTATTATCAAGAATAACATTTCTTAAGTTATCCCTGAATGTGAAACCATAATACTATAACCAAAAAGTATACTCACCCTAGCCTTGTCTAGCAAGTCTCGTCCATGCGACAATCCATCAACCGGTATGTCTAACTCGGTGATCGCTGGTTCCATCTCATCCAAGTTATTTAGTATACTCTCAAGAGTATCCTCGTATTCTTTGAATTTAGCTAAACCTTCTCTCAGACGCCTTTCGATCTGTAAAGCAGTTGCTAGCAGACTCTTATGACTGTCGTTTACGTTCTTTAGTTGTTTTCCAACTGTGTCACGGATATTAGGGGTTGTAGCTTCGTATCGCTCGATTTGAGCTTGACCCTTACCCTCAAGTTCATCAAGGGTAGTGCGGTACTTTTGAATATCGTCCAATAAGATCGCATGTTGAGCTAACTGTTCCTCTGTTTGCTCCCTATTAGAGATGTAAAGAGAATTATGTGCCATCAACTGGAAGGAGATTTGCAGAAGCCATTTTTCAGTGTCTTGCAAGGATTGGTGATATTGATTGTAGCCCTTGATTTCCGACTCTAATTCTGATTTCTTAGCGGCGCATTTAGCACGTAGTGCTTTGCATTTCTTCTCAATTTCGGTTACTGATGCTTTGACAGCTGGTTTTTTAGCCCAACTGCTTAGTTCAGCGGCTTCGCTCTTAAGTCTTTCGAGTTCTGGCTTCTTGTTATCAATCTCGTCTTCGATATGCTTGTATTTTTCTAATAGAGTTTTCATCTCACCCAATTCACCACCGGTCGGGGGTACTTTGTCGAGATTCTGCTCTGTATCCTTGATCCATTGGTTCATCTTGTTCTTAGAGTCTTCAAAGTCTTCCCATTTGCCAATAGCTGCCTTAAGCTGGGCGGTTATAGAGTTCAAATCTATCTTGAGTTGATCCCAGCTCTCTTGCAAGACTTTCACGTCGTTACGGAGACCGTCTTGTTCATCTGGTGGTGTGTTGTTGAGAGCTTTCTTGAAAGCTTCTTGCAAGACTACTAGTAAGTGATGACCTTCCGTCATCCTATTGTTGACCAGTTTGATGGTTTCAAGTTTATCTTTAGTGGTCTCAATATCGCCTACTCCAATAGAGTCCTGGACTGTTCCGTGAGCTGTCTCTAGCCACTGCTGCAGTTCTTCTTTAGCTTTAATAAACTCCGTATGGTCTGAAAGGTTCTTCTCGCCATTGGAAACCAGACCTTGTATCTTGGTAAGTAAGGTCGTGTACTCGGTTTGGAGGTTTACTGTTTTGTCACGGACCCATGCGCAGGCGCTTTGTTCCATTAAGTTTTCACACCTGTCATTAAGTTCCTCTAGGACGTGCTTGTGTCCCAAAGCTTCTGCAAGTAGTTCCTGCCAATTGAACAAATTAAATAAATACAAGGCACAATAAGATCAAGTGTTCTTGGTTTTAATATTACGAAATGATTATCAACTTTTTTGCCTTTTACTGAATCAGAAACAAAACAAGCTTTGCGGGGAATTATCAATTTAGCTAGTAGATAAAACAAATATGTAGGCAACTTTTTGGAATTTTAATTTAGCTAAGTCGCAAACTCGATGATCAATCAGCCTTAAAAGATCAATAAGTATAAGTTGTACTATATTAAGGTAAATGCTACTTACCCGACACTTCTCAAGATGTTCAGGCGTAATCTTGTCGACTTTCTGCACAGTTTGCAGCTTGTTATCAAACTCTTTTACCCACTTGCTCATCTTGTCCGAGGTCTCTATATAATCAGACCAGGCCGACAGACACTTCTCTAGCAGTTTCTTCGTATCTTTGCATATTTGCTGCAAGTTTTCCCACTCAATCTTGAGCTGCTTAATTTCTTGGTTGATGCTATCTTTGCCTTCATTACCAGTCGTCACTAAGACAGCTTCACTTAGGCTTATAGCTTTTTTTAATAGAGCTTCGCCTTTGGGTAACGATTTGATGATCTTGTTGACTTTCTCAAGCTTCTTTTGTACGGAATCCTTCTCGCCGTGCGAGTCAGAGCACTGTTGAATCTCGATCTTACAGTTGCGGACCCAGTCGTAGAAGCTGTCGTATGATTCCTTGTACTGGATGTGTGAGTTCACGTAGTCTTCAAGTTTCTGAAATTATATCATTGCTGTAGGGTTTGACTATATAGTACTCTATTTTATTTTTAGTTACTTTCTATAGTAGAGATATCTATATAAAGCTAGACAGAAGGCGACAGAAAATGCAGTTTTTAATCTTGTTAGAGAAATAGATTGGAAAATCGTTTTAGAAAACGAG
This sequence comes from Pheosia tremula, assembly GCA_905333125.1. Lineage (NCBI taxonomy): Eukaryota > Metazoa > Arthropoda > Insecta > Lepidoptera > Notodontidae > Pheosia > Pheosia tremula. The sequence goes on along the minus strand of HG995404.1, from coordinate 9,860,973 downwards.
AGCAAAAACCAATAATATAACAATGTAAAACGAACAAACAAACTTTTACTGCTTTATGTGGATACTTACTGCAATCATCTCATTGACCGTCTTCCTAATATCATCATAGCGTTTCAGCGTATCCTCAATACCCTTGGACTTCAGAGAAGAATCTTCTTGCAACTTCTCATTGAGCCTCTTAACGAGGTCATTGTGGGAGTCGATGTCTCTGTTGAAGGTCTTGAACTTCTCCAACTTGGATTTCTTCTCTGAGAGGTCGTTAAGTAGGGAGTCGTCTGACTGAATCTTCTGATCGATGTCATCTAGCCATTCTACCAGGAGTTTGTGGATCTGTCAAGAATGTTTATGTATAGAAATTTGTTTGTGGATACAAATGATTGCAATAATTAAAAAAACAATAGCTAAAGATAATCTGGAAAGCTTACATAAATCATTAATCAAAGTGGTGGGATTGAGATATCTAATTCGTTTATAGAAAGTAAATTTGCACTAAGATATCTGCAGTTAGGTGTTTAGGTAGCATTGTGTGTGATGAACTTAGCCAATAACCTTTGCTTTATTTAAAAACATTTGCAAATAGCTGTCAACAGTACATAAATTAAGTCTCTATTTTAAATTATCTCAACGATTACTAGTTTTTTTTCCTATGAATACACGTACCTTAGAAATATCATCAAACTGAGCTGCCCTATTCGTCAACTTGTTTCTGACATCCTGCAGATCAGCAATCAGCTTATCAAACTCTTGTTTCAAGTTATCCGTGTCCTCCTGTATCTTCGCCGCTCCAGTCTGCTCTGTATTCATTATCACCTTCTCTTTCAGCTCAAGAAGATACCTCAGTTTATTCTGGCCTTGCTCCAACGATTGGCGCAGGAGTTTCACCGTGTTCAGTTTACTATTCACTTCGGGTAATGTGTTGGGTATTTCGGCGCACTGATTTAGCTTCTCCCGGGTCCTGTCCAGCCAGTCCTGGCATTCGCCATACAATGCGTTGTGTTGTTGATGTTCCTGGTGAAGAAGTTGAGGGTTAGAATGCGACTGTGTAGCTATCAGAATTTATATTATTCGTACTTTGATAATTATCCTGAACAAAACTTGATAGGTGCAAAATGTGTGTGAAGAGCAGGAAAGTGTGTACAACGAATCATGGATGCTTAATATCTTATATAAGTATTACATATTAAGATCACTCCCAGACATTGTACAGTACTCATACAACCGTTGCTTAGTTTGGGACCGTACAGTTGATGTATTCGTATAGTGATATTATATTACTGTATTAATTTAGCTCGAGCGCACGTAGCGCATTGCGCGTAGCGTATTCTAATCAATTAGCGTAAAATAACAACTGGAAATATTGATAGGGTATTTTCGTTTAAAGAAAGTTCTATACCTGATAGTGGAGTTCTAGCCTCTTCATGACCTCTTTGGCCAGGGACAGCAGCGCGTTGTACTTGGTGGTGAGCTGCGTAATGCCGTTTGATATCCTTGTGTCTGCGCATGTCTCCAATAGTGTCTGAGCACGCACGTTTAGCTTATCCAGCTCGGCTTGCCAATCGAACAGCATTTGTAAATGTCCCTGTTTGAAATTTAATAACTTTAGTATCACTGAGCACTGAAATAAAATCCTAAATATGAAGTATTTTTTATTATTGTTGCCGTTATCTGTTAACATCATGCGGAAACTGCTAGACGCATTTTGATGAAACATGGCAAAGTAACTTATTATTCGGGCTAACATAATTATAAAATGCTTTTATCCCGGTAAATTGATAGATTCCCGCGATATAGCCCAAAAACTAGATTATACGCATGCGAAGTCAAGGGCATTGCTTACAATCTTTTAACTAACCTGGAACTCCTCAAGCACAACCTTCTTCTGTTCCAAGTCGTTCTGAAGCTTGTTGAATGATTGCACTAATTTCTCAGTCTTGGACAACCAGTCTAAGGCTTCCTTGTACTGCTCTTCGTATTCAGTCCACTTGACGATACCGCCCTCAATCAGAGCTTTGGTGTTGTGAAGCTGCTCACTGTGAAGGCGAGCAGAGATTTAACACGTCTTTGTTATCGATAATAATTGACATAGGAACATTAAAAGCTTAATTTACAATTATATTTTTTCGACACAAATTTTAATCGTTTTAGGACAGATTTACCAGACGCCTGCTGTCATTGTAAGCGTTAAGAAAAATATTAATTAAGAATTTTGCCTGAAAATAATCCTAAAATGTTTTTGAAACCTATATCAAAGACATATTCGAAATCAACACTTACACATAGGTATCGTATTCCTCTTGCATAAGAGCTACTTCTTCTTCGATTTCCTCTCTGTCTTCATCGTCAGCCATGCTGCAGGAGGTCTCACCCTGTTCCAGCGCTTTTTGCAGCTTGGCCAGACCTTCTGGCAGCTCGCTTTCTAGCACTTTGAGTTGCGAAATCTTACTGCTCAGCGACTCCTTATCGCCGGTCGCATCGGAGCACTTTCCTAATCTCTCTTTAGCAGCTCTTATCCATTGGACGAAGTCTGCACCAGCATCGATAAATACTTGATGTTGTTCAACAGTTTCTCTTTGTTTCTCATACAAATCTTTGGCCTGTTTAGATAGTGTTTCGTATTTGCTGGTGATTTCAGACGCCGGAGCCTGTTGCATAAGTTCTGAAGCCTTAGAAGTTACAGACTGAATCATGGGTTCAAACGAAACGATATCTTGCACAATATTGTTTGTTTGACGGAGCGTAGCTTTTCTTTCGCCCAGGCTGAGGCCCGTCGTAAGTCCAGCGAGACGGTCCTGGCCTTTCTTTGACTTAGCGATTTTTTGCTCGCATACTTCTTGAAGTTTTGCCTCTTTGTCGGATATCCATTGCTGGAGTTGTGAATAGTTTGAACTGTAGTCAGCCCATTGGAGCATGGCGGTCTCGAGGTGCACTTTGGCAGTTGTCATCTTTTTGACGAGACGGTCCCAGTCGTTTTGGAGTTCCTTGAGCTCGGTGTTGATCCTATCTTTACCATCGGATCTTGTGTTTCTAAGTACCTTCTCTCCACTGTTAACGGTAGCATGGACTAGATTCTGACCTTCCTCACGGCGCTTCAGTAAGTCCTCGATCTGCTCTAGACGCTTCTGCAGGGCTTCTTTACTGCTGTTGCTACCAGTTTCACTGCCGCTGCGGGTGATCTCCCACGCGTCATCAATCCATTTCTTAGTCTTAACATAGTTGTCATCGTACGCTTGATGTTGTTCGTAATTTGTTTCCACTTTCTTAAGGACATCGTTAGCCATGTTGACTAGCACTGCATATCTCGAGTTCAGATGACGTAGTTGGTTGGTCACATACGTGTCCAAGTGAGAAGATAGAAGGCCAGCAGCTGAGGCATTGAAACCGTCGATATCAGCTTTACCTTTGTTCAGCTGATCAACGATTTCTTTAACTTCGTTGACTTGTGCCCCCTTTTCTTTGGCTGTGCCCAACAGAGCCAATTTTTGGTTTTTAATAAGTATCTCTTTCTGTTGCAACCAATCCGAAAGTCTTTCGTACTCGTCCTTGTACTCACGCCATTGGCTAACGGTCTCTTCCAATTGGCTCTTCTGCTGCTTGATTTCATTGAATAAGTGGTCAAAGCTTTCTTTCAATGCTTTCATCTCATTCTTTATAATCGTTTGGCCGTCGGTTGAAGTACTGGCCAAAACAACCTCACCTGTATGCTGGAGGTGTTCAAGTAATAATTCTCCTTGAGCTTGCTTGTTGATTAACGCTTCAAGAGGTGCTACAGAGTTTTCGATGGCCAGTTTGTCACTTAACGGCTTGGATTTCAAAGACGGCACCTTTTCTCTCGCTCTACCCAACCATTGAATCAATTCATCATGAGCTTCTTTGTAAAGTCTGTGATCCTTATATTGTTCCTCGCGATCAGCAAGCAGCTTCTTGATCTTATCGTATAAACTATCAAATTTGTTAAGTGTTTCTTGAGCTTTAGAAGCCGCTTGATTTTGTTGTCCACTGGCAATCATCTCAGCTGCTTTAGCCTTCAACGTATCGACATCTAAACGGTCACAGCGAGCTTTCTCTTCTACTTCCTTCAGTTTTTCCAATTGGTTTCTTTTATCCGACATTGATGTCTCGTATGGTGCTAACTCAACCAACATATTTTCTAGCCAAGCGTTACTCTTTTCTATTAACTGGATCTGTTCTAAGAATCCAGCCCATTTTGTCACTGAGTCGTCTAGCATGTTCTTGGTTTCAATCATTCTAGAAAGAAGAGCCGACCACTGCTCTTGTAAAGCTATCAAAGAGTTATTTATCGTTTCGTGACCCGCAGGCGCTGTGTTTGCCATAACGTTTTGGGCTAGTTCAACCAGCGATTGTACTTTAGTAAAACCTTCGTCTTTCGTAAGTAAAAGGTTTTGAATCAGGACCAATTTTGTTTCCAGGTCGTCCTGCGAACTTGAACTTAAGTCAGCGCAAAAGTCCAACTTGTCCCTCAACTCCTCGATCCACTGTGAACACTCAGTGATGTTGCTGGCAAATTCTTGATGTGTCTTCACATACTGTTGCCATTTGTTTGTCAAATCTTTAACCTTCTGCGATAGAGTTTGATATTTCACAGATAGATCGGAAATTTGCGATCCACGTGGTCCCAGCATACCAGTGTACAAATGTTGTGCTTTTTCGGTGATATTGTCAATTTCAAGTTCCTTAGCGCGCACTTCACCTTGCAGCTCTTGGAATTTATTATACTGTTCCTGTTTTTCTGGAAGTGTAGCCTTTAAGTCAACTGCATGGATCTGAGTATCAGTATTTCTGATCCACGCCAAACACTGGTCTTTCGTATTTTCATATTCATTCCACTGCTGGATCTTGTTCTCCAGAGACTCAATAGTCTTGTTGATGAATGAGACTAGACCCTCCCATTCTTGGTGAGAAGCGTCAATCTGGTTTCTAATATTGGCCTGTCCACTGCTTATAGTACCCGGTAATACCTTTTCACCTATTACACGAATTTTGTCAATACGGTTCTTTTCTTCGGGTAAACTTACTTGTAGAGATTTAAGTTTTTCGCAATTACTGCTCAGCGCTACACGTTCTAAATTGACGTCGCCCCATAATTGAGCCGTATTATGTGTAGCTTCCACCCATTCTTCCAGATCTTTAACAGCTTTGGTGTACTGCTGATGGTTGTTAACGATTGCTTCGTATTGCTCAACGAAAGACTTTGCTCTCACCAAAATAGTCTCGTGTTTTTTCTTTAGTTTCTTTATTACTTTTGTGATGTCCTTCGAAACGTCTGGCAAACTCTGTGCACGAGTTTCTAAGTCAGATATATCTTGTTGATGAGTTACAGCATCTTGCAGGTAGGTCCTATATACGTTTAATTGGTTGCGCTTTTCATCCAACGTTGCTTTTAATTCAATTTCCTTCGGTAGATTCTTCTCAGCAATCGACAGCCACTCTTGCACACTCTTCAAATTATCCTCGAAGGACGACCATTTGTTAAGCTCCGAATCCAAGTCTCTCTCGGCTTTGGTGATATTATCATATAAGTTATCGATAGCTTGTTGGATATCTTGAAGCTGTTGTTCGATTATTTCTTTGCCTTCGGGTGACGTTGAAGGATATAATTTCTCGCCTAATTCGAATGTATTATTAACGAGAAGTGTAGCGTTCCGTCTTTGGCTAAGCAAGTCATTGAGGCTTTCTCTCTTAGCGCCGATTCCTTCGGGAGTATTGGACAAGCTTTCATTGCACTCGTCAAATTTATGCTGAGCTGCTTTCAACCAGTCGGTACATTGGTTATATTTGTCTTGATACGCTTTGTGGTCGTTGACAGCCTGTTCGCATTTCTTAACAAGTTCCTTAGCTGTTGACTGGACTGACTGGAACCGTGACGTCATCTGCTGTAGGTTCATCGTGATCCTTGTATCGTTACAATTTTCAATCAGATCACTAAATTCGTCAGTTAGTTTATCTACATCATTCTCGGTCTTCTTCAGATTTGCCAAGATAGCCTGAAAAATTATTCTCGTTAGATACACAATATAGTCTAAAATTTATAAATAAACAGGTGTGTTTAATCTGATCTACAACAACTACCATTAGTACCGTCATTTAGTTAGTTAGCCCTATATTTGTATATTTATTGTCAGCATTAGAGTACCAATTACCAAACCCGCTAAATTAATAATAACGATATAAATAAATAATATAGATTTTGAAGAATAAACAAATATATACTTTTTATTGTTAGAATTTTCTAATTATTACTTCGTGAAATTAGATATCTACTGAAAATTAGGCTAAATCCTACTGTGCTGACGATAAAATGATTTCCTTTATCAATTCTTACTTGATCCAAAGCTTCGCCCAAAGCAATGACTGCACTCAAATCATTTTCGTGATTATCAATCGCTTTACATAAACCCTGTTTTGAAATTTTATATTAAAAACCAAATGTAACTGAAAACATTGTGCTTATTTATACAATAACAGTAAAACGTCTTACCTGATATTTGTTTAGCTGATCTACCTTCTCATCCAGGGTTGCTTTTGGTGTGTACGTTTTCAAGCTCATCTCAGTATCACTCAGCCAATGTTGTAAACGATCGTTGGCACTGTCAAACTCAATCCATTGCTGGATCTTGTCTTCAATGCCACGTTTCACATCATGTACAGTTGCTGTGAATTTCTCTAAGTCAGCTCGAAGAAGGCCCAGTTCCCTGGACATACCGTCTTTACCTCTCGGAGAAAGTTTGCTACCATTGTTTTCAATAATATCAGACAAGATCTTCAGTTTGTTGTTTCCATTCGGTATAGCGTCTAGTAACTCTTGAATCTTTGCTAACTTACTTTGCAAGGCAGCTTTGTTACCAGTGAAATCTGAGAGTAAATGAAGCCGATCCCAAAGATGCTTCTGATATTCTTGCAATGACTTTTGTTGTTCAGCGAATTGCTGGTAGATATCAAAGGTACTCTCATGTTTGTCGATTATGTTTGTCAATCTGTTTGTCAAAGCGTTGTATCGGTCCCAGACCGATTGAATGATAGCTGTCATTTTTTCACTTTCTTCTTTACCTGAGTGAAGAGTAGCAGCTACATTCTTAGCTTTTTCAGTAACTGTTTCAATAACTCGTTTATGTGAGCCGATCTCTTGTAATAATGTCTTGTTCTTCAGTAGCTTAGACTTGATCTCTTGAGCCGAATTTAATACCGCTTTTTCTTCAGATTCTACGATTTTCTCCTTCTCGTCCAACCAAGACAGTGTTTGTTGAAGCACATCTTGGTAACTGGACCACTGCAATGTCTGAGACTCGTATTCCTTCTGTTGTTGTTGTATGGTATCGTTAAGTTTATCCCATCTTTCTCTCAATGCTCTAATTTCTGCACGAATACTCTCTCTACCATTAGCAGCAGTCTCAGGCAATACTTTATCGCCTGCAGCCGTTAGAATACCAATTTTGTGTTCACCATTTTCTTTTTCCATTAAGAACACTTGCAGCTTGTTTCCTTTACTTTCAATGCTGAGCTTATCTTCTTTTGTAACCATCTGTGATAATTGTTCCTCCAACGGACGCAGCCAAGCGTCGAATTCATTGCAGAGTTGGACATACTTCCTGTTATCTGCAACTAGCTCTGACCAGTGATTTACGATTTCTTTAGAAATCACATGTAGCTGTTGGTACCGACTACTCACTTGAGTTACAAGAGGTTTGAGTCGTTCAACACCACTTAGTTGGATAAGGCTGTGAGATTCGTCAACAAATGCATCTATTTCCTTCTCCTTGGCATTGATACCGTTACGTAGATCGACATATCTTTGGAGCTGCGCCTCTTTTTCTTTAAGAGAAGAGCAGAGACTCTGGTCACGGCATTTCGATTCCATGTCTTTCAGCCATTCAGTGATGGATTCTATCGAGGAGTCAAACTTGTTCCAGATTTCCAATGTGTGTTTGAGTTTCTGTTCAGAAGTGCCGATGCTTTCAACTGCTTTCCGCAGTTGTTCATGTAAATTATCAATTTCTGCTTTAATGGCTACATTACCAGGTTCAGACGTACTCTTACTGACGGTCGCGAAGACAGCTCTTATTTCGTCTAATTTGCCTGAACCAACTTTTTCAATATCCTTCAGAGCAACAGCTGATTGCAGTTTTCTAATAATTTCTTGCTTTTCCCCTGTAGCATTTTCAATGTCCAACAATTTCTCAGATTGTGATCCAAGCCATTCTTTATATTGTTGTATGAGTCGTACTAAATCCTCATGTTTTTTCACGCAGTCTTCTAAATTGTCCTGCAGATTTTGTGATTTGGTTACAATATTTTGGAACAACTGTTTAATGGACTGTAAATACACATTCAAGGAGGCGTCATGTGTCTGATCAACCAATTGCTGAGCTTTGTCACAGACTGACTCTACCAACTGTTGATGAGTCATAATTTCCTGGTGCATGATTCTGTGATTTTGTAACTGGGCTTTCTTCTCTTCCAATGATGCCTTAAGCTCCGTGTGTCGCTGCATCGCCCTTTCTACATCTTTCAACCATTTGGTTAGTTGTTCCTGGGCAAGGCTGAAATCTGAGAACTGTATAAGACACTGATCTAGTTTATTTACGGTTTCTTGGAAACTATCACCAAAACTGTCCCAGAGCGTTCGGATTTTACGAATCTTCTGGCGTATAACTTCTCTGCCATCCGGACTGGTATGCGTGTAGAGTTTCTCGCCCAAACTCAAGAATTCCTCGAATGTAGCTGTTTTCTTGTTCCTAGTTTCGTAGAGTTCTTTAGCTTTGTTCTGTTTCTCTTGTAACACGGCGTAGTCACCAACAATTTCGTTTAGGTCTTGCAATTCACCGAGCATTCCCATAAGCCAGTTCTCCATGTTGTTATATTCGTTTTCGAATGATTGGTGCTCAGACACAAATACCTCATACTTGGAAATGATTTCATTAACAAGATTGTTCAAGGTGTGATATCTAGTTGCCAACTTCGATGTCTTGTTTGTGAGCTCAGATTCGCTGGCTACGTTTTGTTTGGTATCAGTCAATGCTGCGAAGTCGGCACTTCTAGAAGCCAACTCGGTTTGAATTTCCTTAACTTTCTGTAGATGAGCAATCTTGGCTTCAAGATTACTCTTAAGACTTTGGTCCCTAATTTGATTCTCTTTAACTTTTAACCATTCTTCAAGCTCATCCAATGTCTTCTGACTCTCAGTCCATTGCTTGAGAGTATCATTAAGTTTCTTGTCTTGATCTTTACATTGTGTTGATAATTGGTCCCAAGTAGATTTGAGCTGCTCATATTCGCTGATGAGAACCGGATGGCCATTAGGACTTGTAGATTCAACTACTATCTCTAGTTGGGATTTTAAGCTACCAAGGGTGTTCTGAATATCTTTGGTCTTGGATGTAACTTTTTTGATGGCAGCTATCTTAGCATCAACGTCATCTTTCTGTGTTACAACTCCATAATTAAGCATACTGTTCTCTGCAACGATGTGGTTCAAACGGTCGCGAACGTCTTCAAACATTTGGACGTACTTCTCATGGTCGGATACGTGACTCTCACAAGTAGCTATTCTCTTTTCCAATTCCTGCGATACACTCCTATATCTATCTATAGTTTTAGAGAGACTCTTTTCAGCTTCGTCGTCAGGCATTAACTGAATCTTTTCAGTCAATTGTGTCAGCATCGACTGATGTAGCTCAACCTCTTGGTGTGCGATCTTGTTAGCGTGGAGTTGCGCTTTCTTTTCTGGTAGTGTGGGACATAATTTGAATTCTCCAAGTTCTTTTTCTTTGTCACTAATCCATTTCTGGACTTGGTTGAACGTATCATCAAACGAAGATCTCTTATTGATAGTAGTTTCAATGTCTTTGATAACATTGTTTAGGGAATCGACAGAGTCTTCAAAGTAATCTCTCAGAGCTCTCAATTCATTTCTGACTTGTTCACGTTCTTCAGGAGTAATACCACTAAACAGAGCTTCACCAGATTCAATTGCATTGTTCAGTAATTTTTGACCCTTATCTTTGTTTTCAACCAGTTTCTTTACTTGATCTAAGTCGGCTGCTGTAGGCTTGGCATGCTTACTCATGACAGCCAAATCCTTGATTCTAGAATTAGCATCTTGCAGCCAGTTCTTGAATTCAGAAATAGATTTATCGTACTTTCCTTTATTGTCCTTTAAGTCATTCAGTCTGTTAAGGTGGCTGTCCATAAACTTGTTGACTGTTTGATATCTAGATACAAGGTGATTGATGTGCTGTAGGACACGCGAGTCAGGGTTGCGCGACAATATTTTCTCACCAATTTGTGATAGTTTGTTCAGTTCACTGCCATATTCCTTGATTTCTTGATTTAATTCTTGGACCTCAGCAATTTTGGCGTCTATTTTGTCCAGGTTCAGTAAGTTAGCAGCTTCTTGGCGAACTCTGTTTTCCTTTTCTTTCAACCATTCAGATACGTTATTTAACAATAATTCGTATTCCTGCCAAGCGTCCATATTCTCTTTCAAACTGTTCTTTATTTCTGTATAATTCGATGTCAGGACGTCTAGATTCTTCTGAGCTTTCTCAGTTTGCTGTGCGGCTTCTTGAGATATTGCTGGCTCAGCGACCACTTTTAATATATCATGAGCTTCTTTCAGATCTTTAATTTTGTTTTTACAATCGCTAATACCATTTTCTACATCAACCAAAGCGGCATTTTTGACTTCCAAGTTGTACTTATCGCTGGTGACGTCAGGCATGCACCATCTGGTTTTGTCGTCTAATATCTTGAGGTTCCTATTAAACATCGCTAATTTATCAGTAAAAAGCTTCTGCAAGAAAGTCAGCAGAGTTACTTCGGTTTTGTTCGCGTGTACAAGCACGCTTTCGAATCGTTTCTGTAATGTGCTAAGTTCTTTAGGTACAAGCGATTCGTAGAATCCTGGATAATTGTCGTTCATTTCAGATACACTCATTGTCAGGTTATCAATCTCATCGCTTAAATTTTGTAGCTCCACTTTGCACGATTGACATTTCTTTAAACGGTCTAAGATTTTGGCGTTATCACCAGTCATGTCATCACATTTGATAATATCATCTCGGATTTTGCTGACTTTATCCGACAGGGCCTTGATTTTATCTTTTAGTTTATTTTCTTTAGATCCAAGCGAAGACACTGCACTATCCAGATTATCAGCCAATGACTGCAGAGCTGAGAACTCGTTATCTAAATAGTCATTGATTGTGGACACCTGTCCTACGGGTATACTCTTATTCATGTTGGTTATTTGCTCGCATTTAGCTTTGATGCTGTTTTGAAGACCCAAATACAAGGGCAATTCCTCTTTATACTTGTTGAGGTGACTTTGTCCAAACCTGATTTCTAGGTTGTCACAAGCATTTGCCAAGTTTTGGCCTGTTTCGCTTAACCAAGTGATAACTTGATTCTTTGTATCGTCGATCTGTCGCCAAACAATAAGTTGTGATTCCAAATCCTGTATCCTCTTGATGATAGCATCGTTTACTTTTTCCCAGTGTGTCTGTGAGTTTAGGAATGCTTCTTCCAAAGGACTCGTATCAAAACCTCCCAATGTTGAAGTTTGTTTCAAAACAGATTGCCTAATAACGTCCATTTGGTCAAGAAGTCCCTTGGATCTTTTCAGTATTTCATAAGATTTTTTCGCTTTATCTAGAGATTGAGTTGTCTGCACAAAATCATTAGGAGCGTCTTTACATTCATTGTAGAGTTGTTCAGCTCTATTCATTTCTCTATCGAATGCTCCAGTGAAGTTCTTTAGTTCTTGAAGTGTAGATGACAGTAAAATATACTTGTTCTTGGTATCACGCAAGACGTTAACAATTTGGTCCCAGTTGTGATCTGCGACAGATAAGGCGTTTTGTATGGTTCCCATATTGGGCTGATCTTCTCTCATCAAATGTAATCCTTCTTCTCTTAATTCTTTTCTAATAGATTGTTTGTCTTTCAATTCTCCGTCAACCTTATCTAACTGTTCTGTCATATCCTGGATAGTAGATTCTGTCAACGGGACAGGTTTCTGGGCCATATCGTTCAGAACACTCTGTACATTATGTAAAACTTCAGTCAATGCGTTGTGCTGTAGGTTAAATTTATCCCATCTGGCACCGACTTTTTGTACTAGGTCCCTTTTACTTGTGACTTGATTTAAAAGACCTTCGGCCTTCACTTCGATTTCTTTCACTAGACTTGTGGGCGACATAATGCGACCAGTGTTTTGGTCCGTAACTTTAACTCTAGAAGGTCCATCTAATAAAGCTACATTACTCTTCCATTCTGGGATTTTAGTGATGACGTTCACAAGTTCTTGTCGTAGGATTTCGTAACTTTCTGGGGTGAGTTTAGGACCTTCAATTTGGTACTGAATGTGACCAAGCTGCTGTTTAGTCTCATCATACCAGTTTAATAAGTCTGACCACTTTTGTAGAACGACTTTGTTTTGCTGAATGTTGCTTTCGATGATCTGGTAATGTTCGGCGATGTTTGAATATGTCTCGCTTAGCGACCGCGACTCATCTGGATGCGAGGCTAACGTCATGTTCTTGACTTCGTTGTATATTTCAGTGAACTCAGGTGTCTTTGCAGCATGTTCTTGTAGAAGTACATGCATAGACTGTAGTGTTGGTTCCACTTTATCCGCGCTAATCTGATCGTAGCTTTCAGTCTTTCTTCTAAAATCAGTGATCCAGCTGTCGAAGTTATGTAGCTTGGCCCCGAATTCATGTCTTACAATAATTTTGTCTGAAAGCTCGTTGACTTTGGACCTTACTGTTTCTGCTAGATTGTTAGTGCGTTGTTTGATGTCCGAAACTTTGGTCTTAAGCACTGTGGCACCCTCGGGTTGAATATTATGACAGATGCTGTCGCAAGTCTGTGATAAACTGATGATCTTAGCTTGTTGCTGCGAAATTTCGTTCCCGAAAGACTTAAGTTTGTTTAGTTCTCTATCTAGCTTTTCTACTTGTGGTGAATCGATGGATACATTTCTGCTGCTCAGCAGCTTTTCACCGTTTTCAATCCAAGTTTCTAGTTTCTCAGCTTCGCGCTCGAAGTTCTCCCAGTTTGCCACTAGTTTGTCTAATTTGTTATTCCACTGATCTCCAAGATCATGTACAACAGCCCATCGCGAGTGAATAGCGTCGACTTCATCAGGTGCGCTGGTCTTTCCTGATAACTGATGGCTGACACTAGACAGGATTTGTAAATTGGTCAGTTGTTTATCGCAATCAGTAATAAGGGCTCTCGATTGCTGCTGCAATTGTTGAGCTTCAGGCAATGTCGTTGGTTTGGGTACGTTACCCAGTTTTATTTCGGCTTCTTCAATCCAAGGTTTAATTTCTGCTACGCCTTTCTGGTATTTTTGCCAGCTTGCTAAATCATGTTCTACTACTTTGGTTTGGTGTTCGGTTGATCGCTGAAGGTCAGCCATCATTTTTTCCAACAAAACTACTTCACCTTTAAGTCTGTTAGCATCTTGAACGCGGTGTTCCACCGCTAACTTAGTGCCTTGATCAGCCACAGTCCTAACGGTCTCTAGTTTTTCAGCAATAACCTTTTGTAGCGCCTGGGACTTTTCCACCCTTTCTTCTGGAGTGATATTCTCTGATCGAATTTGGTTAATTATAACAGGGCTCTCTTTTTTAATCCATTCCCTAACATGTTCCAATTTGTGTTCGATTTGAACCCATTCCTGGTTGAATTTTTCCAAATTTTCAACTTTGGTTTGAACCTGATCATGTACTACTCCTAATTTACTTTCAATAACCTCCAAGTCCTTCTCGATTATGGGCTTAGGTTTGTTAGCTGTCAGTGAACGAAGTTCTGAATACGCCTGTTGCAACTGAGGTAGCCTGTCCGTCTTGGCCTTTTCTAGGTCAGCCTTGAGGACTCGTGTTTCTTGGAGCTCACGACCGATATTAGTGGCTCCTATCTCTATGCCAGGATGAACCACGATGCCTTCAATCTTGTCTAAATCTGATAGTAGCTCCTCTTTCTGGTACTCAAAGTTTGACCAGACTTTCTGTGTGTCACGGAGTTTATGAAGACGGTCCGTGGAGGTCTCGTACGCTGTGTTCCAGCCCGTCTCAAGGTTCTTGACATCTTCTCTGACAAACGCTGGTGCGTTAGCGTCCTTGATGAGGTCCTTACCTCTTTGAAGCATCGACATGACCGAAGGGCGATGACGATCGAGTTTTTGAACGGCGGCTTGTTGCTCTAACACGAGTTGTTCGACGTGTTGTAAAGATTGAGCGTCCGGTTCAGCCATGGCTTGTTGCTTCGCACTCTCTAGTACACATATGACTTCGTGGACTTCTCTACGGTAGGTGTAGCATCGAGTGTACGTTTCTGTCTTTATCATGGTGATTTCGATGGTTGGAATTAAGTTCTTGTACCTCGCGATGAGGTTCTCTAGTTTGACCTGCTCGTCTTGAGCTTCTGCCTCCGAGCAATGGTTTGTGAGCATATCTAGTGTTTGTACGAGCCATTTCATGTCCTCGCGTTTTCTATCGGCTTCCCGGCAGATATTCTAAAACAAGATTATTAAATACATACTTACCGGCCTTTCAATTGCTAACCATGAGCTGGTCTAGTATTTCTAGACAAAATAGAACAAGATAATATGAATCTACTGATTTTGTTTTACTATCAATTAATAGCAGTAACCGAGGTTAATATTTACCATAAGTTCCCTTAACTTTTTCCAAAGTGAGCAGTAGGGTAGAAAAACAATAAGTAATTAATACTATGTTCTTAACTAATTTGTTCAAAAGTACGAAATGCAAGTCTTTTATCAATCACGAAGGTCGAAAATACATGAGCAATACAAATAAGATACATTTTAAAGGTCCTTTTAGAATGCTTTAAGACTCACCTGGAAGATAGTCTTCTCCCTCTCGAACGCCTCAGCCGAGTCCACTTCCCTCACAATGCTGTCCATGGTCTTATCAACATGGTCCATCCAGTGCTCCATCTCCCTGAACTTCTCCTTGTACGCGTCCCACTTAGCCGGTATTCTCTGCAACTGCTGCCTGAAATGTTCAACCTTATGAACGGTGCTCTCCCAAGCCTGTTCACATTTCCTCACGACTTCCTCTAGGGATGTGTCTTCGGTCTGCTGTGTGTAGCTAGTAGAGATCTTCTTGAGGTTCTGGAGACAGTGTTCCACTTGCATGATCTTGCCTTGGTTGCGGAAGTACTCCTCGTTTCTGATCAGTATGCCATCGGCGTCGTCGCTCTGGTTGTATGCCTTGGGAGACAGAATTTTGATTCGTTAGTCATGTCGGTAGAAAAGTCGAAAAAATTGGAAATAAGACCAAATTGGTCACGCCGACCAAGGTAGCCGATGTAAGTATATAAAATAAGGGTTCTTAAAAGGATTACACGTGTACAAGTACTGCAGTATACCTGCTCTTCGTAAGCGATCTCCTTCTCGATGTCCTTGATGCAGTGTTGGAAGACGGCCTCGTCGAGGCGGAACTCGAGGCGCATGAGGTGCGGCGGCGCGCGCGCCAGCAGCTGGCGCCAGCGCCGCTGCAGGCCCTCCACGTCCGACACCACGCCCGCGCGCTCCTCGCCACTCACCAACTTGCGAATAGAGGCAACATCATCAAAACACCAAATTTTATAAAAACATGCTACCAAATCGAATTTAGTAAAATAATCTTTGACCATAAACTGAAGCAAATACAATAAGATCTCTTGATCCCGATATTTTGCCGACATTAATATAAAGTTCTACAGTTTCCTTGACTGTGACAGGATGACGTCATTACTATATATTTACGTACCTCAATAAGTTCCTGTCCAGACCGCACTAGTTCCGACACGGCCCTTTCGTCGGCCCCTTGGAAGAACCTCTTGTGGAAGTCGACCGCTTGCTTGGAGTCCACTCTATTGTCGGCCAGTAGGGCTTCAGCTCGGGAGGCCCACTCCTCGACTGCTCGCTTCTTGGTCTCGAACTCCTCCCAGGCTCGCACGAGGCGCTGTAGTTCAGCCTCGCGGCGTGTGGCCTCGGAAGACACGTGAGCGAACCTATTAACGAGAATGCAATGATGAAGTTGGGAAGTAATAATTGAATTGGAGCGTATTTGTTCCCCGTTGACTACATTCTGGGTGTTTTCAAGTCGAGAGTGAACAGGTACCTTCTAGGCAAGTATGCTCCATCGTAGATCTCATCGTCACTTAACATCAGGTGAGATCGAGATCAAATACTTGCCTATAAAGAAATAAAAAAAAATTGCCGGGAAATAAAGCACCTAAAGTATTGTAAATATGCCAACACAAATATAATTATGGATTAAGCAAAGGTGCACTGCCGAGCGCCCACATTTCGTGCTACTTATGGAAGCCCTCGTAGTAGGCATGTGGGTAGCAATAGACTTCTGGAGATGGGGAGCTCACCTCTCGTTGAGATCGCGCATGAGTGTGACCTGGTCCGTGACGTCAGCGCTTCGGTCGGTGTCGGCCGCCTTCACGATGTTCTGGAACACCTTGTTCTTGCTCTCCAGCATGGAGCGGTAGTATGTGGTGCGGGAGAAGAATGAGCGATGGGTCTCGTAGCGTTCCACTATCACCTCCCTGGTGGAACATTATATTGCAAATTATTATTGAACTAGTATCTGTGCGAGGCTCCGCCCGCAGTACCTTAATGGAACGTAGCCTAAATCATTCTGTATATATCGACAACCCGATTGGCGCGGTTGGTAGTGACCTTGTTTCCTCAACTATGGGCCCCGGGTTCGAATTCCGGTAGACGCAAAACATTGTGTGACAAGCACATGTTGGTATCCGTTTCATGGATCTATCAAGTAATTATATACTGGGATTGCCCCCGGATGTGAAGTGTGTTCATCAGAAATTCTACTTACTTATTGTAAAATAATATTATTTTTCACTTAATTTCATGGGGCGATAGTTTTACGATGTTTTTTTTTTCTTTTATCAATCATTCTATTGGGAAAACGTTAGCAGGAAATGACGTCTAGATCTCACCGCCTGGTCTCGCCGGCCGTGTTGAGCGCGTCCTCGGCTCGGTCGAGCCACGAGCCGATCTCCTTCTGGCCGCTCTCGAGCGAGTCGTGCTGCACGAGCAGCTGGCGGTACTGGTGCAGCTTGACGGGCACGGTCGCGCGCACGCGCACCAGCGCCTCCTTCTGCTGCTTCAGCTTGCCCATATTTGCCTCTACCTCCTCGCGAGGCATCTCCGCGATCGCGTTTTGGAACGTTCTAGAAACAAACAAAAGTACAGGATTGTTATTCGTTAAATGCTTTTGAAATTGGAATTATGTTTATTTTGAAATGTTGCTTAGGTTGTGTTAATAGATGGCGCTAGGTGGTGCTACCGATACAAAGATATGGATCACGTCTTCCAATTTCATCGTATATGCGGCGAACTCAGAATTTAAATTATTTATGCCTCAAATTTAAAAACAGCTTCTCATCACGACTTGACAAATCTATTGGGAACTGTAGGGTAAGCCGGAACTTATAATTTAATCGTAACATCATGGAGAAATCATGTCGTGACTGTCACACTTATATAGTAAATCTGTGGTGTAAGAGGGATGGCAGACGTTACGATACCGAAACGGTACGTAAAAAATTGTGATAGTGCTTGAGGTACCATTTTTTTTTCAAAAATGCATGCTTTTCTTCAATACGTTACATACAATGGCTTTTCAATCATTAAAAATTGTAAAACTCCCTGGAAAGTGTAAACAAACCTGCTGATAGTCTTGAACAGCTCCTCGTGATGCTCAATCTCTGAGTTGAGCTGCAGCAGCTGGTCTATGTATGCTTGGATATCGCTAGTGGTGGCGCGGGGCTGGCGGGTCAAAAGGTTGTCGGCGGCCGCCAGCCAGGAGTCCAGGGTTCGGACCCCGGAGGCCAGCTCGCGGCGGTTGCGAAGTGCGTCGCCACCGCGAACATAACTGGGAAAGAACACTTGAAGATAATACCAAGAACTAAATATGGATAGACCTGTTGAAACCAAAGACAAATCTGGACCTCAAGGATGTTTGCCACACCATTACTGGGCCCCAAGTCTGCTAACACAATCGATTCATAATCGAATAGCAACCGCATAGAAACCGTCACTTTTGACAGATAAGTATTGTATGGGATATCTGTCAAAAGTGACACTTACTATGCGGTTGCTGTTCGATTATGAATAGAAAGAAAAGAAAAAGAAAGAAAAAAGAATAAAAACGGTATTTTTACAGTATATATTTATTATAATCAATATGAACGCGATAATCTGTTTTCTTTCACCCATCTGGGGCGAGCAATCTTATCGGTGCAATTGTTGATACAGTGACCGAAGCTAATCCACAATCAAGGAATGCAATAAACTCTTGAAATAGTTCGCGAAATTACTCATTGGAAAATTGACAATAACTTTTAAGAGTCTGTTTGATCATATAATTAATCTTTTTTATTCCTACGAAAACTTCAATACAGCGAAGGTAATTTAATAACACTTGTTGCAGCTATTTCTGTTGTCGGCGATACGACCAAACTAAATTTGACATGACAATAGCCTTTACACACATCCTCGTATCAGCACGTCAAGTAAGAGCTAATCGTATACTTTATAGTCTACCGTATATAGAAATTGTATGGAGAATTGAAAAATGCCTCTAGCGGGCGGTATTTAAAACATTCAATTCTTACAAAATGTCTGAATACGGTAGACTACAAAGTATACGGTTAGCTTACGAATAATCTCGCACTTGACGTATAGAAAAAATTAAATAAAATAAAATTCAAAAATATGAGATCAAGTTTCATGGATCCATAGAAAATTCTTAGTTAACACAATTACTGAGATGAGCGGTAACCTTTAACAAAACAGGTAGACACTTAATAGCAGAGTAATACATTTGTTGGACTAAAATCATGCTTACCGTTCAGCTTCCTCCCACACACGCTCCCAGCGTTCAGTGATCTCGACGTACTTCCTCTTGACCTCAGAGCTGATCTCCTCTGTGCACGTCGCAGCCAGGAACCCGGCCGCGTTGCCCAGGATCTGGTGTCTCTCCTTCCACACCGTCAAGTCTTGGAAGAACTCCAATCTCTCGTCCTCCGACACCCTCAGCATGTGCTGAGCCTTGTCCAGCCAATGAGTGAAGTCATCAGCCAATGTGTTCCAGCGCTCCCAGTGAGCTATCACTTCCTCGAGCACACTCCTCGCGCATCGCACGTCAGAGGCTACTCTCCTCCATGTCTCAGACACATCTTTCAAGAAGGAATCAATATCCCTCGCCTCCGTCCTATCCACCTCGCAAACTCTCTTATACTCTTCAGCCACTTGCTTTATATCAACGTAAGCTCTATCGAATTCCTGGAATATTTTATTCTTAGTCACGAAGTTATCGTAATCATCTAATAAGGCACGAACATAATCGACACGACCATACTTGCCGGTCCACGCGGCTAGCTTCACTTTAGTCAGCTCTGTGAAGGCTACTATGCAGCATTTGTGTTCTAAGTACTTTAATCTGGCTTTCCTCTGTGGTGCCCTTCGACTGACGGTCTCGAGGCGTTGTTTTATGTCCTGAAGACGGTTGCCAGGGATCCTCGCCGCGTCTGGCGACCGCAGCGCTTCCTCGAACCTGTCGATGATGTCTGGTAACCCGGCAAAGAACGCGCTGTGCTCCTCTAGTTTCTCGCTGATGATCGCAGCGGTTCTCTCGTCTAAGCTTGTGGGTATTTCGTCGAAGTATAGAAGGTATTCGGCTCTCGCGAGCCACTCGCCAACGGTTCTGAAGTCTCCCGGTAGATCGGAGTCCAGGAGCCACAGCCATCTTCTGTGGAGTCTCTCGAGTTCTATCCACAGGGTGACGAGTTCACGCCAGGATTTGGGTGCGATGGCCACGAGGCTCTGTGTATACATCAGCTTCTCGAGCTTCAGGTAAGTAGGTTCGCGCGCGAGCCGCTCGCCCTCGGCGCGCACGTAGTCTTCGTAGTTGCGCGACAGTGATCGCGTGTCGTATTGTCTTTGAACTATGGTGACGCGTTCCGTCAGCCACATTCTAAGAGATTCGTACTCCTCTTGTACTGCCGCTACGGCATCCGGTCCTGTTGTCTGTATACAAAAAATACTTAAAAACTACATAGCAGTAGAAGAAAGAAAATAGGCACAACGACAACAAAATACCAAATGACTGACTTCACATAATGGTTTCAAAGGTATACACTTTCTGAATCATTCTGCTAGAGCCCATGATACAGGGAATCTTAGTTTGGGGCTAAAATAATATGTCTATATAAAAAGCTCTACTCACCTTAGGTTCAGGATACTTATGCAGGAACTGGGCTACGTATGTCATGATGGATCGTTCGTCTGGCTTATCTACATCCACGTCTTCGGCGTCCAGCAGCTTGGCAATACCCAGAGCTGTCTCGGCGACGTCGAACGCGTGCTCCAGCCGCTGCCGGTTGGTCTTCCTCTTCATCTCGGCTAAATTGATGAGGTTCGCTTTGATAGCGTCGATTATCGCTAGGAACGCAACGCCGTCGCGCCAGGATGGGCCGAAGTCTGTCACTTGGATGTTTGAATCCCTGAAAACGTTGATGTGATTACAAAATAGTTTGGACATTTGAAGATCTCCATAAGAGTAACGATCAATTTCAACTATTTTTATCGGCAGGAGTTATTACAGATGATTTACTTATATAAAATAATGACCTGAAGGTGGAAGCGCTAGATCAGGGTGCGAAATTCAAAATGTCAATGGTTTTAATTTTTTTAGGTAGGTATTTTTTAAGCAAACTTAATACATCGAGACATTCTATGCAGAATGCTAATATCGCGAAAAACTAAATTACATCGTCAAGATGTCCAAATTTTTCGTAAAAAAATAAAATCCATTGACATTTTGAATTTCGCGCCGTGACTTAGCGCTTCCACCTTAAGGTGTCCGGGCGATAATGTCCATAATACTCACTTTGGCAGTGCGTTGGCGACCCACTGAAGCAACGTCTTCTTGGCGCCCTGCTTCCACTTGTCCTCCGCACGGTGAGTGGGCGTGGCGGCGCCCGACTCGTGCGACATTGCAGACGCGCATCGCGACCCTCCGAGGTACTCCAGCGCACGACTGTTCTCCTCAATCTGGAGACAAGTTGACACCTTAGATTTTTTATCACCGCACGAGCACAATTAACTCTACAGGATCAATGTAAGCAAGGGGGAAATCCCAGTATATAAAACGGCCTGATTAGCGCAGTGGTAGTGACTCTGCTTTCAGCGCCGAGGGTCCCGGGTTCGAATCCTGGTAGGGACACAAGCTTTGTGTGATGAGCACGAATGTTTGTACCTGAGTCATGGATGTTTAATATGTATATAAGTATTATATGTATACTGAGCTCGCCCTGAGTCCATTGTACGGTACCCATAATACAAGCGTTAAGCTTAAAGTGGGACCGTATAGTTGGTATGTTCGTATGGCGATATTTATTATTTATTAATAACATCCATGACTCAGGTACAAATATTCGTGCTCATCACACAAAGTTTACCCCTAACGGGAATCAAGCCCAGGACCTTGGGTACAGAGAGCAGGGTCAACCAAAAGAAGAACTCATTGAAATCGGGTCTTAGTACGAGTTTTTACAGCATCAAACGCCAATGATCGAAATGTTCGATCACTCGATCAGAGAATTAGAATACGTTAAGCACTTACACTAAGGACCGTGCTCTCTTGTGCTTTGGAGTCATAAACCTACAAGGGAATCCAAGCCATTGGAATTGGTATTGATTACAAGCTAAATTGATTTGGGGGCATACTCTGGGCGTAAGCGGAGGCGTTCTTAGCTTGAAACTAGTCATAAAGCTTGTTTCAGGGTGTATGGAAATAATTTATTTCAGCATGTGTGCACAAAGGATCAGATAAGGTCTATTTTATCTGGTTATCGTAATTTTGTGTTTTCAATCAAATCATGTTTTTTTTTTTAAATAGGGGTGTAATTAGGGCAGGGGAACATGTGTATCAATATTTTCACATTAGAAGTAATATTATAAATATAGTCGCAATTGCAATAATCGACCCTCAGACGAAGAAATAAACAGAGTGTCGCGGAAACGTTTTGAAGCAAAACAATGTAAGCCGATTTGTGTAAACACGCGAATTACGTCCTTACGTACACGCAACTCAGCGTGTACTACACAAATCAGCTCAGTTTTCTTATGCTATAACACCATATATATAATTTCTTCGTCTGAAAATCAACCACAGTATATTGCAATTAACACCCTAATCTCATGGATACGAAGTTGGATTTTGTAGCATTGTGTTAAAGGGGGATTGGGCATATTTTATCATTGTTTGTCAACGTCATTGTAATATTGTCAAATCCACACAAAGCTCTGGATTCCGTTTTTGTGAACGTCTGACCTGTTCCCTTGTTGACGCGGTACATGAATAACTTGATCTCCACTGCATCACCTGTTATTTATGAAACATAGTTTTGGAGAATAATGTTAAATAATTCGTAGCAGAGTTTCATTACCAAAGTTTAATAACGCATATCATTATTTGGAACTTCATAATTTAAATACGTTCGTCATCAGTATTGATCTGTCAGAAAATGTTTTAAAATTAAACTAGATGGCGCTAGCAGTAGGTATTATTTTAAAGTTTTTAAAGTTCCCGGTGAAAATGCAAGCAAGATCTCTAATAAGTATTGCCATGAACCAACAGTATAATCTATGGTTGTTATGAAATGTAATCAGTATAAAATAATAATTTTATTTTTAGATAAACGCCATCGAAATAAAAAAACCAAAGACTATTTACTTTATTTTTTAAAGTTCCATTACAATGGTGTTGCTTACATTGTTACCCGATATAACCAAAGAAAGAATACCATCTTTAGCACCATTAATGCTTAGCAACAGATACTACAACTATAAAATTCTGCTACTTTCAAAACTAATTGAGCATTGATGGGAAGTGTATATAAATAACGTGAATACTGGATCGAAAAATGCCGTCAACGTATTATTAACCATCATTGTATCAGGTCTCTGTGGCATTGATATAACACATAATAGGCAATAAAGGTTATTGTGCGACTCGTGTCTATGTATTTTCACATGCGGTGCCGGATAAAGCGCTTCTAGTGCATCTTTTACCCAGGTACAGTGTACCAGGTAAAGTGTCAACTAAATCGAAATATTAAAAAAAAAACATGATTCGAATTTCAAAATCTATTATATCTATTTGCACCCACGCATCTCATATAGTTGGAGTGATTGTGATGATGGAAGAAATATGGTTAATATTGAAGTGATATCTTGCATTTGTGACGTGCAAACAAAATGAGAATACAAGGTGTATGTCGGTTCGTAATGAAAACTGATACCATAGTTCAACTCATGATTCTGTACCCCCAATAGAATTGAAATTTACGCATTTTTTCAGTTTTCTTTTAAATTACACCTTCATATTGAATATAAAATTCGAAATACTCCCGACAAATCTTCATTTTTTTTAATAAATCAAGTATTTTTAAGCACCATTTTCTTTCCAAATTTCAAACATAAAATTAAACTTTTGCCAAGATACCAAAACATATATGCAGTGTTGCTTTACCCACCTTCAGTCCTTTATCCTGTGAGTCCAATACATTGAGCGAAGCTTGCGCAAACAAAATAAGTTCAAGCCAATTAAAATGAGAATAGACCACAATTTTAAAACAAAATATACGCAAGTACTTAAACAAGGGAATTATTGGCAGGAAATTCTCTACATTCATAAAATTAGATCTACATGTAATTGACTAAGGTTGATCCTCATTTTAACGGTTAATTATAGTGCACCAAAATTAATTATAAAATCATTATTTAAAATACCTACAACGTGCTACTAACTACGAAAGGGAATAGTTACTAGAGATATAAGCTATCGTAATAGAAAATATTACATCATTTTAATATTTTAAAAAATCTACTAATGGCTGTTCATATTTCAAAAAAAATTAAAACGTCGTTAGGAAAGAACGAGATTAGATCATCTAAATATATAAAATGAGGATAATGCAAATAATTATAAGAATTAAGGGGGAAGCTCAGGGTCAGGGCGCGAAATTCAAAATGTCAATGGTTTTTATTTTTTTACGAAAAATTTGGACATCTTTAAGATGTAATTTAGTGTTTTGCGATATTAGCATTCTGCATTGGATGTCTCGATGTATTAAGTTTGCTTAAAAAATACCTATAGCGATACAACACCATAAAGTTAGTAAAAGTAGCGGTTTTTACAAACCTTATGGTATTGTATCGGATTAGGTACTATACAGCTACCCACGCAAATATGCAATAGAAAGGCTATCCTAAATGAAAGTCTAATCTATTTTCAACCACACTGTGCTTATCCTAAGGTACACAATTAACAGCAAGATACAATTGGCGCTCCAGTTACGAAATTTGATCGGGCTCACGATTTTCAAAACATTCCAAAGTAGACAGTTACATTTTAGGTAATTTTATATCGCAGTGAAAGCAGAGATTCACTTGAATGTAATATTCATAGTTACTTAAAAAATTATATTGGGTAGTAAGGATTATAAGTTTATCCCCTATAACATTTGGGACCAAATACCAATGGCAAAATGTAAGTGTATCATATAACTTTATTTTATGACTTCATTATTTCTTTTGCGACAGTACCTATATCAGCTATAATAAGCTTTTCCTGTTTGTCTCCTTCATTTTCATCTTAATTTAATATTTTGATAGAAACTCCCACATCATCTTACTATTTTAGTAAGGTCTTAACGATGTCATCACGATTACCGTTACATACTCGTACTTCCATATATGACTAATAACTCTAAGCATCGGTCGTACACCTCAATAATAAACCTTGAGTGATTGCCATAGCAGTTACTATCGTACGCGCTCTGTCATCATGACTTTACAAAGTCACATTGACCTATTAAAGAACAGGATTAACCGTAGCAAACAGTCGAAAGTACATTAACTTATCAAGTTAGATCGGTATAACATTCAGTTACAATAGCCGTAGAAGTTTCATTTCTGATACTGTTACGAGGGCACATAGATGATGAATGATTTTAAGAATATGCAAATTACTATGCGTTAAAATTGTAGTCTCTTAACCGCTCAAGTTGTTTCTATCGCCAGCTCAAAACTCTCAAGAATCTACTTCATCACCATCACCAAAGCTAATATCTAGTTAACTAACAAGCTTAACAAGTCTACTTATATTTGTAGAAATATTATTGTTCATATTCAATGAACTGGAGACACCATTGAACCTTGCAACAGCCCTACCAACCAGTAAGAAAGCACCTGCAATACAAACATAATAGCCTATATGGCACCCAGGACGTACCTGGAAGTACAGGATGATGGTCCATATGAGACCCAGGACTACAGCAGGTCTGCCGTCGACCAGGTCCGCCGCGTTGATGTTCACTAGCTTGATCCTCTTGCCGGCTAGGAACCGGAGGGCGGTGTTCGCGTTGGACAGGAAGTGTGGGCGTTTGAGGACTCGGCCTCGCTCCATTGGCTGCAGAAAAGAGTAAGTGTTATGCCAGCCTAAAATATTGTATACTTTATTTATTGCTCAAAAATGTAAAAGATCTTATTGATTTCTTATATTTACGCCAATACTACACATTGAAATAAAGCTATTTTTAAGGATTCTATCGCGTTTATTTTTTGTTTTTAAGTTCCCGACGTTTCGGCTGCTTTACAGCAACCGGGACGGGTCACGGGACGACTGAGGTGGTTGACGTCCTAGTGTCATAGTTTGACGGGACTTTCTGCGTAGATAAGGTTTTAATCAAACATGGAATGGTAATTCTAGGACAATACGAGTGTTATCCTGATACCTATACGAAATAGCAGGTACAGCTAGAATAAGCTAACTATGAATGAACTTACCAGCTTCTCCCCTGACAGCACTTCGAGCAGCGCGAGCAGCTTGGTGCCATCTCGCAAGTCGTAGATCAAGTCGTCGATCCGCAATGGCGGTATGCGCTGCAAGGAAAAATAAACTCAATATTCCGCTAGTAGGCCTCTTATTCATGGGCCCCTATGGTTTAATGCAAATATTATTATTGTAAGGACAGTGAACACGACGTCATATGACTTATGCGTACGAGTATTTATTTCAACGAACTCTATACCTGGTTGTAAGTTAATAATTACTAGCCATGTGCCTGAACGTAACTTTTTTTTTTCTAACAATCTTTGATCCCCGTTGGGGTCTAATTTCCAAAAATCCTCCTTAGTGTACGTCTAGGGTAATAATATAATACCAGCCTTTTTAATGTCCCACTGTTGGGCACGGGCCTCCCCTCAATGCGAGGGGGATAAGGCTGCCAAGTCCTGTACTGTCCAAGCTGGCCCAGTGCGGGTTGGCGGACTTCACACGTCTTTCGAGGGGTCCTCTCAGACAAGCAGGTTTCCTCGCGATGTTTTCCTTCATGTCTAGGATACTCAAGGAATATATACTCAACATTTCAGATCCTTAGATCCACAGCTTTCGGCTGTGCGTTGTCCGTCAGTCAGGGTTAAGAAATTTATTAAAAAAAGTAGCTAGTCGTCATGTTACAATGTTGCAATAAAATACGTAAAGATACCTTCGATAAATGTGAATTGATCCAATTGACGAATGTTTTCTTCTGCACTCTTTCTTGTTCATCTGTAACAAATAGAAAAAAACGCTTTTATTACTCGTTACAAAGACAAAAGATTTTGTTTTTTTTTTTCATTAGGTAAGTATGTTACTGCTTACAGAATAACAAACGTTTAGAAAAATGTTATACTAATAATAACATAACATAAAAATTCTCACAAAAAAAATACAACCGAATTGAGAACCCCTCCTTTTTGAGGTCGGTTAAAAAGGGCCTCCACGTGTTGGACCCATGTTCTCGCGCAAGCGTTGCAAAGATTCGTGTACAGCCAGTGCGGAGATAATAATAATAACTGTTTTCATATTTGAAAAACGTATTTATTTTTAATGGACCTTATTTAAAATGGAACTTCAATGAGAAACTATAATCTATACATATAAATAAAATTGGAGTGTCTGTTTGTAATATTAAAATAACTGCTTTTTACTAAGTGCATTTGGATGTATACACGGTACCTATACCAAAACAACATTTTTTAAAATTTTTGTCTGTCTGTCCGTCTGTCTGTCTGTCTGTCTGTCTGTCTGTTTGTTCCGGGTAATCTCTGAAATGGCTGGACCGATTTTGACGGGACTTTCACTGGCAGATAGCTGATGTAACAAGGAGTAACTTAGGCTACTATTTTTTTAGAAAAAAAAAATAGGATCTCTCGAAAAAAAATTAAAACCAATGTTGCAGTGCTGCGCCTGATTAAGTTTGATAGCAACAATCTGCAATGCGTCCCGCGGGATCAGAACGTGCGAGCAGGCTGTTGCCAACGGTTGCGTCTTTGTTAAATACCACGCGGACGAAGTCGCGGGCAACAGCTAGTAACTGAAATAATAATAACAACACTTTTGTAATGCCCCATTGCTGGGCACGGGCCTCCCATCAATACCATGAGGATTAGGCTAGAGTCCACCATGCGGGACCAGTTTGGTGGAATTCACACATCTTTCGAAGGGTTCTCTCGGACATCCAGCTTTCTCCGCGATATTTCCTTCACCGTAATATGTTGTAATATCTAATAATAATCCAGAATAACCAACAATGGCACAGCAGCCATTTGGCACTTCTGAAAGGATCTAATTGCCAGATTTGGCACGGTATTTATGACCTAACGAGCTGCGAACTGTATGAATCACTTTCTTTATTAAGCTTATTCATGTTACTAAGTTCACTGTACTCATAATCACTCGTATGTGGCCAGTCTTTGAAAATATATTATACTACTGCGCCCCGCGGTGTTTCCGCAATTAAAAACTATGTCCTTTTCCTCTATGTTCTTATCTGTATAATCTATAATCATGTCGATCCTTTGCTCTATGAAAAATTAAAACTAATATATCCCACGGGAACCATACATTTAACCGGGATAAAAACCCTAGGTAGCCTATGTGCTATTCCAGACTATAATCTATCTCTGTGCCAAATTTGATTCAGATCCGTTCAGCCGTTCTGGCGTGATTGAGTAACAACAAATAAAAAAAACTCCGAGAACGTAAAAAAAAAACGCGTTGAAGTCCTTAAAAATAGTTTTATTTCAAAGCTCTGTAAAATGATGTATGCGTTCAATTATCAAGTTAGGTCATTTGTTTTAAGACTTAGACTATGGTAAACTACAGGAACTGTCCTACAAAGACAGTAGACAACATGTAAGACTTTTTAAAGCATGACTTCTCAGTACTAAGAACTCTACCGTTTCTGGCTGTCGCAGTAATATTTCTCCCATTGAAAGGATTTTCATAAATAAAAGCCTCTTCCCTATCATCGACTTATCAGAGAAGCCCCGTGCCAGTTCGTACCGTGCGTGCGTCTTTTCGAAGTTGCGACGTGACAGCCGGATATGCGTGACAGATAATTGACGGGGAACCTGCAGGAGCTCGTCGTTTACAGGAATTTGTTTTTATTGATTATACCTTTTTTTACTGGTTTTCTTATGATTGTGTTGGTAATATAGAAGATAGGTATCGAAAGATATACTTTGTTTGCTGAATGAATAAAGAGAAAAGTTTCTGACATGTTTTTCAGAGCTGATAATCCTTGTATATACTGATAGAGTTATTATTTGCTTGTTGTGTGTTCCAGGTATATTTGCATGACGTAATGTGAGCTAATATAACTGTAGGCGATATTTGAATGACTATTACATTGCAGCTCTATTTACGACTCTATACCCCCCTACAAATGTGATTGTGTTTTATTAAAACCTGGCTAATGCCCGCGACTTTAAATTGATATAACTTTTTATTTATAAACTGATTCGAATAAACACAGGACTAAATTTTAAGTAAAGCTATCCATCTATACTAATCTATACTAATATTATAAATGTGAAAGTTTGGATGGATGGATAGATGTATGTTTGTTACTCTTTCACGCCAGAACGGCTGAACGGATCTGGATGAAATTTGGCACAGAGATAGATTATAGTCTGGAATAGCACATAGGCTACTTTTTATCCCGGTAAAATGTATGGTTCCCGTGGGATAGATGTTTTAATTTTTCATACTTTTTATCGCGGGTAACACCGCCGGGCGCAACTAGTAATACATAAGTGAAAACCGCTTCCAAATCGATTGAGCCGTTTCTGAGATTAGCGCGCACAAATGCACAGACAAATAGACAAAAGCTCTACCAATCCTTTTTTTGGGTTCTATAGCGTTGATAAAGGCCCTTTTCTAATATATCTGCCATGTACAGACAGCGATCAGTTACATTTTTATTATATGTATAGATAAAAAACTTTATACAGGCTTCGATAATTTCGATCAATAAATAACACCGCACCGGGCTAAATGATATTAATAACTATAGAGCTATGGAATATTCATCGAGCTCTCCATGAATATTCCATAGCCCACTAACTAAGGGCTTTACACCCTATGTAGAGATCGCGTGCGCGATTACTGAAAATGTTTTTTCATCAATCCACCGGTAGACCTGCCGAGTTTATTTAGAACAATTGGATACGCAAACGAATAGATTCGATTATAAATTTTATCGAGTCGTTAGGATAAAGGAATGTCAAAGTCAAGTCATTTATTTCATATGGGCTTACGGGGGCATTTACAAATTGTCATTTTAATTTTCGGAACGCGACCGCAGCTGAGAAGATCCGGCGAGAAACTCAGCGGGCTTGTTTTTTTTAGCTCTTTTTTAAACAGCCATTTGTATAACAAAAAAAGAAATAAGCTTCAGTGTTGCCACGCGAGGCGCGCACACGCTACACTATAACATCGTAAATCTTAATTGATGTAGATATTTTAGCGATCAGTTCCAGGCTGCAATCGATACAACTAGCCTACGAAAGATATTTCGTAATGCACGTTGCAAAAATATAAAACTTGTCTTATACATATATATCTTGTCTTATGTCTTATATAAATGTATATTTATTTAACGCGTCCACAGCTGTTATATTCAGAATGCCATCTCTATTTTAGTCATAACAACTCGGTGAAGAAAGCATTGAGGGCAAACACCATAGTTTTCAATGCCACCTATCATTACTCACAACCGGTTCCCTTCTTGACATTGCCACTCTGGCGCCATGGCAATGACGTCAGCTACAATAATGGGTCGGCGACAAGCGATTAGTAGTCGTTGGGGTATCTACGGGACGAATACGGCAAGTATGCTATTTCAGGAACTTTATATAGCTCTATACAAGGTGTAACCAAAATAGTGTAAAACATTTTTAAGTGTTTGATTTTTGAAATGAAACTAAATTTTAAGGATTTTATCGCGATTTTATTTCTATTTTACGTTCCCGACGTTTCGGCTGCTTTACAGCAACCATGGTCGCGGGAGAACTGAGGTGGTTGACGTCCTGTTGTCATAGTTTGAGACGGGGTACCCTCATATTTAATTGTTACTTGTAGTCCGATCTACGCAGAAAGTGCTCACAGTGTCTTGAGGTCTTGCAATGGTACGCTTGGTCTTGGATTTAATAATATTAATTACTGGATCCCAAGTCGGTGGTAGCTCCCAGCCATCTTCCCTATTGAAATTAGGATGTTTTTTAATTTCAATAGCCTCGCGTATCATCCTTGGTCGGAATCGGTGTTCTTTTGCGAGGATCTGTGGCTTATCAAACCTGATATAATGGCGGGTGCGTCTGACACCAGGACGTCAACCACGTCAGTCCTCCCGTGACCATGGTTGCTGTAAAGCAGCCGAAACGTCAGGAACGTAAAATAGAAATAAAATCGCGATAAAATCCTTAAAATTTAGTTTTATTTGAATGTGTAATATTCGCGTAAATATAAGAAAGCAATATGTTTGATTTTTCTTCGAGAAGCAAGCTAGAATAGTGTCAAATTTGATTTTTTTTTGCGGGAATGTGACCTTTATAGGCTCCCGATGGACCAGCGAAATTACATTACCCTATTATTGTTATACCTTGTATAGCCTATCAAAGCCATAAGTGCTTCTTTTAGAAAGTTACCACATTGCTGGTGACACATTTAATAAAAAAAAGCAATTTTTCCAATTGCGAAATAGCAAAAGGGGCCTTTAGTAGAACCATTGATCATCACGATCATTTGTTTGAATCAGTATGACTTGAGATACAAGCCAATTATTGATCTTCTTCTTTTTTTTTAGGCAATAAAATGCGATGAAATAAAATGGTTATGAATACGGCCTCACCCACAACTTAGCGGTTATTTTGCCAATGGCAATAGCACATTCAATAAATACACATTAAAAATAAAATAATGAATGTGTCATGATGATATGACAATGGCATCTCCAATTATTGATCTAAAGATAAACACAGTTAAGATGACAAGTAGGTATATATTGAAGACAAATGAGCGTAGAAACAAAATACATACATTACAACCTACATAAGAGATTCAAAAACGAGTTTTCAACTAACTCCATAGTTTTATTATTGTATTTTTTGCTTGGAGGTTGTGAAATTATGCGGTATCAATTATAGGCATCTATAAGACGGCTTCTAAAATTAAAAATACTGGTTATTGTACGAATATGATGTCATTTTTTAAGATATTATCAGAAAACTATGTGAGCAGGCAATGATGTTGGTCTCTAGTTCAAGTATGTTTTTGTGATATAAGTGGCCTATTCAAAGCTTCAACATTCATTCAACCAAAACTCTACCTACAAATCCCACTATACGAGTATATACTAATATTATAAATGTGAAAGTTTGGATGGATGTTTGTTACTCTTTCACGCCAGAACGGCTGAATGGATCTGGATGAAATTTGGCACAGAGATAGATTATAGTCTGGAATAGCACATAGGCTATTTTTATATTTTTATCCCGGTAAAATGTATGGTTCCCGTGGGATAGATGTTTTAATTTTTCATACCTTTTATCGCGGGTAACACCGCCGGGCGCAACTAGTAATATTATAAATGTGAATGTTTGGATGGATGGATGTTTGTTACTCTCTCACGCCAGAACGGCTGAACGGATCTGGATGAAATTTGGCACAGAGATAGATTATAGTCTGGAATAGCACATAGGCTACTTTTTATCCCCGTAAAATGTATGGTTCCCGTGGGATAGATTTGTTTAAATTTTTCATAGAGTACAAATAAATTCATTATCTTATACATTTGATTCTGAGGCGGTACGAAGTTCACCAGGACTGTTAGTAACTTAATAAAGAAGTCACTTTTTTTCATAGAGAACAATCATGTACAAGCGCGTTTTATCCTTCAAACAAATATAGAGCCCACCCTGCTGGCATTAATGTAACTAGCAATCTATTTCTAATTCAAAAAGGTCTTCCTAAATCCATATGAAATTCCAAACCCATTGCAAGGTTGCCTTCCGAGGGAAAAAAAACGCAATTAATAACATCGAAAGTGAACTCCGAATATATTTTTTGCAAGGTGAACCTCGTAATTGAACCCTCGCTCACGTATAGTGTGCATTAATACCGCGTGTCGAAGACTAACGATTAGCTACAGTTATTATAATCAAATGGTGTAAAGTGAGAAAAAAATATTAAACTTGTGACGCGAGAACGGGAAGACAACACGAAAATAATGAAGCAATAGCAGTTCTTGTTGTTACTCAACATCTTCTGATAGCTAGTTATTTGGCCTCACAACTACCTCAAACAAATTCAATCCACTTATAATATTAAGTAGTAATTAACCTCCGTATATTTGAAAAAGTTGTGTGTCTATTAGTATCCTCTGGTTTATGGCAAACAGCATCGTTAAAAAAGTATTTAAGACGTCCAAGATATTATAGTTTTTCTTAAAAATATAATCTAAAGTGATGGAAATAAATCTATAATCATCCAAGAAAGAGTTTAACACCTCGGTCGACGTTTTGTTGGTCAGGAAAATTCGTTCAGTGTGACTATACATTTACTAACAGACGAAAACGAATCGATGCCAAGGTCACTAGTTGTAAACACGACGACCGAAGATTCAGTTTCTATGTCTCTCTCTGATGTAGCATGTAGAGCAAAAAGCGTTGATCTATTTGCAGCTATCAACGGAAAAGAAGACTAATCCCTAAATAAGATAACGGGCTAGGAAAAGGAGATTATTAAGAAACTAACAGATATGGCTAGATCACACTTATAGAAGATACTTATCTGGTAAGTGTTTTATGATGCTAAAACTATAAGTAAAATATCAAAATAAGAAAAAAAATAGTTTGCATAACAAACGGCAGAACTAATACCATCGAAAGAGAAAATAAATACAGTTAATAAGATGAAAGAAGAATTAGAATATAATAAAGCAGTAGCATTATTTAATCGTTTAAGTTAGATAAATCTTAAGATTGATAACTCAGGCATATTATGGAAAGGTCCTAGAAATAGTAATGTTAATGACAATTTGTACATGTTGATGACAAAACCATTACCTTTTAATGTACAGCATTATTAATAAAAACAAGTAAACAAGGCTCCTCGACCACAAGACGGCGCGATGATCTAATAGCAGCCTTGGCACGTATAGGTAGCTGTGACAGTCCATTTATAATATGCGTTTGGTATGCTTTACTAGATAGCAATCAATTTAATTGATCGGAGATATGAACCAACAATTTAAAAATAGATATCTAAACATCAGGTCTAAGTCCAGATTACAACATTATCTTTATGAATCTTTTTCATGAATCAATAAAGAGGAAAGTTGAATCATTCAGTGATACAATTGATAGAAATCAGTGATAATCTACAATAAGAACCGATGCTGTTAAGTTTGAAATGAAATTTCGACTGTTTCTGAATGATAGTACTGTCTTAAAAAATCTGAGTGTGATGAAGGAGATTATGTTCACGTTTATCCGCACAAGGAACCGGCTTATAATTAAAGCTATGACGCAAAACGATACGCAAACAGTGAACATTAATTTTGGGAGTGGGGACAGTCTGGAAATTATTCTTAATCAGAGTTGGCACGATGTGGTGGCCCAATTTATATTTTTTGTCAAACCTTGGCTCGAACTCAGGCCCTTGCTGGTCGATGACGTCGATTACATCACTGGTCACCAAACGCCGGCGGAACTAATAGCTCTTTGTTTGCAATGAGGAACTGATCCAAGGTCCCAGCAGGTTCGACCTGTTGGCTTTATGGGACCGTTTTTGCGAGACCTGATTACAGTTTATATCTCATACAACAAGTTGGGCCTCCTTTTATGGCGTCTGAACATGATTTATATCCGTATTTATTTTTAGTAATTTATAAACTATCATCTATACATCTATACTCTATACATATAAATAAAATTGGAGTGTCTGTTTGTAATATTAAAATAACCGCTTTTTACTAAGTGCATTTGGATGTATACACGTTACCTATACCGAAACAACATTTTTTACAATTTTTGTCTGTCTGTCTGTCTGTCCGTCTGTCTGTCTGTCTGTCCGTCTGTCTGTCTGTCTGTCTGTCTGTCTGTCTGTCTGTCTGTTTGTTCCGGGTAATCTCTGCAATGGCTGGACCGATTTTGACGGGAATTTCACTGGCAGATAGCTGATGTAACAAGGAGTAACTTAGGCTACTTTTATTTTAGAAAAAAAAATTGGATCTCTCGAAAAAAAAATTAAAACCAATGTTGCAGCGCTGCGCCTGCTTATAGTTTGATAGCAACAATCTGCAATGCGTCCCGCGGGATCAGAACGCGAGCAGGCTGTTGCCAACGGTTGAGACGTTGTTAAATACTACGCGGACGAAGTCGCGGGCAACAGCTAGTGTATCATAAGGTTTTGGCATATTTTATCCATAGAAACAACCTACTTACTTATTGAGTTCTTATATTTACGCGAATACTACTACATTTAAAAAAATCAGATTTGATCGACCACAGATCATCGCAAAAGAACACCGATTTCGACCAATTAGTTTTCTTTAAAACTACATACTTTTATGGTTCTGAATTTATTCTAATGAGAGTAGCATTAAATACTATACTCACATCTGTATTTTATCTTTCATCTACCCTCTCCAGAGCCAAACCGATTCTTGGCATGCCTTTATCAATCTCAATCACTACATAACCTATCAGCTTGCATATGTCTCTTCCATACTAATCAAGTGAGTTAGTGACATACTTTGAATGAATGATTTTCAACCGCTATCACTTCAATTTTAACTGATTGTCAATCAGACTTATCATCAGCAGTAAGTTTCATCACTTTCAAATCACCAGCAGTTGACCGTGACATGCGGTATGATACGAATCGCGATCTACCGATCCATTGATCGATAGCATCGACAGCTGGACTCGAACCAGACGCGTAGTCTGTACCGTCTTGTTCGACGTTAAAAATATCTCAACGAACGAGGACTAAAGAAGACCGCCGATGTGTTCCATTAATTGTATATTTTTGTATCTCAGTGTGAACTACTTTTATGATTGTAAATCAACATTGCGACAAAATTGTCTGGTCCGGTGACAGACGTTACAAATTTTGCGGAGAGGCAATTTTTTATACTGACATTTTAAATTTTAATTTTAGAAACGTGAACAAGTTTGTAGGACTGATTTGGCTGATGTTGTATCTTCATCGTTAGTAGGTATATAATATTTAAATAGCTTGACAACATTTTGTGCACCATTATTGCTGTCTGATATTAATTATTCAATTGCTTCTATTAAGACTAAAATCCGGTTCACTAAAGGAGACCGCCATTATTGGACCTCATCCATTATGGAGTTATAGAGGTTGCCAGTCGTGAAGTTATGCCCTAATCTGGTGAGATGATGCGATTTTATGGCACCTAGACTCATTGGTCTATAAATATAGTATATCGATGCCTAGCCTAAATAAATGCATGATTTATAAATGCTAGCTATATTAAACAAACAAAAGGCAAGCGGATTAATTGGACTACAATAACCGTCTTGCGCAAATATTCGTTGATTACATTACAAAATATAACAAGCCATTTTGTAATTCCTTTAACAATAAAGAATCACATTCATCGCATTGAAAATTGACTGGCACGAAAGGACCTGCTACTCCAATATCTTCGACACATTAATAAAATGATATTATGCTACCAAAATATCTTCTTGTGAATGTTTTTTTCAAGACATCTCAGAATCAGCAGCTAATAGGACAAATAATATAATCAAAATCATCGCCAATAACAGACGATTCTAGAATCGAATTCAAAAATATTGCATTTGCCAAAAAATATCAAAGATCAAGGTGAAAAATTCAAGTAGTCGTCGTAGTATGGTCTTAAGTCGTAAGTTTTGTCATAACATAAAATCATGATTTACTTAAACCTGTCTATGGCCGACCAAACACGTTGTGTTTACAACACCACTAACAATTATAGATTGATTGCCATTCGCTCTTGAGGATTCTGAGAACGGGCATTAAAATTATATGAATTATAGAGGAAATGGTATTAGGAGTTTGAAACCAGGTATTATATATTGGCGTGTTTATTGCTAAGCGTTTTCAAGGCTTTGAAAGCTGGATCTACGTTTATGCTGCGAAGTCCCATGGACGTGACCGTAAATGGTTTTCGCGGATTTTCACGGTCTCACGACCGTTCACGGGCGCGGGTTCAAATCAAGAGTTCTGAGAAACAAGCATAATTTACATGCTTATTCTACTCCTTGATGTAGGAGTAGAATACGCATGTAAATTAAACATGCTGAGTAGAATACAAATATTTCTAAAATGTCTGACATCTAAGAATCTAGAGTTGATTGTTGAGATTTTAAGACTCATATTTATAGTCGTGAAAAAGCAGCGATAGCCAAATTGATAGAAAACTCGCCTTTGAAACAAGGGTTGCATGTTCAAATCCCGGTTTCCAGACTGTATGTTGTGAATCTTACTTTCAACGGTGATTGTAACTTGAAGGGAAACATCGTGAGGAAATCTGCATATGTCAAAGGATCTATCCAGTTCCAGAAAGACGTGTGAAGTCGCTATCCCGCACTGGGCCAGCGTGGTGGACTATGGCACGCATCTTCTTTGCATTGGGGAGAAGTCCTTGCCCAACAGTGCGATATAATAAGAGCTCATTATTATTATTTTATATTCGCACCTGTTTTACGTCTTTTCTATTAAACATCCATGCTAGCATGTTTATAGAGGAAGGAACACCAAAATATTTGGTGTTTTTATTCAGGCTAGACGAAAAGTTTTAGACAAATAAATTCACCAGATACTCCAGTGCCTGCACCATTTTGTATATGTTTGTAACAACTTGTTCGGCCTTGTTCAAACAAATAACTGCACTGATCCAAATAATTGGGTTAATATTCGACACGTTCTTTATAGGTTTCTCAGCCTTGATTGTAATAGCACTATTTTACATGGTAATGGTTCATGATTTGATTTTTTTGCCAGTCAAATTATGAACAAAATAGTATTGATTGATATTGATATTTTTTGTATATATTGACGACTTAATTAGCGCAGTTGGAAGTGATCTTGCTTCCTGCGCTGAGGATTTCGGGTTCTAATCCTGTAGGGGCAATTTTCGTGTGATGAGCATAAATGTTTTTACCCGAGTCATGGATGTTTAATATCTATATAAGTATTGTATACTGAGTTCGCCCTCAGTCCATGTTACGGTACCCATAATACAAGCGTTGCTTAGTGTGGGATCGTATAGTTGGTGTGTTCGTCTGGCGATATCATTCTTTCTGCTGAAGACGTAGTATAAAGGTTTCTTGTAGAACAAAGCAATAAAGATAATTAATTATTGAAAGACCAAAGTCCTATAATTAAGAAAACATACAGCACAACTTAACACACAATTCCTTCTTATGTGTAAGTCCAATTGAATGAATATACTGTTTGGCCTCACTCATAACAACTATAGCTAGACAGACTAAACACTCACTGTCTGAAGCCAATTAATCACGCCATTGTACAAGTGTTTGTTACGATTCATCTTGTTACAGATAACATCAGTTTCTATTAGGATGCGCCTGCGCAGGCACTGCGCATGGGCGATTCTCGTTGCATCAGTGATAGTCGTGCTAGGCCATGCATTGCAAGAAAAAGTTTCAAAATTGCAGACGAATTGTAATTGAGTAGGTACAGATAAGCTAGGTCTTGTGTGGTGGTTGCTATTCTATTCTCTTCTAATTTAAGGGTTAGACCCTTGTCGGTGTAGCTGATGAAGCTCTTTCCATATGTCTCTATCTAGAGCAGCTTCTTTCACCTCCCTATACGACATAACACCGATCCTTTCTTTTATCTTGGTTGCAATTGCTATTACATGTTGGATATTTTATACAGGCTGAATGTTTCAAGTGGGCGTTGATAGCGAAATCTAAGACTATAGGGAATAACGAAACATGGTTAAAGACTCAAGGCCGACTTATCACACCAAACTGGCATCATTAGAAATAAAAAAATCCCTAACCAGGAATTGATACGGCAAACTGAAGAAAATAATTTTGATGATCAATTAGGAAGTACATAACATTAGCTTGATAGGTGCAAAGAAATATAGTATTCAAGATAAATATGATGATTAATAAGCCAAATTATTACAATTCGAATTCATTTCGTCCAAGACAGTCGATCAATGTTAGGTTTTTGTAGGTAGCCATTATGATACCGAGATCTGGACGATTTGCATTAATGTTTACCTAAACTATTTGAGTAGTCTACTGATACAGAATGTCGCTTGAATAAAAATAATTCAGATATGACCTCTGCTTGCTTAATATTATGTAACATAGCCGTATGAATGATGTAGAGACGAAATAGCCACGGTGCTGTCAGACGTTCGATGAACGTGGAACTAGATATCTTAAAATTAGTTTTATTTCAATAGATATCTATGAAAATTTTGTTACTACAGTCATTGCAAAATCATGTGTTGGTGTCTCTACCCACATACTATAACAATAATAATACCAGCCCTTTTAATGTCCCACTGTTGGGCACGGGCCTCCCTCAATGCGAGGGTGATTAGGCTATAGTCCACTACGCTGGCCCAGTGCCGGTTGGCGGACTTCACACGTCTTTCAAGGGGTTCTCTCAGACATTAGGTTTCCTCGCGATGTTTTCCTTCACCGTTAAGCAAGTGATAATCATGGTTGAAAATGAGAGTTGGTAAAACGCTTGCCTCGGTAGCAAGAATTGCAGGCTTAAGCCCCGGCTAGTACCTCTGAAATTTCAGGATTCCATGGAATCTCATTTTCAACCATAATTATCAATAGCTAAACGGTAAGAAAGCATCGTGAGGAAACTAGCATATCTGAGAGAAAAACCCGTCGAAAGACGTGTGAAGTACCCGCACTGGGCAAGTGTGGTGGACTATGGCTTAATCCCCCTTGCAGTGTGATAGGAGGCCCGTGCCCATCAGTAGGACATTATAAGGGCTAGTATTATAATATTATTTTATTATAGAACCCAAGACAGTTAACAAAACATTACATTAAGCAAGCCGAAGCGATTTCATATTGCGTACCTACTTTACATTCAACTCAACATTCAAAACATTACAGCGGCGTACACGAAACTTCACCTTCGCGCTATCGGAGTAGAGTTCAAATTCGTTTGGCTCATGTGCTCTATGACTTACTAGCATGAGGTCATCAAATCGAAACACTGGACATTTACGCAAGCGTGTTGTATGAAATGATGGGCTCACAATTTTCGTGCACGGCTCGCTAAAAATCAAACAATTGAAATTTTAAAAGATGACCTTTTGTTAGTTCGCAGAACTCGAGAAATATAAATGACAAGGCGACATAAGTAGGTATTTAAATAATGTTGTGAACTATTTGACGGGAAGTTGTCAATTTGGTTTCATTTAAAAAAAATGTTTATTTCATAAATAATGTATAATATTAGTGGAATAACCATAACCATTGTGTGTTCATAAACGTGCAAAAGGGAAGGAATTTGAAATAAAATAGTATAACCTGACTTTTCACGCTCTCCCAAGATGTCCGTTAAATTTTCAGCATAGTATCCACAGCTTTACTGATAGTGACAAGAGATTCATTTCATCATCATCATCGTCAACTACATTATCATTAGCGACAGGTTTCTTATAATAAAAAAACATTTTTTAAGACATACTCGACACTGGCTAAAATGGCTCTATTTTGTAGCCGGTTGCCAACAAAAAAGACGAAGAAGTCATGTTGTAATTAAATGTTGTATACTTATAATCAGCTTGAATTTTATATTTACCTATAGTTATAAGACATTAATGATAGTTATAAAATTGTAAGAGGAAAACCAATCATACCGGCATTTCTGCAGGCGGAATCATTTTATCTACTGCATCGCGGATTTTACGACTTTACAAACGTAAAAATAGCAGTGATAGCCAAGTTGGTAGAACGTTTGCCTCGGTAACGAGGATCGCAGGTTCAAACCCCGGCTCGTACCTCTGGGATTAGCATTAGGATTAGCAAGTTCTCGCAAATACTCTGCGAAGCCCCAAAAATCAACAGAATTAACTATTATCACATACAAATCTATACAAATACATACATACAAATAAATAAAATTGGAGTGTCTGTTTGTAATATTAAAATAAAATGTTTTTACAAAGTACATTTGGATGTATACACGGTACATATACCAAAATACCATTTTTTTTACAATTTTTGTCTGTCTGTCTGTCTGTTTGTTCCTGCTAAGCTCTGAAATGGCTGGACCGATTTTGACGGGACTTTCACTGGCAGATAGCTGATAGAACACGGAGTAACTTAGGCTACTTTTATTTTAGACTAGCTGATACCCGCGACTTCGTCCACTTTTTGTTAAATACCACGCGGACGAAGTCGCGGGTAACAGCTAGTCATCAATATAAATATCTACATAAGTACAATGCATTGTAAAAAATCCATTACGCACAAATAGATTGTATAAATAGTCGTATTATCCTTTTGCGACATTTTGCGCGGCGCGACTGCGCGCGCGCAGATAGCCGCACATTCCAGTTTTATCTTCCATTTTGAATTCCACTCTCGAATCGTCTGGATACAAGAAGGTCGAATTTTATATTTTACGAAAAAATGAATCTTCTATCAATGAAATAGAGTATATTTTAGTATAGCAAGTAGTGTGTGCATTTTCAAGGGCGCCGTTGCACGCAATAATATCGATCCCGAATTCTGATTTCATGTTAAATGTATTAAGGTTGTAGGTTTTAGTATTCTGTGGTCTAAGTGATTTGAAACAAGATTCGCTTTTGTAAAACAAGTTCCCTGTGGCTTATTTGTGATTTTTATCTACCTTTTTGTTATACCTAGTATTTACTCTATGTCCATCTTATTTATAGGGTTTAACAAATTTTAACAGACGGTATTTAAAACGTTTACTATACGGTTAGCTTACGAACAATCTCGCACTTGACATACCGGTCTTAAAAGTTTCCTACGCCTAACTTTCACGACCACTTACTACTGACAATCCCGTGTAGAAAAATGTTGCAACATTGAACAAATATATGCTCTAAAGAACTAGTTTTTTCTCGAAATACTAATCAATGCTATAAAAACAGATGCAGTCAATGATTATGCTAACAGGATATAACAAATTATGTTATCTACAATCAATCAATTTTGAGTTGTATGTTTGTCTGTCTGTAAGCTCATTTTTAGATTTCAGTTGCGTGGTTTTTGGTTCACATGCCTGACAGCAAGGATAGTTTTAATTGACTTAACACCGTCTTTAATTTCATCCCAAGAGCCGGGCGTTTTATATCGTTGTGGGAACTCTACACCATGCATGGGGCAAATTTGTTTACCCTTTTGAAAAATATTACGTAGGCAGAAAGTCTTCCAATTCCCATTTTCGTTGAATATATTGTGTAAACAAATTTCAAATTGATATTTGCAACTCTAATGATAGGCAACCACATCACTACAATAAAAAATTTCTAACGACCGCAGCTTTGACCAAAATTATGTCAAGTAAATCAGATTCAGGGTCAAAAGTTAGTCCTAGTCATAGACAAATACGAAGAGGTAATCTATCAAATTATGTTTTAAGATTGCCTAATCAAATCTTGCATTTTAAAACTGGTTGCGCAAGCTTTGATGTGTCAAAGTCAAATCAATTATTTTTTTATATGCCTACGAGGGGCACTTACAAATTGCCATTTTGTTAACTCTAAAACCGGCTCTATGCGGGCCTGTTTTCTGTGTTCAGTATATTATTTAACCTGCAACGTCTTATACCAGCCCTTATTAATGTCCCACTGCTAGGCACGAGCCTCCCCTCAATGCGAGGGGCTTAGGACATAGTCCACCACGCTGGCCCAATGCGGGTTGACGGACTTCACACATCTGTCGAGGGATTCTCTCAGTCATGCAGGTTTCCTCACGATGTTTTCCTTCACCGTTAATTTGCAATGATGTTACTGCAAAGTAGTACTTTACACTATGGCAATTGAGACTCGGTAAAACGATGATTAAGAGTAAAAGAGACTTAGCCTCATATGGTGAGTCGAGATGGTTGGAAAGTTTCATGGATGACGTTATGTGGTATTAATTTGATAACCTACCTACTGTATGGTGCAATAAAGGCGCTTTTTTATTAATCGAAATGTATTTCCTTACTGCTATCCGCTAATAGGAATAGGAATTGTATGATTTTAATTAAATTCTTGAAATTAATTGAACGTGATTAAGTAAGAATAAAAATATGTAGGAATTGAATTAATACCAGTTATAACTACCTTCAACTTTTAAAACTTGTTCAAAAACCGACCGTATTGCGATCATTTTCTGACTACAGCATACATTTTTAAATGCAAATAATTTAATATATATGTAAATGAATAAAAGTACTACGTAGCTTCAGTTATTTTTTTTTAAGTCTATTTGAAATATTTTTTCAGTATGTAAGTAGATTGGTAACTAGTTAAGTAACCTAAGTAGATATCTCTCGAAAATTAATCAGACTTGCTGCCTCGTATGTTTTAAACTAGCTGTGTTATATGTATTTTTGAATAATTTCAACATTCCATGGTAAAATTATTTTACCTACCAGAGCCTGCGCACGAGTCTTTTTTGTCGCGTAAATATTGAGAATCATTTCGTAATTTTTCAAAAGAATTTTATCCTCAGACGTTTCAACAACTCGTAGCTATCATAAAAATCACTCGGGCGAAAGAGAGCTAACATCGCAAATTATAGCTAATAGCCCTCCTAGGCAGTAAACGTACCTAACTATGGCAAAAAATACAACTACAATGGTATCCATAGCACATTATCTACATAAACGTAAATCGACTCCCACGCATCGCAGACAATACGACGCATAATGGTTACAAGACCATTAAAAAAGCAAGCAACGCGCCACGCCGCGGCGCCGCGCCCGCGCCGCCGCGCCGCCCTCCGACGGAGTACCCAAGGTCAATGCCAATATGCATTTACTGCGAGTAGGTACTTCTACAAAAACATGATTTAAATATTTTTGCAATATCGATAAGACTTACTCGTAAACATTGCATATAAAAACAACATAGCTGTATAAAGTCGATAATGATTTTGTTTTAATCTAGTCAGGAACTGGCTCGCTCGTAATCTTTGTAAGGAAGGCAGGTCTCAGATTCATAAGTCAACGCGTACGAAGTCACGGGCCCTGCTAGTTTATGTATAGAATTATCGTTTTACATAATGGTAGAGGTGATAAAGCACGGACTAAAACTACTCAATAGCCTTCCAGAGTTGGAAGTATAGATTTTAACAACGGTTTTGTTGAAGTAATTGTTATTAAAATTACACTGGACTCGCTTGAGAGTTTATCCGTAGTGAGCCCGACTGAAGTATGTTTTAAATTTCAACCTTGCGCTGCATGTGCCTAGTGAATGTAGCGTCTCGATCTACTGCCGCCTCCCTACCTAGGCAAGTATGCTCCATCGTAGATCTCATCGTCACTTTGTATTTGATATGGTATTACACGGAACTTACCAAGATACATATAGCAAAAACAAATCATACTTGCAAATATTATTTCTCTTAATATTTGTTGTACACGAAATCCGCCACTAGAAGTCAGATCTCACGTCGAAAAAATACCCTAAAATTTCCCGTATTCTGATCCCTTACGGCGCGGCGTCGTTCATATTACATCGTCTTCTCGGAGGTAATTACGTATCTATGCGTTACAATTAGATACGAGCTTTGGTACTTGGAAAAGAACATTGAACTGTGAGTCGTAACTGA
Organism: Pheosia tremula; assembly: GCA_905333125.1. Taxonomy (NCBI): domain Eukaryota; kingdom Metazoa; phylum Arthropoda; class Insecta; order Lepidoptera; family Notodontidae; genus Pheosia; species Pheosia tremula. The sequence continues at coordinate 9,816,683 of HG995404.1, read as the reverse complement.
TAATGTTAAGGGGGAAGCGCAGGGTCAGGGCGCGAAATTCAAAATGTCAATGGTTTTTATTTTTTTAGAAAAATTTGGACATCTTTACGATGTTATATAGTGTTTTGCGATATTAGCATTCTGCATTAGACGTCTCGATGTGTTAAGTTTGCTTAAAAAAATCCTAAAGCGATACAACACCATACAGTTAGTAAAAGTAGCGGTTTTTACAAACCTTATGGTATTGTATCGGATTAGGTACTTTTTTAAGCAAACTTAATACATCGAGACATCCAATGCAGAATGCTAATATCGCAAAACACTAAATTACATCGTAAAGATGTCCAAATTTTTCGTAAAAAAATAAAAACTATTGATATTTTGAATTTCGCGCCCTGGCCCTGAGCTTCCCCTTAATTGTTTTAAGAATTGAAAAACTGCCGCCCGAGCCCGAGGCTTCTAATGTGTCTGACCCATCAATCCTTATCGAATGCTAATGGGTAAAGCTCACCTGAGAACGCGACCAATTTGTGGTTAAAGGCTTAGATATTTTGTACCACTTCTAGCTCGCTTTAAATGGACGAGACTGCGAAGGAAACCTCAATACGAAAAAAAATATCGAAATGTGTTCTGGGACACATAGTACTCGTAGAAGTGAAACTTCAACGGACAAGTAGAAAAACAAATCGCAACGGACAAGTGGAAAAACGAAACGAGTCTATGTAGAAGTTTCACTTCAAAACTATAATTATTCTTTTGGTTGATTTGAGGAATATGTAAAATAACAATTGGTATACAGTCCCTTATGCCTATACGAAGTAAACCATTTGCATTTGACTTAGGGTTACCAGTGGGATGTGTAAATGTAACTAACTTCTTTATACACACCTCAACAAAAAATCCCGCTTTCAATAAAAGCATGAGCCATGAAATATAAAATGTTGTAAAAACAAAGTTAGCCAAAACATTATGCGTCCTTGTAATAAAAGTTCTCATGAGCCATTCGTTCCAATCTGTTAATATTTAACAAAACGTAGGTGTAACTGCCGTTATTTTTCATGGTGGCTACACACGTACTCACGATAAGTGTTTGGGGAACTTTTAAATTTTGTTGCGTTGTCCACGCACCACGAAACTGTGAGTTAAGTAAGAAATTTACTGGTTTTTTTTGTATTTCAAGGCTATTGTCCTGGATTGAAGCAAGATGATGGATTTTTATAATTAATAGACATCAAGCCCATTGTAAATTAATTTTAGAACTCGTTTTCCTGGATACAGACTATCCTAGTTGTAAATACACTTTATTTTTCCTCCTATAATATGTATTTGTTTCTCTCTGCAGTTTCATGAATACAGCTGAAAATGTATTGATACGTCTCAATCAGAATCTCCTTAAGGTTAATTAATGATTAAGTTTTTCCAGGTGTTTGGTGAAACGGACCATTGTATTTTACAACTGCAGTTTGCATAAAAATATTATCTTGAAAAAGATATTGATGTCAAATTAATGTGCTCTTTCATGTCGCCACCGATATATAGGGGTCTCGCTCTTGAACCTCGCGATAAGTGCTAGTTGGTTAATCACGACTCGCCGGTGGTGACATCACTCTATCAACGCAACTAGCAGCATCACTAACCAAAATACGAGCACCAAGTGTGCTAACGCAATCGATTCATGACAGAATAACAATTGACAATCGCGATGGTTTGTCAAACAATCGTGAGCCTATTGCAGTCGCAGATTTGCAGGTCAAAGCAGTATCGCACTTAGAAATGGCTCTAGTAAGCCAGACACAATTTTTACTTTAAAAAAATAACAAAAATTAAACAGAGTAATATCAGTTGAATGACAGAATGGGTTGCTAACGGCCTACTAATTGCTCTGGCGCTAAGTACCTCAACCATTACAAAGCAGACATAAGGAAGATCGTGGAACGCTGGCCACTGAACTGTCTCCCAAGTCTTTGAGCTTTTAAAGAGGATCGGCAATCAACGGCTTAATAGAATACGTTCTCTCGGGTGAAGATCAAAGCTAACGCCTTCCTCTGATCTGAGTCATTAAATATGTAATCTAAACTCGTACGACCCGCATCACAATGCTAGTATTACTGACGGCGGACGTCACGGCTCGTCTCTATCACGTGCCGCGGTGTATTGGAGCCGTGAACCTAGCGAATGCACTGCTGCGGTTATCGGTTAGCGATACAATTGTGAATATACAACGTGGCCTTTGGATCTCTTGTATTCAAAATACCTTTTACGATAGCCTTTGGATGTTACCTCTCATGCATTGGCAATTTTGCGCTTACGTCAATGAAAATAAGTTTCATATTTCAAGGCCAAATTGTGGGCAGCGTGAGTGTATCAAAGTGAATCCAACTTAAATTTTCTGTACAAGGTTATGGTTGGATTAGCATCTACGAGAAAAGCCTTACCTACCTACAACCGAGAGACCATATTCCCAAGACCTATTCTGACTAAAATAGCGGTTTACTTTCGATCTCGGAAGTATGATAATTGTTACACTTTGCGGTTATATGCTTCGGATGCAAGTGACTTTTCTTTGGCACTAAGAATCCTTAAAATCCCTCCTGCAAAGAGCACTTAGCATATAGCATCTAGATTGCTGTACACCCGTTGTCATTTCAGAAATCATTGTTATATTGATCCGTATCATCGATATATATTTTCCATGTCACCACACCATAAAACACGGCTCAGTGCGTGAATTACATGCTATGTGCGCTTGTCCTAGTATTACCACATTTGAGAATGTTGTAACAACCACTTGCAAGTTTGTGGTTAAGACGATACAAGTTGGTTTCAACATATATAAGAACTAGTAAATGCACCTCTACACCGTCTTATAGCTGCTACTGAAAATCAGGTAGTAGAGTTCTGGTCGAGTCAGAATTAAATTTATCATCGACACGATAGACGAAGAAAAATGGAGAAAACATTGAATTGGATAACAACAAAACAAAAGAATAAGCATTACACAAAATCACATATCCATGTTCGCAAAAATCAAGTCTCTAATAAAAAAGGTTCATCGTGTGACTGTAGATTAAGTAGCGTGGGATGAAAACACCAGATTTTGCTTTACTTTTAGACAAGCAAAAGTAATATTCAAGGATACCGATTTTTATTTGTACAAAATCTTAGTTTCATTATTTGGATAACACACCCGTTTGAAAGTCACCAACATATTAAGGGAATCCATCTGGGACAACTAAGTGAAATGTTAAGCTTACGAAACAGCTCTGAAAATCCTAGTACCAAATAAAAAAAATATGCATACTTATAATTACACTGTGTCCAAACATAAACTCAATCGCACCCAGTATTCAGCTACCTACCATATTGAATTAACTTAATGGAATTAGACATTTAAAATGAGAATGGATTTGGTAACTTTTTCTTCTTATCGTGTACATGGCAACATTACTTTTGTAATTGATACTTTCATTTAGATTTACACATATTCAGCAAAAGACACATTGCTTGTAGAAATTCATTGTATTTTTTTTCGTGTATACTGAATTATTGTATTTATTTAAACTTACTTGTGGTTGTAGGTAAGTAAATATGTATTGTTTAAATAAATATTTGAAGACCTCATTCGCTCTGTTAGTAGGTAGTAACCCTGCCTTCTACGCTGAGGGTCCGGTAGGTATGGTAGGGTTAAACTTTGCATGATGAGCACGAATGTTTGTACCCGAGTCATCGATGTTTAATATCTACATAAGAATTATATACTGGGTTCGCCCCAGTCCATTGTACGGTACCCATTATACAAGCGTTGCCTAGTGTGACCGTATAGTTGATGTATTCGTCTGGCAATATTGAAATATACATTATATATTATACTAGCTGCTCTGTCCCTATGTCATTTTAAGACCTCTAAACTACCACTACCTATGCAAAAAATCATGTCGATCCTTTGCTCTATGAAAAATTGAAACAAATCTATCCCACGGAAACCATAAATTTTACCCGGATAAAAAGTAGCATATGTGCGATTCCAGACTTTAATCTATCTCCGTGTCAAATTTCATTCAGATCCGTTCAACCGTTTGGGCGTGATTGAGTAACAAACATCCATCCATCCAAACTTTCACATTTATAATATTAGTGGGATCAATATTATTTGCAACATCTTTACAATTTACAACTTTTTCATCTATGGATAATGTATCTATGGAGTATTTCACTTCAGGCTTATTCATTTCATAATCATTATTATTCAAATGTAGTGAATAAAACGTATATTATGAGCTACTTAATCAGTAATTAGTACATAATTATTGTGATACAAGCGTCCTTTTATAGCTTCGTTATCTTTGAGCAAAACAATGTGTTTGTTTATTCCAGCATCATCACATATTTTGTGTCTCTGATTTTGTAGAGTTTTATTGAAACTGAATACAATATTAAATAGCGTTCCGAGATCAATTTAGTTTCTCCTTTACATTCTATATTTAGATACGCAGGAACTCTATATATATGTAATCGTATCGTCATAGAGCAAGCATGATGTCACTGTTATTCTCTACCATGAAATAATGGCTTTAACAGGTTGAGTTACGTAAAAAAAAAATTATAGGTATAGGGCCACTTATTCAAATTCACCGTATCCACCAGCACGAATATTAATATAAACGTATGTAGAGTTTTTAAACAAAATCTTTGAGTATTTATCTGAGTGAGCAAAAGGTAATTTAAGACGGTTCTAGGTACCTACTAAAATTATCTTCAAGGATGCTTTAAAATTAATTTCCTGAATATTTGTAGACTGAAATAGTTTCAGGATGATAACACGGGACTTCCACAGAAGTCAGCAGAGCACGTGTTAATTGAATTCAAAAAATATATTCACAAAATTATAAAGTGTTATAACAAAGTATGTTTTACAGAATGCCACTCATGCGCACATGACGTCATGTTTGAACTAGGTAATTATTTTTTATCATCAGCTCATCAGGATTATAAATTATATTATCTCAGCGCTTACACGCGTTAAGGCGCCGCGATAGATTTTAATAGAGGCTACAAGAAGCTAGAAGGACATACCAATCAGAATCAGAATATATCCGTTCGGAATGCCGTTCCTATTGAGAAGAGCGGGCAAGAAACTCCATGGTTGCTCTTCTCTCTCAAGATCTCATACATTTTTGAGCATTACTTTGTTATGGGCATTGACTAGTATAATAGATTGGTTACCTATGGGTGAAATGTGACAGTATAGCAGGTTCTTATACCATGAATCTGTGATGTCATATTCCAACTTCTAGTTACACAATTTTGAAGGCGTGTGAAACGCGTTTCCTAATTCAAACAGTTTCAGTTTCCATACATAAGCAGCAACAAAATGATGAATGACCACGATAACTCCAGTATTATGCAATACTAGATTAAATATCCTGGATATAGCCATGGCTGTTTCGACTCTACCGCATAGAAAACAAAGTTCATTTTTTTGGGTTCGGTTAAAAATGTGTAACATTGGTCAATTATAATTCAGCGCAATGTTAATTTACAATGACACTGTCTGACATCATACAAATTATAATACATTACACATACCTAATGACGTCATCCGTGCCAATATACAGCCGGTTTACAACGGTTTTATAGATGGTGTTCTCGGAAACATAAATATTATTTGCATATCATGAAATGTATTTCAATAAATTTATAAGTGTCAGTTTACCTCACCTACAAGGTTTGGTTAGAACAGCGAATTCTTCGTTTCTTATTACTCGACCGCGCGACGCTACGGAGGGTGATGTGTTTAGTATAAATATGATATTACGTAATTCGAGATTGAAAAATTAATAGCTATCACCACAGACATTTAGAATATTCAGACAACACACGTCGTACGCTAAAAGAGAAGCTAAAAAATACTCTGTTCTTACATGTTGCTTAAATGGTAGACCAGAGCTTTTTTAGCTTCACTTTTAACCTATACCGTATTCTACTAAGTCCGTGGCTAGCAGATAGAAATCGTATCACGAGTGTACCGTGTACCTATTCCCTATAGTACATAGCATGTTCGGCTATTTTGATCTTTAAATCTTAAGACTTAAAATAAATAATTCATCTGTTAAAGTTGTGTCATATTAAGATTCACGATTGTGTTATTGTACCTATCGCTAATAATACTTCTGACATTTCGGAAGCGACGTTAATGGGATCGCCAAGCAACAGTCAGTATAATAATTTAAATATTTATAGAAATATCTATAACGAACTTTATACACTATTGTGGGTGGACTATAGTTGTGTGTCTAACCAAGGCATAAAAAATGGGTTGTATGTATTACCCCGGCATGTAAACTATACCCATGTAAAGTTTCAGTAAAAAAAAATCCATATTCATTTTTGAGATACGTACAGTATTTTGGATATCGCGGGAACCGTTCCATTCTCCGGGATAAAAACTATCCTATACGATGACTATAATTATAATCATAATGCAAGATTTTCTCAAAATTCGTCAAGCAGTTTTCCCGTGTTGCGCAAACTGACACAAGGACCGACAAAAATTTATAAAATGCCGGATTTGGCCTGTTTCGAAAATAATGTTACTCTTCTTTTTTTATATTTAGATTATACTAGCTGCGCCTCGCGGTGTTAACCGCGATTAAAAAGTATGAAAAATTAAAACAAATCAATCCCACGGGAACCATACATTTTACCGGGATAAATAGTACCCTATGTGCTATTCCAGACTATAATCCATCTCTGTACCAAATTTCATCCAGATTCGTTCAGCCGTTCTGACGAGATTGAGTAACAAACATCCATTCATCCAAACTTTAACATTTATAATATTAGTGGGATGACCATGTTCAGTCTTAGTATTGTACTCGCAAAGATACAAGCTACATACTTAAATACTTTAGAGTACGTTACGAGTATTATTCATGAACTTAATATTTGCAAATCCATTTAACATCTCCCACATAATTAAAGCAAAAAACGTACCGAACAAATATCAACGCAAACAATTCCAATAACATTCTAAACGTAGCATACTCAAATAAAAATTGCCTTATAAGTAACACCCTATAGCACTAACAAGGAAAAAAAATAACATGACCTAATCTAACATGAACATAGAGCACAAATAAGGTAAACCTCCGCAGGTAGAGACATCGCAACCTTGATGCGGAATCATTTACTCTATGGTCTCAATGAACTATGTATATTAATTCATTTCATTATCATCATCGTCATCGAAATCATCATTATCGTCTGGGGTACTTATATTTAAATCAACACTGAAGGTGATTTACTTGACACTGGCAAAAAGGACACTATTTTGTAGCCCATTGCCACCCTAAAAAAAAAGAACAACCATAAGGCGTACTTATATGTTTTTTAATAGTGAACCCGTCGTCACCGGGAACTATTCCACTTCCATATCTCCTCATAAATTATGTGTACAAAATTTAATGTATGCAAAACTAAGCCCTCATTTCAATGGATTTGAAGTTTCTAGAATTGACGCTTTTCATCGACTTGATCAAGTAATAGTCAGGAAAGTAACATAAGTTGATATAGATGGCATTTATTGTTTAGAAAACTGTAGAAGCTAAATCGTAGACAAGTTCGAATCAATTAGACTACATACACAACATTTATCACTCCGCTAATACTTACCTAGGGAACAAACTCTATATAGATAAGATAGAGAACAGCAGATTTAGCAAAAACAATCTTTGTTCCTATGATAATAAGAATTTCATTGATATGAGGCCAATGATTGGAATTGATACATAATCGCCGTAGGTCGTTAAGCAAATAATTGCTGTAATATTTATATTTTCAGTCCACATGAATCATAACCCGTCCCTATATCATCAAAAGAAGATCTGTGCTAAACAGTTGGATTATAACAATAAAAGCTCTGAAGAAATACAATCCATGATCATAAAAATAAAAATTCTGTCTGCATCACGAGAGGCACTGATGAAGAATTCCGTGATTTTTTATTTTTCCTTCCTTGTTTTAAATGAAAACTGTGTCGAACATAATACATGAGTATACATGAGCACCTACCTACATGTTCAATCACATGAACTAAAGTCACATATAACAAATACGTGTGTATCTGTTAAACATAATAATTATTATTAAATATGGCGAATGGACGGAATTATAGAATTCCACGATCAAAAGGTACATTCATTAAGAAAGCCGCTGAAAACGAAAATATACATAGCAACATAGAAACGTACTGAGATATTTACAAACAAAAGATATAGAGAAAATTATATTATTATACAAAACGAATATAAATTAAAAAGAGTATAGAAACGCTACTTAACGTACGTAAACGTACTTGAACCTAACCTAATACTTGATGATGGAAAACGTAAACTTGAATGAAAAACGATATGTTGAAAATGTTTGTTGGCTCGCAACCTTGAAATAATGTCCGAACGAAATATCATACCTTCTATAAAACCAAACGCCCATTTAAGAATGAAGATGATGTAGCCTTTTATAACGTAAATCTCACAACAAATTTGCAAGAATCAACGATATCTTGCATAGTAATTATGCGAGTCTAGTCGCCCCCGGAATGTTACCTATAAAAGACTTGATTCTTGAATCTAAGATTTGACTATAGAAACCAGTCGTCACGTGACTTGTCTACTCTCTTACATGGAATACGTTAAAGATGATGTCATTCTGACCACCGTGATGAGTTCCAGGTAGATTAAATATACCTAAGTTCTAAATTAAACTAAAATTAGAATACCAAATGGCGTGTTGTTTACTACTGCTGTTGGTCAAGGCTCCGCACTTTTATCATTCGCCGGTCGTTCAAGAGCAAATTAATATTTATCAGATTAAGATTATTTGTGTCGTTTCTTCGAATTTGCAATGTGTATTAAAATTCAACAAGGATTAGTAACCAATTCGCTTTCAAATTCAATCAGCCCCACGGTCTTTTCAATTAGCATCGAAATATGGAGGCAAATAGAGTAAAAAATTTCATTATGTTATCAATATGGGTAGGATTGGTTTATTGGTCATCACAAAAAAAACATCTAAAAAGTCTTACCGCGTATTTCTGCGATATGGGAGTCATATTCCGATTTGCTCCTCAGGTAATCCTTCCTCGGAGCTGTCTGTAACGTATGCTGCTTGTACTCAGAGTACCATTCCTGCTGAGGCGACTCCGCCCGCTCCTCAGTGCGGGTTTCCGTCACAGTTCTCCTCACAACCCGTTCGAACTTGACATAACGAACTCCAGCAGCAAGATCCCCCTCTTCGACCTGCCGCTCGAACTGTTCCGTCTCCTCAACGGGCTCCACATGTCTCAACTTGTAATTAGGAAAAGTAGTTTCAAAAGTCTTTGTGGGTGATTCCGCATCACGCGTATGCTTAAGTTTAACTTCAATTTTCGGCGATTCGGGACGCCGTTTGCGCTGCTCCAAGCGACGCTCTATATCATCAACGTTAGTTGTCGCGTCTACCGCGTCATTGCTGGATTGCCCGGTCCATACTTTTTCGAAGAAGTTGACACGATCTCGTAGACCACTTTGCGACGGGGAGTCGCGGCCGTCCGACATTGCGACATGACCTCCTCGCACTGAGGCTCGCTCGATACTGGCCGCTCGGTAAGTTGGAGGATTCGCGGCGCGCATGCACTGTGCGATCCCACGTGTGGTTTGGTTGTAGACATTGCCTAGGCGACACCGGCAAGCTTTGGGGTGCTTTCACTGAAGGGGATGTTCTAGGCTCGTTATTTTGGATTACAATATCATTACTTATAGTACAGACGACGTAGCTTCTAGACACCGATCTAGAGATAGGTGCCGACGCAAAGATTTTATAAATTTAAACTTAACTTTTAACTCTCCTGTATGTTTTCATTCAAAATATGTTTACATTTGACACAACGTAACCTATTGACAAGTCAAAAATAAACTACAGATAACTTAGATTTTTATCAATACGAAGTACTAAGTTAAATAATAAATATAGGTCATTTTATAAAACTGAGTAATTTTTAAACGTGTTGTTACAAACAGTGTATGTTATCATGACGATGATAATGAAAGTAACGTAGACCAGATTATCAGCAATTATGTAAGATAATTCATAGATGTTATCAAACGCTACTGTAGTGAAAATGATGAAATGCTACGATGCGTTTGTTTAAGGAGTGACAAGGACGAACCTTACTCAGGCCAGACAAGCGGACCTAGGTTATACCTTGCAACTGACTCGCGTAATTTATTTTCAGGAAATATTCAAACTCATCCATCAAAATTAACAAACAGATCTTCAACAGACTTCATATAACATTGTAAAGAATACGCCTTGATGCCTGTAATCCTCAAAGGGGTACGCAGAGGTGCACTACAGTGGACCCACAATTGACAATAGTATTTGATCCCGAGTTAATAGGAGGCACGGGTCCCAATGTAAACAATTATTTGTTTATAAATCAATATATATAGCCAGACGAACACACGAATGATCCCAAACTAAGCACTTGTATTCTGGGACTAGGTAGGTACCTTACAATGAACTGGAGACGAACCCAGTTACATCCAGACGAGGACTATTTAAAGAAATATCATCTTTTGAAATTTGCCGAGACAGGAATGGCATCAGCATCTTCGAGATACGGTGAGCTAAGTGATCAACTCTCAAACCACTAGAGCAAGCTGATTGACGTCTACTTTGCCTTGTCGTCAACTTAGTGCGATTAAACAACATGAATAATGAATTATTTCTGCCGAACGATCAATTGTTAGAAGTACAGTTATAGGATAGTAAAATATGTATGAGATTAGTACGAGGCCGCCCACGCACGAATGTAGGTAGCATTTACTGATATAATGATTGATTCAGCTTCGCTATTGAATTGAACCCTTTTTAACTGGTTGACAAGATATAATTCTTCTTCTTTCCTTACGAAATGACATGCGATGAAATAAAATGGATATGAATATGGCCTCACCCACAACTTAGCGGGTATTTTGCCAATGTCAAGTAATTAATAGCAATAACACATTCAATAAATACACATTATAAATAAAATAATGGATGCGACATGATGATATAAAAATGGCTAACTGCGTACGGCTTCAAGATATAATTCATAGAACGCAATTGATTGTATGTTGACTTACTACTTGTCAACTTGACAAGATAAATTGACATATTGTCTAGAACGCGGGTTTTAGGCTTGATATACCCTTTCTGAATCACTCTGTATATGTACCTATGTATGTAATCAATAAACTGGCCCCTCTTATATCCCACTGTCACGAAAGCAATATTATCAGATTGTGTTTTGTACCGTTGTGGTTAGCATGTTATAATAAGGTCCTATACACATTTTTGGAAATGCTTTTAACAGGTGCAAATTTTTAACAAATAAACCGTATATCTTAGCTCATTTTCGTATTGTCATAAAAAAAATATTTCGTATTGAAAAATACTCTATTTGTTCCATTTTCAGAGTGTTATATGTATAGTATCGGACTTTTAACGGACGGACATTTAAGGTTGAATATCGTACAGCAAACGTATACTTTAAAAGCTACTATTTTGACTGACCTTACTAGATGAAACTGCTCTCAAATGTGACGACATAGGACAACATAAAAATATACAACCTTATTGCATTATGAGTGACATTGAAAATATGAAACGAAATAAAAATCCCACTAATACTCGTATTATAAATGTGTAAGTTTGGATGGATGTTGGTTACTCAATCACGTCAGAACGACTGAACGGATCTGGATGAAATTTGGCACAGACATAGATTATAGTCTGGAATATCACATAGGCTACTTTTTATTAGGGATAAATACACAGTTCCTTTGGGATAGCATATAGGAACCGTGCATTTGCTAAAGGACATACTTTTTAATCGCGGGTAACACCGCGGGGCGCAGCTAGTAATATATATTTGCCAATGCATAGAGCAACAATGAGCAATGATGATGATGATGCCATCGCAAGATTCCGACTAAGGGCGTTGCTGATAAATGTAATTATGCAAAGAGTCGCAAACGAATCGTTTTCGGATACTTTACAATTGAACTCGTAAACTAAAATGTCGACCATAATAAAAACTATAATATCACACACGAACTTGCAACAATTCACAAAACCTGACTCCGGCAGTTTAACAAATTCATTCACAAGACACACACAATGAACCAATTTAACAATTAGGAGCCCACAAATAGGTCACAGTGTGCTGCGTTTTCGGTCGCGAATCAAGGGCAGTGGGGCTTCGGCCCTTTGTGAACGACAGAGATGAATGATTGATGATTAGTATGCACGAAAGAGATGTGTGATGTTGATGGTATCAGCTGATTTGTGTGGATAAACAGAGGGAAATTAACGGCAAGTAGTTTGGGCCGGTCGACTCATTCATTTTTATCTGTTTATATATATAGCTTTTTCCTGCGACTCCTCATGCGATACCTCAATGAAAAGTAGTCTACATATAAGTGTAGCTCTCAGGGATAATGTAGGTAGCTTACTATAAGTGAAAAAAATGGGATCTGATAAGTAGATCCGGAGATTACCCCCCTACATCCAAACTCTACCCCTTTTCTATCATTAGTAGAGATATGTCCCAGAACTTTTACCATCAGCTCCACCTGGCCTGCCATTCATTTTACAGTAGAAGACGAGTACGCTCATGCCGTGATATGTATGGAATGTACCTTATTTTTTTAGTCTAACCATAGGCTATAAAAGCTGTGAAAACCCCGCTGAAATTGGTTCAGGAGTTTTCCCTAACCCTTAAACATACAGACAAGTATTAAAAAAATATTTGTTACGTATTCAGGGATATCCAAATTGTCTTACATGTACAAACACCGTCCAGTTACAATTTTAAAATAGTAGATAGAGATAATTTGAATTGCCGGCCTGATTAGCGCAGTGGCAGTGACTCTGCTTTCTGGGCCGAGGGTCCCGGGTTCAAATCCTGGTAGGGACACAAGCTTTGTGTGATGAGCACGAATGTTTGTACCCGAGTCATGGATGTTTAATATGTATATACGTATTATATACTGAGTTCGCCCTCAGTCCATTGTACGGTACCCATAACACAAGCGTTAAGCTTAAAGTGGGACCGTATAGTTGGTGTGTTCGTATGGCGATATTATTTATAATTTATTAATTTAGGTTGTAACTTCTAAGAATACGTATAAGTAAATATTTGCTATACAAATGAATGGTCTTTAATAACAGCCATGACCTTTATATCAGCTAATTCTGAGGCGTAAATAGAGAGCAGGCCCACCTTGACCCAGCATATGTGGTGGCCACCATATATCAAGTCGTAAGCTGCAATTATTTGTGAAGTTATTGAAAAAACGAACTATTAACGATATCCATGAAGACCTGATTGTACCTTTAGCACCTCCAGCAAGAATACACTCACATCAAAAATGGCCTGACTAAGCATCGAACCTAAAACCCTTTCGGAACCACTAGCTATTAATCTTAAGTCACCGTTGGTATTTCAAAATCTACCCTTCCAAATCGTGTCACCTACGGGGTTTGTTACATGAGCCTCTTGTGTAGTCATTTACTAATGACTCTATTATCTATCTCTAGCTTCCGATAGAGACTCATTTATTGGTCATTACACGCTGTAAACAAATAAAGTGTTTGATCTTCTCCGATTTTCCTTAAACACTCTATAATTAACGTAAGTGCTTATGAAATATTCATGGATCTAATAATAGCAAGTGGAAGGATATAAGAGTTAACTGCAGATGCAAATTAAACTCTACATATACGTAGTAGACTTGTGTTTGCAATTAAGATTATGTATGGCGTCCCGTCTCAATGCGTGGAATTTAATTTTGAAAAAAAGTTTTATTCCAAGCATAACATGCCGTGCCAATCGTTACTGCAAATATTTAATATGTAATATTTTCACTAATTTTCGTTCATATAATAATATCACAGCACAACAAAAAGTCTAGAAGTTATTGTATCAAAATGATTCTGCTAAGTAGTAGTTTCAGGACTTCACCGAAAATTATTTATGCTTGCGAAAGAATTTTGATAAATAATATAAAGTTCAACGTAGCAAGCCGGCACGCCAATGTAGCTTATAGCACGCCTTTCCTGTGCCAACATTTCTTTGCATATCTGCAGCGGATTTTCAACTGTACTCGCTTAGAATTGGAGTACATTCTGGCTATAATACTTTTAAGTTACATTTTCTGGACATAAACGTGAAGAAATTTGGCCGTTAATTCCTAAGTTGTAGGTTAATTTAAGTTATTCGTTTATGCGATAACGTGTTAGAATATAAATGTTCTGAGGTGTGGTCCAACGACCATGTGTGAAACTCAGGCGCGGCATGGAGCATACGTGACAGCAAGCAAGCAAGCAACAAAAGTACCTAAAGGCAAATAATTTAATTTTTGAAGACCCACCGACATCTATACTAATATTATATCTTTACTAATATTATAAATGTGAAAGTTTGGATGGATGGATGGATGGATGTTTGTTACTCTTTCACACCCGAACGGCTGAACGGATCTGGATGAAATTTGGCACAGAGATAGATTATAGTCTGGAATAGCACATAGGCTTTTTATCCCGGTAAAATGTATGGTTCCCGTGGGATAGATGTTTTAATTTTTCATACTTTTTATCGCGGGTAACACCGCCGGGCGGAGCTAGTACTTAATACAAATTGATATTTTAGATTATTATGCATACCACCTTGCTCTATATAGCTGTATAGTAGCTTTGACTTTTCAGCGATGAAATGCGGCCATCATCTTGGGCACAATACCGAATGGGCCTAATTTTTTACACTTTTTGTAAATATTAACAAGGTTTTTTCTATTCTCCATTACCTCACTACAACAATCTACTTACATATTTTTGTATCCTTCACGTCTTTGACAAAGTCTTTAGCAACGCTTAGGAATGCATTAAAAACCTGTTCCGATAATAAGGTGCTACTTATCAACCGTTTGGTATAATACAACGGGTTTTAGCAACACTGTAAGTCATCTTTGAACGCTATGTCGATGTGAAACTTATTGCAAGTACGTGTTATTCGCCCGTCACGGTGTTATCTGTATTCCCTTACAAATTGTCAACCGTTGCGAAAAATATTGTGCGATTGCGCATAGTTTTCGACTCGATGAGAATACTGTCGTGTCCTCACGTAGGCTAACTATATTATCGCATTCGTCTACGCGTACTTTTTATTGCAGTATTTTACTATAAGAATATATATATATAGTTACCAGCTGTCCCGGCGAACTTCGTACCGCCTCAGAATGTATGAGAAAATGAATTTATTGGTAGTCTATGAAAAATTTCAATAAATCTATCCCACGGGAACCATACATTTTACCGGGATAAAAAGTAGCCTATGTGCTATTCCAGACTATAATCTACCTCTGTGCCAAATTTCGTTCAGATCCGTTCAGCCGTTCTGGCGTGAAAGAGTAACAAACATCCATCCATCCATCCATCCAACCTTTCACATTTATAATAGTAGTATGTATGGATTGATTTCTCATATTTACTATACTAAAAAAAAATATTTCAATGAATTTAAAAAATCTATTTTTTTTTAATCCCGGGTTCAATCTCAGTAGGGATAAACTTTGATATGCACTATTGTTTGTACCCGAAAAAAACAATCCCTCAAACTTATCGAAGCCCCACGAGCCCGAAGGAATGGCAGTATTTTCTGCAAATGCCAAAGTGGACATGCTACCAGATTTCTGGGTCAGTACCGTACCACGGGAGTCCACGGACGATGCCAGTACCAAACTGGAGATTGGTCCATAGAAAAGTTTTACTTTTTTATTCCTATTACAATTTTAGCGGGAAAGGGAAGATCTTCCAGCCAGGCGGGTGGTATGCCTGGCGGGGCGACGCGACGTCCCGACGGTTATTGTTGGGATCTTGTATATATGTTACTTGCTCCGAAAACTCTTATAGCGCGATTCAGGATTGTGATGAGAATTGTCTATTGTTCTGAATGCCTCTGCAGTATCTGTGTAGCTTGTGGCGATGTTGAAGAGGTCGCTATAGTATTGTAAATATCGGCCCTGATGCCCAGGGCCTTAAATAACGGGCTACCCTCGGGGTCGAGGACGACTGGGGTGTGGGCCCCGGACGTCCGGTGACGATGACGACTCCTGAGGAGGACGGCGGCGGGCGTGGCTCCCCGCCGCCGTGCGCAGCGAGGGCGCAGGGGGAGCAAACATCTGCTCCCCGAGACGGGCCCCCATAAGGGGGCGAGGCACAAGAGGGGCACCGGTGCGTTCCGTTTGGAGATCCCGGAGCCCCTCCAACATGTGTCGAAGGCGGCCACCGGGGGGGTTTTAGTGGGTAAGAATCCCACATAACCCGGCCCTCTCCCACACAGAGGCCAGGTATCTATCAAAGATTTCTCCCCGTCAACAAAAAAAAAAAAAAAAAAAAAGTATTGTAAATATATAATTCGTTTGTAATTCATAAATAAATGTTGTAGGCAATGTGTATGTATTCCTCTAATTACCTCTCCAGATATGTTTAATGTAGTACGAGTATTTACTAGTTACAGTGTAAACTACACTGTAACGTCTGCTCTGCGTAATTCACACCACTGCACATACAAATAAACACAAAAGAGAAACACATACTATTTACATAAGGTGCATCAGTAATAGTGTAAAATATTTTGACAGGGCCACCGGTAGGTGATAAAGATAACATTATTGATTCCTTATATTTTACGCGAATACTACACATTGAAAAAAACTAGTTTAATGGATTTTACTGCGTTTATTTTTTGTGTTTACGTTCCCGACGTTTCAGCTGCTTTACAGCGACAACGCATCAACCAACAATCCTGGGCCCCAAGTCAGCTAACACAATCGATTCAAAATCGAACAGCAACCGCATAGTAACTGTCACTTTTGACAGATATTGTATAGGATATGTGTCAAAAGTGACAGCTACTATGCGGTTGCTGTTCGATTATGAATCGATTGTGTTAGCTGACTTGGGGCCCTGAGCGTTTTTGATCACAGGACGGAACGAAAAAAAAAACATTATTTTATTTTATTATCATTAAAAAATAATCCTTTTTTCTTTAATAAGATATAAATTTCAGAAAAATTAAAAAGCTATAATCTTTTAGGATGGCAACAATTTAAGGCTTATTTTTCATACAGTCAAACACCCTATATCGTCTACAGTTGCTATAGAGAAATGTTGTATCTTCCAAAGATTTTATCCCAGCATGTTCAGCATAGCAGCCAGACTATGCTAATCCCTAATACCCAATCTAAATAAACATCTTACGAGCAGCACACACACACACACACAAGTATAGATCCGGTCGGTCCGGTCTGCAACACGACACGTCTCAAGACACCGCATTGTCTGCGCACGCGACTCTGTGTGTATTTGCGCAACATACACTACCGGCAATTATTTTATTCACAACAATGATCTGGTACACAATGGTGAAAACTTTTTTGTACTTTATGAGATCAGATTACTGGTGGTAGGCTTCGGCCGTGGCTAGTCACCACCCACTGAACAAAGCCATGTCGCCAAGCGGCCTAGCCGTGTTCCGGCATGATGTTCGGTGTTGCCATTCATGGATGGCGGGTCAGATCAGTTGCGCTGCATGTGCCTAGTGAATATAGCGTCTCGATCTACTGCCGCTTTCCTACCTAGGCAAGTATGCTCCATCGTAGATCTCATCGTCACTTACCATCAGGTGAGATCGAGATCAAATACTTGCCCATAATGTAAAAAAGAAAAAAAAAATCAACGGCTGACCGATGATTTTGATTTAGTGTTAAGACACTATGATAGATCTCAATGGTTTCACCGAGTTAGCAGATTATAAAAGAGTACATCAATACGCCCGATTTAAAGTGAAATATTTTAGGAATCGTTGTATATTCATATTATGTCTGTTGGGCCATAGTCCAGCATGCTGGCCCGGGTTGGCGGACTTCACACGTCTTTCGAGGGGTGCTCTCAGACATGCAGGCTTCCTCACGATGTTTTCCTTCACCGTGTGGCAAGTGATAATCATGATTGAAAATGAGATTCGCACATGAAATCCTGAAATCCCAGAGGGTGCCGGCGGGCTTTGAACCTTCGATTATTTTTACCAAGGCAAGCGTTTTATCAACTTGGCTATCATATAGTCCCTCAAATCCTCTTCCTGAAATATCTATCTCATACACACATTTCATTAAATTTATCCTTGTTGAAAAAATATTAAGATGCTACCTACCTATCTAAACAGCAACACAAGACAAACCAACAAGATCAAAACTAAGATAACTATGCAAATTCTGAATTTATTGCTGTGAAGTTTCTGATTGGTCTGAATTAAAATGTTAGAGAACTAGACAATGCAGTTTTGCCATAGAATTGATAAAAAATAGTTTTACAAGGTCGAAACGTATGCTAATATCCTTCAGCGACAGGTCACCGTGTTCAAACTACCACCATAATATAATTAATTGGAAAAATCTTCTCAGTGGATATTAAAACATTGCTTTAGCAATAAATTTTTTGTTTTTATAGGCAGAGACTAGGTGATTATCACACGCGTAGCACGAAACCTGTGGATGCGAGTTTCGGAGGACCGTGATGTGTGGAAATCATTGGGGGAGGCCTATGTCCAGCAGTGGATGCCTTTCGGCTAATAGATAGAGACCATAGAGTCGTTAACATTTCGAATAAAATACGACATCGCGACGAAATTACGTTCAGATCAGTGCTTTTGGGGTGGTAATGGGGCTAGAACTAATTCCATCATCAGCAACTAAACATCCCCAAATCATACACGACCTATCTCTATCTAGACTTTCAAACCTTCCTTATATTGGAAGTAGAGACAGACAACATGGGCCGATCACTCAAAATTACAGAGAGCTATGATATAACCAACCAAGCTATACACCGACGATGTTCTGCTAAATAAACCAAAAAGATCGCTCGGAATTCCACAGCGTCGGCGGCCGCGCAACGAGAATATAACGCCTACGTATAAGTGGTGCGTCCAGAATAAGAGCAGACAAACACAGATAGCCGAGAACCGGTCCAACGGGGCTGGCTAGAAACCTGAGCAGGCATTGTGGCACAGGAACTGTCTAGGTCAACTGAATACATATTGCATAGTTAGGTGCATACAAAATAGTTACATGATCTCACCTCTTTAACATACAATAATGAGTACCATATAGCAGTGATAGCCAAGTTGGTGGAACGCTTGCCTCGGTAAACAGAATCGCAGGTTCAAACACCGGCTCGCACGGCTGGGAGTTTTGGATTTCACGTGCGAATCTGATTTTCAACCATGATTATCACTTGCTAAACGGTGAAGGAAAACATCACGAGGAAACCAGCATGTTTGAGAGAGCCGCTCGAAAGACGTGTGAAGTCCGCCAACCCGCACTGGGCCAGCGTGGTGGACTATGGCCTAATCCCCTCGCATTGAGGGAAAACCCGTGCCCAACAGTGGGACATTAAAAGGGCTGGTATTAATATTTATTATTGGCCACAATTTCTGGTTCAGAATACAAAGATGATAATTTGAAATAAATACGTAGATATTTTCGTGTTAGTTCTTTATCTGTAATATAAATCCGACAAAGTAATACTAAATTAATATGATTTTCAACTCTATGGCTGATGTTTATACCGTTCCTTATTCCGAAAGCTTTCCACGAACTTTCATAAGGTAGAACTTACGCAGTACACCTTTAGCTAGCAATACGTTACTTTCAAAACAACGGTACTCAATACAAACACACCACGAAGACTTGTAGACCGTTTGTAGGGATTTCCTTTCATGAGCTGGGAGCGTGATCCTAACATGCTCTGTGGTCACGTTTCGTGGAACAAACTGGTGAACTAATAGCTGGGTGCATACATTATGTAGGTACTGCGGGATACAAAGGTAGTAACATATATATTCATTGTTATTTACACTTAGCTCTACATATACATTTGCGACTAAATCTGACAAAATCAATAGGGTCATATTATTTTTCCTGCTTTTTTTTATCCTACCATTATTTTGACATATATAGTCAAAGTGAAATCATTTATTTAATATAGGCCTACGGGGGCACTTACAAATTGTCATTTAATAAAAAAAATACTTAACTCTACAACCGTATCAAGATCTATATATCCTTCAATACACGTATTTTGGCCAACAGGGTGCCCAAAACGCTGGCATCTTTGCCACATTGAATGGAAATACTGATGTGTTATCAAGACATCTGTTGACCAGATCGCTGGCACATATTTTGGCATATGAGTATAAATATAGGTAAATATGTGCAATATATAAATGTAAGCAATTCCTGAATAATAATTGTGTGCTTAGACTTTTGTTTGTTTATTCTATTTTAGTCAGTAAAAAAAAAATAGACTTATTAGAAAAGAGTTCACAATGTCGTAAGAGACTGGCATCACCGAAGTTTGACACTGGCAGGTGGATGACAGGCGAAGAAAAAGAAGTTATTGGAAGAAAAGGCGGGATAAAGAAAGAAGATGAAAAAGGGTGATAATTACTAATTGTTGGTTTTAATATAGTATTATATATAATAATATATATAATATAATATATATATATATATACTTATACATAACTTTCTGAAGCAGTCTGTATATAAACACGCATTACCTGGATAAACACATTGCAAATTTAATACGGTTCAAACAAAAAGCTATTTTTAACCGACCGCCCCGAATCGGGAGCGAGTGTAATGTTCTATGTAAAGTCTAGACGTTTAGTCTGGCACGTCCGAACGATACAATTGATGGATCATTACTTCCTGCAATATTGGCTCATATTGTTTAATATGTGTGACTAAACTGTTATGAATAAAGTGTTGAAATAGATGCAGATGCCTTTGTTTTGTGTTAAAAAAGTTTATATTTATGGTACTGCAAATGTTATAGGCCAAAGAGAGAAAGAGAGCGTATTCGTTATCTCCCTCATTATCGTATGGACCACTGGGTACTCTGAGCTGAGGAGCCAACTACTTATAAAAATTTTGGCAACTCCTAACTTTAATCATGGCTTTCGGCTTCGATTGTGCCTGTAGATATAAAATAGCAATGTCTTCTAACTGAAACATTGCTAAGCTAAACTTGTTTACATAATCGCTGCTATGCCAAAAAGTGACTTTTAAAATCGGGAGTATCATCATGAAACCTTATTTAATACTTAATTATCCACGAATAGTTTTAGGGTAGGTTCACACGCTATTCTGCTCCAATGCGGATTGGTGATTTCTTGGTAAATAAGCGTAATTTAGTTTCAAAAGCAGTGATAGCCAAGTTGGTAGAACGCTTGCCTCGGTAACGAGGATTGCAGGTTCAAACCTCGGCTCGCACCTCTGGGATTTTTCATGTGCGAATCTCATTTTCAACCATGATTATCACTTGCTAAACGGTGAAGAAAAACATCGTGAGGAAACCTGCATGTCTGAGAGAACCCCTCGAAAGATGTGTGAAGTCCGCCAATTCGCACTGGGCCAGCGTGGTGGTCTATGGCCTAATCCCCCTCGCATTGAGGGGAGGCCCGTGCCCAGCAGTGGGACATTAAAAGGCCTGGAATTATTATAGTTTCAAAATCCCTGTGTCCCGTTGCCCACTCAAACTAAGCAAAATATATTGAGCGAATATCGTTATAGAAATTTTAAACAAAGAAAAATGTACATGCCAATTTATTTTTTACACATTACACTATTATTGTAACAATGTAACAAGTTTGGTTAAAATCGCATGTATATTTTAATAGGACCAACAGTAGCTTATAAAAATAACATTCCCAAAGAAATAAATCAAATTATGAGACATTAAAAAAAATACATTCTGTACTGAGCGCATGGTCAAACGCTACTGTTTCACCTTGTTAAGAAGAAATCTAAACATATTTTATACATCAATATGTAATATAAAAAAACACACAAATCTTGCAGTGAGCAGTGATAGCCAAGTTGGTAGAACGCTTGCCTCGGTAACGAGGATTGCAGGTTCAAACCCCGGCTCGCACCTCTGGTATTTCATGTGCGAATCTCATTTTCAACCATGATTATCACTTGCTAAACGGTGAAGGAAAACATCGTGAGGAAACCTGCATGTCTGAGAGAACCCCTCGAAAGACGTGTGAAGTCCGCCAACTCTCATTGGGCAGCGTGATGGGCTATGGCCTAATCCCCCTCGCATTGAGGGGAGGCCCGTACCCAGCAGTGGGACATTAAAAAAAAAGAGCTGGAATTATTATTATTATTACATAAATCTTAATTACTATCTACATTGCGCTACAAATGCAATATTCCCGAGATGAAGGCGATGCCATCAGCGTGCCTCGATCAAGGTTAACGAGACTATAAAAGGGTTAATCGTGAGTCCGTTAGTAAACAGCATGACCTAGGTCCTATAAGTTTCTATATGCTGTAGAGGTATCGCATACTGAGTAGGTATGACAGCTATTTGCATCGAAATATACAGGCAGGCTGTAAGGAGCATAGTAACGAAAACATGGCGTAAAGATTATAATAAAAATATAGTAATAATTTATGTATTGCGAAAGTAATAGGTTTAAAAATTTTAATCGCGTAATGTATTGTAAACAACACGATCACAACACAACGTTCCTCGCGATACCCGACCCGTGCGAATGACGAGCGCGTTAGAGTATATCAATTATTCATGTACATTGCAGTTTTGGGTCTAAATTAGGAATTATCATTTTTATTTACAATCACGTTTAGTGCGATTGACTTCTGATTTCATATAACAATAAAAAAATCGTTTAAATTCATGTCAAGATCGTCGGAAAATTCCAACTTTGAAGAACCAAGAACCAATCCAAGAACTACTCTTGCGGATTTCATTGCGTTTATTATACATTTTTTACGTTCCCGGCGTTTCGGCCGCTCTACAGCAACCACGGTCACGAGTGGAATGAGGGTATTGACGTCCTAGTGTCATAGTTTGAACTGACGTACCCTCAAATTTAGTTGTTACTTCCGGTCCGATCTACGCAGAAAGTGCTCACAGTGTCTTGAGGTCTTGCAATGATGCGCTTTGTTTTGGATTTAATTATATTAATTACTGGATCCCAAGTCGGTGGTAGCACCCAGCCATCTTACCAATTAAAATTAAGATTTTTTTTTAAATTTCAATGGCCTCGCATATCATCCTTGGTCGGAATAAAAAAAAACCGCAAGATTAGTTTTATTTCAATGTGTAGTATTCGCGTAAATATAAGAAATCAAAATATTAGTTAGTTAGAGGCCTTAGAAGTGAAATCTTGGGGAAAATCTTGGCGAAAATGTGATGAGACCTATTGGAGCGTTCGCAGCGCTGTCAATTACAGGGTGGATGGTCCAATCGCCTGCCATTCACGCGCAGTTCATTATACAAAGCGGCAACAATTTTGACCGTCGACGATCACTCATCGCTGCGACCGCGTTCTGCCGCTCGTATTGAAGTTCCTATAGAGGTGTGCTATTTTAGAATAACTGAGAACAGGGACATTGACCTCGCGGCACGGTGGGCGTGTGCCACCATTGATATATTCTGTGAAACTACTTCCAACAGTCTGTTGGTCTTAGTGTCTTTAAAGTCGAGAGTGAACAGGTACCTTCTAGGCAAGTATGCTTCATCGTAGATCATCGTCACTTACCATCAGGTGAGATCGAGATCAAATACTTGCCTATAATGTAATAAAAAAGGCGCTCGTTGACGGGCTAGTTCTGTAGCAACTGCTAGCTGCAATATTATTGCCGTTAAGTTGCCGTCTGTTTTGCAATTGCTGCATACTCATAGGGTTGAATGTCGCCACACCACATTTCATTTGTAGCTGGCTAGATTGTGAGTCATTTAAATTCCGGAATATATGCTGCAGTTTTGCACTATATTATGACAGCAAGTAGTAAAGTATTGCCGGCAATATTGCTGAGCTATATGGGTGATTCAGAAATAGTATACAAAACCATGAATCTAAGCTTCTTTGGCGAATTTGTAATAATTATTTGTAGTAAGAATTCCGATATCCACATAGAAAAAAAATCACTTTTGCTAACGTAAAATCACAATTGTCATTTTGTTCAGCTGGGTTATTTTAAATGATTCGGAATCGACATCGGAAACGGATTTGAAACTTTCCGATGTTGATGTCGCTCCCGACGAGCTTTCCGACGGAAACTTTTTGAGAAAACTATTTGGTATTGTCATCAAGATACATCGGAAATAAAGAGAATAACATACGATATTTATAATTTTTATTTTATTTAATCAAATTCTGAAATTTTAATAGCGATTGCGGTAATTCAGCTTGGAAGTTTTCGATTCCGTTTCCGATATCGATTTCGACCCTGCTGAACAATATATTTTTTTTAAATAGACATTCTGACTTCACGTAATGATTAAAAATGCGTTTAAGAAGCGTACACAAGGCTTGGTATACCATTTCTTAATCCTCCTGGTTAGTCCCCGACAAGATTCTTTTTTATATCCCGTTTACAGGACCTGTAAGGGTCTATTCCACAAGACCGATATAACGATCGATATTATCGCATGCTTTTTTTTACATTTATTTACTATTTTTTATTTTATTTTTATTACATTATAGGCAAGTATTTGATCTCGATCTCACCTGATGGTAAGTGATGATGAGATATACGATGGAGCATACTTACCTAGGTAGGAAGGCGGCAGTAGATCGAGACGCTACATTCACTAGGCACATGCAGCGCAGCTGATCTGACCCGCCATCCATGAATGGCAACACCGAACATCATGCCGGAACACGGCTAGGCCGCTTGGCAACATGGCTTTGTTCAGTGGGTGGTGACTAACCACGGCCGAAGCCTACCACCAGTAGAGTTGTCACCTAGTTGGCACCACCCAGGGTCACGTGTGGGGTATCTCGAGGGTATTTAATTCTCCTACGGACGAAGGTGATTCGACCCCAATGCGTATGTGTGTGTGTATGTATTTTTGTGTGTGTGTGTGTGTGTGTGTGTTTGTGTAACATTTAATATATTATGTTGTCACGTTACTAATAAACCCCTCCAAATGCTAAAATATTTACCTATATTCCTACATTGCCTTATTCAGAACGACATGCAAAAGCTACCTTGAGTTGACCTTAAATCTTGTCTAGAAAGACATTTACAAACTCAACGAGGGACAGTCAGGTAGCCAGTACAGGTTATCAGAGATCTAAAAATACATTTGGCAAGTGTAAACTAAAGAATTAGCGATAGATTAGCCGTGGACATGTGATGGTTTATTTTCGTTCGAGCACTAAGGTTGAGGCCGACCAGACGTGCCGATTCAAATATTCGACAACGATCGTATATAATAATAATACCAGCCCTTTTAATGTTCCACTGCTGGGCACGGGCCTCCCCTCAATGCAAGGGGGATTAGGCCATAGTCCGGCTGGCCCAGTTCGGGTTGGCGGACTTCACACATCTTTCGAGGGGTTCTCACAGACATGCAGGTTTCCTCCCGATGTTTCCTTCACCGTTTAGCAAGTGATAATCGTGGTTGAAAATGAGATTCGCACATGAAATCCAGAAATCCCAGAGGTGCGAGCCGGGGTTGTACATGTGATCCTCGTTACCGAGGCAAGCGTTCTACCAACTTGGCCTTTACTGATACAAATGCAAAATTGCAACGATCGTTTAGATATAGTCTTTGTTGAAACGTGAATGATATTATACACATCTTTGAACTCTACGAATTATACAGGTTGTTTTCCAAAGCGTGCCGATCCGGATGTAGACTTAAGAAAAAAAATATTAATGACAATTTGTAAGTGCCCCCGTAGGCCTATACGAAATAAATGATTTGACTTTGACTTTGAGGGTGTATTAACCTTTGAACCTGCGCTACTTTAGCACGTTTGTAATTGGTTTGTGCCGTCATACTGTACTATTTCATTGATCTATGTTCCGTATTGAGTGGAGTATCTAACAATGTTTTCTGACCGATATCTCTATGTGTTATTGTCGTTGATGCAAACCAGAGAGTGATTAAGATAGAGTATCTGTTATGGGTATCATTATTTAAGCTTAGTTTCCTTGGTCAGAGAGTTTCTTTCCCGGAATTCCTCCCGAAAATACAAATAAGTATCAACCTACCAAAATAAGTACCTCACCATCTTAAATATAAAAAAAAAGAAATTCTTGCTAATTTAAACGTAGATAATCCCAACATAATCTTTAGAATAGACGTGTCTACGTAGGAACAGTTGCTGACGATATGTTTATATATAAATACTTAACTTTATTTATGGAACCATCCGTATTTGAGTATTAACGAAACTTCGGATAGTCGTGTGCAACGGGATTTACACTGTATTTATCTATAGTAGTTATAATTAATGCTACAATGCAATCAAGGTACCTATTAAGGAAAGCTTGTTAATTAGAAAGCCAAGCTTAGAAAGTTAAATTCGTTGAAAAGTAGATTTATTAGATTCAATTTAGTACCATCCCACTAACTCATTAGGCTTTTCTTTTGATGTATTTTAATATCCTGTATTTTGTTTTTTACTTTTCTTCAGATTCAGCCTCCTCCTCGTTTATCGTGCCCTTATTGCTAAAGATTATATCTACCTAACCTTGTATTATATTTTCTATTGTTGGTTTACTGTATTTCAGTCTGAAAATACTGTATTTTTGTTCGTGCCATTCATTCTATGTGTCAATGGTTATAAGGATAATATTAAAATTACAAGTAACGGAACCATGCTAGTAGAAATCCTACGCACACAAAACAAATAGTAGGTAACCCATGGAAATCCAAATTGCCCATAAAGTCTGATTAAAATTGATGCCACGGCCATGTTTTAGTAGCAGAACTAACTTTCTGTTTTACAGCAAATGCTAAAATTTTACGATAACTAGAAAATAGTTGAGCTGCGTGTCTAGATCTAATGAGAAGCCGGTGTAATAAACGCCTACGGGACCCACTGTGATTTACATGTTGTTATGTGCTCAGGAGATGAAAGCAATATGATTTATTACAAGATTCAGTAACAAGATATGGAGTAGATAAATTATAAAAGAAGACAAATATTTAAATATTTAAAGAGACCAAAGCCCAGTGTCAATTATTTTGAGTTTGTGAAGAATAAAGAAAAGGAAAAGAAGAATAGTCCTATCCCATAGGTTTGGGATAGGACTATTCTTCTTTTCCTTTCCAGAATTAAGTAGCGGATTAAAAATTGTAGCTACCAAATATTTTGAAGGGCCAATGAGTCCTAAGAAACGTCTAAATTGTGAAGTAGCGTTAAAAGATTTCCATCCCAAGAAATTGTCATTCATTGATGACCTTTTCGTCATCCCAGATGAATGACTCTTGAATATTTACGTACGTCCGTCACCCAGCCTAATAGACCTTTGGCAGGTTCCGATTATTGAGCTCATTATAAACGGCGACACTGGTTCTTGGAAGCCGTTCATTCACAGCCACATATCACATTTGGGTCACGACGCATAAATAGCAAGAACCAACGCGTTTAATTCAAACATTGACGAAGTTTAGGAATGCTTCAGCAAGATTATTGCAATTATGAGATTCAACTATGATTCGGTTCCTAGAATATGTATCTTGACGACATAGTATTAGAGTATAGTTAAACTATGTTCAACCAAAAGTCCTTTACTTGAAGCAGATTAACAAAAAAGCAACAAGCGTGACCCCTGTATTGGATATTTGAAGAATCATGAAGGTTTTCTGCTTCAACCAGTTTATACTAGAACAACTGCAGTTAAAATCCAAGTACAGTTAAATAGAATTATAGATAGATAAGGATTTATTTTTCTTTTCAGCAATCTAAAACGTCTTATCTCGCTCTATAAGCACATTGGGCGCCTTGGAACTAAATATCAGCAACAAAAGTAACCCAAAGTTTGACAGCCCACATTCACGGAGAATGACGGAGTTGTTAAAATAGAACTAACCAGCCGCAATATTCCACAGCTTAGGTCGGATTTTGGCACTAATTTACACGTCCTCCTTGTAAACTAGGAATGCGGTAATGGTTAAAAATGGGCTTTGGTGATTCACGTTTAACAACAAAAGTTTTAGGGCAAAAGGGAATTGACACATGTGTGTCAGCGCGCAGAAAATACTTAACCTTTCTATATTTACTACAACGTGAGTAAACAAACGCTTCCGTGTGATCGCAATGAGTACCTGAAAACAAGAGAAAAATAAATATAATATTAATATCGCCAAACGAAACTATAAGGTCCCACACTAAGCAACGCTTGTATTATGGGTACCCTACGATAGACTAGGGGCGAACCCAGTATATAATACATATACAGAATAAAACATCCACGACTCGGGTACAAACATTCGTGCTCATCACACAGAGTTTGTCCATACCAGGATTCGAACCTGGGGCGCTCAGCACCGAAAGCAGGTACACTACCCAACGAGCTAATCAGGTCGTCATACAAGTGGATATCCCCTCTTTTTGCACTCTGCACTAAATTACTGTAATAATATTTTTCAAGTAACATATAACCACTGAAACCAAATTGGTTGAATAGATGACAGTCATCCATCAATACTATGTAATGTAGCAGACTTTCATTAACATTTTCCAAATTACATCATGGCACATTATAAAGACAAACATTCAGATAACCTAGCGGCTGTAGCATCCAGAAATAATTTGAACGTAGGCACAACAATCCGCGATGCAAATAATAGAAGCGACACGAGAAAAAATATCCGCTCGTGCATCGACCTCGAATTTTCCAACACTTTCCGCACATCTTATAAGCGATTAAGTGATGACGTCATTGGTATCAGCGCGGGGGCAGATGACGCTAAGAGTAGACTCGAATCAGCTGTAAGAGATGCTGCTACGGATACATTCGATACCAATTTGCTCAGACGTGTAATTTATAATGACATCTACGAAATAACAAATGTTGCAAGAAGTCGACAGTAACTGAATGACAAATGGATAATCTCCGCGATGTAAATTATGAAATAAATCTGGTACGTCTGTTGGAAATAAAAAGACTAGCTTTTTACAGTGAAGGCAGCCATTGCAACATGTAAAGTATTTAAATAATAAGATAATACGATGGTAGCCTCAATCGCTCAGAAAAGGGTCGATATTGGTTTCCTAAGGGACGCCATAAACGAAAACTGATTTTGGGCGGCAACGAGGTCTTAAAATCAACCCCTATTAATTAACACAAGTTCTTATTTGAAACTTTCAAGATACTGTATAAGTTGTGTTACGTGTACCAACTTGTTATAAGAATGACAAATATTTTAATAGGAAATATAATTGATGTACTTTAAAAAATCTCAATAAGTCGATAAGCGTGATAAGTTTGTAAATATGAAATTATTATTTTGTATCAATAGGAAAAAATACTAGAGATAGGATTTTTAAAGTAAGTTGGCTATGGGAGTCTGAGGTATCAGTTCATTTTGGAAAAGGGGTCTCTTCCCCAAAATAATTTGGGAATCCCTGGTTCAGAATATCTTGAATATGAAACACAATTGGACGCCACTGAAAGGTAAAGAGGTAGACCAAGGAAAGGGCGGTGCCTGGAACATTTATACGAGATGGAGTGACTGGATACGGTCGAAGATTAGGACATAAAGCGTAAGAGCTTTTCTCGGTACTATTCAATAAACATGCAAATAATAACACAATATTCTACCAATGTAAGAGGAGAACAAAATCAAAATCGAATCAAATTCAATTACATAATAACAATTAGCCATGATCAGAAAGCAATAACGCATTACTTTTTTGAATTGTAATTTTTCAAAATGTACGGTTTTCATAGTTATCAATGTAGAATTTTAGATATAACGAGGCTAGCTTTTTGGCTAGCACCCAGGAGACAGAGGGTTGAGTGCCTCTAAAATTAGGGGAGCGCTGGCGCCATCGCTGCTAGACTAGGGAAGCTCCCCGCACTAAAATGCCATGAATTACTTAAACTGACAATAAAATTTGGATGAGTCCATTTCGACAGAGAACAAGATGATTTAAAGCTGCGAATGGAATTTAGTTGTCAGAGAATGGGCGATTAGAATGATCTATCAGTTAAAGTTGCGTTTAATTTATAAACCCGTTTCAGTGTTTAGTCGAAGAAATGAAGTATTTTTTATTAAGAAACTAGATACAACATGAAATATGGTTAAGCTAAGATTCAAATTAAGACCGGCAATGAGCCAAAAGACGACAGTGAGAGAAGATTAGTGTCAAACTGTTAAGGTTGCTACTGATCCTGACATGAAGACCAAGACCACGACCACTCTGTCAAGAGTGTAACGTCTGAGAAGAAGATAATAAAAGCAATACATAAAATGTCGTAACCCGAGAAGATACTACCGAGTGTATCGAGTGTATCGAGATTTACGATAATTTATTTCAAAAGATGATGCAAGCTTGAATTTGGCTAGACTATCGACGTCGGAATCATTTTATCATACCTATCTTCGTCTTTCTCGATTCAGTCTTGCAAGAAATCTAGTTTTAATATTCAAAATCATTGGCGATAGGAATCTTCTTCTGAGAATTTAGTTTATGACATTGGAAGGAAACATCATATGCTTAGCCGTCTTTTATTTTCGCTAACAATCACCATTATTAAAACCTCATTAAAATGCTGGCACGCAATCGTTAAATGCACGCATATGATAATGATTCAGACATGCTGTGTATACAAGCCATTGATGATTAATGCGCAGCCTTCAGACTGCACACTTCAGTATAAAAATAACATATGAACACGATGAAAGATCAGAGCAATCGCACTGTTATATCATACCAATCTTATTCGATGATATCATTAAAATTCAATTTGGCGCCGCCCTTCAGATCAAAAGAAATTCTTGCATGCTTATGCCATTGTGTTCTATTGGCTCATGGTATTACATTGTAACATTCGTTTGATAATTATTTCTATCAAATCTACGGAAAATTTCCTAATAAGACAATGTACCACACAAATCTGAATCCAATCCCAATAGATAATGAGAGCTGAGCGCAGAATAAGAATACGAAGTGGTCTTCGTATTCTTAAATCGTGTTGTGATTGGATCAAGTACAGGCGTCATCAATGCCAACAGCCTTTTGCTACAAAATTACGTATTTCCATATCATGCAAATCAAGAATAGAATAGAAATTTCGTAATACAGGAAACGTTCGTCATTACAAGCGACGTCAAATCTGGCACAAGGTGGATGATCTCAACCGGTTCAGTGTTACAATTCGCGCGTCTGCATGCGTGCACGCTGATACATTAGAACATTGTTTATTTTGGCGCAGCACCTATCATGTATCTAATGCAATATTAAGTGGTGATATAGCGATTGATGTGAAGGCAGAGGCTACTTTAGTTGGAGCAAAAGAAATAAAAAACAATGTCGATAACATTATATGTGAAAGAGATTCAGGCCACAAAACTCATTTATCTCATCGATACACCTATTAATAGATTAAGATATCTGATGCACGTGATGAACCTTCTTCAATTAAAACGTAGGTACAGAAATTACAATTCATTTGAAAACATTTTACAGTAGGTATATGTGGATAAGAATTTTAATTTTTTCCACACACTGAGATGGAACGAAACCTATTTGGCCAATGCGACAAGTAAAAGGGTACAAACAAATACATTCCATCCATCAAAACAGTTGCTAATAAAGAAACAAGCGCACGTAATGTCGCCAAAAAGAATTTGTTCAGAAAAATAAGTGCTGCAGTTGCGTGAGTGACGCGAAGACGCGCGGAGCTCCAGTTCTGTCGCCAATACTGATTGACGCTGTATTTACTGCAACCGCCCCAGAAATTATAGTTCTTGGCGTCCAACCAATACTATAAAACTGGGCTTGCGACTGGATGTCTGTATTCGAAGTATTGATTCTAGTTGCAGATATCATATGATCTCTGATCATTCAGCTTGCTGAAAAGGATGTTGTTAACAAGTACAATACTCAGCTACGAGCTACGAATCTTTCTCGTGATGATTTACAAATTGTATAACCATTGTCCGTTACTATAATAATAAACCCTTTAGTAGCAGTAAATTTCATCATAGTTTGTCCACTGAATAAGGAAGCTCATAAAATTAAAAAGAAGTAATCGATCAAACAATTTCTGAACGCGGAAGTCTTCTGATAGTTTTGATGAAAAAATTGCGTGTTTAGAGACTATAACCTTCCCTAATGAAACTCGATGGTACGATGATATTATGCACGATGTTTAAATACATTCATATTACCAAGACAACCGCTACAAAGGCGGCTGTATAAAATTATCGGAGAACTTACCGGTTTTTACTCATTCGAAAACTCTGATGCTTAGAAAATATGATGGTTGAAAAATAATGCCCAGCAACAATATAAAAGGAACGCACACATAGGCTGTATCAAATAAAGTAATATAATATGATACAATTAAGCAGGAGTACCATAAATTCATACATGACACATTAGGTGAAACGATTAAACCTAAATAAGGATTTCGTCGCAATTATAATGAGGAAATACGCTGAAGAGTACGAAGTCCCGGCTTTATTCATTATGTACACCGATGTTTTTCAGCTTCTTGAAAATTACATCGACAAAACTTTTGGGTACGTACGTACACGTCAAGTGCGAGCTAACTATATAATTTATAGTCTACCGTATTTAGACATTCTGTATGGAGAATTGAAAAGCGCCTCTAGCGGACGGTATTTAAAACTTTCAATCCGCTATACAAAATGTCTAAATACGGTAGACTATGAAGTATACGGTTAGCTCGCACTTGATGTGGCTGTTGTTATAGTCTTGCAACGAGATACCACAAGCAAACACGAGGAAGAAGCTTTCTTGAACCGTCCTATAACAGCGAATTCTGTGGGCGCAGTGACGTATGTAAATTAAAGACGACCGAGGCGGCGATGATCGGTATTCAATTTTCCACATGATCGCTCGAGGCGACACGTTGGCGATACATTAATAGCGATATTGTAACGAAAATAATTACAACATTTCTAGCTACAAGTGACGTGCAAAGGTATTTATCGGTAATCTTAATTGATGTGGTTAATGAGCTGCCGACTACGTGATGTGAGACGAAAGTACTTATAAAAAACTAGCTGTTGCCCGCGACTTCGTCCGCGTGCTATTTAACAAAGACTCAGCCGTTGGCAACAGCCTTCTCGCGTTCTGATCCCGCGGGACGCATTGCAGATTGTTGCTATCAAACTTTAATCAGGCGCAGCGCTGTAACATTTTTTTTCTAAAATAAAAGTAGCCTAGTTACTCCTTGTTACATCAGCTATCTGCCAGTGAAATTCCCATCAAAATCGGTCCAGCCATTTCAGAGATTACCCGGAACAAACAGACAGACAGACAGACAGACAGACAGACAAAAATTGTAAAAAATGTTGTTTCGGTATAGGTAACGTGTATACATCCAAATGCACTTAGTAAAAAGCGGTTATTTTAATATTACAAACAGACACTCCAATTTTATTTATATGTATAGATGAATTCGCCAAAGTGTGAGTAGGTATCTAATATATGGAATATCATTTTTTTGCGGAGCTTTAGCCGTCAAATGTAGTTGTAAGCTTAGTAACACAAGCCTCACACACATTGCCGTAATGTGTAATTAAATAAACAAAAAAAGGAGAAATAGTCAAGTTGGTAGAACGATATCCTCGGTAACGAGCATCGCAGGTTGTATCCCCAGCTCGTACCTAAGGCATTTCTGGATGGCATGTGCGATTCTCATTTCTAACCATGTTTATCTCTTGCTAAACGGTGAAGGAAAATATCGTGAGGAAACTAGCAAGAAAAACGCTCGAAAGACGCCAAGCGCGGTGAATTATTACATTATATATTATATTAAAAATAAATACATTTGCTCAGATGGCCACAATAAAATGCAACAGCATAATAGTCGGTATAAATAAAATAAGACTGGTTTATACCAGCAACGTTCAATGAGTCAAACGACTAACGAGCAAATGAGCCAGAATATGTGTAACGCTTCAATTTAGAGCAATTCGTTTGTTTACATGCACATGCAGTGTTGCAACTTGGCAGGCGTCGCGAATTTTTTCGATGTGATGACATTGACAAGAATGTGGATCGGGCAAGTGACGCTTGCAACACTGAGGGAATCACCGCTGTTGTTATACGCTTTCCTCTTCAAGGGCAAATAGCTTGTATTGTCATCTATGTCGCGATGCAACACGCTTATTCTTTAACCGACTTAAAAAAGGAGGAGGTTCTCAACTCGGTTGCATTTTTGTATGTTTGTTACCTCGCAGGGTTATTTTGAACCATTCGAAATCGATATCGGTAACGGAGTCGGAAATTTCCGAGCTGGATTACCGTAATCGCTATTAAAATTTCCGAATTTGATTATATTCGATGTATCTTGATGACAATACCAAATCGGTTTTTCAAAAAGTTTCCGTCGGAAAACTCGTCGGGAGCGACATCAACATCGGAAAGCTTCAAATCCGTTTCCGATGTCGATTCCGAATGGTTTAAAATAACCTTGCGGATATCCGTTATATTTTTATATGAAAGGATATGCTTACAGACAGGTCACATTTTTTTCAAAAAAAAAATCTGATGTAGGGATCTATCAGGAATTGAGAGGACTCCTCAAATTTTACAGGCATACCTATAGCAATTTTGGTATTTTCAGCAACAAGTCAAGTATTTGCATTCAGAAAGTATCATTTGCTGAAGTGGAAGTGATGAAGAAGACCACAAATGGCCACCGGAACTTCTTATTGTTGGTCACTCCAATGTGTAGCAATACGAATTATTTTCTGTTTATTGAAATGTTTTGAGAGCAAAATATGTTCTTAAAAATAAATGCACTCTAAAAATAAGTAAAAGAATGTCGTGTCGAGAGCTATAAAATGCAATCACAACGATTATAGTCTGTTAGTGGGAGCAAGAACTTTAGATATTTCTTCGCGACGTCTTAATCCAAAGATATAAAAAGAAGTCATGAATCTAGCAAATACTGCACTAGGTACTGCACATTCTGAGATTAGCTAGGCGCCACGAATAGGAATGGCTGTCAGACGGGGATGAATCGAAACTAAAATAATCGACCGTGTCATTCTTAGTCATTCTTTATGCTTTATGTATTGCTGAGCACAATTGATGAGTTAGTACTGAATCTGTAATGTGACTTCAGCGACCTTTACATCCCAATAGTATATTATATGTAGAGCATAGATTTATTACTTTGTTTATACAGGGCTTCGCATAACGAACATTTATACCATGGATTCAATTAATGATTCTGGACCCCTCAGAATTGGAATATTCCGTCGATCTTTTCATGTATCATACGCAGTTTTCAAGTTATTAAATTTTAACAGTTAAGTTTAAAAAAACCCGTTCCACGGTATGCTATCCCATAGGAATCGTGCATTTTTCCGGGATAAAAATTAGCCTATATCATTTTCTCAGTCGTAAATTAACACTACCTTTGGAAAAAATCATGTCGATCCTTTGCTCTATGAAAAATTAAAACAAATCTATCCCACGGAAACCATACATTTTAACGGGATAAAAGATTCAGCCGTTCTGGCGCGATTGAGTAACAAACATCCATCCATCCATCCAAATTTTCACATTTATAATATTAGTGTGATATATGTATATATAACTTACCTTGTAATAATTGAATCGTGGCCTGATACTCCGCTAGTTTCTCGTCCACGTAGCCTTCTTGCGACTGCTGGGCGATGATTTCGGCCGTCGAAGGCCCTCGTTCCTCCTCGTCCTCCTCGTATATCATCGGCCGCGGCGGCGGAGGCGGCTCCAGAGGCACTCCCGCGTAATCGAACTCCCGAATTGGCTCGTACGGCGACGAGTAGTAGTACTCAGGACTGTGGCCCAACGTCGGGGACATAGCGTAGGGAGATATAGAGAAATGGGAGCTTGGTGACGGCGAATGCTGTCGTAGAGTATGGGGGGAGTGCAAAGGTCTGAATGGTCTTGGTGAAGGATGGACTGGCGGTGGTGTGACTATTGCTGAGGAGTGCCTTGGGCCGGAGATGAGGGGCGGGGGGCTGGGTGCCCACGGCGAGGGGGGCCGGAAGTTGAGC
Organism: Pheosia tremula; assembly: GCA_905333125.1. Lineage (NCBI taxonomy): Eukaryota > Metazoa > Arthropoda > Insecta > Lepidoptera > Notodontidae > Pheosia > Pheosia tremula. The sequence continues at coordinate 9,780,530 of HG995404.1, read as the reverse complement.
GGGGAGGAGGGGCCCGGGGGCCGCGCGCGACCGCGCCCCGGTGGCGGCTGCGACATCTCGCGGATTGATGCTTGTCAACCCGGTGTCACGCCACCATGTGCATCGCTGTAACAATAGAGGAAGGTTGTTAGGTTAATTTATTTATTTTGAATAATAAAAAGATAAAATAAAAAAAATGGTAATGATTTCTTAGGTTTTCGCTATTGTTACAAATTGAATTAAACAACTATGAAAGGATACATCGCGGCGCGGTAGTTTTATGTAGAACCTATTTACTCAGCGCGCTCTACATGTTTCTTATGGGCGCGAAATTCAAAATGGTTTAAAATAAAATAAAGTAACACCGCAGATGGGCCAACTACAAAAGCCCAGCGGGCCGCAGGTTGGGTATAGCTGTTCTAATCCCTAATCGCAACCATTTCGGCATCTATTTTAGGGACACAGAACGTATAGCCCACATTTACACCGCGAGTCACACGAAACAGATGCCCCGAAACTTTTATTGGGTACGAACCGTTTCATAAGCGTGTTCATTTTCATTATGATGTTGGAATGTGGACTGCATTATCTTGGCCTAAATTATATTATTGTTATTTGAGCAGGAGGCGGGACATTTGTTTTAATACAACATTGACGAAGGACGTCTTCTTTTGAGCACAAAAATGGACTATGTCTAAACTAGACACTTTTATCACTATTACAACTAATCTCCACTGGAATTTATGCTCTAGATTTCGTAAATGGATTGCTAAGTAGGTCGACCGATCGTTATGGAAACAAGTTGTGCAGATTCAAACCCTGTTTCGCACTTCTGCTATTCTAATACATCCTTAGTCCCTTTTCAACCTTAACAAGAAATTATAATACCCAATTCACATGGCCATCATATAAAATATTTACAACTAATAACTATTTAAATAAAATAAAAGTTTATACTTTGAAATAACATATTAATAGGTTAATATTTACAACAGGAAAATAAAAAAAAACTTAAAAATTATATGAAAACAAACTAGGTATCAAAAATACATTTCTAATTTAAATTAAAATTAGAAATATTCTTAACGGCTAACCGGCGCGTACGTCATGAAGCAAGAAAAAAAACACCATAATTTCTGAAAGACCTCATTAATCTCACAGAATAGATATTTTTTAACTAATTTATATAAATAGTAGACCCAAATAAAATAGAATTAGCCTTGACGTCGCTTGCACGTTGCAACGCTATAATATTTTGGAAGACATAACTTTCGGATAAATTATATTGGATAAGTGCCAATGTCAGGGGGACTGATGAGAAAAAAAAGTGTTTAGAAACATCGCTGGCAATGACAGGATGGAACGAGTTTTGAGCTTCAAAGACACGAAGTGGCCGACTCGGCTGAGACAAGCAATGCCCATTTAGCCAGAGTGTGAGTTGGCAAGCTTGAAAACTTAATAGTTGCTCTAGTGAAAAACTTATACAACTAATAATCATTGGGGATAACCATGACAGTAAACGAAACATAACATCAAGCAAAACTAGGTAACCCCAACATAATTGAGGTGAACTATTCAGGAAATTTCACAAGACCTAGACACTCGTAAAATCAGTCACGTGCAGATAATGTTTTAGAATTTGAAAACTAGACAATGGGCGATGTTTATAAATAACATGCCCGTATTATATGTATTATAGCAAAACCAACTCCTATAGATAACAATACATTTAAATTACATCTTTAAGAAGGCGATGATAGAAACACGTTGACAGTATATAGAAGGTCACAATGAAAATTGCATTTAATTTGTCGAGATATAAAATTCAAATTGTATAGGCACGGTAAAATACTCCAATTGTTAACTCTCCCTTTTTCACTCACGCCAAAAAAAAACTAAACAAATATTCGTTCAGAAATGATTACACAATAAAATCACACTTAACCAGAAATAGTCAACGAACCCGTAGAGAAATGGCGGCAGCAATGGCCGCCAGCCAGACGGTCGTACGTCAAGAAAAAATACTCTTTGGGCAATGCACGGAGTCTGGACGGCCTCCAACCGTGTCATTGTGAAGACCCCTTATGTAATTGCATCAGCGTTAGACTGAGCTGGAGAAGTAGGTGCCAAAACGACTGTAGTTAGCCTGACGGAAAGGGACAGGTGATAGGGCACCGTGGATTTTGTGGAGGCGTAAACGGTTTATGATTATAGGCCATTACAAATATTAAAAACAGTCGTACATTATGATGAGGTCGCAGCTAAATTCGTCTCTAAATAGTACTATTAAATGTTTTTTCTTATATTCTTAACATCAGCTCAGGGTTATGCCAGACAGACCGACTTGTATGCTAGATAAACTAGGCAGGGTGTAAGGTCTTAAATCAATCTAATAACCTACTTCTTTGTGTAGTAACTATATTTACGACCATAGGAGAGGTTTTCGAAACCAATGCAAAAAGCGTAACTAATAAAACTGACATGATTTACAACATTTTGCGAACTTTTGACGTTTATGCCATGACTTTTAAAACTATACCCAATATCAAATTACTGAAAAAACAAATACATCAATTTGACAATCAATAAACTGGTGAAATATTTCAGCCGTGAAACGGGGGATCCGTAAATCGTGGAACGAAATATTTACAAGTCAATGTAGGCGTATGGCGTCAGCGTGGGCTCACATCAAAGTTTCGAAAACTAAAACCAATGGCCAGCGGTGAGCCCACTCGAAACATGTGAATACGCGATAAATATCGCAAAGAATGCGGATATAAATATGGCAGAGTAGCGGCAGAAAACGTTTATAAAAGTTAACTAACGTGGTTTATATAATATTTATAACTAATTTTGTTAGCGATGTCTAACAAAATTAGTTATAAATATTATTAGAAAATATTATTAGTTATTAGAATTTAAAATCGATGTTTAAAGATGGCCATCACCATCTTTAAACATCGATTTTAAATTCTAGCTTTTACTTCGACGAGCTCATTAGCTCAGTGGGTAGTGACCTTGCTTTCTGTGCCGAGGGTCGCATTCGGATCCCGGCGGACAAATTTTCTATGATGAGCCCGAATGTTTGTACCCAGACCTTATATCTATATAAGTATTATATACACGATTCGCTCCCAGTCCAATAGTACGGTACCCATAATACAAGCGTTGCTTAGTATGAGACCGCATAGTTCGTGTGTTCGTCTGGCGATCCCTATGTATTCTATTATTTTGGAGTAAATAATGAATTCCAAAGTCTTTCATTATAATGAATTTATGAAGCAGTCGCCTGAATGGTAGCACGCCTACACCAATACTAACGCTCACAATATTACAACACGAAAATAATAATCTCTAAACAGGTGCATAGCGCGGAAAGAATGAATAAACATTGAAAAAAAAACTGCGGAAACAATAACCGAAAACAACACATACGTCATAGAAATCGTAATAAAGTTAAAAGAAAAGCTACAGAATTAGCAATACGTACATCGGCCACGCTGGATAAGATTCCGTCTAATTCTGTCGGTTATAACACGGGAACCGTGCAGTAAGCTAACATTTCTAATATTAGATGCTACAGTCTATTGACTCCAGCGGCTGAGATTGACATACTGGTCGAGAAGAATCTGATGGTAGCTCACGAAAATAAATACGTAGCTCATAAAGAATTGACCCAATTAGCTTTTAAGTTTTGACAAGATTCATTAAACTTTCAGAAATGTGTGAAGCCCATACTGGACCAGCTTGGTGGACTACAGCCTAATCCTCGCATTGATAGAAAGCCCGTGTCCAACAGCGGGACATTAAAGGCTGCTATTATTATTATTATTTATAGTATACTAGAGAAGGCAGTCGCTTACTTTTATGTAATGAAAACAGTTCTCAAAGCAGAACCATTATAACTAGCTGTCCCGGGGTACTTTGTATCGTCTCTTAATTCCTCCTTAATTTCTCTAATTATTTTTATGAGTATTTTTTCCATGTTTTAATTGTTATTCTGCTATTCGAGGCGGATACGAATGAAAGAATCACAGAATATAAAAATCGGCCCACCCGTTCTTGAGTTATAAATGGTGTAATGGTGTGTCAGAGATTACCCGGAACAAACAGACAGACAAAAAAATTAAAAAAAAGGTTGTTTTGGTATAGGTACCGTGTATACATCCAAATGCATTTAGTAAAAAGCGGTTATTTTAATATTACAAACAGACACTCCAATTTTATTTATATGTGTGTAGATGTATAGATATATACAATATATAGATAAAATATTACGTATATAGGTCGGTGTCATAATACTGAGTCATAAGTATGTTTTATATCGCTCTCATAATTATTACATCAAGATTTAGGCGAAACCCAGTCACACAGTTTTCCAGTTCAAAGTATTTCACGAAAATAGTATCATAAAGTTGTTCAACACATTATAAGGCACGTTAATGTTTCTGTGAAATTAAAATTAGTTTGTCTGATTGTCTGTTTGTTTCCGACTTTACGAAATATAGAGCAACTTTTAATAGATCTGTCGTTATTAAAAATAAACAGTATACCGTAAAAGATCAAAATAATTGGTATGTAAATGTGTTTTAATTATGTACCCTGTGGTATATTCATTGTGTTGCGTTTTTTTTTTATAAAATACGTTATTTTCTAGTACAAAAAACTAACAGCTTAAATATTTGAGACCGGTTTAAAAAATATCTATAGGTATTGATTTCTTATATTTACGCGAATACTACACATTTAAATAAGACTAATTTTACGGAACGTAAAAAACAAAAAATAAACGCGATAAAATCCGTAAAATTAGTTTTATTTAAATATCTATAGGTAGTTATTATTATTGTGTAATATGGGTATTTTAATTATTAATTCTTTCACAGCTTTAGTCAAAATAAATACATTTTCAATAGTCTATGGTATAACATTAATGAAGCTCGCATAGCGATTCAGCGACCTGATTAGCGAAGTTAGTAGTGACTCTGCTGTTTGCGCCGTGGGTCCCGGGTTCGAATCCTGGTAGAGATCATCTTTGTGTGATAGGCCTGAGTGTTAGTACCCGAGTCGATGTTTCATATCTATATAAGTATTATATACTGAGTTATAGAAGATTACATAATAGAAGCGTTGCCTAGTGTGGGACCGTATAATTAGTGTGTTCGTCTGGCGATATTATTATATTATATTAGAGTCAACAAAAGCATAGTACATACAAAACACAGTATTGGGATAAGGTACATGTTAATTGTCTTGGAACCCGCACAAATTTAATCGAAAGATAAAAATAGGAGGAGTTGGAAGAAAATTGACCACTTTCCTCCATTGCAAAGCGGGGGACAAAAAAGAACTAGTAGACAAATTTCCACAGAAGCAAGATTCTTACAGCTGGACTAAGTCCAGGTGTATAGGGTACATGTATTGATTTTTCTTTCATGCGCGACAGTCGCGAACCTAACGCCGCGTGCGCATATATGAGGTATAGTCTGGCGTTGCGCCAGCGCACCGCAAACCGGAGCTCGTGAACTTCAGTTTAAAAACGTATTGAACCTTCAAACGTTGTGGATAATTAAAACATGCAAATTGTTATTCATTTTCAGTGTTCCAGTTTTAAAAACTTGAACGGTTATTTTTATGTAGAGTCAAAATATATGCTATGGATATTCAAGGCCGGCTCTATCATAGGGCGAACAGCGGCCGCTCTAGGCGCCAAGTCCCAGGAGCGACTCAGTGAGCCAAATGAGAAGATGTTGTAGAGATCTTGCAATAAGGTCCATGTGCACGCACACCAGCCGGGTTATTTTAAATCATTCGGAATCGATATCGGAAACGGATTAGAAACTTTCCGATTTTGATGTCGCTCCCGACGAGGTTTCGGACGGAAACTTTTTGAAAAACCGTTTTGGTATTGTCATCAAGATACATCGAAGATAATCACATTCGGAAATTTTAATAGCGATTGTGGTAATCGAGCTCGTAAGTTTTCGATTCTGTTTCCGATATCAATTTCGAATGGTATAAAATAATCCTGCTGGAATATATTAGGGGCAAGCAGGAGGCCCTACTCGGATCTCGCCCCATCCTAAAACATGCCTCAGGCTGGCACTACGGACGTCAATATACTAGGTAGATATATACCAGGTACCTTTGAATACCTCACAACGGAGTCGTTAAGAGTTAGTTTCGATACTTTTTTTCTGGCAATTCTTGTGCAAAGGTTTGTGCGCACGGCACACAACTACATATGTACTAGTTAAGCACAGTGCATAAAGGTTCTCTTTGAATGTTACAAATAGAATCCCGTCATCAGACTATCAATAGACATGCATGGATTTATGCACCCAAAACTGACCTTATTCTATTGCGGTTAGGTTGGTATTTCAAATGCGTTATAAGATTAAGTTGGTCTGAGCTCTGATGTATTTTTGAAATTCATGTTGCACAAATTTTTTTTCATCAGATCTATTTAAAATGGCATCTCAATTAGTAGACTATATTAAATACTAGCTGCGCCCGGCGGTGTTACCCGCGATAAAAAGTATGAAAAATTAAAACATCTATCCAACGGGAACCATACATTTTACCGGGATAAAAAGTAGCCTATGTGCTATTCCAGACTATAATCTATCTCTGTGCCAAGATCCATTCAGCCGTTCGGGCGTGAAAGAGTAACAAACATCCATCCATCTATCCATCCATCCATCTATCCATCCATCCAAACTTTCACATTTATAATATTAGTATAGATTGTGTAATTATGAACTAGGACCGAATAAATTTGGAGGTGTACCTAGAAGCTATACCGGAACAATGGTCAACTATTAATTAGGATTGCATAAGTGATAATAATAATATCGCCAGACGAACACACCAACTATACGGTCCCAAACTAAGCAACGCTTGTATTATGGGTACCGTACAATGGACTAAGGGCGAACCCAGTATATAATACTATTTTTTTTATTACATTATAGGCAAGTATTTGATCTCGATCTCACCTGATGGTAAGTGACGATGAGATCTACGATGGAGCATACTTGCCTAGAAGGTACCTGTTCACTCTCGACTTGAAAATACCCAGAGTATTAAAAATCCAAGATTCGAACCCAGTACCCTTAGCACAGAAGGCAGGGTATCTACCTAGTGCGCTAATCAGGTCATCATGGTCAAGGTCACTACCCAATAAGCTAATCAGGTCGTCAAGGTAATACAATAAAGAGTTAATTATAAATCTTCTTATAGAACATCACCTAATTTCCTCTAGGTGCTAAACACATCACCATCAACAACTCAAAAATATTTGTAAACAAATAAAAAGGGCAATTTTATACTCCTGTAAACATGAACATTATTTTATTGATACTTAAAACCGATTATTTTTTTAAACAAATTCGTATTTCGACCTACAAAGTGGGTCGTAAATCAAAAATGTTTGTTTTCTACGCAATCAAGGTGAAGTGGGGCGAGGCGTGTTTTGTTATCAATAATTCTCACCGATTTTCGTTGATTGACGATACGAATGACGTCAATCGATCATCGTTATGTATCTCCGTAAGTATACTATTATCTAGGCTTTTAGGACAAACTAAGCTTGGCAAAAACTCTTAGAAACAGACCTAAACACTGCATGTTGCAATATAGCTATTGGCTGGTGTCGAATGGTTTTATATCTTGGCAAAAACATTTAGAAACGAAGCTAAACACTGCCTGTTTCAAGATAGCTATTGGCTGGTGTCGAATGGTTTCACAGCTTGAAAAAACATTTAGAAACAGAGCTAAACACTGCCTGTTTCAATAGAGCTATTTGCTGGTGTCGAAGGGATTCACAGCTTGGTAAAAATATTTAGAACTGCCTATTCTATCCTATTCTATTGTTTCTATTGTACAAGAAGAATCTCATAATATAGGCATATTTTTAAGTCATTAAACTGTAAAGTATGTTAACCAGTCTTGTCTCTGTGTAAATGTGGTTCTGTCAAAAATAGTGCACCTATTCATATATTATTTCCATTTATTTGCCAAGCAATATTTTACATACTGAATTTAAGCGGGACGTTTCATAGATAAATATCATCAGTTGATGTTTTTGCATTCATCAATGCAGTGTTATAAGTATTAGTCGCGATTTATAACATCACGTGTCATAGATGCTAAAGTTTTCAGGTTTCAGAGAGACAGCGCCATCTATTGTAAAATGTTAGGAAACCAGACAGGCGCATTCACCCTAAAATTATATCTCGAAGGATAAGCATTTGTTGCCATAAGCCAAGGAACTAAGGAATACTTTTAGGATTAAAATAATGTTAGATAGATAGATAGATAACTCTTTATTGTTCCACCACATAAAATTAATACAAAATTACACAAACTTAACTTTTACAGCGAGTGTCACAATGGGCGGCCTTATCACTAAAAGCGATCTCTACCAGGCAACCTTAATAAGTTAGGTTAAGTTTTAATACGGTTTTCAAATCAGTTATACTGAAAATAACAACCTGCTTCGGTCAATGTACGTATAGATGTGATATGATGCGTCCTATATTTAGCGCTAAATGCCACCTACTCATACAATTTTTCAGAGTCAGAGCTGTTTCATCATCAATGCAGGATTGTAATGAGCTGATAAATTATACAACCTTCAGATGGTAGTGATAATTACACCTAATTGTCGGGAGCAAGTCATAGAACGTTTGGATTTTTGGCGAAAACAACGAGAGAGATATTATAGATCTTGTTTTTTAATGTATTTGAATCCTAATGTCTAATGTGAGTGACAAAATATCTGTTTTAGATGTGGTCGTAAACGAACAATGAAAATTATCTTTTCAAGTTCTTCTTTAGAGGTCGTATATTTTCAGTAAAGCTTCGATGGATGCTTTACTGAAAAAATACTACTGCTTAATTTTAGTAAAGAGGTATCTTTACTAACTGTACGTGACTACATACTACATACATGACTTTTAGGTTACCTAGACACATTTTAGGTCCCGTGGTCTCCGATCCGCCGAGCGAGGCGGGGGAGAAGAAGGGGGCGATACGCTCGCCTCATGCCCCCACCGTAAAGAGGGTTTAACGGCAGTAGCAAGCCGGAATGGGGCCGGGGGGCCCCCAAACAGAGGTTTTTCCGCCGGGGCGCCACGGTAGTGTGCTCGTAGAGCGATCCCGTGGCGCCCCACAAAAGGCACAGAGGGCGGCGCTGGGTTTTAGTGGGTAGTCTGGACTTCTTCCAGGAGCCCCACATAACCGTCCTTGCTCCCCCGGGCTTGGGCGGTATGCGTAAATGCATTTCCCAGCGGAAACAAAAAAAAAAAAAGGTCCCGTGGTCTCACCGATCCGCCGAGCGAGGCGGGGGCGAAGAAGGGGGCGATACGCTCGCCTCCTGCCCCCGCCGTAAGAGGGCTGAACGCCAGCAGCAAGCCGGAATGGGGCCGGGGGGCCCCCAAACAGAGGTTTTCCGCCGGGGCGCCACGGTAGTGTGCTCGTAGAGCGATCCCGTGGCGTCCCACAAAAAGCACAAAGGGCGGCGCTGGGTTTTAGTGGGTAGTCTGGACTTCTTCCAGGAGCCCCACAAAACCGTCCAAGCTCCCCAGGCTTGGGCGGTATGCGTTAATGTGTTTCACAGCGAAACAAAAAAAAAAAAGGTCCCGTGGTCTCAATTAAAATATTCAAATCTCCAGTAATAAAGGTTTCACTGAAAACTTAAATTCTGGAAATTCGAAAGTTTCAACACACAGAAAACTCCAAAAGTTGAGTGAACTATAAACGAAAATGTTATAGTTTCATTAGCATTACAGCTAAATCTTGCATAACCAGTCCGATTAAGGAATGGGATTATGAATTGAGTCTGTACTGCCAGCAGACCAACGTACATACTGTAGTCTACTGCAGTACGTTTTGATCCTTTATTGTCAGCGTAGGTACTACAATAGCATATCATAATTCTGCTCGAAGAGCCGCAAATCGTAATCCAATTTATTATCCGGACGACGGGCAGCAGAAAATAAATAAATAGATTAGATTTTTAGAAGAGATTTAATAAAGCTCAAAATATTCCCTAACACAATCAAAAGAGCCAATTACGACCCCATTGTCATTTCATTGCGAGTCAATTTGTTAGCAGATTTGTGGCCGTGTCGAAATGGCGGACTAACATGTATATGACTTATAGCCTACCGAGCTCAACACATATGACTTTGCATACATAAACCCTTTTCAAAGAAACCGAAATCCTTTGGCTCGTAGTCACATATTTATAATGCCCAATTGCGTTTGTAGATTATTGAAATTAAACCATTAAGTTCAAATTAAATGTCTTTTTCATGACTACCAAAATCCTCTACAAAAAACTGGAGTTCTCGAATACGGGCGTAGCGTGTTTAGAAGAAAAATATAAGCATCAAAAATGACAAAAGCATGAATGAAAATAAAGTTACGAAGCGATGTTAATCGCGATGTTGCGTGACTAGAGCCTGAACATCGACAATTAAAGACAACTCAGAACCCCTGACGGAAGTATTGAATCTGAAGGAACGATCGGCCTAATTTCAGCAGGAATATTGTTTTATTCGAATGGAATTGTCTTCGTTCGCTTGGAAAACAGGGTTTTTTATTTCCTTTCCTTCCAATGTGATGACAGACATGGACCTTATCAATTATATGTCACCATGCTGTATATTGTATGTCACCATGCAAGAGATGGCCATTTCTATAAGAAAAGGTCCTTATCTCTTTACGCTAATAGTATATTTTAGTTCCCTGTTAACACCCTCTCTTAGACATTTTAATGGATTTTAAAATATCCCCCATCGTGTTCGATCGTTAAGCGATCAAGTCGAACTATACTCGTAACAGACCCAAAATAAACTTGACGTCGATGTAAACGATCATAAACAGATCAAAGGTGAGATATCGATGACTCTCCAACGTTGTAGAAAATTAAAAGAGTTCGCACTCTGTCTATTGCGCTGTGTTAAATTAATTTGAGTAGTAATAAGTTACATTTGCCTTATGTTATGTAGTACCCGTTGACGCATACAAAAGCCTTGTAACAATCAAACAACAAGGTGCGGGAGATGATAAATCGATACGGTCAGACTCCGTGTTGTCTAGACTCCAGGCACAGACCGGCGTCCTGAATAAACTGCAAGGAAGTCTGACGCAATGCGGAGAAAATACCACACATTACGAGTGAGGAAATACATGGAATACCTCCGATTTCACAACACATAGACATGTAAGAAAGCGATTACTTCTACAATATATTAATGCAACACATTAGAGGTTAGATAAAAGGCCGGCACAGTGTTAGCACAAGAAATAAGCGAGAAATACGTCAACAAGCAACACACAGGGAATGACGGTTAAAATAATTTTGGAACGGGCAGGCGGACATATTGAAACTCAATACTCTCGCTTCCAGGGCGAAAAGCGAGTCGCCGCCGGCTAATCCGATGTTAGTATAGGACACAAGCTCAGGCAGACGAAACGGTTAATCAAAAAACTGTAATCTACAACCTTACCGGTAACTAGGAACAACGTTCAGAGGTCCACAACACTATCACTTAATTACACCGATTGAGAAAAAAATTTGAATTCACTGGATTTTCACGGACGCGTTCCAAATATGGTATTCGGAATTATTTGTCCTGCGTCGAACGCCGTATACGGTGACCTTACCAAGTGAACGTTTCGTTACCGCGCGTTCGGATGCGATGGTTTGGAAATGTCGGAGCGGCAGTTAGCGTGAGACTGCGGCGGGCGGGCGGATTCGGTCGCGTTCGGCTCTATTCGGCCACCTTTATATTTAGAATTTGGCTCTCTCCCCGGTTTTATATAGCAGTGAGTACATCGCGTATAAACCGTATTCGAGATGCGGTCGCCTCTATATGTATATATAGGAATTACGACTTTTTATTGAGTGGATTGTACATTTTTGCATTCCACCCGTTGGTATGGGATGGCCGATATTTTTGGGCGGGCGGGACTTTTTTGGCAATGCTAGCTAAATGTACACCCACACACTGCAGAAGACCAATTCTTTGTGCTTTCTTTTGTCTTCTTCTTATTTACCGCAGCAGTTTATACCAAAAATAATTCTTGTAAGTTATTCAAATCCAATAGTTATCAGTAACAGTAGATTAAAGCAGCATCAGATATGCTATACATACTATTTTTTTTTTGCCCGACTCTATTAAAAAAAGGATAATAACTTTAGTTTGTAAGTACCACTTACCATCACGCAAAAGGGCAGAACAAATTTGCATGTATAGGCTACTGTTCCCAGGACTACACATATCGAGCAGTAAAGTTGAGGGAGGACATTTTGTTTAGGGCATTCCGTTTCCAATATTCGTATTATTAAAAAAAAAAAATGGTTCCTATGAAGTACGTTAATGGTGACTCAGGGCGGGCAATTGCGGCCACGTATCCGCCCCTGAAATACAGCATATTATACACAAGCGACAAACCATAACAGTATAGAACTGTATGTGTAGTGCACTAACCCTATTGGGCGGGCTTATATTGGTCCTTACATATGAAATTAGCGTTTTGTCGTACTGACCACTTTGATCTGAAATATCTTCCCTTTGGTTAAGAATTAAAAATTCAAATTTATAAATTCAATTAGCTGGTACATTTGAGTTTTGAAAACAGTTATTCATTTGTTTTTTCCTTTTGTTTTTTTTTTCTTTGGCGTCGCTTATTACCGCACAATGGAAAACATGAAATATTGGTATATTTACGCGTACGAGTTCTACCGTGGCACCAGTGCTGCAGAAACAGCTCGAAGGATTAATGACGTGTACGGCGCTGGTGTCGCGAAAGAAAGCACGGTACGTTTTTGGTTTCAACGTTTTCGTTCTGGAAATTTTGACCTTCAGAAACAACCCCGTGGACGGCCGGCGACTAAAGTGGAAAATGAAAAATTAAGGGCTATTGTGGAAGCGGATCCATCACAAAGCACTTCAGAGATAGCTGCAGGCTTCGAGGTAAGTGATAAAACTGTATAAATCCACTTGAAGCAAATCAGGAAATTAAAAAACCTTGAACGATGGGTACCTCATAAATTGAGTGAATCGACCTTGCAAACACGCGTCGACTGCTGTGTTACTTTGCTCAACCGACACAATAATGAAGGGATTTTAAATCGAATCATTACTTGTGATGAAAAGTGGATACTGTACGATAATCGGAAGCGCTCTTCGCAATGGCTGAACCCTGGAGACCCAGCTAAATCCCGCCCTAAATGAAAATTGACTCAGAAAAAGTTACTTCTGAGTGTTTGGTGGTCTAGCGCCGGTGTCGTTAACTACAGCTTTCTAAAATCTGGCCAAACGATTACGGCAGATATCTATTGTCAGCAACTGCAAACCATGAAGGATGAACTAGCTGCTAAACAACCGAGATTGGTCAATCGCTCTAGGCCACTGCTGCTTCACGACAACGCAAAACCACACACTGCACAACAAACAACCACTAAGTTAGGTGAGATACAATTGGAAAGTCTGCGACATCCACCGTACTCTTCGGACCTTGCTCCAACAGTTTACCATTTTTTCCGGAATTTGGACAACCTCTTACAAGGAAAAAAAAACAACTCCGATGCGGCAGTCCAAACCGCCTTTAAAGAGTTTATTGTTTCTCGCCCCCTTGGTTTTTTTTAGTAAAGGGATCAATGAAATACCTATGAGATGGCAGAAGTGCATAGATAACAGCGGGGCATAATTTGATTAATTAAATATATTTAACAAAAAAAATGACTTTATATTCCTCACGTACAAAACGCCAATTTCATATGTAAGGACCTAATACATGCGGAACTTATTCTGAATTTCATCCTAACATACACATTCTGAATGTTCCAGTTAATAATTATTTTCAGATCGATCTGACAGAATGATAATGACGAGTGCAGGTGTGAGGGGAGCGTCCGATTTTAAGATCCTGTTTGAAATCCAGATGATTAAATTACGGATGTAAACGACCTGCTTGGACCCGGTATCTTTGGGTATGCAGATGACAGCACAGTATCAGAGAGATACATGTCTGACGCACGTGCCGGAGCAGCGCTGATACAGTCCAATCGAGAGACCATGGTCGACAGCTTGAATTTGTCCTTGCAGGCAGTCTCCGAATGGGGCGATGCCAACCTGGTCAAATTCAATGCTTCTAAGACCCAAGCGTGTCTGTTCTCCGCGAAACGGAGTCCATTTCACCTGACTCCGACTTTCCGTAATGTATCTGTGCCCGTGAAGGACCACCTAGAGCTACTGGGTGTGACTCTCAGTTCCAAGCTCAATTTCGGTTCCTTCATTGAGTCCAAAGCCAAACTAGCTGCTATGAAGTTGGGCATCCTGGGGAAGGTCAGGCGGTATTTCACGCCGGGACAGCTTCTAAATTTATATCAAGCTCAAGTCCGATCGTGCATGGAATACTGCAGCCATCTCTGGGATGGGTCTGCTAAGTATCAGCTGGAGGCTTTGGACTCCATAGACAGGCGGGCTAGAAAGCTCATTGGCAACGAGACCCTAGTGCAGGCCAAGCTACAGAGCCTGGAACACCGACGTAGGGTTGCCAGCCTATCAGTTTTCTACAGAATACATTTCGGAGAGTGTGCGTCGGAATTACACGAGTTAATTCCCCCATCCCCATTCTATCGTCGGTCGACAAGACGCACGGATAAGTGTCATCCGTACACTGTGGACATTCCTGCGGTACGCACTAAGCGTTTTGCTTCTACTTTCATCGTGCGTACTGCCAAGGAATGGAACACGCTACCGGCGTCTTTGTTCCCCGTTGACTACAATCTGGGTGTTTTCAAGTCGAGAGTGAACAGGTACCTTCTAGGCAAGTATGCTACATCGTAGATCTCATCGTCACTTAACATCAGGTGAGATCGAGATCAAATACTTGCCTATACTGCAATAAAAAAAAAAAAAAAAAAAATGTATAAGGCAGCCCTAAGCCACTGGTTCGTCGTCACATCACTAAAACTGAGAAAGGAATCAAGGCACGCTGCAATTTTTTAAATCAAAAAAGCGGTTTAGCCTTGTAGTTATAGAAAATGCGGCGGTATGCTTTCGTCGCTAACGTAAAATGAGACTTTTGCAATACCGCATTGTGTGCAATATTCCTTGAGGCAATTTTGATAATTTTGTGAGCACCGCGAATTACGATCCCACGAGGTATCGTTCGAGATTTTCATATCCACCACAGAATTACGCGTTGTAGACCTATTGTACCACAAATAGTCTCTTAGTGGCTTTTATGAGTGACTTAAAAAAAGGATGGCGTATTACACTAATAATAGTAATAATACCAGCGCTTTTTAATGTCCCACTGATGGGCACAGGCCTCCCCTCAATGCGAGGGGGATTAGGCCATTGTCCACCACGCTGGCCCAGTGTGGGTTGGCGGACTTCACACATCTTACGAGGGGTTCTGTCAGACATGCAGGTTTCCTCACGATGTTTCCTTTCACCGTTCCGTGGCGTATTTCTGCGTCCTTCACGATGTGTTCCGTGGCGTATTCTAAGCTCTCATTTTCAGGCAGTTCACTCCTCGGCGTTAAATTTGTCATAGTTACAGCTCATAACCCCACTTTCTGTGCCGGGGGTCCCGGGTTCGTATCTTTATAGGGACAAACTTTGTGTATTGATCACAATTGTTTGTACCCAAGTCATGGATGTTTAATATCAATATAAGTAATATATACTGCGTTCGCCCCCAGTCCATTGTACGGTACCCATAATAGGTACAAGCGTTGCTTAGTGTTGGACCGTATAGTTGGTGTGTTCGTCTGGCGATATTATTATTATTATTTCAAATTTAACCCTTAATAGCCTAGAGTTTCAATTTTGATACCAATCTTTTAAACCGAATGTTCACATTACTATTAGTTTTTTTACTAGGTTGGCTGTACGTATTTTACTGTTGTATAATATTCTATCCAACGAAATTAAAAAAATCAAATGTCATTATTATTAAACACAGTAATATTAAAAATAAATCACTTTCGTAAATCAGGCTATTAAGGGTTAATTCTAAACTCGTTTCCTAACTTGCTACATTTCTTTAAACAATAACATACATTTCTCTAAACGAAAACATATTAGAAAAATTATTGGAATCAAACAATTAGTATAAATAAAAAGTTTAAATACAACTAATTTTAGGGATTTTATCGCGTTTGTTTTTTGTTTTTAAAATTAGTTTTATTTAAATGTGTAGTATTCGCGTAAATATAAGAAGATAATTAAAGTGTCAATTGAATTATATAACTAAACCGTATATAACCGTTATATAAAATGACTTTATATTCCTATAAAGCAATATAGCAACTTAAAAAATCAAACTAAAATCATGCTTCAGATATTGTACTTGAATTGAAGCTCTGAAACGCACCTATTGTCAAAGTCAGCCAACATTCTGTCAAAAAATAGTAAATATTGACCAATTTTATTTTGTAATTCTGGCAAATTGGTATTTATTTTGAACCAAAGCTGTTTTAATGATTATCAACTATTTTTGTGATCCGCAATAACTGTTAACTATTATGAATTAATACTCGAAGTAGTTTCGGTGTATATATTGTTGATATAACTTTGTATTTTTGACAAATTTAAAATGCTTAACCCCGACTTCAATGACTATCAACTAACTTCAATAATTACCGAGTGCTGTGGGGGCGAAGCCGTTGTTTATTCGGCGTTATACAAGCCGAGCAATCAAAATGTAGCAATCAAAAGGTATTTTATTGACAAAATGAAGGAGAACGCCAATTTGATTCAGGTATGCATTCCAATTTTCTTATATTTATGACCGCTATGATGAGTTTCAGTGCGATCATTCAAATATTTCTTAATCAATCCAGAACTAGCTTTAACTTTACGAATGACAATGTTGATAAACAGTATAGTACAGAGGGTCAATTTTATAGGTCAATCAATGGCATATAGAGGACAATAAAGTTATACAAATATAGCTATGATTCATGTGGCTAGGTTTAAAATAAGGGATACTTACACAAATACTATATAGAAATTAAATTGCAATATTTATTTCTTATATTTACACAAATACTACACATTGAAATAAAAGTAATCCAAGTCTGATCTATGACGAAATAATAATATGCATAGATCGGACCGCAAACAACAACTAAATATGAGGGTACCCCAGTTTAAACTATGACACTAAAATGTCAAACACCTCAGTCCTCCCATTACCATGGTTGCTGTAAAGTAGTGGAAATGTCAGGAACATAATGACATACAATAAATATGATAACAATACAAGCAGTGCTAGCCAAGTTGGTAGAACACTTGCCTCAGTAACGAGGATTGCAGGTTGGAACCCCGGCTCGCACCTCTGGGAATTTTCATGTGCGAAACTCATTTTCAACCATGATTGATGACGGTGAAGAAAAACATCGTGAGGAAACCTGCATGTCTGAGAGAACCCCTCGAAAGATGTGTGAAGTCCGCCAATTCGCACTGGGCTAGCGTGGTGGACTATGGCCTAATCCCCCTCGCATTGAGGGGAGGCCCGTGCCCAGCAGTGGGACATTAAAAAGGGCTGGAACTATAAATATGATAAAATTATGAATGGGTCTATTGTCATTTGCAACATTTCCTTAATATAAGCCCATAGTGTACATTACACAAATTAAAAGATGCCAGGTTTCTTTACAATTATTAATTTGTTATTATTTATATTCTATTTTCAGCAAGACATACTAACGAGGAAAGAACTGCAACATATCAACATACTACCATACTTGACGTCGTTTGTGCATGGCCGAGGGTTGTACATTGTGTCACCACTTATGAGCTACGGCTCGTGCCGCCAAATACTGGACCACTACTTCCAGGAGGGGCTAACGGAGCTGGCCAGCGCTATAATACTAAGAGATGTACTGATGGCATTGCAGTATTTGCATAAACAATTGTATATTCATAGGTAAGTATTGATTGAAGTATTTCTTTGGCTCTATTGTTCTAGAAAGTCCTTCTTAATAGAGTCCCATAGTTGATAATTATTTAATCAATAATATTTTTCTAAAACAAAAACTGAATAAAAGTAAATGTAGGATATTATCAATGTTTTTAAGTTAACTTAAATTTAATCTACCTGCACTTGCGCCCTATATTGTCTGCTGGGTAGTTGGCTAGTCTCCGTTGAGAATTGCCGCAGTGACCAAAATTCCGTCAGGAAGACTAAAACACATATACATGATATTCATGAGTTTAATTTTTATATCATCGTAATAAGAATAAGAATTCTGAATCAATGTTTTTAAGTTAACTTAAAGTTAATCTACCTGCACTTGCGCCACACTTGACCCCTATATTGTCTGCTGGGTAGTTGGCTAGTCTCCGTTGAGATTTGCCGCAGCGACCAAAATTCCGTCAGGAAGACTATTACACATATACATGATATACATGAGTTTAATTTTTATGTCATTCGTAATAAGAATTAGAATTCTGTAATTTACATTTAATTTACATTTGTACGCCTTAATGGCTGAACATGACTGATCTCATCATAATGTAACATCTGACATGCCCTGCATGTTATACTCATGCTTTCACAAATAAATGATCTTTATCGTCAGGAGTGTTCGCGCCAGTCACGTGTTAATCGGTGCGAACGGTGCTGTGCGTCTGTCGGGTTTGCGCAGCGCGGCGTCCATGTTGGTGCGCGGGCGCCGGCAGCGGCGCCTGCACGCCCTGCCGCCGCCCGATCACGACAACTCGAATCTGATGTGGCTCAGCCCTGAATTGCTAGAACAGGTATGTAAATCTGATGCTTTATTGTGTTCTTCGTTTAATGTCTTTGTGTTTTGTATCTTGAGTCCACAAAAAACATTTATTATTATAAAAAAAAAGTACCCCATTTTTCGTTTTCCATCCAGATTTAATAACTATAATAAGAATACTAAGCCCTGTTTTAACAGACTTCCGAAAGGTGGAGGTTCTCAATTCGGTTGTATTTTTTTTTATTGTCACACTGTTAGGCACGGGTCTCCCCACAGTCAAAATTTCAAGTTCCAAAAGTCAAGATTAGAAAAATATAGCATACATAAACATCCAATTTAAGTTACTAACCAACCGCAATCAACTACCTTTTTTTTTTTTTTTTTTTGCGTGGGGAAATCCTCATGGATACCCGCAAGCCCCGAGGGAGGCAAGCGGGTTATGCCGGACTTTTACCGACTAAAACCCCACGGTGGTCCTTCTCCCGCCTTGTTGGGGGGGTCACGGGAACGCTTTCGCACACATCCGTGACCGCAATCAACTACCTAGATCAAGTCGATGTTTGTGTTTGTGTGTGTGCGCTGTGTACATGAATGGCAACACTACAGTCAAAATCAAAGTCACATCATTTATTTCGTATAGACCTACGGGCGCACTTACAAATTGTCACTACATTTTTTTCCTTAACTCTACAACCGGATCGGAATGCGACCTCAACTGAGAAGATCCGACAAGAATCTCAGCGGGCGTCTTTTTTTTTTCTTTTTTTTTAGTTTGATCTGGTCCTGTCAAATAATAGAAAGAAGGACTTATCAGCATATATATATGTTTATAGAATCTAAAAGGCTACGACGAGAAATCGGACATGTACTCGTTCGGCGTGCTGTGCTGCGAGGTGGCGAACGGCGCCGTGCCGTTCGCGGAGGTGGCGAGCACGCTCATGTTCACGGAGAAGACGCGCGGCAGCCGCCCGCAGCTGCTGGACTGCTCCACCTTCCCCGAGCCCTGCCTCGACGACGCCGACATGAAGAGTAAGTCACGGAACAACACACCTTCACACCTACACATAGAGTCTGATTCACAATGCCCTGATATATAATTGCAGCCCTTTTTAGTGTCCCACTGTCAGAAAAACTGACTTCCCACCGAGTCTCATCAGAGGAGTCAAACTTATCAAACCTGACTCCAGTAAGTTAATCATTACATTTAGATGCCTTTAACACATTGACGTCCTTATTATAATAATACCAGCCCTTTTAATGTCCCACTGCTGGGCACGGGCCTCCCCTCAATGCGAGGGGGATTAGGCCGTAGTCCACCACGCTGGACAAGTGCTGGTTGGCGGACTTCACACATCTTTCGAGGGGTTTTCTCTCAGACATGCAGGTTTGCTCACGATGGTTTCCTTCACAGTTTAGCAAGTGATAATCATGGTTGAAAATGAGATTCGCACATGAAATGCCAGAGGTGCAAGCCGGGGTTTGAATCTGCAATCCTCGTTACTGAGGCAAGCGTTCTACCAACTTGGCTATCATTGCTATATATGCCCTGATAATCCCACTAATATTATAAATGTGAAAGTTTGGATTGATGGATGTTTGTTACTCAATTACGCTAGAACGGCTGAGCGGATCTGGTTGAAATTTGGCCCAGAGATAGATTATAGTCTGGAATAGCACATAGGCTACTTTTTATCCCGGTAAAATGTGTGGTTCCCGCGGGATAGATTTGTTTTAATTTTTCATAGAGCAAAGGATCCACATGATTTTTTGCATAGGTAGTGGTAATTTAGGGGTCAGAAAATAACATAGGCATCGAGATTCTTTTAATCGCGGGTAACACCGCGGGGTGCAGCTAGTAATTAAATAAGCCCTTATAACCCTTGCTAGTCGTGTTCACCGCGCACAGTCAAAGATGGCGCTACATATCACGTCTCGTACAAATGTAGTGACTAGATCGCTATTATTTTGAGTTCCTAATATTTAAATAAAACTAATTATACGCATTTTATCGCGTTTATTTTTGTTTTTACGTTCCCCGTTTCGGCTGCTTTTCAGCAACCATGGTCACGGGAGGACTGAGGTGGTTGACGTCCTGGTGTCATAGTTTGAAACGGGGTACCCTCATATTCAATTGTCGCTTGTGGTCCGATCTGCGCAGAAAGTGCTCACAGTGTCAGAGGTCTTGCAATGGTCACATTTGTGTGACCCCCCCCCCCCCCCCCCTAGTGTGATGTCACATATTTTGCAATTTTACATTTAGAAATGTATGAAATAAAAACAGCAGTGTTCTGAAATTGTTTTTATTTCCATTACAATTATTTTTCCATGAAATCCGTCCACAAAATTATATATTTTGAAAAAATGTGATGTCACAAAATTTGGGACCCCTGCCCGCCCCTTGTCACACAATGTCACACTTCGTCGACCCCTCCTTACCCCTTAACGTGTGACGTAATTTATGGATGGCCCCTAAATATAAGAAATCAGTTCGTAATATGTTTGCATAGGTATGTACAACACAGACAGCGGTGTCGGCGACAGCGACGCGGTGTCGAGACTGCGGCAAGTGTACGGGAGCAGGAAGCTCTCGGACACCTTCCATCATCTGAGCGATATGGCGCTACAGAGGTACTGGAAATTAATATTATTAATTCAGCGGAAAAGGGAAGATCTTCCAGCCAGGGCCCCAAGTCTGCTAACACAATCGATTCATAATCGAACAGCAACCGCATAGCAACTGTCACTTTTGACAGATATCCCATACAATATCTGTCAAAAGTGACAGTTACTATGCGATTGCCGTTCGATTATGAATCGATTGTGTTAGCAGACTTGGGGCCCAGGCGTGTGATATGCCCCGACGGTTATTGTCGGGATCTTGTATAAGTTAATTGCTCCGAAAACTCTTATAGCGCGATTCAGGATCGTGATGTGAATTGTCTATTGTTCTGAATGCGTCTGCAGCGCCATCTGTGTAGCTTGTGGTGCGGTTGAAGTGGCCGCTACATTAAAAATAATAAAACTGAAACTGCTAAACCAATCTTGATGGAATTTACACGATAAGAACTTACAGGTATAACCTATTCAATTAGTCTAACGGCCTGAATAGCGCAGTTGTTAGTGACCTTGCTTTCCGTGCCGAGGGTACCGGGCTCGAGTCCTCGTAGGGACAAACTTTGTGTGATGAGCATGAATGTTTGTAGCCAAGTCATGGATGTTTAATGTCTATATAAGTAATATGTACTGGGTTAGCCCCCAGTCCATTGTACGGTACCCATAATACAAGCGTTGCTTAGTGTGGGACCGTATAGTTGGTGTGTTCGGATAGCCATATCTATACATATAAATAAAATTGGAGTGTCTGTTTGTAATATTAAAATAACCGCTTTTTACTAAGTGCATTTGGATGTATACACGTTACCTATACCGAAACAACATTTTTTACAATTTTTGTCTGTCTATCTGTCTGTCTGTCTGTCCGTCTGTCTGTCTGTCTGTCTGTCTGTCTGTCTGTCTGTCTGTTTGTTCCGGGTAATCTCTGAAATGGCTGGACCGATTTTGACGGGAATTTCACTGGCAGATAGCTGATGTAACAAGGAGTAACTTAGGCTACTTTTATTTTAGAAAAAAAAATTGGATCTCGCGAAAAAAAATTAAAACCAATGTTGCAGCGCTGCGCCTGATTAAAGTTTGATAGCAACAATCTGCAATGCGTCCCGCGGGATCAGAACGCGAGCAGGCTGTTGCCAACGGCTGAGTCTTTGTTAAATACCACGCGGACGAAGTCGCGGGCAACAGCTAGTTTATTAATAAAAAAATAATCATTGAAATCGTATCATGGTTATATACATGATCAACTTGCCGCTGTCTGGGTGTTACAGGGACCGCCCCAGTCCATACCAACCAACATTACAAGTATGCCTATTTCGGCTGTTGGGTACCATACAACTGGTCTGTCTGGCGATTTTTTTTTTATTACATTATAGGCTATTTGATCTCGATCTCACCCGATGGTAAGTGACGATGAGATCTACGATGGAGCATACTTGCCTAGAAGGTACCTGTTCACTCTCGACTTTTATTTATCTACTATATAAAAATAAGTCGGGTTTTCCTTCCTGACGCTATAACTCCAGAACGCACGAACCGATTTCCACGGTTTTGCATTCGTTGGAAAGGTCTCGGGCTCCGTGAGGTTTATAGCAAAGAAAATTCATTCATCTGGTGGCGAAACGGAGTTCGCCAGGTTTGCTAGTATTATTTATTTATTATATGTGACCAGGGACCCGGACAGGCGGCCGACAGCCACTCAGATGCTGAACCATCCTTTCTTCAAGCAGATCAGAAAAACTGACTTCCTACCGAGTCTCATCGGAGGAGTCAAACTTATCAAACCTGACTCCAGTAAGTTAATCATTACATTATTCGCTCTATCTCTACCCAATGGACTGTGGGCGATATGACTCGGGAACAAAAATGCCTGCTAAGCTTGTCCCTACCAGGACAGCCACCGCATAGTAACTGTCACTTTTGACAGACATCCCATACAACATCTGTCAAAAGTGACAGCTACTATGTAGTTGCTGTTCGATTATAAATCGATTGTGTTAACAGACTTGGGCCCCAGGACTTGAACCCGGGGCCGTTTGCACAGAAAGCACGGTGTACTGCCAACTGCGCTAATCATGCCGTTATAGAGATTGCACTCCCGAAGCGAGTAATTTTCTTAATATATATAAATTACGTGTCACGGTGTTTATCCGCTATGGTCTCCTGAACTACTTTATCGATTTAAATAAAATTTTGCACGCTGTGTGCAGTTTTATCAAACTTGAAAGATAGGATAGTTTATATCTCAGTTCGTAATCGCAAATATTTAACTATAAATTGAAATAAAACAATTTTTTAAGGATTTTATCGCGTTTATTTTTCGTTTTTACGTTCCCGACGTTTCGGCTGCTTCACAGCAACCATGGTCACGGGAGGACTGAGGTGGTTGACGCGATAAAATCCTTATAAAATAGTTTTATTTCAATGTATAGTATTCGCGTAAATATAAGAGATCAATATATAAAAATATTTGCTAAAAATAATGTACGAGTATATGGCAAAACAACGTTTGCCGGGTCAGCTGGTAGTAATATATGGTGGTATACATTTCAGATGACATGTCAGCGCTTCTTATTCAAGAGCAGATGTCGGAGATGGAGATTGAAAAGTCGACTGAGTGGAACTTTTAACGGTTGACGTCATAACGTGACGTAATGCGTGCGACGACCCGCGCCCTCTATTGGACGATGTTGGAAGCTGTTGTTGATACTGTGTCTACTAGGTGGCGCTAGGTCAGTAGGGTGAGCGGGATCTGATGTAATCGTAACGTCACCGAGAAAAACGTGCTGTCACTGTCATACTTATTCATAAATCCTGTGGTGTGAGAGGGATGGATGACGCTTAGGTACCAGAACGCTACGTTAAACAAATGTTAGTTAGTAGTTATTACAAATGCACTAAAGAAGTGCTAGAGCAGTGATAGCCAAGTTGGTAGATCGCTTGCCTCGGTAACGAGGATCGCAGGTTCAAACCCCGGCTCGCACCTCTGGCATTTCATGTGCGAATCTCATTTTCAACCACGATTATCGCTTGCTAACGGTGAAGGAAAACATCGCGAGAAAACCTGCTTGTCTGAGAGAACCCCTCGAAAGACGTGTGAAGTCCGCCAACCCGCACTAGGCCAGCGTGATGGACTACGGCCTAATCCCCCTCGCATTGAGGGGAGGCACGTGCCCAGCAGTAGGACATTAAAAGAGCTGGTATTATTATTATAAAGAAGCGCAGTTGCCATGCTTAGTATACCCTTTCTGTATCACTCTGTATATTTGCATGTGACGTTAACACAAACTGTTTGCGTAGCGTCCCTCTCGCCCCCAATTTTATGGATGTACATGACAGTTTCAGAATATTGTCTCGACGACGATACGATTACGTTAGATATATGTTTGTACTACGCGCACGGGTTTTAGTTCCTAGATTTTTTTTTTAAAGACTTCGCCCCTCAGGCTAAACTCAATGCTGGTGATAACAGTAGGCTCATGTTAATAGTGTAAACCTCGCTGGTAGGAATCGAAGCTGGGCCCCAAGTCTGCTAACACAATTGATTCATAATCGAACAGCAACCGCATAGTAACTGTCACTTTTGACAAATATCCCATACAATATCTGTGTAAAGTGACAGCTACTATGCGGTTGCTGTTCGATTATGAATCGATTGTGTTAGCAGACTTGGGGCCCTGAATTGGTGTTGGTTTACTCGTGCGAGAGCAGGACAGAGCCTGGTTACATTAAGAGCCCGCCTGTAGTAGATTCCAGTATTTATGTGACCTAAGACTTTAATATCGGGACCCTTGAAACTTGAACTCTTAATTTTATTTAATGTGAAAAAGTGACATTAAAAAAAACTCGAAAAAAAACTGAAGGTTCTTTCTCACCCGTTTTTGGTTAGATCTCGGAAACTCTTAAGATAGTTTATGCTTTAATAAGTAGGTAGTTATGTGATAAATTATCTCTTTTGATACAAATAATCTTGTTTATGAATATTGACATTTCCATATAAATCGTAAATCTATTTATATACAGGGTGTAAAGAGCGTGGTAAGGAAAACTGTGGATAAAGATTATGCTTTATGCCTATAATAAATTTATAGAAATATTTTTCGCCGAAAGTCATAGGTTACAAATGTTTTAATTTCCGAGCGCGCAATGTATCGTTAACCACGCCATCATAACAAAACGCTCCGCGCGATACCCGATGTGTGCCAGTGACGAGCGCGCTCGAGCGTATCGAGTTTTTATTTACATTGCAATTTTAAGTCTAAATTATTAATTATGTTTTTTTGTAATCTAAAATCATTTTAAGATATACTCCAATTATGATTTTATGTTAGAATCAATTTTAAAATACTGAAAACAAAAGCGTATATTCATGGAACATTTCTACCCTGGGATGTCCAGAATCATGATCTGAATCTATGGTATCAGTTTTCGGTACGAGGCCACTTACGCCCTGTATAAAGTCGTGTTAGTTACACCATTTATAACTCAAAAACGGATGTGCCGATTTGTATGATCTTTGATTTGTTGAATTTTTCTCCGCCCCGAATAGCAGAATAACTATTAAAACATGTGAAAAATCATCTAAAAAATAATATTAATAATGATAATTCATTTTCTTGTACTTTTGATTCTATGGCGTTATGTCAGCCGGGTTAGCTAGCCTAGTATTATAATATTTTATTTGGTATAATTTTAAATATTATTTATATGTACTGTACAAGTCACTGTGGTCATAATAGAACAATTTATTGTTTTACACAATGTTTTATTGATTGTTTTAAACCATCTTTAGCATAGAACCCAGCTGCTTAAGTGTGTCAGTACACTTAAAATACTAACAAAAATATATAAGTATCGATTCTTATATATATGTTAATTGAAAAAGAAATAACTCACAAAAAAATCAGAACTGTTATTTTGTTGCAGTTTTTTTTTCAAATTTACATTGAACTTTTGACATAGCATTACAAATGCATTGAAATAAAACTAATCTTCCTGATTTTATCGCGTTTATTATACGTTTTTTACGTTCCCGACGTTTCGGCTGCTTTACACCAACCACGGTCACGGGAGGACTGAGGTGTTTGAAAAACGTACAAACTCGATAAAATCCGCAAAATTCGTTTTATTTCGATGTATACTTTTCGCGTAAATATAAGAAATGCGTTAAACAAGTGCAGTATCAAATCTTTCTGCAACATCCTGTAAATGCGGTATTACTTTTGATCCTTTTTAAGCTGAGGTTTTGAAAGTATCTTATAAAGCAGGTTATAATGTCTCAACAATGTGGTGCAGTATGGCGGTGAGCCAGATGGCGGCTGCGCGCGCGCCGGCGTCCTCGCCGCGCACGTGCCCGCTCGCCACGTACGAGGCCCGGCCCGCCCTGTAACACAACATGCACTAATAAACACCATGATACTCTAACTCTCTACTACTCTAATAACTATCTATATACATGATATATAGATAGATGAGGGATTATGGGCAAAGAAGGCCAGGATTGAATGTGATATAAGATATCTTCTTCTTTCGTTAACGAAATGAGATGCGATAAAATAAAATGGATATGAATATGGCCTCACCCACCACTTAGTGGGTATTTTGCAAATGTCGAAGTAATTAATAGCAATAACACATTCAATAAATACACAGTACAAATAAAATAATGGATGTGTCATGATGATATGACAATGGCCGTCCAAATGAGATATAATTGGATATAAAAAATATATGGAGTGTAAAACTACGATGTCAAAAAAAGGTGTTCAGAAAGTTGACGGGTGCAACTCTCTTCTCTTTCATAATGAAACCTTTTTGCTCTTAGGATGTGGTTGACATACTCCAACAATATATTCCGCACAAAGCAATAAATCAGCTTTTTAACAAAAATAACTGACTCCAAAAAATTATATAATCTAAAAATCTACCCAATCTAACTTTAATCTAATTATGTATTGAAATTTGAGTTGGTGCCAGACAAACAAGCGAGTCGAGTATTGCCGTTCCGCGCCAAAGACACCAACTATACGGTCCCACACTAAGCAACGCTTGTATTACGTGTACCGTACAATGGACTGAGGGCGATCTCAGTATATAATACTTATATAGATATTAAACATCCATGACTTGACCCGTAGTCCAGAAATCAGTGTCACTACCCACTGAGCTAATCATGGCCCCAAGTCTGCTATCACAATCACATAGTAAGTGTCACTGCTGACAGATATTGTATGCGATATCTGTCAAAAGTGACAGTTACTATGCGGTTGCTGTTCGATTATGAATCGATTGTGTTAGCAGACTTGGAGCCCAGTTCTTCGATTTATTATTAGTTGTTTGTTTGGCACCGACCCTTGTGAATGAGTCTGCAGTACCTCGCAACCATGGTAATGGTGGCTTGAACTCCCTTCTCCGCCGCCTGCGCAGTCGTATTCAGCAACACCTTTAGATCTGCTGCTATGTTTTGTTTGAACATCTCGGCCGCCGAGTGTAGCGTGTCTAACTGCAAATTGACAATTCATCTATCTGTATTTAGGTACTCATACAAATATACATAATATGCCAACTATATAATAGCTACAATTGTATTATATGTATATGCTAGGACTTTTTGGCGGGAAGTTTTCTTTTTATTACATTATAGGCAAGTATTTGATCTCGATCTCACCTGATGGTAAGTGACGATGAGATCTACGGTGGAACATACTTGCCTAGGTAGGAAGGCGGCAGTAGATCGAGACGCTACATTCACTAGGCACATGCAGCGCAGCTGATCTGACCGGCCATCCATGAATGGCAACACCGAACATCATGCCGGAACACGGCTAGGCCGCTTGGCGACATGGCTTTGTTCAGTGGGTGGTGACCAGCCACGGCCGAAGCCTACCACCAGTAGAATTGGCACCACCCAGGGTCACGTGTAGGGTATCTCGAGGGTACTTAATTCTCCTACGGACGAAGGTGACTCGACCCCAAAAACCGTAAAGTTGTCAATTTTGTTTTATTTGCCAAAAAATGTGGTTTGGCCTGCCCCCTAAAAGCCACAACCCGCTTTCTAACTGCTGTGCGGAATTATATAGCTGGAACCTGTGCTTCCTTAACGCATGTGTAATGATTATGTTAAATAAGAATTTCGCTTTGTCGATTTTATAACGTTTCGAAATAATTCTGTAACGAACAAAATGAAGGAATAATAATATAATGTTACCATAGTTCTGTCCCCCGGCTCCGCTCCGCCGTACTTGGTGATGGCATGCATCGCGCTCTCCCACGCTGATAGCCAAGCTGACACGTCATGTGTTTCAGCGCTGAAAATAGAGATTAGATTGGAGCCTTTATCAGAGCCTTTATCCAACTTGGCGGAACAAAATAATATACATTACCATATGAATGCCCTCATCGAACAAGGAACAAGTGTAATTGATTTTTATTGAATGAAGTATATATTTTTGTGACAACGGTTTCGTGGTTTTATGAAGTCAAGTCGGTCCGAATATCTAGAAAATACAACTTGTTAAAAGCATGGGCTCACTATGAGATCGCTTGCGAAGCCGCCGCGAGTCCAAGGCTGTAGATACCGCCCGATGTGCCCCCCATGTCCGTCTCCGCGATCTCTGATAGGTCCCACAGCACATTTGAGATGTACTCCAGTGATGCTGTCTCCAAGTAAGACAGTATAGCTGGAAATATGATAAAATCATTGACAAGGGAGGAGACCTCATGTGTCATTAAGGACGAAATGGCCACTTAAATGTCAGTGTCGATAATAATAAAGACAATACTTGGATGCATCGAAGCAGGAGTCTAGCATTATCCTGTCATCTCTTTCTGGATCGGCAGTGTTGCCGTTTCTCGCTGCAAGATCCGATTTAAGCCAGGCTACTATACCAAAGCTACTAATAGATTTTTACCTTGTCCAAACTTCTTGAGAGTGATCCCGCAGTCTCCGTCGCCGCACCCTGAGTCCAGCCTGTTCAGTAACTCTTCATTCCTGATCAGCTCCTTTGCTGCGCCAGTTAAACTGCCACGGACTAGTTTCTGTGCTTCAGAGGAAAGCGAAGGACCTGATGCTGCCTGAAAAATATTGCACTCCATCTGCATATCTTTTTAATGGTGTATATGGTTTTGCTTTACAAACTCACAACGTCTCACTCCCACATACGTGGCATATCCTCATTTGCTATGTTAAATTGCCTAACTTTAGTCATTATGGTTGGCTTATCGTTCAATAACTAAACTGGGAAATTTGAAAGGTAAGTCTACTGCAGTACTCTTCGGCCCACTCTCAGATTACAAGTATTGTGCGGTAGGACCTACCGGACCGGTAGGGGTGGTCTTCTGAAACGTTACGGCGCGTTACATGGGGGACCCATTCTCCCAAATTTTTGGTAGATTTTTGACCCGGGGGGGTCAGCATCCCCCAAAACTTGCATTACGCAATACTTGAACGCTCCCCACCTTCCTCCCATCACTCTCCAGTAGTGTATCTTCGTCGAAATGTTTCTCATCGCTCCTAACAGAAATGTCTCTGCCAGTCCACCCTGGAGCCTCAGTGGGTGCGTCCAGCAGCTCCAACCAGAAGTCCCCATCCTTTTTATTCAAATGCAGCAAACAGATTTGGAAGCCGTGCATCTCTAGGGACGTCTTAATGTGGCCGGAGAAGATTCGTTCCACTGTGATATTCTTGTTTTCTAAAGGAAAGAAGTTCGTTTTATTCGACTGGCTAGCGTGCCAGTGGATTCTGTGAGGGAGGGCGAGGAAATCTCTGGAGTCTATATTCAACAGTGATTGCAAGTAGGCACTCTGGCTTACATCCGTAAGCCACGATAAGGATACGATCTAGTTGAGATGTAAGATCATTTTGTTCTCTGGATTATTCGGACCATTTAGAAAAAGACTCAATGGATTGATCTCAACTACCTGCACAACATAGTGAGTTAATTCTTCCTGCATAACTATTAGCACCTCTTTCTTATTTCTTTCTGCAGTACGGCTTTAGTTTTATGATAGTGTAATGTCTAAAGTCATATAAATACCTAAGTAATCCTTAGTTTCAGCATTTATTATATTCATTTCGAGCAAGGAAGTTCCACCCAAATTGCTAATCGTTACAGCCACTCTGTCACCGCCATTTAGCTTTAGATATGCAACCACCTGAAACAAACCTTAACTGTTAAAGTATTTATCTATACATATAAATAAAATTGGAGTGTCTGTTTGTAATATTAAAATACCCGCTTTTTACTGAGTGCATTTGGATGTATACACGTCACCTATACCGAAACAACATTTTTTACAATTTTTGTCTGTCTGTCCGTCTGTCTGTCTGTCTGTCTGTCTGTCTGTCTGTCCGTCTGTCTGTCTGTCTGTTTGTTCCGGCTAATCTCTGAAATGGCTGGACCGATTTTGACGGGACTTTCACTGGTAGATAGCTGATGTAACAAGGAGTAACTTAGGCTACTTTTATTTTAGAAAAAAAATAGGATCTCACGAAAAAAATTAAAACCAATGTTGCAGCGCAGCGCCTGATTAAGTTTGAGAGCAACCTGCAATGCGTCCCGCGGGCTCAGAATGGGCGAGCAGGCTGTTGTCAACAGTTGTCTTTGTTAAATACCACGCGGACGAAGTCGCGGGCAACAGCTAGTTTACTATAAAATATATTGCCTCTAGCATTAGTTCTACCGTCTTTAGGTTTACTAGATTCTGATGGTTCTTTCATTATATACCTAATCACCTCATCCAGAATCATCTTGACGACTTCCTTCGCAGTTCCCATCTTGACCTTACAAATGCCGGCCTCCCCGTGCACCCCAGCTCCTAGTTCCATCTGGTCCTGTGCTATCTCGAACAATGGCGGTTGACCTGCAAATTCATCTTCTTTGAGTTCTTTTTGTCCTTTTGTAGTCTTGCTATAAATAAACCTGCCTAAGTTTCACATATTTCTTGGTATGATTGAAGCAATAGACGGAGTGATTCTTTTATAGATGATTCATTTCCAGGTTGGCTACTTATAGTCTGAACGAAAAGAATAAGAGTACCCACCAGGTAAAGAGCAGGCATTGAGGCACACTCCCAAAGTTCCCATGTACTTGTTCATCTCAACAGCAGCGCTGCGGATTGTCGCCAGATCGTAGCCCTTCACTGCCATGGCTCCACATAACTGGATAAGGAGATAACTAAATATAAATATGACCTTCATGTTTTATTTTTGGAAACGTACACACATATTGATCTAGGCCCAAACTAGAACTCCCTATATCTCAGGCGACACCAATATATATGTATAATACCAGCCCTTTTAATGTCCTACTGTTGGGCACGGGCTTCGCATCAATGCAAGGGGGAATAGGCCAAAGTCCACCCCGTCGGCCCAGGGCGGGTTGGAATACTTCACACGTCTTTCAAGGGGTTCTCTCAGACATGCAGGTTACCTCAGGACGTTCTCCTTCACCGTTAATATATATGTATACTTATTTACACATGACTCAGGTTCAAAGATCGTGCTCAGCTCATTACAGAAATGTTTGCACTCATAGAGACTCGAAACCGTGACCCACGCTATAGAATGCTAGGTCACTACACTAGCAACTGAGCCAATCGGCTCATCATCTACTTTCTTATAGACACTGAGTTTATCAATTACATGATTATAGTCTACTCCCAAACTAGTGGTAAGCATGCGTGCATGCTTACCTGCTTGCGCGCGTGAATGCGTCTTTGCGTGTGTGTTTCAGGTTAATAGTAAAACAAATGAGTTTAGTTAGTACCTTATAGAACAGCACCTCGCCGACCATGCTGCGACCGCCGGTCTTGTTCTTACACGACGCGACATCTTCCCCCACTATAATGCCTTCCACCTTAACGCCGGCCATTTTAGCCTTCTCTATAGCTTTGCCGAAGTTCAGCCTGTCGCCTGTGTAGTTCCCAATTATAACAAGTACCCCGCCTAGAAAATATGGAGTGCCTGGTTTGTTATTTAAGTATCATATACGGACGATTTCTGACTTCCCGAAATATACTTTGAACTGTCATTGTAAATATATATAAGTATATATTTTTTTTATATTTATTTGTTGCCCTGTTGGGAGTTTTTAATCGCAGGAATATAGCATTTTTCTCAAATTGTTTTTCCAAGATGAATACTTTGAAGCATGGGTTGGGGTAGCCCGCGATTTGATACGGGTTTGATATAAGTATGATAGGATGAAGACGATGGATAAAAGCGAATGTGTGTGATAGTGTCAGAAGAGGGCCCTCCCTGGAGAACCTTCCACGACCAGATTAATGGTCTATTCCAGAAAGGGAGAGTCAATAGCACTTTCAACAGACGGAACTCTAGGAGGATATGTACAAATGAGGCTGAAGCCAATGTTGGAGGTATGCCAGAATCGAAGCAGAATTTGTATTATCATTAGTATAAAAAGTTGATATAATTAGATGCTGCTCTTTAATGGTCATACTGGATCTATCGCCTACGTTAGTAGCTACAAAGTCTGCTGGCCGAAGACTCAATTGCAAATCAAAAGGGAACAGCCTTACCTGAATTGTATTTGTACAACTGCGATATCCCATACAGGACATTCCCGGTGGGGGGAGAGGCAAACACTCCACCAGCCACGCCGCCCTCCAGCATGCCTGAAGCCACAAACCCTGGAAACCAACAAGACTTGAACCGTAAAACGTACCATCACCCGCTTACATTTAGTTGATGGTATTTGGTCCCAATGTAATAGGGGTTGAACCTATTGCCATTATACCGGACACGCTCCTCCCCAATTCGAGAAGGATTTAGGCCGTAGTCCACCATCATGCTGGCACAGTTCCGTTTAGCGAACTTCACATGACTTTTTGATAGACGTGCAGGATTCCTCACAATGGTTGCCTTCACCGTATAGTAAATCATAATCATTGAAAATCAGATTCGTCATGAAAATCCAAATTCTCAGAGGTGCGAGCTGGGATTTGATCTGCACACCTTGTTCCAAGGCAAGTGTACTACCAACTTGGCTATCACTGCTTTAAGAAATCGAGTTGATAATAATGGAAGGGGTCTTCAGCTTCGCTGGTAAAATACTAGTAGGCTGTTGCTAGCGCAATACTCAATGGCATGGGTCAGGCATCGCCTGTGTTAACCCTAAGACTATAAACGAAAAAGGTGGATATTCTTAGATACCTGATGCAAAAGGCTCATGTCCGGAACCACCTCCACCAAGCAACGCTACCTTCCCTGTGTCGCCCTAAAAGTAAAAAGAATCACACGTTTTTAAAAATATATAAATGTGTCGCATTTTTTTTATCGTCATCTCACAGGTGACGCCAAGATGTGCAAATGCATAAATACCAAAACTCAAATAAGTCATTATCTTACTAGCGTCTGACCGTACGCAGGAGAGCACGGTACCAATAATATGCTCTCTTGCAGCCGAATGACGTAGTTAGTTGAGTCTTATAAACAAAAAAATAAAGGTAAAGATATGTGTATAAATGTAGAGGTATAAAAGTTAAGTGTATAAATGTAGAGGTATAAAAGCTAAGTGTGTAAATGTAGAGGTATACAGTTCTTACCTTCCTCCTGATGGTGATGACGCGGTGCTTGGGGTGCAGGTGCAGCATGGGGAAGGCGGCCACCACGCCGCGCAGGTTGTCGTCGACGCAGCTCTCCGGCGAGTTGATCAACTTCTTCGTGATTGGCTTGTTTGTAGCCATCTTTTTTTTCTGAATAACGTTCTAAAATTGATCACTTCAAAGGACTTCTAATGAAAACTAAAGAACCATCAAAGGTTCTCTAATTCATTACTACAAAATTATTTTTACTTAACACTATCTTTTCTATAAAGACTTTTTTTGCTAATGCAATGAACACCTTAAGTAAGTACGAACGTATACCACACAAACTCAACTAACTAAATAGGTACGTTCATGTAACTTTATCTAACTCACTAACTTAAAAGTTCCAACAAGTTCATGTACAAGTGTACCTACTAGTACTAATTACATGAATTTGGTATGCAATTAATTATGAAAAATGAGATATTTTCGAATTACAAAAACAACACAACACCTTACCTTTTAATGAACAACACTTAATCAAGCCGAATGTCCGATAAGATACTAACGGCTATTCGAAACAAAACACCACTCACATAAACACACGTTACATAACTGATTAGCTTATCAGCACAGAGTTTGCGACCCCAGCCTATCATTTTACGTAAAACATAAGAAAAATAGATACTTACATATCTAAATAATAGGTAGCCAGTAGTGTTATTCCGTAACGGCAATCTCTTATCTTCTCTCTCGCTCTTTTCTCTCTCTCTTGAATAAAAAAAAAACATTTGAACCGAGAGTTCATGCGTGAGATGTGGGTTTGTCATTTAATCTCATATCAAACGCGAGATTTCGGTTGTAAAATGTTAAATTTGAATTGAAATTTTACAATTCACTTTTGGACTCACGCGCGAGTTATGGAGATTGTCGTTACAGAATAGCACTACTGATCTACTAAAGTTGTCTTTCATCTAAGAATGTAGGCAAGCAATCGAGCATAAGTGAGTCTTCTCCACAGTACAACTAGGTTACCAACCAGGTACGTAGGTACGGGTAAACTTCCCCCCTAAATGGTTTACTGCGAAGGTAATTTCATGTGTTTTATATACAACTAGCTGCGCCCGGCGGTGTTACCCGCGATAAAAAGTATGAAAAATTAAAACATATATCCCACGGGAACCATACATTTTACCGGGATAAAAAGTAGCCTATGTGCTATTCTAGACTATAATCTATCTCTGTGCCAAATTTCATCCAGATCCGTTCAGCCGTTCGGGCGTGAAGAGTAACAAACATCCATCCATCCATCCATCCATCCATCTATCCATCTATCCATCCATCCAATCTTTCACATTTATAATATTAGTATAGATTTCAAGTAGGTATTTAGGTAGTTATTGTAGTCAAAATAGCAGTTACTATGTTGGCATATCTCTCGCGTTGGAGATAACAGTCACAAATTCAAACCCCAGTCTGCACGTCTGGGATTTCTGGATTACATGTGTAAATCATATTTTCTATTGCTAAACAATTAAGGATCATATCTTGAAGACACTTGCGTGTGGAAAAGACCCTGCAAACTCTAAGGGAAGGAATTATTTACAGTAATCAACTGATTACTTGCCAAAAAAGTGAATTATTTACAGTAATCAACTGATTACTTGCCAAAAAAGGTGGAGCTGCAAAGGGGTTTGCAGTCTCACCTTACTGGGCTTCCCTTCAAAGTCAGGCTTAGTTTTCAAAAGGCGTTAAAAGTCCGCCAACTTGCAATGACCCAGCTTTGGTGCAATATGGCATCAATCCTCCCCGCATTGAGGGGAGACCAGTGCCTGGTAATGGAATGAGGGTTAATTCATTTTGTCGATAAGCTTATCATAATCGTTTAGTTTGTGCAATATGTGTGTATCTATACATCTATACATATAAATAAAATTGGAGTGTCTGTTTGTAATATTAAAATAACCGCTTTTTACTAAGTGCATTTGGATGTATAGACGTTACCTATACCGAAACAACATTTTTTAAAATTTTTGTCTGTCTGTCTGTCTGTCTGTCCGTCTGTCTGTCTGTCCGTCTGTCTGTCTGTCTGTCTGTCTGTCTGTTTGTTCCGGGTAATCTCTGAAATGGCTGAACCGATTTTGACGGGAATTTCACTGGCAGATAGCTGATGTAACAAGGAGTAACATAGGCTACTTTTATTTGAGAAAAAAAAAATAGATCTCTCGAAAAAAAAAAAACCAATGTTGCAGCGCTGCGCCTGATTAAAGTTTGATAGCAACAATCTGCAATGCGTCCCGCGAGATCAGAACGCGAGCAGGCTGTTGCCAACGGCTGAGTCTTTGTTAAATACCACGCGGACGAAGTCGCGGGCAACAGCTAGTATAATATAAAATTGGAGTGTCTGTTTGTAATATTAAAATAACCGCTTTTTACTAAGTGCATTTGGATGTATACACGTTACCTATAACGAAACAACATTTTTTACAATTTTTGTCTGTCTGTCTGTCTGTCTGTTTGTTCCGGCTAATCTCTGAAATGGCTGGACCGATTTTGACGGGACTTTCACTGGCAGATAGTTGATGTAACAAGGAGTAACTTAGGCTACTTTTATTTTAGAAAAAAAAATAGGATCTCACGAAAAAAAATTAAAACCAACCAATGTTGCAGCGCAGCGCCTGATTAAGTTCGATAGCAACAACCTGCAATGCGTCCCGCGGGCTCAGAACGTGCGGGCAGGCTGTTGCCAACGGTTGAGTCTTTGTTAAATACCACGCGGACGAAGTCGCGGGCAACAGCTAGTTTACAATATGATTGAGCACTGCCTGCTGCCATATTATTATTGCTGCGCGCGCGCTAGTCCTTGTAGGTGTACGTTCGGCACGTACAACGCCCTATTAGCTCTGACAAACAATTTGTTTTAACAGTTATTTATTACTCCTTGTTCATACCCGAAAAGGGGGAACCCAATATAAATAAATCATTGTTATAGTTAGCAGAACGCTCAGCAAGCCTCTTAAAAACAATTTAATATAGTTAGATACAAATCTCACTAACCTCGAGAAAGATATGAATTAAGCACAAAAACACTATGTCACAGGTAACACAAACAATAATTATTGTCTCACAACATAATAAGAGGATTAACCTCTTATCAGCAACCAGTTTAATCTTAAAACTGATAGAATGTTATCAAAAGATTAAAGGAACTGACCGTGTGTGGCGCGGTATGCGATGGGTATGAACGAACTTGAGTATCGTGGTACATTTAGCGACGTGATTGGCGTATCTCAATTGCGGGTAAAGCCGGGTGTACTCGTATAGATATAACACCGCTAAACAAATTATGATAATGATGTACCAAGGTGTTTCAAAATTACTTAGACTCAGTACCATGGTTGGTGTAAAGCAGCCGAAACATCGGGAACGTTAAAAACGTATAATAAACGCGATAAAATCAGGAAGATTAGTTTTATTTCAATATTTAAACTCAGGTCACATGGATACGATAGATTCTACAATAAACCCTCGGCATGTTAAATAACTAGCGAAAGTCGCTAACTACAATACCTTAAAGGATACATTTTTATTAATTGCATACAATATTTGGATATTATATCTTATACTCTATAAAATATGAAATAAGACAGCGTTTTCTTTATTTCCAAACCGTACTAAAAGCCCCAAATAAATATATAAAAATAACATTATAAGGCCTTGGATACAAATGATTTTTTCCAGTTCTTTCCATTTATACTCTTGGATACAAATGATTTTTTCCAGTTCTTTCCATTTATACTCTCTCTGTGTCTCTTGGGCTGTGTCTATGCATTCTGATGATATTATTTTCCTTTTTATCTAACAATGCAGCTTTTCGATTTCCCAAACTGTTTATTCATTCGTAGCTTAAGAGGTATTATCACAAAGCAACTCTTCGACCATTTATACTAATATTATTATATTATACTTAAGTTACATACAAGTCTAGACAAGAATAATTGTCTGGAGTTAATCCTCGTATTTTGTCGATTTCATAAATAGCTCTAGCCTAGCTTCACGGAGGATTGTCGCCTTAATTGACAAGGAAACCTCGTTAAGCATGACAAAGAGAAGACAATGAATGAGGTGTATAATTAACTAACTGCTCACACTGCTATACTAATACCTACTCATTCGTTTAGAATAATGTATATAAATGTTAAAACTATTCTACGTAAGCATATGTTATTTAAGTACATATGTTTGCGTCTATTATCGATATTATCGATCGTATTTGTGAATCAATGTGATAATGTTCCCATCACTAATCCGACCAACCCCGGTCCCGCTTCCTTCATTTCGCATTCTCTCATTTCGCATTCTCTCATTTCGCATTCTCATTCGTTCCGGTCAGCGTTGCCAGTAAAGTAAATAAATAAATATCGCCAGACCAACACACCAACTATATGGTCCCACGGTCAACGCTTGTATTATGGGTACCGTACAATGGACTGGGGGCTAACCCAGTATCAGTGGCGTAGCATGGGTGGGGCGGAGGGTGCGGTCCGCACCGGGAGGCACTTTGCCGGGGGCGCGGTTAGAGAAAAAAAAATTAAGATATGAAAAAAAAAAACTTTTTGTGTTTTTTTCGTCATTTTTTTTTGTCGTTAGCATGCCCCAAATTTTTTATAATGCATAGCAAAAATAAGAGCGGCAAATTTGAAATCCGCACCGGATGCTAATGACCTATGCTACGCCACTGCCCTGTATATATTGCTTATATAGATATTAAACATCTATGACTTGGGTACAAACATTCGTGCTCATCCCACAAAGTATGACCCTACCAGGATTCGAACCCGGGACCCTCGGCACAGGAAGCAGGGTCATTACCCACTGCGCTAATCAGGAAAGTAAATGAAACTCCATTTTAAATAGTATTATTTATTGTCTGTGTAATATTAAAGGTTTCAGTTTGTCCGCGGAAGTGTGTGATGGTGCCGAGGATGCCGCGCGCTGCGCCGGAGTACACCATGCGGTGCGGGGCCGGCGCCGCGGCGGGGGGGACCCTCCACTCGAAGGTGGCCCGACTCGTACCCACCAGCGCGGAGATACGCTCCCAGTGGAACCTGACGGAAATGTTAAATACCAGCTTCACGACCTGATTAGCGCAGTGGTAGTGAATCTGCTTTCTGCGCCGAGGGTCCCGGGTTCGAATCCTGATTGGGACACAAGCTTTGTGTGATGAGCACGAATGTGTGTACCCGAGTCGTGGATGTTTAATATGTATATACATATTATATACTGAGTTTGCCCTCAGTCCATTGTACGGTACTCATAAAACAAGCTTAAAGTGGGACCGTATATTTGGTGTGTTCGTCTGGCGATATTTAAAGATTCATAACTCACTTTGTGTTCCAGTCAGCATCATTGGCAACTACCACCCATTCGCCGTCTTCCAGCCTCTCCACCACTGCATGGCTGGACTCCTGTTTCAGGTCATTCCTTGGGTTCGCTGCCATCTGCCAAACAAATTAGAATATTCCTATGTACCTGTATATAACTGTGCTACTAATAATCTATTGCTTTTTTTAATATACATTATAGGCAAGTATTTGATCTCGATCTCACCTGATGGTAAGTGACGATGAGATCTACGATGGAGCATACTTGCCTAGGTAGGAAGGCGGCAGTAGATCGAGACGCTACATTAACTAGGCACATGCAGCGCAACTGATCTGACCCGCCATCCATGAATGGCAACACCGAACATCATGCCGGAACACGGCTAGGCCGCTTGGCGACATGGCTTTGTTCAGTGGGTGGTGATCAGCCACGGCCGAAGCCTACCACCAGTAGAATTGGCACCACCCAGGGTCACGTGTAGGGTATCTCGAGGGTACTTAATTTTCCTACGGACGAAGGTGACTCGACCCCTAGAGCTCGAGCATAGAGCAAATGATGAAGCATAGAGCAAATAATGAAGCATAGAGCATTTTAAAAGGAATAGTTGGTATGAGCAATTCTGCATTGTAATCGTCTTCTAGGTCCTACAGCACACAGCACTACTATGGGTGTTGCCTTAGTCAGTTCGCCGGAAGTCGTCCTTCGAACACCACCAATCAAGTTTTTATTAATTATCTTTTAGTTTAAATGCTTGAATAAAGATGCTCATTCACAAATCTTGCATTCGACATTTTGCTATTCGCCTTTAAATTGAATTGAAGTGGGAGAGGTCTAAACCCCACACCCACCTTGATGACGTCAAGATCTAGTTGTGAACTACAGTGCACAGTTGCTTTTACCCAAGCCCGTAGGTACTCTACCTACGGCCTTTAGGTGTTTGACCCCTCCCCCCTTCGAAATGCTTTAACTAATCCAAGGTTTTATAATAAAGGTACTTTCTAAAATATTTTCGACTTTTTTTCGGATTGTTGTTGTTGTTGCTTATTGTCTCTGGTCCAGAGCTCGACCCGCTCCAAAGTGTGTTGTTTGGCTTTGCCCCCCCCCCCCCCCAAGTGAATTCATGCCTCCCGCTCTGCTTATAATTCAACCAGAGTTTCATGTGGCTGATGACATCACACGCGTCGCAGGAAGCCGGTGGATGCGAGTGGCGTTGGACCGTGATGTGTGGAAGTCGTTGGGGGAGGCCTATGTCCAGCAGTGGACGTCTATCGGCTGATAGATGGATAGATAGATAGTCTATGATAGTTCCATACAAAAGTAGCGCTGACTCGGTCTCCCGCCTGCGCCTGCGGCGGCGGCGCGCGCATGACGTCACCGAGCTCCCGGCCGAGCTGCGACACGTCGAACAGCACCGGCGCGATGAGGGACAGCGTACGGTCCCGGTGGTCCGCCGGCTCCCGACCGCCGGGGACCTCGCCACCCTGGACATTACCAAAAAGGCTATACAAAAACTGTACGGAAACATTCAGCCAGACAATATATAATGTTGAAACAGAATATAATGTTAACGGAACTTAATCATATTAATAGGACGACCTAGATCGATGAGTCATAGATATCTAATAATGTTACATCCCAATCAACGTACTGATTTTCCTCTCTTGAGGTAATCATAATAATTGACTCAATTTGCGACAAGAAACAAGCCCACCCATCACATTAATATTAAAAAGATATTTATTTGGCACTGTATTTGTTACCTTTTATTGAGATAAAAACCTTATTTTCTTCAACAGTCAATTTTATTATTTTCTTTGGAGGGGGGGGGGGGTGGATTTAATTAGTTAGTTAAGGGGTTCGCTGTCATCTGGAAACATTAACAGGTGTTCATGAAGCCAAAGGTTTGAGAAACCCTGAGTTAGACTCTCTAATTAAGCTATATGCTTGTTCTAGGAGTAGGCTTACGTCACTCTGTCACTCTGTGCACTCGGGGCGGTGGTGGGAACCCCCTAAATCGATATTATATTAGTTTCACATCAACAAACTATTTGGCAGTATCAGTAGCATACTATATGCTTACCTCAATAGCAGCAGCGGTAAACTCATTAAACTTATTCAGGAAAATGTCGAGGGTGTTGGGACCATATATCGTGGAAGCAGCTTCGTACCTCTGGACCTGTTAACCAAATTCAGATTCATGCTTCAGAACATTCCCGAAAACTTAAATTAACGACTGATTGGCTAGATTATTT
Source organism: Pheosia tremula (assembly GCA_905333125.1). NCBI lineage: Eukaryota > Metazoa > Arthropoda > Insecta > Lepidoptera > Notodontidae > Pheosia > Pheosia tremula. Next base: position 9,738,998 of record HG995404.1, on the reverse strand, counting down.
AGGGCCGCTTAAGGCAGGGTTACCCAAACATATTTTGTCTACTGCCTACTTTGAGAATGAATTATTTTTAGCGCCCCCATTCTTCCACCCACTTAAAAACCACTATAACTTCAAATTAAATCAATTATTGTAAGCCTCTACACAACGCCCCCATTTTCTTCTGGGCCTCTTACCGCCCCCTTTACGCTTGCAGCGTCCACAAGGGGGCGTTATCGCCTTTGGGAAAGGCTGGCTTAAGGATTTTAAAATGAGAAAATTATGAGCTTACCTGATACTCTTCAAAAGTAGATACATAATGTATGTACTCATTGGTTAGTCCAGAAACGATTACTCGGGGTTCGAAGCCGTGTCTCTCCATGACACTGCCGACGACCCTCTGCATTCGCCTGCCAGCCATGGTGGTGGGCTCCCCGGGGACCCCGAGGATGACCACATCCCCTAGCCAGATGAGGGACGCTGACACTATGTGGGGATGCCAGGGGATGGGGAAGTTGGCCTGGAATTCAGATCATAGTAAATCTTTGGTATTGGTAACGACGCGATGGTAGTTTAACGATTCTCATGGATACGTCTGTTATCAAAATGGAGTACTATGCTAGTATAATGGCATAAGAAATATTTTTCAAAATTGTGGAAGAATATCGTCTTCCACAATTTTGAAAAGTATTTCTTATGCCATTATACTAGCATACTACTCCATTTTGATAACTATTGAATTCAACCACCATTCAACTGAAAATGAATTGATGCTGTATTTTAAGGGTTCTCATGTTTATTGCCATTAAAGCTTACCCTCCCAGTAGCCAGCAGTATGGGCTTGGGTGCATGACACTCCACGTCCTCAGGAGTCGCCTCTGCTATCACGCCGCCCACCAGGTCTAGCAGCGGATTGCCCTCAATCGTGCCCTGTTTGCAAACTGAAATTACTGTAAGCCCGTAGCTCCTTTTAATAATAATATTTAATAATAATTCCAGCCCTTTTTTATGTCCCACTGCTGGGCACGGGCCTCCCCTCAATGCGAGGGGGATTAGGCCATAGTCCACCACGCTGGCCCAGTGTGGGTTGGCGGACTTCACACATCTTTCGAGGGGTTCTCTCAGACATGCAGGTTTCCCCGCGATGTTTTCCTTCACCGTTTAGCAAGTGATAATCATGGTTGAAAATGAGATTCGCACATGAAATCCCAGAGGTGCGAGCCGGGGTTTGAACCAGCAATCCTCGTTACCGAGGCAAGCGTTCTACCAACTTGGCTATCACTGCTTGGTTCAAGCTTCTTTTGGTAGACTTCTATATCTACTTGTCCTATGAAAAATATAGGAAATGTTGAATCACCTGTGTAATATTGAGAGTGTTAGCACCGTCTATTGTTCCTGATGCGAAGCTGTAGCCCATGGCTGGTACACATCCCCTCACTGGTTCATTCTACAAAGAATCAAGCAGAATAATAATAAATAAATTTCGCTGTTTATGCTATCATTTTCAGCAATTGACCCCAGCAGGTGGCTAACATAACATTAAAATTCTCAATAAGGGCCTATACGTGTTGGACTCATGTCCCCACGCAAGCCTTCCAAAAATCCGGGTATAGCCCGTGTAAAGAGAGATACATAATAAATAATAATAATTTATTTATAAATGTTGCTTCTTAACAATGTGTTATCTGTGCCTGAACTAGGAAAGTCCTGTATCTCAGGCAACAGAGCTCTTTCAGGGACTAACAAATGTGGCAACTATAATAATAAAAGGAACAGTGAGATTAAATAATGAAAATTAAAACGAATGTAGAGAGGAGTAGAATATTTATGAGCAACATATTCACGAAAGCTTAAAGATGTATGAGCTTAACGAAAGAAGGATCTTGGATTTATAGCGGCAATGGGATATAGTTACGTTGTTTGTAAACTTTGATACCGCGTTCCAGGCTTGTATGGAGATAACGTCAATCATATTAAGCGCTGTAGACAGTGTCATCTTTGATCCAGTGTAGTCACGCCATTGTCATATCATCATGTCACATCCATTATTTTATTTATCGTGTGTATTTATTGAATGTGCTATTGCTATTAATTACTTGACATTGGCAAAATACCGCTAAGTTGTGGGTGAGGCCGTATTCATATCCATTTTATTTCATCGCATCTCATTTTGTAAAGAAAGAAGAAGAAGAGATCCAATGTAAATGTTCCTTGTCGCAGGATTGCAGAGGTCGCTACAGATTCTTAACTTACAATTATGAAGGAGTCTGTGACAGGATCGTATTTGGGTACAACCTCTTCAGCCATCTCCAGAAACTGATGTACTACTCCGAGTTTACCCCTCAATTCTTCAGCCGGGGAGTTCAGTACCTCCTGAAAACAAACATCATATTATAAAACACTCTGTATGAGCTTGAAATTTTAATGTCACCGTATTAAAAAGTATTCAATTCTTTCCTAGACTTTTGAAGAGCACAAGGATGGTATTACAGCTCATCTGAATCACTCTACAGCAGCCTTTCCCAAAGTGGGTGATAACGCCACCTTGTGGGCGCTGCAGGCCTTAAGGGCGGTAAGAGACCCAGAAAAAAAATGGGGGCGTTGTGTAGAGGCTTACAATAATTAATTTAATTTGAAGTTATAGTGGTTTTAAGTAGGTGAAAAAATGGAGGCGCTAAAAATAATTCATTCTCAATGTAGTAAGTAGTCTCAATGTAGTGTAGTTGACAAAATAAGTTTGGGAATCCCTGCTCTATACCCACATCAATAGTCCTTTTCAATCTTTACTATTTACAGCTGATATAGAGAGGGTACTAACCATAGCCCCCTCGTACACCTTGGTGCCAATGATTCTGGTACTCTCAAACATGTCCTCGCCGGGGCCGGTGGAGAAGCACAGCTCGTTGGCGCCGCACAGCAGGAAGTGGTTGTCGCACTCCGCGCGGCTGAACTCGCAGCGAGCGCCGCGCGTGTTCGGAGACACATCGCCCAGGCTTGATGAAAAGAAACCCGTCACTATGGTTGGCTGGAGAAAATAAAAAGAAGTTTTTTTGTAACATTATAGGCAAGTTTTTGATCTGGATCGTAAGTGACGATGAGATCTACGATGCATACTTGCCTGGAAGGTACCTGTTGACTCTCGACTCGAAAACACATAGTGAATAGTAATTGGTTTTAGCAAATAGAAACTGACATCAATAAGAAGATCAGCGCAAATAATTGGTAACCTTCGATAGCAGACGGCAATAGAAGAAGTGATTCATTGAATTGGATCAACATTTTTAAAACATTGCATTACAGAGCCGAATAACAACAAGGGGAGGTTTTTAGTATTTTTGAAAAAAGTTCAAATAATGCAGGCTTTGTCTGCCGCAAAGATGACTCCAGAGAATAGTAAAGGAAGACATCGCAGAATATTAGCAGATTTTATTAGAATAAATTGGCACTGCTGTAAAAAAGCGTTCCTTTCCGGGGAGAGAGTGTCTTAAAGAATCTTGCAGTTCTTGCATTCAATTAAGATTCTGCAGTAGCTAGCTATCATTGCTGGAGACACTCACCTTGCCAGCCAATGCCCCTGGGTTGAGATCCTGCTCCATCCTCAGTGCGGCGTAACCCAGGTTGTCTGAGGATATTAATAGGTTAGTCATGTTCATGCTGGTTGTGTGCACCGCGAACCAGCTCATCACGCCGTGGAGGCTGCCATCTTCTTTCACTATCCTGATCTGGGTTAGGATGTCGTCGGTATTGCTGTCATACCTGAAAGTAATGAGTTTAATCAAATTATGATTACTGGAATTGAACTATTAGCATAGTACCAAGTCGAGGCTCGAGTTTACTAATCTTCATGAATATCATATTGCATTAGGGATATAGACTAGCGGATCTGGATACCAAAGGTTACAAAATAAATGTCAAGATATTTCAAGAAAGGATATTTTTCCACAATGGATTGACTTGGTTGGTGGTGGGTTCTCCTAAATCTGATCAACTGTTTGGTTCAGACAATCGCCAATAAAAAGTCGGTCTAGGTACTCACTTAGCCCTCTCCCCAGTTGGATTATACCCATAAGAGTACGGAGACCTGTTCATGTGAGCATCAAACACCCGAGTCTGACCGAAGTAGAGACGAGCTGGTACTATACTCTCATGTGCACGGATTATACTCTGCAATCAATAAATCGTTATAGAAATAAAGGGGAACAGAAATATCGTAGCAATATCTACGTTGACGATCTACTTACCCTCGTTATTCCATCAACATAGGCGTCGAAGGTCTCTCTAGAAAAGCCGAGGATACTGATATCCAGGAGGAAGTCCACCAAGTGCCCGCCAGGTGTGGCGTGAGTATGTGTTCCCGTCACTATCACGTTTCTCAGAGTGTACATATCACCGTAACGACGCTGAAGGTTGTTCACCACCTAGGCACATTGGAAATTACTCTAAATTGGTATTTTTGTCATCGTTAGGTAGCAAACTGATAGCAAAGCTTAGTTGTTAATCTTGTGTTATGGAATCTCGTTGGTATGCGTTATCTTCTTTAGTCAATCTGTGTGAAAGACAACTGGTCACTCTGCTGTCTGCTGACATTTTGTGGTACAGAATAACAAGAAGATTATGTTTTCCACAAGGGGGAAACGCCATTTTCATATCATCATGTCACATCCATTATATTATTTATAATGTGTTATTGCTATTAATTACTTGACATTGGCAAAATACCCGCTAAGTTGTGGGTGAGGCCATTAGCATAGCCATTTTATTTCATCGCATTTAATTTCGAATGAAAGAAGAAGTTTTCCAGAAGTCTGGAGCAGCCAGTAATTTTTTGTCTTGCAGGTAACGTTTGGTTTGCGTTTGGTTAATATCCTTTTGCTAGTAGGTACCTCTCGTCTGACTGCAATGCCTACAGCTTGCACCTCAGCTGTGACTAGCACGATCCTCGTTCCTCCTCTCACGAAGATAAACGATCTGGCGAACTGACGCAAATGTATACCTGCACCTGATTGACCTAGATCGGCGTAACCCATCTGAAAATTATTTTAAACTCCTTGAAATGGTAGATTTCTTTTTAGTTCGTTGATGCTCTGCTTTTCTATCATCTGTTAAGGGACTTAGCAGATGCAATAGATTGTTTATCCGACGTGTGTATAACAAATATATGAGAAACTTATTATCACCGTTTTGCTGTCAAGGTTAGGTAGGATCCAAGTTATCTTAACCATACAGACCCTAGCACAGGTTAAAGGATTCAGTTATCTTACCAAAAATAATGTTTACCTTTACTGTAACTCATCAGCAACATCATCAAAGTCAAATTGTAATCAGCATACTACATTCTAGTTATATACAAACTGACGTGACGTTGAAGTCATCAACAAATTATTTTGTCAATATCTGGTGCTATCTCGAATTCGCGAATGTATATGTAGTTATTTTGGCAATGGTGTTAACAACTTCTGTAAGTGTACCTACGTATTAGCTTCATGGTTGTAGCTTACCTTCAGTTTAGTAGGTACTGAATAGGCACCACCCCCCCCCCCCCCCCCCCCACCTTGTATAAGTAACGCATCTTGTCGTTTTATAAGTAAGAGAAAGAGAGAGAGAGAGAGAGTGTGTGGCGGACGAACCGAGTGGTTTTCGTGCCATCTTATATTTTCAATGTGTATTGGATGTGGATGCTGTATTGTCATGTTACAGAACACTTACAAAATTGATCTCAACACACGGGCCAGTCATATCGGCAATCCCCACGCCCACTTGGTACACCACACTTCCGTCGTCATCAGGCACCATTGTGGTGGTTTCGGTGGTTTCTGGAACTGCTGTCACTTCATCGTAATCATCATTGATGATCAGTACTACAGTGGCTGCCATGCCACCTATCACGGCTAGAGTTATTAGAGCTATCACAACTTTGCCCGTTACCGTGATCGCCATTGTATTCTGGAAGTTTATTAATGCAATATACCAGTATTCAATGGAACCAGGACATCACGATTTACTGGCGTACATAGGCTGCGCTAGCGTTAATTAAAAATTGACGCAAAATAAAATCGAATTAAAAAAAACACCAAAATAAAATCATTTTTTTTAAATAGTTTGTGACCGTTGAAAATAATTGAAATTAAATTTATATAAATAAGTACTTACACAGTTAAAAGTAAAACCAATCACAATAATAATATTAATAAAATATATTATTTACAACAATTGTCACATGTAGATACCATTCCATGTGCGTCTTTAATGCTACAGGTAAGTATTTCTAATTTATTATTAAGTAATCAAAATAATTTAGATAAAATTATTTATCACGGTGTTTCTTTATCGAGAATGCTATCTTGCCCAAGATTAACGAATTAACATATTTTAATTGGAATTAAGAGACTTGGGGGTCTTAGATATTGAAAACAGATTCTTTCGTGAGCACTTAAATAATTAAATACGTAAGTGCATGTTCAGTCTACACCAGGGATTCCCAAACTTTTTGTGGCAAGAGACCCCTTTTCCAAAATGAACCGATACCTCAGACTCCCATAGCCAAATGACTTCAAAAATCCTATCTCTATGTTTTTTCCTATTGATATAAAATACTTACCAATTTAAAAAAAATGCGGTTAGTTAAGTGAGTAAACTAGACATCATTTTTTCTCGTCAAAATTTAACAAAATAAATAGACACAAATTACGTAAAAATACTTCAATCATTAGTTTTGGAAAAAACTATTAATCGCAACGTTTCAAATAAGACCTTGTGTTAATAATTAAGGGTCCATTTTTAGGCGTCGTCGACCCCAAAATAAGTTTTCATTTATGTCGACCCCTGGAAAACCGATATCGACCACTTTGTGAATCTCTGATTTTGACGGTCACTTAATTTCTTCTATCTTTATATTTTTTAAGAGCAGTAACTTGATCATCAGCTGTTTCAAGTCTATCCAAAATGTATAGTAAGCAGATACATAGTTAGGTAAGTATTAAATAAAATAACTCAATATATTTATTATTTTTTATATTATAATTGTGGCACTTCGTTCTCCAAGAACACATTCTTATAAGACTATCATTAAAATTAGCGTTTAATAATACAAATGACACTGAATCAGTTTAAAAATATACAGGAAATATATCTACAACCATTACATAACGATGTATATACGTATGTTGTAGAGTTAAGGAAAAAAAAATGACAATTTGTAAGTGCCCCCGTAGGCCTATACGAAATAAATGTTTTGACTTTGACTTTGACATTGAATAATTGTCATGGAGACGGTCAACAACTAAGTATCCCACTAATCCCACTATCCCACTAATCCTACTAATATTATAAATGTGAAAGCTTGGATGGATGGATGTTTGTGACTGATCACGCCAGAACGGCTGAACAGATCGGGATGAAATTTGGCACAGATATAGATTAGAATCTGGAATAGCACATAGGCTAATTTTTATCCCGGTAAAATGTATGGTTCCCGTGGGATAGATTTGTTTTAATTTGTCATAGAGCAATGGATAGACATGATTGTTTGCATAGGTAGTGGTAGTTTAGGGGTCAGAAAATGACATAGGGACATACTTTTTAATCGCGGGTAGCACCGTGGGGCGTAGCTAGTTATAAATATGCGAGAGTATTACCGTCTATACGTACACATATGTATATGTATCTAAGTACTTACAATAAAAAAACCTAGATACATATATATCTTACTGGATATTCTTAATATTTTTTGTAAAAATAATAAGTAGGCAGGTAGGTACTACATAACATAATAACATGTAATCAATATTTTTTTGTATTTCAAGAAATGTTTCAGCAAATAAAGAATCTATATATGTGAACGTATTGTTGACAAGAATTTAATTAATCGACTATCTGATCGATGACTGATAAATCGAACGATAATTTTGGATTACCTACGCAACAGATTTGCATACAAAATTACGTAATTTTATCAAATTTATCAAGTAGGTACCTACTGCCTGATATAGCTATTAATTAAAAGTGCAGCGAGGACAATACTGATGAAGTAGTTCATAAAAAAGATGATCAAGGCCGTAGGCAGGGCCTGTAACCCCCCTCCCCCCTGCGAAATCCGAAATTCCTCAGAGAACCCATTGCTTGTATCCACCGTATACAAAGTTACTCCCTAATGTCTCTGGTACAGAGCTCTGCCACCACCGAAGTGAATTCCTGGCTACGGCCTTGGATGAACAAAATGCGAAGGCCATTAAGTATGAAAATATTAAACTCGCGCGCATAGAAAAGAAAAATAAAATACTGTGTCACAACTCTTAGTTATACCGGTATCTGGTTTGATCTCGCTACTTTACACATGATTAACTTCAAATGTTATTAAACTATTTGGCAATAACATTAAAAATCGGACTAGTTACACAAAAAAGACAAATACGTATGGAATTCATAATTTTAACGAATAATAATAATAGCAGCCCTTTTAAATGTCCCACCGTAGGACACGGGCCTCCCCTCAATGCAAGGGGGATTAAGCAAATATCCACCACGCTACCCCGTGCGGGTTGGCGGACTTCACACGTCTTCCGAGGGGTTCTCTCAGACATGCAGGTTTCCTCACGATGTTCTCCTTCACCGTTACAATTTTAAATAAACGTGAATTACATTTATTCATATACTTTGGTATTTATGACATAATCTGGTACCTAAGTACCTATAAAATTATTGCACTACGTACCTAACACAAGTTACAATTTCGAATAGATACAACTAATATTTTGGCAATAGTAATGATTAAATAGAAGTATATAATTAAATATATACCTTAATTAGGTAGGTACCTAAAAAGGTATGAACAATCTCATCTTATTACAATCTTATTAGTTGGATAAATCTACCTACTCTGAGTCCTTCATATAAAAATCTACCTTATATCAAAGTAATGCAAAGCCTACAATCTATCCCTCAAATTTATAGAAAGTTATAATGGATTATAAAGCCATTATAACGCACTTTTTCTTTTGAAATTTTAGTTATATACCATTATAATCAATTATAAATATGTATAAATGGGGGTATATATAAGATTTACATAAATAGTGTAAAATATTTTAAAGGGTCCATTGGTGAGCTATAAAGGTCACATTCTCGAAAAAAAATTAAATTATTTATAATGTCAAAAATAATACTACGTACTAAGTGCGCGGTGAAACGGTAGTCTCGCTTTCTCACAGAAAAATCAAACACTGTATACACATATATTTTATACGTACACTCTTTAAAATATTTTACAGTATTTTTATTAAATAAAATTATCGAATGACGCGCAAAAAAAACCTAGTAATACTGTATCTATTTCATATAATTTTGCAAGTCGATCTACAGAGGATCAAGCTAGAAAAAATAAAAAATTATATTCGACAAATTCATAAAAAAAATTTACTAATTCGACCCTAAAACGAATTAACATTCTCAATGGCTTTACGACTCACAGCATCCATTAGTGATCCAGCTTCCACTCAAGAGCTAAGGCGTCTAAGTTTGATCCTAAAACGTCGGATAATCCTTAAGTGACCTCGAAACTGTCCGTAAAACCATCGTAAGGGTAGATACCCCCCAACACGTACTTGTAGTTACCGAAGTGGTGGATCCTGTAGGTGCCAGGGGGGGTGCCGGGGGGGATCTCCCATTCTACCTCCACGTGGCTGGTGCCCATGACCTTGGAGTCGCGGTGCCATATGAACCTGGTCAAATAAGCACAGAAATGATAGAGTATACCTACATGTTAAAAATAATAAATATCGCCAGACGAACACACTAACTATACGGTCCCACATTAAGCAACGCTTGTATTATGGGCACCGTACAATGGACTGAGGGCGATCCCACTATATAATACTTATATATAATAACACAGCCCTTTTTAATGACCAACTGCTGGGCACGAGCCTGCCTCAATACGATATATATAATACTTATATAGATAACTAGCTGTTACCCGCGACTTCGACCGCGTGGTATTTAACAAAGACACAACCGTTGGCAACAGCCTGCTCGTGCATTCTGAGCCCGCGGGACGCATCGCAGGTTGCATATCAAACTTAATCAGGCGCAGCGCTGCAACACTGGTTTTAATTTTTTTTCGTGCGATCCATTTTTTTTTTTCTAAAATAAAAGTAGCCTAAGTTACTCCTTGTTACATCACCTATCTGCCAGTGAAAGTCCCGTCAAAATCGGTCCAACCATTTCAGAGATTACCCGGAACAAACAGACAGTCAGACAGACAGACAGAGAGACGGACAGACAGACAGACAGACAAAAATTGTAAAAAATGTTGTTTCGGAATAGGTAACGTGTATACATCTAAATGCACTTAGTAAAAAGCGGTTATTTTAATATTACAAACAGACACTCCAATTTTATTTATATGTATAGATTATTACTTAGTCTCCCAGTCCGCGTCCGTGACGACGACGGTCCAAGCGTCATCCTCCTCGGACTCCAGTTTTTCAATGGCGGCGTACCAGCGCCCGTGCCGGATGTTGTTCCTCGGATGTCCAGATACCTGGAGGTAATTATATATCCCTTTAGCTCCACTGTCGGAGACGGGCCTCCCCTTAATGCAAGGGGGATTGAGGACAGTCCACCACACTGGCCTAGTTCAGGGTGGGTTTTATTAGACATGCAGGTTTACTGCCTAAGACAAAGATTTATCTATAATACCGGCCCTTTTTTAATGTCCCACTGCTGGGCACGGGCCTCCCCTTAATGCGAGGGGGATAGGCCATAGTCCACCACGCTGGCCCAGTGCGGGTTGGTGGACTGCACACGTCTTTCGAGAGGTTCTCTCAGACATGCAGGTTTCCTCGCGATGTTTTCCTTCAGCGTTTAGCAAGTGATAATCGTGGTTGAAAATTAGATTAGCACATGAAATCCCAGAGGTGCGAGCCGGGGTTTGAACCTGCGATCCTCGTTACCGAGGCAAGTATTCTACCAACTTGGCTATCACTGCTACACAAGCAAGATCTATGTAGCAGGAACTTATGTGGTTGTCATGATACAGATAACAATTTTTAGGCCGAGACGTGTTTGTGGCTGAACGAAAGGAAAAGCCTGAAGTGGGTGTAAAAGTTATTATATTGTAGCGACTACTTCAACCGCATCACAAGCTACGCAGATGGCACTACAGACGCATTCAGAACAATAGACAAGTGACGTCACAATCCTGAATCGCGCTATCAGAGTTTTCGGTGCAAGTAACATATATACAAGATCCCGACAATAACCGTCGGGGCATAGCGGCCGCCCCGCCAGGCATACCACCCGCCTGGCTGGAAGATCTTCCATTTACCGCTAAATTATAATTAAGAAAATTACAGAGGTTGTAGGTAACATATTGTTATACTGAAATCTAAAAATGAAAATAAAACAAAAAAAAAAAAAAAAAAAAAAAAAAAGTGTAGCGAGGTAGGTACGCTACACTATTAAATACTAGACATTGGCAAAATACCCGCTAAGTTGTGGGTGAGGCCATTTTCATATCCATTTGATTTCATCGCATACTTTCAAAAGAATAATTTCACAGAAGAAATAACCAAAAATCATACATAAAAAATGATTTATGTTTTCTACAGTCGGCCTGAAGCCCTAAGATCATAATGATGGCTGGAAGCTGGGTACGATAAAAGAGTAGCTATACTTACGAAGGTAGCAGTGACGATGTCTCCGTAGCTGTAGTGTTTGTGCGGCTGCTGCAGGCAGTCCCCGAACTCCCTGCGCCAGGGCGCCGAGTCCCACAGCACCGGCGTCACCAGCGTGATGAGCTGGTTGCTGAAGTCCGGCGGCTCCGGGCCCGGATCCACGGACTTGCCCTGCAATATATTTTTTATACATACATAAAATAATTCTGTACAAATAAATAAAATTAGAGCGTTCTGTTTGTAATATTAAAATAATCGCTTTTTACTGAGTGCATTTTTATGCATACACGGTACATTTTTTTTTTATTACGTTATAGGCAAGTATTTGATCTCGATCTCACCTGATGGTAAGTGACGATGAGATCTACGATGGAGCATACTTGCCTAGGTAGGAAGGCGGCAGTAGATCGAGACGCTACATTCACTAGGCACATGCAGCGCAGCTGATCTGACCCGCCATCCATGAATGGCAACACCGAACATCATGCCGGAACACGGCTAGGCCGCTTGGCGACATGGCTTTGTTCAGTGGGTGGTGACTAGCCACGGCCGAAGCCTACCACCAGTAGAGTTGTCACCTGGTTGGCACCACCCAGGGTCACGTGTAGGGTATCCCGAGGGTATTGAATTCTCCTACGGACGAAGGTGACTCGACCCCATTTCAAATGTTTGTATATCTCACCGATATGAGAGCACCTATAAGCTCGACGTATTTGTTGAGATAGATGTCGAGAGTGTGCGGTCCATATATCGTGGATGCTGCTTCGTATCTCTGGGCCTGAGAAGAATATTTTTTTATTCGGTTAGTAATAATTGATCGTAAGTATTGTAATTTTTTTTATTTTATTCATGATACTGGGTAAAAACTTGTAAAAATTTACGTACTCTGTCTTTAAAATTTTTGATTCGCTCACTTATTTTATTTGCTAAATTATTTTGCTGTTTCGGTTCGGAAATCAGAACAGTATTTTAATGAAAAAAAAAAGGCAAATAGCCATTAATATTTAGCAATTACCCATTAGGTTAAGTCAACAACATTATCAACTTTTCGACTTTGGATAAAACTTAAGCAAATTTTATCATTTTGGAGAAAAATAATTTCAAATTTGGGTAAAATAGAAAATCATATCTAGCAACCCTGATTGTAAATGTCATATGCCGAGTTTCCTACTGGTTCTTCTCAATTGACGCATCTAATCCGATTGGAGAGTTAGGAAATACAATAAAATGACTATCTATGTCAAAGTTGGTCCGTTTGGTCTGTATAAAACTATATGCTATTTGAATTTGTCTCCTGGAGATAATATTGATTTCTTATATTTACGCGAATACTACACATTGAAATAAAACTAATCTTAAGGATTTTATCGCGGTTTATTTTTTATTTTACGTTCCCGACGTTTCGGCTGCTTTGCAGCAACCATGGTCACGGGAGGACTGAGGTGTTTGACGTCCTGGTGTCATAGTAAACCGCGATAAAATCCTTAAGATTAGTTTTATTCCTGGAGATAATTTAAGATAATCAAAAAGTATTATTGTTTACGCCTCAACTCTAGAACTGTCAGTTTGACAGTTCCCTTTGATTGACGTTTCTTTTTTTTAAACTTTTTTTTATATTTTTTTGTGTATGCCTCGTCCCTTATAAAAAATTTACTTATTGAAGAAATAAAATTATGAAGAGCAAGAATGCGTTTTTAAACCCCGCAATAGAAAGAAGATAGGACAAATTGGGCCTAATCAATCGGCCCAAACAATTATAATCTCCCTTACCTTGGCCTTGCACAAATAAATATATATCAATCTTTCTTTCTTTCTTTCATTCCCTACCTGATACTCCTGAGGCGTAGCAATATAATCCGCATAGATATTGGAGAGTCCCGCGATGACGACCCGCCTGGCTTCCGGCGCGCTCTTGTAGAGCACGCTGCGCAGGCGCCGGCCGGACATGGTGGTGAACTCTCCCGGAACCGCCGCCAGGAAGAGCCCCCCGACGCGGGCCATTGAACAGGACACTATCTTCGGCTGCCACTCGTATGGGAATGTCGCCTGGGACAAATATTTGTGGAAGATTGATTGTGCGGTTGCAAGGTTTTATGAACCCGGTTCTCTTTATATGTATATGAGAATCAGAAGGCTCTACTAAACCTATAACTGTTAAGATTTGAATAAAAAGTTTTAGGTTTTAACAGAATTTTATATGGCCATTTAAAGAAAAAACTTTTTTTTTTTTCTTATTTTAAATTTGACTGTAGTTTTGTTACTTTTATGTCACCCACGAGAAATACCAGTTTTGTGAACAAAGCAAAATTCAAATAATTTCTTATGATTTCATTTATACGCTTGAACACAGTCTATTAATGCTTTGAAATTAATAATAACTCTTGGTAAAATTCTCGGCAAGAACTACCTAGTCACACTGTAAGGCCTATGAGACGAGGCTACACTCAGATATATGACCTCTCTCGTAGCTCCTTATCCAAGGTCCATTATCCAGGTGGAGCTTTAAGAATATATGAGAGATTGTGTGCGCCTCGCATGGCAACACACTGAAGCTTCTCTATTATTTTATTTTTTGTAATAAACATGGTTGTTAAAAAAAAAAAGAGTAATAAAAAGACAAGCCCGCTGAGTTTCTCGCCGGATCTTCTCAGTTGAGATCGCATCCCGATCCGGTTGTACGGTTAAGAAAACAATATGGTACGAGTAGTGACAATTTGTAAGTGCCCCCGTAGGCCTAGACGAAATAAATGGTTAGGTGAGCTTACCCGTCCAGTGGCGAGCAGTATGGGCTTGGGCGCCTGGCACTTGACGTCGTCGTCGGTGGGCTCGGCGATGAAGTCCCGCACGGCGTTCCACAGCGGGTTGGACGTGGTGGTGCCCTGCTTGAACTCGAACGAGCCCGGCCCGTCCGTGGTGCCGGCCGCGAAGCTGTAGCCCATCGCCGGCAGGCAGCCCGACACGTTCTTGCTCTGCCGAGACAGTTCACTGACCTTATTCTAAGTTTCCATATCTATTTATCTATCTATCAGCCGAAAGACGTCCACTGCTGGACATATTGCCGGGGGCGGCATTTCACTGGTGGCGGTTAGAGAAAAAAAAATAAGAAATGAAAAAAAAAATAAGTAAAAAAAATATATTTCTGTGTTTTTTTTCGCCATTTATTTTTGTCGTTACCATGCCCCACATTTATAACGAATAGCAAAAATAAGAGGGCGGCAAATTTGAAATCCGCACCGGGTGCTATAATAGACCTATGCTACGCCACTGGTCAGAGGTGGTTGCACTCAGTTTCTGGGGGCAGGTGCCGATGTAGCGAGAAGGAGCAAACAAGACACAGAAGACCACAGCTGAAGGAACGAGTTACCCCTTTAAAATATACTGGTCACGCCGTCGACCGTTAAATTGTAATCATCAATCAAATATGGGACCAAGAGTCCTCAGGAGGATCCTGCAGTTTGTAGCCTCCACAGGCTGTAGTCCCCACTTTGTTGAGCACATAAGAAAGCTCAAGATCGCTAAGCACACAATGGAGACAGCAACATGCAAGGGAATCCAGTTTTCAGAATTGGCAAGTTGAAAAGACAGTGGTTTGAGGCACATCACTCGGAGAACCTATGGCTGTAAGAGAGGAAAGGTTCTAACTACAGCAGCTCTGAAGATGTAGTTAGAGATGGTCCTCTTGAGAGGCGATGACCAGCTGTCCGACTGATGGATGGATGAAATCATAGCCGATTATAAGCAATGTAATTAGAATCTAAATGAAAATTACTCACATAATCAAATGTTTCAGAGACGGGGTCGTAGGGTGCCACCTCTTGATCAGGCATATTGACGTACTGATGCACGATGCCAACTGGACCGGTAAGATCCTCGCCGGGTTCCTCCAGAATTTTCTAGTAATCAGTTTACATTTTTAAATTCATCGTCATCATGACACATGACACTCTACATCGCGATCTCTCTGATAATCTGTATCTGCATCGCGAATCCCTTTATCTATACATCTATATCTATACATATAAATAAAATTGGAGTGTCTGTTTGTAATATTAAAATAACCGCTTTTTACTAAGTGCATTTGGATGTATACACGTTACCTATACCGAAACAATTTTTTTTACAATTTTTGTCTGTCTGTCTGTCTGTCTGTTTGTTCCGGGTAATCTCTGAAATGGCTGAACCGATTTTGACGGGAATTTCACTGGCAGATAGTTGATGTAACAAGGAGTAACATAGGCTACTTTTATTTGAGAAAAAAAAATGGATCTCTCGAAAAAAAATTAAAACCAATGTTGCAGCGCTGCGCCTGATTAAAGTTTGATAGCAACAATCTGCAATGCGTCCCGCGGAATCAGAACGCGAGCAGGCTGTTGCCAACAGCTGAGTCTTTGTTAAATACCACGCGGACGAAGTCGCGGGCAACAGCTAGTCTAAAATATTTTTTGTTAATGCGACTGTATCTGTTTTACGATATAACGAATAATTACAGAATATTCGTTGCATTCCCATTTTGAAACTGTTCCTTACCATATATCATAATATGTTATGGATTTTTCTATTTGAATGTGAATCTTCCGATCATCACTTAAGATTTCAAATTGTATCTTACCATAGCAGTGTCGAACATCTTGGTGGCGATGATCCTGGTGCTGTCGAACATGTCCCGGCCGGGCCCCGAGGCGAAGCAGCGCTCGTTCTTTTCACACACTTTGGCCTGCTGGTCGCACGCCCGCCCGGAGAACTCGCAGTGCGGCCCGCGGGTGTTGGGCGACACGTCCCCCAGGTTCGTTGACGCAAAGGCACACACTACGGTACCCTAGAAAACGACCTTAACTATTCATGATACACTTAAGAGCAGGACTTCCCAACCGGTGGGGCGTGCCCCCGGGGGGGGCATGAAGTGTATGATTTGATGATAGCTCTGTCAAAAACGGAACCTGATATCGACCAACTGGTTCAAAAAATGCACGCGCAAACATCCCATTAATAAATAATGCATTGTGTGAAATAAACATCGTAAAAGTTATTTGTGTGTTTTATTGAAGCAATGAAGAGAAATATAGGGGGGGGGCATGACATTTTTTTTTTAAATCCGGGGGTGCACCATGCAGAAAAGGTTGGGAAACCCTGCTTAAGAGTAATATAAATGTGGGGACGGGGTGGCGTCTTGCTTGAATACTGCTTGATTTTATTAAATTAACACTTTTTCTTAAACTTATCGTCTTGTTAGTCTTTCGCCTTCAATCTCTCTCCCTCTACCTGTCCATCCGTCTCTTTTACTCCTAATGTTTCATTTCACGTTCATCATCTTGCTGACCATTCTTACTTCGCAGACATCTTACGTTACGAACTTACATTATGAATCGATTGTGTTAGCAGACTTGGGGCCCTGTTCTGTCGTCTTCGATCCATCCTCTCCACACAGCTCGAGCAACGATAATTTCATTCAAATACATTCAATCATACAAACACGATCAAGTTACATTATCATTAAGTTATCCGCCATAAATCTTGAAGATAAGATAAGTCTTAGCTTACCTTACCAGGAAGAGTGGTATTCCCGTTCAGAGCTTTCTCCATCAGCAGGGACGCATATCCAACGTTGTCGGATGATATGAGACGGTTGGTGTTGTTCATACTGGTCGGATGAACAGCGAACCAGTTGATCACCCCCAGGATCTTCTTGTTCGGGGTCACGAAACGGACTTGGGAGAGAGTTTTGTCGACATCGTATTTGTACCTTAATGGATAACAAATAAGGATACATATTGATTTACTATTCTTTAGTTAACAGATTTAAAAACCAACCAACCAACCAAAAAAAAACCAAGTTGAAGTGGCAGTGAGCGGCACATAGCTCGCAGAACCGATAGCCGTTGGAGCAGAAAGGTTCTAGAATGGCGATCACGAACCGGAAGGCGTAGTGTAGGACGGCCCCCCACAAGGTGGACCGATGACATCACACGCGTCGCAGGAAGCCGGTGGTTGCGAGTGGCGGAGGACCGTGATGTGTGGAAGTCGTTGGGAGAGGCCTATGTCCAGCAGTGGACGTCTATCGGCTGATAGATTAGATATCAATAGGGAAGATGGCTGAGTGCTACCACCGATAATAAATGTTCTTAATTTACCTCGCTCTCTCTTCAGGTGGATTATCCAGATAAGATGACGGTGATCTGTTGATATTAGCATCCAAGAGTTCTGCTTCTTTGTATTCTATCCGAGCTTCAGTTAGCCTGGTGTGAGCTAACACTATACTCTGGAACAGAAGAAGCATTGTCAATCTTGAACCTGGTTTTTGGAGTAGGTCCTATTTACCAACTGCAACAACTAAACATAACCAACCGACCACCGCTAACCGCCAAACTGCACTGGGCCAGCGTGGTGGACTATGGTCTAATCCCCCCCGCACTGAAGGGAGGCCCGTGCCCAACAGTGGGACATTAAAAAGGGCTGGTATTATTATTATAACTAAATATATGATCAATACAATAAAGCTACAACTCTGACCTTATAAATGCCAATAATATATGAGGCATAGGTCTCTCTGACGAAGCCCAAGATCGGCAGGTCGAAGAGGAAGTCCATGAGGAAGCCCCCCGGCGTGGAGTGGGTGTGGGTGCCGCTGATGATCACGTTGTTCTCCGTGTACATGTCTCCGTAGCGCTTACGGAGACGTTTGATCACCTGACACATGGAAAAAGTGATAAACACCATTGCAAACAGAATTAAACCCTGGAATTCATGGCAAATATTACTTGTGGGTATCACAATGTTCGTCCAGTGTAACACGAAGTGATGAAATAGACATCAATTTCTTACAATTAAGTAACGGAAGGTGATGTTAGTTACGGACGAATAAATACCTGCTTAACCTACAAACATAAATCATCCACTTATTGCAAAAGAGTTGAGTTGTCTAAAATTCCTTTACTGTATAATAGTAAATTTAAATGATATGTTGGTCCTATCAACCTCTTTTCTAACACCGTGGCCCATCATAGCAGCGTCCACTGAGACGAACACGAACTTCTTGCTGCCATCGTCAAAGACGAAGGCTCTTGAGAACTGACGCAGATGGATGCCGTGACCGACTTGTGATAACTGCGCGTAGCCCATCTGGAAAAGGAGAATGGTCATTAACTTGGTTATGTAAAGGGTAGGCAGGAATTTCAAATGTATTTTTTTCTTGTAAAATGGCCTCACCTACTTTTGGGTAGGTATTTCGCCATCGTCAAGTGAATGTTTTTTTTAAGATGAAATATGGGAGATTCTATGCAGGCCTAATCCGCAGACTAGGCCTAATAAACCCCCCTAATCCTATCAGTAAAGTTGTGGATACTTTACTGACAAATTACCGAACTTTTTGGGAGAAGTGGAAAAGTCGTGTTTTACGATTTAGTTTTTATTTTCCTACACTCGTGCTCGTTTATGAACGCATTATGCTTAATATTCCACCAAAATTACACGTTATATTCTAAAGAAACACATTTTTCACATAATAAAACAAAATAGATAACCTTTCTCTTCGACTACCCCCAAAAAGTCCATCGAAACGTCCACGGGAAAGCATGTTGTCTTTGTCATTCTGGTAAATAGGTGTATTGGTATACCTGGACTGGACTGGACTATATGTAGTTTTGGAACAACCAACGACACAGTAATTTTACTCAAAGACAAAAAGTCTAAAACTTGGCACATGTTAAGATTTCGGTCAGATACCGCTACAAAAATGAGTACTGTAAGCTACGGTTCGAAAGTAAAGGGGTTCGCAATAGAAAACTAAACACATTATTTAACCTCAAACATATTTATTCCCTTTTCCACAATATTTGTAAAGAAACACTCAGATCACCAAAATAATAAAACCTTTACTTACTTTCTAGGATTTAAATTACACCAATTCTATAGGCTGATATTTTACATGTATTCACTGCTCGGTGTCTCGAACAAGAAGGCCGGCTGTCAGTTGTCTCCCCGAGAGAATGACAGCCAATGTCATGAAGCACGAGTAATCGATCGAGTGACATACGAGTATTAGTCGATTAAACAAGTAGGGTTACCAGATACAAGCTAACAGTTCGGCCATCCTGTTCAAAGTGCGTCCTCGCGCTTACAATCTTATAAATTGTATAAAGGAAGAAAAAATAATATACAATCCATTATCATCTAATCATCAAACAAGAGCAATATATCATTAAGTTTCAGGTTATTACCCATAATAATCCTTAATCAGTTACAATATTTTATGATTACATTACGAAACAAATGCTTAATTTAACTCACTATTCCTTAAACTTTAAATCAATATAAAGTAATCATTTATAATTGAATTCATATTCTTAAAGGATCAGCATCATAATTACTATACAAAAACAATATTTAATTCTGTACTTCATTCTGTTCCTTACCACTGTTAATATCGCTATCCTCATCATCACTACTTTCTAAGTTCCTACTAAATGTTAGCCAAGGCTGCATTTTATCTATAGCTACCACGGCTTCGTATCGACGGCCGTGTTTGCGTGTCATAGGGGTGTCCTCAATCATATATCTTTCATTGGGAAGCACTTTCATTACCCGATATGGACCTTGGAATTTAATCACTAACTTTTGGGATTGGCCATCATGAGGAACTTGCCTCTCAACGCGGACTAAGTCTCCTACCTTATATATTTTGGCCGATTTTCTATGTCTATTAAACCTCTCTACGTCTTTTAATTGCTGTGTCTTTATACTGCAACTTGCCTTATCCCTTATGCTATTCAAATCTTCAGAGTCAATTAAATTAGTGGTATCGAATATAACGGGGTTCAAAATACCTTCTGACCTACTAGTTATATTAAACCCAAATAATAATTCGGAAGGGCTTTTTTGGGTAGTCTTGTGTATAGTGGTATTGATACCAACTTGAATATCATAGATAAAGTCATCCCAAGATTTGTCATCTTTGCTATGAGTACAAGTCGAAAGGGCATCTAAGATAGTCCTATTAAACCGTTCGACTTGACCGTTTGCTCTGGGTGTTGCTACAGCGTTAACAATGTGCTTTATCCCGTATAGTGTTATAAATTCAGTAAATATTTTACTAGTAAAACTAGATCCTTTATCGGATATTAACCGTGTGGGGACCCCGAAATAACTTATGTGTTCTTTTATTACGCGTATACTAGTGAGAGACTTTGTATTTTTGACAGCATTAATATTTATAAATTTCGTGAAACTATCCACCAAGACCAGTAAATAACAGTTACCCCTCTTACTCTTGATAAAAGGACCTAAGTGGTCGACGTGTACGGTATGAAAAGGGACAGATACTTTTTCTATCGGATGCAGGCCGCCTTCTCGTTTGCCACCAGGGGTCTTATGATGGGCACATTCTAGGCAAGACTGCACGTATTTTTTGACGAAACGACGCATTTTGGGAAACCAATAATGCTGTTGTATCCGCTGTAATGTCTTGTCAAATCCGTAATGTCCTATGTCGTCATGGTTACGTTTCAATATCTGCCAACGTACACCCTTTGGGACCAGCCACCTAATCTCGTCTCCTAATATACGATATATACGACCGTTCTTAATTTTGTAATTTTTATGTATATCCATGACTAAATCTGCAGTTTTATCCTCTAATATAGTTTTAATCCTCTGTACCTCATCATCCGCGTCTTGCACGGTAGCAATCCAGTCCTGATCGGAGTTTTCAATACTTAGGATGTCTAATACGTGTGTTTCAGTTTCGGGAGCCGCGACCGGTCCACGGCTCAGCGCATCAACATGCGTCATGCGGGAGCCGGGTCGGTATTCGATAGTACAATCAAATTCTTGTATTTGCACCCACCAACGTGCAACTCGCGGGATCAGATCGCGTTTTACGAATGTAGATCTTAAAGCGCTACAGTCACTATATATTATGAATGGTATCCCTAGCAAATATACCCTGAACCTACTCAAAGAGGCTACCACTGCTAGGGTTTCTAGCTCGTACGAATGCAACTTGCGTTCATCGGGGGTAGTCTTACGGCTAAAGTATGAAATAGGATGAAATACGCCTAACGAGTCACTCTGCAATAGTATACCTGCAAGGCCATCTTTGCATGCGTCGGTGTGCAATTGTGTTACTGATTTGGGGTCGTATAAAGCCAATAATGGTCGTTGCGTAAGCAACGTTTTAACTAAGTTGAAAGATTCTTCTTGGTTACAACCCCAGGTCCAAACAACCTCCTTTTTCAATAGGTTCGTCAACGTAGAAGTTATTAGAGCATAATCTTTAATAAACCGTCTAAAGAAACCGGACAACCCCAGAAATTGTCTTAATTCGTGTATGTTTTTAGGTGTTGGAAATTTTGATATAGCCTCGGTTTTCCTACCACCCGGACGAATACCCGATGAGTTTACTTCGAATCCCAAAAAATCTATAGTATCTAGGAAGAAGTTACATTTACTGAGCCTGAGTGTTAAGCCTCCGTGCTTTAGAAGTTGTAACACTTCCTCTAATCTATTCAAACCTTCGGACATATCTTTACAAGGGATAAGAATATCATCCATATAGACTATTGCGTATTTGATTTTAGCGTCATGAAGAATTTTATTAATCGTCCTTTGGAAAACGGAAGGCGCATTGACAAGACCAAATGGCATACGGTTATATTCGAACTGCCCGTCCGGGGTAACAAATGCAGTTTTATGACAGGACTCCTTACTAATCGGAATTTGGTAATAGCCTGAAGCTAAATCGAGAGATGTGAATAGTTGGTTGCCTGCCAGTTGGTCTAGCTGGTCCTCGACACGAGGGAGGGGGTAATGGTCTTTTTTTGTTTTCCTATTAAGCGCCCGATAATCGACGCATAATCGTTTTTCTCCTGTCTTTTTCTGGACTAAAACGATGGGACTAGCATAAGGCGAAGAAGACTCCCTCACAATGCCACTATCTATCATCTCTTGAACCATGTCGTTTACTAATGTTCTTTCAGCATGAGACAAACGATACGGTCTATACACGATTGGTTCGGCGTCTTCCAGTTCAATAACCATTTCTGTTACTTTAGTAAATCCAAGATCTTTTAGGTCTTTAGAAAAACAATCTCGATATTTATTTAATAGTTGTTGTAACCGTAAACGATCTTCGTTATTGACTTTTTCACCACACTTAATTAGTTCATCTGAATTGGTAGAATCGAAAGACATCTGACAACAACTAAGAACTTCTGAAGAGTCTAAATATTCGCTTTTAATAGAACGAGTCAATAAAGAACTTTTAGGGATGGTTATTTCACTTCCAGACGCATTATATATAAGTACCGAACCGTTTCCTTCTTTGATGTTATATTCGCCCGATAAAAGGTAATAGTGCTTTCCATCTAACTCCCTAAGGGACGCTCGTACGTAAACATTTCCACTAAAAGATGGCTCAGATTTGACTGGTATTACACGTAATGAAGATGGTGGAATAAAAACTCTATCATCACATACTAGGTGTATTCTCGTAGTATCTATTTTTTTTAATATTAACTTAGTTGGGGTCTTAGTAATTATAAGATCAGGCATTTCAGTAAACGAGTGCCCCAAGAGAGCAGGGTGACTCAGTACGTGGTCCTCAACTACATAAATGTCTATAACTTTTTTTATGCCCTGAACTTCAACATTGGCAGTTATTACACCCAGTGGAACAGTCAGATTTGAACCTATACCTCTCAACACAGGTAGATTAGGCGGGCACTTAATATCCATGGAAAGTTCTTCGGCTTTGCTTATTGTAACAAGCGTACACTGGCTTCCTAAATCTATGTGACATTTTACTGCTTTACCATTAATTTTAACATCTAAAATATATTTATCAATAGACCTATCAACTGTCAACTCTGATACCTGTTTTTCATTGTTATCTTTCGATGGATTTCCATTTTTAGGAGATTCGGTTTTACTATGGTTTCTATAACAACTCGAAGCTAGATGACCTAATCTGTCACATAACGAACATTTATTATAGGGTTTGTCGCATCTAAAGCTGGGGTGACCTAGTTCGTTACAATTAAAACACCGTATGTTAGAATTGACCGTACCAGACTTATTTTGGGCCCGAGACGTTACAGTTGTTACTTTACGGTCGTTCCTATTTCTGGCAGCTTCGTACGCTTCCCTATTTTGACCTACTTTTACTGTTCGAAAGTATTTTAAAATTTGTTCAGGTTCACTAAATTGAGCGGCTTGCGCACCTACTTTAATGGCACGATCATCTACTCCGTATAAGACACAATCTACTGCTTGTTTACCGTAAATCTTGCATCTATTTAATAGATTCAATTTCGCGTAATAATAGTGCTCCAGTGATTCGCCATACTTAACGCGCTTAGCCAACATTTCCGTCAAGAGTTCAGCGTAGTCCTCGCGACATGGGAATGATTCAATTAGTTTTTTTTTCCATTCACTCCAAGTATAAAGAAGTGAGGGTAAACCTTGGTACCAGGTTTTAGCTACTCCCGAAAGTTTAGGAAGAGCGTAGTGAATTATTTCCTTTTCGGACCAACTGTATATCTCGGCACATTCTTCTACTTTAGTGAGCCATACTAACATAGTTTGCTCTTTACTTAGGGGGTCAAAATCCGGCAAAACATTAGTATTAAATGACAGCTTGGGCTTCTCTGAACTCTTGACGTTATTTAAGATCGACAAAAATTTATCTAATAACACATTTGTTTCAGATTCCCTATTCCCGTTCCGTCTATATTTGTTTCGGGTTGACTCACGGTTATCCGAGCTCTCGCTGCTGTGCTCCGTCCGTCTGGAGCCACCTCTCCTCGGTCTTAACCTCCTTCTGTATTTTCCTGTCCTTTCGCGGCTTGCACCAGCACGCGACGAACTGTCCGAATCCGTGATGATATTCCGCCTTTTCCTGTTCCTGGACCGATGCAGCGTCCGATCTTCTAACCCTGCCGCTATTCCGGCAGTAACCCGTTCCTTATCCCGACTATCCGTATTCCTTCCGTTGCCCTCTAACCTGGGCTCGCTCCTGCCCTCAAACCTGGGCTTACTCCTGCCCTCTAACCTGGGCTCACTCCTGCCCTCAAACCTGGGCTCACTCCTGCCCTCAAACCTGGGCTCACTCCTGCCCTCAAACCTGGGCTCACTCCTGCCCTCAAACCTGGGCTCACTCCTGCCCTCTAACCTGGGCTCACTACTGCCCTCAAACCTGGGCTCTTCATCCTTATCCATATTGAATAACAACCCTTCCCCTCGGTTGTATCCAATACGAATGTGTATCTGAAACTTACATTTGAAAGCTTAGTGCCTGATTGTTTTAATACTATCATTGAGTAAGTATTCATATCGTGTAGAAAAGAAAGCCAACAATTAAGTGGTACTTATTAAAAGTATGAATCCATCAACATCAAATCATCATCAGCTAAGATTTTCTTATTTTTAAAACAAACTCACTAGATCATTGCGTTCAACAACCATTAAATACTGATACAGCTCACATATTTAAGTTGTTTTTAACAAAGTTTTTCGTATTTTAGTTACGGGTAGCGATAAAATAAAAGTATTCGTCAAGGAAAGAAAGTGTAACACTCAATTTTCAAAATTTAACGATGTGGGTAGTCACAAAAAGAAAATAAAGTATGCCCTTAATCCGGAAAAATCCTTCGAATCATATAAGTAACGATTATGTTTAACCATTCCTTATTAAAATAAGATCGTTGTGGACGTGAAAGAAAGAAAATTAAGAGAATTCTCTTACGATCCCACTTCTGAACTGTAAGCTACGGTTCGAAAGTAAAGGGGTTCGCAATAGAAAACTAAACACATTATTTAACCTCAAACATATTTATTCCCTTTTCCACAATATTTGTAAAGAAACACTCAGATCACCAAAATAATAAAACCTTTACTTACTTTCTAGGATTTAAATTACACCAATTCTATAGGCTGATATTTTACATGTATTCACTGCTCGGTGTCTCGAACAAGAAGGCCGGCTGTCAGTTGTCTCCCCGAGAGAATGACAGCCAATGTCATGAAGCACGAGTAATCGATCGAGTGACATACGAGTATTAGTCGATTAAACAAGTAGGGTTACCAGATACAAGCTAACAGTACTTATTAAAAACAATAACCAACTTTATTTCAGGGTACCTCCCGCACTTCTTTAGTTGTGAAAACAATTACCACATGGTTTTAGAATAACCATAGTCTCCCGAGTGAGTTACGACAACAAAGGGGCGTTCTAGTTTGAACCCTATACAGTGAGACAAAAAGGCGTTGAACTAAAATCGCGATAAGATATACTGTAAGTCATGTAGGTAGGTACTAGGAATATCGCAATCCGACGACCAGTGTTGTGAAATACGTACTTACGTACTATCATTATAACTTGATATGTATAGGACTTCGAACTTATAATTATTAGGTTTCAAAACAATAAGACGATAAAAGTAATTGATGACGACCTGATTAGCTCAGTGGTTAGTGACCCTGCTTTCTGTGCCGAGGGTCCCGGGTTCGAATCTTGGTTTGGACAATCTTCGTGTGATGAGCATAAATGTTTTTACCGGAGTCATGGATGTTTATTATCTACAAGTATTATGTACTGAGTTCGCCCTCAGTCCATTGTACGGTACCCATAATACAAGCGTTGCTTAGTGTGGAGCCGTATAGTTGGTGTGTTCGTCTGGCGATATTATATTATATCTTAGAATAACGGACCTTATTCCAATGGAACTGGGATTACTTTAGGAAATCCACAGTGTCCAATACCATACATTACTAAATGACTTCAAATGTGGAGGAGTTTGTCTATCTAGTCCGGAAAACTGGAATTCCAATGTGAAATTACAGACAAAGCTATCTAGACACTATCTTATCGTACTCGTACCTACCTAGGAAATAGTAGGCTGGCTTAGTTGTGGTCTTAAGGTCAATGCCCTGCTTAATACATCCAGTATCGAGGTACTTGCTTATCACGTATAAGGATAATTCAGTCCACAATCATCATTTGGGACCGATCAATAACGACCTTATACAGTTTTTCCTCATAACATTCTTAATTGACATATTCAAATAGAGTCATTCTAGTTAAAGCACCGATTTGAATATCACCAATAGTATCCCATTTAGAGCCCCCGACGTGTGCGGTAACAATTAAACTTTTCTTTTATTATATTCCAAGTCATAGCGCATATAGACAGGGGTTTTAACGAATAAAAATCCCCATATGCATTATGACCGTTGGTGCGCTAAGTGGAATATAATAAAAATATTTTTGATTATTATTGCTAACGGGATACCTACTATTGGTGATATTGAAATCGGTGCTCCAACTGGAATGGCACTTTAAATATGATTATGTATGACTGATCGCGCTCTCAAAACTCTTCATTTATAAAAAAATAATATAATCACATACACCACTGTTCGGCACCGGCCTCCCCTCAATGAGAGGGGGATAATATAGTCATATTCCTCGCTGGCCCAGCGCGGTTGGGGTTATTTCTTTGCTATTTCGTATTGTCGGCTTTACATGGTAGCTCTAACACTCTGTTTATAGAGCGGTGGATTGGAAACTCGTAAGAGAATATTATTTAGAGAGTTAGGTGGGTTATATTTCATTTACATCCATTGATTGAACAAAAATGACAGCAACTCACATTTTGAAAAATCATGCAAAGACAGAGAATTCAATGTTCACATAATAAGGTAAACATTACACGAGATTATCCAGAAGAATCAAATATAATCTGTGACTACTTAACAACTGCATTACAGTCACGAACTCAGTTTGTATTAACGATTCAATAAAATGATATTTTCTTTTAAATGAGCGATGATTCAGCAGCCTTGGCGAGATGTTAGCGATCGCCTTCTCGAATCATCGCATAGACAATTCTTTGTTAGCTTTGCACAATCATGTTTTGCAACTCAGCGCATGGTAATAAATAAACAACAAATCCTTTCCTTGATGGTTGTACAAAGACGGTAAGCTAGTTAACAAACGGCGTATAGCCAAGGGGCGAATGTATGGAAATCACTTGCCTACTGTCTACTTGAACTAATCGACCTGTTTATACAATACTGTCTTACTGGTATACCTACTGTCCATAATTACAAACGGCAACCAATATCTGTACGTCAAGTGCGTGATTATTAGTAAGCTAAGTAAGGCATTTTGTATCGACAATTGAAAGTTTAAAATACCGTCCGCTAGAGGCGCTTTTCAATTCTCCATACAAAATGTCTAAATACGGTAGACTATAAAGTATACAGTTAGCTCGCACTTGACGTGCTGATACATTTTATTACGTCAATAAATTAAGGCAAAAACGGGAAATATATGTATGTATAGTCAAAATACTGAATGTCTACTTTTCATTGTGCGTGCGTTGTCTCGTTAATCAACTGTAGGCCAGTTAAAAAGTCATCCATTAACATGATATCATGAGCAAACAAGAATGAACAACGCAATCGCCTGAGTTGCAATAACGACAATAATCTCCTTGCCTCATTTTAAAATTACCCTTTTAAAAGATCGTATCAGAGGAAAATACCAAGTTTTGTATCACAAAAATTATATTTAGTGTTTTGAAATTGTCTTCGCTGAGTACATTGTGATTCTGTGTCCTTCTAGACTTCTGTGGCGTTCATGAACGCACAATATCGCACCGTTAGGTTGGCAACACCAGATGGGAAAAATATGCAATGCAAAATGATTAATATCCCAGTTACACATTATTTATCATAGACACACATGTTTTGGAAAATAAAACAAAATTGACAACTTCACGGTTAACCTTCCCGCCAAAAAGTCCCGGAAGACATTTATAACTTCATGTAATGTATCTAAATAGCTCAGTTATGGTAGTGACCCTGCTGTCTGTGCCGAAGGTCCTCGTTTCTTATCCTGGTGTGCTTAGCACGAATGTTTGTACCCGAGTCATATATACGTATTAGGTGTATACTGGGATCTCCCCCAGTCCATTGTGCGATAACCATAACTTTGGGACCGTTAAGTTGCTATGCTTGTCTGGCGATATTTACAATCTCCATTAGAGCATGCGTTGGGACCGGTCCCCATTGAGCCAGTAGCCGACCTTGCGGCCGTTGCAAAACTTGCGAGCGATACCCGTCTGCTGGCACTAGTGAAATTACTAAATTCATTATAAAAAGTCATGGTTATCTACTGTATGCGCATGAGCAGCAGACCAAGAAATGATTATAGACAGAGTGTCGTGAACGACATATTGAAGCACAAAAAACTAAACTGATTTGTGTAGTGCACGCAAATTCGCGATAGTCAGTCTGTGTTATTTTTTCGTCTAAGTATGCACATAGTTTTGTATATTACATCTCTCTCTCGGTTCTGAATAACTGTGCTCCTGAGTGTGAGCGAGAGGTTTGTTTACATCGGCAGCAAATCGGTCTAACTATCTAGTAATAATCGACGACCTGATTAGCGCAGTTAGTAGTGACCCTGCTTTCTGTGCTGAGGGTCCCGGGTTTCAATCCTGGTAGGGACAAACTTTGTATGATACAAGTCCATTGTACGGTACCCATAATACAAGCGTTGCTTATTGCGGGACCGTATAGTTGGTGTGTTCGTCTGGCGATATGGTTATTATTATGTATCTCACCACATGGGCTATACCCGGATTTTTGGAAGGCTTGCGCGGGGACATGGGTCCAACACGTAGAGGCCGTTTTTGAGAATTTTAATGTTACGTTAGCCATCTGCTGGGGTCAACTGCTGAAAATGAAAGCATAAACAGCGAATTGACCTCAGCGTACGGAGGAACTATTGCAGGAATATGTAAAGATAATTGGGACTATGGATTGAAGTTCGGATGGACATATGATGGGATTATTGGAAGGGTTGCGTTATTATTGTTATTATAATATTATTCCGTTCTACCACGTATCGAAGGTCTAAATTCGTCTTACCTTAATGAGCTGATAATTATTATGAGGTGTTGCCATTTTAGGAGCTGTCGATCCTATATAGAATGTTGTTGTAGTAAATAACATTATTATTTTATTCACCTTGTTGAACAAGAATGCCGCAGTTCATTTTTACTACCTACTCACTGAAGCATTTCGTGTGAACGGTACAACAAGGTCCAGGGCCATACCAAGCGGAACAACTGCCATGCGAAAACCACCTTTCAAGCGAATAAATATTATTATGTCAAATAACGATATTCAACCAAATAATGTTTTAACTGCAAGAAATCCACTATTTAATTAAGAAAACTAAATTAAAAGGGGACCTTCAATTATACATACAAAATAAGCCTTAAATATTCGCGTTCAGGTTAAATTTGAATAATAAACATACCTGAGTGAGTTATTATGTTAATTTGTAGGTATAGGCCATATTTATTGAGGAAATGTCCACTCGCAGTGTGACGTAAACAGTTAGACTTACAACGTTGAGCTAAACTCAGCAACCAGGTCTGACCGCCTGAACTGTAAAAGGGAGGCGTAATAGATGGTGGGATATACTACATAGACAGATGGTGATAAACAAGATCCACACCTTCCGATCCGATTTCATCTGATGATTAGGATCGAATCGGAAGGTGTACTACCTGTTTTAAGATTGCTGCGATGCGCATTATATCTTTGCGACCGTGTACGCGTGGACTCTGGTTTTTGATGACTCCTACCAGTTCCCGGGACAAAAAATGGATCGTATACATAATAATGGTACGATGCGTATAAAAGAGGTATCAATAACTCTTGAAATAGTCATCGAAGCTTCTGGAAACAAAAACTCATTGTCGGGTCCAAGGTCCCCTATCGATCCGTGAAGAAAGATCTAGAATCGCCAACAATGTTGCAACCGGCTTCCGGAATATATCTCGTATTATTTTTATTAAAATTATTAGTAAACAAAAGGCGAGGACAATGCAATTCCCGGAACTGGGAGTTCTCGGAATAATACTGATTTCACGAATGCAGCTACGTACACTAGAACATTCTAGCCTCTCCTTATTACCGTGTAAATAAGGTTCATTTTCCTTATGGAACATTTTTGTTTAGTTGGTTTTTATCGACACCTTTCTGGAAAGATCCACCCTCGCTATTTTCGGATTATAAATAGTGTGCAGGACCAGCAACGAGACAGTTTATATTCGCAAGCGATAGTGAACACATCTCTCGGAAGCGAACTAAGAAGACTATACCGGCGACTCTAGCGAAGACTGTGGACTACTGTGATTCAAGTGACTTGGTGTATTGTTGTTTGAGTGTTAACTAGTTAGTGTACTGGTGTGTACTTTCTTGCCTTGTGTGTGGAGAGCGATTAAAGTAATTTTCACGTAATCGGCATTTAATTACCCCCGCACGTAACAATATAATGCCCGGTCAATCAGCCATTGGCGTGCTAAGTCTCCGTGAAATCCACCCAGTGGGTATAGGTAAACGTTTTTTTGGGCTATCTCGGAAAGACTATTCGATTTTCTGGGACAATCATTATCCAAAATGTTGGACTTGCTATCATTATCTTTAAGTTTGTAATTTTTTAATTGAGAAATGCTGATGGCAAGCGGTATTTGGAAAATGTGATGATAGGCTTTGGGGATGAGTGAACCTCCTATGCCTCCAATACCCATTTCAGCAGGCTAAGGGAAACTGCTACTGAAGTGTGGAATTCGACTTCAAAAATGTCCATAGGAGGAATTATATTCAAGGTTGTTGTAACTATACAATAACCCAATGGGTTTAGAATACCTTAATCATATAATGTATAAAGTTGTTAAAAATAGATCCGAACACGCAATAAGTATATGACGTATGACTTTGAAATATTTCCACTCAACCTTAAAATGTGGCAATGGCCGTAGAATCGTACGCATTAATTTGTCAGCAAACAAGACACACAAGCTAAGAATTTCGTCGACGTTTCAAAGAAGATTTTACGGAAGAGTTATGCTATAATCTCTCTTGCATGGAGTAGAGGGACATGCGAATTAATGAACGAAATACTTTATTTGCGATGTTAAAGTATTTAAGGTGTAACAATAATAGTGTAAACTATTTTAACAGGGCCAACAGTAGGTTATAAAGATTACATACCTAGAGAAAATCAAATAAAATTAATAGACGTTTAAAAAGATATCTCATACTGACAGTATGGCCAAACGCAACTGGTTCACCTTGTTTATAAAAAACAATTGTTTATATATCTACGTGTTCCATATAACTTAATGATTCGTCTGTTAAAATATGTTACACCAATTTTGTTAAGGTGGAAGCTCCGGGTCAGGGCGCGAAATTCAAAATGTCAATGGTTTTTATTTTTTTACGAAAAATTTGGACATCTTTACGATGTAATTTAGTGTTTTGCGATATTAGCATTCTGCATTGGATGTCTCGATGTATTAAGTTTGCTTAATAAAGTACATAATCCGATATAATACCATAAGGTTTGTAAAAACCGCTACTTTTACTAACTTTATGGTGTTGTATCGCTTTAGTAATTTTTTTAAGCAAACGTCGATCTATGAGTAGGGTGGGTACCTATTAATTTTATAAAGAGGTACATTTGAAGTTTGTAGGGGCTAATCTCCGGAGCTACTGATTTGATTCTGAAAATACTTTACAATTCATGACACTAAGAACATTGGGAATCGACTTACAGAATAAAATCTAGAACAAATAAACAAAATTATCAGATGGTACCAGTAAAATAATTTTAACCGAAAATTTGTCCGTTGCATCAAGGTCACCAACACTGAAGTATATTACTTACAAAAGCGACCTCAGCAGGCGGGCCCGTGACGTCGGCGATGCCAACGCCGACGCGCAGCGCGTGCGCAGCGGACAAGCACGCGAGCATGCACCACGTCGCCACAGACATGCCGGTGATCTGAAAGTAGATTGACATTGATTAGTTGATTTATGGGCACATTGACACGAGGTACTATACGACTTCATAAACAAAGGATATTACAATAGTTAGCTAGTTGCCAGCCATTCGCGGGCGCAGATACACGGCTATAAAGTAATTCGGTGGGATGGTAATAAAGTAGTCACAATCGAACTATTTTGTATTTGATCAAATTCTTATTTTTAATACCTAGGTATCTAGTCCTTTAATACCTAGTTAGGTACCTACCAGTCTCGTATTTTTTTTAAGACCGACAATGTACAAACACAGCCTTATTCAAATGTAAGTAGGTACCTATGACATGGATAACAAACGATAATATTATTTCGGGGGAGTTTTCTGAAAGATACGTACAATCCCACAAAATATTAGGTAAGTACATATATTGATGGCCAGACATGATTAGGTCATTCATAACTAATCATTGAAAACAGACAAAACACCAGCGAACCAAATAACATCTGGCGATAAATACAAACATAATATTACAGTTGAATAAATGTATGGAGGATCACAATCCGATGGTAATGAACTGTTCTCAACCGCAGCAACGGGTATGCGAATGACGCATAGGACAGTTCGAATCAGGATTCAAGTCTTGCGCACGGGGCGGCCAGAGCAATGTCACAGTCGATTGCCCCGCTTCCGTTAAACGTGATTTGTGTCCGAACACAACTAATTCCTTGTATAGATCCAAACAATTAAACAATGCCAACTGAGATGTTAAAATGGCTACTTTTCTAGCAACAGATTAGCAACTTGAGTTCTACTAAAAAGCTGTAGGATGGATGGTGTTAATAATAAAGTCACATGTAGATATGTAATCATGTTTTGATCATTTGTCATTTTGTTTGTATGTAAGTACCTAGATGCAATGGCATGTAATCTTCCAACGCAGTTTTAATTTTGTATGACAATTGTAGCTGGGTTTTTTTACAACCCTGATAGAATTATATTCTTAAAAATAAAACTAATAATCTTCCGGATTTTATCGCGTTTATTTTATGTTTTTACGTTCCCAACGTTTCGGCAGGTTTACAGCAGCCATGGTCGCGGGAGGACCGTAAGATTAGTATTATTTCCGTGTGTAGTATTCGCGTAAATACCTATAAGAAATAAATATCACATTCCTTGGTTCCACTCGACCCATACTCTCTTGTTAATTTACTCATTTTCATTTGTATTATTCATAATACTTACGTAATATGAGCACAGGACGCACAAATATACATGTGTATTTATAAAAACACAAATAAGGTAAGTATAATAATAACTAAGTACTTAACTTATAAAAATAAGATCCTAAGAAATATGAAAATATAGTATAATCTTGAATACCTCAGTTAAATGGACCTATCTAAGTATCTACAATCGGAGGCTGACCTGCTTTCGTAATTCTAGGTATATACATAAATACTCGTTGTGTTTATGAATCCTACATCCATTTTATGAACAAAAACTTTAATAAATTCCAACGCCTACATCATATATTACATAGAAAGAGATTCGTGTTTACATTATTGATCATATTATTAAAATAAAACAATTTTTAAGGATTTCATCGCGTCGGGAACGTAAAAACAAAAACTAAACGCGATAAAATCCTTAAAAAATAGTTTTATATCAATATGTAGTATTCGCGTAAATATAAGAGATTATATTATTGTTTATAAGTATAAAACAAATTTTAATAAGTCTTCATCCCTCAAACAAGGCCGCAGAAATTACGAGGGGGGGTTGAGCCAAAAGAATACGACATTTCTGCTAATTAAATTAGCTACCAACGTGAAAGGTGAGTAGATAAGTTACCGTTATTGTTATCTGACGATAACAAGAGAAACAAAGACTGAACATCGCACCTTGTCGAACAAAAGCAAACACCATTACGCCTGTAGTCCCCGAAGGGGTAGGCAGAGGTGAATATGATGTTTTTTGTCATAAATACGTAATTAGACCCGATTGCGCTAACTTCGCACCTAGCGCTCTTGACGTCATCATTTTGACGCGCTGATACACACCGGGGGGGCACCGCATTCCAGCGGGGTGCGGGGGGGGGGGGATTTAGCTCAATCGGGTTGTATGTATTTTGCGTCTAATCTAATAAATACGTACTTACATCAATGATTATGAGGCTTTTATACTTGCTGGGTCCCTTTCAGCGCTATTTGATTGAATCTTTGTTCGAGTAGGCCACTAATTTCATTTATTCAAAGCCAAATCAAATCATTAATTTCGCATAGGCATACGGGCTACGGGTGTGTACGGGGTCGGGGACCTACAAATTGTAATTTTTTAATTTTTTATTCTCAGCTGAGAAAGAAGAGCCGGCATTCGGCAAGAAACTCAGCTCAGCAGGCTTGACTTTGTTTATTATTTTTCTTTGTTTTGGTTGTCAATCGGCCACTAAATAGAGTATTTTTTGCCAGTGTCCAGTAATTTTTGATAGTTATAAAATTATAAGTACCTACCCCTTGATGTCAATGACGATGATGATGAAGATATTAATCTCTTACCCTATCAGTACAGCTGTGGATAATTTCCTGAAAAATTACTTGACATCTTGGGTCAACTTAAAAAGTCAAGCTATACTATTTCATTTGAATTGCCACTACTAGTGCCCCTTTAATACACATAATTGTAAATATCCCTCAATTATAACATATTATTTATCAAATAATTTTTTTTTGGAAAACAACAAAATTGACAACTTCATTGTTCTACTTCCCGCGGAAAAGTTCAGGCTTGCCATTTACGCATATTTTTCATTTTCTTTTTTAGAGTTATGAGCCTAATTCAACATCCTACATACTTACCTCGTATACTAATAAAAAAATATTATTATTTACCTTTTCAGCTGCCAAAAAAATACAAGTAAGCACAACAACTCGAACTGTTTACATTTACATAGCACAGACCAAATAAATTCACATTTTGCCGCCAATATTTTAACAGAAGACCAATTGCGTTCCGAAACACAAGACAAAACAAAATTGTTAATATTTGTCTGTTGTAACTTTTCGCACAATAATGTCGGTTAATTTATAAATAAACTCGTTAAAAGTAAATGTACCACACAAGGACAAATAAATTAAATAGACGCGAGTCCTCTCCCGCGGTGTTAAACGCACTGAATTATAGTAGTCCGCTGCTGAATCAAAACGTCCGGTAGCGGCACGGTGTATTACTTTGAGACAACGTTTGAGGCAACATTATTACGCGACTATGATGAAAAGTCACCTTTATAACTTATGTATATTACAGGATTTACTGTACATATTATTTTCATCGTCTGTTTCCATAATATGTTTTATTAGGGTTCCGTATCAAAATAGTAAAATAGAACCCTTATGGTGCGACTATGACCGTTTGTCACACCGGATTATCTCAGCAATTACTTATGCTATTGACTTGAAACTTGAAATCGTTCTCAACCATGCTCGACTAAATCTTCTGTATATGAAAGATTAAAAATATATATACTTTTTGATATAAACGTGCAAAAGGGGGAAGGGCGTAAAAATTTCAGAATAGATTAAAACCAGATTTTTTATTATTTTTAACACATAGTTTTATGTTTGCTGTGATGTTAAGTGTCAAAAATAAAAAAAAAACCTGTTTCCCCTCTAATCTCCGAGGTTTGCAAAGCAAAAAATCTGATATAATTACAGATTATAACGGTATATTTATATTACCAGAACATTAAATTGATTGAAACACATTTATATTTTGGTTGTAAAAGGGCTGAAATGGGGGGTTTTAATTTCCGAGTGGGTTTAATAGGTCGAGTTGGGTATCATATGATAGGACTTTATTAGCACTTTCCTAAACAGGTTCTGATTTATCACACACACACACAAACATACACGTCCATACACACATAAGACCCAGCCTTTATAAATAGTGAACACTATTATTTCATAGTGTTTCACTTTCACATTTCATTTTATTTTATGTTCTAGTTTTAAGAAATTGAAATTTATATACCATTTAACATTTTAATTGTACGTTAAATAGTGTACCGAGCTCCAAGATACAGACTTTGTCTAGTTTGGAGCTCACCAATACTTTGTTCTTGTTAATGTTAATTGAAATAAACTATTCTTATTCTTATTTAAATGCCGCATAATATTTAAATTACAAATTATAAGTCTATAAAATACCATTAGTAAATCGTAGTCCGTAGTTAATATCACACACAATATATATCAAATATATTGTGTGTAATATCAACAACTGCGTGTTCATAAACTTGCAAGAGTGAAGGAAATTCAAATAAAATAGCATAAGTTGACTATTTAAGTTCTGTTAAGATGCCCACAAAGTTTTCAGTTTTACTGATAGGGTAAGGGATTCATTTCATCATCATGAACAGCGTTATTATCATCAGGGGTACTTACATTTAAAATAACGAAGAAACATTTTATTTGACACTGGCAAAATAGCACTATTTTGTGGCCGATTGCCAACATAAAAATAAGGAATATAGATTATAGAAGTTTGGTAAAGAATAAAAAACAGGAATGTTAACTAGAGATGCGCAAACTACATCTTTTACTTGATTACAGATTTATAAATCTTTTCACTCAAAAGATTTAAATCACTCTTTTAAATCTTTAAATCTTTTAATTCCGTGTGTGCGTCGGAATTAAAAGATTTAAAGAGTCATTCGTACGACACATCGTAAATGATTCGAAGAGATTCGGGAGGAGAAAAAGATACATATACTACTGATTTCCCTTCATTCTTATCAGGCTTAGGACTGTCAACCTAGCTTTCATAATTAACTAAACAAACATACAAAGGACTAGGTTGGCTTTATTAATACCTACTTAGTACAAATGAGGTATAAGAACGTACTTATTTTTGTACCAAGACACTTGATCACTACCTAATTATTTACATTTATTAATGTTTTTAATTATTTACATTTATTATTTATAGTTTTTTGTTCAATTCACTATTTATACTCTCAAAATAATTTCGCATACGCAATTAAAAGCATCGAAACATGTTTCGAACATTCAATCAAAACTAAAACATAACAAACCGTCACTCGATTTCCTATTTAAAAAAAATACATTGCACTTAATTATAAGGCGCAGAAAGAATAGTTTTCTCTGCATTCTACATTATCCGGCGACGCGTCGTATGCAGTACGCACGCGCGAACTTACACATCCTTCTCTATCTCTTTCTGAATCATAATACCAGCCTATAGTCTTCTCACTCCACATCGTAATGGTCTCAATTGAATCAATTTGAATCTTATCTAAAGTGATTTAAAGATGTATTCCAAAAACTTCTGATTTAGTGATGCATGATGTATTATTGAAAAAAGTAAATCTTTTTTTCAATTCACTCAGGATTTACACATCTCTAATGTTAACCGCTATCGTCAATTTCTTTATCTATCCTAATTCCTACTATTCAATACGCGATGTGCGGTATTGTATTGTGTAAATGTGTGTGTGCGTAGATAGGTTTGTAATAGAACGTTTCTTTTTTAAATTGTGTTTCGAAACTATGATTTAATAAAATTAGAGTTATTCTAGAAACATCACGTAAGTATTTTCTTTTCTGATGACCTACTATATTTTTAGAATAACGGTATGAAATATGAATACGCAGTTGTCGCGTAAAACTACCAAGGTGAAATCGAAATGATTCGGATTCATCAGGCTAAAAGAAGCATTATTTAAGCAACGAAACGATTGATTTGTTTCTACTCTTGAGGCTTTTACAATATCATTGCATTGAGGTTTCTACGGCATTATCGCGGTTTTCAAATTTAACTAAATTCAGAAGGCGCGCGTACGACTACCTACTTTTACTAGCGGCATCTAGCTGTTCTTAGCGAAAACAAGATGGGCGTTTTTTATAATTTTGGTGCTACTAACGCCATCCACACGACGACGCGTGAATGACTAATTTACATGACAACGAAAGATAGATGTCGCTAGTTTGCGTTTCACGTGCCGCCAAGGCTGTATTCACACGGTAGGTGCTAACAAACTAAGCTACCGTTATCTCTGTGCCGGATTGATGCGATTAC
The DNA here is from genome assembly GCA_905333125.1 of Pheosia tremula. Classification (NCBI taxonomy): domain Eukaryota; kingdom Metazoa; phylum Arthropoda; class Insecta; order Lepidoptera; family Notodontidae; genus Pheosia; species Pheosia tremula. The sequence goes on along the minus strand of HG995404.1, from coordinate 9,700,421 downwards.
CTATTTGATGACAAGATACTTTTGTCTTTCTACTTACGTACCCTGCGTGCAGTTCTTCCTGTACCTCAAACACAATCCTTTTTACGTGGCGTTTGGGTACGTAAGAATCGTCACACCATCGTTTTTTTAAAATGTGTATGATAGTGACGGCTAGTTTCCTCGATGACGTTACGATTACATTAGGAGTTTCTGCTTACCCTACAGAAATCCATCGCACCTAAAGCGACCCCTCATATTTTACTTTTACGTATTGTTCGAGGGAGAAAGGGGATGCTTGGCGACCCCTCCGTATTATTTTCCGACAAGCAAAGATACTTTATTCACCCTATATTTAATATTAGCAACTCTTACCTACTAGTTTAACGTGCGTGTGGACGTATCCGAATAGTAGAGGTTCTGATGCGCCATATTTATTTTTAAATCGCTATATTTATCGTAATATGCTAGTTAGGTACGTGGTCAAAGCAGACGTGCTTGTCTTGAAGGATTTCATATTATGTACTTTATTATAAGGACTATAATCCATCCAACATCATGGGACAAATAAATAAGCTTGAAAACAAAATAACGTTTTACTTAAAATCGGTTGTATTTACATTTCGTCCATTGTAGAAAATCAATAGTGTTCAACATCACAAATAAATAAAATCGTACTAAGGTTTTCACACAAGTCGTACATAGTACAAGTATGCGTCAACTCATTCTTACCACAAAAATGAAAAGGCGGGACAATAAGATTTACTCATAAGGTAATTTTATTGATTTTCATGTCAAATTTCTCTATGAAAACATCTTTGCTCCCTTTGGTATTCGATCGCCAACGGAACAATACGCTAAATGCTTCTCAAAACATCTTGCCCGTCTACCTCTGGGGGCCAGCAGCTGCTTAATAATCATAAGTCATAGCGTGTCAGCTCGCCGACACCCCACGAGAGACTGAACGGATCAAAAGCTGTTTCAACGAGAAGAGTTTGAAAACGCTCGTGAGACGATCATCGCCTTGTAGGCCGCGCGAGTACATCGCCCGCGAGCCATAGTGCCAACCCGAGCGGCGGTGTACTGTACGCAACGGGTGATTTTCCACGCGAGAGAGCGCGTCGCCGCAACGTGGTACAGGGCATGCGGCGGCGGCGCGCAGCAAGAGGGCGAGGAGAGGGGGCGGCGGCAAATCGAACGAGGCCACGCGTGGACCCACGCTGCGCCCGCCGCCACCCGCAACCCGCCCGTGGCGTCCTTTCATAAAAAATGACGTACATCCTACATACTAAATCACTTTTAACCTAGGAATCTCTCATTCCACACCGTGAGACACTGGAGCGATGAGCCGGCGGCTCAGTCCTAATTAACAGTATGGACAAAATTACAGGCCGGTTTTATTATATTTTTGAGTCTTCGCTATCTCAGCGCGGTGACCGTCGCGCTCTCTTTATCGGTCGCTTGGAGAGCGGGCGGGCGGCGCGCAATGTACGCGATAATGGCAAAATTGTGATGTTTTTCTATTAGAATGACGCGCCGTGTCTCGTGCCCAGTGCGCTTCCCCGTTCTGACCCACCGGCCCTGGACGGCGCGACTTCACTTATATTGATTCCATAGCTAAGTGATAAAATTTACTAGAATTTGATGCGCTATCAAACTTATCACTATCCAGTGTGCGAACGAGTCGAACGAGGGAGCGATTGTGTAAACGAAAACGCGACTGCGGATGTAATGTATAAAAGAATACTATTAACCTGAATGCGACGATCACACTATTTAAAATTACTGATTATAAAAATCACAGGCTTCACTTATGCTAAGTATGTACACACAAACTCTCATCGACAACAAGAAAATGAAGAATTGAGCTTTGTGACTTATAGCTTATTTACTATAACTGGCCGTTGCAGGCATGTCTGTAACGGATAGATTCCTAGCGGGTAGAAAAATATCACAACTTCACCATTCGTCGGGCTCACAGGTAGACCTAGAATACAGAGTGGATTTTCACTTAGAATAAAGTTTACTTCCGAAAGACACATTTGTACATTTCATGACAAAATTCAACAGCATTCTACTAAGTCTTAATTACACGCTCGTAACCGAGCATAAAAAGTAAAGATACAGCTTTCAGTATCGAACTTAAACAATGTAAAAAATGAAAATCTGCATTAAATTTGACTTAATTAATTACATTTGTCATTTAAATAGAACTGCACCCGTTTAGGTGGGAGCGTTGTCGGCCCCGCGTGTTCCCAACTGTTGGTGTCACTGTGGTTGGGGCTGTCGCTGTGTCTGGACAGTTGGGGCGAAGCGGGGCCGCGCCTGTCCGGACGTCACATCCACTAACACATCACTGTGACATTGTCTATAAAAGCACACGAGGCGTATTACGCATCGTCTTCTTCCTCTTCCTCCCCGAATAGCTCCTCCTCCACCTCCTCATCTGTAACAATAAACGCGCGCATTTAGTTATCGCTACGAATACTTTATACTAGAGTGATAAACATTAACATCACTTTCAAGACAATATTATCACAGCTCACTCCGTATGTATAGATTGTAATAGATTAGACAACCAATTTGACGGCAAAACTCCATAATGCAAAGAAAATTATTTTAACAATATAAAAGAAGTATATTATTATTGTGACAACTTTTGTGTTTGTAATGTATTTAAACTAGTGATTGAATTAAGTACGGGCTTAAGCATACCATGACCCTTGATATCGAATTATCTTGATAATGTTATGAAGAGTCGTGATACATGAGTAAAGTAAAATGTATGACTAACCATCGATATCGTCCTCCTCTCCCTCTGCTATTTCTTCATCGTCTTCTTCCCCTTCTACTTCTTCGTCATCATCATCATCACCGTCGCCCTCCCCTTCTAGGACCTCCTCGTCACTGTGTGGCTCATCATCTCCACCGCCGCCGTTTTCTTCCTTTCGCGCCTTTTTCGCTTCTGTCGTTTTCTCCTAAAACAGTAACGAATTATTGGCGGGAAACCTGTTGTTTCATCATTGTTTACGTACAACACGACTTTATGTGGTACGTCTTGGTGTGTTCAAGATCAAACAACTAATAACTGGCCATTAGCCAAATCATTTCAATTTTGAATGCATAGTGAGATCTGTTTACGGACGATTTTGTGGGAAAATACTGCAAGTTACCTGAATAAAGAATGAGACGCAGGTGACAACGATTCGTAACGATAAAGAAGCGTGGGTCATTAGCTGTTGTTGTGCGAGGGAAAGAGCTACGTATAGAGCGGGGCCGGCGTCATACGGCTCTATTTGCCGTGGCATGGTCGGCCGGAACGCGGTCACAACGCATACCTACCCAACCGTTCGCCGAGCAGCGCCGTATACACGAGAAACTACTAAAAACCGCCTAAATTACTATGATACACAATCTTCGAGCGTTGTTAATTAACATACACGTTTTGAATCTGTATTTCACGAAAATAACCTATACAAACGAAATATCCCTGCAACAATACGAAGGCACGCCATGCTTTCTGATGCATGCACGTAACGTTGCGAGAAAAGGACGGAAGATATAAACATTCTCAATTTTAGCGAAATTATAGCGAAAATGGAAGATTCCCGCTCAATTTGGGTCGTTGATAAAACTCCACATGTCGATTAGTTATGAAGAAATTCTTGTAGAACAAAGGAATCTCGACTACGTGTATACATGCAAATAATGCCGGGTCATTGACTACTTTTCTGTGTAAGCGCCTAAATAAAATAACAATTGTGCAAATCCTACTGGTGGCGTGACTAATTAATGGCAGACTTGAATTTCGTATTGTTTAATAGCTAAGGATATTATCAAACATAGTATATAAGTTACTACGATCGTTTGTGCGGGGACTAGTGACAATCCATTCGACTCAAACACTGACATTCGCGCCGGCCATGTTACCCATCCGTCTAGCGTCACGCTACCCTGAGCAAGCTCTGAGAAAGTCTAAAATAGTCATAACACGCAATATAATCAATAATCAAATATATACGTGGGCTACGCTATAAGTAAATGCAGACATTTTCTATAATAACCACCATATCAATGAGGGCAGCGTACGTTCCCGCGCCATGTTTTTTTTTCCACCAAGGTCATGCCTCGTAACGAAAACGAGTAAACAAAAGCTAAAAAATTACTGGCCCGCACATACGATTAATTCCCACATTCGTTATTCCTTAGGACTCGGGCGTTGTTAGGTCATCGATTGCCCCACTCTCACAAATGCATAGGTACATCGACCGTTATGACATCCAAAAATACGCCGGTATCGTTTCTAGACTAATGCCTATAGATCTTTATTTGTCAAGAGAAACTGTTTACAATGGGTTCACAGATAGTATAATGGAAATTAGTTAAGTATGGCCTTTGCCATTAAAATAGCGTTCAATAAAATGGCGAGCGATTAAATGAATACATTTGTTTAACATGTGCACTCACCTCTGCTGCCCGCTTAGCTCCTTTTAGGTCACTTTTCGCATCACCCTTCTTCTCATCTCCGACCTTGTCGACGGCCACTTCACTGTTTTTTTCATTGGTGCTCATGATTGTTCTGATTTGGTGCTAATTACTAGAATATATAAGTTGTACGGCTGCCCGGATCCGACGCGCGACTGACTGACAGAGCGAATGAGCGTGCGGGCGGCCAGAGTTTGAAAACTAAGATGGCGCGGGCTTCTGTACGCCTCGATGCTGATTGGTGGAGAGGGGCGGCCATTAACCAACTGTGACTAGCATGTGGGCAAAATAGTTTAATTTTGCTTTCGTTATCGCACCATTTGCTTAGCCGAATAGTAATTGAATCGGTGTTAAAACTAATTTTGAATGTTTTGCCATCGTTAGTTTACCGTTTATAGGTTTTCATTCAAAGAAATATTGAAAATTGTGAAAGCGTCTGCTTGACATAATTCCTAATCTTGGCGCTACGTGGCGCCACTAGTATATTCAGAAAAAGCGGGAAAATAAAAAGTTTACTGTGATAATTATTGAATATTAAGATGAATGCATGACGACATATTACGATGCATTGATTTGTTATCAAAGTTGTGGCTTCTAATGAAACCAAGATATAAGTTTACCTTGAGATCCCGCGTCTTATACAATAAGTAGATACTACCAGCGCGGAAAAAGAATGCGATCATGAATTGCAGTGTTTGCAGCTCATCGAAGCTGCCGTAGGTACCTCCTATCAGCATAGGTAGGTACTACAATTTCAGTAAGTACTCATAGGTACCTAGAATTTTAGTATATTATCCTCTCGCACTCATTATGTGGTGTTTTACGGTTCCAATCTCTAAGGTAGTCCCGATTTTCTAGTCTCAACTTGGTATAGGTATCCATACAAACATTACTTCACCCAATATTATAGATAAGACAATAGACAAGGTTAAATTGTTATGAATTCTCTTTTCAGGTCATGTCACACTATCACGGTCAAAACAAGTTACTCACAAAAAAAAATAAGTGTTCAAAATCATTTATTTACACATTTGGACTATCCTTACATTTTGCTCCGCACATAATTGGAGGCTAATAAACGATAAATAAAACTACAGTCGACTAAAATAATAAAATTGTATGACCTAGATGAGCGGTGGAGAACAAAAATATGACGTAGAAAATGTACATTCCCGGAGATGCCACAGAATAGTATCTATTTAGACATAATAGAGACGAATGCATAGAATAAATGTAAGTATATACATTTTCAAAGAGCGAATTACCCGCCCTACTTTATCAAGGAGACAATATATGAAACAAATTCTATAACAGATCTTTATATACTGCAATGAAATTATTAAGACTACTTTTAACAAAGCCTTATTACAAAATGTATATGTATTATAATTACAGATAACACATGAAAAGTATTATTTGTTCTATTTTAGCGACAAAAAGCAATTGTTGTAGGCACAAACAGGATAAATCATAATACTAAATAATTTTAAGGAATTTAAGTCAAAAGTTACTGACATTGAATTAAATCTATCCAAATGATTCGGCTGGATCAGCCTTAAAAAGTTACTGGAGGCACCATGTACTATTAACTTGACAATTTTAATCGGTATAACTGGACTATGGAGTACTAGAATTAACATAAGAGAGCGGGAATCCTTTTGCGATTGTAATATGGAATACATTTTATAATGGAAGATAAGTATACATAATTATATCTAAAACTTATCTATTGGTTATAGGGAGTTAGAATTTAAGTTTATTTCAGTAAGAACCGAGTGTGAAAAAAAATATCCCTCAAATTTATAAAAGTTTTAATGGTATTACAAAATAACTTTTGGTAGAAACATTCTTTGAAATGTAAATGGACGATAACTCTCCATCATTTCGGGGTTTGGGTTTTAAAATTAGTGATGAATATTAAGTTACATCCAAATTAACCCTTAGTAGCCTGATTTACGAAAGTGATTTATTTTTAATGTTACTGTGTTTAATAATAATGACATTTGTTTTTTTTTTAATTTCGTTGGAAAGAATATTATACAACAGTAAAATACGTACAGCCAACCTATAAAAAAAAACTAATAGTAATGTGAACATTCGGTTTAAAAGATTGGTATCAAAATTGAAACTCTAGGCTATTAAGGGATAATACACAAACCTAGAACTTTTCCATAAAAACTCTTCAACCAAAGATTTAAAGGAAAAAATAATTTAAAACAAAATGTATTTTCCAAATTACATACTTAAATACATAAAAATATCAATCAAATCAGTATATCACAGGCATATACATGTTACATACAATAGTTAACGTTGTGAATTTCAAAAAAACTGCTTCACGGGCGGGTGTGGTATTCGTATGCCATTATTATATTATATAAAGAAAAAAAATAGGTTTAACAATAATATTTTATCTACGCTGATAGGTAACAGGAAATAAGCTTCTGTTTCTGACGCAATCCGCCGAAATACCGTTCATTTCTGTAAAATATACTTAATTGTGATAGCAGAAAAAAAGCTTATCATGAGGCCTGTTTTCATATATGGTTAGGTATCGCCCACGAGATATGCTTTCTGCAGCTGCGGAGTGAATATCCTCGGTTTGAACAGGGTTAAGAATATAAAATAACTGAAATGTCACTCCACTTCTTCTGACTGAGTGAATAGAAATATTATGACCGCATTATTGTTTACTAGCATTCTAAATTCTAATACTACGGCCACATATGTGACTTAGTGCCTTTGTTAACATAGTAGATGTAGCCAACGGTTTAAAACATTAATTCCCTAACGGCATTACTAATGACGTTAGACATTAAGCTATAAGAACCAAGCGTATACAATATTAGCATTAAAACTAACCCAGATGTGGCCGTGACATAATAAAAACGATGTTATTGCAGCTTTTGGAGCCTCGCGCGTTTACCAAGACTCCAACCAATTGCAAAACAGCACTGTAGCATATTTGATTTGTCATCAGATGTAAAATAAGAATTGCTTCAACGTGATGACTAATGCCTGACTCGGCTCAGAGTATGTCAGCTCAGAGTCAGAGATGCGTCAGTTGCCGCTGGCACAGCTCGCATTGTAGACGAGCATGCTTTATGAATGCGCAGATAAATCAGTGGCTTGATGATACAATCATTACATTAAATTAGTTGTTTATCTGGTTTCTGTGATAAAAACGTTTTTTTTCTTACTTCACGTATGTTGGGAATGGTAACAAAATGTGTCGAAATGCTTGAATTTTTGTGAGCGGGTCTGAATGTGTTTTTTATATCTGCTATAATGTTGTTGTATGGGACAATCTTCAATTAATGTATTGAGACATCTCAGTAGCTTGATTGTTAAGAGGCTGCCTAGGTGATGTCTATCGATAAATACCTCAAGCACAATCCTTTTAAAGTACCGTTTTGGTAACGTTGCGTCTTCTATCCCACTCACACTAACGATTTCATAAATAAGTATGACAGTGACGGTATGTTTTCTCTATGAATTTACTATTACATTAGAAGTTCCCCCTTTATCTATGTGAAAATGTCTAAGCTAAGAGAATACTACATTATGATATATTTTTATAACAAAATTATTTAGAAATACCAATGTATTTCTGTATGAGAATATCCACAGATATATTAGAGGAGATATGTTATGAAAGCGGTGGGCTTGCGCACAAAGTTAGCGTACATTTGGCTAACCTACAATTTTCGCCGTCAGTCCACTGCAACTGCACGTCGGTGCCGGTGCTCTAGTTTTTTTCAAAATGCCGGGTTGTTCCGTGTTTGTATGCAAAAATACTAGCAGCAAAGTGAACTACGCGAAAGATGGAATCTCATTTCACCAGCCAGAATTAAGTATTTTATTTATTCGTCTTTAAAATCATTAAAAACAACAAATCAAAAAATATTTAATGCCTTTATTATGTTATTTTAGTTTTCATGTAGCACAACGACTTTTTTATTTTTGTACAAAATACATGGCTCTTTAAGTACCACCTATGTTCGCTACTGAGTGAATGTACGAGGCAATGTATAGATCGTCTAACGATACTTTGAATAAACTGGTGCGTCGCGTGGTACGGCCGCTGTATACGGCGGCGACGCAGCACGCACCGAAGAGACTTCGTATTGGTTGGTTTTAGAGAGTGGTGGGGAACAAAGCGGAGGCAGCGAGTTCCCATACATTTTGAACCGCACGGCATATCTCTCGTGATCTGTGAGAATATCCCATAATATTGATCATACAGATTGCTGAATCTTTGCCAATGATCCAAGAACTATGACATAGATACATGTTAATGTGGTATTCACAAGGTCGTGACCAGCACGGCGTTTGTATTGACAAGACAAGCATTAGGTAGGTACATATAGGATGACGAGCTTGAAAATTGGCCGCTTCTCTTAGCTTCGAATGAGCCAGTATGTGCGAGCGAGATGAATATATCACTACCAACACCACACGCGCCCGCTCTAAGAATTCTACAGAAAAATACTAATATAAACAATTGTTGTGTATGTTTGGTGTTAAAACACATTTACATTATGTTCCGAACGACATTTCTTCAATACAGTTTGCGACTTGATTTAAATGCAGCATTATTTTAAACAAACTATCGACTACGACCCCAATACTGCAAACACGAAGGCTCATAATTGAACGGCACTCGGATCGTGATTGTCATTTCGTACAAAATAAATGACTTAACTTTGGCATTAAATGAACGCTGCATTTAAACCTGCACTAGCACGTTAACCGCACCAAGACATTGGTTTCGACTCTATGGAAAATCACCTAATCCTAAATTGCATTAAATTAAACATAAATTTATCAAACAAAGTCACTAACAATACTGCATTTTTGAGTGATATTCATTAACATTAGTGAAATTATCTAGTGATCTTCTCAGTTGAGGTCGCGTTCCGATCCGGTTGTAGACTTAAGAAAAAAAAATGGTAATGACAATTTGTAAGTGCCCCCGTAGGCCTATACGAAATAAATGATTTGACTTGACTTTGAAATTAAGAGAAAAATGAGGATACAAAAATGCGTTCACACATTTATCTCTCATTCAGTGCAACTAAGATATAGAGAACACCGACATAGAATTGACACCATTATCACCTGTATTTACATAACAAAGTGAGGCTAAATAGCCGTGTGTATGTCTTGCTGCGATTGTGCGTGCTAGGCGTACCCATCGTACCCTAGAACGCCGTGCACATGTTCCCGTCGAACTCGATGTTCCCGCCGTAGGGCGGCACCTCGTCGTCAGAGAACAGCCTGTTCTCGCCGCGCCACGCGCTATAGAGTGTAGGTAAAAAATCGTTGAACAGAGGACTTCGGAGTTGGGACACGCTATTTTCTCGGAGTACCTGAAAATGCATGTTAAATTTGATTAGTTCGACTATTTGATGACACAAATAGCACTGCCGGTAGTGACCCGCCCGGACGAGGCTCCCGGTAGGACCAATATTTGAGTGATGAACACGAATGTTTGTAGCCAATATTTAATTTCTATACAAGTAATTATATACTGAGTTCGCCCCTACGCCATTGTACGGTGGGTACCGTATAACAAGCATTGTTTAGGTGGCGTTTGTCTGGTAATATGTATTATTATTTAAAAATCTGAGCGGCTAAATGGCTCTCTGTCAAATCCATGTAGATGCATAAGGGGAAGAATTCACCCTCATGGCCTTATACCACCAAGTTTTAATATATTTACAATGGGATGACAGAGTGTTTGCAGAAAAAAGTGCTATGTAACGCTATTTTAAAAGGAATAAGGCCTATTTCGTAATGTGCTAATTAGGTGTGGATAAGGTTTATGAGCACATTGTAGAACCGGCCCTAAAACATTCCATGAATGTTAGAATGTGTGTTACAATAAAGTTAGTGCGACCATCAGGCCACAGGTGGCGCTAACTTGAAATCAATTCACAACACATTTACTTCATTTGGAAAATTTTGTTTACCTATTTTTGCTATTTAAGTACATGATAACCGATCTCTTGTTAACTATGCATTAACATTCCCATATTTTGGATATGTTTAGGCGCTGCTATAAAATATATTGAAATATTCGATGTTTCGTTCGGTAATTGATTATGTTCAAACTCACACGATTATTCGAGTATTATATCGCAAATAATAATCGAATCAGTCATTGCGAGATTTGCCGTAAGCTTGTGAAGCAGAGAGCGATTTAGATTACTTAGGAACACACTTGATAAACAAATGGGGGAAGAGGGACCCGCCACTGACCCTCAGCCTTTCAACTTTTCCAATTATAAACCAAACAAGTTTAATTATAATTAAAGAACCAACAAAACAGAACTTCTCTAAGATGTCAGTCGAAAATCTGTCTGTCAGGAGTGACAAGGCGTGGGTCATTGGTGGGTCCCTCTTCTTCCATTTGTTTAACAATGAATTTCCGCCTAGTTTAATTAATTATACACATTTGATACATACCCTCTCTAAACCTTCATAATTGGGGTCTTTATGGCTCTTCGGTACCCAGATCTTGACATCCTTGTCTAAACCACTTGTCGCTAGTACTGGACAACGTGGATGCGCCTCTATGCAATTAACCTGTAATTAGACGAACAATGGGCTCAATCTTTTTACGCAAATGTATATAAGATTTAAAAGAAAAAAATATGTGTAAATATTTTAAGGGTTAAGAGACCAACTAGTAGGTCATACTGTTGATGATGTTTGACTACTTTTTTATTTATTTTTTGACGACCGGATTAGCTCAGTGGGTAGTTGCCCTGCATTCTGTGCTGAAGAAGAACCCGGGTTCGAATCCTGGTACGGAAAAACTTGGTGTTATGAGCACGAATGTTTGTACCCGAGTCATGGATGTTTAATTTATATGTATATAAGTTTTATATTCCGAGTTCGTCCTCACTCCATTGTACCCATAATACAAGCGTTGCTTAGTGTGCGACCGTATACTTGGTGTGTTCGTCTGGAGATTTTTTTTATAACCTAATATTATTACAGATAGTTAATACTCACGACTCCATTTACATCTCCTTTTAGCCACTGCACCAGCGACTCGGATTTCTTGTCCCATATGTAAATGTACGAGCAGTCCGAGCCGGAGACGACGTACTCGCTCTTGGGGCCGAAGAACGCGACCCCTTTGAAGGTAGCACTGTTCCGGTGGCCGCTGTAGCGGTGCGTGAAGCACTCATTCACGTCTGAACTGTCCCTGAAACACTTGTAGTTGTAGCCTAGTGGGGGCCGATTCGTAACTCAGTGGTACCGGTTTTGATCCCTACTCTAGCCATAAAGTTATTGATTTTAGTTCACTCCTAACACAAGCTTTGCGCTATATATTGTAACAGAACTGATTTGTTAATCACACATTACTAGTAATAATTATATAAAGAAATCTAACTTTTGCTCGAGATCGTCCGCGCTTCTATTGATTTTGCTATGCTGATATATCCCACTAATCCCACCATGTAATAAAAAAAAACTAATATTATAAATGTAAAAGTTTGGATGGATGGATGGATGTTTGTTACTCAATCACGCTAGAAAGGCTGATCGGATCTGGATGAAATTCGGCACAGAGATAGATTATAGTCTGGAATAGTACATAGGACTTTTATCACGGTAAAGTGTAAACGCGGCTAACACCACGGGGCGCAGCCAGTATATATATGTATATATCTTTTGAGTGTAACCACAAAAAAATCAATCGTGAAAACCTTGTTAAATTGGACCAGTGGTTTATCACTTATTAGCCCCTTGCAAAACAAAAACAATGTGGATGAAAATATATATCTTCATTTTGATGTAAGGTATTCGAAAACATAACTAAACCCTCTAGATAATAGGATTCGTATTTAAAAAACAACTTCCCACGCAAGGTCGAGATTATGTCCTTCAATATTTTATTTAAAAATGTGTGCCAAGTGCGTGTCGGACCGCGCATAGTATAGTCATAACATGCTTTAGTAAATGATTGAGCGTGAGGTCAATTAAAAAAAAGTCGGCTATGTTCGGAGCATAGTGTAAAAAAACAAACTTTTATAAATGTAGGGTGGCGTTAACGTTAACTCAGTTGGACTTTTGGCGGGAAGTTGAACCGCGAAGTTGTCAGTTTTGTTTTATTTTGCAAAGAAAATGTTTCTTTGATGTATAACGTGTAATATTAGTGGCTATTAACCATTGTGTGTTCATAAACGTGCACGAGTGAAGGATATTCAAATAAAATAGTATAACATGACTTGTCAAGTTCTCCCAAGATGTCCGGTAAATTTTCAGTAGTGTCCACAGCCTTACCGATAGGGGTAGAGGATTCATTTCATAATGATTATGAAATCATCATTATATTCATATAATAACGCTGAAGATATTTTACTCGACACTGGCAAACTGAGGCACTATTTTGTCGCCGTTTGCCAAACTAAAAGGAGAAGTTACTCACTTATCAAAAACATCATTTTTGACGTCAAACAGGTAGATGTCCTCGTCGTTGTAGGAGCCCAGGATCTCGGAGCCGTCGTGGTTGTACACTGCACACGTGAGGTGCATCATAGACATGCGGACTTTCTTCTTTACATTACTCGTATCCTGCAAATGAAGAAATAAAACCGTTCACTTCAGAAGTACTGCTATTTATACAGGATGCTTCAGAACGGATGTACTCTGCGTTGAACCTGCTCTACTTTAGCGCATTACTAACCATTATCTATATACAAATAAATAAAATTGGAGTGTCTGTTTGTAATATTAAAATAACCGCTTTTTACTAAGTGCATTTGGATGTATACACGGTACATATACCAAAACAACATTTTTTTTTTATATTTTGTCTGTCTGTCTGTTTCGGCTAATCTCTGAAATGGCTGGACCGATTTTGACGGGACTTTCACTGGCAGATAGCTGATGTAACAAGGAGTAACTTAGACTACTTTTATTTTAGAAAAAAAAATTGATTGTTTAATACCTACGCGGACGAAGTCGCGGGTAACAGCTAGTGTTAAATAATATTATGCAATAAAAGTTACGTACACAGGATGATTAAACAAATGACTTCATCACAGGCTGCACAGAAAGACAGCGGAAGACCGTGGTGAGTGGAAGTCATTGGAGGAGGCCTATGTCCACCAGTGGTCGTCTTTCGACTCGATGGGTTTATTTAAATGGCCGCCATTTGAAATGGGTCACAAATTTATTATTATTTACATAACCAGGTTCCCAAGATACAAGCTTATGCTTAGTTTGGGACCGCAACACAAATAATTTGTCCCTATGCTTATGGAAATATTAAATTGACTCCACAAATTTTAGTGGTGTTTGTCGGTGAAATGATGTCTCCCAATGCACAATAGAATAAAGTCATGTAATGCGGAACCTCACAGTCTCATCGCTGAAGGTGCCGGGGCAGTAGAGCGCCAGCGGCTTGGTGGACTTCCTCCTGTCGTACATGCGCACGAACTTGTCCCGGCCGGCCACGATCAGCTCGCGCGGCTCCAGCGGGTGGCCGCACACGCTGTACAGCGGGACCGTCAAGCTACGCTCCTTCACATGGAACAGCCTGCCAAATATACGTAAATAGTGTAACCTGATCCTTTTCAAGCTCTCACAAAATGTCCAAAAATTTTCATTAAAGTATCCACAGCTTTGCTGATAGCGGCAGGGAATTTATATCATTACTAGCTGTTACTAACTTCGTCCACGTGGTATTTTACAAAAAAGTATTTCTCAAATAAAAGTATAGGCTACTTTAGTTACTCCTTGTTACATCAGCTATCTGCCAGCCCCGTCAAAATCGGTCCAGCCATTTCAGAGATTAGCCGGAACAAAACAGACAGACAAAATTTGAAAAAAAAATTTTGTTTTGGTATATGTACCGTGTACCTATACATCCAAATGCACTTAGTAAAAAGCGGTTATTTTAATATTACAAACAGACACTCCAATTTTATTTATATGTATAGATAATACATGCGTGGCTTAGTTTAAGATAGTACGGTTGGTTACCTGGAATTAGTTCAGCTCTAAGAGTCTTACTTCTGTGGACATTTGTCTACCAGATCTTTTTGTCTCCCGCTTTGCAATGGAGGGAAGTGGATAATTTTCTTCCAACTCCTCCTATTTATCTTTCGAATAATTTCGCGCGGGTTCCAAGACAATTAACTTTATCCCGGGACTCGCCGAGGGTCAAACCTCGGTGTCTTCATTGGACACCACTGTAGATCCTGGCTTACAGGAGTAGCAGTGGTGGGAGTGTGTGGCGGGCCTAGTACGGTTGGTGTGTTCGTGTGTCGATATTCACTTACCTGGACGCGTGTTCGGCTCTGACGTCACACTGCATGACGAGGCCGTCCTCCCCGGCCGAGATGACGAGGTGCGGCTCGGACGCGCACACGTGCAGCTTGTGCGCTGCGCGCGAGTGCGACGCGAGCCTGCGCCGCGACACCGCCGACCCGCCGCTCGGGTGACATTGCAGCAGGCGGACCTGACGAGCCATTGCAAAAGAGACTTTAACGTCATCCTTTTAACGTCTTTCTACGTTCTTCTCTTCATCTTTCTTTGCGAAATGAAATGCGATGAAATAATATGAATATGGCCTCACCCGCGACTTAGCGGATATTTTGCCAGTGTCAAGTAATTAATAGCAATATTAAATTCAATAATTACACGTTATAAATGAAATAATGGATGTGACATGAAGAAATGAAAATGGCGTGTCCAAGAAGTATCCTAGGAACAAACACCCTTTCTACATTCATTTAAGGGGGAAGCTCAGGGTCAGGGCGCGAAATTCAAAATGTCAATGGTTTTAATTTTTAAACGAAAAATTTGGATATCTTTACGATGTAATTTAGTGGTTTGCGATATGAGCATATTGGATTAGGTATTTTTTTAAGCAAACTTTATACATCGAAACATCCAATGTAGAATGCTCATATCGCAAAACACTAAATTACATCGTAAAGATGTCCAAATTGTTCGTAAAAAAATAAAAACCATTGACATTTTGAATATCGCGCCCTGACCCTGAGCTTCCACCTTAAGGTGGAAGCGCAAGGTCAGGGCGCGAAATTCAAAATGTCAATGGTATTTATTTTTTTACAAACCTTGGAGTATTGTATCGCTTTAGGTATTTTTTTAAGCACACTCAATACATCTAGAAATCCAATGCAGAATGCTAATATCGCAAACAACTATATTACATCGTAAAGATGTCCAAATTTATCGTAAAAAAATAAAAACTATTAACATTTTGAAATTCGCGCCCTGACCTTGCGCTTCGCTGCGACGTCTAACGACACAGCAATGTATATGAAATATCTGCATATATTTGTGATTTTAATAAGCTTCTGCTAAATTGAAAGCTTGGATATATCCAATCAAAGCATATCCGTGAATCCAATGAAAATTTTCATTCTTTCACTTGAGATAAAATATTATCTTCTTGAACTCTTTGTGTCAATATTTTTTGCTCATACACAAAACACATATCTATGTATAATATTGTTACGTGCGGGGGTAATTAAATGCCGATTACGTGAAAATTACTTTAATCGCTCTCCACACAGA
This sequence comes from Pheosia tremula, assembly GCA_905333125.1. Taxonomy (NCBI): domain Eukaryota; kingdom Metazoa; phylum Arthropoda; class Insecta; order Lepidoptera; family Notodontidae; genus Pheosia; species Pheosia tremula. Next base: position 9,684,392 of record HG995404.1, on the reverse strand, counting down.
AGGCAAAAATAGTACACACCAGTACACTAACTAGTAAACACTCAAATCACAATTCACCAAATCACTTAGAAACACAGTTGTCCAGAGTATTCGCTAGAGTCGCCGGTATAGTCTTCTTAGTTCGCTTCCGAGAGATGTGTTCACAATCGCTTTCAAATAGAAACTGACTCGTCGCTGGTCCTGCACACTATTTATAATCCGAAAATAGCGAGGGTGGATCTTTCCAGAAAGGTGTCGATAAAAACCCACTAAACAGAAATGTTCCATAAGGAAAATGAACCTTATGTACACGGTAATAAGGAGGCGCTAGAATGTTCTAGTGTACGTAGCTGTATTCGTCTTTTGTTTACTAATAATAATTTTAATAAAAATAATATGAGGTATATTCCGGAAGCCGGTTGCAACATTGTTGACGATTCTAGATCTTTCTTCACAGATCGATAGGGGACCTTGGACCCAACAATGCGTTTTTGTTTCTAGAAGCTTCGATGACTATTTCTCGAGTTATCGATACCTCTTTTATACGCATCGTAACATTACCCCCCTCTTAGTCATGCTCGTCCCGAGCATTATTCGAGCCATGATATCGCGCTAACCGGTCCACATGGACTACCTTTGGTTTTCCTCTAAGTCCCTTCTTGATGCGGAAGGTAACATCATTGATCCTTGTAATGACGGTGTACGGTCCTTCCCAGCGAGCTTGAAGTTTCGGAGACTTTCCCTTTTTGCGAAGCGGATTATGAAGCCACACTAGTGTTCCTTCCTCAAACCCGTTGGTGTTCGAATTCCGATCGTACCGGGTCTTCATCCTTGTACTAGTTTTAAGATTATTCTCCCGGACTCTTCTGTGTACTTCATCCAGCTGGTTTTGAAGTTCACTCACATAGTCCGTAACAGGCTTAGGACTATCGGGTGGCGTGCCTGTTATTGCATCCACTGGGAGCCTTATTTCTCGGCCGAAATTTACCTTGGCCGGAGTATGTCCCGTACTATCATGTACCGCAGATCGATAGGACATCAAGAACAGCTGAATGTATTGGTCCCAATCTCTCTGATGATCATCCACGACTTTAGCCAAGTGGTTCTCTAAGGTCTGGTTGAACCTCTCGACCATTCCGTCTGATTGCGGATGCGCTGGAGTCGTACGAGTCTTATTGATTCCAAGCAGTTTGCACATTTCCTGAAATAGAGCAGACTCAAAATTCCGCCCTTGGTCTGAGTGAAGCTCCATGGGTACGCCATATCGACAGACCACTTCCTGGACCAGTTTCTTCGCCACAGTTATGGCTTCTTGATTGGGTGTCGCAAAGACTTCGGGCCACTTAGTGAAGTAATCTTGCACTACTATGATGTATTTGTTCCCATCATCCGTCATTGGAAAAGGTCCAGCAACATCAATGGCGATGCGCTCCCATGGCGCTCCAACATTGTACGACTTTAATTTTCCCCTGCTTCTAGTCTGCGGGCCTTTCACTGAAGCACAAGCGGTGCACTTACGGCACCAATCCTCGACATCTTCCCGACAACGGACCCAGTAGAACCGTTGTCTCACTTTAACCAGGGTCTTCTTGACTCCAAGATGCCCACCAGAAACACCGTCATGAATGTGCCGCAAAAGAGGGGCCACCTTACTCCGAGGTACTACGACTTGCATGGTTACTTCTTTTCCATCGTTGGACTCCCATTTTCTACATAGTACACTGTCTTCCAGAGTCAAGCTGTCCCACTGAGCCCAATAGCTTTTGGTGGTCGAACTATGAGCAGACACATCACTCCATTGGGGTTTGTTCCCAAGTCGTTTCCAGTCCAGTATAGGTCGAAGGTCATCGTCCTCTTCTTGGGCCTTCTTCATGTTAGCTCCTGTCCACTCGTCATCAAGTCCGTGTGTCCAGATGACTTTAACCTCTTCCCGTACTTCATTCTTCTGACAGTGCTTGCAGTCTTCGGCACACGGTCTTCGTGACAAAGCATCGGCGTTCCTATGTCCTTTTCCACTTCGGTGTTCTATTATAAAGTGAAATTCTTGTAGTTGCTCAAGCCATCTAGCTACTTGACCTTCTGGGTTCTTGAATTGTAACAACCATTTTAACGCAGCATGATCCGTTCTTATAGTAAACTCCCTTCCTATAAGATACTTCTGAAAATGTTGTAGGGTCTTCACCACGGCAAGTAGTTCACGGCGAGTAACACAGTAATTTCTTTCTGGTTTGGAAAGTGACTTACTGAAATATGCTATCACGACTTGACGATCGCCCTGTATCTGAGATAAAACACCACCAATTCCTGTGTTACTGGCGTCTGTGTCCACGATGAATCTTCCTTCTCTATTTGGGTAACCCAAAATAGGGGCTTCACATAACCGTTGCTTGAGCTCACTGAAGGCTTCCTCACATGTCGGGTCCCAGATAAAATCGCGTTTCTCTTCTGTAAGTCGATGCAACGGTTTTGCAATGTCCGAGAAGCTCTTAATGAATCGTCTGTAATATGCGCATAATCCTAGAAAGGCGCGCACTTCTGTTTTATTTCTTGGGACAGGCCATTCTTGGACAGCTTTTATCTTCTCAGAATCGGTTTGGACTCCTTCCGTTGATATGACGTGTCCAAGGTAACTGACTTCCTTTTTAAATAGAGCGCACTTCTTTGGACTAAGTTTTAGATTAGCCTCACGGATCCGAGTGAACACTCGTTCTAAATTCTTCAGGTTCTCCTTGAAGCTACGACCCATAACGATTACGTCATCAAGGTAGACCAGACATACGTCTCCGAGTAAACCCACCATCACTCTTTCCATGAGGCGTTCAAATGTGGCTGGAGCATTACATAACCCAAAAGGCATAACATTAAATTGCCACAATCCGTTTCCAATTCCAGTGCTGAAGGCCGTCTTCTCTTTGTCTTCTGGGTTTAGTTCTACCTGCCAATAGCCACTTTTTAAGTCGATAGTTGAGAACCATTTCATACCACTGAGCATGTCCAGTGTGTCGTCGATCCGAGGTAAAGGATAGCTGTCTTTCTTTGTGACGTTATTCAACATCCGGTAATCCACACAAAACCTTGTACTGCCATCCTTCTTCTTCACCAGCACCACGGGTGATGACCATGGACTCGTAGAAGGTTCAATTATTCCGTTATCAGCCATATCCTTAATCATATCTGTCACCTCCTTTTCTCTTGCCCATGGGATGCGTCGTGGTCTTTGTTTTATAGGCCTGGCGTCGCCTGTGTCGATCCGATGTTTTACGAGCCCCGTCCTTCCACAGTCATTTCCAGTGGCAAAGATGTCGCTGAATTTCAGTAAGAGCTCTTTGGCTTGCTGCAGTTCTGTTGCCGATAAATTCTCCTTAGAAGATTCTAGTAGCTGCTGGATGTGATCCTCCTTCATGTGGGTACCATTCTGTTTAACTGTATCACTATTCAATCTTCTCAGGTACTTTACTTCCTCACATCTTCCAACCACACTATTCTTCTTCAGGTGAACTTCTTCAGTACCAAGGTTAAGGATTCTCACCTTAGTCATTCTGTTTGACATTAGTAAAGTCCTTGCTGTAATTAAATGTGGGTAATTCCCAGTGTCTTCAACAATGAGGCATCTTCTTTGCTTAATATTTCGAGGAAATTTCACTATTACCAAGTTTTCTGATCTCGGAGCCAGTATAGTGTCCTTCAGACAATAAATGTTGCACGAACGTGATCCTTGCAAACAAACTTCTTGGTCAGGAAACCTTAACACTCCTTTAGAAACATCCAAAACACACTGCTGATTCTTCAAGAAATCCAGTCCCAAAATGCAATCGTCGGTTATATTAGCAATCAAAACGGATTGGAGATATACTTGGTCACCAATTCTTAACTTTACGTCTGTTTCGCCGAGGACGGAAACTGGCTGGCCGGTGGCTGTCTGAAGATGACATTTTGGCGATCGTCTATTCCACATTATGGTGCGTCTCAGTAGCTCTGGTCTCACAATGGTACGCGATGCTCCGGTGTCCACTGTTAAACTACATGATTTATTATCTATGGTGCCCTCGAGGATCAGACTATTCCCATTAAAAACTTGAGTAATGGTTACTATAGGGGCATTATGTTGACCAGCCAGCGCCCGCCCCGCGGCCCTGGCGACCTTTAGTTTAACGGAATGTCTTGATCGTCTTGGGTCGCGGAGTCCTTGACCCTTCTCTTTTTCTTAGGGCATTCAAGCCGAATGTGCCCCTTTTCTCCACATTCATAGCACGTGGGGACAAACCGAGACTTCTTCTCTTCTGGAATCATCGCTCTAACTTTATGCAGCCTCGTGTCTTGTTGCACAGCTTCCACCTCAAGAGCATGTGCGAGTGCGTTTTTCAAGGACTGGTGATGTCCCAATTTCACAGCACCTCGAACTTCTGAGTTTCGTATGCCATCGACAAATGCCTGTAGCAGGTTCACTTCGATGACTTCTGGTGCCGATGAGTAAGCCCGACGAACCAGCCTTTCAATTTCCTGGGCCCACTGCTGGAGGCTTTCACCAGCCTTCTGTGATCGCTCACGGAGTTGCACTCGGTACACATGTTCCAGGTGCTTATCACTGTAGCGCGTGTCTAATGCTTCCATAAGTGTCTCCAGCGTCCTTCTTTCAAGCGGCAGATTTTCGAGAATTGTTAAAGCATCCCCTCGTAGAGCAAGCGTAAGAGCCATAAAAGATTGCTCGTTGCTCCAGCTATTACCACTTGCGAGTACCTGGAACTGGTACTTGAACGCTGACCACGACGAAGTCCCATCGAAGCGTGGTAGGTCAACTTTTGCAGACGATGGTGAAGCCACTGCAATAGATCCATGTGTTCTGAGCTTTATCATCTCCTTGTTAAGTGTTTCCCAGCGGTCTTCCATAGCCTCGTTCTTGAGAATAACCTCCCTATTCAGGGCTTTCAGGCGGTCATCAAGGTTTCCAGTCTTTTGAATTACTTCCTTGTCTAGGACTTCCATGCGGTCTTCAAGAGACTTTACCTTTTCTCCGAGAGCTATTATGCCGGCATCGATTTTCCCTACTACAGCTTCCTTGGTCTCTTTAAGCTCCTGCCGACTGGCTTCTTGGTTGGCCTGCAACATTTTCTGATTGGCCTCTTGACTGGCCTGGATCATTTTTTGCATAGAAGCCAGCAGTGCTGGCATGTTCATGTCTGGTGAGCTAACCCCTGGTGCTGCCGCAGTTTCAGCTGGAATCTCAGCACCAGCCCGAAGCTCTTCCTCTTCACGGCTACGTTGACGTGCAGCATCCATTTCCACTTGCCGTCTGGTTCGTGGAGTACGCCCTTCGTCTTCACGTGGTAGTAGCGGCATCCCACTTCTGACACCAATTGTTACGTGCGGGGGTAATTAAATGCCGATTACGTGAAAATTACTTTAATCGCTCTCCACACAGAAGGCAAAAATAGTACACACCAGTACACTAACTAGTAAACACTCAAATCACAATTCACCAAATCACTTAGAAACACAGTTGTCCAGAGTATTCGCTAGAGTCGCCGGTATAGTCTTCTTAGTTCGCTTCCGAGAGATGTGTTCACAATCGCTTTCAAATAGAAACTGACTCGTCGCTGGTCCTGCACACTATTTATAATCCGAAAATAGCGAGGGTGGATCTTTCCAGAAAGGTGTCGATAAAAACCCACTAAACAGAAATGTTCCATAAGGAAAATGAACCTTATGTACACGGTAATAAGGAGGCGCTAGAATGTTCTAGTGTACGTAGCTGTATTCGTCTTTTGTTTACTAATAATAATTTTAATAAAAATAATATGAGGTATATTCCGGAAGCCGGTTGCAACATTGTTGACGATTCTAGATCTTTCTTCACAGATCGATAGGGGACCTTGGACCCAACAATGCGTTTTTGTTTCTAGAAGCTTCGATGACTATTTCTCGAGTTATCGATACCTCTTTTATACGCATCGTAACAATATGGAAATTAATTGCTTACTGATAAACCCATAATATTGATTACAAAAACATTGTTGGCCGATTATGTTTTCATCATGCGATTTAATAAATACAAATTAATTATCGTGACAATTACACAATTTTAACAAATCAATGGTACAATTTTGTTTAATTATGTAAATATGTACGTCTATCTGTAACTGTGGGTCTAACGTTCTTAGTAGTGCAAATAAAGACTGTAACGCAGTTCAGACTATTCGTTATTTCTTTTATACATCGCCAGACGAACACGCCAACTATATGGCACCACACTAGGCAATGCTCGTATTATGGGTACCATGCAATTGGCTTAGGGCGAACTCAATACATATAATTATATATATCAAACATCCAAGACTCGGGTACAAACATTCGTGCTCATCACACAATGTTGGTCTAAACCAGGATTCTAAGCCGGGACCTTTGGCGCCGAAAGCCATTCCGATCCGGTTGTGGCGTTAAGAAAAAAAATGTATTTGACCATTTGTAAGTGCCCCCATAGGCCTATACGAAATACACGACTTGACTTTGACTTTGTTTGTCTATGGGATATTATAACACCTTACCTGACCGTCCCTCGCGCACGTGACGATGTTCAGCTGGCTCTTGGCGTTGAGGAATAGGAACTTGCTCTGGAACACATTGGACTTATGGCCCGTCTTGATGGTCTGTATGGCTGCGTTGCGGGCCCAATCCCATATCACCACGTTCATATCGTCCGAGCCCGACGCCAGGAGCTGTCCTGATGGTGGAAATTTATAAATAACTAGCTGTTACCCGCGAATCGTCCGCGTGGAATTTTACAAAAAAGTTTTTCTAATCTCTGAAATGGCTGCACTGATTTTGACGGGACTTTCACTGGCGGATAGCTGATGTAACAAGGAGTAACTTAGGCTACTTTAAAAAAAAATAGGAGGTCACGAAAAAAAATTAAAACCATTGTTGCAGCGCTGCGCCTGATTAAGTTTGATAGCAACAACCTGCAATGCGTCCCGCGGGCTCAGAACGCGCGAGCAGGCTGTTGCCAACGGTTGTGTCTTTGTTAAATACCACGCGGACGAAGTCGCGGTTAACAGCTAGTAAACAATAAAAATAAGGCCAAAACGCGGCCTCCGGGTCACGTGAAACTTGTAAAAAATGGCTGAAAACACAAATATTGCCAAAACCGTATCGTATTGACAACCTGACACTGAAAACGACGGGGTGACGTCACAACGCATCAACCAACAATCCAGAGCGTTTATGATTTTAGTGAAAATAATCCTCATTATTGCAGAAAAATGAAGACTAATAGTTATAAAAAGCTTTAATATTTTATAATGGCAACAATAAAGCTTATTTTTCATACAGTCTAACATCTTATTATAATATCTGGATATATATGGATGAAAGAAATTTCTACTGGTGGTAGGCTTCGGCCGTGATTAGTCACCACCCGCTGAACAAAGCCATGTCGCCAAGCGGCCTAGCCGTGTTCCGGCATGATGTTCGGTGTTGCCATTCATGGAAGGCGGGTCAGATCAGTTGCGCTGCATGTGCCTAGTGAATGTAGCGTCTCGATCTACTGCCGCCTTACTCCATCGTAGATCTCATCGTCACTTACCATCAGGTGAGATCGAGATCAAATACTTGTCTATAATGTAATAACAAAAAAAAAAGGACGAAAGAAACATATCGTGCGAACGTAGTAGTACTGTCGGAGGAGGCGCCCAAGGAGAAATTTCCACAATCAGATAAATGGTCCATTCGAGAAAGGGCAAGTCTATAGCACCCTCCACCGACGGAAATATATGGGAGACGAATGTATGTGGACAAAGCGACAATGGTATGCCAACGTTTGCCCCTGTGTGGGCACGTCGCCTATTTGCGCAGATGGCAAGGACCCTGCGTTCAGTACCAAGGGTTCCAGTACAGTACTCATAATACAAGCGTCGCTTAGGTTGCAACCGTACAGTTGGTTAGTTTGTCTGGAGATATTATGTAGATGTTTCTCCCTTACAATTAATTTGAGACTCACCTTCAGGGTGAAAATTTATGGAATTGACGCAGCCTTTATGCTTGTTTAAATGATGGAGTTTCTTCATTCTGTATATAGCGTGCAGGGATCCATAGAACTTCTGTTCAAACAGAATATCTGCTTTAGCTTTCTTACCACACGGTAATGTGAGACCCATCTCCCGGTTTATTATCTCTGAAATTATTACACAGCTATAAAAAAAAAACATGTTCAACAAGACAAAATATGTCAGCAGTTATACCAGCTCCTCAGCCCGTAGTACCTCTTCGAAGCATGCCCCCAAATTTATAGCCATTTTAAAACAATATCATACAACACTACTGCCCACAAGAGTTATGTTTTGCGCAGGACTATAATGTGTTTTAGTGCATCTCTACCAAACTCATAACCTTATAATAGCATAACACATAACACATATAGTATATTTTTTTTCAATCTCTTCTATTCGTACAATCTGTCTCTTACTAGAACATTCATAAATTTTTTTGGTGTTTTATTTAGAGTAGAACATAAATATATTTTTATTTTTTGTACCTCTCAGCAACAGATAATTGTGTTTAGGCCTGGTCTTCAGCATCACACTTGGTGGTTTTCCCTTGTTCTCCTCATTTTCTTCATCATCATTGCTCCTGGACCAGAAGGGACCGTCATCATCTGTGTCCGTGTCTCCCGAGCCCATTTCAACTAGGTTCTCTGTGTCATAACTGTCATTGCTTTCTGATGAACTGCTTGAACTGTGAATATATATAAACCTATATTTTATTTTCATATTGGAGTTCACATCTATTATACTCTGGTTTGGCTGATCACCTATGTATACATTGAGCGATTACCAAATGCTTTACAAGAACCCCACAAGGACCACCTGTAGGACCATATATTAGTTTTATTCAGGTATCTGACTGGCTGTAACAGCTGAGAAAGATCTTGAAATGATAACGTACCAGCTGACGCTACTGCCAGTTTAAGTACCCTCTGAAGCTAGAACAGGTTGCAATTCTTTGTTTGTCACAATAACTAACATACCTACCCTATCTGTATATTATATCTACTATATAAAAATAAGTCGGGTTTTCCTTCCTGACGCTATAACTCCAGAACGCACGAACCGATTTCCACGGTTTTGCATTCGTTGGAAAGGTCTCGGGCTCCGTGAGGTTTATAGCAAAGAAAATTCATTCATCTGGTGGCGAAACGGAGTTCGCCAGGTTTGCTAGTCTACTATATAAAAATAAGTCGGGTTTTCCTTCCTGACGCTATAACTCCAGAACGCACAAACCGATTTTCACGGTTTTGCATTCGTTGGAAAGGTCTCGGGCTCCGTGAGGTTTATAGCAAAGAAAATTCAGGAAAAACCAAACGAAATGTTATATAAAACGAAGCCATCTGGTGGCGAAACGGAGTTCGCTGGGTTTGCTAGTTATTTATATGACTGGTGCAATTAATAATAAAAAAATAAGCAAAAAATTTTTTTTTACAAAAGAGGTCAGTTGTACTCACCCGGTATGCCAGTCGTCTGATCCCGGTGAGACAAAATCCTCCAAATTCCTCATATCATCACTCTCAGTTTCCGAATTGCTATTATCAATTCTTCGTGGTGTTGGGGAATTCTCATCTGCTGATAAATCGTCAGAATCCCTTGAGGAGGCGTTACTGTCAGTATCTCTGTCTGGAGTCTTCCTTTTTCTGTAATTTCTATTGCGTCTCGGGCGCCTCAGGTTCAGGAGTATCGCGCGTACATTACTACCAGATGGTGCAGCATTAACCAACTCGTTTGATGGGCCTTTAGAGGACCCCGCAGCCCGGTCGTCACTACTTGTGCTCTCAGACTTATCAGCCGACACCCCGCTATCTACATTCTCATCTTTACTGCACGACACTGCAATCAGAAAGAGACCATAATGGAATCGCAACTTTTAAGTATTTTTTTCCACAAAACAAACTATACTACCATTTTTGTACCTGTCTCTTTGAAACTGTCCTGTGAACTGCCGTCGTTCAATTTCAATTTCTTTCCACCCAATTTGGGGCTTACAGGAGAATCCTGAATTTCGTCATCGCTCGAAGAATTATCTTCCATAGCTGTCTACGTTGAAATTTTAATCTATAATGAAACTATCAATACATTAATGACTGAAATTACAAAGCAAAAGTATTCCAGCTACTTTAAAGGACAGTTCAAAAATAATTAAACTGAAACAGATTCGAAGGATTCAATGGAGAATTTTTGCCTTAGATTTTAGCGATTTTTTTAGCAACCAACAAGACAAGAACAAGAAGGACAAAAATAATAATGATGTTGCCAATAAAAAAAACCAATAGTCTCGAAATAAAGGCCTAACGTACACTGCGGTAAACCGTGCACCGTTCTTACACAGAAATATTCTCTATGACCATCCACTGCACCTAGTGGTCCATTACTATAGCTAGTCCCACTAACCTCATTTTTCATATTATAAAAAGGACCAGCAATAGCTGCATCCACTCATGGCTCGAATCGCCCATCCCAGCCAAGGAGCTGAGTGTTAACCAGATGCATGGATGGAAGAAGTAAAGGAATCGGCACTTATAGATAATTTATAGCAAAGACAAAATTACAACACCAAAGCACTCTATAACAATAAAATAAAATAGGTATGGTGTAACAAAGAGATGGGTCAGTATGGCGATCTCTAAAACTTTAAGACATAGAAAAATATGTTCTAAGAAACCATATTGTCGATTTTACGGATAAGAAAAACTGCATTCACAGACAAAAAAAATCATACATGAATCAGGAAAAAAAGTTGTTATTTCATTGCGATACTCTTTACATCATACAACCTACACAGCCCAATGTGTGAATGTTGCTATGAAAACTTGTGTGTAAAATTAAATTTAAATCAAACCTTACTCAAGAAAATGGCTGTAATATTAAACATTTACCACTAAAGTAAACAAAATTAAATTAAATACATACAGCATTTTCTTTTCACTTTATACACAAGATTTTATATTAAAATTTACTACTTACAATCCACTCAATCAAATATCGCCCTAAAATAAAGATAACTTTTTTTCAAAATACCTGGGTTCGGTTTCCGATTCACATGTATATTATGAAAATCAATTAATGCAGTTTTTCTAATCTCTAAAATCGATGACACAGAATCTCTGGCTACGATTACAACCTACGACCAACCTACGACAGTAGGAAATGAACCTGGGTTCATGGCCTACGATGACATGGTTCCACAAAATATATGCCAAAAGCTCTTATTGTAATTAATGTATGCAATGACGTTTGTAAATGAATGTGTTAAACTGTTGGTCACACCTGCTAAGTGATTTTATTATGGTTCTAATAAGTGCACTAAGGTGTAGCCGAACCATAATGATTCTAATCACATTTTATCACATTATTCGCCCATTTTGACACAAATTTCAAATACAAAAAAACGGAAAGAAACAAATGATTATAAAAGAAAACAAAAAACCCTGCAAAAACAAGGTCTAGAATTAACTTGATCTATTTATAGAGCTATCTAGGTACTAATTTATCCTAATCTTCTTTTGGTCACTTTACTCTTTGGCTAGTGTATTTTTTATCTACGATTCCGTATTTACTCTTTTTTTCCACAGACAAAGACCAATAAGAAAACAAGTTGTACATGACATTCGCATATTTTGAAATTTGGAATTCAGCGGAGCTATCGCAAATTATTTTCTCTTTGCATTATATACACCGAAATTTTTTATTGAAGACGTTGAAAAATGGTTGGAATTGAAAAGTGAAAATTAATTAGTGATTATTTTGTTTGAAATGTGGCAGATATAAACTTGAATTGGAAACTTTAATACTTAACCTAAGTATTTTTCTGAAATATCTGTTTACTCAGAATTTTTTCGCATATGGTTTACCTACCTACCTACTATAGTACCGACAAACTGCGAATCCTGTAAGATTGTAGTTGAAAAGTTATATCAACATATACTTATACGATGGAATCTCAAGAAGATATATTGTCGTTTCTTGATTTCTTAGATTTAGATGAAGAAATTATTGATACCCGTCTAACATACCTGATGGTAAGGAGTAATTATTCTGCTAAACATTTGACAAGTGTTATACAGCTATTGTTGTATAAAAACCTTATAAATACACAAGAAAACACTGATTGTAACAATGACGAAGAATTTGACTTCACTGTGAAGTTACTGGGAGCTGTAAACGGTGATAATGTTGATAAAATCTGCAAAATTGTCAATATAGTGCTCAGTCTTAATAAAACCAATATTGTCAGTAAATCGGAACATTTACTGCAACAGATCTTATCAAATATTGATTGTCGGTCAGACACAATATCAAATGATATGGAAAATCAAGAAACATTAATCAATCTTAAGGTATGTGATAGTATACTTGATGCAAACATCAAAAATAATGAAAAGGTATCATTGCTGTTTTTAAAGACACCATTGGAGAAAATAATTGATTTGGGAGATGAAAAATTGAAAATTCATTTCATAACTAACACTGTGCCTAGATTATTTGAAGGTGTAAATGGATATAACATACTAGATAGAATTTGGACTTACATTAAAGAATTTGAAAATAAAAAGATTGTGGATGCTCTGAAAATAATAAGCAGTTTATCTGACTACTATTTGCCATCACCAGATATGAAAGGAGATTGTAAATATGTATCGGGAATCATATTCCAATATGACTTGTGGGATATGATATTGTTTGGATTGGAGTCCACTGATCCGGCTGTCAGAAAAATATCTGTGTACCTTTTAAAGAGAGCCATAGATTGTGTTATGGCATCAAAAAGAAATATTAAGATACAATGGGAAACTCAAACCATATTTATGTGGGAGACTAATAATATGAAATCTTTGAAAAGTATGTGGGATAATTACTTTGTACTACTTGATAGTTTAGAAGAGAAACAATCGAATATTGTATTGCCATCCTTAAAATTGTTTGATAGCATACAAATTGGGGAAAACTGGCTGAACCGTGCTTACAATATAGGTCTCAGACATGATAATGCACAAATCAGATTAAAATGTGTTGAATACAGGCTTAGAAAGGCTATTCGATGTGAAGCTGATGCTGTAACTGTACTAGAATCTCTTAACGATATAGATCTCTACAACCACAGAACTGACTATGAAGTACTCAAAGATCTCAGTGTGTCACTTAAAGATAATGAAGCATTGGCAATTATGCTTAAAGCTATTCTTCTTATAAAATGGTCTCCCATTCCATTATATCATTTAACTGATGTGTTATCTAATTTGAAACAGAATTGTATCTTTAATCATCAAGTATTGGAAATAATGAAAATTCCTTGTAATAACATTGTTATAAGAAAAGCAGTTCATTCTAATATGTTACATTTTATTAAAAACTGTTGTCAAAATCTTACTTGGAGGGATGTATTACATATTTTTGCAATAGATGATCTTCAAAGAAAGAAAAATGATGATATTAATTTACTAATCAAAAGTATTACATTAGAGGAAGAACATAAACAAACATTCTATAGTGCCTTGACATCAAGCCATAAAACATTGGATTATCTTCTTACATATTTATCCATTCATGAAAGTGATATGGATATAGTTGTTGATATAGTAAATCAAAAGGTCAAAACTGTACAAAATGTTGTTAACAGACAATATTCTGATAAGAAAGAATGTCTACCTGAAGCAACTTTTCTTAAACATCTATTAATTAAAACATCTAATAAAGAAAACGAAATAACAGAAACCCTGAATGAATTGATTGCCAGTGAAGATAAGCCTATACTGCTTTATATACAAAGTCTATTATCAAATGATATAAGTTTGACAATTGAAGAAATGAAAGCATTGGTTGGATATTTCAATGATTTTGGAGAAGATGTGAAAGATATTCTGCTTCAACTTTACAAAACATGTGTTATGTTGTTGAATTACACTAATAATTTAGATAAAACAGTTCTTAGCGCTATTGTCATGAAAGCTATTATGAAGAATGACGCTATGATTATGAATTATTATCACGAAATGCTTGACGTGAAAAGATTTCTAAAAATTATCGATAATTTGAAATTCGGTGATTTCCAAAATCAAGGTGTTGGCCGACTGAAGAATGTTTTATATGAAACAGCGTGTGAAATACTTTATACACTAATTGTTGAAGATATTAGTAATATACATAATGATATTAACGGAGTAGTGGATTTTCTGGAAAATGTTTTAGAAAGTGGTGGCTATGGATGTCTCAGATTAATATTAAAAATTGCCAATAAGACTGTTAAGCCTTTACTGAACGAGGCTACTAAATTTGATATGGTACAATTTATAAACAGAACATGGAATGAAATTGAAGAATTGAAATCCAACAATCAGTACACACCATGCATTCAAGAATTTATAAATCTTATAACCCATGATGCTATTTTACAGAAGCCTCTGTTTAACAACATTGTGATGTTATATTGTAATAAGATACTAGAATATGGGCCAGTAAAAAAATCTCCATTGCACTATTTAACAACAGTTCTTCATAGTAAAAAAATCAATGATAATGGCCATTTAATTTATGTTCTGTGTGAGATATTGCTGTACTGTCCTGTGTCAAGAAAAGATCAAAGGTAAGAGGGCTGGATGTGAAAAAAAAATGTACATCATTGGAAGTAATTCATAATTGATGTATCTTGTGGTTTCAGAATCGCTGATTACGTAACTTTAGAAATATTAAGGGATCCTAAATTTGGCGTAAATGAAAACGAGTAAGTTTGTTTCTTATCCTTTGTCGTTCCATCTAATTATGTCATGGTTGCTAAAAACAATTTGAAAAATGAGATTGAGATCAAGTTGATATTAAGTCTTATCACAGCTGCCGTGGCTAGGTTTGTTGGACCAATACTTCTTATTAACCCTATAAATATTTGTGATTTTACAGCGTTGATATCCATTTCAACTTCGAAATCCAGAATTTGGCAGTTGCGACGTTAACAATGATTGATGAAGTTGAAACTTTAAAAGTGATTAGTTCATTCATTAAAAACAGAATCAATGAATCGCTTAAGAATAAGCAGAGGTATCATGGGAACTCTCAGGTTCACAAATTACTTTTGATCGCGTTCCAACATCTTTTAATCCTATTGTTGAAGACGAGATGTTGTTTGGATGAAACATTTGATTGGAGTTTTGAGATGTTAGTAAAATTGCCTCATCAGCCGAGCGTCAGAATTTGCCTCGAGTGGTATATTACCTTGAATTTTTATGTCCAGGTAAGCAAGTTCTACATATCCGTGGTTAACTTGTCTGTTTATAGTTTCATGTTTACAATATTTTGGGTCATAACTTTGATTAATTTATTTCACGAATACATTTGTTATCTGTGATTTTTGTCACGACTAGTGTTTCTAATAACAAGCATTTGCAATGTCCAATGAGCCGATGGTCGCTAAACTAAAATCAGCCAAACATTTCCATTTTCTACTTTTTACTTTGCAGCAAACTGTTCTAAATGATGAAATGCTCCAGATTTTGAAGACCAAGAATGTCCCATTGCTGGCACAGCTCTCAATAATGTACTGGTTACTGAAACATAAGATATTAAATAACACATACACTAATGAAGAATACGAATTCGTTATAGATTTTCTGTTATCTCATACTATGGGACAATTATTCAATGTCAGACTGAATGCACAGTACTTAGCGACCAAACTATATTATATGGTCCAACCGACGCCTAAGTATGCATACGCTATTGATATTATAGAACGCACGTTTACGGAGAATTCGACCGATAAGAACTTCCTTAGGCTCAAAAATGATTATTTCGCCAATGAGTTCGATATAATCCAAAATTTGAGCCCGTATTTTATTTACCACATATTACCGCGATACTGTGGAGACAGTTGCGGGGAAGAAGAAAATATAGATTGTCTTAAATATATCACAAACATTGATGTTAACTTACGCAAGGACCACGATGCAGACGATTTTAAAAGGGAATGGATAGCACACTGTAAATCGGATCAAGAGTTTGCAAACATTGAAATGAATAAAGATGTACTTAATAAAACGCTTAAAGATATGGAAACTTTAGGAACTATACAGAAGAAATATGTACCTTGGAGGAATATGAGTGACGTAAATGTCTATGATATTGATAAAAAGGTGAGAGAAAACATTCATTACTATTTAGCGGATAAGGAAGAATCTTCTAGCCGGGCGGGTGGTATGCCTGGCGGGGCGGCCGCTATGCCCCGACGGTTATTGTCGGGATATTGTATATATGTTACGTGCTCCAAAAACTCTTATAGCGCGATTCAGGACTGTGTTGAGAATTGTCTATTGTTCTGAATGCGTCTGCAGCACTAACTGTGTAGCTTATGGCGAGGTTGAAGAGGTCGCTAAAGTAACTTAGACATGAAGGCCAAACTTTTTAATTAAAAACCTTCATAGTCATCCGCTACTCTTATAATTCCTTATGTTTAGGCCGAATTCTAAAGTGGCAGACTTACCTCAATGGTCCACTAGCCTATGTGACTCCATTGTTCGGAGGCTAGTAAATTATTTTAGGTCCATTCATTTGCAGAGAGAAAGTGCCAGTGAACTCATCGTCGTAGCGTCATTGATTGACAAGCTACCAAATCTGGGCGGTATGGCTAGAACGAGCGAAGTATTCGGTGTCAAGACATACGTTGTAGACAATCTCCGGCATTTACAGGATAAACAGTTTCAAGGGCTCAGGTAACTATTGAATATCATTCAAGAATAAAGCTAGATCTCTATAGGAAATCCTAGTTATTCGGTAGCTTGTACTCAAAATTAAACTTTGCACATGGAATTCAAATTATTGATACTATACTTAATTAAATGAATTGTTGAGGTATGATCTGCCCCCTAAATGTTCTCTGTGAGATTAGAATTCACCCGGATTATGTTTTCTTATTATTTAAGACGTTTGTAATTTACAGCGTGTCGGCTGAAAGGTGGATCAACATGGAGGAAGTCCGACCTGATCGACCGCTGAAAGAATACCTGATTAAGAAAAAAGCCGAAGGATATTCTGTGGTTGCTGCAGAACAAACGTCATCCAGTTGTAAACTGCAGAGTTTCAAATTCCCAAAAAAGAGCTTATTACTGCTGGGGTAAGATATAAAATAGAATTATGATTGCTAATAATTGGATTTAGGGTCTGGCATTGATCTATTTTATTTTTCTCGAGTACATTTCGCAGTGTGATGTTGATGTAGTACAGGAAAGAAACTAGCCAGTGCACATTTTGATTATTGATAAGCCTCTGATAGAGATAATCATTGTATGTGAATATACTGGTACGAGAAGTAATGTCCTACATTGAAAAAAATAATTACATAATGAAAATATAGACTTATATACTTATTCAATATTATTTGCTGAAATCGTAAATGTTTCTCGACTGTTTTTATTGTGGAGTTCCACAAGGCTTTCATATTGGTCCACAGGTTTATTAGTTAATAACAGAATCCAATAGACCCTTCTTCCTGATATAAGAAAAATAATAGCAAATGTCATAGGTATATAAAAGTATACTAATATGCATTTCAGACATGAAAAAGAGGGAATCCCATGTGACTTATTACCGATGATGGACCACTGCGTGGAAATACCTCAACAGGGATATATCAGATCATTGAACGTGCACGTTACAGCCGCCATCTTTGTGTGGGAATACGCCCGTCAAAACATTTTGTGAATCACATGTATTGAATTAAATTATCTTTTGTTACTGTTTTTTGTTTATAAAATAAATTATTTGTTTTTTCTCCAAACATATTCTTTTGTCTAGTTTCTGGGTATTAAATTTGGGTTATTTTGTTGTAGTATGAAATAAGTTACAGAAATAACACTACAATGTATTTATTTGAGGTCTACAAAATAATTTAACTACTTTCGGAAGAAGCGTTATTTTTACAGGCTTGACTTCAAACTCTTCTCGGTCTATTTCAAGAGTGACCTCTTTTTCAGATTCCTTCGGCAACAATTCTACCGTCCTAGCATTTATCGTAGCCTCAACAAAGTTGTCATGCTTCACACGATTCCAACCTTCGGATACGAAATCAGTGTACGTATAAGCATTCTTGCCAATAGCTATACTTAAAGCTGGAATTCCTGGCCTATTCTGTATGTTGGATGACTTAATTCTGAAATCGCACGTTTTGAAGCACAATTCTTGTGCCGTCGTGCACTCAGGGTTCTGATAACTGGAAGGATCGGCTTCAGCGACTGCCGGAGTGTTAGGGACGAAGAATGCCCATTTTCGTTTAACCTCCGGCCGTTTTCTTAAACAATTGCTGCATCCAGCACAGGGGGGTGTATACTTGATCATACCACTGCAGTTCCACGTTAAAGACCCTTTGTACCCATTGAAAATGTACGCAGCGTACTCTCGCAACGACCCATATATCCAATACTTATCTTTCTTTGAGTTGACATCACGAAATGCGCCCCATTCAATAGAAGTCATGGCGTAAATTGGCTTGCTGGGAGTTTCTTCCTCATTTGCAATTGGTTCAATTTTCATAGCGTCTTTCCAGACTGTGTTCCCTTTAATGATAGCCATAGAAGCTTCGATCAGTTGCTTTACTCTCTCGACACCTTTTCCACCAGGAAAGAGAAGATTTCCGATGGAGTTTGTAGCTCCAAGAGGTAGGATTCCAAGGGGGAATCGGTTGGCTTCGTCATTTCTTCGTAATAGACCTGAAACAGATGCAAATGGATCTGTCAGGGTTTGGAGTCGATATTCAGGTAAGTTCACCTACAATATCAAAATAGAAATGGGAAGCAGAACAGGGAATCATTGTTGAACCCTATTTTCAACTTAGCAATATGTAGCTGTGCCGTTCTGAAACCAGGCTTTCAAAATTTAATGGTCGTTATATTATTATACACACACAGACTACATCAGAGATGTATAGCAACATGACGGAAACTGTAGTTTAGCTCCAACCAATGAAGTAGAAAACCCCTGCCTAATTGTGACATAACTACATTTGAGCAGAATAGACTTACACCTGACTAGTTCAGTTGGCAGTGACTCTGGCTTCTGTGCAGAGGGTTCCAAGGTTCGAATAACGGAAGGAGCAACTTTTATGTGATGAGCATGAATGTTTGTACCCAAGTCATGGATGTTTAATATCTACATAAGTATTTGAATATACTGGGTTCAACCCCAGTCCATTGTATGGTACCCATAATACAAGCTTTGCCTAGTTTGGCATCATAAAGTTAGTTGGTTCGTCTGGCATTATTATATATAGCTTTGCTGGTTGTTCATGTGGAATGCTCCTTTTTGGGATTGGCTAGTGCTTGGATGTCTTACCTGTAATAGTTTCAGACAAAGTCCCATCTCCACCTGCCACAATGATAGCCTCTGTCCCCTTCAAAGTTTCCACAATCTCCTTGGCATTCCCTTCCGAAGCTGTCTGTATAACATCCACTTGTAACCCAGCTAAATGCAGAAGTGGTTCACAATACTTCTCAAACTCCGATTTAGCCTTTCTCTTGTTGGCTACTGGGTTAAGTATGACAGTGACAAGGGTTGGGTTTCGTTCCATGGGAATTAATGAATCACCATATAACACAGCTTCCTTGCATGCTGCTCTCATTAGAAGGTTAATTCTGTTAGACAAGACATTGCGATTTAAGTATATACTTAATTACTCACCACAATTGGTGCAGTTGGTAATAAAAAAAAATTGGGATGGTCCTTTATAAGGTGGAATATTGACCTTAGATGTTGGCGGAAGCTGGAAGACTTGAGTGGCAAGTGACTGTGATATATGGGGAGGCCTATATTCAGCTGTCTGAACAATGTACTATGTTACTGTATTCATGGCTGCCATCTTTATGTAATTTTTCTATGCATATCTGGAACAACTCTAGCATTGTGTTACATGGCCTGATAATTATACTTATACGTCCGGAAAGCGCCGTGTTTAATAGAATGTTTCAATTCCTGCTAATATGTGTCGATTTTACGACTAATATCAAAGCGAATTGTTCAATCATATAATCAAAAACATTATAGACATAAAACTTACTCATATTTTTCTTTTACAGTAGCAGCCCCATAGTATAAAGCGATTGCACCTACTACGGACTTTTTCCAATTACTTCGTACAGTTTTACCAAATTTGATTATTTTCTCCATATTTTCAGATTGAAGTATTAAAAAAAATACGAAATGTTGTTTTCTTTTTGGTTATATATATCAGCTGATTTGAGCTGACGACAGTGACGACTGTCATTATAGCATAGATAATTCAATTACTCTGGGTGTGCTTATTTCATCAAGAAAAAAGCCAATAACGATCACGATTAACTACTTGTAAATTATTTAGATATAGTCCCATTGAGTACAGATACCATCAATTTTATAAAAGATTAAGCAGAAATTCACTGATTACAAGCAATCTGTAAAAGGACCCAGTGTTAGCGGTTTTATATAATACCAATATTAAGATTTGGTGCAAATGTATTGACAAAATTGTTCCACTAACTCTATGCAACCGGATAAAAAAAAAAATTGTCCTCTATGGCTAATCCATGAAAATTTATATAACATGGAAAATTGAACACAATATCATATAGATATAAGGTTTTTGATCGTACAACGTAACCATTACTGCTTCAAGCAACAGCATAGAGAAAACACAAATTGATTAAAAGATTTGTCAAATAAAAAAGGTACCTACATTTTGTGATGTGTACAAATAGTATTTATTTATATATTTTACAGTAATTCGTGATGAATACTGATAAAAATAAGGCATCAAAGTTGCCTGATGGCTGGGTACTCTGCACCTCCAAATCAAATCCTGGCAGAAAGTATTATTTCAATAGGAAAACGGGAAAGTCTTCATGGACACAACCTCAGGTGAATTTCGTAATTTTTTGTAGTAAAGTTCCCTACCATTGGCTGAGAACTGGTTTATAATGCGATTTTCGGGTATTCTAATGTCTGAAGCGTCTATTTATCCTGTTATGTGTAGGTAGAAATGTTATTCTTTGTAATTTCAAGGCAAACGAGAAACCGGATAATAAACACAAAGGCAAAAATGAAAAAGCAAGTAGGGAGAAAGTTAAAAAAGAAGCGCAGAAGAAGAATTTGAAGAGGAAAAGCGACGGACAAGAGCAGCAAGGCTCATCACAAAAGAAATCTAAAAATGGTAGGTTGTTATTTTATAAGTAAGTATTCTAATCATATGATAAGTCTGTAAATACTTTTGAGGAGTACTTTACTCGCCTACTTAAAAAGTTTTCATCTGAACAGCACAGGTACAGGACCCTAGTTAATCCTTCAGTGCTAGAGCTGAGTGTTGCTATGCGAAAATAACATTATGGTCTCAAGGATGTCTTCTTACCTATTTAATATGTTGTAACTCATCTATAGATCTGTATTCTGGGATTTGAATAAAATTGATTTCCTAGGAATCCATAGTCATGCACGGGTTTGATTTCCTCCATGGCAAATTTCGAAGATTATATTTTCATTATATGCAGTCTGTTCCGGATTTTACTGAGAACACCCCTATTATTAGGTACTCATTACTATACATTCCTCATTCCTGTAAGCCAAGATCTAAAGTGGTGCCCAATAAAGAATGATGTTTGTCCACTGATATGTAAAAAAATATATCTTGCAAAATTCATTTTCAGAAACCCCAACCAGGCAACCAGATAAACCCAAAATAACCAAAAAGGAAACCCCAACGAAACCCACACCTTCTAAATGTGCCAGCAGTCCAAGGAATACCCCAGACAAACGCACACCAACAAAGAATCTAGCCAACCATCGTCTGTCGCAATTCCGAGCACGTTTATCAGCAGAAACAGCAGAAGATGAATCACCAATCAAAAAACAGAATACCACACCAAAAGTCACACAGACCGACACAAAATCAACAAAAACCGACACAAAATCATCAAAAACCGAATCAAAAAGTCCAAATTTGAATGAAACAAAGTCTAACACAACACAGTCGCCAAGCAATGACAGCTTACAATCAATTCCTTCTCCATCGCAATTCTTTACTGCCAATAAGATCATATCATCAATGAAAGCCCAGCTACCTGAGGAGTACTGTGAGAAAAAGAAACCAAAAGACACATTTGCTGATATAGAGCAAGGGATATGCAATCAGACATCTGAGTATCCGTTCATGAAGCACCCGGCGACTCCACCGCAGTTCTCAGAGGCCAGCAAGTTGGTGTGTGCAATAAATTCAAAGCTAACGAAGGTGGCAAGTAAAGATACTAATGTAAAGTCCTATACGTCAGCGAATGAGAGGTTGAATGCGTTGAGAAAGAGTCTGAACAGTGAAGCGATGGAGACAGCAGAAGATTTTTTAAGTAGTAACGATGTTAAATGTCAGAGTGAAGCTATGGATGTCGATTGTAAGGAGGTTTGTCTAAAGAGTTATTATTTTGGTGTTTAAGTAAAAAAATAATTTCTATTAGTGTAAGACAAAAAATATGAATCCATAGTACCATATTGTTTATTTGTCTCCCACTGTCTTTGTTCAATAATTTTGCCTACAACTGAGTTTAATATAATATCATTTTCAGATGAAACAAACCATTCCACAGCCAACGAACACGAAGGACAACATCGGTAGCAAAGTGGTACTAGTTGTTGATACAAACATATTCATACATGAGTTGGATATTATCAAGAATGTCCTCAATTCTAATATCAAAGGTAACATCTATACATATAAATAAAATTGGAGTGTCTGTTTATAATATTAAAATAACCGCTTTTTACTAAGTTCATTTGGATGTATACACGGTACCTATACCAAAACAATTTTTTTTACAATTTTTGTTTGTCTGTCCGTCTGTCTGTCTGTCTGTTTATTCCGGCTAATCTCTGAAATGGCTGGACAGATTTTGACGGGACTTTCACTGGCAGATAGCTGATGAAACAAGGAGTAACTTAGGCTACTTTTATTTTAGAAAAAAAAAATGGATCTCACGAAAAAAAATTAAAACCAATGTTGCAGCGCTGCGCCCGATTAACTTTGATAGCAACAACCTCCATGCGCCCGCGGGTTCAGAACGCGCGAGCAGGCTGTTGCCAACGGTTGTGTCTTTGTTAAATACCACGCGGACGAAGTCGCGGGTAGCAGCTAGTTTATTACTATATTAAACTGTACCGCGACTACCTACGTGTGGACTTTAGCTATTTTATTCTCCTGGAGTTACTATTTCGATTCCCGTGACCGAGTGCCTTGTACATTGTCCTTGCATAGAAGCTACCACCGTGCTAAGATGCAACAAATGCCTAGTGAATTTTGATATAAAAAATTTTGGCTACCTCGGGAAATACTTCCATTTACTAAGAAAAATTTTGGTAAAATCTATCGCCAAGTTAAATAGAAATTCGTTGTTTAGTTTTCCCGTGCTGCGCAGTTAGACTGAAATTTACAAACGGCGGATGCGACCTTCCTATCGAAGATTTGACCGCTACGATTACGACTGTCTTATAAGATTCTATCGAACTTATACAAAAAAAAAACAAAGTTTGTCGTAACTGCTACACGCAAAAGAATCTCGCATAATCATTCTCGTTAGTTTTATATGAATTCGATATTGTTATATTAGTTAGGAGGTTTTGGACTTGGGCCTGGAGACCATTTTTTTCATGGGAGATTCCTTTTTGGATCACTATGTATGCAAGAGTCCCACCCCCTGATTACGTATCTTGCAACATCCTAGCGACATCAAAAATGCAATATATTTGCTTCGCCTCTGTAATCGGTCTTGATTATATTGACTATGAGCGGATTTGTTCTTATAGCGGTGTTTTGTAGAGAAGGTTTCCCGTTAGGCGAAGTTTCCTCATTCTTATAGCCTGATATCTGACATCTAGCTCTATCATCTAGCAGCTAGCCAGTCTTGCTGCCAGTTCATTCGGGTGGATCGCTGGTTATGAATTAGCGATTTGAAAGCAAATAGTGCGAGATGATTGCCATCGTTAGTCTATTGCAAGTTGCATAATGTAGGTTCCGGTTAAAACCTAATAATACCTATCTCCTATCTGAGTTAGGGCGCCATGGCATCGCACAAGCATGTAACTGCAACTAGGACAGGGAGCCACGACCAATTTTGGGTACCACAAATTGCAAATGAATAAACGTTCTCGTAGGTTACCCGGAACAGCCGATACTGCTGGTCCCCTGGCGGGTGGTGAACGAGCTGGACCGATTGAAGGACATCAACAACTGCAGTGGGGCAGTTTGGAAGCGAGCCAAGTCTGCCATGGACTACTTGTATAAATCTATGCCAGAGAACAGTCGGCTGAGAGGTAAGCCCTTGCACATTTGTTTGTGACACAGAGACGTCCAAGGCTGCTGGGCCCCAAGTCTGCTAACACAATCCATTCATAATCGAAGAGCATCCGCATAGTACCTGTCACTTGAAAGATATCTGTCAAAAGTGACAGTTACTATGCGGTTACTCTTCGATTATGAATGGATTGTGTTAGCAGTTTTGGGGCCCTGACAAGGTTCTAGAATGGCGGCCATGAGCCGCAAGACGTAGTGCAGGACCGCCCCCCACGGGGTGGACCGATGATAACACACGCGTCGCAGGAAGCCGGTGGATGCGAGTGGCGGAATGGACCGGGATATGTGGAAGTCATAGGGCGTATGTCCAGCTGTGGACATCTTTTGACTGATTGATGGATGGACGGAAGCTTACTGCACCATAGTCTTTTAATATTTTTAATAGCACAGCCCAATTATAGTTTTTTAATTGGTAGAACACTTGCCTTGGATAAAAGGTTCAAATCCCGGCTCGCACCTCTGGTGTTACGGATTTCGTATGCGAATCTCATTTTCAACCAAGATTATCACTCGCTAAACGACGAAGGAAAACATCGTGAGGAAACCTCTTGTGTAGAGTCCCAACCCGCTCTGGGTCAGCGTGGTGGCGTATGGCCTAATCCCACTCGCATGAAGGGGATGATCGTGGGATTTTCTATTATTATAGATTGTGATTTTGAAATATGTTCAGGTCAACCGCTCCGCGACGCGAACTCCCACATTTACCCTTGCGAGTCTGCGGACGATGAAATCCTCAATTGCTGCCTACAACAAGCAGAGAGAGGGAAGTCTGTGGTGAGAAATATTTAAAATATCTATATTATAATCCTATTCTATCCTATCAGCCGATAGACGTCCACTGTTGGACATAGGCCTCCCCCAATGATCCGCCACTCACATCCACCGGCTTCCTGCTGCGCGTGTGATATCATCGGTCCACCTTGTGGGGGGCCGTCCTACACTACGTCTTCCCATGCGTGGTCGCAATTCAAGAACCTTTCAGCCCCAACGGCCATCGGTTCTGCGAGCTATGTGCCGCCCACTGCCACTTCAACTTTGAAATTCTTTGAACTATGTTGGTTACTTTAGTTCGTCTACGGATCTCCTCATTTCTGATTCTATCGCGTAGTGAAACCCCGAGCATAGGTCTCTCCATTGCGCGTTGAGCGACCTTGAACTTTCTTATGAGTCCCATAGTAAGCGACCTATATTATACATATTTAAATATATATTTCTTGAAAAACACCTACCCACATATTTATAGATGTTTTATAACATTGATAAAGTTATAAAAAGCGTATAAATTCGAGGGCTAGAATGCCACCCATCTCTCAGATACTATTATTAGTATAGTATCCCGATAGGTACTATATTGATGTTATCTTTCAGATACTACTGTCAAACGACAAGAATCTATGCAGTAAAGCGTTGATCAACAACATAAAGAGCATGGGGCTGTCCGAGCTGAAGGGTCTGCTGGAAGACAAGCCGCAGGAGACCGCCGACCCCGGCCTGCACGACCACGTCAAACATTACGGGGACACTGTGTATCAATTGCTGGCCAATATTTTAGAAGTAAGTGAAAAAAACATAGACAACGATTCCGGTACCATAGTGATTTTTTTTATCGAACTGATTAATAAAGTTTTTACAACTCTAGCAGGGTTGTAATATCTTTTATTATATAGATAAGTGAGTTTAATCTTACAATACGCACAGAGAAAATATTCTTACACAAAATCAGTTAGTTACAAGAATGAACGATCGGAAAAGCAATCACAGACAAAACAAAAGATACGCGCCACTTGATTGGCGGTTCTCTCAAATAACCAATCAGGGCGCTTTTATGGCCAACGGCTGAGCGCGAACCGCTCTCATTGGTCGCTTTTCGCTGAGCGAACTAGTGTGGTAAAGGCGCGCGTTACAAGTTACATAAAGTTTCTTGTATTATCCATCGTAACGTGAGCAAAGCAAATCTGTTAGTGGGAGATGCTTTAGAGAACTCACCGTTTTATGCATAGGTACTCACTAATGTCTCTGGCCCGGAGTCCTCCCCCCCCTAGTGGGTTCCTGGCTACGGCCTTGAACGTGGGAGCACTCAGAAAGGTAGAATAGAGCTGCACCAGTCTGAGCTCGTGATAAAAATCATGCATCTCAGGGATTTTAACGAGTTACTAAAATAATAACAATGACAAATAACTATTACTGAAATTTTTATTTACAGAGCAGACTTTAAAAATGAATGTCCCCTAAAAATATTTTATTCCAAATACTTACTCCATTATAACTTTCTATAAATTTGAGGGTAACACTATAAGCGTTTGGTATCCGTTTCAGAACGAAATGCGCGCGAAATACAACAATCTATGGCAACGAGTGTTGTTCAAGGCGCCACCTTGGACGCTGTCGGACGTGCTCCAATGTTTGCTCAAACATTGGATAGCGGTGTTCAACGAAGTGTTCCCGCGGATAGAGCATCTGCTCACCGATTTAAAAAATACGTTAGCGTCTATTGAGAACAAAGGTAAGATCACCAAAAAAAAAAAAAAATTTAAATTCGGTCACCCATCCCAGGTGCGACCGAGTCAGCGTGCCTAAACGCGCTTTATCTTTCTAGCCTTCATATCAACTAGACCGCGACCTCCTTGCAAACATTCCATTCTGATAAAAAAAAACATTATTTGGGCCTAGTCCTAAATTCTTTCATTGATTCTAGATCCAAAATCATTATCGGAGAATGAAGTAGCGAATTTCAAGGAGCTATGTTTGGACGTCGCTAAGAAATGTCAAATAATACCTGAGTATATGGAGCTGGCTAAGGTGACGGTGGACCGACTCTTGCGCACGCGTGAGAGCGAGAGCGAAGACGATAAGAGTCAGGAGGCGGCGGTGAAAGACGCCTTCGAGAGTGTGTGGACCGTATTCTCCAGTTACTGGTAAGTAGAATTAGTTTTGAGAATGTAAATGTGTATCACATTATAGACTGGAATCTAACCCCCGAATTCGTATAGTACTGCGCAAAGGGAGCGTTCAAGTATTTTTGTAAAGTTAAGTTTGACCCCATCCCCCTCTCCCCATGTCACGCGCCGTAAGGTTTTTCTTTACAATCCCCCCCCCTAGTAAAACGTTACGTAACCACCACCAAGTGACCATTGTTACCTGAAAGTCACAATTATGTAGCGTAAGGCTGTGTCGCCAGTCGGCCGACTGAGTTAGCGGCGTATCGGTTTAGTACGCCCTTCCATATATTAGAAATGGAGTGTTCACACATTCAGTGAGCGGCCGACTCACAGCAAAACCGGTTCCAGTCGGCGGCAGCGATATGCTTGTTCGCCGGGCGTAGTGAGTCCGTTTGCCGAAAACTGTCAGTTCTGACAGTTGACAGTGAAAATTCAGTCGGTCGGTCGACCTAAATAAGCGGCTAACACATAACAGTTTGCTTGCGACGCACGCAAATTGATCTGAGTTTGCAGCTAACTCGAATTTCAGTTCGCCACAAATTTGCGGCTCACTCAGTCGGCCGCTGACAGTTTGCCGACTGGGGACACAGCCTAAGGTACTGGAAAGTACTGCAAATTTTGAGAAAAGAAACGTTGTAAAAAATGCGTGAGAAAAAAAATCTCTAGGCGACCGTTCTGAAGGGTTAAAACAATGTTACGTAACGCGTAGTTCAAAGCCCCCCTCTCGCCCCTGTAACGCATCGTATCGTTTCAGAAGACCCCCCCACCCCTGCCCCCAAATTCGTTACGTAATACTTAAACGCTCACAAAGCAACATTCTTGTGCGCAGTGCTATATGACGTTTGATTAACTTACAAAACGTCTATAAATTTGGGGGTAAGTCTTTGACAATATTTTAAACTATAACTTAATACTTGATTCTGATTGTTTTAGGGCCACCAATAGACAAGTCGATTAATTCAATATAAATTTGAAATAAACCAACTGCTTTTCATCATAGTAGAGGATTGTTCAAAATAATATGTGATGGGGTTTCCCATTACCGATCAAAGAATATTGTTTTTACTTATTCAGTCACCCGAGCAATTTTAAATGTTAACTCTGTTTATTTTTATTTCTAATCAATCGATTTGTATCGAGTTAGTTTATTTTTTTCAAATAATTTCAATGTAACCCTGTTTTTAAGCGACTTCAAAAAAAAGGAGGAGGTTCTCAATTCGGTTGTATTTTTTTTATTATGAATACCGATATGTATCAACCTTAATCCATCATTCGTTCACCCACGTCCTTTCACCCGTCTCACCCTTAATTCATCGAGACGTCCAACGCTGGTCTAAACTCTCCCCAAAAAAACGACACACATCACAGCCCGTCAATGTATTGTTCACAGTGCCAAATTATCGTCGTGTCTAGGCGTGCCGCACGATATTGAAGACAAACTGCCCAGCAACGATCCTGTAGAAGTGTTGACTAGTAAATATGAACTGTTTAGCGAACAAATAACGTCTATAACGCTTGCTATTAAAGGGTAAGTCATAAATATATAATTATTATTTCACCCCTCAAACAGGGCGAAGAAAAAATGAAAGAGAAAAAAAACGTCCTGATCGAATTTCGGTCACGGCGGCCAATCACAACGGACACTAGTCAACTGCGCGGGAAATATCGTAGTGTATGCGCAAGCGCAGGTGCTCTCTCATTCACTCTCATGGTCCGATGGAACGGCATCCGACACGACGGGAGAGAGGCCTGGCGCAGGACCGACGGCTTTACGTGCTGTCCGAGGCTCAACACGAATAACTATCTAGTTTACGTCAATACTAGGTCCTAGAATATTGTGAGTTTTTTTTTAAATAGAGATATTGCTGTCTCGCTCGTACTTTGCGTCTATTATAAAGCCGGCAATACCATTTGTTTTCCTGTCCAATCTTAATAGGAAGATATTGTATAATGTATTTTAACCTTTAAAAAGAGAACGTCGTAATTTTCTTTAAGATTATCCACCCAAGGGTAGTCGGCTAATGTTAAGTAATTAATAGCAGTAACAAATTATAAATATATATACTGGTTTCTTATATTCATGCGAATACTACACATTGAAATAAAACTAAATTTAAGGATTATATCGCGTTTATATTATATTTTTACGTTCCCGACGTTTCGGCTGCTTTACAGCAACCATGGTCACGGGAGTTCTGAGGTGGTTGACGTCCTAGTGTCATAATTTGAACCGGGTACCCTCATATTTAGTTGTTGCTTGTGTTCCGATGTACGCAGAAAGTGCTCACAGTGTCTTGCAATGGTGTGCTTGGATTTGGATTTAATGATATTTATTACTGGATCCCAAGTCGTTGGTAGCACCCAGCCATCCTCAAAATCCAAAAAAAAAATTTTAATGTTTAAATATAAGAAATCAACATGTTGCAGGATATTATCGACAGATACCACCGAGCACAGTATAGAGGAGCATATATCTCATTTGGAGTCGGTGTTCAAGGAAAGCCTGGTGCTGATATCCTCAGACGCTGCAGCCGTTAATAGAACTAATCTCAAGATGTTTTATAACAAGTGCAGGTAAATATAGTACTTAAGGGGGAATTGCAAGGTCAGGGCGCGAAATTCAAAATGTTGCTGGTTTTTATTTTAAAAAAATACCTAAAGCGATACCACTCCATAAAGTTAGTAAAAGTAGCGGTTTTTACAAACCTTGGAGTATTTTATCGCTTTAGGTATTTTTTAAGCAAACTTAATACATCGAGACATCCAATGCAGAATGCTAATATCGCAAAAAACTAAATTACATGGTAAAGATGTCCAAATTTTTCGAATAAAAATAAAAACCATTGACATTTTGAATTTCGCGCCCTGACCTTGCGCTTCCCCCTTAACTTATAATAATAATATTGCCAGACGAACACACCAACTATACGGTCCCACACTAAACAACGTTGGTATTATGGGTACCATACAATGGACTGTGGGTGAACTCAGTATATAATACTTATATACATATTAATCATCCATGACTCGGGTACAAACATTCGTGCTCATCACACAAAGTTTTGTCCCTATCAGGTTCGAACCCAGGTGATTAATATCTATGTAAGTATTGTGAAATGGGTTCGCCCCCTTTATATAAATACTAGCTATGTCTTCACTGCTAGTGAAAGTGTGTAGGGGCAAACTTTTTTGTTTGTACCCCAGTCATGGGATGTTTAATATCTATATGTGTTCTTATAAAGGCTCTGAGATCGTTCCCAGTCCATTGTTCCGTACCTATAATGCAAGCGTTGATTAGTATGGGGCGGTACGGTTGGTGAGTTCGTCTGGCATCTGGGCAATATTAGTATTTAAAATCATTTCTTATCTCAAAGTAAGGTCACTACGAAATGTGCCAATGAGGTCGTCAAATAAGTCATTCAAAATAATCAAATCGGTTCATAAATGACGGAGATCTGAGGTAACAAACATAAAAAAAATACAACCGAATTGAAACCTCCTTTTTGAAGTCGGTTAAAAATTTATTCGATATTGCTGTTATTATTTTTCAGGAGCATGCTTCAGCTAGCGCACACGAAGTTCTCACAGCTGACGGAGTTACTAGAAATCTGTAAAAACACAATCGCCAACAAGTAAATTATATTTCAAATTTGTACAGTCGTGGTCACAAGTGTTTTAATGTTAAATAAATATTCGGTATTACATGTTTAGGTAGCAAAGCTGCGTTTATTGTGCGACGAAATGTTACTCGGCTTTCAGATAGTGTAACGTGAAATATGAATTTGTTCGTGTCAGCTGTCGGATAAGTTACGAATAAGGTGAAACATAGCCTATCGTAAAATAATTACGAAGGTTACTTTTTCAGTTCTAAAGTTCTCTTGTAATATCAAAATTAAACAAACAATAGGGAATGTGAAATTTAAAAAGTATGACCATATACTTTTCCGTTAAAAATTATTTCGAGCGTGTGTGCGTACTTCTATGATTTCTTATTTTTTTCCGATTTTTGAGGTGAGTCTGTCTGAACAATATTTACATAAAATAACTTAGTTGCTCTACAAAAGTTGCTTATCTTGCGAATCAACATTTTGTCGTCCAGTCATAAGGAGCCTTAATTAATTATTCAGTGATTACTCCAATCAGATAATGTAAATAAATCAAAAATACCACAAAACGTGTATAATTATCGAATCAATGTGATTGTTAGATTAATTCCAAGCGTATGACCACGACTGTTTATTTTTAATTCTAGTCCGCGCACTGTGCACGAGTGTACTCACAGCACTATTTAACAAAAGAACCCTGTACGTAATAAATATAATTAATTACTTATAAATGTCGTAATGAAGTTCCTTTCATAGAACACTTGAACTTAACTAGCGTCCGCCCCGGCTTTCCTTGGGTAAACCATTATTTGGAATTAGGCAGCGTTCAAGTATTACGTAACGAATTTGGGGGGGGGGTCTTCTGAAACGTTACGATGGCTTAACGGGGGCTTGATTTCAGAACGGTCGCGTAGAGAGTACATTTTACTGGGGGGTGTCAAAAATCTCCAAAAAATGCGTTACGTAATACAGAAAAACTAGAATGTAAGAGCCCAAACTCAAACATAAGCGAGCGTTCCGCGTTCTATGATATTTATTAGATATATTTTGAAGTATCTAACAATGGAGTACTTAAATTCATTATCTGTACTGATTTTTTCAGTAATTGAAGTAGCATTGGGAAGGCACGTCTAAGTGTATTTGTCTGAGGAGATACTTCATAATCATATATATGACATAATTGTAGACCATATACAAAATCTGTTACCATACACAAATGTATGACCTCCGAAACTGAGACAGATCACAGTCAACAAGTATAATACATAATTAAGATATACAAGGTGGTTCAGAAAGGGTGTGCTTAGGCTTTAGCGCTTTTGTAATCATTATCCGATGTCAACATTTGAATGTGTCAATTTTAAAAAAGACGTTTTTTTTTATTGACATATCGAAATTCCGAAAGAAGCAGCATAAGTCCAACGTTTAGTATACCCTTTCAGAATCACACTGTATCTTATACTTTAAGTTCATACGTGAAAGGAACTTCCATTGTCTTTAAAGACTGATTAACCTTTATATTATGATTCGTATGTTTTCATTTCTGTTATTTTTACATAACAATCACAGACTTGTTAGAATAATCAGACAACACTCAGCGTACGCTAAAAGCGAAGCTTAACAAACTCTGGTCTACCATTGAAACAACATGCTAGACCAGAGATTGTTAGACTTCACTTTTAGCGTACGCTGTGTGTTCCCTGAATGTTCTTATAAGTATGTGATTACAAATATACAATAGATGTATAGAGAAATATACATAATTTTTCAAAATGTATAATGAATACACGTAACTATCTTTGGGCGTATTAAATAATAAATTAATAATAATATCGCCAGACGAACACACTAACTGTACGGTACCACACTAAGCAACGCTTGTATTATGGGTACCGTACCATGGAGTGGTACATCCATGACTCGGGTATAAACATGCTCATCACACAATGTTTGTCCCTACCAGGATTCGAACCGGGACCCTTGGCACAGAAAGTAGAGTGACGGGGGGTGATTTAGAAATGTAATATTCGTTGTAAGGTGTCCGAGCTCTGGACCGGAGACACTAGTAAGAACATATTATACAATAGACGGTGTGTCTCAAGGCATTTCGGGGCCTGCGTACGGCCTTGCGCACGGCATATTATAATATTATGCGGAACATAAAAACTTATTTGCCCACCTTGAATATTCAAGAATAATTACCAAAATTCTTGCATAAGTTTTTTGGCTACTCACATGATTTTTTTTTGGCTATTCACATGATTTTTTACTCAACGCAATATTACTTTTAAATTTAAATCATTCAATTTAATATACTTGCTGAAGAAGCAAAAAGCGTTATTCCGCTTTTTGTGCTTTTTTATATATCATCAAACTAGGATCATTTATTGAAATAAAACTAATCTTAAGGATTTTATCGCGTTTATTATTTGTTTTTTACGTTCCCGACGTTTCGGTCTCAGTCCTCCCGTGACCATGGTTGCTGTAAAGCAGCCGAAACGTCGGGAACGTAAAAAACAAATAATAAACGCGATAAAATCCTTAAGATTAGTTTTATTTCAATGTGTAGTATTCGCGTAAATATAAGAAATCAATAGGATCATTTATGTTGTTTGACTATAGATTCAATACTCGTATATGAAACTATCGGAAACTATGATGTATGTTCAAACTACATCATATATACAAGGTATAACAAAAATAGTGTAAAATATTTTAACATATAAATCTGTTAGCTATGTACATCACGGTGATGTATAAAATAATTCTGTAAATGATGTTTGATTTGTTTTTAAACAAATTAGCGTTTGGCCATGCTCAGTGCATGCTGTCATTTTTTTAAAGTCTATTATTTTGATTTATTTCTTTGAGAAGTTTATCTTTATAATCTTCTATTGCCTGTTAAAATATTTTACGCTATTATTAATTATTACACCTTATATATAGGACGTCATAGATCTATGATCATAGCTATACGACTGCCTAGTATCCACTGAAAAACGCCCAAAATTGTCATTAATTATATTTGATTAATACATAATGACATTTACATAGTATCTTATTCAAAGGATGAATTGAAGATTGTCTTATTTATAATCGCAAGTCTTGTTCAAAGAACTTGTGACTAAGAAAAAATAAATTTGACTGAATGTCAAATAAAAAAATGGTAGTCACAGAAACCTTGCTGATTAGTGTAATAAAAACTGCACGTATTTCGCAAGGTTTGGATGTATTACTACGCGTAATGGCTTGCATATATCGCACCCTCAAAACGATAGGGGCTCAACTCAAAAATCATTTTGTTTTGGGAAATCGCATTCAAATATCTTTCCAACTGAACGGGGAGGACGAAAAGTACCGGTGTAAAAGAGACGGCAATATAATAAGCTTTTTCTATCATAAAAACGCCTTTGTTTTAATATTCAACGGATAGAACAAACATTAAAACCATAATTTTGAAGCGTCATTTTGAATTTAGAATTTTGAGTTGAGCCCCTATCGTTCTGAGGGTGCGATATATGGTATAGCAAAAATAGTGTAAAATATATTAAGGGGTTAACAAGTAGGTGATACAGTGTTTGATTTTTCTGTGAGCAAGCGAGACAGTACCGTTTCACCGCGCATTTAGTATGTAGTATTTTTTTTCAAGAATGTGAACTTTGTAGCCTACCAATGGACCCCATAAAATATTTTACAATATCATTGTTAAGCCTTATATTTTAATGAAAGAAGTAAAGGTTAGGTTTTGTAGCAATAAATTTAGCGCTGTACTACTAAATACTCAAACGCTATTCAAATATTTACTTCCTGTTTGAGTAAATGATTAAGTCGTTATCTTGAATGGCCATAAACTAATTAGGGCTTTGTATGAGATTTAAGAATAATTTTAAACATCCGTTCGAATGAGCCTATTGTGAGTGTGTGCTCTCAAATTCGAGCCACGTTTCAGTATTCGGCGGATTTTCTCATACAAAAGAATCGAATGATTAATATACTTATATATGTTCTTGCATTAGTCATTTTTTTTCCAACGAGGAATCTTTTATTTACAAAACCAAAATTTAATTTGTCATGAATATGTTATCGTTTTTTCTGAAGCCATTAACACCTCAAGAGTACATAACATACGTCACTCGTTTACGGGGGGCGATTCCGAACACCCAGAATAGGGTAAATTAAGAAAAAAATATTTTGGAAATGTCGGTACAGACGATGGAACTTGATAATAGCCTGACCACGGATATGCTCTGTACTGTACCAAATCTGTTCGTATTGATAGTAGTCTGCCGACAATCCGGTACGGAGCGGTCCGGCCCGTACCAAGTTCGATAGTCTGTTAATACTACCTGTAACTAGACCACGCAGTCGACAATGTTCGCTAGTATTCTTCCAAGCGTTATCGCTGAAATTTTCCGCTAGCATCAATGTTTCCGCTAGCATCAATGTTTCAGCTAGCATCAATGTTTCCGCTAGCATCAATGTTACCGTTTGACGTGCGGCTTGAAAGCGTCAGAAGTATGCAATGTACCTACCGAATAGAAGCCAATTATAAAAATAAAAACTAGACTTAATCGTAACTATTGTATAATTATAGTCCCATTTTATGTAAATATTGTGTAACTTGTAAATTCTAACGATGTTAAAAGTTATTTAAATGTAGTTATCATACCTGATTAGGAGTTGTAAGGAAATAAATGTGGAAGTGGAAGGTGGGAGACCATAGTTGTTGTGGTTTTATTGTATATATATATTTACTAGCTGCGCCCGGCGATGTTACCCGCGATAAAAAGTATGAAAAATTAAAACATCTATCGGGAACCATACATTTTACCGGGATAAAAAGTAGCCTATGTGCTATTCCAGACTATAATCTATCTCTGTGCCAAATTTCATCCAGGTTCGTTCAGGCGTGAAAGAGTAACAAACATCCATCCATCCAAACTTTCACATCTATAATATTAGTATAGATTTTTATCTACGGCTACGCCAGATCGTTCCGATAATATTCATTTCATTTACCAGCAGCCTGTTTTCTATTTACAGCTCTTTACTAAACTCTTGTGGTATGCCTGGCGGCATTGGTCGCTATGCCGCGAAGGTTATTGTCGGTGTCTTATATATACAGGGTGTATGTGACTTCCTAACGAAAACTGATCCCATGGATTCAGCTCATGATTCTAGACCCCTCACAGTTAGAATTTTCCGTAAAATATCAGTAAAATAACATAATTACTAATTTAGACCTAAAACTGCAATGTAAATTAAAACTCGATAGGTTAAAGCGCGCTCGTCACTCAAATGAGTCGGGTATCGTGCAGAGCGTTGTGTTGTGATCGCGTAGTTTAAAATACATTGCGCGCTCAAACATAACAACATTTGCAACCCATGATTTTCGACAAAAATGATTTCTATAAGTGTATTATAGGTATTAAGTGTAACCTTTACCCAAGTTTTTCGTTACGATGCACCTTACACCCTGTATATGTGACGTGCTCCAAAAACTCATATCGCGTTTCAAGATTGTATGGAGAATCGTCAGCGCCATCTATGTATCTTGCATGGTGATTGATGAGGTCGCTACAAACTGATACCATCTTCTGATGTTCTGTTTACAAGTATTTATTAAATTCTCGTAATTATACATATATGTAATTCAACATCTCCTATTTCATTTTACACAGGTTACTATATATACATATATTTCATTTAGTGATTTTTAGGGTACCGTACCCAAAGGGTCACGTTGTTGCGGCATGCGGCTTAGACGACATTATTGATCTCTATACCATAATCTTGTTTGATCATATCAGCCGCTTTTTCAGCTATCATAATGACGGGAGCATTGATGTTGCCGCTAACGATAGTCGGCATCACACTGGCGTCCACGACACGAAGGCCTGCCACCCCCCGCACCCTCAACCTCTCGTCCACGACCCCCTCACCCTCCCTGCCCATCGAACAAGTCCCACACGGATGGTACTCCGAACTGGACATACTCAACGCATAACACTTCCAGTACTCATGGCTACCGAAAGCCAACTGACTGCACTCTTCCACATTCAAATTGAGGACACCAGAATTTACTTTTTTAAAATACGGAGTGTTGACCACTGTTATGTAGTCTTCGATACATCTCGCAAATGTATCGATATCGCTCGAATCAGAGTACATACCAGAGGATATTAACACGTTTTCTTCTGGGTTGGAACTGTTTAGTCTTATTTTTCCCACAGATTTCGGGTGGAGTAATGTCAGTAATGTCACTAAATTCTCCCTGCCCAAAGTTGCTTCCGTCATCGCTTGACAGGATTTTTCTTTCAGGGTGAATATGTTTTCGCACGCAAGGCTCGGGAGTATCGAGTAACTCGGAGTACCGAAAGCAATAACTTGATAGTCCGGTCGACTGAAGGATTTATCCAAGGCCGAGAACCCCATCAATGTCGCCACTGGAAATGAACCCAAATTTATGTTTAAATTCTCCTTGATGGTATGGAAGTTCTCTTCTCCTAGTAGCACTAATGGAATCATTGGGTGATCTTGTAGATTATTGCCTACATTTTGCGAGTTCTGCACCACTTTTATAGCCATTTCTTCTAGATGTTCCTTTGGTCCTATGCCTGACAGCATTAATAATTGTGGACTGTTGAATGCACCAGCAGATAGAATGACTTCGTTGTTTGCTTTAACAGTTATTATTTTATCATCAGCAAGTTTGATTTCGACGCCAATAGCTTTATTGTTGTCAAACACAATTTTTCTAGCTAACGTATTTTTCAGTACATGCAAATTAGTTCTGTCCTTCACAGGTTTCAGGAATGCATGGGCGGTACTCTGTCTAGTTTCATTGTTGATAGTGAAAAGAGGATTCGTGTATCCCAATTGCTGAGGTCCGTTTATATCGAGCAGTATCTTATGTCCGTTCTGTTCGAAGGCTTGGAGATATTTGTCCGTGAACGCTGGTCTTTTCTGTGTAGACACACCTAGGTAGCCGTTAGTGCCGTGTAAGTGCGCGGAGTCGTTGTCTAAGATATCCTTATCTGTAATTTTTTCGCTTTTCTTGAAATAAGACGTGACATTGTCCCAGTTCCAGCCTTCGTTGCCCAGTTGGGCCCAGTTGTCGTAGTCAGCCCTGTTCCCTCGGACGTAAAACATAAAGTTGACTGCGCTGGACCCACCTAGCATCTTACCTCGGATGCTGCGAATGGTCTTTGTCTTGAGAGCCTGACTTGAGTAGCCATCGTTTGTCGTGGAGTAATTCCAATCTGGTAGTGCCGGTAATGTGAATACTGAGAGTGTGGGACTCTGTGTAAGAAAAAAAGGGTATCTATTAGCATAGAATACAAAGTAAGATTGGCTTGCGCCGCCCCACAATTATTAGCAATAACTCGAAGTGGATAATTTTCTTTTCATTAACTCCTTCTATATTCCATCCGATTAATTTCGTTGCGGGTTCTAAGACAATTAGTTTTTCCCGGGACTCGCCGAGGGTCAAACCTTGGAGTCTTCGTTGGTCACCGCTGTGGGTGCTGCCTGGCTTACAGGAATAACTGGTGGGAGTGTGTTGTGGGCCTAGTCCTATTTATAGAATGGCCTTCAATTACATTAATTACATTACTTCAATTGCATTCATCAAGCCATTTAAGCCAACCCGCACTGGGCCAGCGTGGTGGACTATGGCCTAATCCCCCTCGATGAGCGGAGGCTCGTGCCCAGCAGTGGGACATTAAAAAGGGCTGGTATTATTATATACACGCCAAGTGTATAAAACCAAACCAAACCATGTACTATGGGTCCACCCCATTGGAATGGGGGTGATCTGCTTACACCCAGACCATGGCAGACAGGAATCAAACCCGAAACCAAACGGTGCAGTGTGACGAAATGAATATTTCTAGCAGTTATTCATGCCCAGTTTTCTGTCAGATTTCAGACAGGATTGTATTCTTATTTTTGCATCCGATAATTAGGATAGCATCCGAAGGTGTGGAAACTGTTTTATAAGTAGTTAGGTAGACACGCCATTTTCATATAATCATGTCACATCCATTATTTTATTTGTAACTAGCTGTTGCCCGCGACTTCGTCCGCGTGGTATTTAACAAAGACTCAACCGTTGGCAACAGCCTGCTCGCGCGTTCTGATCCCGCGGGACGCATTGCAGATTGTTGCTATCAAACTTAATCAGGCGCAGCGGTGCAACATTGGTTTTTTTTTTTCGAGAGATCCTATTTTGTTTTCTAAAATAAAAGTAGCCTAAGTTACTCCTTGTTACATCAGCTCTCTGCCAGTGAAATTCCCGTCAAAATCGGTCCAGCCATTTCAGAGATTACCCGAAACAAACAGACAGACAGACAAAAATTTTAAAAAAGGTTGTTTTGGTATAGATACCGTGTATACATTCAAATGCACTTAGTAAAAAGCGGTTATTTTAATATTACAAACAGACACTTCAATTTTATTTATATGTATAGATGTTTATTTATTGAAAATGTTATTGCTATAAATTACTTGACATTGGCAAAATACCCGCTAAGTTGTGGGTGAGGCCATATTCATATCATTTCGTAAAGAAAGAAGAAGAAGATAGGTACTTACGTTTGATACACGGGGCGGGTTGTCACCGGCTTCTATGAGCAGTACTCTCCAGTTGTCCACTTCAGTGAGTCGGTTCGCGAGCACGCACCCCGCCGACCCCGCCCCAACGATTATGAAGTCGAATGTTTGACCATCTGCGGAATTATAATTTATGTCACCGTTATAATGGGTACGCAATATAGAGGCCCACCCTGTGAGTGTGTTTGAAAATCTATCGTAGGTAAATAGTTCATTAGTTTAATATGATCCTGAAAATATATATAATCTTTCATTGAAAATTCCGGTATCTATCTTCTATACATATAAATAAAATTGGAGTGTCTGTTTGTAATATTAAAATAACCGCTTTTTACTAAGTGCATTTGCATGTATACACGTTACCTATACCGAAACAACATTTTTTACAATTTTTGTCTGTCTGTCTGTCTGTTTGTTCCGGGTAATCTCTGAAATGGCTGGACCGATTTTGACGGGAATTTCACTGGCAAATAGCTGATGTAACAAGGAGTAACTTAGGCTACTTTTGTTTTAGAAAAATAAAATAGGATCTCTCGAAAGAAATTAAAACCAATGTTGCAGCGCCGCGCCTGATTAAGTTTGATAGCAACACTCTGCAATGCGTCCCGCGGGATCAGAACACGCGAGCAGGCTGTTGCCAACGGTTGAGTCTTTGTTAAATACTACGCGGACAAAGTCGCGGGCAACAGCCAGTTACTAATAAAAGACTTACCATGTACTACAGCCTGTGGCGGATATTCGAGCTGGGGACCCAGGACTGAGAGAGTGGTCAGAGCATACTGTATTACCTTAATCAAGGGCATTAAGAACTTCTCCGACAACCTAGAAAACAAATGAAGTAATTTCAATGCTCAGTATTCGCGTAAATATAAGAAATCAATATATTTTACACAATTTTTGTAACACCTTATATACGTATTTACTTAAATCTTATAAAAGAAAGAATCGCATTTATGAGTGGACTCTGTGTCGGTAGTCTAGACTGGTTTCTAGTGAACCTGTCTTCTGTACCGAGGGTTCCGGGTTCGAATTCTCGCAAGTGCAAGCTTTGAATTATGAGTACTTTTTTTGTACCCGTGTCATGGATGATTAATATTAATTAAGTCAGGGTGATTGAGAAGGGGCATACTAAAACTTAGTTTACCCCGCTTCTTTATCGCATTTGTAATTATTAATGGATGTCAGCACGTCAAGTGCGAGCCAACTGTTTACTTTATAGTCTACCGTGTTTAGATATTTTGTATGGAGAATTGAACAGCGCCCCTAGCGGACGGTATTTCATACTTTCAATTCTCCATAAATAATGTATAAATGCGGTAAACTATAAAGTATACGGCTAGCTTCGAGTAATATCGCGTTTGACGTACATAATTTCAATGTTTTATGGATATTATTTTGGCGTAAGCACTTATGGAGATTCCAAGTTTACATAATCTAGCTACAGGTTAACAGGTACACCATAAAATATGATTGTTCTTACCGTGAAACAATATTAAACATGGCTGTTTTACTTCGTTTTATTTACCGCAAAGAATTTGTAACTCAACCCGGAAGCAATGTACAACCGTAAATGCATGTATCGAACGGAGTGAACAACTAAAGGAAATTGTCCGCATTTCTTGGGCATGGGATCCGGTTTTTCCCGGTTCCGAAAAATCCGGGAATTCCCGGTTACAAAAAAGAACCGGTTCCCGAGTGTATAAAAAACAGCTATCTCGGATCCAGTTCAATTGAGCATTTTTTAGTTTTTTTGTATACCTTTTTACGAATCCGTGACGGTAAATTTGCAAAACTGTCAAAATTTCTCACATTATGAATGCCTCTTGGTGTTGTTAACACTTAAAAGCAAGAATATTGTCCATAAGGCCTCAGCCTCGAATTTAGCGGGCAGCAGGGCGGCGGCGGCGCGAGAGCGGCAGGATCTTATACGTAAAATCAAAAAGACCGGTTCTCGAAAACAACGGCGTGGCAGCGGCGTGGGGCGGCCAACGAGCTCCGCTCCCGCGCCGCCGCCGACGCCGCCGCCGCCGCCGCCGCCGCCGCCCAGCTGCCCGCTAAATACGAGGCTGAGGCCTTAATGCTAGAGCCTAACTTGGTGCTCCTGAGCGTTAAACTAGTCGCTCTTTGAAAAACTGTAGATACGTTCGCTAAATGATCGGGCACTCTGATGCCTTGAAAGAACCTATTCGTACGGTGCAAGGAAAGCAGTTTTAGGTATCTCATTCTCTAAGAGTTGGTATTTGGTAATATCCATATACGAGGTCGAATGCACAAAAAAACTTACTATCTGCCAGACGATCATCTATTCGAGGAAGTGGCTAGTGTTCGTTCTCCGTTTTTTTTTATTGTTTTTTAGCAGTTAAATGTGTGAGGCATAGAGGATTCCTTACTCATTTCATATATAAGTAAGTCAATAACCGGAGTATTTCACGTTCTACGTGACTAAGCTCCTTGCGTATGCAACTCAAATCTGGAGGTAATCCATTGAATGGTACGCAGAAGCACTTGCAGTTTATATCTCAAAGGGATTTGACAGGGTTTTGCAAGACAGCCTTATTGGTAAGCTTCCTTTTTTTGTTGTTAACGCTGGGAAATGAATTTACGCATACCGCTCGGGCCCGGGGGGACTCGAACGGTTATTGTGGGGTTCCTGGACACGTCCAGACTACCCGCTAAAACCCAGCGGTCTGCCTTCACCGCCTTTGAGTGGAACGCTACAGGATCGCACATGGCATACTAGGTACTGTGGCGTCCCGGTGGCCGGCCCGGGATAGACCCCAGATTGGTAAGCTTCATACTTAAGGCATGCTAACTAGTTTAGTGATAAGGATACTGGACTTTCTGAGGGAAAGATCAATTCGAGTGGTCCTAGATGGATGCTCGTCTGATCAAATGGCGATCACTGTCTGACAGGATCGTTAAAGTAGGTAGGTACATCCCATTGTAGTTATCTACGGTAATCAAAATATAATTGATATAACTAGGCGATACTTGGCGGAAATCCATTGTTCTCTGAGAATTGCATTTTATTTGGGATCCCGTCATTCGTGATAGATATATTCTCAACTAACACCTTAGAGGAGTTCGGTGTTTGGCTTCTTTAATTATCGATCAAACTTGTTTGGTTTATAATTGGAAAAGTTCACAAGCCGAGGGTCAGTGGTGGATTCGTCTTCCCCTTATTTGTTTGGTAATCGTAATACTGGCGATATTATTAACCGCAGAATGAACGATAACAATGAATACCCGAATAATAATTGGCTTTACCTGAACTGTTATAGTACCT
Source organism: Pheosia tremula (assembly GCA_905333125.1). NCBI lineage: Eukaryota > Metazoa > Arthropoda > Insecta > Lepidoptera > Notodontidae > Pheosia > Pheosia tremula. Next base: position 9,641,589 of record HG995404.1, on the reverse strand, counting down.
CATTCACATCACTATAGGGGATCGTTATCATAACCTTGAAAGCAAACTGAAAAGCGAACGCAAGTAAGGAGACATCTGAACAAACAGATTTATTGTATTATCTGTATTCTCATCAATTTTGTGGAAAGTGCCGCCTCAGAGCATGCTCAAATCTATTGACTTTTGAGAATTCGAAATGTAAGATGTCGATAGTTAAAATAATTTTACGGCCTTAGCGCAGTTGGTAGTGACCCTGCTTTCTGTGCCGAGGGTGCCGGGTTCGAATCCTGGTAGTTACACACGTTGTGTGATGAGCACGAATGTTTGTACCCAAGTCCTGTATGTTTAATATCTATATATAAGTATTATATACTGGGTTCGCCCCAGTCCATTGTACGGTACCCATAATACAAGCGTTTCTTAGTGTGGGACCGTATAGTTGGTGTGTGTGTTCGTCTGGCGATATTTATGTTTATTTATTTAAGAGGAGCTGCAGTATTCGGCGGTTCTCTATGTATTTCTTTCTTATTTAAACGCCACGCAAATTCAATGTTTATGGTATGGTATATGGTACTTAGTATGTATGGGTCTATTTCTTTTATTTTATTACCCAATTATGCATAATCAGTCATATAGAATTAATTCGCGGAATTATAAAGAGTAAAAAATTGTTTATTCATAAACATGGTGTATACCGGCTACATAACGAAACCCGTTACCATGGATTCAACTGATTCAGAATGCGTATACTAAGCCTTGGGCCTGTTTTTTTTTTCGCGAATTATGATAGGTACCTACGTTTTTTAATTTTGCAACATACAAAATAACGTTCTTCAAATGGCCTCGCCCACCAACCGGTAGGTATTCTGCCAATGTCAAGTATTATTAGATTGTAGCGAAATCTAGAACCGGAGACCAACTTGATAGGTACCTAGATAACACATCCATTATTTTATTTATAATGTTTTATTGCTACTAATTACTTGACACTGGCAAAATACCCACTATGTTGTGGGTGAGCCCATATTTACATCCATTTTATTTAATGGCATTTCATTTCGTAACTAAAGAAGCATTCGTATATTTCCGTATATACAAAGTAATCTGTGTAAAGAAGATAGGTTGTTGTTGTTTCTAATAGATATTGTTTGTCAGCGAATTTGTTTTTCTATTGGCTGTTATTGCAAATCCGTATTTACATAATCTAGGTATACGTAAATACATAGGTTTCTAGGTAATTATTTTCTACTCATTTTAATTGATTTGATATGATAATACCCAAAATACCATAAAAAGAAGATAATTGTTCTTACCGTGTAATGTAACTAAACATCGCTGTTTTATTTATTTTTTTTACCTCGTGACCTTTATTTTTAATAGTAGGTAAAAATTTAATTATAAGTAAAATAAAGTGAAGCCAAAAAACCATGCACCGATTTGTATGGTACACGCGAATATTATTCTTTCGCAATATACGTGTCCATTTGAAATAAAGTTCGAAACTAAACTGTATAGTAGGTACCTAATATCTAGAACTAGCTAGCTTTTGATTAGCATAAAATCTCAAGGCCAGTATAACTAGTAATGAGGCCGCGACCTGTTTAGGTCATTAGTTTTTATGTATTCCCTGGGATCCATTAAGTATACTTCTATTTATAATTTACTTAGGTACACACAATACACCAAGATTCGCGTCCAGTAGTTATTTCTCCCGTAAACATAAGTCGATCTTTATTTTGGCAGGGTGGAGTATTTCTTCATATTTGTTATAATATTATAGGTATTTCGATGACGATGATGATGCCGAAATCGATCCCCTACCTCTATCAGTAAAGCTGGGGCACTTTACTGAAAATATACCGAAAGTCATTCCTCAGTCTTTACTCTGTCATTTTAATTTCAATTTCCCGCCAACGGCCAATATCAATTCAATTCAATCTCCACCGATCTTCGGTGATTTTGAACGGCCTATCGTAACAAAATAAAATCATTCTTATAAATATATGGCGTCACCATTATAGGTATTTTGCCAGATTGACTTTGAATTTCTGTAAGCGTCAATTAGTTTGACAAGTGACAATGATTGATTTAGCGAGTTAGTCAAGTATCAGTCGATTTTTGGACGCCATTTTCATATCATCATGTCACATCCATTATTTTATTTATAATGTGTATTTATTTAATGTTTTATTGCTATTAATTACTTCACATTGGCAAAATACCCGCTAAGTTGTGGTGAGGCCATTTGCATATCCATTTTATTTCATCGCATCTCATTTCGTAAAGAAATAACATAACATACAAAAGTTCATAAACGTGTACGAGTAAAGCGAAGTAAAATAAAACAGTATTGCTTGACGTGGTAAATTTTCAGTAAAGTGAAGCTTTAATGATGATAAGGGGTAGACTGAGGGTATTGGATTCATTTCATCATGATCGTCATCATTATTTTAATTAACGACGAAACATTTTATTTGACACTGGCAAAATGCCAATATTTTGTAATCGATTGCAAACTTAAAAAAGATGAATTGCCATTAGGAAAAAAAGTTAATTGTTTTCTTTTAAATTCTGACTAAAAATGTCGAAATTACGCCATGTATTCAATAATATTTCGTATTGCCGGTGCTACAGTGTCCAACAAGTAAAGAAAAAGCTGCCTCTAATAACTTGCAAACGGCCAGAATTTAATCATTATGAAGGGCAAAGTTACAGCAAGTTTGACGGCATACCGCTCGCGTCTAACGGCTGGTTGCACCATAAATCAAAGAACGATTACTTCGTGATATACGGTAATGCGAATAAAAAGGAAGAGAAGGCTGTTTACAAGAAACGTTTCGAAGAAATCGGCGTTTGTCCAAGTTTGATTGAGGTTATGTCGGAGCAAGGGTTTTCATTGCCTACCGAGATACAGGCAAAGGCAATACCCGCTTTACTTAAAGGGTTTAACACAGCTATCACAGCTGAGACGGGCTGCGGGAAGACGTTGGCATACTTGCTGCCGATTTTTCAACATATTTTGGAGTGGAAACCGAATATTAAGGAGGATTTTAATAGTCCTATGGCTGTTGTGATTACACCTAATAGAGAATTAGGTAAGTCATAAAGATATATATCGCCAGACGAAAATACCAACTATATGGTCCCACACTAGGCAACACTTGTACAATGGGTACCGTAAAATGGATAGGTTTACTTTATTGCCCATTGAATGGTGGTTATATAGGTATTCCATTCTATTTAAATTAGTTTTTAAACATCCATGACTAAGGTACAAATGTTTGTGTTTATCACACAAAGTTTGTCCTTACCAGGATTCCAACCCTCTGTATAGAAAGCACTAGGGTCAGTCAGGTCACACAGGGTCACTACCAACTTTGTTAATCCGGTTGAATACATAATTCAGATTTTCCTAAAGAGAGACCCTCAACAACAAGCAAAATTAGTGGACACTTGTCTATTTTTTATGGGTTGAATATTGACTTTCAGTCGTTATTGAGATAGTCATTTCACCGCCGCTTTGAGCTGGTGTGCACCAACCCTTCTTTTTGATGTTCCACTCCATTAATATAGGTTGGAAGTCAACTCCTTAAACTTTTTCGCAGCTACACAGGTCGGAGAAGTCGCACAAAACATAGCCCAGCACATTAACCTGAACGTCACCACACTGGTCGGTGGACGGACTAAACAGAAAATGATGAACCCTCCTATTGAGTATTGTGACATGCTCGTCACTACCCTGGGAGCGTACAGCAAGCTCGTTACAACTGGTATATACAAGTTGAATAATGTGCACCACGTCGTGTTGGATGAGGCTGATACATTGTTGGACGATAGCTTTATTGATAAGCTTTCCCATTTAATGAAGAAATTATCGGTATGTTGAGAGGCTTTTAATGATTATAATTTTATTTAGGTACCTAGTATACATTTTATGCTTACATAGGAAGTTATGTTACTATACCACACATAGCCCTTTTTTATCACACTCATATAAATATTACAATGAGGTAAAGTTTGTGAGTTTGGATGTATGGGGTAATCTTATTGAACTGATTCTGAAAATTCTTTCACTGATAGAAAGGTGCATTACTCCTGAGTGCTATAGGCTATGTTGAGCAGTGCTTATGGAGCCATGGGTATAAGCAAGCCTATCTATACATACACTAATATGCAATAGCAATTCGGTCTGTACGTGAAACATAAAATTCTATAGATTTTAACTGTTATCTTTTTTGATATTGATTGTATATTTTTTTTTTTGTAGATTCATCACAAAGTGGAAATCCAAACACCCCCAGTTGGGTGTCAGTTGACCCTAGTGAGTGCTACACTGCCCCATGAACTACCCACTGCCGTCAGTTCATTTGTAGATCCTGAATCATTAAAGACAGTCACCACATCGAATATTCACAGATTATTATCTCATGTGCCTCATAAGTAAGTTATATTTATTTTAGTTACAACTTAGAATTTTAACCAACTTCAATATCTATATACAGAATGATTCAGAAATCGTACACAAAGCTTGTATCCTGTGCATTTGTAATCATCATGTTAATTCAGGATTTTGATATGTTGATTTAAATAAAAGATTTTCCAAAAAAATAACAATTCTGAAATTTTGCGTCAAAGAAGGTTCAAGTCAGTATACCCTTTATGAATCACCCTGTATAAATAAAAACGAAATGCTGTTCGTTTGTAAGCATTCGCTTGAGAACAGTTGAACCAATTATGCATTTTTTTAATTGTTCATAAAAGTCTGAATCAGGTTTGGAGGGAAAGAAAAAATTTGAATGTCTGGAAAATTTTGGAAAAACTATCTGCTATTTTTTAGACATCACATCAGCTAGTAGAAAATAATATAATAAAATCCTTTACACAGATTCATTCGTCTAGGCAAAGCTCAAAAACCAGTGGAGCTACTGAAACTGGTCCAAGCGGATATGAACCTCAACCGACCTGTCATGATATTCTCCAACCAGACGTCCACCTGCGACTTCGTATCCATGTTCTTAAACGAGAATAACGTCGAATGTGTTAACATCAATGGCCGGATGGCTGTGCCGTTGAAGATTGGAAAGTTTGATATGTACAAAAGCGGGAAGGTCAATGTTCTGTCATGTACTGATATAGCTTCGAGAGGATTGGATACCACAAGGGTGAGATTTCAATGTCATTTTTTTTAGTAGGGGAGCCCACGAGGCTAAATGGGGATTTACTCGAGCGTCGTAGAGACCTATTGGGATGCAAAGCTTAGATGATAAGAAGAAAAAAATGTTAAATGATATATACCTTTACATCGGTGGGGGAAGCGGCTATAGATTTTTAAATATGTAAAAAAAAACTGTTGCATGGAATGGTCCTACGTATTTTTAATAATGTACGTATGTTAATCTGATCGTTTGCATGATGGGGGTGGTTGTATTTAAGGGTTGAAAATGAAAAAAAAAAAAATTGATCGAGCGCGTCAGATTTTCTAAGGGAGTGTTAAGTGCACCAAAAAAAAGCTCTCATTCACTAATCTGACGATTTCGATGGGACGCAAACTCGCGGCCATTTTCATAATGTGCAAAAAAAATTCGCCATTTTCAAATACTCAAGCGCGTCAGATTAAGATATATATGGTTCATCTTTATGTTCTAAACGTACTGTCTCATAATCTGACGATTATCTAGAGGGATTTGCCTGATCTGACAAAAAAAAATTAGAAAAACGGTTCACCTTAAAGGCCATCCCTGCAACTTCCCGCTAATTCCATTCCTGGGTGCTTAAAATTGTACTTATGACATTTCTGAGCTCAAAATATAATTTATGTGATATTTTGAGCTCGCTGAGTTCAAAGAAATAATATGTCTTTGCATTTGAGCTCTCCCAGCTCGAAAGTCTGATAGAAGTTTCATAGAACACTATTTTTGGAATTTTCAAACCGCAATAACTTTTGAATGGATCAACCAATTTTCACGCGGTTGGCGCAATTCGACGCAGTTTTATCATCCTCATAAGTAATTTTGCAATTTTAATTGATCGAGCCACAAATTTGGAGTGAGAGAGTAATAGATAGAGAAAGAGTGAGAGAGGAATAGAAACGCGGAGAAGGAAATGTAGGCATCACCCAGCTGCATGCATTTAACTTTATCGACGAATTTTTGTTATTTCGGCTTGCGGAAATCGTCAGATTATATATTTTTCATTATTCCTGAATTATTTCCTTCAAAATAAAAAAAAATTTAGCTACGCTCGAGAATGTCGAGATGACGTTTTTTTTTTACAACTTTGTTGCCCTCCCCTTTTTTTACGTCACTCTCAAATTGTCAGATTAGTGGAATATACACTTTTTAGGATGTAATTAACTCACCCTACCTTAATCTGACGCGCTCGAGAATTTCTGATGGTCAATTTTTTTTTACTAATCTGATCCTGTATCCTTCACGGGCGGCCTTATATATGGGCCTCATGTTTTGTGGAGGTACTTAACCGGGTACAAGGTATCCCCCTGTATATTAATCTGCCGCGCTTTAGTAAATCCCGAAATCCCCGCTTGGGCTCCCCTACTATTAAATATATATTCTGTAGCCTCGTATATTAGGTCCGGCTTCCAGTGTAGCCTGAATACTGATATTAACTTGACCGTTATAGAAGGCCTAACATTATAATCTGGCAGTCAATTGAATCCGTAAATTGTTTTGGGCTTAATTATAGGCTATCCAATTGCGGAAACCGCGTTCAAATTGTTGCAGTAGTTTTACTGTTATGCTTGAAATAAAACAAACATTACATTCTCAATTCACTTACTCTAGATTCAGAGAATCACAAATAGCTTATTTCAAGGGTTACCAAAGTTAAATATATACAGCCCCCCCGCTTGATTTATTTATTTAGGATTGCCAACAGAGTTTACAATGTTACATGTGATATAGTAAAAATACAAATATGAGTGATATTAGGTAATTGTAACTCTAATAACAGGCAACCACATCATGTGCCACAGATACAGTTTAGGTTAGGAAAAAAAGCCGTTGAAAACATCAGTAGGGCGCTGTTTATTATTTGATATTCTTCTTTTAACCTGTAAATAATGCATCAATTACACAGATGGCATGTGCCCGTTGAAAACCTCTGGCCTATTGCATTATTTTTCCAAAAGTACTCAATGCTTCGACACGAATCTTCTAATAAATATATATGTTTTATAGGTTTTCATTTATATTTTCAGACGCAACACGTAATAAACTACGATTTTCCTTTGTACACCGCGGACTACATTCATCGAAGCGGGCGCACTGGCAGGATCGGCTCCCCGGAGACATGCTTGGTCACCAACTTTGTGGCGTGGCCTCGGGAGGTAATGATCTAGCTACAAAATTGAACCATATTCTCTATACTATAAAGCTTACTAGTCATGTTTCAAGTGATAAAAAAGGACAGCAATAGCTGCTCGCTTACGTCTCGAAGCCCCTAGCCGAAGGAATAGGAGGCCGGGGTTTGTCCAGATGGTTTAGTAGAGGAATGTCTACACTTATAGATAACTTATAGTCAAGAGTAGGACAAAACTAAAGCACCCTACAATAAAAAATAGTAATATACCAACAATCAATACAGCACATTTGTAATCATTATATGACGTCAAAACTTCAATACGACAATAAATAAAAAAAACCCACAAAAAAACAACAATATTTATTTAATACATCACTCTTGTATATCCAAACATCAATAATTCGTCGCAACAGCGATGTTATAGTTGTCTCTTTCTCTCTCATCATTTTCGTAATGCGTGAAAAAGGAATGCAACCTGCTTTGTTAGTTCAACTGTTTACGCTCTCTCTAATTCCTTCTTGCTCCTAGGTACAAATGGTGCAGAAGATCGAGACATCTGTGCGCAAACACAGTCAACTACCGAGCGTTAATGCTAATATAAAGCGAATAATTGAAGATAGAATCGTTAGTATGGCCGGCGCCGCCGGGTGAGTAAGTTGTCTACGTAGGTTGTATATTGTAATTTAGATAATAAATCATTTAATGGTTATTTTTCCTTTTTTTTATTTAACACCAAGTGTCTAGTAATAGCGTTGTAGTTAAGGGGCTAAGGTTTATTAGTAGTAGTATTTCTTTAAAATTAAAAATCAACTTAGTAAAAGCGTATTGGGTTAGTTAAATTAACTTCGTAAAAGCGTTTAAGTGAAGTGGAAAGACGACCTTTCACTAGTAAGTTGACGAAATCAACTCAATAGGATTAATTTGTATTAAGAACTTGAATGAACTGAGTAAAAGCATTTTAGCTATGTTGGAAGTTGAATTAACGAACTTAGTAAAATAATTTTAGCCTAGTTATAATGTGTATTAATGAACTTAGTAAAAGCATTTTAGCTTAGTTGGACGGGCTAAGTTATATTACTAAGTTGAAATTAGCTCATCCAACTAGGCTAAAATGCTTTTACTATGTTGATTAAAATCAACTTAGCCAAGGAAACTCATCAAATATTAATTCATTGTTTATTACCATACTTCACATCATGATTAATCGAAATTACAAATGTTGTATTATACGCACACATAAGATCCCTTTCTATAAATAATAATTGAACACTGGGATCGTTCCTACTAAGGACTAACTCGGACATACCGCCCACAGAGTACATTTCGTTCTAAAAATAAAGTGTCTTTAACACTAAATACATTTTATACCTAGTATATATACTTATATGTAGAGAGCCGCTACTTATATTATTGCTTAAATTGAAGAATTTTATATTAATACTAATTATAAAGATTTCAAGCCCAGCTAGTAGAATCTGTAGTCTAGGGGTGGAAAGCTTTGCTCGGTAGCGAGTGTCGCAAGTTGTAACCCCGGTTCGCACCTCTGGGATTTTTGAATATCATGTGCGAATCTCTTTTTCAAACATGATGTATCATTTGCTAAACGGCGAAGGTAAACATTTTGAGGAAACCTGTATGTCTGAGAGAACACCTTGAATGACGTGTGAAGTCCGCCAACCCGTATTGGACCTGGGTCTGTGGACTGTGGCCTAATCCCCCTCATATTGAGGGGTGGCCCGTGCACAACAGTAGGACATTAAAAATGGGCCAATACAGCATTATTATCAATATATATAGAAGTTATAATATTATAAGAATAAACTGGGCCCCAAGTCTGCTAACACAATGGATTCATAATCTAACAGCAACCGCATAGTAACTGTCACTTTTGACAGATGTCCCATACATTATCTGTCAAAAGTGACAGTTACTATGAGGTTGATGTTTGATTATGAATCGATTGTGTTAGCAGACTTGGGGCCCTGTGGTCTTGTCTGCCGCTATATTTTTTTAAGGCCCTAGGTGACGTCACGATATTTAGTCAGGCCGTTGGCTTTAACCAGCGATGTACGGTAAGATGATAATGGTGAGTGAGGATGAATAAGAGAATATATCTCATACAAGCGGGGGGTTGGAGTATCTGTACAAGTACCACTAATGAGTATTCCAGTATAAAATGTCCAAAAAAGTGCGACTTATTTGCTAGGATCGCGTATCCAATATTTAAGGGGCCATAGAGAATAACGAGGTATATCCATGTGTCAGCCATAAGCGTTATAGTCTATGGCTACTCAAACGGCGATGCTACCGCCGTTGTCCAACTAAATTCTACTTTTTGGTGTCAATATTCCTTTTTCATGATTGTTGTACATAATTCCTTATAAATCTACTCATATTTTACAGTTGTAACTGTCTACTTATATATCTATTAATGTATACTTACAAGTAATTATTTAAATGTTAAGTATACTATTTAGTATATTTTAATATTTTTATAGTTCCAGAACAAATAATTTGTAATGATCCAGGTACCTAAAAGTATCTAAGTAAATTTGAGCATAAAACATTTAACTAATTAGGTGTTTGAATATTACATTATTCATAAGAAAATAGTACTTACCTAGTTATTTATTTTTACAATGTAGATAGATACGAGATTACTAGTAAAGTACATATATAATTTTTCCTTATTGTTGTATAGTATAAAACTAACTACAAAATAATATCTATTCGAGTAAGGACTTACACAAATTGTTGGCATAAAAAGAATCCACTGCTAATACTGAAGTTCTTTGGCACATCGCAACCCTAATTCCCAGTAGACGGCCCAGGCCTCGCGTCTTCCGTAGACTTCCATCTACTTTCCAAAACGGCCTTCCCTTTGGAATCCTGGTTTACATTCTGATGACTGTACCTTCGCTGCTCATCAAATACCCTCGTGTTAAACACACTATCAGCACTGGTTTTCCTTCGCGTATCAAGGGTTGTTAAACTCGCAGCCGTTGGAGATATCCTGTGGGGAAACCGGGGCGAGCCTTTGATTTTTTCGCAGGAACTCTGATGGGACATAGGTTTGTGAGACGTTGGCAACACGAAATTGACTTTAGTTTCTGGTTCCGCTACATACCTTTGCGGACCAGAGTAAGGGTCGTAACTGGAACAGGATGGTTCGTCGTCTGTTACTCTGATAATAGGTCCACTTTTTGCATAAGATTCTCGTCTCAATTTTAACTCTGGGTGCGGTACGTGAAGGGTGTTGCAGGAGAGGACCATGGAATGCTTTTTATTCCCTGGTACGAGTCCTGCAATCATCCCGACATGCATCTTCAAAGCTGCTGCAATGCTCTGACCTGTTGGATCGGCTATAGACATCGTAGATGCTTTTCTGCTCGACGGTCTACTGCCGAAGAAGCTCTTAAGCCTGCTGAGAAGACCGGTGTGTTCTTCTCGCTTATTCAAACAAAGGTTGTATAAGTCTATCGCTGGCTGTGACTTCCTATAGTTGAGCTTCGGTTGGGAGCTAAAGCTGACGGAGTTTCGCCCTCTGTAAGCTTCGGCAGATGGCCAGCTGGCTCGCGGTATCACTGGAGGAAGGACCGAGAGAAGTAGCATTGGCAGACCTCCAGTAATGCTTGGGGTACGTCTATTGTCACTTCCTTCTTCTTCTACTTTGTTTAGTTCAGTCTGAAATTATACAAATTAATTTTTTCGTAAAAGCCATTCGGTAGCCACATGACAAAACACAATCACAAGACATTAGATATACAAGATTCCAAATAGAGTCAAAGTTCAGGAAATAGCAGATCTGTTGGGTCGGTGGCTATTTCTTTTGCTATTTCCTGCAAATAGCTTTACCACCAGGTTTGGGTTTTGGCTCAAATACTCCTAAAAATGGAGTTTATCACAGACAGGTGTTGTCATTCCATGCTTATGATATCAGGATAACAATGTAACGCGGAATAACTTACTCGTTTATGCAAAGATATAGAGACGTCAGAACCGCTAGCAGACTCCAGAGGCTCAGCCAGCAGTCTTTCCAGTCTTCCGATCTCCTTGTCCAACGCGGCCACCTCTCTCTTGTAAACCTTGTTCTGGATCTCTATTCTAAAGTGCAACTCTTGCGTTTCATCCGTGACGAATCTTCTAGTTTTACATTCTAATCTTAAACCCATGCTTTGGATGACGGGGTCGTCTTCAGCTGGAAATGATTGAGTTAATTGGGTATACTTTTCTCGTTGACAGCACTCCGAAGAGTCTGATCACTGCTTAAATGTTATGGCATTTAAATGATAGAGAGATAACCATGACACCATGAAATTTTACCAAGTGCTAAAAACTTAAAATGCATGTATAGTTACCTCCGAATTTATAGACGTTATATAAAGATTATCAAACGTCATATAGTACTGTGCAAACCAAAACTCTTGTGCGTTGTACTATATGACGTTTAATAAAGTTATATAATGTCTATAAATTTGGGGGTTAGTTTATTAATGGGTACTTACTTTTACTCCTAATAGCGACAATCTTTGGCAGAAACAACAAACATAGTGTCGAAGTAGTGGCTATAAGAATCAGACTTGTTATAGTAATATACGCCAGTGTTGCCCTTTCGGAAATTATAGTTCCAATGACCACTACACTAGCGCTTGTGATCACCACAGAGTATACACTGATGCCGATGTACTTTGAGTCGTTCAGGGCTGATATCTTCACGTTTCTGGTCTCCCAGGCCATGTAGACTCCTACAATGAGGAGCAGGCCCTTGTAAGCGTAAAGGGCGCAGAGCCAGCCGGTCGTGTTCTGAGATTTGCAGACTTCTATCTGAAAGAAGAGTAAACTGAGATTTATTAAAGTGGGAATTTCTAGTTAATATTTAAAATGTGAAAGTGTTTTGGGGGTGAAGATTGCGGTTGATAGTGGAAACATCTTATTATGGAGGTTTATATGGAGAATCGCTATCTTGATTCTAGCATCTTTGTTATTGCTTTGGCGCTACCTATTAGGGCGAGTAGTAAATCCATTTAAATCGTTATTAATATTAGAGCCATGAAGAAAGTTATAAAAAGTTTGAAAAAACTGCCAACCTGTGGTTGATAAATGACACTCCTATCCGTCGTACTTATCTCAATGGTCAGGTTCTTCAGGTGCCTCTCCATGGGGTCCAGGATCGCCCACAGCGTGACTATCATCCCGTCGATCACCAGGAGCGCACAGACCAGGGATATGAGAGGGGTGTCTTGCAGTAGCTTGGTTTTACAGACTCCGCTACGGTTACTGAAGAAAATAGAAATGAGCAAGATGCTGGATTCATGGATTTTAATCTGATTGAAGCAATTCCCTATTATTCCTGTTATGGTTGCAAAAAACGTACCTTATAAATATCCTGTGAACTCGATATGTCTTCGCAAACATGGAACCAAAGGCCAATGAGAAGCCAGCCGAAAGGATGTAGACTCTACCCTACAAAATAAATTAATGATTATGTAATACTTATATAGACGAGGGGACTTAGAAGCCGTAAGGGGCTATGTGCATCGTTGATGCCACTGGTTCAGCAAAATACGATATACCTTACCCAAATAGGCTCATTCGTGGGATTTCAAAAGTGCTTTTGAACGAAGATGTTCTGTACAGCCATATTGGTCGAGAGTCGATATTGGAAAGCTGTGCATAAATGGGGATATTGAAGTTCCAATATCGTACGACAATTCGGTAGACCAACCACTCCTCCTCCACCCTCCCACATTATTTTACGATGCATTACCGCCAATCAACACCAATTTCTATAAATTATGACAATATTAAATGTCGCAGGATGCCGGTGGATGCAATGCGAGTAGCGAAAGAACGTGATGTCTGGAATTCATTTCTGGGTGTCCAGCAGAAGTCTGGTAAATCCGTCAGAGGTTGGCTTAATTTACTCCCATGGTAAATCAATAAGTGGATTTATGAGATGTTCGTCCACTTATTCTACAAAGGACTTACAGTGCACATAGCGGAGAAAGGGACATAAGATGGTAGTGTAGCGTTGTCCACTCCGAGGAGCGCTACTGCCGTGTAGACCAGCACGCAGCCAATCAACGTCATGTTGTTCAGACGAGGTGATGATAGCTTTATAGACCTGGAAGATAATGAGGACTTGTGAGATAGTCTCCTATCTTGTTGAAAACTAAGTAATATCACCTTTAGGTACCTGAAATACGGACGACTAAAAGCTCAGTTACATTGGACCAGGACCCCGATTCTGCTAACACAATCTATTCATAATCGAACAGTAACCGCATAGTAACGGTCACTTCTGACAGATATTGTATGGGATATCTGTCAAAAGTGACAGTTACTATGCGATTGCTGTTCCATTATGAATCGATTGTGTTAGCAGACTTGGGGCCCAGGAGGGTTGTGATCCTGTAAACTGACTTCACTTAAATGAATTAGAAACATTCAGAGGAAACCTGTATGCATGAGAGATCTAAATAGATTTTGGAAAGTCCTGTATGACCAACAATCTGCATTTGATGAGGAATGAATGGTCTTCAGAAGTGGTGTTTGCCTTAGCAGTGCGATATTAATAGGGCTTATTACTATACCGTTTTGGAATATATTGTTACGATGCGTATAAAATAGGTATCGATAACTCGCGAAATAGTTATCGAAGCTTCTAGAAACAAAAACGCATTGTTGGGTCCAAGGTCTCCTATCGATCTGTGAAGAAAGATCTAGAATCGCCAACAATGTTGCAACCGGCTTCCAGAATATATCTCGTATTATTTTTATTAAAATTATTAGTAAACAAATGCGAGGACAATGTAATTCCTGGAACTGGGAGTTCTCGGAATAATACCGGTTTCACGAATGCAGCAACGTACACTAGAACATTCTAGCCCCTCCTCATTACCGTGTAAATAAGGTTCATCTTCCTTATGGAACATTTATGTTTTGTGGGTTTTTGTCGACACCTTTCTGGAATGATCCACCCTCGCTATTTTCGGATTATAAATAGTGTGCAGGACCAGCGACGAGACAGTTTCTATTTGAAAGCGATTGTGAACACATATCTCGGAAGCGAACTAAGAAGACTATACCGGCGACTCTAGCGAATACTGTGGACTACTGTGTTTCTAAGTGATTTGGTGAATTGTGATTTGAGTGTTTAATAGTTAGTGTTCTGGTGTGTACTATTTTTGCCTTCTGTGTGGAGAGCGATTAAATTCATTTTCACGAGAATCGGCATTTGATTACCCCCGCACGTAACAATATGAACAACCTACCATATTCGTGGAAGACACTCATGATCGCAGGATAGATATATAACTCTTCCTTAAGCTTACCTCATCTTACTATAATGTAAGTTGAACACCAAGAATGCCAGTGCCAGGGCTACCCCAGCGGCTGCCATCCCAGTGACTACCAGCCTCGCTGGCGCCCACACTGAGTCAACCCTTAGTACCAGGACTCTTTTGGCAGCAGGTATGCCGCCTGCCCACCGTGGCTTGGCACATTCTGTGCACACTATTTCACGGCCGTGGGTGTATAGCCCTACGGTTCTTGGTCGGCCTCCTGAAAAGAAAAAAAATCTGGAAATACTGACGGAGAAGTCCTCTCTTACGTGGGGTCATTACGCATGCTTTAAGGCTGCGTACCTTAATGCGGCATGTCACCTTAAAGAGTCCTGAATTTGAATTTTGATAACAGGAAACCTAAATTGGACTACAGTCCACCACTATAAACGTATCTTTTTTAAGTTTTACCTTGAATTTGATAGAAAGCTGATGTCCCTATTCTGTCGGCTCCATGAAATGACACAGGACCCTAAAAATAATTACGATTTTATTAATGGCTTTGCAAAACAATATAACAGAAATAATTCAGAAAGTCGTGTTAGTTACATCATTTATGACTCGAGAACTGGTGGGCCGATTTTTATAACCGTTAATTTTTTAATTTGTCGCCGCCCCGAATAGCAGAATAAACATTAAAACACGGGAAAAATTGATAATTGAGATTTCCCTAAAACATTGTCTCAATTCCACTCACAGACACTCCAACGAAACTTAAATTTGCAATCTGCTCCAAAAACTCTTTCGCCATGTCCTGTCTGTCATAGTCGAAATTACTTAGAGCTAAGTTGGTTCGGTTATAAGGTTGCTCAGATTTCCAGAGCTGTTCAGCTTTGCTGAGCGCTAGAGCGATGGCCCACACGGCGTCGTAGGTTTGTGGCGCGTAGACAGACACTGGAACACCGGCTGCTTCCATTTCCCGATGAAATATTTCGTTTGTCTGGAAAAGGTAGACTACTTAGCGGGTGTCTATGGGGCCAGGTGGCTATTGGGCAATGGGTAGAATGAATTTATACAAAAGAGACTTAAGTAAAGTGACGTTGTTTAAGGTAAGGTAGGATATGACTTTTCGTCTCCAGCATTGCAATGGAGGGGAGTGAATTTTCTTTCAATTCCTTTGTTTTTTTTCGATTATTTGCTGAGGATTCCCAGTCAATTAGCATATCACCAATAAGTGACACGCCGAGGGTGATACCGCTGAGGTCCTGGCTTAAAGGACCTACAGTGGTGGGATAGTCTGGCGGGCCAAGATCTATTTAAAAACGATAAAGGACTGATGTTGTGAGGTACATTTAAAATAATTATATGTTAGTATTTTTTCTACATGCCGTCACTGAATAGGTTCCTAAACAAAAAGTGCTTTCTGGTTGGGGTGAAAAACGGTCGCGTCAAGGCCAATCGCGTAGCGTTGCGAGGCAAATGCTGGCGCTACCTCCCTGTCTTCTGACATTTGCCTCGATGGCAGCCCGCGCGCGGCATTTGCCCGAGCCTACTTTATCAACTGGGTCAGTTACCTCAGGAACCCACTCAGTTAAGTAGCTCACCAGACCAGAATACGAAGCGATATTTCCCACGATCCCTCTGTGCGCGGTGACAGTGACGAGCCCCTCGAGCGCCATGGCGAGGTGCGCGCGCGCGCAGGGCGCGGCGCCGCGCAGCTGCGGCGGCGCGCCCGCCACCAGCCACGCGTACTCCGCGCCGAACATGCCCAGCCGGAACGCCTGCGATCTCGCCACACATATGTACCGTTTAGTATAGAATTAGAAAAAAAATGCGTGTAGTTCCCTATCGCAATTTTCTCTCAGTATGATAAAAATTGCTTGTAACTTCTAACAGCTTAAATTGTTTATAGTGTTTAGATTGGTATTCTGTAATCTTGATAGAAAAGAGGTTCCCAAAGGCGGTGGCGATAATACGGTGTTTTTGAGAATGGCGTCACGACGAAAACGTGAAACCAGCTCACCTCACAAAATATTTTGGGGATCATGTCTTGTGAGAAGCTGCCGATGATGATTCGCGTGTCCAGCTCCTGAAAACATTCACATAGGTACTGTGACTTATTAAAAAAATCCAATAACTCGAGTGCGCTCCTCAAGTGACAATTTTGAACTAGAATTACATTTATAAGTTGGTTCGACTTTACAAGTGTAAGCTTTTGATTTTAGAAGCAACGAAATTACGCACGAACGTACGTAAGCAACGAAGTATCTCTGCCTTGTCTTCAAACTAAATTCTCGCGTTGCTTTAGGTTGAAGTACCTTTCTGACGCGGTACGTACGTCTAATCTATTCGGTAAAACTTTCCCAATTTAGAGTTGGCACCTGACGTAACCTACACAGAAACATTAACTTGAGCTTCGAGTGCGAGTTGTTTGGTAAACGAAACGTGCACTACGTAGTCTGCGTATTTGTATATTGTATTGCCTCAAATGATTCGACAAACTTACAGAGCGATCAGTCTCAACTCTAAAAGAGTATCACACGTAAACCTAACTGCAACTGTAAATAAAAACTTTTCAGCAATTGAACACACACTCAATCTTTAAAAGTGAGCAACGAAACTGAAAATTTTAATAAAATGGAACTATAAAATTAAACACAAAACTTAACAATAAACTTTAAGACGACTGCTGATTTCGTAACCCAATAGCGAGATCAGAAGGCGATAAACAATACAACTCTCAATTCCTCTGGCTATAATCGTAGGCCGAAGCCCAAAAAAGTACCCACATGTTAAACTACGGAATGAGTGTGTAGCGACCTCAACAACCTCACCACAAGCTACACACATTTTTTTTTTATTACATAGGCAAGTATTTGATCTCGATCTCACCTGATGGTAAGTGACGATGAGATCTACGATGAAATCTACGATGGAGCATACTTGCCTAGGTAGGAAGGCGGCAGTAGATCGAGACGCTACATTCACTAGGCACATGCAGCGCAACTGATCTGACCCGCCATCCATGAATGGCAACACCGAACATCATGCCGGAACACGGCTAGGCCGCTTGGCGACATGGCTTTGTTCAGCGGGTGGTGACTAGCCACGGCCGAAGCCTACCACCAGTAAAACAGCCACATGCCGCCGCAGATGACATTCAGAACAAATGACGAGGTTCCACACGGTACTGAAACGCGCTATGAGAGTTTTGGGAGCACGCAACATATATACGAGATCTCGAAAATGACCGTCGGGGCATAGCGGCCGCCCCTCCAGGCATGTCACCCGCCTGGCTGGAAATCTTCCCTTTTCCGCCAAAAGTGCAAATTTATTTTCTAAATGCCAAGTCTTGTGACTTACCTCATTTGGAACGTCGCTAAATTTTCTAGCATCAATCTTAAATATTCCCTATAAGGTCGATTGATGTTCTGTACGATTAGGTAAGTGGTTTATTGCTCTATAGCTAATGAATACCTATTTAAAATGTTAATTGTACATATTCGATTATGATTAGTGTGAACAATAAGTATCTAATGGCAACAATAATAATACCTAATTATTTGGTAGTAAGCTTAACTGGAAAAAGTCTATAGATCTATATTTTTATTAAAAAAAAAATTACTTTAATAGAATGGTCCTTTTCCAGAAACTTGGCCGCTCACTGCTGTGTGCAAAGAAAGCTACCTTAACCTTTTCAGCAAACTCGAACTTCACTTTTCATTAAAATTTTAAGTTGAAAACTTTCGTCAAAATGTTATCCAGGAACAAACATTACAAATTTTAATTAATTCAATTTTGATTTATTAATTTGTTGTTGGTTTACTGAAGTTATTTTAAAGTGGATTATTGTTTTGTTGCGGTCGCTGCAAACAAATGCTGGACGAAGTTGGAACAACTTTTGGTTTTGCGGTCCACGTAACAAAGTTCTTAGGTGACTAGTATCATTCTGTACTTACATAATTTTCAGAAGTAGGATATATATACATATTATCAGTATTAATATGAAATGAATTTCATTTCACTTCATATCAGTATTGAGAAGGTACAATATATTTAAAAGTATAAATACAAAAAACAGTGATAGCCCATTAAATAAAGTCTCGCGAAAGCGAAACTCATTTATTTTTCAAAAACTTTTTGGAACCCTATTGTTGTTTTAATTATGTTAATGAAATAGCACTCATTAATAACAGGCTACAAAAGAAATAAAATTATAAATATCTCGCAACCACTTCTTTCTATAGAGGGCTTTTCTTTAATAGAAACGGTGACAGTGAGAAAGCGGTCGGTTCAGAATCAGAATCAGAATATTTTTATTCACGTAGACCGTACAGTACTTATGAATTGTCAAAAGTTAAAAAAACGCCAAGCTACTACATCACCACCCGTTCGGAATGCCGTTCCTATGGAGAAGAACGGGCGAGAAAATCCATGGTTGCTCTTTTTTTGAAAAGATCTTTTACATTTTTGAGCAATACATTGGTATGTGAGAACAATGTAGGATCGGCTAATCAGACTTTAGCAGCAGGTCAATAAAAAGTACTAACTAAGTATACAATTACAGTTAATGGCTACATGGTTCCCATATTTACAAATTACTTGTGTGTAAAGATGTACCGACCTATTATAAACGGTATAGTAGTGTGTAATATCGTAGTTTGTACGCAGAGACCCAGCGGGGATTGATTTCCTTCGTCAAGTTTCGTCATGAAATGGGGTGGAAAATTAAGGGAGAGGGTTGCCAAAAGATGGCATACTGTGCCTATACTTAAAATCTCTAATAATAAAAATAATATTTTCACACGACCACCCTAACTTTTCGGTCCCAAACCAATCAGCGCTTATATTATGGGCACCGTACAATGGACTGGGGGCGAACCTGGTCTATAATTACTTTTATATGTATATTGAACGAATCGGATACATGCTTTCATGCTCATCACAGTGTTTCCATACTGGGACTCGAAACTGGAACCCTCGATATAGATAGCAGGGTCAAGCAACCTGTGCCAATCGGGTCGTCAATATATTTAGATATAGCTACTAACAACGATGTTATTAGTAACATTAATGGACCTCTAGGTATGTACTCATTAGTCATTACATTACGGTAATTAGTTTTCTTCATTATCCTCCAACAGGTACCTACTCACGACGGGCGGCACGCAGCGGAGCGGGATTGACAGGGCGAACCCTGTCCATCCCGCTGTGAGTTGGACCGTTGAACCAACTTTCCCCAATTACTGTCAATTGACGGCTATTCATGTAGACTAAAGTAAAGGAAAATGTTGTTGACGACTGTATTTCCTACCTTTTATACAGCTGTCAAGAAACTAAGTTGGATATTGAAGATTAACAAAATAAAAATAGCGCGAAAGGCTCTTTAGAAGTCACTGAATACAAAAGCAAGCACTTATAGAATTCTTGGCCGTTTGTTCGAGGTGTTTGACAAAACTAGGCGAGCAATTTCATGGGTTTCCACGTTTGCATGGGCAATGATTAGACAAAAATAAGAGTAGGGACCATTAGGGGTCGAGCTGGAGAGTGAATTGATTGTTGCGCGATTGTAGCTGTAGTAAAAGCTAGGTTTCTATATAAATAACTATCAATAGAGTCATAATATCGACTTAATAAGAAACCTGTGCAAGGAAGGTGTAGAGACGAAGAAATTGACCAATGAGCTCGCATCCCTATGATGAGTTTGGAAGATGCCGTTATTCTGGGGCGTTTCCATTGGTCCAATCATGCAGCTTAGAGGAACACTTAGCTCATTCATTGATCAGTAGGCAACCTAATGAATGAGTGAGATGCAAGTTATATAATATGCCACTAACTCAGACAAAAGTAAGGCTAAACTAATCACTAAGTTTCTTTAAAATTCGGGCAAAAACAGACAAAATTAGGTGCCGTTTTGGCAAACCAAGTAATTACTTTGAGATGACTTTAAGAAAATATTTGCAGAATAACCTCAATGGTTTTAGACTCACGAGAACCTTGAATGGTGTACTAGTTAAACCCTTCAAAAGGCAAATTGGGATGGCCCTCGCCAGTGAACGGAGTTCAATGGTTTCCGATTCACTGGACCTGTGCGTGAATCGTACGTAGTGTATCCGTTAAACCCTTAGAAAGGTGACTTACCTCGTAAACGGGATGAGTTTAGTTTATACTACATTGTTTTTACATACCCATAACAATGTACTGCTCAAAAATCGATCTTTTTAACAAATATAGTCATAGGTACTTACCTTTAGTTGTTGCAACTGTTCTTTGAAGTCCGACTCAGCGAAGGTAATGGATGCTGCGCAGGTGATGTTGGCTGCTTCCAGCTGAGTAACCAGCTCGTTTACAGCTAACGAGTATATCTCCTCATTTTGGGAGAACGCTGTCACCGTGTCCCATCCGAATTGTCTGTCAAGAAACATTGCTTTGAAATATTCTTGAAGACATTTTAATCGTCGAATTTGTAGAAATTATCTTTAAATACAAATAAATAAAATTGGAGTGTCTGTTTGTAATATTAAAATAACCGCTTTTTACTAAGTGCATTTGGATGTATAGTCGGTATATATACCAAAACATTTTTTTTTTTCAATTTTTGCCTGTCGGTTTGTTTCGGCTAATCTCTGAAATGGCTGGACCGATTTTGACGGGTCTCTCACAGGCAGATAGTTGATGTAACACGGAGTAACTTAGGCTACTTATATTTTAGAAAATCTTTTTTGTTAAATGCCACGCGGAAGAAGTCGCGGGTAACAGCTAGTGATAAAATAAAGCCGCAGTCAACACTTAGCTCTCAAACAAATTTAGTGTTGACTGAAACATTGCTCTCAAGATGTACCCTTAGGTACAAAAAACACGAGCTCTACCTCGCTAGATGTACCTACTAGTACAACTTAGTTCTTCACAGTACAAATCCAATTTGTGTTGTGAACTTTCAGCCCGATGGAAACACAGCATTCTAAACTTTGACGTGGCTTCACAAGATGGTCCCGAGTTTATTTAGATTTCAGGAAGAAATGCAGTTTGTCAAGTAAGCAGTCAGGGCCTCTCACTGTTTTGAAACTTAAATTAAATTCAAGTATGCGCTACGATGCGATCACAGACTAATAAGAAAACACAGACCGAATGGCGCTAACAGAATTTTGAAGTCACAACAAGCTTGCCGATTTGTGAAGTGTACGCAAACATCCCAAGCCTTGCCAATTGTTTTCATGTTTAATCGCGTGGTCTTTGTTGGTTCCAACGTAACCGTATAGGTTTGATTGTGTACAATAATATATGAGTAACTAGCTGTCGCAGCGAACTTCGTACCGCCTCAGAATCAAATGTATGAAAAAATGAATTTATTGGTACTCTATGAAAAATTAAAACAAATCTATCCCACGGGAACCATACATTTTACCGGGATAAAAATGCTGAGTAGCCTATGTGCTATTCCAGACTATAATCTATCTCTGTGCCAAATTTCATCCAGATCCGATCAGCCGTTCTTGCATGATTGAGTAACAAACATCCATTCATCCAGCTATCCAAACTTTCACATTTATAATATTAGTGGGATGACTACACAAATTGCCAAAGATTTTATTGCCATCATAATTTTGTGACCGACATTTCATCTGAATAAATATACTTTGTTCATAGTCCGAGGGTGCAATATTAACTTCGGTCATTGGAAGCCTGTTAGTATACCTTATGAAAGCTATCCGTGCCGGGTTGTGCGAGGAATCCGGAGCCACGGTTCTGCAGAACAACGGGAATTCAGTCCTGTCACTCAGGGCTGGCGATGTGGATCCAAAAGATACCTGAATCATACACAAATAATACGATTGTTACCTATTATTTAGCCCCTCTCTTGGTATCTCTCGTCTTCAAGTATTTAACAAATGGAGCAGCCTACAGCTAAATTTTCTACCATTTCTTGACGAACGAGGGGTAAAAATTAAATGCAATACAAAATGGCAACGAGAGTCAACTAGTTTGATACGTGGTGTAAGTGGCTTGATAATGAAGACTTATTATATACTAATTGAGACCTAAAACTGCAATGTAAATTAAAACTCCATACGCTTGAGGGCGCTCATCACTCGCACGCGTCGTTTATCGAGCAGAGCGTTGTGTTGTGATCGCGTGGTTTGCGATACATTACGCGCTTAAAAATAATAACATTCGGAACCCCTGAATTTCAACACAAATTTATTAATATCATTTTATTATAGGCATTAAATGTAACCTTTACACAAAGTTTTCGATACCATGCCCTTTGTACACTGTATATCTACACTACACTGGTGCGAATGCACGAAGGGTGAAGGTTCAAATCTTGCCGGATGTGTCCCCTTTTGGGTCACGGATGTGTGCGAAAGCGTTCCCGTGCCCCCCACTGTGGGATTTTTAGTCGGTAAAAGTCCGGCATAACCTGCTTGCCTCCCTCGGGGCTTGCAGGGTATCCATGAGCATTTCCCCACGCAAAAAAAAAGGTCCTTTCGTTGCCACGTCCGCGGTTATTGGTCTTCGAGCCCTCGTATATCGGAACGCAATTCGTATACTATAGTTTAGAGTTTGTTAAGTTGTTTGAATCGATTGCAGGTAACTGGATCGGTTTGAGCTAGTTTAACCCCAGTTTAATCTTGATTATAATGGCTTTGGATGTTGAAAGGGTGCTTGGGTAATGGGTTAAGTTTTAATGTTGTCTGCTTTGGATTGATTATACAGGTTGATTGAAATCGTCGGGTGGGAGGGTAGAACTGTGCGTATATAGGTAGCTATAAATATTCAGTCCGTAAAATCGGATAGGCGTTCCAATTTATAATCGCTCGTACGATAATGCGACGATCGCGTCGTATTGATCGTACGATTTCGCGATCAAACATACTAACTAGTTTTTATTGAGTGTCTCCTTATTTCTATAAAGTTTATTTGTTGTTTATGTATAGTATGTTTTATTGCACGATTACTGTATTTTTTTATCTTGGCACATATTTATTGTTTGGCGTTTAATATATTGGGTGAGCTTGAGAAGTCAAGTTAAATAAATAAAGATCCCCAGACGAACATACCAACTATACGGCTCCACACTAAGCAACGCCTGTATTATGGGTACCGTAAAATGGACTGGGGGCGAACTCAGTATATAATACTTATATAGATAATAAACATCCATGAATTGGGTACAAACATTCGTGCTGATCACACAAAAATTGTCCCAACCAGGATTCTAACCCGGGATCCTCGGCGTAGAAAGCAGGGTCATTACCAACTGCGCTAATCACACCGTCTGATATACAATGTATTATAGTATGGAATACATAGGTACATAATTTCCCATTTTCCTCTAAAATCATACGAGACATTACCTACCTAGCTAATCAATTTTCTGCGCTTGGCACGCCTGTAAAATGGTCGACACGACAAAAAAATCGAACGGCTAGCAATCCCGCGCCGGGCACACTCTGGACCTGGTTGCAAACTAGAAATGTGAAAAAACAACAAGTAATGCAGATTGGGGCTACGTTGGCGGGCGGGTGAGGGGGGAGGAGAACTGTGTGGGGGAGGGGTTTTGACAATCGCCACGGCTGAACGCTCCTAAATGATTTGATGAAAAAATAATTTTATATTTTTTGGGGACGCGCCGCGCCGCCCGGTGCCAACCTTCTTACTTTACTTAGGGTTCATACTTAATATTTAGTTTGGACTTGGCTTGATACCAGCTCTGAATAATAGAAAATTATTAAGAGATTTTTAGTGCCCCAAGGCTTCTGGATACCTACTTCATACATAAAAAAAGATACACATTTTTGACATAAAAAACGTTACACATTTTTGACATAAAAAGTTACACATTTTTGACATAAAAAAAGTTACACATTTTTGACATAAAAAGTTACACATTTTTGACATAAAAAAGTTACACACTTTTTTATGTCAAGACAACTCACTTTTTTGTCTCGTCCTTACTGCAGCCCTAATTTACACCGTAGAAGTTAAAAAAAAAGATAAACAACACTATTAGGTAAAACCTAAAAAAAATTGTAATTGGTTTCAGAACTTCTATGATGTCTATGCTTACCCGCCGTATTTTTTTTTTAACTTTCTACATGAAACATTGGGCTCGGGTCAGAGACCTTAAACTGCCTAGTCATAAGTGCATTAAAAAAAAATTGTAATTCCTGCTTTTTAATTTGTATTTGGCCATAGAGAACACGGAAAGGGTAAGCCTAAGGTTATTGTAAGAAAATAACTAGTTTTCTCAATGTGTATATGCATGGAGTTGAATCTTTGAGGAAGGAATCAGTGCTATGCACTAGACTCTAGAGCAGGGGTTCCCAAACTTATTTTGTCTACTGCCCACATTGAGAATGAATTATTTTTAGCGCCCCCATTTTTTCAATACTTAAAAACCACTATAACTTCAAATTAAATTAATTATTGTAAGCCTCTACACGACGCCCCCATTTGTTATCTGGGTCTCTGACCGCCCTTTACCTTTAGGCCTGCAGGACCCACAAGGGGGCGTTATCGCCCACTTTGGGAAAGGCTGCTCTAAAGTATGAAATGCAGTATTAGTCCGCTTACACCCAGCATAAACAGAAACTTTACGAGTATGAGAAGTGAAAAGGATGATTTTACAAGTAGTTTAGCGGAAAAGGGAAGATCTTCCAGCCAGGCGGGTGGTATGCCTGGCGGGGCGGCCGCTATGCCTCTACGGTTATTGTCGGGATCTTGTATATATGTTACTTGCTCCGAAAACTCTTATAGCGCGATTCAGGATTGTGACGTCAATTGTCTATTGTTCTGAATGCGTCTGCAGCGCCATCTTTGTAGCTTGTGGTGCGGTTGAAGTGGTCGCTACAAATTAAATTAATTATTGTAAGCCTCTACACGACGTCCCCATTTTTTATCTGGGTCTCTGACCTGCAGCGCCCTTAAGGGGGCGTTATCGCCCACTTTGGGAAAGGCTGCTCTAGCGCATGAAATGCAGTATAAGTCCGCTTACACCCAGCAGTAACTTTACGAGTATGAGAAGTGAAAAGGGTGCTTTTAAAAGTAGTTTCAACTCCCCTGTACAATGTTCCAGTAGGGCACGATCTTGGCTATGCTCTCGGTGACTTCGGAGCACGCCGTGCCCAACAGCATCACCATACGAGATTCCCTCTCGGTGTACAATGCGTGGAAAAACCTGTCCACGCCCACACCTGGGTCGCACTGTCGACAAACAAGGTGGCATAAACAATAAACACTAGAGGAGAGTTTATTTAACCACAAACAAGCTCCCATGGATTTTTTTATATCGCTAAGCGATCTCACCAACTGTATCGGCAACACTTGTTTTATGTGTACCGTACAATGGACTGGAAGCGATCCCACCCCCAAATTTGTAGACGTTCCATAACATCAAAAATCATATAGCACTGCGCAAAGCAAAATTCTTATTCGCAATACTATGTGGCGTTTGATAAAGTTATAAAACTTCTATACATTGGGGGGTAAGTATATAAAACTTATACAGATATTAAATATCTCACTCAGGTGTAAATATTCGTGCTCATCACACATAGTTTGGCCCTACCGGTGACAGGTGTACAATAGCGAGTTCACTACCAAATGAGTGAATCAGACCGTTTATTGAAAGAACTAAATAATAGTAGGAATGCATTCTTCATACACTAGCTTCGTTTCTTCCATTGTCTTAGCACTGCTCTCTTCACTGTTGAGTAAGTAACAAGATTTCAAAATATCACGGGTACCTTAGTATCGTTAGTGATCAAATGCAGCCTATATCCCGGCAGTAGGTTCCTCTGGTTCACATGCTCCACCGCTAACCTGGCTGCAGCCAGCTCCGAGGCACCATCAGCTCTCGGAGAGTCCCCCACCGAAAGCTCGAAGAGGCCCAGGATTGAAACGATCCGATTGGACTCCGTCGTTGGCAGATCTGTTGGAGAAAGAGCAAGTGTGAGATTGAACATTACGGGATAATCTCTCTATGACGTGTCTCATAAGAAGACTTAGGGTCGCTCAACGCGCAATGGAAAGAGCTATTACACCGACATTTTCCCTTACATTGAGAGGAGTGTGCCCGCAATAATGGAAAATGGGGGGTTAACTGTGGAATAAAATAGTTAAATTATTATGTCAGGCTGTTAGCGCCTATGTGCGTTACGTAATAAAATTTTATTTTACGAAATTTTACGAAATTGAAGTTTTATTAGCAATCGTAAATCTCCGCCGGAGGCGCCTCCCTCGGAGATCTAATAAAATACGATTCATCTCCCGACATTGTAGGACTCTTAAAACATTCATTTGCTTCATAGAGGTTTCAGCATTTGGGCGCTGTTGGACCTTTTGGATCATTGAGTTTTGATTTGCCCAATGTTTCAAACAACTCTAACAACATCACAAAAACAGTACCTGAAGTGAAGTGACCATATTTATTTATTTACGCAATATGTACAACGCAAATACAAATTAAAAAGAAGAAGAAGAGAAGAGAAGAAGAAAGAGTATAGAATTTAATCCTTTTCATAAACATTTGCAGATGGTGCAATAATAAGTCTAATCGTTTTGCAAAATCAACAGGTTCATTCCCGGCTAGTGTAATTATATTTCCAAATACTAATTATGTTTTAGTTTTAATTAGCCCAAGACTTCTTTGAGCATGTTTCGTTATTCACTATACTTAAGTAGTTTTGCACAAGGCCAGCCACGCCCACTTTGAAAAAATCACCGGTATGTACTACCGGTGGCGGCGGCTAATTACAGTTTTATAGAAGCGAACTCAATAATACTCAGATATGGGCAAATTATGAAAAGACGAATCAAAATTTGCCCAAACCCTAATTAAACTTCAAATCACCCTTCAAAGGGCGGCCCGTAACCCACTAAGTCTCTATCCAATTACTCCACACCAAGCACCGGCCAGAGCCATCTAGGGTGTTAATTGGCAAACCGAGCCAGGACAACAGTAAGTGCATTAGTGACCCCGACAAAGGTCACGGGTTAAAGGTCAGAGCCGTGTTGACCTCATTGTGCTCGTTAGGACACTGTCCCAATTGTCACGTGTCAAAGGTCACAAGGTGATAGATAATGTTTTCGAACGCTTGAAGTAATGAGTAGGTTTGGTGCTTGTTTTTGTTATTAGAGTTAATTTTTCGACTTATTTATTAGATTTATAGTTTTTGTGATGAATGGCGGATAAACTAAGCATCGTAAAAAGATAAATATACATTCGACTAGGAATGTCTCAGACCATCCAGAATAGGAACAATTCGGGAGTATTTTCGAAATTTAGCTCGTGACTTCCAATTTACTTCCAAAGCTTTGTCGTCCGAAACTAACGTAATCTAATCGCAATGGAATGAAAATGCCATAGTAATTTCCACTTGACGAGTTAGGTATGGAAAAACTGTCAAAAGTCCAGTAGTTGTCAGATGGAATAAAAAATAAGATGTAGGCATATGTGCAATTAAGGATTTTTTGTGTTACCCTTATAGCACTTATTTATACATACTTTTCCTGCGATAAACTGTGCCTCATGGTGTACCTTCCAGGACCCCAAGTCTGCTAACAAAATCGATTCATAATCGAACAGCAACAGACAGATAATGTATGGGATATCTGTCTGAAAAGTGACAGTTACTATGCAGTTGCTGTTCGATTATGAATCGATTGTGTTAGCAGACTTGGGGCCCTGACAAGATGATGTAGGCAATTACTTGCGTCCAAAAGTCATACTCAAACATTTATCTCAATACTTTGATTTTTTTATTTTTACAAGTTAGAAAGATCCAGTGTTTCCAGCGGCCTGCGTTCAGTCCACCAGCTACTTCTACAGAAACATGGTATGAAATCCACAAAGACACACCAGCAGGGTTGTTTGAAACCTTTTGAAATCGATATCGGAAACGGAATCGAAAACTTCCGAGCGGGATTACCGCAATCGCTATTAAAATTTCCAAATTTGATTATCTTAGATGTATCTTGACGACAATACCAAATCGTTTTTTCAAAAAGTTTCCGTCGGAAAGCTCGTCGGGAACGACATCAACATCGGAAAGTTTCAAATCCGTTTCCGATGTCGATTCCGAATGACTTCAAATAACCCTGCAGATCAGCATAACGAACTAACTCCGATAACCCACTGGTCTTAAAGAGAGGGAGAGCCGCTCAATTGTGCGCGTCAAAGAATCTCGATTACAGAAATTCATAAAAATTAAGTCCATTAACGCTCTCTGGAGTACAACCACAAAAAATTCAAGAATTTTATTTCAGCAGCTCGTAAATTCGCCTGTCCGCCTGTATAACGTTTAACAGGCGCGCTCACAGGCGGTTTTCACAACCGTCACATTATCCAGTTGGAAATGTTTTCAGCGTTATAACCGCGGGCTACGGTAATCCGGCCCGCGATATTTTGCGGCAACTTGCTGTGAAGTGTTGTTGAATTATACGGGTTTGTAATGCGAGCTTTTACGTCGAGCTATGGTTCTGTGAGCTATTTTTTTTTCTTTTACATTATAGACAAGAATTTGATCCCGATCTCACCTGATGGTAAGTGACGATGAGATCTAGATTAGCTATTAGGTAGTTAGCTTTAAATATTTAGCTGTGGCTTGTGTGTGTGTGAGACCGTGTGTGTGTTTGGGGCCCAGCGATCAGTTTACGCAAGCGAGAGAGTTTTCCTCGGTGGTACCTCGTACTGACTGAGGTAACCTCGCCATGCTGGTTGGTCAGTCAGTACAGTATCAGTAATTATTTCGTCCGCCGTTCGCGCTCACAACACGAGCCCGTATGTTTCCACTTATCACAACACGTCGTGTTAATATGTTAATCCGTGCGCCGAACATGAATATTGCTAAATTGGGTGGCATGGAGGCTTTGTGATAGAAATTCAAGTTGATCAGCGATCCCGCGGGCATGTGACTTGGAAAATGTAATGAAGTCTGAATTTATATGATGAAATTTCGTGTAGACTATTTAGGTAAGTAAGTCTTTATATAATAACTAGCCTAGGATCATCTAATGAACCCTACGTATGGTAATAAAAGCAATATGCTGTAGCGACCTCTTCAACCTCGCCACAAGCTGCACAGATGGCGCTGCAGACGCATTCAGGAAAATTGACAATTCTCCATACAATCCTGAAACGCGCTATGAGAGTTTTCGGAGCACATAACATATATATAAGATCCCGAAAATAACCGTTGGGGCATAGCGGCCCCTGGTGGCATTGCCGGGCTGGAAGATCTTCCTTTTTCCGCTAAAATATAAAAATGTAATTACGGATATTATATCATGTGTTTAAATTACATTAACATTTAAATAGGACGTACTATAACATCTAAGACACAGATTATTGATCGTTGAGAATGCTGTGAGATTATACTACAGAATAGTATAAGGTTCAGATGATTGAACAGTCTGGCAATTATTTTAGATGAATAATCAAAGTTTCGTTAGCCTGGATTTCAAAACAGATATCTTCTACTAAATTCTCAATTAAGCTAAGTTAGCATTTGCCAAAGCTGAAATCGGTATTATTTGCGATTTCATACTACTGCAAAAGTTTTAGTAAAGTGGAAGTACGCTACAAAATCTTGCTAGCAATAGCTGGTTTAGGAATGTATATAGCACTTCTCCAGCGTTTTCTCATAGCTATCTACCCGCCGAGACCAACTATGGTGTGACAAACTTAGGGTAAGACCATTTGTATAAGTCTGTCAGGTTTTTGGCTCCCCATAATGACCTTCAAAGATGCTGGAATGGCAACCGGTACCTCCAGCTTATCGTGCCCTCTCAAGCGTGAAGGAGGATGCTGTCATTCGGTCACCAATCCGAAGTACGACCCAGACACTCGCCTATCTAACGAGCGTTTTTACCAACTACGCTACGACTTTATCTGATTTAGAAATACGTATTGAATAAAATGTAATTTGGTCTCGAATATTAACAGACATATTTTTATACCTATTGGAAAGACCCTACAAAGAGTTTGTAATGCGAAAGGGTTACAACCCTAACCTTACACAATAGGCTACATCTGTATTCAAGGTAACTCAAGCAAATTCATAACAAAAACGCAAATATTTACTTAGGTACCTATATTTTACGTGAAATCATCATTTATTCTGAAACTGAAATGTGGTCACAGCATCAGTTTCCCAACGCCGAATTTGTATTATCTGTAGCGCGGTAACAATTTAATATTAATTTTGCCAAACTTAACGTTTGACCTTTGGATTTTCCGGAAATAATTTCCTTATTAATTTACGTCCGCCATTAAAATGATGGATACTTTACCGCGGTAACATTAGCATTATTCCAATTAATTTCTATTCTACCACAATTTTATTGGCGATCAAATTTTCCGGCTCCGCAAACATCTTTCGAGACTAAGAATTAGATAATGTTTTTGGTTTAATGAAAATGGATCTGCCCAATGCTGTCTACTGCTGCAAATAGGAAAAACCCAATATTTTTGCTCCAATTTAAAGTCTAAATGGGTAATATTGCCAGCCTTCTGAGTATTAGCGTACCCAGAAGTTAAATAGATAGATAGATTCTTTATTGTATGCCACTAATACACAGAAATTACAAAAGAGACAAAAACAAGGAACATTTATAAAAAAATCTTCGTCTTTTGGAATGTTTTCGACTGAAAACATTGTTTTGGCGGATATCCCGGCGTCGAGTCGTCGGATTTCGCGGTTCAACGCGTATGCACCGGGGTCGCGCGCACACGGCTCATTGGCGCCAATCATGTGACAGATATTTGCATTCTATCGTATGACGCCACACATTACGTATCGTTCATGTTCAATTGATTTAATATAATTGATAGAACTAGGCTATACTTGGCGGAAATCCATTGTTAACCTATGGGGAAAGAGGACCCACCACTGACCCTCGGCTTGTCAACTTTTTCAATTATAAACCAAACAAGTTTGATCGATAATAAACAATCTCGCGATTGTCGCGGAGAATTGCATTTTATTTGAGGTCCCGTCACTCGTGATAGATAGTTTCTCAATCTCATCTTAAAGGAGTTCGGGTGTTGTTGGCTTCTTTTATTATCGATCAAACTTGTTTGGTTTATAATTGAAAAAGTTGACAAGCCGAGGGTCAGTGGTGGGTCCTCTTTCCCCATAGGTCAATTGATTTAGTTTCGATCAGATAAAGAATCACTTCTGCAGACTTCTGTGAAGTTCTGTATTAATACTTCGGTACCAATACTATTCAAAATCTAAAGTGACACGCCATTTTCATATCTTCATGTCACATCCATCCATGGATCCATTCATGGATGGCGGGTCAGGTCAGTTGCGCTGCATGTGCCTAGTGAATGTAGCGTCTCGATCTACTGCCGCCTTCCTACCTAGGCAAGTATGCTCCATCGTAGATCTCATCGTCACTTACCATCAGGTGAGATCGAGATCAAATACTTGCCTATAATGTAATAAAAAAAAACATCCATTATTTTATTTATAATGTGTATTAATTGAATGGGTTATTGCTATTAATTACTTGACATTGGCAAAATACCCGCTAAGTTGTGGGTGAGGCCATTTGCATAACCATTTTATTTTATCGCCTTTCCATTCGTAAAAAAAGAAGATGAACTGATTTAGTTTCGCGATCAATAACTAAAAATTAAAAAAAAAAATTGTTACGATCCCTGAAAAAAATATTCGTAGCCGTTATTGTGTATTGATGACACAATTCTCTTGAAAATATTGGTGAGTACAGTACCTTACGTACTTACTCGTATCAAAGCTTAAAATGTTGCCAATTATTTCAAATTTAACCTGTATAAAAGCAGTCGAATTAAATATGCTTTGTAACATCTTACATTTCTCATTAAAATGTATAGGTAGGTACGTACTATAATTTAAAATTAACATTGTTTCAAAATTAATACATGCTTAGTTCTGAAATGCAGACTATGTATTCTGCAGAGTACGACATCAAACGAACAGCAATAAAATGCTGAGTACACTGCGCAGAGCTGGGGGTAACGAAGCTTAAATAATTGGGTGCTGCCGTTGTTTGAGTACGAATATTTTTATAATCTATACGCTAATACTAACAATTTATTGAAATAAAACTAATTTTACGGATTTATCGAGTTTATATTATATTTTTTTACGTTCCCGACGTTTAAAATCCGTAATAAATAAACGCGATAAAATCCGTAAAATTAGTTTCATTTCAATGTGTAGTATTCGATAGGATAAATATAAGAAATCAATACTAACAATTTATGTTTGGCTGAGGATTTATCAAAAATGGCTGAACAGATTTTGAAGATATTTGGTATAGATCTTGTTTACATATCCTAAAATAATATCGGGTTTTGAAGCGTGTAAAAAATATATCACCAGGAAAAATCGGAAAAACCAGGCAGAGGTGGCGAACTTTAGAAAATCCCATAGATTTTCATGCTCATTTTATAACACTTGTAATGAAAAGTCAGTGGCGATAAGGACCCTACATATTTATTCTCCTCCTTTAGTTTTTTTCTTTTGTTATTCTTGTGTAATATACGGTAAAATTAATAGAAGTTTTAATCCATTGATGTAATGATTACTTCAATTTTAATGAATAGATTGGAAATGCCAACAAGGGTGGCATGAGTCGAGAGACATAATTCGCTTTGAAATTCCGAATATTCAACAAAAGAAAATGATTATAAAACCGATATTCTTTGCTTAAAAACACTTTTACCGGTTTAGTGAATTAAGTAGCGCAATTTTTTTAAAATGCGAATCTTCCCGTCGACGTTCCCTGTATGTAGGTAAAATATAATATTAAATAAAATGTGTGTGTGTGTGCGTGCGTGTGTGCGTGCGTGTGTGTGTGTGTGTTAGATTTATGTCATATTCATCAATCTTAGATAATTAATAAGTGGGTCCGGGGTTTTTTTGCTTTTTGGGACAATCAGTGTTAAATTGGCAATTTATGGAAAAAAATGCTGATGATAAGTAAAACCTTACTAATTTTCTTAATAGTCTATTGGTATTAACAAGCCTACTTGCACTCAAGTACCTATTATAAGTCTTGTGTGAGAATATAACTTAACATTGGCGTATCCACAAATCAATTAAGATTACCTAGCCTCATAAATTACTTTTGTAAGAAACTGTACCTACCATCGATCGACAATAGAAACCAAAGCGATTTTCGCTCGCAAATAAATAGAGGTACCTACTTAACTAAAACAAAACCTCTGTAGCCATTTGTCAGAGTAATGAGTACTCTGACGTAAATAGCGTACTGCATTTTGGTGGGAGTTACTTATATATTGCTTTTACGTAATTCTTTTTCATAGACTATACCTACACTTTATATTTTTTTTCTTAATGTTATTTAGATCAATATTACGTAAGTAGACTTTGGCGGGAGGTTCAACCATGAAGTTGTCAATTTTGTTTTTATGTTCCAAAATATGTGTTTCTTTGATAAATAATGTGTTATATTAGTGGGATATTAACCATTGTGTGTTCATAAATGTGCACGAGTGAAGGAAATTGAAATAAAATAATATAACTTGACTTTTCATGTTCTCCCAAGATTACGGTTTTTTTAGTAAAGTATCCACAGCTTTACTGATAGGGGTAGGATATTCATCATCATCGTCATCTACATTATCATGAGCATCAGGGGTACTTTAAATAATAATTTTCAAGATTTATTCGACACTGGCAAATATGGCTCAATTTTGTAGCCACATAAAAAAAATATGAAAAAGAATCATGTAAGTAAGTTTATGTTTAAAATACATACTTACATATGTGAATGTGATTAATATTCATTGAACGCTGGCTTATTTGCATTTATTAAAATCACTCGACAATTACGTGCAATAAAAACTTTTTAAAAGGTGTTTTCAACGCTAAAATGTCAGGGTTCGGTCGGTCCGGAATCTAATAACCCACGAATGGCTTTAACTTAACCCTAAATCGTTGGCGATTCAGGTAACATTCACTGTCTAACTTTGTTAGCAGGTGTAAAGTGGGGCCACGATAGGGGCGGCACGGCGTAAATTACTTCAGAGCCAACGATTGGCACTGATATTTTTATGTAAAGCATACCGCACGGTTAGTACCGAGGCCCTGCCGGTACTCGCGGGTGTGCTCCCGGTCGACTTAGAGATTCAGAGACGCGCGGGAATGTACTATTCTACTCGAGAGGACATGACCACCGAATTCCTAAAACCGCGAGATCGCTATAGAATCACTAGATTATTTAAACCTCAATCTGTTGTTTACGAAGATCTTTTGAACAAGTGGCAATGCAGTTGGGATACAACAACTAAGGGCCGCCACCTCCACCAGTTCTTTCCTTGCGTTCGTGATCGTTTGGAGAAGACGTGGATGGAGGTGGATCACTGTATGGCACAATTTTTAACTGGCCATGGTAACTTTAAGAGCAAATTATTCTATTTTAAATTAGTACCCTCGCCTCTGTGTCAATGTTCAACGCCGTATAACGAAAACGAGCAATCTGCACATCACATCCTCTGGGAGTGCAATCTCTGGCAAAACGAACGGAACATTATGCTTAATAGTTTGCAAGTAACTTCTGGAGTTGTATACTACACAGACCTTGTGGAAACCAGGGATAACTTCCGTGCGTTCAAGCGTTTTTGCCATACCTACTACTGGAATCAAGTTTAATCAGCTCACAAGTTTAGGACCAATTAGTATTTAAACTCTCCGTGGTGCCTTACACCTGGAATTAGTCCAGCTGTAATAGTCTTACTTCGGTGGACATTTGTCTACCAGATCTTTTTGTCTCCCGCTTTGCAATGGAGGGAAGTGGATAATTTTCTTCCAACTCCTCCTATTTATCTTTCGATTAATTTCGTGCGGGTTCCAAGACAATTAACTTTATCCCGGGACTCGCCGAGGGTCAAACCTCGGTGTCTTCATTGGACACCACTGTAGATCCTGGCTTACAGGAGTAGCAGTGGTGGGAGTGTGTGGCGGGCCTAGTCCCATAAAAAAAAAAAAAGGTGTAAAGTGGATAGTTACTGTAGTTTCCCAAATTATCGGCATCTTTATTAAATTAAGTATATTATTTGCAACAGATTGCGTAACAAGTTGAGCAAAATCAATTAATTATTTCAAAAATATAATGAATAATCCCTCCCGCATGGATGGGAGCCTAACAGCGGGACATCAAAAGGCCTGGTATTATTATTATGTTATTTATTTTAATTAATAATTACTTTCAAGGCCCTGGGTACGAGCCCTTTGAAGCCTATCGGTAGTAAAATTTGCACATTTTTATATATCCTCTGATAACGATGACGATGATAATGACTTAATAATAATAAAAAAAATACAACCAAATTGAGAACCTTTTTGAAGTCGGTTCAAAATCAGTAAAGCGGTTGTTGCTTTACTCAACATTATTCTCTTGAGAGAGCTAGAAAAGTTATGTTTTACTAAGTATTTAATTTTTTTCCTACACTTGTGTACGCTCAGTTGGATATACTTAATACAAAAAACTTTTTATACAGAAAAAAAAACAAAGTTAACACCATCTATTTCCCACTAAAACGTTCTTAGTGATATTATGTAAGGGCAGAATATATTTTTAAATGTTTTATACTTTTTTCAGCTATAAACCACAGATGCATTATCGATTGCGTAGTGGTGTGAAGTGTCTATCCCTGAGACGCGGATCCAATATCCTGACGAGTGACTCTTGAACTTTAGCACGGGTAGAGTGACCATGCGTTAAGTAAGGACAAGATTTTTGCGAAGTGAGTTTTAAAATTGGAATTGGTGGAAATGTTGACGTGCGTAGAAAATATTTGAGAGAACTATATTTTTTTGACATTTTTGCAGGCCAAACAAAGCTAAATATTTATTATTCCTTTCGAGACGTAAGCTAAGAGCAATGATTGGCTTCTTTACACTGTGGTAAGGGATTGGTTCTACAGAGGTTCTAAGTACTATAGAGTTAATAATGTAGATCCGTATCCGTACATGAGGTGATAATCTACAACTGAAAGTGATTTGGGCAGAAGCCACCACTATAGCTATTGAAAATACGGTACAAAGTACACTTTGTAGATGAAGTGAGTACATAGCTTTAAATAAGTTTTATTTCAATGTATAGTATTCGCGTAAATATATGAAATCAATATGAAGTGAGTTGATACATGCCTTTTGAAGGTCATGCTTTTTAATTTCCCATTTATCGAAGAGGGTATAAATTTTTATTTATTTTATTTCTTGTCCTTAAAAGAACAAGTTAATTATGTGCAACCATTTCTAATACTCAATTAATATTAAAGGTCAGAGTTGAACATATATTTACAGGCTTTATTAAAAAAAAAACAGTCTTGGATCATATTAGTGATTGTTAAGAGTTCTCAGTGGCTAACTTAGTGCAATAAGTTTGGCTAACAAGCCAAACTCTCAAAAGATTGAGCCTACCACTATTCTTTTCAAGTGTTATCTCGCTCTGACTTTTGTGTTACATAATATACAAGAATAGAACACGAATAATGATAATTCTGTTAGTATACTTTGTGTTTCTTACCGCTAAACATATATTTAATATGTGACCAGACTAGGCTACCAAGTTATCCTAAAATCTCACTTCCCTTACTTAAGTGTAATCATAATGTAAAGTCAAAATTTGGATTAAAAAAAAATATTAATTTTGTTCCCAAAAAGATGTAAATTTATATAATTTTTTTGTCAAAGAATTAAAAAAAATGACACATTGAAATTACGAATTCACATAATGATTACAATTGTTCTAAAGAGGAGTAGGTTTAAGGCGTAGTATACGCTTTCTGAATCACTCTGTATAGCTTTTCCGAGGCTCACTTGTGTCCAAAACTATCACAGTAATATCAAATTTGAAAACTGTGAGTTATATTGATTGATTAGTTACGTGTCGATTTATACCGCAATCACGCAAGGCTGCCTCGGCTTTGATCCAAGTGGCAGTGAGGCTGCTAGATCACTGCGCATTTTGTATAGTAGGTACCAAAACAAGTGTATCGCTAACATAGTTACAGTTTGTCGAAGCGCAGGTGATGTTAACAGCTTTTGTGTAGTTCTTTTTAACCGACTTCTCAAATCGGTTATATTTTTGTCTTGTTTAATTATTGTCGCCCTACACCCCATTTGGTCTATTATATCTGAAGCGTCTAACATGGATCTAGACCCACAGACAGATGGAAGCGAATAATTCAGTAGATGCGACACAGCTCTTTCATTGTATGTTAAATTTAAGTGCACTCCGACTCCAAAGTAATGGCTTTTATTGACAGCGGAGCTGAGAGCAAGATATTTTATGAAAGGTTTATAAGAACCTTAAAAGAAGCGGTGTTTTTGTGATACAAGTCTGCCAACATAATCGAGCCATAATTAGCCTGCAACGAAATGGTAACTGTTTCTTTTTTATTGACGAATTTATGAAGACTATGTACTAATCCTTAAAGGGATATCTGTCCAAAGTGATAAATATGTTGTCATTGTATGTGTCGATTACGGTATGTTTTCGAGTTCTCCCAAGGTTTATGGTAAATTTTCAGTTAACACTACACAGCTTTCATCATCATCATAATTATTATCAGGAGTATTTATATTTAAAATAACGAAGAAACATTTTACTTGACACTGGCATAATGGCACTATTTTATAGCCGATTGCCAACATAAAAAAGAAGAAGAATGATTGGTGGGTATTGTATTTTTTTGCAATCTTCGTGATAAGTGCTGCTCTGATCTTAAATATTTTTGGCAGGTAAGTAAAGTTGATACGCCTGACTGCACAATAGTATTTCATCACTAGCAACTCAGTCGGTATTCCCAAATGGTCTATCATCTCCTCCGATCTTTTCGCTTTGTTACGTTCTACGTGAGATGCCAACTTTGCATTTTAGAACCCTCCGAGGTATTATTTCGACCTCTGAATATTATACCTACTTACTAACTAAGAAAAGCGATTATGAAAGTTGATTTAAATTGCTTAGTTTTCCAAGTTTTATAGCAGCTCTGACTGTAACAACTTAAATTATTATAGTTTTATCTACAAAGAACTGAAATATATCAATTAATTCTTTGATATTCTTTGATGGCTTTCGAAGGTAATTAAAAAGATTTGTAATTGGGAATTGTGTAAGTACTACTCACCTGCTCAACATCATTTTAATAAAGATAATATCAGAATACTTTATGGATTTTGTTATTTTTATGAATCTATATATTTTGTCTGATAAAAGATATTACCTACTTCTACGTATCTACTGTTTTTCATTTATCTATCTATGCTTATATTTTTTTAAGGGTACGTTTTTTATTAACCAGGTTTCTTGTTCTATATTTAAAATATTTTAGCATTTTTTTTCTTTTTTTTATTCGTCTTTTTTTTTTTGGTCGTCCAAGAAATAATAAATTTTAGAAAGTTAATAATAAATTTTAGAAAGTTGTCGTATGTTCTAATAATATACCTACATTAATTAAATAACATTAACATTTTGTCGGCATCCCAAAGATTCGCAAAACACAGATTTATTTGATCTATGCCCCTGTGTTGCCGGCAAGGAAAATCTCGCTTATATATGGCAACATCTATCAAATTAATCGTTTGTTTTGGTGTTTCGCGAAAGTTAGCGTGTAACAACATTGATATAATACTAAACACTTGCGGCCTCGTCAAAATGTTGCCAACTTTATACAATGAAACCAAAACTAGGGGGAAGGTATTGTTGTATATAACCCCGGTTGCTGTTTATGCTAACACATTCTGTTTGTGTTTCTATAAGGTGTTTCAAAATGGAGAAGTCATTGAAATTAAAATAATTTATGGAATTCAATTACTAATCGACCATCTATACATATAAATAAAATTGGAGTGTCTGTTTGTAATATTAAAATAACCGCTTTTTACTAAGTGCATTTGGATGTATACACGTTACCTATACCGAAACAACATTTTTTACAATTTTTGTCTGTCTGTCTGTCTGTCCGTCTGTCTGTCTGTCTGTTTGTTCCGGCTAATCTCTGTAATGGCTGGACCGATTTTGACGGGACTTTCACTGGCAGATAGCTGATGTAACAAGGAGTAACTTAGGCTACTTTTATTTTAGAAAAAAAATAGGATCTCACGAAAAAAATTTAAAACCAATGTTGCAGCGCAGCGCCTGATTAAGTTTGATAGCAACAACCTGCAATGCGTCCCGCGGGCTCAGAATGGGCGAGCAGGCTGTTGCCAACGGTTGAGTCTTTGTTAAATACCACGCGGACGAAGTCGCGGGTAACAGCTAGTAAGCAATAAGTTGATTATAACTAAATTAACTTTGACAATTTTACGCGTATATCGTAAAAACCACAGACAATTGACAGTTGAGCATAGATTGGGTACTTTTTGGCGGGAAGTTGAACCATGAAGTTGTCAAAATAGTTTTATTTAAAAAAATATGTATTGTTTTTGTAAGTATATAATGTGTAATATTAGTGGGACCATTGTGTGTTCAGCAACGTGCACGAGTGAAGGAAACTGAAATAAAATAGTATAACTTGACTTTTCAAGTTCTCCTAAGATGTACGGTAATTAATTTTCAGTAAAGTATCCACAGCTTTATACTATCTATAGGTAGATAGATAGATAGGTAGGGTAGGGAATTCATTTCATCATCGTCATTATCATCAGGGGTTATAAGTGTTAGCCAAGGTTTTAACCTTGTTTCCAAAGCGAGCGATCGATCGACTTAGCCATTTAAACAATCAAGCAATATTTGGAGGCATCCTAAAATAACAAAAGTTATAAAGATTGCAAGCTAACTTAGGTCTTAAGATTTATTGATTAAAGTCGGGGAATATGGAAGGCGGGAATAGGTCGCATGTCAACTTGTCTCATAAAAAATGCAATACGATCCGAGTGGCTGCAGAGCATTCAATCGCTACAAGACAAACAGAATGCCAACGTCGCTGTTAAGGTAATGGACGGCCATTTGCTTGATAACAATCTTGATTAATTAATAAGTACAAAGAATTACAGTATATTAAAAAATATATGATAACGATATTTAAAAAATATATAACTAAAATATCTCGTTTCTAATTCGTTTTTGGTTAGATCTGAAAAACCTTTAGATATTTTAAGATGATTGTGACTATAATATGTTGGATGATAATGAGATAATGATTAATTATTGATTTTGATAAGTGAATAAGCTTCTAAATTAGAATTACATCTTTGATTCACATTTATGCTTTTCCTTGATCACTGTTTATAACACGCGTAGCGTCGAAGCGTTCGGCGAAAATGCAATTAATTATAATGTCTCTTCGCACAGATCTTTTATTATTATGACATAACACAAAAACAATTAATTTCAAAGCTCTTTTATTTTTAATTAACGACTATTTCAACGAGATCGTTTCTTTCTTCGAGTGTTAAGTTTGAGAAAATATTTTTAATAACACAGTGTTTTTTAAATTAATGGGCAACAGCTATAACTTCCTTATAACGATGAAGATTCAATTTTCTCTACATATTCAATAAACATTCAACCCATTTTCATTGTTTTCCATTAAATAACCAACAGCTATTCAATTTGATCGTTCAAACTCAAACTGAATTAAACTTCCCTACCCATTATACTTTCAAGAACGAACTTTAAAAATGTCACCTCAAGGTACTTTTTTATTCAAATCCATTGGTGACGGCGAAAAAATTTAATTTAACACAGAAGAATGGCGAAGTTTTGGGAACAACTTCATTCACAAGTCGCCACCAGGATATTACTTATAAAAATCTTGGAATATTTTTTTAGCTGACCCAGTTTAGTGTCTTCCGAAAATAATAGGTTATCAAATTAATAATAGAAGTATGTTAAATGTCAAAAATTTTTACATAAATATACATTTAAAATAAAACTAATTTTACGGATTTTATCGCGTTTATTTTTGTTTTTACGTTTCAAACTATGACACCAGGACGTCACCCACCTCAGTCCTCCCGTGACTATGGTTGCTGTAAAGCAGCCGAAACGTGGGGAACAATCTTGGCATACCGCTAACGCTCAATCCACATTCATACCATGGTATAAAAATATGCTACGCTATGTGTTCTCTACCAACGATGACCCTAGACAACGTCACGATCAGAATTAACACCATTGTGCGGTGCTCATGATGGCCGATGACGTAGTCTTGAGCCAATCACGTAACATATCTGTCAAGGAAGAGAATGCCTGGCGTAGCACATTTTTATACCATGTTCTTATACATTGCCGTCAGTGGCGGGTGCTACGGATTTGCCTTCTCTGATGAATACCATTTATACATTGGTATCTTTATTATTGAATTTAAAACTGATTACAATCACGTCTCGCGTACAATTGGTTGAGAGTAAAAACGATATCAAATCCCCCCACGATCTGACCCCCTCCCTACAGACGACCTCGTCCAATTGTAATAGATGAGTCCCTGATTAAAAAGTTTGTAAGGAACCGAATCGCTTCGACTGGTTAAGCTTTTCGAATTTCATGTGTCTCATTTTAATTCCATTAATGAAAATCACTTGATGCAAGGTGAAGACAAACCTCCACGACTTTTAAATGTCGTGTGCAGTTCGATAAGCCGCACTGGGCCAGTGGGGTAAACTATGGACTGAATTCCTTACGCATTCAGGGGAGTGTGCCTCGTATAATGGCAATACGCTCGTCTCTTATAATATTGGCACCAAATAGCGTCGTGGAAATCTTGCATCTATGCAGTAGGTAGGTACGCAAAGGTTTTTCTAATAGTACACATTATTTATCAAAAATATTTTTTTTTTGGAAAATAAAACTAAATTGACAACGGCACGGTTCAACTTCCCACCAAAATGACTACGCCAAGGTTTTTTTTTTTTTTTTTAATTTGGCATCACCGTAGGTATTTTGCCAGTGTCAAGTAATATATTTTTTTTCTGTTTTTGAGCATATGCTCAGGCCCAAAGCCTAGGCTCAAGTAAAATACCCCCCATCCCTCAATCAGTAAAGTGATGGATACTTTACCGAAAGATTTTAAATGGATTTTTGTGAGAAACTGAAAAGCCACGTTTCGTCACTCTGTTTCAATTACCTACACTTGTGCACTTTACCGAACCTATAATGGTTAATATTCCACTTATATCACTCACTATAACTCGAAGGAACAGTAGTTTTAGAAATTAAAACACAACTGACGTCATGACTTTTCAGTTTCCCGCCAAAAAGTCCTTTTTTTTTTTTTTTTTTTTTTCGTGGGGAAATCCTCATGGATACCCGCAAGCCCCGAGGGAGGCAAGCGGGTTATGCCGGACTTTTACCGACTAAAACCCCACGGTGGTCCTTCTCCCGCCTTGTTGGGGGGGTCACGGGAACGCTTTCGCACACATCCGTGACCCGCCAAAAAGTCCTACGCCAAGGTTATATTGTAGATATAATTTGCATAAGTCTACCTTCTTTATTCTTTACTGATGAAAAAAAAAGGTTAGGTTTTTTATGCGTAGAGGCGAACAAACAATATTTTTTTATCAAAACATAGAATAAACGAACAAAAGTATACAATGATTGTTTGTGAATTTACTTCTGTTCATAAAATAAATTGAATATATTTGTAGAGCATTTTAGTTCATTCGCCGAGTGAATGGTGATTGAAATTGAAAAAAAAGATAAAAAATTACAGTCCCATCCCAATAGATCCAATAAGTAGCTTTGGCATATTTTGGTTATTTATTTTTCATAAACTATCGCTTGTTTTTCTGTTTTTTTTTTATTAGCTCCTCCTAAACTGAGCTAAAATTGCTTGGCCTAGAAGTACGCTTATGACAATAGACTTAAGTGTAGCGAGGAAGGAGATCCACCGGAATCGGAATTTTATTGTAAGAATCAAACTAATAGTTTCACAATATTCTAGTCACAAATTTAGTCATAAAAATAGTATTTATTCAAATTCAACTGTCTCAATAAAGAATTATAAATCAAAATTACTCACCATCGTGAAATCCCGGTCGCACCGTGTGATGGAAACCAGTAATTGGAGGAACATTAGGAGACCCGGGAACGAGTGTGGGGAATCCTAATGATTCATTAGACACTCTCTCTACGTCTGCCTCTATCTCATCGCTCTCACCTTCAACCGCTCTATCGAATATCGTGTTATTATAATTCAAATCGATAACATCGGTATTCGATTCGTTTCCATCGATATACTTGTTTACTGTTTTAGAAAAATCGGTAAACAGTTTCGTTCGCGTTTCTTCGTCGAATTTAATCTGTCCGAGAGGATTATCTTTGTGTTCTGCACTATTCGTATCTAGTACAATTTGATAATCTGCTATGTTAATTGTAGTGTTATATAACTCTTCTATAGAGCTTATATGTTTTCTACGAAATCTGTCTATTAACGTCTGATATTTGTCGCTACTTACGGCATTAATAAGCTCGTGATTATAACTTATATTCGCATTTTTCATGAATTGATCATCATTATCATGATCAGAATTGAGTTCTTTGGAGATACTTTTATTTTTGACAAACGTGTGTGTTGGGGTAACCATTTGTGAAGTAATGATGGGTATAAGAAGAGTAAGGGAGAGGATGGCTTTGGGTATCTTCAAGGTTGGATCGTAGAGGGGTGAGCTGAGGTATAGGGGCGAGGCGG
The DNA here is from genome assembly GCA_905333125.1 of Pheosia tremula. Classification (NCBI taxonomy): domain Eukaryota; kingdom Metazoa; phylum Arthropoda; class Insecta; order Lepidoptera; family Notodontidae; genus Pheosia; species Pheosia tremula. The sequence goes on along the minus strand of HG995404.1, from coordinate 9,597,348 downwards.
GACGTAGTGGGCGCGTCATGCCAGGCCGGCGTTAGCGCCGACTATCCTGTAACAAGGAGAAGACCATAATAATAATAATATCGGACAGACGAACAACTGTACGGCGCCAAACTAAGCAACGCTTGTATTATAGGTACTGTACAATGGACGGGAACCGGTACCGATAGGTATTTATTTAACATCCATGATTCGGATATAAACATTTATATAGTACACCAAGGTTTGCCTCTACCGGGATTCAAACTTAGGCAAAGTTGCAAGACCTCAAGACACTAAGCACATTCTGCGTAGATCGGACCGCATACAACAACTAAATATGAGGGTATCCTAGTTCTAACTATGAATTGCCAACACTTCAGTCTTCCCGTGACAATGGTAGCTGATAAGCAGCCGAAACGTCGGGAACGTAAAAACATAAAATAAACGTGATAAAATCCGTAAAAATAATTTTATTTCAATGTGTAGTATTCGTGTAAATATAAGAAAACAATATTGTTAGATCATGTTACGATGTTTGCGTAGGTAGGTAATATAAATAGTTTACCTACGCAAACTTGGTATACCTACGTATTGGACCTCCATTTCACTTAATTCAAAATAGTTTTCAATAGAGCTTCGTCCCAATATATCCTCCATCTCCTTCACACAATCACTTCAATCATCTTTGTTCTATTGTTGACTCGATCACAATTAACCGTATCCCATTCACCGATTGCTGACAAAAGTAACAATCATGTGAAAAGCTTCGTATCGAGAGTCAACCTTCAGTTCATCACTTGAAGGTTTGATTCGCTTTGTAGAGCCTGTTCAACGGGCTTATTGGATTTAAGGAACGGTCTTGATTTAATGCTTTTGTCGGGATTCAGGGGAAAATGATTCTTGTTTGCATTTTTAAGACGTGACTCGGCAAAGCTGTATCCACTTGACACTATTGAAAATTTGTGTCTATTATTTTTTTTATTGCGAGCCAAATATTCACGGAGCCGATGAGTTTTTTTTTCAGCTTACAATAATAGAACGTAGACTGATAAATGAGTAAATTTATTGTAAGCTATTCATGTTATTTGTAACAAATGGCGTCAACCAAACTCAACAACAGTTTGATAGCAGAAAATGTCCAGTTTGGAGAGTCTATATTACATGTGTGTCCATCAATATACATGTGTAAGGGGCATAATCATGAAAACTGTGGGAAAAGGTTACATATTAAAATCATAGCCATCATTTATGTCGAATGGCATAGGTAAAAATTGTAGAAATTTTTGAGCCCGAAATGTATCGTAAATAATGCGATCATCACACAGCGCTCCGCGCGATACCCGACACGTGCGAGTGACAAGCGCGCTTGAGCGTTTTGAGTTTTAATTTACATGCAGTTTTGGTCTACATTGGTAATTATGTTTTTATATGGTTATCTGTGGTATCTCTTCTCTATTGCGTCTCCTCGACATCGTCCATTTTAAAAGGTGTTGTATAAATCAAGAAGTTTACAATTTCACCCTAAAGCCCTGAGTATATTTACTAGAATTAGTGGTCTTGTCGGCGCTTATGCAACACAATAAAAGCATCGTGCTCGTGAACCTTACTAGAGCTTACTAGCTTAGACTCTATATTAGGTACCACCACCCTTTCTACATCATAACACAACAACTATCGATCGATTGGTGTCTTCACCTCAGGAAATTGAGTGATCGTTATCGAACCCAGATTGGACGTAAGCTGTATTCTGGTAATCTCGTATATCTATTTGTATATTTTATATTTGGTATTGTTCTTTATTGAAATTAGATTATTGGAAAATTAATGGCCTCTTTTTTGCATACTTTTCTTTTTGTTGTTGAAATGCTCATAGATACCGGCAAGCCTTGGGGAGACAAGCGGGCTATGTCGGACTCCTGCCGACTAAAACCCCACGGTGGTCCTTCGCTTGCCTTGTTGTGAGGGGGCCACGGGAACGCTTTCGTACTCATCCGCGACTCCAACAGCATACCTATCCGATTTCATGCATACCTACTCCAACTTCATAGACAGATTTAATTCAGATAAATTACCGCTAATCCTACTGACAGTAGGTGACAATGGCATGGCTGTATAATTACCTAAAAAGTCTCAAGTTCACAAAATTAAACCTCAAATAAGTCTCCCATAATTGTAACAAAATTCCACACGAACAAATTGGATTCGCAATCATTGAGTTCAAGTATCCTGAACACCAATTTGCAATGAGCATGATAACCTTTAATTCTGGCTCCCCCCTTCCAGTAACCCTTCCTCCCCCTCAGAATAATTAATGACGCAGGGGCCTGGCAACGCGATGAGGAGGATTTAATTCAACATGTAAATATTTTATTTCGTTCCTGTGAGAGTTGCGTTCGGAACGCTGTTTTCTTAGGGTTCCGTGTTAAATGGAGAAATTGAATCGATTGGGTATTTGGCACGTCAAATTCATAGTAGGCATATTATTGTTTAAATAGACGGACACTTAAAAAAGTTTTGATGAAATAATAGAACTATTTACATCTTAATTTATGAGTTATCAACTGCCAATTTAATTTTGGCACTTCGCAACTTACAGAGATCGTAACCGTTCGTAGTTTGACATACTGTGTACTGTGTGTGTGTGCATGTGTGTGTCAAGAAAAAACATTTTTACGTACCGGGTCGGTACGTAAGCGTCGTTCATCCCTCTCGCACCATAGTTTTTATTAATAAGTTTAACAGTGACAGCTTATTTTCTCGATGACGTTACTATTAAGAGTTCCTGCTTACCCTACTGAGGTATCGTAAACTTCGTTGACCTACATTAATACAAATTTATAGATATCATTGCGTGATAATAGATGCATTTATATGCATCAACCGTTCTTGTTTCTAAATCCGTATATAGAAGTAATCGTTTATTTTAAATAGGTGTGCGGAACCTTACACGAGAAACCAACTCACCCATGACCGATTTTGTAACTTTCGAGACATGAGACAGGTGGAAGTGGTATCCTTGGTATATCAACATTTTTTTATCATGTCGGTACCTACTACCTATATGGAGAGGAAATGATTGCGGCAGGTAACAGCCCTTGGCGTCATTTGGAGATAAATGAGCGCTCTGAATGGCACACAGGTAATGGAATGGACTACAATTTTTTCATGAAAACATATATGCTGCGGAATATAAGCGGAGTAGGTGTGTATCATTCTACTAATTAATTTATTCCATAAAATCCAACCAGTGGTGCCTGTTTTATGTGTGCACAGATATAATGACATTAGCTGTTTAGCCAGGTTGCTCGACGAGCTATGGAGAGAGCTATGCTCGGGGTTTCGCTACGCGATAGAATCAGAAATGAGGAGATCCGTAGATAAACTATTGTTAGCGGTTCCTATCAAATTGTATTAAAAAATATATGCACGAGGAACCGAGGGTAGATTTAATTAATTAATAAGAATAAAATCACATGAAAACATGTAATTACACAATGAACAAACTCAATTCTTCAATATTTGAATCCAACATAAATAACTCAAATTAAACAATTCCAACGAGCTATAACACGTCTTATCGCTACAAAATTCGGAGAGCAAATGAGAGCGACGTCGGGGCTCGCGCGCCTTATATAGGCGCGAAGGCCCGAACTGTCAAACAGTGTTGCCACATCGCTAATACGGCCTCTCCTGACAAATGGTCGTCCTCGAACATGTCTTCATTGCTTGGCAGTCTTCATTGCTCGGCTAGTGGGCTCGGGAAGCTTCCGGGAGAATGCAGTCTTCAATGCCGGTCGGATGCGACGTTTGATGAACCCCGTTGTCCATCTCCAGTGTGAGTGCTCGAGAGTAACTGGCTCTCGCAGCTAGAGAAACTGGTAGATGGATCAGCCGCAAGGGAGTCACCTTCAGCTGAAAGTAGAAAATAAGGAATATCAATATCTTCCCTATAACATACTTCAGGATATACGCTGAAAATTCGTATATCCCGAGGCGAGAATCATCTCGAAGACATGACCCAGTTAACATGTCTCGACGCATCAGACATGACCCAGTTAACATGTCTCGACGCATCAGACATGACCCAGTTAACATGTCTCGAAACCACAGGCATGACTCAGTTAACATGCCTACACCGGCGGAGAATAAACTCAACACCACAAACATGGCCCAGTTATCATGTCTCTCCTCTTCTTCTAAGTTGTGACGCTCCGGTCAGAGCGGTCGTGGTCGTCATGCATTGGTTCTGGGATTGATGTTGCTCGCCTCACGATGTCTCGCCATCTCTCCCCATTGGATGCCATCCTGGTGTACTCATGCAAGGGGCCGCCAATGGCAGACTTAATCTGGTCGGTCCATCGCATGGGCGACCTTCCACGTGGTCTGGTGCCTTCCACTCTTTGTACAACCAACCGCTCTATGGAGTCATTTTCTCGAAAGACTCTCCGAAAGTCTTCTAAAGACCAACATCCGCACTAGCCGAATTTTAGTGGCTTTGGTGATGCTCCTGTTTTTCCATATTCTCCTTAGCCTATCCATTGAGGACCTGTCTCGAGGATCCATTAAGGATCATGTCTACCCTGGAGAATAAACTCGATACCACAGACATGGCCCTGTTATCATGTCTACACTGGCGGAGAATATACTCGACACCACAGACATGGCCTAGTTATCATGTCTACACTGGCGGAGACCAAACTCCGACCCCACAGACATGGCCCAGTTATCATGTCTACACTGGCGAGGAAATAAACTCGATACCACAGACATGGCCCTGTTATCATGTCTACACTGGCGGAGACTAAACTCGACACCACAGACACGGCCCTGTTATCATGTCTTTACTGGCGGAGAATAAGCTCTACACCACAGACATGGCTCAGTTATCATGTCTACATTGGCGGAGAATGAACTCGACACCACAGACATGGCCCTGTTATCATGTCTACACTGGCGGAGACTAAACTCGACACCACAGACATGGCCCTGTTATCATGTCTACACAAATGGAAACAACGTAACAGACATGACCCAGTTAACATGTCTGCTACATGGCTTATAATATTGAAAGCACACTTAGCTTAATGTCCAAAATTACGGCACAAGCCTCGGGGGTCCACTTTCGTCGCCAGGCCACCATATGCTCGGCGGCAGCCTGAGTGATTTTGCCATACGAACCACTCAGTAGTTGTAGTTCATACCGGCCATGGGGTAATACTTTAATGACCCGGTAAGGCCCTCGCATCCCCGAGTCCAGCTTGCCTGTAACTTGAGAAGTTTTAGTTACAAAAACATTATCATTAGCGGAAAACTTCGCACAACATTCCGATTTTACTAATGTTTACGTCTATTTTCAACAAGTAGTTCACTAGCGCGCTGCCTCTATAGCTCCCTTAGGCCCTCACGATTCGGTCGTGTATTGTCCAAGGCAACGTCACGGATAGGTGACATTACTACTGGCGTAACTGCTTCTACCCCAATTATTAATTGTGATTGTGATATTTGTGTGGTTTTATGCTTAGTACTGTTAATAATGAGCTGCATCTTCCATAAAACACGCTGACCATCGATTGTTACGATTGGTAGTCTCGATGCGCAACATATTAAGTAACATGCGGCAGTAGCGTTCTACCTGACCATTTTCACTATGCATTTCTGGAGTAATAAAATTAATTTGACACCCCATATCAGAGGCCTATCCTTGAAAGCTCAAACTTTCAAACATTCGCCCTCCATCGTACACCATAAGTTTAGGAGTACCAAATAGTGATATAGCATTTGAAACTACCTGTTTAAGTTTATATGCTCATGATGGCCATGAAAAATCCTTATCAAACTCAACCTATCACCTCTTGGTATGAAGCATAGAAATCTGGGTTCACTCCCAGCAGAAATGTATTTGTAATAAAGCAATTCATTTCGAACAAACTATCGGGACGAGTCTAACTCATTATTTAGGCCTTTGTCAATCAACGTACGAGTCTCTTCGTCCGCCGACTGAGCCATCCGCGCCCAGTCTCGTGGTCTATCAATTTGGTAAACATCTACAGGACTCCGACCCAGACAACCCGCGTGTTGTATCATTACGCCCTTACGATATTCCGACTTTAAGTTGAAATCCTGCATGTACATCCACCAACACGCAACACGGGGCAACAAGTCCCTTTTTCGCTCAGTTAATTTAAGTGCGTTATTCAGTCGGTTACAATTCTAAAAGAAATTCCCAATAGGTGATGACAAAGTTTTGTAAAGCTTTAATATTTGCCAAAGTTTCAAGCTCGTATGAATGATATCGTGGCTCGGCACCTTGAGTTGTTTTGTTAAAATATAACACAACCCGTCTTTTACTGTACCCATGCATCTGAATGAGAACTGCACCACAACCGACTGAGCACGCGTCCGTTTGCAGCTCCGTTGGCAATAGTCGATCGAAAACAGCAACTATAACGTTACTTCGTAATAACCTAGCTATGGGTACGGTTATAGATGCATAAGCGGATATGTATCTACGGAAGTATCCTGTCAAACCAAGAAACTATCTGACCTCCCATACGTTAGTGGGTACTGGTGAATCTACTAGGGTTCTGATTTTACACTTGCTCGGTCTAACCTGACCCATTAAAATCGTACGACCTAAATATTCCACTTCCGTGGCTACAAAAGTACAAGGCGATCAATATGGTCTTCCATCAGCGGTCAACAGTGATCGCACTAAGTGCACGATAGTCGACACACATACGATCCTTACCGTCATTTTTCTTTACAAGAATAATTGAGCTGGCATAGGAAGATTCCCCGAGAGAGATTAAAGTCTGTAAGGTCCATAACAAATACGTGTTCCACTCATTAAGTCAAAATGCATATGACCAGTCGTTACCGCTGTCCACGCAGTGCCAACGATTAGAAACTCCTCAAATTCATTAATGACACCCAATAATCTTTCGCGATCATTACCCTCGAGAGGTGTATTAATTCGTGATTGATCATCTAAGTTAATGAGGAACACACTGCGGTCACTATTTAATGTCGAACTAGGAATTCGAGTAATTCGTTGTTCATTGTTTGCACGAATGTATTGCACATCGTCACTGTTTAAGACATCGGTCCCAACAAGTACAGGTACATTCATACATTTATGACTAACACAACTAGTACCCTCAATATTTTGATCACCCATACCACTTATAACTTGATATGTGGGTAGTTGTGTACATTCAAAATATTTAAGTACAGATTTTGAAATTAGCGACACTCTGATCAAAATTAGAAATATAATAATGGGTTGATCTGACCTTAGTCGACGCGCTCAGTGCGCCAATGAGGCGGTCGGTGACATCCAACGAAGTCGAAGTACTTGCGTGCGATTCACCGATGGTGCCGTCATTCGATCTGGCAGTAACTGGTAGTGGCGCGGGCGGTCGAGGTACAGACACGATGGCATCAACCGGCGCCACGATTGCACGCTCCACCGACGATACCTCTGCCGACTCGTTGCTTGTTGCGGGTAGACTGCTATTTTCTAGCGCGTCAATGTGTGCTAGCATTATGCTGAGCTGGTCTTGAAGATCTCCTGCAACACTATTTTGACCACGCCTATTCCTAGTAATACTTCGAGTGAAGGGTCGATCAGCCATGATCAAACAAATTTAAAATTTCACTTAAAACTCAACCCAAGCTATCTAATCAACTAATGATTATTTTTCGCTTGCGACCAGAGCAGATGTAGGCTACAGGAGCCTATCCCACTTCTGATGTTAGCGGTTCCTATCAAATTGTATTAAAAAATATATGCACGAGGAACCGAGGGTAGATTTAATTAATTAATAAGAATAAAATCACATGAAAACATGTAATTACACAATGAACAAACTCAATTCTTCAATATTTGAATCCAACATAAATAACTCAAATTAAACAATTCCAACGAGCTATAACACGTCTTATCGCTACAAAATTCGGAGAGCAAATGAGAGCGACGTCGGGGCTCGCGCGCCTTATATAGGCGCGAAGGCCCGAACTGTCAAACAGTGTTGCCACATCGCTAATACTATATTATTGATTTCTTATATTTACGCGAATACTACACATTGAAATAAAACTAATTTTCTCTCGTGACCGTGGTTGCTGTAAAGCAGCCGAAACGTCGGGAACGTAAAATCAAAATAAAAACGCGATAAAATCTTTAAAATTAGTTTTATTCCAGTGGTGGTAGGCTTCGGCCGTGGCTAGTAGACCCACTGAACAAAGCCATGTCGCCAAGCGGCCTAGCCGTGTTCCGGCATGATGTTCGGTGCTGCCATTCATGGATGGCGGGTCAGATCAGTTGCGCTGCATGTGCCTAGTGAATGTAGCGTCTCGACCTACTGCCGCCTTCCTAACTAGGCAAGTATGCTCCATCGTAGATCTCATCGTCGCTTACCATCAGGTGAGATCGAGATCAAATACTTGCCTATAATGTAATATAAAAATAAAAAAATATTTCAATGAACTAAATTAACCTGTAAATGATGACGGGTAACATCCAATCTACAGCGAAATACTTTCTGCCAGTGCTACTGATGACGGGTAACAACCAATCTACAGCGAAATACTTTCTGCCAGTGCTACTGATGACGGGTAACAACCAATCTACAGCGAAATTAGATTAAACTACAAACGAAGACTAATTAACATCATCCAATATTCCGATCACTGAGTTAATTTCATAAAATCAAAGTGTTTTTATTAAATTTTTATTCATGTTACGACTTTTGGCGATATTATGATGATTATAATGTATTAGCTTTCTCTGCGACTTCGTTTGCGACTTTAATTTTATCACCATTCCGAGACCTCTAATTTCCGCATTAAGATACTATAGATTGAAAGGAACACTGGCTATTACCTCGCTCAAAAAAATTGCTTAATTATACAGCGAGGAAATGCAGCCAGCATTCTTGCCACCATTTCACGCGGACAAGGTCTTTTTGATACATAGTTTGTTGTCATACTTCTTTTAAGATTTATTTTTTATTTTCCTATTTAGTTTAACTGTAATTGTAGATTTTAATTAACTATTAAAAATAAACAATGTTTGATATTATTATAACTGGGTCTCATTCAATTCCGTCCAGTGGAATTTGAGATACATACTATTTCTTGGCTATCCCGTGAGTATGAACTTGATGTCCTGTTTAATAATTTACTGGTACTATAGAAAGGGATTCCGTACAGCTATAAAATGGCTTAATATAGCTACCTTATAAGAGTCTCAGTCCCATTAGGACGCAAGAAGGGCCGAACGGGCAAAACGGGATGAAATGAACCGCACCTCGCTTATTGGATTACACGTAGGTAAGTACACGTCTCGATGGATTTCATACCTCACATGAAATTTACATCGTCGTGTTTAGAAGATTCGCATTATTCATCTCACCCTGTGATCGGACGTGCGTGAAGTGGAAAGTAATCTTTGTTCGGCGAAGACGTCGCGAACATTGTCTAGTTCAGTGATAATTTACTGAAGAATCTTAATGCGTGGTATTATTAGGGTAGACACAGAAATATTTTGCACAGCGCGAAGAAAGACTTCTAAGTTTCATGCAGTTGTATATGCTGCACTATGTCGATGCAACCTAAGAAATAAAGGTCAACACCTCCGCCTAAATACGAATTTGTAATTTCATCGTCATTTCATAGAGTCGCAATTATCTAATATCACTAATTTTTTTTTACTATATAACATGTACATTGTAAACTCTGTTGGCAACTCTAAATAAATAAATATTGACGTTTTCAATATTATTTCAATTGAGTCGTTTTTCCATCTTCCTTCTTTTCCTTCGGACCTGGATTTTGGAGGACCCAGTAGGTACGTAAAAGCCGAAACGATCAGGCGAGGCCTCAATTTCGCTAGCTCAAGATGTTCAACAATATTAACTTTTGTTAAATATGCATTTACACCCCTAACAGCGAATCAATCAAATTAATAAAAAAAAACAAGTTGATTTCATTTCTTAAATTCCTGGCACTGGCACTTAAGCTATAAGTGTATATTACATTCTTATACATCTAGGACGTCATATTGTTAATATAATTTAGAGATTTTATTTTATTCTATCAATGATCATAATTTCCGATTGTTTTATATACATTTTGTTTATTGATTTCTTATATTTACGCGAATACTACACATTGAAATAAAACTATTTTTTAAGGATTTTATCGCGTTTATTTTTCGTTTTTACGTTCCCGACGTTTCGTTTTGACGTTACATTTTGTTATTGATATTTGGGCCCGACGTATGGAAACCGAACATATTTTTTTGCTGCAATATCTCTTTGGAATGTCTCTAACCATACCATAAAGATTACGGTCGTGATGATACAAATCTTTCCTTCCTACTAATTCACCTGTCACACGAGGCCAGTGGGACGCGAAGAAACAAGGTTCATACATTGTGACATGTCAATTTTCTAATGTAATATTATATCAGACGCGGACACGCACCGGCCGGAATACGTACGCACCGGAATACCAACAACCCCGGGGACTCTCCACGGTTACTTGAACTCTACATAACTTATTTTATACTCGAGTAGCGACCACTTCAACCGCGCTACAAGCTACACAGATGGCGCAGCTGACGCGTTGAGAACAATTGACAAATTTCGATACAATCCTGAAACGCCTATGAGAGTTTTCGGTGCACGTAACATATATACAAGATCCCGACAGGAACCGTGGGCATAGCGGCCGCCCCGCCAGGCTGAAAGATCTTCCCTTTTTCGCTAAACGGGGATTGGAGTTACTTAAGTACTGCGTTGTTTTCTTACGCCTACCTGTGACCTTTTTTTATCGCCAGAACAGACCAACTGCATGGTTCCAAACTAAGGGCAACGCATATATTAGGGACCGCCTTATGCACTGGGGCGATACATATATGCATAGATATGAAACATCCAATATTCGGGTATATTCGTGCTCATCACACAATGCTTGACCCTACTAGGATCGAACTCAGGACCTTTAGCACAGAAAGCAGGGAGCAACCAACTGGGCTAATCAGGTCGTCAAAGTAGCCTTCTACTTATTTTTTATTATATCCCTTTTTAATATCTCTATGTTGGGAATAGACCTCCCCTGAATGAGAGCGGGTTATAGGCCAAAATCCACCACTGCACCCTGGACTTGTGTGGATTTGCGGATTTCACACGTCTTACAAGAACTAGGTTCTCTCAGACACAAATGTTTAACTTCACCGTTTACCGAATGATAATCTTGTTTGTAAATGAGATTCGCACATGAAAATCTGAAATCCCAGAGGTGCGAGACGGGGTTTGAATCTGCGAGCCTTGATTCCAAAGCAAGCGTTTTGACATAATGGCTATTGCTTGTATACGTAGTATATCATTTATTATATGTATATAATACTAGTAATGCCTTCGCACGCGACTTGGTGCTCGTGAAAATTAGTTTTTGGCTATCCCGTGGGAATTCATTGTTTTTCGGGATACAATGCATTTTTACTTTATAACTAACCTGATCTTAAGCTATTACTATGTTGAGTTTCATTAATAACTATCTAGTGATTTTCTATCGACGTTCAAGCAGACCGACAGACAATAACAACCTATAATGGTTGGTTTGGCCTTTGTATAAAAAAAAAACAAAATTGAATTCTTTTTCTGACAGCCACGTTGAATCAAAATTCGTACAGAAAATGTTTATCATTTCGAAAAAAATATGGTAAGTAATAAAAATATTTACATATGAAAGCTAATGGACTTGATGTACTGACGGGATTCTGTTGAATTTTAAATTCAGAATTTACATTTTTTCGCTTGACGTGTGGCAACACTGTGTGGGTTGTATTTGGCCGCCAATTTTGTAAACTTTTTTATTGCTATATTTTTTAAAAAGCGTGGGTTTTTAATGTTGATTGTCTATTCTTCATTTACTCTTTGAGCAATCGTGAGCGTTACGACATACTTGATAGCGCCTAAAATATTTTACACTATTTCTGTTCCACCTTATATAATCTCCAGCATATTTGGTCTACAGAGATTGCCGCCAATTTTCCGGGTGTGTGCAACAATTTAACGCAGGTCCCCGAGCTAATATCGGCATCTGGTATATCCGAGCGTATAATTGTTGTGGTCCAATAGGATTTTGGGCTAGCAACACAAAGATTTACTGTAAGGGACTGTCCTTTATTATATATATGTGAGCACCGATATTAAAAGTAAAATTAATTTTATTAATTTAATGTTAATTAAGACGTCGCTAATTGGCCTAGTCTAGCAGCTGGATTTACACAGAGTTCTAGGCCTACTTTGCCGTCGTTTTATTTATTAATCGTTATTGTTAAAATAACCTAACGTTATTGTTAACGGACAGTTGGAACCAGCGCTAATAAAAATAACTGCCAACAAAATTAAAAAAACAATACTTCTTCTATTTTTATGTTGGCAATCGGCTACAAAATATCGCCATTTTTGCCAGTGTCAAGTAAAATGTTTCTTGGTTATTTTAAATATAAGTAGCCCTGATGATAATAATGATGTTGTTGATGAAATGAATCTCCTACCCCTATCAGTAAATGTGGATACTTTACTAAAAATTTACCAGATATCTTAGGAGAACTCGAAAAGTCAAGCTATACTGTTTTAATTAAATTTCCTTCACTCGTCCACGATTATGAACACACAATGGTTAATACCTCCATTGATATTACAGATTATATATCACAGAAACATAATTTTCAGAAAATAAAAGAATATTTACAACTTTTCTATTGAACTTCCCGCCAAAAAGTCCTTACACAGTCGTAGCCTGCCAGTTCCAGTGAAAAAAAAAATCCAACTCAGTGTAATAAAATGAACTCTTTCCAGTCTGCTGATATGAAAATAAAAATATTATCGTATAAACATCTACCCTTTCAGGGACCTAACCAATATAATTTCACGGTATAAGAAATCTGTGGTTATAAATAAGCAGTGATGGTCACGTTGGTAGACCGGTTGCCTCAGTAACGAGGATCACATGTTGAAACCCCGGCTTGCACCTCTGGGATTTCTGGATTTTATGTGCGAATCTCATTTTCAACCATGATTATCACTCGCTAAACGGTGAAGGAAAACATCATGAGGAAACCTGCATGTCTGAGTAAACCCCTCGAAATACGTATGAAGTCCGCCAATCCACACTAGAAGAGCGTGGTGGACTAAGGCCTAATCCCCCTCGTATTGATGAGAAGCCCAACAGTGGGACATTAAAAGGGCTGGTATTATTATTATTAAGGTCTGTAAGTAAAAAGCTTATGTCATCAATTCTTTATAATGCCATTATAAATGCATTGAAATCACTATAAATTCGACCGTGAAATTTTGTAATCAAATATACGTGATTCAAATGCGAGCTTAATCCTGCTAAAAAAAAATACTATGCTTGCTAAACATTGCCTGGATTTAAAGTGTAATTTTCCTGGAAACGTAGGTACGAAACAAATTTTAATTTGTATCAACATCTAACGAACCGGTTCTACAGTGCCACTGTTTATTGTGTTGCCAGCTCTCAGGGAGAAAAGTTTACTTATAAACCGACTTCAAGAAGGTGGAGGTTCTCAATTCGGTTATATTTTTTATGAATTAATAATTATTATTATCATCAGCTTCTAAAATTAACTTCTTTGCACTTCGATTTAAATTTCTATTCCTAACATTCCAAGTTGCGACAAGGCAATTGAAGAGCTATGTGCCAGAGTGTTCGGACAGTTGTAAGCACCTATGGAACAAGTTGTGTGAACAAATAGGAGCCGGCGAACCGGAACGTGACTCCAAATTCCTCTTGGAGGTTGGTACAAGGTGGAAACAGTGGAACACTTTTAATGTAATATCCGCGAGTGAAACTTGTCATCCGATTAGAAATAACTGTCTACATTCACAGAAGTTATGTGTCCAGTGATGTTATTTTCTTTTTTTTTTTGGTACGAGGCAGCCCTAATGTTTTTTTATTTATTTATAGTAGACACACCAAACAACATCGCACAGAATTGTACTGTGTAAAATCACAGAAGATATGTGTGAGTTGTGATGTAATTTTCTTATTTTTTTGGTATGAGGCAGCCCTAATGTTTTTTTATTTATTTGTAGTAGACACACTAAACAACAGCGCACAGAATTGTACATAAGATAGAAATATAGTGATCGGCTTGACAAACAAGTTTAATTAAAATACGGATAACGGATTGCATTAAATTAAATATGAGTTGCATTTGAGTGTTCGGTGCGTCATTCTTATTTTTGGACGTTGAAAGAGGAATATGGTGAAGAGTATTCAGTTATATTCACAACTAGCTGTTGCCCGCGACTTCGTCCGCGTGGTATTTAACAAAGACACAACCGTTGGCAACAGCCTGCTCGCGCGTTCTGATCCCGCGGGACGCATTGTTGCTATCAAAACTTAATCAGGCGCAGCGCTGCAACATTGGTTTTAATTTTTTTTCGAGAGATTCTATTTTTTTTTCTAAAATAAAAGTAGCCTAAGTTACTCCTTGTTACATCAGCTATCTGCCAGTGAAATTCCCGTCAAAATCGGTCCAGCCATTTCGGAGATTACCCGGAACAAACAGACAGACAGACAGACAGACAGACAGACGGACAGACAGACAGACAGACGGACAGACAGACAGACAAAAATTGTAAAAAATGTTGTTTCGGTATAGGTAACGTGTATACATCCAAATGCACTTAGTAAAAATCGGTTATAATAATATTACAAACAGACACTCCAATTTTATTTATATGTATAGATAGAAAGATTAGCCTAGAGTCTTTATTTGCTAAACTTTAGGAGAGAATTAAGAGTGAAAGAAAAATCTACGTTTTTAACCCTTAGTAGCCTGATTTACGAAAATGAATTATTTTTAATATTACTGTGTTTAATGATACTGTGTTTAATAATAATGACATTTGTTTTTTTTTTTAAATTTCGTTGGAAAGAATATTATACAACAGTAAAATACGTACAGCCAACCTATAAAAAAAAACGAATAGTAATGTGAACATTCGGTTTAAAAGATTGGTATCAAAATTGAAACTCTAGGCTAATAAGGGTATACTGAGGTACCTATTCATTATTTACTAGCAATGTGCCGAATCGTAACATAAAAAAATCTTCATACAAACTTTCACCCTCCTTTCATTTAACGCCAATCATAAATAAAAGTAATTGTCGCGATTATTTTATGTTTTTACGTTCCCGACGTTTCGGCTGCTTTACAGCTACTATGATCACGGCAGGACTGAGGTGTTAGACGTCCTAGTGTCATAGTTAGAACCGGGGTACCCTCATATTTAGTTGTTGCTTGCGGTCCGATCTACTCACTCGTGTCACAGTGTCTTGAGGTCTTGCAATGGTTCGCATGGTTTTGGATTCCATTATAGGAGTATTAATTACTGAATCCCAAGTCGGTGGTAGCACCCGGCCATCTTCCCTATAGAAATTAGGATGTTTTTCAGTCTAATCCTGCTGGAAGTTTTTCTGACTTTCATATTGATGTATTATGTGGCTCTCATTCCATTTGGCAATTACGGATTTATGTTGAACGTTACATAATTAAGCCAACATGATACATGGCTTAATTAACTACGAAACATCAACGAGGCTCACGCAACGTTTCATTTCACGATACGCGTCATAATTTTGTATTTCCGTTAATTCCGAGCTGTTTTGGTTGTAATCCGATCCGTTATTTTATGTAATAGCGGCAGTTGTTACTTTGTAAATTGGTAAATACCGCATTTTTGAAATCACACAGCTTTTAAAGCTCAAGCTCAAGAAGCTCAAAGAATTACAAAGTTGAAGTGGCAGAGGGCAGGGAACATAGCTCGCAGAACCGACGGCCGTTGGGGCAGAAAGGTTCTAGAATGGCGACCACGAACCGAAAGACGTGGTGTAGGACGGCCCCCCACAAGGTGGGTCGATGATATCACACGCGTCGCAGGAAGCCGGTGGATGCGAGTGGCGGTGGACCGTGATGTGTGTGAAATCATTAGGGGAGGACGTCCAGCAGTGGATGTCTTTCGACTGATAGAATAGAATAGAATGGAACAGCTTTTAATAGCAGCTCCGCCCGCGAGTTCTAATTAATATAAGAATATTTCGAATAATATTGCTAGACGAACACACCAACAGAACGGTCCTGAACCAAGCAACCTTTTCTATTATTTGTACGGTATGATGGGCTGGGAGTGATCTCGTTATATAATAGTCTTATTCCTAGAGATTAATCATCCATGATTCGGGTACAAACATTCGTGCTCTTCATACAAATTTATTCCGTACTAGGATTCGAGCCCGGGACCCTCGGCACAGAACGCAGGGTCACTATCAACTGCGCTAATCAGGTGGTCAAATATATATACCTAACAAAATACCCGCCAAGTTGTGGATGACCGGTGAGGCCATTTGCATATCCATTTGATTTCATCGCATTTCATTTTGAAAAAAAAAAGAAGTGACAATTGTGATTTTTTTAATTTGCCATATCGAAATGGGACATAATCATTACAAATGCACTAAGTAAGCGAAGGTTCATAAGGCAGGCACACCTTTTCTGAATCACGTTGTATATTACAATTGGCGCCCAAACAGGGACTTGAAATGGATAGCGAATTCAATTCCCGTCAAAGCAAATTTCGGAAATGATCCTTTCATAATTCTCCCTTCTTCTTAGAGAATGAAAATAAATGTTTTTCCCTCGTCTGAGTGTTTACATAATACAATTATTGTTTCGTTTCTTACCATACCGTTGGTGTGTTTAAAAAAAACATAGGGAAAAGTAGCTATTCCATTAGCATAACCTGAACATAAATTACACAAATACAAGAAAGATAAGTCCAGTAGGGTAAGAAGGAACGGCATCGCAAGCAAGCTATCACTGTCAATCTTATTTATATAGCTGGTGGTGTGAGCGAGACGGAAGAGGGTACGGATAAATATTGTATACTTAAACCAAAAGTCGCGTTTTGTGTCTCTGGCAACCGATTTAGGTCGAGTTTAGGAGTCTTATTTGAAAGTCAAACGTATATTGCGGACGAGCGGTTCAATGGTTTCGTGACTCCGGGGAGCGATTCGAGCGTAATTGGGAAATCTAGTTTCGGAAAGGTCGAAATGGGCGCGACTTAAGGGCCCTACACACGGCACAATTTGACTCACGAACTGGGCCCCAAGTCTGCTAACACAATCAATTCATAATCGTACAGCAACCGCATAGTAACTGACACTTTTGTTGGATATTGTATGGGATATCTATCAAAAGTGATAGTTACTATGCGGTTGCTGTTCGATTATGAATCGATTGTGTTAGCAGACTTGGGGCCCTGTTGCACTGATCTTTAGGTCCCTATCAAATGACATGCCAATAAATAATAAACGCCAATTCACCAGATGACGGCCTGATTAGCGCAGTTGATAGTGACCCTGCTTTCTGTGCCGAGGGTCCCGGGTTCAAATCCTGGTAGGGACTTTGTGTTATGAGCACGAATGTTTGTACTCGAGCCATCGGTAGATGTTTAATATCTATATAAGTAATGTATACTGGGTTGGACCCCGTACGGTATTCATAATACAAGCGTTGCTTAGTGTGGGACCGTATAGTTGGTGTGTTTTTATGGCTTCCATCGTTTTGTTGTCGATGATTTTACCAACAACGAGTGTGAAAAGATTCTTGGTAGGTAGAATATATATATAAAAAAAAGCGAAAAAGTCAAATATATTAGACTTTTTGGCGCTATGCCGAACGGTAAAGTTGTCAATTTTGTTTTATTTACCAAAAAATGTGTTTTTTTGATAGATCATGTGTAATATTGTGCAAAATATCCGTTAAATGTTTAGTATGTATCCGTTAAAAGTATACACAGCTTTACTGATGGCGGAATGGGATTCATTTCATCATCATCTTCGTCATTGACAACATCATCATCATAATCATGAGGGTTAACAACGATGACAAAATTTCATATACAAAAAGAAGTGCTCAACACTGGCAAAATGGCTCTACTTCGTAGCCGATAGCCAACTAAAAAAAAAGAAACATGTCTATTGAGATGCGATTTTGTTAAGGAGTATTTTCGATACTTTTAAGATGCTAATTACTTTAATTTAGACGGCCATAATGACTTTGATTTATTATTTCATAGACATAGTTAAAAAGCAGTTGACTTTTTAAAAATTAACACGCTCCAAATACAGCATTTACTAGGACCATACCTTTTAATAAACTGAATTCTTGATTAAATTGAATCTTGTCTGAAAGGGATTATTATAGATTGAAATTGATTTATTTGCCTCTCAAACTGCTTTTGGCTGGGGTAAGCTTTTTTTTTAATATAGTTCAGTGAGTAGGTCTCCTTAAAAAATAAAAATAAAAACAACCGAATTGAGAACCTCCTCCTTTTTGAAGTCGGTTAAAAAATGTAGACCGAATAATAGTTTTTAATGTACTGACAGCGATCTGTCAGTATTTTAAAAACTATTATTCGGGGCCTTTATCACCGCAATAGAATCCAAAACAATGATTGTTAGTTTTTTCATCTGTCAGTATGTCTGTGCGTATGTGCGCGCTAACCTCAGAAACGGCTCAACTGATTTCGGTGCGGTTTTCATTAATGTGTTGTGGGTGTCTACATAAAAAAAAATATTTGTTTTATTTCAATCAGAATGATGTATCAATAAAATCAATACAATTCCACAAATTTCCAAACAGAGGCGTTTGGTAACTTAACAAATACTTTTAATATTAGACTAAAATAAATAAATAGTAATGCTAAATATAAATAAATAAATTAAATTCTTAAATAACTATTATAATAATTTAATCATAAAAAACGATAGAGATATGAATATTTAGTTTAAAAAGTAGCGACACTGATGTTGCTCTCTCTTCCCTTTGAACATGTAGTCTCTGAATAAAATTACTATTTTTAATTATATTATTCACAGCATTTTTATTTGTACAATAATATAATTTCAAGCAAACTGGCAGGTGATGCAGAGGCTGTGTATAAATATAAACGTCTCGAGGATACAGATAAGCCCGCCGAGCAGCAAATCGGATCGAGAGGAGGCGGGTATAGCGCAGGTATAAGCTCGGCGCACAGACGGGCTGCAGTATTCATCAGAGGTACATAAGATGATACATTTTACATCTGACAATAATCTAAGGTCACAGAATAAAATGATAACTCCAATGATAGTTTCCGACATTTCGGCCGCTTTACAGCGGCCGAAACGTCGGGAACATAAAAACAGAAAATAAACGCGATATAATCCTTGAAATAAGTTTTATTTCAATGAACAAGATTTTATAGAAAAGTGACGAGCATTTTGTAGAATATAGTACCTACTTACGAGTTTTAATATAGGTATTTGTGTTGATCAATCTTTTTTTTATATCGATCTTTTTAAACCTCATATTCTTCATAAGCAACTTTTAAGTGGCCCAAGTGTTGCTCGTCTATAGACTTACATTTGATACTCGGCTCCCGCGGGAAATTGTCGCCAGAACGACGATGTATGCAATTCGTATGCCGCTTACCGTTGAGGTAAATCGTTTATAGACGTAATGTATTATAAACCTTCTGGTTAGCACCATAACGTCTGTATTAGAAGGGCAAGTAGAAGGTATGCAACACTACCATGGTCCTATAACCATGTGATGTAAAGCGATATTAATGTTATTGACCCGATTCGTTTAGAAATTGGCAGCTTATTATTTTCGTCGTAATAAGATACGTAGTTGGGACCTCACGATTGGCTGCCAATGTTGCAACCACGAAACCAATGAGAATGTTCTTATTATAAATATATCCTAAATAATGATCGTACCTAATAGTATTTTCGTTAGTTGTTTGTTTGACTGAGATTCACGCAAAAACGACTGAACCGATTTGAATGTTATTTAATATTATTGGAGATGCTTCGACCATAAACTATCAATTTTGGTAATAAAAAACACATATTTAACTACTTTCTTAATTGTTTTTTGGAGAATTATCGACTTAAATTTTTGAGCCGCCTAGTTTTATTCTGAAAATCGGTTAATACCGTTTTTCTCATTCATATTAGGAAAAAAATCACTATCTATGTAGTTTCAAACTTCCACGCTCTATGAACCACTATGTATACATGGGTAAAATGTTTTGTACCCTCGAAGTGCTCCCTCAAGAAGCTGCAAGTAAAGCGAACATGTATATATGTTATTCTTACAGAAAATTTGCTATTATCACACGGCTGCTTGTTGCTTTTCCTGTAAAAGCAATTTTTCTCATTTAATTCGCTCAAACGGTCGGGACTAAAGAATTGGCAATCTATTCCGCCTCTTGTGCCCGTGATTTTATATTAACTCGGTATATTTAGGTGTGCTTATATAATTTCAGACGAGAATCCCACTAATATTATAAATGTGAAAGTTTGGATGGATGGACGTTTAATGGACACTCAATCACGCCAGAACTGCTGAACGGATCTAGATGATTTGGCACAGAGATAGATTATAGTCTGGAATAGCACACAGGCTACTTCTTATCCCGGTAAAATGTATGGTTCTCGTGGGTTAAAGGACATACTTTTTAATCCCGGGTAACACCGCGGGGCGCAGCTAGTATCTAATATATAAATATCTTAGAAAGTAGATACCTTCTTATAGATGGGTTAGGGGTTGTATGTAGACGCTGCGTCGTGTTAATAGTTCACAGAGTTTTAGATCCCGGGATAACTTCAGTAAATTTTGTAAGTTTAAGTTACACGAACCATTGCTACAGCCGGAAACTTTGTATGCTCATGTAAGTTAAGCCTGAGGCTTTTATATACTATAACTTTTGAACTCGAATTTCCATATTGTTGTATTTTTCGTTTTACCTATACGCATAAAAAAAGTTGTGTTAGTTATACCATTTTCAACTCTAAAACGAGTACCGCGGGTACCCCGAACCGCAGAATAAAAACACGGGAAAAACACTAAAATAAAATTAAAATCTATATTAAATAAATAAAATTGGAGTGTCTGTTTGTAATATTAAAATTAACGCTTTGTACTAAGTGCATTTGGATGTATACACGGTACATATACCAAAACAATTTTTTACACTTTTTGTCTGTCTGTTTATTTCGGCTAATCTCTGAAATGGCTGGACCAATTTTGACGGGACTTTCACTGGCGGATAGCTGATGTAACATGGAGTAAGTTAGTCTACTTTTATTTTAGAAAACTTTTTTGTTAAATACCACGCAGACGAAGTAGCGGGTAACAGCTAGTCAGAGATTATAGCCGAAATAAACAGACAGACAGACAAAAATTTAAAAAAAAAATTGTTTCGGTATAGGTACCGTGTATACATCCAAATGCACTTAGTAAAAAGCGGTTATTTTAATATATAATATAAGCAAACAGACACTCCAATTGTATTTATTTGTATAGATGTCACTAACACACTGTATATAGCTTATGGGCAAATGGGCAATGTTTTTGGCAAAGGGGTAAGCCTTTCAATACCGCCTCCAAGTTTATTCGTCTTGCTCATAAAAGTCGCACTAAAGTCAAACTCAAATCATTTATTTCGTAAAGGCCTACGGTCATTAAATTTTTTCCTTAGCTCTACAACCGGATCGGAACGCGACCTCTCACTAAACATACACTTACAGACACCACCATCAGAAGAGAGTTAGCAGCTCTTACATTTGAGGTTCGTTTGAGTATACGACGGCAAAGTCAAGATCCATATTTTAAATCTCATTACACATGCTTTCACAAGTTTCGTCGTTCTTATTACTCGTAACGTTGTTTTATAATAGAATTGTTATTTAACTAACGTGTAATGAATTTTGTACAACAATTCTGGCGACCTTATTTGCTCAGTGGCTATTGTCACTGCTTTCCGTGATGCGGGTCCCAGGCTCGCATCCTGGTAGAGACAAACTTTGTGAGATTAGCACGAATGTTTGTACCCGAGTCATGGCTGTTTATTATACTTATATATATATATATATATATATATATATATATATATATAAGTATAATATAATATATATAATATAATATATATATATATATATATATTATATACTGAGTTCGACCTCAGTCCATTGTACGGTACCCATAATACAAGCGTTGCTTATTCTGCGGTCCCTAACTAAACATCGCTCCGTGATTTGAACTCGAGGCCCTCGGGACAGAAGGCAGGGTCACTCTACTTACTGTGTCACCCGACCCGACTATTGCGTCATGCTCTTGAATCATGCTCAATTCCAAAAAGATATTTAAGGACGTCCATATAAAGCATTTACCTATCAACAATTTTCGTTTAAATATCTTATACTTACGTACCCGTAACCACACCCTAAAGTACCTAGCTTCAGTACCTGCCTGACTAACATACGTAAGTCAAGTCCACACGCGGAATTTTCAGCCAATTAAGTCATACAAATTAGACTCAGTTTGCAAAAACATGAACGACGGATTGGATTAAAGCACTGGATTTTCAAGCTAAAAATGCAAGGGACATCCCTGAGAGACGGCTTCAGAGATATCCTTCCACGTCACTGCAGTCGACTTGAAATGTCATTAGCCGTGTACTGACTTAGTTACATACTTCGCGAAGCCGCCTCGATCAAGCCTTAGTCTTGCTCTGAGGAATCAGATCTCGATGTTGACAAGGTTCGGGCGAGATAGTGCGAACGTTTGAATCGGGTGACTCATATACTAACTGATCGAGCAAACGCTTGCAAGGCTGCTCAGTCAGTCATTACATCGTCATTTCCGCGTAGTTTAACTAAACAAATTCTTCCTAGTTTGGCGGAATAGGTAAGATCTTCCAGCCAGGCAGGTGGTATGCCTTGCGGGGCGGCCGCTATGTAGGGATCTTGTATAATATATGTTAAGTGCTCCGAAAACTCTCATAGCGCGATTCAGGATTGAACGGAGAATTGTCAATTGTTCTGATTGCGTCAGTACCGCCATCTGTGTAGCTTGTAGCTAGGTTGGAGAGGTCGCTACATTTATTTGTTTCACTTTAAATAAAGGTCCCGACGTAATTCGCCCGTCGGAAACACGAGGGATAACATAGAAAGCCGCGTTCTGAACACTCCTGATTTTAATTTAAAGTCTAAATTATTCAGTTAAAACGTCAACTGTAACGCCGGGATAATGTCTCCGGATCCCGGACTTATCCCGGGACGCGGGGCTCGCTGACAGCCGCTCTGATCCCGATTATGTTTAATTTAAATAGGAGGAAAATGTTTTTATCAATGATAATCTAGTGACTATGTTGTTGATTATTTTATAAGCTTAGTTCGTGCTATTATGGAATATGTCGTAGGTATAAGTATACATATATACCTAACATTCGCTAAGTATACATAAAACTTACACAAATGGATGGCGGGTCAGATCAGCTGCGCTGCATGTGCCTAGTGAATGTAGCGTCTCGATCTACTGCCGCCTTCCTACCTAGGCAAGAATGCTCCATCGTAGATCTCATCGTCACTTACCATCAGGTGAGATCGAGATCAAATACTTGCCTATAATGTAATATAAAAAAAAATGGATGTAGGTGGCTATGAGTGTAAATTTTATACGTTGTCCATAAACAATATTGTAGAAACAAATCCGAAATTGCTATTCATAAATATCATATGCATAACTAGGCATTCCAGTTAGAGCATCAATTGGAATACCACCAA
The DNA here is from genome assembly GCA_905333125.1 of Pheosia tremula. Taxonomy (NCBI): domain Eukaryota; kingdom Metazoa; phylum Arthropoda; class Insecta; order Lepidoptera; family Notodontidae; genus Pheosia; species Pheosia tremula. The sequence goes on along the minus strand of HG995404.1, from coordinate 9,573,648 downwards.
TAGTATTCCACTTAGCGCACCCGGCGGGTGCGCTAAACAAAAATATTTGTATTCTATTTCACTTAGTGTACCAACAGTCATAATATTTATAGATATTTGTGTTCAATAATAATCCTACTATATGCATTATGATCGTAGATGCGCTAAGTGGATTAAAATAAAAATAGTTTTGATTTTATTTTGCGTGCTCCCGTCGGGTGGTTGTGGAATACTATTGGTGATATTAAAATAGTGATGTTCAACGAGAAGCTCGTACTGGAATGCACCTGCAGAACTCACTACATAGATACTCATTTATGCTTGTATCCCATTGGCGTACACAGACACCACTGATGCCCCATTTACAGCCCCTATTTCGATGCCCGAGGCATGTTTTTTAGTTTTACCAGCTGAGTCCCGCCTTTATTATTCAAGAGGTTACCTATTACCATTCGATGGCTTTCTAAGGCACGGTTCTCACACCCCCAACTTGAGCAGTTTTTTTACAAAACGTGTGAACTCCAACGCAAAGGAATAGGTACTTGAGCATGTCTTTTGATCTGCACCCTTGTTAGGCCGGCCGAATTGATGTCTTTGTGTGGAAAAGAATTTACAACCATCTACTCGTACATTAATGGACACATCAAAGAATGTGTTCTTTTTGATGTTAAAGTTTTTGGGTGATGTCTTTGTAATGTAAGTGATTACTTTCTCTATGGTTATAATTGTTGCAGCTACTTGTGTGAGGTCTGAGGGCTGTTTGGACCCTATTATTATGTTCTTCTTATTTTTTAGGCTGGCAATTGGCTACATAATATCGACACACTAATGTCGACCGGCACTTAGGAACACAGAAACGTGATGCAACGAGATCTGTAACTCGTTTACGCTGCAGTGCACAACCGTCGACACTCGGTCTAATAGACCGGGGTTTAGTGTCACGCGAGACTCGGCCCAACTATTTACTAATAATTACGACACGTGACATTAGACACAAGTATATCAAGTGCGAGATTATTCGTAAACTAACCGTATACTTTATAGTCTACCGTATTTAGACATTTTTTATGGAGAATTGAAAGTTTTAAATACCGTCCGCTAGAGGCGCTTTACTCACAGTGTCGAAGACTTATTGCGTAATTCAAATAAAATTTTAAATATAGAATAAAAAAAATGTATTCACCTATTCACCACAAAACAAGCATAGACTGCAAACATTTTATTCAATTAGCTCTATTTATAATTATTTTTGCACCGAGATGCAGTTGGCTGCATGCGAATTGCAATTCAAACTTTTAATTTGAATTCAGTACGAAGGTAACGTTTTGTTTGTCCATTGTTATCGCGTAGTTAATAGGAGAGTTTACAGCGGGGCTTAATAGCTGCTGAACTCTTTTCATGACAGTTTAAGTTAAACCTTTATAGGTGCAATGCAGTGAATATTTGCCTACCCTCTGGGAAATATGAGAATGATGGTGCATTTTTTCGCGACGATTGTTATCCAGTGTCAACTTATAATTTAATCCCAATATCTTGAAACGCGTCTAGATGGCGCTTGAACGTCAAAACCAGCTTTGTCCAACAAAAAAACTCATGAGTCACATTTATAAAGAACCCTCTGGGACCCTTTTACTTGATGCTAGACCACCTCTTACACCGCATAAGTGCTCTTGAGCTGTGGCCTATTTTATTAGATCTCGCTCTACTCAATGTACTTTCCACCTTATTTCGTCGACGGTAAAGTTGATCTTTTTATGTTTTCTACCCATGCCAATATTAAATCATGCAGTCAAATTTAAACTCAATTTTTAGCAACGAAGAGTACATTTTCGATCGTAATTATTTAATGTCAAGATTAAAAAGCGTTAAGATGTGAAAAGTGTTGAGCTCCAATGTTTAATTAAAGGATTGCGGTGTTAGGCGTTTATTTCACGAACATCGCGGAGTGTATTAGCGGTAGCAATTGAAATAGGATGTTTCATGAAAAATGTGTTAGTAATTATTTCAGCATAATTAACGGAAAACGCAGACCACCGCTAATACGTGTCTTTTTTCAATATAAATGAATAGATTGAAATAAAACTATTTTTTAAGGATTTTATCGCGTTTATTTTTCGTTTTTACGTTCCCGCCGTTTCGGCTGCTTTACAGCAACCATGGTCACGGGAGGACTGAGTTGGTTGACGTCCTGGTGTCATAGTTTGGGACGGGGTACCCTTATATTTAATTGTTGCTTGTGGTCACATCTACGCAGAAAGTGCTCACAGTGTCTTGAGGTCTTGCAATGATACGCTTGGTCTTGGATAAGTGAATAGCTCCGCGCCCGTAGGTATTTTCCTGCAGTTTTAATTCAGGTGCTTAAAAATAAAAAAATCTTCCGTTCGATCAGTTTGAAATGCCCGATTAGCAATGTTGGTGGTGACCGTGCTGTCTGTACCGGGGTCCCAGGTTCGAATCCCCGTAAGGGCAAACTTTGAGTGATGCTCACGAATTTTTGTGTAGCCTAAGTCATGGTTATTTAATATCTTTTAAGTAATTATATACCAAATTCTCCCTAGTTGATTGTTAGGTACCCCATTCAAGCATAGCTTAGTATGGGACCGTATAGTTGGTGTGGTAGCCTGACTGACTATTATAATATTAATTGTACTTTGTACTTGCATGTTTTTCTCATATCATCACGAGGAGAATTTATCCCGTGGCACCGTTAAATGATTAAATATTCATTCTTGAAAAATATGTATAATTTACATAACAAATGACATTGCCAGCTACAAAAACATATAGCTCCAGTGTGCTGGCAACATTTTTATAACCATGAGTTTTCTTACAAAATATTTCAGGAGAATATTATTTTTATAAGAGGTAGCTCAGAAATATTGTGATATAAAGTGATAGGAGGATATTAGAACCTCTCTTGTTCGTAGAGAATCCGGTGTTTTACGCTTGAAGTTCGTAGTGAGCACCTAGTACCGGCTCATATTATATTACAAGTATTGCTTAGTACATAATTAGTGTCTGCCTTGCGATAAAACAACTCTTAAGCTCTTATAAGCTCAATTAGGCTGAGCTATGTCTACTGCAAAGTATTATATAATAAAGTAATAAATATATATAATCGAATAAAGATATAAACACATACTTGAATGAATTATAAATGAATATGAAAATGGAAAAACATGAATAAATTACTAGTACGAAATATATGTGAAGAAGTGTGACCTCTCGAAAGATGTGTGAAGTCCGCTAACCCGCAGTGGGCCAGCGTGGACTATGGCCTAATTCCCCATCGCATTGAGGGGAGGCCCGTGCCCAGTGGTGGGACATTAAAAAGGGCTGGTATTATATTATATCTATGCAATAATAAATTTAAACCATAGGTCCAGATTATCAATAGTCACTAGATACCATTTTAATAAAAGCCCTTGCCGTTTCATGGCGTTCAAATAAAAATACAATTTCTTTGGTTGTCGTTTGAAAAACGAATATACGTCGACTTTAGCGCGAAAATGCTTTTTATAACGCACTTAAGGCGCGTTTAACACATGTCGCGGTCCCACGAGTGATGGGTGGTAACCGGTGTTCAGGAAAAAGGAGAAAAAACGAGGATTTCATCGTATTTTTCAGGAAAAGGAAATATAATTCGATAGACGACGATTTGTGAATTTTTATTTGGCATAACGATTTTGTTATGCCGTCCCGAAATATCGGTGAATACAAATGTGCACGAACTTCTAAAACCGTATACTTTATAGAGTAGTGTTGTCCTGGTCATACATTATGAATCTATACTTCTATACTAATATTATAAATGTGAAAGTTTGGATGGATGACTAGATGGATGGATGTTTGTTACTCTTTCACGCCCGAACGGCTGAACGGATCTGGACGAAATTTGGCACAGAGATAGATTATAGTCTAGAATAGCACATAGGCTACTTTTTATCTCGGTAAAATGTATGGTTCCCGTGGGATGGATTTGTTGAAATTTTTCATACTTTTTATCGCGGGTAACACCGCCGGGCGCAGCTAGTATGATAATAATAATATATTCATATATTTATCTCAAACAAATACGGTACCTCATCGTTGTTGGATTGAGATAATTACGTTGAAGTAATAGTATTCGAACCATACAACCAATTTATTTTACACCGTAATATGGATGTCTGCTACACACCAAAAATGTAAGCAAATATTTTAAGTAACTTCATTTTCTTAACTATAGCACGGTTAGCCCTGAAAATCCTCTGAATTTCAGAGCAGAAACATAAACTTCACAAGTAACGCAGATATTACTTACTATCCCTAAAGATTACTTTCTCAGACTAAAATATGGCAACATTCCGGCCCGTGCTCTGAATTGTAACAATATTTTTGTAAAAGTTATATTATATATATTCTGTCCTAGTTTACTTAGCTCTCAAGGGTTAGGCCACTACTCAGAAGAATCAGAATCAGAATATTGTTTATTCATGTAAACCATTAAGTACAGTACTTATAAATCGTTAATAATGAAATAAAACTAATTATATGGATTTTATCGCGTTTATTTTATGTTGTTTACGTTCCCGGCGTTTTGGCTGCTTTACAGCAACCATGAACCATGAAGACTGAGGTGATAGACGTCCTATTGTCATAGTTTGAACTGGGGTACCTTCATATTTAGTGGTTGTTTGTGGTCTAATCTACGCAGAAAGTGCGCACAGAGTCTTGAGGTCTTGCAATGGTGCGCTTGGCTTTGGATTTAACTATATTAACTGGATCTCAAGACAGTGATAGCATCCAGCCATTTTCCTTAATAAATTAGGATATTTCTTATATGTTAGACGTCCTAGTGTTATAGTTAGAACTGGGTCCCTCATATTAAGTTGTTGTTTTCGGTCCGATCTACGCAGAAATAGCACTTTCTGCGTAAATATAACAAATCAACTCGTTATTTACTTCACTCAATCATCATAATTTTATTAACCGGCAATGTAAACATTTGTTAACATTTGTTAATTATTATTTAATAATTAACGATACACAAACCGAAGTTTTAACGATATTAAAAAGAGCTTTGTTCCTTCAAAAATATCACTCCAACACCCACTACGGCTCGTTTCCATGAACTGTCTTGTTCCATTGCCGGTCTAATGTTATTTTAGGCTTCCTGAATATGGAAATCATAAATTATTACCGCCCTAAGCTTTCTTTACCGCGATCCGCCTCGTGCCTCTATAAATAGATATGATAAAATTGGGCATATTACGGGAATCTGTGTGTAAGCCTCTTTTTCTGTGCCACAGGACAAAAAAATACCTGAGCGCCTGGTAATAAATGAAGCGCTTTTTTTCGAGGAACTGAGTTTATGGTACTTTAGACTTTTTCCTTCATCACTGCGACCGCTATGGAGACGCTCTATGTATTTAATTTTATTCCTAAAGTACCTACCATATAATGCAAATATTTTAATGAATTGTTAATATTTTAAAACTCGTAATTCATTCATCAAGTCTACACACACTACACACGCGCATATGGTGTGTACTGTGTGTATACCTTCTTGGTACCTACTGAGTAGATATTTAATTGTGCAACATCCCAAATGTCCGTTTCATTTCTCTCCCGTAATCAGCTTAATCAAGACGGGTTACCAGATAAAAGCTAGGCATAGAAATAGGTAGGATAAAGCCTTCCTTGTCTACCTATTTGCTAAACTTCCTAAAGTACCTAGTTATAATAATTCCACGAATATTCCCCATTAGCAAACAAGACAAGTAATTTCGCCGAAAGGCCGTTTCTAACGACAGCTCCCATTATGACTGGAGCACAGAGATGAAGTTTAAACTAATTTACTTTAATGATGATTGCTGGATATAACTTAATTCTAATTTGCAATTATCACTTCATTAAAACGTATGTTTATTAATTCTATCTATCCGGATCAACTTTGTACTCCGATAGCTATAACAATAGTGTAGCTACTAAAATATAAACTTTTTTTAATAATATTTTTTAGGTTAGAATTTATGGAAATTCCTATACATTGGAGTATAATGCTCGGCCACACTATGCACTGTGCACTGCGGAGTTTATAATCTGAGGATATTTCCGATGGAGCGAGACACGAACGAGGTGCGATTGTGATGGCTTGATTATTCTTAGTTAGCTGAGCCTTTTGTTGTTATTTGGTGAAATTGGCCAAATTTGCTTTTATTATAAAACTTTTTTTTTTTTATTATAAATACCGTATTAGTAAAGCTGTGGCTACTTTACTAAAAATCTACCAGACATGGGAGAACATATTATCCTGCCAAAATTATACATTATATATCGGCCATTCGCATATCCATTTTATTTTATCGCATTTCATTTCGTATAAAAAAAGAAGAAATAACACATTAATAAAAAAAATCTTTATGGTTCAACTTCCCGCCAAAAAATATTGTCTGATTTGGTATATACTGTGCTGAATGTCTATGCCTCGTGTCTATGCGTCAGACAACCGGATACTTGCGAGACGGCAGACGTCATCCTCAATTTTGTGGCTAATCATCTTGTTTATAAACATTTGCAATAAATTTATTGTTATATGTAGTGTTCGTTAATAATAACAAAATTAAGACTAACTTGTTCTACATTCCAACTTAACATTTTGATTTTATTCCAATTTGTTGTGGATTCCAGACCTTGTTTGCGAAGATTGTTTTGTGACTCAAGATAATACTTTTTATCGTAATCGAACGGTAAATACGACCTTCGCATTGATTAAATAATTCAGTTACTTCAATAAACAGACTCAAGTCGTACATGTTTTCGTTTCGAATACTTACAAAACCCGTGTTGCACTATGTTTATTTGTAAAACTCATTAAAATTGTAAAGTGATTACGAATTGATACCTTAAGGAAAATCCATTACGTTCTAAAATGGGTATACATTCCGAGATAAATCTATTCAAACCGCCAGACGGGGCGTTTCAACCTGGTAGAGCTGTGGCTGGAGTCATTAAATATTCAGTTGATGAACCAACAGAATTCACAAAGATCACAATCTCTTTAAAAGGACACGGATTTCTGCGAGTAGTTGATAGAACGAGAAGGCGAAGGGGCGGAAGAAGCGTGTATAGAGCGAGCGAACAATATGTAGACGATGATGCCACACACGAAGGCGACGGTAAGGTAACCCCAATAGGCTCCTACGAGATCAAATTCAATTTTAATCTACCTAGAAACATACCCAATTCACTGAAATTCTCCAAATTCATCACGAGGTACACAGTCAGATGCGACATTGTGTACTACGTTCGGATCAAATTCGAAAGACCGGGTTGGTTTAGCTTCGACAAGCATTTTAAGAAGGAAATCATAGTGGCATCTGGAATAACTCCTAAATTACCCAAAGAACCGGTCATTTATGGACATCAGAAGAAATTGACTCAAATATTTTCAAGCAGAACCAGCATAGTTCATATTAAAGCTAATATGCTGACGTCTGTGATCGCTCCTGGTGATACTATCAAACTGGAATACGAAGTTTTCAATGATACAAATGTTGAAATTAAAAGTGTAGAAACTAAACTGGTGGAAGAATATAAGTTTTTGCCCACAGGACATACAGATATCAAAGATCACGAAGACATACCGAACACTGATAGTAAGACTGGACCTGTAGCTTGTGGTGCCACACAAGTTTTGCCTCTAGAGATCAATCCACCATCTACATTGTTTTCTTTGGAGGATTCCGAGATTGTGAAGAGGGATTATTTGGTTAGTATTACAGTTGAGTTGCCGATGCCGCATCGGAATGCAGTCTTGATGATACCAGTGCAAATTGGTCATGAAGAAAGTCCGGTGGTTGTGAATTATGATCCTCCTCCGTCTTATTGGGAAGCTATGGGTGAGGGTATGAAGAAAGAAGTCTCTGACGACGAAAATGAGGAAGAGTAGGATGACAAGTCTTAGTAGACGAAATTAGTGAATGAAGGCTAACTCCCTCTCACATTTTTTTGGTTCTGTATTGAACTGTTGAATTAAATAAAATTCGCGACAGCTATGATCACGGCAACATTTTTGCCACCCTGAATTAGAGATCTTAAATATTTATCGAATTGAGATTGCGTGTCGCTTACGAAGTTTAAAAATGAATTGTAATCAAAATTAAGCATGATTAACCAGAACTTAAGTTTTAAAATTGAATGTGCAGCTTTATTTATTGTGATAAATTTATTTGAAAACCTGGTTGTATTGTCATTTATCTATAAAATTTAGGACTTTGCAGGTTAAATGGTGTTTTATGAATTAAGTATACATAATCATGAATTTGTATTACCGCGAATATTACAACACAACGTTGTAGGTACTACAACCAGCTATACAGATCCATATAGGGATATTAAAAGCAAAACCTAACCTAAAAGGAAAGTAGCTACAAATGCAAATGCGATAGGTATTATCGCGCTAACAAACGTTGATACAGTCATAATTATAATTATGTAATACCAATATCTATGTCAGCAATAGTGAGAAAATATATAGATAATAAACAATGAGTCAATATAATTTATTTGGTAAACTGCCATTAGGTACCTTTTTATAACTATCTAGCTGTCCCGGTGAACTTCGTACCGCTTCAGAATCAAATGTGTATTTGGGAATTTGTGTGTTATTCTGCTTCGAGGCGTATACAAATAAAAAATATCAAAGATACTAGATAATTTTGGAGGACGTTCTTGTCCACCTGTAAAGCGTCAATGACCTTGACCACTACCCAGCACTCATCTTTTACCTGTATTTTCTGAGGTTGTTTATCTTGGTTGAGCTCAAGAATATCTGAAATTTTCAGTGCATTCCCATAGCTTTTTTTTAAAAAAATTTTTTATTACATTATAGGCAAGTATTTGATCTCTATCTCACCTGGTGATAAGTGATGATGAGATCTACGATGGAGCATACTTGCCTAGGTAGGAAGGCCGCCATCCATGAATGGCAACACCGAACATCATGACGGAACACGGCTAGGCCGCTTGGCGACATGGCTTTGCTACTGGTTATATTGAAGGTTGACCAATTTTATAACATTATACTATGATATTCTAAAACAGGCATTTAAAATGGGAGAGCCGGGGATGGAAGGCTCGTGCGCAACGGTGCTGCGCTAAATATCTTAAAGTTAGCTCAATCAAAACAATCTTTAACAAATACATTTGAACATATAAATAAATAACTTTATTTCTGTCAATTTGTAACCGGAAAACCCTAACACTCATACAACTAATTTTAACATTCACAAGGAAAATTATCAGCTTCGATTACTATGATAATGGTTGTACCACTAATAATAACTATTTCGTCCACAAACTGATTTCAATGAACGCCTTCAGCCATAGTATCCCAACATGGAGGAGTTAGATCCTTTGATTTAGCTGTGTTATTAAACCTTTGAGCTATGACTACGGGTATCTCGACTGATGCGTTCACGTGTGGCACCGGCAACCGAACTGTCAATTTGACTCTGTAGTCCCTCGCCATTATCTTCGAATTTTGAATTGATAGTAAATCCGGTAATGTTGGCACCATTGCCGAAAGTTTTGTGACACTATTTCTTTTGATGCTCGGCGTTTGCTCTGTCACTTCTTTTATTATCTTCTTTTGTTTCTTCTGATGACCACTGTTTGATGTGTATGTAGTATATCTTATTAGTTCAGTTTTTAATGCAGTGATTCTTATGTCACTAGCATTGTTTATAGTTAATGCCAGTTTGATATCATTACCCGGTGTTATATGTGTTTTCGCTACCATAGCTTTCAGGCTTACTGTGTGTTCTTTAGATGCAAAGGGTTTGCTTAGTTCTTTGTAAAGTCCGAATGTGATGGGTTCTGGTGAGCATGGAACGGTATTACCGTACACCATAAATGGTGCTACAAATTTCGGGTTTCTACTGAGTAATCCTGGTCTAACAAATTCGACGCACATTGTATATGTTATAGTACATACATTATCTTTATACGTGGATGGTATGTTGTCTGGCAGATTGAAACAAAATTCGTGGCTATGGACTCCTCCAGTCAAAGCTACTGCATTATCTTCTTGATCTTTATTAATAAGATTTTGGTGTAAAACTACGTACTTCTCGTCACCGCTGTAGGTTGTGTACGATGGGCCATGCGAAGTGGTGTCACACTTCGACCATGAGCAGTTTCCTGCGCCGATGAGCGATAGAGTTATGTTTTCAAAATCTCCTGGTTTCTCTATGTTAAATTTGATGGACCCATCGACTGTATGACCAGCTCTGTGGACCCCATGCTGCGGTTTCTTGAAAAATATTTGACACGACACACTCATTGTTTATTAGAATTGAATGCCTAACGTGTTGTCGCTTCCGTGGTTTGCACAATACTGGCCAGCATCGAGATTTACATTACAATTTAATGTTTACATTCGTGTGACTCATCGATAATCAATAACTAGGAAAATAATAATATAATAATATCGCCAGACGAACACCAACTATACAGTGCCTCACTAAGGAACGCTTGTATTATGGGTACCGTACAATGGACTGAGGGCGAACTCGGTATATAATACTTATATAGATATTAAACATCCATGTCTCGGGTACAAACATTCATGCTCATCACACAAAGCTTGATCCTAACAGGATTCGAACCCGGAACCGTCGGCTCAGAAAGCAGGGTAAACCAACTGCGCTAATCAGGTCGCAAATTAAGTGTGATAGGTTTGATTCATATATGATTGTATATCTTCGCTATTGAGTAATACACATCTGATCTGTACACACATCTGATATATATCTATAGATAAGTAAAACTATTTAGTTGACTCGGCCCGCTATTAACTGGGACCGCGGTCCCAGTAGACTAATTTTATTCATTAAATTATTTACCATTGATCGACTCGGACTACTTACAGTATAAACAACGAACTATTGTTTGAATCTAATAAAAGTTATTGGATTTACAATCCGTTGCATAATATATCTTCTCCTTTTGTAAATGATCCTTGTTTTCAATCGAAACAATCGGTATTATCTTTTCGCTAAGAGTTTGTACAATATCAGGAATATAGCCAACAGCCAATGCTTTTGTAAAGCAGCCAAAATGTCGGGAACTTATTACAAATGCGATAAAATCCGTAAAATTATTTTTATTTCAAAACGGCTAACCAATTTAAAACATGCAGTTAGTTAGCTGGTACCGCGGTCCCAATGTACAGCGGTCCGAGTCGACTAAACCCCTTCTGTCCGATAATTTACACGTTGGTATTTCTAAAACAATTTTATTATCTTATCTATAATTATTATCTCTAACTAAACAGAACGGGTGTAGGCTTTTCATTTCATCTGGCATTGGGGTAAAACCGACCCTGCCTCGGGATAGCGAGCTACATAAATTGTACCCTTAGCTCTAACAGGGTTAACACGAAATCAACGGAGCCGGTGTATACGTATAAATAATAACAGCATTAAGATTTAGTTTGAATTAGCTGTTCAATTAACTTCGCAACAAAAGACACGAGTTTTAAGGTTTTTGTTGTCATCCGCCTTCAGCATCATATCTACAGAATGGATGAACAGAATCAGAATCAGAATATTTTTTATTCATGTAAACCATTAAGTACAGTATTGATTTCTTATATTTACGCGAATACTACACGTTGAAATAAAACTAATTTTACGGATTTTTTCGCGTTTATTTTATGTTTTATACGTTCCCAACGTTTCGGCTGCTTTACAGCAACCATGGTCACGGCAGGACTGAGGTGGTTGACGTCCTGGTGTCATAGTTTGAAAGGGCTATCCTCATATTTAACGCGAAACAAATCGTAAAATTTGTTTTATTTCAATTAAGTATAGTACTTATGAATCGTCAAAATAGTTACACAATTATACTGAGCTATATCTTTACCACCCGTTCGGAATGCCGTTCCTATGGAGAAGAACAGGCAAGTAACTCCATGGTTGCTCTTTTTACAAAGTCCGAGCGTTATTTGATTCGGTTTCCTTTAGTTTAATAGCTATGAGATAGTTCTCAGCTTTTTTTGATGGCAATCAATGCACTTTTCATGATACGATACCATCTGTTGATAGCTATTAGTTTTGAGTGTTTTTTTCCATAACAATTTGTGTCTTTATAAATACATCAGCGAAATGAAAATCTCCAGACAATTTATTACGCGTGTCACGCGGAATAACATTTGATGTCACTTGGTTGTAGGGTGCCTAAATGTTACGATTTACATAGGACAGTCTTTATGTTGTTGTATTCGCGTTTTTCATGGTTTTTCTTGAATTCGTTCTTCGTTGAGATCCGTAGAGAGTATGACTTACACCAGCAATTCGCGAATACATTATAATTGGTCTTAAATGAGGTTTTTATGAAGTAATTTTAACGTCATTATATTGTATATCATAAAGTAATGACAAATTTATCTCAAATTACATTATTCGCAGTGTATGACGATATAAAGAAAAATTGTGCAGTACCTCAAGCACAATCTTTTTACGTATCCTGTATGTAATATAAGCATCATCCATCCCTCTCACACCACAGAACTCATAAGGATGTGTGACAGTATAGTCAGGGGGCCTGGATACCTAAAATACTGGCTGCGGCTTAGTTAATACTCCAGATATCCCACAAATTATATGTAACTTTTGGAGTTGCCCCCTAAACTTTTGGACTATAAATGTAATTTATGGAGATGAATAAATGAATGAATGAAAAATGAATTCGCAATGGTCAGCTTTCGAATAAGATGAAGATGGGGTTTTACACATTGTCAAACAGGCCGTTAGCATAATTTCATTTGCGGTTATTATGAAAAAATAACCCGAGAAATAGTCCTATTTTTAATCTATGCCCACCGAGCTATATGATCATTATCGTTCACCGCAATCATGGTAACCCTACTCGTACGAAAAAATTGAATACATTTTTTTCTACTCAAACACTGTTTATGTAATCTCCTGAAAGAGTAATAACTTTGCGTACCTAACGTGTTTGCTTAAGCATATTACGAGATTTTGACAATAAATAAGCAATTTCTCTCCTTTGAAAGGCATGGAACGTGAAATATTTTGACGAGCTCTCGTCCATATGTCACGTTCTGAATGATCACTCCCGATGGGGTTCAGTAAAAACTCTTCGTATTTCAAGATGAACTGCATCCTATGGTAGAACTTCTTGCTTATTGATGGTCAGATAAATTTGAAAGCAATAACCGGCTCAGTACCTTCATCAGAAACTGTGATTGTTGTTTTTTTTTAAATAATCCTAGTTCGAATATACAAGAGAAACAATATAAAATATAACCAACCAGCACGTCAAATGCGAGCTATCTGTATACTTTATAGTCTACCGTATTTAGACATTTTGTATGGAAAATTTAAAAGTGCCTCTAGCGGACAGTATTTAAATCTTTCTATTCTCGATACAAAATGTCTAAATACGGTAGACTATAAAGTATACGGTTAGCTCACGAATAATCTCGCATTTGACGTACTGGTAGGATATATTCTATAGTAAGTTTCTCTTGTATTTTTGAACTAGGATTATCTTTAAACCAATAATCACAGTTTCTGGTGTAAGTACAGAGCAGGCTATTGCTTTCAAATCTGTCTGACCATCAATAAGCAAGGAGTTCTACCATTGGATGCAGTTCATCTTCAATACTAACCCTACTACTCGCAGAATATTTGAAGCGCTAATTACTTGCAGGGGTTTTTATTTTCACTTCTCTATTGTATTATGGGCTTGGCAACTACGTATGCATTTGATATCACACATCTTATCACTGCATTTCGACAAAGATAAGCACTGTTTGAACGTGACTCATAAAGTGACCAATATCATTTCAGTCCTTGGTGTGATCCTTACTCATTACTTCCCAGTACAAAGGCGGTTGCTCCATCGGAACCATTTCGTCATTGTGCCTCTCACCAATAGCTATAGGTATTTCAACAGTCGCATTTATATGTGGAAAAGGCAATCTGGCCGTCACTTTCAGTGTGTATACCCTCGACATTACTTTTGAACATCTAACTGTGTATATATCTGTCCGAATCGGGATCTTATACAGCAAATTTGCTGTACTATTCTCAGGAACGTTGGGAGATTTCAGCTCTTCAATGACTGCTCTTTCACTCTTAACGTTTCCAGAATCATCTCTATAAACTATCTCGCTGATAAGTTCAGTATTGACACTTACAGTGATGTTACTATGATTTTTAACAGTGAAACATATCTTGTTATCTCTGCTTGGGGATAGGTAGCCGTTATCAAGCTTGCCTTTCAAATGTATCGTTTGCTTCTTCTTGAATAGTTTTATCAGTGTTTTGTCAAGTCCAAATGAGATTGGCCGATCGGGGATCGTGATCGGTATATTCGGATGAATTGTTAGATGTTTCGTTACAAATATCTGTGGCATTTTAAGAGTACTAGGCTTTTCGAATATCAACGCTATGTGGTAGTAAATTTGACATATTTCCGTTTTCACTGACGGTGGTATATTTAATGGGAGTTGTATTTCGAATGGATACTCATATGTTGCTGCGTTGATTGTTAAATTGGTTCTCTGATCATTAGTAATTACTCTCTCTATAATGATCTTCTCGTTACCTTCGTGTTTAACGATTTTGTTAACTCCTGGGCCCTTATTCTTCTTCTGCTGTGTCCATTCGCATATTCCTCTGCCGATTAATGAGAGAGTGACCCTCTTGTACTGTGTGGGTTTACTTAGAGAGTACTTCACGACACCAGCTATAGATTGGCCTATGATGATCTTCCCGTCTATTGACGGCTTTATTAATATTTGACACGTCACTCCCATTCTATTATTTTATAGTTTTATAAGCGTTTTCAAAATACGTGTACATGCTTTGATAATCTTTGGCGGTACTAAATTTGTGATAAGTGAAATCGTACGACACGTTGATGCGATAAGAGCTATCTGATTGAGTTAGTCGTGACGTTTCTTATTATCAAATACACTATTACCACCGGCGCTCCACGAAGATCGCACCCGCCATTATATCAAATTTGATAAGCTACGGTCTCGTAAAAGAATACCGATCCCGACCAAGGACGATACGCGAGGCCATTGAAATTAAAAAATATCCTAATTTCAATAGGGAAGATGGCTGGATGCTACCACCGACTCGGGATCCAGTAATTAATATAATGAAATTCTAAACCAAGCGCACCATTGCAAGACCTCAAGACACTGTAAGCACTTTCTGCGTAAATCGGACCGAAAGCAGCAACGAAATATGAGAGTACCCCGGTTCAAACTATGACATTAGGACGTCAACCACCTCAGTCCTCCCGAGACCATGGTTGCTGTAAAGCAGCCGAAACGTCGGGAACGTAAAAAAAGTATAATAAACGCGATAAAATCCGTAACATTCGTTTTTATTTCAATGTGTAGTATTCGCGTAAATATTAGGAATCAATAGACTATTAACTGTGTACTGAACAACCTCTACTGAGTCTGCTTGCGCAGTCAGTGCAAGTTTCACCCGAGGCATCCACTGCCTCGTCCTTGTTGTCAGCCCCGCGTAAGCCAAGCCGTGGCATATATGATTCCTCGCAAGGCTGTACGGCCAATCAGTACGTGGCTCAAACACAACATGTACTCAGAAAACGTTTGTATAAAAGTGTCATTAGTATCGAAAAACAATTTTCTTATCATATAAACGACGCTAGGAATACTAATATCAAACTATTCAAGAATATACAGAGTTCGAATTACGGCAATTTGGGCGAAATAGATTTTTATGGATCGTACCTTACATACAGTGTAATTGTTACAGACTGACAAATTATACGGCGATATTTAAAAAAGGTATACATAATGTTCCATGAGCAACATTAAATAAAAAGTTACCATAGACACGCGTTATAGTGACTCTACTTTATAGACTTACCATTATAACGAAGCACTTCATTCAATTACACCATTTTAGATTTATACTTAAAACCATTGTTATTCCTAAATAATTCATCATTCATATACAACCACAGTTCAATATTCCTCTACATTTAATTAAGTTTTTTAAAGATAATTATTATAAAAACCATTAAAACACTTAATTTTATTACAATTAAACACACACTAAATCATTACAGTCACTAAAAAACATTTTCAATAATCATTATAATTTGTCACCAAAATATTAGAATATTACTTCGAGTTAACGAAAGTTTCAGCGTAGCGCGTCGTCTACTGCGGGCGTAGCGATCGCTACGAAGGCTATGAGTCAACTGACGTCGCGTAGCGCTACGAACTTGTAGGACCAGGGATGCTGCGTAATACACTGGGACAAGTCGCTGATTCATTCATCAGTAGAATACTTTGATACTTCTTTAATTAATTATAACTTGTGTGACTTTTATGTGAATGCAGTAAGGCTCTTATTTTGGGCGAATTAATTAATTGAAACAACGCAATAGCAAGTCTTACCCTTTACCCGACCTTCTTTCGGTTTTTTTTTAATTAATCCTGAATTCATATTGATATCTTATATTTACACGAATACTACACATTGAAATAAAAGTAATTTTGCGAATTTTATCGCGTTTATTTTATGTTTTTTACGTTCCTGACGTTTCGGCTGCTTTATATTAACCATGGTCACCCGCTGTTATATTAAATTTGCTCAACCACAGATCGTCGCATAAGAATACTGGTACGTGAGACCATTGAAATTTATTAAAACATCCTAATTTCAATAGGGAAAATGGCTGGCTGCTAACACCGACTGGGGATCAAGTAATTAATATAATTAAATCATAAACCAAGCGCACCATTACAAGACCTCAAGACACTGTGAGCACTTTCTGCGTAGATCGGACCGCGAACAACAACTAACTACGAGGATACTCCAGTTAAAACTATGACGACACCTTAGTCCCCCCGTGACCATGGTTGCTGTAAAGCAGCCGAAACGTCGAGAATAGTTTTCTTTTTTTTAATATATTGGCCAATTGAGGCAAGCACTCAGACGAATAAGTGTAGGCGAGACGCCTAATGTACCGTCGCGGTACGTGGGCGAGTCACATATTGTGTGGTCCCCTTTGTTCGCCTCAACTCAGTTCAAATTTCGCATTGTATAAGAAAACTGTCTGTCAAGACAGATATACAATCTCTTTAATTACGTACGTGAGTAACCAAATTAGCATTTTTATAGGATGCTGGCTTTTACCCGCGGCTTGGCTCGAGTAAACAACAATTTTGTTCTACAGTTCCACTTCTTAAGGTCATAGCGCATATGTACCTCATCTTTTAACTATAACTATAGGTATTCAAAACTTAAAATCATGTTTAAATACGTCCAATAGTTTTTTTCCGTGACACACAAGCAAACATACAAACAGACGAAGATTAGAATACTTGTGTTGGATTAGGAGGCGTCCAAAAAGCCTATTGCGGCATTTTTTCAATTATCTTCAGTTAAAATCATTTATTTCGCATGAGCCGAGGGCACTTACAAATTGTGTTTTTTTTTTAACTACAACCTGATCGTATTGCGACCTAGTGTATAGGCATATCATATTACAGATTTAGAATTGTATATCTGCATAAGATGGAGCTGTCTGTACCAGATTGAAGTGTTACGTGCACGTTTAGAATTCTGATAATTTAAGGGGGAAGCTCAGGGTCAGGGCGCGAAATTCAAAATGTCAATGGTTTTTATTTTTTCATGAAAAATTTGGACATCTTTACGATGTCATTTAGTGTATCGCAAAACACTAAATTACATCGTAAAATTGGCCAAATTTTTCGTAAAAAAATAAAAACCATTGACATTTTGAATTTCGCGCCCTGACCCTGAGCTTCCCCCTTAAGGAAATACTTTTGCTCTCTCTCGCATAAAAAATGTAACACTAATAATCTGTCTTTTACATTATATTGGGAAGTGAGAAAGAGTGGAGAAATACGATACATCAATATTAAAAAAATGATCTCAAAAATCACAATTATCAATACAAATGTGCTGAAAAAGCACAGTTTCAAGGCTTAGTATACTATTTCTGAATCACCTGTATAGTTTAAAAAAAAAACCATTTTAGCAATCAGTTTCCATTGATTGATTAGCAACTGACAGCTCGTTAGGATCGGGTGCCACAATGTGATTAATGGCTTTATTTAAATCAAACGGCATATTTTTTTTAAATCGTCAGAAATCATATGAGAAACGCGTTATGTTTTTTATGTAACAGATGTATTTAAAGGGGGTGATATACCGTCCGAGTATACCCAGGGAAAATGAAAATATATTGAAGCTAAATCTATATGATACTGAATTATTTATACAGGATATATAAATATGTATATGTATATATAGCTGCGCCCCGCGGTGTTACCTGCGATTAAAAAGTATGTATGCTACCATATTAATCTATCCCACGGGAACCATTCATTTTACCGGGATAAGAAGTAGCCTATGTGCTATTCCAGACGATAATCTATCTCTGTGCCAAATTTCATCCAGATCCGTTCAGCCGTTCTAGCGTGATTGAGTAACAAACATCCATCCATCCATCCATCTAAATTTTCACATTTATAATATTAGTATCGATACATACATACAAATAAATAAAATTGGAGTGTCTGTTTGTAATATTAAAATAACCGCTTTATACTAAAACATTTGGATGTATACACGGTACCTATACCAAAACAACCTTTGTAAATTTTTTGTCTGTCTGTCTGTTTGTTCCGGGTAATCTCTGAAATGGCTGAACCGATTTTGACGGAAATTTCACTGGCAGATAGCTGATTTAACAAGGAGTAACTTACGCTACTTTTATTTTAGAAAAGAAAATAGGATCTCTCGAAAAAAAATTAAAACCAACGTTGCAGCGCTGCGCCTGATTAAGTTTGATAGCAACAATCTGCAATGCGTCCCGTGAAATCAGAAAACGCGAGCAGGCTGTTGCCAACGGTTGAGTCTTTGTTAAATACCACGCGGACGAAGTCGCGGGCAACAGCTAGTAGATATATATAATACACATAGTAAATATCATATAGGTACATATTATATATTCACACGCACATACAGTACACTATTGTTTACTTAGGATAGCCGCTGTGTTATTTGTTGGGCTACGTGGATCGACCTTCGTAAAGCTTTGAATCAAATTCAGGTTCCTTGCAGTACATTAGTAATACCTTTTACTTTAACGTACTAAAATATAGATGTGGCAATTTTATGTAATAAATAAATAAATATCGCCATATGAACACACCAAATATACGGTCCCACTTTAAGCAACGCTTGTGTTATGGGTACCGTACAATGGACTGAGGGCGAACTCAGTATATAATACTTATATACATATTAAACATCCATGACTCGGGTACAAACACTCGTGCTCATCACACAAAGGTTGTTCCCTACCAGGATTAGAAACCAGGACCCTCGAAGCAGAGTCACTACCACTGCGCTAATGGAGGCGTAATGGACATTATGTTGGCTATAGATGCCTTCACTCGCATGGTGATGCTTGTTGTCCTGGTAATCATGAAGAATATTTTGTATTCCGGACAATATTTTAGTTTTTTTTTCAAAAACCATTCAACACATTTAAGTGAAAGTTGTAGGTTGTGCACCTGGTCATTGTATGCTATACTTAGTATCCTGGGAAATGGAAGAGTTCGTCCGGGATAGTTAAAAAACTAATGTCTGTAAACTGGGCAGTTGTTTGTTTTATTTTCTTCTCAAAAATTATAACATTAAAAATAAAATAAAGACAAAATAATTTTCAAACACGGGATTAGTATTTTTAGCATTTATTATAATATTATTAAGTAATTATTCAATTGAATGGAAGCATATGTCCAACATGAAGGCTGTCTGTGTTCTTTGAAAATAAATCTAAACAATTCAATTTTAGGTTACCAATGGAATCTTAGTGAGTACTACGAATACATAATCACAGACCTGTTTACAAGTTCAGACGTATCGATACCACTGGCAAAGTTTTACCACATACATGTTTTTTTGCCTAGTGGTATGGCCGGTCGGAATAAACAAAAATGTTCTGGACTTTGTTTTTTTTATATGTGTGTGCGTGTGTTGTCTTGTAGGGCGCCGTGTGTTATCTGAATATTCTAACAAGTCTGTGCTTCAAATGTACTTAAGACTATAATGCCTACTCGGTAATTTATTAGCTTCTTGTTTATAATTGAAAGCAATTAGAGGTGTAAGCCGACAGGAAAGTACTCACAGGTCTAATACGATTTTGGGTGTGCGACCGCCCGCTCATATTATTTACATAATAAGATACTATAGAAGTAACTACACAATGTGCTATACAAACATTACTTTACATCTGTATAAATTGTTAACACAATTTTCCTTTCATAAAATATGATTTGACATACAATTAATTATTATGTCGGTTAAATTATATTTTACGAACCTGCCGGTTTTTTTTGTCAAATGAATTATTAAAAAAAATACAACCGAATTGAGAACCTCATCCTTTTTGAAGGCGGTTAATAAAATATGTAGTGGACACGCCATTTTCATATCATCATGTCACATCCATTATTTTATTTATAATGTGTATTTATTGAATGTGCTATTGCTATTAATTACTTGATATCGGCAAAATACCCGATAAGTTGTGGGTGTGGCCATATTCATATCCATTTTATTTCAATGCATCTCATTTTGTAAAGAAAGAAAAAGAAAATAAGTAGTTTGCGTAAAGATGAACTTGTCATTCATAATTTTTCAAACGTTTTGTTTATAATTATCATTGTTTTTTTTTCTTAATAAATTATAAATTTACTCTCGGGGTCAAATCTCACATTTCATTCCCACGATTGAACCCAAATTGTATATTTTGCCGAATAACATTACAAAAAAGTGCTGTTTTGTAAAGTGGCTAGTATACTTGAAAAAAAAAAAACGATTGAACTATGTAATTAATTTTATTTTTTGCATAATATAAACGTTAATTAGCTTGGGCCTTGGGGCTTACAGCTGGTGTTTGATTGTTGTTTTTTTTACTTCCTGTTGATAGCAAATATTTATGAATTCCATGACAGTAATCTATATACTACAAATAAATAAAATTGGAGTGTCTGTTTGTAATATTAAAATAACCGCTTTTTATTAAGTGCATTTGGATGTATACACGGTACCTATACCAAAACATTTTTCTTTACAATTTTTGTCTGTCTGTCTGTCTGGTTGTTCCGGGTGATCTCTGAAATGGCTGGACCGATTTTGACGGGACTTTCACTGGCAGATAGCTGATGTGACCAGGAGTAACTTAGGCTACTTTTATTTTAGAAAAATAAAATAGGATCTCACGAAAAAAAATTAAACCAATGTTGCAGCGCTGCGCCTGATTAAGTTTACTAGCCACAACCTGCAATGCGTCCCGCGGGCTCAGAACGCGCGAGCAGGCTATTTCCAACGGTTGTGTCTTTGTTAAATACCACGCGGACGAAGTCGCGGGTAACAGCTAGTAGTCAATAAAAAAAAAAATCGAGTTAGCGAGCCTCCTACCATTCCCTGCCAATACTTTCGTTCAAGAAGTCAATCGAGTTTATTGTAACTTAGCGCCTGTTATGAGTTAACATAAGGGATAGTGGATGGTCGATCCGTAGTAATACGGAAATTACAAAAGTAGGTACTTACATTATTAACATAGATAATTGGTAGGGAAAACCAACATCTTTATTACGAATTCTTATTTCGAATTGAATTCTTAGTAGAATTATCTTGCGAACTAATATATTTCGTTGTATTTATAGGATGTGCACATGAAAGAAACCGCAAAACAGAGTTTATCGTACGTGAATTTTATTTTACGATTTTAATAGCGGTTGGAACCAAAGTTGAGACAATATAATGAATATAAAATATCTTTGAATATGAGGTGTAACAAAAATAGTGTAAAATATTTTAACAGGTACATCATACAGATCACGTTTATGTATAAAAAAAAATAAGAGTTTAAAAAAAAACCTAGTAGATGGTAGTGACCGCGACCCTTAACAAAACTTAATGGCATAGCTTCGAATGAGTTTCTTTTTCTAACTTTTTATACTGGCAATCGGCTACAAAAATGCCTTTCTTCAGTATTTTAAATATATATAGGTACCCCTGATGATAATGATGATTTCGATGACGATGATCATGATGGAATGAATCCCCCACCCTTATCAGTAAAGCTGTGGATACTTTACTGAAAATTTGTCGGACATCTTGAGAAAACTTGAAAAGTCAAGGAATGCTTTTTTGTTATAATCTCCTTCACTCGTGCACGTTTATGAATATACAATCCCACTAATATTACACATTATATATCAAAGAAACACATTGTTTGGAAGAAAAAAGAAAATTGTTTTTTTTTTTTTATTACATTATAGGCAAGTATTTGATCTCGATCTCACCTGATGGTAAGTGATGATGAGATCTACGATGGAGCATACTTGCCTAGGTAGGAAGGCGGCAGTAGATCGAGACGCTACATTCACTAGGCACATGCAGCGCAACTGATCTGACCCGCCATTCATGAATGGCAACACCGAACATCATGCCGGAACACGGCTAGGCCGCTTGGCGACATAGCTTTGTTCAGTGGGTGGTGACTAACCACGGCCGAAGCCGACCACCAGTAGAGTTGTCACCTGGTTGGCACCACCCAGGGTCACGTGTAGGGTATCTCGAGGGTATTTAATTCTCCTACAGACGAAGGTGACTCGACCTCATTTTCCCGCCAAAAAGTCCATCCTCGTCGCGTGCGATTTTATACTTTATAGTCTATGGATCTGTCATTTCGTACGCAGAGCCAATTAAACAACGCTTCTAGCGGACGGTATTTAAAACTTTAAATTCTACATACAAGGTCTCTAAATTCGTGAACTATAAAGTATACGTTTAGTATACGAATAATCGCGCACTTCGCGTTAGAACTGAAAATTAACATAGAAACTAGATATTTTGATAATAAGTTAATACTTAAATGTAATATTTATTCATATAAATTTACTAAACAGTAGCTGTGAGCGTATTTTTTTTCAATATCCCGATGGAAATCTTCCACGTCCCTGGCCGAGGAGTATACATATACAGCGTGATCCAGAAAGAGTATAAATATTTGAAACCTGCGCTTCTTGAGCGCTTTTTTTAAATTTGGCATCACCATAGGTATTTTAACAGTGTCAAGTAATATAAATTATTTCAGTTTTCGAGTATATGCACAGGTCCAAAGGCTAGGCCCAAGTAAAATACCGCCCTATCCCTCAATCAGTAAAGTGATACTTTACTGAAAGATTTTTTATGGATTTTTGTGAGAAACTGAAAAGCCGATATCGTCACTCTGTTTCAATTACCTACACCAGTGCACTTTGCTGAACCCATAATGGTTAATATTCCACTTATATCACTCACTATAACTCGCAGGAACACTAGTTTCAGAAATTAAATCTGACGCCATGACTTTTCAGTTTCCCGTCAAAAAGTCCAAAACATTTATTGAAATTAAAATTTTGATAAAAATATGTATTTTGTTGTTTTTTTTTCAATTGTCATTGTCGAAATTTTGACGTCACGTATTACAAATGCGCCATATAAACGCAGGTTCACCGGTTTTTATAACCTTTCTGAACCACTCGGCATACGATAAGTAGTATAGATATTACATAACGATACTATTACGATGCGATACGGTTTAGAGTTAAATCTTATGTTCTAGGAATCTGCGCACACCCCAACAGTAGTCCTCCATATATTCATCCCAGTTGATGTCGGTGGGGTCGCAGGGAAACATGGAGCGATCGTCGGACGATAGACCAGCACAGAGTTCCCGGACGCCGGTCGCTGTCATCACCCAGGAGTGCGATGTGAAGTACGCGAGAGCATCTCGAGTCATGATCACGAGGGACTGAAGCTTCATGTACCTGATGATGGAGAGGTTCCTCTTAATTACTTCTCGTAATCTATACTTACTTATCTATACTAATATTATAAATGTGAAAGTTTGGATGGATGTTTGTTACTCTTTCACGCCCGAACGGCTGAACAGAAATGGATGAAATTTGCCACAGAGATAGATTATAGTCTGGAATAGCACATAGGCTTCATTTTATCCCGGTGTTTTAATTTTTTAGCGCAAAGGATCAACATTATTTTTTGCGCGGGTAAGGGCGCCTCAGGGCGTAGCTAGTCTGTATATATAGGACAGATTGGGTTAGTTACACCTTTTATAACTCAACAACGAGCGTCGAGCATCTTCTTTGAATATGTCTCCGCCCCGTATAGCAGAATAAATATTAAAACTCAATAAAAAATCCCAAAAAAAAATTACAGGTAGGTAATTTATGTAACTTTCTGCAAAAGAATAATTTCAACTGTCCGTTCAGAATGCCGTTCCTATAGAGAAAAAAAGGACAGGTTACAATGTTTTTTTAAGGTGTGTATACATAGCGCAACTGGCTTTATGTGAGCAGACAATAACATTATTACTATATAAGAAAATAATAATAAAAAAAAAACTTGGTCAGTATTTAAACATGGAAGCTTAGGCGGTGCATGTAGCATTACATATAATTTGCTTCAGTGTGATGCATGAAATATTATGCAGTGATTAGGCCAGAGTCCCGCCCCCCTCCGGATAATTGTTGTTGTTGCTTATTATCTCTGGTCCAGGGCTAGATTCCCTCCCCCCCGCCCCCCGAAGTGAATTCCAGGCGTCCGCCCTGCACTTTGTATGTTTACCTTGGTCGTTTTCCCATCATCTGCCGCCATATATCGGCAAAATAGGCCGGTATGATTTGGAACAGAACAGTTACAATTGGGATGAGCCAACTGTGCGTCGTGAACAGAATTGGCAAGTGGAGAATTGCTGAAAAAAAAGAAGGTACTTAAAAAGATACGTTTAAAAGGAAAAAGTCTGTATATAGCTACCTACATACACTGGGTGGCCGGTGGATGCGAGTGGCGAGTGGAGGACCGTGATGTGTGGAAATCATTGGGGGAGGCCTATGCCCAGCAGTGGACGTCTATCGGCCGATAGCATATACCGGGTGGTTCAAGGAAAACTACCATTGGAACTTGCTCTTTATAAGCGTATCCACTTCGAAATCACAATTTAAAAAAAATGCTCGAATGAAATCAATTGTCGTTGTGTTGGGGGCAAATTAAAAACATACTAGATCGTGTTTATTGCACATTTCTAGTTAAACTAAAACAGCCTTTTTAGTATTCCACTGTTGGGCATATGCTCCCACCCTGTGCCTCCCATCAATGCGAGAGGTTTAGGCCATAGTCCACCACCCTGCCCCATTGCGGATTGGCGGTCTTCACACGTCTTTCGAGGGGCTCTCTCTTAGACATGTGGTTTTCACCACGATGGTTTTCCTCACCGTTTACACACACTACTAGTAAATAAAAAAAACCTTACTATTATCATATTTCATCGTATCCTCTTTGAAGGTCCCCAATATTTTGCCCAGCGTGATGGGGTTGCAAGCGCTACTACAGCAGTTGTAAATGGCCACTTCGTTTGAACTGAAATTAAAATTAAAATCAAATGAACGGGCATATGCAAAACACAGAATTCAAGCTAAAATAATGCCGTCTTGTTGAATTTGAAATTTTCTTTTCCTTATTTTACTATTTCGTTCGATCTACTGAGCAATCATTTTAATACGTGCGGCTATTATTTTTAAAGGCAGGAGAGGAGTATTATGGGCTATTATTTCCAGGCAGTTCACTCCCCGGCCTTAAACATGTCGTAATAATAGCTCATAATAGGCTACCTGTTTTACAATGTGCCGATGAACATTATCCAATGTTAATATGGATAACATATTTTGGAAGAAAAGTCAGCAGTTCAAATAAACTGCATTTGTTTTGTTTATTATTTATTTACTTATAAAGTTACTAGCTGTCCCGGCGAACTTCCTCAAAATCAAATGTATGAGAAAATGAATTGATTAGTACTCTATGAAAAATTTAAACAAATCCATCCCACGGGAACCATCACCACCACCATTTATCGGGATAAAAAGTAGCCTGTGCTGCCTGTGCTATTTCATCCAGATCCGTTCAGCCGTTCTGGCGTGATTGAGTAACAAACATCCGTCCATCCAAACTTTAACATTTATAATATTAGTGGGATGGGATGATACTGTTTGACAAAGGATTTTCCCTTTTTCACAGATTAAGTTGTTATTTATACAGCGAGGAAATGCAGCCAGCATTCTTGCCACCACTCCACGCGGACAAGGTCTTTTTAACCGACTTCAAAAAAAGGAGGAGGTTCTAAATTCTAAATAATGTATTTTTTTTATTTTTTTTATTTATGTTTGTTACCTCAGAACTCCGTCATTTATGAACCGGTTTGGAAAATTATTTTTTTATATGAAAGGATATGCTTACAGATTGGTCCCATTTTATTCAAAAAATTGTTTTGATCATGGGATCTATGAGGAATTGAGAGGACTCCTCAAATTTTATAGGCAAACCTATAGCAATTTTTGATACGTAGTTTGTTGTCATACAATTTTTAAGTTTTTTTTAATTGCCTGTTTGTAAATATTTAAGGATGTATTTGTTAAATTAAATAAAGAATTTAAAGAATGAAAAAAAAAAAGTTGTTTTTTTTATTCTACGCTCATACCTTCTAGCTCTTGCTCCAGAGACAATAACTGCATTAGCAACGTAATCCACGGGGATCAGATCAATAACATTATCTTCAACTCCGTGTACGATCCGATTGAGTCCTTTAGCAGTTGAAGTGGACAGGCCGGTGGCGCCATACCAGTTTTCCAGCCAACCTTTAATCGGATGCTCTTTTGCTGCTGTCACTATAAATGATAGTATGGTTTGAGACTAATAATTAATAAGTATATAGAAGGAACCTGAAACCCGTAATTAAATTCAAATTACTTAAACATTTGACGGGCTGATTAACGCAGTTGGTAGTGACCCTGCTTTTTGTGCCGAGGGACCCAGGTTCGTATCCTGGTAGGGGCAAACTTTGTGTGATGAGCACGAATGTTTGTACCCGAGTCATGGATGTTTAATATCTATATAAGTGATATATACTAGGTTCGCCCCCAGTCCATTGTACGGTACCCATAATATAAGCGTTGCTTAGTGTGGGACCGTATAGTTGGTGTGTTCGTCTGGCGATATTTATTTATTTCCTATGGGACGGACAGGTAGAGTCTGTCGGAAAAACTATTTTCTTTTTTTTACATCTATCTTGTTTTATAGTGATACATACCTACAGAAGGCCTGATAATAATAGTGGGCAAAAATCCACGGTTCTCCGCAACCAGATGTTCAGTTACTGCTTTAGTGAACGTGTACGTGTTTGGACGACCCTCTGAAACAAACTTTATTTTCAGGGGCGATGACCCCATGGGTCCCTGTCGCACCCACAACGGGTTATATTGCAGAGCACACGAGATGCAAAAGTGATAAATTTATTATTATGTCCTTCGGCTAGTTTATATCGTCCGGTCTACTGGACAAACCTATTATTTAGCAGGATGCATTCCTCTCAATAAGCAGGACTTTTAAGGAAAGTCGTCAAAGATGAGCATTAGTAACCCAAGGGGTTTTCTTAAAGCCAGAGCCTCGGATTATTCTAATACATAGGTGAAATTGCTTATCTACGAGTATATATAATAAGATGTGGGCCGGGACACATTTTTTGTTACCGAGTTCTTTGCTTCAGTTCTTGCCCGTTCTTCTCCATAGGAACGGCATTCCGAACGGGTGGTAAAGCAGTAGCATAATGTTTTTTTAACTTGACGATTCATAAGTACTGTACAATAATGGTTTACGTGAATAAAAAATATTCTGATTCTGATTCTGACTCAGTTAAGTATCTACTCTATTTATATAATGTACGCCAAGTGCAAGCCATTTTTATGGAGAATTGAACAACGCCTCTAGCGGACGGTGTTTGAAACTCGTAATTCTCCATACCAGACTATAAAGTATACGGTTAGCTTACGAATAATCTCGCAGTTGACGTACAATACTTCTTACAAGTATACGATGTGGGACCCCGTATTGACACACAAAAAAATCTTTCTATAACATATTCGAACAAATTCTTTATGTCGGTTCCAATGATATAAGATTACACAAAAACTTACTGAGAATCTTCTTAGTTTGCGCCGGAGAGACCCCCTCTTTGAGTTTCAAGTACATCTCATCGATGTCAACGGGCGCTGGATACAGAACCTCGTCGACTACTTGTCTGTCCGTGTTGGTGAAGGCTGTCGATATGTGGATAAACACCTGGGGATGTTTAGACATGTGTTGCTTGAAAATCTTTGTTGACAGCTTCAGAAGTAGGCTTAAGGATTGGTAGCTTGTATATAAGGAAACCGTTTATCATACAGGCTGTAGGTCACTTTGTGAAGAAAACTGAAACCGTGGATTCAACTCATGATTCTAGACTCCTAGAGTTGGAATTTTTCATCAATCTTTTCATTTCTTATACGTATTATTTATTATTGATTTTAGCATAACATCATAAAAGAAGTGTTTCTCACCGTGATTTTTAATTTAAAAAATTGAATTATTAATTTACATGTAAAATGCAAGGTAAATTAAATCTCGATACGCTCAAGCGCGCTCGCTACCCGCACGAGGCGGGTATTGCGCGAAGCGTTGTGTAGTGATCGCGTTCTGTACGATACATTGCGCGCTAAAATATTACGACATATGTTAATCCATGACTGTCGACAAAAATTATCAATCAAAATCTCCCAATAAAATGACAATTGTGATATTTTTGTGAACAAATTAATACTAAAAATATTGAGATATTGCAATTCTGACTTTACATAATGTTTACAAATGCGCTCAAGAATCGCAGGTTCAAGGCTTAATTAGATAATAAAAATAATAACAGTTCGATTTTTAAATTATTATTATCATGTCTCTCTCCACACGGGCTATACCCGGATCTTTGGAAGGCTTGCGTGGGGACATAGGTCCAACACGTAGAGACCCCTTTTGAAAATTTTAATGTTATGTTAGCCACCTGCTGGGGTCAACTGCTGAAAATGATAGCATAAACAGCGAATTGACCGCAGCGAGTATGGGAACTATTGAAGGAATATGCAAAATATATGGGCCTATGGATTGAGGCTTGGATACACATGAGATAGCACTGATGGAACGGTTGCGGACACCGGCCATAATCAGAGTTTATCTAATTACTTGTCACATGTTGTCGAGCAAAAATCGCCTTGAAACTTGTTAACTCAAAAACCAAACGATTTTCTTAGCAAAATGTTCTATAAATAGCAAGTAACTTTTACATTCACACAATCGTCAGAGCATTATGTAAATTATAGTTTCCAATCGATTGCGGAAATCATGATTGATGACACACTTAATGTTAATTTACATAATGTATTGTAAAATATAACTCACAACTCAATGGCTGTTAAAAAAAAATAACCTAAGAGTCAAGTGCAAGGCCATGAACAGACCGTGATCTTAAGTTTTAGCACAAGCAACTTATTTTACAGATTTTATCGCAAAAATATAAAATAAACGCGATACAATCTGTAAAATAAGTTTATTACAATAAGGAAAAGACTTAATTTCGAAAATATAATATCTGAAAATTTATTCCGCGAACACCCGATCCAGGAAATAAAGCTGCTTAAAGTATTCGCGTAAATATAAGAAATCCCATTCCTTAGTCTCTTTATGGCACATATTAATTTCCTAGCCTTTAGTCGCGGCTCCATGCACGCAACCATAAAATTTGCTTTACTGCTTGAACCACGATGTTATTAGCGTGATGTTATAAAACCTATCTTTATTCAGTCCAAATCGCTATCCAATAGATAGCTGTTAAACTGTTCAAAATTATTTAGAAGATCTCATAGATAGAACTTAATATTTAAGATTATATTCGTAATTATTGAGTAAATAATTATATTATATCTAACAAAATATTAATAAATTAAAATTAAAATGAGGCATGCTTTGAGAATGCACTCAGCCTTCCGCACTTAATTAAAATTGTATTTTGTAGTTTATTTTATACACTCACATAAATCTCAAAAAAACCACTTGTTTTGAAGTCAGAGTCGTCCAAAATAGCTAATTGAATTAGATTTTTAATATCTTAATTCTGCAGACACAGCACAGATAGATAATATTAGTTTAGAACCATACGATTGGTATGTTTGTCAGGCATTATTATTATTATTATTTTGTACTCACTTCAATATTTTTCATCCGTCTGCTGAGGTCTACCATCATTCTGGTTCCTTCCACATTTATCTTCCATGCTTCTTTCAGTGGCTCATTGAACTTAACGGTCGCTGCCGAATGAATTATAACTGAGACCTTTAAAAAAACAACGATTACTAAGTAATTACTTAGAATATATATTAATCCATCCATTATTTTGTATCAAAAGGAAAAAAAGTAGAGGTAAGGTTTTTAAAGTAATTTGGCTATGGGGTACGAGTAATCAGTTAATTTTGGAAAAATGGTCTCTTGCCCTAAACAGTTAATAATTTATAAATAAAATTGGAGGACCATGTCACGACATCATGTTTCCTATTAAATACTATCCTTTTTGGTATCAATTTCAAGGAACAAGAACGCTATGCGAGCGGTCCAGAAGCAACAGTATTGTCAAATATAAAAAATCTTCCTCGTTTTTGAAGTCGGTTAATATAAAAACTCAAACGTTCTAATATAATATAAAATAATAAATTAATGATAATAATATAAAGTAATTTACCTTCTCTATCAATGTTTCTTCATCATTCGGGCTCAAACCCAAGTTTGGTGATTCGATGTCACCAGCTATCGGAACAATTTTGTCTAAATCATTCGGTCGTTTGATTTTTAGTTTTGAAAATATCTGCAAAAATATTACGCATATTATGTCACCATCTTTAGAAATTATAGATTTTTCAAATTATTTGTACTCACTGGATTATTAATGAAAGCTTTGACCCTTTGATCGGACGAAACTCCTTTCTTGTCGCGTATAAGCATGTATATTTTATCAATATCGGGACAGCTGTAGAGTAGCTTCTCTATAAAAACCTGAAACAGACACACATTTTGTTTTCACCTTCGTTTTATAAAATTTTAACTGTTGTGAAAGTCATCTTTTAACGAAGAAATATCTGTATAGCATACATGTGGCAAAGGTAATGCTTTTTATGGCGTACACAGGAGAAGACATAAGTTAATTTAAGTACCTACACATATTATTTTCTTTAACAATAGTAAGCAATTAAAATAATATAAAGTCGACTCTCAAATTTACAATGGGATATTGATTTCTTATACGCGTTTATTTTATGTTACGCAAGGAACAACTAAATATGGGTACCCTAGTACAAACTATGACACTAGGACGTCAAACACCTCAGTCCCCCCGTGACCATGGTTGCCGTAAAGCAGCCGCAACGTTGGGAACGTAAAAACATAAATTAAACGCGCTAAAATCTGTAAAATACGTTTTATTTCAATACATTGGGAAATTCTATATCGAAATAAAACGATAAAAAAACAATTTGAATAAAAAATAAGAACTTACTTTGCCAAGGAACCCGGTTCCTCCAGTAATAAATACAGATTTCCCCGCGTAAAAATCTGATACACCCTCGTAAATATTATCACTTGTCGTTCTTACAACCATCGTTACGTTATTATAAAGTTTAAAAAATAATGCAGTTTCCACTAGTAATACTTTGCAGGTCTAGTCTAGGACTGCTAGATCGATTTATCTTAACTGGCAGCAGCAACTACAGATTATAATTTGAAACAACAATAGATATTGATCTCACAAACACTCCCACTGTTCTAAATAAAACAATGCTGCATCAACTCATATTTATAAACATGCCAATTCGTATGTTGCCGTGAAAAAACGCTGTTTGGATTATACAGGGTGTTAGTGGGTGCGTAATGAAAACTGATACAATGGATTCAGATCATGATTTTGGACTCCCCGAGTTCGAATCAGAATCAAAATCAGATTTTTTTTATTCACGTAGACCATTATGTACAGTACTTATGAATCGTCAAAAGTTACAAAAATAGTATGCTACTAATTTACCACCCGTTCAGAATGCCGTTCCTATGGAGAAGAACGGGCAAAGTTCTATGGTTGCTTTTTTATTTAAAAAGATCTTTTCAATTTTTGAGCAATACATTGTTATAGGTATGGGCGAACAATGTAGGAACGGCTAATCAGACTTTAGCAGCAGGTCAAAAAAATAAAAAGTACTAACTAAGTATAAAATTCGAATTTTTATTAGGTGTTCAGTATTTTTAAAATTATTTTTAGCGTAAAGACATAATAGAAGACTCAATTTAAATCTAAAACTGCAATGTAAATTAAAATTTAATTTGAATGAGCACGGTCGTCTATCGCTTGACGGATCTTATCGGATAACGTGCGTAGCGTTGTGTTGTGATCGTGTGGTTTAGGTTTCATTGTAGCCCATGACTTTCATAGCCCTTTCTTTGAGATAAATTATTTCTATAATTTTATTATAGGCATTAAGAGTAATCTTTACCCAAAGTTTTCGTTACAGCCTGTATAAAAACTACTGTCAAATTATTATTCATATCGCGGAATATGAAATCGCATAAGCTGTAGCCATTTATTTTTTATATATATATTTTTATTTCGTAAACGATCCTTCATTGAGATGTTTTTTTTTCACATGTCAATATATATATGGTTTGTGACTACTCTGCTTTTTATTTCGATAAAAGTTATAAAAACTTAAAGTCAAATTTGCACACTTCGTAATTTTTAACCTTTACACGGACCTAATAGAAAACATATTTTTTTTAGTCAATCGGTGTCATATAAACCTCATCACTCCTTATAACCTACATAATAAATAACGCAATGAAATAACGATGGTTTGTTTTCAAAATGACCAGGATCGTTTCCCAATTCATATGTAATGTTTTTTTTTAATCTATAGATATATGCAGTTTTTCTTATCTCTAACATACGTTTCTTAGAATATATTTTTCTATCTCTTATAGTTACAGCGATCCAGACATATTTTTTAACATCCTGTATAGCCATAAAATCCCTCCTTCCATTGCACATGGTTATTTCTAAGGTATTTACTTAATTAAGAAATTCATCGTGCAAATTTAAAATATTTAGATCCCCGGTTTAGATTGCGCGTTGTATATTATTCAGTGTTAAGGATTTTATTAAATAGACATTTTTCATAATTATATTTTAATTATGTTTAGTTTCAAATGTTTAGGTAATCCAATGCCGGTCACAAATAAAATAAAAGTAAAAGGAATAAATTTAATATAAAATTTATTGTGTATATAAGCGTGTACCTTATATTAATCAGTACCCAAGAGTACATTTTCTGACGTACTGTACGCCAACTTATAGGTTGTCTGGAGGAGATCACATTTGTATACTATCTATCTGTTGTCTTTGATCTCTCTCCCCACACGGGCTATACCCGGATCTATGGAAGGCTTGCGCGGGGACATGGGTCCAACATGCAGAGGTCCTTTTTGAGAATTTTAATGTTATGTTAGCCTCCTGCTGGGGTCAACTGCTGAAAATATTGATCTTGAAATCTTTGATTATTGTTAAGTTTATTTATTTGGTGTACAATAAAGACTTGAGTAAATAAATAAATGTTTATTCTTCATCCACTTAAGTGTATTATTTAGCTGTACACTTGTATTGTAAAGTGTTGAGCGGGTGATACACTGAGCGTCACAGATCCCCCGCTACAATTCCCGGAGACGCGCCGGACAACACCGGCCACGGCCGCGCTCACTGTGACACATTTCGTTCCAGGCAGGATCAGGCCAATCTGAAAAAAAGTGTAAGTTTGTAATTTTTTAGACTATGGTACACAAAAAAAGGAAGAAGCCGCCGTATCTATAATGAAAAGGTAATAAATAAACCAATAAAATAAAATGTGTTTGTTACTCCATAATTATTGGAAAAGGAGTGATCAAATAACAATCATAACAGTAGCTGTATGTAAATTTACCATCTGGCTATATTGTACTTAGTTTAGTTGAGCACCAAATTACAAAAAGCTAATGCAATATTACAGCTAAGTCGGTCATTACAATAGAGGCGTGATTGCAGACATCTTGGGTGAACTTGAAAAGTCAAGCTATACTAATTTTTTTTCTCTTGTGCACATATATCAACACACAATGGTTAATATCCTACTAATATTACAAATTATTTATCAAAGAAATATTTGTTATTGAAATTATAACAAAATTGACAACTTTGTCGGCGCCGTTATTTTATATTCAAGAGCGTGGTGTGGAAGGGGCATTAATGCAGCCATGGTCACTCTGCCTACCCCACCTACGCACGCAGCTTATGCACCCCCAACATTTGGACCCCACTCGCCAATAGATCGTCTTTATAGAAAGACCCTTCAAAGCCAAAATATTTGTAATTTTGCCAATTAAATCTATTGAGTTTGAGTCGCCTATGTTTCTTATGTTCCCCTACTGAACAAACTTCACTGTTCAACTTAAAGTAAAAAAAGGCATAAAAGATTTATACCAAATACATTATTTGCTATAAAACTATAGCTACTTAGTATTATTGATAATTGCTAGTGATGTGATATTGTTTTAAATGTCAAAAAATTACCTGTATATCAACCGAGTTGTCAGCCATCATATCTGCGTCGACCTCATTGGATTCTGTGTACATAAGATTAGCTTCATCTATATCATGACAGGTCCCACATTTCCATATGCCACCAAGCAGAACTGGTTCTTCTCCTCTGCCTGTAGATGTTAAGCTCTTTTTACTGCTGGCCACACATGAGCTACAATTACTAAGAGTGCTTATAGCTCGCCGCTACAGATGCTTAGAGTGCCTTAAGCTGTCCGCCACAAACGCTTATGCAACTTAACCGTATATAAATGGCCTTGTTCTGTGTCTCGTGTATAATCTTGACAATCTGGGTGTTTTCAAGTCGAAAGTGAACAGGTGCCTTCTAGCCAAGTATGCTCCATCGTAGATCTCATCGTCACTTACCATCAGGTGAGATCGAGATCAAATACTTGCCTATAACGTAATAAAAATAATAAAAAAAAGCGTTGCGATACCGTAATCGAGATCAAATACTTGTCAATAATGTAATAAAAAAGAAAAAAAAGCATCTTCTGTTACACTCACACCCCAGTTTTTTCGATAATTGGGACAGAGAATCAGAAACCGAATATGTTTTATCCAACCATTAATTACAGTAATTAATTATGAATCGTCAAGAAAGTTACAAAATGCTAAGCTACAACTTTACCACCCGTTCGGAATGTCGTTCCTATGGAGAAGAACGGGCGAGAAACTCCATGGTTGCTCTATTTAAAAATATATTTTAAATTTTTAAGCAATACATTGTTATAGTTATGTGAGAATAATGTAGGAACGGCTAGACAGACGTTAGCAGCAGGTCAAAAAAAAAGTACTGACTCTAAGTATATAATTACAAGTTAATTGTAATTATATACTTAGAGTAGTGATTAAGTGATTCGTAAACATGGTTCCCACATTTACGAATCACTTTTGTTAATGAATATAATAAGGAAGAGGAGAAAAACAAAATATGACTAGTCTGCTCGAACAAGGTCATTTATATTCCTGAGGAGCCAGACCAGCATCTAACCAAGAATTTTATCCTGTATATTTCTTGTATTATAAAGAT
Source organism: Pheosia tremula (assembly GCA_905333125.1). Classification (NCBI taxonomy): domain Eukaryota; kingdom Metazoa; phylum Arthropoda; class Insecta; order Lepidoptera; family Notodontidae; genus Pheosia; species Pheosia tremula. Next base: position 9,537,944 of record HG995404.1, on the reverse strand, counting down.
GTAGATCATCAAGCTTTCTAATATGAAGTGAATTTTTCCTAACATACATGATGTTATCATAATTATAGTACTGTCAAAATATTAGTTTCCTTCTTCTTCTTTCTTTACGAAAAGAAATGCGATGAAATAAAATGGATATGAATTTGGCCTCACCCGGAACTTAGCGGGTATTTTGCTAGTGTCAAGTAATTAATAGCAATATTAAATTAAATAAATACACATTATAAATAAAATAATGGATGTGACATGAAGAAATGAAAAAAATGTTTCCTTAAATAGACAGGATCCTTTCATGTATTACAATTACATCTCATCTGCCGTTGCAACCGCTCCAAGTGACATATTGTATGGTTCCTACTTTACCGACCGAATCACGTGGTTTTGTCGGTAAACACGGGCCGGTCGACGACCTTCAAACACCCTTACCGTCTTCTTCTTTACTTGGCTGCCCAACCTCCATACTACCGCCATTCAGCAGCATATCAATCACTGAATCTATGTACTCTTCGTCACTATTCACATACTCAGAAGACACTATAGCAATTAATAGTAATATTGTTACAATTTTATTAAACATTATTTTTTATATTATTATGTATTCATTTGCAGTATTTTTCGTGTGAATTATTTGATCTTGTTTGAGCAATATAATATTGTTTTATAAACAATGGATAGATTGGTGTAAAGACTCATCCATATTGTATGTTAATATTTAGCGTACATGTTATCTAGAGATATAAATTAGTTGACTCGGACCGAGTGAGAGAGAGAGTTGAGAGATGACTCGGACCGAGAGTAGTTGAGAGTTCGATTACCGTCTAGTTAAAGTAATGATATTTATTCCGGCTGGCTGCTACTGGAATTACCACTGGCTCATACCGTAGCTTGTAATACAAGCGTTGCTTAGTTTGGACCCATACATCATATTGATTTCATATATTTACGTGAACATTGAAATAAAACAATTTTTTAGGATTTATGATGTTTTTAAATATGAGGGTACCTCGTGTCAAACTATGACACTAGGACGTCAATCACCTCAGTCCTCCCGTGACCATGGTCGCTGTAAAGCAGCCGAATCGTCGGGAACGTAAAATCAATTTAAACGCGATAAAATCCTTAAAATTCGTTTTAATTCAACCCATATAGCATGTTTATTTTTGCATTACGTTTATAAATTTGCGCGGATTTTTGGACGCACCCTAACAATGTAGGCATTTCATTATCTGTTATCATTGACCCCGTCGAGATAAGCAGGCCGCGACGATTGAGTTCAAGTAGGTGTCTTGAATGATATTATACAACATCATTGCTTCTGGTTGATTTCACGTTTGCTATGTATATACAATATTTTTAAAACCAATCAATCAATCTTTTTTTATTCTCAATCAATCATTTAATTCTGACGGCTGGATTATCGCAGTCGGTAGCGCCCCTGCTTTCTGTGCTGAGGGTCCCGGGTTCGAATGCTGGTAGGGACAAACTTTGTGTGATCAGTGAGTAGCAGAACACTGGGCGACGAGAAAGGCCACCCATGCAATGGAGCGACGATATAAAATATAAAAGGCACCTTTGGCACGACTCGATGTGCAAGGCGGCAGACCGCCAATCATGAAAGCAAATAGCTGAGGCCTTTGTCCAAAAATGGACTCTAATAGGCTAAGATATCTGCGCTTTACCGTCAGTCAGTTACACATAGTACTAACAAGATGTTCCGTTTGTGAGGGCTTACATACGTATAGTGCTTTACGGTACGTATTCAGGAAAACGGGACAATTCTCACCCGAGTCTTGCTACAAAATATACGGAATAAAATTATAGCGGATTGCCATTTCAAAAAAAAACATTGTATTTCGAACCCTGTTCCTAAGCACATAGAGCCTCCATTATTACGTTTTATAAAATTGTAAAATTAAGTTTAACGCAGATTGCTTTCGCGTAAATCCCATAAGCCGGCATTAGAATGTTTTCAGGTGATCTTATTATCGCTCGTACCTTGTGAAACGGCTTTGTAACGGTTTTACCGGTTATTACGGTTTTTCATGTAGTTGGGCCAGATTTTTGATAAAGATCTGTGCAATCTGACCCTCAAATTTATAGCCGTTTTATAACTTTACCAAACGTCAAATAGTACCGCGCGCACGAGTTTTGCTTTGCGCAGTACTATATGACGTTTGATGAGGTTATGAAGCGTCTATAAATTCGGGGATATATCTGTATGTATGTATACCTAATGCGACAGATGACTAACTTGAACGTGAAGGACGTACCTTAGGTCGCTGGGTCGGTCTCTTGGCTGCCGCAAGCTCAGGATCTCACAAAATCACATTCACACACATTTATTTTGGGTTTACTAGTTGCGGGGCGCGATTATTGAGTTTTCAAATATTTTTTAATTGAGTTGCAGCAGTTTTGCTTGCTATTGCGGTACGACGCGGAAACGGACTTGGTAGCGGAGTGAATGAGAGAGGAGGCGAGAGCGAGAGTGAGTGAATAGTGCGTTTTGGTTTGAATGCGTGAGTATACGATTATGTATTATGGCAATATATATTATGTTATTAAATAAATAATATTTTTATATATTTCAGCGCAGCCACTAAGCAAAAACTCCACGCGCTAAAATAACACGTGCTATAATCTCTCCTTTTCCTTTACGAATCGACAGCATAGCGTATTTATAGTGCAGCTTCAAAGGCTTTTTAGAGACGGGCGGTAGCATTCAAAGCGGCTTATCGCTAACTTGCTGCACACAATTTTATAGAACTCGCCCCCGAAGCGCGCCTCGGAACGCTCGATATAATTCATCCCTCTACACCTCACGTATGCATCACAGCACTAGCGAATTCGATAAAGATCGCGTGGATTACATTCTCGTTTAGTAAAATCGAGAGAGTGCTCAAGCGGTACATCGGAGCGCTGAATAAAAAAAAATAAGATATATAAATCTGTAAGATTTTATCACGTGTATATTATAATTGATAGAACTAGGCGATATTTGGCGGAAATCCATTGTTAAACAATTTTATTTTATTACATAATAGGCAAGTAAGTATTTGATCTCGATATCACCTGATGGTAAGTAACGATGAGATCTACGATGGAGCATACTTGCCTAGAAGGTACCTGTCCACTCTCGAATTGAAAACATCCAGATTGAAGTCAACAAAAGTCAAATATAGGAAGAGGAACCCACCACTGACCCTCGGCTTGTCAACTTTTCCAATTATAAACCAACTTTGATCGATAATTAAAGAAGCCAGCAACACCGAACTCCTCCAAGATGTTAGTCAAGACACTATCTATCACGAATGATGTGTATTTTATGTTTTTACGTTCCCGACGTTTCGGCTGTTTACAGCAACCATGGTAACGGGAGACAAACAAGGCTTGAGCGCTTGGTAAAGATGTTGGATGTAACTTGACTGCTCTGTGCATATGCCACGTCACTTGAGCGATCTGTGCACATAGACGGCCTGATTAGCGCAGTGGAAGTGACTCTGCCTTCTGCGCCGCGGGTCCCGGGTTCAAATCTTGCTAGGGACAAGCTTTGTGTGATGAGCACAAATTTTTGTACCCCAGTCATGGATGTTTAATATGTATATAAGTATTATATACTGAGTTCGCCCCCAGTCCATTGTACGATACCCATAACACAAGCGTTGCTTAAAGTGGGACCGTATAGTTGGTGTGTTCGTATGGCGATATTTATATTTATTTATTTATTTACGTGACAAACGTAACTTGAGTGAAGTTTAGTGCTCGGTCCAAATGTGTAAAATTTTAAATTCAATTTTCACCACCCATAACAATTTCTTTACTCAATTAACCCACCCCCATACTATGTAACCCAACCCTAACTTCGTAAGTTCTCCTAGGGTAGTAATAAATGGATAGTAAATGTTTTTATAGCCCTTAATACGCCATCTATCGGTCGCAGACGCAATTAAACGGTATGACGTCGGGATCGGCGCCTTAAATAAAACTATTATCTTATACTAGTCACTATTCGAGTACCTTTAAACAAATCAATAAACTAGCTTTGCCCACGACTCCGTTCGTGTGGATTTAAGATATTCCCTGCTATATATAAATATCGCCAGACGAATACACCAACTAATCGGTCCCACACTAAGCAACGCTTGTATTATGGGTACCGTACAATGGGCTGGGGGCGAACCCAGAACAGTATATTATATTACTTATATTGATATCAAACATCCATGACTTGGCTACAAACTTTCGCGCTCCTCCCACAAAGTTTGTCCCTACCAGGATTCGAACCCGGGACCCTCGGCACAGAAAACAGGGTTACTACCAACTTGCGCTAACCAAGCCGTCGCTGTCTTGAGGGGTTAGAGATAAAAGCCATCCACCTAAAACACTTACATATCCAATGACAAAAAGCCCATTATAATGGCGTAAACCCATCAATTGTTTTAATGACAAAAAATGACATACGCAATTCACAAAAGAATATGGTATAAGTATCCGAATAATAAATTATAATTTCCTTAACATACCTACTTAAGGTAAAATATATTCGTAAGAATCTCTCAAAGAGAAGAGCAGAACCTTTTCTAAATCAATATCATTTTGTGTGTAGTCACCATATTTAATGTTTCTTAAAACGAGACAGAAACACTTATAATCGTGTACAGTACTGTTATAACTCAAATTATACCTATGACAGAATTTATACGAGGCATCTGTCAAATAAGTTGAGAATTAAGTTTATCAGCACATTATAAAAAAGTATAACTATAATATTTTATGAATAAAAAAAAATAAAAATACACTTGTAATTAAAACGAGTATAGAAAAGCTACTTAATATTTGCAAAAAGTGTAAAAAATTTGGTCCATGCGGTAGCGCGCCCAAGATGCTGTCCGCATTTCCATTCTTCTAATTGTATTCCATATTTTTACAAAATAATACCTATCTAACCTTATTGCAGTGACCTAGTATTTAAAGCTTCCGGGGCTGAGAATAATTGCATTTGAAATCGGAACTTATCTTCATACAAATGAAGAGCACAATCGATCAACAAAAAAAATGGGCTTCGAAGTACGTCCATCGTTCAAGTACTTTTACACGTGCAAGTATTGACCGCTCGTACCTGCCAAATACTTTCAAATATTTCAAAACCTGGTGTTCGACGCTGGTATTTTTGCATACTCGCACATAGAAACCCTGGTAGTGAATTTTGCAAATATGCTACTCATTCAATTAATAAGATTCCCAAAGAAAAAACAAAGCTCAGTGCCACCCTATTTCCAAATTTTATATCGACATTACTGTATCGAAATAGGCACTCGTAAATCCTTAAGGCGGATTTATTCGCGGGCTTATTTCTTCAAATGCGCCAATTACTCTTCAAGCGTTACCAATTTCGTTTCGAATGAGACTCTGATGATGAGGTTTTAAGGAGTGGTTAAGCTGACGTTAGCGAGCGACATTCGCTTAGAGGAGCAGAAGGGGGGGGGGGGGGGGTAAGTTCCATTGATGTACTATGCTATCGACTTTTTGAAGTGGATCGGAAATAGTTTTATTGTGCGAGCGATTACATGTTTTGGTACCCACGTATTTTGTGTAGGCGAGAGAGAATATTTCGGTTAAATAATATAATATGACGGTAATTTTAATATTGGGCGGACGGTGAAGGCAATAAACCACTTTGCAATATTATTGGCGACTGAATAGGGTTAAACAACTATTTGCGCTATCAAAATCGTTCTTAGGAGCTAGATATTCTCTGAATTTATTATTCCGACCTAACTACTCAAGTTGATAGAGCTATGTACTTACTTGAAATGAACAGCTTTATTCTAAAACATTAATTTCAGGCAACTATTGGAGCCAATTCCCAATAGCCCCCTAACTCCTAATAGATCCCGCACTGACACTAATCACGTTTAGCAAATATTGGCCCAACCCTCGTGTTTCGGTTCGGAACGTGCTCGCGGATTAGTATTCCGCGGACACCTGCCACCGCAGTTTGTGAGTCAGATGACGGAATTGTATTATTTATACAAAATGGAAATTCCGGACTGCACGTAGAAATTGGAAACTATCTGCTGGTGTTCAATTGAGAGTACTGAAGTAATTACAGATGTCTCTGCGCCTCTTTGATGTTTGGAGTATGATTAACACGGACTAAGAACATTATATGTAATTAGTCTACGTATGTACTCAGTCCCGCAACATGTGGAGATTCTTAGCTAATAATCTCTCCAGGTGGGTTATTTTAAATCATTCGGAATCGACATCGGAAACGGATTTGAAACTTTCCGATGTTGGTGTCACTCCCGACGAGCTTTACGACGGAAACATAAAAAAAACGATGTGGTATTGTCATCAAGATACATTGAAGATAATCTAATTAGGAAATTTTAATAGCGATTGCGGTAATCCAGTTCGATTTCGAATGGTTTTAAATGCAGGGGTGCAAAAATTATCATTCCAACACAAAAAAAAATAAAATGAAGCTAGCAAAAATATCAAGAGTTTGTATCCATTTGAAGAACTTAGGGAATAACAGCTATTTTATTTTTAAGATTTTCCCGAGTTTAGCAGAAACTGACGTGTAAATACAACAACACTGGGTCAATAGGGCAAATGATAGCCAGAATTCGCTTCGAATTTCATAGAGAGGTATTCCTAGCTATTGGACTTATTACGTGTTGACGCTACCTAACAGAACAAGAGTTGTAATGACTGAAAAAAAAAATTGTGAAACAATTGTAATATCCGAGTACAAAAGCTGCTCTGAAAATACAACGCGACTGAATGCCCACAATGCCGGGCCACTCGCGCCGCGCGCTATTGTTCCTCCAAGCGCACCATATCCAGATAATATGGCGCTTTGTGTGCTTCAGTAAGTTGCTACTCATTCACGACAACATCACTGACATTGATCATTCAAGGTGCAAACACCCTACACGTTGTAATCTTTATTGACTCTAGATGGACGCCATTTTCATAGCATCATGTCACATCCATTATTTTATTTATAATGTGTATTTATTTAATGCGTTTTGCGACATTGGCAAAAAAACCCGCTAAGTTGTGGGTGAGGCCATTTTCATATCCATTTTATAATCGCATCTCATTTCGTAAAGAAAGAAGAAGAATACTCTAGATACTTATGCGTTCTATCCATCAGCCGATAGACGTCCACTGCTGGACATAGGCCTCCCCCAATGACTTCTACACATCACGGTCCTCCGCCACTCGCATCCACCGGCTTCCTGCGTGTGATATCATCGGTCCACCTTGTGGGGGGCCGTCTTACACTACGTCTTCTGATTCGTGGTCGCCATTCTAGAATCTTATGCGTTCAGTCCCAAGCTACTTAATGATCCAATTTTAGAGAAGGCCATTCTTTTGATAAGAGTTTAGCTTTCACAATCATGATGTTTGCTAGTGATCCCCCTCAACCATCCTGCAGAATAGCTCAAATGCCAAAAATAATTCCTTCAGTGTAGGGTACACATTTGAGGCATTTGGTCTAAAATATTTCGTTGTTAAAAGAGATATGGAAGCGTCTGGTGGAATCATCCGGTGACCAGAACGCTGGCACATATTTTGTGCAACACATCAGCATGGCCGTTAACCGTGGCAATGTTTATAGCGTTTTGGGCACTCTGCCGACTGATAATGGTGGGGATTTGCTATCTGATTTTTGATACATGTTGTTTGTTTAATCTATCAAAAGATAATAGAAAAGCTTACCTACTTAATAGTTGCAAAAAGTGTTCCCAAGATGGCCACATTTCCTAGCAGAATAGACAAAGCCACTCGCTGATTGAGGAAATGCCCAGTCCTTGGATCACCGTTTGCGTCACCAATCACATTTTATGATGGATCTAATTGATTCTATAAACAAATATTCAACCTCCCATACTATTATTTTATAAATCGTCAATTTATATATTTATTCCACTTTGTCCGTCGTTGCTACCCTTATTAAATTTTAATTAAACGCATTCTCGCTATCTGGTCATAATCTAAGACGTTAAGAGGATATACTGTGAAGCGTAGCTGGCGAAGGCTTATCTCGAATTTTCCGCTTCGTCGCTCCCCTCTTATCTTTAACAAGCCCATTCGCGATATTATCAGGCTTACCTATAGATTTTGCAGTGGAGCGAGAATCTATTCATATAACATGACTTGACTTTGTTATCTGTACATTTAATAATTTTTTTTTTAAAAAGAAGAACTCTTTAGGGACATTATTTTCGATAGTGAGGCCATTTTTTTAGTTTTGTTCATCACGGGATAACTATACGGGGTATGGGCACCATGTATGTTGACCCGTGCTAGCATATATGATACTTATTAAAATTAAAATTAGGTTAATTTCAAAATGCACTCAACAAATCCCCACCACCATCGGCCGGGATGGTGCCCAGAACGCTGGCAGCATTGCCACGTTGAATGGCAATGCTGAAGTTTTGGCCAAAATATGTGCCAGCGTTCTGGTCACAGATGTCTCCAGCAGTCGTTTGAGAGCTGCCTGTAGATCCGATGGGTACCCGGTCCCCACAGACCCAATGTCTCTACCCCAAACGCCTCAAATATGTACCCTGCACCGAGGAAACCATATTTGCGGCGTTTGAGGCATTCTGCAGAGATGATACTTATATCCTGGGAAACGATGGGTTCCCCGATTAGCCAAACACTACGCACGCGTAAAAATTCGCGAGCAATGCTATTAGAAGTTTAATTGCCAAAAAAGTCTCAATTGGTGCCATTTTTCTGCAATAAGCTTCCAACAAAAGTGCGTCATAATTCAAAAGGAACAGCTGAAAACAAGAAGTGTATTCGAATGGATTATATCAAAGAAATTGGCCGTACAAAGGCGGTGCTCATTATCGCGGCGGCCCTCGTTAGGGGCGGAACGCGTAAAAAGTTGCGCTCCATCTTTTTTTGTCAGTAATGAGTGCAATAAATCTTGCTTTACAAGTAGTTTAACAAGCTCTGCGGGTCATTTCAAATTCGCTCAGGTGGATGGACGGACCTTTAGATAGTTTTTTAACCTACTACGTAATTTATTGCTCGTCCTGGGGAACACTTATATTTTAGGGGACAATAATTTTTTAACATTAAATGCATTTTTTAACATTCGACTTTAGTTTTTTTTTTCTTTATTTTTAATATTTACAATATAGTTTTAAAAACATTTTCTTGTCTTGATATATTTTTTCTATTTGACATTTATTACTATTTATCTCTCGACACTGGTTATACGCGGACTTTTGGTAACCTTGCGCGGAGACATAGGTGCAACACGTAGAGGCCCTTTTGAGGATTGTAAAAGTTAGCCGCTTGTTGTCAACCACTGTAAATAAATTATCACAATAATTTAAAATGTCTGTTTTCAGAACGCTGGCACATATTTTGGCCAACGCATCAGCATTGCCATTCAACGTGGCAATGCTGCCAGCGTTTTGGGCACCCTGCTGGCCGATGGTGGCGGGGATTTGCTTAGTGCATTTTGAAACCTGCCTATCTTTACTTTTAATAAAATAAATTTAAGGCACATCGATTTAAATTATTAATTTGGCAATTTGTGCAACTCTGTGCAATAATTATTTCATGATAGCGTAACTGATCTATGACTGTACTAATTACGAATATATAATATGTCTGCCATATTTAAACTTATTATATTACTTGTGCACTTATCATGCATGCAATCGCATCCCGGCGGGTCGGCGGCGGCATCGGGCCGGGTTGTCGATACGGACATCCGCTGGCATGACTCGGCGACATCTACTGGATACGATGCGACGTTGCTGCCCAGATAAGCACTCGACGATTTGAAATCATTACATGACAATACATACATATTCTCACGCCTGTATCCCATGGGGGTAGGCAGAGACCACTGATTGCCACATGCTACGATCCTGGCATACCATTTTTCCTTCATCGACATTCACACATCTTTTCATACACTTCCGTCGGTTGAACGTACTACGGACTTGCCCTTTCTGGAACAGACCATTCATCTGGTCGTGAAAGGTCTTCCTCGGGCGCCCCCCTCCGACACTACCACTCACGTTTGCTCGGTATATTTCTTTTGTCAGTCGTCTTTCATCCATCCTCTCAACATGGTCAAACGATCTTTTATCTATTTTAGTTATTACATCTTCCTTCAGCTTACAATTATCTCTAATCACACTATTCCTCACCTGGTCAGCAATGATGATACCACACATACTTCGTAAAGAGCGCATTTCCACCGCATCATAACAAAAAGATAATTAACCAAATTTGCCAACACGGAATTCGACCCGGCACCCATTTGATGCTGTCATTTTGATGATGTTGAGTCATACGGCCTCCGCTCAAACTAGTAGACTGAGTCGCTTAATTATTAATCTCCAGGAACTGCTAGTGAAAATGTAACTTCAACAAGAAAGTACGTTCCAACTTTTGTATACTTCTTAACGAAATGAAATGGGATGAAATAAAATGAATATGAATATGGCCTCACTCACAAGTTAGCGTATTTTGCTTATATAAAGTAATTAATAGCGATAACACATTCAATAAATAGAACTTATAAATAAAATAATTAATGTGCCTTGAAGATATATGTACATTGCAGTTTTAGGCCTAAATTAGTATCATTTTTTGAAATCACGTTAAAATACTGATAAAAAATGCGTATAATTCATGAAAAGATCGACAAAAAATTCCAGTCCAGAATCATGTATTCAATCCATGGTATCAGATTTCGTTACAAAGCCACCTATATAGCTAGCTCTACCAGTAATAGTTACACAATTGGACGTACATTTTTAATTTTTATAATAAAATATTTTACAAAAAAATACTGTAATAATACAAAGCTAGCTCAAGCGTCTGCCATTCTTACTCTAATTTTCTATTCAGTCTCTTCTTAAAGAGTAATAACAATATGCTCTAATCGAAATTATGATCTTGGTACAGCAACCCCATAATGATACTCCATATTATTATTCTGATTCACTATCTCTTTCTATCAAATCTGCTGTAGAATTATCTGCTAACGACAATGAAGAAGAACACTCCTCGTTTGCGGCAGCTTTTTGAATATTTTTCATCTGTTCCCGTTTAGTACGCATGAAGAATCCGAGCTGAAAGAATGAGAAACAGTTAATTAAATTCAAACAATATTTATTGTCTTCTCCTGATTTAAGGATAAGAACCTTGTCAGTGTAGCTGATGAAGGTCTTTCCACCGTCTCTATCTAGAGCCGTCTCTTTTACCTCCTTTTACGACATGACATCAATCCTTATTCTATTTGTGAATTTTAATTTTATTAAATTTGTTTTTAATCTTCTTATACGTTCTTGTAATGTGGTATACTTAATTACTTACTTTTTTAAATCCATAGATTATCACAGCCAGTAGTAATAATCCAGCAATAATCGATCCAAGTATTATTGGCCAGATGACTTTAGCTGGTTCCAATATAAGAGTGGTTGTGATACTTTTAACGCTGAAAAGGCAAGTAGTTAAAAAAATATATTTTCAGCAGCCTATAACTTAGGAGCTGAGGGTTCTAGTAATCTATCCAAGGAGCATCTAGAGCAGGGGTGGATGTGGTAAATTTCTTCAAGTTTTCCTGACAATATTGTAAAAAGTTTGCCCACCTCTGATGTAGAGTATAATACCGTAAGATAAGATATAGAGCATTAACATTTACCAGATATTAGGGGTCTGTATGAGTGTTAGACATGTTTTCAGCGTCTGTTCTGTACACAGGTACAAAACATGTTTTATCTAAGATTATTTTTGCATTATTGCGGTATCAAAGTCTCTGCTTGGGAAGTTGCGCAAGGAAGTCTCAAAGGCAGCATCAAGAGAATCCTTAATACAGAGCTTGTTATGACTTACACATAATTTACTTACATGCTATTATTTTTCACGTGTAACCAAATGTTGGTGGTAGCGTTGTACGTTGTATTGCTCTCCAAAATTTGCCCTGTAACATCCAAATCAAGATGAAAAGTTTTGGTATTACGTTAAATATCAACCTTATCAACTCCTAAAAACCCGCTACATTTTGGCTCTCTCCTTATAACACTATTCCGGGTATTTACCTCTTCTCTACTCTCAAAATAACGATTACATATTTAGTCCAATCAGTCATATCGTGAAATTCTATGCATTGACAGATTGTCGTTGCTAAAATTTACAGCTTTTTACTAAGGTGCATTGAATGTAAACAAGATACTTTTTCAAGTGAATTTCACTCCTATCATAGATGTTCCAATATTTTGGGAAAATAAAATGCCATCATGATTTTGAATTTTGCTCCAAGAGCAAGTGATTCCATTTTTGTGTGTTTCTCTTGAGCCATCGGCTATTAAGTTCTTATGTTTAAAACTATCCTTGGGTTTTATTTTTCACTCACCGTGTAAACCCAAATCGTAGCGCAGTGGAATAACAACTCCTATAGACACATTAGCAGGAATTGACCACTCGCACCAAATAGAACCACTGCCGTTGATGCATCCTTTAATATCACTAGACAGGTCTATCTGAAAACAAAATAACAAGTAATCATAATAAAGAAAAAGTTTAATGTCTACTTATTTATTAATTTTACTAACTACTTACATTCTCAGAAAAAAGAATTTCTGCCACCAATGGTGACCAATCTGATGGCCCGTGGTTTGTGATCTAAAATAAAACATGAGAAGAAATATATATTCTATATCCTCGAAATATATATTCTATATAATCCTCTGTTTATTGAATTCATTACATAAAAGTTGAGTAAGTAAAACACCTCACCTCAAAATAATGTTTAAATGTGAAATTTTCAGCAGCAATAAACTTATCTCTCGTGATAGTTAATGTTATATTTGGAAGAGATTTTCTGCAATCAAATTGATAAAATTCATAAAAATAATCAATGACCTTTTTATAATAACATATGTTAGAGATATTATTTCGACAAAATCGCTGAAACGTAGTTGTACGAATATAACGCTTTGTATTACACAATAACGATTCCTTCGTAATTATTTGACTATTATTACCATGTAAATTGCCATTATTACCCTAATAATAGAATCTCCCACCACAAGAACTTTTGAACTTACCCACTAACATCAAAACTAGCAGTAGGAGTGACATCAATCACCAATTCTTTAACAGCATCTTCAGTTACATTTCTGTACAACGGATCATATAACTCAGCTGTAACATTGAAACTCAGATCTTCTGTTCCATTCAGATGGTATTCCATCTCTATCTCCCATACGATATCTTTGTTTCTATTTAGAGGAGATGGAACATCGCAAGACATATTCGTCGCTTGAAGGGAACATTCACTGGGTACTCTTTTAGGTTGAAATGGTAGAAGAATATTAACTTTGGCACCGTACGCTGGTTCTTCTTCGTTAGTGATAGTTATTCGAACTCCTAGTCGTGATGAAGAGCCTGGAATAAAAGGACTGTTTTGGATTGTAATAAGTTTCAGATTTTTTTTAGTAGGTATAGCCAAGGTCTAAATTGAAACTTACTTGTCTAAAGACTCTAAATCCATGACCAGCCACGGCGTACAGATCATGTCATCACCACAATCCCTGACGAGTTGTATGAGGAACGAGCTTTTCAATTTTGAATCTTCAGATAACCTTACAGCGTTCGTAGAATAGTGCGTGTCGTTGTCTGCAATTATATTAAATCTCTATAGATAAATAGATCAAAATATACTCTTGATGTTATTTCATGTATGGGTAACTACAGCAAAGTTTGTTCGCGTGTATCACTGTACGAAAGATATCTTCAATTCTTACCTTTCATAATCTCAACAGGTTCTATTTCGAATATTATAGAAATTGGTTTTGATAAGTCGGCAGTAGGCTGTAAGGAAGCATACACATATTTAAAAATCGTAACCATCGTTTGGTTTGGATGAAATCGTATAGAAATGTAAAACTCTCATAGCATTGACATTCGTAGGATGATGGAAGGTGTCAGTCTTTCACTATTTCATACATATTCATTTTCAGAAGCTCACGAAATCGCTAAAGTAGCATATATGTTTATTTTAGATTTACTTACCCGAACTTCTACATTCTGTTCATCACACGACTCTTGCGATGGCTTTACTTTTAACCTGTACTCTGAATCACCTGATATCGTTGCTCTGTTGTCTTCTGGGTCCACTGTTATCCGACCAATGAGATCTGTAAGAAGTTTACATTAACATTACCTACCATCAAAGTCTAGTAAATAGCCCCTCTGAAGAATATGACTACCTATAAACGTTACTATAAACAGTAACTCAAAAAGCATGTATCGATAGTTTCGAGAAATTTTCGCGCATCGGTATTTAGAAACGAACGTTTTTGGTTTATGACATAAGTAGCTGACGAGGTAAGATCTCATGAGGTAAGATATAGGCTATGATAGTAAATGAAAACTCACTCATTTCTACGTGCGGCCACGATTGCCTAGACGTTGCGCCTACGCAGAATAAAGCTGTAAATCCCGAAGCATTCTGCGGTAGATTCAATGCATCAGGCACTCGAATTGAAGCATGCACCTGCATTGTGACCACGCTGCGATACAAATACACACTTTGAGATGCGTATGCGCCGATGGCTAAATCTAAAAAAAAAATATATCATTTAGTACCTAAGCTTGGTTACTGATAGCCCCATGATTTATCTTCACTTGAGGTTCAAAAGTAAGTAAGCGATATTCTCTCCGTGTCGATGTGTCGGTGATAAGTAAAATAACGGTAAACGTAGCCTGTATGGAATCTTCTAAGATAAGATTAGAAATAGGAGAAGAACCGCAGTAAATAACTTAGACGCGCATTACATAGTGAGCCCAGTTTGCAACATGCAATGTAATTACATTCACAGGAGACTTGACTCTTTTTCTTTCTTCTTTTTTAAAGGAAGCTAAGTAGATAATCAGAGCATAACAGGGTTTTTTAAATTTCAATGTGGCTAAGCTCACCAGTGCAATTATTGCGATTGATGTCGAGCACTTTCGAGATTGATATACCGAATCCCTTGGCGTCTTCAGACTCAATTCTTTGAGCGTACTCGTTTTTTAGACCTTGGGCACTTCCTCTGTAAATATAGACAACTCCATTGCCATTTTCCCACGGAGCACCTATGGCGATATCTGAAAAAAAAATACACCAAGATGTATCTACTGATATTCATTAAAACAAAATCAGTTATATCTTAAAAGAAGTTCCACAATGTCATCTGATTTTGAATTCACTTTGTTTGAATACTGCATGATCTGTAAACTCTAAACGATTTCAATCAATACTATTATTATCTTCATCATTGAAGACTTGTGTTCAATAGCAGAACACAAAGCATAGCAACCATATTCAAATGTAGATCTCTAATGGTTTGGTATATTTTTTATTCGTCAAGCATATATTTGTTAAGTAAGTTCATAAAACCAACCTGCAAACCCGTCGCCATCAATATCGCCAAGATCAGCGATGGTGGTTCCAAACCTTGCAGCATCTATTTCTGAACCGGTCAAGTAACCTGCTTCTTTCAAGATGAAACTTGAAGACTGAAATTAATAAAGCAAACTAGACAAACATTTCCTATCTAGTAACTGTAACTATATCAATATTTCTTCTGCTGTTATAAATGGGAAGGTCAACGCAAATAAAGACAACTATAGATGATTAAACTTAGAAGCTTTTAAAAATACCTCTGCTTGTGTCAAATAAATGAACACGGCTCCCTGATCGTGAGGCAGACCTCCATCCTTCTTAACATACATGGGTGCCCCGACCAGAAGGTCGTCCAGTCCATCTCCATTCAAGTCTGTGGTGCAAAGGCTGGCTCCAAAGTAACCACCAAGTTGAGGACCTTGCAGCTTTGCCAGGATATTCAGAGCACCCTCATCGGTCGGTGGCACAAACACTAGGACCTGATGAAAAAGATTATTGCGATTACCCACGATGTTTTCTGTAGCACTATAGACTGTGTAATATATACAAAAGAAAGAGAAAGATGATCATAATGTTATCATGATTATAGTTACCTGTCCATATCCTGATTTGGATCTAGGAGCCCCACCTACGTATAGCACTCTGCCCGAACTTTCAAAAACTCCGGATTCCACAGCGTATCCTTTGGAAGAAACCAAAATATTCTTAATAAAATATTCATTTATTACCATTACCATGACTATCCTGGGAGAAACATTTCAGTTCTCCGGGAAGAAAAATGTATTGTATGCATTAGTCCTGCATATAAGCCATCTTAATGATAAGTTTCACCATAATCCGTCAGCTAGATTTCTCGTGATGCGCGAACGGACCGGCGAGCAAAAATTCCAAAACCGCTGGATTCGACTTCTGCATTGAAAATAATGTCTTGTACGATTCTTTTTAATATACGATGTACAAAATAAGACCAATTGGTCTTATTATATCTAGAGGCAAATGAATCACCAACCATCTAAATCTAGGAACTGAATAATATTATTGAAAACAATTAAAATATTTGATCAATTTGTGAAGTAAGTATGAACTGAATATCTTACCGAAATAATCATCAGGTCCTAAGTCCTTAGTAAAATAAGTGTTAGCTATTGGCTGCTTCTTTACATACATGTTGTTCTCATCGGAATCAAAGGCGACGCTGACTACGCCACCTAAAAAAACATACCATAACGTTTAAGAGGCGTATTTTTAAATACTATGCCCTGGGCAAGTAACATTTTTGGCCACGCCTGGGTCAATACCAGCCTGATTGTAGGCTTAGGCTACCTCACCATGAACTAGCCATATCAGAGACTTGCTCCATTTGTCCTTAGAGGATATACCCCTAAACATGCTTGTATACCCAAAGGCAGTGTTGTGCTGTGGCATGTTTCAATATCATCTAACTAATGCGTCATCAGACATTTTCGCTTTTCATTAAACGAGATAAAGACAAACTATATCTTATAATACCTGTCCATTGAAGCATCCCTGGGGCTCCAAAGATCACTGTGTTGGCTTTAGTCACCTTAGATGACATGCCGGCTTGGCCGTACGCGTAGAAGTTCAGATGGGTTCCATATTCCCCATACTCTCGCCTCCTGCCGTTTGTCACGTAAGCTTGTCGGCCTGATAGTGAAAATCCCATTAGAATGTTCATAATAATTAACTGAGATCCATGAAGATGATAAAGGTACATGTGCCTCTATTATATTCGCAGAGATTGTGTAACACTTACTCCAATAATATCATAAATATAGTCTAAAGCTGTTATTATATTTTGATCCAACCGCATACATTTTGTAAATCAAAACATTTTAATAATTCTATGAGCTACCACTATCCTTGTATCCAGACTTAGAAACTCACTAGTATCTTTCAAGAGATGTAGAACCCCGTCTCTCCTATGTGTTCTTAAATAGCTGACCCCGTTCGCTAGTAGATGCTTCTTGCCATACGGCGTCGTCCATCTCGGGGCATTTATCTGTTAAGGTAACAAGATTATTATCTTTGGCTTTTCCCAATTTCATTGAATTTCCAGTTTTCACTGAATCATTTAACTTAGCTTCTTCTTGGAATTGATCCTTTACTTGAGAGGCTACTAATAGAATGCTTATTATAATTTATCAAGTTTTTTGGTGATCTAACGATTGTCATGGATGTTAGAAGAGCAGCCAGTAACTCCCTCAGAAACACAGGGAATTAATTAATCTTTAAGGCATACCCAAATTATTATAAACATTGAAATAAAACTAATTATACGGATTTCATCGCGTTTGTTTTATGTTGTTACGTTCGACGTTTCGGCTGCTTTACAGCGTCCATAGTCATGGGCGCACTGAGGTGTTTGACGTCCTAGTGTCATAGTTAGAACTGGGGAACCCTCATAATTAGTTGATGTTTGCGGACCGATCTACGCAGAAAGTGCTCACAGTGACTTGAGGTCTTGCAAAATTATTAAAAATTACGCCAAAATCCCGAATAGAACATAAAGAATATTATTGAGCAATATACTCGTACTTACCAACAGTTTATCATTGGTGAGGAAGACAATGTTGGCACCGAACCACATATCGTCTTTGATAAAATCATATGGTATCGTCCTCCCATACCAGCTGGTCTTGTTCGCTATAAAATGAAAGTTAATTTTTAAATCCTTGATACCATGGCTCTTGAAAAGGGAAGGTTGTACGTATCGATTAATAACAAACTTTGATTCAATTTTACTTTCTAACTAAGCGAACCCTGTAAGTGTGATAATTATTTATGATAATTATCTTTGATGCAGTTTCTCCATGATTATAAGATACAGCTCTCGTAATATCTAAGCTTAGAATTTCACTGATACAAGCTATCATAAACAAAGAACTGCGATAACACCAATTTATCCTCTAGAGTGATATTGTCGGCAAAGCAGATCTTAATTAACACGTTGAGTGCGGTGCCATTTTCAGAGGACTTTCAGCCAGTGCGTTAGAGACCTATTCGACCTCTTAACCGAGCTTCACTCTAGTGCGTATGAGACCTAATCCATCTCGTAAAATAAGGTATTTTAAAAAAACTCATATCTTTATCAAAAAATAAGATACAATCTATGTTCTTTCTGTAAATAATAGAGAATTAACTGTTCTATCTCAAGTTTGCTACGCATGGGGATGTGAAAAGTGGGTTATGAGATATAACGAAAAAAAAATTAGGTATCCATTGAATCTCGCATCGCAACTAAAGATAGATCAGTTTGGGTTGTGACTAGTGATGGGATTAAAATAAAACCCCAGTTATCGATAGCTTAACTTTTTATGAAGTAATCATTTAAACATAGTAATATTGATTTCTTATATTTACGCGAATACTAGACATTTAAAAAAAACTAATCTTACGGATTTTATCGTGTTTATTATTTGTTTTTTACGTTCCCGTCGTTTCGGCTGTTTTACAGCAACCATGGTCACGAGAGGACTGACCATGGTGACTGTCCTTCCGTGAATGATGAATTATGATAATCCATAAAATTAGTTTTATTTCAATAAACATAGTGACTAAAAAAATATTTAAGAAAAATGTTCCTCATTGAAGCATGGTAACCACATTTGTTGTTCGCACTGCACACATAGTGTATTTATTAGTTTGGTTTTTTTGGATGCATCTGTGCTACTAAATGTGAGCCGTAATTTACTGTAACAGCCTGTGCAACGACTTTTTTTGCTACCACGCTGACAAAATATAAGAGCGTATTTTTTTTAAATGGAGTGCGCAGGTACACATTATCGACATTTGAACAACACTGAGCGCGAGCTAACGGCGCCCGCGCCGCCCGCGCTCCGCTCCTTGCGTCTACGACGCCTGTGTTTTAGGAGGTCCGAAAGATCTCCTCACGCAACAGATGTATATTATTACAACTCAGTGCGTTAGAGACCTCATCCATCTCCTATTTTTTTTATTACATTATTGAATCAAACTCGCAGCGGGAAGTAGGTATGTATATTTGTCTCTGTCAAACACATAGAAATAAAGAAGTTACGACCTCCCGCACAGAGGTGGAGAACACGATTTTCGGCGCCGCACCAGCTGAAAGTCACGTTAGAGATCTTTTAGACCTCTTAACGCAGTCAACGTGTTAATAGCAATGTTTTTGTTTTATTAAGTACTTGAGGTTTTTTCTTTTGAACATGCCAGTGCCATTTTTTCTTTTGAACATGCCAGTGAATTTATTTTTATTTTATGGTAAGGACTGCAAGAAGTTGCAGAAAAACTTGGAGTTATGATTAAGTACGTACTACTTTGAAGTGATGCCGGCGCGATCAGCGGGCAGATCACCTCTTTAACATTGAAATCTTGTGTGGAACAGTTAAACACCCCTCCAGGTTTGATTGCTGGGTTTTTTGGATTTGTCGCTTTTGGTGCACCAACTATTAGCCTGGAAGTTTTATCTGTACATTAGGTAAACTCTTTGATTATAAAAATATCTTAATATATATAAATTACGTGTCACGGTGTTTGTCCGCTATGGACTCCAAAACTACTAAACAGATTTAAATAATATTTTGTACAATGTGTGCAGTTTTATCCAACTTGACAGATAGGATAGTTTATATCTAAATTTTTAATCGCAAATATTTAACTATGAAAATATTTCCTAGAAATAATGTACGAGTATATGGCAAAACAACGTTTGCTGGGTCAGCTAGTAATAAAATAACAATACCAGCCCTTTTTTTAATGTATGGCTGTTGGGCACGGGCCTCCTCTCAATGCGAAGGGGATTAGGTCATAGTCCACCACGCTGACCCAGTGCGGGTTGGCGGACTTCACACATCTTTCGAGGGGTTCTCTGAGATATGCAGGTTGCCTCACGATTTTTTCTTTCATCGTTTAGTAAGTGATAATCTTGGTTGCAAATGAGATTCGCATATGAAATCCAGAAATCCCAGAGATGCGAACGGGGGTTTGAACCTGCTTTTCTCGGTATCGAGGCAAGCGTTCTACCAACTTGGCTATCACTGCTTGATTATAACATTAAATAAGTTTTATTTATAATAATCATCTAAATATTTACTACAGGAAAATAACAAAAAACTTAAAAATGATATGAAACAAACTAGGTATCAAAAAGGCCTTGTCCGCGTGGAATGGTGGCAAGAATGCTGGCTGCATTTCCTCGCTGTATAATCAAACTAATTTTCTGAGCGAGGAATGAGCCAGCCCTCCTGTCACCTGTGGAGGCAATAAATTTTGGAGATATGTTATTTACAAATTGTTTTGCGCTATGGCTCCATGGGCCTAGCGTCTCTACGGCAAACGGCAGAAATGCGTAGCTATTGTTTAATAGGGCGTACTTCCGCCGCTTGCTTGTACAAATAAGTACATTACTAGTATTTTAGTAAGCCCTTGCAGTTTGATTTAAAATAAGACTTTCACAAATACAATAGATTCGCTCGATTTGGATATTTTTAATATTTTATAATCTAATCCTGTATCTAAAAGTTTTTACCAATTGAAAATGACGTAAGTTAGATAGTAGACGCAAAGTTTCTAGAAATGTAGGGATAAAAAAATAGCTTTTGCTCTTTTGATGTTTCAGATCGAATTAGAATCAAACATTTTCTTTTACTAAGATTACTTAGGGTTTTTTCATAAAATCCTTGAGACATGGATCGTTCAATGACAAAGTGTTATAACCTACGTTTTAGGTACATACAGATATTTAAACTACTGGCAAGTTTTGATATTCCTGTATTTAAATTATTATATTACGTTTGTCTATTGTTTATTCTCCTACTTCAATGCTGTCCTGCTGTCTCTAATAACGAGTGCTATTCGGGACTTTTTGGCGGGAAACTGCAAAGTCATGGCGTCAGTTATGATTTAATTTCTAAAACTAGTGTTCCTGCGAGTTATAGTGAGCTATATAAGTGAAATATTAACCATTATAGGTTCGGTAAAGTGCACGAGTGTAGGTAATTGAAACAGAGTGAGTTTTAAGTTTCTCACAAAAAATATTTCAGTAAAGTATCCATCACTTTACTGATTGAGGGATGGGGGGGGGGGGGGTTTTTTACTTGGGCCTAGCCTTTGGGCCTGTGCATATGCTCGAAAACTGAAATAAATTACATTACTTGCCTCTGGCAAAATACCTATGGTGATACCAAATTAAAAAAAAGAGTGCTATTCTCCCAAGCTGTCACTCTCTGGTTCTGCAGTTCACAGACAAAGCCTGATAGTTTTTTTTTAATATACTACATATATCCTAATAATATTATGATGTATCAAATTGTACATACCCATAAGGATTTAACACAACACAATATCCGAACAATTCAGCGGCTGTTTCCGGACGGTAGGCGACTCGTGACCCCTCATGGAACATTCGTAGTGACGTAGACAAGTTTAAAATAATTAGAAACACCAATATTGACCATATAAATCTAGGTATAGCATTTGAAAAAATATCACTTTTAATTAAAACCTTCATTGTAGTCATTGATTTATTTTCACACTCACAGTTTATTAACTCTTGTGCTTACAACCTTTAAAATGACATTTAAATATTTGTTATCGTTTTTAATATTAATTTAAAACAACAAATCGTGTCAATTTCAACACCATTTATTTATACTATCCAGGCTTGGCCTTCCGACGGCAACTAATATTAAAATGACTAGACAACAGCCCGTAACTTCGTCCGCGTAAAAAAGCGGAGCATTATAATTATTTACTGAGTAACATTTTCCATACAAACTTTGACCACGCCCGTTTTGGAATTTTCAAAATTCGAATTTCGAAAAATCTATTCCTAGTGAGCACTCAGAGACCCGCGTAGGAACCCCCATAGGAACCCGCGTGCCAAATCTCAAGTCCCTAGATCTCAAAGTTTTGGTGATTTTGTTTGAGTGAGTCAGTCAGACGGTGGATTTCGCTTTTATATAGGTATGTAGATATATATTGATGAGTAGGCAGGCAATGACTCCCATTGTTCTACATTGTAGGCTTATAACATTAGTAAGATACTAACTAATAATGTAATTATTAATGTGCTTTAACACAAAGCATCTTCGTGACGTTACAATTGTAAATTAGCAAGTATGCCATGCGCTAATAAGGCCTCAATATAGGATTCATATCTACGATTTATATGAGCTTTGGGGTTGTTGTGGAATAAACTTTTGTAATGAGTTCAAACGTCACTGGATACACAGCAAATACATAAAAGACCTATGTAGGTCGGATGGAAACTTCTAATATATGCTATATTTATTTACTTTATAATTTAAAGAAAAACACACACATTTCACAGTCATGTTGGCACCGCATATTCACTTCATGAAATCAAGTTATGCACTGAGATATTCGACCTACTGATAAATTACTATTTTGTTAGTATAACATAATAAGTAGACGATATTCAATCTCCTTGCTAACAGATCTACGGTTCAAATTCCATTGACACTTACAATTGTCATGTAACTAAAGCAATTGCTTGTTTATTACAAACATATTGCTATGTACTCTCGCTTGTCCATTCAGATAGTCTTATCATATTGATGTGATAAGAATAGTTTGATAAGTTTTTAATATCTAGATCTATAATTACTGAGGATATTGATAACTGATTGACTGATTACTGATGACAGCATGATTTGCGCAGTCAGCAGTGACCCTGTTCTCTACGCTGAGGGTCTCGGGTTCGAACCCTGGTACAGACAAACTTTGTGTGATGAGAATGTTTGAACCCGAGTCATTGATGTTTAATATCTATATAAGTACTAGCTGACCCGGCCACGCGTTGCTGTGGCTAAAGTTTTTGTTATATTACATTATAGTAAACAATCTAAGAGGAACAATAAGAGAACATCAGTCACGGAGTCCACTATGCTTTTTCACACAGATGGTATTTGTAAAAAAATATGGTGATCTCCTTATTTGACTTTCTACTACTATAACCCTTTAGTACAATGAAATTATTTACGAACAAAGACGAAAATTTCAATTCAACAAATTCACTGGATTGAGATTTGAAGGGGAAGTACGTTGAACACAATTATGACATATATGACACGTTCGTAGATTTACCATAGCAGCGCGATTGATTACTTACTCAACCCAGTCGAAAGGTATCGACATCTGTTAGAATCATTTGGAGTTAACAGATAATTGTGACTGTCAAATAATAACAGACAAATAATTAGCTGAATTATACGGTATTTCGTTCACTACAAAATAAATTTATTTAATTTTATAGCGTCAACAACACGTGGTAATTATGCTGTTAAAATGTAGCTTATATGACACGTTCGTAGATTTACCATAGCAGCGCCATCTATTGATTACTTACTCAACCCAGTCGAAAGGTATCGACATCTGTTAGAATCATTTGGAGTTAACAGATAATTGTGACTGTCAAATAATAACAGACAAATAATTAGCAATAAATTAAAATTGCGACTATAATTTGAGATTTAAACTATCCTATCTCTCAAGTTGGATCGAACTGCACATGGTGTGCTAATTTTATTATAATCGGTTAAGTGGTTTAGGAGTCCATTGAGGACAAACATTGTGACACGAGATTTATATATATATAGATAGATTATATACTGAGTTCGCCCCCAGTCCATTGTACGGTACCCATAATACAAGCGTTGCTTAGTGTAGGACCGTATAGTTGGTGTGTTCGACTGGCGATATTATTATTATAATTATATATAGCGACGCCCCGCGGTGTTATCCGCGTTTACATTTTACCGGGATAAAGAGTAGCCTATGTGCTATTGCTTTTTATCCTGGTATAATGTATGGTTCCCGTGGGATATATTTGTTTTAATTTTTAATAGAGCAAAGGATCGACATGATTTACAGAAAAGGACATACTTTTTAATCGGGGGTAACACCGCGGGGCGCAGCTGGTATCTCTATAAACAATTTGAAACATAATTATTTGAATACGGCCACGACGGTTAGTGATTTATTAACACTTGTTAGTATATTTATAGTATTTTCCCATCATCGTCCGTCCATTTTTCCATGCAATAAAACGGTGTTTCGCCTTTCCGAAAGTCACCTTGGGCTGTCAGATGAGTTAATAAATAGGGCGTTTGAACTCTCACTTTAAGTTCAGCAGTCTCTTTCAATCTCCCCTCTAAGAGAGAATGAGACAAAATAATTATCTAACTTTTTTGTCGTTCCGCGCTCAGCCCTTTGCGTTTTTAGGCATGACGAATGTGAGTCATCCTTTATGTATAAAAACATGTCATTATTATTTATATTCCTTTATTAAATACAATATTTTGTGGACAATGAACCTAATGAGTGTGTTTGAATCATTAATTAGACCGGCCTTACATGAGCAGCAAGCTGTCACTATCAACCGCTCGGATAGTAGCTTACAATAGTTCGAGATCAGTCAGAGAAAACGAGACAGAGATAAAAGCTCAAACAATAAACACAATTATATTGCGTTGCAACCACTCGACCATAACGGATTTTTGCGGTGCCTCAAGCAAAATCATACGTCGTCGAGTTATGGTAAAATTAGCATATTTCCAGCTCACACCATATAATGTGTATAAATAAGAATGATAGAGACGGCTGCTGTTTCGACGACGTAAGATAGTAAGTTAAGTTAGAATATTTGGAAATCATTTTAAACGAGCTGGTTGCTCGGTGGTGACCGCTCGGGCTGAATGTATTAAAAAACAAAACCGTCTTCATGCAATAGCTTCGCGCTCGCTTCGCTCATCGCCTGAAATAAAGCTGTCCGTGTGCGGCTGGCCTTAGCGATAGTGTTGTAGCAATTTATTTAATATCGGTTCAAATGTTATCAATAGCTAGGTAGTCTCGAACAAAATGGAGTCTCAAAAGGTGATCGCAGTCTAGTCAACCGTAATGTAAGCCAAGGTAGGGCGTAATTACACCATCATGGACTTGGATGGGTTGTCAAATTATTAGAATTGTCACGGGGCAAAAGCTAAATAGGATAAAGGCTGGGAAGACGGTGAGTGCTGAAAACTTTGCTACTTTAATTGTACTATAGGCCCAATTATTTAGCTGTTAAACGTTCACAGCTGGACATAAGCTGTCCCCAAGGACTCCAACACATTCACGTTCAAAATAATAATAATTCAGCCCATTTTAACGTCCCACAGCTATACACGGGCCTCCCCTCAAAGCCAGATTAGGCCATAGTCCACCACGCTAGCCCAGTGCGGGTTAGCGGAATTCACACGTCTTGCGATAGGTTCTCTCAGACATGCAGGTGTTCTTCATCGTTAAGCAAGTGATAATCATGGTTGAAAATTAGATTCGCTTATAAAATCTAGAAAGCCAGCCAGGGTTTGAACTTTCGGCTCCCGGTACCACGGCGAGCATTCTACTAACATGGCTGTCATTGTGACGGTCACACTGACAAGCTGATATTAAACCAGATTTAGAGCTCAGAGGATGTGTACTATAATTTCTACATCATAGCTGGTATGAGCGAGGTGAGGGGAGCATAATTCAAAGCAGGGCTATTCTGAAAATTCCCTGTAGGTGGGGCTACTTGAGTCGATTTTTAAAAACATTTTCACCATATTGAAGATAAAAATATGCCATAAAATTGCATAATATTGACGACCTGATTAGCTCAGTAGGTAGTGACCCTGCTTTCTGTGCTACGGGTCCACGGTTCGAATCCTGGTAGGGACCTACTTTGTATGATTAGCACTTCGTACCGCCTCAGAATCAAATGTATGACACAATGTTTTAATATTTATTCTGCTATTCGGGGCGGAGACAAATTCAACAATTCAATGATCATAAAAATCGCCCCACCCGTTCTTTAGTTTTAAACGGTGTAACTCACACGACTTAAATGTTCAAGGATTGCATTCTTATTTTATAAAACTTATAAAAAAAAAATTTTTTGCAGAATAAGGCTCGTGCATATAAATGTCAGAATCGAAATTAGTTCAAGTGCAGATACTGACTGATACCTGATCCAGGCCATTACAGGACTGTTATACTTTTACCGTAACTACTGCTAACCACGATATTATCTTGATATTAGATATAGTTAAAATAAACCAATAAGTAATCGCGTCATGTTACGTAAACCATTGAAATTAACATTTTAGCTAGGTAAGTTAAAAATAGTGATGTGTTTTTCGGCGGGAATGAAAAAAGTGACGTTTTGCTGATTTGTTTTCTTTTCTGGAGCGGGCAGGTAAGAAAAATTTAAGAAAAAAAAATTAAGAAGGCATGGAAACTACTAGCAAAGCTTTTTGGCGGAATATTTAAAAATGGAATGTGGTGAGCTAAATAACAATATATTTACAAGTCGGTATTTTGCATAAAACATAATTTAATAAATGACTTCTGTTATTTCAATGTAAGCGTCTATAAATAGGTTTTATAGATAACAGTATTGTTACAAGGGCTTCATTGTCAACATTATCTAGGTGCCTACTTGCTATAATAATTTATAAAGAGTTCCAATTTATTATTTTGCATTTATGTTTCTTACTAACATTTTAGTAGGTAATGTAAGTACTAGTAGCAATAACATAATTCCTGTTGGCTTCTTTTTTGAGAGTTATCTTTGGTTTCCTACTTGCTTGTAATCTGTTTGTTTTTGTTTTGCCGAAACCGACTAGAATCGTGTTTGTTTTCTGCTAAATAAAAAAGTATTCTTTTCTAACATTAACGCGAACACTACACATTAAAATAAAACGTCGGAAACGTACAAACATAAAACAAACGCGATAATATCCGTAAAATTTGTTTTATTTTAATGTGCAGTATTCGCGTGGAAAGCCCAATTTGCTGGGAATAATTTGGATCCATAACCTGATGCACAAAACAAATGTACACCTAGCGCCATCTAGATAAAAGTTAAATAACTAACTGTTACAGCGACAAACGACATTGTTGTTTTAGTCGTGATTCTTTGGTCTATCGAGTTTAGCAAATAGTTCGTTATAGTATTAGTAGATGGCGCTATTTCACACTATTTAAAAATGCTTTCAAAGGTGATTGTCCTCATTGATTATGATTTTATACAACTAATATAATACTGGTATTTATTAATTGTAGTAAATGCATTCAATTTACATTATTCTATAAATAGCTGTAATAGGGAGTCCAATATTTTTGCTGTAATACATTTTTAAAATAGACTAGTCAGCAATTTTATTTATTCTAATGTTGTAATAAGTTACGTATACGTAACTTATTATTGCAATTGGACCAATAGGTATTAATTGTACCGACAACATAAGACCAATAAGTAATAACGAATGATTAAAATAACCTCGATTCAGCAGTTGCGATGTGCATCGATGAAGCTGCCAATAAATATCGGAAGGCAACGACGAATACGCGTGCCCATTCAACAATTAAAAAAAGAAAATCAGATACGGATAAAAATCTCAGCAATTTTTTTATAGGCTCAGTAGCCATCGCCAGAATATAAGAATATTAATAAAAAAACTATAGTCATAAAAACAGCGCGATTTAAAAAAACTTTTTAATTCTGTGAATGTAGTGACGGGCAGTGTAACAGACTTTTTTAAACGAGCTCTCATTTCAAAATTGTCACCATAAAAGCGGCCAAGATTAAGCAAATAAAGAGTAAGTTTACTTAGCTATTTTACTTTGTCATTTTGTTTTTTAAATAACGTTTTGACCCATAGTCAATGTGGAATCATTTATTTCGTATAGGTCAACGGGCGAACTTGCATATTGTCAGTTTATTTTTTTTCATAACTTTAAAACCGGATCGGAACGCGTCCCTTAGTGAGAAGATCGTGCAGAAAACTCAACGGGCTTGTCTTGTTTTTCAATTTTATATCGTTATTTATATATCATGCCAGGTAGAAAAGTTAAGCAGTAAGCAAAAATCATCCTTGACTTAAGTAACTATAAAATAAAATGTTCAGAGCATGAGCCCGCGACGGCCAGACCTTCTATATTTTATAAAAGCTGAAAGTTTCTTTATGTATATCTCCAACACAGGTAAGAACGACCCGCGACTATAGAGTTTCAGTAAAGGTGTATAAAATAGTACCTTAGTTTCGTTAAAGTATAAAGTTCATTTTTTTTATATTCTCTCCAGAATATGTTTAGAAATCACGTTATCCATTGCCGGACACTTTTTACAGTCGCTACCCTCTGTCAGACACCCCCAAAAGTCATGGTTTGAACTCGGGAACCCTTATTTTTAGTTATTGATTGCG
Organism: Pheosia tremula; assembly: GCA_905333125.1. Lineage (NCBI taxonomy): Eukaryota > Metazoa > Arthropoda > Insecta > Lepidoptera > Notodontidae > Pheosia > Pheosia tremula. The sequence goes on along the minus strand of HG995404.1, from coordinate 9,509,252 downwards.
GTCCGATCTACGCAGAAAGTGCTCACAGTATCTTGAGGTCTTGCAATGGTGCGCTCGATTTTGGATTTCATTATATTAATTACTTAAAAAATGTTTTATTTCAATGTGTATTATTCGCATAAATATATGAAATCAATATACTTTTGAATCGTCAAAAAGTCACAAAATGTTAAGCTATATACGATTTTACCACCCGTTCGGAATACCGTTCCTATGGAGAAGAACGGGCAAGCAACTCTATGGTAGCACTTTATAAAACGGATCTTATAGACTTTTGTAGTACATTGTACATGGTTATGTGAGAATAATGTAGAAAGGGGTATGCTAGCGTAGCTGGTAAAAAAAAAATACTAACCCAAGTAGTTGAACCAGTTGTGGTTCCGGAACCACAGTTCAGTGGAACACATTGATTGTTTTAGAGCGCTCAATGTACCCTCTACGTACACGTATCAGAATCAGAATCAAAATATTTAGTACTTATGAATCGTCAAAAGTTACAAAATACTATGCGACTACTTAACCACCCGTTCGGAATGCCGTTCCTATGGAGAAGAACGGGCAAGAAACTCCATGGTTGCTCTTTTTTTTTAAAGATCTTTTACATTTTTGAACAATATATAGTTCATAACTAAATCCATGCATAGAACAATGCGACGTGACGTACTTAATGACGGCTACATCTCCTATTATTGGCAACTAGCTAGATATATGTCAGCACGGGTTATTATTAATAGCGCCATATAAATAAGGGCGAGTTTTCAAAATAACTAATGTAAATCCACCATTGTTTAACGTATTGTTATGGGAATTATCGATTGTATGATGTTATTCTTTATGAAAATTAAATAATTACATTTATGGTATTTTTGATGGGGTAAGGGGTAAGGGGGTAAGGAGTAGAATGCGCTTGCGCAAGTCTGGATGCCAGTAAAGAGGAAGCGTTGCGTGCCGCTGAAGTCCAAGCGCCATTAAATAACTTAGTGCAGATATTAGACAGTTATTATAGCTTCGTGAATGGTAACCACAAGCTGAATGTCATAGTGTGGAACGCCCCTCCCCCCCCAGCAGATTATAGTCTAGTCGTATTAACGTCTTAATACAGTGGTAAGGTGAGAACTCGGGCATTATTTGTTAAAAAATATAAAAAAAAAATCACTGAAAAAGTAAGTAGTCACAACATACGTACATGCATATATAAGGTTTTTTTATTTTTTATTACATTATAGGCAAGTATTTGATCTCCATCTCGCCTGATGGTAAGTGATGATGAGATCTACGATGGAGCATACTTGCCTAGGTAGGAAGGCGGCAGTAGATCGCGACGCTACATTCACTAGGCACATGGAGGTGTAATAATAATAGAGTATAATATTTTAACAGAGCCCACAGGAGGTTGTAAAGATAACATTCCCAAAGAAATAAATCAAATAATTTAAAATGTTCAAAAATGACACCCTGTACTGTGCGCACGACAACAAGACTAGTTCGCCTTATTTAAAAAAAAAAAACAAACATTATTTTCACAATTATTTTATACATCAACTTGATTCATATAACTTACTGATTCATCTGTTAGAATATTTTGCACAATTTTTGTAAAACCTTTTACAACTAAAATTCAAATTTGTATTTTGTTACCCATATGTAGGTATGTCCAGGACTGTAATACCTGCTCACTTAAGAATATTTTCGTTTGAACGATTACAGCCATAGCAATGTAGGAAAAAAACTCCTTAAGGTGGGTAGGTAGTATGTGACTCTAGGTATTACTAAACTTGAATTACTAACTATTCACTAAATAATTTGTATGATGTCCATCTCACGCAAAAAAATATCCAGAGTAACCATATACAAACTCTATAATAACTGCCTATAAACAGTTTCTATAAAAAAGCCACAGTAGTATAATACCCACAATTTAATAAAGTAACTATTTATAGAGTATCTACCTTTAATACAATGCATGGAGATGCAATCGATGGGTGCGCGCGCAGCCGCAAACATGGCTTCTTCCAATATGCAAGATAATAATGATATCGCTGTACGTGATATACAATACGGAATAGCTAAAGCTAGGAATAAGAGTGTTAGAACGAAACCAGCAATGTACGGTGAAGAGGTGGATGTAGTAGGCGCTGTGGAAAATGATGATAGTGTTAGGTAGGAGTCAGAAAACGAAATTGTTAGTGTATCATTTCGCGTACACGACACTGCACCAAAAATAAAAATAGATGTACGTTACTTATCAAATATTTGCATAAACGATACCGACCGAATATAAATATGTAGATCGCGCAATAAAAACTATTCCAAATTTACTCGTCGAACGGTTGTGCAAGAATAATGTAATTAGAAAGAGGTTTTATCGCAATTAATGTCAAACAAATATAAAAAATAAATACATTTAACTAAAATAAAAGCGAAAGAGAAGAAGAAAAACAAATAGACCAGGTCCCGGAAACTGGAACAGTCCATTTTCACTTGTAATGGAGAAAAGTGAACGTTTTTCAGAGTATTTGTTTGCCAAGATGAACCCGGGAGACAGGGGGCCGAAGACCACGGAAAACCGATCAGCTCCTATACAGATTACTGGTCTGAAGAAGTTTTTGATTGATAATACCATGCTGGTGGTTACTTTGATGGGTGTTATCGCTGGGATTGCTATTGGTAAGTGGATTTTCCATCTGTATATACTATTCCTTAGAGTTCTGGGTTCCTTAATATTACAGCAATCATTAAGATATTTAGTTAATGAAGTTTATACTAACAAAATACGGCTTGATTAGCGCTGGTACTGACCCTGCTTTCTATGCCGAGGGTCTCGGGTTCGAATCCGATGATGAGCACGAATGTTTGTACCCAATTCATGGATGTTTAATATCTATATAAGTAATATATAATTGGTTTGCCCCCAGTCCATTGTACGGTACCCATAATACAAGCGTTGCTTAGTGTGGGACCGTGAAGTTAAAAAATATCTGGATTCACCTTGTTATAACGGTCTTCTTTCTAGGTTTTGGTCTCCGGCCACACCGCCTCGGTTCTGATGCCCTTACAATAATATCCTACCCCGGCGAAATCTTCATGAGACTGTTGAAGCTTATGATCCTGCCATTGATCATTGCCAGTCTGATAGCCGGTTCTGCCAGTCTGAACGCCAAGATGAGTGGCAGAATAGCTGTCCGAACTCTACTGTACTTTGTTGTGACTTCGATGTTTAATGTTTTGCTGGGTATACTGCTGGCGATGCTGATACATCCTGGGGAGCCTGACTTGAGAGACCAGAGTGCTATCGTAGTTGAGGGGAGAAGAGATCATAGTATATTGGATAGCATTTTAGATATTGGCAGGTAAGACAACACCTAAAGGTACACTTCCAAATTTAAAATGTGTTTATAATGCCATTATAAATATTATAAGGTGTCGATCGTATTTGACACACGATCAGCAAATTGTTTCAGCTCTAGTATTATTCCCGTTCATATTTCATTCATGGATTATTATTGCATCCTGATTCCAAATATTCATAAATAATAAAGTGTCAATGACCTCAATTATCTCGCGTTTCGCTTCACATTTTATTTATATTTATTATTATGAGAAATTCTTTTCCCTGATACGAAATCTATCTATGCTTAGAATTGAAACTGTTCCTGATGTATGGACTGATATGCGATATCCCAAGAAGTGTCGGTAGCGAGTTATGTCATCCTTTGATGTCACTTGAGTAGTGATAAGACAGCTCAAGATCATGCAACACTCATATTCATAATTTAATTTTTTTTTTAAATATTGTCATAATGGATTTATTATTTTATACTTAATTCTGTACAGTTTGTTAAATAACAAGGAAAATATAATATATAGAAAAAGTTACATTATTATACAAAACGAATATAAATTAAAAAAGTATAGAAAAGCTACTTAATATTTACAAAAAGTGTAAAAATTTGGCCCATGCGGTAGCGTGCCCAAGATGCTGGCCGCTTTTCCTCGCTGAATAGCCAAAGCTACTCGCTGAGCGAGGAAATGCCCAGCCCTCGGGTCGCCGGTTGCGTTAACTTCATTTGATTGTTAAAAATGATGGTTATTGCAGGAACATCTTTCCAGATAACATTGTGCAAGCTACTTTCCAGCAAGCACATACAGTGTACGCAGAACCACTTACTATGTTCACGCGAAATAACACTGAGAACGACACAATGCCTATTTTAGTACGAGTTGTAGCATACAGGTAACATTTATTTAAGACTAATAGCCCAACGCTCTAATACAAATTTAAGAGGCCTGTATAATTATCGCCTCATGTAAAATTCATGAAGATGATGGTTAAGTTATTTCACAACTGCTCTCGTTAAGTATATGGGTTTTAACTATCGTATGTTTTCCTTCATTGGATGGATGTAACTAATACTGTTTTAATGGCCAGAACTCAGCTGAAATATTAAATATAAAAAAATCTCTCTTCATTTCTATAGCCAACCTAAATTAATCTTGCCTAAGTATTCAAATGCACTTTCTAGATCGGGTACCAACACTCTAGGCCTCGTGTTCTTCTGTCTCGTATTCGGAAGTCTGCTTGGAACGTTGGGACCAAGAGGCCAAGTGGTGATAGACTTTTTCCAAGCGATTTTTGAGGTGATCATGAAGATGGTGACTGGAGTCATGTGGTTCACACCGGTTGGAGTCTGCAGTGTCATAGCCGGGAAGATACTAGACGTCGAGGATGTAGGTAAGCAGATTGAGGATACCAATTATAAAAAGGTATTTAATAAATTATATACAATAGTTACTTATATACATGGAAAAACAAAAAACTAAAAAAAAAAATACTTATTAATAACACAATAAAAATAAAATTATATACATCATAAGGTTATGATAAGTATAGCTATCGTGGAGCCTAATTTGCTGAGCATAGATCTTATCAATTGGAATTGTTCTCCATAGGAACGGCATTCCGAACGGGTGGTAGCATAATATTTTTGTAACTTTTGACGATTCATAAGTACTGTACAATAATAGTCTAGGTGAATAAAAAAAAAACTAAAAAAAATGCAAGATATGATGCCTTGAACTTTGATTTGATTAATAAAAGTAAAAAAAAATTTGATGCTTCTAATCCCTTTTGAATAAGACTATGATTGCCGCACGATTCTCCCAAATCGCGTGTATTATAATAGCTAGTAGTTTTATGGCATGCAATTGATATTTACAGCTCAAGTGATGTCACAGCTAGCCTGGTTTATAGCAACAGTGACGGTGGGCGTGTTCTTCTACCAACTGATCATCATGCAACTAATATACTTCGTTTTCTTGCGGAAGAATCCTTACAAGTTCTACTGGGGATTGTCGCATGCTATGCTAACGGCTTCAGCTACTGCGTCTACGTAAGTATCTGTGCAAAATGCGATTTGAAGTGTGATGTATATTATTTTTAAAAGCTGTCTTTATTTAGACTGTAAGTATTAAATCAACAACGTTTAAGGAGTTGGGAACCTGTAATTTTGTCAATATTAGTTCTAAGTCTAAGTATAACTTTGCTAGTAGAGTCCCAAATCTTCGTATAGTTTACACAATTTTAAGTCTAAAAGCTTAATTTGGTACAACGAAATATTATTACAACCGTTATGGTGGAGGGAAAGTAAGGAAGCGGAGGATCTGGGAAAGGCAGATCAGTTTTGGTCTCAAATAATTTCAAAATAATACCAGACATGTTTGGAGAAAGATATAAAGTTGGCTGGTCATATTATATTCCATTGCTTTATATCTTCCAGTGCCGCGGCCCTTCCAGTTACCTTCCGAGCAATGGAGGGTCCCTTGGGTATTGATTCGCGGATCACTCGCTTCGTGCTGCCGATTGGCTGCAACATTAACATGGACGGCACTGCGCTTTTCCTCGCCGTGGCCAGCGTGTTCGTATGCCAGATGAATAATTTGCATCTGGGCTTCGCGCAGTTGGCAACAATATTGTGAGTACCATATCTATTCCTCCCCCGATCGGGAATATACTTATTGGCCTCATCAGTGTAAAAGCAATCTTAGTTGAATACAGTAAAGAATATAAAGGCTTACCAATACCAGAGTCATCGTAACGAATAAGCATTCGCCAACGATAAAGGAAATTTGGAAGTAATTCATAATTTTGATGTATTTATTGATTTTTAAATAAGAAGCAGTGATAGCAATAAGGAGCAGTGATAGCCAAGATGGTCGAACACTTGCCTCGGTAACGAGGATTGTAGGTTCTAACCCGGCTCACACTTCTGTGATTTCATGTGTGAATCTCATTTTCAACCATGATTATCACTTGCTAAACGGTGAAGGAAAACATCGTGAGGAAACCTGCATGTCTGAGAGAACCCCTCGAAAGATGTGTGAAGTCCGCCAACCCGCACTGGGCCAGCGTGGTGGACTATGGCCTAATCCCCCCTCGCATTGAGGGGAGGCCCGTGCCCAGCAGTGGGACATTAAAAAATGGTTGGAATTATTATTATATATTCATTTTTCAGTTTAACCTGTACTGCTGCGTCTGTCTCCTCCGCTTCAGTACCTTCAGCGGCAATGGTGCTACTACTCGTTGTATTGACCGCAGTGGATGCGCCTACGCATGATGTGTCTCTACTATTCGCTGTGGATTGGCTAGTGTGAGTACCTAATTCTTTACTCCTGCTATTGCCGACCTTGATGGTACTTGTGGCTTAATCTATACAAATAAATTAAATTGGAGTGTCCGTTTGTAATATTCAAATAACCGCTTTTTACTAAGTGCATTTGGATGTATACACGGTACATATACCAAAACAACATTTTTTACAATTATTGCCTGTCTGTCTGTTTGTTTCGGCTAATCTCTGAAATGGCTGGACCGATTTTGACGAGACTTTCACTGGCAGATAGCTGATGTAACAAGGAGTAACTTAGGCTACTTTTATTTTAGAAGTCGCGGGTAACAGCTAGTTGAAAAATAAAAATGATCAATGATGGTAATAGTGATGATATGCCGATAAGACAGTAATGATGATGACTAATTACTATGCGTTGTAGTATTAGTGGCAACGATAGTAAGGACAATCATAATATAGAAGTTAATGATAATAACGAAAATGATACTAATAATGCTGGTACAACATTTTTTATTTTTTATTACATTATAGGCAAGTATTTGATCTCGATCTCACCTGATGGTAAGTGACGATGAGATCTACGATGGAGCATACTTGCCTAGGTAGGAAGGCGGCAGTAGATCGAGACGCTACATTCACTAGGCACATGCAGCGCAACTGATCTGACCCGCCTTCCATGAATGGCAACACCGAACATCATGCCGGAACACGGCTAGGCCGCTTGGCGACATGGCTTTGTTCAGTGGGTGGTGACTAGCCACGGCCGAAGCCTACCACCAGTAAAACATCCGTGCGTTCAAGCATTTTTGCCATACCTATTACTGGAATCAAGTGTAATCAGCTCACAAGTTTAGGACCACCTAGTATTTAAACTCTCCGTGGTGCCTTACACCTGGAATTAGTCCTGCTGTAAGAGTCTTGCTGCTGTGGAAACTTGTCTACCATATCTCTTTTGTCTCCCGCTTTGCAATGTAGGGAAGTGGATAATTTTCTTCCAATTCCTCCTATTTTTATCTTTCGATTAATTTCGTGCGGGTTCCAAGACAATTAACTTTATCCCGGGACTCGCCGAGGGTCAAACCTCGGTGTCTTCATTGGACACCACTGTAGATCCTGGCTCACAGGAGTAGCAGTGGTGGGAGTGTGTGGCGGGCCTAGTCCCATAAAAAAAAATATGCTGGTGACGGGAATGACAATTAACTACCTCTTTAACTTTGCAGTGATCGAATAAGAACAACGAACAACATGTTAGGCGATTGCTACGCGGCCGCTGTCGTGGAACACATATCCAAGAACGAGTTGATGGCTTGCGATGCTCTTATTGTAGTAAGTAATGTACCACAAGCACAATCCTTTATACGTAGCTTTCAGTAACGTTAGCGTCTTCCTCTAACACTACAGATAATAAAGAAGTGGTTTTTTTTTTGTATTACATTATAGGCAAGTATTTGATCTCGATCTCACCTGATGGTAAGTGATGATGAGATCTACGATGGAGCATACTTGCCTAGGTAGGAAGGCGGCAGTAGATCGAGACGCTACATTAACTAGGCACATGCAGCGCAGCTGATCTGACCCGCCATCCATGAATGGCAACACCGAACATCATGCCGGAACACGGCTAGGCCGCTTGGCGACATGGCTTTGTTCAGTGGGTGGTGGCTAGCCATGGCCGGTTTTCTTGATGGTGTTACGATTACATTAGAAGTTTCTGAGTACCTTACAGATCGCTAAACTTTAGAAAACATAGCTAGCAGATACATTTGATAGCAACTGCATTTGAGCCCTTATTATGGCGAGATTAGATCTTATTATAAGTAAGCGGGCCAAGCAACCTAAAAGCAATATAATACTTTCAAGTTGCTGAGTTTTATTGCTCAGCAATATTGCCAGCGATACTCTCTTGCTGCAATGTTATGTTGCTTTCTTGCTGCAAGCAATATAGTTGGCAACTCGACGAATTGTCAAAATACTTGCCCATTCATGAGCGCCTTAAGACTTTTGAAGAGCAATCCGAGAAGCTTATTTTTATAGTCAATTTAGTTAGGAGTTTTCATGATCAGTTCAAGATTATGTCGTATCAAGTTACACACAATTTCTTTTAATTCACAGAAGAAATGAGACACAGTCTCTACCTCGCTAGGTTGGCAACGTCCAGTGGTGAATCCAGGATTTCCTTTAAGGGGGGGGGGATTTATTTGTGATCTAACCTATCTGATTAAATCGTCGCAATAAAGTACTCCGGTCGTAAGTCCGGGGCAGGGGGGAATTGCATTCATTTACTCCCCCCTAAGTCTAAGTCTTTCCTTTTTAATTCCAGGACCAACTAAACGGCTTAACTCCGAACACAGAGGTGGACTTAGGCATTATAACGCCTAGTAAAAAGTCGATAGCTTCCGACTCGGATGACGTCATCATTGATATGCATTTACACAACCACATGGACTCTATCAAGCGAATTTAGTGGCACATAGTATTACAGTAGTCGGCCGTAAATATAGCACATCGGATTTCCAACCGTATACTTTATAGTCTACGTATTAAGACACTGTAGAACTAAACAGCGCCTCTAGCGGATGTAATTTAAAACTAGCAATTCTTCATACACAATGACAAAATACGCTGAATATAGAGTGCACGGTCACCTTACGAATAATCTCGCATTTGACGATATTCGTTATATTTACGGGCAGGCACTCTAATTTTCTGAAACGTCAATTAACATTACAAAGAGTATAATTGATAGAACTAGGCGATACTTGGCGGAAATCCATTGTTAACCTATGGGGAAAGAGGACCCACCACTGACCCTCGGCTTGTCAATACGAATGAGCTCATTCGTAGCCCAGCGGTCCTGAGGATGCCTCGTTTAGAGGCGAAACACGTGTCGAATACTTTTATAGATTCGCTTAGTGTCGCGGAGAATTGCATTTTATTTGAGGTCCCGTCACTCGTGATAGATAGTTTCTCGATTAACATCTTAGAGGAGTTCGGGTGTTGTTGGCTTCTTTTATTATCGATCAAACTTGTTTGGTTTATAATCGAAGAAGTTGACAAGCCGAGGGTCAGTGGTGGGTCCTCTTTCCCCATAGATTACAAAGAGTAATTACTCAACTTAAAATAAAAATGAACATTAATTAATTTTCATTTTTATTTTAAGTTTAGTGCGTGTACATGATTATAGGACAAAGTGTCATGCAGTGATTATGTTAGTCAATCTTCTTCTATTTTCTTTCTCACTCTGCCATTCTGCCATCCAGTACCAACTTATTTAGATACGTGATACCTCAAGTCCATGTTTATTCGTAAGCTAACCGTATACTTTATAGTCGACGTATTTAGACAATTGGTATGGAGAATTGACTGTTTAAAGTACTGTCCGCTAGAGGCGCTGTTCAAGTCCCCATACATTATGTTTCAATACGCAGACTATGAAGTATACGGTTAGATTACGAATGATCACGCACCTGACGTGCTCTATACGATCATAGTATCTCATAGCTTCATACAGTGATTATTGTATTTCATAGATATGTGATCGTATGTACAGTCAACAAATAATTATAAGGACAATGTCCAGCTGTGGTAATTCTGTTGACAGTGGATTTAGAAAATTATTGTTGCTGTGTCGATTCATAGTGATAGACTAAAATGGTTTTACACTAAAATAATGGTGGGTTCACCTTAAATGAGACGTGCACTTACATTGATGTGTCTTTACCAAATAAGCCTTATTCGTATATAATGTGACTCTAGCTAGCCGAATTATAGCTTAAGAAACGGTTACGGAAAGATAATGTTTACACATTATACTTAAGTACCCTGGCAGTGTTTCTCGACTTTAATATAACATCAAGTATTCATATGTTATGATAGACTGAATCTTAATATCCTGAAGTATTTATATGTACATAATAAGTTACTTACATTACGTGGATAGGTTGTTGATAAGAAAAAATGGGTGATAGGTATGTCCAAACGGTTACTGAACTAATCCAAATTTACTAAATTATAGGACCCAATAAAACCCCCCAATTTTGTATGATTACATTTTTACAAATACTAAGCACCTAAGGATCACCATTGGTAGGTTTAGATCTAACTGTGATAATAAAGTAATTGAAATAAAACTAATCTAACGGATTTTTTACGTTCCCGAAGTTTCGGCCGCTTTACAGCAACCATGGTCACGGGAAGACTGAAGTGGTTGACGTCCTAGTATCATAGTTTGAAACGGGGTACCCTCACATTTAGTAGTTGCTTTAAAAAAAGTAGAATAAACGCGATAAAATCCGTAAGGGTAGTTTTATTTCAATGTGTATTCGCGTAAATATAAGAAATCAATAATAAAGTATTTGTTATAAATAACAAGGTTTTTTGTATCCGGCGGCGCGCCAGTGCTTCGGTTAAATCGAACTGAAAAGACCCTTACTTGTCTATTTGCGAACTTGCCTTATTACTATCTTACCTATTTGACAACCTGCATACCTCCTTGTTAAATTGTTGCCTATAACGATACCGAACTGACCCCAGCCGTTCCAACATTGTTCTCACATACCCATAACAATGTACTTGCTCATAAATGTAAAAGATCTTTTCAAATAGAGCAACCATGGAGCTTCTTGCCCGATCTTCTCTATATGAACAGCATTCCGAACGGGTGGATGTTGTAGCTTAGCATTTTGTAACTATTTTGACGATTCATAAGTACTGTATTTAATGGTTTACATGAATAAAATTATTCTGATTCTGATAACGATGAGGTTCCTGGAGATCCCATCTATACATATAAATAAAATTGGAGTGTCTATTTGTAATATTTAAATAACCGCTTTTTACTAAGTGCATTTGGATGTATACACGTTACCTATACCGAAACAATTTTTTTTACAATTTTTGTCTGTCTGTCTGTCCGTCTGTCTGTCTGTCTGTCTGTCTGTCTGTCCGTCTGTCTGTCTGTCTGTTTGTTCCGGGTAATCTCTGAAATGGCTGGACCGATTTTGACGGGAATTTCACTGGCAGATAGCTGATGTAACAAGGAGTAACTTAGGCTACTTTTATTTTAGAAAAAAAAATAGGACCTCTCGAAAAAAAATTAAAACCAATGTTGCAGCGCTGCGCCTGATTAAGTTTTGATAGAAACAATGCGTCCCGCGGGATCAGAACGCGCGAGCAGGCTGTTGCCAACGGTTGTGTCTTTGTTAAATACCACGCGGACGAAGTCGCGGGCAACAGCTAGTATTTAATAAATGTTTTCAATCCATATTTATATATTTTCTGTGCAAAGAATTTTTGGACGAAAACTTTCTATAAAGACTGACTTTTTGAACGGATAATTATTAAACTGGGGTTTATTAAAAAGTAAGATAAGAAATTAGCAAAGAAAACACTTTTCTAATTTCTTATCATACTTTTTAAACGGGATGTGTGAAATATTGGAAGGTTAAAAAACAGACTCGTTTTTTTTTAAATTTCATTTTATTTCCACCTAAACAATATTCGTACAGTCGGTGGATGGTATAACTACAATATTAACATTTATACGCTATCCCTAATTAATATTTACAACTATTTAAATTAGGTATCTCAGTCCAGAATTTTTGACACAACATATAATCGTCATCTTAATAGGTATACCTAGAATTACTTTGGGAAACATTTTTGTATCAACGATATAAATTACAATCACGAGTACATCAGTACTTAATTCCGTCTATCTGAAAGTCTTCCATTGCTGGTCATTGTGCCTCCCCCAATGAATTCGACGAGTAATGGATACTTGATTAATTAAAGAAAATATTTGCGTTTGTATGTTAAGTAGCTATGTACCTCATAGATTACTTAAAAAAGTGGTTTTAACATCAAAACTCAAAGATAATATTGGGAATACCAGAAAATTGTTAATTTTTCAGTAGGTACTTAAGTAGATTGTAAAGTAGCAAAAAGTCTGAACCGAGCGTCTTTAGGCATTTCTAGAAAAAATCACAGTAGAAACGACACTTTGTTGATGATAATAATAATTATTATTATCTTTATCCACAGTATCCAAATATCTTTCCATATTCCTGCAATAGTTCCTCCGCCTGCTGAGGTCAACTCGCTGTGTATGCTACCGTTTTCAGCAGTTGACCCCAGCAGGTGGCTAACATAACATTAAAATTCTCAAAAAGGGCCTCTACGTGTTGGACCCATGGCCCCGCGCAAGCCTTCCAATGATCCGGGTATAGCCCGTGTGGTGAGAGACATTATCCTTACAGAGTTCCTATAGCAACAGGTTTTATTTTTTACAAAATAATACATAAACGGGCGTAATAAAGCTAAAAGTAAATGTGATCAACTAAATCGATTATTTAATAGTTACGATTCTTATCCAATCGATTTGGCACATCACTACGAAATTTCAACTCCTAGAATAATACTTATAGCTTAATGTAAAGCTGATTTGTTCTTTAAACATTAAAAATGGCAGTCTTTATATATATTTTTTACATTGAATTACATGTATATTTACACACTTAAATGTTACACCCGATTTTATTTTATTTACATTTACCGCAAAAATCGGTAATAAGCGCTTAGAGATCACTTTGAGCATATTGAAGTTTACATAATAATATGCACAAAATGAATAAGGCCAATCAGATCGGCCGAATAAATATTACTAACTATACTATAGGCAAAACAGTCGTCGATATTCAATATACTACAATTAATTCCTCATATCCTCATAGTGGAATGTGGTGGCTTCCTACTGCCTGGAGCTGGTGGTAGTCCTGGGCCTACTAATGGTGACATTGATGGTGATCTCGTTGCTAGCGGTGATAGAGATGGTGAGAAGGAAGGTGACATAGCAGCGGCTGCTGAGAACCCTCCAGGTACGTCATGACTTATCGGCGACCTCGGTAGTAGAAGCTGTGGTTGTCTACACGATAAAGACGGCGCCGGACAACTTCTCGGCGCAACAGTTGTCAGTAAAGGCGGGGGTACACTCTTACCTCCAGATATTGACGTGGATTTACTCTTAGCGCTTGAAGCACCACTGTTACCACTCTGCAATGATACAGCATCATCTTTCAATCTTGCTATTTCCGAGAATACGTGTGCTAATGGCTGGTACTGCGGTCCCCAATCAAGCAAATAGTCCCAATTGTAACTGCCTGTCAGTTCTTCTTCGGAATGTACTATTGAACTTAGACTTCCTGTCATAGAAGGGCCAGCGGTAGGTACTGCGGTATTATCACCTTGGGTGCTAGAAAAAGCTCCCAATGCCATAGCTCTGTCTACAGCTACACTAGCTTCGTCAGCACTGCTTGCTCTCTCACTACCAGTGACTTCATTTAATTTCGCGTATATCAAATTTGTTATATCATTCTCATGAGCACCATCTTCATCAAACATATGCATGGAATCTATTGGAGCATGATGTAGCATAGTTTCTTTGTTCCCAACGTTTTCTGAACATCTTCTAGAGGAAGTAGACGCTCCGCCGCCAGTACCAGTATCAACAATGCCTAGCCTAGCTAAATACTCTTGAGTATTATGTACAGATACATCAGATAAATTATCATCATCTATTCCATTCGCTTGTCTGTGTATACCAGGTTCTCTTTGCAATGGTCCTTCGTTTATCATTCTGATTTCTTCGTCTTCGCCGTCTTCACCGTCTTCTGCAGAACCTCGACCACTAGAACCGGATTGATCAGAGCCAGACAGTTCTGAAGTCGTAGCTGCTCCTGAGTTAGAGCTAGCTGTGTGAGGACCATAGGGAGGTATTTCATCATATTTTGGAGGCGCAAACTGACCAGCAGGATTTACAGCACCAGTATTTCTTATTGGTATCGTATCAAACGCACTTGGGTCTACATAACTATTTGTAGCTCTAACTCCTTCAGAGTTTAATCCAGGTTTATTGACTTTCTTGTGTCTCTTATTTTTCATGTGTAAGAATAGGAATGCTGCTGCAAAAATTATAATTATGACTATAAAGACAATGAGCAGTCCTAGTGCCCAATCTGATAGACCGCCACTTGGTGCGGCGGATGCATCACTGATTTCATTTATGTCTGAAGCTAGCGCCATATCATTCATTCCTATTTCTAGAGCAGTCTTATTAGTTAGTGATCCTTGTCTTCCAGAACTTGCAGTGACAACCAAACTAATGGATTTATCTGCACCAAATAGGTTTTGTACTGAATCTACTTTCTTCTTTAGGATAATAACACCGGTTGTTCTATTTATTTTAAAGTAAGAATGTGATGTGGACAGTTGGTAGACTATTCTTCCGTCAATACCTTTGTCTCTGTCAGTCGCTGTGGCTTGTCCAATCACATAACCAGCTGGAAGGGAACCTGATTTTGGGACACGGAATTTATAAGTCTTCTGAGTAAATTGAGGATAGAATTCATCTCTGCTTTCAACATCTATTCTAACCTTGACAGTTGTGCTTTTTCCTCCTAAATCAGCGGCTTGTATAGAGAATTCATATTTGTTTTTTATTTCATAATCAAAAACAGCGTTAGAATTGACCAATCCTGATGAAGAATCTATTAGGAACATCTTCCAAGAATCGTCATTTCTATTGTAAGTATTTGAAGGTACTAAAGAATAGTTTAGTTTGCCATATCTGCCTTTATCTAGGTCAGTAGCCCTCGCTGTAAATATGGAAGTACCAACTCTCTCATTTTCTCCTATAGTTTCAAAGTACTCGTTGACTGGGAATGTAGGTGCGTTGTCGTTTTCGTCCAGTATTCCGATTTTGATGTACACAGCATTGCATAGAGATGTTACACCTTGATCGCAAGCTACTACAATTAGCTTGTACTCATTATTTCCTGTATCATAATCTAAACTTTTGTTAACTGTTAGAATTCCAGTTGTAGGATGTATGAAAAACCGTTTCTGATCATCTCCAGAGGTGATATTATAAGTGATGGCTGAATTTGGAGTGCGGTACAAATCTGCATCTGTCGCCGCCATTTGCGTCAATGTGTAACCAATTTTAACATCTTCACTGACAGTCAACTCAAAATCGTTAGTAGAAAACATAGGAGCATTATCATTTGCGTCTGATACCGTAACGAATATTGTAATTGATGTTTTATTTTGATTGTATGTTAATAAATTTCCTTTCTCGAGAGCAGCTAGTCCAAGAACATAAGAATCTTGGGTTTCTCTGTCTAATTGATTGAGAAGAATTAGTGCTCCTTCGAGTGTGACGTCAAATGTGTCTCCCTCGTTTCCAGAGATGATGTGGAAGTCCAGATTGTACTTTTTCAGCACGTCGTTGATTCCGCCGATCTGAAGAAGCGAGGAGCCCTTCTCAGTGTCTTCGTTTACCGTGATCCTGAAATAAGAATAAAAGTATTTTATTATTTTTTGTACATAGGTAGGTACTGCTAGACTAATTATGTATTTGTCTAAACTTTAACATCCTTCGGAAAGATCATTCGTCATAATTTTAAACCACTACGGACCTCCAACTCAAGATTTTCTTTGTTTTCTTTACAAATCAAGCCTGGTTTAAAACGATTTACTAATTAGGTTTATTATGCAATCAGAATAAATAAATGACAATTCTATGCTTACCTATAACTATCCTGCCCAATAAACGGTTTGATTTCGGAAGACGCTCCGGTGCTAATCCTCACAGAGGCGACGGCACTTCTATTAGGCTTCCCATGATCAGTAGCGACCACAGCTAATTGGGTATCTCTTTGATTAGGCGGCAATGCACTGTAGTTCACGAAGATGGACCCAGATGTAGCATCGATGTAATAGCCTTTGGTTGGCCTCAGGATTGAGTAGGAGATCTTGCCGTTATCGCCGCTGTCTTGGTCATTTGCACTTACTGAGCCGATTTCGAGGGTTTCGGTGCCTTCTGAAATTGTAACAAATGATATGCTATGAATATATAGTTCTGGTTTTATGTTCTAGGAAATAAATCATGAATTGTTTTAGCTGTGTGTTATCTAGATGTCGAATAAATAATCATATTTGGATTAAAAATTCAAGTCATTAATACGTATGCTTACCTGGTAATATTCTGTTGTACGAAATGTCATCAAAAATTGGAGAGTTATCATTAACATCAGTGATTTTTATCGTAAGAAAGGTTTTTGCAACATGCTCACTGTCCGAAGCAGTTACATTCACTTGGTAAGTTTTCTTCGACTCAAAATCAAGGGGTTTGTTCAAAACTATCTTTCCGCTGTATCTGTCTATCGAAAAACTGTCGTCTCCTTGCATTATCGAGTATTTCAGGGCCGGATATGTATCAACGTCGTTTGCAGTAACAGATGTGAGCACCGTTCCGACTTCCGTTCCTAAAAAATAACAAAACAATATACCTAAGTGATGGGTTTCGTTTGGCTGCCGTTTTAACGAACCGCCAAAATAAAAAATCTCTAAAACAAAACCTCTGTTGACTTACAATGATATAAAAAACAAATAAAAAGCGACGCAAACGCCGCGCGGACCGTTGGAGAAACGCTAAAACATGCACTCGGAAAAAATGTAATACCATCCAATAAATATTGATCCTAAAGGAGTCTCTTTTATTTAATCTCGGCGTCGGAATCGAGAACTCGCAATGTAACCAAGTCGAGAATACAAATTATGTAAAATGCCTCCCTCTTTGTGGTACGCTTTTTGTTCTACCAATTTATTTCGTAAAGTCGATAGGCCGACCGATGGCAATTTAAAACCCGAATGCGAATACTAAGTAAACGAGTTAAAACGTACCTTCCGATACTGAGATGACGTTGGGCGATGGGAATGTTGGCTGGTTGTCGTTAACATCCACCACATTGATCCTCAGCGTCGCAGTGCCTGTCATTTGCGGGTCGCCTTCGTCCGTCGCTATTACTGTCAGTTTATATGTCTCTCTTATCTCTCTATCCAACACTATATTAGTCTTCACCGACCCAGAAAACGCCGGTTCAATAATGAATGCGTTATCATGATTCCCGTCAACGATATGATATAAAATTCTCGCATTCACACCGCGGTCTCCATCCTTTGCCGCTAGTTGCACAACAAATTCGCCCTTAGTGTTCCCTTCAAGGACATTTGCAATATACTGCTGCTGCGTAAACCGGGGAGCGTGGTCGTTCTGATCGATCAGATTTATTATAACGTCGCAATACCCGTATAGGACAGGCGCGCCTTCTGTGCGAGCTACTACGACAAGCTGCCTTCTCGGACCGGGGTACGACTCATAATCCAGATTCGCAGAATTATTCACCCTTATTACACCTGAATTAGAGTCTATTTCGAATGCGTACTGATCATTGCCGCTGCCGATTTCATAAATTATTCTCTGTCGTCGCCCGTCGCTCCTGACCGCAGTGACTTGGAGCACGTCTTTGCCATAAGGCATGTTCTCTTCGATGGTAATATTATAAGTAGCGTTTTGAAAGTTCAGTATTGGTGTTTGATCTGAGAAATCGCCGACACGGATTTCTATAAGGCCTATTGAACTTTGGGGTGGGTTTCCCTTGTCCTTTGCCATCACTTTGAGGTGTATTAACTTTCCATTTTCACTCGCCAAGCTTTGGGTCGCAGTTAGTACGCCACTCGTGGGGTTGATGCGAAATTTATGATTCGATGTGTCCATGAGTTCGTAAAGTATTTCTGCGTTTATTCCTATGTCATGATCAGTTGCTGAAACTCGAAGGAGGCTCTGTCCTGGTGGGGCCAATGTAGCGACTTGTTCTCTAAAAGGATATTTGGTGAATATTGGCATGTTGTCGTTCACATCGTTTATGGTGACCTCAACTGACACTCTTTGGGAGCGGGTGATGTAACGTCCTTCATCTGCAGCAACTGCTTCAAAATGGTACACGTTTGTCTTCTCCCTATCAAAGGTTCTGTAACAATAATTTGAGTTATCAGGTGAAGCTTATTGAAATATTTTATTAATGCATTTAATATGAGTATAGGTAAGAATGACTTAATTAAACTTGTACTTTTGATTATAAGTAATGATAATTGAATAAATAATTAATTTGTGAGCATCATTATTATAAATATAAGGATAAGGTACTTACCCAGTCGTAAAAATAATCCCAGTTTTATTGTCAATACGGAATAAACCCTGGCTCTCATTTGCCAGAGAATACACAATCCGTTTATTAAAACCCAAATCAGCATCAGTAGCCCTAACTTTAATCACTGACGTGTCAATCATCGCATCTTCTGGTATCGCTGCAGAGTAATGACCAGTATCAAACACCGGATCATTATCATTTTGATCATCAACTATTACAGTTATATTGCATGATCCTTGTAACGCTACAGGCGACCCGTGATCAAAAGCGGTTATCGTTAGATGATATTTCGATTGAGTTTCCCTGTCCAAAGTCCTAGCTGTTAGTTTTCCAGTAGTAGAATCAATAGAGAACTTATTCCCATTATTGCCAGATGTAATACTATACGTAATTACTCCATTGGCTCCTATATCTTTATCCGTCGCTGCTACAGTGTGGATCACTTCTGGATCATTATTTTCTGGTACAACTAAAGGGTAGCAAGACCCTGTTTTAAAACTTGGTGCGTTGTCATTGACATCCATAATGCTTATAGTAACGGTAGCTACGTCAAAGTTGGTTGTTGATTGAAATGTGCTAGAGTCTGTTACGTAGACTGGAAATACGAATTGATCTCTTTCTTCCCTGTCAATTTTAGTTTTAACAGTAATGGTTCCGAGTCGGTTATCGATTATAAATTTATCGTCAGCTACTCCTGATGGTATCATATATGTTAGATTACCTGGAAACAAATAAAATATCAATATCAAATGTTCATAAATTAAAAAAAAATGATTTGAAAAAATCTCGGTTCAAACACTCACTTGCATTCCCTCTTGAAGATTTTGCGGACAGCCTAGTAACAAAGCTACCCGGCCTAATATCTTCACTAAAATTTGCTCTGTAAAACGAATCTGTGAATCTAGGCGGAACGTTAGTCGACTCTTGTAAAATTAAATCTAATGCCATATGGCTTTGTCTTGGAAATGGTGTGCCATGATCTGATGCAGTCAGGTTCAATTTGTATAGACCAGGCCTCATCTTTGATACATCTTGGGAGTATTTACTTGATAAAGTCAATTTTCCAACATCGTATTCCATTGAAAAGTAAGCGTGCTCGTTCCCTCCTGATATATAATATGATATCTTTCCATTTTCACCTGAATCAGCATCTATGGCTAATGCCTGATACAATGTGCCTGATAATGTACTTAACGATACGATCGCCTTTTTGGATGATACAAAACTTGGTGTATTATCATTGGCATCTGTAATGGAAATGCGTACAGTGGCTGATGTTGACATTCTTTCAGACAGATTACTTGCTAAGTCTGTCGCTTCAATGACTAGCCAATATTCTTTCAAGGTTTCGTAATCCAAGGCAGCTGTCAGTGTCAATGAACCCGTAAGTGGATCTAGACTAAATACATTTTTGCTTGCAGGTAAAGATGATACCACGCGAAAGTTCAGTTCTCCATTCGCCCCTTCATCAGCATCTTTCGCTGTGAAATTATATACTATAGAACCGATAGGAGTGATTTCTGATATTTCAATATTTACAGGATCACGAGGCCATTGCGGGGCGTTATCATTAACATCTACAATTTCAATTTTAACGGTAACAGCACTGCTTTGAGGATTGTTCGTCGCTGATGTGTCTAATGCTCTAACTTCCAATCTATATTCATCTTGAATTTCTCTATCTAATTGTCTAGCGACAACCAGCGATCCTGATCTTCGATCTATTTCGAATGTGCCAGGGGAATGATCAGCTGTCAGAGGCATAAGAAGATACGATATCTGCTTTTCATTATCACCATTCACGGAGTTTTCTGCGATATCGCTATCACAGCACGCTACAGTACCAACAACATCACCGATTTTTGCATCTTCTTTTACCTGTAACGTGTTTTTTGTTAGTTACGTGTCGATTTGAGGATTTTTCTAAAGTAATATAATTTTTTTTGGAAAATAGACAGTATACTTACTTTAAAAGACAAACTAGAACTGGTAAAAGTCGGTCTATTGTCGTTTAAATCCAAAACTTCAACTTTTAGTTGCCTCACAGTCTGTTTAGGAGGAGAGCCACCATCAGTAGCGGCGACTGTTAATCTATAAATAGATCTCTCTTCATGATCTAGAACTGTAATACACAGAATAATAATTAGTTGCCAATTCAATTTTAGTATTAGTTATTTTTTAATTTGAATATTCAAATTTACCTGTACTAGTTTTAATTACACCAGTATTAGCGTCAATAACGAACACGCCAACACCATCCATGTCTCTCTCACTCAGAATTGAATATTTAATAGAAGAATTGACTCCATTATCTCTGTCTATAGCTTTAACTCTTGCTACTTCGGCACCAGGTTGCTGTTCTTCCCTCACACTTACAACATCTTCTCTGGGATCTATGATTTCTGGCGGATTGTCGTTTACATCAGTAATTTTAATTGAGACTGGAACTCTGCTAGATCTCGGCAGAGTACCTTGGTCTTTTGCTTCAGCGAACAGAGAGTATGAAGACTTGAATTCTCGGTCTAGGATTTCTTTGGTTGTTAAAATACCTGCAACAAAAAGGTTTTTGTTTATAATGCTACAATAATTATTAAGACTACCAATTATAAATTTACTGTCCGTCCATAGGTCTTTATAGTAACAAGCAAGTACCTAAAACGTCCTTATTGAAATTTGAAATTTGAAATTCATATGGTTATCTCAATAGTACTGTTTTCAATTTGGAATCTATCCGATGGTTGTTGTGTAGTTAAATGAGTAGTTCCAATTCACTAAATGAAATTTTAATTACTAAAAAGACATTTGGATTCGTCGGGGAAGTGAATTCTATTCTCCTATATTCAAATGCTTAAAGGTGACAAAAATGCTGTATCTAAGTCAATTTTATTATTACACAAATTCTTAACGCTGCCACGATTGTCGTTGTCAATTGGAAAATAACAAGGGTTCCTCTCGTGACCCAGCGTTCCATTACTTTGTTAAAAGACAAAAGAAAAATCGTCCTCAACACCGATCACAATTACCCTTTTTGTTCACAACATGTATGTTATTATAGCAATTTATAGCGCACCGTCCCACAGTGGGATTCCAGCAACATTTTACACCTATAATTCATTTGGGAACATATGAAAATAAAAGGTATCCGTCAACCGAACAAGTTGTACGGCCAGAGTGCGTCCTACACACACGTTTGTAACGCATGCGCTTTAAATAGCCGACGACAGTATCAGGTACTACGGCCTGCAATAAAACACGGGAGAGAATAGCCATACTTCTACACGGCAATATTTTAATAATAGTTAATGGTGGGTCACGGCGTGTTCGCGAGCCACGACGTTTATAACTCGAAATTGACGCGCACAAATTCATTGCGCGATGCCTCCCGTCGCGGGCACCCTCCACTGACCTTTCGGGATAATAATTGCCTTAAATGCATTGATTGATAATGAGCATGTGCTTATTAAAAAGGATAATATTTATTAGAAATTGTATCTCATTTATTTAATGTCCGATCATCTGTAATTACACGTGTTATATGATTTTAATGTTACAGCTTGATCACGCAGTCAACTGGAATTTGGAGGAATTGCTTTTTTGAGATTAAGAGGACTGGTCAATTAATTATTATTATTCTTTCTTCGTCTTAGCGGATGACACACATATGAAGACATAATTTTAGATGTAACAACATAAGTAAAATACATTGAGATGGTGTATATAATAGTGATTTTACAGACTCAATGTCATACATGTACTAAGCGATGTTCCCTAATTAAAAACTCATAATCTTTTATATTATTGCATGCCCAGAAAGCACTTAAAATACTCATTCAATCTGCAATATCGGTTGCCATAACTAATATTCCTTGTAGTATAGATACTTACATTATACATAGTAAAGAAATCTAGTTCACAAACTCAACTATCAATCAATCTTCAAGCTCCTACATTCTAAACCGATCGCTTACAAGCCACGAACATAATTATGCTCGTAAAAGGCCCTAACTTTTTGCTACCAAAACGTTGCACATGCCGAACGAGCGAGCCCAATCAGGACCACATACACACGTCGAGATGATTTACGAATCCGCACACACCAAAGGGTAAACATTAACTAGCGGGGTGTCGATCGACGATAAGCCAAATTGAGACGAAAACCCCCGACTATTCATCAGTCAGTTAGGCCGGATAACGAACTGCCAACAGCCCTGTTTAAATGATGTATCGATGCGAAAAACTCACACGATTTCGGTGATAAGCATCTCGAGATTGTGATCTGGTGGTAGCAGGAGAAAATTCGTGTTTGCATATAGGGCTATATGTTGCATGATTGAAGGGCGATAAAATCGCTGGTGTTTCTGATGTTAACTAGATGGTTCGGTCTATTAATTCCTAGAATCGTCAGTTACGCTAACCGCGTCAATATTTTGAGTGCTATGCTATGCTATCAGCCGAAAGACGTCCAATGCTGCACATAGGCCTCCCCCAATGATTTCCACACATAACGGTCCTCCGCCACTCGCATCCACCGGCTTCCTGCTACGCGTGTGATATCATCGATCTACCTTGTGGGAGGCCGTCCTACACTACGTCTTCCGGTTCGTGGTCGCCATTCTAGAATCTTTCTGTCCCAAGGGCCATCGGTTCTGCGTGCTATGTGCCCTGCCTACTGCCACTTCAACTCTGAAATGCTTTGAGCTATGTCGGTTATTTTAGTTCGTCTACAGATCTCGTCATCTCTGATTCTATCGCGTAGCGAAACCCCGAGTATAGCTCTCTCCATTACGCGTTGATCGACCTTGAGACCTTCTTATGAGGCCCATAGTAAGCGACCACGTCTCGCTACCATATGTCATCACTGGGTATATATTGGGTAGTGCTATCGTAATCTAATGCCATCTCGTTATTACCAAAATTACGCGATCCTAAAAGCTAGTTATTCAAAGTAAAACCAACTGTAATAGGAAGCGTTCCATGGGAAGGTCCAAAATAAACAAAGCCATCGGATCCGCTCTCTATATTCTCAAATTGTAGAGGCATTAAAATGTTCTTGTTTATCCAACTTGTTTGCTCTATCGATGAGTCTTCAGCCTATATACATTGGGTTTTAGCTTTCAAAGTGCCGGCAGGGTACAAAGCGAGTGGCCGGGTGCAGGGCTGTACGCCTGATCAAATATTTCATCTGTTTGGTATTACGGTAAAATATCATTGTTCCAAGTTAGTTAAAAATATCGTGTAATGAGACGTGTAGCTCCAGTACTATACTAAACACATATTAGTTAAAGAAGAAGAAGAAAATAATCAGGATCTAGGAAAATCATTTCATTGGGCCCTGGAAACAGGCCCTAAGTCTTGAGTTAAATATCTGAGCGATCTAATTGCCGTGAGAAATACACCAAAGCGTATTTAGTCAAGTTTAGTATGAATGCCAGTTAAACTTTATGTAAGTTGAAGAACAAGCTTCGCTGTTCCTTTAATGCCACCAAAGTTCTCACAGCGATTAATCTATGACTTCTGTGATAAACATCCTGCAACATCAAAGGCCTTGACAATGTTGGTAGTCATTGTTTTGAGGTCAACAGTCGTCGGAAGCGACATTGGGCAGATTATGATGATTAATTGTATCATGACGTCATCCTCCACCGACCGTTTCTACGCTACACTAAATAATGTCGGACATAAATCAAAATGATGCTTTTTAGTTTATTTAAAATAAATCCGCACAATTATTGTAGGTAGGTACGACAAAACATATTATTTGAGCAAAAAATTATAAGGAATTTTATAACATCAATAACGTGGGCGGCTCGTAGTGTGAGTAGATAAATAATGTGGAATTGTAAGTGGTTAAATACAAAGTACTTATTTTAAAAATCATGATGATAATACGGGGGAAACTGATAATGATTAATTGCTTACAATGAACATACAAAGAGATTTTTAGGCGCCACAAAAGCTTTGGCTGGCTATCGTTGTAAGAGCAAGTTGTCAAGTAGGCAATATTAAAATGAACATATCGACATTGCTTCAAGTAATTTTAATATTATTGACAATATGACGACCTGGTTTGCGTAGTTGGCAGTGACCCTGCTGACCCAGGTTCGAATGCTGGTAGGGACAAACTTAGTGTAATGAGCCCGAATGTTTGTACCTGAGTCTTGGCTTATTAACATCTGTATAAGTATTATATACTGAGTTCACCGTCAGTCCATAGTACGGTACCCATAATACAAGCGTTGCTTAGCGAGAAGTCGTATAGTTGGTGTATTTGTCTGGCGATATTACTAAAGTGTTAATTATTCTAATCACCACAATGTGTCTTATACTACGGAAATAAATTCAAAAACTTACCAGTAACAGGATTAATATTGAAAGTCGTATTCGTTGGAAACAGACTGAATCTGATCACAGCGTTATCGCCCAGATCAGCATCAGTGGCAGCTATTTTTCCAACTACTGCACCAGATTTCTTATTCTCTTCCACTTGGAATTCATACGCAGCTTGACTGAACACTGGGTCATTGTCATTAGCATCTATAACATTGACTATAAGATTAGCAGTTGCCGATAAGGGTGGTATTCCGTTGTCAGTTGCTATTATAACTATCTTGTGTTTAGATGCTTTCTCTCTATCTAGTTGTTTGGCTAGGTACACCCAGCCAGTACTCGGTTGCACTTTAAAGTACTCGTCAGTGTTGTTATTCGTATCTGCTGTTACTTTGTACGAGATGCGTGCGTTGTTGCCAGTATCTTTGTCTATTGCTTGAATTTCAACAATCTGTGGAGATAATGGATTTATTAGTTTGAAATTGTAGCTTCTTTCATAATAATATTGGCTACAACATGTCAATATCATTGTGAGCATTCGATTTTATACTCTCGGAGTAGGCTTTTGAGATGAAAATAGAATAATATAATACAGACAAAAAAAACCCTACAGATTCAGAGTTAAACAAAAATTACACGATATCTTTGACGACTTATGTGGCCTTAGAAAAATGGTTGTATTTTTTAAGAGTCTCGCTCTCGAATCCGATACGTTTTGATCGTTATCGTTCGGTTAAACGATCAGATAAATTCTACGCACAGATTAATCTATATTTATGTACATATGGAAATAGAATTTTTATCCTAGCATCAATGTAATATAGACATTTAATAGGCAATGATATAAATATTTAGTTTTAAACAGACATTTTAAATTTCATTATTATGTTGTTATTTATTACATTCACGGAATGGGGTGTATACATCGCGCATAAACCTCCGCCTTAGTGATCTTTTTATCACATAGGAGTTGTTGTCAAAACTGATAAAAGACTTTCTTGTTCGACTGTACATATAAGAAGAATTTTCTTTCTCATGAACCATCTTCACCAGAGATATTTTCGAAAGTGCAAAGTCCAGACATAAGTTCACATAACTATTTTAATCTTATCACTCCTCTGATCTTTCCTTATATTTGTCTCTTTCTATAATATCTGTCTCTTATCTATCTCAGTGACTTAAGTTAATAATACGCTTGCTTACCTTAGCATTAAGAGCTTCAGATTCAAGCACATTAGCGGTGTATGCTTCATGTTCAAAGACCGGGGGGTTGTCATTCACATCCTGGACATCCACGACCAGGGTTAGGTTAGTACTGAGGGCTGGTACTCCACCGTCTCTTGCTGAGATCATCAGAGTGTGACGCACGAGATTCTCATAGTCTAGAGGTCTGAAAAAGAATAATAATTCAGAAATGTGTTTTCCAGTGGCAATAATACTCCAATGATTTTTTATTGTGTTGTGGTCTAAATTGTAAAGTAAATTGCAGTTTGTCTATTACCATAATTTTGCTGTGTAGTGCCTTTAATAGATCTAGCTGCTTGCGTAAAATATCCAGCCAGCATAATTGCCAGCAAATTAACTATCATTGTTTATATAACCGCAATAAGAGTATTGCCATAATTATTACTGACCAATATAGAATAATTAAAGGCAATAGCCAAGCGGTTAGAGAGGCTGCCCCCGTAACAGAGAAGTTCCGCATTTGATGCCCATTCTAGCCATTAAACTATAGACGTGAGCCCACTCATAGCTTAAGATTTGGTTTAGATTGAGAGGCTAAAGATAATGTTAGAGTATAGATAGTGGTAATCTCTGACTCTGAAAATTCTATCACCAATAGGAAGCTACGTAATTCCTGAGTGATATAGGCTATGTTTCAGTGAGGTAATGCAAGCGGGCCCACGAACACAAGCTAGTATATTTGAAAATGATTATTTCTTCGTTTGTCCCGTACATGCATTCCTCTTCAATTCTTCCAATTGCAATAAAACATTGGCCAGTTGTTGGCATAACATCACATGCCGGATACATATCCCTAAAACCTATTGTACGTATTACTTTGTAACAATACATGCGCCTGCGCACTCGAAATACATACCTCAATAAAGTAACCAGTCCATGTTGAGGATTAACAGCGAATGTGTTAGCTGGGCCGGTAGCGGAAACCAGGTGGTAGCTGATGATGCCGTTTCTGCCGTCATCGTCGTCAGTGGCCCTGGCTGCGTATACCACCGACCCAATGGTGGCTGACTCCGCGACGGACACCCTGACCGATGACGTGCCAAACTCTGGCGCGTTGTCATTTAAATCTTCTACGATTATTTGAACCTGTAAAACGTCAAAATCTTCCCTTGATTAAACACGTACGGCCTTATTAATAAAAAAAATGCTTATAATACAACACACCAGCCCTTTTTAATGTCCCAATGCTGGGCACGGGCCTCCCCTATATCATAGGCACCATCTAATACTAGGGTGTTGTTTTTTCGCAATTTTATCGGTTGCAATCATGGATAAGGCAAGCGACTGTTCCATAAAGAAACAGTGTTACTTAATTTGAAAAAAAAAATGGTTCCCTCAAGAAAACGTTTGCCAACTTCAGTATTAAGGGTATCTTCCCTTCAGGGCCAATTCGTGTTGTTCACTTACCTGCGTCTGATCAAACACCGAAGGGTTCCCAGTAGAAGCTCGAACGTTTAATAAGTAGGAGGGGCTGGTCTCTCGGTCCAGCTGCCCTGAGGTCCTGATGGCGCCGGTGAGGGCATCGATGCTGAAGCGATGCGTGGGGTCTCCGGAGACGATGGTGTAACGAACTGGGGGTTGCCCTAAAGTGCGGACAAAGGTGTAATTAGAAGTGGATATAGTCATGCCAAATGACGACCTGATTAGCGCAGTTGGTAGTGACCCTGCATTCTGCGCCGAGGGTCCACTGTTCGAATTCAGGTAGGGGCAAACTTTGTGTGATGCGCACGAATATGTTTACCCGAGTCATGGATGTTTAGTATCTATATAAGTATCATCTACTGAGTTCGCCCTCAGTCCATTGTACGGTACCCATAATACAAGCGTTGCTTAGTGTGGGACCGTATAGTTAATATGTTCGTCTGGCGATATTATTATTGTTATTGTTAATTACCATAGAAATTCTGTTTAAACGATTATACAACAGTGCTTACGCCTCATATGCGTGTTTTGTCTCGCTCATACCACTGATAGTCATAATAAGAATGACAGTGATAGCATGATTCCTTAAGGCGATATACGATCACAGAAGTTCCTGCTATACCCACAGATCACTCCACTCGTCTCAATTACCCCAGATTGTGGGTACATCGGTTAAATTGATGGCTTTCGAATTTATGGTAACCATAAATATTTATGTTTGCGTATCACCTTTCTCCTGAGTCATTGACTATGGTTTTGATACGTTTATGTTATAAGATAAACTAGCTGCCCGCGTCCCGTGTTCGAACCCTGGTAGGAACAAACTTTATGTGATGAGCACGAATGTTTGTACCAAAGTCATGGATGTTTAATATCTTTATGAGTAATATATACTCTCCATTGTACGGTACCCATAATACAAACGTTGCTTAGTATGGGACCGTACAGTTGGTGTATTCGTCTGGCAATATTTATTAATATTCTAGAACTTTTTAGTACACAAAATTGGATCCTGAATGAGAATCACGACTGCAATAAATTTATAATAATTATTTGACTCGTATCTCGTTGTGATCTATTTCATTACACCTTTTTGTGCGCACCCATTATGAGTGGCAAATTGAAAATTATTATTATGATGAGTAGACAGATATATATTGATGCCGGTTCGGTATCTAACAGATAGCATTTTATCTCTTACATATCATATTTTTTATTGTTAATATACTATTCATAATTTATTTTGTAATAGTTGGTAGAACGCTTGCCCCGTTAACAAGGATCGCAGGTCCAAACCTCGGACTTGGATGGATTTCATGTGCGAATCTCATTTTCAACCATGATTAGCACTTGCTAAACGGTGAAGGAAAACATTGCGAGAAAACCTGCATGTCTGAGAGAACCCCTCGAAAGATGTGTGAAGTCCGCTAACCCGTACTGGGCCAGCGTCTGCCTCTAAGTAATCCCTCTCGCATTGAGGGGAGGCCCTTGCCCAGCAGTGGGGCCGTAAAAAGGGCTGGTATTATTATACATTATTTTGTATAATCTCAACTGCTTCAAATAGACCCTGGTATTGGATGTCAAAATAATGCACAAAAAATTGTGTTTTTGTTTGAAACAAGGATCCGTATTGATCTTAAGATATTATACGTAAGTAGAAAATAAATACATTAATCTAGCCCCGATCAATTTTATCGTTACCATCAGCATACACTAATTATACAAGGTAAATTAATATTGGAGTGCCCTCGAACCTGTTCTAGGGCCCCTATTGTGTTGTCTCTCAATATTACATTTTCGTTTTATTTCCACTGCTAATTGTCTGAGCGTTGTTCTCGTTCATACACATGATTTACATACAAACGTATCGACTATTGTTCGTATGGATTGGATGAAATTGCTTGTTGATAGTAAGTGGAAGGAATATGGGATTATTATTTATTTAGGGCAAGCCGGGTCCGCGGCTTTTAACTATGACTTAGCAATTCCCGGGGAAAAACTAGAAGTTATGTCACAATTTGCATCAAGTTTCAGGGAAGTTAGTAAGAGTATCTTCTTCCATCTACCATATAACTTAGGGCAATAACTTAAGTTATTAAAATTATTTGCTTCATAATTTCCCGTTTGAGTAGTAATTAGTTAAACGCCGCAGTTATTTTTACCAGTTTCCTTCAGTTTTGTTTCAAGATAATAAATCATAAATAAATAAATATCGCCAGACGAACACACCAACTATACGGTCCCCACACTAAGCAACGCTTGCATTATGGGTACCGTACAATGGACTGGGTGCGAACCCAGTATATATAACTTGTATAGATATTAAATATCCATGACTTGGGTACAAACATTCGTGCTCATCACACAAAGTTTGAAATATACGAGGAGAAGTAGACATGAAGATACGAGGTGTCTTTATATGTCCACTTCATAGCTAGGTGAGGATATTTGGATATACACTTACATCCAAGAAGATGTGTGGCACCTTTCCGCAATCCCATAATGCATACAACAACCGTACCCACATCTCTCCACATCACCATTTCGTCACATGAAAATTTCCCCGACCAACATCAAAAGCGGCCTCCCGAAACGGCACTGTATCTATCAATTTTTAATTGGCAGTTCTCACAACAATTTAAGGGGATCATTGTCGATTTTTTTTTCGGGAGTATTTTTACTTTTTTGCACGGACCGAGTGCGTTTTTTTTGCCAGTCGTTTTGGGCAGATCTCTGACGCAAGATTGATATACAGGCGCATTGGGGACATGTTCCCCAGTCTTTGTTTGTGTAACTGGTCCCGGTGGGCCCCTCCCCACCCCCCTGCCGTCTCCCCGCGTCTCCCCTTTGTCTCTCCTCTTTATACAGTCGGTGATGCGCAACCGCTGCCTTATTTTCGGCCGGATTCACAAGATTCGCCGCAACTGTTTATTTTTGTGTGCAATTGCCGATTAAAAGGATTTGTTCGCGATTTTTGGGATTTTGAATCAGTTTACTACAGACTGCGGTTTGTCGATTAAAGTGTACATAATGTATGTTTAATTATGCAACAACTATTGTCGCCGTGTTTTATTTATAAAATATTAATGCCTTCTCTTATCATCGATAAAAATACACCTGTCACATTGAAACTATTCCTTCAAAGGCTCAAAACTCCGATGTTATTTGTGTACTAATCCGCAAAACGTATTTTATTAGATTTAACTCCCACCGTATCTAAATGATACAATTCATATCCCCATTAAATTATCATAAGCCTGCTCTGGGAAGGATTTAAGATGGTCGTCGCGAAAATACGGCTGCGGCAATAAAGTAATGTCAACAGCGGTTACATTCGGGTCGGGTGTTTAGTCAATTCATTAGAGATCGAGACTTATTTATTCTGTGGATCAAGACACTTCGCATTAGGGTTGGGAGAGTCGGTTATTTTGTTAACTTGAGATAGTTCGAGAATACATGCGTAATAAATAAATAATACCAGCCCTAATTAATGTCCCACTGTTGAGCACGGGCCTCCCCTCAATGCGAGGGGGGGTTAGGCCATAGTCCACCGCGCTGGCCCAGTGCCGGACTTCACACGTCTTCGAGGGCTTCTCTCAGACATACAGGTTTCCTCGCGATGTTTTCCTTCACCGTTTAGCAAGTGATAGTCATGGTTGAAAATGAGATTCGCACATGAAATCCAGAAATCTCAGAGGTGCGAGCCGGGGTTTGAACCTGCGATCCTCGTTACCGAGGCAAGCGTTCTACCAACTTGGCTATCACATGCGTAAAGGCCCCGGATAAAGAAAATACTTGTAACTTCAGCTTGAATAAGTAGTTAGGTACTTTAAAATTTACTATCGCGTCCACATTAACTAAAATGAATTACTTATTACAACGAAATATACTTTTAAAATGTTGATCAACCTTAAGTTCAGCATGTGACCCTATCACCAAGCTCGTGGCATACCGGTCCGTGCCACATTACGAAATAAATTTGCATCTGAGCCAGTATAAGTTGAAATCATTAAACAAAGCCCTTATCTACCTCACGAGGCCGACTCACTTCAATTAAGACCTGCAAATCCAATGTGAATGGTTATATTTGCAGATACTATGGATAGTTCACATACCTACTGCGTAAATGTATTTCAAAAGTTGATCAAATACAAATAATCTGTGACTAAATTAAATCTTGTTAATCCTGGGAAACAGCTTACTATAACGGTTAGTAATAATATTAATAGATAAACGCTGATTTTGGCAGGTGGTTTTCTAGTCCTGATAGGGATAAACTTTCTGTGATGAGCACGAATGTGTGTACCCAAGTCATGAATGTTTAATATCTATATAAGTATTATTTACTGAGTTCGCCCTCAGTCCATTGTACGGTAACTATAATACAAGCATTGCTTAGTGTGGGACCGTATAGTGGGTGTGTTCGTCTGGCGATATTATTACTATTATATATCCGAGACCTGAGTCTGAGCATTTGCATTTCGACCCTAAGTTGAAATCATTAAAGCAGGTGATAATCTCATTCACGCGACAAGCCCGACTCAATTAAGACTCCACTATGTGCACTGTTAGATTTTAGATTCGTTTGGAATGAATCGAGTTATCTGAGTCGAGATTATCTCAGTTTTGAATAATGGGGCCACGATTTTGATGTGTCCCTTTTAATTGGGAGTTTTTAATTTATAATAGTAATAGACCGTGTGGTCTTAATAACATAATGTTTGTTATTTTATTACTAAGGAATGAAGTAAATGGTATGAAACAGAAATGTGGAAAAGATAGTGAAATCGTCCCAAAAACGGTATCCCAAAATACCCAAAAAGTTTGATCTAAATGTAGTATGATGACACCACTGTAAAGCCTGGCTTGCTAGAGTGAAAGATGTAGGATTATATAGTAAGTAATTTCATTTTCCTTGAAGCTAACCTTAGTTTAACTATAACTAATCGATCAAGACATTAAAATTGTTGATAACATAACAATCAAAACCTCGCTATTAAACACCTACACAGAAACATAATCCTCATCAACCACAGCTCAGCTGTCGGCGGGTGTAAAAAATCCCAAAAATAATTGAGGTACCTACTGGAGCTTTTAAAAAAGGATGTCTAAAAGTTGTGCGCAGCAAAAACTGTCGCCGTTGCGCAGGGTTGTCGACCTCCATTGGATTTATTTGGGTGTGCCGCCGGTGGGAGGTGGCCATGGCACGATAATACCGGCGGACGAATTCCTAGGATATGTGGGAATGGAAAGTGAATAAGCATGACACGGAAGGGAAGGTGTGAGAAGGAAGGATGTATGAAAGAGAGAGTGTAATAATGATCGGTTTGTAAAAGGAAGTTTAAAATTTCTATTAAATATACGTTTAAAAGTGAAAGAGGTTAAATATGTGCTAAACTGTATGCTTGAGAAACACTTTCAATACTCAAACCAGCAAATGATTTAGTGAGATGCATACAAGTGGTTTAGGGATAAGTACTTTATATAGCTGTTCACTGCTTGGCTAATGTGTCCTTTTTATATTTGCGCAGGTCTCGTTGTTGACTCCAGCAGTTGGAACCATATTTTGTATACGGCACAACTTTGCATCGGTCGTATTTAAAGAAAATATTTTTTATCAACTATCTATTTCTTGATTCTAATTTCATAAGCTCTGCAGAACATAACTCATTATTCCAGTTAGTTCCAATCACATGAATCCGATTTGGTAACGGTTACAAAGTTGAATAAAGTGCAGAAATGCTTACATGCAATGGAATTTAGACTATCCTACGACGTTTCCTGTAATTGGCCACCCGACCCGCAACCGTGCGTCTGCGCACCCCGATCCGACGTATCCTTGGGTTTCTCGGGATTCGAATTTCAAATTTTCAGTTACCCTACAATTGCATGCGAGCGTGGAAATACTTTAATATTTTGTCTTTTTCAAGCCGCTGCTAGTTTTGTGATCTTAAGACTGATTTTGAGGGTTCGATTCGCGAGTTACACTTGAAAATTATACGTGGTAGCAGTCTTCAATTTGAAAGTTCCTCGGGAGTAAGAGGAATCAAACCCGGGCTCTTTGTTTCCAAGTCGCATCCAGCAAGTTAGGGTATCAATGCTATCCTAAATAACACTATAGCAAAATGTGACATCCTGTTCCCATATTTTGATATTTTAAGGGACCTATCGTAAAACAGTATTACTCATAATTATTTTTTATTTAATCCCACTCTGGTCTTAATGCTTTTTTATTTGTTATGTCAGGATTAATGTTTTAAAAATGTTGTAATGCCATAACAAATGCGATTATTTGCGCGGGACAAGGTCAAAAGATGTTGTCGGCTTATTTTCTTTTATGTATGTTTATGTATATACCTATTTGAATATACGTTTTACGTACGTACTAATAAAGGCTAGATTTTTTAAATTGCATTTTACCTGACACTTTTCCTTCATGGAGATCAAAATGTAAAAATATATATTTCCTAGTGGATATTACGTTATAATGGGAACTTGGATTTCACGTTTCTAGGGCGAGTGGTTTTGGGTGTTCAAGAGTATGCGAGGACTTTTATAAACAATCTAGTAGTTAAGAGTTTATTGGCTCAGTTGATAGTGATCCTGCTTTCAGAGTCCCGGGTTCGAACCTGGTAGAGGCAAGCTTTGTGTGATCAGCACGAATGTTTGTACCCGAGTCATGGATGCTTAATATCTATATAAGTATTATATACTAGGTTCGCCCCCAGTCCTGGGGGCTGGGACTTTGGGGTCGAGTCACCTTCGTCCGTAGGAGAATTAAATACCCTCGAGATACCCTACACGTGACCCTGGGTGGTGCCAACTAGGTGACAACTCTACTGGTGGTAGGCTTCGGCCGTGGTTAGTCACCACCCACTGAACAAAGCCATTTCGCCAAGCGGCCTAGCCGTGTTCCGGCATGATGTTCGGTGTTGCCATTCATGGATGGCGGGCCAGATCAGTTGCGCTGCATGTGCCTAGTGAATGTAGCGACTCTATCTACTGCCGCCTTTCTACCTAGGCAAGTATGCTCCATCGTAGATCTCATCGTCACTTACCATCAGGTGAGATCGAGATCAAATACATGCCTATAATGTAATAAAAAAAAAAAAAAAACTTTATGTAGACACTAACGGCCAAGGAACCCTAAAAGCCCTCAGACAAAAGGGTCCCCTATCGCTCTAAATTTGCGTAATGCGATTCATATTACCAAGAGACGATGTATGTTTGTTCGTTTTGTCGTTGTTTATGTGGAAACTAAGCTTTATTTTGTATTATTTTCTCTATGGTTGATTTTTTTTCTTTAAAAAAATCTCAGTTGAAAAATGTTCACGTTCTGAGTCGACTTTGACCACCGAGTAGATTTTGAATTACCAAGATATTTCTTAAATTAGTAGGTAATATTATCATCACGCCTAGTTCTTACTGAGGTTAGCAGATAAGACCACGTATTAAAAAAACCCATCCGTAGACCTTAAGTACGTGTGATTTCTGATTCACACCAACTTAAACAAATCATCGATCTATAAAGTGGATCACAATCGGTGTAGCAGTTTAACAGAGCAGACATTACAGCCAGACAGATAGCTTGAAAGGGATTGAACCGCTTTTATTTCTGGGATAATTCAAATTAAGGTAACACAAGTTATTAAACGCACTCCCATGAGTAGGTTACGTAACGGGACTCAAACTTTATTCACGAGATTGTCTGTCACAGATGATGAATTAATATTAATACGCTGCCAACAGTGTGTGGTCCGGACGTGACTTGGGCTAGTCAAATCGATATTTGATAAGACGCTAATCGATTAATAATCGAATCGATTACTGTGTAAATTTTCGCACTTAAAAAAATCTATGTTTAAAATTGCAAAGTGATAAATTATGAAAAGATCTAGGATAATTTTTGTTTCATAAAATAGAATGTATACAGAGTGAATCAGGGTGGGTATAATAAGCTTTGAACTTGCACTACAATATAGGCAACTATTGGTCTCGATCTCATCTGATGGTAAGTGACGATGAGATCTACGATGTAGCATACTTGCCTAGAAGGTACCTGTTCACTATCGACTTGAAAACACCCAGATTATAGTGAACGGGGAACAAAGACGCCGGCTGCGTGTTCCATTCGTTGGCAGTTCGCACGATGAAAGTAGAAGCAAATCGCTTAGTACGTACCGAAGGAATGTCCACAGTGTACAGATGACACTTGTCCGTGCGTCTTGTCGACCGATGTCATCTTAATCAACCAAGAATTCCTACAATGCAATAAACCCCTTATGTATCCGCTCTCGCTCTCGCTACCGCTCCGCTCCGCTCGCTTCAAAACCCATAACATTTTTTAAATTAATGGATGTTTATCTCCGGGCGAGATGGCAATAAATTTGAGGGGGGCGGGCGTCTCAGCATCGAGTATAAACGTTATGGACCTCTTTCTAATTAAGCTCGGAGCTGGTTCGTGTGTGTCGCGAGGTAAAAGCAGTTAAAGTATTGTATAATATCTATAATATCAGCCCTTTTTATGTCCCTCTGTTGGGCACGGGCCTCCCCTCAATGGAGGGGGATTAGGCCCGAGGGGGATTAAGCCTTAGTCCACCACGCTGGCCCAGTGCGGGTTGTTGGATTTCACACAGCTTTCGAGGGGTTCTCTCAAACATGCAGGTTTCCTCACGATGTTTTCCTTCGCCGTTTAGCAAGTGATAATCGTGATTGAAAATAAGATTCGCATATGAAATCCAGAAATCCCAGAGGTGCGAGCCGGGGCTTGAACCTGCGAACCTCGTTACCGAGGCAAGCGTTCTACCAACTTGGCTATCACTGCACTAGACTATCACTGCTGTTAAACTATTGACGATAACATAACTACATAATAACATTACCGTGAAGCGACCTCTTGGAAACCTCGCTACAAGAAACATGTTCGCCGCACCGATTCACAGATGGCGCTGCATACGTCGTCCAGAACAAATGACGATTTTTCATACGATGCTGAATCGCGCTATAAGAGTTTTCGAAAAACATAGCATATATACAAAACCCTAACGCTAACCCGTCGTCTCTTTTGTTCATGTAATTCCGTTCTTCTCTGTTGTGTGGTTGATCAGACCTTGTTAAAGCTGTATTTAATTATGTGCATCAAACTCTCGTTACTTACACCAAACAAACAAAGTACAAAGTAATTTTTAGGATAAAAATTCATCTCATTCTATTTGCAATATTTTATCAGTATTTTAATTTAACTAATTCATTTAGAATTTATTAAGTATTAGTTACTACTGAACGGTTCACTCGAAATGGTTCCAAATTATAGAGTTGAGTGGTCACAGCTAAATACGCTAGTAGATTTTTTTATTCAAATTATATTTAGAGCTTTTAACTTAAGTTATTTTTCATCGGGCGTAGCAAAGCGAAGTGGCAAAGATATAAACACATTATAAACCAAATGTCAATGTGTAAATGAAGGAAACCATTCTATACATTTGGGCTAACGGTAGGTTATAAAGATAATATTAAAGCCTGTATCGGTCGCCTTGCTTAAAAAAAATCAAACATAATTTACACAATTATTTTCTACATCAATGTGACCCATATAACTTACTAATTGATCGATAAAAATATTGTACACTATTTTTGTTATACCTTATATATTACGGTATGTAAGGTATGTAACCTTAAGGTATGTAAACTATTTTAATCAGACATACCGGTCCTCACGACGTTGCGCAGTCGCACGCGTCCCTTGCTTATCAGAAAACGAGTATTATAATAAAATAAAATGTAGCTGCGCAGGGCACGACACGGTCCACTATAACTCCTAACATTATATGAACATTTCAACTGGTATGAATCTAACAGGCCCCATAGACAAAAGCACCATAGACTATTGCGTGTGCTATGTAGAATTATGTTTTTAAAACACACATTTCGCGATGTGCTTAGCTGAGTTAAAAAAATATTTTTGTCAAAAAGTCAATCAATAAGCTAGGCATGAGTGAAAACTCCGTTGTATAATAATACCAGCCTTTTTTAATGTCCCACGGCTGGGCACGGGCATCCCCTCAATGCCAGCAGGATTAGGCCATAGTCCACCATGCTGGCCAAGTGGCTGGACTACTCCGTTGTAATCGGGCCACTAATGTTTCATTGATGCTTGATTAAACAACGTCAAACCATCTCTCCTGTGCTCATTACATAGAGATCCCTTCCGCGATTCTTTTTAAATATTAAATTCATGTTTTTCCTCGCCAGGCTACAATATTACTAAACTTAAGACTTAAAATAAATTATGCATAACTGCTTGTGTCTAGTCTACGGTTATTCTCCGTCTACGGAGCGCTATCTCTGTGTCTCAACAATGGTGTAGCTATGGCGTAGAGTTTCCCATAGACAAGTGCGCGTACCGTAACGGTAGAGTTTGCGATTCAGTGATTTACAATGCTAGAGCTTACAGCAGAATATACGTGGGCTGGTATTGACTGGAGTTTATACGGCTGTGAACATTGGGATTCATAATTCATAGGGAACATTCAGACGAAACCACACCAAGCAACGCTTGTATTAATCAGTATATAATACTTATATAGATGTTAAACATCCATGACTCGGGTACAAATATTCGTGCTCATCGCACAAAGATTGTTCCCCACCAGGATTCAAACCCGGGACCCTCGGTACAGAAAGCAGGGTCACTACCAACTGCGCTAGTCAGGTCGGAAAAAAAAAATAGCTACAAAATATTATAGATGTGTGCTTTACGTGTTTATCCACCCTCAAGAATTGACAGACCAAATTTAGTACGGTATTCAGCTCTTAACAACTCCATTGCTACTTAATGAACTTGATATAGGTAATTAATTAACTTACTTATTACGAAAAAAGTTAACTAAATAATCATAATCAAAGGCTCATCGATAACGTATTTTCAACTAGCAATCTTTGTTTTAGAGTTGGTTTTCTTACAGCCCGAATATTTATGCGACTTTGTCTCTATGTTACAGTTCGGTGTAAGAGCGCCCTAATTTTACCTGTATAAATATTAGCTAAACGCACAACATCGTCACCGCGAGTGAGATAGCAAATACATTAAAGACATTATTTTTAGGCAGCAGCAGTTCCATAAGGTCTATCAGGTGAGGTCGTAAGTTGGAGAGATGTTTCATCTTGAGGTCTAGCATTAGTTCTTAGACTTTAGACCTCAATGCTAGTCGAGTTATATGGTCTACATTAAAAAGGTACCGCGCCTTCTAAAATCTAAAGATTATTTTCTACATCACTATAAAATGTAGCCATAAAAAGATTTGATGCTTTTATACAACCGTGATTGGCACTGACTTAAAATATACCTTTTTATCTTTTTTTAATGTTTCATTAAAGTTATAAAAATCACCTAAAAGTAAGTATGTTAAAGTTTATGTGACGTTTTGGGCACCGACAAAAGTGGTTAATTAATTTATACTTTACATTAATTTAATATTTATGACACGTTAGACGGATCACAATTGTGTGATAATAAATTAAAATGTCGTCAATAGAGCGTTATATTATATCGTAGTGTCGTATTTCATGTGACATTTTGTCAGTGCTCACACACTTAACACATACTTGTTTAGAATATCAGACGTAATGTTGCCACTGGAAAAGTAAAGCCACTTTTTCAATTTATTTGCAATGAGTGGTAAATGTTACCACATTCAAAACTTTTTGCCTGGTAAATGTTTTGACATAGATTAACAAGATGTGGACTTAGTTTTTTTTTTATAATGTGTGCATTTGTGTGTGTGCGTTTGTTTAAATGCTAGGCCAGAGTTAAGTTAGGCTTCACTTGTAGCGGTCAAACAAAAATTGCACGAGCACTTCCACGATTTAATTTATTAAAAAATAAACTGAAATTAATGGAGACTATTTGGTATGATTATTGTGGTGTGAGATAATTGCACAACATTTAAAATAGCTATAACATAGGAAGTATTATTTTATTATTCAAAGTTTATCAAATATACAAATTAAAAATCAAATTATGGTCCCTAACAGGATTTGGACCCCCTGCACAAAAAGCAGGGTCATTGCCAGCTGCGGTAATCAGACCGTTAAGGTAATCTTTAAAGGGTTTATTATTTATTAAGGGCCTTCAATATAAGAAATACCTATCATCAGATTACATTGTAAAAATCCATTCCTAGTATTAAGATCTTCCTCTTACAATGAGGACCTGGACTTAGCAAAAAACCCGTATCAAATCGCGGGCTACGCCAACCCAGGCCTCAAACTAAACATCTTTAACAAACCACTTAAGAAAAAATATATACTCCTGCGATCAAAAATCCCAACAGAGAAACAAATAAATATAAAAAAAAACATCACAACTTTCGAAAAAAAATCAAATATCCGAAATACCATCGGGAGACTCATAAAAGCTGTGGATTGAATACAAGCGCAGTGCCTCACATCACGCTCGTGATCTTGACTAAGACAATAGGCGATTACGTACTGTTCCTTCGGACCGCTTTAAGTCGCTGCGTGTGGCGCAAGGGACAAGCGGTTGCGGTATTTTGAATCGCGATTCTTATTCACCAAAAAAAATCGGGTACATCGGGTACGTAAAAATAATAAAATAAACGCGATAACATTTGTTGGATTTCAATACGATTTGTATGGATCACTATTAATATTGATAAAGTTATTAATGTATGGAGATAAAATAGTTAGAACTCTAACATTTAAGTTCAACTTATCATCACTGCGACACCTATTACCGGGCCATTTTAAGAATAAGAAATTGTGCCTGTTCGAGTCTCTACTGACCATAGAGTACAGTATAGACTGGAGTATACTGACAATACATTGAGGCTAGTATTCAGCCTATAATTTCAACAGCTGACAATATACTCTTGTTTAACATTTTTTATATATTTCATTCTATCATAGTCTAGTCACATCTTCCATACACCACTGATATCAAAGACCTAACCCTTTTAACATAATGTTTCTCGCTAAAAGCTTTTAATTTGAATAGAAACAGCCCGGGCACGATTTCAATAAATTTGTTAAAGCGAAATGAAGCTATAAGGTGATTCCGGTCAACGGTAGTTCAATGTTGAGATTAAATGGTCGCTCCATTGTACGATTTCCGGTAATGGTTGTTGCAAAGTAACTAATTTGACATCAAGCGACTGATTCTTTATTTTTACTCTCGGTATTCTATCCATTTTGCTTGCGTACTCCGTTTTATTGATCCTAGTGTATAATTTTCAGGCTATGTATTGTTTGATCATCGGCTGTAAGGATTTCAAGGACTTCTCCATTCATGTTAATGTAACCAATAATAAAGAACATAAGAATCCCACAAAATAAATATTCGTGAAGAATGAAGAAATGAGAATGTAACAATTGACAAATTTGTTATTCGCAATTCGTTTATAGATAAAATATTTTGGATCCAAAACATGCTATTTCTTGTCACTGACCAATTTTTTTTTTAAACCTCATCGTTCTCTGTTTACTTGTTTAGCTTTCTTTCCCGGAATGTTAATGAGCTCGTGAGATGTTGACACGTAAATTGATCATACTTAAGTTTGCTCAACAATAATAATATCAGTGCACTTAGTTCAAATTATTTAGTTTATTTTTAGTTGTCTTTTAAAGTGCTCTATACATTAGTTTACATAATTCGTAATATTGTAGATACCTTAACATTGGGATGGCACATATAAAATAAAGTAGAAAAATTATGAACTTACCTCGATCGCTAGCAGTAGCTTTCAGACTACCGATAAGACTCCCAATTCGTACATCTTCTTTGATCCGGAAATTATATCTTGGTTTATCGAACAGCGCCGATCCAACACCAGCAGGCATCACAGTCACATGAACCACAGCATTCTGAGGGGCAGCCAACCCCCCACCATCAGTGGCCGACACTTCCAACTCATATTTCCCATTAGCTTGTAACAAAGCTGGTTTCGTCACCAAAATTTCTCCACTGCTTCTATCAATTCTGAATATATCATTCTCATTGCCATTCACAATTCTATATGTAACAGTTCCAAATTTGCCAGAATCTGAGTCAGTAGCGACCACAGCGATTATCGGCTCGTTTGATATCCTCCCTTCCTTCAACGACACGTTATAATCCTTAACGTTAAACGCTGGTACATTGTCGTTTATATCGAGGAGTTGGATCTTCACCATAGCGGTCGTAGACAGGCCCCCTGCGAATAAATAATTGGTACATTGATTGTTTGTATTGTTTGTAATTCTATGTTTAATTGACAGGTCGTTGATTTATGTGCGTGTCAACGCGTTTAGCCAGTGTTTTGTGATTGTAATCGGCTGTAGTTTTTGTTTCAAAGGGATTTCCTGTTTGGTTATGGATGTAATGGTATGCGCAGGTATACTTATTCATGTTTGTAACTTTACGAGATACCGGTTGTAGTTTTAATTCATAATATGTTCATGTTATCCTGTTTACGTTTAAGCTTAAATTTAGGAGTCATCAGCAGTGAATTACTTGTGTAATAGGTAAAGCGTGAAACAATTGTGTTACTGTTTAAATTTT
Source organism: Pheosia tremula (assembly GCA_905333125.1). Lineage (NCBI taxonomy): Eukaryota > Metazoa > Arthropoda > Insecta > Lepidoptera > Notodontidae > Pheosia > Pheosia tremula. Next base: position 9,467,028 of record HG995404.1, on the reverse strand, counting down.
AATATTGATTAAAATAAATACTACCGCAGTTACAAGGAAATGTAAAATAAAACAAGATTTATAGTGATGTCCAGACAGCAGTAAAATTATAATAACTATTACAGGTATAGGTACTGTTAACTAATGCGATATTCCAATACATTGTATATAGCGACACCAGTTGGAGTTGCGAAGCTTTTATTCACAAGGAAACAATGGCGACAGGCCGGTTATACTTGAAAACTTTATGTCAGCAACTTTTGTAAAAGCAGTTTCAAATAAATTGTCTTGTTTAACACATTTCTAAAAATAAATGTGTTTAAATTTCTGAATTTAGCTACTTCTAAAAATAACCATTGATATACTACAAAACATAAGAGTAATAATAATTGTCTATCACGTTTTTAGTCACATATGAATTGAATATAGCATGATTATGAATTTAAAAAAAAGTTATAATATAACAAAATATAACCAACTACAATTCGGATGAAATCACCGAAAATTCCATTTCGTCGGCAATACAAAGTTGCCGCGCAAGAGCAAACGAAATAAAAACACCAAGTGATAGTTCCACAGTTCTCTCCCCATAAATCAAGTGGGGCCGACTGGCGGACTGTCGACGGGCATCAGCGGAATTTATTTTGGACTTACCAATACCCCGGTTCACAATCTCGCATGGAAGTGCTTGTGCACTTTAACAATTTTCAAGAATTTTGTGATTGAGTTTACTTTGACGACTTTATTTTATCGAATTGTTCTAGATTTATGGTAGGCTCTTGAAGACCTATTATGATGTTATTTTAAAATATTTAATCTTAATACCTACGTTGCATACATGTATTATGATCATGATACCTTCATGTCACTCATATGAACAAAATGTATAAGCTTATTTCTTTATAGATAGACTTCTCTGTGAAAATTGGAATTGGAAATTCAATAAGCTTAACCAATTTAATAATGATTTAAATGCTTACTACTTTATAGTTAACGGTAAACCGTTGTACCAAGTAATTAAAACTGTTAATATCAAAGTGCCTACTTGTAATGGCAATATAAATTGTATATTGCAATATGTTGGTACTTTTTTAGATTCAAAAGATCTTTGCTTTTTGATAGACGTTGTTAGTTGGACATATCTCATAAGACTGGTTATTAATGTTATTGATGATGATTCTAATATTTCCTTATTATCCGCAGTATTTCCTTTCCATCAAAGTTTATTTGCTGGTAGACGTCGAATGTTTAGCTGTTCTCCAGAAGATATAGCTCCATTATTATTTTACGAAACACAATAATTATTAGTCGTTTCTCAGCGTATATTGCAGGGAGCTAATTATAAGAAAATTAATAAAGGCCTCCTACGGAAGGAATGTTGTTAACCCACTTTGGATAAACTGCTGCACAGTGTTTCACAATTTAGGTGTAGTGGCACGGAATTTAAGTAATAGCTAGGCACATCTCGTACCGAGACGGTATTATTGAATCTGCTATGTGATCTCGTAGAAGGTATATTTATTTACTTATCTAGAGTTATAACTCCGACCAATTTGTTACATTCCGAATTTACTTGAACAAAATATTTTTAACTACCTATCAAATTATATTTTATCGGAAACGTTGAAAATTTCTGTAAATAGAAATACTAGCCTTTTTTAATGTATCATTATTAGGTACGGGCCACCCTTCAATGCGAGGTGGGTAAGGCGATAGTCGACCACGCTGGCTCAGTGCAGGTTGGCGGACTTCACACGTCTTTCAAGGATTTCTCTCACACACGCAGGTTTTTTCTGCTGCTTTACCGTTTAGCAAGTGATAATCATGGTTGGAAATGAGTTTCGCACCTGAAATCCTAAATCCGAGAGCCGGGTTTAAATGTGTAATCCTCGTTACTGAGGCAAGCGTTCTACCAACTTGGCTATCCCTGCTTGAGATAATATGTAAATTTAACAAACCTCTATCAGTAGCGATGACTGGAAACTCAAAATCGCTGTTCACTTCATAGTCCAAAGGAGTTGACACGCACAGCTCGCCGCTGTCTGGTTTTACAGAGAACTGTGGTTTGGCCAAGTGCTCGCCGAGGGTGTAGTTCACTAATGCGTTAACGCCGCAGTCAGGATCGATGGCAGACATCTGTGGAGAAGAGAAAAATAATCTAAAAACGTTGAAAAAGATGTTCACAGAGTTATTTGAAATTATTGTTACGAGACGTTAAATGATGAACTTAAATGTAAATTTGTAACTATCATTACGCAACACGTCGCTGCAACATTAAAATGATTGGTTATTGGCCCAGCGTGATGGACTCTGGACTAATCCCTCTCGCATTGAGGGGAAGCCCGTGCCCAACAGTCAGACATTAAAAGGGGCTAGTTTTATTATGAATTGTGGTATAAGAATAATTAAAATCTTGATTTGTACTATGTCTTGTCTATGTATATCAATGCATCATTCCTATTTTATTCCTAAATCAAAATGCATTTTTCCCACCTAGAAAACATTAAGCAAACATAAGCAGCATTCCATCAAGAACAACATTCAATACTTGAAACCCAAGAACATTTTCCATAAAACCGGAAACTTGTAGCTATCAAATGGCAGGTAACAAAGGATCCGTACAGTAAAGCCAGGACTAATTGCCAGATACAATCCTAGCTCAGATAGCAATCGTAATTAATTAGAGGCATTTAATTCAAAATGAATTGATCAGCCTTCTGTGTGGTCTTGTAGATACGCAGGATCCAACTTAACCCTAACAGTACAATGGTATGTTTACTTAGGTGTATAACAAACCCTGTTCAAGTTATCATTCTCAAGAGTGATATAAAATAGAAACATACTTAGTAACGAAGATATAAATCAAATTAATTAAGACGGGGAGGAAGAACACGGTAAACTTTAAAGTACGTATTTTAGCATCAATAAGTGCATACGTTCATAAGAGATTCACGAAGATAAAAACAAAACACAAACGACCGAACACAAAACGGACCATTTCAAGAGCTCATTATAAAAATAAACAGTCTAAATACAACCGAACCGATAATAAATGAGAGTCAAAAGACGTACACGAAATAAATCAACACGCTACGGTCGACGGTAGTCACACAATGCTAAAGGTATAGAACCGAAAGCGATCGGAACTTACAACCGAAAATTTCAATACCGAAATGTAATAACCGACAAATTGGCTCGGTAGGTGTTAAGTGGCAAAATAAAAGAGTAACACGACATCAAAGATAATTAGTCTGAAATCATCTTTTTCTCTTTATCTCGGTTATATTACGTACGTGACATCGGCGCTTGATTAATTGCGTCCACGTCGAATGGTAAGATAAATTGTTAAGGGTGCATGGCAGAGAATTTTCAACTCAGACACGTTAATTATAGAATTTATATTGCTTGGTAAGTTATGGGCTCGCGAAACGGTGTTAGTTTTAGCGATTCCGCTAATGGCTTCATTCTTGCATCTTGTCTTATTAACATTGTTGGTCAGTCATTGATATAAATCTGCATATAGATGTTTAAGAAATTAGTATCTTGGAATAATAACAAAGGATATTGACGTCTAAATTGGCCCACAACTTCACCATTTAGGAATATTTTTATGGCAATCTGTAATATTTACGATAAAATTTTCGGTGTAAGCCAATAATAATTATTGTGCCTGTAAAATTAACAATGATTGAATTATCCTCAATACATTTTTTTTTTTGTATTTCATTAATTTTCAAGTAGGTATAATGTATTGTTATTCCTAATGTAAAAGCTTACATCCTCATTACTACCGAAACTCAAACTTTATCTGGATTAAGTGGAAGTCTTTTATTTAAAGCATTCGCTTGTGTTCAGGTCATTAAGCGAGCACGCAATGAGTTTCCAAGTAAGTTTGCTTGCTTGATCTCCAAATCAGATGGACTTACTTTATTATTATTGGGAGTACGAGTCAGTGTAGCTGATTGATACAAAACCAAACTTGTATGAAACCTCCCCCGTGTCTTCAGGTATCGAGATTTAAAAAGATTTACTGACTGAGACCTGTCTCGTTCGTCAACGGTCATCTAGACCATTCAAAGATTAACGACGGTACGGTTCATTCAGTGCATAGACTCATTGATGTACTAGCATATGCTGCATAATCAGTCGTGTTGCTTACAATTCAAAGTTGCATTTCTATCTGTTGCTCTTTATCATCAAGACCTTTACATGGTACGTAATTTAATTAATCAAGAACACGCTGAAATTTTTAGTGCATAAGATTAGGATCAACTAGTTTCGTACTACATGTTGTGGTGCTATAGAACATGCTAGATAAAATTAAGATGGTTTTTCATTCTTTTATCTTGTTCGAGTTAGTATCTGTAAGCATCAGCCTTTTGCAGTTCTCTCTGGAATCTCAAATTTGCAATACAGAGTTGATCTTCTGATGATCTTCTAACTCTTGATATGTTTTAATACAATTATAATATTCGCTGCCATATCGACGGTTAACCTTTTACCGATATACAAATATACCAGCTTTGATAAATCAATTTTCTAAATTGTATAAGTATAGATCTCAAATTGTCTGCAATATTTCCGTGTTCTTTTGTTTTGTCTCATTGAAACTGCATTCATTATTCTCCATCGAAGCAATGCGTCGACCCTTATCACGTTCACATCAAAGGCATCACCAAAAGTTGCAACGTCCGCATGTTAATTTAATGAAAAGATCCCTGATAAGTTGCTTAGCTGTCGTCTGCCACACACGATGGCACCATGGCACCAGTCGTCGGTGACTCTGTAATCTTTAGTATCAACATCTCAAATCGATATTGAGCTCGATAACATGTACTATAAAAGTGACAGTTTTGAAATTTCATCCGACATGAGGTTAAGGGTTTGTGAGAGTGTCAATATTTTTATTGAGTTATAAAATTGAGATACAGCTGTTGCATCGTTGTATTCCTTTCCAGTGTCTCTTTTTGCACTTGGATGTATAATTACAAAAAGAGCTATAATAGCGGTTGTTATAATGAGTTTATAACTTGCCCTATCAGCTGCAGCTGTAGTAGTAGTCATAATAGAATTGCTATCAACAACCTCCAAAGATACATCATGTGTAATATTTTTTACTATTTCGTCTTGCATAATAATAGGAATATGCGAGCAATACAATCTTTGAAATATGGATATGCCAAGATAAAACAGCTCGATCGGAACACTTAAAACGTTTTATATTTAAATGGTGCTCCACATTGACACAGGCCATATCGGCTACCTCAGTATACAGATAAGAAGTGGCCACAATGAGATTTATTGCACATTCTCGCCAGCGAGATACTTAACACCTTAAAATGGTCCATTCGAATTGTTCGGGATATCTCAATTAGTAGCTTTGATGTGTGCCGCTAATGTCCTGATTAGCGAGAGTGAAAAATTGCCCGCTGATACAAAAAAAATACATTCGCAAATAACAATTTAAATTTGATAATACTAATCGTGTTAATGTATTTACTGTGGAGAATTTTAAACAAGATTTTTTTTTCTTTTGATGAGTATTAGATGTTAGCTATTTGATCGTTACCATCACATTAGTTATAACTCCATTCTTGGACTCCATTACGTATGTAAACTTGTCAAAAGTTAAACCACATAAACTGCAACAAGAAGACAACACAAAACCAAACGTTTCCATGTCCGTCAGCATCAGTAAACTCAAACGAAAGATATTTAAATACAACGCATTCAAATCGGCCTACCATCTAAATAAAGCAAACAGCTGCCCTGTTTACTTTAAAACTAAAAAAGAGCTATACAATAAAACGATTTGCAACAAAAATAATATAAAGAATTTTCTACTCAGCTCGGCCGTACGTAAAGGACATTGTAATTCACCCTGATTGGCACACAATAATGGTATCAAACATAAACCATTTAAAAATTGTCCGTGAAAAAAGTAAAAAAGCAAGTGGATGACAGTAGTGCAAGGAGCAAATAAACATCTCCGAGGACAATACCTGGCTTGGACTGCCAAGGATTTGTAGGGCCATTAGTTCAACAGATACGATTCTATACGAGCTGAAATCGAACTTTATAAAGTTAGCGTTAAAGACGACATTGCAATAGTGGGTTCATTTGGATAATTAAAAAATGTATCAGAAATTGTGACCTGTATACTTAGGCGACTATCACTTTCTTTTGTAATTGATTTTAATTGTTGATATTTGGAGCGGGTTTTCAACCAGCGTTTTAATCACGAGTATTTTTAATCTGATTTAATTCAATTCTAAGTTGTGAGGCTTTTAACATTAATGTAATGACGTATTTTCATGAAGTGATCCCACGAGACATATTGTATAAACAAGTATTTGCGAATAATATTGTTGATATTTCATAGAGTTTTATCAGACTCAAAACGATAACTCATGTTGGTACCTTCTTAATTCTTTTCTTTTTTAATATATTTATCGTTATTACGAGGTCCTTTATATTATGAACTGTGAACAGCCAACTTGACAATTTTATCGATTGTAAAATAAATATTCATTTTTAAAAATAATGTACACATTAAAACAAAAGTACCTACGATGCGAGAGCTCATCGGTTATTTCATTAATTGCAGGTACAGCCGACAACAGCTGACCTTTCCCTTCCTTTTGTTCATTATACACTTCATTGTCTGGCCGATTTATTTTGTACATTTATTTTCAAGAATTAAAAGCGATGATTTTGTTTTTAGCCATTCTGTGGCGTATCTGAAATGAAATCTGATACTTTTTTGAGTACAATTTATCCTTTTCACAAAACAATTTGTTCTAATTTATTTTGTTGTGTAGCGCTTATATTGCGGAGACAAAATGTACGAATTATCTCGTTTTACTAGTGTAACGTTAAAATAATAAGCTTACAAGTCCTTGTAGACCGTTGCTTGTGATTATTGATTCAATAAAACAGTGTTAAGATAATTCCCATTTTAATTTACGCTCGGTACGGATATAGGTTTTATTTTTGAGCTTTGTTCTTCGTAAACAGATCTGCATATCCCAAAGAACCTAAACAGCATTCGAAAACAAGTTGTCAAGTTCTTTGAGGGTGGTGGCCTTGACTTGCGAATTTACAACGTACCTTATTGGTTTAAATACTCTTAAATTTGTAAATTTTGGGATAAAATTGGCAATATTATTCGAAGAGACCCAAATAAGCCATTGAGCATTTAAAAAAAATATATTTTTATTTCAATGCGAGAATGAACGTAGCGATTTTTAAATCCATTGAGTCGGGAACGAGGTGTGTAGGAGTGAATTGGTGATACATACGGTAATTTTATTGCTGCGCGTGAGTTTGTTAAGTGTCATTTCGTATTATTGATCGCTCTTGTGATATTATTACCTATTTTTCAAGTATAATTGCAAAATAAAGACTCATTCAATTGTATTAATCTACTGACAGGCTTATTTTTTTCTAATTTTTTTTTAGGTTGGCAAACAGCTACAAAATAGTACCATTTTGCCAGTGTCGAGTAATTCTTGATAGTATTAAGTTTATCAAAGAAATACATTTTTTTGGAAAATAAAACGAAATTGACAACTGCACGGTTCAACTTCCCGCCAAAAAGTCAGCCTTACTCTAGTATTGTTTAAATTATAAAAATAAATGAACTATTCCGTTCGTAGGCCTAAAGGAATAATACTCTTGAAATTTAAAGATGTACATAATAATATATCCTTGTGAGGTGTCACCGCATGTCGCGGCCGTGTGCGGTGTAAGGATTGATTATCAGTATATATTTTAATTCCGATATCGAGAATTTTTTTTTTTATTGCAGTATAGGCAAGTATTTGATCTCGATCTCACCTGATGGTAAGTGACGATGAGATCTACGATGTAGCATACTTGCCTATAAGGTACCTGTTCACTCTCGACTGGAAAACACCCAGATTGTAGTCAACGGGGAACAAAGACGCCGGTAGCGTGTTCCATTCCTTGGCAGTACGCACGATGAAAGTAGAAGCAAAACGCTTAGTGCGTACCGCAGGAATGTCCACAGTGTACGGATGACACTTGTCCGTGCGTCTTGTCGACCGACGATAGAATGGAGATGGGGGAATTAATTCGTGTAATTCCGTCGCACACTCTCCGAAATATATTATATTATTAAAGTATCAATGATTTTATCGATACACGAACAGAAACAAAAGTAACACAATTAACTTGAAATTGAAAGTGATAAATTCCTCTTGGGGTTCTCAAATTAGTGACATTGGTAGACATTCTTTACTATTTTTTTTTCAATTAGAGTGTCTTAACCATACATGCTTATCAATGTTGGGTGTTGTTGATAATTAGCACATTCTATGGAAACTCTGCATGTATGCTACCTACATACTAGATGGACTTCGTACTAAGCAGTACTTAATTAATTAATTAATACCAAATGTATCGATATTGTCCAAATATCGAGAGCATCACTAATATTTGTACGTATTTGCGAAAGAGACACCCGATACGGCCGGTGTCGCGGTGCGTATGCGCATCGCTGCGGCTTGTACAGTCACCGAGCAAAGCAATGTTTAAAAAGTTAAATTCAGAGAGCTTAATTTTGTTCAATAATCCCTAATAGATTTTTAACACTTATTATCAATCGTATCATACGTTATCTGATCATCAAATGTATTTAATTTGCCTAAAATTAGTTTAAACATTCATCTGGTTAAGGCAAGTCATATTGATAGTGACCGAATTAATAAACGACTTTTCCTATCTTTATATTTACGTTCAATTTATTTTTTCTATCTTTATTTAATTTTACATTCAATTATTATTTAATAAATATTTTAGGCATGATTATTTGACTATATAATTTTTGACAGCGGTCTACAACAGCGGCTCTTAATTGTATTATATAATAATAGAGTTCAAACACATTTGTACTCCACTGTACTGGCCGTAGATACTCCAAACTTCCTCAGTTCGACGGTCGTCATTTATTTCTTGTTTATTTTTTTGATCAAGATTTATTTGCATTTCCGAAGTATGTCGCGAAGGACACTATAATTTTAAGTGAATGCATTTCTGGTAGGAATATCGGATTTCATTCGTGACGGAGGCGTCGACGTGTGATGGAAATAAGAAAAAAAAAAAAAAAAATTAATTGAAATTGTATGAAGTTATTATTTGGTAACACACTTATTGTTAGATAAATAATTATAATGATTTATTAGGATGATATATATGATATGAGGTTTATTGCAGAGCATTTTTTTTAAGGTTATGTAAATAGATAAATACAGAGATTTATGATATAGAAAAATAAAGGATGTTTTTTTACATTACAGCGTTTTGATTAACCATCTATCATTTTTGGCTAAATAATAATGTCAAATTGATTTAGTTTACAATCAATTAAATTGACAAAACGAATATAAATTAATATTTGACAATTAGATTTATATCATTGCGTAGGTGAGCATTGTGAGTTAATTTAATTATTAATAAATTATGTTTCCGAAAATAGTGAGGCATTTTTTTTATTTGATTTATATTTTGCAAGAGATATTTGATAGTTTGTGTTATATATTATTTCCAGATAAATACCTAGCCTTTACTTAGTAGTAATAGTTTTTTTCCTAATCTTGTATGAATCTACATAAGTAGTAAAACAGCAATAGTTCCTATAACAACATGGAACCGCTTATTTCAGAGCCCTAATAATCTCCGCTAATGAGGCCATTAATCCAGCGAGAGAGTTGGTATCATTTACACTTGCAACGGGAATTACGAAATTAAGGCTCTTTCAGAACTAAGAGGTATTCGTTTGCGTCGGCAGTAGCCGTACACGCATAGCCGTAGTCAATCGGGACTCGGAGTTGAATCAGGATTTAAAAAATAAAATCTACGTTACGAATAAGCCTTTTTAAGACAAGCGTGTAATCAGATTAAAACTGAATGACATACGGTATAATATACTTAGTAGAAGCCATAGAGCTATTATTAATTAACGGCCTGATTAGCGCAGTGGTAGTGACTCTGCCTTCTGCGCCGAGGGTCCCGGGTTCGAATCCTGGTAGGGACACAAGCTTTGTGTGATGAGCACGAATGTTTGTACCCGAGTCATGGATGTTTAATATGTATATAAGTATTATATACTGAGTTCGCCCTCAGTCCATTGTACGGTACCCATCACACAAGCGTTAAGCTTAAAGTGGGACCGTATAGTTGGTGTGTTCGTATGGCGATATTTATTTATTTATTGTTAATTAAAATTAAATTTCTTTTAAATAATTAATAAAAAATATAAGTGACGAAGCGCCTCTATGTAATTAACATGGAACAAAGTGAATAAGACCAAGAAGCAGTGATAGCCAAGTTGGTAGAACGCTTGCCTCGGTAACAAGGATCCCGGCTCGCACCTCTGGGATTTCTGGATTGCATGTGCGAATCTCATTTTCAACCACGATTATCACTTGCTCAACGGTAAAGGAAAACATCGTGTGGAAACTGCATGTCTGAGAGAACCCCTCGAAAGATGTGTGAAGTCCGCCAACCTGCACTGTGCCAGCGTGGTGGACTATGGCCTAATCCCCCTCGCATTGAGGGGAGGCCCGTGCCCAGGAGTGGCACATTAAAAAGGGCTGATGTTATTATTGAAGTGACCTAAGAATTAATCGTGTACCCATAAAATAAGCGTTTCTTAGCGATAGCGATATATAGGCGTGGTTTTCAGGTCTGGTAGTATAATTTTGGGGTCGAGTCACCTTCGCACGTAGGAGAATTAAATACCCTCGAGATACCCTACACGTGACCCTGGGTGGTGCCAACCAGGTGACAACTCTACTGGTGGTAGGCTTCGGCCGTGGTTAGTCACCACCCACTGAACAAAGCCATGTCGCCAAGCGGCCTAGCCGTGTTCCGGCATGATGTTCGGTGTTGCCATTCATGGATGGCGGGTCAGATCAGCTGCGCTGCATGTGCCTAGTGAATGTAGCGTCTCGATCTACTGCCGCCTTCCTACCTAGGCAAGTATGCTCCATCGTAGATCTCATCATCACTTACCATCAGGTGAGATCGAGATCAAATACTTGCCTATAATGTAATAAAAAAAAAATACAAGTACCGCTAGTCTGAACGGGCTATAAGTGCGCGTGATGGGACTCTGCAAGGTACGCGATGGACCCAAATGCATACCGCTAATTGACACGGAATAGTTTCATTTCTGAAATTGCCGCGGGATGGTCCAAGTGATAGACTGAGACCATTGTTGCGATAGCCTATATTGTGGCTTACATATTTTTTTAAGAAATTATTCTTTATTATCAGTAGAATAATCAACGTTTGAATAATTAAATTTAACACATTTTTGGCGGCCTGATTACAGCAGCTGATAGTGACCCTGCTTTTTGTGCCGAGGGTACCAGGGTCGAATCTTGGTAGGGACAAGCACAAATGTTTGTACAGAAGTCATGGACGTTTAATATCTATACAAGTAATATATACTGAGTCCATTGTACGGTACCCATAATACAAGCGTTGCTTAGTGTGGGGCCGTATAGTGGGTGTGTTCGTCTGGCGATATTTATTTATTTATTTTCCGTCCGGTCATAATGTTTACTATCTTCAACATGAGGTAACCATTTTTTTTCACAGTATGTCATAAAATAATGACTACCTCCTTATATACCTACTGATTTGTTTAATAGCATACTAACCAATAAAACTCGCTATGTCCCGCTTCTTAGACCACCGCTCATTCCATACCAGTTTCACGACAGTACACCGCTAGCCATAAAATAGTTGTTGCATTCGCTTCGACCTTTGCCCATCCCGCAACAAAGGTCATATTTGAATAACACGTGTAATTGCTTTAACAGCGATTTTATACGCTAATAGCGAAATGGTTTTCGCACAAATTGTGTTACTGGCCCGTCTACTGTGACGTGGAACTCGCGTATTTTTTTAATTAATAAAATACTTAAAAAAAGTTACAGTGCCAGCCATGTTGGTAGAACACTTTCCTTGGTAACAAAGACCGTAGGTTCAAACCCCGGCAAAGATAAATGAGTTTTAATATACTGAGAGATTTATTATCGTTTTATACGAACGACCTGTTTAGCGCAGTTAACCCTGCTATCTGTGCTCAGGGTCTTGGGTTCGAATCCTGGTATGGACACACTTTTTGTGATGAATGTTTAATATCTATAAAAGTATTATATACTGTTGTTCGCCACCATTCCATTGTACGGTAACAAATAATACAAACGTTGTTTAGTGTGGGACCGTATAGTTGGTGTGTTTGTCTGGCGATATTATTATTTCACTAATATTAGACTCTTGCGTATTGGTCTTGGTCTTGCGAAAATATAAGACCGAGACTTTGGGCAACACTAGTCGAGAGCGCGATAAATTTGTGACGACAAGCGCAGGCGCAACCCACACGCTGCGGGCCGCTAACGTTAATTTTCATAACAGGTCGTGCCAGTACTTTTTCTTGTATAGCGTTCGTTGGTTAGTAACGGAGGCTGGGCGACTTACAAACAATCATGTTAAGCGACGAATGGCAAGGTCACATTTGGATGGGTGCCCGGTAATAAAACACAAGAGTGTAGAATAGAGGCAATCTAATCACATCTCTTTAACGTTTTCTCCCGCGAGCTCCGGCTAACGAGCAAAATAAAGTATCCACCTAATATGATTTTAAAATTCCCATAAAAATATCCCATAACATATTACCGATGACTATAAAATCTGAGGCAACACAGTGCAAGTACATAAAAAGAAATCAATCAACAAAACCTGTCTAATATCATTACCATTTATATTCTAAAAGAATCTATCACGCGTAGGGTTGCCACAACTTGCTGGGCGTAACAAAAGTAGTGTGAAATATAATTTTGTAAATGATTTTTGTTTTTTTTTTTTTTTAAACTAGGTGAACCAGGGTTATGGGACGGGTGCTCAGTACAAGGCGTATTTTTTTTTTATTTCTAATAAATTTGATTTGTTTCATTGGGAAAGTTATTTTTATAACCCACTGTTGGCCCTGGTAGAATATTTTGAACTACTCTTGTTACACCTTATATGGGTATAGATTGTTTTTCATTGATTAAGCTGAGTTATTGTTATGATTTTTTTGTATCACGCATGTATATCTTGTTGGAATAGGCAGAGGTTAACTGTACTACATTAGCAATTCGACGATAGTATTTGGATCTCAATTATATTAATAAGTACGAATATTTTATTCCACTTAAGTACCCCGTTTTTTCCACGCAAGTACCTATAACATTTTTAGACTCATTACATACGACTAAAATGTCAAATGTTCCGGCATTAAATAAAAAAAATATTGTTTTCTAAATGTATATAAAAGCGAAACTGGCAGCCCTATTAAAGTCGATTTCGGAACAGGCCGTTCAGAGCCGCCCGCGCCGCGCCGCGTTGCGCAAGCGCTGATAATCTCGCCCGTGATAAAGGCGACACTAATGCGATACAGATTATTTGTTAATCTTCTACTTTAACTGTTGTTTAGATTTATTATTTTTATGTGAGAATTGCTCACGACGACGGCTAGAGTTCAATTTGAACTTCACTTTTAAATTTTAACTAAATTTCAAAACGTAATGGAGTGACATTTTTTGTTTTAATAAAGGTTAATCTCAAATAAATATTTTGTTAATATTATTGATACCTAGTTTGTTTTCATATCATTTTTAAGTTTTTTTTTTTATTTTCCTGTTGTAAATATTTAGATGATTATTACAAATATATCCCTCTTAATAATTTAATTAATGAATACAATATGAATAATTTTCGACATATACATTACAGGCATCGTTAACAAAAAAAAATAAACAAAATCGTTGTTATTTTTGCTACAACTACTGGGTACAAGCTTGCCCTTAATGGAATTCAGACCTTGATGATGTATTAATAAATCATAATCTTGCCTAAATACTTCTCATGTCCCCTCCGTAGTACGTACGCTAACTAATCTAATCTACTTTTCTGGGGTCGAGTCACCTTCGTCCGTAGGAGAATTAAATACCCTCGAGATACCCTACACGTGACCCTGGGTGGTGCCAACTAGGTGACAACTCTACTGGTGGTAGGCTTCGGCCGTGGTTAGTCACCACCCACTGAACAAAGCCATGTCGCCAAGCGGCCTAGCCGTGTTCCGGCATGATGTTCAGTGTTGCCATTCATGGATGGCGGGTCAGATCAGCTGCGCTGCATGGGCCTAGTGAATGTAGCGTCTAGATCTACTGCCGCCTTCCTACCTAGGCAAGTATGCTCCATCGTAGATCTCATCATAACTTACCATCAGGTGAGATTGAGATCAAATACTTGCCTATAATGTAATAAAAAAAAAAAAAAAAACTTTTTAATAGTACAATGAGTGTTAACGGGTTAAAAAAATTATTCTAATGAGCTGTCATTACATATTAAGCAAGCCCGCGCTCGATAATCGACATTTTTACCGGAAATGTTAATCCGTACTCGATAAGATATTAATGTCAGTGTTTGATTATTTCCAATCTATCATCGATGGAGATATTTATAATTATATTCAATACTAGCTGTTGCCCGCGACTTCGTCCGCGTGGTATTTAACAAAGACAACCGTTGACAACAGCCTGCTCGCCCATTCTGAGCCCGCGGGACGCATTGCAGGTTGTTGCTATCAAACTTAGTCAGGCGCTGCGCTGCAACATTGGTTTTAATTTTTTTTCGTAAGCTCCTATTTTTTTTTTTTTCTAAAATAAAAGTAGCCTAAGTTACTCCTTGTTACCTCAGCTATCTGCCAGTGAAAGTCCCGTCAAAATCGGTCCAGCCATTTCAGAGATTAGCCGAAACAAACAGACAGACAGACCGACGGACAAAAATTGTAAAAAAAAATGTTTTGGTATATGTACCGTGTATACATCCAAATGCACTTAGTAAAAAGCGGTTATTTTAATATTACAAACAGACACTACAATTTTATTTATATGTATAGAATATAAGGAAACAATAATCGTGTAATATATTTGAACACGGCCAAAAGGGGGTTATAAAGATAACATCCCTAAATATATAAATCAAATTATTAGACATTTAAAAAGTGACACACTCACTATACCTAAAGATAAAATAAACAGGTATCAGAATGCACTCAGCAAATCCCCACCACTACCGGCCGGCAGGGTGCCCAAAATTGCCCAGCATTGCCACGTTGAATGGCAATGCTGATGTGTTGGCCAAAATAAGTGCCAGTGTTCTGGTCACCAGATGTCTCCGCCGGATGTTTTGAAGGCTTTACTTTAAGATTCGTCACTTAATTTATTAGAAAGAATAACCATGGAATATCTTGACTGTTCTTCTTCATAGGAACCGCATTCCGAACGGGTGGTAAAGTTGTAGCCTAAAAAAGTACCTTAGTGGTGTACTAAAAACGGATGTTTGGTAATTTGACCCCCTGTAGGCAAATGGAGGGTCATCATTACTAATTAAATAATGTTTATATCAAGTATTTTTTATTTCAAGTTACGATCTCGCACATGGCTAGTCCAAATAACAGAAGTAAAATTTATGGTTATCTCAAAATGGAAGAACGGCACATATTTTATGGATTTTTTATCAGTGTATTCAATCAAAGTATGATGGAATAGGGATGAAACTATATGAACAAATCACATGAAAGATTATCTGAAAAATCTCAGAAAAATATATAAGTACCTACTACAAGCCAGTATTAACATTCCTTCCAAGGTTTTCATAGCGTAATATAAGCGGTTGTGCTCAGTACATTAGCATTATCTCATTATTCAGTACTAGGTATAAATCTCGCTAATGCAGCCATATCTTATAAATCTCCGGCTTGCTTAATTAGAATGGACCGGGATGCTGTGTCGCCTCTGCGCGCAGAGGTGGTATGTCCCGATGTGTTTCGTTGACGCTGCGATGGTGGGATTGGGTTAGATAGTGGGTTCGAATTTAACTTGTAAAAGTATTTTAACTTTTTTCATTGAGCTTAATAAAGCAGCGGGTACTTTTGGTAATTAGTAAGATAGATAAGACGCAATGGAATTAAATGTACCTTTTGGACAATTATAACAATCACTCCTATTGCAACGTGAAAGGATATATTCTACGTTCAACATCTTTGTATGTCTACAGCGTCAAAACCGAACGGTTCTTTAATTTAAAGCCGGTAATAATGAGATAACCTTTCTTGGCTAACCTTGTTTGATTAGCAGTATTCAGGATTATTGAAAGTTTACGGAAGTATTGTGCCGCGTTTATAAATATACACGGTTGTAACCACAGCATAAATTATTAACGCAACGATTCTTTAACGTAAGCGCGTTCCGTTTCGCTAACATCACAGATTGTTGATGCGTTTCCGTTAGTTTTTCATGCATAGTTTAGGTATTGCTGACTCAGCATTTGAAGAGTAGTATTTTAATTACCATATCCATGAACCCTGGATCCTGGGGCTCCACTGTGTGGTATCGCGGACCCGGATGAGGGATGGTGCGCGCGCGCAACCACACGCGGAAACGCATTCAGATGCTAAACTGCACAGATAATGCACTGAGCATTCTTAGTTCATAACATCGCGACTGTTATTCCTATAACGATAGGCAGCGGCATTCGAATAAATTCGGAACTTTTAATCAAAATTAGGTAGAGGTAGTAAATCGACTTCAGTGTATTATATTTTTTTTTTTATTACATTATAGGCAAGTATTTGATCTCGATCTCACCTGATGGTAAGTGACGATGAGATCTACGATGGGGCATACTTGCCTAGGTAGGAAGGCGGCAATAGATCGAGACGCTACATTCACTAGGCACATGCAACGCAGCTGATCTGACCCGCCATCCATGAATGGCAACACCGAATATCATAATTATTCTGAATATTATATTATTATATTCAGAATTATTCTGAAGGCGTATACTGTGCTCTGCACCTGCGTTTCTTTATCGCATTGGCAATGATTATGTGAAGTCAGAATTTCGATTAGTACCTGAAATTAAAAAAAAAAGTCAGTTTTTTTTCAGCTTGTTTGATGATGATTGGTACATCAAGATCTCCATTCAAAGGAGTATGTTTCCCGGTTATCACTTATCAGTATTGCACCAGGACCAGGACCAGCGACTATTACACCATTACGAGTACCACAAAATGAATATTCAGAACCACGACACAACTTTCTCTACGCAGTACAGTTGCGTGCAAAAGTGATTGCACAAATAAAAATTAACATTTGCAATCGAACAGATGCTATCACTCGACAATGCGACGAGCTCAACGATGTTTGTACAACAGATGGACGATAACACTTAATAACAAAGTCCATTCATTGCAAATGAAGTGACGGAATTAAGTGGTGTACAGGTCCGCACAAAAGTGTCAGGGAGATTGTTTTGTTAATTGTATTTCAAGTGTTATTTTTATATTTAAAAGATTTGTAATGATAATGGCCACCATTCATACGAAATTATATAAAATTTTATTACATATTTTATCTTTTATTTATATGACGTCATTTCCTAGTAGTATGTCACCTTTCACTCAAACTGACTGGATGTGGACACGAAAGTAATTGAGTATAAGTTACATATCAATATCTGAACTGATCCTTAAGTCCTATGAAATTCGACTTATTATCGAATAGGACAGTTAATGCCACTTTTGACACACTCTGTTGTCATATTGCGATGGTATGTCAATACGCTTAAGTTGTCAACGGTACTTGCGAGTGAACTATAATACGACCAACATTGCCTAGAAGCGATATCTTACTAATGCAAGGAATATATAATCTAGAAAATTCGATCTTAAACGCGCCGGTATTTTATTCAGTGAGATAAAAATGCATTGAGCCCAGCGATAATGATTGCGGGCCGATTAAAACTGGTACGTTAAGCTAAATAAATTATGTGTAATGACTTCTGTAATGTTTCCGATTGACTAAATATTTTATATATTTATTTACTGGTCTAAGGGGCTAACCAGCCATACTCAACCGGCCCGCTGGGCTTTTGGGGTTGGTCCATCAGGTGTTACTTTATTTTAAACCATTTTGAATTTCCATTAACCACTCCAAAACCATTTCAAAATTGAGAGCGCGCTCAGTAAATAGGTTCTACTTAACACAACCGCGCCGCGATGAATCCGTTCATAGTTGTTTAATTCAATTTGTAACAATAGCGAAAACCTATGAAATCATTATTGTTTTTTTGCGGCCCCTGACACCGAGATTTACTCGTGTTTGTGGCCCCTATGAAAAAAGATTCAGTACCACTGGGCTTATGCATCAGTGCGACACATAACGTTTGAAATATATATATTAAATAGTTCCTCGTGACTTTTGTTCGCTTGCCAGGAAATGATTTTATTCTAGATTTTTTTTCATAGCCTATTTTGTGTCCCACTACTGGGCAGAGGCCTTCCTTTTTTCCATTAGACCCGGTTTTGGGCTCTATATGGAGTTACACGTACCAAGATAACCAAATCCTAGAAATAATTTATTAAAAATAAATTTTAATTTTAACATTTTCTTCGTCGACTGTACCTATTCATACGACGATATTCTAAAGTAACTTTCACATTATATACACATATAACGTTTGACGTTCCTGCTGTTGGTTGGCCAGTGGCATCAAAGGACTGGTGGGTAGGGCAATTGAATCAATTAATTAAGATTACCCAACAACCATTCACATAAGGAAGCGAAATATCTTGGTATAAAATGAGCAGGTTTCCTAACTAATCACTAGTTAGGTAACTATGAAAATTAATTTTCCGCAGCGTCAAGATAGTTCAACTAGATACTAGACATTAAAATGATTACGAATCTAGCTCTGCTTGTGTCTTCGTACATGTGTTTTTTTTTGCCACATCGTGTGAGCTTTCGTTTCTACACCCGAATTGTTGAGCCTAAAAAAATCCATCTTTTAAATATATATGAGTACTCATCAATTTAAAAAGAGAGTTATAAGTATAACTCGCTGCTTAAATTGATGAATACTCATATTTATATATACTAGCTGTTGCCCGCGGGACGCATTGCTGAAGGTTGTTGCTATCAAACTTAATCAGGCGCAGCGCTGCAACATTGGTTTTAATTTTTTTTCGTGAGAGCCTATTTTTTTTCTAGAATAAAAGTAGCTTAAGTTACTCCTTGTTACATCAGCTATTTTTCAGTGAAAGTCCCGTAAAAATCGGTCCAGCCATTTCGGAGATTAGCCGGAACAAACAGACAGACAGACAGACAGACAGACGGACAGACAGACAGACAAAAATTGTAAAAAATGTTGTTTTGGTATAGGTACCATGTATACATCCAAATGCACTTAGTAAAAAGCGGTTATTTTACTATTACAAACAGACACTCCAATTTTATTTATATGTATAGATTTTCGTCACACAAACACACCTAATACCTACTATAAGTTCCCATACAATGGACCCTCGGCACCGGAAACATGTCAAATTTAATAAAAAACTAACCAATTATGCAGAAACAAAAAAACAAATATTTAGTAAAAACGTACAGTTTTACCGCGCACTTTTTCGCTTTCTGACATAATGATCAATCACTGTATACACATATATCTATAGAGTGTCTGTTTGTAATAGTAAAATAACCGCTTTTTACTAAGTGCATTTGGATGTATACACGGTACCTATACCAAAACAACATTTTTTACAATTTTTGTCTGTCCGTCTGTCTGTCTGTCTGTCTGTTTGTTCCGGCTAATCTCCGAAATGGCTGGACCGACTTTTACGGGACTTTCACTGAAAAATAGCTGATTTAACAAGGAGTAACTTAGGCTACTTTTATTCTAGAAAAAAAATAGGCTCTCACGAAAAAAAATTAAAACCAATGTTGCAGCGCAGCGCCTGATTAAGTTTGATAGCAACAACCTGCAGCAATGCGTCCCGCGGGCTCAGAACGTGCGAGCGGGCTGTTGACAACGGTTGTGTCTTTGTTAAATACCACGCGGACGAAGTCGCGGGCAACACCTAGTTATGTAAATAAACGTGACTGTAATCACCTCCTTGTTAACCCCTTAAAATATTTTACACAATTTTCGTTAAACCTCATATACATCATCATGTTTTATTTTTACCACATCGGCAGGAAAAAAACACTTAAGATAATAAGCTATATTTTTTTTTCTTGGACAGTTTACACGTCACTTGCCACTTGCCACTTGTCATTTGTCACAGCTCTCGTGGCCCGCCTTAATACCACCCCTCAGGCGATATGAACATGAAATTATAATATCTAGGCTAAACTAGTTGCGAACGCTAGTAGAAAGTCCAGTTAGCTAAACGATAGTCTCATTAACATTTAATGCTATGTTTCTTTGACGTTTATATTTTTCAAGTAGTAAGAGTTATAAGATATATGCTTATAAACACTATACACAAATTATTTGACATATGCTCTATACTCATTCCTTTAAATAAGTTGTAGATAGCTAAGAGTGGACACATGCTGTTGTAGTGACCTCTTCAACCGCGCAACAAGCTAGTTTATCAACACACTCATCGACTCATTAACACACTGTAAAACATGCCCTTAGTATGAGTTTGAAACGTATTCGTATACCAATCGAACGCCCCACGTATTCGCGTTACAACAGCCCTTACTATCTATACATATAAATAAAATTGGAGTGTCTGTTTGTAATATTAAAATAACCGCTTTTTACTAAGTGCATTTGGATGTATACACGTTACCTATACCGAAACAACATTTTTTACAATTTTTGTCTGTCTGTCTGTCTGTCCGTCTGTCTGTCTGTCCGTCTGTCTGTCTGTCTGTCTGTTTGTTCCGGGTAATCTCTGAAATGGCTGGACCGATTTTGACGGGAATTTCACTGGCAGATAGCTGATGTAACAAGGAGTAACTTAGGCTACTTTTATTTTAGAAAAAAAAATTGGATCTCTCGAAAAAAAATTAAAACCAATGTTGCAGCGCTGCGCCTGCTTAAAGTTTGATAGCAACAATCTGCAATGCGTCCCGCGGGATCAGAACGCGAGCAGGCTGTTGCCAACGGTTGAGACGTTGTTAAATACCACGCGGACGAAGTCGCGGGCAACAGCTAGTAATTAATAATAATCTCCCCAGACGAACACGCCAACTATACGATCCCACACTAAGCAACGCTTGTATTATGGGTACCGTTCAATGAACTGGGGGCGAACTTAGTATATAATACCTATATACATATTAAACACACATGACCCGGCTACAAACACTCATGCTCATCACACAAAGTTTGTCCCTCCTGGTACTTGAACCCAGAAACCTCGGCGCAGAAAGCAGGGCCACTAGCTACTGCACTAATTGGTTAATTATCCAAAATAACTTTGTGTTATTTTAAACTGTAAAATGTTACAACTGTATACTGAATACCGAAGCCGTCAGTCCGAGCCGCCGAACCATATTTGTATGTAAATACGTTCGACATTTTTCTCTGTGTTCGTTTGCATCTAATATTTAACTCTTGCGCATGTTATTTATGCGCCCTATCTCGAGTAAGACGTATCTGTCTCTCCGCTACTGGTTTTGGTCACTAATGATATGGGAGTGACCCTTTTTTGCTGTCTCTAACTAAATAATGTGGACGTGATGTGTATACTTGATATTGCAACTGTGTGTACTTGGGCTTTCTTTGTGGAGGTTGTAGGAAATATTCCTAAACATTTGCTGAAATCATTACATGCCTCCTATAGATGGACGTTTGAAGTCCGGTACGAGGAAGTTGACTTCAACCGTCATCGCAAACGTTGGTTGGGTTTTTGAAACATACATTACTGATAAATGATTTGAATTAACTGATAAACATGATTTGAAAATTACAAGTCCGGCCCCAGCCAGCAATCGAACCTGCACCACATTCGATTCAAGGCAAGCTTTAGAACAACCTAGTTGGATGATATTTCAGGTCATTGAAATTAAATAATATCCTAATTTCAATAGGGAAGATGGGCTGGGTGCTACCACCGACTTGGGATCCAGTGATTAATATAATTAAATCCAAAACCAAGCAAATCATTGCAAGACCTCAAGACGCAATGAGCACTTTCTGCATATATACGACCGCAAACAACGACTAAATATGAGGGTACCCCAGTTCTAACTATGACACTAGGACGTCAAACACCTCAGTCCTTACGTGACCATGGTTGCTGTAAAACAACCGAAACGTCGGGAACGTAAAAACATAAAATAAACGCGATAAAACCCGTAAAATTATTTTTATTTCTATGTGTAATAACTATTTGCGTAAACATAAGAAATCAATTAACAACACAGTGATCACCAAAAGACCAATTTATACCTATACCCACGTCACGTTCGCCAGTTATATATTTACTTCAAGAAACATAATTGTTTATAGTGACCCCTTACATTAAACTGTCAATATTGCCTTAGAGACAGTTAAAACTCAAGCAATAACTATACAGTTACGATTCCACCCGTTTGGTGACCCACAATACTGAGTATATACTCGGAGCCCGCGCCACCGATAGCCACCCAGCTATTACCATCTTATCCAGACGCGCCAATTAAACGGACCCAGAGTAAACAGTTTCAATTAAAATGGCCGACGGTGAAACAAAATTGGTTTTCAATTAACCATCTCAATGGTTTTGCGACATTAATCATTTGGGTTTAATAGAACGGTCTGTACCGCAAGCACAACCTCTTTTCCGTTCTGTTTCGGTGTCGTTACGTCTTCCATCTCTCTCACACTAGGGATTTAATTAATAAGTATGACAATGACAGCATGTTTTACTCCATGACGGTCCTATAACATTAAAAGTTACTGTTTACGATACTGTACCACCTTTGGTTGGTGATGTGTTGTAATGATATAGTTTAGCTAGACGAGGTTACTTGGCAATAGATAATAATATCTATTATTATCTATTGCCAATATAATAATAAACATATGTATAAACATATGTTTTTTTGCATAGTTACATATCATTGCATAGTTGCATATCCAACATGGCTGTTAATGTACATAAAAGCCCTTACCACATCCATTAAGCTTACCTCTTCCGCGCAATGATTATAAAATAATAATTTAATAAAACATAACTGATAGAGGCACCTGCGTTGATTGAATTAGCTCTGTAGTGAATTGAAAATGTACTTCATAGCCTGTTTAAAGGGGGCGGTGGGCGCAGTTTGACCAAAATACCTTACTGCTGACTAAATAGCCAACGAATTATATTATTATAGCCTGTATTATGTGAGCAGGGCTTGACCAAATTTCATGGAAATTTTGATTAAGACTATTATATTGATTCCTTATATTTACGTGAATACTACACATTGAAATATAACTATTTTTACAGAGTTTATCGCATTTATTTTATATTTTTACGTTCCCGACGTTTTTGCTGCTTAACAGCAACCATGGTCACGGGAGGACCACCCGTAAAAACCTAAAATAAACGCGATAAAATCCGTAAAAATAATTTTATTTCAATTTTAGTTACAAATCTACAAAGGTTCATAATTGATACGTTCTAAGTTCAAATAGATAATAAATGACGAAAAAAAGGCCTTGCGATTGTACGATGCACAAATGATATTCAACCTTAAGGTGATAAAGGAGTTTCTTGGTCGACTTCACATCGCGATGACCCACATTCGGTGCTACAACACCATAAGCGATATTAATTTTCTATATACCGACATATCTTCCGACTACTGTTGCCACGATTTCTCGTTTTATTAGGGCGTCCCATAATAGAATAAATAATTATTATTCGATAGTATATGAGAGGGCTTATTATTTGGATATTAGTTGATATGTAATAACGATTGTTTATCGTATGTTCCCGTTTTATGCTCGACTCGGGACGTGTACTTTCAGGTTCTTCCTAAAGACTCTATTTTTATAAGTCTAGCTTCTCTATGGAAGCCGTGAAATATGAAATAAAGAATGGGCCACCAAATAGGAACTGCATTATCTTCGGAGACAGGTACGAGCTTGTATTGACACTCAATTCTATTTCCTTGTATGTTATCTACTCATAGTATTAGTAGAACAGGATGTTTCAAATCTCTGGTCAGCCCTTATTATTATATAAACAATATATTTTATTCAAATTATACCATTAAGTTTATTAATAAAACTAGCTGTTGCCCGCGACTTCGTCCGCGTGGTATTTAACAAAGACAACCATTGACAACAGCCTACTCGCCCATTCTGAGCCCACGGGACGCATTGCAGGTTGCTATCAAACTTAATCAGGCGCTGCGCTGCAACATTGGTATTAATTTTTTTTCGTGAGATCCTATTTTTTTTTTCTAAAATAAAAGTAGCCTAAGTTACTCCTTGTTACATCAGCTATCTGCCAGTGAAATTCCCGTCAAAATCGGTCCAGCCATTTCAGAGATTACCCGGAACAAACAGACAGACAGACAGACAGACAGACAGACAGACAGACAGACGGACAGACAGACAAAAATTGTAAAAAATGTTGTTTCGGTATAGGTAACGTGTATACATCCAAGTGCACTTAGTAAAAAGCGGTTATTTTAATATTACAAACAGACACTCCAATTTTATTTATATGTATAGATAATTATATAAAATCAATTCCCGTATTCACTTAAATTTCTGGGCGCCATATAAGAGCATGCGCGCGCGCAGACCCGGTTACCGGCCGCCGCTGGCTGAAGCGCTATAAAGGTCTGTGGGGCGGACCCTGGAGTGGGACGAATCGGGCTGAAGGGTTATTAATAATAGTAACGGAATCTGTTGGTTTGTGTGCAATTAAATTATAGCGGAACTTGGAGCTACAAACTCCTATAGTCATATAATGTATCTATAACACAACCATCATAAAATATTACAGAAGAGGGAAGATCTTCCAGTCAGAAGTTTGTATACAAAGTGTATGTGAATTCGTAACGCGAACTAATTACCTTGGATTCTTAAAAGGAATTTTCCGTCGATCGTTTTATTAATTATATTTATAAAAAAACATCTCATTGATTTGATTTTAGCATGAAACCATAATCGAAACTTATCTCAACGTGACGTCTTCTATGAGTAAGCTAAGGATATATGTATTACTGAAAATTCACCGGCTAACTTGGGAGTAAGAAACACATTTTTCTACAATGTAAAACTAAAATTACTCCTTCACTGTTCAAAATCCTATGGAATCTTTCTTTGGAGGCAAACCATAGACTTAAAAACAGTGAAATGGCAAGTATTTTAAGAGTCCCTTAAGGCTTCGTATAACCTAGATTGAAACGACATAGTTTTACATATAGAGGGGGATTGTGACCTCGTTCGTTAGTAGAGCTATTAGTCGTGTAGATAGAGTGTTGATAATCTTTATGTAGAGTCGATCTTAGCTTCTGATTGGTAGATAAATCTAATAATATATATTTGGTGTACCAATGGAATCAGGTCATTAATAACGTACTCATTATCTTAGATATTTAAGCCATTATAATTCTTCTATCAATGTAGATAAGGTGGTATAACGACGAAGCGTTAGAGAAAGTAGAGTAGAACGTATGGTGGTGATTAACACTGACTATTATTTCTGAACGTAACAGGATAAAAGCGTTAACGGGTATCTTATACAACTCTTATAGGTCTGTAGGGTGTCTATGATTGTGGGGTATCTTTGAATATTATGATTAATTCCGGATATTTTTATTAAACGCATTTTTTTGTGTTTGGCAATCAATCCCGATATGATTGGTAGATTTGGTCTGTGGTTTCTGTATCGAAGTTCCAGGCAGTTAGCAGCTGATCTGTGTCAATATGGGTAATCTCACAAATCAGAGAAACTGGACGCCAAAATCAAAGATACAAGTATAACTCTTTTATTTACGAGTTAAAGGTAAATAAAGTCTATTGCATTTGTTTTTAATGTACTTGAAATCAGTATCATTTCATCATCTTAACTCCCCACATCCATCCCGAGTGTTACACATCCCATACTATAAACTTTTTAATCGAAGTTATTTAACTTCAAAGATCTTAATAACTATCCCGTGTATCTAACAAATCACGGTCACCCTAAGATAATGTAAGGGCGGCCGACTACCGTCCTCTTTCTGCTCTCTACACTACAAAATAATGACCAGCAATTAATACCGGGTCTTTTAGACCTGACACGACTGTAGAGTCAAGAAAACCCTTGTATAAACATCTTGCAGACCAAACTCAACCTTACATTTATGTCATTACAATTCAAATTACTGCTATCAGAATAAATGAATGCAATCGCATTTTCATTCGGGATCACGGCGCGTGAGTTTCAATTTCAACTTTAATCCGTTAATGATAGAGTTTGGAACCGTTCGTGATGTCATCACTCGCGTCTGTAGTGTGAAATGTGCT
Organism: Pheosia tremula; assembly: GCA_905333125.1. Lineage (NCBI taxonomy): Eukaryota > Metazoa > Arthropoda > Insecta > Lepidoptera > Notodontidae > Pheosia > Pheosia tremula. The sequence continues at coordinate 9,440,673 of HG995404.1, read as the reverse complement.
TAAATAATAAATAGCGTTATAATTTTATAATCATTAAACATTGATCTCTGTGTGAAGGAAGTTAAGAATTAGTTTAGTTCAGCGTACACCGGCTAATGGATTCTAATGGAGTTTTTTTTAATGGTACAGAGCTTGAATAATAGTGTGAGATAATGGAGAATTGAGACTTAGTATCTGATAACATGTACATATCTTTTATTGACCCTATTTCCTTATCTTAAGGCTTATTTTTCATGTAAATATATCATTAATTTTTCAGTGTGTAGTGCCGGCTGTGTTAATACCGCTCCATGTTTCTCTGTGAGTATCGTGAAATGACCACAGATAACAAAATAAATAGAATGGCTATTACTGTTTTTTTTTTCCAAAACCGGTGTTGCCTGTTTTCGAACATTGCTTAGGCTTTGTCCTGATTGGATACCGATTATGTGAGTTAACGAAACGATTTCGTCACACGATGAAGTTAAATACAAATTCTGTACAGAGTGTCCTGATTTAAGGTTTATGTAAAATTTATAAAAAAAAATATATTTGTCTAGTAATGTTTTTTAAATAATCAGAATCAAGTACAGAGTTATAGTTAAAAATATTGTCAATGATTTTAATATCAGCCTGTAGATAACTTGGCACACCAAGTTTGCCCCTACCGGGGATTCGAACTGGGGACCTTCAGTACAGAAAGCAGGGTTGCTACCAACTGTAGCAACATCCATGACTCGGTTCAAAAATCAGTGCTGATAAAAAGTTTGCCTCTACCGGGATTCGAATACGAGACCCTCGGCACAGCAAGCTACCACTGGTGTATGTCGCATTAATTCTCAGTACTTATCTGATTAGGTACATATTTAAGACATGCTAATTACAAACCAGTAGGCAAGCCCGTGCGTGGGTGTTGCTTTAGATAATTTTGTTTAGCCGACAACGCAGAAAGTGGGGTAATGAGTTCCGCCAGTGGGTGTACCATGCGTTCTATTTATTAATTCCATTTGTACTGACATTGATATTGTAACACTTGATTTCAATTGTGTACTGTAGAAAGTTTTTTTTTAATTATTATTACATTATAGGCAAGTATTTGATCTCGATCTCAGCTGATAGTCAGTGACGATGAGATCTACGATGGAGCATACTTGCCTAGAAGGTACCTGTTCACTCTCGACTTGAAAACACCCAGATTGTAGTGAACGGGGAACAAACACGCCGGTAGCGTGTTCCATTCCTTGGCAGTTCGCACGATGAAAGTAGAAGCACAAGTAATTGTATACCTACATAATAATTCGTCATAATATAAAAATGAGGTCATTAAACCACGTATTTGTCCTAAACAAGTCCTAATCGACCCCTCTGACGACTTTACTGCGCTCCTGGATACTTCAAGTGACCAGAACCCCAAGTCTGCTAACACAATCGAATCATAATCGAACAACAGCCGCATAGTATACCATACAATATCTGTCAAAAGTGACGGTTACTATGCGGTTGCTGTTCGATTATGAATCGATTGTGTTAGCAGACTTGGCGCCCAGGCCGTCCTACATAAGTCACATAACTACTACTACTACTACTGGTGGTAGGCTTCGGCCGTGGCTAGTCACCACCCACTGAACAAAGCCATGTCGCCAAGCGGCCTAGCCGTGTTCCGGCATGATGTTCGGTGTTGCCATTCATGGATGGCGGGTCAGATCAGTTGCGCTGCATGTGCCTAGTGAATGTAGCGTCCCTCATCTACTGCCGCCTTCCTACCTAGGCAAGTATGCTCCATCGTAGATCTCATCGTCACTTACCATCAGGTGAGATCGAGATCAAATACTTGCCTATAATGTAATAAAAAAAAAAAAAAAATAACACCAACAGATAACGATGTAGCCTAAAATAATTTAAAGGATCCATCGTTAGACTATAAAGGTCACATTCCTGAAAAAAACTAATTATTTGAAATTTAAAAAATAACACTACGTACTAAGTGCGCAGTGACACGGTACTGTCTCGCTTTCTCACAAAAAAATGAAACACATATTTTATACATAGACGTGATCGTTATCACCTACTTGTTAAAACTTTCAAATATTTTACAAAATTTTTTTTAGATCTTCTATTTAAGATGCGTACAACACGACTTTTTCAATCATCACACTGGCTACTAACAATTTTTGTTATCAATTTGCATTAAACTAGCACTTAAAATAGTTGAGACCAACGAATACTGTAATTTCGCTTCATTACAACGTAATTAGGGTACGTTTACAACGTAATTACGTTACTTTACGTTACTTCATACCGCAAGCGGCCATGAGTAACCAGCACTATGAGATATTCAAATGGATATTAATTCTATGTTATTTGATGACGGCTGTGGGAATTTCGTGTGTCGATTTACGTACACGTGGTTAAGGTTGGGTGAGGAAGGTTGGTAATCAGATGGGCTGTTAAAACAATGCACCTAACTACCATTATAGATATAAAGTTTTTGAAGAGAGTCGGAGATTGATTTCTGTCTTAAGAATGGTCATATTGGTGCTATAAGAGGTTTTCTCTACCTATGGGATTCTATTAGATATCGCTCAAGAAAAAAATAATATAAACGCATTAAAGGCATAACACAGACGAATCCAGAGCACAAAACTAGTATACCGACAAGAATCGAGTCTGGTATCCAAGTGAAGGCAGTTACTTCGTTTAGATCATTGAAGATAGAGCGTCGCCACGCCTGCGCAAGTTGGGTCTGACTCGCATCTAACTGGATAGTGATGCGATGATATCGATATTCTCAATTGTTACTCGATACAAAAATTCCACTCGGTACTACAGTTTTTACTCCCCTAACATGCGAAATATACGCCAAAAAATTCTATCGATATTTTATAAAGATATTATATATATCACTTGCATATTGGTAGACCTATTTAATAGAACATAATTTAATTTCACATAATTTAAGTACACAATAATTATAATTTCTTCATACATTAATAAAGACCCTATGATTATGATGTTAAAGTAGAGACCTGTAGCGATTATACGATATTAATTATGTCGCAAAGTCACCCGTTTTAGAGACGGGCATATAGCATAATATTATATTTTATTATTATTGCTTAATATATTATAAAAATCATACGTCGATATTAATTGTGTGTGTCACATCACTATGTCGTTTCTGTTCCTATAATACAAGCGATGACAGGTAGTCAGCATAGCGGAGTTACGGCCAGCGACCGCGCAGTTTCAATTAAACTAGGAAAGGGGGGGAGGGAGGGGGACTGTCTGAATTATTACTCCTTTTGTATAATTATTGGACTGTTATTTAGAACATCCTGTGTACATTACGCACGGCTGGGCTCTGTTTCGATAAATTCTTATATTTCTATCGACTAATTAGTTTAGAGACGTACAAGATATTATTAACACAAATTTGCAACATACAAATCTGTTTCGTCTCGTGTATTTCTATCGACTAATTAGTGGATATAAATAAATGAATTAATGAAATTGAAATTGTATTTCTGGCTAATTCCCGATCATAAGATGGGTGAATGGTCTTCAGAGAGTGGGCAACTAGCTAAGCGGGCCTCGGCTTAGGAAGTATCTGAAGGAGTGTCTTTACAAGTCCAAACAGTGTTTTGATAAATTCTAATAACCCGTTGCCGGCGGGCGGTCGATTCGCGCGATTTGTCACGGTCATAAGCGCCGTGCTGTGTGGTGCTATCAATAACTCTTGTAGCTGATAATAGCATGTACATATACTGCTCTGGGGTACCAATACATCATGAGATCCGGGGTTCGGAGAGCTTCCAAAGGAGCTGTTGCGTCTATATTTCTGTCAAAGCGATTTTATTTACCTAACTGATGCACAGTTTGCAAGCTGCCTTCTCTGAGACCAAATAGTCTGGACATGGTTCGGAAAGGCAAACCCCTTTGGTAAAAAAGTGACCATAATGTACTTGAACTTATTGTATGTATGTACTTATTTAAAATCTAGTTCTCTCTCGATTTCTACTAACGGAATCCCTCCCCTCAATCTATTTGTTAAATACTGCATGTATTTGTTATTTTTTCTAGCTCCGTGGAATAAAACAAAATATTTTAATTAGATAGCTCTTTTTATTATGCTACTGTCGAGCAGATCTTTCAAATCGAGAGCCTTCGGATCTTAATCGATCATGCTAGTCTAGTGCTGGGTGATAAACTCCGCAAGCATTTTTAAAACTGGTTAGATGCTTCAAATAATACATGAGTAATTTTCTTTTTATGTTAAACCATACAATAGAAGTCCCAAAAAAAATCTATACATACAAATAAAATTGGAGTGTCGGTTGTAATATTAAAATAACCGCTTTTTACTAAGTGCATTTGGATGTATACACGTTACCTATACCGAAACAACATTTTTTACAATTTTTGTCTGTCTGTCTGTTTGTTCGGGCTAATATCTGAAATGGGTGGACCGATTTTAACGGGACTTTCACTGGCAGATAGCTGATGTAACAAGGAGTAACTTAGGCTACTTATATTTTAGAAAAAAAAATAGGATCTCACGAAAAAAAATTTAAACCAATGTTGCAGCGCAGCGCCTGATTAAGTTTGATAGCAACAACCTGCAATGCGTCCCGCGGGCTCAGAATGGGCGAGCAGGCTGTTGTCAACGGTTAGCGGTAGCTTGTTATACCAGCTATCTGCCAGTGAAAGTCCCGTCAAAATCAGTCCAGCCGTTTCAGAGATTAGCCGGAACAAACAAACAGACAGACAGACAGACAGACAGACGGACAGACAGACAGACAGACAGACAGACAAAAATTATAAAAATTGTTGTTTCGGTATAGGTAACGTGTATACATCCAAATGCACTTAGTAAAAAGCGGTTATTTTAATATTACAAACAGACACTCCAATTTTATTTATATGTATAGATATTTACACGAATACTACACATTGAAATAAAACTTATTTTACAGATTTAATCGCGTCAATTTTGTGTTTTTACGTTCCCGATGTTTCGGCTGCTCTAAAGCCACCATGGTCACGGGAGGACTGAGGTGTTTGACGTCCTGGTGTCATAGTTTGTACTGGGGTACCCTAATATTTAGTGGTTTTTAAGGTCTGATGTATGCAGAACGTGCTCGAAGTGTCTTGAGGTCTTGCAATGGTGCACCTGGTTTTGGATTTAACGTCGGCAACGTAAAGACATAAAATGAACGTGATAAAATCTGTAAAATAAGTTTTATATCAATGTCGCTGGAATTTATTTTAATTAGTCAGAATATTCCACTTTTAAATTTATCCAACAAAATAAACCACCTGTAACTTGCAGACACTTTTAGTTACACTAATTCAGACAGTTTTGAACGAATTAATGCAATATTTTATTGTTGACACTATCAATATCGTTGCCATGGTTACGATAAAGTATTTCTATGAAACGTTTGACACTTAGCTGTCGATATTGTATGTTTCTTTAACTTATAGATAAACTATAGCATAATTTGAGTAGGTATATTAATTGATTTTATTAATTTAATTAAGGTGGAAGCTCAGGGTCAGGGCGCGAAATTCAAAATGTTAATGGTTTTTATTTTTTTACGAAAAAATTGGACATCTTTACGATGTAATTTAGTGTTTTGCGATATAAGCATTCTGCATTGGATGTCTCGATGTATTAAGTTTGCTTAAAAAAGTACCTAATCCGATACAATACCATAAGGTTCGTAAAAACCGCTACTTTTACTAACCAAATTTTTCGTAAAAAAATAAAAACCATTGACATTTTGAATTTCGCGCCCTGACCCTGAGCTTCCCCCTTAAGTCAAAAAGGTAGCCGGCAAAGCGAAGCTTTTATTCAGAAACTGTCACAGCGAAGGAGAGCCCAAAAAACCTTTAGACCATTAAGAGTTTGTAACAACCACAACTTCAATATGATTGCGACAACAATCCTATCAAACTGCGGCGTTTACGACTCGACAGAATTCCCGATTCCCCCATTATCAATGATTCACCTATAAACTGGACGCCGTATATGGCGTAAAACACAAAACCCATCTTGTTCAAAGTCGGCCGATAACATTCCGCGTTTTGGCGATTGAGTAATTACGCATAATGGCGGACAGGCGTTCGGGTAACTTCGGCGGCGCTCGACCGTCCTCGGCTTTCGGTTGTTTCCATTTTTTGCGGACCGCTCTTGCGCGCGCGCATATTTTTAATCAAAATTTAACTCTTTATTATGAAAACTATGCGGAGTGTAATGAAGGTGCGGGAACTCGGGAACTGTTGTTTTTTTGGGATGTTACTACAGTTTGTCAGTGAAGTACTTGTAGTACAGTTAAGTGCAACAGTGATTTTAATTATCTAGGTTTTTAAATTGAACCTTACGTAATTTGATTAAAATTAAGAAGAATAGATAGACTATACAATCTCAGTTCTATGACGAAACGTCATGTCTAATAAAACAAAACACTACTTCCATACTCTCTCAATAAGCAGGACCCCCCATCCAACCACGAAAGACACCTCGACACTTCCAAAGGTCATTGTTTAAAAATTTAATTTTCAAAAAGTGTTTGATTGATCTGTTTTCATAAGTCGAGATAAAGCGACACGGCTACGGCGACACCTTCGAGGCTTCGACGCTTTTTTCGTATTATTTTTGGACTTTTGTTTGTCGCCGCCCCACGCGGCTGTTATCAAGATTTTGTAAGGAACTTTAGGGTTCCGTGAAATGATTTTGTATCAATTTGGTGGTGTAATGTATGTATTAGCATTCCCGCATCGATCACGGATATTTTAAGGATTAATAGTAGATAGCCTATAAAGTTTACAGAGTAATCTAATACTGAATTAAAATAAGAGTTTTTTTACGTTCCCGACATTTCGGATGCCTTACAGCAACCAAGGTCACAGGAGGACTGGACTGAGCTGTTTGACGTCCTAGTGTCATAGTTTGAACTGGGGTACCCTCATATTTAGTTGTTTTTTACGGTCTAATCTATGCAGGAAGTGCTCAGTGCCTTGAGGTCTTGCAATAGTGCGCTTGGTTTTGGATTTAATTATATTCATTACTGGATCCCAAGTCTGTGGTAGCACCCAATCATCATCCCTATTTCATTTTCTTGGTAGACCTGGTAGATATTGTAAATGCCCTGCTATACGGTAGGCTCATAATCCCTACAGAGAGAGAGAGAGAGAGTCAGCTGCGTGTACCTTTTATCCGTATCTCTTTGTCACCCTCTGTTGGAAAGTTGATCGGACCGTGTAAGAACTGTTTAATATCAAAGACCAAAGGTACAGTCTTATGACTTCAAAAAGTCAGTAGGGCTGACTTCATAAAGTCGAAATTCTTTGACCGCACAACTCGTTCCAAGTCTGGTTAAGGATTATATTTTTGCATGTGCCGACCGAAAAACTCCAAGAATTCCCCGCGGAATCTTATTTTATTACGTCGGACACTCGCTCGCGATTTTTTCTCATTCCGTGGGTCGTTTCGTTTTCGATGGTACGCCGGCTGGGACATTTATAGGGAGTAATTGCTCGAAGATATTTTTTGAGGATTACTTAGGAATTCGCGTGTTTACTTTTGGCTTGGAAGACTGCAATGGGCATATTCGTTAATCAAGGTTAATACGGTGTTAAATATTAAGTACGTTTGTACGCACCCTTTAACAGGCTTTTCAATTCACCGATTTAGGTTCTCTGATAAGACATTTCTGTTCAATTTCACATTTAATTTACTTTTTTTTTTTTTGTTAATGTGGGAACCATACTTAGTTAGTACTTTTTTGACCAGCTGCTGTTCTGACTAGCCGTTCCTACATTGTTCTCACATACCTATAGCAATGTACTGCTCAAAAATGTAAAAGATATTTTTAAAAAGAGCAATCATGGCGTTTCTTGCTCGTTCTTCTCCATAGGAACGGCATTCCGAACGGGTGGTAAAGTAGTAGCTTAGCATTTAGTTAGTGTTTAAGTAGTGTACTTAATAGTTAATATGAATAAAAAAATAATGTGATTCCGATTCTGGACTGGTACATAAGTGACAACAAATTTGTTTAAAGGTAAGTACATTTTCATCTGTATTAAATATAGGGTATGTGTACTTTTAGGTACGGACTACTGAAGATTCCTTGGAGGCTGTAAGCATGAGAATGGACCGAGATGTGGCATCCGCAATTCTATATTTACGTTGTAAATGCATGTTTTATGTGCGCTCGCGCATTGCTACCGAACGTGTGGTACTAGGGGTGAGCGATAGCGATCATATATAAAATCTATACTCTATACTATAATATTATAAATGTGAAATACTATATACTATACTATATACTATACTATATACTATATACTATACTATATACTATACTATATACTATATACTATAATATTATAAATGTGAAAGTTTGGATGGATGGATGGATGGATGGATGGATGGATGGATGTTTGTTACTCTTTCACGCCAGAACGGCTGAACGGATCTGGATGAAATTTGGCACAGACATAGATTATAGTCTGGAATAGCACATAGGCTACTTTTTATCCCGGTAAAATGTATGGTTCCCGTGGGATAGATGTTTTAATCTATACTAATATTATAAATGTGAAAGTTTGGATGGATGGATGGATGGATGGATGGATGGATGGATGGATGTTTGTTACTCTTTCACGCCAGAACGGATGAACGGATCTGGATGAAATTTGGCACAGACATAGATTATAGTCTGGAATAGCACATAAGCTACTTTTTATCCCGGTAAAATGTATGGTTCCCGTGGGATAGATGTTTTAATTTTTCATACTTTTTATCGCGGGTAACACCGCCGGCCGCAGCTAGTAGTTTATATATGTTAACAGCAGTAATAGCCAAGTTGGAAGAACGTTTGCTTAGTGGAACCGTAACAAACCCTGGGTCTCACCTTCCTAAATTTTATATCCAAATCTCATTTTCCACTAAGTTTGCTAACTAAACGGTGAAGGAAAACATCGTGAGGAAACCTGCATATCCAAAATAACCTAACTAGTTATCGATAGATTAGTGAAGCCTGCCAACCCACACTGATTCAGTATGGTGGACTAAGGCATGTATCCTCCTCTCATTGAGGAGAGGCTCATTAGCCTTAGAATGGGAGATTAAAATATCCTCATCAGTTGTATCCTAAGGCAACATTAAATATTATGAGCACAGATTATTCCAGTTATTGGAGCGCAGGACACTCTGCTCATGATGGCTGCGGGTTCCATTTCTGTTGAAGAACTTTTCGTAAATACTGTTTTGGTAATTTGCTCTTTATGGCCAACTGAGAGCGCTCCAAATCCATTGTACAATACTTATGATACATTTAGATCATAGATATTTTTTTTTCTATTGAAATCTGATTTTCGTCAATTATTTGTCTCGTTTAATTTTAATAAGTCATTGTCGCTTGTTGTTTGGACCACACGCTAAAAGCTAAAGACATTGTAGAACGGCCGTTTAAAAGGCTTTATTCAACAGTATTTGAAGTAAACCATTCTTAAAGCGAAATATAATAACAGTTAGCTTTCAAGTTACTTTTTATGGGTTCTCTTTGTACTTACTAACTTTATAGGAGTTTTTTGGTTTTTAAAGAGACTTATAATGTCCTTCAAACATTATAAGGTTGGTTATTCGTACGGTGTCCAAGTGTTTATGTATTGAGGAATAAATTAGGATCTTATGTCTGTGCTGCTCATTGGTAAAATATCGAACCCCAAATAGGTTAATTAATCTATGGAAAGTTTTTTTTTTTTTTTTAGTACATTATAGGCAAGTATTTGATCACGATCTCACCTGATGGTAAGTGACGATGAGATCTACGATGGAGCATACTTGCCTAGGAAGGAAGGCGGCAGTAGATAAGAGACGCTACATTCACTAGGCACATGCAGCGCAACTGATCTGACCCACCATCCATGAATGGCAACACCGAACATCATGCCGGAACACGGCTAGGCCGCTTGGCGACATGGCTTTGTTCAGTGGGTGGTGACTAGCCACGGCCGAAGCCTACCACCAGTAGAGTTGTCACCTGGTTGGCACCACCCAGGGTCACGTGTAGGGTATCTCGAGGGTACTTAATTCTCCTACGGACGAAGGTGACTCGACCCCAAAACATTGGTATTAAAATACTCTTTGGTATGCCATAAGTATTGTTTTCTAAATGTTTTTTTTTAATTAAGGTGTAGGTACGTTTTTTATTAAGTTTTTAATTTATTATGGTCATTAACGATAATTTGGTATTGCAGCCCTCATTGATTTGACTTCGCATCCGTTACAAAATTCAATATTTTTCATATTAAAATTCATATTTGACATCACTGTCAACACCGTTTTTAGTAGTCAAAAACTAAAGTACAGGCGTACAAAGCCGTGGCACATCTTGTAGTAAATATAGAATTATGTACCTCCCTAATAATATAGCAAAATGGCTTTTAAAAGCAAAGGAATGCAAAAAGGATGCCGTATAGGTAGTATTTATTTGTGGCGCTGGGTACGGATCTATTAGCATTTCGCTGTTACATCTTTACAATCGACGGATACGACACGTGAACGATTATTTTTTATTACGGAGTGTTGTTGTGTTTTAAATAAGTAATTAAGTCTATACGTTTGGACTTAATGAGTGTTAAATCATTACTACACGTTGTAGAGCGTAACATATACCTAGTTTATGGTGAGAATAAAGAGATAATTATTTTGCACCAAGATTTGAAAATGACAAACAAAAATATTTTCACATTTATAATATTAAGCAGTGATAGCCAAGTTGGTAGAACGCTTGCCTCGGTAACGAGGATTGCAGGTTCAAACCCCAGCTCGCACCTCTGCGATTTTTCATGTGCGAATCTCATTTGCAACCAAGATTATCACTTGCTAAACGGTGAAGGAAAACATCGTGAGGAAACCTGCATGTCTGAGAGAACCCCTCGAAAGATGTGTGAAGTCTGCCAACCCGCACTGGGCCAGCGTGGTGGACTATGGCCTAAACCCCCCTCGCATTGAGGGGAGGCCCGTTCCCAGCAGTGGGACATAAAAAGGGCTGGAATTATTATAATATTAAAGATATGGGGCATCGTATCGTCTAAAAACCCCCACTTAGCTACTTGTACTGTTCGCAAACACAATACTTATTTTTTTTCGTACCATGACCTCTTTGACTTCACGAGTGCCTTACTGGTTACCCAGGTAAAGTAGGTACCGTGGTATGACACCCAGCAATGTATTAATAGATGCTTGTAGTTGACATCTTAGCAACAAAGTATTGCGAATGATACATTTGTGAAACAGAAGAATATGAAATTTGATCGTTTTAAATGAGAATTCAGAGATAGTACTTAGTACTAGTTCGCGGAACAGTATCGCAATCGTTAAGTAATTGATTACCAAATCTTGCAGCTGGATTTGCATACTACATATAAAATACTTAATTCATGCTTACAACGTGTTTAGAAAAATCGGTTGAGTCAACAGTGTTTTAAAAGATATATTGTCAGTACTTCTTATGTTCTTTTACCGCTATATAAATAACAAGTAATAATTTATCTTGGAAGGGCATTAAAAATAGCGCTAATTTACTCTGCGTTAAGATTATTTTTTGTTGTTATTGGTCAGCCAAGTTTTTTCGAATGTGTGAAGATTTATTGTAATGAGAAAAATATTACACGGTCCAAATATTAAATCGAGATTATAAGAAAACTGATTGAGAGAGATATTGAGAGCATCTGACTGATAGATGGCAATACTTCAATTAATATTTATTTTTCGAAAAAAAAATGTTTGGTAAATTTGCAATTAGCCAAAAGACAAATTAGTAACTTCTCTTTTCTATCTCTCACCAATATATAAACTGTATTTTACTTATTAAGTAATTTATTCTGTTAAAATATCATTATCAATTTAAAAACAGACAAGTGATCAGTTCTCAAACGAAACAAACCAAGATGGCCGCGACACCTTTTAAAAACCAAGCCAAGCCTACAGACCCAAGTATTGACAGTTGATATTAATAACTTCCTTTTATCGGCTAGCAACACCTAACAGTACCGAAAAACATCCGCGACGATGTACATAATTAATCTTATTTTAGCTAATTAAGACATTATATTTATAAATGACTTGGCTTTCAACATTATAAATTTTTTTTGACGAAACTTGTTTCTCCGCTTTGAGACTTGGCCGGATCGAAATTTTTATCGGGTATGTCAATTTTGAAATAGATAAGGGTACATTTACATGTAGCTTGGTTAACGTGTGATCATCCGGTTGGAATTTTGGGGAGATTGAGCATTGATTTTGATTGGACTATAGAGTACCTTACATGATTCAATAGAAAAGTTTTGTAGAAAAAAATAATGTCTATTCTTATTTTCTTGAAGCTTTGGACACAAAAACAATGGTTGGGTAGTGGAATTTTTATGGATTAAACTTTATTAACTAGCCATACGGACTCTAGATCCATTGGTTATTTTTAGTTAGTATGTATGCTAATAAACATACTAACGTATGCCTGTTAGTGCCAACACCAATCAAAATTAGTTTTCTGTATTCTGCTATACAAACTATTTTAAAAAAAGCCCTAAGTACTTGCATGTGTAAATCACCATATTCATTGATAATTATCTGACGGCTCATACCTGAAACAAATAATAAAATATTAAATAATTTACTCACATATTTTACATATAAATTCATAATTGTATACATTCAAATACATCGAAAAAATCTGAACAAAACATACATCAGAATCACGCATCAAAAAAAGAAACGGAATAGGGTAAAACACCGAGTTATCGTACATGCAAATATTTTTATGACTAAACCGATGGCGATGATAAAAAAATTCTCAGCATGGAACAACTGTGATGCATACGAAGTGCCTCGTGGCATCGGTCGTGAAGATATGATGCGGATAAATTTGTAACGCAACCAGCTTTGACCTTAATGAGCTTTTATTGAGGCGAATGACGGAATAAACGCTAACTATTGCGTCCATTGTAGTTTTTGCCGTCGTAAAAATGATGTTTTCGTCACGACTCCCTCCGTTACGAATGCGTAATGAAACGTAAACTAGGTAGAGTACGTTGTACTTTCTTTCCATCAATAATAATGGTAGCGCGACATATCATATCACCCAGTGGGACACTACAATATCACGAAATGTAAAGCCGGCATTATTATTGTCAAAAATTAAAAAGAAAATTGTCAAAGTGACTTTAGCACGGATTTTCATAGGACCGACTGTGGAGACGCCATTTTCATATCATCATGGCACATCCATTATTTTATTTATAATGTGTATTTATTGAATGTGTTATTTCTATTAATTACTTCACACTGGCAAAATACCCGCTAAGTCGCGGGTGAGGCCATATTCATATACGTTTTATTTCATCGCATCTCATTTCATAAAGAAAGAAGAAGAAAACCGACTGCCATCGTGATAGTTTTCCGGGATCAGTATTTTGGCCATTTTCAACAAGGAAAATGAAATGGGTCGCTACTGTATACTTTAAAGTTAACTATAGCTAATTTTATTTTTTAAAAACGTATACTTGCTGCCAAATTAAGTATGCATCCAACGTAAACGCCCTTTTAACTTTGATGTGCCGCGTCGTGGCGTTCTTATCTTACACGTGAAACGTGCTTCATTTTTTTTATAAAGTGTATTCTTGATGTAAACTTACACATTTAAATGGCTTGCCAGTGTACTCTTACGGAATAGGGGCGGGGTTTTATCAATGACGAAATATGCTAAATGCTAGATATATTTGTAGACTTCATACATAGCTAATCAAATATTCAAAGATACCAGACAGTGACCTTATCAGCGCAGTGGATAGTGATCCCACTTTCTGTGCCGAGGGTTCTGGGTTCAAAACCTAGAAGGGCAAGCTTAGTGTGAATAGTACGAATGTTTGACTTGAGTCATGGACGTTAATCCCACTAATATGTTAAAAGTGAAAGTTTGGATGGATGGATGTTCGTTTGTTACTCAATCACACCAGAACAGAACAGCTAAACGGATCTGGGTGAAATTTGGCACAGAGATAGATTATCGTATGGAATAGCACATAGGCTACTTTTTATCCCGGTAAAATTAATGATTCTCGTGGGATAGATTTGTTTTAATTTTTCATAGAGTAAAGGATCGACATGATTTTTTACATAGGTGGTAGTTTAGGGAACAGAAAATTACATACTTTTCAAATGTGGGTAACACCGCGGGACGCAGCTAGTATCTGTATAAGTATTTTATACTGCTTTCCCTCTAGTACATTGTGCGATACCCATAATACAAGCATCGCTTCAAGTGTGGGACTGTATAGTTGGCGTGTTCGTCAGCGATATTATTATTATATACTAACAATGTATCAACAATATATCAACTCTAATAATTCCATTTAAAATTATTGTTATAAGAAGTAGTAAATACCGTCTATAAAATAAACAAATCCAATAATGCGTGAGTCGATATTCGCACACTCACTTCAGAGCTGAGGTCAGAGGGCCTGGCTTCAATAGGGCGGCCATCAACTCCTACGATTGCTTAAGTGTTATATTACCTGCGGCTATTTGTGTAAATGGAACTTAATTTTGAAATAGTACCTGCTTCTATAGCAGTGTAGGTAGTATGTAACAGGCTTAAAAAAAAGACAAGCCCGCTGAGTTTCTCGCCGGATCTTCTCAGTTGAGGTCGCGTTCCGATCCGGTTGTAGAGTTAAGAAAAAAAATGTATGACAATTTGTAAGTGCCCCCGTAGGCCTATACGAAATAAACGATTTGACTTTGACTTTATTTTAAACACTCTTTCATTGCGTTTTTTCAATTATTATGTAGTTGGCTTCCAGTATTATAATTATCAGACTATCGACAAACTCAGACGGTCTCTGTCCATAACTTAAATTATACAGTTCATTAAAAGGCAATAGATTTCCGATTAAAAAAATAACGAAAGCATACTTTGCAGTGTCAAGTGACGTCACTGCCATAAGCAAGCTCGGGTGAGACAGAGAAAGAGCACGGCAACTCTCGCTCTTACTGGCTTTAACCAAAAATAGAATGCAAATATGTTTGAATTATATAAGATATTTTGAATATTCTTTCACATGGAATACATTTGTATTAGTAGGTACTTGTGATTTGATATAAAAATATATAAATAAGTAATCTTAGTAAGAACGTATCCATTTTTTTACTATCGTCATGATCGTGAGCGGGCTGCGCTTGCGACGAGTACCTATAGAGGCAATCAGTTCAAGGCATAAGCGGGGCAATACCCCCCCCCCCCCCCCCCTGCACCCCTTGACTCCCAGCTCCGACTTTATTGTGCGAACAACCTTATGGCATTGGACCTCCAATGAATGATCGCATTTCACGCCAATAAGCTTTCGGTGTAAACAATACAATTCATAGCCTGGTATATATAGGTACAGAATTATAATAAGGCCAGCCGTGTGCCCGAGAGTAAATAAAAAAAAAATACGGTACTAACTTTGACCCCATTTGACCCCCTTAGGGATCGAATTTCCTAAAATTCCTCCTCCTCCTCCAAATTTCTAATCTCTAGTACCTACGGTTGAAGCTGTGTTGTCTGTCAGTCAGTCAGTATCAAGAATAGTATTTTTTTTTGTTTTGGTTTATGATGAGTTCTGTGGCTTTTCATAACGTTAGCCTTCCATTCCACTCACACCACTGGTTTCATGAATAAGAATGACGGTGATAGCATACTTCATTATCGAGTTGCGGGCGGAGCCGCAGGCAGGAGCTATTTTATTATAGATGGTTCATTAATAAAAATCCACATTAAATTAATGAATGAAAAGGCACATAAGCAGAGGAAATAAGATTGTTTTATTATCTTAATCTTAATAATATATATAAATCTCGTGTCACAATGTTTGTCCTCAATGGACTCCTAAACCACTTAACCGATTATAATAAAATTCGCACACCATGTGCAGTTCGATCCAACTTGAGAGATAGGATAGTTTAAATCTCAAATTATAGTCGCAATTTTAATTTATTGCTAATTATTTGTCTGTTATTATTTGACAGTCACAATTATCTGTTAACTCCAAATGATTCTAACAGATGTCGATACCTTTCGACTGGGTTGAGTAAGTAATCAATAGATGGCGCTGCTATGGTAAATCTACGAACGTGTCATATAAGCTACATTTTAACAGCATAATTACCACGTGTTGTTGACGCTATAAAATTAATTAAATTTATTTTGTAGTGAACAAAATACCGTATAATTCAATTATTTCCACTTTTTAAATTTTTGGTGTTAGCATAGCCGGCCACGTGTTACTTAGACTGAAGTGTAAATTGAATTCATATTAGACGTCTGGTGATGATGATGACACCTGAGGAGGACGGCGCGGCGAGGGCGCAGGGGGAGCGAACGTCTGCTCCCCCATAAGGGGGCGAGGCACAAGAGGGGGGGGGGGGACCGGTGCGTTCCGTTTGGAGATCCCGGAGTCCCTTCAACATGTGTCGAAGGCGGCCACCGGGAGGGTTTTAGTGCGTAAGAATCCCACATAACCCGTCCCTCTCCCACACAGAGGCCGAGTATCTTTCGAAGATTTTGAGGCGGTACGAAGTTCGCCGGGACAGCTAGTTTATTTAATAAGTACTTACTTACCTAACTGTTATTTATTCACAAATAAGATATAAGATTAATAATAAAATTTAACCGCGTGTTGAAATCGTTACACCCCTACACGACAAATAAATTCAATTAATTTAACATTTCAAATGCGCGCAAACATTGCTAACGCTATCGGCAATCGTTTACAAGCAGCAATGTATTACAAAATATAATGTTGAAGTCATATTTGCCCTATGTATGAAGCCCCGCAGTGTAATACACCGGCCGTGCAAAGGGCAACCTCTTTCATTTGTGCTCACAGAGGAATAACGCGATGTTAGGTGTATGGCGCGAGTGAAAGCGGATTTCATTATATTTTTCACCTTCCTAAATGTGTAACAACAATAGTGTACAATATTTCAAGATGTCCTTTGGGATAGTTATAAAGATTATAACATTCTAAAAAAAAAATGTAATGTTAAAAAAACAATAACTGCACCGTGCCTTTTTTTAAACTAACATCATTTACATAATTTTATAAATAAATATTTTACACTAAGATTTTCAGTGCCTTATACCATCGAAACGTTAAACGTATTTATAAAATCTATATAAATAAAACTTAAATGCAGAACGTTCATGAGCATAACTCGAGAACGTCTGAACCGATATGTCTAATTTCTTTTGTGAATGATCTTAATATCCAAATCAGGTTTGTCGAAAAAAAACAAGTAAGTATGTTGAAAAGTTTTTTTTTCTATTCTATTTGGATAGGACGACGTCGAGTCAACTAGTAAATAATAAATAAACTAATTGTATATCTCCATTCCGCTGTCAGTGGGACCCCACGATCCCAACACCGAAATAGCAGTGTCGTGCTTTCAGCGGAATGCCGGTGAGCAGACCCAATCGCGATGTGTTAATATTATTTACAACGGTACGCTTTCGTAATAGTGCAACAAGCGGACCACGGGGTACATTGTTTAGCTTGTTCGACACCACAATATCTTGTCGGTATTTTGTTAGTTGTATAAGAAATTTCACTTGTACAGTCTTATGTTGTATAAGAGATTTCGTTATTCC
The DNA here is from genome assembly GCA_905333125.1 of Pheosia tremula. Taxonomy (NCBI): domain Eukaryota; kingdom Metazoa; phylum Arthropoda; class Insecta; order Lepidoptera; family Notodontidae; genus Pheosia; species Pheosia tremula. The sequence goes on along the minus strand of HG995404.1, from coordinate 9,422,998 downwards.
GCACCCTGTGAGATTGATGCTGCATACCACCGCGACTCGCACAGCGAAATCATTTATATTGATGTTAAATAAGAGTAATACCTGAGTCGGTTAAATGTTTGCTTTGAAAACAAGGGTCGCATCCCAGCGAAATATATTAAATCTTTGAGAAAGATTAATCTATTAAAATGTACCGTTTAAAGCAAGCGGAATGACGGGACAAGTTAGTAAATCATAGTAAATAATAAACTAGAAAGGAGTTATACATAAAACCTAGCAACACTCAAATAAATTATCTCTCAAACGGTTTTTAGTGTTGCCAATTAAAACAACCAATAAATCCACAAACCCGCTACGTCTGGGGATCAAACAAGGAAAGGGCTGAACATCCATTATCGAGTACACAGATACATCATTGTAACTGAAATTTCACGGTTCAATTCCGTGGGTGGTATATAATCAGTGAAAATATTTCTACAGTCAAAGGTTCAAGGCTGGGTAAAGTTTTGTTTACTGTACGCCAAGTGCGAGATTATTCGTAACCGTATACTTTATAGTTTACGTATTTAGACAGTTTTGTGGAGAATTGAATAGCGTCTCTAGTGGAGAGTATTTCAAGCTTTACGCAAGTACTAATACTATTTAGGTGTGTTAAGTATTGGGTAACATATATGGAAATCTTGCGAGGCCAGTTGAATTGAATCTGTAGGTGACAATATTGGCTACTTGAATGGCCGTGTACTGACTGACCGCTCAGCCTTACGACTCTAGCTCAGCCATATGCCTACAAGGCAGCCTCTTTTTTTGCAAACCTTATTCTTCTTCTATCTATTATTAAATGGCCTTTAAACCCACCCATCGACAGGTTATTTGATATAAAACAAATTTTGAGCATTTTATCGCGTTTATTTTATGTTTCTACGTTCCCGACGTTTCGGCTGCTTTACAGATATCATGGTCACGGGAGGGCTGAGGTGGTTGACGTCCTAGTGTCATAGTTTGACAGGGGTACCCTCATATTAAGTTGTTGCTTGTGGTCCGATCTACGCAGAAAGAGCTCATTGTGTCTTGAGGTCTTGCAATGGTACGGTTGGTTTTGGATTTCATGATATTTACCACTGGTTCTCAAGCCGGTGGTAGCACCCAACCATCTTCCCTATTGAAATTAGGATGTTTTTTTAATTTCAATGGCCTCGCGTATCATCCATAAATCTGATATAATGTGGATATGATGATGATAAACGCGATAAAATCCATAAAATTAGTTTTATTTCAATGTGTAGTATTCACGTGAATATAAGAAATCAATAGGTTATTGTCAGTTTAGACGGGATGACAGTGAGGCAAATAGCTGATAGCTGATAACAGCTAGGGCAAAGCGGCTCGAGTGTATGCCTCGTATGGCGCATGTAATAACAGACCAAGGCAAAGGCAGCCTTTTGATGCTGCACGATAAGCATGCAAATATAATCCAGACAATAAATAAAGTTGTTCCTTGAAACTCCTCTCAGGGAACAACACCCATCCTAAATGTTGGTCGCATAAAATGTTGTCCCTCTAATATTAATAGCCTCAACTTATGCTTACTTACATAACAGGCGGGACAGTCGCTAGTACCCGCACATTACTCATCGGACAATGTCTTAGGCTGGCCACAGTTGTACGATTTGAGATAACGACAATGTCCTTAACGGTAAACGCGGAGGGAGGCATGGCCCACGACGGCGCACACGGAGCCCGTGGTCATCGTAAGGTTGGATTCAGATGTGCGATTAAAAGTCGCAATGAAAAAAATATAGGTAAAAAATCGACATATCGAAATTCTGACTTCACATAGTGTTTTCAAATACACTCAAGAAGCCGAGGTTCCAAGGTAAGTATGCCTATTCTGAATAACGCTGTATATGAACTTTACATATAAAAAAAGAATATTCGCTTTGTTATAAATATTGTATCTGCGCGCATTATACTAAATTACTATATAATATTGCATAGATCAAATTCCATACATAGGTTGACTATAATTTTCACTGACACTTTCCACAAGCTTAGCTTAGTTGGAGGGGCCAACTAGCGGGAACACAAGAAAACAGGCTATTGAAAAAAAAATAAGTTTTTTACATTCCATTTTTAAATTAATTTGTTTGTGTGTCGTATCTTTGTAGGCGTCCTTAGATAAATGTAAGGATGACAGGCGACTCGGCCGCCTGTCGCCTTACACCGGTCAAGTCATTTGTGCCATATTATCGACACTTTACCCACGATTACAACGAGCCACAAGTATTTAGATAGTTTAATAGACAGTTTTGTATGATGGAGGTGAAACGGAGCATAATTCTCGAAGCTCTTACATTGTTAAAGATTCCTTAAGTCATGTAAAGGTTATGGTATTATATTGATAGAAAAAAATACACCTAATTTTAATAAGGATTATGGCTGGGTGCTCCCACCGACTTGTGATCCAGTAATTAATATAATTAAATCTAAAACCAAGCGCACCATTGCAAGACCTCAAAACACTGTGAGAACTTTCTACGTAGACCGGACTGCAAACAGCAACTAAATATGAGTGTACCCCAGTTCAAACTATGACACTAGGACGTCCAACACCTCAGTCCTCCCGTGACCATGGTTTCTATAAAGCAGCCGAAACGTCGGGAACGTAAAAACATAAAATAAACGCGATACAATCCATAAAAAATGTTTGTATTCAATGTGTAGTATTCGCGTTGATATACGAAATCACTATTATAAAAAAAATTGTAACCAAAGTCATACGTCGAACCTAGTCTACCAATAAAGCCCAACGGTTCCCAACGACACTTTCGTCGTGCGAACTGCCAAGGAATGGAACACTCTACCGGCGTCTTTGTTCCCCGTTGACTATAATCTGGGTGTTTTCAAGTCGATAGTGAACAGGTACCTTCTAGGCAAGTATGCTCCATCGTAGATCTCATCGTCACTTACCATCAGGTGAGATCGAGATCAAATACTTGCCTATATTTTAATAAAAAAAAAACGATGAATATCATTCCAACATCAACTCAATTAGAAGAGCAGCCATTAAAGTTTATGAACACGCCAACAGAGGAAGCGATTGGTATAATGAAATACCCCAGTTCTGGAGGTAACCCGTCGGCGACGCACAAAGGGGTATGAACGACCGCGCCGATATCCTCCGGATTCAGGTTCGGGTGTTTAGCCCGTTCCAAAAATGGCGGGGATCAAAATTGTTTTAAAACTATTGTGAGCGTTGAAAGTTATATACATATTATTATAGAGCAAGATATGGTTTCATACATTTTCAAAGTATAGAGAAAGTCCGATGACCCCAGAAGTTAAGTGAAATCGGTCCCCCTTTTTAGTCTACACGAAACCCACCCCCCGAATTTATAGGTGTTTTATAACTTCATCAAACGTCACATAGTACTGCGCACAAGAGTTTTGCTTTTCGCAGTACTATATGACGTTTGATAAAGTTATGAAACGTCTATAAATTCGGGGTACATCTTCATTACATCTTTAATCTAAATATTTTAGTTTGAACAGCTTAGCTTAGCTTGCAAATCTAGTTGTGTATTAAGCTACATGAGCTTAGTTAAGCTATTTTAGTTCGCCGTGTGGACTGTACTGTGCAATCATGTAAAACTGAGTAAACAAATTTTGAACGCCAAAATCCTTGAAGAAGATATATTACATTTTAATAGTCTATTTACTTATTAATTTTGCGTTTAAAATGACTCCTAATCCCTCTACAATTGTCTCAATCGTATATAAAGGAGACAGAGTATCAACATAGTGCAAACATAAATGGTAAACCTTCTATAGAATAAAACCAAAAGACATAAAACAAATCGACCAACGCACTAAACCCGCTCGATACGTCAAACTATCTGACACCTAGCCACTCTCTACCGCAGAGATCATTCCACTCACATTATAATGCACCCACAATTTTCAACCTTATATCTAATAAATTATGGATTATAGATATATAATAGTAATGTTATAGTAAAATTGTTGATGGAAGATTGACGGCTCATACCGTTACGTGAGGTCGGAGCACTGCACTCGTATCCGAAAGCGAGCGTTATCGACGATGCGCACATCACTTATACTCCACGATATAGGCGTTGTTTTTAAAAATGGAATGCGGTTTTCAAATTGGGGAACGTGTTCGGTCGATCTTTTTTTTAAGAAACAAAATCGCTTTTGTTTCTGCAACGGAATATGAATGACACAACTCTTGCACAGATTTGTGCGATTCGGAGATTTATTTTAGGAAATGACAGTAAAGTTTTTTGTTATTTTTATCTGGCAAGAGATGCAGGGTAATGGTCGCTGTGTAGGTGGCTGGTTATTGTTTAGGGGAAATCTCTTTTTGGTTAGGTAAGCCGTTTAGATGTATGAAAATATTTTTAGAATAGATAATCTCATACGAAGTACTAACATGGCAGTAAGTTTATTTCTCTAGAAGTTTAGCTGAAATTGTTCCATGATTTCAACGTACCTTATGACCAAATAAGAAAATAGCTGTTTTGTGTCTCAAATATCCTCTTCATTTGTGGATCACAGAAAAACCTATTATAACAACTACTTAAACACCAATCTGAATCTAAATATGATCTGATAAAGTTTTGAAGACACAAAAAATAGCAGCCTAATCAGCAATTATCATCCGACGTCACTCTCGAATCGCATCAAAAAAGTAGGCGTTACAATTATAATTGAATAGGAACAGTCACACCCCAACCATAGACAGATAGCGGCTGACAAATCTTCGTGAATAGATTAAAAATTAATATTCCTTTTTTGCAAATGGCAGCATTAATTCCCGAGTCATTACTTTTTTTTTCTTTTACTCGCCAGTACTTCACCGCCGTTCAAACTAAATAGCGTTAGTTATTATGCGGCCAGAATTATTCTTATGCTCAAGTTAATAAGGCTGATATTAGCGTTCGCTGCTGATATGAATATATATTCGGTACTCGATACCAATCTGTGGCGAAGAGGTTATTGAATAGCCGTGAATTGTTGCCGACTCATACACAATTGGCTGGCTTATATTGACACGGCGGGGTGGCCAGCGTAGTGATGAGAAAATCTTATCGATATTATTCAAATGAGTTTGGATGAAGAGTGTATATACATTTGAAACGTTATTGAATATTTGAATATGTGTATATACCTTATATAGGAATATTAGAAAAACTATTAGACAAGTACGTCTCTTTGAAGTATTGAGTTGTATACAATAGACATAAAATTGATATATAATTCTACCTAAAAATGGTAAAGATTTGTATTATTGAACGACGAAGAATTATTTAAATTTTCAAATTCACATTTTCCAATTTATTGTGTAAATATCATAAACGCACACTGCACGCTTTTTCTTAATATATTTAAATTAATGCTAGCACAGCTTTTAACACAAATCGATGTTTCTATTTTATATATTTTTATCGATATCAGCACATCACTAGCACACAACACGATAAGGTACCGCAGTAATAACCTCAAAGCAGTCGGTTCTCTCTCATCATTTTGCCAGATCTATATCTACACACTGACCTTTACATCTGGTACAGTTCAAAAAGCCCATCCCTTCTTTCTAAGGTGAATCTAAGTACGGATAGTATTATTTTATTGATCATGTACAGTTACATGGGAGCACAACACTATTAAATACTAGCAAAGGTATCTGGTATATTCTGAATGAAATTTTTGTTCCCAGACTATCACAAAAACACCGTTTGATTACAGAACACGGCAATCCCAAAAGAATAGAATACAATTTGAATATTTTAAAAATTTCATGGACAATAAAGTTTGTAATTCCCTTGTCCATGGCATGTTACATATATATTTCGTAATTGGAATTCTATGTAATTCGTTTAAATGGCTGTAATAATTGTATAATAAGCCAGTGTTATACACAAAAAAAAAGGTTTTTTTTAATTGCGTAAGCAGAGGTCGAATTATTTTCGCGTCTTACTTCAAAAACATGTTTAATTAAATATAAAGGATATATACAATTACTATCGAGCAACCGCTAGCCATTATAAAACCTACCTTAACGATGTTCCTACCCATGTAGGAGCTGGCCATTACGTCCAAGATAATTGGTACAATATTCAGAGAAACCCAAGATATAAGAACTTGTTTTGATCAAACTAATCTGTGTTTAGGTATTCTTAAACGTTTACTATATCGTAAACTTTGTTTAAACTAATCCTATAGTATGGATTGAAAGATGATAGTATATTGACTTCTTATATCTTTACGCGAATATTAACACATTGAAATAAAACTAATCTTATGGATTTTATCGCGTTTAATAAAAAAAATATCCGTAAGATTAGTTTTATTTCAAGATGATAGTATTGTAGCAAAATGTGAAATAGGACTTTTGACGGTAGGCGTAGCTCTTATAAAGACGGCCTCTGATGACGTGACGAGGCCCAGTAAGCCCGAATAAAAAGCAATCAGCTGCCATAGCTCAAGAGGCAAGCCACTTAAGTACAATGCTGGTACAGATAATTGAAAAGTTAACAGTTTCCAACGCCGATGCCAACGGAATGCAACTATTGTTAGACCCCGACTTTCACCGGCCGCGGCAGTTGGAACAATTAATTTCGTCATCATGACTATGTTTAATAGTAGCATGCTATGATAAGTTACGGTGAACTAAATGTCAATACCTTATTCTCTTTCTAGAGCAAAGGGTAACCCTCAAAATTCAAAATATTGTTGAGGGTTCTTCTTCTTTTTTTTAAGTTGGCAATCGGGTACAATATAGTGCCATTTTTGCCGGTGCCGAGTATATCTTGATAATTGTTTTAGCATTATAAGTACCCCTGAAGATAATGATGATGAAATTAATCCCCACCCCTATCGGTAATGTTGTGGAATAAAAAAATACAAAAAAAAACTTTACTGAAAATTACCGGACATCTTGAGAGAACTTGAAAAGTTAAGTTATACTATTTTATTTCAATTTCCTTCACTCGTCCACGTTTATGAACACACAATGGTCAATATCTCTCTAATATAACAAATGATTTATCAAAGAAGCAGATTTTTCGTAAAAAATCTCATCTTCACGGTTCTACTTTTTGGGTCGAGTCACCTTCGTCCGTAGGAGAATTAAATACCCTCGAGATACCCTACACGTGACCCTGGGTGGTGCCAACTAGGTGACAACTCTACTGGTGGTAGGCTTCGGCCGTGGTTAGTCACCACCCACTGAACAAAGCCATTTCGCCAAGCGGCCTAGCCGTGTTCCGTCATGATGTTCGGTGTTGCCATTCATGGATGGCGGGTCAAATCAGCTGCGCTGCATGTGCCTAGTGCATATAGCGTCTCGATCTGCTGCCGCCTTCCTACCTAGGCAAGTATGCTCCATCGTAGATCTCATCGTCACTTACCATCAAGTGAGACCGAGATCAAATACTTGCCTATAATGTAATAAAAAAAAAAAAAATCTACTCCCCGCCAAAAAGTATTTTCAAAAGTTATTCCATGGGCAAAATAGAATAAAAACAAACAACAAAATTATTCACTTCTCTATACATACTTGATCAGCTGGTTTGTGGTTTCGTTCAGCATTTAACAATTTCTAAAGTATAAATGCGTTTTTCTTAACTGTCATTGAATATTTTATGTGTCCTATATCGTTTTTCTAACTACATGAGAGTTAAAGTATACGGTTCCACGAAAACCGGTTCCTGTACGTATATTTCAACTCAACACTTATATGTAGCATTAAGGATTTTTAAAGCTGTATTTGAGCTTTCCGCCCCACAATTTATTTTGAGCGACCATCCTAAAACAATAATGACAATAATAAAACAAATGTCATAATAATAACACAATCCTCAAATCACTGCAACTCAACGGTGCCAAATATCCATGAAAAAAAAAAACTACAAAAAAAAGAAAAAAATTAAGAACACAAAAATAATGACTACGCGAGGTTACGCTTAGTAATACATAAATAATAGTTTGATGTTCATTGCTTACACAAAATGATCCATAATCATATGGCATAGAAAATTGTTTTCAAAATGACGCCGGAGTGTACAAAAAAAAAATGGCGGATCGCATTATGGCAGAGATGATGAGGCTAAAAAATGGCGCGAAAACGAATACGGCCGCGGTGCGAGTTCCCTCGGTTCGGTTGCTTTGGCGAGCGAAGGTCAGTGAGCTTTATACTAGCTTCTGGAGATTAGATTGGTTGGAATTTTGAGTCGGTGTTACATTCATCAGGTTCCAACCTAGGGCTAATTCTTATGATATTCTGTCTAAACTCTGTGTGAAGAACATGAATGCTTGTACCCTAGTCATGGAGGCGACATGTGGCGAAAGCCAAAATGTTGGGTCTTTTCACATTTGCTGCCGAACTTATTGGATGACGGCTGGCAATATGTGATGGAAAAAAGTTCAAACACTACACACATACAGCTCAGCCTGTGATTTTCAATTATTACTTTAATTATGTAAGCATAATGGCTATGTAGTCAAAATCTACCTGTGATATTATCTAATTAGTTATATGTAAAAGGGTAATATACCCCCCCCCGCCGCCTCATCTGTGATTATTTATCGTATACATTTTTACTATTTACTCTCTTTTATACCTTTAAGTAAAAAATGCAATTATTTTGATTCGTATTAATACTTTATCCAATAACAAAAAAGCTAAGTTATATACCTATTTTGTATTTTATTTCACTATTCATTTTATCAAATAACAGTTTTCTACCCATCTGTACAAAAACACATTACATTTTCAAACTTTTGATATTGGTGCGAAACGACGAAGTCAAAAAGAGTCCTGGGTTGATTCACACCATGGTGCGAAACGACGAAGTCTAAAAAAGCATTGGCTGATTCACACCATGGTGTGAAACAGCGCCTTCAAAAAGTACACTTCGTCGTTTCACACCATGGTGTGAACCGCTTGTGGTGTGAAACGACGAACACCCCAATAGGGTGGTATCGTCACTCTGTGATATTGGGGGTTGCTAACGCTATTTAAATACATAATATAACTGTAGAACCGTAAATTCATTTTCATAATCTTAAAGTAAGTTTGTATATAATGTATCTACCAGTACAAATTTATCACACACTTTTATAAGCAGGTTAAGGAAATCTTTAAAATCTACTTATATCTTCAATAACATAAACATACTAAAATATAAGTCTGCATGACACACGAGCAAAAATTACATTATCATATATAACTTACAATACGTTGTAAACTCAAATTGAGCACACGCACTGTCAATCACACATGCCAGAATTTTAATCATTCAACAAACAACTCATAATCCAATCTCATTTTATTAACGAGATACCGGTATGGTATCGTTCGCAAATTGATTAACTTAGGCCAACCCAAAAAAGGTTCGGTTCAAAATCTGGCAACACAAAGATTAATTGTTTTGATCTTACGCGAGGCGAGGGCCCGGTTGACGCGCCTCCCGCGAGCCGTTGTACTCGATACCGATTTTTTATCGAGTAATTTATAGACACGAGAATGATTGTCCATCACTATTTGTGTCACTTAATTGAGTTTGTGTTTTATAGCGCGCGTTTTAGCGGCATGACTAGAGCCGTGACTTTTCAAATCTCACGATACGCTGGATATAACATCATAAATAGCAACTAATTCTATAAAATCTTGAAGGCTACTTGAAAAGAAGAATATACATTGCCTACCCCTAGATGCCATAATATTTCAATTGTTCAAAAGTAAATAACGCGACTATCAAAATGACACTTGTCGTGAGTAATTTTTATGTTGGCACATCTCCAAACATGATTTGGATAACGTTAAAGCTATAGACCATAACATTATATTATAATAAAAAGAGTCAGCAACACAAATTTATCTATGGACCAGGGTTTTAATATTAAAAAAACATTACATTGAGTTACTTATTCCTATGCTGGTAATCCATTATCTTACGTTACAGGTAATTACGTATAAAAGTCAACCAATAAATATTTACGACGTATCGATCACATTACTTTTTTTTAAAACAACGATTCATTTTAATTGAAACTGAGACTACCGTTTAGAGGTATCAAAATAAAAATATATCTAACGGTAAACAATAAAGATGTTGCGGTATCGATAAAAAGATCGATAAAACTAGTGCGGGGCGTACCGGTTGATAAATGAACGTCCGAAATTGTGTGTCGGGAGGTAACTGGCTGTCGCTTGGGCTTTTACATTTTAATATCGGCCCGTCGACGTCCAGAGTTAAGGATGCCTGTTTAGCTCATCACTTGGAGGCATTTAAAAAAAGAATATGAAAATTCATTTGTGTTTTGTTAAATAAAATTACTTTTGCATTTTTTTTTCTTTGAGGTATTTAAAAAAGGAATATGTTCGTTATATGTTTTCTTTATTTTTTAATGGCTTTTCGATTTTTTTGGTGTTCAGTTTTTAAATAGGATAAATAAAAAGCGTAGAGCATAGACACCTATGGAGTCTAAAAGTAAGGTCGATATAAGAATAAGAATAGTTTATTTCAATTAACATTAACAAGAAGATATCACGAGTATATTATAAGAATAGTTTATTTCAATTAACATTAACAAGAAGATATCACGAGTATATTAGTCATTTTCTAAAGAAGCCAAACGATATTCTCTTCCCGATGATGGCTTTAATAGACTTAATAGAACAGTGAACCATATTGCAAGCCAAAAAGGCTTAATTTTGCTTTCATTAGTCGACTAAAAATCATCTCAAACGGGTCGCGTCCCAATCTAAAGATACAAAAAAAACATAATTATTTTAGTTGATATTCCAAGAACGATGCACGTTGAGGAAGAACCGCAATTCACCACTCCCCCCTGCCTTCACATCCCCGCCCCTAGAAGTTAATACCATCTGACGCGATATGCGCGCGCGCACCCAACCCGCGGAGATGTTTAATTAAAAACGGTATTCGAAATTCGAAAAATCGCATGCGCTTGGTTTATTTGTAAACGATAATTTTACATAACGGTTGTTTTGGAGTTTGTATGGAATGTAATTGTATTGTTATACTCGACTATTATTCATGAGAGATATATTAAAATACTAGCTGTTGCCCGCGACTTCGTCCGCGTGGTATTTAACAAAGACAACCGTTGACAACAGCCTGCTCGCCCATTCTGAGCCCGCGGGACGCATTGCAGGTTGCTGCTATCAAACTTAATCAGGCGCTGCGCTGCAAAATTGGTTAAAATTTTTTTTCATGAGATCCTATTTTTTTTTCTAAAATAAAAGTAGCCTAAGTTACTCCTTGTTACATCAGCTATCTGCCAGTGAAAGTCCCGTCAAAATCGGTCCAGCCATTTCAGAGATTAGCCGGAACAAACAGACAGACAGACAGACAGACAGACAGACGGACAGACAGACAGACAAAATTTAAAAAAAATGTTGTTTCGGTATAGGTAACGTGTATACATCCAAATGCACTTAGTAAAAAGCGGTTATTTTAATATTACAAACAGACACTCCAATTTTATTTATATGTATAGATATAAATCGCCAGACGAACACACTAACTATACGGTCCCATACTAATCAACGCTTGTTTTATGGGTACCGTAAAATAGATTAAGGGCGAACACAGTATATAATACTTGTATACATATTAAACATCCATGACTCGGGTACAAACATTCGTGTTAATCACACAAAGCTTGCGTCCCTACCAGGATTCGAACCCGGGACCCTCGGCGCAGAAAGCAGAGACCACTACCACTGCGTTAATCAGGCCGTAATATGAATTAAGCTTTCCTGGTTTCCCGTTCGCAAAACTTTACAGAAGCTCATGCAACAAAATAGTCACCGAAGGTGTAGAACAAAAAGGCACTATCGAAAACTATTTACCATACAAAGTCCTACGGTCGTGACGACAGATACGGTGCGCAAGAGTTGCTAAAAAAAAGGTATAAAACCAGCCGGTAGAGTCGTTAGATAGTGTTCGGCGCGAAATATATGCAAGATTCGCTATCTCTTGTACATAGAGCTACACGTATACATAGAAATATGTAGAGGCGATATTGTTACAAATCACAATGGAATTTATATTATAAGTAGATGTACAGCGTGCATCAGAAAGGGTATAATTCCATTGTAAACTGCACTCCTGTAGCGCATTTCTAACTATTTTGGAATCACAAATTTTTTTTAAATTTTACTGTCAATGTAATATTAGTTTTTTTTTAAAATTTCCTAATTGAAATTATGACTTACTTATATTGACGACAAATAATGATTACAATGCGCTTTAGAAGCGCAGTTTCAAATGGTAGTATATACCCTTAGCCCTTAAGGTGGAAGCTCAGGGTCAGGGCGCGAAATTCAAAATGTCAATGGTTTTAATTTTTTTTTTACGAAAAATTTGGACATCTTCACGATGTAATTTAGTGTTTTGCGATATTAACAGTCTTCATTGGATGTCTCGATGTATTAAGTTTGCATAACATTGACATTTTGAATTTCGCGCCCTGACCCTGAGCTTCCCCCTTAAGGCCTATAACAAATCCATGATTCGACTTTGACTTTTCAAATAATAAATGGAATATTTTTGTATTCAGAAATACACAACAAGGAAATTATACTGAGCCCTAAAGCGTCAATAGCAAGGTTCACATCCGCACTGTTAACTCAGGAATGCGCGGAGGAAACAACCACAATAATATCTTTCCTCTATTTACTGATATGCTTATAATTATTACTGTTGTGTTGTAAACGTTGTATGTTCGGTTTATGTGCCGAGGTTCCCGGGTTCGAAAGCTGGTAGAGACAAACTTATGTGTGATGTTTATAATTTAATATATAAGTATGATATACTGGGTTCACCCTCAAGCCATTGTACGGTACCCATAATACAAGCGTTGCTTAGTATGGGACCGTATTATTGGGTTATTCGTCCGGCGATATTTATTTATTTATTTATAACTAGCTGCGCCCGGCGGTGTTACCCGCGATACAAAGTATGAAAAATTAAAACATCTATCCCACGGGAACCTTACATTTTACCGGGATAAAAAGTAGCCTATGTGCTATTCCAGACTATAAACTATCTCTGTGCCAAATTTCATCCAGATCCGTTCAGCCGTTCGGGCGTGAAAGAGTAACAAACATCCATCCATCCATCCATCCAAACTTTCACATTTATAATATTAGTATAGATTTATAATTTATAATTATAATATTATTAGTATTAGTATTAGTATTAGTATAGATTAGTATAGATATAATACCGTAGACTATTATTTCAATATTTGCTCGCAACGCATTTTTGTTACATATAATCTATGTTATGATTAATAAACAAAAAGTCTTCATATATAGGAAGAAAATGAAGCAAAAGCCATATTTGTCTATGAGCTACGATGCATATAACTACATAATAAATACTATATGTTGTACTATACTAACTATTATCGACACAAATCGATACCTATAATTATAAATTATCAATCTATTATTTGTTATATTACAATCAATCTATTCTACAATTAAACTTCGCTGAATAAATGCGGGCAGGTGTTGCGGATGTATCGATATCTCGTTATCGAGAAATCGATGCGGGCGGCGATTGTCGATACAATCGACACGTATCGATATACGTGTCGAGTCGGGCCGAGCTTTATTAGACGTGGACGAGATTACTGCGAAGTTAAATGGGCATAGTTTTAGTTGCTGTTTCGTTTCGATAAAGGTTCGGTGTGAATGGGCTGGGCGTAGATAAGAAGTTGAAAACCTTAGAGATAAGAGCTGGAGGTTGTAAAATCAGAATATTAACGTATTTTGTAGTTGTGCTAAGAGTGTTAAGTGCAAGTTATTTTAGGAATTAAGCTGAAGGGCAATGACGTCATAGCCATAAGTGAGCGTGTGTGCGACAGAGAACGAGCACGACCCCACTTTTTCCCAACCGAATTTATAAGCGAAATTGAATTATAATTATTTTAAATTATTATATAAAAGTTTTTCACAGTAGCTATTTCAAACAAGTATTTGTAATTATGATTTAATAATAGACTCACCCGAAATAAAATATCTTTTTCGGATTTTATCGCTTTATTTTATTGTTAACGTTCCCGGCGTTTTGGCTGCTTTACAGGAACTAAAAGACATTAAATAAACGCGAAAAAGAAAAGAAAAACAATATGTAGTATTCGCGTAATAATTCATGATTCTATTCACAATCGTGTCTCAAACTTGATCAAAATTTATTTCGCACAGAAAATATCCAGACGTCCTTTCATTATACGGAATAATTCAGAATAAGTATGCTAGGCCTTATACTTACGCGAGCTTAGCGCAATTTTAATCATTTATACACGTTTTGAATCACCGAATACACATGTGTTTCCTATTTATTTTCCTACATTTGTCGCCCTAGATATACTACTAGGACCAAAGGCTGTGCTAGCATTCTCTCGAATGCCTTAAGATCAGGATACGGGGCGGTCACGTATTGTAGCAACTTTGTAAGTAGCACTGACATTACGACTTCTGTACTTTTACGGAGGTACAAATGCCCGGTCACGCTCTGGCGCTACGATTTGCTACGGCCTTTACCTGTATGCTTCAAGAGAAAATTTTCTCAGTCCTCAACGGAATAAAATAGATGGGTGGGTTAAAACAATTTTATTTGTAGTCCTACTTGTTTAAGCGCGAGCGAATTCTCCTTTTTTCAATCCTGTAGCGACCTTTTGAAAACCTTGCTACCAAAAACATGTTTACCGCGCCGCTAAACAGATGGCGCTGCATACGTCGTTCAGTACAAATGACGATTCCTCATACAAACCTGCAACGCACTGTTAGAGTTTTCGGCGAACGGTAAATATATACACCTCAATAAAACCGCCATCCGCCGACGCTCTAGAAATGTGGTGCTGGAGAAGGTTACTTGGAATATCCTGGACTGAGTTTCGCACCAATATATCTGTGCTCCAAGAACTCGGCATCAGACAGCGTTTATCCACGCTTGTACAGACTCGCATCCTTAATTTCTTTGGACACGTCTCAAGGCGAGAAAATGACTCCATAGAGCGGTTAGTTATACAAGGCAGAGTGGAAGGCACCAGACCACGTGGAAGGTCGCCCATGCGATGGACCGACCGGATTAAGTCTGCCATTGGTGGCCCCCTGCATAAATACACCAGGATGGCATCCAATAGGGAGAGATGGCGAGACTTCGTGAGGCAAGCAACACCAGTCCCAAAACCAAAACATGACGACCACGACCGCTCTGACAAGAGCGTCACGACTTAGAAGAAGAAGAAAACCGCCATGGCGTAGCAGCCAGACCCGCCAGGCGCACTGTCATATAAGCATTAACCACTAATGGATTAGCCAATCATCAGGTTGTCGATTGCTTCGTGTCCACCCGACGTAGGAACTTACTCAAATAATGACCGAATGACAAAGGCATAGGTTATACACTTCTGCGCATAAACTGAATCTAAAACCCGAAATTAAGAATTATCTATTGAAACAACTATCATCGTTATTACCTACGCGTGAAAGAGAATATTGGTTTGAATCCGTTTTCGACTTGCAATCTGTGATTTATTACAGTAGGCACACATATTTAAATAGCTGTGTACCTATTTGGACAGACACTAAGCGGTCGTTCCAATTTACAAGCGAATAAATTCAATCAACGTTGCCTCAGATTTGTTCACAGCCTATTAAGTAACATTTAACTTATCATCTTATATCCTCACTTTGTTTGTACGTTTGACTGAGAATCCCGCAATAAAATGAAATGGATTTAAATAAAATTGGGCTAAAAATGAGGTAATGCTCTGAAATGACATATAGGCATAAACACGTATTGATTTCTTATATTTACGCGTTGAGTGCAAATCTAATTTTCAACCATAATTATCCCTTGCTAAACGTTGAAGGAAAACATCGCGAGGAAGCCTGCATGTCTGAGAGAACCCCTCGAAAGTCGTGTGAAGTCCGCCAACCCGCTCTGGGCCAGCGTAGTGGACTATGGCCTAATCCCCCTCACAATGAGGGGAGGCCCGTGCCCAACAGTGGGACATTAAAAAAGCTAGTATTATTATACTGGATCGACTGGCCTACTTCGTGAACTTATAAGGAAAGTTGATACTTAATGCTAATAGCGGCATGTTAACTTATCTACAAACAAGAACATTTAAAATATATAATATACTCGGCCAATCAATCCACAATCAGCGATCAATATGTAAGTTTACCTAATAAGGTATATTGAAATTAAATCATTTAAGTAAATTGAATTCGTGATTGCAATAGAATGAATATTTATTTGATTTACGTATTTGCATTGCGTAATTTTGAGCACCTTAACTTTGTCGGTTCATAACTGGTTTATTTTTATGTGAGTAGGAAGGGTATTTTTATGGTTAAATTAAGATATTAAAGGTATGTATCGACAGCTTAATTACTATGAAAATAATTATCAAAGAATATACCGCTTAATTAAACACAAATATAAATATAAAAATGTTAATATATCTACTTACTAGCTGCACCCTGAGGTGTTACCCGCGCAAAAAATCACGTAGATCCTTTTCCTTTGCATTATGAATAATCTCTCCCACGGGAACCATATATTATTACTATGAGCTATTCCAGACTATAATCTATCTTTGTGCCAAATTTCATCCAGATCCGTTCAGCCGTTCTGGCGTGATTGAGTAACAAACATCCATCCAAACTTTCACATTTATAATATTAGTAAGTAAGTATAGATACGTATCCGACGTCGTGTTTTGTTTTTAATCTCATTTGTTTTTATTCTATCTCACTCAATCGCAATGTAACTCGCTGTCCTCTTATTCGCAGAGGACGTTAGATAAATAAAGGCTGAGAAACAACGGCGACGCGGGTGCGCCGGCGCAGCGCATAAATCTTGACGGAATGTGGGCCAGCGACGTCAGGTGGCCACGGACGAATGCCCGGCTAATTGTGGGACGAACATTTGCAATGCTTTTTGTATTAAAACAATCGGATTTTCGAGTTAGTTACTAAGCTAATGATCTTAAGGTCTCATGTTCGGATTCATTGGATGGAACTGTAGTGAGTTCGATTCCCGAGTGGTCTTTTGGTATTCGCCCGGATTCTAGTGGATCGTCCTAGGTTCATTCTATGGCAATGATCGTGATGAGGTAAAAGTTACACTTAATGCCTATAATAAAATAATAAAAAAATCATTTACGTCGACAGTGAAATGTTACAAATGTTGTAATTTTTGAGCGCGCAATGTATTGTAAACAGCGCGATCACAACACAGGGCTCCGCGCGATACCCGACGCGTGAGAGTGACGAGCGCGCTCAACCGTATCGAGTTTTAATTTACATTGCAGTTTTAGGCATAAATTAGTAATTATGTTTTTTTATGTAAAATTACGTTAAGATAGACTTCTATTATGATTTTATGCTAAAATCAATTTAAAAATTGTTTAAAAATGCGTATAATTCATAAAATCATTGATAAAAAATTCCAATTATGGAGGTCCGGAATAATGAGTTGAATATATTGTTTTAATTTTCGTTACGCAGCCACTTACACACTGTATATATAGTTAAATCTAGAAAAATTTAATGACCAACTTGCTACCTTAGGGGCTTTAAGGTTGTATTTATATAACATCCTCGCGATACTAATTATCGTCCATTAACCTAGGTATCGATAAATCGTACTAGGGAAGTTGGTACCCATAAACGAGAAGTTTATCGACTTACTTGCCGATTTATCGTCTCCGACTGCCCTACTTTCTGCCTACCATCACGTGATAATGGGCGTAATGGTTACACAGTTTATCTCAGATTGATTTATTAAGAGTTAACAGAAGGAACTGGTTTTGGTAAGTTTATTTACTACTAGCTGCGCCCCGAGGTGTTACCCGCGATTAAAAAGTTATGTTTAAAAAACACGGTACCTGTATGCTATCTCATAGCAACCGTGCATTTTCCCAGGATAAAAATTAGCCTATGTAATTTTCTGATCCCTAAACTACCGCTACCTATGCAAAAAATCATGTCGATTCATTGCTCTATGAAAAATTAAAACGAATTTATCCCACGGGAACCATACATTTTACCGGGATAAATAGTAGCCTATGTGCTATTCCAGACTATAATCTCAGTTCAGCCGTTCTGGCGTGATTGAGTAACAAACATCCATCCATCCAAACTTTCACATTTATAATATTAGAGGGATTAGTGGGATTGATCTATCTATGATACTCCTGCTACATCTGTGACTTAGTTTACTCATTAGTGCCTTTATATTGTCAGTAAGCAGATGTGGCCAAAGGTTTAATTTACTCACGTGCGTGACGTGATGGAAACGGGAGACTAAATAGAGCCAGAGTCGTTACTTTCTTCTTTTTCTTTTTAGGTTGGCCAATCAGCTACAAAATAGTGCCATTTTGCCAGTGTCGAATAATTCTTGATAGTTGTTATTAAATTATATGTTCACCTAATGATAATGATAAAGTTGATGACGATTATGATGATGAAATGAATACCCTTCCATTATCAGTAAAGTTGTGGATACTTTACTGAAAATTTAACGGACATCTTGGGAGAACTTGAAACGTCAAGTTATACTATGTTACTTATTTCGATTTCATACAATGGTTATTATCCCGCCAATATTACAGATTATTTATCACAGAAATACATTGTGTCGAAAAAAATGACAACTAGCCAAAGCCAAAAAGTCGGGATACGTGTCTATGACGAGACGCCTCCGTGGACCACAATACCTCAATACTATTTTTTTTTTCAACAGCCCCAAGCAACTAAACTTGTGTTTAACCGGCACACAAAAGTTATTTATGGTATTAATTACAAGCCAATGCGAGCGTCATAGTTAAAATATTGTCGGAATAAATTTTAGTTCGTTAAAATACAATTTATAGTCAATTAGTACTTCCAGACCATTCATCATGTTTTTACTAAGATATCAGAGTAACGATTCAATTAAAGTAATACTTAATGAACGGTTTACAATATCCAGTCAAGTTTTAGGTGGGTAAGTGTTGTGTGGTTCAAGTTATTGGGATACCAACTTGTTCAACGATAAAATAAATAAATAAAATAAAAAAGCCTTTAATCCTCCCACTTAACTTACATATCGTGAATTTATAATTAAAATTAATGAAAGTTTAATTAATATTTGTAGAAGTCGCCTGTTCGGCGTAGGCCTCCCCCATAATTATCCATTTTTCCCTATCTCTAGCTTGTCTCATCCAGTCCGGTCCACATCTTTGCATAACTTGTTCAAGTAGGTAAGGTATATTATGTGAGTTAAGCAACGAGAGCGTCGATATAAATTTAATTCAATTAATGATTTAGGCTTGAACCTGCACTCTTTGTAATCAAAGCGAGCGTTGACCAACTTGGCTATGAGTGCTTCGCTATACTCTATGTTGCACCTTCATAAATATCTATCCAGCCGTTTTTGTGTAATCCTCTTATATACAAACAAACACTTTCACAAGTGCATAGTAAGAATTGTGACCTTATCTATTTTAATTATAACTCTATCATTATCTATACTAATCTATACTCTATACTAATATTATAAATGTGAAAGTTTGGATGGATGGATAGATGGATGGATGTTTGTTACCCTTTCACGCCCGAACGGCTGAAAGGATCTGGATGAAATTTGGCACAGAGATAGATTATAGTCTGGAATAGCACATAGGCTACTTTTTATCCCGGTAAAATGTATGGTTTCCGTGGGATAGATGTTTTAATTTTTAATACTTCTTATCGCGGGTAACACCGCCGGGCGCAGCTAGTATATAATACACGGGAGACATACAAAAAAAATGTTCTCTACATTTTGAACAACAAGTCGATTCCCATATAATCATGGAAATTATCGGTTCGTAGAGGCGCATTCGCAATTATCGTAGAGTACGTCGGTGTTAATAAGCTCACCATGGTGCCCTGCGTACCACTGATTGCGTGTGACCGAGTTATGTGAACCTCGATAGAGATCTTAAATTGTCTATGTATCTATAAGTCTCTATAAGAGAATACACTGGAAGTGTGTGTGTGTCAAGATTAGTGTAAATTATTTTGAGAGGCCCAATGGTAGGTGATAAAGATGACATTAAATAATCAATGACTAAGTTGTTAGAAGGGTCGCTCTAGTAATCCTAAAGGTTCCCAGTTTACTCTCCATCCTTGTCGTTAAACTTTGGCTTAGTTAAAGAGGCTAAAGATAGCGCCGTGCTAGTAATTTGTTTTAGCCACAAAAATGGGAATGTTTATCGCTGGATTCTAATGTTTGGTCCCATTTATTTTTTTCAATTTAAATACTGACGAGAACAAAAGTGGCTATTATTATTTTATTAATTTATTTATGCCTAATTATGATACAAAATATGACGATAGTATAAAGTACATCGATATACGAGCGCTCGAGATACTACTTTATTTAAATTGTATAAAAACGAAATTGCAAATATTTCTTAACTTACAGTTAAGCTAAAAATAATTGGTAAATTGGTTTGCGCCTATTCTTGTACCCTCAAAGCCAAATACTTTGTATCATGATTTATTTAAGTACAAGATTGACACTCTTATGGCGCTCATTGCTGCCGTAAAAAACCTAGAGTTATTTTAACGAGTAGCACTAGATGTTTAAAAAACGACCGATCAAGACGTAACAGTCGCTGGAATCTTATGAATGGGTTTCCTTTGCACATGCATTATTTGGTACAGTCAGGGGCAAATATTAAAAAAATGTCCGTAATAGTCAAAGTCAAAGTCAAATCATTTATTTCGTATAGGCCTACGGGGGCACTTACAAATTGTCATTACATTTTTTTTCTTAAGTCTACAACCGGATCGGAACGCGACCTCAACTGAGAAGATCCGGCAAGAAACTCAGCGGGCTTGGCTTTTTTTTTGAAATTCATTATTTTACAAAACAAAAAATATAAAAGTAAGCTCCAGTGTGTTGCCATGCGTGGCGCACACACGCTACACTTTAACATTATATATATTGATATTTAAGCGATCAGTCCCAGGCTGCTTTATCATCCAAATAATCCAAGATCCTGTAATAACCCTTACGACAAAGATTACTTTTTACAGTTGTTTAAAACTTATTAATGGGCAAATCTCGGATTCCTTTGGGAAGTTTATTATAGAAGCGTATACATTACCCCAATAAAAAATATAGTAAAAAGGTAGAGACGTATTTAGTATTTTATAACTTTCATCTTATTTAATTTAATTAATTCTAAAATGATATAGAGTAATCGCGATTTAAAGGTTTTAGAAAACGAAATGGCTTTTGCTCTTATAATTTGCATGGTCAAAAGACTCAGGAAATTGTATGGCTTTATAAAGCCATACAATTTCTTCATAACAACTTTTAGTTGCACAATGCTTTAGTGGAACTAAAATTTCTTATTGAGAGTTAGTAGCCTGACTGACTAAGGATACGATCGTATAGTGTGAAGAAATGTTAGCATTTCTGACGACGACTGTACCAACAGTAATAGTGTAGTGAGAAAGACTAACGGTCTAATTAAACTCATACAAACACGTAGCAGTTAACGACTTATTTATGTACTATATGATGCTATTAATCAGTAGAAATGTCGTAAATTAAGGTGCGAACGGTTTAGTCGGTTAAGTAACTGTTAAACTAGCCGATAAATGGATGGGTGGTTTTGCTGCGCTAATTTAGTGCATTTGTAATAATTATGTGAAGTTAAGCAACTGTTAAACTATTTGGTACATGGATGGGTGGTGTTGCCGTCTATAGAGGATGATAGTTCAATTTTCACACGCGCGTGAGAGCTGGGGTCAGTAGGAAACTACGCGTTACCATGGAAACACGTAGGCACACCATTGATCATTACGTGAAAGTGTAGGTAATGAGGGAGATTTAATATAAGACGAATTAATATTATTACTGTCCCGTACGACTGCACGCATTATGCAGAGGAATTAGCTCGGAGTACGGTTTCAAATACAAAGTTATACTCGATTCTAGTTGGCAAGTGGACAACTCGATATATTTAAATGATAATATCGCCAGACAAACACATCAACTGTACAGTCTCAAACTAAGTAACGCTTGTATTATAGGCACCATACAATGGACTGGGCGCGATACCAGTTTATCACTTTTTTTTATTACATTATAGGCAAGTATTTGATCTCGATCTCACCTGATGGTAAGTGATGATGAGATCTACGATGGAGCATACTTGCCTAGAAGGTACCTGCAGATATGAAACATCCATGACTCGAAAACCAACATTCGTGTTTATCACACAAAGTTTTCCCCTACCAGACTTCCAAGCCGGGATCCTCAGCATAAAATTTATGGTCACTACCAACTGCGCTAATCGGGTCTTAAATTATTTAAAGTATCCGGATAAATATGTAGGTAACTTATTAATCTGTTTAATTGGTGTACCTTATTTTGCAGATTTCTACGATCAAGAGATAATTTTTATAACAGGATTGTTACTATAGCCTATAGTTCCACTCAAAAGATGAGGTACCTAAAATCATTGCAATATGACCATTAAGGGTCAAGTTACAGTGGAAATTCAATGGTCAGTAAGAGCTAGTAACTCTAATAAAATGATATATAGCAGCAACGGAGCGTTTGCGTACGCGCCTCCAATAGCCCTACGCTTTCACTAATGTGTGAACTGATTCGGTCGCTTGACTCTAATGGCGCTCCGATCATGTTGGGATAAGCCCCACAATGGCTATAACTAACGCTGTTTAAGGTTATATAAAGGTCACCTGGGGGACTACAGAATTTAAGATGCGAATATTAGAAAGCTTTTAAATCCTGCTTTTATGGCTTCGTGCGCTAATACAAGTCAATATCCAACACTTGGTGATTCATTCGGGTTTGTCCACAAGTATCGCAGTAAATCAGGTTCCGGGGACTGTTAACAATAGGTTTCGTCTCATAATGAAATAGTAATGGACCAGTATATGTCTCTGGGCAGATTTTATGTAAGGTTTGTAGCAAGACCAAAACGAGTATACCTTTTGAATCAAATTATTAGTATATCCTTTCGGAATCACCTGTATAAGTGGTTTTGGTCTTGCTACACACCGTATATAAAATCTGCCTAATGACATTCACTATTACATTATCATCAAAGTAGGATCATCCGATAGTGTCGCTTCATTACGCTCCGATAGGAAACAACGTGACATCGAATTGATTTCTTGTATAGCTCTTATAGCACTCAGCTAAAGCATAGCCTTCGTCCGTAGGAGAATTAAGTACCCTCGAGATACCCTACACGTGACCCTGGGTGGTGCCAACCAGGTGACAACTCTACTGGTGGTAGGCTTCGGCCGTGGTTAGTCACCACCCACTGAACAAAGCCATGTCGCCAAGCGGCCTAGTCGTGTTCCGGCATGATGTTCGGTGTTGCCATTCATGGATGGCGGGTCAGATCAATTGCGCTGCATTTGCCTAGTGAATGTAGCGTCTCGATCTACTGCCGCCTTCCTACCTAGGCAAGTATGCTCCATCGTAGATCTCATCGTCACTTACCATCAGGTGAGATCGAGATCAAATACTTGCCTATAATGTATAAAAAAAATAAAAATAACAATAGCTTAGAGCTATATTATTAAGAAAAAATTGCTACAGTGCGTACACGTACGTGAAGAACAGCGGTCAACAAAAGAGAGACATGCAGACATGCATATTCAGTTAAAACGCGTGTTATGACATAACACCGTCCGTTTTATTAGCCACTATAGTTACTGGACGCGCATGCGCATTTCATTTTATAAAGATATGAATAAAGAACAAACGCATATTAAAGTCCAAGTCTAGTCTGTCAGTTCTGAAGTGTCGTATTGCTATTTCAATTGATTTATGTGTATGGAAAATATATTATGAGGATTCGATATTCTGAGAACTTCTGATAAACTATACAGCGTGTTAGAAAAGTAGAAAATAATGGAGACGAGGGAATTGTAGCGGAGAGTGGCGGAGGTACCGAGGACTGCAGCACGGAGAAGGTTGGGGCAGTGGACTTCATAATATAGGCATGATTTACAGAGTTGTGTTATCAATATTTACATAGTTTTTTAAAGTTAGAACGGTTATTTTTTAATATCTCAACCTAGGTTTCTTGGAAAAACTTGATCGGCTTTATGAATACGTTCACCCGTAAAATAATATTTCGTAATTTTGTCACAACCTGTATCGGGTGACTGGGAATCCCGATCACGTATAAGGAAAAAAACATATTAGTAAAATAGTTTTTGATTATTCCCTCCAATTGCATTTATAGGCAATCCTTGTTTCGCACCAACTCTGATCTGTCTTAAGGTACATCTCCATCAGGCTTTAAGATCAAAATTATTAGCAGCTAACGTTTCCTTTCTTATAATCGTGAAGATGATAAATTTTGTTATAAAGGTCAGTTAAGAGAAATATGAAATTTTAGTATTTATTGAAAAGACTCGTGATTCAGTGAAACAGTTATGGGTAAATTGATGCATTGTTACACTTAGAACTATTATATAACTATTATATTACTGTGGGCGCTTAGAACAATGCTTGGTTACACACTGGAGCTTTAGCACGTGTCAAAATTGTATATTGTGAACCTAGTACGACTATTCATAGTTAATAGTTCACTAAACCAAATAGAATATCGTCTACTAAGGTGCTGCTTGGGAGTTTAAAATAAATAATTGATGATCTGATTATCATTGTTGGTAGTGACCCTGTTTCCTTTACTGACGGTTCCGGGTTCGATTCTTGGTAGTTGTAAACTTTGTGTGATGAGCCAGAATGTTTGTGCCTGAATCATTGAAGTTGATTTTCTATATTGGTATTATCGTCGATCTGATTAGCGCAGTTAATAGTGACCCTGCTTTCTGCGCTGAGGGTCCCGGGTTCAAATCCTGGTAGCACTGTTACTCCTATAAGCCAGGAACCTCTGCGGTGCGTCTTTGTGCGTAGTCGCCGATCGTGATGTTGGCAAGCGCGAATACTGCGTCTGCGCACGCTCACCAAACGCCATTGTAATAGAGGCTTAACAAGCCAAACCATCAGATATAAACTCCCACATAATACATCATATTTAGATATCAAAGAACCGAAATGGCTGCTATTATTATTAACTACCTATTTGTTCTTTCATAGAGTTCAAAATATGACAGATACATGCATAGACAAGAAACGTTTCAACTGTTTAGCATGATTGATTATGATGGGTTACACACGATATTTTTTTTTTATACTTACCGTTAATAATGACTGGTGGATTTAAGCTTTTATTTCTGGCCAGCCAAGTTACAAATGGTTGTTTATTTTGTTAAGTTGGTAAAAGTTTTTATGTACCCCACCTGAGTTCGTATATCTGTGTTGGCACACTTTAAAAAAGTTGGTTTCACTTGATAAATAATTTTAATAAGCTCTCATAGACAAGTGGATTGATTGCTCGCATTTGAAACAATGTTGTAGCTTCAAACTCTGACTTCTAGAATTCGTGTGGGAATCTCATTTTCAATAATGATTATAACTTGCTAACAACAATAGAGTTCTCTCTATGTATTTCCACATTGACTTCTTATATTTATGCGAATACTACACATTGAAATAAAACTAATTTTACGGTTTTTATCGCATTTATTTCATGTCTGTTATGTAAACAACAACTAAATATGAGGGTGCCCCAGTTCAAACTATGACATTAGAACGTCAACCACCTCAGTCGTCCGGTGGCTATAGTTGCTGTAAAGCAGCCGAACCGTCGGTAACGTAAACGCATAAAAAACGCAATAAATTCCGTAAAATTAATTTTATTTCATAATGTATTTCCAGTTAATTATATATTATTATTACCAACTGTAACCAACCAGTTTCGAACCAAAAATCGGTTGTATTATACGTACCGAATAATGGACTGACAATAAACATCCATGACTTGGGTACGAACATTGGTACTCATCACGCAAAATTTGCCCCTACCGGGATTCAAACCGAGGACCCTTGGTACCAACGACTGTGCCAATGACATCGCCGGTACTACTGTTGGCAGTAACATTGGTGTGGGCACTAAATGCATTATCTGCGCAACCTCGCATGGAATACAAATATGTATTAAAGTATTCAATAATCACATAAATCTATCAGATGTCAGGAGTTAACGAAACACATACATTTCCGAGACAGATTTACTAAGGGCAAACGTCAGAGCAGGAGATTTTCCCGCGACTAGTCCGTCCTATACACTTCACGCCTTAATACAGGAAACCCTTGAGATACGTACACACCACACGTGTTGTAAGAATTAATTTCGCGGCATTCTTTATTTGAAAAATCTCAAATTTATAAGCAGTTATAATATGGCATTATAACCAAACAGCACTGAGCCAGCGTGTGGCCTAAATCCTCAATAGCCTTGCCCCCTATATATATAACGCAGAAGGTGCTCACAGTGTCTTGAGGTATTGCAATGGTGCGCATGGTTTTGGATTTAATTATATGAATTACTAGATCCCAAGTCTGTGGTAGCACCCAGCCATTTTTAATAAACTGACTGACCGTCCGTGACTGTTCTCAACATATTTGTATGCTAACCATTTCTTTAATGTTTTGTGAATCAATCTTCTGTTTATAATATACGTCGGCGTACCACGCGGAATTTGCCAGGAGGTCATCGTTTAGTATGCGGCTTACGCACTTGGCAGTGCATCCGCCAAGATTTTTTAGAATATTGGCGTGGGGTTTCGTTTTCTGTACTCATATTTAAAATTGAGTGTGACATGTTAAGTTCGATTAACTTCATAATCAGTTACCTAATTGGCACAGTTGGTAGTGTTGCTTTCCAAATCGAGGGTTCGAATCCTGGTAAGGACAAACTCTGAGCGATGAGCACGAATGTTCGTACCCGAGTCATGGATGTTTCATGCGTATAATCTGGGATTGCCCTAACTCCAAGTAAGTACGGTACCCATAACACAAGCGTACTGTAGAGTTTATTTGTTCGTCTGGCGATATTATTATTATTTGTTATTGTTGTGGCTTTGAAAAAACAATACATATATGGTGATCACATACCAAGTATTCCACTTCCAGTAGTTTGAATGTACAATACTATCTTAAGAGTAGATAAATTGCTCGTTTACCTGCAACAAAAAAAGATTGATTGTTTATAAGTAGGTAGTTCATTCTTCATAAATTGATAAAATATAAAACTAGATACGATTTTTACTTAAGGGACCGAAGTTTCAGAGCATTACAAGAAGGTAGTGGATCCGTTAGCAAAAAAACCCGTCGGATATGACAAATGAAGGAGACAGTTGAATCTACAATTCATATTAGTAAGTAAATGCGGTTAATTAATCTTCGCCGGGAGGCGTGGACTGCAAAATGTTGGCCATTGTTCGCGGCCAGGTTTCAACTTCATTTGGTTGTGGTCCAAGATAAAAGCGGGTAAGTGTAACGCTTAAAATGTCTGGCTGGCTGTGTCGGCGGGGCGGCGAGCGGGGTGGAACGCTAACGCCAGGGCCCCAAGTCTGCTTATTTATAAAAAAAACTTTTCCGTCCCATTACTATTCCATTTCTATTGCTCGCCTCGCTCTACGGCTAGGCGCCTTGAGGTTACATTGCTACGCCACTGTGAATGAATCAAAATCAAATCATTTATTTCATATAGGCTTACGGGGGCTACATACAAATTCTCATTAAAAATTTTTTTTCTTAACTTTACAACAGGATCGGAACGCGACTTCGAAGATCCGGCGAAAAACGAAGCTGGCTAGTCTTTTATTAACAATCACGTTTATTACAAAAAAAATATAAGCTGCAGTGTGTTGCCATGCGAGGCGTAGTTGTATTTAAAACATCGTTTATTTATAAAACTACATAGGGATGGTACGTCATTAGTCAACTTTCAAAATATGAAAACGCGATTATCTAAACATTGATAGATTATAAAGAAGGCAAGTTATATGTTCATATTCAGCAGTGACTTGTCTCAGATAATATTATTTTTTTTATTATCAGGAAGTATGTCAGTTTTGTTATAAGCTTATAGCTTGAACCACATCATATTACACACAAGCTCATCTGCAAATCAAATCGTCGGCCACGCAACACGGCGCGGTGTGGCGGGCGACGCCGGATGTCAACATGTGTATTACCATCGTAATTAAATAAATAATTAACCCCAGGTGTAAGCACTAATTGTATTGTCCCACAATAAGCAACGCTTGTATTATGGGTGCGCTTGTAGATATAATTAAATTTCCGTATTTATGACATTTTTAAAGTTATTTGTGTCGGTTGGTATTGACTCTGCTTTCTGTGCCGAGTGTCCCAGGTTTGAATCCTAGTTGACCCAAACTGTGTGATGAGCACGAATGTTTGTACCCAAGACATGAATGTTTATTTTCTACGTAAGTAATGTATACTAAGTTCGCTGTGGGAACGGATATTTAGTGTGTTCGTCTGGCGATATTCTACACACTTAAAAAAAAGTCAACAGCCCGATAATATTTAATGCCAATATTTGACATGTGTTTAAATGTTCGGAATTTATCTGAATACTGATGACGGTCATATCGTTAAGTATGTATAGCTCGAAATTGATTTTGCACAAACCTCCTCAACAAAGCTAACGATGTATCTCATAAATCTCCTGGCCATCGCAGCTGCTGCACCGCTCCGATCAACTGCGTGCTGTTCAAATAAACAGCTAGTTATATAAACAGCTTGTTATATCGCGCGAGCAGCCAATGATCAGTGTACTCGTCACGACGAGGCCTCTAATAACATAATATCCATATTTTCGAACAGTTAAGGGAATATCGCGCGGACACGCGAATTAGGTTACGGCCGCGAGCACAGCGATTTAAGGTCCGATCACGCGCATCGACTCGCATGTTGTTCATTTGAGAGTGTTTGAATCGGAGTGGGTGTATGAATCTTAAAAAACATACTGGTCAATGTCATCTAAGTCGAAGGATTTATTTTTGAAAAAAAAAAATCGGTTTTAATGTCAAATCTAATTCAAATGATTTTTTTTGTATAGGCCTACTTGGCATGTAAAAATTGCTATGTTTTATATTTTGGAATACGCAAGGGCATCGGTACTCGACCTTAACACAGACGATCCGGGAAGAAACTTAGTGGTGTGGTTAGTTAATTTTTAAAGTTTTTTTTTTATTACCAAATCATCATATCACAAAAAGATTATGACTTAACCATTTCACAGATTACAGTTTTTGTGGTCGTTTTAAACATATCGTATTATAGTCTATAGATAATTTTACAGGAATATTTCAACTATGACATTAGAGATTTCATCACATCACTAGATATTACAGTCATAAAATTTTGATCCATGACCCAACATTATTTGTACAGTCGGAAAACACATCAATTATACGAGATTACCTGTGTAGTACCTGCATCGCAATGGGCTAGCACTAGGACTTATGTAATAGCACCTAGGAAACGTATTATATTAACATTACGTAACTTAAACTGACAGTTATTTATGTAATTCGTTAATTGAATAAATGTTTTCGCAGTTAGATCTGTTGGTTATATAAAACCATGGTTAATATAACCATTCTGGGGTAATACAACATTATATTGCTTATCCAATAAGTTAATGTGAAGTTTACAAGGATAATTATATGTATATAATGGACTCAATAAATCGGCAATATTAGGTAAACAAAGTGAATTGCGAAAACAGAATGGAACTCAAACTCAAACATTTATTGCAAACTATGTGTATATAATTATAGTCGCTGAACTAATATATCCACTTCGCCGTTAACAAAACCGACCAATCTCGTTGCAATATGCTCAATCGTTCTGTAGCTACGATGTCTCAAAAAGACAAATAAATGCTATAAACACATCCCTCTGTTTGTTGCGCAAGAGGCTAACATCACGTGACTCAAAAAAATAACGGACCGTCAGAAGACGCACATTCTGGATAAACAAAACTTTAGATTAGTTCTGCTGGAGTATCACATCCCTATTACGAGCAGCTGTTAGTCAACATAGTTATTAGATCACTCTCGCTGATAGGAGATAATCGATGCAGATGGGAGTTTACAACAACCTTCGATCTCATGAGGCACTAACAGTGACAAGAGGGTGGAAAAATACTAGGCCAGAAAAATGCCTAACGACAAATATTTAAACCATCGACTCGAAGAAAAAGTTTCCTAAGCTCTATAACGGTTCTTTAAGACACACTCAATATCTCCTAGCGATTCCCGAAAGGAACATAATACCAGGATCGCTTGTTTACTGGCCACACTCAGAAACTTTGTCGGTGTCCGCGATTATCATACAATACCCACTTGCGATGCAGCCGCGTTGACAGATACGCGTTTCCTGTAACCGAAACGGGCGGCGGCCATTTTGTTTTACGGTTCGCGTGCCACGAAATGGCGGGCGCGCGGTGTGACTGGTTAAGAAATGAGCACCTAGATAATTTTGTTAAGTGGAATTATTCATGGGATTTTGTTAATTTTTTCGTTGGATTTTGATTTTATTGATCGCATCGATTGCAGGAAGCGGGTGCGAGTGGCGGAGGACCGTGATGTGTGGATGTCGTTGAGGGGAGGCCTATGTCCAGCAGTGGACGTTTATCGGCTGATAGATTAGATTCAAAAAAAATCCTTTCAATGTGCTGAAAGAACAACACAAGCATGGGCTTCAAATACTAGGCTAAATTTTAGCGACATCGAGCTAAAAGCTTAGTCAAAAACCTACAAATCTAGTCAGTAAATAATAGTAGAAATTCATTGCATTCACACAGACTTCCTATTATGATATGTCACGTTGTACCCGTCTAGTATATTGTTGGACGTGACGCGTGCGCACGCGCATGGCGCGCCATTGTGACGTCATCGCTGTGTTGCCAGCGTTTATAAATGCATTACTAACCTGACTACACGGGAACAGGTAATATTATGAAAATAAACATTACCTGCCTAGGTACCATTTTGAAACTAAAATCATTCCTTTGTACTAAATAGGTAACAGTAGTGTTGTAACACGTTCACAACGGTACTTAGTTTTTTTTTATATTGAAAGAAGAAAGCAGGTCATCAATTAACTGTCTAGGAATCGAACCCATTAAATTTCTTCGAGTGACAAGAAGATTAGATTACTAACTATTAGACTACTAGCATATACCATCTTCTTCTATGTATATAGCGAAAAGTTGTGTTAGTTAACCCATTTATACATCAAGAACGGCTGGGCCAATTTTTATAATATTTGATTTTTTTAAATGTATACACGGGAAGTTCTACAAGAAAAAGATAATAAAAATAAAGATAATTAATTTTCTTCTAAATCCGATTCTGACAGCAACAGTATAGTAGATATAAATTCGTTTAGTTCAACACAAAATTCAGTTATCACAACATACTCCATCAGATACATCCATTCACAATACATGGCTATTGTTTGCTGTGTCCGATGGATGTAGTATCAATAATACAAGCGTGTACCCGCGCTGGCTACATTTAGTTGGGACATAACATTAAATTTTCAAAGTCCACCTCCCCCCATAGATCGTGGTGGGGACGGGTCCCACGGTGTTTTAGATCACGACTACATTTTTGGTCTATCGTATCTATGTATCTGTATATGTTTTAGTCTATAGTTTTGTTGTGTTTACAAAATATGATTTTCTTATGTGTAGGAGGCGCACTAAAACATGAGATATATTTTTAGTGGATTGTATTTATTTTATACTAGCTGTTACCCGCGACTTCGTTCGCGTGGTATTTAACAAAGACAACCGTTGACAACAGCCTGCTCGCCCATTCTGAGCCCGCGGGACGCATTGCAGGTTGTTGCTATGCTTAATCAGGCGCTGCGCTGCAACATTGGTTTTATTTTTTTTCGTGAGATCCTTTTTTTTTTCTAAATAAAAGTAGTCTAAGTGACTCCTTGTTACATCAGCTATCTGCCAGTGAAATTCCCGTCAAAATCGGTCCAGCCATTTCAGAGATTACCCGGAACAAACAGACAGACAGACAGACAGACAGACAAACAGACTGACAATTTTTTTAAAAAAGGTTGTTTTGGTATAGGTACCGTGTATACATCCAAATGCATTACTACGGTCCGGTTCGGTGTTGCCATTCATGGATGGCGGGTCAGATCAGTTGCGCTGCATGTGCCTAGTGAATGTAGCGTCTCGATCTACTGCCGCCTTCCTACCTAGGCAAGTATGCTCCATCGTAGATCTCATCGTCACTTACCATCAGGTGAGATCGAGATCAAATACTTGCCTATAATGTAATTATAAAAAAAAAAAAGTAAAAAGCGGCTATTGTAATATTACAAACAGGCACTCCAATTTTATTTATATGTATAGATTATTTTACACATTCAAGTTGCTTTCTATGGAACTATAGATTCTTTAAATTGACTTCGGCCATCATCGGCTCGCCCGAACATCCCGTATATGTACAGTCACCGTCATAATTCACATCAAGTATGTATTACACGCATTCGTACTCTTTTGCAACACGATAACAGCCTTAAGGAGATTATTGTGACAGCTCACAATAAGGATGAAATAGTGTTCCCTACGTTAACTACACACCTCCAGATACACTCGTAAATCTTAGGAAGGCGACTTTAAGGTTTAAAATTGAATGATAAATGATTTGTGGTACGCAAAGTTATGGTTGTTGAAATAGGCCCGGGCTGCATGAATGATGCTCGCAATAAGTTAAAATACTCAAAGTGACAAGTTAAATAAGTGTATTGTGCTACTGACGGCTTCGGAAGGGATTATATTGAATTAATTGTGACTTTTCGAATTAAAAATGGCAGGTTTAATTATTTATGGGATTCGTTTTTTTTTTGGTAATTATTCCTCATGTGTGGGCATGAAAGTTTATGACTGAACCATACAAATTTAAATGAAGGTAACCCATCAATAGTATCGTAGAAGGTACCGACTGAATGCTGCTACCTACGAGTTATTTCAATAGCCCAAATATATATAGTTAAAGTCAAAGTCAAATCATTTATTTCGTATAGGCCTACGGGGGCACTTACAAATTGTCATTACATTTTTTCCTTAACTCTACAACCGGATCGGAACGCGACCTCAACTGAGAAGATCCGACAAGAAACTCAGCGGGCTTGTCTTTTTTTTTTTATCCATTATTTTTACAAAAAAAATAATAAAAAGTAAGCTCCAGGGTGTTGCCATGCGTTATGTATATATAGTCAAATGTCTATAGGTATATGAGGCATATCAAAAATAATGTAAAATATTTAAACACATGAATCAGTAATTTATACGGATAATGTTGATATAAACTATAATTGTGCAAATTATGTTTGATTTTTTAAACAAGGCGAGCTAGTAGCGTTTGATCATGCGCTCAGCACAGGGAGTCATTTATAAAATGTAAAATTTTTTTTTTTTTAGGAATGTTATTTTTTTTTTATAACCTACTAATGGCCTGTTAAAATATTTTGCACTATTATTGTTTCACCTTATATAAATAGTCGAACATTAGAACTGTACGGTCCCAAACTGGGCAGCGCTTGTAACATGAATACCGTACAATGAACTGGTGTTGATCACAGTAATACCCAGACAAGGGCAAGGACGGAAAGATTATACCCCAAATTTGCCTAGGCGGGAATCAAATCTGCACTACAAGCACCCAGTGCAACCGAGTATTTGTCTTAGTTATTCAACTTAAGCGTGGATGCATTCTCTGTCACTGCTTATTACACGCGAAATTAAATCTCGCTATCTCGTTTGCGCTACGATGCGCCGGCGGCGTCTTAAGTAAAACACGTTCCGTCGCCAATTTGAAGACAATTTATTAACACTTCAAGAATATTATCGTCGATTGCAAAAGCTATTTTAAATATTCTCGTACCCGTCTATTAATGATGTACCATTACCGATTTTTATTTCAACATCACGATCGATAAACACGATTACCGATGTTTTTCACATCCCCAATAGGTACCTGCGGGATTGTAGTTAACTATAATGATATCACGCATTGACAAAAGCTATATCCATACCGCTTAAATTATACATAATCACCACATAGTCTTGAAAATCTTTAGGGTAAACCACAGACTAGTTTTGGAGTTCAGACGTAAGATTGCCACTAGGAAAGTGGAGCCACCACAGATCACGAAAGATATGTCGTGCGGTTCAAAATGTATGGGAACTCGCTGTCTCCGTTTTGTTCCCCACCACTCGCTAAAACCAACCAATACGAAGTCTCTTCGGTGCGTGCTGCGTCGTCGCCGTATACAGCGGCCGTATCACGCGACGCACCAGTTTATTCAAAGTATCGTTAGACGCTCTATACATTGCCTCGTACATTCACTCAGTAGCGAACATAGGTGGTACTTAAGGAGCCATGTATTTTGTACAAAAATAAAAAAGTCGTTGTGCTACATGAAAACTAAAATAACATAATAAAGGCATTAAATATTTTTTGAGTTGTTGTTTTTAATGATTTTAAAGACGAATAAATACAATACTTAATAGTGGCTGGTGAAATGAGATTCCATCTTTCGCGTAGTTCACTTTGCTGCTAGTATTTTTGCACACAACCACGGAATAACACGGCATTTAAAAAAAAACCTAGAGCTCCGATACCGACGTGCAGTTGCAGTCGACTGACGGCGAGAACTCTATGTTAGCGTAATTTTGGCTAAATGTGAGCGCAAGCCCACCGCTTTCATAACATATCTCCTCTCATATATCTGTGGGAGCCACCTTTTCAATGCATTTGTAGTGGTAAATGTTCACACATGCAAAACTATTTGCCTTATCCCAAATGGTCCGGCGGCATAGACTAAGAAGTTCTAGACATAATACTAAACACACAACCAAATTTTTTTTTTGGAAATAAATATTTATGTCTCTCTCCACATGGGCTGTACCCGGATCGTTGGATGGCTTGCGCAGGGACATGGGTCGAACACGTAGAGGCCTTTTGTGAGGATTTTGATGTTATGTTAGCCTGCTAGGGTCAACTGCTGTTATTTACATAGTTTTTTATGTGTGTGTGTGAGCTTGTGTGTTTGCATGCTAGACCAGAGTTATTTTAGCGTTTGTTTGTAGCGCACGCGATATATCTGAATATTCTAGCTAGTCTGTGGGGAAAACTTACAAAAACCAATTTGATACTGGCACGGAGATGGAAGGCAAAAAAAAAACGACGAAAAATTCATTTATTTCTTACGATTGTCGGTCGCGACGATTACTGTACGGTTTCCGCCAATAAAGAAACGTGAACACACTGCCGACACAGACACCGACCAATGAACACCGTGTTCTATCTCGTGTTATAACATTAATATAATTTCGACACTGTGTTCACAAATGGAATACCGCTTAATGATAGTCCGGGTTGCGGTTAGACCATTATTAAGTCCGTCTCGCTCGCACTCGCAGGGCGCCCGTAAATTAAAGCGAGAGATGTAATCAGAGAACCGAGACTACGTGATCTCCATTACACTTCGCTGATGCGTTTTGGATTCTTTTGTTCATATTTTTCTGGTTTTTAGATTAGTTATACGCGGTTAAGGAAGATTACTATGCCTGAAAACAATTGTTGGAATATTTTTTAGGGTTATTATTGTTAATGGTTCGCGTCGACTTGTATTTGGTACGCATACAAAATATTTCACGGATTTCGTTTGAGTATTTGAAGTAATAACCAAGTAGGTAGGTACTGAAAGAAGTGATAAAATCCCATCTTTGGTTTTAAGGGGGGACATGGGTAAATGGTAGAGTCAACCAGCGCACGATTTCAGCATCAAGGTCATAAGTAGCCAAATATGAATAAAGCAACTGACAAAATATTATCGGAAAACCCCAAGTAGTAGCCGCCATTATTATTCCTGTCAACAGTTTTTCAAATAGCATTAGTTGTTACGAATGTGGAATACTAATAGTATCACTAGTGGTAATCTACTAGATTGTTTCGATAGGGTTGCCAGACTTGTGTTTTTGTCTAAACATGCATAAAAATGTAACTGATCCGCTGTATGTCTATGGAAAATATATGAGAAAAACTATTATTGGGGAGCCTTTGTCAACGCAATAAAATCCAAAAGATTTTTTGTCTATGTGTCTGTGTGTTGGTTTAAGGGGGAAGCTCAGGGTCAGGGCGCGAAATTCAAAATATCAATGGTTTTTATTTTTTTACGAAAAATTTGGAGATCTTTACGATGTAATTTAGTGTTTTGCGATATTAGCATCCTGCATTGGATGTCTCGATGTATTAAGTTTGCTTAAAAAAGTACTTAATCCTATACAATACCATACGGTTTGTAAAAACCGCTACTTTTACTAACTTTATGAACTTTACTAAATGCTAATATCGCAAAACACTAAATTACATCATAAAGATGTCCAAATTTTTCGTAAAAAAATAAAAACCATTGACATTTTGAATTTCGCGCCCTGACCCTGAGCTTCCCCCTTAACCGATTTGGGTGCGGTGTTTACTAGTGTATTGTCGTAAGCTTCTCATTAAACTTAGTTCATTTATTATTTTACTCAATTCATAAACAAACATGTCATATCAATTTAAATACGCGGACGAAGTCGCGGCAACAGCTATTTGAATATAATGAAAATACTTACCACATCTTCTACTTATCTATACATATAAATAAAATTGCAGTGTCTGTTTGTAATAGTAAAATAACCGCTTTTTACTAAGTGCATTTGGATGTATACACGGTACCTATACCAAAACAACATTTTTTTACAATTTTTGTCTGTCTGTCTGTCTGTTTGTTCCGGCTAATCTCTGAAATGGCTGGACCGATTTTGACGGGACTTTCACTGAAAAATAGCTGATGTAACAAGGAGTAACTTAGGCTACTTTTATTTTAGAAAAAAATAGGCTCTCATGAAGAAAAAGTAAAACCAATGTTGCAGCGCTGCGCCTGATTAAGTTTGATAGCAACAACCTGCAGCAATGCGTCCCGCGGGCTCAGAACGTGCGAGCAGGCTGTTGCCAACGGTTGTGTCTTTGTTAAATACCACGCGGACGAAATCGCGGGCAACAGCTAGTTCAAACATAATTTTATCGTTGATAGTTTGTTCATACTCGGGTCGGTTGTATGGCAACCCTAAGTATGGCCTGCTTTGACGTGTCATACAGGGTTTTCCGAAGAATTCGAGGGACGTGAGATGCCGCATCTGATGACCCAATGAGATAGTGAGCTATAATGAGGCCACACCAGGATATACGAAATAAAAAAAAAACTTATCTGTCCTGATAAATAATGGGATTTTGAATTGTATCACACTGATCCCATACTATCGATGTACTATATGTTATACTGCAGAATGCTGTCAGCATACTACAGTCACTATATGCTGATGAAAAATTACAAATTAATCTAAACGAATGCATTTACGTTTAAAAACTCTAGAAAGTCATGTGAAACCATTATAAGCACAACCCTTTATTTTCATAACCACTCTCCCATAACGCCACCAAGTGCTATAACTTCGTACTCTATTCCTTTTAAATAGGTATACAATTATTAAAAGAAAATCTGTATCACATTACCCGATGTGCAATCTCTTTTAATTAAAAAGGGGGTGGGGTTATTAAAATAATTACGCGCCGCCCCGCGGCCAATGAGCGGGCGCGGCGGGCGAAGCACCCAATTAGGCATCGAGACATGCCGGGATCACATGCGTTTGCGCACGACATAGTTTTTGCTCGGCAAAACATGGCCGGTATAATGGCGTCACGGGCAGAAATTAAAATTGGAATATACATTTAGAGGCAAATAATGGAGTGTAGATTATTAAAAACGAATACAACATAAATATTTGTGTTATTATTAAGTTATGTCTATGGGTGATTCTACTTCTAGAATAATGCTATTAAAAAAATAAAAGTAAGTATATAGATAAGTACGCTATTAATTATAAGGTGTAACAATAATACTTAAGGTGGAAGCTCGGGGTCAGGGCGCGGAATTCAAAATGTCAATGGTTTTTATTTTTTTACGAAAAATTTGGACATATTTACGATGTAATTTAGTGTTTTGCGATATTAAAATTCTTTCTTGAATTTCGCGCCCTGACCCTGCTTCCCCCTTAAATAGCTACTTAATTTATCTGCCATTGAGAAAACATTAAAAAGGAATGATACAATTTCAAGGCAGAGAACGAAGACGAGCAATAGAGAGAGTAATTTAAGATGAAATAAAATTAAATTTACGAATTTTATCGCGTTTATTTTATGATTTTAGGTTCCCGACGTTCCAGCTAAATATGAGCTAACCACAGTTCAAACTATGACACTAGGACGTCAACCTTCTCAGTCCTCCCGTGACCATGGTTGCTGTAAAGCAGCCGAAATGTCGGGAACGTAAGAATCGTAATATAAACGCGATAAAATACGAAAAAATTGTTTTATTTCAATCTGTAGTATTCGCACAAATATCAATCAATAAATAATAAAATATCAATCGTAAGAAATCAATAATTTAAGGTCAGTGAAGGTACGGTGAAAATGATTCCTTCTTGTAATAGTTTTTTGGTCTATTTTCCAATAACGATTAAGTATGTTCAGGTGGGCCATGCTAGACCTTTTATCGTTAATATGTTCTCATCATAGTGGATGTGAGCATGCGCGTACAATAGTTATTAGATATTACTTGGACAGCGTCGAATTTCAGCGGTTTGCGGATAGCGGTTGCCAATTTTCGTTTGCATCTCGAAATTTGTACACACACTTTTATCAGATAGATATAGAGTGCAGTTTCGTTTAACTTTTCAATGAGTAATGACATTATATTCGTGATTTTCATGTGTCGGTTGCAAAATCCTGTTTCTTGACGCGAATGCGCACTGACATGTAGGTTTTGTTGGTTTGTATAGGTACATATAAATCTTTATTTTTGCTACCTACCTTTATAAATTTCATCTCGGTTAATTCCGATAATATTAATCGGCACTAAGTTAAAGTCAAGTCATTTATTTCCTATAGACCTACAGGGGCACTCACGAATTGTCATTTACTTTCGTTTTTCTTAACTCTACAACCGGGTCGGAACGCGTCCTGAACTGAGAAGATCCGGCGAGAAACTCAGCAGGCTGTTTTTTTGTTTTTAACATTTTTTTTAATAACCATGTTTATTACTGTACCTAGGTACGGTTCCCTTTTGTTTTTTTCAGGAAAAGCCATAGGTAGGTACCATTTACTTTGGAAAATATGGACCATACAATAACGCAATTATAATAGATAGGTTTGGGTCGAAAGGAAATACCATATGAATTCAATTAAAAAAAATGAGTCGTGGTAGGTCCTTCTACGACTCCTGAGCAGGACGGCGGCGGGCGTGGCTCCCCGCCGCCGTGCGCAGCGAGGGCGCAGGGGGAGCAAATATCTGCTCCCCCGAGACGGGCCCCCATAAGGGGGCGAGGCACAAGAGGGGCACCGGTGCGTTCCGTTTGGAGATCCCGGAGCCCCTCCAACCCCTCCAACCCGGCCCTCTCCCACACAGAGGCCGGGTATCTATCGAAGATTTCCCCCCCGACAACAAAAAAAAAAAAAAAAAAAGGTCCTTCTACGAAACAAAAGCATTTTATAATAATGTCACTGAACGTACCTGCACATTAAACCGATATTTGAGATAATCAACGTCTGAAATAACGAGACGAATCGATTCAATCGATTCCCTTCCCGATCCCGATCTCTTATCGATTACCGACTGATCAGATCGCTCAATCGGTGGTCATTGTCAACTAGTATCGGAGTGACATCTCCGAAGCACACTTGAATTTCAACCCTAACACAATGCAATAAGATTGTCATCATTGTTGTGAATAATAACAAATATGAAATGCAGTTGTGTTATTCAAATAAGAGAGTTAAACAGTTGACTTAAAGGTGATATTAGTGTATTTATATGTGAATAAAACCTCTTATTCGTCTCGTAGTTCCTTAATTAGTGTCATGTCTGTGTCACATCGACGCCTTCGCTCGTTATTCATAAAAAAAACATATCTTTTTATTTATGAGCCAACATTAAGTTATAATAAAAACATTATTTTTTATTATATTATTAGATGACAACATTATTTATGAATGATGTGAAAAAAGTATTATTTTTTTTTAACATACATTTTTTTTAATTTCGAATACTTTTTTATTCATAGTTATGACGTTTTCAGAAAACATGAAAAACATATCTCTGTATGGATTACCGTTGTAGCGGTAAGCAGCGTTGATAGTACTTCTATCATACCATGACCAGCGAGATGATATATCGAAAATTATCATATTATGTAGTCCATATCTTCGGATATATCGTAGGGAATTTTATGGCGTAACACGTTCGCCGGTCACATCTGTAATATCCGTCGTTATAGGCTTCGATCGCGGCGCCGCCATTATTGTGTAAACTTGGTACTAGTTACCAAGGAAAATACTATAATATATCGCCGCGTCGCGTAACGGTGGCCTAAGTAAGACCATGGGGGCTTTTTTGGCAATAAGTTGAACCGTGAAGTAAATTTTGTTTTATTTTCCAAAAAAATACATGTTTCTTCGATAAATAATGTGTAATATTAGTAGGATATTAACCATTGTGTGTTTATAAATGTGCACGAGTGAATGAAATTGAAATAAAATAACAACTTGACTTTTCAATTCCCCAAGATGCCTGTTGAATTTTCAGTAAAGTATCCACAGCTTTACTGATAGGGGCAGGGGATTTATTTCATAACCATCATCATCCATTTTACTGGTGGTAGGCTTCGGCCGTGGCTAGTCACCACCCACTGAACAAAGCCATGTCGCCAAGCGGCCTAGCCGTGTTCCGGCATGATGTTCGGTGTTGCCATTCATGGATGGCGGGTCGGATCAGTTGCGCTGCATGTGCCTAGTGAATGTAGCGTCTCGATCTACTGCCGCCTTCCTACCTAGGCAAGTATGCTCCATCGTAGATCTCATTGTCACTTACCATCAGGTGAGATCGAGATCAAATACTTGCCTATAATGTAATAAAAAAAAAAATAATCATTATTAGTAAATTATCATTAGCATCAGGTGTACTTATAATTAAAAAACAATTTTCAACACTTACTCGACACTGGCTAATTGGCTCTATTTCGTAGCCGATTGCCAATACAAAAAAAAGAAGAAGTAAGACCACGTTTTAAGAATGATTTCGGATTTTTACCAGGTTTCTAACCAGAAGCGTGCTCCCAGAAGTGCAGAGGTATCACGTGTGAGGTGTTTGTTACTCCATCACGCCAGAACGGCTGAACGGATCTGGATGAAATTTGGCACAGAGATAGATTATAGTCTGGAATAGCACATAGGCTACTTTTTATGCCCGGTAAAAGGACATTTTTAATCGCGGGTAGCGACGCGGGGCGCAGATAGTTGCTTATAAAAGGTTTAGAAAAAATAGTGTAAAATACTACCGACTTACCCATAGATTACCACAGTTATAAAAGTTGGCAGATTGTACACCTAACAGGTTAAGTAAGAAAGCCGGAACAAGCAAACAGTGACCATTAAACATTAAAACATCAAACGCAAAAGAGCCGTTCCCTCAATTAAGATCATAGATAAATATTTATAATACTTTATGGCGGAAACCGCGCGATGATATCCTAATAAAAAACACTAGGGCTACCGACTACGTAAGTTATCAAGGATATTTCAATTAATAAACATTTCGAAAGAAACAAAAAACTACGAGAACTTTTTTTTTTTATTTAGCTGTAAAAGATTTTAGAAATTGCATGATTAAGTACAAATAAGTAATCAAGGAGTCGCATCCGAGAGAGCGAGCGAGAAGTGTCAGCTTCGATTTACATTGACGTGAGCCCTCACATAGCTGAAAAATTCAACCTAGCTGGAAGGGCAGTGGAAACACACACAATCCTAAAAAAAAATACCGAGTGTGACGTCTGTGCAAGCAAGTCGGATTAATTAGAATCAGAATCAAAATAGTTTTAATATATGTAAACCATTAAGTACGGTACATATGAATCTTCAAATAGTTACAAAATGCTAAGCTACAACTTCACCACCCGTTCGGAATGCCGTTCCTATGGAGAAGAACGGGCAAGAAACTCCATGGTTGCTCTTTTTAAAAATATATTTTACATTTTTGAGCAGTACATTGTTATAGGTATGTGAGAACAATGTAGGAACGACTAGGCAGACGTTAGCAGCTGGTAAAAAAAGTACTGACTCTATTAAAATATAGAACCACCAAAATTTTGTAGCATTTTAATTGTACCTAAGTATCTAGTAATTTTCCATTATTCCATTAAAATAAAAGGTAGGTACTAGGTCAGAATCCATTCTCAAACAGAGCAGACTATCACCAAGACCACACTGACAAGAGTGCCCGACTAAGAAGATGCCAGGAGGTAGCAACCCTAATTTAATAAGCTTTTACAACCGGAATCAGCTTATGCCCGATGCTTGGCTTGCTATCGCAAATCTTGGCTGTCATTTCCTATTGCTATGGGAATAGCATTTACTATAAGTAATTCAAACTATAAACTAAAACAATTATGTAATCGAACGTTTACTACCAACCGTATACGTCTCATTATTTACGTAATACTACAAATAATTAAAAGAAACTTTTACGACCCAACCTTAACCGCAGTTGGTAGGGACCGTGTTTTCTACGCTGACGGTCCCGGGTTCGGATCCTGATGATGTCAATCTTTGTGTGATGATCATAAATGTTCGTACCAGAGTCAAATGCAAAACTTAAATTTAGTTTGAATATAATCAAAAGTGGGACCCATTATTAAATAGCGGCCATATTTTATATGCTAGAAAATATATTTACTAAAATATATTTACAACTAACAATTTATAACTCTATTATCACAGTTTTACATTATTTACAACAAAGTTGGAGACATTGTAGAGCTACTCAGGTACTTATGTAAAAACATTCTGATACGATTGACGAGCGACTTCTTTTCCATTACGCAAGGACGCTATTATATACTATGCAATACGGGTTAAAATGTATGAAAGTGTTGTATAGTGTCCACACTTCGAGTTAACGCGGTATAAATATACGAGTTGTTTATCGAGGTGACACAGCGAATGATTGTTTCACGAACGTGTTGGCAATCATGTTTTATGTTTCGAACACTTGTAATATCACATTGAACAACTTATATCTCTAAAATGTGCGTATACATATAAGAATCTCTTGGTAGTAGCTTGGATGAAGGCCATCAGGCTCACTGATAAAGGTAGCTTGTAGGGAAACGATTTGTTTTTTAATTTGCCTCGGTGTCATTGGGACTGCCTGACTAAGCGTTTTGCTTCTACTTTCATCGTGCAAACTGCCAAGGAATGGAACACGCTGCCGGCGTCTGTGTTCCCCGTTCACTACAATCTGGGTGTTTTCAAGTCGATAGTGAACAGGTACCTTCTAGGCAAGTATGCACCATCGTAGATCTCATCGTCACTTACCATCAGGTGAGATCGAGATCAAATACGTGCCTACAACGTAATAAAAAAAATCTAAAAATCTTAATCTATTATACGGTACCCATAACACAAGTGTTGCTTATTTTGGAACTGCACGGACAGCATATTTTATTGGCAATATAAAAAAAAAACAATAGCAGTGATAGCCACGTTGCTAGTACGCTTGCCTCGGTAACGAAGATCGCAGGCTCAAAACCCCGGCCTGCAACTCTGGAATTTCTGGATTTCATGTGCGAAGCTCATTTTCAACCATGATTATCACTCGCTAAACGGTGAAGGAAAACATCGCGAGGAGACCTGCATGTCTGAGAGAGCCGCTCGAAAGTCGTGTGAAGGCCGCCAACCCGCACTGGGCCAGCGTGGTGGACTATAGCCTAATACCCCTCACATTTAGGGGAGGCCCGTGCTCATTAGTGGGACATTAAAAAGGACTGGTATTATTAATATAAATAAAAAAAAATGTTCGCGCATTAATCGTCCATCTCTTACAGCCGTGTGTAACGAGCGA
Organism: Pheosia tremula; assembly: GCA_905333125.1. NCBI lineage: Eukaryota > Metazoa > Arthropoda > Insecta > Lepidoptera > Notodontidae > Pheosia > Pheosia tremula. Next base: position 9,378,941 of record HG995404.1, on the reverse strand, counting down.
GTTAGAAGCTATTAACTTGTTAGGCCGATATCCTATGCAACTGGTTTGTCGGTAGAAGTGAGCTTTTGCGTTAAGTAACAGCCGCTGCGGTTAATGGGTTTTTTTTAAAAAGATCCGCGGTATGGGTGCGAGTGGGTGATGTTTTATGGGAAGATTGCAAAATGTCGTGCTACGATCGTGAATGTGCGTGACTATAGCCATGGCTGAACGTGTTACGCGAGTTATAAATCGACCAACAAGGCCAATTTATTATGCCGTGATAGGAGAGTGACGTGGAAATTAAGCGATTCCATTGGTTGAGACTTTCTTCACTCAACTTAGCTAGTTATTGCTGCTCGACCACTTTTGTTCGAGGGGATGTGTGGATGACTCAGTTTTAACATTAATGATATTATTTGATTTAACTTTATGGGTCAATGGATTATTCTTAACGACCAGATTAGCGCAGTTGGAAGTGACCCTGCTTTCTATGCTGAGGGTCCCTGTTTGACATATATGTGACGAGCACGAATGTTTGTATCCGATCATGGATATTTAAAACTTATAAGTATTATATACTGGATTCGACCCTAGTCCATTGTACGGTACTCTTGTGGCTTAGTGTGGGACCGTATAGTTAGTGTGTTCGTCTGGCGATATTATTATTATTATTTTAAGCTTCGCAGACTCAACAGCGTATAAAACTAGACACCTTCGTCGGACAATAACGTTGTTATGTAGAGGGATATTCTTCGCAATCCCTCCAAACAATCCAAATGACACCTATGGAGTTATTCTTAGATTATTCATGCCCTCACATAAATGGAATATTAATGTTCATTCGAAAGCACACAACAAAATCACTTAGCAACTACAGCGGACCAGCGTAAAATTAATATTGCACACACTAAAATGCCATCTTAACACTAAACAACTATGTAAAAGTTTTTTGTTATACACACACTATAATGGCAAAGCATCGTATGTTGGTTGCACAGTTGTAAAGTTGAAACGTTCGGCTTTTTCCGTGCAGAGGGCGTTTTCGTCGTCGTAAATGTATCGTTAATATACGGTTGGCTGGACCAAGCTTGTGAAATAAATACCTTCGCCATAGAGGTGTTTCGTTTATGTGCTGGGAAACGGGAAAAAAATTACTACTCCCATAGATAAAGCGTAATGATAGTCTGGCTGTGCTCTACAATATATTTTTTTTATGGAAAATAAAATCTTTGACATAAGATACTCGTCGAAGTGACTTTACGTGTTGTATTTGGTATTAAAAGAATTATTTTTATTGCAATATCGATAGCGTTTATTGCGTCAGTAAAATTTTGGAATAGCGTCACGCCCAGTTAATGTGAGGCATAAAACTATGATAGGGTAATGAAATGAAATCAGTAAGTATTCAGTAAGACATGGATACCTAATGTTCATAGCGGGGACCTTAATTTAATGTGTGCCAGATAATTTTTGCGAAGCCCTTTTGTATGTTATTTGATTTTGTCTTGTTTGGTGGTTTGATTCAAAGAAATAAATACATTATTTGCATGCTCAAATAATGTCAAAAAAACCCGAACAAAATGCGTTTAATTCATGAAAAGATCGGCGGAGAATCAACTCTTGGGGATCCAGAATCATTAGTTGACCCATCGTAATACGTATAGATCCTAATACATCAAACTCGAAGACCGGAGACAATTTTATGTTAAACCGATACTTCAAAGCAAAAACCCATAAAGATCTCCTGCATCCTCCACAAGGCTATTGTTCTCACCGCACATTAAGTTCAAACAGCCGCATAAACAACACACAGATTCACATCGGACACGCAATAATATAAAATTGACAATCTAACACAATATGATAATGTCGGATGAGGGACGCCCCTCTAACACTTATCTCTGATCCAGTCATCGCTCTTCGGCCACCACAGTGCAGCGAAATATGCAAATCGCCAGCTTATCAAGCCCCCCGCCTAGACCGTTTTATGACGGACACGCTCGCTTTCGAGTTTACGACATGCATGAACGAAACAAATAGTATGCGGTGATTCATCTGCGATGTTTATGTTATGGCTAGGCTGTGGGCCGCTGTGTACACGGGCCAGGTTGACAATGACAATGATTTATTTTAATTTAGTGCGGGGTGGGGATGTATTGTTGAGTACAAAATGAGTGATTAATATACCAATTTGCATACATGACGATGGGTATAAGCTTCATGCTTACGGATAGATTAATTGTTTACTTTGCAGTTGTTATCAGTTTATTTTGCAATGGGATATGACACGAAGCATCTGCAATTAGATTAAATGTCAGACTATTCTGCATAATATTGTCTAGATAGACAGTTGGATTAGGGCAGGTGGTAGTAACCCTGCTTTCTGAGCTCAGGGTCCCGGGCTCGAATCCTAGTAGGGACCAACTTTGTGTAATAAGCTTGAATGTTTGTACCCGAGTCATGGATGTTTAATGTCTACATAATTATTATATACTGGGTTTGCCCTCAGTCTATTGTAGGGTATCCTTAATACAATCGTTGCTTAGTGTAGGACCGTATAGTTAGTGTGTTCGTCTAATTGCAATCAAACAAAAAATAAAGATAAATTCGGAACCAGATGACATTATAATAACTGATGTGTTGTTGCATCTAGCATTTTTGATTAGAGTCAGAACTTCGGACATAATTTCTTGTTAGGGAGAGTTATACAGGTGATTCAGAAAAGGTATACTAAACCTTGAACCTACGCTTCTTTCTCACGTGTATTAAGAAATGTTTCCACATTTTTAATTTACTCATCAAATGAAAAAAAAATGAAAAATGAAATGAAAAAAAGTTTATTCGACACAGACACGAAGATACACAAATGGGTACATTTACATGAAAAAGTAGAAGTAAAGAACACACAAAGATACACAAATAGGCACATACATTAAAAAGTGAGGAACATAAAGTAGGTATTGTGGATCTCAGTGTGAGCTGTGCCGAAAGGCGTTTGGCTCAGCATGAGCTGGTGGGGAACGGATTCCCCTCCAGCGCTGATTTTCAGCCAAAGCCTCCTCAGTAGGACATTAATCATTTCGCTTGGTAACCAAACTCAGACGCAATCGCATCATCATCACAATCATCACACAATCATCACAATTTATGATTTCAGAATGACCTAGGATTTTTTATATATTGCAAAATGTTGGTGCGCGCGCAATGGCCGAGTCATGACTCCTTTCTTATACTTGTGTAACCTTTAAACCTCCACGCTGTGCAAAACCATTACAGTAGATATCGCCTGCCAACCGCGATAACCAAACAAGCCATTAACAATGACCATTAACCGGAGACAAATATCATCATACAATTTCCTGTGTGCCTATATTTTGATTGCAATATGCTTATGTGGATTGCAGGACATTCTGGGCTGCGTTTACGGTACTCAGTTAGCGTAAAATTTATTCTGGTTGAACGCCAAATACCCCGATTAGAGACTCTGTGAGGGGTAACACACAGGTTAAGATTTAAACTGCCCGGTTTACGGACGTCCATTAGTATCACTTTTTCTCTCGACAAATGTAAATTTTGGCGACCTCAAATAGTCGCTAATTTTTACTCTGTTGTCAGATAAGATGAAATTTATCAAATCGCACCTGCAACCAACAATTTGACAAATTTAACAAAAAAATTGACAGCTAGTATTGATATAAAGCTATGGCACCGTTTAGCGAGCCATCGAGTGTAATTTTTATCTGGGGTAAAAAATTAACCGGTCTAAGTAAACGCACCCGTGAAGGTTGATAATTACAATTGATTATCATTTTCAATTATTGGCAACTTTTTTTTTTCTTTACGAAATGAAATAAAATGGATATGAATATGGTCTCACCCGCAACTTAGCGGATATTTTGCCAGTGTCAAGTAATTAACAGCAATATTAAATTCAATAAATACACATTATAAATAAAATAATAGATGTGACATGATGAAATGAAAACACTATTGTCAACCTGTTTAGTGAAACATAATGACACATTAGTGTCAATATGATTCGAGTAAGTATCTATAATAACTGATAATAATAATATCACCCAATCCCGTCAGATTGGAACCCAGGATCCTCGGTTCAGACAGCAGGGTCACTACCAAATGTGCCAATCAGGTCGTAATACACAGCTACAGAAACAATTTAAGTATCTTTAGATAGCCTGATTAGCACAGTTGGTATTGGCCCAGCTTTCTGTGCCGAGGGTCCCGGGTTCGAATCCTGGTAGAGACAAACTTTGTGTGATAAGCACGAATCTTTGTACCCATGTCATGGATGTTTAATATCTATATAATAAAGTAATATATACTGAGTTCGCCCCCAGTCCATTGTACGGTACTCATCATACAAGCGTTGTTTAGTGTTGGACCGTATATGTGTTCGTCTAGCGATATTTATTTACCAATTCTTTTAGATCCTTTAAAATAGACCTTTTAGAAGGATTCCATTTTACCTTGTTAAGTACCGAACACTGAACTTCAAAGTCCAGTCTGTACGTTTGCACCTCTCGTTGTGTGCTACCTCTCGTTGAAGGCAGCCATCAGTTAGAGCAGCTTAGCATTAAAAGGTGGCCCACTGTGGGCAGATATTTATGAATAATGCTCGGCAGGATAAGCTGGGTGCAACGACAGTTGCTCGGTTAGCTACTTCCTACTCGGTGCACATATTTCATGCTGTTAGCTTGCTGTGGGAATGTGGGGCTGTGATGTATTACTTGTGGGAATGTTACTTCGCAAAGTGTCGCGTAGGGTGGAGGGACTTATTAAGGTGGAAGCGCTAGGTCAGGGCGCGCAATTCAAAATGTCAATGGTTTTGATTATTTTTTTTACGAAAAATAAATGTATGGATGTGTGTTAAATATATATATATTACACTATTATCGCAACACTTGATCATATATTTACTTGAATTCTAATGATAAATGAATAATACTATAATTTCAACGGTTTTTGTTGTAAAATACCACTGTACCGGCAATTGGGTCTGTCACCTAACAAATCGTGTGTTTTGTTTTTTGTGTGAGGATTGCGCTAAACGGCTGCACGGATTTAAATGACGATTCTTATAAAGGTAGATCATTCCCGGGCTCTATAACTAGTTACATTTCAAACCATTTTCATGACACTATTTCAAGACTAGCTGTCGAATGCAATGAAAATGACATAACAACTTTTAAAAGGCAAGAAAAGTCTATGAATTTGATGGTAATCTATCGCCTGTACTTACATGTACCTGATGTACCGCATGCCATAGGTCACTCTCAACTATATTCGGCCATAGACACAATTTTTTTTTCGACTCACATAATTTCACCAACAAGTCTTCACATGGTGTCTGTAACAATGTTGATCGCTTACCTGAAAAAGAAGGGATTTATTATTAACGGTTTTCATTGCATCTTGAAATTGTAACACTTAACTCCATTAGATTTACCGTAGGAAAACTCCAGTTAATATCCAGCCGGAAAAACGGACAGGTTAAAATTAACTTATATCGATAAAACGTCGGTTTGATTAAACCGCTTCTTTTATGTTACCGATGTTAGAAAATTACCTACCAAGTACCGTTAGGTAGAGTAAAGTGTGATTTCAAAGGAACCGCCGATAAAATACTAGGCTAGTCGCATAGGATGCTGTGACACTGCCGACACCAGGTAAATTCGAGTTATTGAGATGGTTTTTATATATAATCTATACTAATATTATAAATGTGAAAGTTTGGATGGATGGATAGATGGATGGATGTTTGTTACTCTTTCACGCCCGAACGGCTGAACGGATCTGGATGAAATTTGGCACAGAGATAGATTATAGTCTGGAATAGCACATAGGCTACTTTTTATCCCGGTAAAATGTATAGTTCCCGTGGGATAGATATTTTAATTTTTCATACTTTTTATCGCGGGTAACACCGCTGGGCGCAGCTAGTAATAATATATAGTGTTGCCCCTTATCGTCTTATATTACGGCCTTTTTAAGGGCCTGAAGAGCGGCGAGTCGCCACCTGCCGATAGTCATTAGATAAAAGCTGATTATGGCAGGTGTCCGCAACTCCTCCAATAGTCCCATCCCATGTCCATATAAACCTCAAGCCATAGTCCCAATCATCTTTCATTATTTTGAGGTCAATTCGCTGTTTATGCTATCATTCTCAGCAGTTGACCCCAGCAGGTGGCTAACATAACATTAAATTCTCACAAGGGCCTCAACGTGTTGGACCCATGTCCCCGCGCAAGTCTTCCAAAGATCCCGGTATAGCCCGTGTGGAGAGAGACATAATAATCAGTCAGACGAATAAACCAACTATATGGTCCCACACTAAGCAACGCTTGTATTATGGGTACCGTACAATGGACTGAGAGCGAACTCAGTATATAATACTTATATAGATATTAAACATCCATGACTCGGCTACAAACATTCGTGTTCATCACACAAAGCTTGTCCCTACCAGGACTCGAACCCGGGACCATCGGCGTAGACGGCAGGATCACTACCAACTTAACTAATCGGGTCGTCAAATAATGGATGCTGATTCTGTATAAAGCACTGGCATGATTGGAAATCTCAGCAAAACTACAATGTAAGATAATTTCCTTGTGTTGTTGTGCCAATATACAGAGGCCGTGTTTTGCGCACGAGATTATATGAAATAAGAAAATTACCGCCACCATCCTTGACAGGAGATGGGAAAAATGAACATCTCAATTACATGTTACTTACAACTATAGGATATAGTGTGAGGAAATAATGATGAGAGAAAGAGAGGAACGTTTAGGTATAGTAACTAGTGCGGTCCCCCCCACTCCCCCTGTACGACGGAAGCACTTTAAACAGACCAATTTCAAAAAAAGTAACTAACTTTGCCAAGTTGCCCACACTTCATGAAATAGCCCCCCCCCCCCCCCCCCCCCAAAGGAAACAGCCTCACCTCTAAAAGAAAGTGCTTACAGTATCTTGAGGTCTTGCAAATGTGCGCTTGGTTTTGGATTTAATTATATTTATTACTGGATCCTAATTCGGTGGTGGCACTCAGCCATCTTCCCTATTGAAATTAGGATGTTTTTAATTTCAATGGCCTCACGTATCATCCTTGGTCAGAATCGGTGCTCTTTTGCGAGGATCTGTGCTCGATCAAATCTGATATAATGTCATGTGCGATCCTGTACATGTTCACAGATTGCTTCGACGAATCGTTCGAAATCGTTTTAGTTCAATGTGTAGTATTCGCGTAAATATAAAAATCAATATTCATGTAATATATTCTCTGACCCGGGATTCCGACCTAACATGGATCATTTTTATTGCAAGATTCACTGGCCATTACACGTTAAAACAAGCTACTAATAGGTATTACTTTGTAAACTATCATTTTATGTGTTTCCACGTGAAACTATAACACTTCATCGTAAGTTAGATTATGTGAGCATTTATTACAACCTGTATATAGAAAAACAGCTCCTGGTAAACTATAAAGTTGGCTCTTCATTTAAGCCGAGCGATCCCGCGAACGTAGACGACTTTCGCGAATGTTCGCTTGATTAAGTCTATGCCGAGTTAATTTACACCGATTCTCTCCAGTATGCATGTAGAGCCTGCCTTAAAGACTTCAAAATTAACCTAAGTGGGCGATCTAAATACTAGACCTTAACTTATAGAGGTAATTTTAAAAGGACCATTACAGTATTAGATATATAGTGCTCTAATCGGTTTTGCAAATATTAAATGAATATCAGAGACTATGTAATTTTATTTTATAGTCCAAATAATTTAGTGTTAATAAAATATTGTTGATCGTAAAACGGATTTAAAACCAGCTTAAAGCATTAATGTTTACACTGGGGACATTAATTTTTGAATAAGATAATAAATCATTTTTAATTTGTTAAATTTGTAACGCTTTCATTTGTGAAGGATATGTTTTTTTGTGAGTACAATATTGCATTTTAAATACGCCTTTTTAAAACTGAATATATTCATAGAAACTCGAATTGTGAAATATTAAAGAAACTGTCAGCAACGAGCTGCTTTTTTTATTAAAAGGCTCCGCATAATGAGCCCACATCTGATATAATGTTTAAGTAAATAAAAAACTTATTGTAAGTACGATTACATTTGACATTCGCAAATTATGTGCTTTCTTAAAGAGTCCGATGCAAGCCAAAGTAATTAACTATATAGTGATTCACCTATTTATCGTTCAACATGTTTATTATGGCATTCTCCGACGACTATTTCGTATCATTTTCGAGTTTGTAACCATCTTTTCTTTTGACTTTTTATTCATACCGTCATATAGCCTCCATATTTATATGTAAAGTTCATTACAAACTAGATGACCCGCTGTACTTCGTATCACCTATCCTAACGACATTAAAACTCTCCCTTCGTCTGACGTTCGACAGACCAACTGACACTAAGAAAAAAATAAAGACTAATTTTTCGTCCTTGCAACTTTTCCATATTTTCTCACCGTGTAACCCTTCCCTGGACTACGGCAAACATTTCAAGACCAAAATCAGCTAAATCGGCCTAGCCGTTCTCGAGTTAGACATCGTTATGCCTTATAGCTCGCGGCCTCCTTGTCTAAGCCCTCGTGCTAGCCCTGCAGAACTGCCATACATTATCCCCCAAAGTTATAGACATTCTATAATTTTATCAAATGTCATATAGTAATGGGCAAAGCAAAACTTTTGTGCGCAGTACTATATGACGCTTGATAAAGTTATATGACGTCTATAAATTTACCCTCAAATTTATAGAAACTTATAATGGATATTATAAAGCTATTATAACTTTTTCCTCTGAAAAGTTCTTTATAAAATTATAACGGGTATTATAATCCATTATAACTGTCTATAAATTTGGAGGTTATATATAGGTGTGGAGTCTATATATTTGTGTAGCTAGTTCAATATACGGGTTTTTTTAATTTCAGCATCAACAATATTAATATGACATAAGGTCCTTCTTGAAACATATTCCTCTGAACATCATCACTATAGTCATTTGAACAAGTTTAAGTCACAATTTGTATTCTCATTGTGTTATTTCATCAATATAAAACGATTATGACAAGTAAAAAAATGTGTAATATTAATTTAATGGTGTTTTTATCAGTTCAATCGTCGATTTGTAAGTCGGAACAACGCCCAGCTGTTTATTAAGGCCAAGATTAGTTAGTGTTAGAAGGACTATATAAAAGTTGTAGTATGACTTTATAGTAGCGTTAGAGGGATTATATAGTTGTAATATGACTTTATAGTAGCGTCAAGGCTAGTCAAAACTATTTTTTTATTGTGGATAAGCTTGCGTTTAGTTTACATGTGAGCAATTTTATAGTTAAATTACGTTATTGTTTTTGAACTCAAACAAGGAGGTATGTAGGTACCTACTGATTTTAGTTAGTAGTTTTAAGAGTTATATTAAAACACCTTTAAGTCAGAAATCATCAAATAGACTCTTTTTTCTTGAGTGACTAAGTATTCAGTACTTAAATTTCTTTTTGTGGACCCCATTATATTTCAATTTGTGCGTGTCTATGCGCGCTTCACCTTAACAGCCGAACGGCATTTTCTCATTGTGTAGTTATTGTAAGGCTCTTTTTGTTATAGTTTTTTTTGTTGTCGAGATAACTTTTTGGTTAAGCGCAAGGTCAAGCACATGCAGATGATGTTGATCGATGACATTACAATGTGAACATGATGGAGTTCATAAGATATTTTTTTGTTATATTTAAGGCTATAAAGTTTATAAGATAAAAACTCGCTCAAACGCGCAAATAATTATAATACCTATTGGATATGTAATATTTTACAAAACCTTTATAACTTTGATTAGTGGAGGATTTTCGTATTATTTAAATAAAAATTGATTTATAGGTATACATCCAATTATTATACTTCTTACCAGGAATAATTATAAGTCAAATTATTTTTTATAATTAGTCGAAGTCATTTAAATGGTTACTAATCTACTTTATATGACTTCTATATTACTCTTATAACTCGATAGACTTTACCATATAAACAAAACATAAAAGAAAAAAAAGTTAGCATTTCTACTATAATTAGGTAAATGGTATACTTATCCCCAAGTAACTATAATTGGTATAATTAAATGCAAAAATAAAATCGCAGATAACCCTTTTAATAGCCTGCAGTGGCTCTAATGAATTAAAAAAAATAAAAGCCGATCATTACCGTGAAGGATTCGAATTAAAAGTATCGAGAGCTAATGATGCCGTAAAATCATGCAATTATTTGTTATTAGCGAAATCAGATAAAGCCTGAATTTACGGTTTATCACATTTTCAAAGCGAGCGATCACTCGGTCGGCTGATCGCGTGCGCATCATCCAGAAGCGATATAACGATCGCGGCTGCAGCTTATAAGCTGCAAGCGGTAAGTACATCTTATGACATTTTTAATTAATGATTTATGATACAGGTATCTACAGATACATAGTAGCGCTATAAAGACTTTAGCTAACTCTTTAGCTAACTCATATTTTACTATTTTGGTCTACGTATTCTTTTACTCAATTCAAAATTCTTTAAAAAGCATTTTTAAACATACCATGGTTATTCTATGATAATAATAATACCAGACTTTTTAATTTCCCATTGTTGGGCACTGGCCTACCTAAAACAGTAATCAGTGATAGCCACGTTGGTAAAACGCGTTACTCGGTAACGAAGCTCGCAGGTTCAAGTCCCGGCTCGCACATCTGGGATTTCCTCGCATTGATCAGGCCGTAGTCCGCTGGCCCAGTGCGGGTTGGCGGACTTCACTCGTCTTTCGAGACGTTCTCTCAGACAAGCAGCTTTCCACGCGATGTTTTCGATCACCGTTTAGCAAGTGATAATCATGGTTGAAAATGAGATTCGCACATGAAGTCCGGAAATCCTAGAGGTGCGAGCCGGGGATTGAACCTGTGATCTTCGTTACCGAGTAACGCGTTTTACCAACGTGGCTATCACTGATTACTGTTCTAGGTAAATTAAACCAAAGGCAAATTTATATAAAGTTCAACACGCAATAAGTTACCCTACACTTGTATTATGGCAATCTTTAATCAGCTTTAAGTTGTGTTTAACACTTAAGCGTCTAACACACAGATGCAGTGGCCATCAAGGGCGCTTGATCACGTATTATAAAATGATTCTGTCTGGGAAACGCTTAACACTTAATTAAGTTCGTAAAACCACTCGGGTGCTAAGATGCGGATGATATTTTTAATGTTGCCCTTTTTTAAAACGCGATGCAAACTTATGGTATGTGCAGTGTAATATATGAGACGCTGGATACATTTTCTATTTTGACCCGCAACATTATTTTAATCATGATGGATTGAAATTCAAATCGCTATTCATAAAAACTGCGATGAAAGTTGAATACGTGGTTGTAATTGCAGAAATTTTGTTTTACGTATTTTAATTGCAATAAGGAATTAGATACTATATATTGAAACATATCTCATTTTACAGATATTATCTTTTTTATATTTTTCAGGTTTTAATTATTTTTAAATCCATGACCAAGCGCATTGACCTTAAAACACTGAGAACACTTTCTGCGTAGATCGGAGCGCAAGCTAAAACTAAATATGAGGGTACCCCAGTTCAAACTATGACACTAGGACGTCAAACACCTCGGTCCTCTCATGACCATGGTTGCTGTTAAGCAGCGTAAACGCCGCGAGTGTAAAAAAACATAAAATAAACGCGATAAAATCTGTAAAATAAGATATTTCAATGTGTAGTATTCGCGTAAATATAAGAGATCAATAGGTATTAAATAAGTATATTCAGATAAATAATGCCTATTTTCAAAATTGTAGATAAATTACAGACATTTTCTCAGGCATACTACTCAGTGTCCCAGTAACCGAAATTGTAGACTTTATATTCCGCTCACAGACTCTGCAAACAAAACCTTTGTCTAGTATCATAGACGCCACACGCGATATAAAAAAATAAATAAATAATTATGAGTACCTACTGTCATTATAAGAGCACCGAACTTATGTGTTAGCATACAATAACAGGGAATTCAATGCGAATAAAGGACATTGTTTCGCATTCAGGTCCGTATTTCCATTTTATTAACATATAACAATCGTGCATACAACTCAATCTTGTTGACATAAAATGACTGTGCGCACAAAATCATTCGTTCTGTTTGTAAAATGTAGTAAGTACTAACTTCAGTGGAGTACCAAAATTACTTAAATTATAATTTATTTATTTACAATCAGCTATCTCGGAGAACTTTGTACCGCCTCAGAATCAAATGTATGTTACTATTATTTAAGAGCATTTTTCCCTTGTTTTGATAGTTATTCTGCTATTCAGGGTGGAGACCTATTCAAAAAATTAACGATCATCAAAATCGACCAATTCTTGAGTTATAAATGGTGTAACTAACACGAATTTGTTTTATAATATAGAAGATGAAATTAACACATCTATGGTTTCGAACTGTCATTGCCTGATAATTATCCAACTTGGTATTTATATTTTTTGTAAACATAGATATGGCTAGGTTCTGAATTTACTTATTGATTTCATATATTTACGCGAATGTTACACATTGAAATCAAACTTATTTTACAGATTTTATAGCGTTTATTTTATGTTTTACGAACCCGACGTTTCGGCTGCTTTTAATTCTGCATTTATTTTTATTTTATTGAGGCTTTATTTTTACACAATTTTGGAGAATTAATCGGCACACATTACAGACAAAGCTACAAACATTCATTGAAATAATTTAATATAGAAGAAATGGTACAATTATGTAGACATCAATGTCTACTAAAGGTTCAGCTTGAGCAGAGGGAAACCATTTCTCCTTTTGGAAATTTCATGATGCATTAGTGTATCTATACTGAAGCCAACAATGGTATAACAGGCACGTTATGTTAGACAAATATCTATGAATTTAACAGTACATGGTTTTGATACTATTGAACTTTTAAATATTCGTCCGCACCCGTCACACCAAATTTAGCGAATGATAAGATATAACATACGACTTTGTGCACAATCAATGACGTTTGCAAAGGTGTGGTGATTTATTATATCTGCGCATTAGGGCACGCAAGTCTTCGACTTTCGATGGACATGTCCGGCTTTGCGAGTTTTGGCATGAGATCGCGTTTCAAACTGCAAGTCCCCAGGTATCGCGATTTGACGATGACTTTTACATAAAATTTAATTATGTTTTAACATCATTTCGTATTGGATACTTAACTAGAATCAGAATTAAGCTCATACCTTTATAAACTTTACTAAATTAAATGGAATTAAAGAATAAAAACAATTATATTTACAAATTAAAAGAAAACGTTCTAATCATTTTAAATTTATTATTTTTTAATACTTTTGCAGCCTATTTCTCTGAGCCAAATCTGTTCACAAATGTATCGTGACAAATTTATCACATTTTAGGGACCGGCTTTACCTGTGTCCCAATTTAGTAATAACCAATATGGCCACTCTACTTATACGTCGTCGATTGATACGCCGATTACTTATATTTTGACGTTTCAATTAAATGGATATGTATTTTGGCTACATAGGTAAGTATGTATGGTAAACATACGGTTTTCCCAATTGCAAAACTTCAGTATAAAGTTATTATTACTAAGTACCTACATACTATTATACCTTTAGTTTTTACGTCTCATTTTAAAAACATTATCCTCAAAATAAACCATTCAAATATCGTAAAACATGTATTATATTATATTGTATTGATGAAAAAAAAACACATTATGCATATAAGCTGGCAACATTTGTTTTTTGTTCAATATAATCTGTTGATATATTAATATAATTATTATAAATTTGAGCTCACAAAATAGTCGCTTAGACTTTTTATAATGTGTCACTCAGTTTTGACGGCAAAAAGTGTCGGTACATACATATCGTCAGTTGTTTTTAATCTCTAGTTTTCACTTTGAGTATGATTAAATAGATGTTATGAGTGACCATTTTAAAAGCTTAACGTCGTTGAAAATTGTGGATTTACAATTCAAAAATAAATAAATAGTTATATATAAATACAAATCCGATTCCCGCGCGCGACCCACACGCTTTTTCGTTCGTGTAAATAATTATTGAATTTACGTTAGATTTCGCAACTCCCTGCTATCTATTTATTCGTATTTTTGAGCCCTCTCCATTCCCTCGTATTTATTTATGTTTGTGTGTGTATTCGCCCCCAAAAATCTCCCTTTAGAGTCATCCCCGGCTAGGAAAGTGTGGTGCGGTGATATCCTGGAGTGCTGCTACTACCCCGAGTCAGTAAGTACCTCTTTTCCCTTGAAACCTCCTCCCATTGAGGAAAATAGAAGGTGAAGCTTCATGTAATAAGAATGCCAGCATCGTTAGGGTAACTCAAAAAACCTGCCCCCAATCGCAGTATTTACAACATTGCGCACCCTTTGAAGTTGTCAGGGTGGACACAATCTCGAAACTTTACATGGACTATGGCCTAATCCCCCTTGCATTGAGGGGAGGCCCGTGCCCAGCAGTGGGACATTAAAAGGCTGGAATTATTATTATTATTATTATATAAATACATTAATTGCCACCATTAATGGTATATATATACATTAATTGTCGTCATTAATGGTTTGCCATCCGTCTGGAAACATTCAGGGTTGCTAACTAGAAGCCTGTTGATTTTCTATAGGGTGTGCCACACTGGGGACTCGGCTCTGGCGACTGTTTGCAAGCAGCTTCTTAACGAAACCATAAGTCAGTAGATATGTACCTAAATAGTCTTGTCGTGTGAATTTAAATTTTGTTTCTGGCAACACAAAAACTTGTTTACAAGTAAAGCGCCTATGCCTAAATGAACATGGTACAAAAAACATCGCGCTTGCACCAACCATTTTTAATGGTATGGTATGGACTACTGAATGAAATTATTTCGGCATAGAGAGATTTGTTGATTTTTTTACCATGTTGTTATTTTGAAATCTTCATACAAACATTTAACCCCCCCCCCCCTCTGGGTCCCTCAAGGAGCCGAATTGCCAAAAAATCTTGCACCTCTAGGATACTCAAACAATATATCCATCAAATTGCAAATTTCCAGGTCTACTGGTTTAGACTGTGGGTTGTCTGTCAGTCAACAAGTGTTAAGAAAAATATTTGATTTCTAGATGAGTAGATACCTAAATGCAATGTTCATCTTCGATTCCCTAACTTGTACTACTAGTTCGGATACAGAATGGAAGTATAAATGGCGTGATAGAGCGTGAACATGATTGGTCATCGTATAGTGCGGGTATTCGAAAATAATTTACATGTAGAGCAACGTATGATTGTTTTTCGAGTAGCATAACCGAGGAGATAGCACATTTGCACCGCACACCGTGATACTTTATATCATCTCACATAAACCATTGCGTTACAGACGGCTAGAGCTGACATATGTATCAAATTTCGTAAAAAAAAACTAAAAAAAATATAGACGTGTCTTCAAACACCTACAGATATTTTGAAATAAAACTATTTTTTAGGATTTTATCGCGTTTATATTTTAATTTTACGTTCCCGACATCCGAAAATCCTAAAAATTAGTTTTCATTTCAATGTGTGTGCAGTATTCGCGTAAATATAAGAAATCAATACCTACAGATATTATTAGTAAATTTAATCACATGATTTTTTTTAAATTCTAAATATGAGTTGGTAACAGGTTGATTTTATTAACTCAGTAGGTAGCTATTTAGATTGAAAACTAATCTATACATATAAATAAAATTGGAGTGTCTGTTTGTAATATTAAAATAACCGCTTTTTACTAACTGCATTTGGATGTATACACGTTACCTATACCGAAACAACATTTTTTAAAATTTTTGTCTGTCTGTCTGTCTGTCTGTCCGTCTGTCTGTCTCTCTATCTGTCTGTTTGTTCCGGGTAATCTCTGAAATGGCTGGACCGATTTTGACGGGACTTACACTGGCAGATAGCTGATATAACAAGGAGTAACTTAGGCTACTTTTATTTTAGAAAAAAACATAGGATCTCACGAAAAAAAATTTGAAACCAATGTTGCAGCGCTGCGTCTGATTAAGTTTGATAGCAACAACCTGAAATGCGTCCCGCGGGCTCAGAATCCACGAGCAGGCTGTTGCCAACGGTTGTGTTTTTGTTAAATACCACGCGAACGAAGTCGCGGGTAACAGCTAGTTATATATAATATGCTAATTGTGTTTCTTATTGATTTACTTTTATAACACGTATAAAACTACACTGAGTTATTAGACAAATTAACATTCTGAATATTCACTTTTCAAAGTGCATTTTTTTATTATTTTCACCTTATCTTTTAATTAAAGTGTAACATTGATAAATTGACAGTCGTGTGACCCAAAAAAAACATAGATAAACCATTAAAAACTCTAATTAATTATAACTAAAAAAAATATATCATTCAAACTCCGCATAATTTATTACACTTGATAATTAATAAAAATGATTCAATTTATTTGTCGATTTATATATTTTTTGTACCGCTCTACATATATGGTGGTCTGTGCGTGGGTTCAACGCACCGACGGAATGCCGCGGCTCTCCTGCGCCCGCGCAGCGTAGAAGCGTAATTAGTGTTCTCATCTCATCCTCAATGATACTATCGATAGTATGCTTATCCATTGAAGCTTTACTTTCTAATTTTAATACCGCTAATATATGATAAGCCCGCAATGGATTAGAATGCATTGGTTATGTGATTTCATCCGCCATTACTCAATCTAGTTAGTTGCCCGCTATTAATTATACTAATGTTGCATCTAATATTTTGGCTGACAGTGTAATCAATGTTGTAGTTTATTATGTGACCCTTATTTACACATGTTGATGTCTATATTAAAACGTTTAAGTTACAAAAGCAAGGGCGTAAATGCTCCTTGTCTCATATTGCGCTATTATCAAGAAATCCAAGTAACGGTTCCTTAACAATTCTATGGCTTTGAACTACAACGAATTTTGCGGATTTCATCGCGTTTATAATAAGCCCTTTTTAATGTCCCACTGCTGGGCACGGGCCTCCCCTCAATGCGAGGGGGGATGAGGCCATAGTCCACCACGCTGGCCCAGTGCGGGTTGGCAGACTTCACACATCTTTCGAGGGGTACTCTCAGACATGCAGGTTTCCTCGCGATGTTTTCCTTCACCGTTTAGCAAGTGATAATCTTGGTTGAAAATGAGATTCGCACGTGAAAAATCGCGTTTACTTTTATGTTTTTACGTTCCCGACGTTTCGGCTGCTTTACAGCAACCCTGGTCACGGGAGGACTGAGATGTTTGACGTCATAGTGTCATAGTTTGAACCGGGGTACCCTCATATTTATTTGTGACTTGCGGTCCGATCTACGCAGAAACTACTCACTGTGTCTCGAAGTCTTGCAATGGTGCGCTTGGTTTTGGATTTAATTATGTTAATTACTGGATCCCTAGTCGGTGGTAGCACCCAGCCATCTTTCCTATTGAAATTAGGATGTTTTTTTTTCAAATTTCAATGGCCTCACGTATCATCCTTGGTCGGAGTCGGTGTTCTTTTGCGAGGATCTGTGGTTTATCAAATCTGATATAATGGCGGGTGCGATACTGTACATGTTCACGGATTGCAGACTTCGCAGAGCACCGGTGTTTCACGTGAGAGGCATCTATGGCGAAATTTGTATACAAAGATGGTACTCTGTTGGCTCTGTTGTATTTTACGATAAAGTGTGAGCCTTTATTTAAATCGTAAAAAACCGCCTTTTATCTGCATTTGCAACGACATCAATTTGGTCAGACCTTTAGTGAGCTTGGAATTATAAAAAACGCTCTTAAATTAAAAGAGAAAGAAAAGGAATGAGTCATTCACCAAAACCACATTACACATGATGCCAATATAAAGTATACAGACATTAAATACTCGCGGACAATATCAATATCGATACTTAATCGCACACCCATCCATGAAATACCTATACAAAGATTTCTCACCATCATGTGTCGTAAGCGTGAGTAATAAGGCCGAGAGGGTACTGATAAATTATTTTTGGCAGCAAGTTTAATTTGTACAGGCAAAGACGGCGAGTATTTGCCAAAAGTTATGGGAGCCACCCAAAGCAGTGAGAGAATTTAGGGTTCCTTAGAGAAGTCAACATCTATACATATAAATAAAATTGGAGTGTCTGTTTGTAATATCAAAATAACCGCTTTCTACTAAGTGCATTTGGATGTATACTCGGTACCTATACCAAAACAATATTTTTTACAATTTTTGTCTGTCTGTCTGTATGTCTGTCTGTCCGTCTGTCTGTCTGTCTGTCTGTCTGTTTGTTCCGGGTAATCTCTGAAATGGCTGGACCGATTTTGACGGGACTTTCACTGGCAGATAGCTGGTGTAACAAGGAGTAACTTAGGCTACTTTTATTTTAGAAAAAAACATAGGATCTCACGAAAAAAAATTAAAACCAATGTTGCAGCGTTGCGCCTGATTAAGTTTGATAGCAACAATCTGTAATGCGTCTCGCGGGATCAGAACCCGCGAGCAGGCTGTTGCCAACGGTTGAGTCTTTCTTAAATAGCACGCGGACGAAGTCGCGGGCAACAGCTAGTTGATGTTATATACTGAATTATATTCTGCCAAAATCAAATTGACTTCATTGTATGTTCTGCTTACTACCATACATGGATATATAATTAGACAAAAAAAGTGTATGAAACATAAAAATGTATGAAACTCAATCTCCACGGAACAGTTTAGTCAACAAATTATTTATAAAGCGTTTACTGCTAAAAATGTTTATTCAATACTATCTGATGACGTATAGGCCTCCGTATATTATGAACCGTTATAACACGGTCTTTACTCAGACCTGGGCTAAAAACTGTGCAACTATGTGTAGTTCAGGTTGCCGTTGTAAATCAAGCGGGTTTTGATCCAATGCAATGGCAGGTCAGAAATAATGCACATTGATATCCATATAAATTAGTTAAGTGACGTCAAACGACATGGGGCATTAAGTTTATACAATTAAACATTTATATTTACAATTACGATCGGGCACATGGCTAGCAAACAAAGATGTGTAAAAGCATCGTTAGATTAAATGACTGGAGGGCAAAGAACATCTGAAGGATGACCGACGAGGTATGCTCAAAAGTGCAACATTAAAACAACACTATAAACAACGAACGACTTAAAAATAATTGTTATACTATTTCTGAAGGACTTATTATAGTTTCATTGTGTTCTATTGTAAGCACCGATAAGGCCTCAGCCTCGAATTTAGCGGGCAGCGGGGCGGCGGCGCGGGAGCAGGGCTCGTTGGCGGCCCCGCGCCGCTGCCACGCCGCTGTTTCCGAGAACCGGTCCATTTGATTTTACGCATAAGATCCTGGCGCTCCCGCACCGCCGCCGCCGCCCGCCCCGCTGCCCGCTAAATTCGAGGCTGAGGCCTTATACCCTAGCGTCTGTGTACCACAATTTTCTAGTCTGCCTTTACACCGTGCTACAAACTAGCTGAAACACTATATTATTTCCCGCGAAAAAAAGAGGACAGGGCTACTACAAATCACGCTGCGCAGGCGACGTTCGCGCGAACAATACTCACGCGCGCCGGCTCAATTATGCGCAACTAGGGTTGCCACTGATATTATATAAATCAAGATTTTTTTTCATGTTTTTGGAGTCAATGGTACGTCGAGGCTGTCGATGTTCTTATGTTTTTTTTTCCTCAAGCCAGTGGTAAGGATTTCGGGCCAATAAATAGCCATCGACCAGCAATCTTCACGAACTCATCTTATCTACTCTATGTAGGTCGATATCTTATAATAAAATATTCATATTTATCCCTCAGTAAAATGATCAGGTGGCAGCCCTATGCCCAGTGGTTGCGCAGGCACGCGCGTTCGTCGAGTCAGTGCCCGGGGTGGAGGGCACGGGGGTGAGGGGCGACAATATTTTTTATGTTCACGCTTTATTCGTAGCCCGCAATAGATCTATCTAGATGTAATAGATCTACAATTAATAGGCGGTGAACTGATTCTGGTATGTTATAGATATTAAATAAAGAAGTATGAATATAATATAATGGAACGATGTTTAGTACTGTACCAGAAATGGTCATACATCTGTATAAATAAAAAATAAATTCTATTCGGTGGCTAGCTAAATACTGAAACATGACTTGTAAGGTGCTTCCAAGAAGTCCGGTAATTTTGTGAGTAAAGTATCCCCCACTTTACTGATAGTGATAGTCTAGCAATACCTACCGTGTCGGGAGCGAGGCCATTTTAAAGAAAGAAGGACTTCTTTCTTTCTTAGTTAAAAAACAAATCCACTCTCAAGAATTTAAAGTTTAATTTTGCTGCTTTATTGAGTGCCGTGGTCTAACGTTCACGATAACATTTTATAACTGCAATATTGTAAACACTAATGGGAAGGCAGGCACTTAACTAGCACTTATTAATTACCCATAACACTGTTAGTTACGGTAACGGTAATTTCACCACAAACAGCTAGGGTTGGCGGCTAAACTAACCTAACCCCACATATTGCTATGCCACTCATAATGACAATTAGTCAATTTTCACGGTCTATTTTACACGGAATGGACACCGTTTCGGGGTCGAGTCACCTTCGTCCGTAGGAGAATTAAATACCCTCGAGATACCCTACACGTGACCCTGGGTGGTGCCAACTAGGTGACAACTCTACTGGTGGTAGACTTCGGCCGTGGTTAGTCACCACCCACTGAACAAAGCCATGTCGCCAAGTGGCCTAGCCGTGTTCCGGCATGATGTTCGGTGTTGCCATTCATGGATGGCGGGTCAGATCAGTTGCGCTGCATGTGCCTAGTGAATGTAGCGTCTCGATCTACTGCCGCCTTCCTACCTTTTCACACAGAGTGAACAGGTATACCTTCTAGACAAGTATGCGCCATCGTAGATCTCATCGTCACTTACCATCAGGTGAGATCGAGATCAAATACTTGCATATCTATACTAATATTATAATTATATTATTATAAATATTATAAATGTGAAAGTTTGGATGGATGGATGGATGGATGGATGGATGTTTGTTCCTCTTTCACGCCCGAACGGCTGAACGGATCTTGATGAAATTTGGCACAGAGATAGATTATAGTCTGGAATAACACATAGGCTACTTTTTATCCCGGTAAAATGTATGGTTCCCGTGGGATAGATGTTTTAATTTTTCATACTTTTTATCGCGGGTAACACCGCCGGGCGCATCTAGTAATGTAATAAAAAAAACCCCTACCGACAGCATCTTTGTTCCCCGTTGACTACAATCTGGGTGTTTTCAAGTCGAGAGTGAACAGTTACCTTCTAGGCAAGTATGCTCCATCGTAGATCTCATCGTCACTTACCATCAGGTGAGATCGAGATCAAATACTTGCCTATAATGTAAAAACAAAACACTATTTTTGTTAAGCCTTATATAAATGGACCTCGGACTAAGCGGAGCTTAGAAGAACCGTGAATTAACCCATAATACTAAAATACCCCATAATCAACACCTAACTTTGAGTACCATCTATAACACTAATAAACCTATTAAACTCTTCACGTTGACTTATTAATGAAATAATTCACAAAATAACACGATTTACTTAATCACTAAATTAATTATTTAAACATCGCTTGACCTTTCTATCTCGCTGCTGACCACTGAATCTATGACCAGCGGATTTTTGCGTCATAAAATGTCTATAAAATCTATGGAGACAATCTTTATGTGACCGGTCGTCACATATTACGAAGATGTGGTGTTATCTCGAGGTGATATCGGGTTTTAATGTATCTGATTTATTATTAACGGCTGTTTTATTATTTAACTCGTGTCTATGCCCGGATATAGATTTAAAGAAAAAAAAACAATAATATTATTTATGACTCAGTTGTAATGTTCATTTTTTCAAGTGAAAGGCAAATGAAAAGAAACAAATTCCATGGACGAAAATTATAAATAAAACTGTTTTTATTTTTAATAATCTGGCACAGTTTAAAAAAAATATATGTCCTACATTACAAAATTTATTGCTGTTATGTATGTATGCATATCAATTTATGCAAATATTTCGCGTAGGTTGTATTTTTTGTACATCTCCAAAAAATATGTGTAGGCAGCTTATTTTTTAATTTTATTTAAGAATAGAAATAGTAAAGAATATTCCTAATAGTGAGAGATATCAACTGATATTAAGTATTATGTGAATTAAAAAAAAATCCCTATTAGCAACCCTTGACGACCATATTAGCGCAGTTAGTAGTGACTCTGCTTTCTACGCCGAGGGTCCTGGGTTCGAATCCTGGTAGGAACAACTTTTGTGTGATGAGCACGAATGTAATACGTATATACTGAGTTTGCGCTTAGTCCATTGTACGGTACCCATAATACAAGCGTAGCTTAGTGTGGGACTAAATCGATGCTATACAGTTATTGCTACCAAGGAATACGCTCAATGACTCCGTCCAATCAGCTACCGTGAAAATTTACAACTGTTTATCCAATATAAGTCTATACAATCATAAATTTAAAAAACACTATCTAACGTTTTCCGATCGCCAATTTTACGTGATAGCTGCATTCTTTAAGCTGCTCAACTTAGGTATGGGTGTTTTCAGGCCGCCGAAAAACTTGAAAGTTAACAACTGTATTAGCCTGAACCAACAGTCAGACAGTGAGTTTCTTCAAAAAACCTTAAAACATAGCCTAACCAAATATGGCAGCTACATCACACGAAATATTAGTGCACGGATGGTAGCCGGGAATTGAACCCGCAACCGCCCGGTGCTTTGTACCGATACACTCAATAGAAAAGAGGCAGCTGTCGTCATTTCAAAAAACTGTCAGGTATATTAAAATAAAATGAAATAAAAATAAAAATAAAAAAGTCTTTTATTTCTTCCAGAAAATGTTAAATTACAAGTTAAATAGCTTTTATAAAGAAATTTTGGATATGTTATTTTCGTGTAGTACTTAAATACCTATTTTTTTTAAAATATTCTGTAAGAACCCCTCTGCGGGTAAAGGCCTCCTCCAAACTGAGCCAGTTTTCTCTGGATTGATTTCTTCGGGTATATTACAACACAAAAACAACCAGCAACCAAACGCGCAAAAATTGCATACATATCTCATTCCAAAAAGTTCATCAGCACCGATGTATAGGCAATCATTAACAGCAATTTGTACCAATTAAATAATAGTAAATGAAGCTCGGCACACGATCCAATACACGTCGGATGTTTGGGGATAACGAATTGGTAATATTGGTTATGAGTTTGGACCAACCGGTGCTGTTAAGGGGGCATTTTTACTTGGACGGTGTGAGAACTCTGTGGATTGAGCTGTTGAGTATTTTTTAGTAATTATTTATTGCACAAAGAAAAATGTACCAAGATACAGGGCTGTGACGTCACCGCCTATGTCATGTAGACGACCCTAAGTACTCCCCACTACTTGCTTTTGCAAAACTTTATCAGTAAATAGTTTTGTAATTATGTAATATATTTCGAAAATTTATGTGTAACATAAACATATTGAAATATATTTACATACCAATTATTTGAAGGGATTTACCTATAATTAGGGCTCAGCCGGTCCTAAAGCGTTTGATTACTGATATTAACTTGGTCCGACTGCCATCAGCCTTTTGAGACCCAATTAGTTGGACTAACTAGAGGTTAAGCCAGTTGTCAGTTTTTCTTGCTTCTGACTGCCTATTTTAAATTGTAATTTAAATAAAAATTAATAAAAAGATTAGTAATAAAGTAGTAAGCCCTCGCATCCCCTAAGGTAAAGATTGTAATATGAAATGGGTTCACGATAATTGAATACCGGTAGAAAGTAGGACCGAAGTTTCAAAACCCTTTGTGCTCGTTAGGCGAACCCTGTGCCTATTTAAGCAATCATGTGCTTTATAATCATAACATCAAGTCACGTATTGACCCGAAAAGAAATCATATACTCATCAGACCTTCGCCTTAACAAGTAAAGAATTATCGAAAACAATTTGACTGTAAAGAAATCAATCGGTTATGTTACCGTTAGTCCACGATTGAAGCCAATTTGGTTACTTAGATTCCCATGAAAGCCATTTTGTTCATTTCAAAATATTTGTACGTAAATACCGTGACTGAGTCGGTAATATTTATTTGTAATACAAGCCGTACGAAACGTAATATTTTTTGGTATAATTAGATATTTTTGTTTACCATGAAACGTTGAGGTTTCATTGTTAATTGACGCGTGGCTGCGACGAATCGTTTGATTTTTCGAATTGGTATGTTTTGTCTTTGGTAAAGACAACGGTGATAAATAAACGTTGAGACGGTACACCTTGGTCGTGAGATCGCTTGTCTCTGGTGACGTGAACACACATAATTTAAGCATAAACAATCAGTTTTATATGATTGAGCATGACACCTTAATTCTTCAAAAAAATCTTCTAAAAAGTAATTATTAAAAGCCAGTCCGAAAATTAAATTGTTAGCATGCCTTACCTTCTTGGTCAGCCAATACGAATTAAATAGTTTGTTATTCCTAGATCAATATTCTTTATCAAGCGATATTTTTTAGAACATCAATTTGAAAGCAATTTTACTGCGATTCAGTCGCGATTGCAGATTTATGTGATAAAATGATGAACGTCCCCAAACTAAAACAAAACTGGTGTGTGAAGAAAAGCGAATCTTGAAATTAATTTGTTCAGAAAAAAGCTTACCATCATTGCGATCACAGATAGAGTGAAGTTTCGTAAGAAAGTCACTTTTACCGATACAGCAAATACATACCTGTAATGATAAAAAAATAATATAATTAATGTTAAATACCTACTTACTTCCTTATAGCTGATTGTTTAAGATTGAATGAGATTCCAAGAATCGAATTGGAACCAACGTCATTAGAATCCTGACGCTGAGCCCGCTATACAAATCGCTAATAGCAAATAATAATAACAATCAACAGCTAAAACAATTTCTTAACAATCACAAAACCAATTTGGTTTATTCAATTAACTCACATGCAAATGTTATAGCCCTAGGGGTTAAAATATTTATACTGTACTAGCTGCGCCCCGCGGTGTTTCCCGCGATTAAAGAGCATGAAAAATTAAAACAAATCTATCCCACGGGAACCATACACTTTACCGGGATAACATGTAGCCTATGTGCTATTCCAGACTATAATCTATCTCTGTGCCAAATTTCATCCAGATCCATTTAGCCGTTCTGGCGTCAAAGAGTAACAAACATCCATTCATCCATCCATCCAAACTTTCACATTTATAATATTAGTATAGATAAATTAAATCCGTTCGGAATTTATTAAATATTTTAATCCGGACATAATGGCGTAAACAAAGTGATGGCATGTAGACGATCGAACTGAACGAGGGCAGAGCGGATCGGGAAGTAATTTCGTACAGAGTGAGGAATTATCCTGGTCTTAGATATAGGCTAGGTCAAGTTATCCACGCGGGTGGAGCCTTGGATAAAGCTAGGAAATGCAGTACATAATATATACTCTAATTAAATATAGTTCTAAGTAAATTGTAGCGTCGTTTTTTGTAACCTCTGATAGCCCTTAAATGTTGCTTTATAAGAATTATTTTAGTACCATCGATTGAAATTCCTGTTCTTTAAAAAAACAACATCGTGGACCGTTGCTACCGGCTGTAAGATATTATAGTTAAAATGTCGTAGTCAAAATCGCATTTACGTTGCAGCGACAAATTACCGCTGTGGGTATTTCTCGAAATGACGCCATAATCACAGCTACCTCGTCACGCGATGTCTAGATTAAAGTAAATAATGCTTAAATTACATGGTACCACCACATCGGTAAGTAGGGAGACACACGAATCTGGATTGTTAGAGATTTTTTTAAAGTTATTATGAACACAAAATTTTGTTACAAGTTTAGTTAAAAAAAAACAAGCGCCCTGAGTTTCTTGCCGGATCTCCTCAGTTGAGGTTGCGTTCCGATCGCGTTGTAGAGTTAAGAAAAAAAATGTAAATAACAATTTGTAAATGGCCTATTATACAAAATGAATGACTTGACTTTGACCTGACTACTAGAATTAAATATATATGGAGAATAACTACTGTACCGTCAAGCACGATCTTTAAAATGTAGCGAAACAATAACGTAAACCTCTTCCGTCTCGCTCACATCACATACGTCAATAACGATTATGACAGTGACAGCATGATCCGATATCATTGAGTTTACACTACGAGTTCCTGCTCATACCAAAGATGTGTCTCCAAGGGTAAACTGCAAGCCAACTCTATAACAAATCGGGAAAGAGCGACTACGATGTGCTTGCCAGTAAATTTTACATTAAAAAAAAACTAAGCCACGTCATTCCCCTCCACCTGCACGGGCGATGTCATTTCGCCGTGTCCACGGAAACCTTTCAAATTACCCGCTCGGCAGACGTGTCATTAGATAGAAATTAGTGGTTTATTATTGTCGAATTAAATTTCCGAGTAGCGGCCAAGACTGATCCGTTTTTTATTGAGGTTTATATATATGTGTGTAAAAAAAAACAATCCCCCGATCCGTCAGACGATAAGCCGTGGTGTGGGAGGTGATTACATGTGTGAGAGATTGGACTGGGTTTAGTTTGGTTTTGTTTTAGTACAGTCCGCTTTTGGGTGAATAAAAAGATATATATATTATAACATTGTAACTCACTGACCTCTATGGTATATATCGCTGGACTAATCATAAGCCCGGTTATCGTGTGCCTATTTGATTTTCGCCATTTTGGCGCTGATAGCGGCAGTGAGGGGGAATAGAACTAATAATAGAGATGGGACAGTGATATGATACATCGATAAAAATGTTTATGCTTTAACCTACCCATGCAGTAAAATGAAAATAATTATGATCCATTCCTTTAACAATGGCTAATGTCCAAAATAGTCGAGTGGTTAATACTAAGATGAAGCAAATAATGATAATGATTAGCCGAATCGCTCATGGGTAGGGTAGGTAATCTTAGTATAAGCCGAAACCGGACTAAAGGGTGGTGTGTGACTAGCTAGATCCTACTTAAATAAGGATCGTTTTTTAATTAGAAATGAGGTAATGTAATGTTGTCTGGGAAGCAATGGAGTAGGTAAGGTATTAATAGAAAATAAAAATCATCAAAGTAGTACATGAGTTATGTTTAATAAAACAGTCATCAGAGAAGTGTTTTGAACAGATGTAATCATATTTTTTCGGACGCCAACTAGGCTTTTCAATGCTTTTGAGCCATAATTCTAGTCTTCTATTGTCAGTCGGAAACCTGTGAATTAGTAAACATTGTTTTAAAATAATATGTATTTGATAATACAAATCTGTCTTCGGCGATTTTTACGTTCTTGAACGTTCTATCTATTTAAGATATTGATAGAAAAAATATCGATAAATTTTATCGACAAGGAACTTTTACAGCACTATTGAATTTTATTGTTTATAAAAAACCGATAATACAAAGGCAAATGCGTTGTAATCACGTATAAATAAGATTAGTAACATATTTTTAAGTGCCTATAATATCAATAGAAGTTTTAATTTCTTGAATATTAGCCGTAAATTCACTTACATGTGGAATGTAACCCCACTTCCCTTCTGGTAAAGAGTTTTGCATAACACGCACTCATTCATGGTTTACCTATTAACTAACGCCACTTATTTATGTATTAACTATATTAATACGACACAACAAACAAGTTTAATCGCGTTAAACCTTCAAAATCACTTTATAAACACGGAGACAATGTAAACAAAACAACGGCCATTTGCATTTTACGTCAGATTTAGTTCCTTTCCCCCACGATGGGGGCGCTTCAAATAGGCACCATAGATAGCTGTCATTTTAAAGGATATCATTAGTCTAGCGTACTTGTATCATGGACGTCAGTGTTGTAACTGGATAATTTAGTTGATAGAACTAGGCGATACTTGGCGGAAATCCATTGTTAACCCCATCCATTGTTGTCCCATTGGATAATTTAGGTTACTCTTGGTCTATGTTAAAACCAGTTTTTTTGGTATGATTAAGTAGGAAAAGTTTTCTTAAAAACTGAATAGCCAATTCTTTAATGTATACTTCGCTTATTTGTTTGCCCTCAGACCAAAAACTAAATAGTTCCTTAACTTTTTAAATACGCCTCATGACTTATGTACTTAGTTAGCAAAAACAAAGAAAGCATACTATTATCATTAAAGTAATTTCGCAATTCAAATCACAAAATAATTCGGACAAATCTCAAACAAAAGCCACAAATAAGAACTACAATGACAAACGTCATCGCCTCACGAATCTTAAAAAAAGGTTAAACAAAAAAAAACAACATATCCGACCGCTAGATAAAGATGGCGGCTGTGGTTTTTTTCACGTAATTATTGTCCGTATTTTTTTTGTACGGTCATTATCCATCCAAATCCCAGCTCGTAATGATATGAAGTCAAATTATAAGGCTCCGAGATTTCGGGGGCCTATTAACATACCTAGCGATGGACGTGTATCATTTGAATTTTACGGAAAATAACGACATGGTTAGTGGGAAAAATATCAAGGCCTCGATTCTGCTAACACAATCAACTTGAAATGTAATGACAGTGGCATTGTTATTGTCATTTTATCGCTTACCAATTGCGTATAAAGACTTAGAACCGAGATAGTTCTACAGCGTAGTAATTTTTTATATCTATGCACCTACATTATTCTAATGTGAATATTAAGTCGAACGGAAATTCGAATTTCAAAATTCAAATTACCAGGTTTATTATTTTTTTATGTGTTCTTAATATTTTTTAAACATGAAAAAAAATATTTCATAAATTTTAAAAAGGAAGCGAACGCTAGCTCTCTGGATCGGGACCAACGAGCAATACCAGAATCATCTATCACGTTAGGCCTCCGGTCTCCCGCTTTTAAAACTAACAAATTCCCAGCTTAACACCACATTTATAAAACTATAGCTGCCTACCTCTGAGTCACAGTAAAAAAAACTAAGAGCCAAAAGCTCTTAATTCGTCTATCTATCACTTGCTTTGGAATCTTTATAACCATCAGTCATGTTTATCAAATCTACCTGAAGCGCATTACTCATTACTAGGGGTTTGAAAAAATAGTGGACAAGCGTGAGAGTGGCTAAAATACTAATGGTTCCGTAGTTTATGTAAAACATATTGATATTTGTGCAAATTTTGTTTATACACAAATTAAGATGTAAAATATTTTTTTTGCACTTGTGCCTTATCAAGTTTAGTTGTAATTTATAGATAAAAAAAATGCAAATCAACTGCTCAAAAATCTGTGTGTTAAAAACTATATTATTAGTTTTTACCTAATAGCAGCTGGGCATATATTGTGATTTTTTTTTGTAATATCGCCAGACGAACACGCCAATTATACGATCCCGCACTTAGCAACGTATATCTCGTATATCTCAGTATATTTTAATACTTATATAGATATTAAACATCCATGACTAGGGTACATTCATGCTTATCACACAAAGTGTCCCTACCAGGATTCGGATCGGGAAACTTCAGCGTAAAAAGCCGAGTCACAGTTCAGAGCTTTTTGTTATGAAATGCGGATCCCTAAAATAAGTAAATCTCTGAGCGGCATCTAAGTTTCGTGCTTAATTCTAGACGCAGCCACAATGTATAATTGAGCTTATTTATCAAAGTGATGTTTTAATAAGTGTTATGTATGTAATTTGTATGGAAAAAGCTATGGGAGAGAGCAGATAATTTGTCTTTTCTTTAAATTGGTGGCCAGTTGTAACTAGTACGGCATGTTTCTTTTTTTTCTTTACTCATCACTTAGTACTGGCGACTTAGTACGCGTTGTTTTTGGATTTAAAGATATCGCTGAGGAACCCCCAAAATTTTCTGAGACAAAAGTTATCCAGTATGAAAATCATTTGATATTCTAGGTTTAATTAGTCCGCCAAAGCCGCTGCCTTCTAGTGGCAGTAATCTAGCAAAGTTTGGATGTGAATGAAAGTGTGTACCTAATTTCTATAGGTTACAACGGGTTTATTATGCTACATTTGTGTATTTTTTCTTCGTACTCATAGTGTACAGACAAAATCTAAACTACAGGGTATAGTGAAAAATGCTTAATGGATTCTCGGGGGCGATTTTAATTTAAACTAAGACTGCATCATTACATTTTTGAAAAAATATTTTCCTAGTCAGGAATTGAAGTGGTCGATATTCTTTAAAATTAGCACTATTTTAAGTGTCGTATTTTATTACTTGCAAGAACTTGGTCTATAAAGCAACTTTATCGGAAAGTACAGTATATTTTTTTTCAGAATCAATAGGTTCAATTCCTGGCAAGGGAAATTATTTTTCAAAAATCCAATGTTGTAACTTTTTTTTCAACAAAATCGGTCCCGAGAGCATTTTGGCTATTCGCTATATTTTGGCCAGATTTGGCCATCCACGCCCATTTGAAAAAAACATTTTGTATTTGTGGTTCAATTACATGTGCCAACGCCAACTCCATTCCGTTGTCAAAAAGAAAAATCATAAAATCTCTTCAGAAACATCGTAAAACATAGTTACCCCAGAAAGCCCATCACAAAACCTTCCTTTTTCAATTTCGTTATCCTAATTTAGAAACCAACCATACATGCCGACAATGACACACACAGACACTATAATTACCCCTCCCCCCCCCCCCCCTGGGCCCAAAATTACCGCACCTCCCATTAACCACCATCCCGTAGTTATAAAAAAGTATGGTCAGTAAAAAAGTCGTATACCCGCGGCCAATAGCGGGCATTTGTCGGTGAGCAGCTGATATTCAACCCATTTGTCACGCTGTAAGGTTGATTTTAGATTGATGGGTGTAGGTCATCAAAGAATGACGGGCCGATTTTTAAGACTATGAGGATTTCTTTATGTAAGTGTGTGATGGGTTTGTGTGTGTGTGTGTGTATAATAGTACGGTAGGTACGATTAGCGTTCTAGCTTTTGAATGGATTTCAGGTTTTTTGTTCGGATGTTGATAAGTATAAGGATTTATAGGTTAATATATAAGGTGTCTATACCCTACTTGGTGAAAAAAAAGCAAAATGGACTAACAAGTAAATAGAACAGCAACAGATGATGTTATGGAAAAAATCTAACACGTCTTAGTAACGTCTTTTATCTTGCTGTTACAAACTGTCTTATTTATAGAAACGTAACAATCCATTTACAACGACATGTAAGTTCATTAATTACCTACGATGGAAAATGATTCATTATTTTTAATTTATTGTTTTAATCTAGAAAATAATCGTCACTTGTTTTATGAGCCAATCAATTGAATTAAGAACAAAAACATTTATTATTTTAAAAATAGAATGTCATAAAGCAGCCGGTTTTTTTTATCGCCGTCATCCACGCGAAGGTAAACACGTCACGCCTAACTTTTTAATTAATAATATCGGTAGCAGTAATTACGCAAATGTAGCTCACATTTAATCGAGACCGCGCTCGCCATTTTTATCCGGCGAGCTATTGAATTGAGCGCAATAAAATTTTATTAATGTTAATTGACAGTAAGTTTACGATTATTAAGGTTTGTACGAAGAAAGATATGATTTGCGGTTATTGGTGACATAACCATTGCAACCGGACATGGTTGGTTGATGAGGCTTTATAACATATATGCTGGCCATATTTATTTTAAAATACAAGTATAAAAAAAAACAATCTTAAAAGACAACTTGTCTATGCAATTTTTATCTGAGGATGCACGGCAGGGATTAAATTTAAACCAAAATGCACTTTAGACTATGGTTCTCACTACTACGTTGTCATAGGAAGTATTATTTGAGCCTGTTTCACAATAATAGGCCAATAGTGAGAAAATTAAAAAGACATTTTGTCTATTACCATTTGTTCATACATTTAATAATATGTTAAAAGCATGTTATAGATATAAATGACAATGAATCCTCCAATTAATAATGATTGCAACACATTTTATATTACTTTTCAAATATCCCAAAATGTCTAAAATAACGAAAAATCATATTACTTGACACTGGCAAAATGGCGCTATTTTGTAGTCGATTGCCTACACACAAAAAGAAGAATACATTTTTTACAAAGATGTGTGCCTAACACATTTAAATGTATCCAATATTTCACAGACAATAAATATCTACAAAAAAAAAGCCATATTGTTATACCGCTCGTGATCTCACCACCATCAAGTTTAATTGTCGCTGGCTTCTTAACAGGCCTGACTGCTGCCAAATACGGCCTGTAGGTGCCGCCGTAGTCACGCCTCTAGAGCGAACTATGTCCTAGTTGAAAATATGGGCCCTGCATTATGTGTTTTATAAAGGATACTATTATTTTAAATCTAGGAATTGTTTTTTAAATTGCATAGATCTAAAGATTACATTGTGTTTATCTTATACGCGCCTAGTGAAGTCGCATACTTGCTTTATCCATCATAAGGAGTTGGGGTTGGTGCCCACAGTCCTACAGTCTGAATGTGTTGGAATAGAAATATTACATCTCTCAAAATAAGGCACTATTTTATGTGTGCTGGAAAACGATATCTACAACATACTTGATAGAATTTGTATGGGCCAACTGTCAAGTAAGTTGTGGATAGGATTTACCAGCATATTCGACGCACATCGAAACTGTCAATGGATGAAATAAAACTTTTGGACAGACCTGTCACGGTTTTGAAATTAGAACTTACGCACACTAAGTCGCGGGGAAATGTTATACACAACTCTCGACCAGAATTTTTGGCGGGCTTTTTTGCAAAAAAAAAGTGTTTCTTTGATAAATAATGTGTAATATTAGGGGGATAATAACCATTGTGTGTTCATAAACGCGTACAAGTGAAGGCAATTGAAATAAAATAGTATAACTTGACTTTTTAAGTATTGCCAAGATGGCCGGTAAATTTTCATTAAAGTATACACAGCTTTACTGATATGGGTAGGGGATTCATTTCGTCATCAACATTACTATTATCATCAGTGGTACATATAATGCAATAACAATTATCAAGAATTATTTGACACTGGCAAAATTGGCACTATTTTGTAGCTGATTGCCAACATAAAAAAAGAAGAAGAAGAAGAACTCTCGACCAATAAACAGAACTCATGTGAATGAAACGCTCGGGATGTCATTAAGGTCGTATTTTCGAATAAGCAAGCTCCTTCACGCGTGACTTCCAATGTAACGACGACCCTTACAAGGCGAAGTGATCCTAATTAGCAGCGCGCGGGCATAACCACACTTGCTATTGGCATTGAATCATCTATTTCTATTACAAAGCAATTTAAAATGTCTGTCCGTACACTAACACTTCTCAGACGAGATATAGCGATGAATAAAAACTAATTATTTGACTATTATTGGAGACCCGTTAGACATATTTGGTGGTAAACTTGTTTCCTGTACCGTGGGTACCGGGTTCGAATCGCAGTTGGGCAAACTTTACACGAATGTAAGTACCCGAGTCATGGACGTGTTTAATATCAATATAAATCATATTCTGGGTTCGGTCCCAATCCATTATACGGTACTCATTGTACAAGCATTGCTTAGTTTGGTACAGTACTGTGTTCACCGTGATGATATAAGTAATCATTATCATTCAGTCTTGATCACTAAGGTCGTATAGTTGCTATAAGAATCTTTTACATTTATTAAAAGGAGAACTAAATGTAATTTAAGCTGGTTACATACTTGCGACTGAGTAGTCGATAAAGTAGGTAATGGGTCGTTGTCGTTCCATTAATTTATTGTCGTTTTAATTATTTTTTACCTTATTAAGGTTGTTTTACTTTACAATCATGTAATTATTTGCTAAATCCGCGTCTTCTTTTAGATTTTTTTTCTTTTTGAATGAAATTATAATATGTAACTATTTTAAATATGTAATGCAAAAGTGAAAACCTCCAAAATTCTCTTTGGCACAAAAACGCACCTCTTAAAAAATCCCTATGGCGAAAATGTGCAATAATCGAAAAAATCCACTTCTTATATTCACGCGAATACTACACATTGAAATTAAACTTATTTTACAGATTTTATCGCGTTTATTCCTAGTGCCAACCCGGTACAAACTTTGACACTAGAACGTCAAACACCTCAGTCCTCCCGCGACCATGGTTGCTGTAAAGCAGCTGAAACATCGAGAACGTAAAATAAGTTCTATTTCAATAAAAAAAAAGCTTCCAAGAATTCCAAAGACAAAAAGAGCAAGTACACACTAAGTAGCCAAAAATACCATTGATAAAAAAGTCGCATTCGCCCATCTGTAACGAGCCTACAAACGAACTATTCGAGTGCAGTATCACGGTACAATAGACCCGGCCACCGAATAAGGCTGTAATTGGAAATTCTAGGCGACGCAAACCATTACAGGAGGGTACATGTACCGCGTGCTAGTAATGCGACATCTACGCGATCGGGGCCTATTTAAAACCTATTTGGGTCCCATTTATGGAAAAATAAGGGTTTAAAAGAGAGATTGAGAATATTAATTTGCTAGAAAAATATATTTTAATCTTGTTGTGGATGCGGAATCATATGAAAATATTATCGTGATTATATTAATAATATCGCCAGACGAACACAGTAACTATACGGTCCCACACGAAAGAACGGTATTATGGGTACCGTACAATGGACTGGGTGGTAATCCCAGTTTATAATACTTATTTTCTAGTGAATGTAGCGTCTCTATCTACTGCCGCCTTCCTACCTAGGCAAGTATGCTCCATCGTAGATCTCATCGTCACTTACCATCAGGTGAGATCGAGATCAAATACTTGCCTATAATGTAATAAAAAAATAAAAAAAAATTAGATATTAAACATCCATGATTTGGATGGTACATTCGTACTTATTTCACAAAGTTTTTATCTACCAGAATTGGTTGACTTAGATTTATGAATTAAGAGTAAAAACAACCTATAAAAAATGTACGAACCATTTTCAAATGTCTACTTGTAGAAATAAACATACAATATTCTAAAAATAACCCTGCACTAAACTCTCATTATTGGTACTTTCTCAAACAAATTACCTTAAAGAAATAATATTTTTCAAACTTGCAACACCACTTCGCGCCATCCAGTAGTTCACGAACGCAAACATTATTTGCTATTTTATTAAGGCAAAATGTACTGTAACATTAAACAAATAAGTTGTTATGTTTGTGAATAATTTATATTGTACGAACGTGCCTCACGCTGCATTTTGTTGACATTTCCCATTTTACCTTTTTTCTATTGTAAGAAATTGTTTATTATTTATTATACTGTGGTTATGAGAGCAGTGGCGAGCGGGGTGTGGACCCAAGAAAAATCCGGGATCAACAGCGTCTAGAATCGAAACCTACGAAAAAAATAAACTAGAAAACGCCCTATAAAATGCGCCTTTTCTATCCGTTCGTAGGACACATTACTTTGGCGATCTGTTGTACTTTACGCCGAGATAAACTCGCCGATCTCGTAGTCATAAGCCTGCAGCGGAATGTTTTATAAATCGACGCTTGCCGCGGTTCTAAACTCGCAGATTTGGTGGCCGCAAGCCCGTAGTCCATAGGTTTATAGATCGACCATTGACGGCTGCACGGCGGCGGCTACCCATGCCTTATTACGTCACGGCTATTAGTGTTTACTGTTCGACGGCTTTGTTTAATGTGTTGCCAACTGAAACAATACTAATTAGATGTGGGGATGTTGGGGAACAAAGGGAGTGATTTATGTGTAGATAACGTGACGCCAGGACCAATCAAAATCTTCGTCTGCCTGCCTTCGATTCAAAAATAATCAATGTAATTCTTGAAAAGAATTTTCAGTACTTTTAATTGTGTTCATTCGTTATAGTTCAAGTTTAATACGACTTTAGAAATACAATTATTAATGAGACCAAATAATCGAAATCCAAGCGCATAATAGATTCGGAAATTGCATGGAAGCTGCTTAACAGTCTTATTAGGCACTCGTCTGACAGACCCCGTAATGTATGCAAACCCCAAGTCTCACTCCCATGACCCGTCACATCAAACCCGAACCTCCCAAAGGCAATCATTAAAGAAACATAAACCCCAACAGCGCCATAATAATTGTTTTACAATACTAATCACATTTCGGCTCCGTTCCCTTTTACTGAAATATTTAAATGCCTCTCATATTCCTCGACCCATAAAATTAACTCTAGATACATTTATAGTTCGCAATAAAGGTCCAAGTAACGACATCTGTACACAGAAGTTGTAATCTTTGACATTAATTTGCTGAGGGCCGCTTGTAAAATGTATTTAAAACCAAAGGGACCGTTAAATTAAGTTTATTCTTGGAATATTAATAAAAATGAACTCAAATACTACACAATGAAATAAAAGTAATTTAAGTATTTTATCGCGTTTATATTACGATTTTTACGTTCTCGATGTTTCAGCTGCTTTACAGCAACCAAGGTCACGGGAGGATGAGGACCATTGCAAGACCTCAAGACAGAGTGACTTGAGATCTTGCAAGGGTGTATCAAGACACTCGGAACTCTTTCTGTGTAGATCGGACCGCAAACAACAACTAGATATGAGGGTACCCCGTTTCAAACTATGACACTAGGACGTCAACCACCTCAGTCCTCCCGTGACCATGGTTGTTGTAAAGCAGCCGAAACGTCGGGAACGTAAGAATCGTAATATAAACGCGATAAAATCCATAAATTTGTTTTATTTCATTAATGAACTCGGTACACATAATATTGGACCACTGGGTTGACAAGTATTGAAACCGATGGGTACTAAACTATTTTCTTTATTATAACGTAAAGTTATCAATGCTCGCATGTTGAAAGGTTTATATAAATGTGCTTCTGTTTAAATGTACTATGTCTTTCGCGATCACACATGACGAATAATATAATCTTCCCTCTCTTTTGCAGGTGACTCGTAAACGATTGTTTATTCGAGCTTATTCGCTCAAATTGAGAGCGTATTATCTGATATGTAAGATTGTTTTTAGAGTTATGTTAACATTGAAGTACCGTTTCTATATTAAGTGGTTTTACTTAGTACCTAAGTGGTAAAGAGTGTGTGAGTGAGTGTGTGTGTAGGAACACAGGAGAGCATTCCGCGTTTTTGGTATTGTATGTGGATACAACCGGCGCAGACAGGTCCGTATAACGTAGAACGCGAACGCTGAGCGCTATCCGTCCTAGGTATATCATAAAAAAGTATTTTTTTTAAATTACCACCTTATACACAATGATTCGGAAAGGGTATACTAACCTTTGAACCTGCGTTTCTTTATCGAATTTGTATTCATTATATGATATCATAATTGTGACATGAATTTTATTTTTATTTTCCTCCCAAAAATTACAAAGCTCATTCCTTTGGAAACAAAATTTATTTAAAAAAAATCGACACATCGAAATTCTGACTTCGCATATTGAATACAAATGTCCTATAGAAGCGCAGGTTCAAAGGTTAGTATACTTTCCGAATTAGCCTGTGTATTTCGCTTCCGCCCAGTCATTCAATCAGTCACAATTTTCAGCACACAAGGAAAACCCATCCGAAAACCCGATACGTGACTTGCAGGGTTCATGATCCATCCATTATACCTACTTAATACCGACCGCAGCTATTTGGTGGCCGTCCAATGGCGCGGCTTCCGTGCGACCATTACTTTTTGTCGGCCAATAGCGTCAATGCTCTGGCGCCGGCTGATCAGCAATTTGTCAATTCGGAATGGACTATCTTGCGGTGAGGCGTTATTAGTATAGTTTTTGTGAGGGAAATGTTGGTTAGATAAGCAAAAAAGTCGGTTGAGAAGAAAAAATCGATTGTTTTGAAGGTACGTAGTCTTTGTTCGTGTTGGTACCTACCAATATATCTATAGGATATGTGACTTTTCATTTAAATTGTGGAATAGGAATCTAGAAGCGTGGCTGTTGATTGGTAGCAATTGACTCAAAGCGAGCAAATACAAGCCTCAGAGGAATAAAAATAATCATGTTCGGACCGATCTCAGCTCGAGGACATGAAAACATTTATTTATAACTATTTGTCCGCGTTGTATTTAACAAAAAAAGTTTTCTAAAATAAAAGTAGTCTAAGTTACTCCTTGTTACATCAGCTATTTGCCAGTGAAAGTCCCGTCAAAATCGGTCCAGCCATTTCAGAGATTAGCCGACACACACAGACCGACAGAAAAAAACAAAAAAAAAATTGTTTTGGTATATGTGCCGTGTATACATCCAAATGCACTTAGTAAAAAGCGGTTATTTTAATATTACAAACAGACACTCCAATTTTATTTATTTGTATAGATGTTTGTACACGATCTCAGCAAGACCTAATAATTTTAAACATCTCATGTCTGAATCCCAAACCATTATTAGTTAATTTAAATTTCTTAGCTATGTACTTACCAAAATGAAATAACAATTCAATGATATAATTGATAGAACTAAGCGATTCTTAGCGAAAATCCATTGTTAAACAAATTGATTGATTGATTGATTGAAATCCCCCCTCACATTGAGGGGAGGCCCGTGCCCAGCAGTGGGACATAAAAAAGGGCTGGAATAATAAAAAAAAAAACAAATTGGGGAAAAGAGCGCCCGCTCGCGTTCATATTTTTTATAACAGGCAAGCCGAGGATCAGTGGTAGGTTAGTCTTCCCCCATTAGTTCAATGATAGTTTATGCATGAAATATGTAATCTAATAATGGTTCTAGCTTAGGTAATTTTTTACTCCATATATAACCGTCTCGTCTCGTCTCAAACTATGACACCAGGACGTCAACCACCTCAGTCCTCCCGTGACCATGGTTGCTGTGAAGCAGCCGAAACGTCGGGAACGTAAAAACGAAAAGTATACGCGATAAAATCCTTAAAAAATCGTTTTATTTCAATGTGTAGTATTCGCGTAAATATAAGAAATCAATATACTTATGAAACACAATAAGTATATTGATTTCTTATATTCTCTCAGTTTCATAACATATTTAGTTCTCAGAACTAAATATGTTATGAAACACAATTTTACGGGTGACCAGCCACCAAATTGCTCTAATATTGTATACATGAACCTCTAACAAGCAAAGAAGTGGTTGGACAAACATACATTATTACTGGATCACGAGATCACCGGTAACCAAATTGGTCTGTCCAAAGTTTCGGTTAGTTTGAAGTAAGTATGATTTAAAAGTTATCATCATAATTGTCATGTCCGTCTGTCTGTCTGTCTGTCTGTCTGTCTGTCTGTCTGTCTGTCTGTCTGTCTGTCTGTCTGTCTGTTTGTTCCGGGTAATCTCTGAAATGGCTGGACCGATTTTGACGGGACTTTCACTGGCAGATAGCTGATGTAACAAGGAGTAACTAAGGCTACTTTTATTTTAGAAAAAAACATAGGATCTCACGAAAAGAAATTAAAACCAATGTAACAGCGCTGCGCCTTATTAAGTTTGATAGCAACAACCTGCAATGCGTCCCGCGGGCTCAGAAAGCGCGAGCAGGCTGTTGCCAACGGTTGTGTCTTTGTTAAATACCACGCGAACGAAGTCGCGGGTAACAGCTAGTTTAAAAATATATAAGCTTATCAGATAAACTAGCAGAAGGTTTTCGCACCAAAGGTTGTACAGAATGGTTACTCCATTTGTGTGTAGGAATGAACGCATACACGAAAATACACACACATGTTTGCTTCGTCGTACTAAAGGCATCTCTACGTATTTAGGTCTATGTGTGTGTGCATATAAGGCCAACTTTTATTGGCAGCAACTAATCAGTCAGAAATAATCGGACAGACTTTAATGTTGTCACATGTTTTATTACTCTCAATAAGATGCCGATAAGTCGGTCACCTTTTGCACGGGCCATTGACTACGCGGTATCTTATAGTAGTTAGTCTTACGCATATGACCTACAAGTACAATCCATTTGCAGTACTCATTTCAATAATGTATCGTATCTTGGTTCGATTATATATCAAAATTTGTCACGCGTTCAAAATGATTGCAATGCTCCTTTTCAACGAAGCGCACATTACATATTTATATACATAATACCAGCCCTTTTTAATGTCCCACTGCTGGGCACGAGCCTCCTCAATGCGAGGGGGATTAGGCCATAGTCCACCGCGCTGGCCGAGTAGGGGTTGGCGGACTTCACACATCTTTCGATGGGTTCTCTGACATGCAGGTTTCCTCACGATGTTTCTACGCACATTATTAATCAGAAAATATAAAAGTCTTTGTTGTATCTTACTCTCTGGGTTTTTATAGGGAATCCATTACGCATCAATCTAGGACATAAAGTGTTGAATTCAGGAGTTGTTACGAGAGGCATAAAATGAAGATTTATTGTGGTGCTATCCCGAGCTTAGGACGGCCACCGTCTTTGAATCTATAAAACACTGATCGAAAGTAACTGAAATGGGTTGGTGTGATCGAGCATTTTTTAAATAAGGTTTTTCGGGATCTAAACGCGGACTCTTTTAGTTTGTCTTTTTTTTTATTAATTTTATCAACGATTTTTTTAATAGTCATGTTATTACAAAAAAAATAAGTTCCAGTATGTTGCGATGCGAGGCACACGGTACACTTTGACATCATAAATCTCAATTGTCGCTAGATATTTGAGCAATCAGTCCCAGGCTGCTTTATCATCCAAATAATCCAAGATTATTTAACCCTTATGATATCGTTTATTTTTGACGATTGTCTTGAATCTATACTTATACTTATATACTTATACTTATACTTATTACTTATCTATACTAATATTATTAATGTGAAAGTTTGGATGGATGGATGGATGGATGGATGGATGGATGGATGTTTGTTACTCTTTCACGCCCGAACGGCTGATCGGATCTGGATGAAATTTGGCACAGAGATAGATTATAGTCTGGTCTAGCACATAGGCTTACTTTTTATCCCGGTAAAATATATGGTTCCCGTGGGATAGATGTTTTAATTTTTCATACTTTTTATCGCGGGTAATACCGTCGGGCGCAGCTAGTTATAAATAAAACTAATTTTATGGATTTTATCGCGTTCAATTTACGTTTTTACGTTCCCGACGTTTCTGCTGCTTTATAGCAACCAAGGACTGAGGTGGTTGACGTCCTAGTGTCGTAGTTTCACGGGGGTTCCCTTATATT
This sequence comes from Pheosia tremula, assembly GCA_905333125.1. Classification (NCBI taxonomy): domain Eukaryota; kingdom Metazoa; phylum Arthropoda; class Insecta; order Lepidoptera; family Notodontidae; genus Pheosia; species Pheosia tremula. Next base: position 9,337,696 of record HG995404.1, on the reverse strand, counting down.
TAGTTAACGCGATAAAATCCTTAAAATTTGTTTTATTTCAAATGTGTAGTATTCGCGTAAATATAAGAAATCGATTGTCTTGAAACATAGTAATGGGCAAATCTCGGATTCCTCAATGTTAATTCGCAGCCTCGCTCCCATCAAATTGTATTGGTCCCATCAGAGCTCCGAGACAAAGTAAACACACACTGACATTTGGCTCGCTATCGGCTGCCCGATCAACTGAATACATTAGACTTAATAAAGGGAACAGGGTGCTTTTCATTAGCGAGCCCAGCCCTATCTTGATACGCGCACAAACGCCGTCCTGTAGGGCTGTCAGCTATTTGAATAGGATTACTGTTATGGTAGGAACATAATTGTAGTTAAGATTCATGTAATGATACAGGCTGCGCCGATTTTGGTATGCGCTTTTTTTTATTATAGTTGGCATTGGAATATTCAACTAAAATCTAGTTGAATATGTGAAATTTTGGCGTTGTTTGTTAGTGGTTTCAGTGTGACTGGGGGCTGTTATACAGGGCAATTCTAAAGATTCAATGACCGTCACTTTTTACTGAGCAAACGTTTTCTCATGATGATATTTTTTTAAAGACTCATTAATAATCTCATTAATATTACATAACAGGTATTCCGATAAGCTAGAATCTGTAATAAACTCCAAATAAAGTTTTTCAGATCAAGCAAACAGTTAGTCCCGGAAAATGCAAAATTAAATTGTATTGTACACCCATCAAGTACTACAAATTCCATCTGAACAAAATGTAAAAAAAATACAATAATACTTGTTCTTTTTTTAAATTCTGAGCTGTTTCAAGCTCTCGCTTTTGCCAACCCTACAGCAATGACTCCTGGCGCTACCCGGAATTGTTTAGAAGCTGATCGACGTCTCCCGTTTAGTTTTTTGTTACTAATTAGTTTAATGAGTTGTTTTGTGCTAAGATTAAGGAATAGACCTTTTTAAAAGTAATACTAATTAGTGGTTTAGTCGCCATTTTGATTTGGCACCTTCCTATTTAGCTCTCCATTATTTATGTTTACCTTTAAAAGGATCAAGCATGATAGAGAGCAATGCTCCTTGTTCAGCGATTAAAAAAAAATATACGTGTCAAATTGAGAAACATCCTTTTTGCCGTCGGTTAAAACGATTTCGATTACCACAGAGCTGTCAATCACAATGAGATTGATTATATTTCAGCTTACCTTATAGATCCCGGAACAAGCGTACTAAGCCAGTTCCGATTTGTGATCAATAAAGCCAGACTCCAAATGTAAAAGCGCAATAAAAAAAACTTATCGAGTATCGTAAACCACAGACAATAATTCTACTTAAGTACAGACAGCAAAACAAGAGTAGACAAAATGTTATTTGCTTATTATACGGCGAATGCAAGACGCCCGCCCGAAAACCAGATAATTGGTTCGGAATCCACTATTACACTCGCACAAGGTATATAGAATCGAGTTTTTACTTGCGTATTTGGTAGGATCATAATTTCTTGTCGAGTCTTGCGTCGTTTTTTTTATTGCCTTAAAGTCGAGGCGGCCTTTTTTGATACGATGCCAGATAATTCCTGCTTCGCCCGGCATTCGGAATAAATACTGGCTACTTATTGTGGACGCTGACCGTACTTCGTATGCGTTATGTAAGAGGCGACTGGGCCGTTTTTTTTTATTGGTTTTTGTCTCAGGATTCCAGTTATTGTTCCGTAATGGGGTGTGATAAAGCATTTTTATAAATTTAATTCGTTTGTTTCGTATGTGCGCGTGTTTGATTCTAGTCCTTATGTCTTAATGTGTAGGGTTGTACGTCGGTATGGGTATCATGTAAAATAGTTTGGTAATTCATGTGATTTTGAACGTGTTTATGTAAGCGCACGTACTTTTCTCACCTTCTTGTTGAGATGTTAATTGGGGAGCATGCGCAATATATCGTCAGAAAAAATGGATTATGAAAATTTTAAAAGTAATACTGGCGTCTCTTGCCATATTTGAAACCATTTAAATAAACGTTATTAAAATCATAACAATTTATTATGTGTTTCGCGTGACGAGAATGGGAGAAGAAAGAGAGAGCTAGAGTTGCCAACTCTAAAATTAAATATTACCTATAATGTTACTAACTAAAAATATTATAAATTTTATTCATGTACGATGCGTACAACAACATGTTCACGTGAATAAGATAAAATAAGAGTAACTTTTATTGTATAAAATTAAATAAACAATAAATTTTAACAGTTGCCCAATGTCAACTGCCAAGTAATATACATGAAAATGGCCGCCACCACTGCGGAACCCCGGTATGCTCACATTTAAAGATCAAAGCTCGAACCGGCTACCCATAGCGGGTTTATTGTAATTACAACATTATACATTGCCGTTTTGTTGCCAATAACATAATTTAAACCAAATATTGGCACCAATGATCAGATAACGACTGTTTGTACCGGTACCAGAGTAGGTAGCGGCGAGCGCACAAGTGGTTTCAATAAAATAATGTTATTTAATATACGAAAAAAGTATTCCTATCAAAAATATTGGTTGGTGCAACCGGGCCGGGCATTTCCTTGCTCAGCGAGTAGCTTTGGCTGTTCAGTGATGAAATGCGGCCAGCATCTTGGGTCGCTTCCGCATGGGCCATTTTTTTTCATATATTGTAAATATTAAGTAGGTTTTCTATTATATTTTTACGTTCCCGACGTTTCGACGGTCACGGGAAGAGTTTATATTTATGTTATAGATAATTTAGTTAACCACTATTTACAACGAGTGAAGCTCGCCTACTTGACTTATTTTAATCACACAATTCTACATACTGGTTTTTACACTAATCTAACCTGACAACACGCTGGCTGTTTTATTTATAGCACTCATAAAATCTTTGACATATTTTATGAACATACTCTTTAAGATATAATGGCATTTTGTATTTTTAAAGCATATTTTGCTGGCTTACATAAAACAAAAGGTTTGTCTTCTATTTAATTATAGGTGTTGTGGGTTGTAAACACAAAACAGTTTGTGCCTCTTAACACTTTTACGAGCGCGATTAAGTGATTTTTATGCAAATTGCGAGGTCAGCTTATTACATAACAGCGACAATAGATAGGCATTATAAACTAAACAGCAGCGCCCCGCGGTGTTACCTGCGATTAAAAAGAATGTCCTTTTCCTGTATGTCCTTTCGGTTCCTGTATACTATACCATAGGAACCATACATTTTATCGAGATAAAAAGCATATGTGCTATTCCAGAATATAATCTATCGCTGTGCCAAATTTCATCTAGATCCGTTCAGTCGTTCTGGCGTGTTGAATAACAAGCATCCATCCAAACTCTCACATTTATAATATTAGTGGGATAAGCTAGCCGTCCCGGTGAACTACGTACCGGCTCAAAATGAAATGTATTAGAATATTGAATGTTTCCCATGTTTTAATAGTTATTCTGCTATTCGGGGCGGAGACAAATTCGAAAAATCATACATCATAATATTCGGCCCAGCCGTTCTTGAATTTAAATGGTGTAAACTAACACGACCTCGTCGTGTATATGTAGATGTTTATTCATTTGGAAGTCAATTGTTAATTACCAATACATATTAGTTAAATAGGAACCTCCGGTTTATGAGGATTCCAAATGTCCATACGTTATTTTTTGATTCTTTCTATCTTTGAATGAATTCTTTCTATCTTTCTTTCTTTATATTCACCATTCGTTATCAGTTTTTAGCATCAATTAAATTCGGGCGCTAAACTTGAAACTTGCATTTTATTTTGATTGAAAACTTTTGTTGTCGATAGTACTTTTGCGAATTGAAGTCGAGACAGACGCAACTGAATCACGATTTGGGGGCAGACACGAAACGAACGTTGCCTTTCTTTAAAATAATCGACTCTTATACGTCATTTTGATTATGTTTACTGCAAAAGCTCTCATTATACTGAATACATCCGTAAGTCAAGTGCGAGATTATTCGTAAACTAACCGTATACTTTATAGTCTACCGTATTTAGGAATGTTTGTAAAGAGAATTGAAATCTATATCTATACATATAAATAAAATTGGAGTGTCTGTTTATAATATTAAAATAACCGCTTTTTACTCAGTGCATTTGGATGTATACACGTTACCTATACCGAAACAACATTTTTTACAATTTTTGTCAGTCTGTCTGTCTGTCCGTCTGTCTGTCTGTCTGTCTGTCTGTCTGTTTGTTCCGGCTAATCTCTGAAATGGCTGGACCGATTTTGACGGGACTTTCACTGGCAGATAGCTGATGTAACAAGGAGTAACTTAGGCTACTTTTATTTTAGAAAAAAAAATAGTATCTCACGAAAAAAAATTAAAACCAATGTTGCAGCGCAGCGCCTGATTAAGTTTGATAGCAACAACCTGCAATGCGTCCCGCGGGCTCAGGATGGGCGAGCAGGTTGTTGTCAACGGTTGTCTTTGTTAAATACCACGCGGACGAAGTCGCGGGCAACAGCTAGTATTGAATAACGCACATCGACTTCTCTAATGTTCTCTCATTCTTATGATCACAACAAAAGTTTATCTTACTTTTTTTCCGTCTATCTTAACTCGTACCGATCATTCCAGCTAAGATTCATATAATTTTATTTTAATAGTAAAATTCTCACACCATTTACATACCGGCGAATACGGATTAAAAAAAATACTCTAACTCGAGACCAATGCATCAATCAATGTCACTCGCATAACAATCCTTTGGACCATTGTGGTGTCGAAAATTCCGACCAATTTAGCGAATAAAATCCGAAAACCACGGGCCGGCTGCCACCGCCTACCTCCGAAAACGATTTGCATTGTTTTATAGAACCGACTATTTAAAACCACTGAAGAAATTATAAAATTATATCGCTGATTGTAGTTTTAGGGAGATTTTATACATGAAAATGCAATTTTATTTAACACACGTACTTTATGGAAGTAGACCAAAGAGTAAATTTTTTTACCATTGACAAAAAAATACGAGACTAGCCCTAGATGACTGGTGATAGACCTTATTTACCAACCCCTGACATTTCATATTATTTGAATATCAACTTTGTTATTACAAATATAGAGCTTATGTTTATTTCGAGGTTTTTGTAATACGATGGTATCTTACAACCAACCGTTTGCAACTGCTCAACTTTTCGTTTGAAATTCAAATTTCGAATGAATTTTAAATTTGGAATGAATTTCTGTTCTGGACGTGGTCGTCAATTGCACGTGTCAAATTCACAAAAGCAAAGGCGCGTTCGAACACTATTCAAATGTTACGTACATACATAGAGCAATGATTCAAACATAGAGAATGTTCGATTCGCCACGCATAGACTAGTTAATCGTCGAGTTGGTTATAAAAAATAAATTTGGTTGCCAACCCGCTCGGTTTTTAATCTTTTTTCACCGTTATAATTCTGTTTGTGTGTGTACAAGTCATTTCGTTTCATTGACTCCGTTTATTAAAAAAAAGTAGATACTTGTCTTTTGAAGGGTGCATTCGATAACTAATAAGTCCGTAGTACCCTTAATTAACAAAAGTCAATGAAAATGTGTAGCATTATTCAGATAGGGTTTATAACCTTAAACCTGGGCTATTTTAGCGCATTTGCAAACACTAAGATAAGCCAGAATGCGAAAGGGAAAAATACAAAAGAAAATCACACAAGAATTATGTCAAGTGCGCGATTATTCGTAACCCAACTGTATAGTTTATAGTCTGGGACCACTGCTGCTCCTGTAAACCAGCATCTACAGTGGTTTCCAATAATGACACCGAGGTTTGATCCTCGGCGAGTTCCGGGATAAAGTTTTCTTGAAACCCGCGAATTTAATCGAAAGATAAAAATAGGAAGTTGGAAGTAAATTATCCACATCCCTCCATTGCAAAGCTGGAGACAAAAAAGATCTGGTAGACAAATTTCCACAGAAGCAAAACTCTTACAGCTGGACTAAGTCCAGGTGTAAGCCGCCACGGAGAGTTTAAATTCTAGTTGGTCCCAGTGTCTCCAACCATGTCCGTGTCCTTATTTCTATAATGACACCAGTTTATAACGGCAACCAAACTGAACCACCACCAAACTGTAAACCTTTAACTGAACCAAGCTTGCGTTAACTGACATCGGATACCACCCATCCACAATCTCTTATTAACCTCAAAAGTTAAATATATTCAATTAACCTTAAAGCGAACAAACGTTTGCCACGATAAATCACGAACGCCAACTGAGGCAACGGTAGCCGGGAATCGAACCGGCTACCCGATAGCCCCGGGTCAGTAGATAGTATCGAATCGCGACATTCTCCCCACGTTAATTGTGCCCGCGCGATTTAATTGACGCCATTTTGTATTCTTGGGACGGTAACGTTTCGGATTGTGTTACCGCGAAGACGGTTCCATTCCCGTGCCGTGGACGTGCAGTTTTAAAAATAACATACATTTTACCGGGATAAAAAGTAGCCTATTTGTTTTTTCAGACTATAATCTATCTCTGTGGCAAATTTCATCTAGATCCGTCTAGCTGTTCTGGCGTGATTGAGTAACTAACATCCATCTATCCATCCATGCTAACTTTCTAATTTATAATATTAGTGGGTTGTTATTCAGTGTGGTCCAGAATCTACCAGGTTAACAGCAATAATAGTCTCGCCCACTATTAGAAAAGGGACTATTGATGACATCTGCCTACCCTGGGACAGCAGCCTGGGACTGATCGCTCAAATATCTAGCTACAATTAAGATTTATGATGTCAAAGTGTGACGTGTGTGCATGGCAACACACTGCAGCTTATTTTTTTTTTAATAAACATGGTTAAAGAAAATATGTTAAAAAAGTCAAGCCCGCTGAGTTTCTCGCCGGATCTTCTCAGTTGAGGTCGCGTTCCGATCTGATTGGAGAGTTAAGAAAAAAAAATGTTAATGACAATTTGTAAGTGCCCCGTAGGCCTATGCGAAAATAATGACCTGACTCTGACTTTGACTTGACCTCTTTCGGTGACAAAAGCAGATCGTATCAAGACTTGAATTTGGAGAATTAACGCTTTTAAGTATCGAGCTTAATTCTATTGTATTAAGTGAAATGAAACTAAATTTTAAGGATTTTATCGCGCTTTTATTTCTATTTTACGTTCCCGACGTAACCGTTCGGAAACGTAAAATAGAAATAAAATCACTACCCATGAAAAAGTATATTATCCGTGGTGGTGTACTAAGAAAATTATATTATACGTGGATATTTCATCAGCATTTTAACCTTGCTGTCCAAACCTTAACACGGCCGAATAAAGACTATTTTAATAATATATATTTTTTGGATAATACAACATTAATCATTATTTATTGAGATACATCGCCACATTACAATACAGATTAAGAATCAGCAATATGGTTGAAAAATATCTAGCATTCCAGATTTGTATACTTAAACAAATACCGGTTTTGCGAGCGAAAAAAAATTTAGCTATTTGTGAAACGGATAAGATGTTGTTTTTGTCAAATGCGAAAAAGTCTAGGCGAATAATGACGATTCCCAAAAAAAAAGGTAATTGATCGTCGGTAAAAAACGTGGGAGGGTTATCTTACTATCTCATGCTCGTAGGTATGTACCTACCCAGATTTCCCACGGGAAACAATTTTATGAAAAAAAAGTATGAAACAAAAAAAAATACAAAAATAAGCTTCTTAAGAATACGAGAAATAATGAAGTGTAATAATAAAAACAATCTTTTGCCTTTCTTTTTCCTATTACACAATCATTTAACCAAGCAAGCAACAAAACTCCATTGGAATTTGATGATTTCAGCTCAATTTCTTGATAATGTTTATGATGGAAAAGTAGATAAATGATTTTATTGCTTACAGCTTATATTGTTCAGTATTGTAAAACGTTAATGTCTGTCTATATAAACTTGTTTTTATATTTTAAAAAAGAAGTTGTAATCTATACATATAAATAAAATTGGAGTGTCTGTTTGTAATATTAAAATAACCGCTTTTTACTAAGTGCATTTGGATGTATACACGATACTTATACCGAAACAAAGTTTTTTAAAATTTTTGTCTGTCTGTCTGTCCGTCTGTCTGTCTGTCTGTCTGTCTGTCTGTCTGTCTGTTTGTTCCGGCTAATCTCTGAAATGGCTGCACCGATTTTGACGGGACTTTCACTGGCAGATAGCTGATGTAACAAGGAGTAACTTAGGCTACTTTAAATAGGATCTCACGAAAAAAAATTGCGCCTGATTAAGTTTGATAGCAACAACCTGCAATGCGTCCCGCGGGCTCAGAATGGGCGAGCAGGCTGTTGTCAACGGTTGCCTTTGTTAAATACCACGCGGACGAAGTCGCGGGCAACAGCTAGTACTGAATATTTGTTGGAAATATTATAATAGATTGACAGTGGCTATGTAACTATTTAACCAGATATCTATATATATAACAAACTAAGTTGTGTTAGTCACGCCATTTATAACTCAAAAACGGATGGGTCGATTTTATGATCTTTGATTGGTTGGTGACAAATTGGTTCAGCAGAATATACAATAAGTCAATAAGTAAGGCAATTATTAATAATACTCCCTGTACTCATTTAGATGATTCACCGAACTCCGAAATATCAGTTTATGTCTGTAACACCAAATTGTTTCGGTGTTCCACGAAAAGTGTAATTAAGAGCATGGAATAGCTATCTTCGTAGCGTATTCAGCTAGAAGCCGGTTTAGGTCGACGGCTCGCTCGCTCGGTACTCAACACGTTATATTTTATTCATTTTTATGAGACTTGTGGAGATGAGTGAATGATGACATACAAAAGAAATTCATAATTATCATGTATATCGGGCAAATATGTTTGGAATTTCACGTTATGCTGCTCAACGTTTGTTGCGAAACAGGTATTATTTATGTTGATTTCATATATTTACGCGCATAGAACACATTGTACCTACACACTGAAATAAAACTAATCTTACGAATTGCATTGCGTTTATTTTGTTTTTACGTTGCTGCAACGCAGCCGAAAAAAAAACGCGATAAAATTCGTAAGAATAAGTAGTTTTATTTCTAGGTATTATTTATGTTCCAGGAAACGAGCAGCATAGGTTCAAGGAGGTAGCTGGTGATGCAGACTCCATTTCACTTGACAGCTTATGATGAGAACTGGACAACGCCTTCTTTGGTAACAAAATTATGAGACTTAAGATATAGTTTTTTAGCAAAACAAATTGTTTGATTATACAGCGAGGAAGTACAGCCAGCATTCTTGCCACCATTCCACGCGGACAAGGTATTTTAGATAGAGTTGCAGGTATGAAACATATATAATGAATTCAATGATAAGTAGGCTGTCTTACTATTATAACTATAGTTACCAAGATTGATAGTAGCTTTACTATTCTTATTATCCGCTTAATAATAGTTTGAACAGAGAGTTAGGAAAGAGTTTAGCGTTCTGCTTTCTGTCCTTTATAATGTACGAGTTTCGTAGTCCTCGCGTCGCGTGCGCAGCAGGCGGTCAGCAACCTATATACATTTCAAATAACGCAATACGCAAAACGTGGATCGCGAATTCTGAACGCTCCCCGTCTATCAATGTATCTATAGGAAGCAGTGACATTTTTATATTCTCAATCTGCATAATAAATGAGACTTCGAATTCTGAATCGACAAGGCCACCTGGTTGCTTAATAAACTATATAAATATCGCCATACGAACACACCAACTATACGGTCCCACATTAAGCAACGCTTGTGTTATGGGTGCCGTACAATGGACTGAGAGCGAACTCAGTATACAATACTTGTATATATATTAAACATCCATGACTCGGGTACAAACATTCGTGTTCATCGCACAAAGATTGTCCCTACCAGGATTCGAACCCGGGACCCTCGGCGCAGAAAATAGAGTCACTACCATTGCGCTAATCAGGCCGTCATATGCTTTAGTCTCGGTTAGAAAAATATCACCTTAATAGTTTTTATACTCATTATTTGTTTTATTAAAAAAATGTCTTTCTTTAGACATTATGGAATGGTATTTTGAATTGTAGCAGCGACACAATATTGATTTGATGATACGTCGAGGGAATTACTGGGCTTGACCTAATTGTAAGGTTGTAACTTTAGCACCTAGCTTATTAGTCAGCCATGAGAAGTGTTATTAATCTTAAACGGACAACCTAACGACAGTATTTTTAGGACGTAGGACAAAGTTGACAAACGACTTACGACGCTATTCATAGTTACTTAATTAATTTTATGCTAATCATAGGCACACCTTTTATTTTATTATACAATGTTTTACTTTAGTAGCAGTGATCAAATTTCAAAACATAAATATGTTTGATTGACAATTCATTTAATTCGTGCTCTCCAACTATCTATTGGCTCTCTATCGCTTGGATATACATTCTAATATAGCCCGTATAACTATAAGGTAAAGCATATATTTATATGCCAACACGAATAGCATTCTTATATGTAATAACTATTAAATTATTCCAATACAAAACTACTTGGCGAAAGGTAGACCGTATCACGTGGCGGTCGGAATCTTAATACCATATTCGGAAACAACCTCAAAACCGCTCTAATACCCTCTAAATAGAGTGAAAAGTCAATCAAAGATATCAATATGAAGAAAATATTGAACGTTCAAATTAAAAGCGACTTCAGCTTGTAGTGTTAAAGTCGGAAGTTGGTTGTACAGCGTGTGCGCTGGAGTATCAGGTTTCGTTCTCACTCCGTCAGGTGTCGCTAGCGGCGTGCCTTTGTTTTGCTCAGTTTTGTTCTACGGAGTGTGAACTCGATAAAAACCAAGAGGAAGCGAGCCAGCGAGCAGAATAGGCACCTTTTTGTATATTCCTTTTATTATATTCTTTCTTTGATGTATGAAAAGGCATATGTTTGGGGTCGATTCTTGTAATTCTTTTTGCGCTGTCTGGTGAAAGTAATCTTGAACTCGCTAAAAATCTCGTTGCTTTATAACACAATTTAGGTACCCACATTATATTTATTTAAATTTAAAACTAAAAAAAAAGTATTTCCCACGGTAAACAATTTACTTTTACTTTTTAGAAATACCTTTTTTCACGGTGTTATATCACAGTTTGACGTCATCGATCATCATAGTTTATCTCCCCCACAATGTTATCTGATCCTACCGGTGATAGCCGCGTGTTAAATACTACCCATTGTGACAGTTTCACTTTGGGCATTAGCGTCTTGAGAGCCGGTTGTACGGATAGCAACAAATTTATTTTCTATGAATAAATAACAATATAAAAGCACTAGATGAATACACCAACTATACGGTACCACACTAAACAACGCTTGTACTATGAGTACCGTACAATACACCGATGGCGAACTCAGTATATAATACTTATATAGACATTAAACATCCATGATTTGGGTTCAAACATTCGTGCTCATCACGCAAAGTTTGTCTCTACCAGGATTTTAACCCGAGAGCCTCGGCACAGAAGGTAACCAGTACCAACTGCGCTAATCAGGCCATAATACTTATATATATTTCATTAATGATTTATTTATTAATACAAAATATAACAGATTTTGTAGGTATTTTAATCAGAATCAGAATCATAATATTTTTAATTCATGTAAACCATTAAGTACAGTACTTATGAATCATCAAAAATTTACAAAATACATAGCTAAGATACAACCTTACCACCCGTTCGGAATGCCGTTCTTGTGGAGAAGAACGAGCAAGAAACTCCATGGCTGCTCTTTTTAAAAACATCTTATACATTTTCGAGCAGTACATTGTTATGGCCATTAAATAAGAATAACACATTTCGTATGTTCACTTTACATATTTATTTATTCAAGTCAAATGCGACTTTCGTTGCTATCGGTACATCAAACATTCAAGTTTTAATCCATGGTTCGTGTAAGTATTTCAACACGATCCCCGCCTGGGTAGCTGGTTCGGCGACGTATATCCCTCCCTTTTTAACACACGCGTGTTAGAGCGAGACGCGAGAGGCCGCAGCTCAAAAAGTCCGGAACACGCAGTCTCATTAACATGAAGAGAATAGGTGTGGAGTAATGTATCCTCTTGATAATGTTAATTCCAATATTAAAATTGTGACTGACTCATCACAGGTGATGACGGGTCGGGAAACTAGTTTTAATTTGAGAATCTCACTGGCAGGTAATACTTCTTAACTTTTTAAATTGGCAATCGACTATAAAATAATGTTATTGTTGCCAGTATCGAGTATTTATTCGTAATTATTATAAAATTATAAGTACCCCTGATGATAATGATGATGAAGATGTCAATGATGAAATGACCTACACCTATCAGTAAAACGGTGGATACTTTATTGAAAATTTTACGGATATCTTGGGAGTACTTAAAAAGTGAAGTTATACTATTTTATTTCAATTTCCCATTTTTTATATTGATGATCAAAATAAGGATGGATGGTTGTGATGTGATGTGAAATGTGAAAGTTTGGATGGAAGGATGTCTGTTACTAAATCACGCCCTAACGGCTGAACGGATCTGGTTGAAATTTGGCACAGAGATAGATTATAGTCTGGAATAGCACATAGGCTACTTTTTATCCTGGTAAAATGTATGGTTCCCGTGGGTACTTTTTAATCGCGGGTAACACCGCGGGGCTCAGCTGTTGTTTATAAATAAACTAGCTGTCCCGGCGAACTTCGTACCGCCTCAGGATCAAATGTATGAGAAAATTAATTTATTGGTGCTCTATGAAAAAATTAACCAAATCTATCCCACGGGAACCATTTTACCGGGATATAATGTAGCATATGTGCTATTCCAGACAATAATCTATCTCTGTGCCAAATTTCGTCCAGATCCGTTCAGCCGTTAGAGCGTGATTTAGTAACAAACATCCTTCCAGCCAAACTTTCACATTTATAATATTAGTATAGAAGTATAGATATAAGTAATACATTGTTATGTACAGTATTATCTACACATATAAATAAAATTGGAGTGTCTGTTTGTAATATTAAAATAACCGCTTTTTACTAAGTGCATTTGGATGTATACACGTTACCTATACCGAAACAACATTTTTTACAATTTTTGTCTGTCTGTCTGTCTGTCTGTCCGTCTGTCTGTCTGTCCGTCTGTCTGTCTGTCTGTCTGTCTGTCTGTTTGTTCCGGGTAATCTCTGAAATGGCTGGACCGATTTTGACGGGAATTTCACTGGCAGATAGCTGATGTAACAAGGAGTAACTTAGGCTACTTTTATTTTAGAAAAAAAAAATTGGATCTCTCGAAAAAAAATTAAAACCAATGTTGCAGCGCTACGCCTGCTTAAAGTTTGATAGCAACAATCTGCAATGCGTCCCGCGGGATCAGAACGCGAGCAGGCTGTTGCCAACGGTTGAGACGTTGTTAAATACCACGCGGACGAAGTCGCGGGCAACAGCTAGTTAAAAATAAAACCAGTGGGTATATATTAAGTAAAATGTAACGCCCACAATGCGTGCAAGTATCCAGTGTGGAATCTAAGCAAAAATCCATACTAATAACATTACCAGAATGTCCATTTTAAATCGGCTCAAAGTAGTTTACCTGAAACAAAAACAAAAAAGCTAATTAATCAAATGTCCACTCTAAATGCCACTGTATATTCGAACATAATTTATAATCTCGTGACTCAAACGTTACGATAAAGTGCCTTCACTTAGTTTAGAAGAACTTAAAAAAATATATAAATCTTAATTAATTTTATGGGACATACTTTTCCTACTCGCGATTTGAATTCGTTCTCTTGTATTATATAAATAAACTACGTCTTGTTCTTTAATAAAGGTACCGCTTACTATCATTATAAAATATTGTATACCCTTTAAAAATACAGTCACGGTGATAAGTATTCATTTGTTTATACTTAGTTAGTACTTTTTGTTTTTTTTGACCTGCTGCTAAAGTCTGATTAGCCGTTCCTACACTGTTCTCACATACCTATAACAATGTATTGCTCAATAATGTAAAAGATCTATTTAAAAAAAAAGAGCAACCATGGAGTTTCTTGCCCGTTCTTCTCCATAGGAACGGCATTCCGAACGGGTGGTAAAGCAGTAGCATAATGTTTATGTAACTTGACGATTCATAAGTACTGTACAATAATGGTTTACATGAATAAAAAATGTTCTGATTCTGATTCTTTACATACAACTGATGTGTTACTATGATTTTCTTTACCATAAGTCCGCAACCCTTTCAATATTCCCATCCCAGATCAATCCAAACCTTGATCCATAGTCTCAATTATCTTTCCATATTCCTGCAATAGTCCCTCCGCCTGCTGAGGTCAATTCGCTGTTTATGCTATCATTTTCAGTAGTTGACCCCAGCAGGTTATTATCATAACAGAAAAAAAATCAAAAAGGGCCTCTACGTGTTGGACGCATGTCCCCGCGAAAGTCTTCCAAAGATTCGGGTATAGCCCGTGTGGAGAGAAACATATTAATATCACCTGATGAACACACCACCGGTACTTTTATTATGGGTACCGTGCCCGGAGCGAACCCAGTATATATAATTCTCATATAGATATTAAACATCCATGACCCGCGTACAAACATTCGTGCTCATCACCCGACCATTGAGCACGAATGTTTATTGATGTTTAATATATATATAAGCATTATATACTGGGACCGTCCCGGAATAACTTACCTACACTATTTCAATATACTAAGCACAGTATAAGCAGTATTCCTATATGTACTCCGCCGTAACTATTCCATTTAAACATCAGGTACTATATGACAGTATGTACTATTGTAGGCATTTTCGTTCAACTTAATGTCCTATTGTTCATGTCGAGAGGGATCTGTAACCCATGGCTTGGGGTCAATACTCTTCGCATATTGTAAGCGTTTGGCTAAACGATTCAAAAAAAAATCGCTACTAACAATAATATGCTGAATTCTGTCACCGTGCGATAAACATACATAATATAATATCGCCATACGAACACACCAACTGTACGGTCCCACACTGAGCAACGCTTGTAGTATGGGTACCGTACAATAACTAAGTGTATAATACCTATATAGATATTAAACATCCATGACTCGGGTACAAACCATTCGTGCTGATCACACAAAGTTTGTCCATACCATCCATCCACCCGCCATCATGGATGGCGGGTCAGAGCAGCTGGGCTGCATGTGCCTAGTGAATGTAGCGTCTGGATCTACTGCCGCCTTCCTACCTAGGCAAGTATGCTCCATCGTAGATCTCATCGTCACTTACCATCAGGTGAGATCAAGATCAAATACTTGCCTATAATGTAAAAAAAAAAAAAACAGAAATCGAACTCGGGACCCGCAGCGCAGAAGGCACGGTCACTACCCACTGAGCTAATCAGGTCTTCGGACTGTATTGGACTATATATTATTTATAATAAGTAATAATCGTTAAACCAGGCATAGTCCATTATATTACTAATTAAAATAAGTACTTTTATTAATGTCGGTTCCAAACTCCCCGAGGTTTAATTACGACGAAGGCACTAAAAAAGGAGTTTTTTTAATGTTGGGATAATGCATTAACAATTTTGCTAATAGCTGCCAAGCTTTATTAGCGGTCTTGGAAAGAATAAATAAACATATTCGATATAAATATAGCTTTTAGTTTATCGTTATAGTTGATAGTAAATGTCAGTTACGGTAGCGAAACAATAAAATAATATCACTAATATAGAAACAAATGAGTACGGGCAGTACACAAATTACTTTGAGAATAAATTATTTTTTAGCGCTCCCATTTTGCTACCAACTTAAAAACCACTATAACTTCAAATTAAATTAATTATGGTAAGCCTCTACGCCCCGATTTTTTTTCTGGGTCTCTTACCGCTCCCCTTTAGGCCTTTAGCGCCCACAAGAGGGCGTTTTCGCCCACTTTGGGAAAGGCTGACTTAGAGTATGTTGACGACCGGCGACCTGATTAACTGAGTGGCGACGGATCCCGCTTTCTATGTTAAGTGTCCCGGGATCGAATCCTGGTAACCCGGAACCCTCTACATAGAAAGAAGGGTCACTAACAACTGAGCTAACATAGTCGTCAATACTTGAAAATAATATATCTAAGGATTAAATACGTACATATAAAACATAATTCATAATTTATGTAATATGTCTAACAAAATATTCCAAAGTCCCAAATAGGTACGTATTATTTCAAAAACCACATTCTGCATACTTTATTAGATACCTACGTTTATCGATAATCCATAAACTATTCGCCCAATCATCTAGATCATTTAAAATAGATCTAGACAATTTTATAAAATGTCCAAATGTCATCCACATAGAACGTAGTATCATTTAAATAATATTTTTTAAAACCAGTATTCGTTGGCAAATATTCGCGAACAAATATAAAAGTGGATACTTATGCTATGAAAGAGAGACAGGTGTATTAAATAAATATATGATCATAGAAAAAGCTATGAACATATTATACACGAATCGTAATTCGATATACACAATGTAAACCCCGAACGGGGTATTTTGGCCCATGGTAATTTGACCAATGATACTTTGGCCGATGGTATTTTGGTCGGTGGTATTGGTCGGTGGTATTTTGATCCCAATGTAATAGAGGGCAAGCCTATTGCCACTATACCGGGCACGCTTCTTCTCACTATGGAAAGGATTTTGGCCATATACACCACACTGGCCCAGTGATTTTTGGTTGTTCTTAATACAATATTACATTATAATCATATAAATGTGACGTCGTAGTTGTATGCCATAGATATATAATCTTCCTATAGCAATAACCAGTCTTGTATTATATTCACCCACGATAAAAAACAACAAAGTGGCTGCGTTTTTTAATGAATTCAAAAGCTTATCTCTACTAAAACACTTAACAGTAGCTGAGAGCTATATTTTTTGGGTGAAGGTGGTGATTTCGCTTCGCTGACAGCTATTAAGTGATCCAAAATGAACAATGACCTATAATGTCTCCATTTACAATTGATACACCTACAAAATTATTTTAGATAGAGAGCGAATTAGGTATCTCCTTTTTGCAATGGAATTTAATCATTAAACTGTTGTGTTAAGACAGTTATTGCTTTAGCAGTCATTTGCGAAGTATTCAGAAAGAAAAGAAAATAACGGCTTTTACTGATTACTCCTTCCATTGATTTTTATATATTAAATTTAACAAATAAATGTTACAAATTAAAAACAATTTGAGTTACTTTTTGAAAGCAGTTACTTGTCCAATGTGCCTTCACAACATCCGATTCTTAAATTTTATTTTGATACAACTTTAGGTACCTACTATTTCTTTATTTTTATAATATACTAGCTGTCCCGGCGAACGTCGTTCCACCTCAGAATTAAATGTATGAGAAAATTAATTATCTTTATTATATTTTTTTATTTATTTTTTTCCCATGGTTAAATAGTTATTCTGCTATTCAGGGCGGCGACAAATTCAAGAATTCAAAGATCATGAAATCTGGCCCACTCGTTCTTTAGTAATGAATGGTGGAACTAACATGACCTTTGAGTATTTAAAATCATTAAAAGTACACCGGATTACTTTTGTTAATAAAATGGTAAGTAACCATTTTGTCATATAGTTTCTGTTTACTCTACCTAACCTATATGTACATAAACTGAAATGATACATCGTTTGTTTGTGTAAAAGAGTCAAAATTTATAACTCTACATTAAATTTACAACTAAATATTAATGTACGATGTGCCGTTGATCAGAAGCCTCGTATTATTGATTGCTCGTTATAATATACATCAAAATATATCTGCTAGTGATGTAGTTGACTCGTCGACTAAACAATCGATTGTCAATGTTCCAAAAATAAAAATAATCGTGTACACAAAAAAATCTGATTATAAAATTAATTTGTAGTAGGAAAATGTCACGAAAGTTACACGGGCTAATTATCGCAGTTAGCAGTGACCGGGTTCGAATCCTGCTAGGGACAAATTCTGTGTGATGATCACGAATGTTTGCAGCTGAATTATAGATTTTAATAAATCTATATAAGTATTTTATACTGAGTTCGTTCTAAGTCCATTGCACGTTATTCAAAATAGCAGCGTTGCTTAGTGTGGGACCGTATAGTTGGTGAGTCCGTCTGGCGATATTATAATTAATATTAAATTATTTTTTTATGAACTATCTCGACTATCCAAATTCGACTAAACCCGTACACCACTACTTATCGACACTAATTAGCTCCACCTCTATTACATCGAGAAACTGTGTGATTGATCAATAAACCGATTCCTTCGTAACTCAAACTATTATAAGTAATATAAGAAAGCTTTTAAAGAACAGTTAAAAGTTTTGATTAACGCGGTACCCAGCACTTTGATACGCCGACTTTCGCTTCTAGATAGTAATTTCGTGAGGCATAAAATACTTTTATAGGTATCTATCTACATATGAGAAAGTAAGTCAGCCGCTGGTAATTCCACGAACCAATTGTGGGAAGAGGAAGGAGAGGGAGGGAGGAGGGAGACAGAGGTTTTTTTTGTAGTTTATCCATTTTTATGTGACTTTGCAGTCCTCTGATTACTTAAGGAGCTTGGTATGAGTTTTGTTAGCTACAAATACTGATCGCGTGACGAATTCTTACCGTAAATTTTATAGCAACGGCTGTAGCAAAAAAGTGAAGCTTAACTATAAAACGTTCGTTTACACCACTGGAATTTGAATAAGTACATTCAAAACTCATACTAGGGGCCATGAATGTAAAAGTACTAGTCTACAGTAAAAAAAAACATCGTCCCTTAAATTTTCTGGTAAATATTTCGTAGTATTTTAGAACTTGGGCTACTTATCGATATTCTTAGAACTATAGCTATAGAACTAGAAACATGTATTAAAAGACGATTGGACTTTGGTACTGGCCAGACTACGGACATGGTCTGCTCCGTACCAAAGCTGTTCATCTAGCTAGAGGGTAGTCTGCCTACAATACGGTCCGGACGGTTGGTACGGAACGGAACGGACCAAATCCTTGGTCCGGTCCGTACCAGTACATTCTTCTGTTAATACTATAAGATCAATTATAATGGGCAGTATAGTCATAAAATGCACACACATAATATACCCTTAATGACGTCATTAAGTGCCCATATAACACTTCGGTACAATTAATACTCTGTCAACTTATGTTTCGAGCCCAAAATGGCATAAGTCTGGCAAAGATATAAAACGATTATGAACTCTATTTTTAAGAGATGTAAGTGTGAAAATAGGAGAATGAGTGGGAAGCAATATAAAGAACGCACGATCTGAGCGAGCAAGTAAGACACGGAATGTAGAAGCTAATCGGTACCTCTTGCTTTTACATTAGACGATTAAAGGTGTAATGTTTTTTTAAATAATAATATTATTTATGTTTGGAACAGTACCACTCCCATTCCAAATTTGAATTTATACTTTTTTAAAATAATATCTAAATTTATTTATGTAATATCGTTATTAATATTCAGATTAAGAACGTTTGTTTTATTTATGAATATTATGTTTTCTTGGTCCTAATAAATTTATTTAACTTTTTTTTATTAAGGTTCAACTAATTCAGCATGAAATATATATAAAAAAAATATATCGCATAGGATTTTTTTATTGAAAATAAGGTGGATCCGACATTTTTAGATTTTTGTCAATCTGTTCCTGGATCACTGGAAAACTTATCTTCGGAGTTTGATGGAACTCAGCATGGTGATAGCTTATAGCCCCAGGGAGTGATATGGGTTACTTATAATCCTGGAAAATGGATGGGTTCCCTGTGATAGTTAAAACACTAAAGTTCACTATAATGAAGTCGCAGGCACATCTAGTATTCCTATAAATAATAATTTCAATATTACATGTTTTAAAAGTGATACCGATGACACGTAAACTTGATAAAAAACACTAATGGCTTAATAGCTTAGTCTAGCTTAGTCTAGACAACCACAAGATACTTAGTTCATTTGTAATTGCATTTTTTTTCAATTGAAAAAAAGAAACTTCCAAAGCCAATCACTAATGGATTCGCATTGCATCGTGATTCACTAATAATAATAATATTACCAGACAAACACACCAACTATACGGTGCCACACTAAGCGACGCTTGTATTATGGTTACCGTACAATGCATGGAGAGCGAACTTAATTGGTAATTCTTATATAGATATAGCATCCATGACTCGGCTACAAACATTCGTGCTCCTCAAACAAAGTTTGTCCCTGCGAGGATTCGAATCTGGAACCTTGGGCACAGAAAGCAGGGTTACTACTTACTGCGCCACTCAGGTCGTCTAGTTACAAATCTCTTTTGCTATCTACTAAGTTACAAAAATTTTTTTTGTTACAAATATTAAATTAAAATCAATGTGTTGAATAATGCTCTCAGAATACGACTTCAATCGCAACGATGAAGCGTGGCTTTATTAACTTTTTAGGAATCAAATTAAATTTCCTAATCAGAATTTACTTTCCTTAAACGAATGGATTAAAAAAAGAAATAAAGTAATAATTATATTATTATGATCTTAACACTTGAGATAAATTGCCACAATGTTTGGACATTGTTTTTTTTATAGAATTCCAGAAAAGAATACAGGTCTCTATGGTTTAAAAAAATTAAGCTTATCTCCCGTTATATAAGTTATGACAAAATTTGTGTAACATATTTTTGTATAGTATAATGAAGCGAAGCCACACGTGAAATCTAGCGAGAAGATAACTAAATCACGTTGTAAAAAAATCACATCACGTTTTCTGTATTAAAAATAACGCTTTTTATGTGACGAGCTTCGAGATAAGAGACAAAGGCTGGCTTTTTAAAAAAAATTTATGTTAATTTGACAATTTCTAAGTGAAAGCATGTAAGTAATAAGGGTGGGGTCGCAGTGCGAGGGGTCACTGCACAGACTATGTAGCGATTCATTTAGATAGAGCGCCATGATGTCATTGCATCGTAAATGGTCGTATACGAGCCATGTCTACTAATTTCCTTATGTATTTTTTTTTTACGAAAACACTATACGGTCCCACACTAAATTACGCTTGTACTATGGGTACTGTGCAATGGAGTAGGGGTGAACCCAGTATATAATATTTCAAGGTATTAAGCATCCATGACTCCTGTATAAACATTCGTGCACAACACACAAAGTTTGTCGCTACCAGGTTTCGATCCCAGGACCTACGGCACTCAAAGTAGGTCTACCAGGTTTGCTTATCAGGTTATGCCCTATGAAACTAACAAATTTCGAAATTAGATCAAAAATATCGCAGAAATCCAGTAACAAAAAATACAGCAGAATATATTCGAATTGAGAATCTCTTCCTTTTATAAAGTCTGTTAAAAACTAATTCCCGCTACATGCTCCCACTCCGACCACACCTTACTCTATCTACAACTATAAAATTATGCTAATACGCCTCTACGCCCTGTCGTCTAGTAATGATTTTTTTAACACTCGCCTCCATTGTACTCGTCATATGCGCGGGAGCATACCCGATTCGACACAGCCGCGTGGGTGTCGTTTTAACGCATTTTGTAAATACGCAACCACGGAATCCGAGGCATGTGTGTACTGTGGGATTACAAAATTTTTGGTATCGACATAGATTAAACAAATTAGGATATGACATCGTTCATTGTACCTACTGGACTGACTTCCCAGTCGCCTGAAATGTTAGGCCCCAATACTACTTTGTACTTTTTACTATAATATACTGTGTGCATATCCAAGTTTAGAGTATAAACTTGCATATGCAAGAAGCTTGAATGATAGAGTCTACATATGATATATTATCATGAGCTATGTGGATAGATTACACGAGTAATAGTGGTGGCAGCGTGTAGCAAGCCACGCTCCTCAAAAAAATATCCAATAGCAGTAAGAAATGCCATTAACACGTACTTCAAAAAATACTATTTTAAATTGACTTCAAAAAGGAAAAGGTTCTCAGTTCGGTTGTATTTCCTTTAAATATCTCAAAGCTCTGAGCACCCTATTGGCTATTTTTTAATTGCAACACTTACAATGAGTTGGCAACACCGAGCGCGATGCGCCGGCGCAGGGCAACGCGTTGAGTTATACGCATGTGCGCACGACCCGACGGCGCTGATAAAATGTGAAATAATGCGCTGCGCGTGCGAATGTACGCTTCGAGCTACAAACACTTGCTATAGACAGCTATAATTAGAGCTCTGTGATTTTATGGCAATGAGATTTGTATAAGAGACTTAATAAAAAAACGTTAGGGTAGATAGACAACATTAATGTTATGTAGTCTCTAGTCAAAAGCTGATTATGGCAGGTGTCCGCAACCCTTCCAATATTCCCATCCCATATCTATCCAATCCTCAATCCATAGTCCCAATTATATTTCCATATTCCTGCAATAGTTCTTTCGCCTTCTGAGGTCAATTCGCTGTTTTTGCTACCATTTTCAGCAGTTGACCCCAGCAGGTGGCTAACATAACAATACAATTCTCAAAAAGGGCCTCTACGTGTTGGACCCACGTCCCCGCGCAAGCCTTACATAGGTCCAAGTATAGCCTGTATGGAGAGAGAGATAATATCGTCATACGAACACACCAACTGTATGGCCCCATACTAAGCAACGCTTGTATTATAGGTACCGTACAATGGACTAGGGGTGACCAGTTACACCGAGACCAGGGGCACATTACGAAAATACCGTTTCCGAAATTTATCCAGCCGGAATGGAACCCGCAATTTCCATGGTGCAATGACTCGACCGGCCTCCGCTCAAACCCCTAGACCGACCTGTCGTATATGTTTCCAAGCTTTATGTTTCCGGATACTTTCCTGATAAATGTGTTCGAGGTATTTGACTTTTAAACAGGTAGGTCTCAGACCAAACTCGTACGCTTAAACATGTAAATATAAATCCAAGCCCACAGAGCTACACATTAGGCACACCACCAATCCTTCCAGAGTCGGTTGTAAAATAGACCCGTAGGCGTCCGAATAACAAGGTTTTGTCGTTTAAACGACAACTATTGTAACGATATCGCGGTATCCGTAGGGATCTGTGTGTTTCTGCATTTCTGGATTATCTGAAAAGGTTGTGTGTGAGGGCTGACACACAGGCGTCGAGAATGGAAATAAGAATTCCGAGCATTTCGGAAGTATTTTACGTAGACTATTAAGTCGGACATCTGTAGTTTATACATTATTCTTGCAAGGCTTGCAATCATTATCGCCAAGTTATCATCATCGTCGTCATTCATAGGTCATTGTTAACTCCTTCAATGAAATCAGATGCTTTTCTATGTATATTTATTTTACATCGTTTTGGATAGGTTTAGGGTTTACAAATTATCTCTTTTTTCTTATTTTCTATTTTCTTACGTTTTGAAAGCTAGGTTATTTTCTACTTATATGTCATCTATTGCTAACGAAAAAGGTTTAATACCTGCTACTAATGAGGCCTTAACAGTCATCTTAGACTTATCTTTTTCGTATGGAACGTTCTTGGGATCACCCAGATGACGTCATTAACCTTGACGGCCCTATTGCGTGACGACTCTTACGCAGCTCAAGGATGATTCAACGGACTAACGCTCATGTACACGTCTCACAGCAAGCTCGCTGGACGTTCGTCCGCCCACTTTCCCGGCCGTGTGTGACCGGCACGCTGATACACGGGCCGAGGGGATGTGTTCTGGGTAACAAGGCACCGTGCTACATGCTATATCCCGCATTTAACGACGCATCTATATTAATATCCCAACCGAGGAACTTACCACCAATACTGGTTATATAATCTTCCATTGTGATTTCAATTAGGTCATCTATACAAATAAATAAAATTGGAGTGTCTGTTTGTAATATTAAAATAATCGGTTTTTAATAAGTGCATTTGGATGTATACACGGTACCTATACCAAAACAACATTTTTTTTTAATTTTTGTCTGTCTGTCTGTCTGTTTGTTCCAGCTAATCTCTGAAATGGCACACAAACCAGACAGACAAAAACACAAAGAAGAATTCTTTAAATCATTTTTTTGGATAGAGACATCCAAAATGAGACAATATGTATTGTAGCTATATAAGAGTTTAAAAATAGCTTGAAGACGTATTGTAATTATAAAATATGGTTTTACATACATTTGTCAGGCGGTGTGTGCAATATTTTTCATATTAATACCTAGTTTAATTGTGGACGGTCTGCGGGAAGCCCACGGCCGATTAAAAATATACCCTCACATGTGACTATAAAAATTAATCGGGTCCTAATTAAATAACTACATCGTATTTTGTTGGATATTCTTGGATTAATCTATACATATAAATAAAATTGGAGTGTCTGTTTGTAATATTAAAATAACCGCTTTTTACTAAGTGCATTTGGATGTATACACGTTACCCATACCGAAACAACATTTTTTACAATTTTTTGTCTGTCTGTCCGTCTGTCTGTCTGTCTGTCTGTCTGTTTGTTCCGGCTAATCTCTGAAATGGCTGTACCGAATTTGACGGGACTTTCACTAGCAGATAGCTGATGTAACAAGGAGTAACTTAGGCTACTTTTATTTTAGAAAAAAAAATAGAATCTCACGAAAAGAAATTAAAACCAATGTTGCAGCGCAGCGCCTGATTAAGTTTGATAGCAACAACCTGCAATGCGTCCCGCGGGCTCAGAATGGGCGAGCAGGCTGTTGTCAACGGTTGTCCTTGTTAAATACCACGCGGACGACGTCGCGGGCAACAGCTAGTATTATAATAAAAGTCGTAATGTAATATTGATACCATTCGCGGCTGTGTTAATATTTTTATGTTCGTGTTTTCTGCTTGTGTACCGTACCATTAAATGTGCCTACATTTTATGGTACGGTACGGCTTTTAATAATAGTATATCATAAGTGTAAGTACGTAGGTACAGTATTTTCGAATCTTATATGTATAAAAAAAGTAGTGTTAGTTACACCATTTATAACTCCAGAACGGGTGGCCCAATTTTTATGATCTTTGATTTGAATACTACACATTGAAATAAAACTTATTTTACTGATTTTGTCGCGTTTATTTTATGTTTTTACGTTCCCGACGTTTCGGATGCTTACAGCAACCATGGTCACGGGATGACTGAGTTGTTAGACGTCCTAGTGTTATAGTTTGTACTGAGGTACCCTCATATTTAGTTGTTGCTTGCGCTCCTATCTACGCAGAAAGTGTTCGTGTCTTGAGGACTTGCAATGGCACGCTTGGTTTTTGATTATTGCAATAAAATAAAGATAATTCATTAACTCATACATTTGATTCTGAGGCGGTCCGAAGTTAGCGGGGAGAGCTTTTGATATTGTATCAAAAATATAGCCTTGCAATTCCGTTGCTCATTGTTGTTGCACGCGTACCGCGGGAAACTAACAAGCCTTGTTATACGCACCCATATACAGGGTGTTGGCGTGGCACTTGTACAAACATTATACAGCGTGGTAATAGCCTGTTAGGCGGCGACGCTCATTGAATTTGTCAATGAGTCTTGTCAATTGTTTGTAATTGGATTCTATAGCTTGACATTTCGGTGCACGACTTGCAATTTTTCTTTGCCTTCTCTACAAGGGTTCCGTTCTTACCACTTCGTTACGTAACCCTAAAAATTGTTAACAGCCTTATACTATGTAAGTGATATAGATCATAGTCAGGCACGATCTAGGTTACAGCCCAAAGCATGTTTATCTTCGCTTATATATATAACAATGTCATGTTAGTTACATCATTTATAACTCATAAATGGATGGGCAGATTTTTATTACCAATTTTTTTTTTAAACTTGTCGCCTCCCCTAATAACATTACTATTAAAACATGGTAAAAAACACGAAATCAATATAAAAATGAAGTTAATTCATTTACTCGTACATTAATTCTAAGGCAGTACCAAGCTCGCCGGGACAGCTAGTACATTAATTAATCATGCAAGAAAACAATAAAATACAAAACAAATAAAATGCCATTAGAATTAAAAATAATGTTGGAATTACAAATCACTAGACTTTATTCTTATTTCGAAAAGAATATCTACCGTGCAAGGCACGGCAAAAAATCACAAAAATATTAAAAACACTATAGAAACGAAATATACTTCAGATATTTTTTTTTGCAGCTATATTGTTGACTTATCGATTTTAAACCTAACGTAACCGGTATTTCGTTCCAAAATTACGATATCCTCACATTCAAACAATTAACTAAACAGTTGTGAATTCTAAAAACAATTTAAATCGAATACCTAACGCAGTTGCATCACTATTGTCTCAACACCATTCGCTCACGTCGACATTCTTCAACGTTTTTATCGATAAATAACTCGATTACCGAATAAATAACGATCGATAAACAAAACCGAGTCATCGGTGGTCGGGCATTACGCTCGAACGCCCACGCGATAACGGAATATTGGGAAAAGTTACTTAATACCATGTTAATACTACTTTAATATGAATGGCTAATAATTATCCGGTGAATGCTTTTTGTGATTACGCGTTCCTTTTTTGAAATCGATGCAAAAGGTTGGCTCTTTTTTTGTTTCTTTTTTTTAATTTTACAGAATGCAACGTTAATCATTCCCGTTAACAATTCCTAATGCACACTTTACTACGTACTCCCATACATTACTACTTGCTCATAACATATTTGAGAGGCTCGAATGTGAAACTGCGATGTATTTGTCGACTTGCAATCGAAGTTCTTCTTAATCTTTTTTTGTTTGCATCACAATTTGTTTCGTAAATTTATGACGTGTAAAGACGTGTTGTGTTTTTAAACGCAATTTTTTTTAACAATTATTGGCACTGAAATTAGCTGTAAGCCGATGCGTGAAAGACTGTTTATTGGTTGCCAACAGCAACTGAAAATAACCACTAATTCATAGCTCGCTTTACCGTTAAATCGTAAACTGAAGCCACCATTTTAACTATGAGTTAAAATTATTCTGCATTGTGCACCTAGGTGTGTGAATGTTTAAAGCACAGTAATATCCGTACAGGTGCCTGAGAATTATTGAGATTTGTTGGACTTTCAGTTAATAAATAAATAAATAAAAATAAATATCGCCATACGAACACACCAACTATACGATCCCACATTAAGCAACGCTTGTGTTATGGGTGCCGTACAATGAACTGAGGGCCAACTCAGTATATAATACTTATATACATATTAAACTTCCATGACTCGGGTACAAACATTCCTGCTCATCACACAAAGCTTGACCCTACCAGGATTAAAACCCGAGACCCTCGGCGCACAAAACAGAGTCACTCCAACTGCGCTAATCAGGCCGTCAAAACTTAGTTTTAAAGTGAGAAATTGACTTGTGGTGACATCGCACCAGTGATTTTAATATGTATAGATACATCATTTACTAATACGTACATGGTAATTAGACTGTAACTTGTTTGAGTCAATACAATGAATAATTTTGGAGAAAAAAAATTGTTGGGAGCATATTTCATTACAGAAATAAAATCCGCCTAAATAAATCTTGATAATTTTGATCTAATTGTCTGTCCGGTCGAATATCACAAACCTCTCTACTGGACAAGTAATCTCTACAAGCCGGTTTTGATACAGCTTGCTGATGTTATGCATATTCTGCATGATGTTAGTCAACATTGAAAAATAATGGCTTTAAAAAAAATTAACGTCAAAGTCAAAGCACTTACAAATTGTCATTTACATTTTTTTTCTCATATCTACAAGCGGATCGGAACGCGACCTCAACTGAGAAGATCCAGCGAGAAACACAGCGGGCTTGTCTTTTCTTTACATTTTTTTAACAACCATATTTAATACAAAAAAAGCTCCAGTGTGTTGCCTTATGCGGCAGTCTTGTGAACAGACCAATGAGGTACTGAGGGCCTTCATTAGAACACCAATAAACACTTAATATATTCGCACACATCTCGCACCACAAACATTTGATTCTCTGCATTGAGACAGAAATGAAAATAAAGTGAGAAGTGAACACAGAATTGACAGACATAGATATTCAGTGAGCGGCCGACTCACAACAAAACCGGTTCCAGTCAGCGGCGGCGATATGCTTGTTCACCGGGCGTAGTGTGTCCGTTTGCCGGCTAACACATAACAGTTTGCTTGCAACGCACGCAAATTGATCTGAGTTTGCAGCTAACTCGAATTTCAGTTCGCCAAAAATTTGCGGCTCACTCAGTCGGCCGCTGACAATTTGCCGACTGGGGACTCAGCCTTAATGTCTGTATGTGGAGTACGTTTACCAAATAGTAATTAATTGCGGTACACGTCCTATACGTACAGTGTGACATTATTCGTAAGCTAACCGTATACTTTATAGTCTACCGTATTTGGACATTTTGTATGGCGATTTGATAGTTTTAAATACCGTCCGCTAGAGGCGCTTTTCAATTCTCCATACAAAATGTCTGAATAGTATGTTTTCATATTTCCACGTTCATTTGGTATTGCCAATTAGTATGATCATAAAATCGTTGCCGCCATTACGGGGGGTCCGTTTATTCGAGTGTATACATACGGCAGCGCATTGCGCCGAGCATCCAATAAATTGGTGTCCAACACTTATTCAGAAATATTTAATATACAAAAAGCCGGGTGATAGAATATGTATTATATATTGACGTTATAATAAATCTTTGCGGCGAGTAATTTTACGAGCTGTCGGGTATGTGCCGATGAAATCGCGCAAAATATTGTTTGTTGTCCGCCCCTAATGTAAAAGTGCAGTAAAATTGTGAACGTAAAATGTGTAATGAGTTTGGCTAGTTGTTATAAATTAAGTGCAAATAAATATTGATAATTTGAACTCATGAATTATCAATATATATATATACCAACTAACTAGAAGGTAAAGCTGAGCAAAATAAACGCGAATGGCTTTTCCGATCGTTTTGTTGGCTATTATTATTATTTTTAAATATTATGGAAAAAAAAAACAACCCCTTCTATAATCCGGACAGAGATGCTAAGCTGTGCACCCACAATTCGCTGATAATATTTGGTTCCAATAGTTCCAAAGGCACGCCTATTGTCACAATACTCGTGTATGTGGGAAGTGCAACAATTATAATATGACACCTCACGAATGGCTTAGTATAAGGTAGTTATGACAAATTTTGTCTCGAAAATTTTACAGGTACAGGGCTATAGACTGCTACCACGCGAAAATAGGCCTAATGTATCCAAGCTTTAATGTCCACGATTGTGCCTGTACTTAACCTACATCCATACATATTTTCTCCGCACTCCGTACTTGTTAGGGAAAACAATACGTCGTATATTTCAACATTGTTATCAGTTATTTATTACTTGTATTCATAAAAAACTAAAGTATTGTATGGTTAATGCATTATGTAGTCCGATTTTACAGTTGCATTTAATTAGCTTTTTTGATTGATTTACGATATGACCCCTGACGTGGTTCGGGTTACGTTTAAAATACCTTTGTGTAGTTTATGGGTGTTTCGACGGGATTTCGGGCTTTTATTCTTTCATTATGTATCAAATTGTGTTTATTATTTTTTCCGTAGAAGGACAATTGCGTCATTGAATTTTATTTCAAGTTTTTAAATTTAAAATCATGTTGAGATAGACTTCTATCTATCTATCAGCCGATATACACGTCCACTGCTGGACATAGGCCTCCCCCAACGACTTCCACACATCACGGTTGGGGTCATCACATTGGGGTCGAGTCACCTTCGTCCGTAGGAGAATTAAGTACCCTCGAGATACCCTACACGTGACCCTGGGTGGTGCCAACCAGGTGACAACTCTACTGGTGGTAGGCTTCAGCCGTGGCTAGTCACCACCCACTGAACAAAGCCATGTCGCCAAGCGGCCTAGCCGTGTTCCGGCATGATGTTCGGTGTTGCCATTCATGGATGGCGGGTCAGATCAGCCGCGCTGCATGTGCCTAGTGAATGTAGCGTCTCGATCTACTGCCGCCTTCCTACCTAGGCAAGTATGCTCCATCGTAGATCTCATCGTCACTTACCATCAGGTGAGATCGAGATCAAATACTTGCCTATAAAGTAATAAAAAAAAAAAAAAAAAAAACGGTCCTCCGCCACTCGCATCCACCGGCTTCCTGCGACGCGTGTGATGTCATCAGTCCACCTTGTGGCGGGCCGTCCTACACTACGTATTCCGATTCGTGGTCGCCATTCTAGAATCTTTCTGCCCCAACGGCCATCGGTTATGCGAGCTATGTGCCCTGCCCACTGCCACTTCAACTTGGCAATTCTTTGAGCTATGTCGGTTACTCCAGGTCGTCTACGGATCACTTCATTTCTGATTCTATCGCGTAGCGAAACCCCGAGCATAGCTCTCTCCATTGCGCGTTGGGCGACCTTGAGCCTTCTTATGCGGCCCATAGTCAGCGACCACGTCTCGGCACCATATGTCATCACTGGCAGCACACATTGGTAGAGAGAGAGAGAGTTGGTGATAGACTTCTATTATAATTTAATATGTCATTTCTAAAACGTTGAAAAAAAAAAATTATATAATCTTTGAGCTATGTCCGTAACTTGAGTTCGTATACGGATCTGCTCATATCTGATTCTATCTCGTAGCGAAACCCCGAGCATAGCTCTCTCCATTGCGCGTTGAGCAACCTTGAGCCTTCTTAAATGTATTTTTTTTTTGTTTTCTTACATTATAGGCAAGTATTTGATCTCGATCTCACCTGATGGTTAGTGACGATGAGATCTACGATGGAGCATACTTGCCTAGGTAGGAAGGCGGCAGTAGATAGAGGCACATGCAGCGCAACTGATCTGACCCGCCATCCATGAATGGCAACACCGAACATCATGCCGGAACACGGCTAGGCCGCTTGGCGACATGGCTTTGTTCAGTGGGTGGTGACTAGCCACGGCCGAAGCTTACCAGTAAATAATAAGTTATTAATATAATGGTGTAATAATTATGTCCTTCTAAATAACTATGCCCATATATAATTTACAAATGGGGCCTCTATACACTGTAAGCCGAATAAATATTTATCACACCATATCCACGACATTACATGCAATAACTCCATTATAAATCTTGTTTTTAGGTCGCGGGCCCACTGGCGTACAACTAGTTGACAGAGTGCACAATTCAGCATTTGCATTGTGCACCGTTAGGGCAAATGAGGTGAGGGACTTTGCCTAATTAGAACGAGTAATGTTTGCATTAACTTGGGTTTAACGGTATGTTAGCAATCGACAGCTTGTATTTCTTACTGAATGGTTCAACTAGCTGTATATTCTTGATAATAATAATTCCAGCCCTTTTTTATTGTCCCACTACTGCGCACGGGCCAACCCTCAATGCGAGGGGGATTGGGCCATAGTCCACCATGCTGGCCCAGTGCGGGTTGGCGGACTTCACACATCTTTCGAGGGGTTCTCTTATACATGCAGGTTTTCTCACGATGTTTTCCTTCATCGTTTAGCAAGTGATAATCATGGTTGAAAATGGGATTCGCACATGAAATCGCAGAGGTGCGAGCCGACGTTTGAACCTGTGATCCTCGTTACCGAGGCAAGCGTTCTACCAACTTGGCTATCACTGCTATTCTTACGGCTAGTTTATTTTTCTAATTAATATGTAATAAATACATAACAAAGTTACCTCCTGAAACTAAGCTTAAAGATTTTCCAAAAATAAAAAGAGAAAATAATTAATTTAACAGCCAAATTATTTATACACAACATTATAACCTAGGTTGATAGCCTCCACAGGTGACAGGAGGGCTGACTATTTCCTCGCTCAAAAAATTAGCTTGATAATACAGCGAGGAAATGCAGCCAGCATCCTTGCCACCATTCCACGCGGACAAGGTCTTTTTGATATATAGTTTGTTGTCATACTATTTTTAAGTTTTTTTTTTATTTTCCTACTATGTAGTTTAACTGTAATTGCAAATTTTAAGTTAAACTTAAATTTTACATAAATTTAAGTATTTTTGATACTAAAATAAACTACTTATTAGTGTTGGATGCTAATGAATGAGCACTTGACACGAGTTTCGTCCTGCAAGCACGAAACAAAAAATTCTATAATCAACTGAGGTTATAAAAAAAATAAAAACCACTTCTCTCAATTGTAAAGCAGGAGACAAAAAAATATAAATATTAGATATTCAAATATGAGATGATAAATTTACGGCGAAGTGCTGTATCATCCATTCATCACCAAAGGCATTACACGGCACCATAATAAAGCTTACATATGCAAACTCGTAAAAAACCCTTTAAAGGTTTTTACCATGAAATTCATAACACTATCACATAATTTATGAGCATTTCTATTTTATTTATGACTGATGGGAGTGCGAAATCGCTACAATTATCGCAAAGGGTCTTTGGATGCATAAAAGTGTGTTTCTAACAACTGACCATTGCTGTGAAAATAAACCCGCTTTGAATATTCATAGTTAAGAGTCCTTGCGATCTGTCTGTCGCTGGTCACCCCCCCCCCCCCTTTCCCCTTGCTAGCGGGATTTAGTTTCCTCTAATTGAACGTCCAAACTATTGCATATTCACTGAATATTGTTTATTATCTAGACTATAATAATAAGCTGAAACACTTGGTCAAGGCCCGTGTGTGAGTCATTTCACCCCTTAATCAGGGAGAAGACAAAGGAGAAAAAAACTATCGCAAATCGAACACTCAAAGTATCCCCACTCTAAGCAAAGCTTGTATTATGGGTACCGTACAATGGACTGGGGGCGAACTCATTATATAATACTGATATAGATATAACATCTATGACTCGGGTACAAACCATACATACTCATCACACTAAGATTTTCCCAACCAGGATTCGAACCCGGGACCCTCAGCGCAGAAAGCAGGGTTACTACCATCTGCACTAGTATAGACAAAAGAAAAGTAAAGTGTCTGTCTACAATAATTATGAGCCCACCTTGACTCTGACAGGCACCAAACCTGGTTCATAGTAATTGCAAAGACACATTTACTCTATAAGAGTGCTTATATTAGAAAATTTATTCGCATTTGAATATGTTCTATATCTCTTTGTGACTACACGCGGTAAACAGACAAGCAATAGTGATCAAAGGTAAATCATTCTTAAGAAAGTTCAACTTATAAGTACTCATTGAAATAAAACTGTATTTAATATTATTAATTACTGGATAGAGAAATCCAAAACCAAGCGCACCATTGCAAGACCTTAAGACACTGTGAACACTTTCTGCGACGATCGCACCGCAAGCAATAACTAAATATAACGCCGGTTCAAACTATGACACTAGGACGTCAACCACCTCAGTCCTCCCGTGACCATGGTTGCTGTAAAGCGGCCTAAACGTCGGGATCGTCAAAAACTAATAATAAACGCGATAAAATCCGTAAGATTGGTTTTATTTCAATGCGTAGTATTCGCGTAAGTAAAAGAAATCAATATTATAAGTACTCAATTTGTTCATGAAGAACGAGAAATATAACAATTAATACTTATAAAAATGCCCCTGAATAATATAACGCGGATTTCACAGTTTGTCGTATTAAGATGATAAAATAAATTTGACAGCGCCACAACTTCGCCTCCGACCGCTCCTTGTCAGTTTAATGCAATCTTATGAGCCTCTTTTATCACTCTTACACTCGAAGCCAAGTTTATTAACGTCTCTTTTGCACGCTTGAGTTACCAGGCAATTATTTGATAAGGGTATTTTGTTTATTTCCTTCGATTTTATCATAAATACCTACATTGGGAATTTAAAATTCTATATTATGAGCAGGATTTTAATACAATAAATAAATAAACCTATACATCCGCTAAAATAATTTTACAAAGCATACTGCGACGAAAAGAACAAAAATGTACTATCGGAATCTGAATATTTTTATTCGTGTAAATCATTAAGTACTAATGAATCGTCAAAATAGTTACAAAATACTAAGCTACAAATTCACCACCCGTTCGGAATGCCGTTCCCATAGAGAAGAACAGGCAAGAAACTCAATGGTTGCTCTTTCTAAAAAGATCCGTTACATTTTTAATAATAAGTATTTAAAGCTATCCAAAATCTTCAGTTATGTTATTGTATATATTTATGGCTCTATATCTCTATATAAAGAGCCATAAATAATGCCGCGTCCACAACCCAGAACACGATTTCAGATTTACTTTAGCGAACTAAAAGAAAAATGTGTATGCCTCATAAATAAAACAATGAGAGGCATTAGCAACAATGTTGCTTGCCGGTCACACAACTCACAGATACACATAGGTGTTTACCCGTGTTTGTTAGTAGGTGCGTCAATGGCTATCTGAACCACAGATCAAGTATATACACTAGATTTTAAAACACTATACTAAATCTGTACAATGTATTGTCTATGAACACATATTATTGTTTGTGGAAATAAAATCAATCAAAGAATAAAATTTCAAACTAGCTATTACCTGCGACTTCGTCCACGTGGTATTTAACAAAGACAGCCGTTGGCAACAGCCTGCTCGCGCGTTCTGAGCCCGCTGGACACATTGCAGGTTGTTCCTATCAAACTTAATCAGGCGCAGCGCTGCAACATTGGTTTAATTTTTTTTCGTGAGATCCTATGTTTATTTCTAAAATAATAGTAGCTTCAGTAACTCCTTGTTACATCAGCTATCTGCCAGTGAAAGTCCCATCAAAATCGGTCCAGCCATTTCAGAGATTATCCGGAACAAACAGACAGACAGACAGACAAAAATTGTAAAAAATGTTGTTTTAGTATAGGTACCGTGTATACATCCAAATGCACTTAGTAAAAAGCGGTTATTTTAATATTACAAACAGACACTCCAATTTTATTTATTTGTGTATAGTTAGGTAATTTTTTTCCGAATTTCTTTTAAATAAATTTCGTAATAACCAGACCGTGCACTGTCGTGCCCCCAAATAAACCATTCCTAAGCACGTGGGCAGTCAACATAATTTACTCATACAATATTTTTTAATATTGTCAAAAAATGTCGGACAATATTTTTTTTTTATAAATTAACATGAACGCGCCATTAGTA
Source organism: Pheosia tremula (assembly GCA_905333125.1). NCBI lineage: Eukaryota > Metazoa > Arthropoda > Insecta > Lepidoptera > Notodontidae > Pheosia > Pheosia tremula. Next base: position 9,302,602 of record HG995404.1, on the reverse strand, counting down.
ATGTGACAGACATAAAATACAACGGTGCTTTCATAGATCGATGTGATTGCGTAAATATATGTACAGGACAGTGGGCCGGCCAAGTTCAAATATGAGAAAGTACCTAATGGGAAAAATTATAATTTATTCTTTATGATAAAATGTCACCATATATATCTCAATTAAATGTAACATAATTCTTAACACATATTGAAGTACCTACTTTTAATTCACAAATTTTATTTGACCTGTCAAGCTAAGCGGTATTTTCATATTTTTGTTTAACATACTGTATAAAATATTTGTATTTATATAATCGAATATAAAATTCCAGAGTCTATCTTAGCTTTATCTCTTAAATACCTTCAGCGAAAGATTCCCGCACCCACAGGGGGTCTCTAAGGCCATAGAGATCGCGTCGCGAATGTAGAGTTTACAAAACTTTTTTTTTACTATTTACTGTATCTCTACTTTATAGTAGAATGTATTATAAGTGTAATTAAAAGTTATAAGCATGACTATATTTTATAGGATTAAAGTCATAAAGAGTAGCAGAACAAAATGTCTATAGAGCAATAAATATTTTGTCACGCAACCTTGGCCTATAAAAGAATACAAAATTGCAATCTGTTTAAAACGATATTACAAGTCCTTTCTCTGACAATCGCTTTGCGATGCCATTGCAAATAGATAAAAACTTGTATACATTTAATGGTTTTTACTCGAAAATGGTCATGTAGAGTCACTTTACATGCCATTTTGCCCGCTACTCCCATGGCCTTACGTAGCGGTCCGTTCGATTTATGACGTTGTATCAGCTGGCGACGGCGAGTGCTAATTGGTGCGTGTCGGATCGCCGATCTGCACATGCGCGTGGTAAATCCCTCGCGATAAATGCGACCGGCGCGGGAGCTCGCCATAGTTTTGGTAATAGTAGACATACAGAGAGAATAGAGTCCGCAGAAGAGAAGGTGTCAAAGGAGGCCGTTTTCGGTTAGTCTGTGTGAAGATTTCTATTAAATAGACATATGAATATTTGTTATATAACATTTTCAGCGCTGAAGTCTACTTCACGTTTATCCACGCAACTGCGAATAAGTGTATATGTTTTTACTACATAACTAACTCTCCCGGCGAAATTTGTACCGCCTCAGAATGAAATGTATAAGCAAATGAATTATCTGAATTATTATTTTTTGTGATTTTTTCCCATCTTCGATAATTTTGATATTCGAGGCAGAGACAAATTAAAAAAATCAAAAGTCATAAAATTCGGCTCACCTAACTAACACTAATTTGTTTATAATAACAGCAAAACCATCCAGACTACCAGACAGATCCCAAACATACAGTGAACGATCAGAGTTCGCGTCGCACGTACCGCGATCTGTGAAATTTATGGGTTGCTGATTTTCTGCTGCTTGCGCGCGCTTTAAAAACCCATAAATAAAAAGAACACCAAACTTTTTTCTGTGTACTTGGACTGATAAGACCAGGTTGCTCTTATCAACATAATTGTAATCTCCATAAACATTACAAGCAATCCATAAATCAATGAGCTACCATATACAGGTAATCTCAAACCGCATAATTGTCCACGAGTTACAAATCTTGAACACTTGTTTATACGCAACTAACGAACGCGCTAAATTCACTCAAATACTAATCTTCACCAACTTAATAATACCAATTCTTAAACACCAACATCGTCCTTAACAAGACGCAGTACGGTTTATTTTAACAGTATTTGTTGGACTGTATAATGTTGTTACACAGATCAATAGCATAAGATACGCCGGTCTCGGGCGTTCAGCCTTAAATCTCTTTCCACACCTTTATTAGGATTCCTGTTGCGTCTGCGCACACCGTTAGCTGCGGTTACCAGTTTCGTTGGTACGCATAATGAAATAAAGCAACCGCAGGGTGAGGAAGAAATGGAATGGATCCAACCATTTCCTGGATAGAATATCCTTTAGGATAGTTTTGGGGTTGAGAGTTGAGTGTTTGTATGATTGGAATTTGTATTTGTATTAGATTGAAAACGGGATCAAGTCTCTGACACCTGTACACTATAATATATTGATAGTATAGAATAAACATTGGTCAATTTTTTTTATTTTTTTATTTCATTATAGGCAAGTATGTGATCTCGATCTCACCTGATGGTAAGTGACGATGAGATCTACGATGGAGCATACTTGCCTAGGTAGGAAGGCGGCAGTAGATCGAGACGCTATATACACTAGGCACTTGCAGCGCAACTGATCTGACCCGCCATCCATGAATGGCAGCACCGAACATCATGCCGGAACACGGCTAGGCCGCTTGGCGACATGGCTTTGTTCAGTGGGTGGTGACTAGCCACGGCCGAAGCCTACCACCAGTAAATCTCACATCAGAATACACAAATATCAACTAGAGGTCTGCTAAATTTTAATTCTTTATACGAAAAGTTATTAGTTATTGACGATCTGATTAGCTCAGTGGGTAGTGACTCTGCTTTCTGTGCTGCGGGACCCGGGTTCGAATCTTGGTAGGGACATACTTTGTGTGACGAGAACGAATGTTTGTGCCCTATACTGAGTTGGCCCTCAGTCCATTGTACGGTACTCATAATACAAGCGTTAGTTTTTGTGTTCGTCTGGCGATATTTATTACTTAAAATATTGGAGTGGCACTGGGCCATAAATCATATGAACTAAAATTCGATGTGATGGTCTTTTATAAAGCATTTGTGTGAAGAAAAGTGGTTTATTGTGAGATTTTTACCTTCTATAAATTAAAAGGGGGAATAATTGTTCAAGTAATAGGTACATACATCTTGGGTTATATCTCAAGAGTTTTGAATATAAACCAACGGTGAGTGTGTGTTCGATCTTGTGTTGTGATGGCTGTAAATCCAGAACTTTCAATGAGCTATAGTCTGATGCCCAAAAGTTAATTGACAGGAATATAATTCAATGAAATGCCTAATTAATTAAATTTTTAATTACATGTTATAAGTTTAGTGTAAATGAAAATTCAAGTTCGAGTCTAAATATATATCTAAAGTTACTTCGTGCGCGTCTTCCTTGTATATAATTAAGTCAAAGAATGTTTATCTCGACCGCAAATTAATTATTCTAATGCTAGCCCTTTGGTTTTAAAGGCCCTTTGTGTTTCGAAGATTCTAAGAAGGATGCGCTCTGAAATAAGGTTCGGTGTGAAAAAGCTTAAGGATTATGTCTAGTTTTTTAGTTAAGTTTAATTGGTAAGTTAATAATATACTTAGCTACTGACCCATATTTAAATAATCCTTTGGCTTCTAACTAAATAATTGCGTGGCTAATTTTGAGGATGTTCTGTCGTAATTCGCCGCGGTCTGGATGTGTACGTGTTCAGTCAGTCTTGTGATCCCTATAATACAAGCGTTCCTTGATTTGATATGGTAAACCTGAGTCCGATGTTAACATTTTGACACCAAGAAATTACTTGCATTGGGGGGCGCTTTTCAAGTAAGATTTGGATGATGTTATTATATTCAAAATTATGCTCACTCAAATGGACTTAAATATAAAGAAGAAACAATATCCTTAATCCTTCCTCCCGTGAGAATCGATATCCAATATCGATTTAAAAGAATCGAGTATTTATTTCAATCGATTCAATGATTTGTATCGATTGCAATTTCACACCGTTTCCTTTGTACAATGAATTGGTTTGCACAAAGGTAATAATACTCGAACAATATTGATCTAGAAATGAGTGTGCGCTTCAAAAATAAATATGCCGAATGAGCTTTGTCAGTGGTCCAAATCATAAGCGGTTTACTTAATTGTAACCAATGATATAGTCAGAGTTTAAATATTACTATTGATACTTTTCAGAATTAGGGGTCCTGAACAGATATTTCAGTCACGTACTTCTTTTTGTGTGTATCTATGTTATGAAGAGTTGAACAAGTAGGAATGCCTGAAGCTCTACATTTAAATGCTTAATTACAAAATTTGTTTAAGGAAGCCGTTGGCGGATGGCACTTCTGCGACCTAGCATACGATAGAGTATGATGTTTAAAATATAGTGTAATTCATAAAAGGTGTACTGAGCTTTGAACATGCGCTTCATTAGCGCATTTGTAATCATTACATGTAGTAAGAATTTCGATATATTGATTTAAAAAGAAAATCGATGCCTTCAAAATGACAATTGTTTTTCTTTCATTTACCCTTTCTGAATCACCTGTATGCTCTCGTATCCTCCAACGCTACCTCTCCCACTCTGCGCCATACAAAACCGCAGAAGAAGATATACCGAAGCCCACAAAATAACAGCGCAATCGGCGATACACCACAAATGGGGCCTCTAAATTGTTTCCACATCCCGGGGTGAGGCTACAATGTTGCGCCAGCGCAGCCCCGAGGCTTCGTGCTTAACTCTCGTTGATTCACTTATAAACGTATTTCATTAGTCATTCTTTCTTCAAGATCTAGGAGAGAAGCTTAGATATATGATATACTAGCTGCAGCCCGCGGTGTTACCTGCGATTAAAAAGTATGTAATTTTCCTCTATGACCTTTTTCCGAGATAAAAATTACACTTTGTCATTTTCTGAACCCTAAATTACCACTACCTATGCAAAAATCATATCGATCCTTTGCTCTATGAAAAATTAAAACAAATCTATCCCACGAGAACCATACATTTTACCGGGATAAAAAGTAGCCTATGTGCTATTCCAGACTATAAACTATCTCGGTGCCAAATTTCATCCAGATCCGTTCAGCCGTTCTGGAGTGATTGAGTAACAAACATCCATCCATCCATCCATCTTAACGTTCATATTTATAATATTAGTGGGATAGTGGGATTTCATTAGTTATTCAGAACCTTGAATTCGATACTTTCTTCAAGATGTAGGAGAGAAGCTCAGATGTATGATATATGTAATCGTTAATACTAGCAATATACTTTGGGTCTGCTTTCCATTTTCTGTACTGATAAACCCTATCCAAAACATATTTTCCAAATCGCTCACACAAATTCAGTCAAATAAGTTGCGGATATTTGCAAAATAATACTTAAACCACACTTATTGTCGGACATATAATTATACTTTATAATAATTAAATCCACATTAAAGCTCTCCAGACTCCATATAAATTAAAACAGCGTTCAAGCTTTAGCACTAGTGCCGGACAATGCACTCACTTATCATATCGATAAAGAACGATTATCGATATAGACTTTGGCGATAGCTACTCTGTCGGCATTCTAATCGCATTAAAATCGAACAACGTCTGTACTTTATGATATGTTGAACATAAGATTGCAACAAAATCATATTCATATTATGCTAATTTCGAACACTGACTGCAAGACTGTGTATTGCGGACTTACCTAAGATCGACAACTAGTGCTGGGATGCTATTACACTTATGATTTTAGATAATATAAATGTATAATTGAAAAGATAAATACAGCATGGTCATTATTGCTATATTTATTCTAGTCCTTGCATAGTAATCACCCCTTAGAAAGAAAGTTATGCTCTGACTACGACACATATTTTCCCATGGACACAACAATAAATAAGACCCCAAATAGTTTAAAGTTTAGCCACATATCTATCCTTACCTATGGTTTCCGAATAAAACACTTAGGATCCAAGTAGCACTAAAACTCAAGCGAGGTATAAAATAACGATAAAACCCAAAAACAACTCCCATCACTATTTCTAAGCAATTAATGTTTAATAGTGTTGGGCTGGTAGGAAGCCTGGTAGCTCGAATGGCTTGATAAAGGAATGGAAGGAATGAATATGACGTAATAAGAATTGGAATTCTATAGAATGAGAAAATCAGAATGTCTGCGTCGGGTTCCTATCCAGTTTCTGTTTATACAAAACGAATAGTTTTACTCAGGTATATACTATTTGACTTCTTATATTTACGCGAATACTACACATTGAAAACATCTGAATTGTAATAGGAAAGATGGCTGAGTGCTACCACCGACTTGGGATCCAGTAATTAATTCCAAAACCAAGCGCACGGTTGCGAGACCTCAAGACACAGTGAGCATTTTCTGCGTAGATCGGACCGCAAAAAATAACTAAATATGAGAGTACCCCAGTTCAAACTATGACACTAGGAAGTCAAACACCATAGTCCTCCCGTGACCATGGAGGTTGTAAAGCAGCCGAAACGTCGGGAACGTAAACACATAAAATAATCGCGATAAAATCTGTATATTTTTCTATTTCAATAGATACTGGTTCTTTGGCCATCAACGGATAGGAAACACAGACTATACTATTCCCATGTTCGTATAACCATAATTCCAAAAACTAAGATTATTTTACCAAACACGTGAAGCAAAACATAATATACACTAAGTAGGTACATATATCCATTTAAAAAGCCATGTCCAATCTGCATACTAGACATACCTGAATCCCACGTCCACATACATTTACCCAACTCATTATCGACTGAATATGAAATGTGGTTGCGCCAACGTTATCGATAAAAAACCTACACTCCTCAATTTGATATAACACGATGCGACTGGCGTAAACGCATTACTAAGTTTCCCTTTTAAAGCGGCGTGCTACAGTGTCGAGTTACCGGTCTTGTGAAAAAAAAAACGACTTCAGATTAGCAATTACTATATGCATACCGCGGAACGGGATAAAAGCTCGCCTCCCAGTAATGCAGTCGACGCTATTATAAACCAACTTAAATAGTCAAATGTACACAGCTGACATTCTGATCGCAGCCATTATTATTTTTAATTTACGATGCAGGTACTCGAGTTTTGTGTTAATACGGCATGTTGTGATGCGCTGTTCGTTTTTATTATCGATGAAATTATTCCGATTATCGTACTTTTATTTCAATAAAACGCATGTTAGGTAATACTAGTTATATTTAAGTGAACAGGAAATTTGTTTTAATGCTTAAGTTATGTCTGCAACTAATATTATAGTTTACATGTGGTCCTACTTTTGTTGATATAATATTGACGATCACTAACACTAGGGATGAAGTTAATGTCAAATTCATAATAATTACATTGAACACTAACTTCATCCGCTTCTTTAACTTGATATACCTTTTTTATTCGTGAACTGATTGAAACAAAACCCCACAATACATTAGTGAAAACCGTAGCCAAATCTGTTAAGCCGTTTCTAAGATTAGCGCGCAAAAAAGCACAGACGAACAGACAAACATTCTAACACTCATTGTTTTGGTTTCTATTGCGTTGATAAAGGCCCTCAATAATATAAATTTTCATGTATCTTCCATGTACATACAGCGATCAGTTACATTTTTATTATATGTATAGATTTTATGCCAATGTATCGCCCAATCGAAATTGAATTGATCGTAAATCGTTGAATTCAATCAACGAACGTATTAAAAATAATGTATCTAACAAGAGATTGATCAGTTCGAATATTTGAAGCAATACTTCAAACTGACTGATTTGTGATCTCCTCAACATAATTTTGTTGGTCGAACATTTGCATAATCGTATTTTTAGAAACATTGAAGTTGCTTATTACTCTCGTATTTATATTTTACTTATTGTATTTCAAACGTTATTATGCATTTTTTTTTCAACTGCGGTGCTATTTTGTTATTGTGTGTAATTATCGCCCCCTTTCTCACTGCTGCGCGTAAAGAAGACGATCATAGATGAGATTGCAAGTTGGGCGCATCCAGCACCTTAGAATAGGAAATGTTCCTATCCGGCCCTGATGCCCAGGGCCTTAAATAACGGGCTACCCTCGGGGTCGAGGACGACTGGGGTGTGGGCCCCGGACGTCCGGTGACGATGACGACTCCTGAGGAGGACGGCGGCGGGCGTGGCTCCCCGCCGCCGTGCGCAGCGAGGGCGCAGGGGGAGCAAATATCTGCTCCCCGAGACGGGCCCCCATAAGGGGGCGAGGCACAAGAGGGGCACCGGTGCGTTCCGTTTGGAGATCCCGGAGCCCCTCCAACATGTGTCGAAGGCGGCCACCGGGGGGGTTTTAGTGGGTAAGAATCCCACATAACCCGGCCCTCTCCCACACAGAGGCCGGGTATCTATAGAAGATTCCCCCCCGTCAACAAAAAAAAAAAAAAAAAAAAAAAGAAATGTTCCTAATATTTAGATTTATCGATCAACAAATTTCGAATTTGACCTAATCTAAAAAACACACAACTTAAAATCATACAAAAATACGGTATTTTTCTTGAGCAATAACATCTGTGTGTCGCTAAATCTAGTTACACCACGGTCGATAAGGCGTTCTCGATTTGACACACGTCACTAGGGATCCGGTAAAAACAAATACGATAGGAGTGGCTAAAACTATCGATGTCAATTCGAACCATGATAATAGATTGCCCAACACATAATGTCAATGCGTCAAATAGGTCACTAAATTGTAAATAAAAAAAAACATTTAAAAATGGAATGAAATGCAAATCCTGTGTTTTTTTCTTTAACTAACGGTAATTGTAATGTTCTTAATCTTTGTTTGGTTCCCAGCAGAGGACAGATAAGTAAATCTGATTATTTCTTATTTATTTAAACCGTATCAGTACTTATGAATGATCAAAAACATGATTAAGGCTGCTATACTAATACCCAAACTCATATAGGTGAATATGATTAACTAAACGGGGGTCGAGTCACCTTCGTCCGTAGGAGAATTAAGTACCCTCGAGATACCCTACACGTGACCCTGGGTGGTGCCAACCAGGTGACAACTCTACTGGTAGTAGGCTTCGGCTGTGGCTAGTCACCACCCACTGAACAAAGCCATGTCGCCAAGCGGCCTAGCCGTGTTCCGGCATGATGTTCGGTGTTGCCATTCATGGGTGGCGGGTCAGATCAGTTGCGCTGCATGAGCCTAGTGAATGTAGCGTCTCTTATCTACTGCCGCCCTCCTACCTAGGCAAGTATGCTCCATCGTAGATCTCATCGTCACTTACCATCAGGTGAGATCGCGATCAAATACTTGCCTATAATGTAATAAAAAAAAAACGCGATTTTTATTTAACAAAATGGTTGCAACAAAATATAATAATTTATAACACTAAAGCATAATAATGATTATTATTAGTCGCCATTATCGCAACACTAATAAACATAAATATTTAAAAATGCATTAGTTCACAGATCAAATATGCTAAACGAATTTTCTACGTTGACGAACAAATGGCGTAAAAAATAACAATAAAAAAAATAATGTTTGACGTCAGTCACAACTGGCTTGAATATTCATTGGCTGTTATGAATAGTGAGTTCCAGACATTTTTAATGAATAAATCGAAGCGAATACTACACATTGAAATCAAAATATTTTTATGGATTCTATCGCGTGGGTGGGTGCTAGCACCGACTTGGGATCCAGTAAAAAACATCATAAAATCCAAAACCAAGCGTACCATTGCAAGACCTCGAGACACAGTGAGCTCTTTGCGTAGATCGGACCGTAAGTAACAACTAAATATGAGGGTACCCCCGTCAAACTATGACACTAGGACGTCAACTACCTCAGTCCTCCCGTGACTATGGTTGCTATAAAGCAGCCGAAACGTCGGGAACGTAAAAACAAAAAATAAAAGCGGTGGAATCCTTAAAAATAGTTTTATTTCAATGAATAAATCTAGATTTAGGATGCTCAAGGTTAAGTTGTTAGAGTTCGCACATAAATATGTGTATGTTTTTTGACAGCTAATTGTTGTGAGCCGTGTCCAAACTAATCGTACAGCCAGCTATATAAAAAAAAACTACAAAGTTTTTGAGACTTCTTTGCAAACTTTCGATTTTAAATACCTAGACAATCTATACATATAAATAAAATTGGAGTGTCTGTTTGTAATATTAAAATAACCGCTTTTTACTAAATGCATTTGGATGTATACACGGTACCTATACCGAAACAACAATTTTTACAATTTTTGTCTGTCTGTCTGTCTGTCCGTCTGTCTGTCTGTCTGTCTGTCTGTCTGTTTGTTCCGGGTAATCTCTGCAATGGCTGGACCGATTTCCATCCGGGAATTTCACTGGCAGATAGCTGATGTAACAAGGAGTAACTTAGGCTACTTTTATTTTAGAAAAAAAAAATAGGATCTCTCGAAAAAAAATTAAAACCAATGTTGCAGCGCTGCGCCTGACTAAAGTTTGATAGCAACAATCTGCAATGCGTCCCGCGGGATCAGAACGCGAGCAGGCTGTTACCAACGGCTGAGTCTTTGTTAAATACCACGCGGACGAAGTCGCGGGCAACAGCTAGTTAATTATATAATTGGATGGAACCCAGTTCATTACGGCACCTGAATATAGCAGTTAGTGTGTTCGTCTGGAGATATTAATGATTGGATATGTTGTGATTTAATGGGTTTTATTAATACATTTAATGCGATGTGCTGTTGTCGCGATCAATAAAATTATTTTGCAAAGATATCCAAATTATTGGTACTTGATCATCGCCATATTTACTCAGTAAGCTCTTCAAAGTTGATAGCATGACACACTTGTTCAAACACTATTTTATTAGCCGTAATATTGATACTCTTTCATGATACAACCAATCTAAATAGACCTCTTCTAAACCCCACAATTTAAGGGCTTCTTAAAGAAATATCTCAAAATAGAGCTCGTGTTACATTGGAGACTTATTTTTGTCCTCTAATACGCCGAAAGACGAAACAAAAAGCTGTATTTCGTTGCTTTTGAGACGTCTTACGTGTTCGGAATAAATAATTCGGAGCACATAATTAGCTTACGCTATAGAATAGAGGTAGTTGGAATTACCGTTCGCTAGATGGTGTTAGTCTAAAAATATAAGTACGTAGATAAGTAACTAGAGCGAACATTTATAAAAACTCAAATTATAAAATGTACTACCAAAATCTAATAAATTATAGAATGTTTTAATATAACTGAAAAACAGTAAATGGTCTTCTAACTTATTAACTATATGTATTCACAGATTCAGTAACCTATTGGTGCTACCAAAAAAATAAAATCATATTTCTGTCTACATAGGTAAGAACCCAGTGGTCAAAACTAGTGTTTTAATTGTTTTCAAAACGAAGACATCATATATTATACTACACACACTCACCAAAGAATTACGCTTCATAATGATTGCGAACTACAATTTAGACTATATAAAATCTCTTATAATGTACGAAAATAATGTTAAAAACCCTCCCAATCTCTGCTAGTTTGGGTTCCGCACCAAAATGGTAAACACAAAACCCATATAATGCGATATCTCAAACTACAAACTACAAACTAAAATACAACAGTATAGCTATTCAATTTAAATGTTGCCAATTATGAAACGTATACTCAGTGTGTTTTTTAAATCTGTGTGTTTGTTTGTTTGTTCTGTCGAGTGTTAATGTAAGTCTTAACACGTTTCGGAATTATGAATTATTGAATAGAGGCTACAGAACTAAACAGTGTCATATCGGGAATGTATAAACTGTGACGTATGGGAATTCTGTTAAGATAGTTTCTTTATGCCTTGATCTCCCGGTAATAACCAGGAGTAAGTCAAGGAGAAGTCAAAGGATTCTGATTGGATATTAAGTATGGCTATTCAGCGAGGAAATGCGGCCAGCATCTTGGGCACGCTACCGCATGGGCCAAATTTTTTACACTGTTTGTAGCTTTTATATACTCTTTTTAAGTTATATTAGTTTGTAAATATTTTATAAAAAGGTATGTTATTGCATTGTTGCATTAAACTTATCTGAAGTGGATGTGTTAATTAATTATTTCTAAACGCAAAATAACATTTTTATCAAACAATCAGTATATTATAATGAATAATGCCCGCCGTATAATTACGCGTGATGGCTATCTAACAAATCGAGTTATTAAAAAACAAATTATAAATGGTATAAATCAAGCACGAGGAGTCGAGGAAGGATGGGTGGACTCATTTATCAGTCAGCAGGTATGTGTACACCAATAAAAACATTGCATTTAAACATTTGCGTAATCCTGAAGTATCATAAGAGTTCCAAGGATATGTAGCGACCCCTTCAACCGCGCCACAAGCTATACAGATGGCGCGGTAGACGCATTCAAAACAATTGACAATTCTCAATACAATCCTGAAACGCGCTATGACAGTTTTCGGAGTACAAAACATATATTCATATACAAGGGGTTAATCTAAATAATAAGGATCATATACAAGATCCCGACAATAACCGTGGCATAGCGGCCGCCCCGCCAAGCATACCACTCGCCTGGCTGGAAGACCTTCCCTTTTCCGCTAAATATTCATAAGTGCAGTTGCACTTGCAGCAGTGCTGTTTGAGTAATGTGGCAGCGAATTTCAAACTCTACATCATGGCCCGAATGAACTAATGCCGCAGAATCTATTGGCACTAAGTTGAACTTGCAAATTCTGCGCATCCAGTTCCTGAGTCACCTTAAGATAAGTACCTCAGAAATTGATTTTAATATAATATAATTTCTTTTTGCAGTACAATTCTCTCTCAGTTAATGATAAACACACGACTCTGGCCTAATCCCCCTCGCATTAAGGAGAGGCCCGTGCCCAACAGTGGGACATTTAAAAGGGCTGGTATCATTATTATTATACACGACTCTGAAAAAACAACAACACACTCGGAATAAAACAAGTTCGTTGCAACAAAAAAACAAAAATTGTGATCAACAAACTGGCAATACTTAAGCTTAATTTAAAGTGAAACGAACTGTTATTGAAAGAATCGCTTCTTATTTTATAGTTTTTATTGCGGTTACTTTGCAAATATGCGGCTGGAATCGTCAAAGCTCGCAATAATGGCAACGTTTCTATGCGCTTATTATAATATTCGTAGATAAGAGAGTTTTAAGATGTGTTTACACTGGTGCCGTCAACTAATAACAATATTTAATATACATGAGGATTAAAAAAAAGCTTCTGTAAGACAGACTAGCGCGTTGATTTTCTTGCCCGATCTTGTCGGTTGAGATCGCGTATCCGTGAGGTTGGATATCCAATTGCAAAGTTAAGGAAACTCATGTAAGATGACAATTTGCAAGTGCAAACTATGACACTAGGACGTCAACTACCTCGGGTTGCTCACCATGGTTGCTGTAAAGCAGCCAAAACGGAAATATAAAATAAACGCGATAAAATCCGTTTAAAAATTAATTTTATATCAATGTGTAGTATTCGCGATAATATATGAAATCAATATGATCATTCGAACTGTAGGTTTTTTCATATTTTATTTTACGGCTAGTGTACATACACCCTTAGCTAGTAGACGCTACCACTAAAACGTTTTCGCTAAGTGATGTCGTATTAATGATTGCTTTTGTAGATACTGAATTTATGGTATCGGAAAATGGATACATAATTAATTATTCACGTTTTAAATTGACTACTGTTCCAAGAAGATAAGGTTATAAATGATTTTGTATCTTAAATGGTATCCTAGAATAATATTGATCAAGTATCATCTCTCTATACCTACATATAATAAAATTTATTAGTATAAGTTTGTCGTATTGAATCATTTTACGAAAAAAGGAATCCGCTTTTTTAGGAATGTATCTGTTCGCAAATGGAAGGATTTTGATGAAGCAGCATGTAGATAGATCTTTTAACATTTTCATCCTACTACTCTTTGATACGTTGAAACACAAAACCTCAACTTCGAACCGCGGCAATGCTCATGTACGAGATCTATTTGTTTCATTTTATTGTTTCCTTAGAACCGACGCGGGCGGCGTCTTTAGTGGCCCAATGGACGGGATTAAATCTTTGAGACTAGCGCTAAAAACAGCTAACATATAGCTTTCAAATAGCTAGCGGCATGTTAAATTATATACATACTAGCTGCGCCCTGCGGCGTTACCCGCGCAAAGAATCAGGTCAATCCTTTGCGATATGAAAAATTTAAACAAATCTATCCCACGCGAACCATACATTTTACCGGGGTAAATAGTAGCCTATGTGCTATTCCGGACTATAATCTATCTCTGTGCCAAATTTCATCCAGATCCGTTCAGCCGCTCGGGCGTGATTGAGTAACAAACATCCATCCATCTATCTAAACTTTCATATTTATAATATTAGTGGGATTTATCGGGATAAAAAGTAGCCTATGTGCTATTCCAGACTATAATCTATCTCTGTGCCAAATTTCATCCAGATCCGTTCGGGCGTGATTGAGTAACAAACATCCATCCATCCATCCAAACTTTCACATTTATAATATAAGTATAGATTAATGTGCCTAATTGAAAATGTGTGACTGGATTCAAATAATAATTGAGGATTCTTTAGTTTTGAATCTATGCAAGTCAGATAATTCCATGGTGTACTGACCAGCAAGGTTATTTTAGACCATCCAAAATCGATATCGGAAACGGAATCGAAAACTTCCGAGTTGGATTACCGTAATCGCTATAAAATTTTCCGAATTTAATTATCTTCGATATACTTATCTTGATGCCAATACCAAATCGTTTTATCAAAAAGTTTCCGTCGGGAGCGACATCGACATCGGAAAGTTTCAAATGAGTTTCCGATGTCGATTCCGAATGATTGGAAATAAACCTGTTGGTGCAGGGTGGATTGATCCACACGTGTTATGATCATAGACTGATGGAATACGCTCTATAGATTAAACAGCTCGTTTTATGGCCCCTAGCCCCATACGGTGATTGACACTTTTCAATTATTCAAAGTAATGGGCGAACCTTCAGAGATTAACAACCTTTAAGGCATCTTAACTGGATTATCGATAACGATAATAATATGTAGGATTATAATAACTTAATTAAGATCTGATGTATTATATTAATAACTAGCTGTTGCCCGCGACTTCGTCCGCGTGGTATTTAACAACGTCTCAACCGTTGGCAACAGCCTGCTCGCGTTCTGATCCCGCGGGACGCCTTGCAGATTGTTGCTATCAAACTTTAAGCAGGCGCAGCGCTGCAACATTGGTTTTAATTTTTTTCGAGAGATCCAATTTTTTTTTCTAAAATAAAAGTAGCCTAAGTTACTCCTTGTTACATCAGCTATCTGCCAGTGAAATTCCCGTCAAAATCGGTCCAGCCATTTCAGAGATTACCCGGAACAAACAGACAGACAGACAGACAGACAGACAGACAGACAGACAGTCAGACGGACGGACAGACAGACGGACAGACAGACAGACAGACAGACAAAAATTGTAAAAAATGTTGTTTCGGTATAGGTAACGTGTATACATCCAAATGCACTTAGTAAAAAGCGGTTATTTTAATATTACAAACAGACACTCCAATTTTATTTATATGTATAGATAAATGTTGCAACGTCATTTAGGTATATTTTATTAGATACCAATGTAGCAATATTCTGGGTGAGGTTTAGTAAAAATAGATTTATCAGATTTAGGTCAGAAGACCACATTGGCATTGTCGGTAGTGACCCTACTTTCTGTGCTAAAGGTGACAGGTTCGAATCCTGATAGGAGCAAACTTCATTTGATGAGTCCATGTATCTTGAAAGGTCAAAGTCACATCTACTTATTTCCTTTTATGTAATACCTAGGACATGGGTCATAGGTATTACATAGAAGGATTCTGATTGGACTACAGACTATCCTAGGTATGGACCTAGGATAGTCTGTAGTCCAATCGGAGTTGACTACTTATAGTGTACATAAAAAATAAATTCCAAATTGTAAAACCTTTATATGTAATACAAAGTCATGTTGGTTACTCCATTTGTAACTCAAGAAACGGGGAGCCGGTTTGACGATTTTAGGTTTTTTTTAAATTTATCCAATTAGCGGAATAACTATTAAATCATGGGACAATTTCACAAAAAAAAAGCAATAATAACGATAATTCATTCTCTCATACATTTGATACTGAGGCGCTACGAAGTTCGCTGGGACAGCTAGCAAAAAAAAATCTTAAATTTTATGGCAGTGATAAAAAGTTCAGATAACAATAGAATTACGAAATCAAAAAGCCTGACTCATGTTAGCCGTATGGAATACAGAATGAGCAGCCCCTATCCCAAACTCTCTATGTGCATTCCTATCAAGAACTCTATCGTAAATTTTACCTTCATGATGGTATCGCGAGCTTACCTGTAAAAAAAAAGTATTTTATTAATACGTGGAAAATTAAAAACAAAATATCATCGGGATGTTTGCATAGAGTTTATTAATATTATTATATTATTTTTTTACCAAAACTTTTTACAGTTAAGTCGCGTCCAGTTCCAGTTTTCCTGTAGTGTGTAGAGCATAATTGGAGATGGACTTAAGCACCAACTTCACATTCGTTAAATATTTGATTTAGTTAGATAAGGTAGATTAGATTATTTTTTGCTTTTTAGTTTTGGATGGCGGTTTTTTTTGTGAAAAAGTGTTATTTCCTTATACTTTCGTCGTAGTAGTCGAAGAGGTAGTTTAGGACGGCCCCCCACAAGGTGGACCGATGATATCACACGCGTCGCAGGAAGCCGGTGGATGCGAGTGGCGGAGGACCGTGATGTGAGGAAGTCGTTGGGGGAGGCCTATGTCCAGCAGTGGACGAAAGTATCTATCTATCGGCTGATAGATACTTTCGTCTCTGTGGATTTGAACATATCAAGACGTTAAAGTATCTTATACTTTATTACCTATATGTTTGTGTATCTTTTTGCAGGCGACGCGAGATGAGAGCCACAGCAACTATATACAGTACAAACAAATGCCGATTGTGTATCGTGTTAGTTGAGATGTCGCCACCGGTTGGATTCTCTCATGGCCCTCGCGAGTGGCGAGCTGCACACGACGGCGCGGACGTGTGTGATAATATCCGCAGATATGGTTTACTGGGAACTCTGCTTGTGGGCAGATGGTGTGGGAGATACGCTGAAGCGGACGGATTATGTTAATATAAGATGTAAGATGTAATAGTAAGTTTATTAGCCTACCGGTATACGAGTATGTGCCAGTGTTTAGCATATGTTTAATAAAAAATTTGCTACACAGTATTTTTATTAGTTTCTAATATAGTGTTTATTATTATTTTTTAAAGTTAGCGATCGACTACAATATAGTGCCTTTTTACCAGTGTCGAGTACATTATCTCATCGTAGTTTAAAACTATAAGTAACCCTTATGAGACCTTATGAGATGATGATGAGATTACTCCCATATCAGTAAACACTTGCACATCTTCGGGGTCGAGTCACCTTTGTCCGTAGGAGAATTAAGTACCCTCGAGATACCCTACACGTGACCCTGGGTGGTGCCAACCAGGTGACAACTCTACTGGTGGTAGGCTTCGGCCGTGGCTAGTCACCACCCACTGAACAAAGCCATGTCGCCAAGCGGCCTAGCCGTGTTCCGGCATGATGTTCGGTTTTGCCATTCATGGATGGCGGGTCAGATCAGCTGCGCTGCATGTGCCTAGTGAATGTAGCGTCTCGATCTACTGCCGCCTTCCTACCTAGGCAAGTATGCTCCATCGTAGATCTCATCTTCACTTACCATCAGGTGAGATCGAGATCAAATACTTGCCTATAATGTATATAAAAAAAAAAAAATCTTGGGAGATCTTGTAACGTCAAGTTATACTATTTTATATTAATTTTCTTAACCAATGCACGTTTATGAACACGCAATAGTTAATATCCCATTAATATTATATTATTATTAAATACTTGTTAAGCCATACACTGGCATAATTTTCTACAGTGAAAAGGGTGTGTAACAGCAATCAGTGGTTTAAGAAGGTTTCTGATCAGTAGCAAATATTTAATAATATTTTCAAGATCGCTACCGCTCATACATTGAGGGTGTCAAAATATTTCTATCATACAAAACATCTCAGTGTCACGACGCAGCATCCGAGGCCTCTCGCTGCGAGCGGCGTACGTGCCATAACCCCTCTCCAACGTAGGAGGGGTACAATTCCGATTTCTAGAAATTTTACTACGTGTGAGCAAACAATATTGTTCTTCTTCATTTTAATGTTTTGTGAATGAAACGTATAATTTAAAGGTGTGTAATTTTATAATTGGAATTTTAAAAATACGTATCTTGCTCTTAAGTATATTTTGGTATCTAAAGAATGTGTCTAAGTTTCAAACTGGTGAAAGAACAGCAGAGAGGCATGAATTAGTATATAAAAATTAAGTCGTCTAAGCACTTACATTTTAAAGATTGCTTTATGAATTATTGAATTAGAGTCTACGAATATACATAAATCGTTGATTAGAGTTATATTTCGCATAAAATGTCTATATAAAAAGATTTTTAGCAATTTCGGTAGGTTTCTTTTACATTTCAACATACTGGGAACCCACTTCTCTTTCCAATTTTTCCAACTCCTCCTATTTCTATCTTTCGATTAAATTCGTGCGGGTTCCAAGACAATTAATATTATCCCGGGCCTCGCCGAGGGTCAAACCTTGGACACATTGGACACCACTGTAGATCCTGGCTTACAGGAGTCGCAGTGGTGGGAGTGTGTAGCCTAGTCCCACTTTAAATACAGGGACCCCACCACAGAATTTAGAAGCACAAAAAACGCGCCACGGTCCGTCCAGTAGCGTACAAATGTTTGTCAGACTGTTAGCACCTCAGGGTCTAAACGCAATAGACCCTGTAATAAAAAAAGGCTTTAGTGCACACCACTGTAGCATTGTCTTGAACTGTTGGCATTACATTTTAAAACAGTGCTGTGTTAGGTTAATTAAAGTAAGACTCATTTGATAAGTTTGGAGTCATTTTAATGAGTTTCTGATGGCCTGTTAGCGCAGTGGATAGTTAACCTGCTTTCCGTGACGAAGGTCCCGGGTTTGAATCCTGGTAGGGACAAACTTTGTGTGATATACTGAGTTCGCCCCCAGTCCATAATACAAGCGTTGTGGGACCGTATAGTTGGTGTGTTTGTCTGGAGATATTTATTTATTAAACCTTAGAAATGGTTCATTGTAAGCATGTGTAGTATGTTTCATGTTTAAGTTTACTGGTTATATAAGGTTAATAGGCTTATAAACAGTCTAATAAGTTAATTATTTGGCACGTTTTCGCTGATCGGTCCGATTGGCACAGTTCGTTGTAAGTCACTTCTAGTGTTCGAGACAAACACACATACTGAATGGTTCCAAACTAAGTAACTCATGTATTATGGCTGGCATACAATGGACTGAAAGCCTACTGGGCTTTCAGTTAGTCTGGGTTACTGACCCAGACCAGGAAAATTAATGTAAATACCATTTCCGAAATCTATATAGTAAAAGTTTAATAGTAAAAAATTACTAATCTAAAGCCCCGCACACAACTCCTAAATCCGTACCTATTATTTTCAGTCTCCTAATAGTGTGAATTAGTTAAGCATACTCTCGCCCCCCGACATTTCTCGCGCGCATATAGCCCACAGGAACAATAATTAACACTCGAAATTTAAACTTTTGGGCAAAGAAATTCCGAGTGATTCCATTTTTTTTTAAATAAAGAAAGGATTGGATGTATATCTCGGTTTATAAGGCATAGAGAGTGTTTAAAACGAGATCATAGAGAGCCTTAGAGCGTTTGCTTGATACATTAGAAGACAGAATAATATGGCGACTTTGGATATATGATGTGGGATATTTACGATTGTGTGTTCATAAACGTGCACAAGTGCAAGAAATAAAAATAAAACAGTAAGTATGACTTGTCTTTGCGAGTTCTCCCAAGATGTCCGGTAAATTTTCAGGAAAGTATCTAAAGGATCTACTTCATAATCATCAACATTATGATTATCAAGGAGGACTTACTTGACACCGGCAAAATATTTTGTAGCCGATTGCTAAAACAAAAAAAATAGAAATGGAACATGGCGATGAAGTACCCACTTATACCTACAGTGTGTATATATCTGTATAATAAGCAAAAACGTAAATGGGTGACAATAAGTACATATACAAAAATACTATCACAGAAAAATATGGAGCCATACGCTAGCTAGACCAAAACATGATACTGGACACATCTTTGCCCAAAAAAAAAAAAACGAATAATATGCAATGTTAAAATTCCAATTAAAAAAAGAATCTCCCAGTTAAATGGCCCGCCTAAAATCCCGAGACGTGCGCGGTGCGCATGCGTCACGAGGTGGAGGCGACGCGAAGAATTCCGAACGGGCCGAATTCGACTTGTCGGCTCGCTGGCCTGTCGACGCCATCTGGCCCGTAGGGACGGGACACTACATTACGATAGTTAGCAACTTTTGTGTCGACTTTTTTGCCGGGAAACTGAAGAGTCATGGCGTCAGTTATGTTTTAATTTCTAAAACTAGTGTTCCTGCGAGTTATAGTGAGTGATATACGTGGAATATTAACCATTATGGGTTCGGTAAAGTGCACAAGTGTAGGTAATTGAAACAGAGTGACGAAACATGGCTTTTCAGATTCTCATAAAAAATCCATGAAAAATCTTTCGGTAAAGTATCCATCACTTTACTGATTGAGGGATGAGGGGGTATTTTACTTAGGCCTAGCCTTTGGGCCTGTGCGCATATGCACCTGCTGAATATCTAGATTTTTATTGTTAAAAAAAACTTGTAAAAAAAGTTGTGTGAAGGTAGCCACACTGAGCCGGCATGGCAGTGTTAGCCTCTTATATCATTGCTACTAAATATTATCAGCGAAATAAGGGTACGTGGAGTGCACGTCTGTCTACGCATTAGAGAATACCGAGTGAGATGGTTTCTCTTAAACTATTCGGTACGTTGGTATATCAAATTAGAAAGAAAAGAAGAAAAAGAAAAATACATTTATTTGTGACAAATACAACCGAACACTACACACAACACAACCCATCTTTGAGCATCACCTCAGGTAGACGCTCAAATGCTTAGCTGCAATTATATTAACTACTAGCTGTTACCCGCGACTTCGTCCGCGTGGTATTTAGCAAAGACAACCGTTGACAACAGCCTGCTCGCCCATTCTGAGCCCGTGGGACGCATTGCAGGTTGTTGCTATCAAACTTAATCAGGCTCTGCGCTGCAACATTGGTTTTAATTTTTTTTCGTGAGTTCCTATTTTTATTTCTAAAATAAAAGTAGCCTAAGTTTCTCCTTGTTACATCAGCTATCTGCCATTTAAATTCCCGTCAAAATCGGTCCAGCCATATCAGAGATTACCCGGAACAAACAGACAAACAGATAGACAGACAGACAGACAGACAGACAAAAATTGTAAAAACAAATGTTTTGGTATAGGTACCGTGTATACATCCAAATGCATTTAGTAAAACGCGGCTATTTTAATATTACAAACAGACACTCCAATTTTATTTATATGTATAGACGAGAATAGTTTGTTTTGACTCAGAACTGTATTGAAAAATGTGTATAAAACTATGAAATTATCATACCGACACCATTAAATTTTATGTATCCACCCGTAATATAAATATTAAATTTCTTAAAAAGCAGGCTATTCATAATTCGCTGAATGCACATATTTCAACACTTCATATCACAAATATTTTTTTTATGAAAATGTGACTTAATATTTTTGTATCATACGATATTGAATATTTACAATATTTATTCAAATCGTGGTTACAAATAACAGATATTTAGCATATTGAAACCATTAATGTTACCAACAATGAATTCTTACTTCATTATAATACTAAACTGGTTTTAATAAATTCATTTAAATACTTTCATAGGTATAAAAGAATCCTAATTTATGACAATTAGAAATTAATTCTGCTTCTGCAGAATTAGTATTGTCTAATTAATGATAGGTGTACGTTACTTGTGGGCTTTTGGAATGCTATCATAGTATACAATCTTTATAAATATACCAATAAATTTTGTAGAAACTATGTGCTTATAGGTTTATATAGATAAAAATAACTGATAAAAAAATATGTTAATTAGTTAACAATAAGTATTCAGCTTTTAAAAATTATCGACACTTTTCACCACTAACTAAAACACGGCAACATCGCCATCGTCCATCCCGTTCGCGCGCACCCCTAAAATCCTCTATCCAGCTCGCACACTGACTACCATATTTAAATAAGATTGAGCGTGGTTGCAATATCTAATCCCATTTTATTTTGGACTCTCTTTATCGTTTTATAGGGTTGATTTTACATTGGAATGCGGTGTTGAAAAAGTAAAAAACCTGTGAAGGCAGGTTAGTAAGCTCGCGAGCGCCCTCTAGTGGGAGACACTCGACTTAAAGTGTGTATTGACCGGAAACTTGGTCCAATTTTTGGTCGGCTGGCCTTGACACTGATGCTCCTTGTGTTATATAGGTTAAGTTACGATAAGATATCGATAATACGGCGTATGCTCAGTTAATTAACGTTTATTTCAGGTTTGGCCTTGAATTATAGTCGAGATTTTGGTCTTGAAACGAGCTTTAGACTCTGTACGAAATAAAACTAACAAAACAATAAATGAAGCTTTGAAATCAACTAACTTTTAAGGATTTTATCGCGTTTATATTATGTTCCCCAGTTCAAACTATGATACCAGGATGTCATCCACCTCAGTCCTCCGTGACCATGGTCGCTGTAAAGCAGCCGAAACGTCGGGAACGTAAAAAACATAATATAAACGCGATAAAATCCTTAATATATGTTTTATTTCAATATGTAGTATTCGCGTAAATATACAAAATCAATATACATAAATTAAGCTATTATGCATTTGTAAAATCTCTATTATTCAAACTAATAAAAAAAAACAAATAATGCGGTAGCCCAATGAAAAATTAACTTATCTCCAACTTAACCGATGTTGCCAATATATCACTACCACCCAACGCCATAAAACTTAGTGGAATCCTTGCGAAACAAATGATGAACGATTATTCAAGTTAACTGGACCATAAGTTACTTAGATCTATGTTGGGTTTAAGTTAGATAACGCTAACAACTTCTGTATAACATTAACTGAATTCTGAAAGCTTTTTAGTTATAGATTTTAATGTAAAGTTGTTTTATGTGTTGATCTTAATAACTTTTATAGGTTATTTCCCTCATAGTCCAGTGATTACCGTGGCTAGTTGTTTTAAAATGATGGACTCTGATCCCAGGTCAGGCATTAATGTACCTATTATACACACTTTTACCTATTATATTAATATTGATTTCTTATATTTACGCGAATACTACACATTGAAATAAAAGTTATTTTACGGATTTTATCGCGTTTATTTTACGTTTTTACGTTCCCGACGTCGGCTGCTTTACAGCAACTATGGTCACGGGAGGACTGAGGTGGTTGACGTCCCAGTGTCATAGTTTGAACTGGGGTACCCTCATATTTATTTAGTTGCTTACGGTCCGATCAACGCAGAAAGTAGAACATAACGTCGGAATCGTAAAATAAACGCGATAAAATCCGACAAAATAGTTTTATTTCAATATTAAAATGATCTGTCAATACATTCCAATTCATAATAAGTTCCCGGAAATCGAACCCGCTCTAGCTGGCTTGTGTTACACGGCGTCCACTGTAACCTACTGACATAGAGTCAGATTACAGTCAGGCGAGGAATCGTTTAGCTCTACAACCGCAGTAAGAGTGTTATATTACTAACTAGATATTGTCCGTGGTTCCGTCCACACTAACATTAGTTTCGCTCTACTACGTAACCCTCAATTGTCATAGTGTGATTACCCGATTGGTAGAGATGATAGCGACCCTACTATCTGCACCGAGGGTCTCTGGTTCGAATCCCTGTAGAGCAAGCTACAATGGTTCATATACCACTAATATTACACATTATATAACATAGAAAGATAATTGTCAGAAAAAAAACTAAATTGACAACTTCACTGTTCAACTTACCGCCAAAAAAGTCTATATATAATCTATGGTAGGATCATTTTGGCGAAAAGAGGTTATATATGCATGGTTCGTAATACGTCTAATCGGTATTTAAAACACTGGGATTCGAACCTAGGACTTGTTGTTCGGTAGCTCGACCGCTAGACCAACGCACTATAGTAATAATAATATAACAGTGGCTGAGTAATACCCATGTTTACCGACTGGGCAAAAGCGGTAAATGCGTTTTACATCCATTACGAGGACTATTGAATTGATGAAGCTTTCTCTAACTCAGATACGTTTGGTTTATGAATTCCGGTTCATGTTTTATGTGTTTCGCTTGTGTGAATAACGGGAATGATCATTTAAATTTTAATTTCTTGTTTAATCATTTTAAAATAAGCCTGTAACTCAATGGATCGGAGGCCAGACGGCGGTCGAACCGTGTGAATATTGGAATCAACCCCAGTAATAGAAATACGGTCGTATACAAATTGTTTGAAATGCTTTTATTGTACAGCCAGTATGTCCAATAAACTACGAATGTAGCCAATCTAGTAGTTATTAAAAATAGTTTCTTAAAAAAAAAAAACTTTATTTGAATTTAAAAAAAAATCCGCTTTAAGGGGGAAGCTCAGGGTCAGGGCGCGAAATTCAAAATGTTAATGGTTTTTATTTTTTTACGAAAAATTTGGACATCTTTACGATGTAATTTAGTGTTTTGCGATGTTAACATTCTGCATTGGATGTCTCGATGTATTAAGTTTGCTTAAAAAGTACTTAATCCGATACAATACCATTAGGTTTGTAAAAACCGCTACTTTTACTAACTTTATGGTGTTGTATCGCTTTATGGTGTTGTATCGCTTTACAAACAGACACTCCAATTTTATTTATATGTATAGGTTATATATAAAAATTAATTGAAAGTAGCAATCACGACTATGGCTAGTCTAAACACACAACCACAATATTATTTGACCACACAGTTCTATCTGCCTCACCGTTAACCACCACGATGTCTCAGTAACAACTTGGCTTTCCACTTCCTATAAATAAACGGCATTAAGTTGGAGCGTTTCGCCGCATTCAATAACAAATTCTTACCGGCCTTTGTAGATGACTGTTTGTAATTCCGAGTTAAGCCGCGCCAGTGGGCGGCGTAATTTCCTTTAACAAGTTACGATTTGCTGAGCTTTCTGGACTGTAAATCATTTTTATTAAGGATATAGAAGATACCTTGTGGGTATCGGATGAAGGTCCTTCGTGTACTGGGTAGGATGAAGCCGCCAGGCATACTACGGAAGCGTTGAACATCTTTTTTTTCTTCTCTTCTTCTAATTTAAGGGCTCGACCCTTGTCGGTGTAGCTGATGAAGCTCTTTCCACCTGTCTCTATCTAGAGCAGCTTCTTTCACCTCCCTATACGACATGACACCCATCCTTTCCTTTATCCTTTTTCCTTTTTTTTATACTGGCCTAAAATAACTGATTTACAGTCAGAAGCTACCACCACCGTTCGGAATGTTGGTACCACTGAGATGAGCTGACAAGAAAATCAATAGTTAGGTACTCTTTTCAAAAAGAGCTCGATAAAAAACTCAATAAAATGATTGGTGAACTCCATATTCACCTTAAGTAACTAGTCAGAGGTCCCAATTTTATTTTCAGTTCGTAGTGCCCCGGTATCTGTACCGAGGGTCCACAGTTCCCAATACGGAAATCAGCGAGCATTGTATGATGACCACGAATGTTGGTACCAGAGCGCTGGACGTATATTATCTACTTAATAAATGTTTTCGGAAGATACTGGAATGGCCCCTATTCCATTTTACTGTACCCATAATACAAGTGTTGCCGAGTTAGCGACCGTTGGTATTTTTCTAGCAATATTTACTCTTTCAGTTCTCCCGGGATTATAAAAAAAAAACTTAACAGTACGAAATCGCGGTCACTGTTAGTATTAAATATACACCGACACACAATGCCTCGACCTTTTATTAGGTGGTCCGCCCTTTTGCCGGCATTCGCAACCGAATACGACGGTCGGCCATCAAAAAAGTACCCTAAAAAAAAAGTTCAAAAGCGTAGCCACAAGAAACCCCACCACGGACGGGCCCGTTCGACTGTGAATTCTCGAAACAACGCGCCTGATAAAAGTTATACGGTACCAAAAAGTTACCAAAAAGTTTTCGGTTGCCGGCAGTTTAATAGTATTGTGTTACTGTTACGCTTTGAATAATTATAATGGATCATTTTGAAGGGATTGTGCTTGCAGCGGCTTGGAACCTTTTGATGGTATTATTTCGAGTTGGAACCCCGGCGTCATCGGTTCTCAAGGAATGAAGCCACGATATCAAGGGCTACTAACGATAGCATAGATAATGTTACTTTCACACATTTCAACTATCTCAAACAATAATTTTCGGTATAAATTTAATAAAAATAAAGTATAGAAAATATAATTCTTCCTCAAGACGGCCTATGCTAGCTTGCAACACACCTAAACATTAATTTAATCTTTTAAAAGGTAACAGCGCCCTCTGTCCAAAAACCTTTGATTAATCTTCCCGTTGTGACCAAGGTTACGAATTTCATTAAATTTATATTGATACGAAAAGTCATGTATACTTAGTGCACTATACAGGTCGCTGTATAACATCATAAAGATATCAAGTTAAAGAATCCTTGTCCGAGTACTGTTTACTATATAGGGTGAGGACACATAGCTGTGATCTCGGGCACAGTAAAATATCTCGAGCGGAGAATGTAAATTATTCAGAAAGCTATAAATTCCTTTGCCTTTTATTGTTTCTTTTCAAAGCATTATCCCGTCAGTGTTTGATTATTTATGCAACACATTCAAGAATTGTATCAACATTCAAGGAATGTACGCAAGTTTAACGAAATACGATACATTTTTTTTGTGTTGTCAAGTTATATATGCAGGGCTATGTGAATTAAGGTGAAGGTCGACCAGCCATCATATGTAATGGAATTTTAAAAAAACGTCTATTCCATCTGCAGTGGACCCGCTATGGATGTGGATATAGAAACAAAAATTATAAAATATTCGGTATTGCAAAATTGAACTGAATCCAGACGCAAACCTTTTAGAGGGATTAATACTCCGCGCTGAGTCGTCGTGTAAATATCATGTTAAAGAATAGTTCGTTAATGTTGACGTTGTCGGCTAAATTTTAAATTCATTCCAATCCCATTTCACCCCATCCTAGCCGGTGAACGTTCAGCTTTAGAAAATAAAAACATATTTAAAAAAAGCATCGACTCTATATAATTTTCCTAACCTATAAATAAGCGGACCTAGATGTTTACAAACTTAAGTATAACTCTAATATCCCGTTCGCAACACAATTTACAACAACCATACCTACAGATAGCGACTGTCGTTTGCGCCAATAAATAATGGACAACAATATCACAACATAAAATGTCGGAGCACTGCATTAAATATGAAATTGTAGCGTTTAGCGGGACTCTACATTTCCTTTCAGTATCAGTCTAGCAACCGTTGGAAGGTTCACGCCATGTAGAGACTGAATTAATTTGATTTGGTTCTATATATATCTAGACTTCAAGTTGTCAGGAAGTTACCGGCAACTTATATAGGTGACAGAGCAAAGCTCCTAGCAGAGATAAGTCTCTCTCTCTCTTAAGTCATTGGAGAGAATGTGATAAAATAAATTATCACAGATCATAAACACTCAGATTTAAATGTCTGGTAAGTCGTGAGTATTGTCTAGCTCCATACATCTATCTATAGCGAAGTAGCTATGGTAGGAACAGGGCATTCAATAAGTGAATCGAAATATAATGAAAATGGCGTTGCAATTGTCATTTTTAACCAGTTTTAGTTATTAGTACAACTGCCATTAAATTGTGAGTCTCTAGCCAGACTTGTAAATTGAATACTGTGACAAATATCAAATCAACCCTTTGAGAATTCCGATCATGCTATATGAGTATTTATGATTTTTTTACAACTCGGAGAAGATCGCCACACACGCGGCGCAGAAGACGGTAACTGTAAAAGTTGGAACGCGGGCGTATCGCGCAGATCGAGCTCGGCACAATAGCGCTCCTGCGCCGGTATGCGCGCTCGCAGTTCCCTGGTTATGCGCGCTGCCCGTCGGCCGTGGCACTGTATGCTGAACTATAACAATTGATCTACGAAGGGCCTTTGCACACGGTGACTTTTTCGCTATTAACACCTATGCAATTGGCCTATTGAGCGGTATTGAGGTGTCATTTGCTGACCTAGAAGGAGACGTAGTAAGAGAAGCTAACAGCCACCCACTGATGCGCATACAATGGGCGCTGCCTCTCCCTTCTCCTCCTCCTCCCCGAACTCTAACTCAAGAGTGAAGTACTTTATTTTGAGCAATTCAATTATTTCCTCTGAAAAATTGGTAAAATCATACAATTCCCCCCCCCCCCCCCTAAACAAATGAAATTTCCCACACTAAACGAAATCCTTCATTTATCCACGTCTGACCAGCCAAATGGCCCGAGGACATCGGAGGTGACCGGACCGGATAGCCTGAAGAAGGAGAGCCCTTTACCCAGATAGTGAGTGTGTAAAAGCTAAAAGAAGAGTGGGTGTTATCAAGTCGAGAGTGAACAGGTACCTTCTGAGCAAGTATGCTACATCGTAGATCTCATCGTCGCTTACCATCAGGTGAGATCGAGATCAAATACTTGCCTATATTCTAATAATAAAAAAAAAAGACCATTCTATATCTAACCGTTACTATTCGATACATTCAAGGTGTGCGCACGCATAAATCCCGCACCACACTATCGATATAATGACGGTGTAGTGTGCGACAAAGTCGTAACTGTACATTTTGAGCCCGATCGGTATCGCGGCGGCATGCGCCGGCGCATCCGCGCGGTGGAGGTTACCGCTAAGTAGCCGGACTATGCGCATGCATTGAACTGTCAGATTCTTTGAGGTTTTGTCTATTATTACTTTAGTGTAAGGTTATTTTAAGTACTAGAATCGCGTGTCTCTGATAGTACCATAGACTGTCCATAAAATTTACTAAAAACTATTGTTGGCGTTATTTCGAGGATTTACTTACAAGGTGTAATATCGGTAAAGCAGTACACAATAATATGAGATCCCATATGCATTGTACACTAACCCCCAAATTTATAGACTTTATATAACTTTATCAAACGTCATATAGTACTGCACAAAGCAAAACTCTTGTGCGCAGTACTATACGACGTTTGATAAAGTTATATAACCTCTACAAGTTTGGCGGTAATTCTATATTTGAAATTGGGTCCACAGTTCCCGCAAGACTATGTTTTCAATATCGGATATTCATCACATAAAACATGATAGAGTATTCATGTGCCGCTTGAAAAATACTCTCAGTCATGTATCGCAGTCAATTTCTCTCAAGACTCAAGACTGAGCATAATTTAATTTTGTCATAGTTCAGTACCGACTAAGATGACTAACGGTACCGGTACAATTTATGACGTACCGTCTCATTGATAAATCTCTATGACTAAGATGGCGGAAATCAGTCTATAATGCTATCTAATCTATCTTAAGCCCGTAAACTGTGTCGTGGTGGATAAATAATTAAAAAGGCTACTGTATTGAATGGGCCACTAAATATGCCGAGACACACTGTCCGCTGCGCCGGCGCACGTGATGGCGGCTTCCGCGGTATTGAGAGCGTGTGCGTTAGGCTTTATAAATTAAGTCAGTATTACAATTTATGAGGATATCAATCGATCCGGCGATCTCAGCTGACGTTTTTGGATCTTAAAGGAAGTGTGGACTGTGGAGGATATGGATATTATGACATCTGAGTAAGTGAGACACATGCATAGATTTGTGTGAGAGTGAATGGGATGCACTGAGTATTTTTATTATTTGTCGCAAGGTTGCTGCGGATTATTTTTTTATTTATAACCAGTGAGTTCGTAAATCTCATACCATAAGTAAAATTTAGCAGTGGCGAAGGATCTACATAAAAGTTTTCTTGTTGGCTACACATTCAAAATTAATATTTGGGTTTTATCGTGGAACCCGGTACTATAGCCGTGTACGGATAACATAGTTTTAATAGGAAATTTAGACCAGATTGAGTATGATGGATTTTTTAAGTTATGCACTCTTATTTAAGGTTTTTTCCGGCTTCCCTTGTGCGAATATTCACCATTCGCCACTGGTATTTTAGTATTGTTACGGCGTGTACCCCACGCATAGCAGCACCATTTTCGTACATTATCGAACATCTAGATAGAAATCGAGGTATACTTATGTAAATGGACGATCTTAAATAACATAACTTGTCGGGTGAACAAGCTTGTGGACCCGGTTTAACGTACAATCTATTTTCAATCCTATCGGCTCGATAAGCATTGGTTTTAAGTGAGATCCCGTATTCGATTCTCTGCAGTGACAACTTTTTTAATTCGATTTATATAGTAAGACTATTGAACTTTTTATGTGTGCCTAGCTGTGTTAACGTTTACCTATGACCTACAAGTATACTGATTGGCCAAGCAACAAATTATTAATAGGTTAAATATAGAACGAGGCGATACTTGGCGGAATTCCATAGCTAAACTAATTCGGGAATAGAAATCCACCACTGACCCTCGGCTTGTCAACATTTTCAATTATAAACCAAACCAGTTGTTCGATAATTAAAGAAGCTAGCAACACCGATCTCCTCTAAGATGTTAGTCGAATCACGAGTGTTGAGACCCCAAACAATATGCAATTCTCCGCGATAAATAATAATAACAGCCCTTTTTAATGTCCCACTGTTGGGCACGAGCCTCCCTTCAATGCGAGGGGGATTAGGCCATAGTCCACCACGCTGGCCTAATACGGGTTGGCTAATATTAATAGTACTAAATATTAAAAAACAACCACGTTAATCAATTTCAAGTAATAACAATTTCAGGAGCCACCTAGCTATCTTGTTAGCAGTATTGAGTATAGATAGCCATCCCGATGTGCGATTAGGCTAATTAAATGAGACGCGTCTCCTGCGAGGCTAACGCTGAAACTAGAAAGCTAACTTTCGCTACTATCTTACGATCATACAAGATATATTATGTGCTGTTTATAAGGTTTTAATATAATGTAGGTGATAGAAAATACAGGATGTTAAGGAGAGGCATGGTAACAAAAACTTTAGGTAAAGGTGATTGGTTGATGCCTGTAATAAAATAATATAAAACATTTGTGTCGAAAGATATGTTATTTTTGAGCGTGCAATGTATCGTAAAAAATGTGATCACAACCCAACGCTTCTAGCTATACCCGACGCTTGCGTGTGACGAGGACGCTCGAGCGTAACGAGTTTTAATTTACATTGCGGTTTGATGTCTAAATTAATGATCTCGTTGAAGTGAATAAAAAATAATATACAGCATGATTCAGAAAGGGTGTACTACCAGTCTAATATGCACTTCTTTACTGCATGTGTAATCATAATGTGGAGAAAGAATTGTGATGTGTCAGTTCAAATACGTTGAAGAAGCGCAGACTTAAGGTGGAAGCGATCAGTCGCATTCCCATACAAATTTCAACATTGTAATACTCGATACACATACAGTTTTTTAGTTGTACAAGCATTGTTATCAATTCTCTATAAATTAAAGAGCTCGCAGAATGAAATATCAGGCAAAATCTTATAGTAATAACATCATAAAACGATATTAAATTTTAGGCTTGTGTGCGTGAATAAAAGCGCCTCTGTCCAAATTAACCCGTAACTAATAAAGCATCCGATTCTTTGTCTTTCAGTATTTACGGCGACAGATGGCAGCAGGAGTTTTTACTTATAATACATAAAGACATAACATTATAATATATAGAGAGATATAAATTTTCTATAAATAAGTATAAAGATTCATAATAAAAAATTAAAAATAAAAAATACATATAAATTTCGTTCGTCCATCGAACCTACGAACAATCGCATGTACCTACGTTTTTCACTTGAGCCACTTGGGGTGTGTTATTATCTGTGTGTGCAGATCGTCATGTATCCCTATTTCCTGTAATCCAAGTTTTTAGGATTTGTCTGCACCCAAAACATATTTTTTCGGGTTATTATAATAAAATAACCTACATACCTACATAAGGCATGTATTTATTTTTTTAAATAATCAATGAATGAATGAATATGTCATGTTTCAATTGGTTGTAAATATCATTGAAACCTATCAAAATATTCGTCGTCTTGACTAGTGGTCTACGTAGCCTAATGTTCTACACGGTTGATGCAAACGTGTACTATAGCAAGTTCAAATCTTGCCGGTGGGCTTGTCTTTTTGAATGATTGATATTGTTTCTGTAAGTGAATATTAGATTTCCAAAACACACAGCTCGGCCGTGTTACTCCAACATGGTGTGGTAGTAATATAACGAAAATATATATAGGTAGTATGTACACCTTCCAAGGCCATAGCTAGATGATGTCGTGTTACGAAATATGTCGCGCGAGTCTTTGTCGATTTATTGATCAATTTATCAAACATTTTTTTAGGCACTGCCGGGTGTGCTACTGATATATATATATATATATATATATATATATATATCTATATATACTAGATGCGCCCGGCGGTGTTACCCGCGATAAAAAGTATGAAAAATTAAAACATCTATCCCACGGGAACCATACATTTTACCGGGATAAATAGTAGCCTATGTGTTATTCCAGACTGTAATCTATCTCTGTGCCAAATTTCATCCAGATCCGTTCAGCCGTTCGGGCGTGAAAGAGTAACAAACATCCATCCATCTATTCATCCATCCATCCATCCAAACTTTCACATTTATAATATTAGTATAGATATACATATATATATATATATATATATATATATATATATATATATATATATATATATATATATATATATCAGTAGCACAGCCAGCTGTGACTAGAAAAAATGTTAGAATACATCGACAGCGACTCGCGCGACATATTTCGTAACATCGGTTTTTAGTAATTATTCAATATTGAATCAATCTGAGAAAATCTACATAGCGACCTATATGTGTACCTATCTCTTCTTCTTACTTACTGACTAGCTATAGGAAGGTACCAACCAGCAAGGCATGTATGTATATATATATATACATACATATATATCCAACCAACTAACCTAACACGATTGGCGATACAAGAAAGCAAGCCCCGGCACCTAGTATGAACGGGTTTTTCGAAATTATAGGGAAGCCTAATGAATGGGATACCCCTTGAACGTTTGAACAAATCAAGTGCGACATAGCTCGTAATTGAATAAATCTAAGAAAACATACCTATGTGCACCTATTTCTCTTCTTTTTACTTACCGATTTATTATAGAGTAGCTATAAATTGGTACCAACTAGAAACCTACTTAGTTTTAGATATATTGATATTACTTTTTTTTTCGTTTCTGAACGCAAAACCTTATACCTCGGATACGAGTACTCGTCTACATAATAAATAGGTGCCTAGGCCGAAAATAACTGGTTTTGATGCACATACATTCTGTACTTAGATATTATGTATGTGCTTACCTACTGTTATATTTTTTAAAATTATTCTCTTTGGATTCTGTTAATCTGAGGTATAGATATTTAATAAATATAAAAGTCGGTAAGCACTTACCAAGTTCTTAGAATGTA
The DNA here is from genome assembly GCA_905333125.1 of Pheosia tremula. Lineage (NCBI taxonomy): Eukaryota > Metazoa > Arthropoda > Insecta > Lepidoptera > Notodontidae > Pheosia > Pheosia tremula. The sequence goes on along the minus strand of HG995404.1, from coordinate 9,269,134 downwards.
TAGAATAGTGTTACTTATTTTGTTCTGGGTGTCTACGAAGTTAATTTATTATATCTTGACCAAATTGGCAGCATGTCTATGGTATGCTGATGCCAAATTCCAGAATTATAAAAAAAAATGGACTCACTACTCTGCTGCGACCGATTTCATGTTGTTTGTGATTATGTATGTAAAAACTTACTTCAAAATTCAAATAATAATTGTGTGGGATTTGCGATTAGTTTTGTTTTAATTTGTGTTTTGTTTGCTATTTGAATTGTAATGGAGATACTGATGGAATGTGACACTGGTGAAAGTCGGGACAACTTGGTAACAAATACCTTAGAGCATAACTCGTATTGTAAAGTGGCTACACAACACAAGTTCAATTTCATGATTATCACTTGCTTGTGCTTCGGACAACACAGCCCGATCTCTCTGATTGTACCGGATTGCCATCCCATCGTATTATGAGAGTGAAGAACATCAGCGCATCTAGTGGAATCTATTATATTAGTATAGATTCCAAAGTTGTACAGCAGTGACAGCCTCGTTGGCAGAACGCTCGCCTTGGAACGAGGTGTTCAGGTTCAAACCCTGGCTCCCATCACTGAGATTTCCGGATTTTCATGTGCGAATCTTATTTTCCATAAAAAATATCACTTGCTGTACGATGAAGGCAAACTTTGTGAGGAAACCTGCATGTCTGTCAAAAGTCGTGTGAAGTTCACTAAACTGCACTGGGCCTACGGCCTATATGCCCCTCATATTGAGGAGGCGTGTGCCCGATATAATGGCGATGGGCTCACCCTCTATTACATTGGTACCAAAATACCATCGGTGAAATGTGGGTGCATTGCAGTGTGACGGTGTATGTTGGCCCGTCTCTGGAACGATGATTGAATGATTGAATCTATACATGTCACAGCAGCATTTACCTTATAATAAGTATGGATACAGTAATAATTATTATTGGACTAAACAATTATTTTTTTCTTTTTAGCGGAGGAATGAAGCACAGGAGGTTGCAAGAATCAAGATGACTGTAAATTGTATAGAGTCGATTCTATATCATAATATTAGTATTTGAAACAATGTTATATTTACCTAATTTTAGAATACCAACAACAAACAACATTGTTTCAAAGAAATTTGGAAATGTAGCTGTATCCCTTATTAGGTATAGAACTACATTGCCAAATTTCTTATTCCCTTGTAAATTATAATAAATATTGTTCTTGTTGTTGATCTGGTATATTGTAAAGCGTAATACTTTTACAGTTATCATGCAAACCTTGCTATATTTATAAGATCTATACAATAAACATTATATTTACGAACATGAAAGTATACATTTTTCTTTTCTATCTTTTATTTCTGAAACTTTTAATATTGCAAAGCTCGCAAAAGTATTTCTATTATTTTACAACCGATAAATAAGTTTTTTTATGATCGCTCTACCTGGTGGCATAAAAAGACAACTTTTAGTATGCGAGACTTTTAACAAGTGCTGCGCTCTAGCGGCACAAAAAAGACGTGTATTTGTCTATGTGTGAGTGCCTATTTATACAAGGATTTTAGAAGCCATGGTATCTCATCCATTATAAATGATTTCAGGTTAATGTTTTTTTGGATATTTCAATGCAATGTCGTAGTAGTGCTCGCAATTTGCAACATCAAGTCTCATAGATGCTCGATGTTCGTGTAACTAGTTGCAGAAAAACAGGACCATCTATCGAAAATGTGCGGCAACCGACCCTGAGCATTCACCTTAAGCGAATCTTACTTTGCTGCTCTTACCCTTATCAAGTGAAACAAGTTACTTTTTTATATATCGGCACTAAGCAGTGATAGCCAAGTTGGTAGAACGCTTGCCTCGATAACGAGGATTGCAGGTTCAAACCCCGGCTCGCACCTCTGGGATTTTTCACGTGCGAATCTAATTTTCAACCAAGATTATCACTTGCTAAAACGGTGAAGGAAAACATCGTGAGGAAACCTGCATGTCTGAAAGAACCCCTCGAAAGATGTGTGAAGTCTGCCAACCCGCACTGGGCCAGCGTGGTGGACTATGGCCTAATCCCCCCTCGCATTGAGGGGAGGCCCGTGCCCAGCAGTGGGACATAAAAAAGGGCTGGAATTATTATATATCGGCACTTAAAAGTCCCCTTTGACCCAAAACTTGCTCAACCAAAACACAACCGTAAGCAATTATAGTCACATTAATACCAAAATCATGTTAATAAACACCATCAATCAATGTAGATTAGGTCTATTTTGACATGTTACCTAGTTTACCCATGACGTTATGTTAAAGCTCTATTCACACTACAGTGTCAGTCAGAATACGCTTTAGTTTAATACAATAATATTGTTCTACGAGATATCGACATACGTTTTAAATAGTATTTCTTTGTTAAAAAGTCATATTTAAACTTAGATCACAAATAATATAAAACAAATAGACATAGATAAACCAAAATAAGTAAGTAAATATTGTTTTGATTTCTTATATTTACGCGAATGCTGCGAATTGAAATAAAACATTTTTTTTTAACTTTATTGCCTTGATTTTATGTTGTTACGTTCCCGTAAATATGAGGGTACCGCAGTTCAAACTATGACCCTAGTACGTCAACCACCTCAGTCCTCTCGTGACCTAGGTCGCTGTAAAGCAGCCGAAACGTCAGAAACGTAAAAACATAAAATAAACGCGATAAAATTTGAAAAAACTGTTTCATAATCCAAAATCAATCAACATACTTTTATATTATTTTTATGACACCAACACACTGGACAACCTAAAGTAAGAGACATATTACGTATAATTATTTTCCACCATCGGATATTAATCGCAGTGATGTGCAACAAGCCTTACACAGTTCCCACACTGTCGGCACGGAACCTCTGTGAAAACATTAGTCGTCTATTCACCGTCCCATTATGATACATCGTGAGAATATACCACAAAAACCATTATTCCGCAAACCTACTACCAATTTGATTTAATTAGAAATAATGTTTTGAAGACCGCTACAACGATACATATAATAAAAATCTAACAGCTCGTGAAGTGCAAGATTATATGTACGCTAACCTTGTACTTCATAGTCTACCTATTGAATGTTTGAAATACTGTCAAACATCAACATCTCTTATTTCACAATCTTGAAATTATTCATATTATTTAAGTTACTCCAATTAAATGCAGCATTTACTTCGTGGACTGTACCGTTCCAGTTAGAAAAGGGGCCAAGTTTATTTGTCCCAGTGAGAGCTTATGTTGGTTTAAGTAGTTATTATATACAAGCTAGATTATACGGACTGGAATCTAGGTCTGACAGCGAAATAATAGTAACCGCGGTTCATAACGAAACTGCAGAGTACTTTCATGTACTAGTCGCGTACACAAAGACGTATAAAATAAAACTTATGTTCACATAATGTTGGTACACAACATTTTACGATTCGCACATCAAAGTTGCCGGTAATAACTTTTTACTTTTTATTAAAGAATATAATTACTTATTTTTCCCAACCAACGCTCTGACAATAGGTTGTATATCATTTATAGCGTGCGTCTGTCGCCGTTTTGAATGTTAATTTTAACACTGAGAATTTAAATAGTATTGTTGGTGTTTTAAAAAATGAAATTAATTGTTATTGATATTGGTTTAAGTGGTATTTTTTTTAAAATGTTAATGCAAGGCAAGAATAATAATAATACCAGCCCTTTTAATGTCCCATTATTTTATTTGTCCCAGATTAGGCAGTAGTCCACCACGCTGGCTCAGTACGTGCTGGCGGAATTCACACATCTACCAAGAGCTTCTCCCAGACATGCAGGTTTCCTCACTTCCTTCACATTTAGAAAATGATAATCGTGGTCGAAATTGGGATCCAGAAATCCTAGAAGATCGAGCCGGGGTTTGAACCTGCGAACTTTAACAAATCAATCCACTCATTTGAGTAATGCAGTCGTGTAAGCTACCTTAATATATATTATATACCAATATAATTTACTTTAATTATTTTGACCCATCCTGAATCTATCCTAAGAAATTCCACACCATGTTTTATTCACATCAATTTGTACTCTTCATCCAAAACCGACCAATCGGAGCAAAGCACAAAAAAAAACAAGAAACTGGTCATAAACTCATTAGGCGCTTTCGCATTTTCTCAACAAAAAATCTCTATGATAGATAATGCGGAGGCTTTGCAATGATTTATTGGCTCTATCGACGGTTGTAGAGCAAATATGGTCACAAACCGTAGAGCGGAGAAATCTATCAAAGATCGACACTTAGATCGGTTAATGCAATTTATTGTGGAGTTTACGGTTTTGAGTGTTTTTGTTTTAATGTACCTACATAGGAAATATTGTTGAAGTATTTCTGTTATTCAACTCCCACTGGAGCAACGTGCGTGGTGGACTAACCTAAATCCCTCCTGCATTAAGAAGAGGCCCGTGGTTGAGGCTAATGACTACAATTAGCGAAGCAAAAACAAACAGCCAAGTGCTTGCTTGACCACGCCTGGAGTATTAGTTGATAGGCACTACACAGGACTGTGTTTTACAATAAAATGACGCTGCGTTAAAATATGAGAAACAAGGATGGTATGCTACAGAAAAAAAAATAACAATAACATTAAAAAAAAATGAGCCAAACTTTTAACTTGATTAAATTTTATTTCTCGCAAGGCAAATACCTCCTTCTATAAAAACCCTCAGAATGACTAGCCTATGTTGAGCATGGCAACTCTGTACCAACTTTGAAACAAAGATCATGTCAAAAAGATTTTAATGCCACACCAAAAAAAAACCTCTAATAATTCTTAAATCAATTTACCCCATAATCTTCAAGAAATCACGCATACCGTTGTAACGACATAAAAAATGCAACCGCAATTATCAAAGGATGTTTTTCTAACTCAGCTACTCGAAGAATTCAAAGTTTAATAGAGGGGAAAACTTTAATAACATCTCCCGGTGCTACAAATGGCCAACGAGACGGTAGAAACTCGATGTGTACATGAAAGTATGAAGTCTGTGGATGTGTGTTTATCTGTCGTAGGCGATTGATGAGGATTGGTAAGCTTCCTCCTAATTTAAAAACGAAAATCTAGAAAATAAATTTACGGCAATTTGGTGTAATTTTGTTAACGGCATCTTACTTAGGTAATAACGTTTGTAAAATTAGATACATTTTACATATTGAAATGTATGTAACTTTACATTAATCTACAATGTAACCCTCATATACATAGATTTATTTAATCCATTAATAGTGGCATAGCAAAGCAATTTGTAAGAAAAAAAATGCCTTTGCCATCGACTAACGATGGCATTTGGCTTTAAGAAATCTATACGAAATTGTTATTTTTCTTACAGTAGAAAAACAAAATATCGGCAACAAAAAATCAATGTTTATAAATTTGGAAAAATATACACACCAAAACAAAATACCTAGAACATTTGTAGTTATGTTACTGAGGTACTTCACTGCTAAATTAAAACAAAATAATTTCTGTATACCACCTCCAATTCTCGGAGTTCCATCTTCACACATGCCTCTGCGGTAGTTAATGCCACCTTAGAAACTGAGTCGCGGCGTATGCGGTGCAAAAACGCATTTTAGTTCAATGAATGGATGTCAACACTCAAGTGATGTTACTGATTTGAGCAGACTAGTAGAGCAGGGAGACAATGGATAAACTAAGCAAAAACTAAGTATTCCTTCTTCAGTAGATGTCCACTTCTTCTCCTGCTCGAAGTGCCAAACTTTTTTTATTAGGTATTCATAAGTCTCTATTCATACGTTTAAGTATGAATAGAGAACGTCAGGAATACTGAGGCGATTGATGCAAGTCAAAGTTAAAATCAAATCAATTTCGTATAGGCCTACGGGGGACTTACAAATAGTCATTAACATTTTTTCTTAATTCTATAACCGGATCGGAACGCGTCCTCAACTAAGAAGATCCGGCGAGAAACTCATCGGGCTTTTTTTCTTAACAACCTTGTTTATTACAAAAAAAAATAATAAGCTTCACTGTGTTGCCATACACCTTGACATCACAATCTTAATTAGTCTAGATATTTGAGCGATCACTTAGTACGGTTTTATTATTGTATTTAGACCACCCTCGTACTTCGGTACTGCCAAACAGGGTAGTTAGAGGTATACTATTCTACACCTACATTCAACTACCATCACTATTAGCCTATTGTTACGTCACAATTTAATAAAAAAATGTGTCAGCGGTTCTGTCAAAGCAGGCTAAACAGACAACATTGCGCTTTATTATTATCTATACATATAAATAAAATTGGAGTGTCTGTTTGTAATATTAAAATAACCGCTTTTTACTAAGTGCATTTGGATGTATACACGTTACCTATACCGAAACAACATTTTTTACAATTTTTGTCTGTCTGTCTGTCTGTCTGTCTGTCTGTCTGTCCGTCTGTCTGTCTGTCCGTCTGTCTGTCTGTCTGTCTGTCTGTCTGTTTGTTCCGGGTAATCTCTGAAATGGCTGGACCGATTTTGACGGGAATTTCACTGGCAGATAGCTGATGTAACAAGGAGTAACTTAGGCTACTTTTATTTTAGAAAAAAAAATAGGATCTCTCGAAAAAAAATTAAAACCAATGTTGCAGCGCTGCGCCTGACTAAAGTTTGATAGCAACAATCTGCAATGCGTCCCGCGGGATCAGAACGCGAGCAGGCTGTTACCAACGGCTGAGTCTTTGTTAAATACCACGCGGACGAAGTCGCGGGCAACAGCTAGTTTAATATATAAGAATAAAAAAAAATGGAACCAAACGCCGTACCAACCGTAATGCCGTCAAAGATAATAGTACCAACTAGAACTTATAAGGGAATCTATGTAATTCGCCTTGAGCCGTCAATTCCTTAGCGATGACATCTCAATCGCTATATAACAGACGGATGGATATCGTTTTTGCTGTATTAAGTTAATAATTGAGCTTTCAACAAACAATGCGATGAGAGAATAGCCGTGTACTGACTAGGTGAGCGGCTTCGCGAATTCTCTAGGCCCTAAATCTGCTCACACAATCCACTCATAATCGATTAGAAATCGCATAGTGACTGTCACATTTGACAGATATTGTATCGGAAATCTGTCAAAAGTGATAGTTACTATGCGGTTTCTATTCGATTGTGTTAATCAGAATTAGAATCAGAATATTTTTATTCACGTAGACCATTAAGTACAGTACTTAAGAATCGTCAAAAGTTACAAAATATTATGCTACTACTTTACCACCCGGTATGTGAGAACAATGTAGGAACGGCTAATCAGACTTTAGCAGCAGGTCTTTACTGGTAGACTTGGGGCCTGTTATTAAGCTCGATCGCAGCTCGGATGCTCAAAAAAGTTTAATGACACTATGCGGCCAGTCAATACACACCTATTCGTTAGTTAACCCACCCCAAAACTTTTACTTTTAAAAGGAACATACGCCGCACATAGCACCTACCCGCCAAGTTGCTACCGAGGTTACTCAAAATCCGCCCCGATACCGGCCGTTAATGGGATATGCCTGTTTTACAAGCGAACATCATAAATGCATAAAAGACGGGTATAACCAACCCCTCGCGATGAAAAAATCAACCCTTTGTCCTTAAGAGCCGCCCATTAACACGTCCGAGACATAGGGGTACTGTCGGAAACAAAAGTGATTTTGGTTTTGTACAGTAAAATATATTGGTATTCTTTTTATAAGTAATATAAAGAAAAAAAAATACCATATTTTTTTTATTAATCAGGAAGTATTGACCAAAGGGCCATAGTCTGGTAATATAATCGAATGTTACTGGCACAGTTTTTCACACAAAAAAAATATTTAGACTTTACGACTCCGTCTGTACGACTGGAACTAGATTATGAATCAATTGTGTTAGAAGACTTGGGACTCCGATTCTCGTTAGAAATATATTGATCTATAGAAAAATAGACTAGGCCGACAGTGTGTCGCATTTTTTCACATATTTCTGTCCTTCTTTATTCTAAACCTATATCTGGTACTGTCTGTACAATCAGGAACGTAACTGTAAATGTACTCATCAGTAATTAAAAAACATAAAAAAAAATTCAAGCGCGTAATACATTATACATAACAGCCAGCATCTATAAAATAACACCTTTGTTCACGACCGTACATTCCTAGGCGTAGCCTCGAAGGCAGAGAGGCCTCATCCGAAACAACGCGGTCAAAAAAAAATTGATGCACAGGTACAAAAGTCCCACGACGAATATGTAACGAAATTGAAAAAAAAAACACTATTCTGTCGACCATCGTGAAATTGAAAGGACTGCACACTGCATTAAACATCGATTTTGCCTGCATTTATGCTATTTCTGTCCTCTTTTGTAGCACTTCTATGTAGACATAACTAAGACAATAAAAAAATAAAAGGCTTGCTAAGATCTTCTTAGTTGAGCTCGCATTCCGATCCAGTCGCATAGTTAAGAAAAATATTGTAAGATGTCTATTCTTAGGTATCCTTGTAGGACTAAACGAAATAAATCATTTGACTTTGACTATTCAGATCTGGAAGTCAGGACAAGAACTTTCTAACGGCACACAAGTTAAACTTTAATAACACTCACATTAGGTTTGATTCTGCAAATCATTTTTAGGCGTGTCCGATTCGTTTGTAATGACCGCTATATTCTGATGTGCGCGAAATTGTAAAACGATGACGATGTGGTTTCTGGATGGATTTTTTTTTTTTAATTTCTAAATAGCATACGCAGTTTTGCTTTGAACCTTTGAACGGTATGTTTAGTGCTCCATTTCACGCTATTGAGAGAGGCAAGTATACCTTCTGATAATAGATTTCCGAGTTTAAATATATATATTGATTTCTTATATTTACGCGAATACTATATACTCGTACATTGAATAAAAACTAATTATACGGACTTCAAAATTGTTAATAAACGAGATAAAAACCGTATAATTAGTTTTGTTTCATAGTTTAAATAAAGTAAAAAAAAGATTTGAATGCTGGCTGTAAAGACAATGACTGAAGCGTTACTAATAATCAAATTTGGATTTAAAATTCCGAATCATATTCATTTACCATTTGTTAACCGACTTCAAAAAGGAGGAGGTTCTCAATTCGGTTGTATTTTTTTTTTTATTTTTTTTTTTTTATGTTTGTTACCTCATATCTCCGTCATTTATTAACCGATTTGGAAAATTATTTTTTTATATGAAAGGATATGTTTACAGATTGGTCCCATTTTTTTCAAAAAAATGTTCTGATCATGGGATCCATGAGGAATTGAGAGGACTCCTCAAATTTATAGGCATACCGATAGCAATTTTGGTATTTTCATCAAGAAGTCAAGCATTTGCATTCAGAAAGTATCATTTGCTGAAGTGGAAGTGATGAAGAAGGCCACAAATGGCCAGCGGAACTTGTCAGTGTTACGTATTTCACGGGTTGCGCCAAGATAATCTCGATTATTAGTATACCTATTATCCAGTAAAAAGATTGATATACAAAGCTTTTTTAGTGACAAAGAATAGTAAATATATCCACTAAAAAGTTTAAAATAAAAAACTTTTTAACAAAATAAAAACCGTCTTCAAAAAACTAAAAAGCAAAAAATTATCTAATCTTGAAATCTACCTTGTCTAACCACATCAAATATTTAACTAATCTGAAGTCGGTGCCAAATAAACAACCGACGAAGAATAACAAAAGTATACTCAGTAACGAGATGCGCGGACCAATTTGTAGGTATAGTCTTTGGCGCAGACCGGCAATACTCGACTCAGTTGTTTGTTTGGCACCGACTTCAGATTAGTTAAATATTTGATGTGGTTAGACAAGGTAGATTTCAAGATTAGATTATTTTTTGCTTTTTAGTTTTTTGAAGACGGTTTTTATTTTGTTAAAAAGTTTTTTATTATTGAATAAGTTACCTAGGAACTTGGGACACACATTGTAAGCAAGCTTTGATATCTACCAAACTTTAACTTTACCACATTAATACTTACTCCCCGTGATCTTAAGGAGAGGAGTATCCGAAACTTATTCGACTGGTAGCCAACTTCTGTCAAATAAGCTGTTGATAAGATTTATCGGCATATTGTAAAACATGCTCTTAGTGATACCAATTCTAGAGAATGTAGATTCAGATTTTGGAACGTTTAAAAAATTACATTATCAATGCAAGGTGACCGGAGTTCAGTATATGCAAAACTGCTGGCCTTTCTGTATTTCAATCACGTAGCGAACGACAGATCGCTTCGGAATTTCGTCTGCCTGTCTATGATTAGAAACACATGAACACATTCTCATGACAAATTTGAAATAGATTTTGACCGACACAAAAGTGATTCAGTCGTATCGTAAAACTTAAAAACTTAGTTACAAATGAAGTATAGTAGGATAAATGTGGGACTTTTGATCTATAGTAGAGCGGAATGATAAGATATGCGACTTTCGACCATCACGACACGACACGCAAAGCTACATTTGCACGTAAAGCTTATGTCACATGCGCCTTAGTAATACATAGCTAAGACCCCCCAAAATGAAATGTAGAGCACTAAATTACTACAATATGCCCTCGAGCACAAACCACAACCGAAATTACTGACACACACACACACACACACATGGGACGTCACAACAGTCATCCGTCACACACCTTACCAAAAACCGGGCCATAGACAGGAATATTTTATAATAATACCGGGTCTAGAAGAAATGAACGACGAAAACCAAAAAAAAAAGTTTATACCTCTATTCCGTGGCTCTACGCCCATCCTTGTACCCTTATTACTCTATACCTTTACATGTGCAATCAAAATTCAACTTTCTGTTGTAAAGTTTATCGTTGAATTTAGATTGGTGGGCTTGGGTAGTAATCTTCGAGCTTCATCAATTATCTTCAGCCCAAGTTAATTACTTTTATAGAGCGGCCGGAGGATTTTTTTAGGATTCCGTAGAGACTAGGATGTAGAGATTACCTTCCTGTTGTTTACATATGAGTGTGATACAACACAATGAGGTTTTTTAAGAATACATTGCCATGATTTGTATGATAACTAAACATTTTTTTTAAATAGGTAAGTTTAAAAATAGGCGTCATTTTTAGTTGTTAATAAATCATAATTACACGTAAGTTGTATAGTAAACAAACTGTATTATCAACTTTAAATCTCCATTAAATAAGATCTACAATATCTTGTCATGAGAGTGAGAAAATCTGCAGCGCAAAACATTCATCTTAAATTAAACGTTACACCAACAATGATATTTGCAATTAAATACCAACTAGCTGCGCCCTGCGGTGTTACCCGCGCAAAAAAATCATGTCGATCCTTTGCGCTATTAAAAATTAAAACAAATCTATCCCACGGGAACCATACATTTTACCGGGATAAAAAGTAGCCTATGTGCTATTCCAGACTATAATCGGTCTCTGTGCCAAATTTAATCCAGATCCGTTCAGCCGTTCTGGCGTGATTGAGTAACAAACATCCATCCATCCATCCAAACTTCTACATTTATAATATTAGTGGGATATAGTACAGAAGTACAGATTAGTATAGATAAGAAAGGAATAACAATTGCATACAGAACCGTATATACAACATACCGATCAGTCTTCTCTACACATTTATTTAATAGACAAAACGGGGTTGCGCCCGCGCAGCCGCGTTTCGTGAGGAGCCGATTGTTTCTGAGAAATTCCTATACAGCGTTACCAATCTGGCCGTTTTTGAACTTTTATGGCCCACACCGATAAAGATTAAAGTATTTTTATATGAATATGTGGTTAATTAATGAAAATAACTAAAAATAGTGGATTTTGAGATCGATCGGCGATCGAGCTTTATTCGGTAGGTTTTAAAAATCGTAGTACGTAGAGACGCTGATGGCTTAAAACTGCGGCAATATTTTTTTTTATTTGAGTAATGTAGAGTATGTATCGTGTTTAGAATGAGACGGTAGAGATGTAGTTAGCGCTCTCCTTATACCGTGGACTCTATTCAAGAGCGGAGTTACTACGCACCATTTAAAGATTCTTTTAGTATATTTTGATTCCAGGTTTCCATTTCTATGCAGTTCCAAATGTCTGTACCAAAGTCATGGTTATATCTACAAGTATTATATAATAGGATCGCACCAAGTCCATCGTACGGTACCCGTAAAAGAAACGTTGCTCATTTTGGGACCGAACAAGTTGGTGTGTTCGTCTGGCGGTATCATTACTATATTGCAAGAGTTTTCAGTGTCTCTACATTAGCTTTATGAGTGGTACTACCTAGAACTATATATATAGCCACATTCTATCTATCAGCCGATAGACGTCCACTGCTGGACATAGGCCTGCCCCAACGACTTCCACCCGGTCCTCTGTCATATAGACACATTAAATTACATTAATATGACTGCATACCTCGTAATTCTATCGCAATATAATTTAACTAAACCACATTAATTGATCGTGCACAATCTATGACACATCGCAACATGTTTACGATACGGCGCGATCAACGCGTGCGTTACCCTAAGTGCGCACGCGCATGCGACCCGCGCATATCACGATATCATGAATATGGAGTACGGAGGACGCGGGCAGCGTGTTAGCTGGCACGCACGTGATATGATACAAGTTATGGCATGTTTAGATGACACGCACTTGGGTTACGTAGTTACATATTGACGAAGTAACGTTATAGATAGCGAAGGTGATCAAACGCTAGACTTGAAATCAAATCGCTTGCATCTTGCGCGTCTCATTTTGCTGACTTAGAGAAAAGTGACTATGGCCCATACACCCTTCGCATTAAGGAGCTCTATAATATCAATATGCCAACGCCCTATTGGGGCTTTATATCATAGTTAAATGTGGGTGCATATAAGTGTACCTCTACCGATCTCTACAATTTTTTTTTGAAGCAGAAGACTGGCCTTCTGCGACAAATTCACGTCGATCTAACAGTTCATAATATTATACAAACATACTCTATATTCATTCTCTATCGTCCACGATATTACAACAGTGTTCTCACAATAGATAACTTCAACATACAATTGTAACAATATTCTCACAAAAGGTATCCGTCCAGTCAATAGCAGGGGCTATTTTGAGAAAATAGAAAAAATTGCCCGGCTGGCGCCTGTAGGTTTGTTACTTAGTTGGTACCTGCTACAGACAGTTGCTCTCAAAGTTTGTTCACGGTATTCCCCCTGTTGAAATAGAACAAATTTTGCGGATTTTAGCGCGTTTATTTTAGGTTTTTTACGTTCCCGACTAAATATGCGGGCACTCAGTTCAAACTATCCTAGTTTGAAACTACTGTGTGTGTCCTCGTGTGTCCTCACTAGGACGTCAAACATCTTAGTCCTGCCGTAAAATGTTTGCTGTAAGGTAGCCGAAACGTCGGGAACGTAAAAAAGCAGTAAATTAACTTGATAAAATCCGTAAAGTTCGTTTTATTTCAATGTGTAGACAGACAGTGTCATCAACCATCCAACAGAGCTACATCAGAAAGAGAGAGAGACAGAACTATGAGAAAAAATGGAACGCACGACAAGGATTACTTCTTCATGTAGCACTTTTTCTATGTTGATCCGAGCGTATAATATAATAGAAATTCAGTAAGGTTCTATCCCTTAGGGCATTATCCTTGAGAGTGAACAGAACAGGCTGGTACGATCTGCGCTAGCGCATGGGTTTGGCAGCATCCACATAATGGTGAATTTACCGCAACATCGGAGGGGCTTTCAAATAACATTAACGTGACCATAAAAATAATCTATTAGATATATTGCTTAAGTCGATGACAAGTTTTTTTAACCCTAGAGTAAAGACGAGTACGCAAATGAAGTGAGTTTTATGACTTTTTATATTTTTTTATCTATGTCCAACCGACCGCGAATATAAGTAGTCGGCGAGATCTATCGAATCGTAAACATTTTAGCTTAATGGTTTCATTCGTTCGGTACATACATAATTAGTTAACATTAAAATGCAACATTTTTGATGACTATGTTTGCGTTTTAATTTTTTTTATGTTCCTATAATGGGTTGTTAGAATTTTATGTAAAAAGCAACCGAAGTATTAATTATTTAAATGTAGGCCGCTATCAGTTTTTTCACTACAGGAAATTCATAAATTTGCTGTTTGTTTTTTCTTTAAATATGATTAATCGGAAGCCGCTTCTAATAAAAAAAAATGTCTAAACGTAATCTACCTTTTAAATATGTCTCATTTTCTGTTTTTTTTTATCACATTTTATTACAATCGGAAGTTTGTAGCTAAGTACTTAAAACATACATTATTCTGAGCAACTATGTTGAGTTTGAAGGAATAGAAGCTTCGTAAACTTTGAGAGCCGCACCGCCCATCTCCACGGCTACCTGTACAATTGTCTGGTACCCGAATTGAACCCGCTGTAATTGCCATCATTACTGCCGGCAGGTACACGACCCCACAGTTATTATTTAACTATTGAGAACCGACATACAATTCGTATTAATGCATTTGAACCAAAAACTAACTAACAGCCCTGAGAATTTTATATAGTAACTATTTTTTTATTTAAAAGTTTTCTCCAATAAAGCCTATAATTATAAAATGTGTGTAACCACAGTTTTAATGTTATAAAACATTCACAATCTTACCATTTATTCTTCAAAGGCTTTATTTTTCATAATATAGTTGTGAGTAGGTACATACCTGTGAACAAGAGAAATAATAAATTATTTGCAATAAACGCACCATATTATAGTTAAATGATTCACGGCTGAAGCTCAGTTACACAACCCCGAACCCTGAAATACAGGTATATGGCCTGCCCGCTTTTATACCTGATATGAAGCAGACTATGTTGCTGACCTTACAAAGTAATACATTCGAAAATTTGCCCACTTTTGTATACTCGGGGTTGACAACCACAGGTAATTTCAGGAAATCATTCAATATATTTCTAATACAAAAATAAAATATTTTCATAATTTGTTTACTTATCACGCGTACGTATTTTGTAGTCTGTTCCAGAAAGGGCAAGTCCGTAGTAAATTCAACCGACGGAACAGTATGAAAAGATGTATGAATGTGGATGAAGCGAAAATGGTATGCCAGGATCGTAGCATGTGGCAATCAGAGGTCTCTGCCTACCCCCATGGGATACAGGCGTGAGTATATGTATGTATGTATTTTGTAGCCTTAGAAATTACGGAAGGTCTAGCACGTAGGTTAAGACAATACCTATGTCACGGATTATACCGCACCAAGTCGCTCTCCCCGTTCCGTAATTCATACGAGGGAAAGAGACAAAATCGATTTACCTTACATTTTGTTTTGTCACAGCCGGCTGTGCTGCTAGTGTAGGCTCGACTAGCTAAACTGATCATTCATAATCCCATTCTTTATTTGGACGGGTTATGTTTACCTATTAAAGTATGCCTAGCCGTTCCTACATTGTTTTCACATACCTATAACAATGTTACTCAAAAATGTAAAGATCTTTTTAAAAAAAGAACAACCATGGAGTTTCTTGCCCGTTCTTCTATATAGGAACGGCATTCCGAACGGGTGGTAAAGTAGTAGCATAGTATATTGTAACTTTTGACGATTCATAAGTACTGTACTTAACGGTCTACGTGAATAAAAAATATTCTGATTCTGATTCTAATAATAAATGCTAAAGTTAAAATCTTTTTTTCAAGGCAACCCTAATGTTGTCATGATAAATGACTCACGCACCACACGGATGAAGCGTCAAAGAAATTATCAAAACGCACCTATTATTTTATACTTAGGTTACTGTTGCATCATTTCTTTGTTAGAAGCAAGTAAAATATAATTACAAATTAGGTACATAGCCCCAAATTTACAGCAAGTTTTCTATAATTTACATTGACATTACAAAATACTTTTGATGTTGATGATACAACGCTTCCATAATTATCTTTTGAGGGGAATTGAAGACGCGTCCTAGTACGCGAACGAACGAGTAGGACCTCAAAGTGCACTCTGTCGTGAATGTTACCAGGGCCCCAAGTCTGCTAACACAATCGATTCACAATCGAACAGCAACCACATAGTAACTGTCACTTTTGACAGATATTGTATGGGATATCTGTCAAAAGTGACAGTTCCTATGCGGTTGCTGTTCGATTATGAATCGATTGTGTTAGCAGGCTTGGGGCCCAGCTCACGAACTGTGATGTCACCACCATGTAAAATTGAGGCTATCCTGTATCTCGAAGACGCAAACGTAGCGAGGAGGCTAAAAAGGACCTTTTCAGCTAGTGTAACGTCACGTTGTTGCAAATAGGATAATTCAAAAAGCGAATAACAAGCCTCCAAGGGGCAGCGCTCCAGGGGCCGAAGTCCAACACAATGGAGTAAAAGTATTGTAGACGCAACAGGAGAAACTCTTCAACGACCTATTAAACTGGCGGAGGACAGAAGCAAATGGAGACAAATCATATAAGCCCTGGTTATAAAACCTGGGACCGTAAATACGTCCTATCCCTAGTCACGGGTCCAACATTACAAACAGTTTTATAAATGCTACACAACATGCACTAGCACGGATTGGACGTCGATTTAGCCGCATAATGGCTGAAGTAAAAATGTATATAGCACCTTTGTCCGCGAAGACAATACAATGGTTAATGTATTCTCCAAAGCCTTTCCAACGGCCGGCCTCGGTTGTCAGTCAATCCTGACAAACTGCTTTAAGATTGTGTTCACACCGAACGGGATATAAACGGTTGAGTTTTCAGTAAGCGAGCGACGTATAATACCAGCCCTTTTTTAATGTCCCACTGTGGGGCACGGGCCTCCCCTCAATGCGAGGGGGATTAGGCCATAGTCCACGCGAGCCGGGGTTTGAACCTGCGATCCTCGTTACCGAGGCAAGCGTTCTACCAACTTGGCTATCATTGCTCACTTGCTTGTTCACAAGCGAGCGACATGAGCGAGCTATTCGAAAAGCGGAACATGGGTTGAGAGTTTTTTTTTATTTCATCTCGCCATGAAATAGTCCAGTATCCAAGTAAAATCGTATCTACTTTTTACAGGGTTGGAATTTATATAGACCATAAAAAATAATGATACCATTGTACGCAGATATCTGTTGGATAACCGCTTCTCCATAAAGATGCCAGCAGTGTACGTTGTACGCGTATAATTTATTTTTATATGAAATCATAAGGTACTAATTCCGATATCGCATACATTTGTGAAAGAATTTTCGACTTAATTACAATTGTATTTGATGTCAATTATTGATAAGCAAGTAGTAAGGAGAGTGAGACCGATCTCTGTCTCTGTCGCACTCGCGTTCACTTATGGCAGTGACGTCACTTGACACTGCAATGTAGAGCTTTCGGATTGTTTTTCTGATCGAAAACATTTTAGTATATTTCTAACATTTTCACAGTTAGTAATGGTAGCACATAAATAATTTTCTGTGCAATAAAAAGACGTATATCTAAAGCTAGAATTTCGATACATTTTTTAAAAAATACTCACTTGTTAATTTTTTTCTTTTATTAGCCGACATATAAAAATTCTGACTTCCGCATAAATGCCAAAGAAGCGCAGGTTCAAGCCTTAGTATACCCTTTCTGAACCACCCCGTATACCCCACTCATTAGCAAAACTTTCTATACTAATGGTCACCGATTGATTTCTATTATGAACGCACTCTTACAAATCACTTTGATACCTAACCATTCTAAATTGGCCTATCACGCGTTGCGTAACACATAGCCTCGGGGCGCAATGTAAACTGGTAGCTAAAGTGCCAGGGCATGTGGTAATATGTGTAATTACAATTCTAATGTCAGTGTTGGAGTGGGTTTATTCATTGATAGGTTACAAGTGGAATAAATCTTTATATAAAAAAAGAAGCTCAGTCGTTATTTCGTATGAGTATTGAAGCGAAATGGATATGTTATTAACAATGTAGTCACTAATGTACCAATAAAAGAATATTGTAGCTCAATAGCTTGTTATTCTTTTTGGGGTTCCGTACTGAAATGGTGTGAACAGAACCCTCGGAGCCGTCCGAGATTACACGCACATGATTTTATTTGAAAAAAAAAAAACAAAAAAAAAATCAGAATTATTTTCAAAGTTGTCATTTGCATCATAACAAGTTAAGGATGATTTATTTTAAATTCTAAATTATTTCAAAAATATCAAGTACTGGCACTTTTTTCCGAAGTTTTTCTTTGTTCCTATGATTACATACTTTTGAGTTCATAGATCTAGGGACAACTTATCCCTTGTCCTAAATCCATAGAAGTTATTATCCATTTAAAATTGCATTAAAAAGAACTCCAGAAAAAAGTACCTTCTTAATAATGCTCATTCTAAAGCAATATAAACTGTTTATTATTATTTAAGTACATTCTTATACTGCAATTTAAACTATAGGTAATTTATACTGACAAGCGCTAAGTTACCGTATAGAGAACCTACCATGACAACCTCACAATCGGGGCCGCGACAACGCTCGGGACAACCTACTACATTGTAGCGGTGTTTACTCGCCTTATCTTAATCCGGCGTGCTCTATGCTACGCCCACAGCTACCGTCGGAGTCCTAGAGTGACTATAGTCTGATGGGTAGGAGAGACAAATAAATAAACATAGCCATACGAACTCACCAACTATATGGTCCCACTTTAAGCAACGCTTGTGTTATGGGTACCGTACAATGGACTGAGGGCGAACTCAGTATATAGTACTTATATACATATTAAACATCCATGACTCGGGTAAAAACATTCGTGCTCATCACACAGAGGTTGTGTCCCTACCAGGATTCGAACCCGGAACCCTCGGCGCAGAAAGCAGAGTTACTACCACTGCGCTAATCAGACCGTCAAAACTTGTAGGTTACATTTATTTATGTCCTATTAAAGGCTGTCAAACTCTACATTTTTTTTTCTGTGTGTGATGAGTATTTAAAAAATATTTCTAGTCGTTGGTACTTCTAAACACCAATTTTGTGGATCATAAAAGCATCTTTTAAATTTTTCAGCAGTACATTGTTATATGTATGTGAAAACAACGTAGGATAGGCTAGGCAGACTAGCAGCTGGTAAAAAAAGGAACTAACTAAGTATAAAATAACAAGTTAATGGCAGTACAGCTGGCAATACAGTTTACATAATCATTCAATAAAGCTCCTAACAGATCTTTTTGTAACCATAAACGTTAACAAATACCTCCCAGAACTGCTGGACTTCTGTTGATCGTAACAGCAAACAAACCAACCCAAAACTGGCGTAACTCCAAACCATATTAGCAGCACATAACTGTAATCCAAACTTGCGTTGCGACAGAAAACACTATGTTCGGTTAAATTAATTACACGACAATCAAGTTAACTAATTTTCACATCACAAAGAGTACAGTCGCTAACATGACTGCAAATAGGAAAGCGGACGTCAATATTTAATGTGTTAACACGCCACTTCCGGTGCAAGAACAGTGGTGCGCTGTGTGGAATTAGAACGGGGCTGGGACCACAAATTAATATAATGAAAGTTATAATACCATCCGTCTTAATGTTCCACTATTGAGCACGGGCCTCCCCTCAATGCGAGGGGGATTAGGCCATAGTCCACCACGCTGGCCCAGTGCGGGTTGGCGTCTGTATGTACCTAATTTTTTTTCACGAAGTTATGACTTAGTTCACTTAAACCAAACCGATGGTTACTATATAACCGCCTAAACACTTATGTTTTACAATCTGTCCATTATTATGATCTAACAATGGCTACTCAAAAACGAACTCTACCCAACCAAAATGAAGTTTAAACTCCTTTGCGACGCTCCACGTCTATGATAATCTAAATTATGATGTCAATAGTATTACACAAAGTAATTTGGCGTTGCCAAACGCTGCTTAGTCCGCGATAAGTTATCTTTTAGAAGGCTTAAGCTCGGACAAATATTCGGATAGACTTTAGAATGTAGCGATAAATTGGAGGCAAGGGAGCGGTTAATGACGACTTAAATGTAGAAACCAAGACTTAGAGCCAAACAGATAGACGGACTTAGAATAGATAAGATTATAATAATAATTCCCCCTTTTAATGTCCCACTGTTGGGCACGGGCCTCCCCTCAAAGCGAATGGTATTAGGTCATAGTCCACCACGCTGGCCCAGTGCGGGTTGGCGGACTTCACACGTCTTTCGAAGGGTTCTTCCAGACATGCAGGCTGGCTCGCGATGTTTTCCGTCACCGTTTAGCAAGTGATAATCTTGGTTGAAAATGCGATTCGCACATGAAATCCCGAAATCCCAGAGGTGCGAGCCGGGGTTGGAACCTGCGATCCTCGTTACCGAGGCAAGCGTCATCATCATGGCTATCACTGCTTTTCATAGATAAGATTGTTCATGCTTATATAAGTTTTTTCGAGTATCACAATTGATACGCAGAGTGAATTCTGCAGTACATATCCTAAATGGTCGTCTCCATAACACTTATTAAGAGACGTGTGAAGTTCGCCAATCCGCTCTCAATTAAGGCTCAAACCCCTTTTGCATTAAGAGGGAGTGTACCCAGTATAATGAAAATATCCCCCCCTTCCCCCTCCTTAGGACCAAAGTATTGACGAATGTGGGAACACTGTAGTGCATCTTTACCTACCCCTTCGTGTTTTCCTGCAATCCCAATCGCTAAAATCTAGCCTCCATCATCGATCGCAAATAGTAGCCCAGTAATTTATTTTAATTAACGGTCCCCTGCGCCTGCGCACCGTGGGCGCGGGTGATTGAGGACCGTCAGTGGAGCAAAAAAGACGCAGCTAAGATACAGCTTGATCTCTAATGCAGCTTCGTGCCACGTTAAATTTTAAACCTGTTTATCTTTGTTTATTGGCGAGGGATTTGTAACCGGAGTTGAGATCTATTGCTGCTTGTTTATGGTACGAAACGTATAGGTTTTACGAAACGTTTATACTTAGTCAAAAAGTTAAGTTTTACGAAGACACTGACCACAGATTGATAATGACAACTTAAATAATGATTTTATTCTTTTGATAAAAATCTCAAGTAAAGCGTGTATCGTAGGAGTTCCAGTAAAAAAGTACGTGAAGTACTTATGCTCGATTTACACTAGTACAGACAGACAGTACGTAAGTAACCAGCAGCTAAGTATTTAAAAAGTAGACAACATGGGAATGTATAGAAATCTACACCGTGTACTTTTCACTTCGTACTTACCAAGCTGTTAAATGACAGCACTTGCTACTAGCGTAACTGTCCTCGTGTAAATCGAGCATAACTCTTGAGAAACAATCATTTAAGTTGGACGGATAATAAAATTGCAAGTTCGAAGAGAGGTTGTCAATTTTGTTTTTATTTTCCAAAAAAATGTATTTTTTATATAAATATTATTGGTATTAACTTTTCCAGTTCCCAAGATGTCCGTTAAATTTTCAGTGAAGTATCCACAGCTTTACTGATAGGGGTGGAGGTTTCATTTCATAATTATCAGGTGTCATTGACATAATAATTATTATCAGGAGTAATTATAATTTTATAACAATTATCAACGATTACTCGACACTGGCATAACTGGCCCTATTTTGTAACCGAATGCCAACCTAAAAAAGAGATCTTTCATAATAGTATTCTTTGAATATTTGGGGTATAATTTTACAATCTTTACAACATACGCAACTTATAGTTCGCCCATTGGCGCTAATAACAAAAGGGGCATTTCAATTCCCTAGTGAGAACGATGCGACATTAGCAGTTGCGACTTCCCCGGGCATCGAACTGGACGCTCTCTGGTTACAAATCAGCTGATCAAGTACGCAACGCTATGGTCACCATGCATCCAAAATTTCCCGTATAAGTCACCTTAATTTTAGACCCCAATAATTCATTTTTTTCTTTAGA
Source organism: Pheosia tremula (assembly GCA_905333125.1). Taxonomy (NCBI): domain Eukaryota; kingdom Metazoa; phylum Arthropoda; class Insecta; order Lepidoptera; family Notodontidae; genus Pheosia; species Pheosia tremula. The sequence continues at coordinate 9,247,209 of HG995404.1, read as the reverse complement.
TATCACCAGACGAACACACCTATACGGTACCACACTAAGCAACGCTTCTATAACAGGTACCGTACAATGGACTGGGGGCGAACTCAGTATAAATTACTTAATCTAACTCAGTATAAATATTAGCAGAAAACATTGCTAACAGTTTCTGAGTTCCTGATCAGTGCAGTTGGTGGTGAAGTGAAGTGTCACGGGTTCGAATCCTGGTAGGGACACAAGCTTTGTGTGATGAGCATGAATGTTTGTACCTTAGTCGTGGATGTTTAATATCTATGTCAGCATTATATACTGAGTTCGCCCTCAGTCCATTGTACAGTACCCATAATACAAGGATTGCTTAGTGCGGGACCGTATAGTTGGTATGTTCGTCTGCGATATTATTATTATTATTAGTTTTAGAGATAATTACTTAGCAAGCTCTTTGATAAGTCGATAATGCAAAATCACTATAAACTATGAAATCAAATCATATATGTTGCTATTGGGTAAAATAATATATAACTTACCGATTGAATAGCTTATATGGTACATATGCCTTAGCGGGAAGAAAACTATTGATATTATCTATACATCATCATCATCATCATCATCATCATATAAATAAAATTGGAGTGTCTGTTTGTAATATTAAAATAACAGCTTTTTACTAAGTGCATTTGGATGTATACACGTTACCTATACCGAAACAACATTTTTTAAAATTTTTGTCTGTCTGTCTGTATGTCCGTCTGTCTGTCTGTCTGTCTGTCTGTCCGTCTGTCTGTCTGTCTGTCTGTCTGTTTGTTCCGGCTAATCTCTGAAATGGCTGGACCGATTTTGACGGGACTTTCACTGGCAGATAGCTGATGTAACAAGGAGTAACTTAGGCTACTTTTATTTTAGAAAAAAAAATAGGATCTCACGAAAAAAAATTAATACCAATGTTGCAGCGTAGCGCCTGATTAAGTTTGATAGCAACCTGCAATGCGTCCCGCGGGCTCAGAATGGGCGAGCAGGCTGTTGTCAACGGTTGTCTTTGTTAAATTCCACGCGGACGAAGTCGCGGGCAACAGCTAGTTATGAAATATATTTCTGGTAGCCCTACAAAAGGGCGGCGCACGCGCACCGCACACAAATGACTCCTGCTCTACACTGACCTTTTCAAGCTAAGACTAGTGAGAAACTATCATTGATGAACGTAGAGTATTGAATATAGAGTTTTACCATTAACTATTAATGCGACTCAAATTAGAACCTCAGTTAAATAAATAAATATCCCCAGATGAACACACCAACTATAGGATCCTACACTAAGCAACGCGTATTATGGGTACCGTACAATGAACTAGAGGTGAAGCCAGTATAAATTACTTATATATATATCAAACATCCATGACTTGGGTACAAACATGCGTGGTCATCACACAAAGTTTGTCCCTACCATGATTCGAACCCTTCGGCACGGAAAGGAGGGTCACTACCAACTGCAGTAATCAGACCGTCAATGGATTTACATTGCTAATTTTACTTAATTAAAATTCTATAACGTTCCTATTAAGGTCTTTATTTGAATCGGATGGTAGGGGGTGTCGGGGGGACTGGTAAAGAAACAATATGTCTGGTAGGCACACAATTATCTGGATGAGACTTAAACCGCACATCACATCAAGCCGCACACGCAAAACGACTTTAAATCGCTTCTAGAATCTTAACGCGTCGGTCCTGCGATTAACTAAACGTCACAATTGGATCCGACGCGAGCGCACGGATCCGAGCGAACTCCGCAAAAAGACAAAGCGGTAGACGGCAAAAGCTGTATTTATGATTTCACGGTATCCCGCCCGTCAACGCTTGTTGAAAAGGGAATTCGCGTGGAGGGATAAAGGTTTGGATGTGATACTGAGTCATCGAACTAGCAATATATAATACGAACTAGCAATAGATAAGTTGGCAACTTTGTTAGGAGGATTAAATGTAAATCTCTAGTCCGTTAGTTTTTAGCCGTATAGCCAAACATTACTGGCTCGCCTCATTTAAAAAAAAACAAACATAATTTACACAATTCAGAATCAGTATCAGAATATTTTTTATTCATGTAAACCATTCAGTACAGAACTTATGAATCGTCAAAATAGTTACAAAATGCTAAGCTACAACTTTACTACCCGTTCGGAATGCCGTTCCTATGGAGAAGAACGGACAAGAAACTCCATGGTTGACCTTTTTGTAATGATCCGTTACATTTTTGAGCAGTACATTGTTATGGGTATGTGAGAACAATGTAGGAATAGCTAGGTTATTATTTTAATTACTTATTTTAACTATCTATTATTATTTTATTTCATTATTTAACTATCAACGTGATCCATAAAACTTACTGATTCATCGGTTTAAAATATTTACGTCATACTAGACATAGATGACATAAGAATAGCCTAGACTTAAGAGTAAATAATACGCCCATGTAGTAACTATTTCAGAGAACTATAACAAATACTACATTAACAAGTCAAGCTGTTTGTCATACAAATTCATTCACGAAACGAGTAAAAAATGTACTTCTCACGCATTATGAATAAAACAATACCGCGTCCATTTTATTGGCATTCATGTTCTGATTTAGCATACTGAACGTAGGCACGAGCGTAGCCGAGCGCACAGCCTATAGTATAAACACAGACGATTGCACACTGTCATTGTAAATAATATGAAAGCCATACATTTTCAAATCCACTCGCGTTAATCCGAACTTCACCCATACTATACGGGTTTACGATACGCTGCACTCGGATTAATGTTGTTCATATATGGGTTACTAGCTGCGCCCGGCGGTGTTACCCGCGATAAAAAGTATGAAAAATTAAAACATCTATCCCACGGGAACCATACATTTTACCGGGATAAAAAGTAGCCTATGTGCTATTCCAGACTATAATCTATCTCTGTGCCAAATTTCATCCAGATCCGTTCAGCCGTTCGAGCGTGAAAGAGTAGCAAACATCCATCCATCTATCCATCCATCCATCCATCCATCCAAACTTTCACACTTATAATATTAGTATAGATAAACTAAAATTTGAGTGGGAAATATTTGAAGGGGTTGTAGGTATCAAGCAGGTGATAACGATCACGTTTATGTATAATATATATGTGAATATAGTGTTTGATTTTTGTGTGCGAAAGCGAGACACTACTGTTTCATCGCGGACTTAGTATGAATTGTTATTTTCAAAATTGAAAATATTTTTTATTAATTTCTTATATTTACGCGAATACAACACATTGAAATAAAATCAATTATTTTTTTAATAATTAATTTTGCTAATTTTATCGCGTTTATTTTATGTTTTTACATTCCCGACATCCCGGCTGCTTTACAGCAACCATGGTCACGGGAGGACTGAGGTGGTTGACGTCCTAGTGTCATAGTTTGAACTGGGGTACCCTCATATTTAGTTTTGTGTTTGCGGTCCGATCTACTCAGAAGGTGCTTGCAGTATCTTGAGGTCTTGCAAGGCTGTGCTTGGTTTTGGACTCGAAAAATTAGTTTTTTTATTTTATTTTAATTGTTGTTATATTATTAAATTGGTATGCACATGGGTCTGCATATTATTATACGAGCGTGGGTCAGAATGCGTACAAGTACTTGTTATATTATACGCCTTTGGTTGTCCTCTCTATACCTCGACTCGGATTAGATTTAAATAATTCAATGAGCAATCAGTGTAATCAATCGGTGTGACATCCATATAGCAGACAGTATGGCGCGAATATGTCAGCAAATATCAATTTTGTTTAACACTAGCCATAACATGCGGGTTTATGTGGACTTGTTGTTAAAATATATATCACTTATATATGATTGGAAAGTGAAAACCACGGTTATTGTGACATAATACAGACACCGTAAATCTGTAAAATAAAAAACTTAAAAAAAAAAAGTTCATAAATGAGTTCTGAGGTAAAAATATACAAAAATAACACCGAATTAAGAACCCCATCCTTTATGAAGTCGGTTAATAATACTACAAAGAGATGAATCTCCCTCACTCTGTATAAGTATTTTATTCTGGGCTCGCATCCCCATTGTACGGTACCCATAATACAAACGATGCTTGGTTGGGACCGTACAAAGTGTATGCATAAAATTATCATATTACGTAGGCGTGAGCTAATGGGGCCACTATACCAGTCCCAGTTAAATAACTTAGTAATAAATACGAATAATCAGCTTTGTATTTTGTCCAGACAGTGTGGCGTACGAATAGACCGAATAAGTCCAGTAATCGACATTAAAGGCCATGGTTCTCAATCTTTTTCAATTAGCCCCATGTAAGTCATTGCTCATTGGGCTTTTAATACGATTTTCAATCTCAGAAACGAGGCCATTGAAGTTAAATTGATTGTTTGATTGTACCTTTATGGTTTTTAAGTTTTGTAAGTCGTTAGTATACTGAGAGTTCACGTTTCTTTTAGTTTTTAGAAGTTGTATAAATCACATTATTTACTCGTACTTATTGATCGACAAGAACACAGTTAAGCGTTCTACCATCCGTTCGGAATGGAACTCTTATAGAGAAATATAGGAAAGGACCATTGAACTAACTCTTATTTATATGTTCAATTTATATTTGTGTTTGAAGTAGTGCATGTAGCACAAAGCCATCATTGGTTTTTTTCAAAAAATTCAAAAAATCTTGGGGCAAAAAAACTTTGAGCAACACAGACAAAATATACCTAGCTGCTAGCACCAAGAAAGCAAGCTGTAACAAAAACCTTGTATTACATGATGATAAATTATAATTTAATGCTAATAGATGCCGTGGTTTCACTCGCATTTAATTATCATAGGAAAATGGGTTTAAATGCTATTAAACATAAAGGTACGTAAGCTTAATATCCTGTATCTAAATGAGTAGGGCAATATATACTGAAGTATACTTATACGTAACTATACTACTTCGATGGTATGTGATAACTGTGATAACTGGGCGTACCACCAAACTCAAGCCTGAATCAGAATCAGAATCGGTCAGACTATTTTCAGTTGTTTTTGCGTGATGCGCATGAGCAAGTGACAATCTTATTATATATATATATATATATATATATATATATATATATATATATATATATATATATATAATAAGATTGTAAGATTATATATATTGTATTGATATTGATTGTAAGATTGTATATATATATATATATATATGTACTAGCTGTTATACCCGCGACTTCGTCCGCGTGGTATTAAACAAAAAATATATTCTAATATAAAAGTTGCCCAAGTTACTCCTTGTTACATCAGCTATCTGCCAGTGAAAGTCCCGTCAAAATCGGTCCAGCCATTTCAGAGATTAGCCGAAACAAACAGACAGACAGACCGACGGACAAAAATTGTAAAAAATGTTGTTTTGGTATATGTACCGTGTATACATCCAAATACGCTTAGTAAAAAGCGGTTATTTTAATATTACAAACAGACACTCCAATTTTATTTATTTGTAGTATGTATATGTATAAGATACTAAATCGGCCTTCGTATGTCAAGTTAAACGCACGGCCCACAGCTAATATTGACAAATTGAATTCGCGTTGCCCAATGTTGCGCAACAATAAATTGTTGCTCGTGTTCGACCAGTCAATAGTTATTTGTTGCGGCTCTATGTACCCTATTTGTAGCTTGTCACAATGTATGAAGTAAGTTATGGAAGGATGTTGATAGCGACACTCGGTAAACGCTCAAAGTGTCATGTTATTTGTCATTGGTATTTTGTGTGTCAATGAATAATGACTTTTATGTGTAAGCAATTATGGTCATTGGTCGTACATTCGTTTTGGGGTCATGGTGGCGCATGTACCAAACCTCGGAGAATTGATGAACAATTACGTAGATATGTGATGCTAGTGTTGCCATTAATGTCCCAGCTAATGCACACACTTGTACGTTTAAATATAACGTACTTTGTTCGCAAATACTAAACGATACAATGGCAGTTTAAACGAGATAGCATTACAAATAGCAAGAGAGATATACCTATGATGCGCTGCGTCGTTTCCATGTAGCTAGGTTAATTAGACTGAGTAGCAGGTGCGCTGCGCAGCCTAGTTTTGTGGTGCCATATTCAAGCGCAAGAAACCTATCTACGTCTTTGTTAATAGACATCCATGCCTCTGGGCATTCTTAACTTGAAGTGCGAATATAGTAACAGCCCTAATTGACTTTAAGTCTGCTAACACAATAGGCTCGCAATGCAATGACAATACCAAGTATACGCAAGTACCACTTTTGACAGTTTCATCATGGTACACCTGTAGGTTGGAATCTGCCACAAAACTGAGCTATTTTTGCCAGTGTCGAGTATATCTTGATAATTATTATAAAATCATAAGTACCCCAGATGATAATGATGAGGCCAATGACGATGGTGAAATGAATCCATCAGAAAAAATGGAAAATAAGATAAAATTTACAACTTCACTGTGCAACTTCCCGCCAAAACGCCTACTACAAAGTCATCAACCAACTTCAAGTCGTACTTTCGATTAATATTCAAATATTCACGATCGGACAAATCGATTACATTTACCCAAATATTACAATCGTATAAAATAAACAATCGATACTTAAGTTTGGGAACGCACAATAGTTGCATTTGTAACAATCTAAAGGTAATTCAATAATGCAGGGTTTGTCCTTGCAAATACCTACTGTATTGCTAACCATATCAATCTTATAGATTATGGTGGAGTAGACAATTTTAGATTCAATCGAAACCAAAATAAAGTTCAAAGTTCGATACGATAATGCGTAACTTGGTAAGTAATAAAGGAGTTATGGGGAATTAAATGTGGTTACCCCACTCTCGTTGCATGAGGCTTGGGAGGTGAATATGTATGTTCTATATTCAAAATTCGAACTTCGTTATGACCTACATACATACACATGGATATGTATACCAAAGAGAATTATATTATTTTAGAGACACGGCTGACCTGTACTCATAATTGCAATATATGTTTCAGTAAATATATCTCTATAAGATTTTGAGCATTTTTAAGTAGCTAACTACAAATTATTGCAATTATCAAAGCTATAAATTTCAATTGTATTCTTAATAGCTTACTCACCTTTTAATAAAACCTCTAGTTACTGACCTACATTAGAATATAATGGTTGAGATAACATTTGGAGTTTAAAAGTCGGTATTTAAGGAATGTCTCTTGTTTAACTTTAACTATGCATAAAATGTAGGACATTCCTTGCGCGGTTAAGTTATTGAGAACTTACCAGGTTATAGCTAATTGTTACCGGCGTGCTTGTGCGCAACAAAACGTTTATGATACGAAGGTGCGTTTCGTGTACGATCGTGGGAAATGTCAACTATAGGATAGCTAGAATTAATATTATAGATTTATAATGGTATCGCTATTGCTTTAGCAAGTTTTACTGTGTATATTTGGTTAATAAGCCTAAAATTATCTGATACCGTTGAAAACTGATGGCAAGCCAGAAAACAGAAAAGGCAGGACAAACATCACGATAATCATAAAAAACAATGTATTACCACTAGAAATCAGCATCGAAAAAAATAAAAAAATGGCTGAGAAGAAAATGGTAAAAATTAATCACACCTGATAAAAACCTCTAAAAACTTGCAAAGACATTATTTACGCCATTACCTTCACTTGATAAAAATAAATAATATATAATACAATACCGTGTCGGACAGACGCGGCGTTGGCTGAAGGCACCCAGCCTCCGAGATTTGAGATAACAAACAAGTTGATCTTACTATCTATGACCTATATTGCAATCGCAATCGAATCGCAATTGATATTATGTAACGCGCGAAATTTATTTGCCAACCAGACATATCAATTTGATAAACGTCGACAGATAACGATAATTTCGATTCATTATGAGAACGGATTTAAAAAAAGTTATTTGCAAACTTGTGTTTCTTTGAATTGAAACGTGTTTTCGGTGGAATTTTATCCATTATGTTTGTCTATACATATAAATAAAATTGGAGTGTCTGTTTGTAATATTAAAATACCCGGTTTTTACTAAGTGCATTTGGATGTATACACGTTACCTATACTGAAACAACATTTTTTACAATTTTTGTCTGTCTGTCTGTCTGTCTGTCTGTCCGTCTGTCTGTCTGTCTGTCTGTCTGTCTGTTTGTTCCGGCTAATCTCTGAAATGGCTGGACCGATTTTGACGGGACTTTCACTGGCAGATAGCTTATGTAACAAGGAGTAACTTAGGCTACTTTTATTTTAGAAAAAAAATAGGATGTCACGAAAAAAAATTAAAACCAATGTTGCAGCGCAGCGCCTGATTAAGTTTGATAGCAACAACCTGCAATGCGTCCCGCGGGCTCAAAATGGGCGAGCAGGCTGTTGTCAACGGTTGTCTTTGTTAAATACCACGCGGACGAAGTCGCGGGCAACAGCTAGTGTGTTTATAAATGTGGCAAATGCCTTAACATTCTTGTAGCATCGTCAAAATACCAGTAATGATGACATTAAAATGAAATTAAATATTTTTCCTTAATAACCTGTGAACATATTTCCTTACAACACAAGCACTCGGGTACTGTACGCTATGGACTATATAGTCTACGTACTTAGACACTTTGTATATAAACATTGAAAGTTTAAAATACAGTCCGCTAGAGGCGCTGTTAAATTTGTCACACAATGTGTCTAATTACGTAGACTATAAAGTTCACGGTTAGCTTACGAATAATGTCACACTTGAAGTATATTCAAGAAAGCCTTGAACTACTACGACTATTTCTTCAATAACAACATGCTTCCAAAACTAAAATATAATCACAGTAACAGTTCACAATAGAGTGTACGCGATTCGCCCACCATTGAGCATCGGGATCTAAGATAACTGACCTCGGAGGTCGCGAGATACGATCGAGCCGCGGGTGGCTGCTTATCGATCTCAGTAATTAATTCAATTTTGTATTATTGCCACTTCGCATAACTACGAAAGGACGTTTCATTTGTAAACAGTTGAGTCTTAATTCGGTGTACTATCTATACATCTATACATATAAATAAAATTCGAGTGTCTGTTTGTAATAGTAAAATAACCGCTTTTTACTAAGTGCATTTGGATGTATACACGTTACCTATACCGAAACAACATTTTTTACAATTTTTGTCTGTCTGTCTGTCTGTCTGTCTGTTTGTTCCGGCTAATCTCTGAAATGGCTGGACCGATTTTGACGGGACTTTCACTGGCAGATAGCTGATGTAACAAGGAGTATTTTAGGCTATTTTTATTTTAGAAATAAAAATAGGATCTCACGAAAAAAATTAAAACCAATGTTGCAGCGCAGCGCCTGATTAAGTTTGATAGCAACAACCTGCAATGCGTCCCGCGGGCTCGGAATGGGCGAGCAGGCTGTTGTCAACGGTTGTCTTTGTTAAATACCACGCGGACGAAGTCGCGGGCAACAGCTAGTCTATACATATAAATAAAATTGGAGTGTCTGTTTGTAATAGTAAAATAACCGCTTTTTACTAAGTGCATTTGGATTTATACACGGTACCTATACTAAAACAATTTTTTTTTCAATTTTTGTCTGTCTGACTGTCTGTCCATCTGTCTGTCTGTCTGTCTGTTTGTTCCGGCTAATCTCTGAAATGGCTGGAATTATTTTGACGAGGCTTTCACTGAAAAATAGCTGATGTAACAAGGAGTAACTTAGGCTACTTTTATTTTAGAAAAAAAATAGGCTCTCACGAAAAAAAATTAAAACCAATGTTGCAGCGCTGCGCCTGATTAAGGTTGATAGCAACAACCTGCAATGCGTCCCGTGGGCTCAGAACGTGCGAGCAGGCTGTTGCCAACGGTATTGTCTTTGTTAAATACCACGCGGACGAAGTCGCGGGTAGCAGCTAGTATATAATAAAGATGTACGTGAAAGAAAACATATTGAAGATACTTGAGAGGGAGAATCTGAGTGGCCCTTTGTGATACTCTGAGATCCATTTAAAAAGCCCAACGTTAACACAACATCGCCTTTCAATATACGTCACGTACATTGTGTAGGGGCGCATCAAATACTTTAATCTATGGGATCCACTATTCACCCATAAAAAACAATATCATGTCGACCGGAGAACATGGGCCTTAATTGCAGACCTGTAAATTGATCTACAAAGTAGAAACAACTTTATAAATGGAGATGTAGAGTTGAAAATGTGCTCGTATGTGACCGGAGATGTAATAAGCTTTCTAAAAAAATGATTCGACGCTCGTAAGAGGAATGTGGTTCGTGAGTGGCGCTGTAAACTCTAAATGTGTGGATAATATTAGGTGTTATGATTTTTTTTTTTTTGGAAACTACGGAATAGATGAGTAACTTGGCGGTTACTTGTACTTGAAATTGAATTGAGATACATTCAATTGAAATAAAACTCATTTTCGCGGTTATTTTATACTAGCTGTTGCCCGCGACTTCGTCCGCGTGGTTTTTAACAAAGACTCAGCCGTTGGCAACAGCCTGCTCGCGTTCTGATCCCGCGGGACGCATTGCAGATTGTTGCTATCAAACTTTAATCAGGCGCAACGCTGCAACATTGGTTTTATTTTTTTTTCGAGAGATCCATTTTTTTTTCTAAAATAAAAGTACCCTAAGTTACTCCTTGTTACATCAGCTATCTGCCAGTGAAATTCCCGTCAAAATCGGTCCAGCCATTTCAGAGATTACCCGGAACAGACAGACAGACAGACAGACAGACAGACAGACAGACAGACAGACAGACAGACAGACAGACAGACAGACAGACAGACAGACAGACAGACAGACAGACAGACAGACAGACAGACGGACAGACAGACAGACAGACAGACAGACAGACAGACAGACAGACAGACGGACAGACAGACAGACAGACAGACAAAAATTGTAAAAAATGTTGTTTCGGTATAGGTAACGTGTATACATCCAAATGCACTTAGTAAAAAGCGGTTATTTTAATATTACAAACAGACACTCCAATTTTATTTATATGTATAGATGTTTACGTTCACGACGTTTCAAAATAGTGAGATAGTTTGGAAATCCCTGCTCTGGACGAACCGAGTTGGGTACGGGTCGGACCAAATCCTTGGACCGGCCCGTAACGAGTTTTATTGTCTGTTAATACTATTATAATTCGTATTTTCCACTGCTGGAAGAAGAGTCGAGCTCATCTTATGACATATAATAATAATACCAGCACCTTTAATGTCCAACTGTTGGGCACGGGCCTCCCCTCAATGCGAGGGGGATTAGGCCATTATCCACCACGCTGGCCCAGTGCGGGTTGGCGAATACGGGCGGATTATGACATATACCGAGTGTAATATCAAAATTTATATTTTTTTAAACAAATGAATTAACGAATTTATGTACAGAATGTACCTAATTCGTTTCCGAGTTAGTGGGTCACACATTTCTAAATAAAATTAGTTTGCATATCATAAAATCAATACAATAAGTAAACAACCATAAATATTATACTTTATTACACAAAATGTTAGTTAAATAGATAAACGTATACAATAATGTAACGATAGACATAATTAATTATTTCCTATACTTTTTAATTAATAGAAAATGCGCACACGCATAAATTCTGCCGAAAAATCGGGTCAATAGCGATAACGATCACCACAATTTGTCTAGAAGCTATTAATTGATTGGTTAATGAAGGTACTCAGAATAAGATGCCGGAAGAGAACCAGAGGCTGTGATGGACCAGTATTAACCGTTAACATGTGATATGTGTGTGATTGTAAACTTTTTTTTTATGATCGAAGATGGGGTTTTTATCTGCTAACGGTAAAAAGACTAAAAGATATAAAAAAATTCAAAAAAGAACAAGGATTAAGTATTTTTTACAATTTTTGTCTGCCTGTCTGTCTGTTTGTTCCGGCTAATCTCTGAAATGGCTGGACCTATTTGGACGGGACTTTCACTGGCAGATAGCTGATGTAACAAGGCGTAACTTGGCGTACTTTTATTTTAGAAAACTTTTTTTTTAAATACCACGCGGTCGAAGTCGCGGGTAACAGCTAGTTTTACAATATTATTGGTACACCTTGTTACTTAGCTGTTTAAACATGCCTTGCCAATATTTATGGAGTTTGAAAGAGGCCGTTCGGTCTCCAGCGGGAATTCCCGTTATGCTTTATAGCTGTTGACTCTACATAATCTAGTCTCGGAATAGTTTGTGGCTATTGAGGAAAAGGGTGCAACTACACAAGTCGATAGTTACACCTTTCTGTGCGTCAAGTGCGAGATTATTCGTAAGCTAACCGTATACTGTATAGTTTACGTATGTAGACTTTTTGTGTGCAGAATTGAACAGCGTCTCTAGCGGACGATAATTAAAACATTATATTCTACACACAAAATGTCTAAATACATCCCACTAATATTATAAATGTGAAAGTTTTAATGGACGGATGTTTGTTACTCAATCACGCCAGAATGGCTTAACGGATCTGGATGAAATTTGGCACGGAGATAGATTATAGTCTGGAATAGCACATAGGCTACTTTTTATCCCGGTATGATGTATGGTTCCCGTGGGATAGATTTGTTTTAATTGTTCATAGAGCAAAGGATCAACATGATTTACAGAAAAGGATATACTCTTTGATCGCGGGTAATACCACGGGGTGCAGCTAGTAGATTATAAAGTACACGGTAAGTGTAAGAATAAGCTCATACTTGACGTGCTATACTTGAATCAACTGTTGTGAGTTTGAATTAAGTTTCTAAAATATATATATTGTGCAAAGTATTGGTGTGAGTACTTGTAGCTTATGATTATGTTCAAGATAGCAAAATACCAGGAAAACGTGCAATTGACATGTTTTTATTTGCAATTTAATTTAAAAAAGCTACCAACTGATTACACCAAAGTTCATCCTTCCCGTGATAAATAAAAATACAATCTAATATATACCTTAATTCTATAGGAATAAAGACAAGAAACGTGACAATAAATTGTGTAAAAAAATACATCTCGCCACTTAAGTTTCGCATACTAATGACGTTTCGCCATTTCGGCGGACAGTAGGGTTGGCACTCTTACTATTGCAAAAATTGCTTATTATCAAAAATTATTATAATTTTAATAATTATAATGTTCTTTACATATACTACAGACTGTAATGATACTAACTAGAAAACACGTAGCACTTATGGGATATTTATATGAATAACATCGACTATATATTTGAAAAGATGTACTCTGTAAAATTGTTTCTCGTTTAAATAAAGGGAAGGACAGGTATGGTCTTTGAATAGTCGTTGTTGAATTCATGATTCAATCAAACTATTTGCAAATTTTGAAATGTATATTAAACTGACAGCCCTATCGAGTGTTGACCATAAAAATCCGCAAATTAAGGCTTGATCATAAAACTGAGACGCTACCACAAACATGATAACAGACCATTAAGAATTAATAGGCTTCAGTGAATGCTGATAAGCACCCAGCAATACTCTACAACTGATTGTAAAATTCGGAAGGCTAATGAGTCTAAAACATTTTTCAGTAACAGGTTATAAAATAACTACAGATTAAAAAGCGATCTTGCGTCATAGAGTCCATACAAATACAAGCAGGAACATCGAACGAAACGGTATGTAAAAACTAGTCAACTGCCGTCTCCAGCCTCCCGGAGAGATGTCGCCCTTCAAACGGTTTTTATCATCTCTGCTCACCCATTTACAGACAGCGATTCATGTTTATTAATGAATGGTAAAGCTACTCTACACTCGAACAAGAATTCTTGACCAAAATCTTTGGCGAGAACTTCGACGATTTATCTTTAACTACTATCGCACGGGAAAAGAAGTCAGGGGATTCATACTAAGCTATGTACAAATCTACACGTCAATAAAGGTTAAAATATTATCATCTTCACGTTCTTTCAAGTTCTGGATGAAAAATTAGAATACTTCTTATCAATTTAGGTTAGGCACCATTACAGTATTCATGAACTGTCAAAAATTACACTAAATGACAAATAACGCTGTAAAACAAAGAGCACGAATTATGCGAATATACCGACGACATTACAATTTAGTCAGCTTTCTTTTTACCGTTCTTTTTAATGCAACTCAAGAATAAACTACTAAAGTTCTTGATAGCGAGAATTCTTGACTCGAGTGTTCCTACCTATGTGATTATTTAATGCTTGAAGTCTATTAATGTACATACGACATCGATGAGATGGTAGGTATGCTTTTTGTTAAGCTCGTTTGTCTACAAACATGATGTACCTATTGTAACTACCAGAACACACGATGCGCCGACTGACTAATTGTTTTTATTCAAAATGCGTACTTGGGACCCAGTTCATGCATTTTTAACTTAATAGCTTTTTAATTTAGATAAATAAATAAGCATGCCTCTATTGTATAGAAATTAAGGGTTATTATTACCTATTAGACGACCCAATTACAGAATTATGTCAGACCGAACCGTATCGCGGGGTCTGGTCTGACATAATCCTCTCCACAGACCGTCGATATAAGTCCACAGACAATAATTATTAGTCAGGATAATAAAAAAGGTTGCTACATAAAATTCAAGGTTGAAGCAGATTTAAAAAATAATATCCACATTTTAGGTGACAGTTAAATATAAAAATGTGTTAATTATATGTAAAATACTGTCTGAAATCTAGATCTTACGACATCTTTGCAGAACCTGGCAACGTCAGACACATAAATGCCATTAAAAGTATAAAATGATGACAGCAACAATACTAGTTTTACCCTGGTAACAAATTTGCAAATATTCGTCTTGATTTGAATTAGATTTTTGTCTATGACTATTCTTTTCCTTTGTTAGTGAAGCTAGTTATGTGTTTTTATTAATTACTTTTCAATTGTGATTTTATTAGTGTACTTATTGAATAAACAGGAGGCTGTAATCAGTTCTGGTCTCATCCTGGTCGAAACATTTTATCGGAATGTATCGAAAGTAATTTGCATTCAGAACCATGCCTGTATACATCACACGATACGGGTATAATCTTGGCACCGGCAACGCCACGTGTCCTTGCCAAAAAAAAAGCTACCAAAAACCACAAGAGCTTGACACCCTGAATTACTTGAACGCATCATTAATAAAAGCAAAACGACTAAAGTATGTTCTTTTTTTAAATGACACGAACATTCGCGCCGAAAAAACGTCAGCACACTGCAAATTCAAATGCTTTTTGAGCTAGCAACATTATCCTTAATTCTTATTGACAGTTCCAACCTCCAGTGAAGTTTGAAACATTTATTTGGGTCACTTAAGAGGACATAGCTCCGTACTTTAATACTTTTATTTTTAAAATCGTCGGCCTCGTTCATTTGCATATTATCAATCCTATAATCTGAGGGGTAGGGCAACAATCCAAAGAAATATGCACCGATGAAACGTTTAAGTATATCGACCCGGGATAGATATTATCTCGTTGAGAAAAAAATATTTGCACAATGCCGAATATTCGATTCGTTACATTGAAAAGAATGTAAGGGGGCCGCCGTTGTTTACACCCGTATTGAGCTGGCATCATTAGGTATGTGATTTTAATTAAGGGAAACCAGTTTTGTAATACTAACATTGTATCTAAACGGACCAATTATAGCATGTCAAATCTCGGCAGCCTGTTCTTTGAGGGAAATTTCAAATATTACGGTAAGTATTTAATGCATTTGTTTGATTTTTTTTATCTTATCGACAGAAAATAAATAGTCATTTAAAATCAGAACACTGATGGCGGTCCGCAAATTTAAAAATATTCGAATTAATTTATTGCGGCCCTTTAATTACACACATGGAAACTTTTAATCGAGTCCAAATCGCATCTCGATTCGCATAAATCAATATCCGAGTACTTTTTTTTGTTGGTTGCAAACGCCTACCGTTACCGCTGTACTCGTAAAAATAATACCCGCTATTTTCCTACGTAAGACGAAATCGATTGCACGCAACATTGATGCCGACTCGATTCTTTTTATCGATCGTTTCGTTTTGTTTCAATATCTTTTGTGTGATTGTTGGTTAGGGCGAATCGATTCAAAATTTATGATTTAATTGTCAGTGGGTTGTGCGGGTTCAAGGAACTCGGTTCGTTTCGTAACCGAACGAAGGTGCTGTCAATGGATGGCGGCGGATCGCGTCTCGTAGTAAGCTTAGTAGTATGTCACGTGTATTCATAAATCATATTTAAAAGATATAAGTAAATACTTTTTTTTATATTACCTATAGTACTGATTATTTTATAACAAATATCAATAAATATTTGACACTGGCAAAATGGCCCAACGTTGCCGATTGCCAACCTGAAGAAAAGGAAGAATGTCAAATTTAATAGTGAATGTATTAAAACCGGTTTAAAAAAATAAGTTGAACATGTTGTTGTATTTATTAGTACCTCAGTATTATTTTATAATAATTAGAAGACCAAGCAAACATTTATATTTTTCCGATTAATAGGAATCGATTTAATGTAGGAAACGGCATCAACTGGGATTTATAACTTTCCGATTGTATTTCTCGGAACGCAGGCACTGGGTACATCGCATCGTAAATACATGCAAAGAGACCCAAAGGTAGGGCGGGGAAACTCTAAAATATCGATCCAGGATATAATCCCATCTCTCATAGATTTACGACGAATTTATGGGCCCATTCATTTTGCGAATAGATCTTTTATGACAGGCTGTAAGAGTTGTTTTTTTTTTCAATTTAATTTATAGCTTCGGAGAAATTGAGATTGAATCTGAGATATCGGACTGACGACGTTATTACTAAACAAAAAATGTCGTGCGGGAAAATTGTCGCGTCATTTGTTTTTAATATGTTTCTTAAAAAGTATTGTTCAAAAATGTCGCTGTTACTATTTAAACGTAAAATAGACGCAGGTAAAGGCACAGCACTAAGACTTGAATTAATTTATTTACTATACGCCCATCTTGATATTTCTTATAGTTTTACCAGAAATATATGTTTTATCAAGTAGAAATACTATTTTTCTTATATTTACACGAGTACTATGCATTAAAATAAAACGAATTACACGGATTTTATTGTGTTTATTTTATGTTTTTACGTTGCCGACGTTTCAGCTGCTTTACAGCAACCATGGTCACGGGAGGACTGAGGTGTTAGAAGTCCTGGTGTTATAGTACTCACAGTGTCATTACACTGAGCACTTTCTGCGTAGATCGCACCGCAAACAACAACTAAATACGAGGATAGTCCAGTTCTAACTATGACACTAGGACGTCTAACACCTCAGTCCTCCCGTGACCATCATTGCTGTAAAGCAGCCGAAACGTCGGGAACGTAAAGAACATAAAATAAATGCGATAAAATCCGTAAATATTGTTTTATTTCAATAGAAATACTAGGTTTATATTTTTAAGAAGAAAGGGCATCGCAGTCATGAATTTATCAACATCCGACTCACTCCGATATTCGCTATTGACTTGATTTCGCTTCGCTAAAGGCACACGCGGACCAGACCACTGGCACTATTTATTGCATAGAACTGTTATTATCACTTGTTTATATAAAAAAAAATACTTACCGTTATTTGACAACAACAAGCCACATATTTTATAAAAAAAATAGAGTCGCATTTTTTTGTTATTTTGTTTTTTTTTGTTTGTTTGTATGTCATTACTTCCCAGAATTTAATCGTTATTTTCGATGGCGCAATCAAGCAGTGTGTTGTACATTCAAAATCAAAGGTTACAGTTCCCGGAGAGGAATATAATTTTTTCAAAACCCCAAACATGCATTTTTAGATTTCGTCAAAATTGGCCTCAAGAATTATTTAAGCCTTATAGTTATTCCCGATAGTTTCAGATTTGGCCACGCCCACTTAAAAGAAATGTAGGTATAGTTGAAGTTCACAGTTAAAACGAACCCCTACGAATGTCACAATTTGGCACCCAATCTGTCGGTCCGATTAGTAGCCCTACAAATTGGAAGGTTGGCTAGTCATTAACATGCCGACGGGTAGGGACTCTACAAGTCGAGCCTACAGATTTGGGTCGCAAGTTGTGCCCTTCGTAGAGGCCTTTTGGGGTCGTCCTAATTGGCAAACGATCGAACGAGTCAACGATGCAATTTCGAGACGAGATTAAACACACTAATCTTTTTAGTCTACCAATTGAAGCTCGCAATTCGCGCGACAAAATCGCATCGTTTACTCGTACAATCGTTTGCCAATCAGGACGATGCTTTAGTCTATGCACAATTTTATCCGAGGCTAACCTTAGTTATGTTACAGAGCTTCGGGTTCTATCGGCTACTATCGGGTACTATCGGGTTACGATACTGCGCTGGCTCGCTGCTCACGCGCCGATACCGGCGGACTGTTCGTTCGTATGTTTATTGGCGCATTTCGATTAAACACAATTTAATGGTAAGGCAATGTAGTGTGTACCAAAGATAGTAAAAAAAAATATTGTGAGGTGCAAATATTTCAATCTATACTAATATTATAAATGTGAAAGTTTGGATGGATGGATGGATGGATGTTTGTTCCTCTTTCACGCCCGAACGGCTGAACGGATCTGGATGAGATTTGGCACAGAGTTAGATTATAGTCTGGAATAGCACATAGGCTACTTTTTATCCCGGTAAAATGTATGGTTCCCGTGGGATAGATGTTTTAATTTTTCATACTTTTTATCGCGGGTAACACCGCCGGGCGCAGCTAGTGAATTATAAATATCGTGAAGGGTCGTGGGTTCGAATCCTAGTAGGGACAAACTTTGTGTGATGGGCGATATTTTTACCTTACTATTTGTACCGGATGTTTTATATCTTTATAAGTATTATATACTGGGTTTGTGCTCAGTCCATGGCACGGTAACAATAATATAAGCGTTGCTAGGTGTGAAACCGAATAGTTAGTGTGTACGTCTGGCGATACGAACACACCAACTATACGGTCCCACACTAAGCAACGCTTGTGTTATGGGCACCGTACAATGGACTGAGAGCGAACTCAATATATAATACTTATATAGATATCAAACATCCATGCCTCGGGTACAAACATTCGTGCTCATCACACAAAGCTTGTCCCTACCAGGATTCGAACCCGGGCCCTCGGCGCAGAAAGCAGAGTCACTACCACTGCGCTAATCAGGCCGTCTGCCGTCTAATAAAAGTACTCTGTAAATTTTTATAGTAAGGTTAAAGGACTTTCAGAAACAGATCGGTACTTCAGGAAATTAGGCCATATAAAAAAGAGCATTCGATATTACCTCTGCTTAAGGTATGTATAGAAATACTTACTAATAAAGTTTTTTTTTAGTATACATGGAATCCGAAAGATCCGAAAGTATACGATTGGCATGTATAATAATCTCAGTAAAAAAAATGTAAGTATGTTTACAAACGTACTTCCAGGATAACTCATTACATATTTTACGTCTTTAAGCGTATCCTATAAATCAGAATATCATATACACCACTAAATAGTAAGGTTGATGACGTCACAAGGCATAATACCACGTTCACACCTCCACACGTACCAGAGATAATGCTCACATGCTTCTAAAATTAATATAGCTCTGCACGCAGGGCTGCCACTATTCTCATTACCCGTGCACCCCGGCCCGGCCGACCACCATCCATCATTACGGGCGGGGGAACGCGGACAGCCCTATAATTTTCCCCGCCCCCCTACTACATGGCACCCCCCCTCCCCACTCCCGCGTAAATGGCCGCCGTATTAAAAGAAGACGCTGATACCAAATGAGTTTCGACGAAAAGCCTGATCATACATCTTGTATTAACGTGATATTAAGTTTGTGCGGTGGGAATTAATGTGGAAGCCACATCACGTAATATTTTTTTTAAAAGTGATGTACAATTGACATTTCGACATTACAATTTTTTTTATAAAATGTCAGTTTTTCAGCTCAATATCCGAAAAATCTCTGAAATGTACTAATTAAACTGAACCCCATAAACATCTTATCTAATGTTACGACATTTTAAGTAACAATTATTTTATCTCCGGACAAATTTTATTATATTTGTTATCTACGTAACGTCAAAAAAAATCATCATTACAGTCGTCCAGAAATGATGTGGCGAAAAATAATGCAAACATAAAAAGAAAACCATTAAAAATTTGAGCTCGCAATACGATACTTAAAATATAAATCGAATAATTCTTAATAAGCGCAATGGAAACAACACACAATCGACAAGCAAATCGAACTCTGGCATCAATTCGAATCCATTCAAAATCAATAAATACTTAGCATAAAATTATGCTATGTAGATTATTAAAAAAAAATTTGTTCCACTTCATTTAAAATAGGAATCACCGTCAATTTAACCTCCCGTACTCTGTCTATTTAGGCACAACACTAGTCACGCTCTTGATAAAAAAAAAACTCGTTTTCTTCATAATTAATTATTCTTATAAAAACAAGAACAGTCCATGTTCTCATTGTGTCTTAAAACTCAACGTAAATTATAATTTGCCGCCAAAATAAAACTCTTCGAATTCTGTTACTTTAATCATGCAAAATTAATAATACTATCGATGATCGGTATTCATATTTTGAATTTCATCTAAAAAATATGATTTTGAAATAAATAGAGTTAGGTGTTGTTTTCCAAATTAAAATAGAAATTATTTTAGCGGGACGGGCTAGGCTTTAAGGGGAAAAGGGGATAAGAATATAAATTTGCCCGGGAAATTGGAAATTTTGGGACTGGAACACGTCTGTTGCGCACAAAAAAGGAATTGCTTAGTGACTTTTCGTCAGTTTTTTTTTAATATCACAAACGTAATTGAATAACTTTATTTATATCAGCGATGTAAAATGCTAATGCGAAATAGATGCTCAACTTAATGTTTAAAATCTAGTTGAATAACTGGCTTCTGTATCGCGATTGGTGGCGCTGATAACACTGCATCCTACCAAAATAGACATGACAAAAGACTTCTTGGAACTTTACATTCTTATATCTAGTATTATTTAAATTTAAAATAAAGTTGGTGAATGCAACATTTTTATTCAAACAAGGAACATACTTAATACATCGTTTATACTTCACAAAATATGATAAATCTTCAAGATTGTCAGTCATCATAATAACTTTAAATAGTCTATTAATACATCCGCTAGCAGAAAAACCTAGTAATAACTGCAGTTATATAGCTTTTAAGAATTTAAATAATAATTGTAATGAACCGAAACAACTATCAACATAATTGTTTTTGTTGTATAAAATAATTCATACTTTATTTAAAAACAAATATGAAACATAACATAATATTGTTTAACAAAACCGCTACATGTGTGTACCCGCTCGTCTGGAGCAGTGGGTAATCGAGTAATCACTCGCCCCCCGTCGATCGATGTCGCGCAATACGTTTTTAATAATCGATACGATACATGACAACAACCCTAAAGGCAAACGATGAGACATCGACAACTAGTTTTTTTATAAAAGAACGCAAATTTGATTTTATTGCTTTCTATTTAATTTTTGTCGGTTATAAATATTGTTAGGCATTTAATACGTATAGGTATATATTAGAAACAAATAAAAACGTAACATACGTATCATAATCGAATAGTAATTAAAAAAACAAAAATTGTTTTGCTCATCGTAACCGGCGGATTACAGTAAACACTAGAATCTAGACGAACGACTTTTTTTTCAAGATGGCCGCCGACTTTCCCGCTCTGACCGCAAGCTCTGTCAACAAGACAGCCCAAAACGTGTGAAGTTCACACAAGCAACGTTGGTTCACACTGTGAAGTCGAGTTACATGGCTGAACTATTGCGGACTTGTGTGCCGATGAAATGCCTTATATTTCGCTCAATAGTAATAATAAATAATTTGTTTAAAAACCATACAGTAATATACAAAAAGCTATGCTGCAACTTTACCACCCGTTTGGAGTGTCGTTTCTATATACAGAATAGAGGGTAAGAAACTGCATGGTTGCTCTTTTTAAAAAGATGTTTCTTTTTGGGACTGACATCTGTCAGTTTCGTATGATTTCGTCCCACAAGTGAGATTCTTGAGGATGTATGTACTGATTGCATTCGGGCAACAAATGGGCAAGTATTACAGTAGTATGATACAAAACAAATATTATAGTATGTTATTATTATTATATCTTGATTATCTATGATACTGCTTAATAAAATAGTGCTATTAAAAATACAAACATTAATGTTAATTTAAATGACATTCTGTCAACCGGTATGTAATTACAAGATTTTATCAATTTTACACCCCAACAGTGCTCCGTAATCGATACCTTGTCGTTACAATCGAGCAATTGTGAACCGGTAATATCGAGTGTAAATCGATATTTAATGAGATCCATAGATGAAAACATGAAGAATGAGAAATATTGGTTCCGTATTATAGAATGTATTATTTCATGAATGTCTGTTCTGTTGTCCGCACTGTGCCGACATATTGGGCTTAATTATATAATAGGCTGGTTTAATACTGCCTAGAGTGGCTCCCCGCTACTCCTTTTACATCCTTTTCCTCCGCCTCCTCCTCCACGTTCTTTGATCCTTATGTTAATGCCATATATATATGACGAGGCATAAGCAATCCAATAGTTTAAAACTCCATTGAAACCGTTCCGGTGGTTTTGCATTGATACTTGAACAAACACACAACTACAACAATTCTAAAAGCACTTGTTTCGGATTCAAATACGTCTATTGCACTTGCGCCATTTGTTTCGGATATTTTTTCGATGTATAGATTGATAGCACTTCATGTATTGCATATGTAAGTTTACGTGCTTGCAAACCTGTCGCTAAACTTATTGCATGTCTTGTATTAAAATTCTAAATATACACAAAATGTTACAAATCAAGATAGATCACCACAAAGCAAGCTAGACTATTTGCTATTAATATAATGTAAAAAGGAAGATCAATATTATACCTATAAATGTTTATAAATAATGTAATAGGTGTCCGCGGAACCCTAGAGCATCGGCAACGATAAATGGAAAACGCTGGTGGTATAGCAGGATTTCGAATTTTTAAATTGAGAACACATTTTTTTCTTGTTACGAACACGAATATACTGTATTCAGCCAGCTTTAATTTTCTTAGTAATCACGTATAATTTTATTTTATTTTGGATAATAAACTACACGGCACGTATAAGCAAGCTAAATGATAGTTGGACGTTGCACTAATTTTCCATTTTGTATTGGCATCATCGCCAAAAATACCAAAGCCGCTTAAAAAATAATGAATAGATAGACAGATAGTTATTAAAAAAATGGTAATATGCAGTATGGTTAACTTTTAAATCCAATTAGAAATATTTTGTAATAGGTTTAAGCACTGCATAAAAAGTGTAAGAATATTAATTTTACAGCAAAATGGTTTTTATTATCGCTAATGATAGAAAACTACTAAAATATTTACAATTAATGAGTCAATTCACGATCGATTTCCGATACGTGCGGCGGCGCTTTAGAGAAATAATAATTAGCGATCCTTTTATCAACGTCAATAAAACGTTAAAATATTCATTGATATGAAATCGCGTTTAATTACATACTACAAAGTATTTCTCAAATGAAAATTAACAAGCTGCGCATAGCCTGGAAAAAGAAAGATTAAAAAAAAACAAAGTTAGTAATATAACTATATGGATAAGTGCTTATATGGATTTGGGATCCTTTATAAGTACGACAATGTTATGAATAAAACTATGCAACAAATATGACTGATTCAGATACAAAGCCGCAATCAATAAAAAAAAAGCTAGGATTTGTTAGGCACAAAATATTTTTTTAGAATCGATATCCTTACCCTCAATGCAGTAACCGAGACAGGTTTGGATTAATGAAACGACCCTATAAAATTTAAAAATAAATGTGACTTGACTTTGTTAATTAGCAAGCTTTATAACCAAAATGGCATATTGAGAGCGGCGGCAACTTTATATTGTTTTGAAATAAAATTTTCCACATTATTTAAAGGGCTCGTAAAAGGTTTTTTTTTTTCATTAAGATCGACAGAAGACATCGAGTTCGAAATGTATGGTTTTACGATCGTTGAGTCGGGGCCACAGTGGTAGCGGGAAAATACATATTTTATACTTATTATAGGTATACAACAAATAAAAGGATATATTTATAACTAGCTGCGCCCGACGGTGCTACCCGCGATAAAAAGTATGAAAAATTAAAACATCTATCCCACGGGAACCATACATTTTACCGTGATAAAAAGTATGTGCTATTCCAGACTATAATCTATATCTGTGCCAAATTTCATCCAGATCCGTTCAGCCGTTCGGGCGTGAAAGAGTAACAAACATCCATTTTTTTTTTTTTTTATTACATTATAGGCAAGTATTTGATCTCGATCTCACCTGATGGTAAGTGACGATGAGATCTACGATGGAGCATACTTGCCTAGGTAGGAAGGCGGCAGTAGATCGAGACGCTACATTCATTAGGCACATGCAGTGCAACTGATCTGCCCCGCCATCCATGAATGGCAACACCGAACATCATGCCGGAACACGGCTAGGCCGCTTGGCGACATGGCTTTGTTCAGCGGGTGGTGACTAGCCACGGCCGAAGCCTACCACCAGCAAAATCCATCTATCCATGCATCCATCCAAACTTTCACATTTATAATATTAGTATAGATTATTTAGAAAGTATTAAAACTATTTGCGTCGTACCGTACCAGTCGTTTTTTAAATAGTTAGGTATATAACACAGATAATTAATGTTTATTAGTATGCATTTTTTTAGAATATCAATGTAAGACTCTCTTACGCTCTTTGAAATTGTTTAAAACAAAATTTTTAAAACGCTCCTCTTATAAATCGTTACCCGCTTACACTGTAACTCTACATCCACAACTCGAAATCAACCATTACTTTTCATAAAAAAGAATCTTAATTATTGCATTTAAAGCTATAAAGCCTGAAATAGTTTGGTATACATGCATATGCATTTAATGTGGCAACATTGGCGGCCACACGCATTTAATCTTAACACAATTTCTGTACTGGGTAAAGTATTCAAATTTGTTCCTTTTCCGTAGCAATAAAAAATTAAGTGACCTTTAAAATGATTTATCAACATTTGTTAAAATTCCACAAGAGGAAAAAAATACCGCGAAATTTATAGAAAGATTTCGTCGCAATGTCATTAAAATATAATGCAGTTTTATTCCGATACATTAAAACATATATAAATTAAGGAGGTAATTACCTACTATTATAATCGTACCTACTTGGAAGTTACAAGCAGTCGGATATTCAAAAAAGGCACTTTTTAAAACAAATGAATTGCTATTAAAAATTAACATTTTTTTATTGTTGTTTTTTATTTTTTTATTCATATAAGTGTGGTTACTTCTTTCTATGCTACAAAAGAAAACATCAACTTACACAATATTACAGAAATCTTTGCGTGCAAACGGAGAAATTGCACTCTCTAAGCATGTAATAACGCAATACAATTAACAAAACGTTAATCAACCGTGCAAGACTATTAAACGTTTCTGCAACGCATAAATAACGTAACGTTATTTAAAAAAACGGTTATTTAACAACTTAGTTACGTTCGGATGCGTTCGCGTGTATCATGCGTGCATCATGGTTGATATAGAAAGAGAAAATTGAAATCATTAATTGAACGCAGTTGTATAAGAATTTGTAATTGACTTATTAATAACTATTTTCATGAGAGCATAACAATAAAGGCACGTCTGGGGGCACTGTAGTGCTCCCGCCATTTCGGGCAAACAGACATTCTCTAAACATTCATGTTTTTTTTAGTGCGCCAAATAATATTCTACATAATGCCAGTTGCCATTAATATCTCAAGCGACTCACAGCCATTAATTTGCAAGTTTGGCGTAATAAATTAATGGTCTTACATAATTAGCGATATCGCGTGACTGTGAACCATAAGAGAACGTGTCCTCGGATGTTAGCAACTATTTAAGTTTTGCTTTATCCAATTTATTGAAAGCCACTTAGGTTTATTACAGATAGAACGTTGATAAAATTAATAGCGATTCGATAATGTTGTTTTTATGGAAAAAAAATGTCGAAGTTATGCCTGCGGTGTCATATCTACAACTTTACGACTGTCACAAAACAATAAATAAAATGATATCATTGGTCTTAAGACGGACATTATTGCGGGGCTAATCTTAATAGTTCACAATGTCATGTTTTTTTTACACAAAAAAAAATAAATAAATAAATGTGTATTCATAAATCACAAAAAAAAACTATTTTAAAGTAACTTCGCTCCCCTTTCTGGGTCTTACGGTCTAAAAAGTGCACCTCTGCCTGCCCCTACAAATAAGATAGTCGTGGTATTATTCATTTATTCTACACACGTAAGACATCCTTCGTAAATGCTTAGAAAACGATTAGAAATAAAAATAAGGCATCAAGTCACATACTAATACGTCAATTAAAACAGTACATTAGTAAGTGGTTCGAGCAAAAATACGCTCCCGATGCGCCCACGCACGCAATCAAGCGGTAACCATGGCGACGCGTAACGGAATCCAAGATGGCCGACCTGTCTTATCAAGTTATTGAGCATACGGCCGCGCTACTGAAATATGTTGCTCTAACTCAGCGTAAAAGGTAAACTGGAGTACTTAGCTTAATTAATTTCAATTGGAATCAAATAAAAAAATATTTCTAGGCTCATTAGGGATCGGTAAGATAAATGAGTTGGTTTTTATCGAGATATAAACGTATTAGTGTTAAATAAATGGTTATTTTGTATCGATTATTCAACTTCCCACGTTAGGTTTGCGCATGCATTACAATGTGTGTAAGTCACGAATCGAACTGGAAACAGCCTTGGGTGAAATAAAAGTCTCACTTTGACATACATCACGACTTTATTCTCTGGAGGATTGAACAGAGAGGTCGCAAACATTTTAATAGATTTGAGAAATCAAATTTTCGCTGAAATTGGATATAAAAAGACCACCTTCATGATCCGAATGGGTGAGCTTATAGATTCAAATTGCAGTACCTGTTATAGGATTGATTATGTTCATTAGACACCTTATACGACCTTTATAGGATGACTGGGAGAGTGGTTGGCTTTACTAGACACGACATACGTTCTCTTAAACCACGAACCAAATCAATTATATGACAATTTAGTTTGACCTTTGATAGTCAATTTGCTAGCAGCCGAATAGCTTTTTCGTAATGGTCACTCAATTAGAAACCCACACATAATACAATAAGACCAATCAGAGTTAAGCGGTCTCTAATTAGTGAGGTGATTGGTTATTTTAAATTTAGAGCGTGTGGACTGGTGGAATTGAAGTCGACACTATTTGTGGCAGATATTTGTTTTTTTAATTGGTATTATCGGTGAGCGGGAATCATAGACAAAAGTGATTATTGGCTTATCTTGGCGGGAAGTTTAACTGTAAAGTTGCCAATTTAGTTTCAATTTTCAAAGAACGTCTTTCTTCGTGATAAATATTGTGTAATATTAATGGAATATTAACCATTGTGTGTTAATAAACGTGCACAAGTTAAAGAAATTCAAATAAAATAGTATAACTTGAGTTTTTAAGTTTTCCCAAGATGTCCGGTAAAATTTCAGTAAAGTATCCACAAGTTCACTGATAGCGATGGGGATTCATTTCATCGTAATCATCATTATTGACCCCATCTTTATCATCAGGGGTACTTATTTTTTATAACAATCATCAAAATATACTCGACACTGGCAAAAGTGGCACTATTTTGTGGCCGATTGCCAACCAAAACTTTTTAACTACCATCATTACACAATATACCACACTAGCAACCTACACTAAGTCTAAAGCAGTAGTAATTAAAACTTCAGAATTTATAATCACAATATTTCAATGCTTTGTAAGTTGACATTCTACAATATAATTCAAATAGAAAAGCACATAAAGAAAAACAAAAGCACAACGGTTGTTTTATGAGTTTAAAACGAACTCCAAAATGTTAACGAAATTAACGAAACGGTCCAATCTATAAAAAAGTTAAGAAAAAGCGGCCACTATTCGGCGGCTATAAAATGGAATGTTTTTATTATTACTTAATCCGTTTCGTCACCGGAGAAAGTAACTTTGTTCTTTTTTCAAATGAAACCGTGGCATTCAAGTCAAAGTTCGTTTAGTGCCTTTAACAGTACTTAACCTCTATTAAAAGCGAATCACATTGGAGTTTATGCGAATAACCAAATAACAATCGCGAATCGTGCGGTCGTGACGACGACGTGGGGGAAGGTGACGAAAAATCTAACAATTCAATTGCGCATTTGTTGCTTGGAATTTGTAGACATCCGATCGAGTCATAAATTTAAATGTCTCAGTTTGTTGTTTTATTATAACTTTATGTCGTTTTAATTGTTTACCGTCAATGTTTGTGTTAGGTTGTTTTATTGAGGTATAGATAGTTAACTTTCTTAGATTAATAGATACTGATTAATTAACATCATTATATTATATACGTACCTACCTACAAATATTTTGGCTCTCATCCACAACCAATTATTTCACCATTAAAAAAAGACGCCATTTCATATCAATTTATAAGTAAATTCTATTTATATATACAACGGTTGATATTACAGCAAAATTACAAATGTTAACATTATGAAATATATTAATGACTAGCTGTTGCCCGCGACTTCGTCCGCGTGGTATTTAACAAAGACAACCGTTGACAACAGCCTGCTCGCCCATTCTGAGCCCGCGGGACGCATTGCAGGTTGTTGCTATCAAACTTAATCAGGCGCTGCGCTGCAACATTGCTTTTAATTATTTTTCGTGAGATCCTATTTTTTTTTCTAAAATAAAAGTATCCTAAGTTACTCCTTGTTACATCAGCTATCTGCCAGTGAAATTCCCGTCAAAATCGGTCAAGCCATTTCAGAGATTAGCCGGAACAAACAGACAGACAGACAGACAGACAAAAATTGTAAAAAATGTTGTTTCGGTATAGGTAACGTGTATACATCCAAATGCACTCAGTAAAAAGCGGGTATTTTAATATTACAAACAGACACTCCAATTTTATTTATATGTATAGATTGGAAATATAAAACCTAAGTGCAAATGCCCCGCCAATAAGTCGTAGAGATAATAACAACATGTTACATACAGATAATAACAATACAATTATATTCTTTTCGCACAATTCCAATTTCAAAAAAGGGATGCGTTCCGAAATAGGCTCAATGGTAATAGCTTCGGCAGCTCATTGGCTGGCCGCGGGCCCCAGCCGCCTGCCGCACTGTTTAATTTTCAATTTAGATCGCAATTTGCGATGCGACGGACCGCACGCCCAAACCGCCATCACAACATCACTCGACACGATAGATTTATGCCCACCACTTACACACAACAGGAATATATTAAAAGAAATTAACTCGCGTAAGTTATGAGTCCGGATTTTCGAGATATCGGTAAATGAAAATTGAGATTTTTTTATGCGACAAATTCGTCGGGTGTGGGTGTGGCTCGGAGATAAGCGAAATTGATCTGTCCAGTGAAACTAATTGGCATTTCGACTGTTCACTTGTTTATTGTTCGATTATTTTTAAACTGCTTTTTTTATTCGGCGCAAGCATTCGCGCTATTTCAGCACGGTAACGTCTATTGGGTAATCTATAATTACAGTTGGAGAAATTAAAACTATGAAATTACGACTGACAATAAGTTATGCCTGTGTAAGATGAGATTTAAATCCCAACTATAGCCGGTCTCCGAAATGCTATTCCAGAATATATTCTAATTAAAATTCCACCCTTACATACAGAGCGGTATACAACGAAATAGGCTACATAATAATTTAAGCCCAAAATTGATTGAAATCCCCGATCATTTACAACAGCTCCGCAAAGCATTTCCAAGAACAAAATAGAACGTGAATTCGGAAGATACTTTCTACGTTACACAAAGCATCAATATAACACCAACAAAAGCTAGTTCCGAAAAGAAGAATACTAGACTGATTTTACAAAAGGAAAGAAACAAAACACCTTGATGTAATAAAGACATATTAATATATCAATTCCAACGTTTTATAGTCGCTTTGATGGCGTTTTAACATAGAAATTGTAACATAAAACTCGGAAATAAGCTGCTAACACCTAAAATGTCGAAGAATGAGTTGAATTGTCATCCGCGAGGTATGGGCATATAATACCGGTCTTGGGTTGAGGAAATGCAGCATTTTATTTCATGTTTTGATCGCCTAGTATACCTACAATACCTATCAACTATTTATACGTATTTACTTTGCAAATTTTACGTTAACGCAAATTAAGTCCATAATTGGTTGATTAACGGTCTGATTATCGCCCTACATCAAAACTCACAAACTAACACTCTTTACCTACCATTTTATAAAAAAGTTTTAACGTAAATAGTGTAAAATATTTTAACACATAAATCAGTGAGTTATATGGATTACGTAGATGTATACAATAATTGTGTACGTTTTTGCCCCCATGCATTTAGAAGATGAAATTTTTGTTTTTTTTTTATTTGGAAATTTTATCTTTATATCCTACTGTTGGTCGTGTTCAAATATTTTACACGATTAGTGTTACACCTTACATATAATATAAAAAGACGACAGAAGATAACAAAAGTGAAACAAAACATCCCATCTCTTTGGTACTTATTACACAAATTATCTCATAGATACATTATAATTGTGTGTCCACGTGCATGCCGAATAGGGTTCTATTGCCCACGAAGTCCTCATTGGCTACATAATCTCCACCTTTGGCATTTAACTGGCATTATCGTATAGTTTACTTCTGGCAAATAGCCAACACACACGCCAGTACAACTTTCGCTGCACATTTGATTGATAAGGTGTACCTAGCCGCCATTTTTACGTGATTGCGGGGTAAGATGTATGGTTATGTGTTTAGGATTTCTATGTATGGTGAATCGCAAGTACTAAATAGGAAATGCTATCCACTTATTCGATAGATATGGTAAAGTTCGCTTATTTGGTAAATATGGTAAAGTTCACCAAACCGCCAAACTAAAACGAGGGATTGGAACCTCTTTATCTAGTTGTATGGTTCGTGCTTAATATGCAATGAATACATGACTATTTGCTAGAAACTAATTTGCAAGAAAAACACAACTGGTCTTATACAACAAATTAGTCAAGAATAGTCGATTCGTATAAAATACGTAACAATCTGTTAATTTATGATTAAGGAATTACAACAACATATAAAACGATTTGTTGGTAGTTTATTGTGTGTGTTTGTTTCCGACTTGCATAATAAATAAATTTGTGAAGCGATGATGTGGGAAGAAAGGGATAAATATATTTTAAAAAAGAAGAATCAAATATAAAACTTATGCCACACACCGTAGCCCGCATTTCATGTATATTTTTTTATTCTAATGTTGCCGAGTTATACATAAAATACTAATTGCCGTTCACCATGGCAATGCGGCGAGCTTTCTAGTCACATAGCCAAACAAGGATGGTTTCGGCCAGACATATTTTTGCGAGTACCATTTGTTTTTATTCATATTGTTTCGATAAATTAAATGTTAATACTAATAAAGCATTTAATAATATATATGTCCAGAGAGCAGTCGGTAGAGCTATATGCTCCAGGGGTGGAATTGTTAAAGGGCATAACGTCGTGAGTAACCACGGGAGGAAGCGCAGCACATCTCTCTATACCCCTGAGCCGCTCGCGCCAGTATTGCCCCTTATCGTCTTATATGACGGCCTTTTTAGGGGGCCCACCTAAAGAGCGGCGAGTCGCCACCTGTTAATAGTAAATAGATAAAAGCTGATTATGGCAGGTGTCCCCAACACTTCCAATATTCCGATCCCATATCCATCCAGTGCCAATCATCTTTCCATATTCCTGCAATAGTTCCTGCGCCCGCTGAGGTAAATTCGCTGTTTATGCTATCATGTTCAGCAGTGGACCCCAGCAAGTGGCTAACATAACAATTCTCAAAAAGGGTCTCTACGTGTTGGACACATGTCTCCGCGCAAGCCTTCCAAAGATCCGGGTATAGCCCGTGTGGAGGGAGACATTATAAATTAATGATTAATATAACAAGCACTCACCTTCAATATGCAGCTGCCGACAGCCTCGCTCTCCGACACGGTGACGTTGTAGAAAGACTGGTCGAAGATCGGCTCGTTATCATTCACATCTAACACTGTCACTACAAGCGTCGCCGTTGACGTTAATGGAGGAACACCGCGATCTCTAGCCACTACCGTCAACCGTGGCATAGGATTCGTTTCACAATCTACACGCGATTTAGTTGTCACCAGCCCGGACCGCTCGTCAATCGAGAACCAATCCGATTGAGGAGTGGGCAACAAGGAGTATCGAATTTCGGAATTCTCTCCTTCATCGGCGTCGTTAGCTGAGACTTGCACGACCGGCGTGCCAGGGGAAGCCGCCTCTGGTACGCTAGCTTTGTATTCGGATTCAACGAACATTGGAGGATTATCATTGATATCAGTCACTCGAAGACTGATTATCCTAGATGCATGTAACGGTGGAGAACCTTTGTCGGTCGCTACGACATTCAAGGTGTATGAGGAACGAGCCTCGCGATCCAATGGTAACGCAACAACCACCAAATAGATTATGTTGTCATGTGTTCGCAAATCAAAATGGCCGTCCCCACCGCTTAAAGTGACGTTGACGTTTGAATATTCAGTTTTGGAGTCTGGATCATGAACTGATATCCGAGCAACAAATTCATCTAGCTGAGCTGACTCAGAGATTTTAGGGGTAGCATCGTCGCTCAAGAAAATAACATCTATTGTCGGTTGGTTGTCGTTAACGTCGGTGACACGAATCGAAACGAAAGCTGTAGTCTCCAACGGTTGAGCGCCCTTATCCCTGGCGACCACAACCAGTTCATGTAACTCCTTAGTTTCAAAATCCAAAGCTTTATTCACCGTGATCTCACCACTGTCTGGATCGATTTTGAACATATTCTCTTTGTCACTTTGTCTTCTATTAATCGAATACTCGATCAGACCATTTTCACTGGCGTCTGAATCAGTTGCCGACACTTTTAGTACAGGCGTGCCTACTGTCGCATTCTCTGGTACTGTCGCGGAATAAACACTTTCGGCAAACACTGGGGGATTATCATTTACATCTAAAATCGTTATATTTACAGTCATAGTTCCTCTTAGCGGCGGAGTACCACCATCTAACGCTTCTATAACTAGCTGATAACGGTCCGTTGTCTCCCTATCTAGGAATCCATTGATTTGTAGGTCCAAATACAGAACTCCATCTCTTTCCCTATGGGAAGACAGTCTGAACGCATTATCAGTGTTCCCAGATACAATATTGTATCTCTGCGTATTGAATATCCCTAAATCCTGGTCTTTAGCCGGATTGAGTTTTCTCTTGACATCCCTAGGAGTGTTCTCTGAGAATTCAACGTTCATAACTGGTGTGGGAAACGTGGGAGAGTTGTCGTTCTCATCCGATACTCTTACGACTACACGGATATTGTCTCCGCTTGCTGGTATTGCAACGAGAGCGTAGTGGTCTCTATTCTCTCTATCTAGGGGCAACCGTGTCCTTATTTCGCCTGTGTGAGGGTCTACTTTAAGGTCGTCGTGGACGGCGCTACCGGGGACTGGGACGATGGTGTACGGAGGTGCGGCGTCGGGCAGTTCGTCGCCGAGGTGGCCGACGAGGGTGCTGGCGCGTGCGTTCTCCCGGACCGTGAACTCGCGCACGTGCTCGCCCGCCGCGGCGGCGAGCAGCAGGCAGGTGACCACGCGCAGCATCGCGCGTCGCTCCTTCTCACCGCACGCACATTGTCACTTGCACCTGAAAAGAAAGAAGAGTTTAAATTAAATTCCAGCCCTTGTTAATGGCCCACTGCTGGGCAGGGGCTTCACCTCAATTCGAGGGGGGTTCTAATATAATAAGGTCATGAACAACTTGATTAGCGCAGTTGGTCGTGACCCTACTGTCTGTGCCGAGGGTAACCAGAGTTCGATTCCGGGTAGGGACAACGTAGGGACAACGACAACGGTTATTTGAGGACTTTGCATCTTATAATCATAGAGAAAGTGCATCGTAGAGTATGATCATATATAATTATCATGCTTACAGGGATATCATAGCAAGTATAACTGAATAATAGGCTTGATATTGTTCTTTTCTTATTGCAAAGTTACTTTTTAATACATAAAAATAAGGTATTCTATCAGACTGTTAAAAAAGGAGCGTTCTTGTAATAGAGTCTCAAGAATAAGTGCTTTACTGCAGTCTATATCAGTTTCCAGCTCAAAATCGTTCCATAGTAGAGTTTTACGAGGCGCTCTACAAGTCGTAATTTGTTATCATTATGGACTCTATCGATACATTTATGTACACCACATTTACGTTATGGATTAGGTTTTTTATGACTAACTCTTATATATGACAAACATTATGAAATAAATATCTTACGGAGTGTAGACCGCTTTTCATCAATAATTTGATCCTTTATCAATACACCGGATATTATAGTACCTACGTATATGAAAGGGAACAGTAAAAACTAATAGGTACGTGTGTTGGTACATACATTGAATTTCGACAAGTGTCAAACATAAAACCGCATTACATAATTTAAAAAATAATGATTTTTTTTTTGTATTTGTTACACATTATGTGAATAATAATTAAATATACATGCTCTTGTAGGAAATATATAATAAACGAAAATTCTTATCAAACCATGCTGTGTGTTCATTAAAATAACAACTTTATTACTATCGTATGTAAGCCTAATCTATCCCAGACTTGAGTGTCAAAAGCAGGAAAGCGTTCACATAAGACCAGTTCAAAAGTCATCACAAGTTTCGATTTAAAAAACTGCAAAAAGGTGAGAAATGTACCGCCTCCTAATTGGCAATAATATCAAGATGCATCCACCGCTTCCCAATCAATTTGAATAACAAAAATCATATTTAATTATGAATTCGGCCATAATTATAATTAAGCGCATATTTTTGCCATCGCCAGAATAACCTGTTGGCAAGACGTTGTGTTATAACGTGATCACACATTTTTTGTACGACAAAATGGATTTAATTTTAGCTTTAATATACCTTGGATAAATCCATGTTGATGTTAGCAAAAAGTATAATTTTATTTGGAGCAATTTGATTGATAGAATTAATATTGATCAAGCTAACTAATTTTTATAGCTACTTCAGATATTTTTAAAATATAAACTGCTTAACTTATAATATTATTTAATATAATATTGTTTATTCAATATAAGGCCTAGTTATATTCTATTAAATGTACGACATAAGAAATCTATGAGAAATAAACTACATGTAATATTTACAACGAATCAATCATAAAGAATTAAAAATATTTTTTTAATTTGAAGGATGTAAGTATTGTAAAACGAAGTTTCCGAACGCATTACCCTGCAACGACTTATCTCAGTATCTGAACGAATTCTGACATGGTCTTTACCTTATCCGTGCAAGGTGGACCGCCATACCAGGATAAATAA
The DNA here is from genome assembly GCA_905333125.1 of Pheosia tremula. NCBI lineage: Eukaryota > Metazoa > Arthropoda > Insecta > Lepidoptera > Notodontidae > Pheosia > Pheosia tremula. Next base: position 9,211,608 of record HG995404.1, on the reverse strand, counting down.
AGTTACATTTAAAAGCTTTCAGAAAAATCACATTAAATGCAATTTAACCTGCTCGTATGGGAACCGCCTTCGATATTTCTTACCTGTCCCTTCGTACCTGGCCAAAGCGACCCTTTTAACAAAGACAACACTTGTCTATGCTAAGTCGCGAAATTGTTTGTTTTGCCGCCCTTAACTTTAGATATTTGAGTTGTCTTCACTCCCCGAACTATTTTGGAACTTACGTATGTCGTATAAATACAAATCACTTGAAACAAAATTAAATATATCAACAAATATTACATTATTTCATGAAATACAATAATTTTAAATCAAGTCCTCGGTCACTTCTCGACCCATGGGAATATTCATGAATTATGTTTTAAACGATGTATAAAAGGTCGCTTACCGGTAGCTATACCTAGTTAAATATAAAAACAATAAACCCGATAAATTACTCAGCATTAAAATTCTTAACTTCAAACATATAAAACTGTCAACGAACAAGTATGGCGGCTTATAAATAACTGGTATTAAAACCTTTTTTATAAAGATAACATTGATAACGTTCTTTTGCATACGAAATTGACATAATAGTTTCATTGTAGGTAGGTATTTATTATAAGTAGACGTCTGATATATCTTATCTGAAGTTGATCAATCGTGGAATATGTGGAAAATAGTTATTTCAAAGAAATTTGTTGGGACCAAGTCTTCGTATTATGAAGTTGCTTGTTCCGACTATAATTATATCGTTGGTAGGCAGTTCATAAAGTAATGTAATCAAAGAAGTTTTCAACCTAACAAAATTGTAAATCAAATTATTGTTTTACAAATATGCTTTCCGTGCCGAGGGTCCCGGATTCGAATCCTGGTAGGAACAACTTTGTGTGATGAGCACGAAAGTTTGTACCGAAATCATGGATGTTTAATATCTATATAAGTAATATATACTGGGTTCGCCCCCAGTCCATTGTACAGTACCCATGCGTTGCTTAGTGTGGGACCGTATAAATGCTGTGTTCGTCTGGCGATATTTATTTAATAGTATACCAGACCTGCCAGACATATACCTACCTGACTGAAATAAATGAAAAACATACACCTTTAAATAAAACATCTGCTGTGATCTAACGACGTTTTTATAATTCGCGTGTCACTCGGAGGAAAAGCACCCGCTTATTAAACAAATAATGAAATAACATAAACTTGGGACAGGACAAGGTGATTCCCGCATACGAAGTATTCTTAAGCTAACTGTATAGTTTGTAGTCTACCGTGTTTAGACATTTTGTGTGGAGAATTGAACAGCGCCTCTAGCGGCCGGTAATTAAAACTTTCTATTCTCCATACAAAATGTCTAAATACGGTAGACTATTAAGTATACAGCTAGCTTACGAATAATCTCGCACTTAACTTGTTATAGTATTTTTTAAGCAAATCTCGTCATACTAGTATCCATCGACAACCCTAGCCTGGTAAATTCAAGCTGGCATAGAATCCGCTTGTAAAAACATAATTCTAGTAACCGTCGGAAATCTAAATGAAATCAAGCACTCCACATTTATAATTGCACAATTTCATGTATGCAGTGATAGCCAAGTTGGTAGAACGCTTGCCTTGGTAACGAGGATTGCAGGTTCAAACCACGGCTCGCACCTCTGGGATTTTTCATGTGCGAATCTCATTTTCAACCATGATTATCAATTGCTAAACGGTGAAGGAAAAAATCGTGACGAAACCTGCATGTCTCAGAGAACCCCTCGAAAGATGTGTGAAGTCCGCAAATTCGCACTGGGCCAATGTGGTGGACTATGGTCTAATAATCCCCCTCGCATTGAAGGGAGGCCCGTGCCCAGCAGTGGGACATTAAAGGGCTGAAATTATTATTATTATTATACTCCACATTTATCTTCAAATTGTACCCATTATTAATATCCTCGGTATTCAAGTCTCAGTTCCCGTTTAAATATTTCTTTATTGGAAGTGTTTTTCTAGGAATAACATAATAAGATTATTCTAGATTAAATCCTTTGATTTTCCAAATAAGAATAAATTATAATTTGTATCAATAAAACAGATAATTAATGACGCTCTAGCCGAAATCACTTCTTGATATTATTTAAAATATAGAGTAGATGCATAAAGTTAAGAGGACTTTAGGTAACGTTATAAATAAATATAAATATCGCCATACGAACACATCCACTATACGGTCCCACTTTAAGCTTAGGGCTTTTGTTATGGGTACCGTACAATGGACTGAGGGAGAACTCAGTATATAATACTTATATACATATTAAACATGACGATGACCATGACTCGGGTACAAACATTCGTGCTCATCACACAAAGCTTGTGTCCCTAGCAGGATTCGAACCCGGGACCCTCGGCGTAGAAGAGCAGAGTTACTACCACTGCGCTAATCAGGCCGTCGAAAGTTACCAACAAAAGCAATTATTTCGAAAAAAAAATAATTTAGCAAACACGCGGCGCTGTAAAAAGGGGTGATATTTAAACGAATTAGCGTCAAAAATGCGACGCATGCGCAGACTGAAGCGGCGGAGATCAAATATTTCTAAACTCGTGCGCCGACACGAACTATGCGCGCTCGAAGAGTTATTGCGATTGTTCTTTGGCCGCGTCTACGGAACATTCCTTAATTTCAGGACATCTGAAAGTTCAGGCCCGGAAACTTTTCAAGCAAGGTGTATGCGCAAAATGGTGTACAAAACAATATCGCTTGTCCTTTCTCTACAATGTAATCTCTATGTTACTTCGTTTTTTTTTATTGTCATTTTATGAGACAAAGTGCAGTCTATAACCATTGTAATGAAGTGAAGAGTCATTTATTACTGTATTGCCATTAAGATATCGTTAAATAAACATATAATATTTATTCTGCACTCTATACCAACCCAACCTATAAAGAACATTATATTCCTCCATGATTTAATTTGAATATTTACATGGATCCACTTTTATAGGACCACCGGTCATCAGTTGTGAATCTTTCAAGGTTCTACCATTAAAGTGTGTCATAAATGTTACAATATGGAGGCACGAGGACCAGCCTCACGCGCCCTCCGAAGCACGGAATAGGCCTTTGACTTGTAATAATTTTAATACATCCACCATTTACATTGTAGCTTCAATCTCAGCACAGAGTATGCCACAAGCTTGGAGCTTGTAACATAAATTCCTACACACCTCTACACAATTTTAGAATATGTTGCTGCAATGAATTGGCCGCGACTTAACAGCTTCGCCGAAGACTCGAAGGTATACAGATATATTATGAAAGTTGGTAGGATCAACTTCATTCACTTTGAATTCGAAATATTTTTATCAACTTGACTTTAGCTAAATCAACCATAAACGATGGAGCCATACAAATCGATTGCAATTGTTATTATATAGATTTCTTATATTAACGCGAATACTACGCATCGAAATTAAACTAATTTTACACTAGGACGTCTAACACCTCAGTCCTCCCGTGACCATGGTTGTTGTAAAGCAGCCGAAAAGTCGACAACGTAAAAACATAAAATAAACGCGATAAAATCAGTAAAATTAGTTGTAATTTAATGGAATTGTAATTGTTCCGGTGGATTCGCACTCTTTAAGGAGATAGTAGACTTATTTTTACGAATTGTTTTGTGCTTAAGTAATCCAATAAGATTTAATGTAAGTATGTTATGATGGTTATTTGGAATTACCCGAAACTGCGCATACGCATCCAAGAATGCTTCTCATGAAACAAACACGACGTTTCACTCGTATCTAATTTAATTGGTATCTCCTTGTTTATTGAATCATTACAGGCGATTCGTTAATTGATTTTCCTGCAATCACATCAAATTAATAACTGTATATTCAAATTTAAAAGAGTTCCAAGCTAATAATAAGTATCCATGAACATTTAATTAATCGATTTATATGTGTTTGATGGCAATTGAAAATACACGAAATGAACCAATCAAAATATAACAAATTGCTACCATTAGAATGTTTGGTCATCAGACTATGCAAATCTTCGTGTTAGCTGTTTATATTAACGTTTTACATTTCTTTGTAATAGGCAAAGAGGACTTTCTGCGTAGATGGGACCGCAAGCAACAACTAAATATGAGGGTATCCCAGTTCTAACTATAACACTAGGACGTCAACCACCTCAGTCCTCCCGTGACCATGGTTGCTGTAAAGCAGCCGAAACGACGGGAACGTAAAAACATAATATAAACGCGATACAATACTTAAAATTAATTTTATTTCAATAAAGGAAATATGTATTACGTTATAGATATTCTTACCAATGCTATCATTTTCATATTATATAGTTAGGTATCTATATTCTAACATTATCGATCTAAATCAAAGTGCATATTGATCAAATAACCGCCTTCAATATTTACAAAAATTGTATATTAATTAATTCACCAGTTTCAGATATAATACCGGTTAAACAGAATGAGAAGAATTTTTACACAAAAAATAGAGCTTCTTATTTCGAAGCTTAAGTCACTATAGCTCGAGGTTTATTAATGTATTTTCAATGTTACCTCGACCGGCTTTTTATGTTCCGATGCAGGTCATAATGACCGGCCGACGCCTCATAAAATGACTCTAGCGTCGGACTCTACGCACGAATTAGATGACTGGAGAAACGTGGAAGCTGCCGCCGCAAGCGCAACTCTCGTTCTAAGTTGTAAGCAGCTTTACAAGCTGTTTGCAATAGCTTGGGCCTACGCTTCGACTGCAATTCAACTTTCACGAAAGCGAAAATTATTGCGGAAATCGTTTTAAGTGTTGTCGGGTAAGTTGATTTTAAGTACCATAAGCTGAAATGATAGCACCAGCTTTATGTATTCTTGAGCTTAATAAAGTTATTGATGAAATGGACTTATTTATGTGAAGACTAGACTTTAGCGCTCTGATCTTTCTGTCTACCTTCTTTGACCATTATCTAGCGTGATAGCTGAATTATCTAGTTATTCGGAACTAGTCTGAAACACCTTAACCGCGGTTACAACATGGAACTGTACTGAACCAATGAAAGATAACCAATCTACTTCAAATAAAAAGATGAGACATGAACTTAACTTATAGAACTTAAACTTAGAGCTTTTAAGCGTCAACTCAAGATTCCATACCTCCAAAATCTTTATAACTCACAGTTATCACTGAAACATTATCGAATAGTACAGTTAACGAACTGAAACACTGTTTAGGAGCACATATACAATAATCAGAATGAACACAACACTGCAATCCGAAATCACAGAATGATTTATCACAAAATTGACGTGATGTTTATTAAAATTGGCTGGGATTTATGCGCGCGCGTCGACTGAGCACAACGGAGGCTCCGATGGCACTGGTGGTGGGACGCCGCGGGGGGAGGCACCGCGCCCCCCGCCCCCACCCCCTCGGAACAGGTTGCGCTCGCGTGTTTGAAGCTTTGAGCGCCAATTTTGTCTACGTTCTTTAGTTTCAACGAGTGATACTTAAAGAAATGTTGATATATTGTGTATCAGCGGGTTTGCTGTCGGTAAATCAATGGTCGGTAAAGATGTAACACGGTGTGCCGAGTTCTATGGGAAGTGGCATGATGAACGGGGAGTAGAGTGTAGTAGGCATAATTAACATTAGTTATTTCAGAAGACAAGCGCTTTGTAGTGCTATTGTAAATGGATTAAAATTTTCTATGAATTTGGGGATAATAAACTTTGACATACTATTTAAACTCCTCTTTCAGTTGACATTCTTATATCTATGGCAGTCGTTGCGAGCACCCATAAGCGTGAAAACTCGGAATAAATTTGATTATTCATTTCATACTTTTATGCAAGTTTATGAAATGGTACAGCTATGTTCCACCAAGATTAAAGAACGAAGAAATTATTGAAAGTTTTTTTTTAAATAAACTATTTGAAAAATTTATTGAGTCGAAAATGTTTCCCAAAGACAAATATCCCAAAGTTAATGCGGCATTTTTTTCTGAATGGCTTTCATGTTCTCATACAGATATGAGCTATTATTAAATTGTCGTTATAGCGGTCATAAAGACGACACAAATAATTGCTAGAGCTTTTATTAATTACTCTTAAAATAGGTTTAACGATACACATCTAGGTACTTTGAGTTCTATAAACATCGTTCTTTTCTCTATTAAATACGATCTTGTTATTAAAACGATCAGTTGGCTTACAAATCCACGTTTTTATTTTGTTTAATATGACTACATTTATACTGCAGTAGGAACGCGAGCGGTATCGCGTTGATGTCTTTTGTACTAGCTCTACGCGTAGCGCGTTATAATGTAGAGCTCGCTCGAACATGGTAACTCTATACAATATTCCGTGGATGTTTTATTATTGTCTGTGTGTACCAATGTAGCATCTTAAAATCTTTTTTATAAGCAGTCAAATCTAAATTATAGGTTCTCTACCGATCGTCTGATCGGTAATGTTGGTATGTATCTAGTACTGTAAAAGTCTTCTTTTGAAGTTGTAGGTAGGTATATTACGTAGGTACTTATCTTCTATACAAATAAAAATACTGTAAATTAATCGTGTCTGTAAACCGAATATTTAAAAAATAGACGTCATGATAGAGGCCGACTAAGTATTTTTTTTTACATATATATGTACTCGACGGATTTTGATGGAACTTGGCATGGTTATAGCATATAGCTCGGGTCAACATGGCAAAACTTTTTTCCGAGAAATTGATTGGTTCTTGCGGGATAGCTAAAAAACTAGGTAGGCATCTATAACTAGGTATCTGAAATCCACTGGGCAGATTTTAATTAAGCTTGGCATGGTGATAGCTAAAAACTTGGTATATAAAGATGATCTATCCATCAGCCGAAAGCCGTCGATGACATAGGCCACCCCCAATGACTTGCACACATCACGGTCCTTCAGCAATTGTGTCCACTGGCTTCCTGGGACGCGTGTGATATCATAGATCCCCTTGTGGGGTCGTCATGCACTTCCAGCTCGTGGTCGTCATTCTAGAACCTTTCTGCCCCAACACCCAACGAATCTTAAAGCTATGTGCCCCGCCCACTGCTATTACAAATTTGAAATTCTTTGCGCTATGTCGGTTACTCTAGTTCATCTTCAGATCGCCTCATTTCTGATTAACATAATGAACATCCACGGCCGGCTCTACCCATGAGCGTAGTCAGGGTTTGCTTCATGGTAGAGCAAAGAAACTCTATTTGAAACATTATCTTTTCTTTAACAACAAAATTCACCAATAGAGAGTCGCTTTTACCTTACATGTCACTGCTCTCATTTGCCAAGATACTCTATATAGGGGCATATTTTCTTGACATAGATAGTGATATGGTCTTATATTTTGCACTTGACTCCATGAGCCAGGGTGGGGCAGCTGCCCCCTCGGCTTCATTATGGCTACGCCCGTGGCGCTATCATAGGGCGAACCGCGGGGACCGGAAGCGGCGGCCGCTCCATGCAGCGGAGGCGACAAGCTCTATGCGACGCCTCAGTGGCAAAGAAAAAGAATGGGATTTACATATTTTGATAGTGAGTGGCCATTGGCGTATTTAAAGATTTAGCGCTCCGGGCCTAGATTTGGCGCTCTGGGCATAAATTGGCGGCCTTGGCCTAGATTTGGCGCCCCGGGCCTATAAGGTTTGCGCCATAAATTAACGAAAAAAAGACTAGGTATGTAAGTAGGAACATTTTCTAAGTACTTAGCCCCAGGTAAATAATACACTCTATATATTAGGGGCAAGTAAGGGGGGCGCGAGAAACGAATCTCGCTCCATATCAATACTTGCCTCGGACCGGCACTGTCAACGTCTATGATAATTTTGGCGTGATTTCACTTTTCTATGCCTTAGAACCTTATTTAGACTAGGTATTATCAACATGTAATCAATAAAATACTAAATCGGTTTAGCAGTTTTGAAGCGATGCGCTTACCAACAAACAGCATTTCATTATAGTGAGATAGTTCTTGGACGTTCATTACTGATAGATTTATTTAAAAAAAAAAAATTGTTCTATTTTATATTGTCTCTACGCATGTAATATTTTTGAAATTCGACGCATCGGGCATAATGTCATTTCGGGTATAGTCACGCCATCTATTGAGATAAAAGTGAAACGAATCAAAAAAGTTAACGATATGTACCGAAAGAATGATCAAGATAATGATTCTATACATTTACAGCTACTGTGAAACGTTTGGAAAGATTCGATTACACGATCGGTACTTATCTAAACTGTTCAAGCCCTATACAAAGTGGTGCTGTTTGATGGTGGCAGCACAGTGGTGATGGGACGGCAACTACTGGTCTCCAGCGCAGCCTGCCCATTAAAGTTTGAATGAGCTCCATCCTAAGTTACATTCATGGATCAGACATGGTACCTATTACCTAATAGAGTATTTGGATTACATTGGCATAAAGAAAGGTATGTGTATACCAGCATGACAGAAATTTACTATTTAAATGCGGAGACAATGTTATGATTTTTTTTTTTTTTTTTTTTATATAACTGCAACCTTTACAGACAAAACATACCTGTAAGCGTAAATTAAAATAGAAAGTTAATAAAAACTGTTATATAGTGGGTATAAGAAAAACTAAAACCATTATTTAGGAAATGTATTGAATTTTGTTAAAAGTAATAAAACTAAAATTGTCACTAAGAGGATAACTTATTATACAATATGAAATTTTATTTACACATTTGATTCACTTTCAAACCAGTGATAGCAAAATTGGTAGAATGCTTGCGTTGGTAATGAGGATTGCAGATTCAAAACCTGGCTTGCACCACTGGGATTTCTTGATTCCATATGTGAATCTCATTTTCAACCATGATTATCACTTCTTGATAAACGGTGAAAGAGAACATAGTGAGGAATCCAGCATGCCTGAGAGAACCCCTCGAATGACATGTGAAGTCCACCAACCCACACAGGGCCAGTCTGCTGGACAACAGCTTAATCACCCTCGCATTAATGGGAGGCCTGTGCCCAACAGTGGGATGTTAGAAGGGCTGGTATTATTGTTTCACTCATCAAATATAATAATTATCAAAATATAAACTTATTTTAATGTTTAATATACAAAATAATCACTTGAAATTAAAATTGAATGGTATATTTGGCCAATACATTGGTTTCTCACTATCACATTCATTTATAAATTGAGATTGCAATGATGTCTCCAAAGCACCTATCCTTTGCCAATGTGTTCCGTACAATCTTTTTAAAACTTCCTCCTTATTCTCTTCAGGTTCCAAAGGCCCAGCCTCCAATTCCTCAATGATCTGCGCTTCTGTATCATTCTGTGCTCTTAATCTTTCTTTTTCCTTCCTAGCTTCCTCTTTGTACTTTGCGTTCGCCGTCAAAAACTGTATAAACTCCTCACTAACCTCAAAATCACTTCCATCACCATCTTCATCAACATTTTCTACGTTATTCTCAACATAATCTTCATGGTCACCGTCCGATTTTACAACTTGTTCGACCTGTGGCGTGCCGACGTTTTTCCTTATTATCTCGTGCAATATCCCATTTTCGTATTCCAAAGCTTTAGCTTTAGACTTCCAGTAAGCTATTTGATGCTTTAACTGCCATGTAGCAGCGGTCGTAAAGCTTTCAGCCCAAGAAGACATTGTGATGGCAAATCGGGAATGTTTTCTTTTAGTTAAATCTTTTTTAGGTCCACTTTGTTTTTTATTCCGCGCGGACGCCTTTTTCCGCTTGCGTCGGGGGTTGGCTGGTGTGCTATTGATATTGTGTTCTTCGTCGGGTGGTTGGAAAAACATTATAATACATTTATTCCAAATTGTCCAACCAAAAATGTTCGGAACAACAATTTACGTATTCTCATTTCTCATTGGCAAAATGCAATATAATAATCTAAATAAATTGTCAATTTGATTTTTTTTCTAGTTTTATAGCTTTGGGTAATCATCTTTTGAAGCCTACTATTTGAAGTACCAGTTCTTAAATGTGTATTGTTTGATAATATCGTTGACGAATGATTAATTTATCAGGTCACAGAAATGTATAATTACAGAATCATATCATCTTTCCATAGCAAGTAACCACAGCACGAAAGTAAATATTCTCCGGAGCAAACAGTATAATGTTAAAGTACATTTTTTTATTCAGTGTCTATGGTTGTTTGTTAAATTGTTATTGACATAGTTGTTTGCGTTCGTTTTCTCCCTTATAAATTACGAAAATAAATATTTGTTATGCTTGATTTGTGAGATAAATACTACAGAATACAGAACCTATAATGTATAATGGATTACAAAAATATTTGTCGCACCTGCTTAGGCAGTGACAAAGAAATGCGTCGTTTGAACTCTTATATCACTATAGCTGGGAAAGATGTTCTTCTATCGGATATTTTGCTGAATTTCTACAATTATAAGGTAGGTAGTAATATTAAACTCCTATCCATAAAAACCTAATATATATCAAGATTTTAGTTCCCCATTTCATTTCTTTAACATTCCTATCTTATATTTTAGGTGATAGATGATACCACATACCCAGCAAATATTTGCATCAATTGTGTACATCAGCTCACGCTCACATACTCCTTCAAGGTCCTCATAGAAACCACCTCGAAGAAGTTATTTGACAACCTAACCCTCCTTGATTCAACCGGTGAGAACTACGACTGCCACTATGACTCTGATAACCAGAAGCCTAAAAACCGAATAAATGTGAAAAAAAGAAAAACGGAACAGATCCTGGTGGACGAAGGAACATTACTGTTTTGCGTAGAATGCAAGGCAGAATTCCAGTCAATTCAATCACTAAAAGAACACTGTTCAGTTCATCCGATAAAATCAGACGTTGGCAGAGATTGTGAATATTGCAATGAGAAATTTGATGATTTCCGTGCACTTGTCTTACATAGGAAATTGCACTTAAAACCATATTTGTGCGAAAACTGTTGGGAAGGATTTTATAGTGAAAACAATATAAATACACATTCTTGCAAGCCTAATATAGATGGCAGAGATAAACACAAGTCAGAAAGAGAACTCAGACAGTGTGATCAATGCGGTAAATCATATCCTCCTGGTTATATACGAATACACATGCTTACACATAGCAATGATCGACCGTACAGTTGTAAATTTTGTCCAAAGAAATTCAAAGTGCCTGGTGGGTTACATTCTCATGTATTATGGAACCACAAACGAACTAGAAACCACAAGTGTGAAGTCTGCAATGCTACATTTATATCATCAAGTTCAAAAAGTTCTCATATACGTAAGAATCATTTAAAAGAAAAGAAATATGGTTGCGACAGTTGTGGCAAAAGATTCTTCTCAAAATCTGAGTTACAGAGGCATTCATTAACACACACTGGAGTTAAAAACTTCCATTGTCATCTGTGTGATAAATCATATCAAACCAGATATGGTTTGAATGTCCATTTGAAATCTCAACACGCACATATTGCTGTGTTGAACTTGTAATTTTAATTGAAATAACACTAATTTTACGGATTTAATTTTTATGTTTTTTACGTTCCCGACGTGTCGGCTGCTTTACAGCAACCATGGTAACGGAAGGACTGAGGTGGTTGACGTCCGAAACGTCGGGTACGTAAAAAACATAAAATAAACGCGATAAAATCCGTAAAATTCGTTTTATTTCAATGTGTAGTACTCACGTAAATATAAGAAATCAATATTGTAATTTAAACTGCAATTTTTGTGTAGGTATTGATCTCATAAGTTTTAAGATATCCAGTCAAGATAATAATAATATATTACTATAACTTTATTTAGTAATTTATTAACTTTATTTAATAATAATATGTATTCTGTTGTTAATGTTTTATTTTTGCAAGCACAATTTCTATGTGTATTGGATAGATGTTTTGCTTGCAAATCATGTTTATAAGAGTAGACAGGATTCTAAATCATATGATCATAGTTTTCCAATAGTTTGTAAAGTTATCTCTGGTAATAAAGTATAAAGACGTATATTATGAATACCCGCCTCTCTTAGAAAGATGTGACTGAATGTATGTACAGACGGTCAAACTTGGTGCCACAGATTTTCTCCATATGATTGTTTAGTAATACTATTACATTACAATGCATTCCTACACCACCTAGCATGGCTGGTGGGACATGTGTGCCTGTCCTGCAGCACAGATAACATAAATAATACATATCGAAATCTGCTCCGTAGGTATTTTCTACGACAAGCCAAAAAAATCAACAGACACAGCATCAAGTAAGTACGGCAAATAAAATGCATTTCGTGCAGGTACATAAACTTTAATAAAATTATCATTAAAAAAATCACCCAAGTAAAGGAAGAAATAATATAATCCCATTTTGCATTTTTAAATTAAATGGCGAACCAAGGCACTTACGAGTTTAAACTTTAAATTACAATTTATCATTTTTACACAACAAGTACAAAATACTTTAAACTTATGTAGGTGAGTTATTACAAAATATTAATAGTAAGATTAACAATTATTACACAAAGAAATTGACATAAGAATTATATTAAAAAAAATGGTATTTTGACTCCTATTTGAACTGAAGCACCATATATATAAGGCAATATTTTAGATATTTACAAATATAAGAGCTAACAAGTATAAATTAAATCATCTTCAGTGTAACATAGACAGGACTTAATAAAAATTGGATAATATATTATTCTGAACAACAAGTCCCATTTGTTTCGATTTAATTCTTTATCGGTGGGTTCCCTAAAATTTGTCAACCGTGATATTTTCCTGCCTGCGTTCATAAATCAATAATAGCTCATTCTCGTGAGTCGACAGAGTTGTCACTGTCTTTACCGCGCGTGAGACGTTCATAATGTAATAATCTCAAATTGCAAATAAAAGATCTGAAATTTTGTTATTTCAAATAGGAGTCAAATGCATAATGTGTCTTCGAAGCATCGTGTTTTATGTTAAGACCTCTATCATACGCACCTACTTGGTCCAGAAGGATCCAGAAGGATGCAGGACAAGGAAGGAGCTATAAGAATGTGAGCAGGTCCTTATTCAGCAGCAATTTTTATTGCGTTTCAACGCGTTTCATTTTGAAACTAATAAAGTTGGTGCGTTTGTTTTCTAAATCGTGTGTTTATAAAAATATAAAAAATATCACTCTGTTCAGTCAGCGATATACTGTGCTCTTTCATATGATGACGTAACCGTTATGACGTCACTAGGCCAGTAATGCCCATACAGTTTTCGTAACAATAGATATTTGCAATCCGTTATAGTCGAGGGTATCCTGAAATAGAAATATAATTAGTTAATAGTCTTAAAAAATTGTGCTGGCAACATTCTTAGTACAAAACAACCAATTAATATTTTTAATTTAAGAATAGTGGTGTCTCACTTACACGTAGCCCTGACATGTGTGGCTACGGTGAGTATGCCTTGCTGGGCCCCGAGTCTGCTAACACAATCGATTCATAATCGAACAGCAACCGCATAGTAACTGTCACTTTTCACTGATATTGTATAGGATATCTGTCAAAAGTGACAGTTACTATGCCGTTGCTATTCGATTATGAATCAATTGTGTTAGCAGACTTGGGGTCCTGGTCTCGGCTTGCCCACCCATTCACAATGTAATAGCCGCGTACTGACCGACCGAGCAGCCTCGTCTAATCACTGTCACCAGTCAATAGGGTATATGCGTATTTTTCTAGAGTGCTGCAGCAACCGTGCGAGGCGGCGCGGTCGGTGTGTACGCAGCTAATAAGGGTGTAACCAGCGGCTAACCGGCCGGAGTGGGATCACATTGGTCATTGAAACATGTGTGAACTTTTCAAATGAAAATTATCTTGGGGAGCTGCAGTCTTTAGTCGCAGTATTACGTAACGCATTTAGATGTTTGACACCCCCCCCCCCCCCCCCATGTAACGCGCCGTAACGTTTTTCTTCACCCCCCCTTAAAACGTCTATACGCGTCCGTTCGCGTAACGCGTAGTTAAAACCCCCCTGTAACGCATCGTAACGTTTCAGAAGCCCCCCCCCCCCCCACCCCAGATTCATTACGTAATACTTGAACGTTCACCTCTTTAGAAAGTGCATCGTGCGACTAAAGACTGCAGCGTAATCTCTATTACCTAATTTAGGTTTTATTTACAACTCTGCAAACCAAGCTTAAGTTTGTTTTTACTAACTACAAATAGCATAATAAAAACGAATTAGAGTGCATACTTAAAATTCAAAATTAAATGTATGTTCAGATACGTAAAATGCCTAAGTAATTGTATATAAGCTATACCATACCGTATAGTAACTATCTATACACTGAAATATATATTACAGTGTATTTAACTACAAATTAGTCAAAGGGAAAATATAATATCGAGAAATAGAAATTGCACTTCATTCTTTTGTAAATGAAAATGATATATTCAGAAGCAGAATATTTTTTTATTCACGTAGACCATAATGAATCGTCAAAAGTTACAAAATACTATGCTACTACTTTACCACCCGTTCGGAATGCCGTTCCTATGGAGAACGGGCAAGAAACTCCATGGTTGCTGTTTTTTAAAATAAGATTTTTTGAATTTTTGAGCAGTACGTTGTTATAGGTATGTGAGAACAATGTAGGAACGGTTAATCAGATTTTAGGCCTTATAAATGGCCATATTCAGCGCTCGACCGAGGACAATGCAACCGCTGCCTCGCCGAAGCACTTTTAACTATCATTTGCCTCGATGTGTGGGCCTCGTGCGGCATATGCCAGGCTTCCGGAGCTGCGCGGTTGGTATGGACACGAGCAATAACATAAATAGTGATCCCTTGGTTATATTATTTAATAATCTGTACTAGCTGCGCCCCGCGGTGTTACCCGCGATTAAAAAGTATGAAAAATTAAACAAATCTATCCCACGGGAATAATACATTTTACCGGGATAAAAAGTAGCCTATGTGCCATTCCATACTATAATCTATCTCCGTGCCAAATTTCATCCAGATCCGTTCAGCGGTTCTGGCGTGATTGAGTAACAAACTTCCATCCATCCAAACTTTCACATTTATAATATTAGTGGGATTATAAAAGTATTTATGTATAATATAATCAGAGCACTCATGGCACTCAATGTTAGTGTTAAAAAAAGTCAAACGCGGGTGCATTGAATATAATTATTACGTGAGATGTGTCTATTAGTATTATTTGCGATGAACAAGCTTGTTCTTCACTAGGTACATGAATTGACTCGCTTGGAATTACATGACCGATACGTGATTGCAAGGAAATGCTGATTTGGGTAATATTATCCATAATAATTGACTATTGTACAGTGGCGTAGCATAGGTCATTAGCACCCGGTGCGGATTTCAAATTTGCCGCCCTCTTATTTTTCTATTCATTATAAAAAAATTGGGGCATGGTATCAACAAAAAAACACTGAAAGTTTTTTTTTTTTACTGACTTTTTTATTTCATATCTTATTTTTTTTCTCTAACCGCCACCTGTGAAATGCCGCCCCCGGCAAAGTGCCGCCCGCACCCTCCCCCCCCCCATGCTACGCTACTGCTATTGTACGATCAAAGTTTTTTTTTTTTTATTTAATGGGATAAGTGCGGTACTAACACTTATCTATATCTGTGTGCAGATTACTCCCAGAAGTAATTCCAAACGGCCCAACTCAATTCACACTACGTAACATTCAATTTGAAACAATATTCACCCCGTGCCTCAGAAATTCATATCTAAGCCTATTTGATACATAACTTCATCCATTTCCTGTCCGAACATGGCATTAGTTGGTTGGCCGTTCGTCGTACCGTTGTGTTGGCTCGATGTGGTCGGCTCGTTGGTTGGATCCTCATCGGAGTTGGTGGATATGGATGTGGTGACGGTGGGCAGACCGAGGATGATTCTGATCTGGTCGGTGAGGTGTGGTGCGGAGACGATCTGGTGGTAGATTCCTTCAGCGGTGCTGAGTATTTTGTCGACGTCAAGGCACATTGATAGGTCGTTAACGTGCTGAAAAGGAATATGAAATAGTACTGCAGGATGTACGTTCTACTAGTTTGTGAAGATTTGCATGTTCCACTCTTTATCCTTGTTTATGAAAATATACAATATTCTGTCAGTCGAATATTTATTCTTCTTTTACTTATTTTATATTGAAGTCGGTTCCAGTCTATATGGAGTCATTGCCACCTGGGACCACCAGTACTCTAAGAGTAAGAGCATTTATTTAAAATGTTTATGCTTGTGCCTTAATAAATATCAAAGATTAATGATAACGGTCAGTCGGTCACTTCAGTTTAAGGGGGAAGCGTAAGGTCAGGGCGCGAAATTCCAAATGTGTCTAAAATAATACCTAAAGCGATAATACAATACTCCAAAGATAGTAAAAGTAGCGGTTTTTACAAACCTTGTAGTATTGTATCACTTTAGGTATTTTTTTAAACAAACTTAATACATCGAGACATCCAATGCAGAATGCTAATATCGCAAAAAAACTAAATTACATCGTAAAGATGTCCAAATTTTTCGTAAATAAATAAAAACCATTGACATTTTGAATTTCGCGCCCTGACCCTGAGCTTCCACCTTAACGCGTAAACCACTGGTAAGGCCAAATGGTACGATTGGGTTACACATCCAAGATCCGACCGAGACACGCCCCTATATCGGGCGTTTTTCTCAAACAGACTGACCTCCTCATTAAAAAAAATCCTATTGGCTACCAAAATTAAGGGAAACTAATTATAAAAAAATCTTACTCACTTTCAGTATTTCAGTGAAACCGTAATCTTTACTGATGAGAATATCTTTCTCGGCGTCGAGGATGGCAACACAGATCAACAAATGGAAATTCGCACACGGCAGCCCCGTCCATAACACCTCCCATAACCTGGAACACACCAAAGTATGATTGGATAAAGCTGTGATTCTGAGCTATGTTTGCTTACATAAAATAAAATATGAATAATGATATCGCCAGACGAACACACGAACTATACGGTCCCACACTAAACAACGCTTGTATTATGGGTACCATAATACAATGGACTGGGGCGTCCCACCCATGACTCTGGTACAAAAATTCGCGCTCATCACACAAAGCTTGTCCCTAGCAGGATTCGAAACCAGGACCATCAACACAGAAAGCAGGGTCACTAATAACTGCGCTAATCGGGCCGTCAACTTTACTTAAAAGACTTTTGTAGCGTCAGGGGCCAGTGTCTCAAGTCTGCTAAAACAATCGATTCATAATCGAACAGCAACCGCATAGTAACTGTCACTTTTGACAGATATCCCATACAATATATGTCAAAAGTGACAGTTACTATGCGGTTGCTGTTCAATTATGAATCGGTTGTTTTAGCAGACTTGAGGCCCAGGTATTACCTCATGATATCTCGGTAAGAGAACTCCCTCTTGAACCAGACGAGCAGCCAGCGGAAGCAGAAGTACATGTTGCCGGAGTCCTTCTGGGCGAGGTGCTGCGCCAGCTCGGGGCTGGCGAACGTCAGCAGCTGCTGCAGCTGCAGGAGCTGGTGCTTCATGCCGGCCTGGTCCATGTCGAAGTTGGACGCCTGATGTAACAAACATAAGGATTTTTGCTATACACAGGGTGACTCAGAAAGAGCATACTAACATTTGAAAGTGAACTACAATAGCGCATTTGCAATCTCAGAAGACACAAGTAAAAAAATCCTACTAATATTATAAATGTGAAAGTTTGGATGGATGGATGTTTGTTACTCAATCACGCCAGAACGGGTGAACGGATCTGGATAAAATATGGCACAGATATAGATTATAGTCTGGAATAGCACGGAGGCTACTTTTTATCCCGGTAAAAACAACATACTTTTAATGGCGGGGAACAACGCGGGGCCCAGCTAGTTGTTCATAAATATGAATTTAGGTAGGAGCCATTTTTTTTATTGACTAATCGAAATTCTGACATTACATGATGATAACCCCCAAACCCCCGCCTACGGTCTTGGTACCTTGTGACGTCATCGCGTGTGCGACAGAAATAGGATACGACCCCTCTCTCCCCAATGCATCTACTCACTCTTACCAAACTTTTCAAAATGCGTAATGGTACTCACAATTTTATCCATAAACCCAGCGAAGCACCAGAAGCTGTCTACTTCGTTCCCCAGCAGCAGGAGTAACGGCGCCAGTATATCGCTCATGCCCTGCACGTATCCCAGGTCGAAGTTGTACATGACGTATGTCAGTAGGATGTCCTGCAGCACCACGAGGTTGGGGTTGTTGTCGCCCGCGAAGAATGGATGGGTGCGGTCCGTGCGATTCACATCTTTCTCCACTAAAGATTTCCTGTCGCGGTATTCTGCAAACCTGTGGAAGTAATTACATACGTTTTGAATCAGAATATTTTTTGTTCATGTAAACCAGCCTTTCCAGTGGGCGATAACACCCCCTTGTGACCGATAGCAGTGGGGACATTCATCATCATTATCCTCACGGGTACTGAAATACTTTAAACAGACCAAGGAATTTCACTCGATCATGGCAGAGGGGGCTGCATTTTGTAGTCTACTGTCAAAAAAAAAATATGACCAAAAGTCATCTACATATATGACAGGACCTCTGACTAAAACGGCCTACCTCGCCTCCTGTCCGTCAGTCATGGACCTCCACTGGAGCTTCATTGAGAAGTACTCCTCAGTCCTCTTCCTCTGCAGCGCTCTGATCTCGGCGTGGGTCATGCGCCAGGGATGATAGTCCAGGAGGTACTTCCACACGAACTGCCTTATTGAGTGTGCTACTCCCTGAGGATATACAAAAAAATATTTAAGGACTGGTGATGGGAGTTGGGGCAGATTTTTGAATGACAACCACGCTGGAGGAAGCCGGAGGATGTGAGTGACGGAGGACCGTGTAGAGTTAAATTCACTGGGGCCGTTTGTTACTAAATGCAAGCCAACTCTATTATGACTACCCTTAAATAACCGTTTGCATTCTTTTATTATCTATCGGTAACGGTACCTTCTGCACAAATATTTTAATAAAAAATCCGTTTAACTGCAACTCTGCATATTTATTGGCCCTTATCTATCACCTTTTTCCATTGTTTCACTATCACCCTTTTCATTTTTCGTCAATTTCGAAATGAAAGCCACTTACTCCTCTAAATATGAGCTGCTTCACTCCCTCGACTTCTGTCACTCTTCCCTCTGTGTCCTGTAGTCCATCCCACTTCTCTGTCGATAAGGGAGTACCCCTGGAAAAACATATGGAACATACACTTTTAAACAAAAAAATTGTTTCATATAAAACGCGGTTGGAATTCTGCTGCAAACCTCTTCTAATATATCCTTGGAGTATCTAACAATGGAGTTAGTTTTTGCACTAAATTAAATATATATTTCTGAAAATTCTTGATGGAGAGTCGGCAAAAACGTACAGCACACATGTGTTGCAAACAAAAATAGTTTTGATTATTGCAATTGTTGGAATTGGCGATCGCAATAACACACTAACTAGGGAAAATTACGAAAAATCTGTTATACAATTTGCACAAAAGGGAATCGAACGCGCAACCAACCGTGAGCTAAGCAGCGTACAATCAAACCACTAGATCAAGATTTCGCCGAAATTTAAGAAAACCTAAATCTATTAGGGTCGACTATTCCGATAATCGATTATGCACATCATTATTATCGCCGCACCTTTGGTATCGAGTGTAAAGCAGTGATAGCCAAGTTGGTAGAACGCCTCGGAATGCAGGTTGAACGAGGTCCAAACGAGGATTGCAGGTTGAAACCCCTCGGCTCGCACCTCGGCTTCACGAGCGAATCTCATTTTCAACCTCGATTATCACTTGCTAAACGGTGAAGGAAAACACCGTGAGGAAACCTGCATATCTGAGAGAACTCCTCGCAAGATGTGTGAAGTCCGCCAACCCGCACTTGGCCAGCGTGGTAGACTATGGCCTAATCCCAGCAGTGGGACATTAAAAAGGGCTGGTACTATATGGTATCCAGTGTATATGAAAAGCCCCACTGACCTAGGTATGCTTGGCCTCTGTGGCAAGGTGGGCTTCACACTGATGACCTCATACTCTTCGGTGCGAGCCACAGTGGTACAGTCCTCAGCAGCATTCATGCTCTTGGTGAGCAGTTCCGCCACCTCTTCGGACACGTCCCGTTTACCATTCGGGCCCTCGTTGCCGTAGTACACTAGAAGATTTAAAGCCGCGTAAAGGACTTTTATAAAAGGGAGGGGGAAGGGATTTAAAGGACTTTTATAGGTATGCGTGTGAGGTGTTAAAACGTGGTTTCGCTTTATACCACAAGGTCAGGGCGCGAAATTCAAAATTGAGGTTTTATTTTTTTTACGAAAACTTGCGACGGCGACACATTGGCTAAATGTATCGATTTATTAAGATTGCTTTAGAATTAATCTTAAGTGATACAACACTCCCAAAGACTTTAAAAAGCCGCAATTTTTACAAATTTAGAAGTGTATTGTGTAGTTGAAAATTTTATGGATTTTAAATAATGTCATATGCTGCAGTCAGCTTGATACTCAGCTGGATAACTCAATTAGCTGATATATGAGCTGAAAATTCTATACGGATGCTTAGTACATACCAATATCGGTCAATTTTGAAAATGCCTCCATCGTAGTCTCATAAGGCCTCTGTTTAAAATTCGTCACCAAATTCCATACAACATCGGTAGTATTCTCTGTGAAGATATCCAACTCGGCGAACGACCTGTTCAGAACTTGGGACTCTATATTAGGTTCGACAACCACATATGTGTTCCTATCGTGCCTAGTTTTGGCTGTTTTCACATGATTCTTTAAATTGGCGACGAATATTTCAGCGTTTCCATGTTGGAAGTAGAATGTGGTCTGCCAGACTCCAGATTTCGTTGAGAACTGCATCTGTTGGTTGTTTCGGGTTATTCTGAAGGTTTTGAGTTCGTCAATAGGTATTTTTATGATGCGGGCACGAGCAGTTGCGTAGTCTGAGGTTATGTTTCCGCTTAGAGTACGTTGGCGGCGACCTGGGGGAGAAAGACGATGATTTGAATAGGGGAATGTTGGGTTTAGCAGCATTTAGGTACTTTGAGCTCACTTCCACTTTCCACTTCCACTATGGTCATTACTAAGGAACTTCTAATCACTTGCATAAGCAATATACTAACAAGATCTCCTGGTTAAAAGTTATGGTGTCTTAGTGCAGATAAATAGTGAGTAGTGTTTTCTTGACATTTCTATGCTGGGTCACTACTCAGTGCATTTGTTCTGAACAAATTTTTGAGCAGTGTCTAATAATTGTAAAAGTTCTTTCCTACTTTAACCTGGTAGGTTATAAGAAAAAGTGTCCAGCTTCTGCTTGCTTATGTCTATACATATAAATAAAATTGGAGTGTCTGTTTGTATTATTAAAATAACCGCTTTTTACTAAGTGCATTTGGATGTATACACGTTACCTATACCGAAACAACATTTTTTACAATTTTTGTCTGTCTGTCCGTCTGTCTGTCTGTCTGTTTGTTCCGGGTAATCTCTGAAATGGCTGGACCGATTTTGACGGGAATTTCACTGGCAGATAGCTGATGTAACAAGGAGTAACTTAAGCTACTTTTATTTTAGAAAAAAAAATTGGATCTCTCGAAAAAAAATTAAAACCAATGTTGCAGCGCTGCGCCTGCTTAAATTTGATAGCAACAATCTGCAATGCGTCCCGCGGGATCAGAACGCGAGCAGGCTGTTGCCAACGGTTGAGATGTTGTTAAATACCACGCGGACGAAGTCGCGGGCAACAGCTAGATTATAAATATATATAGTGTCTCTACATATGTAATGTGTTCACAACATATGGAGTTTACATAAAAGCATGAAAGGGTAACACAAATAAAAATGAGAACTTCCAAACATTTGTATTGCTACTAGCCTGTGATTAGTGCCAAGCATTTTCTAATGACTTTAATGAAGCCGAAGGGATTCACAAGCATCATGGATTACTTAAGGAAGATGAGACATACCTATATCCAGCAGTCTGTTACCAACAGTTACCAAGCAGCAAAGCAGACGGTCCCAGAAAACCTCCAGCTTCTCATTAAGAAATGTGCAATGGTACCTTGAGCATAAGACATGGTCATACCAATAGTATTCACGACAGCCCACTCATGGTCCTGAGTGTCAGAGTCGATGGTGATCAGGTCATTGGGCCTCCACTCAATGCACTTGGAGCCGTCCTGGTTCTGCACCACGCACAGCATCCCGATGGAGTTGAGGTCAGTGAGTGGCCGACCGATGCAGGCTTTGAGGAGCACACCATCTTGGGTAAATAGGTCCTTGAAAGTAAGGAAAACTTAGTTTATATCGATCTGTGGCAATCTATCTATTTAATTAGCACAATAACGTTGAAATTATGCTCCCACTTTAACTTCTCTTCGAAAGCGTTTGATTGCAATATTTGTATCGAACCACAAGAATGCACGAAAAGTATGTCAACATTAAAGAACAACAAATTGTGACGCAATAAATAATTTCGTCCTTGAATAGTTAATACTATAAAGGTATTTATAATATTCACAGCTTTATCACTATGCAAACATGCAAAGGTCGTGAAACAGAGGATAAATAACTCCAAGAATAAATAAATAAACAATGTACGAAACAGACGCACATACTCACTTTACATTGTTCAGGGATATCCTCCACAGAACTCGATCTCGACATTTTTAAACTTCAACACTAATGTTAGATGGTAAATATGCTTTTAATTTAAAGATAATGATGTGCAATAAACAATTTTATTTACACCATGTCGCTCAAGGACATATTTTTGTAAAAAAATAAATAAAAACAAACCACTCCAAACATGAACGAAATGAGGATATCTGGGTTACCACTGTTAAAATAGAAATACCCTTAAATTACACTACATATACTAGCTTATCACAAAAGACAATGACAACAATATTTTTATTTCATTAATTCTGTAAGTATGAATTAAAAGTTTAGTATTTAATTTCCTAAAGTAAGCAAAATATATTCCAAACATGGGATTTTAACAGTTTTACTGGGAACTCTTTTGTTTACGTCAAATCAAACCGTTCCAATATACGCATTATGAATGTTAATCGTATGAATTATTATTTTTATTGTTAATAATCGCTTTATTAATCTTGAAATCCATGATATAATTACTAATATTATAGTAGATTATAACATTTTACTCACTATCAATTGTGTATTTTATTTTTGTATTTGCTAGTGACGTACATCCCGTGTGTATGTATTATTATGTGTTGTTTTAACTAATTCAGCTACAATAACCGGCCAAACTCAATAAAAAACTAATATTAGAAGTTTAACTTCCCGCCAAAAATCCCAGAAAGGTCCTTATTTGTTTGACCTTGTTTGGACCGCGCATAACTTTTTAGAAGATGATCCGATTTTGATAATTTTATTTTATTCGTTTGATGTTTGATAGTTAGCATCACGTAATTTATAGTGATGGTGGAGGTGGTGGTGAATGTGCGGCAGTAAAATAAAATAAAAATAAATATAAAATTATATACACAAAAATGTCTCCACATCGTCGTCGATGCCAAAACTAGTAAATAGTAATAATATTCACAGAACATAATAACAGTACTCTATCCAAAACATTTTGCTACTCAGAAAATAATAAGACTGGCGGCTCTGGAACCTTGCTCTCTGTAAAAGGCCTATTTGGTGAATTTTACAAGTCAGCCCATGGGCCGTAGATAGAGAATGAGTGTACACATGAGCCTTACAGGATTGGGTGGCAAATTGAGCCGTAATGAAACGTTTTACATTTTGTAATTTGTATTGTCTATGGTTACAGGGCCAAGTCCCAGTACTAGTATGTAAAACACCAGGGTCGAAAACCAGGTTTTAAAATACTTGTAAGTATTTGGCAGCTTTTGACCCGACCGACCGACCCCAAGTACAACACAGATTTCGGTAGCAGCTTTGGAATACTTCGAGCACAGCCATCAAGCCTCAAAATCGCAACCTGCGCAGGCCTGTTTTGAGGCCGCCCTGGTATGGACGGTGAATGTCCTAGTCGCGCGCGAGGCCTGGGGCGTCGAGGGCTGCAAATACTTGCAATAGAAATTCGTCCCAATATCCATATAAATAAGGAGCGCAATCGTATTTACGATAAAAATACTTGAAATTTGTAAGAATAATGTTTATTCTTAGATACACTACGAACAACGAGTCGTTAACCCGTGAAAGTTAGCGCCAAGTGGCTGCGCAGAACATAATTTACGTAAATTATGTAGTGTACGATTGTGCAGGACATCTGGTTTTAAAACCTGGTAACGAAAATACGTCTTATCCACTGACGTCCATGATACAAGTACGCTACCATAGAGGTCAGTGGTCTTATCCCTATGGTGACGTTCCGCGTTGACTTGACAGTTTCATAGTTGTCTAAAGTTGAAATAATTTTAGGAGCTATTTGTACAAAAAATTGTAAATAAATCAACAATTAATGAACTTGAATTAGTGACTACACGAAATATATTTAATGAGTTAAATACTTGCTGTGCAAAAACATTTGTTACTTATAGGTAATACTAAATACAGAATGACGAATCTTGATGTAAGTAATTTAACTTTTTTCATATTGTCATGATCAATGTTTTATTTTAAATTCGTACTTACTATGCCTGTAACAAGGACATTACATTTCAGCTTGCTAGGTTACAATTCAAGTTAATAGTCATTGATTAAAACGGGATAATATTCATGACATACTTTGCTGCCAAGGTACTTACTTTACTTATGCTGTTTTTTATCTATAATATTAATTATGTATTTTCAAGGTAAGCACGAGCAGTACTGACAGCAGTTCAGGGTCTACATCAGACTCCAGCAGTAGTGGATCATCTTCTACCAGCTCAGGGTCAGGATCCAGTAGCTCTGACTCAGAATCGTCGACAACCGACCCCCCAGCAACCACCACCACCACACCACCCCCAAAATCCCCTGCTAAACCGGAAGAACCGAAGAAAAAAGAAGAACCAAAACCAAGAAGACCATCAAAAATAAAAATCTCATCATCTAGTGATGATGATGCACCAAAACCACCCAGTCCAAAACCTCAACCTCCTCGGAGACGCTGTTCAACCAAGCCTAAATCAGCTGTGGCTGTTCTTGCTAGAGGCAAAGCTGCACCAAGAGTAACATCTGGGGCAAAAACCTCTAAGCCTATACCAAAAACTATTCCTAAAACATCAAAGACTGATGCAGGTACATTAAAAAAGAAAAGTATATTCTCACCTGACAATAGCTCTGAATCAGAATCGGAGGGTAAGTCTTCAAACAAGTCATCCAGCAAGTCCTCAAGCAAGTCTTCAAGTAAGTCTTCCAACAAGTCTTCAAGCAATAAGAGTCCAAAACCATCTCCAAGGCCTAAACGAGGTTCTAGAAAGTCTAGCGACGAAAAGGATGTTTCTCCAGTAACTGTTGACAATGATGACTCAAATTCGAAGGATAATGTTAAACGTAAAAACGGTACACGGCCCAGTGGGCCACCTCCGAAGAAAGCCATTGAGGAAAAGAGTGCATCGTCATGTTCTTCGAGTCAGTCATCAGTTGAATCTGTGTCCTCGGATAGCGACAGTGAACCAACAACTAAAAAGGAACCTTTGAAGACAGGCAAGACAAAGCCGCCTTCAAACTCTGATAAGGTTTGTTACTTAATACTCTACTTCACCTACTCTACTAGAGTCCAATTTAGTACATTGGGTTTGCAATATTAATGATAAGGGCCCTATAACACTGGTGATAAGTGAGAGTTGACAACTCTACTGGCGGTAGGCTTCGGCCATGGTTAGTCACCACCCACTGAACAAAGCCATGTCGCCAAGCGGCCTAGCCGTGTTCCGGCATGATGTTCGGTGTTGCCGAATGGCGGGTCAGATCAGTTGCACTGCATGTGCCTAGTGAATGTAGCGTCTCGATCTACTGCCGCCTTCCTACCTAGGCAAGTATGCTCCATCGTAGATCTCATCGTCACTTACCATCAGGTGAGATCGAGATCTAATACTTGCCTATAATGTAATAAAAAAAAAAAGAGTGTTATTGGTGAGGCTGTGTTCAATGAGGTGGCTGCGACACTGTGACGCGGATGCTGCATTCTTACAGTATTATTGGTCCACAAAGATTGTGCGGGCATTTAACGAGCGCGATACTCATATGTGGCGAACACTTTACGGCGCAATCGCGTTGATCACCTCCCTCGATTAACATTCCCATTCCACCAGTGTAATGGATTAGCTCCTAAAAGGGATTAGGAATATTGTGAATTCATTCGGACCTTATCTGAAGAAATTGATGATAAGCAATTATTACAGCACTTCAGACAATATTAAACATTCCTGATGTTGTAATAATTCAACACCAAAAATATAAAAATATAAATTGTCTATACTAGCCAAGATATGATAGATGAAAATTATTTGACAAATATTCTGTAGGGAGGAATTTCATTGTAACGCAACAACAAAACGCATGTTTTTTTTAATTTCCAGCAAGAGACAACTGGCAAGAGCGGAGACTCTGGTGACTTTGTGACCGGGACTATGCCCAGGAAGTTGACCAGGTCTTTGTCAGCGCGTGTGTCCAGACTGGCCACAGTATCACGACCCACCCACACCGACACAGACTCGGAAGTTGATGAGAAAGTGAATGATAAAAGGTATTTAAGATTAATAACAACCTTTGCTATATATTTTACTGGCAACACTAACATTATAAAGGTATACTTGATAGACATAGGCGTTACTTGGCAAGCCTCCGCGAAATGATGCAAATTAAAAATAATAATTATATACTCAAGAGTTAGTACTTTTTTTGACCAGCTGCCAAAGTCTGCGTAGCCGTTCCTACATTGTTCTCACATACCCATAACAATGTACTGCTAAAATGTAAAAGATATTTTTATAAAGAGCAACCATGGAGTTTCTTGCCCGTTCTTCTCCATAGGAACGGCATTTAGGATAAACATATATTATTGAATTAAAATTTTAAATAGCCAGGCTGTTCAGTGTCCTACCTGGCAATAAGGGTTCATAATACGCTCCTAGAGCTATGTAGACGCATAATCGCGTTTAAGGTTTACTTCATCAAGCCAGTTTTTGTCTAGCTGCCATACATTTTCAACCACAACCACAAACTTGTTGTACTTGCATCTCATGGGATGCAAGTACAGCCCTGGATAATAAAGTAAGTTCACATTGCAGTAAAGAGACCAAGAAGAACATAAAAGGCCGGAACCCACCGGCTCGGTCGCCGATCGCGCCGGTCGCGCCAGTCACGCCGACCGATCCATCGGAGCGACGGTGTCCTGTACGGGGCTGCGATTCTAATGGACATTTAGGTATGTTAATATACAACGACAGTAGTTTGAGTCAGTAGTAGGCTTAGTCGCATGGCATTTTCGAGGTCAGAGACAGACACGACCTATCCAATCAACAGATTGTCGTTGTAACTCACCAACCGATCGACTTGACTAACTGGGCCCCAGGTCTGCTAATACAAGGAAAGGAATGGAACACGCTACCGGCGTCTTTGTTCCCCGTTGACTTCAATCTGGGTGTTTTCAAGTCGAGAGTGAACAGGTACCTTCTAGGCATGTATGCTCCATCGTAGATCTCATCGTCACTCACCATCAGGCGAGATCGAGATCAAATACTTGCCTATAATGTAATAAAAAAAGCAATCGATTCATAATCGAACAGCAACCGCATAGTAACTGTCACTTTTGACACATATCCCATACAATATCCGTCAAAAGTGACTATGCGGTTGCTGTTCGATTATGAATCGATTGTGTTAGCAGACTTGGGGCGATGATTAGGTGGCAAGCTGGGCCGTTTGTGGAGGTGTTAATGGCGGTACTGGTGCGGTGGTCAGGTGGCAAGGCGTCGCGTCACTTCACGTGGGACGCGTGCCCCGCGTACCACAACGTGACGGCAGCGTGGTGCGTGGCGGCCAGCGAGGAGCGCGCGGCGGCGGCGGCGGCGCGGCGCCGCGCCACGCACCAGCTGCAGCAGCGCCCGCGCGCCATGCCCACGCTCGACCAGCGCGCCTACCAGCTCAAGGTCAAGGTCAGTCGCGTCTACCAGATCAAGGTCAATGTCAGTCGCGCCTACTGTTAGATAGTAAACTCCTCTGTGTACAGAAAAGCAAAGCTGTCACTTGCTTGTCTGTTTCTCTACGACATGTCCGTGTGTATTCTTACTTATTAAATCCATTTCTATCTTTTCTACATCGTTTACTTTGCTGCCCATAACCCATCAGGTTATGGGCCCAGGGCGTAGTTCCCTGTAGTTATGTAAATATATTTCCAAACCATTTTCGTGAAATTAAATAATTAAATTTTTCGATCGGGTGATTTTTGGAAAAGATGGCAGCAAACACATTGATTCAATGTAACGACAAATTACGAGGTATCGACAATTATTCAACATGGAAGTTCATGATGAAAATGATTTTAATACACGATGACCTCTGGGATTGCATTGAAGGTGATAGCAAAGAAGAAAAAGTCTGTCCGAAAAAGTCTCAGAAGGCTTTAGCGAAAATCTCTCTGTCTGTGCAACCAGGTGCATTTCCATACATTAGAAATGCGAAGGACGCGCAAGAAGCGTGGGCGAATTTAAGTAGAGCCTATGAAGACAGAGGACTGTGTCGCAGACTAGGATTGTTAAGATTACTATTCAGTACGAAACTGAATGAGCACAGCAGCATGGAAAGTTATCTCACCAAATTGTCAGATTTGTCACAACAATTGCAGGACATTGGCTCACCCCTGGAAGACGATTTCTTAGCGGTTGTTATGTTGAGCGGATTGCTACCCGACTATGATCCTCTCGTGATGGCCCTCGAGAATTCGAACGTCAAGCTGTCCAGCGGTCTTGTAAAAAGTAAATTATTGCAAGAGTACGGACGTCGTGACAAGAAGACTGACGATACAATGGCTTTGTCAACCACTACGAAACCATTTAGATGTTTTCGATGTAAGAAAACTGGACATTTTATGAAGGATTGCCCGAAAGGAAACAAGAAGGTGACTAATGACAAGGTACACCAGCAGGCTACCTTGACAGCACTAACGGCGAATATCCAGCATGACATGTGGTATGTGGACAGTGGAGCGACGAGTCATATGTGCAACAACAGAGACTTATTGCACGATTTTGTGTGTGAGAAGCCGTTTGTAGTGAATGTAGCAAATGGTGAGAAGCTGTTGACAGCGGGTCGAGGACAGGTTACCGTAAACCTTAAAGACTGTGTAAGGACAATAACAGATGTTTATTATGTACCTAATCTTTCAGCAAATTTACTATCTGTGAGCGTTTTAGTAAAGAAAGGTTATAGAATAGTTTTTGATAAACATATGTGTTGTATATCCGATGTTAAGGGAGTTCTAGCTACTGCAACATTAAGGGATGGTATTTATAAACTCGATATCATCGGTAAACCTTATGTAGGGAGCATCCGTAAATCTGTTTCTTTCAGTGCATTGACAGATGGTAAGGAACTTCAATCGGAGCGCAAGACGGTCTTGCGAGCTTCATCAAGTTCGGAAGGTAAAGTAGCAGAGGAGTCTCAGGAGACGTGGCATCGTCGTTTAGGCCACTTGAACTCCAGGAGCATGACGCTTTTGAAACGAGGTATGGTGACAGGAGTGAACTATAATACAAATATTTTTCATCCGTGTACTGCGTGTATTGAGGGCAAGCAGACTAGACTGCCTTTCCCTAAGAAGTCATACACCAGAGCTACTGTAGTGTTAGGGTTGATTCACACAGACTTGTGTGGCCCTATGCCATGTGTTTCTTTTAGCGGTAAAAAGTATTTTCTGACCTTCATCGACGACTACACTAGAAAAACTTATGTGTATTTTTTGAGGACGAAGGATGAAGTATTTGAGCATTTCAAGAATTTTAAAGCGGTGGTAGAAAATGAAACTAATCACAAAATAAAAATTCTTCGTAGTGATAACGGTGGTGAATTTGTTAATTCCAAATTACAGGATTTCCTAAAGAAAAGTGGAATCAAGCATCAGACAACAGTCCCGTATTCCCCACAACAGAACGGCGTGGCGGAAAGGGCGAACAGGACTATTGTGGAGAAAACAAGGTGTTTGTTACGAGATGCAGGATTGGAGAACAAATTCTGGGCGGAAGCTGTGAATACTGCCGTTTACTTGAAGAACAGGACACCAACTAAGGCTGTAGTTGGAAAAGTTCCTGAGGAGAAGTGGACCAATCAAAAGGTGAACGTAAACCATTTACGTATTTTTGGTTGTTTAGCGTATGCAGTTGTTTTAAAGAATCGAAACAAACTAGATTCAAAATCAAAACAATATATATTCGTTGGATATTGTGACGATACGAAAGGCTACAGGCTTGTGGATCCTAATGATTCGTATAAATGTGTCAGTGCTCGTGATGTGGTTTTCTTGGAAAAGAATTTCTATAAGAATAGGTCACATGATGATAATCAGGACTTGGTATTTATACAGCCTGATGGACTGTCTGAGCTATCTACTGTAAATCCAGAGTTGTCTGATGACCGAGGGCAAAGGACGAGTACAAATACAGTACATGACTCAGATAGTGACGACACTTTTGAATCAAATAGCTGTGCGGATCCAACATATATTCCAGGTGATACGAGCTTGGACGATACATCATACATGTCAGACTGTGAAGATCCAGAGATGGATGCGCAGTCTGTGTTGCTGGTGAAGAAATTATGCAGCGATGGTGATGAGCCAGAAAGCGTACAGGAAGCCATGGATTGTTCAGAAGCAGTTGAGTGGAGAAAAGCTATGTCAGATGAGTACAAATCTTTCATTGATAATAAATGTTGGACACTTACTGAGAGACCAAAAGACCAAAAACCTATAAAGTGCAGATGGGTATTCAAAAAGAAAAGAGGTCTGGACGGTGAACTCTTGAGGTATAAAGCTCGCCTCGTGGCAAAGGGTTATACTCAGAAGTATGGTGTAGATTACGAAGAAACATTTTCCCCAGTGGTAAGATACTCTACTATTAGAATGTTACTGGCTATAGCTGCGGAGTACGATATGGATATCGATCAACTCGATGTGAAAACTAAGTTCTTGAATGGCGATCTAAAAGAAAAGGTCTATATGGAGCAGCCTGATGGTTACAAAATGAAAGGTAAAGAACAAATGGTTTATAAATTAAATAAAGCCATTTATGGCCTGAAACAAGCATCCAAGATGTGGTATGATAAATTAAATGAAGTTTTGTTGAAGAAAATGAATTTTAGAAAAACTTCGTCAGAACCCTGCGTGTATTTTAAAAGAATGCTAGGTGAATTGTTGATCATTGCCTTGTACGAGGATGATATTCTATTGTTTTCAAGTACTAATTCGGTCTTAAAGAAGAAAATAAAGAGCGATTTGATGAAGGAATTTGAAATGAGAGACTTGGGTCCTGTTAACCACATTTTAGGTATGAGAGTTAAGAAGAGTGATGATAAAATAACTCTTGATCAATCTGGTTATATAATGAAAGTGCTAGAGAAATTTCAGATGACAGATTGTAAGTCCGCCAAGACACCAATGGAAAAGGGGCTAAAACTTTCGCATGAAAAAGGAAAGGAAGAGAAGTATAGTTATAGAAATTTGATTGGATGTCTAATGTATATTGCAGTATGCAGTAGACCGGATATTGCTCACGCAGTGAGTGTGCTAAGCCAATTTAACGAAACTTACTCAGAAGTTCATTGGAAAGCGGCAAAACGGATACTAAGGTATATAAAAGGAACGTCCAATTTTTCATTGACATTTGAAAAAGGAGGACTGGACAGTGTCACCGCCTACGTTGACGCTGACTGGGCTAACGACGATATTGACCGGAAGTCATACACAGGTTTTATTTTTAAACTTGGAAAGTCTTTAGTAGCCTGGGAGAGTAGAAAACAAAAGACAGTTGCTCTTTCAAGCACAGAGGCGGAGTATATGTCGATGTCAGATGCTTGCAAGGAAGCTTATTTTGTTCGCAACTTTCTGTATGAATTGTTAGAGAAAGATTGTAAAGTTTTAATGTACAACGATAACCAATCTGCTCAGAAGTTAACTATCAATTCAATGTTCCACAGCAGAACTAAGCACATTGATGTGAGGCATCATTTCATTAGAGAGGCAATAAAGCGAAATGTTATTGATGTCAAGTATTTGTCAACAGATTTGATGATAGCAGATATTTTGACTAAACCTCTGACAAAAGAAAAACATGAACAGTTTGTTAAAGGTTTATGTTTGTCTAATTTATAATAAGGTTATTAGACATAGGTAGTTAGAGTTGTCATATGCTATGACGGTTTAGTTATGTTTGTTTTTAAGAATGTTGATATGTTGTTGTTTTTTAGTTTGCTGTGAGTATAAGTTGTATGTCTTATGTTTTGAACTATGTCGGAGTAGTTTAAGGGGGAGTGTTAGATAGTAAACTCCTCTGTGTACAGAAAAGCAAAGCTGTCACTTGCTTGTCTGTTTCTCTACGACATGTCCGTGTGTATTCTTACTTATTAAATCCATTTCTATCTTTTCTACATCGTTTACTTTGCTGCCCATAACCCATCACCTACCAGCTTAAGGTCAGTCGCGCCTACCAGCTCAAGGTCTAGGTCAGTCGCGCCTATCAGTACAAGGTCAAGGTCAAGGTCAGACGCGCCTACTAGCTTAAGGGCGAGGTCAGTCGCGCCTACTAGCTCAAGGTCAGTCGCGCCTACCAGATCAAGGTCAAGGTCAGTCGCGTATACCAACTCAAGGTCGAGGTCAGTAGCGCCTACCAGGTTAAGGTCAAGGTCAGTCGCGTATACCATCTCAAGGTTGAGGTCAGTAGCGCCTACCAGCTCAAGGTCAGTCGCGCCTACCAGCTCAAGGTCAAGGTCAGTCGCGCCTACCAGTACAAGGTCAAGGTCAGACGCGCCTACTAGCTTAAAGGTGAGGTCAGTCGCGCCAACCAGCTCAATGACAGTCGCGGCTACCAGTACAAGGTCAAGGTCAGACGCGCCTACCAGCTTAAGGTCAAGGCCAGTCGCGCGATCACACTTCCATCAAATACCACTAGATGAAACTACACCGTCACCGCTCATGTAACACTAATATTGATAGGTAGATATTATTATAAGTTGTAAAGCTATAAACTTGTGTAGGTATATAAATCGTGAATAAATCATAGCGAAGTTCATATAACAATTTCGACTGCGTACATACCAGAGAAATTATATTCCATCAGTTATTTATGCACACCAACTATTTTGTGATTTGGTTTTATTAGGCCTAGTTTACGGATTAGGCCTGCATTGAATCTCCCATTTTCTAAAAAAAAACACACCTAAATAAGTACGTTAAGGCATAACTTGGGTACAAACAAATAATATGTATGAAATAGGGGTCCCAGTTTGAGGCTAGATCGATGTATATATAAAATAGTGCAAAATTAAAATCAAAGACAAACGTGCTGTTATATCCCTGAATCGTACTAATTAATGATGAATGGACCCCTTACCAGCGCCTTGAATATTGGACTATGATTCCTAGGGGTTTCCTATTCCTAGGCTCAGTTCGGTTCGGTGCGCAAGTGAAGAAACACTTGCTGAATTTCACTAATAATCTTAATTATCCCAATTTATATTGATTTCTTATATTTACGCGAATACTACACATTGAAATAAAACTAATTTTATGTATTTTATCGCGGTTTATTTTTGATTTTACGTTCCCGACATTTCAACGACGTTTTCGTTTCACGCAAGTAACAACTAAATATGAGGGTACCCCCGTCAAACTATGACACTAGGACGTCAACCACCTCAGTCCTCCCGTGACCATGGTTGCTGTAAAGCAGCCGAAACGTCGGGAACGTAAAATCAAAAATAAACCGCGATAAAATTCTTAAAATTAGTTTTATTTCAATATCCCAATTTATATTAAAATCCTTTTTTTTAAAGACCAGATTTTTGTTTGGCACAACAGTGCGTTATATTTACGGAGTTCCGATCGCCCAGGACATGCGTTCGAAGTGGAAAGGCAGTCAGGAGTTGCGCGAGAAGCTGGCGGCGTCCGGCAACGAGGAGATGACGGACGAGCGCGAGCCCCTGTTGGAAGGCTTCGCGCCGGACTACGACCTGCGCCTGTTCCGCGATGCGCAGGCGCTGGCCGCCATCAAGATCGAGGACGAGCTGGGCGACATACCCACCGACCGGGGCACCAGGTGGGTCATCATTTAAGGCAGCCTTTCCCAAAGTAGCCATAACGCCCCCTTGTGAGCGCTGCAGGCCTAAAGGGTGGTAAGAGACCCAGAAAAAAAACCAGGTACGTGGACCATCATATAAGACAGGCTTTCCCAAAGTGGGCGATAACGCCCCTTTGTGCGCGCTGCAGGCCGAAAGGGAGGGGGGGGGGGGTAAGAGACCCAGAAAATGGGGGCGTTGTGTAGAGGCTTTTAATTTAAGTTATAGTGGTTTTTAAGTAGGTGAAAAAATGGGGGCGTAGACAAAATAAGTTTGGAAACCCCTGATTTAAGGGATCACACAATACTACATCTATCTTTCAGTACTTGTAATATGACCGAAAATTGGTCTGCTCGACATTGAATATTTCTAAAAAAAAAGCTCAGGTCATTTTTTGAGACTGTAGCCGAATCCATTTATAGATTTTTTTTCTCGTTTATTTGTTCATGGATCACGGGAGAACTACTGGATTTTTATGAAACTCGGCATGGTGAACGCTTATAACTTAGTTCGTCATGTAGGTTCATTTTACCCCGGGAAATAAATGTGTTCCCGCGGGATAAACAAACGGGATTTCAATTAATTTTGGCGCAGTAATTACTTAAAACAAGATCAAAATGTATACCATTATTTCCTGGAAAGGTATAAGCTCTACAAAGGGATACAAAAAAATACGAATTCCCGGACAGGGTAAAACTAAATTAAAGTGTCTGATTCTATATACTCTTCACGGATACCAACGATAGCCAAGTTGGTAGAACGCTTGCCTCGGTAACGAGGATCGCAGGTTCAAACCCTGGCTCGCACGTCTGGGATTTCTGGATTTCATGTGCGATTATCACTAGCTAAACGGTGAAGGTAAACATCGTGAGGAAACCTGCATGTCTGATATAACCCCTCGAAAGACGTGTGAAGTCCGCCAACCCGCACTGGGCCAGCGTGGTGGACTATAGCCACCCTTGCGTTGAGGGCAGGCCCTTGCTTAGCAGTGGGCCATTAAAAACGGCTGGTATTATTATTATATTTATTATCACGGATTACATGCATGATGGTTTCGATGTGTACAGGTACGTGGTGATGGGCAAGTACCGCATGGAGGTCTGGTACCAGTCCCCGTACCCGGGGGACGCGGCGCGCGTACCGCGTCTGTTCGTGTGCGAGTTCTGTTTGAACCACCACAAGTGCGCGGCCGGCGCGGCCAGGCACAAGACCAAGTGCGTGTGGCGGCACCCGCCCGGGGACGAGGTCAGTACCGTACACTTGCCGCGGCTGTACTAGTACGAACACACCAGTACGGTCCCACACTAAGCGACGCTTGTATTATGGGTGCCGTGCAATGGACTGGAAGCGAACTCAGTATATAATACTTATATATACATATTAAACATCCCTGACTCGGATGATGATCATACTTGTACATTAACATAATTATTTGAAGCTCAGGGTCAGGGCGCGAAATTCAAAATGTCAATGTTTTTTATTTTTTACGAAAAATTTGGACATCTTTACGATGTAATCTAGTGTTTTGCGATATTAGCATTCTGCATTGGACGTCTCGATGTATTAAGTTTGCTTAAAAAAATACCTAAAGCGATACAACACCATGAAGTTATTAAAAGTAGCGGTTTTTACAAACCTTATGATTAGGTTTTTTTTAGCAGAGTCACTACCAACTGCGCTAATCAGGCCGTCAAAAATGTGATGATTATCAACCCTGTAAAATATTTTACACTATTTTTGTAACACATTGTATATGTAAATGCATATTTTCTTCACCCAGGTGTACAGAAAAGACAACCTGAGTGTGTGGCAAGTGGACGGGCGCAAGCACAAGCAGTACTGCCAGCAACTGTGCCTGCTGGCCAAGTTCTTCCTGGACCACAAGACGCTCTACTACGACGTAGAGCCGTTCCTCTTCTACGTGATGACGAACGCCGACGACGAGGGCTGCCACATTGTCGGGTACTTCAGCAAGGTACGTCTGCATCGCGGTGTTAACATTTGCTTGAAAATCATAATAGGTCTTTACCTATGACATAAGTTAACGTATTTTTTTTCAATCGAAGTACTTACCTTAGCGCGCTGGTCCCAAGATTAAAATAAAACGCACATAATCAGTTTGAGCGGACTGTATTTAGGTATAAAACAATAAGCTAATTTACATACGTGAAAGCCGTGCGCAGGGTTGAATTGTGACTCACAACCATGGGGTTGCCATTTATTGAGATTATCTATACATATAAATAAAATTGGAGTGTCTATTTGTAATATTAAAATAACCGCTTTTTACTAAGTGCATTTGGATGTATACACGTTACCCATACCGAAACAACATTTTTTACAATTTTTGTCTGTCTGTCTGTTTGTCTGTCTGTTTGTTCCGGGTAATCTCTGAAATGGCTGGACCAATTTTGACGGGAATTTCACTGGCAGATAGCTGATGTAACAAGGAGTAACTTAGGCTACTTTTATTTTAGAAAAAAAATAGGATCTCTCGAAAAAAAATTAAAACTAATGTTGCAGCGCTGCGCCTGATTAAGTTTGATAGCAAAACCCTTCAATGCGTCCCGAGGGGTCAGAATGGGCGAGCAGGCTGTTGTCAACGGTTGTCTTTGTTAAATACCACGCGGACGAAGTCGCGGGCAACAGCTAGTATAAAATAAAATATATATTTATGTTTGTGGAACAAAAACTTCCCATGCTTTCGATGCATCTTTGCCAAAGCAGTGGCAGTTTATTCAG
Organism: Pheosia tremula; assembly: GCA_905333125.1. Classification (NCBI taxonomy): domain Eukaryota; kingdom Metazoa; phylum Arthropoda; class Insecta; order Lepidoptera; family Notodontidae; genus Pheosia; species Pheosia tremula. Next base: position 9,174,583 of record HG995404.1, on the reverse strand, counting down.
ACCATTCTTGAAGAAATCAGCTCGACGGGAGGTAGCAAATTCTTCAAAGGCATTTTGTACTGCCTCTCGGGTATTGAATTGTTTTCCCGCCAAGAAGTTATCCAAATTCTGGAGAAAGTAGAAGTCTGTGGGCGCAAGGTCTGGGCCCCAAGTCTGCTAACACAATCGATTCATAATCGAACAGCAACGGCATAGTAACTGTCACTTTTGACAGATATTGTATGGGATATCTGTCAAAAGTGATAGTTACTATGCGGTTGCTGTTCGATTATGAATCGATTGTGTTAGAAGACTTAGGGCCCTGGTGAGTATGGCGGATGACGGAGAGCTTCCAACCCCAGCTCTTGGGACTTGGAGACTGTCTTGTGCAGTATGTGGTCGCGCGTTGTCCTGCAGGAGCAGCGGAGACGGACATTTATGGGATAAAAAATTACCTAGATAGTAATCTGTTTATAAGCATACATGCCAAGGTCCAAAAATAATGTTTGGGCTTATATTCAAAGAATCACTCGATTTTTTTTATCGAAAAATATTGACACACGTTCAAGGTCACAGTTTTATGATGTATAGACAGATACACACGAGATGTTGTTTAAATGTAGCGCCTGTAGCAGAGTTATAAGCAGGAGGCTGGAATGGTTTAGTCACGTGATGAGAAGAGACGAGAAGCATGTGACCACAACGCTGAGTATAAATGTGGATTGCTATAGAGCGAGAGGCAGACCCAAGAAATGGTTGGACTGTTTGAAACTCTTATGAAGGAGGTTGTAGTTAATATCGCCAGACGAACACACCAACTATACGGTCCAACACTAAGCAACGCTTGTATTATGAGTACCGTACAAAGAACTGGGAGCGAACCCAATATATATTACTAATATCCATGAGTAGGGTACAAACATGTTCCTACCAGCATTCGAACCGGAGACCCTCGGCACGGAAAGCAGGGTCACTAACTGCGCTATCTATAATCAGGCCGTCGAAAGTAATGAAAGCGAGTATTTGGGGTCGAGTCACCTTCGTCCGTAGGAGAATTAAGTACCCTCGAGATACCCTACACGTGACCCTGGGTGGTGCCAACCAGGTGACAACTCTACTGGTGGTAGGCTTCGGCCGTGGCTAGTCACCACCCACTGAACAAAGCCATGTCGCCAAGCGGCCTAGCCGTGTTCCGGCATGATGTTCGGTGTTGCCATTCATAGATGGCGGGTCAGATCAGTTGCGCTGCATGTACCTAGTGAATGTAGCGTCTCGATCTACTGCCGCCTTCCTACCTAGGCAAGTATGCTCCATCGTAGATCTCATCGTCACTTACCATCAGGTGAGATTGAGATCAAATACTTGCCTATAATGTAATAAAAAAAAAAATGACGGAAAACCGCGATGAATTGAACAATAAGACATCCTGCACCGACGCCAGTTAATGGATAAAGATAATGAGACAGATAGAGATGGATAAACATACTCCTCTGCTCCAAATTTACAGCCCCATTAATTCCATTACGGCATCACTGTAAACGTAATTATAACTTACAATGATTGTTCATTACGTACTATACACTATGGCCTCTCGTACTACCCGCCATTCAGCGCGGCGCGTCAGCTGTGGGGTCAACGACCGCGGCGGGGCGGGACACGCCCCCGGAATGCAACCCCCACACACCACCCACCCAGCGGGAGTGGGAATCGCGGTTGCAACACCGAACGTTAATATTAAAGGGCTGATTTGTCTATTTTTTGGGGGCAAATAAGACGCAAATGATATTGAGTGCAGTTATCTTAAGATCCCACATGTGCATTGGTGAGCTATTTAAAAAGAGATAGTCATTTTCAAAATGATTACTACTTTATAAACAGTGCACGAAAACATCGTAAGGAAAGCTGCTTGTTAGAGAAACCCTCGAAAGATATGTAGAGCCCGCCAACCCCCACTGGGCCAGGAAAGGACGATGGCTTAATCCCTCCTTGCAATGAGGGGACGCCCGTGCCCAACAGTGAGACCAGTGGGACATTAAAATGAGCAATTTATTTTTTTTGCGTTAATTAGTTCCTTTCGCGTGTAATAAATAGAGACCCATTGAAGCAACGAAAAGCCCCTCAAAACGAATTTGTCTACTTGTCTATACTATAAATACCGCTAGCCATAAATATTTACCTCCTACTAGCCTATACGATCGAACTTAATATGTTTTTTAATACAAATTTGCAATAAAACGTGTATGTAGAGTCTAGACATACGTTAGGCACGTATGTCTGTACTCTACTTACACCTCTACATATTCGGGTGGAACCCTCGCTGAAGGGGCGAATATTAAAAGAATAAAGTGCTCTAACTGAAGGTATATTGCGTCTCTACACGCGTTATGAATTTCGGCTCTACATACGGTGAAAGGGGCCAAGCTCTAGTGTAACTTCAGAAATAAAATAAGGTGTGTTTTCAATAGAGCTTTTAAAAAATAATTTCGGTTTATTGTCATGTTAGTAAAAAACGCTGTTTACGGTAATTCAAAAGCCCGTTATTTTGAATCTGTAATGAAAACTCTAACTAATATATCTACACAATCCTAGAGTTTAGTATTAAGTACTTATGAAGTACTTATTAGCTACTAAGGGTCAGGTTTTAGTTCAAATTAATCTTCAAAATGTAGTACCTACGAGGACCAATGTTTAACACGCCTATGTAATACGGGATTTTTCGGAAGACAGTAATTAAACTAAGTTTTTCATGTTACGTCGCGTCGATCTTTTATAAAAAGATATCTTAAATGTAATAAATAATAATTAAACATAGTCTTTGTCCAATATTAATATACCAGGCGCAAATATATTCATTAACTTTGACATGGGCTCAGAAATGGTAGCCACAAATTGCATTTTAAACTTTAAACAAAATCAAATACAGTTCAATTTACTCTACAAACATAATGTCAACAAAATCAAGGATGTCAAAAAAACTATTTAAAGGATAGAAATATTTTTTTTCCAATCCTATTCCCATGGACATATCACTGGCGTTGGTAAATTTAATAAGAAATCAAATATCGCCAGTCGAACACACCAACCATACGATCCCACACTAAGCAACGCTTGTATTATGGGTACCGTACAATGGACTGGGGGCGGACCCAGTATATATTACTTACTTATATTACTTATATTAAACATCCATGAATTGGGTACAAACGTTTGTGCTTATCACACAAAGTTTGTCCCTACCAGGATTCGAACCCGGGACCCCTCACGGGAAGCGGGGTCACTGCCAACTGCGCTAATCAGGCCGTCGATCATGATAGCATATACTCCAATGAACCTGCTCAGTTACGGACTACAGTGTTTTCCATGCGAGTATTGTACTGATATTAAAATACCGACCGATGTCGGGCTTGGACCACATCTTCGTCATTAGTACTCGTAGTAGATATAAAAATCAACAAATACAAATAAAAAAAAATTTAATTGAGACATTAAAATCACCGTCCGCAAATACCGTTATTTAATATGAATATTTTTTTTTGCAAGAAATCATCAACGTCACAACCCTGCATTGCAGCACGTATAGTTGCTACGGCGTAGCATCGTAGTGCTCGCCGTAAACGTGACGTAGCTCGTAGATGGACTACGGCGTAGTAGACTCTAGTGGTAGAGCCCTACATTGAGATAAATGAGAATGCTTTATGTTGCTTTTCAGTGGCATTATTCATAGAGCCGAAGTATTGTGTTCTTTAGATGTTTCCATACAGTGTTTACATCGGTTAACTGCCGTTTTATTACTTTGTGATGTGACTTTCAGAAGTTTCAGGGTTGGATTATCGGTTATTGTAAGTTTGCTTTTCAGAAATTGTAGTGGTAAAGTATTAATATTTCGTCTTTGATCAATTATTATATTATAATCAATTATTCGTGATGCAATATCACTTTACTACTTGCTCTTATGAACTAATAAATTACATATATGGTTTTCCACTACGTAATAACCATAAAATAAAACCCTTGTTGTCATATTAATTATTTTCCCATCACTAATTAACAGACCCCTTTCACTCTCTATTCCGCACGCCTCGAGACAGACTGATCGATTGTAGTAACACTTTAGAATTCCCATCTTGAAGTGTAAAGCAAAGGAGACAGCGGTCACATTACCGCTCAGCTGAGCTAAGCGGAGCGGAGCGATAGTGACGTCCAATGAGCTTGAAGTCTTGAAAACATGAATGTTTTAGAGTATTAACTAGGTTACCTGTAAATTTCCTGACGTTCATCACACGTTTCCAATACTGTTATTTATGTAAAAACTATATCGGCCTTTAATAATGACGTTGAGATATAGCCTAAGCACTGTCCCGGTGAAAGTTAAATGTTCTCGGAACACGAACGAAATCGGATCTTTTTTTTTTTTTTTTTTTATTACATTATAGGCAAGTATTTGATCTCGATCTCACCTGATGGTAAGTGACGATGAGATCTACGATGGAGCATACTTGCCTAGGTAGGAAGGCGGCAGTAGATCGAGGCGCTACATTCACTAGGCACATGCAGCGCAGCTGATCTGACCCGCCATCCATGAATGGCAACACCGAACATTATGCCGGAACACGGCTAGGCCGCTTGGCGACATGGCTTTGTTTAGTGGGTGGTGACTAGCCACGGCCGAAGCTTACCACCAGTGAAAACTACTACTACTTCTACTATCTATTACTACTATCAGCCACCACCACCACTACCACTATCATACTTCTACTACTACTATCAGTCGAAAGATGTCCACTGCTGGACATAGGCCTCCCCAATGATGTCTACACATCACAGTCCTCCGCCACTCGCATCCACCGGCTTCCTGCTATGCGTGTTATGTCATCGGTCCACCTTGTGGGGGGCCGTCCTACACTACGTCTTCCGGTTCGTGGCCGCCATTCTAAGACCATTCGGCTCAGAATCGGATCTAGGTAATCGGAAAAACTGGGATGCTGTGCTAATTGGATACAAAAATACAAATTGTATTGATATCCTGATGGTGTGTTTAATTAACCAAAAATTTGATTGGATCCTAATGGTGCGTTACCATCACTTATTTGGTGAGAGAAAATAGACAATATGGAGTACATCAAAGAGTTTTCGTTACATTCGTATTATATTTCCATGTACTTCATATTAACGTCTTTCCTGCGCTCTGCGTTTAATAAGACCGCACCCTAAGAGGTGCACCCGTCGAGACGTCTGTCTGGGGTCGTCGACCGTATCCGGACGTGACCGGATGTCCGGGCCGTAGTACGCCCGGTTCATCGATGTATTGTTGTCTGGACCCGGTTAAATGCGGTCCCGTGAACGAGCTTGACGGTGTTCCCATGATCTTGGTTATGTGACCGTCAGCTAACGTTGAATTCGTTGGTCAGAATGCCTCGTTTAATTATTGCTTGAGCGGCCTGTCGATCGAGAGTTCCTTACTTTTAATTCTAATGTCTGACAAAGCAGATGTAAAGAAATGTATGCTGGTTTTCCCAGTATTTTATAAAGCGATCAAAATAATGTGAGTGTATGTCTAAAAATTTTTACCCCCAGATTTGACATTTTTTTTAGGAAATATAGTGTATTTTAAGGAACTAATTTAAATATCTTTGTATTCTATTGCCTATTTTTTTTAATATTTAAATTTTAAATTTTGAAATTGATGACGTCATCGTCGGCGTCAAAGTTATTCGTTTGCTTTCTAAAAAAAAAAAAAAACTGAAACTGGTATAAAAATGCAGGTGTGCATGGGGAATAAGGGCTTGATTATATTTATTTTAATTATAAACGGTAACGAGGATCGCAGGTTTAAACCCCGGCTTGGACCTATGGGATGTGTGAATCTCATTTTCAACCATGATTATCACATGCTAAACGGTGAAGGAAAACATCGTGAGGAAACCTGCATGTCTGCGAGAACCCCTCGAAAGTTGTGCAAGTCTGGTACACTGGTACAGCGTGGTGGACTATAGCCTAATCCCCCTCGCATTGATGGGAGGCCCGTGCCTAACAGTGGGTCATTAAAAAGGCTGGTATTATTATAATGTCCAAGCTTATATGTATCATCATCTAAATGTTTCCATCCAGTTGTAATTGGTACTGACAATAGGCCATTTGACTGTGTTTGAAAAATTTAAGACACTGCTAACTATATTGTTAGCATCATATTTGATGCTAACAATTTAGTTCTTTTAATGTAAATTCAAGTATTTTCCATAAAATTCGATGATAAAGTTTAAATAAATAAATATACCGCTTTAACGCTACCTTCGGGTCACGTGACCCTTGGGAAAAAAAATGCCTGAAAACACATTCAAATCCCAAATATTACCAAACTCGTATTAACAACCTGACACTGATTACGAGCGACGGTGTGACGTCACAACGCATCAACCAACAATCCAGAGCACTTTTGATCATGTGACCGAACCAAAAAAAACCTTTTTTTTTTCCAAAAAATCACGACTAATAGTTATAAAAAGCTGTAATCTTTTAGGTTGGCCACAATTTAAAGCTTATTTTATATACCGTCAAACACCCTATTAAGGTCCTAAATGACTACCATAAAAGTACTCAATAAAACATAAATGAAATAATATCTCTAGGAATAATCGCCCTAGGATACAGTTGGGCGGTTGTCTGCTGGTTTGGGCGTCACAATAATGTTAGATTTATCGTAGGCGGGCGGGGGCCCGCGCCGCCGTCTAGACGTCTGCGCCCGCGTGTTTACAACGCTAAATTGTCACCCTTAAGGGCTGCATGCTACATAGCCGCTTCGATCTATCATTTATTGGTTCGAAGATCAAACATCATCAAGAATCCATCATAATTGAAATAAAATTTAAATGAAACTAATGTTGAGGCTTTTATCGCGTTTATATTTTGATTTTACGTTCCCGGCGTTTCGACGTTTCGCGTAAATATAAGAAATCAAGAATAATAATATAAAAATAGCTCCATAAATGGAAGGTTTCCATCGGGCTAGCCAAAAGACTTAAGTCCACGCGGACCAAGTCGCTATGATAAGTTTATTTTAATTTATCTATGTTTTTTTTTACTTTTATATGGAGTAGGCTTTGATGTAAGGGTTAAAAGGTCTCGTCTGTCAAGCTTTCTCCATATAAAGGTTAAAAAAGCTTAGATAAATTAAACTTATCAGTGCATAGCAACTTCGTCCGTAGACTTAAGTCTTTTGGATATCCCGATGATAACCTTGCATTTATGGAGATAATATTTTTTTTCTCCTAATGGCATGGAGATATTAATAATTTTAGACGTTATACGTGTTACATGCTATCACCTTGCCAAGTTTGCCGACCTTTCCAAGTTATAAATTGTATGTGTGATCTTTTTCATTATTGTTTTTATTTTGACACATTAATATTTCATTAATTGTTATCAGTAAGTGATTTATCGGTTGCATAATTACTACTCCTTGTTACTTTCAGACACAATTAAAAAAATATGCAAAAATGAACGAAAAGAGTGCTATTAGAATATTTTGGAGTATGGCAACCCTGTGATAGCGCCATGCGCGTAGGCGGGCGCGGGAGGGAGCGATACCTACAGAATTATACCCTGCTGTTTGGCCCCGACCTACGGCACTCTATACCATCGCTTTCGATACGAAAATCACTGATCATGTGCCACCGAGGGGTACTATAGTTTTTGACAGGTGAATGTGTCCTCAAGACATGTTTATACATTGTTGTTACTTTAACAGACTACTCAGCATATGATGAAAGATAGTCTAGGTTCTGGACTAAAACAAAAATGTTAGACCGGTAAGGCATAGTAGACCCGTAAGTCTAGACGTCCTGAGTGCGGAATCCTTGAAACAGGCAACCATTGTGTCTTATTTTATGATATGACTATCTGACCCAACAGTCGGTGTTCTGTCCAAATCCAACAAAAAAACACTTTCAGTTTTTCCCGAAATTTCCAATTTTCTGAACAACATTTTAAATGATCCTCTGAATTAACAACATTGAATTTGTATTTAAATAGATACATTTGCCTGGTCACAGAACAGGCAGATCATACCGTCTGTAAGTTGAAATTGTAACAAATAAACACCCAACATTTACCCGCAAATTCATATAGTTTTTAATCATTTTACAATAGCATTTGTATTTTATTAGTTGACTGCTGGTCCCAGGTATAAACAAAGACGTTTCATAAACACATTGTAATAAAAAAAAATAAGTTCTGTAAATAAAGATTAGCTCGTCAAGTTTCTTGCCTCATCTTTTCAGTTGAGGTCCGGTTCAGATAACGTTCGAGAATAAAAAAATATAATTAGTAAGTGGCTCCGTAGTCCAGTACGAAATAAATGATTTGACTTTCACGTAGGTATAGCTAAGTTCTGAACGCAGCAAGAACAAATACCTCCTAAGCACTGCGCCCCCGCCGTGTCTCAAAACTTTCGCAAAGAAGCTTATTATTATTTACACAGGGAGTTTTATTTTCATCGATTCAAGAAGCATGGGAGTCCTCCCTTTTACCTTCCCCCGTTCCCTTTCCCCCACTCGGCCTGCAAGGTCGTCGAACTGATGCTGCAGACAACCACCGGCGGGTTCTATGTCTGGATTTTAGGTGCACCTTATTTGATGTAAACGGGCATTTATTTATTGTAAGACTGGAGATTTTTTGTTGAGTCGTTGTTACTAGCTTTTATAAATCCACTTGTGGGCTTACACTCGCCATACAATCCGATATTGGAATTCTATTTCTGATGACATTGGTTATAAAATTCAAATGTTGGTGTACATGCTGTACATAGGTATATTAGGATTTGATTATAATTTTAGTTGAGTCCACATTTTCCCCGAGACTAACTGGCCTACCATTTCTAAGTCACCTGTAAATTAATTGTTGTTAAAAAACATATAAAAAGATAATAATTCCGCTGGGTTTCTTGCCGGATCTTCTCAGCTGTGGTCACATTCTGATCCGGATGTAGAAATTAGAGACAAATATATAAAACGACAATTTGTAAATGTCCCTGTAAGCCTATAAAAAATAATTATTTGACATTGATTTCAGATCTATAACCATGGATTAGGTTAGGTTATATGAAACTACTTGGTTATTATTTCTAGTATTATATCATAGCGCTGATGTTCTTGGGAATATATACTAACCATCCTACTTATTTTAAAAAGATGACCTATGTGTTTTCTGGCGGCTCTTCTCAGTGTAGCCAACGATCCGTATCGGTGATATATTCTGACTACTCCTAAGTTTGTGATTGGCCTACACAAAAGAAATGTAAACCGTCACATCAAATAGACCCTAATTCAAAAAAGGAAAGGCAAAAAGACCTAGAAAATGGAAGGTAAGGAGTGCAACCTAATCTGAGACATAGCGTCATACGCTTTATATCCACGCCTGCACGCAAATCGCTCGCACTTTTCCCGTCTCGCGGTGCGAATTGTCTGCGCGTTTTCATACCTATTCCCGGTAATCCCGTTCGATCGGATTGGTGTATCGCTGCAGACACGGTTCAATGCACCGCGAAATATTTTTACACGGCAATAGTTATGGTGGAAATATATTGGACTGTGCAAGCTGAACAGGTTTTAATAATTGTAAATACCTTCTAGCGGGGGGATCTGATAACGCATTGCGTCTAAAGATTTTATGTAATATTTTATAAAATAATTAATAAATGTAAAGTTAAAGTCTGTTAACCTTTAATGGGCCACAGTGTTTATGCTTGTTATTTTACAATCTCCTGTTTTTTTTTTTTATTACATTATAGGCAAGTATTTGATCTCGATCTCACCTGATGGTAAGTGACGATGAGATCTACGATGGAGCATACTTGCCTAGAAGGTACCTGTTCACTCTCGACTTGAAAACACCTAGATTGAAGTCAACGGGGTACAAAGACGCCGGTAGCGTGTTCCATTCCTTGGCAGTTCGCACGATGAAAGGAGAAGCAAAACGCTTACTACGTACCGAAGGAATGTCCACAGTGTACGGATGACGCTTGTCCATGCGTTCTTGTCGACCGACGCGGCGACGATAGAATGGAGATGGAAGGATTGTTCAAGTAAAACTTGCTTACAACAATGTTTGTGCGTCACCGACATGTGCCTACGTCATTGAATCCTTATTTTGAAACGACCATCATAAGATGCGTCTATTTATAGTGATCATTGACGTATCGTGCCATTTAATAGCCTTCGTAGTCCTACAGTCACGATCGTATATGTTCTACATGTCCAAGTTTATGTGCATGGTATACCATCACTTAGTTGATAAACTAGGCGATAATTAGCGAAAATCCATTGTTGACCAAATGGGGAAAGAGAAACCCACCACAGACCCTCGGCTTGTCAACTCTTCCAATTATAAACCAAACATGTTGATCGATATTGATTTCTTATATTTACGCGAATACTACACATTGAAATAAAACAATTTTTTAAGGATTTTATCGCGTTAAACGAAAAATAAACGCGATAAAATCTTTAAAAAATAGTTTTATTTCAATATGTTGATCGATAATTAAAGAAGTCAGCAACACCGATGAATGATTATTCGTAGCCCAGCCGTCCTGAGGATGCCTCGTTTAGAGCCGAAACACCTGTCAAATACTTACGTTCGCTTCGTTTCGCGGAGAATTGCATTTTATTTGGGGTCCCGTCACTCGTGATAGATAGTTTCTCTACTAACATCTTAGAGGAGTTCGGTGTTGCTGGCTTTTTTAATTATCAATCAACATGTTTGGTTTATAATTGGAAAAGTTGACAATTCGAGGGTCAGTGGTGGGTTCCTCTTTCCCCATTTATTCCATCATTTAATACCGGTTCAACATTTTCCACTACATAGACACGAAGGACACAAAGACACGAAAATATTATTTTTCTGCTATGAAATTTTTTTTTTATCTATTATAGCGGCTACGATGGCATGATGATGATGATGATGAGATGGCCAGTCCTTGGTCCCAAATCCCCTAACATTTTTTCTCTTAGTTTGATGAAAATGATTTGGCAATTTTATTTTGAATTATTTTACTGTTTATTTAGATATTATGCAATATTTGGTCTGAGGCCGAGAGTGGCTATTCCGTACGTACTAATAATCAACTTTCTTAATTGTCTAGATATCTCTATACTGGGATCGCTCCCAGACTCATAATAAAAGCTTTTAGTCTGGGACCTTACAGTTGGTGGGTTCTTCTGGCGATATTTTACCACGATCCTATTGTTTGTTGACAGGAAAAAAACTCGTTCCTAAACTACAATGTATCCTGCATCCTCACGCTACCGCCGTACCAGCGGCAGGGGTACGGCAGGCTGCTCATTGACTTCAGTGAGTACACACACACACACACAATACCCATTCTATCTGCGTGTACCTTTATTAATTGCAGCTGTAAATGCATTTACAAATCATTTTCAGCAAAATTGTTCCGTAATGCTATTGTGGATTACAAAAGAACCTTCTATGAATTTTGGCCTAACTATGTATGTACGAAGTTTTAGTCTCATTTAAAATTGTTTTTGTAACGGGAGTTAAATTTTTTTTTTTTTGTTTTTATTTACGTATGTAATAATAAACATTTAGCGCTGCGTTATTCGCACTCCCATTACACCACCTGTGCGGTCAACGTGATGCCCCCCCCCCCCCGCAGCGACGGGTTTGTTTTGCCCTCCCCCTCTCCAGGCATGGGGGCGACGCGTCGCGCCGGCCGTCGACCCGACCTGGATCGATGCAGTGCAGTATGGATCGGTCTGGTGTCTAGACTCACCCCCCTCGCCGGGTCTAGCCGGGGGTCAGGGGGGCGGGCCCACCGTGAGACGACGGGGTTGCCATTTTAACATAACTAACCTAGGATAAGTGCGTTTGGAATGTGGGCGGTTTTATTTGCAATTGTTTTCGTTTCATATTTTATCGAGAGTTATTTGGTATTTCTATGGCGTTATTGGAGATTTTTTTCCATGTTATGTTAGATTTATTAAGTCCGTTAGTAGACGTAGCAATTTTCTTAGGCGCGCCACTAAATCATTATAGTAACTTAATTTCAGCGTTCTTGTGTTGGTAGCGACACATCTCTTATTCACATTAGCAGGTCCTACGAACGCCCTACGCTATTCAAATTCAAATTAAATCACTCGACAACCCTAATCAACCCTCGTTGCAAAATCGAGATTCTTTGACGAGGTGCTTTAATTACTTTTTAAGGTGTAGGCCCGCTAATATCGACTCCCCACAATATATAGGCGAACAATTCAGCCATCAAAAAACAACGTTTGGTTTGTAGAAGTTTGTTGTTTAATCCTTTTGTCTACTTGCTATATGCTGATGACCTGATTAGCTAGTAGTGATCCTGCCTTCTATATAATACTTTTATAGATATTAAATATCCATGACTCGGGTACGAAGGCAGGGTCACTTCCAACTAAGCTAATCGGGTCGTCAAATATACAAGTACTTTAAAAACAAAAGTATAGTCCGCCGAGTTTCTTGCCGGATCTTCTCAGTTTGAGTTTGGATCCGGTTGGGAAGATAGAAATTTAAAAAACAATTATTATTTTTATTTTTTTACACCTCCAAAGCCTACTTTCTTACACCGCTACAACACTTAATCAACTCATACAATGATTCCCACCAGGTTATCTCCTCACAAAGGTTGAAGGCAAAGTTGGGTCCCCTGAGACACCGCTCTCGGACCTCGGGCTGATATCCTACCGGTCCTACTGGAAGGAGGCCCTTCTACGGCGACTGTGCTCCGCCCCAGGACCCACTCTCTGCATAAGGGACCTCAGCAAAGACTTGGCTATAGCGTCCTCGGATATCGTGTCGACGCTACAGGAGAGAGGGCTCATGAAGTATTGGAAGGGCAAACATATTGTTCTAAAGAAACAGGTACGTACTTCTACATTTATAAATAGGTACCATAAATAGTAAGCTTGCACCTCTGGGATTACTGGATTTCATGTGCGAATCTCATTTTCAACCATGATTATCACTTGCTAAACGGTGAAGGAAAACATCGTGAGGAAACCTGCATGTCTGAGAGATGTGTGAAGTCCGCCAACCCGCGGTGGGCCAGCGTGGACTATGGCTTAATCACCCTCGAATTGAGGGGAGGCCCGTGCCCAGCAGTGGGACATTAAAAAAGGGCTGGTATTATTATTATATAAATAGATATTACAGTGACGTCATTGGAGCGCCAAACCTCACGCTTAGACCATAATGAAATTTTGCCGCGCTTTTTTTTATTCGCGTGGCTTTTGTTCCGCGTTCGGAATTTCAATACTCACTACGAATAAAATTTGTCGGGATTTTTGTCACATCTATTCACTTCTTGGCTGGGATACATACATGTCTCAATTCGACAGCGGGGGTAACATATAAATGTACCTGTTACTATCGCGTGTTAGGCGTATCAGAATATGAATGAACACTGGATTGAACTGCTCACGGCCTTGGGACGTATAAAAAGATTTTTCTGCATAAATCATACCTGCGAAGATACTGTAAAAAGTTTTTACTTTTATTACATACTTACTATAGAACCATTCGATAATTTACTACGCTTAGTGGGTCCTGCTATGACTTACCAAGTTACATATACTTCCTCTCGCCCTTATAACATTTATTTAATAATGCGGTGAGCGGTACTTAACTTAGTGGACGAAATATTCGCGCGAATAAAATCCGCACATCCTCGAATCTGTGTTAAACCAGTTTTTTTTTTTAAATATTGCCAATAATTTCGATTTTACCCTGATGATTTCATTTGTTAGAGAATTGCGAAATGCCGTCCGGGTTAGCCCTATGTGATACGAGTGTGCTTACGTAGCTGTCTATTCAGTGAACACGCACAAAGGGAAATCATTTCAGGAGTGTCAAAATTAACTTTGTTTGAGACAAAACCAACATTAATGTATGGCACCAATACGCTATCAACTTATATTTGATTTCGGGTCAAATCAATGAGCAAGTCCACTTGGATGTGTGATCATCTTAACTAGATGTTGTGACATAGTAACTCGGGTTCTGTCGGAGTCGTGAGGCGTGGTGTGGTGAGTGGTCGGTTGTGTGCAGGACGTGCTGGAGGAGGTGTCGCGGCGCGCGGCCCGCGCGCGCTGCGTGGAGCCGGCGTGCCTGCGGTGGTGGGGCGCGGGCGGCGCGGCGCCGGCGCGCTGACGCCGCGCCCCCCGCGCGCTCGCGCACCGCCCCAACAGCAGCGCCGCGCGCGCGCTGCTCTAAACACAGGTAACACCACACCAGACACTACACACTCTAACTTTACAATAACATCACACTGTCAATATATACATGATCAACCCCCATGATTAACCCTTAATAGCCTAGAGTTTAAATTTTGATACCAATCTTTTAAACCGAATGTTCACATTACTATTAGTTTTTTTTTATAGGTTGGCTGTACGTATTTTACTGTTGTATAATATTCTTTCCAATGAAATTAAAAAAAAAAACAAATGTCATTATTATTAAACACAGTAACATTAAACACAGTAATATTAAAAATAAATCACTTTCGCAAATCAGGCTACTAAGGGTTAAGCCATTTATTTTACCCCGACTCTCCTTCCCCATTTTCCTGTCTAGTGCCTGTCACAAAATTACAATACATAACTCTAAATTGTGGAGACAAAGCATGAATTTGCTTGCACGGATCAGTCGGTGCACAGCAACGAACTTGCAGTATTTGTAGCCATCGAATCATATTTCTTGTAGCTGCAACATGTAGGTACATGAAATATGAAAATCTACCTAAAGTGCTTTAATCTTTCAAAATAACCCAATCAAATGGCCCCCGAAAACAACGCCGCACATTATTCGATATGATACTCGCGTCTATGTCGTTTGCAATAGGCGCCGTCCTGACGCGCTGCGAAGAGGTGTAACGAGTTTGACGTCTTACTCTGGTGTCGTATCTAGAACGGATGATCAAACCCAACGTGATATTACTATTCATTATTAGGATGAAAAATCCTTCAATCATAAATAAATAAATATCGCCAGACGAACACACCATCTATACGGTCCCACACTAAGCAACGCTTGTATTATGAGTACCGTACAATGGACTGAGGTCGAACTCAGTATATAATACTTATATAGATATTAAACATCCATGACTCGGATACAAACATTAATGCTCACCATACAAAGCTTGTACCTACCAGGATTCGAACCCGAGACCCTCGGCGCAGAAAGCAGGGTCACTACCAAATGCATGAATTTCACGTTTAAAGATTTTTATCTCCAACAGGTATGCCACATTTGTGTCCACTGGGACCATACAAACTCATCTTGAGTCTTTGCCAGTGGTACTGGCGACTGGGTTTATACGGCTCAAAGCGGCACAGAGGCCACTGTGGTCTGGGCAGCGTTGTATGGGGTACACTTGGTGATATGGTGTTAAAACACTCGAGTTTGATTCGTGGACTATACATACATACAATGTGATTTGTTTTTATCATTGTATGTAATTTTATCTGTGCATTAGGTGGTCTATATATATATATATATAAAGCAATGTCGTGTTGGTGACACCATTTAAAACTTAATATCTGGTGGGCCGATTTTTATGATCTACTGGCTGTTACCCGCGTCTTCGTCCGCGTGGTATTTAACAAAAACATTTTTTGTAAAATAAAAGTAGCCTAAGATACTCCTTGTTACATCAGCTATCTGCGAGTGTTAGTCCCGTCAAAATCGGTCCAGCCATTTCGGAGATTAGCCGAAACAAACAAACAGGAAATTGTTTTGGTATATGTACCGTGTATACATCCAAATGCACTTAGTAAAAAGCGGTTATTTTAATATTACAAACAGGCACTCCAATTTATTTTTTTTGTATAGATGTTTTTTTTTAATTTGTCACCGCCCCGAATAGCAGAATAACTACTGAAAAAAATCACTAGAAATAATCATTAAGATAATTAATTTTCTCATACATTTGATTCTGATGCGGTATGAATTTCGCCGGGACAACTAGTTAGTATAATGAATGTTTCTCAAATGTATAGAAATTGTTTGGTAAATTTGTTTCGTAACTTAAACGAAACATTATTTTTTTTAAATGTAGCGAATCCATATTGGAACATGTTTGGTTAAAATTATGATATGTGATTCTATATTTTTGTAAATAGTAGGTTTTACAACAAGGGCTATCAAAAATAGTGTCAAATATTTGGATGATAGTGTACAAGTAGGTCATATTTATTGTATAAAATGTATATGAGCTAAGATGCTCGCGATTGGCACTTATTAAAAAAAAATTAGATTTCAAATAATATATTAAATATATCATATTGAATTCTTATATTTACGCGAATATTACACATTGAAATGAAAATAAATTTTAAGGACTTTATCGCGATTTTATTTCTATTTTACGCTCCGTAACGTAAAATAGAAATAAAATCGCGATAAAATCCTTAAAATTGATCTAAAATTGACCTCTTAAATTTTTTCACATTATTTACGAGACCTTTTTTTTTAAATTGTATATTTTAAAGTGTAAATAATATAACTATTATTTGTTAAAATTAAATCAATGTGGATATAGCTGGACAATGCGCTTTTACAATAGTTTTTTTTTTAAGTTAATTAAAGTTGTTTGATTGTAAAATAGTATTAAGGAGTTAGATAGGCTAAAAACATTGTTCAATTGTACGTATAAATAATAAAGTTCAATCGATTTTCAACCCTATTTTCAATATTATAATAAGTAATGACAATGATTTATTTACGGAATAAATAACAAAATAGGCAATCCTTAAGTATTTTGTGCTAATATAAATAATTATACTATAACAATTCATGTAAATGATTTTGATGGGACAATACGATTATTTCAGACAATCGACCTATATGATCCCGTATAATCGATTGCTTGCATCTCATGTCTTGCAATTACCCTCAGTTTTGATAACGTATTAGATTTTTAATACTAAAATCCTACATATTCATATAATGAACTACCAATACTGAGTAAGGTGTACACGTAAAAATATCTGTTTATTGTTCGGAACATAACAATTTATCTTGGTAAGTGAATATCTATCATAAAAATAAATTACCGCATTTTTTTTATCTTTGAATAAATAGGTGTAACGTTTAAGAGGTTCATCAGTAGGCAATAAAGGTCACATTCCCGTAAAAAATATTATAATTATGTGAATTTTTAAAAATAACACTATGATGATGTTAATTATAGTTCCTGGTAAATAATAACTCTATGAATGTATTCAAACTCTACTATTTATTAGATAGGCGTAATAACAAATAATAATATTAAAATATAGTTGTATAATACGGTAAGATACTATGAACTGTATATAATACAAAATAAATGCAATTGTGTAATGATAGTTTAATTTAGTAATGTGTGTTTTAATTGGTGTTCAACATTTAACAAAAAAAAAACATTCGAATTGGGAGCCTCCTCCTTTTTTTGACGTCGGTTAAAAAGTTTATCCGACGTAAGTATGAGTAACATAAATATGAGTGAAGTGGTTTGATCATGACGAATAGAATATATTCTTGTCAGCTAGCTGCAGAGCAGAATACATTCGACTTTGAATCATTTGAGGCCATAAGAACCAAAGTGGCATAACTGTTTTTTATACAATATTGAATGTATGGTGTTCTACAGTTGAAATTGAAAACTTTGATAGAACCAGGGTGGCCTAATGTATCACTTTTACGTATCTCTTTTAGGCCACTCTGGTTCTATCAAAGTTTTCAATGTCAACTGTAAAACAACATAAATTCAATATTGTAAAAAAATCAGTAAGCCCACTTTGGTTCTTATGGCCTCATTTCATATACTAAGCCCTCGAGGCTCTTGACAGCCCTCGAGGAACCGTGGGATTTACAGGTTTATGTATGGAATAGGTATCTATCAAGTTATAGGTAAGCTATCAAAAGTCAAAACTTATACCTAACCTTAACCATTACTTACCGTGGTGAAAATGTTTCTTGCCAGCTCTTCTCAGTTGAGGTCGCGTTTCGATCCGGCACAAGAGTTAAATAAAAAAAATGTATGTTGGACCCCCGTTTGACTTAACAAAGAGTTTGACAAATTGGCAATTTAAAAAAAAAGTTTACACCGCTGAGTTTTTAGCCGGATTTTCTCAGTAGAGTTTGCGTTTCGATCCGGTTCTAGAGTAAAAAAAAATATCCCCCGTAGAAAATGTTTAATGGACTACGAATCATGTATTTGGCACTGTAATTTGGCATGAATTCAATAAGCTCAATACATCTGTCAACTATCAATAGCCTACTAACCGCTAGGCTACGTCTGGTTAGGTCCGGGTTCGGTCTCCACCTTGGCTAAACTATGTATGTGAGCCCACTGCTAGCGCAATCGTTGGCTTTATTGGGTAGCACAACAAAATATAACAGTATTAATAATCCACTGGATTCCAGGACTCGACAATTCACCTTTTTCTACAAGAGAAGTTTGACATTATGTTCTGATTCCCTCATACCATAGTCAATGGCGAGTCACGGGCGAGTGTCAATTATTTTATCAATGTTCGTTAGTGTTTTCATATTATCGCTTTTATAAACTTTGACGTCACAGTGGCGTGCCAACGAACTCGCTATCGCCAAGGTCACGGCGCTCTGAACCACATTTTATTTACATACAAGCCCAAATTTAAGTTTTGACCCGACCTTGTTGTAGGGGAAAGTGGGGGAAATACGAACACCTAAGGGAAAACTTAAATAAAACCGTGGAATTTGATCACAGATTTTTTTTATTTTTTTTATTATACAGTTTACTTATCTGTCTAACTAATTCACTAATCAACATTAATATTTTTTTAATGAATTGCAATAATATGACAGAAAAACAAAACCCTTAGTGTTCGGCTTTGCCCGACATTAGTCGGGTAAATACGAACACCAAGTGGGGTAATAACGAACTAACATTATTAACGACAGAGATCACATTTATGATATAATCGACAAGTTGCCTTTCTTGATCGTCTGTAAATAAAGATTTTCGTCCAGACCTTGGCTGTTTTAACGTTTCTTTCTTTAGGTGGTTAAAAATAGTTGTTTTTGGAACATATAAGTTTCTGCTGCATTGACGAGAGCGAGTTTTTTGATTTTAACATCTTCTATAGCCTTTTGGAGATCTTCTAAACTGTACTTCAGTTCGGTATTTCTTGTGTAAGTACGAGGCATCTGTAACAATAATAAAAAAAAGTTGAACGGAGAGCCAACAAACGGGAGTGTGGTAATGCCGAATGTTCGAGATTGCCCGACATGGAGTGTTCGTCTTTACCCCGCGGGATCGAAAATAATAAAATTTCAAAAAATAAATTAGGTTGTATTTATTTGCCAACTACGTCATTATCATTTAGCTGATTAATATGTGATTATTCCACTATGTAAAAGCTGAATTACTATTGTAGATAGAAATAATGCTACACCAACTTGAATTTACCAAAAAATTACATCTAAAACATACAAAATATTGAAAAATGCATACCTTGATAAGTACGTGCGTCCGCGTCTCCCGTGATGTTGACTGGCACTAGTTGTGGCGTGATCTCCGGAATGGCGACAAGTAAAATATGGCTATATCTTTCTAACATATTAGAACCATTGAATTCGGCATTACCCCGCGTTCGCGTTTCCCCCACTTTCCCCTATTCTTGAAGTGCCAAAACGCTTGAACGCAAGGGAATTGTCCCAGCTCACAGACTTCCATTATTACTTGCTAAACGGTTAAGGAAACCATCGTGAGGAAACTTTCATGTCGTGTGAAGTTCGCCAACTCGCATTGGGCCAGCGCGGTGGACTACGGCCTAATTGCCCTCACATTGAGGGGAGGCTCGTGCCAAACAGTGAGACATTAAAAAGGGCCAATATAAAGATGGCCTGACCGCGGCCACGAGTTTATAACCAGATAGAACTAAATGAAGGTAAAAAAATCCTCCAAATCTCCCATTATCAATGGATTTACTTTGATTAATGTCAAATTAATTCACTTGCGAACACGGATTTTTCAGATCAAGTAATACCGCTGGCAGAATGACATTAGGGCTGAATTAAACATAGGTATCCTAATACAAATATCATTATTAATTAGGTGCTTTGTAATTCCATTGACAATTGCATATAACCTCTATAAATTTAGGGAATAGATTATTTCCAGACCTCGGGTAACCCAAGCGTAACACGTAGGTAATTGTAACGTTATTCATTACACTAAAAATACCAGGTGGCTGACGATATCGAATAAATTAACTATAATTGTCTAAGAAATGTTTCAGCGATTGCATTCGCCGCTGAATATAATTGTACAATATGTTTGCAGTTCCGGTCAAGTTGGTTTAGAAATCTTGCTTATTAGTTGTTGCCAGTGGGTAAGCAGTTACTGTATTCAATGTTTTATAACTAGCTATAAGTACTTTGTATTGTGTGCAAATAAAATGGGCGTTCTATTTAAAGGTGAAGATGATGGAGTAGAACGCAACCTCGTTTGTACGTATTTAAACTTATTACTGACACTTGTGTTTGATTGTCTGTGACTTCCCGTTTTCCGGATACAATGTCGTGTTCTTTAGTTAATAATCTCCGTCTTATTTAAGTAAAAACATGTGGCCAATTCCACGCCTTCAGAAGTCAAAGCCAAATGTTAAATTTATATAGACATTAACATTGCATGATTATTTACTTTTTTTTACTATACATCCGGATCGGAACTCGACCGAAACTGAAAAGATCTGGCAAGAAACTCAACAGGCTTCTCTTTTTAACAATAAAGGAATTGTCAATTAGTCCGCTTTTTAATGTTGATACGGGATCATTCCTTTTTTTCCTATTCCTTCAGTGTGGTCGTATTTTATATTAAGAAATACCTAAAGCCGTTGGGGCTTATACGTGGTCCAAAACACGAAACTTGTACGTTTCTAAGTACCTGCCTTTTTAAATATAAAGAAATACGTGTTTCGCAATATCCAAGAAATCGCCGTTGCTTAGTTTGGGACCGTACAGTCTCTGTGTTCGTCTGACGACATTATCATAGAGGGTACAGAAGGGAGTTGCCAAACGCAAAATTTATATTGTGGTATTACCTTAGTATTTGTGTATAAAACATAGAATATGCAGTAACTATAACGGGCCTCCCTCAAGAACAGACAGAATATGTTAACTAACGATATGTGATACCTAATATCTAAATGCCCTATGAATAAAATAGCTATCTCCACAAATTGCTTCAATAACTCAACTACAGATAGCACTATGTTCATTATTCAAGAACAATAAAACAAACATGTCTGAGGTCCCCGCACCGAGGGCCGGAGGTCACGGCGCGCCCTTGCTGGCCCGTCCCAACTCTCAATGTGATCCGTTCACCCCGCGCCCTTTGTCACTAAGGTGACACCGGTGGATTAAAAAAATAAGTTTGGCTATACCTACTTCTTCTGTTTTTTTTTTCTACGATATTCGGCTGCAAATAGATCATTTTTGGCCAGTGTCTACCTAGTACCTTTTTCATTGTCGTTCTTTTTAGGTGGTCCTGATGATAAAGATGATGTCGATCGATGACAATGAGTTTTGAATAGATTTTTAGTGCACTGCGGTTTTGTAGTCAGTTTTTGTTTTTTGTTTTAGTTATTTTTACCATCTATTTTTAGTGCGCATTACACAATAAACAAAACGCATTAGATTTATACTAACTTACCTGTTACAAAAGGTAATGTATCTGAAATCGCAACATAGTTTCAAGTTAATTCAACAAACCACTAATTGAAATGAAAGTGTTACAAAAAATGTCACAACAAACACCGATGACGAAGTGATGACGGCAGCTTCATAAAAGAATTACCTGCAACTGGTGATAATGAGAGATAAGATTATTAACAATTATAACGAATGATGCTCGCTTATCATGAATCATTGCGGATAACACGAGCCTTTGTTTGAACATCGTTTTTATATTCGTATTCACATCGCTCACTCTTAAAAAAATAAGGGCGTACCCACATTTTTAGAAATAGGTCTTTTGATGCATGTGAGGCTCTCATGGCACCCACCTCAAAAACGCACACGTCAAATAGACAGACTTCCTCAAAATTATCAATTTGCAAGAATTTCAACTACCTGCATTGCCAGTTCTATAAGCGCCCCCCCCCCCCCCCCAAGTATTTAGCTGCGACCGCGCCTGGTCAGGGAGAAGGTAAGTAACCTGTTTTTGAAGTCCGCCAATCCACAGAGGACGTGTGTGCAGGTATATAGGCCCGAGGGCAAAGTAAGTAATTAGTATAGGGACTTAAAATCGCCAGTTTACTTACCATTGTCAAAATTCATGGAGTCTTTCAAGTGTGTAAAACTTGTGGAGTAAGAAATTTTTTTCTATCTTAAAGTAATCAAATATCTAGTGTAATGGCTCTATCCTACAAGCAGATCCAGCTGATAAAAGGAGTAAGTATTTGAGGAATCAGAGGCAAAATATACCGAGAGGTTGGAGTGCCTTCCAAGATGAGTTACGAGTATGACGGGCAGTATTTCAACCCTATACATTTATTCAATCTTAAAGCAATCAAGTATAGCAGTGATAGCCAAGTTGGTAAAACGCTTGCCTCGGTAACGAGGGTCTATGGTTCAAACCCCGGCTCTCACCTCTGGGATTTCTGGATTTCATGTGCGAATCTTATTTTCAACCACGATTATCACTTGCTAAAAGGTGAAGGAAAACATCGCGAGGAAACCTGCAAGTCTGAGAGAACCCCTCGAAAGATGTGTGAGGTCCGCCAACCCGCACTGGGCCTGTGTGGTAGACGATGGCTAATCCCCCTCGCATTGAGGGGAGGCCTGTGCCCAGCAGTGGGAAATTAAAAAAAGAAGGGCTGGTATTATCAAAGCAGTCAAATCTCCAGAGCAATGGTTTTAATAACCTGCAAGCAGGCTCTGCAAAGGAATAGGTACTTATATCACGGAGTAGGTACCTATTTGAAGAAACAAGTACAAAGGATCCAGGTTAGAATACGTTTCGACCAACTGAGGCCTTCGATCCAAGATAAGATAAGATGGGGACTCTTTAAACTCTATTTGTAGAGTGAGATATGTACTGAAGCTATTACAACGATATGTAGAGCGCGTTAAAATTCTTTGCTATTACCAATGTAGAGCAAGGTATTGTTTGGTTAGATGTAATTCTAACGTTTTTATTACTATCTATTTACTCCAACCGGATGTTATTTTGCTATAGGTACATATTACAATTATGTACGTACTTTACAATCAAATACTAAGTAGAGTAGCTATCTCCACACTCCTTCATCTTTTTAAGTGGTATGAAAGTTTTCAGGTTTGTATCGCTACAAGACTCAGACTTGATCTTAAGGTGTCTCTACAGTATTTCCTCTCTACTCGTACTGTACAGTAACCATGAAGGGTTAAGATAACCACATTTTGGTTCGAAATCATTCAGTTGGTGAATGTGTGATGGCGGGTGTGTGGGGCGGGCGGCGCGGGGCGCGGGCGAGCGCGGCGCGACAGATTCGCGGAGGCTTCCGCGGGCGGGGTCACCGACCTCGCCCCCCGCGCCGGCGCGCCCGCCAATGTCAGGGCCGGTGCAGTCGCGGTCAGCTGACGTCTGGCGGCGCGCGGGGGACGCGCCGCCGGCCCAGAGCTGCAGTCGAGCTCCAACCGTCTATCGGGGTGCACGCCTCGAGCCGCGCTCACCGCGCTATATATAGCAGGCGGCGGCGCCGCGCGCTACTCCGGCGCCGGGACTGTGTTCGAGTCAGGTACCTGAAGTAGCGCGCGCCGCTGCCGCCGCCGCCGCCCGCCACCGGACACCGACACCACCCGCGCCCGCCCAACCGCCGCACGCCCATTGTACTTCATCAGGTGCTCTGGTGATAATCGTTCCAGGCGCTTGTTGGAGTACACTTACCGTGTCGGTGGTCGTCACCAGTCGCACGTGGTGCCGAGCACGTGGCGGATCCGAGGGAGGTGAGTACCGACACAAAGAGTGCGGTGTGGTGAGTCACGCGTCGATCACGGTTGTCGACCGCTGCAGGCTGCACCGCCCCCCTCCGCCACCTGCCACCCCCACTACCCTCGCACCTAAAATCGCACACATTTGCATTGGTCATCGAACTTCGAAAGATACGAACAAAAGCAGCTCAAACTGGTTCTCGCATGTTTTTCGACGGCGTGGCTGCCTGGCGAGCGTTTTCCTCTTACGAGGCTCGCGAGCCCCGCGCCGACCTGCCGATATTTTCAGAGGGACGGCCGCAAAAAATGTGTACACGAGTAAAACGTGGAGATTCGACGCAAAAAATGGTAGCCGCCGTGAAGGCGAGGATGTCGCGCGGAGCCTCGAGGACAAAGCGCTTCGGCCGAGCCCCGCGTCGCCGCGTCGGCCGGTTTATTTGTTTCGTGCTACGATCGCCCTTGGTGGACGAATTTCGCGTGACGTCACGCCACCGCCGCCCGCGTTCATATTTTCCACCACGTCGTCTTTGCCGAGGAGATTTCGAAACGTTATTGCTATACTTTCGAGTGCGAAGCGATTTTACAACGGCCGCTTGCGAAATTCGCGGCGCCGCAAAATTCGACCATACCTAGTCCCGATAGAGCGTTGGTCGCGGCCGAGTTTCGCGTAAATATATCTTTGTCAAGATATAATAATGCAAACAGCCAATAAAAATACGAGTCTCGGGTGGATGACTCACAGGAATGCGTCTAATTGTCCAAGTGAACGCAAAGAATTCATCGTGTTAGATTTCAAATTACTCAAAGTGAAACGTAATCATGTAGCATTGGTCCAGCTATTATACTTATAAGATTCTCTTACTGTATAAAAATGTTCTAGAAACCGGCCCGGTTATTCTGACGCAACAAAATGGGTGCTTAACGCAATTTTGATCAAAGTGAGAAATTGTTTATTTACATGCTTATTCGCGATTCGCATGGCACATGTAGTATTGATCATGTCTGATCCATCAAATAATCTGTGCCTGATATCACAAAAAAACTTGATGGAAACAAAATAATTTATAACAATTATTCACAGTCGTAAAAATAAATTAAATCTTCAAAAGTGGAGAGTACAATTTTATAGGCGCATAAAATGCTAATATCGAGCCTAGGTCCAACCTTGGCTCGTCTCAACCTTGGTTGGCGGAGTGCGTCAACCGGTCGTTGGTGAATGGCTAGTGTGCAGTCTGCTGACTGACTCATGAGCCGGACGGGCTAAACTGTCATTTTTATGATTACCAATAATAATGTTGTTTGTTGTCTTGTTTCTGAGAATTAATATTAGGCTAGCTTTGGTGTGTGACTTCGTTCATGCCATTACCTACTTCTATTTAGAATGGTTTAGATCCAGATTATTCTTATTAGACTTGTTCTCATGCACAGTTTCATCCTCTAAGAATGGTTTATTGAGAATCTTAATTTCTTAATAAGTTACCATGAAATGCTCCGGTGTTCATTGCTTATATTTGAGTATATCATCTACATAATATCATCATCATCATAAAAATATAAATACATATCTGTGTGCAAAAAAAGTTTAGACAAATATCACCTGGCAACCGTTTTATTTTATTCCAGCAATTTAAACTCGATAAAACTGAGTTTGAATTAAAAAACCAACCAATTCGTTATTTTTTTTATAAAGTTTGACGAATTATTTAAATTGCAACGCTATAAAAGTAATAAAGTTGTTTTCTCATAGTAATGATTTAACATGCGTTATTATTATTTTTTTAAACGGTCTACTTATGTTATACAATATATACCAACATTTTGTGCGTCGATACTATTTAATACAATAGCATCGTGTTATTTTAATTCATCCTGGTCGACTAGTTTAGGAATATTAATCTTTCGAAAGGTTGACGATATCGAAGAGATGTTATATCATACTCTCCTTCTTTTTTTAGGTTGGCAATCAGCTACAAAATAGTGCCATTATTGCCAGTGTCGAGTATTTCTTGATAATTGTTATTGAATAACATGTACCCCTGATGATAATGATAATGATAATGTTGATGATGAAATGAATCCCGTACCTCTATCAGTAAACCTGTGGATACTTTACTGGACATCTTGGGAGAATTTGATAAGTCAAGTTATGCTGTTTTGTTTCAATTTCCTTCACTCGTACACGTTTATGAACACACATTCGTTAATCTCCCACCAATATTACATATTATTTATCAGGAAACACATTTCTTGTAAAATAAAACAGAATTGACAACCTCACGGTTCAACTCCCGCCAAAAAGCAACTACTCATACATTATCTCTTTTTCAGTAATATATTTTCGTTCGTTATTTTCAGAAAAAAAACTGGACTAATCTATTATACTTACTTTTTTTTAATACCCACACGAATAGCCACATAAACTAGTCAAGTAACGTCTGCTATCATTTAATTATGTATTCTTTATACTTGGCTAATTAGCCGTGCGCCACGCGACTAGTCTGTTTTTTTTTAAGAATTCCAACGACTTTCCAATCCATATCGTGCTCTAATGCTTTCTGTTGCCGTGCACAGAGAGTTAATGTTCCGTGAACGTAATTTTTTTCACCGGTAATGCTGTAAAATTGGCACAGTTATTAAAAGAAAAAATAAACAAACACACATGCTGCAAAAGAGATTCTTCTTTGCACGATTTCCTGATTGTGTCCGAATGGGAATTGTTTGGTAAACCGTCCACTCAACATCATTAACAACTACTTTCATGAGACGCCTTTTTCATATTATTTTTGAAGTTTTTGTAGATACCTACAATACCCGATTTGCCCCAGAACCCAGATCACTAGAAATTTAAACTTTTTTTTTGTAACTAACAAAAGTCGTTCATACTATGTTTGAAGATCACAAAATCAAAAACACGTTCTCGAAGGTGAACTTTTTTATGTTAATGCAGTGAATTATTAATTAACCTTTTAAAAATGTATACCTCGATTTGAACATCGATCAAATATAACATAATAAAAAAAAGAAACTAAATTGTCTCTACTAATGACCAACACGGCCGACCATAATCTTCGAGTATGATCTTTTGATAGGTATTTATTAGGTTCTGTGAATAATGTAGCCATTATCGAAAAAAACACTAACAAAAATCTGTCACTGACTTTAGCTCTTAGTTATTAAAGTAATTGATATCCTAAGCAACGCTTGTACTATTATGGGTACCGTAATGAACCGGACTATCCCAGTATATATAATCTATACATATAAATAAAATTGGAGTGTCTGTTTGTAATATTAAAATAACCGCTTTTTACTAAGTGCATTTGGATGTATACACGTTACCTATACTGAAACAACATTTTTTACAATTTTTGTCTGTCTGTCTGTCTGTCTGTCCGTCTGTCTGTCTGTCCGTCTGTCTGTCTGTCTGTCTGTCTGTCTGTTTGTTCCGGGTAATCTCTGAAATGGCTGGACCGATTTTGACGGGAATTTCACTGGCAGATAGCTGATGTAGCAAGGAGTAACTTAGGCTACTTTTATTTTAGAAAAAAAAATTGGATCTCTCGAAAAAAAATTAAAACCAATGTTGCAGCGCTGCGCCTGCTTAAAGTTTGATAGCAACAATCTGCAATGCGTCCCGCGGGATCAGAACGCGAGCAGGCTGTTGCCAACGGTTGTCTTAGTTAAATACCACGCGGACGAAGTCGCGGGCAACAGCTAGTTACTTATATAAATAAAACATCTACGATCCAAGTAAAAAAGTTGTTTTTATGCCACAGTTCGCCCCTCAAATGTTCTGAAACCAGGACCGTCGGTACAGAAAACAGGGTCACTACCATCTGTACTCAAAGTTAAAGTCAAAGTCAAACAATTTATTTCGTATAAGCCTATTGGGGCACTTTCAAATTTTTATTTACTTTTTTTCTTAACTCTACAACCGGCGAGAAACTCAGCGGGCTTATCTTTTTTTACATAATATTTTTTTTAATAACCATGTTTATTAATCGAGTTATAAGAACATTTAAGGTGACATAGAAGCAGAAACTTATTCTTCCTTTATGGTTTCTGATCGTAATAAGGTTGTCTCTATATAATTAAAATAGCTATATCTCACAACGTTCCCGCATACCTATCACGTACATCTATACATATAAATAAAATTGGAGTGTCTGTTTGTAATATTAAAATAACCGCTTTTTACTAAATGCATTTGGATGTATACACGGTACCTATACCGAAACAACAATTTTTACAATTTTTGTCTGTCTGTCTGTCTGTCTGTCTGTCTGTCCGTCTGTCTGTCTGTCCGTCTGTCTGTCTGTCTGTCTGTCTGTTTGTTCCGGGTAATCTCTGCAATGGCTGGACCGATTTTGACGGGAATTTCACTGGCAGATAGCTGATGTAACAAGGAGTAACTTAGGCTACTTTTATTTTAGAAAAAAAAATAGGATCTCTCGAAAAAAAATTAAAACCAATGTTGCAGCGCTGCGCCTGACTAAAGTTTGATAGCAACAATCTGCAATGCGTCCCGCGGGATCAGAACGCGAGCAGGCTGTTACCAACGGCTGAGTCTTTGTTAAATACCACGCGGACGAAGTCGCGGGCAACAGCTAGTAATATATATTATTAGTTAGTTCGACATATTAATTTACGTATTACTTCATACTTACGCGAAAATTTACTGGAATTTGTTACTAATAAGTTGGTACGCAGGTAACTTTAATGTTATTACAGATAAGTCGATCGCTCGAGTTGCTAATTTATTCGTCTGGGAGGCACAAAGAAAATGCTGGCAACATCTTTGAGGCTGAATCGATGTTGCCACGCGCCCCTTTACACCTTTGAAACGTTTAGAGTCTCATTTAGTAACTAAATGCTATCCTCCGAATTTATAGAGTAGTTATTTGACGGCCTCATTAGCGCAGTGGTAGTGACTCTGCTTTCTGCGCCGAGGGTCCCGGGTTCGAATCCTGGTAGGGACAAGCTTTGTGTGATGAGCACGAATGTTTGTACCCGAGTCATGGAAGTTTAATATGTATATAAGTATTATATACTGAGTTCGCCCTCAGTCCATTGTACGGTACCCATAACACAAGCGTTGCCCAATGTGGGACCGTATAGTCCGTGTGTTTGTATGGCGATATTTATTATTTATTTATTTATGTTATAACTTTACCAAACGTCATATGGTACTGTGCACAAGAGATTTGCTTTGCGCAGTACTACAGTAACACGGTGTCGGACTTCTATCTACGTCTATCTGTTGCGAGGGATAGTTCTGGTAGTGACATACTTTGTGTGATGAGCACGAATGTTTTTACTCGAGTCATGGATGTATAATATCTATATAAGTATTATATACTGGGCTCGCCCCCAGCCCATTGTGCGGTATGCATACTACAAGCGTTGCTTAGTTTGATACCGTGCCTAGGTAGTGTGTTCGTCTGGCGATATTATTATTAAATATAATAGGGACGATTGAATGGTATGGTACACACTCTGAATATGACTATCTATACTAATACTATAAATGTGAAAGTTTGGATGGATGGATGTTTGTTACTCCATCACGCCAGAACGGCTGAACGGATCTGGGTGAAATTTGGCACAGAGATAGATTATAGTCTGGAATAGCACATAGGCAAATTTTTATTCCGGTAAAAGGACATACTTTTTAATCGCGGGTAACACCGCGGGGCGCAACTAGTGTATTATATAAGCAAGACAGCAAAAATTTTGTATGTATCAAATTTTAGTTTAGTTGTTATTGTTGCGTACGTCAACAGAATTGGCGTCAATAACATCCAATTAATTGCCAGCAACTGATAAATGATCGTGTCTCAACAATGTAACTAGATGGCGCTGGCCGCATGCAGGTCCGATGACTCCTGCGCCTGCGCATGCACGAGGCGCGGCTCGATGACGTCACGCACGTGCAGTGTTGCCAACCCCAATAAACTAAAAAACAACAGCTCACCAATATAAAAACAAGAGAAAACAGTAGGTAAAGTAAAAAAAGGCATATTTCATACTTTCCTCATATAATTAAAACAATCACCTACTTTTATTAGTTACCAGGACTCACATACATTCCTATATTATAATACTAGATGCGCCCGGCGGTGTTACCCGCGATAAAAAGTATGAAAAATTAAAACATCTATCCCACGGGAACCATACATTTTACCGGGATAAAAAGTAGCCTATGTGTTATTCCAGACTATAATCTATCTCTGTGCCAAATTTCATCAAGATCCGTTCAGCCGTTCGGGCGTGAAAGAGTAACAAACATCCATCCATCCATCCATCCAAACTTTCACATTTATAATATTAGTATAGATATATAGTATAGATAAATCACAACATAATAAAAAACAATAATCAAAGTAAGATTATTATGCACTTTTATCCTCAATTGCCTCATCTTCAGTATTTTCAGACTCATTTTCCTTTTTAAAATCGTACATATTTTTGTTAAATTTCTTCATGTGCCTTTTTGTGGCTTAAAATGAGTAGCAATCGGTTATTTCGGATTAAGTGTGCAATGCTCCTTTAATATAGTTGCAGTCGATACTCTGTTGCGTAATTTGGTTTTCATAATATTTTATAGCGAAAATAATCTTTCCACGGTGGCGCTGCTATGTGGTAGGCACAAAAGTTTCTTCCCCAATTCACACAGTGTGGGAAATCCATTGAATCCCAAAAAGAGTAGATAGATACTCCCTTCTAGTGTCATTGCGTTATTAAAAAATATTTGAATAGCGTAATAGGTGGCGCTGAACGCTAATTGAAAAACAGTAAAAATTGGGAATGAAACAGAAAATAGGGGCTTCCAGGTGAAAACAGTAAATCTACTGTTAAAACAGTAGGGTTGTTAACACTGCACGTGGCAAGTCATCGATACGACTCACGTATTGAATCCCGCTTCAGTTTAAAAAATGTAATATGAGTATAATTAGTCAAATAGGAATTTACGGCCTAGCAAAATAGTGTAAATAGGTACCTACCTAATTTGCGAACATAACATTTACATAAAATTATACGTTAGTAACTATGTAGGTACGTAATTTATATTCACGATCACAATGATCGCGTGTATTTTATACATACACCTGATACTTACTTGTTAAGCCCTCACAATAATTTTCATTATTTTTTATATGCCTTATACGAGAGAGTTTAATAAGAACTACTTATGTATAATTAATAGCTGTTACCCGCGACTTCGTTCGTAAGCGTGGTATTTAACAAAGACAAAACCGTTAGTAATAGCCCGCTCGCGCGTTCTGGGCCCGCGCGACCGGCAGCCTTTGTTAAGTCGTTGGCGGGGGTTGGGGGTTTTTTTTCCAAAATAAAAGTAGCCTCCTTGTTACATCAGCTATCTGTCAGTGAAAGTCCCGTCAAAATCGGTCCAGCCATTTCAGAGATTACCCGGAACAAACAGACGGACAATTTTTTAAAAAAAGGTTGTTTTGGTATATGTACCGTGTATACATCCAAATGCATTTAGTAAAAAGCGGTTATTTTAATATTACAAACAGACACTCCAATTTTATTTATATGTATGTATAGATTATCTTCGTAGTTCTCTCTATAACACACAACATAGGTATGTAAGTAATGTCCATGTAATCTGACATTGGCGAAGGCAGGGTTTTCTTCAGGATGGGGCAAATCAAAAAAACGAATAGAACCACTATCTTTCGTCATAAATTCTAATGCAAATATACATTTGTACTTATACATGATTTGTCACTGCTCTCATTTTTTTTTAACGCTGCTCATCCGCTAATTGGTAGACTAGAATGTAAACTATAAGATTATAATTCAGTTCTATCAATTAAAATTTATCGATAAAAAACTTCTTAGCAGTCTGAATAGTCGATGTTATTCACGTCATGTGTCCAGTGATAGTGTAATGTCGTTTATTAACTAATGGCCGGACGATATGCGAATTGTTATTGACTTATTAAAGTGATGGACGTTCCTTGTCATGTACGCATTTATAATATCAATACTATCGATAGAACTTAAAACCTCTGTAAGTCTCTTATATTAAATGTTATGACATAAGTCATAATCAGGTTCCAAAGATACAAGCTACAAGTTTGACCGCAGGACCACAATACAAAAAAAATATGCTTGTGGAAATAAACAATTGAATTAAAATAAAACTATTCTATTCGAACATTATCGCGTTTTTTTTTTGGATTTCACGTTCCCGACGTTTCGGCTGCTTTACGGCACGGGAGGGCCGAGGTGGTTAAACGCGATAATATTCGAAGAAAATGTTTTCTTTCAATGTGTAGTATTCGCGTGAATATAAGAAATCAATAATAATTCATTAAGGCTTACTCTCCACATAGGCAGCCAAACGAAACGTCAAACGTAGGAAATTATCGTGAAAAACAAACAGTTCATTGATTCAAAGTGATTTCCGAACGCGCGAAACACAACAGCTAATAAAAATAATAATTATTAATTATAATGAAAAGAGACGGCATGTACACGAGAGCTGTATGGACCATTTATTTTATGTCTGCTCTCATTAATTATTACAAACATTTTCTTTGTATTTTCTTTTCTCAGAGGTGAGAATCTCACTCGGGTCTGTTTCACTTCATTAATTCATTAGAAACCGCCAATAATAAGTTGTTAATTATTATTTGCCTTGTTTATGACTGATATATGTATGTATTATAGCATACCAGCATTTATTTATGATTATACCAACATTATAATATTATATTTAGACGTTTTCTCTACATACTTTCCGTCCCGTTCCCGCATAAAAATATATATATAGGGCAAGTTAACTGCCAACCTAGCGGATCCCTATCAGACCCCCATGTCTGGTCTTAGAAGGGGACTGGCACGTACTCCGACCCTCGTCTGCATGGTACCTCATTAATTAGGGATTTTATATGTCTGATTCTATTAAAACATGGGAAAAAATAATAATTTATTTTGTCATAAACTTAATTCTGAGGCGGTACGAAGTTCGCTGGGACAGTTAGTACTCAATAAAAGAGGTATCTTTGCATTGAGACAAAAAATCACAGTTAAGTATAGTGAAATTACGAACCATAAAAACTAAGATTGCCGGCTGCTGCCGATGTGTTTTTAACCACAACTACAAGATTGAATTATCTCGCAGAAGGTTATCTAAATAATGATCGAACATCCAAGCATGTTGGAGAAAATAATAATGATTACGTTAGTTACCTAGCCACAGATGCTGTAGCACATTTCTTCCTAATGTTGGATGTGCGTGTGTAAAGGGATTGATAAATTGATTAATATGAATAAATCAGCTAAGATAAATCTAGGAATCGCTGACCTAATTTCAGTGGGTTGACGTAAAGCAAAAAAATAATTTTCACAACGTTATATGTGACGGTGCGAGATAGTTATTAAACCCAAAATCCCAGCAAGTATAAACGTTAATTCATCGTTCGTCCTATCTTAAAACGTTATCTAAAACACAGACAGACTCCGAATCTCTTGATTTGATTTAAAACGATCTATATGGTTCGAGAGAGCTTGTTGTAAGGGCGTCTCGAGGTTAGAAATAATAGAAAAATCCCCTCCGCCGGTCGTCACCCCTGCGCTGTGGGGAGGATACCCTCGGCGACCTTCCCCAACGTCCTTGCTGCGGCAAGGTCGACCACGTAGACGAATAAAATTACACTGTTATGTGTGAATAGATGTTTTCATCTCAATTGGTTGTATTATTCAAGTAATTGTTGTGAGTTGAATTCACTAATAATGCTTTAATTTTGTGTTATTCCGTAGTTCCAATGAATGGGTCGTGGAATGATAACGATCTGATACGAATCCTTGGGAACCCTGGACGTATCACTTTGTAATTATGGCCTTGTATGTATTCAATGTTATGGGGTCAAACCAGCAATTCATCAAAATCAACAGATAACTCTAGATTGTAGGTACTCCTACAATTATTGTAAATCTTAATAATATTTTGAGAGAACAATTTATTGGATTAATGTTGGTCTTAAATCAGATTGATAAACATACCGGTTTAAAACTAGGGTTTGCGATGTGAAACCAGTAGCATATATACATATAAATATGTTTTTTTTTTATAAGTAATAAAGTGGTTTAGCTTAGCAACCGGTTTACAACTAATATATTATAAACGCAGGATGTATACCGCATAAAAATTATGATAGTCTTATGTCTCACTGCGCAAGCCTCGGGAATTGCCTCAATCGAGTACGATTGGGCCATAGTCCACCACGCTAGCCCACAGTGCGGGTAGGCGAACTTCGCACGTCTTTCAAAAACTGGTTGTGTAGGTTGTCTGGCTGGTTATGTTTTGTCAGGATGTTTTCCTTAACGGTGTTGCAAGTGATAATCACGGTTGAAAGTGAGATCCGTAAATCCCAGAGGTGAGAGCTGGGGTTTGATCTGCGACTCTTTGTTCAGAGCGAGTGCTCTACCAACTTGGCTATCGCTGCTGCTCTTGCTCTGGTGTACAATTTAACATCCTAACTCTATGACTGACGAACGTTTGTTATGACATTCCAATTTAATGGATGCTTAATTTATTATACCATCTAGTGCAAATTATATCTCATGATAGAATTTCAAAGCTTTTGACCGCTAGGATTCCAAATAAGGTCATTGCCGTAGAGGCATACGGAGGACAAGATGGGGAGATTTGCACATGTTTTTGGGAACATCATGGCAGGAGATGGCCCAAGACAAAGAAGATCAAACTTGTTTAGTTTATAATCGGAAAAGTTGACAAGCCGAGGGTCAGCGGTGGGTTCCTCTTCCTCCATTTGTTAAAAAGCCGTCCGAGTTAGAAGCCTGTTTTTGTTATTCAGTCAACTGCATCAAAGTTCATAAAGAAATATCGTTAATCGGTAGGCAATTAAGATTATTAAATCCTGGCAATACCCTGTCTCAGATACTCACAAAGAGACACCGTAGAATGTAACCGTCGAGCTTGCCAATGTTGCCATACGTTTGACATTAAAATGTCAAGTTCATTGACACATTGGCAAAGGACACACGGCGACTATATCGAGCTGTTGCCAGCTGAGCGCGGCCATATTGAAGACTGTATATGCAGCTAAGATCAAAGAGATTAAACTTCAAATGCACACTCACCTAGGCTATTTATATGGCGACAAAATGTTGCGGGATTAAGTCTATACACATGTTCAATGTAATGGCCGATGTTTGCTGCATAGGTGTCACAGCTATCCACGCTTTGTTAATAATCTATGCTGAATAGCTGAGCAAGGGTTTTGTGTCAGCGCATTTGTTTATTTTCCTTTTCTCCGAACGCCACTGATGACTTGTATTATTTTGAAATCGCCACCAGGAGCTAATGCTCTACCTATACTGTGTATTCGTTTGTTTTTCTGTGTTATTACGTATGCCCAGAGATCTTATAGGTGCCCTGAATACTGCGCGATACGGGGCGACGAACTCACCGCTCAAGGACAAAGACAGACGGTATCAGGCATCAATTATAACCATTCTATTAGTACAGTCTGATTTGTAGTCTGCTACGATTATAGGCAGAATTGCGTTTACAATTACTGAAGAAATAAGTAATTAAATGGATCATTACAATCTATTTTTCTACTCGAGTTAATCCTGCAAATAGTGATACTTACTTGTAAAATATAATTTTGTATCTTTAAAAGTATTTGCAAGCTTAGATTTTTTGTCTACCTACGGTTTTTAGTGAGAGAATTTAGGTCAAAATATTAAGTACACAATAAGATGAAGTCAGTAAAAGTTGCCCTGTCTATTTTTATCGTAGATAATTTTCTTCAACGGAAACATCACATTACACCGTTTTTCAGTATGTCTAACTGCTAATAATGTGTTCAGTTCATCAGAAATCGTAAAACAAGCCATTTAAATATCGGAAGAGATGAAATTCCGAGCGTGGGTCGCGGAAAGCCGGCTTCGGGCGACTACCTGAGGTGAGCCGCCGGACGCGTCTTATGTGTCTCTACTATAACATCACGTTGTAGAGTTTATGGAGTAAGTAGAGCTGTTAAATACACACTTACGGTCTAGTTAAGGCCTCAGTGATAACTTTCTGGTGCAGAAGTTATTTTAATTCCAAAATCTTCTTCTAAATTAGGTAACTGTTAAACTTTCTGATACCATAACATATATCTCGGTTCCAGTTATAATGTCAATTTTACAATACAATGAACAGTAATGAGTGAGGTAGACTATTTATTGCATCTCGTATAGAGAGATGTCAGGTCATATGACTCCATACAGACTATATATCCTTTTTTAATTGGTATGTTTACAGATAACTCAGTAATCTGAAGGCGTTCACCTGAGGTGACTGGTAAAGGTCCGGACGACCTTGCGTCCCTACTGATAACCGCAGTTTGATAAGCAGCTGATAGTTTGGTGCAGGGTGTGTTAACATTCATTTGTCTTTTTATCCTTCAAAACTGGTTATATGGCTGTTCAGTTATGTTTGAGTTTGGAATTGTACTGCTGCGCCAAAAAAATATTTATTAACTAAATTGGTTTTCCCTTTTTCCATCATTATAGAATACCCTCATCTACGTATTATACCTTTCTATTTATTTCAACCTTATCCCTCTTTTTAAATCTTTTCATATTTACCTTAACCTTTGTTGTATTATCGTCGTTACAGGAACCAGGCCTGCCATCAATCCTCATCAATAGCAGAACAAATGAAGAGTACCAGGAGGTCATCAATATCCCGAAGAACAAGCAAACGGTAACAAAACTGGTAAATAGCCGTTCTAAGCGAAATGACTAATTGCAAATGTTTCTATTACTAAACCTACCGTAGTATGTTAATATCATTTCTTTTTTTTTTTTTTTTATTACGATATAGGCAAGTATTTGATCTCGATCTCACCTGATGGTAAGTGACGATGAGATCTACGATGTAGCATACTTGCCTAGAAGGTACCTGTTCACTCTCGACTTGAAAACACCCAGATTATAGTCGACGGGGAACAAAGACGCCGGTAGCGTGTTCCATTCCTTGGCAGTTCGCACGATGAAAGTAGAAGCAAACAAGCAAGACATTCAGTCTACTTCCATCCATCAGCTGAAAGACGTCTACTGCTGGACACATAATATGTCTCCCCAATGACTTCCACACATCACGGTCTAGACCTCGCATCCGCCGGCTCCCTGCTACCCGTGCGTGGGGCGTGATCTTTGTGTGGGGTTGCGTTCTCCACTAAGTCTTCCGGCTCGTGGTCACCATTCTAGAATGATACTGGACCAACCGCCTTCATTGTCACTTTAACTTAACAGTACTTAAAGGGGTATGTCATTGTCAAAGGATTTCCTCTTTTCTGATTCTATCTTGGCGTAACGTCAAGTCCATTGCGCGCTGAGCGACCTTGAGCTTTCTTATGTGAACCATAGTATGTGACCACGTCATGACATGCGATCTGCTTACGAACAGCTATGTCGTTCATATAGTGGTAACATAGTTTTAGGAACGCTTGTAGCCTTTATATCGTGGCCACGATTCTGTTGGCATAGAAGGTTTAGCCACAAACTTCTTTTTGTTACTCTTTTGTTTACGGTATAAGTACCTATAGTCCACGCGTAAGTAAGGGCCTTTGCACACTTTGTATTTTTAACGCGTCGAGACGAGACGCGCGTTTTTCATTCCACATAGCAGTTTGTTGGCTCTGACTCGCGTGCGTATCGCTTTTGTATCGACACTAACGCGCGAAAGAGGGCGCGTTTAAAAATGTTGTGTGTAACGGCCCTTATGCATTCGGGGTCTGAGGTAAAACGTCGGAGCGTTTCTCCAATGTTGACCTGTGAGCAACGTAGTGCATTTTATTGGAACTCAGGCCTCAAATGCAGTCAACTCGCGCGCTGAGTGTAAGGTACGTTTATTGGCAATTAATAACCGCATCGAATCATGCGCCGTCATAGTGTTCCACATTCAAATCTTTACACACACTGTGATAATATAACTTTAATACGCAAGCTTATATAGTAACTATACATGTGCTTTTGTGTGCGTTTATGTAGACCAAATTATTGTCAATTCATTTGTTTATTCAGTCTACAACTGTTGTGGCATAAAAGGGTATTTCGATATGAAATTATTAACCGCAATAATTAACATCAAATCGATTTTCAGCTATTGCTATGTTTAATTTGCCCTTTTCAAAGACGATGTTCGTAAACATCAGCATGAGTAACATCATACAATACGAAAAGCTGGAGCAAAAAACGCGGTATTCTTAAGCTCCACTACTTAACATGCTAAGTAGGTATTAAGTAATATATTGAATACATAATTAGATAAGTACTTTTGCACAATACATAAACGGTTACTTATGTAAGAAAATACATTATGAATAAGCAATAGAGTAAAAAATAATCCTTCTATAAGCAAACTGGGGACGATCAACTTTACCCTTTGCCTTTTGCGGGTCAAATTAACTTTGCCAATGGTATTTCATAGCGAATTTAAATTAGATACAGTTTTTTACCGTCAAGCTATTAATCTACAGGTTCTATACCAATTTGTTATTACTAAAAAATCTTTGTAAGGGACTGGATTCGGAATTTAAAATATTTGTAAGGGACTGGATTCGGAATTTAAAATATTTGTAAGGGACTGGTTTCGGAATTTAAAATCTTTGTAAGGGACTGGATTCGGAATTTAAAATATTTGTAAGGGACTGGATTCGGAATTTAAAATCTTTGTAGGGGACTGGTTTAGGAATTTAAAATCTTTGTTAGAGACTGGTTTCGGAATTTAAAATCTTTATAAAAGACTGGTCTCGAAATTAAACAATTGTGAATGACTTGTGAATATCAATATGCTGGGTCCAACACTATTATAGAGTTCCAGCTATTCGTAACAACTATAATAGCTTCGTCCAGACTGGTCGTGTTGTCTAGCGAGGCTGATGCAAAATGCCTTTCGTAGCATGGAGAAGATCAGATCATCAGATTCGGCAACCCATCTTAATATCGGGGTGGCTAAGTAGTTACAGAATAAGGTTAAGTGAGAGACCTAGGCATAACCTATTTCTGTATCTCTGTGTTTAGTCGGTAAAACCACAGACTAATCAAAATATATAGACCCAAGTTAATTAGTTAACGACGTTTAGATGCCAAACAAACTATGTCGATTTGTGTAATCATGCGAATATAACAAAAAAAAAAATGACGCCTCAATGGGCACAGTGACCCTGTTTTCTGTACCGAGAGTCCTGGGTTCGAATCCTGGTAGGGGCAAACTTTGTGTAATGAGCACGAAGAGTTGTACCCGAGCCATAGATGTTTGATATCCTATTTGTGATATGCTATGCTGGGATTGCTTAGTTTGGGGCGGTTCAGGGCCCCGAGTCTGCTAACCCAATCGATTTATAATCGAATCGCAACCGCATAGTAACTGTCACTTTTGACAGATGTTATATAGGATAGCTGTCAAAAGTGATACTTGAGATACTATGCGGTTGCTGTTCGATTGTGAATCGATTGTGTTAGCAGACTTGGGGCCCAGTTGGTGTGGTGATCTGGCGATATTATTATTCCAACGAACACATAGATACTTCCACCTCCAAACATGCACAGTTTGGGTCTATATAGTATGGTCTATATTTTACTCAGTCTGAGGGTAAAACCGACTGGCATTTTCGTGACCCAGAGATTTTAGGTCAGAGCGGTCGATTTTAGGTCAGAGCGGTCGATTCGGTTCGGTTATACTAGCATGTCATGACGGTGACTAATATATCTGTCCCAATTTACCAATTAATCTATTTGGAACGCTTTATGAATAACTTTATGAACGTTTTATCCTGATTAAATAATGTCTACTAATAGTAGCTGTTATGTAGAAGACAGGAGTAGTAGACTAGTGGAACATTTTTTATAGCTATGTAAGTATACATAGCTATGTGTAGTTCACAAAAATCATATATTATTTAACTTGGATCACTAAATAGTTTTGCTTAAAACTGTTTATTTTTTTTAACTGGCTCTGTAGTTATATTACCATATTATATCATATACACATACTCTCGCCAAATCTATAGAAGTTTAAATTCATTTCATTACAGAAAAACGCTTTGTAATGTCATTGTAAAATTGGTTACAACATAAAATTTTGGCGAATCAAAATGGCGATCATATACGTACTTAGTGATAAATAAAGTCGTCGAATCTGTGTCTTTCTCAACCTCCAACCGACTGAGCTGTTCTCATTTTATTTTATAAAAATTCTGACAAAAAGTGTACCCATTTTTTTTGCTAAATTCTAAAGTTTAAAAATAGCGTAAGTATACCATTGGATGTCGTGAACAGAGGCCCGAATTTGTTCACCAGCAAACAATGGCAATGTTATTGGCGCGAAGCAGAGTACGTACCTATTATACCAGTTAGTTTTCCTGTTCTGTGGTGACAAAATGTCCGACGCAACGACCTTTGTATGTAAATAATCTTAGTACGTACTTACAAATATTTATTGAGATTTTATAGAGAAATTAGTTATTAAAATACAACTAGGTTCTGGCCGCGGCTTCGCTCACAGTATCTCAATAGCTTGCACTTAGAGAGAATGTAGCTTTCAATCAGTAAAATAAATATCAGGGTCAGATCAGTAGTTCGGGAGATTACCTCCCACATCCAAACTCACAAACTTGACCTGTTTTCATAATGTCTCATAAAGAATAGATAATAAGAACTTACATTTTGTACATTGTAAGTTCTTATTATAACAAAGGGGGGAATTGTGTAGCGTAATAAAGCCGATAGCTATGTTGGTCGAACGATCGCTTTGGAAATAAGAGGACACAGGTTTAGGTCCCCCAAAAGAACAGTTCTGGAAACGAGTTTTTAGATTGGAGCCTGGTTGGAGTCCATTATTGTTCAGAACTATACGGCTTGGTCTTATGCGATGCTCTGCTCCACTATTGATAGCTTCATGTACAGAGCTGTTAGAAGCCGTGGTGCCAGACCAAAGTATTGCCATGCGAATGACCTTAAGGATATCCAGGGATAATTACATAATACCGGGATACGAACCTACATAATAATCCTGTCAGTTTTCAGGATAGCGTATAGGCAAGTACTTAATTATTTTCCTCCTGAAACTGAAATATTCTCTTTTCAAAAAGTTACAGTTATATTCGCAAATCAAATTTGACAGTTGGATAGAGGGAAAAAAAAAACTTAAATTTCCAATTTCAATTTTAAAAATGGAACACTTCAATGTCAAAATATAATTTCTCCTCATGGCCAATCAAAAGCTCGCTAGAGGACGAATCAAATGAAACTTTACATACGGCTGCCTGCCACACATATTAGGGCACATAAATGTTTATGTATCGCATTTTTGCATGTCTGTGTGTATTTATAGCTGTGGGCGGCGGTCGCGGTCGGCACGACCTTGCGCCCGAGACAAACTCCGCACCACGAGCGGCGATTTCCCTCGAACTGTACTAACCATATCGAAGACGCTGACATCCATTGCTGGGTGTATACACAACATGTTACTAACCCTGGCTAGCATGCTATACTTGCTACGCAATGTATATTTAATTAATTGTAAGCGTCAATGATATAGGCGCGTCGGACACAGCGCGCCTCCAGTCTCGTTCGCCAATTTCGCACACATAAGTTCATCGACTCTTGACAAGGATGCATGAATCAAGTGTAAATGGTACGATACGGCAACGGCTCTTTGTTCCTGCCACCGGCCGGATGATTGCGGCATTGTTTTAAAGGAACTGTGACCTCATTGTTTAATAACTTGTTATGTGGTGTCTACTGAAGCTTATAATTAAAAATAAATTATCTAATTTTGCAATTTTTTTATTGATGATAATAAACGTGTAAACAAATTAATAATGAATTTTATTTGTTAGGTTAGGTTTATCCATTAATTAGTACCCAGCAAGTTTATCTATGAATATATCTAGGTATCCCTACTTGACGCATCATTAATAGTTATAATTAACCGTGATTACCAAACATTTATAAAAGATATATGATAAACATTCGACAAACAAGATATGGCTTAGTTTTATATGGCACAATAGGACATCCTTATACAAGTCACATAATTTACACACATTAGAAATTTAGGTACTTCCAGCCTGTTAAGACGACAGCCTGATGACATTAGAAAGAAAAAAAACACAGTTTGGTCTAGAAGGAATTCATAGAAAATGAATATAATGTAACAAACATTAAAAGCGCCGCAATGTTCATTAAGTACTGAAACATAATCAATTACAAATTGATCGAATACCGCATCCAATGAAAATTGTAAAAACAATTAATTAATACATTTTACGATCGGTGTCAGGATTGTCACGCCCACATAGGCAATCAATTGTGTAGCCACGTAACACGGACGCACGCACACAAGCATACACATACGATGAATTCGTTCCCGTTTAGGTGTTCAGCTGAGGGTCACCATGATTTCGTTTATTTTCGTTAAAGTGAGAAAAATATTATTACAATATATTACGCAGGAAACGGAATCGGAAACTTTCGACCTGGATTACCGCAATCGCTATTAAAATTTGCGAATTTGATTATCTTCGATGTTGTTGTTGTATAAGCAATACCAAATCGTTTTTTCAAAAAGTTTCCGTCGGTACGCTGGTCGGAAGCCACACCAACATCGGAAAGTTTCAAATCCGTTTGCGATATCGATTCCGAATGATTTAAAATAACCCACCAGGTATTCTCTTCCCGTGACAGCTAGGTCACGTGGTTGGCCGAGGGCTACGTCATCGGGCATTTTCGACCAATGAGCGATGTTAATTATATTGGCGATGTCAGTTAATGGCATCGCTGATCGTGACGTAGTCTTAGGCCATCGCCAGAAGAAAATAGTACTTAGCGTGACATATTATTATACCATGGTGATGACATCATTTCCACAACTTCAGCGATCAGTTATTGCTGTCAAAATTGTATCCACTAACTCAAAGTCAAAGTCAAAAAAAATAACGGGATAAGATGTCGGTAATCTAACTAAGGACGTACATAGATAGCGTAATATTTGACAAAATACTCAACTATAACAAACAGGACTTATCTCCTAAAATCAGATATCATGTGGTCTCTACATTAAAATTGTAATTTGA
Organism: Pheosia tremula; assembly: GCA_905333125.1. Lineage (NCBI taxonomy): Eukaryota > Metazoa > Arthropoda > Insecta > Lepidoptera > Notodontidae > Pheosia > Pheosia tremula. The sequence goes on along the minus strand of HG995404.1, from coordinate 9,131,489 downwards.
TTTATAGTGCCTACTGAGCGATCTATCGTATTTGAATCAGACAACAATAAATAAAACATGCTAACGTACCCAAGTACATACTAGTTAAAACATATATGTATTCAAGCCTTATGCACAAGGCTATGTTTATATGAAATCCTCACTATTTGAACCAGAGGACTACTCCCAATAATAATAATACCAGCTCTCTTTTAATGTCCCACTGTTGGGCACGGGCCTCCCCTCAATGGGAGGGGATTAGGCCATAGTCCACCACGCTGGCCCAGTGCGGGTTGGCGGACTTCACACATCTTTCGAGGGGTTCTCTCAGACGTGCAGGTTTCCTCGCGATGTTTCCTTTACCTTTTAGCAAGCGATAATCGTGGTTGAAAATGAGATTCGCACATGAAATCCAGAAATCCCAGAGGTGCGAGCCGGGGTTTGCACCTGCGATCCTCGTTACCGAGGCAATCGTTCTACCAACTTGGCTATCACTGCTATTAATATGTATTTTAGTAGCTACCTACTCCCAGATCATATACAAAATGCTTATAGTTATTATGGGTAAGTATTTAGCTCGTGATAGTTATTTATTTATCAATATTTACTAAGTAAACATAATAGCATGGATGAATGGACGGCTAAAAGCAAATAAGCTGTGAACATAATTTGGGGGCTATGGGTACGTTAAGTACGTAATTGGGTACAATCGTTCGTGCTCATCACACATTGTGTGTCCCTACCCGGATTCGAACCTGGGACCCTCAGCACAGAAAGCAGGGTCACTACCAACTGCGCTAATCGGGCCACCCATATACATATCTATCTTCATTAATTCGCATTAAAAACGACTATCAATTCTAAACTCGAAAACTATTGTCTTACCGGATTCTTACATCACAGAAGAATCGTATTATCCTTTCATATCCCTCTCATACCGCGTTTCTATTGTATAAATATATACATGTATAACTACATCATTTATCTACTAAGTACCGCCATTATACGGCGGCTGTTTGAGGGCGAACGACAGGGCCCTAGGTTATCTAGGGCGAAGACTCGGGGCCCAGGAGGTCAACGGGGCGCTTGGCCATCCACGTAAGTAGTAAGTAAAAACGAGGCAGAAAAAATAATTTTAATTTTGTCGAAGAATTAGTTAGACTGGTCCGGATTATAACATTGAAATGGTTTTTCATCATTAATACTTTACTGTATCACAGCTTGGCGCGGGCCTCCCCTCTAGGCGACGGGGTTTAGGCTATAGTTCACCACCCTGATCTAACGCGGTTTGGCGAACTTCGCACGTTTTTTAACTACTGACTGAACTATTTAGATTTACTAATGATGTGGTCATGTTGTTTGGGTAGGTAATCGAATTAAAAGATATTGTTTGGGGCCCACCATTTTTTTACTGGGGCCCTTAGCCTTTGCAAAGCCTCGGCAGGTACAACCCTGCCGTCCAATCGCCTACCATTTTTTTGCTAAACGAAATGACTGGCCTTATCTTACATTAAGATTACGATCTTGAAAGACGTCGAAAAAAATGATTGATCTAACAATTTGCGTACATACCGACGTGCCGGGTAATGGGTAGCGTAATGACCGGGTTTGTAGGTAGCGGGTTCGATTCCCATTTTGAATGAGATGTGGGCTTTTGCTTGCGAAAAATATTTGTGTGAAGACTATTTTTGGTTGTATTGATATATTTGTTCATTCACAAAATGTATTGTAGTAAGTAAATATTAACTAAGTAAAGTTAGATCGTCACCAGTTTTGATGATGTATAAACCCACGCATCGCTGTGACGTAAATGGTACATGGTACATAGTGTTTGTCTTTTGACCATCAGAAACAGTTCATCGAGAACTTGAAAAGTAAACGCAGAATCAAGAAAGAGCCGTCTAAAAGCTATCTGACCTTGAAGGAAGTCATAGCGTATAGAGTTGGCGGCGCGTGGTTCAATCACATCTTGGATGGGTGACCGAATTATAACATCGTCCTTCCATCGTACTTCCCAGGATACGTTGAGCTGGTGATCCCGGTAGTTATATAAACACTTGTAAAAGTCGCTCCGGGCAGTTGATGCCCGAAAAATTCTGACAAATGGGTCATATGGTCTTAGCTTCCTCACGTACCACACATGTGCCTATAATGCCGTTGATATATAATGCCGTGAAAATATTGGCAATCAGCCAAATCAGGTTGGACTGGAATCTGACCCCAATATAGTAATAAAATGGGCTAAACGCGTCGCTAAAGGCTCGTCAATATAAATGACGAGTCTAGGGAAATTTATAAAGAAAAAGACGTCCAGAGACATTGGTGCAAGATTAAGTACGGCCGAGAGACGCTATGTCGGATGTTATTATCTCACAGGTGACTTATCTAAACAGACGTAAACCAAGATTTACAGCGGTCTTCGAAGAGTCTTAATGTATACCTACTGTTTTCTAAATTCACACACACAGCTCGGTGGTCAGAAGCGCCATGAACAGAGACCGATGGAGGCTAATCATCCGATCCAAGTGTGGACTATCCAACCATGATCGCGATCCTCAGACATGAGGGACCGACCATATAGAGAGACTGTTTTCTAAAATAATTGTAATAAAACTTATTTTACAAATTTTATCGCGTTTATTTTATGTTTTACGTTCCCGACGTTTCGGCTGCTCTGCGTTTTGGAACGATCATTCCAGATGTTTTGACAATTATTAAATTATTTACTAGTAGGTAAACAACATTAAATAGTACTAATGGATAATACTAAGAACATGGAGTTACATGTAGAGCGCAGGAGGAAAAATCCCGAGTTTGTCGACCGACGTCTCCTCCCATATCTGTACCAAGAACGGTGACTAAGCTGGGCCTTGAGACCATTTATCCCATTTATTAATAACCTTAATCAATATATGAATTACGAACCATAGTATAACAATTAGCGTTTCGTAATGAAAAAAGCTAATTGGTATTGATTTACACGGGCTGCTTCAGAAAAGGTATACATAACTTATACCTACCTCTTATACCTATCTTTGGGTGAAGTCAGAATTTCAATAAATATGTCATAAATCCACAATTGTCAATTCGTTGGGAACATATTATGTTTTTTTACATAGGTATATTCAAATTCTGACTTCACATTATGATTATAAATGCGCTTTCTGAATCATTCATTATCTATACATCTATACATATAAATAAAATTGTAGTGTCTGTTTGTAATATTAAAATAACCGCTTTTTACTAAGTGCATTTGGATGTATACACGTTACCTATACCGAAACAATTTTTTTTTTAAATTTTGTCTGTCTGTCCGTCTGTCTGTCTGTCTGTCTGTTTGTTCCAGCTAATCTCTGAAATGGCTGGACCGATTTTGACGGGACTTACACTGGCATATAGCTGATGTAACAAGGAGTAACTTAGGCTACTTTCATTTTAGAAAAAAAAAAATAGGATCTCACGAAAAAAAATTAAAACCAATGTTGCAGCGCAGCGCCTGATTAAGTTTGATAGCAACAACCTGCAATGCGTCCCGCGGGCTCAGAATGGAAGAGCAGGCTGTTGTCAACGGTTGTCTTTGTTAAATACCACGCGGACGAAGTCGCGGGCAACAGCTAGTATTTATATATATTATATATATATATATATATATATATATGTATACATTTTTGTAACATATATTATTGTAATTACTCGTATATTTACCTTTGTCCTCAATTGATGAAGAAGAAGCCCTGTTCTAGCTTGGTTGGAGATAATTAAAGTAGTACATAATATCATTATGAAATGAGATATTTATATGTCAACTTTAAATCGGCCTTTAAATAATAAAACGTTTTACTCAATTAAATCTGTAAGCATCTCGGTATAGGACTATTCCCCTGTGATTGCGTATGCCATAAAAAAAAGCAAAATCCGCGATACGCGCCCTGCCGCGGTCTTTGCCACTTCGAGTCTATATTTAGAGTGGTCTGTCTGTCTGTATGTATGTGTACTTGTCGGTGTAGGTACGGGTCAAACGCCAATGTGGAGATAAACAGGAGCAGTTCCAAGACAATAAAGTTATACCTAGCTATGCGGTATATGATCACAGTGGCGAAGACTCCATATAATTCATTACGGCTTCCCTTTTTTAACCGACTTCAAAAAGTAGGAGGGTTCTTACCTCGGTTGTACCATATACTTTTTTTTAATATTCGCTTCGTTTCATTCGTTACCTCACTATCCTAGCTTTAAAAATATAGCCTAGTCTTCCCCAGGAATCCCAATTCTGTAACGCACTCTGTCAGTCTTCAAAGACGAAATTCCATTAAATGCGGTAAGTACTAGGTGTTGAAATATTCGAATCGTCTCACTCTCTTCAAGAATAATACCCGAATTATAAATATTTATACTCAGTCGAAAATTTCCATGAACCGTCACAGTCGATGGTGACCAAGGTCGAAGTAGGCTTAGTACGAGCTGCGAATTTGAGTCTGTTTTCTAAATAATTCTGGGACTAGGCGTACAGACTATATATATATATAGGGATCTATATAGGGATCATTTTGAAATAAAACTATTTACGAATTTTACCACTCTTATTTTATGTTAGCGTTAGCAACCATGGTCACGGGAGGACAGATGTGTTAGACGTCCTAGTGTCATAGTTAGAAACTGAGGTATACTCTCAAATGCCGCGTGGGGGATAAGGCAGAAATAAATCGATCAATGTAGCTTGGATAATGCCATTCGAAAATATATAAATATCACCCACAAAACCAATATTTACCAACAACGATAATATTTTATGAATGAATACGAACCACTTGGACAAAATACCACTCACTGGCAACAGAATGTTTGCGCAGTGACGTATCATTACACACTTTCCTAACATGACCCGCTAATAACTATAAAATATACATTGAATTACGTACAAAAGAGGTACAGTGTCTGCCGAGCGATTTGACGCACGTCGCATTGATTAAAACGGAGCTATAATTGTTGCTGGAAAATGTCGTCATCAGAACGTAATGCGATAATGACATGACATTTAGAAAAGCTAAAAATATGTATACTTATTGTCATTTATGACCTGCCGACTGAAGTCTAATAACTAAAGCTTCATTCTGGGTATTTCAATGACTACATGAACAGTTTAGTTGACGCACGGAAGAGGTCTAAATGCTATGACAAAAGACCTCAAGTCCCAGGCAACCCATCCAAGTGCCGAGGTGAGCTATCTTATAAAATAAATATACTGAGGTTAGACTTCCAATAATACACCACAGATTCAAAGAAAAATGTAATGTAAATGTAATTACAAGCCACCAGTACAACCACTGTTCTCCTCACCATTTCCTCCACAGACTCCGAACTCCCGATGCGCTGATATGCTGTTCTTTTTTTCGCCAATGACAACATGTAAGATGCTTACACTTAACACCGACATAATTACTTACTCAAGTAATCTCTCCGAGTGTGCTATATTAAATGGCCGATAGTGTACCGTACATGCGTTGCTAAGCAAGTTCAACGCACTATATCGCTAAATATAAAGCAACGTTGAAGATGCGTCACGCCAAACCCGTTGCTTCGGCGAAAAAAAAAATAGCGCAATCGACTCGACAACCGATCGCCTATCATCGGCAATTGTATGATTAATCGGTGAACAAAGAACGTGGTACATCCCTCTCATCCTCATTGGTAACTCTCTATAACCAGCCACGCAAGTTTTTATTTTCTTCTTTTGATAACAGTCTACGCCAGGGATTCCCAAACTGTTTGGGGCAAGAGACCTCTTTTCCAAATTGAATTGATACCTCAGATCCCTATAGTGAAATTACATTAGAAATCCTATCTCTAGTTTTCTTTTCCTGTTGATACAAAATTGAACACCAGGATTCGAACTCGGGAACCTTCGCATAGAATACTACCAACTGTGCTAATCGCTTTGGCATATTACTAATTATTATGTGAATTTGAGTCTCTCGCCTTTCGAAAATTAAATAGTTAATAGTTAGTTCTCACACTATATTTTAAATAAGTTAGTAGTTTATTCCAATGATTGCGTATAAAACAGAAGGCTGGTAAATATAATCGGTCGAGAAAGGCTATACCTCCCGGTATCACTTTCTTTTATGTTTATTTATGTAGAGCATAAGGCAAAGCGCCATCTCTTATCGATACATTTGAACTATTTCAATATTCAATATCAATATTTATGATGTTAAAGTGTAGCGTGTGTGCGCCTCGCATGGCAACACACTGGAGCTTACTTTTTATTATTATTTTTTTTGTAAATATAATGGATAAAAAAAAAAGACAAGCCCGCTGAGTTTCTTGCCGGATCTTCTCAGTTGAGGTCGCGTTCCGATCCGGTTGTAGTATTAAGGAAAAAATGTAATGACAATTTGTAAGTGCCCCCGTAGGCCTATACGAAATAAATGATTTGACTTTGACTTTGACTTTGATTTACCGAAATTACCATCGAAAGAGTCCATTCTCTTACTTGATAAAAAACGGGACATGCGATGATTAATATTGTTCTGTGACACAGAAATTGAGTAGGTATTCCTAAAATTATAGTGGCCTATAGGCATCTAGAATAGTAAGATATATAGTTTGTAGTTAATAAAGTACTTAGGTACCTACCTTGCTGTTGCCTACTTGGTAGTCTGTCAAGAAATAACAAGCAAATTTTCCTTTCTTTGATAGAATTACATTAATTAAAACTTAAAATTAACTTAGAAACTAGCAATCCAGACACTACAGCTCAAATTAGATTGTACCCAGCAAGAATGTTTAGACTTTCCAAAACAAATATTCAATTAGGAATGACTTCCATTTATCTGTTGATAGATTAATTCGGGATAAATGACTCAAAGTAAAAAGAAAGTTACAATTTCAATGTGTATTTTAGTTCTGGAAAGTTTACTTAGAGAATTAAAATTATTATTATAATATTTTCTTCTACACACATAGGTAATTGTTTAATATAAACACCCCGAAACTGCTTACTTAGGTATTCACTTCTTAACCCTTAATAGCCTAGAGTTTCAATTTTGATACCAATCTTTTAAACCGAATGTTCACATTACTATTAGTTTTTTTTATAGGTTGGCTGTACGTATTTTACTGTTGTATAATATTCTTTCCAACGAAATTAAAAAAAATCAAATGTCATTATTATTAACCACAGTAACATTAAACACAGTAATATTAAAAATAAATCACTTTCGTAAATCAGGCTACTAAGGGTTAATTCAATTTTTACACTTGAAGATTACTTACTACAATATTGCTACCTACTCAAACATTTTTTGATGTGTTACATATCCCTTTCATAAAACAAAATCTCCTATACTCACCAATCGTGGTCACCGTACCACAGTAGCACCACGTGTGACGTCATCAGCGCGCGTGTAACCTACATCCTCACCACAGAGCATAGTTGTACAGCCAAAGCCACAGACTGAGCGGTCTGTCAGTTCACCATACAAAGCGGGCAAATACGTAGACTTGAAGGATTTACGAGTCGAGACCATTATGTGTTCATAAACGTGCACGAGTGTAGGAAAATTAAATTAAAATGTGAGATATTCATTTCTCATATTTACGCGAACACTACCTACACATTAGAATAAAACTAACTGTGAACACTTTCTGCATAAATCGGACTCCAAACCACAACAAACAACAAATGAAATATTAACTAACTAATATAACTTAAAAAGGGTATAGAAAAGCTACAAAATGTGTAAAAATTTGGCCCATGCGGTGGCGTGCCCAAGATGCTGACCGCATTTCCTCGCTGAATAGCCAAAGCTACTCGCTGAGCGAGGAAATACCCAGCCCTTGGGTAGCCGGTTGCGTCGACCAACCTTCTAGACCACAACTAAATATGAAGGTACCAGAGTTCAAACTATGACACCTCAGTCCTCCCCGTGACCATGGTTGCTGTAAAGCAGCCGAAAAACGGGAACGTAAAAACATAAAACAAACTCAATAAATCCGTAAGATTAGTTTTATTTCGTAAGATTAGTTTTATTTCGTAAGATTAGTTTTATTTCAATGGTAAAATATAAAACATGACATTTCAAGTTCTCCGAAAAAGCTCGGTAATTCAACAATAAAATACCCTCCACTTTCTGATAGGATAACGGGGGGTTTATAAGGCCTAGACAATGGATACGGCTTGCATAGAATCCCCCATTTTTGATATTTAAAATTAATTCCACTTGATATTGGCAAAATACCTACCCAACACTGGGAGAGTTCTTTATCTAAAAAAAAAAACGTAAACAGACTGAGCGATCTGTCAGTTCTCTACACAAACCGCACAAATACGTAGACTATAAAGTATACGGTAAGTAAACTCCCACTGGAATCACTCGATGTACTGGAACTGATAGCTCAATATAAATAAAACGCATCCGATCATGAACCTGTAATAAATTCATCTTATTGACACTAATTGCACTACGCTCGATCTCCACTCGTCTCATATGTAAACATTATTAGAATATTTGCGCTAGTATTGCAATCTAAAGATTTATAATACGGATTTTCACATAATACAGGTAGGTTTGTATTAAATAATTAACACAATATCGCCAGAAGAACACACCACTTGCTGTATTTAAGTAAATTTACTCGCCACTGGCAAAAGGGCTCTATTTTGTAGCCAATTGTCAACGAAAAACAGAATAAGTTCTTCTTTCTTTATGAAATGAGATGCAATGAAATAAAATAAAATGAATATGAATATGGCCTCACCCACAACATAGCGCGCATTATGCCAATGTCAACTAACAAATTCAATAAATACAAATCATAAATAAAATAATGGATGTGACATGATGATATGAAAATGGCGTCCGAATAAGTTCTTAATAAATATTAAGTCCACGGTTCGTTCAACTACCAATTAATTTGTGGAATAATCAATAAATAATGACGTAACTCGCCATTTTCATCTTTTCATGACATCATCAATTTTTTATGTATATAATGTATTTTTATTGAATTTGATATTGCTATTAAATACTTGACACTGGCAAAATACCCACTGATTTGTGGGTGAGGCCATATTTTATCTTATTCCGTTGTATTTCATTTCGTAAAGAAAGAAGAAAAACAAAATGTCGGTACTCCCTAGTACCTACTACACAAAACGGCTTGGTTTTTGGCCGTTAATAGGTATGTTGCTCGCGGTACTCCCAATATATTATTACTTCGACTGCTAACAGCTATAGGTACGGGAAATAAAATCGAATTTTAATGGTCAATGAATTGAGCCGGTATAGGGATAAAATACAAACAGACATCGTTTGAATATAGGCACTCGCTGGTAAGTATGTAGGTATCTATTTATATTAGTTAGTACCACTGTCCGGAGTCGATGATCGTATTCTTGGAAACAATAAACTTATACCTACTTAACCGTATGTAAGTAGCTATATTCTATATGTAGGTACCTACCGTGTTGTTGTTTTATGTGTACTTATTATCATTACCCATGTGTAAGTAATGTTATCTCGTTGGAACATTGCCCTTAGTGTGAGTTTTCAACGTATTGAAATACCTTTCCATTGATCGAATATGTCCACAGTTACCAGTAAGCTACATGTGTCTGTTAGAAGCGTTACTTCAAAAATATGAAAAATTCGTTCTTAGGTCTTATTAACTATTGGTACCACAGAATAAATGGTGAGGAATATAGGTACTACAGTATTATTAGGGACCCGACGGGAAGCAGATAATATATACTTGTAATACCAAATTAGATTTTTGGATTACTTCGATCAGATCCTAGACCAGCATTATCAAATAGTCAGTGAGCCAGTCTACCAACCTAATCCAGGACCCATAGCAGTGACCAACGAATACGCCGAGGTTGGACCCACAGCGCGCGAGGCCCTGGGAAAAGCTAGTTATGTTGTTGAAAAGGAACCCGCAACGAAATGAAAGTAAAATTAGACCGCTGGAAAGAGACGGCAATAAACTTAATCGTGATGAAATTAGAATATCAAATAGTTGGTTTAAATCCCATTTTGAACTAAGCAATAACGAAAGAACGCGTACAATATAAGAGCAGAAAAGGTTGGGACAACATTCCCTGTGACTCAGGCCGGCCAGCGCAGGCTCGTGACTCATTTCCGACTCGGATTCCTGCTGACGTCACGGGGTGGCGCGCCCGCGCAGAGGACAGCGACACATCGCTATTTTAAACTACATTCCTTATTTGAAGTGAACGCGACGGGCGCTGTTATTGGTTAATGACTATAGGTTATGAAAATATTTGCAATAAACATATCTTTTTTTTTATATTTCTGAATCTAAACGCCATCCGATCCATTTAAAAAAAAACAACTCAGTGCATTGCTACATGATGCGCACGCAGACAAAAATATAGAGAGTAATATAAAAAAAACATTATGGAAAAAAGGAAAAGTCTGGTAAAGTCGTAGCTTAGAACTTTGTGGCATTTTTGACGTTTCATAAGTGAGAATATTCCGATACTGATTCTGAACCCACCTTGTAGCCCCTCCATAAGGTGGGTTCAGACCACCTCCACCCACCACCTTCCTAATCCCCACATCCCCTGTCCATCTATGTCTTGGTCAATATCCACTGGGAATCATATCGAGGTGAACGCCTTACTGCACTACCGCACTTATATTATGCAGGTACTAAGGTACATTATAGACTACTATGTTACAGTTAATTGCGCTAATACTGACGTATTTCTTATAAGATAATAAATAATGCTGTTTAGCTTTCTTTTATCAAGCAAGTGATGTGTTATATCTACCCGTTCTTAAAGCATGGGTACATTGTCATTTTATTAATCGACTTTAATTTAGGAAGTACAATAACAAAGTGACAACAATAATAAAATACCGTATCTTGTTGCGATAGTACTTTTCAATAGTAGGTATTTAGAAAAAATACAACAATTATCTATTATTCTACACCAATGTCTTAAGTTTTAACTATTTTCGGCTATTAACAAGGCGATTAAACATGTCAATCTTATTAACAAAATAATTAATCGACGTCACATCATCAATCCAGGTAGTTTCACCGCATCGTCCTACGGGACGAGATTGCCCGGGCAAGTGTAGATTGCCATCACATTCTGTTTCGCGTGCGATCGCACTTACAACAATAATTAGACAGAAAAACGCGTCACGGAGCTGCAGGCGGCGCGCGCGCAGTTTTTGCGACCGCATACTCGCCCGGAAGCGCACGAGTCGAGTGCACTTTTTGCGGCAATTGCATTAATTTTTAATGCAATTGAGAGCAACGGCCGGTTTTTCAATTAATCCGTGCCAATGATTGCACTGTATATAAGATCCAAGAAGTTGGTGAATGTGGCATTGGCTGAACAATGGTTGCGCCAATCGCTTCAGGTTGGAGCGATTTAACAAACTTATCGTAGGAATTACAGGTTAATGTGTGCTACAGGATTCTTCTAAATTTTGAGCTTTAGTATGATAATAATTGGGCGAAAATATGTCGAAGTATATGTTCGGAATTTAAGAAAGATAAATTAAGACATAAATATACCTAAGGTACTTTCCCACCCGAGTACACTAAACCTACATAGAAAAAATACGCTTCTGCTATAGTTTCGTCACATTTATATTTCTCTCGCGTTTTCTGCTTAGAGCGATTTGATGGGGAGTAGCAAACGCGTGCCGGTATCAAAAACATACTGCTATTGCTTGGCAGAGGCAAGTTAAACACAAACACTACAAAACATCACGCACACACACAATCGTTAATGACGAACACAAAATGGTAGGTAATCATATATTTATTAAATCTACTATTTCCTATTATATTATAATAACTAGCTGTTGCCCGCGACTTCGTCCGCGTGGTATTTAACAAAGACAACCGTTGACAACAGCCTACTCGCCCATTCTGAGCCCGCGGTACGCATTGCGGGTTGTTGCTATCAATCTGCGCTGCAACATTGGTTTTTTAAAACCAATGTTTTTTTCTAAAATAAAAGTAGCCTAAGTTACTCCTTGTTACATCAGCTATCTGCCAGTGAAAGTCCCGTCAAAATCGGTCCAGCCATTTCAGAGATTAGCCGGAACAAACAGACAGACAGACAGACAGACAGACAGACAGACGGACAGACAGACAGACAGACAAAAATTGTAAAAAATGTTGTTTCGGTATAGGTAACGTGTATACATCCAAATGCACTTAGTAAAAAGCGGTTATTTTAATATTACAAACAGACACTCCAATTTTATTTATATGTATAGATGAGTATGTCTTCGTTAGTCATACGCGTTCTTATACCATTCATCCGATTGCGATGAATCTTTGATTCTATTCCAATTTAAATTGATGGCTCAATCAATTACCGATGATTATGCCAAGAAACGAAATGTTGTACGCACTAAGTGTGTGCTCCAAAGGGTTTGGAGACATTGCAACGGATGCTCGCTCGGCACACGCTACTAACTAAATAAATCTCTCGGTGAACCTGATACCTCGAAACGAAACATGGCTTTTGACCATTTAATTTTGCCAGACGCCGGTCTAAGTCTTCTATGACACAAGCCTACAACACCGCAGGGTAGCAACAATGCTACCCCGCGACTGTGTATTTTCACTTAATATATAACCTCATAGGTGACAGGGTCGACGCCCGTCTGCGCCAGAATATAATGCGATTAATTTGGAATCTTAATTGCGTGGAAATTGTTCTATGATTGGAACTTTATTAAACAGCCCGTTTATGTGTTTTCATACTGTAGTGTCCTCATACTTGAGTGCATATCAAATAAAACTAGTCAAATGCCCTGGTTAAATGTCTAGAACTGCAAACGTGACAAATGACCCGCACGCGTCTACAAGCGTGAAAATATTGGGGAAATTAAAAAACATCCTAATTTCAATAGGGCAGATGGCTGGGTGTTACCACTGACTTGGGCTCCAGTAATTAAATCATTAAATCCAAAACCAAGCGCACCATTGCAAGACCTCAAGACACTAGGAGCACTTTCTGCGTAGATCGGACCGCAAGCAAAAACTAAATATGAGGGTACCACGGTTCAAACTATGAAACTAGGACGTCTAACACCTCAGTCCTCCCGTGTCCATGGTTGCTGTAAAGCAGCCGAAACGACTGGAACGTAAAAAAACATAAAATAAACGCGATAAAATTCGTAAAGTTAGTTTTATTTCAATGTGCAGTATTCGCGTAATTATAATAAATCAATACCAGTATTCGGAAGATAACCAACCACAACAACAATTTTTACGCCGCAATATGTCTTAGCATGTCCACACCTCAAAGTAAGTAATCTAGATAAACGCACTTCTTATGGCCTCACCATTGGCTTTGAGCTTAGAGCAAAGATAAATTCATTTCATAGCTTTGAGTCATTGCGCTTTGAGTGCGTGTACCTTGCTCTCACCTCGCGCGCGGCATGAGCTCCAGCCACCCTCGCAAGGCTGTGAGGTAGGTCTGGATTCTGGATCCAATTGCGATCATTCCTCGCTCTATAATGTAGCAATACTTACTCGTCGTATCGTGACGCACGCGATCGCATTTTTCATTGGTGCACCGGACCGAGTGACGGGTGCAGAAAAACGCAAAATGAGGTTACCGGACAACGGTGCGGAAAAAAAACGCTTAGGTCAGCGTCCGCGTTCGGCGTCGGAAACGATTTCTTTTAAATAGTTATAAATGCAATTACAGAAATGCAAGTAAATACCTAGGTACCTACACATAAATAAAAACGAAATGCTGTATGTTGGTAAGCGAATAACTTGAAATCGGTTGGTCATAGTCCGTGTAAGAGTTTAGGGAACGAAACTTGAAAAAGTTGTCAAGAAATTGCGAAATTCAGAAAAAATAAAGTGCTTGTTATAACAGGGCGGGTTAGCTACTTATATAAATAAAGGCTTACTGCGCGTCTTGTAAGTAAAAAGACCTAAATAGGTTGGCCACCTGTTAATAGCCAATAAGCCTGATAATATTCCTAGCATGCCCCAATGACCCAACTATTTAAAAATAAGGTCGATTCTGTGGCTTTTAAATGAGCAGTAAAATATTCTCAAGGTTACATTGTTTCGGCGGAAAAATCTAGGTTTAGGCAGATGGTTCATCATTCGTAAGAGATGAACGAAAATTCGATTCAGACAGATTTTTTTATTCATCAAACCTGGCCAACACAGTTGTCTATGATAAACTCAATTTCCAAAATATACGGCACCTAGCGACATCTTTTATAAAGTTGTACCATTAACTGAAATGAAAATCCTGATTTATCGATTTTCAATCCGTACATCGTCACTATGTTGTTTACTCTCTAACATTTAGGAATAGTTATAGTTTTGTACAATGCGCACATTATTTGGAAAATAAAATTTACAACTTCAATTTTCAAACTCCCCGCCAAGCACTGTTACTGACGTTTCATCGTCGCGTCGTCTTCTTCTTTAGTTTGGTAATCGGCTACAAAATTGTGCCATTTTTCCAGTGTCGAGTAAAACATTAAGCTTTACAGAAACCCCTTCATAAGGAAAAGTTACGTTATTGGGCCAGTCGTTCGATGAGTAAGTAACAGTTTAGGGAATCCCTATGAATAGGAACGAACGACTTGTCCAGGCCCTGACATAATATAATAAATATCAGACAAAGAGATATGCCAAAGGTACGCCATCACTATTCTAGTTTCTGGTTGACAGAAGTAACATACAACAGACCACAGAACATAATTCTAAACTCACGACAACGACCGACGGACTAGATACAAGCAAAACAGTTTTTATCTGTACTAACAAGACCCGACTGACGTTTTCTGGTTCTGTAATCGGTGCTGCCTGTGTTTGGTTGGTGTCTGTATATTTATCGTTTTTACCCATTGTTTTTCATACGTTTCACGTTCAATGTTGGCAGAAACCGCGCCATTCTTTAACTTAAAAATGTTTAAAATCAGTTGGCTTTCATTAGTATTGTTTCTATGGTGAGCACCTGTGTGGTATTATTTGTATCTTGTCAATTCTGGAATTTTGTGAAAGTAATTCTGTATTTTTATCTCTAGCCTAGATTTCGCTCAACTGAAGCACTTGAAGAATGATAATCAATGGGATTTGCTTATTTTCACTCAACATTGGCCGGAGACTGTGTGCCAAATATGGACACATCATAAGCCATCTCACGCATGCACCATGCCAAATAAACGCGATACCTGGACTATCCACGGCGTCTGGCCTACTAAATTGGGTACCCTTGGACCCGCGTTTTGCAATAAAACTTGGCTTTTCGACCCTGAACAGGTGAAGCCAATTGAAGATGACTTAGAACAGTCATGGACTAATATTGAGAAAGGTATAGTACAAATTAAATTATTTTGAAATGTAATAACTTTCAATGGTGAACATATACCCTATGAATAGAATAAAAACTCATTATTATTTATTTACCTATTGCAACTGAAATAATGTGGTCAGTTGATAAAAATCATCATTCCATTATGTAACATTATGGTGAAAGTATTTCTAAAATAGTATTTCCAATTTGAGTGAAATTTTGTCAAACCTGCAAATTGTATACCATCTTAAAAATATACATTTATTAAATTAATTAATAGGTACTCCACTCTACGACTTTTGGGCACATGAATGGAACAAGCACGGCACATGTGCAGCACTTCTGGATGCGTTCAATTCTGAACTTAAATATTTCTCAAAGGGCATCAGTTGGCTGAAAACGTATTCAATGACGGACATCCTGAAAGCTTCTAACATTGTACCGTCGAGCGATAAACTATATCAAGTAGATGACATTTATAGCGCTGTAAAAAAAAGTATTGGAAAAAATCCTGTGATTGAATGTAAGTATGAAGATGGTAAGCAGTATATTTTTGAAATACGTATTTGTTTCAATAAGGTATTAGATCTGGAAGACTGTGATGGGGTTGTTCACCGTAGTGAGCATATGGGCAATATCCTCAGCAACTGTAAAGCTTCCGTTGGTATTTTGTACCCTCATGATGACACCCCACCGAAAAAGATGTATGTACAATTGTATAAATTTACCAATTGGTTACAATGGTATACTTTGTGAAAACTTAATAATGGCTAATGTTACATTAATAAAAAATTGTGTTAGTTAACATAAGTTTTGTCATGATATCATGAAATCTACTTGTAAAAAAAAATTGTAAACATGCCATAAACTAAGGAACTGAGTATTGTGAAGTGTTTGCATAATATTTAAAAATAAATTCAGCATTAGGCCACTACTGGACACAGGTTTCCTTCTAGATTTTGTACTCATAGATATTTTAGTTATCATGAATTAGTAATTTGCTGTTAAAAAAAATTGCCATGTTTTTATTTATTTATGTCCGTATTTCCATTTACTGTTGAGTATATTTTTTTTATAAATACAAAATAAACATATATACTTATATTGAAACAAAAAAAAGCAGGCCTGAATTATTTTTGTAATGGAATCCTTTTGGATATTATTGAAATGAGTTTTCAAAGAAGAATAATAATTCAGAAGTTGGTCAAAGTTGAAATGTTGAATCAGTTAATTTTATACTAAACTAAATATAACACCTTTCAGACAATTGTTAGACAAATGGAATAGGTACTTATAGATTATTACGCTTTTTATTAACCCAGAGTGAGATTGAATTGTATTTAGAGAACTTAGTCATTGAACTAATTGTATTTATTATATAATCATTATGTACTTAGTGTTATAAACGCATAATATTTTCCCAATACATATGTGTAAGATTCTTATATTTGACACACGAAAGCCTTTAAAAGCGAACAGTATTAAAAATACATTCAAACATAAAGAAAAATATGAATTTTCCTTATTCTATAAATACTTTACAACTTGTTGAGTTTCAAAGCATAAATTGTATGCTGATATTGTATAAAACGACACATCAGATGATTATAAATTCTTAGATTTTTAATATATATACCATATGATTTAGAAAGGGTATACTTAGCCTTGAACCTGCACTTCTTAAGCGCATTTATTTATACATAATGTGAGGTATGAATTTATATGTCCTTTAAAAATATGTTCCTAAAAGTATATCCATTCAGAATTATCCCATATATTCAGTGAGCACTTATATAAGAGCCGGTTTCCCAATGTGCTGTTAAAATCTTTCCACAAGTTATTAGATAGGATTAAGATGGGTCATCTGATCATATTATGAATATATTATGAAACATGTCTTAAGTAACCTATAACATCGAATATGTTATTTAAAAAAATACCTACATGTTATTAAGTGCCTTATAAAATGCTTGTGCTAACATTCGAAATTACAGCATAGACCTTACTGTAGGAATGGGTACTGCATGTAATCTCATCGTTGTTTTATAATTATAGTCAATATGGCAATTCAAGTCTACTGTATTTATAAAGCCAATGCCGGCATCAAAAGAATTTAGGCCATTTTGGTAATAAGATTGTGTTTTGCTTGTCAACCATTTATACTTAATATTTTAGAAAATAATCAACTCTATTTCTGTAGTGTTACGATTCTTTGTGTATAATAATAGATGAAACTGCTAATACAACTCAAGAATGCGCTGATACACGACAATACACATAATTATTGATTGATGACGATTCAGTTTTGTTTTGAATTAACATCAAACATATAAAAAGAGCAATGTAATGGTCGGTTTTGATAAATTTCTCATACATACTTACATCAAGTTCCCAGGATCGATCCATAGGCCCCCTAGTTATATTTAATTCTGTAGTTATTATTTACATTACAATACAGAAAAGTAACTTTTGTTACTTTTCTGTATTGTAATGTGTAATTACAATTCTGTAATGTTTTGCTAATTCTAATTCTGTACTACTACTAATTCTGTAGTGTTTTGTTAGAGCTTAAAAATTCAGAGGTAGGTATCCTTCTAGGACCCAAAAGTTGTCAGTCATAGGGACCCCTGTTATCTTTTTCACTATATTTGCGTGCTTAAACATCTAGAGGTACCCTTCTGGGGGCCCATGGGCTCAATTATCTTCAAGTGCCTAAGGTCTCCAATAGGCTAAAGACGACCCTGGCTATAACACGATCGTTGTATCGAGTGCCAGAAGACTGGTTCATGTTAAAATTTCATCACTCAATGAGATGCAATGTCACGAACGTTGATAGTCCTGACTTTCATGATACTATTTGAAATTGTTTCATCTGTTATTTTAGTTTAATTTGTGCTAAATTGCACTAATTACTCGCCCCACAGATCCTGTTCATTGTTTCCGATGTGTCTATATTGAGCAGATATTTTTAACGTTTTTTATGAATTATATATATTTCTACTTACTACCTAATGATTTTTGTTTTTTTTTACAAAACCAGTAGCTGAATAAAGTTTTTGGATATTGCTCTCCTGTAGATAGACTCCACACCCTTCTATTCGATCCTTATTACCTGATGTGTAGGGAAATCTTCCTAGTTTAGATCGTCATAGTCCTACAAAATTATCCAATACTTAGGATAGGATCAGGACGTATTCAACCTGTCATACTTTTCTATTCTGAATATTTAGAGCAACTATAGACATATTTTTTTTAATGAAAGCCCGCTTGAATACATTTTTTTCTAGGTGCCAGTTAGTTTTACAACAGACGCATTTTAAATATTTTCTAGCGTAAAAGGGAAGATCTTCCAGCCGGGCGGGTGGTATGCCTGGCGAGGCGGCCGCTATGCCCCGACGATCATTGTCGAGATCTTGTATATATGCTACTTGCTCCGAGAACTCTAATAGCGCGATTCAGGATTGTGACGTCATTGTCTATTGTTCTGAATGCGTGTCTGCAGTGCCATCTGCGTAGCTTGTGGTGTGGTTAAAGTGGTCGCTACAACATAAAACCTTCCTGGTTTTGCGTAACAGTTGGAATAAAACACGATAATACATAACACATACTTTATTTCGCCAAGGGTTCGAATTGTATCATTGTTTGTGCCCCGCCCAACACCTCTCGTATCATTCGATTAAGATCTCGTGAAGTCGCCATTCCATTACACATAATTTACGCTAGCTTCTTACTGGCCCTTTGATACTATTATAACCGCTGACGGTACCAGACCTGAGAATAAAAATATATTTCAATGGCATGGTAATATATGCATACAATATTATAAAACATCGCGATTTTTTATAATATTGTACGCCAAACGAACTGCGGTGTGGTTTCCAGTAATAGGTTAGTATATTAATTAAATTCTCAGTGTATTCCAATGAAGGCAATCACACATTTTTGTAGAGAGTAGATTCAGAAAAGTTTACTCCATCGTTACGCTATGTTTATTACTGTTTTTTTTATTTCATAATACAATCAGAAAAAGTCTATGTATCAAAAATATATTTAAACTTTCACTAGTATATGTTTTTATTAGTAAGGCTGTTTATAACATACAGTAAAATATTTTAACGGGCCTAACGGTAGGTTATAAAGATAGCATTCCAAAAGAAATATGAAATTAATATTAAAAAAAAAATGACCGCCTTGAAAAAAAAGTCATTTATACAATTATTTTATAAATCAACGTGATTTATACCTATATTAAAGAACTTACTGATTCATCAGTTAAAATATTTTACACTATTTTTGTTCTATTTGAAATACTGCGATAACAATAGGTATGTAAGCAATGAAACTTACCTAACAAGTCCAAGGGTTTGTCATAGTCCTCGGTTGTGAATATCTTCTTGGGGAATGTCGTCATCAACTTGAAGTTGTCCTGCTGGGCAAACTCTTGCGCATGCAACTGGAGGTACAGTCTGAAACGATGCATTGCAGTTTGTTGTGAGATTAAACAATTTACACTGTAGCAACACAAGTTACGTATCAAATCAACTCTGTCATTCTAACACATCATGTTATTCGCTATATATTTAAAGTGTGTGGTGCAGTGTATTTTTTATAGCATAGGTACAAAACATAATTTATGTGATATGATTACTAACCATGAAACAATATACCAAATAATTAAAAAAAATACGAAAATACAAAAGTTTACCGTTTCCGATCAGAAAAAAAATTAAAGCATACATTTCAGTGTCAATTGACGTCACCGCCATAAGTGAATATATGTGAGACAGAGAAAGAGCACGTGCAGTGACTATCACGGGTAGAACAGCAGAGTAAAATCGACTAATTCGTTGTCGGGGTTGCGGCCAAAAACTTAACGTTTTAATTAAATAAGTAAATTAAACAACATTTTATTCTCTGCCTTACCTGACGGCGGCTAGCTGTTCCTTAGCACCGAAGGTGTGCGCGATCACCTTGCCGTCCGGCAGTCGCAGCTGGATGCGAGCCTGCTCGTACGCCACCTTGGGGCCCGGGCTGGCCGGCGCCGGCGCAGGCGGCGCGGGGGCAGCCACCGGCGGCTGCTGCCCGGAGGCTGCCAGCCTGTAGTTAAAGGGTATATGTAGTGACTGGACTCAGTGGACTCAGATTTACAGTGCAAGTCACTGCATACAGGTAGACAGAATCTATCTCAGTCGGCTTTCATATTTTGACACCAATAATGGAATAATTTATTACAATAGGTATTATTCATGGGACATAGGTATAAGTTTATCTTTTTCACCTTCATTACGTTTGTTGTTACATGACAGTAGGTTACACTACATTCTCACAAAGCATGAAATGGGGTAAAATGTTACCAAGGGAGAAATTGTGTGGATAGACTGTAGATAAGAGGTCAATGCTCTTGATAATCATCATGTCATTTGTGTAATGAATAATTTGTATTTGCTGTTTATTCTTCATACTATAGGGGTGCATCAATGAGGACAAATTAATTAATTATTTTTATAAACTGTGGATTTTCTAATGCCCTGTAGTGTGATAATTCATATACCT
The DNA here is from genome assembly GCA_905333125.1 of Pheosia tremula. NCBI lineage: Eukaryota > Metazoa > Arthropoda > Insecta > Lepidoptera > Notodontidae > Pheosia > Pheosia tremula. The sequence goes on along the minus strand of HG995404.1, from coordinate 9,110,623 downwards.
ATGTATATGATAATTATCCACTCACTTCCTAGCTTGTCTGTCAGCCTCGATCTGTGCGCGCACTCTGTCCCTGGCCTGCTGATCCTCAATCTTCTCCCTGCGTCGCTGCTCCACCAGCTTTTGCATCTCCTGCTCCTGCAGCCGCTGGCGAGCATCCTGCATCTCCTTGCCGGATTTGATGCGGATACGCTCCCGTTCAAGTGCTTCAGCCTGGATAAGAATATTTTCAGAAAAAAAAAATGTATCGTAAATTATAGTAGAAGCAGAATTCGCCATTCAAATATTTTTGGAGAAGGAATGCAAGTATGTAGTTTAATTTAATCATAACAGTACAGACATACCTTATCTCTCTCCTCTCTCTCCTTTCGTTTTGCTTTCATTCTCTCTTCCAACAGCGCCAACTGAGCCTTCTTCTCCTCTTCAGTCAAGGGTTTTTTCTCTTCGGTCGATTCCGAGAAGGCGCTATGATTCGTCTTCGCCGCGTGATACTCTATCTCATCCTGGTCTTTGAATAGTTTCCCGCACTCGTCGCACTTGAAAGATTTCGCCTCGGCCTGGTCTTCCGCCGTTGACGATGACTCGGGCGCAGGGTCTTGAGAAGCGGGCGTAGCTGCTACGGGCGGCCCTGAGGCAACTGAAGACCCGATAGTATGCCCCGCATCCATCCCAGGATCATCAGCGTGTGCCAATAACCACTCCATAGCAGGTTCCACCCCCTTATAGCTGGTTACAGCCAGAGCTTTTTCCCTAAAACCGAAATAATCATTATCACTTCTAGGTTATACATTTCTTACTGAAAATAATTTGTGAATACATACGCTCGTTCCTTGGAGAACCCCATTTCGACAAGTGTTTGTATTTCCGCCATTGTCAGCTGTGTAAAAACTTATCATTTATTATGAAATAACACCAAAATATTCATTCAACACTCATCAGCTGTTTTTTTAATTTTGCTTGCACGCACAGATAAAAATATCGCGTTTAGTTACATCATTTCACCTTTCCGCAGTGAATAAAAAGTACTCTGTGCCACAGACTAATAAGCTCTGTGTGTTGCGTTAGCTGCTGTAAATTGTGATAAAAAACCGTCACAGCGAATGTTTGTCCACGTAAAATACAAATCTTGAACTCCATCGCCACGAATTTTATATTACTAGAAACTATACATTTTGTTTACATATCTACTTTTGTATTTACCTGGGATATTTTTCTTGGTATGTCCCAACTGATGTCAACCGTTGCCAACCATAACACCTATGCCAACTTTCACTTCAATGACATCTTGTCGATAGATGCAAACGTCCTCTGTCAAAGAAATCAAACGTTTTGCACCAATATTTCATTTTACTTTACCTAAACACAAATTAAGTACTATAATCATCATAGAGCATATACCTACCTAATCATGACTTCACAAAAAAAGTTTGGCAAACGCAAGAGCATGCAAAACAGCGATCCCGGGAAAATCTTGGACCTAGTAATGAATTTAACAGACGATGGGTGTGCTGAATTGCAAACGAAAATAAATTCATATGTACGTGCGATTTTACATGAAAGGTTATCACAATAGTTAATGTCGAAGAACCTTAAACTTTGGTACCTATTGTATAAGTAGTACTTAGAACTTATTTTAGTGACCAATATACTTAGGTGTTTAGCTTTTTAATTATTATAACGGGCTCATATCATTATAATATGACAGGCTCCACACCTGCCGAGCCTATCCAATTTATCGGAAATCCGAAATCGGAATCCTTCTCTCCACACTCTCCGATCAGTGCCTCAATGGTATACTTAGATACCTACGTGAATTATCGGTCTTGTTTCCATAGCTCTCTGAGGAATGCGAAGCGGAGCTGGTTCTCCACATCATAGTGAACGAACAGCGCATGGAGGCCGCCATCGATGCCGTCGGAAACAAAGCGTTGCCCAAGAAAATGAAGCTTTGTGTACGATCCAATCATGATTCTAAAATTATAGTATGCTACGTCAGGTATTCCCGTTCCGTGACAGCTTGGCGTCAGGTATTCCCGTTCCGTGACAGCTACTATGGGGAGGGGTATTATATCTAACCCCCCCCCCCCCCCCCGTTTAGATATTGGTCAAAATAAAGTGCATGAGTCGTTAGTCAATTATTTATTCGTAGGTACTATCATCGTTTAAATCAAGCACCACCTTCGGTCAATCGGTATTGGCCTGGGGCGGCAGGCTGCCAGGGGCGGCGCAAGCTGCTCCTCGCGCTCCTCCTATATTCATTACCTATATTTCCTTAATTTATTGGGCGGCAGACCTCATAGGGCTTTTAGCCCCGGGGCGCCAAATCTTATAATACGCCACTGACTGCACCTTAATATCCGGGATAAAACTTACGAGGTACATTAGAGATTATTTGTTTTCTAGATGTCAAAGATGTTTGGCGAGATACTAAAGTCCAACTGCGCAGTGACGGATCATCTGACTAACTTAAGCAATGAATTTCAGAATATTGTTGCTCCTGTGAGTATTTGATACTTTTGCATAGACTGCAACCCAGTTATAAGACCCTACCTACCTTCTTATCCCGACCTGTAATTTGAACGGATATGCTGATTAGTCTTTTGCTTATTTGTAATCCATTGCGTTGTTAATGTCGACGCATTTGAATAAGGAGACCCTTGTTGCTCCAAGTGGCTCAGTGCAGGTTGGCGGATTTCGCAAGTATTCCAAGAACAAGGTAGAAAATGAGATTGGGGTTTGAACCTGCAACTCTCTTATTTCCAAGGCGAGCATTATGCTTTTTTTGCTATCATCGCAGTCCGATACAACGATAGCAACTATTTAAAGATGATTTTATTGATTTCATAGTTCGTGCTAAAGGACAACACCAAGAAACGTGTTATTTTAAATCCAGTCGTGGGTGACCCGTTCGCTGTCATAGTTTGTGTAGTGGCGCCTAAGGTCATGGAAGAAGTGGTTGGGTCACTGGTCCAGGAATGTTCATTGTATGTACTATATTATATGGGGCGCTTTCCAAATGTTCCTTATTTTCAGTTGCATAATATAGAAGATTACTAAAATTTTTAGGTATATCCTAAATGTTCAATCTTGATCCACCAGCTTGGAACTTTTCAGCGCTAAAGCCTACACGAACGGCCAACTTGGCACCCAATTTGTAGGGCCGATTTGAGGGGACCCTACAAATTGGAGTGTCGAGAGGTAAGTAGGCTAGTCATTTGCATGACAATGGGAAGGCCTCCCTAAAAATCGCCCTAAGGTTTGGGTGGCAAGTAGGGCCGTTTGTAGAGGCTTAGTTGTGGAGTAGATGCTATATTAAAACTAGACGTTTAATTAAACATAAAAACTAATATTATCATTATGGTTATAATTTTATCATGACCATTCTAGCAGCGGGTGATTTAAAATTCCTTGCAATAACGTAACCAAATCATTTCCAGTAAGATTGAAATCTTTGTTTAGCGTCTTCCTTTCATCAGCGTGCTTAATAACTTAAATTCAAGGGTTAAGAGTGTTTCTAGGTTCTCATGGCCCACATTGAAGAAAAGTATTGCTTATGAATACGAGTGCACTCTCAAACAGAAATGTCAGCAACTTTTGCGCGTTGCCAGAAGATTATTTACTCAAGTAAGCTATTTTATTGTAGCTTTAATAGGGGACTTTTGCTTTGCTTTGTGTGTGACATGCAATCATAACGAGTTGACCTTTCATGACCTCAAATTGGGGTAATCGAGTACATATATTCCAAGATCACTCGAAGTCAAAGGTCGCTTGAGGTGAAAGTGAGTTAGGAGCTAATGGCTGAAGCAAAACCAATTAAGTTATTGCTTAGATTTCCTCTAAGAAGTCGAAAAGCAAAGACCTTATAAGTACATACATAATGTTAAAGAGATGACCGTAGAACATTATACATCGATTCAGGTTGCATCATTGGAGACCCTACTCCAGATAGCAATGGAGCAAGCGAAGCAGCTCACCAAGGCCGAGTACTGCTCCGTGCTGCTGGTTGATGTCGATAGAATGGAGCTGTATGACTCATTCACTCCCACCAAGGTTTACTTAATTTGTTGAAGTCTTTTTTTGGGGTAAAACATCCAAAGATACCCAGTTCTCTTTGTAGGAGAGGAGTGGTTATGGGGTTTTTACCCACTAAGCCCCTTCCCCCAGTGTCTTCATACGTTGAAAGGGCTCCCGGATCTCCAAAAAGGAACGCAAGAAACCTAGCAAAAGTGTTAAACCTACCTACCCTAGTGTTAAACTTCAGCCTCCATTTACAACAGCTTTGTCTACATAGATTTTTTGAGAAGTACAAACTTGCTTCATATTCCATACACCATTCGCAATTGGGCCAAACATTTTATAAATTTAGGGGCAAGCTAGCAAGCATTACAGTAAAGTTGTGATCATGAAGATTATAATTATCAGACCGACAAAATACAAGGAAGATGAGATTCGTTTTTGAACCTTTAAATATCGTTAACCGTAGGATGAAAAAGAAGCGGTCGAACGCCGCTTCCCGATGGACATCGGGATCGCAGGACAAGTGATTAAAACCGGCAATTTCATCAACACGAGATCTCCTAAGGAACATCCAGCATTTGACCCGAGTATTGATGGATACCCTGGAGTTGATTGCAAGTGAATATCGCTTATTAATTACTACCAATCAATAATGTTCAATCATCAATGTTAACATTAGAGTACTTCCATAATATCACTAGCTTCTGTCTTTGGCTCCGACAGTACAATACATACTTTGTTCTTCAACTCGACTCCCGATCATAAGGCTGTATCCTATGAATCTTGATGCTGGAACAAATAGATAAGAATAACAAAAAAGCCATTTAAACAAATCCCATGTTTTCAAAGATACCTTTAATGTATGTACATACACAGAGCTTTATAATAATGATGGTATATTTAGAGTGATAATGTAACACCAATCACATTATGGTAATTTAAAACAACTGAATACCAAACACTTAAATTATCCACCGTAAATAGGCCAAACCCTTCCACAGAACGATCCTGTGCTTCCCAATTCGCGAGCAGTCGGGAATTATAGGCGTGGGGCAGCTCGTCAACAAGATATCTGACCCGTTCTTCGACGGCATGGACGAGGAGATGGCGCTGGCTTTCAGCATCTATTGCGGAGTCTGCATTATACACTCAGTGGTCTACCAGAAGATACAGGAGGCGCATATCAGGAACGCGCTTGCTAATGAACTCGTCATGTATCATATGAAGGTAGGCTTCTTAATGACGATAAAGTTCTCAATGGAGGAAGAGTCCTCAATAAACGTAGACCAAAATCATGGTTCATTCCTTAGCCTATTGTTAACGTTATAAGTTTTATCACAGAATACCAAAATAAATAGAATGGCATTCATTCACAAACCAATATCGCCTATTTTCATTCATTGCTTCTTAGGTATACGCATTTCATATTTGACTTCTCTCTTCTGTTGTATGCGTAATATTAGGGTGAGACAAAGCATGTTCTTCACGCAGCTACAGCGCTTTTTATTATGGATGCTACTAAATAACGCGTTGACACGTGTGTCCAATAAGGTGCCTTCGTCGATTGCGATTGCTGCGATCGAATAGGTAATTCCCTTGCATTAGATTATACATTTCCTTACCTGATATCGTAGTTTTTAGTAGCCTACATTCCTCTTCAATCCCAAGTCTAAGTGGAAATCGGTGCCAAAACGTGTCAATGAAAGAACTATAGGTACATGAATTTGTGACGTAATTCAATCTTAAGGTGGGCGATACAGAAGTGTCCCGAATGTTGGACTGCACCGGCTTCCACAGCCACCCTCACTTGACCAGTCTGCATTTCAACCCACGCGCGCTGCCGCTCAGGGAACTGCCTTGCTACGTGTTGAAGATGTTCTCCGATCTTGGGTTTAATCAAAGGTACAAACACTGCATAACTTTCAACAATGAAACCTGCAAAATGACTACTTTGATATGGTTATATGCATAATTGACGATGACTGAAGTGTGCCTTCTTGAAAAAATTATTATTCGTTCCAAACTTTTTACCTAAGTATTTTGATCTTACTTTTGCGCCACAGATAAAATTCTGCCTAACTTGCTCGATATGCGGATGTCCTTGAGCAGACCTATGTACAGTATATTACTAAACGTGTTCTGGCTAAAGCATGTATAGACACGCTCGAAAGATTCTCGTACCTCAACACTTAAGGTGATTATTAAAATGTTCTGCAGTAGGCTAAAACCTTCAGAGCGATTATAACTAACCACAACGGCCAACCCCAGTTCAAGATCCGGTGATCCCTTCCCTACAGATTCCACATCAAGAACCAGAAGCTGGCGCGCTTCATCTTGTACGTGAAGAAGGGCTACCGTGATGTGCCCTACCACAGCTGGTTGCACGCGTTCAATGTCGCGCAGTGGGCATACGCCGCTATCATCAATTACAAGCTCGTCTCGCAGGGTTACTTAAAGTACCTACATACATATATAACTAAGGCCGTAGACTAAAACAGATTCTTCATGAATATCTTTAGGTATTTCAGTGTCTCAGGTCAACTTGGCTAACTATAGTTAGGTCTACGTAACTAGCTAACGAAATCTACTTCTTGAAAAGTGTTCTTATATATGTATAGGCAGAAACGTGAGTTATAATGCTAGGTTATTTCATTTATTAATACATATTTTCTGTCATTTAAGTACGTACAGACAACTCTTTATTCGATCAGGTGATTTACGCTGATCTAGATAGTAGTTCTATTGTAAGGAATTAATATGAACCATTGACTTATTTTCGTCCAGTGATTTGCAAGCGCTGATGTATCTAGTGGCCAGCCTACTCCATGATCTGGACCATCGCGGAACCACTAACAGCTTCCAAATACATGGGCGTAAGGCGATCATTATATATTTCAATTTGTTCCTTCCTTGCTTCTTGCACGAGAATAGAAGCAAGGAAGGTAGGGATAGGTCAAAAAAATACAATCCCGCTGAGTTTCTTGCCGAACTTCTCAGTTGAATTCATGATCTAATCCGGTTGTAAGTTCCCAAATTGTTGTTGGCTTCCAGGCTACTCTCATTTGGGTAATACCGATATATACCCAAAACACTGCCATTGGTACCTATTCCAAAATCTAACAATTAATGCCAAGTCAACAGTGATCGTATGATATTGTTCAAGGTCTATAAGAAAGAGAGTTCCTGCCGCGCAGAACACGTGTTGTTTTAAATTACAATGCATGTTTTCCACCAGAGACAACCCTAGCTGCTCTATACTCGAGCGAGGGTAGCGTGATGGAGCGGCACCACCTCGCGCAAGCGATGTGCATCCTCAACACGGAGGGCTGCGATATCCTCGAGACCCTCCCAAGGAGGGACTACGACAGGGCCATCATGATGCTGAGGGACTACATACTCGCTACGGATCTAGCTAATTATTTCAAGTTTGTTTATTTGTATCACCTCAACTCATCACGTTAAACATGACGTGACCAGCAAAAAGCTGCTGACAGATAAAACCATGCAGAGCTGAAAACTGGGCTTAGTGACGTTCATGAGGAAGCCTATGTCCAACAACAGCCCAATTAATTAATTTATTTAAGTCTAATTAGAACGATCACAGGCCAAATACTAACTAATCAGTACACATCAAGGTATACTTACAAGTCTTTTATCTTTCTCACCAAACTTCAAACAAAATTACCGCCCATTTATACGCAAACAAATCTATGCTTGGGTAAGATTCCAAAAGATCGTTAAGCACGGTGAGGGTGCGAGGAATAGGCGACTTTGCTCTCGCAACAGTATGGCATGTAGGGAAAGCAAACTATATACGTTTCCTGCAGCAACAGTAGTTGTTAAGATTCCACACACACACACACACACACACACACACACACACACACACACACACACACATACATACATACAGTAGTTGAGAGAGAGGGAGGGAGAGAGATCGAGAGAGAGAGAGATGAGTCGCAGCAATGGACCGAGGCTAATGATGATGTTACACTTCAAGTTTGTGACAGGATATTCCTAATATAAAGACTATAGTGATGCTGTCATTGGAATAATATAGCTTGGTGGCTGTATACTGTATATGTTTATTAGGAACTTGAACGAGTACAAGTCGATATCAGTGGATTACCTAAAGGGCAATCGCGTGCACCTCGCAGCCCTGCAGGCGCTGCTGATGAACGCCGCCGATCTGAGCGACCAGCTCAAAGACTGGGGCAGCGTTAAGAAGACTGCAGTAAGTCACTTGTACCACAGGCAAGCGTTCAAAAGGATATATGTACCCCATCACGGGCGTAGCCAGGATTTGCTTGGGTGGCTAGGGTGGCGCAAAGCACGGAAACTCGAATTTAACCATTATCTTCTCCTTGTCAAAAAATATGACACCAATAGAAAATTGCTCTTTCCCTGATACGTCACTGCTCTCATTTGCTAAGATGCTATAGAGACACACACTTTCTTGACATCAGTAGCGATATGTTCTTATATGTTTGGCTTGACTCCTGAGCCAGGCATGAGCCAGGGTTAGGGAGCTGCCCCACTCAGCCGCACAGTCGCTACGCTCGCGTCCCCCATCATACCCTTTTGAACGGGCACACGAAGTTCGCCCCTACCAGGATTAGATCCCGGGAGCTGGTAGTCACCCCTGCTTCTGTCCCTCACAGCACACCAACAGATCTAATCGGATCGAAAATGACACTACACCTACATGTCTCCCATTGATTCGTGGTCTGTTAACGCGTCAGGCGGCGGTGCTGACGGAGTTCTTTAAACAAGGCGACGCGGAGAAGAGCCGCGGCGCGCTGCCCGCAGTCATCATGGACCGGGACAAGTGCTTCATACCAGAGCTGGAGATACAGTTCCTGCAGACCACCTGCATACCGCTATTCGAGTACCTACGTCTCATTTACATATGCGTTACATCTAACATACAACTTTATCAATGTTCAATAGGTAGGTCGGTGTTTGGAAAGATTCGACAGACTATCTACACATTCACTTGTATTTGAAGCCTTTTGCGATCTTCCAGTCTGTCTGTCATCAACTTCTAAAGCTTTGAACCAAGATGTGTATCTATACAATTTCGTTTAGGTATATGAATTTGACTGTCTTGATCCTGACTTACAGGAGTAACAGTGTTGGGAGTGTGTGGCGGACCAAGTCCCCGTTTAAAAGTTGCAAACTTTGTGTCATCTACCTATAGTATCCTGGGAAGGATCCTGCCGAAAGCAGGGCCGTGCACTAAAATTGTTGAAAATCACATCGAGCGATGGGACGCCTCGAAACCCATATTTGCTGAGGTATGTGACTATGCAATGCACTTAAAATGGTGGAAAATTGTAGCTACCTTCACACCTACACTATCCAAAAATCAAGTTATCTAATGTCATGTTCGTTGGATGAATTTCATGGATTGGATCCCTGCATTCAAAAAGCGTCTTTATCAAAAAGATGAAAGTCTCTGAATCAAAAAGGTCATATTATTTTAATGACACATTTCAATGTGAAGTTTTATAATAGGGAACAGTAGGGTAAGCGGGAACTTCCAATGTTATTTGTAACGCCATCCAGAAAACATGCTGTCACTGTCAAACTTATTTATAAAATCTTTGGTTTGAATGAGAAACAGTACATAGTAAGGATTGTGCTAATGGTCCTATAAAATTCATGGTTGCGACCATCTTTAGAATTATTTCAAATTGCACATCGGGATTTTAAGTTTCGTTCTTTTACCGGGACTCTGCCAAGGTCACTGCAAAAATCAGTGAATATACTCGTATTTAACCCAAAAATTTAATTGAATCTTGTTTTTATCGGTTAGGCGTATAAACTGTGAAGGATAGAATTAGGTTTATTTATTAATTCTATGTCCGCCAACCCGCACTGGACCAGCGTGGTGGACTATGGCCTAATCCCCCCGGCATTGAGGGGAGGCCCGTGCCCAGCAGTGGGACATTAAAAAGGGCTGGTATTATTATTAATTCTATGCTGTAAAGGTACCGATTTATTATTAAAATTATGAATTGTAGGTGCCTCTCACAGCTGGTCTGTCAGTTCTGCTGAGCCCGGAGCTCGACAACTTGATAGAGTTGAACATAAAGGAGCGCGACAGACTCCGCGCGGAGGCGGAAGCGGAAGCGGCTCTCGAACAACCCGCTTAGAAACTAGTACCAAATTGGAGCTGGGCCCCAAGTCTGCTAACACAATCGATTCATAATCCAACAGCAACTGCATATCCCATACAGTGCCTGTCAAAAGTGACAGTTACTAAGCGGTTGCTGTTCGATTGTATTAGCAGACTTGGGGCCCTGGTACCTACTGTTCAGAACTGAGGTTTTTTGACATAAATGATTGGTCAAACTGACACGCATCGTCTCAATACTGCGTATCGCCGTCATCGTTCGTGCATAGCATATGCTGCAGTGGAACAGCACCTTTACAAGTGAGCTTGTACCTGCTATTTATTGGTCCAGCTTATGTCATAGTGCCTCAGTTTCAAAAAGTTACCATTGAGATTCGTTGCGAATTTTAATGTGAAGTTTTTAGGTATTTCTTTAATTATTGATAATTTATTATTATATTCATATTATAATCGTGCGTTCCGAAATGTGATAGGTAGTAAGAAAAGAGTATACGCTTTGGAAAATTCTAGTTATTTTTAAAACTTTTCATAATAAAAAAAATAACAAGAATGTTTTGTGTATCATTTTATTGTCACATTAAAATATTAATGACATACATTTTTGTATTCAAGTGTTTTATAACTACGTGCATGGGTGTGGAATTCAACTATTCACTATAAACCTAATAGTATTACTACGCTTAGCTAGTAATAATAAGCTCGATATTCGTGGGATGAATGCCGTGTAATTAGTATTTTGATATTCTTTAAATTTATTTGGCTTTACACAGGAACATCTTATGATAACTTATTAATCAAAAATGATCACATAGCAGATCTTAAAACTTATATTAGGGTCGATTCTCTGCAGCATTCTCATAACTTGTACTTATCTGGAATAATATTATTAAAAAAATCACTATAAAATAAGTCATTTTTAACCTACTTCAAAAAGGAGAACTTCTCAATTCGATTGTATTTTTTTTAATGTTTGTTGCTTCAGATCTCAGTCATTTATGAACCGATTTGGAAAATTATTGAGATAACTTGCGCGTGAGATTACATAAGATAATGTATTTGATACATTTATCTCGAATTAAGTGCAACTTCGAGGATGCTGTAGAGTTGACGCAAATATTAAGTAGGTAACATATTCGTGAGTAACTTTAAAAAAAAAACGCTTTTAAAGCGCCGAATGAAAACGAAATTTCTTAAAGTATTAGATTTTATAAAAAAATAAATTAGGTACTGTATCACAGTATGGAATGAAGTTTTAAACTCTTTGGTTAACAACAAAGGTAGCATTAATATAATGTTTTTTTTTTACTTTAATTAAATAATTTTTTTTTAAAACGTAAATCCAGAGACGCTAGCTGCTTTTTTTATGGGATATGACACATTATCATTTATCTATGACCATATGAGGTGCGGCTATGATACGATATGTTATTGAAACATAAATAATAATCATAGTTTCATAAATTTCTTCTATGACATAGGATCCTATAATATCCCTATAAAGGTAGGTTAGTTATCTATAATTTTACTAAGTAGGCTCTACGGTCTTTGATTATCGTAAGTATACTTTTAAAATTACTGGAATATAATAACTCACATTGGTATATTTAAAAAAACTAGGATTGTAGAATTTAAGTTGTTTTGCTAAATGGTAATAAAGTCGCTCTTATTTAAATATGCGCGATATAGGAATGTTATTTTCGGTTTGGTTGGACCATTTTGTGAATTAAATAAAACTTAGAGTATAACATTATCTTAAAAACTAATCGAGTAATCCGTTCTCTTTCGGTTGAAGCAATTCATCGACGAATTCTTTGACCATTTCTTTCATTTTAACGTCCATAGCTTGTTGTTCGCTGTGAAAAAAAAGTACTAAGTAAACACATTTTCACAAAAATAAAACTTATTGCCAACAATATTACTTTCGGTCCGACCGAATCGAATCAGTCGATTCATAAGGTAGTGAATCGGCTGCTGATGGAGTCCAGTGAGTGTGGTGTGTGTGTGGCGTGTGTGGTTGGTGTGGCGAGTATGGTGAGTATGGCGGGTGTGGTTGGTGTGGCGAGAGTGGTTGGTGTGGCGAGTGTGGCTGGTGTGGCGGGTGTGGCGAGTGTGGCTGGTGTGGCGAGAGTGGTTGGTGTGGCGAGGGTGGCATGTGTGGCGAGCGTGGCAGGTGTGGCGAGTGTGGCAGATGTGACGAGTGTGGCAGGTGTGGTGAGTGTGGCAGGTGTGGTGAGTGAGGCGGGTGTGGCGAGTGTGGCTGTAGTGGCGAGTGTGGTGATTGTGGCTGGTGTGGCGGGTGCCTCACCTGGCGGTGGGCGCCTCGCAGACCAGCTCCGAGTAGTACTTGAGCTTGGGCTCGGTGCCGCTGGTGCGCAGCGTGACGCTCAGCCCGTTGGCGCAGCGGAACTGCACCATCTCGCCCGTGCGGTACTCCCGGTCCAGCCCCGTGCCCAGCACGTCTGATGAATAACAAAATATATTCATTTCTTATATTTACCCGAATACTACACATAGAAAAAAAACAAATTTTCGGTTTTTATCGCGTTTATTTTGTGCTTACGACCGTTCCCGACGTTCCGGCTGCTTTACAGCAACCATGGTCACGGGAGAACTGAGGTGGTTGCCGTCCTAGTGTCAATGTTTGTACTGGGGTACCCTCATATTTATTTGTTGCTTGCGGTCTCATCTACGCAGAAACTGCTTACAGTGTCTTGAGGTCTTGCAATGGTGCGCTTGGTTTTAGAATTTAATGATATTAATTACTGGATCCCAAATCACTCCCGACGACTTGGGAAAACCATAAAATACACGCAATAAAATGCAATAAATTAGTTTTATTTCAATAAAATAATGAATAAAGATGCGATCTGTAGTCAGAAAAGTTGGCATAGCTGCAACCGGGGTGATGTGTCGGGGAGCCGTTCACCGACAAGTGTGATGACTACCCGAGTGGTGGTGAAGGTGGTCCATCACCAACTGCACGTCAGCCGTTTGCCATACGGATTTCTCCACGAAGAAAAGAAGTGGGCATAGTTGCCTTAAGAAATATACCCGCAATTGTGGTAAGAACTCTTTCGTACCAGTTGTGGGTGTGCGCGCAAGGACTTACTTTGATTTTTGGCGGGAAACTGAAAAGTCATGGCGTCAATTGTGTTTTAATTTCTAAAACTAGTGTTCCTGCGAGTTATAGTGAGTGATATAAGTGGAATATTAACCATTATGGGTTCGGTAAAGTGCACAAGTGTAGGTAATTGAAACAGAGTGACGAAACATGGCTTTTCAGGTTCTCACAAAAAATCCATGAAAAATCTTTCAGTAAAGTATCCATCCACTTTACTGATTGAGAGGGATGGGAGGGTATTTTACTTGGGCCTAGCCTTTGGGGCATTTGTATATGCTCAAAAAACAGAAAGAAATTATATTACTTGACACTGGCAAAATACCTATGGTGATGCCAAATTTGAAAAAAAAAACTCTTTCGTAATTACTTACTTAAATGTCTATCGCCGTTCACCTCGTCTGGTATCTTGACGCCCGCAGTGAAGTCGTTCACGTATACCACCTCGCACTCGCCTATTTTCTTGGGATACTGTAATAGTCCATATATATTAAATAATAATAATAATATCGAGCCAGACGAACACACCAACTATACGGTCCTACGCTAAGCAACGCTTGTATTATGGGTACCGTACAATGGATTGAGGGTGTATTCGTCTGGCGATATTATTATTATCTTCTATCTATGAGGTTAAATCAGGTTTTAGCGGAAGAGTTTTCAGGCAGGCGGGTATTATTCCCGACGACGACCATTATGCCTCGAAGGTTATTGTCAGGGTCATCTATACAATAAGTTACGTGCTCCAAAAACTCTCATAGCGCGATTCAGGATTGTGTGTTCATTTATTCTGGGCGTCGGATGCAGCGCTATCTGTATATCGGCGCTGTGAACATGTTTCTTGTAGTTAACGAGTTATAAGCACATTATGAGAGAAGCCTTGATATTTTTAAAGAGAACTAGACAATGGTCCAGCATACCTGCCCCGGTTCACCGTAATTCCGGATCCTTCTGAATATCTTCTGTATGACGGCGGACTCGTGGCAAACGTAGTACGAGTTGTGCGTCACGTGGTACCCGTACTGCGCGTACAGCGCGTGCAGCTGCTGCTGCAGGCACGAGCCGCGCGCGCGCAGGTACGACGCCAGCGACGCCACCTGGGGGGGGGGGGGGGGAGACACACATTCATTGCCCTGAACACCCACCGACCCACACTACTACCCTTTAAACTGGTACGTTTTTATTGGGCATCTATACTAATATTATAAATGTGAAAGTTTTGGATGGATGTTTGTTACTCAATCACGCCAGAACGGCTGAACGGATCTGGATGAAACTTGGCACAGAGATAGATTATAGTTTGGAATAGCACAATTTATATCGGTAAAATGTACGGTTCCCGTGGGATAAATTTGTTTGAATTTTTCATAGCGCAATGGATCGACATGATTTTTTGCAGGGGTAACACCGTAGGACGCAGCTAGTTTGTAATAAATATGCAATTTAGTATGCCGATTTAAAAAAGAATACGGACAAAATGACAATGGAGCAACATTTTTTTTTAAATTGGCGTATCGCAATTCGGACTTGACATAATGATCACAAATGCTCTAAAGAAGGACAAGGTAGTAAACCCTTTCTGAATCACGCGGTATAAAAAATTACAAGGTATTGTATTTACATGCACGGCGGCGGACACGCCGTCCTTGTCTGGCACGCGGTGGTCGCACATATAGCCGATCGCCTCTTCGAACGCGAACAGCGGCACCTTGCCTTGCTGAGCCAATAGCAGCGTCGTGTTGCCTGCAACCAATCACCAATTGAAGACTATCCGAATATTAGCTGAAAGTTGCGATCGTATAATACACCTTAACGTTATATACACATGGCTCATCGCGTTAATTAAAACGATGTCGGAGAGTGCTTCCATGCTTAGATTCAAGCGCTGAATCAAATAATTCACAGGCGCCCATCGAAACATTCCATCATTCGTACGTTAAATACATTCATTCGAATCGAAATGGAGAACGAAATAAACTATGAGACTAGGACGTCAACCACCTCAGTCCTTCCGAGGCCATGGTTGCTGTAAAGCAGCCAAAACGTCGGGAACGTAAAAACATAAAATAAACACTATAAAATTCGCAAAAAAAAATTTATTCCGATCTAAATAAAGTTCCTTGCAATTTCTGGATGCCAACATCTAGGTCGATCAACATCCCCGAAATGAACACAGACAGACTAAAAGGGCTCGTAGCCGGGCTACAAAAAAATTATCTCATAAAAAATATTTTAGCAATACTCTCTTGCTTGTATTTATTCCGGCTGTCGTATCGCCGAGCAGTTGCAATAATTTTCGTAACTGGTTTAATCACTTGCAATCTAGCCGGCCAGACAAAGAACGTGGTGTGGCCTACTTAATAACTCGTTGGTGTGGCCATATCAAACTATAAGTACAATATCGCCAGACTATAAAATCAGTGTCAGAACATTTTTTATTCATGTAAACCGTCAAGTACAGTACCTAAAATGCTAAGCTACAACTTTACCACCCGTTCGGAATGCCGTTCGTATGGAGAAGAACGGGCAATAAACTCCATGGTTGCTCTTTTTAAAAAGATCTTTTACATTTTTGAGCAGTACATTGTTATGGGTATGTGAGAACAATGTAGGAACGGCTATGTAGGCAGTGCTATGAGATGGCGGAATTTGTTGCGCGATATTATTTATATGACGGCCTGATTAGCGCATGGTAGTGACTCTGCTTTCTGCGCCGAGGGTCCCGGGTTCGAATCCTGGTAGGGACACAAACTTTGTGTGATTAGCACGAATGTTTGTACCCGAGTCATGGATGTTTAATATGTATATAAGTATTATATACCGAGTTCGCCCTCAGTCCATTATTCGGTACCCATAACATTAAGCTCAAAGTGGGACCGTATAGTTGTTGTGTTCGTATGGCGATATTTATTTATTTATTGACAGCAATGCGATGGTTAAATAACTGCAGCAAGGATGGCCTGATGCCTGGTCTGTTGACTTGCCTCAAAGTTTGCTGGTTCACTCACCCATCCACTTGAAGCCAGTGAGAGTCTCCACGAACTCGCCTCTGCCCTGGACCACGGCTCGCAGCATCTTGGAGCTGACGATGCTAGCGATGACGTACACGTCGCCGGCGTGCTGGCTGGCCGGCCGGCTGCTGTACTGCCGCAGCAGCCACCAGCCCAGCAGCGCGCCCATCTCGTTGCCAGTGAACACCTTCCAGCATTTCGTACTGAAACAATAATATTCATTTCTTATATGTACGCGATTACTATGTAGCGACCATGTCGACCGCACCACAAGCTACGCAGATGGCACTGCAGACGCATTCAGAACGATAGACAGTTGATGTCACAATCCTGAAGCGCGCTATAAGAGTTTTCGGAACACGTAACATATATACAAGATCTCGACAATAACCGTCGGGGCATAGCGGCCGCCCCGCCAGGCATACCACCCGCCTGGCTGGAAGATCTTCCCTTTTCCGCTTAAACTATACATAAAAATCCTTAAGATCTTTGGACACGTCTCAAGGCGAGAAAATGACTCCATAGAACGATTAGTTATACAAGGCAGAGTGGAAGGCACCACACCACGTGGAAGGTCGCCCATGCGATGGACCGACCAAATTAAGTCTGCCATTGGCGGCCCCCTGCATGAGTACACCAGGATGGCATCCAATAGGGAGAGATGGCGAGACATCGTGAGGCAAGCAACACCAGTCCCAGAACCAAAACATGACGACCACGACCGCTCTGACAAGAGCATCACGACTTAGAAGAAGATACACTGAAATATAACTAATTTTACGGACGTTATCGCGTTTATGTTCGTCGAAACGTCGGAAACGTATAAAACATAAAATAAATGCGATAAAATCTGTAAAATTAGTTTTATTTCAATGGAATATTTATTATAAAAATGTACGCATAAAGTTTCCGATTGGAAAATAGCGAAATCATTGAAAGCGGTGTTAAGACGCGGGTGCGACAGAGACAGGGCACTACAACCTCTCTCTCTTTACTACGTAGTAGCTGTTACCAAAAATGGCGAACGTCTTTATAAAATTATGTAATATATTTCGAAAATTCTTCCTCATAACTTATGTCATATAGGAATGAGTACTGGAATGTAATATACTAGGTAAATAATACGCATATACCGCATTAGGTGCTTAAATAAAGATTGCCAGACGAACACACCAACCAAACTAAGCAAAACTTGTATAATAGGTACCGTACCATGGACTGGAGAAACCTGAATAAATCATTACATATATGTATCGATATTAAACGTCCATATACCTGGTACAAACGATCGATGTCATCACACAAAGTTTGCCACCACCGGGATTTGAAGCCGGGATCCTCGGGACAGAATCCTGGGTCACTACCAACTGTGCCATTTGGGCTGTCTACTTAGGTCTCACCTCTCGTTATACTCCGTGACCGCCAGCCTGTCTGCATCAGGGTCGTTGATCAGCACCAGCGATACTTTTCTCTCCTCAGCTAGCTGCTGGCTGAGCTGCATGCACTCCAACTCCTCAGGGTTGGGGAACTTCACGGTCGGGAACTCGGGATCCGGAGTCTCTTGCTCTTTCACACTTATTGGCGCCTGTTTCAAGGATTTTTTTAATTGGCTGTTATGTCAAAACCTAGTATGTTCTACTGTTGGGCACAGGCCTTCCCTCAATGCGAGGGGGATTAGGCCACAGTCCACCACGCTGGCCCAGTGCGGGTTGGCGGACTTCACACATCTTTCGAGGGGTTGTCACAGATATGCAGGTTTACCGGGGCGCCACAGTAGTATGCCAAGCGCGATCCTGTGGCGCCCCGCTCAAAGGCGGTGATGGCGGACCAAGGGGTTTTAGTGGGTATACCGGCACTCTGCCGGGGAGTCCCACATACCCCTCTCGTCCCCCCGGGCGAGAGGGGATGCGTAACGCATTTCCCCTTGTAAAAAAAAAAAAAAAAAAAGATATGCAGGTTTCCTCGCGATGTTTTCCTTCACCGTTTAGCAAGTGATAATCGTGGTTGAAAATGCGATCCGGGGTTTGAGCCTTCGAACCTTGTTACCGATTTTTTTCATGGCTAGGTTTGTTACCTTATCATATTAAATACCATAGAGCGACGCTCCCCTTGTGCCCACTTTATGGCATAATCTGGCCCCTTATTTGGGACTAAAACGGTACCAACTGCGACATTTTTGTGCAGTGCATTTATATATATCTTTAGAGGGAGATGATTTTTAAATGTTTTCTTCTCAAATATATAATGACGTACATTTGAGTAGGGTTTAAATATTTGAGGGTAGTCTAACCTTCAAGTTGGCTATTTCGAACGCTTTCACGATGTAGTCATAGCCAACCCCGTGCATCGCGCTATACACTGTCTGTATGCCGGCTTCACGGTTCTCCTTCAGCACTTCTGGGCCGAGACTGTCCAGGATGTACTCCATGTACTTATTTGTGACCTCGGCGGTGCAGTCCTTGACGAGCTCGTGGGAGCGGATCTCGGCTATATCCCAGTGCTCATCTGGGATGCTGTAATTGGGTGAATGTTGCAGAATCTAGTATTTGAGGTTCAGTTGGGACCAGTCAAACGAGAGGTTAACGAATTAAGAGTTACAGACTAATGGTTCAAATCACATTTTTGACAAAATATGACCCATAATGGTTGGTAAATAAAATTAAGACGGAAATAAATTTGACACGGCAAAAATATTTCTATCTTACTCATACAGTATGGTCATGAGAACAACGGCAATTCATTTAATTTAGTTTATGTTTTGTGAATTGGATAGAACCTAATATTGGCAGCAATATTTTTACTGATGGCAAATTTTATTGAGTCATATTTTCTTGATAACAGAATTAGCACAATAGGGTACCCTTAACACCAAGAAATCGTTCAAGAACTTACTCCAAGCACTGCAATATCTCCTCCAAAACATAATCATCATGCGGCGATATTATCTGCGTCCCGTTCCCCCAGTACACCTTATACCCGTTGTCCTCCTTGGGGTTGTGGGACGCGGTCACCATCACACCCGCGGCGGCACCATAAAGGATGGTGCCGAAGGAGACGAGGGGAGTGGGGCAGACGGTGGAGAATATGTGCACTGGGATGGAAGCCGATATGAACACCTTCGCTGTTAGTTCGGCGAATCTGTAACAAATAATTAGGAAAATAGTCCACCAACCCGCACTGGGCCAGCGTGGTGGACTATGGCTTAATCCCCCTCGCATTGAGGGGAGGCCCGTGCCCAGCAGTGGGACATTAAAAAGGGCTGGTTTTTTTTATATCTTTCTCTCTACTTGTTGAAGGGGAGGTAAATCTGAAGGCACCGGCCCGAGCCAAGTGACTAAGGTTTAAAAAGTGCTTGCTAGAAATTTGCGAACTAATCTACAGGTATTGAATATGACTGCTTTTTGAAGAAGTGTGTGTGTGGATGGATAATTATTATTAGCAAAATAGTTCGGACTATAGTTTGACCCTTGTAAAGCACTAGATGCGACAGGCTTGGTAGGTTAAGGGGTACCAATTTCATAGATTCATTTGCACGCGAGATGACGTGATTTTCTATCGTGAGTATCCCCGTGCTATCCAGTAACGCGGTATTTACCAATCGGATCGCCACAGCAAAAAGAGACAACAAACTAAACATTAAATACACTGGCAGCTGCTTGCTTCACTATAGCTCTATCTCGCTCTGCGTCTGGGGCGACAGTCAAATTATAAGCGATTGCCTCAATGTTATTTTTTGATATAGTAGTGCAAAGATTGAAAGATCTACTTAAGAGGAGGCATCGGAATATTGGTTGATTTTCTATTCCATGTATTGACTATGAACCAATTTTTTTGGTATATATAATTTCAGTACTTGATCCGCAAAATCGAAGCTGGCATTGAGAATTACGTAACCATATGCCTGACTGACCCAGGTCTCCTAACACAATCGACTCTGTATCGAATGCCAATGGCATAGTAATAGAGAAATTGCATAATAGTGGGCCCTGTATTATTACGTAGTATATTGCGTCACTTTTAGTTAGAATTACGCAGTTACGGCGTACTGGTGGACCTGTGTAATTTTCTGGAATATTGCAGTTCCATCGCGTACTCCCACCCACCCAATTAGAATGTTATTGAATCCAATTACTGAAATACCGAACCGAACCGAATAGAGTCAGACGTCGTTGATTTCTGCATCAATTGAACGTCTCACAACGTCTCTCGCTTAATTGGAATTGTATCAGTAAATATAGAATATGTATATCAACATATTTTTCAATGTCTATGTTTTTTTATTATTATAGCTTTTATAGACTTGGATTTACACCAGGTACTCTTGGTTATATCAGAGTCAGAATATTGTTAATTCATGTAAAACATGTCAGTCCTTATGAATCGTCAACTTGTCACAAAATATTGTGCTACGATTTTACCATTGAGGCATCCTCATGTCCGAGTCCTCGCGTTTAGAGGCGAAACACGTGTCGAATACATTTTTAGATTCGCTTCGTTTCGCGGAGAATTGCATATTTGGGGTCCCGTCACTCGCGATAGATAGTTTCGCGACTAACATCTTAGAGGAGTTCGGTGTTGCTGACTTCTTTAGTTATCGATCAACTTGTTTGGTTTATAATTGGAAAAGTTGACAAGCCGAGGGTCAGTGGTGGGTTCCTCTTCCCCCATTTGTTTAACAATGAATTTCCGCCAAGTATCACCTAGTTCTATCAATTATATGTGTAGTACATTATTAGGACCAGGAAAAAGAAGAAATACTATCCCATTAAGATTGAACCTTTAGCCACACTTACTTTGGCAGTGTCCTTACAGTGTTTTTCCACTAAACACAAGATGTACTGATAAAAACATGGCCGAGGCCGGCAACTGAACGCGCCCGCACCTCTTACAATAAAATCCCGTACATGTTAACTAACACAGTTAATTAACAATGTACACATACATATAACAGTGAGATAGGTACGTTAATCATATCTGCGTCGTCGAGTGATCGATATCAATGACCCCCGCAATTATTATGATAAGATAAGGGAACTGAGGTCACGCTACTACATCTTATACCGACTGTATATGATGTTGTAATTTGAACTTCCCACATTTGAGATAGAGCTGAAATTCTAACAGCACGGTGGCTGCTATCAGATTGATATGAATTTTATATACGTCATAAGAGCATCATGACGCAAACGCATTTCAATTTCGGATCATTTTTAAACATAACCTCACTCGGGGTTTGAGCAGAAACATTTAAATATTGTGTTCATAAAAAAAAAATTCAGATTTTCATAGATATTACTACCTTGTTCCCACGGCTCAGCACACGCAACCATCAATTATGGTTTGCTGCTCGATCGCTAATTGTTACAACGTGATAATATACAATCTAATAACAAAAGGTCTATTGAAAACATTTTTTTTTAAGTACTAGCATTTTGGGACGTTAAAAGTATTTCCAATACCTAATCAAACTAAGTTTGTGTTTGCAGCACCTTTTACCACTAGACTATTGACGCTAAGCTTACCTCTTACTATGATGTCTGCCGTCGTACCCAATGACAACGCCGTTGTGCAACTGACTCTGATTGCATTCCTTCTTTATATAGGAACACAGACCCTGAAATGAATTAACTGCTATAATACGGCACACTTCCCCTAAGCATGAAGGGGGAAGGTCATAGTCGGTGGACTAGCAGTTCTGGGCCAGCGTGGTGACGCTAGTCGAGTGCGGGTGATGAACTTCGCACGGCTTTCGACATATATGCAGGTTACCTCCGCCGTACATCAAGGTGATAATAATTATTGAAACAATATTCTCACATTAAAATCCAAAAATCCCAGAGGTGAGACGGGGTTTAAAAATACTACCAACTTGGCTATGACTGCAGCCATTGAATGTATCTTTGCGTATACAACTATGTACTTATTGATAATGCAGTGTTTTACTGTTGCAGTGTCCCAAGTTAAGAAATTGGATGGGAGTGTGTGTCATAGAGGGAGGCCTGTCGAGCAGTGGACTTCTTCAAACTGATGGATGCAAGCAAAGTAAATTAAATCAAACCTGTGTGGTCTGCAGTACGACGACATCGTTCATACACTTGAATCCAGCTCCCATGCGATCCCGGAGACCTGCTGTGCCGAACTTGAGCCGATGCAGCATGGTCTTCCTCAACTTGTCCCATCTTGCGTTAGCTATATCGTCTAATACTTCTTTACGGGTGACTGGGTTCTGGATAAACCATTTAAGAATGTTCAGATCTTCGAGTGTTAGTTGTTACATAGGAGAAACTTTTACTTTAGTGTGGGTATTTATATGACAAAGTGAATAGCCCTTTAAGATGATGGTATTAATAATTTTCAATTCTCAATACAGTGGTACAATGTGTAGACTAAAGTATATGGTAGCTTACAAATAAACTCACACTTTTTTTAAAATACTAGTCTTGTGCAATACATATCATTAATATTCTTGTCAGGCTCTTCCAATTAATATATAGCTTGTGTTAGAAGTGAGTTCATTCATGTCAATAGTTTAATAGTCAGGTTGGGGATTGAGACTGTAATCTCTCTCATCCCACTAGCCAGCATTAACTTGATAGAAGCAATAATACCATAATAAACATACTTCAAATAATCAACATAATTAATTATTTATTTACTTAGGTACCTAAACAAATATAAGTATTAATGAATCTGTTATATACGGCAAACTTAGGCAAATAATACTTGTATACATTGCAGTGTAATTGATGAATGAAAACCAATCTGACCATTTTTATTATGTTGACCTTCAGAATTTACATATATCCTATATATTACACATACTTACCTAATATAATTTAGTGGGCTATTTCTTTGATCAATTCTCAAGTTTAAGTACATACCTACTTTATCATTTACTTTATTCGTAGGTACTCGTATAAAATATCACGTAATGTGTAACCTTTCAAAAAATCAAGGACAAGGAAATATCCGTTGTTTAGTGTTAATTATAGGGTTTTATATATAGCTCACCTTGTCGTATTTTAACCAGCTGTTGACTGCAGCATCTAATTTTGCGTCCGTACTATCACAAACCGACATTTTTGCTGCAACGAGAGATCAAAAGAGGCATACAATGTGCAATCGTTACAGGATACAACGCGGTATTATTAAGAGGTTTACGATACGAACAACTCGAAGTCACTGATCACACGCCAGCATCCGCACAAAACACAAAATTTACTGATAAATAAATTAATTATTGCGGTGCAACACAACTTATGATTTGAGATCTTAACTGTGCTTATTATATTTGAATCACCATAGCAAAACCAACTCTATTATAAGTGATTAAAGTATGTTTCTCGATAAATTGACTAATTTGGCAAATTGGTTTGACACATGGACTTGACAGCGCAGACATTAGACAGCACAGATATTCGGATACCTGAATGCACCAGACTACTAGAGGTCACTGTTGTAACTGTCTGAGATAATCTAGAGATAATAAGCTTTATCAGCGTGTAAGTATGTTATGTTTACTTATAGATTCTCAACGATCTTTAAAATATGTATTGGGAATCTTGGTATATACCTACGGCTCATGTGGAACCAAGTAGTATTGAATTTATATAATTTTATCGAAACATTGATACGATCGATAATCGATATCATTGAAACCAGTACAGCGATTTTATCCGGACTTTCAAAAGTAGATCGTTAATTTTTTTAGTAATCCATAAAATGTATCGGTCAAACAAAGCAACACAACAACAACATTATACGCCTGATTTAGACCTGATAGCAATGATTCTTATAGTTGTTTTAGCAGTGGACTATTAGAGACGGTGTCCAATGTTCATCATGATCCCATGGATCTGGAATAGATTCTCATTCCCAGGAGTATGATAGCTACTTAGAATTCTATTATTATCATGCCTTAACCCAGATAATACCATCCCGGTCCACTCGATGGTTTATTAGGAAATAGTTGATGCAATCAGGGAGCAATCATATAATTTGTAATTGCTCGCGGCGGAACCGTCCACTCGATGCCTAGGGTCCGGCGAGGGCGAGGGGAGCTTCCTTCTTGAACGTCCATTATGGTTTAACATGTATGAGAATCTATAATAATATTTAAAAGTAGCAGTACCGTTATCTCCTCCTGAGTTCAATATGGCAGGCTGTAAAAAAAACGCTCGTACAAACGTAAAACTAAAAATTGTAACCCAGCTAGGGATAAAATAAAAAAAAAATTGGTATTTCTGTAAATTTTTACATTAATCACCTTACAATTAAACGAAGCAATGCGAAACACAACTTTTTATCTGACTTCAGCGAGGAAAATGCTAGATGCAATAATTAATCAGCGTTTCATTATTCACAGCATCAAGCCTACCCAGTAAACTATATTATCTATTTGGTTAATATCTCACTAATATTATACTTCCAATAATATTATCTATACTAATATTATAAATGTGAAAGTTTGGATGGATGTTTGTTACTCTTTCACGCCAGTACGGCTGAACGGATCTTAATGAAATTTGGCACAGAGATAGATTATAGTCATGAATAGCACATAGGCTACTTTTTATCCCGGTAAAATGTATGGTTCCCGTGGGATAGCATACGGGAAGCGTGTTTTTTAAAATTAACTTATTAATCGCGGGTAACACCGCGCGGCACAGCTAGTACTTAATAAACAATGAAACACATTTTTTTTAAATGAAACATATTTGACAACTTTAGTTTTCAACTTCCCGCCTGACCACGTTTCTGAACGTTTAATTATTATAATTTTACCCACTTTTTATGCATTAATTCGTCACGTTCGAAATTCGAAAAACGTTTACAGTCATGGGGATATAATGGACTTTTGCAAGCAAATTTCAAACGATAAAGGCGGCCTTTCCGAGCCAGTGATATGAAAAGTATATTTAGTTTACAATAATTATACAATCACCATAAATAAAATACTTGGGTTTTCCTAAGTAAATAAATATAGCCAAAGTAGGGCGGACGGCAGCGGCGCGCTGGCAATTGGGCGACCGTTATTGATACATCAAGCAGTATCAGTTCGGTACAAAAAGCGCGCGGAGTAAAATAAAAATAAAGTTTTTTTGTGTGAATAGGTGATTTTTTATAATTGTGATGGGTGCTGCTGACGATCCCAATGCGTTGGCGACCGTGGAGTTTGAGGTCTACGGACAGGTGCAAGGTGCGTTTGTAACACAGACATTTTAAAGTCTCGTGTAAAGTAAAGTGTGCATTGTTTATGCGAAACTTTTATATTTTGTGTTATTTTTATTATAATTATTCAAAACATTTAAACATAACGTACAAATTCATAAAAAAAATAATGCGTCAACAATTTTATTATAAAGCATTTTGCGGAAGAAAAGCGTTTTGTAATGGATTAAAAATTATTATATCGTTTAATGTAAAATATTTTTTTTTTGCCGGCTAGGTATTTTTTTTTAAATCCTATGTGTCGCTACAAAGTCCTCCTAAATATCATCCAGAATTATAATTTGTCTGGTTCAACATAGAACCCGATCTTAAGAGCTGGTTAAGTAAATAACACTTTTTAGAGTTACCTACTTTATGAAATTAAAGGTCTGTGGTAGGTCAAATACCATAGAGATTCGTTTGTTTAATCATTGCAAAATACTACACATGAATTTTTAATTAGGTAGGTACACATCGACAGCTGATCAGTTGCAAGTAGCCAGCTAATAATTGAAGCGCATATAATTAGACCGGTGCATGTAGGTCGATGTCAATGGGCAGCGTGTGGACAAATCATTCATCAATCTTGTACCTAGTCAATGTCAAAGTTAAATTATGTATATATTGTTGTTTTTTTTTGTTTATGGGCAAATTAACAGCCTGATAATATGAGTAGGTAATTGCAGTAATAGCTTACCTCCAACGAGTTATTAGGATCTTACCTCATATTTATATATGCGAATCTCATTTTCAACCATGATTATCACTTGCAAAACGGCGAAGAAAACATCTGCGAGAACCCCTCGAAAGACGTGTGAAGTCCGCCAACCTGCACTGGGTCAGCGTGGTGGACTATGGCCTAATTCCCCTCGCATTGAGGGGAGGCCCGTGCCCAACAGTGGGCCGTTAACAGGGTTGGTATTATTATTGTATTATTTAAGAGCTACAATACTATTTGTGAGAGCAGAACAGCTGTAAAAATACTTCTAAATCTCCAGGCTGCAACTTCACGAAGTGTTGCAAGCAGCTGGCCGAGCAGCTGGGCGTCGGCGGCTGGGTGAAGAACTCCAAGAAAGGCACCATTGTTGGAAAGATACAGGGGACGAAGGCGCAGTTGGATCACATGTACGTCAACTTGTCGTATCGAGGGTTCAAACGACAATATATTAGACTTGCTGTGCTGCTCGTAAATTTTTTCTTTGATTAAGTCCCTTTACGTACATGCTCGTAATAATCTTTAGAAAAGAAAATGTCGCCAACGATGTATAGGTATAGGTATGTATGTATATACTAGCTGCGCCCCGCGTTGTTACCCGCGATTAAAAAGTATGTCGATGTCGTATGCTATGTCATATTCTGACCCCTAAACTAACATTACCTATGCAAAAAATCATGTCGATCGCTAGCTCTATGCCAAATTAAAACAAATCTATCCCAAAAGAATCATACATTTTACCGAGATAAAAAGTAGCCTATGAGCAATTCCAGACTATAATCTATTTCTGTGCCAAATTTCATCCAGATCCGTTTAGCAGTTCATCAATTCATCCAAACTTTCACATTTTTAATATTTGTGGGATGTATAAGTTATGTATGGGTCACGTGAAATGAGCAAATTTGGCGGTTCTGCGCATGCCCAATTTTATGAATTTTGCACGCGCTGAGTCGTTATCTTTGATCATTTTGGGTGGGGGTTTTGGGGGCTTAAAACCCCGGCCCTAAATGCCTCAGTCACCCCACCGTTTTATACACAGGTATTTACTGTACTATTTTCGACACTTTTGGATTGTATTGTCTGTGGTGAAGTGATTTCCTGGCTACGGCCTTGTAGATATTGTTTGCGGTATGCTATGGTAAGGTTATTTCTATATTGCAGCATGTACGTTAGTCAAGTACTCGAGAGAATTTTGGAAGGAATCCAAATAATAATGGTCTAACTCGACGTTGTTGCGGTTAGAATTAAAGAATAGTGAAAACAAGTCATTTTTATATAGGACTAGCTGCGCCCCGCGGTGTTAGCCGCGTTTACATTTTACCGGGATAAAAAGTAGCCTATGTGCTAATCCAGACTATAATCTTATCCAGTGTGCAAAATTTTATCCAGATCCGTTGAGCCGCTCTGACGTGATTGAGTAACAAACATCCATCCATCCATCCAAACATTCACATTTATAATTTTAGTGGGATTTTGAGTAGGTGTAGTGGAATGAGTTAAAAAAAAAGAAGTAAATATTATCTGTTCCAGGATCGATTGGCTAAGCACCACAGGGTCTCCGGGGTGTAAGATAGACAAGTGCGACCTCACCAACTGGGAGTATGTTGCCAGGATTGCGTTCACCGACTTTACTATGCGATTTTAATATGCTTATTGTTTTTTTTTAATAATATAATGTATTTTATTTAAAAAATAATGTTGTTATTTATTTTGTATATTTGTCTTAACATAATTTTTCGGTTCACTATCAATATCATAGGTTATAATAAAAAATAGTCAGTACTTACCTAAATACTTCGGATCTACATGGTAGGTAGCTTGAAAATGAATGTTCGCGGTTTTTATAAGAAATATATGACTATTCTCAATGTACGATATAAAACCCATTTTTTAAATAATCAAGTAATGAATGATAAATAAAATATTTTTTCTTTCCTTTTAGAATAATAAGTGCCTATTATATTTTTTTCTGTTAAGATGTAAACCATATTTATTTTCATTTTACACCTAAGAGGTTGCAACCCATACGTATACAATACTTCTGGCCGTTCTAACCCAAGCATTATTTATTAGACGAGGCCATAAAAATTATAAAAAAGGAAATGTAAACTTTTTCTTTTAAAGTTTGAAACATAAACGGCATCAATTATGTTTCCAGCCGTTTCAGCCAGATATACCTAATAGCATAATACAATGTAGGCGCAGTAAAGCGGCCCTTTTTTTGCGGTGCGATAGATTAAAAAAAATACCATACCATGGAGTAGGTACCTAGCTCAGTTATAGCTTTATGCCCATATTATTTATAGGTATACTTACCTACTTCTAGTGGTACAGTTGCAACAACTTACAGATAATAAAAACATCGTAAATACTATCAACAATGAATTAAATAGGTATATTATGTAGTCCCAATAATTGGGTCTGGTAGAGGGAGGCCAAATACCGCTGCAGTTAGGGTGAAATAGTCGGTCAGTATAGCCATGTTAACTAAACTGCCGCTTATTGGGGAGGGGGTTGCCTAAGCTACGAAGAAAGGTCCTTGCAATGAAATTCCGTAATATTTATACTTACAACACCAATACACACGCATACGTAATTCACAAGATAAGGTATCACCGGCGCGACGCCTCAATGAAGCTTTGGCAGTGGTGCTAGGTGACCGTATTTTGAACTTAAAGAGCCACACAATAAGAGCGGCAGATTGCGCGAATCTTGCTTAGTATGTTGAGGCCGTGGACCTTTCTTGGACCATACTATAAATAGACTTACGCATGTACTAGACTTTCATACTGACATAGATATAATTATATTATAATAACGGTTACGTTTTTATTAGCCCTTTATTGAATAATTATATTATTATTATTTAAGTTATTGAGAGTTTTTTTTTTATTAATGAACGGGATTTTATATTGTTAGGTTGGTACTCATGCGATACTTATGTCTATTTATGTTTCTGATCTACGGATAAAAAACTATATTTATGCTACGGTATGATGTACGTGATTGGAATATACTCCCTTTGGAGTACATCCGACTTCTTGAGAAATTAATTAAAAATTAAAGTTTCTAGTTAAACCTCGATTTCGTTTAGATTAAGTATCTTCCTAAACATACTAAGTACGTCTAGTTAATCCTACTGATAAATATTGTATATTGAAGGCCTATCAATATACTCAAACTTCCTATACAAATTTGAAATTAACCCATTAATAAAACTAATAATTAACCTAACAAAACTTATAGGTTGAAATAAAACTATTTTTTCGGATTTTATCACGTTTATTTTATATTTTTACGTTCTCGACGTCTCGGCTGCCTTACAGCAAACATAGTCACCGGAGGATGAACATTGGGAACGTACAAACATAAAATAATCGCCATAAAATCAGAAAAAAGATTTATTTCAATGTGTAGTAGTAAATATAAGAAATCAATATAACTCTTAAGTATTGCATGCTCACTGTATCTTAAATACTTCTGTAATACATTTACCTTAGTTGAAATGACTTTTAAGTGAAATTCTGTAATTTCTTCAGATAATAAATTCTTAAAACCGATAAAACGCACACACACTCAACTTGGGAATAATAAAACATTCAATTTATCTATATAATATCAATAAGTTTATTATGTACTGAAAACTTATTATACCCAATAACTTAATTAGGTACTACATTATCCGCATTTCATATTTACATGCTCACTCGATACGCCTACAACTATTAAAGACGGTTAATATTATAGTTTGACTTAGAACGAATATTTATATTTAATAGCTTACAGAACAGATGAATGGAAGTTACCTATTTAATAAATTCTCCTGAAAATGTGTCTAATTATAGGTACAATTGTTTCGTTTAGAAGTGGGTGAGTGTGCTTGTTATAGAAACAGGGCCCAAGTCTGCACACAATCGATTCATAATCGAACAGCAACCGTATAGTAACTGTCACTTTTGACAGATATTGTATGGGATATCTGTCAAAAGTGACAGTTACTATGCGGTTGCTGTTCGATTATAAATCGATTATGTTAGCAGACTTGGGGCCCAGGTGGCTGGTACTGCGGAGAATGGTTCAATGACAACAAATTGAATCTTATATATGCACTGATAATATTTTCAATGGGGCTTTCTTACTTCCCCTTAGTTCCAAGAGATTTAAACGATTTTCTTCTCAGTACCGTTCGTCCGGATAGATTTGCTACTTTATGTTCACAGTTTCTATCGAAGAAATTTTAAGAAATCGAAAAAAGTATAGACGCAGTAGTGATTGACAAGTTGATGGAACGCTTGCCTCGGTAACGAGAATCGAAGGTTCAAGCCCCGGCTCGCACCTCTGGGAGTTTTGGATTTCATGTGCGAATCTCATTTTTACCATGATTATCACATGGTACACGGTGAAGGAAAACATCGTGAGGAAACCTGCTTCACTGAGAGAACCACTCGAAAGAGCCTAATCCTCTTACATTGAGGGGAGGCCCGTGTCCAATAGTGGGACATTAAAAGGGCTGGTGTTATTATATAAGCAGATAGAGGTCGCTATTATGAATAACCCACATATTCCAGCCCACAATATTTCCGAATGTATCAATTTATGGGAACCACTGGAGGAAACTGAAAAACTACCGTCCTGTCCCCTCATAGAGGTAGGAAAATATTAACGCAAATACATATTATAATCTCCATAATAATTTCGATACCGCTACTTGGAACGGAACATATTTGTAACTAGAAACGTTTTGCCTCGCTGCTCACAAAATGTTTGGCTACCTTTTACAGCCAACTTTTTGTTACTGCCATATTTACATGACAGGTCTAACCATCTAATTTGTTCTATAGCTAGGTAATCTCTTTCCATTTCTCACACGTGACTATATCACTGGTGATCGACTAACACACTGCACAGTTCACATTCAACACCTAAGCCTTTTCTTCTGGTATTTGTAAAGGCACACTTCCGTCTTCGGGCCTTCTAGCAGCAGCTGCGGCTGCCGCTAAAGCTCTTCTGTGCCTCTTCTTAGTTCTCTCTTTGTGGAAGAAGAGCCTTAGATAGTGGCAGGGGAAGACCACGCACTCTCCCGCCGGTTCCTCGGCATCGATGTAGACGCCCCTGACGATGACGGAGTTGGAGCAGTTCAGGAGTATTAAGAGTGTGAGGCTGACAACGTGGGAGCACCAGTTGCTGAGTTTCGGCGTTTCTGAAAGAGTAATTGGGTACTTAGGTTTTTGTACTTCATCTTGCTGATGAGAGACTTTGGCCCTTATTCAATTAGTTTACATAAAATAAATTTGCGAAAATAATAGTATTGTCATCCTTCTTATGATTGGGAGGGAGGGTCAAAATTTGTAGGAGGCATCTTGGTGGTAAAATATCTGTCAGATAAGGCTTAGCAAATAGTTAGGTCCTTAATGTTTCTACCTTTAATATTTAATGGGCACTTAAACATTCGTACATATACCCTCCAAAATTTATAAGAGTTTTTGGAGTAAACATTCCATGTGATAATTGTTACAATTTTCCGTCACTCGTGATAGATAGTTTCTCGACTAACATCTTAGAGGAGTTCGGTGTTGCTGGCTCCTTTAATTATCAATCAAACTTGTTTGGTTTATAATTGGAAAAGTTTACAAGCCGAGGGTCAGTGGGTTCCTCTTAGCCACTATACCTCGAGCAGTTCCTTACCAGGGAAGAAGTAAATGTCGAGTAGGCCCCACACCCCCCGCCAGACGTTCACCGTGGCCACAAAGGAGACCAGATGGAACATGTCAGCCAGCAGCAGCCGCGGCGCCCCGTGGAGCCTCGCCGCAGACCAGCGCACTGGCGCTTGCAGAGCGAACGTCACAACCACTAGAGCGTAGCCGACTATCTGTTAGCAGAACACTTATATTAGTATTCTTTAAAATTTTATTACTTTTCTATTCTTTGAAATAAATCTTATTTTAAGGATATTATCGCGTTGTTGCCCGCGGTGTTACCTGCGATATAAAAGCTAAATAAAAAAAAACACGGTTCCTGCATGCTATCCCATAGGAATCGTGCATCTTTTCGGGACAAAAACTAGCCTATGCCATTTTCTGACCACTAAACTACCACTACCTATGCAAAAAATAATTTCGATCCTTTGCTCTATGAAAAATAAATACAAATCTATCCCACGGGAACCATACATTTTACCGGGATAAAAAGTAACCCTACGTGCTATTCCAGACTATAATCTATTTCTGTGCCAAATTTCATCCAGATCCGTTCAGCCGAGGCGTGATTGAGTAACAATCATCCATCCATCCAAACATTCACATTTATAATATTAGTGGGATATACAAAACCCAAGCGATGAACCCTGAGATATTAACAAAGATATCGACAGACGTTACGCAAAGTCTCGGCGCCTTCATAAACCTAAACAAACCTCATAATGCTTCCTTATCTACTATCTAACGGTTAGCTTAGACGAATAGCACCTTTATTAAAGGCTTTACCAATCACAGCTCCTCACACAGTACTATGCAAATAGAGTTCTAAATAATCCAATTGTTTGATGAGGAATGGAAACGTCCGTGTCACAATGACTTCAGATAGCAATGTGTCAATAGATAGGGGTATTATTAGATCCACGAGGCGTGTTTGTACCCATCTATGCAGTGGCGGGGCATGATCTAAATTTAATGTATATATGCTACTTAAAATCATTTCCCGAGATCTTGGGGCTGATTATGATGAAAATTAAAACTGCATAGGCCTGAATTGAACCTGTTGATTTAAAATAAAAATCAATATACTGCATTATTGCACCATCCGATAATTTCGCTGATAAGGATCAAATTCTGGGAAGTTATGACATACGGCGAGCGAACTAAGCAAAATATATTGATTTCTTATATTTACGCGCGAGTACTACACATTGGAATAAAACTAATCTTACGGATTTTATCGCGTTTATTATACGTTTTTTTACGTTCCCGACGTTTCAAACTATGACACTAGGCCACTTTTAAGTTTTAGTTTTTATCAAAATTGGTTTCCGATTTGGCCGCACATTGAAAAATCCACACTGTATAAAATATACACACTTATAAAAGAAGTGTGGATTAACGATCAAAATGGAATAACCCAAAGTAGAACGGCTTTCAAATAATGCAATACCTACCGATTTCCAGCATGACGGCGGTGAGCCTACATCACATATCTGTGGCATTATACATCCACGAGTCTTTTACGACCACATACTCCAA
Organism: Pheosia tremula; assembly: GCA_905333125.1. Classification (NCBI taxonomy): domain Eukaryota; kingdom Metazoa; phylum Arthropoda; class Insecta; order Lepidoptera; family Notodontidae; genus Pheosia; species Pheosia tremula. The sequence continues at coordinate 9,077,178 of HG995404.1, read as the reverse complement.
TAATAGCTTGCCTTTATAAGACTCTAACGTCACACACCAACAAAGTATTTCATCCATGTACAGGTGAGATCGATGATAAATGGATTTCCGAATATCTAACAGCAATGCCTAGCATTCAAACACGCGTTATGGAAGCGAACAAAGTCGAGAGACATATCCTTTTAACATTTTCCGAGTACTGAATAACAAAACGAGGAAGTTATTACAGCCATCATTACATTAAATAATATACATTGAATAATGGAGGCCATTTCGTCGTCTCCTGATCCAGTCATGTTCATGGAAAAGCAGTGACTTCACAATCACTGTCATGGTCCGCAAATAGCAGCAGCACAACAGCAGCGATTAACCAATTTGACCGGCAAATGTCTACAACATCAGGAACTCTGGTGATGAGGTAAACGCTCCTGTTGTCGGCATGTTTACTACTAAAGCGTATATTTCTGTCCGTCGTCTGTGCGTCCCACGTGCGCCAATTTGCATGCCCAATGTCACCGGCTTGATATTGAACCTGCGACTATGGGTAATGTTCCACTTTGCTTAGACAGGATGGAGTTAAACACAATATGTGTAATAGCTAATTGCATTCCGACAGCCAATTCTCCCTATTTGTAAGTTCTTAGAATGACCCAGGATTGGAATCAGCCTTTTTAAAGTCACTGCTACCTTCATAGAAGCTTTAATCAATTTACAAATTATTCCTAGCGTTGATGAAAAGTGCTTTGTTAATAGATTTAAACGTTTTATGAATTTCGTTGATAGAGCACCTACCCTGCAAATGAGTGAGTACATAACGAATAAATTAAATTATAGAGCTAATATCAGTTGCTTGGTAAAGCGCGAGATATACAATATTAATACGGTTGTGGATAGAATTTAATTTTCTTATATAATATAGTGAGTCTCTACCTTTAGTTATTTCATAAAATAACCAATTGAAATGGTTGTTTGGTCCACAATACTCTACATTTTCCGCATATGGGTCATTACGCGCCGCGCGCCATTGAGTCAGTGACCACTTACACACACAATTGGTTCTTCCTCTGCGCCACGTCTTCCCCCACTTCCCCTCCGCGGCACCGCGTGTTATTCGATTTGAACTCACTACGTATTAGGGAAGATAGATTGTAAATGGAGTTATCGGTAGGATTCGCGGGTAGAGCAGGCAGGTAGAGTAAGGTAAGTCGCAGGTTCAAACACTGACTCGCGTTTTTGGGATTTCTGGATTTCATATGCGAATTCCATTTTGAATTAAGCTTACCACTTTCTGTGTGGTGAATGAAAATATTGTGAGGAAACCTGCATTTCTGAGAGAAACCTTGGAAGGACGTGGGAAATCCGTCAACCGGCACTAGGGCAACAGCGTGGTCGACTATGGCTTAATCCTTCCCGCTCCCATTAAGGGGAGACCCGTGTTCGACATTCAAAAGGGTTAGTATTAATCTTATTATAGCCGGTAGAGCTTACTTTTTCGCCCAGCTCTACAATCAACGAAATTATGAATGTTTATGAATATGATAATTGGAACCAGAATTACCAACAATAATTGGGTATGTGACTATATTAAATCTTTAGTAGGCACTGATTCTTTATTGAAATAATGTCAAATAATTTTCGGAATACATATATCGCGATCTCTATCCTTCGCACGCGCGCTGTCTTATGGCATTTTTCATTTACATAAGTAATGTGTAAATGTGGGAACCATGTAGCCATTAGCTGTAATTTTATACTTAGTTAGTACTTCTTGTTTTTTTTTTACTTGCTGCTAAAGTCTGATTAGCCGTTCCTACACTGTTCTCACATACCTATAACAATGTATTGCTCAATAATGTAAAAGATCTATTTAAAAAAAAGAGCAATAGGAACGGCATTCCGAACGGGTGGTAAAGCAGTAGCGTAATGTTTATGTTACTTGACGATTCATAAGTACTGTACAATAATGGTTTACATGAATAAAAAAATATTCTGATTCTGATTCATTGCGACAAAACTATATCAGGTAGCTATGTACTGATTTAGTAATTTAATACACGTTTGAATTTTGACAATTTAAGAGTTATTTTGAAACTTATGAAACTGAGAATTAGGAATTATCTAGGTAACAAACGCCTAAGTGACTTATCGTGGGCCCAATAAAAAAAATCTTAATTTCTTACTGTCTCTAATGTAGGCTGGAATATAACATTATGATGAATATATATATATACATATGAGGGTTCCGAAACAATAAAATGCTGTAACAACTCCTCTGACTGAAAAAAACAAGATTCTGTAAAAGATTAACACCCAGTTGGTTATGGTCACCAACGAGCAAGGGCTGTTATGTTTCTATCACTAGAAATTCCGTTTAGGTTAATATGTCAATAAGCTGAGGAAATTTCCCAAATCCAGACAACTTAATTAAATACAAAACAACGCCTCGCATAATAATACATTCATAATCTTTATAATATTAACTCAAGATAACAAAAACTCCTTAAACAGTTTACTTAGTTAGTTACTTAATCATAATTGTCGAGTAAACTACAAATTATGATAATTAACTAATATATTTTATAAATCACTAGCTGCGCCCGGCGGTGTTACCCGCGATAAAAAGTATGAAAAATTAAAACATCTATCCCACGGGAACCATACATTTTACCGGGATAAAAAGTAGCCTATGTGCTATTCCAGACTATAATCTATCTCTGTGCCAAATTTCATCCAGATTCGTTCAGCCGTTCGGGCGTGAAAGAGTAACAAACATTCATCCATCTATCCATCCATCCAAACTTTCACATTTATAATATTAGTATAGCTAATATTCCGTTCAGTGATTACCCACCTACAATGCAAAAATAAAAAGCGCAGTTGCTAATATTATATAAGATGTAACTGGAATAGGGGAAAATATTTCACCTCCCCACCTAGAAGCAGGCGCACCTAAATATGGTAAAATCATCCTTTTGCGAGAAAGACGGTTCATCTCTATTAGTAAAAGACTACAACTAGCTTTACCCGCCATTTTGCAAACGTGGACTGCAATTAAATTATTTGGCAATCCCTAAGGAATCTTTATTCTATATTCTCATCAAAATGCGCCCATTCGTGTTCGCGTGATGCTCGCACAGACTGGCATACGAAGAAACGAAAATTGGCGAATTCGACTCCTACTAAAACGATATCCCTTACGAAAATATTCAATGAACAGACTCGGTCAAGCTACAGTCTTATCATATGTAAAGATATATAGCATATAGTATCTCACCAGCGAGGTCCAGCACGACTTGACCTGATCTTCGGGGAAGAGGAAGATGTCAAGCAAGGCCCAGGAGCCGCGCCACACGAAGACCACCAGCGAGCCCACCACGCTCACAGAGAAGATGCAGTCCAGTACGTACAGCGCCGTCTCTCGGCTGTTCTGTGAAACAATTGGATGGGTTACGTAGCTGTGGTGTCGTCACGAAGCGGTCGTTAACCCCGCCCCTAAGTCCATGCATTTTTATATATCTATACATATAAATAAAATTGAAGTGTCTGTTTGTAATATTAAAATAACCGCTTTTTACTTAGTGCATTTGGATGTATACACGTTATCTATCCCGAAATATTTTTTTTAAAATGTTTGTCTGTCTGTCTGTCTGTTTGTTCCGGCTAATCTCTAAAATGGCTGGACCGATTTTGACGGGACTTTCACTGGCAGATAGCTGTAACAAGGAGTAACTTAGGCTACTTTTATTTTAGAAAAAAAATTGGATCTCACAAAAAAAATTAAAACCAATGTTGCAGCGCAGCGCCTGATTAAGTTTGATAGCAACAACCTGCAATGCGTCCCGCGGGCTCAGAACGCGCGAGCAGGCTGTTGTCAACGGTTGTCTTTGTTAAATACCACGCGTACGAAGTCGCGAGCAACAGCTAGTTAATAATAATATCGCCAGACGAGCACACCATCTGTACGGCACCAAACTAAACAACGATTGTATTATGGGTACCGCAAGATGGACTGGGGGCGATCACATAAATATGGAACATCCATGACTCGGGTACAAACATTCGTGCTCATCACACACAGGTATTTCCCATTCCCAACCGGTATTAAAACCCTGGACCCGGGCTACAAGAAGCAGGGTCACTACCATTGTGCCTATAATGACGCCATTGAAAAAAAATCCTAGTTTTAACATCAAGTTTGTAGAAAATCCTGGTTAATTCTATGTACACTTATAATGCAATACCGACACGCAATTAACTAGACAACTAACTATATATAAACAAATACCCAAGGATTTGCATGTAAGCCCTTTGTGTACGTAACTATATCTATCACTACCTTGTGACGTATATAACAATGACACTTAAAATAGGTATATAACCTTTCATATCTTTCTCATTAACAGTTCCTGTTTATCTATACATACATACATATAAATAAAATTGGAGTGTCTGTTTGTAATATTAAAATAACCGCTTTTTACTAAGTGCATTTGGATGTATACACAGTACCTATACCAAAACAACATTTTTTACAATTTTTGTCTGTCTGTCTGTCTGTTTGTTCCGGGTAATCTCGGAAATGGCTGGACCGATTTTGACGGGACTTTCACTGGCAGATAGCTGATGTAACAAGAAGTAACTTAGGCTACTTTTATTTTAGAAAAAAAAATAGGATCTCACGAAAAAAAATTAAAACCAATGTTGCAGCGCTGCGCCTGATTCAGTTTGATAGCAACAACCTGAAATGCGTCCCGCGGGCTCAGAACGCGCGAGCAGGCTGTTGCCAACGGTTGTGTCTTTGTTAAATACCACGCGGACGAAGTCGATAAATGCGATAAGAAAAAGACAATATTGGGTCCATATTTATAAGCCGATTTGGAGTTCCACTATTTTACTCTCGGCTTGATGAAAATGACATTGTAATTTATCACTTTTGGTAATCCCATAATACAATTACAATGCGATAGTCGTGTCAAATATTACTACAACTGTTTTAATAAGTTAACTAATTAACAGATTTAAACCATTTTCGACTTGATATTGGCAAAATACCCACTGATTTGTGGGTGAGATCGTACTTCATGTTATGCCATTGTAGTTCATGGCATTTCATTGCGAAAAGTAAGAAAAGTGTAACTGCCCGGTTATACTTATCAGCTAGGTATAGGCATTAACTATGTTTATATCAACTTCATATGCACTGAATCACAAAAGTCATCGGGTGTAATCTTTAGATAATATTTTATTTGTTTGTAAACTTACGCGAGTTTGTTGAACTTATGAGTGACGTTATACCGTCTCGGTTCAGTTTTCCTTATTTTCTTTTGACTCGACATATATAAGGTTTAACAAAAATATTGTAAAATATTTTAACAGGTGAATCAGTAAGTTATAAGGATCACGTTTATGTATAAAATAAATGTGCAAATGAATTTTCTGTGCAAATGTTTTAAACAAGGCGAACCAGTAGCGTTTGGCCAAGCGCTCAGTACAGGCTGTCATTTTTTAAATGTATAATAATTTCATACATTTCTTGTCCTGTTCCTGATAAAATATTTTATATTTACTTTCGATATCCCTTATTTAAATGTATGTTGTAAATGTAAACCTTTTTAGGTAATAAACTGTATTTAATTAAGAGTTATAAGTAGTAGATAAGTTACTTATTAGCATTTGCTGAAATTATATAGCATGCTTTGAAAGAGGCTTATGGAGGCTTTTATAGTTAAAAACTGATTGGTGGCTTTTATCTAATAACTAAGCCCTCTGAATGAAACTGCGGGAAAATAAGTATTAGTAATTTATAGGTAAGTTACGTACTGACGTACCTATTATTAACTTAGCGTGAATTAATTTAGTTTACATGAGTAAAACACATTCGGATCTTGATTCTGATATTCTTCACGTACCAAGTAGATACCTAAGATATGTAATTTTCAGGTTCGATTTGATAGGATACGATTTGCATAGTTCTTTGTAGTTATTTGTTTTAAGTCTAATTATATTTTACAAAGCTGGCTGTAAGGAAGATATTCGTTTGTCCAGAATCATTAACCGTCTTTTATGGATGTCGTACTGATATATTATGATGATTTAATTTAAACATTAATCCTAGATAAATCATAATGATAGGCGATGACCCAACTTTTCTACTCAACAGCAACTCAACATTTTTACAAATCCTTTTTTTTTCTTATTTTGTGACGACCAATCTGTGATCATTGAGTCCAATACAGGCAGAGTGATGAGTCAATGTAGTGGTGTGGGAGACAGTCCTTTTCAAAAAAGTATATTTTCTTAACTACACGTCAATGGATCACGAAATACAAAGTTTGCCAACATTCATGCGCACTAAATGACTTAATATCACCAACCGTACGGAACATGGTGGGCACATCGAAGTAGTCCTGGGGCGTATCGACGGCCACCGCAAACGGAGCCGCGCATATGTTCCTCAGGGCTCTGAGCGCCGCCAGCGACAGCGTGGCCGCCGCCGTCGTCGACAGCAACGTCCTGGCACTATCCCCCGTACACTCATTCAGCAGATTCCACACTCCTCGCCAAGCGCCCACACACGCCACACCCGCCACACTAGTACATAGCCTCGACAGTACGTAATAAGTCAATCTCCCGCGATCAGGACTCAGGTATCTGCTCAATTGGCTTTGGAACACGCAAAACAACAAATCACAGCACAGTCCGAAGGTTGCGCACGCGGCGGCGCTGGCCACAGGCTCGTCGGGCAGCACGTAGAGGTCGAGGAGGGTCCATGTGGACTTCCAGTAGGTGACGACGGCTGGGGCGACGACTAGGCTGGCGAATAGTACGTCCGCGAACTCTAGGAGCGCGACGTGGGCCCGCGAGCCGCTCGCGAGGGTGTCGGCCAGGCCGGCACTGCTTCCGCGCATGTCTGGTCGAGGAGTGCCGAGTCCCAGCATACGCGAGTACAGATTACGAATTGTAATTGCATTATCGCTGCGTCCCGCGCCGTGACGCGCTGTTTGCTCGACGGGACTGCGAAGGTTTCTGCGTTAGATACGACGATTGTGTGTTCCTCAAGATATGTTTTTTTTTAAGTATTTTGTGTCATCTCGCATTTTTTATTAATTTACTTATTTACACAGTTAGCAGCGTTAAGTCTCTTTCTTGAAGTCGTCGATCTAATTCATAGAATATGTGTTTATTCTACACGACAGCCATTACTTTAACTTTTTGTTTTAAATTAACAACAGTATGGATGTTTAATTCACCCATTCTTCAAGAATTGAACATAATTAAATTATAAGTGATAATAGTAATAACGCTCATTGCATCGAATCGATAATATATTATTAAAAAAATACCGATTATTATTATGTTATTATCGAATAAGGCTTCTCCATTTGTATTACGGTAGGTTTACTTGCTTAGGTTATGGTTAGCTACTTGAAGCAATTTTTTTCATCGTAATACGACCATTGATATAAGCAGTGGCGTAGCATAGGTCATTAGCACCCGGTGCGGATTTCAAATTTGCCGCCCTCTTATTTATGCTATTCATTATAAAAAAAATGGGGGTAACGACAAAAAAATGACGAAATACACTGAAATAGTTTTTTTTACTAATTTTTTTTTCTCACTGCCGCCTGTGAAATGACGCCCTCGGCAAAGTGCCACCCAGTGTGGCCCGCACCCTTCGCCCCCCCCCATGCTACGCCACTGGAAATAAGGACCCACACCTTAGTTTTCTTCTAGAGTGAACAACAAGGTTTATTTTTATACCTAAAGAGCGATTCAGTTTGATAAGGGTCTACCTAATACTATAATGTGACTTGTCATAAAATCATTTTATAGTTGTGTGATGGGCAGCAAATCATACGTGAATTAGGGCACGACAACTGCTTACTTCCTAACTGACCACGGCTGTCAACAGGTTTGTGAGACCCTGAACTTTAGCTCCTAAGTCCCTTGGACCAGTTTGGTTTGAGTATTATACTAAGAGATTCATTACGTCATCGTAATATTGTATTTTTGCACTAAGTAATCCTAATGAAGCTTTGGATATTCTTGTAGCATCTAGGGAAGATGATCCCTACAGCCCCGTGGAGGGTAAAGCGACTTTGAGGCAGCGCAAAATGCCCCGGGACCTGCACCTCAACTTTTACACAAGAATCAACAGAAATGACACATCATTACGGTTGCAATTACCTAAGCAACGCTAACAGAGGTATACCATTTCATGTTTATTCCTAATATTCCTCTCGCGCTGGTGAGACTAGATCTTGTGAATCTCTTCATAGAACCTTAGACCATAGAGCCTTTTAGGAGATTCGGTCGGTCATTGTGAAGAAGATGTTAGGTTGGTAACTGTATTGATTGGACTTCTATAGAGGTTGAGATTTTTTGAAATCGAACCCATACTACGAAGCGTGTATTAAACACGCTATTAGAATAGGCGAGAAAATGGCCACCAGGCTTTGAACTTTGGCGGAAAGGGAAGATCTTCCAGCCAGGCGGGTAGTATGCCTGGCGGGGCGGCCGCTATGCCCCGACGGTTATTGTCGGGATCTTGTATATATTGTTACGATGCGTATAAAAGAGGTATCGATAACTCGAGAAATAGTCATCGAAGCTTCTAGAAACAAAAACGCATTGTTGGGTCCAAGGTCCCCTGTCGATCTGTGAAGAAAGATCTAGAATCGTCAACAATGTTGCAACCGGCTTCCGGAATATACCTCATATTATTTTTATTAAAATTATTATTAGTAAACAAAAGGCGAGGACAATGCAATTCCTGGAACTACGAGTTCTCGGAATAATACCGATTAGACGAATACAGCTACGTACACTAGAACATTCTAGCGCCTCCTTATTACCGTGTACATAAGGTTCATTTTCCTTATGGAACATTTCTGTTTAGTGGGTTTTTATCGACACCTTTCTGGAAAGATCCACCCTCGCTATTTTCGGATTATAAATAGTGTGCAGGACCAGCGACGAGACAGTTTCTATTTGAAAGCGATAGTGAACACATCTCTCGGAAGCGAACTAAGAAGACTATACCGGCGACTCTAGCGAATACTGTGGACAACTGTGTTACAAAGTGATTTGGTGTATTGTTGTTTAAGTGTTAAATAGTTAGTGTACCACCAGTACACTAACTACTACTACTAACGTACTAATTTTGCCTTCTGTGTGGAGAGCGATTAAAGTAATTTTCACGTAATCGGCATTTAATTACCCCCGCACGTAACAATATGTTACTTGCTCCGAAAACTCTTATAGCACGATTCAGGATTGTGATGACAATTGTCTATTGTTCTGAATGCGTCTGCAGTGCCATCTGCGTAGCTTATGGTGCGGTTAAAGTGGTCGCTACAGAACACACGTCCCTTTGTGCCATTGAACTCAATCTCAAGTTTTGTATACCTAGGTACCAGTGATACTTACAGACATTTTGAACCGAGTAGTGAATATATAGGTGGGCTCCTTTCCGTCGGTGACTAGGAAATATGGCGACGCGAGCAGGTTGCGCGAGGATCTCAGAAATACGATGGCCACGTAGAATGAGAATGTTAAGGTTGCTAGGAGCAGCGGCCTGGAAAGATAAGCCTACGTTTAGACACTTGAGATGGCGCGGCTACATTGCCACAATCATGCTTACACAGACGACTCATAACCAACTAAAATATTGTTTTTTTTCTTTTATTACTTTTCAGACTTATTCTCTTTTTAAAAGGTTAGCAATCGGCTGTAGACTAATCGAAATATGGCTCTATTTTGTAAATTTGTGCCATTGTTTGCCATTGTCATGTATTTCTTGACACTTATGTTATAAGTTTACAAGTACCCCTGATGATGATAATGCCAATGACCATGACGATAATGAAATAAATCCCCTACCCCTATCATGACATCGGAGCTAAGGTCTACTTTCTACCTGTGAGGATCCTGTGCATCAGGTACTATAGAAGCCACTGCCGTGTCCAGCAGCCCCCACCCGCCCCGCCAGTGCATGATGTTGCTCAGGATGAAGAGGTAGGTGTAAAAACGGGACATCACCCGCTCCCATGCCCACTTGCAGGCACCGCCATCAGAACTGCTCCATGCGCCCGCTGATCGCGCCAGGAGATGAGTCCTGGCAATCAAGAAAAGTATTTCTCAAACACTATTTTTTTCCCCTTTTTTATAGAAGAGGTCAAACAGTTCGCAAGATCATTTGCTAAACGGTAAAGGAATACATCGTGAGGAAACCTGCACGTCTGAGAGAACCCCTGGAAAGACGTGTGAAGACCGTCAACTTGCACTGGGCAAGTGTAAAGGACTACGGCCTAATCCTCCTGGACTTGATGGGAGGCCTATCTAAACGTGATTATAAATAAAAAATAACATTATTACTAATTTATATAAACCCAAATCTGCAATGTAAATTTCAATTCAATACGCTCGAGCGCGCTCTTCACATGCACGAGTCGGATATCGTGGGGATCGTTATGTTGTGATTGGGTGATTTACGATACATTGCGCGCTCAAAAATTAACTATTTATAGGCGTACCCTTTACCCAAAGGTTTCGTTCCCGTGCCCCATACACTCTGTATAACTAAGATCAGTTTTAGACGTCGACATGGCTATGGCTGTCTACATTGCGCGTGATCCGATACGCATTTCGCCCGTCTTTTAAGATACCTTCAATGCACATGGAAATAGCATCCACGCAGTGTATATCATAGTGGGTAAAGATATAAGTATGTAGATAGATATAGGTATATAAATATTTTTTTCAAGATACATACGAGTATTTACACCGAAGTTAATCCAATTACTAGCGAGTACTCTCGCGTAGACAACTACGTCTATCAACATATATGTAGCTGTCTTCGGTACGTCAAGTGCGCCGAATTGAAAGTTTTAAATACCGTCCGCTAGAAGCGCTTTTTAATTCTCCTTACAAAATGGATAAATACGGTACGGTACTCAACATGTTCAAACATTAGTGCCCATAACAAAATGCCCCTACCGCGATTCTAACCCGGGACACTATCAACTATGCTAATCGAGTCGTCAATGCTGAATGAAACTTTCCACGAGTTTGGGGAATATTCTCCTTCCAAGAACCACAGCTCACCTGACTAACGCGAAGCAGACATGTATGGTGATGCCGAGGAGATAGGACTGCGCGTGCGGGAACAGCTGAGGCTGCTGCTCCATCAGCCCCCAGGTGCCGCGCCACACGCTCACCACATGCGGCGCCACCACGAAGCACGAGAACACTGCATCCCCTGCGAATATGCACTATAATGTCACATTGATACATTTCAAATTGCTATACCCACTAATCGTATTCCGACGAAAATCCAGGGCCCCAAGTCTGTTAACACAATCGATTCATAATCGAACGGCAACCGCATAGTAACTGTCACTTTTGGCAGCATAAAATATCTATCAAAAGTGACAGTTACTATGCGGTTGTTGTTCGATTGTGAATGGATTGTGTTAGCAGACTTGGGGCCCAGGGTATAGCATATCCAAGGTACTCTGATTCCTATATGTCAAACAGAAGAAGGCCTGTAGTAATGCCGATTAAAAAAAAATATATTTCCAACTTTTTTCGTAGTTTTTTTTATGAAATATCGCTACCTACTTACCCTTGATTTAGCTTATTTAGCATCAAATATGTACCTTCTGTAATGTCAGTGAACTTAGCAGATCATTTCCCAGCAGATCAAAAAAAAAAAGGAGTTCTGGCCGCATGCAGGAGAGTTCTATAGTTCCTGATACTTTTCAGCGATAGTTCTAGCGATTTTACCTGAAAAAAAACCGACTGAAAAAATGATCTGCCAACTTCCCGTAGCAGATCATTTTCCAGTAAATAAAAAATAAATGCGTGTTCTTGACGCATGCACAATAGTTATATAGTTCCTGATACTTTTCAGCGATAGTTCTAGCGATTTTACCTGAAAAAAATTGCCTGAAAAATATTGCCTGCCAACTTCCCATAGCAAATCATTTTATAGCGAATACAAATTAGCAGTGAGTTCTCTACGCTTGCATATGAGTTAAAGCGTTCCTGATACGTTTAACTCTTAGTTCTGTCAATTGGACCTCATAAAACCTGCCCAGAACTCACACTGAAGTGTCAGCAAAGCATGGTAGAGTAGTACAAATGACGAAAATTAGTAATCACAATAATTTTTTTTTTCAATGATTTTTATTAGAACTTGCGGCTAGAACTCTTTAGTTTCTCAAAGATCAGTACTAAAACTACTTCAAAAATAAAAATACACGCGCAGAACTCACGTTGGAATGCCAGCAGAGCATGGAAGAGAGAGAGAATAGTAGAAATATCTAAAATAGTGATATCTATGCATAATCACGACGAATTTTTTTTTAAATATTTTTAAAGACAACTAGAGGCCAGAACTCTTCGATTTCTCATAGATCGGTACTATATCTAGAGCATTAAATAAGTAAAATTGACAGAACTCACACTAAAGTGCCAGCAGAGCATGGTACACTAGAAGAAAAGTCAACAATTTCTTATCAAAATGACTAAATTTTGTTAAAATATTTTAAAGATAACTAGAGGCTAGAACTCTACGGTTTTCTATAGATCGAAGCCATGGCTATATCGATAATTACAAAACATGCACCAGTAGGTACGCTGAAGTTTCAGCAGAGCATGGTAGAAGGGAGGAAATGACAAAAAATCTCATGAACACGATAATTTTTTTTTAAATAATTTTAAAGGCAACTTGAGGATAGAACTCTTCGGTTTTCCATAGATCAAAGCCATGGCTATAGCGATAAATACAAACCATGTGCCAGTAGAAACGCTGAAGTTTCAGCAGAGCATGGTAGAATGCAGGAAATGACAAAAAATTCTTATCACAACGATTAAATTTTGTTAAAATATTTTAAAGACAACTAGAGGCTAGAACTCTACGGTTTTCTATAGATCAAAGCCATGGCTATAGCGATAAATACAAAACATGTGCCAGTAGAAACGCTGAAGTTTCAGCAGAGCATGGTAGAATGCAGGAAATGACAAAAAATTCTTATCACAACGATTAAATTATTTTAAATAATTTTAAAGACAACCAGAGGCCAGAACTCTTCGATTTCTCATAGATCAATACTATAACTACAGCATAAAATAAGTGACATTGACAGAACTCACACTAAAGTGCCAGCAGAGCATGGTGGAATGGAGGAAAAGTCAAAAATTTCATATCAAAATGACTAAATTTTGTTAAAATATTTTAAAGACAACTAGAGGCTAGAACTCTTCGGTTTCCCATAGATCGAAGCCATGGCTATAGCGATAAATACAAAACATGTGCCAGTAGAAACGCTGAAGTTTCAGCAGAGCATGGTAGAATGCAGGAAATGACAAAAAAATCTTATATAAATTTTGTTAAAATATTTTAAAGACAACCAGAGGCCAGAACTCTTCGATTTCTCATAGATCAATACGATAACTACAGCATAGAATAAGTGACATTGACAGAACTCACACTAAAGTGCCAGCAGAGCATGGTGGAATGGAGGAAAAGTACAAAAATTCTTATCACAACGAGTAAATTATTTTAAATAATTGTAAAGACAACCAGAGGCCAGAACTCTTCGTTTTTCAATAGATCTGCACTATAGCTATAGCATTAAATAAGCAACATCGGCAGACCTCACCCTAAAGTGCCAGCAGAGCATGGTAGAATGCAGGAAATGACAAAAAATTCTTATCACAACGATTAAATTATTTTAAATAATTTTAAAGACAACCAGAGGCCAGAACTCTTCGATTTCTTATAGATGGGTACTATAACTATAGCATTAAATAAGCAACATTGGCAGAACTCACACTAAAGTGCCAGCAGAGCATGGTAGAAAGGAGGAAAAGTCAAAAATTTCTTATCACAACGAGTAAATTATTTCAAATAATTGTAAAGACAACCAGAGGCCAGAACTCTTCGATTTCTCATAGATGGGTACTATAACTATTGCATTAAATAAGCAACATCGGCAGAACTCACACTAAAGTGCCAGCAGAGCATGATAGAATGGAGGAAAAGTCAAAAATTTCTTATCCCAACGAGTAAATTATTTCAAATAATTGTAAAGACAACCAGAGGCCAGAACTCTTCGATTTCTCATAGATGGGTACTATAACTATAGCATTAAATAAGCAACATTGGCAGAACTCACACTGAAGTGCCAGCAGAGCATGGTAGAATGGAGGAAAAGTCAAAAATTTCTTATCACAACGAGTAAATTATTTCAAATAATTGTAAAGACAACCAGAGGCCAGAACTCTTCGATTTCTCATAGATCGATACTATAACTACAGCATAAAATAAGTGACATTGACAGAACTCACACTAAAGTGCCAGCAGAGCATGGTGGAATGGAGGAAAAGTCAAAAATTTCATATCAAAATGACTAAATTTTGTTAAAATATTTTAATGACAACTAGAGGCTAGAACTCTTCGTTTTTCAATAGATCTGCACTATAGCTATAGCATTAAATAAGCAACATCGGCAGAACTTACCCTAAAGTGCCAGCAGAGCATGGTAGAATGCAGGAAATGACAAAAAATTCTTATCACAACGAGTAAATTATTTCAAATAATTGTAAAGACAACCAGAGGCCAGAACTCTTCGATTTCTCATAGATCGATACTATAACTACAGCATAAAATAAGTGACATTGACAGAACTCACACTAAAGTGCCAGCAGAGCATGGTGGAATGGAGGACAAGTCAAAAATTTCATATCAAAATGACTAAATTTTGTTAAAATATTTTAAAGACAACTAGAGGCTAGAACTCTTCGGTTTCCCATAGATCGAAGCCATGGCTATAGCGATAAATACAAAACATGCACCAATAGGTACGCTGGAGTTTCAGCAGAGCATGGTAGAAGGGAGGAAATGACAAAAAATCTCATCAACACGATATTTTTTTTTTTAATAATTTTAAAGACAACTAGAGGCCAGAACTCTTCGATTTCTCATATAAGGGTACTATATCCACAGCATTAAATAATTAACATTGACAGAACTCACACTAAAGTGCCAGCAGAGCATGGTAGAAGGGAGGAAATGACAAAAAAAAATATCATCACGATTAAATTTTTTTTAATCATTTTAAAGGCAACTTAAGGCTAGAACTCTTCGATTTCCCATAGATCAATACTATAAATACAGCATAAACTAAGTGAAATTGACAGAACTCACTCTAAAGTGCCAGCAGAGCATGGTAGAATGGAGGAAAAGTCAAAAATTTCTTATCACAACGAGTAAATTATTTCAAATAATTGTAAAGACAACCAGAGGCCAGAACTCTTCGATTTCTCATAGGTGGGCACTATAGCTATAGCATTAAATAAGCAACATCGGCAGAACTTACCCTAAAGTGCCAGCAGAGCATGGTGGAATGGAGGAAAAGTCAAAAATTTCATATCAAAATGACTAAATTTTGTTAAAATATTTTAAAGACAACTAGAGGCTAGAACTCTTCGGTTTCCCATAGATCGAAGCCATGGCTATAGCGATAAATACAAAACATGCACCAATAGGTACGCTGAAGTTTCAGCAGAGCATGGTAGAAGGGAGGAAATGACAAAAAATCTCATCAACACGATATTTTTTTTTTAAATAATTTTAAAGACAACTAGAGGCCAGAACTCTTCGATTTCTCATAGAAGGGTACTATATCCACAGCATAAAATAATTAACATTGACAGAACTCACACTGAAGTGCCAGCAGAGCATGGTAGAAGGGAGGAAATGACAAAAAAAAATATCAACACGATTAAATTTTTTTTAATCATTTTAAAGGCAACTAAAGGCTAGAACTCTTCGATTTCCCATAGATCAATACTATTAATACAGCATAAACTAAGTGAAATTGACAGAACTCACTCTAAAGTGCCAGCAGAGCATGGTAGAATGGAGGAAAAGTCAAAAATTTCTTATCACAACGAGTAAATTATTTCAAATAATTGTAAAGACAACCAGAGGTGAAGAATGCCACTTATTTCATGCTCCAGATATAGTACCGATCTATGAGAAATCGAAGAGTTCTGGCCTCTAGTTGTCTTTAAAATATTTTAACAAAATTTAGTCATTTTGATATGACATTTTTGACTTTTCCTCCATTCCACCATGCTCTGCTGGCACTTTAGTGTGAGTTCTGTCAATGTCACTTATTTTATGCTGTAGTTATAGTATCGATCTATGAGAAATCGAAGAGTTCTAGCCTCTGGTTGTCTTTAAAATTATTAAAAATAATTTAATCGTTGTGATAAGAATTTTTTGTCATTTCCTGCATTCTACCATGCTCTGCTGGCACTTTAGGGTGAGTTCTGCCGATGTTGCTTATTTAATGCTATAGCTATAGTGCCCACCTATGAGAAATCGAAGAGTTCTGGCCTCTGGTTGTCTTTACAATTATTTGAAATAATTTACTCGTTGTGATAAGAAATTTTTGACTTTTCCTCCTTTCTACCATGCTCTGCTGGCACTTTAGTGTAAGTTCTGCCAATGTTGCTTATTTTATGCTGTAGTTATAGTACCCATCTATAAGAAATCGAAGAGTTCTGGCCTCTGGTTGTCTTTAAAATTATTTAAAATAATTTAATCGTTGTGATAAGAATTTTTTGTCATTTCCTGCATTCTACCATACTCTGCTGGCACTTTAGGGTGAGTTCTGCCGATGTTGCTTATTTAATGCTATAGCTATAGTGCAGATCTATTGAAAAACGAAGAGTTCTGGCCTCTGGTTGTCTTTACAATTATTTAAAATAATTTACTCGTTGTGATAAGAATTTTTGTACTTTTCCTCCATTCCACCATGCTCTGCTGGCACTTTAGTGTGAGTTCTGTCAATGTCACTTATTCTATGCTGTAGTTATCGTATTGATCTATGAGAAATCGAAGAGTTCTGGCCTCTGGTTGTCTTTACAATTATTTGTAATAATTTACTCGTTGTGATAAGAAATTTTTGACTTTTCCTCCATTCTACCATGCTCTGCTGGCACTTTAGTGTGAGTTCTGCCAATGTTGCTTATTTAATGCTATAGTTATAGTACCCATCTATAAGAAATCGAAGAGTTCTGGCCTCTGGTTGTCTTTAAAATTATTTAAAATAATTTAATCCTTGTGATAAGAAATTTTTTACTTTTCCTCCATTCCACCATGCTCTGCTGGCACTTTAGTGTGAGTTCTGTCAATGTCACTTATTTTATGCTGTAGTTATCGTATTGATCTATGAGAAATCGTAGAGTTCTGGTCTCTGGTTGTCTTTACAATTATTTAAAATAATTTACTAGTTTAGTGTGAGTTCTGTCAATGTCACTTATTCTATGCTGTAGTTATCGTATTGATCTATGAGAAATCGAAGAGTTCTGGCCTCTGGTTGTCTTTACAATTATTTGAAATAATTTACTCGTTGTGATAAGAAATTTTTGACTTTTCCTCCATTCTACCATGCTCTGCTGGCACTTTAGTGTGAGTTCTGCCAATGTTGCTTATTTAATGCTATAGTTATAGTACCCATCTATAAGAAATCGAAGAGTTCTGGCCTCTGGTTGTCTTTAAAATTATTTAAAATAATTTAATCCTTGTGATAAGAAATTTTTTACTTTTCCTCCATTCCACCATGCTCTGCTGGCACTTTAGTGTGAGTTCTGTCAATGTCACTTATTTTATGCTGTAGTTATCGTATTGATCTATGAGAAATCGTAGAGTTCTGGTCTCTGGTTGTCTTTACAATTATTTAAAATAATTTACTAGTTGTGATAAGAAATTTTTTACTTTTCCTCCATTCCACCATGCTCTGCTGGCACTTTAGTGTGAGTTCTGTCAATGTCACTTATTCTATGCTGTAGTTATCGTATTGATCTATGAGAAATCGAAGAGTTCTGGCCTCTGGTTGTCTTTACAATTATTTGAAATAATTTACTCGTTGTGATAAGAAATTTTTGACTTTTCCTCTATTCTACCATGCTCTGCTAGCACTTTAGTGTGAGTTCTGCCAATGTTGCTTATTTAATGCTATAGTTATAGTACCCATCTATGAGAAATCGAAGAGTTCTGGCCTCTAGTTGTCTTTAAAATTATTTAACAAAATTTAATCATTTTGATAAGAAATTGTTGACTTTTCTTCTAGTCTACCATGCTCTGCTGGCACTTTAGTGTGAGTTCTGTCAATGCCACTTATTTCATGCTCCAGATATAGTACCGATCTATGAGAAATCGAAGAGTTCTGGCCTCTAGTTGTCTTTAAAATTATTTAACAAAATTTAATCATTTTGATAAGAAATTGTTGACTTTTCTTCTAGTCTACCATGCTCTGCTGGCACTTAAGTGTGAGTTCTGTCAATGCCACTTATTTCATGCTCCAGATATAGTACCGATCTATGAGAAATCGAAGAGTTCTGGCCTCTAGTTGTCTTTAAAATTATTTAACAAAATGTAATCATTTTGATAAGAAATTGTTGACTTTTCTTCTAGTCTACCATGCTCTGCTGGCACTTTAGGGTGAGTTCTGTCAATGTCACTTATTTTATGCTGTAGTTATTGTATCGATCTATGAGAAATCGAAGAGTTCTAGCCTCTGGTTGTCTTTAAAATTATTTAAAATAATTTAATCGTTGTGATAAGAATTTTTTGTCATTTCCTCCCTTCTACCATGCTCTGCTGAAACTTCAGCGTACTAGCTTACCTACTGGTGCATGTTTTGTATTTATCGCTATAGCTATGGCTTCGATCTATGGAAAACCGTAGAGTTCTAGCCTCTAGTTGTCTTTAAAATATTTTAACAAAATTTAGTAATTTTGATAAGAAATTTTTGACTTTTCCTCCATTCTACCATGCTCTGCTGGCACTTTATTGTGAGTTCTGCCAATGTTGCTTATTTAATGTTATAGTTATAGTACCCATCTATAAGAAATCGAAGAGTTCTGGCCTCTGGTTGTCTTTAAAATTATTTAAAATAATTTAATCCTTGTGATAAGAATTTTTTTACTTTTCCTCCATTCCACCATGCTCTGCTGGCACTTTAGTGTGAGTTCTGTCAATGTCACTTATTTTATGCTGTAGTTATCGTATTGATCTATGAGAAATCGTAGAGTTCTGGTCTCTGGTTGTCTTTACAATTATTTGAAATAATTTACTCGTTGTGATAAGAAATTTTTGACTTTTCCTCCATTCTACCATGCTCTGCTAGCACTTTAGTGTGAGTTCTGCCA
The DNA here is from genome assembly GCA_905333125.1 of Pheosia tremula. Classification (NCBI taxonomy): domain Eukaryota; kingdom Metazoa; phylum Arthropoda; class Insecta; order Lepidoptera; family Notodontidae; genus Pheosia; species Pheosia tremula. Next base: position 9,057,969 of record HG995404.1, on the reverse strand, counting down.
ATGTTGCTTATTTAATGCTATAGTTATAGTACCCATCTATAAGAAATCGAAGAGTTCTGGCCTCTAGTTGTCTTTAAAATTATTTAACAAAATTTAATCATTTTGATAAGAAATTGTTGACTTTTCTTATAGTCTACCATGCTCTGCTGGCACTTTAGTGTGAGTTCTGTCAATGCCACTTATTTTATGCTGTAGTTATCGTATTGATCTATGAGAAATCGAAGAGTTCTGGCCTCTAGTTGTCTTTAAAATATTTTTACAAAATTTTATCGCTGTGATAAGAATTTTTTGACTTTTCCTCCATTCCACCATGCTCTGCTGGCACTTTAGTGTGAGTTCTGTCAATGTCACTTATTTTAGGCTGTATTTATAGTACCGATCTATGAGAAATAAAAGAGTTCTGGCCTCTGGTTGTCTTTAAAATTATTTTAAATAATTTAATCGTGTTGATGAGATTTTTTGTCATTTCCTCCCTTCTACCATGCTCTGCTGAAACTTCAGCGTACCTACTGGTGCATGTTTTGTATTTATCGCTATAGCTATGGCTTCGATCTATGGAAAACCGTAGAGTTCTAGCCTCTAGTTGTCTTTAAAATATTTTAACAAAATTTAGTCATTTTGATAAGAAATTGTTGACTTTTCTTCTAGTCTACCATGCTCTGCTGGCACTTTAGTGTGAGTTCTGTCAATTTTACTTATTTAATGCTCTAGATATAGTACCGATCTATGAGAAATCGAAGAGTTCTGGCCTCTAGTTGGCTTTAAAAATATTTAAAAAAAAATTCGTCGCGATTATGCATAGATATCACTATTTTCGATATTTCTACTATTCTCTCTCTCTTCCATGCTCTGCTGGCATTCCAACGTGAGTTCTGCGCGTGTATTTTTATTTTTGAAGTAGTTTTAGTACTGATCTTTGAGAAACTAAAGAGTTCTAGCCGCAAGTTCTAATAAAAATCATTGAAAAAAAATTTTATTGTGATTACTAATTTTCGTCATTTCTACTACTCTACCATGCTTTGCTGACACTTCAGCGTGAGTTCTGGGCAGGTTTTATGAGGTCCAATTGACAGAACTAAGAGTTAAACGTATCAGGAACGCTTTAACTCATAGGCAAGCGTAGAGAACCCACTGCTAATTTGTATTCGCTATAAAATGATTTGCTATGGGAAGTTGGCAGGCAATTTTTTACAGGCAATTTTTTTCAGGTAAAATCGCCGGAACTATCGCTGAAAAGTATCAGGAACTATATAACTATTGTGCATGCGTTAAGAACACGCATTTATTTTTTATTTACTGGAAAATGATCTGCTACGGGAAGTTGGCAGATCATTTTTTCAGTCGGTTTTTTTTCAGGTAAAATCGCTAGAACTATCGCTGAAAAGTATCAGGAACTATAGAACTCTCCTGCATGCGGCCAGAACTCCTTTTTTTTTTTGATCTGCTGGGAAATGATCTGCTAAGTTCACAGACATCCTTCTGTATCCCTAGCATAAACTTCCCACGAGATGTGTGAAGCATAAAATAAACGCGATACAATTCGTAAAATTTGTTTAATTACATAAAATATTTTATTTATTAATTTTATATGTTACTACTTAAAAAGAGGAAAGTTTGTTAGTTCAAAGTTAGAATTTTACCTGTCGATCTTTTCATAAATTTTACGCATTTTTTTCAGTTCTCTTACAATTGATTTTAGAATTAAATCATAATAGAAGTCTATATTTAACGTGATTATAAATAAACAAACCATAATTTAAATTCACGCCTAAAACTGCAATGTAAATTAAAACTCGATTCGCTGGATGGCGCTCGGCATTCGCACGCGTCTGGTATCGCACGTGCAGTGTTGCCAGATGTGATTTTCTATTTCTACCCAAATTTGAAATTATTTTTCTCCAAAATGATACAATTTGCTTGAGTTTTTGAGTTGTTTTTGAGTTTACCCAAAGGCAAAAAGTTGATAATATCGGTTAATTTTTCTTATTTTTTCCTTGAAATACCTACTGTTCTAATTTCCAAAGTGAAACAGCAGAATGACCATTTTTGTTTTTTTTTACGTTACGCATCCCCACTGCATGGGTATGACGGGTATGACATAGCATACAGAGAAAAAGCAGAGTGAAAAGAATGAAAACTAAAAAGTACCCAAAATTCTCCATGGTATATTTTTTTTTCTCCAAAATTTTCTCCAAGAATTTCATTTCCCCAAAATTTCTCCAGAGCCAAAATTTTTACTCAGAATTGCGAAAAAATACCCAATCTGGCAACACTGCGCACGTGTTGTGATCGTGTTGTTTACGATACAGTGCGCACTCAAAAATTACAACATAACTATTCCATGACATTCGATATAAATGATTTCTATAAATTTATTCATGCCCCGTACACCCTGTATAATATGATATAACGTTACAACTATAAATAATATAGACAATAGAGTCGTAGAGAAAGGGTTGTATCTAATAGTAATATAAGAGTCGTATTATAGTAACCTATACCGTAGCTAGCTTCATCACAGCTGCACTCCTCAGTGGCGCTGTTAAACGACTCCAAGGACTCCGACTTCTCCAGACTACTGGACACCGAGTCGGGCAGCAGACTGGCTGATAAATTTGGCGGCATCTGCAAAGTAAAAAAAAATAAAAATTAATATGATGGGAGCTATTAAAGAAGCTCTCGGATCACACCGATTGGTAAGTCCAAAATGTAACAGACACTCACATCCCACAGTGAAGTTGAAGTTGGCTAGTAAAACACTGTTAAATTGAGTAAATAATATGGCATAATAAATTAAATATATTATATTATTAAATTAAAAGTGCTAATGATTGTATAACATGGCTCTTGTGAAAGAATTATCGAAACAGTATATGTTATTATTTCAAAAATATCTCCCATTAGTTATGTAAAAGTAGTGGGGAGTGAAAGTGGTCGTGCTTTTATATCACACACGTACGGACTTATGACGGTGCGGTGACGTCACAGCCATCGTCAAATTTAAATGTATATGATTGGATGCCCTAATTATGCAAATCCCTACAACGCTTATGCAGTCGCTTACTTATTTTGACAGAGTTACAAGAGCTGCTTATGCTACAACTAATTTAGAATCGTGTGGCGCCAACCACAGCTAATATAGGACCGGACTTAATTTAGGCTACACAAAAAAAATACAGGTTTAAGTTCAGGTAGTGATCATTAACATAACACGTTGTTATTTTTTAATTGTTTTTATCGACCGCCTGGGCTGGCCGTCTGCTGTCGATGACTTATCTATCGATTTCTAAGTCAAACATAACGAGACTCTATCATAGGAGACTGAAGAATATAACGATTATTGTATTAATTGAAATGCCAACTAAAATAATGAACTAAGAGAGACGGAGCTGTAAGAAAAAATCTAGCTATATTATGTAAGCATCTTACATTAAAACTGGCATTTGCACAAAAAAAGAAAAGAAACAGCACATCAGCGCATCGGGAGTTCGAAGTCTGTGGTAAGAAAAGAGGCGGGAATTGAAAAGGAGAGTGTGAAAGTGGTTGTACTGGTGGCTTGTAAACTAAAACTAATTCAATTACATATCTAATTACATTTTATATTCTTTAATTCTGTGGTGTATTATTGGAAGTCTAACCTCAGGATATTTGTTATAATTATTAATTTAGTTTTTGATTTACATTTATAGTTTGTAATATTATGTACCTACAGTGTTCATAATAATTCTCGATCGATATATGATCTACGGCGAGTTGGGGAATGCATCTATGCCTAAGATCACAAAGAGACTGGCATTACCATCTTAAGTATTTGGCCACTGCAGCTATTAGCGAGAAAAAAAAACCCCGGCACAAAAAAACCGTTTAAAAAGTAAAAAAAAAATATCTGTCTGTTATTGATTTCTTATATTTACGCGAATATTACACATTGAAATTAAACTGTCTATTCGTTTTCAAATGCTAACAGTACATTAGCCACGCCATTTTCATTTCATCATGTCACATCCATTATTTTATTTATAATGTGTATTCATTGAATGTGATATTGCTATTAATTACTTGACATTGGCAAAATACCCGCTAAGTTGTGGGTGAGGACATATTCACATCCATTTTATTTCATCGCATCTCATTTCGTAAAGAAAGAATAAGAACAGTACATTAATGACGTCGGGTTCCGCTAAGTTAGTGGCTCTATTATATTTATTGAACGATTGAAACAACAGGCTGACAGTCATTGAACTGAAACTGAACTCAGGATGTCTTTGCACAATATTGCTCTTATTTCAGTTACAGGAGTTACTGTCAGAAAATTATACGAAATACAACGGTTTGCACATCCACCTGAGCTCCAAGTCTGCTAACACAATCGATTCATATAATCGACGGCAACCACATAGTAACTGTCACTTTTGACAGATATCCCGTACAATGTGAGTCAAAAGTGACAGATACTATGCGGTTGCTGTTCGATTATGAATCGATTGTGTTAGCAGACTTGGGTCCCTAGCTGTCTGTATGTATCCATGTATCAATGAAAATTGGTCAGTCCGTTATCAGCACCAAGTGGGGCGCTGCTTCACGAAACGCCCCACCCACACCCATTTTCATAGCGAAGCCTCAGTGACGCACTGCTGACACCACCCACGAGAAAATGATTTCGTACAAGATAGTAGAAAAAAATGTAATACGTAGTACGTACTTGATTCCCTCTGAGAGCGTAGGTTGGAATCCAACCGGCTGCGAATCCTTTTGACTTCAATTCACACTTACTTGAATGCAATTACAATCTAAAATTTTCAGCAGCTATCTTATTAACCTATGTGTGTGCGTCGTTAGTAACTGCTCTTTATTACTGCCTCGCAGTGTTAAAACCGATTTTAAAGTTGTTGGATAATTAACCATATAAGTACCTACGTAAACAGTTTTAAAATGGTTTCAAATCGATGTAATCGAGTAACAACAAAATAAGAATGACTGTGTCTGTACTTACTTATGATTGTGCAGCTAATACTGTGTGGTCATCAAAAAAATTGCTTGTACGAGGTGGCATCAATTAAAACACGGGAAAATTGCAATATTTACACATTCATACAGAACAACAATACGGAATAACAAAAACAACCGAAAAGTACAGGTGTCATGATCGGATAATGCCGTCACACTCGCACTCTCAGTCCAGCTCGTTCTATCGTCTCGGGCGCCGGGGTGCGGGGTGCGGGGGGCGGGGTTGGCCGCTATGGCCGCTAGCACTGGATTAGTTCCGCACACATTTAGCGCTTAGACTAATATCTTTTTGTCTAAAGGTATGCCTACATTCCATTTATTCATTCGGATGTTTGTTCGCATTTGATCAGACATCGTAAGTGAAAACCCGAAAGAAGGCATTATAGTAGCTACTTGTTAGATGTCACATTGAAGAAGATTAGTTTACTTTTAAATAATAGTTGCAGGGAAATAAAATTTTATAAAATAGTTTATATGTTTTTTCTATACGTAAATAAAATTTCACGGATTGCCGTTCCAACATTGTTCTCACATGCCCATAAAATTGACTGCTCAAAAATGTAACGGATCTTTTTAAAAATATCAACCATGGAGTTTGTTGCCCGTTCTTCTCCATAGGAATGGCATTCCGAACCGAATAAGAATTTATATATAAATATATAGTAGACAGAAACTAGCTAAAACCGAAAGATTCTAAAGGACCGGGACTCCCCCGGTTCTTTTGAAGGCCAGTAGCGAAGTTAAAATCCATACCGGTTCCGCAAACCTTAGTCTCAACTATTTAAATGTTTAGAACTTTGAGTCTCTGATAGAGATAGTTTGAAGTCAAACAAGGTTTTACAGGTGATTCAGAAAAGGGAAAAAGGAAAAGGACAATCTTATAACATTTTCTTTTACATACTTCTAAGCTTATAGAACGTAAAAGCGTACCCAACATAACAAAAAAAACAATCCTCGATATGGTAGTTTTAATCAATTTACAATGGCATAACACGGTATTTTTCAGAGGAAAAGCGCATTGTAAATGGATAAACACTTTCTATAAATTTGGGGGTAAAGTTATATGTATTCCACTGTATTATAGAGAAATAACAAATACAGTATATATTTCCAGCACTATCTAGCTCTGTATTTGATAACTTAACTCTTGAAATGGAAAGTACTTACTGAAAAAAAATGCTAGTCAAAGTGGCAGAGTGCAACACAAATTATAAGTGCTTGAGAATTAGTAAGTAACTCACTCCATCATCTAATTCAATCTTCATTCTTTTTGGTCTTGTTAACGAACGACAATATTCACAAATAAACACTGGCTGCAATTAACCTTTGCAATCGAAATTATAAAAATAAAATGTCACTTTTCAAAAATGGAACTGCTTTTGGCGGGTGTGTGAACTACGCGCGATCTTAACAGTGTCGCTCCTACTGTGAGAAAATGGCTGTGGAAAATAGTGACTAGCAAATGCCAAGGTCACAGTTCACAGTCTAGAATAATTTAAAAAGTTACAGAAGATTAATTACACTACAAATAAATCGATTAGATTGTTGTAATTTGCGTATCGAGACAACTAGCAGATACAATTTTTTTAAGCGAACAAGCAGCTTTCGGTAGGCTTCCTACCTATTAGACGGGTAATTAAAAATATTTCAGCATTGAATACATATTAATAAAACTAATTATACGGATTTTATCACGTTTATATTATTGGAATAAAACCTTTTTTTTTAAGGTTTCTCGCGTTTATATTCTGATTTTACGTTCCCGACGTTTCGGCTGCTTTACAGCAACCATGGTCACGGGAGGACCAAACGAGAGGGAGGGAGGACGTTTTTTGTTCTTTATATTACCATTATTTATAAAGTTACTAACCTTTTTACAAAAAAAATGCGATTTACGTGTCCAAGGGTGTCCATTACCAGAATTAAGTATTAACTGAAAAAGTAAAAAAAAAAGAAAACTAACGTATTGATTTCTTATATTTACGCGAATACTACACTAATGTTTAATGAAAACTGTAAACGAATTGTTAATTGAAGATAGGTTTGATTCATATAAGCAGTGATAGCCAAGTTGGTAGAACGCTTGCCTCGATAACGAGGATTGCAGGTTCAAACCCCGGCTCGCACCTCTGGGATTTTTCACGTGCGAATCTAATTTTCAACCAAGATTATCACTTGCTAAAACGGTGAAGGAAAACATCGTGAGGAAACCTGCATGTCTGAGAGAACCCCTCGAAAGATGTGTGAAGTCTGCCAACCCGCACTGGGCCAGCGTGGTGGACTTTGGCCTAATCCCCCCTCGCATTGAGGGGAGGCCCGTGCCCAGCAGTGGGACATAAAAAAGGGCTGGAATTATTATTATATTGATTCATATATATCTCCAAAACTGTTAATAATTACGTAAGTAAGTATATAATTTTACAATGCAATGTTGTAAAAAAAAGTATAAGTTAAAACCTCGCTCATCTGTAGTCATGGCCCATAGAGGAAATCCAAGAAAATCTATTTTGTATAAATTGAGTACCTATGTGGTATACATGTCAATCATATGTCTTTGGTGAAAAGGATTTATTTATTGCTTATAATAAAATGTAGTCTTGGTAATCGTCTAGACATGTGGAACATGCATGTAATTTAACTTATCTAGTCGCAGCTGTCTGCATGCTTCTTTGGCGTATCAACATGACTGTCAAGTTGGAATTTCGATGTCTTAAAAATTGTCCTATTTCAATTAAGATTTTTTTTCATATTGAATTACTGATATTGAGACTTTACATAATCAAATTAGCTACGTTAATATACCCTTTCTGAATCATCTAGTATGCTTAGATATTAACTATCCATGGCTCTGTTACAAAAAATCATGTTCATAACACATTTTTCCCCTACCAGGATTGGAACCCGTGGCCCTCGGCATAGCAAGCAGGGTCACACTACCAACTGCGCTAATCAAGCCGCCCATATCTACATTAATTTTGCATTAAAACCATCACGACCGAATTAGTTTCAGAAAGTTCAGCAAGAAATATTCCCAAAAATAAGGATTTAGTTAATAATACTCAACATATTTCGCCATAATGTTTATTATCTATACCCTTAACAAATGGAACAATATAACAATGACTATTATAAACATTTTCAAAACACACAATGCGTAATACATAAGGTACAGTGGCGGACACTACACTAGAAACCAATGTATCGCTGCCAGGAGGAAATGGAAATTTAGGCTTTAGCACGAGTGTTGCCAGCATCAAAATTACGAGTGATCGAAGCCATCCATACATTTAATACAAGTGCCTCTAGCGAAAACTGCAGTTTTGTCGTAAATGTATAAAAGTTTTAACAAAAATTTGTGTAGAATATTAAAAGGGGTTAACAAGTAAGTGTAAACGGTAACAATATTTTTTTAGAAGTGTGACCTTTATAAGGCTATAAAGGTCACACTTCTAAAAAAATATTGTTACCGTTTACACTGGGCCCTGGGCCAATGGGCCTGGGCCAATGGGCCTGGGCCAATGGGCCTGGGCCAATGGGCCTGGGCCAATGGGCCCCGTTAAATATTGAACACTATAATTATTGCTAAGCCCTATATAAAAACCATCGATTACTCGTTCGGTATTGGAATATCTAAGTTGAGAAAATTTACACAAAATACCCAAAACATTTACAAAATATGAAACTACATAAGGATTAATTAAATTCTATAAGCGAATAAATTCTTACGCCGTGGTTGGACGCAGTTTTAGTAGGCATATTGTACGTGAAGAAAACAAGTATTTTTGCCCTATACCATGCCCATAACTCGTCGGACAACTAACTAGAAATATAAAGAATATTTATGGGCATCTTAAAAAATAATGTTTGCCTTATAACCCTGTTTCTAATGTCATGTCCGCCACTAGCGATATATCCAGTTGGAGATGACAGTAAAGCTGTGAATGTACTTACCTGTACCTGTAAGGTTTAAGTACTCTACGAGCTTACTGTACTGCTACAAAATTATACTGAGGTTACAAGTGTTACAATCAACATGAAAAGTGCATAAATATTATTTATTCCAAAACATAAGTCGATAAGTACTGTACCCACCTGTACCTACTCGGATATATGGGTAAAATAAAAATATTTAACCTACTATACGAAAATGTGTTGTGAAATATAGAACATATAAATATGTAAGTCTGTTGCTATGTTGTTCTCTTCTGTCGTACGTTAAATTAAAACTAGCTTAAAATTAAATAAGTAAGTACAGAGATAAGCCAATTACAGTCGTGAAACCGCTAGTTCAAAATTCTCTAAGAACTTTTTATTGTCACACAGATGCAATTAAATCATCCGTATCGAGATATAAATGTGATTATACTATCGTTCTTGAATATACAAACTAAAGATATAATAAATTAAAATTAAACTGGAATCAGAAAGCAATTAGAAAATCCCCACCACTATGAGACAGCAGATAACTTATTTATAAAAGGAACGGACACATCCAACATTTAAACTTAGAAGTCATCAATATATTTAACCTCAAATTTATAGAAAGTTATTATGGATTATAACGCACTTTATCCTCAGAAAAATTCGTTATAATCCATTTTAATTGTCTATTATGTAGTAATTCTTATGAAACAATATCGAAAGTGGGTATCGCGCCGAATATAAATATTACGTAATAGTTTTCTTTTTATGAATAGGGCAAGAAATACATTATAACTTTATAAGTAAGTACATAAGTATATTAGAGTTAGAAAGATACCAGCTGGAAGGCACACATCGTAAACGGTATTACACAGTATAAAGATAATATTGTAATTAAAGAGATTACACAATAATTAGACTTAAGTTCAGTGTTGGCTATTCATTAATATTAAAAGCATAAACATATTGTATAGTAAAACAATAAAACTGATAAATTTTTATCGCGAAACTGTTGCAGCTTCTGGCACGCACATTTTTGTCAAATAAGTTTTTTTTTTAAGTTTATTTGTCTGTTTGTTGGGAGCTTCAAATCGCCAGAGCAAATGTTTTTTTTCTCATTTTGTTTGATGATGTATAATTTAAGGCCTGGATTGATATTACCCGCGATTTGATACGGGTTCCCTGTTAAATAAGTTAGGTATGATATTTGTAGTGAAAATCGCCGCCAATACAAAGATAACAATTATTTTTTATCGTTTTCAATCGTCTTCACGTAGGTATCGAGAATTGCTATTTAAAAAAAAGTGCCGTATGGAGTATTTTGATAGCGACACACAAATTTTCCTTTCGATCATTGAAAACCGCAGACTATTGGAAACCTTGAACTTGCTGCGATACGACAAACAAACAAAAAATATAAAAGAGTTTTTATTTTTGCTTAATCTTTTCATATGAACCGGAAATGTCTGGATACAAAAAAACAGTTTCCATTGTATAATGCCGCGAGCTATTTAACTTTTTCTAGGTATCTGATAGTTTTCATTATAAAAACGATTTATGTTATCGATCGTACCTAGCGATAACTTACATCGTTTTTATAATATGTTAGCATTGGTAAAATGTTATAGTATTTTCCAAAGATAAAAACGACAAAAGCTTGATATACTTAAAAAATATTTATATAAGGTGTAACAATAAAAGTGTTATAGTACATAGTATTATGAAATGTAGAGCGGGTACTTTTGTCTATATATTATATACTTTGCATGAACAGTAAGTTAAGCATTTAATTAAAATAACAAGATAAATTAATGTAACATCAAGACATGGGAAAGTTACTCTTTACAAACATATTACGTCTATAATACAGCTACTTATACTTAAGTATATCTTTGTTTTTTATAACAGTCAGCTAATGCAACATCTTATAATTAATATATTATATAAATATGTACTAGCTTGAATCTCTCTCTTTGATATAAGAGGTACTTATATATGTATTTTTGATTAGCCAGCTTATCATTCAATACCTTACAACATAGATACATTAAAATGCCAGGTGAAACTAAGCTTTATTAAAACAACGCCACGAACAGTTTTTTTACGGGAATTAGGTACTCACAATTGTACTTACATAACCATAAAGAAACGATATTTATATAGATTTCGGTTAAATATTTCGAGATGAGAATTGAATAGGTACAAAAGTTTATATCCCATAAATACGATATTTTGAAGTTAGATAATAATATAGGGCTTAACTTAACAAAAATTATGTAAAATATTTTTAGGGTGCCACCAGAAGACTATAAGGGTGACATTCCCGAAAAAAAAACAGTTTTTTTTTAAAGTAACTACATACTAAGTCTGTGATATAATGGTACTGTCTCGCTTTCTCACAGATAAATCAAACACTGTATACACATAGATTTTATACATAAACCTGATTGTTATCGCCTACTTGGTAACCCCTTAAAATATTTCACACTATTTCTGTTAAATCTTATATAATGTGCGCTTTTGGATATGCCCAAAACATTTATCGACATTAAACTAGTATGTAGGTATATGTTGTCGAATCCACATTATGAGAAAACTTATAATGATTGATTTGATATTTTTCCACCCACCCCACTTATACTTTATATATTTTACATTTTGTATAGAGACTTCAAAATGTTAAATAAGGCCCGCTAGAGGCGCTGTTCAATTCTCCATACAAAATGTCTAAATACGTAGACTGTAAAGTATACGATTAGCTCACGAATAATTCGCACTTGACGTATAGCACGTCAAGTGCGAGCTAACTGTATACTTTATAGTCTACCGTATTTAGACATTTTTTATGGAGAGTTGAAAAGTGCCTCTAGCAGGTGGTATTTAAAACTTTTAATTCTCCATACATAATATCGAAATACATAGACTGTAAAGTCTACGGTTACCTCACGAATAATCTCGCACTTGACGTACTGATTCATGATCGAATATAGATTATAGGAGCCCTTAAGAATCGAACTAGACTTCCTGAAATTCAGGTGTAATGTAAAAGTGATCATTCTCCAACATTACACATTATAGTTTTTTTTTTATAAATTGGCGCTATATTATTTAAATGCTCGCTGAAACATGCTTCATTATTTAAAAAATAGAAGTAGATGTTATTTACAAGCGAAGGCGAAACTATCTGAAACTGACTTGTGAAACTCACCACCTTCTAGGCAAGTATGCTCTATCGTAGATCTCATCGTCACTTACCATCTGGTGAGATCGAGATCAAATACTTGCCTATAACGTAATAAAAAAACCCACGTGGTTATAGACCTCACCCCATATTACATTGAGATCTAATACCATATCGGCGGCAAGCAGGTGTTTTCTCACGGGGAATACTGGCGGCGTGATGATGATGGAGTGATATTTACAACTGTTCGCTACTTCAACATTAGAGAAACATCAACAGTTATAATGCTTTGGCAACATATCTTTACCAACAACTTTTTTTCTTCCTAATAATAATAGGGCTGTCCGTACCTCACAAACGTCATATTAAACTAAGGATGTCCGTATGAAAAAGTCTTGAAAAAGAGTAAGTAAGGTAATTAAGTGTCGTGTTTCTTCTTCCACCAGAAAACTCTTCAAATAACAAGAAAAATGATTAATTATTGTTGATTAAATTCATGGTTTTGTAGAATAAACACGAATAGTTTAGTAATCCTGTACGAATTAAAAAAATATTCGATTTCTAAAGTCATGTAGGAATTTTCATATCATACTGAGCTCCAAAATAATAAAGACATCATTGGAAAATCATTTTTTAATCATGATTTAACCCACAAATTAGAGGGTATTTTGCCAATGTCAAGTAATTAACAGCAATAACACATTAATAAATACACATTACAAATACAATAATGGATGTAACATGAACATATGAAAATGGCATGTCTAATCATGATTTTTATTTGTGTCTGACATCTATCTTTTTTTTTCCTTAAACCCATAGACAACCCTATTCCAAAAGAACATTACCTGCCAACCATGATAATCCAACTCACTCACAACTCGAATTAGCTCAGTCCTCCCTGCCTCGACTGAGGCTGAACCTCCTGTGAAACTTGAAGGTCTTCTTCTTCTCCTGCCGTTCTTCTGCAGGCTTATCCAGGTTATCAGCACTTTTAGCTACTTGAACGCTTTTCCTTCTATTCTTCATAGATTTAACTAATCTATAGAACTTTCCTTTCTTCTTTGGGTCCTGGGGCTGGTCAACGTCTTCTTCGACTTCCACGCTGAACTCTGAAGATATATCTCCGAGGTCTTCGACGCTGTGGCACTCCACCTGTGGTTGGGGCACCACAAGTTTCGTTTTAGATGTGTCTGCTTTCGGTTCTTCGGGTGGAGGCGGTGCATCAGGATCTATGCACTGGAATAGATAAATGTTATTTTATGATTAGGTCCTCACTTTAAGTACCAAGTGGAGTGACCCTAAATGCTTGCACATGGAGTTACCCTAAATGCTCGCGTTTCGAGTGACCCTAATTGCTTGTGCTATGATTTGCCATAAATACTCGCGATAGGAGTGAACCTAAATGATTGCGCTAGGATGGACCCTAAATGCTGCGCTAAGAGTTATCCTAAATGCTTGCGCTTGGTGTGACCTTATATGGACAAACCTTGGCGTAGACTAGGATTCACCACATATCAATAGAGTCACTTGGTGATAGGAATCGATCCTGGAACCTTCCTGGCTACAGGAGCCCTCTTTAACCGCACTTATTGGAACTGCATGACGGGTAACAACAGAAGCCTGATTCCTTTTTCGACTAGAATAAGATAAAGAACTCCGCCTTTCAAACTTACACAATATGAATCAATTACCAGCAGAATCAACCAACCTTGACATTGAGATTCGAGTTAAATAAACTGTTAAATTGACTGAGTAATGATCACGGTTACATCATTGTTGTTGACAAACAAATGGAATAGGTAAGAAGATTTCAGAATTTGTATATAATAAAAGAACATTTACCTCCAAAATTCATAGTAAGTATCTGAAGATGATTATTTTTGTAAGTAGATCTTATTTCGTGCACGCGAGTACTCAGTATTATGGCAACCATCTTTATTTTAATTAAATTATGAAGCCAATATCTTGCTCTTTGAAGTAAGGCTTCAATTTATAAGGCTCCTCAAGAAAATATCAAACTAAGTATAGCCGGAATCAATTTTATAGACCGTGTCTCGTTGCCGTTTTGCACAAAACCTTATTATTTTAGTCAGGTATGTAGCTACAATAGTGCATAACGCCTAGAGAAGCACTTGACCGTCTTCAGAACATTCAGAGCACGATCTGGATAAACAAACAAACAACCAAAAACAAATTGAACTCTAATCGATACGCACAAGATAAGGGAAGCGTACAAAGTAACTTGAAAATTATTTCTTTGAGGTGTCTTAAAGGTAAGTGATACTGCCAGCGTTGGCGCAATCGGAACTCCGAAAGATGGAATAATTATTATGACTTACAACGAGTTTACAATACTGAGATCGTTCGAGCAAGCGTAATATATTGCGCTTGCTTTTAGTCAAATATAAGTAAAACTTATAAAAACAGTCCAACTAGACGTATTTGCTCAAAAATCAATCATCAAAGTGATCCAACCAAAATTTACACATACTACACATATAACTTTGATTGAATTTAGAAAACTTTGAAGAAAGAGGTTTCTAAAACAACTCAATCGTAATAATCAACTTCAATTACTTTAATAAATATTTCAGTAGGTCGTTAAACTGGGACCTCGTTGATGATCAAAGGGAAACCTGCCTTAACATAAGTTCCTTCATGTTTACTTAACAAAGTCTCGACTGTAACTTGGCCACGTCTTTGTGAACAATAATGAAAGATAAACGACTATGGAGTTTTAGTTGATATGTCCGAAACGGGTCTTGTTAAAAGTTGTTCAGTCACTTTGACATCGCGAACAGCTTTCGCTGATAATAGTGTTGGTGACAAGTTTGGCTATGCACCTGGATATATTTGTGCTCAGTCATCACGACTTTAATACCCAAGAGAGTAGGCAGTGGTGCTCATTTCGCTGATGGCAGCGCACCCGGCAAACTGCCCGTCAATGTGCCATGAAAAAGTGTTCTTATAGATGTATTGAAACTTTAAAATCACACTTCATACACAGACTAGTAAATTAAATTTACCATACTTAATAAGTCTAATTAAAGCTAGTACGTAGAACTGACAGAATCAGAAGTACAGATAAATTGCATAGAATATATCTGGATAAATTATAGAGAAAGTGTGATCATCTATATAAATCAAGTCTTTCCCCACAATACAAAAAATCAGCTCAATAAGAGCCCAAACATAAGAGATCGTTCCGCGTTCTTTGTAAGGTTATTCTTTAACCATTATCCAAGAGCACCCTTAAATTGCTTTCAACTTACATCAGCCAACGGAATCCTATAAGGCGGCACTTGCTCCGGGTGCCTCCAGGGCTTGTGGTAGGGCAGGTCGGTGAGCGCCTTCCAGCCAGGGTACCGTCGCGCGGCGGAGTGCAGCTGGTGGACCAGCCGTGGGGCCAGCTGGGCTGTCACCCTAGAAGGGAAAGGGATATTCAACTTCAATAATCGTGACGTCATCGAGGAAGCTGTCACTGTGTTTCTTATTTATGAAATCTTTGGTATGAGCGTGGCGAGAGTATAATGACCAGTATCAATATACTTTTAAAACTATTTAAGGTTAAATAAAGACCTTCATTGTTCTAGTTAAAGCTGGACCTGTTTAAGGGTTTAGCAACGTTTACCATTCACCACTCCATAGTAAAAGCTGGTGGTTAAAACTAACCTGTTGACCAGCCAAGCGGGCAGGGCTCCCCGCGGGTCAGAGCGGGAGACGTAGCCCAGCCAGCTGCCCACGCATGCCCTGTTTCGCACCACGAACCCGGTCAGCAACGACATGGCTCTAAAGAAATGTCATTAAAAATAATTTATATCATACTCGTATGCAACACTCGTGCTATGTGTACCGTACAATGGACTATTCAAAAATCATGTCGAACACCCTTGTTCATCTGAAAGCAACATAAGCAGGTGGGAGCTCATTCTTGAAGTTATGGACCAGTATATATTTACCGTTGGCAGAATGTTTATTTGGATGGGCACTACTTCAGAAGAAGGTCTTTCGTCGAATCCAACTCGGATGGGCAGCGTACAACACGTTGTCGTGTCATTTAAAATATCTGTGACTGAAGTCTAAGGTTTAGGTACAACCAGTGAGTACTGCCAGTGATGATGTAATGCCACTGAGTTAGACATGATCGCATACTGTGTAGCTCATCTCTCACCTCAGCTCAAGGTCTTAGGCCATAGGGAGAGCTATTCTCGGGGTTTCGCAGAACTGAGAAGATCAGCTGCCGAACTAGAATAATTAACTAACATAATGCATTTCAAAGTTACGATGACAGTTGACGGAGCTTACAGCTCAAGAACCGATAGCCGTTGTAACAGAAAGGATCTATATCGCCGACCACGCACGCGGTCAGAAAATGAAGTGTTGGACTGCCTGCCAAAAGATGGACCGATGAGATCACTCGCGTCGCAGGACACCGAAGAGCTTCGGACTATAATTTCACAACGCTGGCCCAGTAAGGGTTGGTACACATGACTTCCGAAATACATGCGATGCATAATATATATCCCACTAATCCCACTATCCCACTAATATTATAAATGTGAAAGTTGGATGCATGGATGGATGGATGGATGTTTGTTACTCAATCACGACAGAACGGCTGAACGGCTCTGGGTGAAATTTGGCACACAGATAGATTATAGGCTGGAATTTTTATCCCGGAACTTTTTATCCCGGTAAAATGTATGGTTCCCGTGGGATAGATTTGTATTGATTTTTCATAGAGCAAAGGGTCGACATGTTTTTTTGCATAGGTAGTAGTTGGGGTCAGAAAATGACATAGGCTAATTTTTATCCCGGAAAAATGCACGGTGCTATGGGATAGACATACTTTTCGATCGCGGGTAACACCGCGAAGCGCATCTAGTATATAATAATGGTGACAATCATCTTTCAACAATAAATCATTACACTTTGTACTCAAGCGCCTACTATATTCTAATAGCAACATGTCGCGTATTTCACACAAGCATACAAGTCTTTACAGGAGCTAATAAAGGCGATGGAAGCCCTTAAACAATGTGTGTACATTGTTTAAACGCTTTTATACCCTTTGTGGGATGAAAGTAGGATGGAAAGCCGTGTCAACGGTAACTCACTGTCGGCTAAGCTGACGTCACCTTGGGAAGCAGAACAATGAGACTGTGACGTCATTAGTGTAGGCGATTCACAGAATAAACATTATTTGTGTTGCCTACTACATTACAAATAGGTTCATTCGTTTAATTTCGTTATTCTAGTCATATTATTACGTATAAAGTAGATTCGCAGCCTAGTTGGTAAAACTTTAAATGGGTGAAAATTTTCCTGGCAGTCATTCCCAATCATCTTTGGCAGTCGTTACCGGTAATCAGAAACCAAAATACTCAAATACTTAGTTCACTGTAGCGTAGCGTTATTTTCTCTATGGTCCCCTTTAGTATACCATAGGTAGTCCCACTAGTTTATGACGGTCGCTCTGATGTGTAAATATCGGTAGGTAATCAAGCAGGGCAGACTGTATGCCGAAAAAAAACATGAAAAACGTAGAAAAATTAAAAAGGAATCAATATATACATCAACAAAAAAAAATGAATAGTCTATTCCTTTGAAATATTCCGCTGGCCTTAATTTTTCTTGATCTTTTGATAAAGAACCCTCAAAACCTGTAGCGTTTGGCCGTGCGCTCATTACTGAATGTGTCATGTTTTAAATGTATAATATATACTAATACCAGCCCTTATTTAATGTCCCACGGCTTGGCACGGGCCTCCCCTCAATGCGAGGGGGATTAGCTATAGTCCACCACGCTGGCCCAGCGCGGGTTGGCGGACAACAAATGTCCAATAATGTGTGTTATTTCTTAAGTAATGTTATTCTTTATAACCTTCTCTTGGCCCTATTAAAATATTTTACACTATTATTGTTACCCTTTATATAAACCTGTATATAACTTAGTTATGTTTAAACTTTAACTCTTACTTTAACTGTTCCGGTTGACGATACCGCAAAGTTTTCGTCAATGGTGCTTTAGCGAAGCACTAACTATCCAAGTTAGCGTTAGTTAACAAATTTCAACAATATATACTAACACGGGTTTCGATAACAGAATTGTGACTTATACCCATTCAATTCAGCTGTGGTTTTAAGGTGATGTGAGGACAGTTTTCCGTATTTATATTATTTAAGTCTCTAAGAAATAAGTATATTTCTTTATGGTAAGTAATAAATGGTTTAAAATTTTCCACATATGATATCATTAAAGCAACAACTAAATGAGGGTACCCCAGTTTAAACTATGACACTAAGACGTCAACCACCACAATCCTCCCGGAAACGTAAAAACTTAAAAAAACGCGATACAATCCGAAAAAAATGTTTTATTTCAATAGATTATCACTTGTTTTTTGTGATTAACAAAATCTTAATAGTCTGCTCGAACAAGGTCATTTATATTCCTGAGGAGCCGGACCAGCATCTAACCAAGCATTTTTTATCCTTAGATAAAGTGTATAGTATGCCTTCTGACATAGCGTACGTTTTATGTACGCTTTGAAATTATTTTCACTAAGTTCGGTAATGTCAGAGTGTATTTTATTATAACATTTAACACAATATCCCATGAAAGATGTGTGAATCCTTGCTAGTCGAAAGTGTGGTGGTATTATATGGTTCTATACTAGATGTATGATGTATGATTAATTGAACCCAAAATGCAGGAATCGCGTCAGTTAGTCACGGATTGACGCGTTCGATATCGCTATCTTATCTCTGAGTGGCCACCGCAAATTGTGCAAATAAGTTGTTCAAACATCACCAGCTGAACGCCCACCATGCTGCCAGTATAGACTCAGCCAAAAGACAATATAGAGAAACAAAAAAACTCAGCCAATATAGTCACAGTCAAATCATTTATTTCATGTATGGTCTACGGGGACTCTTACAAATTGTCATTATAGTTTTTTTTTTCATAATTGTACAATCGGATCGGAACGTGACTTCAACTGAGTAGATCCGGCAAGAAACTCAACGGGATTGTCATTTTTTAATCCTTTTTTTTTGCAATAGCCATGTTTATTACAGAGCCTGGTTTGGTCCGAGAAAAAACATGTCTGAATTATAGTCAAAAACATCTTTGAAATAAAAACTAATTTTACGGATTTTATCGCTTTTATTTTTTTACGTTCCCGACGTTTAGGTTGCTCTACCTACAGCAATAAATAGTTTAAAAATTAGTTTCATTTAATGTGTAGTATTCGCGTAAATATAAGAAATCAATATATGTAGGTACTTTTTAACCGACTTCAAAAAAAAGGAGGAGGTTCTCAATTCGGTTGTATTTTTTTTTATGATTCTCTTCCTCTATCGTTGTTACATAACATACATATTTTAATATATTGAACTACCCAACATTTCAGTGTTCGCAGCATACCAAACACAAACTATGAAAGAACAATAATGTTCTTTTGGTTAGTGTTTAAGTCTATAGGTATACATTTTCGCGATCGCGAATACGAATTCCTTTATTGTTCCCGATAGGAGGGTAATTAAATTCGCCCTCCATGTTACAATTAATCGCTAAATTCCTCAAGACTAATGGCATTGTAAAATTGTGGCAGTCACTCAAACACTTCGAACAATTCCGAGAAGTGTATTGTGGGGTTTGTTTTTAATTGAATTTGAGTGGGTAGGTCCCTACCTAGCCTATGTAACTTACGTACTTGAGAACTTTTCTACGAATTTGGAATAGTAGCCTCAGTTCAAAATTAATCGTCACTTTTACTTTATTTTGCTTGACGACAGCTTGGTTAGTGGTTTGAGCATATGCCGGTCGGGTTACTGCACCGGGTAGTTGCGGGTTCGATTCCCGCCTGGACAAATTTCGGAAACGAGCTTTTCGTATTTTTTGTTATCTATATAAGAATTATATACTGGTATCGCGCCCAGTCCCTTGTACGGTACATATAACACAAGCATTGCTTAGTTTGGGGCCATACAGTTGGCGTGTTCGTCTAGCGATATTTATTTATTTATTGGATTCAACTTATATGTAAAAGGAAATAGTAATAGGTATGTCCTACATTTAATTTTATTCATAAAATAAAGTACTAGACACGTTCCAACCTCTGCTTATGCACAGAACACGCGGCTAAGAAATAAATTGGCGTTACAAAATACTTAACCTAATTTTCTAGAAATTATTAAAATTTTCAGGCGTACCACGACATAGGACTGTCTAGGCTTCTAGGATATACCTATATAGCTTTATGACTATGACTACGTAATATCAGAGATATATTATAATAATAATATAATACCAGCCCTTTTAATGTCCCAATGCTGGGCACGGGCCTCCCCTCAATGCAAGAGGGGATTAGGCCATTGTACACCACGCTGGCCCAGTGCGGGTTGGCGGAATTAACACGTCTTTCGAGGGGCTCTCTCAGACATGCAGGTTTCCTCGCGATGTTTTGCTTCACCGTTTAGCAAGTGATAATCATGGTTGAAAATGAGATTAGCACATGAAAATCCAGAAATCGCAGATGAGCGAGGCGGGGTCTGAACGTGCGGTTCTCGTAACCGAGGCAAGCGTTCTACCAACTTGGCTATCACTGCTATAATAACTCTATATCTAGATATTATTAAAGAAGAAATGGGTAGATTACAATATATTTTCATATCACACATGAATATACTTCTAATAATTTAATAAATGTCTAGCCGGCAATATCGTCTAGACATATGATCATTTATGAAATATGTCATACATTACGCACTGAGACAATAGATTTGTCGACAAATTCCTGTCTGTCTCGTATATGACGGTGGACAGAATCTATACTAATATTATAAGTGTGAAAGTTTGGATGGATGGATGGATGGATGGATAGATGGATGGATGTTTGTTACTCTTTCACGCTCGAACGGCTGAACGGATCTGGATGAAATTTACACAGAGGCACAGAGATAGATTATAGTCTGGAATAGCACATAGGCTACTTTTTATCCCGGTAAAATGTATGGTTCCCGTGGGATAGATGTTTTAATTTTTCATACTTTTTATCGCGGGTAACACCGCCGGGCGCAGCTAGTAAAAAATAAATTAAGAATGCTTGCTCTTTCGTCTAAATACACATGATATCTATAATGGACTAATGTATCGCAAATATATGCGGTAAAACTATGACAGTAGGTAATAAAGTAAATGTTACGTATTTTATTATGTTTTGTAATGTACTTTATTGTAGAGAGCCGTGAAATCGGAGAAAAAAACAAAAAAAAAATATTTTAAGTCCATCATTACTTGCCGCGTATTTGGTTAAGCTCATTTGACTTAAGTATCTCTTCGGTTCTACGCGGAATATTAGCGTTAAGCATACAGATACTTTACCTTGGCTTGAGATGGCTCTAGAGTCTCCCGCCGGGGAGCAAAAAAAAATCAGGCGCTACCTAGCCATATTACCACACTCCTCCCGTGGTGTAGGTTTGGTAATGGTTAATGGCTACTGCGTCTTCCACGCCGAAACCCTCCTGATCACTCTAGGCACCCCTGCCCTGGGTAAAATCGGCCCTGTGCTTGTGTGAGTGCGAAAATCTTTACGCTTCAATTACGACAACTTGATTCTGTGATGGTAGAACAATTTTTTATACTAACCTGACATACCCCTTCCTGGGCGGGTAGTCCTTGTGGTAGACGGAGTGGTTGAGGATCATCTTCTCGTCGCCAGTGTCCAGCCAGGAGCGCTGCAGCACGAAGTCGCGGTTCTTGAGGGGGGCGGGGCACGACACTGCGACAGAAGATGGGAGGTACATGCCCATTGCTAAACTAAGGATTTGAAAGCTATGTGGTGTCGGAAGACTGTGCTGACTCTACCATTAGTTCCTTATAACCACCACGACTGCAGCAGGACAGTTCTGGTTTGTCATCTGTCATTTCACACGAAAGATGACGACCACACGTTTTAATAAACTTATTTAGCCCCTCTGTTCCCCAACGGGCACAGCTTCGATGCGAAGGGGATTCCCCTATTGTCCACCACGCTGGCCCAATGCGGTTTGATGGACTTTGCATGTGTTTTGGAACCAGTAAGGTTTTCTCATACTTGCAGGATTTATCACGTCGTTATTTCTTCACCGTTTAGCCAGTGATAATTTTTCGTGAAAATGAGATTCGCACATGAAATCTTGAAATTCCAGAGGTGCCAACCTTGTGCCAAGGCGAGCATACCGACTGCTTTGTTCATACCAACATTTCAGAACCGGTGTATAAATTCCGCTAAGATGTTCGTCCAAGCAAGAGCGCTGATTTATCGTGCTACTTAGTTATTTAATTTTAAACATAATTATCCTATATACGAGTGTGAGTGACCTTAACAAATCATTACCATCAATAACTTCCCAATCCGACGGGAGGCAGCGGAAATGAGACCCGCAAGTTCAATCCGCGAGCATACTAGAAAGAGCCTTGTGCGACCGTCATTTATTATATCGACCCAAAAAGACGGTACTACATCGAAAGCGAAGCCAAGCTATATCAGACGCGTCGCAGGAAGCCAGTGGATGTGAGTGGAAGTGGATCGTGATGTGTGGAAGTCATTGGGGGAGGCCTATGTCCAGCAGTGGACGTCTTTTAGCGCATAGATAGATACAGTAAGTAAATTATTTATCTGAAATATCTAGAAATAAGTGGGTAACTAAGGTTACTAGTTTCTCGTGGCTGT
The DNA here is from genome assembly GCA_905333125.1 of Pheosia tremula. Classification (NCBI taxonomy): domain Eukaryota; kingdom Metazoa; phylum Arthropoda; class Insecta; order Lepidoptera; family Notodontidae; genus Pheosia; species Pheosia tremula. The sequence goes on along the minus strand of HG995404.1, from coordinate 9,035,139 downwards.
GTGTCGTTCTGTCGTCATGTGTCGAATGTTTGAAAATCTATATATATAAAAGCATCCACTGACTGACTGACTCGCTCACTCACTCAGTCATCACAAAATCTCCGAAACCAAGAGACCTAGGGACTTGACAATTTGGCACGCGGGTTTCTCTGGGCCTGTAGGTGCTGGCTAAGAAAAATATTTTGAAAATTCTACTTCTAAGGGGCTAAAAGAGGGGATCAACTTTTTTTATGGTAAATATGTTGTAATTTACTACGCGGACGAAATCGCTGGCAATGTCTCATGGTCAAATGTTCCCGAAATATTAATAGTGACTATGATGGACATGACAACGACTCCGGCAAGTATGACTGAGACGAATATAAAGTATATCCTACAAAGTACGGGAGTTGTTGAGGTCAAATTCATTTATTATTTTATACGACTTTGTGTTAGTACTACAATAGACAAAATATCACCTAGGCTGATTGCCTCCACAGGTGACAGGAGAGCTGGCTCTATCCTCGCTCAAAAAATTTGATTGATAATACAGCGAGGAAATGCAGGCAGCATTCTTGCCACCATTTCACGCGGACGAGGTCTTTTTGATACATAGTTTGTTGTCATACTATTTATAAATTTTTCATTTTCCTATTTAGTTTAACTGTAATTGTAAATTTTAATTATACTTAATCCAAATAAAAAAAATACTACAGATGATATACTTATCCTTGGCAATACAATTTTGACGTCACTTTATTGAATATTCCCCGCACATAGCTGTACTTCCACTGGAGTCGAGCACATCGGCCTATATGTTGATAAATCTATTATATCCGGGACACTGAACCCATAATTGATCAGATATACCCTTACGCTCAAAGGATCGATGGTAAATAGAGTTACGCAATAAATAACCCTATTTGCTTATGCATAAGAGAATGTCTTAATCCAAACAATATGCCATCAGTACAAGCAGAAGCAATTTCTGATTTGTTCTTAATTCATGTGCGAAGTATATTAAAAAAAATTACTAACAATGGATTCAAACATTAAAAAAAATCGTCATCCTTTCTACAGAGTACATGAATTTAATATTTTTAAGATAATTTGTAAGATTTACAAAAAGAGAAAATTGTACCAGACAGCAACAATAAATATACTAATCTCTATACATTAAGTTCGAGAAAAAACACTCATTGAATCGCAAAGCGCTTTCAAAATAGCTCCCTGCTTTACCATAAATACTTTAGTAGACACTTTAAAGCTACTCTGAGGTGTTGCCCGGGAGTAGCTTATAAAGCTAGCTATTATTTTTCATTCACCTCACATTGCGGGAATGATTATATTTCGCTAAAAGCTTCCTGCGAATAATAATGCCAAATAAACCACTTTATTTTATCCTGGAGTAGTTGCTAGCTAAAAAAAATGTTTATTATTAAGATTCTTCTACTTATTTGTATTCTTTGTCACCTGTGTCCAAATTTCCCTTGCAAACATTCTTCTTATCATATATGATTTTGGACGTGCAATCTTTATATAAATATAATCCATTGAATACTTCTGACTTAATGAAACTATGTTCGTCCGTCAAGAGTCTACCGTATAACAACATTTATAGAGAAGCCTGCTTTTGTAAGTTTTAGGGCCTGCGCATACCACGTTATTAAACGCGCTGACGCGACGCGTGTTACACGGTCGCGCGTCGAGAGCGCGCTTTACATTCCACATAACAGTTTGTTTCCGTTTTCTCGGGTGCATAAAGACCTTGTATCGCTACAAACGCGCGTCGACGGGGCGCCTCTAAAAACGTGGTGTCCACCCAGGCCCTTAAACTGTTAAGTTGTTAACAACATTTTAAGTGAGCGCGTATTAACAACTTATCTACAGCTTACTACCGTTATCCCAGAAGGGTTGCTCAGAGGAGGATGAGGCAACAAACACGAAAAATGTTGACAATATAAACATTTAGGAATTTAGTTTAGAAAATATCAATTTCATATATGCGTGTAATCAAAGGGTAGGACACAAAGCAAACTAAATAAATATCTGGTAGTACCACATATTGACAGTCATATGAATTATAGAGTGGGTTGTACCATTTGCTATATATCATCACATCTTCATATATATATCACATCTTCCATAGCCATTATTTCCCATATTACCCCGCAACTGACATACATGGAACGTTTCAGATCGCTCGGCTATTTGCACGCTCGTCACGTCCCTACACTCCTCCATGTACTGGTGGGAATGAGGGTCACTATCCCTTTATTCGGTGCGAGTGTTTGTTTCGCCGAACAAACTTGTGATTCGGGCGGATTTGTGGGGCTTTGTTGGTTCTATCCTGATTTTAGGAGAATCAATAAAAGTAGTTCATTGAATTTGTAGAGAAAATATTGTTTTCAATATAAAACACTTGGGAAATATATTTTTATGTATTTGTAAAATATTTAATTTCAGTAGTGAGAAGATTGAGATGATATGGACTCGGTTGATGCTTGTAAAGTTTGTATTTAATTACCTAAAAAAAATAAATTAATTCTAAGTATCTACATATAAACAGAAATTATAACGTCATTTAATATCTTCCGTTCGAACGACAAAGATTTATAGGTCCCTGTATCACAATCTAACTATACGGACTTCTAAATCTTTCTCATAGGTTTTGTTATGAACTAAATTTATGAACAGGTTTGTACTTCCATTATGTTATGCGTTTAGTAGTCGAAGTGTCGCTATGCAGCTTTTACATTCAAGTTTCAAACGAACAACTTTACAACTGGGTTATCAAAATATGGCACTCAGCCAACCGCGATAAATATTTTTTTTATATGCACATTGTATTCATAGCTTGGTACTGTAAACCAGCACTGCGCTGAAATTAATACAGTAGGTATGGATAGGAAGTCTGGCCCACGAGTGCGAGATTATTCATAAGCTAACCGTATAATTTTGGCACATTGTATGCAGAATTAAAAGATTTAAATTCTGTCCGCTAGAGGCGCTATTCAATTTGCCATACAATGTGTCTAAATACATAAACTATACAGCTAGCTTACGAATAATCTCGCACTTGACGCACAAAGGTTTTATAGGTGGGCACGCATCGCAATAACAATTCGTTCAATCTATATACTGAAAACTATTGTAAATTTTGTGAATAATTGTAAAATAAACTTATAGTCCGCGCTTGATTTGACGCAAATAACTATTGTTCTTATTATTTTTTTAATACATCTACCTACATAGTGCTATAGATTCAAAGTTAGAATCCATACAATTATTTTTATGAATTCTCCCAAGTGCTACTAATTTTAAAATTAAATATATCGTATCGTAAAATCCGAGAACATATTTCATTCTTGGACTACACAACTCATCATGATTTCAGTGCCCCGAGGGTTGCTATCTAGTATATCGTACAGTGTTTATTCTAGCTAAGATAAATAGTGTGTTTAATCTAGCCAGGCTCGGCTGGTCTCGGCGGGTGGGTTGACCTAATAAGTTCGGCCATGGGTGGCACCGGGGACCGACCGACACTTGATTCAATGTGGCAATACTGGCCTATGGTGCTTAGCATCGCAATTAAGGATTAATCAACGACAACCACGAATTATATCTAAAGAGAAACGAAATTTTTATTAATATAAAACCCATTAGCCAATTAAATAATAGCGTCTTGAGGACTTTCGGGAGATTCTATAGAATTATATATTTGCTAGAATTAGGTGATACTTAGAATCCGTTTTTTTATCTATATAATTGACACAGTACTTATGAATCGTCAAAAATGTCACAATTATAATGCTAAGATTTTACAGCCCGTTCAAAATTCCTATGGAGAAGGGGCAAGAAACGGCATGGATTCTCTTTTTAAAAGATGTTTTCCAGTTTTGTGTAGTACTTTTTCATGGTTATCCGAGAATAATGTTGGAAAGGCTAGGCAGGGTCTCTTTATTATACAGCGTGAATCAGAGGGATCCCTACTTTAACCCATCTGTAATTATGTAAAGTCACAATTTTAATGCCTTAACAATTTGAAAAACAAATGCTCACAAAAAATAACAAATGTCATTTTATGGGATGCATTTTTTTTTAATTTACATTTATTAAAATTGTGATATCGTATAAGTTTAAAAAATGTACTAAAGTAGAGCGTTCCAATGGTTATACACTTCTAACTACTGCCGCATCCCCCTTACCTACTGGTAAGGAGGCTGATTCTGTTCTAAGGGGCATACATACAAAGCTCTACATAACTTACTGGCATAATACCCGACGTCATTGTTGACATTGATGTGTCCCGCATCCTCGGCGGCCAGCATGTGCGTGTCCCACACGGACCGGTACTCGGGGTCGTGTAGCACGTCGTACAACGCGTCCGGCTCCACGTCCTCAAACTCGGCCACCACCTGACACAAATATTATCAGGAATAGATCACAACATATTGAGGGCCAAAAAGTCAAACCGGTTTGTGTAGTACCTACATGCGAATCCGCGTGGACGTAAGGTCGTAATTTGCATGTTACACACAAACCAGCTTGTTTTTTTTGAACGGTAGGTCGGCATAATACAACCTATGCTTGGTTTGGGACCGCACAGTTGGATTATTCGTCTGGCGTTATTATTATTTAAAGGATCAAGATTATTATTAAAGGGACAGCTGCTAAGTTGCCTTGAATGCCATTTAGGCGACCTGAAAACTGACGCGAGGATCATGAAAGTTCAAGTACGATGAAGCAGTCACATCCGGCCATCATATTCAGTCTATACTCCAACGTCGGGATATTGCTACGAGGAGCGAAGTTCTATATGTTATTTTCTCAAGTACTAGTCTCAGGAAGGCAATAGCAAAGTAAGTAGTCAAATATATCTAAAACAGGGCTGTGATAGACAAACAGTCGAGCGAATTATAAGGGTTCCGTTTGATACGTTAGTCTGATATATTAATACCTACTTATTCAGACTATTAGCTTCTTATCTAGTACAAGTAAATACCCATCCGAAACTTTTTACAGGCTCACGATTCTTGTAAATCTTTGTAAATGCTAAAAACTATAGTACTGAAATAAAACATTTTTTTTGGATTGTATCGCGTTTATTTTACGTTTTTTCGTTCCCAACGTTTCTGCTGCTTACAACTGCAGTACTTCGGTGTTAAATATTTGTTTTCTTATATTTACGCAAATCACATTGAAATAAAACTAATTTTAAGGATTTCATCGCGTTTATTTCCTCCCGTGGCCATTGTTGCTGCAGAGCAGCCGAAATTTCGGGAACGTATTGACATAAAATAAACATGATAAAATCTTTAAAATTAGTTATATTTCATTGTTTAATATTTCCTAACTATTCACGATGACGGGTTCGTACAGTTACGAAATATTGATTTTGAAATGTAACGTCCGTCCGCCAATTTAGCCTAAAACAGCGTTTTGCTTTCAACCCTAATTTATGATCTCTTCTCTGAGCTCTGGCTGGGTCAGACATTTCTGTAATGACTTGACCTAAAACACTTATCTGATTATCTTATCTATATGGAAACTGTTGGGATTAATTGAGATTTCTAGGACCAATCACATCTTCACTTTATTTTTACATTAGCTTTAGTAAATCGACCTTTTTTAGATATTACAAAATAGTGATAAATTTACGCAAAATACAGTTGAACCAGGCTCACAGGGGCAGATTATTTTTGAAAGTTTAAAGGTAATATTTTTAAGACAATGGCAACATTTTTAAGTAAAAAGGTAATATTTTTTAAGACGATGGCAACATTTTAAAGTAATAAGGTAATATTTTTAAGACAGCCAACACTTTTAAGACAAAGGTTTCCAGTTGCATAATTATTAAACTATCTACGTAATACAATTCTAAGCATTAACTGACTGACAGGTAACACACGGCCTAGGCCGGTGGACCAACAGATTTTAAATATAGAGGTTATATTCCTTGAGTGCCCTAGGTGTGCACAAAGGAGAGATTTTCAGAATTTCGTCCCCAAAGTTACTATCAGGTATATGACTAGAATAACAATAAACTAAGCAAAGTTTGTATGAATATGCACGCTTCCACGCCCACTTTTCATGCTTGTGCAAAGTTAATATTTGCATAGATTATGGAATTTGCATAGCACACACACATACGCGACTACAGCTCGCAATTATTTTACAATTAACATTCAACAACGCAGTGAAATGAACTATTGATTTCAGAACACACAGCAAATAAGCTTTTCCACGATTATATACCCTCCAGCGACGGTGTCTCTGATAGTGCAAGTTAACAGAACTGTCACACGGATAGAGCAAGCAACCATGATAAGACTTGTGACAGATTTTGTCCCACGGAGTTGATATTTCTCTATTAATCTAACGCACGGTTCACATGATTCAAGTTGTTTACTTGATAAGTAGCAAGTATAGGCAATAAACCCGTTACTAGATCCCGTCACACATGCACCATACTTAGACGACGTGTGTCGCCCAGGAAATCTGAAAATGTCGGAGGTTGAGGGGTTAGAGCCTGCACACCTGATTTCATAAGCGAACGTTGAACCGACATAGCTTTCACTGCTGTACCTGAAATATAAGAACGATAGCAGCTCATGTCTGTAATACCTTCTAATAACACGCCTATAAAGCTCTACAATAGCAGTTTTTGTACTGCGTAGCGCTACGTAGACGACCTCAGCTACGGCGTCCACGCTACGGAATGCAACGTAACGCTGACACAGCTACGAAGCGGCAATACATTATCGCGGTTTTCGCACTTCCTCCAAAATGGGTGAATAAGCACAATTATGTAGAGATTTTTTAGTGCTAAAAGGTCAAATATAAACGATGTTTGTGTTTAGAATTATGAAAAAGTCAACTTGATCATTATAGACCCTGGCTTTATAATCTAGTGTGTTAATCATAATACATTAAATGAATATGTAATGAGCAAAATGTAAACGCAAGACTCATCTATTCAGTGAGTGACTGATTTAAAACAGTCATGTTGATATTTCTCGCACAAAGAAATGACACATATTCTGGTGCAGTCTTTTGGTTCCCACCGGATAATGGGGATTAAAACGAGCTTGTAGATTGCATAGTAACGAAATTGGACTCCTATTTTTATAAGCTGTAGGTGGAAAATCATTCAACCAGTTCTAATGTCGGCTCGTCAGCCCGTGGCGCACCCTGTGGAGTGTGGACCGAGGGTCAAGGCTGCTAATCGCGTATGCCAAAAATACACCTGTCCAAATGCCATACGTGATACATGAGTTATAACTAAGGTGATAGCTTGCCAAGCCACTAACTTTATTATAAAAGTAAGTAAAGATGTCTAATATTGATACAGTCATAAAATGTTGGTGGCAACAAATTGGGAAACAATTTATGATGTAATTGAAGAATAGGTTGGCTTTATGATCTCACACCTCTTTACGGTGGATGAAGGATTGTGTTGCGTTTCGAGGCATTTCACTTTTATACATAGTACGTGTTTTCAATAGGATAAAACTTTTTTTGGAAATAACTTCATTACCCAGATATTGTTTTGGTTGACTATAATCTGGGTGTTTTCAAGTCGAGAGTGAACAGGTACCATCTAGGCAAGTATGCTACATCGTAGATCTCATCGTCACTTACCATCAGGGGAGATCGAGATCAAATACTTGCCTATATTGTAAACAAAAAATAAAAAAATACGGGGATCCGTATTTCCGCCCCGTGAGCATTCCTAGTTGGTTACGTAAAAGCTTGCGAATTGCACTTTTAATTTTAAATTGATAATGTAATCGAAAGACGTGTTAAATCCACAAACCCGGACTGGGCCAGCGTGATTAACTATGGTCGAATCCCCGTCGCATTGATGGAAGTCCATGATGGAATAGGCTATTTGACAAAGATATACAATGTTACCTATATCTTTCTTTGCAAAAAAAACAAAAGAACGGACAGTATTATCACCAAGCAACCCGTTCGTTTTCCATAAAAAACAACAGAAAATTAAAAAAGGCGTGGTACAATTGTGAATTATATTACAAGAATGGCGTAACAACCATTCAATGACTGCTTCGCAACACTCGCGAAGCACCGAGGGTTATAAATGGACGCATTGCGTGCTCTGAAAAAATATGCGAGGTACATCGCCTCTTAATTTCACAAGCAGCGAAATATAAGTGTAATAAAGCTAGCAATACGTCACTTTAGGCTTTGAAATGTCGCCTACCCAACTAAAATTGTAATGAAATGTCTTAGCTGCCGAATTTAGATAACTATAATCGCAGAACAGTAGTTATGTAGGTATACTCACAACTATCATCTCGACCTCAAAGCTAACGTAAGCATATTGAAATAAAATCTATTTTACAGATTTTAACGCGTTTTTTTTAATGTTTTTACCTTCTCGACGTTTCGGTAGCTTTACAGCAACCATTGTCACGGGAGGACCACGTTGGGAACGTGAAAACATAAAATAAACGCCATTAAATCTGTAAAATAAGTTTTATTTCAATGTGAAGTATTCGAGTAAATACAAGAAATGAATATGCTAACCTAAGCTTACTTAGGTATCTCCCACTCTATATAACTGTTGCAGCCAAATAAGTGAACTCTGTGCCTACGTAAGAAGGTACGCCTTTTCTTAAAAGTGTCGGAGATGAAGACCCTAATGATTTACTCCTCTGAGGTCGGTCAGGGCCCCAAGTCTGCTAACACAATCGATTCATAATCGAACACCAACCACTTAGTAACTGTCACTTTTGACAGATATCCCATACAATATCTGTCAAAAGTGACAGTTACTATGCGGTTGCTGTTAGATTATGAATGGATAATGTTAGCAGACGTGGGGCCCAGGTTACTTGTAAGTGTTATTAAGATTCCTAAAGGTTAATGAGTTATGCTTTCGAGGGTCAAGCGAATGACCTACCTTTACGTCACACTCAACTCACGATTCATCAATTTTAAAGCGCAAATTGTCTCATAAAGATTCATAGTGTAATCTCAGAGCACTCGTAAAACATTGCATCTCGTATGTATGTACAAAACCAATCTGGGAGCACGCAGTATAAAGCTCGAAACTTAAAAAAAAGCTTAAGAACTTCCACTTTGCGTGTCGAATAAAGCAATAGGTACTTACGTAGAGTCTTTAGTTTACAGCAGATAACGAATTGTGTATAAAAGGTAATTCAATAACGTGTTGGCAGCAAATTAACTGCATAAATAATAATGGACACCTTTTTCGTTCTAGGGTCGAGTACACATTTCAGCAGCAGCAATTAAGGTCCCAGCACACATTTCGATTTTTTTACTTTCAATCACTCGGTACCACTGTGCCACCGGCATAAGTACAATCAAATGTACCTCTATAGGTACACTCTTGGTATACCTATGTATAACGAACGCCCATAAATACCTAGGCATCTCAGGCACAGGGTTACCAGCCGTGACATTGTTTGCGAATATTTTGTAACATCAATATTTACAGCAGCGACACCCCTCTGCACTCACCGGTCCCCTGATTACGTAACTTGCAATAGACCAGCGATAACAATAATCCCGCAATATTTGCCTTTAATTTGCTAATTCGTATTACGTAGCGCTGCGACGTCATACAAATCTGCGATTTGAAAGCGAATATTGCAAGATTATTGCTGTCGCTTTGCTAAGCTAGTCAAGATACGAAATCTGGGGACGGGATAGATCCACAACCAATGTTTTACGCAAATACTTTTCGTTTTAAAATAATGTTAATGGGATTATAAAATTAAAAAAAGTGACTGCTGGAGATAATATGAAAAGTTGACACGTCTTCTTTGAAAATATGTTCAGGTATGTCTATGTCGACCTGGTTAGCGCAGTTGGTAGTGAAGCTGGTTTCTGCACCGAAAGTCCTGGGTCTGACTCCTGGTATATGAGTATTATATACTGACTTCGCCCTCGGTTGATTGTACGATACCCATAATACAAGCGTTGCTTAGTGTGAGACCGTATAGTTGGTGTGTTCGTGATATATTTCCATACGAAAAGTATACGTAATTTAATGATTAAGTAAGTAACTCGCAAAGTAATTTGCATGATCTACGAATGTATTATGGCTAAACGAACTCATGGTAACGCCATCAAATGCTCCGTGGTCGCTTACAAAGTTTTTTGACGAATTGATATTTTCAAACGTCGACCGTGCCTCGCTTCGCTGAATTTCGATGTCGTTTCAAAAAAAAGTTTTAATGCGTTTCATTCTTTTCAAATTTCCTTACCCTCCAATTTCGGATACACAATCAAAAAGAATGATGGAAATGTCAATAGAGTCGATAGAGTCACCTTTTTCAGGGGACAAAACCAATATAAATTCGCGTTGTATAGGTGTATTGAAAAGTGATTGACTATGACTTGAATCCCTCTCGCGTTGAGGGGAGGCCCGTGCCAAGCAGGGATGCATTGAAGAGCAAATTTTTTTTTTATTTTTTTTTTCGTGCGTTATCTTTTGCGTTAGAAATGTATCTGCATGCGTTGCGTGCGTATATGCGTTGCATATACGCATGCGTTGATAAATGCGGCAGGTATTAAGAATGACGAATATCTGAAGTTGCATGTAGGTTCAGGGTATTATTTATGCAGTCTATTCCATTTTTTAATCTTTTTGAAGTCATTGATCCTGTATCTTGTGAAATAGAAACTCATAAAACCGTATCCTGTGAGCCGCCCGCCACCGCAGAATCATTTCTCGACGTTTATTTACAACATAAACAAATCCCAAGCGCGGTTCCTTCTGTACCCACCTAATGTAAGCTTTTACTGTTGTCCAGAGGGAATTTCCCTTTTCTGTACGCTGGTGAGGACTTTTGTATCTTTTCAACGCAAGTTTTTTGTGCAACATCTCTTATAGGTTTATAAAAATAGCAGTGCCGGCGACTTCGTACGCGTGGATCCGTCTTTATTTTTACTATCTTGGAAGAAACCTTTATCTTCGTGGGGTGAAAAAAATCTCGATTACAAATGAAACACCATGCCAAGATTAGTAAAACCCGTCCAGTGGATTCGAGATACCTGTCGTTTGTTGGCTTTCCGCGAGAACCCATCCATTACCCGGATTATAAGCTATCTGCGTTACCAATTTCACCATAATCCGTCCATAAATTTACCCGCAATGCGCGAAAACAGAGAATTCAAAAATCTATTAATGCATATCGTAACCACGACAGCTTTATCAAATTTGTTGCTCACTCGCTCTTAAAGCAAGAGTCCAAGGATGCAACTGAAGCCCCGGACGGCTCGAAGCGCAAAATTTTCTAATTAAGTATTTTTTAATTGTCATTGTATAGCTAGAATCATTTCTATGTGAAAGGTATTGTTAAAAGGCTTTGTAAGAACACTTGATGTGATACAAAAATGAATTTATTATGGAAAAAGCAACGGCTGAGTCAAAACCCGCAGCACAGCATAAATTAGATAATTATATCGATCACATAATTGGTACGCGTCATATTGTGTTTCCAACCGAACTCTACAATGATATTAATAATAATAAGTCCAGCCCTTTAAATGTCCCACTGCTGGGCACGGGCCTCCCCTCAATGCGAGGGGGATAGATATATATGATATTAATATTAATAGGTAAATAGATTCGGTTTCTTCACGGCAGAATAGACCTCCAACAAAACAGACCCATCTATTCAAAATGCGTTTATGATTCACTTCTCGTACCTACCTATCTATTTATTTACAGGAAGATTCCAAAAAAATATTTAAATATTGACTTCTTATATTTACGCGAATACTACACATTGATATAAAACTGTTTTTACTAAGTCCTCCCGTGACCATGGTTGCTGTAAAACAGCCGAAACGTCGGGAACGTAAAAAACATAAACGCGATTAAATCCGTAAAATTAGTTTTATTTCAATTTCATTAACATTTTAAAGGGTTTGAGAATAGTGTAGAAATACGCTAACGTAACGCGGTCAGCTGTACAGTCGAGTCAAGTGTACTTATGAATATAAGTCTTAAAGCTTCCCGAATTAGTTTTCATACATAAACAGACCTTGACAGTCCGGAGCGCGCCGTGCGCGGCATCCTCTGCCCAGACCTTCACGCCTTCCTTCTCGTACTCCACCGTCCAGCCCGCCTCGGAGGACAGGAGGCTTTTCAGTGCTTCGAAGTCCGAATCGTCAGCCACGCGCGCTTCGCCGCGCGCCCATCCCGCGCCTCCCATTCGAGCGTCATCACACCGCGATGGCAACGGCGAAACTGACCTGACGGCTTCTGCTTCACTCCTGCCTGGCGGGACCGGGAGGCGAAGCGAGCGAGTCGATGGCCCGCGCATGCGCGCACGTACACCCAATTTCCCAACGTTTTCTATTTTCTTGATCGCTGGCAATTAATGTTTTAATGGATCGCCAGGTTTTTAATGTCATTCCAATTAATGTTCGAAATGGGACCAATTATTCGGAGGTAATGGGATTTTAGTCGGAACTAGGAGGTAGTGTGTAGTTCAACAAGTATCTAGATGTGAGTAGGTATGTATCTGGTGTAAATACTCCGCTCCGGTTTTGACGGAACACGTGCCTGGAAAGTTACCTGGGAAAACCAGCTGTAGCCCGAATTACTAAACTTCATACTACCGAATTAACCGGAACAAACAGACAGACAGACAGACAGACAGACAGACAGACAGACAGACGGACAGACAGACAGACAGACAGACAAAAATTGTAAAAAATGTTGTTTCGGTATAAGTAACGTGTATACATCCAAATGCACTTAGTAAAAAGCGGTTATTTTAATATTACAAACAGACACTCCAATTTTATTTATATGTATAGATTGTATAGGTGCTTTTAGTCACACATTAACTGGCAATAATAGCCATTTATAGCACCATATAATTGAATTTGACACTTAAGGTTAACATAAATAATATTAAAACAATAACGGGTTCGGGTTGACATACTTACTTTTTTTATTGCTTTACTTATCTACCTACATAAAATGGAAATTAAAACACCGTTATTTTTCAAACGTAAACTGTGACTCTAAAAAACATTTATAGGATTATAATTTCCTTCTGGATAGCGAATAAGCAGTACGTTGAGTGTGGGCTTATTGATAACTCAAACGTATGATTTATAGACGAATTTATAGACGTTCTATAAGTCTATCAAACATCATATAGTACCTATTGCGCAAAGTAAAACTCTCTTGCGCAGTACTATATGAGGTTTGATAAAGTTATAGACCGTCTATAAATTCGAACGTACGTATTGAGCCACCCTGTGTAAAGAATTGTAAGTTTACGATACCGTCCGCTAGAGGCGCTGTTCACTTTACCATACGACATCACAAATACTCACACAAAAATTCAGTACTTACGCGATTATCTTTCGAAAAACCTCCGACGTACCGATACAACATGTGTTATCCGACTGCGCCGGAACGAGGGTGACGTTTTCGAATTTCGAATTTTCTTCTTATTTTTTTTATGAAGAATGAAAGAAAGTCTTCTTTTATTCTTAAAATGGCCTGACTTACCAAACGGTAGGTATTCTACCAATGTCGAGTAGATTATAGTGAAAATCAAGATCTTTTGAATTTGATCGATGACCTATGATAAAATTACGTACCAGGCACCGCATCCATGGCATCTGTCTTAAGTTAAAATGGGGAATCAATTGCCAGAAGTATTAACATATCTTTAATATACTCGTGAGTGTATCATTAACACTTGCGCCTTCACGCCTACATTTTCTTATGGAGTAGGCAGCGGCATATGTTTAAACTCTTATCATCCCTTACCCAATGTCCTTCCCCTACTCCTCCTCAGGCCATACTTCACTGGCCCAGTGTGGGTTAGCGAATTGTACTAGTCTTTCAAAAGCCATGTCACGTTTTTCCTTATGTTAACTCGTTATCGGATAGCTTCAAGGCTCATTAAATTGTTAAGAAATATATGAGCGATCTGAGTCATGTCATGCCTACTTAAGACAATGACTTGTAGGGGATTCCTAGAACGCTATTGGACTGCTGACCTTGGGGTAATACACCAAAATAATTAAATACCTATTTATTGCGTAACAAGCATATGTACCGCGCCTCTGGGATTTCTGGATTTCATGTGCGCATCTCATTTTCAACCACGGTGAAGGAAAACATCGTGAGGAAACCTGCATGTCTGAGAGAACTCCTCGAAAGATTTCTGAAGTCTGCCAATCCGCACTGGGCCAGCGTTGTGGACTATGGCCTAATCCACCTCGCATTGAGAGGAGGCCCGTGCCCAGCAGTGGGACATAAAAAAGGGCGGTATTATTATTATAAGTATATGTTATTATTCGCCATTGAAATCTTGCTTGATAAGTAGTGATAAAGATTATGACAATTTCAATGCGAGTATTCGACCTACATTTGTACTGAATCAATAATGAGTTTAAGGAGACATACTTGAGTTCATTACAGGGGCAGCCCCGCCGCTATCTTGCAAAACGATCCCAAGTATGCGTAGGTATAATCCGTTCAGAAAATAACAAAACCCAATCATAAAGAACCCAGTAAATTGAGCCTTGTTGCGGTTAATTAGGGGAAGAACTGAATTATTATAAACACTTATATTGATTATTCGGAAGGTAGGTGGTAGGTACCTATTGTAAAAGAGTGATAAGATGAAATAAATACGAAAGATTGTATTCTCGGTTTGTTTGTAAGTATGGGAGTCAAATCTTATTAAGGAAAGCCAAGCCGGTCCATGTTAGCGGGCAATAAAGGGCCTTGGTACTAATTTTCAACGTATTTAATTGAGTAATGGAATGTTTCCAAACTTACACACATTTACTGAGCCACACGTTTCCGCTAGGGGCGCTGCTGTAAAATTTATTAAATAAATTCGATCACTCGATTCGTAAAACTCGTACTAAGCCCTCAGGTGTATCTCCCATGGTGGTAAAGTAATATTGTAGCTGCTAAATAGATTCTAATGAAGATTGTTGAAGACTTCACTTAAACTAATCCTAGAATATAACCTAAATGTAGGCAA
This sequence comes from Pheosia tremula, assembly GCA_905333125.1. Classification (NCBI taxonomy): domain Eukaryota; kingdom Metazoa; phylum Arthropoda; class Insecta; order Lepidoptera; family Notodontidae; genus Pheosia; species Pheosia tremula. The sequence continues at coordinate 9,020,134 of HG995404.1, read as the reverse complement.
GTATAGGCACCTTTCAACCATAGTCAGGTTGCAAAGTTAGTGCAAAAGTTGTTTAACAATTGATCCCTCCCAACTATAGATTAAGATGTCAAGAAGTCAAAGCCAGTAATAATAACATTTTTTTTGCGTGTTTTTATAAACTTGAGATACGATAATGAATAAGTTACGACTGTAGAGACCTACCTGATATTAAAAAGTTGGAGACCAGTGTCTCGCCAATTTTAATAGGTTCCTATGTGACAGGCTAGTTGTAATAAAATAACATACCTACTTAGAACGAAAATGATTTCCAACCATCACTATACGTAATATAGTACTGTTACCGAGTTAACGGTAAATGCGCTAACGTCATTTCACAAAAGATAGATTAAAGTCCGCCAAAAAAGTCCTTTATAACCTTAAGATCGAATATCGTATGCACGGTATAGGAAGGCAAGGTCTATTCTCGGCATTAGTTAAGTAATTTGAACTAAGAACATTCGAAATGTTTGCCTTAGCGAGAATAGCATTAACTAGGAGATTTTATCAAAACTGATTTTACGTATATACTATTTAGTATGTTACGTAAAGTATCTTTGGAAACACTTGAAATCATAAAACGCGAACTTGGACATATCCGTATATTTTCCAAACAGTGTTGGGACTTATGTATCCAAGTACATACTTATAACTGTTGTTATCAAAACAGCAGATTACTGGAACTAAACGATACATTGAACTTCGAAACCGTCATACGTTGAGCGAACTCAGTGATAGCAACAGTTTGACAGTAGAAGGCCAAAAGGAAAAAAAACAGTTTGACAGTAAAAGGCCAAAAAGGAAACAAAAACAGTTTTACAGTAAAAGGCCACAAAGAAAAAAAAACAATTTGACAGTTATAATGGGCATTGATACAGTTTTATTGTTAATGCTAGTTGTACTCTGCTCGCAGTGCTGCGCTAAACACTTTGAGAGATGTGAACTAGTTGAAGAGTTGAGGAGACAGAGCTTTCCTGAAGATAAAATGAGAGACTGTGAGTTTATTTCCTTACAAATGCATAATGTGGCGAGAGTGAGGACGGCCTGACAGATAACGGGAGATTGGATGTGCGTAAGAAATTAAAAACATCAGCACTGGTGGACTTCACAGATTAAAAAATATATAATTTCGAGAACCCATTACTAAAAGGGTCCGTAAACGGGCTATAAAAAATCATCCTGCTGGAAGTCTTGCAATGTTTTGATGTAATTGTACAAAACTGATTGCATTCATTGCGGCAAGTGATCTGCAATATAGATGCACATCAAGAGCTACACAATTTCATTTAGAAATCGCTACAAAACTAGCCCATTTACGGGCGCCTTAAAGTTAATTTTACCATAAACCATTTGTATATATTGACATAATTTTTTTTCCGTGATGGAAAACAATACGTCGATCGAAGACAATATGACTTGACGTTAGAGACGCAAAATGTTGCCATAGTGGTAAGAGTTATAGAGATAGGACTCGGCATTTTCATATCATCATGTCACATCCATTATTTTATTTATAACTAGCTGTTGCCCGCGACTTCGTCCGCGTGGTATTTAACAAAGACAACCGTTGACAACAGCCTGCTCGCACATTCGTAGCCCGCGGGACGCATTGCAGGTTGTTGCTATCAAACTTAATCAGGCGCTGCGCTGCAACATTGGTTTTCATTTTTTTTCGTGAGATCCTATTTTTTTTTTCTAAAATAAAAGTAGCCTAAGTTACTCCTTGTTACATCAGCTATCTGCCAGTGAAAGTCCCGTCAAAATCGGTCCAGCCATTACAGAGATTAGCCGGAACAAACAGACAAACAGACAGACAGACGGACAGACAGACAGACAGACAGACAGACAAAAATTGTAAAAAATGTTGTTTCGGTATAGGTAACGTGTATACATCCAAATGCACTTAGTAAAAAGCGGTTATTTTAATATTACAAACAGACACTCCAATTTTATTTATATGTATAGCGTGTATTTATTGAATGTTTGATTGCTATTAATTACTTGACACTGGCAAAATACCTGCTAAGTTGTGGGTGAGGCCATATTCATATTTCATCGCATCTCATTTCGTAAAGAAAGAAGAAAAAGAAGAAAAGTTATAGAGACTAACTATGTAGTTTTAAATATTCGTTTGGTTAACTCTCTCACAGGGATATGTCTGGTAGAGTTCGAGAGCGGTCGGTATACGAACATCATAGGGCCGACTAACAAGGACGGCACGAGGGACTACGGTCTGTTCCAGATCAACGACAAATGGTGGTGTACCAAGGGCAGCAGGCCGGGGAAGGATTGTAACGTCACGTGCGCTGGTCAGTGCGATAGAAAGAAACAACAATAGTAGCTAGTTAATAACATTGTATGTACCAACTCTTGAATTATGGGTACCGTACAATGGAGTTGGGGCGATCCTAGTATATATTTACTTATATATATATATATATATATATATATATATATATATATATATATATATAAACTATATATATTCACGACGTGGGTATAAACATTCGTGTTCTTCACACAAAATTTGACCCTACCAGTCAAAGTCGAAGTCAAATCATTTATTTCGTATAGGCCTACGGGGACTTTTTTTCGATAACTTACTTAACCAGGGTTCGAACTCTCGGTACAGCACGCAGGGTCACTACCAAATTCGTCAATAGAATTTAGTCTCTTCCAGCACACAGCCCATCATTTTTAAGTATATTATATTGTAAAAGGCGACTACCTAGTAATTAACACAACAGATCATCGTGGCAACTGTCTGGTCCCAAACTACGATAATATTTTTATGGGTGCCGTACAATGAACTTTGAACTATCCCAATTACCTTCACCCAGACCAGAGAGATCTATATCACACCAGACCAGAGATAATACCATCAGTCCAGAAACCGTCGAATATTGGCGGGACATTTGCACGAAGGACTTCAAACAAATCAACTCACAACCGAGGACAATATGGGATTTTTTTTATTACATTATAGGCAAGTATTTGATCTCGATCTCACCTGATGGTAAGTGACGATGAGATCTACGATGGAGCATACTTGCCTAGAAGGTGTTCACTCTCGACTTGAAAACACCCAGATTGAAGTAAACAAATTTCTATTACGCTCTTCGGGTAATTAACAACTCCCAAACCCAATGGCTTCAACATTTTGAAGGTTGAATTAAGCTTAAGCTTATCTCTTGTGTCTAGATCTGTTGACGGACGACATCACAGTGGCTTGCAACTGCGCAAAGTTGATCTTCAAACGCCACAAGTTCTCGGCGTGGCACGCGTGGCGCGACTTCTGCCAGCAGCTCCTGCCGGACATCACCAACTGCACTGCAGCTGCTCAACCATTATAATATCTCTTAAATACTTACCTCTAATAAGACTGTAACTCTGTTCTGTCTGCAGGTGCATTGAATATTTTTTGGACAAATAGATAGATAGATAGATAACTCTTTATTGCACACCGATTTCATTAACATTGTATAGGGTATTGATATATAGGTACAGTGTACAGTGGGCGGTCTTATCGCTAGCTGCGATCTCTTCCAGACAACCTTAGGATGGAGAAGATACTTAATAAATTTAGCACGGCGGAAGCCAGTAGTGCGCCAGGAATAAATAATATACTCAGATATAATATATTGATATACCTACATATATGTATAATATATTAATATAAATAATAATCTTATTATTAGGTATACTTAATTGGACCTTTTCATTTGCATAAACCTACCTATTTAATTCAAAGAATCACTACACCTGCACCCCCGTAAAACCCGGGGCTTGAATAAAACCATAAAATTGTCAGTGGTTATATAAGTACTTCTCTTACATTTTTGTGATACAATGTTTTTAAATCCTGACAAGAAAACGCACACAGGGTATGCTGTACGATATTCAAGCTTAAATGGACCAAAATTTTAATTCGCGACTGTATAATACAAAGTAACCTTTACGTAGAGACTTATTAACTACGAAATTGTTATCGATCACTAACCGCGGGCTACCAACTTTATATACAAAAAGTAAATATAAATGACCCTAGTTACTGATAGCGGGAAGCCCCTCATCCGAACCGGCCAGCAGAGAGCATCATATTGTTTACATATCATGACACACTGGGTGTGTGTCAGACGCGTATATAAAACGTGAATGCTCCGCGTCTATTTCATATTGCACCCAGCTTCATTGGACGTAGCATTGTTACTGAGTATTTTGTAGACAAAAGAAAAAAATACTATTCGCTATGCAGAAGCTATGTTTACTCGCGCTCGCGGTCTTCTGCTTGGGTTGTGAAGCGAAACACTTTGCTACTAGATGTGATTTGGTGCACGAATTGAGGAGGCAAGGATTTCCTGAAGACAAGATGAGAGACTGTAAGTTTATTTCATCAGTACCTACATAATAATACCAGCCCTTTTTAATGTCCCACTGCTGGGCACGGGCCTCCCCTCAATTCGAGGGAGATTAGGCCATAGTCCACCACGCTGGCCCAGTGCGGATTGGTGGACAGTACCTACATAAATAAATATTTAAATATCGCCAGACGAACACACCAACTATACGGTCCCACATTAAGCAACGCTTGTATTATGGGTACCGTACAATGGACTGGCGGCGAACCTAGTACATATTACCTACTTATATAGATACTAAACATCCATGACTTGGGTACAAACATTCGTGCTCATCACACAAAGTTTGTCCCTACCAGGATTCTAACCCGGGATAGCTCTACGAGCACACTACCGTGATGAAAAATCATCCTCATCTATCTCTTTCTGTCACAGGGGTGTGCCTGATTGAAAACGAGAGTAGCAGGAAGACGCACAAGACTGGCACTGTCAACAAGAACGGCTCCAGAGACTACGGACTGTTCCAGATCAACGACAAATACTGGTGCAGCAAGACCAGCACGCCGGGGAAGGACTGCAACGTCACTTGCGCTGGTTGGTACACCTTTATGCAGACTATTGGATAATCGCGACTGTATCAATAAAACTAAGTCCAGTGATACATAATGCAATATTACATAATTAAAAAAACCCCCACATAAAGACAAACATTTAAAATGACAGAAATATTTGTTTATTCGTTTCACGTAACCGTCGCGTCGGGGACCGCTAAGTTAGTCACCCTATTTTATTTTCGAAGGACTTCCAATGGCTTAAAAAAAAAAATCTAGTATATTCCGCATATCTCTCGGCTCCGCTTTGATGGACACCAGCCCTTATTGTTTGTCTAACGATATTAATTGAATCCACAAGTTGCCTGAACTACATTATATTAATTATAGTGATGTGTTCACATACACACTACGCCAGGGGTTCCCAAACTTATTTTGAGAATGAGTATTTTTTTAGCGCCCCCATTTTTTCACCTACTTAAAAACCATTATAACTTCGAATTAAATTAATTATTGTAAGCCTCTACACAATGCCCCCATTTTTTTTCTGGGTCTCTTACCGCCCTGCAGCGCCCACAAGGGGGCGATATCGCCACTTTGGGAAAGGCTGCTTGATAAAATTTCATGTACTCACATAATAACTTATTTTCCAGAGTTGTTAATAGACGACATCACGAAGGCTTCGAAGTGCGCCAAGAAGGTTTTCAAGCGTCACGGATTCAACGCCTGGTACGGCTGGAAGAACCATTGTAATGGCAAAGCCTTGCCGGACCTTAGTAGCTGCTAGCTGGACATTATAACATCACCAAAATCAACTTAGTAACATTCTGTCTATTGCATTTTAAACCTTACTGACATGATCCTTAAGATAAATTATCACCAAAGATATTGCCATCAAAATCCGTTGAGTAGTTTTCTGTTAGCCTGACAGACACCGAAATACCGAAGCTAGCGGATTCAGTCTCTTTGTTGATCAGTTATGTCTTATAAGATTTTTATTTTTTTAAACTAAATGACATACACGACTCCATTGCAGTCTTATATAATCGTGTCTCTCAGCACACGGGCTATACCCGGATCTTTGGGAGGCTTGCGCGGGGACATGGGTCCAACACGTAGAGGCCCTTTTTGAGAATTTTAATGTTATATTAGCCACCTGCCGGGGTAAACTGCTGAAAATTATAGCGTAAACAGTAAATTGACCTCAGCAGGCGGAGGAACTATTGATGGAATATGGAAAGATATTTGGGACGGTGGATGGAGGTTTGTATGGATAAGAGATAGGACTATTATATAATTACTAGCTGTCTCGGCGAACTTCGTACCGCCTCAGAATCAAATGTATGAGAAAATGAATTTATTGGTATTCTATGAAAAATTTAAAAAAATCTATCCCACGGGAACCATACATTTTACCGGGATAATAAGTAGCCTATGTGCTATTCCAGACTATAATCTATCTCTGTGCCTAATTTCATCTAGATCCGTTCAGCCGTTCTGGCGTGATAGAGTAACAAACATCCATCCATCCATCCATCTATCCATCCATCCAAACTTTCACATTTATAATATTAGTAAGTAAAGATATAGATTATTATGTGGCAATATTGTGTGCTTGTTAATAAATACACGTTTGGTTAACATAATTTTGATTTTTATTTCGACAATCGTAGTTGGCATTTTTATATAAATATGGCTTCTTAAAAATCTAATCTTATTAAGTATATTTAGGATCGATACAAAGTATAACAGAAAATGGAACATGGTCGTACTGTTTTTTTCGTCGCGACTGCGGCATATTGCATTTCATTTATCCGTTGAAATTGCAGCAAAATTAATATTAAACGACACATCACTTTGGTTGGTTAGTTTGCAAAAATCACCGTATTTTTTTCGAAAACATCGGAGTATCGTGACGTTTTACATCGAGACATTTGACATCTTTGTGATGTCATTTGAGAAAAAGGCGGCAATATAAATGTCATAGACATCAGCAGGGTTATTTTAAATCATTCGGAATCAACATCGGAAACGGATTTGAAACTTTCCGATGTTGATGTCGCTTCCAACGATCTTTCCGTCGGAAACGTTTTTGAAAAAAACGATTTGGTATTGTCCTCAAGATACATCGAAGATAATCAAATTCGGAAACTTTAATATCGATTGCGGTAATGAAGCTCAGAAGTTTTCGATTCCGTTTCCGATATCGATTTCGAACGGTTGAAAATAATCCTGCTGGGGGCTTACCATTACTCAGGACTCAAATCTCAAATTTGGACTCATATCACAACCGCAAATTTGTACCAAAGGACTTCATAAGTAACATAATAATGCAGTTGAGGTACCAATTTGAGTCGCATGAACAGTTCCATGGTAACAAGGCAGATACAATACCACTACTGAGTGATTCATTCGTGCCGTCTCCTAAACTTCTCTTCTACGTTTTTCTGGACCTCAGCAGCTTTTCTGATCAACACATCTTCCACTGACTTCAACTGGGAACAAAATGAAACAAATAAGGCATCTCACCGACGACAAGTTGTAGTCTGGTAGGTAAAAACAGCTATTAAATCAACGTACGACTCGGTCAGGCCCTAGATGGGTGACCGAAATATAAAATCTCAGCTGCTCCACTCTGAAACATTCTGACAAAATTGTATTAGCGGTTACCAGTATTTTTTGTAGTAGGGTCACGAAAGGCGTAAATGGCATTGCTCCCTGAAAAATCGGTAATGTGACTGCAAGCCGACGCTAACACAAAAGTAGAATTAGTAGAATAATGTAATAAAAAAATAAGGAAAAAGCTAGTAAGAACAAGCATTCATTGTCAACAGCACCACTAACTAAACAACACTCTTAGTTGTGTCACTCACATCAAACATTGTCAACGACACGCCACTAACTAAACAAGACCCTCAGTGGTGTCATTTACATCAATCATGTTCAACAACACAACAAAATGAGACCATTAGTTGTGTCATCCACATAAATCAGTGTCAACGACAACACTAAAACCACACTTAGTGGTGTCATACAGATCAATAATTGTCAACGTCAGACGTAGTTAATCATTGTCAAGAACACCCCTAAACAACAACATTTGTGGTGTCGTTGACATTTATTGATGTGAGTGACACTACTACAACACATTTAATGATGACAATTATTGATTTAAATGAATGAGATGAAGGCGCCTTTTGAGGATAACATTATTTCGATACCTAAAGACATTTATGTACCCTCCCTCTCAATACGAAGCGAATTTAGATCAAAGTCTACCACGCTAGCCCAGCGCTAGTGAACTTCACACGACATTTGAGAGACATGTAGGTTTCGACGTCCAACGTCACCATGTTCACGAAGGAATTACCTCGGTACAGAAGCCGTTCTTTATGGCCGCGAGCTGTTCCAAGCCAGCAGTCTTCTCCTCCTCATACTGGGCGGTCAATAGCTTGATCTCCTCGGTCCTTTGCAGCGCCTGCTTGCTTTGATCGCTAAGCTTCTTGTCTTTTTCCTCAGCTTCCCGTAGTGAACTGTTAAATATTAGAATTATATAAATATATTAACCTTTTTCATTAAATAGGACAGTATGGGGATATCCCTAATCCGATTCTACAGAAGATGCGAGGAAACTATATTATCCACTGCAGGTATTTCTTTTGCGGCGCGACGCGGCGTGGTACAGTACCGCATTACCTGTGCGCCACGGCGCGGTCCTGCTGGCGGCGCGCGCGGCCGGCGGCGCGGCGCGACGCGGCGTGGTACAGTACCGCATTACCTGTGCGCCACGGCGCGGTCCTGCTGGCGGCGCGCGCGGCCGGCGGCGCGGCGCGACGCGGCGTGGTACAGTACCGCATTACCTGTGCGCCACGGCGCGGTCCTGCTGGCGGCGCGCGCGGCCGGCGGCGCGGCGCGACGCGGCGTGGTACAGTACCGCATTACCTGTGCGCCACGGCGCGGTCCTGCTGGCAGCGCGCGCGGCCGGCGGCGCGGCGCGACGCGGCGTGGTACAGTACCGCATTACCTGTGCGCCACGGCGCGGTCCTGCTGGCGGCGCGCGCGGCCGGCGGCGCGGCGCGACGCGGCGTGGTACAGTACCGCATTACCTGTGCGCCACGGCGCGGTCCTGCTGGCAGCGCGCGCGGCCGGCGGCGCGGCGCGACGCGGCGTGGTACAGTACCGCATTACCTGTGCGCCACGGCGCGGTCCTGCTGGCAGCGCGCGCGGCCGGCGGCGCGGCGCGACGCGGCGTGGTACAGTACCGTATTACCTGTGCGCCACGGCGCGGTCCTGCTGGCAGCGCGCGCGGCCGGCGGCGCGGCGCGACGCGGCGTGGTACAGTACCGCATTACCTGTGCGCCACGGCGCGGTCCTGCTGGCGGCGCGCGCGGCCGGCGGCGCGGCGCGACGCGGCGTGGTACAGTACCGCATTACCTGTGCGCCACGGCGCGGTCCTGCTGGCGGCGCGCGCGGCCGGCGGCGCGGCGCGACGCGGCGTGGTACAGTACCGCATTACCTGTGCGCCACGGCGCGGTCCTGCTGGCAGCGCGCGCGGCCGGCGGCGCGGCGCGACGCGGCGTGGTACAGTACCGCATTACCTGTGCGCCACGGCGCGGTCCTGCTGGCAGCGCGCGCGGCCGGCGGCGCGGCGCGACGCGGCGTGGTACAGTACCGTATTACCTGTGCGCCACGGCGCGGTCCTGCTGGCAGCGCGCGCGGCCGGCGGCGCGGCGCGACGCGGCGTGGTACAGTACCGCATTACCTGTGCGCCACGGCGCGGTCCTGCTGGCGGCGCGCGCGGCCGGCGGCGCGGCGCGACGCGGCGTGGTACAGTACCGCATTACCTGTGCGCCACGGCGCGGTCCTGCTGGCGGCGCGCGCGGCCGGCGTCGCGGCGCGACGCGGCGTGGTACAGTACCGCATTACCTGTGCGCCACGGCGCGGTCCTGCTGGCGGCGCGCGCGGCCGGCGGCGCGGCGCGACGCGGCGTGGTACAGTACCGCATTACCTGTGCGCCACGGCGCGGTCCTGCTGGCGGCGCGCGCGGCCGGCGGCGCGGCGCGACGCGGCGTGGTACAGTACCGCATTACCTGTGCGCCACGGCGCGGTCCTGCTGGCGGCGCGCGCGGCCGGCGGCGCGGCGCGACGCGGCGTGGTACAGTACCGCATTACCTGTGCGCCACGGCGCGGTCCTGCTGGCGGCGCGCGCGGCCGGCGGCGCGGCGCGACGCGGCGTGGTCCCGCGCGGCGCGCAGCTCCCCCAGCTGCGCGGACAGCTCGTCCAGCTCCGTCTGCAGCACGTCCAGCTCGCCTTCCTTACTCTCCGAGTCAAGGTCTCCGGTTTTTAAGTCCCTTTAAGTAACATTATACAAATCATCCAAATATATTATTTACTCGCTTTTAATTAATAAACACCCATGACTTGTGTACAAACATTTGTACTCATCACCAAAGTTTTTCCTACCAGGATTCAGGTAGGGAACCTCGGCATAGAAAGCAGGCTTGCTATGCTAATCAGATTGTTAAAATTGTGTAACTCACTTCAAGGTATCAGAGAGCTTCATGATCTCATGTAGCAGGTTGTTGGCATGGTCCAACTGCGGCTTGATGGTATGCAGGTTCTGTAAGCTGGTCTCCTTCTGCATGAGCGTGCTGCGCAGCGCGTCCAGCCTCTCCTCAGCTTCCTGCACATTCTGGGCCGCTTGCTCAGCCTGCCCTTTAATGTCTTCAGCGTCGTATACTCTGAAAATATTGTAAAGCTTAATTCAGAAAGGGTACACAAGCATTTGAATCTGCACTTCTGTAGGGCATTTGTAATCTATGTGAAGCCACAATTTTGATATCTCAATTGAATAAGAAAAATTGCCTCAAAAAAAGAAAAAAATTAAGTATTCTGTGCAAAATAAAAAAAAAATATTATTTGACTTTGAGCAACACTAGTTTTAGTCTTATAACAGTATGAGTGTAAGTGTCACCTGAGTGCCTTCTTCTTAGCGACTTCCGCCATGAGTGCGTCCCGGTGACTCTTCTTCTGTTCAATAACCAACTCTATCTGTCGGTTTTCCTTCTGGATCGCCTCCAGCACTTTCTTCTCCTCTTCGTGCACCTCCTTCTCTTGTTTAAAATCTTCTTCGTATTGCTTTATGTCATGGTCCAGCTGGAACACACACCTCATATGTATAAAGTATATGTATAAAGTAGAATGGTTAATAGTACTATTGTAAAACATACTTAATAACTCTATAATACTTTGTAAGAAAATCAACCTTGAAATTTAAAAAAAAGCCATTCAAATTGGTCCAAGTGTTTGAAACCTATGATGCCACAGACAGCCACGGTCCTCGAATGTATAACACCTCTTTTTTTAGTTAATAAAATGACCCCAATTAAAAAAGTGTAACCATGTTAAAATTTCAGTTGAGGCAGAAGTTGTATGGTGACCTTATGTGACGTATGGTGTCTTGTGGTGAATAAATAATTCCATTGTATGTTACCATACCATAATACAAGAATTGCTTAATTATATGGTTTGTTAGTCTGGCTGGCAATAATATCTTTATTTACTTTCTCCAATCGTTCAGCCCGCTGCCCTTTCTCCTGTGCCTGTTTGTTTAGCATCTCCAACAATTTATTCTTCTTCTCTTCCAGTGCTTTCACCTGCAAACAATTGTATAATTTAATCAAATAGCCGAGTTGGCAGTAGCCCCGCTTTGTCTTAATCCCAGTAGGGACAAGCTTTGATGAGAATAAATATGTATACTAGTCATGAACTTTTAATATCTACAAAGTGTTTATATTGCTGCTCAAGATATAGGGCATCCTACAATTTGGTCTAATTTTAGGATTGTGTATTTGTTTGATTGAGGATATTTATATATTATCTCACCTGGTCAGTCCTGGCAAAGAGTTCCTCTTCGAGTGGAGCAATTTCCTGCAACTTCCCCTCGTTGAACAGCATCAGGTTGAATAGCAACAATAGTATGGAGTGTGATGTGATGGATGTTGGCTGCAGGAAGTGATTGATTGTGACGCTCAACTGTGGCATCACGGATACCAGGTGGTTGGTGATGCGAGTCATGTTGATAACAGGCAGCAGGTCCCAGTAGTACATTGTGTGGGCATTCTGATTTTCTTCTGGCACCTGAAAATTAAATAATACATGGCCAAACGTTTTGACATATTTGACTCCGACACATATGTTTTGGTTTATCTTATTCTAGCTTCTACCTAAGTACATCAATTAAGCTTATAGGCTTAATCGATGTACTGTGGCATTCGGGGATAAAGTTGTTTCCAAAGATTGAAAAAAAAATTAAAATGGGATGAGGTGATCCAGTTTACCCCAACTAATGAACATACAAACTTTACATATTTATAATAGTATGTATCTATAAATAGATAAATACTCACAGCTAGCACAGCATCTTTGTCGATGCCAAGTCTATCAAACACTTGGAACAAGGCTCCCATCACCATAGGGGGCTTCTTCAGGTCCGGCGTAGTCAGTTGATAGTTCGGAAAGTTTAAATTCCAGTTGTTAATAAAGGCATCTACTATCAACTGACCTTGTGCTAAAAGATATAAGGAGCCTGATCATACATACATTCAAGTTTTTTACATTTGTTTGCGTTTAACAATAATATTCTAACTCTAAAAAAATGCCATAAGTTTACATACCGCGCTCCATTATGATTACGTATTGTTCTATTCCTGATGATGAAGTATAAATTATCTGTTTGAAAACTAAATTAGGATTTTGTTTTTAGATAATAACATAAAAATTGGGAACGGGAATCACATCCAAATCAACCGCTGCGAAATTCAAATTATACAATTTATTTGTTTGAATTGAAAACTAAACGTATGTCAAAATATCAAACTCAATTTTCTTCTGTAAGAAATTGAAAGAAAATCAAGCTGTCTTTTATTGAATTAATAATTCTCATATGCAATGAGATTTTCGATTTTACTCATTAATCAAAGAGTAAATTAATATTATTGTCATTGACATAACGCAAAATGATTACATAGCCCGAACTAAACGTGGCACTATTCACACTTTCAATATCATAAGTATCACGCAAACACAGCATACAGATCGCGATCCCTATCGCGGCAAAATCAGCCATCCGTTACTCGTCGATCCTACCGCGATAAATTCCTAATACGCGTGGTACTACACGCAACGCAACACGCTTAATAGAGAGAGAAAGAGTTAAGCGATAAAGAGAGAAGTGCATAGGTAGGTATTAAAATTTATTAAACATAAAAAATATGAAATTTTCAACCTAATTGTTCTGAACATACCAAAATAGTAATAATTACTAAAAATTCTCTGCCCTTTGCCCACGTGCGTTTTATTTCCTAGAACGGTTAGCGACATATAACTTCATACTGCACAAAATACTCACCCGAATTAAATTTGCACCGCACTGTGTTTAATCTGGAACAATTCATTGATTCTTTTTACGTGGAAAAGCCTAGGTATAAATTATAATTCCATATGGTTACAGAATTGCGGAAAAAACCGCGTGAATATTTATTTACAGTGTGGATTTTCCACAGATCGTGATTCAGTGGATCAGAATTACTACCTAGATTGACGGTGTGAACAGTGCCAGCCATCAATGTCATAAACGTCATCACCTCTACACACACCGGATTGTAGACTTGGCAACACTGATACCGCCGCCGCGATTGTCGTGGATGGTTTCTGGTCTGAGGAACATTGTTTTATAATTAATTTTGGTAAATGAAAACGCCATAAATATCGCAAAAATGAAGATCACAAACGTGAGAAGAGGTAGAATTATCCGCATGGCAGCCGCCTGCGCGATTCTATTAGTACTGCTGTACGCCTTGCATAAATGGTCTAGTGAGAATGTCGGAGGCGAGTCTGGTGATGTATACATTTTGGACTCCAAACCTGAGTACTTCAAGTCTCATCTGGACGTCTATCCGACTCTGAAGACAGGTGAATAAATACGTATACGCTTAATAAAATAGCTTTTCTTAGTGATAATGGCGTTAAATAGTAAGTACTGTTATGTGGCCTATTATACCGGTGTTTCTAAACTCTCACATTGTTTTTGTTACGTCAACATGCATTTTGTGAACTATACAATCGCCTAGAAGAATAAGGTACATACTTCTCTGTCGTAAACTAGTTATCGTGTACATTTGCTACATTTCAACTGCAAAACTTGAATACTGCGCTAATGTTTCGAGACAATTGCCGAGACAAAGCTATTCGTATTTATTTATAACTGGTAAGTATATTATAGATGTTTGAATAAAATTATCATAATATTAGCATAGTAAAACGGAAAATTATATTTTTATGTTTACTACTAAATCTAAAATTATATTAATGTTGAGTAACCTGTAATAAAACAAGGTATCTATTTTAATACTAAAGGAAATCAAGACAGACGGACACACAAACCATTTTATTTAATACTCCGCCATAAGTAATTTTTTTCAATTCTCATTGCTATTCTTATTGAAAAAAAAATGTTACAGTGCTTGGAAACTTTGAGCCAAAGGATATAAGACATGTGAGTGGCCCCGGTGAAGATGGCAAGCCATACCACATGTCAGGGGACCGGATCAATGATATAACAGCATCCGAGAGTGACTATGGCATGAACATAGCTGCTTCCGATGATATAGCTATGAACAGGTACAACCAATTAAATTCCCATTGTATTTCTTTGTGAAACTTCTAGCATAATGATGTTTGACTGACATCTCTATGTTCATCTTCTATAATTAAATACTTAGTTACTTAAAGACTTCTTCTACTAGAACTTTTAATGTTTGAATTAAATGTCACACTAATATTATTGTTTACAAACTATAATATACTATAATTGGGATTGGAATGGATATCTTAAATGTTCTCTCATTATCAGTGAATAACTTATTTTTCATTATAACCCTTATATTGCAATAGATTCTACTCTGTAAAACCTAATTTTAATTTGTACACTATGCCCTAAATGTCCCTATCATGAGGAAACCCATACTATACACTAGGGTATACTCTTAGAAGCATAGATATGTATGTTAATACCAAACAAAAGATAAAAAGGTCAGGTCAGTGTGTTGTAAATGAGATTTGTACATGAAATCCAGCAATCCCAGAGGTGGGAGCTGGGGTTTGAACCTGCAACCCTTGTTAACATAGCGATCATTCTACCAACTTGGCTATTAAAAGTCATGCTAACAATATTTCCCTTGAAGTATTTAACGTTTATTTTAGAAAAAAGTATTATTAATAAAAAAACAATTAATAATAAACCCAAACCTGGCAGAAGACAGAGGGGCAAAATAGACTCACATAAAATAAAGGCAGGGAGGACTGTAGAGGGACATACTGCTATAGAAAGCCAAGTACTGACATAAAATAATAACTAAGCATTTGTACCCTATAAATATATTATTAATCCACATTCAATTAAGAAAATTGATGAAACTAATATGATTTTCATCATGTGCAATATCCTAGCATGTGATTCTAATAATTCACATCCCCAGATCAATCCCGGACACTCGTCACGAAGAGTGCAAGTACTGGCACTACCCAGAGGACCTGCCCACCACTTCGGTGATCATTGTATTCCATAACGAAGGGTTCTCGGTGCTGATGAGGACTGTGCACTCAGTCTTCGATCGCTCACCGCCTAATGTGCTCCATGAAGTTGTGTTGGTACGTATACATACTCATACTTTATTGAAGTGTTTGGTCAATGTAGTATTTTTATGAATGAAAAAAGGCGCCTTTTAACCGACTTCATAAAAAGGAGGAGGTCCTCAATTCGGTGGTTTTTTTTTTATATTTTTTTATTTATGTTTGTTACGTTAGTTACATTAAGATTTAGTTGCCCATGCCAAAGCAGGGCTATTATGTAACTCTGTTTCAATCATATTTACGTATTTCTATCGACTAATTATTAGTGGATAGAAATACACGAAATGATTGAAACAGAGTTATATAATAGCCCTGCATATGTACCTACTACACTTTGAACAGGTATTCTCCTATACATCATAAACCATATCTACAATCATGGGTATTTCACTTGAGCATATGTAATTTGAATGATTGTGTGAGGGTATGTATCTTGAGTGCTCAACTTATATACCCTCGGGTATATAAGTTGACTGCTTGACGGTATCTAGCGCTTGAAGGTACGCATGGCCAGGGCCGTAGTCAGGAATTCACATCAAGGGGTGGGTCGGATTTGAATCCCCCCCGACTGCCTTGAAGGTATGTAACTTGAGTGCAAGCGAGTGAAATGTTATATCTGAATGGCTGCACTTTACGATACATACAGCGCTCAATTTATGTGCGGCTTAATATATTGTTACTATTCGCAATTTCGTCCACAAAATACTTTTTTTTTTTTTTTATTACATTATAGGCAAGTATTTGATCTCGATCTCACCTGATGGTAAGTGACGATGAGATCTACGATGGAGCATACTCGCCTAGGTAGGAAGGCGGCAGTAGATCGAGACGCTACATTCACTAGGCACATGCAGCGCGGCTGATCTGACCCGCCATCCATGAATGGCAACACCGAACATCATGCCGGAACACGGCTAGGCCGCTTGGCGACATGGCTTTGTTCGGTGGGTGGTGACTAACCACGGCCGAAGCCTACCACCAGTAAAAGCCTACCCCACTAAATACCTACCTTGCTACTTCAACTGTGTGTGTGTGTTTCAGAATAATAATACGATTCAAATAAAATGTTTTATCGCGTGAGATATGTATGCTTCAACGCCTTCTGTAGGCTTCGTCCCGATAAAATGTGATTCAGTTAATAATGTTACGTGTTGTTATTTCAGTTATGTAGGTCTTTTCTGTTGATCAATTTATCAATTATGAGTTTAAACATATGTGAACTCGTCTCACGTTAAGGTCAATGCACACTGAAAAGACTGTCGCCTACATTGTTTGTGCCGCAGTAGCATCTATATCAGTGTGAATTCCCCCATCTTAGTCCATTCATACCAATGTTCATAACTTTAACAAGTTATTTCTTGAGGATTTTGTCTCAAAAATACTCTTATCCTTTCTCTTTGTCTTCTTTTATCACCTCTTATTACTTCTCCAATTCTTCTCTTGATAATAACACAACAGTGATGTTTTGCCCAACATTTCGCGCTATCTCGCTTTGCTGCATGCCACCTACATGTACCATAGTCTCTGGTGAATACCGCTCCAGTTGGAACACGTCTGAAACATAAACTATTGCTAACTACACGATAATGGTTCACACTTGATCAAACAATTTGGAACATAAAACATACGACAACAATTGTACGGAGTCAATGTGTAATCGCAATCGGGTCACGTTACCAAGCCATTATTAACTATTAAATACTTATTTACCGATAAGTAAACACTAGAGTTCTGTGAAAAACGCGATAAATCAATTAAAATCAATGGTTTGATACGTATCAGTAGCCTAATAGAATTAATGTAATCAGCCTTTTCATTGACAATTGATAACAACCTCGAGGCGAAAATCGCGAGGTCTTTTGAAAGTGTGTGGAGTCGCCAACCCACTCTGGGCCAGCATGATGGTGATCCATTGCTCCAACCCTGATCCTAAATTCATATCTATTCAGCCTGTTTTGCAAACTTATCTAACTTTCAAACAATAAGCCGTTAGATACTGCTTACATGAAATTATATATTTTCTTTAGGTCGACGACTTCTCCGATAAAGACGATCTAAAAGACAACTTAGACCACTATATAAAACGGTGGAAGGGCAAGGTACGGATAGTCAGAAACACCGAACGCGAAGGGTTAATCCGCACTCGGTCGCGGGGCGCTCAGGAGGCCACCGGTGACGTCATCGTTTTCCTTGACGCCCATTGCGAAGTCAATGTCAACTGGCTGCCCCCGCTCCTGGCTCCCATCTACAGGGACTATAGGACCATGACTGTGCCAGTAATAGACGGCGTTGACCACAAAACCTTTGAGTACAGGCCGGTGTACCAACATGGAACTAACTACAGAGGTATCTTCGAATGGGGGATGTTGTACAAAGAGAACGAGGTCCCTGATAGGGAGGCGAGCTTGCACAAACACAATTCTGAGCCGTACAAGAGTCCAACACACGCTGGGGGACTGTTTGCGATAAATAGAAGGTATTTCTTGGAGATTGGCGCCTACGATCCCGGTCTCTTGGTCTGGGGGGGAGAGAACTTCGAATTGAGTTTCAAGATCTGGCAGTGCGGCGGCAGCATCGAATGGGTACCGTGTTCAAGAGTGGGGCACGTGTATCGCGCATTCATGCCGTACAACTTCGGCAATTTAGCGAAGAACCGCAAGGGTTCTTTGATCACGATCAACTACAAAAGAGTCATTGAAACTTGGTTCGACGATGAGCACAAGGAATTCTTCTACACCAGAGAGCCGATGGCCAGGTTCTTGGACATGGGCGATATTAGCGAGCAAGTGGCCTTGAAGGAGAGGTTGAAGTGTAAGAGCTTCAGCTGGTATATGGACCATGTTGCTTACGATGTGTATGACAAGTTTCCGAAGCTGCCGAAGAATGTGCATTGGGGTATGGTGAAGAATAAAGCGACTGGTGCCTGTTTGGATACAATGGGGAAGGCCGCACCCGCGTACATAGGTAAATATACAAAATTTTATTTAACTTTAATTTTACAATTGACACGGAATGAAGATAGCATCGTTATTGTCACTTGTTGTTTTGACGGCCTGATTAACGCAGTTGGTAGTGACCCTGGCTTCTGTGACCAGGGTGCGAATCCTCATAGGGACATACTTTGTGTGATGAACACGAATGTTTGTACTCAATGCGTGGATACCCATAATACAAGTGTTGCTTAGTGTGCGACCGTATAGTTAAGTGTGTTCGTCTGGCGATATTACTTGATATTACTATTCAATTACGAGCCTAATGTTTTGAATTAGATTCTTGTTTGTTTCTTCTGTAGTATTCATATCGGGGTTACAAAAAAAACCTATCAAGATTTCCTTTTATATTAATAATGCCGAAACAGATCCAGTTCATGATAAGATTAGGTTACCAATTTTAATTATTTAAATTTCATTAGCTGTAGTTACTTGAATGTATTGTTTATGCTACGGCCATATCTGGGATAACGTGAGTGTTAATTTTGATGCCAATATGCGCCTTAATTAGGGCACTCCAAATTGTCACGGTTAATGCTTGGCTATGTTAATATACCTAGTTCTGCTCTTATAGCTTAACGTCTAACGTCATTACTAATGAAGTTAGTAAACTAATGTGTTAAACTATTTGTCACATCTGCTTAGTGCTAAGCTACGGATGTGACCGTAACATCTATACATCAATACATATAAATAAAATTGGAGTGTCTGTTTGTAATATTAAAATAACCGCTTTTTACTAAGTGCATTCGGATGTATACACGTTACCTATACCGAAACAATTTTTTTTACAATTTTTGTCTGTCTGTCTGTCCGTCTGTCTGTCTGTCTGTCTGTCTGTTCCGGCTAATCTCTGAAAGGGCTGGACCGATTTTGACGGGACTTTCACTGGCAGATAGCTGATGTAACAAGGAGTAACGAAGGCTACTTTTATTTTAGAAAAAAAAAATAGGATCACACGAAAAAAAATTAAAACCAATGTTGTAGCGCAGCGCCTGATTAAGTTTGATAGCAACAACCTGCAATGCGTCCCGCGGGCTCAGAATGGGCGAGCAGGCTGTTGTCAACGGTTGTCTTTGTTAAATACCACGCGGACGTAGTCGCGGGCAACAGCTAGTTATAAATAAAAATAACGGGCCAAAAAATATACTACTATTCTTTGTCTATCAATCTATATATATAAAGCTAAGTCGTGTTAGTTACACCATTTGTAACTCAGGAACGGGTGAGCCGATTTTTATAACCTCTGATTTACTTAATTTGTCTCCGCCCCGAATCGCAGCTTAACTATTAAATACTGGAAACATTTACGAAAAGAAAATGGTTTTCTCATACATTTGATTCTGAAACTAAGTTCGCCGGGACAGCTAGTTACAAATAAACCATGCTTGTTATTTTCTTTATATACTACGATCATGACAAAGAAGTTTAGTCAAACTAGGTTTATGTCAAAAGAATCCTTGCCCCCCCGCGTCGAGCAAGGCTTGCCCTATACTACTCCATGCTTCTATGTTATCAGCTATCTTTGGCCAATTATTTTCGAGTGCATCTCAGTGATCACACCGCTATTATTGTTACGCCTTCTATACTTTCGCTCTCGTCCCCGTGCCAGGCACATCGGCCTGCCACGGCGCCGGCAACAGCCAGCTGTTCCGGCTGAACGAGGCCGGCCAGCTCGGCGTCGGCGAGCGCTGCGTGGAGGCCGACGCCGACAGCGTGAAGCAGGCCTTCTGCAGGCTCGGCACCGTCGACGGACCCTGGACGTAAGCATTAAACACTGAGGCCGAGGAGCTGCTTTTTTTTTAAATTGATGACAGGCTTGTGTGAGACCACCATCGCCACCAGGCGGCCAGGGCCCAATTCTGCATATTTTTCTTGACCTGGGTGTTTTCAAGTCGAGAGTGAACGGGTACCTTCTAGGCAAGTATGCTCCATCGTAGATCTCATCGTCACTTACCATCAGGTGAGATCGAGATCAAATACTTACCTATATTGTAATAAAGAAAAAAATATATATATAGTTTGGCTATTCTGCTACAACTTTAATGTCGTCTCGATGGAGTCCAGTTCAGTGTAAATATATATACATAATATATATATACTTTTATTTCATATTTAATTGTTATTACAGTTACGACTCGTCCCACAACCAACTGATCCACCGGCTCCACGGCTACTGCCTGACCCTGCAGCCGCACTCCAAGCAGCTGGGCCTGGCGCCCTGCGACCCCAACAACACCTACCAGCAGTGGACCGTCACACACAAGAAACCCAACTGGTGAGAGACGACCGTGATTAAGTAGTGTAACCTAGCCCTAAGGCTTTATTGGCCAATAAATTTATACATTTTCAATACGTTCAGGCCGGAGTGCACCATCCACAGTTAAGTTTAACTACGGTCAAATGTATTGAGAATCTGTGGTGATTTGATGATATTTAAGCTTAACCATAGATGGTGCATTCCAGTTTAAGACTATTATGTTCCGTAAATACATCTGATCCAACTGATTTACCTGTTCGACAAAAAGAGGTGTGTTATTTTATAAGTGTGAAATCTTTGTCTCTGTACGATCGTAGTTCCCGAACGGACGCACCCATTTTAACGCGGTTTTAGTTCGATAGCTGGTACTCCTGAAATGGTACTTAACCATATTTAAGCGATATCATACTTAGTGCCCGTCAAATAAAATGAGCCAATATGGCGGCTCTGCGCATGCCGAATTTATTCAATCAGATGTGCGCGAGGCCACCATCTTTGTTGTTTTCTTATTTGATGCGCGCTCTGCATTACATCGTTTCAAACTCGCCGTTAATATATTTACAGAATTTAATAGATGCTTGCAAACGGTCTTCATTCTATGCCACGAATTTTAGTTACAGAGTAATTTATGTTTTCATTGTGAAATATCAATTGTAAATATTGATGGTCGCTCATATTATGAATCGATTGTGTTAGCAGACTTATGGCCCTGGCTGCAGCAGCTGGTTTGATACACTTGTCCACCAAAAGTAAAGTAGTATATTGTAATAAAAAAAAAAGAAAAGATTGACATGGATTGATCAGTGTTAGCAAAATGACATTGATATCTCATTAAGGTGGAAACTCAGGGTCAGGGCGCGAAATTCAAAATGTCAATGGTTTTTATTTTTTTACGAGAAATTTGGACATCTTTACGACGTAATTTAGTGTTTTGCGATATTAGCATTCTGCATTGGATGTCTCGATGTATTAAGTATTAACCATTGACATTTTGAATTTCGCGCCCTGACCCTGAGCTTCCCCCTTAAATTTTACTTCTTTTAACTAACGCGAAAGTGCATATCAGTGTTAATCGATAATCGATCTAATCAATATTTCACAATCGTATGTTAAATACAACTTTGCCATTACATGCTAAGATATGTGTTATCCTATCAGATTTTATAATACAAACAGGAACATTCAACCTGTTTTAATGGCGTTCGACCTTCTCTTATGCCCACGGGGCTAGGGGAATATGAGATTATATATATGTGACATAGAATTATATAGTTTGGACATATGATCATAGTTGCAAGTAGTTTGATCCAGGTTTACAGTCGGACGATATCGATTTGATTTTTAGCTTTAGTCTGAACCGCTTGGATTATTTAGCATAAGTAAATTTAATTTTATAAGTATATATTTTAAAAAAATGGGGAATATTTATAGCGCGGTGGTAAAGAAAATAATATATATGAAAAAATATGTTTATATTAGTAGTATAATGGTTTTGTTTTCTAAATTGAAATCGCTTTTCATGTAGGTACTTAATTCAAAGTATTATGTTATAAAGTTAATTTGTAATAAAAAAAAAACTAACGTTTAGGGTCTTTATTATATGAAAATAAATTTTATGTTTTTTTTTATTTCTTAATAAGTAGTCGTATTAAACTTATGTAAATTGTAATACCATTGAAGACTGTTAAATATTTCCCATTTTCGTTCCTATAGGGAATTAATTTTAAAATTTCTCTTACAATTTTATTCATTTACATTCACTTCATTACTTATTTGACATTAGATATATTTCGTACTTAAATTATAATTTAGACATTCCTATACATGGTGAAACCCTTAAGCTATGGAGACTCAAACAATACTTAAAACTTAAGTCCACCTTTACTGTTTGAAACATAGTTGTTATCTTGCATTTTTACCCGACTGCGCCAAAAGGAGGGTAATGTTTATATATTTAATTGAGCAGGGGTCTTACGATGAACCATTAATACGACTAAAATTAGGACCTCAACTGATCTACATCAGAAATTTATACCAACGAACAATTGAGGTCATAATATGAGTCGCAATGAATGTTAATGGTAAGGGAGCAGACTTCAAAATTATGTTGCATTTGAGTATTTGGTGTGTGTGCTCACCACTTTCTTAACTGTACATAAGTACAGTTAAGTATTTTTAATAACTTTAATGTAAGGAATATTTCGAGGTTCAAAGGAATTGTATGGTTAAACATAGTTATGTAACAATAATTATATGATGTATTGTGTGGGCCTTTGCAGACGATTGCCTTGAAGAGAATCTCTAATATTTAATTAAGTTTTATTATAAAAGTCAAAAGTTTAAATTCAATAATAAAAAAAACACCGACTCATAGCAGGTACATAATTAAAGTTTAGTTGTACTATGATTTACGGATTCTATGTCCCGAGAGGTAATATCTGTGATCCTCATTGATTTGATGATTGATTGAAGTTTAAAGGATTCTCTACTAATGTAAACAAATAAAAGCAGTGATAGGCAAGTTGGTAGAACGCTTGCCTCTGTTACGAGCTCACGCGCACGCAACGCACATCTGGAATTTCTAGATTTCATGTGTGAATCTCATTTCAACCATGATTATCACTAGCCAAACGGTGAAAGAAATACTCGTGAGGAAACTTGTATGTCTTGAGAGAACCCCTCGAAAGAAGTCCGCCAACACACTAGTCCGCACTGGGCCAGCGTGGTAGATTATATGGTCTAAGCCCCCTCGCATTGATGGGAGGTCCGTGCCCAACAGTGGGACATTAAAATTGCTGGTTTATTATAGATGTAAACAAAATGAATTGTATTATATTAGTTACAACGTTAAAGACTAGGAGATTGGTAAACACATTACATTAAATGGTAAAAATAGCATTATTTAAATAAGTTTTGTTTTTGTAATAAAACCTACCCATATATATTCTGTATGTCATTTAACAGACATATTTTTTGTTATCTTATACCTATTTAGTGTTTGAAACACCTGTTTAACTTGAATTTGCATTTATTTCTTTATTAAGTACCTATATTATTTATCTACTGCAATGTCACAATTTGTACAAATATTTTCATACATTTTCAGTTTTTATGACCTCATAAATGAATGTCACAAAGGATGACTCGCTCAGGTCACTGTACCTTATGAATCATGTGTAGGTCGCCTCAAATTAAACGAGCAAAGATGAAGGTTCTGCGCATCCCGAATTCATACAAAACCGCCATCGTTGCTCATTTTATTTGACGCGACCTCTAACTGTGGCTTTTCTAACGGATTGGAATGTGTTGGTAATTTTAGTAAGCACATGAAATAAATGGGAATTAAATATACATATATATACAACAAAGTCGTGTTAGTAACATCATTTATAACTCAAAAACAGGTGGGCCGATATTTATGATGTTTTTTTTTAATTTGTCTTCGCCCAAATAGCAGAATAACTATTAAAATATAGAAAAAAATAATAAAATAAAGTTAATTCACTTCCATACATTTGATTCTGAGGCGGTACGAACTATGCCGGGACAGGCAGTGAATAAATACAACATGAAGGTAGATCTTGATACTTCATACTATTTATGTATTTGACTGTACAAAAGATTTTAACAGTTTTATCAGTCCTCCCGTGACCATGGTTACTGTAAAGCAGCCGAAACGTCGGGAACGTAAAATCAAAAATAAACCGCGATAAAATCCTTAAAATTAGTTTTATTTCAAAGTTTATATACATCAAACCGTAAATGTATGAAATTATATCCACTACACTACATTTGAGATTTTTTGTGAATTTTATTTTTCACTTCGCTGTGCTTATGAGAAATGAATTCTTGTCATATTCAAGAGACGGCTGGGCTAATAAGTCGGTATATCATTACGTATGTATATAATTGAGGATATTCTAATATATTTCATATGTGTATATAGATAAATGGAAGCGGGAATAAGGCCGCGCTTAGTATTGTGAACGTGTATTGGGTCCATACATTCCCGAACCCGTTTTGTATAGAATTGTATTGGTTTGTAAAATTACTGTGATTTTATCGACTTGACAATTTTAAATATTTTCCTAGTATTAATAAATTGATATTTATTGTTTTGGCGAATTTTATTTTACCAAAAAATCCAATTTAACTCCCTGACGCGACAACCCTAATGGTGCGAGTATGCCGCTCAAATGCCTGTACCAGGTGGTCGTGGGTTTGATTCCAGTTTGGTTTTCGTATTTTTCGGACATTCAGTGTGCCTGGTGGTATTATTTCGTGCTTACAATATCAACATTTTTACTTACAAATAATGTGTAAGCACACATTATCTGTAAGTAAAAACAAAAGATTCCTTTTAGTTATCCAAAATGTAAAATGAATATTTTTTACTGTCTAAAATAAAATATATTTTTTCTGGTAAATTAATTTATTTATTTCATAAATTATAATGAACTAAGCAGATATAATGCAATACTAACATAGTTTGTTATGGCTCATTTCATTAATTGCTGATAAAATGTAATGTACAAATAATACAATTACCTAACATACGAGGCAAATGTTGGAACAAGCTGGATACAAAGTGCAAATAATTCCATTCAAGTTTCGTCATAATTTCATTTGAGTGTTTCATACAATAATATTAACAAAAGAACACTTGTGAGTTTCTATGGATTTATACTTTTGGTAGGTACTACAACCAATTTTCACTTCACGCATTCCACTAAAGAAATAGTACAGACGGAATGTCAAGAACAACATTTGGAAGCACTAAACTAATCTGATTTGTGTAGTATACACAGACAACATAACGCCCAAGCGAATTCGCGTGTTCTGCTCCAACCTGCTTGGTTTTTTGTGCTTCAAAATGTTGTTATCAACACTACCTCTATATTATTTATTTGTCTAGGTTCAGACATTACATGATTATATCACAAACATGAATAAGTACAGCGAAAGAGACTTATGAACTTTGCTAATCTGTTTTTGTTCTGTTAACATAAATTAGTTGCAATAACTAAAAAGTACATGTTACACACAAAATTATTATTCATAGAGTATTAAGAATGTTAAAGTGGCTGAGACATTGTGCTCTATGCATTAGGAGGGAATTTTCGTCCACCATTCATCCCAATTGGCGACCCGATGCGACGAGTCTAGAACTGACCAATTAGGTGACGGTATATCCGGAGCTAGCCAATTGAAGTCATCTAAATTATCCCAGTTATTTTTATTCTTATCAAGAGAGGACATACTGAGGTGTTTCTCGAGATCTTCATAGTATAAGTTGTATGGTGCTGTACGGATCGCAGAGCAATCTTCAACAATCCCCTTGCTAGTCACATGCAAATAAATATCACACTTCTCAGACGAGTGCATTCTTAACTGTTGGCATGCAGTTACGATTTTACAATTTGTGCACTTCTCAATAAAAACGGATGAAGTCACAGGTCCCGACAGTACTACACAATTTTCTAGGTCAGTTAAATGCAATGTTCCCATGACACCCTTTAGCCCGACAGTACAATTTTTAAGGTGACGCAACGCAACATCCCTTTGAAAGAGTTCATCGTTTTGAAGTAACAAGGCTGTGTTCTCCTTTGAATCAAAACCAAAGAGCTTTTCATTCCATTTGTTACTGTCAGTCTTTCCGGCACCATCATTCTCATCCATTGAGCTATTCTTCTCATTGTGGCACTTGGGAAGTTTTTTCTTTGAGAAACCAAACTTCTTTCTTGGAACATATGTTTCCTCTAGTTCATAGCATTTTGTCTGCAGATTTTGTACTATACCCAGATACTTGCGCATATTGAACTCTTTCAGGAAGAATGATGACGTCACAACATGCTTTTGTAATTCATTAACTTCTCGTTTTATATTGTCAAAGTGGGATGGCAGTGCATTTATCTCAATTGTTGGGACCTGCAAAAGTAAGTCTTCAATATATTCAGATTTGACTTTAAATGCTCCAGAGAAATAATCTTCATTTTCATTTGACGCATCAACATCCTCCCTAGCCTTATGAGCCTTTTGTAATTTTTCTAATCTTTGTGCGTCACGCCTACTTAATCTCTCTAGAACTGTGTCTCTGTCACTCATCGTCCTTTCTTCAGTAACTCTTCTATTTTCTTGCTTAATTCTGAGTTTTGATTTGCGGCGTCTCTAAGTACTTCTACTGTTTGTTTTGAGCGTTTTCTTGCGTCAGTATTTTTTGAATCCAATTCAAGCTACAAAGTAAGACAAAGATTAAGACTAGTTATAATGAATCTGCCAATGTAATGACGAAAATTTCAAAATGGACCAAACTTGATGAAGGTAGGTATGGAAAATATGTTTAAAATGAATGATTTTAAACCTTGGCACTGATTAAATGCTTAACTCTACAGCATAATGAAACTTCTCTTAAAACTTTTAACAATGATTTACTTCAACATATAATTTAAACGGTTTTCCTTCTATTTTGTATAATCCCCATAGACTTTACAAGATTGAGAAAATTTTGACACAGATTTTAGTAGTTTAAAATTGTAGTAAATGTTTAGTTAACAGAAACAACACATACACATGCACACAATGTTAATCCCAAGAAAACCAACAATGTAACAATAGTTACAAAACAATCAGTGACCTCAATTAGCAAAAAATGTATACAATAATGACCTTTGTGAGGAGTTCATCATCAGGTTTGACCAACTTGAACAGTGGGTAACCAATAGTTCCGAATGTGACCACCCAAAAGGTGGATCTAATAGCAATATTCATCTCACCAAGAGCTTATATTTTGCCTTCGTTTGACCAAATGTGTTGATCAGACTGTCTGGTGTTGTGGTTTCCGAACTTTTCGCCCAGACCGTAGTAACCGTCTAGCGCCCAGTTGTGATTTTTGTACATATACAAACGGAAATCTGAAAACAATTTATATTCCTTATTGAACATTGAATTATGTGAATGCACCTGTAAATATTGGTTGTTTTTTTATTAATAATTGGTCTAAAGGAATAGCATGAAAATGATTCGCAACTGATTTGAAAAAATAAGACAACATGGGTCTTAACAGTGTGCCCATAAATTTATGCTCCCAGTTAAAGGCAGTCAGAGGGATATTCACGATTCCCCATCTAGAATATTCCACCGACAATAATAGCGGTGTCGTTCATTTTCTTTCTTTGGTAGGTTCACCCACAACTCCGGAAATAGGCCGCATACACATGTTGCGATAATGATCACTAACGATTAATATACCTATTGCCGACCCGTCAAATGTTAATATATACGTTCAAAATTTAGTTGAGAGTCATAAAATCGCTTTACATACCTCGATCGGTGTTCAGTTTGTACCACAAACCGTAAGATACGGCGAGGCCAACACCTTCCACTAATAACACAGCTTTCAATGAAGAACTTATGAACCGCTTATATGCAGGCTTTGGAGTTTTTGTTAGCATAATAAAAAGGAAACAATACGAAATAACTTAAAGGATTTTTGGTAAATTCTATCGAAAATTTACTGGAAGCAATGTCTCATCTCATCTAATGACGTAAGTGACTTTCATTCACAGCACAGACTAGTTAGATAGATAGAGTGGTGACTTATACGACATTCAAAAACCGGAACAGCCAGAAGGGTATTTAATTATTTGCTTTCAGAAAAACATTGCCTGGAATAAGATGTTTTTTTATAACATTATACTATATTACTATACTATGTAAACATACGTTCAAATGTTATTTATAAGTCTTAGGTTAAGTCAACAATTTATATCAGTTAAAATAATGGTTTTCGATTTTCGAACAATTTTGCTTTCCGTTTTACGCATTGGGCATTCCATAGATATTTATTATATAGACTACGAGCATTCCTGCTATGTGATTCTACTAAATGGACAGTAGTGTTGAGCGTTGTTTCGAGCAGTTGATAGAACTAGTTCAATATTTTTTTTACGTCAATGATAAATGACAAAGAGAGATCGAACTTACACGGTGCCTGTGTGGGGAGCGGGTTGGTATCGAAAATATTATCACGAATGAATGCCTTGGTAATAAGATATAGATTATATAAGGGATATACTTAATCTAGTGAGCTAGAGAGCTTTATAAAAACGTTAAAAAAAATAAAATACGTTTTAATATAGAACACCCATTTAATATAGTTATTATATATATTTTGTATTATGGTTATTATTATTTTTTTGTATGGATGGCTATTATTTTTCTTCATGATCATTGATACCTCGTTTGATATGACGAGTTCTTCGTCTGCCGTGTAGCCAACCTTCTATTTTGACGATTATCTCAAGCTGGAATAAACATAAATTGAATTATTGCAAAAAAAGTACATTTAATTTAATACTAGGTACACAAGGTTATATAGGTATTCGAGATAGCTATTCGACACACCTCACTAGAAATACCCATTAAACCCATATCAGGGTGAGGATAATACCAACCTTCCTCCGCCTGTTCCTCGTCTTCGCACTCATCCTCGCAGGGTCTGAAGTCATGGAGGGAGAACTCCTTCGAGCAATCCTCCGACACGTCGTCGCTCTAACAAAAAAATGGCAAATTAAAACTTTCCAGCGACCCAGATTAAAAATTTTAATTTTTCATGGCTTCAACGAACGATGGATTTTATCGCGAACAAATAAAGGTACGGTGGACTTTAGCACACGCCTACTGGATAGGTAGGTCGACACAAAATATTTTTTCCTAGATAAGTTACAATGTTTTATGACCCTTAGATACCTACAAGGAACTGTCGTGAGCGCATTTGATATCCTTGAACTTGTTTGTCGATACACTCGCCGGCACACTCTTCCCACTCTCCCCACTCCGACACTGGACACGCCGTGGTTGCTGTTGGGTCCACTGATACTATCTCACTGTAAACATATTAGCACGTAAATACACTATAACGATTGACTCCAATCAAACTCGCGCTCAAGTCATAGATACTGGAACAATACCTACATATGTTGACGCCATCGAGAAAAAAAAAGATCGAATTAAACATGGCCGCCAGGCCCACTTGCATCGGCATAAAATGAAATTAAGCTGATGACACATAGGAAAGCTATAGATGTTCTAGCGATAGTACATACATTAACTCTAGTATTTGTTAAAATATGCTCCGATAGGTAGTTAACAGTGACGAACTCCTTACAACCAAAATATTGCGACCTCACTCATAAAAAAGGACAAACGTATAAGTTGTTAAAAGTCATGTGCTTACACTTTTGTCAATATTTCATAATAGGGACTTATAGATTTATTTATTTTTCGGGCGAAAGGGGGAATCTTGGGGATAGAGACCCAAGTAGGCCATGAAGTATTTAAGTCACGTTATAAACTGGATCTTCAACCTTGTAGTTTCCGGAGCAACGGAGGGCTCGTTGTCTTGACTATTCTCTCGATTTTCGCCGTCATCCCCACCTTCCTCATTCCCCTCGACTTCTGTAATCATAAGTGTCTAATAATCGATGTGTTCATAGCTTAATTTTTTTTATTTTTTTTTTTATTGCAGTATATGCAAGTATTTGATCTCGATCTCACCTGATGTTAAGTGACGATGAGATCTACGATGTAGCATACTTGCCTAGAAGGTACCTGTTCAGTCTCGACTTGAAAACACCCAGATTGTAGTCAACGGGGAACAAAGACGCCGGTAGCGTGTTCCATTCCTTGGCAGTACGCACGATGAAAGTAGAAGCAAAACGCTTGGTGCGTACCGCAGGAATGTCCACAGTGTACGTGTAGCTTAATGGCTAGAGAGGTCGCCCTCGTAACCAAGAGCTTCTGGGCTCAAATTTCACCCTGGCTATAAACTATGTTCGTAAGCCTTCCATAACGCCAAAAGAACACACCACTAATTGCCCATTTGCTAATTGCCCTAACAACCGAACCTTGCCCGACCACTAGTACAACCTGTCAATGAATCTATTTGTTTGCCTTTTGTATCCTATCTAGACTATAGCTGGTCACCTACCCCTTAAAAAGTGCAGTGTTTTGCCGTGTATATGTATGAGGTCTGACTTACCAGTAGTGTCTGGGGTAGTGTTCTCAGTGCAATCGGGGTGGGAGTATGTCCGTATCAGCGTGAAGACCAATCTCGCGAACGGTTTGATGTCCTCCTTAGGAATGTCCTTGGTAATATACGCCGTCGTTATAGGCTGAGGCGGCGAAGTTTCCTCGTTTGCCGACTGAAAAAAGATCTTTGTAAGGCTGCATGGAGGTGACTAAGGAAGTCTTGGTCTTTACTGTTTTTGCGTTAAAACTCTGCGTTACTCTTGGGGATCGTCCGCCGTGTCGCAAAAATGCAATACTTCACAATACTTTAGGCAACACAATTCGCCAAGAATTTGCCAGGAAACAATACATAGGTTCATTTTTTGTACATTGATATGGTTCTAAGAGGACTATGTAGGTAGATTTAACTTGATAGGCTGTTAATGCTGGAATTACCTTCGAAAAACGGGGATTAGTAACAGTAAGTTACACTACTAATAAATTTTCTAGCAAGCCTACTTACCTCAAAGCTCACACCCTTATCCGTGCCAGCATCTAAAGGGTACAGATTCAAAACGACTTCGTCCGCCCATGACTTAGTCCTGGCATTACAAAGCTCCAGGTTGGAGACACCTAGGAACCAGTCCGGGGACGGCAGCATCGCCGTGGCGAGGGTCACGAGGTGGTGCTTCCGAGTCGCTCTGAAGCTGGTTATCGTGGACTCATTGGGTTGCGCAGGAGCCGTCGCTTTTATTATTGTGCGCACTGATTCGCCTAACTGTAGGAGAATACTCAAATTCAGCTCTTTGAGAGCTTTTTTTAACGCTTTAATATGAAAAAGTCACCTAACAGTTACGGACTTAAAAGCACAGGGGGTGTAAAAAAAGTCTAATAAAAACTGACAAGAAAGAAAACCTTATCACTCTGTCCCATTACTGGGTAAAGGCTGTCCCTAATGGGAGGAGGATTAGACCATAGTCCACCACGCTGGCCCAGTGCGGGTTGTCAGACTTCTCACGTCTTTTGAGTTTTTTATTCTGCACCGTTTAGCAAGAATTGTTAAAATCTCGCAATAGCTCATTATAACTCTTGAATTGACACAAATATTATATCGGCAATATGCAGAATTTTAGCTAGAATTGTTACATCTTTTTGAATCTCCAGCTCCAACTCCGTGGTGTTGCCCTGCTCGGCCAACATCTTCAGGCCCTTGCTGGCCTCCGCGTTGTTCTTATACATTATGAAGTCCTTGCTGTGGGACGCGCCGACAACGTCGCTGAACCGAGCCAGCTGCTTTGCCGCCGGGTACATGTAGGAATGTGTGTTGTACGACCATTTGCCTTCGAACGTTAACTGAGGGGAAAAGAGTAGTCATCTATTGATAGTGGTAGCGAAACATCTTGTTGGGCTTAAGGTATAGATTGCATTGACAACATGCTATAACACGTTTATATGATATATCGCATAGAAATTAGATAAAATGTCGTACGCAATGAGTTTAAAACCATCGTATAGGTATTCGTCTCACCACCAATAGAAACGCTTTAAAATCTCGTCATAATCACATTCTACTGCCATGACATTTTGCTGCCTGGTGTGCTTAACTACTGGTTTAGTGTATAATCAGCAGTTGGACTGAAAAGGATTAGATTACCGGTGTGACCTATGACTGAACTTGTATGCTGTGGTGTAAGTATCGCGCACTGAGAAAAATGCCTCCCGTACTTCATAAAATATAAATATGAAGCATGATATCTAATTTAGACAACCGTAAATTTAGCATGAACATGTTGACATGTCGTTCCGTCGGGTTCGATTTACGTTTTACAACTACTAGTTAACGTGAACGTAATGATTGGATTTTATGATTCTTTAACATTTCAACTTAAAATTACGTAATACTGATTTATTGGTACTGTCATGACGTTTTATACAAACATTCACAACGATTTGAAATGTTGTTTTGATAACGCTGTAAGCAGTACAATTTATATGTTTGAACCATGAATGAATAAGTAAATTATAAGAAAATATGATGACTGCGCATGAATAAAACATATTATTTACGCGGAATATCAATTGCTCCTCATAAAAAAATATCATGATCGCCCGATGTCTTGTCAAGCAATTAATATCTTTCTCACAAGACAATCATCATTTCTGTCTTGATTTTACGAACGGTTTATCATTATCATTATACTTTCGCAATTCCGGAATTAATACTAGTTGGAAAAACATAACAATTTAGAATATTATGATTTCATAACAAATTCTCATGACAGGCACGAAGGAATTTTGGTATAGTTCTCTTTGGTGAAAAGAAATGTCCATTGAAGTGTTGCCATAGAGCAAATTATTTTAAGAAACAGGAATATTTAGCAAGTTTTGAGATGAGATCGTTGGAAATATTAAGATCTAAAACAAATCACAAAATCATGAGAAATAATATATAGTTCTCAAGTTTATTCTACATGAATAACTAATCCAAACACAGACAATCACATTCAACATAAATGATTTCTCAAATATTATCATAGGCATTAAGTGTAATATTTACACAAATATTTTCGTTTCTTTGTCACTCCATTGCACGGTACCCAAAATACTAGCGTTGCTTAGTGAGGGACCGTATAGTTGGTGTTCGTCTAGTAATATTATTATTACTTATATGTATAGCAAATCTGTCGTGTGAACCGGACGAAAAACTCTTACATTGTATCAGATGATTCAGAAAGGGTTACTAAGCTTTGAACCTGCGCTTCTCTAGGACATTTGTAATCATTAAATGATGTCAGAATTACGATGTGTTAATGAAAAAAAATGTAATGCACAAACCGGCTTGCTATTTAGCCATCAGTATGTATTTGCGCCGCTCCTTCTGTATTATTTATTTTTCTAAGTTATGACAAAAACATTTTTAATTCCCACTCAGTTGTGGTAAAAAAAAACTGAGTATGGCAACATTATTTTACGCTATTCAATTTAAATATTATGATCGACTCGCCCATTGTCATATCGTTGGCAAAATAACTATCAAGTTGTGGGTGAGGTCTCATTCATATCCATATTAATTAAGAAGAAGAATATTAAAATCTCCAATATTTTCTTCATTATAGTAAAAAGTATGATCGGTATACTTCTGATTTTTTCTGTGAATGGGAGTTACTGGAGTACGTCAACATATTCGCAGGTAAGAAAATTACAAGTGCATGTGTTGTGTTTCAATTTGGTGCCTGTTTGCATGTCTTGTTGTGGTGTCGGCATTCGAAATTGGGATATCTGTGTGTGTATATATTACATAATTAGGTACTTCAGTTATAATTCCATATATTTTTCTCTTTTTTCCTTTACATTGTACCTATAAAACAAACAGCTTAAGGTAGTAGACTACATTCTGGATGTTTGTATTTGTTAGAGCATCATCATGCAAAATCCAATGAATGAATGTTTATGTGGGTTTTATTGATAAGTAGTTTAAAGATACATAGTTATCAATCAAAAG
Organism: Pheosia tremula; assembly: GCA_905333125.1. NCBI lineage: Eukaryota > Metazoa > Arthropoda > Insecta > Lepidoptera > Notodontidae > Pheosia > Pheosia tremula. The sequence continues at coordinate 8,985,754 of HG995404.1, read as the reverse complement.
GGCTTGGCAATGAAAAAAAGGTTGAAAAAAGGGATTATCATTTTGAATACTTTCAATAATTATAGTAGGTATTATCCCTCCAGTTTCTGTTCTTTATATTCTCCATGTATATTATACTGCAATTTAGAAATACTATTTACCATCATATTAGAATAAGAGCTAAGTTTTTTTTTATTGTCCGTTATTGGTTTGAGATGTGGGATGACAGACAAGTATGCAGATTTTTTTTCAAAAATAATATGTTTTCTATTGTAGTGAAGACACTCCAGACTATGTTGATAACATACACTTAGGGTACCTACCTACTGCTTTTTTATTCATATAGGTAAATTAACCAATTTATAGATTATGATTTTGGTACAAAGGTAGATCAGAGTACTTTTCTTCCAAATTATTTTTTCTTATTTGGTAGGTCCCTTTATTATCCTCAAAGAAAACATTCAAATCCCATTTAATTAAAATCCTAGTTAATCAGCTAAATTAAACACCTAAGTCTACTTTTCTTATTTCACAGTGTGTATATTTTATGTACTTAATTTCTTAAATATTTTTAGGTGACTCAACAGTAAGTGAAGAGAACCATACAATATTAGAAAGTACAGACCCAGAGCCATGGCGAGATGTGAAGAGATACTGGAACATTACAGTATGTTCCTGTCTTTGCTAGTCTATTATGAAAAGGGAACATTAATGGATTACTTTAAAAGATTTTCAATATTGTAATCTTCTTCCAGATTCACCCTTCCACTGGAGGATTATAAGATATTATAAGTACTCTGATAATACTGCTGGTGTGACAAATATTACCAGTGTATAATATAAAAATGTAATAAAAATGATATCGCTAAAGCAAGTGCAACCACAGATGTTACAATAAAAAAATACCATGTCATTATATCAATTCGGCACCATTAATGGTGAGTACTTAACTAATCATACTAGTATACTATAAATGTGAAAGTGTGTTCATTTGAAAGTTTGAGACTCACACAGGAATGGCTGAAAGGATTTGAATTAAATTTAGTACAGAGGTAGGTTAATTATTTGCATGAATTGTAGAGAAAAACAATAACCTAGATGCCACCACCATTAGGATGATTACAATGAAATGTCAAACATATTTTCTAGCGTTTCATATGCAAATATAAAACCATACTAATTTACATTAACAATAAATAAATATGGATCTAGAATATAACAATGTAAATAAAAGGCAATTACAACATGACCCTCATAATGTCAGGATTGCAAAGAACGTTTCTTCTGAAAAATTAATTCATTTCAGCACCTATCAGAAGAAAAGTGCTTTGTAATGTCATGGTAAATAGGCATTTTTTTTTTTATAAATTTGAACGTAAACAAAGAAAATCACTAGCGCATCCTCGAAAAATTATGTGTTCTTTATTAAATATCTGTATTTGGTTTCAGAAAATAAAGAAGTGTATGTGTATCTTCTTCCACTGCCCTACATCATAAACATTCCACCGGTACGCAGGAAGGATGCTTGGAAGCCTTCTCGAACTGAATTCCGCGGTGGATTTGTAATGCACACGGCCACCGACACCGAAGTCCGGCCCATGCTTCCTGAGCGTCGCAACAAACTCTCAAACCTCGGGGTAACTTTTCAATCACTTGCAATATACTGCGGTGACACTGTTGATAACATCACGAAAGTATACGCAGTGTGTGAACATGTTTCGTACTAATTTCGCTCCTCGACGAGGGCAGTGGACGTAGCATTTAAGATATTTCATGCCACAAGGGCACAGTACCCGCAAGAATCGTACGACGTATGGCTTTAAGCTAAAATTTGCATTTTACAGTTTACAACACAATTCGATCGCCAATCAGCGTCACTGAAAGAAATCCTAGTAGACTTATGTCCAAATTTATAGACGTTGTATATCTTTATTAATGATTAAACTTGTGTGTTCGCGTTTACCGTTTAATCGTTCTAGCTCGAAAGGCCCCGATACATGGAAACACCCCATTTTGCATGCTGATAGAAGTTTTCAGTTGTAATAATGGTATAATACATATGCCTATTGTGCCTACCTAGGTTTACAATGTAACTAGTGATTTAGTAACTAAATTATACTGTTACTGTCTTAATTGTCCTGGTGTGTGAAAATATTTAAATGAATAAAATTGGTATTTTATATTAATTTATTGATCTCTTTTCTTTTTCGTATCTCCATAAAACCCCTTTACAGATTTAATATATTTAATTGTACTTGCCTACTGGTTTATAGGGTCAATATTGCATTTTAGTGTGTGTCAGGTAAATTTATGCCTTATTGTGTATAATTTAATGTCCCTTTTAGATATTCCGATAGGTTAGGCTAAGTATATTATCTAAGCTGTTTTAAGTTGTTCTAGTAATACTGGCTTACATTATATTTTGTTTCAATGATTTTTCAGTAAAACAGCCTAAACTATCAGGAATATCCCTAAAAGAGGACGGTAAAATACCGTTAAGGTGGAAGCGCAAGGTCAGGGTGCGAAATTCAAAATGTCAATGGTTTTTATATTTTTACGAAAAACTTGGACATCTTTACGATGTAATTTAGTTTTTTGCGATATCAGCATTCTGCTTTGGATGTCTCGATGTTTTAAGTTTGCTTAAAAAAATACCTAAAGTGATACAACACCATAAAGTTCGTAAAAGTAGTAGTGTTGTATCGCTTTAGGTATTTTTTTAAGCAAACTTAATACATCGAGACATCCAAAGCAAAATGCTGATATCGCAAAAAACTAAATTACATCGTAAAGATGTCCAAATTTTTCGTTAAAAAAATAAAAACCATTGATATTTTGAATTTCGCGCCCTGGCCTTGCCATTCCCCCTTAATATATCAAGAAATCATTCAGATTTGACATGACAGTACTGGTGATTTAAAGGTAGAAGAGTTCATATTTATCCTTACAATACCAACAAAGTATAGGATAGGTCATTCAATTTTAGGGAGTCTATAATGATAAAATGTGAGGAAGTTCTATAAAACTATCATGACATAAGCGAACAATATTCACAAGATTCACTGCGTGTTATTAGGAAATTCCCATTTATTACCGTGATGTTCACACCAAGTCATAGTTCAAATAATTATAATTTACCATTACTTCTACAATCTTTATCAGACCTATAACGATTTCTCGTAATTATTGTTACAAGTATTCAGAGAGCCGGTCACGATAATTTATTAGGACGAACACAACTATGCAGCACTCTTTATCGTTCCCAGCCTGATTTGTTGCCATGTTCCGCGAGCTCGTCATGACTTTGAGTCGTTACGCGTCACAACAAAACTTTAGTGCACGGCACTTCGTAATATCGTGAAGTTGACTGATGTTTATTGGTGAAGCCAATTCATGTTAAATTGTTATTATTTACGCACAAAGTGTCCGTAACAACTCTTGTCCCGTTTTTAACAGGAATACGGATAAAAGTTGCAGAATACCTTAAAAATTATTCGTAATCATGACAGTCATTTTTCTCAGTGCGTATGGCGTATATGGTTCAATATACGTACCGGCTTACAAGGGTACCAGGGGAGCGTCTGGTCCCAAACGTACCAGCGCAGCGGTGCTTTTGGTACATTTGAATGGACGTACCTGGTACCTGGCTTCTTCACAAACTAGGCAGTTATCATTCTCCATGGGCTGCATGTCGTCGGCTTTCCGCCTGTCCTCACACAAGCGCTTAGACAGCGGCCCTTCAAAGCTGTACCACACGTCAGGCTTCACGGCGACTACCGCGAATATCGTTACACACTTGTTGTCTTTGTCTGGCGCTGTCCAGAGCGCCTATGATCATAATAAATGAACAATAAGTACACGTTCAAAGAGATTCAAAATGGCGGCGATCAAGAGGTCGAGAGTTTTATATACAGTTTATTGGGTAATAAGTAAATATCTTCTGTTGGAATCTAGTACTACTTGAGCAAGAAATTTCTGCCAATCGTCTCCATTCTAATGTCAATAAATTATGTTGACCTTTTCAAGGCCTTATCTGGCTTCTCGATCTTGTAGGTAATAACTACTTGCAAAGCATTACTACCTACCTTATTAGCGCACGTGGTAGTGATCCTACTTTCTGTGCCGTATATAAATATTATATTACGTATATACCTTCTGCGTTCACCCCTAGTCCTAGCGGCACCCATAATACAAGCGTTGCTTAGTTTGTGACCGTATAGTTAGTGTGTTCGTCTGGTGATAGTATGTTTCCTCCTCATGTCAATAAATTCTATTGACCTCATTGGAGCCCTATCTGGCTATAGTCCATTATGTCGATTGAGGTACCTTATGTTGAAAATTGTAGCACTTACTTCAACAGAGTTCTTGGCAGTAATATCAGATTCAATTATAGTATCGTTGCATTTGTGATGGTAGACTGTATTCGTGGAGTCGGGGGAGGGCACAAGTCGGCCAGCCTTGAGCGGCGTCGGCCTGCGGGCGTTGTTGCTGTTAGCCACGAAGTCCGGCTGCAGCCAGATCGAGAACGCGATGAAAGTGGACTTGGTTTCGCGTGAATGTAGACGAACTGGAAACGCATTACAGGCCGTCGCAAAAAAAACGAATTTTATCGCGTTTATTTTATGTTTTTACGTTCCCGACTTTGGACCATGGTCACGGGAGGACTAAGGTGTTTGACGTCCTAGTGTCATAGTTTGAACTAGGGTATCCTGATATTTAGTTGTTGCTTGAGGTCTGATCTACGCTGAAGGTATGTCAAAGGACACTAGAATGTCATCCACCTCAGTCCTCCCGTGACCATAGTTGCTGTAAAGCAGCCGAAACGTCGGGAACTTATAAGTTATACACCATATCCTATAAGTGTTTTTATATCTATTATGGCCTTTGCTACCAGGGTGTGGAGCTTCTCAAAGGCCTTTCGTTTGTAAGCGAGCACTTTGTTTACAGGTACGTACTGAATTAATTACCTGTGTATTGCCGCTTCGGTATGTACATGTTTTCACGTATATCATCAATGTCGATGAGGAACTGGTTGTCGGGTGGCAGAGGGTCAGTAATGATGCCCAGCGGCCGACGGTCGCACACTTCAAGGTTGCATGAGCATAGCCTCAGAACCAGGACTGAGAGTATGATCTGGTAGAGACCTGAAAATGAGGATCTCAGATCTCAAAGCGATCTCAGTTTTCTACAGTGCAACAAATCTATGTAGGTACTTGTGGCGTAGTATTACACAAATGGCTGAACCATTTGTAACGATACTAAGTACGTACGTACTGAACCATTTGTAACGATACTAAGTACTTACTAAGTACAGGGGCAGATCCAGGATTTCGTTGACAGGAGCAATAATGTTGGGGGGGGGGGGAGGGGGGAGGGCAATTCCATTTGGGAAAGGGTGCGGGCGATTTTTGTTTGATTTTACAGATACTTAGAAAAAAAAATGAAATTGGTCGCATTAAAGTACTTCAGTCGTGAGTCACTGGGGCAACTCACCCATTATATCCCCCTCTAAATCCACCCCTGCTTCAGTAGGTAGGTACATGCCACATATACTAGACACGTGGGATCGAATAAACAATACGGACAGCCAATTTATTAGTAGATACTTACCTATTTTAATGTTTGGTTAATTGCAAAGACTTACCGATTAAATTATGTGGACGCAGTGTACTCATTTTCACTCCTTGGAGTCAGCACAAAATATTTAGCTTTTCTTTTGTTTACGACAATTGTTGTCACAGAGGACCAGCAGCTAGCTACTATCATATGTAATTAACTAAATGGAACATCCAGTTGCATCTCCCTGCTTAATCCGCATTAATTAGTCATTAATTGTCACACCAAAAGACCAAAATAGAACTTGTTATAATTTCATAAGTACCTACTCGCAATCTAACTACCTACATAAGTAATAGCAGTGATGTTAAACTGTGATAATAGATAAGAAGGTATACATTTTGTTGGCCATGCACGAAGGAGTTAGGTCTTGGAGGGCAGAATGTAAATGTAAATAAATTAATAAATATGGCCAGACGAACACACCAACTATACGGTCCCACACTAAGCAACGCTTGTGTTATGGGTACCGTACAATGGACTGAGGGTGAATTCAGTATATAATACTAATATAGATAGTAAATTTTCAAGACTCGGGTACAAACATTCGTGCTAATCGCACAAAGTTTGTCTCAACCAGGATTCGAACCAGGGACCCGCAGCACAGAAAGCAGGGTTGCTATCCACTGAGCTAATCAGATAGTCAAATATCGCTAATCAGGCCAAATCAGGCAAGATTTATGATCAAAATAAATTTAAAAAGTTCGTACGAAAATTGGTTGATAAAATGCTGGTAGTCAGTAGTGTACCTATGTTCATGTGATACAGGAATACAGGAAATATAATTTAAAACTAAGTTTGTACAAATAAAATAATGTTTATTATTTTTAAATACATAGCGTGCAATGTAATGTTTACAGGAAGGGTTGAAAGTACGGTCGCAAAAAATAATATGGAACCTATTTCCTTCATATTTTCAATGACACTTATAATGCGATAAGGTCGTATATCGTCAAATCTGGGAGCAGTTGCATCTAGTAACGTCATGACGTTACAAGAAGCAACTGCAGTTTAAAAAGTACCTCTTATGGGTATACGTTTGCTGTATGATATTCATCCTTAAATGTATCCCAAATTAGCGACCGCGACTGTACCTATAATCTAAACAAAACTGTATAAAAAATAATATCAGAAAAGATTTCTATTCATCGACTTCTCGACGACTCTTCGCTTAGATTTCCAAGAACCTCCCGGAGTGATTGTTGACATTATTCTTCTTTCAACTGTTAAGAAATATACGATAAGTTACATTATCGATACTAATAATCAGGACCACGAGGGACTTACTACTGAAAGCCAGGGTTGCCAGATTTAATTTACTATTTTTACCCCAATTTGAAATATTTTTTCTCCAAAATGATACAATTAGCGTAAGTTTTACCCAAAGGCAAAAAGTTAATAATATCGATTGATTGAAGTAATGGGTAATTATCTATTATAAGCTCTCTGTCTTTTTATTTTCTTCAAAATACTGTCCTAATTTTTGAACCGAAAGTAGGTAGTAGAATAAGTTAACAAAAAATCTCAATGACTTTATTCATTTCTCAAAAATTTTCTCAAAGTATTTTAAATCTGTAAGAGCCAAATTTTTACCCAGAATTGCGAAAAAATACCCAATCTGGTAACCCTGCTCAAAGTGCAGTTTACCAGTAAGATGCTCCTCGTTTTCATCATCGCAATCCTCTTCACACGCCGCCTGATCGAACACATCGTATGTCAGCTTGCAGTATTTGGATACTTCCTTCTTATGACCTTGTTTAGCCTGTAATATAATCAACTATCGTTTACTCTATGTAATAAGGACTATATCTAGCTCAGCAATTACCTGTAGAGAAAGCTTGATCTGGTAACGACTATGATGGGTGGGCGTAGATCAGAATAATCAGCTGATGTCCACATAATAATAAACATTGTAATATTCGAATACCTAGTCGTTCGCAAAACAGAGCAATTATTTAGGTTGGCAGCACTGATAGTGAGAGATATAAAATTAGTAGGTAGATATGTTCTTAGTTAACACACGGGGTTGTGTCATCAAAGCACTAGATCCTGCTATTACCTAAATACTTACATGAGGGTCATACTTCTCAACAGCCACTCCGTCGACCAAGTGGTGCCTTTGTCTCCACTTGTAACCCCGCGCCACCCCATTCTCACAGGGTCCCTCGCAGGGGCTCCACTCCATCCAAGGAGTCATTTCGCAGACTTCCTCTAGCTCTGGGTCGGTTACTAAAGGAGCCATGCTAGATAGGGCGCATTACGAGTAATCTTTTTAATGTTCTACTGACAGCAATAAACCTATTAGGATGATGTAATTATAAGGCGATGTATACCTCCTTTTTCAATATAATTACGTTAGAAATAAGTACTTATGTAGTCACATTTGCTGTTTTTTATAATATCATTTATTCCGGTAGATTATCTCGTAAGTGTTCTAATTCTAAGTACATTTGTAACAGTACGAATCAGGCATCCCTTGACGGAGATTAATTGTAAAGCCATTTATGGAGAGGACCTAACACTCACCTTCGGCTTGCGGCTTTAGACTTACTTTCCCCTATTATTTATTAGTTAGGGTCCTGCAGCACTCATGACAGACAGACTCTCATAGATCAACTTATTTGATTTATAATTTGAAATATTGGCCACACCCAGTGTGAATAAGGGTTCTTTCCCCAAATTGTTTTAAGTCCCAGTCTTAAGACTTCCAAAGACCAATGGCTTCTTATGCTTTCATAGACGCTTACGGAAAAATACAGATTCTAATGATGCAGGTATGATGATGATGATGATAATAAATAATTAAGCAATCAAGCCTCACCCCCCGTCGCCGCCGCTAGTTAGTTGTGTTTGATACCTGGACGGCGGCTCAGGCTGCGCTGGTTGTTCTCCGGAGTCTCCCTCATCAGGAGTTTCCTCACCTGCCTCTAACGTAGTAGTCTCATCTGGAGATAGGGTCGTTGAAGTACCTGTAGAAACCGTCACAAGTTTTTTACCTTACTAACTTTGAAAAAAGGATGTATCAGACTTGGTATTAGGACATTATGAGAAAGAATGAGGAGAATTATGAATTTGTGTTGACATTGTATTGCCTTTCGAGGCGAAAAATTTAATATCAATAAGTATTGAGAGAAGGAAATGTACTGATCCCAGATAATAATATTCTGATGATACTGAGTGTCTAAGAAACGAAAGGGATATTTATGGGAGTGAGGAGAGTGAGGGTTTATGAGAGAAGGAAGAGTAGGATAATAAATGTGAGCCTATAAGAGCACCTTATGTTTTCTTGGTGATTCCATCAACACTAAAATAACAGCAAAATCATTACATACAATTTATAAAATACCAAAATTATCTCCAACTCGATCATTTTCTTACCTGCTTCTGTTGTTGTAGTCTCTTCTGGAACAGGGGTTGTTGGATCTGAATCAAAATATTCAAAATTTGTTTTTCCGTCATCAACATGATAAGTCATTTAATACGGTGGCTTTACATACCTTCTTTACATTTCCTTCGGTACGTCCTCACCAACTTAATGTGTAGTTTCCCAAACGGATGCATGTCTTTTATGTCCATTTCGTAAAAGGGTGAGTTTTTGTCGTATGAGCTCATGTCTACTCGAGACACAGCATCTTTGGGATACGTCTCCATGTTAGCGGACTGGAAAAATACAGATCGTAACTATGTTTATAATAAAAGACCCACGTGTGTAGGTATGTACTTTGAGTTCACCACTATTTTTATCCGTAGACCTAATGATTATTTTCATTCTTGATAAGTAAATGTTGCACTCACCTATTTGCTTAACGGAATATGGTGTAACTCTTTTAACCATATTAGGCTTGTATTATATTATGCGTATTTAATAAACCTTTTAAAAGTACAGGACCTAGGAAATGTTAAAGGAACGCGAAGATTTTGTAAAATATAGGACTTTAAATCCTATAGAAATTTCGTAATCAAGAATTCCTAATCATACAAGTACCTACCTACTTATATTATAATGAGGTATTTTTTTTGTAGGGGGTTTATTTTTAGTCTCCGAAACCAGGCCTAGGTCACTGAGTGTCATAGCATACGATTAGGGGTCAAACGGCGATAGTTATAGTTAGAAATCATTTGGATCAAACAATCACCTCATAGGACACTCCACTGTCGGTTCCAGCATCCCACGGATACAGGTTTAGCTCTCTCTCCTGGAGCCAGGTATTATCCGCCTGACACAGTTCAAACCTAGTCACTCCCAGAAACCAGTCCGGAGACGGGTGGAGAGCGACGACCGCGGAGAAGAGGTGGCTGTTTTGGTCCACACGGAAGAAAGAGTAGGTTGGGATGCTCATCTTGCGGTATCCATGCCCTTTCCCTTTTATCAGGGTCCGAACTCCATTGCCGATCTGGTAAGCGTATTTACTTTGTTTAGGTATCAGAAGGATAATCCTTACGGTGTAGTCTCCGCCAGGCATAAACTGCCTGGAAGGAAGATCTTCCCTTTGACACTTAATGCATCTTTGAAGATCAAATAAAAAACTTATAATCAGTTTTCTAAGATGAGGAACGAGGAATTTAAAATATTACTATTTCTATATGTTCAGGACTTACCTTTCCTCGGATTTCGGCTTCGAGCGAACTGGAGTTAGCATGTTCCGCCAGGTCTCGGAAGCCGTCGGAGGCCAGGGTGCCAGGTGCCCACAGCTCATAGTTCTGGCTGTGGGAGGCTCCTACCAGGTCGCTGTAGCGAGGTACCCAGTCGTTCTCAGGATACAGGCGAGGATGGGTGTTCCGAGACCAGACTCCAGTGAAGGTCAACTGATATGTTTTTTTACGACAGCGTGAATGAAGTGAGCTAACTACCAATCTTTCTACAATTAATATACTTTGTATCTGACTATAAATCGGAAAGTTTAAACTCAAATTCTTAACTGATTTGAAAACTGACGAAGATTATGGTGAAATACCTGCTCTATTTGGTAATCCGACCATCAATTTATTAATACATACATAACAAGTTATGTACCTAATACCATTATGTAGGTACATTAACTATATACCTAAAGATCGCTAATGCGTTAGTACCTAGTTACTTACCTACCTTACTTTTCAGACAACATTTATATTTGAGACGCAACGGCTATACTTACGTACGGACAAGCAAGCTTCCCATCCTTAAATTTGATTACTCTCACCGTAACCCATAAAATCACCGTTACGTTCGTTTCTATTCAAATAACAAGTATAGGTATAATCCCCAACAAAAGTCTTAGCAAAATATTTATTACATACCTCATACCTACAGTAAATACAGTAATGAATCTGGAGATTAGGTCACCTCATATTTTGCTTCATCACATATCGAGCACTTGTCATTGATTAGAGGTGCGACATCATCTGGCTGTCTGAGGTCTTCACACAACCGTTTGGTTAACGGTGCGCCGTCTTCGAACCAAACTGCGTCGTTTTCCTCGACCACGGCTCGGAGTGTTACGCAGCCGTTGCCTGATGGTGGAGCTTGCCAATACACCTGGGGAAGCCATCTCATACAACTAAAGTCACCCAGTAGATGAGTAACAATGATGTGGCAATAATACTTACATCAACATATGTTTTGTAGGAGTTCATAACATGTTCGACTGAATATAAACAGCGATCGCTGAATTTTGCTGTATCAGTACTGTGAGGCCGGAGCTCGCCAGGGTATTGGGTAACCACTCGCCTGGGATTTTTGGGATCCACCTTGGTATCTCCTTCGGCTGATATCATGAACCCTGTAAAGCTGGATTCATCGTCTGTTACCGCAATTTTTACTGCAAGAAATTGTAAAATATTATAGATTTACAGGGTTTATTTGCCATTCGGAATAATAAAGTATTATTACGAAGTAGGTATGCGAGCATTAATACTGGCAGTTCAGGGTAGGATGCAAAAGCGAAAAACAAACTTTTACAGAAAGAAAGCCCTAATCAATTTATAAAATAAAAAATACGTTTGTCAAGAAGTTACCACATCATTATCATCAGGGGTACTAGTCATTTTATAACAATTATCAGGAAATACTCGACACTGGCTAAAATTGCTATATGTTGTAGCCGATTGCCACCCTAAAAAAATTATAAAAAGAATCACCTATATACAGTTGTTCAGGAATATAAGCTTCATTCTCACTGCCCAGCACTTCTAACTTGAACCTTCCATCAGGTTCTGATGCCGCTGCGGTGGACCCATACGGTCTACGATCACAGCGAAAACAAAAAACCCTGCTCGCCAGAAAAAATAAAACAAAAACTATTAAATACTTCAAGTTGGCCATTATAAATGTTAAAATGAATTGAAACCCGAATAATTTTATTTGAAGTCATGTAACATTGTGAGCACTAACAGAAATGAATTGTCGTGAGTCCTTAGCTAGGGCAATAGTGCAATATTTTAAGTACAATAGGCAAGGATCGGGTTGCTGCCCTAATTGTTTTAATGAAGATGGATATTACTCTATTGACCTAGTCTTGAGAATTAAAACCCATAAATAGGTACGAACGTAAGTACTTTTAATCTTAATTACCTACAGTTCCATAGAACAAAAGGTGCTAATACTATGTACCTACAGAGCGCTATTTTAAACGTTTATTTTTATTAACGCACAAGCGTTTAGAGATTCTTTTAGGGATATAAGAATTGACATCGTCTTTTTCTAATATAGTGATCGAATCATTGATTTGTATTGCTAAGTTGTGGGTGAGGCCATTTTCATATCCATTTTATCTCATTTCGTAAAGAAACAAAGGCAAATAGATCGCAGCTCTAAACTGTAAATAAGACATCTGTCAGTCTGACTGTTTGTCTTGTCACGTCTGGGAACGGGAAAATAACGAATACCAAAATTCGTGAGGTGTGGTGTTGTGGGTGAGCGTATTTGTGTCCAATGGTGAATAAATGTCTACTAAACCGATAAAAATGCCGTCGGCAACAAAAGAAAAGGACTCTACCATCCTTAAGATAGCTGTGGAGATGCTCAATGCGCCCGACAAGGTACCACAGTTGATCGAGTTCGATCAGAGCCAACCGTTGTCCAGCATCATTCAACTCCTCTGCAAGCCTTGGGGTCTCCCCGACCCTGATAACTACGCCCTACAATTCTCCGAGAGCAATAATCAAAACTACATCACAGAAAAGAATCGAAACGAAATAAAAAATGGGTCTGTCTTACGATTAGAACTGTCCCCACGGAAAACTGTACAAGATATTCTTAGCAAAATAAACAATGGCTCAGAGACGGACCAAGTCAACGCACTTACAAAATTGTCGGTCCTGAGTAGTGATCCCACTTTTACCTCGGAATTTATAAACAAAAAGGGCCTGTCTCTAATCATAAATAACATTGAGAATGGTAAATTCAAAGGACAATCCCTGAAATACGCTCTTCTTACCTTTGTAGAGCTCATGGACCATGGAATCATCCTGTGGAATGTGTTGGAGAATCAATTTATTAATAAAATCGTCAGTTTTGTCAATAACCAAGCGACCAGTCAAGACCCAAAAGTGATACAATGTTGTTTATCAATTCTTGAGAATATTGTACTGAATAGTTCAAAGAACTCTCATGTTGAAAAGGAAATACCAATCACAAGTTTGATATCCCATCTACAGAATCCACATCAGGATAGTATCATACAACAAAATGCTATTGCATTAATAAATGCTATATTTTTAAAAGCTGATTTGACTAAAAGAAAAATTATAGCCGCAGAACTTTCATCGAAGCAAGTTCGAAATGTAATCTATGAGAACTTGATTGGGGCTGGTGACTTTTCTAAAAACACCTCTAAAGAAGCACTTGTCACTGAATTAGCTCATCAACTTTATGTTTTACAAACACTAATGCTTGGTTTGCTGGAGCCAAAGATGAGGCAAAGAGCTGATGCTCAGGAACAGGAATCGCAGGAGAAAATTAAAGAATTAAGGTCAGTAGCTTTTGAAAGTGATAACAACCCCCATATTGAAGTAACAATGAGACGTGGGCCTTCCAACAAAGATTTCAAAAAGCTTGGATTTAAATGTGAAATTGATCCTATTAAAGATTTTAATGAAGTCCCTCCAGGAGTTTTAGCTTTGGACTGTATGTTGTATTTTGCAAGAAACTATTCTGAAGATTACACAAAAATTGTGCTAGAAAACAGTTGCAGAGCCGATGAGCATGAATGTCCATTCGGGAAGACTAGTGTGGAGTTGGTAAAGTTGTTGTGTGATATTTTACACATCGGAGAACCACCCAGTGAGCAAGGCCAAACATACCATCCATTATTTTTTACACACGACAGGCCATTTGAAGAGTTATTTTGTAGTTGTATAGTGTTGCTGAATAAAACATGGAAGGAAATGAGGGCTACAACAGAGGATTTTATTAAAGTTTTTAGTGTGGTAAGGGAACAAATAAGCAGAGCTCTCTCCTCATCACCTAAAGCTTTCGACCAATTCAAGCAAAAAATCAATCAGCTCACTTATGCAGAGATAATACAGCTGTGGCAACAAGAACGCACAAACAGGGAAGTTTGGGAATCCAAAGCGAGACCTATTGTTGAATTGAAGGAAAAAATAACACCAGAGATAATTGACCTAATTCAACAGCAAAGGTTAGGCGTATTAGTTGGGGGGACGCGATTTAAAAAGTACTCATCGAAAGTACAGAGGATAAAGGACAAGTTCTGGTTTGTGCGCCTCTCACAGAATCACAAGGTTTTACATTATGGTGACTGCGACGAGAAGAGCACTCCCAGTTTGGAAGAGCTCGGCAACAAATTGCCCGTCGCCGAAATAAAATGCGTGGTAACGGGAAAAGATTGTCCGCACATGAAAGATTTAAGAGGGCGGAAGATTACGCCGCAATTAGCATTTTCGCTCATGCTAAAGTCGTCGGAAATTACGTCTCTAGACTTCGTCGCGCCCGATGAACAGACCTTTGACTATTGGACTGATGGCATAAATGCACTATTAAAGGAAAAGATGTTGAGTAAGACTTTCGAGAACGATCTGCAAACGCTACTATCTATGGACATAAAAGTGCGTTTACTTGATGCAGAAGGCATCGATATTCCTCAGGACCCGCCTCAAATTCCAGAGGAGCCAGAGGACTACGATTTTTACTATGACAACAATTAAAATCCATTTCTTATAATCATTCTACATTGTATATCAAAGTGGTATTGGCTTAATTCGTCTTCATAAATTTTAATAAGGATAAAAGCAATAGGGGTGATCGGGGAAATCTTGCTACGGAATACTTAACAGACCAGAAATTAAATGAAGACATGATATTCGTAAAGAGTATAGAGAATCAGCCATGATTTAGTTACATTTACCGCATAAACTACTCAGTGATCCATACTGGAGCATAAATAATCTCTCAATAATGACGTTCGATAATACTACAGTAAATTGACGAGAACTTATACCGTTGCGATGTATTTGTGACAGGAATCAGTATAAGTACGTTGTATGAAGTTGGGTAGCCATGTCCGCAATAAAGGATGCTGTTCGAATACTAATGTGAGTGTAATGCGATAGATAATATGCGTCGTATCAATATGGACATACGAGCCCTTTGTCTCAAATAATACAATGCACCGAACATAATTATTTCAAAAGACTTGTGTCTCTGATGTAAATTATTTCGGGGAAATTTACATTCAGGTCCAAAATCTTAGCTATAACTTTAATATACTCGTATTGTAAAATTATACCCTGCTTTTTAAGTCTTTGGTGAGGAATGTATTTAAACAGTATACCCAATTTCTATTAGCCACCCTATTGGCTGATATTTTTGTGTCTTAGGATATACAATTATACATATAAGTGATGAAGTGAAAACGGTATATGTACCTACCTACTATTCCAGTTATTTATATTTTTAAATTACAAATAGATAACCATCACGATAGCCTCGACGTGAGCACAAAGGGATTCCATTTCGACTTTTGAATAATTTATGGATTAAGGAATTCATAGCAAATTTTATAATTTTTAACATTCTTTTTTATGAGAGCACAAATTATTTAATTAATATAATTTTCGTTTTTTTTTATCGTTTACCTATTATGATAAAACATTGTTTTCCATTTATTCCGCATTGACTGAATTCTATAAAACTTCCATTTTAATGTATTACGGCCATATACCAATATTATATTTTATATACCAAAGATCATGTCTAAAGAACAAATATATTTAAATGTGTAATGTACAATAAAAAAAATAAATTAGTATAAGTAGTTAGTGCATTTTATTTCAACGATAATTGATGTTCTCAAACAATAATATGCGCAAACGCACCTTCGTAATACACCTTGTGTAATTAAATAAAACAAATCGCGGTATTTTCCGAGACTTAATAATGGTAAATCGATTCTCTTAGATGTGCGACTGAACTTTCATGGCACACTATAATTAAAAGAATATAAATAAAACTCATTCTACAGTTATAATACTTTATACACATTACACTTAATTACTGCATCTTGGAGACTTCAAACTTGGTGTTGATGATCTCCTCGTCCGAGTCGAGTAGCGGCAGAGTGCTGGTGGGAATGTTCTCCTCCACCCAGCGCAGGTCCGAGTCCAGCGAGTTGGTGTTGGGCTCCGGCTGCGAATAATCGTCGCTATTCGTGCTGTTAATCGTGCCGCGCATTTTGACGCCGTACGCGTCGTTCACGAATTGTTCCTCTTCGTCTGTGGGAGAATATTGAGCGGTTAATTTGTTATCTCTACGGGCAATAGTGCTATCATGTACATGTAATTCAGTGGCCATATTAATAATAACGAAATAATTTATTGATTTCTTATATTTACGCGAATACTACACTAAACCCTATATACCCCAGTTCAAACTAAGACGTCAAACATCTCGCCGAAACGTCGGGAACATAAATAATATAAAAAGAAAGCGATAAATTCAGCAAAATTTGTTTTATTTCAAACCGAAACAATTTATGAGCCAATGGTTTGGGAAGTATTCAACATAGCATTTTTTGGACAAAAAAAATGTTAATCCCACTAAAATTATAAATGTGAAAGTTTGGATGGATGGATGTTTGTTGCTCAATTACGCCAGAAGGGCTGAACGGATCTGGATTAAATTTGGCACAGAGATAGATTATAGTTTGGAATAGCACATATCCTATTTAACCCGGTAAAATGTATAGTTCCCGTGGGATAAACCGGATCGCGGGTAACAGCTAGTTTAAAAATAATCCAAATTTTCGACCAATGTCCAGCCCCAGAGGACACAGAAAAAAGGCCCTAGCCCAATTTCCTCGTATCCCCAACAGAGACTACTGTTATTTTCAGTGTTTTTACATCGTAAAGTATAGAAAAATAAAGTGTTATTCTGTATTACCGTCGTCGTCCTCGGCGTTGTCGAGCAGCGGCGTGAAGGCGTACCGCTGGTTGTTGTTGGTGGGCCGCCACAGCACCATGATGACGGCCAGCACGCTCACGAACAGCATGTGCCAGTATGCCTCGTCCATCCACACCTCCTTCCACACCTGGAGGCAATACGAGGCACCTTTAAACACTACCGCATTTTTTTTTTCGCAGACGAAAACAATACCTATGCATAAAAAAAATATTTGTAGATACCACGGCGGGGGGGGGTACTGTAGCGACCACTTCAACCGCACCACAAGCTACGCAGATGGCACTGCAGACGCATTCAGAACAATAGACAATTCACGTCACAATCCCGAATCGCGCTATAAAAGTTTTTGGAGCAAGTATCATATATACAAGATCCCGACAATAACCGTCGGGGCATAGCGGCCGCCCCGCCACACATACCACCCGCCTGGCTGGAAGATCTTCCCTTTTCCGCTAAATATTAAAAGAAAATAATTATCAATATTTTACTGGATGATATATTATAACATCATCGAGATATATAGATTGCTAATATTAACGCGAATACAACACATTGAAATAAAACTAATTTCACGGATTTAATCGCTTTTATTTTTTTGTTTTTTTACGTGCCCGTCGTTTCGGCTGCTTTAAAGCAACCATATAATTTCAATCATCGGGATAAGATTCAAGAAATCGAGATAACACAAGAAATACTGAACCAATCTAGATGACATTGAAATAGGACTCAAGTTGATGTATACCCTATACAATACAAAAAGAATCAACAAAATCCGACCATCCACCAAAAAGCAGCGGTCAAAACAAAAAAAAATAACAAACAATATAATTCAGGACCTCCTCATTTTATTTTGTCTATTAAAAAGGCGGTCGGTGAGAGGAATACACCTAAATATTGAGGGACTACCAGTGCCTGGGACGAGCGCATGGACTTCAGCTTTTTACCTATCCCAGGGGCCCTTTCCATTTTTCAGGATACATTGCTGGCCACTTTACCACCAGTCACGTAGAGCGTATGGACTTCAGCACCGATCTACATGATACAGTAAAATTATACTCACGTTTATACACTGTAGCATTCTGTACGTTTTAATAGAGTACAGCATGAACACAACGGACGATATCACCGCGAATATCAGCGTGTTCGTGAAGTGTCTGTACAGGGACAACTTTATCGTGTTTCTGGAATCAAATAATTAAACATTCAACGCCTACTTATTTAGAAATAAATACTTATAACTCAAATAAATGTCTATGCTAAAACATTTTTTTTTTTTAGAAAACGGCCTCACCCATTTTTGGTTAGGTATTTTGCCAACGTTAAGTGGAATGGTTTTTTTTTAATATAAGCATAGAAGATTCTATGCAGGCCTAATCCGTAGACTAGCCCTACTAAACCCCCCATAACTCTATCAGAAAGTTGAGGATACTTTACTGACAAATTATCGGACTTCTTGGGAGATTTGGAAAAGTGATGTTTTACGATCGGTCCGTCGTCCTGCACTACGTCAGATCGTTGTCGCTATTCTAGAACCTTTCTGCCCCAACGGCCATCAGTGCCCCAAGTCTGCTAACACAATCGATTCATAATCGAACAGCAACCGCATAGTAACTGTCACTTTTGACAGATATCCCATACAATATCTGTCAAAAGTGACAGTTACTATGCGGTTGCTGTTCGATTATGAATCGATTGTGTTGGCAGACTTGGGGCCCAGTTCTTAGAGCTACGTGCCCAGCTCATTACCATTAGACATAAAAAAAAAATAAAAAAAATACAACCGAATTGAGAACCTCCTCCTTTTTTTTGAAGTCGGTTAAAAATAGTGGTCAAATAACAAAAAATCCCACGGAGCCAAATTTTGGTGGAGAGATATCTCAGGAATAGTAACTCTTAGGAAAAAAATCATGAAGGTCATTTTTGTAGGGAATTTTAAGATCTACAACCCTGGTTCGAGGTTTTATTTTTAAAAAAACTTACCGTTTCGAGAAAAATCCAAAAAACCTCAAATGTTGACCTTCGACCCCGAATAACTTTTGTAGCACACATGGGATCGATGGGGATTTTTAAAACTTCATTTGTAATGATAAACCCCACCTCTCCACCCAAATTAGTCTCTCCGGGAATTTTTGTTATTTCAAATGTCTATAATGACCGGACAACTAATTAATGAGTATGTGTAGAAACCTTCGCAGCTGCAGCGTCCTCATGGTGTGCGCGAGCGACACGAAGACCCACCAGCAGATGGCGCTGTCGAGCAGCGACAGCGGCACCTCGGACAGCAGCAGGTCGCGGTTGGAGTCGCTGGCCTTGTGGTGCAGCCGCAGCCACGCGTTCACCGCGCCCAGCAGCCCCCACAGCAGCCCCGCGCCCGCCACGCGCTGCAGCGCCGGGCCCAGCCGCGGCCTGCGCACACGCACAAAACACTCGTATTAATACTCTCTAATCGCTACCGGATTGGCGCTCCTGATCAAAGGCTCGCATTAAGATGGAAGCGCTAGGTCAGGGCGCGAAATTCAAAATGACAATGGTTATAATTTTTTTTTTAATACCTACAACGATACAACACCATAAAGTTAGTAAAAGTAGCGGTTTTACTAACTTTATGGTGTTGTATCGCTTTAGGTATTTTTTTTAAGCAAACTTAATACATCGAGACATCCAATGCAGAATGCTAATATCGCAAAATACAAAATTACATCGTAAAGATGTCCAAAGTTTTCGTAAAAATATAAAAACCATTGACATTTTGAATTTCGCGCCCTGACCTGGGCTTCCACCTTAATACACGTGCATATCGCGACCCGATTAGCGCACTCGGCACTAAGCCTATATATTCTGGACCGAAGGTCCCGGGTTCGAATCTTGGTAAGGGCAAACTTTGTGTGATAAGCGCAATTGTTTGTACCAGAGTCGTGGACGTTTAATACACAGAATATATTTTTCAAGTAAGCGTGAATGGCCAAATCCGAAATGTAGGGAATAGCGAATAAAAAAATACTTAAATTACTCTCGAGACCGACTTTGATGACAGCCGTTATGTTACGGATTTTATCGGTTTCTTCGGTGTTTTTTATCGGTTTTCTTGCTCGTCGTGTGTATAGTGACACTTACTTGACGATGCCGAAGCCGAGAGACACAATGATGACCAGCATCCTGGCCAGCGCTCGCTTGGCGACGGACACCCACTCCGCGAATATATACACTTGAATGTTGAAATATCTGCAATGAACAATACAAACTTAATGTTAAACGAAACTTAATATTAATCTGTAAATTGAATATTGTTTTAAGGATTTTATCGCGTTTATTTAATAAAAAAAACCGCGATAAAGTAAGGTTTACAATGTGTGGTATTCGCGTAAATATAAGAAATCAATGTTTAATCTGAACTTAAAAATATTTCTAACCACTACAAAAATGTGAAAATATTTAATTGATGGAAAAATGTATATTTAAGGTCTAACACACGGAAAGTGAAGTTAAATGGGTCATTTAAAGAGCATCCTGGGAATGAAAGGGAATGCAAGCTGATGTTGTTTTTTAGGGAAATATTGATATTGCGGGCGTGATGTTGTTTTTCGGGAAATACGGGATTGCAGGCGTCATGTTGTTTTTATCCGGTAAAAGTGGAATTGTAAGCGCGATGTTGTTTTTATCCGGTAATATTGGAATTGTAGATGTGATGTTGTTTTTTTCGGAAAACTCTGGAATTCGGGCCTGATGTTTGATTTTTTTTTCTGGAAACACTGGGATTGCAGGCTTTTTAACTACTAGCAAGCAGTCCACGCTCACCCGGAGTTGTTGATGGCCGAATAGACGCCGTAGTAGGTGGCGCTCTCCAGCATGCCGAGGAGGGCGACGCCGCCGATCCAGTACTGGATGCGCAGCAGGTCGCGCCACTGCAGCCAGCACACGCCCAGCCAGCACGCGCACAGCGCCGCGTACACGCCGCACATCGTGCCGAAGAACTGCACAACCACAACGACGAACCATATCCCAAGTGAAAAAAAAAACCATATCTCAAGTGAAAAAAAAAATCATTTCAACGTCGGGACCACTCGGCGGACTATACTTCCACCCGGGACCGGTATATCCAGGCTCATCAGATAAACCATATCGTCTCGCAAACTACGAATGGTAGCTTATTCAAAGTAAAAAAAAAAAGTGTTTCACAATTTATTTTATAACCATCGATATAATTTAATAAAAAAAACTTGGTATAGATTTAGATTTATACTTTTCTTTTTGAAAATCAAGTTATCAATTTACTGCATTTGTTTCTTTTCAGGTATTCAATATAAATCAATTATATATATTGAATCTATCAACATGTCAAGATTCATAAAAAAAATCTTGTAGTTCTTCGTGCTGCACAGACAGACAGACAGTCAAAAATTCCAAATATTAATCTTATTTTAAATTCCAAGCATTTGTGTCGCAAAAAATATAAATAAAATAGGTATTCATAAATTATATTTTTCTTACTTATCTCATCAATCAATAAACATTATCTGCGTCGCTTCTACGCTACGATGCACAGGGGTGGTATGAACTGGTGGGGTACAATTTGAACAGGTACTCACAGGTAATAACGGCCAGATGGCTGCAGACAAGTACCCCGAGGGCGCCAACATTTCTATAGTGACGACCGCCTTGAATTTAGTCTTGGAATACACCATCATTCTCAGCATGTACACACCCTCCTTGTCCACTGTCAAAAGGGGGGGCACCGCAGATTTCTTCTGGAAAACAAATAAGTGTAGCTTAATATCACAAGTAGTGCCCCAAATTCATAGAAACACATTCATCTTACATTTACAATGCAACGTCAGTCTTTTAGATAGCCGAGTGAATTCTAGGAACTCGCAAAGGGACAGCATGGTATAGAGTTAAGAAAAAATATGTAATGACAATTTGTAAGTGCCCCCGTAAGCCTGTACGAAATAAACGATTAGACTTTGACTTCGCCCGAATCCCCCTCTCATTTAAGTCAACACTCAAATGAATCAAATTATTCAGGATTATGTAAATAAATTAAAAACGATATTTTTTTTAACAGTTACCGATTCTAAACCGGCAATGGTAACATTTTAACAGATTAATGAATGTTCGATATATTAACCGGTTCCAAAATCTAGCATATATTGATAGAGAAATATTTAATGATCAACCAATTATAAAAAAAAAAACCACATTTACACAGAAACTTATAGCTGACGTCCATTCGGCTGAGGGTTGGAGTAAGTTGATATACCTAGCTGCCATAAATATACATCCACTGAGTGGTCGTGAACCGGCATATTCATCATACATTCAATATTCGCATATGCCTATTGCACGCGAGATATGCTGTACCATTAATATAATTAACATCGTAATGTTAACCATATTTCAAGTGAATACATAGATTTCATTTAAAAATCTATATCTATACTATACTCACTAAAACAGTATCAACACCGGTTTCCATCTTGATAGCAACGGCCTTGTCATCCTGAGACTTGTCTTCGAAAACGATCGGCTCCTTGTGCTGACAAGTGTACGATACTTTATCGTTTCGTATCAGCAACATGTCGGTACTGTTCCTGTCGCCGATCAAATGCCCCACCCCGTTTGTGCACGATACTACTTGCTGAAACCGATATAATTTGAAAAAAAAACCGGTAAAATGCGCGTAACACGGTCGAAAATTCTTATGGAACCTATTCCGTAACATCGTTCTCTTCATCTTTTTTATTTTTAATTTAATTAATTAATTAAAATACTCGATGTTCTAAAATGTTCGGTGACTATTGATTTGGGTTTTTTCCTTTATCCCTGTTATCTTATATATATTTCAATAAATAACATGATAATTAACTAAAACACATTTTAATATATGTCATTAAGTATTGATAAGAGTTGGGTTTTATAATAGAAATGATACCACTCGTTAGAACTGCAGTCAGATAAAAAACCGGTAAAGAGCGTATAGCGCGATCGCGAAATAAATGGTATTATCTAAATAGGAATAATTAAAACAAATAGGAATCAGAAGCGCTTGCCGTTAGTGGCATCAAACAAGCTGGGACCATATTGAGTCATAATTTTTGTTGTGACGATTGACGGTTGAAGCGTAGCGTGTTTCGTGGCCTCGGATACATAAAATTTGTAAATATATACTTTAAGTTACCTATTGGTTTCTTATTACGCGAATACTAAACTAATTGTTCGAATTTTATCGCGTTTATTTTATGTTTTTACATTCCCGATGTTTCGACTGCTTTACAGCAACCATGGTCACGGGAGGACGGAGGTGGTTGACGTCCTAGTGTCATAGTTTGAACTGGGGTACCGTCATATTTAGTTGTTGCTTGCGGTTATATCAACGCAGACGGTGCTTACAGTGTCTTGAACGTCGGGAACGTACAAAACATAAAATAAACGCGATAAAATACTTTTTCTTCAATTTAAGGTACCTGTTCAAAATAGTGGAGATAGTCCGGAGAACATGTCGTTTTCACCCACTGGTAGCTAACCGTGATGTCTGTGTCGTTGAGTACATCACATTTTACTGCAAAGAACCAAGCACTATAGTAAGTAGGTACCTACTCAATGGTGTAAAACTTTACTTTTAATCATCAAGTACTGACTACAAACGGATACAGTGGTTCAAACACAATCTTTTTACGTTTCTGCAACGACATAGGCGTCCTTTAACCTTCTGAAAATACAGATTTCGTAAATAACTATGACAGAGACACTGTCACAGTTAGATATATTAGGAGTTCCTGCTGTAGGAGTAGGTACAACTAAATCTAAACTTGAACTGAGTGATTACTGATAAGGATGGCATAAGTATAACTGTCGTATGAAAATTTTCTTTGCAACTTAGCAAAAGACGTGTTGATATCTAGGTAATATATATTTTTTTCTAAAGTGCTTTAGTAGAGGCAGAAAGGTTCTCGAAAGATTTAGTGTAGGATGGCATCCCCGAGGTGGACTGATACATATCCCACGCGTTGCAGGAAGCCGTTGGATGCGAGTAGCGGAGGGCCTTGAGGAGTGAAAGTCACTCACAGTACTCTGTATATATTTTGTAAATTGACTTTACATTATAAATGGAGTATTCACGATAAGCTATTATTGATACCTAAAATACTTAGGACATTTATTTATAAATTATAAAGGGGAAATTATGGGTTCGTTAAAATTATAATAACAGCTTGTTATACCAATGGTGAATAGTGAAAGGAAGTCGCGTAATCATTCTCATCTAATCAAGTGGAGGACATTAAATTATGTGAGTTGTAGTTGCATATAAAACACACATAATACGTTTAGTGATATATTTTCTATACATACGTTAAATATTATTGCACCAGTAAATTTTAATCTATAAATTGAACACTAACCAAAATAGGTTAGTATGGACCTAGTCTATATTTATACATGTCTGAATCATCAAATGGGCAGAGCAAAATTATCTAAAGTGCATCAGATAACACCTATGTCCATTAGATAAGATTAGTCCAACTATGTGTCTTTATAATTAAATTTATTTTATAGGCAATACCTGGATATTGTATTTATAGGATAAATAAAATGACCCAAATACTTTGGTTCCACAAACAAATTATGATGGCAATTGGCAATGTCATCCTTGTTATGGTTGTTATGTCTAAGCAAGACGGCAATATTTTTAATTTATATCAAATATAGAATAAAAAAACATTACCAAATAATCAGTGAAATTATCCACATAACAGAGGAAGACGAGGCTATATGTAAAAAGAGAGGCAGTTGTCATGCCATTTTTCTCATAGGTCCATTTATGTTGGGCAATTGATTAGACCATAATGTGTAAATGTTTTATAGGTTTAAGGCCTTATAACCTACATGTGACATATGAGGTGAAGGATTGGGGGTGGGGTAGCACTCCCATGGGCACACATATACAGTAGGGTATATGAGTATTATGTCATTTTTAAGTATGCTATCATAATTATTTATTCTAATATAACCTACTATTGAAGTTGAAGTTTTTAAGAAAGCATGTACTAAGCAGTGATTTTCTCAGTTGTACCCATGCTCCATTGTGTCTGGTGATGTCACTTCACACTGCAATTTATGCTTTAGTTTTTTTTCAGATCAAATCTTTAATTGCCTGTATTTATGGTAATAAGTACTTTTTTTTCTAAATAAGGCAATAAATATATACTCCGGTACTACAGTACCATGGTTATCCATCCTTATTGATTAAATAGTAAACTGCAACAGATTGTGCATACTTACACATCATCATTAGTTTTGAATCCTTAAATAATGACTTTGCTAGTGCAAACATGCAGTAATCCTGAAAGCATAAACAATTCCTATTTATAATATTTAAGACATAAATAACGTAGATAGAAAACAGATGCATACTATGTTCTGTTTACAATATAATATTGAATTTAAACAATGTAAAAAAGCTAATAGTTTAGGTAGGAAATTTCGATGAGAATATAATGTACATACATAGTTCATAGGTGGCATAAATAATCATTTCATTTTTCCTTATAGTGATAAGGTATAAAGTGCATAATTAAATACATGACTGTTATGCGACACGTAAATTTAATTTCCTATACTAACATTAGTACATTATATTTTACCGGTTGCCATGATTGTACAAAGATGAATCAGATACACAGTTTTATATACAATCGGATTCGTGAAGGATATGTAGTTTATATTTAGAAAATATCCTTATAGACTACTAAAGCAGCATTACGTGTATCATATAAATTAATAACAGAGATCTAACATATCCTTACCCCATTCAGCGGTAAGTCCCATTTTCCGATATCCGAAAAACAGTGCGTAACTTTGACGGTCGATAGAAGCAATATTAATAACAATCGGAACATTATTGAGGCGTCCCTAAACAAAAGAAGTATCAATTATTATGTTAATGCTAAAATTTTACCAAACAACATTTTGATTTTATTTTAAAAATACAAATAACAATTTCTCGGAAGGAAACGCGTTCACTTGACAGACATATTTTATTTGATTTGACAGATTTTGTCAGAAAATAATACCATAAAATTGGTGACGTTGACATAAAGATTTTTTTACTCTGATATAGTGGTGAGGCTATTTTTATGTCAATTTTATTTCATCGCATTTCATTTCGTAAAGAAAGAAGAAGAAGCTAATATCGTATATGGTATTATAATATTAAATTCAATAAATACACATTATAAAGAAAATAATGGATGTGACATGAAGATATGAAAATGGCGTGTCAGCCTCACCACAACCAGCTCTCTGATCAACGCCTATTTGACATTGACAATTTGATATAGCACAGACAACTGGCATGCTGCTGACATTACTTTTGACTTGTGTTGTGTGGTTGTCGTGTCAAAATATTTTTGTTTTGTTCTTCGTGAATTTATAAAAAATCGCATAATATGGCATAGTTGTAATGTTTTCTATTTATTTTAATCATAAATTACGTAAGATAGTATTAGTAACAATAATTTTGTATAATGTTTTGGTGATCCAACATTCATAGCTCGGTGCCGTGGTAGTCATGTCAGATTGTGCGCTGGTGACTAATGTAAGCGAACACGATGCGAGTATGGACGTGGGGAACGACAAGTCTCTATTCGAGCCCACTGTTGATATGATGGTAAATGATTTTGACGACGAAAGAACTTTAGACGAAGAAGAGGCTTTAGCGGCGGGAGAGCAGCAGGACCCGAAAGCGGAACTGAACAGTCTGCAGAGAGATGCAGATATGCCTCTAGAGGAATTACTAGCGCAGTACGGTTACAACAGAAACATGGATAAACAATTGCCTGAGCTGGAGCCAGAGCCAGAGGTGGTACCTGAAGAGAATGAGAAAATAGAATCAACCTTACAACAATTTTACAGTGAGACCACCAGCCCGGAAGCCACACGCTGCCTTAGGTCAGGCTCAAGGCCACCCTCTGAAGAGGAAGATGACTATGATTACAGTCCGGATGAGGATGATTGGAAAAAGACTATAATGGTAGGCAGTGACTACCAGGCTGCAATACCAGAAGGTCTGTGTAGCTATGATGATGCATTGCCTTATGAAAATGAGGATAAATTACTGTGGAATCCCATATTGATTGAAGAAAATGCAACTGAAGATTATATGCAAAAAATTGGTGCAATGAATTCGGGCACAGGTGTCGATGCTGTACCAAAAGGAAAACAGCTCAGAGATGATGAAGAAGCGCTATTTCTTCTTCAGCAATGTGGCCACAACATAGAGGAGGCTCTAAGGCGGCGGAGTATTTCAGCCCAAACCCCTGCACATGCTAGTCTGTGGTCAGAAGAAGAATGTCGAAATTTCGAAAATGGTTTGAAAGCACACGGCAAGGACTTCCACTTAATTCAACAGCACAAAGTCAGAACACGGTCTGTTGGGGAGCTTGTACAGTTCTACTACATATGGAAAAAGACTGAGCGACATGATATTTTTGCAAATAAAGCACGGCTGGAAAAGAAAAAATACACTTTACATCCTGGACATACAGACTACATGGATAGGTTTTTAGAAGAGCAGGAAGCAACAGGAGCTGGGATGGTAAGGCCGGTGTCTCCACCTCAAATGATGGATTATACCCCCTTGCCAGCCACACAGCCCGACCCTTTAGCCTTGGGAGAGAAGGAGGTGTTCTCCCAGCTAAATGCACACACTCCACCTCCCAGGGCATTATCTATGGAGGACCAGGAACCCCCAACTGGTTCCTAATATATGTATTATTGACATTGCCATCCGTAGAATGCACTGTTTGTAACATACTTAGCATTATTGTTATTTAGATATAGATTGGTAACCTTCCTACAGAGTTTCCACATTAAAAATATCAGAGTACCAAGTTGCAAGGTTGAAATGGTACAGATGAAATTTGTAATAAGTACAGGGATAACAATGAGTTAGGATCTCCAGGGACAAGCAGTCACACAAATGTGACATTCAATGTCTGATTAATAGTGCCCAGAGTAAGTTTGCAACCATTTTGTTTCACAAAATACCAATGTGTGGACCTTGAAAACGGCTCAAACATTTGCTATCGAACTTATCTAAAAAATGCCTCTACCATCTATCAAAATATGAAGACCACATTGAAAATGGTTCATCAATTGTGACATTCGAGTGCTACATACAAATGCATTAAACTTAACACTTCCTATTTTGTGCTCTACAAATTCGATTTCATCCGTTAATTAGGATAGGATCGAAAGGTGTGGAGCCTGTTATAGAAACGGGAGAGGCTTGGCTGGCGCAAAATGCGTACTTTGCCCTAGTTTAGGCATAATAATAAGTACATTCTTAAGCCGTGAACATACTTGTGTCGTGTCCAGACGCGCCTGAAGAGCTCGGATCCACACATTTTGTATGAACGCGTACACATTAGGTACTGTGTCGATCCACCCGCCACAGTAAATGGTACAGTCAACGCCAAAAGTAAATAATGAATAAACCTGTTACTTGTATGCATTCTATGGAATAAACAGTAATAAGTTATTAATTTTGTTGATGACTGTACAGTGTTTGGGACCATACAGTCGGTGTGTTTAACGATATTAATTGTACGTATATGTATCGCGACTGGTCGTGTTGAAATTACATCATCCGATGGGGCACATATTTGTAGATCAACTAATTACTGACATATGTATGTTTTATGTACATCATTTAAATGGAAACACTGCTTCCCTTATTCATGACCACACCATAGTATTCAGTTTTTTTTAACCAAATTTTATACGGACTCCTTTTTCCCACAGTGTAAATAATATAAGCTGTAATTTTATTGTGATGTATTGTTGTGAATAAGGGAGCACAAATACAGGTGAGCATTGGTGTATGTATGTGAACCGTCTATGTGGACGGGTAACATAATAATAAAGTATGAGGTACCTAGGTATTTGATTTAAGAATAAACAGTGCAAATACAATTGTTTATTTATTTTTATTCTAAACTACATATACTTATTGATTTATTATATAAGTATATTTACCAAACTATTTGCTTAAAAAATGTTCTTAATGTCTGAGACATTGTTGCATATCGATGAAGGCGTAATAAAATTCCATGAAGACGAACCTTTGACTCTTTTTTCGAATGTTATGTTTATAACTAGTTAAGTACCTACAAAGTTGTCTTAGTATTCTAAAGTTCCTTGATACTACTTACTATTTATAATTACTAAATTCTAATATACTATTCGCACCTAGAGATTACCGAACGCAATTAAAAGCAAAATATAAAAGAAATTGCTTTGTGTAATGAGTACCTATTATTGTAAATAGACGAAAGCTTTCTATAAGTGGATAAGTACTTTTTGTTTTAAAGTGCGGGTGAGGCCATATTCATATCCATTTTATTTCATCGCATTTCATTTCATAAAGAGAGAAGAAGAAGGTATGAAAGTTGCATTTTTGATGTTAACTGTACACATCAAGTGCGTTTACACTATAGTAAAAGGTTATATACCAAAAAATCTTGACCCTCCACATATTTATGCAACGTAATCATCGTCAACACCATTATCATCAGAGGTGGTGTATACCTTGTACCTACTTATTTTAATTATAATTTCATTCGAAAAATACTGGAAACTGGCAAAAAGCGCTTTATTTTGTAGCCGATTGCGAACCTTAAAAAAGAAGAATAAACCAAACTGTCACATAAAATAGGTTAAAATTATTTATTGATTTCATTTCCAATAATCAAAACAAACTACAAAACCATGACTGTAAGCCCAGACATGTCTGCTAAAGAAATACTAAATGATTTTAAAGAAAACTATGGAAAAGTCCGCAAGTTACTCGACGAGGATAGCAAGAATGACCCAGAGAACGAACCTTATGTGTCCAAATATAAGGCGAAAGAGATCCTCACCAACATGTACGAAGGTTTGAAGAAATACCTTGGTCCAGAGACTTCTTTGAACGAAATAAAGGTTCACTCGATGTTGGGAGCTGTTTTGCTCAACATTGGAATCATAGATATGGAGACTGAAGAGTTGTCAGCCAGTGAAAAGGTTTTAACAGATGCAATCAACCTCCTTTCACCGAATTCTGAGAAGCCTGAAATCGTGATCACGTTAATTAACGTATACAACAACATAGGCATACTTTGGTCGAATCGCGATGAGCCTGAAATAGCAAAAACATTTTTACTCCAGGGTAAAGAACTTTACGAAAATTTTAAATGCACTTTGCAATTGCCGTTGCCCATAGAACATATAGTTAGTCATATAGGCGAGAGCCCAATGGGGGACTTCATGATGTTGGAGAAAGCTTACACATTAACACTCTACTACTTGGCTCAAGTATATGGTTCTTTAAAAGAAACCTTGAAATCAGCTATCTACTGTCATGTCACGTTGCGTAGGCAACTGCAGTATAATGACTATGAACCTATTGACTGGGCATTGAATTCGGCAACATTATCACAATTCTTTGCTGAACAGAATGGCTTCTTGCAGTCCAGGCATCATTTGGCAGCAGCCTCAACAATTGTAGAGCTCTATGAGGAGAAGTTGATGTCATCAGAAAATAATGATGAGGTGTTTTTGGCCAAATTAGAGACATTAAAGCACAGGTCTGCAGATGTAGCTCGCTGCTGGGCAAAATACGCAATTTTACTGATGACTGCATCAAAGGCGAGGCTTATGAATGATGCTGAGAGAATGACAGAAGCCATTACAGGTAATCTCAACATACTGTACCATACATAAACATTTGGGTATTTTCCAGGCTGCTGGGGTGGCCAAGCGTAAAAAAATTTTAGACCCTTCGACATTGAAACCAAACTAAATTTTCGGATTTTATTGCATTTAGTTTATGTTTATACGTTCCCTTAGACATTGTATTTTATTTGTATAGACTTTACATATAATTTCTTCGTTATCATTACAGATATGTCCAACCTCACACTGGAAGATAACGAAAACATTTGCGGAGGTGACATAACAAAGTTAATATTCCCAGATCTTGATGTCTCGAAATATGAGAGCAAAATTGGGGATAAATTCCTTCTTACTTACCAAGATGCTCGTGAAGTCTTCTTATGCTGTCAAACATGGCTAAACAAGGCTAAAGAGTACTACAAACTGGACACCTTAGCATCAGATTATATAGAACTTATCCAAGACAGTTCGCAGTCATACAGCTATCTCGCATTCTTTGAAGAAGATGATGAGAGAAGAGCAAAGATGCATAAAAGACGTATTGACTTGCTCGAAGAATTAATCAAAGAAATCAACCCAGTTTACTATCTACAATACTGTAGGCAGTTATGGTATGAGCTTGGAGAAATTTATTCAGACATCCTCAACATTAAATTGGAGAAACTAAATAAATCAAAAGAAAAACCCACACCGCACGCTTTGAAGAAGATTAACACGCTGTGTGAAAAAAGCATTGAGAATTACGATCACTTTTTAAATTCTGTCAAAGATAAAAGTGGTAAAATGCCAGTTAAATTGGAGTTTGAATTAATAAGGCCAGTGATAAGTGTTCTTGCATTCATTGGTAGGAATAGTATGAAAAGAATTGCTTTGGATAAGAGTGTGCAACTGAGTCATGTGCAGAAGAGTTATGATTCGTACCAAGCTGTTGTTGACATATGCACAAGCAACAAAGATGCAGCAGCCATGATGCAAGAGGAATTTATGCTATGCCAGGAAATGGTCAAAATTTTACCGATCAAAATAAAAAGACTCCAAATTGAAATGGCTGGATAAAATATCATAATGTATACTATGATTGCTTATAATGTTAAGTCAATTCTGTTAAAACTACATAAAATACTTCTATTGCATTTATGTTGCAGCAGTTTAGCCACTATCAACTTTGTTTTAAACGAAATAAAGTTGCATTTATTGGGAGGTTTTCAAAGCAGCTTGGACCTTCAGTAACCTGCTTTCAACATTTAAATATAAATAAAAAAATGACAAATGGAAAGAGCTTACCAGCAGTCCTGCTTTATTATTATTATAATTATTCAAATAGTATTCAGGTATATATATAAATGCGCTAAAGAAACGCAGGTTTAAGGCTTAGCATTTCTGAATCACCTGTTTAACATTACTAATAAGTTACCTACTTATTATTTTCTATTATTAGGTACCTGCTGTACTGCAGGAAATGGTATAATTAAATCATTGTGAATATGTTATTAAAAAAAAAACAATCGAGATTTTTTTTTTATTACTACTTATTAATTTATAAATACAAATTGCACTAGTTACAAAGGAACTTGAGGAGCTATTTTGTAGTTAATTATTTGTAGGGTAAGGTAATAGAAGAGATTTATTTCCCCTAATGGCTTTTCCATTGAAGAAGAGTAGATGAGCTGTATAAATAGGAACATGGACTTTTTGGCGGGAAGTTATGGCGTGAGATTGTCAATTATGTTTTATTTAAAAAAAAAAGATAATTTGATGAATAATTTGTAATATTCGTGATGTATTTACCACGTGTTCATAAACGTGCAAAAATGAAGCAAATTGAAATAAAATTGTATAACTTGACTTTTCAATTTCTCCGAAGGTGTTTGGTAGTTTCACTAAAGTAGCCACAGCTTTGCTGATAGTGGTAGGAAATTAATTTATCATCATCATCGTCATAGTCATTACCATCAGGGTTACTTATTATTTTATAACAATTATCAACAAATACTTGATACTGGCAAAAATGGCACTATTTTGCAGTCGATTGCGAATCAAAAAAAATTAAAAAGAAATAGGAACATATCTACATATATTTAGCTAGGTATAATATTGTATCTACCTACACCACTGACCTCTATGGTATATATCGCTGGACTAATCATAAGCCCGGTTATCGTGTGCCTATTTGATTTTCGCCATTTTGGCGCTGATAGCGGCAGTGAGGGGGAATGGAACTAATAATAGAGACGGGACAGTGATATGATACATCGATAAAAATGTATATGCTTAAACCTACCCATGCAGTAAAATGAAAATAATTATGATCCATTCCTTTAACAATGGCTAATGTCCAAAATAGTCGAGTGGTTAATACTAAGATGAAGCAAATAATGATAATGATTAGCCGAATCGCTCATGGGTAGGGTAGGTAATCTTAGGATAAGCCGAAACCGGACTAAAGGGTGGTGTGTGACTAGCTAGACTACCTACTTAAATAAGGATTGTTTTTTAATTAGAAATGAGGTAATGTAATGTTGTTTGGGAAGCAATGGAGTAGGTAAGGTATTAATAGAAAATAGAAATTATCAAAGTAGTACATGAGTTATGTTTAATAAAAGTCATCAGAGAAGTGTTTTGAACAGATGTAATCATATTTTTTCGGACGCCAACTAGGCTTTTCAATATTTTTGAGCCATAATTCTAGTCTTCTATTGTCAGTCGGAAACCTGTGAATTAGTAAACATTGTTTTAAAATAATATGTATTTGATAATACAAATCTGTCTTCGGCGATTTTTACGTTCTTGAACGTTCTATCTATTTAAGATATTGATAGAAAAAATATCGATAAATTTTATCGACAAGGAACTTTTACAGCACTATTGAATTTTATTGTTTATAAAAAACCGATAATACAAAGACAAATGCGTTGTATTCACGTATAAATAAGATTAGTAACATATTTTCAAGTGCCTATAATATCAATAGAAGTTTTAATTTCTTGAATATTAGCCGTAAATTCACTTACTTGTGGAATGTAACCCCACTTCCCTTCTGGTAAAGAGTTTTGCATAACACGCACTCTTTCATGGTTTACCTATAAACTAACACCACTTATTTATGTATTAACTATATTAATACGACACAACAAACAAGTTTAATCGCGTTAAACCTTCAAAATCACTTTATAAACACGGAGACAATGTAAACAAAACAACGGCCATTTGCATTTTACGTCAGATTTAGTTCCTTTCCCCCACGATGGGGGCGCTTCAAATAGGCACCATAGATAGCTGTCATTTTAAAGGATATCATTAGTCTAGCGTACTTGTATCATGGACGTCAGTGACCTACACACATATATCCCAAACAGTCCATTTTACGTAGGCACTTATAGATTTTTTCATATTGTAGGTACCTAATAACCGTTTCTTTCTCTTTCTACACTAAGCACCAATGTAGGTGCATTACATATAATAACCAAGCCAACCGACACACATAAATAATTCGCTTATTTATTATCATGTTTTATTACCTCATGGCATTTAATTATGTTTCTCCCAACACGGGCTGTACCCGGTCCTTCGCTTACTCGGAGACAAGGGTCCAACATGTAGATAGCATTTTTGTAAATTTTAATAATATAGCCACTTGTTGGGGCCAACTGCTGTAAATTATACTGTGCATAAACAGCGATTGGAACTCAGCAGGCGGAGGAACTATTGCAGGTAATATTAGATAACTGGGACTATGGATAAAAGTTTGGATGGGCATGGAATACGACTATTGGAAGGGTTGAGGACACCTGCCAAAATCAGCTTTTATCTAATTATCATTGACAGACGATTCACTGCTCTTTAGGTGCGCCCCCCACAAAAAGCCGTCACATATATTTAATTTAGGTACTATTTTATTTTTAATAATAACAAACACAAATAACACTTAATTACTTAATACGTTACACACAATTTAATGTATCTTCTTCTTGACACTAAAACTAGAGGTGATTACACGCAAAATTTGGCTAATTATTATTCTTAGGACTATAATTAAAACTATAATAGCAAGTATGATCACAGCCGCTACGTCTAACAAATTGTATTCTATAAAAGTGAGGTCTTTGGCTGTGGTGTGGAGGGGGTCCTGGTGCCCCCAGCGGATGACCCGTTCGGTCCAGTAGACGGCTGTGTCCAGGGGATCCGCGAGGCGATCTTGCCACATCTTCGAAGCTTGCCGCGCGGATAGACGCATTCTGGAATCAAATACGCGGAATGTAAAGACATAGTCACACAAACTAACCAAACTCGCGATACCATCACGCCTCTGTTCCTCAAAATGACGGGGAGGGATGCACTATTTACACATTACGTCTAAGCGGTCACATTCCCCCCCTCAATGGTATTCGTTGTTCATACCACCTCGTATATAGGTCGGCAATGGGTAGGTTCTGGCGGGATAGACTATAACTCCTTTTTTATCTGTAAACGAAACTTAAAAACAAAATTGGGTCCGGGAAATGGCGCGATTTTTGTCATACCCAAGTAGTTTATTGCAAGATACATAATCAGGGGGACGAAAATAGGTTAGTGTAAACTGCCTATTAGTTTAAAATAGCCGCGATGTGAATGACGACACATAAATTGTGTAACCAGACGTACTATCGCGTGGTTCGTTTTTATTTGGCCGGTACTTATATATGTCAAAATCGAACTAGGTAGGTAGGCTAATATATTAAGGTCGCTACAAGTATGATACCGTATACCTTATACAGGTGATTCAGAAAGCGCATAAGCCATAAACATGCGCTTTTTAGGGCATTTATAATCATTATTCGAATTCCGAATTTCAATTTCGATTTAAAAATAAGTATTTTTTTTCCTAAAAATATTACTTACATTCGCGATTATATGTGGTAATTTTTTTTTAGTTTACATATAACATTTCTGACTTTTATGACTTCACATTGTGCTTAAGTCATACAGGTTCAAGGCTTATGTGTACCCTTTCTGAATCATTATGTATACACTGTAATATACATACACATAGACTTAGAGTCAAGAGAAAAACCAATTGTCTATAGTTGCGACAACTATGACAAATGGATGTAAATGACATCTCTTTATACAGTGACATTGGCTTCATTGATACAATACAAACTATCAATCAAGGGGCCACCGCGGCGGTCTTAAGATGCGACGACAACAGAACGAATTGCGTATTAAGTAGGTAGGTATATTACGGTACTATATCTATAAAATTACTAAGTATAGGTAGTTCTAGTTAGATAGTAGTAGTGTGTATGCAGATAGGCATTTCAATTTAAACGCATTAGGCTAGGTATAAATACTCAGGTACTTAACTTCTTAAAAGATAATTAATTATATTTCAATTCAACTAAGGGCACGTGAAGTTAATAATACTGATAAGGCTTAATGTATGACCCATTTTCTCTATTCCAATATGTGCAATGTTTTGTATAGGTTAGGTATTCTGTATGTATGTAAGTACCTACCTGCTTACGAGTGATTTATGGATTGAGTATGGTTGGGAATGATATACATGGAATTCAACTAATGTGTTTGTCACGATACTATGACGACTCGTGTCTAATATACCGCAGGCATGATTAAAATAATTAGAAATGAGATAAATCTCGCGTATAATATGGTTAGACAAACAGACGCTAGGTACCTACCTACCTATCCGCTTGTTTAAGTAATTGCCTATAATAGTCAGGAAATTATGAAAAATAATTTTGCATTTGTGGGGCTCGTTAAGTATTAAAAACGGAACCCTTACTTCGGATCAATTTCATTCCCCTTTCGTCTGTTTGTCTGCGATGGAAAACCCTTCTATCAGAAGAACTCAATATCTAAAAAATAATATAAAATTACCAAGATACTAAATCTAACGCCTGCCATTGAAAAATGACAAGTTTCATTCTTATTGCCTTTTTATTAAAAATACCTATACTTCTATAAGGCTTTTATAGCCTATACTTCTATAAGGGTTATTTGGAGGAATTGCTAGTATTTTGATTACCACACATTATGTATACTACATCTTTTTAAAATAAATATACTCACTCAGCACTGAGTACAGTCTTCAAATTATCCAGTAATATCTTCTCAGTTAGTCCAGCGTAAGATACCACCTTTCCCAAGCCAATAGACGCCGCAGCTACTCCGTTCAAAGGCTGGTCTCCGTAGAATGGCACGACGAGCATGGGTTTGCCAGCAGATATGGCCTCTGTCATACCCAGAAGACCGCCGTGACCGATGAACGCTATCACCTTGTTGTGTTCTGTGAAACGGAAGAAAAGGGCTCAAAACCGCATCAAAATACAATAAATACTCAGACAAATTAGCCTGGACTTTGCTTCCGAAGGCGTACCAGAATGCCTTGTGGGCATTCGCCATAAGCGTTAAACAGAAATAGTAATTGTGTGGGATTTCCTTACTACATACCTATGTGTGTATAGTGATAACCTATTTTGTATGAGAGTGCACGCATCGTGGTCTGCTGTACATGATTACCGGCCCTCCCTCAAGAATTAGCACAAAAAAGGTCTACCAACAGAACCTATACCTACATAAATTCTTTTAACAACTCCTTTGTTAGTTACTCAATGAATATGTTGCTATAACGTGATCAAATGTGTAATAAATATTATCTTCTTCGGGTAGACCATAACTGTCGTAAACTGGAAGTGGTTGACAGCGACCCTGCCAAGGCTCGAATCCCGTAGGTGCACAAACTTTGTAGGTACTCTAGTCATGAAGATAAAAGTCTTTATATACCGGGATCGCTCTCAGTCCATTGTATGGTACCCATAACACAAACGTTGCTCAGTTTTGAACCGCACATTCAGTGTGCTTGCTAAGCAATAGGTAACCTTATATATACTTACGTAACAGCTCATACTGCGGCAACCACCGGACCTTCAGGATGTTCCCGGTGAGGGTTCCTTCATCATCACTGTTCTCATACTTCCATATCACCCGTTGTTTTAACTTAGAGAGCGCGTTCACGATAATATCCTCTTTGTACTTAGGAATTGTCGCCGTTTTGATTAAAGATCCGAAGCTGAACAGCACAACACCGTGTTCGGACTCGTTCAGGAAGCGTTCGATGTGCTGGAAGGAACAAAATAGAATGTGATATAAATACCAAATTTGGTTGAAAGTCAGTGGCGTAGCATATGTCATTAGCACCCGGTGCGGATTTCAAATTTGCCGCCCTCTTATTTATGCTATTCATTATAAAAAAATTGAGGCATGGTAACGACAAAAAGAAAATACGAAAAAAACACTGAAAGAAATAATATTTTTTTACATTTTTTTTATTTCTTAATTATATATTTTTTCTCTAATCGCGACCTGTGAAATGCCGCCCCCGGCAAAGTGCCGGCAAATCCTTAAGCAATTCCTTAGCAATTCCTTAAGCGGTTCACGTATGTTGTGCTATAAGAAATGTGTTCTATTGTTCCTACTTTATCTTCGAAAACCATTGACCCGTTATCGACTCATTGTTGTACAAATATCCTCGTGTCGTAGTTCGTTGTAAGTAGATATCTGTCCGTTCAAAGAAGTCAATTGATACGAAAGAACCTACTTGTACCGAGTCAATTAAATTGAACCTTTATGTTCTATAATTTTCTTCACAGTAACTTTTATACTTGCCTTATGATCTAGCATCACAGTAGCTAGTGTTCTACGTACAGGTGACAATGCAACCAGTTTAAGCTGCCGGTGATGACATAGGTACCTGTACTTACTGTTAGAATCATAGAACCGATGGTCATTGGTGTAGAATGCTTCTAAATCATTCATCAGTAAATCATTGAGGGAGCTAATGTCTAGCAGTGGACGTCTCTGATATATGGATGTATGGTTGAAAATCAAAATCCAACCTTAGCAGGGAAATTGCTTAACAATTGGTGAATGTCATAGAATCTAATGGTAGGTACTCTTCCTACATTAAACCTGCTGTAGGCAATCGTACTGGTTAATTATGTACTCTGTATTTATATCTTACTGCATTTCCGCGTACTTAGGTATAGAATTACAGCACGTACATATGACTCCTCAACAGTGAGACTAGGTATGTTTCTTGGATTAATTACGAGCAATTCCGATTTCAATGTGGGCTATCAAAGCGATGACAGTCTAGTAAATTAAGTAGTAAACAAAGATAAAACTTACATCGAGAATAAAGGATTGGAAAGTTAATATGGTTTTTATTTAAGAACTAGCTGTCCCGGCGAACTTCGTACCGCTTCAGAATCAAATGTATGAGAAAATTAATTTATTGGTACTCTATGAAAAATTAAAACAAAACTATCCCACGGGCACCATACATTTTACTGGGGTAAAAAGCCCATAAAAAATAATAATGGGGTAAGTAGCCTATATGCTATTCCAGACTATAATCTATCTCTGTGCCCAATTTCATCCAGATCCGTTCAGCCGTTCTGGCGTGATTGTGTATCCATCCAAACTTTTACATTTATAATATTAGTGGGATTTAGGTGTGTATCTAAGTACACGCTAGGTACTATCCAGTAGGTAGGTAGGTGTAGATACTTTGTAACTAATTAAAACGGCATCACGTGCAGTCTTCGGGGAAGTGAATAACAGCTATCCGTAATGTGCAGTTATTATTATCAATTGTTCAATTGTGCAAGCGTGAGATACTGAAGTGCAATTCACTTCCTCGGACAATTTACTCCGGCAGTAACTGTCTCAATAGTATAGAATCTGATGAACAAACTGTGCAATTAGGAGAGTTGATTGTTATAGGACCAATAATAAGTAGGTATTTGTTGTAGGCATGTGTGAAGAGAATATGGCTTTATGTTTTTATCTGTGTAATTTTTCGTTTTCAGAAGTTTTCAGAATCAGTTCATTTGTTATTCATGTACCTAAACCATTAAGAACAGTGCTTATGAATCGTCAAAACAGTTACAATATGGTATGCGACAACTTCTATGCAGAAGAACGGGCTTGAAACTCCATGGTTGCTCTTTTTTTAAATATGTATGTAATTTTTGAGCAGTACATTGTTATGGTTATGTGAGAGCAATGTAGGAACGGCTAGGAAGGCTTGAGCAGCTGGTCAAAAATAAATATATATTTACAAGTTAATGGCTACATGGTTCCTACATTTACAATTACTTTTGTAAATGAAAATAAGAAGGAAGAGGAGAAAAACAAAATCTAAATAATCTGCTCGAACAAGGTCATTCTTTGAGGTTTGTTCCACAAAATACCACAATCACAGTATAACTGCGGCGAGCAAAACTGATAGCAAATTGTGAGTCCAACTGGACCATTGCAAGATATGATTCATTTAGGTACCTTGAAAAAATGCGATATCAGCTAAATTATAGGAATTCAGAGCTTTGATCACATACAACTGAATATTATAAATATTTATATTTGGTATTTTTTTTACCAACAGGTTGTTTACTTACGGGAAAAGAATTAAATACTTAGTAGGTAATATTTCAAGCAACAGTGGTGACTGATTAAACTGCGAGATAAGCTTATCATCCTTGTTTACGTTTTAATCATAAAACACAAAGCGATAATCAGTACGTAGGCCCCTGATTTGGCCGTCTACCAGGTAGCTATACATTCAGGTTGCTACCTACCTACATGCGTCTACACGGAACGACTGCATGGCCGTCTGCCGTTAATAATCATAATATTATTGTAACATGCAAATCTGATAAGAAAAGGTCTATAGCCCGTTGACTTTATTTTTGTTTTTTTTTTCAAAAAATTTAGAACATATGGTAAAATCTTTATTGTTTTTAAATCATATGGAACAGATTACATTTCATTTGGTTAAGTAGGTAGGTACCTATTTGTTTTTGAATTTTAATGAGGGAGTTGTTTTGTTCGAAATTTTATACAGTGTTTTTTTTTAATTTCAGAATATTAATTTAATTCTGAGTCAGGTAGGTATCGTTTATAGGGTTAATGGGGCAGGGCGGATGTTGTTGAAATTTAAATATGAAATATATGTAAGGATGGGTCTTTTAGCGACAAGTTGAACCGTGAAGTGGTTGCATTTTTGTTTTTTTTTTCAAACAATATGTGTTTCTTTGATATAAAATGTGTAACATCTATACTTTACCGATAATTGCGTTTGAAACCAATCTGTACCCATGACTTCATACGTGTAGACTTTAGTTTTATGCCTATATCCTAGCGGAACCCTCCTATATGTGGGAACGTGTCCATTTCGCGGTATAATAACTATCTCTAATCTTACCACGGGCTATAAGCTATCATCGTGTCCAGTTTCATCAATAACCGTGGAGTAGTTCTCCCGTGATACGCGACGGAAACAGAAAAAAAATCTAAAAGTAATAAATTCGGCTTTTCTTTACCGAAAATAATGTCCCCAAAGATAAGACTATGTAGTATCGTGTCCAAAAAGATTAATTAATAAGTAGTTATTTTGAAACATTTATTACATAATTATTTTATAACAGCGTGATCGTTATCACCTACTTTTAGACATAAAAAATATTTTACATTATTCTTATAGATATAATTACTGTCGACCACGTTAAACCTACATATTCCTCTAGTTATCATTGTATTAGCGAGCAATTTTTACCGCTCAAAATTATAGGTACGTACTTATTTACAATTTGACCAATACTTAAAAGTTACGGTGTGCCATCAATGACCCACATTTATAGCTAAGAAATGATAGGTACCTATTAGAAACAGCGGCGGTACCGTTCGTCGCTCTGGATTTAGATAACAACCTTGAAATGTAAAGTTTGATTGAACGTTTAAAATCTCCATCGTAATATATTGATTTCTTATATTTACGCGAATACTACACATTGAAATAAAACTAATTTTCCGGGTTATATCGCGTTATATTATGTTTTTACGTTCTCGACGTTTCGGCTGCTTTATAGCAACTATGGTCACGGGAGGCCTGGGTAATAATTTTGGTTTAATAATCAGGTCGTCAAATACTTACTGATTCTATGCATCATATATGGCATACATACAGATAAATAATAGCTCAGCTTTAAATAATAATCTAAGTATTCTAATGGCTGCAACCTACTGATAACGGTTGTTGTGATAACTATCCAGTCAACTCGTTGCCACATCTATAGATATAGCTACATAAAACAACATATAATAAAACTTAGTAATTAGCCCAGTTTATTGAACGTTGAATATTAAAAAAAACGTATCCCTAGGATATTATTTTCGATCCCTACCGAGGCGGATTTCGCGATTTTCGTGCCCGTCTCACTGTATAAGTAACTCTGGTACTAGGTATTTGGAACTACTTATGGCCTGTGTTTCGATTCCACGCATCACGGGGAAGCCTACTTTTGGATGGAATTGTTAAAAACTAAATATTCGTTCTCCTTGACACAATTCTTACGCAATTAACTGTTTTATTTAAAAGTAGCACTATAGGTTACCTGCATACGTTATATATTTGATCAGGAGGCTTTCGAAAAATACTTTTTGCAAGGTGAATCTGGTAAGTACCTATATTTCTTGAACAAAGTATGTAAGTAAGTACTTGCTTGATTGACAAAAGTATAAAATAGTTATTACACTTTATATCGGGTGCGTGACCTAGATTCCGTTATTTCGACCTAAATTAAAATGATTATTCATTATCTATAAGTACCTACCTACTTAATTTATAGTTTGTCAATATGTACCTTAATTAATGCGCTTACAATACAAATCCGGCTAAGTTTGTGGTGGACCACGCATATATTAGGGTTCCGTAGTCTTGCACAGTTTTCTATCATAGCTCCAAGACCGAAACGAGTTTTCATTGATAGTTGACACAGATGGGTAGTACTATTGTAGGTAATAAAAAGATTCAACGTCAAACCAAAATATACCTACCTAATACCTTAGAAATAGGGGCACTAATAATCCCTGGCTAGGTATTTACCTAGCATGTAACTGCATGTACTTAACATGTAAAAATAGCCATCAGCTACCTCTGGAAAAGATATTACTGGGGTTTATAAAGGAAGGTAATACGAAACTTCGATTCAAAACCGTAAAAAATATGACTCATAAAATATGACACTGTGTCATACCCCGCTGTATAAGGGATCCTCCTTGAAACTACTGAACTCTAAAAAGGCGTAAAGGTGTAAATATCTGTTCTAAGTGCTATAAAACAACATTTTGAAAAGAGCGAACGAATGTTTTTGTTTCGTGGAATCGCAAAAAAGCAATACCGTGATGCCTATGTAACCCGAAACTAGGTACGTATTGTTGTACGTACCTAAGCCATTTCGCCGATCACACAACTCCCAAATGTTTTACCAGCTGTTTCTTTTCGGTCTTTCAGCCTATGTATTTACAATATTTTGCACGACCCAATCGAATGTAGTATCGGATTCAATTAACTAAGCATACCTACCTACAGTTACGTAATGAGTTCGTGTAACCTGCATAGCAAGTGAGCTACCAAGCATATCCCTAATGTAGATGTTTTCTCTTTCAACTTTTACATCTCGGCGAGATGGAAAGCACTACTTGATAGATATTCTAGGTAGGGTCGTAGTTAATCTCTAACCAGCCTGGAATAAAAATTGTATTCATTGATTGTTAAGACATGGACATTTTACATCTATGTAAGTACCTATTTCGTAGTATCGTTGTCAAGCCCAAGATACATGGAATACTAGCCCAGAAGAAAAAAAATGTTGGCCTCTAAAAGTCAACTAGGTACGTAAGTATTGTTTGTTAGCCGTTTCACAATAATGTTAGGTATGACGTTAAAATAACAGATTTAAGTGCCTAACAAGCAATTTGACTATAACTAATGGCGTAATGAATGCCACTGTTACACAGTTTCCGCAAATGATTTCTTTAAATACCTACTCTTAAAACATCTTTCACACAAATGATTGCGTTTTACATTAGCATAAGTAGCCTACATTGTTCTTATACAACGTCCACTCCACAATACCCTCATAAATTCATAACGCGAAACGAATCACTACAAAATCGTTCAAGCAAAAAAGGAGGTAGGTACTTACAGGTGGTATAGTCTTCCTACTGTGATCCAAATGCATTCCGCCTATCTCCACTAGCCCAGGCACAAGGGGGCGGACACCATTCAAACTATGGAACGTGTTGATCAGCATCAATGACACATTCTTCCCGAGATCCTGCAAATCCGGGATCCGCTTCCCAAAGTGCTTCTCGATAATCGCCTTTTCCTTCATCTGAATCGAGAATCTATACCATAGCTTGTAGTAAATATTCAAAATAGAGTTCTCTAGTCTTTGCATAAATGTCATTTTCGAAGTAAACTCAGAACTCACTATCGGGACATATGAGGGATTATCGGTAACGCCGATTCGGTTAGGCAACCACTGCATCAAATAACTCGATAGTAGATTGATAAATGGCGCTTTCTGTCCGTAAACATGAGCTAAACCGAGCATGCAATCACTGTTAAAACTCTCTGTTAGTATCACATCGTATTCCTTCTTCAGAACTTCAGCTAGAGGTGGAAAGTCGACTATCTTTGAGCAGACCCCGAGAGCGAGGTCCGCCAGCGGTTGGAATTCCATTATTTGCCTGACGATCTTCTCTAATCCAAGAGCTTTCAACACTCTATTCGGGCTATCGAAGTATATTAAATCGATGGTCTCCAACCCCGGCGGCGCGAGGCCCTCCAGACTTACATCGGTATAGTTCGCGGGTGGATTTTTTACGGGGAAAAACGATACCACAGTTACTTGATGTCCCCTTTCAGCTAAGCGCTTCAGCAGTGGTTCGAATACCATTTGGTGGCTTTTCCCCGTGTGGGGGAAGAGGCCGAGAATGCGCGCGGATTTTGCATCGTGGACCGC
Source organism: Pheosia tremula (assembly GCA_905333125.1). Classification (NCBI taxonomy): domain Eukaryota; kingdom Metazoa; phylum Arthropoda; class Insecta; order Lepidoptera; family Notodontidae; genus Pheosia; species Pheosia tremula. The sequence continues at coordinate 8,941,180 of HG995404.1, read as the reverse complement.
GAGTATAGCGAGCAGCGCGAGTATTTTCATCGCGACGGTTGGCCGGCGAGTGTGCGTCGGTACGGGGCGAACGCGACGCCTCGCGTGGCCTACTGGGCGGCTATTTTCAGCGCCATTGTTACGTGATGTTCTGTGTTGATAGGGTGTACGATTTATGGAAGGTCAAGGGGTAGATGAAGAATTTAAATTTACTTTTTAAGTCGTCGCAAACGTCGGGAGCGTAAAAAACAAAAAATATAATATCCGTAAAATTTGTTTTTTTTAAATACTTTTTTTATTAGTATCGCCTTATAACTTATAACACGCATACTCAGATACTTTCCTACTTCAGTACTTTATCATCATTATGGTAGAAACCTACCAACACAAGCCCCTACCCTTAATCAGGTAAGTCATTATGTAGGTATGTACCTATAAGTGAAAGGTTTACACACCTGTAGAGAAATTTAAAAGGTTGTTAAAACCTGTATTTGCATATTTTTTCAACTTTCCCCCTTGTTCCTAGTTTACTCAAACAAAATATGTGTTATATGTGCTCATGTGCCTAATACTATAAAGAAACTGTATCATCGAATGATCAATAAGTAGTCAAAACAGGAAGTTGTTTCTTTGACCTATGACCATAAACTTATCAAGTAGATAGAGATGCCTTGATTAACGCCATCTAGCGGGGCTAACACCAAGCAAAGATACCTTGAACCGCATATATTTATTAACTTAGCTTGCGACTTGAGTGTAGTAGTATGAGCTCACTGCATCGCGAGTTCGATTCCCGTCCGGCACATCGCCAGTTAGCCAATGTCACATTCGTTCGCAAGACATTTACTTTTACCGTTGAGCAAATGATAAAAAAAATGGGTATGTTTTGACCGTTTGAAATTACTATCGAGTGATCGAATCATTCCATATATTTTTCAGCAGCGCCCCTGGCGGAAACGAGCAGCCTTACTCGTAATTGGATAGATGGATACATTTCGATTACTTTTTGAATACATGCAAAGCTCACACTAAAGCCTTTTAATTTGTAAAATAAATTGGTCTTTGTTTTATTATTGACTTTTATCACACTTTTAAATGGAGCGCTAAAAAATAAAATACCTCTGACAAAGTTATCTTATGAAAAAACAATGTTTAATTAACTGCAACATTTATTATTATTATTCCTACTGTGTCTTAGTCATAAACATGCTAAAAAGTACTTACTCATACAATGTGTTTTGTACAATGTTTACAAGATGATTTGCAAAGTAGGTAGGTAGTAGGTAATCTTATCACACTCGACTCTTGCCAGCACGGGCCAGATGGAAGCCTGACAGAGCTGTGTGTGACTTTCAGGGTTAGGTAGACTTTCTACGCTTTTCAGGGAGCAATCCTCAAAATATCAGAACGGCAGACTCATGACTATTTGTGGTAGACCAAATAAAAAATTGTTCAAAAAAAGTAATTATCAATGTTTATTATCAAAATACTGCACTTTATAGAACACTTCAATTGTTCGTTTGACTCAGGTTACAACCACTAGGCACCACTAATAATAAATTATGACTTATTAAAAATATAAATTATGTTTTCATGCCGCAATCAATACCACAATCATTCTGAAACAAAAAAATATATTAATGAGATAATCTAATGCTTTGGACAACCTGATTAGCCCAGTTGGTAGTAGCCATGCTTTTGTTATGGGTCGTGAGTGATATAGGTGGGTCGGATCTTCGAAGGAACAAGTTTTGTGTGATGAGCATGAATGTTTGGGTCAGTCGTGAAAATTTAATATCTTTATACAATATTATATACTGGGTTCGCCTTCAGTCTATTGTACGGTACACATAATACAAGTGTTGCTAAGATATTATTATTATTGGACTAGTGTGGTGGACAGGTAGATTATAACCCAATTCCAACTGTAGGTGTTAGACCCATGCATAATGGTAGAATGGTTAAATAGGTATCATCATTTAATTATATTTGCTTGATACCAGAGGATGTGAAACAACCTAAATATCAGGCTGACTTATTTCTTTTATTTGGGTTCCATTAACATATAAAAAATATGTATGCTTGTTACAAACTAGGGCAACTATTGGTAACTATATGGATAGTTAATCATTGTTAAGTCTTCCATGATTCAGACACTATTATCTGTTTACAAAATCATCAATGACCAAACAAATCAAGGTTCTGTAAATATAACTGTCTATGTTATAAATGATCAGTACAGTTATCTATACTAATCATTTAGAATAGACATATTGTCGGAGGTTGTTTGTATTACTATCTTTGACTTGATATGACAGATAAGTTTGCAGTTGCTTATCTTCTAACATTACAAAGATACAGCAGCAACAGATCTGGGTCAAATTTTGTGCTAAAATGTATTTGGGATGCTTTTTAACATCCTCCACAAAACCTCAGAAAGATTAGTGTCAAATGAGTCATTGAAAATAAGTTCTAAACCTGTTGATTGGCTAGTATTTGCATTGCAATGGTTATAAATAGTTGAGATTGACACTTTCAGTAGACATAGTATTCATTACTCACCCATAAAGATAAAAGAAAAATGATAATAAGTAAAATGCAAGTTTGATCCAGCCTTCTCTTTGACACACAGTCAGCACATCAGCATTCATAATGCTTGTTGGGTCATACAGTCCCGGACCAGACATGACTGGCCGTGTGTAGTATCTGAAACAGCAATTTACTAAACTCGAGAGCAAAAAGAAGATGCAATTTCAGAAGAGAACGCAGAATTCTATGTCAAACAGGTAAAGATACAAGGAACCTTTTGTTAAGTATTTTGACAGTGGTAAATAATAGAAATTGTATGTTGTCAGGACAGATTTGACTTGTAAGATTGCAGACTATAGAATGTTTTAAATCTGAGACCTGCATATTGGAGGCCTAATAAATCTTCCATGATTAACAGTAGGTTGGTGGATACTGTCAAATTACCATCTGTAAATATTTGATACAATTTGAACACATACAGTGATACAGATGAATGTTTCTGCTAACAAAAACATTTGATAAAGTACTGACTTCATTGCTATAAATATTCATGATAAGGCCTCTGCTTGTAGGGTTGCATTTATTCAAATATAGTACTTCCCACAAGCTTTTATCTGGTAGTAATGTGGCCATAAGTTTAGAAAATGTATACTCAGTTAAAGCAAGCGCGGAAGTAGGTATGACACTACTATATTTTGTAACTGATGAATAATTTAAATTAAAATGAACAATGAGCATTGTTTGTATTCATTACTACAAGTTTATAAATCTAAATTTCTAAGTAGAGTATTTTCTGGTTGCAGTTTCATACAAATACAATGAGAACTTGAGTTTACACAATACAACATCTGCCGAAATCAAATTGACCTGGTTCGGATTTTTTTATTCACCACATGCACCGCGTGCAAGGTACCACTGGCCGCAATGTTAAGAACAATGGACCTTGTCCTTAAACTGTCCCCAAAATTATCATAACATAACCTTCAGTTTCTTACCTGTGAATATGATACAAGATAAGTGGTATGTTTATCAGTAGTGAGATCCATTCTCCAGACAATAAGAACAGCACATTTATCAATAAATGCAGCAAATATTCTGGTAGAACCAACTATAACAAAAAAAAAGTAGGTTAGTAAATTCGCGAAATGGTTATCAAATGTATTTAGATGTAAAACTTACGGGATTCAAACTGTTGCACTGGTCTATCGGGTTTTTATAATCAGTTTTCAGTTCATCGAACGCTATGACGTGAAATATAGAGAAAAATATAAGAAAGGCATCAACTATTAGGCCTATAATATAAGAAAAGGCTGGGAAGCTAAACGCCATTTTCACGATTCTCACAACAAATTTTTCAATTGATTGAATGAATGAATGAGACACGGTTGAAAAGAGTACCTTTGATGGCTAGTTGTGTCATTCAATTGGATTTGGGTATTGGTCTTTCAGGAACACTAATATTAATAGTTTGTTAACCAATAATATTGATGTACACTTTTAGGTTAAATGCTAGATGTAAAAGTGTATATATTATAAAAATTCTATCAAAAAAATGTATACGAAAGCGTAGACAAAAAAATATTCACTTTGCTCAAAAGGTTTAACCACCACTTTAAACGCACCCCTTCCTGATTGGCAAATGACAGTTCTCCAACTCATGTGAATTATAATCCGCCCAAATTGAAGTGCTCTTCAGATAAGCTATTTATGTGTTGGCTTGACTTGTTCTCATTTTTGCATTATGATAATTTGTTTGCGATATTACGTTTATGTAGTTGATCACAAAAAAAATATTAGTTTCATTTTATAGAAAATTCATTGATTATGCACCTTTAAATATTTAAAATGTTTCGAAATTGGTTCCTCCTGTTATGTATTGTGAAAGTAATTTTTTGCATTGAACATGATTTCAAAGGTTTTGATGACAGCATACTATTTGGTATAAATTGGCCTGGTAGTCCAGATATAGTTGAGAATCTAGTTGATGGCGAGGTAAACAATGTTTCAGAGGTACGTAAATAATTGCACCATGTATCTTTCGTAGTAGACATTGCCCGATCATTGTTTGTACAAATTGCAAATAATACTGAAGTAACAACTGAAATTATTTAATATTTAGGTACCAAAGAAAGAAACGCTAAGCGTAATGACATCAGATAAGGAGAAGTATGAATGCCGTATACCTGAGCTACGCTCGAAAGAGTCCAGCGGCATTGAGGACTATGATGGGCCATCTCCGCTTACTCTGCTAAAGCCTCTGTTCTCTCAGAAGATATGCTCATACCGACTTGAGAGTTATTGGAGCTATGAAGTATGCCATGGAAGGTACATCAGGCAGTATCATGAGGATAGAGAGGGCAAGTATTTAAATTTAACTGGAAACTTTCCTCTTGTATTTGCTATTGTTTTTAAGCATTAAAGTGTTGTGGTATAAAAATGCTTCTTAAGTTATAGAACATCATTCATTATATAGTATTGCATACTACAGTTCTGTGTTGCATTTATGATGTATGGTGAATTTATAGAAGGTCTATAAATTGGTGGTAAGTCTATTATAGTATTATTCCACTCTCTTAATAATTCCAAAGACAGCAAGGACCTTTGAGGATTTCATTTTGAACTAAAACTTAAACACATCGTCAATTACAAAATTAACTTTGTTTCAGGTAAACAGGTAAAAACGCAAGAATATTACCTTGGCCATTGGAGTTCGGAGAGGCAAGCTAAGCTAGAGGCTGATGTAAAAGCTGCCCAGGAGTCAAAGGCATTGTATCGACAAACTAAGGTGGACGGAGCCAAGTTGCCTTCTATAGAAATGGTTATGGAAGATGGTAAATATGCTAATAAACATTATTTTTTTTACAAAAATATTTAAGGTATAGGTACAACCAAGTTACATTCTTATTATTATATGTATAGCTATTAGGGATGCCCCGAAAATTTCCGGAATTATTTGGGATAATTTTATATAGTTCTCTATATAAATGTTTGTTATTTAATTTAAAAATACTTGTTGTTCTAAAATGTTCTGTCATTATTGATTTTGGGTTTTTTCGTTTATCCTTGTTATCTTATATACATATATGTATTTCAATAAATAACATGATAATTAACTAAAACACATTTTAATATATGTATGTAATTAAGACTTGATAAGGGTTGGGTTTTATAGCAAGAACTAGTTCGTGTTTTTATGAAAGTTTTCCTCAAAAGTCGTATGTCACACGTGAGTATTCGGTCATTACAGTCGAGTCTAGATTGTAGCATTAGCCGAAGGCAAGGGCGCAATGAAATCTCGACTGTAATGATCAACTTAGGGAGCGTTCAAGTATTACGTAACGCAATTTTTGGAGATTTTTGACCCCCCCTCCCCCACATGTAACACACCGTAACTTTTTTCTTTAACCCCCTCGGAAAACGTAGTCTCTACGCGATCGTTCTGAAGGGTTAAAGTATCAGGGTTCAGTTTCAGAACCCACCCCCCCCCCCCCCAAATTCGTTACGTAATACTTGAACGCTTTCTTTGCTCATTTGTATCTGAATGTACTATTTCCATGGCTATGATAAGACGAAGATGGCAGTGTTTTGACTGTAGAGCTGAAACACTTACATTTTGCTTCCAGGCACATTATGCGATCTAAACGGAAAGCCACGTCTAACCCGAGTTTTGTACGTATGCTATAGCCACGGTAAACATGAAGTGTATTCCTTCAAAGAGACTTCCACGTGCGAGTACGAGATCATAATCCTATCTCCGTTACTCTGCGAACATCCTCAATTTAAACCAAAAGATGTAAGCGAGAATACCATCGAGTGTATACCGGTGGGAGGTGCCCCAAAGAAGCCGAGAAGTCTTCTGAAAATGGAGGTTGACAGTTTGAGGTTCCACCATCAGACTATACGAATGATAAATACTGTAAGTTTTTTGTTTGTCATTAATTTTTAATTTTGTTATGTAGATTTCATGTCACGTAAGGTTTGTTACACATTTCCGAATCTGTTTTCAGGGTTCCGTACCAAACTGTAAATGGAACCCTTATGGTGTGTTTTAGGTTTATTTTTGATAGATATTATTTTATAATTTTACTAGTCAATGTGTCCGATCATAACATTAAAAAAAACTTTTTTATGCAAAATGACCAATTAGGGGTCGAATTCCAAAATAAATCCTCGTTAGTGCACTTTTAGGTTACTCAGAGGATTATTTCAATTATCTAAGTAAGTACATCGGATTGTCAGTCAAAGTTAAGAATATGAGTAAATAGAAGATACATAGATCGACGTATCTATGTTTTGTTATCTAGCCATTTTTTATATACAATATTATTTAAGAGAATACTGTAAGTACATTTGCATTGGCAAATTTAGGTACCGGTAGCCTGATTACGTATCTTGCAATAGCCAAGCGATAGCAATAATCTCGTAATATTTTTGCTTTCAAATCGCAATCGTATTGCCTACGTTCACAGCGCTATAATCATAATGCGAATTTGCGATTTGAAAGCATACTTGATTTTCTTTTGTTCTATCGACATTTGAGGCCATGGTTTCTTTGAAGAAAGTACTCAGTACATCTCTGGCCCTCTCTGGGCTATCTCTGGCTCCTTGGTTCGGGATGTTGTGTAACAAGCCGTGCGTTTATGTAGCAATCTTCATCTAACTAGTGTGTGCATTGCATTTTATTTAGTAAGCCACATTTAAGTTTGTTGTGTAGCTTTTAATTAGAGGCTTGTTTTAACAATTATGTGTTCCTCAGGAAAACGATCCTAAGAACGTTCTAGCCGTTTTGAAAGTTGAAAAGATCGATAAGGTAATTATTATTTTCATTGATTTTGTTGCGATCTTAGTACGTATATTATTTGTGTAATATTGTCATGTTGGTTTTGGGTCAGTGTTTGTTGGTTGTTGAATTATTTTCATTAGTCTAAGTTATGGATACTTAGAGGTGAGTATGTGAAATACCTTTACTTCAATATTGTTTAAAATTAATGGTATTGTATATGACTCTAAGGCCTTAGCCTCGAATTTAGCGGGCAGCGGGGCGGCGGCGGCGGCGGCGCGGGAGCGGGCGCTCGATGGCTGCCCCGCGCCGCTGCCACGCCGCTTTTTTCGAGAACCGGTCCATTTGATTTTACGCATAAGATCCTGCCGCTCCTGCGCCGCCGCCGCCGCCGCTAAATTCGAGGCAGAGGCCTAAAGGCCGGATTCTTGTTCGTGTATATACACTGAGCTATCGAAAGGCATTGCTTGTGCAACCGGTAAAAATACATTAAAACCCCTAACATCAAGTACATGACAGACATCGGAAATAAAACTATGCCAGCGGTTCCGTATGCGTGGAAATTAGTTTTTTGATTTCCCGAGACGAAAAGTATTTACATAAGGTGTAACAAAAACAGGGTAAAATGAGTTAGTTGAACGGATCACGTGGATGTATGAAATAATTGTGAAAATTATGTTTTTTTTAAACAAAGCTGGCCAGTAGCGTTTGTCTATGCGCTCAGTACAGGATGTGATTTTTTAAATATCGAATACATTGATTTACTTCTTTGGGAAAGTTATCTTTATAACCTACCGTTGGCCATGTTCATATATTTTACACCATTATTGTTACATCTTATATTTACTACATGTTGACCTTTTTCAAAGTAATTTATATGCAAAGTTTAATATTTTATTTCCCCATACTCTCCCAGATAAAAAAAAAGACATTAGTATATGTTGGTCAAACATAAATTTGTCAATTAAACATAAGTTAAATTGAAACCCGTCTAGTTGATATTTGGTAAGTTAGTTACAATGGACCACATGGGTAAACCATTACCCAATGATTCTTATACATTACCAATTTCATTAATATGTCCATATACATAAAATATGAGGATTATTTGAAAGCCTATAGTTGCGACTGGCATTTTTATATCTCATTAACTTCCAGGATGGTGAAACCCACTTGAACTTTGAGCTTCACCCGTTGACTGATGAGGGTGACTTATCCGCGGAGTCCACGAAACCAGCTCTGCTGGCGGACAGACCAGCGTCGGTGATTAGTGATGACTCACCAGTGAGAGCGTTCCTTAATGGCGAGAATTGCCTTAATGGGGTAAGTGCAATGAGTATGGGCGTAGCCAGGGTTTGCTACAGGGAAGGGTAAAGCAAGAGGACCATTACGTTATTTTCGACAGAAAATCTGACACCAATGGAATTTCGGTCATTCTCTGCGTCAAGTCCCTGCTTTCATTTGCCAAGATACTATAGAGGCTATAATTTCTTGACTTGAGAAGTGATACGGTGTTATATTTCCAGCTTGACTCTATGAGCAGATTTGTAGAGGTGTCTAAATATGTTGGGCATGGCCAATCGTATATTCCCAATCGCTATTGTAATAAGGTTGCGTTTCGCAGGGAACCGGCTGGTGGAAGTACGAGTTCTGCTACGGCAAGCACGTGGTCCAGTACCACGTGGACCGCACGGGCGAGAAGACCACGCTGTTGCTGGGCAAGTTCGATGAGGAGTCGCACCTGGAATGGATCAAGGAGAACAAGGGGAAGGCGCCGAAACCTGTTGGTGAGTTGTTAATTAGCACTATAATTATTTCGTTTTTTCGTTTTTCTGTGTACTTGAATAAACAGACACACATATAACAATTTTAAACATACTTGTTTTAAATTTAGAGTGCTACGCTAGACGTGCTAGTAATCTATCGCTTTTTTAAATTATCTTCATTGTAAAAACGCAGCTTAGAGACAATATAGATATAGATAAGACATTTACAATCACCGGAGCACCATGGGTATTGTAGTCCTTCCCGCCATGAGTTTGAGGTACATTTCTTGGTATTCTGTTTAATATATTGATTTCTTATATTTACTCAAATACTACACATTGAAATAATTTTTTTTTTCGTAGTCGAACGTAAAAACAAAGTGAACGCGATAAAATCCGAAAAAAATTGTTTTATTTCAATACTCTTTCATGTTGAATTAAATTAATATTATAAATGGATAATAATGCTCTCGCCATTAACAGCTGTCAAACAAAGAAATCACGTTGATATTAAAATAGATTTATCGATTCGTGTGATACATTTGAGATAGTATCGATACTATTGTTCCAGAACATCGCACAGCAGTCTCGCACTACTACTCCGGCGGCGACATCTGTGACAAAACCGGCAAACCTCGACAAACCGAGGTCAAGCTCAAATGCTTGGAGAACTCCTCTAGTCCCGCTCAAGTGTCTCTCTATTTATTGGAGCCAAGGACTTGCCACTACATACTAGGTGTCGAGTCACCACTAATATGCGATATACTACCGTTGGCCGACGACAAAGGACTGATCAAATCCGTCAAACCGGTGCTGGACAAACAAGAGTCGACGTCGGAGACCAAGGATGATGATATCAAGTCATACAATGACAAATTAGTTTATAAGTTTGGCAATGATTAGGTTATTGTAATTATAATTAATTATTGAGATGTCAGTGTTTTATTTCTCCACTTAAATCTTGGTTTACGAGTGATGTGTGGTGTGTGGTGTTATTACCTACTTAAGATCTTATTTGCTGGTACCACATAATATAATAGTAGCTACCCTTAATATTTGAATTAATGAGAACGCTTAATAATCTGTTCTCGTATTTTATTCTAAGCTGCGCAGAAGCCGCTGAAGGAGGTTCTCAAATCGAATGTATTTTTTTAGATTTGTTAATTTTTTTTTTTAATTTCAAAGGATGTACTTAGGTTGGCCCCATTTTTTTTCAAAAATTCGTTCTGATTATGAGAATCATGAGGAATTGAGAGGACTCCTCGAATTTTATAGGCATGCCTATAGCGAGCGAAAACAACTGAGTACATTAGACTAGGCTGTGTAAGAGTAGTAGAGAATTAGACAACTACGCTCAATGATTTTGATAAAGTTTCCTAAATTATTGTTCCACAGTCCTTGTAGCTCAATCTAGCAGAAACCATAATAGAAAAATAAAACTACGAAACATGCATTTTTTAAACTTGACATTTATTTACATTCATATCAACAAAACGGGTGTTGTATAAAACAGTTCTTTTACAATTTGAATACCATTTGTAGACGTGTCTAGTGATCGCGGTGCCATGACGTTACAATATTGTGAAAAAATATTTGTATTTCCCCCCTACTTTTGGAGGAATAGCGGTATATACATACACCGTGACTCGACATATTTTTTTTGTCTATCAAAAAAAATAACAACAAAAAAATGCCCAGATTCCGTAGTTTTGTAGGTATTTCTGTAGTCCATTTTTTGTTTAACTAAATAAAATGTCGTTTTTAAGATGTTGTATACAATCATCAAGAAAAAATAAGTCATACGAATCTGGGAATAATTAAATCCTCAAAATGTTACTTTCAGAATCGAATACCTGTTCCATATATTTCCGAGTCTTGTGAGACTAGTAATCACGATTAATTTGGAAAATAAATATTACTTAAATGTTTCACAATGAATATAATAAAATAAACCCCATTTTATATTAATAATATGTTACCTACTTAACAAATACTATTCTTGGTAAATATTTTTTTAGCGTTCAAGGCGACATTTATATGATGCTTAAAGAAAACATTGAGCTTATTAAAAATAAGCCTAATATGGCATTTCATCGGTAACATTGTTAGGTCTCAGATGTGTTGGAATCTTGAAACAAACTAATCGAAAAACTATCGATAAGATCTTATGTCGTTATAATGTAAAGCAATTTGATGTTGAATCCAATATCCTCAACAAAATCTGCCACTACGTTCAAAACCTATTGCCATCCTTGTCACAAGTTTAATTTAAAAAAGGATGACACAATAAAAGTCGTGTCAAATATGGATATTACATGATCATAAATGTAATCATAGACAAAATGTATGGTGTCATCGGAATCTATGATCATAGTCTCCAAATTACATTACAATATAAATAGGGCGTACTGGTTCTGTTTCATAGATAAGTGATAATGTAACATCCCTCGTAAGAGATATGCAAAGATAACTCGCCATTTTTTTTAAAGTTGACTTCAAAAATCCGTTGAAAATATCAAGCAATAAACAACAACAATGAGGATTCCCGTCGAATACCTAGATATTGTAGGTTAAAAAAAAACACTATTCACATTACTCTTTGACATTATCTAGATCACATGATGATAACTCGCGCACATTACTGCCTGGACCAAATCACTTGATTTGAATCTACACAAACGTTTAACGCGATTTGCCTAAGCTTTTATGTCATTACAAACAGTCTGAACAGTAATGTGCACAAACCATAAACAAGCCAAACAAATGGTCGTGTCGAGGATTGCAGCTCCGATTTTTTCTATATTCATTTATCTCAATGTCCATTTTTTTAACAGTACAAACATGCCTTTATAATAATTAATTTTACCTTAACAACAAGACAAAAATAATATATGCAAGACACGAAAAAAAACATCAAAACTTTTCACGGAGTTGACTAATGAGCTTACTAAAGGAATCACAAGACAAGAAACTGTATCGCTGTAATACCTATAAAGGAAACTTATTCAGTCTAGATATTGTCTTTCATTAGACATTCAATAACGTTGATTAAAATTAAACTAAGCAATCATAGACCCATTCCGATAAACCTTTTTTTTTAAATAATACTCAACTAAATTTAACTAAGTTAAATATAGATAATAATGATGTTCTCTCTACATCAGTTCTTTTAGAATAAAAGAATTTATAGGTAGTGAGTAATAGTGATGGGCAAAGTGAATTAGGTTTTTTTGAAGCTTAACTTTGAACACCACTAATTACAATAAATAATCTTTACACTCCAGATTGGTCTTAGAAATTAGAAACGCATTGGCACAAGTCATCAACAAAAAAAAAACATTATAAATTAATCTTTTCGTAAAAGAAAAAGCACTTCCTTGTTTTCACTGCTGTTGAGCGTTTTTTTTTAAATAACAATATAAGGTCATAATTCAAGAAATTAATGTAATTAATACTTATTTTTTTAATAGCTTAATAGTATATATGTTTCGTATAATTATTTAAACTTTTTGTTACGGAAAATATATCACCTTTACGAACGGCTCAAAATACTCCTACGTGGTGAGCTTTTAGATTTGTACCTATTAGCAATTTTGATGGCATTATACGTACTTATATTTAAGCTAGGTAGTGTATGAAAAAAAAACATGCTGATATTTACATATAGCTATGTTTTAACGGTCCCATCGGCAAATTAAAAAGATTTATACGGGAATTATAGTAATCTTATTGTAGTGTTTAAATGGGTATGCTTAAATTGGACTTTGTCTTAAATTCATCAGTAACAGTCTGTGTCGGGGGTGCAAAGGTAGGTATTTGGCGGTATATTTTCCGTGCCAAAAAGATTAAACATTTATAAAAAAAGAAACTTTAAACAATCGTAATGTGCCAGTGACTATTAAGTAAATAGTGACGAAACGTATTTTGTTTAAATATAAAGATATTTTAATGAAATACCAAAAAACTTACTGACGAAAATATTTTCTATAATTAAATACTTATTCTAACGAAATATTTTTGACTAAAGGGCCAGAGTTCGAATTTTTATAATGTTGCCGTTACTGACTGTGGTAAAATATTTTTTTAATATTAAATACACAAACAAGCACAAATAAGTAGTCCTAGGAAACCCCGTGTAGATATTTTAAACATTTTCTTGTGTTGTTCACCGGAACTTTCTGCTGAATAATAAATGTATTAGTTCTTGACATTTCTTGACTTTAATAAAGTACTTTTGTAAGTTAGTTTATTTAAGTTAATCTTTTACGTACCTACCTATGTAGTAAAGTAATTCAAGTTCCATTTTTATGCACTTCAATGTAGCTTTTCCAGTGTTTCATAATTATGATAGCGAATACTTAAGCTTTTTTTTTAACTTAAATATTTAGTCTAAAAATAATTTTATTTATGATGCATAACATAATTACCATTCCATTTTATTTTAAAGATAAAATCTGTAAGTGATATTGTAACACGTCTCTCGTCTATATTTGACCCGATAAATAAATTTAATTAGAAATCAGTCATTAATAAGTAAATAAATATTCTATAACATTTAAAGTATCCACACGAGGGTAACACAATACATTTGATTGGAGGAGACGTCCTCACGTTAAGTACAAGTACACTATTTGACAACAAGGTAAACAATAAATACACTGAATACTTTGAGATCATTAAGTTAATCTAAAGGAAGCTTAAAATTTTACACGAAAAGAGACTGCAAAACTGACAATGGCCACATTAATATTACTAATAACTATGAAGTTGGTAACGTAAATATAAAAGAAAGAAAAAATAATAACAAAAAAAATAATAAGTAAAATTACCTATTTAGTTGTTCTCACGAACATAACGGTGTATACTCAAATACTCAATGGGTGCTCGGTACGTTTTGGACTTTTGGTACCTACCAAGATAAACATTTAACCCTAAACATAAATAAAAGTGTTCATTACAATAGCATAACAAAGCTTTTTCCAGTCGAAATGAGCTTAAAATTGCCATTTACATAGACGAAAACTTTCAATAAATCTGGGGTTATAATATTATCATATAGATCTATAATTTAATAAACAATTTCTTATTCGGAAAAATAAACCATGATATTTTTTTTTTGCAATACAAAAATTACCGACTCTTTGGCGTCTACGAATTGTATCGATCCCTCAACTTATGCTTAATGTGACTAAAACTTATACGTTAAAACAAAAAAATATAGTAGGTAATTATAATGATAAACAATTTGGGGAATACTTTGGAAACGATAAATCCTTTGACACAAACCTTAACGTTATTCTTATTTAGTTAACAACTGTGCACTTCGACTCCCGTTTACGAACGCACCTAGCAACCACTTCGGTACGAATCCATCACATCAAACGTTCGGAAATCTTACAACCTCTTTGCATAGTTTTTTTCTTTACTCTTTTTTTTTTGCTGTAAATTCACAAGGAACCAGTTCTGGAATATTCTAGTACGGCCTCGACAGTTCTTTAGAACGTTTCAATTGAACTTTGAGTCTCTTCGTACCTATTTGGAAACCGTTCATGGCTTGAATGGCGGCCTGGGCGGAGGCCGCGTTGTCGTACGAGACGAAGCCGAAACACTTTGATAGGTTCGTTTGTTTGTCTATGAACACTTTGGCTGATATCACGTGACCGAAGGGGAGGAATGTGGACGCCAGGTCCGTGTCGGTGAACTCCTGCGGCAGGTGGTAAATGAACAGGTTGCCACCCTCGGGTCCTGAAAAATAAATGGTCTTGTTTATTTGCCGTGGGAAGTCGGACCACGAGTATACTTAAGCTTAAATCATAAATTAAACAGCCATGACTCGGGTACAAACATTCGTGCTCATCACACAAACAGTTCATCCCTTCCAGGATTCGAACCCGGGCACCACGGCACAGAAACAGGGTCACTACACTTCTAACCGAGCTAATAAGGTCGCCAAAAATTATAGTCTACCAGAGACAGTCGCGTGCGCTTATCCGTTGACAGTTCAATAATGATATCGTATCATGCAAACTCAATCATCCATTTAGCCTGTGCTTGGCCGGTTACCAATTTTTATCAATCGTCAATCTACATGTTGGCGTCTCGCTTGGATCCCCGCCAAATTAAAGCAAATCTCCATTTTCCTGCTATGTCTGTTCAAAGGTTACTGTTGTGGGATGGTTTTCTCAATAGGTTTTTATTACTTGGAAATTAACAAATTAATAGGTCTATATTAATGCGATTTTAAATTAAAAATAAAATCTTCATTACTCATTTTAGAACTGCAATGTATATAAAAACTCGATACGCTCAAGCATACTCGTCACTAGCACGAGTCGAGTATCGCGTGGAGCGTCCTGTTGGGATCGAATTATTCACGATGCATTGCGCGCTCAAAAATGACGACATTAATTTCGACAAAATATATTTTTATAATTTTATTATATGTATTAAGTGTAACTTTCACCCAAAGTTTTCGTTACCATGCCCCTTACATCCTGTATAGACGGATTGTCCCAAACAATATATTGAAGCACAAAAACCCAAACCGATTTGTGATGTAAACGCGATTTAGATGCATGTGAAGTCGCGTGTACATGCTCATAAAAATGTTTTAAACAAGTGGGTCCACACCTTCGACTTGCTTCCCGGCCGCCGCCGCGGCCGCCGAGCCGAGCACCGAGCCGAGCGGCGCCGCCGCGAACGCGGTGCCGAACTGCGCGGCGTACGCGGAACCTAGTGGTTCTGCCGTTGACCCTGCGAATAAAGTGTCAGTGCTATTATCATTTGAATGAATGAATGATGATGATGATGATTGAATGATGGGAATGATTTGAAAAATAAAAATAAAAACGTCGGTACATAAAGTGATATAAATATCGATGACTAATCAAGGATCATCATATACGATTATGGAAAAAAATGTTTTATTCATGTAGGTAGGCCAAAGAGCACATATGAATAGTCAAAATCTACACACAAATTTATAAAAGTAGATACTGATCGGAAACTATGATCACTGAAAAAAACATTATATAATTATGTCTATATCACATAATCATAGAAATACGATGGCCCAGATCCATGTCAAAGATATTTATAATAATGATAATGTAATATCCCCATAGAACGTTTTGAATTTGGAACGTTCAAAATTTGCACATATTTGAATGAGTCGGCTTCCAAAAAAACCTCTTTAAGGCTTTTGATAAAGACGTTGGTTCCGTAGGGAAATTTGTTAAGTTGACCAGAATGAATAAGTTAAGTCGAATATAAAATTATTGTACTTATTTATTAGTAGTTATTGTAGTTATTGTGTAATTATTGTAGTGTGTGTTGTGTTGACTCCACACGACTGATTAAAACGACAGCATGCCTCACATCGTAAGATACAATATTAGTAAGTAGGTATACTCATACACACAAACACATAAAACAACATAGTAACATAGCACTCGCGTAGGTACATATGTCGTAAAAATAATATTTAAGTAATGAAATAAGTTTAGCACTTTCATGCAAAGACAACAAACAATTGTTAATTTACACGAAAACACGTTTCATATATAAAATTATTCAGTCTGTATTTACAAAGTGGCATATTTAAGTGACACTAAACTAGGTACTTAGCGTTTTAATAATAATAACTCCTCTGGGCGATAATGTAGGTACGCAGAGTTCCTATCTAATTTACATAAAATGTCTAAAATGTCTGCATGTCTATAAAACGAAAGTCGTGTTAGTTACACCATTTATAACTCAAGAAAGGATGGGCCGGTTTTATGATCTTTGATTTTTTTAATTTGTCTCCGCTTCGAATAGGAGAATAACTATGAAAACATAGTAAATTTTCAGTAAAAAAGTAATAATAAAGATAATTATTTGTCTCAAACATTTGATTCTAGGCGGTACGAAGTTCGCCGGGACAACTAGCTAGTAATAGATTGTTTTAAGGCGTTACGAACACAAAAAAACATTTTTTTTTTTAAATTTAAAACAAAAGTTAAGTATAAATAATGTCTAGTCAGTATATTGACATCACCTGGCATGAGATAAGTTCAGGGCCGGATTTCAACATTTATAGGCCCTGGGGTAACGCAGAAGTAGAAATCCAAATATCTTTTGAATTCAGACGAAATAACATTTTCCGGGGACGTTATTTCTATACTAACTCATTGGGGGGAACCCTTTTGTGGAGGCCTCGGGGTTCAGTCCCTATTGCCCTCCGCTAAATCCGGCCCTGTGCTAGTCGTTCCTTTTAAAAATAATTAAACACATACCACAAGTTGGCATTACATGCCATCTGCCAATGGTTACTTACCTAGCTATGCAAAGCAAAGGACGTCGCACTTAGCCTACACAATGCTAACATAGAAATCAAACCAAGCCGACCATAGACTAGTGTGATAAATGAACGCACGCGCATATTATTGATGGGACAATGTAACATGGCCAGTGTGTCATGCAAATATAATATTGTTTTTCCAGTTAGGCGAAGGTGTTTCTTTATTATTTGTATTGATATATCACTTATGCAAATTTCAGTCCTTGCGAGTGAAAGTATAAAAGTTAGTCTACCTAACGTTTAGTCAGGTACTTACTACCATAATAGGCGAATCAATTATAAAACAGCTAAGTATTTCTCGTAGATTCAGTTTACACAATATACTTAGGTAAATTTAAGGTAGGTAAATACAGATTTTCAAATATAATATAATCTTATATTAACCCCCGAATTTATAGACATTCTATAACTTTATCAAACGTCATGTAGTACTGCGCATAGCAGTTTCGCTTAGCGCAGTACTATATTATGACGTTTGATAAAAGTTATAAAACATCTATAAATTCGGGGGTTGTAATATACGTACCTCCTACTCTATAAACTACTTATCCACCTAATTTGTACGATGAAAACCGTACACACTATAAAATTGTTTGATACTTAGTATATTAAATACATAGTATTCTAATAACCCTCTTTGTATGGTTCCTACCTACATATTTACCTATAATATTAAATTTGATAAACTGCGGGTGCAATTTTGTTGTTTTAATCAATTTACAATGGCATTACAAACCATTTGTTAGAACAAAACTGCTTTGTTGCATCAATGTAAACAGTTAAAAACTTTCTACAAACACGAGGGTGAAAGTCTTGTTACATTACAAAGACGTTACCAATAAGTAGCATTGCCAGTTCATTTATCACACAAAATCTAAAAAGCCTAATAGTCATTCCATGTCAAAAAAAAACAAACATTTCTTTTTATTTCATTGCGATTGTTACCTGTGATGTTAGTCTTCCCGAGAAGACCTGAAGTGTGAAAAATTGTCATCGTTAATTACGTAACCATTTTTTTTATTTAATTCCAACCTGAAATAGGAAAGTTTGAGGACAAAAAGATCGTTAAGCGTGCCTAATCTTTTTTTTTTCATGTGACACATTTCCAATTAAGAACTTGGACAGGTGTAGCAATTAGTGGGGAATTTATTGAGCTGAGTGAGAGGGACGAAATTTTGTCGCGGTGAGACGGAGAAAGAGAGAACAACATTAACGTTCGTATTCACTGTTATATCTAGTACGCTCACATGATATATCTACTCTTCATCTACCTTCAAATTTTTGAATCGTATTTTTAAAGACAAACCACCGTTATTATAGCTGGTCTTGCGATCCATTTATTCCGTTCAATTTAAGAACGGCTCTGTACATCGTACCATTATTTTTTCAGCCTTGTGAACCAAGATGCCTTAAGATGCCTTTGCCGTTAGGTCACGAGCTCACGAGCTACCGAGACCTTCGCCTGGGTATGGTTTGCAAAATCTTTGTAACCTTATGAAATATAAATCTAGAGACCTCAAAAACCTCGTGTCCAAAGTCCATCGTCCGTGTGATATTAAAAGAAAAAAAAAAGTAAGCGTAAACTCACATAGTTGCGGCGCTGCTTGTTGCGGAGCGGCCGCCGGCGCCATGGGCGCTGCCTGTGTCACTACAGGTTGTGTCATTGCCGC
Organism: Pheosia tremula; assembly: GCA_905333125.1. Taxonomy (NCBI): domain Eukaryota; kingdom Metazoa; phylum Arthropoda; class Insecta; order Lepidoptera; family Notodontidae; genus Pheosia; species Pheosia tremula. The sequence continues at coordinate 8,922,115 of HG995404.1, read as the reverse complement.
TAGCGCCGCTAAATTCTGCACCGACACCGGCGCTAGTAGTCCCCCGAGCTGGTCCGCGGCACCCCCTCCAATGGTGCTCACACCCCCCATGCCGTTGCCGCTGAGGCCTGAACCATTGAAACCGATATCCTGATAGTTAACACCTATTGTGACAAACAGAAATGGGTGTTGTAAATAAAAAAAAACAGGGTTTAAAATAAATATTGGAAAGGAAAGGGGATGGTGTTGTCAAGATTGCTTTCCATAATTTACTTTTACTGGCCCAGTCCAACTGCGCTCAATATACGCAACATTTTTCAAATTTGCCTTTTGAATTTATATTTTAGCTGCTATCAAAGGATGGGTGTTTTTTTTCTTGGGATCACTGCGTCGTTCAAAAACATAGATACTAGAGATGTTTTTTTTTTCAATCGAGTCCATATATTTGATTTAGTTAATATAGGGACGTACCTACTGTATGAAATTTGTAAGAACATGCAAAATACTTTATGGCGTTTATGACCGGCAATATTCGGGATTTCACCTTACTGGGGGAGGTCCTTGTATCGTCAACTTGCTGAAATCATATGGCAGAAACTGGACCTTAAAAGAACCTCATACATTAGGAGAGTGGTGGTAGTGGAGAGGAGCAAGTCGATTGGGTAACCCTCTCACAGAGGCTGCTCACAAAATATTTTACAAGGAGGGTAAGCCGTTAGGCGGCATTGTTTTGTTAAAATTACACAAATTGGCACTTAACCTGACAACACCAAGGATGATTCTGAATTGGAACGAAAGGAAATTGCATAACAAAAACGTGTTACACTAATGAAACATATTAAAGTATTTGTGCTAATGAACCGTTTAAACATATGAGTCATGAGTAAATGGCTAAGCGGTGCATGCGAAACCATTTTAACCGACTTCAAAAAAAGGAGGAGGTTCTCAATTCGATTGTATTTTTTTTTTGTTTCTATTAAAACGTAATAATTGGCTAGTTTGATTATGTCAACTACTGATTCATAGCAATAATTATGTAGTTTTAAGTAGGCAACTGACGACTAAAATTGACTGATTATATTTCGTTTTGGAAGCGTTAAACAAGCAAATGCAAGATGACGACTCACATCACATCATACATCGTAGTAAAGTATTAAACAGTCGAATAGCGTGAGAATTCATGCATAAATAAATCCCCAATTGCATTCTCACGATACTTAGTCACAGAGGTTTGAAATATAACAAAAAAACCCAGCATTCTAAACAGGCACTGACCTTGCAACAACGTCGACCCTTGACCCTGCAACAACTGTTGCTGTAGCCCGACAGCTTGGAGTTGCTGCAACAGTTGGAGTTGCGTCGCCGGCGACAGCGCGGCCTCGGAGGCGAGGTACGTGGCGGGCGCGATAGGCGCCGCGGTGAGGCCCCACAGGCTGGCCTGCATTGCTTGCAGCTTCTTCTGCTCCTTCTCCTTCTGCGTGTCCGCGAACTTCACCACCAACGGTGCGGAGCAACCTTCCATTGTTTGACTGTGATGTAATGCCTGGAAGGGCACAAATAACACATTTTAAACTATATATTCCATAGAAATGATTTCGGTATTTAGATATATCAACAGGTTTAACATACCGAGAAAGGATTTTATAGAAATCTTCGTCAAACCTGCTGGTCCAATCTCAAGGGGATACCTTGGGAGTTCCACTAGCTAGGTTTAGGCAGTTGGCGGTTACTCCATTCAAAATATCGGTATTCAAAGTAAACCAAAAGAGTCAGCCCTAACAAAGTTCGCAAAAAGGCTTAGCATTAATATCAATAGGCATTATAACCCAAGCTAACGTATTCACCCGATAATACTCTCAAAATGCGCTCACAGGAGGTTAATCCACGCATGTTTATTTGCCAACAGCATCATCCCAGGGCTCCTGATTAAGCCAATTAAGGCTAACTGCGTTGATGACGTCACAGGAGGCTTTGTACTGCGCTCGAATGTTAATATAGTACGATGCTTCAGTCATTGCACCAGGGATTGTGTTATTAATTCAATCTATCATTATACATTGGTCAGAATCGTGATTTATAACATTTAAGGTGTCTAGTGTGTATCGGGCAAAAACTCGCACGAGAATTTTGGCGAGTATAGGTTAAGCAGGTACTCCTAATGTAATCCTAACGTCATCTAGAATGCATGCTGCTGTCACTGTTATTCTAATTAATGAACACTGTCGTGTAAGCTGGACGGAAGCTGCTTAAGTTACCGTAGCGCAAAAAGATTGTGCTTAAGCCATTGATTGTGTTCCTTGTATTGCCTGCCCAGGTACGGTGTTTCCAAGATGGAGCAGCATTCACGAAAATTTCGCTTGTTTATTTTAATAGGGGGCGAGCGTATTGCTATTATACCGGCCAAGCTCCTCTTCCATTTGAGGAGCATTTAGGCTATCGTCCACCACACTGGCCCAGTGCGGTTTGGTGAACTTCACATGACATGCATGTACATGTTTCCTCACGATGTTTGCCTTCACCATAGAGCAAGTGATATTGATTGCCTATAGAAAATGAAATACGCACATGTAAATCCGAAAATTCCAGAGGTGCGAGCCGGGGTTCGAAACTGCACATCTCGTGAGCGTTCTACCAACTTAGCTGGACTACACTTATTATACTAGACAAAACCAACGTTTAGTTATGTGAGGTTACCTTGATGGCAGCGATGGCCGCCTGCTTGGAGACAAAGGTGACGAACGCGCAGCCCTTGCTCTGGCCCTGCGCGTCGCGCAGCACAGTGCACTCCTCGATCGCGCCGTGTCCAGCGAATAGGGCTCTCACGTCGTTCTCAGACAGCTTCTTATTCAGCATACCCACGAACAGCTTGCGTTCTAGTGACAAAAGACAATAGGAGGTAAATACACGGTAATATCACTGCTATAGGGACCTGCCCGTTCTTCACAGTTGAAGTCGCGTTTCGATCCGGTTATAGAGTTCAGAAAAAATAATGTAAATGACAATGTGTAAGTGCCCCCGTAGGCGTATACGTAATAAATGATTTGAATTAAAAAATTACAGTTTGTAAGTGCCCCCGTAGGCCTATAGGAAATAAATGATTTGACTTTGACCTCAGATTTCTTGCGTCAAGTCCCGTAGTGTGATTAAGTCCCATATTTAGGACTCCCAAATTTTATATTCTTAGTGCTTAAGTATCGCTGGTAAGTAGTTAAGAGTTAGCAGGAGCTCCTAATGTGAACACGTCATAGGGAAAGAATATTGTCACTGTCATACTTATTTATGTAATCTGTGATGAGAGAGGGATGGAAAACGTTAAGTTGGTATATGGTAATATTAAACAGAGGTAATGTTTATACCCATAGATACTTATCTATTTCCAAATATACATACACTAGGTACTTACATCATTTTAACATCGAATGCGCTAAATTGTATGCAATTGTATTTGAGCAATAATGCGTGCATTGTCACATAACAATAAACCTATTTCGTTTCCCACAATATTTACCTACTATTCAAGTATTTCAAGATTCAACCACTACAAGTATGACAGGGTCCCGTACGACGACTTGTTTGACCTTAATCTTTTAAAAATGACCCTAAACGACACGCAATAAGTGGTAAATAATGATCCGCCATTACCACAAACAACGAAATGAAATATTTTTATTTTTACGCAAGAAAGGAGATATAAACCATAGACACAAAAAAATATCGTCTACAGAATAGTACATAGACACTAGGTATTTACAGAATATGTAACCGCGTAAGTACTAAGTACTGGGTGGGTATGTAATTAAGTAGGTACTAGGTAGTCCCTACCTATTATTTTATAACCTTTTATCTATACTCTATACATACATATAAATACAATTGGGGTGTCTGTTTGTAATATTAAAATAACCGCTTTTTACTAAGTGCATTTGGATGTATACACGTTACCTATACCGAAACAACATTTTTTACAATTTTTGTTTGTCTGTCCGTCTGTCTGTTTGTTCCGGCTAAACTCTGAAATGGCTGGACCGATTTTGACGGGACTTTCACTGGCAGATAGCTGATGTAACAAGGAATAACTTAGGCTACTTTTATTTTTGAAAAAAATAGGATCTCACGAAGAAAAATTTTAACCAATGGTGCAACGCAGCGCCTGATTAAGTTTGATAGCAACACCTGCAATGCGTCCCGCGGGCTGAGAATGGGCGAGCAGGCTGTTGTCAACGGTTGTCTTTATTAAATACCACGCGGACGAAGTCGCGGGCAACAGCTAGTCAAAAATAAGATAAAATAAAGACCCTTTAGTTCTTCCTAACGATGTTAAAAGCACGTACGTATGCTCAACGCCCTCGTTTATAGAAAAATAAACTCTAACCCCCTTAATTAAGCGTACATGCGCTTTATCGAGATCCACGTCCATGATTTTTTTACGATACAAAACGGAACCCTATGTTCCCGTACGCAGAGCCGTGTTTAAACTATTGGAGGCGACGGGCACTAGAATTATAGGGTCCATTTCACATGACAGACGACTATTTTCTTTACAACAGACGATGTAAGACAAGCAAAAATTAGAAGGGTACCCAACTACCTTATTAATCAATAAAGATATATAAGCACTAATCTACGCATAGTAAATGCTAGAAAAGTTGTTTTGGATTTTACTTTTATAATCTCATCATCATAAATAATAACTAAAGCAATAGCAAAAGCCGGCGGCCTGATTAGCGCAGTTGGCAGTGACCCTGCTTTCTGTGCCGACGGTACGGGTTCGAATCCTGGTAGGGACAAACTTTGTGAGATGAGCACGAATGTTTGTACCCAAGTCACGGATGTTTAAAATATTTATATAAGTATTATATACTGGGTTTGTCCCCAATCCATTTTACGGTACCCATAATACAAGCGTTGCTTAGTGTGTGATCTTATAGTTGGTGTGATCGTTTGTCGAAAAAGATAAATCTAGAATTGTTTATTGGCCAACGATGGCGGTAAACGGTATATATGATTTAAAAAGTATAGGTATTATTTGAAAAGACTAAAAAAAATTTATCGCGTATGCATAAAGTACTTATATTAATCCACACAATATTACCCTAAATATATGTCACACCGGCAGGTGGGATCGCGATTAAAAAGCGCAAACACATTTAAGCCACCGGCAAATGAGAGCGAAAATATGTGCGAAAAGCAAAGCGGTGGTTCACAATGGTAGCGTGTCGGGTATTACGTGTAAAATCCAACATTTGGCGGCCTCTCGGCACCTCAGTGGGTCGGGTATGCACCAAATTGAAAAGGCGCACCGAGTAAGGTGCGGTGTCAGTGCCACCGAGTTGACGTGACACGGTAGCGATCGATAACTAATGTAGGTATATAAGGTATAACAATTATAGTGCACAATCTTCTAACAGGGCAAACAGTAGTTTATAAAGACGACATTTCCAAAAAAAAAATGGATTGAAATAAAAAACACTAATACTGAGCGCGTGGACAAACGTTATGGGTTCGCTTTAAAAAAAAAACAAACATCAATTATGCAATTATTTCATAGATCAACGCGACCTCTTAAAATATTTTACACCATTTTTGTTACACCTTTTATTGAGCGAAACATAAAACAAGTTCTAAAAATGAAAATTTAATTTACATAAAGCCGAAAAGGATTAATATTTACTGTTTCTTTTCTTGTAAGTACCCGTTTATAAAATGTTTATTTTTTTAGTAAGACATTTGATAAAAAAAATGTGTTATAATATAATGTAATATAATAATAAATAAAAAAAATTACCCGTGTTACACCATCATTGCTAATTTCAAATTGAATCACAAACCCATCTACTTAAACACGTTAGATATTCTATTTACTAATGGGTCTAATTAGCAGAGAATGAATTTCACTCTCGCACTGGGACCTTACATACACGTCGTATGGTAACAAATATTTCATGTTGCCGAAATCAGTGCTCGCAAGATTAGCATGAAAATTGTGCGAGGAAACGAAACTCTGAATGCGAAATCGACGGTGATAATGCAATGGTGCGCTACAGACAAAGCGCAATCTCAATAAGTAGGTACTTTTGAATGTGCCAAGAGGCATAAATCAGCTAGGTATCTAGCAAATTTATGGTCTCGTGTGTAGGTATACCTGAATATTATTGTGAGAATGAAACTCAGAGGTCTGAAGATTAGCTCTTTATTTTTTTTTAGGCAGTTAAGTCATGCCCCTGTGCAAAGGAACCCAAACATTATTGTAATTGTTGTTGTTCAAATGTTGAAAAATTGAATTTATTTTTTTCTGGTTATTGAAGCTATAGCTAAGTATTACAGCTAAGTGTGAATGACTGTCTTAAAAAAATAGTCTGCTTTTGATAAACCGACGCAGGGAATAAATCAACACTCATATCCAATGCACAGCCATAAATCAAATAATCAAACACTTTGATAAAAAAAAATGTCTGTCATTATCTCATTAAACATTGAACTGGTGTTAATAAAATGTAAACTTTAAAAATAGTTTTATTTTAATGTGTAGTATTCGCGTAAATATAAGAAATCGAAATCTAAACTGGTAACGAGGGCGTGTATTAGGTACAATACCAAACACAACTGTTTCTTAAATCAGTTTTGGGCAATAATTCATTTATCGATTTTTCAGTTACGCCCTACTGCAACATAGCAACCTATACTCATTCGATCTTCATCAAACGCTTTGATTTACACTCTATGGGTATTTGAATTCGTTATTAACGCGAGGACTCCCTCCTCCCCTGCCAACGGTCGCTAGTGTGCCGTGAACGAGCTCTGTGCAAAATTACACATTACTTCCAACGCGAGCGAGCAGATATAGGAAGCGAACTTTGAAATTACAGCAATTTTGTAAAGAGAAATGTTGATTTAATCTTTCGCGTGAATGTAAGCAGACTTAAACGTGTATCAGTAGGTATGTTTATTACACACTGAAAATTATATGTAACAATTAGATAAGTACCTATATATTGGTTTTTTATATTTACGCGAGTACTACAAATTATATTCGCTACTAGTACCTATGTTGTAATTCAATGTAGTGTAGACGCTTAACTGGGGTCGAGTCACCTTCGTCCGTAGGAGAATTGAGTAGGTACCCTCGAGATACCCTACACGTGACCCTGGGTGGTGCCAACCAGGTGACAACTCTACTGGTGGTAGGCTTCGGCCGTGGCTAGTCACCACCCACTGAACAAAGCCATGTCGCCAAGCGGCCTAGCCGTGTTCCGGCATGGTGTTCGGTGTTGCCATTCATGGATGGCGGGTCAGATCAGTTGCACTGCATGTGCCTAGTGAATGTAGCGTCTCTTATCTACTGCCGCCTTCCTACCTAGGCAAGTATGCTCCATCGTAGATCTCATCGTCACTTACCATCAGGTGAGATCGAGATCAAATACTTGCCTAGAATGTAATAAAAAAAAAAACACTCACTAAACCTACCTACCTACTTCGTTCATTTTAATTTATACGAAACTTTGTGCGTGAATCCAACCAATCACTTTTAATTTAAACTCATCAACGTAGCGACAGATTTAACATTGACAATCATGTTTACCATTTAAAACGTAACTGTCCTTAAAACTACATAATCAGTTTTAAATGCACAACTAATCGTGCACTTAGCGCCGATAACTAAAATGTTAATGGCCGACACTAGCGCCGCTGAGCCTTTAACGGTCGTCTTCGAAAACAATTTACATAAACACTTGAATAAGCGGGTAGAAGGGGGGGGGGGGGGAGGCTTCGACTTAAGTCTTGTTAGCCCCGTAATGGCCGGTGTTTATATTTAGAATCTCAATAGGCCCTCGGTCTTCACTTTCCTCGTTATTGAGCTTGGAAAATTTTGTTAATATTCCCTAATTGCAACAGATTTTATAAGTGCTTACGTACCTGTTTAAGCAATACTAATCCTCAAATTGATAGGTACTTATAGCGGGTTGAATGTAGTACATTATTAGTACGTAAGCCGATCAGTACACGCGAAATACGCGAATTAAGTCCTTAGGGCCGCGCAAATTCGGTTTTTTGTCCTACAAAATGTATACGTGACGCTCCGTCTTTATTATTATTTCATCTTCTGTTATGAATTCAATATTGCTAATATTAGCTCAACATCTTCCACAGCTAGTTTCGTGCCACCAAAGGTTTGCGAAGTGGAATATCGTGTGTGGTTAAAACATCTTCGCTAGATTAGTCAAAACATTTTTCTTTAAAACACGACAACGCTTGGGTTTATTATTTGTTATCTTGTCACATTTCAAGATGTCGTGATGCTGTTCTATATTATGAATAGTAAGCAGGTATTGTTCGTCTTTGCTTCACCGTAGCTAAGTATATAATGTTGCATATTCATTGTTTCCCTCGACTGATAATTGTGTTCTATTAAAGTATAAGTACCTAATGTTTAGTTATAAATAGTCATTGTACCTACCTAGGTAGAAGTTTAAGTTGTGTATAATAATAGTGGCTATGTAGGTAGGTAGATAAATTTCAGACTGTCATTCTTACATGTACATACAATCAAGTCCCATTTACATTTATAAGAACTACAAAAAATATAATACAAATAAATTCCTAGTGAGAGTCTAACACGTGTCAGTGTGGCCTCGGATTAATAATCGAAGCTTTTTATATTACAACACTTAAAAATGTCATAAATATAATTAAAATTCAACAACATTTCACCAAAATTTGCTACAATATCGACAAAGACTATTTGTTACTTTTTCTACCGGAAAGTATATTTGAAACCGTCAAAGTCTAGCTCAAATTTATAAACCCAAGTGCAGACCCGCGCTCCTCTCCCAACATTTCCTCCTACCCACTTCCACGAGCCATTATCCGCTCCTAGGTCGTAACTCACGCCCTTCAAAGTGCGTATGCTTGTTCCGCGGCACATTGTCGTAACTTAGTGTTATAACGTTATCTTGTAAGTAACACGTATACGATTATGGATGTATGTGCTCATGTCATTAGGGCATTACCAAGAGATGAGGCTGTGCTGACCTGTTTTACCATTTTTTAAGGATTTTAGTAGGTAACAGTCATAAGGAGGTGACAAGCTGTAGGTAATCTTATGAAAGCAGAAGTATTTTTTATATATAAATTTGAACAATAAAGACGTGTTAAATATTAAATTAAAAATGGAGTATCGATATCACTATAATAATAACGATCATCATTTATAACTCAAGAATGCGTGGGTCGATTTTTATGATTTTTAATTTATCATATCTGTTTTCGCCCCGAATAACTGTTGAATGAAAAACAAAAACACTAAAATAATATAAAAATATTAATTGATTCTTTGATCAATTTGATGCTGAGGCGGGGTACGAAGTACACCGGGACAGCCAGTATTAGCATAGATTTTGTCTTCACACAGCCGGCCGCTCACACCGCTTTTTGACATACTAAATTAGACGACTATTTTAAAACATTTTGGCTCGACCTCCATAACAGTAGGTGCGAATAAATTTGTATGTTGAGCACACCGCGCACCGACACACATACAGACAGACAAACATTAGCGACCTCACGACAAGTCGTGAAATTCGAAACGAATGTTTAGTGTTCATTGGCGAGCAAACATACATACACATAATTTGCGGTGTCGGTGTGAACCTGAGTGGACTGGACTGGACTGGACTTAGATGCTAATTGTTTTGACTTTATTGCTGCTAAAATAAGCTATTATAAGGTACTTTAGTACTATAATGTTTATGCGTATGCCATAGTTCTTCAACCGTACCTTTCAGTAGGTACCAACATCAATTTAAACGGATTAAATCTTATTGTATAACTGCAATGGACCAAGCATGTAGCCAAACATATGCCGATACATGTCAATGGTGCATAGATTTATGAAAAGCTTTAACGTATATTTTTTCAGAATAACATAAAATAAATAAATAATTAAAAGTGGAATACGGTTTTTATTGAAAACTAGCCGTCCCGGCGAACTTCGTAGCCGCCTCAGATGTATGAGAAAATCTTCATTTTCTTCTGCTATTCGGATTGGAGACAAATTCAAAAGCACAAACATTACAATAATCAGCCCATCCTTTCATGAGTTATAAATGATGTGATCAACAATACTTTGTTTTACATAAACCTTATTCGGACATTGAAAATAGCATCCAAATCCGTGCGCAGCCGTTGTCAAGTCCTGCGCTAACGAACGAACGGCATTTCATCTTTATTGAAGTAGGTAGGTACGTATACTTATATATAGATAAACATAAAGAAATGAATGAAAACACCAGAGTGACAACAAAGACTCCGTATCTCGAATAACATGGCGGTACAATTCGTCGTCATTAGCATTATCTTCTTCGTGAACTGAAATTGGTTGCCAAGCAAACGTATTATTAGGAGTCAACTAATTGCTTATTACCATACCTACGAGTCGCAAGTGAAATAGTTCCGAAGCTGAAATTGCGTCGGAAACTAATTTCCACGTTATTATGTTGTTTTGCTGTTGGAAAATATGTCAAAACTCGTTAACGCACGGTATGAAGTCAATTACAAAAGCTAACGCTGTTGTATGTGGGCACGTTAGACTTAGAAATAATGTAGACTTGAGTGTCACGAACCGTATATAGAAGCGAACAAAAAAGCAAGCCGATTTGTGTGTTCCACGCGAATTCACATGTACGAAACATAGGTGTACGTCAGGTTGGCCACGCAAGAGGTTTGGTTAGAGGCATCCTAGTTATTAAAAAAAACTGACTTTTCGGCGGGAAGTTGAACCGTGATGTTGTCAATTTTGTTTTATTTTACAAAAAAAATGTGTTTATTTGATAAATAATGTGTAATATTAGTGGGCTATGAACCATTGTGTATTCATAAACGTGCACGAGTGAAGGAAATTGAAATAAAATAGTATAACTTGACTTTTCAAGTTCTCCCAAGATATCCGATATTTTTTTTGTGTAGTATCCGCAGCTTTACGGATAGGGGCAGGGGATTCATTTCAATACCATCATCGCCATCAACATTATCATTAACATCAAGGTTTGGTACATATCATTCAATAACAATTATCAAGAATTACTCGACACTGGCAAAAGTGCCACTATTTTGTAGCCGATTTCCAACTTAAAAAAAAAGAAGATGAAGGGTCATCACTTTCAAGTAGTGCTCTCTCCTCGCGAAATATTGCCACGTTCGAGTGAGACGAAGCGAGGTCGCAGCTTTTGAAATTACTACACAAACAGTGCGCGATTCCAACCTATTGTTTCAACCTCTACCTACCAGCCAGTGATCAGGAACATTTCGTTTGATTTAAGAATAATAAATTGTTATTTTTTATTTTAAATAGTTTCGAAAGACGTTGATAAGTGTCCTTCAATCCAGCAATCAAGTAATAAAATAAATTATTTATAATAAATTAAGTACGTTGAAAACTACCGTAACTTCAACATTGGCGCAATATAAATACGATTTTTAATTTATTATTTATAACTTTATTATAGTCAATGCTGTCTATCTATATAGAGGATTAAATAGAGCGAGCTTTGGTTTGTTGTATGTCCATTACGTCACAGAACTTGATCCCTTTTACCGCGTATGTATGTTTTTAAAAATCAACAGTTTAAATTCCTGGCTATGGAAAATATGATGATGCAGTTTTAGTTTTCTTCGAAATCGGTCTTTGATACTCCATATAGTTCGCACATTCATGACCACTTGAAAAGGCCACTCTGTATACTTCTAACATGGCATGGCAGTCTATTTAAAAATCCTAGCAAAAAAAAATTCACAATAAAATAAAACATTTAAAAATAAGCCATGTTTCCCATCCCTGGCTCGCGAGCCGCATTTATCTCGCGCACTTATTTGTCGAGACTACATTATGCACGCTAGCTTTTCAACGGCTCCAAGGGTGTGGGAAGGATCGTCCCTGTTCGTTCAGCCCACAGTCGAAACTATACAGAAAACGAGCCGGAACGTTGCATGATTCGTTTTAAATTCTATTGTCCTAATTTTGGCAGTCTGTGAACATTCCTGAATGAACATAACGTAACGGGATTTGGCTTAATTGATAGAACTAAGCGACACTTGACTGGATTAGTTTTATTTCAGTGTGTAGTGTTCGCGTAAATATAAGAAATCAATAAAGTATTTTATTGAAATACTACTCTGTCAAGAAAGTACCGGGAATAGATCAATAATACACAAAATGTTAGTTATTCATCCAATTTTATTTTATCACCTTCAAAGTATGCCCCTTCAGAAACGATACACTTACGCCAACGAATAATCCAATCATCAAAAATTTTTTAAACGCTTTTTCCGGAATTGAGTTTAGTTCTCGCCGCGAATTCTCCTTTATGTCTTCTACTGAATGAAAACGGGTGCCACGAAGTGGTAATTTGAGTTTAGCAAAAAGAAAGAAGTCGGCTAGAGCCATATCTGGTGAATAAGGTGGTTGTTTGATGGAATTTGTTGAGTTTTTTGTCAAAAATTCGTTCACAATTATGGCCTTGTGCGAAGGCGCATTATCGTGGTGCAAAATCCAAGAATTTTTTTCCACAAATCTGGCCTTTTTCGTCGAATTTGCTATCTTAAACGCCGCATAACTCTCAAATAATATTCTTTATTTACCGTTTGACCTTCCGGCAAGAATTCCGAGTGCACAACACCGCGATAGTCAAAGAAAACAGTCAACATGACGTTGACTTTTGATCGACTTTGGCGTGGTTTTTTCGGTTTCGGTTCAGTTGGAAGGCGCCACTCCGAAGCTTGTTGACTAGTTTGCATGTCAAACTCGTAAACCCACGTCTCGTCACCAGTAACAATGCGTTTCATGAATGTTGGGTCGGAATTGACTCGTTTTAGCATGTCCTCAGCGACTCTTATGCGATTGAGTTTTTGGAGAAAAATCAGGTCTTTTGGGACTAGCCGAGCGGCAACATGTTTCATACCCAAGTGATTATTTAAAATGATACGGATCGACTCGTGAGACACAGAAAGTTCGGCGGCTATCTCTCTCAAACTTGAATGAGGATTTTCAGTCACTATTTCCTTCACTTTTGCGATGTTAACTTTAGTTGCAGACGTTGATGGCCTACCAGAGCGAGGAAAATCTTCCATCACATCTCGACCGCTTTTAAACGCTTTGTACCACTCATAAGCACGTGTTTTTGATAAAGTCGATTCACCGTAAGCCTTCTGTAACATTTTCAGTGACTCCGAACACGAAATTCCATTGGCAATGCAAAATTTAAGACAAACTCTTTGTTCGATGTTTTTGTCCATTATGAAATTCGCAATACACACTAGATATGATATAACTAAAAACAGCACTGTATTTAATCTAAATAACAGATGCAACTCAAACCCCGCGCCAAAATGGAAAACAGTTGTGCCAATCTAACAACAAGAACAAAAAACAAAAATTGAAATAGGAACTTTAAGCAAATCATCGATTCCCGATACTTTTTTGACTGAATGTATATTTATAAATGTTGATATATTTTCAAATCAAACGAATTGAGACAATTCGAACACAAGATTCCTCCCGTCATTTATTATTCAAATTAAAATCATTCGGAAATTTATTGAGTCGATGAGGAATTCATCCATTATCACTTACTTTCGCAATGTTCGTTCGGCTGTGTAAAGATAGGAATTGTATACCTACGAAACGGTCCTCAAACAAGAGATGAAGTTGTGCTCGAGAAATTATGTTTATTGATCGATTTCATATTTGATAAATAATTGCTATAGCACAGGAATTTTACAAATATTTACCGACTAATAATTGGAATATATTTAGGTGAACACCCGTAAAAACATATGAATGCCTTTAACATTCTACGAAACTTGTGCAGATTTATATTTAAGCGAAACCACTGGCAAAATCGAGCACATGAAAAATAGCAAACTCTTCGAGCGTATTAAAAAAGGGAATTTTTTTTTATCAAAGTCATCAGTGCGTCAAGAATCGTTACCCTCACAAGAGGAGGGTCGGTAAAACTGAGCCCGTATTGTTGACAGGCCTGCGTACTGAGCATTCAAATACGGTCCAAGGAACATAGGGATTAACATGTTTGTAGAGTATTTTTGTCCTTATCTAACCGCATAAGGAAAACAGGATCGAACATCGCGTATCAACGTGGTGTAAAGACAGATTCGACCAATACGATCGCACCAAAATGCGTCATTTTCCTATCATCTCTAATTACCATTGGTAATATTTTATCCACGTTATTATTTGTATTTTAGAAAGCAAAACCCGGAGCATTAAAATTATATTTCGTTATTACATAGGTGATGAAGTAAAAAAAAATTAAAAAGTAACAAAAATTGTTGAGAATATTTTTTAAACGTTGACAATCCGAGGCCAACATTTAGGTTAATTTATAAAATGTGTGTGTTTTTTTTATTAGATTGCAGTGTGCCACTCACTTGAGTTATATGCAAACTTAATTTTATTTTCTTTACAACCTGCTGATTGACCTCCTAAAATAAATAAGACACTATTTTATCTTTACGTTATATATTAAAGTAGAAGATAATATTTATGTTTTTGCGAGTCTTTTTCCACCAGTAATAAAGTACCATGCCCACGGATACGGAGTCAATCCCCCTCTCCCTCCTGAACTATAACAATGACGTGTAGGTGGGGGGGATTCAGGGAATGCTAATAGAGTAGGAAGTGTTCCGTCGTCAAGGCGTTTCATTTCCACACGGATCGCTCCGCGAAATTGAATAAATTTGAATTCCGAGCTTGAAACTGTGTTGCCAACATTGGCTAAAGTACCTATATATTTACTGAAAATTAACTATAAAAACGTTACTTAAGGGAGAGCAATAATTTTGCACAATACCTGCCTTCCTCTTTGGGGAATACAGGCGTCGCGACGCGACGCGGTGATAGAGTTTGATAAGTGGGTATTTAAAACGCGAGGAACAAGAGTTTGTAACTAAGCACTACCGTCGTGTCCAATCTATAAAACGGTTTGGACAGTTTACTTTTAAGTTAAGAGTTGGCAACCCAGTCTGGGAACAATCTTTTCAAGTAGTGGAGGAGGCGTCAAAAATTGTGCGACGAATCGATGATAATCGATAGCGACTCGCGAGTTTATTGTTTGCTTTTTTTAATATTTTTTTCTTTGTACCGTCAGCGTCGGTCACACCTTCAACTAAATAGAGCGATTAGTGTAAACGAATGCGCTTTGACAATTTTAACAATATTATTATTAAAATGGAGCAATTAAAATATGAAAGTATTTATTTATAATTGAGACCCCTCACACTCTCATCATACATATCAGTGTTGGTTTGATAAAAAAAAATGCAAATTACTTAAAATAAAGATACAATATAATGTTAAAAAACATGAGGATTACAAAGATTTGTGCCAGGATGTTGTAACAAAAAAGTTGAATGTGTGTGTGTGTGTGTGTGTGTGTGTGTGTGTGTGTGTGTGTGTGTGTGTGTGTGTTTTACGTATGTAAGTGTGTAAGCGTTTGTGTTATGAGTGTGTGTTGTGTGAGAGTATATGGGTGTGTGTATGTGAATGTATCCTCAATTTTCTTTATTGAAGCTATAAGTATCTGCGATAGCGTTGAATTGATTCAATCAATAAAATTTGAAACGGCTTCAATCGCAAATTAATACTCACAGGAATGACAGGGAAGTGTAGGTAAGTACATAATTAGACATTTTGTATTCGATCGAAAACCCTTATTTACATAAGTACTTAAGTACCCGATGAATTTTATTAAAGGAATTATTTCCGGCTAAATTCGGTCCAATTAGCTCGTATGTCACGACTTGAGGTAAACATAATCGGAAACTTCCATAATTGGAAAGCGTTTCAGCAGCAAAATTGTTTTCCTCGTACGGCATTTCGCTGAACTATCCAACATTCATCCATCGATCTCATTTCTGAAAACATCGATAACTCCCATCGCTTCGTCAAACTGCAAAAATAAAAGGCAAAAGAAATCTATCGAAAGGTGCGCTTAGAGAAGAAAAAAAAGCTATTCTATTTTATAACCAATTCGTATAAATATCTTCGAGTGTACGGATCGAATAGGAGTGCTTTACCAATAGCGACGGAGCCCTCGATATAGCAATTTCATCGCAAATTGAAACGTCTGTGTACCTGTACTGTACATTACGTTAGTCCCTTTGTTGCTCTTCGATGCGAAAAGAAATGATACGAGTAATACAATAAATAGCGATATTACCAACGACAAACGCCTTAAAGACGGCGGGATTATTTACATGCGAATAAAGTAGGCATACCAGCCAACGTCTTTCGCAGAAAACGCCGCGAATTAAACATGATTCAATTTTATATGCCAGATGCGATTTGGAATGTTTTCGCAGTCCTTATTTTATTTTCTTAACAGAATTGAGGTGGGTTTTGTGCTTAATAAAGAGACGCCGTCGTCGTAGTCGAGACTAGAGAGCCTAACAAAAGCTGTGATTGTCAAAGAAAATCTGAATTAATTAAGTTGTGTGCTGGATTCTGTCCGCAGTATTTATTTCGCTTTGCCGCCTTAATTGGCGATGTTGTTTGAATTTTATGTAGACAAGTCCTTATTGTTTATTCGTGGTTTTTATTTAGTTTGAGATAACACAATATATCAATTAAGTATCATCTTGACCGTAAATAAAATATGTGCCTAGGTACTTACGGGAAATGGTTTCAGAGCAGAAAGCAACTATTTATCTTGTTTTTTTTTACTCATATTCTTTACATAGCACAATCATAATAAAAACTTACTCGAGTCTTTGCCATTAAAAAGTTCATCCGAGTGAAAATCTATCAAACAAAGAGTTGTCACGAATTCACACAAAAACTTGGCGAGATGAGATGCCAGACGAGCAACGTTCTCCTCAAATTGTTTATAGAGAATAAATCAACGAATCGGTACAATGAGTTGTGAAGATATAATATTTGTGGTACAACGGTGCCGCCATTGTGTTCTCCGGAGTGAAATTTCGCGGCGATCGAGATTGTGACGTCGCTCGCACCAAACAGATAAGGGGACACACGCTTATAAAGTTATTACAACTTGTTGGGTAACATGTTCGATCAAGGATACAACGATAAACTTATTGCGAGGATCAATTATTTTTTTAATTTTTCATTCTACTGCCAGTACCAACATTATTGGAGGATTTTTCCTGGCTTGCTTTGATATTTAGCCTTACTACAGCAACTGGTCGCTGAAAAGTTTGTTTTGTTAGTTAATAACACACATACCTATTTACATATCTGTGTGCTTCATAATGTCCATGTATAAATAAATTATTGTTCAGCCTTTCATGAGCATTGAACAGCTGGATAGACAAAGTAATTCAATAAAACATATGACGTCAATAAACAAAGCCAAAGGTTGTGTTTACTTGTGTGTAATGCCTCAGAATTATATTTCAAAAAAGACGACATAAGTTTTGTTTACTGTGACTACTATAAATTATAACAAAACGTATCTGGGGTGCGTTTTCAATGTCTGTCCTACATTTCTAATTCTCCATTAAAAGTAATAACAATATTTCTTGGCGCGAGCCACAAAACACATTAAAACGCGGAACCCTAAACAAACAACTTTTTTAATCTCACTGACAACCAATTAAACGCAAATGAATCACACACTCAATGAGCAACACGTCTTGACACGTGCCCAACTTCTATTCACCTGTCAAAATGGTGTCACGGTGAAGATATATTAAGCCTACATCGCCACGTCTCGTGTATTATGCATAATGTACTAACGCGATTTTACCATGTGTTTTTTTACAATCGGTTCTGAAATGGTTAGCAGTCTCTGTAGATTTTATTTTATATTTATATGCTTGCTACGCCACCAATTAACTTACAATTAAGGCGATGTTATTAGCGACAATTATTGGCCGTATTTTAACTTCGCAGTACAGCTTGTCTCACTGTTCGTTCGTGTGTCAGTTTTGAATGAAACGCGTAAGAAAATTTAACATCGAAAACCGTTCGCTTTCCATTTCAATTGCCCGTATGACACCATCGCTCTTGTGATCTGATCAATGTATTGTTTGGAGTTACGCAAATAGGCTAAATGCGTTCCCACCGTCCTATTGCGTTTATTGTGTTCTGTGGAATGGACAAATCAAATTATAAGGAGATATGAGTATGTTATCAATTGAGGTCTATCATGACGCCTTGTGTGTGCTATTTAAGTGAAACGATGTAGTACGTCAGGCGCTATGATTGTCATCCTAGTTCAGAGGGGTTGTTTCAGTTTTATTAATAGGACAGGATCAGATGTTATTGCAACGTCTCAGTCTAATATGATAGGATAAGACGTGAGAATACAATAAGGTTAAAATTAAGAAAAAATATATGATAGGACAATGAGCCGTAATACGGTGAAAACGGAACAACCCGTCCAGAGCATAGTAGCGCTTAAAAACGACATCTATTCAGTAGAGGCGGCGGCATAATAAAATCACAATTATAAATGTAATGGTCTTGGAAAATCTCTCACTGTTACCTCTCTCCCCCTCTCTCCTAAGCCTTCAATAACCCGACGACACTGCGATAATTCACAAACTCGAGTAATTTCAATGGTACACAGATCCGACCAGCCAATCGAGACACCTAGCTCCACACTACGTAGGTATAATTTTATTACAATATTTGCACGATAACTCTGTCACGGACGAGGTCCGACCGACCGGTCACCGTCGTGTCAACTCTATATCGGCCGTCAATATTTGGGTTCGCCGACGAAGCGAACCGACAATTTCAGATCTGTTCAGACATCTGCCAGATTACTCAGCGATCGAATCGAATGCGCGACTAAGTCCTAGGTAACATTCAAGGTGTAACAATAATAGTGTCAGATAATTTTAGTATAAAATACATGTGAGAATGCCGTTTGATTTTCTTCATACTATAGATCAATATAGATATTTATATGTTAACAATGGTATAAAAAGTAAAAATCTGTTACAAAAAAAACCACTTATTATGCCTGTCACTATTGTTAGGGGTTAGAGGTATTATGGGTTAGCAAAGATAGCACAGATTAAGTGCTATCTTTGCTAACCCATAATACGTCACGTCACTCACCCAACGATCAGTTATGAACCTAATACTATTATTTAAAAGAGCAACCTTGGAATTTCACGGCCTCACTTCTTAATAGAAATGTCAATCCCAATGGGTGGATAAGTCTTACTGTAAAATTATCATCAAATACGCTTAAAGCTTTCCGAGCTGTCAACACGGCTTTGCGAACACAGCCGAGGGCTTCCGCCCGTTTCTGAATGGTTCTCGATTTCATAATACCAGGTATCGAGAGCTTAATTGGGGATCGATTCTGCGCTACCGAGTCGGGGCGAGTCGATGAACAGCGATTACGATAGGAATTATAGGTAGGTACCGGGCTATTGTGTATCCATAGACTGGATTATGGTGGATCATGTACATGGAAATTTCAGACTTCTGTATTAGCCTCAGCCTCGAATTTAGCGGGCAGCGGGGTGGCGGCGGCGGCGGCGCGGGAGCAGCGCTCGTTGGCCGCCCCGCCCCACCAGTGTCTCCAACCATGCCGTAATTACGGTAGATCTACCGTAATTTTTCTAGATCTACCACCTACCGTAGACATGTTATTACGGTGACATATTCTACCGTAATTTCGTCCGTGTCCATATTCTATAATGAACACTTGATTTAGCAAAATATTACTGCAACATTGCATTGGGATATGCGTAACGTAAAAAAAAAAAAAAAAAGGTCATTCTGCTACTTCTGTTTGGAAGAATGACCTTTTTTTTTTTTTTTTTTACGTTACACATCTCCACTGCATGGATATTTTAGCTGCAAACACTGGTCTGCCGTAATTTTCCACCATCTACCGTATTTTGAGACCAGTCAACACCGTAATTTTGACAAAGAGAGTTGGAGACACTGCGCCCCACTGCCACGCCGCTGTTTTCGAGAACCGGTCCATTTGATTTTACGCATAAGATCCTGCCGCTCCCGCGCCGCCGCCGCCGCCGCGCCGCTGCTCGCTAAATTCGAGACTGAGGCCTTAATGCCTAATGGCATAGACAGTAAGCAATATTTTTTTTAAAACATATTTAAATAATCACCGCGTTTCTATTTATTTTGCGGTAAGAGTCAAGGTAACGTGATGTGTAATTGCTCGGTCGCTGCGATGAATACACTTTGACACTGTCTAAACACCGAGTGTCTGGTGTCAAGTGTCGGCAGTGTATACCTACCATAAGTTAACTGGAGAGCGCACAGCAAAGGAGGATGAGGCGTCTAACATCAGTCTTTCACTAAGACTTGTTTAATTTTATTTGATTGTTAAATGAAGTATCTCGGTGCGTGGCTTGGAACTCAACAAACAAACGAACAAGCGAACAACATAATGGTACAAAGATAAGACCGTTTTTCGGTTGTTAACAAAATATCAAGTTTTTCATGTAACGTAACGAAATAACTTTGGATATTATGTAGACAATAAACAATGACACCTCTACAGTTGAAGTTTGTACGTAATGTCCTAATGACCGAAGGCATTGTATGGAAATCTGTCTGAGAAGCAAATTTGAATTGTAGTTTTTATAGAGGAACATATTTTACGATATTTTTAGTACTTAAGTGTGTATTACACACGTGCATAAAAAGTGATCATAACCGAATATTTTAGAAAAACAAAATGGACACACGAAAGTATCACAATTACAGTGATATTCATTTAAATTGGAATCTTAAAATAGATATATAAGGTCTGATTTACAATGTGCTGTAAAATCGAGTCCACAATTTAGCTCATAAAAATCTGTCAAATAAATTGTGCATAGAACTTTGACCCTTATTTTCTAAAAAAATACATATTAAACACTCATGAACTATTAATACATAATAGAATAACCTAACGTTATTTTACAATCTCAAATCCCCTTCGTAGTGCTACACAACATAACATAATACAACAAACTAGGAACACAAACTGCTCCCCAAATATCCAGAAAACAATTTCAATAAGCGATAACATGATCCTTCGAATACTTTAAAGCTCTATAAGACGTTAGCAAAGACACGGACAGGTGAATAGCTTTGTAATGAACACAACAGGCGAGTTTCACAGTCAGGCGGGTTTCACAGCCAGGCGGATTTCACAGACACAGAAAGGCGAAATACCATTAATACTGGGCTCAATATCTTACAGTATAATACAGTAAGAATCCTTTTGACCAGGTGATGATCCCTGGAGCAGGTTCTCATAAACGAACGAACATCCAAATAAAAATATATTAGGTAATTGATGATCCTGGGATGGGAGGTAGGTACTTTCTCCTCATCACAATTACTGTAAGTTTACAATATTACACAACTAGATGCGCCCTGCGGTGTTACCCGCGCAAAAAATCATGTCGATCCTATGCGCTATGAAAAATTCAAACAAATCTATTCCATGGGAACCATACAATTTACCGGGATGAAAAGTAGCCTATATGCTATTCCAGACTATCTAATATATCTATCTCTGTGCCAAATTTCATTGAGATCCGTTCAGCCGTTCTGGCGTGATTGAGTAACAAACATCCATCCAAACTTTCACATTTATAATATTAGTATAGAAGTATAGATGCAAAGTCAGTATCAAAATCATCAAAGAAACGCTTTATACGAAACCGCAAAAATCTCAGAAAAATGTAGTACAAAACAAAATTTAGACCACAGAAATGGGCCCCCCGTTCGCGACCGAATTGCCCAACCGCACGGCAAAGGTGAACTTCTGGAATTTTCGCAAAAGAGACATTTCCCACGGTAAATCGCAGTTTAATATTAATTAGGGCCCGAGGTGCGGGGGGTCGGGGCCCTACGCCCTTTGAATATTTCAGAGGTGCGGTGCGGGCGAATATATATGTCTTGGGGTCAGACGGCTGCGGTCGGGATAGGCGGATTCGGAGTGAATGCGGGCCGTTACTTGATCGATCCTACCTTAGATTGTTCCGTTTGCTGTTCTGTGGGTTAGGATCATTTAATTGTTAAGGTAACCATTGACATTTCAAGTAAAATAACTTGAAATGTTACGAGGAATTAACCCATAATCTCATGATGAGCGTAGGAGAAGGATAACTACATATTCCTTGCGCTGGTTATAAGGATGTACCAAAATTTCTCCAATGTGGAAGTGATCGACATTGGAGAACGCGAACTAGAAAATTTTATGTCATAGGAAAAAAATATTTAGGCGATCTATGAAGCGTGAAGGGGCGATCATGAACCGGAAGACGTGATAGGACTTTCCCCTACAAACTAATATACCTATCACATGCATACCACAGGGATCTAGTGGATGAGATTGGAAGAGATCCCTAATGTATGGGAGTCATTGGATATAGCATATTTCCAGCAGTGGCCGAAAGTTTCGGGTGATAGATTGACGAAAAAGATTGATTGTGATAACTTCTGAATCTCCAAAAATGTATCAAAAAGATATAACTTGAGATTATACGCTCGCTAGAGTCGCAAGTCTCTAGCATCTACGAAAAATATTTCTGTTGAAAACAGTCTCTCGAGCAAACGATATGCGCGCTCTACAACCTGTGACACATATGTTTTACGAAAACGCGACCGAATCTGAACCTCACAACAGAGCTACTCCATCAATACCTTTTACAAATGCAATAAACAGAAGTATACCATTAGAAACTGTAACGTGATAGGTCCCTAACGAGCCCGGACGAGGCGGCCCACTGGACCATTGGGCACAGACAATGGCAGACGTGACGCGCAAGCAAATGGAGAGACACGCGGGCGCACACGTCTTCGGGGTCGTAGAGATACGAGTGAGGCGTGATATGGACGTCACAGTCGGATTTATGATACAAGTGATGCGATTCAAGGATAGCCGTAGCAGCCTTCGCAGCATGGACGCCCGGCAGGTTTAAGCAGTTTCAGGGAGGTGAAACTACAGGTGATTGAATGGATTGGTATCCTTAACCTTGAACCTGTGCTTCTTTCGCGCATTCATAGTCATTATGTGACGTCAGAATTTTGACAGTAAAGCGATTTAAAAAAAAAAACTTGCGTTACATAATCATTACAAGTATATTAAAGAAGCGCAGGTTAAGGTTTAGTATACTTACTTTCTGAACCACCCGGTATAGGAAAACGCGTTACAGTCGCAGCCTGCGTACCTTTCCATTGTGCTCAATGACCCGTTTGGTGCGCTTTCGTGAATTGCGCGTCGACTGCAGACGAAAAGTCGTCGTGTATGAATGCCCTAAAATCCTCGAGTCGTATATAAATACTCTGAGGGCATTCTCTCGAGTAAAGAATCAGCTTTCTTCAAATTAAACAATACTTACCCACGGAGATGTGTAAACTATTTCAATAGATTTTGCCGATAAACAAACTTAGTGGATTTTATCACACCCATTTTTAACCCAATATATTTGAATATGAATGAAACGTAGCGCAGGGATATTTCAGCCGCACCGATTGAATGAAATGAAATTTCACTCCACTGAAAATACTTTAAAAGTAGGTCGGCAAGCGGTATTCTAGCAGTGACCTTTAGCCCAAAATAAAAGAAGGACTTTGAATGTCAAACCTTATTCCACACTCCGTAGCATTTCGAAGAAGGTACATACCTGAAACAAGACGGAGAAAAAAAAACCGTTAAAACGAATTTCGAATTTTAAAACAATATACCGTAGTACCATAAAGTACCTACGCCTTATCAGCCCTGGGTGTCACACATGCCCATAAAGTGTCGTACATCGACGGCGTACATACATGCACAGTTTACCTGTCAACACGCTGCCACGTTTCCTGTGCCACACCGCATTACGTAGTTAAACAGTGTCACGGTGACACACGTGCGCATGTGTGTGTGTGTGTAACGTAGGTACAGATTACACACACACAACCACGATATAAGTACACTGCACTGAGCTTCACAATAAATGTTGCGGTAATTTTGGAGATTCCGTGAATATCGGCAGTGACTAATTTAAATAGAATAGGACAGCATAGTTCGAGTTACACAATTTAGTATACACTTTAAATTTAAAAAAAGAAATAAATTCTTTCTAATTATAATATTTATACTTAGAATGATATTTATTGAATATTGACTTCTCATATTTACCCGAATACTACACATTGAAATAAAACTAAACTTACGGATTTATCGCGTTAAAAAATAAAATAATCGCGATAAAATCCGTAAGATTAGTTTTGTTTCAATCATATTTATTGATATTAAATAAAGTATATAATTTCATAGATAGCTTTGAATTTTGGTGAAAGCAAATGGGAAACTTTCATGTAGGTATTGTATATAAACAAGTGGTTCACATATTGATGTCTTATATTTACGCGAACACTACACATTGAAATAAAACTATTTTTTTGGATTTTATCGCGTTTATATTTTATTTTACGTCACCGACGTTTATTTCAATAAACAAGTGGTGGTATTCCCGGGGAATTTTCCACTTACAGATTTTAAAACGCCAACACTGCCACGACTTATACAGGGTGGGCCAGAGTAAAGTTCACTTTTGAAACCTTTATAAAAAAAGACTGATAGTACTAAAACAATTTATTTAAAAAGTAACTTAATGTAACATTATTATAATTTATTTTTTGAAAACAACATCATCTAGATGTGCTCCCTCTCGTCGGGAGCACTCTTCCAAGCGGTGTTTAAAATTTTCAAAAACGCGCTGGCACGTTGCTGTTGATATAGCCGCCATTTCCGTTCCAATGTTTTCTTTCAAGGCGGTAATTGTCTCTGGTTTATTGGAGTAAACGTTATTTTTGAGGTATCCCCACAAAAAAAAATCCGGTGGAGACAAGTCGGGCTTCGTGGTGGCCACTCGATATCACCCCTCTTAGAGATCACTTTACCGGGGAACATCTCCTTTACGACCTCCATACTGGCATTAGACGTGTGGCAGGTGGCGCCATCCTGCTGGAACCAAGTCAGGGAGTTGTACTCCTGCAGCCCAGCAAGAGTTGGTCTTAAAAAATCTTTTAGCATTTTGACATATCGCTCAAGTGAAGGAAAGTGAACTTTATTCTGGCCCACCCTGTATTATGTAGCTTGTTATAATCAGCCAATATGTTGAACGTCTAATGAGCACCTACGAGCCGCGACATCCATCTGTATAAGTAGAACAATACCGTTTAGCGCAGCGTAGGTAGGTAGGTAGGTAGGTGCTAACATTCTTGTAATTCAACGCCGAACGAATATAATTATTAGTGTCGTGTGTATGAGCTGTTGTTGGTTTTAATGTTTTGCATAAGCACTATCAATTCAATTCAACTCAGCACGTTAAACGGACTAGTTTAAAAAAAGTTCTCGGGAGTGGGTAGTCGAAAACGGCAGGATTAAATTATAAGAACGTATCAAAGGAATATATAAGGTGAAACCATAATAGTGTAAAGGTATTTTGACAGGGCCAACAGTAGGTTCTAAAGATTACATTCCCAAAGAACACAATCAAATGATTAAACATTTAAAAAATCAGATTCTGTATTGAGCGCACGACCAAACGCTACAGGATGGTCTTGTTTACAAAAAAATCAAACACAATTTACTGCCATTTTTTTTTATTTTATTTTTTTTTTATTTGGGGGTCGAGTCACCTTCGTCCGTAGGAGAATTAAGTACCCTCGAGATACCCTACACGTGACCCTGGGTGGTGCCAACCAGTTGACAACTCTACTGGTGGTAGGCTTCGGCCGTGGCTAGTCACCACCCACTGAACAAAGCCATGTCGCCAAGCGGCCTAGCCGTGTTCCGGCATGATGTTCGGTGTTGCCATTTATGGATGGCGGGTCAGATCAGTTGCGCTGCATGTGCCTCTATCTACTGCCGCCTTCCTACCTAGGTAAGTATGCTCCATCGTAGATCTCATCGCCACTTACCATCAGGTGAGATCGAGATCAAATACTTGCCTATAATGTAATAAAAAAAAAAAAAACAATTATTTTATATATCAACGTGATCCAAACAACTTACAGATTCATCTGGCAAAATATTTTACAATATTTTTGTTAAACCATCCGATCCATCAGAAAACTTACGATTCTCATACATTTTAAATGTTGACATATCCAGTATTTTGTTCACATTCTCTTATTTTTTATTTTCTTAAAAATACCTTTAATACAAGTTGTATATAAGGCTTTCATATGACCTTGCTGTAAATCATTCAAAATGAACAAAATAAAAAAAATACCACAATCAACACGAGAGAATTTGTTGCGTGAAATAACGCTGATAATATTTTACCTATTGATTTACTGTAATGCAGTTAATATATTGCACATTGTTTTATGAACCTTTTAATCAAACCCTCGCAATAATAAATTATCGCAATATTGCAAGTGCCGTGATTCACGCCATTGTGACAAAATTAATGAAACATTGCAATTATCCACATAAACGCTCAGATCAAGCGCGAAGGCATCTATTTGGAAACACAAACAAAATAATAATTGATGTGGTGAGACACCCTGTTATCGGACTAGGCATTTTTTAAAACATGCCACAGAGCAAGTATAGTATTTTTATATACTGTGCTTTTACTATAACTTATTTATATACTTACCATAGTCTAGTGTGTATATTAAAGAATATATGATATTTAGTGTCAATAAATGTAACGTTATTTTACAAATGACAGTTAGATAGTAGTCAGACAACTTTGTGAAACTTTAAAGGAGCTATTTTCGGATGTAAATGTGCGTATGAAAGATGTCTTCACTGAATGTCTCATCTTGGTGGAATATAACCCATTCTTTCAATTCCATACAACTGGCAGTCATACACTGCGCCAATACAATTTTAAATTTAAAAAATCTTATACCCGATTGCGTACTGAAGAAAATCAAATCCAGTAGCAAATTTAACTGTCGGGTCCCATTTCTGCGAAGCTTTGATCAGGTATAGATTTTTAATGGGCCCTGACTTGTGAGTAGGCTGATAACATTACCCTTCGCAGTCGGGTAAAAAATCTTCTTATTTGCAACAGACGATAACTGGCCCCCTCATCCCGCCGAGATGCAACAAGTCAGTCTCACCGTAGCATCTATGTCAAGGCCTGTTATAAGTACCACAATGGCGTAAGATGTTTTTAAAGTTTTTACTTATTAGAAATCGAGTTGCTAGTAATTATTTGTTTTTACTAACTTATCTCCTCGTTAAGTTACCTAAGTTATTTCGTACAAACCACTTTTTTTAATAATTAATAAATAGAACAGTAAAAAATAACACGATTTAAATTCATGATTAAATCAGGCTAAGATCTTAAATTTACATAATATGATGTAGAGTTCTTCTGCGGCCTAACAATGATTAAAAGGCGGGTAGGTGGCTGAATCTTTACCACATTATATAATGTTATTATTCGTCACACCTCTTAAAGCATACACTGCAGTGCACCAACATTTTGCCGGTGGCATTTGGTTCCAATATCCCGGTAAGCCCATTGTCATTATACCGGGAACTCTAACCCAAAGTACGACGGAGATTCAGGGCCACAGTTGCACACTAATAAAAAAAATAACGATGACATTACAAACTGAATATCACAACTAATCATAATTAATAAGTACCTATTCAATGATGCAACATCCATTACGTCACAAGTTCCGCAACCGAACGCGCAGCATCGCTACAAAATTAATCAAACTACACACACACCGCACCGATAATTTATAACGCGTCACTTTGCGTGCTGCAATCGTAGGGGGATGGAAGGAGGGGGTTCTCGCTACACCATGAGCAAATGAGGTGGAAACTATGGCTGTAATTAGACTTATTCATAGCCATCTCTATATCATCTAGCATTGTTCATTTAATAAAGTAGATAAATACGATTTTTTCGAATTTTATCACGTTTATTTTATGTTTTACGTTCCCGACACGTTTTGTTCGTTTTATTTTACTACACATTGAAATAACAAAAGACCATTTTATTTCAATGTCTATATTTGCGTAAATATAAGAAATTAATACATTAAGGATAAAAAATAATCTATATGCCTACTTTTATTTCATGTAAATTAACCTTTTTTTATAATAAAAATAGAATAAATCTATTTGTAACCGTATACGTATTTTTTACGAATAACGATAATTTCTTCATGCCAATATTATTTCAAGTTTGTTATGTTATTGCACCTTATAAATATGGTTACTTTGTTGGTTAGCGTTATATTTGCACTCGCGACAGCCCTGAGAGCGACGCGGGGTGGTTAGATTGACAAGTCGCGGGCGTAAATCACTAGAGGGGGTGCGGTGTCGCGGTGTCGCGGTGTCGCGGTGTCGCGGTGTTGCGGTGTCGCATTGTCGCGGCAACGCTAGTAGCCTATGACGTATTGAGGCAAGCAGACTTCCGAGTTAGAAACTTCGATTCACACTTTGTGTATAGTCACCTATAAGTTACTATAAGTAAGTATTAATTTTCAGCGGGATATTGAAAAGCAATAACTTAGACCTAGTTATGAATGAAGGCAGTATTTTGTTTGTAACTAATTGTAGTTCGCAAGATAGATGATGACTTACGTTGGTAAGAATTTTCATGGCAAGTATTGTGTCTGTAATATACCTGTGTGTGGGGTCACATTATTAATTGTATGCCAACGCAGACTATAGCTTTAATACCTACATCTAATGTTAACTAGACAATTGTCACGATCGCGACACTTCGGAAGGCGACGCGATGAGTGACAGCGCCCGTGTCAATGAACTCACCGAATGGTACCTTTTTTTAACCGACTTCAAAAAATATGAGAAATCACGTTCGTTAAATATTCGATTAAGTTAGACAAGGTAGATTTGAAGATTAGATTATTTTTTGCTTTTTAGTTTTTTGAAGTTTTTTTTATTAAAGAAGTATAGTTTACAATTAATTACGGAATTAAATAATAATTTGTGAAATTTAATTTGGGAATTATATTCGATTTCGATTCTTGCTAAGACCAAAGAAGTACTATGTGTAACATTAATTATACATTTATGTGTATTTTATTGATATAATTTAGCGGTGGGTTTCCACCGAAGCGAGTATGAGCGGAGCAGAGAAAAATATATCCATAATATTGTTTAGAATACATAAAGCGGTGAGGTATGGATTTGATATACGAGTATTTCGAATGGTTTACTTTTCTTCGCTGACGCTTCAGTAGAAGCGCACCCTTATACCTACACCCAACACCCAAATACCTACCTGCACAATACATTCACAGTTAACGGTAAGACTCTCAACCAATAACACGTCCGCACACCAATTCGATTCAAATTCACACTTCAACAGCTTCTACTAGAGGGGGAGACGACTTAATCGGAACACTTTAACTCAATCAACGTGCTCAAATGCAAAATAGGTTTACCCGCGCCGCACTATAATCGCTTTAGTGCCCGAAACGAGGTACCGCTCTAGGCCTCGGCTCATTCCTCATTCAACTTTACCCCAATCTACCCGTGGCCTTTTAATTCGCTCGTTCGATATTTGCAATCAACTTTTTCAAAGTTTTTTGAGTTGTACGTTTTAGGGTAATGCGAACCTTTGATATTTTTTTTTATAATATTTAACAAAAATATGACTGATGAATCAGTAACTTAGTTATAAGAATCACGTTGCTGTAACTATGTAAATTAAGTTTATTTTTTCGAAACAAAACATCTCACTTTTATTAAGAAAAAATCCAAACACGATCCATACAGATATTCTTTCTCTTTCATCACCATCCACCATTGTCTTCGCACTCTCACTTTATCGGCTAGGCACCACCGTGTCATTGTCGCGTTGGCCTGCGCGCGCGCAGCCAACGGCGGATGCGCACCGACGACGTACGATCGCGCATTGAATATTAAGTTAGCGCATACTAGGATCAATAACCTGCATACTGAAGAGAATCTGTGTAGAAGACGAACAGAAATACAATGTATTTTAACCCCGAACTAGGGCTCATTTTAAAGGGATCTAGTGGATACTAGAGTGAAAAAATCCAAAGGGGGAGAAAATGATTGACAAACGGCGGGAAATAACTCCGAAATATTCTGATTCATCTGCAGATTGTGGGAAGTAGAAAATGTTTTGGGCAGTGGGGTACAATTGTCGATGCCATGCCCAAGCTTATAGGTCTCAGCAATAAACGGGCCTAAACGATACCTCCCCCCCCCCATTGACAAATCATAAAATGAGGACTATTATCAAGATACACCGGATTATAGGAAAGTACCTACATCTTATGACCCGTAGAAACCTCCTCAGCCCATTACAATCAGAGTATTATTAGCACTATATTCTACAACACTGTGATAAACACTCGGGAAAAGTAAATTCACACGTGAAAACGATACTTAACTCGGAATTAAGTGTTTCTAATTCAACAAACGCTGAAGCTCGCGCGTGACGCGACTCCTAATACGGGTATTGTTCGCGCCACGTACTCGGAATATTCCTGCTCGGTCCCCATTGGTTCCGCGAAGCGCGATCGAAATTAAAACTATTGTTTTGTGGACCGAATAAATATAGAGCTGTGTATTTTGTACACTCGGGAGCGATGAATACGGGTCACAAATGCCTATAAAAATTTTGATATCTCTTGTGTGAAGTCACATATACATTCTTACGTAATAATAAATATTGAATACCAGAAATATCAGAAAAAAGTAAAAAATAAATGCAGTGTATTCGGAATACTTATTGAATTTCAAAACATCATTGTTATTGGTATTTTCAGGGTAGATTATTTTAGACTACAAACTATATTCATTGTATGTACTCTTTAACTTTACAAGACATTGTGTTTTTGCAATACTTTACGACAACTAAGATTTTTTAATAAGCTAGTTTTCTTTGTTTTGCTTATTAGTTATCCAGACTGTATACGAGTGTATACGACTTAATTAATTAACTTATACACCGTACAGACACAGCTCAATTGCAACTTTATAAAAGTCTAAAAGGTGGACAGTTTATACAAAGTCTATAACATTTTAATAGCATAAAGCTCTTAATGGAGTGTTGTATAAAGTCATGATTCGTGACGGATTATGCACAACGGATTTCAGTTAGTCCGATATTAAATTTGCGGTTCAAATTTAATCGCAACTCAACGCGACCACTGACAGGTTAGTTAAGTTAGAATCGAGCTGGAAATGTTAAACACGATGGATACGTTAGATGATTTTGTTTGATGTTTGATAGGAACTCATTTTAGTAATAACAGACAGACGAAACATGTCAATAGATCAATCGAATGAATAGCTCTTTATTGTTTCGTGATATAATGAAAAACAAAAGATACAGCCCAGTTTGTCACATCGGCCAGTATTATCACTAAAACGGAATCTCCTACACAACTTTTGGATGGAAATGATCTAAAGAAAAAAGTTTCTACTGAACTATTCTTCTTCCTAGGCTTCCTAGGGGGGTAAGGAGGAGAACGGCCTAAGATCTTGCCGACCTCAACTGTCAACCTCACCTGCACGCGCTGGTAGTCCGCGAGGACGGCCAGCGGCGGTGGCTCCAGCCTCCGCGGTGCTCCCTGCTAGACAACTGACGAGGCCCTGGCGACCGAGCAATGGCGGTATAACCATACGCCTCACCGGGCAACCGGTGGGATGAGGCTTCAGTGACCTTGGGGCATA
The DNA here is from genome assembly GCA_905333125.1 of Pheosia tremula. Classification (NCBI taxonomy): domain Eukaryota; kingdom Metazoa; phylum Arthropoda; class Insecta; order Lepidoptera; family Notodontidae; genus Pheosia; species Pheosia tremula. The sequence goes on along the minus strand of HG995404.1, from coordinate 8,890,466 downwards.
AATGGCTCCTGAAAATCTGATGCAGAAGGCAACGGGAAACCACTGCATTATATTCCCAAGAAAATCATCATGGATAAGTACGTAAAAGGAAATAACGAAATGTCATGCGATCCGGCTAACGCCCGGCGCCACCTACCCGGGCGAGGTGGTGTGAAATGTGCTACCGGCCATGCGAGCGTTAATCACCAGGCGCCGCATGGAAAATATGCTACTGGTGCAGATGGATCGAACGCTGAGACGGTATCAGTGAGACATCCTCATCGCATTGGGACCTGGAACGTGCGTGGTCTGAATATGCACGGGAAACTGGAAATCGTGGAAAACGAAATGCTCAGAAAGGAAATCGACATCTTGGGACTCAGTGAAACACACTGGAGGAACTCCGGACATTTCACCTCAGACTCCGGGAACAAGATCTACTTCTCTGGACCTAAAGATGAGAGCAGCAAAGGAGTAGCGTTTATAGTTCCACCAGTACTCGATCGATCTGTCCTGGAATACAGACCAGTTAGTGACAGGGTCATCACAATCAAGTTGAACGCTATACCTTGCAAACTGAATATTATACAAGTGTACGCCCCAACTGCAACAAATTCCACGGAGGATGAAATTGAAGAATTCTACGGGACCATATCCCAGACCATCAAAGAAATCCCAAAACGTGAGATCACAATGATAATTGGTGATTTTAACGCGAAAATCGGGTCAACCAAAGATGATTTCAACCTACGTCGGCTGGTTGGTGGATATGGCATTGGTGTAAGGAATGAAAGAGGTGAACGACTTTTACAATTTTGCAGCGAAGAAAACCTCACAATCATGAACACCTGCTTTAAGAACCATATTCGCAGACTTTATACATGGACAGCTCCAGGAGACAGATGTAGAAACCAAATCGATTTCGTCATGATCCAGACACGGTGGAGATCGTCAATCTTAAATGCAGTTACACACCCTGGGGCCGACTGCGGAAGCGACCATCAGCTTCTGGTAGCGACTCTTAGAATTAGGCTGAAAAAAATACAGAGAGCAAAAACATCAAAATCTCTCACTAAGACAAACCTCCAGGGATACAGGTGCGCGATTGAAAGCAGGCTCTCTAACATGTTAGAACACAATGAGAGACCGGAGGGAGTAACGACATGGACGGCTCTTAAGGAAGCAATAGTTCTGGCAGCGTCCGAAAATACTTTGCCTCGGACATTGATGAAAGACTTCATAACACCTGATACAGCCAACGTTATCATGGAGCGGAGAGACCTAAAGGAAAGAGGTTTAAAAACACCCGGTGATCTGGAGCGATATTCACAGCTGAACAGAGAGGTACAGAAACGTTGTCGACAAGATAAGAACGCTCAGCTTAACCAAATATGCGCAGATCTTGAAAAACACGCAATGAGACACGAGACTAAAGACCTATACCGCAAGTTAAAAGACCTGACTAGGACACGCAACGTGAGAACACGTGTCATAGAGGACGAATCCGGAAACTCTCTCTGCGATTCCCGCCTCATCTTGGATCGTTGGAGACGATACTGCGCTGATCTCTATGACACGGGTGACATTGTCCAGCCTTGTGTACAGTGGGAACCTGAGGAGCAAGAGCCTGACATTCTACCAGCAGAAGTGGAGCAGGCCATAAAAGCCCTGAAAAGTGACAAAGCTCCAGGTAGAGATGGAATACCAGCTGAACTGCTGAAGAATCTTGGAGCTAAAGGCATGCCCCTCATAGGAGAAGTTTGCAACTATATCTGGCAAACCGGTCACTGGCCAGATGACTGGACGGAGTCTGTCTTTGTCCCCCTGCACAAAAAAGGATCCACCAACAAATGCAGCAACTACAGGACCATTGCCCTTATCTCACACGCCAGCAAAATACTTCTGCATATTCTAAACGCACGACTCAAAAACTACCTAGACCGACAAATTCCCGAAGAACAGGCAGGTTTTGTGAAGGGGAAAGGCACTCGAGAACAGATTCTCAATATCCGCCAAATCATCGAGAAGAGTCGTGAGTTCAATACCCCAGTCGTGATGTGCTTCATAGATTACGCTAAAGCCTTCGACTGCGTGAGATGGAACAATTTGTGGGACGTGCTCATAGAGATGGGGGTACCAAAACATCTCGTAGGTCTCATCAGCTCCCTCTATGCAGACAACCGCTCCTATGTCAGGATCGACACCGACTGTTCTAATGTGTTCGAAACAAAAAAAGGTGTAAGGCAGGGCTGCATTTTATCGCCTATGCTTTTCAACATTTACGGCGAGTTCATCATCCGTAAAGCAACAGAGAACTGGGAGGGGGGCTTTGCTGTGGGAGGAAAGAAACTGTGCAACCTCAGATATGCTGACGACACAACGCTCCTAGCCACTTCCATGGAAGAAATGCAGCAACTACTGCAAAAAGTTGGATCCGAAAGCGAGTGCATGGGTCTCTCTATCAACAGGAGTAAGACCAAACTGATGATAGTGGACAGAGCTGGACACCTTTTGGATACGAGCATAATCCCTAACATGGAAGTTGTCGAGCAATTTAATTACCTCGGATCTCAAATCTGCAATGACGGAAGTTGTGTGCCAGAGATAAAAAGAAGGATTGCGATAGCAAAGGACGCAATGTCCCGTCTCCAAAATATCTGGCGAAACCGAGGCATCACAAACAACACCAAGATGCGCCTCATAAGGTCATTGGTCTTCCCTATTTTCCTTTACGGAGTGGAGACATGGACCATTCTAGCTCGAGAAAGGCAGAGAATAGACGCTTTTGAGATGTGGTGCTGGAGAAGAATGCTGCGAATACCGTGGACAGCCAAACGCACTAACGTCTCAATTCTGTCACAGCTGAAAAGTAAAGACCGATTGTCTACCATATGTCATCGTCGTATACTGAGCTATTTTGGTCACATCGCCAGACGTGGCGAGAGCAGCTTAGAAAAGCTCATTGTGGTGGGAAACGTGGAAGGGAAACGTTCACGAGGCCGGTCCCCGACCAGGTGGTCTGACCAACTCAAAGAAACACCAACGTCCCGCTTCTACGCCGCGGTGAGGATGGCCACAGACCGGAGCCGATGGAGACAGTTCGTCCGATCCAAAGAACTGCCGTGATGATCACGATCCTCAGTCATGAGGGAACGACCGAAGAGAGAGAGGCTTTTTTGGTTTGTTATATTGGTGTCCAATCAACTCAGATTTTTGCCAGATGTAGTGTTACCATTTTCTGAGAAATCAAAGATGTTAGAAGGACAATCGGGGCCACACCGCACTGCGCCTGCTCTACGCGTACCCTCCAAAGCACGCAAGACGTGTCTTACTAAACATTGAAGTTCAATCGACCGATTGTAAAACCAAAATGTTAAGAACACGAACCCAACTGCTTCAATTAATTTATGTCTGCATGTAAAATGCGCAGCAGTGATAGCTAAGTTGGTAGAACGCTTGTCCAGGTAACGAGGATCTCAGGTTCAAACCTCGGCTCACACCTCTGGGATTTCTGGATTTCATGTGCGAATCTCATTTTCAACCACGCTTATCCCTTGCTAAACGGTGAAGGAAAACATCGTGAGGAAATCGAAAGATGTGTGAAGTCCGCCAACCAGCACTGGGCCAGCGTGGCGGACTATGGCCTACTGCCCCTCGCATTGAGGAGAGGCCCTTGCCCAACAGTAGGACATTAAAAAGCGCTGGTATTATTATTATGCAAAATGCAATCGTAAAGCCATTAGCGTGTATAAAACATTAGTTTTCCTTTTTAACTACAAAACAGATCACGTTGCCAGTAATATTGCGTTATGAACAGCCGGTGAACTTTATGCTGAATCGAAATTAAAACGATGACGTCCGAGCGAGCGACCACGCTTCGCAAATCACTCGTGGATGGGTAACATTTAACAAAAGTAATTTTGATATTGTGCTTAGTAAATGCGTTTGCAATACGATCGACTATACATCCTAGATCAGAGTTGTTACAGTATTAGATCATTGTAGGCAAATTATTGCGCGCATAACTGATAACATAGAGACAAATAAACATTTATACAAGAGGTATCACAGAAATAAATTTCTCAAAATTATTTTTACAGCTTTTCAAGTGCTCAGTCGTGAAGCTCGGCATCAATAAATCTTTTTAATTTCACGCAAAATGTGCAACAAGCTAATTTATGACATCATCACATGAACACTTACATTCTTATTCTAATAATAAACACTTAGAGCAAGTGTTTGTGTAGAGTAGTTAATTATAAGTAGCATAGAGACTAGACTTTATTTTAATAGATATATTATACTAGCTGCGCCCCGCGGTGTTACCCGCGATTAAAAAGTATGTCCTTTGTACCGGGATAAAAAGTAGCCTATGTGCTATTCCAGACTATAATCCATCTCTATAGATCCGTTCAGCCGTTCTGGCGTGATTGAGTAACAAACATCCATCCATCCAAACTTTCACATCTATACATATAAATAAAATTGGAGTGTCTGTTTGTAATATTAAAATAACCACTTTTTACTAAGTGCATTTGGATGTATACACGTTACCTATACCGAAACAACATTTTTTACAATTTTTGTCTGTCTGTCTGTCTGTCTGTCTGTCTGTCCGTCTGTCCGTCTGTCTGTCTGTCTGTCTGTCTGTCTGTCTGTTTGTTGCGGGTAATCTCTGAAATGGCTGGACCGATTTTGACGGGAATTTCACTGGCAGATAGCTGATGTAACAAGGAGTAACATAGGCTACTTTAATTTTAGAAAAAAAAATTGGATCTCTCGAAAAAAAAAAAAAAACCAATGTTGCAGCGCTGCGCCTGATTAAAGTTTGATAGCAACAATCTGCAATGCGTCCCGCGGGATCAGAACGCGAGCAGGCTGTTGCCAACGGCTGAGTCTTTGTTAAATACCACGCGGACGAAGTCGCGGGCAACAGCTAGTTTTTTAGTATAATATTAGTGTGATTGTATATATATTGATGTAGTAGCTGAAGTCTTGTCATTTAGTAAATCGAGCTGATTTAAACGAGTTAGAAACAATTTCAGGTGACGGTGAGGGTCCCGGATAGCGGGATACGGATGTTCCTATTAAGTGACGCGGCGCTAAATAATTGACTTGTGACGTAACGTGGTCCGTGCGTCGGAGTCACGAGGTCAGCGATAGATGGCACTGAGCTACTATTTTAAATAACTAGTTACTAACGATTAGTTGCGTACGACTATAACGTATACGGTTAGCTTACGAATAATCTCGCACTTGGCGTACTGTTATAACTACTATTATAACTTTGATAAAGTTATAATAGTCTATAAATTGGGGGGTAAATACTGCTACATTACGTCAAGTGCGAGATTATTCGTAAGCTAACCGTATACTTTATATTATACTAGCTGTTGCCCGCGACTTCGTCCGCGTGGTATTTAACAAAGACTCAGCCGTTGGTAACAGCCTGCTCGCGTTCTGATCCCGCGGGACGCATTGCAGATTGTTGCTATCAAACTTTAATCAGGCGCAGCGCTGCAACATTGGTTTTAATTTTTTTTCGAGAGATCCTATTTTTTTTTCTAAAATAAAAGTAGCCTAAGTTACTCCTTGTTACATCAGCTATCTGCCAAAGAAATTCCCGTCAAAATCGGTCCAGCCATTGCAGAGATTACCCGGAACAAACAGACAGACAGACAGACAGACAGACAGACGGACAGACAGACGGACAGATAGACAGACAGACAGACAGACAGGCAAAAATTGTAAAAAATGTTGTTTCGGTATAGGTACCGTGTATACATCCAAATGCATTTAGTAAAAAGCGGTTATTTTAATATTACAAACAGACACTCCAATTTTATTTATATGTATAGACTAGTCTACCGTACTAAACATTTTGTATCGATAATTGAACAGCGCCTCAAGCGGTCGGCGCTTAAAACTTTCAATTCTCCATACAAAATGTCTAAATACGGTAGACTATAAAGTATACGGTTAGCTTATGAAGAATCTCGCACTTGACGTACAGTACCTTTATCTATTAAACACTATTTATAGTTATACAGTTATGTATTATTTATAGTTTTAGTTGTATAAGATACGATAGTTGGGTCCTGTTTTTAACGTCCACATTATGCCAGTCGAAAATTGACCTTAGTCCAGTAATGTTAGATTAGGAAAACCGTATTCGATTGTTTTATCAATATATTCCAGCCCTTTTTTATATCCCACTGCTGGGCACGGGCCTCCCCTCAATGCGAGGGGGGCTTAGGCCATAGTCCACCACGCTGGCCCAGTGCGGATTGGCAGACTTCACTCATCTTTCGAGGGGTTCTCTCAGACATGCAGGTTTCTCACGATGTTTTCCTTCACCGTTTAGCAAGTGATAATCTTGGTTGAAAATGAGATTCGCACATGAAAAATCCCAGAGGTGCGAGCCGGGGTTTGAACCTGCAATCCTCGTTACCGAGGCAAGCGTTCTACCAACTTGGCTATCACTGTTTTATCAATAAATATCCCTTAACACCGCCGATTTCACCTAGCGACATTCCAGATATAGAAAGAATCGAAACTTAAACCACCAAATACCTACACATAATTGCCTTGACAAGTTCAATCGAGCTCGAATAGTGTCAATGCATCTTTAATTGTGTCGCCACGAAAATATACCTTATCGAGATAGCTGAAATATCTGACGGCTGCCAAAGCTCACGTCAGAGATGTATACGGTGACACTTTTGAACGACGCGACACGCCGCCTATGAGAAGCACGCGACAGTTGCCGCGGGCGCGACGCGACGCGACATCGACATGATAATATACGAGGGATTGTTTTATTTTTTTATTTAAACAAATGGGGGGAAAAGGGACCCACCACTGACCCTCAGCTTGTCAACTGTTCCAATTATAAACTACACAAACTGAAAGTTATTTAGAGAAACGCTCAAAACCGAACTCTTCTAAGATGTCACGAGTGTCGGCACCCCAATTAATATACAATTCTCCGCGAATCGATGCGAATCTAAAAAAGTATTCGACACGTGTTTCGCTTCTAAACGAGGCATCCTCAGGACGGCTGGTCTACGAAAAAGATCGAGCACTTTTTTTGTAGTTTTTAAGATTATGCAAGCCAAACAGACATACCATGTGCTGACGATATAGCACTGATTAGTGGCGATACGATGTTTCTACAGAATCTACTAAATAAATCCACCAATTGAAGCGATGTTCAACCATCCATCTGCAGAGAAACGTCGTCGGCTACAAAAGCACATTTTTGCACACTCAAATAATGAAATGAATCGATCTCACCAATAGTAAAAAACAAATAGACACGAAAGTGTATAGTCCAAAGAGTCCAACACGAATAACTCTAGACTAAAACCATCGCCTAAACTTTGACATTACACGACACAGATTATACCAAACAATACTAGTACTGTCCAAGAGTCCACTGTCCCTAAATACCTACTTAAAAAAATAACATTAATGACGCATCAGTCATTAGAAGCCAGCTTAAAATAAAAGCCGACCATTGTCGAAGACCTTTCGAACATCGAACACATTGTACAATATCGGTATTTAGTACAGGTGACATGGGTCAACTGCCGTTGGTAGTGTGTATAAATAGTGTTGTCAGTTAACAGGAGACCACTCGGTTCCCGAATACCGGTGCAGAGCCGATGTGGGCCGGTGGTGTGTCAATCTACACTAGATGGTTCCGACGTGCGAATCGTTTAAAACTATTTATTTTCGGTGTCACGTATCGGAAGAACGAGTAATTTTGGCCTATCCCAGTTTTAAATTTCTAGTTAGGCCCTATTTTACATTTGATTGTCAAGGTAATGAAGACAATACAGATTTTTTTTAATTTTAAAATAAAAGAATGATTATATTATTATAAAAGAATATGTACGTAATTAGTTTTTAATTTGACTTACCTATTTCATAAAGAATAAACCTACCTAGTTTGTTTGTTTTTGTAAAACTTAAATTAACCATGGCGACCTTTAAACATATTTTTTAAATTCCGAACGCATCGCACGAATATTTACGAAAAAAAAAGCACACAAAATAAATGTCTCAATGATAATAATGTACAAAATTAACGTTTACACTTGTGACGAAGAAACTTGAGTTTTATATTAATCGCAGTAAGGTCTTAGCGTGTTGTAAATCTAAAGTGGTATAATTTGATCCGCCGACAGCGAGCGTAGAGCGTGTCTTGAGGGATTACATCTGCGCCTAAGATCTTGTAAAGATCAGTTCAGACAGAAGAAGATTCGCTCCCGACCTTGTGTTGTACTACGTTTAGAGGGATTTTCAAATACGCCGGATTGGATTCCGCAGTTGTTTAAACAGGGCTAAAGAGGCGCGTAACTCGCGAGCTGATGTACTGAAAGCATCGTTGATAAGTTATTATAATAAAACGCTTATTTACGTTCAAGCTTGTAACTAAACGGAACCGTCTTTGTTATAAGCTTCGAGATGAAAAAAATATTTTATTTAGTCAGTAATGAATGAAATGCATCTATTTCATTCAAATGAGAACCTTAATTTTATATATCATAAACGTTTTTACTATTTAAACCTTTTTTTAAGATCACCTTTTTCATGTAACACACACCGTATCAATACAAAAAAAAACAAGCTTCTCTTCCCCGAAACCAATCGACGCAGCATAATTTATTTTCTACATATAAATACATCAACTACTAACTCGACTGAACTACAAACGAATCGTGAATAAAAACGTCAATGTATCAGTTACAAACTGATGCTATCTTCGCGTATACAGTTTAACGGTAGACAAATGGTAGCGAGATAATGGTTCGTACCGTATTTGTCTCGCGTATACCCACGGAGGCGGTCGTCGCGTTCGCATTTTGAATATTAAATCGTTGACTTGAGAAATTGATTTTGGAATGTTAGAAATGGTAATGACTTCGAATGGCGCACGGTTCGTTGCAGTGAAAAAAAACAAGGATGGCAAACAAAACGCAACTGTGCACGATTTTTATTCACTGCCACCGAAAAAAAAACTAACGGTTTCGATTCGGAAAATGAAACAGTAAATGAATGATTCGAATTTTAAACATTACGTTGAAATATAAAGCAACACTGGCCATGATTCATGGTATTATAAATTGGGACAGCGTAAATTATATAGAGAGGAACAGCGGTTCATTATTGCCAATATTAAGCGTGTGTGTGTGAGGGAGAAAAAAGTCAACTATGGCCCAAGTCTGGCCAGAGCTTAATGCACATGAAGCTCTGGTCCAGACTTGGGCGGGATCCACCTCCAACATTATTCCATTATTTGTGCTAAAGTACGTCATTATTGACGCATACCCATAGGGCCAATAGCATAAAATGCCTATGGCCTACGCATGCATTATCTAAACATGGTTGAAATTTTTCGTGTACGGTGACAATTTCGAATGGGAAAATCCGCGGGACAATTTAGATGCGACACGCAAATGTTATAACCGCTTTTGCGAATATTTTTACTTGTTAGTGTTAGTATTATTTTTATTTTATTTGTACGTTTTCAAGATCAGAACATCAAAGACAATCTTTTTTAACATCCCTCTCACACTACCGATACCATAACAAGTATAAATTTACGATTACATAAGTACATGCTTACACTACAGATTTGTTTTGAGCACGATTATGAGGTATACAATATTTGTTTGAAAATTTTCAGAAATAAATGTGGAATTGAAGTTGATAAAATATTCCAATCACTTGAAATAGATTATGGTCACCGATTTATTTTTGTGTTGCCACACATAACAAAAAGTTTGACGGCAGTGTTGTACCTAAGTATATGATATTTCGTAATTAATAGTAATAGTACACTGTTGCCCAATGAAATATATTCGTAACAGGTTCAATCATGAGCATGCTGGTATTAATGAAAATCACGTTTCTAGCTAAAAACCAATCGCTTGCACGCTATATAAAATAGTTTGCGCAATAGATTTTTAAAGTCCAGTATTTTGTAACGCTATACAGCATTATGCAAGCATTTTTTTATTTTTTTATATAATTACTCAGTGGAATTTATTTGAATTTCTATATATGTGCCTTTTGTATGTGATATTATCGTACATGTTTAAAAGCCTCGATGGATTGTTTTATTATAGGTACAAGAAATATTTTTTTAATTATTCGTAGGCTGATTGAAATTAATTCAGGCCCAGTATTGTTCTAATTTATTACCTTCGTTGTCACAACCTCTTGCGATCGCTTTTTGTTATCCATTACTAAACTGAGATGTCCTGCTATTTTAGACGACAATGTTTTGTCGTCCTATCGAAGCCTGGAACAGTTTTTGCTGGCTACTCAAAGTTTAACAATAGTTTGAATAAACGGATCAATTTTGAATTTTGAATTAAAATCCAAACGCGAATATTCAATGGATAGTCATTTTTGGTTGATCACGATCAATGAACGGTATAAAAATAATATTATTTTTATCTGGGTTTCGCATTCTTTTAAAATGTATGAAATGCAGACCGTCTGTTGTTTGCGGTATGAAACTCGTACTCGTACAATACAGAGAACACGGAACGTAAGACGTAGAACGCAGTACGCATTTCTGTCCACGCGGGGCCTACACTGTCATTAATTATGAATCCTCCTCTCTCGCAATCATACTACTACAACACTATTGTCGCGCTACATCCTTAACCTTATTATGCAGAAGGCTGGCTGGAAAGACGCACAAGGTCGTATTATGAAACTAACCCAGTCAAACGTCAATATCGACAAATTACCACTCCATTGATCGCCGAGAAAAAAGGAATTACCGTTTAAGACAAAAATGCAAAGCAATGTATTAAAATTGATGCGACGCGATTGTTGTATTAAAGCTGGCACTCATGATCCGATTTTTGTTCCAATCTGTTGGCGCGATCAAGTTGGGTAGGTATAAGTTACACATCAAAATAAATATGTTTTAAACATTACAGTACTTATGATCGTCAACAATATCACAAAATGATAATGCATTCCTATGAAGATTTATCAGATTCAGAATCTCAATGCAGAAACGGCTGGCCATGCATAAGTCAGGACTTAAAATGAGGTAGGGTCTGCAGAAGCGGACAGCCGCTGGTGGGTCGCGGAAGTATGCTTTTGCGTTCCCGTGTCCCACCAACTAGCGGTGTGGTGGAACACCGTCAGGTTTTAGTGAGTAGGAGTCTTACATCACCAGTCTGTCTCCCTGTGGCAGACTGGTACCCATGAAGGGTTTCCTGACGATAAAAAAAAGGACTTAAAATGAGGTGGTGTGACGTAGATAAAATGACATGATATAATAATAAGTCAGAAAATTCCTCCAAACTGAACAGGATAACATACACACTGCTACCCAGCAAACAACATCCACACACTAACAAATATCACCTGACGTACTTCTCAACAGATCATATACACCTCTTCCAGTTAAAAAAGAAAAACTATCTGATGTACACTTGGCTTAGGCCCGTGCACACCAGAAAACCGAGAAAAAAAAACAAAAAATAATAATAATATCGCAATACGAACACACCAAATTAACGGTCCTACACTAAGCAAAGCTTGTATTATTGGTACCGTACAATGGACTGAGGGCGAGCTCAGTATATAATACTAATATAGATATATAGCATCCATGACTCGAGCGCAAACATTCATAGTCTTCACCCAAAGATTGTGCCTACCAGGATTCGAAGCCGGCACCCTCGGTGCAGAGAGCAGCGTCACTACCAACTGCGCTAATCAAGTCGTCATTCGTCGTCGATATGACTTACCAATTCAGGACAGTCAGTCGAGTCCCTAAAGGCTGCATGCCAAATTGGCATGTCAATAGACAGGCGGCAATGCATTGCGATGCCTATCCCTTGCCAGTATATAGCATGATCTAGGCTGGATGCCCTACGAATGTTTTTTTTTTATTTTTTTTTATTACGATATAGGCAAGTATTTGATCTCGATCTCACCTGATGCGATCTACGATGTAGCATACTTGCCTAGAAGGTACCTGTTCACTCTCGACTTGTAGATTTTAAGTATCTTTTTTATAGAAAAAAAAAATCGCTCAGCCAATAAATCTAGTGTCTGTCGTCACTCTTGTATGCAGCCTCTTTCTTCAAGGTGTTTTTTTTTAAAAAAAACGTCATTTTTAAAAAATAAAGTCTCTAGTAAACCAACTCTCATTCGATATGCACACACCCTGTAAAACATCATCTGTGACGTCACTATCAATTTTTTTTTGCATAGTGACATGACTCCGGTTGATAAATCCCATCGTGAATAGTCAGCATTAGAACGCTAATTATAATTTTACAACGATTTCACTTGCGCTCGCGCACACGACCTTTGCTTACGTTTGCTTGCTCAATCTGCTCATTGGTTAGTTAAATATGGTTTATTTGATGTTTTTATGAGGTATAATTTGTGTTTGTAATTGTCGGATTATTGAGCAGCCATTTTCGACCTTCAGTCGTTGGGTTATGTGTCGTTTGCGTAAATTATTACCGACCCTATATAATGTAAACTCTATGGATTTAATATTTTTAACGTTTTACCTCAATATTTAATAATTACTAAGTGTGGGAGTGACGTAAGTTACATAATAACATCAATGCTTTGTAATCACGCTAAGTATAGGCAGTAGGACATCGATTGTGCGCGGGAGCACAACCTTCTGTCGCGATTAGCGCAGCCTTGCCAAGTGCCGGCGCACGATTCACAATACATCTATCCTTTATGTAGGTACTTACCGTACGTCATTCACTGGTTTCTAGGCCTTGTATCGTATCAATAATGATTTAAAAAAAATAGGCTATAGGTTTTATCCGAATATGACAAATTTTCCTTCTCATGCTCGTAAAGTTCTTGTTTATTTGTAGGTGTATGCGGACTTAAAATGCATAAAAGTGTTTTGTTTTTGTGTGTGTGAATGAACCAAATGATAAAAAATAGGGAAATGTAATCCAAGATGGCGGACGCATATTTACCTATGTTACTGGCTAGCTGGCAGCACAGAATATCGTTTTAAAAAGAATACCACGCGATTAAGGAGCCTTAAAAATGCACACATACGATTCAAATTTAAAAAAAGAAAGAAAAATATCGTATCATTGACGTGCTTCAGTGTTACGTGTCTTTCAATTTGATGTGACCTACATACGAGTACAAACGGTTGCTGCAGACAATCGCTTACCGCCAGTTGCATCGATGCACGCGATCGTTCGATTCTCGATTATATCGTTGATAGCGATCGTTCGATATTCGATTATATCGTTCGTCATTTAAATGCTTTGGAGCGGCACTAGGTAGGCGGGCTTTCCGTGCATGTTATTAGAACCGAATAAATTGTAAAAATTTCATGTAAACTACAATAAGCCCAAAAGATTTGTAGATTTCTTTATTAATATAAAATGGCATTCATAATAAAACTGTTTATACATTTTGGAGGTGGTCTATGTCCGTGAATGACGGATAAAAAATCCAACATTCAATAATGACGTCGTTGATTTGTAAATAAGTTATATTTAAGTAATACAATTGATAACCTTTTAGCGCGGCCTACGGCACGGCTATTATACTTACACGTTTATGTAACTATCGTAAACAATATACAAATGTACCGTGTAGGTAGCGAAGGCTGCTGGTAATACATATATAACTTTTATATATTAATATTGCCTCCAGTCCATTATATGGTACCCCGTATCCATACTACAAGCATTGCTTAGATTGGGACCGTATAGTTTATGTGTTCGTCTAGCGATAATTATTTATTGTCAGTTTACTTTTTTTTTTGTCGATAAACTTTGTTTGGATAGGTGGTTTAATTAACCTACTTCTGCATGAAATCCAATTAGATGCTGTCGTATAGTGTGATTAACTAAATAAACGATCTTGGTGATTTTCAGTACTAGCGTCTGACCAACTTATCAATAAGATAGGTACTCAACGAACATAATAACTTTAACAAATACATAATGTACATACCCACTCATATTATATGGCACACATACGTGTCTTGTGTGTTAGCACTTGGTGTGCCATAAATTGTGGCTTCACAATGCTAATATGCTGTAATTATCACTTCTAAAATAGGCCAGTTAGAGGACAGAGTACAATGTTGGTTTTGAAGGTGACGGATTTCCAACATCCCGTGAATGCAATTTATTTTAAAATATTTTAAACTAACTGCTTTGTACCGCCTCAGAATCAAATGTGTGAGAAAATCTTAAATGCTTCCCAAGTTCCCAGTTATTCTGCTATTCGGAGCGGAGATAAGTACAGAAAATCAAAGATCATTAAAATCGGCCCACCCGTTCTTGAGTATAAATGGTGAAACTAACATGACTTTGTTTTATTAATATAGATAATCATATTAAGTAGAATAATTAAATTGAAACAAGGGAAGAATAATTTATTGAATTTGCTTCTACATTAGAGCTCTTCTTATTTTATAATATTTTAAATAGTTTTATTTTTAATTTTAGATAAGAAAACACTGTTGAGTAGGCGGGTAGATTGTCTTAGGGCAAAGATATCAAACGGTTGTAACTGTAGTTAATCAAACAAATAGTGATAAATGAGTTATTTGTCCCAAAATCGCCACAAAGTTTTCAAACCGCCCCATCCATGTCAGCCATTGTGTTGTGAGCTGTAAATATTTGAATGTGTCTCCGGCGACTTTAACTTGCGACTTGAGACTGCGACTGTCGCAGCAGTCGCTGCGCTCATACATTACGGTGAAACTTTCAAAGTTGAATGCTCAGGAGATGGGGCCACGAATTCAGAGTGAAAATGTCGGTAACTTTAAAATTGTGATGTGAATATACGAGTATTTATATAAGGTTCTTTTTGCACCTTGGCGTAGACAAGAACAATAAAAATAATATACACCATAACTAATAAAAATGGCGATATTCCAGTGCTTGAATAAATGGGAAACGAACGACATATCCGTACATTGATGCGTATTGCATCCACATATCAATACGATTGACGAGGCTGTACTGAGGCAGAATGGCGATGAGTGTCTCCAAGTAGGCATAACACAATGAAGATGGATTCAAAGTGTCTTTTATGTTGATATTGCTCGTCGAAATAAAAAAAAAAAATCGGCTAATATTAAACTTTTTTTTTAGTATAGACTAGCTGTTACCCGCGCCTTAGTCCGCGTGGTATTTAATAAAAAGTAGCCAATTACTCCTTGTTACATCAGCTATTTGCCAGTGAAAGTCCTGTCAAAATCGGTCCAGCCATTTCAGAGATTAGCCGGAACAAACAGACAGACAGACAAAAAAAAATAAAAAAAATGTTTTGTTATATGTACCGTGTATACATCCAAATGCACTTAGTAAAAAGCGGTTATTTTAATATTACAAACAGACACTCCAATTTTATTTAATTGTAGTATAGATAGCGTCGAAAATAAAACCGTAATATTCCTTCTATACTCGCCCGTTTGGTAGCCTCACGTAACTCTTATCAAAGTCGCAAGTCGCCGACGGCACGGTCCATCAATTGCGAACTCGGCCGTAAGCGGCAACTATGCAGATCCGACTACAAATAGTTTCGACTATTCCACCGAGTTACGTCACAGAAACTAAGTTATGTACGAGCGTTGGGCTTCAGAACGGAGGATCCCAAGTCTGGTTGCATTACGTAAATTCAAATCATGTAGGTAAGAAATTGTGTGGTCTTAAACAGGAAATTACTGAAAGTATCACAAAATTATAAATTTTATTTATTCAAACATGTGAAAACACAGATGTTCACGAGTATACCCAAAATCGACCAGGCGTTAGATGTATATAGACTTTCTGATAATTGAAATAGGTACCATTTTAGAAATAAGATTGTCAAGGAAGAGTCGAAAAAAAATGTCAGGCAAAGTAGCTATTATAGTTCAATAGCAGTTTTGTTCTGATTTTGAATTGTTTAGATCCCAAGGCTATGTTTCCTACGTATCATGGCGATTTCATATTTCGCTGTATACCAAGATATAGATGAGACAATTCCCCATTACTGAATCAAAAGAGAAGGTAAGCATTGTACATTTCAATTCAATCCACAGAATCCAATCTTATCAATTTATATACTCTCAACGCTTGGTTCTTTGGAGTTTCCAAACACTCCACGACAGTACAATATGATTTAAAATGATATTACTTATCCACCTCGCGACGACGGTACGGGTACCGTTTCGCCAACAATCTTGGGGAGGGCTGATAAGGTATTTGCTGGTGATAAGTCGAGCCGCTACTGCAAGCTAAGCTATAAAGAGATATATAAGCTCTACAAGAAAGAAAAGCGTAGTAATTAATGCTTTAGAACCGTGCTCCGCAGCATATTGATCACTGAACAACTTTTTGAGATTTTCAATCAGGCATATAAAGCTACAAGATATGAAACATTGTAACTTCATGGTACTCCTCCTATTACTAAAAAACGTCGTGTTAATGTGTCGGAGTCACATAATATTGCCGTCCAATAAGACATCTTAGTTGTATCCAATCGGGTACCACCAGCATGACATCTCGCTCCAACTCATCTCAAGAAAACCCCGCATGTGAACTTTCACCACCTCAGCAAATATTTTCTCGTTCGCTACTCACTGGAGGTTCACACTTAAGCACACCTTCCCCAGGAGTCTCAAAATATAAACTGTTGGCAGGAAGCGGCGCTGATAATGATCTGGAGATCGGCTCGAGGCGAGGCTTGTCGCTTGTCGCCGGCACTCGTAGAACGCAAATAGTGTACGAAAGACAAAAAAGTTTGTGGCTGACGCTTCAGACAGGGATTCTGTTTGGATATTGTTTGTTCCGCTCTAAAGGGAGACCATAGTGTTGATATTTCGGATGCTACTGGAAGTGATAGTGGTGGTATTATCACGCAACAGGTTTAAACAGGCTGATTATCTTGTAGCCTAAGATTCTTTAGCGCATTTGTAGTAGCTAAGTCAGGGTTTGGATATGGAATAAAAAAAAATGGACATCGAAATTCCGACTTCATATATTGTTAACGAATGCGCAAAAAGAAGTCCAATTTTCAGGCTTAGTCGGTGCGCGAGGAAGACAAAGACAAAGAAGCGGAATATGTAAATAATGTCAAATGGAAATATAAGGCAGGTACAAATGAGAAATCGCAGCACCCCAACTTAGTATTGAGAGCGGACCTTGTTGCGAAACGAAACTAAGAAAGTATGAAATTAGCAAAAACAAAGTAATTATTGAACTTCAAGCTTTCTAGTGATTTGCGTTATGCGGGTATCATTCATATGAGCAACCGTATCGTCATACCCATACGGGCTATTCTAGAAAAGTGTGTCATATGTTCATTAAATATTTAAATTAAATTTGCCATAAGTGTTGTGATACAAAATAATAATACTTACATAGATATAAACATCCATGACTCGGGTACAATCATTCGTGCTCATCACCCACATTTAGTCCCTACCACGATTTGAATCCGGGACCCTCAGCACAGAAAGCAGGGTCACTACCAACTGCGCTAATCGAGTCGTCAGATTTTATCGTTATGCATGCAGGTATGTAAGGCAGTTTGTTTCCATGAATGATGAATTTTAAAACAATGAAATACCTTTGGACTGTGTGACCTTACGAGACGCAAAAAAAAAAATCTACCTGTGACCTTAGAACCGTCTGAATGTTTCTAAAAATATACTGAAACTAAAATTTGATTGCTGAACAAATGTACGAAACTATTCTTTTGAAGAATAGGCACAGTAGCAAAAGCTGTGATAGTTGACCTCCACATATTCAGGTCATCCGTACTTTCCGGACTTTTTGTAACACATCACTTGCATACAGAGGATGCCCCGGGCATCGTAAATCTCAGGCTTCGAGTCACAGACATCCGCATTTACTAGTGCTGCGGTGGGGACGAGAAGAGGAAGGGGAGATGTAAGGTTGCCTGCTACTTGGTATTGGTGAAAAATAATAATTTATATTTTGTTCAATTTCCTATTTAAGTTATTATAACTCAATGGAATATACGAAATTATTTATGATTTATAAAATATACTTCAGCATTATTTTAGCTTTCCATTTACTGCTGTTTTCTGGTATTTTCAGGTATTGAGAATTCTGAAGATGTAATGACACGATCAATAAATTAATTTGCGACAATTAGAGCGAATATATTTATGACTTAATACGATTTTCACTAGGATAGTCATCCGAAGATGGATACAGCATCTGCTTGAGCGGGATATTAATCCTGTTCAACCATTGGAAACAACATTAAAGGTAGTTCTGTAAAACAGTGCTTATCACTATAGTGACAGCCCTACAGCGCAGCAGTGGCATCCGTTTCGTCTTTTGTTTTGCAACTCAATTAAAACTTGGCGGTTTGAGCGACCGCGGTTAGGAGGTCGTTAGGATAGTGGAGACGCTCGCGTCACGCGTGCATCGTGACACTGAGTGGATATTTTCGGGGATTTTACTCCTAACAAACGAGACGGGTTTTTTTTATATTGTTTACTAGCCGTTACCTGCGACTTCGTTCGCGTAGTATTTAACAAAGACACAACCGTTGGCAACAGCCTGCTCGCGCTTTCTGAGCCCGCGGGACGCATTTCAAGTTGTTGCTATCAAACTTAATCAGGCGCTGCGCTGCAACATTGGTTTTAATTTTTTTTCGTGAGATCCTATTTTTTTTTCTAAAAGTAGCCTAAGTTACTCCTTGTTACATCAGCTATCTGCCAGTGAAAGTCCCGTCAAAATCGGTCTAGCCATTTCAGAGATTAGCCGGAACAAACAGACAGACAGACAGACGGATAGACCGACAGACAAAAATTGTAAAAAATGTTGTTTCGGTATAGGTAACGTGTATACATCCCAATGCACTTAGTAAAAAGCGGTTATTTTAATATTACAAACAGACACTCCAATTTTATTTATATGTATAGATATATAGATAACATCGGCCATTTCAATAAACTATGGAATCATTAGAATCAAGGAGACCTCTGGTAGTATAATAATATTAAAGTCAAAGTCAATTAGTGCCGTTCTTATTAAATTTATTACCTGTACGGCGTCCTCTGTAATCTTTTACCGTAAGTCTGCGCAAGCGCACACACGTGGTATGTTTATACAAGTGTTGCGTTTCGTTACGTAAGCGTGCAACTCTCGGGTTACATTAAACGCTTTTTATTGAGTTTTGTTTTTTATTATAATACCGTGAGCTGAGCATATGAAGTGTACTTTGTACGGAAAACGTGTTTGTGTTATTTGTGACGTCATTAGTTTCGTTTATAGTGGACTGATATGTCTGCTGACGTATGAGGTACGTATATTATCATGATAAAGTATTTGAAGGAAATTAATTTAAAATAATTATTACTTGCAATACGATGAAACCGAACGTCGTCAGGAGGAAACCTTAGATATTTGATAGAACCTCACCAATTTTATAAAGGCAGGTACCATTCACCACCCTGTCACAAATTCAAGGGTGGCCGGTACACCATAGTTGGGATTGGTGGTAATTTTAACCAGATCATTTTTCTCTAAGAAGGCAGCCTTTATTAATATTACTTTTTCGAAAAATTATGACATCATAATACATCGTTTTGAACAGTATTACTCGTAATTATCAAAGCCTAAGAACAGAATAGATAATAGAAATGAAGAAGAACGATTACTCTATGGTACAGGATTTAGGCTACATAAAACCTAAACACCTATACCGCTATTAACAACTTAGCCATCAGAGTTATGCCACAAACACCGTTCACAGGCACTCTTACTGATAAAACACACACACAAACAAGCACAAAAGCAAACATTGCGACACGCAGCCATTGTTCAAACAGCGCTTAATGACTAACGCGTTGACTCTACCGACCGGCGGAGGAGCCTTTTCGGCGTGGTAGAGACCACCTGCATGGAATAATACACCAGCTAGTTTTACGATTACTCGTGCACAACGTAAGTTGCAATGATTTCTCAGGATCGATAAATAATAATATAACAATACCAGCCCTGTTAGTGTCCCACTGCCGGTCACAGGCCTCCCCTCAATACGAGGACGATTAGGCCATAATCCATCACGGGTCTGGCCCAGTGCGGGTTGACGGACTTCACACGTCTCTCTCGAGGGTTTCTCTCAGACATGCAGGTTTCCTCGCGCTGTTCTCCTTCGCCCCTTAGCAAGTGATAATCATGGTTGAAAATGAGATACGCACCTGAAATTCCAGAAATCCCAGAGGTGAAATCCGGGGTTTGAACCTGCAGTCCTCGTTACCGATACAAGCGTTCTACCAACTTGGTTATCACCGCTATACTAAGGATCGTTAAATGATGTAGATAATCAGTTTATTGCATGATACCTCTTATCATAATCTAATTATACAAGAAAATTATCACGCTTTATGCCCTAATCCTAAATACAAATTTGACAATGCCTGCCTGCTGTATGCCTGCAAAGGTGGCCAAAAAAAGGTCGCGAAAGATGACGTGGATATTTAGATACTTTTAAGACATGGATGGAAAGAGTTTAAAGGTGAACTGTGGGGATGTATTAGGGCAATGCCTTTGCTATGTGAAAAGGTAATTACAGTTTGCAATCTATATTATTATTATTATAAAGAGGTCAAGTTTGTTAGTTTGGATGTAGGTAGTAATTTCCGGACTTACAAGCTACATTATTCCTGAGTGCTATATGCTCTTTTATCGATGTATTGAGGGCAGCACTGCGCGCAAAAGGTAGTTAAAAATACTTTTCTGTCATGTCTAATTACTATCTACGTTTATTCTGCTTCTACTGAGCTTCTCTAGTTATTTGTCCCTGTATTGAATGGGTACCCTACCTTGGTCCGTATTTTTTTTTTATTTCTATGCCTCGCCGACTAAGAGAAAACGGCATTGAACTGAAATTGCATTGTTTTATGTTTCGCGCGTTATCCCCGAATCCGATGTTAATCCGGCGTCAGTGATTCTGAATGCCAACACCGTACCAGAGTTGAATCAATTCGCGATGTATCGCGGGTGTACGTTTAATGTTCGTTTACATAGCCAGCTGTGTACTGGCGCGAGGCAATGTCATTCATACTAAGCGGTGCGTGTAAACATATGTTTCAATTATTGCAAAATATCGGCTCGGTGCAATATGCACGCTGTATGTGTGGGACTAGGGTTGAAGGTTTGAATGAAGTGGAATGTTTTAATACAACTTGTCATAGTATTAATTTGTTTATTTCTCTAATGTCAGGTGTTACGGCCGTATCGGAAATAATCTCGGCTAGTGTAGGGTACATAGTTTATTCCATGACAATGTATCTAGCACTTTTGAATTCAAAGTAAAGTTATACAAAAATAAATAAATAAAAATTATCACACGCACGCATAACAATATTATAACTAACACCAATTTTTTTCAACGCACTTATTACTATTGCAAGGTGCCAACCCTAGTTGACGATCGCGTAGATATTTACAATCGTTAGGCCGCTTATGGATGCATCTATTCTCTTTAATCTGTGCCATGACTGCTAAACTAGAAGCGTAGATTAATTGTAACGAGTCGAGCGCCAGGCCGCGCCGCGCCGCGCCGACTAGAGATTTCTAATTTACGTTGGTCACAGTGAAAATGGCGACCTATTTCGACCAACTTTGGCAATTTCGCGGAAGGGACTTTGGCAATTTCGCAGAAGGGACCTTGTCTGATAGATGGTGGAGCTCGAGATGAGTTAATTAATGCTACCTATTTATTTGCAATCGATAACTATTCGAGGTTTTTTTGTTGCTATCATTTTTTTTTACCTGACCGTGTCAAGGTTCGACCTAGTTGAATGACATCAGCAACCGGCAGTAGTGCTGGCTGGAATTCCAATCGTTGCCAAATTAAATAAATATCGCCATACGAACTATACGGTCCCACATTAAGCAACGCTTGTGTTATGGGCACCGTACAATGGACTGAGGGCCAACTCTATAATACTTATATACATATTAAACATCCATGACTCGGGTACAAATATTCGTGCTCATCACACAAAGCTTGTCCCTACCAGGATTCGAACCCGGGACCCTCGGCGCAGAAAGCAGAGTCACTACCACTGCGCTAATCAGGCCGTCGAATTAAAATCATCATTGACTTTGCCGCACAATTCTTGCAACATAACTAAGAAAGAGCAATCAATTGCACTCGTTATAATTAGTTGCTTATGTTAATTATAGTTTCATGGCTGTCGGCTCCGAAGCATGAAGTCTGTCGACACCCGTGGTCGGATTGTCGAAAGATACATCGGCGCGTTCCTCATAACACTATTTTGAGATATCGCTGCGATAATTCGCAAAAAGAAAAACTTCAAATGCAATCTACAATTGCCCGGGCATGCTAATGTTTAAATGTCTTGTCATTAGTGAATGGTTGTGTTAAATACTCCGAATTTATAGACGTTCTATAACATTATCAAACGTCATAGGTATTGTACTACGTAAAGCAAAATTCATGTGCGCAGTACTTTATGACGTTCGACAGCATTATAGAACGTCTATAAATTTGGGAGAATTTATAGAAATACTTATGAATTTGTGTGAACATGAACACACGGACACATGTTATTTTGCAAGCTTCGCAAGCCAGCATGAACAATTGTCTTGTGCAAGCTTGCACAACTTACCCATAGTTTACACAAGCTACATTTGGTGCAAAGACTTGGTTACTTGCATACACCACTTCAATCCTACTTGCACAAGCCTGGTTTGTTCCACCCGCTTGGAGAAAATTCTATCGATCTTGATGCTGCTGGCACAAGCCGGATGTTTGCAGAAATTGACAACACAAGACGCTCAAGCATACTTGCACGTAATGATTGGTCATGCACGCTTGTCAGCTTTACAGTTGCTTGTAGAGCTACCTAAAGACTGGGCGCACATTCAGTACGTATTCGTACGAAATTGAGTCGCCCGAATATACGTATAAACGATTAAGTACGAAAGTGAGTCGTCCGAATACGTATGAAATAGATTCGTGCGAATACATAAAGATTAGGTAGCAAAATGAGTCGCCCCAATAATACGATTATGTACAAAATTGAGTCACACGAATACATACGTAACATCCCGACTCGACTCAAAGTAGTACGAGAGCTTGCACACTAGGCACGAAAGTCGTACCCGTAGTAAATCCCGGTGCAGCTTCGACTCACGTCTGGTTCGATCCTATTTTACTGGGAATATTTTGAGTACGAGTATTATATCAAACCCATATGTTTGATTCAATATATTTGAGTTCATTAAGAAATCCAGTTTAATAATTATTTCAACTTAAATATGATGTCATAGAAATGCGACGCAGAACTTGATTTCAAATGGGATTTTAATTGTTTTCTCTATCATTTCATTATTACTAAACTAACACATAAAATGACATACTTCAATAATGTTTAACGGCAAAGCAATAATATCGTTTTAGTTTTTGTATTTTATAGTAATAACCACTTCACAGACCTATATTTTAATGTGTGATAATATATTATTGTGAACACTGAAATACGTATTAATCGATTTGAAAAACACTTATAAGTTTAAAAATAATAAATCATCAATAAAATGGCATGTATACAATAAACTTACATCCTCAAGTACGTCACTTCGTCGTCAAGTAAGACACTTAAGTCTCCCCTAATGCTTATTTAATTTAAAAACCAACAAAACTGTAGTAAAAAGCTCCACGGGCACCCAATTAAACAACGATTGATGTAAATGTAAATAAATATCATGATTATTACGCTCTGATTTGTTTACATCGTCTGAGATTCTTTCGACGCTCACGCTCTGTTTGTTTATTTTGCGTACAGAGACGGCAATGTAACACAAACAATAATAGCGAATGCCTCGCTTGTGATAACATTAAACAGAGTTTATTTATTGATTACAAACCATTCAGCGGCGGGATGTCGCGATTCTTTTGTGCAAATGGCAAATTCATTGCAAGTCGAGTGGCTGTCTGGAAGTATTGAAGTTACTTCATAAAAAGACACAAGTTGGGTCAAACCACTAGTACTGCCTTTAGTACTCAATGCGCTGGCCATAACCATGGTAATAGATTTGGCTATTTATAATTCCACCAAAGTCATCAACGTCCCTATCATTACCGTTCTACTAACAACACGATAATAAATTAATATCACATTATGCGGTACTCATAATGTTGGAGTATGTAAACCGCATCCCAATAGCAAAATGGTTTTAGTATAGAATATAATATTATATTAACATAATAGGGTAACCATAACCTATCACATAATAGGGTTGTTCGTATTATTTTGGAAATTCATTTACTGTATATAACTATATGTCTAAAAAAACATAATTAGTAAGTTAATGAACTTCGTTATTGATGTCTTATTTCTACGCGAATACTACACATTTCAATAAAACCTGCACGCGATAAATTCCGCAATTTTTTTTTTTTCAATTCGTACAATAATATATATTTTTTTTAATAACATTGTAAACCTTATAACGTAAAAAATGCATTTATGGGGCATCTATTTATGTAAACGAAATCAAATTTCGTCTAATTGCCTGGTGACGGACGCCAGGTTACGACGGGCCACATTTAGCGTAATCGACCATTTGACCTGTTCAATCATCGCAACTTCACTCTCAGTTCAGTTTGATTTTGTCTCATAATATTATACAAAGATACTGTACCTTTATATACCTACATATCACATGATACTCATCAAATGCCCAAACCATTTCAACCCGCTGCTTCTTCTTACTTTTATACTACCTATTACATTATAAACTGGGACCACGGTCCTAGTAGACAGCGGGCCGAGTCGACTACATTGTCCTATACATAAAAATAAGTGGTTGAAAAACAAATGAAAGTGCTTATAGTTAGTACCCATTTCTCCGCTTCAACTTAATTGACAGTTACAATATTCTCTCTCAACGGATTACAAAAAAAACCCCACTTCTGTAACGTTCTAAGTTTATTGTATTCAATAGGGCTATAGAGATGGTCTAGATCGGTCGGGATCAACCAGGAAACTCCAGTTATATTTAACCATTTGACGCCTGCTAGCTGATGGTACCTACGAGTGTTCGATGCGCGGCGCGTTCGTGTGTACGAGGATAATACAAAACGAGGAAACAAACAGATTTATTCCCGACGACAAGTAAGTGATTTGCGTATACTCGTAACAATATATGTATTACATGTTTCGTTATAACACTATTATTAACTGGACAGTTATTAATTTGATAAAACTATCATTAATCTATCTTGGATTATTTTTGTGACATAGCCAAGGATGCCAGCATTGAGGACTCAAGATGTGTGTGTATATAAATATATATATACCGTTCTAGAGTTACAAGAAAGAAAGAAAGAAAAAAATATTTAGCTTCAACACAAGACACGAGATTACATAAACATATTTAATAAATGGTGGTGGTGTGTGGTGCGATGTGCGGTGTATGTGTTCAAGAACGGGTGGGACAATTTTTATGATTTATTGAATTTGCCTCCACCGCAAATAGTAGAATAATCATTAAAACATGAAAAAAAAATTTTATGAAGATAATTAATTTTGCCATAAATTTCATTCCGAGGCGGTACGAATTTCAGTTCCGTACAAAGTAAATAATAAATACATATTAAACATTAGTTTTTAGGCCATCACCCTGAACAGATATTTTCATGGAGTTAATTGGTCATGATTGTATTACCAATTTAATTGTATAATACACGATACATAACTATTCCTCACGTTTATATAAACTAGCTTTACAGTGTAATTGTAAACTTCTATGTGACTATTAAATGCTATTACATGCCTAACGCTCAAATAAGCATA
Organism: Pheosia tremula; assembly: GCA_905333125.1. Taxonomy (NCBI): domain Eukaryota; kingdom Metazoa; phylum Arthropoda; class Insecta; order Lepidoptera; family Notodontidae; genus Pheosia; species Pheosia tremula. Next base: position 8,864,638 of record HG995404.1, on the reverse strand, counting down.
AAGTTTCACCAATGCAAATAATTAATTAACTAATTGCAATTCTAACAGACACAAAACAATGTCCTTTATCGCACAACGCCTGAGTAATATAACATTTAACCATAATGTTCGTAGCTGCGCCACAAGATAACATAAATGTCTACAAGCTTATCAACAAATCGATACGCTCATGTATTAGCAATGACGTCATCCACGTATCGACACCTTGTCATTCCCGTACATCGTAGGTAATGATTCGTAGTAACACTTTTCATGTCAACTTTCTAGCGGCGCGGTTACTATGGTGATGAGGTAGTCATTACAAAACATTACATACATTCCAATTGCACTCAATTCGTAAGATAAGATAAGGTTGAAAGTATTTTTTTTTTCGGAATTTATCGCATTTATTTTATGTTTTTACGTTCCGTTTCGGCTGCTTTACAGCAACCATGGTCACGGGAGGACTGAGGTTGTTGACGTCCTGGTGTCATAGTTTGTTTTTTAATATCAATGGCCACACTATCACCCTTGGTCGGTATCGAAACGTCGGGTACGTAAAAACATAAAATTATCCCGACGAAATCAGAAAAAAATGGTTTTATTTCTATGTCTAGTATTCGCGTAAATATAAGAAATCCATATATAACATTACAAAAAAAATGCAAGGTTTATTGCAGAAAAGTGAAGTGTTAAAAAAATTGCGAAGTGTAAATATAATCTTAACTCTGTTTTCTGGGGGTAATGGTCATGAAGTAGGGTCAATAGAGAAGTTTTCGAGTTCGTATATTCAAATTGCACTCAATTGTTAAGATAAGATTATGATGATAAAAGACTGCTAGTAATTGCAGACAAAACGCAGCGTACATACAAATAATAATTGCTACATGACGGAGTGATCTTTTAAAGCGATTAGGGATTCAGATGCACATCAAAGGTAGTAACGAGTTTGAAAATTAATGTTTAGGAATAGCTATTGACACAAAGTATTATTAAAATTACTCGTGTAAGTCAGACGAAAACTGATCCATGACATTCTGTGACTATGTAACATTGATGTGGGACTTTTGGGGGGAAGTTGCCAATTTTGTTTTATTTTCCAAAAAATCTATGTTTTTGATAAATAATTTGTAATATTAGTGGGACATTAACCATTGTGTGTTCATAAACGTGCACGAGTGAAGGAAATTGAAAAATAAAATAGTATAAGCTGACTTGTCAAGGTGTCCCAAGATGTCCGGTAAATTTTCAGTAATGTGATCCATTGCTTTACTGATGGGGATTCATTTCATCATCATTATCATTGTCAAAAACATAATCATTATCATTAGGGGTACTTATAATTTAATAACAATTATCAAGAATTACTGGACACTGGCAAAAATGCCACTATTTTTAAGCCATTTTGCCAACCTAACAAAAAGAAGAAGAATATTTATGTAAGGACAAGTTTGGGCTATCTTTTTTTGTCTACTCTGGCAGTTTACTTAGTATTCAAATCAATGTATTCGATAGTTAAGTACAATGGAAGACACACGCTCAAGGCTGCCAGTAAAATTAATCGCTCATTACAATGGTAGACAAATCTAAGTCTTAACGACCTTGTTTTATGAGCAAGTAAGTATTAATAAATAATACAAATCGCACCGTGTTAGTTGCACGATGACGTCAAACGGCACTATCATAACTCACTCCATTGTCTTTACAATGAACACACGATCGCATAAAAGAACGCGAGCGTTGAGCGTCCAGTAAGAAAAATAACAAATTTTCAGGTAAACCGTCGAAAATCTCAAAGAAAAAAAAAAACGAAAGACAATTTTCAGTGTAGAGTTCGGACGGGCGTATTGTTTTTCAGCCGGCATATCGGTCAATGTCAGAGACACTTTCCGTTTCGAGTCGAAAAAAAAATTGCTCGCGGACGACGCTCGAAAAAAAAAACTACGGATACAAAACTGTTTTGATTGCACTGTCATTCATTCTAGCGGATGCGGTTATAAGCATAAACATCTTTACCAGTGTTTATACTGTAGTTTTTTTTTTCGAGAAGTCACACCGGAAAATCCATTGCCGTCAAATAATGGCATCACACGCGATTCATCGCGCGACTCACTGAAAAAAAGAAGCCAACGAGTAGAGGGAATTCACCGAACCTGGCACATGATAGGGGGTAGGATTCGACGGTGGCAGCCAATAGGCGGAGCTGATCGCCGGATAACTACCGCCGGCGCGCACGCCGCCCGCCTTGCCGCGGGCTCCACCCGCCTCGCCGCGCATCCTTAATACACCACAACACAACACATTGTCACATCACATTCACGTCTGCATTCAACCGCGGCCGAGACACAACTAACGTAATAGCGGTAGTTAGTTAGGTGCGCGCGCGCCGGCTATGACCGACGATCACTCATTCCTTGTCACCTACACCCCCCCTTCGTCCATACCCCCCCACTTCGCTAATGAGCTCCTGCCTAGTCGATGCTACGTTTTCCGAATGCAGTGACAACTCTATTATTTCAAATAGACACCCACGCTACAATCGCGAGCGCATTTGATTGGTGGGCGTTTTGGCAAATAATTTAAAGCTTGCATACTTTAGTGCAGTCCAAACGTGTCGTAATTAACCGTCCGATTATATACGGCAAAGCGGAAAATTATCACACATTTCCTTAACACTTTATAATCATCAAACAAAATGTAGAGCCACAATAATATGATTAACATTAAACACATTTTTATGACGATAACGACAAATATTGAAACTGAAACTGTCAGAAGAGCATTAGCAAAGAATCTTAATTTAGTCATCATAACAACGAAATAAAAATCAAAACTCATGAATGAAATTGGGGAAACCGACTCGGTCAAGACTGCAACAACAGTAGAGCCAACACAAGACGCGGTATCGTGCAATCGCGTCGGTTCTGTTGGTCACATCACGTTTCAAATGGTAACCTTGATATTGAGATACCGTTATGTAATACTCTACAATTCACTATGCTATTTGTAATTATCGCGTGGTTCACTAATGAGTCACTGCAGAAATTAATCTAGTCATTCTATAAAGACTTCCCGACGAGGTCGTCAAGGTGGTTCATAACCAATCTATCTTCGATTCTGGTGTTCGGTACCTTGGTATGTGAACACTAACCTGCTTGTTTGGTAAAATACAATCTACTGCTGTGATAAGAACTGTGAACATTGCAGTAGATTCATTCTTTCCCTTGGATATAATATTTTTCTTGGTTTCTTTTCATTGAAGAAAGACCCACGGGGGTAATTTAGCGTGTTTTTACCAAACAAAATGAACAAATGGGGGATGAGGAACCCACCACTGCCCAGCTTGTCAACCTTTCCAGTTATAAACCAAACAAGTTGATCGATAATTAAAGAAGCCAGCAACACCGAACTTCTCTAAGATGTCAGTCGAGAAACTGTCTGGCACGAGTGTCGGGACCCCAATAAATATGCAATTCTATGTAAAACGACGATGGATTTCCGCAAAGTATCGCCTAGTTCTATCAACTACAAAAAAAAACTCAATTGCACCCAAAAAATGGTCATGAATACGAGTAACCGCGATGCGACCAGCAGTACGGACCGCATGCATGCGGTTGAATCCACAGGTGATTACTTACCACAATCAAAACCAAAGAATCCATCCTGTACTATACCCAACAAAACTGATACGGTTTAACAGTAAGTACCTATAGGTATTGGCGGCTCGCCGAAGGAGATGCCGCAGCTCTCCAAGCAACCGCAGCCGCACTACAGCTAAAGTTAAGTAACCGCGCGGTTATTCGCATCGCTGATAACATGAGGTGCGTATAGGTATTTAGAGCATATCAATCAGCGGAGAAAATTAGTAAATAACATACTAAAAATAAGTATGAGAAGTTCGCATTGGTAAATATTTCCTTTAATGTCTGATCATTATGTAGGATTTGCTTGTCATCATTGTTTATGAGTGCTCAGTCTCGTAAACTCCATCCATGGCGCAGGGTGAATGAAGTTTGTTTTGTCAGTTGGCAGAGTTGGTAGAGCGAATACGAAATATATCGGAATGCACTTGATTTAACGATAAAATACCGTTCGCGAGCGCCAGAGTAAACTTCATAATCGAGTAGGTAAACGATATGTTATTTCAGCGAATCGTATACAGCGATGCGTTTGATGCCGATTGAGCAATATCATGCAATAATTATTAAATAAGCCTACTGAAATCCTCTATAAAGCATTTGATCGATCCATACATACATCAAACACCGACGGTTATATGTCATTTTTGCATCGTAGAAATGTCAAAATGTTGGAATACTTTTTGGAGTATGAATTTGTGATATTTAAAAACTCAAACTCTTCTCTTAAAAAAAATCATAAATTTAACACTTCGATGTGTTTACGAATCCCGCCAACTCACCAAGTCAGTAACTGGCTTTGCATACACAAATCCATAGGCATTAAAAAAACCACAACATCTCTCAACATTAGGGTCGTACACAAACGCTCACTATATCGAAATTATTCAAACGATTCGACACAGTGTCCGCTTGATGGAATACCGAATAGGAGTGAACTCTAAAAGTCGTCACGCATCCTCGTCGAGTGTGTCCGGTACGTGCACTGTGTACAGAGTGTCTTTTGAGGTGTCTCCACTCCGATTTGATTCACCGTGTTAAGCGTGACGAAACGGTTGCTTATGACTCATATTGACAATTGTATTCGACTGAAGACATAATTCGAATATGTATTAATTATGAAATTTAAAATTGATTTCCATCAACTACCAAAACACGAGGAGCTTATTGAAATAAAACAAATTTTACGGATTTTTTCGCGTTTATTTTATGTTTTTTACGTTCCCGACGCTTCGGCTGCTTTACAGCAACCTCCCGAGACCATAGTTGCTGTAAATTTAGTTTTATTTCAACGTGTAGTATTCGCGTAAATATAAGAAATCAATTAGGTGCTAATTTTTTTTTTCACCTTGGTGTCTTGTTCAATTTGTGTGCCTGTTTATTGAAAAGAAAAATGTATAAAAATAACGAAAGCAGTGATGGGCAAGTTAATGAGTTACTTAGAATGGGAGCGCCAAGTACACTCTGTCCTACCTCTGGGTTTATTGTAGTACATCAAGATACTCAAATTCTTATTGAAAAGTCCTCCAATCTACTTGAAGCCCTCTTGTCTTAAAGGAAGGCCTGGGAACAATAATGGCTGAATATTCTAAATATAAATATCTTTGAGGTAGCTATTGTAAGCTCGGTGTAATCTGCTAGCCGGGCTATGCCACCAGGCAGGTATTATTATAGTAGGTATATTTTTTTCCCAAGCAATCTAGTTGGTATTCACAGTGCACAGATACAATGCGTGCCTGAATATATATTGGCTAGCACGATTAATATCAAGCAAATAAATATTACTAATCCGTTTGGCGTTTTTATTAACAGACCGTTTATATGCATTGTTATTTCATTAGAGTAAAGCTGTGTGTACACAAAAAGCAAAAAAATAATGTCAATAACGCAATGTCACAAGAGAAACTTAAATTAACAAAATCTACCCCTAAACCGAAATAAAAAATGTCTGACTATTTTGAAATGTACGAAAAAAAATGGACTTGGCAACCCTTTTACATTTAACGTTTTGAAACTGGCCATATTTATAGTGCTTGCCTCGCATATTTCGCTAGGCCACCGATCTCAATTATGTCTCTGAGTCAGTCAGTCAGTAATGTCAGATTACATACATGAAATGTAGTATTATCGTTTGTTGTATCGTCGTATCGATCCCACGTGCCTTTGTGTGCTGTTCATGTATACAAGGCTATTGACACATTACAAACGCGACGCGGGTATGAAATACAACTGATATTTGAGTCAAAAAATGCAGATATTTGGCTGGTGTTGTATTTTATAATATCATCAAAATATTATCGAATCTGCAAGTGTGCAAGCACAACAGTGTAAATGGCTAATGATAAGGCATAAATACTTGCGTAGCTACATAGCAATAAAAGCTAAATTGCATACTGTGACGTATTAGATATTCAATCACGTCATAATAATAAATTAATAAATATCGCCATACGAACACACCAACTATACGGCCCCACATTAAGCAACGCTTGTGTTATGGGTACCGTACAATGGACTGAGGGTGGACTCAGTATATAATACTTATATACATATTAAACATCCATGACTCGGGTACAAACATTCGTGCTCATCACACAAAGCTTGTCCCTACCAGGATTCGAACCCGGGACACTCGGCGCAGAAAGCACTGCGCTAATCAGGCCGACAAAATAATGATACCCTAAAACGTGGACGCTTGCATGAGGAGCTATGGCGGATAGCATTTAATAGCTACGCGCTGCCCCGACGACACGGAGCGGTGACGGCTGACTCTCGGTCAGTGTCGTCGTAGCAATACGCCGCATAAGTCAAAGTCAAAGTCAAATAATTTATTTCGTGTAGGCCTACGGGGGCACTAATAAATTGTCATTACATTTTTTCCTTAACTCTACAACCGGATCGGAACGCGACCTCTGAGAAGATCCGGCAAGAAACTCAGCGGACTTGTCTTTTCTTTATCCATTATAAGCTCCAGTGTGCTGCCATGCGAGGCGCACACACGCTACACTTTAAAATTATAAATATTGATATTTAAGCGATCAGTTCCAGGCTGCTTTATCATCCAAATAATATATCCTAGGCCTTACATTAAAGGCGTGTAACCGGGGAATCAATTTGTCATGCGTTCCGTATGCAGTCCTTGAGCCGCGGTCTTATCGATGTTTATTTAATATTAGGCTAAACATCGTCATGTCAACATGTCCTTACCTATATTTTAGCTCACCCAACAGATACCATGTATTTTCCGAAACTAACCTTGAAAATGACTCGTGCGCCATCATAAAAGTCACCATCATAAAAAGTCTTCTATTTTAACTAATTTTATTTGCACAGTTGATTGGAGCTCTACCAATCTACATTTTTTAAATTCATTGGTTAGGAGAATACAATTTTTTTTTTAATATTTTTAATTTATTCGCATTGGTCATGTTGATTTTTTTCCTGATCGTATTATCTTATACCGTTGTTTCATATACCCTAGTAGCATTTTTTTTTTTTCAAATTTGTTTTATATATATTGTGTTATTTACTATGTAAAAATGACTTACCATTTCTATTTTCACTGTCAGCCGGCTTCATCTGTATCGGATGATGCATCTGTTGACAAAACAAAAGAAATACAAAATTATTACTTTAGTATTTAAGTATCTATATATGTATATTTTTCTAGAAAAATACATATTTACTTAAAAGTTTTAAACGATTATCTACGCGTAAATAATACAGGCCATTATGCAATTTAATCCAATTATAAAACAAACATGCTTTAATATAATCTTTGAATAAATAATGGTAACCGTGTTATATCATGAATGGGGGCTGTACAGACGAGAGATTCCTGACTAAAAAAACTGTCGACTGTGTAGGTACTTTCTTGGTATACGGAAATACTAGTACCCGTCTACGTAATAAGTAGTACTTATGAAATATATAATCTACTAGCTGCGCCCGGCGGCGGTGTTACCCGCGATCAAAAGTATGAAAAATTTAAACATCTATCTCACGGGAATCATACATTTTACCGGGATAAAAAGTAGCCTATGTGCTATTCCAGACTATAATCTATATTTGTGCCAAATTTCATCCAGATCCGTTCTGCCGTTCGGGCGTGAAAGAGTAACAAACATCCATCCATCCATCCATCCAAACTTTCACATTTATAATATTAAAGTATAGATGCTCTTTTATACAGCTCGTTCTAAGAATAAACCTGAACTTTACAAGTTATTCGACAGAATTTCTGTCAAATAATCTGTAGACATACATAATGGAATGTTTGAATAAAAAAAACCAACTAGTTTACTGTGCTATTTAGATACCTCGCATAGCAGCTAATGAATCCCTCACCCAACTGGGGCGAAGCATTCAATTGTGTGTAACCAATCAAATGGAGAAATATTTGTATTATAATATTATCAGCAATATATTCAAGGTCCCTAATATGCTATCATGGCTAAATTTAGGTTGAAATAAATATGTTTCAGGTGTTCTAATATATATATTACGGAATGATGGTAAAAATGCAGTGTCCAAAATGGCAAGAAACGACTATCAATGGCAAGTCTGTGCGCCCCCCCCCCCCAAACAATATTGTAACGAGCGACACGTTAATTCCTCGCTGCACACTGAGCCGAATGCATTATTTATTTGTACATAGCGAAGCGTAAACAATACCGAACTATTTAAATTATTCGTAAACATGGCCGCCGATACATTGTGTCGTCAGCATAGATGACAGACGACGCACGCTGGCAAGTAATTAATCTATACATCTATACATATAAATAAAATTGGAGTGTCTGTGTGTAATAATAAAATAACCGCTTTTTACTAAGTGCATTTGGATGTATACACGTTACCTATACCGAAACAACATTTTTTACAATTTTTGTCTGTCTGTCTGTCCGTCTGTCCGTCTGTCTGTCTGTCTGTCTGTCTGTCTGTCTGTCTGTCTGTTTGTTCCGGGTAATCTCTGAAATGGCTGGACCGATTTTGACGGGAATTTCACTGGCAGATAGCTGATGTAACAAGGAGTAACATAGGCTACTTTTATTTTAGAAAAAAAATTGGATCTCTCGAAAAAAAAATAAAACCAATGTTGCAGCGCTGCGCCTGATTAAAGTTTGATAGCAACAATCTGCAATGCGTCCCGCGGGATCAGAACGCGAGCAGGCTGTTGCCAACGGCCGAGTCTTTGTTAAATACCACGCGGACGAAGTCGCGGGCAACAGCTAGTTAATATATAAAACTAGATGACTCAGTGCACTTCGTATCACCTTTCTAACGACACTCCTCATTACTTGACATTGGCAAAATACCCGCTAAGTTGTGGGTGAGGCCATTTGGTAACGTATAATGGTGACAGAATAACAGATTACATTTCGTTTGACGTTCGACAGACCAACTGACAGTCAGAAAAAATAAAGCACAATAAAGACTTATTTTTCGTCCTTGCAACTTTTCCATATTTCCTCACCTTGTAAACCTTCCCTGGACTACGACAAACATTTCAAAACCAAAATCAGCTAAATCGGCCCAGCCGTTCTCGAGTTTTAGCGAGACAAACGAACAGCAATTGATTTTTATTATATAGAGATAAATATTTATGAGGTATGAGGAGGAAGGAATATAATCTATCTCTGTGCCAAATTTTATCCAGATCCGTTCAGCTGTTCTGGCGTGATTGGGTAACAAACATCCATCCATCTATCGAAATTTTCAAATGCTCATCCCACTAATATTATATTAATGGGATGACTGATTGATCCACACAGCCCCGAGGACCTCAAGGGCAATAAAAAGAAACGTTGAGTCTCGTTTTCTCATATTACCCCATTTGCAAATGACATCAAGATCTTTCAGATTCTGAGAACGCTTTCCACCAGCTATGGACACCGGGCTCATCTCTCAATCGCAACACTACCGTGGCCTATGTTTTTAATTCGAACATTACAGCATCCTAGATTCGTCAAGTGTCAAATGTTATTTTTAAATTGACTTGTCGATTCGACACACCACGTATATTGAGTAACGGGCGATGCATTGGCAATCAGCCGTCTCCATGCCGGCACGCGAACTATCTCAGTTCTAGGCTAGTATTGATTATGTAAGGCATATTGATTATTTTAGAATTGGTATTTTCAACTGAATTTGACTAAGACTAGTATTTTAACATTCTTTAGATACAAATTAAGTTGGAAAAATGACTATATGGGAGCGTGTTATTCCGTAGGAGAAAGTGGAAGGCACCAAACTGTGCTCAAGGCCACCTATTGGATGGGGCGATTAAGATGAGACCAAAAGAGAGGGCGAGATATGGTAAGTCGAGTCTCATCTACCCTTAAAGCTGCTTATTCCAACCTGAGCATCCATCCATCCATTTGAACTCAAGATCCATCGAACATCGATCGGACACGTTCGATTTTGAGCACTATGACATAGACTAAAAGAGTATTTTTAATGTGTTTAACAGTTTGTAATAAGTAACCAAAAGTATTTTCCCGACGACAATAATCGATGTCGTGACAACATTTAGGACGTCATATGCATATGATAAAATATAATTTTGATATAAATGACTCTATTCTACGACAATAGTGTCCGATACTATCACAGATTTCGCCTGTGATTATATTACTTAGGTATGTTGTTATCTATGTTTATAATAATATATATGTACATTAGACGAAGAAATATTACAGACGTGGTGTCGAGAAGAACACAAAAAACCAAGCCGATTTGTGTTGTAAAAAATTCGTTGTGCTACATGAAAACTAAAATAACATAATAAAGGCATTAAATATTTTTTGATTTGTTGTTTTTAATGATTTTAAAGACGAATAAATAAAATACTTAATACTGGCTGGTGAAATGAGATTCCATCTTTCGCGTAGTTCACTTTGCTGCTAGTATTTTTGCACACAACCACGGAATAACACGGCATTTAAAAAAAAGTTAGAGCTCCGATACCGACGTGCAGTTGCAGTCGACTGACGGCGAAAACTCTATGTTAGCGTAGTTTTGGCTAAATGTGAGCGCAAGCCCACCGCTTTCATAACATATCTGCTCTCATATATCTGTGATAGAGACGCAATTCGCTAGTACAACACAAGTTGGCTTAGTATTTCGTGTTCTTCTCGACACGCCGTCTGAATTTTTTCTTCGTCTTATGTGTCTTCTCAATCAACAGTCTATATATACTGGCAATCTCATAGGAAGATTATCACAACCTATCTACCGGATAATCTATTTATCACTATTATCTAATTAGCTGCCAGGGGTCATCAATCAAGCCGCGAGCTATGCGCGCTGACCGTGTACTGCGGTGTCCCGGGACTATTTGTCACGTGACTATTGTAGGTACACGATAAGCGCACGAGATGTAATTAGGATGGGTCGCTATTCAGTCAATTCAACTTAATATACTATTAATAAATATAAAATTTATATTAACTCTCAAGGTTGTAACTATACGTGTTAATTTGATTAGTTATTCCAATAAAAAAACAATAATGGTTTACTCAAAACTCATTCATTTTATACTTTACAATGTAAACATCATTTGGTTTCTTAATCTCGTCATCATCCCCATCAGCTTGGTACCGTTCATTGTTGACATTAGCCCCCTAGTTACAATGCGTCATTGATTTAAGTATTTAATCTCATCATCATCATCACTGCCACACACACACACATGTCCACTCCTGGATATTGGCCTCCCCCAATGCATGCGACTGAGGACGTTCTAAAGACATTTGCATCAAGTTTTTTCCGTGGGCAATCACGTTACTTGGCCACAAGGCGCTACACTGCGTTTGCTTATTATTCCCTCTTATTCTTGATCCTCACTTGAAAAATTGTACTTTGGGATACGAGAACATCCCACTACAAAATGCCACTTCCAGTTTAACTATGTCAAATCTGGTTCCCTGTAAGATCTCTTCGAGTTGAATTTTAGTCTTCAGAATCAAATACCGTATTTTAAAGCAACGAATTCTATAAATTCTTAACTCAACATTTGTTATATAGAGATACCTGAATAGCGATGGCTATAACCGATCAGCATTCAAAGCGCATTGGATTTAGGGGCCGCCAGTCACAATTGATAGCACCACTGCGCCGCTACGGCCGCCACGCAGCGGCCGGCCACCGCGGCAGTTTATCGCCTCTATTCAATATAAATTCCCGATGGGAGCGAATGGCATTCTATTAGGGATGGTAGTATAATAACGATAGCAGCTATATGAGAACGAAACTGTTAGATTCGAATCAAAATTCCTTTTATTTAACGGACGAACAAACTTCAAACCGAACAGTTCAAGCCCTTAGTAGTTTCTACGGACAAGAAGTGCATGAAAAGATTTGGATCTATGAAGAGGTTTGCGTGTCGCAATCAGAGCTATCTGTCTATCTCCCTCTCTCTACCCCCATCTATCTCTATAATACACAGGTATTTGTCTATGTACGCATGTATATGTACAAATCAACAGTTTTAAATCATCCATATCAAGATGATCTAGCGGAAGCAAAATTATATATTTTTATTTGCACAAAATCGTTGCAATGGTGCAAGTCTAGTTAACCCTACCCGCTGCCGTTGCGACCCGGTGTTTGCAAAACGCATAGTAAGTACGCAAAGAACGGAACAGAATAGTTTGCATAAACGACGTGCTACCAAATGATGGCAGCCAAGGCGGCGCGCGCCACGAGCTTGTAATTGGCAAATTAATTTATACACGCGAGTTTCGCTACTTTTCGCAAATGACCACTAAAATATAACATAGTTTCCAAAGTCATCGTGAATCAAGAAAATGTGCGGTGTAATGGCAATTCATAAAAATGTCGGATGTGTGCTAATTTGTTTAGACTAGACTTTAAAAACTTTTTTTTATGTAAATGTTTGTGATATTTTTCACTTTTTGTAAATGCTATAATTTGTAAAATATCATAGTAAAATTGTCATCTTTAAAACTCATAGATTACCAACAAGTGGCCGACATCACAGTCATTTATCATTAAATAAATGGCGCATAATTTTTAATATACTATGGTTTGAATATAAACTAAGATGGTTCGGCCAAAGTAACCTTTTTGTTTGGAGACGAAAAACGAAAACTTCAAAAGCCAGTCAATAATCCAAAAAGCGTACATTTTGTTTGACATCAAAGACGACATCCGCTGACAGGTCAGACAAGGCTAAAAGAGTAACGTCACAAAACAAAGCAGCCACTCAGTACCTTTATGAATGTCCCTGCGAACGGTCAAAGTGGGTTTTCGTAAATTTCTACTTTGCGAATCGTTAGGCCCCTCAAAGGTGAACGAAAAACCCGCATTAAAAGGTAGTGGTTAAATCAAAGGAGGTTCCCTTTTTGGCTTATTACACGGTTCGCATGATTTCCGACCGAGAAAAAAAATCTCTTGTTTCTGCTTTCAGATGGGTCTTTAATACCCGCGCGCCGCCGGGCGACGGCAATTACAATGAGTGCTGCATTGTCAGGGTTGATGTAGCGATTGTGTGCGTTTGATATTTTTTATTATAGAGGCTCAGCTTTGTTGTAAATAGACCCGGTATTGGATAAAATATAGCCTGGCATAGTGTGAGCCTAGAATTTTATTATGGGCTTGTAGTAAACTATGTTGGAAATAGTTGGCTTCGCGTATCAAACATCTTAATTTACAAACGTTAATCAGCCAACGTGTTGGGCCAATTGGCCTGGCGTATGGGCCATGGCCGGAATCCTCCATACATTGAGGGGAGGCTGGTGACAAGTAATAATAGTCGTCCTGGCTAAGTTTCGGTCACAGTCATTAATCTCGACAGAGACTAGCCATCTGCGCAGGAGATATTATGGCCGACCGGAGAGTGATCAGGCGCAGGACCGACGGTTTTACGCGCTCTCCGAGGCACGATAAGTGCTGGGACATTAAAGGGCTAATTATTATTTGCAAACTTCAATATCAATTTTATATTGAAAAAGAATCATATCACCTATTATTTAATAAATAATACTGAAATATGAAATAAAACTTTTTTTAAGGATTCTATTGCGTTTATTTTTTGTTTTTACGTTCCCGACGTAAAAACAAAAAATAAACGCGATAGAATCCTTAAAAATAGTTTTATTTCAATGTGTAGTATTCGCGTAAATATAAGAAATCAATACTAAAAATATTGCAATATCCGGAAAAAATATTTTGTATGTTTCACTCGCACGTAGGTATAACGCGAACTTTTGTAACATACTCGTCGGTTCAGACACTTACTGTCGGTAGTAAACTTACATGCCAATAAGTATGCCTTAGTTCTCGAGTTCAGTTTACGGTTATCGCTCAAGTTTCCAGACCCTACCCTTCTCGGGATAGGCAGTGAAATCTTCTTTAGGGAGGTCCGTAGAACATCGTTCCAGGGTTTTGGGGTGTCAACACGTTTTATGAGCGAGCGGAAGTTAGCAAATTATTTCTGCTCCTGTATAGCATATGGGTTATATCCTCCTAGAATTGAGGAGAGGCCCGTGCCCAGCAGTGGGACATTAAAAAGGGCTGCTACTATTATATATAGCATATGATTAGGTACAATAACTGGAGAAAAAATGGCATGAAATAATCGCGCAATTTTATAATAATTTTGTTTTTTTTTCAATCTTCCTTCCTTGTTACCATAGAGGGCAACTCTGCGTGTGAATTTTACGGATGAAGTTTTCATTTGAATAAAGGTTAGTATTGTGTGGAATCTTTTTGTATTGACGTAGCGGTCTGCTTCTTTCGCTCAGATGTAGTACCCAGTCATATTAGACACCTTGAGAACTTTTGCACGGTGTTACTGATATGTGAAATTCAAAAATGTGAATCGTGTAAATGAATCAAGTTTGAACTGAGTGAACGAGACTTCTTTATGGCTGAAAGAAGTCTCGTTCACTTAATTAAATAAACCTAATTTTACGGATTTTATCGCGTTTATTTTTTTATTTTTACGTTCCCGACGTTTCGGCTGCTTTACAGCAACCATGGTCATGGGAGGACTGAGGTGGTTGACGTCTTGGTGTCATAGTTTGAAACGGGGTACTATTGAATATGAGGGCTTGCTTGTGGTCCGATCTACGCAGAAAATGCTCACGTAAAATCCGTAAAATGTGTAGTATTCGCGTAAATATAAGAAATCAATACTCGTTCACTCAGTTCAAACTTGATACATTTTTTTTTATATATTTCTCTCCTGCACCTGCTTTCACCTATTCGCAGGGTCAAGCGTGACCTTGTTTCCTTGTTAACCAAATGGGACGCCCGCCCGAACACCGGCGGCGGCGCATAAAAGTTGGGATTGCGACTTCGGTAATTTCCCCCGACGAGAAGTTGCCGCCGACTGGCCGGGACGCGGGCGTGCTGTGCCATTTGTTACATCGCATTGTATATAGTACAAAGTAGCTATATAACCTACTAGCTGCGCCCCGCAGTGTTACCCGCGATTAAAAAGTATGAAAAATTAATACAAATCTATCGGATCTACCACAGAAACCACAGATTTTACCGGGATAAAAAGTAGCCTATGTGCTATGCCAGACAACACACCTCGCACGGCACAAAAAAGTATAAGGTGTGATAATTGTCACACCTCAAACTCAGTGTCCAATGACTATTCAAAGTCAGAACTTGACGGAGTAAAAGCGCTCATACGATCCGTATATTATGATATAGAATTGCAAATCTATACGCGCTACGGAGGCGATCCAATCTAAAATAAGCTCCAACAAAAAACTTGTAAAACTAGTAATTGTGCCAAAGATACCTACGTGTACTTACCTTTAACTGGCAACAATTTCACGGATTCCCGAACGAACCTTAAACAAAATTACCCCCGAGCCTCCGCTTTATATAAAATTGGAAATTCATTTCGTAATAAATTTATGCTCAATAAAATCCACTTGTAATAAGCCGACTGTAAGACGTAATCGATAAGATCAGAGTTTCTTTGCGTGTTTTGGGGGCGAGTCTGAAGGTAATTTCGCTTCGCCGATAGGTAACGAGAATCAAAGAAAAAGTAAGAGCTTATCAAATCGTATGTGTAGTTGTTTTTTTTATACAAAGATTATGAAGTACCTATGCCAAGATGGTTTTGTCAGGTGGAGGAGACGTATAAAAGGCGACTGCCGAGAACTGTACCTACTAAACTATTATATTACAGCTCTGCGTGGTTATATTATGTTAGAAAACGTCATGTATTATTAGTATCTTAACTTCATATCCCACTGCTAAAGCACTTACATCTACAGCCTTTCTCTCGATAGTCGTAGAATATAGCCAAATAAAATCTTTCAAAAATAGGTCAATACACTCTGCTGCCCTTCCTTCGCTTCAATTTACCGTTAAAAATATAGTTCAAATTTATTATTTTCACGCGATATTTTCGCTCGAGAGCGGGTTTCGTTCGCGGTACGTAAGTACCTATGATAGTAAAGCGGTGCATTCATGACGCGTTTTTCGTTGGTCTTTACAAGTGGGACGCAGTCGGGTGTCGACATTTTTATAAGCTTTTACGACCGAGAACAATAATTGTGTGAGCATTAACTAGGGACACGTTTATATGCTTATTATTGTTATGATAATCTATACTTCTATACTAATATTATAAATGTGAATGTTTGGATGGATGGATGGATGGATGGATGGATGTTTGTTACTCTTTCACGCCAGAACGGCGGCGGAACGGATCTGGATGAAATTTGGCACAGAGATAGATTATCGTCTGGAATAGCATAGGCTACTTTTTATCCCGGTAAAATGTATGGTTCCCGTGGGATAGATTTGTTTAAATTTTTCATAAAATACCAATAAATTCATTTTCTCATACATTTCGTTCTGAGGCGGTACGAAGTTCGCCGGGACAGCTAGTGATAAATATTTTAATGATGTTTGTGTAAAGTTTCAAATTCTGTAACCTTGAATGTTTTCTTGTGTGCATGAATAAGTGAGTATGTTATTGTTGTGTCCAAAGGAAGAATAAAATAAATAGAAGCTAAGTATGTACCTATATGCAAGTTTATATTAGAAATTTTATAATTTTAATCAATGAGACAGTTATTTGGCAAAAACAATTATTTCAATAAGAAGGATGTTTAAGAAGATGTGTTCGTCCTGTAATCGTGTCCTCACAAAAACTACGAGAATAGTATATTTCTGCTACTACCATGGTCTTATGGAATATTATACCCATAACAATGCACTGCTCAAAAATGTATAAGATCTTTTTAAAAGAGCAACCATGTAGTTTCTTGCCTGTACTTCCCCATAGGAACGGCATTCCGAACGGGTGGTAAAGTTGTAGCTTAGCAGTTTGTGTTATTTTTAACGATTCATAAATACCTAGGTACTTAATGGTTTACATAAGTTTTTAAATCTTACATTTAATGAATAAATAAAACGCGTCGAGTGAGGGTTATTCGTAACCTAACCATAATCTTTATAGTCTACATATTTGTCCAATTAGTATAAAAAAATATGAAGTTTTACACAACGTCCGCTAGAGGCGCTACTCAATTTTCCATACAAAATAACAAATACGCGGGCTATTTCGAAATTCAAAAAAAATCGCACTCAACGCTCAGATAATCGCCACTGAACAGCCAGCCCAGCTTTATTCGGAAAAAGGTAACTTTGTCAACTTTTAAAGTTCACTCGGCCCGTTCGCTCCATTAGTTCGGGACCCAAATCTTTCCAACCCCACAACTTTCGAGGGTCCAGGCTGTCCCCAACTCGATTCGGTGTTCACGTAAATAAACAAGCCCTGTGGGCATTTTTAAACTTATTACTTTCAGGTGAAATATCACAGGTTAGGTTACATGGCGATTGTGGAGTAAAAGGAATTGATGCGTGGAATTTGATCGTGTTGCTATCTTTCGACTACTATGTGGTACCATACTATACTTACTTAAATATTTAATGCATATGAACAAGTCGCAATAATTTAACGACCCGTTGCCTTAGCGCAAACCATAAGGGCGACCAAATTATAGCGCAGTTAGTAGTGACCCTGCCATCTGCGCCTAGCGTCTCTGGTTCGAATCTTGGTAGTGACAAACTTTGTGTGATCAGCATGTATATTTGTACCCGAATCACGGATGTTTGATATCTAACAAGTATTATTCGCCCTCATTCTATTGTACGGCATCCATAATACAAGCGTTGCTTAGCGTGGCACCTTATTATCATTATTAACGTAGCATTACGTTAACGCAAGCAAGTTCAAATAAAAAAATACTATAAAAAAACAAGCTACACTCGTAGTATTTGATAGTAACCAAAGCACTTTAATTAAGCTCCCGTCGCACGATCAGTTTCGATACAATATCGAAAACATTTGTATCGGCGCTCCACGGATTCCCGCGCAGCGCAATGCTTTGTAACGTAACTCGATGCGAGTTCTAATATCCATGATCGAGACGACCGGCAAGATATTGGAAGTCAGCCGATACTGTTTGATGCAGACCTGTATAGTGCAAATAAAGTATCGCACTTGGTACCGAGCCGAGCGGGTTGGCAAATTTACAAATAATTCACGTTTACTAGGAAATTTGTCAGCGTCATTCCGCCCAGAAAATTATGAGATACTTATATTTTTGGATAACTTGGGGCAACCCTATCATTTTTTGACAAAAAGAATGGCCGAGATTCTAACCTCATTACACGAATATGCTATCACCATTTAAAATTTCAGTATCCTGCGAAAACCATGATTTCCCAAAGTAAAAAGTACCTTATATGCCAAGATCCAGGTTATAAACTATGACCACGCCAAGTTTACATCAAAATTTGTGCAGTAGTTTTCCGATGAAGCAAAACTGACAAACATACAAAAAATAACTAACACACCAGTGTGTGAGGTAAGTCTATTAAAAAAAATCGTAACTGACTGACTGACTGACTGATACGCATCGCAAACCCTAAAACGGTACATCTAGAGATTTAAAATTTAAGGATATCTTCCTTGAGTACTTTAGAGGTGCACTAAGAAGAGATTTTTGAAAATCGACTCCTAACAGGTCGAATGAAAGGTCAGTGGATGTACCAACATACAATGTTTTATGAGCTAAAACCGGGCACATGGCTAGTTAAAATAATACGTAAGATACCTTACTATTTTCCATAAAATTCCAATATTAGATTTCATCGTAACATCTCAATGCACGTTGCATACAAAAGCCTTTATAGGGGGCCCCTTCTACAAAAAAAAAACCGCTTCCGTCAGATCAGTAGGTACCTCAGCACAGTCCGGACAAAAGGCGGACACGGGTACCCTCAGCGGTGTTTGCGAAAAGTCTCTCCGGGAAGAATATACGGAGGACGTATTGTAACTCTAGTCGTCCGTTCAATATAGCAGAGAAAGGGATGGAATCGTATATTGGTTGAAAATTTTTACCCACCTACGCGGCGATCTGTCTGCCGTGTGACTGACGTTCTCGCTTCGTAGTCACGTTGGTCGCTCAGATTTTGCCTATGCTTTACTGATGTCACTCGATACTAAATCTTCGAGGTGAGCGAGTGATTATTATAAGGTGCGCCTGGGTAAATTGTTATAGCAACATAATTCACGTTATCACAATTATTAAAATTGTATAAAATGATTGCTAGAAATACTGGAAAATATATTAACAAGTGGGTGAAACTTCTATGTATACGAGGGTTAGTCGTGTTTGATTTTTTTTTTGTTCTTAATTCTGTTCTTATTAAGCTCGTACGGTTGAAGCGCAACACGTAAATCAATAAAACATAATCTAGACAATTTATAATATTTTTACAATAACATGAGCAATTTACCATAAATATTCATTGAAAGATAATTTTCGAGTCACGACCCACACGACTCGAAGCCTTACATCAAAAAGCGCTGATAATATCTCGTAGGAGTCAATTGAATTGCTAACGACATCAAAAAGCTACTGAATAACTTAGCTTACACGTGGAAAAAATAAATAAAAAAATGTTGTTCTATGAAGTCAGAATTTCGATGTGTCAATTAAGAAAACGAAATTGTATTTCGGTTTAGTTGGGAAATTGATATTGTTTCAAATTGACATATTGACGTAAATGTGCTAAAAACCAACCTTTCAACCAGCATTTGTTTGAAAGAGAAAAAAAAAGAGAAAAAACAATCATAGACTAGCTATTAAATATTAAAAACGTAGACATAGAGCAAGGTAAGGATATGTGGATCAACGACTCAATAGGCAGCAAGTCACCCCAGCCTAGTAATAAGCAGGAAAGGGCTAAGAACACAGCTTAACCTTTTGCTCTTTCTTTCCTCCATCAGTATGCAGAAAACGTAAATTCCTTAATCAGCTCAGAACGATACCCATCTAGTTTTATCAAAGTAATTTTAAATTACATGTCCCAGTAATACCACATGATTCTCCATTTTCGTACAACACTAAAAGTTCACTTTACCGTAAAGAATGCTTACTACCGATCTACTTTTAACTTTATTGCTTTAAAATAGAGCACGAGAATATGGCAACCATTTATGCGGGATTAGGGCGGTGTTCGCTTGTGCGCAAACAAAGAACGATCCAGATTGCTGGAACGACCGTTACCATACAAAAGAATAATTTCTAAAAGAACAATATCTGTATTAATGGCGAGCGAAACGCGTTGCAAACCTACATACTGCGATTTCAATCCTTTGATACGTGTGCCGAATGCAATAGGTAACATTACATAGATATTCCTTCACTATAACGAGCGACCATTTTTAAAAGATCTACCACAGTGCCCCGCATCTTGTTATTTCCTCGTATTCAGAGGGGTAAATTGTACAGTTTTCAGAGGTCTTATAGTATCTTGGTCGTATAGAAGGTTACCTCGCATAGGATAATAATGGCGAGTACCTATTCAGCCCAAGTTTGGCTTGAGAAGTTCCTTCAATGTAATATGAACTAGTTGCGAAGACTTAACTCATTAGAATAGAGACCGCGTCATAGAGTTTGAACGCGAGTAAATATGACTTATATGAGGCACAATTTTGAGTTTGCGTTGAAGAGAATATTATTCTCTAGATTATAAGTATCTAAAGATAGAATATGTTGGTTTGTATAAACTTAAGGAAAAACCGATTTTGAAATCGCAGGAAATATATTGAGTTTGTCCTTTTACTATATGCATTACATATAACATTTGATGACAAATACATCACATTTGATTTAAGTTTGTCACGGCTATCTTATATTGTTTAAAATTTATTTAAAAACAAATAAGTCAGATATTATTTAAGACTTTTTCAACGATCGATTTTGAGTCGAGGGTTTTATAAATTTTACCGAATGACGTGTCGCAGTAAAAGATGGAACGATATTGTGCAACACTAAAGCTCCTTTATGAACGATAAAAGTCGGAAAACATCTTTAGATTTTCACCACAATAACTTTCTACATCACTACGTAACTCGTGTTTTATTTTTGACGTATATTTCAAAACCAATTTTCATTAAAACCATGCAAAGTCCATCCATTCAAATCCAGCTTTATTTTCGCTTCCGGGAAATACTGATGTCGTCACGACCGTTTCAAATGAAAGGTTTCTTTATAAAAGTAATGAAAAGGTTTCCTGTAAGGGTTGCAAAACGGAAAATACGAGTGTAAGAAAAAAAAAACTCATTATATCAGACGTCCCGCAGTCAATGCAAGAAAATAATTCGAGATGACCGTAGACAATAGGCTATGGTTGGTACTGTGACTTTATTATATAGCACTAGCTGCGCCCGGCGGTGTTACCCGCGATAAAAAGTATGAAAAATTAAAACATCTATCCCACGGGAACCATACATTTTACCGGGATTAAAAGTAGCGTATGTGCTCCAGACTATAATCTATCTCTGTGCCAAATTTCATCTAGATCCGTTCAGCCGTTCGAGCGTGAAAGAGTAACAAACAAACATCCATCCATCCATCCATCCAAACTTTCACATTTATAATATTAGTATAGATGTACGAGTATCAATATTGATTTTTTACCTTGGTCATGAGGCGTATTGCAGCTGCAGACAAAAACGGGCTATGGATAATGAATGACACTATGACGTAGAGCAAATATATACATTATATCAAAATCTTTTTGGTGACAACAAATTAAAAATAAGTATATCCAAATAAAAAAGAATTTTTAAACAAAAAAAACGATCTTCAAAAAACTAAAAAACAAAAAATAATCTTGTATTGATTTCTTATATTTACGCGAATACTACACATTGAATTAAAACCAATTTTAAGTATTTTATCGCGGTTTATGCATAAAGTTATGGTATAATTTGGACGGTATGGTGCATCTGTATCCCGAGTCGGTCCGGTCATTCCTTCCGGCACATTGTCTTATCCGGACCACTAGGTCAGTTATCAATCATATCCGGATCGTGAATGTGACGTTGGCACACACATTTTCGAGTGGCTGTCGAAAATTGATTTAACGTGCGAAGCCGTTTTAGACTTTGGTGTTATATTTGTAGTGTTAGATTTTGAATGCATTGGTTACGGTGTAATTTTGCTGTAAGTATATATAAAAAAGTATGTAAGTGTAATTGCAGCTACCAGTTCTGGTTCAGTAATTTACCTACCAATTATAACGCTATCAAGTCTTGGGGTCGAGTCACCTTCGTCCGTAGGAGAATTAAATACCCTCGAGATACCCTACACGTGACCCTGGGTGGTGCCAACTAGGTGACAACTCTACTGGTGGTAGGCTTCGGCCGTGGTAAGTCACCACCCACTTAACAAAGCCATGTCGCCAAGCAGCCTAGCCGTGTTCCGGCATGATGTTCGGTGTTGCCATTCATGGATGGCGGGTCAGATCAGCTGCGCTGCATGTGCCTAGTGAATGTAGCGTCTCGATCTACTGCCGCCTTCCTACCTAGGCAAGTATGCTCCATCACTTACCATCAGATGAGATTGAGATCAAATACTTGCCTATAATGTAATAAAAAAAAAGTGTACCTACTTCAATACAATGTATTCTTATTACGTTAGAAATATCAATGTTGTCTTAACGGTTTGAAGGTGCAACACGAATTGTTTTGAGATAAAAAAAAGTTTAAAATTATGAATAGCGGCTGTAAAAGTCTGTGTCGTCAGCAACCATACTATAGGTTGCTGAAAGTCCTGATTATATTATATTCTCTATATATCCATGTTATATTCAACTATTGAGAAGAGTCCTATCATGAAGACTTCACTAAATTATGAAATTATTTTTAGCCCACTTTAGTGATGTTTGCAGTTTAGCAAAAAAGAAAATATACAGCCAGGCGGGTGGTTTGCCTGACGGGGCGGCTGCTATATCCCAACAGTTGTTTCCCGGGGTATTAAATATGTTACGTCCTCCAAAAACTCTCATAGCGTGATTCAGAACTGTATGGAGAATCGTCAGCGCCATCTGTGGTGTCTTGTAGGGAAGTTGAAGAGGTCGTTACAGCCGCTAAAAAAAAATCCACCGCCTTTTGAGACTATACGATATTCCAAATATGGCTCACTAAATCTTATCATAAATCTTAGATTATGTGGTATTCCATCGGTCATTTAATAAAGCCCATCCTCCCAAGCCCCAGCAGCGCAGGTAATGGCTCCATCAAATGAACCGGCATTCCGGGCCCGCCTGTCGAAATTTATCATAATGTCAGTCTGTATATTGTCAACGAATAGATACACCATGTATATATGATATATTTATGTACGCTCACCATTTTCCCTATCGTATTAGGTCCCTTTCATCAATCATAATATATATATATTTTGGCTATTGTCGTAATAGAGTGTGCCATCAATAATAAATGTACGGGAAATTGTCGGTGGTAGGTACGTTGCTTCTTCTTGTCGGTTACCATTTGTACTAGTTTACAACTATATTTGTAATTGTATTCTGATCAACTCATCCGTAATATTTGTAGCCCTATTATCTTAGCAGACTTTTTACTGACCGCCAAAATATGTCTGATGAACATAACAGAAAGTATTCTAACTTAATTTACATACGCATTAAAGCTACTAAACGAATAGTCTTCTATCAGAACCAATAAAAACTGAATTAGTTCCCCATAACGTGCAAATCGAACCCACACCGAACCCATCCTTATCAGACCAATTCCATCTCATGGACCGCGCCACTTGAAACAAACCACCCGGATTGGCGCACACCCATAAGAAATCATCACGGTCATGTAGGATAAAGAAATAAAGACCCGGGACCCGGTCCGGATAATCAAGGAAATTGAAAGGTCGAGCCGGGTGTACGGGGGCCCGGGTGTGTCGTTCCGCTACATTGTCTTATCAGGCCGTGTATCATTTCGGCCCGTCTCACCCGGACCGATCGGGGCCCGGATAACCAATAACCCGAACGTTACCGCGCGTACGTTGGCGGTTATTTTAATAAATCCAAGATTTGATGTTAAGGACCCTGCTTTTAACAAAGCTAGGGTCGTGAGGGTGCAAATTGTTATACATTCTTTATTCGTCTGTAGGTATATGAGGGGGATGTGAATGAGAGAGGTTTTTTGTCGAGTAGAAACGGAACTCTCGACGCGGTTCAAAGCCACTGCGAGTACTCGAGTTTCATTGCTGTAAAGTGTTGCTTGAAAGAAGTTGACTTTTATATTAGTGAGAGCTCTTTCTTATATATTTTTGTATGCTATGGAAAAGTCATTATACTTACTAAGATTTATAATATCTACATTGTATGTATATATTTTATACAATACCAGAACAATGGAAACCGTGGAAACGTCAATCAAACGGACTGTTCGTGTCCATAGTTTTCAAAATTCAACCACAACTACCAATGCACTTCTGTGTGTTTATGTGCGTACTGAAATCAAATGAAAATCCAATACTAATACATATAACCTTCGCTTTTTCAATTCGCATCGAAAAACCTTTATTTTAATACCCACGAGGTATATTTGATCTGTATCTTATAACAAATGGGTATTGGCTACCGAGCCCAAGGTATTATGAATGTCCTATGTGATTTAATGTTATTAGATTCACTTTATTAAGTTACAGAGAAAAGATGAAATATTTCGATTTTTGTATGATCTTTGATTTTTTTAATTTGTCTCCACCCTGAATAGCAGAACAACTATTACAACATACATTTTTATATTTTTTTTTCATACATGCGGTACGAAAATCGCCGGGACAGCTTGGTAATAATTATTAGATTTGATTTGATTATTACGTACATTCTAAATATGGAATCGTTTGAACGCTGTCACTGCGGAAGGGAGGGCTTTCAAGCAACTCTACATTCGCACTGAAGTAGAGAAGTTGTATAGACCAATCATAAGTTATCGGCGACAGACATATAAGTAGGTAAAATGACGCGTACATCATAATTATAATCTAGTCGGGGCCCTTAATAAACATATCAAGAGTCGGACAAGTATACATGACCTTTGGAGAGGATCGACGTGTCTCCTTGGCTTTGAAATGATTGTGCAAGACGATTATGGGATGGGCGGGTGAGGTTACATTGTTGAGGGGACGCTGGCGTTAGGTATATCTATTTTATATGCATTTTTTAAGGTATATATTAATCAAATATGGTTCAATTTCTTCTCGCCTTGAGAGGATGAGACCCGTACCGAGTAGTGACAAGTTGAAAAGACTAGGTATTATTTTAGCCAGTCAAGTGCGTGTCGGATCAGTCATACATAATGTAGGGTTCTGTAACCATGTTAAGAATGAAACTTATCGTAAACCAAACCGGGTTTAGTGTACCTCGGTAAATCAAACCGGGTACGTAGGCGGTAGCAATGTTTAATATACACATAAACATGGCAATTTTCAGTCATATGTTTAGGAAACCATCAATATGGTTTCCTAAAAAATAGGGTGAACCCGTACGAGAAGAGTTTTCTTCAATCAAGGTCGCCTTCCGATCCCGTTCGTGGTATGAGCAAATAGCGGTGCCTAAATAATCATTTAAAAAGTAAACAAACGTAAATTTGAACAAGAAAAATGATGGATTTCATTTTAATAAACTTCGTTAATGCAACCATAGATTTGAAAATACTAAGATTTAAAAATAAATTCCAAAATTCAACAGAAAACGCGAAAAAAAATTATAAGTAAAATACACATTCCCGCTCCTACTTACAACATTACCCACTCCCTTAAGGGGGGGGGGGGGTGTTATGAAATATGACGGCCACATTCCCCGATACCCGGATTAAGGGGCCGTCGCTAATCTCTGGCCGCCTCCGTCGAAATTACTTCGAAGCTGGGCTCTACAATAGAGTTACTAATATAAACGCACCTGTTTTGCGAGCAAATTAAAAAAGTTTTTCAACCGTCGTCAATTTGTGCTACGATTAGATTTCAACTTTATTTTTTTAAGACTTTAATGCGGAGATAATTATTATAATTGCTCTGAGAGTTTTATTAATAATTGTCTAAATTGGTGACTTTGCAACAGCGTTCATCATATTCTAAGTCTTGATCTTAGTATAAACTAGGTAGGTTGACTACACAAATGCTTGAAAACTCAGAATATTTTTTTATTTATGTAAACCATTACAGCGGGTAGGAATAGTAAAACGTTTCATTTTTATGGAGAAGAAGGGGCAAGCAACTCTATGGTTTTTTTTATAAGGGCTTTATACATTTTTGAGTAGGAATAATATAATACCAGCCCTCTTAATGTCCCACTGTTGGGCACAGGCATAGGCCCTTAGGCCATAGTCCACCACGCTGGCCCAGTGCGGGTTGGCGGACTTCACACGTCTTTCGAGGGGTTCTCTCATACATGCAGGTTTCCTCGCGATGTTTTCCGTCACCGTTCAGCAAGCGATAGTGATGGTTAAAAATGAGATTCGCACATGAAATCCAGAATTCCCAGAGGTGTGAGCCGGGGTTTGAAACTGCGATCCTCGTTACCGAAGCAAGCGTTCTACCAAATTGGCTATCACTGCTATTATTGCTGCACATTTTGAGTACTTCATTATAATGGGTATGCGAGTAAAATGTTGGAACGGCTAGGTAAGCCCGAGTAGTTAGAAAAAAAAATACTCTTAAGTGTCTATAATAACAAGTTAATGGACGGTGCCCACTTTGACAGATTAATTTTGTAAAAAGCAACAACAAGGAAGAGTGAAAAACATCGAGTGAATCGCATCTGGAAAACAATTTGTTTCCAATAACAATCGTTTTATATATACATCTTATCGTTACATTACGTATCTTCGTCTCGACACGTCGACATCATTACCGAGACAGAGGTTCCTCTCTCTCGGAGACATCTGAATTGTCTCCATAGCAACGGAGTTGAATCGTTAAATTTCGCAATGTCCTTTATAACGATTCACCTTTTTTTATTGAGGGAGGAGATCAAATTATTAATCGACATATTATCCAAAAATATGGAAGAAGTCACATCGATTCAAAAAAATATATATTACATTACAGTTTGGCTAAGCACTAAAGAAGTTTGGTTGAAAGAATAAACTAGCTATATTCCCCCAAAAGGCCTGCCAAATAATATTATAGGATTCCACATAGACATATCAGATAAAAAAAACATGAGAAGGCAGTAGTCGATTTGTTTGTTTATCGATATAATATTCAATTATTTTTTTTATGAAAATCCAGTTCTCTCTTATTATTTTCGAGTTTTACAATTATCACCGTGTCGGGAGTTTTGGCCGAGGTAAATTAATTTTAGAAATTGGTTAACTAGGATAATTGCTTTCAGTATTATGCTCCTACATACAAAAGGCACCTCGTTTCGTATTTCTTTGCTGAAAATTGGATATTGTATACTTGTGAGCCTTCTTATTTTATACTGATTATGTAATTTCTGGTTCTAAGACAATTTTGTATTCATGAGCTAAATGAGGTACATTGTTTCCACTGATAATGAGAGCTTTTAATAATTCTAAAGCAAATTAACTATAATACTTGCAAAACAATAACCATGTTTGTATGTGATATTATATATATAAATAGAATACTTTTTATCCTGGGGAATCGACAGCCCCCATCAAAATAGTCAACAAACTAAAATCCACACAAAAATATATAAAAAGACACTACACGAATCAAAGTCAAAGTTCATCAAGTCAGTCAGTTCAGTCAAGTCATTTGTTTCGTATAGGCCTACGGGGGCACTTAAACAATGGCATTTCGATTTAATTTAATTCTACAACGGGATCGTAACGCGACCCTAACTGAACAGATCCGGCGAGAAACTCAGGAGGCTTATCTTTTTTTAAATCAGTATTTAATATCCATATTTATTACAAAAATAAATGAACCTCTAGTGTGTTGCCACGCGAGGCAGTCTACTATATACCAACATCGCATCCCTCGATTCGAAAAATCGACTAACAAGCCAAATTGGCTAAACACCATCGCGATCCAAGCGCGTTAACCGCACACGTGATACACTCACTAATCGACTAAATCGAGTTACACAACACCTATACGATTACTGATGTAATTATACGGGTCCCTAAGGACAGTCAAGTGGTAGGTAGTACACCTCCAAGGGTCTGGGGAACTCGAGTGGCAGTATTTGTGCTATTATATATTGAATGATTACCTATACCGGTGAAGTAGTTCGTAAAGATAACATTGTTTAATTAAATAAGTCTACTTGCGATAGAAATAATATGGACTTTTTATTACATTATAGGCATTTATTTGATCCCGATCTCACTAGATGGTATGTGACGATGAGATCAACGACGGTGCATACTTGCCTAGAAGGTACCTGTTCACTCTCGACTGTCTGTCAAACCTACTGTCTTACTCACTTAAGTAAGACAGTAGGTTTGACAGTAGGCACCGACCTTATGTCGAGGTAGATAAGGCTCATTATGAACGCGGCGCAATGGATTAGGGCAGGGGTTCCCAAACTTATTTTGTTTCCTGCCTACTTTGAGAATGAATTATTTTTTACCGCCCCCATTTTTTCACCTACTTAAAAACCACTATAACTATATACTATAATTCAAATTAAATTAAATATTGTAAGCCTCTACACAACGGCCACATTTTTTTTAGGTCTCTTACCCTTTAGGCCTGCAGCGCCCACGAGGGGGTGTTATCGCCCACTTTTGGAAAGGCTGGATTAGAGTAATAAAGACGTTATTTGTCGACCTGATTAGCTCTGCGGGTAGCGACCCTGACTTCTGCACTGTCGGTCCTGTGTGCGATTTATCAGTGAATGATAGAAACAATTCTAGGAATGGAACCCCCCGCCCGGTAGCGGGGTCATTATAGCCAAGTTCAAGGGTGTTGTCGCCTCCGCTTTCCACAAATGCATTTCTTAAACACGTTATGGCTACTGATTTGGCCCACTTGAAAGGTCATTTTTTATGGGTTCAGTACACCAATCAAATTCGTTTTGTGGAAAGGATATCTGATAGTTTAAATTACTTATTCAGTGATGGTCAGGGAAAATAGTACTTATATTTAATTAAAACAGGTTATCTCGTAGAGATCGCTATTAATGATAAGGCCGCCTATTGTGACATTCTCTGTTTAAGTTAAGTGTGTGTAATTATTTTGTATGGTGGAACAATAAATAGCTATCTACCTAAAATACGACTTAAGTAACCAATTCCTGGTACGCGAAAATCACGCGAAGCAGATAGGTGAACCAACATCAAGGGTACGGTACCCACAGACATACCGACACAAATTAATATTAAGCCAAAACACACATCCAATATCTTCTCTACCGACCCCACAAGGGACTCGCCTTGAAGGTATCCAAACCTAACCTACGGTAATCCAAATAACAAAGTTGGAATCATACTACGAACATAGTAGAACCCAGAAAGGCAGCCCCTTACTAATGGAACCGGTCAATTACTTAAGACCGGGGAGGCCGGATCATAAATCCGGGCTATCGATCAAAGTTCGCCCGTGTCCGGCCCGGTCAAACACACCCGGCTTTGAGGGACCAGTAGTACATGCACGTATGCAGCGAGAAATATCGGGACAGGTAAACCATCACCGAAATGTATACAATCCAATGAAACGATAACGATATTTAATATTTCGATTTTACTTATAAATAATTTATCATAATCATTCTATTTTAGTTATAAATCATTAGGTACGAATACTTATGTAGCATAAAAAAACAAATTCAATGAAAACAAAAGGTATTTCTTTCCGTAAAAATATCGCAACATATCAGCCTAGCTATAGTTTATATTATTTTTAGGACTATCAAAATTGGGAAATCCCGGATGGGACGGTGATATATGGAGTCGCTAGGCTATAGGTGTTTTGTTTATAGGCCGAGTAGGTTGCGTAGTGTAGTATATTGATTGTAGGCCGAAGGTAAATATATTTTAGCCTCTATATTAAATTAGAATACTAAATTTAGGAGCTAAATTTCATAGTTAGTTTTCACGCCAAATCAGCGTACTCTTTAATCATGTCGATGGCAAAAATCAAAGTTTCAATGTTATTGCCTCCATTAGTCCTTCATCTGAGACTACTACGAGTATAGTAGAAAATTAAAAAAAAAACAACATTCAGTGTACCTACAACCAAGAATATGTTCTAATAACATACAACAGCGTAACATTAATTAACGAAATTCCTTGCGTTCCATCGTGTAGCCATGCGGTCTGGCCAGACCGCGTCAATGGACCCCATGGCCAAGTATCCGGAAAATTTCAAAGACACTTTTCAAGTTCGGTTGTGTTAACTCTGCGCAGGTAGTTTTTAGACGGGATAAGTTTGGAAGGTATTCAACCTATGCTTGATTTTGAACAGGCGTTATTCGTTTGTTTTGAACTTATATATAAAAAAAAAAAACAAAAACATGTACAATATTGGAAATTATCTGTGTCCTCTGCACATAGCACAAGCTTGTATCGCAGAGAACAAGTAAGTTGCATATGGAAAGGTAAAAAACTTTAGAAGGAACTAAACGTTTCATATTTAGAGGGCTAGTTTTATAAAGACTAACAGAAAAAAGAGAAAAATACTAACAAAAAGAATAACTCTGTTACAATGGTTGTTTTTCGTATCGTAGGATAGGAGACATGTTGAGTGGATGATATGTGTGAGTGTGTTTGTGTGTGTGTGAGAGAGCTTTATTTAATTTGCGAGACTTGCATCTTTATTCAAATCTTATATTTTCGCAAGAAACTTAGGCCAACACTATTCAGCATAACAGATTACACACTTCAAGGTTAAGACTACGTATCATCGGATTATAATCATTTGCGGTCCCATCTCAACACCGCGCGGCCGTGCCCAGATAGTGCAGGACATTAATTATTCCCAACTCGTAACTTCGTAGTTTGGGATATTATTTATTTAAGGCCCCAACCGGGTTGCGGGGCAAGTTTCGACAGTTCCGTTCAGCTGTGAACTGGGATCGATGGATATACTTTAACTTATATAGTCCGGCCGATAAAATATTGCAAGAACACAAACATATGTAATTTCAAAATCCACAACATGGAATACCCGTTTGTAAAAACTAAAGAGTTGATCATTATCTTTATTTATTTGTAATCACCGAAGTGTTTGGCGGAGACGCACTAATGTACACCCACATTTTGCGATGACATCTGGAGCCAAAGTAAAAGGGGGTGATCCTGTTATCATTATACTGAGCACCTCAAGTCGAGGGAGATTCGGGGCATAGTCTATCGTCTTTATCGAACCAAATTTAGAATTCAAACACCCGCTACACACATCTTCACCCAAAAACAGTTCCTCATCACAAACTAATAAACCTATCTTCAACACTGTCGACACTCAATCATCCCATCGTATTATAAAATAACACGCACACTATCCAACAACGAAATAAATAACAATTCAATACAAATATTTTCTTTGCCAGTTATCCAGCCCTCACCTGCCCAGCGCCCGTGCCATCAGAGCGGGAGCGGGAATCAATCGAGAGAGAAACACCCCCCGATAATATAATGGAATCGAATTATCGCCGAGATGAAGACAAGGCAAGGAGGGGGGTAGGTAGGGTTGCCAAATTCTCTACATTCCAGATGTAAATTTTTTCCATGGCGCAAAGAGTAGAAAGAGCATTCCGCGAGTGTTTTGTCAGCTTTATTTTGGTTGGGGTATTTTATTTTTAGTTCACGAACAAATATTTTTATAAGTAGACATTATCGCCAAGCATTTTGTAAAAATCTTGGATTTACGATTTTATTTTACTTTGCCGAAATATTTTTTGATAAAAATTGTGTTATCTCACAATTTCTCCCCCCCAAAAAAAGGGTATTTCAAACCAGCCGTAGATAAGTTTTTACTTAATGTTAAGTAAAATTACGCAGTCATTTATTTTCATGTCAGCCCTAAACGGAAGGGGGGAGGCAGGAATACCGGGAAAAGTCTGTAATTCGATTGTGTACGATAACAATCGCAAGTATCAAATTGTGTGTTTGCTCGTCCCCTTTCCGTTTGGTCGATGAAGAGAATTGTTATAGAATTCCGACTCAACAGGTCAGGTAGGTATTCCAGCTGACGACGTCATTAATTCTCTTTGGAACTGATACAGAGTTAATGAGGGGATATGTGTGATGAGAAATGTTTACAAAAAAAACGCTGTTGATGGAATACATTATACAACATTCAAATAAAACGAATTGTATCGTGTTTATGTTATGTGTTTACGTTCCCGACGTTTCGGCTGCTTTACAGCAACCATGGACGCGGGAGGACTGATGTGTTTGACGTTCTAGTGTTATAGTTTGAACTGGGTTACCCTCATGTTTAGTTGTTGTTTGGGGTCCGATCTACGCAGTAATTGCCCAGTGTCTTGAGGTTTTGCAATGATGCGCTTGGTTTTAAATCTATAAAATGTTTTATTTCAATGTGTATTATTCGCGTAAATATAAGTCAATATATTATACACCACTATTGTTAATATAACTGCGAATAAAACGTATGGTAAGTACTCTGTCTGGAGACCATTTCAATATGTCGTTATGTACTATATATTATAAAATGTATTATATATTATATTTGATATTTTGATTTAACGGCTTATTCAAATGCAGAGATAATATAAATTATGTAGGTACATACTAAGACGATAACAATCAACAGGTATTTACAACAGTTAATTATTACTCGCTATCGGTATTAGAGCTTGTCCCATAATGTCATGATAAACCCTGTCTACATCTTATTTGACAGAATTTACATAGGCCATCTGGCGAATAAGTTATGAATAGGGTATAAGCATATTGTGAAATAGGCCCTTTAGTATTGCTTTTAATATGTATGTAAAAGTAGGTAGCCTAAGTACACATTTCTTTTCAGATGCATAAAATGGAAACATACAAAACGTACTTACCCCGCTCAATGTTTTGATATTGTGCAAAGCGTCTTGGGCTTTCAACGCCGCTTTGCGTGTGAAAAACGTCACAAAACAGCACCCTGTAACAGAAGCGCACGCGTACATAACGTGACAGACACGGACGGGACATACAGAGCCACAAAGTTATACAATACCGGTGGCCAAAATTGGAACTAATGTTAGTGTTATCGCAACGCAATGGTCTTCGATAACATTGCATCGACAGTGGCGACATTACTCACCGGCATTGTTAAGTTTGTGGCTTGGGTACACATACGGAGAATTGTCTACAATGGATGCATCTCACCTCAGACACATTAAACTATTCCTCAAGATTTAATAAATAAAAAAATATTAGTCTATTGTATTTTTTTTGACCTCACCTTCTTTGCAGTTGCCAATACTTTCTTTTAGTACAGTTTACCTGTTACTTTTTTTTAAATACAAAACAATGTTTAAAATAAAAAATATTTGTGTCTGAATTGAGGTGACAAAACATTTATACATTAGATTCGTAGAAGCTATGAGACATACAGTAGTCATTAGTCGCAAGCTAAACAAACATTACCGAGCTGATATAACATAGCTTTTTCACATAGAAATGCACGAATCGTCAAAATACATTAGTATATTTCTTACAAAATTTAATAAAATATTGTGATTTTAATTTAAAAGAACATGATAAATTCACATAAATATCTGATCAGTATACAATGGTATACATAGTAATAGTATATCAAAGGTGGAAATAAGTTAGTATACCTTTTATCACTTTGTTATTATAACTTTTATTTTTTATCCTTTTTATTTTAAATGCAATACTACAAGCTGAACTGAATGTTAAAAACTTGCCCATTGCATAGACTAGGGCTCACTTACTTAAATGTCTATCCTACTCTTCCCTCTCCCCCTTTCCCTACCTATGGCACGCCAGTCTCGAGCCACAAAGTGACAGACAATCCTTTAACCGGCGGCAGGCGGCTGGTGAGTCTGGCACGCCACTCGCGTGCCAGCGCTAACGAGTTCCCATATACTAAGCTGTTAATTTTATTGGTGACGCGAGCTTAATTCACGCGAAATGTTTTGTACATGTATATTATTGTGGTACTAGTAATAGTTTTCGATTACCTAGCCCATTTATTTGTAGTATTATGGAAAGATGAAAAATCAAAAATGTTGTTTGTAAGCTATCAAGATCCCACTACACAGATATATGAGAGGAGATATGTTATGAAAGCGGTGGGCTTGCGCACACAATTGGCCAATATTAGGCTAACATAGAGTTTTCGCCGTCAGTCGACTGCAACTGCACGTCGGTATCGGAGCTCTAGCTTTTTTTTAAATGCCGTGTTATTCCGTGGTTGCGTGCAAAAATACTAGCAGCAAAGTGAACTACGCGAAAGATGGAATCTCATTTCACCAGCCAGTATTAAGTATTTTGTGTCGCACTACAACCCTAAATTGACGATGCCAAATTTATTCCAAACCTAATTTGATCAAAAATTGTTGAATAATGGCTCATAAATATCGTAAACATACCTCCCAAACTATTTATCAATTAACACCACAAACAAAAAACAATATGCATACGCGACATTAATTACACGGCGCCGACAATAACAACAAAAAAAAACATTGTTTTAAAACAACAGCTCGCTTTCGACAACGCGCCGGACGACCAACAAAGCGGGGTACAAGTGGGGAAGGTTTTCAATACAAAAGACTTTTAATAAAGGGACAAACAAAAATGTCAACACGTATTATAACGTGGACCCCGAGCCGGTCCCATTGTTGGAGGCAAAACATAATGATACGTAAAACAAGATGATACGTTTAAAAGACATACGGGAGCGAGAATATCGCGGCGCTATTCATGTTTTTCGCTTTGTTTGTGTTATTTTTTGGGTAGACAATAGCTGAATGTAAAGACCCATAAAGGTGGGCCAATATTATGATACCAATTGCTGGAGGACTTGAGACATTTTTGGGGAGAATACGTGGCCGTAAAATCTCAAGACCGAGACAAATAAGGGAAGCAAGAGAGTGCGAAATTAACTTGACTATTAATAAGTATAATAATTGGGCCAGTGAGTCGAGTCGTATCACGGACAAGGTAACACAGGTATGTTTTTGACAGTATTTTATAATTAACAAAATAACATTATAATTCGTTGTTGATTTTATTTATATGTTTCACTACTGAGTTTGTGCAGAGTTGGTATTAGTTGAGGCGAACTTAGCATTCACTTGGTGGGCTGTAGACCGCTTTCTTGAAAACTATAGAGCTGTCGTGATACCTTTAATATCTAGGTATATTTAGGAACAGAGTAGCTTATATATAGTTTTTTTAGTCTCTAAATAAAATGACTGTGTCGTACATATAGATAGACAGGCCGAAATTGGTAAACTACGGGTCCTATTTGACAACAAACCCCTCAAAACTGACTTAAAGTAGGTGGCATGACACCACGTATATTATGTTAGTCATTTTTCATTTTAGGGTATTGCCTAACTATTATAGATAAACTTACTAAATGGAAAATGTTTTTAAACATGACCACGATTTATTTTTATTGTTTACAGATATTCGTAAAATAATGTTGCTACTTACGGAGGTATTAAGAAAATGATTTAGTAACTCAAATTGTGAAACACAAAGCCGAATCAAAATAACCAATTAATTTACATGAGGGAGGCTCGCGGCAGTTGCGAGTCGCTTTCATGATAAACATTAACTTCAATATTGATAAAGAAAGTTAAATCAAAGCTTCGTCCTCTGTGAGAGTACCTACATAATAAAATTAACAATTTTGTAATTTCATACAAGGAACAGGGATAATAGATTTCCGAATGCCAACGGAAGGTCAACTTGTAACATTTTAACATTTAATATTTACCTTAAATATATTATAACGATCAGGTTGTTTAAATTTAATTGTTTTTTTTTATTCCTCAAATACGTTATGTGATTGTTTTTACGATGTATGTAAAATGCTCTCGGGGAAGACACTGCAGCCTGTACATAGGTAATAAAAAGCTGCCAAGGGCTACTAGGCTCCATTTAAAATATATTCGCTTACGGGAAAAAAATAAACAATACTCTAATCTAACCTTTACTGGAGCCGGTGATCTTGTCCCTCAGCACGTTGATCTGGTGCACCCTGCCGAACTCCTCGAACATCAGCCGAAGGTCATTCTCGTCCATGCTGCGGGGTACCTGCCCCACGAACATCTGGAAACCAGGAGTCATGATTAGATTACGTTCTGTAGATAGTGAAATGATTCGGAAAAAAAAAAGATTAAGCATCATATTGATTTCTTATATTTACGCGAATATATATATCGCGTTTATTTTTGTTTTTACGTTCCCGACGTTTCGGCTGCTTTACAGCAACCATGGTCACGGGAGGACTGAGGTGGTTGACGTCCTAGTGTCATAGTTGCAGTGGGCAGTGTATCCATTATAGTAGCCATAAGCTGGCGCACAAATAATGGAATCTCATAATTATCACCTATCCAAAAGAGGGTGCACTTCATTGCACCTCACCAGACGCCTTTGGGTTTTATAGTTTACTTAAGTTGGCTAATTAAAGTTAGCTAATTTCACATAAACGTTCATTGCACCATTGTTATATAAGGCACCTGCGCGCCGCCCACCGTAGAGCGCAGTTTGTCATAGAAGTTATATTGCGTTATTTATAATTATAACAAAAATAAACATTCGCATTCTCAAATGTATAGCAATGCGTTAGCCCTATTGTATTCAAGTCACAATACATCACCTAATTAGGTATATTTTTTTTTAAATTATCATGTTCAATTAAGCAGTGATAGCCAAGTTGGTAGAACGCTCGCCTTGGTAACGAGGATCGCAGGTTCAAACCCCGGCTCGTGCTTCTGGAATTTCTGGATTTCATTTGCGAATCTCATTTTCAACCATGATTATCACTTGCTAAACGGTGAAGGAAAACTTCGCGAGGAAACCTGCATGCTGAGAGAACGCCCTCAAAAGACGTGTGTAGTCCGCCAACCCCGCACTGGGCCAGCGTGGTGGACTATGGCCTAATCCTACTCACATTAAGGGGAAGCCCAACAGTGGGACAATAAAAGGGTTGGTATTATTATTATTATGTACAATTAATAAATCTCGGTTGTCAAACACGGTTCGGACATAAAAGCAATCACGAGTGCGTCATTGCAAGCCGCATTCGCCCCGCCCGCCCAGCGCCCCCTGCCAGTACCAGCCGGCAAGGGTTATTTTTTTAATTATAATAGGGCGGCACTATTATTAAGTGTTACTTAACATCCCCGCATCATTAATGATTATAATCGAAAAAAATAGTTTTGATATAATTCATTTTCTATAACAAGACAGTAGTACCTCTTAGTTAAATATTCCAATTATTGTAAATTTTTTATGATTTTTTTTCTATTTGAATTATTGGATATTCGTAAAACATTGTACGGGAAATTATTTTCAATGTACTTCTATTTTTTTAAGCATTGATAGACAAGATAGTGCGCTCGCCTCGGAAACGAGGGCCGGAGGTTTAAGCCCCGGCTCGCAACTTTGCCATTTCTGGAATCATGTGCGAATCTTATTTGCAGCCATGATTACCACTCACTCGTGTCTAGGAGCTCACTTAAAGCCGTCGATCCTACATCCGATGTCACTCCGGTCGTGTCGGATTGCCGTTCTATCGGACTATGAAAGTGAAGGATGAGAGTGCACCTGTGTGCACACACACTTGTGCACTACAATATGTCCTGCGCATATGGCTAGTATTCATTGCGATTAGTCGCCGTGACCGAAAATCGGTCAAGAGAGCTATTACTATCTATATAATAAAAATCAATTGCTGTTCGTTTGTCTCGCTAAATCTCGAGAACGGCTGGGCCAATTTAGCTGATTTTGATTTTGAAATGTTTGTCGTAGTCCAGGGAAGGTGAGAAAACATGGAACAGTTGCGAGGACGAAAAAAAATACTGTCAGTGGGTCTGTCGAACGTCAGATGAAAGGTAATCTGTCAGTCTGCCACCAGGATGGCGTCAGGATAGGTGGTACGAAGTATACCGGGTCATCTGGTTATTATTATATTTTTATACAATAAAAGTCTAATCTAACACAAACCGAGTGTCATACAACGCACAGCCGAGACCCGTGGGTCTGGAAGCATGACTTCTTGCACAAGAGTTCCTTATATAACGTAAGTGAGCCCAAAGGAGGAATTTTTGTAAACTCGATTTTTGTAAACCCTTCCCTAAGGGATCAAGGTTTTTTATGAAGAAAAAAAAAAAGTTACGTCCGGGTACCTGGCTGGTTATTAAAAAAAAGTCTTACCTTGATGTAATCAGGGTCCGGCATCTCCGTTTTCTCCTCATTGTTGTTATTGTTTATGCTCGTGCTGTTGTTGTTGTTGATGTTCATGTTCAGCCCACTGTAACAACACACGAGGGAACTTTAGGCTTGTGTTGCATTGGCGTCTGCTGTTAAGTGTTGTTTATTATCTATGCGAGGTGTAACTATAATAGTGCAAAATATTGTAACAAGTCGATCGGTAGGTTATAAAGACAACATTCCCAAATAAATAAATCCAATTATCTATACATCTATACATATAAATAAAATTGGAGTGTCTGTTTGTAATATTAAAATAACAGCTTTATACTAAGTGCATTTGGATGTATACACGTTACCTATACCGAAACAACATTTTTTAAAATTTTTGTCTGTCTGTCTGTCTGTCTGTCTGTCCGTCTGTCTGTCTGTCTGTCTGTCTGTTTGTTCCGGCTAATCTCTGAAATGGCTGGACCGATTTTGACGGGACTTTCACTGGCAGATATCTGATGTAACAAGGAGTAACTTAGGCTACTTTTATTTTAGAAAAGAAACATAGGATATCAGGAAAAAAAATTAAAACCATTGTTGCAGCGTTGCGCCTGATTAAGTTTGATAGCAACAACCTGAAATGCGTCCCGCGGGCTCAGAACGTGCGAGCAGGCTGTTGCCAACGGTTGTGTCTTTGTTAAATACCACGCGAACGAAGTCGCGGGTAACAGATAGTTAGAACATAAAAAAGTATACTTGTGAACCTGTTAAAATATTTTACACTATTTGTTGAATTCTTTTCACTCACGATTTCTTTCATATACCTTATATATGAAAGAAATCGTGTTAGTTAAACGGGTGGGCCGATTATTATAATATTGGATTTATTGAATTCGTCTCCGCCTCGAAAACATGTGAAAAAATCACTAACAATTATAATTAAGATACATCGTCATCGTCTCATAGGTAAATACATTTATCAACACTTAATTATAGCATGTACAAAGTAATTTAAAATTACAGACATTTTAAATTCTATTTATTTTATTCGTTAAATTTTCGGCCATGTCTGGATAACGCCCGCGCCAGTCAGATTATGTGTATGTATAATTGAAAAATAAAGCATTTCTAACATATAGGAAAACTATAACTTTAAGATAATATATTCTCTCTCATATTCAAGTAGGATAGTACTTAAGTATGCTTTCGTAGGTTTCTATGATAGACCTTCATACATCAATGGCACTTATATTTATTTAGAAATTTCAAACCTATGACGACACGGAGGCCTACGCTTTTAGATTGTATGCCTACACTTTCCACGATTCAAAACAAGTTAAAACTTGCAATATAAGTATCTATAAAATCTACTGAATTCTATGGTTAGAAGAAATACAAATTAAATCTAATTAAGTGAGTAATTAAACTCTCAAATTATGTAGTCAACAACTGGTAAATGTTAACAAACGATATTTAATAAATTTCGTGTAAATAAATTAAACTAGATGTTAAATAAAAATATATTTAACTATAGATGCAAAAACATCTGATAATGAAAAAGGCACAGATAATATAATTGACTATTCTTTATGGTATAATCTTTTATTATGAGTGATGCTAACATCAACAATACAATCAAAGTCTGAATCCATTAAGTATATACGAGTAGAAAAGACAGTTTCTGTAATGGATTTTAGAACAACCTAGAATGTAATATAACCTTAAAAACTCATTTAGATACTGTGATTAAACAACTGATAGTCAAAACCAACCAATAGAATCAGCCCATTGTTACGTGATAGCAACATTGCGCGCTCCGATTGGTGGGCTATTTTCCTCGCATCACTTTATTTTTAGAGCACGGAGCCAAAACAACTTAAGCACATTATACATCATCACCATCAAGCCTTTGATCCTTAAAGAGGTAGGCAGAGGAGCACAGCAATAAAAGGGGGTGAATCTACTGCCATTATACCGGGCACACTCCACCACGATTAAAGATAATTTTAGTCAAAGTAAACCACGCTGGCTCAGTGCGGTATGGTGAACTTCACCCCACGATGTTTGCCGTTCACCGCACGGCGAGTGTGAATCACGATTGAGTGTGAGAATCGCACATGAAAATGAGAACACAACAATTACCGAATCAGTCGCGAGTATCCATATTGCCACAGCTCGCCGTGCACAGCGCACTTGTTTGCCATCATGCTATCGGCGATAAGACCGTACATCGCTCGATTGCACCTTATCACTTATCAAACTCGATCAACCGGCGAGAGACTACAAACCGACTGAGGCGAATGTACAATGATCGCGGCGGGTAGAAATTATGCCTACTTTTTTTAAATTCTACCCTACAATTAGGTCTATTTTAAGTTTTATAATCGATTGATCGTATTGAAAATGGATTCACAAAAATAGTACAATCGAATGCAATTGAATTTAAATTGGGAATGCTTTCATTACTGAAAAGAAAATTTAAATTATCTGACTTACGACTGGAAATATTGATACTTATATTTATGTGTAGATAATTATTTGTAGGTAATATCGCCAGACGAATACACCAACTATACGGTCCCACACTAAAAAAAGGTTGTATTATGGGTACCGCACAATGGACTCAGGTCGAACTCAGTATATAATACTTATATAGATATTTATCATCCATAACTCGCGTAAAAGTATTCGAGCTTATCACACAAAGTTTGTCCCAACCAGGATTCGAACCCGGGCACAGAAAGCAGGGTCACTACCAACTGGGCTAATTAGATCATCTTAATAAATATTTGGTAGGTATTACCAACCAATTCAAGAAGTACATATTACATTGTAGATAGTCCATACATCGTGATACAGTGAATATTCTGAATCTCATTGCAGGTGAACTGTAACAAAAACTGGATTACACGGTATTGTAGACTTTAAGCGAATGCATAAGTACCTAAACTGTGATAACAATGTGAGTATTTATCTTATGCCGTCATCATCAAACTGCGAGATGGAAAGAGACAGCGATACAGCCGTCTAAACTCAATGACTGATAAGGCAACACAGGTTTTCATCGTCGATAACATTTTTTTTGCTTTCACGTATCGATCACTTTTGTTGTCCGACTGCGCTGGGGGTGGGTGATGTGTTTGACGAATTTGTAATGAAATGTTTTATTAATTATTTTGTAATTTGAAATAACTATAGTTACCATTGACAGCTATTAACACAGAGTATAAATAATAAAAAATAATTATAAAAATATACTTCCAAAAGTATAGTCTCACGTCATTAGTTTAGTATTTATATTATATGAGTATTCGTAGCTCACCGACATATGTCGTACAGTCAAAATTTCCATAGACAAACACCCTTTAATTTTTTACCGGATGTTTTCCAATTTGCCAGAAAACTTTTATATTTTTATTCCTTAAAACCGTTATTCGGGGGCTATTGCGATCTTTAAAAAAAAATGCTTGTCAAATCGGTCGAGCCGTTCTCAAGTGATGCGCTTAAACGACGTACTATAATTTAAATTTGATTTGTATGGCTTACAATCATGTGTAAGTATGACAATGTTCCAACCCATATCTGTATGTAGAATTACATAAGGTATATAAAAAAATATTGCGAAATATTTTAACCGATGAATCAGTAAATTATATGGATGATGTTGGTGTAAAAAAATAATTGTGTAACTGATGTTTTTTAAAAAAAAAACAAGGCGACCCTGTATCGTGTGACAATGCGCTCAGTACGAGATGTATTTTTTGTAATATCTAACAATTTGATTTATTTCTTTTGGCAAGCTAACTTTATAATCTACTGTTAGCCCTGTTAAACTATTTTATACTATAGTTACACCTTATATATATGTATGAAAATGTAATATCCCCATAGAGTGGTGTAACTAAACACAAAAGGCGATCGTAATATCGTGTTATCAACTTTTAATCTACCGATCAATACAACAGCAACGCGGGGGGAAGTATAACATGGGCGAGGGTTTATAATATCGTGGGTGTATAATACCTACTATATACAACATTAATTCTAACAATGCTTGCAATTCTTGGGGTCGAGTCACCTTCGTCCGTAGGAGAATTAAGTACCCTCGAGATACCCTACACGTTAACCTGGGTGGTGCCAACCAGGTGACAACTCTACTGGTGGTAGGCTTCGGCCGTGGCTAGTCACCACCCACTGAACAAAGCCGTGTCGCCAAGCGGCCTAGCCGTGTTCCGGCATGATGTTCGGTGTTGCCATTCATGGATGGCGGGTCAGATCAGTTGCGCTGCATGTGCCTAGTGAATGTAGCGTCTCTATCTACTGCCGCCTTCCTACCTAGGCAAGTATGTTCCATCGTAGATCTCATCGTCACTTACCATCAGGTGAGATCGAGATCAAATACTTGCCTACAATGTAATAAAAAAAAAGACTAACGGCTTCGTACGCGCGGTCTTCAGTATTTTAGTAATCCTGCAGGAATTTGCAATTTTTTATATTTACGCGAACACTATGAAAATAGGACGTCTAACACCTCAGTCCTACCGTGGCCATGGTTGCTGTAAAGCAGCCGAAATATAACTATCGAAATCCGTTTAGAAATTAGCTCGTGCGCGAACTAAGAGACGGACAGACACAAATTAAAAATAAATGACTTAAAAATGTTCAATCAAAATGCATTCCGAGAAATAGAAGGGTTCCTTAGGGATAGCCCTTAGAATGTTTATTTCTAATCAATCCATTTCTTTATAATAAACTCGATCATAATGGTCTTAAAATAATTTCGATCACGTATAAAGTTATCGTTTTAAATATATATATATATATATGTAAGATATATGAGAAAAACTGTTATTGGGGGACTTTATCAACGCAATAGAACCCAAAACAATGATTGTTACCATTTTTAGTCTGTTTATCTGTATGTCTGTGCGATTGTGCGCGCTAATCTCAGAAACGACTAAACCGATTTGGGTGCGGTTTTCACTAATGTATCGTGCTAAGCTTCACTTAACATTTTGTTTTTGGTTTATTTCAATCAGTTTATCCATAAAAAGGTTATATTGATTTAAAAACGCGCACGAAGACGCGGGCAACAGTTAGTTGCCAATAATTTCGATTTCAATCTCAATAATATTGTCATCTATGCAGTGGGTACTCGGTGTGTAGGGGCCCTAATCGTGCCCCGTCCCCCTATTGTTTGACCAGCACACAATAACACAGCTTTATCTTAGTGTTTGCACGAGACTGGTCGATATGAAATGTCAAATTCTCGATTATAAATCTGGGAATATTGTTGTCTATACTCAATATTATACAGAGGTTTGTTGTTCACAAAAATCTCACAATTGTCGTTTAGTTGGGCTCAAAATGTATTTATTAAAATTCACATATTGTAATTTTAACTTCACATAATAATAAAAAAAAAAAGTTAAACAAGAGCGGGTTCGAGGCTTAGTAAACCTTTTCTTGATCATCCTGTAAGAATACTACTTGGTTACATTTATTTTTTACTTAGAAGGAAATAACTGTTTTCCCTTAAGAAAGCTTATGGGCAATCTCCATAGTTTGGTACAACCATAACAAGCCGATAAAGAGCAAGTTAATTCACAGTGTTCTCCTTATTCATTAAATATTAACACATTGATAAAACAGCTGTCAAATACATTCCAAAGTGAATGGGTTCCTGAGAGATAGCCAAAGAAAACAAAACGCATTTAAAATTCCACCGGTCGGATTTTCATGACCAACAATAATATCCAAAAACATATATCATCCTGGAAATGCCCAATGACTTAAGTCTTCTACTGTTCTAATAATAAGGGTCAAAATCCAATATAACAGAGGCGCATTCACTACAAATGAAAAGGATATGTCACAACGCACAATATGTCGTGTGACGTGACGTCATTGTTATTCCACGGTGTTTGGGACTTATACCTACACCATGAGTTCTTTCATACCGGTCGGGGCGGGGCGGGGCGGGGCCGGGGCGAGAAATGTGTGAGGA
This sequence comes from Pheosia tremula, assembly GCA_905333125.1. Taxonomy (NCBI): domain Eukaryota; kingdom Metazoa; phylum Arthropoda; class Insecta; order Lepidoptera; family Notodontidae; genus Pheosia; species Pheosia tremula. The sequence continues at coordinate 8,820,360 of HG995404.1, read as the reverse complement.
ATTTTGAGATTTATCCCCTAAGCCGAGAGACGTTCAATCTTTTATTCCTTTTTTCGGGATGAGTGAGACAGAGCACACGCGTAACTCTTGAATTTGTTTGAAACCTTTTGAGGTCTTCGACTATGGGAGTCGTAAAATGTGTATCACAAACTTACATATCTTTTTCATTCTTTACAAAATGAATTGCGATGAAATAAAATTTATATGAATATGGCCTCACCCAAATATTAGTGGGCATTTTGCAAATGTCAAGTAATTAAAAGTAATAACACAAGATACTCATTATATAAATAAAATAATGGATGTGATATGGAGATATGAAAGTGGCATGCGCCCAAGAAATCTCCAAATTTATGTCTACGCATAAGTGGAAATAAAAAACTTCTCTTCAAGTGGCATGGTAGGTTAATTTGCGGTTCCAAACTAGGCGGAAGCATGTATCTTGGAACCCTGATTAGTTAGCTTCATAGTTAAGCATATTGTTATCCCACTAATATTATAAATGTGCAAGTTTGGACGGATGGATGGATGGATGTTTGTTACTCAATCACTCCAGAACGTCTGAACGGATCTAGATGAAATTAGGCTACTTTTATCCCGGTAAAATGTATGGTCCCAGTGGGATAGATTTGCTAAAATTTTTCATAGGGCAAAAGATCGACATGACTTTTTTGTATAGGCAGTGGTAGTTTAGGGGTCAGAAAATGACATATGGTAATTTTATCCCGGAACAATGCACGGTTTTTTATGGGCACAGCATACAGGACCCGTGTTATTTTAAACTTAACTTTTTAATTGCGGGTAACACTGCGGGGCGCGGCTAGTACACTATATGACCCACAAACTGACTCGGAGTGCGTGCGTTCAAACAAGACGCACCGCGTGGATGACATTCTATACCAACCTCACCAACCTATTATATAAAACTAGGTTATCGCAGATATAAACCGCGATATCAGTGTAATGTACAGTGTTTAGATGGCTCATAAACAGTTATGTGAATATGTTTTTAGCTTGTAGGAAATAATTGGTTATCCCAACATAATTATCCATCTTTTCTAGAGTCTCTCCGAAGAAATCAACTGTACCGACCCAAACTAAGCGGGCCTTGTACATAAGCCAGGCTCCACAGCGGTGACCAACGAAGACGCCGAGGTTTGACCCTTGGCGAGTTCCGGGCAAAAGCTAATGGCCATGTAACCAGCAACTAAACTAATCGAATGGAAAACATAGAAAAGTTGGAAAGAAAGTCCACTTCCCTCCATATTAAAGTGGGAGACAAAACACCCTCTATGGAGGCCAACTACCATAGAAATACAGACTCCTACAATTAACTAGACGAAGTGAAATACAACTTATTGTACCGATTTTATCGCATTTATTTTATGTCGTTTGCAAGACCTCAAGACTCTGTCAGCGCGTTCTGCGATGATCGGACCGCAAGCAACAACTAAACACGAGAGTACCCCAGTTCAAACTATGACACTAGGACGTAAAACACCTCAGTCCTCCCGCGATCATGGTTGCTGTAAAGCAGCCGAAATGTCGGGAAAGTAAAAAAAATAAAATAAACGCGAAAAATCCATAAAATTCGTTTTATTTTAATGTGTAGTATTCGTGCAAATATAAGAAATCAATAACTGGACGAAGTCCAGGGCCTCAAGTCTACTAACGCAATCGATTCATAATCGAACATCAACCGCATAGTAATTGTCACTTTTGACAGATATTGTATGGGATATCTGTCAAAAGTGACAGTTACTATGCGGCTGCGGTTTGGTTATGAATCGATAGTGTAGCAGATGTGGGGCCCACTTGTAAGACACCACGGATGATATTAAACTAGTTGGACCTATTGTGAGATGCCTATACTTGATACCAGTAGTAGGTGTGGTACACACGCTCGGAAGTTTGTCGTCGTAGCATATAGTATAGGTAGTCAGGCATGAAAACGTTAGTTACTTTATTTTCGTCTTTGTATGAAAACAATTACGTCACAACGCTTCTCAAACATTTGCACAAGTGACAGATTACACAAATCGGGGCGAAAAGTTCAGCTTATGACGTCATCGGCATGAAATCATGGGATATGACGTAGGCACATGCTTGTATGGATAATACTTAAATGAGTTAAAGGCTTAATTAAGTTGACGGGTTCACGGTTTTCTCATTAATAGTACTTAAGCGTTAGCATAGTTTTGGGTTGCCGAATGCTGACTAAGCTTTGTGAGTCTAGTTAAACGGACGTCTCAGAATCCAAAACAAATGCTTACAGAATTCTTGTCTGTGGATCTGTTTGTTAAAGCCAAACGGAAACATACGAATACCAGTCTAATTACAACGGGCTTTTCGCCATTAAACAGTCTTTAGACACACTCCAAAGATAGGGATAATAATAGAATTTGTACATTCTTAGGATGAATGGATTTGTTATATTTGCTAGGCACCTGCATAAATAAATAAATTCTTTTTTTTTTCAATTAACGCACTGGCCATAGGAAAGAGCAAACACAGAAGTCCAATACAACTAGATCCCTCAAAAAGGTCCTCTGCTCAACGTAGTACACTACACTAGATACTAGAGTAACGAAATCATGCAACCACTTACATCAGCTTCGGCTTGGCGTACGGCGAGGATGGCGACGCCCTGTGGTTCTTGTTCGGCTGGGTATGTCTGTTCGCGTTCGTGTCCAGGCCGCCGCCCGGCGATATTTTGCCGGCGAGTGCGTTCAGGGTGTGTAGCATAATTGCGGGCGGCGGCCGCTTCAAAACGACCGACTTGGTCACGACGAACGCTCGACCACGTTTGTCGAGGCGTTGGTGCTTGCCAGCGGCCACGGTGCCTTATCTCCTGATAAGAGGCGCGGGGGCACACACGCCCCCCGCCTCATCGCCACCTGACACTGTCACACACACACTCACGCGCAACGCAAATGTTTGATCTTACACACAAGACGGAGACGATATAGGTCAGCGTCCTGTCCGCTCTATGCATGGTTTTGGCATTTTTTCATAACTTCGTTTTTAATTGTATTTTTTTTTGCACACTGCTGCTATTTGTATTTCTTAGTCACTTTTCTGTTGAATTTGAATGTTGTACTTATAATACGGCCGTTGCGATGTTCTATCGATTTTGCTCAATGATTGAAAAACAATGTAGCTAAACTATTCATATTCTATTGCGTTCGAAAGTATGTTAACGTATGGATTTATTTCTTATTTATAAACTTAAAATAAATAGGAGAATAAACTATGTATCAAAAAGACCTTGTCCGCGTGGAATGGGAATGCTGGCTGCATTTCCTCGCTGTATTATCAATAATTTTTTTTGAGCGAGGAAAGAGCCAGCCCTGTCACCTGTGGAGGCAATCAACCTAGGTGATATACTATGGATAAAGTCTAAGTAAGTTGATAAGTATGTAAATAAACGTTATTGTTTTCCTTTTCCTGGTTCGTAGGTAAGTACTTATTATCGACTAAGTAATCGTTACGAATATTGAATGGAACAAGTAAATTTAATTATCGTAATTATAAATGTATAAGTATGAATGACATGACGTTATCAAGATTAGGAACGTCTATACTGCTTCACAAACTTATTCCAGTGGTGATTCTGTACATATAGGTACCTAAATAATAGACAGGGGCGTACAGTGTGTTATGAGATACTTTTCAACTTACTTAAGACTATTTTTTTTAATAACATCCATTAGGCATTGGCCTAAATGTCTTCAACCCATCTGGCAAAAGCATTACCGGAAGAAATATATCTTTCAATGTGTCAGATTTACAAACGCCTGAACAAAAACGAATAGCAAAGAAATTTATCCGCGTGGCATAATGAAATATGTGACCGCAGGCGGTTCGAGAAAAAAAACCTTTTTTCTTTTTTATTTAATAAATTCGCGTGAAATGAAATAGCTGGCTGAGGTCTCTGTTTGTATTTAAGTAATATTAGATTATTTTCTTGTTTCTGACATGTATTAAAGAAATTCGTTTCTAATAAAACCCAGCAGACAGAGATTTGGAACATAATTTTTAATTGTTATCTACCTACTATATTTCTGCGAATAAAGTGTATACCCGTCATACTATTTTAAATTTAAATTTACCTAAGCGATTTCATAAATAAAAAAAAAATGCGTAATAATGAAATTGCTTCATTATAATCCTTGAAGAAGATTAAAGCAAATATTCTAATCGACATCGAGAAATCTAGCGAGAGAGAGAGAGAGAGAGAGATCGAGACAATTTTCAACAGCAGATTTTTTAAGTTCCCTTTAATCATGCATTTAATAAATAAACCATGCGCATAATTTTGGGCAAAATGATTTGCTAGACGAGTCCATTGAGCGGTCACTAAAGTTAGTATAAGTATTTGTACATATCCATATACGTGACGTCACTTATTGATAATAATGATAATAATAATAGCCCTTTTATTAATGTCCCACTGTTGGGCAGAGGCCTCCCCTCAATGCGAGGTGGATTAGGCCGTAGTCCACCACGCTGCCCAGGGCGAGTTGGCGGACCTCACACGTCTTTCGAGAGGTTCTCTCAGACATGCAGGCATCCTCGCGATGTTTTCCTTCACAGTTTAGCAAGTGGAATAATCATGGTTGGAAACCCAGAAATCCCAGAGGTGCGAACCGGGTTGAACCTGCGATCCTCGTTACCGAAGCAAGCGTTCTACCAACTTGGCTATCACTGTTGATAATGACTCTTGATAAAAACGAACGCCGTTGATAAAGATCTGCAGTGCCCAAAATAATAGTACAATCCAATCAGCACTAGACTACCTAACACCTAGCCTAACAGTAAACGTACCTGCAGCTGAGTATAATCCAGCTATTTATAAGCGTCGAGGGTATCAGCACATTGAGCGGTTTCAGTGGGACTTCGCACATTGGTCAGCTAATGCCTTTTGCGTACAATAAAATTAACCGAGACACCGATTGGCATGTGGGGGTAGAGCAGATGGGGAACATTTATGTCGACTAAATAGACCACGTAGAGATTGGACTAGGATTATGTTTAGCAGGATTAGTCTCGGACCTTATTTACTATTACGTTTTATATCCTGAAGAGTAGATTCAGAAATGGTATACTAAGCCTGGAATCTAGGCTTCTTTAACGCTTTGTATTCAATATGTGTAGTAAAAATGTCGATACGCCAAATAAAAACAATGCTCACATAAAATCACAATTATCATTTAGTTATTTTGTAGCGACCTTTTATATCTCGCCACAAGATACATAGATGGCGGTGCAGACAGTGCAGAACAAATGACGATTCTCCATACAATCCTGAAACGCACTATGAGAGTTTTCGGGGAACGTAACTTATATACGAGATCGCGATAATAACCGTTGGGGCATAGCGGCCGACCCGCCAGGCATACAACTGCCTGGCTGGAAGCTCTTCCCTTTACCGCTAAATATACAACTCAAGAAAATTCTGACTATATGGCATGTTCAGAGCTTACTTTACCCTTTCTGAAAGACCCCGTATTATATGGCACTTAAGGTTGGTTATAGTAGATATAATATACAATTCGAAGACTAAACATTTAAAAGCAATCCTCAGTGGCCACATGGGCCGTAGAAAGTGCGTTTACGTATCGAACGGGTGTCGTACACACGAAATCTGTTGCGTAAACACACTCGAACACACATTTTTATTAGCACTTACCACGCATTTAGTACTAGGGGCCCCAGAACAATAATAACGTATAAATACAACAATAAAATGATTTTTACGTTTACGTTTATTTGCGTTTAAGCCTTGTCGTGTTCGTAAACAGTGCTCGTATACGCGTGAATTGTTTTCGACGGATTTTTTTTTGTTTGTTTTTAATTTGTTTTTAGTGGGTACTGCGTGCGTTTTGCTATATTATATTGTTACGTTTCACGGTAATGGATCACGTATCTATTTGTGATTCGGTTTAATATAATTGCTTGTTAAAGTGGAGATTTATGTAACAACTTATATTATTCTAAGATTAAATACCAATGACAACGCCCTATTTTGATAAGCGCAGTTTGTAGTGACGCTGCTGTCTGCGTCGAGGGTCCCGGGTTGTACCTAAGTCATGGTTGTTTCATATTTATATTAGTATATAATATATACTGAGTTCGCCCTCAGTCCATTGTACAGTACTTATAATACAAGCGTTGCTTAGTGTGGGTGTTGCGTATAGTTGTTCACCGGGCGATAAATTATACACAAAAAAAACCTTTGTAATGTATTTATTACATCGACCAAGACATAATAAAAACTCTTTCTTCTAAAAAAATACCTCTGAAGCCACATAGTATTTAATTATACTAATAATACCAGCCTTTTTTAATGTCCCACTGTTAGGCACAGGCCTCCCATCAATTAGGCCATAGTCCACCGTGCTAGCCCAGATGTTATATGACAAACATATTGAACTGATCCAATACAACAAACGCTTCAATATTTTCGTGTACGTTCTAAATATAACAAAGAATAATTGTTACAACACCAAACTCAGAAATATATTAGCGACATTAACGTGGCATTTTAGCAGACGGGCAACATCGCCGTCACGCGCGGCCGGCTTTAGATTCGTTTCGTTACGGACCCCAATATTAATTCCATTATCATAATTTCACCCTTAATGCCTCCAACGGAGGGTTGAGAGCCAAAATGGTCATGTTTCCCCGTTGTTTCCTTGCCAAATATTTATTTGTTCGGTAGTATTCATTACGCGTTTTATTGTGGACGTACACCACGAGACTTGGTGGGCGCGCTTCAAGGTTTTTTTAGCACTAAGTGTTATGTCTGGAGAGAAAGTGTGCCAAATTGGTGGTGTTAAACATCTTTGTGGTTATTGCCGGTTTAAAATATACTTGTTGACGACTTGTATTTGTATAGTCAAGTTGATCAAACGAAACAATATGTGCAAGTTCAAACTCCGCCGGTTTGGCGATTATTCGCTCATATTATATAACCTCTGGGATTATCAGATTTCATGTACGAATCTCACCTTTATATACATATAAAACAAAGTCGTATTAGTTACATCATTTATATTATTATCTTTGAATTTGTCCTCGCCCCGAATAGCAAAAAAACATAATATTATAATATGGGAAAACTTCACTCACAAATAATAATAAAGATAATTTATTTTCTCATACATTTGATTCTGAGGCAGTACGAAGTTGGCCGGGACAGATTTAAAATAAAAAATATCACTAGCTGTACACTTCGAATGTAGTACTTATAAAGATCGCTAATTTAAGTCGCACTGGGCGCGAATGTTGAAAAGGGGCCCGAATCGCCCTAACTGTGTGCGCTTATTTTATTCCGCAATATACAGAATGATTTGGAAAGGATATACTAAGCTTTAAGCCTGCCAGCCATCTTGAGCGCGATTATAATCTATTTGTTATATCGATGTCGAATTAAAAAAAAATTTCCTTAAAAAAATGACAAATGTGATTTGTTGCAGACGTATTTTTTTTGTCGAAACGATATTCTGACTTAAAACGCAGGTTCAAAGCCTAGTATAACAACTCTAAATCATGCTGTATACTAATCCTTTAAGGTTCAAAATCATATAAATAAATTTACAAAAGAGCAAACAAAACCGATTGCACAATCATTAATACAAACACGATTATTGAATTAATATTGTGAAATCAAGTATGATATTTAACATTTGACCCGCTGAACGCGTAATTGCGAATAATATTACCAGTTAGTCGAAACGGCGATCGAATAAGCGCTGTTTTCCACGTGATTAGTTTTATTGTATTTCAGATATGGGATTTTCAAAGTACGCGATAGCCGGTCGGTACGCGCTAGTAACGGTCAAATCGACAGTATGATAATTATAATTGGTTGGTGTGGTGGAACTTGAAAATGAATTCTACCAGTTTACGTTAAGGTATATATATCATTGAGAACCCATTGCACGCCTTCCAAAAAACTGCCTTAGTAACGTAAGGTATGGTAAGCATTCATAAGATTTCGTCCACGATCGTCGGGCCACGCGGCCGCTGTTGGTTCTTTAAAAAAAACAGTATATGTAAAAAAAGATTACCGTCTTTCCAGTATAGTCGGGTAAATAAATACATTGCGTGCCGTGCGTTTGTAGCAAAACTTCGACGCGTACCTTAATATTCATCTTTACAATTGCCCAAACAAGTCTATAAACAATTGAAACTTCGTTTCCATGCCACGAATATAACCTTCGAACATTAAAAAAGCGCTCCCCTTCCCTCGGATATTTTTTTATTATCGAACGAAATGAGCGACGTAGCGGCGGCGGTACCCGTAGCGAATTATCCGCAGTGCCTATTACGTGAACATAAATTGGGATTTTTTTTTATTGAGCCAAGCGAAATCGACTACGTCACGAAGGGAGCGTGTATAAAATACCCCGCACTATGGAGTTTTGTATACGTGCTAATGATTACAGGTGATCATTATAATCACGAAATAACTTTTGCTAGTGTGGAAATTGAGCAGTAGAGACGGCCTACGCGCTACGACGTAGACGGGGAAGCCTACGATCCGAAGTCTACAAACTTTACTGTGAATAAATTACATGCATCAGTTATTTACTTTGGTATCGTACGGGTAAATAAGAGACTAACACAAGTTGAACCCGCTGTTAATGATGACACAATATATAACTGGGCACCTATTGTCTCCATATAAAAGTTATAAAATAAAGCAATAGGTCGAGTGAACGTCTCTGGATCCAAAACTAGTGTTTAATAAATTCTTGTCTGTGTGACTGTGTCTTTTTGTTTGTGCAAAAGCTAAGGTTCAAATGTCAGGAGTAGAAGTATTCGACTCTGATTTTCATTTAGGGTATTATTAATGGGGTAACAAAACAGCAGACCCTAAAATAATCACGATAGGAAAAGGAATGCAAAATTCAGCCCCACTCCTTACAACTCCAAACATGCTGAAAACGTTTTTTAATTTAAATAAATTTCCACAAAAACCAACGCTACCGAATCGCTATAACTCTTAAAATGAATATTTCGAAACTGTAGTTCCTATTTGGGACTAAAAAGTTATTAAAACACGACTCCCACGAGGAGTGGTTGTTTTAATATTAAAAAATATATATTCGCTATGGCACTCGAGTTTTGGAATCTTGTCTCTGGTAATAATTTGTGTATTAATATAGTCGGCGCATCTGCAGTGGGTCAGCGGCGCTCAAAGTTGTACTGGTACAAGTTGGGATCGAGTCAAGAGCCGAACATAGAGTTGTTGATCTACTGGAAGCGGCCGCTAGTTTTAATGTTATTGTAAGCTTACGCGTAGTTTAATTCCTAAGAATTACCCCCACTGACATTAACAAAAGACTTCTCATATAATTTAATTGTAAACACCTATAAATTTGGAGATATTTTATTCAGTAACTCTATATTGCTTGGAGGGTCGATAGACCTCACAACGTTTAAAGATAAAGAGTCCCATCTATTGTTAGTCCTACTATTTTATACATTTTAATTGGATGAGAAAAAATCTAGAGAGTCGAGTTACGTCAGGGTTACGACTAGGGTTTGCAAAGATATTGAATATTTGTTTTTCGAATTATTCGAATGTGACCTCACTTAATATTCGAATTTTAAAATTGGTCGAATATTCGTTGTATTCAAATATTCGAATTGCAATCCCTAGTAATGACGTAGCCCTGATGATCAAGTGACCTGCAAACCCATCAATTTTAATTGTATTTGTTAGCTTAAATATAAGATTAAGTTAATCTAGACTCGACAGCAGTTTGGGACAGTACTCTCTATTAAAATTAAAACCAGTTTTCGAAAAGACCCTTCTTCCTCGTCCACATAAACTCTCACACGTATTTCTTTCTAAACCTAGATGGTAACTATACAGGTATGACTCAGAAAGTCTATACTAAGCCATGATCCTGCGCTTCTTCTCCATAGGAACGGCATTCCGAACGGGTGGTAAAGCAGGAGCATAATATTTTTGTATCTTTTGACGATTCATTAGTACGGCACAATAATGGTCTACGTGAATAAAAAATATTCTGATTCTGATTCTTTTGCGCATCTGTATATCTCATATGTGAAGTTACAGTTCTGATATCCAATGCACTTAAGAAGCGAAGGTGGATCAGTATTCCTTTTCCAAATCACCCTGTAATATATAAGTATGTAGCTATAAGGAAACTAAAACCTATTAATAAACTCTTCAACATTTAAAGCCTTGGCTTCGTACCAAAACGTGTTACATCTATAGTTGACGTAAATCAGTGTCACCCACTATGCCCGCACTCGTGGTGAACGGTCTTTGTGACCGGCCCGACTCGCCGCCCGGCCCGCCGAGTCGAGTTGGGCCGAGTCGCTTGCGCTACAGCCGCCGGGAATTTCATTAATTCTCATTCCAACTTTCGGGATGCAGTGCAGTTTACGGGTGATAAATCAAATGTTTCGATACAGTACCTACGTAGTTGGTTACATTATTTTTTAACTAAGTATGTGTATTATTAAAGTCATGGGGTAGTATATCGTACTTGCTCAATACGATATACGAATACGGACCAAAAAGAGTAATGCAGAAGTTAGCATTGTATGTGTTCAAATAAATTAAGTATATAATAAAAAACATAAAATAAATACAATAATATCCGTAAAAATAGTTTTATTTCATTTAAGTACTTATATAAGTTAACTTTTAAAACTATTTTTCATATCTTAGATTGACCAGACCCAATCCTATATTAATATTGTATGGTATATTGGTGCAGGTTTATAAAACTGCTAATAAAGTAGATTCTTATGAAATGTTATACTAATTAATTCACCGGACAGAACGTTTCTAGGAATTTAATCAATTAGCTAGCTTGGATTAAGTTAGATATCACTTAATTAATGTTAGCTAGACTAACATTTCAGTGGATGGAGTTCAGCGAAGGTCACCATTGAATTTTATAAAGCATGTTCTGTGTTCGGCCGAAATGATAATAGGCACCAAAAGTCTACGTTTTATTTTATTCACCCACATATTAATTTCCCGGGAGTTTCCCCACGCTGGCTTTAAAAAAAAAACCTAATCGTTTAATAAATGACGGAGCTCTGAGGTAAACATAACAAAAAAAACAATCGAATTGAGAACCTCGTCCTTTTTGAAGTCGGTTAAATAACAGTTCACACTACTTCAGTGAGTACATATATATTAACGAGCACGCATATGTGAGTTACATGGAGGAACGGAACGATAAAATTGGCTGTGGATTCCTATTTAATTAAAATTAATATTTAATTCAATTTAAAAACTCCTGCACCTAATATTCCAATAAAAAAACCAAGCCAGTCTAAGCGTGAAATAAGAAAAGAGCAAAAAGAATAACGCCAAGTCTTACCCACCACATATTTTATTTATTTAGACCGCAACTTACATTGAATATTTTAATAAAACTCTGTAATCTAAATCCATAGCAAAGATCTACATTATTTAGTATTGCTCAACAGCTAGCAGCAGCTGCTTGGCTTAATCACCGAGTAAATTAGAAAAACCCGCCGACTTTTTTTGTTACCTAAACGCAATTTTCTACTTGCAATCTGTTCTTGCAACAAACACTAGATGACTATAATGACTCAACTTGATGGGCGCACTGGCTTGCCCCCGGCTCACTCGCCAAAATTAAAGTATAAGAAATGCAAAAACAAGAAAATAACATTTTGCACAGTCAATATTTCACGGAGATGGATTATGGCACAATATTTGTTTTAATTAAGGTGTTCTTTTTTAATTTATGGATGGAATAGAACGACGTCCAGTGACTCTATAGTTTTTTATAATGGACGAATAAAAGACAGTATCATGAATCATGCTGTGATAGGCTCGACCACATACATCGATAATGATCCGATGTGCCCAGTTGGTAGTTACACAATTTTTTTTTCTTTTTTATTACATTATAGGCAAGTATTTGATCTCGATCTCACCTGATGGTAAGTGACGATGAGATCTACGATGGAGCATACTTGCCTAGGTAGGAAGGCGGCAGTAGATAGAGACGCTACATTCACGCCATCCATGAATGGCAACACCGAACATCATGCCGGAACACGGCTAGGCCGCTTGGCGACATGGCTTTGTTTAGTGGGTGGTGACTAGCCACGGCCGAATCCTACCACCAGTAGAGTTGTCACCTGGTTGGCACCACCCAGAGTCACGTGTAGGGTATCTCGAGGGTACTTAATTCTCCTACGGACGAAGGTGACTCGACCCCAAAATTACTGAAACGGGGGTCCCGGGTTACAACCCTAGTAGGTGCGAATTTTTATTGACGAGCACCAATATCTGTACCCCAGTCATGGACGTTTAACATAAATATATAGAAATTATATACTGGTATACCAGTCCATTGTACGGTACCTATAATACGAGCGTTGTTTAGTTTGGGACCGTACAGTTGTTGTCTTCGTCTGGCGATATTATATTATACAGAATGGTCCGGAAATGGTATACTCAGCATTGACCCTGTGCTTCTTTCGCTCATTATTTAATCATTTGTGAAGTCAGAATTTAGATATATCAATTCAACAAAAAAACGTTGGCAATTAATCACACTTGTCATATTGTTGGCAACAAAATGTATTTTTAACTGACTTCAAAAAGGAGGAGGTTCTCAATTCGGTTGTATTTTTTTTTTAAAGCGACCTATCGATATTCTAATTTCAAATAATGATTACAAATGCACCAAAAAAGGACAGGTTCAAAGTCGCGTAGTAGTACTTTCACAATAAAAATAAGTTTCATTTCACCGTGTTGTGTTCGCGTAGATGTATGAAATTAAAAACACACCTGTAGCCGGGCACGGCAACCGCTCACCCCGTCGTCGTCGCCTCTACAATTACTCAGCAAATTAGGAGCGGCCAACCTTTGCCGGCAACACCGGCGGCGGTAAACGCAATTTCCTACCCGCAATGTTTTCCCACCACCGACACAATGACGTCAGACTATCCGACAATATAATCTATGTGTATATATAGTTATATAAATAACAAAGTCGTGTTAGTTACACCATTAATAACTTATAGAACGGGTGGGCCGATTTTAATGACATTAAATTTTTTGAGTTTTCGCCTATCCGACTAGTAGAAAAACTATTAAAACATAGAATCACAAAAAAATAATAAAAAGATTGAGATAAAACTAATTTTACGGATTTTATCGCGTTTATTTTTTGATTTCGAAAAACGTGTGTCGTCTGCCAACCCGCACTAGTCAGCGCCATGGACAACGGCCTCATCATCCTCGCATTGATGGGCGACCCGTGCCCAACAGTGGGACATTAAAAAGAGCTGGTTTTATTATAAATTGCTAAAGAACACTTCTTCTAAATATATAGATCATCAATTTCATCAATAACATCTAAGAAATTACCTTAAAAAGGCATACGTATTTACAGTAAAATTATTTACATAACCATGTACATAAAATCCACATATTTTACCTACAATCGATAACGCCTCCAGCACACTCATTATCTGCACCAATTAAAAGTTAATAAGTTACATCGATATTATGCCGAATGATTACATATCCAAAATGTATCGATTCCGCCCGTCGACCGGTCGTTCGGAAAATTATTTATAGCTCGATAAATTATGAAAATCTCTACGATATTTTCGGTTACGGTGTGGTTAAATATTTTAGTGTCGCCGTTTATACGGATTTCATGCAAACTTTATGTATTTATAACTTCATAAATATGTCACATTGGAAGGAACAGACAGGGAATTATCCGATGAACTAACTTCCACGATACAATATTTTTAAATATATTTTACTCTGTTTTTGTCGCTTAGTGTCTTTTCAAATTCTGTTGTTGGCCAAATCATAGACAAAAAAACGATGGAAGCCATTTTTTAAAAGTGAACTGAACTGAACTTTTAAAAATAAAATGTGACAAGCTAAAGCAATGGCCTTAGTAAATGTTTTCGCGTATTCAAATACCGAATAATCGAATATTACCACACATTTTCAAGAGAAGCGCTATGTTTTTCCTCGGGGCACTCCTGTGAAATGCACAGAAAAAATCAATCAGTCGATCGCTTCTCTGTCACTAAATCTTCTTATACCTACTTTGATTTAATTTTAAACCAGCTATCCCAGCGACCTTCGTACCGCTTCTGAATCAAAAGAATGAGAAAATGAATTATCATGGTTTTTATTTTTTGGTGATTTTTCTCCATGTTTATAAAAATCAAAGATCATAAATATCGGCCCACCCATTCTTGAGTTATAAGTGGCGCAACTAACACGACTTTGTTTTCTATATACCTACGGAAAAAAAATAGATTATGACGTAAAACTTGCCAACGCAATCCTAACTGTTTCAGTGCCTACTTAATAGAAATATGGATGAGCTTAACCATAAAAATAACTTATCACTAAATAAATGATTCAATAATCATATTCATTGTCTTCTTCGTCTTCTACACACCAACAAATATATTATAAACATTATTCTAACACAGTGTAGTGTTCCTGTCTATTCACCTCATATACCAACCCCTCACCCTGCCAACCCCCGTGACGCCATTCAACACAAATTATTTCACGCATTGATTATCCGACATCCAATTATACGTCGGAGAAAATTACTCAAGTCTCGCGACACGTGTACTGCGAGTTAAACATAATAATTGGTTCATAATAATCGTGCCAAAGCAGTGATAGCCAAGTTGGTAGATGGCTTGCCTCGGTAACAAGGATCGCAAGTTCAAACCCCCCGGCTCGCACCTCTGGGATATCTGGATTTCATGTGCGAATCTAATTTTCAACTGCGATTATCACTTGCTAGACGGTGAAGGAAAACATCGTGAGGAAACCTGCATATCTGAGAGATGTGTGAAGTCCGCCAACCCGCAGTGGGCCAGCGTTGTGGACTATGGCCCCTCCAATTGAGGGGAGGCCCGTGCCCTGCAGTGGGACATTAAAAAGGGCTGGTATTATTATTATTATAATTAATCACGCATAGTTAACCTTAAGCTACCTACACCTTTGGTGTTTTAAACCGAATCTTGCTAGAGTATATTCGTGTTAAGCTGGAAAGCTTGTAATTTTAACGGCTTTAAAGTTTTACAGTAAATTGTACCGTCTATGAGACGTTATCTAGTTTTTAGCGACTACGTCATATTGCATTAAATTTATTGATTTATTATAATTATATTAAAATTAACTAGCTTCTGACCGCTGTTTCACCCGTGGTACACTCCGTGAAACATAGCCTATATCACTCAAGTGATACTGTAGCTTGATATTAGTGAAATAATTTTGAGAGTCAGAGATAACCCCCTACATCTATTCATACAAACTTTACGTCCTTATAACATGAGTATAGATTATCAATCTCTTACGACATCCATATAGAGTCTGGCAAAATTGTTATACTCACTGACTAAACAGCGGCCAATCTATTAAAATTATAATGGTACTATGGCTCTCTTCACACGGGCTATACCCGCTATCTTTGGAACGCTTGCGCGGAGACATGGGTCCAACACGTAGAGGCCCCTTTTTAAGAATTTATATATTATATTAGCCACCTGCTGGGGTCAACGGCTGAAAATGATAGCATAAACAGCGAATTGACCTCAGCAGGCGGAGGAACTATTGGTGGAATATGGAAAGATAATTGGAACTATGGATTGAGGTTTAGACGGGCATAAGATAGGACTATTGGACGGGTTGCGGACCCCTGCCATAATCAGCTTTTATCTAATTACTATTGGCAGGTGGCGACTCGTCGCACTTTAGGTGGGCCCCCTAAAAAGGCCGTTACATAAGACAGTAAGGGGTACCACAATAATAGTTATTATTACAATTTGGCATATGTTAGATCGTAATACCGAAAGGCTCAAGCGATCACACTGTTCACATGACATCACGCCAGGGGTGTAGAGTGTAAGTTTTTGAGCAGCCGGAGCGCTGGCAACTCAAACACTAGCCCCTGGATTGGCGCCCACCTCGCCGTTTGCACGTAATTAACTAATATTTACACTGGACGGAGGAAACAATTTCAACTAGAGCACCTGCAGGCTATATTGCGGCTTGGAAGGTTACCGGTGTGGTGGAAACACACGGAAGTGTATTGCAAACACACACGCCATTATTGCGATGTTGCACTTGCTACGCACACCACACACGTACGTGTAGGGATGCCATTGGCCCATATAATATTAGTGATACCGAGTCTGATAACACTCAACAAAATTTGAATAAACTAATTCTATTGCAATCCTTGTCATCGCCGTAATTTGTGAGCAAGGCAGCAATATTTTTTTACACGTCAAATTTAGTTTAACCGTATACTATAGACAACATAATTTGCACTATTACTCAACTAAATTTAATCAAACTAAGATAATATATGGCCAGCTTTGTAATAGTAATAGTTGTAATGTATGAACAAGACAATTTCATTTTAGTCTTTATAAGTCATGTAATGTAGCTAGCATAATTTGTGACACGGTGGAGAGAACATAAATATTTATGGAATGCAAACGCCACAGACCCTAAACGCGTATTGTAACGTTCTCGCGCAAAATTTTTCACCGTATGTTTCCCACTCGCAGCTTCGTTTAGTCGCATAGGAGGCGCATTCCATGCGATTTAGATGATACCTTACCGCACTATCCAGTTATAACAACACTAGGAGGGAGTTTAAACTTGGAATCGGTCTTTGTTGCTCTGACCGCGGTAGTTGTAAGGCGTTTCGTTCGTATAATGAATCGGCTCGTTAGGCTTTTGTTTCTAAAGAGATACTGGACTAAGAATAGCTGTTATATTCTCGTTGAGGTAGCAAATATTAAACTATGTAGTGGTGCTGGCAACACAGATGTTTAGCAACAAAGATATGGAAGTATAGTTTTTGACGACCTCGTTAGCGTAGTTGGTACTAATCCTACTTTCAGTGCCGAGGGTCTCGGGTTCCTGGTAGGTACAAACTTTGTGTAATGAGCATGAATGTTTGTACCGATATAAGGAATGTTTAATATCTATATAAGTGTTATATACTGAGTTCACCCTCTCTTTCTCTCTCTCGAAAATAAATGCGAAATACATTTATTTTTGATGTGTTCGTAGTCCTTACATAAATTTTATTTCGTTTTATGACTATTAAAACAACTGGAACAGCAATCTAAAAGCTATAAAAAAGAACAAAATAAAAAGATTGACACTGAGCCGCTCGTAAAAGTTCGATTAATTAAGTATTGTAATACTAAAAAAAACAATTTAAAAATGTTTGCTATAGCAGGATGATATTGAATAGAAAGAGACAAATATAAATATTAAACACCACCTGAACTAATCTAACTACTGCTAAACACGTTTTACAATGTTGCCAACACGACGGTTATTTTATATGCAATGAGAAATGGCACACCAACAAGTCAAACAAATGGAATTGGGTAGGTACTGCATTTCATACAATATTGTAATCGCCGGATAACACCGGCTATTTATTTGTTGTTGGCAACAACGTCAATATTATTTTTATTCTATGGCAACACTGCCTCCATTACTTTGCGACTGCTGGCTTGCCAACGAGACGCGGGTTTTTTTATATTTGTGTCAAATTAGCGGGTTTTGTGTGTGAAATATAAATATCAAATAATTGCATACAAAATAGTTTAATAAGCTATTTATTCCACTTCCCACTAATATTATAAATGTGAAAGTTTGGATGGATGGATGTTTGTTACTTAATCACGCCAGAACGGCTGAACGGATCTGGATGAAATTAGCACAGCGATAGATTATAGTCTAGAATAGCATATAGGCTATTCCAGACTATAAGTTAAGAAAAAATTAATACAGTTTTGTATTAATTTTTCATACTTTTTAATCGCGGGTAACACCGTGGGGCGCATCTAGTTGAACAATAAAAACAACATTCACTCCGTAATTAATAGATCAAGTTCGACCCATTTGTATTGACCCTCCAATAGCTCTCTTTTCTCTCTCTATTTTATTCTATATTGTACTCAAGAAACTGTCAAAAGTCCAAGTCACAACAAGAATACTAAACTAAAATCATAATTCCACAAGTTGGAAAACTTCTTGACACAATCAAAGTGAGTTGTCGGGAAAAAATAAAGCCCGCAGGGGATCCGGTGGGATCTTATAAAAACGTCACCTCGTTGGAAATTGTTCTCGGCTCGGCTGTAGTGTTGCCAGTATAGTGAGGCCAATCCCGGCACTAAGATTTTAAATTTATTCGTAATAAACTGGTATCAAATTGTATCTGTTTTATAATATTCAAAAATCTAATTATTAGTGGCTGACTGCTTTTTGTGGCTATTATGTACACCTAGCCTCAACTATTTTTGGTATTCATTAATATAATTATTATATACTCAGTTGCTTATTCAGACGGGGTTCATCGCTAAAATAAAATGCTTTTGCAGTTTTTTTTACAAAATGTTTAACCGCTGTATAACCTAACACTCAAACTACTAGCTTATGAAACACGAATCTACATCTTCCTGAAACATTTTATACATAGTGAGGTTAAAGTTAAAAAATGATGGTCCTATAATTATTATTTTTAGAAACATACTACAGGTTTTTTTTTTTTTTTTTTTTTTTATTACATTATAGGCAAGTATTTGATCTCGATCTCACCTGATGGTAAGTGACGATGAGATCTACGATGGAGCATACTTGCCTAGGTAGGAAGGCGGCAGTAGATCGAGACGCTACATTCACTAGGCACATGCAGCGCAACTGATCTGACCCGCCATCCATGAATGGCAACACCGAGCATCATGCCGGAACACGGCTAGGCCGCTTGGCGACATGGCTTTGTTCAGTGGGTGGTGACTAGCCACGGCCGAAGCCTACCACCAGTAAAAAGGTATTTTTGAAACAGCTGCAAATAGTATCTAATACATTTTACAGTCCAAAACCCAAGCTTGCATTTTCTTAAATCACAAATTAAGGACAGCAATCCTTAACCTGGCAAGACCAATCAAACTACAAAGTGTCAGGAAAAGTTTTCTCCCCTCCCCCACATTGGATAACCTCCCCTCACCCCCGAGGATTAAGTGAGTGGCCTACAGGAGGATTAGCTGACACCACCGACCTGGGTAACAAAAAGTCACCAACGATACGGGAGGGATGACGGAGGTCGTAATTACAGCAGATAAGAGGGTATAAATTGCTGTAATATTTTCGAAAGGTAGGTCTTTTTGTGCTGGTGATTGGAACGACGATTCTTCAAACTGATTATCATCCATTTTCAATTGAGTAAAATCCCTTACTAGATAAATGCTTAGCATGCAATAAAAAAAATCAATTTTAAATATGTACACCAACCTTACCGAACGATTTGAAGATAAGACCTAGCACGAATCTTATTAAAACTTGCCGTACATTTATTTAACTTTTATTCCCAGAGTGGGGATCGAACAGAGTGAACGTAATGGCCGCTCAAAGTCTGCGGAGTGTTGCTAGTTAAAATACACGAAACGGCACATTTGATAAAAAATCGGGATCTGGCTAAAAATGTTTATTAATTATTTTACTATATTTAAAAAAATATAGAATCGCATATTTTAGACCAGTAATAATAATGGTAATTTGACTTATTTTATAAATCAATGGTGAACAATAATTATACCATATATTCAAGGCATAGTAAGTACTCAGTGTAATAGTAGTTGGTAAAAAAAAAATCTCGCGAATTGGACAGTGGAATTCCCTATAGGTAAGTTTACTACCTGGCAACCCTAAAACACCACGACAGAGCCCCGGAGCCAAGAACCTTACGCAACTAGTAAACGGCTATATTTTGTTGGTTTCACCCGAATCAGAGCATGGAGCGATCTTTATTCGATCTCAAATATTAATATAGGTAAGTACTTAGACATTTTTATCTAAAACTGATCAGTCCTCTCAGATGTAAGTCTCCTTACCACGATTGCCATTACCATTGATAAGTTAACATTTAATTTGCATTTAAAACTCAAAATCCAAAATAGTCCTGCTCCTGTAGGGTTAAGGGATTCTTTCAAAGTATTTGGCTTTTGTTGCCTATACACGGAAATCGTAAAATCTCATAATCATAGACCTAAGCAGTTCAAAGCTTATTTCAATAACAAGGTAACCAACACATCATAAATAATGTATTAAATAGCCGCATATGGCCAACACAAAACAGCTAACGTCACACGGCCCAGTGTTGCCAACGTTATGAACACGATGTCGTAATTGATCGAAAGTCGGCCGCCCCGGGCGAACGCCGCCCGCCACCGAAAATTGATAAAGTTTCGACGAGAACTCACTCGGCCCGCCCACAACTTTTACACTGACTGACTGATACATCATTTTAATTTAATTTCGTAACTAAATTAACGTTTCCCAACTTACGACATTTTCGGGAAACAATAAGATTTGAGGAAATTGGAAAATAATTGTGGCGTAATAATAGGCTGTCGCGGGTTTCTTTATTTGAATCTGAAAATATAATTTCAGGATTAAATGAGAGTGGCCTGAAAAAATATTTTATTATATATTATATTATTCGTCGATTTACGACTTTAGTATAGTTTATATTTCATTGTTATACTGTATATCACATATTATCAACTAACAACATTACCAAAAACCGATCAAGACAATATTCAAATAAACAATATTATATTCTATCCTATCAATTGTGCACTATTATGTAATAAAAAATACCCTAAAAAGGACTTGAATCCTTATATATCATTCGATTGTAAATGACTATAATTCTGATGAATAGCTATGTTATCGTATTGAAGCTCTCGGGTTAAATGTCGGGATTAATTAAAACTATTTTATGGGTTTGTTTGGGCTCCGGATTAAATGTGGCTGTCGTAATCCCACGGGAGAGGTAGCTGGAAAGTCATGTCCTTCCGTATTGTTATAGCAGTAAGGTTTATTTTAGAACGACCATAATACATTATTGACAAACTGGAGAATCAAAGTACTTAATAGATGTTAGGCTAATATCGGGGATGTAAGAATTAGTCTAGCTATTTGAAAGACAAATAAAATTGCTGATTTAATTCCTAATCTTGTGAATATCACTATTTAATTTTATACATCGTGTGCTAATTTAAAATATTATTTAAAACAAAACAAGGAAGGCAATTATATAAATTAATACTTACAGGGTGCATTATAATCCAATTTGAGTCAACACAAGAACAAAGCCGCAAATAATGCTGAATATTTTGTGAAAATATACGAGGAACCATAATTCGTAAGGCGCTTAACGTTCAAAGAAATGGAGGAACGTAATTAAAAATGACGTCATTATAAGGAAATTAGTCAACGGAGCGATACCTAAACATTTGCTTGCTCGTAAATTTCCTGTCGTAAAGTTTATTGGCGGGGAAAAGGAAAAAACTCAGCGAAATGAAATTTCATTAAATCCCTTGGTACAGAAAACATACAGCAGGCTTAAATGGAGTGAGCGTGCATAATTTCTATTCGGTTTTGTACACGGTAATTTTTCCGATAAAAAGGTAAAAGATAAAAAAATCCTTCTCCAAAAAACTAAAAAGAAAAAAATACTCTAATCTTGAAATTTACCTTGTCTTACTAAATCAAATATTTAACGAATGTGAAGTTAGTTAAAAAATATTAATTCTAACGATAAACTGACCTATTCACCAAGCTGACAGAAATACTGACTTGGCATTTATTTATACAACCATTTAAAAAAGGATTACCATAAGCATCACATCTCTAGGACCGTAACGAAGACCCGTAGCTGTCTATGAATAATAAAGTGGCCTCGTTCCAAATCACAGCCCCTATGTTTCCATAATATTTACCTACTATTAAGCAGTTTCCTAATAAGCCTATCCAGCCGTAAGTTAAGGGTGCGTTTTTTATTATTACTCCTTAGTGATCTAGAGGGGTTCACCCCCTACCCCAAGACTCGGCCCCCTAATACGTGAGCGTGATTATACGCGATCTAAAGACGAGCCGACCTTAATTACAATTAATTGGCATCTCCTGATTTTTCGAGTAAATAATGCAGTAATTGGATTTGCTCGTGATGTTACTATGTGAGAATGTGGATCGCTGAATACAAATTAGATTACTGACTATGTTTTGAATGTGTATCTCTACCTACAAGTCAATTTAAATAAGAGCTTTTCATATTGAGGGGCTTAATTAATTTGATTAACTAACTAAACGACCTTTGAATTTTATTTTAACACAAAAGGTCACCACGATAATGAGCATGAGAAGGAATATTCTTTACAACCGTTTTGTTGAAGCATGAGATGAGGCACCACAGTGGCCCTGTGTTGGTTAGCGGACTTCGTACATCTTTAAAGATTATTTTTTTTTTCCGTGTTGCCAGTGATAATCCTTGTTGCAAATGAGATTTGGCCATGAAATTCGCCTATGCCAGAGGATAATTTAAAAAAAACAATGTCATCTCTGCCTACTTTTGTGTGGTTATGTTGGTAACAGACTCCTATCCACTGTATCTATTTATTACTCTTCATTCGAAATTCAAACGGTAATATTTTGAAATTAAATAAGTAACTGGCACATTTCAATGAGCGATTGCTCAAGCCCTTTAAAGTTATGCGCTAGACAAGAGTATTCCTTTTTCGAACGAATGGAATTTTAATTATAGAGGCGTTAATTAAGCGAAGCGTAGCTCTACAGATAACGAGTTCTTTGGACGTGCATTTTTCTCTTAAATATGCTGCATTTTTTATTCATCTATGCACCGCCGGCGATCTGACTTGTAACATTTTTGTTTGAATAAAGAATGGTCTCAGCTTCATAAGATTAAAATGTTGAATGTACCTACGAGTCGTTTTAGAGTACGAATTTAAAATATAAAATGGACTCGTAATCCCTAAAATTAGCCAAATGTGTACCTATTATAAAATTTTACCTCATTTAATGTTCTCTTTAAACTTAGTTCCCTAAGCTCAGGAGTTATTTAAATCATAATAGAAAGTTCATTTATGCAAACGCTTTTTAGTATATTTCTTCTTGAAAAAAAACTAAAATTTATTGTCATCCCCGGCCTGCATGACGTCATTCGGCACGTGATCTCAGTGACATATGTCGATACCACCAATTAATTGCAAACTATTACATATTTTAGCTAGAATTTGTTTGTACTCAAAAACTACCAAATCATTCGTTCGTTTCTACCAAGACTACTATAAATTACATTTAACTTACTCCCCGGTCTCGACTCGTCAAGTTTTTCCACTGGTGCAATCGTCCGGGGCGGTGGTAGCTGCCGCTCGTTAGTATAATAGCTGTATTAATTGCCCGTACTATTGTTTGCTGTCCCCGACAATGGGGGGAATAGTGATGTGCCCGAGCGTCGATATATCTAGTCGAGTCGATGGTGGCATCGAGATTTCTTTTAGGTCTTTTTTATTGGTTAGTCTATTTACCATTCCTCTAAATGTATTTATCTGTTCGTGCTTATAGTGTCACTGGTGGGGGTTAGCTTAAATAACTAAATAAGAATAGGCCTACAAATCCAGATACTTGTGAATACTACCACCACAACACATAAATGCAATGTTTCTCCAAATTGTACTAATTGGTATCGCTTTTGCCCTTTAGACACCGCTAAGCATCGGACAAGTTGTACTCAATCAACCAGAGTTTACTCCAATAACAATCGACTCCTTTATTAATAAAAAAAAACGATTTAATACGATTTCCTGTACTCAATAATAAAATATTTGTGATTAAATTATTTGTTTACTGAAAGTGATATTATAAATAAAAAACTGGTAAAATAAATTGCTTAGTATAGGTATCACAAATATTGTCCAATATTTCGATATCGAAATCGAAATAGCATCGATTCATGTATCGATTTGTTTGGCACCATCACTACACTTAGGCACTCTGGGATGCGGGGATTAACGAGTCCCGGGCAAAGTTGAGAGATATCCACCGAGTCCGGGCTGATTTGTTTGTCTTGTAACGCCTCTATTAAGTTAACAACCGTTGTTTCCAAGTCGACGGTTAGTGGACTAAGTTTACTTGCAATAAGTAGATTGTGTAGATAAAGAGTTTACTTTCTCCAAGAAGGGTACAGTTTAATTCAATACGTATTGCATTTAAAATAAGAACTATAGTGTATCCAACGAATTAAGGTGCCTTTGACACTTGGTCGGCTTTTCAAGTCACGACAATTTAATAAACAAGCCAAACTGATATATCCAAACGTTGCGACCCAAACGCAATAATAATAAAGAAGCAATTAATACATTGTTTAACAAAAAGTGTTGCCACTGCGGCAGCAACACTTTTTGTTGACAACTAAAACAATGTCATAATAATAATAATACCAGCCCTATTTAATGTCCCACTGTTGGTCACGGGCCTCCCATCAATGATATTTGTCCATAGTCTACTACGCTGGCCCAGTGCGGGTTGGCGAACTTCACACGCCTTTTGAGGGGTTCTCTCAGACATGCTCGTTTCCTCATTATGTTTTCCTTCACCGTTTTAAAAATGATGATCATCGTTGAACATGAGATTCGCAATTTTTTTGTAACCTAATTAGTTAAAAACACCTACTCTATTAACTTATAGTACGTATAATTAATTAATTAATTTTATGAATTACCTGCGCACCGCTCACTACTTAACATACAAACGCTACAAAGTATTTCAAGGTAAAATCATTCTAAATTTATCCGCTTAATGATAACATAAGAAACTTGAGCCGACCGGCTCGAGATACCGTGAAAAAAAAACATAAAAAAATAAAACAAGTTGTTTTTTCAACTCACCCACGTTATGCAGATTCGTCCTACCAAATTACTTATTTAAACAATAAACGGACTGGGACGTCGTATAAAAATCTTCGCCCGTAGGAATGACTTTAGAAATTTCTTCGGTGCAAGTAATAAACTTGCAACACGGTATTTACATAACATAAATTCGCATACTTCTTTCAAAGGGTCTCTTCTTGTTGGGCCCATTGATCTCCGACCCATTAAAGTTCCGTATATAGATAAATAAAACGAATACTATAATTTTAATTATATACACAGTCCTAGTAAAGTTTGCGGCCACATGAAATAACCACAGAACGATATATATTTACGGGCCGGTCCAGAAGCAAAAGTTGGAAGATTTTATGATGTGACAAAATGCGCGCGATGGGATGGAACAACTCGTATACTAGTTTCACTTTGTGTAAGTCAATATTGACTTGTGTAACATGTGTAAACTTGTTATTTGTTTGGGCGTGTAATATTTGTTATGAAGGCATAGCTCAGATCAGAGTTGGGGATGTATTGAACTGTCTATTGTTTTCTTGGCAGCCGGCACATGATAAGAATGTTATCTGATTGTTATTAGTATTAATTGTATCATACTTTCTATTTAACTGAGAGGCAGGCTCTGCATAGGTGTGTTGATTCGATGATACTTATCTATACATATAAATAAAATTGGAGTGTCTGTTTGTAATATTAAAATAACCGCTTTTTACTAAGTGCATTTGGATGTATACACGTTACCTATACCGAAACAACATTTTTTACAATTTTTGTCTGTCTGTCTGTCTGTTTGTTCCGGCTAATCTCTGAAATGGGTGGAACGATTTTGACGGGACTTTCACTGGCAGATAGCTGATGTAACAAGGAGTAACTTAGGCTACTTTTCTTTTAGAAAAGAAAATAGGATCTCACGAAAAAAAAACAATGTTGCAGCGCAGCGCCTGATTAAGTTTGATAGCAACAACCTGCAATGCGTCCCGCGGGCTCAGAATGGGCGAGCAGGCTGTTGTCAACGGATGTCTTTGTTAAATACCACGCGGACGAAGTCGCGGGCAACAGCTAGTATATGATAATTATTGTCAATGTTAAATATACCTAGTGCTTTGGCTTAAGA
Organism: Pheosia tremula; assembly: GCA_905333125.1. Taxonomy (NCBI): domain Eukaryota; kingdom Metazoa; phylum Arthropoda; class Insecta; order Lepidoptera; family Notodontidae; genus Pheosia; species Pheosia tremula. The sequence goes on along the minus strand of HG995404.1, from coordinate 8,794,442 downwards.
TTTGCGACGCATCAACGACTGATGCGCCAAATTTATAAAAACAAAACATATTCACGAATCTCAAAATATCTTAGAATTTTAGAGATCTCACCGAAAAGGTGTGAGAAACATGGTGTTTCCAAAATATCTTGTATCCACATTTTTTTATCAATCGCGTTATCAGTGTTATGATTGTGTTGAAATGCCAATTAGCATTGGCAAACCATTAGACCAAAGAAAAAAAACAATTTAAAAATGTACTTATACTATATATTTACATAAATGGAACTACCGTGACCAAACTCATAACACAACTCTTTTCGCCGACTACAACAACAAACACTATAAATTGACGCTCACCGCTAATAACTTGCGCGCTACGCGGTACCAAAGGGCGGGACAGTGATAATGGTTATGGCTAAAGTTGGTCGTGCGACCGCGGTAGGTGTACTATGGCGAGGAATGGCGGACGACATTCGTGGAACGCAATTTGTATCGAATGGACGCTTGGGATGAGAGGAATGGCGCAAAAATCTTGGCTAGAAGGACAAGTTTGATATTTTTTTCTAGCATTTTCGCAATATCATAGGGGAAGATACTTCGATACAATCCTTATCTGGCTTCCTTGTCACATGGTTCGACTTTTGTTTGCCGTGCAAAATTCGTGTAATTTTGGATGTTACCTGCGGTCAGAAAAACGTGACGCTTGCCGCCGCCAGCCATTTGCGTCAAGCGGCCAAATAAGATTTATGTCAACTTCGTGGACGCAAAGTTTCTATAGCTGACAGGGTGCGAAGATGCCTCTAGATTTCTGCATTTGGTCTGCGTTACGGTAATGTTACAAAGATTTTGTGGTAATACAGTCGACGATTGGCGTATCTCGACATTACGAGAGTTTTTGTTGAGTAAGATTTAGAGATAAGACAGACGTCTGTGGGGACCAAGTTTTTTTAGCTGTGTATGCTAAATAGATCTAGCAAACATGTCGGAGATAAGAATTATTATTGGAGTCAAATCATGTTCTTGACACTAAATTTAGTTGGGGTTGCCGGGTACGTTGTTACCTATATTTTTTGGACACGAATCAACGTTAGCTAAGTTGAAAAAATCCACAACAAGTGTTCCTTAAGGGACCAAATTAAAAAGTGACTCAAGATTTTTCAACACTGAACATGACTCATCAGCGTTCTAGGAAGCAATTAAGCAACTTTTTCACGAAAAGCGATTTCAGATAACATCCTTTATCGAGTTGGCTTTATGTGTCTAATCAGATTGTCGCGAGATTTCAACGCTGAGCTTGCGACGCGAGCCTAACGATATTGGTATTGTTTGGAAAGTTTACTTTAAAACCGATTCAAGTTAAGATTATTACTTTGAGGAGTTTGTTATGGAAGTAGTTTTGTTATGGAATTAAGGCTATATTCTTTGTTATTGTTATTATATCTAACTGCTCCACTTACTCGCGCTTAGAATTATTCCCAAGAACATTGAAAACTAACCTGTTTTTGTCTCATTATAGAAAGCATTATAGTAAGGTACCCCACAATACAAGCGTTAGTTAGTGTGGGACCATATAGTTGGCGTGGTCGTCTGGCGATATTATTAATTCTACAGTTCAAGAACTTGAACTCACAAAGCACTCTCATTTGTTGGCTGGCATAGTTAATAAGGACCGTTTTGACCGACTGCAGCGTTATTTTTAAGATTTTTTATTGTTTTTCTTTGTAGCGAGATTTTATTTAAGAATTTGTTTACGTGACAAGTGTCAATATATTCAACAAGTTTAAGTACAAAATAAATGTATAGTCAAACAATTAGCTTAGTCTACTGATCGAGGTTGCAACTCATAAATCGCTCAGGACGAGTCGCTGGTGTACCGCGGCCGGCGACTGCGCAAAACAACGATTAATGTCGACGTTAAACAAACGCCGTCACATTTGTTACGAGCGATGTTTATGCCGTTATTATTAGTGGGGTAGTTAGTTACTGTTTGGAAACGTGTAGCTCGTAGTAAATGTTCCGCGAATGAGACTCGAGACTAGAAGAAAATAAATTGTTACGCAATATAATTCGTCCCGATTTCCTTGCCATTTAATAAGGAGGCTGACACAATTTTAAATATCACACAATGGGGTGGGTAGTTGCAAATATTGAATTAATATATGATAAATATACAATCTAAATACAAATTTATGACATACTTACTGTGAAAGAATTTTCGAATTATATTACATAATTTCAAACGTGTTTGCAATTGAAGGTTGAGAAAAGCAAGCAGGTGGCAAAGAGTGAGGCAAAGTTTCTATCTCGGTCGAATACGCGTTGAACCGTAGCAGTGACGTTACTATGCCTGTAAATCGTTTTTTCTTGTGCACATTTTCTATATATTTTAGATATATTAACAGCTATTTTACAATTGTTTTACTGTACTAATCAGTGGCTAGTAAATTATAGAACCCATCAAAAAAAAAATCAACCAACTAAACAAGCCTAAAGATGACACAGTTTTCATTCATAACACAAAACAAAAAACAACGCATTTCGTTTCCTGCATTCGTCTACAACAATTTGCATAATACAAATATATGGGAAGCGCATTATATAATAAATTATTAACCCGAGGCATGTTCCCGTTCTCATAAATCAAGTTTCGTTGCGGCCAAAGAGAAAGCAACAAATAAATATACAATACGATTTGCGGAACTGAGAGACGAACGTCGTCGTAGAGTTATTATGAAAGGCAGTGTTTTGATTGCTGCGTATTTATTTATCATTAACCGACTTCAAAAAGGTAAGGTGTAAGGTGTTGCTAACGGCCTATAAAAGGTATAACACATATATTTTAAAATATTTTAACCAATGAATCAGTAAGTTATATGGATCACGTCAATACATGAAATAGTTGTGTGAATTATGTTTGATATTTTTTTAAACAAAGCGCACTATTAGCAATTTATTTCTTTGGGAATCTTACCTTTATAGGCCTGTTTAAATATTTTACACTATTATTGTTACACTTTATGTTATAATAAAATACAATAGTATCTCGCGATCTCCTTCGACATAAGACCCCACACGCGACCTTTTCTCGTTTGAAAGTCAGAATAAAATAAACATTTTCCATACAATCAGAGCGCAATAAATAACCTCTGATATAGAAGAAAAACCACGCGGCGATCGCATTTATATTTGTGCAGGAATCGTTGCTTAAAATGTTGACTTTGTATTGTATATTGAAAATCTATGTTTAATAATGCATAGTCAAATATTATAATTTTAACGGTCATCTTGGGAGAACATGAAAAGTCAATTCATATTATTTTATTTCAATTTACTTCACTCGTGCACATTTATGAACAAATAATATTATTATTACATTTATTATTTATCAAAGAAACACATTTTTTAAAAAATAATACAAAATTGACAACTTCACGGTTCAACTTCCCGCCAAAAGTCCCAAGGAGTTGTCATTCGCGTGGGAAATTTTTGTTTTTTAATTTTAACGGCCTATAAAAAGGACTTTATAGCCGGCGGGAACACGGTGTCACGTGTGATCTTTTTACGCCTTGTCACCGTGTGTTCCGGCCCTGACGAAGATAATATAATGTTATGATATACGACCATAGGATTTTTTATATGTTTTTTTAATGTAAAACAAGTTATTTATATTTATTTTTAAAATCTCACTAAATATTTACAAACAGAAAAATTAAAAAAAAACTAAAAAAAATATGAAAACAAGCTATGTATCAAAAAACGAGTTTATTCTTTTCATTTCTAAACGTATATATTATATTATAGTAATTTCTAATTCGATATAATTTAAATCCTTTTAGATATTTTCAAAATACCCGTCTTGACAGTGTTTTTACTCATAATTCATTAGAAATTAAATATTAATCTATGATCTGTTAATATATTTTATCGCAGTATTTGAATTCTATAACTTTAAAACAATCCAAAGCTGCTTCATTCCAAAACGCAACTTGTCTGATAATATTCAAATACTTACTTCTGATTTGTCGTCACGCAATCCTCGTGCACAAAACACACACGAAGTTTGATTGAACTTAATGTTTCTTTTTAAGAATAAATTATGTTTTATTGGTTACTTATAGGGCGCTTGATTTCCATCGAATTTAGGACTATTTTTACAATATGCAAACTATGTTTGACTGAAATTATATTTTGAGACACTATTTTAAAACACTCTCAAAGTATTGTAGTGGAATGAGAGGGAGGAAAGCGATCTTACTCTGTCGTGAATATCAAATGTGAAGTCAATGTTACGGTATTCACATGTGATTAATAATAATGATTATGTAATAATATAACATAATATGTTCATACGAGTATATGCATTTTTAACCAAACAACTTTATGGTGAGGGGACTCTCCAAACTATGACATCCGGTGTTCTAGTCCCCATTACCGGTAATTAATTCACGTTGCTTTTGCACCAAGTGGGTGAGGGGGGGGGGGGGGGGTGAGTTGGATGGGGGTGTTTCATCCATTTGTACCATCAATTATTCGTTTAGCCGCCGGCTGATTTATAGCGGTTCGCGCTTGACCTATTAATCCCCGTTAGTGGTGACTGTGGGATTGTTTTTTAAGACAAATATTAATGAAGGACGCTAATTGGTGCGTTTATTTTGTAGGAAATGCAAGGCATTTGGTGCTTTTGAATAATTAACTCGATTTGTATTTGCTTTTCTCGTGGCTGGCTTTATCTCTGTATATGTATAGTAGTATTAAGTGCGGATGACCGATATGGTATGCGTAGTTCCATTCTCGAGTTTTGCACTGTATTTTAATATTTTTCAGTCATATCAATCAATAAAATAGACAAGACTACTGAGTTTCATGCTGGTCCTCTCCATTAAGGCCGCATTCAGATAGGTTTAATTTAAAAAAAATAAGTGCCACGGTAGAGTCCTGTTCAAAATAAATGCGTCTACCTATTGATATCCCATCAAGGTCTTCTCCTCGTATGCTTTAAACAGACATCAACCGAGCTTAAGCTATACAGCAGCTGTAAAACAGCGTCCGTTAATTATTCATTTATCGTAGCCCCGTCGTTATTTACGACGGTCCGTTTAACGGTCGGCCGCCTCTACGACCGCTACGACGCTACGACGCTACGGTGCTACGCTGCTACGGTGTAGCTGTCCAGTTGCCTAATAAATCTCTGAATTGAGATCAATATTAACGTTTTATAATACATTCTTTTTCTGCAAAATTCATACAATTCGTCTTGCGCAGAGCCGCCACCTTTGCTCACTTAGGAACTACTTATAAATGTACAATTATCTATACATATAAATAAAATTGGAGTGTCTGTTTGTAATATTAAAATAACCGCTTTTTACTAAATGCATTTGGATGTATACACGGTACCTATACCAAAACAACCTTTTTTTAAAATTTTGTCCGTCTTTCTGTCTGTCTGTCTGTTTGTTCCGGGTAATCTCTGAAATGGCTGGACCGATTTTGACGGGAATTTCACAGGCAGATAGCTGATGTAACAAGGAGTAACTTAGGCTACTTTTATTTTAGAAAAAAAAGGATCTCTCGAAAAAAAAATTAAAACCAATGTTGCAGCGCTGCGCCTGATTAAGTTTGATAGAAACAATCTGCAATGCGTCCCGCGGGATTAGAACGTGCGAGCAGGCTGTTGCCAACGGTTGAGTCTTTGTTAAATACCACGCGGACGAAGTCGCGGGCAACAGCTAGTTATGTAAATAAAACTGAACCTTTCGACGTAATTGTCGGAAGTAAAAGCTGAAGAAAACGGATTCTCTGTTTTTCTAATGAGTTTTTTTTTCCGTTTTGGTCCCCTCGACATTAATTCGGAGTAGAATTTCGGGGTGCCATCAAAATTCCTGGCTCGTACGCAATTTGAACGTAGGTAACGCACGCCGACGGTTTTTATTCGGAGCATCTTTCCTTGACTATCAAATAAGATTTTTTTCCATTTGGTAAATGAATCTATAGTTGTACAGATATGTCATGTTTTTTATTTTGATAGAGCTGTGACTGAGGTATGTTTAAGTGAAACTAGTTATTTGTTTAGTGTGTACTAACTAAATATATTTCTCAAAAGACGAACAATTTTTTTTGGATTTACTGCCAGTTTGTCCAAATATCATAAAATAATGATCTGCACGTCAAGCACAATCGCTTTTAACATAATGTTTCGGTACGTAAGCGTCGACCATCCCTCTCACATCACAGATTTTATAAATAAGTATGACAGGGACAAAATGTTTTCTCGATGATGTTACAACTACATTAGAAGTTTACCCTACTGATTTTAATAAGGATTTAGAACATGGAATAGCGTACGGCTATTACAAAAAAAAAAACAATTTTTATGATGGACTACGCCACATGTAGGCATATTATATCACTTTCGCACTAACAATTACAACGTCCTTTCCCAGAGTGGAAGTATCAATACACTGAGTGCAAATAAAAATAAACCAATTCAACGGATGAATAAAGCTCACATTTACTTAATTACCTTCGCAAAGCCGTGCCCCATAGGGAACAAACACACCGGGCCGGTATAAAAGCATCGCGTGTTACAGCCAAGCAACGCACGCTAATTGACAGATTGAGTGAGCACCGGCTCTCATACGAGTAGGGAGACTATCGTACACTTGTGTCTGAAGGATTGTCTCGATTCACCGGATTGTCACAAGTGGTGGATGTGACAATTGCTAATAATCTATTGGTTGGACATATTCATTGGTAGTCACTACTGGTTTACAGATGTTGGTTGATATACTGTATTTATATTTTAGGGTTATTACTATACTCGTTACTATAACGATTAATTTCAGTTTGTTGCGATAAATTAAACTGTCTAAAATTTGGTAAAAAATGTACTTACAGTCTAACTCGTAAATTATCTCCATAATTGCGCAACAAATCTATAAACGTGAATATTACACCTAAAGGCACCATTAATAACATGGATTGTTTTTGTACGTACATTTCCTAATTCTAATATAAATGTGTAGCACAACACAATTTGACCGCGAGTCGCGACTTTTTCGTATTTTCAATTATTTACGCTTTCAAAGAAAACAAAGAATGCAAGAAATACGATCCAAATAGACGTATTAATAATATTCATGAAAATATCCGGCGAAAATGTGATTTTATAGTACACCTATTCACGTAGAGTCGAGTGTCGACGGTAATGAGCTCGATTTAATTCACAGCGATCGCAGTTTTGTATCGAATGGAATCGATTTCGGTCGATCGTTCATTAACCTAATAAGACAAATCTGGCTTGTAGTTAAAAACAATCAGGTTGTCACTGACAGTGTGAATGGTATTGGATATAATTTTCATTTTAAATTAATTTTACGTGAAACTTATACCACAGGAAGTATTGTTTTTTTTTAATTTGTTAATACATGCAAGAAGAAATCCATAAAAATATAAACTTGATGCATTATCTCATGCACCCCACCAGAATAATCCCCATGAGACCTGCAGTTTTTAAGTGCGGAAGCGACTCGTCAGCTTCAGTTTTCTATTATATTTTTCCCCTTACATATCAGTATTATTCGAATCATAATCGATATCACGGCAGTACTAACGATATAGCAAGAACCACAAACCCCATACCCTTGGACACCGATCCTGTGATCCGGATCGTTGATTCCTGAATCGTGATCCGGATTGACGGTGTGAACGGTGCCATTATCTCCGCTCGCGGCGCTCAATAGATTAACCAAACAACAAACAGCAATAAAACTAAACAGTGCGGCCAAAAATAATTGTCATTGGGCGACTGAAGTACAGGCGGCTGTGTAGGAAACATACACGCAACTTTTTTTTTTTTTTTATTACATTATAGGCAAGTATTTGATCTCGATCTCACCCGATGGTAAGTGATAATGAGATCTACGATGGAGCATACTTGCCTAGGTAGGAACGCGGCAGTAGATCGAGACGCTACATTCACTGGGCACATGCAGCGCAGCTGATCTGACCCGCCATCCATGAATGGCAACACCGAACATCATGCCGGAACACGGCTAGGCCGCTTAGCGACATGGTTTTGTTCAGTGGGTGGTGACTAACCACGGCCGAAGCCTACGACCAGTAGAGTTGTCACCTAGTTGGCACCACCCAGGGTCACGTGGTTAGGGTATCTCGAGGGTATTTAATTCTCCTACGGACGATGGTGACTCGACCCCAAAAACTCTACTAACTCTAATATTATACAAGGGTGGGCCATATATCGTCACCTTGGGTGTATATATTGCGAGTTTACTTTCAATGCAGACAACAATACGGTGTTCTTCCCGCCAAACTACCCACTTAAATATTATGCGGACGATACCGCGGGCCCGATAGAGCGTTTTTATTTTCGCTAGAGCGTTTTTATTTTATTTTAGAAGTACTCAAGGTATGAGAGACAGCGCGAAGTATATTTTAACACAGGCTCTATTTTTACTTCGAGATGATTTAATAATATATACGACGTATTCGTGAATTAACGCTAAACTTGAAATTAATTTGGTTCCGAGACAATAAAATAATTTATTAAAATGAATTGCTACAAAGAGGTTAGAGGTTTTTTTAAATAGAAGCAGCAGAATTAGTCTTTGATTGGCCATCATAAAATGTAGGGTGTAAATTTAAAAAGTATATGATGTTTTTAAATAATTAAAATCCGTTCAATAAACACGTTGAATGTGTCATAATGTTAATCAAATATATTGAAGCTTCTGAACCACTCAACTGCACATTTAAACCACATCATAAGATTAGGGAAAGCTATAGACAACCCCCCAGCTCTCTGTCAGGGCCCTTAATATGAATTTTGAACATAATAAACACCAAAAAATCCAAACTCGCCCTTCGCTCATGCCATACACTGCCGCCCACTCCAGGTCCCTCAAGGAAGTATTTTATTTAGAAATATTGTTTCGGGACACACGCGAGCCTCCTATACGCGATTGTTTGTGCCCGGATAGCGTAGGTATTGAGTTAGGGCGGGGAGGGGATCGCTATTCAAATTTACGCGCAAGGGCGGGCGGGAGGTGCGAATGGCTTCTCGCGGTGAGAATGGAGTGATATAGGGCGGTGGATGATAGAATTACGGCTGAATACTCAGATGCTACTTATATTTTGAAACTTAATTTATAGTTCACGTGACTAATTGAAATGAGGCTGCCCAAACTTGTATAACATTTGATACATATGGTATTTTTGTGATTTTATTCGTACCTTTAAAATTTTACAGTTTTGTCTCTTTATATGACCTATCTTTTCTGATGTACAATGAACTTATTAAAATTTAACAAGTCATAATATTATATAAAAAAATATATCATGATGGCGTTACGTTATGCCAGAGCGTATGTAAATAAAGACGATACAAAATCAATAAAAAAAACTATTTTCTTTCAAGGCGCCCAAATTTACAGACGTTTTCTAACTTTATCAAACGTCATATAGTAACGCGCACAAAAGTTTTACTTTGCGCAGTACTATATAACATCTATAAGCTCGAGGGGAAGCATTTTAGGCATATTAACTATTTGTATTAAATTACTAACAATATAAAAAAACCGAAGTACTTATTCGCTTTCAAGACATTTTTCGCTTAAAATATTTCCGCAAGTTGCGCTATGGATTTTCACTAAACATCGCATGGTAGGTATGCATATGGTCTTTACAAAATACCAAGTAAAGCTGACTTTTAATACAGCGTACAGTGGAACTTATTATCTTCGCGTACGCTCGCGGCACCCGTCCTGCGGCCGCCTTAGGAAATTCTTTACATGGAAATTTTAAATCCGAAGTTCTAGTGAGAGAAAGATTAAATTCACGCTAACATGACTAGCGTGCATAGTCATCGCCACATACAAGCAATTAGGGCCCTTAGTACCTATGAGTTTGAGCGTTTTCGAATAACAATCAAGTGATTGAATGTTTTTAGTACAGCCACGCCTTGGTAGAGACTCAAATGTAAATTTAATGAAGACACAATAGCTTAGACTAGTTTTAAAAATAAAAAAATATGAATATTGGGTTAGTAGGATTAAATTCTCTTAAAATAGACATTATTAGCTTTTCCCTGGGACTCACCAAGTACCCCACTGTCTACCCAATTTCTGCCCAACATAAATAACAATAGTGAGAGTGAGTAACGGACCAAGACGACAAGATTCAAATGATTTTAAAAACGTTGAAGCAAAAAATAAGTGTACTTAGTTTTTTTTATTTTATTTTTTTAAACTTGAAATTAATAATAATATTGAGTTGGTAAAGAAAGAAATCACTATTCACGAACTGAAAACACTCTCTAAATAAAAATAAACAACAACACATCCTCTTCCCGTAAAGCACAGCGCACCACGGTTGCATACGTAGAATTTAATGACGTAAGAAATATGAGAAAGCCAGTACCAACAATACGGTCTAATATTACACAGGCGCCCGCTGGCGGGACGCCGCGCTAGTTTGTTCCTTAATAATATGGCTGACGCGGGCCTGATGAAATTTCACGGCGCCTGTTGTAAGCTCTATCATGCATTATCGTATCGCGTGTCGCGGCGATAGACGGCAAACAATAATAAAAAAATAAATATTGCTAAATTAAAAAAAAATCGAAATGGGTCCAGCCTTTCTCAAGTAATGCGCTTTACTTGAGAATGGCTGGACCCATTTCGCATTTTTTTTGGTAACATTCGTAATATTCCAAATAAGGCTTTCGGAACAAGACAGCGTCTATCGCGTCAGTTATACAAAAAACTTTATAATCTAACTCGTAGTAAACCGGTTCGCACAGTTGGAAGTGATTCGGCTTTCTGTATTGAGAGAATTTTATTTTTTTGCGAAGCCCTCTGAAGACACCAAATTTATTCTAAAGCATTATATTTGGACATGTAATTTTGTACTCCATGAAGTTTTATAGGAAAAAGATCGCAATATTTTTTTATAAGTTTTTAACGTTACGTCGTCTCGTCATCAAAAATCGTCAGTATTTAATTAATAGCAAGGTTTTGTCGCATATTCAAGCTACTTATAGTATCCTAGTATGAAGAGGTCTTTATTAGATTGTTCGTGGGTAAATTCGCTCTGTGCCTCGTATTACAGTCTAGTTGCTAGCGGTCCTTGTATTGTCGAGTACCTCATTATGCTAGTTACGGCTTTTTCTAGCTTCACCGTCTATAAGAGTTTATGATATATTTTTATATATTATTTTATTCAAATCTCATGTTAAATGAACGTTTGAAAAATTATTGTGGCTATTTTTAGTGGTAGGTTGTAAGATGGCCATAACGGACTCTGATGTTAGGAATGTTTATAACAACGAAATCGGTCAATGACCTCTAGCTAATGTTATAAGTTGTAGGGTCATTGTTGTAAGTACATATCAATGTTTAATATTGACATCTTAGATAAATAGCAGTGATAGCTAAGTTGGTAGAACGCTTGCCTCGTAACGAGGATTGCAGGTTCAAACCGTGCCCCACGGTGGGACATTTAAAGGGCTAATATAAAAAAAGATATTGATTTCTTATATATATGCGAATTCTAAACATTGATATAAAACTAATTTTAGGGTTTTTACCGCGTTTATTTTATGTTTTACGTTCCCGCCTTCGGCTACTTTACAGCAACCATGGTCCAACCGTGACATTTAAAAAAAAAAGATATTAATTTAAACATAAAAAAACTGTCAATCCATCAAAATTAATACGCTAACGTGTTAATACTGAATTAATTAACTTCCCTCAAGTACTTTACTGTAGCCATTAAAGTTTTTTTTTTTCGAAGATAAGATTAAAGTTGAGCCGCCTCGAGTGAAGCGTAATGAGGGTGAAATTTTACGATGCGATTATAAAAATGTCGGCTAATGGCCTCTCCACGGGATGAGTGTTTGTTTATACTTCCAACATTTCTACGGCGAGATATCGGAATTCGACAGTATACCTCTAAAAAAAAATAATATTCGACAACGAATATTCGTCAACATTCGTTGTTACCAATACAAAATGGCTTGTAAGTAATTTGTAAATGTGGGAACCATATAGCCATTAACTGTAATTTTATACTTAGTTAGTACTTTTTGTTTTTTTTGACCTGCTGCTAAAGTATGATTAGCCGTTCCTACATTGTTCTCACATACCCCTAACAATGTAAAAGATCTTTTAAAAAAAAAAGAGCAACCATAGAGTTTCGTACCCGTTCTTCTCCATAGGAACGGCATTCCGAAATGGTGGTAAAGTAGTAGCATATTTTGTAACTTGACGATTCATAAGTACCGTACATAATGTCTACGTGAATAAAAAATATTCTGATTCTGATTCTTGAAATATATATTTTTTCAAATGGACCAAACAATATTATATGGTGAGTAAAGCATAAAATATTGACCATTGTTCACCTAAGCTCTGTTTTGATAAAATTCTAAACAAACAAGGGCACGCTGGCGTGACATTTTAGATCCACACCCTTTGGTTAAAATGAAATGTCATTCATAAAACGTACTACACATACATATTTTTTGTGCCCACTTTATATCGTTCTAGTTGTAATCAGGGCTGTCACCCCTTGCTAATCCAGCGGTGCCCGGTAAACCGTGCGAACGTATTACAGTAATTACGCGAACCAGGGCCGCGGGGAGTAATTTGTTGGTTTTCGGACCCTGACGATATTCGACACCCGCGGTGGGGTTGCAGTTTTTGGGGTAGCGAGATTTAAGGGGCCGGCTAGAATATTGGATAATTGACATAAATAAAGAAATAATCTTTTAGCGTAAAATAAATATTTTTAATGAAGTCTTAGAATACCGATTTCTTATGTTTACGCGAATACTACAATATTGAAATAAAACTAATTTTACGGATTGTTTTTGTTTCCGATGTTTCGGCTGCTCCTACAGTAACCATGGTCACAGTTATAACTATGACACTAGGAGGTCTAACACCTCAGTCCTCCGAAGAACATAGTTACTGTAAAGCTGCTGTAACGTCGGGAATGTAAAATCATAAATTAAACGGGATAAAATCCGTAAAATTAGTTTTATTTCAATGGAAGTTTTCGAGTGTTTTTTAAATCTTATATTTGATTGTGGTGGATGATTTCCCTATGACTTTATAGAGGCATTTTTCTTTTATTTATTCGTCGGAGATATACTGAAATGTAAGCCTCATAACTGGCTTTCAACCATAGTTGTTTAAGTGTTCCTAATTAGATAGAGATTGTTTAACGTAAAACATTTTTTATTGTTTAATCAATTACTAGCTTAATAATTAATTAGAAATTAAGATGGCAATGAATAGCAACAATTACAATTATTTACGCGTCGAAGGCATGAGGGGCATTTTTGGTTGATTTTTTGACAACCCTAGCGGAATCTAACACTCGCGGTGGGGTCGTTGCCCTGTAGGGAATTAATAAGTTAGGGCCGAATAGGTATATTGAAAGAAATGTCATCTCTTTAATATTTTTTTAAATTTCACATTATGTTTGCCCTGCATAATGAAACATTAAGGTAAAATAATAATTTGATCAGTTATTGTGCCTATATTTTTGGAAAATGTGCTGTTCTTCGTGACCGCGAAGCAAGAATTTTATCTAGGTATAGAGTGCACTTACATCTATATATATAAAACAATGTCATGTTAGTTACACCATTTATAACTCAAGAACGGGAGGATTTTTATAATCTTTGACATTTCGAATTTGTTTCCGCCCCGAATAGCAGAATAACTATTAGAACTGGGAAAATCACTAACATACATTTGTTTCTCAGGCGGTAGGAAGATTGCACACTAGAGCACTACAGCTAGTTTATATAATATATATAAATGACATGAATAAAGTAGACACCTATAGATAGTTTAAAAAGTTGCATCGAAAATAGGCAACCCTACGAGTAGGTCCCTCCACACGCTGATGGCCCCGCGGGGACAAATTTATTACGTTTTGGTGAAATGTGACACCAGAGTCAGGGGTGGTCCCGCGTCTATAAATTGAACAGCGGGGTCCAATCAGCATGGCGGATAAGCTTCAAAATATGAGGTGTGTGTATCGCTATCGACGAGATGATAATACACTTGCCGTATACATATATAGGTCTACACGATACCACCTAGAGCTTTGAGTGTTTAACAAATGGAACCGCCTCCAGCCAACATCAGTACAGCATTTTTTCTTTCTTGAAACGGGGAGGGAATGAATAGCAATTCAAAGCAAAGGTACACCTTATGGTATTTATTGTTGGCACAGGGGTATACTACCGATGCCATATCAAGGCTGTTTGGCCTGAAAACTCGAGTACGATCGCGTTGCATAGGTAAGTAGGTATTATATTTTTTGTTATCACTCCTTCAAAATAAAGTAAATTGACGAAATAACATAGCGACCTTTTAAGGTGAGTTGCATATCCCCCCCCCCCTAATCCCCCTCAACTCTTGAACATGAATACAACTTTGTTTCTTCTAATTCATGGCTTTAGTTTTCCTAGGTAGGCATACGTTTTCGTTGTGGACACGTCTACGAAACCGTAATGCGTAACCTGTTTTAAAAAAAAATATTGTCTGAAAAATATTCTGGTATTTCACATAACATGTCCAGACCTGAAACACAATTTTGTTGGACGCCGACCGCGCGGTGAGTTACGCGCCTTTGCGGTCATAATCAAGAGGGCGCCCTCACAATATTAGGTGTATACTAAAAATGGAGATTTTATTACGGAAGCTCCTTCCTTCACTCGAACCATCCCTTTAAAGATCTCCCTCGCTCCTTGTAGGTTGGCCAATTAGTTGGACAAAATACTGGGTAATATTATGTTCAACACAAAGTTTATTACCACAGCTACCTACCATCTTTAGAATAGAACGGTAGCTTGCCATGTTTGCAAGTAGCTGGCATGCGATCAGATGTTTAATTAGCTGCATGTAATAGTAGTAATAAATTGGAAAATGGATCTTAAAATAGACTTGGCGGATTGTACTACTAGTTGTCACGGTAATCGTTTATATATGATAGTACCCGCAATACTATAGTATCTAATCGTATACGATTAGATCACGTGAACTGCTCCACCGTTCCACCCTTCTTCTCCTTCAGGATATTAAAAAAACTACACACCAAATGCGACGACGAAAATCGCCAGAGAAACACACCAACTGTACTGCCCCACACCAAGCAACGCTCGCATTATGGGTACTGTAAAACGGACTGGGGGCGAATCTAGTATATTATACTTATATATCATCAAACATCCATGATTTGTGTTAAAACATTCGTGCTCATCACACAAAGTTTGTCCCTACCAGGATCCCGGGACCCGGGACCCTCAGCACAGAAAGCAGGGTCCACTACCCACTGAGCTAATCCGGTCTTCATACCGTCAGTATTTTGGAGAATGCTTTACATAAATTCATATTATTTTTTATTAATTTTTAACTTCAGACTCTACCGCGCAAACTTCATCCATATATATGAAACTATCACTGCACTTAATATATAACGGTTAACTTTTAATGACCGCCAGTGTAGTGGGGACTATGGAGCTGTATTATCTCGATCGTGTTTACAGCTCTCATAAAACTAATTTAGCTGTTAATGAGGCCAATTAGTTCGTACACTGCGAGCCAATTTTACTGGGCCATTTTGTGTCGGGAAAACGTTGCAAACGAATGTAGACTTCAATCGCGGAAATATGTAAGAATTTATTTAGTTTTATGGTTATTGATTACCTACATACTTACCAATTAAATATTATGTAGCCTAGCTACCGAGGCAGGCAGATTTTTTTTTTTAATTTTTTTCATCTAACCATTTATAAATTTACATAAATACTCATTTAATTGAAAATTTAGACGATTGCGTCATACTTTACGTGAGGGTTGATTAAAATTGGAGGGGGAAATCCACCTGAAACAAACAAATAAAAAACTTTAGAATCATTAACGATGATACAAAAGCACATGCGGCAGATAAAAAGCAGTGATAGCCATGATGATAGAACCCTTGCCTTGGTAACGAACATCGCATATTCAAACCCCGGCTAGAACCTCTGGGTTTTCTGGATTTCTTGTGTGAATCTCATTTTCAACCATGATTATCACTTGCTAAAGGAAAACATCGTGAGGAAAACTGCATGTCTGTGAGAACCCCTCGAAAGACGTATGAAGTCCGCCAACCCGCACAGGGCCCGCGTCATGGACCATTGTCTCATTTCCCTTAATTTGATGGGAGACCCATGCCCAACCAATGGAATATCAAAATGGGCTGGTATTATAATTTATTATTATGTCTGAATCTGAGAATTGTTTTATCTTATGTTATTTAGCAGTTCGAAACTTAGTGATATAGAAATTATTCGCCATCAAAGCAACCTCATTTCAAATCACGATCTTTTCCGAAAGCAACTTAGATTTCCTAAAGATTTTTAAACCGAGAATAGCTGCAATAACTCTTGGGAACTCATAATTTTCACAGAGGCAGACGACGTAACGCCATTATGCTCGATCAATTTAAATTTATTTCCCAGATGCAACCCATTCGTTCTGTTTGAAGTTCTATTTTTACAAATACCGATGGCAAAAATATTAAATTTTATGAATCCGGTGAAATATGTCTTTAGTTTCTAATAGAGATGTTGGAAATTATTTAAATCTATAAAAAAATAATATATCTTTGCCAAATTATGACGCACCTCTTATCGTTAGTCGATTTAAAATAAAATGTTGCCCAAGTCAATAGAAATATATGAATTGAAGCTCAAAATAAAACTGCAGAAGTTTCATTATCATAATTGAAATATTCTGAAACTCGAGATATTCTAGTATACATTGAGGTAACATATAAATCCCACGCAACGACGACCGTGAAGGGTTGAATAGCATTTTTTTGATTAACGCCCCAAGTCTACAGACTCAAGGAAAGGGTTATATTATAATATTTCGGGTTTCAGGGCTGCCAACAATATACATATTTGTATCCAATAATAATATAATCAAACATTTTGTTTTCAGATCAAGTTCTCACTATAATTCAGTCATACCCTTGTCCCAACTATGAATACTATCAGAGAAATGTGGTTGGGCTGAATGTCTACTTCTCCCATGTATAAAGGTGTGATGGTAATTTATTATTGTATCGGAAAATTATCAGTGGTGACTTATTCATCTTTCAATTAATATACATATAACATAAAATTAAGGCTGTGAGGTTGTAAACAACTTAGGGTCCCGAGCATATAACATACTCTCCAGAGCCTGACGCCCATCAACATTTAACACATCGCGGCAACCCTATACGCGCCACAGCGAAGAATACATTCCCTAGAAAAATATCAGCACTTTACCCCCAAAAGCAACTCGTATTACTACTTACGTTTTATGTCCCCAAACATAAAAGTATTACACAGTTTTCTGTGCGAATAACAGAAATAAGGAGACGAAATTTAAAATGAGCTATGGTGATGTTGGGAGGATCCATATATCATGAAAGTGTGGCCGCATATAACATTCGAGCGAGCTTTTATATGGGAGACGAAGATGATGGGAGATATGAATGGTGATACATATTGTTTTGTCACAATAAAAATGATGATGTTATACATTTATTCAGACAAAAAAACCAAATAAGTTGTCACACACTAAGCACTACTGCTACTCCTATTAGCCAGGATGTACAGTGGTGTCTTACTACAAAAGTACGGTTGAAATGCAATGGCCTAGAATGGTTTCAGTAAAAAAAACTTTTCTTAGAAACCTGCTAGCTGTGAAGTTTATACTTAAATCAAATTCGGCACAAAAAAAGTAATAAAAAATGCAAACGAACCCCGTAAATACCGTCAACTTTGAGGCTTACCGGAACAACGAGCACTCCTTAAAAATTCGCGAAAAAACTTGGCTCATTATTTATTATACTTTTTTCTCCAGGTGTATAAATAAAACCGAAACTTCAAGGGCTCTCGCTCTCGAAAATTTATTATGATCTATAGATTCCAAGAACGTTTTCTCTTCATAAGAGTTCGGCCCCAAAACTGGCGAAGGACTCAGTGCCGAAACTCCGACGGAATTATGTCACAACTTGGTACCCCTCGTGCAAAGTTATTTTACTACTCGACTAATACTTTAAGTAGAGAATGAAGATGAGGGGATAATAAAAAAAAGTTTAGTTTGAAATATAAAAAGTGTAGAACCGTTTTGTATGGATGGAGGTTGATCGAAATTTTCTGGATATCGTTTAGGTTTATTGCTTGTGAGTAGTAAGTCCCTGCAATACTTAAACGATTTGGGAAACTTTATTATTGGAAATCGTCGGTTAGCTGGGTAGGAATAAAAATCATGCCTGGGCTATAGTCCATAAAAAAAATTGAAATGAGACTGGACAATTATATTCACACTTATGACATTATTGAATTTTCTAAGTCAGAATTTTCAAAGCACTTAAATTAACAATAATGAAAAAAAGGACTTGTTCCTAGAATTTTATGAGCAAATATGAACACAAATTATAGGAACAGGATTCTTTGGCGAACAAAGAATCACACAAATCAGCAGTTTGGCTCCACAAACGACATTCTCCTGGAGATTTTCCAATCAGCGCGCAACGCGATCGCATCCAATCACTTTCAACATTTTAAACGTCCAATGATTTAATATCGATATCGTTTGAAAGGAAAACCATTCTATAAATATATTATTACGTGCGAGCCAACGTAAAGATATTGTAAACTGGTATTCCGACATACAAATTGATACTTTGCACGCAATGAATGGCAGTGGAAATGAAAAAAAAGCAAAAGTTCAGAGGTTAGTATACCCTTTCTGGAACACCTTGTATAGGTATTTTATGCTCTTTAGGTGGTATCAATGCTTACAACTGCATCTGAAAAAATCAGCCAATAGAATAACTGGAACAGAAGTCATCCACAACGTCAACAACCCAATGTAATAAAACTACCCAAAAAAATGTGAAAAAAATAGCATTTCGCTCAATCCAGCAGAGCTTTGCTTCGCCAACTTGTTGGAAGTAATTAAATTCCATTCCCGTGGCATTCTTTTATTATTATTTATTGGTACAACTACCCCTAGGGGGCGGTTGTTTTATGAAAATTTCGTTGCAAACGGTTAAAATATTGTGAATACTTTAGTGATGCTTTGATAATCATAAATATTCTACTGTGACGCGAAATTTTTGGTTTATATTTTACTTGCTATGCCGATAATTTCAAACCCTTTGACTTTAGTTTTGTGACTTCTCCCTTAGTCATCTCAAATTTTGCGGGTCAATATGCCACATACTGATCTCTATCACCAATCCAATGTTGATGTGCGTTGAGGAGAACAATATTCCTAAAAGGTGCATTCGGTCTGTATCTACATTTTTTTCCAAAGTATACCATGCACAGACGTTATCCGTTATATTTACAAATTATTAAAGACGCAAGAATTCATCCATCCATACATCAGCCGAAAGACGTCCAATGCTGGACATAGACCTCCCCTAAAGACTTCCACACATCACGGTCCCAGTTAACTCGTATCCAGTGGCTTCCTACGTGTGATATCATCGGTCTACCATATGGAGCCCATCCATACACTATGTCATACGGCTCGTGGTTGCCATTCTAGTACCTTTCTGCCCCAACGGCGATCGGTTCTTCGAGCTCCGAGCGATCGCAAGAATATTGAAGCGTATTTTTTTTGGGACTAGGCCCGCCACACACTCCCACCACTGCTACTCCTGTAATCCAGGATGTACAGTGGTGTCTAATGATGAAACCAGGTTTGATCCTCGGCGAGTCCTGGGATAGAGTTAATTGTCTTGGAACCCGCACGGATTTAATCGAAATATAATAAAAATAGGAGGGTTGGAAGAAAATGATCCACTTCCTTCCATTGCAATATAATCACATAAAATATTGAAGCGGAAGTGCAATTTTATTTTTTCAGTATCTCATGTACTTTTTGCAATAGCATAGTGCCAGTTTAGATCTACCTACATAATTCAAATATAGCTTAAACAATTTTAAGTATATTTAAAGTCATAAATATCGTATCCAAGGGTCTTATTCCGATAGAAATTGCATTCGCTTATTATGTGGTTAGATTAGATGTTGCAAATTTTGAGATGGAGAGCCAAATTTCCCCCGGGACCATTTGCACTCTGATAGCGATGGGCAAAATTGGCCAATTTTATACCAATAGCATTGATGAGGTGGTTTCTACCGGGATTCTTACTATAGCTAAAGGTGTTTGTAGAAAATGTATTATCACGTATGTATTTAATGAATTGGAAAACAGATTCCTACTATAGCTAAATGTGTTCGTAGCAAATGTTGTATTTGATGAATCGGAAATCATACCACTGTAGAAGCTACGTGAGCTCAATACCGTCACATTATCGATAAATATATGTAATGTACGAGTATCTCTACATTGAGGGCTATATATCATAGTTATTCCGTCAGCCTAGTTTGATGTGCCAATTTAAAAAAAATACTCTTATCAACCCTGTCGCTAACCCACTTACCCAAAATGCTTAGACTATTACAGCCTTTACTCCAACGATCTTCACACACGCAACTCTAACCTACGATCCGAATAGTCTATGGGATATTTATGCCGATAGTAAAACAATACATCGGGGGCATACGCGTAATCATTAATCCATTGTCCCATGGTGGCGTACAATGGGAAAACAATGGCCGCTCCACCCCCGGGACCCCATCGATATTCAATCAAGATAGTGAACGAGCAAGCCGTTCCGGGACCGATCAATGGCCGATTCTTTTTCGATATGTTATAGTATTGGTGATGTAAGTAATTACGCGTTTATATGGCGATAAAGGACAATTTAAAAAAAAATGTTGTATACAGTGTGATTCCGAAAAGTATAGTAACCTTTAAACATGCGCTAGTTTAGTACATTTTTAATCATCGTGGAAAGTCAGAATTTCGATATGTAATTCTAAAAAAAAAATGTGCGAACAAAAAGGCAATTTATTGCGAACTTTTTTATTTGACATTGTTATATTGAAATTTTGACTTCAAACAAATATAAAAAAATGTGCGTAAGAGGTACAGGTTCAAAGTTGGTATACTTTTTCTGAATCACTCTTACAATATTTTATACTATTACTTTTACACTTTATACGAGTGTAGAATGTAAAAACAATAGTGTAAACTATTTAAAACCCGAATAAATAATGAAATTATAAGAAATTTCGGTAACGAAGATCGCAGGTTCAAATCCGGCTCGCACCTCTAGGATTTCTGGATGTCATGTGCAAATCTCATATTCAACCATGATTATCACTGGCTAAACGGTGAAGGAAACATCGTGAGGAAACCCGCTTGCCTACGAGAATCCTTCGAAAGACGTATGAAGTCCACCATCCAGCTCTCGGCCAGCATGGTGGACTATGGTCTAAATCCCTACATTGCATTTATTGAAGGCCCAACCGTGGAAAATTAAGGCTTCTGCCTCGAATTTTGCGGGCAGCGGGGCGGCGGCGCGGCGGCGGCGGCGCGGGAGCAGCAGGATATTATGCGTAAAATCCAATGGACCGGTTCTCGATAACAGCGGCGCGGCAGCGGCGCGGGGCGGCCAACGAGCCCCGCTCCCACGCCGCCGCCCCGCTGCCCGCAAAATTCGAGGCAGAAGCCTAAAAGGGCTGGAATTATAATTATAATACTAATATAAAAAATAAACCGAATCAAGACAGCTTCGAGTAAAATCACGAAACGTGAACATAACAAAACACCAAAATAATTTGTTTGCGCCAAAGTATTCACATCAACTACAATTGCATCCACAACTGTAACAAATGCTAATACACACACACTACAATAAAAAAATATACAATATTCAAGCAAAATTGACACGGACACACGCGAGGGCCCACAAACAAACCGTGGCCGTCACAGAACTCGACACCTGCTCCCGTTTCCCGTGAAAAAAAGGCCATAAAAATGGCTGGCCGGGTGAAAAAAAAAATAAAAAGAACGAGGACATTAGCCAATCAAAAGGGAGCCGAGAGGGTCATAACTCGAAGCGCATTTTCCTTTGTCACTGTGACGTTGCTAAATCCGGCACTGACGTTATATTGTTTAGGTTGGCTGTACGACGGCGACGCGACGGCCTACGATTTTCATAGTACCTCACCGAAATTTGTATCTGGTATTTTTGATAAAATTGCCGCTTCGAATGAACTAAGTCTTATCAGAATTATTGAGCGTTTCCTTAATGTTATCACAATGAGCAACATGAGCAATGTGATGAAGAAGCTGGCAGAGATGGTAATACTGTCAGCTGGATTGAGGATGGCATTTGCGTTCAATAATTTTACAAACCACAAATAAATGTGTACAATTTGATATTACGTAAATTACACAATTCTAATTCTCGCTTTGTTATCATATTTTGAACTAATAATGTTTTATTTTAATTTCATTCTTGTCTTCTTTCTTTATTTAACACGTACGCTTAATCTATACTTACTTAATATTATAAATGTGAAAGTTTGGATGTATGGATGGATGTTTGTTACTCTTTCACGCCCGAACGGCTGAACGGAACTGGATGAAATTTGGCACAGAGATAGATTATAGTCTGGAATAGCACATAGGCTACTTTTTATCCCGCTAAAATGTATGGTTCCCGTGGGATAGATGTTTTAATTTTTCATACTTTTTATCGCGGGTAACACCGCCGGGCGCAGCTAGTGTTTTATATAAGAATATTATAATGTGCGTATCTATAAAGCAAACTTATCAGGTTTCCAAGTTACAAGCATCCACCTAGTTTGGAACCGCAGCTTAACCTACCATATGAAATGTTAAAACTGAAATAAACTTTAATTTACATTACTTCACTGTACTTTACTTTACTTTACATTGATGCATTTGTGCTTGTTTGAACACACATCTATCGTGTCATTAACATTTTTATCTAATTAATCAATTGTTTGGTTAAGAAATCACTGTCGTCACAACGCGATCGTCCTAAAGATCGTTATATGTGAAATGGCCCGTCGTACCTGGGGATCACTTCCACTACTCATTCCATGCATACAACATATATCGGCCGAATTACCGGGATGAACATGTCACAATGTATTAATCGCTTCGAGATCGAAATGTGGGGTCTATGAAGGGACGATAGCAATTTATTGATTGCAAATGAGTAGAGATTTTGCTTTTTGTTTTTCGATTAAGATTCGAGAGATCCTATAAAGATTTTTAGAAATTAAGTTTAAGGAAGCTACTAGTTTAAAATATATTTAAACAATGTTACATACACAACAAGTTAAGGTTACAAGTTAATGCTGGTCTTGCAACCGATTTTTATGAAATAATAAACTAGGAGTTCTATACCTTTCATTAACCAGTTAATGAATTAAATTAATGATCGAT
Organism: Pheosia tremula; assembly: GCA_905333125.1. NCBI lineage: Eukaryota > Metazoa > Arthropoda > Insecta > Lepidoptera > Notodontidae > Pheosia > Pheosia tremula. The sequence goes on along the minus strand of HG995404.1, from coordinate 8,771,040 downwards.
ATTTAAACCGATGTTGACCGGGTTTTTTTAATCGGCTCGGAGCCCTACTCTATCTCTTCGCCTACGTCATTCAGACGTTGACGAAAAAATATTACGCTTATTTGTATATGATTGCTGGTAATATTATTTGTCGTATTTTAGTACCCGTCGAAACTAGTATCGCTCAATGCTTAGCTCGGCCTTGGTATGATTGCGTGTGCTTCGCGATTCCGTGCGTAATCGTGCGATAATAATGTTAGTGGGTATATACATTTGTAAATGAACCCGAATGTAATGTATTGAGAGCTGGGAAATAATGATCTTACTAATGATCTCACGTTACTAACAAAAGAGAGTATAATAAACGACTGTAGCAATGTATATCACTTGGTATTAATTATGTCATTGGTAGAGTAACCTTTTAAGAGTTGGATACAGTAATTAAATGCTAGATTAAAAAAAAAACTACAAACTGGCTATGCCCGTGGGTTCTATATTCCCCATACCATTTCTCATCATAATTATTAAATAATAATTGCTTACTGCACATTATTGTGACTATTTGTTATGTAAAGAAATAATTTGAAAAAATAAAAAAACCATGACACCAGGACGTCAACCACCTCAGTCCTCCCGTGACCATGGTTGCTGTAAAGCAGCCAAAACGTTGGGAACGTAAAAAACTAAATAAACGCGATAAAATCCGTAAAATTAGTTTTATTTAAATGTGTAGTATTCGCGTGTAAATATATGAAATCAATAAATAAAAAACCGGTTAAAAGTATATCACTGAACAAGTGTAAAGTGTAAACAAAAAAAAAACCAAAGAAATAAAAGAGTAAATAAATTGATTATTGAATTGGCTTAAAACACGCGATCGTATACTTAATTCTTTTACAGTTCAAGCTTCCGAAATTGAAGGTTACTTTAAAGTACCATTCTCTTTTATCGTAGTTGGCTGTATTAAGAGTACATACTCCATATTTATTATTTTTACACAATTTTCCTTTCAAATAGCATATGAGTCAGACCTAAACTACCGACTTATTTATTACTACAAGGCCGGAATCCAACACATCAAGATTCCTATAAAAGCAGAAGTACAGCGCTTGTAATCCGCAATGGGGTAGGCAGAGGTGCTCTGCAGTGCACCCACTGATCGCCATGGGTATCTGGTCAAAATGTAAAACAGTACAGTATAGGGTAACAAATTTTTCACACGTCTTCCGATATACGCTTCTGTTTGCTAACAATGCTTGCCCTCACATAATCATTATTGTGACAAGATATCTTTTATATATTTTTTTAATAGCTGCGCCCCGCGGTGTTACCCTTGATTAAAAAGTATGATCTTTTTACCGGGATAAAAAGTAGCCTACGTGCTATTCCAGACTATAATCTATCGCTTTGCCAAATTTCATCCAGATCCGTTCAGCCGTTCTGGCGTGATTGAGTAACCAAACATCCATCCATCCAAACTTTCACATTTATAATATTAGTAGGTAGTATGATATTAGTGGGATTAATATCCATCATTTACTGGTAGGGGTTTTATTTCATCATCATCATTATCATGAGGTGCTGTCATTTGTTTAAACCGAGCAAAAAGGTTCGAAACTGGCAGTAGTTTGTCAATTTTGTATCACATTACAAATAATAAAAAAAAAAACAAAAGTATAAGAACTTCGTTTCACAGACTTTTCAAAGATGTAGCGTGAACAACACAGACACCTGCTTTGTATGCTAATAACTATCCCAAAAATAATAAGCGCCCAGACGAACGCGTTCACACTTTAGCGACTCTAATTTCGACGTAATTCAAGTCTTAACTGTTCAACATTATTTATCTCTACGCATTCTTTTTAAGTTCAAGTACAAACCGGGGTGACATTGGAATCGTCTACATATTATTGATGTAGGAGTCTGTAGAGGAATATTAAGTGGTTTTGTTTGAGTACTTTGACGAATCTTTTATCGAATTGAAATGTTTTTTTCGGCAATTGTGAATCAATCTTTAAGGGTAGAATTTAGACAGGTAAAGGTATGTATGTAGAATAAAAGTACGAATGTAATGTATACGCTGTTATACTCAAATATGTTTACCGCTCATTAGTTTGAAACCAGCAAAGTTAAAACTAGATAGATATTTTTTGGACTCCGCCAATTTACGAGGGTAAATAATTTACTATCTACTTCAATTTTATGTAGATTTAACTTTCATCTTGATAAATTATTTTTTATTTATTTAGTAGACCTTTTAGTATTTAAATACCTTCTTCTTGAATCGTCTTCAATATTTGTAAAGCGCAACCCAATGACTGACTGGCTCACTAACTAACACACTCATGACACTGTATCCAAAACATTCAACCCATAAACATAAACTTAGACATACCTATTATCGCTAGGAAAGGATTTGAATCCGCTCGCACGCGGTCACAGAGATTCTTCGCATAAGCGGGAACTCTCTAATGTAATCAAAAGGTCTTCGAGAAAGCATGCTGTCACCTTCACCCTTATTTATGAATTCCTGTGGTGTGAACAGGATGCGACACGCTAATGTTTGTGACCATAACGATACGTAAAAAAATTGTGCTTGAGCCATTGCTAAGAAAACAACAACATTCGCAGTACAACAAAAAAAATACAACTTAAACCAAGCTAAATTCGATCCTCTGCAAAAACTCCAAACCTTTCGGCAACACTCAATCGCGTTTCGTCACGAACCTGTGTGGGTTACATTTCGTGAGACTTCTAATGAAACAAAGGACTCTCGCAGCTGGCGAAAATAAATTTAATTATCCTTACAACTCTTTGGGGCTCATTACAATTTTGAGTGGGTGAGTTATTAACAACTAAGGGTTGGGTGATTCGTAGGACTACGTCACAGCGTAGAAATGATAACGCAGAGGCTTCAGTAACAATATTACTACGCGCAAGGTATCCTTCGAAGCGATCACGTGATTATTTCAAGCTCTGTAAGTACTGTACGATAGGATTTGCGAAAAATCCTTACGTTAAACATACCAACTGTACGGTACCAAACTGAGCAAAGGTGTTACGAGTGCAGTACAATACACCGGGGTCGAACACAGACCATATACCAATTATAAAAATATAATTTTCGAAACTTTGCCAGGTGGGAATTAAAATTGCAATTAAAGGTGCAAAGAGCCGAGCGGTTAATGTGTACAATCAACTGTTAGATAAACTGATGTTACTAACAATTTTACTGTAACTAACTAATTAAATGTGAGTTCAAACAATTGTAAAAAAGCGGTTACTTCAGGAAACTTATCATATAAAATAAACAAATGTATCTACGACAACGACTTGGATAAATAATATTTTCATAGATTGTCATAAAAGTTTCACGTTGGAACCAGGAAAACAAGTTTAATGTATAAAAGTTTAAAAATTGTTTAGGGGATACCATTGCTAAGAGCATTTATAACATTACGACATTTGTTCCCAAAAGTTTGTCAGAGATATTTTGATGGTTGAAGGAAAACCCAATTTTAAATAAAATTACATTTAGATAAGAGAAGATCGAAAGTAGTGTTAGCCATGTTGCTAGAACGCTTCCCTCGGTAACGAGGATTGCAGATTCCAAGCCATCCATACACATACATAACAAGCCATAATCCATTATAACTGTTTATAAATTTTGAGGTTAATTTATGCTTCTGCTCGCGGCCCTGCCGCGTCGTTTAGTCGAAACATATCCTAAAGCACTCAGAGATAATGATAATTTATTAGTTGAAAGGTTTTTTTAGAATCGGATCAGTAGTTCCGAAGAATACCTCGTACATCCAAACCATCAAGCTTCACGACTTTATACGATTACTATAGAATTATATTACAAAACATATTTCCGAAGAAATGTGTTGTATCGTTTAAGCTTTCCATAAATATGAGGGAAAAATATTTACTCATAATGTTTTGATTATCAGTCGAAGCGAACTCGAGCGACCGAATGTGTTTGTATTAACTTTTCAGTTATGCAAATTGGTGTATCTAAGTTCGCCGAACGAGATCTAAACTCTTGGTTGACTCATACCCCAGGGCCTAAGACGTGGCGGGAGGGAGTGGAGGTGGGGGGGGGGGGGGGTAAGTTACCAAAGGAATATAATATTTAATCGTGAATATCCCCTTTTGACAAGTTTTTCTTTGAAGCACCTGTTACTGCGCCGCTGTTTTAATAACTTTCAAAATTATGGAAGCAGGGAAATTGCGTGAGAATGAAAAGATCCTGACAATGTCAACGAACGAAGTCTAAAACGAAATATTCGGTACTAAAGTTTTGAAAACTTGTAATTTATGTTTGGTGGCCAGAGCTTGTTAGAGGCGATGCGTATCGATCTTATGGCTTGGAACATAATAGAAACATAACATTTTTAATTTTATTGCCAATCCACACAATTTGATGGCAACATTCTATTGTGAACAAAACATTGATAAGAAATATGTAGTTAACCGATAAGCGCCGTTTACACCGTCAATCTGGATCTAAATATCCGGTATCACGATTCAAGGGCAGGCGGTTCGTGTTTTTGTCGATACTGTAATTACTACCGTGATATAGATCGCGATTCTCGTTACTTGTGAGGATGCTGACAGTGTAAACGGCGCGATTGATATATATTGATTTGATTATGAATGAATAATGTCACAGTCACAATGTTACAGAATGTCACAAAAAACTGTATGTATACGTGTCTACGTCGTTGTCTATGTGACGCGTGAAATGCTAAATCAAAAACAAAATTTAGTTTACGTTTACAACACAAAAGAAGCCGTCTGTCTTCAAAACAGGTGCCTAGACGTCTCCAAAATGCTCCAAAAAACATGAAAAAATATCAAACTTAAGTAAATAAATCACTAGTGACATTACCGTACCGCAGTAATGCCGGTATACTCGTATATCCCGTTTAAGAGCACAGAAATCGCGCTACTCACTTGCGAAACACAAAGCCGGAAAACGTACAGCACTAATGTACTTATGTAATGTACGAGTGTACTTGGAACCGCGAATTGAGGATAGGTAGTATTAAAAGCATTATTGAGCGAATGCTACGATTTTATTTTTAAAGTTACAACTAGTATTTACTGCCTCTACAGGTTATTTCAGAAAGGGTATACTAAGCCTGGAACCTGGACTTCTTCAGCGCATTTATAAACACTATTTGAAGTTAGAATGTGGAGAATGTCCATTTAAAAAAAAAAAACTATTGTTCTTAATAAATCAGAATTATCATTTTGTTGGGTACAAAACTATTTATTAAAAATAAACATATTACGATTCTGACTGCATAAAGTGTTTACAAATGCACTAAAGAAGCTGAGGTTCAAGGCTTAGTATACCCTTTCTGTAACACCCTGTATATTATTTAGGTATTTTTTTTATTATTGATGGAAAAATGATTTTTTTTAGAAAGGGTTCAAATTATTCAAAAATATCCGAACAATACCTATTATAAAGTATTCGTGGACTTTTCAACATACTTTTTTTTAAATTGCCCAGTTCATTGCATCGTATCCATAATCACGCGTTTGCGTATTTATTACGTATAGGCCTACAGGGGCACTTAAAAATTGACATTTACATTTTTTTTCGTAAATCTACAATCGGAACGCCACGTCAACTGAGAAGATCCGGCGAGTAACAATCAGATTTTTTTAAAATTTATTTCAAGAACAAAAAAAAACTGAATATGAACTTTAGTACATTTTTATTAACTAGGAGTTGTTGTCAAAACTGATAAACCAAACTCATGGTCGACCTTATGTACCTGCTATTCCGAATTTATGTGATTCTAGCACAACTACGTTCAGTATCGTAAACGCGCCCTCACATAAATCGTAGGGCGGTTGTCGTTACAGCGACGATAAATCTCTCACCATTCAGTAATACACCACATTCAAATGTAACCGGTCGAGAGTTGGGCGGGAGACGGGGGGGGGGGGGGAAATCTCGTATGCGGCTAGAGATTTGACGCCCCCCCCTCACTTCAATCCTACCCCCACATTTCTTTACACCTTAAAAACGGTGCGTAAAGTATGACCACATTTATCTCGCAATGCTGCGTTCACGAGGGTCGGGTTACAGTGAGAGCAATTGAAAATTAAACGGACAGGATTGGGGATTAAATAACTTATTGGATTAAATTCATCCAGGTTGGTAGTTTATGTATGTACAGAACTATATATTTTAACGGATAATATCAAATGAACCTTTTTTTATGTTTCAATATTTTTCTAAGAGCTAGGATCTACTGTGGTCATTTGCTTTTGACAAAACCAGGAAAGCTGGAAAACTACATTGGGTCTTAGATAAACTTTAGCAGAAAAATATAAAACAGATTAAAAAAAGATGTTCCGCTCGATTTTGACGGCCTTATTAGCGCAGTTGGTAGTGATCGTGCATTCTGCGCAGACGATCCCGGGCTCGAATCCTGGTAGGATCAAACTTTGTGTGATGAGCACGAATGTTTGAACCCGGTTCTTGGATATTTAGCATCTATATACGTATTATATACAGAGTTGGCCCTCAGTCCTTTCGTGCGGTGCCCATAATACAAGCGTTGCTTAGTGTGGGACCGTATAGTTGGTGTGTTTGTCAAACGACATTATTATTATTATCATGATTCATTTCACTCATCGTCCGCACCGCTCGCACTGTGACCACATTCAAGTCGTGACGATATTTGTTTGCATCGCGTATTCTTCCGACGTCTCTAATATTTCTCGCCCGCCAAAAGTTGTTGGGGATATAAAACATGGCCGGGTTTATCGCGGAGGTATTTCAATCGAGCGTCGCTAAAACGCTTTGTGAATACAATCAGAAATTGATCGGACGATACATGTATTGGCGGATATGGAAATGACTTCATACCTAAACAACCACGACGTACACGCTAACTATACGGTCCCACCAAGCAACGCTTGTATTATGGGTACCGTACAAAGGACTGCGGACGTAACCAGTTTATAACACTTATATATATTGAACATCCATGAATCGCGTACATTCGCACCCGTACACAAGGTCTGTCCCTACCAGGATTCGAACCCGAAACCTGCTTGTCGAAGAGAACCCCTCGAAAGACGTGTGCAGTCCGCCATCTGGGCCAGAGTGGTGGACTATGGTCTAATCCCCCTTGCATTAATGCGATCCGTGTCGTATATTATTATTATTATTAAGTATGAAAAAATATTATCACAAAAAATATCAACCAGAAAGAAACAAATGACAAACGCAAAATTTAAAAAAAATCGCGGCATAAAAGAAGCCTCCTGGCCGGTATCGCTCCAAAAAATAATCAATCTTTCTTTAGCTAGGTAACACTCGGTAGGTACGTGGCGGCAGAAATTTGACAAGCAAAATGCAAACTTTGTATTGGGCCCCTCATCCGACTCAGGCAAAGTTGAACAACTTATTCGCAATGTTTAAGAGCCAAGTTTCGGCCTAACGAATATGAAAAAAAGCCGTATCTTAAGTTGTCAAGACCATTTTTTCAGCAACAACTTCGCTTCGGGACCTGATAAACAAGTGTTATTCTATAGTACGCTTAAGCTCTAGTAAAAATAAAGTTTAAAGTTGATAAACAAAAAAAAAGAATATCTCAAGGGAGGAACTTTGGGAATTGCTACGGTGTTGTTTAGTTACTTTGTAGTATATTTTGTGTTCTTTGTGAATTGTGCTAGTTTTTCTAAGTCAATCATGACTTAAGTTAAGTTGATTTTACGTTTCGCAAGTTTAATCCTTAATTAAGTATTCCGAGATGGTTTCTCAAAAAAAAATAGGTTTTGTAACCATATCAATTGTCTATTTCCTCTCTATATAAAGTCTCTATTTCCTTTGTCGAAATGACTCACTGACTGATGCGCCACTAACCTTGTCATATGTTTACTAGGGACTGTTAAATTGGACCAATCCCGTTCATGGATACAAATCTCATTCTCTGAGGTTGACAATGACATACAACGGTTATACCGATATGCCTAAGTAATAGTGTAAAAACAATGGAATCTATTTAAAAAAGATACTCAAACCTATCTGAAACTACCCAAACTACTCAAACATATCGAAAATTTCCCATAATACCCAAAACATTGGAAACACTTAAAAAAGAAATTCAAAAACTTCCCAAATTATCGGTGGTGCTCTATCTACGTATTTTCCTCTAATTTTGATCAAAATAATTAATTTTACCCTATTCGGGCCTGCCGAGAAATAGATAGATTATACGTTATTCCAGATTATAACATATCTCTATACCAAACTTCATTCAAATCCGTTCAGACGTCTTTGCGTGATGCTCCAACAAACTTGCAAACTAACAAACAAACACTATTTCACATTTATACAGTGATAAGGATGAAACTCCTCACAATTTTTCCCGCCCTCAACATTTGACGGATATCAAGCTTCGTTATAAAACGGCCGGTTTGGCAATGAGTGGCCGCACAAACACATTTACATTAGTTGCCGTAATGTGCCGCATTAAGGAGGCCATTGCCGGCAACCAGATGATATAGCTAGACGATGGCCGCAAGGAAACTCTCCGCAATGTTTATGCGGCACAACGAGCCTGTAGTTTGTACAATTGATGCTATATAATGTGAATGAAAAAAAGAAAAAAAGGTAGGTAATCATCATCAGTGATCTTGTATACAACGATGGGTTACGGTTCACTGAATGAACCTTAATGAACTTAAGGTTCATTCAGTGAACCCTTAATGAACCTCGTTCATAATATATGTAAATATGGATTATTGAAATAAAACTAATTGTTCTGCGTAGGAGCAACCACGGTCACGGGAGGACCGACGTGTTTGACGTCCGAGCGTCATAATATTAACTAGGGCACCCTCATATTTAGTTCTTGTTTGCGGTTATAAAGTGTCTAAGTTAACGGTAACTAGTTGAAACAAGATTAATGTGTGAACCTTTTTCCAGAATTAAAAAAAATCATCACATTCTTGCGATCCTTCAACTAGATACCTACAACAAATTACCCCGAAAAATGGCTTCAAACGAACTAAAAATATCCTTCCGATACCCAATTTCACCCAATCAGTCGTAATGAGACTGCACGATCATGGAGATTTATTTAAATAACCTACCTTGTTCCTTTCTGGATAAGGTTACCATTTTCGCTTCAACGACAAGATGCTAGCCCAGTCCAAGACAATTTGCTAACCAATAAAGTTTTATTTTTGATAGTGCTTGGTTTTCTGGAGGTAAGTAATTAATGATAATAATAGTGGTCCTGACCGAATTTCGGTCATGGCAGCCAATCTTAACGAAGACTAGCCTATTACGCAGGAGATATTATAGTGTACATTTGTGTGCGCAAGCACAGGTGTATTTTTTCTCCCTCACTCTCATAGATCAGGCGCAGAACCGACGTCTCTACGAGCTTGATGGCTTGAGGGCATGATGTTCGGTGTTGCCATTCATGGATGGCGGGTCAGATCAGTTGCGCTGCATGTGCCTCAATCTACTGCCACCTTCCTACCTAGGCAAGTATGCTCCATCGTAGATCTCATCGTCACTTACCATCAGGTGAGATCGAGATCAAATACTTGCCTATAATGTAATAAAAAAAAAGCTTTCCGAGCCACGAGCAGAGCGAGTGATAATCATGGTTCAAAATAAGATTCGAATATGGAATCAAGGAATCCCATATGTGCGAACCGAATTTTGAACCTTCGCGGCCCTCGTTTCCAAGGCGCTCAACTAACTCGGCTCTCGCTGCTCAGATGGTAAGTATTGAAGAGTTCAATGCAGCAAAACCAATTTCATGGACAAATATACCTGTCATAGACATAGAATCTCATTTTTAGTTGACAATTTCGTAAAGAGGATCCATACTTAGTTAAATTTTTCGCTGAAAACAACATACACTTATCAATAATAGAGCTTTTTACGATCGAATCGAACCCAGAGTAACCAAATTAATCGTCTCCAATAAATGGTCACACTTATTTCTGAGGCAGTGAACGTCGAACATCGAAGCTCAAACAGAAGTTTTTTATGTACCTGGAACAAGAAAACAAAATCATTAAAAGTGTGTAAGTATCTACTACGTATAGGAAACAAGGAATCAAGTCATTAGCGGTAACTTTTGAACATTCCTGTAGTTCATAGTCAGGCTAAGTCGTGTTAGCTATACCATTTATACCTGAAAGACGGGTGGACCAATTTTTGTCAAACTATTAAAATGTGGGAACAAAATCACTAAGAAAATAATACTAAAGATTTTTTCATATATTTAATTCTGAGGCACTACAAAGTTCGCCGGGACAGCTAGTTATTAATAATATTAATAAATAGTATAGGGCGCGTAATATTTAAAAAAAATATATAAAAAGAATATGTCTCGAACTAAGTACATGCATCGTAAAAATCTATTAACTAGATCCAGTTTATTTATTCTTTAAATAAAATGAAACAACTTTCTAGAACGAAACAAGAATAGGCAAATTGAAAAGCTCTTAGACATAGGTGCCTACTAAGTGGAGTTTTTTCGTTAAAACTTGTAAATTATATTAAAAGGTTTCCATGTGAAACGGCTCACCTGTTCGCGACTTTTGAGCCGGGATAAAATAAACATTCGGGGTAGGAGGGAGTGCTTCTGAGGAAGTTTCTTAAGTCGACTTCGATAAGATAAAAAAATGTCGTGAAAAAAGGTGCGGTTTTTTTTCGTTCACATACAAAATGCAAACGAAAAAGAAAGGGAAAAATATAACAAGCCCGTGTAAAGGAATTTTTGGCCTTAATATCTTCAATGACATCAAGTTATCTGGAAGTTCAAAGACGTGTAGTTTTTCTGAAGCGAGACAAGTTATGTACCTATCTAAAAAAAAGACAGATACAATTCCTAAAATTCCATCATTATTATCTTCACAATCTGCGGCATAATAATATGTCAGACCAACAAACAAATCCGCAGACTTAACGCCGAGTGCACACTGGTACACACCATGCCTCTCACCTCAGAACGTGCACAGCGCTACCGCTCTAATTAAACCACCGAATTCACGGCGAAGCGTCGACGCGCTAATATAATAAAGCCAGTATAAACCGCACTAAACCGGTTTAATATCAAGAGGGCGCGGCTCAACTTTTCGCCGCGGTCGGGCGCATTTACAACTTACAACCGGAGCGGATTAGCGCCGGTGTGTACTCAGCTTAATGCTGGCTTCTTTGTTTGCAGACAAGTTGGCGGATTCGTTCGCCGCTGATTACAGTTGTATCTAGACTAGTGCTACGGGAAGATTTTTGATTGGATTAAAAACTGTTTTGTTGCAATTTTCGCACTTCGCTTTCTGTGCTTGGAGCTTATATTGTGTGCATTATGTTCACTTCAGAGCTACAACGTTTAATTATGTTATTTTGGTGCGATACCTAATATTTATTTTACACACAAGTTATTTCAGTGAAAGTCTATCACAGACCCGCTTACTATAGGAGTTAGTTCTCAAAGTCTTGCCCGATTATCAGGATTATCTTTTTGTTTGCTTCAGATTTTACTATGAAACTTCTTCATAAAACTGTAATACTTACTCAAGTTTTAACTCCCAATAAAACTGAGATCCAACGACACTTTAAGAATACTAAAAATTTAGCTCTCCAGAGTCTTAAAAAGAATTTATTACGTGGAGCTTAGTAACTTTTTAATCTGTAAATTTTCTTTCCCTCCAATCCTCAAGCCTTGAAGTTTGAATGATAAAATATTATCACGTTCGGTATAGAACGCAAAGGGGAAAGCAGAGATATATAGAGCGATTCGATTAAATTAGGTTTTTTATTTTTTCTCTGAATCAAGGATTATCAATAAAATACTCTCGTTTGCTAAACGAAAGATACTTCTGGTATCTATATACCAATATAAAACGAAGATGTGATAGCTACACCATTTATAACTCAAGAACGGGTGGGCCGATTTGGATGAACTTAGGTTTTGTTGAATTTGTCTTCATCCCGAATAGCATAATAACTACTAAAACATGGGAGATATTCACAAGAAAAAAAAATATTAGGTGATTAATTTTCTCACATTTAATTGTAAGGTGGTACGAAGTTTACCGGTACGGTTAGTTGTATTACGTACGAAAAATCCGAAAGACAAACTACAACAAAAACAAAAAAAAAACAATTTAATTACCTACATCAATCGGTGACGCTATCACGATCGGATCGGAGGCCCCAACATAAAGCGGTCCCAACAAATTGAAACGGGCCCAGAACCCGCGACCCGACACGTCGCTCAATAAACGGGACCCTCAATGTGTTTATCGTTATTTGATGCTGGCCCCTACTCCGATCCGATACGTCCGTCCGTCCCTTCGTCAGAATGACAGTGCATTGTCAATTTTTACCATTTTGTATGTTTTCCGTGGTTTTGAACAATGCAGTTTTTATTATATATATATATATGTAATTCTGTTCCTTTTTATTATATCTGCTGGGCAAAGGTTTCCCTTATAACCCTTGTCAAAACGATCCAATATTTTTTAGAGAGACTATAGGAATGACCACTATTGACAATCTAATAATGTGTAGTTCACGACAATTTTTCTGCAGTACGATTATGTATATAACTTTCCTTGCTATCATTTATCGTTTGAAATGCGATTTGTTGTTTCATTGAGAAATCGCATATAACTATTTTGGTTCACATATTGATTTATAATATTTACACGAATACTACACATTGAATTAAAAATAATTTTAGGGATTTATCGCGTTTATTTTGTTTTAAAACCTCAGTCCTTCCGTGATCATGATTGCTGTAAAGCAGCCAGCAGATACGTCGGGAACGTAAAAACAAAATAAACGCGATAAAATCCGTAAAATTGGCATTATTTCAGCTATTTTGGGTTCATAAAAGTTTGTTGGTCATTCATAATTGTAATTCACTGATACATATTGAAAACCCAAGACGTTATCATACGAATACCCCCTCTAATCACCCACCCCATGCGGCATTCATATAGTTATAAACATTTCACCCATTTGCATATAAGTACTAGTTTGCAATGAACTTATACCCAAATACGAACAGGTACATTCGCAGCCAATCGCAACCAATACGACGCGGACGTGTGTGCGAGGAAACAAAATATGCGTAAAATTAGTTTTGTCCTCACCTGTACTCGTACGTAGTTTGTACTCGACTCTCGACTCAATTAACCGGCTCGCTCCAATACCCTCAAATAGACCCCGGGGTAGAGTTGTGCGAGCGGAGAAATAGGTAAGGTACAGAAGCTTGCGGTGCAAGTGAGAGCGGGTAGCGATTTTTGTACCGGTTTATAAATGGGCTGTGAGATGGTTGACGATGTAGCTTTAAAATATACAGCTATAACTTCCTAAACTATCATGGCGCCGAAGTGTGAAACTTAAGTTTTTTCCCTGATGCTTATTTACTTGCTCGAATGTTAAACAACACAGAATACCTAAACACTGAAGGTTAACGTCAAAATAGGGTGATGTGACGTCACGATCTGTAATTAGCGGTTACTACAAGTGTTTAATCATATTTATTTATTTCTTCTACCTTATTTTATTGAAAAAAAATTGTGTTAGCGTTGGAATGGACAGCCGTATTACGAGAGAGGTCTGCTTAAGGATGTTGTTGTTTTTTTATTATTAAACAGACGGTTCATCAAACTAGTATTGATTTGTTATAACAGATGTAAGCACTCAATTTTATGCCTGTCTTCACGCATAGAAACGTGTACCTAGTTCGTACCAATTTAACTTAATTATGGCACACAGTATGTTCAAATAGGCCTCGGGTTGTTCGCTGTTTGAGTTAAGAAGAGGGGAAGATACGATAGGTTGGGGCTCTGGTGATAGCGATTTGATGCATATTTTTTAATCCATTCAATGATTGTGCCTCTCCGACAAATATAATTTTCATTTCCGAAAGAATTTGCTCTAACATAACTTATGCTTGTTGACGTTTGTTTTTTTTGTTTGTGGCTCTGTTTTTTAGGACAATTCTGCTAATGTCAAGTGAGGCGACTACACATTATACACTAAAGAGTTTGATAGTGAGATGCAAAAAATACGTCTGGAGTTGTTGATATTTTACATAAATCAACTAAAGTTCAGTCTAGTCTATCACTGTCTTACTTATGTATGAAGTCTAAAGTATGAGCGGATCAGACACGTAAGTTAGCCTAACGCTAAGGTAAAAAAAGACTATGCCAGAGCCACTGATTACATCGCTGGAACCTAAGTCTACGAAAGAACACCTCTGCTTATCCCTATGCACAAAACAGTATTGATAGTATTATTTACTGCATACAATTAAAAGTGTCTTTATCATTCGCTCCTCGCCTGTGCTACGGCCACACCCCACACAAGAGGGCTCAGATCGCGTCGCTCGAGGGAATTTTAAAGCGGTGTAATCTTGTACGCGAGACGCTAAGGTGCTCATAGTGTTACTACAGTATGAAGACCGGCTGCAAACAGAATTCAACTCTCAGGGGTTAATTATTACATTTAATTTAGCGTACAAATCTAATTAATGGACAAATATTTGGGGATAAGGTACTTGTTAGCATACAGTGAGATCTCAAACACACCGGGAACGTTTAGCGTTTTAAATGTGTGATTTAGTTTTTTGTATTGTATGGGTTCCATACAAGTAATGAAGAATTCAGAACGTGATACGTTAAATGCAGTATAATATGTGTATATACACATTTGAGGTTAATAATTTATCTTTCATTCAAGTTATTTCATCAGTTACGTACTTAAACTTTTAGTCTATCTGATCACGTTCTTGTAGTAAATGTATATGCAAAAGTGCACTTAAAATATCACAGCATTAAGTTTCAAAATAATTTGTTATTTTGTCTAATGTTGGGTTATAGATTTATATAACAGGTTTCGCTCTAAAATCATTCCGACGACCAACAACAACATTTCAAACTTTTCGCAAATCAAATTCAAATGGACACACCTAGCCGTGCGCATAGGTACAACTGGTTAACAGGAATCGAATCCAGCGAGAGTGTTCAAAGCCAATCAACACAGTTGATCCGGACTCGGATATCGATCCAAATTTGCCAGTTGAAACATATAGAGTCAGCATATTCCGGATGGTGAGTGATATTCACTTTTATTACGCCCTTAGAGGTTTTTTCTATTGAGACACAAAAAATATATAAATTGACATAAAAGACAAAATACAAAACATCTAAAATGGACACGATTCGAATCAGTTTAAAAGAATGCTTTTTACTTATCAAAAGCATTCAATTGACAAATTGATTTTTTATTTCAAAAGTACAAACTCAATGTCATTCGTGACATTGAAATACTTAAAGAAAAATATTTTACAACTAAAAATACTTATTTTCTATTTATGATTTGTGAGAAAATCGCAGGGGAGTGAACAACGTAAGGTTCAAAATACCAACGTAAGAATTATAAATAATTTATTAAATCAATAATTTATATTCCAAAAGCAAAACTACCAGGCTCGCAGAAAGTTACAAGAGAACATAACTAACAGGCAGTGACGGTCGTAAATCTCTTCTGACCTACTGCTGCCCTAGTACTTGAAGCTACAGCGTTTAGAGGTCAAAGTCGAGGACGGGACGATGAGAGGAATATTTTAAAATGGATTACTGAAGTAAATGTAATATATAACAAAATATCTGTATCCCTGAAACACAAATACGGGAACATAAACAAAAATCGCATTCGATGGAGTGTGGTCCCAAAATGGTGTGCACGGACAACTAACATATGTAAAAGACCAGCGAATGCTCAAAAAGTATATTACTTTTAAAACATTGTAAATTGTATAAAATTACTTGAAATAAAAATCGTCATGGTATACAAACTGTAAGTAAACGATTGAGTGTTTTGTTGCCATAATCAATAAAATTCTTGATTTTATATTCAAAAATATTAATGCCTGGTACACTTGTAACGTATTCTTTTTACCCGTTGCTTAAAGATAACTATAAAACATTATCAAAATCCCCTAATCGTTCTAAGCAAAGTTTCGACCACGATCGCGCCATCTGGCGTGAATTCCATCTTGTTTGTATTACAATTATAACAGAATGGGCGCAGGATGCGGCTCGGGGCGACACTTGGCCGATATTAACTTGCTCTCAGAAGCACGTGACTGGATTCGAACCCAAAACTGTGTTACTTAGGGTTGAAGCATTCGACCGAATATATTTAGCGTGGTATTAATTCAGTTTATATATTTAGATTAGACTTTTATTTTATTTTATGCTATACTAACTGCGCCTGACGGCTTTGTTCCCGTTGCTAGAGTCAACGTTTGAATACTAAAATGCAAGGCAGCCCTTGCATTTTTCGAGGTAAAAGGTAACACATAGTATAATTATTATTATTATTCTTGTTCTAGGTATAAAAAAGTTAGGTTACTGCTTGACCGCCAACTTAAGATAAAAATATATAAAGTGTTTCTATAGTCACGAGTCGAAAATTTCAACTCAGTCACAATGTAACGATTACGTTGCACGCTGGCAAACATTCGGAACTCCGTGGGACAATTATAGCACAGTGGGTTGCAGATCGCGCAGCGCGCCCCCAGCGACACTTGTGCGTTATTAACTTGGTCCCCCGTCCCACGTGACTGATATGTGCGCTACTACGAAACTTGGCTGTGCTCACATGTACTTTACTAAGTAGGCACTTACTTATCCCTTTCCTAGACGAAGCTTAGTTGGATTTCGTGTGCGGAATCTAAGTCCGCGCCGTGAGACTTTTCGGATCTAAAACATATCCAAATTGTGGAGAAATTCGTTTGGACCTTGCAATTGTACATGAAATATTCTTTATGCCATAATTAATCGGATTTTTAGATTATATTTTATACAGGAAAATATTATATAACTAAACTATTAGCTTCGTCGTTTATTAGTAAAATCAATAAGTTTTATTCCCACTTTTTTCAATCTAATAAACAAAAATCCCGTGACAAAGAAACTCATCCATCTCATTATGTTTGAAAATTTTTGGCGCAAATTCCAAAAATATTATTTTAAATAACAGATGTATTTTTTTAGTAAATATTATATTAATACTGCTTGAAATAAAACTAATCTTAAGGATTTTATCGCGGTTTATTTTTTATTCTACGTTCCCGACGTTTCGGCTGCTTTGCAGCAACCATGGTCACGGGAGGACTGAGGTGTTTGACGTCCTGGTGTCATAGTTTGACGGGGGTACCCTCATATTTAGTTGTTACTTGCGGTCCGATCTACGCAGAAAGAGCTCACTGTGTCTTGAGGTCTTGCAATGGTACGCTTGGTTCTGGATTTTATGATGTTTACTACAGGGTCCCAAGCTGGTGGTAGCACCCAGCCATCTTCCCTATTGAAATTAGGATGTTTTTTAATTTCAATGGCCTCGCGTATCATCCTTGGTCGGAATCGGTGTTCTTTTGCGAGGATCTGTGGCTTATCAAATCTGATATAATGGCGGGTGCGATCTTGTACATGTTCACAGATTGCAGACTTCGTGGAGCGCCGGTGTTATAAAATATAAGCCGGTGTATAAAAGAACACATTGCTGATGTAAAACACCGGCGCTATAAAATCCAGAACCAAGCGTACCATTGCAAGACCTCAAGACACAGTGAGCTCTTTCTGCGTAGATCGGACCGCAAGTAACAACTAAATATGAGGGTACCCCCGTCAAACTATGACACCAGGACGTCAAACACCTCAGTCCTCCCGTGACCATGGTTGCTGCAAAGCAGCCGAAACGTCGGGAACGTAGAATAAAAAAATAAACCGCGATAAAATCCTTAAGATTAGTTTTATTTCAATGTGTAGTATTCGCGTAAATATAAGAAATCAATATTAATACTGCTTGCTAAAAGCCTGTATATAGAGTATAGGAAAGCATAGGGTGTATTATTTTATCACAGCTTTTTACTAGCTTTGTGAACTGTCTTAGTTGAGAGCGACAGGAAAAAACAAGAAAATAAATTCTAGGTAACCCTTTGCGACTAGGAAAGCGGCAAGGGATTCACTGGGGGGTAGGCGAGGGGTCGGGCTCTGGACCAGAGACAAGCAACAACAACAACAACAATCCGAAAAGAGTCGAAAATATTTCAGAAAGTACCTACGTATAAAACGCTAGATTAGCCAAGGCATTTCGTGTGGGGTTTGAACCCTACCTCCCCCCTGCCTACGGACTTGTTTGCCACCATACCCAACGCCATGCCAGTTGGATCCCTTTATGCACTTACGATTAATAACTGACAATTCCGGTATACGTTACAAAAATGACAGAACCTCCCCGCACATCGCCCCATATTCGCCATTTCTTTTTCTAGACCCCCCCCCCCCCCCGGGTGGAGGTACAAATTAATATTTCCTCACAATGCTCGTCCGGTAAGTGGCGTCCCGTCCTTTCGCTCCGTTAGGTATTGTTGTATAAAAACAGTTTACATGCCGGTCAGACGACGTCGGCTTTAATTTATTCGGTAAAATTGTCGGCGTTCAAGAAGTTTTCACTTTTAATTGTTATTTGTTTGAGGAGAGCTTTTTGGTGTAGTGTATTTTATTCAAGGCCCGGTTTGGAGTTGTTTGAAATAGAAAGTCTTGACCTTTGTATACGCTTAATGATGTATCAATCGAAGTCTTGTTTGCTTTACTTAGGGTCTGCCTTCAATGTGCTTATATAAACGCGATCGTGTATCTATGAAATATCTAATAGAATGGTTTACATACCTGTTAGCTTTTAAACAAAGTCATTGTTCTATAAGAGAATATAAATGCTATGCGCATCCTCGTAAACATTAGTCAATTTATTTTGACAACGACTTAAACTATCAACTTAAGAGAAAAACTTAAACTATCAACACAACGATTGCCACCGAGCAACAACTATTCAGTGATGTAATAAAAACCTTCAAAGATCAAAGTTAGATTAACATCATGTCGGCCTACCCTAAAGCTAAGGGCAAGAACTTATTACATACGATGGCTTATTACATTCACGGGCCATAAAACGGGCGACATTAAAAGTACTCTTTTAATTAGTATCGACGAGCGTCCGCGTCGCACACGCGTCGTAAATCCGTGCCTGCAAACGGTATGCGACATAAGTTGGTGTGTGGCCATTAGATGGGTAACAAAGAATACAAAATCAATTTATGACTTTAATTTTTTTCTCTATGTAATTATTTAATTTAGGGTATTATTTTTTTATTACTAGAGGTACAATATAATAATAAATATTTTCAAACAAAAACAAATAACAATAAGTACGGTCCAAATCTAAGCGACGCTTGTATTATGGGTACCGCACAATATCACTATTACCCGGGACCCTCGGCGCAAAGAGCAGGCTTGATATCAGCTGTGCTAATTAGGTCGGGATAAAATGTGTAAACTTTGAACTCAACTGTATAAAGTTAATTCTATAACCATACATCGAAATTTAATTTACAATAGTGTGATATAATTTATAAGGCAGTGTTAGAATTTTAGCGGAAAAGGGAAGATCTTCCAGCCAGGCGGGTGGTATGCCTGGCGGGGCGACCGCTATGCCCCGACGGTTATTGTCGGGATCTTGTATATATGTTACATGCTCCGAAAACTCTGATAGCGCGATTCAGGATTGTGACGTCACTTGTCTATTGTTCTGAATGCGTCTGTAGTGCCATCTACGTAGCTTGTGGTGCGGTTGAAGTAGTCGCTACAGAATTTTTGTACAGGGATCTCAATTCCCAGATAGCGAGTTTCACATTCATTTCATGATCCAGCGGCAAAATTCCCACAGCACTAATAAACTTTGCACGTTTATCCTGTAGGAACACTAATTAAACCGAGAACTGCTGAACCTGGCCAAGGAAACTTGATAAATTCCTTTAGTCTTTCTCCAAGAGGAAATTAGCACTATAAGGGCGAGTTTCTAGTTAGCGCCCATTTCACAGTCGATATTTGCTTTTGTTCGTCGATATTTTATTTTCTCAGCGCGCAGGGGAGCGTGGGGCAGATAAGATTGTTAGGAAGGCACGGTATTGTTGCGGGTGGGTGCGGGTTAATTGAGAACGCTTTTTTGTAACTAGTCCTGATATTGTTACAGTGTTGAATTTTGGGATTTAAAGGTAGTAAACAGAGAGATACAAAGTAAACTACATAGGGATTACTGTACTAAGAAAATATTACGTGCGATACAATAAGAAAGGTCAATTATAACTATAATATACACAAAATTAAGCATCAGTAGGTCAATGCAATCATCACATACGAGGGTAAACAAATCAAGTACTCACAATAGGTATAAAAAAAACGAACAACGGCAAAAAAATATTTTGGGCAACCGCACACCACTCAAATTCTTCCCAAAAAACACGTTTCCAAGCATATTATATTGCAAAACCCTTTTAAATATTATGAATCCACAATCGTTCGAGAGTAAAACGCCATTAAAGACCGCACCGTGTTAGCAAGGACAGGTAAAAACCATAGGGCTATCGCGGCGGCGTGCCAACGCTCATTAGTAAGGTCAGGACCTCTCGAACCCGAACAAAACCGAAACAATTTCACAAATTTGTCATCGCCTCTGGGATTACAAAGCACTGCTCCATTTTCGGGTACCCTAGTAATTAACCAAAACATTTTGTCCTAGAAAATTTATTTGGATTAATGACAGTCAGTTGTCGTGGTACCGTTACCTATTTTGCCCGTTTCACTCTTTGTGCTATTTGATAGATACCATTTTTGATACATGGATGGTCTTTAACGTGTGCAAATTTGTAATTAAGTCCATTTTACTGAACTTAGTAAGTTATAAGAATATTCAAAAACCACTGGGTAACCACGCAAGAATAATAATATGCAATAATATGCACACAAGAATAATATAATTTCATAAAGCCTACAATATATATTTTTTTATACTGCAAAGCTTATACAAACATTGCCATTAAAATAAATGAAAATGAAAACTTACTAAATTTTCAAGTTAGAAACAAGTTTGGTAGAAAGAGATTTTGAAGTATTTTCAAGTAATTAATATAATTTATGAAAATTGCGAGTGTTATTATAAGGCCCGCGATATGAAAACACAGACGGCAGGATTTAAGAATAGGGGAGAGGGGGTCTCACACCATATTCACCCTTCACAGTTGGGCCACAAGAATAAATAGCTATATTAGTGAACATGAAAAAGAAATCGTTGTCTCGTCAACCGCCAATTGATTTTATGAAGTTCTGTTATAAAATTGAATTCTATTCTAAGGCAAATGTATTTGTCTCACCTCAATTTCTGCTTTCTCCATGCATTCGATAATGGTTGGCAAGCGTCCAAAAGACTGAGACAACTCTATCCCCTATTCAAAACATAAAGGCTCAATACGTATATTGATTGAACCTTTATTTTTGCATCGTATAGTACTATCATAAAATATATTATAGAGTAAATAAAGAACAGTGTATTTCCTGAAATGATTATACCTATTTAAACTTTAACCATCACAGATGAATATAACTGAAAATCTGAATTTTCATTTCAAAATTATTCAAGTTTGAGTTATAAATTATCAATTAGGAAGCCGATAACTCCAAACCCCCTCAGTCACCAATTTTACGTCCTTTGACCTCTGATTTAATGGCCATCGAATAAATAACTTCAACTTTTTACGGAGCTCAGAACACTTTCAACATGAATCCATATTCATGAAGGTACCGTCTTGATGCCTTGCAAGGAATCCTCCCGCCCAACACTGCGTTTTATTCAATTAATTCTCGATATCGAAGTGGATCTTAACGGAACCACTCAACGTTGGCTTTTAAAAAGGATCTATGAATATTCCGCAAAGTACTCGGGGTTAAGAAGTCTTAGCGTTCAATGTTAGAAATGAAAAGGTGCTTCGAGATATCATTTCAAACAAGTGTATTTTGTAATTTTTATCATGATATGGTAATTGTATTGTTATTTTACATTATCTTTAAGCATTTTAAAATAATACTATTCAGTATACATATTTTAGAAAACTCATTTAAAAAAAAAACTTAGTTATGTACTTAACGTGAATTATGGATTTTATAAAGATGTACCACTAATTTAATAGAAAGTTTTATTAGTACTTTTCTCCTAAAAAAAATACTGACATTTGAAACATAAAAAATAGGCATTCGTGTTGTTAAATATTAAAATTCTTGACGATAAAACTACACTATGGGAATATTTCTGTCAATACAAATGCGTGTAGTACTAAACCAACAATAGCAGAAATTAAAAAAGAAAACTCACCACAATATCAATTTGCGAAACGAAGTCGTGGAAAACCTCTACTAAAATTTTAGTAGCCGCCCTTTTCTTGGCCCCAACAATTAACGTGATACCCCGTGCAGTGTCTTGCAAGTGACTTGTATCGCACAAACGCAGACGATGCGTTTAATTTGGACCGCACCAGGGTGGGAGCAAGTGTGGGGGGGGGGGGCAGGGAGGCGGGCCGTGTGGTGTAATAAAACACATGATTTGCTTAAATCATTGCGCTTGCTTCGCTAGGGGGCGTTGCAGTGTTAACGAGTCGTGCAGTAATGGATTGGAGAAGTCGTAAAAGTGTTAGATTGTGTTTGTTGATTAAATCAAAGTGTGTGAGAAAACAGACATATACACGCACTTGCCTTAGGATCAAATAATGCGTACAGGGGTTTTTTATAGACTTGCGTCAAACGCACAGAAAATTACAATCCATATATGAAAGAAAACTTTCTAAACGTTTGGGGGATAAATTAATATAATCAGTGTAGTGGCATCGAAAATTGTTTTAAAACGAAATGTAACATACCATTTATTTCAACGATGCTATTCCATTATATTTATCACAATTAAGTGTATATCAAATAAATATGACAAATATTCTGCATGTGACAAGATGTCATTCTGAGTGTTATTTAAAAGTTGTATACTTGCCGTAAGTGGCTTCGTACCGAAAACTGAAACCATGAATTCAGCTAGGTTTTATAGCCCCCCCCCCCCCTTCCCCTCCCCCTCCCCCCTACCCCCGAGTTGGAATTTTCCTTCGAACTTTTCATGACATCAAAATAAAATGTGAATGACATGTTTTTTTTTAAATCCGATAATTACTAATTTAGTCAAGAAACTGCAAGGTAAATTAAACCAAGAAACGCACGAGCCGAGTATCGCGTGGAGCGCTGAGTTGTGATCGCTTGACAATTTATAAGCTGTAGTAGAAGCAAGCTCAAGTTCGCTCATAACATAACATTTATAACACAACCGTAACTTTTCATCACCCTTATTGAGTTAGGAACCCCCAACTAAATTCAGGCACAAGTAGCTATCATATCTAATAGTCTACCACCTTAATAGTGATTCGTGTTCCGACCGGCCGCTGGGTCCCGCCTAAATGAATTTATTGTCCAAAAGGTTATCTCTTGAGTACATTTATTGCGCGTTTTGTAAGGAACCACTAGGGATGTGGATGAAAACATAAAAAAGATAATTTAACAACTTTTGTAACTAGACTTCTGATGGAGTGGTATGGCTATGTAGTCTAGTACCTTTAAGATTCGTGCCATATTATGAATTATGAGACAGTTATAAATTATTAATTAATGGAACCAAGGTGCAGAAAGAAAAAAAACTAGCGGAGTTTTACAGATTAATGCGAATTAAATTAAACTGTTTTAAAAAATATTCTTGGCGGACAAAACATAAAAGACGAGAAAGCGGCAGCTCATATTATTGATTTTGGCATTTTTATAGCAAAACATATAGGTTTCTTATATTTACGCGAATACTAAACATTGAAATAAAACTAATCTTGCGGATTACAATAAACGCGATAAAATACGTAATATTAATTTTATTTCAAAACATAGGATTAGGCACCTTTTTTAAGGTCTACCACATGATTATCTAAGGCTCTACAAAGAGTACAGCAGCTTAAAGTTCAATGCTGCGTAATCTATAGATTAGTGGTTGTAGCTCGTTACTTGTCCACTCAACCAACGCAAAATATATCAATATCTCAACGTCTCCATGCTCAGCGGCGCAGCGTGCCGCGCAAACTTTTAATTGGAACAAAATCCCGGCACCGAAGGCGTTTTAATTAGGAAAATTTCCTATGAACAAGCGGACGCGATATAATTTCTATGCAAATTGAGCATTTAACTTCGAATAACACAGAACGAACAGTTACTCCGCAAGACGGAGCCCGCAGTACATTGTGAATTGATTAAGAGCTAATTGATCAAGTTCGTCGCGAGATTATTAATAGATTTTTGTTTGTTTGGTGACACCAGAGGAGACATGGAAAATCGCGTTTCTTCATTTTTGTTAGGATACGGATAGCCGTATCCAATTTATTATTTATTCATGATCCTATATATATAGGATGATGATGTTATGTGTTTTTTTAAACACTATGTCAGTTACAAAATAAATATCGTTAAACGAACACATCAACTATACGGTCTGTCACTAAGCAACACTTATATTATGGGCACCGTACAATGGACTGGGGATGAACCCAGTATATATTTCTTATATAGATAGTAAACATACACATAGTTTGTCCCTACCAGGATTCGAACCCGGGACCCTCTGCACAGAAAGCAGGGTCACTACCAACTGCGCTAATCAGGCCGTCAATAGGTTAGCATACATTATATTATAAGTAGTTCTCTTAAGGGCTACGCAAAATGGAATACAGAATTTTAACCAAAACGCAGTGAGTGCATTTAAATATATTTATCGAGTGTTGTCAGACAAAAAACCGTTATAAATATACAAAAATACTATAAAAGATCTGTTCAACTTTTCTTTCATTGTATAAATTCCCTTTACAGATAAATTCCAATTGATATGCAAATACCGATGGCGGATAGCCTCAATCCAGAACTTAATTTTCAATATTAACTTTCTTAGCCCGATCGCATATTCATTAGAAGCGGCCGTTGCTCGAGTTATCAATTTTGCTCGGGTGTCAACTACAATCGATATCGAATTGAATATCGAGTTAAATCGATTCTCGACTCTTTCGAATTAATTGAGCGTTGGACGGTAATTGCAAGCCATTTATCAACGTTGTTGTGGAGTGTTGACCGATTTATTCAATGCTAATTATGATTATGTTTGAAGATATATTTAAGTTTCGATAATGAGTGAGTGAGTGAGTGATATTTGTAGTTATACAGGATACCGACCCAGTATGGGGACCACAGAAACTATAAAAGATAGGAAAAAATGTGCTTAGGAACGATGTTATTTTAAACATAAGAAAAACTACATTCATAGATTCAATAAAGCCGCGAGTCGCGGGCGTATGCAAGTAAATAATAACTAAATAAATAAAAAAAATTCTTAAGTTAATGAACAATATTATGTGCCGAAACAAAAATCAGTCAAAGTCAAATCTTTTATTTCGTATAGGCCTACGGGGGAACTCACAAATTGTTGCTGTAACAATAAACGCGTTAATATCCGTAACATTAGTTTGATTTCAATGTGTAGTATTCGCGTAAATATAAAAAGTCAGTTCCAACAACGATTTGATAACATTTATTAATAGGCGCGCACGCATCAATCACATATTTACTTCTAAAATGTTAGTCGAAGTCCGATGACCAATCAATTCAATCTGGCTACAGATCAAACGCTTCATTCGTCTATTAATATCAATCGCTCTTTCAATTAAATCAACATAATTATTGGGTTCAGTGGGTGTCAATTAATTTTACTTTGTAGCCTTAAAAGTCGCTTAGTTCGGATATTCTTAAAAGGTAAATGAAAGTAAAGCATTAAAATATCAGCCTACTTTACCGGCCTGAAGATTATTCTCGAGGGAATTTCAGGCACCATTTCAGGGGCTCAATTCTGCTATTTTACAAATGTTTCAGAGGAGTGTCGATAGAATGATTTTAGACATTTGGTAGTCTAGTTTTTTAAGACCAGTGGCTTTCCACTGACCAGCCATTCCACTGCCTTAGCACTATTTCGTATTCTGTACTTTAGTCATGTAATATAATGTGGCTAAGTAATGGTATTCTACTCGTTATGTGACGTTTCTAGCAATCGACACCCAACCATTGACACTGAAATGAGACTCCACCAAGACGAGATTAAAGTTTTAGCGGAATAGCTAATCTTTAACAGTAATTTTATTGAAATTATAAGAATTTCTACTGGTGGTAGGCTTCGGCCGTGGTTAGTCACCACCCACTGAACAAAGCCATGTCGCCAAGCGGCCTAGCCGTGTTCCGGCATGATGTTCGGTGTTGCCATTCATGGATGGCGGGTCAGATCAGTTGCGCTGCATGTGCTTAGTGAATGTAGCGTCTCGATCTACTGCCGCCTTCCTACCTAGGCAAGTATGCGCCATCGTAGATCTCATCGCCACTTACCTTCAGGTGAGATCGAGATCAAATACTTGCCTATAATGTAATAATACAAAAAGAAATTGGTCCCCAGTTATCTTTACCAGTAAATTGAGATAACCTGTCACGTGGGCGAGTGCGTGTGTGTGATCTGGTTTCATCAATTAATCATGGAACATGATCTAATACCTTGAATATAATTCCTAGGAGCTGTCAGAGGTGACTGCCAAACTTCCCCAAAACTGGTTGGAAATGACGTGTAGTTACAGCTTATAACTGAAAAGCCTGAAGTAAATCAACGCTTTTACTCCAATATCCTAACTTGTATGTGACATGTTCCATCGGATATTATCGTCTGGAAAGTTCTGTAGAGATTGTACTGTGTAATTGGTATTCATACAAGCAGCGCGGCGTACGTTGTGTGGGCAGGCTTCGGTGTTGCCAGGATTCTTTCAGAAATATCCGGAATTATGAAGAAAATTCTGTTGGATATTAAACATTTTATTTTATCATACCTCGGGCTTCGGGTATTGAAGGAATTTTCTGGGTATTAATATTTTATTCTAAGAATATTTCATATTAAATAATATATATTCAATGCTCTATTTGTACATACCGAGGAACCACGCATTCATATTATTACGTAACCTGATCGAGGTGATAACATAATAAACATGGTCAGCTTTACTGAAATTATAATATGTATAGCAAAGTATCTTAAAAATATATGTCAATGGTAATTTGATAAGTATGGGTACATACCACATAAAACTCAAATGTTCACCGTTTGAGTTTTACGTAGATATTATAAAAAAAACAGTCAGTCATAAAAATTTACCAAAATATTTTTGAAGCGATTTTAATAATAATACCCATTTTAATGTCTATTCTGGTATCACCAGTCACCCTGTGTGGATTTCAACGGAAGCTATAAATCGTCTTTGTTTGTTATAGCAGCGGCCGATAGCACCGCGAGTGTTATAAAATCGTAATGGCGCTGCATGCCGCTTGATTAATGTCACTTTACGCTAAAAGGGGTACGGAAATTTGTGAGTTTGAAAGTCGTGTTATAATAGTCGATTATTTAGTTCATGGTTGCAATATATAATTATTATAGTCTTCTCGTAGTAAATTGGAGTATTTAACTATTAATAAACGATTAAACAGAGCAGAGATCGTGTGTAAGATTGTTGAAAAGAGTAAAAGGGCCGTATAATAGAGGAATGGTCTGATAATAATTTATAATAAATATAATCAACTACGATTATCACTTGCTCATCGGTGCAGGAAAACATCGCGAGGAAACCGGCATGTCTGAGAGTACCCCTCGAAAGACGTGTGAAGTCCGCCAATCCGCACTGGGCTAGCGTGGTGAACTATGGCCTAATCCCCCTCGCATTGAG
The DNA here is from genome assembly GCA_905333125.1 of Pheosia tremula. Lineage (NCBI taxonomy): Eukaryota > Metazoa > Arthropoda > Insecta > Lepidoptera > Notodontidae > Pheosia > Pheosia tremula. Next base: position 8,743,285 of record HG995404.1, on the reverse strand, counting down.
GGGAGGCCCGTGCTCAACAGTGGGACATAAAAAAGGGCTGGTATTATTATAAAGATAATAAGAACATAGTTCCGTCGGTACATACATTTATCTATTTTAAAAGACATCACATATTCTTATACTGAGCCCAATTCGGCAATTTGTTTAATATTCTGTCAGTCTGTCTGTTTGCGCATCCTAGTTAATCGACCTAAAGGATTCTGTTGATACTTGACATGAATGAGTCGCCATGAGACCTAAACTGTATCTCAAAATCTTAAAAAATCTTTGCATGTTGATAGCTAATAATAAGCTATAAAGGCCTTGTTATTTATATATCACAAAATAAAAGGGTATGAAACAAGCAATTCTTAATTTAGGGACGTTGAGTTTATAAAAAAAAATTGAAAGTAACTATTTAACTGTCTAAATAAAAAAGACAGTACATTTTAAAAGAACTGACTAGGTACATACAAACCAAATATCTAGTTCGCAATACTCAAAAGCCTTCATCTTTCGGTGATCCGCACTCTACGACACGGCAACTTTTCAAAACCTTCAATTCAATTCATACCTCTAACGAGCCACTTTATATACTCGAGCCCATTCAGAAAACCTCAAATGCATTGAAATGATATATAATATATATAGTAGCTCTAATCTTGGAGATAGATTAGCTCTAGAGTTTGGGATGATACTTTGAAAAGAGATAAAAGAAAAAAGTTTTTCTGAAACATTTTGAAAATTAGTTACGTATATTGATTTATTATATTTACGCGAATACTACACATTGAAATAAAACATTTTTTTCGGATTATATCGCGTTTATTTTATGTTTTACGTTCCCGACGTTTCGGCTGCTTTACAGCAACCATAGTCACGGGAGGACTGGGGTGGTTGACGTCCTAGTGTCATGGTTTAAACTGGGGTACTCTTATATTTTTAGTTGTTGCTTACGGTCCGATCTACCTAGAAAGTGCTCACAATGTCTTGAGATCTTGTAATGATGAGCTTGGTTTTGGATTTAATTAATTTTATATACAGTAGTTTTATTTCATAATAAATGTACTTTGAAAAGAGCTAAAACATCAAAATAAAACAATTGCCTGTTCAAAAGGTGCATGAAAAGGCGAGCATATAAATATGATTAAGTGACTACAACTACAATTATACCAGACCCTGCTATTATATACTATTATATATTTATAACGTCCAAGCAACTCAATGGTAAATGGAATTAATCTCAACAATATCATCTTGTACACGAGCATGTATAGGTAAATAATTAACTAATTCCGTCTGTAAACCAAAACGGAATTGCATACATATTTCACAGTGCACCGACCGCCACACATCTGAGATCCGGCGTAACTCACGTCCGTAACACAACTGGGTCAGTGAGATCCGGCGTGAGGCGAGCCACTTGTTTTGTATGTATGAGACGGACAACTGCGGAGGACGTATTTAAAAGAAGACATTTGACTCACTGCGCTCACTGAATGCTAAGCTAACGTTTTACGACGACCGACTTGCGAGTCAAAGGCTAGTTTATTATTAACCAGTTTCGGTGTAGAATACTAAAGTTCGTAGACTTGGTTTTATGACGTCAGTGTTGTGAATAAAAACTGAATTCAAGTCTAATTATTCTGGAATTTTGCATTTGTATTTGGAACTTCTCTTTTGTTTTGATTTTAATTTTGTAATCTTTAACCTGCTTTGTGTTCAATAAATAAAATAAAATAAAACGTTCAAAATAGTCTACAGCTAAAACCACTGGGCGTCGTAACACATTGAATAAGCAAGTCAATAGATGAGCGAGCCGCGAGCAAAAGCTACATTTAAAAAAAAGCTTAATAAAATGTTGTAATTTATGCTTTGCATTTTGGAATGTAATAAATAGATATTGAATAAATACTTTATTATGCATTCCACTCGTTTTATTTTAAACATTTCAATCTAACTTAAAGAGAAAACGTAATCCAAAATGATAGTTACGAGTTAACAAAGTATTCAATTTGAAAACTTAAATACATAAAATTAGTTTGTGCCATTCATATTTTAATGGTAAACATTTATTTTGGAACAAGCTTTGTCTGCGACTTCGTCCACGTAATAAGAACAAAGAATATAAACATCGTTTAAAACTCCTGGTTCCTCGCCAACAATGTGTGAACAAAGCACTCTTCAAGACCAATCAAACGAATGCAAACTCGATAGGTCTACTCCGAGCCCTCACTGTAATATGAGAACACAAACTTTGGACATCCTTAGACCACGACAAAAATTGATGTCTCATACCACTGACTCGATAACATAGACACCTTAAAGGGGTGAATATAACGCGTCAACACAATGCAATTTTAGATTTCCCCCTGCGAATATAAAGCTCAAAGTCTAATGAAGCTTAAAAACATAAAAAGTGTAACTGCTCGGTCATTGCTCAAAGGAGTCGTTTAAATTATTTACATTTCTCTGGACGAGCTGACATTACTCATTCTGACCGAAATATGAAAGGTCCCCTCTTGTTTGGCTATCCGTTTTGAGTTATTTATACTTTACAAAGATATTTTCACGTTTTTGTGCGCGTGTTCATCAATTAAATCTATACAAATAAATAAAATTGGAGTGTCTGTTTGTAATATTAAAATAACCGCTTTTAACTAAGGGCATTTGGATGTATTCACGGTACATATACCAAAACAACATTTTTTACAATTTTTGTCTGTCTGTCTGTCTGTTTGTTTTGGCTAATCTCTGAGATGGCTGGACCGTTTTTGACGGGACTTTCACTGGCAGGTAGCTGATGTAACAAGTATTAACTTAGGCTACGTTTATTTTAGAAAAACACATTTTTGTTAAATACGACACGGACGAAGTCGCGGATAAAAGCTAGTATTATAATAATGCTTGACAAGCATGTCTCGGAGCATTGAGTGACGCGTATTAAGTATGAAGTCGCAAGTCTTTATACAAAAAAATACTAAAATAAAATAAAAAAAGTATATAAGCGCATATTGCGTACTTCAAATATACTCCGCAAAACATTAAATCATGCCCTTGAGACGCGTTCGTGTATTATCCGACATTTTTTTATCATACTTGAAAACAGAGCATTCGTACAGTCGTTGGGGTCATATCTTTTCAGAGTCTGTTGAGTGCGAGACAAATTAAAGAGAGAAATCCTACAGTGGGGTGACCATACTGACTGCGACTTCTATATTCCCAAAACACAGTCTTAAAACACAGTCTTAAAACGTATGATTACGTTACCCAATAAAACGTTTTAAATTCCGTGTTTTCTTATGACTTAACTTTGTAAATCATCTATGTAGATGTGTATCGGTACCTATTTAATATCAGGTTTAATCGGTTGCATACGAATAGTATAGGTACTTTTAAAATCTAACGGTACGGTACGAGACATGCTACATTTCATGTTAATAGTTTTATTAACTATTAAAGGGTCGCGTTTTGTAATACAACAAAAACAGGCATTTGCCCATTTGAAAATAGCTTTTCGTGAGAATATAGTACCTATACTCGTATCGTTTCAGTCAAGGTAAGTATGAAATCTTGGAAACAATAACTATATATGCTATATACCTACCTATTAACCGTACCTTATTGGCTGCTTGCTGGTATTATTATATTGTATAAAAGCATTTAGCGCTAAATGATTTGAATGCAACCTAATAAACATACTAGTTTATTATTTGAATATATTTCATGTCCCATCCGAACAGCCTCATAAATTATTATGCTACAAGGACCATAAATAGATAAATTCTCCAAACAATATTAATGTAAATGATGTCCCATACTCTACAATATCGTGGGCACACGATCGCGTCGTCGACTCTATGAAGGACGAGGCATTCAGAGTGCGAGCTCTCCCCGTTTCCCATTCATTGTGATGATTGCTGCACGCTCATTATACCTACACAGCGACTTTTAGCTGATAGACGGTCGGCTAGGATGTTTTGAAGTAAATCTATGCTGTGGTATGGGAATAAAAGCGATGCTTTGCTTTGTTTTGAAATCGATATATAACTGTAGCTGTTTTTTGTTAGCGTTAGGATAGTGTAAGGGTCTTTTGTCCCGCTCACACTACCCTCTTCATAAATACGAATGAAAGTGACAGCGTCATTTCTCGATGACGTTTGGGTTTCATTAGGATTTAGGAGTTTCTGCTTACTCTACTGTGCCTGGTACCTACATACTATATGTACTTATAGTACAGGTTGTGTGTTGTCCCGCAATTATAGTGTTGAATTTTCACTACCCACATTGTAAAATTGAAAACAAATCCCAGTCATTCTATAGATGTTTTAAAATGACCAATTAAACTTGCCATCGAACATCTTATAGAACATGCATGAAGACGACTTTTCTAAAAGTGGATATTGCAAATCTGACCGTCGATTATATCTCTGTGTGGCTTCAAGAATTAAGGCCGTAATATCTAGGTAGGAAAGTTTGTTTTTTATTACAATAATTTACTACTCCAAAGTTCGCCACTATAACACATAATAACTCAAGTTATATTTTCAATTATCATCAAGAAAAGTCCCAAAACAAAAACAAAAGTTTATCCATTACCATGAAGATTGATCGCGATAACACTCCCAATGGTTCGTTCAACTAAATAAATTGCTAGTTACTAGTAATAAGTAAGTTGGTAGGAATGTTTTCTATATCACATACCGTCACGCCTGCGATCCCCGAAGGGGTAGGCAGAAGTGTACTGTAGCGCATCCAAATTTCACCGATGGAAAATGATCCCAAATATAATAAGATACGAGCTTATTGCTATCATACTGGGCACACTCATCTCAAATAGGAGGAGAATTAAGGTAATGATCCACCACGCTGGCCCAGAGCTCGCTTTGATGAACTTTAAGCGAATTTCGACAGACGCGACACTTGTTGTACTAGTAGGTTACCACAATATATTTTTAACCTTTTTCATACTCACAGACTAATATACTCGTATATGGCTATACTCAATTACGTCGTGATGCATCTAATTGGTCTACAAAATATGGATCAGTATGAATAGCGCTGCCGCGTTTATGCGGGGCACTTCACCCGTGTAAGCAGTTGAGGACACGATTCCTATCCGACTGAGATCAAAGTTTCGTGCGTTCAAGGAGTTTTTACAACTGCGACCCCTTGAATTCACTACCTCTTTTGCCACCACAACTGTCGTATATAGAGCACAGCCTACACAGTCAAATTTTATTAGCTAAGTAATTTTAAAGACATTCACGATTATTTTTGATAGAAAAGTCAGATGCGCAAACTCATCATGGAAAATGTTGCATAAAGAAATTAAATTATAAGGGACACGTTGGATGCGCAAAATTTCAGGTATGGGTGACAGTGGACAAGACGAATTTCAGATTCATAGAAATCTATACATATAAATAAAATTGGAGTGTCTGTTTGTAATATTAAAATAACCGCTTTTTACTAAGTGCATTTGGATGTATACACGTTACCTATACCGAAACCACATTTTTTACAATTTTTGTCCGTCTGTCTGTCTGTCTGTCTGTTTGTTCCGGCTAATCTCTGAAATGGCTGGACCGATCTTGACGGGACTTTCACTGGCAGATAGCTGATGTAACAAGGAGTAACTTAGGCTAATTTTATTTTAGAAAAAAAAATGGGATCTCACGAAAAAAAATTAAAACCAATCTTGCAGCGCAGCGCCTGATTAAGTTTGATAGCAACAACCTGCAATGCGTCCCGCGAGCTCAGAATGGGCGAGCAGGCTGTTGTCAACGGTTGTCTTTGTTAAATACCACGCGGACGAAGTCGCGGGCAACAGCTAGTATACAATAAAGAAGATCATCCAGCATATTTGTACCAATGTAAAACAATACATTTACATCATCACTTTGTACTTCTTAGTAGTGTGAAGTTGAAAATAATTTCGAAGAGCTTTTATGTAACACGCACAAAGGAATGTCTTAGACGAATTGCCACATCATGCCTAGCTACAATGTATTGTATTAAAGCATATTCCAAGTCAAATCTAGGCTCAGGTGGTTTTGAAATATCGTAAGCAAGCAGAGGGATATAATTATGAATATCTACAAAAGTGCTAGGTTTTAAAGGTTGTTTTACTTTGCTTATAAGTTTTGCCGTCAGTTTCTATCCATGCGTAAAATTTTAGACTAAACCTTATTGGTTAAACTAAGAATGTTCTAAGAACACTATTACTTACGATAATTCCTATGACGATGCCAAGTAAGTATTATTACAGGTTTTGGTAGTCAATGTGAGGTGTGATATGATTGGGTACAATTATCGGGACTTAAGGGTAGGGCCCTTAACAACCGCGCCTAAGAAGAGATCTTCAATATCTTTTGAATGATTTGCATTTACCATTTTATTAAGTACCTTCATTGGTTTCATATTGCTTTACCGCCTTTTAAGTATTCTCTATTTGAAATGGAGTTTGGAATTAGCCTACTCCATCCGATTTTATAATCGGAATTTAGAGCGAAAAAAAAATGGAATGAAAATATACTTGCGACCTAGTTTGTACTTAACTTAGCCTTTTTTCTAAACAGGGTGGATAGGCAAATACGCAACAGCGGCATCAAAAGGGACGCATGTTTACTCCTTCACTATTTAAATACTTTTACCGGTACCAGATAGACGGTTACGGTTTTTCACAGTTCGCTTAGGCGCGTCCCTGACTTAGTTCGTTAGTTGTATGTAGTGTGCCCATGTTTGAGGTAGCTCGAGGACTGTTTGATGGTAGTGATTGATCTGTTTCTGCTCTATTTGTTATTCTTTTGTTAGATCGTTTTATCTTTTCCCTTTTGGTAGTAAAGCCCCCATATTCTGAACAGAATATGGTACTCCTACACTTATCTACATCACAAAGTTTGTAGCTATTTGCTTATTTCAACCTGACACAGGCGACATAATATATTATTTTATACACGCAATAAGGCTCATTTTGGCAGGTTTTTTTTCAGTTACTGAAAATCTCATCGTTACTTAATCCTTAGCGTTAACAAGGACAAGTTGTCCAACTCGAGCTTGTATTTTATTCAGAGCGTTTTCAGGGCCATCTTTAGTTATCTCGGTAATTGCGAGCCGCCATTTCTTGAAGTCGGAATTGCCATAATTGCTGTGCCAACACGACACCGCTCGTAATTGTGTTATCTGCCAAAGAACGCCATTAAGTCATTAGTGTTGAATAGATGAATCTAGTTATGAAGAAACTTTACGCTCTGTTATATTTGATACTTTATTTTCAATTTCTAAACTTTTACAAACACACCAATTTTCAAAGCCCCCATGTCTGGTGAAATCAGCAGAACCAATTATGGTTCGTAAGCCATGAAACAAAAATATGAGCATATTAATTATGGTTCGTAAGAAACATGTGCTTGAGCCACTAAGCTTGACTACCGCCTAGTTTTACAGTTAATCTAACTAATATTATAAATGTGAATGTTTGGATGGATGTTTGTTACTCTTTCACGCCCGAACGGCTGAACGGATCGGGATGAATTTGGCACAGAGATAGATTATAGTCTGGAATAGCACATAGGCTACTTTTTATCCCGGTAAAATGTATGGGTCCCGTGGGATAGATGTTTTATTTTTTCATACTTTTTATCGCAGGTAACACCGCCGGGCGCAGCTAGTATAAAAATAAATAAATATCGCCAGACGAACATACCAACTATACAGTCCCATACTAAGCAACGCTGGTGTTATGGGTACCGTACAATGGACTGGAGGCGAATCCAGTATATATTACTTATATAGATAATAAACATCCATGACTTGGGTACAAACATTCGTGCTCATCATAGCAAGTTTGTCCCAACCAGGATTCGAACCCAATACCCTCGGCACGGAAAGCAGGGTCACTACCTTACTGCGCTAATCAGGCCGGCATCGGTATATCGGCTAACTTACATTAAAAGCCGTCTTAAAGAACATGTAACTGCACATTTTCACAAACAATTACTAATTCATGGCATAAATCCACTCTACCAGCGCCCTACTGTCCGATCTGTTACTCAGATAACGATAAGATGACATTATAATCATCCCTGTGGTTCGTTCGACATTACTTATTCATAATATTTAGTGGTCCTGCGTTTTAAAGAGGAATTAATGGGGCCAGAGGAGCTCGGCCGCTCCCAGAGGTGTCCCCTTGCGAGTGCTAGTATATGGGGAAGGCTATTTAATTTGCTTTGAATATGAATATTTTGTAGCATGATTGACTAAAGATTTTGGCCGGGAGATTAGGGGATATACATGAGAGCCATAAGTACACACATTTTAGGGTGATCTGCAATGTTTCAGATAATCCCAGTTATATTATAAATGTGAAACTTTCGATGGATGGATGTTTGTTGCTCAATCACGCTAGAACGGCTGAACAGATCTTGATGAAATTTGGTATACAGATAGATTATAGTCTGAAATAGCACATAGGCTACTTTTTTATCTCGGTAAAATGTATGGTTCCCGTGGGATAGATGTTTAAATTTTTCATAGAGCAAAGAGTCGACATGATTTTTTGCATAGGTAGTGGTAGTTTAGGGGTCAGAAAAGGACATAGGCAAATTTTTATCCCGAAAAAATGCACGGTCCCTATGGGATAGCATACAAGAACCGTGTTTTTTAAACATTACTTTTTAATCGCGGGTAACACCGCGGGGCGCAGCTAGTCGACCATATGTATTAACAAGCCGCGGCTATGGCGTTTTTTCCAGGATGATGATTTGACCATAAAACACTAATAGCAAGACCAATTCATGAATAGCAACCGGTACTCTCTCAGTACGCGACGGGTACCATCAATAACTCGAAGTCAAAGTTCCAACTGTTTGTATTAACATGTAAATAGAATCATGGCCGTTGTATTCTCTTGTTTGTCGTGTTAATACCTCATTTATTTTAATAGGGCTGTGATGCTTGAGATTAGGGTGAAGATGGTGTGAATTGCTTTTGAGTATACCTATTATCGGAGACAACTGACTTGTCAACATAATGATTAAATAATTTGTAAACTAATGTAGATTGTGTGGGCCATTCACTTTAGGAAAGAATTCCAAGAAATCAACTTAAAAGTAGGAATATGTGGATTAACAACAGCTTCACTGGTTTCTGAGGATAGACGTTAAAATACTGAGACCTTGTTTGGGGAGCTGAGATTATAATGGTCAAAAAAGGATAAGTTTGAAACATGAATATTTTCGTTTCAAATTCAATGAGATCGTTGTTTATTCTTAACCTAAGTGAAGCACAAACCAATTACTCGCGATCCCAAAATAGTAAACTCAACCGGCCCAAAGCCCCGAGATTCAAATCTCGAACGGCCGCAACGTGTCCGCAAACACCTTGTTCTGCGCGTCAAAACTAAACCCTGGGTACGTGTCAATTACGCAACGAAAACAATTACACGAACGAACGGAATGGCTGATTTACATAGAGGGGCAGATCAGCGGTAGGGTGCCGACGCCCGCCTCAGGCGCGGACGCCGATTAAAATCCCTAAAATATACGTCAACGTGTTGACGTTTTGATGAGGTGAAATAAATTGTGTGAGAGGGGGGGGGGGGGGGGCTAGGGCTGTGTTGCATAAATTCTGGGCAAGGAAGCACAGACCCAAATCACTAGCTTGCAAAGACTTAGTGCTTACTCAGCTTGAACTTAAGATTATCGGTACTGTATGTGACCAGGGTACTGCCAGCTCTCGTGATTATCTTGCGAAAGTATAACAATCTTTTTTCATGAGAGTAATTATTGAGTGGCTTGCCGGGTCTACTCTTATTGGTTACATTCCCAATCGGAGGTCGCTTCTGACTACTCAAAAGCGCGTTTTTGACGTTCGCGAATATTTTTTTCTTCTTTTGATTTTGCTGTTAATATTAAATTCAATATGCCGCATTATTCGCTTATCCTTGAACGATGCATGAAACGAGTTGATTATAGTAGAGCGATGATGACTACCACACACCACAGCAGAACTACGAGTATGCCTTATATGTATTTTAAAATAACCACCGCCCGTTTGAAATGCCATTAATGACTACCGCAGCTTATCACATCTGAGCACAGCACAGCTATACCTCTGGTCTTATCCTAACCCACCCACTTCGCTGCGCCCCTGGGTATACGCGTGCCCTAAGAAAATGAAGGTAATCAACTGTCTGCGTCGCCTTTTTGCTTTGAAAACTGTGTTGTGAGCAAATTTTATCAGCTTACGCCGAATGAGGAGCGTAGGACCTCCTTTTGTTTCAATGTAATTATTTGTTTTGTGAATTTGCTTGTTACCTTCATTGTGCGATGTTGATGTTTATATAAACGTCGACAAAGCTTACACAAATGGTTATTCTTAACCGACTTCAAAAAGGAGGTTCTCAATTCGGTTGTTTTTTTAGAGATTAAATCAATCGAGATCTTTTCATATCTTTTATTCCAATAATTATTGACAATAGGGCAACCAATGGCCATTCAAATAATCAAATACCACCTTCGACGTTTTGTAATTAATATTGTTAAAAAACATTTAACCCAAATCCAACCAGTTACCGGTACGTTAATGGAAACGTCAGTTGTACCGAGGACGCGGCGACATCTCGTCAACAGTTGGGCGGTGATCGGGTTCAACTTTCCACAACACCATATCCAGCGACAAAACTTACAATCAAAGCGAGTGTTCACAGAGTAACCAACTCTTTAAAAAATCCCCAGAAACAGACACGAAATACCCCTAAAAATCAATAAATAAAATCCTCAAAATAAACCCGTTTAGTTATTCAAACATATAATATATTTTTATATGTTTTACTAGCTGTTGCCCGCGACTTCGTCCGCGTGGTATTTAACAACGTCTCAACCGTTGGCAACAGCCTGCTCGCGTTCTGATCCCGCGGGACGCATTGCAGATTGTTGCTATCAAACTTTAAGCAGGCGCAGCGCTGCAACATTGGTTTTAATTTTTTTTCGAGAGATCCAATTTTTTTTCTAAAATAAAAGTAGCCTAAGTTACTCCTTGTTACATCAGCTATCTGCCAGTGAAATTCCCGTCAAAATCGGTCCAGCCATTTCAGAGATTACCCGGAACAAACAGACAGACAGACAGACAGACAGACAGACGGACAGACAGACAGACGGACAGACAGACAGACAGACAGACAAAAATTGTAAAAAATGTTGTTTCGGTATAGGTAACGTGTATACATCCAAATGCACTTAGTAAAAAGCGGTTATTTTAATATTACAAACAGACACTCCAATTTTATTTATATGTATAGATTAGGGGAAATAAGTACCTACATCAAGCCATATAATATGAGATAATTTTACCAACGTTCGTTCGACTTCGAGAGCAACATAAAACACACCAACCAAGGAGTTTTATCTATTTTCCCTTGTTTTGGTCAGATAGGTTGGATTATTTGAAGCCCAAAATAAATTCGGGCCCTAAGAAGCCTTATGCGCATATTTCCGACTTAATGTGGAGCTAAAAGCCTTAAGTTGGCAAGCCCCAGCCCCAGTGGGTCTATTCAGAACATTTTGAAAAGTATCCGAATGGATTCGACTAAAGTTTTTTTCGTTTCGACGACGATATTTCAGAGTCAATCTTGATGACCGAATCGAAGATTCGATACGTCTATGCAACCGAACGGTTTGATTTGAACACTCGCTGTGTTTACATAGTACATTTAAAAATGCAAGTTTAAATTAATCACCGAATCGGTCGATACAACTTGTCGTGATGTTTCATTATCATCATTTGGGTGCAATTAGCGTTTTATGGCGTCAATATTATGAAAACTAAAATTGGCCCTAGAGCCAAATAAATATTGTTTGAATTAATTGCTTAATTACGTACCTCATTTATATTCACGAATAAATACAAAAAATACAGGCGTTTAGATTTTCAGATTTGATAAAACCAAAGCACGTACAAAGTTGTGTAATGTACGACATATGACACACTATTGAACGTGCTAACTGTTAAGGCAAACTTAAAAACCACCAATTTAACTTCAACCAATGGAGTCGCGACCGAGTATTACTGGATTGGTTGTCACTTACGGGTGATAGTTTTTTTTCACGATATTATTTTCATTTGTCTCATTTTGTTCTTAATTTATGATTCAATTAATATATCACAATATAGTACCTACGTCAAAATAAATCAAACGATCTTGTAAAAAAATGCATGGAGTATTACTTGATTATGCTGAAGCCATTTCAATTTAACACTAACTATAGCTGTAAACATGCAAATAACATCAAAATTATACTTCTACTTCAAGAATCAAGACCAGAATCTTTTGTTAAGCACGCTCAACAGCTTGAATTACTCACAATTACGTATGTAATTCTGCCTGTAAATTACAAAGCAACAGTACTCGACCCCAACAATTTGTAATATTCAACGGAATAGAAATAATTTATACCCTCGAACTGAAAACCGAGCATTCGACTCTACAATTTTTACGTTGTATAATATATCAAATATCAAGAGTAAAAAGTTATTTTATTTGCTCTGCGTTTTAGGAGATACGTTGATAAAGTTTTAGCCCTTAGTATCTCTGTCTTACTTTTCTTTATTTATTTTCCCAATTAATTATACAGTCTTCGGTAAAACAGGTTCATATAAATATTTCAAGAAAAGATGAGTGGAAGACCGACGCGCGACACATCAATAATTTTGTTATTTCCAATTATCTTCCCGCAATTATCATGAAAATATCATCAGGACAGCCACCCTTATACAGAGGGGTGGAAAACGAATATTATTCAAGTGAATAAAAAGCGAAATGTCAGAAATATTACGCTAGGGGGCGACACGGTGACGCGTGGCACTGCATAAAGACATGGTGCAGTGTAAATGATTACAACTAGCGCCGCGGTGGGAGCCGATTTTCATAATATATCACTTCTTGGGTTCAGTAGTATTTCTATAGTATAAAGTTGCTCTACAGCTATAGACAGTTGGGAGTCAGTTAAAAATATATAGTAATTGAATCTCCGCTTCAACGATGATCGCGCATGCTGAATGGCCAATGGAAACATCGTGAGAACCTGTATTTCAGAGCGAAACTATAGCCAGTTTTGTAGAGATGTACAAAGTCCACCAACCCTCACTGGACCAGCGTGGTGAACTGCATTGCTGGAAGGCTAATATAATAATAATAATATCGCAAGACAAACACATCAACGAAGCAATGCTCCTGTTATGGGTACCGTACAATGGCATGGGGGCGATCCCAGTTTATATCACTTTCTATACTGGGTACAAACATTCAGCATTCATTTCATACAGCGTTCGAACCCAAGACCCTCGGCAGAGAAAGCAGGGCCACTACCAACGTATATTAATAATAATATCGCTATGGAATTCGAGAGTTACCCTTGTTTATTTTGATAGATTAAGCTAACATAATAATTATAAATTCCGACACACCTAAGATCAGTAGATAAAGCAGGTAGAATTAATAGCCTTAACGAGGACAAAATAAAAGGCATAATGCCACGTAGAAAGCAGATACACAGGATAAACTGCCATAAAGCTACTTAAGCGTATGACCTCGTCCATCATAAGACACGCGCATTGAAAAAGAAATTCATTCCATCCATTTACAGATGGCAAAATCATAAATTACACATGCGCCACGAATCCTCACCGTAAACCGACGTAAGAAACCCTATAGAGAATTTCGCGTTTTTATCGTTTTACAACGAAAATATACAGCACTAGCACACAACCACCCAGCCATCGTACATAACACCTATAATTTAGCAGAGAGGCAAGTAATAAAACTTAACGCGTCGACTCCACGATGTTTGTCGAGATCCAGGAAAACCGTAAACATGTCCGAATAATTTAGACCCCTCTGAGGTTGTTCAATTCTTACCACGTCACGAAAGGTTGCTACGTACCCAGAGGTCTACTTGACTGGACGAAAAATCTAACCATGTAACGGCGCAAACACATTAGCCGAGAAGGCATGAGATGCGGTTTCGTTGTATGATGACTCGACATGTGTATGCTCCTTGTGATTTGTTTTGGACTTTAATTAAAAGGAGCGCAGAAATACGGCGAGCTTTATGACGCCTCGTTGGGTTAGAAGTTAGAAGCTTAGATTAAAATTTCTTAGAACGTATTTATGTGAAGGTGTTACCCCGAAGTGGGAAGTCGTTTGAGTTTATTGCGAAAATTGGAAAATTGTGTTGTGGCTTTTCGTTGTATTATGTACCTTAAACACACGTAACGTAAGTCATAAACTTTAAGCTTGAATCATGAATAAATAAATTATCACACAAGTTGAAGCTTTCCTGAATCAGTCAATTAATCACGATCTGGATTCGCTGTTTTTTAAAGCCAAAATAAAAAAAAACTAGTTCTAGTATGCGGTACATCATACTCTAAATTGAGTATCATTTAAATATTATATAACGTTATACATTTTTGACGACCAAATTAGCGCAGTACTTAGGTAGTGGCCCTGCTTTCTGTGCCGAGGGTCCCGGGTTCGAATCCTGGTAGGGACAAACAATGTGTGGTAAGCACAAATGATTGAACCCGAGTCATGGATCTTTAATATCTACATTAGTATTATATACTGGGTAAGCGCAATACAAACATTGCTTAGTGTGAGACCGTATAGTTGGTGTGTTCGTCTGGCGACACAATTATAAAAAAAAATACGTCTATATTTAAAAAAAAAACATCATTAAAACGAAAACTCAATGCCTTATATCAATCCTCCACGCATATTATATTCACACCGTATCCAATATCAGTACGATGAAAAAATAATTGTTTCCTGTATTGCTGATGGAGGGGACCTTTTCGCTTTCTATCAATAATATTATTCATTGTATGAAATGTGTATGTGGGCGTGAGTATATATATAGACTATGAAGTGTGTGTGTGTTTTGTCAATAATCGAGATTGGAATCGTGTTTGGTCAATCTTATGTATCGATTTAATTGCAGTATGTTGGGTTATCTTTTATGTATTCTTTTTTTTATATACATTTATAGGCAAGTATTTGATCTCGATCTCATCTGATGGTAAGTGACGATGAGATCTACGATGGAGCATACTTTCCTAGGTAGGAAGGCGGCAGTAGATCGAGACGCTACGTTCACTAGGCACATGCAGCGCAACTGATCTGCCCCGCCATCCATGAATGGCAACACCGAATATCATGCCGGAACACGGCTAGGCCGCTTGGCGACATGGCTTTGTTCAGTGGGTGGTGACTATCTACGGCTGAAGCCTACCACCAGTAGAGTTGTCACCTGGTTGGCACCACCCAGGGTCACGTGTATGGTATCTCGAGGGTACTTAATTCTCCTACGGACGATTGTGACTCGACCCCAAAAATTTATTTTTGAGATATATATATCCTCTAATCTCAAGCTTCGATGAGGAAATGATAGTCGTAGACCATAGCAAAGACAGCCCTTATATTGTTTTGCGGTCATATTTCGATCATCCGTTGGTCGTCAAAATATTATTTGGTACTAGTATATATCGGTTCAAAAACCATACTATCAAAACCCAATCTCATTGCACATTTAATTCTCAAATCAATAAAAAATAAAGCAAATCAAACGCCAACTGCGATACATCGAACAATTCGCCGACCAACTAACGAAAAACCCCATGAATATCTTTCTCGGCGCGCGCCCCGTTCCGTTTCACAACTTTTTACCATAAAATTAAAAAAAAAAACGAAACGTACGAGGGCCTTCGAACACACAAATTCGTTGCAGACGCGTATCGCGGAACGAATTGACTGGCGCGGGTTACCGGCTAACAAAATAAAAAAAAAATGTAAAAAAAAATACAGCAATAGAATCAAAAATGTTAGACGTCGCATATTGGGAGGGACATGTGGTAGAGTCCCGTCATAGAGTGGATAATATATAGAGCTGTGCGTGCGATTGATAAATCACGTTCATTTGATTCGCTATCTGATTACAATATTGCTAACAATAAAGTATATTTTAAAATTGAAGTATCACACCTCTGTAAGGATTCTAGAAATCCCTATTATATTTTTAATCTGTTATATCTTTAGTCTGTATATTGAAGTACCTAATCAATAATTTTACATTATTAGGAGTGCCTATTTATAGCTAAAAGTCATATTTAATTTAAATATATTTTTCTTAATTTATGTTCGTTCATGTTGCAAACTCAAATTCAAATAAAACTAAGTATTAACTGATAATATTATTTTTAACATCAATAAATAGTTGCGCCCTACATTCACTTGCACCAAATATAATTGAACAACGGATCATTCAAGCTGGATGGGTGGTGTCGTGACGTCACAGCGCTCGCTTACTCGTCTCACAAAGCGAGCGTAACGAGGCCGCACCGGAAGCGGCTCGGGCGCGCGCGTACAGCGCCCCTTGGGCGGGCGGCGACACTGCACATATTTCCGGTTAGAGGTGTCGACTTACATTTTCGTGTCCTGTATTTCTGGGGGGCGATACTTTTGCCAGGTAAATGTACGAGTAGTTTTAAAACGTAAAAAGATAGATCTAAATGTGGCGCCGAAAAAGTACAGTATTTTACTCCGACACAGAATAACAATTATCTAATCAGCTCATTTACAAATAATATAGCATTTATATTATTATAATAGATCAACAAATATAGTGCTTATGCCATTTTTTTTTTAAATTCTATTCAGTATTTATCGTTCGTACAAGACGCCAGAATGTAAGGCTTGTTCTAAAAAAAATCTGTGTGTTGCCAAAAAACTTTTGAGATACCGTTTCGTTTTATTATTTCCCGTTCAACGTGTCATTTGTTTAATAAGGTAAGTAAATAAACTAGTTTCAGTACTTATTTTAAATTGTCGGTACATTAATAGCATATAAAAAGAAGAAGTATATAAGGGTATTATTTGTGTGATTGTAAGAACGCAGCTATAGTAACATGATTTTGTATATGTTACATAAACAATAATGTCTAACGTTTGCATAAAAAAAAATATAAAATTTAAGTTAAGAATATTACGTAAGCAATAATCTTCCAAAACCGGAAAATTATTGCAATTTTCTTTTTTTTATTAAAGACTAAAAAATATTCCACCACTTTACTATTTATTCAATAATATTTTTATAATTAATATACAAACCACCCTTCCTTGTCACGCCTAACTTAGATCCGCCACGAACCCGATTCGCCGCCGCCGCGCCGCCGCCCCGTCCCGACCGCACCGTACGTTCGGAAAACCGCGTTATTTTTAGAATTGCATCAATTCCCATTCGGTCGTCGGCGCGAGTTCTATTTCCGTTTGTCAGACATTGACACGATTTCGTTTCCAGATGTTGGTACCTATTTTGACATCACATATTTGATTCTACCTCTCCCCTCCACCTTCCCCTTCCGCCTGAATCGGGTCGCGACGGACGTTATTAATGGAATAAGTGATATTGGCACAGAATTGAATGTGGCTGATGCATTAAGAATTATAGCGCGATGTGATTATTGAATTTGGCAGGTATTGATGTACTCATAGGATTGAGTTTTGTTAAACGAAACGAGCGGTTAAACAATGTTGAGTTAGCAACTAGCTAATCGACGACTAAACATTAAATTATTATTTTTTTACGTAAAAATCAGACAATTTTTTCTCTCACTAGCAATACAAACAATTGTGGGGTACCTTTGTTTTTTTCTCTACCCGTACTTATAATTTATTATCTTCACAAAATAGAAGTTTTTTTTACCTGAAACAAAAATAGGAAATAATTAACTTAAGCACAATATTCAATAGAAATTGTTTTTAAGACTTACAGCGGTATAGTTACAACCCTACTCAAATCAATGTCCTACTTTCTAGTTCTAGGTATATGTTGTATACTTTTGTAACACTTTAAAATTAACCAGCCATCAAGCTTGATTATCGTTTAATTGTACTGCGGTAAGATACCATATTGAGTGCTTATTTCACAAGCATGTGCTTAATAAACCCTATCCACAACACCTATTGACAGACGCTCCATACAATTTCCATCAAATAAGTTATGGATAGCAATTATCAGCTCATTGCAAAACAGGTCTTTAACTACCAAAATTTAAACTTTCCAACAGCAGCTAAGGCAATGCACCGTAGAAGCGTCTCAGCCTAGCCAATATTGAGCTTATTCCATCTCCGGGAAGATTAGGCTTTCCCACACCAAAACTCGAGGCAACAGGTGCCGCCTCTGCCCCTTAACCCCGCACCCCCCTGCACATCCTCTCGCGTACTACGGGCACAAAACAAGCACAACAAGATAAAATACCCCCACTAACTAAACACTGTTTGTACACATGAGGCCGAGAAAAGAGTACACACCACATTCGTGTATGGAATTTACGATGTGGAATTTTCATTAAATCACCTATTTGGGAAAGGCAAAGGAGAAGACGTAGACGTAATACAATAATTTGTATTTAATGAAGGATGGTATTTGTATTTGTAATCAATATAATCATTGATGGATCAATAAAGTAGTTACTAACATGCCAAGATATAAAAACGATTGATGGGTTAGATATAAATAAATTCAATGATAACACTATGCATAATATAATTATAAACCAAACTATTTGACGTTCACTTTTTACGCGGCATATCTACTCGCCGAAATGTTTAAATATTAACCCATTTTCGTCTGTTTACCCTTTGAAATTGCGCGGGAAAAATAAGCAGTGGCCATGTTGGCTTTCACGTTCAGCCTTTTGGCCGCGCTCAGCGGGAACCGAATAGTTATTGGTATACATTATTATTGTATAATACTGTGCAAATAAGTAATATAACATTAAACACGGAAGTTATTTTATTGTAAAAATGAAATATGGATTATTAAAACAAAATTAAATCCTCAATTGATTTTATTATTGTCCATTTTATAATCTACTTACAGATTGACTATTTTAATTTAAAATGTCCCGATCGACTCAAAAATATACTCAAACAAATGTATTTAAAAAATATATATTTTATAACTGCATGTTTTATTAATGGTTAAATTATTTTCATCGTATGTGTAATGTTTATAAAATGTCATGTTTAATAATTTAAAAGAGCGGTATTCACCTCGGGTGCAAAGTTCAGGTAGCAGTACGACATGGGAGCGGTACGATACGGCACCGACACGGGAGCGGTACGACACGGCAACGACACGTTGCGGTAGCTACACACTCGACGCGTGCAAACACGCCGATCCTAATTTCATTTTGTTTGCACTTGAACAGGTTAGTTTAGTTTTGTATGAAGCAAACTTCTGTGTTGCGAAATTTGTCGATGGTTGTTGTGTGGTTGATTGAGATTTCATCGAAATTAACGAGCATCCTTGAAACTATAACTAAAACTTAGTTTGTAATAAAGTAATGAGCTTTTATTTTTCATTCGTCTTTATTAATTTTGCTTCTGATTAACTTTTAATTATTAAACTCCAATGTGATTAACATTGCTTTATTTCTACCATGCTATAACACCAAGCCAAATAACACACCCGACAAGGGTCCCCACATAAGTCGAAACAAATTATTTGCGTAACCCACTAATTAGCAATCAATACGAAAGGGCCCCACACAACATATTATTGTATTATTTGGGAAAAGCCCTACACCGACCCATTCGGTTTATTTTGACCTCTCCATGTACGGTATATAGGTTGTTACTGTATGATATTTATTATATTCTAGTAGTCAGGGTGGGTCAAGTTATATTGGGTAGAGTCTCGATGCGGGCTTGCCATTTCGTTATAATTGATTTCGCTTTTTTTACGGTCGGCCGACAGTG
The DNA here is from genome assembly GCA_905333125.1 of Pheosia tremula. NCBI lineage: Eukaryota > Metazoa > Arthropoda > Insecta > Lepidoptera > Notodontidae > Pheosia > Pheosia tremula. The sequence continues at coordinate 8,723,484 of HG995404.1, read as the reverse complement.
TGACGCGATGCGTGGAGCGTTTTGAATTCGTTGAAGCAACGCGAGTAAAGGACAAGATGTACCTATACATATAACGTCACAATGTTTCGCGAAGAATTGCATATTAATTAGGGTGCTCACACTCATGTCAGACAAATTCTCGACTGATATCTTACAAGAGTTTAGTGTTGCCGGCTTTTTTAATTATCGATGAACTTGTTTGGTTTATAATTGGAAAAGTTGTCACGCCGAGGGTTGATGGTGGGTCCTTCTGCCCCCTTTATCTCCATCGCTGTGGTTAGAATCATACCGATTAACTTATAATCACATTTAAAATAGGCGAGCAGCAAATACACGTCAGATAGTGAGTTCATCGCCGCAAATGCTAATTTCTAGGCATTTAAAAAAAAACACACAGAAAATTCTGTCACCACAAGCGGAGTTATTGAAGATATGTATTTATATCAAACTAGCTATCCCAGCAAACTTAGTACCGCCTCCGAATAAAATGTATGAGAAAATGAATCATCTTTATTATTTGTGAATTTCTCCTATGATTTAAAAATCAATGGGCGCGGAGACAAATTCAAAAAATCAAACATAAAAATCTTCCTACCCGTTCTTGAGTTATACATAGTATAAAATAGGATCCGAATAGTAGACAACAAACCATAGATAATCTTCGAGATAACCAAGCCAAAAACTTCCAACTAATAAAGTGCAAATTGCTCACATGATAGTTACATGAACGCTCGGGCTGCAGAAGTATCAAGTAGCAAGCGAAGCGTTAATCCACTAGACATTGTGCGCCTTAATAATGACGAGCTCAGGTAATATCGATCATCTAGGGCCTATCCCGTAGGGGTGGCACCTATTTTAAATGTGATGATAAATTAATGATATACTTAAACGTAAAAACAAAAAATAATACTGATTTCTTATATTTACGCGAATACAACACATTGAAATAAAACTATTTTTAAGGATTCTATCGCGTTTTTTTTTTTGTTTCTACGTTCCGGACGTTTCGTTGTTACAAATGTAAACATCATATAATCCAAAACCAAGCGTACCATTGCAAGACCTCAAGACACAGTGAGCTCTTTCTGCGTAGATCTGACCGCAAGTAACAACTAAATATGAGGGTACCCCCCGTCAAACTATGACACTAGGACGTCAACCACCTCAGTCCCCAGTTCCCATGACAATGGTTGCTGTAAAGCTGCCGAAACGTTAGGAACCTACAAACAAAAAATAAACGCAATAAAATCCTTAAAATAAGTATTATTTCAAAAGTTTTCTTATTAACTGGGTGAGAGATCTTTTTGTCTGAGTATGCTTCTGGTTTCAGCTCACGCAAAATCGTGATTTGTTGCAAGCAATTTTTTTTAAATCCCATCAAAGTGCTGACTTAACACAACAATTACAAATGAGTTAAACAAGCACACAGGCTTGAAGGCAGTACTTTTACCTTCACTGTACCACCCTGGTTAGACCTGATATCTTGTTACATGAGAAAATCTAGCGCTCACATGGTCAGCCAACCCTATCCAATAGCCCAATAATAGCGTAGTGATTATCCTAATCACCTATGAATACGCAGTCGAGTGTGCGCAATTATACGCTCCGGATTATGTCTGGCGGCGCGTTTAGCGTCGATTGTAATAAATCATTATTGCAAATTGATTGTGTTCTGCGATACGCAATGCTCGGATACACTCTGTAAAATATAATAGTTACAGCCTGTATATAATAGAACTGTATAATATATTATTAATACCTGTTAAGTATCTTAATTATGATAATTAATCATGATGAAAGCCGTAGGTTCAATATTTTGTAACTGCTACAAATTAGTAGTTATTACATATTCTTCTTCGACTAAATGCCCGTGTTAAGTGTTCGGTAGAAATCCGCGAATTCTCACGTTTTTCAGCAGCTTTATTTAAAGTCAAAATATTTTATTATAGATAAAACAAAATCTCTTTCCATTATTACATTTAACCAAAACGCAAATACACAAAAGTAAAATATCGCCAGACGAAAACTCCGACTGTTTTGTAGCAAACTGCTGGGGACGATCCTAGTAACATTTGGGCTTGAGTTAATTACATAAATATAATTTACAAAATTACCCGCAGCTATTTTGCTACATTCAACCGAGCGGCCTACTATCAAACCATTACACCTAGCTGCCAAAAATTACACCGGACAATCGTCTATCGGAAAATACCTTAATAATAATAGCTCCATTGTTTATAAAGACCACAGCTTAAGAGTGGAAAATGATACATTACGATTTCAATTTGACAGGCAAAGCAACTCCCAAGTGTAAGCTGTCAAATACCTTTCGAATCTCATCGACTTAATTAGCCCTACAGAAATCATTTGTAAGCAGATTAAAAACAAACAATGGCAGTATTTAGCGCATGAATTTTCCCTTACGACGAGTTGGAATGATTAGATTTAAACTTATTCCGCACTCTGAATACTGCCTCGAGTTAATTTGCATTAGAATTGTAGTAATTAGCGACGAGTGTTGATTTGGAACTGTCAACTCTATTGGTATTCGAACTGGTATCATATTTAATCAGCTCATTACTGGTTTATAAGGTCTTATTTTACGAAGGCTTAAAGCTGATAGTCTACGGCAAAGTACGATACATTTAAGAAACACTTACAAGCACTGTTGTATTTTGTACTCAAACTTGTAGTGCGAATTATATACACAGCATGCGTAGCGTGTGCTGCTTTGAATTTAGGCCTTAAATTGATATCTATACGTTTTAGATTAATAGGGACGGCCTTAGCCTTTTATAACCTTGAATTATATAAAAGCACGTACACATAATTATTACATTATTTCGAGTAACGGACCACTGAGGCAGACAAACGGCCATTTTCAAACAGCAGCCGAGATTAAAAATCGCAATTTTATTTCTAATTTATAAACGTGAAAGAGGGGCGTTCGAGCGCGTGTTGGGTGCGTTTTATGGCTACCGGGGGGCGCTAATGACGTCAAATAATTGGTGCTTTAAATGTAAATGACTACACATGACGGCCCATCGTTCAGGCTTTATTAAATTTGGCGATCGCTCGCCGAGTTTACACGAATGTTATTTCAATAGTGCGAATAAGAGATTGCGAGCTTTATGGTCAACTCTATGTACTTTTGATATGCAGGTGTAAATCAATTTAAATATTTTTACATCAAGAATGGTGGTGTTATTAATATAAGTAGTGATGTATTACATGTAACCTGACTTGCATTCATTCGCTTGTAGAGATAAAAGCTATCACAAAGGCTCGCCGGGAACGTAAAACAACATAAAATAAACGTGATAAAATCCTTAAAATTAGCTTGATTTCAATGTGTAGGTTGTCCAATACAATAATAATAGTAGTAGTCGTGACCTAAAATTACTGGCCCCTTCTGAGAATCAGCGCTGCAACACATCTTCCGCAGTTAAGGCTGAGATGAGGATAAATTTTGGTCTTGTACGGCTACCTGTTGTATACCTACCAGATGTTATCTAATCTGCTATTATTATTTTTTACTCATTGTACATACTGCTTCTGATTGAGGTTTTACTATATCTATTAAGATATATGGTACCTAAAAATAATTAGTCCGACTTTAGCGTGTAGCTGGGACTAACGGGGCATATACCACGTTTGTTATTTGTAACATAGATTAAATTAAAACTATTTTAGTTGAAACGGGTGCACTAATGAACTAGAACATTCATCAATGCTCGCTTCGGCCACTCGGAATAAATACTTCACTAGAAGTTAGTGTGTTCATTAACGGTAATAAATTCAGTACATTAGTTAAAATTGCTACTAAAATTGTCGAAAAGGAATTTAAAAATAGCTTGGATGGAAGGGTTGCCTTTATTTGATCAAAGTTCATATGTTGATTTCTTATATTTACGCGACTATTCCACATTGAAATAAAACATATTTTTTTTCAGATTTTTTACGTTCCCGACGTTTCGGCTGCTTTACAGCAACCATGGTGACAGGAGGACTGGTGGAACATGGTCCTCCCGTGACCATGGATCCTGTAAAGCAGCCGAACCGTCGGAAACGTAAAAACATGGACCCTTTAAATTAATTTTACCACTATTATTGTTAAACCTAATACTCGTATATATTTTTTACCATATTCGAATAGAACAACATTATTCATGCGCATCATCCGAGTCTAGCGCACACTAGAATACCTTCATTTTAAACGTCCCTCATTATTATTCTAAGTCTACATCTATTGTTTAATTCATAAACTCAAACTAAACCAGATGTTGACGAAGTAACAATACACTGCGCAGCCGTTGCCAAGTTAATGCAAATTTCAAGTAGCATTTGCACACAGAGGCCTTCTATACAACCGTTTTAGGACCTCATTTCGTAACAAGTACGAATTCAAATGACATTCAAATCGCGCACTTCGATTAAAAGCCCTAAGAGCAAGGCCTAAGTGTTGGGCAAACATCGGTACCGGCTAACTTAAATGTACACCGGACAGTCCAGTTTATAAAGGTCTGCGCCACGTAAATGGTCCCCCTTTGTTAATCGAACAATGTCAGAAAATAGAGGAGGGCGGGAGGTCTGAACGAATTGGCACCGTTCATGTGATCCCAATTACTATGTGTAGGGTACCAAGCCGCTTATGCAAATGACGATTTCCCGCGGACGCATCTAATGGACCATGAATAGGGGGGGATGGGGGAACGATGCACTTTTAGAAGCATCCCTGCTAGGGCTGTACCTACCCAATTCTGTACCTACAGAATTAGATAAAATTTAAACTAGAATATATTCCAGTTATTATTAAACAAAATATTTGAAACATAACTCATTTTAATTGTGGTAACGCTTATCTGTGGCTTTAAATATAGAATTTCATCTAGCAATTATAAAAAAAAATCCCACTAGACTACATTGAAATCGTAGAATCAGTATCTAGTTAGTGTAAAATCGTAAGACATTAAACGTTGCCTCATTTATATTTTACAAAAGGCCAAACTAATCAGCGCATCTGATGTAACCACATCAATTTAACATTGCTATGGTCTTCATACAACAATTATAAGCACACGTTTTCACAGATTTAATTCATATCAGAATGACATAGCTCATAGATTCCAGTAAATATATCTATATTATCTATACGTTCCGAGCGCCTGGCATCCCTCGGTGCCCCCTGCCTACGCCGTCCGGCGCTAAATCAGGATCGTAGCGCAGGGGTAAAGTGACCATCGGATAGACAGTGGCGCATTGTGTAAATGTTACGAGACTACGGAGTTTTGCTTTTTGGAAATAGAGGTTATTTTTGAACGTGCTACGTTCTAAAAGTATTTTGTGGAGATGGGATCAATAAATGATTTGGAGTGTAAAATTTTACGCTTCAAATTTTATTATTGATTGTTCAAATAATACTAATATGAAGGATTTCATTGAGTTTATTTTATGTTTTTTACATTCCCGATAATTCGACTGCTTTACAGCAACCATTGTGCCGGGAGGACTAAGGTGTTAGGCGTCATAGTGAGAACTGGGGTACCCTTACATTTAGTTGTTGTTTGCATTCCGATCTAGGCAGAAACTGCTCACAGTGTCTTGAGGTCTTGCAATGGTGCGCTTGGTTTTGTATTTATTTATATTAATTACTGGATCCCAAGTCGGTGGTAGCACCCAAACATCTTTCCTATTGAAATTAGTATGCTTTTTAATTTCAATGGCCTCACGTATCATACTTTGAAAAGTCGAGAACTTAACATAAAACAATTTTTGATTTTGATATAGCATTTCATGGAGTAGTCGTAGTAGTATTTTATGTTGATTAACCTCTTCCGTTATCGACAATAAGCCCCAAGTAAATGTTCCAACGTTCGGATCCACTACCCAACCTCACCTCTGATACATTGGCCGAGCTCCCGCAAATTGATCAATTTATAACTCCAGCGCAGACTTTTATAGGCGCTTATCCGCTTTAATTGCTACCGAACGAATTATATTCTACCGCATCCAATTGGATGGGTATGAGAGAAAATCATGAACTGTACGGTAAGCAGGAACTCATTATGTAATCGTAACGTCATCGAGAAAACATGCTGTCACTGTCTTACTTATTTATGAAATCTTTGGTGTGAGAGAGTTGGATACGCTACGTACCGAAACGATACGTAAAAAGGATCGTGCTTAAGGTGTTAGACCAACCCATATAAGTGTCAAGTATTTCAAACAAGTTATTTAACTGATTAACGCAGTTGTTAGTTACCCTGCTGTCGACGCCGAGGGCTCCTGGTTCGAATCCTGGTAAGGACAAAACATTGTGCGATGAGACGAATGTTTGTACCTGAGTCATGGATGTTTAATATCTATATAAGTATTATATACTGGTTTCGCTCTCATTCCATTGTACGTTACCCATAACACAACATCCGGTCGTAAGTAAGAACGAGATGGCCAGTGTTAGTTAGGCTAATGTTAATGCTGGTTGGGTGAGTCTATAATTGGACTCACCCATTTTGTCACTGTTTTCATTGTTGTAATCGTAAGCTAATGGAATGTAATAATAATTAGTTGTTATATATTTTTTGTTGTTTTCCACTGTCTAACTATAATATCACTATTAATTTGTTCCATTAATTTCTTTTCCGTGAGTCTAGCTCCTGTCTGCGCCTCGAGAATGTCAATGGTCATTCTGAAAAAGGTGCGGTTCCGAAACCTCAGTTCAGTGGAATACGGTGATTGTTTTGATCGTCCAATCTAGTACGTAGTAAATGTACGTCAATGGCCCCAAAACTCATTACTATTGATCACAGTTGAATCACAGGCGGCCCGCGGCTACATGCTTCATGAATAATTAAAATCCTCCCACATTAGAGATTGCTCCGATTCCTGCAAATAGCGCAGTTCGGGTAATTAATATTTATTTACACCAACTAATACTAGTACTGTGTACTACTTTTGGGGTCGTCCGTAGGAGAATTAAATACCCTCGAGATACCTTACACGTGACCCTGGGTTGTGCCAACTAGGTCACAACTACTGGTGGTAGGTTTCGGCCGTGGTTAGTCACCACCCACTGAACAAAGCCATGTCGCCAAGCGGCCTAGCCGTGTTTCGGCATGATGTTCGGTGTTGCCATTCATGGATGGCGGGTCAGATCAGCTGCGCTGCATGTGCCTAGTGAACGTAGCGTCTCGATCTACTGCCGCCTTCCTACCTAGGCAAGTATGCTCCATCGTAGATCTCTTCATCACTTACCATCAGGTGAGTTCGAGATCAAATACTTACTTGCCTATAATTTATAAAAAAAAAAATGTCTACTAACGCCCGCCTAGCCGTTCCTACATTGTTTCCACATTCCCATAACAATGTACTAAATAAAAGTGTATAACATCCCTTTAAAAGCACAACTATGAGTAGCCTCTTCTTCTATATAGGAACAGGCGGTAAAATCATAACATATTATCATTATGTATAATTTTATATAACTCTGAAAAATTTGTTCTGATTCTTGTACTAATTCTGAGTAGGTTAATGCAAAATAAATGTTTTGACGTTTACTATCAGCTCACTTTTTCTGCAAAATTTATTTTAACTTTCTACTATTACAAAACGCACTAGCATAATTATGAAAAATAATCGGAGGCAATTCGCTTGTTTTTTAACTAACAAAAAAAAGAAAGAGGTTCTCAATTCAACACTTTTTTAAATGCTTTCAACATAATATTTATTTATTTTGTTCAAATTGAATCCGACTTATTGAGTATTCGTTAGCTTTGACTATTTTCAATCCATTGATATTCAAATATATAAATGGATAAAAAAGTATAGAAATATTACACTCGCTACGATGGAAGACTACGCCGTAGAGGGTCTACGGCGTAGAGTGCGTGATACGAGGCCAAATTAAAAAAGTTTAACCGTCTGATATGTACGCGTATGAAATTAAAAAATAACTTTAGGGTATTTTCGAGGGCTTTATTAGGGCTTATTACTTACGACGACCAATTTGATTCAATTTGTGTGGGCTACGAAGGTAAAATTAGCTTTAAGTTTTGTTTGTTTAGCCCCGAATTATTAAATTATAATACCTTATTAAATAAATAGCAAGTATTAATTTTAATTAGATCCAGCTCAAATGTGTAAGCTGCCCCTTTAACAAAACGGGATGACCTAATAGTCGTAAAATAACATGTTATTTAAATCTCATCATGTGCAGCCTATTTTAGTCTGCGTGCTGAACCTACACCGAAGCCGTCTATTGTATACAATCATCATCTTAACCAACACTAAATCTTCACTTTTGAATGAATTACCAAGCAATGTTAGGATATCACATTACTAGTTGTTTCGGCTTTTACAACCAAACCTTATAAAGAGGCTCAATTAAACAATGTTACAAACAGCAATATTATTTGAACTCATGCCCTATCGTTTGGGAAACGACACCTTTGACTTGTATATGGACGCATCGCATTGCCCAACCGCACTCATCAGACAGCATCATTCAACACAACGCCGACACAGCCGTGACAAGCGATAAGAATCGTGTCACATCACCGACGACGGATCGCAAAACGCGCCGCGAGACAGTCGCGTTGATAGACGCGACGAAAACAATCATCTGGGTTTGCTCAGTTTTGATTATGTACTTCTTTTATCTGAATTGAATGCATGGTGCAACACTATTATGTGTGTGTGAGTGTGTGTGAATCGTTTTTGTTAGGTTATGTGGCTATTTTTTTTAATATCTTCCTAGAATTGTCCCAACGCAAAGGTCTCTCCTACTGATATCTGCCAATTTCAATATTTCACAACCTCATTTCACTCTGTGGCGTCAAGCTTGAAGCGTCATAATTTATGGGTTCAGTTCAAAAAATATCATATTAATTTTATAATATACATCCATCCTATATCCAGCCTATAATCTAGGTGAGGTAAAAGACTAAATCAAATCATTTATTTTCTAAAAGTCTACGGCTTAATAGACAAATAAAGTGATTTTTTCCGTGTTTCAGTGTAGAGTTACCTCTACAACTGAATCGGAATGCCCCATCAACAGATAATCCAGCAAGGAATTCAGCAGTCTTGTCTGTTGTTACAGAATAATACCAATAATAATATCGCCCTACGAATTGAACACACCAACTGTGGTTTCCGAAACTAAGTAACGCTTGTAAGTACCTATTATTTGATACCTATATAATTACTTATACAGAAATTGAACCTCCATGACTCGGGTAGAAACATTCGTGCTTTTCATAACTTTTTTTTTTTTCAGAATATGTTATTTCGTTTTTATTATTATAAGAACTGGCAATTGTTATCGCCATTGAACCACGTCTATGTTAATCTCAATGAGAAATAAAAACTTCCTGCGGAACAGGCCTGACGAAGTGCAGGAAGTTTTGTGTCAATACCTGGTAACAGGTTATTTATCGGCGATATATTCTCATTATTATTATTAAAATTACTATCTGCAATGTAAAGGATATCTGTAAATATCCTTTTTGGTTTAAAAAAAACCACAACATTTTCCCTTACCCGAATCAGACCCCTCGAATCGGAACCTCGATACAGAAATCAGGGTCATCACTAACTGCGCCAATCGTGTTATTATAATAATAAGTTTTCATTCTGCCCCGCTCACACTATAAACTACAACAGCAGCGTATTTCCGTTACATTGTCCTTGTTAACAGAGCACCTACTCGACTGGCAATTAGTAAAACGATACCGGAGCTACGTAAACTAGACATAGGGTTGTTATTCCTAGATGTTAGGTTTAGAGATAATTGTAGTGGAGTATATACTTATGGTAGTGATAGCCAAGTTGGCAAAACGCTTGCTTCAGTAACGAGGATCGCAGGTTCAAACCCCAAATTACACTTCTGGGATTTCTGGTTTCCATGCGCGAAAGTAATTTTCAACCATGATTATCGCTCGCGTTATCGCGCGTCGCGTTTCTTAAACGGTTAAGAAAAACCATCGTAACGAAACATTCATATCTGAGAGCTTCCTTCCAAAGACGAGTGAAGTCCACCAACCCACACTGGGCCAACATGGCAGACATAGTCTAGGTCACTGCCTCAGTGTGGCCAATGTGGCCAAACTACACAATCAAATAACGATTTCTTTTTGCAAAATGACCGCGTTTGATTCCCCGATCACTTATGCAGATTGTCTTATCCCTAAAATCAACGACATGGTTCCTTAGAACATATTTTTCTACATTTTATAGTTTTAGAGATGCCCACACTAACGCATTTCGATGTTACACCCGAGATACAAAACAGACTTTGTTATTATGCAGCACCATAATCTATGTGAAATACCACCTGGCGCGTGTGCATACTAAAGAAACATATATAATTATAGCGATAATCAAAGTCCTTGTACACACAATTGATGTCGATTTTAATTGAATGAGAGAACATACCACATGTCGGCGTTCTCATACAAGCCATTAATCGTCGATTCCCATTTAATATTTATATTGGAAACGGTGAAGCTGGCCGGCTTGGAACTATTAGTTCAAAATTACTGTTCTACATTAATAAAGGCCAGCAATTTCCCTCACTCACTGTTATAGTATAAGTCTTGGAGCACATTTTTTCAAGGATACTTTATATTGTTATTTAGTAAAAAATAAAGTCTTTAGCCCGACTAGGGATGAATAAAAAGAAAAACCTATACATACGAAACAAGTCAGGTGCTGATTTTAGACAAATGCCGTATGCAGCATTCATCAAAATCAGCTCAGCTGATTACAGTCTAATGTGTAATGTAGGTAAATCCAAACATACATACATAGACTGCCAAAATTAAAACATTTTCGTTTAGTTAAACGCTCGTTCCAATCCCTTCAATATTTTTCCAAAGCCAATATTAAACACTCATTACACATTAATAAATCAATGTGATTAAAAACTAAAAATAAATTACCCAACAAGCCAATTGGTTGGCAAACATTAAAACCGCAAACTGTATAAGTTATATAGTCTGCGAGTTATGTCATGTTATCCAAAACGAGCACCAACAGTGGAATGCAAAACTTACCATTTTATTTATAATTACTTCTGACTGTTCAATATTTTTTAGGATTCCGTAAAACAAATTCAAAATTATTTATTTTGCTAAATATTATAACACTCCAATTGGCGATCCCAGTGTATAATACTTATATAGATATTAAACATTAATGACTCGCGTACAAACATTCATGCTCATCACACAAAGTTTGTCCCTACCAGTATTCGATCCCGGGACCCTTAGCCCAGAAAGCAGGGTTTACTACCCACTGAGCAAATCAGGTCATCAAACCTCAAAAATATATTGAAGTATTGAATTTAGTGTTATAGATTTGGATTGAGTGTCATATTTAACAGACATCTTCAACAGCTTGAATCTATACAATACTAACAGTCCCGGGGAAACTTGTATCGCTTTAGAATCAAATGAATTATCTTTATTATTGTTGATTTTATGCCAGGTTTTAATAGTTATTCTGCTATACGGGGCGGAGCCAAATTAACAAAAATAAACATCATAAAAATCGTCTCACCCGTTCTTGAGATACAATTGGTGTAACTAACACGATTTTGTTTTTTATACATATATTTGAATGCTGGTGCAGCGTCCATATCATATTATAAGTATATTATTTCACATTAAATTTACATATATGACGCATTTTATATACGCACCTCGTACGGTAAAGATAACGAATCATCGACCCTCTTTAATTCTGGCTCAACAGCATCTTATTGTAACATACAAATATAAAAAGTAAAGTCATCAACGCTGATCCCTACCTATAAACTAAGCTCGCACTTCACACATTTTTTCTTCGCAAGCCAACCCTTTCGTGTCGCGTCGCAGTGATCATTAACAAAGAAAGGTAGGTAAATGAATGTATGACGTTTCAACCGTGGTTGAAACTTGGTTACTGATAATCAGTGTAATGCATATATTAAGGCAGCTATTTCTGGTTTATCGCTATATAGTAAGATAATAAAGTCGAGACGGTTGAAAGTACCATTGACTAGGCTCAAGCTATATTCCTTTTTTTTTTCTTCTTTTTATCTATGTTCAATGTACTTGTGTAAACTAGACATCGTAGATTTCATGAGCCCCCAATACGGCAATTCCATAAAATTAAAAGCACAAAATTTTGTTCGGACGCAAGAGAGAGTATTTTATACCTAGTGTTTCAAATATTGTGAGATGCAGCATTGATGTTACGATATTTAACATATTATCTAGATAGTGAGTACGTAAATAATTTTAATTAATTCTAATAATTTACGACGCTTGGCTTCGTTCAACATTACAACATCCAGGTCAAGTTTATTTACAGAAGTTAAACTGGATCTCTGAAATTAGTATCTGAAGTAGTAAATGTTCAAATAGCAGATATATAATATTTGTAAAAGTGCAAAAAAACATACACATTTCAATTTACTGTCAGTGCTCCTGTTTCAAATACTAATGTATTTAACATTCATAGTAATTATGATTACAGACAAAAAAAAATCGAGACAAAAAGAAAAAAAATACAATAAGTTGAAAAATTGTATGAATTAAATAAGCCGTGTTTTTCTGCTCGCCATGTAATTTGATCGCTTTGGTGCACCATAAATCTGAAGGTCTACTTCTGAACTCTCCCCCAGAAATATGTTAAGTTTTTGGCATAAATTGACAAAGTGTTTAAGCATAAATAAATAAAAAATAGCTCATCAAAAATGTTTAAGGTGGAAGCTCAGGGTCAGGGCGCGAAATTCAAAATGTCAATGGTTTTTATTTTTTTACGAAAAATTTGGACATCTTTACGATGTAATTTAGTGTTTTGCGATATTAGCATTCTGCATTGGATGTCTCGATGTATTAAGTTTGCTTAAAAAATACCTAAAGCGATACAACACCATAAAGTTAGTAAAAGTAGCGGTTTTTACAAACCTTATGGTATTGTATCGGATTAGGTACTTTTTTAAGCAAACGTAATACATCGAGACATCCAATGCAGAATGCTAATATCGCAAAACACTAAATTACATCGTAAAGATGTCCAAATTTTTCGTAAAAAAATAAAAACCATGGACATTTTAAATTTCGCGCCCTGACCCTGAGCTTCCACCTTAATAAAATATGTTTTTGTATTTGAACGTGGCCCAATGACAATCTACACGGCTGGTAAATGAAACGTTTCCCACTCGAATTGAATTCGAATCATTTTCACTTTGCCCAATTTCAGTTTCGTACAACGCTAATACACCTCCTGTTGCGGTGGGGCGGATTAGTGGATTGTGTCGAAGGAGAGAAAAAAAGGTTAGCACTTCGTTATTGGGGGATAAACTCTATTGAGAGTAAAATGAGACGTTTAAAACGATTTGCGGAACGTCGAAATGGAGAGACTCGGTCGTCTCTGAGCTGATCCGATGTTATTTCATTTTCGATGTATACCATAAAGTGACGTTTACATTTCTGAATATTCCTTGTCTTTACAAATCGTACACGAGCAGATTTAAATATTCATCTCATCATTGATTTCCTATATTTACGCGAGTACTACACATTAAAATAAATCTATTCATATTTCGTTTTACTTATTTCAAATTTTATCGCGTAAATTTGAAAAGCCCCAGATCCTCGCAAAAGAACACCGATTCCGACCAAAGATGATATGTGAGGCCATTTAAATTAAAAAAATATCCTTATTTCAATGAGAAGATGGATGGGTGCTACCATCGACTTGGGATCCAATAATTTATGACACTTTAAAGTCGACCACCTCAGTCCTCCCGTGACCATAGTTACTGTAAAGCAGCCGAAACGTCGGGATCGTAAAAACATAAAATAAACGCAATAAAATCTGAAAAAATGTTTTATTTGAATATTTATCTAATAATAGATAGTCCTCATTTGGCGTAGGCTCCAATCCATCTGTAGCCTAAATATTTATTTAACGATACAATAAAAGCTATGTTTAGGTCGAATAGAATTGTGTCAACAAAACAGCTCGTAAAACATGAGGAATCGATGAAAATGGACGTGTCCTTTGTAAACGTCTCAGACACTCTATTGTTCGATTATTGTTATTAATAGCCTAAAAAAAACAGATCCTCGTTCTATTATTTAAAAATAGGTTTTTATATTTTTTCTGTAACTTGAGAGTAATAGAGTAGGAGAGAGAAATTCTATTTATTTCTGTTGTCGATGAAATTAGGATAGTTTTGAAACATAGATTATCACTACTCCGTGACTAAATGCACTATGTAATTTATGTGTTTTTGAGCTATGATCTAACTGAGACAATAATAAAATATGCAATATTAACTGAAGTAACAAAAATATAACCCATTCCCGTCGTCTCACTTTTACCCAACACAAATGACGAAAATCTTGAAAATCATCAAATATGGGATTTTAAAAAATACTTTATAGTGTAATTTAATAAAATAGGTGCTTATAATTGAATTAACAAACAACGACCTGCCGACCCAACATTTTGGGAATCAACCCAAATCCTCGAGTTCCTCGCGTGTTTACAAACGTGGCCGCGGCATACTCTTAAAACCTCTCGGAATGACACAATTCGCCGCCCAATCTGCCTACCAACCGGCATTCTAACGAGAAAACAACTTGCCTGTTGACATACCAATATGTTGGGACCCTACAAACCAGCCCAATAGTTTTTTTTATTTTTTTTATTATTACATTATAGGCAAGTATTTGATCTCGATCTCACCTGATGGTAAGTGATGATGAGATCTACGATGGACCATACTTGCCTAGGTAGGAAGGCGGCAGTAGATCGAGGCGCTACATTCACTAGGCATATGCAGCGCAGCTGATCTGACCCGCCATCCATGAATGGCAACACCGAACATCATGCCGGAACACGGCTAGGCCGCTTGGCGACATGGCTTTGTTCAGTGGATGGTGACTAACCACGGCCGAAGCCTACCACCAGTAAGGTTGGGTGCCATACTTAGGTCCGTTCGTACAGGCTTTAAACCTCACATACAACAAGTACCTGTACAACAACCTGTAAGTAAGCGGACACTCACAGACAGTTGAAAAACACCATCACACGAGTCAATGAGTCCCTTGACTATATTAAATGTGAATTATATCAGTGTGCATTATGACCGTGAGTGTCCGACCACCGCACGCCGGCCGTACGGCCTCTCATTAAAGAACAATTAATGAGGGTAGGACAAAAAACCGCAAGCCCACGCGAGCCCGCGATTCTCTAATGAATGTAGTCATGCGTCCGTTTCGTTAAAAAAAGAATGGGCTTCATGTAAGCACAAGGGTTGTTTGTAATATACTTCTTTAATTAATAATTTATGTTGAAATAAAATTAACTACAATAAATCAATCACACTCGAATAGCACAGCAAAATCAATGGTTGCGCAAGCGGAGCTGCGGCCATAAGCTAGTATTATTAAAAAAAGTGAGGGGCTTGATTTAATGTTTTTTAAATTATAAAGTATAATAAAAAAATATTTTTTTATTTACTCGAAACTATCTACAGGATAGAGCCGCGGGAAAAAGCTAGAGTTTCTATAACGGTTATTTTCTTATGTATAGAGTGACTCTAGGTTTTTATATTAGCTATCGCTTGTTTGAAACATAATGCAATCCCTACCGGGTTTGAGACAATGAGGTAACAAGGTCACATCCCAAGGGATAGCGAACCTTCGCTCCAGTCCTTTCCAATTGGATTTGGAAGGGCTCAAGAAAGGAATGTGGCAAAATTTTCAAATTCACCGTGTTTTGTTTTGGAGTTGGGGCTTTACTGGCAAACTCAAAAGGGTGAAATAATGTTTCTGAAGAGTAATAATGTAACGTAGTTAGGTAGGTATATTTCATTGAAGTTATTTGTGAATTTCGAACACCCAATTAGCATAGTTGGTTGTGACTGTGCTTTCTGAACCGAGCCTCACGAGTTTGAATCCTGGTATGAACAAACTTCGTGTGATGAGCACGAATGTTTGTACACGAATCGTGAATATTCAAAATCTATACTCAGTATACCTGTACTGGGATATCCCCCAGTCTATTGTACGGTACCGATAACACAAGCATTGCTTAGTTTAAGACAATACAGTGGGTGCGTTTGTCTGGCGATAATGTTATTATTATTAGTATGTTGATGTACGTCAAAAATCTGGCGTATAAAATTCTTAATTCAATGAAATATCTCCTCTGAATATTGTAAGTAGATACATTAAAAAAAAGATCTAAATAATCTAATTACACATCTAATCTAAAAGTATATAACACATTTTTAATATATTATTATTAATTATTTGTTGTTTTATTCTCATTTTAAACCAAGATTATCACTTGCAAAACGGTGAAGGAAAATATCGTGAGAAAACCTGCATGTCTGAGAGAACCCCTCGAAAGATGTGTGAAGTCTGCCAACCCGCACTGGGCCCGCGTGGTGGACTATGGCCTAATCCTCCCTCACATTGAGGGGAGGCCCGTGCCCAGCAGTGGGACATAAAAAAGGGCTGGAATAATCTATACATATAAATAAAATTGGAGTGTCTGTTTGTAATATTAAAATAACCGCTTTTTACTAAGTGCATTTGGATGTATACACGTTACCTATACCGAAACAATATTTTTTACAATTTTTGTCTGTCTATCTGTCTGTCTGTCTGTCTGTCCGTCTGTCTGTCTGTCTGTCTGTCTGTCTGTCTGTCTGTTTGTTCCGGCTAATCTCTGAAATGGCTGGACCAATTTTGACGGGACTTTCACTGGCAGATAGCTGATGTAACAAGGAGTAACTTAGGCTACTTTTATTTTAGAAAAAAAAATAGGCTCTCACGAAAAAAAATTAAAACCAATGTTGCAGCGCAGCGCCTGATTAAATTTTGATAGCAACAACCTGCAATGCGTCCCGCGGGCTCAGAATGGGCGAGCAGGCTGTTGTCAACGGTTATCTTTGTTAAATACCGCGCGGACGAAGTCGCGGGCAACAGCTAGTATAATATAATATTAATTATTTGAGGACGTAAATATGATTTATATAATATCAATAAGGCAGACGGCATCCTGAAAACGGGAACAATACGTTTCAACCATGGAAGTTGGTAAGTATGCCATATATATATATTTTATGTTAGATGGCTGTGCTGGACCGGATTATGAGCTGTCTTGGGAGCTTATCTGATGCAGAGTTGTCTATTTCTGAATCGAATCGAAGAGGTCAATATGCTATGGCAAACTGCGGTTGTACATTAGTATCCATTTAGGGAAGAGCAATTACTATATTATTTAAATTAGGCTTTGGTCCTGATTCTGGAAGTACAATATATTAAATAATACATAAATTATATTGGGGAATCAAAAACATTTTTTTCTATATAAATATAAGTAAACGTGATAAGAAATAAAAAAATAAATACCGACTTATTTAGTGTACTTTATTTAACCAAATAACCGTGAATTGATAGAACTTCTTAGTAGACATTTACCCTCAAATCAGAAACAGTTTTTTTAATATTTGGCCTCGTATTTATTTTCTATAAACATATATATTTACAATCAACTGATGTATTATTCTTGTATTCTATGAATATATTATGGTATCTAATAAAATACTTCAAATTAATAACTAACACGTAATGTATTCCTGGCACATGGATAGTCTGGGAAATAATTCGTTCGTAGAATACAATCCTCTGTTGACCCCAAAAGAATATAAACCAAAACCGCTCTCAACCCGTGTCTGAAAAATTCACAAGCAATTAAAAAGTACCAACGAACGTAACGAAACCTGCACCATTATGAATTAAAGAAATGAAAAACCACTCACC
Source organism: Pheosia tremula (assembly GCA_905333125.1). NCBI lineage: Eukaryota > Metazoa > Arthropoda > Insecta > Lepidoptera > Notodontidae > Pheosia > Pheosia tremula. Next base: position 8,705,653 of record HG995404.1, on the reverse strand, counting down.
ATTTACAATACGCGAACTCGTTCATACGTTGTAACATACACAAACACCTTACACGTCAACCTACATTGATAGAACATCGCAACGGTGACGTCACATATATACTAATATATACCAAATTATTATAATATTCGAAAATTAAAAGAAATCACAACCACATCGCGTCACGTAATACGAGTGTAGCAAATGTTGGAGTCGAGACGTGTCGCTCGACCGAAAGCTCGGTGGAAACTGGCGGCCGGCCGGGCCTCCCCGCCCGCCCTAATACAGGCTTTTCTTTGTTTCCTCTCGTAGCACCCGGGCCCGTGTTAAACAAATCTCCGGGCTCTGATCTTCTTCATCAATTGATTCGCGAGGAGATAATTTGTGTGACGGCTCGGGGATGTTATTGTTGCTTTTACCTTTTGATTTGTTTGTGTAAGAGGAGAGAGATCGTTTGATATTTCGTTAGTCGAGGGCGGGATTTGCTGAATTGTTTAATTGGACTAGTAAGTGTTTGGTAGATTAATTTTAGCACATTCGAGGCAAACATTATGGAAAACGTTGCTTATGAAGCGGCTTAGTTTAGAATATTAACTATCAATTATAAATTGTGTTGAATATAATGATAATAAATATTCTTTAGTTAATAAATTAAAAACACACAAACCGATAATAAAATTGTTTTCAATTCCAGAAGCACATTTAAAATTAGTTCAATTCATAAACTAGGGGTATTTACAAGCCAATGTAAACCAAGACATAAATAAGTTAAGCTTCACCATTAACATGCCACTAAAGTAATTCTACTATAGCAAGCCTTCGAAGCACTCGTGTGTGACCATCTTTAAACTCTAAAAATGCTTCTTGTAAGACAAACTTTAACCGCTTCGTGTGATGTTATCTTTTGAGTTCTAGAGGGCACTTTAAAGAAACACTTTTAAGTATTGTTTAAGGTTATTTAGTTGGAAGAGATTCTTTTGAACGTGGGATTTAATTTACAGTGGCTGAAAAAACATTTTATTCATCGTTTCAGTTTCATTATTGCTCTAATAAAGCTGCTTATTATTATTATTATTAAGTGTATCAATAGCTAACAACTTAAACCCTTTTTATCTAAAAATGTATTGTCGAATCCTAACCTCATACTATTCTCATATTAAGTAATTGGCCTGTAATAATATACACATATAGATATACAAACATACCAACTGTACGGTCCCTCACAAAGCAACACTTGTACGAGTATTTTGGGTACCGTACAATTACCGTACAATATAATACTTATATAGATACTAAACATCCATGACTCGGGTACAAACATTCGTGCTCAACACACAAAGTTTGACACCAAAAAGAACGCATATTATGTTCGATGAGCAATTCAGAATAAATTTGAGTGGCGTTAAGAATCTGTAAAAAATACTTTAATAGCTATCTACTTAAATACGTCTGTACACAAAATAAGCTAATAATATAAATTAAAGATAAAGTCAAATCATGTAGGCCTTACAAAATGTCATTTAAATATTTTTTTCTTAACTCTACAACCTGATCGGAACGCAACCTCAACTTTTTTCATATATTTTTTTTAACAACCACGTTTAATGATAACATTTATCTCCACAATAATTCCCTAATTTAATTGGCAGGCAATTTGCCACGCCACCCGCGCATATGTATTGGCGTTATTTTATGGAATTGCCATTGGTTAATTGATAAATGATGCCGTGCGCAACGGCGGGCTAGGTTTGCGTCAATGCGCGTGCGAAAGCAGACGCGACTAGGGACATCGTTCAGTTATATTTATTATAATGTATATTATCCATTATAATTCAAATCACAATTACAACTTGATTTAAAAGTTTTGTACACATAATATCTTTCCTCCTTCTTTAATGACATTACTCAAATAACAGACTTCTTCACGTGAAAAACATACCACATTCCTGACTTCATACTTTTTATTTTTAAATGAACGAAAACAATGTATTTACATGTTTTTCACACGAGAGGATTAGACGAGTGACGATATTAACTTAATTTTTTTTCTTTTCAAATATTAAGACTTACGCAATGATGAAGAACTTACTTACCTTACCTTATTTAGCGGGGGTGCGGTTCCAAATTCATAACAGATGACACACGATGACATATGAGACCTAGTGTCATAGTTTGAACTGGGGAACACTCTTATTTAGTTATTATTTGCGGTCCGATCTACACAGAAAGCGCTCACAGTGTCTTGATGTCTTGCAATGGTACGCTTGGTCTTGGATTTAATAATATTAATTACTGGATCCCAAGTCGGTGGTAGAACCCAGCCATCTTCCCTTTTGAAGTTATATATTGAAATAAAACTTATTTTTTAAGGATTTTATCGCGTTTATTTTTCGTTTTTACGAAGATATATGTTTTTTTTTTATTTCAATAGCCTCTCGTATCATTCTTGGTCGAAGTCGGTGTTCATATTCGAATTTGCGTATACCTACGAGCGATTTGATAGGCTAGTGTCCGCGGGCGGCCGGTGATCGATCGCGCGTCATCAATCACCGCGATGTCGCCGCGCAGTTGCCGGTGACCGGCTTTGTGCGTTTTATTAGCGATCGCCCATCGTCCGCCGTGATTAGTCATCGTGTGTGCGGACAGCCGAACGGGCGGCAATTAAAAATTGTTACATAATGCGTTTTTTGATGGAGTAGCTGCGGGTCGTATCGAAAGATCTATATTCGTAGCCACACTTAAATTCATACAGATTTAACTGAAAATAATTATGCTCATAACTAATAACTGTGTGCGTAAGTGTAAAGCACACTCACGGACTGACAGTAAAACGACCAATTAACTAGCAATTATAAACTAATTTTCAATTCTTGCTTATGCGCCTGTAATCGATATCCCAAAGAAATAAAATAACATTGGGCGGCTGAAAGTAGCTGATGTATGAATTTTCATGAAATTTCTGCCTCGCATTTCTGACTTCTAGTTATTATGTAGGATTCGAAAAAAGTAATATAATTGCTCGACACGGTGTAACGAAAGATTATATAGCCTCCATATTCATAGTAATATTCATCCATTTAAATGGCATTACAAAATATCTTATAATTATTATTTTTTTATAAATTTGGGTCAAGTTTTAATTTTAATAGAAAATAACTCTTCCAATTAAAATGGACAACCGTCACTACTCCAATATTTGAAAATACAAAGCAATAAATGCATTAATTTACCTAACAATTTTATCACACCTACGTGCGAACTACTATTGGTTAATTACAACGATCGTGTTTCACGAGCGATGCGACATCGGTTGCCTAGCAACCGGACGCTTTGAAGTGCATATACGCCGCTAGGGGGCGGCCATGCCTAGTCTATTGCGATCTGCGCGGGGAGTTATTTTTGACGCACCTTTGTTCATTTCAAAGGGGCTGTTCGAAGTAGTACAGCTAGACGACTCAATGAGTCTACCCTTTTAGATAGGTATTTGAATATACATCGCAAACTACGATGGGGTACTTTTTGAAAATATAATAACATTCCTAGCTATTGAAATAATTTTAATTTTGTGGATTTTATCGCGTTTATATGATGTTTTTACGTTCCCGACGTTTCGGCTGATTTACAGCAACCACCGAAAAATTAGTTTTATTTCAATGTGTAGTACTCGTGCAAATAAAGAAATCAATATTCCTAGCTATTATTTTGCTATAGGGAAACTGAACGAACTTTTATTTATTATTCGAACCCACCATTGAACCTAGAAGCTTATGTTAAGACTATATTATGTATATGCTATATTAAGACCGCATTTGCGAGGATTTGTCTAATGAGGACCACCCTGCCTATTTCACAGAGGCGCATAAGGATACCTTTTGTTTATCCATCAGCAGAAGCTGGTCGTAGCTTATACTCATCACGGTCCTTCGAGACCCGCGTTCGTTGGATTCGTGTGTTATCGCCAAAGGTCCGTGCATACGAAGAAGTATGTGGATTGTACTGGTTAAAGAAAAATCACTTCTACGCCGCCATACACTGGGCATAAAATACCAGTCCACACAAAGAACATTAAATGAGTCCACATGATGTATAAACATCTTTAACGTGAACCGATTCCCACATAATAACAAAACACATTTTGTCGACGCCTCGATCGGCCTCGATGCATGCATTATTCATTGCCGTGTCGGTGCTGTTTCCACGGCAGCTGGGACCGGAGACACCTGCCAGTATCGAGAGAACGAGCAATGTACAGTGAAATGTGAGTACTATATTGTCAGTGATTGCGATAAGGAGTTTGTAGGCCATTGGGATGTTGAAGATACAGTGATAGTTTGCTATAAGTAAAGAAATAATATATTATTTTATGAGAAGGTCACTCGAAGGTGATCTCTAATTGTCTTAGCACCAACTTACCACCTTGTTAAGCAGTTTCACGGGTAAGAGCATTTATGACATAGTTTTATACGCTCATTAGTAAAGTGAAAGCATGCTAATATCAAGCAAATGCTACACACCAGCATGTGTATAAGCACGTGCTGAAAACAAGCAGTGCGGTGCTTATTCCGAGCATGTTATTGAATCGCAAGCTGATGGATACCTGAATATGCACGTCTCTAGCACAGACAATTTTCACATGCCAAGACGTACATGTCTTCACAATATTTATTTTACTTATTTCTATTACGATGTAATTAATAATAGACTTTATTATAACTTCAATAATAACGTTATTGAAGTAACGGTAAATGTATTTTTTGATGTAATTTCCGAGCGCGACACGACGTTTCGTTGCGCGAGCCCGTTCAATCATATTTATGTTAATTTTGTATCGCGTTACCCGACCGACCGTAAAGCTGTTTTCATTAAAACAATATTATAATTAATTAACTGATATTAAATGACTGAGGCGCTCTGAATGTGAAATTAAATACCTTTGACTTTGTATACGTCTAATTAAAAAACGGACAGGTTGATAGAATGAACACGAAAAAGAGAGAGACAGAAAATGTGCTTTGTAAAACTAATATGATCACTTCTAGTCGATTGTTCGGTACCCATAATATAAGCGTTTCTTAGTCTGGGACCGTACAGTTGGGTGTGTTCTTCTGGCCATATCTATTTGTGTATTACTAGCTGCGCCCCGTGGTGTTACCCGCGATTAAAAAATATGTAAAAATAAAACAAATCTATCCCACGGGAACCATACATTTTACCGGGATAAAAAGTAGCCTATGTGCTATTCCAAACTATAATCTATCTCTGTGCCAAATTGTATCCAGATCCGTTCAGCCGTTTGGCGTGATTGAGTAACAAACATCCATCCATTTATCCAAACTTTCACATTAATAATATTTGTTGTATTATTATATTCATATAGAACGCCATCTATGAACGTAATGCATATAACTACATCACTTGTGAGCGAAGACGCCTCTCCTTCCGGTTTCCGGCCCCGCTGCGTACCGGGGCATTTTGTTCCCCCGCCCTCGCCCCTGCAACGTTCTCCGTACCTCGTTTAAGATGCCCTAGGGCTATTTGCATCCTTTCTTGTTGGCTTAGCACCCCTAGAAGCATAAAAGCGTGGCGTTTCCTTTATCACGCGCAAAGGTCATCTGCAGACAGAATTTCTATTTCAGTTAAATTAGTAAATAAAATCAATAATATTCTTGCAGTGGGGATATATAACTTGTTGTTTGGTGTAGAGTCTACAGAGACTTAAAACCTATTTTTGGAATTTAAATTACTGAGCATCACTGTGTACTATTAAATGTAGGAGGCATCCATTTCTCATGATCCCTATTGCAAGCTTAAGTCTAATCGAAGACAACACAAGCGAACTATGATCAATTTCGGATGTCTGAGCAAGGGTGCTTAGTTGACTAATTATGCACCCCTCCAAAAAAAAATACAGAATTTAAATCCATTTTATATCGTGAACAAAGACTAGGCTAGGTTAATATTTTTTTTCTACCAGAAAATCAAAATCCAAAGCGCCAAAATCAAATACACAATACATGTAGGTGAAAATTACACGCAAAATTAACATAAACAATTCTATAACAGAACGCGTCCAAACAGAACTGATTCACCCACCGAGGAATCAAAGGGGCTTCATTAAAACGGTCCTGTGAGGGTCCTTTTTTTTTTAAACCATGTCCGAGCGCTCTAAGCTATATTTAGACACGAGGAAGATTCTGAAGCCACATCAAGTAGCGTCGAGTACAAGACTCGCAAGTATCTCAAACTAAACTCCATAGTTCTTTAACGAGTAAATGGAAGATCTCTCAGTCAGGCGGGTAATTGTTGCGGTAAGTTGTTGTCAGCACCACGTTGTAGATAAAATACAACTTTGCTGGAAAACTTTTATACTGCGTTTCAGGCTTGTATTTGAATAGTCGTCATTCATTATAGTAAGCGCCATCTATTGGCCGGCGTGTAGTCGAATACATAATGTAGCAAGGTATTAAAGTTCGCTACATTTGCTCGATAGAAAATTTCTATTGTCGTATGCACCATTTAACGTGACGCAATATTTTCAAAATTTCATGCCTCGTTTACCTGTGTGACTAGCTTCACTTATTATAAGTAGGTACGTGGAATGTTAATTTTTTTATCGTAGAGCGGTAAAACTAACATGGAAGTCCAAAAGTTTAGTTTTCTTTTTATATTGTAACTTCGTGTGCGCCTATAGGATTTATATACAGGCAAGACCCCGCTACATAATAATCTATGTGTGCATAGCGTTACCTAGTCAGGTACACTTGCATGTAGCGGGCAGGATTCCGCCCATGTCGAAACAGGGCTTAATTTGGGCGGTCCGTTTATAATTTGTTCAAATTGTGGGTAGCCGTCGGTGTAAATTATTCAAGACAGGTCCACTGAGCGCGGTCACACTTATACGCCAATTTGGAGTCCGCCATTGCACGTACCTATGCATGCAAATATTACATACTAGCAACTGTTGGCGACTTTGTTTGCGGAATTTATTTTTAATATTTCATGGAAAACATTCAATTTCCCATGCTAAAATAATATATGAATTGACGAAGATGTAAATACAACTGATTCCACTGAAATCTATTCAGAGGTTTTGACGAGTAGGTACTTACAGCAGACCTGGACCATGTAGAGGACCACCCGACGACAGACTCCAGGCCTGCAGACCAAGAGAAATTTAAGGGAATGCGGTCTTAGTCATCTTTTCGATATCAATGCCATCCGTGAGTACTTTCAACTTTAATTAAATACTTGTATCACACATGAAACGTATTTTATATGAATGGATTTTTCATCAAAAGCTTTTTGCGTTTTAATTGCAATTAAGCAGGTATTTATTTAATAAGTTTTCTTTTTAATTTTACTTTGTACTGTATACCAAATATCTCTTTGCAACATTTATCATTCCATCTCGTGTAAAATTAATAATCTTGAACCAATTGTATTGCTATGACGTGTTTACTCCAAACATGAGCTCGAATTTCTGAATTACCTAGTATATACCTACACATTATTATTATGTATAGAGAAATTTCGTAAAAGTTAAATTAATAATTGCACGCAAAAACAAAACCGAAAGCACAATTATGGCGGTGCGGATTCCATTTCCGCGGCTTTGTTGTTCCGCTCCGAACAGAAAGAGCTCACGGGCGAAAATTATTCAAATTCGCAGAACTAAATCTTGTGCGGCGGATTCGGAGGTAGCGGCATTCCTTGGCGGATGTTGGTTTATGATGGCAATGTAATTATCTTGTTATGACAACATACTTGGATTACATAATTACGTCAATTATCCATACATCCTTGGGTTAGTGGCAAGCCAAAAGATAAAAAAAAACACTTTTTGCTATATGATAAATTTTCTATTAATATATAAAACAAAGTCGTGTTAGTTACACCATTTAAAACTCAAGAGCGTGTGGGCCGATTGTAATGATCTTTGATTTCATAGATTTGTCTCCGTGCTGAATAGAAAAATCACAATTAAAATATGGGAAAAAATCAATTTCTCATACATTTGATTTTGAGAAGGTACGAAGTTCACCACAACAACTAGTCAGTAATAAATAAATACTCAGATTGCTGCCGGATCTTCTCAATGAGGTTGCATTTCAAACCCAGGAACCAGTAGTGATAATAAAGAAAAAAATACATTTTATAAATTAATGATTTCACATTGAAATTAAACTAATTTTAAGGATTTTATCCTTAAAATTAGTTTCATTTCAATGTGTAATATTCGCGTAAAAGAAATCAATTAATGATTTCACTTTGACTTCACCAGATAAAAAAAAATATTTAGGTTGAAATTCTCCTGAAAAATTGCTTAAAATGCCCCAAATTCGCAAGTGTATCCAGTAGCAGGCGATAGATCAACCTCCATTACCACTTCGCAAAGTGAGTTAAATAATAATACGAGCTACTTTAAATACACCTATGCGTTCAGTAGTTAGAAACGCACCGGATAAATGACTGAACCGTCACGCTCCGAACAAAGGTGGTAGAGCGTCGAACAATTAGGTCGTAGTTGTGTAGCGCGGGGCGGAAGCTGTGAGCCGTTCACGTGGCGTAACAAGGCTTTGACGGGTTAGCGCATGACATGGCACCGGAAGCAGATGAGTCCACTGAAATGTTAAAAGCTGAAACTCGATCAGAAACGAGTTTCGCGTTGGATGCAAAACGAGAGAGCGATTTCGAAATGAATTATGAAATGATTGGTTTATGAAATGTGATAAAGTAACAAATAAGTTTAATTTATAATAATACCAGCCCTTATAATTACTACTGCTGGGCACAGGTGTCTCCATAATGCTAGGGAAGATAAGGCCATAGTCCACCACGCTGGCCCAGCGCAAGTTGGCGGACTTCACACGTCTTTAGAGGGATTCTCTCAGACATACAGGTTTTCTCGCGATGTTTTCCTTCACCGTTTAGCATGTAATAATCATGGTGGGAAATGAGATTCGCACATGAAATCCAGAAATCCCAGAGGTGAAACCTGCAAGTCCGATGATGGTCGTGTGAAATTCACCAAAACGCACTGGGCCAGCGTGGTGAGCTATGGCTTTAAACCTCCTCACATTACGGAGGAATGTGCCCGATATAATGGTATTAAACTCGCCGCACTTGGGACCAAATACTATCGCAGAAATGCGGATGGTGTATTACGAGTAGATTAAAATTAAGTAAGCATTACTAAAGAGTTTTTGCCCAATGAGTCCCTTACACCACTTATATACGTGCCTCTGAATTCATAGATGTTTTAGTCCCCTTACAAAAACATAACACAGCATGTTCACTTTTTAATGCAATCGAAAATAGGAAGAGATTCTTCGTATATACAAAGTTTATGATATAGTTTCAATATTGGAATTGATATTAAATTTTCTCTACTAGAAATGACTCCCATCTCCAGTCTATAAAACACTCGCAACTAACTCAAGTTTCCGTCGACGAACAATAATTAGTTTGTGCTCCAGCCACAACGGCTGCGTCACTTGCAACCTGGTTGGGTTTTTAAAGAGTTTTTTATTTATGTTGCCTTAGTATCGGTGGGATAATAGTGAGTATAACTTTTGACTTATTGTTTGAATATGTCCATATTCAGGTTGATCACAAAAAAATATATTTTTAGAGCAAACTTTTTTTTAAGTCCATATATCAAAATTCGGACTTGACGCATAATTTTTACAACGATATATAATGGCAGGTTCAAACGTAAGTATACTATTTCTAAATCTTCCTGGATATTATGTAATTTTTGCAATTAACAATAATACAATAATACAGGTCAATTTAGTTTTAAATATCAATATCATTGCAGGTATATACTCTGTACTTGATGATGAAATCATTAACATGTTTTAATTTACTCCCTTCACTAGGAAAGCTTTGTAATAAAACAAAAAAATAAAATGTTGACTCTCCCACGGAACCCTAATCACCTGTTGCGTGCTTAATCAATCAAGGGATCTTTTCCCAGTCCCACTCGGAGTAAATATTTGCATTGGGCGTACTGTATTACGATCACGGGTACATTCTGTAATCAATCAACTTCGTGGTCTAACTGACAGTATAATTTTCTTTACCATAACCAACTGAACTGTAAAATATATTGGGAATTGAAATAAAACCAACAACCATGGTTCTCCCGTGACCATGGTTGCTGTAAAGCAGCCGAAACGTTGGGAACGTAAAAATCATAATATACACGCGATAAAATCTGCAAAATTAGTTTTATTTCAATGTGTAGTGTTCGCGTAAATATAAGACATCAATATATTTTGGGGAATTTGATTGTAGTAGGTAATTTAAATATTATAATCATTGAAGATGCATATAAATGACTGAGGTCTATAGTTCTCGTCAGTAGAAAATAAAGCGCTGGCTCCTTTTATCTTCGGTGTTTTCGGATCCTAAATAGTGTGTCAGTGAATAATTGAATATTCAAATATTCACTGACTGCCAGTACGTTTTAAACTTAAAACTATATAGTTTTAGTTCTAAACGTACTGGCCCGTATCCCGAAGTCCCATCCCGAGCCAATTAAATCGAAAATAATACTGAAACTTGATGCTTAACTTCGGCGAATTAAATTAGATTTCAGCTTTAGAATCTTGATAGACATAGACATTGACTTTATGTTGATATTGATGCTAATTATTATGGTATAACTGTTATACCTTAAATATAGTATATAGTCAGTGATAACCAAGTGGGTTGAAAGTTTGCCTCGGTAACGAGGATCACAGGTTCAAACGCCGGCTCGCACTTCAGAGATCTTGCTAAACGGTGAACGAAAACATAGTGAGGAAACCTGCATGTCTGAGAGAACCCCTCGAAAGAAGTGTGAAGTCTGCCAATCCGCACTGAGCCAGCGTGGATGAATATGGCCTGATCCCCTTCGCATTGATGGAAGCGCCGTGTCCAACAGTGAGACATAAATGGCTGATATTATAATTATAGTATATCATAATCTTAAACGTAACTGAATAAATGCTTACCCACTTATGATCATCTATGATAGACAACCGTAAATTAAGTTTTGTTAAATTAAATTGTGAATGTTAATTGACGTCAAAGTTCTATAAACATATCGATAATAACAATTCCATTCGATTTTCAAATTCTTCCAACCGAAAACAATCTCGTTTGTAATTAATCGAGTATTGATCGATTTATGGGAAGGTCCTCGCGACGGCTGGCGACCACCGGTCCGGTTCAGTCCGGTTGTCTTCAGGAATTTATGTGTATGTAAATTGCCATGAGATCTACCCGCGTAACATGTGGTAATTCGGTGGGTACAGTCGTGTAGAACAATGAAGCAAGCAATTAATAAGATGTATAATGGGCCTATAAAAAATGCAAACACTCAACTAAAAAAGTGTCTTTTGAAATTTTTTTTCACGAAAAGAGACATAAAGTTGCTCGCCGGTTTTTTTCAATCAAAGTCGTAGTGGTAGATTCTCACTATTTATAAATGTTGTTTTTAGGTCATAAGTAATAGAAGTATTTTTTAAATGATAAGTGTAAATAGATTATGATATTAAATAACATACTAATAATTAAATACAAACACTTGAAACTAAGTAAAGATGTGAGCGACTCCAAAACTAATCACTTAAATAAATAACGTTCAGTCTTTATAATTTCTCGGTGGTAATATCTTAAAAGGAAAGTGAGCTAAATCTAATTAATATACAATTTATCATGATTAATAACCCTAAAGTTATGAGAGAGGTTATTTTCGAAATTGGAAATTAGAGAGAGCCGTATACCAGATCCGTTACCTTGGAAGACTTTCAATATTGATATTTTCGATCTCTCACACACAGGTTTCAGTATCTTTAAACTATCAAACAACTGCTAATTAATAGTATTAATCATTCTAATAGAATCGGCCAAAATAGTGATTATTTTCTTTATATTCCCCGGACTTTTTTTTTAAATTGAAAACGGTTTAGGCTTTCACAGAGTCGTTGTAGATGCTCCATCGTAGATCTCATCGTCACTTACCATCAGGTGAGATCGAGATCAAATACTTGCCTATAATGTAATAAAAAAAAAAGTTGACGAAAGCTCAACAGTGTATAAACTTACGAGTTATGGAAGATGAGTGGCAAGCTGTCAGCTCAAGAGCACCATTCTGGCTGTAGTGCCTTTAGCGCCCGCCCTCTCGTCTCGAAAAGCTGTGAAGGTCATGAGCGACAAACAGTAATTTTTCTCTTAAAAAAAAATCGAAAGCACCTCATAGGACGCTCAGACCTTGGCTTGAACCTTCTACTGTGACACGGTGCGGGCTTAGGGTAAACCGTATGCTGATTGCTAAACTATTCAACAATTAGCGTTAACTCGATCCTAGCACTATCATTTTAGCTCATTTCTATTACTAACCAATTGTCAATTGTATAACTTCGTACTGCTAGCAATGTTATTAAAAAATTATGCATAAAAATCACATAAACTTTTCCAAACAATTATAGCTTAATACTAGAACAGTCGGTACACTTGGAGATAAATGTATTTTAGATTAAAAAAAAAACAATAAAACATTTCTCACCAAGTGTACCTTAATACTGGAACAGTGAGGTAAATTCAACCGTTCACTCACAATCCCGCATGTTGTGTTACAACCCTAAGGCTGGGCTAAATCAGCGGACCCTTTAGTCTGGGAAGCAGTTTTCATGGATGGCGGGTCAGATCAGCTGCGCTGCATGTGCCTAGTGAATGTAGCGTCTCGATCTACTGCCGCCTTCCTACCTAGGCAAGTATGCTCCATCGTAGATCTCATCGTCACTTACCATCAGGTGAGATCGAGATCAAATACTTGCCTATAATGTAATAAAAAAAAAAAAAAAAAAAAAGCCAAAACGTAAATATATAACAATACACCCTTCGTCCATTAAACTTCATGCGATACCAACATTTATCTGGCAAAACTTTTTGATTATTTCTAAGGTTTTTGTTTATATGGGCTAGTGGGTGCTCATCAGTGGCATAGACAGGCCATATAAGTTAGGTTATACGAGTGATTTTGCCGTTGAAATAGACGATTAGAGTATTAATTTAAAAGTATGAAATTATGCGTACGAGGTCGAGTTTTGTAACATTAATCACGAAACTTCAAAATATTTCTGTTATTACACGAATACAAATAGCAAGTTATTTCAACTTTAAAGTAATTATATATTTACTACGTGATATGTGACTACACATATATGATTGATTTGTTGCGATATTTTACTTTACAAATCAGCTAAGTTTTCTGTCCTTTGTTGTGTTGCGACACGCCATCTATATGTCTACGTCTATGTATATTGTAGATAAAGTAAAGCGCTTGAATTAAAGACCTTATCATAGAGCGATTTTGAAAAAACGTGACGTCTCTACGGTAGACTCTACTAAGAAACTACGCAACTAATTTCAACAATAATCATATGGTGTCTAAGCTATAGTGGCGTGTACTTTGCAGTCGTCATAGAAATCCATGTCCACTCTCAAAGATTATAAAAAAGTCAGTTTCATGTGAAAAAATACCAATATTGTAAGGCGATGCGATTGTAATACTGCAAACTAAAAATAGCCAGACGAATACACTAACTGTACAGTCTCAAACAAAGAAACGCTAATATTATAGATAGGTGCCTTAAAAGGGACTAGAGGTGATCCCAGAATAATTTAGATATTAAACGTCCATGACTCGGGTACAAACATTACTGCTGATCACACAACGTTCGCCCCCTACCATACCAGTTATATCACTATATCTTTATTCTCTTAAAAATAGCACTCCCACGAAATTGTGCGTCGTCTATGCAGCGTATAGCTATATAAACTAAGTACTCGTATAGTATTATTTTATGCGGCAAACTTTTATAACAAATTTCGAATATACGTTAGCCAAGTCACCTGCTTGTGACAGATATTTCGTCTTTCACTTCGTTCCTATTTAATGTAAGAGAAATATATTTCAAGGGAAATGATAAATCTACGCTAGACGCTTTATATTATTCGTGACAAACATATTTTTAGAGCTGCCTTGTTGGTCTAGCCTGGCTATCGCAGCCAGGAACCCGGCTCTTGCAAATTACGTTATTTGAATTTTATGATGAGAAGTCTAGAAGTGTTAAACGGGCAATGGTATGAGCGCATTTCCCCCCTTTATTTGACCAATGGAGCCGTTCTGCTTATTGAAATAAAACTAATTTCAAGGATTGAAATAAAACTAATTTTAAGAATTTTATCGCGGTTTATAAAATTCTTAAAATTAGTTTTATTTCGATGTGTAGTATTCGCGTAAATATAAGAAATCAATATAATTTCAAGGATTTTATCGCGTTTATATATTTTTTATGTTCCCGACGTTTCGGCTGCTCTACAGCATCCATGGTCACGGGAGGACTGAGGTGGATGACGTCATATTGTCATAGTTTGAACTGGGGCACCCTAATTTTAAGTTGTTGCTAGCTTGTGGTCTTTTTTACTTTTTTTATGCAGGTGATACCGCCACCAATCCTTGCTTAAAACTTTCGCGAAAGTCCAAGAGCGTGAGTGTAAAAACGCTCCTTCTTGATACTTTCTCTAAATAAACAGAAATCATTATTCACAGAAAACAAAGTGTCATGACTCAGAGTGGTATGAAAAAGAAGAACAAATAAAAAAAACATGAAAACAACCATCGCTGTAGCAAGCGAGAAACCGTTAACAAAGTTCTTCACATAAATGTACTGTGTAGCTGTAAAATATTCAACAATAACACGGAATATCACCACGACTTTGCTGCAAATCGCGATGCAGGCCATGCTCATCGTTACTACAGCAGCGACCGCCTCAATTTGATCAGTATAACTGCGTTCCAACTGTCGCCCAGTAACCGCGGCCCATTCGCCAACCAAGTCACGGACCAGGGTGGGGTCGCAGTGATAGCTATAAGAAATTCTTGCAGGAACGCACTTGTAAAGTCGTAACAACGGCCTGTGCGCTTTTGTAGATTTAAGTTATGTTAATAGTATGGTGTACGAACCGCGTATATTACGGCGAAAATAAAACACTACAAGACAATTACTACGTAAACGCAGAAACCCACAAAAATCGGAGTAAGTATGACTACACATCCCACGCTGATCCGAACTAATCTTATTTATTTCGGAGAAAAGGCTAGAAGATATAAGTTGTATGTGTTAAGTCAGCTTACATCGTCTCAAGTCAGCCGTTATTGGATAGATATCGCTCTCAGACAAAAATGGCCGTCTGGCCTAAAGCCGACTCGACATTTCTACAAATTTATATAGTAAACGAAGTCTCGAGAAATAATCTGTGCATCATACACCTGCTCGAGGGTTTTTTTGGGATAAATTAGCGCCTGTATATGTTGCTTGTTATGTCCCAATACATCATCAAAAAAAATACAAAATATATATAATATAATATTTATATTTTCTATTATATATATTATATAATTCCAAACACGTTTTACAGCATACACGCAATATTCTGAGTAGATATTTTAAAAAAAGTGCTTGATTCAAGCAGCCCGCTTGAACTGGCACCCCACATTTTGAAGACTGCGGACAGAGTTCACTAAGAGGTGTTTATATAGAAATTGATTTATGGAAATTTAGCGACGAAGACGCGTCTCGTCGAGAATCGGCGTACCGATCCTTAAAATAAATGGATACTATATTGTATCCTGTATAAAAAAGGCAATATTATAAAATTGGGGAACATACAGTTTACGCTAACCGCATAAGCCATGAGGACCAACAAACCGATTCTACAAGAGCTGCACATCAAAAAACGACTTACCTTTCTATATTGAGAACGTTTTTGTGAGAACATTTTTAACCATTGACTTTTGACATAAATATTTCTTTTGTAATTTTATAAAAGGCATTAAGGGTTAATAAACCTTTACCAAAAGTCTTCGTTACCATGCCCCAAACAGCCTGTATATAAAGCCAATATGAATCCTGCACTGCAACTAGCTGCTTAAGCTAGTATATTTAGCTTACCATATGCATTCAATGGTCATTATTGTTCAATGGCAAGTGCTAAATATATACCATCTGGGCCCTGGGGTGGAAAATTAGACTTCTTCTTAGTTAAATAATCATATTTTATTTAAATACACAGAACACTTTTTAGAACCAAATTATGTCAAACAGCCGCCATAGAGTAGAGAGAGAAAACCATATAGAGTACATTATATAGAGCAGTTTCATAGATTATTGTCCAGCAAGTAACTGCGTGGGGGAGGTTTGGCGGGAAACTGAAAAGTCATGGCGTCAGTTATGTTTTAATTTCTAAAACTAGTGTTCCTGCGAGTTATAGTTAGTGATATAAGTGGAATTCTAACCATTATGGGTTCGGTAAAATGCACAAGTATAGGTAATTGAAACAGAGTGACGAAACATGGCTTTTCAGTTTCTCACAAAAAATCCATGAAAAATCTTTCGGTAAAGTATCCATCACTTTACTGATTGAGGGATGGGGGGTATTTTACTCGGGCCTAGCCTTTGGGCTTGTGCATATATTAAAAAACAGAAATAATTTATATTACTTGACACTGGCAAAATACCTATGGTGATGCCGATGTAAAAAAAAAAAAGTAACTTCGTCGCTGTCATTGCCGATATTCCACTTTCCGTACTTTTAAGCGCAGCCAAATGTTTATTCTGATCACGTAAAAAATTATGTCTCATATCAAAAGCTTTTACAGATTTTCTTTAGCGATAAGAAAACAAATATAGGTGAGTACCCCTGAGAGTATGAGCGTATTTCAATCGTACTTTGACATTTGATAAAAATAAAAATCCCAATGGAGTAAATACTGAACTATAAAAACATAATGATATTAGAAATACATAAGTAATATTAAAATCTTAAAATAAAACTAATCTTACAGATTTTATCGCGTTTATTATATGTTTTTTATGTTCTGCTTACTGGTATGCGTTAACTAGGATTCACGTTAATAAATGTTATGAATCAATTACGAATAAACGGTATGAATAAAATTGAATGAAAAATGTTAAGTACCAGGAAACTTGGGTTTGTTCCTATGTAAACGTAGAAGTAAGTAGAGTACCTATAATCAGAACATCGAAATAGGTAACCTACCTATTTACCTACATCTGTAGTATTCTCCGAAATCTACTTCATAAGGCTTACCTTTAACCTAGATAACTCCCAAGCCTAATATTGCTTTTCACCACGAATAAGTGGCAAAATTGATCAAGAAATCCCTCAAAACACACCTAAGAAAATAATAAAATAACAACTTATTACCAAGTTGATAGAATATTGAAAATGTGCACACCTTTTTTTATTAAAAAAAATAAAGCAAACCTCTTTGATCTCGCGTTTCGGTAATCTCGTATTCTATAGGCGGATCGATGTAATCAAAATTTATACGATCAAGCCTTGATTGAGGCTTGTTTTGACAGCGACCCGGTGTACCGAGGAATCAAACTTTAGGACGTGTCTTATGAATATTGCAACAGGTATGTTGTTTGGCTGTCATGGAAATAATTGTAAAGTAAATTCAATTTTGAATGTCATGTCTAGCAAAATGTATTTGAAGATTTATACTAACACAGGTACTCGTTGGTGATGAAAGATACCTACCAATAAGCGTTGCTAACATAATTGACACAACTAGGCGATACTTGGCAGAAATCTATAGTTCAACAAATGGGGGAAGAGGAATCCACCACTGACCCTCGGCTTGTCAACTTTTCCAATGATAAACGAAACAAATTGATCGATAATTAAAGAAGCCAACAACACCGAACTCCTCTAAGATGTTGTCAAAAACCTGTCCCTCAATAATATGCAATTCTCCGCGAAACGATGCGAATCTAAAAAAGTATTCGACACGTGTTTGTCTCTAAACGAAGCATCCTCAGGTTAGCTGGGCTACGAATGAGCCCAGCCGTCCGGAAAAGTTGACAAGCCGAAGGTCTGTGGTGGGTTCCTCTTCCCCCAATTGTTAAGCATTTCTAGAAAACAATCAGAAAGGCTAGCACGCAGGTCAAGATCGAACCTATGTCACAGATTATGTCGCATAGAGTCGCGCTCTTCCTGTTATAATTCACACAAGGAAAGAGACAAAATCGATTTATCCCACATTTTTTCTCCTCACAACCGGCTGTGCTGTGCTACTAGAGCAGTTTTATTCAAAACTCGCAAGAACGAATCTCATCCAATCACCACCAACACCTAGCATCAATATAATATCCTTATAAGACCAAACTAATATACCGAATTACCAAATCACCGTGAAACAATGCCAATTGCACTCGGTCGTCTCAAGGGACCGCCCGCGACATCCGCCGGTCGATTAAACGCTCGAATTAGCGCGGGGGGAGGGAAACCAGCAGCTGGTACCCTATCATATTTCAATACGGAGCCCCGTGGGCAATGAGACATCTCGACGTTGACAGCTTCTGTGTAGTATATTAAGCCTTTACCAACACAATTTGACTCACGATCCATAGGCCCGATCGGTTGGGATCCTACCTCTTGGCATGAAAATTGGTAGGCTAAATCCTAATGATCGGCCCTACTGATTTTGAGCCAAATTGTCATATTCATAGAGGCCTTAACTCCTGTGCAGGTTAGACAATCATTAAGCCGCGTACTGACCAACTGAGACCGGCCTTGCGATGCTACTTCCTCTCGCTCAGTTAGGACGTGACTTTCTTTTACACACACATTAATATCAAGAATATGTTTGCAATATTTTCATATATAGTACTATTTAATAATATTTAGTAATAACGATTTCATAATTATTTTATTCCATTCTATCAGCCGAAGGAAGTCCAATGCTGGACATAGGCCTCCCCCAATGATTTCCACACATCACGGTCCTCCGCCACTCGCATCCATCATTTCATAACACAGTTAAATCAAATTATAAAAAGTAGTCTACCACCCATCACTATTGTATTAAAAAGCCATATTCAAAAGCGACACATCATTACGGCCAAGCCGTAGATGTATCAGCACAGACCGATCACTTAATATACCTATTTATGTTATTCATAACAGCACCGCGACAATAACAAATTATTAACATGTAAATCGAATCGTGCGGTCGCGAGTTTATTAATCGAATTCACAAAGTCCAAGTATTATGAATAGGTTAGTGAACAGGTGTACAGAGTTTTGGAAACAACGGTGTAATCTAGTTTTGAGAGTTCAAAGGTCGATTGAGATGAATTTAGGGTATTTGTTAGATGCTACTGTTATTCAAGATTAATCTTATAATACTTATCACCTTAACATAAACTATTATAAATAAGTAATCGTTGACTTTATCGTTCAATATGATTCCTTGATTTATGATTGATTCTGTGCATATATACAGTTTGTGTAGAAATGTATGTGACAACACAAAGAGAAAAAAACCCAAGCGTCATTTTTGTTCTGTGGCCATTTTCAGAGAACTTGTGTAAGTATAAAGTGTTTTTATGAAATGTTATTAGCTTTACCTCAAAAGTGTGTTGGAAAAAGGTCGTACGATGCGCGTGAGCATTTGGCCATTACACTCTCAGCTCCGTTGCGCTTAGGCTGTGTCCCCAGTGGGCAAACTGTCAGCGGCCGACTGAGTGAGCTGCAAATTTGTGGCGAACTGAAATTCGAGTTAGCTGCAAACTCAGATCAATTTGCGTGCGTCGCAAGCAAACTGTTATGTGTTAGCTGCTTATTTAGGTCGACCGACCGACTGAATTTTCACTGTCAACTGTCCACATGACAGTTTGCGGCAAACGGACTCACTACGCCCGGCGAACAGGCATATCGCCGCCGCCGACTAGAACCGGTTTTGATGTGAGTCGGCCGCTCACTGAATAAATCGGCGCGCGCAACACAGCAAACTGCGTAGAGTGAGCGCAAACTAGGAAACTGTGAACCCTCCATTTCAAATATATGGAAGGACCTACTAAACCGATACACAGCTAACTCAGTCGGCCGCTAACAGTTTGCCGACTGGGGACACAGCCTTAGACTGTAATGACCAACTTAACTCACTTGTTTATTATTGTCACACCTTATATTATGATGATATAAGCTGTAACATAATAGTGCTTACTATATCATATTAAACACACACAACTTTATAATACCTACTGTTAATTCAGTAAACACTCACAGCGTTATGACAGACATTAAAAACACCATAGATCAGGTACTCCACGCAACTATTAACCAATCGCTGTTATTTTAAAATGTATATATAAACCCATTCAGTTTTGTGGAGTCAACTATTGATTAAGCTGGATGCATATTAGCAAAGTTCTGATTAAAACTCACCCCCAATACCAGGCGACTGGACATGTACCAGTTTAAACGCGAGCTGATGAAAAATGGACTAGGTTTAGGGAGAGAACTTTTTTATGGAAAACGACTTGGTAACACGTATTAATACCATTCAGTCGTATATGTATCTTTCGTATGGTAGGAGTGGCAGCCATATCCGTAGTAATTATGAGTCTTATTTATATTTCACTAGTTGCGCTCTGCGGTATTACTCGCGCAAAAAAGCATGCCGATCCTTTGCGCTATGAAAAATTTTAACAAATCTATCCCACGGGAACCATACATTTTACCGGGATAAAAAGCAGCCTATGTGCTATTCCAGACTATAATCTATATCTGCGCCAAATTTAATCCAGATCCGTTCTACCGTTAAGGCGTGATTAAGTAACAAACATCTATCCATTCATCCATCTATCCATACATCCAAACTTTCACATTTATAATATTAGTATAGATTTGTAGCGTAAAACATACCCTAGAATTAAACTTGTAATAATTTAATTTGTAAAGACATGACGACTGTTTAGCAAGTAATAATCATGGTTGAAAATAAGATTCGCACATGAAATCTAGAAATCCCAGTGGTGCGAGCCGGGGTTTGAACCTGCGCTGAAATTAAGATAGTCACTTTGTGGTTTATCTGAAAACATAGGTAGGTATATAGCTAGAGTCGCATGGAGCGTCCCCGTTCAGAAACATAGTACACTTTTAAACTGTATCAAAGTTATTGCTCTTCAAAATCATATATATATATTATGTTACAACATTTTTGGGGTCGAGTCACCTTCGTCCGTAGGAGAATTAAGTACCCTCGAGATACCCTACACGTGACCCTGGGTGGTGCCAACCAGGTGACAACTCTACTGGTAGGCTTCGGCCGTGGCTAGTCCCCACCCACTGAACAAAGCCATCTCGCCAAGCGACCTAGCCGTGTTCCGGCATGATGTTCGGTGTTGCCATTCATGGATGGCGGGTCAGATCAGTTGCGCTGCATGTGCCTAGTGAATGTAGCGTCTCTATCTACTGCCGCCTTCTTACCTAGGCAAGTATGCTCCATCGTAGATCTCATCGTCACTTACCATCAGGTGAGATCGAGATCAAATACTTGCCTACAAAGTAATAAAAAAAAAAATCTAGACAGAACAAAGCTCAAACAAACATTACGAACATTTAAACTTATCTACACACTTTTAAAACACCCATCCGAGTCAAAATGATTTTCCCTACTCACGGGTGATTTATGAGGACCTCGTTAAGTACATCATCATCTTGTACCCACTTATCCGTAATCTTTCGGGCCTTACCTCTCACTGAAACAAAAAAGGGTTCATATATTTCACTGGGATTTTTTTACCCTATCAAACATCGCTTGACTGCTAACCGCGGTCGATAAGGTCGGCCACCCACTGTATTATCTCGTGTCCTTCGCACGCCGCTCTAATGCTCTTTATGTTTTTATTCCATTACTTTAGGCCGCGACGCGAGTGTGCCCGCAGGTTTACGCTCCCAGAGGCTGTCGTTACGGTAACTTATTGCCATAGGTAATGCTTATTCTAACGCGGCCAATGTTTTTACTGTGTGTAAAGGTGAAAAGTTGATACGATACGCTTTTTCGTATGATATTTTTCTTGGGAGAGGGCGGGGTCTCCAATAATATTTACTGAATAAAATTTTCGTTTCAATTTAAATTTTGTTAAAATATCAAGTACTAAGCCGGGTGTTACCCGCGATAAAAAGTATAAAAAATTAAAACATCTATCCCACGGGAACCATACATTTTACCGGGATAAAAAGTAGCCTATGTGCTATTCCAGACTATAATCTATATCTGTGCCAAATTTCATCCAGATCCGTTCAGCCTTCACCAAATTAGTTTAAGAAAATGTTATAAAATAACATTGTGATAGGCGCGAGTTGATTAAACAAATTAGTCACCGAGTCCATTGTTCCGCTATCTGGCGACAAATTCAAAGTTGTTAAAAGGAGAGACTTGCGTATACGTGAGTAATTTACTAATGCACCGACCGACGTCACAGTTTCGTTTCGCAGCGGGAAATGAAACGCCGGATGCGGATATAGTGTACAAAGAGAAGAGAGTTAGATCAACAAACGACACATTCATCAGACATTGATGAAAATAGTCACTTCTGTAAAAAACAGCGCCAATACTGTTATAAGAGAAGGGACTATTTTCCTATTGATCGCTATTTTATATAGTTTTTTTTAGAATAATTAAGCATGACGGGACAAAATCTGTTTTATAATATAAAAAGCTTATAATTGGTCGTTACAACTTTTCATCTTAATTTTTCGTCTTAATTTTTCGTCTGATTTTTTTCCGTCTAGGCCCCTTTCGTAACGCGCGATAAGGAACTTCGTTCTAATAATAACTAGCTGCACCCCGCGGTGTTACCAGCGATTAAACAGTATGTCCTTTTATTAGTACTATAATATTAGTAGGATACCAGTCGCTTTTTAATGTCCCACTGCTGGGCATGGGTATTCCCTCAATGCGAGGGGGATAAGGCCATAATCCACCACGCAGGCGCAGTGCAGGTTGGTGGACGGTTGCTTAGATCTATAAATCTATTTACAAAGCGGCTAATCGTTACCGTATTGCAAAGATGTTCCGGCTGAACGTCAATGCACCGCATTGCAGAGCGACCGTTCTGAAAAGTGTTTCGACTATTTTGTAAAGTGGCTAGCCATTTTGTAAAAGAGCAAATTCTATATAATCCTGCTGTGACATAATATACATTATCGTTTATAACATTTATGGGACAATATGGACATTTGAGTTTTACCATGATTAACAAAGGCTTCCTCCATTTCCAAGATATAAAGCGTTATTGATCGTTATTCCTCCATTACTAAGGTCTCTCCCAAAATCCTAGCCCTACACTAGTCTAGAGCGCCCTCGCGCCATATTTGCAGCTTTCATTACTTACAGATATTAAAAACTTCACGACGGGGATACGATTCATTTATACGTGATAATGTAAATGAACGCATGTATAAGCTTCACGCATGTTTAATCTCATAAATAAGCTCCATGACACCAATGTCGTAGTCTACAATACCACGACATTGGTGTCATGGATCTTATTCATGAGATTAAACATGCGTGAATCCAGAGAGACTTTGGTGTAGCGATACCTACCAATACTTGTTTCAAGCCTTGTATCTCCAGTTACATTACGAAGACCTGATTAGCGCAGATGGTAGTGACCTTGCTTTTTACACCTAGGGTTCCGGGTTCGAAACCTGGTTGGTGGCGCGAGCACGGAGAAGCAGGGACCAGAGAATGATGGTAGGATTAGGTACGGGAGATGCGAAATATCAGGGGTAGGAAAGTGGGAAGAGACTCACCAGCTCCTGACGTGTACGGCTCCTCTCGTGCAGGTCCAGTTGAACGCCGCCTCTTCTCTCTTCGATAGCTGCTGGCGGCGGTTGCTCCTCGTTCTCGACACAACCACTCAACACTTACTAGGGCTCAGTGCCCGTGCCTGTGATGGCACTTAGGTTTATATTGCGGCGCGGCGGGGTTTATCGCGGATTAAAAATATGTAGGTTTTGCGGGTTTTGCGAGCGGGGTGATTAGCGTACGTGCGAACTTGCGGTTAGTTTTCGAATGTGTGCGGGCGCTCCTTTGATGGCGCTGTTGTCGCGCTTCGTGTTGCGACAGCCAATCAGGAGCGGTGATTAAGGATGGGAATTATAGGAATTTGATTCGATTATAGGGATGTGGATTAAGTCTATAATCGACGTTTGAATATTGGCGTTACCATTTCCACCCGCCCTTAAAGGGTCACCTTTAAAAACATTCATAAAGAAGATGCTCACTCTAGGAAAGAGCGCTCAATGTGCGAAGGCATATACTTAGAGTGATTCCATAGCGGAAAAATATAAAAAATATAGAGAAAATATAATGAAATTGCGGTATAGATATAGTAAATATAATATAAACTAAGTGAGTGGATAAATATAACTAAAACTGCGATGCGGAGTTAATTTATTGTTTTGGTAGAGGACACAAACGAGCAACAGGGCGAAGGTAAGTTCCCTTCGCAGTTCTTATCATTGCTACGCGAACGACGTCGTCCTTTGAAGGATGAACAGTCTCTACAATCGCTAGTGGCCAGGCTAGAGGCGGTGCGTTATCGTTCATCACTATCACGACAGTTCCCGGTGTGATAGGCGCGGAAGGAGTATTCCATTTCTGCCTAACCTGCAATCCGTGTAGATATTCCATCCTCCAACGCTCCCAAAAGGACTGCACCAATTTATCCAGCAATGCATGCCTATGAAGCAACCCGACCGGATCAGAGCTGACATCAGGTGCGGGCATAGATAATATAGGTGCGGTATGTAAAAAATGACTTGGAGTAAGAGCCGCGGGCTCAGCGGGATCAGAACTCATTACTGTCAGCGGACGCGAGTTAAGCAAGCATTCTATCTGTGTGAGGATAGTATAAAGCTCCTCATATGAAAGCAGTTGCGATCCGATAACCCGGAAAAGATGCGATTTTACGACTTTAACCATACTCTCCCACGCGCCTCCAAAATGTGGAGTGTTAGGGCAGATAAATTTCCAGACAATACGACTCTCAGAATACTCCTGCTCTAACTTTGGACGATATTCGTCATTGAGAAATTTATATAGATCGCGAAGATACGAGTTTGCTCCCTTGAAGTTAGTTCCGTTGTCGGAATACATAAACTGAACGGGTCCTCTTCTAGAAAGAAAGCGCTTCAACGCGGCTAGAAAGCTGGGAGTGCTGAGGTCTGTGGTGACTTCAATATGTACGGCTCGAGTTGTAAGACATGTGAAAATACACAAGTATGCCTTCTCACTACGGACACCTCTGCGGCGCACAGGAGTGTAGGCGATAGGACCCGCATAATCGCAGCCCGTATGCGTAAATGCCTTGACAACTTGACGTGTGCGGCTATCAGGTAAGTCCGCCATCAGCGGGTACGTAGGGCGAGGTCTGTTGCGGAAACAGGTATTACACATGTGGACTCGTTGTCTCACAATGCGGCGTGCGGATAGAATCCAAAATTTCTGTCGTAGCAACGACATTAGCAACTCTGGGCCAGCATGTAAATATTTAACGTGATAATAATCAATTATGAGGTTCACTATATGATCTTTACGCGGTAAGATAACTGGATGCTTATGCGCATAGTCCAGCGCGGAATTAGCGAGGCGACCACCGACTCGGATCAGACCGTTATCAACAAAAGGTCTCAACCGATTAAGTACTGGGGAGGATATTCTATCATTTACGATATTACAATATTCTTCTGCGAAATATTTATTTTGCAGAGCGTGCAGTACCTTTTGTTCAGCGAAAGTCAAATCATCGGCAGTTACTGCAGTAGTACTACGGCGGAGTAATAACTTTGCGAATTTACAAACATATACAATTATACGAAGAAGTCTACTCCAAGAGGAGACGCGGGTAGCAAGCTCATATAAAACATAATGCTTAACAGGGGTGTACACCGTGTGCGATAGAACCTTCTGCTCAGGTATATCTACAATAGACTGATCGTCCAAGCCAGGAAGAGGCCACTGAGATGGGTCTAATATAGCCCACTGCGGCCCGTGAAGCCACAGAGGGTGCGAAATTAAATTATGCGGCGTAATACCACGTGATAATATGTCCGCGGGGTTTTCAATTCCCGCGACATGATAAAAATTATCAGCCGAAATATTATCGGTGATCTGAACAACACGATTTGCGACAAAGGTTTGCCATCTATGAGGCGAACTCCTAATCCAATAAAGAGCGACCTTAGAGTCAACGAACGCATACACCTTGATTGGGAAATGTTTCGAGTAGTTATTGAGAACTGTGCGCAGTAGCTTCGCTAGTAAAACGGCTCCACAGAGCTCGAGACGAGCAATTGTAAGTGGCTTAGTAGGCGCAACTCGGGTCTTAGCGCAAACTAGCTGTACAGTGTTACAGCTCGGAGTACTTGCGTGTAGGTACACCACAGCGCCATATGCGTGTTCACTAGCGTCGGAAAAACCCACGAGGGTGACAACGCAGTCGCCGGACGGGCCTATGTGTCGCGGGATACGCAAACTATTGAGAGCCGGTAATTCGGCGCAAAATAGCTTCCACCTTTTAACGATGGGTAGCGGCGGTATATCGTCCCAATCTAAACCAAGTTGCCAAAGCCTTTTGATTAACAATTTTGCGTATACAACTATAGGAGCAACAAAACCCATTATGTCCCACAGGCGGGCGACAGTAGATAAGATAGCGCGCTTTGTGCAAGTCACATTTGCGAGAGCGGATATTTTAAAATAAAATGCGTCGATGTCAGTACACCAATGTAAACCCAATATTTTGTATTGGACGGACTTATCAAATTCCACTTCAGTGGGGACTTTATGTGTAGCGGGAAGACTGTTCAATACAGAACTACAGTTGCTGTTCCACTTAACAAGGTCCCACTGCGCGCCTTTAAACAATTTAATCAGCTGTTGAGACGCGGCAGTCGCTTCATGTTCATCAGGGAGTGAAAAGGCGATGTCATCCATATAAAGCGAGGAAGACGCAATTCGACTCGCGAGGGGGTAATTCTCCCCATCGTCATCAATAAGCCGTTTCACCGTGCGCAGTGCATGGTATGGACTCGACGACAGACCAAAACACACGCGGTTAAATTGGTATAAAATAAGCGGGTCTTGCGGGCGAAAGCGATAGAGGAAACATTGGAAACGACGGTCGGCTTCGCGCACAACTATCTGTAGAAACTGCTGACGACAGTCCGCAGTCATGGCGATTGCGTGCAGGCGAAAATTAAGAATAATCTGAAATAAATCACCTTGCAGATTCGGCCCTGAATGTAAGATATCATTCAGTGAATGCCCGGTGCTAGTCTTACTACTTGCGTCTAAGACGATACGGAGACGCGTTGACGTTTTGTCTTCACGCACAACCCTGTGATGCGGTATAACATAAATAGGAGTGGGGTCACGAGTATCGTACGGAGGTGCGGGCGAAACATAACCTTTCGAGATGTAGTCAGTAATGACGTCATCATATGCCGATCTTAGTGTCAGCGACGCTTCCAATTTTCTTTCGAGACATATGAATCGTCTGCGAGCGGCATTATAAGAATCTCCGAGAGAATAGACATCACCGTTAAATGGTAGGCCGACAACGTATCTACCAGTAACGTGATCGCGGGTTGTAGTTGATTTATAGAAATGTTCACATTCAACAAGCAAGCAGGGTGCTGAACGGGCGGAGCGGAGGGCAGCTCTTCGAGCTCCCAAAACCGCTTGACTAAAATGTCAAGGGCTGTAGGCTCTTGGACTACACAGCATGTCAAGATCTGGTGCGTATGAAGAGTGGGGATCGTGGGCACGGAACCCATCACTACATATCCCAACACGGTGCGTAAAGTAACTGGTACCGATAGATCCCGCGGAACGTAATCCACGTCGGGCAATAATAAGTGCGGAAAGAGGGAAGCGCCTATCAAAACATCTATTTCATTAGGCACACCATACACCTCATCTGCTAGCGGAAGACCCGATAAAGTTGACAAGACAGATGCGTCTACTATCGCGGTCGGTAACAAGTCAGTGATTTGCTCAACGACTAGCGGCGAAATATTAAAGTTAATGTTATCATCAAAGCGAGAATAAAATTTAAAATCAATTGAATAATTATTGATTACTTTTTCATTTCCACCGAACCCCCTCACTATAGTACGGCCGGTGTCTGCGGTCTGAAGGCCCAATAGGTCGCAACACCTCTTCGTGATGAAATGGCTTTGAGACGCGGAGTCTAATAAAACACGAATAATATGTCGTCGGCCATTAGAATCGAACGCGACGACTTGAGCGGTAGACAGTAAAACAGTCGAGTATATATTATTATTCGCGGGCGTAACAATGTTTGACTGCGATCCGTACCGCGCGCTATATGAATAGGTAGCACACAGAGCCACGTCCGAGCGCGGGCCAGCCGCAGCCGTCGCAGCGCGGGGCGAGTACGCGGGTGCGGGGCGGGCGCAAGTAGCTCCGTCAGCGCACGGAGTTGGAGCGGCGAACGTATGCGGCGGTGGCGCAGTGGTTGCACCTGCGCGTTCGAAGTGTAAGAACGTGTGGTGTTTGAGTTTACATCTACGACACGTGGTATTAGACTTACAAACTGACACTTTATGTTGTAAGCTAAGGCAGTTTACACACGCGTTTTTATCCTTCGCGCATTTAAAGCGTTCTTGCGGGGTCATTTTTTCGAAATCAGGACACTTGAATAAATGCTGATGTGTTATATTGTTGCAAAGACATTTGCACTCTGTATCAGTATATGTACCTACATAATATGATTGGTACTTTGGCGGCTGTGGCAGCTGCGGGGCGTTATTAGAACGGCGAATATTATTTGAACGGTTATTAGGCGCACCACTAAAACTAGCACTGGGGCGTCCAGGGCCACTAGGTGTAGTACGCTCTAGAACCTTAGCGCGAGTCTTAATAAATTCAACCAAATCGTCGAAAGCGGGTATGTTCGAGCTACTGTTACTTAACTCGAATGCGCGGACAGTGTCCGAGTCGATTTTCTTAAGCGCGATATGAAGGATAATTAAATTATTCAAATCCTTTATATTTAAGTTTTGTAAAGCGCGCACTGCACTCACAAAGGAATCGGTAAATAAATCATAGTTTGAAGCGGAAGCGGAAATTAATGGTTTAAAATCAAACATTTGATTTAAATACGCGGATGCGAGCATACGCTTATCTTCGTATTTGTCGATAAGCGCCTGCAACAACAGGTGATAATTTTCAGCGCAGGGAGATATACCTGCACACACCGACTGAGCTTTGCCTGATAGCTTACCTAATAAATAATACAGTCGTTCGGCATCAGTGAGTGATGGATTATCGTGAACGGTTGATTTAAAGCTAGCGTAAAACAACGGCCACGAACGAATGTCACCTGAGAATGTCATCAACTCAATTGACGGAAGTGTGGGCCTAGCCTTATGTGGCACGGCGGCGGCGGGAACATTCTGCGATTGCGTTTGTTGCGAATACTTTAACTTAGTGCGTTTAATCCTGCTATAGAGAGCCTCGAATGAGACGAGGCACTTATACTCAGGCTTGGCGGTAGAATTAAGTTTCAATAAGCGGGAATTATATCTATCCACTGTGTGAATATATTCTTCACGCAATGTATCAACGTTAGAGCTTTCGTCGAGGAAACTTTCCCTAACACTAGCGCTCGTTTGCGTTTCTATAGAAAGATCATAAATCTTTTGTACGATTTCAAAAAACGCTTCGCGTTTAGCGGCTAACATAAGCAAATCAGGATCCTCGGAATCCTCGTAGTCAGAGCATTCACCACTGGGATCGGCTGCAGGTACAGGTTGCTTTTTTGGCGGCATTTTGAAATAGCGGGGAAATAAATAAATGAAATGTTAAGTATAGGAATTAGCGGAAAAAAACAATTATTAATTTTTATAGCGAAAAATCCTGCAACTCTGCTGACCTCGTTAGGGAATGCAGCGTGGATATAAACAATATTATAGCTGCGCGAGAAGTTGCGTTCGGCGGTCGGTCGGGGCGCGCTAGATGCGCGGGGCTCCTGCGCGCGGGGCCGCGGCCGCGCGAATTTATAATAAATAATGTGGGTAGGTATAAATTACTACAAGAAAATAACTCAATGTTATGGATGAAATTAAATATTATATCGAAAGATACCTGGGTAGATAGGTTTACTATCTGTATTTAAACCTATATACGTGAATAAATGCCTATAAGGGATCACTTTTAAGAGCGGTTGGCGGTTGGTATTTGCGAAGAAATGACTGCAATGGTCATATAGATAGCGGGAAAAAGTAATAGGATAGCGGTTAGACAATCTGCTCACGAAGACCTATCAGGTCGCGTGATCGTAGTAGTATTTAAATAGCGGTTTTATCCGGCTCGAAGGACCACAAATGGTGGCGCGAGCACGGAGAAGCAGGGACCAGAGAATGATGGTAGGATTAGGTACGGGAGATGCGAAATATCAGGGGTAGGAAAGTGGGAAGAGACTCACCAGCTCCTGACGTGTACGGCTCCTCTCGTGCAGGTCCAGTTGAACGCCGCCTCTTCTCTCTTCGATAGCTGCTGGCGGCGGTTGCTCCTCGTTCTCGACACAACCACTCAACACTTACTAGGGCTCAGTGCCCGTGCCTGTGATGGCACTTAGGTTTATATTGCGGCGCGGCGGGGTTTATCGCGGATTAAAAATATGTAGGTTTTGCGGGTTTTGCGAGCGGGGTGATTAGCGTACGTGCGAACTTGCGGTTAGTTTTCGAATGTGTGCGGGCGCTCCTTTGATGGCGCTGTTGTCGCGCTTCGTGTTGCGACAGCCAATCAGGAGCGGTGATTAAGGATGGGAATTATAGGAATTTGATTCGATTATAGGGATGTGGATTAAGTCTATAATCGACGTTTGAATATTGGCGTTACCACTGGTGGAGACAAGCTTTGTGTGATGAGCATGAATGTTTGTACCCAAGGTCATGGATGTTTAATATCTTAATAAGTTTTATATACTGAGTCCGCCCTCAGTCCCTTGTACGGTAACTATAGTCGTTGCCTAGTGTCGGACCGTATAGTTGGTGTGTTCGTCTGGCGATATTATATTTATTACATACAGTGACCGTTTTAGTTAATCCTAAGCGTTAATTGTTGCAAAAAAATGGACTTCACTTTTACATCCTTTTCTACTCTTCTTTTCTTTTTTTCGAAGCCCAGCAGTCCTGAGGATGCCTCGTTTAGAGGCAAAACACGTGTCGAATACTTTTTTAGATTCGCTTCGTTTCCCGGAGAATTGCATTTTAGAGGTCCTGTCACTCGAGATAGATAGTTTGTCGACTAACATCTTAGAGGAGTTCGGTGTTGCTGGCTTCTTTAATTATCGATCAAACTTGTTTGGTTTATAATTGAAAAAGTCGACAAGCCGAGTGTCAGTGGTGGGTTCCTCTTCCCCCATTTGTTTTACACCTTTACATAAATACATTTCAGACCCTCGCAATCATAACATTGATTGGACTATACAATGAAAACGTCATAATAATGTAATCAATTCGCCATAGCGAAAACTATAATGCCCGCAAAGCCATTACCGCGTATCGGAAGGTATAAAATCGAAACGCACTCAGCAATATTTTAATTAATGTTTTACGCGTCGAACACGAATAAAGTTGCTACGGAAGTGTCTATTTTAAGCTTAACGCTATGTTTAACTATGTGACATAGATTATATACGCAAATACTTAAATTAGTTTTAGAAATATAATAAATAAATATCGCTAGACGAACACACCAACTATACGGTCCCACATTAAACAACGCTTGTATTATGGGCATCGTGCAATGGACTGAGGGCGAACTCAGTATATAATACTTATATAGATATTAAACATTCATGACTGGGGTACAAACATTAGTGCTCATCACACAAAGATTGTCCTTACCAGGATTCGTACCCGGGACCCTCGGCACAGAAAGTAGGAGCACTACCAACTGCGCTTATCAGGACGTCAATCAATCAATCTAGAATTCCGTTTCATTTTCGTTGTGTCTGTGTGTAATACACCAGTGAGTAAATATGCGCAACAAGCTTCTTAGCTAGTTTCTTGCAAATATACCGAAACCCAATGATTTCTGATTATTAAGTTTAAACTAATCAACTTAAAATACATTAGCTGTATACCTCTGTACATAATAGTATTTCGAACGCTATATATACGACTCTATTGGCAACATGATCAAATAAAACATGCTTTATAGTTTCATGCAGGCCTATAAATGACGCGAGCCAGGTACCGGTGGATCGCGACGAGACTCGTTTACAGTTTTAATTAAAATGTCGCTATAATGCTACCTTTGAGCACTACTCGGCCATGTGATGTGTAATTACCCATGATCAATATAGTGAATCGTATTTTCATTACACACCATTACATAAATTATATGTTCCGAACCAAGAAACCTAGATTTTAAATATTCAGAATAATGATTTATTCTTAGAAAAGAAAAGATTTGTTAAGTTATAAAATCATTTTATATTTTTTGTTTTTCAATAGAGTTCAATATGATTAAACGTATGTCTCCAGTTGTTATCCAGAAAGCGTAAAAATGTATCAATCAATTTATGATACGAAGACCGTAAGATATGTAAGTATCAATCTACTTTACAACCGACATCAAAAAGGAGAAGGTTCTGAATTCGGTTGTATTTTTTTTATATATATAAGCTATTTAAAAAACAGTTCCCTAACAATAAAGTTTTAACATTAGTTGTTTGTTTTAACATTTAGTTTATGGTTTTACCAAAACCAGTTTGAGAAAAGTTGTAATAAGCCAAATATCTTTAGTACAGTAGACAATATCGCCAGACGATCACACCAACTATATGGCCCACACTAAGTAACGCTTGTATTATAGGTACCGAAAATGGACTGGGAGCGAACCCAGTATATAATACTTATATAGAGATACTAAACATCCATGACACGGGTACAAACATTCATGCTCGTCACACAAAATTTGTGCCTACCACGATTCGAACCCAGCACCCACAGCACAGAAAGCAGGGTCGCTACACGCTAAACTAATCAGGTCGACATCCAAAAGCCTGATAATGCCTTTTCCCTTTAAATAATTTCTCCCTGGAACCCTCAAAACCTAACCTATATTTAAACAAGTCATTTTCAGGGCAACGGCCTAACCTGCGCTAACGTTACATAATTGAAAACTGTCCCCACCCTGGTCTTAGTGAAGCGCTGTGATTTAATAATAGATAAAGTTAACGCTAAAACGGCGATGGGCTGACGGCTTTATACGAGATTAGTTCGTTGTGAGACCTGGCTTGTTACGGTTGAAAGCGTATACGAGGGATTAGCTAGTTTACCTACATATTTTCCGTTGAAGTTTGAAAGGAGTTTTGTTATTTTAGCTCTAAATCACTTTATCATAGAATACATTATATTTTAGTAAGCTTGATGCAATTCTGGTATGTCGCTATATCCCGAGGAGAAAGGCCGAATCAAACTTCGCAGTTTATACTGCAGAGCGAAAATAGTTTATTAATCACATTGCATATTTATGAATGTAGAGATATTTATTACCCGTTGTAAGTTCCAGGTCAAATGACATGACATATATATACATAAAAAATACGACATGCTATATTTATAAACTCTGATTTCTTAAAGAAATATACTACGAAGAAGTCTGTGTGTTACCGTAACCGTCCAAATATTAGTTAATCCTCGGTTGTACAATCGTGAGCTGATGAATATAAGGCTAGGTTAGGTTATACGTTAGACTTTTAAGACTTCGTAAATCTTAGGATTTGACACAGCTCGAAATTTTACAGTAGCAAATACATATAGAGAAGGTAGAAGAAAATTACAAAATTTATATTTTGAAATAAAACGAATTTTAAGGATTTTATTGCGGTTTATTTTTGATTTTACGTACGTACGTATCAAAACTAAAACAGCCCCATCAATCAAAATAAGATTAAATTAAGAGTGAAATAAAAAATACTATGTCAGCGCCTTCATCAAAAAAAAATATCCGAAGGAATAAATGCTATGAAAATGGTTTAAGTATAAAAAATTTAAAACTTTACTCAAAATACTAATGGGACCTATCAAATAGAGCACCCACATTTAATACAAACTAAATACAATTTCTAAAACGGGTATAGAATTAAATGTGAAGCAAAAGTTTGTAGCATACAAATTGACTTCGTGTCGATTAGTTTTTAGATTAAAATAGCTAAATGTTCGAATTAACAATAAATTTAAATAAGCAAGCAACATTTTCAGTTGGCATTTAAAAAATAAATAATTCCTAAGAATAGATTGCTTTTACGTTCGTTGTGTTGCTGCCTAGCTAATGACGTTCCGATGAATTGACGATAATGCCTATTAGACTGGATCGGCCTTAGATGGGACCAAATTATAAGATGCGACATAGTTTGTGCTTCGGAGGGTAGATAAAAGCTGGTGGATTCTGTTTTTCACATTTAAACCAGCAAAGGATTGCCGTAGACAAAAAAGTATGCTTACAACCAGTGCCTCTCAACCAATGCCTATGAGACACATCGAAGATAGTGAAAAGCTAATATCGATTACCGAATTTCAAATATTATAAAATATTTCAATTCCAACCCACAAAGATTCATATCACTAAATAATCGGTACCTACACCGCTCTCTAGAAGCGTACGCCCGACATCGCGTGGACTATTGTTATCCGTTATCTGTGACGTTTCAATTGAAACTTTACAGAGATGTTTCACGGGGTGAGTACGTACTGTTGGAAAATGTTGCGAGCGTACGACGTCACAATGTTAGATATAAGAGAATATGTGACCCATCGTGAGAATATCCACCGGTTGTTTTTGTGTGACCAACGCAAATAGCAAATCTGGTTTGACGACAATACAGTCAAAAGAAAATTAAAGCTTCCAAACTCACTGCCTGGAGCCTCCGCATCCACAAGGACGACGTACCATTCAATAAAGGCAACTCGTCTCATCATTATCTGGTCCACTTCGGCCAGCGCAGTCCTCGGTCGAGTGCTGGGGTGAGCCGTCCTCGCGTGTACGAGTATAAAGTTGTCGAGTGCACTCGGCCGCGCCACGACGCGACGCCGCCTTTGATGGACCGCAACAGAACCACATAACTGAACAGTATATTTGAATAAGGTTGATAAACAACATTTGTCAACAAAATGTATGTATATAAAGAAAATATAATTAATTAGCATTAGCTGTAGAACATGTTTTTGACCTGTTTTAGGAATTAAAAAAAAATGGCTAGTTGTTAGAAGTGTTCGATTAACATATTAATAAAATTATTGTTAGCCGCTCCAACTAAACTGAAGCTTATTCTACGTGTGTGCTTTCGTATGAGATCCATCCTGGATCCTTTTGGTTACGAGATTGGCTAAGTGGTTCCGGCGGCAAATGCATGCACATGGTGATAGCCAGCCTATAGCCTCAGGTGGTTAATTCACGAAGTAAGTAATAAGTTCTCGATACGCAATAAATCTATATATGTAAATCAAAGTCGTGTTAGTTATACGATTTATAAGTCAAGAACGAGAGGGCCGATTTTTATGACGTTTGATTTTTTGAATTTACCTCCGCCGCAAATAGTCTCGTCTCAAACATTTAAGCAGGACTCAATTCAAGTAGCGTTCGAGTATTCAGTCTTAAATAGTCTCATCGAAATCCAATCCCATCTCACCACCCACACCCACAACAAGACAAACGACACTAATAAAAATATCACAGGCAATTTGTCGCATACTATAACTTTTACAGTGGTGTTAGCGACGCCAAAATATATGTTTATGATTTAAGTGAGTTTCCGAACTTGAGTTTGGAACTTTTTGGTGAAATGTCAACGTGACGTCGGTCAATTGTTAAAAAACAAAAAAAGAAGTTTTTTTTTTTCCCTCTCTTTTTTGTGTGTTCTACCGCGCTTTTTCTATTTTTCCGTGCTGAGAACTGATGTGTATTTTAGTTTTCGTCAAAAATATATAAATTTACAGTCCATTGAAGCATTTTATTTCCTGCTCACGCTCATCCGTTTACCCGTCGTCTACAAAGCTGGTCTTCGAGCCGCATACTGAATGTTTCGCACACCACCAGCTGAAATGGTGAACACGAGAAGTATGACTAGAAAAGTCGAGGAAAGTGAGCAAGGAAACCCGAATGAGACGAGACTTACTGAGGCAAGGCTCAATGAAACGAGACCTACTAATGTTATATCTCAGCATGGAAGTCAATCCAGAAAGTCAACATCATCTTCATTGTTGGCACGACAGAAGAAACTGGAACTGGAAGCCGCGGAGGCCAAGGCTCACATACAAATGAGCCTCATTGATAAAAAGCTAGCAGTAGAGCTCGCGGACTTACAAGATGAATACAACACAGTCTGAACATACGGAACAACGCTCTACCAGCTCGCATATTGAACGGTGGATGGAACATAGTCAGCATGAACTGCCATCACAGCATGTCCACGATTATGGTAAGAAACAGGACATGTTGTACCAACCATCACAGTGTGTCCACGATTATGGATTAAAACAGGACACAACATGCAAACCACCACAATCACCACTGTACAATCAATCACAGCATGTTCACAACAACAGAATGAGAGAGGAGATTCTGAACAAGCCAGTGGCTCAACCTGTTGATCTGGCTAACCTACTGAGCAGAATGAGTACACCAAGAGACTTACCTTCATTCTCCGGTGAACCCATGGAGTGGCTTCACTTCAAGCAAGCATATGACGAGTCAACACAAGTGTGCAAATTTACATCTAAAGAAAACCTGTGGCGTCTACGCAAGTGTTTACATGGACCCGCTAAGGATGCTGTGTCATCACTGCTAATAAGTGCTACATCTCCAGATATAGTGATGTCAACATTAGACTTAAAGTTTGGAAATCCAGATGTTATTTTGCACCAAGTGATGTCAGAAATAACAAGATTACAACCCATGTCACAAGACTACCATAAAGACATTATTTCATTTTCCATTAAAGTTCAAAACTATGTGGCCGCAGTACAAGCGCTCAAGCGTGAGGAATACTTACAAGGTATTAGCATGTGCACCACCATATTAGCCAAGCTGCCAACGGTGCTCATCTCCAAGTGGGTGGACTACAGTCATCTGCTGATCTCAGGTAGCAAGTCTAGACTTGTAATTCTTTCTAACTTTTTACTTTTAAGAAGAAGCTTTAAAAATATCTAGATCTAGTGTTCATTTAGTCAACTTAAGTACTGATACCCACATAAAAAAGCGTTTTTGTGATAGGAATGTAAATAGATCTCACAATGTACTGCTGCAACATAATATTAAATATGATAATAAGTGTAGATTCTGTAATATATCTAATCATAGTTTGCTAGAATGTAAACAATTTAAAAAATCTTTACGTAAGAACAGATGGAAATTTGTTAAACAAAATGGTATTTGTTTTAAGTGTTTATTGTCTCATCATAACAGAGATAACTGTATTGCACCTGTATGTAACAAGGATGGGTGTGGATTGCCTCATCATCCCTTATTACATTATCCATTGAATAATTCAGTGCAAATTAATAATAATAATGTAAACACTGCTGATGTTTCTGTGCAATCTGAAACTGTTTCACATATTAATTTAAATTCCTGTAATGTATTTTTAAAAGTTGTACCTGTAAATATACACGGACCTAGGGGGATAATTAATACAACTGCTTTATTGGACGATGGTTCAACTGTGTCACTCATCAGTGAGGAACTAGTGAGTGAACTAGGGTTGCAAGGTCAACCACATGTTATGCGTGTCAGTGGGGCATGGCGTGATAGTGAAGTGGAATGTGAATCCAACATTTTAAATTTAAGTATTTCAAACCAGGATGGAAGAATGTTTGAATGCCGTATGAACAGTGTGAAAAGGTTAAATATACCTACGCAACACATACCCACTATTGACTGTACAAACTATAGTCACTTGATAAAAATAAAAAATAAGTTTTATAAAGGCCTATCTAGACCACAAGTGCTTATAGGCCAGGACAATTATAATTTAATTGTACCACTGGATGTAAAAATAGGCAAGCCCAATGAACCGTGTGGCACATTGACTCCATTGGGCTGGTGTATCCATGGAAGGATCCCGGTGATATCCGGTCATTCTTCTCTAACTAATTTGTTTGTTTGCAACTATGTTGAGCAACCTTTAACAGACAATGATCGCACACTTTTTGACATACAGGAGGAGGTTCGTCGCTCATTCTCTCTGGATTCTATCGGCATATCTTCGAGTGCACGCCAGAACCCTGAAGACTTACGTGCTCAGTCGCTGCTGGATGAAACTGCTACACTTGTTGATGGCAGGTGGGAAGTTGGACTGCCTTGGAAGGACAGTCACTGTAAGATGCCAGACTCTTTTCCGACTGCAATGAAGCGCTTGAAATCTGTGGAAAAAAAAATGATGAATAGTAAGGAGTATGCTGAAAGATACAAAGGACGAATTACTCACCTGTTGGAGAACAACTTCGCCAAAGAAGTAACGAATATGGACAATACAGAACGAACGTGGTATCTACCTCACTTTGGTGTGGATAATCCTAATAAAAACAAGCTGCGCCTAGTATTTGATGCTGCCGCTAGATCGAGTGGAGTGTCACTGAATGATTTTCTACTTACTGGACCGGATTTACTCGTGTCGCTGTTTGGTATAATGTTGCGATTCCGTGAAAACAGAATAGCGGTAACCGGAGACATACGCGATATGTTCCTAAGGATCAAAATAAGACCTGAAGATCAAAATGCTTTGCGTTTTCTGTGGAGAGACAATCCTGCTGATCCTGTGAAGACGTATGCGATGACTTCACTAATATTCGGCGCTAACTGCTCACCATTCATCGCCGAGTACGTAAAAAATAAGAATGCGATGCAATATGAGACAACTATGCCAGCCGCCGTGTCAGCTATATGTCACCAACATTATATGGATGACTGTATCAGCTCATTATCAGATGAAGAGTCTGCAATACAATTAGTTATTGATATTATTAACATACATAGGCAAGGAGGATTCCATATATGTAACTGGACGAGCAATAGCGAAGCAGTATTGAACAGTTTGCCAAAAGATATTCTCGGTACATCGACTGTAAGGTTCAAAATCGATCAAGAATATGCAGGCGAGCGAACATTAGGATTGCTGTGGGATCCAACTGATGATACATTACGTTTTGACCTATCGTTTAAGAAAATATCACATGATATAACTAATGGAAAGCAAAGGCCGACAAAACGTGAAATGTTACGAATAATTATGTCGATCTTTGATGTTTATGGCTTCTTGTCGCCGTTCACAATAAATGGGAAGATTATGCTTCAAGTTACATGGCGATCACAAATTAATTGGGATGACTATATACCCGACGAAGTATATAAGAAATGGTGTGATTGGATAAATCAACTGAAAGAAATTAGTAACATCACACTGCCGCGCTGTTATCTATCAGCTGTTCGTACAAGCGAGACGGCGACAAGTACAGATAGCATGGCAGCCGAGTCGAGTGATAAGGACGCGACGATTTATGAAAACTTACAGTTGCATATATTCTGCGACGCGTCGACTAAAGCTATGTGCACAGTCGCTTATTGGCGTTGGATATACAATGGAAGAGTTATGGTTGCATTTGTGGCAAGTAAATGTAGAGTAGCGCCACTCAAATCTGTTACAGTTCCACGTCTCGAACTACAAGCAGCCTTGTTAGCGGCGCGTCTCGCACACACCATATCGAGAGAACATAAGCTAAGCCCAGAGCGTCGAGTCTTCTGGTGCGACTCCACAACCGTACTACATTGGTTACAGAATAACACGCGCACATACAAGACTTTTGAAGCAAACAGGCTAAGCGAGATTGACGAGCTGACAAGCGCAAGCGAATGGAGATACGTGCCTACATATATGAATGTAGCAGACATAGCAACTAGAGAAAATTATGATTGTTCATTGTTGAAAAATGAATGGTTCAATGGCCCACAGTTTTTGTACTCAGATGAAAGTTCTTGGCCTAAAAATATAATTTTACCTGAAAGTAGTAACATGGAGTTGGAATATATTACTACAATACAAACCTGTTATAAAGCTAAAGACCTACCTGTACCTGAACCCGATAGATTTTCATCGTGGTTGCGTTTAGTTCGCGCCACAGCTGCAGTACTGAAGTTTATAAATAAATGTAGAAGACTTACCATTGCTGAATCCGATGTGATGAAACAAGCCGAGCGCCAGCTGATACTAGTATCACAGTATCAGACTTTCGGAGAAGAGATATCTGCATTGAAAAATAACAGAAACCTGGAAAGAAATAGTAAATTACTTACTCTATCACCTTACCTCGACGAACACGGAGTGCTGCGCGTTGGAGGCCGTATCGATGCTGCTAGGAGTATTGAACCTGAAATGAAAAGACCTGTTATTTTAGACGGACAAAATCATATAGCTAGATTAATTGTAAGATCTTACCACATCCATTCTGCACATGGTAACCAAGAAATGGTAGTCAATGATCTGAAACAAAGATACTGGATTATTAGACTGCGACCGACTGTTAAATATATAGCTTCTAATTGTATGTTTTGTAGAATGAGAAAAGTCAAGCCAGAGATACCTAGAATGGGTGACTTACCGGAAGCTAGGATGGCTCATCATCAGCGCCCGTTTACGCACTGTGGTGTTGATTTGTTTGGACCCATAGACGTCACCGTTGCAAGACATCGAGAAAAGAGATATGGAGTACTATTTACATGTTTAACTGTACGAGCTATTCACATAGAAATTGTAAACACACTCACCTCGGACTCTCTTATAATGGCTTTGCGACGTATGGCGGCACGACGGGGACGGCCGCAACATTTGTATTCCGATAATGGAACCAATCTGAAGGGTGCGGATGCAGAGCTGAAGATGTCCATACAAGCTCTCGACCACGACACCTTACAATTGGAGGCTCTCAACGTAGGAATCCAGTGGACATTCATTCCACCTGTGAGTCCACACTGGGGTGGGGCGTGGGAAAGACTCATTAGAAGTGTGAAGACTTCTCTTAAAGTTATTCTCAAGGAGCGAGCACCAAGAGAAGAGACTTTGACCACGTTACTCGCCGAAGTAGAAAGTATGGTGAACGGAAGGCCACTGACTCATGTTTCAGTAGATCCTGAATGTGCAGAGTCACTCACACCAAATCATTTTCTTTTAGGCTCATCAAGTAACCTGCCGCAACTCGGCGTGTTTGACGACTCCGACCTGTACTTGAGGAAGCAGTGGCGGATAGCCCAGCGCTTAGCTGATTGTTTCTGGAGAAGATGGGTGAAGGAGGTGCTGCCGGACATGCTACCTAGAAGGAAGTGGATGAAGGACGAGGCTCCACCATTGAAAGTGGGCGACCTGGTGTTCATCGTGGATCCAGACGCACCGAGGAACATGTGGCCACGCGGTGTAATTGAGCAGGTGATGCCTGGAAAGGATGGACGAGTGCGAATGGTTCAGGTTAGGACAAAAACGGGGGTTTTTAGAAGGTCCGCTGTACGCGTCGCTCGTTTACCAATTGATGACTCGTGCTGTGGTGACAGCACTGGGGTGGGGAATTGTTAGCGACGCCAAAATATATGTTTATGATTTAAGTGAGTTTCCGAACTTGAGTTTGGAACTTTTTGGTGAAATGTCAACGTGACGTCGGTCAATTGTTAAAAAACAAAAAAAGAAGTTTTTTTTTTCCCTCTCTTTTTTGTGTGTTCTACCGCGCTTTTTCTATTTTTCCGTGCTGAGAACTGATGTGTATTTTAGTTTTCGTCAAAAATATATAAATTTACAGTCCATTGAAGCAT
This sequence comes from Pheosia tremula, assembly GCA_905333125.1. Classification (NCBI taxonomy): domain Eukaryota; kingdom Metazoa; phylum Arthropoda; class Insecta; order Lepidoptera; family Notodontidae; genus Pheosia; species Pheosia tremula. Next base: position 8,663,904 of record HG995404.1, on the reverse strand, counting down.
TTTATTTCCTGCTCACGCTCATCCGTTTACCCGTCGTCTACAAGTGGTATCAAGACGATGAACGCGAAAGGTAAAGGAAAGCAGAGTTTATTGACCGTCTACGTTGTAGTTACAGAGATCGCGAAGTAACTAATCAAGGCGCAGGTAATTCAGCCCGGCTCGGTGCCGCGCTGATTGGTTATCGATCGGATGCAGTCTTGCCTCGCCGCCTTCTCTAAAGATAGTTTATATTATTGACGGACACGCTTGCTTTTGTTCCATGAAGGTGATATTAATCTGTACTGCAAATGAAGATGAGTAGAGGAGCAACAATGAAACTGAATTTATGGTAGGGTTATTTTTAAGTATGCAATGAACAGGCAAACATATTTCGTGTAGTTTTCACTACACATGTTATATATAAGTACTAGCTGCGCCCGCGGTGTTACCCGCGATTAAAAAGTATCTCGATGCCTATGTTATTTTCTACCCCTATACTAACACTGCCAATGCAAAAAATCATGTCGATCCTTTGCTCAATGAAAAATTAAAACAAATCTTACCCACGGGAACCATACAGTTTACCGGGATAAAAAGCCTATGTGTTATTGTAGACTATAATCCATGTCTGTGCAAAATTTCACCCGGTTCCGTTCAGCCGTTCTGGCATGATTGAGTAACAAACATCCCATCCATCCATCCATCCATCAATCCAAACTTTCACATTTATGATATTATATATTATATGTAAATATGTAATATATATATATATAAGTATGACAGTGACGGAGATTTCTTTTCGACAACGATACGACTGCATTTAGGAGTTCCTACTAGTTACACGCACTATCACAAGTTATTAGTAAAATTGAATATAAATGTATAAAGCGGGAAAAACCTATTTAAATACTTACAAAGAGTAACTTATTGCTCAAATGGTCAACTAGCTATGACTTTACGCACGAAGTCACTAACATTTTATAAATAATACGTACAAGTTATAAGTTGCGGCGCAGATTCACAAGCGCATTCATAGAAAATTTTAGTAAGGTTACAATATCACTTCCCTTCTAAAAAATAGTGCCAAGGTGGATTCAATATTCTTTAAATATGTATAAGTTTTTATTTTTATGTTTAAGTCATATCGTTCGTCAAATAACCTAAGTACAAAATAACACCTCGTAATCTATAGAACTTTTAATATATTTCCAATGGGAATACAAATATTATTGCAAAAAAGAAATGAGGCCTGTACGCCATTGTTAATTAGGACGATTGTGCGAATACATTTGTTTTAGCTTGGTTACTAAATATGATCGAATATTCAATTAAATGTTTTAGTGACATGCTTAAAACTTGACACTATATTTTTTTATCGCTTCATCCATTAACTGGCACCAGCTGATCAATAGATCAATGTGGGGCAGACTACAAAGCAGATGTGCCGCTTGAGCAGCTCGTCTCTCAAGCGTGAGCGACCCTGCGCCCGAGTGCTTTTATACAGTGCTTGCGTAAAAGTTCTTGCTTATATTTAGCGCATATAAAATGACCTACAATAAATGTATTCACTTATGAAATAATAAGGTCTAAAATCAAAATGTTGTTAGTACTAAACGTCTGATCAAAATTCTAAAACAAAATACCGTCACCAAATATAAAGTCCAAATTCTCTTCAGTACTACAAGTCCAGTAAAATGATTCCCGTACCTGCATATAAATACTTAAAAAAAAATCCATTGAAAAAGGATGCCCTGTCTACTTTATGTTTGCTGAAGAATTCGCCTACGTACTACGGCTACGCCGTAGCCCTAATGGACTCCGTCAGTTCCGCGGCTACGAGTTGCTGAGAGACCAAACTTTTATAAAGCCTCAAGTCTATGACAGCTCTCATTGTTTTTTTATGGCATACGTTACGTGAGGACATTAGGCTATAATGTACTGATAAAATAACTCTTATCAGTAGCAATATAGACTTTATATATTTTGGATGATAGAAATTTCACTTAATCGTGTCTCGCTACTTATTACGACGATGAACTACGCTACTCTGTAGCCCTGCAATTGCAAAAAAATATACGACTGGTTCAAATTCAGTTCAATTTTATTTATTACTAACCGTTGTCATGACTTCAGGGTACTATACAGTCAAAAGGAACACGCATGCCAATTTCGAAGTTCGTGCATTTCAGAATTTTCGAAATTTTATGATGAACGAGTCTGTCAGTAGTATTAATCAGTCATTCTGATCATTAAAATTTCGTCAACGATACCTTTTTGCATGTTTAAGAAAACCACTCCTAAACAAAGGTATGTCCCTTTATCCTCCACTAATACCGCTCTTATTTACAGGTAGTACAAGCCACAAAAATAATCCTAAAAACCTTTACGTACCGCTTTGACACTATAATTTGTGTTGGCTCGAACCCTCATCCCCCCACCGCAAAGGTCGAGTTCCATAACACATTTGCTACGTCCTCAAATCATACTCTCAACATTATCATTTCGCGAGTTGACGTACCATGAAATACGCCCTGAGTGACTCGGCACAAGACGCCGCCGACGCTGAAAACTATAGTAACGGGCTTACATAGAGTAAGCTAGGCTATATATATATATTTAATATGTCCTGGAAAGTAGCTGGCTGTCAATACCGCCTTTTAGTAAGGTGGTAGACATCTTAGGTCATTTTAAAAGTAGTATTAGGTGGTACAGGTCTCCCTCATAACCGTTAAGACGAAAGAGATTTTTTTTTAATCTTAAAAGCACGTGACTCGTTAATAATGTGTTGTGTACCAAACCAATATTTAAGAGAAATAAATAAATTACTAGCATGTCATTTCACTAGTTATAGAATAATATTATAAAGAGGTAATTATTGTAAGTTTGGATGTAGGGGGCTATCTCTGTAACTACTGTTCCGATTCTGAAAATTATTTCACTGGTAGAATGCTACATTATCCTTGAGTGCTATTATGCTACATCGAGGTACATAGTTTAACATAGTGAAACCTAAATTCATCTTTCAATAGCTCCAACTTCCACAGCTCTCGCTACTAAACATGCTTTACCGACTACTCCTTACGGGAAACGAACCTCGACTCTCGTGGTAATATTTTTTCCCCCTTGCACCCACCCAAATCATGAAACTTCTTTTACAGTGATTTGATGATATTGCACTTTGACGAACGCCCCAGCCGACGGGCTCCCTTGCCCAAGGAAAAAAAAAAGAAAAACAAGATGGATGACTCCGTGTGACTGAATGGAGGCAGATTGGAGGGTTATAAGGACCCTCCGCTTCACAGACATGTGTGTTGGACTTTTTTTCTTAAATATTTTATGTTGATTAGAGTTTAATGCTGTAGTAGTATTTTTAAATTGTTTTGTGTTGGCGATGAAAATGTTAATTAAAATGTATTTTTCGTTTCTTTCGTTAAGATTATTATTCAAATTGTATAGCGTACTTTGATTGATTTTAATATATTTTTTGAGTTGAATCACAAGTAAACACTGGGAAATATTTTTTGAACTTAAATAAATAAATTCAATTTAACTTTAATAAAGAATATAGTGGAAATAAAATGGGATCATGTCCTTCCTATGACGCACACACATTGACTTATAGATGTGACGTCACAACCCTGCACTTTACGGTAACACCTTTACTTAGTGTCAATAGTACTATGTACTATATAAAAGTACTTACCTGTCAGTTCCAACCGCCATCACCTTGTAATCCTGTATAATATCCATGTCGCCCATGTACTGAGAAAAATCTGAAACAAAGAAAGTGTAAGTAATTATGAGGGTGCCCCAGTTCGAAATATGGCACTAGGACGTTGAACACCTTAGCCCTCCGGTAACCATGGTTACCGTAAAGCAGCCGAAACGTCGGGAATGTAGAAAAATATAAAATAAAACCGATAAGTTCGTAAAATTTTATCTATTTCCATGTGTACTATTCGAGTAATTGTAAGAAATCGACAAAGAAAATGTTTTAACTCTATGATTAAAGAGAAACCTTGAATACAGGCTATAGTCGATATGCTTCAGCCTATTGGTCCAGTACATTATGATCTGTTACCAATCGTGAAACATTTAAAAAAAAAATTCAATTGTAAGCTAAGTCAAACTCGAAGTCACAGTCAAATCATTTTCCTTAACTCTACAACCGGATTATCGCTAGTTCAACGAAGAGGATCCTGAGATCCATCCTCGATGAATGATGTCCATCTTTGGTACAGTCATCCACTGCGGTGACTTAACGTAGCTAATAAGCACAAAAAGTATTTTTTTTAGTTTTTTTTAATAAAAAATGTACAGTGTTTGTTGACAAGGTATCACAAAAATATGGTTAAGGTTCGTTTTGATACTGTGTTATAAATGATATAAAAGTTTTCTTTTAATGTAACAGCAGCGTATCCTACCAATAATTAAAATTAATGAAATATTAAAAAGTAAGTATTTACAGTAGTAGATGTGTCCAAACAGCTTAGAATAAGCCAACTGTAAAAAAAAAATATGGTGCCGCATATCGAAGACGTATAAATCACACCCGTAAATCTACGAAACGGATTGCAAATTATTAATAACGTAAACGATTTTCGACATCCAGTCGATTGCCATTACTCGATCACACATTAACCAAATCAAACAACACACTACAGATTAAGTTTAAACATCGAATCGTAAAGTTCAAAGTCCAAGAGCATTGTTTTGAGTTTGACAGGTTATTGGAAATTAAGGTGCAACCGTCGGGAGTTTGATTGGCGATTTCGCATTCGAGACACGTGGTATCCCCCCACGCTGGGGGGAGGGGTACTCCGACGGCGATAAATCACGCACAGAGTAGTGGCCACGCCGCTAAATGAATATTGACATCCCAATAGCGAACGGCTTGAATTGATAATCGGAGATCGTGATTCGGACAAGTGTTAACGGTGTGCTTCAAACAATTAGAGAACTGACAACCTGATAAGCGTAATTGGTAATGACCCTGCTTTCTGCGCTGACGTTCCCGGGTTCTAATCCTGGTAGGGACTATCTTCGTGTGATTGGAGTGAAGGACTCTCGAGACCGATTTTGATGAAAACGAAAACTGCATTATTAGGATTTTTGAAAAAAATATTTGCCTAACGTGGAATCGAACGTGTTGATATTCAAAATAAAAACATGAGTTTTATATTGTTATATATAAGAATTGCAAGTTAACTATAAAGCAAACTAATCAGGTTTTCATGATAATATGCTTCCACCTAGTTTGGAACCGCAACTTAAACTACAATTCTGTTATGAATAAATAAATAAATGTCAAATGTCTAAACTTAACTTTTACTTTACTTAAATAGTATTATTGCACCATCCTATACTGTCGCTAATAAGGATCAAGTTCAAATGTATTTAGGAAGTAGGTTATAGAATTCGAAAATTTAACACTACTGTTAGCCGTAGTATTTAGTAGTGGTAGTAGTAGTCGTTAATAGTAGTAGTTAGTGGTAGTAGTTAGTGGTTAATAGTAGATTAGTAGTACACGAATCATTCAAATGTGCAATGCAAAATTTTCGAACCTGTTTATATTCGCAAATGGTATTTTAAGTGTTTACTTAAAAAACCATTACCGAAAAAATTTGCCAATCTGAATAAATATTTATCCTCCTTTATTTATCCAATTTAATATAAAACTCATGGCCACGTAAAACCAAGCCTCCATCGTCCGCCCAAAATTGAAATAGATTACGTCATCCGTCTTATATATTTTTCATAATTTCCAAGTAAATAATTTTGTCCATTCCGCGAAAATAATAGGGGGAGGTAGGTGGAGTAAACAGGGGAGGGGAGGGGTTCTGCTTAATGAATGGCACAGATTTTGCATAATTAAAAAGGGGTGCTACAGATGATTGCTTATTTCTTTGACTAATGGCCCCGTTGACGTCGCGAGACGTTTTTGGCACTGTATCGCTGTTATCCGAGGATGCCTTTTGAGAATTTCACGAATGAATGGAGGTGAGCTGATGTTTATAAATGCTAAATGAATCGGAATCAGTTGTGAGTCAGTCGTGAGTCAGAGTGAATAGAAAAATATTTTAGTTATTTTTATATTTGCAAAAAAATTTCAAAAGCTAGAGCAAGTCCACAACGATACATTCTAAACAAAGATACTTAACCTAGATCTAACTATCAACAAGTTAATTATTGTTCAAATCTTCGTCGATACCCTATATGCAGTGAAAAGCAACGTTGTACGTCAATATTGGTTCGTCATTAATATCGTGTGATATTAATGATTTCTTATATTTACGCGAATAGTACACATTGAAATAAAACTATTTTTTAAGGATTTTATCGCGTTTATTTAAAAATGAGGGTACCCCGTCTCAAACTATGACACCAGGACGTCAACCACCTCAATCCTCCCGTGACCATGGTTGCTGTAAAGCAGCCAAAACGTCAGTCACGTAAAAACGAAAAATATTATGTTTTATTTCATCGTGTGATATTACCAGGAGACATTAGAGTTACTAATTACAATTTTAATTCATAGGCCGCTTATACTGCGGAGCCCCAAAAAAGAAGTGTTAAACTGAGAAAGAAAATGATTTTTGATATTAAAAATATAAAATAATAATTTATTGTAAGCCAAATTTACATTACCGTACAAAACTATGTAAATATTTCTACAAATTTTATCAAACGTCATTAACAATCGTAACGTCACTTTCGCAAACGAGCTTGCCAACATTAGAACCAAAAATACCGTCAGTCTCGCGCCTCAAAGTACATCTAAGTAGGGCGTTGACGTTTCTCTTATTTGAATCCTCACCCATGGGAGTGCAGAGAAGCCTACTGAAACTAACGTTGAAAAGGTTTATTTACGGCGGAGAAATTGTTTTGGGTCGTGTTGTAATAAGAATGTACATAATACCTTATATTATGTACATCTGTTTGGTGATAGACAGTAAAAATACATTATACTAACCTGACTTGTAAACCAAATTGTTGAACATCCTAACATTGTTGTACATTCTAACATTGTTGTATTTTTGTTGAATTGTGATAACAGTATGAAATAGCACAGCCTAGCCAAATATATGTTTGTTAACCGAATATAGCACAAACAAATAAGACGCAATTGTGTTTGTTCATCCATAACTGATTTCACTACTTAATTCAACAGATAAATGATAATAAATAACAGGAGTACCAACATCAGGAAAATATATTAATAGCGTAATATTATCAAATCAGTGATCATCATACAATCATAGATTTTATGTATGGTATAATACATACACGACTTAAAGCAGGTACAAACTGAATTACCATGACTATATCAAAAATATTTTAGTGCAAGCCGAACCTCGCTTCTACCGTTCACACAATTAACTAATCCCTCTCATCTCTAATTAAAGAAAGACCCAGAAAGCCCTGTGATCTTCAGAGTACGCCACGCGTCCTTCCGAGACCCCGACATACCCACCGACCCAGCGACCCTCTAAGGAATATTTGATGGCGGCCATCTATTACGTCAACATAATATTCTCTTTCCGATGAATAATGATGTTTCGAAATTTATTTTCAGCACTCGATTTTGACACGAGGTGATTACTTAAACGTTCAGCCTGTGTTGCCAGTGTAACGATACTTGGGTATAATGGGGAAAGTGTCATGGAACATTTAAATCGTCATTGGTGGTCACACTGTGTAGCCGGATTTATTTAATAACACAGGACGACCACCTTCTACCCTCCCAGAGCCCAAATACTGGGGCTACCGCTACCTAGATGAAATTACAAGTACTTAGTCAGATATTTCAATCATCAGATTGTCTAAAATGATTATGACACCTGAGATGCCAACGAAACTGACTCCAGTATAATAGGTAACACTTTTAAGATCAACATTTGCGAACCAAATTGGCAACACCACACTCGTGAGCACAGAGGCAGTTTCATAAATCTTTTAAACTATTTGTCTTGGTGCTTTGTTACGGAGAAAACGAAGGACGACAAATGCAGCGCTGTTTAGACGTAAGCAATAAGTATTTGACTTCAGGTGATTTATCACTGCTATTTTAGCTTTCGTGATTGACTGGACGTTTGATAGTTGACTGGACATGGCATTCGTGGTATCGTCATGATGGTTTGCACAAATGTAGACGAAATTTATAAATGGTACCTTAAACACAGAATACTATAATGGGTTCCTCTAAAACTTATCTATTCATACTATTATAAAAACTTCAACTAGGCTATCCATTGAACATTTATCAAAAGGTGATGTAGGCCGTTTGGGATATTTTAAATGTATCTAAATAAAAATGATCGTCAGTGATCATGACTAACATAGAAAAGCTATCCAAGTTTGACAATTTGCAAACCTTTTCATTTTCCAGGATATAAGCCGTAATAGTTAAAGAGACGATTATATTTCAGTTTAATTGTATAGTAGGTACCTATATAAAATGATAACATATATTTTTTTGATGGAATGATTTTATAATGGTATGGCCATATAACAATGATGATCAACGTTCCCATCAGGACTGATAGTAGCTGGCGGATGCTTTTATAGATTCGCTTAGTGTCGCGGAGAATTGCATTTTATTTGAGGTCCCGTCACTCGTGATAGATAGTTTCTCGATTAACATCTTAGAGGAGTTCGGGTGTTGTTGGCTTCTTTTATTATCGATCAAACTTGTTTGGTTTATAATCGAAGAAGTTGACAAGCCGAGGGTCAGTGGTGGGTCCTCTTTCCCCATAGGTTAACAATGGATTTCCGCCAAGTATCGCCTAGTTCTATCAATTATGCTTTTGTACCTTTTAAAATGTATCTAGAGTAGGTAGGTATACGGTTATATTATTGAGAAACTCAACATATCAAACCAGCTCTCGCGGCTCGGGTAGGTACGTGCTAGATGACGAGTCTTGGCGCCGGAGCGAAACTTTGCAAATTCCCTTACGTTTCTTGCGAAATTGTTTTTTTTTTCTCATCGCGCCTTTGAAAATTCCTCTCGAGTGAAATGCGCCCCTTTATAAATTACCCCGTGACGGGGGAACAACTTTTGTAACGATGTTCGCGTCAAGCCGAAAAATTGGCAATTGACAATTTTGAGGATAATTTTTGATGAAAATAATTTTGTTCGACGACAGACGGGAACCATTAATCTGCATATTATAAAAAAAAAGAGTCAGATTACATTAGAATAGAAATTCTAAAGTATAATATTTAAATACATCATGCAATACTATTTAAATTAGAAATGTTCTCAACGTCTTTGACTTTTTCCTATATCAAATATAGAACAAATTGGGCTAGCCTATGGGGAAAGAGGACCCACCACTGACCCTCGGCTTGTCAACTTCTTCGATTATAAACCAAACAAGTTTGATCGATAATAAAAGAAGCATCCTCAGGACCGCTGGGCTACGAATGAGCCCATTCGTAGCCCAGCGGTCCTGAGGATGCCTCGTTTAGAGGCGAAACACGTGTCGAATACTTTTATAGATTCGCTTAGTGTCGCGGAGAATTGCATTTTATTTGAGGTCCCGTCACTCGTGATAGATAGTTTCTCGATTAACATCTTAGAGGAGTTCGGGTGTTGTCGGCTTCTTTTATTATCGATCAAACTTGTTTGGTTTATAATCGAAGAAGTTGACAAGCCGAGGGTCAGTGGTGGGTCCTCTTTCCCCATAGGTTAACAATGGATTTCCGCCAAGTATCGCCTAGTTCTATCAATTATATAAATTGGGCTAGGTTAAATACGTACTTAAATTGATTTCTTATATTTACGCGAATACTACACATTGAAATAAAACTAATTTTATGGATTTTCTCGCGTTTATTTTATGTTTTAGTACTTACTTACTTACGACGGGTACTTATTTAGAGCTCGACTAAGCTAAAATACGTGCACGCACAGCACAGCAACAAATCACATTTTCCTCAAACTCGATGTAGTCAAATATTCAGAGATCCGTAATTTCAAACAATTGATCCTGTAAAGCAACCGAAACGTCGGGAACGTAAAAAGCATAAAATAAACACGATAAAATCCTTTAAATTAGTTTTATTTCTATATTGGGATCTCTTTTTTCTTATCTTAGTTCAGTTTTTTTAATGTTTAAACACAAAAGTTGTTTTTTTTTCAACTTTATTCTACGTACAGACATGACGAAGATACAACTTTATTGTATCTATATATAAATTGATTTTATATAATACAAAACCCAAACTGGACGTGCCCTTCTCACTCGCGTCCATTTTTTTGTGCCCCAATGATTTATATGAACCTTTGCCGCTTTGCATTTTGCCTTTATACGTTCTATCTCGCCGACCTTTTAGAGGCACCGGTTTAAGGCGTGTTTATGTGACGTGTAATGGTCTCGCTAAAAGCGTTACAGCGATGCTACCATTACCACAAGCACAATCCTTTTTACGTGGCGTTTCGGTAACGTAAGCGTCTTCCATCCCTCTCACACTGTAGAGAGTCAAGTGCGAGATTATTCGTGAGTTAACCGTATACTTTATAGTCTACGTATTCAGACATTTTTTATGGAGAATCGAACAGCGCCTCAAGCGGGCGGTGTTTCAAACTTCCATAAGAATGACTGTGACAGCCTTTTTTGAGCAGGGACTTAAGTTGCTGCTTACCGGACATCTTGGGAGAACTGGAAAAGTTATGTCATACTACTTTATTTCAATCATTTCACGCATGCACGTTTATTAATACACAATGGTTAGTATACGATAAATATTACACATTATTTATGAAAGAAACACATTATTCGGAAATTAAAAAAAAAATTACAACTTCACGGTTCAACTTCCCGCCAAAAAGTCATAAGCCATAAGTCATATCTTTATTAAAAATAAGTTAATATTATAAAGTTCTTTTTTCAAAATTTTCAAGTTTTTCTATATGTCCTACATTGTGACCGCATCCTATACCACCTTCGCCGTCTTACACCCGTCCCCGGGCTATATTTCTCGATCCCTTGTCCGGGGCACAAAAGTGAGTGCGCTGTTAATCTTTGTATGTCTACTGCATTATTTTTGGGTCCGCACTTACACTAACACTATTTAGAGTTGTGTGGGGTAAGTATTTCTTATTCATATAAGGTGTAACAATAATAGTGTGCACTATTTTAACAGGTCCATTTATGGGTTACAAAGATAACATTCCCAATGAAATAGATCAAATTATTAGAAATTCAAAACAGACATTGAAATAAAACTATTTTTTTAGGATTTTATCGCGTTTATATTTTGATTTTACGTTCCCGACACATGTGAGCACACCTGCGTAGATCGGACCACAAACAACACATAAATATGGGAGTACCCCGTCTGAAACTATGACACCAGGCCGTCAACCACCTCAGTCCTCCCGTGACCATGGTTGCTGTAAAGCAGCCGAAAAGTCGGGAACGTAAAATCTAAATATAAACGCGATAGAATCATAAAAAATAGTTTTATTTCAATGTGTAGTATTCGCGTAAATTTAAGAAATCAATATTCAAAACAGGCAACTTTATTATAATTTTTTTTTTGCAATTTTTTTCCATGTTTTAATAGTTATTCTGCTATTCAGGGCTGGGACATATTAGAAAATTAAAGAACATAAATAGGCCCATCCCTTATTGAGTTATAAATTGTGTAACAAACACGACGACTTTTTTTACATACCTATATAGATAGATTAGTAAATTATATTATCCGTGAGTGGTATAGGATATGTTTTATGGGGTACCGCGGGCGGAGCCACGGGTGTAAGCTAGTGTGTAATAAAACTGTAAAGAAATATTTTAAAATGAGCGTTGAATAATAATTTACCTTTGATAGTAGGTACTAAAATATATTTAAAACCCTATGAAAGCAGATATCGAAGTAGTTTAGAGCAATAATATTCTCTCTCAAAATGTTCTATAACTTTGATTAATATTAGATTTCATAGTCTGGCAGACTTAGATATTAATTAATTCATCGATTCAAGTCATCTGTTTAATTTCAAATGTTATATTATACTATACAAGTGCGTATTTGAGTTTTTTTTTAAACTTGCAAAATAGTCATGTATTTTAAAACTACAATGGTTTAAAACAATATACGAATGTCGCCGAATTTTTATTAGCGCAGTTGATAATTCCCTGTTTTCTGCGCTGAGGGTCCCGGGTTCGAATCCTGGTAGGGACAATCTTTGTGTGATGTACATGTCTGTACGCGAGTCATCAATGTTTAATATCTATAAATCCTTTTACACGACGAGAAAAAAAAGTCTACAAAAAAAACCTCCCATAGAGATCTCGTCGCTAGCAATCCAGTTTATTTGCCTACTATTGATACAAGGTGCTAATTCCTTTAAAACAACTAGGAGTAGCGCAATTAAAACCTGGCATCACAGGGGATACAAATTTCCTTTTATAGAGTCCTTTATAGTTTAACCAAACGTGACCAATCACAAAAGCACCTGAATCGAAATGACCAAAAAAAAGCCCACCAAACTAACCCTTATCTCACGAATCTTCGCTTAAAACCCGTAATTACACGTATTTCGCGGAGCACGTGACACCCCACCCGCACCCCCTTTGCCGTCTGGCAAGTCCGTCACACAATTTGCACCCTTAAACAGTCGAGGGGGTGTGAGAAAAAAAATCAGAGGCGAGTGAATTTCCAGCAGTTACATTACCATAAAGGCGAAAGCGAACTGTAATCATTGCTCCGGCGCATTGTGATCTGAATACAAGATGATGGCGGGGACTCTACACTGACTGCGGGTTCCATTTTGTGTATGCGAAGCGTTGTGGGTACATTTAAGTTATTGGTGGTAATTTTGTTACATTTCTGCGTGTGCACATAAAAGCTTGCGTATCTCTGAATGCAATACAAGTGTCTTGGAATACTTGTCTGTGTTTGATCGTTCAAGCATCACGGAAAAACTTCTCAACCATATTCGCCAGATGTAAATTTTTGGATAGCTTACAGTTAGACTTTATAAGAGAGTGAATCTGTTTACTCTATTACCATGAGTTGATGCGCTGTAAAACAAAAAATCAAACAAACAGCCAAGTGTACAGAGCTCTTAAAACACAGTAAGTATACAAGGCATCTAGAGTTATTTCACAGAACTTTGCCGCGACCGCACTTATAAAGCGTCGCGCTCCCGTCCAAGTTTCGTTTTGCTAGCACCGGCTCCGTTTATATGGAACATAAAAAACGAAGTTCCTCACGAATGGGAATCACTCGGTTCTGGATAAAATAAGTGCCATCAACCAGCCATTATCAAAAGTCTACATTTTCCACATAATAGATAATAGTATAGAAAGTAACATTACGTACTTTGTGATAGCAATCTTAAGATGCCTAGATCATTCAGAGACGTATAGGGTCCTGAATAGTGAGAGTTAGAGAATTTAAATACAGACAATACAATTAAATTCGTAGTTTAATTTACTATAAGGTAGACGGGCACTCCATTGTACGGTACACAGAATAGAAAAAATGTGTAGTTATGGGATTATAATGTTGAAGGATTCGTTTCGATCATGGGGTTCTACTGGTAGTGTTATTACATACACTTTCCGTTCAAAAATTCTGAGTTAATCTAAAAGTGTGCCTGATAAATAAATGGTTATAGTCTCGGCCCTTTGTAAATACCTTTTTAAAGATTTTTTTTTTAGATCATATTATTGGCGAAATGACAATAAGTTTTTATGACATTTTGTAGAGATGCGCCTACGCCTACCGACTCCTGTGCCTACCCACAATGCAAGCGTGATGGATACACTGCATCACTCCATAATTATTATCTTCAAAATACTACTAAAAGCATATACCTTCCAAAGTCTACCACCGATCCAATTCAACTGCATTTTATTATTATGTAAAAATAAAGCCTATATTTGCATGAACCACTTATCGCTACAATAAACGATCAATAATACAATCACCTGTCCGTCTGTCAGTCCGTGTCACACTGGGATCGTACGGTATTACCCGTACGACATTTCCAATTAGGCGATATTTATTGCGGCTTATAGTGTATCCCCGGCCTTCGAATAGCAATTATGTAGGCTGCGGGTATCAATGTTAAAATTATGGAGGAGCTTTAAACGTAGGCATTTTGTGTAAATTATTTTTATATAATTCTCGAATGTGTCGAATATTAAATAAGGGTGCATAGGAATTATATTATGCTTTAAGACAGGGATTCCAAAAGTGGTCGATATCGGTTTCCCAGGGGTCGACATAAATGAAAACTGATTTTTGGGGACGACGAGGTCTAAAAAACGACACCTATTAATTAACACAAGTTCTTATTAGAAACTTTCAAGATACTGTATAATTTGTATTACGTGTACAAACTTATAGAAATGACTAATATTTTAGTGGGAAGTATAATTGTTGTACTTTTAAAAAAACTCAAGCAACAAGTCGATAAGCGTGCACAAGTTCGTACAAGATGAAATTATTATTTTGTATCAATAGAAAAAAAGCTAGAGATAGGACTTTTAAAGTAATTTAGCTATGACGTATCAGTTCATTTTAGAAAAAGGGTCTCGTTCCCAAAATAGTTTGGGAGCCCCTGCTTTAATAGAACTAATTTGAGTATTGTAAAATAAATGTTTTAACTCTTATTATAGAATAAATGTATCTTAAGGTTCAGTAAAACAACAACTAATATTAAACAAAGATAGTGACTCAGTCACAAACGCATCCAACCAACCCATTACCTCGCCAAAACCCAATGTAAAAAAACGAATGTAAACATGTTTAATTCATTCATTTTTATACAGTACACAAAATGTACTTGCCCCATCGTAGGCAGTACAATGGATGTTTTATACAATTCGAGTCATCGATATTAGAGGGTAGGTGCCCCTAAAAAGGTTGACCAATCCTTTGTCGTAGAATTCCAATATCGGACGAATGTATAGAATTCAGCTCTATAGGGGATGGCCTATTCATGTTCCGCAACTGTGTGTAGGGTTAGCAAATAATAATTATGAATATTTAATATTAATAATCCCACTAATATTATGTGAAAGTTTGGATGATCTGGATGAAATTTGGCACAGAGATAGATTATAGTCTGAAATAGCACATAGGCATTTTTTTCCCCGGTAAAATGTATGGTTACCGTGGGATAGTTTTTTTTTTAATTTTCGTACCATTTAATCGCGGTTAACACCGCGGGGCGCAGCTAGTTTAGGTATATTGGCAATTATAGCTAAGTTGGTAGAGAACACTTGCCTCGACTACTACGCCTGCACCCCTTTGCAACCATGTTTATCAAGTGCTAAACTGTGAAGGAAAACATTGTGAGGAATGTTGCACGTCTGAGAGAACCTCTCAACAGAAGTGTGGAGTCCGCCAACCGGCATAGCGTGGTGGACTATGGCATATTCCCGCTCGCATTGATGAAAGGCCCGTGCTCAACAGTGGTACATTAAAAAAGGCCAGTATTATTATATTATTAATTTAGGTATAAAAATAAATACCTTTGCTATACATATTTTTGTGAATATAATTTAGGATGAAGAGCAATTTTAATAATCTGTGTATTTATTTGTGTATTCAAAACATATCTTTGAAACAATACTCATACGAGCCAACTTAAGACTGACTTCAGGATTGAAATTACTATATAACTCAATAATCCATTTAGCAAAATAGCCAAGTCTCCTACAAGTTAGTCACCTTGGCCTCGGAAAAACAGATTGGTAAGGTTGCAAGTTCGAAAAGTAGGTACGTTGCTCCAGTGGTTCGCAAATTGATTCGCTACATGATTTAGTTGCATTATAAAAGCCGGGCGTTAAGTGTTAATCACCTATTTATCCACTAGGGTAAGCAGGAACTCCGAATCTAATCGTAACGGTATCGAGAAAAAAATGCTGTCACTGTTCTACTTATTCATTACATCAG
This sequence comes from Pheosia tremula, assembly GCA_905333125.1. Classification (NCBI taxonomy): domain Eukaryota; kingdom Metazoa; phylum Arthropoda; class Insecta; order Lepidoptera; family Notodontidae; genus Pheosia; species Pheosia tremula. Next base: position 8,648,007 of record HG995404.1, on the reverse strand, counting down.
CGGTGTGAGAGGGATGAAATACGTTACATTACCGAAACGGCACGTAAAAAGGGAGTGTGCTTGACGAAGAATACTCGTAAGAAATAAATATTTTACCGTATTTGAGTACTTACCTAGTATTTCATTGTAGAATTAAATTCCCAATCAGGCCGACTTTTATCGCTTTTAATAATATGCTTACATTGTTTTTTTTTGATAACGGTACCGATAGTAAAAGACTCTGTCCGTGGCATTGTAAAGGATGATTATTAATTTGTCCACCACAATAGATTACTGCCTATTAAATAATATTGTAGGTTTTCCTTTACAAATTCATGTCGAGCTATTTATTAATTACTAGCTGCGCCCGGCGGTGTTACCCGCGATAAAAAGTATGAAAAATTAAAACATCTATCCCACGGGAACCATACATTTTACCGGGATAAAAAGTAGCCTATGTGCTATTCCAGACTATAATCTATCTCTGTGCCAAATTTCATCCAGATCCGTTCAGCCGTTCGGGCGTGAAAGAGTAACAAACATCCATCCATCCATCCATCCAAACTTTCACATTTATAATATTAGTATAGATTTATTAATAACAGTCGGTATTGGTTGACGAGGTCACACTGCTTTACAACATCGGAGCATAAGCTATTGTTTATCCAAAAGACTATAATGAGAATAATGTTACTTTGGCATTACTTCGGTCAAAAATATAATTATTATAAATTTAATATAGTACACAATTTAATTCAGTTTTTATGAGAATATTTAGATCGAAAGTAAATTACTTGCTAAAATAACATACTCCTACATCAAGTATTTGTGAAATAAAACAGTCATTATTTCAAATGTCTCCACCAAACAAAACGTTACATTGAATTAGACCTAAAATCGTTCAAAGAACGTCTTACGAAACCCTTTGGGTACTTCAAACGTCGACTTATCGATACAAACGACTCGGGAGATCAAACAGTCTAATCAAGTTCAAATCGGTTAATACCGGTTCATACACTTTATGATTTTGTGCGTTTTAAGGGCCTTTACACACTGCGACATTTTGTAACCGTACAGAACGACGACCCGATGGTACAGTACCTGATGGAATAGCACGACAAGAAGGTTCAGGTTTCTAGTCCCGGTTGAGGTAAACTTTGCGTAATGAGCACGAATGTTTGTACCCGAGTCATGGACATTTAGATACTGGGATCGAACCTAATCATTGTACGGTACCCATAATACAATAGTTTCTTAGTTTGGGACCGTAGTCTGATGGAATTAAAGAAGCTGCTGTATGTTACTAATTTTTAGTTTATCGTCTCACGATTGTGATACGATTAGTTGGGTAATATGCGGACGAGATCGGGATTTAAATATGGACATGTGCAGCTATTACTACCCTTCAAAAATCCTTAGCATCGGCGTTTAAAAAATCCAAAGGACGTATTGATTTCTTGCACCCTCCGGAACGTGAGGGTTGGCCTAAGGGTGCCTTTTCGATAGTCAATATGGTTTTGGAATGGGGTTGGATCTGACCTGTCGTATATAATCTTTAAAGTATGTATTAAAATAATGTGGAATAACGTTTAATTTTACAAGTTAATGGGTACATGTTTCCCACATTTACAGATTACTTTTTTAAATGAAAATAATGATATAAGTGTAAATGTTTCCTTTTTTTTAAGTCTATATCTTTTAAACGACTTCCGATGGGGGACGTTTCTGAAGATCTTTGTAATTAACTATGAGGGTGCGGGTTCGATCCACGACTTAGCCATTCAACATTCGCTGAGTTAAAAAGCCTATAGTCATTACTAGTAATATGACACGCTCACATTACTACACGCTACTTTCGAATATGTTGGTGCCATTCATATTTAATTGAGAAAGAGACGATAAATAATGCTTAAATTTTGTCGATATACATATCTAATGAACCGGAAAAATCGATACAATACCGTAACATAAACCTCTCTAGCTGCAATAAAAAAAAACTACCCTACAAGGAGAGAACTGCTAAAAAATCCACGGCAAATCTAAATTACTCACGGCAACTTACTCACCCTCGACTCAACGTCGCGGTCGGCAATATAAAACTGTACGCACGAACAGCGCCCTCTATGAACCAGACGCGGCAACTCGAGCGGGAAATTGATTCAAAAATATCCCGTCAAATTGAATAGCCGTAAGTGAGTTACGCCCTGTGCCTCTCAACCGTGGCCGTACTAGTGTTTATCGATTCGTAGTGGTTTTGATATACTTAAATGCATGTTTTTTACATGTACTACAATGTCTTAAAGGAAATCTTCTTCCTTCAGCTTTTTCGTATGTCGACTCCAGTCACTCAACCTTGGCTAATTACGCGAAGCGATTTTAATCTGTTCTGTGACACGTATTATGTGACTATTGGGCCTACGTATCCAGTAGGCCCAATGGTATCCCAAGCATAAAGCCCATTTTTCAGAAACTTTCAACAAAATTCGTATCAAAGCCAGGCAAACTACTTAAAATATAGTTTGGCTGTTTGAAATAAACAAAAAAATGGTATCTAAGCAATAAACATAAACAGGAGACGATGTTTTAAACAGTTTTAATTAGTGTTTATTTATTTATCTAATTAGCGAGAGCTCTAAGCGCTGGGATAGCGTTAGTTGGATGATAAAAAACATTTGTTTACCGTGCGGAATGGCGATGAATATAATTAAATAAGGAGTACCTAAACCAAATTGGTAATTACTGTTTTTTTTCTTTTATCTCAACCTTTTTTTTAATTTCTATCAATACAATAGTTATATATATATGTCGAGTCAGCCAGTACATCTATACATATAAATAAAATTGGAGTGTCTGTTTGTAATATTAAAATAACCGCTTTTTACTAAGTGCATTTGGATGTATACACGGTACCTATACCAAAACAATTTTTTTTACAATTTTTGTCTATCTGTCTGTCTGTCTGTCTGTCCGTCTGTCTGTCTGTCCGTCTGTCTGTCTGTCTGTCTGTCTGTCTGTTTGTTCCGGGTAATCTCTGAAATGGCTGGACCGATTTTGACGGGAATTTCACTGGCAGATAGCTGATGTAACAAGGAGTAACTTAGGCTACTTTTATTTTAGAAAAAAAAATTGGATCTCTCGAAAAAAAAATAAAACCAATGTTGCAGCGCTGCGCCTGCTTAAAGTTTGATAGCAACAATCTGCAATGCGTCCCGCGGGATCAGAACGCGAGCAGGTTGTTGGCAACGGTTGAGACGTTGTTAAATACCACGCGGACGAAGTCGCGGGCAACAGCTAGTTATAAATATAATAGGACACTTGACCGTGCTTGCATAAAATATTTTATGATAAAATAATCGTAGAAGACATTATTTTGGATAGACTTGGAATCTTCAACAAGTCGGTCTATTGCACCACCGCGGAGCAAACACTGAAACTATGTAAGTTACAATGTGCGCTTACAAAAATGACGTATCACCTAGTAAATAAACGATGAATATAATAGCCGAAAATAAAACATTCCAATGGCCTATGTTATGAAATATGCCGGCCAAACAATAAATGGACAAAGGCCTAAATATTTGCGCTGGCAATGCTCCCGTATCGTCCATTCATAAATATTATACGGCAGATGGCCGATTCAAAATGGCGGAATCAGTCTAGAAATAATATTTATTTGTGTTGTTTCTTCGATTAAATATCGCTGTGATAGCGTGATGATGGTGATGATGATAGCTTGCTAGTAAAATTTGGTAAACTATACTTGCCAAAATTAGTTGGACATTTCCTTTTTAAAGTAGAGAGTAGAGTACAGTAGAGTGCACATTATAAAACGTATTATTTTAAATATCTAACACGAATTTAGATAACATTTATAAAACTACTAAGCTATTTTAGATTCGCTGCGTTTCGCGGAGAATTTTATTTGGGATCCCGTCACTCGTGATAGATAGTTTCTCGACTATCATCTTAGAGGATTTCTGTGTTGCTGGCTTCTTTAATTATCGATCAACTTGTTTGGTTTATATTTGGAAAAGTTGACAAGCCGAGGGTCAGTGGTGGGTTCCTCTTCCCCAATTTGTTTAACAATAGATTTCTGCCAATAATCGCCTAATTCTATCAATTATATATACCAGCCCTTTTAACGTCCCACTGCTTGACAGGAGCCTTCCTGCGAGGGGTATTAGGCGATAGTCTACCACTCTGGTCCAGTGCGGGTTGGCGAATCATCTATCATTCAGTCTATCAATTATATTTATAACAAAATCAACGTCGTTTGAAAACCGTTCAAAAGCTAATAGGTAGTAAAGTCCCTGGGACCTAATTATTTCAGCAGACTGCGTCAAAACAAAAGCATATCTCATATATAAAAATGTTATGGCATAATATCCAGATTGCACGTAATATTGCGCAGCTCCAACTGTGTATTCGTGCTTATCGATGTAATATCTAGCTTGTATTGCAACGATTGGAACTCGAATATTTAGCTCCAATCTATTCTCAGTGGCAATCAACCTAGGGACGTAACTATACCACATTTACAGAGAGGTTTATTATTGGTGATGTGAACAAATAAGTTTACTTATCGTGATTTAGGTATAACTACTGGAAGAAGAAAATAATGGTACTAGCTGGTAAAATCATGGACAGTGAAATGTAAATTTCTCCGTTTCGTCAGTGTGAACCTACAGAACTAGCTACAGACAGAACCCACAGAATGCCGTTTCGAAAATAGCGTATAAACCCAAACAAAAATGTAAAAGTTCTTATGACAATTACAGTGTTATTTTACATCGTGCGGAATATCGGGATGTTTTTAAATCTATTTCCGAAATAACCTATATCGGAAACAAAATTGGAAACTTCCCGAGACGGATTTCTGCAATGTATAAATTCGTGACTCGGATACAAGTATTCATTCTCATCACTTTTTTCATTCATGTAAAACATTAAGTACATGTACTTAGAATCGCCAAAATAGTTACAAAATACCAAGCTGCAACTTTACCACCCCTTCGGAATACGGCTCTTATGGCGAAAAACGGGCAATAAACTTCATGGTTGATCTTTTTAAAAATCTCTTTTACGTTTACTGTGTGACTCATGCGTGAGATACGAGTTTGCCGTTACAGAATAGCACTACTGATGGACGATGATTGTTTTTAAACCCTATTAAAATATATTGATTTCTTATATTTACGCCAATACTACACATTGAAATAAAACGATTTTTTAAGCTATTTTATAATTTAAGCACCGAATTGGGATCCAGTAATTAATATTATAAATCCAAGATCAAGCGTACCATTGCAAGACCTCAAGACACAGTGAGCTCTTTCTGCGTAGATCGGACCGCAAGTAACAACTAAATATGAGGGTACCCCGTCTCAAACTATGACACCAGGACGTCAACCACCTCAGTCCTCCCGTGACCATGGTCGCTGTAAAGCAGCCGAAACGTCGGGAACGTAAAAACGTAAAATAAACGCGATAAAATCCTTAAATAATAGTTTTATTCCTATTAAAATAACCAATCAAAATATTTCCCAGTTTGCTTAAATAACACATGAGACTTGCGATACACATTCCTGCCGGCCGGTGGGTGACGTCACGCGACGTGCCGTATGATTGATTACACCATTTTTTGTCTCGCTCTCGGCTTTTTATTGAAATTGATGGCTTATTCCTGCCCCGCGGCTCCGCACGCACTATGGACAATAATTATTCGGTAATCGACCAGTTCTTCGAGGGTTATTAATGGTGTTGTTTGCTCATGACATGTTAAGCTCGATAAAGACATTAAAGGCTGGTTTATACGATTCCAGTTGACAAGTGGCAAGTTAACTTGACTGGCTTAATGCCGCGTGTGGACAGCTTGGTAAGTTCGCAAGTTTAAAAGTAGACAAGTTTCCTCAGTAGGTACTTCGTAAATTAATATCTAGTTGATTTGCTTTGTGAAGGCAAAAATAATATTTATATCGCCAATCAAAAATATATCAACTGTACGGTCCCAAACTAAGTGACACTTGTATGGGGCAGGTATTATGCTATCGAGTGGAGACGATCACATTAAGTATAAAATTAGGTACTTAACTATTAATTACGCTGGTACAATCATTCCTGCTCAACCCACAAGGTTTGCCCCTACGCAGATTTGTACCTGAGACCCTCGGTACGAAAAACAGGGTCAATACCAACTTGTCAATCGGCTCAAGGAAAAAAACGTCATCGAAAAATTACATCTGATCTCACATAGTCATGTAAGTATGTATATGGTAAGCAGGAACTTCTAATTTAATCGTAACGTCATCGAGAAAACGTGCTGTCACTGTCATACTTATTTATGAAATCTGTGGCGTGAGAGAGATGGAAGACGTCATGTTACCGAATCGGTACGTAAAAAGGATTGTGTTTGATGTACAGACGTCATAAAAGCAAAGTAGCACTTGTATTATAGTTCTTACTTAACGGAATGTGCTATCGGTACTAGTATTAACTATTATTACCTAATAAGCTAATGGGTATAAGTGATTATGTTAAGTAAACTTTTGTAGAGTACATACTTAACCATCTTGTATTTTTTATAGGCACGTGGATCGGCTTAGTTTTTATTTTTAAGATGTTCATATTATAAGAACATTTTTCAGTATTGTAAAACTTATTGTAAGTATGAAATAACTTTAAAGAAAAAAAACATAAGTGATGATATTTCACATAATATCATGTATTTAATTTACAAAAATAATTGCCTAAACTAAAAACACTTAGCTTATAAAATTTTTCTTCACCACAATTTTCCAAATTGTAACGATAATCGAGAGACGGGGCTCGTTCAGTAGTAACAGGCCGCAATGAAAGAGACGCCACATCGCGATAAAAGGGGATAGATGACCACGACGCATGTCCGGCACTGCCGTCATGACAGTTCGTGTCAGAGTCGTCCATTATTGTTTATTATGAGCGCTCGTGTAAATTAAAATTTTATTTTATTTGCCATTTGTGTTAATGTATGGTCTGTTATGTAAATACCTGCTAAGCTTGTGTCATTTTCCATATCTATTCTATGCTATTGACGATATAAAATACTGACATGATCAATACTTTATATTAGATTTATGAACGAAATAAATAACGGGCAATAACGCCATCTGTTATTGTTTAAGTAATTTTTCACTATTGATGCAAGCGACATCTAGTGTATTTCCAGAAAGGTAGTGATTATTTTTCATAGCTATAAATGTTTTACAAATATTAAAATTTAAAGCCGTCATTCTACCTATACATTACGGTTTTCTGTAAAGAAACGTTATACCTAGGTAGTAGAATTATTCAGTGCTCTATGCTTAACTTGAACCGCAATTTACCACAATTATTACCCATTACCTGAGCTCGGGAGCGTAGCGCCGGCTGTACGGCTTCACCCCGTTTCACCCACCGTCTGCGATTCCTATGGCTTCTCAGAGTTAAGTAATGAACCGACCGCATCTTGTTTATTGTACAGTCGCCGAGGTAAAGTGTCAGACCGGCTTAATTTATCATTATTAAAAGAATATACGAGAAATTCTAGTAAGGTGTAAGATGTAGCTAACCGTATAATAATAATTCCAGCCCTTTTTTAATAGCCCACTGCTGGGCACGGGCGTCCCCTCAATGCGAGGGGGCATTAGGCCATAGTCCACCACGCTAGCCCAGTGCGGGTTGGCGGACTTCACACATCTTTCGAGGGGTTCTCTCAGACATGCAGGTTTCCTCACGATGTTTTCCTTCACCGCTTAGCAAGTGATAATCATGAGCAAGTGATAATCATGGCTTACCGTATACTTTATAGAAAAATCTCAATAAACCTTGATAGAATCAAAGTGACGTGAGACGTGGCTAACAGATGCTTAGAAATGGAACAATTTTTACGATGATTTACTAGAGGCTCTATCAATAGTGGTCATTGTTGACCAGTGTGTAAATTCTAGGTTTAATATGCATATTTGAATTTTTGAAAACGGTACTAAACGGGCTATTAAATTACATCCCGCCGTCAACCATACACTGTCAATATTTACGGCGACATCAATACGGCCAATACGTGGAAATCGAACCGGCTAAGTATTGGACATTAATAGGGCCAATATGTGGAAATCTAGCCGGCTAAATATTGCCTATCACGCAACATATTATATCTAACCTTAAAGTCCAAAAAATTCTTGAATTACATAAAATACACAATAATAGGGAATATTACTGGTTTTTTTACTGGTGGTAGGCTTCGGCCGTGGCTAGTCAACACCCACTGAACAAAGCCATGTCGCCAAGCGGCCTAGCCGTGTTCCGGCATGATGTTCGGTGTTGCCATTCATGGATGGCGGGTCAGATCAGCTGCGCTGCATGTGCCTAGTGAATGTAGCGTCTCGATCTACTGCCGCCTTCCTACCTAGGCAAGTATGCTCCATCGTAGATCTCATCGTCACTTACTATCAGGTGAGATCGAGATCAAATACTTGCCTATAATTTATAACAAAAAAAAAAAAAAAATTACGAAAAAAAATTTACGTCCAAAATTTGCTCATGTGGAGATTGAATTCTCAACTTCGCAATCTGTAGAGCCGAGCGGTCTACGATCAAACTAGACTAACCTATCGTCAGTATTAATATTTTGCGTCTTCCTTATGTATTCTCATCTGCACTGTACGACTACAACTTGCTCATTGTAAATTCAAAACAACTTTTACACTCTTTTTGTCCATAGCGCGCTCTTGCCCCGAGGGTTCGAGTTCAAATGCTCCATGTTTGATTCTTATTTACAAGTCGAGAAAGTAAATTACGCCCCAGCTTCGGATTGATTGTTGCCGGCAATCCCGCGAGCTTGGGATTGCAGATGCAATTTTATTGCAACGTTGCAGGCGTTACTATTAGAGCGAGCGGTCCTTTCGCCTTTGACTTGTTTGAAGTAGAGACCGTTGTACTTTAATGACGATTGCTCTTTCACACTTCTCAATAGTGCAGCTACACTTCAGTATAAATCAGACAAAAAAATAATAGTTTTTTTTTACGCTACATCATTAGAATTGTCGGATGGACACGAACATAATATGGGAATGAGTTGACACACAATGGGTGCATGAAAATGGGTACCATCGCTGAGGAAGGCCCAGGAAACATTGGCGTGACGAACTAGATGCACTAGAATAATTGGCTAGAGATAGCTGATGAGAAAGAAGCGTGGAGGATTACGGAGGAGGCCTTTGCTAAGCAGCGGAAAGTTATGGGTTAACAAAAAAGTACAAGAATATTATTCATTCCCAATTTTAAGATATAAACTATTTTTGATGTTATACATTTTTATTAAATCTTACTTCAAATACCAGTAAATCGATTCGCTAAATACAGGATACCTATGTGTGTCTTACACGGGCTAGCAGTATTAATATGTAACGTTGAAGTATAATATGCCAATATTTCTTCAAGTTCTACTTTACTCTATGCAAGTAATCTCTGAGGAATATAATCTGAAACCTACCGAGAAATTTACATAGGAACGCAAAGCTTAGCTTACTGTTTTCCACAGTTGATATCAAAGTATTCGCGGTATCGTGCAAAAACGAGAAAAATGCTGGCAGTTAATAATATAAAATTATAGAATTTCGATAGATGTTGCATTTTGTTTTTAATTCGGCAGTGTTCACATTTCATGGTACCTACAATATTTTGAAATCTAAGACACGGCCTAATCATGAATATAAAAAAAAAATACGCAGTAACAGATCTTTTCAAACGGATTAGGTTCTGTTAACTTCTAAGAAAAACATTTAATAGTTTCATTTGGAGCGGTTCTTGGTCTTCGAGATTTAAGAAAATGCTTTCTTGAATATAAAAATAGTTGTTATTAAAATTTACTCATGAAATTCTTGTACAGTTTAGTTTTTTTTTTTTCTTTTTATTACATTATAGGCAAATAGTTGATCTCGATCTCACCTGATGGTAAGTGACGATGAGATCTACGATGGAGCATACTTGCCTAGGTAGGAAGGCGGCAGTAGATAAGAGACGCTTCATTCACTAGGCACATGCAGCGCAACTGATCTGACCCGCCATCCATGAATGGCAACACCGAACATCATGCCGTAACACGGCTAGGCCGCTTGGCGACATGGCTTTGTTCAGTGGGTGGTGACTAGCCATGGCCGAAGCCTACCACCAGTAGAGTTGTCACCTGGTTGGCACCACCCAGGGTCACGTGTAGGGTATCTCGAGGGTACTTAATTCTCCTACGGACGAAGGTGACTCGACCCCAAAAATATGTGAACTCTTACAACTAATAATGTTATCCGGCAACATCACACTTTTATTAAAAACATATTTAACATTTTAAAGCAATTTCTCTCTTTATCGCTTGACTCGTCTTCCTTACAAAATAACAACCGACTGATGGCTCGTTTGTTTAGAAAGACGCGGTGCGGGACGCGTTCCATTATGCGTCACAACGCACGGTCAATCCAAACATATTATGGTAATGTATAGGAGCGTTAATACAGAAGCGTTTGGAGCAAGCGATAAGCATCGCTCGCTACGCTGAGTTTTTCACGACACCGCAATGCACCACGCGCCACGGAAACGATACCACAAATCGCCATTTGTGTGCATTCGTACATGTCACGCCATCGACAGCGATGACGTCACTTGACACGCCACGCGATGTGGATCGTCCACGTCTCCCTATAAACGAGCCTCAAGCATTCTTATGAAATACTATTGCAACAGACAGGAGGGTTGCCCGGTAACCCGCCTATTCATATTATACCCGGGTCTATTTGGAACTATTCCAAAAAAACTTTTCAGAGAAACCCAAAGTTACATCTGCGACTCCGCTAAGTGAAAAGTTAGATATGAAATTAAATTACGTAATGCGAATAAAAAAAAGTGTATATTTCGAAAATAGCACAGCACGTTCGTGCTGAGAATGTAAGAGGCTTAAAATAACGAAATCCGTGTATTTTTTCTTCCATTTCGCGAGTGTCGCGAGAATTTCGCGAAAGACGTGTCTGAAACTTTCTTCATTCGCGAGCGGATCGCCGAAAACTCGAAATCGCCAGTTTGATTGCGCGCCGGTGCGACCGAGACTGGCACTTTTACACAGGTGGCTCTCTTTTTCACAACTTTATGCAAATAATATTTGAGTATAATATCTCGGTGCGAGATATCTTAAAAATAACTTCGCGGCGTTAGCGGCGAGCAAGTTTTCGCTTCAAAGTTATTATATTTTTATTAAAAAAATACTTATAACTTTCTCTATAAGCGATCGACAACATACCCGCTTATTAGTGTAACTTAAACGCGTCTAGGCATTCTGCAATCTATATTGGCCACTTGTCATTATTTAATCATTTTTTCAAAAATGATTAAAGAAGAAAGAAAGAAATAGGAATGAAAGAAGAAAGAAAGAAATAGGAATAGTGATATAGGATATATTAAATAAATATATCCTATATCAATGTGAGACATTAAAAAAAAGTTGCATATAAAAATCAATTGATAGCACGCGACCTCGCGAGAAAATGTTCATGTACTTCGCGTCGCATTTCAATGCACTTCAAAAACTCTACCTAATAAACAACAGTGATTACAGCTACGAATAAAAGACGATCGATGTCGCGGTGCTCGCGCTACGCAAATAGATGAGTTCATTTTGCGACAGCGGTTACTCAGTTTCTCACAAGGCGAAGCCGGAGCACAAAGCATCCAATATTTAGCGAGAAACTCCCGACAACGGATATCGAACGAGTTTTCATTGAGAAAACAAACTCGTGGTCCCAGTAATATTTTAAAAGGATTCTAAGAATAGTAGTGTAGCGACCTTTACTTTATTCACACCACAAGCTACGCAGATGGCACTGCAGACACGCATTCAGAACAATAGACAATGACGTCACAATCCTGAATCGCGCTATTAGAGTTCTCGGAGCAAGTAACATATATACAAGACCCCCACAATAACCGTCGGGGCATAGCGGCCGCCCCGCCAGGCATACCACCCGCCTGGCTGCAAGATCTTTCCTTTTCCGCTAAAGTAGAAACAATAAAATAATTCCCGGACATCCTAAACTAATCCTAATTGTGATAATCAATAAAAATCTCGGGGACTTACTTATGTGCGCCAGCTTGCCGACTTTTGATGATCTGAAAAAAATCAAAGAGATATACTTTAATAACCATTTTTTTTCATATATATCCCACATCCTACTAATCTATATCTATACTAATATTATAGATGTGAAAGTTTGGATGGATGTGTGTTACTCAATCACGCCAGAACGGCTGTAAGGATCTAGATGAAAATTGGCACAGATATATATTTTTTTTATTACATTATAGGCAAGTATTTGATCTCGATCTCACCTGATGGTAAGTGACGATGAGATCTACGATGGAGCATACTTGCCTAGGTAGGAAGGCGGCAGTAGATCGAGACGCTACATTCACTAGGCATATGCAGCGCAGCTGATCTGACCCGCCATCCAGTCAGATATAGTCCGGAATAGCACATAAGCTACTTTTTATGCCGGTAAAAAGGACATACTTTTTCATCGCGGGCAACACCGCGGGGCGCACAGCTAGTAATAATATATAAATATGAAAGTTTGCATGGATAGATAGATGTTTGTTACTCAATCACGCCAGAACGGCTGAACGTATCTGGATGAAATTTGACACAAAGATAGATTATAGTCTGGAATAGCACATAGGCTGCTTTTTATTCCGGTAAAATGTGTGATTCTCGTGGGATAGACATACTTATTAATCGCGGGTAACACCGCAGGGCGCAGCTAGTATATAATAATACCAGCCCTTTTTCAATTTCCCACTGCTGGGCCCGGGCCTCCCCTCAATGCGAGGGGGATTCGATTCGAGGGGACGGATTTTGTTCATACTCCAACCGCATTTAATAATTGTAAATGTTACTAAAACACCCCTTTATTATTAATATCGAATCATACAAACATGAAAACAATTCACATAACAATGAATCCCCTTATCTCCTCACTCCAGCGCACACGTCAACATGTCAAATCCACAGCAACGCTCGCAATTATTATCATCTCGATTGTCTAAAGGCGACGAAAACGATGACAGATGCTCGGTAGAATCGAATAATGAATAAAGCCCAAGGAGGTCCCACCCCTAGTAACGAGAAAAGTTGAATTCGGCTTATGCGGCACGAGCAGCGCGATTTTTGGTGCGGTTTTATTGCAGATGAAGTGACAAGCGGTTTATGATTGGGCAACAAGGTTCTGAATGTTGTGAATTAAGTTGCGCTCTATTAGCTAAAGTTCAAGTACAAAAACTAGCTTAAATGTCTGGGTGATACATTAAAAAATTTAATCAGGATCGTGGAGATTTTCACGTGATTATTTTCAAATATCCCTTATTTTCGCTACTTTAATGTAATTTTTTTTTATTTTTTAAACTTTTTCACTAACATATTTTTATACCTTAGAGTTGAACTAAGTAAAAAAATGTTTGCTTGTTATCACTCATTGCTTTTTGAATACATGGAGGATGAGCTAGTCCGCTACCCGCTCTGCTCGTCACAGTACGCTCAGCCGCTCGTACAGAATGATTGGCGCGCGCGAGTGTCAGCGTTTTCGGCTCATCCGGCTCGTTAGAGCACAATTTGCCGACGTGAAATTAAAACCGCCGCGCATCGGGATATATGAGCATGTCAGTGTGAAATATTAGTTAAGATTTAATGGATATGAAATTAATATAAATTCGAATTACACTTAGATGATGCTTTAGGATGATTGACAGATTTAATTAAGAAGGCGGTACCTAAGTTTTGACAGGTAAGACCACTGACCTGCCTATCAACTAATAAGGTAAGGACATAAACAATAGCTTCTTTAATTTGTTTAATAAAGGGGCTTATCAATGGTAAATCGCCAAATATATGGATGAAATTTACAATTAATCTAACATGGGAATCAACAATACTATTCTGACTAAAATCTTTTAGAGAAGCAGTAGTAATGGATTGAAATAAAACTATTTTTTAAGGATTTTATCGCGTTTATTATTCGTTTTTACATTCCCGACTGTTCCAATTGATTTAGTCGATATTGTCTGCTTGGCTATAACATACTAATGTCTATGAATGTATTTTAAAACTAAAATAATATTGTCTCTGATTCTTAACCTATGAAAAAAAACCATGTAACGAACCTGCAAACTAAGAATAAAATTATCAAGTTAATTATATAACGTTGTTATAATTGATCATGTGGACCTTCTTCGCCACATAAAAGCCAGCGACCTACGGATTTTACGACGAGTACGGACAACGCAATCCGTCATGTCTTGCAAGTCATCGCTACGTGGTTGAAGACATCGTGGCGTCGCATCATCACGCCAACCAAGAATTCATCTACAAATATATTCTCGCATCATATTTCGTAAAGAAAGAACAAGAAGAAGATTCATAAGCGCATCATCGGGTACGGCTAACCATCCCATCCTAACCTAAACTTTCCGCTTCAGCTTTGTGTACTGTGTCTGAACTTTTTCAGTGGCTCGGTGCATGAGGGGTGCATGCTTGCGCGGTTTCTTTGTACATAGCAGCTTTGTGACGTGCTAGCATCGGCTGCTATACCACTGGGAAACCGTAAGTACCTCTGCTTCTTAAAACCTAACCACAATGAGCGTATGTGACGGTGCTATTTCACGCAATAAATCGCCTAACAGGCTTAGCTCTGATACAAGTAATGACCCTTTTCTTCGCGACCTTATTAAAAAAAGAGGCATTCTAAAGGGCAGGCTAACTAAGCTCTCTAATTATATCACTAATTGTCAACATGATGACATAGACAGTCAGAAAAAAGTTGATTTAAAGTTACGCATACAAGGCGCATCTGCATTATTCGCCGAGTTTAATAGTATTCAATCTAAAATTGAGGAATTTGTCAGTGATAGTGAGCTTGACGATCAGTTATCACAAAGAGAACTATTTGAGAATAGTTATTACAGTTCCATGTCATTGGTGGAATGCTTGATTAACAATGGAGAGATCACTTCCAACATGTCTAGTAACAAGTCACAATCTATTAAGTTACCTACAATATCCATGCCAACCTTTGACGGTGCATATGAACACTGGCTCGAGTTTAGAGACACATTTATCTCACTAGTACATCAATCCAGTGAAATAAGTGCTATTCAGAAGTTCCACTACCTCAAGTCTTCATTAAAGGGCAGTGCAGAGCTAGTAATAGATTCTCTTGAGTTTTCCGCAGATAATTATTTGGTGGCATGGGAATTGCTTCTCAATCGGTACAACAATACTAGGCTGTTGGTACATAATCATGTAAAGGCTCTTTTCACTATACAGAAAATTTCTAAAGAGTCTCCCCATCATATAAGGAAACTTATTGATACTATTCTTAAGAATCTACGCGCTTTAAAAATATTAAAAGAGCCCACAGAGCATTGGGATACATTAATAATTTATATAGTGACCTCAAAATTGGATGAAACCACTGAGCGAGAGTGGGAGCAATACAAAGGCACTACATTATATCACAGTTCTCAAACAGCAGTTAAAGTAAGTGATTTGCTTAAATTTCTTAAAGACCGGGCTGACATGTTAGAAACATTGTTGGTGTCACATGGATACAAATTGTCTAATGATGTTAAAAAATTCACCCCAGCAGCCCATGGCAACCACAAGATTCACTGCAATGTTTCTCACAATAAGCCACAAGAAAAGATTGTTAATTTTAAAAAACCTTGTTTGATGTGTTCGGCATATCACCCAATATATGCATGCCAAAAGTTTTTAGACAGTAACTTAGAGGTAAAACTTAATTTCATTCATGCTAATAAATTATGCGAAAATTGCCTGCGCACAGGCCATTCATTAGAGAATTGTAGATTTGGACCATGCCGCAAATGTAACCAAAAACATAATTCATTAATTCACAATGACATGTCAAGCAATCAAACTGTATCATTATACGCATCAAATGTAAGCGAACAGGGGGTTAGTCCGGTTACTAGCCAAGAGAACTCTCCACAAGTTAGTTGTATTCAAGTACATAACGCGCACATAGACAAACGTTGCAATTTGTCTATGCCTTTGCAACAGGTGATACTGTCTACTGCGTTAGTCGAGATAGCTGATGATCACGAAAATTATCACGTAGCACGCGCACTCCTCGACAGCGGTAGTCAACATTGCTTCATTACCAATTCTTTATGCGATTTATTACACACAAAATTAATACAGTCCACACACGAAATTCGAGGGGTAGGTAATTCAGTGACACATTCCACGCAAGTATGTGATGTCGAGATTAAATCGCGCATAAGTACTTACTCGACACGCATCAAATGTTTTGTGTTGCCGCGCATCACATCTACTTTGCCCATTGTATGTAAACAAAGCGCACAGTTTACAATTCCTGACAACATACAGTTGGCAGATCCGCAGTTTTGCGAATCCCAAGCTATTGATATTTTACTAGGCGCTGACATATTTTGGGATTTGCTCAACAATGGTAAAATGAGGTTGAAAAATGGACCCTTTTTACAAAATACTAAATTGGGTTGGATAGTTTCAGGGCCTATCGATTTAAATCCGCATCAAAATAGGTATATCCAATGCAATTTAACTAATACGCTTGATTCTGTTGACAGCTTACTGCGAAAATTCTGGGAATTAGAAGAGTTGCCCACATTATGCGATACGCGTACCGACGAGGAGCGTGCGTGCGAGGATAGTTTCGTGAAGAATACTACGCGTGATAGTAGCGGACGATTCTGTGTACGTATGCCTCTCAAACATTCACCGGCCGACTTGGGTGAAACATTCACTCAAGCCGAGCGCCGTTTTATAGCGTTAGAGAAGCGTTTACAACGCGATCCAAATATGAAAAAACTATATAGCGATTTCATACACGAATATGTAAGCTTAGGCCATATGACACGCGTGCCTACATACGGAACCCCGCATTATTTTATGCCGCATCACGGTGTCTTCCGCGAACACAGCACGACAACCAAGCTTCGTGTTGTGTTCGACGCAAGCGCCGCGTCTAGCAGTGGCAAGTCGTTAAACGATCTTCAGCTGGTAGGGCCGCCATTACAAAGCGATATAGTCACCATTTTATTACGATTTAGGCAACATAGGTACACTGCATGCGCAGATGTTGAAAAGATGTACCGGCAGTGTCTGATTCACAAATCACAACGTGATCTACAGTTGATTATTTGGCGCGACGACCCAGCTGAGCCGCTAGGTATTTATAGATTAAACACGGTCACCTATGGAACCGCTTCAGCTCCATTTTTGAGCATTAGGTGCCTGAAACAGCTCGCGATTGATTGTCCGGATCCCGCGGTCCAAACAATAATTAATGATAATTTTTTTGTTGATGACATGATTCTCAGTATAGATGACAAAGAGACGCTGCTACAGTTATTCGAGAAAACCGCGGCGGTCTTACAATCAGGTTGTTTCCCGTTACGAAAATGGATTTTTAATTTTGAAATTGAAAAACTTATAACTTCAAGCGCTTCAGAGAAGTTAAATTTAAGCGACAACGGTCAATGTAAAACATTAGGACTGGGTTGGCACCCGGCTTCTGATGAATTTTATTTTAATACACAATTTAAATGTGATAGTTCTAAATTAACAAAGCGCGCTATCCTATCACATGCATCTCAAATTTTTGATCCTTTAGGGTTTCTTAGCCCAACTGTAATGATTGCCAAGATTCTTTTGCAAAAAATGTGGCTGTTACAGTTGGGCTGGGACGAGGAAGTGCCAGCTGACGTCGCACGGGCATGGAACCAGTTCGTCAGTGGTTTATCGGCACTTACCGTCATACGCATCCCGCGCCACGTCACAGCTAGCAACTTTACACGCAGGGAGCTACACATCTTTACTGATGCCTCGCAGGCAGCGTACGGCGCTTGTGTATACGTACGCACAGTGTGCAACGACCATACTGTATCAGTGAGGCTATTATGCTCCAAGGGCAAGGTCGCTCCATTAAAGCCTGTCAATATTCCGAGGCTAGAATTATGCGGTGCTTTACTCGGTGCCAGACTGTACGACAAGGTGCGCAGATCACTTAATTTACAATTTGACACAACAATGTTCTGGACTGATTCCACTATAGTGTTAGGGTGGTTACACATGCCTCCTAATCTTTTAAAAACTTTTGTGCAAAACAGGGCAGCTGAAATCCACGAGTTGACGAAGGAACTTCAGTGGCGCCACGTAAGCGGGAGAGAGAATCCAGCCGACTTGGTATCGCGCGGCGTCGGTTTGCAAGAGCTTTCACAGTCCCCCCTGTGGTGGGAAGGCCCAAATTTCCTTCGTGAACTCGAGTTCAGTTGCACTGAAGTAGCATCGGAGTCAGACAATCACGCGCATGAAGAATTGCCTGAAATCAAATCAGGAATATCACACACGTTAGTGTCTACCCAGGTACCAAATTCACTATTTCCGTATAGCCGATTTTCTCAATTCAACCGCATGAAACGCGCAGCCGCTTATGTTCTTAGATTTATTTACAATGCGCGCAATAAAGGCAGTCGGCGGTCTGGCGCTCTCAATGTGGACGAATTGAGACAATCTGTATTCACACTGGCTAGACTTTCTCAGTTGGAATCGTTTCCCGCTGAATACGAATCTGTAGCGAAAAATACGAAATTAAAAAATACGCATTTGCTTAAGTTGAGTTTGTTTATCGACCACGATAAAATAATGCGAGTCGGTGGTCGTATTCTAAACTCAGTCGATTTTTCGTTCGATAAAAAGCACCCAGTGCTGTTGGCATCTAACCATCATTTTACAATTTTACTTTTTCGTTATGAACATAAGCAAATGCTACACGCTGCTCCCCAGGCGCTTTTATTTAATTTACGGGAGACGTGGTGGCCATTAGGTGGCAGGAACCTCGCGAGGAAGGTTGTTCACGATTGTGTAGTTTGTTGTCGATTGAGAGGCCGTACGATCAACCCCATCATGGGGAACCTGCCCAAAGAACGTATTTCTCCCGGTTTTCCGTTTGAGCGGTGTGGCGTTGACTACGCCGGGCCGGTGCTCATACTTAATCGCAAAGGTAGAGGAGCTCAAACTATAAAGAGTTACATTTGTTTATTTGTTTGCTTTGTGACACGCTCTATCCACTTAGAATTAGTAAGTGATCTCTCTACGGATGCCTATTTATTAGCTTTAAAGCGTTTTATTTCACGCCGTGGCAAGCCATGTGAGATATTTTCCGACAACGGAAAAAACTTTGTCGGTTTAATGAATGATTTTTCCAAATTTTTATCAAAATGTTCCCCTGATATAATAGAATACGCCACTAATCTAAATATTAAATTTTCTTTCATTCCACCGTATGCGCCTCATTTTGGTGGGTTGTGGGAAGCAGGGGTCAAATCTTGCAAATACCACTTACGCCGGGTTGTAGGAAACGCACATCTGACCTACGAAGAGTTCAGCACAGTGTTGACTCAAGTCGAGGCAATCCTTAACTCCCGTCCGTTAAGTCCTATGTCTACAGATCCGCATGACTTCACACCACTCAGCCCAGCACATTTCCTGGTTGGCCGCCCGCTGACATCGCCAGCTGACGCTGACCTGACGCAGACGCCTTCAAATCGGCTCACGCGCTTTCAACGAGTGGAGCAAATTCGACAAAATTTCTGGTCGCGATGGGCGAAAGAATACATCTCTGAACTGCAAATCAGAACCAAGTGGACGGAGAACTCATCTCAGCTGCGTCCTGACATGCTCGTAATCATCAAAGACGATCATCTACCACCGCTGAAGTGGCACCTTGGGCGCATCATTAAACCCATCCCAGGGACCGATGGTGTTGCAAGAGTAGCAGACATCAAGACCGCATCAGGCATCGTGAGACGGGCATTCACAAAAATCTGTCCGTTGCTGGACCAGTAGCTGAGCACCAAGATCTACTTTGAAAGGCAGTGCTTTCAAGGCTGGGGGCATGTTCCAATTGATTTAGTCGATATTGTCTGCTTGGCTATAACATACTAATGTCTATGAATGTATTTTAAAACTAAAATAATATTGTCTCTGATTCTTAACCTATGAAAAAAAACCATGTAACGAACCTGCAAACTAAGAATAAAATTATCAAGTTAATTATATAACGTTGTTATAATTGATCACCGACGTTTCGGCTGCTTTACAGCAACCATGGTCACGGGAGGACTGAGGTGGTTGACGTCCTGGTGTACGCAGAAAGTGCTCACATAGATCGGACCACAATCAACAATTAAATATGAGGGTAGCCCGCTTCTAACTATGACACCAGGACGTCAACCACCTCAGTCCTCCCGTGACCATGGTTGCTGTAAAGCACCCGAAACGTCGGGACCTTAAAAACGAAAAATAAACGCGATAAAATCCTTAAAAAATAGTTTTATTTCAATGTGTAGTATTCGCGTAAATATAAGAAATCAATAGTAGTAATGATGTTGATGATAATGATGATTTTTTTTTTAATTGGAGGAAAACCAAATAAAAACATTAACTTTCTAGAATTATAATAATAAGTAAATGTAACAAGCAGACCTACAAGTCCTTCCAATACAATGGGATTAAGCTTATTGTAATAATTCAAGAAAAAAAAACCTCCTTTCACTATAAAAAAAAATCGAGCACTCATAACCTCATAGATACTGAAAATAGTATATTCATCACAGACAAGCATCGTACCATCTGTCTATCCCCTCAGACACCACTCGTCTCGCCGTCTGTATGGCAACAATCGCAGTAATTATAGTTAGAGTACAACCAGGCGATAAGAGCTGTTTTAATGCATAGAGTAGTGACAGGTTGTAAATGCAACTGAGTTAACGGTTTCGTATGTTATGACAATTTTACACATCTATTTAATTATATAATATAATTCAGCCCTTTTTATGTCCACACACACACACGGGGATTATGCCATAGTCCACCACGCCGGCCCAGTGCGGGTTGGCGGACTTCACACATCTTTCGAGGGGTTCTCTCACGATGTTTTCCTTCACCGTTTAGCAAGTGATAATCATGGTTGAAAATGAGAATCTCACATGAAATCCCAGAGGTGCGAGCCGGCGGTTTGAACCTGCAATCTTCGTTACCGAGGCAAGCGTTCTACCAACTTGGCTATCACTGCTGCTTAACACATCTACAACAATCAAATCCAAGTATGTAGCACCAAACTAATAAATGATAATTTAATTCTTAAATTAAATTCAACTTTTACATTGTCTATCGCTTTATCGTGTCTTTGTCACATGATAATGCAAAAACTTTTAGATTAGCTAAATTAAAAAAACAAGAGCATAAAAATGGTAACTAAAGCCACATTTGAAATGACACGATAATTCTTAAACTATCACATTAAAACTTTGAGGTATAATTTTAAATTATGCTAAAGTGACTCAATAAGTTTATTCATCAGACGCTTTTAACTTTGAAAATCTTTTCAAATGGAACACAAGTAATAATAATATTTAAGTGGGGAGCTTTTTCGAGTGGATGCCACTGCGCCGAAGCGGTAAGCCGATTAAAATCCCCGATGAGACTTATATGGTTGTACACACGGACTTTAAATGTGTGTAACGATTTCTTTTTTATACTATAACTATATATTCTTCACTTATATGACATAAATGATATAAATGGAGGGAGTGATAGCCGTAATTAAGGTTCCGTTTTCCATTTGGAGTCTGTAGAAATACTTTTCGAATATCCAATATAAACTTTTTCCTGGTCCTGAATTAAAGTTATCCTATACCTACTCGTATATGAAGAATTTCAAAGTTGAAGTGGCAGCGGGCAGGACACTTAGCTCGCAAAACCGATGGCCTTTGGGGCAGAAAGGGTATAGACGGAAGAAGTAGTGTTTAGTGTAGTGTAGGACGGCCGCCCACAAGGTGGACCGATGATATCACACGCGATAGCAGGAAGCCGGTGGATGCAAGTGGTGGAGGACCGTGATGTGTGGAAATCATTGGGGGAGGCCTATGTCCAGCAGTGGTCGTCTTTCAGCTTATAGATAGATATACCTAAATGAAGTTTTGCCTAAAATATCAGCCATAACTATTTCGCAATTTTCACGAGGTCCATGTTCAATCAAGACAGGACAGATGGTGGGGGAAGGCGAACAAGTTGGAGTCAGGTGTCCGACATTCTTTATTCCTGTGTGTCTCATAGATATAAGTTGAGATGAATCGGTTCCGCTTCCATAGTTGTACAAAACCCTATTTTATAATATTGCATAAATTTGGTGTCGTAGGAGGCGACTAAATTTCACTAGGGAGATGGGCCTCAATGAATTGGTCTGCAACTCATCTAGGAGCTGGAAAACTCCGAAATCAAACTGGGAAGGGGTCTCCGTTAGGTGAGGGTAGAGTTCAATTTGAAATATGCGGCAGATTTCTATACTCGACTAGAATCAATACGTATGGGCTCGCCTTTCTTGGGAATCAGTTAGCAAGACCAAGAGGGTAATGCAGGTCCTAGGCAACTTTGTGTTTCCTTGATTGCGTCCTAGGTGGCGTAATGTCTGTGGAGAGGTCACTGCGCCTACGTCAGCTTCGCTACGTAATCAACAACACGAAATAGCAGATAACATTGCCCCTCAGGCACATCGCCATGAATTGTCTGTCATACGCAAGGGCCCATGATGATAACTGGCGTCTGATACTCCTAAGGCCAATTGACGGCTCTGAGCGATACTATATGGTCGTTGGACGTGTTGTTCGTGTCGTCAACCTAATAAGAAACACGCCGATATACTTCAGAATTCCGGTCGCCTAGACCAGGACAATGTGTAGATATAACTGCTGATATAGTGCCCAGTTTGTACATTGACCCCCGAATTTATAGACATATTATAACTTTATCAAACGTCATATAGTACTACGCAAAGCAAAACTCTTGTGCGCAATACTATATGACGTTTGATAAATTTATTAAATGTCTATAAATTGGGGGGTATAAGTACAAGTGCCCTACTAGTTTATATTACTTTTAGCATTATTATTACTGACTCGACTAAAATGTCAAGGCTTGACAAGATATGATTCTTGCTGTTCGCATGGTTTACAAACCCTAAATAAAGCTTATATATACATATATTCCGGACTCACCTTTTCACAGGATAATTATCATACACTCCTCAATAATATCGTCAGAGTCACGGTATACCGTGGATGTCAATACAAAGTCTCCAACACAAAAAATTTCGTACAAAATCAAAGATAAACCGAAATCAAAAAAGACTACATAAAATATATAAAAAAACACACAACACAAAATATTAACTAAAATTTTAGTCACATTGCTCGGCCATTTGTTTCGTGAAACTGAGAAAAAAAAATTGACACTGAAACGTCATTGTTTTTGAAATAATATTTTTGAAAGACAATGTCACTTCAGCCAGTAATTAGTTTATGAGACAAAGGTTCGTACCTGTTAAATATATTTGCGGTAGAGCCAAGGAACCAAGTAAAAAGCCATAATAAATAAATTATTATTATTTATATACCTTATTGTATTTTTATGAAGACTACTAGTAATGATATGTGAGATGAAGAACCTGGGCCCCAAGTCTGCTAACACAATCGATTCATAATCGAACGGCAACCCTATAGTAACTGTCACTTTTCACAGATATCCCATACAATATCTGTCAAAAGTGACAGTTATTACGCGGTTGCCGTGTGTGTTAGCAGAGTTGGGGCCCTGGAGCATCTCGGATACGAAACGCCCCCTCTAAAATAGGCTTAAAGATAGGTCATTTTATGAATTTTCTTCTCATTATAACATCACAAACAGTTTCAGGTAGATGTAATCACATCTCAAAATATGACCAACTTATTTCCATTTACCTGAGTAATTGAAAATACACGATACAACTTTATTTATTTCCATCAAACGAAATGCAAATCGCCAAACATCAGCGTCTTTATAAAAATGCAAAAACGTACCATGAAGTTTATAATCGTATTCTATCAAAGTCAAATCGTGTTTCGACATTGTGAAAGCTTTAAGATAGGGTCGGACTACAACGAAGTATTAACGGCTTCAACACGCGAAATCCTCGCTTCGCTCTCGTTTGCGAAAATCCATAGTTGTATTATGTCATCTCCCTTATCATTAGGAGTATTTATATTTAAAACTACGCAATTCTTTTTTACTCAACACTGGCATAATAACACTATTTTCTAGCCGAATGCCAACCTAAAAAAAACAGAAGAATGAAGAACTTCGTAGTCTATTATTTTTAGCGGTAAACTATGGAATTAATATGGAATTAATGTAACTTAGCTTATTACTAACCAACCAATATCATTTAGCTTTTCATATAAAATTAATGTTCCCCATAAATGATTTTTTAACGAAGACGGTCTAATGGTTTCAGCGTTAGCCTCTTGGCTCACTGTGGGTGCGGGTAGTAGCGGGTTTGATTCCCGTCGGTGTAAATTATGAACATTATATTTTGTTATTTTGCCCTATTCTGGGTCGAAGGGATGACTAATAGACTGGTCCACTGTACGGTACCAATAAGAGTCATGTTCGTCGCGTGACTTTCTTAAAATGCGTATTTGTCTTGAATTGACATTTCTTGATTTGTTTTTTTAGTGGGCTCTCTATTTTAATTATAAACCTTCTCCTATGTAAATCGATAAAAACTCGCTTACTACATAGCTAATCGCGCTTAGCTTCCCACAAAGCCCGACCCTTACAGCTGACCTGATTGCATCTCAAATTGTTCATGAATAAATAATATTGAGACAGCACACTTAAGGGGAATAGCTCTAACAAAATTGATTGTACGAGTAACGTTATTTCTTTACTTTGAAACGTTTAATGCACTCGCTTGTATAAAATAGACGAATCATTATGTTATAAATAACATTTATAAGCTTTTAGCGAATTGTTTTAAGCGACTACCTGTGTTTATCTCGGCGGTGTTTATCGCTACAAAACTACATAGATATGTAAGCTATGGGTTTGAATACATGAACTTGATATTGAAATCTGAAAATTAAAAAGTGTAACGCGATTTAAAACAAAATCTATAAAAAAACAACATCCTCGTTGGCATTTGCGATGTTTTGCAGTGATTGATATTTTTATTAATTTAATTTGATATTTTATCAAATGATTCGCATGAAATAATATTGTATTTTAAAAGTAAATGAGCGGTCTCTTAACATCAAATCCATTATATAAATCAGACAGATTGCCGATGGTGAAAAAACAAAATTATTTAAAATTGAAAATCAATAAAGTTCTGCTTAAGTCGAAAGTTGGCGAAGACGTTCAAATATATACTTGATCCGCAATAAGTATTGGTTTTGTACACATTACGTGTAAGTTTGAGGTCTTTGAAATACAAATAAAAAAGTAAAGGTTAATTCGGAAAGGGGAAAGAAAACAACTTTTAAGGCTGTGCTTCTTTAACTCATTTGTAATCATTATTTGAAATCAGAATTTAGGATATGTCAACTTATTTTTTTTTCGTAAGAATCAAAAATTGTTATTATGTAGTCAACATTTTATTTTTAAATATTGGTCCTACTTCGTTTCGTAGATAAACTAAAACTAGACTCAACTAAACGGTTTAAATTATCAAAAATACAGCATTATTTATAGCTGTGGGTTTAAATTCATAAAAATTATGAGGAAAACATTAAGTTTTAGTCATAATTTTTATGAAATTTATTTGTTTCGTAATAAGAATATATCATAAGAATGTTTCGTAAAAATGGATTCAGGCCATATTACAGGCATATATGTAGGTAATTTCTTGAAAAAACAATATCATATAGTCATATAAATTTCATAAAAATTATGACTAAAACTTAATGTTTTCGTCATAATTTTTATGAATTTAAACCCACAGCTATAAATAATGGTGTATTTTTGATAATTTAAACCATGTAGTTGAGTCTAGTTTTAGTTTATCTACGAAACGAAGTAGGACCAATATTTAAAAATAAAATGTTGACTATATAATAACAATTTTTAATTCTCACGAAAAAAAATAAGTTGACATATCCTAAATTCTGATTTCAAATAATGATTACAAATGAGTTAAAGAAGCACAGCCTTTTAAGTTGTTTTCTTTCCCCTTTCCGAATTAACTCTCGTATTTGAGGCGGATTGTACCCGGTGTAATTGCAATATATTTACCCCCTATTTCATGGCGACCAAAGAACATAGGCGAACGTACGTGTACTATCTATGCCTTATTCTAAGTTTAGAAGTTGCTAGTATAATTACAGTTTGACTTATTGAATCGGTTGTTCCATATATCCCTGCCGTACAATTACGCCCCGGTTTATTTATGTACATAAATGAACTACAACTACTTGAATACTTAAAGCTTTACTTTGACTTAGCGTTTTAATGGACTTTGTAACTCGATTTCCTTATCGATTATTTTGAAGTCGAATTGGGACTTTACTAATAATATTATACAATTTTAATTCGAACGGACGAAATTATCTATAGTTTAAGCATTTCTTTTACGAAATAACAATAATGATAATGTAAACGTGTTCTGTACCGCTCTTACCATATATTTCATAAATAAGAGTGAAAGGAACGGCATTATTTTTTGATGTCGGTACGATTACGTCAAGGGATTGGTGTAGGGCACTGATGCATGCGACAACGCTAAGGCATATATTTTGAACCAGTGTCCTTTGTTTTTATTATAAGTACAAGCTATCTCGGCGAACTTCGTACCGCCTCAGAAGCAAATGTATGAGAAAATTATTTATCTTTTTTGTGAATTATTCCCATGTTTAGC
This sequence comes from Pheosia tremula, assembly GCA_905333125.1. Lineage (NCBI taxonomy): Eukaryota > Metazoa > Arthropoda > Insecta > Lepidoptera > Notodontidae > Pheosia > Pheosia tremula. The sequence goes on along the minus strand of HG995404.1, from coordinate 8,621,188 downwards.
AGTTATTCTGCTATGCGACGCGAACACAAAATCAAAAAATCAAAGTTCATAAATATCGGCCCACCCGTTCTTGAGTTATAAATGTTGTAACTAATGACTTTGTTTTATATATATAGATTTTGCAGATTGCTAAAATAATGAAAAGAATAAACAGGATAACAAAGATAATAACCGCCAAACTACAGTCACGTACTTCTCAACTGATCATGCACTGCCCTACCACAGAAGAAATATCCGTACAACTTGAATCCCAACTGTCATCATGCAGGAATACGTTACCTGATGTGCACTTGGCTTAGGCCCGTGCACGCCCATACCATGTGGGGAGCTTTAGGATCGGGGACCCACAGGGTAGGGGCTCTGTGCGTCTGTTGAGTGATCCTGCGGAGGAGGCATCTGCTCAAGCGGACGGCCGCTGTTGAGGTCGCGGAGAGAAGGCCAGAGAAGAACCTCCGCGGGGTTTTAGTCGGTAGGAGTCCGACATAACCCGCTTGTCTCCCCGAAGCTTGCGGGTATCAATGAGAATTTACCAATGACAAAAAAACCCGCGCACTACAGTGTAAACCGGTAAAATCCCTAGAAAAAAAAATATACCAATAAAAGAATACATATTTACTTTATCAGAGATTAGGTCAAAATTATAAAAAAATTTGCAGTCGTCTTAAGATTAACAAAACTTGCGATAGGAGGCCCATAATATAAATTAATATGAATTTGTAACATGCTATACATAACATAAACAAAAAAATTGTAGCACGATTGGTAGTATATCACGGTTATCGTATCGTATCACGTAAAAGCACTCGGCATCGGTCAATGCGGTATTGTACCGCGGTATCCAAGTAACTGGAAGCTCATCAAGTATTGACCATATATCGACCAGGGTACCCCACCGTCAGACGTATGGTAATTTGTATTATTGCTCTCTGCATGTGTGTGTGCATTAATGATAGGTGTTCTTAGCCCCCGACACAATGGAAGGAGGGTTGTTTTAGTTTCTAAGTAGGTCTGTTTCATCGTGGTATATCGTAACGGACGGACCAATTCAACATGGTTTATATGTTTGAGAGCAACACTTCTACATATAGATGGGGTTTTTGGAAGTAGATTCGATTTCGAAATATAGAAAAAAATATATGTCAGGTAATTAAAGTTGCCTACAGATAAACGTCGACTTGTAACTTCACTTTATATAAGCTAGTATGTGAAAAGTCTTAACCGACTTCAAAAAGGAGGAGGTTCTCAATTCCATTGCTTTTTTATGTTTGTTACCTCAGATCTCCGTCATTTATGAGTTGATTTGGAAAAATAGTTTTTTATTTGAAAGGATATGCTTAAAGATAGATCTCATTTGATTCTTTTTTAAATTGTTCAGATGATGAGATCCATGAGGAATTGAGAGAACTCCTCAAATATTATAGGCATACCTATAGCGATATTGGTATTTTCATCAACAGGTCAAGCATTTGCATTCAGAAAGAATCATTTGCTGAAGTGGATATGATGAAGAAGAACACAAATGGCCATTGGAAGTCATCAATGATAAGTATTTGACGGGTGGCACCAAAATAAAAGTATGATAAAGAAAGATGCTCAGCAATAAAACAACTGAGGACATATTAATTAAATCTAGGTAAACTGTTGTATCGAAGAGAAGAGTATTCACACGGTTCAATGTCTTCTAACCTAAACATTCTCCAGCAATCTCATAAAAACACTTATAATAGCTTTATAAACACAATTGTTTTGTGTATCAAAAATATCGAATGGAATTCCACTTCAATGAATCATTCAGAACAAAGAACAAAATAGATCATGGATGAACATCTAATTCTAAACTTTATTGAACTAAATATGTCTGATGTATATCCGGTATTAGTGCGACATAATATCATGATATAATTTGACGTGTCAACACAACTTTAAAATAAACATAAATGTTCCAATTAATATCAAAGCTGCAAATAGATTGTTAACAGGTCATTGCACTGTTCATGTGTACCGTGTTGCGAAATAATTATGCTAATTAATAGCATTGCATTTGAGTAAATCGATACAGGAATCGTTATACCGATCTCTTCCGATTAACAAATGTTGATAAATGCTTACAGTCGACCATCCTGAACATCGCGAGTCCTCTCGTGGGTTATAGTTACAAATACAATATTTCAAAATAGACTTTAGACAAGACACTTCAAAAGAAAAAAAACAAATAATAAAAACACTATACTAACTATCTATAAAATCACTACAAATCATTTAAGCTTTCATAAATCATTATACAGTTTAAAAATAAAACAAATTCATTTAAAATTAACTAATTGATGATAAATAATCCGTTAATATGTTGTAACATGTTTTTTTATGGTTTTTAAATTATGGAATTCAAAATTAATTAAAAGACTTCTAATCACGTCATATAATTTCAGATGAGCCAGCTTTCCCTTTGGTGCGGGGTGTGCGGCGCAGACGGGCGCAGGGTCCTAGGGGGCGCCGAGCGCCGTGAGTGACGTATCCAAGGAGCCTGCTTCGCTCGCGGTGCTTTCAAAGATACTGCGCCTATATTGTAGCCGACTCCCGCGTCGGTAGCAAGGTGCGTTCCAAGTGGCTGCTTAAAAAACTAAATATAAATTATAATAGTACTGACTCTTTTTAGTGTCCTACTGCTGGGCACGGGCCTCCCATCAATTTGAGGGGGATTAGGCCATAGTCTACCACGCTGGCTGTGCAGGCTGGCGGACTTCACACATTTTTCAAGGGGTTCTCTCAGATATGCAGGTTTCCTCACGATGTTTAGCAAGTGATAATCGTGGTTGAAAATGAGATTCGCACTTGAAATCAAGAAATCCCAGAGGAGGTTCTCGATTGACAATGCATCCCCAAACTGACTCGAATGTGCTTGCCTGCATGTATCTACTCAAGCTGAGATCAGATAGGCACCCGACTGCCAAGTCGGTTGCCCCTGTGTGACCATTATAAAGCGTTGAGTGAGTCACGAAAAAAAACTAAAATTATTTTAAGATCACGGCATATTTCCGTTGGCAACGATTATACCGGATATTTACCTGTTGAATAAAATTTATAAACAGATTGTTTATATCATGACTGGTAGAAATTTAATTAATGGTTACAATAACTATGATTTTGTGGATACGACTATAAAGAGAGCATTCCTTGGGAATAGGATTCACTCATGAAATCTAGCGGCGAGGTGGGGTTTGAACTTATGACCCCTGATTCCAAAGCAAGCGCTCTATGAACTATTAGCGATTAACAAGGTATTAAGTGATTTTTATAGCCTATAAATATTTATTTATAGAAAAGACTATAGAGGGAACTTTATTATAATTCAGGAGCTTCATGTCACAATAAAGCCGTGTTTATTACGTATAAAAACGACCGGACATCCAAAATAATAAGCCTTCAGTTAAATCAAGTGTTAAAATGCTCAACTAGGCAGCACTAAACACATTTGCAACCGTTTCCTCCAATTTGCCGCGCTATTATGGTTACCACGAATCAGTAATAAGATTCTGGGACAGTATTGTTTGACGCCCTAATACGTAAGAGTAGTTCTAAGCGCGGTCTAAACGATCATCTGTTTCTTAAGTTCGTAGCCAAGGACGTGAAAAAAAAATAACATTGCCAACAGTAGGTTATAACATTACAAGAAAAATAAATGAAATTATTAGACATTAAAAATTTCACCATGTATTGAGTACATGACAAAATGTCACTACATCGCCTTGTTTTAAAAAAAAAAAACATTATTTTACCCAATTATTTTATACATGTACGTGACCCATATAACTCACTGATTCATCTGTTAAAATATTCTACATTATTTTTTTTATACCTTATATTGTATGTGAGAGTTGGAATGGAAAATAGAATTCAACCACATTCTGAACACTTGGCGACCCTAACTGCACTACACTGACTGTACTAATTGTTTTGGATTCGATCCAAAATAATCTACTTACGAAAATTTCGACAGCACAGCGGCAATGCACTTGCGGATTGTTATAGTTTCTTGGGTTATCTGTGCCATTATGAGCTCGTAATACTTATAGCGGGCACTCGTTTATTGTAGTGTTTATGTGGTCGACTGTACGTACATCTAGATATATCTTTGGCAAATATATGACTGACAAGAAATAGTTTTTCCTCAATATAATGTATGTAAAACTAAATAAATATCGTTGATAATTGAGCCGATCTGTAAATAAAAAAGGATTTAAATTCTGAATATTGTTCACATACATAATCTTGACTTTGATTAATCTTGATTTAGGTGTTTGCATCCTCATAAATAATTATATTCAAGTTTGACTGAAGACAGTGTAAATCAAAGTCAAAAATGAATTCCTAATTATTTACAAATTTAAAAAATGGGAAATACTAAGATTGAGGGTGCGAGAGAGTGGGAATAATTAGAAATACATTATTTAACTTTTTAATATAAATTACTGTGTTTTTTTTAAGGTAATTACCACGTAATTGCAAGTATGAGGTGTGGCTTCTAATAGTCATGGGTGTGTTAGTCTATCACCACGTGACTTGGGCAAAAATAGATAAATCTATTTTGATTTGCAATTGCTATGTATACTTTTTGTTTTCTTTTTTTCCATCAAGGTCATATTAGAGCATTTTACAAGTATATTTATAAAAGTCAAAATCACGGAAGAATCTGCTTCGCGAGAATGACCCAAGTATCTACCGAAGCTCTTGCGAGTCAAATGTAAAGTTAAAAACAACGTTTGCATTAACGTGCATTAAGAAGTCTGTTGTTTTCACAATCCGTCCAATTTTATAATCCGCCCAGTTGGTGACAGAGCCGGCGTGCATTCGGGCGGGCGGCCGACCGAAATAATAACACTTTCGAGGCCACAACTGCCTACGTGTTCGCGTTTTATTTTCTCTTGTGCATCCACCGGCCATAACATTGCAATATATTACGTTGGAATCTCTTTATTTTTCACTGTCCAGTACAATTAGGTTCGTGAGAAATATGAGATTTTGTGTGGTGGTGACACCAACAAACGTTTTATGTGTTCAAAATGTTTAGCGACTATTATAATTATTATTTTTTTATAAATTTGAAATGGCGTTTTTTTTTATGAAACTGTCCAGTTACATACCTTATTTAATTGATCTCGTCTGACGCAGTCTAATTGTTTTAAGCTATTATTGTAAAGCAATAAATACAATATTTAGCCTACCTTTTGTGATGAGCCTAAATTTTAGGCGCTTTAACCTTAAAATTTTGTAACTATCCAATGAGCTTTCGTTTGAGATAAATATTTAAGACGTTCAAAATGTAATAAGAATTGTTTGCCAAATGTAATACATTTGGTTACACATGCAAACCACACAATTGAATTGAGCAGGATTTCATTGCCACATAAAATCTGTAAATTATTTTATTTATTTTTGCATTTGTTTATTTAAATAAATAGTGCAAATGATCCTGTGTTGGCTCTCTGTGGTATCTTTAATTCCGTCGGTTATTGACATCGAGACGTGTCGGAATCTTTCGAAGTAACCGACTAAATGAAATGACATATCAATATGTACCCAATAAAGTTACGTGTATCATATCATTATCATTACGGGCATGATGTAATATTTATCGATAAAGGAATAAAGATAGATTCAGTGTAGGGCTGCGCAGAAATGCGTTGACCTATGAACGGGACAGTGATAGCCTACGGGTCAACTGGCGGCCCTAAAGAGGCGAATACATTAAGTATTATTATTTATTTTGTTCGTGTATCAAATAAATTATTTTGTTTTTACAACGAGAGACTGCCCAAAACTCAAATTTGTGAACTACGTAATTTAAACACGTCATATAATGCAAGATAACGCTTGCGACTTAATTAGGACTTCAATATTTGAGGAGACTTCAATAGTTATTTGTTTTAATTTAATAAAACAATATAAGATGCAATTCAAATATTATAAAGTGAATATAGCAGCTACATTATATATTTCCGTGATAAGTTTACCCTTAAGTACCGTTCATACTTCCGACCACATGCGCAAAATAAACCCAGATCCATTAAATCTGTTGAAGAACCGCAACATTCCATTTTCTTTCCGGTAATAAACCGGTGATGAGTAACGATAGGTAATAAAAACAAAACAAAAATACCGATTTATTTTTCGCATCAAACCATTAAATTAGGTCGCTCTTGGTGAGTTTTTGCGACACAAGAATATTAAGATACCACAATCGCATCTTATAACAAACGTATGTTTTTTATACAAAATTATTAAATAATGTATAATGTCAATTACTGAAATTTAATTTCATATAACTAACCTCGTCTGAATTATATTTTCTCCGAAAGTGTACATATTAAAAATCGATTTTACTTCAATTAACTTGACTCATAATAGCTGATCTATTTTATTTGAATATTCCAACAAGTTACCAACAGCTCTCACAAAGGGAAGTCCCACAAAAGACTAATTTTAATTCGTATTCTATTATTCGGTTACTTTACATTTATTAAATTATGGGACAAAGGATTTATTGGGGGATTTTCTTGTGTCTTGACTACTCAAATACTTTGGAAGAAACTTAAGGTACTTATTAATGAAGTTCATCATTGTAATCTAAGTACCCTCTGTACCGATGATCAATGACTCGAATCCCGTAGATATAAACTCTGGGTGATGAGCTGGGCCTCAAGTCTGCTAACACAATCGATTCATAATCGAACAGCAGCCGCATAGTAACTGTCACTTTTGACAGATATTGTATGGGTTATCTGTCAAAAGTGACAGTTACTATGCGGCGGTATCGATTGTGTTAACAAACATGGCGCCCTGGTCCTTTTTATCGTATTACAATGACGAACTAATTATAGAATCCAATTTTACTATTCACTATATATATATACGAGTAACTTATATAAAAGTAATTAAAAAAATAAGAACTATTGGATAACAGTCCATTTACATTGTGTAGGTTTTATTGGTACAAAGTAATGAATATTTCTTGGCTCTCAAAACGTAAACATTATAAACAGGCTGTTGCAAAACTGGAATAAATTTTTTGAATCATATATGCAGTTTAATGGATACTTTTGATTAATGCCTAATACAGTCTATATCGGATAGATTAAAGAGGCCGCCTTTGTTAGAAGATAAAATTGTTGTCGTGTATACTAAGATCTCTCAGTTGTATACTGGGTACTCATTTACAAGGGTTGCTTTGTTTGGGATCGCGTTGTCGGTGAGTGCATATGGGGATTTCAAATTATTATTTTATTTAACGCTTAAAATATAAAAATAAATATCTCGCTTTTAACCCTTTTATATCATACTTTATTTTATTTTTAAGTAGAATTTAGAAGCAAATAAAGAATAGCAGAATATATTACTAGTAAATAAAGACCAGTTTAAAAAACAAAAATATGAATAGCATTCGCAAGCAGTATCTTGTATTCTTATGATAAATGCTATGTGTATGCTCCCTTATATCCAGATCTACTCAATAAGTTATTACAAAGGTCAGGAGGGTGTCCCTATACTAATAAAGACTACTTAAAGTAGCTTTAAACTATTTATTTTGTATTGAATGCACCGTATACCTAAGTTAGGCAACAATTTCAACGTTAAATTAAGTATAAATATTGAGTCACTCGTCAAAGTGAATGAGATCCTTAATAGAACACTAGTAAGCAAATTATTTACTTTTTTAAATTCGAATTGAACTAACAAACGAGAAAATGCGTAGAACTTGACTTTGCTTCAAAATAAACAAGTCCCAAATATGTAAATGTTCGTACAAAATTCCATTACGCTACTTTAAAACAACTTTGTAGCGTATTTTAATTATTATTACGATCAATAATTATCATTCATATTGCTTCAATTAAGTCATGTTGCAACCCTCCTTAACTAAGTTGCAAATTGTAAATAATTCGTACATAAAACCACGTAACCAAATCAATGTGAAAGCAAGCATAAAGAAGATATTAAACATTAATAAGATACACGAAATTAACATGTCTACTCACTCTTAGTTCAGATAAACATCAGTAAACACAGCACACACCACAAATTTGAACGCACACGTAAGTAGTTGGTTAGGTAAACCGACTCGCGAACTTTTGCTAATCACCCGAACTTTCGTACCACGTGTTGCTACCGAAACGCGCTGAAAACAATTTTATTCTCGTGAAAGCGTCGCCGACGCGCCACTCGCCCCTATTACCCACAACTAACTGACAACTGACTGACCGTTACGTACCTATATTTTCTTGTACATATAAACAATTTTATTTTCATAGACGCATCGATACCGTACGAACGGCCGCGACTCGGATTTTGATTTCTTTTTTAAAGAGTATGATGATTCTATTTTTGAATTTTTGCCAGTGACACGTGACACGATGCGATCGGTGATCCAGCGCGCGAAAGCATTTCATCTGTACTCATTGTCTGTGGACTGTGTTTTTTTTATTTACGGGCAACGGTCGTTATACCAATTATTGATAATAAAATATCCAAAAAAAAAACACGAAATACTTATTCCTTGGAATTTTACGGTACAGTTTTTTGCACAAGGTCAGTATGTGGTTGGAATTCTTATCTCAAGTCATAAGTGTCTGTCTGTATTTATTGCACTGATAACATTAAGATATCTGTCAACCTCTACTTTTTTAATCGATTTTTTTTTTATGAAACTGGGTTAATAAGGCAGTGGGTTGTTTTATAAAAGGTGGAAATAATGTATAATGTGTTGCTCATATTGGTAGACAATCGGTTTAGCATTAAATGTAAATATACGGTTTAACAATAATAGTGTAAAGTATTTTAACAGTGCCAACAGTAGGTTACAAAGATAACATTCCAAAAGGAATAATTCAAATAATTAGACAATTAAAAACATACAGCTATACTGAGAGAATAACCAAACGCGATTGGTTCGCCTTGTTTAAAAAAAAAAAATACACAATTAGTGTATACATCAACATGATTCATAAAGTCACTGATTCATCTGATAAAGTATTTTACACAATTTTTGTTACACCTTATACTCGTATAGATATGACATGAGTATTACAAAATTTACTCTTTTTAAAAATAAACTATCATAAACAATAGAGATTTTATTTTCGTTTAATGTTCGATGTCTTCTGTATTTCTAAAATCCATTGAAATATAAAGGGACAAACAGACACGCGATATTCGCATTACGCGTGTGTTACAACGGACTTACAATGGATGCTCTCTATTCCCTTAATGACAAAATGTTATGGACAAAAGAACAATTACAATAACAATTGTTTGCTGCTTGATTGTGTGTTTTAAGTTTGGAATCATGTTCTTTCATTATACGTGAATTTCAAAACGTGTTCCATACATATGTATGAACAAATTATGTTTCTAATAAGATTCTAATTACTTTAACGATCATAATAACAACGAATCAAAATAGATTTTTTAAAAGCTTGGACATTCTTTAATGTAATTTTTTTGGTTGATTTTATTATATTGGTGATATGTTTGACCATTCGGCTCGTTTACAGCAATCGACAAAAAAAATAAGAAGTGTGTGACCACACAATTATTGTGTGTGCAGGATACAATTTATTGTTGTTTTTTTATTTCTCCTGGCAATCCAGAATCAATATTAACTGATCGGGTGTGTGTATACTGGGTGCTAGAAAATAAATTGATAAAATCTTAACAATCACATAAATAAAATGTATCCTAATTTAAAACTGTACCACGTTTGAGTCCTAGTTCACGTCAAGTAAGAATCCATAAACGAATACTATAAAATCCCAATTTTAATTTTATCGATGTCTGGTAATATAGCGTGAAATATGGTTTCCTGAATGCATGAAAAAGTTTCTAGCTACAGGTTTGTTCAACAATAATGTATAAAGAATATGAGAGAACCGAGATTAGACAGGGATAGGTAGAGTTATTTTTCTTCTTTTTCTACTGGAAGTCTAGGAAGTGCGGCTCGTTGGAAGAAGAATGATTTTTTATGATAACGATTAAGTAAGGGCCTCTAACAACAACAATGATAATGAACATAAGACTCTATGATATAACCACATTATATTGTTATTTGAAGTTGGTCCGTAAAAATATTCAATTTCTAGTTACAACACGTTTTTCTGCTACTTCCTATATTTATTTGTCTTCTTCAGGCTTTGTACTGTCACGCAGTGTATAATAATAATAATACCAGCCCTTTTTGATGTCCCACTGCTGGGCACGGGTCTCCCCTAAATACGAGGGGGATTGGGCCATAGTCCACCACGCTGGCCCAATGTGGGTTGGCGGACCTCACACTTCTTTCGAGGGGCTCTCTCAGCGATGCAGGTTTCCTCGCGATCTTTCTTTCACCGTTTAGCAAGTGATAATCACGGTTGAAAATGAGATTCGCACATGAAATCGAGAAATCCCAGAGGTGCGAGCCGGGGTTGGCACCTGCAATCCTCGTTACCGAGGCAAGCGTTCTACCATCTTGGCTATCACTGCTTGCACTCGATGTAGTCCCAACTTTATCAAAGGCAAGGGGTCAGCTAAAAGCAATTGACCAAATCGATATGGCGGCTTTAATAATTGATACAAAAGTCGTCGCCGTCGGCACCGCGGCACGATTACTTTTACATGCCTTATCGATTGGTATTGTACAAACATTATTATTTTATTAGCGTTACTAGCGACATCGCCTACGTGTTTTTCTTTTCTAATATTAATACTATCCTCCTGATTGATTTGTTATCACGGGGAATCTCAACAGGGCCCCAAGTCTGCTAACACAATTGATTCATAATCGAACATCAACCGCATTGTAACTGTCACTTTTGACAGATTATGGGATATCTGTGAAAAGTGACAGTTACTATGCGGTTGCTGTTCGATTATGAATCGATTGTGTTAGCAGACTTGGGGCGAGGGACCAACGCATATGCAGGAGATATTATAGTAGACAAGTTAGTACGCTAGCGCAGGTGCATTCTCTCTTCCCTCTCTCTCATTGTCCGATCGGACGGCAATTTGACATGGCCAATGGCATCACGCGCCCGACTGACAGCTTTATGAGTTCTCCGAGGCTCTTTTACAATAAATAGTTGCCCTGCTACAGGTGGTGACATCTAGGAAGTGCCCCAGAACGTAATATTAAATTAACAAATATATGAAAAACCATTTCCAAAAAATGCAACGAACGTGCACCCAAACATTGATATTATTGAAATAAAACAAATTTTACGGATTTTATTGCGTTTATTTTGTGTTTTTACATTCCCGACGTTTAGGCTGCTTTACAGCAACCATGATCATGGAAGGATGTCGAAAACGTAAAAACATAAAATAAACGCGATAAAATCCATAAAAATTGTTTTCTTTCAACGTGTAGCATTCACTCAAATATAAGAAATCAACTATGATATTAGTCAAACTCCCGGTTTCCCCGTTCAACTAAAATGCCTAATTTATCATCATTCACTAGAGTTGCGCTTTCACACGCCAGAATACTTTATCGAGCGGGCAGTAACAAAGGGTTGGTAGCTGTACATGTATCGATAATTCTATAAATAGATGCGTCCAATGCATTCTAAAGGCTTCGACGGACAGCACAATAACGAATTAGAGCACCTATGTAGGACGAGACATAGGCATAGACAATGTCTATCGATAAATCAGTTACACGTTTTATGTCATAAGCCGTGTACTGACTGGCTGAGTAACCTCCTTTGCTTGCGCAGAGCTCGTGCCTCGACCGAGACAAACGTTCGCGCTGGCTGCCTTGCGTGGGCGCAGTCTGATATTATTTACCTCGCTGCCAACTATTTTAATTGCTCAAATCAAAATGATCATTAATTCATTTTCAACATTTCTTGGGTGAGTAACATAATGATATAAATTGTATAATATAAATAAATATCGCCAAACGAACACACCAACTATACGGTCCCACACTAAACATCGTTTGTATTGTGGGTACCGTACAATGGAGTGAGGGCGGACTCAGTATATAATACTTATATAGAACATCCCTAACTTGGGTACAAGAATTCAAACTCATAACACAAAGTTTGTCCCTACCAGGGTTCGAACCCGGGACCCGCAGCACAGAAAGTGGGGTCACTACCCACTGAGCTAATAAGATCGTCAAATCTATACACTTCATAAGTCTTTCTTACTTTCATAATTATCACCAATTGAATATATACAATGTGACACAAATTTCTGAGACATTCCAGAAAATTTTCAACATACCAAACGCACATTATTTCGAACTAATCGTTTATTTTGTTTAGTTTAGTTTGTTTTGTTGTGTTTTAAAAACAAGACACCTAATAAGCTATTAGGCACAAAATAATTTATTCATATTTAGCCTAATCTCCATAGTAGCTGTTCTGCAGCGGTCTGGCTACAAGCCAGGCGTATGACGGTGCATGTTGATACTGACGTCTCGACTATCATTGGAATGAAAAAAATAACCTTGATACCGGTATAATGATATTTCAAGCTAATCTGAGGGGACTCGGCGAGTTACGAGCAATAAAAAGCGAAAAGTGTTTCCCTGGAGGAGTTCTAATGTTTAATCGAATCGAATTCGTGTGCGAATAAATCAATGGTATTAGTGAAGTAGAGTTACTTTTAAAATTCAAAGAAACCCGTTTTCAAATTACTTAATAAGATCATCATAATTATTATGAACCACACATGTTCATTCAATTATTAAATTAATTAAATTACTTTTTCGTTTAATTAAACATTATCATTCTCTATTTTCACCTACCAGAGGTGCCCAATTAATTATTTTTGTTAAAATATGTCAAAATATTTTATTTGATTTTTATGTTATCGCCATTTTAAACTACGTCTAGGTTAATCTCAACGAGAACTAAAATCTTCCTGCGGGGCCGGGATGACCTAGAGCAGGAAGTGTTTGTAAGACCAGGCAAGTATTAAAATCAAAAACTCCTTTTAGAGACGGTTTTCACGAGTTGTTACAACATAGTGAGTCGAGAAGGCATATCTGTCACATTTAAACATTAGTTGTAACGGTCAACTTCTTTTAATTCCACCATAAACCGCTATCCCATCCATGCTTTGTAAATAATTCCCCCCCAATTAAAAATACGAGTACCAAACGAGCACATAAACGGTGAGGTCCCAATCTAAGCAACGCTTGTGTTGCGGATACCGTGCAATTCACTGCGGATGAATCCAGTATATAATACTTATATAGATATTAAACATCCATGACTTGGGTACAGACGTTCGTGGAACATCGCACATAGTTTGCCCCTAGCAGGATTGGAACATGGGACCCTCAGCACAATAAGCAGGTTCACCACCAACTGAGTTAATCAGGTTGTCAAAATATAACTATTAATTCTTAAAATTAATAAGAATAAACTTTAATCTGATCTCTGCCCTAATGATGAATGCTATTGTTTCAGGAAAACAGATAAATTTTCAGGACAGAATGTCAGTGTTAAATGAACCCCACCCGCTGCCATTAAACTCATTGCATATATTCATAGCTGTATTTCGCTCTGGCCTGGCCCGAAGCCAGATAGGTGTCGGTGCATGGTCGGCTTTATTACTGACGTTTATCACTCGACAACTGTCGAAGTACTGTATCTCAAGCACAAACTTTTTACATACCGGTTTAACGTAACATATTCTATCCTTCTCACATCACAGGTTTCAGAAACATGTATGACAGTGACAAGCATGTTTTCTTGATGACGTTTCTTGCTTACTCTACTGTACCTAAAGCATAATGCTTTTTATTAGGTACCGCTTCGGTAACTTAATATATTCTATCCTTCTCACACCACAGATGTCATAAACAAGTATGACAGTGACATCATGTTTTCGCGATGACGTTACAATTACTGCTACCCTACTGACCTATGTGACGGGACCTCACTCTCTTCCCACTAAGTATTGCTTTTACCAAACTTGAATAAGTTATACCTTTGAATTTCATGATAATTCTTTCAAAGTATTACAATATTAGTACCGATTTAAGATTTAATATAATAATACATATTTTAAATGCCATTTAATCCCGAAATCTTGCTCATTTGTTGCTATAACGGCGACACAAAACAATTTCTAAATGTGTTAACGTACATAATATAATATATTGCTTACAAATGTTAGCACATATTGAAATTTAACATCTGATTTACATTAAAATAGCTTTCAATTTCATAGTAATCTAATTAACAAGCTTTAAATATTCACTAGAATCCGGCACCTATTCGTACAACGCAGTATGTAGGTGAAATACATGAAATTATATTCCGGACGAGTTTCCAGAATTCAACAATGCAAACTAATCAACACGGTATTTTCACTATTTAGTGAATCGATTCGCACAGTGGGTTAATATATAAAAAAATTACATACAATAATAATAGTGTTGATTAATTTTCTAATAATAATAACTCGATTACCTGATTGGTTGCTTCGGCACTACCAAAGGAGCCAATCAGGTTCAACCCTGGTTTCCTTCTTTTTTTTTTTGTTGTCCAACCATCCATCCAAACTTTCATATTTATAATATTAGTATAGATCACTGACTGTGTTCGCTCCCAGTCAAATGTACTGTACCCATATCACAAGCCATGTTTAGTTTGGGACTCTAAAGTTGGGAGATTGTGGTTGGTATAGTTGGTTGGTTGGCGATATTATTATTATTTATTAGACCATTTTGAGCACTTGTACCGTAAGCCCGGTGCCGCTCAATAATAGTTGTGTTACGACAATCTAAACAGACGATAAAAAGCTACGAACAACTTCAAATATACCGATCATAACATTTAGACAGTCAAACTCTTACTTTCAAGCACAGTGGGTTTAAAAAATATTTTCCAAAAACTGCTTGTAATATTTTATCGTTCCACATTATTGTAAAGAAAATTCTGAGTGGTTGAGAAACGGTCGGGCGAAGGGACATGAAGATCAGGCAACAACATCCTGTTGGAGTATAGCCAGCATTCTCGATGGATAAATAACTATTTCAAGCGGAATCGTGAAGGCTACTGTTAGTGAAAAAAAAAACTTTAAATGTATTTTTTTTTCTGTAATAAACTTGTCTTTGTATTTTTTTAATGAGTACCTATAATTATTTTTTTCATTAAAAAATATTTCATAACATGAATGTTTATATATATCGCGGTATATAAAAGTAAGTCCTGAAATATTAGTGTGATTTGTATTGAAGGCCTAGTATAATAACACAATTTTTTCGCCGTTTCAATCATATTATAAGAACAGCTGTTACAACTGCAATTTACAAAAACACCTACTGTTTTTGTAAATTGCAGATGTATCAGCTGTATAAAGTAAATATATAGTGCCGTCACAAATCAGTACTCCAACTATTGCGCAATTTTACACGAAGCTATAAAAGTACCGTTTTGCAAACTGACATAACACATTTTTGCCTATGTTCACAGTGAGTTGTAGCACTGGGCTGTCCTGGCACGGGGCCAAGCCGCGCGACACTCAATTGCGAATGAGTGACGCTCCACTCACTTCACTGGTAAGATTATCATCATCAAGTGTTTCTTTATTATACATGCTATCTGTGTCTTATCGTGGCGTACGGAGAATTTCTAGTAAAAAAAAAACTCTACATTAGATTTTCTCGTGATATATATGTAATAGTTTCCTGTAGATTACGACAATGTTTCTAAGTAATATAAATACATAAAATAAATAAATATCGCCATACGAACACACCAACTATACGGTCCCACATTAAGCAACGCTTGAGTTATGGGTACCGTACAATGGACTGAGGGCGAACTCAGTCTATAATACTTATATACATATTAAACATCCATGACTCGGGTACAAACATTCATGCTCATCACACAAAGCTTGTTTCTACCAGGATTCGAATCCGGGACCCTCGGCGCAGATAGCAGAGTCACTACCACTGTGAGTAGAAGTGAGTAGTAGAGTTCTCTTTTTATGTTATTTATTGCAAATATAAAACAAGAATAAAATATATATTCATTTTCTTATAAATTTTATGTAAAGCACTTACAAACCTTTGCATAGTATTGCAAATATTTTATTCTTTACAGAATAATTTTCTTCCACTACATTTTCCACACTAACCGTTCAATTGAAGGCTCATTCAGAAGCGATTATCCTCTCGCAGTCTGCGTGAAGTGGGCAAAATGGCGGCGCAATGGCTCACTTCCCAACATCCACTCAATGGTTATTTACAGCAATTTTCATCTCTATAGAAATGAAAAAAATGGTAATAAAAAAAAATGTGAGTTTGAACCTGCATACTTTGTCCCAAATCGCGGTTTCGACCAACTTGTATATTTCTAATGTTTCTAAAACTTTTCGTATCACTAGTACTCACATATTAATATTATTATTTTTATCCATCATTTACTCACTTAAACAATAATTGACTATTCAGCGAGGAAATGCGGTCAGCATCCTAGGCACGCTACCACATGGGCCAAATTTTTTACACTTTTTGTTTATATTAACTAGCTTTTCTATACTTTTTTAAATTTATATTAGTTTGTAAATACTTAAGTTATTTTCTTTATAATTATTGTATATAAAAAAACATTACAGTTATAACAATACGTCATACAACATATCTACAAAACAGACACTTACATTGAAATCGAAGTGTTTTGTTTGCTGCAAACGGGGGCCGTTATGGACAACCTAAACATAAATTCATTGTAGCACAAATCGCTTTCCCCGGTTCGCCTTCGAAAATGGTCTTTAACGTCTACTGGGCTTTGCGTAAATAATGTGTTTGAAAATTTATCGCCATAATAAACGTTGGTACCCCTTTTTCTATGAAAATAAGTTTAAATTTACCGGTCCGTGCGGGTCAACTTATGAAAGTTATCATTTTGTTATGTATTTTTATGGGAACACTTATTGTTTTGTAGGATAGTGCATTTTAAGTGAGTATGAAATGTTGTTTTTGACTATTTTCAGTTGAATACGCATAACATTTTATTTAGGGTTGTTACTTTTTTAGACAAAATAATGACAGGTGTATTAGTAAATTGAATTTTCGTACGAAATCATATAAGTCAACTTAATAATCACGTAAGCAAAGCATTAGTAATAGTATAAAATCTGCACTTAACAATGTGTGCATGCCTTATATTTTGTTTATATGTATATATAAAGCATATTAATGTAAGTACAGTGTTCACTATCAGTTTAATATACCTACTTCATCCCTTAATATTTCCATCCCATCTATCCGATGATTTTAGTGATGTATCCGTACGATAAACAAAAGTAAGTAAACACATGAAAATATAAACATTTTTAAACTTGTTTATAATCCGCTCATGATTTTTTTTTTATTTTATTAATTACATATATCTTATAAGGTCCAAAGATTTTAGTTATAAATTTATAAGTATTTATAAATTTCTTTTCACAAAAAATTAAATAAAAAAAATGATTAAATTATTTTTTTTTCTTTTTTTTATTAAATTCTTTATCTAACAATATTTGATGAGATTATTTTGACAATATAATGAATAATTGAATAACATATATTTACCGAATATCTAACATGTTATTTGCAATAATTCAATTGAATACGAATACATTTTAAATTCTGTAATAATGATGTTCTTTTTTCGTTTTTAGGAAAACAATATATATAAATTAGTTCTTGTATTATGACTTCACAATTTAAATCGATCATGTCACATCACTAAATAAGGATAACATATTCGTAGATAATTTAGATAATAAACCCGCACCCTGCTGAGTTGTGTTATAGATTGTATCTCGGCCTAATCAACCCTCACTTTTTGGGGGTGTTTTCATGTCAATATCAGTCCGGGGTGAAACTTATCATAAATGAAATTGTTTTGTAACTTTTCTCAAGCGTAAATTTTAATATGCGCGATGTAGATTACAAAATGTAGGGATTATATTTTGTTTTAAACTTTGTTTTAATATTTGGTTGTATTAAAATTACATGTTTTGCAACTTACAAGAATGCTTGTGAGTGTTTGCGCCTATCAGAATGTGATAAATCTACTTCTTGATTTATCACATTCTGATACAATCGATAAACAATCGAAATTAAAACAATCGATAAAGCAGACTCTTCACCATTAGATAATAAACTTACAAGAATGCTTGTGAGTGTTTGCGCCTATCAGAATGTGATAAATCTACTTCTTGATTTATCACATTCTGATAGGCGCAAACACTCACAAGCATTCTTGTAAGTTTATTATCCAATGGTGAAGAGTCTGCTTTATCGATTGTTTCAACTGATCCAAATTCAAAGTTTAACCTTTAACATTATAAGTAAGGTTGAAAACATAGACTAATTTTCACACAAACCGATCGATTGATCTTTACCTCCGTTATTCTCATTTCACCCTAAATCAAGTAAAGCACAAATTCGACAAACATAATCTGCAATAAGATAAAAAAAGATGGCCGGATAAATTTAGCGAGCCAGCCCAATCCCGCATTTATCTGCTCAGATGAGACGATCTAGCCGTCGCAAAGTCGGTCCTCTGCAAAATTTAATCCGGGATAAAGGGTATCGCCGCTCGGTATTCCCGGGTATATTTTGGGTATTCCCGAGGTTATATTCCCGTCGAGTGGTCGCATGGGGGATTTGCATGTCTTCTTCCTGCTGTATAAAAATATTGTTTTGGCAAATGCAGTTTTTTTTGTCATAATGTTCAAGAGATTCAAATAATCTTAAAATAAAACAATATTTACCGTTTTGTGTACATATAATTATGGAAAGCTCTCACTTTTGCGTTATACTTTGTTTGTTTAATATCATTTTCATTATAATTTCTTACTTTTACGACGTATTTTAAACATTAAGGGTCGCTTTTACGACATCTAGTTAGGAGTTATCTGAAACATAAATTTAATGCTGAAATATTTTTCAGAGATGTCAGATTACAAGTGAAATGTATTTTAAAAAATCTTACAATCAATTTTTTTCTATATAAATCTCTTTTTTATCTGAGTTATTATTTATGGTACCAAAAAGTCGATTTCGTTCGATATTATAAGTTATTGTAGCTGTAGCTTTTCAAACTGCATAGTTATGCCCAAAAGCCATACATACATTTTGGGGTCTAGTCACCTTCGTCCGTAGGAGAATTAGGTACCCTCGAGATACCCTACACGTGACCCTGGGTGGTGCCAACCAGGTGACAACTCTACTGGTGGTAGGCTTCGGCCGTGGCTAGTCACCACCCACTGAACAAAGCCATGTCGCCAAGCCGCCTAGCCGTGTTCCGGCATGATGTTCGGTGTTGCCATTCATGGATGGCGGGTCGGATCAGTTGCGCTGCATGTGCTTAGTGAATGTAGCGTCTCTATCTACTACCGCCTTCCTACCTAGGCAAGTGTGCTGCATCGTAGATTTCATCGTCACTTACCATCAGGTGTGATCGAGATCAAATACTTGCCTATAATGTAATAAAAAAAAAAAACTTTTACCAAGCAACCGAAGTAAAATAAAACGCCTGACATTTTCCTCAATGTTACCCATCCACGTCTTGCTATTCTTACAGTTCATATAACACCAACATCCACATACCAATCAGTGTAGCAATTACAACAAAAGCTCGCAAAAACTGTCCCACATTAAATCTCAGTGGAAAATTTTGTGACAACGGTAGAAGCCTATCTAGATTTTGGGCGGCTGCCGAGTAGGAATGACGCCGTCTGAATTCTGGCCAGGTTTCGCACAACAGTCAGGTAAATAAGTCCACCAGTAAGTGAGCCCACACAATAGCGCAAGCTAATTTATTAGACGGCGCTTAAGGACTGTTGGGCCAGGAGAATGTCAAAAGTGCGGGAGGTGTTTACCGATACTGTATTTGGACAAAGAGCTTATATTAGTAAAACATGTTTTTTAAATTTCCATTGAATACCTACTTAGGCATTATCTATGTCTGCTACATAAGAAGCTAAGACATTAACCTTCCCTCATATGTAAATGTCAACTGCTCATTTAAGGTGTATAAAAGTTCCATTGATCAAGCTTGTCAATTAAATTTGAATGATAAATGTCTCGCTGTCTTCATAACGATTATTCCTTCTTTCTTTACGAAATGAAAAGCAATGAAATGAATATAGCCTCACCCACAACTTAGTGGGTATTTAGCGAATGTCCAGTAATTAATGGCAATAACACGTGAATACACATTATAAATTAAATAATGGATGTAAAATGGAGATGTGAAAATGGCGTGTCACTAATATTTCTAGTCAGCGTGCAATGTGAAACAAAATGTAATCATTCAAACATGTAATGCCATCTTACGTTCGAAATTGTACAAGGAATTATTACTCTATACTAATTTAAACACTTTGAAAATATGCACTGCACAGTAAGCTGCAAATGATTTAAAAAATATATTATAATTATTTATTCAATAAAGTATGCCATCGCCAAAATTAATCGCTTAGTAACATAAATATTTACCAACTAAAGATATAGAGAAACTTACATTATTTAAATTAAAAAGATTACCTATAGAAAAGGTACTTAATATTTACAAAAAGTGTAAACAATCGCAAACCGCGTGGACCAGCGGTTTGCCTAAGATGCTGGCCGCATTTTCTCCCTGAATAGCCAAAGCTACTCGCTGAGCGAGGAATATTATAATTATTATTCACTTGTGATTATAAAAACGCTCAAACCTAAACCATCGTGGCCCCACTACACCCGGGTACTTGGTGAAATTTACACCCCCTACCCTGCGGTGCTCCCTCTTAACAAGGTTTCTAACAAACACTGAGTGGAAATTATATGAATTCACCGCCTTCTCTTATTAATACTAGTTAGCTTTTGAGGTATGAGGCGCACACCTTGCGATGAGTGCGATTTGTTCAAGATATTACGAGCGTGTTTTGTTTCTCCTGACAATGGCAGATAGGCACACTTACCTTTTATGGGGAGATATTAAATGAGATACATGGGGGTTCATTATTTCCGTGAAATGTCATGGAAATATCTCTTAGGGCAATTTGTTAAGGTCGTGTTTAATTGAGAGCGGTGATGAGGGAAATTTGGCTAGAAATCATTTGGAAATTTTGGATAAGAATGCAGAAGAGGTACCTATAAGTAACAGCTCCCGGTTTTGATTGACATCGCATAGAATACGTAATAGGTAGGTTTAGTAATAGTGTGCTCTCTTTTGTCTATATCTATATAATATAACATATATATATATATATATATATATATATATATATATATATATATCTATATATAACAATGTCTTGTTAGTTATACCAATTATAACATAAGAACATGTGGCCGATTTAAATGATCTTTGTGGTTTTGAATTTGTCTCTATTCCGAAAAAAATGCCAAAATAGTAAGAATTTCTCATACATCTGAGGCAGTACGAAGTTTGCCGAGCCAACTAGTACCTACCACATAAATTATATAAAGCTTATGTTTCTTATAAGCATTGCACAATGACAATGGGAATAATTAGGTACCAATTATTTTATAGTAATAAAATAATATTATTGTAAATATTTTGTTGACCAATTATGAATTTATTTCGAATCTATCCTAGCAGTGTAAAACTGAAATAAATTTCGTAATCAAAACCATCTTAATTATCGTTACCAGTAAAACGCGAAGCTAGAACCGTTCATAAGGATTCCTATTAATTAGTGAGGGAGAGAAATCCAACAAAAAAATTGAGGGCCCTTGAATCTCTCGTCTCCCTGATACCACGTTCCCTCGTCATTAAGGGACCCCTTTTAAGGGGTATTTGGAATCAATCAATGAATGGTATTAAGTCAGTGGTACTCAAACCAACGATCAAAGATAGTTTAGCAAATAGAGCGTATAGGTTTAGTTTCTATGTAATAGTTTTTTTGTTTTTATAAGTCTTAATTTCATAAGTCATGAGTACTATGAGGTCAAAGTTGTCACACACTGATGTTTAAGACGACTAATGCATATAATAAGATATAATTTAAGCTTTGTGTTAGGTATATCATCATTAACGGACTAGTTAAGTCATCTTGTTCAAATTACAAAAAAAAAACATTATAAGTACGAAAATTGCTTGCCAAAAGTTTGACTAACAATGTGCCACAATTATTTATATACATAGATAGCAATTACAAAGTTTGAACACCCACTTCCAACTTCATACGTTGTAAGCGGCGCAGTTAAGCTTAGATTAATTAGGCAAAATTTACCCGTTCGACGAAAAACAGTAACCGTGATATAGAGAATCTAGAAGTGTCATTTTGATAAGACTACGCTCTACATGATTAATGGCCCATATACACATAACAGCAACCAACAGACATTCTGTACGTCAAGTGCGAGCTAACTGTATACTTTATAGTAAACCGTATGTAGACATTATGTATGGAGAATTGAAAAGCGCCTCTAGCGGACGGTATTTAAAACTTTCAATTCTCCATACAGGTTAGCTAACGAATAATCTCGAACTTGACGTACTGAAAGAAGTTACTATTAAAAATTATAATGTATGTTTATACGACGACCTAATTAACGCAGTTGATTGTGACTCTGGTTTCTGTGTCGAGGGTTTACTTGGAATCCTGGTATGGGCAAACTTTGTCTTAAGAGCACGATTGCTGGTAGCCAAATCATGATCGTTCAATGTCTACATAGTTTTATAATACTGGGTTCGCTCCCAGTTCATTATACGGTACCCACTATACAAGCGTGGGACCGTACAGTTGGTGTAATCATCTAGCGTTATTATTATTATACGGCCCAGCTCCTGAGATAACTATTCGTTAGAAAAGACAACGTATCCAAATCTTTCCATACTTGCACTTTCTTAACACGTGTGAAATCCATCAACGTACGCTATAAGGTACCTACCTACATAAAGGTGGAGATGAATGCCCTAAATTGTATCTTGACCGAATGCTGGCACGCTATTGGGCACTAGAATACTTTCAAGATACACTTACTAGTGTAGGTAGGTAGGCTTACTAGTGTTTTTACTGGTGGTAGGCTTCGGCCGTGGTTAGACACCACCCACTGAACAAAGCCATGTCGCCAAGCGGCCTAGCCGTGTTCCGGCATGATGTTCGGTGTTGCCATTCATGGATGGCGGGTCAGATCAGCTGCACTGCATGTGCCTAGTGAATGTAGCGTCTCGATCTACTGCCGCCTTCCTACCTAAGCAAGTATGCTCCATCGTAGATCACATCGTCACTTACCATCAGGTGAGATCGAGATCAAATTCTTGCCTATAATGTAATATAAAAAAAGGTATAATGTATACATTGCTTCTGCTATCTGCTATCTGCCTCATTAGACGGCCTAATCAGCGCAGTGGTAGTGACTCTGCTTTCTGCGCCGAGGGTTCCGGGTTCGAATCCTGGTAGGTCCAAGCTTTGTGTGATGAACACGAATGTTCGTACCCGAGTCATGGATGTTTAATCTATATATATATAAATCTCGTGTCACAATGTTTGTCCTCAATGGACTCCTAAACCACTTAACCGATTATAATAAAATTCGCACACCATGTGCAGTTCAATCCAACTTGAGAGATAGGATAGTTTAAATCTCAAATTATAGTCGCAATTTTAATTTATTGCTAATTATTTGTCTGTTATTATTAGACAGTCACAATTATCTGTTAACTCCAAATGATTCTAACAGATGTCGATACCTTTCGACTGGGTTGAGTAAGTAATCAATAGATGGCGCTGCTATGGTAAATCTACGAACGTGTCATATAAGCTACATTTTAACAGCATAATTACCACGTGTTGTTGACGCTATAAAATTAATTAAATTTATTTTGTAGTGAACGAAATACCGTATAATTCAATTATTTCCACTTTTTAAATTTTTGGTGTTAGCCACAGCAACGCGTGGCCGGGTCAGCTAGTATGTATATAAATATTATATACTGAGTTGCCCTCAGTCCATTGTACGGTACCCATAACACAATCGTTGCTTAATGTGGGACCGTATAGTTGGTGTGTTCGTATGGCGATATTAATTATTTATTTATTTATTGCCTCTTCCATCCAAGACTACATCCACCACGTAGAATTGGTGTGCGAATGTGCTCGTAAGATAAGCTCACCCGGCAGCTTTTTGTCCCATAATACGTGTCTTAACGTGTGAACCTTTGTATTAAATCGTTAGCTCTGGAAGGGATTAGCTTGAGTTGGCCTTGTCTCTCGCTTAGCTATCGATTTGTAGCAATTTGCATGAGAAAATATCTTTATTTAAACCAAAAATAACTTACTGGGAAACAAAAAAACAATGCGTCAAAACCTCGGACGTGATTCGCGTGTTTTTTGTGCTTCAATATGTTGTTTGTGACACATCGTCTGTTTCACAGACATTTCTTCATCTGTTGTTCAAATATTATGACAGAAATAAAATTTCTGAGTTCGTAATTTAAGTGTTCTTTTGAAAAAAAATATTTAATACTAATCGTTTTAATATCCCAATGTTAGGCACGGATCTGCTCTCAATTCGAGGTTGATTAAGACCATAGTCACACATGTCTTTTGTGCACTTCTTCGTATTTTTTTTTTGGGAAAAGTTCACTCAGATTTACACGTTTACTGACGATGTTTTCTTTCTCCTTTTGGCAATTGACTTACCAACCAACAGTGCAAAAAAGGTAAATAACCTTTTAAGAAATATAGGAGTATTGGCGAGATTTTTTTTAATGAAAATCAACAGCAGCTAACGATCTGCTGGAAACAGATAAATGAGCCCTCAAAAGTTTCAACTCCATTATGGAGGTTAACAGGGCTAGAAGAATCCGTGGCCTGTCCCTATTTGATCGGGGTCGGGTCGGCTATTAGCTGATTGGATGTTGAGAGCATCAATCAATGTTCAGTGTGGACCGCAACTCGGTGATATATTGAATGACGAGTGCATTCTTTTTTTAAAGCCGCTGTGTGGACTTACCTTTGTTTATTTGGCAAATGACATAGAACAAATCAGACTGAAATAAATATGACTCTCGACTTAATGATATTTAAGTCGCTAAATAAATAACGTTTTCGCGTACTTTTTCAAAAAAAAGAATATTGTATTTTCTGGTTATAGGATTTCCGTAAAATTCAAACAGAATACATTTAATAAAATTTTCAGTTACATATTCAGACGAGACTTACGTAAGCCCTGTTTCTGTGAAATGAATAAAATAGTTTGGATTTTCGACCGCATATCCGATTTCCGGTATTCTGGACAAAATGCCATCCGCTGAATCCTGTTAATAATATATGGTTTACAAAAGCGATAATGTGTGTGATCAAATATGTTCTTACGTGGGTGCAATGCAGTACACCTCTACTTACCCCTTGGGGGTTTACAGGCGTGATGTTTTTTCTGTCAATGAATGACAGTCTTAAATTCTCAAGAACCAAACCCGTCACACAGCTTCCATCCGACACTCACCAAACCTAACACACCGCCAACAATATGCGAACTAATCCCAACTCCTAAGGTAATTCCTGAAGAATACTCGCTGGGGCAATTTCGATTTGATTTATCATTGTTCTTCGCCGATAAATCAGGCCACAATAGGGCTCCGGGCGCGAGCTGAGCGCGGAAACTTCTATTAATTCTCCTTGGAACAATCCTCGGGTTGGAGCACAAAGCCACTTACGACAATACGGCTCAAACGTGAGATCTTGTCGCCTGATAAGACTTGGATAACTATTGGTATAAAATGCAATGAATTACAAAACAACAGTAATCCAAGTAAATAAATAGAGTCTCAGGTCTCTTTTTTCGGCTTTTGTAATGCTTTCAAAAGATCAAGTTTGTTTCTGCAAGGTTCTAAGAAGGCGTTTCAGAAAAGAGCAGTTAGGCTTGAAAGAAAATTGCTGACACATATTTTTATTTTGTAGATTAAACAACGATTCTTATTTTTTATGGAACATTTCCGTGGTAAGCAGACAAAACCGAGGCTACAATTTTCACAAAACACTGGCTAGATATCTAAAATGTTAGTATAATTGAAATAAAACTATTGTTAGCGGTTCCTATCGAATTGTATTAAAAAATAGATGCACGAGGAACCGAGGGTAGATTTAATTAATTAATAAGAATAAAATCTCATGAAAACATGTAATTACACAACGAACAAACTCAATTCTTCAATATTTGAATCCAACATAAATAACTCAAATTTAACAATTCCAACGAGCTATAACACGTCTTATCGCTACAAAATTCGGACAGCAAAAGAGAGTGACGTCGGGGCTCGCGCGCCTTATATAGGCGCGAAGGCCCGAACTGTCAAACAGTGTTGCCACATCGCTAATACTATCTATATCAGATTATATCGCAATTTATGTTTTTACGTTCCCGACGTTTCGGCTGCTTTACAGTAACCATGGTCACGGGACTGAGGAGGTTGACGTCCAAGTGTCATAGTTTGAACCGGGGTACCCTCATTATTTAGTTGTTGCTTGTGGTCCGATCTACGCAGAAAGTGCTCACACTGTCTTGACGTCTTGCAATGGTGCGCTTTTGTTATGGATTTAATGATATTAATTACTGGATCCCAGGTCGGTGGTAGCAAAAAATAAATGCGATAAAATCCGAAAAAATGTTTTATTTCAATGTGTAATAATCGCGTAAATAAAAGATATCAGTATGTTGGTATAAGTTTAAATAGGTATTTCGAACCGCATAAATAATAATAGAGCTAGAAAACATGCATAATTAAACTTCACTCAGACATATTCCAAAAAAAGGTAAATAACGTTTCGATAAACCCCCCCCCCCCCCCCCCCCCCTCATCGACCGTTTGGCCCCACGCCCTCACCAGCATTCCAGTCACGTCCATACTTCTTTCTGAACGGAATTGCTTCAATAATATCGTAAACCAATTGAATTGAAACCTTTTCGGGTTCGTAACACGCCACATTTTGGCACCGAGCATGTCGACGCAGTGATTCTAGAAGAAAATCTGAAAATCTTCGAACGCTTTGTATGGATCGTGGGACGCCGTGTTCGTTTGGTGCGGCGAGGGCTTTTACAACAATTTTCGTATTACCAATGGATTAAATCCAAGGGCTATCCCCCTAAGAAAGTTACCGATTGGTTTGGGAGTGCTGTGTTTGCCGTGAATGAATGTTATAAAATTTGTATTCAGTCGGTGAAGCCACTTTACTTTCGCTGGATGGCAGGGCGCATTCTTAAAAATCTTCGACTTTTATAGTTTGTAAGTGTGGGTAGTTTATGTATGAGTATATTATTATTATGGTTGGACATAAAAGTTAGGTGATTGACTCATATATCAAGATTTTCATTACCCATCGCTGTCACGTATACGGTTGAATTTGATAAAAATATTTGGAATATATTTATCCAACTGACTGAAATACGCGGGATTAGGAATATATCACTCCTTCGGGGGTCGTGCGTGATGTAATATTTTTTTTCATATACTCAACTGAGAACTAAACTATGGTTCTTTTTTGTGCTTTTGATAAGCAACTGTATACTGTTATAATAATTCCAGCAATTTTTTTATGTCCCACTGCTGGGCTCGGGCCTCCCCTCAATGCGAGGGGGATTAGGCCATAGTCCACTACGCTAGACCAGTGCGGGTTGGCGGACTGTGTACTTTTATTATAAGCTAAGTCCTGACGTCATGACATTGGCTTCGGTCAGGTCATGATAGATCCATTGAACAGCACGTTCGCGTTTGCATCCCAGTTGATTATTCTCTAATTTTACTGCTTGTCATAAAATGGCGCTAATCTAGGGGAACTAGAAACATCTAGCGTTATACAGATAGACCACGTAGTAACATCCACACAGACAAGGCACTTAGTTTTAGCCATTCACCGCTAGATGGAAATTATAGAATTGGGCGGAGTCCAACGCACTCCTTAGCCTGCGCAGTGTCATGCATCGTTTTATTGCAAAATCTTCTTTTTCTGTGACTTCAACAGGTATCTGACTGATTACTACCTTAATTAATTTCAACTGCCAGTATGTTATTCCTTTCTTGTAATTATCTTCTAAATGTTTGAACTCCAATAAGTGATTTTCAATGTTAGACTTTTTCGACGTTGAACTCCTTGTCTATTCAACGCCATAATAGGTTTATGTTAAAACCTATAATGGCTCTTAATTTATAAGAAGGGTCTTCACGACCTCGTCACGGTCATGGCTCAATCCTTGACCTCACTTTAACCTTGTGAGGTCACGGACCGTGAAGAGTTACTTCCTTTTCTTTATTGTAAGTGTCATCAAATTTTATTTCTTCATATTTTAATGATACCATACTTGATCTCTGTTGTTCATTTGCTAATTTAATCAGAACAATGCTTCGTAATACAATTGTAAACTTCTATAAATTTGGAAATAATTATATGAATTTGGGAATAAATGTGTAAAAAATAGTGATGGTGGTGTCATTATTGTATTACGGCTTGACAAGTATTTACCATAACCTCGTACCAAATGTTCTGGATTTTTTATTAATTATCAGCCACCTTCGAATCCTCAAGCCTCAAAACCTTTGATGCTGATCCCTCACAATCCATTCCCATCATACAATCTTGTGAGTGGGAAAAAAAATATACTTTCAGTAGCCGTACAGTCAACGTAATAAATATTGACACAGATGATTAACGTTACACTGCGCGGAGTTGTTTTATTTGTGAGTCACGCCGACACTTGCTCGGGAAATCTATTGTTATCTTCGTTAACGAAAAAGATTACTTACTTATAATATGTTAACGATTAATGAACAAAACTGTTATTTGGGATTCATCAAATATTCTTGTTACCGTCTGTTTTAGAGACTTATAAGATGTGAACATTATAAAATCAATATAAAACATCTTCTTACAAAGAGAAACCATGGAGTCTCTTGCTCGTTCTTATCCATACAAACGGTATTTCGAATGAGCGGTAAAGTTGTAGCTAAGCATTTTGTAACAATTTTTACGATTCATAATTACTGTACTGGTTTACGTGAATAAAACATATTCAGATTCTGATCTATTATAAAAAGTATTGGTAAATAAATAAAGAGTGCACCTTCATTTTTCCGACATTAATAGTCCCATGTAATACCATGGTGCCGAGCCTTTGGCCGTGATACATCAAAACCATGAACAGTAATTCATTACAAATAGTTTGAGATGAAGTAACTCAGAATCGTATGGAGTAACTCAGAATAAAAAATAGTCATCATAAGTTTTTGTGATGTGTTTACACTAAATCAATTTAGATCATATGTAAGTGGTCTAAGAGTTTCTAAGTTTAACTTATGTATCTATGAAACAGCACTTAGTGAAATAAGAATGATGGTTTATTTATGTCTTGAGAAGAAAGCAGCTAAGCATACAGCCACAAAGAGAGGCCAGACAAGTAAGTTGAAGGACTGAGAACTGGAACCATTTTCCATATAGGACTTGGACTAGTTGATATTAAAAAAGTAGATACAATTCGGTGATAAAATTCAATGTAAAAAAACAAAGTTTTTACATTAACTTTCAAAGAGCGTAGAGGACTTAAAGTTTCTTGAAACTGGATGTTTATAAACTTGAATTAGCTCAGCGAAAGAGCGCACAGCTCTTAGCCCTATTAGGTAATAGAGTCCGCTAATGGACACAGTCGCGTGACTTTACTGAACATGTACAGAATTAAAAATGTTTCAGAGCGATCCGGTGTCAAGTAGGTAATTTATTAGGCATTTAAAACATAGTATGTACGACTGCAATACTTTTAATACATCATATAATGAGTAATAAGGAATTTGAATGTTTTGTTGATTGACAAAATTGCTGGTAAGCCCGTGGACAATTGACAAGCGTCCGCATAGTTGGCTTTTTGGCAGAAAGCTGAACAGCTAAGTTGTAAATTTTGTTTCATTATCCATAAAATGTGTTTCTTTAATAAATAATGTGTAACAGCAGTAGGATATTAACCATTGTAGTGAAGGAAATTAAAATTAAATTGTATAGCTTGACCTTTCAAGTTATCCCAAGATGTCCTGTATTTTTTTAGCAATGTATCCAATGATTTCCTGATAGGGGTAGGGGAATCATTCCATTATCATCACCGTCATCGACAACACTATTATCATTAGGGGCACTTATATTTAAAATAACAATGACACTATTAACTCGACGCTAGCAAAAATGGCAATATCTTGTGCACCGTACCGTGGGTACCGTACATTGGACTGGTGATACCAGTATATTGTAGATATTAACATCCCAACTCGAGTACGAGTATATTCCTGCTCTTCACACAAGGTTTGCCCCTACTAGTATTCGAACCCAGGGTTCCTACCAACGACAGGATTTCTACCAACTGAGCCAATTAGGTCGTTAAATTAGCATTACTCTATTAAGCATGTTGGGCTCTATATATGGAGAGCTAATCCCCGAATTTATAGACGTTTTATAACTTTATCAAACATCACATACCTAGTACCGCGCAATGCAAAACTCTTGTGCGAAGTACAATATAACGTTTGATAAAATTATAACACGGCTATAAATTTGGTAGTACATTTTTTAAATTCTACCATGACTGACGTAATGCTATGTACAAGACTGTCACGAAAAGATTACAAGTTAAACTAATAATTTATTATCCGTTGTAATGACAAGGTTATTATTTTATTACCGTTGGCTATCATGACGACATTATATCAATGGCATATTGCTTATTTTACTTATATTTACCGTTGACCGTCGACACATAAAATTATAATATCAGCACTTTTCTTCTTTTTTCTTTACGAAATGAGATGCGATGAAATAAAATGGATATGAAAATGGCGGGGTGTTCGTCGTTTCACACCACAAGCGGTTCACACCATGGTGTGAAACGACGAAGTGTACTTTTTGAAGGCGCTGTTTCACACCATGGTGTGAATCAGCCAATGCTTTTTTAGACTTCGTCGTTTCGCACCATGGTGTGAATCAACCCAGGACTCTTTTTGGCTTCGTCGTTTCGCACCAATGATATTTTGTTATTATTTATTCAATAAAATATAAGCATGCACAAAAGTCGTTCATGGAATTATTTGTTTATTTATTCATCCATTCATAATCTGGCACGGAAGCCAGCACTGGAAGCCAGAATTATGTTTAAATTTAGTCCAGTCATTATAGTAAGTTCACCTCGGAATTCGAGATACCCAGCTGTAAGTCTGTAAATACTTGTATATTGACACCCTAAAACTTGTCTCAAAACCTACATATGGTAGGGTGTACGCAACTATTAAATTTCAAGGTCAAAAGTCACAAAAATGGGTTTTTTGCCCTCTTTTTGTAAATATCTCATTTCCTATGGGTTTTTTTGCTATTTGTATGTATTATCAATATTGTAGAATGCAAAATTCTCTACAAATTTTGTTAATTTTTTTTTTATACGGTGAACAGTTTTCGAGATAGAGGGCGGAGAGCGCGCGGTCACAGGATCACTTCAGGACCGGTGCCTCCGGTCGAAAACGCGCCATATATAGTTGATTAACTATCGATAAATCAATGATTATACATATTTGTAAATTTGAAAGAAAATTATATTTGAAAGATAATTATATATATACATATACATATACATATATTATATTATTTGTTTGAATAGTTAACTAAATTATTCGTTTATAATAAACTTTCATCAAAAAATCATCATAGTAATTAATTGTTAGATATGCATTTAATATAAATAATACACTACATCACCAACCATAAAAATCTAGAAGTAAAAATTGTTGGGTGCTATTTTGTCTTCAGCCGCATTTTGTGGCGAAAGCCAAAATGTTGGGTCTTGTCACATTTGCTGCCGAACTTATTGGATGACGGCTGGCAATATGTGATGGAAAAAAGTTCAAACACTACACACATACAGCTCAGCCTGTGATTTTCAATTATTACTTTAATTATGTAAGCTTATGCTGCAATGACTATGTAGTAAAAATCGTTATATGTAAAAGGGTAATAGACCGCCCCCCCCCCCCGCCGCCTCATCTGTGATTATTTATCGTTTACATTTTTACTATTTACTCTCTTTTATACCTTTAAGTAAAAATTGCAATTATTTTGATTCGTATTAATACTTTATCCAATAACAAAAAAGCTAAGTTATATACCTATTTTGTATTTTATTGCACTATTCATTTTATCAAATAACAGTTTTCTACCCATCTGTACAAAAACACATTATATTTTCAAACTTTTGATATTGGTGCGAAACGACGAAGCCAAAAAGAGTCCTGGGTTGATTCACACCATGGTGCGAAACGACGAAGTCTAAAAAAGCATTGGCTGATTCACACCATGGTGTGAAACAGCGCCTTCAAAAAGTACACTTCGTCGTTTCACACCATGGTGCGAACCGCTTGTGGTGTGAAACGACGAACACCCCAAAATGGCCTCACCCACAACTTAGCGGGTATTTTGCCAATGTCAAGTAATTAATAGCAATAACATAATCAATAAATACATATTATAAATAAAATAACGGATGTGACATGATGATATGAAAATATCAGCCCTTTTAATGTCCCACTGTTGCGCACGGGCCTCCAATCAATGTGAGGGCATTAGGCCATAGTCCACCACGCTGGCCCAGTGCGTGTTGGAGGACTTCATACGT
The DNA here is from genome assembly GCA_905333125.1 of Pheosia tremula. NCBI lineage: Eukaryota > Metazoa > Arthropoda > Insecta > Lepidoptera > Notodontidae > Pheosia > Pheosia tremula. The sequence continues at coordinate 8,588,544 of HG995404.1, read as the reverse complement.
CTTTGGAGAAGTTCTCTCAGACATGCAGGTTTCGTCACGATTTTTTCCTTTGCCGTTTAGCAAGTGATAATTCATGGTTCAAAATTAGAATAGCATATTAAATCCAGAAATTCCAAAGTTTTAAGCTGGGGTTTGAACCTGCGGTCCCTGGTTACTGAAGCAATCGTTCTACCAACTTGGCTATCACTGGTCCGACTGTCGACATAGCAAAGTGTTAGTTTGTAAGTATATTTAAAAAGTGATTCCCTTATTCAGGGGAAATATGTTTCTACCAATATAGTTGACGAGAGCGGTAGAGAATACATGACTGGAAAAAAATGATACTGTAAGCATCTAAAGAAGAACTAAAAAGTTATTTATCTTTTTTCACCAATTGCGTGATTGATAAATGAGATAAAAAAACTCTACTAGACTATGCGCGGTTCGGCACGAACTTACCTGTTTTACAAAAAAAATAACTTGTTACGTGCCTGTGATTTATTAAATGTACCCACCTTATAAAACCACAAGAAGTAATGTCACTACAAAAAAGAAATCATATTTTCAATACCATGGTAAATTTAGAAAAAAAAATGTGCCTATAACTTATTGTGATGTGTGTACACTACACAAATCTAGATTGAAATGGACTGAGAGTTTCTAAAGATTGTTAATTGAACAATATTAGACCCTTCCAGTGATGGCCAGTGACCATATCGATGGTAATTACACTGTGTTTTTATTTTTACCTGGCTTAAGTTAATTTCCATAACTGAGTGGTGTCGTACGCAGCGTACCGTGCAGCGATCTAGTGAGTAGTGATGGGACACGTAGCTTATCGAGCGCAACGCGAGAGTTTTTTTAACTATAGTTATCTTTTTGGGTGCCGATATCACATGGCTAAGATTACAATTTTTTATCCATTACCCGTTTTTCTTTTCGGTACATAATTATATGCTATAATATATGGTTTAACAAAAATAGTATAAAACATTTTAAGAAGTTAACAAGTCGGTGATAACGATCACGTTTATGTATAAAATATATGTGTATACATTGTTTGATTTTTCTGTTAGAAAGCAAGCCGGTACAGTTTGACCGCGCACTTAGTACGTAGTTTTAATTATAACATTTCAAATGATTTGATTTTTTTCGAGTATGTGAACTTTATAGCCTACCAATATGCCGCTTAAAATATTTAACACTATTATTCTTACACGACATACATAAACGGTAAATATGGATGTAGTGGTTCAATGGCAAGAAGGAACACTTTGTATTACAATACGTACAAAATAAAAATGAAAAAACCATAATTCATAGGCAGAATATAACTTTTCATACTCAAACCCTGAAAAGATTCAAGGTATTATTTAATTTAAATAAAAATTCAAGATAATATGTGTTTATGTGATATATGTGAATATTTGTGACTACTACACCAGATAATAGCATTATTCCATGACATATTCACAAAATACTGACATACCAAAAAAATCATAATAATATTAATCACCCATTCATTACCTCTTCACTATTTGTAATATTTAAACTTCGATATTGACCGTTCGCATCACTCGCGCGCACCTTCCTGCTTCAGTGTTACGTTGACTGCGCAAGCGCACTATCGTGAGTTCGTACCGTCCAATAACATCCGTACGAACATTTTATATGGCAGTGGTGACTCGGGCGTGTGGTGATTTGCATTGTGTGAGAAGCAAGGGATGCAGAGCGAGGAGTAGAAATGCATGGGTAAAATTTTCACCTCGTATACTACTTATGTAATCTCAAATGGATGGAGTTTTCTTTAATTGTGATAATTTATATATAAAGTTTTCTTTTTACTCTATGTTCGCTGTAAACAGAAATATAACATTGTCCAAGGTTTTTGTTGATTGCTGTTGAGTTACCGTGTATATGATACAATACAGTATTTGACTTACCTACTGTTTATAGATGTATGTGATGTAATGTAATGTATACTTGAAGACTTGGTAACGTATTATGATCACAATGAAAGTGTTTTGAGTGAAAGAGAAGCATTTTATGATGATTACAACTTATGTGTAAACACATTACTAGTTTTCTCGTTTGCCACTCCCAAGTAAATTACAGCTTGTTCAATCTAAGAGTGGGCACACATAAAATGTTTTAACGCCAGAGTAGGGATAGAATCCGGTACCTCACGGTTAAGAGTACAGTCCCTGTAACCACTTCACTATTGATGCTTCATACTGAGAATTAGTAAGGATATCATTTATAAAGCAGTAAGGGACAACTTCTTTGCAATTGGATCTAACATAGTACAGTACCCGCCCGTAAATATAACACATTCAGCTTGGGAAAGAGACTATCAGAAAGACGACGCCTGAAGAAGGAGAAAGTATTACTAATACTAATGACAGTGATGTATTTAATTAATATTGTCTATCAGTACAGTACAGTAATAAATGTACCTTTATTACGGATAGACAATATTTCTATACTCTATCTCTCTCTTACTAACTTTTACATAAACCATAGATTATACTAGTAGATTGCTGCAATACCCAATACATCAAAACACCTATATAACCTATAAAACTGTCCATAATTAATGAATATTATACTGCACTCCAGTGTACATACATTGCAACGTTCGTTCATTTGTCCTAACCATATTCTAATAGCAACAGACTTGCCCATCACATTGGTACCGAAACCCATCGGCGATATTTTATGCACTGCAGTGTACCTCTGCCTACCCTTTTGGGAATTACAGGCGTGAGCGTAGTGGTATTTATTCAGTACTAGCTGTTGCCCGCGACTTCGTCCGCGTGGTATTTAACAACGTCTCAACCGATGGCAACAGCCTGCTCGCGTTCTGATCCCGCGGGACGCATTGCAGATTGTTGCTATCAAACTTTAAGCAGGCGCAGCGCTGCAACATTGGTTTTAATTTTTTTTCGAGAGATCGATTTTTTTTTCTAAAATAAAAGTAGCCCAAGTTACTCCTTGTTACATCAGCTATCTGCCAGTGAAATTCCCGTCAAAATCGGTCCAGCCATTTCAGAGATTACCCGGAACAAACAGACAGACAGACATACAGACAGACGGACAGACAGACAGACGGACAGACAGACAGACAGACAGACAGACAGACAAAAATTGTAAAAAATGTTGTTTCGGTATAGGTAACGTGTATACATCCAAATGCACTTAGTAAAAAGCGGTTATTTTAATATTACAAACAGACACTCCAATTTTATTTATATGTATAGATAGACAGATTTTATATACGTTGATCTGAGTAGCATCCAATCGCATTTTGGGACAGAAACTGATGTCTTTGCTTTATATTTCATCATTGTGTTATTTTTCTTGCGCAAGCGTCTACGATTTGTTTGACTGAAAATAATCTGAAATTGTTACTATAGATGAAAAAGACCAATATAGTGTGATGACTTTAAATTTATCTACACTAAAAAGTGTGTCATTTTTGGCACTTCAAATGCAATTATAAATTGAGGTTAATTGAGTTTAACTGGGTTCCAGTAGACCATAAGCAGTACAGATATGGTTTGTCCGATGCCCTAGGTAATTAATGTTTTGTACTTTTATCAGAATACTTTTAAATTGTCTATTATGCGTTACGTGCTCATAAGATTATTAATAATACTTTTATCATATATCTATAACATGCAGTAAAAATGCCTTGGATCGATGACGTCATATTTATTTCGTGATAATGTAATAAGGATATATTATGTATCTATATGATGATCTAACAGTTTTAACCCTTAGTAGCCTGATTTACGAAAGTGATTTATTTTTAATATTAATGTGTTTAATAATAATGACATTTGTTTTTTTTTTAATTTCCTTGGAAAGAATATTATACAACATTAAAATACGTACAGCCAACCTAAAAAAAAAACTAATAGTAATGTGAACATTCGGTTTAAAAGATTGGTATCAAAATTGAAACTCTAGGCTATTAAGGGTTAAGATATGTGAGAAATTAATTGTCCACCAAATTGTCTTGAGGGTATATTACACATAGCTTTCTAAAATACTTTTGTTATCAATTATAATTTTAGAATTATACCTGTAAAAAAAATAAGTATAACTTTGCTCAAATTAAAAATGCACACTCCAAAAGATATCCGAAACATTCTCCTGAAGTACGATCCGAAGTTTTCAGCGCTAAACGATACATTATTAAGATGGCATTCTTGTAACTAACATTATTATGTAAGATCAAGCATTGTCCCTGAAACAACATGAATCATTGTTTTACATCTTTTTTGTGTCTTAAACGCATCTTTCTGGTCTCGCTCACCAAGGTCAGTCAAGGTCATCCATTGATGATACTAGGAACCATTAAATAGTCATTAAGAAATGCGATAAACTATACTTTTCCTGTATTTAAGTTATCTGTTTGGCCTCGGTGTGGAATCGTGCTGTAAGTAGTTCAACGAACGAGGTTTAGTATTTAGTTTAATGGTATTCTTAAAATATATTTTTATTTGTGTTATTTCAAGTAGATGGAAATATAAGGTACCCTCCAAATATTTGCTTAGAATAAAGCTGTAAGTCAGTGCGAGATTATTCGCAAGCTAACTGTATAGTTTATAGTCTACCGTATTTAGACATTTTGTATGGAGAATTCAACAGCGCCTCTAGCGGGTGGTATTTAAAACATTCAATTCTCCAGACAAAATTTATAAATACGGTAGACTATAAAGTATACGGTTAACTTACGTATCATCGCACTTGACGTACTTGTAAGACCTATCTCAGACGGAAAAAAATGCGCGTTTTTCTATCTATACTGATGTTATAATTAGAGAGTTTGTAAGTTTGGATGTAGGGGGTAATCTGCGGATTTAATGATCCGGTTCTGAAAATTCTTTCACTAATAGGAAGATGAATTATCCCTGAATGCTAAGCTAGGAGAAGCTAGCCACAAATATACTAACAAAGAACAATAAAGCTAAAGAAACAAACACACAATATGCCAGTGACAATATTTTTGAAATGAAAGTCGGAATCAATTCTAGGAATGTTTGTTTTGGTTGTACAGTCTTGGAATGCAGACTGACAATGCCTTAGCGCGACGATGTTTCATAACATTCAACAATGAGCAATTGATGCTCATACTATAATAGTCATTGTGGAGTCCAGAATGGGCGTAGATATTTAAAAGAAAAAAACATTCAGCCTAGGTTTATTATGCCACGAAATATTGAATTACATAACAAATTAATTATCTATTTACAATTACAACATACATAGAGTACACAAATATCTTAATCTTAACTTTAAAAAATAATTAAAATATAAAAGATTTTTTACGATCATATTTACAAAACGTGTGAGATAAATATACATCGCTGAAGTGTAACCGAAATGCCAGCTGCATTTGCAAGCGTGAGGATATGTAAAGCCTTTCGGTGGCTTGCTGTATTGAACATTTTTTTTTAATATTTTTATACTGAGATCAGTATATTCCATTATTGTAGCCAGTTTATTAGCAATAATACAGACTATGGGCTTCATTAACGCAGTAAATTTTTAAATATATTTTTTAGAAAACCTGCGTTAAGAAAATAATTTTAGAGTTGAATCTTGGATACCTGTCATAAACTATTGAAGTCAGCAAAGCGAGCATGTAACGTCACATTGGTTGCACACGAGGCTAGATTTATTGTCCGACCAGAGGTCAATTATTATTTCAAATGCCAAGAATTGTTTTGTGTGAACAAAATAAAAAATAATATGTATACAGTTATATTTTTTGTTTTAGTTGCTATTGTTATCGCTCACTATTAATTTTTTGCCTAGCTGTCGAAATAATGGCAAACATCTTTATTTCTTCCAGTGTAATGATTATTTACGTGTATTCTTTTACGACTTTTTGTCATCAAAATAAAATAAAAGGAATGGAACACGCTACCGGCGTCTTTGTTCCCCGTTGACTTCAATCTGGGTGTTTCCAAGTCGAGAGTGAACAGGTACCTTCTAGGCAAGTATGCTCCATCGTAGATCTCGTCGTCACTTACCATCAGGTGAGATCGAGATCAAATATTTGCCTATAATGTAATAAAAAAAAATCCAATTATTTTGTTTTGAATGTCTTATTTCAAAGAAACGATTTTCAGAGACAGAAAAGCAACATTTTCAAATTCTAAGGCATGTCACAGTTGAGGCTATACAATAAGATTAGTTTACAGTGTATTTTCTATTCTTTTCATTAGTATTTTTCACATTATAATTACCACTGAAAGTATCTATAACACTGTTATTGGAAAATAGACTCAACGCGTAATATAGCCAGAGGCTTTAATTATAACTTTGACAGGGTGAAAACTAATATCTTTCCTTATTCATTGTTATCGATAAACAATACCGTTGGTGTGGTGGACTGTGTACGTTTCTATTTTACCCTACGGCGGACATGTGTCGGCATTGTATCGACTATCGATAAGTTGATTGTTTGATGTTTGATATTGTCATACAACTTTGTAGTTAACCAATCACATGTTCTTGCTGGCTATTATACAATATGAGAATAAAATAATGAAATCATGAGCACTAAGCTTGCCACTACCGGATTTCGTCCCCTGGAACAGAAATCAGGGCAGATTCAACTGTGACAATTTGGTCGTCAAAATATTATTTGCATATCTATCCATACACACATATAATAAACATGTCGCTGTCTGCACATGGAAGATATGTGATAAAAACTATTATTGTAAGACTTTATCAATGCAATAGAACCCTAAACAATGAGTGTAAGAATTGCTGCCTTTTTATCTGGTTGTCGGTGCGCTTGTGCGCGCTAATCTCAGAAACAGCTAAACTGATTTAGTGCAGTTTTTACTAGTGTATTGTTGTTAGCTTGACTTAAATTTTGTGTTTGTTTAATTACAAACAGATCATAAATAAAAGAAGTTATATAAAGTTCAAGAATCACTACGATCATTTGTTCGTTAAAAATGCTTTAAATTACTGTTCAGTTGAATTGGCTGAAACTCTAGTTCAATTCTGGGAAATCCAAAAAAACTGAAGTCCATGCGAAGTCCCCATCAGTAGCTATAAGAAATAATGTGTGTGCTCGTTTTTGAAAATACCATCTACCCAGGTAAACACGGTGTTTATAAACTAAAGTCCACGCGGACGAAGTCGCGGGCAAAATAATGAAAATATAAAGTAACTAGACTTAATATTTTCATTATATAAAATTATATATACCACCCAAAAATGTTCAGTGAAATTGCAAAAAGATAATGATTATGCTACAGACGCGATGGATCGCGTAATTACGTTTCTATCTAATCTCTCAGCGATTTCTGACGCAACCTCTATCTGACAATGTCACAGACCATCTGACAGATTTGCACCAATGAACTGGAGATAGATTTTGTAATATCTGTTTTAAAAGGGGGGGATATTACATTATCATAGTATCTATGACTTAGTTCTAGGACTTCATATTAGCATGATCATAACATTTAAACATTTTATGTTGTCATGACCATAGTCTCTGATAGATTCCTACATTGTCTATGATGATCACAGATTTTCCCTAGTCTATGTTATAGCTAGATGCATTGTAATACCCCCCTGCTTACTTGTTAGGGTAAAAAGTTTCAGTGTTAAAATACCCTTAAAAGATTTATAATTCACGATACTTAGCGGAAATCCATTGTTAAACAAATGGGGGCAGAGGACCCACCGCTAATTTGAGGTCCCGACACTCGTGATATATATTTTCTCGACCAACATCTTAGAGGAGTTCGGTGCTGCTAGCTTCTTTAATTATCGATCAACTTGTTTGGTTTACAATTGGAAAAGTTGATAAGCCCAGGGTCAGTGTTGGGTTCCTTTATTATTTTCCTTTCCTTTATTATTGGGTTCCTTATTTCCCCCATTTGCCTTACAAGAATGTTTTAAATTGGTGTATTTGTTAAAAATATAACCCAGCCTTTGACGCAGTTCAAAGAGGTGTATAATATGTTTCACGCCTTCTTTAGCACTGTCTCTACATTACAGATGTGTCTACATTACAGATGCGAGTTTTTTCAAATTTTTAACCAGCTAGTAACATCAAAGCTATGTTTTAAAATCATCTTTATTTTGTTGCAGACGATAAAATCGACTACAGACTTCGTTAAAACACAAATATGCACGATAGCTATATCGCTAAGTCTATTCAACTCGGTCCGGCTGCCGAAGGAGGCGTTCATGTATGGAGCAGTTCCATACCTGGTCGTCTACACGTTCTGGATGCTGGCTGTGGGACTGCCGACGACGTTGCTGCAGTTGGCAATGGGCCAGCTCAGCCAGCAAGATCCAGTGGGGGTGTGGAGAGCTGTGCCCATATTAAGAGGTATAATAATTCCAGCCCTTTTTTATGTCCCACTGCTGGGCACGGGCCTCCCCTCAATGCGAGGGGGGATTTAGGCCATAGTCCACCACGCTGGCCCAGTGCGGGTTGGCAGACTTCACACATCTTTCGAGGGGTTCTCTCAGACATGCAGGTTTCCACGCGATGTTTTCCTTCACCGTTTAACAAGTGATAATCTTGGTTGAAAATGAGATTCGCACATGAAAAATCCCAGAGGTGCGAGCCGGGGTTTGAACCTGCAATCCTCGTTACCGAGGCAAGCGTTCTACCAACTTGGCTGTCACTGCTTGCTTGGCTATCACTGCTTAGAGGTATGTTTTAAGTAATTTAAGCTATTGCTTTTCGTAACTCATTTCATTTTAAAGATGGAACCAGCAATGAGACGCTATCACAATCCTTTCTTAATAATTTAAACGAATTGAAATACCAAGTGAATTTTTAATTTTCTTGGAAACAACCCCGTCCCCGTCGTGATAGTATGTCTCCTATCCACTAAGCTAGTTTTGTTTTGAAATGGCAATGAAAATTAATAAAATAAGTACATTTCTGACATTATCTACAGTGGTTTGTCTATAACGCTCTTCACAAATCATTACACCTTTTTCTATTGTGTCTAGGCACGATACGATTATGCCAATGGCAACGTCGTAAATTAAGATACGCAGAACATTGAACGGTAATGTTGCGAATGGCCAAATATGGGCCAAATGTTCGACATCATTTGACGACCTTCTGACATTCCGTGACGCTTGTCATAGTGACAGCTGAGACTATGTGAAGTCGGCCATGAAAGTATTTGACTCGATGGAAAAAGGCCATTAGAAAAAAAAAGTGTTTGTACTGCTGACAACAACAGATATCTGGCCATTAAAAAAAAATCTTAATTGAAATTTGGAATGTTCTCGTTTCAAATTATTAAATTTATTATAAACATCTTGGCTGGATTTATTACATGCTTTCCTCTGCTCGTCAACATTTTTTTCATGGGCATGTTCTATAGATTTTATTTATATTTTTTTTGGTGGATGGAAAACGTTGTTGCTCCTTAACAAAGACTATCTAACATAATTTTTAAAATAAAATTAAGTTACTTATCCTTGGCTCAAAAAATAGCTGTTCACGTACCATCCAGAATTTTGAGTGTGGTTCTTAAAATGACGTGAAGACTTGAATTAAGAAATAACGTATTAAGTATGAATCTTTCTGTTTTCAGGGGTCGGCCATTTAAAAGTACTAACATCGTTCCTATGCTGCGTATACTATATGGTCTACGTGTCTCTATCCTCGGCATACCTACTGTGGATAGGAAAAGGCACCTTTCCTTTGAAGGATTGCACTAAGCTGCATATAACGCCGGTAAGAAGTTTGCATATGCCAATTTAATCCCACTTTCGTCCAGACAGTGGGATTATATTCGTTTGATTCAAATAATGAGCATGACCGCTCGTTATTTTTATATTAAATCTGGAGTTTTTCGATAGAACATACCTGTTTTATGTGTATTATGTTGTAACTACTGACTGTAGTTGAAGTAGTTGTAATTACTGACAAACCCCTTTAACTCAATGCCCAGATTATTTCCGATACACAGGATGTTAGTGGCTTTGTAACGAAAACTAATGCCGTGGGTGCAACTCATGATTCTGAATCCCTCAGAGTTGAAATTTTCCGTCAATATTTTCATGATTTTACGCATTTTTCGATTCATTTTAAATTAATTTTAGCATAAAATTATAATAGAAGTCTATCTCAACGTGATTATGAATAATAATTCCATAATTATTCATTAAGACCTAAAACTGCAATGCAAATTAAAACTTGATACGCTTGAGCGCGCTAGTCACTCGCAGTGTGTATCGCGCGGAGCCGTGTTTTGAACGCGTTGTTTACAATACATTGCGCGCTCAGAAATAACAACATTTGTAAAATAATGACCACATTACAAGCATTTTTTCGCAAATATATTTAAACTACTTTTTGGTTTCAGCACGGCTATGAAAACAGAATGAACGCTTCAGAGTGTTTCAAGTTAGTATCTTTTGATATTTTTAACCCATGATATATTATATCACAATATAATAGCATATCACAAATGTAATATAGACAAAATGTTCAAACCACACGTGTCATAGTTAGTTAAGTTCAAAGTAACCTGCTCATATTACTTCTTTCTTCTAATTTAAGGGTTAGACCCTTGTCGGTATAGCTGATGAAGCTCTTTCCATCTGTATCTATCAAGATCAGCTACATTCACCTCCCTATACGATATGCCACCGATCGTTTCTTTTATCTGACTCATGTAGCTTATTCTTGGCCTTCCTCGTCCACGCTTTCCTTCGATCTTTCCCTCTATGATGTTCTTTATGAAGGTATCATGTCGTATGAGATGGCCTATCATCTTCCCTCTTTTTTCCCTATGGTTTCCATTAATGATCTTATTTCTTGCACTCTCTTTAATACATCCTCATTAGTTACTTTTTCTGTCCAACTTTTTTCCGTTCTCCTCCAACACCACATCTCAAATGCCGCTAACATTTCTCTGTCTCTTTGTGTCATAGTCCACGTATTACATTCTTTAAAAAAACAAATTATGTTAATTCCAGCACGACGTTCCTGGCGCCATTCACGGAATATCCTCAGTATCTCGGCATCATGGCGATTTTGATATTTGCGCTGTGGTTCTTTGTGCCTATACTGTAAGTAATAATATACTTTTTTATATTTTTTATTTTTAAATAACTACCCGCGATATAATTTTCGCGGATTTGAGTTTTTTTTTATTATTTCGAGGGTACCCTCCCGTCCAGATACAAAGTTTGTCTTGTTTATCTATTACCATACTTATAATAACTATCCACAAAATATTTGACAGATGGCCCATATACAGTCTGTCAAATAAGTTGTGGATACAGAATCTTATAAAAATCATGTCAATAGTTTTTTTTTTATATTTTTTAAAGGGATATAAATTAGGTGAATGGTGAGGTCTAAATCCGTTTAGATAATGAGTATTAAGACCATCACATGTTTTCATGACTCAAAGTTACAGTAAAACGAAAAAAAATATACAACTAAATTATGAATGTACGTAGTCAAAAATAACAATGAAATATTTAGCGCAATTAGTGTAAATTGTACAAATTGTTAGAGGTGACAAGCATCGTTCGTCATCGACGCGTTAAAATTGGTACATGTGTTCCGGTATTTTTAATTTTGTCTCGTTATATAGTTCTGACCCTATACCATGAACTACTTACGCGATTCAAATCAGGCCCTCAATTGGATGATTATGTCATGTTGTTCATAGTAAACCCACAGTTAAGTTTTTTTATTGTTACTATTACAAAGAAATAGCAATGATAGCCATGTTGGTAGAGCACTTGCCTCAGTAGATCGTTCAAACCCTGTCTTGCATCTCTGAGATTTCTGGATGTTATGTGCGAAAGCCATTGTCAAACAATACATGATTATCACTTGCTAAACGGTGAAGGAAAAGATCGCGTGGAAATCTGCATGCCTGAGGATACCCCTCGGGAGAAGTGTGAAGTCCGCCAACCCATACTAAGCCAGCGTGGTGGACTATGGCCTAATCCCCTCGCAATGAAGGGAGGCCCGTGCCAACAGTGGGACATTAAAAAATGTCTAGTATTGTTATTATTATACAAACCGCTATGGGACTCATGTTTTATTTACGAAAAACATAATGTTTATATTTGACCTGATTTAATGCAATGTTTAATTTGTGATTCATAATAACAATATTGTCTATTATTTCAGCCTCTACCGTCTTCACAAAACACTTAAAACTACATTCTGCATACTCGCACCGCTAGTCGTTCTGATCGCAATAGTACTTACTACATTCCTGGGTAAGACCAGAGTTCTGGATACGATGTTTGCATCGTGCGAGCATTGGATGCCGCTGTCGCAGCCATTCATTTGGCACAGCACTTTGGTTCAGGCGCTGTTGTCCACACATATTGTCGGTGGATACCTGATTAGTGCCGGTGGTATGGTGTATAAGCATTCTGACGTGCGATGGTAAGAATTATACATATTTAACTGATAGTTTAACTTTATCTGAACTAAAACAAACGAAGATAACAATAATAAAATGCTGAATATTTCATTATGACCATATCATAATATTATATGGATTTACCCCGAGACTTTGTCTATGACTAATTAATTCAAGACTATTTTGATTTTATAGAATTTGCAATAAATTCACAATGGTACAACATATTAATTAACAAAATAAAAGTGCTGTGTAATGCCATTTTAGAAGGCAAAAACTTATTTACAAAGGGCAATAATGTTGAAAGGTAAATTATGCCAATAAGAACAAAATGTTTACAGAGTGTACCGAGTGTACCGAGCTCCAAGATACAGACATTGTCTAGTTTGGAGCTCACCAAACTTTGCTGATGTTGCTGATGTTTATGTTTTTAAATGTCGACGCACGCGTCGCGGGTGTTTAAAGTTTTGAGGGCTGTGTCTATCTGTCTGTCTACGTGTTTGTGTGTCTGTGTCCGTGTCTGTCCATGGGATCTTAGCACCCAAACGCTTGGACCGATTTAAACACGGTTTTTTTTAATTGAAATCTGGTTTAATCGGTATAATTCTGTTTCGGTTTAATAGGTATATATCTTTTTCTGTTTCCAGGACATCGGCACTAGTAATAATGACGAATATATTCGCCGGTTGGCTATGGGTGTTGATGTGGGAGTCCATTTCCGGTGATGGCCGGAAGGACACGAGTTTCATAGCGATTCTAGTCTTGATATACCAGTCCTCTGTGTCGGAAAAGAGATGGAAACAATGGCCGCTGCTCGCTTTTGGGATTGTTTTCATATCTGGTATTATTAGTGTGGTAAGCGATATAAAAATCCTTTAAAAATTGAACTTTTATATCTATATTGATTTCTTATATTTACGCGAATACTACACATTGAAATAAAACTATTTTTTAGGATTTTATCGCGTTTATATTTTGATTTTACGTTCCCGACGTTTCGGCTGCTTTACAGCAACCATGGTCACGGGAGGACTGAGGTGGTTGACGTCCTGGTGTCATAGTTTGAGACGGGGTACCCTCATGTTTAAGTGTTGCTTGTGGTCCGATCTACGCAGAAAGTGCTCACAGTGTCTTGAGGTCTTGCAATGGTACGCTTGGTCTTGGATTGATAATATATCTATATAAGTATTATATAATAGGTAAGTCCTTGGGCCATTGTACGATACCTATAATACAAGCATAGCTTGTGTGGGACCGTAAAGTAAGTGTGCCCATCAGGCGATATTATACAGGCCGACCGGCATTCCGACCATCATAGTAAGATCCTTTGACAATATCAAAAAGCGTTAAAACATAGAAGCAGTTGTAGCTGACGTCATAAATTTGATATGGTTATCCAGTTTGGTAATGTTAAAATTGATCTTACAACCTTGAACATTATGTTTGAGGCACGGGCTTGACTGGCACTTAAATACCCAACCCAGTGACATGTATCCAGCTAGGTACAAGGTATTTTAATAAGTGCGCTAGTAAAACATTTTGTAGAATCCATCACTGACTTGGCTTGACAACTTTCCCAAATATAAATAAACTAGCTACGCCCCGCGGTGTTACCCGCAATTAAAAAATATGTCCTTTTCTGTAAATCATGTCGATCCTTTGCTCTATGAAAAATTAAAACAAATCTATCCCACGGGAACCATACATTTTACCGGGATAAAAAGTAGCCTATTTGCTATTTTAGACTATAATCCATCTCTGTGCCAAATGTCATCCAGATCCGTTCAGCCGTTCTGGCGTGATTGAGTAACAAACATCCATCCATCCTAACTTTCACATTTATAATATTAGTGGGATAGTGGGAACTAGTTGATCAATAAATGAAGAGGCCTGCAAACCTAAGTACCCAATTAAGACAATATATGATATTATTATTATTCCAGTTACTACTGCTTTATCCAGTCTACGACAAGCTTCATCGGCTCACTGGCGACCACTGGCGGCTGTTCGCCACTGCATCATCGGCTGTCGGCACTGCCCTCACCGTCGCAGTGCTGGCCAGGGGACTTGAGGTAACCACTGTGCTGGACGACCTGGTGGTGCCCGTGCTAGCGGTGTTCACCACAGCTATGGAAGTGGTTGGATTTGTGTTTATTTATGGTGAGTTAGGAATTAATAATGGAATGAATTTATTTATTGGTGAACAAGTGTATTCTTTGACTGTCTTCTAAATAATTTATTTTACTCAGGAATTTAATCCTGATTATTGCGCAGTTAGATCCTTTTGTATTAACACAAATGTCGGAAATGGAACATTTATATACCCATAGCTATTTATATAAAACCAAATATTAATAATGTAAATTACGTTATGTTTAACATTTTTGTCATTCAAAAAGTACTCCTAACTTACCCTCCTAAAGTCATATTTCTAATAGAAACAGAACAGATAACCTTTGTTTAATCATTTCAGGTTGGTGTTATCTCACAGTCGACATAGAATTTTTGACCGGGGTCAAGCTGCCTTATTTCTGGGTAGCAACTTGGTGGACTACCCCAGTGTTCCTTCTCGGGGTCACTGGCTGGTGGCTGAGGGCTCTGATCAGGGTCACATGGGGTCAAGGACAAACGCTCTGGCCGCTACTTGGAGTGTTTGTAGCTATATTTGTCATTATGACTGTAATGGCAATAGTCGCTGTAGTAAAGGAGGAGCAGTTCAATTTGATTTCTGTAAGTAATTTTGATTTTAGCTTATGAAATTGAAATATACTTCACAACATATTAATATGCATAGCACATGATAGCATAGTTAACACTTCGAAATATGAAAGGCAACAGGTTTTATATGTGGAACTTTGGCTTGATGTTAAATTAGCACCGTACAACTTTCTACCAGTAACATTTGTGGGATCACAGGAAAATATTAATGCTGTCATGATTTTCAAGGAATCTTGACTTTAGTACTCCTAGATTATGAATAGAACTTTAAATACTTAATTGCTATTTACAGAAAATATCATCGTCATTCAAATCATCTCGCCTGTGGGGACCAGAGGAACCTATGGCGCGATACGTTTGGATGTCCCAGCGATACGTAAACGAAGCACTTAGCACTGACAACGACACAAGCTCAGAACAACACAATTACTCAACAATCACAATCAACAAAGAAATAGACCAAAAATACAAAGAACAGATATTCAACGAGCCGTACCAAAGACCATACACTATTTATACAAAAAATAACATTGCAGCTAATGATAACAAAGTATGTAAAGACGTAAAATCGATGTATGGAACTCATACAATACCTAGAAGTAAGAGAAAATCAATAGACGAGAAATTTCGGTCTCCTAATGTGTGTATTGCGAGAGGTAAATTGGGAGGTCCCTTGGATTGTAATTGCAATAGGCATTTCACTTTGAATGTACCAGACTTAAGGCATGAAGTCACAACGAATTTGTGAACATCCATATATCACATGATGAATGAAATTGAATTTCTTATGAATGAAATTGCCATAACAGATTGCAAAAGAACTGACCTTGCTTCTTGCAAAACGTTGGGAGACACGTGAAAGGTTGGATGTTACGCAGGTTTCAGTATTGTATCAAGATTGTAACTAAATTGATGAATGTAAATATCAAGATTTTAAAGGGATATGTGCAATTAGATAGAATAATCAACAGAATAAGAGTCGACTACGTAGAGAATTGTTACACTTGTAATTAAATGATGCTATTACTAGGTATAATGCAGAAGTTATATTACAAATGATACAAAAATAATTATTAATTATGATATTATTTAATTACGTATAATATATGTTACATTGAATCATAAGTCTCTACTCATACTTTCACGATAAACTGTGTAATAAATAGTGTCAATCTTAAATAATATCTAAGATATTCCTTATTCAAATTTGGTAAAACCAATAGTGATCGCTTTTTCTCTGTCGTACGTGGATTGACTCTTGACGATGACGTCACAGCTCTGTACTAATCAGATAAATTACGCATTTGTATGTTTTTCATTATACGACGAATAATTTTTGTACTTATGTTAAAATGAAATACTATATTGGATACCAATGAGTACGCAAGCCCACTGCTAAGTATAAAATGTAAGGTAACGGTGTGTGAATAGACAACTATTTATTGTTTTTTTTTAATTCTGGTAGAACGCCAATGCCATGGCGTTGTGCAACGAATGCTTAACCTAGTCCACTTATTTATTGTTATGTGTGCACCTGAACAAATAATGATTAATGCCAACTACCGTCGAAGTGGTTTTGACTTTATAGCTGCAATTAATTTATATTAGTCATACAATGAAATACTTGTGTTCCTTAGTGTTATATATAATTTATAGGGAGATAAGGAATGTATAATCACAAACGATTAGCAACCTAATGAATATTAAATTAGGATAGAAATGAGAATAACTTAAGAATTATATATGTTGAAGAGATATTTACGTATATTGAAGTAGCTCAACATGAATTCAGCTTACGAAAGTGTCATTAATGACACATATCTATCTATCTCTCAGCCAAGAGATGACCACTGCTGGATATAGGCCTCCCCCAATGATATCCACACATCACGGTGCTCCGCCACTCGCATTCACTTGCTTCCTGCTACGCATGTGATATCATCGGTCCACCTTATGGGGAGCCGTCCTACACTACGTCTTACGGTTCGTGGTCTCTATTCTAGAACCAACGGCCATCGGTTCTGCGAGCTATGTGCCCTGCCCACTGCCATTTCAACTTTAAAATTCTTTGACCTAAGTCGGTTACTTTAGTTCGCCTACAGATGATAATGGCGCATAATAATTTGAAATTGTTTCACGATAGCAGAAAACTAAATTAAGACAAACATCGAATAGAATTGAACGCATCAACGAATACAGAAAAACGTACAAAATTATCGAAAATAAACACGAAATTAAAATAGCAAGTCGTTTCATTGTTACATCCTATTTTCAAAAGGAAACTCACAAAAGTTTCTTTAGGGCAAAGAAAAATAGGAGAATGATAATCGTTCACACAGTGAGCAAGCGAGGGTAGGGCGAGATGAGAAATGGACCAAGTTTTTTACATAAATCTTGGGAAAAAAAACTCTGAAAGTATTACTTGTGAGAACCGTGCCTCTTACACTTTGAGTGTACTGAAGTTATTTTGATAGGTATACCTACCTATAAACAATATTTACGTATATTTTGGTGTTTTGGAGTTTGGAAAAATTACGAAAGAAAACTCACGTCTTTCATAATAATCTCCTAGAATTGGCAGGACGGTCAGTACCTTTTAAAAGGGACTTTCTAAGAATACGGCCTGCGTTTTACATAAAAATTATAAACTGGATTCAAAGTAGGTTAGTACTTTTATTGTTGATCGCTATCCCATGTAATTATACAGGTACTTATAATTAGTACTTTTAACCAGCTACTCAAGCCTGCCTAACCTTTCTTACATTGTTCTTACATACTCTAACAATGTATTGCTCAAAATTGTATAAGATCTTTTTAAAAAGAGCAACCATGGAGTTTCTTGCCAGTTCTTCTCCATAGTAACGCCATTCGGTATTTGCGGTAAGTTGTAGCTCATTGTGTGACATTTATGATTCATAAATACCGTACCTAATTTACATGAATTAAAAATATTCTGATTTTTGCCTGCCTAAAATTAAAAAAATACACCTATCTAACCACCCATTTTGCCACATTGTTCTACAACAATAGGGTACCATCCCATCACCTCAACGGCCCACATTCTCTTATTACCCAATAGAGATAGCACTATTGTCTCTAAGCATAAATAAAGGCAGGTGCACACCGCCTTAGTTGGCAATTTTAACGATAAGGCACGCGTGGAGCATCGTTTTAAGCTTTAATTTAATTAAATCACCTGCCCTTTTAATGAAAATAATAAAGTTTATCACCGTATAGCGTTAAGGTGTGGTTTCGTTGATATGACTGATATTAATTTTGTTTTAAATTTAAACTGTTACCCTTGAAGTCAGATAGCAATATGACTCTTAATACGAATGACGATTGACGAAATGACGATTCATAAGTACTGTACAATAATGGTCTACGTGAATAAAAAATATTCTGATTAAAAAAAAAAAAAAAAATATGCTGAGCTTAAGGGTACTTAAATATGTATACGTACAAGTCCAGTTTAGGAAACAAATCTAGTCGATTCTATGGTATCGTGACTTGACCTTAGTTCCAATGAACGCTCATTAGTAATAAGGCTCATTCGTAGCCCAGACGTCCTGAGGATGCCTCGTTTAGAGGCGAAACATGTGTCGAATACATTTTTAGATTCGCTTCGTGTCGCGGAGAATTGTATTTTATTTGGGGTCCCGCCACTCGTGATAGATAGTTTCTCGACTAACATCTTAGCGGAGTTCAGTGTTGCTGGTTTCTTTAATTATCAATCAAACTTGTTTGGTTTATAATCGGAAATGTTGACAAGCCGAGGGTCAGTGGTGGGATCCCCTTCCCCTATTTGTTTAACAACGGATGTCTGCCAAGTATCGCCTAGATCTATCAATTAAATTAAAACAAGTAATTAAGTAATTTGAGGGTCATTTGTATATATATATATGTTTTTAAAATTTGTGTATTTTGTATAACTAGTCATCGTACGTATCACTGAAACCAACCTTAAAGAGATAATATGAAATTAAGGGTCGGTGTTGCCAGATGCCTGTATTTTTCGATATCTTGCTTCGAGAACAAAATGAAGATTCATTTGATAACCGCTCTCCTGCCCAGCTGGTGACGAATTATGGTTACTTAATAACGAATCTTTGTCATTTAGGGAGTACATTTTAAATTTTGGGAGTGGGATCCTAGATCATTTTGAAATGAAAGAGGTTTTTTTTTTTCATTTTGAACAATATAAGAAGGGTGGGTAAACTAATTTGACTCTTGGGTCTCGGGTGGTAGCGTTGATTAGGTTTTGGAGACAGACTGCTATTGCTACAAGTACCTCTCTATAATCAGTCCAGGACCAAATTTGGGTCAACTGAGAGTATATTCCAATTTATCAATATTATTGGAAAAGACTATTGTACTCATAATAGTCTTATTAAGATTCTAGACATCCCATGCCAATCGTAAAATCGATACGTCCAATTGAAAAGCCCAGAGTAAAGAATCGCCCGGTCGTTATCTTCGCGTATCTATCTTGCTCGGAATGTCGGCAAGCGATTTTTCCTCACGGCTTCGACACCGAACAAATTATCATTCAATTTGTATCAGTCGATCTTTTTATATTATACCATTATTAAATAAGTAAATTACTTGTGAATATTTGTGTGTGGAATTTGTTTTTGTGAAAGGAAAATATTTATTATTATGTGTTCATATTAATCATTACAGAATTTGTGGCAGTCGTCTTTTTAGGGGTAATCGGAAGGACAGTTTGTCAAACCAAATAAAAGAATGAAACCAAATCACATCATACAAAATTAAAATAAAAGTACTTTTATGGAGTGAGCACTTTCTGCGTAGATCGGACCACAAATAACAACTAAATACGAGGGTACCCCAGTTCTATGACACTGGGACGTCTAACACCTCACTCCTCCAGTAACTATGGTTGCTATAAAGCAACCGAAACGTCGGGAACGTAAGAACGTAAAAATAAACGCGATAAAATCCTTAAAATTAGTTTTATTTCAATGTGTAATCGCGTAAATATAACAAATCAAGATATTTTGACCATATCAACTAATGAATAGTCATAATGAGATGTTACATTAATTTGTAAAAACTCATTGCAGGAAAAGGATGTAAACATTAAAACCAGAAAAAATAATGTCAAAATTAAACATAAAATAAACGCGATAACGTCTGAAAAATTACTTTTATTTCCAAAATTACTTTTATACCATTGGGTGGGTAAGGCCATTAGGTGACGCTATTTTGTTCTTATGTAAAAAAATATTTCGATATTAAAAATACCCTGTCCATTTGCTATAAGAAGAAAGGTAATCCACACAATAACCGGGCTATAAGAAATCTCAAGAGGTCTCCCGGGCGAGCGTGAGTTACTGGCGCATTTGTTCCTGCCATGTGACCTGCCCTATCTGATTGTAGCGGGGAGGACGCTGAAAATAAGTACCGGTCTACGTTCTTTGCGACATGTATTACGAGAGATTTTTTGCTGAATGTCCTTAATAAATCACTTAGAAGATGGATAATAAGGTAGAATTCTTGGCATACCTTTTTTTTTTTTTTTTTTTGCGTGGGGAAATCCTCATGGATACCCGCAAGCCCCGAGGGAGGCAAGCGGGTTATGCCGGACTTTTACCGACTAAAACCCCACGGTGGTCCTTCTCCCGCCTTGTTGGGGGGGTCACGGGAACGCTTTCGCACACATCCGTGACCCCACCAGCGGTAGTCCATACGAGTGGACTCCTCCTCTGCCCGGCGGCGTGGACCACACCACGCCGCGGTCCTCCTCGAGTTCGCTTGGCTGACGCGCAGGGCCCCCGCCCTTTGCGTCCACGAACCCAGGGGTCCCCCACCAGATGGTATGGCGAGGGGAATTAGGCTTAGGTAGCCTATTGCACCTATTACGCATACGCGCGACTCCTCGATCGTGCGCAAGTGCCAGTTGTCCTTTACTGCCACCCGCACGCCCTTCTACGGCGGCATTAGATCCGCCGCCGCCCGCCTCCTTCGTCCAGGCCTTCTTCGGCGATTTGGGTTAGCCATGGGATCAATTTCCCTGGCCCGCTCAGCTGTCTCCTTCTGCGAAATAACTTGCTCGCAGAAGGAGACTACCGCCTCCCACGATCTCTCACTGCCGACCATTTCCTTAACAATGGTCGGCAGGGAGAGGTCCCTTCCTACAGTCGCGACCAGCTGGCTGCGCTCCGCCACCCACGCCGGGCATACTTCTAACGTGTGTTGCGCCGTATCTACAGTGCAGCCACACTCATGGCATCCCGGATTCGCTTCCCTCCCGGCAATTTTATGCAGAAACTTGCCGAAGCAGCCGTGCCCGGACAGGATCTGCACAAGCCGGAAGGTAAGCGTACCCTTCTTTTGCTGCAACCACTCTTTTAGGACTGGGCGCAGCGCCTGTATAGTCAAGTGGCCAGCACTTGGCTCCGCCAACCGCTCCTGCCATTTACGGAGAGCAACCCCCTGTGCTCGCCGTCGCCACATTGCAAGATTTTCCGGCGGAGCGATGTGCTGGTTCCGTAATTGTACAGTCCTTCGATAGACTGAAGCTAGAACCTCCGCCTCTAGGTCCCAGGGTGGGGACCCTGCCAACACACAGGCTGCCTCGTACGACACCGTGCGGTAACCCCGTATCACCCTGATCGCCATGACTCTCTGCGACTTTCGCAGCAGGGTCTTATTGTGAGCAATCAGGTTATCCGCCCACACAGGAGCGCCGTAGAGGGCCATAGACCGCACTACCCCGGTGTAAAGACGGCGGCAGCTCGCACCTGGTCCTCCCACATTTGGCAGGAGTCGGCTGAGTGCACCGGCTGTCCTCGTCAGTTTCGGGGCTAAATACTTAAAGTGCTCTTTAAATGTCCATCTTCCATCAAGGATGAGCCCAAGATATCGCATCTGAGCTCTGATCTCAATATCTGTTTCGCCGATAGTAATTCGCGCTCCTGGAGGTGGCTTCTTCCGAGGCCTGTGAAAACACAAGGCCTCAGTTTTGTTAAGAGCCACCCGCAAACCAAGCTGCGTTATTCTGGCAATAACTTCTGTCACCCCTTCAGTAGCTAGCCTAGTAGCCTCATCAAAATCGCCAGCTTGGGCGCATACGAGTGTGTCGTCAGCGTAGCATACGACCTGAAGTCCACGGTGTAAATGGCCGCGGAGCACCCAATCGTACCCGATGTTCCACAGGAGTGGTCCCAAGACCGACCCCTGCGGAACACCACACCCGACCTCACGACGCAAGAGTCGTCCGTCGCCAACTACGCAAACGACACACCTGTTGCTAAAATAGTCCCTTAGGACTCGCGTTAAATAGTGTGGCACTCGGTGGTAATAGAGTGCCGCCATGATGCACGAAAATGGCAGGGTGTTAAAGGCGTTGGCAATATCTAACGATACCGCCAGCATCACGCCACCCTGCGATACCACTTCCTCCGAGAGAGCCTTGACGCGGAATATGGCGTCGATGGTTGACCGTCCTTCTCGAAAACCGAACTGTGCGTCGGATAAATCTGGGCCGACCGTGCATAGATGCTGGACAACCCGAACAGCGAGCACTCGCTCGAAAAGCTTGCCTGCCTCATCCAGCAACACGATTGGTCGGTAAGCTGACGGTGAGTTAAGGGGCCGTCCCTCCTTCTTTATGAGTACTAGCCTCCCGCGCTTCCAAATAGCTGGGAAGCGCCCTGCTACCAGGCACGAATCGAGTAAAGCCCGAAATCGATCTTCTAGGTCATCTAAAGCTAGAACCCACACACGACCCGGAACACCATCAGGCCCTGGGGCCTTGTTTTTAGCTCTAAGCCTACGTATAGCCGCGCCGATCTCGTCAGATGTTATGGACGGTGTTCCGGCGTCAACAATGTCGCCGAGTGGTGGTTGGACCATCACCGGTGGCTCGTACTCCACTCTGTCCGGGAAAAGAGCAGATATCACACCCTCTAGGAGACTTTGATCTAGGGTCTCAGTGAGAGGGGGTGCCTGGCTACGTAGTTTGGCACGCGCGATCCGATACGGACGCCCCCAGGGATCCCTATCAAGGCCCTCTAGCATTTCGTCCCGAGCCTGCGTCTTAGCCGTAAGAATAGCCAATTGCAAAGCATCTTTAAGTTCTTTATAAGCCTGGTAAAGTTGGCTTTCCGTAGTCAAATTACGATCTAATAGCCTACGATGTCTACTGTAAGAACGGCGCGCTGCCACGCAGGTTTGGCGTAGATCTGCAATATTGGCAGACCACCAATACACCTCTGTCTTGGGTAGTCTACGTCTAACACGCGGCATGGCCGCATCACAGATGGTGGTCAATGCTTCGCAGAACCACGTAGCTTCCTCGTCTACATCTACTGGAGATTCCGGTTGTGTGAGCCACGTCTGTACTATCACCGCCTCCTTTAAGGCGTCATAGTCCAGTCGAGTTGTTGCCCATCTAGGGAATGGTGACCTACCATTTCCCGAGCGACGGGTTCTGTCCGACATTTGTGCAGGGAATACGTCGAAGCGGATGTACCTATGGTCTGACAAAGTTTCTTCCCCTTCGAGGACCCGCCACTCTCTGACCTGCGCTGCAACAACAGAAGAAGCGAAAGAAACATCCACTATTGACCCTCCCTGTTGTCTGACGCAGGTCAGAGTGGACCCTCGGTTCAAGATTGAGAGACCGACTATCACCAACCACTCCTCCAGAGTGTCGCCGCGAGCATCAGTGGATACACCGCCCCATGCCGTAGATTTGGCATTGAGGTCGCCTAATACAAATACCGGCAGTGGTGATGCTCTCCTCACCGCCGCCCCAATCTCGTCAAGAAAGACCTCGAAATCCGCGAGGACTCTATTGGGAGAGAAATAAACCCCAATTACGGCAACTTTCTCCCATTTCACAACGACAAACCCCTGTCCCCGCTCCATGATATTTAGTGCGCTAGCACCTACAACTGCCACAGAGTTCATAGTATCTCCTGCCCAGTTGACCCGATCAGGGACAAAGTACGGTTCCGCAACCACCGCGATATCTATTAACCACTGCAGCATGGATTGTATCAAGAGATCCTGGGCGCCAGCGCAGTGGTTAAGGTTACCCTGCAGTATCTTATGTGGGCGACTAAGGTCCATTATTATCTGTCACCATCTCCTCATTCCGGCTTTGAGCTGGATCAGCTGCATTGACGACGACGTGCTTGTTGGTCGCCTTTTGGGTGGCTTTCTTGGTTGTGATAGGAGGGGCTGTGCACGCCCCACTACCTGCAATATGGCCTGGTGGCTTCTTAGCTGCTGCACAAATCGAGCAGTGTGGAGCCGCCACACATTCATTCGCCTTGTGGCCTTTATGACTGCAGCGATAGCACTCATCGCTGCGGTCCACATCCGATACGCAATTAACCCTCATATGCCCTGTCTGCAGACATCGGAAGCATCTTATGGGTCTAGGTTGCAATAGCTTTACTTGTGCAGCCACCCACCCTACCAATAGCCTGCTGGAATCGGCCACTTTCTTGGCCGCCGCCACTGGACAGCGCACCCATACCGCACCAAGGCCCGCTGGGCCCTGACGAATTGTTCCAGTCTTTACCGCCTCCTCAGTACAACCGCCCGCACGCGCAATGGCAGATGCCACCTCAGCGACTGTCACTGAGTCGTCCAGACCCGCCACGCGCAGCTCGGCACATTTGGTAGGTCTAGATACGCGGATGTCATTGCTATCTAATGACAGTCGCAACTTCTCCGCAAGGCAATCGGCCTTGCCACCACTCATGGCACCCGGGATTTCCAATATTCGGGCTCCTGTTGCAGCCTTTTTGTAGCGGAGAGCCGTAATTCCTAAGCCATCCAAGTCGATCTTTGCCTTAGCTTCGGCGAGCACCGCAGCGTAGCTTAACCCCCTCTCCTCTGCTTCAGGCTTCAGCGTTATGATGACCGCAGCTGAACGGGGTAGCCGCAGTTTCTTTGCTTTAGCTTGTTTGTCCTGCTCCTGTTTGTTCAGCTTAGGGCCCGCTTTGGCCTTTCGAGTTTTTCGTCTCTTCTTTCGGCTAGCCACTGGCGTCCAACCTGACTCAGATGTGCTAGGTACATGAACTGGTGGTATATTTCCACGCTGTGTTGCCTTGCGCGGAAGCTTCCTCCCGTCCACAAGTGGAAATGTCTCTTGTCCAACCTGAATAGGGACATTGTTCGCTTTGAGCGGTATGTTACTCTTTGGCAGTGCATTCCTGCTTGATGCCATTACGTTACCTGCCCCGCTGGGCAGTGCTTGCTCGGGTAAGCGGCCTATAGTCGCTAGGGCGCTACGCCTATCTCCAGCAAGAGGAGGCCGGAGTCGCTTCTCAGGGAGGAGGCGACCCTCTAAGGCATCGAAGCGTGCACTCATCATAGTTCCAACCTGGGCCATCATAGTGCGCGACCTCTCTTCCCATAGTGTATTTGTCTCTACTGCTGGTTTAGCAATTTGTCGAGTTGGGGCCTGATGTAAGGCCCTCGCCAGTTCTGTCCGCATTTCTGCAAGTTCCTTCCGCAGCTCAGTTACCTCCGATTGTAGGCGGGTGTTATCCGCCTGCAGTTTGGCAGTTTCCTCTGTAATAGAACGACCGTAAAGCAACTTAGAGGCCTCCTGTATGGAAGCTGCCGCATCTTTAAGGGCACGCTGGAATGTGCCTTTAAGGTTACCAGATGTTGAAGCAACCTTTAGGACGATTGCAACGTCCTTTTCCACCTGCTCATTTAGAGCTGCTGCACATAATCCATCTAAAGTGGCAGATGGTCTTATTCCTACGTCCACTCTTGTCTTCTCGGCCTCTTCGGCCATCTGAGCCACATCAGACTCGGCTCGGAGTTTGCACCCTTCGCGCCTCTCTCGCTTTCCTATGCTGTGAGCTGAATGTGAGCAGAGTGACATTCCTGAACCATCCGACTCAAACGCAAGGTCAAACTCGGACGGCTTACTCGCTTCTAAGTCCGGGCAACGGAGAAATTGCGCGCGCGCGCTACGACTTTGTCCTTTACTCTGGGACAGGCTAGTTTTAGAGCGGCCGCGACCCACCTTGGTTATTGGTACTTTACGTGCCGGTACTTTACGTGCCAGTAGATTTTCTTCGTTCAAAGACGATTCCGAATCCGAACGAAGAGAAATTGTCTCATCACCTGAGCCCGAATGAGGACGTTTTCGGCCTTCCACCCTCCAGTATTTCGAAGGATGGTTAGCGACCACCTTCTTAGTCTGTGCCACCGTCGCGGAGTCAGACTCCATCGACTCTGCGCCCACGGGGTGCAAACTATTTCCTTTTTTAACTACTTCTGTATCGCTAGGGACAGAGCTCCTCACAACTCTGAAACGTAACACCCGTTCTGCACCACTATTTACAATATTTACATTCGTGTTATTTACATATTTTCCCTCTACTTCTTCACCTCCAAAATTCCTCTCATCTTTTTTATTTATGGCATCCATTGCTCCCCCCATATACGTGGAGCAGCCGGAACCTAAGGGTACCGGAAGGGATTCCCCAGCTTGGCTGGGACCCTCCTGGGGACATTGTACTTTTTGATTGTCTGCCATCATGTTTTACCTTGATTTTTAAACAGGTCAAGGCCCCTGTTTCCCCTTCCCCCAAGCGCTAGTGACGGAGCTTAGCCCCCCCGCCTTACAGCCTATCAGCACGCTTAAACCTTCAGCATTTGGGCAGAGCCGCCAGTACCTATCATCGCGGGCTGGACGCACATCATTCAAACATCACACACACACACCTTTATAGATAGATACATAAATATATATAAATCCCCCCGCCCCCACGTCACTTGTGCCGCACCCGCAGATCGCTATGTATACCAGAGAGAAACCAGGAGCGGCACCCGCGACGTGTTTTGCCAGACTATTCGCCACCGCCGACAATAACCCCAGACAAAATCAAGGGAGATTATCGACGATGCCCAGGGTGCACCGGCCCCTCCCATTGTCGTTCCCACAGGCGAACCCGATGAGACTGGCAATGGGAGCAGGCACACGAGGAGGTTGTCTGACCGCGCCACCCCAATTCTTGGCATACCTACCACAACTGTAAAAACAGTAACTTATACAGGGTACTTCTAAAAGGGTAGGTATTCCAAATCTTGAACTTGCGCATTTTAAGTGCATTTGTATTTATTATGAGAAGTTCTTTGATAGGTACGTGAAATAAAAAAATAATTGCTTTAAAAAATACAATTGTCATTTTGTTGCGAACTTTTTTTTATCGTTATATAAATACTGTCTTCACATAAAGTCTACAAATATGCTACGGAAGCGCAGATTTAAGACTTAGTATATACTCTTTCTGAATCACTCTGTATATGTTAATTAAAAGACGATTGTAATATATTGGTACAACATTGGAAGATCATTTCAGGAGAGCGTAGATTCCCGAATCATAAAACTAGAGACTGGAGGTCTAGACTAACGCCTATACAATATTTTTGAATAAATCTCTGCCATGTGACTCGAAGCGCACATGAACATAGACAAAGTGGTCACTAATAAAAAAAAGACGCATTTTGCTATCGCTTGAAAGTTTTGTTCTGTGTCTCATATTAACGTTGCCGTCCCATGAGTAAAAACATATTTTTATTTTTCGAATTTAAGTACCCATCTACAATATTAAATACTGCACCTTCAAATCAAGTTGAAACGTTGAACGACAATCAAGCGAGAATCCGGCTGCGGTCGACAGGTGTCGCCTTATTAAACCTTCAGCCCCCCTCCCCCCACCCCTACCGCAGACGGCAATTTATGTAACTAGTTAAGACCAGCGTCTGTTACGAACGTCATTCGGCTTAGTTTATGTTTAATATTATAATGTTATCACATACCTGCTTCGGGAAAAGTGCAATTACGATTCGCGCCTCGTGATTGAACCTCTTTCTTAATCCTCTTCAACAGTTTATAACTGTTGCAGCACAGTGAGGAAATCTACATGTCGAACCAAATTTTTAAAGGACGTTTAAAGTCGATCAAGCCATATGATGGTGATGGGACAGTGAGGAAGAAACAGTGACAAAAATAAGGAAAAAAAATACAACCGAATTGAGAACCTCCTCCTTTTTGAAGTCGGTTAAAAATAAAATAACTATGTGTCGCCAACACCATATTTGGCCCACATGCACCATAATTGCACCATAATTGGTGCTGGACTATTTGTCAAATCTCCTTGCACCAAATTTGGTTTAGTTTTCCCTAGGTATGTGATTACTTCCCAGAACTTGATCAATATTAGCGCCATTATCGGATGGTGCAATAATACAGTATGTTTATTTTTTTTATCCAAATCTCGTACAATTTCTGCTTAGGGAAGTTATTTAAAAAAAAAAATAATAATATTACAGTTTTAGTTTCATCAACATTAATTCTGTATATAAGTATTATACTTATATTATATTCGCCCTCAGTCCATTGTACGGTACCCATAATACAAGCGGGACCGTACAGTCGGTGTGTTCCACTGGCGATATTATTAACTACTAGCTGTTGCCCGCGACTTCGTCCGCGTGGTATTTCATAAAGACAACCGTTGACAACAGCCTGCACGCCCATTCTGAGTTGTTGCTATCAAACTTAATCAGGCGCTGCGCTGCAACATTGGTTTTAATTTTTTTTCGTGAGATCCTATTTTTTTTTCTAAAATAAAAGTACCCTAAGTTACTCCTTGTTACATCAGCTATCTGCCAGTGAAAGTCCCGTCAAAATCGGTCCAGCCATTTCAGAGATTAGCCGGAACAAACAGACAGACAGACAGACAGACAGACAAAAATTGTAAAAAATGTTGTTTCGGTATAGGTAACGTGTATACATCCAAATGCACTTAGTAAAAAGCGGTTATTTTAATATTACAAACAGACACTCCATTTTTATTTATATGTATAGATATTATTAACTATATCTGTCCCGACGAACCACTGCCTCAGTATCAAATGGATGAGAAAATGAATGAAGCGCATATTGAAACTGGCATTAAACAGAAGCATTATAGTAACACAAATTTATATCTTCTATTCTTTTCGAATAACAAAATCTATAACAATATAAACTTTACAAAATCTTAGAAGCTTAACGAACAATATTATAATAATATCTGCTGGAAATTACTCGTGGGAGTTGAAACTTGGATGAGTCGGGTAACTTGCATGGTAAACCCTGGAGTACACTTACTTCGGGCTTTACGAGACACCTGCTATACCTAACTAATATGACCACACATCCAGGATATGCAGGATAGCTTGTAGCGACTAAGATCATCATAGAGAAACATGGTTGAAGTTATGGTTGCGTGGTAGTTATCATAATAGTTATGAAAATAAATGACACCAACTGTACGGTCCCCAAATAAGCAACGCTTGTATCATGGGTACCATACAATGGAGTGGGTACGATCCCAGTATATAATTACTTATAGATATTAAACGTCTATAAATTGGATACAAACAGAGTTTGCTCCTACCGGGTTTCGTAGCCGGAACCATCTGTGCCGATTTGTCGAATATACCCAAACCCCTAAATTTATAGATATTTATAATGGAATTATAACATACTTTTCAAAGGAAGAAGTGCGTTATAATGGCTGTATATTCCATTGTAACTTTCTATAAATTTGAGGTTAAGATTTTTATTAATTTACTTATATGACGAAGGTATTACGGTAAGTGCCTATATAGATTGTTATGCAATGTTTCCCTCATTCATGAGCTTCTTAGCTTTTCATAACATATTTTTTTGTAATCATGAAACTATTCCAAACACAGCCATCGTGACCATTTATCCGGCATAGCAATGAATAATTCGCCCAAAGTTTTGCGGCACAACTTTATACAAATGGCGCGGTTAGCTACAGTGTAACAGCGGCCTAAGTTGTAAGTGACGGACATTAATAACGATATTTTCCATTTTCAACTCTTGTCATATGGAAATAAAACTAATTTTACGGATTTAATCGCGTCTATTTTATGTTTTTACGTTCCCGACGTTTCGGCTGCTTTACAGCAACCATAGGCACTGTAGAACTGAGGTGTTTGACACCCTAGTGTCAAAGTTTGTACTGGGGTACCCTTATATATAGTTGTTGCTTGCGTTCCGATCTAGGCAGAACGTGCTCACAGTCAGTCTTGAGGTCTTGCAGTAGAGCGCTTGGTTTTGGATTTAATTAAAGATATTTTCCATTTATAACTCTTCCCATGTCTTTGGTTAAAAGGCAGGGAATTTGTTATATAGGCTACTGAATATTCCAATAGGTGTTTGTGCTTCCTTGTTTGTTATTATTACAGCAATACGAGTTATAAATTATACTAATACATTATTTTATCTGATTCATTGAGGTACTGATATTATTTTGAATATTTTTAGCTTATTTCAAACAACACTGAAGCGCAGGAATAAAATTGTGGGTAATTGTCTTAATTATTCCGTGAGTTAGCAATGGAGATGTTTCTTAACTGGATATATAATTATTCATGAGAGCAGACCTTTGTGAGTTGGATTTTAATGTTTTCTTTGACTTGGCGGGACAAATATAAGGCAATATTAGTTTTATGATGTGGACATTAAAAGATCATTTCATCATGGCCCCGTAGTCAGCTTGACTGCTTGACTAACATGCCACAAAAAAACTATTCCAGCAGTAATAGCCAACTTGGTAGAACTCTCATCTCGGTAACGAGAGACGCAGGATTAAACCCCGGCTCGCACCTCTGGTATTTCTGGATTTCATGTGCGCATCGCATTTTCAACAATCATTATCACTAGCTAAACGGTTAAGAAATACATCGTGAGGGAATCTGCATGTCTGAGAGAACATGCAGATTCCCTCTGCATGTTCTCTCAGACATGCAGAGGACTGCACACCCCTCGTAAGGCGTGTGCAGTCCGCCAACCCGACTGACCCAGCGTGGTAGACTTGAGGGGATGGACTTGAGGGGGGGACTAGCTTTGAGGGGAGGCTCGTGCCCAACAGTGGGACATTAAAATGGGCTAATATATATTTTTTTTTATTAACTATATTCAACACTCGCTAACATTCACAACTTGGGTACATTATGAAATTTAAAGCGTACCTACTGTGCGATCGCTGCAATCCACGACTGTAGGTTATGCCTTTGCACCTATACGTGGTTCGTTAATTTTGCTATACGAGTGTTCGGCGCTTAGTTCACAATTCCGTTTTAACCAATGTGGTTTAGAGGGCGCAAAAAGTTAATAGTGATTGGACCTTTATTTGGGTGCGCGAGTACGACTCGGTTTAAGGTTTATGGTGAGACAGTGCTGCTAATTCGCTTGACACCAACTAGCCTAAACTAGACCAAATTATAGTTTACTCCTGTCAAACGGCGTTCGCTATTCTGTTAACAGCAGATTAGACTAATTTTGGTTTGACAGCTCCTAAAATTGGTTTAGTTACTCAACTTAGCTTAGTTGGTCATTTTTGTATTCTGTTGTACACACTTTACGTCAAATTGCGTCTAAAATTAGAAACGTCAAACTATAATCCGCCTTATTTGGTCGGCATCTAATTTGGTGCCATCTAAATTTAGTTCGTAGGTTTTCAGGTGATGTTTTTATTAAGATAAGTTGTGAAAAACTATTTTATCAAACACGATGGAGGAATATGTGGTTGCGGCTCTTGTGGATTCATCTGAAAGTGCTAATTTTACCAAAATAATAATAAAACAGAGCCTACTTCAAAGTACTTACTTGAAACACAAAATTAAGGCATTTGCTTTCTAACCGTAGAAACTATGAAGAAAGAATACGCCTCGAAGGCTTAAGAGCACATATTGGAATGTGCCCTTCGAATTAGCAGAGAAGTTTAAAAAATCTTTTGTGGCTTCACAAGTTTGCAGCACTTCAATTACTGAATACTCTAGATGATCCGCTCTTAGTGGAGGGGCACATCCCAAAACATATAAAGGTTTGCAATTTAATATTTTATACAGATACCTACTTTTTACTTGTTTATAAATACATCAACATGACACTTTGCAGATTTTAACAGCACTGCAATTTTACGCTCATGGGAGCTATCAGGCTGCTGTAGGCCAAGATAGTTTACCAGGAATGAGCCAACCAGCAGTGAGTAGATGTTTGGGAATAGTGTTGAACATAATTGTGCAACAATTGACACCCCAAAATATAAAGTTCCCTACAACACAGACGGAGAAAGAATCTGCAAAAACTGAGTAAGTTTCATTTCATATCCACTAAATTGGTTTAGTAATTTTTGAGCTCATACATTATAAACAAATAAATAAATAAATATCGCCATACGAACACATAACCAAACGGTCCCACTTTAAGCTTAACGCTTGTGTTGTGAGTATTGTACAATGGACTGAGGGTGAACTCAGTTTATAATACTTACATACATATTAAACATCCATGACTCGGGTACAAGCATTCATGCTCATCACACAAAGCTTGTGTCCCTACCAGGATTGAAACCCAGGACTCTCAGCGCAGAAAGCAGAGTCATTACCACTAGGTTAATCAGGCCGTCGAACCAATATATCTTTTGTCTTTATAATATTAGCATTAAAAAAATATCTTGACATCAAGTTATAACATGTAAATGTTTCTACTTTTGCAGATACGGATGAGAATTATACCATTGATTTAGATCATACTGATAAGCTATCTATGGTGGAAGAGTACATTGAAACAGATTTCCTTGCTGAAGCAAGACACATTTGGCAAGTGTTAATAAACACTATTTTACTCAAAATTAATAAAAGTATGGCAAATCATAAACAAGACTTTAATTTCTGAATTATTATAATAAAGCTTTTTACTTATTACTATGTTATCAATAATCAATAATAAACATCAACATTAAAAATAATTAACAATCAAAATAATAAACAAATTTGTAAGTAATAGAATTTGAAAGGCTTAAACAACAAGCTTCTGCACATGGGGGCCATGTGTTGCCCACACTCAATGAAAATGGCACTACCGAAGATAACAACTATGCAATAAATGCTTAGTATTACTAACTTATTACATAGTATTATGGTACACTTCCAGGCGGCAAAATCCATCCACATAGGCATGCCCAACAATATCCAAAATTTTGGATTCTATGTCTGTCGGGGCTCCTCCTGCCGGACCGCCACCTGTGGCGCTTATTGAAGTTCGCACCTTGCAAGCCTTGGTCTATAACTTCGCCACCCACACACTCCAAACCTGTTGATAAAAAAAACCATATAAAAACCATTTAGACGAAAAAAATGCATAATATTCAGAACACAAAACTTACATGCTCCCACTGCTGTGCAGTTCTTCTGCAGCCGAGTTGGTTGAGCTCGTCGTGGTTGGTAGGGCCCCCTAAAAATCTACCACGGCAGAATCTGCTTAGTTTCCTGAAAATATAATTGATTTTTAGATAGATGTCCTCGCGCGTCGATGTAACTATAACCATTGATTGATTTTAAGTAAAACAAAACTTTCAATCCTTTAAAATGCTTACCCCTCGCTATTTTGATGTTGTTGCGGAGTCGCTCCACAAGCAACTCCTGTTGTCTCTTATGAGACCGTTTCCTATCGTTTTCCATATTAGATTCAAGCCACTAGATAACTTATTACAACAATTACAATGTAGCACACCCGTCTGATCTGAAAATGGTGTTTTGTTTACCTGTCTGTCAACAGATACAAAATCGAATTTACCACAGAACAATAGACATGGAACACTTAACCACAGACGATATAGAACAAGTTTCTATAATTTATTATTGGAAATATCATAAAAAAATTACAATAAAAATATTTAGACGCCGACATATATTTTAAATTAAACTTTTATATATTTCAAGGTTATTTTAAAAGAATTTAATCATGTTATTTCGATTTTATTTTCCATTCACCTTATTTTCATTCATTCTTCAGATATATTTTTTAAATACTGGCAACATACCTCAATTCAATTTAGTTGCTGTCAAAATCAAATTAGTCCTGTCAATTACGATATTTAAATTAAGTTCGATGTAACAACAGAATTGATTTTAATGATTTCTAAACTATACTTAAAATTTTAGCTAGTTTAGTTAAGTTTAGAGAGTGTGCAAGCGAATTAGCACCAGTTTCTCGTAAATACTACTCTGAAACTCGAAATAATGCAAGCTCAAAAACTCAATAGGTTAACAAAAATTGAGCAATGATAAATTATACATTTACTAATCCCCAACGTTTGACGTTCCCGCGTTCTAGCGTGCTCGCGTTCTCGCGTGTCTCGTTCACACGTTCCCGTATCCCGATTCGTATTTGTGATAGACTTAAATAAAGATACACTTCATTAATTTCTTTAGTCCAAAATATCTGCACCATTTATGATTCTAACTATAGAACGTTAGGGCTACATTACACAGTGGCCCTTGAAATATATATGTCTGTGTTTGATTTACTCGCTAACGATTTATCACAGGTAACTGTCACGCGCAAACTATTCGCGTGGATTTATGATGTAGAATACTCGTACTGGTTTTACGAAATTCCTATGAGTTAGGTAACTACATATTTTTGAAAGCCTTACTTCCCTGTTAAAAGTAATGATAGCCAAGTGGGTAGAACGCTTGCCTCGGTAACGAGGATCGCAGGTTCAAACCCCCCAAATTTCTGGCTTTCATGTGCGAATCTCAGTTTGAACCATGATTATCACTTGCTAAATGGTGAAGGAAAACATCGTGAGGAAACCTGCATGTCAGAGAGAACTCCTCAAAAGATGTGTGAAGTCCGCCATCCCGTACTGGGCCAGCGTGGTGGACTGTGGCCTATTATACATTCCGTCACTGCACGTAATATTTTTTAATTAAAAACCAAGTTTTCTAGTCTGTGATGTACTAATCTAGCCGTTAGAAGTCTCTCGATAATTAACGTTCTTACTTTAACGATGTCCTCTTAAACATTCCTTTTTCGTATTTATCCTCTTAGGAGAGAAGGATTAATTAATACTGGGCGGTCTTTGCTTCGAACGTGAAGTGGATTAGATCCAGTCTGGCTAGACTAGTTTTAAAAATAGAATATATATAATTTGACGGCCTGATTAGCACATTTGGTAGTGGCCAAGCTTTCCGTGCCGGGTTCGAATCCTAGTAGGGAAAAACTTTGTGTGATGAGCACGAAAGTTTGTACCCAAGTCATGGATGTTTAATATATGAGTAATATATACTGGGTTCCTCCCCAGTCCATTGTACGGTACCCATAATACAAGCGTTGCTTAGTGTGGGACCGTATAGTTAGTATGTTCTATCCTCACCAGGATTTGAACCCAGGACTCGCAACACAGTAGGCGACGTCACTACCCACTCACTGTCGTTGAACTATAATCAAGTCGTCATGTTATTTACAATTAATATTTTCACAATTTGTTCCATCGTATATACATAGATGGTATTCTTCAGAGCTATATGCTAAAGTTGGATACCCTGAACATAACCCAGGTTAGCCAATCTAATCACCGTTGGTATACAACACAACCTGGAATAGATTTGCGCTCTCATCCGCTGACACTGTAAATGTAAGCAAAGCTTACTTTCAATGCTTACACGTGTTTTTTCATCGTTTCAGTATCCAAAGCCTCGGGGTATTGTCTAAAAATAAAGTGATCTAATTGATATCTTTCTCGGAAAACGGAAAATATTTTTCCTTATAACACCATCATTTTTACAGAAACCTGTAAACAAACATAAACGCCGTAGGAGCGGCGGATATCAGGAATTTGTACATCATATCCGGTGTGTGCCGGTAACTTCCGGCGACGCGTGCTCCACATCCGGCGTAAGGCGCTAAGGCGCGGGCAATGACGTAGGTAAAAGATGTATTTAAGGGTAACATTATATTTTATAGATATACAAGTCAATTAATCCATAATAATAATATCGCCAGACGAACACACCAACTATACGGTCCCACACTGAGCAACGCTTGAATTATTGGTACGGTACAATGGACTGAGGGCGAACGCAGCATATAATACTTGTATAGATACAAAATATCCATGACTCGGTGTTCATATGAACAAAAGGTTTTAAACTAGAGGCGTCCTGGGTTCTTGTCAGCCTATATTTTTCTAACCATGACACTTAACAGAAATCGTTTTGACTCTTAATTACCTACTTCTTCGCAAAACTACCTCTTCGCAAGGTTTTAGTCTTGATATCTGAGGCAGTCAGCCGTGTTGATTTCTTATACTTACGCAAATACTACACTTTACGTTCCCGACGTTTAGGCTGCTTTACAGCAACCATGGTCACGGGAGGACTGAGATGGTTGACGTCCTAGTGTCATAGTTTGAACTGGGATACTTGGAATGGTGCGTTTGTTTTTGGATTTAATTATATTAATTACTGGATCCCAAGTCCGTGGCAGCACCCAGCCATCTACTTTATTAAAATTAGGATTTTTTTTTTAATTTCAATGGGCTCACATCTGTACAGGCTGTACATCTTCACAGATTGCAGCCAGCCGTGTTATACAATTATTTGTTGTAGGGTTGTCAATAATTTTCTTTTTAACTCGTGTTATTTTCTTTCCGATACATTTCGTAACGAGTTCCAAGACATTTAGATTTTCCTCGGGACTCATCGGGGGTCAAACCATGATGTCTTCGTTGGCCGCCGCTGTAGATCCTAGTTTACAGAACTAACAGTGTTCGAAGCAAATTTCCTTCATAAATAATGTATACATCTTACGCAGGTACTTATAGGTCATAAATAATCTTATCTCCCTCATCGACAACGCTTAACCAATCAGCGTGCTAGAAAAAAGGTCGTCGCGTTAGCGCTGCCGAGGTTAACAGCGGAACCGGATCAGGTAAACGTACGGAATTAATCACACCCCCACGAGCGGATCGGACGATAGTCAGCGTTTGCTTGAGCGGTGGCCAGGAGAATAGAGGGATGGTTGAGCTGAAGCGGGGAGCTTAGCGATTTTATGTATCTACTTGAATAGTGAACGATTGAGCAATTGCAAAAACAACGTTGGGTTTGTAGAATGTTTTTTTTTTATGAATCGTGTTGTCAATTGGCTGAGTGAAATATTATCACATTATACTTTAGTTTATTACGGATCACGGATGCATGCCTCTCACGCGTCTCTTGCTCGCAATGTATATACAAAGCCCTTCTGCCATTTTTCATGAAAGCTGCACTTTACCAGGCTAGAAAAAAAGCATTTCTAATGGTGGATTGTTTTCTCGCTCACCGCTCAATTTTCTCTCTATGACCCTTTAAGACCCAATTTCCACCGAAGCTGTGAAGAGAGACGTGCAGGATAGCCTAATGATATTTGTTGAAATCCATCGCTCGGTATCAAGTGGTGTTTTATAAACAATATGTTTGGTATATTCCGTGTCTGCTCCTCTTCGCTTTGGTAGAAAACTCTCCTATTGTAATATCATTTGAAGTTTGATTATACAGCGAGGACATGCAGCCAGAATTCTTGCCACCATTCCACGCGGACAAGGTCTTTTTGATACATAGTTTGTTTTCATATTAGTTTTAAGTTTTTTTTTTATTTTTCTGTTTGTAAATATTTAGTGAGATTTTAAAAATAAATAATTTTCCATCTCTCTTTGAAGCCTAAACATTTATTTTAATCGGCAATATATACAGCGCAATGTACTTGAAATAACACTAATATTGCAATATCGCTCTAATAAACTATTGGTATAATTACACGATACGCAGTTTCCGTGGCCCAACTATTACCTACTCGCGCCGAACCTTTTCTCAGTCAGAATAGATCCTCATTCAATTATCTAAATGAAATCCGGATCGAGCTTGTGATCTTACAGAGTTAACGTAATTTTCGCCCAACAGTGGAACAGAATTAAGAATCAGAGTTTTAGGGCTTGGTAATTTTATAGAATAGACTTTCATTCGTGACCGATAGTTTTATTTTAATTAAAAAAAAACAGTTTACTTTTATACAGGTAAGTATTTCTTTCTTTTTCATTTTTATGGCCAGACGAACACACCCACTATATGGTCTTACTCTAAGCAACGTTTGTATTATGGGTACCATACAAGAGAATGGGGGCGAATCTTGTGTGTAATACTTATACAGATATTAAACATCCATGACTCGGGTACAAACATTCGTGTCCAACATACAAAGTGTGTCCCAACCGGAGTTCGACCCAGGACCCTCGGCACATAATG
Source organism: Pheosia tremula (assembly GCA_905333125.1). Taxonomy (NCBI): domain Eukaryota; kingdom Metazoa; phylum Arthropoda; class Insecta; order Lepidoptera; family Notodontidae; genus Pheosia; species Pheosia tremula. The sequence goes on along the minus strand of HG995404.1, from coordinate 8,550,280 downwards.
TAGGGTCACTACCAACTGTTCTAATGATCGTGATATCTAAATACTTTGCATCTACCAAAACCATTGTCGATATGTTGTTGTGTTTAAAAAGTTTAAGCATAGCTTACATTAATGCGTCACATGAATACAATTGAAAAAGCAACGCGTACATTATCATCAAAAAAAAACCTAGCTACCATTAAAGCTTGAATAAATACACAAATAGATTACAATCCTTCATTAGGTAGGTACTTAACAAAACGAATTCCATAAATATAATGTGTAAACTATTTACTTACATCAGTGAGTACACTTAGCTAATAATGATGTTATGTGCTGACAAACATGCGGTTACTACAAAATTAATTGGCGAGTAATTGGCGCCGCTCGGCGGGCTGCGTCTGGAGGCGGCCTGTTATTGACTGCCAGTTAATTGGAGTTGAACCTGTGCAGCAATGTAGAACAAACGGTGCAGTTGGTCGGAATAAATGGGTCCTAAACATGGGTGAAGGTGAGCTGCTCTTGGAGATGCCAAGATACTTGTATATCTTGGCCCTTCGTACCAGCTCGGAGATTTGATTCAGAAAGGAACTATGCCTTGAGCCTGCGCTTCTTTAGCGCAATTGTAATACTTATGTGAAGTCAGAATTGAGGAGTGCGTCAATTAAAAGCTTATTATATACCCTTACAGGCTTTGATTACTGTAATAATCATATAACAATTATTATGCTATCATTTTCAGGTGGCTAATATAACATTAAAATTCTCAAAAAAAGGGCCTCTACGTGTTGGACCCATCTCCCCGCGCAAGCCTTCTAAAGATCCGTGTATAGCCCTTGTGGAGGGGGACATAAACAATGATACAAAATTTAAATAAAAAATTGTTATACTATATTTTCCAAATAGCTTGTTTGTTATTGAAACTGATTCAGAAGTTAAATATTACCAAGCGGTTTAATCCTCCATTAATTAAGTCTCGCATCACCACATCCCGCTAAAACATACTAGTTTAAACTTAATAATTAAATCAAAAACTGTTTGCATGTAAAATATTTGATAGTTTGCGTTTAAAGCGCTTATAAGTACTTACTGGCTAATATTGGAAACTATTTGGGACTGAAAATCAACTTTAATATCAACAAGTTAGGTATTATTATAAACTGAACTATCGAGTCGAGGGTCCGGGAAAGCCAACTATGTGCAATGCAGATTTTGAATTCTCACATTTATGCAATGAAGTTATAAGGACCAGATAAAGAAGTACAATATAGGTAATTTCTTTTATGAGAAAGCCACTCTGGTTTTTAAAGGTTGGTAAGGTAAATGCCTGAGAGTACTCTTCGAAAGACGTGTGAAGTCTGCCAACACGCACTGAGCTATCGTGGTAGACTTTATCCCCCTCGCATTAAGTGGAGACCCGAATCCAACAGAGGTCCATTAGAAATGGTTCATATTATTATACAATTGTTATTATGATGTTTAATATTTATATAAGTAATATATACTGGGTACGCCCCCATTCCATTGTACGGTGCCATAACACAAGCGTTGCTTAGTGTGGGACCGTATAGTTGGTGTGTTCGTGAGGCGATATTTATTTAATTATTATTGAGGTAAATGGCACGGATTACACCAAATTTAAGACATGTAAAACATGTAGTCAAGTAATGTTATACGCTAGCAGAATTAACGTTGTAGTTTAATTAAAGGTTAAAAGTCCCTCAATGCAGTTAAAATGGTATATTAGCCGTTTGGGTTTGTGTCATACACGTACCTTCAATTACCAATATTGACATAATAATCGATAGCTCTGACCATACAGTCAGTCAGAAACGCAGCCTCTCTAATGGATTTGTTGTGTTAATTCCGTATCACTTATTAAGAATTCATCGCAATTTACTTTGACATTATTCTGGAACTCGAAACCCTCGGTAAAATGGAAGTGTAAGTGCGGCTACGAAATTAGCGATTCAATAATAAACTAAGTTCTAATGAGACAGTAAACTGATTAGGTCAGTTTTGAGGAAAGTTTTAAATTTTTAAATGGAAATTTGTAATTTTGGGTTTAAAATAGTCACTTGTTTTATAAACTTTTAAGATTCCCTTATAGGACAGTGGGAATGATTCAGATCAAAGTCGTGAGTCTGTTTTGCACTTCAACTCCATCAAGTTTAACAAGGTAAAATGTAAAGAATATCAGTGTGTCATTGTTTCATATTTATGTATATACACAAGACAAGTTAAGGTGTAACAAAAATTGTGTAAAAAAAAATATCAGATGAATCAGTTAGTTATATGGATCACGTTAATATTTGAAATAATTGAGTAATTTATGTTTTTTTTTTTAAAACAAGGCGAGCCTGTTGCTATCAGCTTTGTGCTCAATTTGAGGTGACATTTATTAATTGTTTAATACTTTGATACATTTCGTTGGGAATGTTATCTTTTTAACCGACTGTCGGCAATGTTAAGATATATTACACTATTATTGTTACACCCTATACAATGTAAGAGGCTAGATGGACTTGGTGTAGCCAAATTAATAATAATATGTGTTACTAGCTGTTGCCCGCGACTTCGTCCGCGTGGTATTTAACAACGTCTCAACCGTTGGCAACAGCCTGCTCGCGTTCTGATCCCGCGGGACGCATTGCAGATTGTTGCTATCAAACTTTAAGCAGGCGCAGCGCTGCAACATTGGTTTTAATTTTTTTTTCGAGAGATCCAATTTTTTTTTCTAAAATAAAAGTAGCCTAAGTTACTCCTTGTTACATCAGCTATCTGCCAGTGAAATTCCCGTCAAAATCGGTCCAGCCATTTCAGAGATTACCCGGAACAAACAGACAGACAGACAGACAGACGGACAGACAGACAGACAGACGGACAGACAGACAGACAGACAAAAATTGTAAAAAATGTTGTTTCGGTATAGGTAACGTGTATACATCCAAATGCACTTAGTAAAAAGCGGTTATTTTAATATTACAAACAGACACTCCAATTTTATTTATATGTATAGATTACAATCAGATAAAATTGATAGTCTATGATCCACGGGTTGGTACTGTAGTTCTAGAAATAACATCATTGTCAATCATACTTTTTTTAAATAATAATAATAATATCGACAAACGAACACACCAACTATACGGTCCCACACTAAGCAACGCTTGTGTTGTGGGTACCGTACAATGGACTTAGGGCGAATTCAGTATATAATACTTATATAGATACTAGACATCCATGACTCGGGTACAAACATTCGTACTCATCACACAAAGTTTGTCCGTACCAGGATTCAAACCCGGGACCCCCACCGCAGGAAGCAGGATTACTACCAACTGCGCTAATCAGGTTGTAAAATTTTACTGTAGTTATCTTTTAAACACAATCTTATTACTTTTTTTTTCTCCTATTTTGCGTGGCGTCTCTTCCAGTTCACGGCCTCCCCGCAGGCCTCGAGGCCGCAGCCCAAGACACGTGATACATATTATATTAGACTCCGCCGTGCACTTAAGACGGTACGTCGCACTCAAGTGTCGAAAGCTTTGAGCTTGAAAGTTTTAAGTGTCCTGTGAATTTCATGTGCCTTTGATTGTGTACTGTCGTGTGTGAAAGATTTTCTGTTATCAAAATTAACTGGTATTAGGAAGGAACTAGCTGCGGCCTGCTGATTTTCTGTTTCCGAGGTTCATTCCCGGGGCGCACCAAATGGTTGCCATTTAGACATTTATAGAGACCATAATGGAAACTATGTTCGTTATATGACAATCGGCTCAACCTATATTAAACTGGCTACGCCGCGCGGTGTTACCCGTGATTAAAAAGTATGTCGATTTCTATGTAATTTTCTGAACCCTAAACTACAACTACCTATGCAAAAAATCATGTCGATCCTTTGCTCTATGATAAATTTAAACAAATCTATCCCACGGGAACCATACATTTCACCGTGATAAAAAACCTATGTGCTATTCCAGACTATAATCTATCTCTGTGCCAAATTTCATCCAGATCCGTTCAGCCGTTCTGGCGTGATTGAGTAACAAACATCCATCCAAACTTTCACATTTATAATACTAGCTGCGCCCGGCGGTGTTACCCGCGCTAAAAAGTATGAAAAATTAAAACATCTATCCCACGGGAACCATACTTTTTACCGGGATAAAAAGTAGCCTATGTGCTATTCCAGACTATAATCTATCTCTGTGCCAAATTTCATCCAGATCCGTTCAGCCGTTCGAGCGTGAAAGAGTAACAAACATCCATCCATCTATCCATCCATCCATCCATCCATCCAAACTTTCACACTTATAATATTAGTATAGATTAGTAGGATTAGTAGGATTAGTGAGATTAGTACCAAACAATCGGTGAAATGAAGAAGACCCTAAAGAACTCAAGATGTTATGAAACAGACTGTACTTCACAATTATAGGTATGCGCTTATATAGTGAGATTAGTCGGGATTCCTCCCGCATAGTGCTAACAAGACTGATCCACACATCTGGCGTCTTGGTGTAGAACGTTCGACAAGCGATTAAGATAACATGCTAGTTGCTGAATCTAACCATGTGCCTTCCCTGAGACAAAATGACAGAGTTAAAGTAAACGTATTATGGGTAATTTTTTTTTTTTTTTATTACATTATAGGCAAGTATTTGATCTCGATCTCACCTGATGGTAAGTGACGATGAGATCTACGATGGAGCATACTTGCCTAGGTAGGAAGGCGGCAGAAGAGCGAGACGCTACATTCACTAGGCACATGCAGCGCAGCTGATCTGACCCGCCATCCATGAATGGCAACACCGAACATCATACCGGAACACGGCTAGGCCGCTTGGCGACATGGCTTTGTTCAGTGGGTGGTGACTAGCCACGGCCGAAGCCTACCACCAGTAGAGTTGTCACCTGGTTGGCACCACCCAGGGTCACGTGTAGGGTATCTCGAGGGTACTTAATTCTCCTACGGACGAAGGTGACTCGACCCCGAACTACTTTTGCTAAAATATTTGTTCAGCCGTGTTATGTGTTAAACTAAGCAAGAAAAATCTTATTTAGTTTTATTATCCAGTAATTTTTATAGGGTATACAAATGTGAAAATATCACTTAAGTAGTAAGTACAATTCTGAGTAATTGTCAAGTATTAAGCCAAACTCTCAAAAGTCACAATCACATTGCTATTATCATTTAATTATGAGCCGTTGTGTGAACAGACTCGGGGCCCTGGAACGAACCAGCATATACTTTCATACTGTCCACACAAAGCTCACATTCCTTTACTCATTACATTATTTTCAAAATCGAAATTCCTTCGTTTCCTATCCTCAACCGTACATACTCGTATACTCACGCGGCACACAATAGGGGGTCAGTTGAGTGCAAAGCCCTTCAGGCAGGTAATCGCCTTTTGACGAGGGTCTGGACACCTGAGCACTTGAAATATTATCTGGAGGTACTCCTAGTGGATGGATCTTGCCATTCAGTAATTTGAACGGGAATTGAGAATCAATATTGTTATAAAATAATAAATATTGCCAGACGAACACACGAACTATACGGTTCCACATTAAGCAACGCTTGGATTATGGGTACCTTACAATGGACTGGGGCGAACCCTATATTACTTATATAGATATTGTATACATTCATATCTTGGGTGCAAACATTCGTGGTCATCACACAAAGTTTGTCCCAACCAGGATTCGAACCCGGGACTTTGTCGCAGCCCTCCTGATGCTTAAACAAAAATAATGCTTAAACGGTTTTAGGATTTATTATTGGTTACGTTATAACAATTTACTTTACTCAGGACCTGTTTCAATATGTGTTGATAAAAGCTATTCACAACATATTTTTTAAGGGCCATCTGTTAAATAACTTATGGATAGGACTTATGGATATTTATCAGCACATGCCGAAACATCGCCTTATGTATTAATACAAGTTAAATTAAAGTCTACTTCTATATACTAATTAAATCTCACACTACAACTAATAAAGTCCTCAGTCCACGGTATGTCTCACGGCGACCCATTTCCTGGCTCCCTGGTAACCCTACACTGACACAATCCCGCCTGTTGCTTTTATTTTCATTTGCCCAACGTAACCTAATAAAGTGGTCTTTTCTGCCCCCCAAGAGTTTCTCTTTCATTAAAAAATCATATTTGCTACAACGTCAGAGTGCTTTTGTTTTGTTTTACAACACAACCAACTGGGATCTAATTATATAGTATAAGACATTCCCTTGAAATTATTTTCCTTATGAGGTAACCTTTTGTACAAAGCATACATACTATAAATAGTAGATCGTATAACAAGTGCATAAGGTGAATTTTATCATTTTTGTTTTAGTTTTAGAAGGAGTAAACATTTTTATGCACTAGTATTCTAGAGCATGTAATGAACTTTTAGTCGGCTACAACCAGCATGAACAGGCTTTTACGAGCATAAGAAGTGAAAATAATATTTTATTATGATTATATAGGAATAGTATTGTAAACTGTTTGTAGTCATGTTGCATTTTTAGGAAAAAGTTTTACTAATTGGAGTGTGGATTGCTAGAATTGTATAAAATCATACAATATAAAGATTCATCCAAGAATCATAACCTCTAATTCTAAGAATGTGAAATACAAATCAGTTCAAATTCTTATAACCAACTTCATAAAAGAAAATATACATAAAAGTTCACTTACACGTAAAGCACTTACCTTAAAAGAAATAAACAACATAAATGGCTACTACAAAATCATTTTAAGCACTCATAATTAAATGCAGACTTTATAACACAAAATAATGAATATGACGCCTTATTAAGTCTAATGGCCATAAAGGCAAATATTTTAATGCAAAGTATCTTATTTAGGCATAGATTACTTACATAAATTTTTCAGACTTTGAATATAAAAACTTTAGATTTACGTGTTAAGTCAATGAGAGGTCGTTGGGGACAATGAAATTATTTTATGGACGGCCCTGTGAATAATAAATAGGGATTATCATTACACTCTTCAAATAATTTCGAGTCATTTTCAAAGGCTAAACTAATAAAGAAGGAAATATAAATAAATCTTACATTTCGAAATAAAACTATTTTTAAGGATTCTATCGCGTTTATTTTTTGTTTTTTTTTTATTACATTATAGGCAAGTATTTGATCTCGATCTCACCTGATGGTAAGTGACGATGAGATCTACGATGGAGCATACTTGCCTAGGTAGGAAGGCGGCAGTACACCGAGACGCTACATTCACTAGGCACATGCAGCGCAACTGATCTGACCCGCCATCCATGAATGGCAACACCAAACATCATGCCGGAACACGGCTAGGCCGCTTGGCGACATGGCTTTGTTCAGTGGGTGGTGACTAGCCACGGCCGAAGCCTACCACCAGTAGAGCTGTCACCTAGTTGGCACCACCCAGGGTCACGTGTAGGGTATCTCCAGGGTATTTAATTCTCCTACGGACGAAGGTGACTCGACCCCAAAATAATGTTTTTACGTTCCCGACGTTTCGACGTAAAAATAAACGCTATAGAATCCTTAAAAATTGTTTTATTTCAATGTGTAGTATTCCCGTAAATATAAGAAATTAAATCTTCCATTTGATAAAATTCTTAGCACTGACCGACTAACAGACAACTCACACCCTGAGCAAGAAGTTCTTTCAGCCATATCTTGACTGTCGAGGCATACAGATAAAGATTAAGTAAAATTGTTTGAATTACTTTACTTTTTATATTTAACTACTGATCAGGCAGGCGTTCTCCTGTCAAAAAAGTTTCGGATTTTCACGATTTTTAAAATTTTCTGAGCAGCTTTTCAATTTTTCTTTTTCTGCATTATCAAATGGCAAATTCTTTTTAAATGATGCTAACTAAAAATACCTATTAAATTATTTTAATGTAGGTAAGTGCGTTATGCACAGGGGCAGAACCGCATCCGATACCAAAATTAAAAGAAAAAAAAACAATTCACAAGAAATGCATTTTCCCCACAAAAGTTTAATACGAAAAAACTTTTTATACCCACCTTCTTTTCTTATCATTCCCTTACAAAACTACACAGTGGGGACGTCACCTTCTATATAAAAGTTTTATGGCGTGGAAGAAAGGGGTTCGGCTATCAAGAATGTACAGACCAAGTTTATGCATCAACTTATTTTTTAGGGTTCCATATTCAAATATACACTCTGTCTGTCTCTATGACACAGCTTTTTTATTCAGAGTGCGACTATATGGCTACAATTATGTACATGTACAGGTCAGGTCAGGTCGCAGAGTTGACTTTAACTCGTATTAATTAGTAAATGTTTGGAAAGATAATTTTCAGTATTATTACGGAGTTTGTTTGATCCACGCTTCCTCGGAACCCAGCCTTGTACGTGGCCTGACACACACTTGCCCAGTTTTTTATGCTCGTATTTTGTTTGGTGACCCTTTAAAAGCGGTCGGCCGATGGACCGTGATCAATTATAGGGTTTAAAAGTTTTACTGATGTACATTGCTATAGCATCGTGCTATTGTAAAACGCACCTTATTTACTATTAAAGCAGTTTATAGTAGTAGCTTAATACTTCACACTGGTCTCTCTCTCCAAACGGGCTATACTCGAATCTATGGAAGGCTTACGCGGGGACAAGCGTCCAACATGTAGAGACCCTTTTTGAGCTTAGAAATACGGTTCTCATAACGGTCCTCGTAATATTAATGATTTGAATGCAATAAAATTATTAAAGAACTCACGTCCGGTTACTTCTTGAAAGTGTTGCCTTCAAACAAACGTGGTTCCAAGTTGCACGCTTTTAAATTTATTTCGTAGCTCGACAGCGTGTTCGACAAAATGGTATCTTCTCAAATGCGATAACAATGTTCACGAATTGTAGATTTGTAGATTTGTGATCTTTTCTCTTGCTCTATTTTATTCCTATCTCACTCGTGGTGTAGAGAAAGCAGCGGACCAGACGAATGATCTCAGATTACGAGTCCTGATTGATTCAAAAAGGCATTCGTCACGGAATCTGGGGTCGCGTTACTGGGATATAGTACCTACATAGCCCCCCCCCCCCCTGATTGCGGGTATAGACGAGGAATTCCCCACGAAAAAAAAAATGTTACTGTGACGAATAACTCTTTTCTATGAAGTAGTAAGGATCATCAAATTCGAATAAAAACTGTGGGATTTTTGTCACAAATTTTAATGAAGATTATTTTATGTATTATCAATATCAAAACAGAACAAAATATTCATCACAAAACTCTGTTGAAGTCCCAAAACTAATTGTATGAGGTAAAAAATATGCACTTGTCATTCCACTAGCAACTTTGAAGTTACACATCGGAGAATGTACACACACACAAATCTGTTGCTAAAAAATAAACAATAGCTTCCACTATTTTTGTAACACTAGTTCCACAAGACCCAAGTGTCTGAAATTTTTTAAAGGAACAACTTCAATGAAAATCCTATAACATACTGTACGTGCTTGTCAAACATGTTATGCTTTCTTCTCGTCTTTGAAAAATAGTTCAGATATTCTTTGGGGCTGTATTTTGAAAATATTTAAGTATATACTTGTTTATGTGCGCATAAGTCTTGCGTATGTGTGCATATATTTTTGGGGTCGAGTCACCTTCATCCGTTGGCGAATTAAATACCCTCGAGATACCCTACACGTGACCCTGGGTGGTGCCAACCAGGTGACAACTCCACTGGTGGTAGGCTTCGGCCGTGGTTAGTCACCACCCATTGAACAAAGCCATGTCGCCAAGCGGCCTAGCCGTGTTCCGGCATGATGTTCGGTGTTGCCATTCATGGATGGCGGGTCAGATCAGCTGCGCTGCATGTGCCTAGTGAATGTAGCGCCTCGATCTACTGCCACCTTCCTACCTAGGAAAGTATGCTCCATCGTAGATCTCATCATCGCTTACCATCAGGTGAGATCGAGATCTAATACTTGCCTATAATGTAATAAAAAAAAAATAAAAAAAAAATTGTGGAGTATCAATACGTAAATACACGATAACATTAACTATACGAAATAATTTCAGCCTACTATTTCTGTACCTCAAGCACAATTTTTACGTACCGTTTTGGTAACGTAGCGTCTTCCATTCCTCACACCACAGATTTCATAATTAGGTATGACAGTGATAGCATATATTCTCGAAGAACCAAGAAACTGTGAGCACTTTCTGCGTAGATCGGTCCGCAAGCAAAAACTAAATATGAGGGTACCCCAGTTCAAACTTTAACACTAGGACGTCCAACACCTCAGTCCTCCCGTGACCGTCGTTGTAGTAAAGCAGCCGAAACGTCGGACACGTCAAAATACAAAATAAACGCGATAAAATCCGTAAAATGACTTTTATTGCAATGTGTAGTATTCGCGTAAACATAAAAAATCAATATCTCATTAAAATGTATGAATCGTGTAAACTATTCGCTTCGGCGCAAGCAGCGTTCTCATAATACTTATGTTCTTTTTGACATTTCATTAAAAGGTCATATTCATAGTTCCAGATACATACTAGGTCTCGTATAAGAATTAGTTAGCACTTATACAACCGATTCTTTTGTTCTGAATCTGAACGCGGCTGTAATACTTTCAGACATAAATGTTCCTTCCATACTTCCAATACTTACGACATTTATACCGATTTATATACAACGTGTTATTCAATTAACGCAAAACCTCAAATTGTTTCGTCTAGAATTTTAATTAGAGTCTATATTGCACTGTTTGAATATAGGAGTTCTACAAGAAAAAAACTATTTGTTTTATTTATTTAAGGTCTTCCTACATTTGTGACATCCTGTGTCTTCCTAAATTGTGACAGTGGTTTTGTGAGTACATGACAGTGAGTAAATACAAATTGGTGCTGTTTTTAGAGAATCCCTTATTCGTCTATTAGAACATATTTTAGCCTATCTACTTAAAGATTCATGTAACTTTTACAATAATGTATATACTACGTGAATCAATTTAACATAATGAAAATCTGTTTGGGTGTCTTTTGCGGTATTTATATAACACGCTGTACAAGGGGTCCAATAAAACCGCCTATTAGGTCGCTCTCCCCCATCTCCCCGCCACTTATATGGAATCAATCCACTTGTCATCGTGGCCAACGATAAAAACTCGGGAAAATTGCGTGTGAATCGTTTGGTTTATAAGGTGCGGGTAGACTGGCCGATGTTGATTGGACCAGCATCGGTATATCGGTATACCGGTATGCCGGCCGGTACATTGGTGATTCAAAGAGGGTGCACTAATCTTTGAACCTTCGTATCTTTAGCGCATTTTAAAAATTATGATACGTCACCACTTTGATACGTGTTTTTTTTAATTGCTCACAAAACTTCACAATTGTCAATTTTGTTAATCAAAATTCTGAGAACTTTTTATATCGATATAATTGTAAGTCCGATTTCATATGATTATTACAATTGTGCTAAAACAGGGCAGGTTCAAGGCATAGAATATCTTTACTGAGTTAATAAGTGTGATAAACTAAACTCAAATTTGAATACAATTTTATTTTAATGTAGGTCCATGCGTCATTGCCTTAACTAATAAATAGTGCGTCGGGAAACTTACGGCCCACCCCTGAATGGGGGTGCCCGATGTGCGAATCGTGAGAATGATATATCAGAAACGAACGCCAAGTATGTCATGACAAATCAAGACGCACATATCTTTGTTAGTGGATAGCTTTTGTTCCCAACGTTGTCTTGGTAAACTTTTGTATTAAGAACATAACAAATATTTAAAAAAACTATTATCATTTGATACAACTGCCCTACTGATATGTATTGGGCCTTCCAATATCATGAAAAATAAATTACACGCGTTTTAAACGTAGATATTTTTTGATTAACTTTATTGTATGGTACTATCTATAAGTTGCTAATAGTTTAGTTAGCTTTTGTAGAATTAAAAATACCGTTTACTACCACGTTCAGTTTAATGATAGCTACTTGAATTTTCTTTTATGAGCGTCTGGGTTTGATTCCCGTGTCGTGCAGAAACTAACATAATCCACTGACCCTTGATTGCATGTCAACACTGTTCAGTAAAATTGTATTTTCACAACAATACTGGACGATTTAAGTAAATAGTAGAGCCCTATAATATTCCCATTTTTATTGAGTTTATAAAACTGACGCAGAAAAGCTATTTGCTTAGGGAATTTATTTTTGAAAATGTTTATTATTATTTCATTTTATAAAATAAAAGATTGTTTTTAATTTAAGTCCAATAATAAATCTTAACACCTACGTTTACGACAGTTTTATTGGCGAGCGAAGTGAACGGCCGAGGAATTTTCACTTTTATTTAGAACATAAAAAAAACAGTCAAGTATATTTTTTACTAACAAAAGCTTTTAGAACATGAATGTACTGAGGTAAATATCAAGGAGATCTACTTAAGAATACTCGTTGCTGCAAGTCACAACTACTAAAACAACCAGAAATTAATTAAACCCATTTTTCCTTGCTCCCCAAATTTCCGTAGAGTAGACAAACTGTTGTTCAGGTAAAGCCTGTAGTGCTATTCAAGTATACAAACAGTTGTAAAAGTTGAAAAATATTTGTCCAGTTGGAACCTCAGCGTCCTCGGCGTCCAAAAAGGGCTTTTGCGTAAAAGCCTCTTTTTGAAAGGCCCTATTCTGGCAAGGATAACTTTTAAAGTAAATAAAAATAAACTTAGGTATCAGTGCTACATTTATCGAATCAAAGTGTGTAACACTTTTTTAATTAGTACCTTATATCACTAATAATGCTAGCAGAACTACTTTTTTACAGAACGTCCTTTTGAGTTGTAGTGCTAGCCAATTATTTCATTTCTAATCATTAAAAAAGTTAAGCGTATCTTATTATTTACAGAACTATTTTATTAAGTACCCAACTTTGTCAACAGCTAACAAAAACTGTTTAGTTTAGTTCGAATAAAAACAAAAACATTATACTGAGCTCGTCTCGAATTCATTGAGTAGTAAAGGAGAACTATGAAAAAAAAATGGTTTCGACTAAAAAACCCTGCACATTGCGTTATTGAATCATTCGACTTTTAATTTATTTTGACACCAATCACAAGCGTCTATTGAAATCGACCAATGAAAATAATATAATCAACTTTATAATGAGCATAACACAATCGATTGCTCCGTCTAACAGTCATTGCATTTTTATCAATGGTAAAGGACAAAAATCACATTTTTTTTCTTAAATTTTTAATTAGATATAAAACATATAATATATGTTTTGTATAAAACCCGCACTTTTTATTATATTATAATAAAAAGTGCGGGTTTTGTAAATTTTTCATCACAAAACAATGATCATGATGAGTTCCACGGCCTAAATATCAAATGAAAAGAAAGCCTAGGTCTATTTCCTTTTAATTTCCAGAATAAGGCCGTAAACAGCGGCTGACAGCGGACAATCCCTATTGTTGTTTTGATTAAATTTCGACAGAGCGATGCAGATTGTTCTTTTTATGCAGCGCAGGGAAAAATTGGACTGGATCCGGAGGGTGTATTTTATGGACAACTCCACATGGGATGCGCTGAAGAAAAACAGTATTGGATATCTCCAAGTATTGAAAAGAAAACTAAGTGTCGATGATACTGACATTGCTCGTAAAATAAGCAGTTAGAATATGTTAAAATGTCAGGTTAATGACAAACTAACGAAGCTTCTCAGTTTATTTTTGGCTTGCAACTGTATTTGCTTAATGATTTATAACGATAATAAGAGGAGACTTCAAGTCAATTATTATATTTACATTAAGATATGTATGAGTAAATTATAGTTGGTTAAACAGTTTTGTAGCATTATTATATTATCTATACTTATGTAAAAAATCAAAATCTACTGACTGATTGACTGAACTACACACTCACCACGAAATCTCCAAAACCATGAGACCTAGTGATTTGAAATTTGGTACGCGGGTTTCTGTGGGTCCCTAGGTGCTCGCTAAAAAAGAATTTTAGGAAATTCGGCACCTAAGGCCTACAAGGGGGGGGGGGGGGGGGGAAACCTTAAATGGAAAATTTTCAACATGTCCACGCAGACGAAGTCGCGGGCAAAACTAGTTATCGATATAAAGAAAAAAAACGCTATTAGTTGATTTATTTTGTCTCTGTGAACGAGCTTTACTGAAATATACATTACATATTTAATGGAATTTGGTATGCAAATAGCTTGTAAGGCGGGTCAAGATTAGGATAATTTTTGTACTGAGAAATGTTTAGCCGAATAACCAAAAAAAGGGTAACTCTACATCCCCTACACAGATGACAATTAGAATTTACCATGAATATTATTTTAAAAAAAAATATAAATGTTGTTTCAGATAATTATTGGGGTTCACACGGGATGTTCAAAAGACTAAAATTCACGCGCACTAAGTCCTAGGGACAGCTAGTTGATAATAATAAGTAGAAACTTAAACTAACATTTTGATGAACCAATGAACCCAATGAACTTGACAGCGTGGACCTTGTCTCACTATCATTGCTGGTAAATCGCTTTCACTAACTGTTAGAAATTAGGTGAATACAGTATATTACATAATCATTAATGTAAAACCAAATTGTTATTCCAATTTTAAACATAAAATCATAAAGACGCGACCCACAACGACTTATAACAATAGATAATGAATGACAATATATCACAAATATTCCTTGAACGTACGGGACCTAGTACGTTCGAATTTTAAATCCAATAACCGATATAATTTTATCGAAGTATTCACACACAGAAGCTTACACAACATAACTCAATACTAACACCTATTAATATGTAAATCAAATGTTTAATTATACAATTGCAAGCGCCACAGCCGCGACTGTAGCAAATCACAATGGAATGTAATTTAGACTGTGTCCGGCGTTGCCTTAACGGTCCAACGGAGTCGATCTTGTCCCTGAAGTGTTTCACCGGTGGTCAGTGTTGCCACACGCTTTCCTCATCACCAGAACAAACTATAAATAGTGTTGGGTACAGCAGAATAGTACAGTCAACAACATGAAGTTGCTCTTGGTGGCAGCAGCCGTTTGTGTGGTGGCGGTGTACACCAGGGAGCTCGGGGAGGAGGAGAAGGACCTCGTGGCGGCCGCGACTGGCAAAGGCCACGGTCACCATCATGAGGAAGGCGGTGGCAAACATCACCACGCTGAACACCATCATGAACACGGCCACAAAGGGCACAAGGGACACAAAGGTCATCATCACCACCATAAAGGAGACCACGGCCATCATGGCAAACATCACCACGAAGGACATCACCACGAGCACGGCGGCGGCCACAAGAAGCACTGGGATGAACACGACCACCACGGACATCATCACGAACACGGCCACCACCACAAAGGCGGCAAACACGGCCACCACAAACATCACGACAAGGGCGAAAAGACCGACGGCTACCACAAGAAATACCACAAGGACCACTTCCACAAGGACCATCACTTCTACGATGACCACCACAAAGAAGGTAAACACCACAAGCACGGCCACCACCATGGACATCATGAGGATAAGGGCGGACACCACAAGAAGGGCGGCCACCACGATCACGGACATCACGAGCATCACCATGGCAAACATGGGCATCATGATAAGCATCATCATGATGAGGATCATCATGGCCACAAGGGGCATCACGGACACGAGGAACATCATCACCATCACCACGACCACGGGAAGAAGGGCGGCCACCACGACCACAAGGACTGGGGCTTCCACCACGGGAAGCACTAAGCTCCCAGTGTATCGCTGTGATATTATTTGTTACGTTTTTTACGGGTTCATGTTAGTATATCATAAATTATTCTTTAAGCGCTGTTATGAAAATAAAATGTTTATATTTTAATTTGATGTTAATTTTCTTACCTACACCTATTAATATCATTCTTTATAAAAATATATATAATAATTATTATCCAAAGAATAAGAAGGAAACGTAGGGAGTGCAAAAACAGAAAATAAACACGATAAAATCCGTAAGATTAGTTTTATTTTAATCCAAATAATGTTTTGCTTCTAGCATAGGCTTAACAATATCTGATCATTCTCAGCCAAAACAATCTTACCATTGTCTTAAAATCATCTTCCAGCTATTATTGGCGCATTTCCCTATATCTTCTTGTACTTAACCTTCAACTTGCAGAGGTTTACAATTGAATTACCTACTAAACATTTTTCAATAGAAAAGTACATAACAATGCCATTGTAGCTTTTTATAAATAAGAGGTTACACTCAAAACATTAAAATCATTGTCTCAAAATAAAATTATTTTATAGTCCTTTATGCTTATTAAAATAAAGGCGCACACACAAATAAGGCAATGCCATCTCAAACTTAGTGTGCGTTGAATACCTACCCTAAAAATAATAGGAATAGAAGCTAATTTAACCAACCAGCTTGGCTATATCCAAATTACTCCCAAATTATAATCACACGAACTCACATAATATCCTACTGGGCTGGAGCTACCCTAATCTGTCTTGGTTAAAAGGTCACCTGTCCCTGCGGAATTATAAGGGAAATCCGCATTTCGCTAATTTCTTATTCAACGTGATAGATTACCTGTTTCGAGGTTCCCATTCTACCTGCGTCGGTCTTAGATATAAACTCTACAGAGCATTAAGTAAATAATGTTTTGAAATTATAGTTCTGTGTGGAAATAGCAAGAGAGCAAATGATAGACGAGATTTTTATGAACAAGATTCAAGAAATAAACTTCGTAGCCAAATAAGGCATGTGCACTGATGCGTAATGTTTGTTTTGTATCGCAATACGAAGACCAACGGTATAGCCCTAAACTAAACGCGTGCATTTAGGGGCCTATACAATAGATTGGGGGTGATATCAGTAAACCACTGATTAAGTAACAGTTCGTGGATATAATTTTCGAGATTATTTTTTTAAATAAATAAGTAACAAAGTATTTAATGTGGTACTCACAGTTTACGAGAATGCCATAGATACTAAATGATATTCACGAACTAAATTTCATCCAATAAATTAATTACACCAACATTCTATCAAAGACTTTCACCAATGAAATTATAATAACTTATAATGTAATCAGACTTAAATTAATTATTTGATACAAATCCTAAAGTTTAATTTCTGAATTGGCTTTAGATCTAAATAATAACTTATTATCCGATTATGCGTACAATGAGATTTCGAGAACATAGACTGGAGCGAAATTGACCGATTTTCTAAGACCTAAGTTAAATGTACCAGTCGTAGATATACACGTTTAAATACATTATTAGATTGGTCTAGAGCTCCTTTATTTAAGGTGTGGTGACTTATAAAGCGAGTGAATAATTGTGTGGTTTCTGATTATGGTTTTAATAAAATTATTTTCGTCATCATTATTGCACAGACATTAATAAATATGAATTTGTTTTTATTAAAATTTCAGCAGACCGAACTTCTTGCTAGTTAAGATTATTTTGAGAATCAAAACATATTCGACATCTATTGCTATCTTATATTTACACAATAAAAATAAAAAGAATTTATCGCATTGAAATACAACTTATTTTATAGATTTTGTCACGTTTATTTTATGTTTTTGCGTTCCCGACGTTTCGGCTGTTAAAAGCATAAAATAAACGCGATAAAATCTGTAAAATCAGTTTTTTGTCAATGTGTAGTATTCGCGTAAATATAAAAAAATAAATGTAATTCATCGCGTTTAAAATTCGTTTTATTTCAATTTTAGACAACGGCCAATAAGAAATATTATACGAAACAAAACAAATAAATAAAATAGGCTAGCGAAAATAAAAGAGGAAAGTTCTATTTATGAAAATTATTTCGAAATAAAATAATCTTGCAGTAGACAAATGAGGTTAGTTTTATTCCGCTACGACTCCGACCGCACTTCAAAAGCAATATCCTCAAGTCAGTTGGCAAGTTAAGCTATTGGATCGTAGGTACATTAAAACTAATGCTTGACCAAACCTGTGACTAAGTATACTCGGATTCAGTTATATACCGAGTATACTTATATTTCCAAACGAAGTATAATTTATAGACGTCGTTAAGGTTCCACACTATGCAACGCTTGTATTGTGGGTACCGTACAATGGACTAGGGGCGAACTCAATATGTACTACTTATCTAGATACTAAACATTCATGACTCGGGTAAAGGTATTTGTGCACATCACGCAAAGTTTGTCCTTATCGAAATTCGAACCCGGGACTCTCAGCGCAGAAAGCGGGGTCACTATCAACTGCGCTTATCAGGTCGTCATGTATCGTATATACTATCTATACTAATATTATAAATGTGAAAGTTTGGATGGATGGATGGATTGTTACTCTTTCACGCCAGAACGGCTGAACGGATCTGGATGAAATTTGGCACAGAAATAGATTATAGTCTGGAATAGCACATAGGCTACTTTTTATCCCGGTAAAATGTATGGTTCCTGTGAGATAGATTTGTTTATTTTTTTCATAGAATACCAACAAATTCATTTTCTCATACATTTGGTTCTGAGGCGGTACGAAGTTCGCCGGGACAGCTAGTCTTAGTTAAATTTATGTTAGAACATACTCTATCATTATAACCGTACAATGAGTATTTGAAAAGTAAAATAAAATAAATGATACTTTACATTGGAAATCCCGGTCCCATTTCAATAATAACGTATGAATTGGGAATGCAAGTGAAATAGACTGACACATCATACAGGGTTCGCGGAATCCGTTTATATGTCTAGCGTTACAATTTATAAGCTGTAGCGGGATGTGTTTAGTTGTGTACAAATGTTCGAATACGAATAAATAGTAAATTCTCAAGAAGTCCGGGCAATATTCAACCCATATTTTATTATTTGTATTATAAATCAAAAACTACTATTTTGCGCCATAGATTTTATCCAAAATCTATCAGGAACATTGGTAGACGCAAGAGTAGCTCTGGCTATTCAGCGCATAAATTCAGCCAGCATCCTGGGCACGCTACCGTATGGGCCATTTTTTTACACTTTTTGTAAATATTAAGTAGTTAAGTTTTTCTAGTCTCTTTTTAATCTATATTTGTTTTGTATAATAATGTAATTTGCAATGGTACAAGTTCTCCTAAATACTATATAGTACTAATCCTTGCTAGGTTTTCAAAGACTTTTACATTTCTTATTTTCGTGTCAATGCCGATTTGTCTGCTATCACCGTGAATAGATTAGTAACTATAGAATAGTCGCCACGGTATGCAGCATCTGGAAACATACTTCAATATTATCGCTTAGAAAAACTCCATCCCTTCAAAAAGGCTTCACTCTTCACACAAAAAAGATAAGCGTTTTAATGGCTATTATCGGCAGCTCTTGTAACTTGAAGCCGCGATAGCCCGGGCAGAAACGGTCGCGTAGTAACGCGAAGCATCCATTCAACCGTGTCCGTTTGAGTACACTCACTTTGCTTCGTCGGTGCGTCACTTCAATGTATACCTGCCTTTATCATTCGATCTGATATAACGAGTCGTCAGCCTTTTGGCGCGGATCACAAAGTAATGAGAAAATGGAGATGTGCTAGATCGAAAATGGCATTAATTCAATAAACTAAGGTTGATTTTGGAAAAAAGAAATGTGTTATGTACTTATTAAACTACCATAAGCTATGTTTAAGGCGACATAACCAATATATATATAGCTCTTTGCTGCAAATGTTCTATACCTACAGCATCACTGGATGATATGTATAGTGTTATTAAGCTTTTACTTGGACAGTAATTGCTGGAGAATACTGTGGAGATTAGATATTGGAAGATAATATGATTCCCTACTTTGAGTTTCAGAAAATTTCATTTCATATTTGTCTACAGCTTCCAGTCCACATTACGGTACCCACATTACAAGCTATACTATTTTAAGACCATACTACTTTGCCCGCAATATTAATTTATTCATTTAAAACGACCACAATTTACTTTCCCGAAGTAACATTCAAATATTCACACAACAATAATGGAGCTTTGGAGGTTACTGTACCTTTTAGGTATTGGATACAAAACATTGCACACAATTAAAAGGTAGCCTTGCCAATACAGGTTTGTAAGGAAATACCAACATTAATAGTATCAAGATGTAAGTTATCTCCTGCTCCTCGGAGCCAATACAGCTAAGTGGCCGGAACTGCATTACTAGTTAACTACTTTCGTGATATTTGTTCCTATTGGTGTTCCTGCCCGGCATTAGCGGAACGACGTCGATGGTTTCGCGTTAACGACGCAACATTAGACCCTGAATCTGCGTTTGCTCATTTCGATGTGGTTTATCTAACTAGATCTCGGTATCTAAGTGTTAAAGGTTTGATATTTAGGCCCAAAACTGGGAATCGTACTATTAAATCTGATTAGACAAAGTCGTGATTTAAAAAAAAACTAAAAAAAAATCCTAGTCTTTCACAGGATTTAGATCAGACCTCGGATACACCTTCTTTTAAAAGAACATAAGAAACTATGGTGTGGCGTTCTTGATTCATTAGAATAAAGATTTATGAAATTTAATCATTGATGCTAATACAGGAAACCAGTGGGGAAACATAAATAGGATCCTCAAATACACATTGTGAGAAGTAATCTAATTTAGAATTGCTGGAACATACATACGAGGTTTTTAATTTGTTAACAGGTAAATTACTATGACGCTTTTTAACTTGCCCAGCAATGTATTGTTTATCTCGTTTTCTATCAGATCGCGAATAACAAAAGAAGGCATGAAATTTTCCAGTACTATACGGCAAGTGCGAGATTGTTCGTAAGCTAACCATATACTTTATAGTGTACCGTATTAAGACATTTTGTAGTAGAATTAAAAGTTTTAAATACCACCCGCTAGAGGCGCTTTTCAAGTCTCCATACAAAATGTCTATATACGGTAGCCTATAAATTATACAGTTACGGTCAAATTTATAGAAATTATAATGGTTGCTGTAAAGCAGCCGAAACGTCGGGAACGTAAAAAACATACACAAAAACAAACAACAGCGATAAAATCCGTAAAATTAGGTTCATTTCAATGTGTAGTATTCGCGTAAATATAAGAAATCAATATGTGACCGTTTCTTATAACACACTACAAAGCCTATAGCACGCTTTAACTAAACAGTGTTAGTAACTTGTTATAACTAATGTCTATAAATTCGACCGTTAGATTGCACTTGACGTACTGGCTAAAAAAGATGGTATATAAACCAACGACGATACCGTGAGTACCCGCTATCGGCACCGATATACGTATTTATATAGGGAGGCAGCGATGGCGCCGCAGCCCGGGGATTCCGAATACAAATTAGTGTAGTTATAAAACTGTGAGCTGTATACACAGTCTCTAGTCTCAGATGTGCTGTTTAACGAAACATTGTGTATCGGCTGATAGTTGTTGTGGAACTTGTTCGATCGAGTTCAAAGTGTTCTTGTTTTAGCTCCGATTCAAATCTCGCTTTGAGAGTGGTGGCCATAAATCAATCTTAACTCTCTCACTTTACGTCATAATTTCACTAAAGAGTCATTTCAAGGATAAATTTTTAAACTGGTGCTGTTTGCATTAACATGAAACTCGGTAACAATGTGCGGCTGAAACAAGAAAACGCAGTTGTTCCGCGGTTTGCGGTTAATGACCGGCGGCCGTTGAGGTTAGCTCTGAAGGTTTTACAATCTCGTGAAACATTTAGAGTGAACCAAGGTAAAACTGTGCATGTGCCATTATGCGGTATCATTTTTAAAAGTTCTGGCATTTATGTAGGGTGAATGTTTCAAGTGACCGTGGATGACCAATCCGAAACTATTGGGAATAACGATTTTGATGACGACTTAAACTTGATCATTAAAAAAACCTTGAGAGAATTGCAACCCAAATAGGGATGAATAAAAACAAACTAAAATTTAATTGATTTCTTATATTTTCACGAATACTACACATTGAAATAAAACGAATTTTAAATATTTTATCACACTGTGAGCACTTTCTGCGTAGATCAGACCGCAAACAACAACTCAATATGAGGGTACCCCAATACAAACTTTTTTTTTTTGTTATACATTATAGGCAAGTATTTGATCTCGATCTCACCTGATGGTAAGTGACGATGAGATCTACGATGGAGCATACTTGCCTAGGTAGGAAGGCGGCAGTAGATCGAGGCGCCACTAAGACACTAGAACGTCAAACACCTCAGTCCTCCGGTAACCATGGTTGCTGTAAAGCCAAAACGTCGGGAACGTAAAACGTCGGCATAGATTGTAGTATCTAAACCAGCCTCACAAACTCTATTAGCCCTATCATAAATTAAAGCAATACCTATTTCTTTTTCCAAACCATTGCATTTGAAGCTTAACGTGAACGGGCTTAACTGGACCAATCCCATTAATCTTAAGCGCCCAAGCGCCCAAAATACTTAACGCTCTTTGTTAACCACTAAACGGTTAGTTTGCACTAGATTTACGGGTTTCTCGGTATCTGAGGCGTGCGCCTGTCCGCACATTAGGCTACAATATTAATTGCTTGCAATAAAGTCGTTTAGTTGCCCATGAAATAGGTATACCAACAAGTCTTGGTTGGAAAGAAATACATAGTAAAAACCTCAGGTTCATGCTGCTCGTCTGCCCCAATGTTCGTTGGTTCTTGGATTTTATGCTTCCATCCATCCCAACTTTAACGTCGAAATTCTTAAAGTTTTCTCGGTCACTGCCTGTAGTTGGTTCCATGGTTAGTACAAAAATATGCCACGCTAAGGATTCTCTTCCTGAAAAAGTCCAAGACTACGTCACGATCAGTGTTGCTATTGACATCTTCAAAAGAATTAACACTGCTCATTGGTCGAAGATGGCTATGACACAGACGATATTTTTATACCATAGTTGTGTAGCGTACCACACGTACCACAGATCAGACACACACAGAGACAACAGACAGTGTATCAGCTACATCGGAGTGCACAAAATGTAGGTATATGTTGGTACCTGTTTTGATATAACAGATACAAAAAATAAGATAATGTAATTTTACTCCCAAATTTATAGAACACTAGCTGTCCCGGCGAACTTCTTACCGCCTCAAAATCAAATGTATGAGTAAATTAATTTATTGGTACTCTATGAAAAAATTAAACAAATCTATCCCACGGGAAACATACATTTTACCGGGATAAAAAGTAGCTTATGTGCTCTTCCAGACTATAATCTATCTCTGATCCAAATTTCATCCAGATCCGTTCAGCCGTTCTGGCGTGATTGAGTAACAAACATCCATCCATCTATCCATCCAAACTTTCATATGTATAATATTAGTTGGATTCTCATTGACATTTACCGGCAACCCAAGTAAGCAGTCAGATTTTTTATTGTCGTTTTATTAATTTCGAAGCATAATACAAGGCCATACCTTAAACCGTAATCAACGAAACAGTGCACTCACCGAAATACGTGATGGCTGTTAAAACTCAGGGATATCGTCCGGTGTACACAGTGCGGTGCTGTATCTCCGCATATGTACAGAGCTTTATTTAAACTTTTTCGTTCCCCTATCCACCGATGTGTTCACACCTTTTGTTTTTAGAATTCGTTGTTTGTGTAGCACGAATGAATGTGTGGGCTGTGTGTATTGTGGCTTAGATAAAATAGAGTGGACTCACAGCTTTCATTACAAATATTGGTTCGGGCAAAAAGAACATAAAACCATAGAGGTGTTTTACATTTATGGAAATGTATGAATCGATATTAATGTTTATATTTGTAAACGAAAGCATTAGAAAAACAGACAGACAGACATAGCCGAACTATAAAGATATTTTAGCATTTTGGTACGGAATCCTAAAAATTAAAGCAATGCTAGCATATCGTCGTTATCTTCCAAACTCTCGATTGCTTCTGAAAATTGATTCCACACATGGATAAACAAACAGAGTCTTCATATTTATAAGATACCGCGTATTGTGTAAGGTTTCAAATCTTCCAGTATAGAGGCTAGAAAAAGTCAGGCTAATATTTATTCTAGTCCAACTAAATGTCTACAGTCAACATCAAAGGGTACTCTGTCGTATTAAAAGCTTTGCCGTCCTCGGAACGTTAAATTATTTACATTTATTTCCTTATCCAAATTATGTACACAAATGAGCAATCGCTGTGAAGAACGCCTATACGCTGAGTTGTGGTGCAAGTGATAAGTGACGTTCGGAAATTGATATTAAAATTTACTGGCTCTCGTAATATATTAATTCATTGTTATTTTATTTTTTTAGCGTGAATTTTAATTAATAACAATCTTGAAGGAACCCTTTCATGATTATGAGAGAGAGAGAGAGGGACAAGAATTATTCTTGATTTTTATTTCGTTAATAGCTAAGCTAAGTTTTAGCTGTTTCTTGATATGCAGCCCTATCCACAACTTCGACAGGTGACCAATATAAATTACGTATCAGCTCTTTATGAAAGAAAAATAATATTACAACTCAATAAGACAAAGCAAATACGAAAAAGCAAAAACAGTAACTCTCTAAAAAGATAACAAATAGGAACAAGCCAAGCCCTAAATTGTATTTATTTAATTATCTATTCGCTCATCACTTGTTCCGCACCCTAATACTACCTCACAGCAAAGAAATGGCTCGTAAAAAGGCGTCGATCATAAAAATATTTGATTAGGCCTGGTCCCAACAGTGGCAATTCAGTGTGCTGAAACATTTATAAGTCTCTGTAAGTCTACATTATTCAGTTCAATGCAAACGGAATTTATAAACTCTCGGGCATGACGTACAACCTTCTTGCTTATTAAAAGTTAATACAATGTAATCGAAATCTTGATTCATAACACTTATTTATTATCGCCAGACAAACACACCAACTGTTAGGTACAGACCAAACCAAGTATGTATTACGGGTACCGTACAATGGATTAGGGGTGAGCCCCAGTATTTTATAATAATACTTATATATATAAATATCCATGACTCGGGTACCAGCATTGGTGCTCACATAAAGTTTGCCCTTATCAGGATTCAAACCCGCGAAACTCAGACCTGGGCCCCAAGTCTGCTAACACAATCGATTCATAATCGAACAGCAACCGCATAGTAACTGTCACTTTTGACAGATATTGTATGAGATATCTGTCAAAAGTGACAGTTCATATGCGGTTTCTGTTCGATTATGAATCGATTGTGTTAGCAGACTTGGGGCCCAGAAGGCAGGGTCACTACCTACTGATCTAATCAGGCCGTCAGACAGAATTGAGATATGCAGCACTTAACACATAAAATTATAACTTGTTAAGATTATTTTAAACATATTATTATGTTAAGTCGTTGTTTATCAAACCGAATGATTATAATCTGCCAGTAAAATATGCCCTTGACCCTTGAATTGCCCTTAAACAATTGAATGAACGATTTATCAACCATTGTTTCGCGATGCCAAAGAATATACAAAAAAAAAAAGAAAATACAACATCCTATGTATACAGAATGCGATCATTCATCGAACCGAAGCAGGGGGACTGGGACAGTCCAGGGAGCCACCTAATAAATCAGGATATGTTTGCATACGTCCTCCATAAAATGGGGGATTATTCCGGATAATCCCGGTTGCAATTTTTATGGGGGTAACGTAAACCCTTTTTCCATCATGTAGGTTAGTGTATGCTTGTGTTAGAAATTATAATGAGGTTTGTTTATTTGGATCCCATTAAAAAAATTAAGTAGGTATATAAAATTGTCATATCTCGCAACGCCACGCAATGATTCCACAGTTAAAAGGTGTGAGATGTAATTTTAAGCCATGTCAATTTATAGAATGGACCTATTCAATAACTTGTTGTAAATTCTTTCCTAATAAAACGAATTACCTACCAACATTAAGTGTCTGAATCAATATCAAACACGAATTCATTAACATTGTCACATTTTTTTCATAGTAAAATTACTTACCTATTTTTACAATAAAGATAGTGTCTTGACAATCAAGTAGGCTTGACATGGCGATTATGGAGACCAATCAGAACGCGCACGGCACGCACGCACGGTACATAACAACTTTCTAAATTCATATGCCTCTAATGACGACAAACCGGAATTAAAAAAAAATAGAAAGGGTATATCAATCTATGCCACATGTTGGAAAAAATATAGGCATGGTCCGATCTACGCAGAAAGTGCTCACGGTGTCTTGACGTCTTGCAAAAATGTGTTTGATTTTGGATTTAATATTAATTACTGGATCCCAAGTCGGTAGTCGTATCGACCGTGGATCATACCGCAAACAACAACTAAATATGAGGATACCCCAGTTCAAACTATGACACTAGGACGTCAAACACCTCAGTCCTCCCGAGACCGAGCTTGCTGTAAAGCAGCCGAAAAGTCGAAAACGTAAAAACATAAAATCGCGTTTATTTTATGTTTTTACGTTCCCGAATTTTAGGCTCCTTTACAGCAACCGAAGGCACGGGAGGACTGAGGTGTTAATGTCAACGTGACGTCTTAATGTCAACGTATAAAATCGGTAAAATTCGTTTTACTTCAATATGTTTGGGAACTAATTGTGAGCCTTATATTAGCCTCGCTCAGTTAGTACGTGTCTCGCCCTTGGAAAATGATGAGGCTGCCTCGTCCAAGCGTTGTCACCCATAATGTTCTCGCCGTCACCCAGACTATTTATGTCAGTTCACGTATACTGATTGCTCGGATCAAAATTGGGGCTGCCGCGTGCGATGAGCTTAAACCATCGATGCTACGCGGTCAGTCAATACACGACTATTCACAATTTACTTTGTTTACTTTTTCATTTTATGCGTTCGCAATAGCCTACAAAATAGAACACAGTCCCGCGCGAGTAGCCATAGCGGACGCACGTGTCTCACTACGCTTGACCCGTTATCTTGTTTTTATCTACGAGTTAAGTAATAAAGTGACACTCAACAACTGAAACAACGAAAACAGGGTAACTCCTGGAAACAGGAGACCCTTTATATCAAGATGTCATCTACCCCAACGTCCCATAAACCCCCAATGTCTCAACTACCCACACAGTTACAACCAGCGCCCAACACTTCAAGTTATGCCAATGTGACGTCATCAACATGTTTCCCCAAGAAAGACCAAGCTATTATATTGGACTCAATCGATGGAATAACGCTCAGGGAGTATCTTATTGCCTTAACGTCTATTATTCCAGCGACAGCTATTCGATTTATATCTCGCATATCGAATGCACGAATATGTATCTACCTTGATTCCAAAAAAACAGCGGATAACCTAGTCGAAGAAAAGAAAAAGATTAATATTCATCAAAATGTTCTTGAAATTAAACCGTTAATTACGAGAAACAAAAGAATAGTTTTATCAAACGTATGTCCCGTTATACCAAATTATGTCATTGAACAAAAATTTGAAGAATTGAAAATAAAGATAATGTCACCTATAACATTTATGAAAATAGGTGTGACTGATCCCGGATTCTCCCATGTATTAAGTTTCAGAAGACAGTTATATATTAGCCCAGATGATGAATTACGCATCCCAGAATCATTCCAATTATCCTTTGAAGAGACGAATTATTGGATATATATATCTTCTGATGCCCTAAAATGTTTTTCCTGCAACACTATGGGTCACTTAGCCAAGAACTGCCCCCAAATCTTATCAAACACCCAAACCTTCTCTCAAGAAACAGATAACCAAACGGCCGAAGTAATAAAAAACATATTTGACAGAAATGATGATCTTAGACCAGACCCTATACTTACGCCACATACGACACATGAATTTTCACAACCACCACAAATAACGCCTAAAGGAAAAAAACGGATTCATTCTCCAACTACAAGTGACTCTTCAAAAATAGATGTTGCAAAACCATACACAAAAGAAGATGATTCTGACATAATGGAAATTGAGACTGATGAAACTGGCAGCAATGTTTCACTTGAAGATGTGGAAGTCAAATCAAAGCCGAAGAAAAAATTACAGAAGATTGACCCTAGAACAGAAAAAGCAGTTTGGAAAGACATTACGGAAAATATGGCAGAATTAAACAATGACAAAACATTCCCTATTAATTTAGATCAGTTTATAAGTTTAATAGATAATGCTAGAGGGAAACAAAATATAAGAGAAATAGTGTATTCATATACAGATAATATCAAAGATTTAATTAAAATGTGTAACAAGCTTCACAGTAAAATGAATAAGAGTTTAAAAAACAGATGTTCACGCTTATCGAGAAAACTTCATGAAATGTTAAATCCTACCTCCATTTCTACAGATATAGATAACTAAATATTCTGCTTTTTCTATAAAATTTAAGTAGATTCTTACCTTTTTTTTTCTTTTTTTTTGTACCACTAGTATGGACATCTTACAATGGAATGTCAATGGTTATTTTAAAAGATTAGAAAATATCAAAGTATTAATGAGTCGGTTAAGTCCAGCATGCATTTGCCTACAGGAAACAAACTTCACTTCCGATTATTGTGCTTCTATGATAGGGTACGAACGTTTTTACAAAAATCGGGCACAAAGTAACAGAGCTAGTGGTGGAGTGGCGATATTTATCAAAATACATACGTTCCCTGAAGAAATACAAATAAACACACCTTTTGAAGCAGTAGCAATAAAAATTAAATTTCCGTATTCTATTACCATATGCAATGTTTATCTTCCTAATAGTAATCCACTTAATACTAATGATTTAAATAATTTAATTGGTCAACTTCCAATACCTTTCATAGTACTGGGCGATTTTAATGGTCATCATTTTTATTGGGGTTCAGATAAATGTGACACCAGAGGTAGAACGATAGCTGACTGGATTGATGAGCACCAAGATATATTATTACTAAACAATGGCCAACCTACACATTTTGATAGCAACACTGGTCGAACGAGCAATATAGATCTAAGTTTGGCTTCACAAAATATAAGATCATATTTTGAATGGAATGCCCTAGATGAATTGTATGACAGTGACCATTACCCAATTTCAATTAGATTCCATATTTCACAAGATATACCATTCAATATTAAATTACCTAAAAAATGGAAATTTGAAAACGCCAACTGGTTAACATTTAGTGAAGAGGTTGATCAAAATATTTCCGGATTGGCTCACTCAAGTTCCTTGTCTAATTATCCTATCAATGATATTGTTGAAAAATTCACCAACATTATTCTTGAAGCAGCTAACAAATCAATACCCAAAACATCTGGGTCTTGCAGAAAGAACATTCTACCGTGGTGGAATGATGAGTGTAAAATTGCAATTAGGGAAACTAAAAAGGCGCTAAAATTATTTAAAAAATATGCTAGAAATGACCCTAATTCAATATACAAAATTGAATATAAGAAAAAAAGAGCATACTATAGGAGACTTCTCAAAGAAAGTAGAAAGAGGTATTGGGAAAATTGGGTGTCATCCATCAACAACAAAACCCCTGTTGGGGATATGTGGAAAAAGATACAAAAACTTAAACATAGTAATATATTTAGCAAAATTGTACTCGAAAAACCTGACGGTACACTTACATCTGACCCGATTGAAACATCCTATCTATTAGCTAAAACCTTCGCAACGAATTCTAGCTCCAATAATTATGATGACCATTTTATTGAATACAAAAGTAATCAGGAAATCGAATCAGACTTTGATATTTATGACAATTCTAATCCAATTAATAAGGAGATACAAATGCATGAACTATTATTGGTGTTGTCTCAGATAGGTGATTCTAGTCCAGGTCCGGACAATATATCTAATATTATAATCAAACACTTGCCCGTCAGTGGACTGGCATATTTACTTAGAGTATACAATTATATATGGGAAAAACAGGTATTTCCTGATAGCTGGAAAGAAGCTTTAGTGGTTCCAATATTAAAACCTCAAAAAATATCAAGTCTACAAACTAGTTATAGACCCATATCCCTAACATGTAATCTTTGTAAAATACTTGAAAAAATAATAAGTAGAAGATTCAGATGGTATATGGAAATGAATAAACATTTTTCACCATTTCAATTTGGATTTCGTCAATTTCGATCAACAACAGATCATTTAATGAACATTGAAAGTGAAGTACTTGACAGTTTTGCTATTGATAATTGTACAGTAATTGTAGCTATAGATATAGAAAAAGCTTATGAAATGGTTTGGAATCACAGAGTTTTAAAATTATTACAAGATATAAACATCAAAGGCAATGCCCTAGCGTTCGTCAGAAACTTTCTTTCGGGAAGATCAATTAAAGTAAGAATCAATGATACAGTATCTAATTCTGTGCCTACAGAAAATGGTCTTCCTCAAGGCTCGGTGCTCAGTGTAATACTATTCTTACTAGCTATTAACGATGTTTTCTCTTTTATTGAAAAACCAGTAAAAGGATTTCTGTTTGCTGATGATCTCACTTTAACTTGTAGTGGTAGGACATTAAAACCTACGTTAACATTGATTCAAAACACACTAAATGGTCTTCAAGAATGGTCCAGGAAATCTGGATTCAAATTTTCAAAAACTAAAACTGAGTTTATAATATTATCTAAAAAGAAAAATAAAAGTACAAACATAAGATTAAACTTAAATGAACATAGAATCAAAGAGGTAAGTAACTTAAAAATTTTAGGATTAACATTTGATAAAAAAATTACTTGGAATACACATATAAATAAACTCAAATCTGAATGCTATAAAAGGTTAAATATAATAAAGGTGTTATCATCAACGACATGGGGATCCGATAGAAAATGTCTGATAAACACATATAGAGCTTTAATTAGACAAAAACTAGATTATGGCTCCGTTATATATGATTCAGCAAAAAGTCGTACCTTAAATTCATTGGAAAGCATTCAAAATACAGCCCTTCGACTTAGTATTGGTGCGTTTAAGACAAGCCCTATCAAAAGCATCTTAGCTGAAGCAGGAGAAATTCCATTACAATTAAGAAGGAAAGAACTTGTAATTGTATACGCTATAAATATCCTATCCCAACCTGAAAACCCAACTTATCATTATTACAACAAAGCAACATCTACTGATGCTGAATATGTGTTGCAACCTAATTTGCCGCAACCCCTACGTATTAGAACAGCCAAATACCTAAACGAATTAAAATATAAGATACCACCAATTTTTACGAAGAAATTACTAACCTGTCCTCCATGGGAAAAACTTGAACTCCCCATTAACCTAGAACTTTCCAAAAACTTAAAAGATGATACACCCCAATATATATATAAAACCCTATATCTCGAAATTAATAATAGACATACAGATTCTAAGATATTATATACGGATGGGTCAGTAATGAATGGAAGATCAGGCTGTTCAGTAGTGTCTGGTGATAGTTGTTGCCGTTATAGACTTAGGGATTTCCACTCAATTTTTAGTTGTGAAGCAATAGCCATATTTAAAGCCTTAGAATTAATACATAATGAATCTAATTCAGAGAAATATATTGTTTATACCGACTCAAAATCATGTCTGACAGCATTACAAAATGCAATAAATACAAATCCACTTATTATAGATATAAAACAAAAAATGATAAATCTTCTAAAAGATAATTACAAATTTGAAATTATCTGGATCCCAAGTCATCAAGGAATAGTTGGCAATGATAAAGCCGATAGCGAAGCTAGAAATGCGACTAATGATATAAACATCTGCAACTCAATCAAATCAACTCCAGATGAAATAAAAAAAAATATTTAAACATAAAATAAAAGTTCTTTGGGATCATTATTGGAAGACAGAAAATACAACAAAATTATTAGGTATAAGAAACTCAATTTTTGACGAACCCCCTATTTCATTCAGCTGCAGAAAGGATCAAGCAATAATTACCAGATTACGTATTGGACACACAAATATGACACACATACATTTAATAACAAAAACGGATAAAAATAAATGCAAGTGTGGACTGGACTTGACCGTCTCGCATCTTCTAGTCGAATGCATGGCTTATAGTCATGAAAAAAGAATATGCAATGTACCTACAAATTTAAAGGATTGTTTAAATCAAGATGGATGTAATCGAACTTTGAAATTCCTGCAAATGATATCGTATTATAATCTTGTATAACCATGTTTGTTGTGGTCGCTAATGACCTTTGTTGTTAAAAAGCGACCTAAAATAAATAAATAAAAAAAAAAAAAAAAAAAAAATAGAACAATTATAGCCAGTATCGAGTAATTTTTTTTTTGGTTGTTTTAATTAATTAGTTATAAGTAGCCGTGATGACAATGATGATGCTCCCCCATTCAGAAAAACTGTGGATACTTTACTCAAAATTTACCGGATATCTTGATAGAACTTGAAAGCGTAATAATTAGACTATTTAAAAAAATCCTTCACTCGTGTACGTTTATGAACACATCATGGTGACTATCCCAACAATATACAGTATTTATCAAAGAATGGATCCGCGAAAGGTCAATTTTGTTTTCTGTGATCGACAACCTGCGCACTGACCCTCAATCATTCGGAGCTCAGTATTGTGCTGAAATCTTTAGCACAAAGATTTAACTATCATATAGTACGTGCGTACCGACCCTTGCGCAATAAATAATGACATGGCCTACATTGTACCGTGATGCAAAAACATTGTCACAATAGTTGACATAGAAAAAAATCTCTATTGACATACGATTTTGTATGTTAAAGAAAGCAATGACCCGTCACTGCAATTCAACAAGTCACTGTCAACGAGTCGTTGACCTTTCCAGTTTTGGAGAAGTTGATAGTTAGTAGTAACTAAACTATAAAATGATTTACGTGAGATATTCTTAAATCAAATTATACAGGTGATTCTTTCAATTAGGCGTCGAAACTTATTAGGAATGCATAATTGTTATCTGTAAATAAAAACGAAAACATATATTACACTAATGTTTATTTGAGCAAATTGTTTAATTAATAATATGTTATATAAACGTAATGAATTAATGAAAATTTCAATATAATTTTCCTAATAATTACTCTTATCTAATTAGTAAGTATGTTATGTTAATATAAGTAAAAATAGGTCTTAATACCACAACCTATTAAATATAACTACAAAAGAACCAGCATACCAATTACCACTGTAATAATAATTTTTAATAGACACCTCTAAATTCTATTCATCAATACAATAATATAATGCAAGTTCTCCCCAAAGTAGCTGTAGAATTTCCATAACAATTTGAACAAGATTATTTCCGTTATTTTACCTCAATTAATAGTTAAATCGCTAGATGGCGGTAGTAGAAAGAAGATTTTTTTAAGCTCTAGGTTCAAATCGGAGCCATATATCTCGATCGACCACTCTCCCAAAGTTATGGTCCACCATTTTTAGCGAGGTTGGCGTTCTGTCACTTGGTTTAATCTCATATTGTTGGAGGAATGATTCAGTAACCGTTCTTATTATGCGCAGCGCTAATTGTTCACCTGCAAAGCAAAATAAATTATTAACATAAACTCATTGTCAATTGTTTACGGTGCTAATAAAACGTCCTGAAGATTGTTCACCTGCTATTGAAAAACATACTTTGCTGCTCATACCATAAGCCATAATATTTTCTTTTATTATGAAACCATAGAAGTCAAATTAACCAATCAATGATGGTAAAAAGATAAACATTGTTAATTTTCTTTATGCAGACCTGCACCTGCATTACAAACGTAATCAAGTCTACACAAAAGATAATAATAATCGTTTGAGGACATTTATATCAACAGAGATTGCAATTTTCTTTAATTTTTGTATCTCAATATTATTTCTACGAAAACTGAAATGGGTAGTGCTCATTATCTTTCACTGACATTGATTTAACTGGCAGTGAACAAAAAACGCTACTCGTACTTTAAATTGAGAACAAAAAAGACTCTAAACTATTGAGAATATTTGTATACATATTGAAGTTATTGTCCTCTTGACACAACACTGTAATGACGTCTGTGGCCTCGATAGAGCAATAGAAAGCAACGGAGGGTGTGAAGTATGCTTATGGTGAAGTGCTATTACCGTTGCTTCATTAACGAAGTAGGCTTAGGTGTTTTTATTTTCATTTTGAAGCAAGATATTTATGTCGGTCTGTTTTAAGTTCGGAACGCACCCTAATTCCTTCCACCTACTGTGTATGCTCGATGTTTTTTCTATAATTTAATTACTGTTCTACCTTGTGTTTGTTAATTATCTCCTTATTATAAATTTTTATTTTTATTGAGAAGATAATAATGTCAATGTGAAGTTTTTTATTGTGAGAGTGAAACCTGAATATTAATCATAGACAAAGCGTCGAGCATAGACATCAGGAGAAAGGAACTAGGGTTGCGTTCCGAACTTATAACACGGTTGCTTCATTATCGTGATCTTTTGATCACGCCTATATTACTTATAGAGCTACACAGTGGCACAAATATAATTCAACATACAGCATATAAAAAGTGACATGAAAATATACGAGCGCTATATTATTGCGAGAGTGTACCTAATGAATTTTCCCGTTGGATAATTAAAAATACAACACATTATCAATGGGTACCGTTGAAATTATAACAAAAAAGTGACGAGATGATCTAGTTAACTATAGCTTCTTTAAATCAAAGTGGTAAAGAAAATTCCGATTGCTAAAAAACTAAATCTATTCGTTTTCTCGGAATAAAGCCTTCGCAGATTTCTTTGGAACGCAATCATAGTAGAAATTGGCAAATCAATATTTCATGGTCTACGTAATATTCAAAACCAAATTGATTTGACTATTGATAAACTTTGATTCTCAGAAAATAATCAGTAATACTAATATTGATTGTAATCAAGTATTTTATAACGTAAGTATCAAAAGTCTACCCTAGTGATTACTGGCTACCCTGTGTTTCCTTAATATTATTAACGTCTAAATACTTTTTGTTAATTGCAATAACTTTGCTCACCTATGCATTTCCTAGGTCCAGCACCAAACGGCAGGTAAGCATAACAATGCTTCGAAGTTCCTTCGTCATTCAGAAAACGATCTGGATTAAACACCTTCGGGTTTTTATAATGCTCTTCATCTCCATGTATCGCTTCCACTGGCACATTTATCGTCACCCTCTTATCAATCATCAGATTCCCATCAGGGTATTGGTAAGTCTTCATACATTGCCTTGAAATGATCGAGTACGGTGGATGTAGCCTCAATGTTTCTTTTATCGTAACGTCCAAGTAATCTTCTCCGTTGTCTTTTGATACCGAGTTTCTTGATTTTTCCTGGATTTGAGGATTCCAAGCCAATTCGAATAGTATTGCGGTCAGGATGTTGAGACATGGGATGTATCCTTCAGTGATGAATGAAGATAGTACAGAGAATGCAAAGTCAACATCTGATTGTTTTTGTTTCTTGTCTTCAATTCCCAATTGGTACACGTTTCCTAGGTTTTTAATTTGTTGCATTAGTTTAGATTTTGTCAGACTATCTTTTGTTTTTGAAGACGGCTCGCCGAATAAAGTCGTCAATCCGAATAATACGTACAGAGACGGGAATAAATTCTTCAAATAGCTCTTGAATCTGTCCATTAATGTGCGCTTTTGTATCACTGATCTCACATGCTCCACAACTAACCCTTCCACATTGTTGCCGATGAGCAAATCCTTGAATATTTTGTCCAATACCTTCGACAACGTGTGTTGAACGTCCGCATCACCATTTGTTCCCTGCAAACAGTCTCGCAAACTCTCCAATTCTATATTCATGTTGCTCAACAGAGACTCGTATCCTTCCCTGAGTAGGGTCCATTTTTCACCGTCAGCGTAGTACAGATTGTCTCGTAAACAAACATCCTGAGATTTGCCCAAGCAGAGACCTCTGCTATGGAAATTCGCGAAATCCGTAGACAACATCCTCTTCACCACGTCTGGATCTTTGACGATCAAGTCTGGGATTCTGCTTTTGATACGTCCAACGAATTTATCATTCGCATATCTCGTATAAAGTTTATTGACATCTTCAGTGGAACTTCTTACGCCTAGCACTCTATGGTAATCACTTCCGAAGAATGGGATGGAGGGTTGTTTGTATGGGATGTGTCGCACATACCAGTAGCTAAAGAATTTGCTCACATAGTCGAAAATTAGGGCGATTATTAGAACAATTAATACTGACAGGTTTAGTAGGAAGCTTTCGAAAAACATGATCGTTCGCGGCGAGAACGATTTGTATACTAAGTTGAGCTAGCGCATAAGTGGGTCGAGACAACGGTACCGTGATTTGAGAGGCTGTGGTAGAGGCATTTATTTCGTAGCATTGAACTTAACATTGCTACTGCATAGATAAATACATACTAGACATAGTAGACATTAATAAATAGGTAACGGTGTAGCATATAATAATTGCCACGTGTTAACTAAAGGACACATTTAATTGAATAATTCGTTGGAAGTCCTTGTTGTTAGAAATATAAAGTACTAGCTGTTACCCGCGACTTCGTCCGCGTGGTATTTAACAAAGACTCAACTGTTGGCAACAGCCGGCTCGCACGTTCTGATCCCGCGGGACGCATTGCAGATTGTTGCTATCAAACTTAATCAGGCGCAGCGCTGCAACATTGGTTTTAATATTTTTTCGAGAGATCCTATTTTGTTTTCTAAAATAAAAGTAGCCTAAGTTACTCCTTGTTACATCAGCTATCTGCCTCTGAAATTCCCGCCAAAATCGGTCCAGCCATTTCAGAGATTACCTGGAACAAACAGACAGACAGACAGACAGACAGACAGACAAAAAATTTAAAAAAGGTTGTTTTGGTATAGGTACCGTGTATACATTCAAATGCATTTAGTAAAAAGCGGTTATTTTAATATTACGAACAGACACTCTAATTTTATTTATATGTATAGAGTATAGATGTATAGATAATTTACAATACGGCTGTCCACACTTATTGCAAACAGATTCAACTTTATTGTGTGGCATTTTATTAGAAGTAACACTTCAATTTAGTAATATCAAATACTGTATTTTATAATTAAACTAGCTGTTGCCCGCGACTTCGTCCGCGTGGTATTTAACAACGTCTCAACCGTTGGCAACAGCCTGCTCGCGTTCTGATCCCGCGGGACGCATTGCAGATTGTTGCTATCAAACTTTAAGCAGGCGCAGCGCTGCAACATTGGTTTTAATTTTTTTTCGAGAGATCCAATTTTTTTTTCTAAAATAAAAGTAGCCTAAGTTACTCCTTGTTACATCAGCTATCTGCCAGTGAAATTCCCGTCAAAATCGGTCCAGCCATTTCAGAGATCACCCGGAACAAACAGACAGACAGACAGACAGACAGACAGACGGACAGACAGACAGACGGACAGACAGACAGACAGACAGACAGACAGACAAAAATTGTAAAAAATGTTGTTTCGGTATAGGTAACGTGTATACATCCAAATGCACTTAGTAAAAAGCGGTTATTTTAATATTACAAACAGACACTCCAATTTTATTTATATGTATAGATTAAATAAAAAAACTAGTATTTTTATCACGTGAGCGAGCTAGTAACAGAGTATGACGTAAATCACACCACGCTATCTTATAACATACCTACTTGCTCTTCTATGTTTTCTGTATATTGAATTTGAAAGGGAATCCATTTTGTTTTAATAATATAAGCTAACAAAAAATAAGTCAGAATCGGTAGATCAATGGTCAGAATAATTATTTTTATTGATTCGATGGTACCTACTCGTAACAATTAAATTAGTTAGGTTAGGTAGGCACATGAATAAGCACTTATTGTATGTAGTATAGGACTGTTTTTATGGCAAAGGGCATCTATTTACTTTAATCAAACGTTTTTCTTCTTAAACCCGATTCATGCCTGCATCAAACTGTGGAGCAAGTCAAATTACCTAGTCCGCGCCTTGCCGCCAACTTCTAACACAGTATAGAGGTAGATGTAGGTCTGAAAAATAAGCAGTTTTTAGGTATTTTATCACTTTGCTTGCATGTAGGTAATTTTTGATTGTCATTATCAAAATATGTATCATTCACTAATAAGCGCAATTAGGTGCCTACCTACCTAGTTTAAAGAAACCAAAGAAGTAAATAAGTTATTGAGAATAGGCAAAAACAAATGATAAATAAAATATTGGGAACAAATTACCGTTGGCTGGCAAAGTGTTGTTAAGTTTTCATCCCATGGCGTCTCATCATACAATTTTATTCACCATATTTTTATTCTTAGAATGACATCGCAATGTAGGCGCACCTTTAGCTACTCCTTCGGGAGCTGCAAGCAGGTAATAATGGTGTAAGTACGCCACTTAGCTAATTAATTGTAGCTCAGAACCTGGGTACGATATAAATCTTCTTATCATTAAAATTTGGCATGTAATTAGGTAAGTACAATTATATTTATTAAGTCTTAATGTTAGTCTGATTATGTTGTAACAAACCTTCATAATTAATAGTTACTCCAACATATAAACAACACATTCTTATTTTATTATAGCGATATCTATGTAAATTATAATATAACTAAATAAAACACACTGAGGAAGAATTGGCGTTTAACGCCATCTGTGATATTAAATATAAAACTACCAGAAAGTGTTGAGGAACACGTCGTAAAAAATAATTTTAGTGACATCTATATTATCAATAGCATAACTGTTTGTGAGATAATGTGCTTAAGTGTTATTTTCGTTTAGCGCCATCTGTGATTTTAATTATGCGACATGTAGAAACATTCGGAAAACTATGTTCGTATGGCAAATTATTTAATTTCCATTCTTCCTAATAAATAACTAGATGGCTCTACTAATATTTTTAGTGAGGTGCCATTTGTCATATTGAATTGTTGTAACAATATAACGTAGTGGTGTATTTATATCGATATTAATTATTTCTTATAAATTATTAGATACTGACGTCACACTTACTACTGGCTAAATAAGTTTATTCCGAGAGGATATCCTTTGAACCTGCGTTTCTTAATACCTATCACAATCGTATTTTTTTGGGAATCGTAATTTGTTTTCATCGCTTTGTTTACGATACATGGCGCTCTCAAAAATTACAACATTTGTATCCCATGACATTTGACATAAATTATTTCTATAATTATATTACAGGCATTTAGTGAAACCTTTACTCAAAGTGTTCGTTACCTTCCCCCTTACACCCTGTATAGAAGGTTCTTGTTAGCCCTTCCCACCACGCTTATAATTTATTTTTTTATTTATTACATTATAGGCAAGTATTTGATCTCGATCTCACCTGATGGTAAGTGACGATGAGATCTACGATGGAGCATAGTTGCCTAGGAGGTACCTGTTCACTCTCGACTTGAAAACACTCCACTCCTGACATAAGCGTTTGTCAGTGGACTCGCGTCATTATAGCCAGGATGATGATTAAACCTGATGATCGAGCGACCCTTCTAACCACCAAGCTTCTGACGTTGAGGGGATCGAAGTTCTGCTCACGCAAGTGCTAGGTGCCCAAGGCGCTAAGATTGAGATGGATCGGCTTGCCAGCAATCTGTATCGACGGTAATCTAGTTGTCAATTTAGTTGGATTTGTCCTTATTTAGTAATATGTTACTTGCCTAGGTATTTGCAGTGTATCCCTGGATTAAGTGCACAAACGATTTTTTTTTTATAATTACATTATAGGCAAGTATTTGTACTCGACCTCACCTGATGGTAAGTCACGCTGAGATCTACGATGGAGCATACTTGCCTAGGTAGGAACATTGGGTCTTTGTGGGAAATAATAAAGTAAAAAAGAAAACTATAATTAAATAAACACTCCAAAAGATTAGTTTTTTTAAATGCGTAGTATTCGCGATAATATAAGAAATTAATGAGTAAACAGTTTTTAGAATTTTGTAGTAATTATTTTTTATGTCGATAAATATTGGTCAAGTTTGACACATTTTCGTTTGTGCTATAATATAACTAGCTGTTTCAATGAACTTCGTACTGTCTCAGGATCAAATGTATAAAAAATTTACTCTCTTTATATTGATTTTTTTATTTATTTTTCCCATGTTTTTAAAAGTTGTTCTGATGAACAGGGTGGAGATAAATTCAAAAGACAACTGTTTGTAACTTACGTACCGGTACTGACTTTTAGACATTAGAACCAGTTTAGACTTAACTCAGATTTACTATAACTTAAATTATATTTTTGAACATAGATACGTAATTCGCAATCTGTAAAGCACATTATAGATTAACTTAATATATTTGCTTGTAGCGAAGTTCATAGCTGAGGTTAATACTCATGCGCGTGCGCACCGCAGTCATGATTCACTGGCACGTGACGTCATAAACTGAGATCTTGATAAACCCTCGCACAAGGTCGATCATTATTCATACCTTTGTTAAACATCTAACAAATGTTATGTGACAACTTTAATTGTTGTTCAATATTAATTGTCGTAACTTATCTGCTTAAGTATAATAAATCACATGTATGTTGATTTATCTCAAAGTTAAGGATTGCTTATGAATGTTTTGACTAATGATCTGGCAGTCTAATATTGAAGTATTTATCCCTTAAGCCTACCCCTCTGTGAGCTGTTTTATAAAAGTATATTCATCCATCCATCAGCCGATAGATGTCCACTGTTGTACACCGCCTTCCCACTGCCTCCCCCAATGATTTATATACATCACGATCTTCTAAATTTGGTGTAGTACCTTCTTAAAAAATTTAGTTGTTGATTTTATAGTTAAGGTATCTTCTCAACTACATATCTCTACAGAAAAGTTTGGGCAGTGAGGCAGATGACACAGAGGTATGCGCAATCATAATGATCAAACAACACCATCCACGCCAATACCTATTAACGTAACAAAATCCTTTGAACAACTCCGATTAAAAAATCCAATCAGACTCCCTGACCCTGAACCAGTAAAAAATCATCCTACCGCTACCAATGTGACCGTTTCATTTGCGACGTAATCAAAAATCGAGATCGATTCCGGCCAACAAAAGATCTATAGATCACTGATCGATCTCTCACTGTGATCGGGAAAGTGATCCATTTGAATGTATTATTGATTTTAAATCGGCCGTGGAGGTCGCGTCATAAGAAAAGGTTTTTTTGATTCCTCAGGAGCACGCGGATAAAAAACTCCAGGAATGTGGTGTTGTGGAAATTTGAAATTATAATCGAATTAGCTATAGTGGTTGCTGTTGTGTCAGCGATGATTGGGTTCATACTGTGTCAGGTGTTACTGATTAGGGTTAAGAAGAGAACATGGCTGCTGTGATCATTC
This sequence comes from Pheosia tremula, assembly GCA_905333125.1. Lineage (NCBI taxonomy): Eukaryota > Metazoa > Arthropoda > Insecta > Lepidoptera > Notodontidae > Pheosia > Pheosia tremula. The sequence goes on along the minus strand of HG995404.1, from coordinate 8,509,019 downwards.
ACATAAAGACGCATACACATAAAGACGCATATATGTCATATACTATGACACAAGATGTATACTTGGTTAACCTACCTGAAAAAAAAAGTAAACTAAGTCATTCAGTATCAGTTGATAATTGGCATCATATATGCAAATGACTCGTCTGAGAAGTGGTACGTGGTGCACAGATTAAAATTTCACTAACCCCTATGCGATAGACAAGTATAGCAATATTATCTAATCACCAAAAAAACATCGGCGACACGACGTCGCTACACCCCGAACATTAACCTAATGACCACAACATTATGGTCCCAGACCATATACCTACACTCGTTTATTAGCCGTAATATAGGTAACGAGTTTTTTTCATAAGTTATTAGCTACATTTTTGGGCGCCAAAAACTTGCGATGATGTCAAATTATTTGGGATTGGTGATTATGATAATCGGTTGACAATTGAGGGTGTTTTGAGTAGAGGCTAAATTGACGGTCGGCTGTGGGCTTTGAATAGGTTATGGGATATTTTTTTTGTAGACCAGCTTTGGGCACTTCATTTGTTATTCCCTTTATAAATATACCCACTCCAAAAGCATTTGTAGGTTATAAGGCACTATTCATGCTTCCGTAATATATCCAAAGCAGTGAAGGGCTATTAGAGCGATTATCTTTAATTGCAATTACTCTACCATATCCCAGTCCAACGTGGGAGGTAAAGACCAAACCGTCTCATAATATTATATGAGCCTCGTTAAGTTGAGTCACTATTTGATAAAATATTGTTAACGATATTTTTTTAAAGTAAACTATTTTCCTGTTCCTTCAATCATTTTGGAAGTACACCAAACAGGACATCCACTTCATTTGTTTCATCTCCAAGAACCATTTCTGTCCATAAATTAACAGCTATAGCTTTATTTAATATCCCCCCTGATCTGAAAACAAGTCTACACCTCGCTGGTCAAGCGCAGGCAACTCGTGCGCATCGCTTCACCGCACACAAAATTACGTACGCCGTCAATCACTGGCTATCGTCGGAGACGTATCTATCTGGCGCATGTTAATTTGATCTTAGAACTGGTCGTATGGTGCAATTGGTTTAGCTTGATTGGGACTTTGACGCCAGTAATATTGTTGACTTTGTTTCATAAACTCCTTTGAAGAAGAATACAAAAATATTAACAGGAAGATACTGTCTATAATGAAATGAGGATCTATGTTTGTGCTTATAAATAGCTTACGTGTAGTCTATTCCTTTCCTCATTTAAAATCGTAAACAATGGCGATGTTTAAGAGCGGTAGTGAATGCTATTTACTGCCACAAGAGAACGATAGCAAGACAAAAAAGTCTTAGAGCAGATTTTTACATCCAACAGTGTTATGAAGAAAACAAATTTAATATTACTTCTGTTCTTATTTTGGCATTTACATTATCTACATCTAGCTATACAAGTATATACTATAATCTACTTTCCTTGTTTTCCTTAACCAACGAGACCTTCATCGTCACCCAAAGACGGAGCAACAAATAAAACTGCGCAAAACCATTAGTTCCCACTGACCTTGCGGTGCTCGGGGACCGTTATGGCGAACCCTTTTTTTGCCACACAAAACCGCAGGGCGCAACTATGCCTCTGATCTTGGGTCCGCAAAAGGATCGGAGTGATACAAACGAGTCGCGGACCGATTACATAGTCCGAGTATATTGTTTGTTTGAGAGTGAAAAAGTGGTTGTTAAATCTAAAATGGATTTGGAAGGATATTTGGGATTACAGCTGCCGTTGATTTTGTATTGGCTTCCCTTTGTTGCATATGAAGGTGTACAAGTGGAATGACATTCTGACCAAGTTTGTCGTGACATCTTTTCAGAACGTAGCGTAGCTGCACACAATAGTCCTTTTTTTATAAAATTACTTAAGAATTTGCGTTCATGATTTCTTTATTATCTACAGATGTTACAAATATGGAGCGATGAAAAAAATCTTCAAATAATATTTTGATTCGGATTCAAATCAGAATCCTACAGTGACTCATCAATGTTACCAAATGAAAAGCAAACAAGTGTGAAGGCTCCACAACTAGCATCCGACCGGACGATATGGCGTCGACAGTTTTGACTATAAATAAGTGTTGTATTGTATTCATCGTATGCCGCTACTGTTCGGTTGGCGGCGAAACACAAAAGAATTTTGAATCTTTATACGTGGACTAGGTTTTGCGTACGGCTTTGCCTGTGTTTGTTGCAGCATTTATTATTTATTTGAGTCAATGTTAATAACAATGAATTCTGGGGTAAAGGCAAATTGCTTCAATGTTATTGCATCCCTTGATGATGATCTTCGGAATGACGAATGAATACAGATACCAACTTCTCCTAGTATTTACCTTTCCCTACCTCGTTCAGAATAGTGTTCCAATCATTTACTCAGTATATGCCTTTTGAAGGATCAGTCAACTTAGTTATAGATATTCTATCACGAGCGTCCTCGTCTGTATTTTTATCTATAGTAATAAACAATGTTTTTGTAAGGCTATTCTGTAATATAGCTAATTATAAAGTTAGTAGAGATTATTTTAAAACAACCGCCGCTACAATTAATGTTTATACTATACATGAGTATAGTTTACAAGTAGCTACCGGATTCAGTTTCTCCCCGCATAATGGAATAATTGAATTATTTCAGAAGGTTTTTGTTTATTTTTAATAGTTAATTATTACATTGTAAAATATTTTAAAAATAAACTCTGTACTAAGTGCGCGGTGAGACGGCACTGGCTTGCTTTCTTAGAGTAAAATCAAACACTGTTGACACATATATTTTATACATAAACGTGATCGTTATGACCTACTTGTTAGCCCCTTGAAATATTTTACACTATTTTCGTTACACCTTATATATGTATAGCTAGATTCATCTTGGCTTGTATAGGCTGAAATGCAGTTCTAATTGTCTATACATATAAATAAAATTGGAGTGTCTGTTTGTAATATTAAAATAACCGCTTTTTACTAAGTGCATTTGGATGTATACACGTTACCTATACTGAAACAACATTTTTTTTTATTCTTGTCTGTCTGTCTGTCTGTCCGTCTGTCTGTCTGTCTGTCTGTCTGTCTGTCTGTCTGTCTGTCTGTCTGTCTGTCTCTCTGTCTTTCTGTCTGTCTGTCTGTTTGTTCCGGGTAATCTCTGAAATGGCTGGACCGATTTTGACGGGAATTTCACTGGCAGATAGCTGATGTAACAAGGAGTAACATAGGCTACTTTTATTTTAGAAAAAAAAAATGGATCTCTCGAAAAAAATTAAAACCAATGTTGCAGCGCTGCGCCTGATTAAAGTTTGATAGCAACAATCTGCAATGCGTCCCGCGGGATCAGAACGCGAGCAGGCTGTTGCCAACGGCTGAGTCTTTGTTAAATACCACGCGGACGAAGTCGCGGGCAACAGCTAGTTCAACAATAATCTTGACAGTTTTCCATTCTCCTAAATACATATTAAACATACTATACACAAAACTACAAACAAATATTTATCTACATAATGCATAAACAAAATCTAACTGTGGAACTCCAAACGAGATTATTTTTATTTCTTTTAGCTTAGGCGCTGCGACTACAGTTACTGTGGCATAAGATTTAGGCCCGTATCACCGGCGCGCACGCCTCGATGAAGACGGGTCATTATCGAAGCGATATGCGCAGACGCATAAAAGATGGCTGCAAAAAACTCGTCAAGTGTTTTTTGTAGAGTTGTGTGCAATATTTAGATACATAATTATTGAGTATTTACTTTGTATGAGGATGCCAGTAGTAACTGTTTGACTTTGACATCTCAATCTGTTAGATACCAACATACTCAGGTGAAGAAATAAACCAGGCGGGGGGTCGTGGTCTACATATTTATTGAAGCAAAAAAAAACTAAGCCGATGTGTGAAGTACTCACAAATTACGCACACTTTTTATTTATTCATGTAAAATGCTACCTCCCTGCTATTTCGTTTTTATTTCATTTCTTCTAAACTTAGGCGGGTAAAGAAAAAAAATCTACTTACGTAATTCGAGCGTACTAGAAAAATCCGTTTTTTTTCTTCGTCTGAGAATGCAAAATATATGGCTAAACCTAGAATCTACTTGTTTTTTATGTTATATCAAAGTACAAACTGTTATCAATACATTAAAACCACACCAACTCTCCTAATATTTATTGTCAATTCCGTTTCTCCAGCAAAGGAACATACTTACCTAGTTATAAATGTAATTAAACTCTATCCACGTTTGGCTAGGTTCAATATCGATGGACCATTAATCTAGCATCAGTAAGACAGGTGAATGGGGTTGGGCCTAGGGTCAATAAATTAATAGTTCGTGATACAATTATTATTGTAACGTACAGCTCCCGGTTGCTGAAGTAAAATAAGGCACGGTTGGGACATATCTTAATTGAATCTCATCGACGGTTAAAGAACCTAAGGCTTTCAAGTAATATGTACTTGGAAGAGGTACCTACCAGTTATTTTGCATGAAGTCCTATTAGCTGGATTCACACTTGCATGGGTTACTGAAAACATGTTTCAGTGGGTAGAAGAAGGCTTAGTTATATTGCAGTTATAGTCCTATTAGCCGGGTTCACACTTCTGTGTACCCACTGGAAACAAGTTTCAGAGGGTACATAAAGAAAAAAGAAGTATTTTCTAATAGTATGAAGTAAGATGATCATACGATCCGACAGTACGGATCGTACGGTACGGATGGTACGGAGCGGGACTAATCCGTAATCCGGTCGGTAGCACGTTCGATCGTACGATTTTACCATAACGGGCACTCTGAAGTCTCAAAAAATGTGACAGTTGATCTAAATCATGGAGAGCATACAACAGTCTATTCTATTCTATTCTATCAGCCGAAAGGCGTCCACTGCTGGACATAGGCCTCCCCCATTGACTTCCACACATCACGGCCCTCCGCCACTCGCATACAATACAACAGTCACTCCGAACAAACATCGGTATTCGTTAAAGAGATATAAGACTCATTGACTTACAAAATAATTGTAGCTATCACCAAAAATCAACCAAAACCGCTAATACAGTGGACTCCCGATAATCACGAGCACGGATCGAAGAACACCAATGAAATGCTCAATCAATCAATCCCCTGTCCGAGTATGAGCGATCATTAAGCTGTGAGTACGTTGTGTTTCGGTCGAGGCCACAGAAATAGCGGGTAATTCGTTAGCTTAGCATTAGCGTGACTTAGCATTTTGTGACATTTTTGACGTTTCAAAAGTGCTGTCTTAATTCTTATTTGTCTTATTATGTCTTACATATTGGTTTACAATTTACATGAATATAATATGATTGATTGGCTGATTCTGATTCCACAACAATAAATACGTTCATACAAGAATAATACAAATGCATACAAATAATGGGAACCTTTATACTGCAATAATATGAGATATGAATTGGTACACAGTCAGTTTTCTCAATTTTAATCCTACCTACATTAGAAGCATAGCCAGCTGTGCCAAGACAAAATGCGTGATACATCGATTTTGTCTCTTTCCCTCGTATGAATTTCGGAAGGAAGAGAGCAACTTGGTACGACATGACATTGACACGACGTTCATGCTGTGCTAGACGTGTTGCTTACATAATTTTTTGAGGGGTTTTACCAGTGAGTGATAAAATAAAAGCAAATGGCTAGATCATTAATATTATATCAAGATATCATATCTCTTTAACTACATATTATTATTTAAATGTCCACAACTAACTGTCAAACTATCTCAAACGTAACTTCAATTCCCAGGCTTTTTCAATTAAACACGTTATCGTACAAAATTTACATGAAAATAAGTAAGGTAACTCAACATTGAATTAGCGTTCGAGTATTCACCCGTGAATCGCTGCGTCAGACGCTAACTTAGGCGCCGCGCATGCTCTATCTCTACCACCTACACTACACACAGTAATTACCTTTCTAGTTACACACAAAAAAAAAGTTTACAAGAATCCATCCGGCATTTTATTATAAAAATCTCTATGTACCATAATGAAATCGATACGGCCATAATATGGAGCAAATAGCTATTCCGTACCGTGTGGAAATTACTATAATCAGGCCCGGGACTCGAACCGGCTACTGTCGGTGCGGAGTCAACTACCGCGTTTATAACATAACTGGTTATCTGATATGGTATTGCATGTAACTTGATATTTAAGATAACGATAATGAGTTAAAATGTACGATAACTCGCAAGTTGGTTGTAATAATGGTATTTTAAGTTAACATTATACAGGGTGCAAACTAACAATGCCTACTCAGTAAAAAGCTGGAATATCTACTTAATACAATTCTAACAATGAATGACGTAAATTCAACTTATTTTACAGATTTTTTTGCGTTTATTTTATGTTTGTGCGTTCCCGTCGTTTCGGCTGCTTTACAGCAACCATGGTCACCGTAGGACTGGGATGTTTGACGTCCTAGTGTCATGGTTTGAACTGGGATACCCTTTTATTTATTAGTTGCGGTCCGATCTAAGCAAAAAGCATCACAGTGTCTTGAGGTCTTGCAATGGTGCGCACCATGACACTAGACGTACATTAGTGAAAACCGCACCCAAACCGGTTAAGCCGTTTCAGACAATAGCGCGCACAAACGCACAGAAAAACAAACAATAAATCTAACAATGATTGTTTTCGGTTCGAAGGCGTTGATAAAGCCTGCAATAATAGTTTTTCTCATATATCTTACATGTACAGACAGAGATCAGTTACTTTTTTATAATATTTACATACCGTGGTTACTATAAATAGCAGGATAAAAAACAAAAAAGTACCAACTTTACTAAGGTACCTTAAAATCAACACAAATCTTTTAAAAACTTAGCATAATTTTTTGGTTCCAATGTTATGCTTCATCCCCCACGCATTGAGGGGAGGCCCGTGCCCAACATTAAAAGGGCTGGTATTATAATGTTATGCTTCCTTAAAATAAAGTAACTTGTTACCATACCATTCAATACCGAATGTAACGAGCCATGATTGCGTTACCAACATTCAATATCTCATATATAAAGTTACAAAGTGATCCGTAAATTAGACGGTAACACAGGAAATGGCTTCTTAGCCCGTCAGTCCTCGTGATTAGAGATCGCGATCGCCGAACGACTATCACATCTAGCGATGGCTCGATCATTGATGGGTGAGTGCTTGTAAAATGTATTCGATCATAGATTTGGGAGTTTTGTAGACTAGCTTCGTAAGGTTTAGATTTTTTTTTCTAAATGTGTTTTATTTCAAATTTAGCCAGTGTGTGTAAGTCAATCAAGCAGCTACATATATTAAAATTAGAATATTTTTGTTTCAATTTTATTCGTAGGGATTTGCGAATGAGTCAGTTTTATAAGATTTAAATACTTAATAGTCTATGATATCGTTGAAGGTTTGATTTACATTTCAATATTTGAGATTTGAAATTCGAACTATTACTCGGAAAACTTATGACTGTGAAATGAAGAACGATACAAGAAAAGTTTTTTTTCGCAAACACCTTGTTTATCACACGATCTGATATTATTTTTGCTTTAACATTTGAATAGTAATGAATAAAGATAAATTTGCAGTAAAGCTTTTTCATGGATATTACTATAACAAAATATCTAAAAAACTAAAGTTCATAAACCAGTATGGGTTGTATGTGTTCTGAACCTTGCAAATTCCCAATAAATCCCACTAATATTATAAATGTGAAAGTTTAAATGAATGGACGGATGGATGTTTGTTACCCTATTGGGTAACAAACATCCATCCATCCATCCATCCATCGTTCTGACGTTATTACGTCAGAACGGCTGAACAGATCTGGATGAAATTTGGCACAGATTTTTTTTTATTACATTATAGGCAAGTATTTGATCTCGATCTCACCTGATCGTAAGTGACGATGAGATCTACGATGGAGCATACTTGCCTAGGTAGGAAGGCGGCAGTAGATCGAGACGCTACATTCACTAGGCACATGCAGCGCAACTGATCTGACCCGCCATCCATGAATAGCAGCACCGAACATCATGCCAGAACACGGCTAGGCCGCTTGGCGACATGGCTTTGTTCAGTGGGTGGTGACTAGCCACGGCCGAAGCCTACCACCAACAGAGATAGATTATAGTCTGGAATAGCACATAGGCTTTTTATTCTGGTAAAATGTATGGTTCCCGCGGGTAACACCGCGGGGCGCAGCTAGTGTTTAATATTTTAATTAATTTTCTTATCTGCATGTCACTACTCTATGCTGAGCCAGTAAGCCCAATACGTATGGCACGATAATTGTAGATATGCTCCTATCGACTGACGTGGCGTTACGCTGCGCTGTACTTACATCTATGAGATTAGCCTCGAAGCTTCTGACCAGCTAATGGGATAACCTTAGGTGCGATGTTCTATTGTTAACTGTGATTACTTTTGAAATTAGTATGTGAAGGGATCTCTTGCCGTGTCTTATTCCGAGCCAACTGTGATAAGTGAGAAAGGTTAAGTACCTTTCTCACTTATCACAGTTGGCTTCGTAGCTTCGTACTACGAACAGCTCTCAATTTAACGATAATTTAAATGATCATTGCGATAAATACCCAAGAGAGACTTTGGAGACTCAATGAGAATATTTTTTTTTCTAATGCTTCCGTTCGCCACTCCAACTAAGCGAAACCTAAATAATGGGGTCGTAAATAAATACCTGTCGTAAATAATTTACTCGCCAGGATGGGAATTGAACCTGAAACATCCGGATTTAGAGCGCGGCCCCCTTAACCACTAGGCTATTGACGCTTCATATTGTGCGGTAATTTAATGCTGTTGACTAGTTTGACTTATTTTTTTAAGCTTTTGAGTGTCTTTAATTACTATCGTACATGTTAGAATGAAAAGCTACGATCTGAAACATTGTGTTAGCCCATCTAAGAATCAACTAATAAGTATATTCACTAATTTGCAAGTAACTTGTATGCAAATGCATTACTTTGCATACAAGATACTTGCAAGTAGGTAGGACTTGTAGATTCATATAACTCATCTTAAATACCAAGTCATTAAAAAAAAATCTGCCGAAAACAAAAAACGAACGATTTGAATAAATTCAAATCTTAAATAAGGAACATATCGAATGGAATTAACAATATCACTGCGCTCATGAATTGTGGGCTAATCAAGGGAGCACCTTACATTTTTTACGGACATTTCCCGGTACAATCATAATGTACGTAGGATAACCAGCCAGTTTCCTATAACAGGATAAGTACTGAAAAATAATTTATTATTTCTTCAAATAAAATATAGATATCTTATATTGACGCGAATACTACACATTGGAACAAAGCCATTTTTTCGGATTTTATCGCGTTTATTTTACATTTTACGTTTCCGACGTTTTATTTCGAAATATAGATTATCAATTATGCCAGCAAATTGGAGACTGTTGTACCAAAAAAAAAAACATATTATAACAGTATTTAATATTATGTGAAAAGTATACTTACTACCTCTTTCGATATCATTTCCATTTAAATATGGAATGATTTGATGGATTCTTCTGTACGCCAGGCCAAGCCTGCGAAGCATATCACCAACTCAAAAATATTTTTTTTTGGGAAATCGCAATCAAAGATCTTTCCCACTGAACGGGGAGGACGAGAAGTACCGGTGTAAAAGAGACGGAAATATAATAAACTATCATAAAAACGCCTTTGTTTTAATATTCATCGGATAGAACATACATTAAAACCATAATTTTGAGTCATAATTTTGAGTTGAGCCCCTATCGTTCTGAGGGTGCGATATATGGATAGACAGAAACTATGGTCATATTAACTGCAAGCGTGGTCTGAGCGCTAATGGCGCGCCCGGGGCCATGCGGCGGTAGCTGATGGTGGACGCGCTGCGAGGGACATCCCATTACACGGTGCGTGCCACTATGGGGTACCAGAGAGATTTGTGGGGTAATCGTCTCTTTGATAATTAAGGGTAAGTAGGTAAGGAATTAAAAGGGTTCCAGTGACCCCATACAGTTTTAGTATCAATCCACCTCACGCTAATAGTCGCGTACTGACTTATCGTACTGGCACAATGTCACACAGTCAGTGTTTGATTGTAGTGTAGCGACCTCTTTAAACTCACCACAAGCTTCACAGATGGCGCTGCAGATGCATTCAGAACAATCGACAATTCTCCATACAATCCTGAATCGCGCTATGAGTTTTCGGAGCGCTTAACATATTTACAAGATCCGGACACTTTCGGCCGCCGCCGCCCCGCCAGGAACACCACCGGCCTGGTTGGAATAATTTCCCTTTTCTGCTAAAATCTATACTAATATTATAAACTAGCTGCGCCCGGCGATGTTACCCGCGATAAAAAGTATAAAAAATTAAAACGTCTATCCCACGGGAACCATACATTTTACCGGGATAAAAAGTAGCCTATGTGCTATTCCAGACTATAATCTATCTCTGTGCCAAATTTCATCCAGATCCGTTCAGCCGTTCTGGCGTGAAAGAGTAACAAACATCCATCCATCCAAACTTTCACATTTATAATCTATACTTCTATACTAATATTATAAATGTGAAAGTTTGGATGGATGGATGGATGGATGGATGTTTGTTCCTCTTTCACGCCCGAACGGCTGAACGGATCTGGATGAAATTTGGCACAGAGATAGATTACAGTCTGGAATAACACATAGGCTACTATTTATCCCGGTAAAATGTATGGTTCCCGTGGGATAGATGTTTTAATTTTTCATACTTTTTATCGCGGGTAACACCGCCGGGCGCATCTAGTATTAGTATAGATGTGATAGTTTGGATGGATGGATGGATGGATGTTTGTTACTCTTTCACGCCAGAACGGCTGAACGGATCTGGATGAAATTTCGCACAGAGATAGATTATAGTCTGGAATAGCACATAGGCTACTTTTTATCCCGGTGAAATGTATGGTTCCCGTGGGATATATTAATATGGTAGCATACATACTTTTTAATCGTGGGTAACACCGCGGGGCGCAGCTAGTAGTAATATAAGCTATACCATTTGTAGGTATCAGCATTCTTACTTGCTTACCAACAAAACTAATTCCGTCAAATTACCAAAATGTTAGTAAACCCGGAGGCGTACAGTTAAAGAGCTACACCAAAATATGACAGGCGATTTGAAGGTGATGTTGCAGAGAAAAAAAACTATTATTCCTTACAGTAGCTCGCATGCGCATGCGCCCGGAGGAAGCGCGCGATGCTACTTGGATGACGTATGCGCGAGTAGAAAAGTGTTGTCGGTTTGTTTATTTTATAATGCTTACGAGCTAAGCTCGCAATCTCGCCAAGTTGACCTAAATACCAAAATGGTTTTGAACAAAAAAACAAATACAAACACACACATAAATTAAATAAAATAAAGTGAGCTTCATAAATTACTATCCATAGTAAAACATTACTGTGTTTTACCAGATGATATGTGGTCAGAAAAATATTTTTTTCTAAAGAAATGACATGACTTTCCACAGTAATTGTCTCTATCATTTTTTTGATAATGATGCGAAATTTATTTTTAAAATGTTCGTGTGGCTCTTGTTGACAGAACTGTGATATTCAATCCGTAAATCATTTTATTTTGCAAACTACACCAATATAAATGACCTTTAAATAACTTTTTAATAATTCTATAACATATTGATTTCTAATATTACATATTGAAATACAACTAATTTTACGGATTTTATTACGTTTATTTTATGTTTTATACGTTCCCAACGTTTCGACTGCTTTACAGCAACCATGGTCACGGGAGGACTGAGGTGGTTGACGTCCTGTTGCCATAGTTTGAAACGGGGTACCCTCATATTTATAAACGCAATAAAATCCGTAAAATTACTTTTAATTCAATTCTATGACACTTTAGTACACAACATTACAGCGATGTACTGTGATTATTACCAGTTTTTGTGCGCGGAGTCACCAGACACGTGGAGCGATGAAATTATGGTAATCACCCTCGGTTCCATTGGAAGCCTCCAGTTTTTTAGAGTTCAGCTCTGGTGGCAGACCCTTCGGTGAAGTATGTCGGATAATTTGATGAACCTTTTTTATTCAAAGAGAATCGTGATTTATGAAGTTTTGCGAGAAAAACTTAGGAGGTTTCGTTATTATGCTGTAATGATGGAATTACGGTAATCAGTTTGTTTTACTGCACGTTGCTTTTCTAAAAGAATACTAAAAATCTTTGCAAAAGCAAAAGCATCTTCAAGAAAATATACCAATCAATATATCATCAATTTAGCCTAACTACATTTAAAATGCATAGTGATATTTTAGTACGTACAAAATCCTTTACAATTGCGACCATACTTAGGTTAACAAGGTTAGTTACGCCAGTACTAGATGCAAGTGGCAGAGACCCGCGATGCAAGTAATTTGAGAAGACATGCTCTACTATGTTCCATGTGTAGACGTCATTGAAGGAGGTCTACATACAGCACTAGACTTCTCCCGGCTAATAATTATAAGATCTCAGTGATACCTATTACTATAGGTATAAGCTCCGAATCCATAATGAAAAGGTAATAGATATCCGTTGAACGTACTATACAATTTTATCCCAATCATTGGTAAAACTATGATCATTGTTAGTTTTTTTTTTGTTCAGCATAGTCTATGGTCACGTGTACAGAAATTACGGTAATCAAAAATAGTTTTTGTATCTATACAGCAGTTAGTACATTCTATATTGAGAAGCCAGTGACTTTTGTTGAACGGAACCCGTTGGAGTAAAAAACCGTGATCATTATAATTTTGAACAATAATTGTCGTCTACAGCATCTGTTCTATTTAGCTCAGCGGGATCACGCATACGATTCAGTGTCGTTAAGTACCCGCTGGCCGGTGATGCGACTACAGTGTGGTGGAAATAGCGATTACAAACTTAACATTAATACATTGTGTGTTAAACAGTTTTGAAGCACATTTTTTGCACGAATATTAATTATATGATGGGCCCATCTATTATGTTTATTGGTTTAGTCACGTTTTATACATAAAACCACCCACAATATCGTTTCAAACAAACAGCAAACTTCATGATTTCCACAATATTGTTTGGTAACATTTAGTTTTACACTTTCCTATTATGTTTTTGGGGTTCCATAACTCAAAAGGATTAAACTCTCTTATAAGATCACTGTTACGTCTGTCTGTCTGTCACGTGCATTTTTTTGTGCTGTAATTAGAAAGACGTCCGACTTACTATATATTTTATGATAATAGCAGTGCTAAATTTCGCTATAGTTTCATGTCATTATAAATTGGATGCGAAGAGAACTAACACCATAAATACTGATCGGGCAATAGACTGATCCTTAAAGTGCTACAGTTCATCGCTGGCGCTTATGACAATATGGTCGCACCATAACTTGAAAAACGTCCAATATACGACCACACTCTATATAATTACACTAAGAAATCTTCTCTATACGGGCTAAGTATAAAAGAAAATGTCTCCAAACACTAATTACTATGTGACACAAAGGTGGGAATCGCATAGCCATTACAGAGCTACAAACTTATATATTGCTGTTGCTAAATATAGAATAATGCTATAGCGGTTTTTTTTGTTATTCTATAACAGTTTTGCCAAGATAGGAAGCGACATTGTCGTCTGCAAAGTTATGTTTGTATTATATTTTATTTTAGAGTAAAAGTAATTTTGGTAATTATGCTTTATGGTTGAAATATAACATGTAATACTGGTGTCTAATGGTAAGGCAAGTAACTGTATTTAATAATGGGCTATTAAATATGAAATTGGACCAATAGTAAAAACTAGACAGGGTGATTCAGAACGTGTATACTAAGCATTCAACATGCGCTTCTTTAGCGCATTTGAAATTATTATGTTAAGTTGGGTTTATTTTTTATATCGATGTGTCGATATAAAAAGAAAACCCAACAAATTGATAATTGTGAGTATATATTTTTTATTTATTTAGGCAGTTATCGAAATTCTGACTTCATTTTTGAATCAACTGTATAGTCTGCGAGTGTCTGTCATATCGAGTGACATTTCACGTAAGCACTTTCTGCGTAGATCGGACCGCAAGCAACAGATGAGGGTACCCCATTTCAAACTATGACACTAGGACGTCATCCACCTCAGTCCTCCCGTGACTATGGTTGCTGAAAAGCAGCCGAAATGTCGGGAACGAAAAAACATAAAATAAACGCGATAAAATTCGAAAATTAGTTTTATATCAATGTATGTATATATTTATATTTTATAAATAATACGTCAATCCCACCATACAAATCGCTGAGACCAACTTGGGAGATCATTATTAAAATAAAACTGAAACGACTAATTGGCGTTTAAATTAATAATGATTAAGACAAAAAATATTCCGGGAATAACAATTTCAATCCCCAATTAACCCATAAACGGGGCCTTATCACGAAGCTATTACCCGACAACAGACACATAGGGAGGTTTATGAGTTTTACTACACAAAATCGTTCGCCGACCATTTTAAACAATCCGATGCCGATTTACAACCAATTAGCTCAATAAATACGGGGGCTGGCCAGTTACGTGGGCGTTGGGGCCATGAGATAAGTGATTGAACAACGCTTACAGAGATTTTTATAACTGTGACATTATGTAATTATCCAAATCTATACGAAATACGTGGAAACTATCATATAGACCATTACACAAGTTTTTTTGTGAAAACAATTTTGGCATAGTATTTTCATGGTCAAGCATGAGTTGTCCATAAAAAAATATACATTTGACCCTTTTTAAAATGTGATACGACCCAAATTCACGTAAAGATAATTTCATTGTATCAGAGGTACGAAAAATATAATGCAATATTATTTCAGTCCGTCAAATTAAGTCTTGGAGTTTCAGCCTTATTTCCTTTAATGAGTGGACAAAGTGCTGTCAAAGCCCTTTTCTTTAGTTTGCTTATACCCTGCCGTCGTTCTAATGGCCTAACTTTATGAATAGACCGTTAAAACTAATCAAACGTGAGCCGAAATGACGCATACATCTAGTTTATGAGAAATTGTAATAAAACAAAACAAAAGTGCCTAATTGAACATAAAGCAAAATAATTGACGAATGCACAACAGTAGCTTACCGCGACTTGATCTATAAAATGTAAAAGCTTTCAAATTTTATGGATTTTAAAGAATTTTTAATTACTTTTAAGATAATGCTCGTATAGTAGGTATGTCTTTTATGTGGAGCGACGAATGTTTGGTCAAATACATTTTAATGGGATTCAATTTAATAGTCTGTCAATCAGATCACTTTTCTTATCTTTTGGTTAGTATTAAATCATTGGAGTAGTCGCAACAGATTTCTAAAATAATATATTTGGTTATTCTAAAATGTTTGTTTGTTATGTCTAGACGTAAAGCAGCAAGTAAACGTACGTAAAGTAGTGATAGCCAAGTTGGTAGAACGCTTGCCTCGGTAACGAGGATCGCATGTTCAAACCCCGGCTCGCACCTCTGGGATTTCTGGATTTTATATGCGAATCTCATTTTCAATAACTATTATCACTTGCTAAGCGGTGAAGGAAAACATCGTGAGGACACCTGCATGTCTGAGGAACCCCTCGAAAGATGTGTGAAAGCCGCCAACCCGCACTGGGCCAGCGTGGTGGACTATGGCCTTATCGCCCTCGCATTGAGGGGAGGCCCGTGCCCAGCAGTGGGACATTAAAAAAGGGGCTGGTATTATTATATTATTATGTATAGAATTTATACGCTTCATATAATGTTTTATAGGACAATTGCAAATCTACATATACAAAACAAAGTCGTGTTAGTTACACCATTTATACAAAGAGCGGGTGGGCCAATTTTTATGAACTTTGATGTTTTTAATTTGTCTTCGCCTCGCATGGCCGAATAACTGAAGATATGGAAAAATTTCACCAAAAAAAAATTTATATGGCAAATTTTCCCATACATTTGATTCTGATACGGTACAAAGTTGGAGACGGCTAGAAAATAACAAAAATTATAAATTTGGATTAACATTATTCGGATACACAAATATAGTCGATTCCTTACAAATAGATAAATTTGAAATAAAACTAATTTTAAGGATTTTATCGCGTCTATTTCATGTTTTTACGTTCCCGACATTTCGGCTGCTAAACAGCAACTATGGTCACGGGAGGACTGAGGTGGTTGACGTCCTAGTGTCATAGTTTCACGGGGGTACCCTCATATTTAGTTATTTCATGATTCATCATTCATTCATTGTTACTTGCTTATTTAAATGTGTAGTATTCGCGTAAATATAAGGAATCAATATATAGATAACTTTGTTTTTTAAATTCATACTTTTATCGATGGGTAATAAATATAACCCCGGGACATGACAGTGCTTGCATCAGGTTCATTCATGCCCACCTATATTATCATAAATAAAAGCATTTTATAACAATTTTAAAACTCGCGACGTCCAATTTAACATTGGCTAAGGGTATATTGTGAATCGTCAGCGCATTTTAACGTCATTACCATAATGCACCCGAATTTTGTGTGTATGAAATGAATAATTCGGCTATTTGTATGTATGAGCGTGTAACATGCAACTCTAAGTAGCGTACATTAAAGTTGCGGGCTTGATTATGGATTTTCGTTGGAAACGCTAATTCATTTTAGAGGTTTCAATGTTTTAACAGATTGGGTAATATTTTTAGACGGTACTAAAGCATATTGTTTACCGAATTGATTATGTATTGGATTTACTTAAATCCATAAAAATCACGTGGGTTTCCCAGATCAGTCAGTAGTGAACTAGCTTTCTGTGCCGGGGGTCCCGGGTTCGAATCCTGCTAGGTATAAACTCTGAGATATGAGCATGAATGTTGCGTGAATGTATGTAAGAATTATATACTGAGTTCACCCTCAGTCCATTGCAGGGTACCCATAATACAAACGTTGCTTAGTGTAATACCGTATAAGTTGGTGTGTTCTTCTGGCGATATTATCATAAAAAAATCGGGTCAGTTAATATAGAACATATTTTTATGAATTACGGAATTATCTCTTACCATGACTTCAGGAGTTGTGATCCCGTATAAACAATGCATTTAGCCTCCTATAAAGATTAGCAATAGTTCCAATGAGTCACCGTGAGTTATCAAATGACCAATTATTCCTGCAACGTCGTCTGCGGGTACATCTCGCTATAGTATCTATTCAATAACCAAGAGGGTTATCAGGCCTTATATTAATGTAACTTGCGATATGAACTGGTTCTCTAATGTACAGGGATGTATTGGGAATTAAATAATAAAAAATATATTATCAGTTCATATTATTTTTCCTAATTATTGAAATAAAACTATTATTAAGGATTTTATCGCGTTTATTTTTTGTTTTTACGTTCCCGACGTTTCGGCTGCTGTACAGCAACCATGGTCACGGGAGGACTGAGGTGGTTGACGTCCTAGTGTCATAGTTTGACGGGGGTACCCTCATATTTAGTTGTTCCTTGCGGTCCGTTCTACGCGGAAAGAGCTCACTGTGTCTTGGGGTCTTACAAAAAAAAATCATTCACCTATAACACACCCGAACACATATCCAACTAAACCACCTGATAAGCGCACTTGGTAGTGACCCCGTAGTCCGTGCCGAGGTTCCCGGGTCCAAATCCTGGTAGGGAACAATCTTTGTGTGATGACCACGAATGTTTGTACCCAAGTCCCGGATGATTAACATCTATATAAGTATTATATACTGAGTTCGCCCTCAGTCCATTGAGCGGTGTCCATAATACAAGCGTTGCTTATTGTGGGACCGTATAGTTGGTGTGTTCGTCCGGCGA
This sequence comes from Pheosia tremula, assembly GCA_905333125.1. Lineage (NCBI taxonomy): Eukaryota > Metazoa > Arthropoda > Insecta > Lepidoptera > Notodontidae > Pheosia > Pheosia tremula. Next base: position 8,491,138 of record HG995404.1, on the reverse strand, counting down.
TATTTATTTATTTATTTAACTCCGGCCCTGTACAGGATATTACTGGCCTGTAATTATTGGGAGGGATTCATTATGACGTTACGTGACAGCCACCGAGGTTCGTTTCATCATCGTCGTACGCAATTTGCTGGGAGCATTAAATTATAAGATAGGTGGTCGCACACCCCGACTGACCAGTGCTGGGCAAATAATTAAATTATATGATTCTTCTGGATGCTCAATAGTTGACGTAAATCCCACTAATATTATAAATGTGAAAGTTTGGATGGATGGATAGATGAATGTTTGTTACTCAATCACGCCAGAACGGCTGGACGGATCTGGATGAAATTTGGCACAAAGATAGATTATAGTCTGGAATAGCACATAGGCTACTTTTTTCCCGGTAAAATGTATAGTTCCTATGGGATAAAGAACATACTTTTTAATCGCGGGTAACACCGCGGGGCGCACCTAGTACTATATATATTTACCGACTTAGGATCCAGTAATTAAAATAATTAAATCCAAAGCCAAGCGCACCACTGTAAGACCTCAAGGCACCGTGAGCACGTTCTGCGTAGATCGGACCGCAAACAACAACTAAATATGAGGGTACCCGAGTTCAAACTATGGCACTAGGTCGTCAAACACCTCAGTCCTCCCGTGACTATGGTTTCTGTAAATCAGCCGAAACACCAGGAACGTGAAAACATAATATACACGCGATAAAATATTTTTAATTAGTTTTATTACCAAATATATTGCATTTATTAATTCTCGTCCTTTTTATGATTCTGCAGTAGTGCCACTTGTATATACAAAGATTTGTCTTATTTATACGGATTTGTCATTAATCTAATGTACATCAATTGGATTTGCAGACAATGGACGGAGAAATTATTGAAATAAGTGTAAATCGTTGAGTAGCTTTGCGATCCTGTGTCCATTGCTGGATGCATTCAACCATCTCTCAACTCCGATTGTAGGAAATGCACTCGATATTGACAATAAGACCTGACGAGTCCTGTCATTACTGAGACTTTGTGTAAACATAAAATAAACGCGACAAAATCCGTGAAATTCGTTTTATTTCAGTTGGTATAGAATATAGATACATTATTTCAATAAAGTCTTTTTTAAGAATTCTATTTTTGAAGTGAATATTTTTTTTTTAATTCATTTATATTTGTTTAAGGTTTTAATGAACAACCAAAAAACTAACAAACAAAATACTTGTTCCTTAAAAATCTAGTCGGCGGTATTGACTGCTAGGAAGCTGTATATGCCAGGGTGATACTGATATAATAGGCAGCGGATATCATTTAAGAGCCCCGAACAGGCTCCAATCAACTACTACCTATTCAAACAAGGAATAGAAATTTAATCACATAAATTGTCGGTAAAATAAAAATCCAGTTAATAATTAACAAGTAAATTGTTTGTAACGTTTTTCAAATCACAAACGCCTAACGATGTCAAAACATTTAACAGCTAATGCAGATTGATAACAGATGCTCCATTTTAGTCGATAAAAAAGCTAATAAAATACCAGAGGAAGTCTAATAATGACCAAGACATTACTTACCTCGGGGCAAAATGGTTATTGCTCTTATTGATCGGAAACTGCCTTAATTTTAGTCAATGAATTTGTGAATGCAAAACGATCGGATCCACAGACAAGATCAAACTTTATTCTAAACAGTGTTTGGTATATTTTTTATTGTGTTGAAGTTTTAAGGCACGTTATCCGGTCACTTAGTTTTGCTAGAGGCAATAATTTATGAATGTTCGTATAGCCGCGTTCTGATATCACAAATTAGACAAAGGCATATAAAAAATTTCACTGCGAGGTCTTCATCTTTACTGAATTATGACGCAATTGAGACATGCCCCGATATTTTATTTGGCTTTTATGGCATCTTTATTTCTAGTTATTTGAATGGAGCCGCGTTTATATTTAAAAAACTAATAAAAAAAATTATAAAATTGTTTTAACTCATCTCTGGATATGTGTCTTTTTTATTCTTTTGTCCTCATTCAATTTTAACATAAAGCAGTCTCTTATATACTCAAAACAAATTGTCATAGTTTCAAATACTACATACTTATATTTTTAGTGATGAATGGCATTGAATTATATATAACTAGCTGTCCCGACGAACTAATTTTTTTGTGAATTCATCCCATATTTCAATCGTTATTCTGCTATTCGGGGCGGAGACAAATACACAAAATCATAGATCATAAAAATTGGCCCACTCGTTCTTGACTTAGAAATGGTGTAACCATCACGACTTTATTTTAAACATATAAATTTTAACATACATTATTGCAAATTATAAACAATCGCAAAAAAATATGATATTAATTATTAATGTAGGTCGTTTTATACGAAGAAAAATAACTCTAACCATACACAGTCAAAGCTCAATTATGATCAATTGCCGGCCAAACACCCACATCCATATTTATTCGGTTACTCTATCAATCAATCGAAATACCACTATTTGTGAAATTAAAAACGGTAACGGCCCAATCGATTAAATTAATTGTTTCGCTAAAAAAAATGTTTTAATCGAATTAAACACGGCTCTTAGCTCCTGACTCGGGGGCATCAATTAAAATTAGTTTTAATTGCTGGGTCAGTTTTTCTTTTTTTATTAATGTAGAGTGTAAGACCCGGATTGAAAACATGGGTTTTTATTTGTAGATGTCAAAATAAATGTGCTGGTATGTATGTGCTTGATCATGTTCTTTGAAATTTTTGGTATTTATTAATATATATTATTATTATTACATTATAGGCAAGTATTTGATCTCGATCTCACCTGATGGTAAGTGATGATGAGATCTACGATGGAGCATACTTGCTTAGGTAGGAAGGCGGCAGTAGATCGAGACGCTACATTCACTAGGCACATGCATCGCAGCTGATCTGATCCGCCATCCATGAATGGCAACACCGAACATCATGCCGGAACACGGCTAGGCCGCTTGGCGACATGGCTTTGTTCAGTGGGTGGTGACTAACCACGGTCGAATCCTACCACCAGTAGAGTTGTCACCTAGTTGGCACCACCCAGGGTCACGTGTAGGGTATCTCGAGGGTATTTAATTCTCCTAAGGACGAAGGTGACTCGACCCCAAATATATACTTGATATAACAAATTACTACACCATAAATAATGTATTTGTGGACTTTTATTGTATCCGCGGAAAGAAAATAGCTGATGAATTCCGTCGTAAACTTCTGAATTAGCAGGTAAATAGCATTCATTATTTAGTTTTTTTTACTACAGTTAAACTATCTGTCCCGATGTTCGTACCACCTTAGAATCAAATTTATTCTCATATATTAATAGTTATCCCGCTATTCGGAAGGAGACAAATTTAATAAATAATAGTTAACAAACTTAGGGCCATTCGTTCTCGAGTTATACACGGTGTAACTAACACGAGATTGTTTTATATACTTTATACACGAGATTGTTATTATCTTCTATAATTGTATTTCTAAGTTCTGGAAAACTCACTTGAAGTCATTACCGATATGGCAAAATTGCCGTATCAGGTAAAAATATTGTGTTTTTTTACGTAATAGTATGGTAAATAGTTTCCATAGCACAACCGAAATTAAAAATACAACCGTAACTTTTACCTTGAGACGGCAGATAACATCTGGCGTACTTACGAACATTCCTATATAATTCTAACGTGCGTTCGGCGCGTGCGCACAAGTATCGCCTTTCATCTCTACATAATAACTACTTATTTTAGACAGTAAAAACCGGGTGAGGTGCTGGTGCGTTTTCGTAATTAGTGTTCCGTACCGAAAAAAAAAACAAATAAATGTTGTTAATTCTACCGAAAATTTAAAAATTTACGCTGTAAAATCTTAAGATATTAAAATACATATTGATTTCTTATATTTACGCGAATACTACACATTGAAATAAAACTATTTTTTAAGGATTTTATCGCGTTTATTTTTCGTTTTTACGTAGCACTTTCTGCGTAGATCGGACCACAATCAACAATTAAATATGAGGGTAGCCCGTTTCTAACTGTGACACCAGGACGTCAACCACCTCAGTCCTCCCGTGACCATGGTTGCTGTAAAGCAGCCGAAACGTCGGGAACGTAAAAACGAAAAATAAACGCGAAAAAATCCTTAAAAAATAGTTTTATTTCAATATTAAAATACATTTCCCTGATTATATTATATTATATTTATTGACTCAAATATGTGCGAAACAGTTTTTTAAAAGCACCAATTCTCGTAGCTGATTTGTCTAATACACGCAAATTCTCATGTCAGTAAGGGCGTTATTCGCGTAAACTACACAAATTGGCTCGGTTTTTTGTGCTTTAATATGATTTTTGCGACCCTCCCTCTAAATTATTTCTTCGTCTGAGGCGTTAGCAATAAAAACGTAGAAGCATTTTAGTTTATTAATATTACTGAACCCTAAAAATGTGTATCTACAGATAGTTCGGTGTACCGTAATAGCTGGAAGCTGATTTCGGTGACTATTTATTAGTTTTTTTTATGCACGTAACTATAGGTTTGAACGTATGACTGTGCACGTAGGTGGTTTAAATAAATGTCCCTCATTGAACTTCGGATGAACTTCAGGTAAAATTAATATTTCGGACAGCCCCGTTGAAATGTAGGTGTACGGCAGTGATAGCCAAGTTGGTAGAACGCTTGCCTCGATAACGAGGATTGCAGGTTCAAACCCCGGCTCGCACTTCTGGGATTTTTCAAGTGCGAATCTCATTTTCAACCAAGATTATCACTTGCTAAACGGTGAAGGAAAACATCGTGAGGACACCTGCGTGTCTGAGAGAACCCCTCGAAAGATGTGTGAAGTTTGCCAACCCGCACTGGGCCAGCGTGGTGGATTATGGCCTAATCCCCCCTCGCATTAGGGGAGGCCCGTGCCCAGCAGTGGGACATAAAAAAAGGGCTGGAATTATTATTATAAAAAAATAATGTTGCATTTGTCATAATATGTGGTTATCGAATACCGAATACCTCATCCGTGACGAGACGCCAAGTGAATGAATCGTGATCACGATTTTATTTTTATTTAAACAATATGTACATATTGTTTCTGTGAATTTATACTTGTATTTAGTTTTTTTATTTAATAAATTATATACAATAGTTATATACATGGAAAAAATAATATACTTATAATACTGAGAAATAATTCATAATTTTATTCGTTGTCTGTACTTTCTTGAGGTAATATTACATATAGTATGTCATATACTAAATGCATCTTGCAACGAGATATGACCAACCCTATTTTAACAACTTCTATAAAAACCCTCAAATGTTAGTCGGGATTCGCACTAAGCATTACAAGGAGAGCTACCCATAAGGGTTTACGTCTAAACCACGTTATAAGTATCTTTTAAGACCTCAAATATTTTCCCTATTTATTTCAGAAGAAGGTATTCAAATATTCTGTTCCATTGATGACTCGAATGGTGATGATGATTCGAATAAAAACAACTGAAAAGGGTATGTTTTAAATAAAGAACTTCAATATTAATATCATACAAACAATGTTTCTACAAGTATTATTTTAACTAAAACACTAGTGCAAGTAACAATTTGGTTCGCAGTACCGTTGCGGCTATAGATCAGCTCAGGTGTTGCTCGCCTGCGGGCTTGGTGCATGTCTCACGTTATAAGCTTACAGCGATTAACAAGCGGGATGGCAAATTATGCCGAAAAAGAATGAGGCTAAATAATTCGCCCGAGGCAAACCATTGCGACGCGCCCCGAATGCTGTCATTTCTAATTTGGCTCGATGTCAGCCCGCTTGTGCTCGGTCAACTTCACGTCGAACTGATTGCTCAGGAGGCTACTGCCCACGGCCCCTCCCCAGGGCAGCCTTACAAAACTGCCCATAGTCAGCTACCTATCGAAATAATAGTCAAAGACTTGGTTTTGTGACAAAGCTCAAGTTTTGTTTCATTGATGTGATAGTCTTGGCTTAACGATTTATCTCATCCCGCCGCCATCTCTGTTTCGTCTGCCCCCTGCTTTCAAATTAATTGTTGATATCAAACGGGACCTGCTTATTACTATTATTACATAGATGCTGATACAACTACCTCAATGATTTATGTCACTTCGGCATAAGTATTTTGCACCCATAGCGTGAGTATCGTTGTTGACCAATCGCCTATCCCTTGGGCGGTTCCTCAAGCCAATTGCAGGTGAGATCCTACGTTATAGTGACCACCACGCCCGTCCACATGGAAGAATAATTTCGAGTTGTCGGTTAAAATATCGGTTCTATAGTTTACGATGCCCACACTGTCAACGGATTTGTTTTGCGAGATGTATTTATTAGACCAATGTACTTTTAGTGTCGGATATATCATAACTAACTCAGGGATTAAATGGCTCTCTATGTATTGTAGATAAAAGTATGTTTCAACTACGTCCTAGGAATATTAACTTAAATTAAAAAATAAATTATTATGAAAAATGGTGTGTCCACTTGAAAATAATATACACTGTAAGTAGCTTGGTAACGAAAACTGATACCATATATTCAACTCATAATTCTGAACCGCCCAAAGTTGGAATTTTCCGTCAATCTTTTTATAATTTTTCGCATATTTTTCACATATTTTGAAAAAGATTTTAGCATGAAATCATAATAGAAGTATATGTCCACGTGATTATAGACAACAAACATAATTCCTAATTTATACATAAAACTGCAATGTAAATTGAAACTCGATAAACTCATGCGCGCTCGCCACTTGCACGCGTTGGGTATCTCACGGAGCGTTGTGTTTTGATCGCGTTGTTTACGATACTTTGCGCGCGCAAAAATTACTACTTTTGTATCCAATGCCTTTCGACATAAATTAATTGTACAATTTTACTATAGACACTAAGTCTGATATTTCACCAATGTCTTAGATGTAAGGCCCTTTACAGCCTGTATAGTAGGTTTATAAATATATTCTTTGTTACAAGTACACACTTGGTTATCTTAAAAGCTACATTCAGCCAATATGCTGCCTTGTGAAATATAATAAACTTGTAAGATACGCGAAAGAAGAAATCTCTATTATTTTTCTTTAATACATTTAATATAATTAAATAACTCATTTTTACTTTGTAAATGAAATAACATGTTTTGATTATGTTATTTATAGTTATTAAGTTACACGTTTATTATAGAATAATTACTTATAGTTTCGGTTCGTGCCTCTAATAGCTCAACTGTAAACGCCTCAATTCAATAATTTTTATTAAACTTCTCCAATCAATTTAACATCGGCGCCATTTTGATCAAACGTGAGCAGTCGAAATAATCGCTTGGAATAAGATTAAAACCATTTGTAATATATCAACACTTCTAGTATAGTTCCGTGACTATTGGACTATTTATAAGTACTAAATAAATAGTTCAGATCAAAATAGCCGCTTAAGTGAGTATAATTCTTACTCTTACCACGTAAGATCAGACCCATAATTTACAACTGACAGCATCTTCTATTCAGGAATCAAAGTAATAGAATTCATGAAAACTAGACGTAGGTACCCGGCATATTTTCTGCTGAATTTGTTAGTACCTTACTCTCAGAAGTGAAGATGGCACTGCGACGTGGTCGCTTACTATGGTCCTCATAAGACAGCTCAAGGTCGCTCAACGCGCAATGGAGCGAGCTTTGCTTAGAGCTTCGCTACGGGGCATATATCTCGAAGAACCGACGGCCGTTGCCGCAGACAGACTACATCAACAATAATAAAATAACGAATAAGAATTGGAACCACAGGCCAGAAGACGTAGTGTAGGACGGCCCTCCACAAGGTGGACCGATGATATCACAAATGATGTGTGGAAATCACCTATGTCCATCGTTGGACGTCTTTCCGCTGACGGATGGCTGGATGTACTATTTCAAGATAAGATCGAAATTTCGTTCCTATTATAAACTATCGTATAATACCCCATTAAATGTATTGGGCGGTAACTTTACGCTTTCTCCGATATTACCAAAAATTACCATTTTCCGATACACTTAGTTAATGTGAAGCAATAAATCAATACATCTAGTAAGATAATCGAAGCGCACCAAAAGTACCGGTTGCCGTGCGTAGGCGCACCCAGTAATTAAACAGAGCGTTATATGAAATCGATCACAGTGATGTGGTGTGTGTGAGCATGTTACGTTAAAGTATTTACTATTTACTTTAAGATAATTAAAAAACAATAATAGTTAAGACTGTAGTACGGTTGCCTTGGAAACCAGGTATGCTGGTCCAGGCCCATCTCAAACTAGGAATTTAGGATTCTCATGTACAAATCTTAAAAGCTTAGAATCTTTCATATTTAAACTTTATTCTCTACTGGACTTTGTTGAGCGTCGTGACTGTACAAGGGAATCAGAAACTACATCGAGGTAATTTCCAATATATTCTTATTTGACCGGTTACTGATTTCTTAACGAAATGAATGCATTCTCCCCCTTGGATGCCTAGTTCATATTATGACGATATCTAAGACTATATCCAAATAAATATATATTAAAAATAAGGGCAATTCGCCGTTTATGCTATCATTCTCAGTAGTTGACCTCAGCAGGTGGCTAACATAGCATCAACGTTCTCAAAAAGAGCCCCTAAGTGTTGGCCCTATGTCCACGCACAAGCCTTCCATTGGTCCGGCTATAGCCCGAGTGGAGTGAGAGACAAAATAATATCTCCAGACGAACACACCAACTATACGGTCCCACATTAAGCAATACTTGTATTATGGGTACCGTACAATGCACTGAGTGTGAATCCAGTATATATAAGGTGTAAGAATATTAGCATAAAATATTTTAACAGGGTGAAAAGTAGGTTATAAAGATAACATTTTCAAAGAAATAATTCATATATTTATTAGACACTAGCTGTTACCCGCGACTTCGTTCGCGTGGTATTAAACAAAGATACAACCGTTGGCAACAGCCTGCTCGCGCGTTCTGAGCCCGCGGGACGCATTTCAGGTTGTTGCTATCAAACTTAATCAGGCGCAACGCTGCAACATAGGTTTTAATTTTTTTTCTTGAGAGCCTATGTTTTTTTCTAAAATAAAAGTAGCCTAAGTTACTCCTTGTTACATCAGCTATCTGCCAGTGAAAGTCCCGTCAAAATCGGTCCAGCCATTTCAGAGATTACCCGGAACAAACAGACAGACAGACAGACAGACAGACGGACAGACAGACAGACCGAAAATTGTAAAAAAATGTTGTTTTGGTATAGGTACCGTGTATACATCCAAATGCACTTAGTAAAAAGCGGTTATTTTAATATTACAAACAGACACTCCAATTTCATTTATATGTATAGACTAGCTGTTGCCCGCGACTTCGTCCGCGTGGTATTTAACAAAGACAACCGTTGACAACAGCCTGCTCGCCCATTCTGAGCCCGCGGGACGCATTGTAGGTTGTTGCTATCAAACTTAATCAGGCGCTGCGCTGCAACATTGGTTTTTTTTTTTTTCGTGAGATCCTATTTTTTTTTCTAAAATAAAAGTAGCCTAAGTTACTCCTTGTTACATCAGCTATCTACCAGTGAAAGTCCCGTCAAAATCGGTCCATCCATTTCAGAGATTAGCCGGAACAAACAGACAGACAGACAGACAGACAGACAGACAGACAGACAGACAGACAGACAGACGGACAGACAGACAAAAATTGTAAAAAAATTTGTTTCGGTATAGGTAACGTGTATACATCCCAATGCACTTAGTAAAAAGCGGTTATTTTAATATTACAAACAGACACTCCAATTTTATTTATATGTATAGATTTAAAAAATGACTACCTCTACTGAGCGCATGATCAAACGGTACTGGCTCGCCTTGTTTAAAAAAAACAAACATCATATACACAATTATTTTATACATTAACGTGATCCATATAACTTACAGATTTAACTGTGAAAATATTTTTCACTATTTTTATTACACTTAAATAATACTAGGTACTATACGAGTATTATGAGTTAGGTAATGGTTATATTTTCAAATCCGTAGTAGAAAACGGGAACATCCTTTAATTAAAAGTACAGAGTTAAAAAATATACCTGTTCATTAATAGATCTACGATTTGGCATTCCAGTTATATCATTGATTAACATAGATCTACATACTAACCAGATCAATGTTGATTAACTATACTTAATTACTAGTTTAGTTAAATGATTTAATACTGTTCATTTGCATTTCTCATTTTTCTAATACACTAATTAAATTTACATAATTAGCGAACTTGGAGACACGTGAAAAATGGGTGGGCTGGTACCTAATAATATGATACAGTGAACATTTACAAGTTATTAATTAGACATAAACGGTAAATCATTTGTAGGAAATAAGCGAAAAGGTGTTGTAATCTAATAAAATAATTATCGTCCACTGATTGCTTCGTATGTATCATTCGGCGGGCGTGGTTGTTTCACGCGAACACACAATTTATGTTGCCTCCAAACGAACCCAAAATCATAATCGAAATCATCTGCAAAACGTCTTTAACATCCATCGACCGGTCCCTTCACATGGTACTCTACACCGTGAACATAAAACGTAGCATATATCAAAAGTAATCGACAAAACTGATGTCGTTTTAGTCAGCGGGGTTTCATAGTACGTGGTTATTGAGTTGGTAGCACTCGAGTCGTTTCTGATTTTATTTTTTTGCTCAGAAACAATTTCCTGTCGGAATTGAAGAAAAAGGTAGTAAATTATTCATTTGTACAATATCGATTCGTTAATATTTCTGGGTAATGGTTCTTGTGTCCCTTCCTGAGACGCGATTTGAGCTTCCTGTCGTTGAGAATTGAGTTTATATAAATAAATAATAAATATCGCCATACGAACACACCAACTATACGGTTCCACATTAAGCAATACTTGTGTTATGGGTACCGTAAAATGGACTGAGGGCGAACTCAGTATACATATACTACTTATATACATATTAAATATCCAAGACTCGGGTACAAACATTCGTGCTCATCACACAAATCTTGTCCTCGTCTTGTCTTCGAAACCGGGGCCCTCGGCGCCGCTCTTAACTGAGGTATAGAAAAGTATTAACATTTTTATTGATCCACATAGATATCCCACAAACTTCCAATGATTCAGTAATCTACAGACACTGTTGATGAATGAATATTAATATTACTTTCATAATACATAATGCACCATTCACACTCAAACAAAAATAGTAAAAAAATAAACTAGAACCAATCTGTCTTTGTCCACAATGCGCCTAATTGACTCACTGTGCTACCATCGGCATGAAAGGGTGAAATAAAAAACGCAACAAAAGGCTGGAGAGTAAAAATTATACGTTTGTTATGAATATGTATGTTCCATTATGCCTCGTAGCATATGCGCAACACATGGCCAATGGAGCATAAGGCAACTATTGATACATCTACTTATTCACGATAAAATAGTAGGAAACCGCTTTTTTGCTGAGCTATTAATTATTTTTATGTTTGAAGTAGCTTTGCAGAGTATGTTGTTTGATTGCTTAGTAGTTTTCTGCTGACATGGCAAGACCCTTGTGAAACTAAAGAATTTTTGCTGTATATTTTTTTTTTGTATCTACCTATCCGGGTTTATAATTTATTTATTTTGCCTTAACTTTACTTTTGCGGCGTGACGATGACGTTCCATACAACGTTACCGTCACAGTAGCGTTTTTTTTAATTCATTGCATTTGATTCCATTAACGACAACCATATTACATATCACCAAAATACCTTCACAATCACAGCTTGGATCATAGAATTCTAGACAATTTGTTTTTTTTTTTGGATCATAGAATTGTATACATTTTTTTTTAAATCCATCATTTTTTGTCTGGACAGAAGCGTGCGCACCCCGGTCGGTCCGACGCTGCGTCGTCGTCACGGTGTCGCGTGGTCGGATTCATCGCGCTCCGCCGCACCTTGCTCTCTTTTCATTTTTTTTTCCTAAAAAAATAATATCGCTATAGTTCTATGGGGTTCTGTGGACGTTCATATTTATTTTATTTAATAATAGCTGCGTATTTTTTTTTCACACTTGAACTTTCGAATCGAAGTTGACAAAGTAAACTTGACACAACACTGAATAAGAGTGCAGGTTTGACATTGTCACATATATTTTATGTGTAACTACAAAAAAAAAAAACTTAATTCAAATGAAATCGATCTGCATAGATCGAAGTTGACATTTCCATTTAGAAAATGTAACACTGCATTTAATTCACAACAATCACTGAACTTCCCTACGGAACTCCAAAAAAAGATCACCCATTGGACGGTGACGAACGGAAATTTAGTGGTCCTGGCACGAGCGGGGCGTAAGGTACGTGAATAAAAAAAAATACCTACGCTTTACTGTGTACAAGAAGATCGTGGTCACAATTTAATTTGATTTTTGTTGAATCCATTGCTATGGTATGGATCTTAACTGAGTGGTCTTCTCACATTTTATACAAGGTGTAACAAAAAAAAGTTGTAAAATATTTTAACTGATGAATCAGTGAGTTGTATGGATCACGTTGATGTAAAAATAATTGTGTAAATTATGTTTTATTTTTTCATAAACAAGGAGAACCAGCAGCGTTTGGCCATGTACTCAGAACAGGATGTCATTTTTTAAATGTTCATCTGGCGATATTATTATTATTACTGTTAGCTGCTCAAAGTGATCTGCCTGTAAGAACGCGAATTGAGTCTTATTTTGTAGCAAAAATTTGTAAGCATAGCTGTAAAAGTGTGTAAATGTATTGGATAGGTGGTGTAGGGGTTCAGGTCGCTGGATTTAAATAAAAAACACGGAGCAGATGTTGTTTCAATGGCGTCCAAGGCGGAAGGGGTTTTATTTAGTGTTGCAATACAAAATCTACTAAACATTATTGTTGGGTTGCCAACATGTTGCCGGGGCAAATAAAAATAGAACACAAGAATTATCTTAATCTTACATAATGAAATTATATACAATTAATTTGTAATAAATGAATGTAAGTAACTAATTTTATTTTCATTTTTAACCACTGTGCAACTGAACTCAAATGAATTTATAAAATTAAAAACAAACAAATGTAACATGAACAAATGACTAAATATGTAGATATTAATACAATAAGCTTTTACAAAAAAGACACTTGAAGCTTGATGAATTAATAAAATGATAACAAAAAATAACTAAATGAACTTAAACAAAATACAAAACATTGCTTACTCCAGCATAGTTTTATGAATCTAAACATAATAGACACAATTATAAAAAACCAAACAAAAACAGGTTGCTAACCTACATACTTGTATATAAAAAATAATCATTACAATAACATCTTAATCACCACTATCATTGTTGCCTTCAAGAGGCAATACACATACTTTCATCACAGCCCGTCTGTGTACATGGCCGTTTGAAGTTTTAACTTCAAGAACTCTGACCTTTCCATCTTTGCCTGGGTATGTATTGATCACTCTGGCCAGGGGCCAATACAAAGGTGCTAAGTTATCATCTCTTAATATAACAAGTGATCCTATCTTAACATTAGGTTGTGGGTCTTGCCACTTGGGGCGCGACTGTAACAAATTTAAATAATGTTTACTCCATATTTTCCAAAATGATGCTTTCATATCATTACAAATTTTCCAAAATTGTGATCTAGTAATTACATTAACATTAGTATCTGGATATGAATTTAAAGCTGTACCTATCAAAAAATGACCAGGAGTGATACAAGAGTAGTCAGTAATATCATTTGACAATGGCATGAGCGGTCTACTATTTAAAATAGCCTCAATTTGACATAACACTGTACATAATTCTTCATAATTAAGAATAGATTTTAACAATACTCGTTTTAGGTGATACTTTACACTTTTCACACCAGCTTCAGCTAGTCCAGCAAAGACAGGAGAGTAGCAAGGTAAGAAATGAAAATTTATTCTCTTTTGAGATGCAAACTGGCATACTTGTCTTTGATGAATTGCTGAATTATGCAATTGATACATCTCGTCTAATTGACTTCTAGCACATTTGAAAGTTGAAGCATTATCACTGTAAATATCTGTAGGTAATCCCCTACGGGATATGAACCTATTCAAGCATGCAATGAATGTTTCAGTTTTCAAATCTGAAGCTAGTTCTACATGTATGGCCTTGGTTACAAAACATACAAATATACAAACATAACCTTTTGTAATTATTGGTTTTCTAATTCTAGCTAATTTAAGTGGGATAGGCCCAGCATAGTCTAGACCAACCTTTTGAAAAGGGCGACATACATTCACTCTATCATAAGGTAATGAACCCATTAACTGTTTAGATGCCTCTGCTTTTAATCTAAAACATATGGTACATTTATGTAAAACTTTTTTAACCTGTCGCAGTGCATGTACAATCCAAAATCGTTGCCTAATAGTAGACAAAACAAGTTTAGGACCTGCATGGAAGTTCTTTAGATGCTCACTTAAAATAATTAAATCAGTGACCCGTGAGTCACGTGGCAATATAATCGGATGCTTTTTAGAATAGGGTATACAAGCATTTTGTAATCGACCACCGACACGGACTATACCTCTATCATCAATAAAAGGACACAGGGGTTTTAAATTACCTTTAGAAATAGTTTTACCACATTTTAAAGCATGAATATCATCTAATAAATATTTTTGTTGTTCATATTTTATAATTAATGACATTGAATTATCAAGTTCTTGACTGGTTACATAGTTTAACTTATTACTATTTAATTTATTCTTTGCATTCTGACAAAAGCGTATGATGTATGCTAAAACTCTTTGCATTGTATTAATATTAGAAAATTTATCAAGAAAGTCAAGACATAAGGTTTGTACCTCAGCGGAGGTGCAAAGCATTGCACTTAAACATGCCGAGCTGTCCTTGACCTCGGGTAAGTTTTGTGGAATAATAAATTTTAATTGTGGTTCATACTTACATGAACATAGAAATGGTGGTCCGTTCCACCACAGCTGATGATCAGCTAGATCGTCCGGCATGACTCCTCTGCTTAGACAATCGGCAGGGTTCTCCGAAGAACTAACATATGACCATGTGAATGAATTTGTAAGTTGTGTTATGATCTTGACACGATTAGCGACATATGCCTTAAGTGTATTTATATTAGTTTTAAGCCAGGCAAGAGCAATTTGTGAGTCTGAATAGAGAATAACGTCATGTATGTGCATTTTGGCAGTCAAAGTCTTATGAACTCTGGTAGCAAGCTTGGAAAGTAACAGAGCAGCATTGAGTTCTAGTCGAGGAACAGACAGACTTTGTGCAATAGGATTTATACGTGACTTAGAACATAGCAAAGAAATTTTAATATTGCCTGCTGAATCGACTATTCTTAAATAAATGCAACAACCATAAGCAGTGGTGCTTGACGCATCCGCAAACCCTATAATTTGTGCAAGGCATATATTATGTAACCCTATGTACCGCTGTATAGGTATAGGTTTCATTGCAAGCAAGCTAATGTAAAACTCATGCCATGACTGAAGAAGCTCCCTATCAGGCAATGAATCCCAGTCCATTTTAGCAATCCACAACCGTTGCATAATAGCTTTTGCACTGACCACAATAGGACCAGCAAGGCCCAATGGGTCATAGAACTTACTTATAAAACTAAGTATCTCACGCTTGGATTGGGGCTTATTGTCCACAGCCTTAGGACTGGAAATAATGAAAGAATCTAATTCTGTATTGTAGTTCATACCTAAAGTCTTTAATGAAAAGTTATTTTTCTCCAAATCAACCTCATCAAAATGATGTTGATTTTTTGGAATATTTTGTAATAATTCTTTTGAGTTTGAAACCCATTTATGTAAATGAAAACTACCTCGACTTAACAAGCTACATAATTGACGTCTGGCTTCTATTAACTGATCTGTGGATCTATCTGAATAGAGAATATCATCAACATAGGTTGAATTATTAATAATAAAAGCAGCAATGGGAAGTTCATCATTGTATAGTTCAGCTAACAACTTCAAGCATCTTGTTGCCAAGTAGGATGAACTTTTCAAACCATATGTTACAGTGTTTAGTTGAATACATTGAACACTTTCACTTGGAGTATCTCGCCATAAAATATTTTGTAAAGATCTGTACTCGGGATGTAATAATATGTTTCGAAACATATTTTTGATGTCTGTAATGAAAAAATGTTCATCGACTCTAAATAGTAATAAAACATCAACCAATTGTACCACAGGTCCATTTAGTAACATGTCATTTAAAGAAGTTTTGGAATTGGTCTTCATTGACCCATCAAATACAACCCTGCACTTGGTTGTCTTTTTGTCTAATCTAAGCTCTGGGTGATGAGGCAAAAAGTACACTGAATCAGTTGTTAAATTGTATTGACTGATATCAATTATAGTGCCGTGACCCTGTTTTAAATAATCATGAATAAAATCCTTGTACAATTTATATAGAATAGGATCCTTAGAAAGTCTAGCTTCTAGATTATAGAAACGTTTTAATGCTAAATGTAATGATTCACCTAAGCTTTGATTAATAGAATGTAATGGTAGCTTAAGGGGCAAGACAACCTGAATTTGATTGTTTTGGCTGTCTAGCTGCACATTTTCACTAAAAACTTGTTCACACAAGTCATGTTCAGAATGTGCTTCTTGAAAGATTTCTGGTATGCTCTCAGACTTCCAGAAATTTGTAAGAGTTTGATTGAGATTAGAATCACATGTATTGCAAAATAAAGTAACGACTGGCTGTGTGTGAGGAGTTTGAATGTTACCTGCGATAACATAACCAAACTTTGTATTTAATAGTGGTGGTGTGGATGTGGCAGCGCTGTTGCTCTCTCCTTCACAGCTGTCTAGCAGTTCAGCTGGAGGCTTAGATGGCAGCAACACCTGAAACACAACATCAGCACCTATAAGAATGTGTATGTTACTCGGTTCATTGAACCGTTTGTCAGCCAGTACAATATTTGGGGGTAATACTACATTCTGTAAATTGAACTTTCTCTGGGGCAATTTGGAGGTTATTTTATCTAATATGTAACAAGTTACTGGAACTGAAAAGTTTTGAGTTAGGGAATGCAATTCTAAATTAACTTTTTCTTTTAATTTATTGAAGCTATTACCTATGCCAGAGATGGGTGTGTTAGCATAGCTAACTTGTAATTTTAATAAATCAACCAGTTCTTTGGTCACAAAAGAAGCTTGTGAGCCCGTGTCGAGGAGAGCCTTAACATGAACTTCTGTACCGTTACTCGCTATAAGTTTCACCTGTGCTGTAGGCAACAGTACTTGTTCAGTGGCAGCCTGTGACATCAACGTGACTGGTGATTGAGATTTGTCCTCGTGGAGCAGTGTGTTGTGCCCCTGCTTACAAACTTGGCACTTGAAAACATATCTACATTTTTGATTGTGGTTATTTAAACATATTTGACATAAATTGTTGTCAGTGACAAATTTAATTCGCTCACTGGCACACATTAATTTGAACTGTGGGCATGTAAAAAGTTTATGTATAGACTTACACAGCAAGCAGGTCTTGGGGTCCGCAGCTGGTGGCTTAGCGTGCTGCACTCGGCTTTCTGCTGCTGACTTCACCGTGGCCACATGAACGCTCTTCGGTGTGCTTTTATCTATAGGACGCTCGGCATTTTCAAGCGCAAGCGCACGCTTTTCTAAAAAATCAATTAATTGTGAAACCTTAGGTTCCTGCTCTCTTGATAGCTGAAATTCCCTACTACATAATACATCTAGCTTTCTAGTCAGAATGCATAGTACAAGGGGGTCCCATTGGTCCACTGAATGCCCTAAGTTCCGTAATGCAGCTAATTGCTGCTTAACAGTGGATAAAAAGCTGCGAATATTGCAAGCCGTGGATCTTACAATTGGTGGTACATCCATTAATATATGTATATGCTCGTTTGTAATTTTATATTTATTACTGTATCTATCTAATAAAATAGATCTGGCCTCTGAGTAACTCTCGCTGCACATATTTAAATTTTTAATTAGGTCGAGAGGCTCGCCTTGTAAAAAGTTTTGTAAATAATATAATTTCTGCACATCTTCGAGACTATTGTTTTTATGTATTAACGAATCGAAAAGGTTAATAAAAGATGTAAATTCTGAATATTTACCTGTGAAGTTCGGGACACTTATCTGAGGCAACTTGGTTGGAATTTTAAGAGACGTACACGTTACATTTTTATCTAATTTCGTAATCGAGTCTTTTATGAATAACAATGTATTTAAATATTTTTCTTCGGCCTCAAGATAGTCGGCGTCTTCGGCGTCCTCCATGGCTGAGAGCTCAAGTGATAGATCTTCATATTTTTTGAACACTTCTCTTAGACGCTCTTCTTTCAGCAACAGGGATTGCTTCGTGAATAATGTATCAGCACCCATGAGCACATTGGCTATTTTTGTCATGGAGCCCTTTAGGGCAGCCCTTTTTCGGACCAACTGTTGGCTTTCCATATCGGAATGCTAATTGTATAAAACACTGTAAAATGCGCAAACGCAATACCACACTATATTTTTTACACACACTTTTTTGATGCGGCGGACTGCGCCTGCACGCAACACAAAATGGCGGAACGCGTGGGTTGCTCGTCGCTCGCTCCTCGGCGCCTCGCCGCTCTGCACTACGGGGTTCGCAGATGATCGGCAATCAGCCAATCCGCGCTGCACTCCGTAGCCGGCTGATGACGACACGTTGTTGCTCAATTCGCCCGGACGTTGAAGTTAAAACAATATGGATACTTTGCCTTGTAAATTTTTAATGGAAATTGTGGCGAAGATTGAAAACTGCTCCGATATAAAAAATGAAATGGAATTGAATAGAGGTGGTCAGAAGGACCATGTAAAAGTGTGTAAATGTATTGGATAGGTGGTGTAGGGGTTCAGGTCGCTGGATTTAAATAAAAAACACGGAGCAGATGTTGTTTCAATGGCGTCCAAGGCGGAAGGGGTTTTATTTAGTGTTGCAATACAAAATCTACTAAACATTATTGTTGGGTTGCCAACAATAGCCTTAAAAATGATATAAGATGAAGAAAAAATAAAAAAAACTATTTTTATATTCAACTTCTTTTTTTTTGTTTTTAATAAGGTGTATCTTAATTGAGTTGCGTGTGAAAGACTAGTAGTTACTAGCATGACATTTAAACAGCTGTTAAAATGTACCGATAATCTGATGCACAGTACATTTGCATCAACAAAAGCATAAAGAACTAATTAAAAGCCTTCACGATGAAACATAACCGGAATGTTTACCTCAAAGGTGATGTTTAACAAAGAGACTGTCCGTTGGTCCAACCGTTGCCCGCTCCCTTCCTTTATTGTTAATTGAGGATGTCATGTGTTTACCAGAAATACCCGCATACCACTAAGGTTGGCTATAAATAATATAGATAACCTTAAAAAAAAATACAACCGAATTGAGAATCTCCTCCTTTTTGAAATCGGTTTAAAAAAATAATATGAACTGTACTTACGTCAAGTGCGAGCTTAATCGTATGCTAACCGTATACTTTATAGTCTACCGTATTTAGACATTTTGTATGGAGAATTGAAAGTTTTAAATACCGTCCGCTAGAGGCACTTTCCAATTCTCCATACAAAATGTCAAAATCTATATACGGTGGCCTATGAAGTATACAGTTAGCTCGCACTTGACGTGCTGAACCAAAATCCACGCATTAAATACTCACATTTTAATGCGTCTTCAAATCATTGGTTTTTTTTAGTATATCCAGTACAACCTGCTAATGGCATCGATGTATGTATCTATCATACATAAAATAAAACATGAAAACTTCCGCCATAAAAACTGCGGCCTTTCATAATGACACAGTGCTTAAAATGATAGGTAGCAACTGTGCTGCAGTCGAAAATAGCATTTTAATTTCATACTCCGTTTTAATATAGCATTTAGATCATTGAAGTCTAGATCAATTGATGATTAAATAAAGTAGAAGCGAGAGTGCGTATCAGACCGCAAGAGGGCACCACACTTAAAATTATGACACTAGGATGTCAACCACCTCAGTCCTCCCGTGACCATGGTTGCTGTAAAGCAGCCGAAACGTCGGGAACGTAAAAACATAAAATAAACGCGATAAAATCCGCAAAATTAGTTTTATTTCAATTGAAGCAAGAGTTCAGACTATCGCCTAACATAAAACAATTATGACAGCAGATATCAGGTCGTGATAATCTTACACCCTATATAATATAGTTTGATGTAAAATTTTCAATTTAACTATGCTCTGTAAGAACATTCTAATGTATTCCAAACCTATTATACTGTTCATACAATAATTGTTACAATGATTTCAATTGTATCTATGTATCAGTGTGCTTGGTTTTGGATTTAATTATGTTAAATACTGGATCCCACGTCGGTGGTATATATTCATCATCATCCCATCATAATATATCAATTGGCGAGCATTGGCAAAAATCAAATTGTTCATTCACAAATTCTATGCCTACTCTCCTATCTAGACCTAATTTTATAATCTCCATCATGCGTCATAATATTTCTAAGGCATTAACGACTGCTCCACATTGGTAGGTACCAGGCGAAACAAAAAATGCAAAGGCGTGCAGTTAAGTAGATAAAACAACAGCAGCCGTCAAATTTCCTTCGGACATTAATCACACCAGTACACTCGGTAAGACCGCTGAGTGTCCATGGTTTTGATTGCTAGATAGGACATTTGGTACTCAAGTTAAAATAAGTATATCAAAAGCTTAAGTGTTATTAAAGCCGGCGCGTTAATTATATATATCACACTAATATTATAAATGTGAAAGTTTGGATGGATGGATGTTTGTTACTCAATCACGCCAGAACGGCTGAGAGGATCCGAATGAAATTTGGCACAGACATAGATTATAGTTAGGAATACCACATAGTCTACTATTTAGACATACTTTTTAATCGCAGGATACACCGTGGGGCGCAGCTAGTCTAGTTATATGTCTCAGATTGAAGAGCTGATAGAAGTTCGATAAAATACGATTTTTATCAAAGAAAAAATAAATACACCGCAATGAATATGGAATTGTTGAGCCGATAAATGCAAGTAATAAGCAAATGAAGGTATCTCGTTACAGATAATGCAAACATTCGGGCCACAAAACTGGATGAAAATGGAAACTTCAGTTTGTGTGTATGTATATTTTTGAACATTAGATTATAATAGCCTTTGTTCAAGTTTACAAGATACTATATAGATATGATAAAATATGTTTGAGCCAACCTTTAGATTACAGATACGTAAAAAAATGCCGTCGTGCAAAACACAAAGCCCATGCATAATAAATCTAATAAATTACGCCACGATTATCTAATAAACTCATCGTCACTTACCGTCAGGTGAGATCGAGATCAAATGGTTGCCTATATCGTAATAAAAAAAAAACATCTAACAAACGATTATCTCAACATTCCCACAGCAAATGACGGGCACACTATTCGCGTGCCGGCGCGGTCGCGCACTTTCTACTGCTAACGGTCGGCGCGTGCGCACCGCACCTGTCCCGCGACCCCGGCCACTGTGGTTACATTATGTGTTGCTTTTGCATCATTGCGTCCAAGAAATGCTGTACGGGTTTTAATTAATTTATATCAAGAAATATATATTGGATTTGTATTCGAAGATTTAGATTACTTATTAGCGAGTGGAAAATTGGTACCCACTTTTTGCACTTGATGAGAAATATTTCAGGGCTTTGTATAAACACTGTTCATATACACGTTCACAGCTTCATATAGTATTGATGTTAACATAGTAATAGTATCCATCTCACTAATATTATAAATGTGAAAGGTTGGATGAATGTTTGTTACTCAATCACGCCAAAACGGATCTTGATGAAATTTGGCACAGAGATAGATTACAGTCTGGAATAGCAGATAGGCTACTTTTTATCTCGGTTAAATGTATGGTTCCCGTGGGATAGATTTGTTTAAATTTTTCGTACTTTTTATTTTCGGATAACACCGCTGGGCGCATTTAGTGCTACCATATAAGGTGGCCTTAGCCTTAGCAAGGGGATACCGCTAGCCATATCCAGACTAAACAGGGACTGGCGCAGATACATAGCATAATATCATCCCAGCGATGTCATGTGACTCCTCGCTAGCCAGCATGTAGCTTGATGCGGGATGCGGGTCACGGCTAATCTTATACATTGATTCAAACCTGTGAACGAAATTAAAAGCATCAATAATAATCTAATCTATTACTAAAATTATTCTTGAAAAACCTTTCATACCATCCAATTATACTGCGCTAAATCTTTAACTCCCATTTTGTGGACAAGATTATAATATGTTTTTTAACGAAATTATCCTTTTCAGAGATATAACATTAGATTTAGTGCATACCTATTGTGCAGCAAACGGTCCATTCACAAATATCTGCACGCCAGTTAGGTGTGCAAAAAAAGTCTATCAAGAATTTGCATTCACTCTTAAATTGGAGTGACCCCTGACAGGCCAATTTTAAAACGTTATTTAATCCAATCTACAGTTATCGTATAACGATAGGAATTTAACCAGAATATTGCAGAAAGTGCCTTTTGGAAACTTTTGAAAACCATACCACAATCATTTTTTTTAACAGTTATAAATCCAATTTATCGCGAAAGCTTTTCATTATTCAATCCATTTGTACAATTTCAAAATCGTGATCGAGCGTTCTAGATGACAGTGGAAATGCGAATTTTGTTTATTTTCCCACTTCTTGTGATCTAATAGTACTTATATTTGATAGCAATCTTATATTGAACATTGATTTTGTTGGCTAGCTATTTTGATACGGTGAGTATTTAAACGTGGTCACGTTTGCGAAGAAAAACCGTCTCCGTAGAGCGCCTTGTAGTGAAGAAAAAAGCTGGAGGCACCAGTGCGAGCAGATATCACCCATTTGATGGACCGACCAAATTAAGGCCGCTATAGGTCGTCCTTTACCTATGCACCAGCCAGGCCAGGAAAGTCGAAAAGGATTACCGTGGAATTGTTAAGCGTGCCTCCAATGCCAACGAGCACAACCACTCCTTCAAGAACGTATCGACTAAGGAGAAGAATTACATAAACTCTCTTTTTTTAAATATGTAGGTAATGAAAACTTTTTGGGTCTTATTTGCTTAGTTTTTTTTTTGTTTTGTCTTACATCTATCTTCTTGTTGCATTGCATCATCTTATTGTAAGCTATTCATTACTCTCAATCTATCGCCTTCTCTTCAGGGAGTAAATAACAGATCATTCTATCTGCTTAGGTACTATTAAAACAGTTTCACCATTTCCTCATCACCCCAATTGATTTAAACATACGTTACGTCAGCGCGTATCCGAATTACTTAACGGTCGCGGGGAAGGCGCCAGCGGGGAGGGGGTGGTAGCTGCGCCCGCGCAACAGGTGACCGCGCACCTGCCAACGGTCGCTTCCTTTATGCGCCTGACATTACGATCGGTAGATTACACTTATGGATTTGTAGCTATAGCTAAATCGATGATAATTTCTTGAAGATGATTTATTTAAGTATGTAGGATTTTTTAGTTTTTAATTGCGCTTTTGCATGAGCTTGATTTTGCTTAAAAAATTCGCCCTTGTTGGCTATGGTCTGGGAATATCTACTTGCTTATAAACGTTTTCTTGCATGTATTGAAAGAAAGTTTGATACACCTACCAAAGTTTGTTCAAAATCGCGAGTAGAACCTATTAGGAATGTAGTCTTCGCTTACTTACGTTTTTAAACAAGAAATAATTAAAGTCCTTTACAATAGAGTTTATTGAAGGAAAGGGCTTTGTTTTATTTCCAAATCGTAGATAAGATCTAGAAGAAAACACCACATGACTACGACTTTGAGTTAAAATTAATTTCTCCTCATAGTATTTTCGAGAACTAGACAAATATTTTATAGTTTCTTAACTTATAAAAGATGTGTTTCAAATGGGTAACACCTACAAAAATCTCTGAAGGAATCAATGAGTGTATATAATGATACATTTCGAAATCAAATACCTTCGCAAGAGTATGTCTACATTGTTTATCACATCAAATTGCCCGTGAAATACAGTACATAAATAAAAAATACTCCACAAACACTCGTAAAATAATCAGAACTGCAAACAACAATAATATCCGAACGTGAGCTATCTCTGTAACGATTGCCATTTTCTGTTGCATCGGAGGAAAAGTAACCTTAATTCGTCGTGATACAAAAAGTCTATATGCACAAATAAATTTGCGTTAGGTTCCAGTGAAATTGTTTTTGCTGTTAGTAGGCACGCGCCTTCTAGCCTAGTTTAAACTTCAAGGTGATTTGTTGATAGTAGGGCTGTTACAATCTCTTTGTGCTTTTTAATTTGTTATGAGTCGTGACTATTCAATTTCTTTCCATTTCTCACTTCGAGATCTTTGAAGACTGTTCTCGAATTCATTTTTATGTTATTACCACAGTTTTAAATGTTAATAAATTTGCAAAGTCGTCGCGTGGTTTGTAGTGTTTGCGGGGCTTTATGTTTTTCTTATTTGATCAGAAACATATGTTGTGCGCGCGTGTGTGTGTGTGTGTGTAAGTTTATTTTGCGTATTGTTTTAATTATTTCTAAATTTCACTTATGATTAGAATCTTGCTTCACAGGGTTTTGTATGCAAAACCCTGTTCCGGACCAAGCAAACATTTGTGTCATAACTGGTAGAGCGAGAGATTTTTCTATGTCACTCGTAACAAATCTCTTCCTCCATTCCCTTAATAAATGAAGGACAATTCCCATCTACCATCATCCCTATTTGATCGATCAGCACTAATAATGTCGGCGTGATGTGGCGAACGTCCAAATTGTAATCATTATTGTGGAAGTATTAGATAAAATTACACCTCGGTTTGGTATTTGTTTGTGGTTCGATTTAAATCGGTCGGCTTGCTCATAATTTTCTCTACATGGTTTCCACATTGTTTGTACAATCTATAGGTTCGATTTAAATATTTCTAGTAACGTAACTATGATGGTAAAATTACTATAGTGTCGCGATTACCATTCTATCTTATCGATATCAATATCGATATCTTTTGTTTTTTTTTTTATTACATTAATGGCAAGTATTTGATCTCGATCTCACCTGATTGTAAGTGACGATGTGATCTACGATGGAGCATACTTGCCTAGGTAGGAAGGCGGCAGTAGATCGAGACGCTACATTCACTAGGCACATGCAGCGCAACTGATCTGACCCGCCATCGATGATTGGCAACCCCGAACATCATGCCGGTACACGGCTAGGCCGCTTGGCGACATAGCTTTGTTCAGTGGGTGGTGACTAACCACGGCCGAAGCATACCACCAGTAGAGTTGTCACCTGGTTGGCACCACCCAGGGTCACGTGTAGGGTATCTCGAGGGTACTTGATTCTCCTACGGACGAAGGTGACTCGACCCCAAAACATATCAATATCAATATCGATATCTTTTGATAATACTAGTAGTAGTACAGCATACCTAATGTGTTGACCTCCACGTGATTTTGACCCTAGAAGCTGACCATGATAGTTTTTTTTAGAGCGATCCCTACAATTGCTATAATGAATGATGTAATAAATAAAGCTTCTTCCAATATAAACCTTGTCTTTCTATATTTATGAAAGATTATTGTGTGTTAGTTATGAACATCAATAAACCTTTACACAGCTAGCATTTCATCTCTCGTCTGTATAGATGCGCCGTTCAGACCGGCTATTATCGCAAATAGTTCAGGTACGAGCCTACACGAGCAGTCGTTCAACACACATGAATAAGTCACACAATTAGGTACATGATCGCCTACTGGTTCCCCGGTTCCCCGGACACCGTCATAAACAAAGATTGGAGCCCATTCCCAACTTATGTACCTTTAACACGCCATCCTGTAGCATTATGCTGGATCGATAAATTTAAATCTTCGCACCCCGATACTGCTTTGTGCAAATCGAACATCGATGATTTATGAACAATTATCGATTAATTCAAGCAGCGATCGTAATTTTAATCGAGATTATTAAGGACACGATTCGAGTGAGCAAATCGACGGAGCTTAAATCAAGGAGGCGGTTAACGTGGTGGTCAATTAGCACATTGATGTTATTTTTGTGGGATGACGCTGTGGCTTTGGAATATAGGACATTTTAGTTTAGTTAGTAGGATTTTAGTTCAGATCAATATTCAGGCATGAAATAATGTAATTGATGGTGTCATCTAAAATTTATTTATTATAATATAACTGCATGTTATAAATATGAATCGAGATTGCCCATATTATAATTATTTGCAGTATAAAGTTATACTATTGGTTCAGGTGTCTCCATTAACGTATTGGAACGTGAGTGTATAGATGTGTGGATGTGGATGTGTGTGTGAGTGTGTGTGTGTGTGTGTGGAAGGGGTAGGGGGGTTGTAAGGTGTAATATAAAAGAAAGCCTATAGCCTATGTTTGTTCTATACTCACTGCCAGTAGGGATGCTTTGACTAACAGAGTCTAGTATAGTATTTAACATTCCCAACGGCCAAGGTATATCTACCTATCTCCAATAGGTGGACAATCCGTGATTGTGTAGGAGCAGAGACGTGCGACCGATCAGAATTTTTTTGTCGATAAAATGGGAGCAATACTCATCAGATAACGCAACAAAAAGCCGATGACGGGCTCCGCACAAAGGCGCCACCGTCTCGCCTCGATTACACTCTATGACAAAGCAGTTTGTTTCGAACAACACTCCATATTGATCCAAACAACTCTTCTATTTTACTTTGGGCTTTATTAGATTTTTTTATACGACCGATAGTGTGTAGTAAATGACCATTATACGTTGACCTTTTAAAGCTAGCTGTATATCATGAAACGGGGGTAGAGTTACAGCGGTGAGTTATGGTAGTCGGCACACTGACTCCCGTGGCGCGATCAATGGCATTGTGCGCCCGCGCCGAAATGAATTGTTGGTTTAATCGAGCTTTTTATAGGCACCGTTTGGATTGTGAACACAACACTATTCTAATTATCGGTCGAGTTTCATATAAAAAGTGAATCGGAATGTCTTTAATGTTACCTTGCGGAACTCTATGTGATACTGACGGCCAGTTTCTAAAACATATATTGCAGATAGCCCGTACACTATCCCTCAGATATGTCGTGGCTAGGGTTAATCATGATTTTTTTAAACAGGTTCTAATTTTGTTTTACTGTACTTGATAGTAGTCAGTCTATATTTCTAGATACTATCTATATTTTTAAAGAACGGTCTTCATGATTACTATTAGATTTATATACAAGATCTCTCCAACTCTATATAGAGAAAATTTATAACTAACTGAACAAGTACTACGAGTATATTAAATTACAACAATACACTCGTATGAACAACAAAAGCATAGTCGAGAATCAATTTGGTGCGTTCCAATTAATCATCAAAACGAAATTATTAGGCGTGCCTTCCAATAACATCGAATTACGTAGTTTTCGTCTGTCAGCTAATAGTTTCTAAGTAACAGTTCAATTTGACGTGATCGCTCTCATTGGAGCTTATTGGTGGTCCGGTAAGACCACCCAATGGAGATTATAATTGCGGGCGTAAAGATTTATAATGTTCCAGATTGACGGTGGTTTTGGGATGTTGTCGACGGTTTCATTGATGTATGGTAAATGGTGTTGGATTTTTTCCTATATTATATCGCCAGAGAAACATACCGACTGTACTGTCCCACAATAAGCAACGCTTGTAATATGGTACCGTACAATTAACTGAGGGTGATCCCAGTACATCATTCTTATATAGATATTAAACTTCCATGATTCAGGTACAAAAGTCCGTGATCATCACACAATGTTTGCCCCTACCAGGATTGGAACCCGTCACCTTTGGTACTGAAAGCAGAGTCACTACCAACTGAACCGCTTTTTGCTATGTTATTATTTGCACCCAGCTTATTTTATTTATCCGTTTCCGATACCACATCTTAAGTGCCTTCAGTCTTACTATTTATCTTTGTGTAATCCTTACAATGCTATGCTTTAGATTAGTCTAGATGTATGCTTATACTTTTCAACTGTTCATTTCAATTAACATAATGACTTATCTTTTGATGGCATTATACAATATTTTAAAATGATTTTTGTTGATGTTAAAGATTAATACCCTACGTTATGTTGTCCGGATTAATTATAAGAGCCTAATAACTTGTAGCTTGTATTGTGATCATGATAATTGAGTGTGCTACCAAAACTCACCGAAATATTAATAATTATGTGAATACTTTTATAATAATTTGGTGCTTTCATCGGCTCTTGAGAAAATAGGTTATGAAACACATGATGCAAAATAAACTTTTCTTTTGAAGATAGATAAACAATTACGAATTCAATAATTCAGATATTGATTTCTTATATTTACGCGAATACTACACATTGAAATAAAACTATTTATCCATTATATCAGATTTGATAAGCCACAGATCCTCGCAAAAGAACACCGATTCCGACCAAGGATGATACGCGAGGCTATTTAAATTAAAAAAACATCCTAATTTCAATAGGGAAGATGGCTGGGTGCTACCACCGACTTGGGATCCAGTGATTAATATTATTAAATCGAAAACCAAGCGTACCATTGCAAGACCTCAAGATACTGTGAGCACTTTCTGCGTAGATCGGACCACAATCAACAATTAAATATGAGGGTAGCCCGTTTCTAACTATGACACCAGGACGTCAACCACCTCAGTCCTCCCGTGACCATGGTTGCTGTAAAGCAGCCGAAACGTCGGGAACGTAAAAACGAAAAATAAACGCGATAAAATCCTTAAATAATAGTTTTAATTCAGACAAATCATTTGTAACAGCCTGTATTAATTTACAAAAACCCAACTGCTCGAGTCAATTGCATTTATCATCATCATTACAACATCGTTATAATATAAATCAATACTTCTAATTTATTAGTTGCGATGCAGTGAAAGTCAGTCAATATTGATTATGTCAGTACAACCACTGGGCTGTTTGTTATGTAAAGTATTTTATGATACACGTGTTATTTATTTAGTTTACATTCTATAATTACGTAACTGACGAGTTATCGACGAAATGTCTGTGTTAAATATCATATTCAGATTATATTCAGCGCTGTACAATTTTTGGACATTCATTCTACGGCTACTCATTAATTAATAATGAAGTTTTCTTCTTAATAGGTAAATACTATAAAAATAATAATATCAGCAGACGAACACCCTAGCTGTACGGTCCCACACTAAGCAAAGCTTGTTTTATGGGTACCGTACAATGGACTGAGGACTAACTCAGTGTATAATACTTACATACCTAGATACTAAGAATCTATGACTCGGGTACAAGCTTTCGTGCTCATCACACAATATTTGTCCCTGCCAGGCTTCGAACCGGCGTAGAAAGCAGGGTCACTACCAACTGCGCTAATAGGTCGTCCTTTTTGACAAATTATTTGAGATTAATAAATTTACATGATTTTATATTAAAAATCAATCATAGTATTGCATCTAGCTAAGTATCCTACTAAACGAGACTTTTTTTTCTTTAATAGCGGCAAATTACTCCATCGAATCCTTCTAAATTATTTTTCGTAAAAAATGTTTTTTACTGGGATTATGCTTTAAGCTATAAGTGAAATATTAGCTTTATAACAGCTTTAGGAATGATTACCTTTTCTTTAAGAAACGGAATAAATCAAACGTTTTGTCTGAAATCATTCAAACATTAAGTAAGGGATTATTTTGTAGTTATTCCACGACAGATATAAAACATAATTACAAGTTATGAAAGCTATACTATCAAACGAAAATCTTCATGAAATCTACATTATAATATGGCCATAGGACTTAAAACTGCAAAATAAAATCCAACAATAAATAACCATCGAACACTTGACTTCCTCTGAATGAAATGTTAGTATTGCCTTTATCAAGAGGCAGGAGCATGTACCGTCCCACAGGACCTGGCGTGCTATAGAAGCCACAATTAAGTCTTAATACACCCATGTGGAGTTGTTCTATGCAAATCAGCGCGGGGATTGCGTGTAGGACGCCTACGGGATAGCCGATTCTAAATATAAATAGGTTTTAAATTACTATTAGTTTGGAGCCGAACGTTCCATAGGTATTTAATATATTAAAATTTGAGCGATATTATAAAATATCAGCTTATTTTATTGTCATATAGAACAATAATTAATTGCTTTAGTGGAAGCTGTTAAGCGGCCATTAAACAGGTGACGGCGTGGGAATAAAGACGCAGAGCTCTGCCATAACGAAAGTATCAACACAAACGGTTTTAAACCATATAAGCGACAGGTATTGGATTTACCTCGACCTAAAATATACTCCTAACAGGTCACGGATATGTATAAAAATTGTAGATGAACTGTTAATGATGAATAATCTAAATGAAGTTAATTGTGGACATCGTCTGCAGATGGAGAGAATTAAAGGCTATTAAACATGTCGGCCCGTGCTACTGCTAATTGCATCTGTTTTCAGGGCCCTTCAGATTGTTTACAGCTCACTGTTCGTAGGTATTAATCGTGTGTGTGTTACTTAACTAAAACTTGCTATAAGCCTGCCTAATGGACAATGCTCTTCTATTCTTGTTTTTTTTTTCTTTTGTAATGGTGTACAGGATCAAGTTTTCTATAAAACATTGAATTATCTATGCAACTCTCAGTTTTCAATACAATCATAGAATTGTAACTTTGCTTTTAATTTACGTGGAGTAGAAAAACACATGTTAAATTTATAGAAAATTTATTTACTCAAATCTTATCTAGGAATATAAATAATAATATTTATAATTTAATAATTCGTTGTGAGTGAAGATTAAAATAAATATTTACATAGAATTTGGACGGATACGATGAATCACAATATACATACGTAATGTAATGTATACTAATATTATAGCTATATATACAGTCCAGTGTTATTCTACATAATACTATGTAGTGTTCAGTGTATATACATTTTTAATATTGTTGAGAAATAAAATTAATTCACAGACTTAATAGAATATTCAGACAACACACGCCGTGCGCTACAAGTGCATCCTAAAAAATCTCTGATCTAGCATGTAAACACACGCAGTCACGCACACATATAAAAACTATCCAAAACTCTTTAGTCTATGCCGGACCATTTACAAGGCAAAATGGTTTGTATGTGGTCACATTTACCACTACAAATGCATTGAAAGAGTGACTCCTCTTTGCTAGTGGCAATGTTACGTCTGAACTTCTAAACAAGACTGTGGATTAATGATAAAACAACAAATACTAGATATCGTAAAAGGTTTTATTATAACTCTTTTTCCAAACCCATTAACTGGCATTCTTTGCCGGAGAAAAATCTAAACTTTCCTAAAAGATTTAGTTTAATATAAATACGTATAGCCCCGTTATCAAGTCAATATAAATATAAGTACCATAATATTGAAATTACTATCCAAAATACATAAACAAACCAGTACAAAATATCATGAAATATCTTAGTAAAATACCCGAATATGACTTCTGTCCATAATTTAGTCTACATTTTTTATATAATTATCAACTTAATTAATAAATTAACACTTAATAACGAATTATTCTAATATCACACTTTGTATATTTTTTAAGACTTAAGTCTTGAATGTAACGTCGAATATATTTTGACATTTCAAGTCGCATCTCTCGCACTGTTCCTTTGATGTTTAGCTGAAACAAAAGAAAAAATATTGTAATTTTTTTATAAAAAATTATAATTCCCTACTTTATAATAAGTATTATGAAGTTTAAAATATACTCATAATAACAATTTCGAATTGTTGAGACAAGTAAGTTGCCTAAATTTTTAAATAAAAACGTAAGTCAATTTATTGATCATCCTTCATCACCTCTTATCATAATAAATAAAGCAAGATTAGCCCACAACTCTTATCACTGAAATTAGTATCTTTGATAGCCCATATTGTGTATAGTATAGTAGAAAAGACTAAGGCCACTATGAATATTTACCAGTATGAAGGAACAGGTGGTTCTTCAAGTTGGTATGCTTGGAGAATCCTCGGGAGCATATGTGGCACTTGTACGGCCAGGAGCCGCTGTGCACGTACATGTGAGACTTGAGGTCACCAGGGGTCGGGAACGACTTGGAGCAGAGGCTGCATTTATGGGGTTTCTCCTGTGAAAGAAAATGTTACTTTAGTAAGAATA
This sequence comes from Pheosia tremula, assembly GCA_905333125.1. NCBI lineage: Eukaryota > Metazoa > Arthropoda > Insecta > Lepidoptera > Notodontidae > Pheosia > Pheosia tremula. The sequence goes on along the minus strand of HG995404.1, from coordinate 8,458,845 downwards.
TAGGTACTATACATCACCAGTGCTAATGATAGTTTGATAACTCAGTCGAGGGTGAAGAAAAGGGGGTTGTAGAAGAAAAGAAGACGATTTTATATGCGAACATTATAATAGACCGAACCAAACTTGATAATGACAAATAAAACAAAATAAGAATACATTTTAAAAATAATAAAAATATATTGAACCTAAAATTAGGTCCAATTACCCACAACCAATATGAGGCAACAATAATAGGAACAGCCTATTTTAGTGTTGTAACAGCTAAAAATTATATCTAACCAAAAATATTTTTTATCATTACTGTTTATTATATTAATATTATATGATGGTGCTAAAGTTTTATCTGAAATAATTTGTAGAGTAACAACATTAACTGATATTTCTCATCTGTCAACATCAATTTATACAGTAAATATAATTTGATTTACAACTTCTGCGCAAAAAAAATTGAATGATCATTTCAAGTTAGTTATAGCACTAATTAGAGCCATACTGGGCTGTACTGGCGGCTGTAAGCTGGTTATTAATAGAATCATAAAGCTCATAAGAGGTGAATCAGAAAAAGATAATGAAGTCAATATTGCGGGCGATGTAACGAAGATCTCGAGCGCTAATCAAAGTCATGACATTGCGGATCAGATAACACAAATGAACATACTCTTATTATGAAGTATAAGTATTGCAAAAAGGAAAATAACAACTTATCTGTCTGTTATTTTCCTTTGCACTTAGTACTTTAGATTTGATCCAACATTATGTTTGTTGTGTATTGTTTTGTTGTGTATTTTCTTTCTTATTATGTTGATCTTTCTTTGGCTTCGTCTTTATCCATAGAATTAAGTTATAATATAATATGTAATATTTAGCTTGTTTTTTTTGAGGCCCTTATGTTTTACCAAAGGTTTCTATTTTCAGTTTCTACTTCCCTTATGAGAGTTTTTCATTTATTACAAGTGTTTTGTTGTTCTGATGCGTTGGGTTTTTTCCGCTAAGTTACTATTCTATCAACCACTTATTTGAAAGTTATCTAAGACACAATTTGTCAAATAAGTTGTGGATAGGGATTTATTTTTATACTAAATATTATACATATTTTTACTCAATCTTCCTCAAATTGAAAGAATACAATTGTGTTCACAAAATGTAACGTATCGTCGTTCAAATGGTCTTTTTTATACAAATAATGTCAAACCACATAATGTCCCCGTTACCAACCGTCAAGTCGGTGGCGCATTAGTCGCTAGTGTGCGAGCAGCCTAACATGCGTTACGAAGACATCATTAGCCACATTACACGCGGCTGCAACGCGCGCACGAGCGACAGAACAGTCAGTAAACTATTTACATTAGATGGAAATATTATTTATGTATACCTACATCTAATCACCCATTAATACAGAAATGGATGAAGAACACTTTATAGCCCCACATTTGAACGATGCTTTTCAGTTTCAATTTAAGGCGAGTCTATTGTTATTATTATAATATTATCGTAAAAGGAACACACCAACAGTACGATCAGAAACTAAGAAACGCTTGTATTATGAGTTCCATATGTCAGTAAGCATAAGTTTAATTGTATAAATACTAGCTAGCTGCACCCCGAGCTGTTACCCGCGTTTACATTTTAACGGGATAAAAAGCCTATGTGCTATTCTAGACTATAATCTATCTCTGTGCCAAATTTCATCCAGATCCGTTCAGCTGTTCTGGCGTGATGGAGTAACAAACATCCATCCATCCATCCATTCAAACTTTCACATTTATAATATTAGTGGGATTAAACATACATGACTCAAATACAAACATCCGCGCTCATCACACAAAGTTTGTCCCTACCAGGATTGGAACCCAGGACCTACGCTACAGAAAGCAGATTCACGATTCAAGTCAGGTATAAACCGGGCACACTGTATTCCGTTACATAGAATTCGTAGCACCATATCGCAATAGTTAACATGATTCTGAATTCGAAAAACGATACCTACATGCAATTAGTATCGACAGGGTGCGCTTGCGCATACTAGACCAACGCGTCAGTTCACATTTTGAAAATACAGACTATACAATTAAAGCGTTTCACAAATCCACGACTCTCCCATCTAAATTGATCGTTTCGTTACCACAAATTATTTTCGTCATTTTCTACCATAAATAAAAAACAATAGTCGCTTAGTGATGGGAAGCCCTGAATGACGATATGGTATTCAATGTATTCTTCACGCTCAACGTTTTATGAGGTCATCAGCGGAGCGGTGTTGTTTTAAAATATTTTACAGTAAATACATTTTAAGGGCGTTTGATTTTTCAATGTATTTTTGCCCACGTGCGGTTCTTATAGCAGTTCTAGTTGTATATGCAATAGCTCTATGTTACTTTATAGGACTGACATGACAGCTCAGCGGCTAGTGAACTTGTCTTCTGTGGGTCCTCCTTTTAGGGTCATTCTTTGTGTAATGAACACGAATGTTTGTACCCGAGTTATGAATGTTTAATATCTATAGGTATGAGTATTACATACTGGGTTCAACCGCAGTCTATTGTAGGGTATCCATAATACAAGTATTGCTTAGTGTGGGACCGTGCTGTTGATGTGTTCGTCTGGTGATATTAACATATGAAATGTGAGTGATGAGAGCTATGATGTAGAGAGGGTGCCAGAAAGCACAAAATGATATACCTTTTATCAACTTCGGAATAATCATGTACGCTGGTACAGGTAGTATTATACTTTAGTTTTGAAATCATGTTATTTTTGAACAACACATTTATTTTTTAAATTAAAACTAAACCAATTTCCTGTAGACAGCATTGTAATCACGAAAAAATCTCAATCAAATCCTAGAAACTTCCATTTACTCGCTAATTCACACCGGCTGAACCCTATAATTTTGACAACGCCACCAAATTAAAAAGCCAACTTAAAGGTGTTTCATTAAAGATTCAAATAGCCATCTTTATACGGGCGTGTTACGACCGCGGTAGCTCAATTAAGATGGGCAAAAAAACGAGTGGCGATATTATACCGACCCTTCTCGCTACCGAATATTGCAACGTATAAATCAATAAACAAAGAGCCATTAGTTGTCTGACAATTTCCTTTGGATAAATCACGAGGTCGGCAAAAAACCGGCCGTCTCATCGTCATCTGTACTCCGATAATGAAAGGTAGGGGTGATATATGATTATCGATATTGAAACGAAAGTATGTAAGTAACTAAGTAACCAAGTAAGCGGCTAACATTGGCTCAAACTGGCTTGTAATAATAAAATTGACAGTGTCAAAATGTGTTCTTATTTTAAATATTCTTTTACTAGCGGTAAATTTTATTCGGCTTATAAATTGATTTAGTGTTAAAAGTAAATTATCTAAAAGTACAATATTTTTTATACTTCTTATCCGTGACATACAAACAGCAATAATTTAATTGTAATTATGTATTAGTATCAGCTTATATGCATATAGCATAGTATATTGAGAATTAAAAAAAAACAATTCAATCAACGAAGCAGACTGCCCTACTCCATCAATTCTTCAATATCGTTTTAAAATCGTTCCTTTCTCGTCGTGGAAATCGCACACTCGATCAGCAATCCGAGCGTTGGTAAATCTCGTCGGAACAGTGACGTATGGCCGGCCGATACGCCTGCGCCGCGTTATGGAAATCGAATGCAAATTCGTTGTGCCTCCGTTAATTTAGCTAAATAAATCGATGCGTTAACCCTCTGTGTTTCAGTATTGGTCTCGTTAACGTTTCTTTCTCGATTCTCTACATTGTGTCGTCTCCCATTTATTTTTGGATTGGATTTCAGTTTACTCTAAACGTCGAAACGTCGGGAACGTAAAAACATAAAATAAACGCAATAAAATCTGTAAAATAAGTTTTATTTCATAAAGTACTCATTTATAATCGATTGAGGATAATATCTCTATGTTTTTCAGATCAGAGAGAGAGATCAGAGTCATTATAAAGTTGGCTCCCATATAGCGATACATAACTGAGTAAAATCAGAATACCGAACAACCTCTTCTGTAAAAAACATTAACCCATATTGAACTAGTTTCGATGCCCTATCGCGTATAACGCCAATAAATATTAATATATTCAATATAAAACTAATTAATGACCACGTACCCAATTATCTATGAGTCGGTAATCTATAGTGTCTGAACAATCCGTAGCAAGACAGGGAGCATATTAATTGGAACTCTATATCTTATATGGCGATGTTATTAGTGTCGTGATGCTAACTAAGGTGGTGATTCACTTGGTTCATGGTAGAGTTTGAGGGTTCTGTAAGAACTAGGTAGCGGGAAAATCGAAATATTCTAAATATATTTTTTTATGTACATGCTAATACTGCACATTGAAATACTTGTGTTTTTTTACGTTCTCGACATTTGGGCTGCTTTACAGCAACCATGGTCACGAAGTTCTAATGGCATAGTTAGAACTGGGTATCCTGGTCAACTGGTGCACTTTCGGCATAGATCGGACCACAAACAACAACTAAATATGAGGGTACCCCAGTTCTAAGTCTGACACTAGGACGTCTTCCCGATGGCAGAAGTCTATACCAAGTCGGCTGGTAAATATCGAATTTCTCTAATATTTAACTTCTTTGATTCAGACGGCCGGTAACGGACACATTCTAACTTTATCAATCTGTACAGAATCTACCCAGTTATTTTACAATTATTCGCTCAGAATTCTTGTAAAGCTAACTATGATTTTAACCGCTATTAATTAAATTCAAGTTATTAATTGACAATATATATGTATTTATCGTGTTTGCGGGCGTGATGTGCGACGTTGCGCGCGCAATTGTGCGCCAACGCAGTTGCGTTGCGTGCGCATAACTTGACGTAATGAGCTGAATCCTGCGCAGTCATTTGCGCGTAGCATATTCGACTTTCAGAATATTTGCATATGGGTGTTTGTTTTAAAGTTTACTGGAGTGTATTTGCATATCGGTCCTATTGAGATTAGTCTCAAAATAACTGTTGGCGTAAACATTAAAAGTACTGAAAATATTGATTTCTTATATTTACGCGAATACTACAAATTGAAATAAAACTATTTTTTTGGATTTTATCGCGTTTATATTTTTATTTTACGTTCCCGACGTTTCGGCTGCTTTACAGCAACCATGGTCACGGGAGGACGTGGTAAAAACGCGATAAAATCCTAAAAAATAGTTTTATTTCAGTACTGAAAATATTAACATAATAATTTTATATATAGAGTAGGACTATCTATATTCAGGGACTTAAGTTCAGTTACAGATAAGATGGTGATAATCCTGCTAGCACACAAGCTGAAATTAATTAAACTAAATTTATCACATATTTGCATGGCCCTAATGTGTGAACAAGACAGCAATGTGTTTTTAACATTTAGCGTCCAATTTGGCTTTAACTCTATCCACAACTTATGTGACTTAGGATCAAACTAGTAACAAACTAAGTCGGAATATACTGAATGCGTACCGAAAAATGGCTAAGTTTTAAATCAATTAGTGTTGATGCAAGTGTGAATCCACCCTAACCAGTTGGCTATTTCATTAAGTCACCTCTCGGGAATAATTTAATCAGTACCGTCGGCAGCAAAAGAACGATAAAGCATGATTGATAGTGTTGTGGGCAGTACAGATGCAATCTGCCGCCTTGCCGGTCGGTACTCGCTTATTGCTTATTTTTGTTTTTAAAAACACTCCTATAGGATCAAGGGAATGAATGAATATAAGGTTTTAAATAAAATTAACGGTGGAATAATTATGTTTGCCAAAAAGCCCACAGGATCGCAGGTTTAGAGTAGTTATGAGATGGATAGAAATAAATATGAACTATGATGGCAACATAAAAGCTATTTTGATTTAAATGTCTTATCAATGGAGACATTTAAATCAAAATAGCTGATTGATTGCTGAATGAGCCAACATATCTGGGCAATAAATGCAACGATGTTTTTCAGCACTAAAAACTTTTAAGAGCTCAAATTTACTGAGGATTACTCGGCAGCAATATCAATAAATCTTCGATTGGCATAGATAAGCGAGAATCGCAATGCAAAAAGTGTCAGTAGGTATGAAGTTATGTATAAGAAATTTAAAAAAAAATCTCCTAAGAGGTGGCATATTTCAACTTTTTCTTTGATCGTGCTCAGTCTAAAGATATACATAAACCAATAACCTACCTTGTGTACTATAATTATAACATCACTGATTAAAAAAAAAACATCGACATCATGCGTGGGCGCCTGATAAGGAACGTTTTCACGCTCACAGACGAAATTTACCTTTCACAACTTGGTTTAAAGTTTATTTTCAAATTGACATCACTCTTATAAATCATTTTTGGAACATTGTATGACACGCTCCAAAAGGTACTTAACAACATATTGAATGGATGGTTTTATGCAACAGTGCTTCAACCACATCTGGTATATTTTAGAAAATGTAACTTAGAGCGTCAACTTAGAGTTTGAATTTGTATTTGTTTTATTTGTAGCTTTAACAGGTTCTTTAATATTCATTATGAAGTTGTCGCATGTTATCTGACGTCAAGACACGATCGTCTACTTGTCCGATATTGTGTTATAAGCTTTTTATTAATTGTATGCGTGTAGAGTGAAAACTTGTCGCTGGTCGATATGTTTAAATCGCGTTGAAAATATTGTTAACCAGGCTCAAGAATAAAGTATTAAAATACAAATTTAAAAAAAATATATATTGCAATTTATGACTGGCCAAATATGTGGTCTTATAAAAAAAATAAAAGCGTCTACAATCCTAAATGCCCGGTTGAATTACATTTATTAACTTACTAAGTATACGTTGTGAGTCTATTACGAACTCCTTATAACGTGCATATTATTTAAAGGAAGAATGTCACAGTAATTTCAATATGAGTTGCGAACATTCTTCCTCACTCAAAATATAAATCTTTTTTTTTTTTTTTATTACATTATAGGCAAGTATTTGATCTCGATCTCACCTGGTGGTAAGTGACGATGAGATCTACGATGGAGCATACTTGCCTAGGTAGGAAGGCGGCAGTAGATCGAGACGACGAGACTACATTCACTAGGCACATGCAGCGCAACTGATCTGACCCGCCATCCATGAAAATCTTTCCCGAACAACATCTGTTTTATTCCTACAGTATATAATACCCTATTCCTTTAGGCATATAAAGTAGGTATGTATTATAGCACGTAAATGCCAATCTATTGTGACACAAAGTGTCATAACAATGGCCCATAGTCTCTGAATAAAGTTATGAGAATCTTACTGCATAGGTATTATAATTGCCTGTACAGATATTTTTTATAAAACTCGTCATCTTACAAGTGAAGCGGAAAATTTTAACTGCACGCGTTTTATTACACTTGAAAAAACTCAAGATGGCAGCACGTGTCGGTAAATTCAAATGAATTATGATTGTTCGTTACAAAATTGGCTCATTATTTGTAAATCAAGTGTACTGTGTGGCGCTACTTGTCACGCGACGCTTGAGCACTGTCGATCAACAGAAATGGTACGTTTGATTGTAATGGTAATGTTACTGGTTCGTGGAACTGGCGTTTAATTTATTGAGCTTTCTCTAGGAGAGATGGTACAGTGTATTGCAGTATATAATGGCCACCCTATGAAACATATAGTAAAATTAAATTTCGTTCCAAATAAATAAAAATACAAATTTTAAAAAAGTGTTTACTTTATGTTATTTAATTAAACATCTGCACGTCAAGTGCCGTGTACTTTATATACAACGTATTTGGACATATTGTATGGAGAATTGAAAGCTGCAAAGCCGCAAAAGGCGCTGTTATCTTCTCAGTTGAGGTCGCGTTCCGATCCGGTTGTAGTATTAAGGAAAAAATGTAATGACAATTTGTAAGTGCCCCCGTAGGCCTATACGAAATAAATGATTTGACTTTGACTTTGACTTTGTTAAATTCTAAAAAAATACTAAATACATACCCCCAAATTTATAGATAGTTAGAATGGATTATAATGGCATTATAACGAACTTTTCAGAGGAAGTTACGTTTTAATAGCTTTATAATCCATTACAACTTTCTATAAATTTGAGAGATAGACTATAAAGTGTAGGGTATGTTTACGAATAATTTCTTTTCTTTTTTTTCAGTAAGATAAGGTTATTAGTTGAGTTTACGATATCATCCGTGACAACCCTACGAATTTGAAATCTTTAGGGGTGTCATCTTCACAATGAAAATTGCAAATCTTTGTTTTTATTTGAAATGGATCCGTGACAACCCTAGGAATTTCCAATCCTTAGGGGTGTCATCTTCACAATGAAAATTGCAAATCTTTATTTTTATTTTATATGGTTCTCCAGCGAGGACCCAGTAGGTGTGATATTATATTTTATAATACATTTGCAGAGTTTCTCTATGGTATGATATCTTTATTAAACGTATTGTTCTATTGTACCACCGAGCTTCCAGTCATAGCACCACTAGCGCATACATTTTAATGTTCGATGAAATGAAAGGCTCGCATTTGTATAGATTTATTTATGGTTCTATAGTGTATGTATCGCAAAGCTTTATTTACAACATGGCTTGATAGAGGTTGATTCTAATTTGTTACGGGATATGGTCGGAAATCAAATTTCTTCAGTTTAAATTGGCTATATAGTAGCAAGGCTTATAAGATACGCTGAAATCAATATAATATGTTCATTAATTTGTAAATGTAAAATGAAAGCCCAGAGCAAGAACAAACAAATCATGTATCAAGTACAACTTATGTAGTATAAACTTTAACTGATGCCAAATTATAGATTATCCAAAAATATAATTTATCTGTGACACATCGTAAAAAATAATAAGTAAGCAAATGAGTTAGCAATTCTCGCTTACTATTAGTGATCCACTTATATTATAGTAGCTTTACAAAGTGCCGAAAATTACGAAGTCAGAATAAATTAAAAAATACGCAGACGACTTTAAAAGCTCACAAATTATTAATAGTGGGCTCTTTATTGCACACCGCAATCATTTTGTCAAATATTTACTAAAAACGACATAAAAATTAATCAAAATCAGTCTATTTGCTGCTAACGAATAAATCGATCACCTTACGAATAAAATATGTTGCGTTAAAAAACTTCCATCGGCAGCCGACGACGTCGCATACAAATGTCTATGATGAAATTACGACAGATGTAATATATTTATTAAGACGTTTACCCTAACGGTCAGTTTCCGAGTTGATTATGTAGGTAGGTATTGACAAACGACTGGCCGTGATTGGACCTCAATTTCGATCAAATAAGATTGCCGATTAAAAAGTATACCAGTTTAAATTGTCAACATACTGCCTTGTTAATTACTACACGGTTAGGCCGAGAGGCAGCGCTAGAGAGAACAATGTTATTTAATAGAATCAGGTCAATCTTTGAGTAAAATTAGAAAAAAAAATCGCTGTGGAATTTAGTATTTTTTTTTTTAATAGAATATAAAATTTAAAGTGGGGCCATTTACAGGTAAATATGTTAGGTGGAACGCTCGTATTGGAAACATAGTGTAGGTTCAAATCTCGACCTCCGTCTCTGGGTTTAAGTTTTCATATGCAAATTACTTTCATCTTACATTGGTATTACCATAGATTTTTAACATAAAACAGATTATGTTTTGATGAAAATCTAAAAGATTAGGACAAGCGTTTATATATCGAATATTTGTACGTAGGTTAAGCATAGAAAAATAGGCTTTCATGTAACAGTCTTCTTCCCCTTGACCAACGACAAATAATTATCTATCTTAGAAACCAATTCATTAATAATAATCAAAATGTGTCATCACACTATACAACGATCTGTAATCCATCACACGTTGCCCCAAAGCTTGCAACATTTGTCAAGATATACAACCATCAAAATGATAACGTTCAAATTACAATCAGCTCTTCGACTATAATATATACGATCCAAATTACCGGCAATCGTCAAAGTCGTCAGCGGCGGACATAAACTAGTTGCAATATAACGCCCTGGTTGTTTGAAAGTCACTGATAACCAATAAAAAATCATTAAAACACTTCCTGTTAAAATAAACGGTACAGTCGGCAGCAACCAGCCAATCCTACGATTGTCCGAGGCTGACTCTGTAAAGGAATATTTTATATTTTCAACGTAGGTTGGTAATATTTTTGATCTTATATCTATACATATAAATAAAATTGGAGTGTCTGTTTGTAATATTAAAATAACCGCTTTTTACTAAATGCATTTGGATGTATACACGTTACCTATACCGAAACAACATTTTTTACAATTTTTGTCTGTCTGTCTGTCCGTCTGTCTGTCTGTCTGTCTGTCTGTCTGTTTGTTCCGGCTAATCTCTGAAATGGCTGGACCGATTTTGACGGGACTTTCACTGGCAGATAGCTGATGTAACAAGGAGTAACTTAGGCTACTTTTATTTTAGAAAAAAAATAGGATCTCACGAAAAAAAATTAAAGCCAATGTTGCAGCGCAGCGCCTGATTAAGTTTGATAGCAACAACCTGCAATGCGTCCCGCGGGCTCAAAATTGGCGAGCAGGCTGTTGTCAACGGTTGTCTTTGTTAAATACCACGCGGACGAAGCCGCGGGCAACAGCTAGTTCTTAATATAAAAGGTCGATGAATAAAATTATATATTAATTAATTACCTATGTTAATTGACTTTTGTTGGTGACGATACCAATATTGTTTGATGCCAAATATTAGTGGGGCTAATTATGCTAGGGTATGTGATTGGATCGCAATATTATTCTTAAATAGCTTTAGTAATTACGTTTACCGATTCATGTGTGTTAGAATAATTATGTTTGGAGTCTTAATTAATTATATTTCCCAATTCAAATGTTGGCAATTTTTGTACAGATTTTGGAAATAAATATGTTTTTTTTTTTATACATTATAGGCAAGTATTTGATCTCGATCTCACCTGATGGTAAGTGACGATGAGATCTACGATGGAGCATACTTGCCTAGGTAGGAAGGCGGCAGTAGATCGAGACGCTACATTCACTAGGCACATGCAGCGCAGCTGATCTGACCCGGCATCCATGAATGGCAACATCGAACATCATGCCGGAACACGGCTAGGCCGCTTGGCGACATGGCTTTGTTCAGTGGGTGGTGACTAACCACGGCCGAAGCCTACCACCAGTAGAGTTTTCACCTGGTTGGCTCCACCTAGGGTCACGTGTAGGGTATCTCGAGGGTACTTAATTCTCCTACGGACGAAGGTGATTCGACCCCAAACTAATATTATATGTTATATATATTATATTATATGTTAATATTTAATACAATTTTTTTTTATTTCTTATCGGTATTTCTTTTACTAAGAATAGTAATTGCTTGGCGGTAGTCGCCAGCGAATCCCTTCTTGCCAACATTCTAGTCCAAAGAACCTATCACCATTTTTTTTGGGAATCCCTCTTATACCTACTCAGTAAATATTACTGAGTAGGTATTAGATATATAAAGCTAAACAATAATAGTGTAAAACTTGTTACTATGAAGGTCACATTACCGAAAATATAAATTGTTTTTGATTATTTAAAAATAACTCTACGTACTGATTACGCAGTGAATAGGTACAGGCATGCTTTCAAAAAAAAAAGAAACTGTACACATATATTGTATACATAACCGTGATCTATATCTATTGCTCAAAAATGTAAAAGACCTATTTAAAAAAAAAAAGAGCAACCATGGAGTTTCTTGCCCGTTCTTCTCCATAGGAACGGCATTCCGAACGGGTGGTAAAGCACTAGCATAATGTTTTTGTAACTTTTGACGATTCATAAGTACTGTACAATAATGGTCTACGTGAATAATAAAATATTCTGATTCTGATCGTTATCACCTACTTGTAAACCCCTTGAAATATTTTACAATATTTTTAAACTTTACATACACTAAATCACTGTTGAATATTGTCATATATTCAATTTGTCAAAATCATAATAGATAATGATTGACATTAAGAATGATAAGGGGCTATTTCAATCGGCCATAAGTAATTAAGAACATGATTCAGACAGACCGTATGTAACCGATTTTTTAAAGCCCTTATTAGAGCAGGTGCTTACGACAGGCGCAGGCGCAGGCCACACGACGCACCCGCCCGCCATACACTATTTAATGGGATTATAAAAGCAATATGGTATCGTAAACGAACATATCGACTTTTATTCCTGACAAAGGTCGGTATAAATTTTATTTAACAGCTAATTTGAATATGCATTAGGTACTTTTGTAGTCAAATATGTAAGCTTTTAACAAAGAAAATACCTAAATAAAGCTATGAATTAAGAACTCACGTTCGCCATTTTTTTAATGATAGTAATAGGTCAAACGCCGCTCGACTACAGATGCAATGGTTTTGCATTAATATCATCAAGGTTGGTGGTATTGCCTGGTGCTGGAGGTTTACAATTAATTTAAAATAACAATAATAATTAATTAATTCAGTAATATTAAAATGTCGAATATCGAATTGAAAAAGTTTCAATTGTGTTTTCTAATGCGTAGACACAACTAAGATCCTACGTGCAATCAGGAATGCTTTTCACTGTTCTACAAGGTAGCTACAAGTCTTTAAACTTCTTGCTACAATCCTGCTACAATCCCACCGACTCGGAAAGTGTCAGTCAAATTGACGAACGCAAATCGCATTGTGATTTGAAGCTACCACCTATCTTATTGGCTCCTTGTTACTCAAATAGTTGGGCACAAGCGACGAGTGACAGCGACCAATCTATTTATTAGGTAGGTACTTCACCGATTAAATTCGAAAATCGGTCTTGGGTGTTTTATTCACTTAAATAGCATCGATAAATTAACCATTTATTTTCAGGCTTGTGAATGTCCGAAAAAAGTATTATTACTTGTTAACGTGTCCTCCAGGTTTTTGATAAATTAGTAATAATAATTTTCAGCAGTTGACCCCAACAGGTGGCTAAAATATAACATTAAACGCAACTCAGTGAACTCAGTGTATAACACTTATATAGATAATAAACATCCATGACTCGGGTACAGCCAGTCGTGATCATCACCAAAGTTTGTACAAGGATTCAAACCCGGGACCCTCGGCATAGAAAGCAGGATCACTACAACCTGCGCTAATCAGGATGTCAAAATGTTTCCTTAATTCAATATTTATGTAATTTACTTAAGAATCCTCAGTATCGTGTAAACCGCTGTTAGCTCGTCGCTTATACTGTTTCAACTGTTTTGTGTGGCCACCAATTGTGAGAACGTGACGTTGGTGTCCGTATAGACAGACAAACAGACAGACAGACTGACAACAAACAAATAACGAGCCTAACGAGTGGAAAAGTGTCAAAGACGCGGCGAGAGATTACGGTAAATTAGGTTCAGTGGAATCGCTGTTACAAATATTTATTCAAAATAATTCTGTTTTATGTAAATATATTTGAATAAGTACATCTTGTAGCATATTTGGTCTATGGTTAAAAGTAGTTTAGTATTATAGGTAACTATATTATAGGTGACTTTGAAATTTATCACACATAAATAAAAAGCTACGTTTCTAGCAACCAAATAAAACAATGTGTTTATCCGTCTACTAAATTTAAATTAGCGAACAATAGCTTAAGAAACAAAAAACAAATTATATGATTTTTTAAGTTATTTAATTAGTGGTTTTCAACTATATAAATAAAGTCAACAATATTTAATAAGTTATAACAAATTTAACTTATAATACATCTTGAAAAGGACTATGGCTAAGTATATGTACTTATCACTTCTTTAAAAAAAATAACCTATATACAATTTTCAACCAAATATTTTTTATTATATTCTCAATACCGGCTCATCAGATATACGTGAATCTCACACCAACAGACCTCGTTAAGACCTCTATATAAGCAACTAAACCCACTATGAGCGACTTCCTTCACCCCGAGTACAGCTTTTCATATACGTATCGCGATTCATCTGTTTACTTAACTGATTTCCAGTTACATCACAAAAGTACTTGTTATATCCATACTCTGTATAATAGCACATAATAACATAGCTAAGTTATAAAGTATCTACGCACTGAAGGCAGCACTATTGTGTATCACTCTCTCGCTCGCTTCCATCAAGCTATTGTGAGCGCTGCAATATTATTTAGCTTTCCTGCATTTAACTAGCCGTCTAGTACTGTCCACTTTAATTCAGCGACGTGACAGCTGAAAAGATCCATTTTAGTCCGGAGAATGTCCAATCCATCAAAGATCGAACGAAGGGGATACCGAATAAAGGATGGTCTATCAATTTTCTTTGATCTCCAGTTGATATAAAGTACGTTTTATGAAATTGTATATGAGCTCAAAATATCTCTTGCATATTAATTATCTGATTGATTAATTAATTAGATAACATTTTTAATGACTTCATGGACTTGATGAATCTAATAAAGGACTTGAAAATTTATCAAAATATTATACAAGGACGTCAAACACCTCAGTCTTCCCGGGACCATGGTTGCTGTAAAGCAGCCGAAACCTCGAGAACGTAAATACATAAAATAAACGCAATAAAATTATTAAAATTAGTTTTCTTTCAGTGGTCATTTTATTATAGCGCATTGATACATAAAAACAAATTTATTACTGCATAAAATCATTCGGTTTTAAAGAAACATAAATAAAAATACAACCGAATTGAGTACCTCCTCCTTTTTGAAGTCGGTTAATTATTTACAAATAAAACGATTGCCAACAACTTAACAATTATTGTGGATTTCACTGAATAACAAAGTAATTTTTTGATACCTTTAAAATATGACTTCCAAGTAGTATCCTCCAATTAAAAAAAAGAAAAGTGTGGGCTCACGAAGAACTGCTCAATGTCGTTACAAACGCCCAAAAATATATATTCCCATGAGTTCATGGAACCGTATCGTAAGCAAAAGACGTTACTGAAGACGCGCTGTGCATCAGACCGTGGCTTCACACGGTCGTATGTGAACTCGGGCATAATTTTCAATAACACATAGTTCATTGAGATCATACTTCTGTAAACTAAACTCTATTACTTCATACTTAAGGTTTTCACGAAGATATTTCACTTAATCTGGATAACACATTAATGTATAATTAGAATATATTGAGATGTCCGAAGTCCGAACTCTACCCGCGAGTTCTCCTTTGTAATATTTCCATATTTAATTTGCGTGTGGCTCATTATAAATAACTTGATCTTTATCGTCCTGAAAATTATTACGTGATTTTACATTAATCCGAGGGAAACAATAGAGTTTTTTTTTGTCGAATATGCGCTGATGTTAACATTTTATTTGGTACCTATATTATTATTTAGCTTTGTTATATTCATAATACAATTATTTCCACTCGAAACAAATTTAGGTTTATTTAATAAAAGTAATTAAAAAATAAACTCTACTAACAAGAGTTCAGGCGGCAACCGCCCGTCTCCGCTAATTATTTAATCTTAATGAACTAACCCCTAATTTAAACCTATTTAAGCTACATTGTAAAGAACCCAGCTTACGTACCTACTTAGTAATAACCCTACCTACTTCTACAGGGCTTAGTTGTGATCTGGATTATTACTGGCCACAACCGAATTATGACTAATAATATAGACACACAAACACAGTAAAATAATTTAATTTAAACTTAACATAAAAACAGAAAAATATGTCCAAAATCCAAATTTAAAAATTAAAACGTCAAAACAAAAACCATCAACATACTTCACTCTCATTGGCCGCAATCAGAGCCATCTATCAACAGCGATATATTACTATCGACAACGACGACGGCGCCGTCACAGTCTCTGACCACAGAGGTTCCCACGTTGACCTGACCCGCAATTTATTGGCCCTTGCATCGCCTTAACTGTAACTACCTGTGACCGCAGGTGCGTCTTAAGGAGTCGGGGTTGTGACAGGGGCTATTTTTTTTATTTCATTTTTTCACAGATAAGGAATACGTCATTCTAGTTGGGCGCTTTATTGGGAAGGTGTTTGTATTTATATTTACAGCTGGTAGTTTTTTAGCCAAGTTGGTAAAAATATCCGCAGGTTGAAACATTGGTTTGCACGTCGGGGATTTACGTAGTTCATATGCGAATCTAATTTTCTGCTACGATTATGACTTGGTAATCGATAAGGAAAATGAAACGAACCAGTTCTCGAATAGACCAATAGTGGATACAGTTTCGAGACGAAATAAAATATATTTTATAATTAATACACTAAGTAATAACAACGCTATGTATAATATGCTAAATAGACAATACTCAAAATCATCTCAAAAAAAAAATACCATCCTTTTTAATTTCTCCAAAAAATAATAATTGTGTTATTCTTTAATGCGGCAACCCTGTGTTTACTCAGCGTGTACACTTGTGTGATTTTCTTAAGTCGTGGCCACATGAGGTCATAGTTAAATAAGTAAAAACCCCGAGGTGGGGCGTTATGGGAACTGAGCACGGTAACATCACCGTGTTATGTGCACCAAGCTTTACCGAACCATATTATAGCACTTTGCTTTAAATTATCATCTTTATTGTACTTAGTAATTATGTTTTTACTTGCCAGTTTCATTCTTCTGTATACGAATGGGATTTTGAACGGGTGACAGAATATTTTTGACGATTTGCAAGTAGGCACTGGGCTTTTTGGCGGGAAGTTGAACCGTGCAGTTGTCAATTTTGTTTTATTTTCCAAAAAAATGTGTTTCTTTGATAAATAATGAGTATGTTAGTGGGATATTAACCATCGTGTTTTGTTTAGGAAATTGAAATAAAATAGTTGAATTTGACTTTCCAAGTTTTGCCAAGAAGTCCGGTAAATTGGCAGTTATGTATCGACAGCTTTACTGACAGGGGTTTCATTTCATTATCACTCGATATTATCATCTTACTTGCTTATGATTTCAATAATAATCATCAAGAATTACTAGACACTGGCAAATCTGGCACTATTTTATAGCCGACTGCCAACCTAAAAAACGAAGCAGCAATAGTTAGCAGCAACAATAGTCTTGGCTGAATGTCTTATTAATGATAATTGGTAGGAAAAATACAAAGACT
This sequence comes from Pheosia tremula, assembly GCA_905333125.1. Taxonomy (NCBI): domain Eukaryota; kingdom Metazoa; phylum Arthropoda; class Insecta; order Lepidoptera; family Notodontidae; genus Pheosia; species Pheosia tremula. The sequence continues at coordinate 8,441,738 of HG995404.1, read as the reverse complement.
CGCGTTACATTACGAGTACCAAGCGTTACTGTCACGGAACAGAATCGACAAGTTGCATGCAAGCAAACGCATCTAATTACATAAACCAATTAATAACCCCATAGAATAACGCAAGGATACATCGCACTATAAATACCATGTGAATGATCATTAGAAAAACTATAATCCTATTGTTTTGCAACAAGGATAAAGGGTTTTTGTAGTGTTTTGCAAATATAATTGCGAGGACGTTTCCGTGAGCACTAACAAAGGAGGAGATATATATTAGATTGATGTAGAAATGAGCTGATGTATGTCAGAAGTTTGTACTGACACTCAGAAGTTTTAGTGAAGCGATGCCTTTTTTATTCATTAGCGAAGGTAAATACAGTAACACTACCAAATCAGTTCTATACCAAACAAGTATAGAAATCTACCAAAGTAATTAAATCAGCCCTTGGATTCACTGATATACAAAAAGTCTTATGTTGTGATATGTTAGCTAATGACATGTTCTCAACTATCAATGAAATAAATCTACTATACAATATAATCGAATCGATTCACGATCAATTACTTATTGAGGCGTTCTGAATCGACCCGTTGATCCTTAACTATGACAATATCTGAATGTTTGTATTGAACAAATTATTTAGATTTAATAAAGTGATTTTCATACTCAATATTATTATAAGGCAACCTCCGACCGTTCTCACGAAAGCGCACGGTCGAAAGAGCATGACTTTTACGGGCGGATAGATACGGGACCGCGTAGAGAACTATATATCTGTGTGAAATATATCACGATATATTTATATAAACGTCGTGTAGGTAAATCTTAGGACGTAGAGTCCTAGGGATATTAATACTTTTGGGGAGAAAGACCTATCCCCCACATGGAATATAATATCATATTTTAAATAGATTATTATGGTACATATGTAAATGTGTATAATAACTATAATATAATAGACTCAAAATAGCCTTAGATTGGTATAATTCAATAATTGATGCAAAAAATCTGATTGAAGTAAAGAAAGTATTTGAAGATGCTTGAATTTTCGATGGATGAAAGCTAATAGATAAAATTAATAATGGAACTCATTTAGACTTATTATTTGCAATAGACTCCTTTGGTGTACACCAATCAATTAGATGGTTATTATGTGACCATTGGTCTTAAAATTATCTTAAACGATTCTTACCTTAATGTGCGTCATCCGATGGTAGTACAGATTGGAGCTGGCTGTGAACCTCTTCCCGCAGTGTTGACACTGGTGAGGCTTCTCCCCGGAGTGTATCCTTCTGTGGGTGTTGAGACTGCTGGACGTGCTGAAGCCCTTGTTGCAAACCATGCACACGTGGGGTTTCTCACCTAGGAAGATGTAAGGAAATGTCATAATGCTAGTAAGGGTAGTTTTAAGGGGAATTTTATCATAAAGGGAGTTTAGATAATAGTAAGTACTAACTTTGCATATGCTAGAACCTATTCAAGTGATATCATCCTTGTGATAGTGTTAAAAATAACTGTATATGACTATAAAATATCAAGGATTGATACGTTTGACATATTAATATTGCTGTACCTATAGATTTGGAAATATTTATGAAGATAAAAATGATGTTCATTTTAATTAAATATGATAAATACGTTAGTGGAAATGTAACATATTGCAGTCATAAAACGGACATTTTGCATCTTCATCAAATCTAGAATTGAATCGTGTGAGTAATAAAGTCGCGGCGTTTAATGTAGAATGAGCATAAAAATCAAAATGATTATTATTTATAACTATGGTGTCTCGATGCTATTTTTGGTTTAAATCGTTATACCCAAAGACAGCTTAGTAGCCAAGTCATCAGAAATATAATTGTCTACAAGACTTGTCTATATGTTGAGGATGGCAAAAATATCTTGAAATTATTGCCTTCCAAATAATAATAAATAGCTTTTTAGATTCCAGTAATGTTTAGTTTTTATTTCAACAAAATTAATTAATGCAAAAGTAAATAAAACAACATTCAAATGAGCTGTGACTAAATGAGTGCTATAAATATATAGTGTTATTGCATCTGTAGGATTTATGATTGGTTAAGCGTAAATGTCTCACATCGCTTGTTTTGAGACGAATATTTTATCATTATTAGCTAGCGTGAAAATAAGTTTTATTAGGTCTGCTGCGGTTAAAACAGACGAACTGGAGTAACCGACATAGCTCAAAGAATTGCCAAGTTGAAGTGGCAGTGGGCAGGGCACATAGCTCGCAGAACCGATGGCCGTTGGGGCAGAAAGGTTCTAGAATGGCGACCACGAATCGGAAGACGAAGTGGAGGACGGCCCCCCACAAGGTGGACTGATGACATCACACGCGTCGCAAGAAGCCGGTGGATGCAAGTGGCGGAGGACCGTGATGTGTGGAAGTCGTTGGGGGAGGCCTATGTCCAGCAGTGGACGTGTATATCGGCTGATAGATAGATAGATAGATCTAAAAGAGTTATATTAACAGTTAAAAAACGTAACTTACCAGTATGTGTTCTCATATGCCGTTTCAATAACGAAGGTCTATCGAATGCTTTCCCACAAACTTCACATGGTAGTAACGCTCGTTCTGATTTAGCTGGTCTTCTTTGGATTTTAGGTGTCATGTCTAGAAGCTCGTTTGAGGAGCCTGTTGATGATGACGTCAGAGAGTCTCCTGACACTGATTTATGTTCGTCTTCAGCACCTGAAGGTGGGGATATTGGGAGTAGGACTCGGGATAAAAGGGATGTTGATAAGTCTAACGGTGAATCTGTGAAAGAAAAATATTGTACTGTAATTGTAATAATCCTGGTTTCAGAATATCTACATTTTCTTGAGGAAGGCAAACTAAAGCGGAAGTTAGGCAATCGATCATTTATAGAACTAGTGTAAAAAAGCTTATATAGTTAAAATTATAAGCTATATTATAGATATCAACTCAATCAAACTTCAAAGGAGTATAAAAATCTTAAAAGCCAATAGCTCACAAATCTTTTAACGCAGCTTCCTTTCGACAGTTCTCGATTGATTTACAATTCGTGACTATTCAATGTTACAAACATCATAATTATCAAAATTGAATATTTTCTCTTTATTGATATTGGCTTCGAACGTACCTATAAAATATACCTCCGAGCAAATTGTACGGTGATTAGTCCGCCAGAAGGCGCGTTTTATAATTCAGATCAAATGTTTTATATAATTCCAATCAAGCAAATTTTTTTAATGAACCAATTTATTGACAACCGTAAATTTCGCTACGGAACCTCGGACAGTTTGTATTTATAGCGACCCGTTTCTGTTTGATACAAATTAATTGGTGTTCCCGATTTTGAATTTTACTATTAATACATTGATTTTGAATTGATATTCCCGCAGTTATAATGGAGTAGATATTGACTATAAATCTAGAGGTGACCGTGGGCTGGCACGGACTAATTAGAGGCTGCATGTTTCCGTTTTATATGTAAGGAGAGCTATATTTATTCATGCGTATTCAGGATAGGTGTATTTCAAGATGGTAGGATAGGGAGCGCTCGATATGGCGCGGCGAGCAGACAGATGGGATGCCGATAATATCGCTCACCTCGGCTGTCTATGCTTCGGTTTACCTATTTTATTTGCATTTGCATCTTTATTGGATATTAATTTATTTGTATAATTATTATAATGTAGAAACTGTGATTATTCCAACTTTTTTGAGTTATCTTGTTAGCTAAGATGTCTAGATATATCCAAACATTGGAATTCCGAATTAGGAATTTTATTGTTTTTTTTTCAACGTCGCCAATTATACTCAAATCAGGTTTTTGAAACTATGCATAAATAAACTATCCAACGTAAACTGTAAAGTTTTAGTTTATAATTAAATATAAACGGTATGAAATCGCTATTCGCAATACAGATAGGATCTTTCCCCATATACTTACATCACAAACGAGCCGCTATGTTTTATCAAAACTTATGTCAGTTGACTAGTCGTTCCAGAAATGGCTACACAGGCAATAATCATGAACTTTATATATACTTAGTATCCAGTTTAATTATAATCGCAGTGAATAGGAGAGGATAGCGGTATCTTTGGGGCGTTACTGAATAGTATTTTGCTTATCGTGTCACTGAAAAATTATCCTTGCCATGGTGGATCAGCGAATCAACAGGTTATTGGCGTAGTAACTAAATCTAATTACGTCACTCGAGGAAGCTTCTTAAAAGAAATTAATGCCCCATTGTTGGGGGTGGACCTCCCATGCGAGGGGGATTAGACCGTCCATTACGCTGGCTCAGTGCGGATTAGTGAACAGTCCTTCGAGTGGTTCTCGCAGATTTCGACGTTTCCTCAAGATGTTTGCCTTCACCGTTTAGCTACTGATAATGATGGTTGACTATGAGATTTGCACATGAAATCAAGATACCCAGAGGTTGGAGCCGGTTTTTGAACCTGCGATCCTCGTTACCAAGGCAAATGTTCTACCGAATTGGCTATCACTGCGTTTACACTGTTTGTTAATATTATTAAAAACAAAACGTAGATTGGAAACTGTGGCTTGATGTTTCTCTACGCAGTTTCTTCAGTCAGTGTCAGGCAAGTTTTCGAACTGTTCTTTATATTGAAGATGACCTAAATCAAGGATGACTGGACGACCCTAACGAAGTTGAGAAAAGGTGAAGAAGCGTGATATAACATGTATTATATCTCAAGTCAATAAGGATGATAATACCGGTACTGCCCCACAAAGCTACACGTTACCCATTTCAGCGCAATGTTTATACAAAACATAAAAAAGCGATCAAAGCGCCGACTACCGAACCGCGACGCGGAATGCTCTTTGATACGTTACGCTTTGCCGCCCGGTACTGCGTCTATACAAGTAATTGTATCGTGTGTATTTAAGTTCTCATTTTTATTGTTTGAAATAATTTTCTTTGATTCGCAGATAGGTCAATTTTAATTAGTAAGTATTATATTTTATTCGGTTCTGCCCTTCAAGAAAAATACAGAACAGATTTGTGAGTTAATTTTCCCATGTTTTTATATAATGTGTTGCTATTCGTGACGGAGAAAATTAAAAAAAATCAAAGATCATAAAAATGTGCCCACCCGTTTTTGAGTTATAAGTGGTGTAACTAACACGACTTTGTTTTATATAATACATAGAAGATAGGTATAGATTGGAAGAATTACAGCAAACAAATATATAATTACTTGAATATTAACGAACACATTCCCATTTGTGTCCGCTTTACCATGCTAGTCACACCGGGTCAGTGTTGCCATATATGTTCAATTCGTATCTTAGAATTTGTGTGAGAATTTTGTTGATAAGTTTAGTATATTAATTTAATAAACCTCTCATACACTCGCGACACAAATCTCAACACATTTTATTTACAATCGTGTGAAAACAACCACTTAATAAATGAAATGAGCACTAATTGACTTAAAACTGAGCATTTCACTTGGGCTTGTAAATATTGCAATATAAATATTTTTGTGACGATTTATTAACTTGAAGAGTTCACACGTTGTTAAAAACGTACGTCGACCTGCAGTAGCCTATAACTATAACTAATATAGTATACATCGAATAGTATATATAATAATAATTCCAGCCCTTTAATGTCCCACTGCTGGGCACGGTCCTCCCCTCAATGCGAGGGGGATTACGCCATAGTCCACCACGCTGGCCCAGTGCGAATTGGCGGACTTCACACATCTTTTGAGGGATTCTCTCAGACATGCAGGTTTCCTCACGATGTTTTCCTTCACCGTTTAGCAAGTGATAATCATGGTTGAAAATCAGATTCGCACATGAAAAATCCCAGAGGTGCGAGCCGGGATTTGAACCTGCAATCCTCGTTACCGAGACAAGCGTTCTACCAACTTGGCTATCACTGCTATCGAATGTCCTGTCGAATAGTATAATTAATATATAATGTGTAACAATAATGGTGTAAAATATCGCAGGGCTAACGGTAAGGCTAGGTTGTAAAGGTAACATTCCCAAAGGAATACATCAAATTATTCGAAATAAAAAAATACATCCCGTACTGAGCGCAAGGCTAAAAAAATCAATCATAATTTACGCTATTATTTTATACAACAACGAGATCCATATAACTTACTGATTCATAGTTTAGATATTTTTTGGTACACCTTATATATATATATATTATAGCTTTTAAATGGTTATAGGTAAATTGTACTATTAAGTTATATTTGTAAATCTGCCTTCTAGTTTATAGTCTTCTTAATAATAATACATAAATAAACAGTATCTACTCTACATTATATGGTATGAATGTGGTACAAATATGTTATTCTTAATCTATTTTTAAATCAGAGTCCTATGAATAAATAAAAAAGAGAATTATGTGTCTTCTATACATGGGCTATTTTATTACCATCTCATTTATTGTAGGGTTGAACTGTTACCCATATTACCAAACGTATTATCCATTTACTATTTGCATTTATCCGGTAAGAAATAGAAATACCTAATTAAAAATTACATCAATACCTTGGTCATAAAACGGTTAAAGTGGTTTAACTGTTTAGAATAATTCCCTACAGAGCTAGGTACAAAATAAGTAAACTCATAAAATAATCCTATCTATTACTAAATGCAATTACATTTAACTGGCTGTTTGATAACATAATAAGCATAGCCCAGTTAGGTTTTATGTCAATTTAATAGCTGGCTTAGTACAATAATCTAAGTAATATACATATAACCATTAGACTAGCTTTTAGTAGCATTCTTTGAGGCGCATCAACGTGAATCGCACCCAAACTACCGTATCTTATAAAAATATCGATAATATAATTTAGACGGAAAAATGCTAACAATACATGCATAGAAGAAGATTGTACACGCAATATTTTACTGAAGTCGCACTCATAAAGCTCGTTTATATGAAATACTACGTACATAACATTATTTTCTGTTCGAAATACTATGTTTCATTAGCAGCCAGACAGTGATAACTGATTTAATGAGTTCCACTGTATGATTTCATACTACTTTTATGTACTGTACTTTCAATACCTATTTTTATTATCAGCTATCTATCCTAGCCCAGCTATCTATAGTCATATACCTCGAGACATTTAGAATATAAAATTATAGGATTTGGTGTGACTTGAATCAGTGCGTTTCAGTTGAATGTGCTCCGAGGAATGCTTTGGTTGTCAGATATTACGATTAGAAGGGTATGATACAGAACATTAAATAGGAGGCTTGATTTTATTGACTTGAAGTTGTTTTTATGCTTTGTTAATATAAAATTAAAAATAGAATTTCTAAGTCATCGGACCTGATTCGGGCGACCGGATTGGAACAGTTTGTAAAGTGACCCTTGTTCAAGTTGTTGTTGCGTTTAAGCCTCAAGTTGGTTATGTAAACATTATTGTATTGTTATAAATACCATTGCAGACTTTAGTTTATAAGAGTCTAGGTATATTTTTTACAAATCTGCAAATGCAAGACGTCCCAGTAAAAATATAACTGAGATATTGTCCTTACCTTCTAATATTGAATCCATAGTTTGTCTGTATAGATTATTCCTCATCTTCATAAAGAACATCTCCTCAGGTCTTTCTGGAAGGTAGTAGACCACCAGCTCGCTGTGCACCGACACCGGTTTCACGGCTTCGTATACCGGGTCACCTTTGACTTTTGTGCATACTAGGTTCACCTGATGGAAGGAAAGAGAATTATATGTCTTGGTTTTATTCGGAAAATCATTTAGTGAGGATAAGTAAGCATATCCTTATTCATAACATTATAGTTAAGTGATCTAATCTCTAAAAGTTACAGTGATGATAATATGTGTTATGACTCAATTTGAGTTTTAAATTCTCTTAAAATCTCGTTTAAAAAATACCAGGTATGACAATCAAGACACAACATTGTTATCGCGTGAATTAAAGTTCAGTTTTCCTTACATGTTGAAAATAATTATGCGTTGGGGTAGATCTACAATCTGTGCCCAGGGCCTTAAATAACGGGCTACCCTCGGGGTCGAGGACGACTGGGGTGTGGGCCCCGGACGTCCGGTGACGATGACGACTCCTGAGGAGGACGGCGGCGGGCGTGGCTCCCCGCCGCCGTGCGCAGCGAGGGCGCAGGGGGAGCAAACATCTGCTCCCCCGAGACGGGCCCCCATAAGGGGGCGAGGCACAAGAGGGGCACCGGTGCGTTCCGTTTGGAGATCCCGGAGCCCCTCCAACATGGGTCGAAGGCGGCCACCGGGGGGGTTTTAGTGGGTAAGAATCCCACATAACCCGGCCCTCTCCCACACAGAAGCCATCTATCGATGATTTCCCCCCCGTCAACAAAAAAAAAAAAAGATCTACAATCTGTACGTAGAAAATTAAGTTCCAATTATAAAATAAAACGTTATTTATTGTGTATTAGGTACTAACTTGAGGTCCATAGTTATCCGAGACCCTCAGGAATCTGACCCAGTTACAGTGGCGCACTTGGACCCCGCCAGACGTACAAACCTCGTCGAACAGACCGAAGCGATGGCGTACCTGATGGCAAGAGAAAAAGGAGATAGATAAAGATGATTGAGTTGCTGTCTTGTGTGAGGTAATAGCCCCCCTATATATGTATGAGAATCTCCAGTAGCACATGATCAGTATAATTCTGATGAGCAATAAACAACCTTATGTAGACCACAGAAGCATACTTTGAAGTGGGATATTATAATATATGAGCTAACTGCCTGACCTTTTTTCTGTTTTTTCTATCGATAACTCCAACCTGCTTTTCTATCGATAGCTCTCATACATTTTAGCGTATATTTATTGATTCTTACAACCACGTATCGAACGTCAACTTCTTGAGAGGGACTGAACCGTTGTCAGCAAACTTTTGAATCCAACAATATATTTTGGTAGCAGCCGTGTCTATAGAAGTTTTTTTTTATACATTATAGGCAAGTATTTGATCTCGATCTCACCTGATGGTAAGTGACGATGAGATCTACGATGGAGCATACTTGCCTAGGTAGGAAGGCGGCAGTAGATCGAGACGCTACATTCACTAGGCACATGTAGCGCAACTGATCTGACCCGCCACCCATATCCAAAAGAAGTGACAAGCATGATGTACCTACATAGTACCATCCATTTTGAAGTTACTTATTAAGATCGCGAGCTATCAAATATATGCTAAAGTTTCACATACATACTCAGCTCTCACGTATACATGATCTTACGAATAAAAATAACCTGTCGATAAATTAAACTTTCTACTGCTCAAGCTGCCTAGATTTCAATTAAAGATAACAGCCGTTCATATCAGGAGGCATTAGTAGTGAAACCTTTTGAGCGCAATACTCGTGCCGCATTATCATAAACAGGATGAAAATTGCTTGGTGTATTTCTCTAATCCGATGTCATAGATCATGTAGGGGCGAGTAGACGTGGCATGTCGCAAAGACGGGCACGGAAATGAAGTACAGGTGATACAAGGTCAATTCCATTTGAAGGCGACAGTCTAGATCGTCTTCTTCTAAGCAATTTTCTTTTCATTGAAATAAAAAAAAATCGGATATTATTGCGTTCATTTTATAGTTTTACGTTCCCAACGTTTAGGCTGCTTTATAGCAACCATGGTCACGGGAGGACTTATAAAATCCGAATGATTAGTTTTATTTCAATTTGTAGTATTCGCGTAAATATAAATCAATCATTTTCTTTTAAATTTTGGTGTCGTCTTTCAGTTTTTATGGTCACGGAGACCTAACTGGTGGGTCTACCTGTGACCTAAGGGTATGGATATTTGTACGCAATTTTCAAGGTTCTGACTGCGTGTGACGACTGAAAATTATTATGACAACGGCTGTCAGCTTATCGTGCCCTTTTTAGCATTTAAGAGATAATGTTATATGAGTAAGATAAGACAATATTACTCTTTTCGCACATAACTTACCTAAAGAGAAATTAAACTCAGAATAAATATGAATGATGAATAAACGTTTTAAAAAAACCTATCAATTTGATAGATTGATAAAAAAATTGTTTAGTCGTGACTAAATTAATTAAGTTTATGATTCAAAGTGTGTTTTTTAGGTTTTAAATTACACTAAACTGGGACAAGTGGATGATAAATGTTCGAATATAGATTCGAGTCGAAGTCGTTTTTAAATGTTATAACTGCATTATATAAAAGCTGTATGACATTATATATTTTTTATGACTTTTCTCAACTTCAACCATGATTATCACTTGCTAAATGGTGAACGGAAAAATCGTGGGGAAGTGGTGGACTAAGGCCTAATCCTCCATGCATTAAGGGGAAGCTCGTGCTCTACGATAGGACATTAAAAGGACTAATATTATTATTCTTTTGTTTTTTTTATTATTTTTTTGGCTTTTCAGCGAGTAAATGCGGCCAGCATCTTGGGTACACTACCGCATGGGTAATTTTTTACACTTTTTGTAAATATTAAGGTGGTATGCTTTTCGATTCTCTTTTTACTTTATATTCGTTTTGAATATTAATGCAATTTTCATAATGATTAATAATTAATTTAATATAAATTAAAAAGTTTATATTTTTCTGTAAACCACATATTTTAACTCTCACGATCTGCCCCATTTACTCTATGACCAGTTAGCTTTCAACTGCCCGACGCGGTTGTGCTTTGCTATGCGTAATGACGTGAAAATTACAACAAACATGAGCGCAGGCGCATAAGCTGAGCCGCAAAATTCAATCCACCATCTTGCAATTAATGTACAAGTCGCAATCAGATAAATGTACCCACAACATGAAGTTAATGTTACAAATGGTGGAATATTTTTCATGTTTACATGTTTGTTACCCACTTTGTTTTTACTGGGAGAGAGTGAGATGTTTAGTGTCGAATGTTTAGATGAAGTTTTTTTTATTCCAAGTTCATGTACTTCATTTTTTAAGCGAGCTCTTACGTAGACCTATTGGTTTATTAATATATTATTTTTTACGATTAACATTAACATATTCGTTATATATAATGTATTTTTTTTTGTTAAAAAATAAAAGGCATAATAATTTTGAAATTATTATATAATTATACCTAAGAATAAATCCAGGTACTCATAACATAATAATGTATGTATTCCTATGTCATTCATCGACAATTTTTTTTACTGATAGCGCTGGTATAAAATTGGTGTTACAAACAAAAAAACAAACTTTGAAAATGTCGATATGGAAGTAATTTAAAAAAGTAGTCAGTAATAAGCTGTCATAAATATTAATAGCATTAACTGTGATAAAGCTGTGCTAATTGTAACTTTACAAAAAAACCGCAGTTAATATTAAACTTAATAGCCGCAATCTCATCGCCCAGTGGAACAAGATACATGTCTACGAAATTAATAAACTTATTTATCAAAATCAAAGCCCGCTACCATTCGGGAACTATAAAACGTTAGTCATCCACTTTTTTTCCGATTCGCATAGTGGTCCCATAAATCTGCGGTCCCGTTATTTTAGAATAAATTGCACCCGTCTGCAGTCCTTTGTGACGTCGAGTTTTTGTCCAGATGATGCGCGCCCAGTCACCACTGGTATATTTTTGGCCGGATAAAAGTATTGTTTTGTTGCGTTTTCTTATTCTGTTGTATTTTTTTTTTAAATAACAAACCCAGGGTTGAGGTATATTCTGACTTTCACTCACTGGACACCTATTTGCTAAATATACCAAGGGCCCTGGGGTGGAAAATTATTTAATTAAATACTCAGAACACTTTTCAAAACAAGCGATGTCAAGGAGGCGCCATAGAGAAGAGAGAGAAAACCATAGAGATTATGTATAGAGTCAGACCATTATGTATAGAGATTTTTTTCATAGATTCTTGTCCACTATTGGCACTTGATAAATACCTCAAATCTACATTTTTGTTAATTATTTTAACTTTATATATGCAGCAGTTGTTGTCAGAAATAAACCAAAAAAAATAATTTGTAGGTCGGTTGAACGTTTATCGATTAAAATATTGTTATAAAAATTACGTTCAATTATCATTAATTTAAAGAAAACAAGAATCCAATTATCCAATCAATCCGTGGCATTCCGATAATTGAATAAAGCCTCGTGCTGAACCTGTGAATTATGACGTATACTGCTATTAATTACTTGCTATCGTAATAAAACTTTGATATGGCAATAAAATATTCTATATCGATACCTATACAGCGCCCTACCAATCGTTGTTAGAGCATCTTGAAAACCTTACGCCGTCGAGCGGGTCCGAATTCATTACCGATCGCCGCAATCGATATTTTTTTATCGATTTTTAATCAATCTCCTAAATAGTCTCTATCAAATTTAATTGACAACGATCGTGAGGGAGTTAAAAAGCGTTCATATTATACCTATTGATCGAATGGTGGTCGGGTGGGAACAGATGTGGGGAAAGTAATGAGATTGGGACGAATAAGGTGGGATCGATGTTTTTGGTGACATTTTAAATCGATTGTATAAATAGAAATACTGTGAGTAAAATCAAAGATATACTCATCTTTTATAAAGGACCGCATCATTTATGAAAGATAAGGATATCTCACTAATTGGTTCAGAATTGCTATTTTATTAATTTGTTGCGTTATTTAAATTTTATTGATTATTATGAATGACCTTGTTTGATACAAATAAATTTAATTGAAAATCGATATGTCACGTCGAGAAATTGCAACAGCAATTTTGAGTGAGCTCACTCATTATAATTTCGTCAATGTTATCAAAAACTTATATGTTTAATTTTTTAGAGCACACTTATGAAATAATTGTCGATCAATACATGATCGATATCCAAATTGAACTAAAGATCGAGAGAGAGTCGGAAAGCTCGTCGGGAGCGCCACCAACATCGGAAAGTTTCAAATCCGTTTCCGATGTCGATTCCGAACGATTTAAAATAACCCACCTGATCTATGATCATAAAAAGCATAACCACATTATGAATGTACTGCACAACAACACCAACATTATGAATTTGTTTCCAATATCATAATTCGAGTGTCGCGTTACGTGCATTCCCCCGCACGGCAGCAATGCGCGGCGCGAGCGCTCCCCCGGCGATCACGATCTACGGATCTACAGAAGCGGTTGCGCCGGAGGCGTCAAATCGGTCGGCGTGCGTGCACGCTCCGCGCCGAGGCCCGTGCACACACAACGGACGATATTAGAGGTATTTATTTTGAATGGATACTTCGTTCACCATTGTTAGTTCTGAAAGACGTTATTAATTACAATAGAACTGAACTGATTATGTACTTCTTTATCGTGATATAAACTTCTTGATATAGGCTCATTGAACTCCTAACAGAATTTCATACAGTCTTGCGGTGCAATGTAAACTGTGGTGGTACTTACCAATATTGACTATATACTTACTGTGTTCCATATTTAAATGTATTTCTTTCATCAAACATGCAACGTATTTTAAATACATAGTTCTTGAAAAACCATTTGGTACATAAAAACCAGTTTTTGGTACAAAAAGTAATTGTACAACTTCCCTAACATCTAGTACAAAGAGATGGGTAATAGTGTCAGCTATGTTAGGGGGCCCGGCGCCGCTCGTCAACTTATCTTCCTAACTAGCTTCATTCACTATCGAATAAAATTTTAATGTAACATAAGTGTTGGCCTGCCTTTATATAATGCAGTAATGGTTGTAACTCTAATAGCTTATTAACTTATTTATAGATTTCTGTTCAGACAAAGATAACTAATCGCCATATTTATACAAGTTTAAATCGATTTACAATGGAGTAACATTGCATTTTTAGAAAGAAATTTTGTATAAATACTTTTTTTTAAACATTGTATAAATCTAAGAGCAGTCTACTAATCACTTGATTAAATTCAATATTTTTAAACGTCAATGTCATCCCAAATGTATATTCTTGCTATGAGTATCAGAATCATCCATACACCAGCTGATAGTTTTCCACTGCTGCACATGATCCTCCAAGTAAATGTCGTATATCATGGTTCCTTGTCACTCCATCATCATCCATCAGCTTCCTGAGACGTGCGCTAGTCGTCAGTCCACCTATGAATGCATATGCATGCTTAATAGCCGATTAACTGGCCGACAGCTCAGCATAGACAGTCTACCTTAAGTATACTACGCCGCGTACAGCTGTTGACATCAAGTTAAATGGTAGAAGTCAGCGCTCGGGCGAGGCAGTGTAGCGTGAGTGTTTGCTTTACACAAGACACGTGCAGACTGAGCGAATGAAGGCAGCCTCGCAAAGCATCTCAGTGAGTGAAGAAACGTCTAATAATAAGTAAGCTACTACGTCCACTCAACCTTATTTTCATCCATGATTATCACTGCTAAACGGTGAAGGAAAACATAGTGTGGAAACCTGCATGTCTGCGAGAGCGATTAACGACGAACGATCTGAGAGAACGAAAGATGTGTGAAGTCCGCCAACCCGCACTGGACCAGCGTGGTCGACTATGGCCTAATCCCCCTCACATTGAGGGGAGGCCCGTGCCCAGCAGTGGGACATTAAAAAAGAGCTGGAATTATATATTATACCACGTCCGCTCCGACCTGTATTGTAATCAGAAGGTTATGCACAATTTTCGAGATCGCGTTCTTAAACAGAAGCTGAAACGAACGTCCGGCCCGCAGGCGGATATGTCTACCGTCCTCATAATATATGTTGGTCAATTTAACATTTTATAGATCGCGGTTCCACTGTACAAGCGTTACTGCGAGATACATACTTTTTTATATTTTTGGTTAATAAAATAATAATTAAAAAAAAAATTACAGTTATTAAATAATTTTCAAATGTATGAAGAACTTCTTGGGGTCTATTTCATTTACCGGACGAATAAAGCTAAGAATTTTGTAGAAACAAAAAATATACGATACTAGAAATCAATCGACCTTATAATCCATATTTGCGGTTGCAATGCAACCAATTGAATAACGATACAGTCATTCCGATTTAATTATCAAACAATGCAATTATTTTAACTAAATATCAAAGTAACGTCTTTCCAATTATGACCATTCTGGGAACGTTATTGCAAATTATAATACTCGCTCGTACATCAAAACGATATTTTAAATCATAATACTCGCTCGTGCATCAAAACCAAACCTTAAATAAAGGCATGATTGCACTAGCGTTGCCCGCAGCGATTATTTGCCGCACGTCGACAAAATTGCGCGCCCAATGCATTCGTGACCACCAGTCATTATATTTAAAAGAAAGTACACAAAAAGGCTGTTAGACTGAATAATTTAAATTTTGAATATATCAAACTTGTCTCAATTTTTTTTAAGATCAAAGTTTTTTCAAGAGAAAGTTGTTTTGGAGTAGTCGAAGTTGCTTATCAGTATTATTCTGCTCTCAATCTTCTTGATAATAATATAGTTTTAAAATCCATAGTAATGAGCACCTAGGAGTAATGTCGACAACTGAAAACTCGTCTTTATCATTCTACTACAAAGTATAATATTCAATACATAATTATTACAATCTACGGTCTCCCAAATTTATACAAAGTATTTGTCTATTCACAAATGATTCATAATGTCGTGTAAATTGTTAATTCCTTCTATGAATTTGGATATATTATAACGACCTAAAATTAAACCCCTATATGTTTCAATTTCTTTGCCCTTGCCCGGCCAAAAGAATTGGTCTAGGAATAATCTGGCCTGCTAAAAATCTAGTTAGACATAGATAGATAGATAACTCTTTATTGTTCCACCACATAAAATTAATACAAAATTACACAAACCTACTTTACTTATACAGGGAGTGTCACAATGGGCGGCCTTATTTAATAGCGATCTTTGTCAGCCAAGCTTTGGATGGAAACGATTTTACAGATACAGATACGACGGGGGTGTACTAAATAATATATACATGCTTACAAATACTTTCTAGTTTTACTTATAAGACATGTTAGTTATTCAGTTAAAACATATTATTAAAAAAAACCAGCAATTCGCCTTCAAATTCCACTCATAAATAAACACGTTATGCTATCCAACTCTGTCCAACAGCTTGAAAGATATAATTTAGCAGCCAATAGCGCACGTGCTTGCGCGGGCGCAGAAACGGTGGAAACAATTACTGAAAACAGTACGAGATCGTGAAGGCCGCGGGTGCACGGTAATAACACGATATTATTGCAACTGGAAACACTCGGTAGGGTTTGCAAGGTAAAGGAGGTAGCGACAACGATTATCAACCGACTGAATAAAAAAGAGTTCTTAAAATTAACAAGCAGTTTTTGTACACTAAATGCTATACTATATGATTTTACGACTTCCTCTAGTATATATACAAAACTAGCTGTCCCGGCGAACTACGTAGCGCCTCAGAATCAAATTTAAGAGAAAATTAATTTATTGGTACTCTATGAAAAAAATTTAAGTATCTATCCCAGAGGAACCATACATTTTACCGGGATAAAAAGCCTACGTGCTAGCCTATGTGCTATTCCAGACTATAATCTATCACTGTGCCAAATTTCATCCATATCCGTTCAGCCGTTCTGGTATGAAAGAGTGACAAACATCCATCCATCCAAACTTTCACATCTATAATATTAGTATAGTATATTACCAATATTACCAACGGGTAAGCGCATCACTTGAGATAACTTGGATTGACTTAGATTTTATTTAAATATCTTTGGGATTTGGACAGAACAACGTCTCTTGCGCCGACGCAAGTTGTAAATAAAAACAGTACACTAAAGTAAATCAACCGTCTCCAGGTTGCCATCAAAGCCGTCACAAGAAAAGGACCCAGAAGGCTTTCAAAATTTCCTCTTTGAACAGCCAATATCGATAAATATAATAATTTACTTAACATTGGTCAACTACAACATTTTACCGCTATCTCACCTAGCTTGGACCACAGCAGCCTACAGGCTAGTACCGGGTCCCAAATGTTACAGTCATGAGCTCAAATTGTATCTCATTTTGTTACTTACCACATTACATCCCAGTTGCAATGATTGTCTACCATTTGACATTCTGACTGCGGTCTGATTCCAAATGTCTTTCTCTATAACTGATATAGGATTGTAATTCTAGACTGTCTTGACTTTTAATAGTACCTACTGGCGGAAATTTCAGATTAGAAAATGCACGTTAGCCTCGTATTTATTGTTTTTTTTTTATCCGAGTGTTGTATCTACAAAATATGAGGGTACCACAGTTCTAGCTATGACACTAGGACGTCAACAGTTCAGTCCTTCCGTGACCATTGTTGCTGTAAAGCAGCCGAAGCGTCTGGAATGTAAAAAACAGAAAATAAACGCTATTCAATCCATAAAATTCGTTTTATTTCAATGTGTAGTATTCGCGTAAATATTAGATATCAATATCGATAAAGCATTTTCTTCTGACAATAACACCAATATATGGTTTCTAACTAATTAAAGATTATATTATGGGTACTGTACAATGAACTGAAGGTGATTCCAGTATCATCCAGAGCTGGACAAATTACGAACAGCTCAAACCCGCAACAATCTGATGCAGTAAGCAGATTGGTTTACACTTTTACACTTAAACTGTTATATTAAATTGTGATGTAACATGTCGAGTACATAATCAAAATCCCACCCTCTTAGGAGCCAGTGATAATTTTCTAAAAATAATACAAAACTGTTCTGCTAATAAATTTCAACGTTAATTTAAATTCCCCTCGTTCACACTTTTGATAATTCAATGAAGCCCACTAAACACGCTATTGGTTTGTAAACAGGCGTTTACACGGCAATTGCGTGCAGTACCGAGCGTGACGGTAACGCACGCGTCACGCTTCGCAATGACAGCGAGGTGGGTGGTAGACCGAATGATTATGTATAATGTATGGATATTAAACGACTATTTTATTACCCGTAATTTTTTTTATACACTTAGGTAAATACAATTATTTGACTTTAACTAATTGAATTTCGTGTTTTTTTTTTGGTAACAGGATTTTTTTTTCGGCTCCTTTTGTATGTTCAACTAGCTGTCCTGGTGATATTTGTACCGTCCCAGAATCTAATGTATGAGGAAATAAATTATCGTTATTAATAATATTTTTTTGTGAATTTTACCCTAATTTAATTTAAAAAAAATAAGATTATATAATTCGGCCTACCCGTTCTTGAGGTATAAATGGTGTAGCTAATACGACTTTGTTCAATAAGAATCAATAAAATTTGGATATTAAAAAAAATCACTTATCTATGATATGAAATAACTGGACAGATTTTTTTTATTTTAACTGTCATTTTCCAAGTAGCCATAGCCTAGTTCTCCGGGATTTTTGGATTTCATGTGCGAATCTAATTTTCAACCACATAGTAAACGGTGAACGAAAACATCGTGAGGAAACCTGCATGTCCGAGAGAACTATTCAAAAGACGTGTGTAGTCCACCAACCCACACTTGTCCAAGGTACTAGACTATCTAATCCCCTTCGCATAGAGAGAAGGCCCATGCCCAACAGTCGGTCAACAAAAGGGTCGAGAATAAAATAACCAAATCTACTTTTATTTACAAGGATTATTAATTCACAAATAAGCATATCATTGGCCAATTATCCGCCTGTTGCGTGCAATACCGAGCGTGACGGGGGTGCGCTTGCGTCACGCTACAGTATACCACGTGCGATACCTTTGCAGGGTCGGTACTAGAGCGTGTCACACCTGTTCACACTTATGACTTAATTTAATTAATAGAGCAACAATTTAATTTCGGCTGAGTAATCTAAAATAAGGGGAAATCATATTTATTGATATGCAAATATGGGCCATAATAGCGTGAACTGCTAATTGATGATTGACCATCACCATACTGCCTCCGAAATATGTATTTAGACCATATTGTGTACCTGGTGCATAGTACTAAGTACCCAAATGAAGTCAAATTCAAAGTCAAATCATTTATTTCGTATAGGCCTACGGGGGCACTTACAAATTGTCATTACATTTTTTTTCTTAAGTCTACAACCGGATCGGAACGCGACCTCAACTGAGAAGATGAATATATTAATGAGTGAATGAGAAATGAGAACTTGAATATATTAATGAGTGAATGTGTATAGTTAACTCGAGATAAATATGCTCTTCATATTCTTATGTAAGGATGAGATCCTTGTCAGTGTAGCTGATGAAGCTCTTCCCACTTTTCTCTATCTAGAGCAGCCTTTTTCACTTCGTTATACGAAATGACATATGTTAATATGCAACTCATTACTAACAGAGCCTCATGTTAAGGAACGGTAATATTTAGCGTATTTTTTTGTCCTCCATCTAGGCTCCCTTTGCCTCCCAGAATCCCTTCTAAACGTCACAAATTCTTAAAAAAAAATTAAGTACAGATAATATCGGCAATCACTCAATGAGGCGGCCTTTGCGTGCATTACCGACTGTGACGTAAGCCACACATATGTCACGGTTCGATATACCACGTGCGATACCGCACTAGGGTCGGCACTGGAGTGTGACTTACCTGTCAACACTTTGCTTAATATGCAGACGGTTAAATAGTGTTGTAACAGGTGAAAATTATAGGGGTAGGGTGACACTTGACATTTTAATTTATCGAAAATAATATGATTTCAAAATTGTGCTTTATTTATTGCTTGATTAAGTTTGATTTCATGGTATTGTTCTCCATGGTGGTATCCAATATATAGTTTTATATCCATATGAATATTGAAATTCTAATCCAGCGCTACTCTGGGAGTATAATGGAGTATAGTGAAAAGTACTTCATAGAGGACTTTTTTTCTTGTTATTTAGGTAATATAGGATTCGGTCACGCATGTAATACCCATGAGTGACCAAATCCGTGTGATTTGGGGTCGAGTCACCTTCGTCCGTAGGAGAATTAAGTACCCTCGAGATACCCTACACGTGACCCTGGGTGGTGCCAACCAGGTGACAACTCTACTGGTGGTAGGCTTCGGCCGTAGCTAGTCACCACCCACTGAACAAAGCCATGTCGCCAAGCGGCCTAGCCGTGTTCCGGCATGATGTTCGGTGTTGCCATTCATGGATGGCGGGTCAGATCAGTTGCGCTGCATGTGCCTAGTGAATGTAGCTTCTCGATCTACTGCCGCCTTCTTACCTAGGCAAGTATGCTCCATCGTAGATCTCATCGTCACTTACCATCAGGTGAGATCGAGATCAAATACTTGCCTATGATGTAATAAAAAAAAAAAAAAATCCAAACATCTGAACTTTATGTTTTGAAGGCTACGTCCCATTTGGCATTCTAATATTATGCTATCGACCGCTATTACGGGAAATCATAGGCCTGAAACATTCAGACAAATGGTAATAGTTTTGCAGTAGTCATCTCAATTGGGTCTTTTAAGGCTGACAATCGCTCCGTGCAAATATCAGCAATCAATCAATCAGGGTAGATTACAAACTGATCCCGATTCAATGAAGAAATAGAAATCCCACTAATATTATATATGTGAAAGTTTGGATGGATGGATGTTTGTTTCTCAATCACGCCAGAACGGCTGAACGGGTGTGGATGAAATTTGGCACAGAGATAGATTATAGTCTGGAATAGCACATAAGCTACTTTGTATCCCGGTAAAATGTATAGTTCCCGTGGGATAGATTTGTTTGAATTTTTCATAATTTTTAATTGCGGGTAACACCGCAGGGTGCAGAAAGTGTATAAAAAAATATTTATAAAAAACACAAATTAAGTATGTCTTAAAGTTTTCAGTATTCAATGGATTGACCGATAACGGTTTAGTACTGGCTGACAATTCATTTGTCACAAGGCGCGGTCACGAACTGTCCGTGTCAAGTCGTGATGCCTTCTGGGTGTACGTTAGCAAAAACCATTCAAAGCCATTTTCCAATTAAACATAGCTGTTACATGAAATAGTTTGCATTATACTGGTCTGATTGAATTTAAATTCAGACTGACCTCTTTGGATTTTTTAATGGTCGGAGGTGAAATGTTAGGATCATTGAAATTGACCACCACGTAAAAGTAGCAAGGAAATATTTAATGAAAATTAATGTAACTAATATTCGTAATATAAAGCTCAATACCCAATAGGAATTAGTAGGCGCTCAGAAGAAAAGCAAATCCCACTAATATTATAAATGTGAAGTTTTGGATGGATGGATGGATATTTGTTTCTCAATCACGCCAAAATGACTGAACGGATCTAGATGAAAATTGGCACAGAGATAGATTATAGTTTGGAATATCACATAGGCTACTTTTTATCCCGGTAAAACGTATGCTTCCCGTGAGATAGATTTGTTTTAATTTTTCAAACAAGCAAAGGATCGACATACTTTTTAATCGCGGGCAACACCGCAGGTCGCATGTAGTATATAAATAATAGATACAAATAAACGTAGTAAAAATGTTATCCAAAATGATAAATCTCAAAAAGCCTCCAATCATAAGCCCCGAGTCCACAATCGGAACACATGGTCCAATTAGATCGTATCTCAACTACTGGAAACATTTCACCAAAAAAAAAGCTGAATGTAGCGGCTTGCAACAATCAAGCCGTCACAATTATAATCAAAGCCTCCGCGAATTCTATCGCTTTTTTCGCTTTTGGATTCCCGTGCGACGTAATAATTGCGCCAAATAACAGCCCGGCCCGCGTGGCCGAATACTGTTGTTTAAGGATCCATCTATTATTTAAGGATCCAATAATGTTATAGATTTTTATTCGTAGTGTAAGAGCTTTTTCGTCATTATCTGCATAATTTAATGATTTTTATATTTATATATGTATATATATCGCCAGACGAACACTCTAACTATACGATCCCATACTCAGCAACGCTTCTATTATGGGTACCGTACGATGAACTGAAGGCAAACTCAGTAAATAATACTTGTATAAATACTAAACATCCATGATTCGGGTACAAACACTCATTGTCTCATCAGACAAAGATTGACCCTACCAGAATTCGAACCCAGGCCTCCAGGACCCTTGGAACTGAAAGCAAGGTCACTACCAACTGCGCTAATCAAAGCTGAGAAGTGCTTAGAGTTAATGTTTGGTAAGCAACACATAATAGGAGGCCTGTGCAAAAGCGACACTATTCCTGAGAAATAGAGGTTATGTTGTAACTACGGACGCGTAGAAGCAAGCTTTAAATATGTTTTATTTCAATATAGATTTCAATATAGACATTTAAAAAAAAATAACTTAAAGAATTTTAAGATGAATGGTCCAATTAATCTTAATAAATCTTTTATTATGTCGCTTTAAGTTAAATCTACTTAAATAATAATAAAAAAAAAACACCCCGAAACTCAACATCTCCAATACATTTGCAAACACGACGAATAACATTGAACGCTGCACATAAAACTTAATTACTTCTTCACCATCCTATAGCTCTACGCGCAGAATCATTTTGTATGCAACAACAAAAAGTATACATCGTCCGAGTATTTTAATTCCCGATGGGAGTGTAATTATAACGTAATAGGTGGGCTGGAAAGCGGTCGGTAGCCGATATATCACGGGCCGGGCTGCCTCAGAATTAAACTCTTGGTTCTATGGAGATACGTTGAGTTGAGTGAGTACCTATCTAGAGTTTCTTAAGACCTTGGAGATTGGGGATTTTAAAAGATGTGTACGCTATGCATTTATGAAGGGTCCAAATAGACATTCTAGTTTTTATTATTACTATAGTCTTAGGTAAATACTTATAGCCCTATATAAGTACTTATTTTAAAGTCTTATATAAATATAATATGATACTAGCAGTGCCCCGGGTTTGTACGCGTGTACTGTCCCGAGACAACGCTTCCATTTACCGGGATAAATTGCATTTCCATGTAGACCCGGATATAAGCTAATGAAAGATTAATTAAAATCCATCCCATATAATTCCCGTGATTCGCGAACAAATAGACAACATCCTAAAAAGGCATATTCGGCCTGTGTACCGAAAATAATGTATCCTATATGATTATTTATTTCAAATATTTTCAAGTAACAGACTCGACCAAGTTACAGTCTTATTATATTACTAGACATTCCTGGCTACCCAGATCATAACTTTAAACAAAACTTTTTTAGCTAACTTTCTTCAGCATACAAACAATGACCCCCTTAGAAGTTGAATTTCCCAAAAACGTAAACGTAACATAAATAAGTACATCTCTAGGGTATTCAAGGAATACATCCTCCTAATTTAAAATCTCTAGGTCTACCACATAAGGCAGTAAGTTGTCTGCGATTCAGTCAGTGTTAAATGATTTTATTAAATAGAAGTATCGCACTTTTAATTTGTATTATCAGGGTTAAGAGATCACTTCAGATCATATTTAACAATAAGATCATCATCAAGCCAGTCACAATGCTTTTGTTTGTTGATGTTGGCAACTAACAATACGAATTTAAAACTTATTATAACTAATGCAAGAACTATTACTAATCACTTATTTATCACACAGGCGATCTAATCTACACCTAGTACAATCAAGAGAAAAAGTGCTATAACTCCTCAATAAAAAATTAGAACAGGAAATGTTCTTGAAAATGATTTTCTAAAACTTTATCGGTCATCAAAATATGTGTATGATAAAAAGTGCGCCAGTCTGTTTATGCGCCGTTACTTTTTAATAAACAATATAGACATAACATGGAGTAATTACTGATCGGCTAGACACAGGCACAAAGTCGTTACTACAAATTGGTTATTATCAAAAAAAAAAGTTGAAAGTATAACGCGGCTGCCACTTTTAATAAACGTTAAATGTTGTACGAGAGTACGAGGGGGAAATACGCAAGTGCTTTTTTTTATTTATTTCATCTATGTCTGTCTGTTAAATATACTAGCTCTGGTATACCCCACATAGGCATAAGAACCGATATTATTATAATCAGATTAGAAGTAAAATAACGAAATATATTTCTTTATTATAAAAGTAAAACCGTGTTTTTATCTTTAGTAATTATTTTGTTATTTACTATGTTTATAAGTTAATATTTTAACCAGATAATTCTGAACTCAACATGTAAGTTGCGAACACGAAAGTCATTTGATTCTGTAAAGGACAAGTAACAAGCACCGAATCGAAAACAAGGCGAATTAAACCACAGCTTTATTAGTTTATCTCGTTAGGATATCGCTTTGTGTAAAGAGTTTGGAGTTTATTTATGGTGAGTATATATTTTGTTTATTTCCTTTGCCTGTATGTTTTCTTACTAATTTTCCTTTTGCGAGTTGATACATAAGTAAAAATATTTTAAGCGTTTTAGTGACTCCGTCAATTTTTTTTTGAGATAATATTTATTTAGGACTGCGAAAACTCTGCCATTACATTATCGGGTGATACTCAAACTAATTAGAACTGTAGTCACTTATATTCAATTAGTGTGAAATAATTTTAGACCAATAAAAGCTCCATATAGAGTTCAGTCTAAGTTATACTTAAGTGTACCTATGAACACTTACACAGTACCTATTTATACTTACACAGTACCTATGTATACTTAACTGTACCTGTATACACTTACACAGTAATGATAGGAGCATAGATAAAAAATATAAACAGACAACTCAACCACAACTCCAACGCCTCGCCATAAACGTACCGAACTATGCAAATCAGATAGTACGCAAGTACAGATACGGGTTTCATAGATTTGCTTATTAATAGGACCGACAAAGAATTCGTAACGGTTAACGGTATATAGAATGTTAATCCGATCGTTCGTTCGAGAAATGCATGCTTGAATAACTAGTGCATATAGTGTTATTTAAGACTAGCTGTTGCCCGTGACTTCTTCCGCATGGTATTTAACAAAGAGAACCGTTGACAACAGCCTGCTCGCGCGTTCTGAGCCCGCGGGACGCATTTCAGGTTGTTGCTATCAATCTTAATCAGGCGCAACGCTGCAACATTGGTTTTAATATTTTTTCGTGAGATCCTATGTTTTTTTTTAAATAAAAGTAGCCTAAGTTACTCCTTGTTACATCAGCTATCTGCCAGTGAAAGTCCCGTCAAAATCGGTCCAGCCATTTCAGAGATTACCCGGAACAAACAGACAGACAGACAGACAGACAAAAAATGTATAAAATGTTGTTTTGGTATAGGTACCGTGTACATCCAAATGCACTTAGTAAAAAGCGGTTATTTTAATATTATAAACAGACACTCCAATTTTATTTATATGTATAGATGTCGTAATTAACAGACGATGTGTATTAGAAGTGATTGCTTTTGAATTTAGTGATGGTTTCACTTTGACGTCTGAGACGAGTATGCGGCAGGTGTGTGGCGTGCTTTGACGTGGTTAAAGGTTATAGCATTGACATTTTTATTTATCGTAAGAAATTTTCGCATTAGATTCTCCCTATTCGGCGATGTTGAATTTGAGTGTGTGGAAGAAATTGATTCCATCGATAATTGCCACATGAACGTTTAAATGGAAACGCAATGATTTATATATGTTGAATATTTTGATTATAAATTATGAGGAAAAAAAAAAACAACTAAGATTTGGCAGATATTGACCTCTTGTGTTTATAAACTTCATACATATAGGCAGGGATGCACCACAATGTACCCACATTTTATCAATGTTGATTTGCTTGGGCACACTCCCTCTCAATGCAAGATAGTAAAACACTAATAACATTCACATTTTATATTTTGTGCAATACGTCACTTTACTTAACATTTTTAACTCATAAAAATTAGGCTTTCAAAATTAAAATTATGAGCTGATTGGGTCGCTTCACACCGTTTCGAGACATTGCACTTTTGTAACAACCTGCCATTCCAGTAATAAAATTAAACAATTTAACAAAGTAATAGCGAATCCATGTCACAGTAATCAACCAGCATACCTGTAATAAACCGACACTGTTTAAAAAAGAACAATTTTAATTGCATCGTTATCTCTTGCGTCCACGCAGCACCGTCTCAGGGAGCGTATAAAATGATAGCATTTTTTTTTCATAAAAATAAAGAATTCAAATAAACAAGGTGAGCAAGATGAAGCCATAAATTGTTTAAAGCGGCACTTTTGGTCTCCGATCTAACAAATTAACAGGCGATTAAGCTACCGATTCAGTTAAGGAACTCTTAGCAGTGCATTAATGTAAGCCAACAAATAACTTTGATAGCGCCGCTACACTCAATGACAAAAATGTATATGGATAATGAATAAACTATATTTTTATGCCCCTTCAGCGGCAAAGACAATCATCAAAATAAACAACTTTATTACATAAAACCTTGATTTATTGTTTTTTTTTTATTATTTAAATTTAAAGAGCTCTAACTAAGTAGTTATAACTCAGCAACTATGTGTCTCAATAAAACTTGAATAATTAATATTCTTTCATGTAGGCGTTGTTGTGTGAAATCTATAAAACATAGAATGCTTCTTAATAAACACGACCGTCAATTAAAGCACTTTACTTTCTAAATAAAATTCCATTAAAATATGGTATACCTGATTAATTCTAGAGTGTCATATTAATCATACAGTCATGAAAATTGCATCTCAAAATGACAAACCTATTTAATTATAAGATATAAATAAAATACGAACACTTGTCGCCCCGATGGTACCAATAAATTGTCCCGCTAATGTAACGACGCGGTCCCTCAGATGCTCGAACAGATACACAGAGAATCCAAATATTGTCACCACAGTAATTAATTTTAACGAAATCTTTTACTTTTATTTCGATATTCTGGCCGTCAAGCGCGATATTATTCGTAAGCTAACCGTATACTTCATAGTCTACAGATTTGGATACATTTTATGAAGAATTGAAATATGTGAACGTTTTAAATACTGTCCGCTAGAGGCGCTGTTCAATTTGCCATACAATGTGTTGAAATACATGAACTATATATTTAGCTTACGAATAATCTCGCCCTTGACTGTGAGCTTCTTAGAATAAGATCAGTTGAAATCTAAAACTGATAGTTTGAATTCAGACAATACAAAGACAAACATTCATATATTTAAATAGGTTTTTGATTTCTTGTCCTAAAAATTCCATATTGCACGATTGAAATGATTTGTAATAATTTTTTTATATGTTTATTCCAATAGTTTTTTACCCGTAATATACCAATGGAAATAACAAAATCTAACGCCTAAAGGAAACTAAAAACTTCCAAAACTGGAATTATATTATATCACGGATCGTGAGAAAGTAACATGTTAATTTTATTCCTATTAACATATTTTAGCCATGACTACCATTATAATTAGCAATAAATGATCACAAAAAAAGAGTAGGTATCATTAAAAAAGACTACCTACTAGTAAAGCGCGATAAACAAATTACTAAAATTACCGGTAGCCCATCCAACTGAGGTCAAGATTGTATAACATGTTGATGTACGTTAACGGTTTAGTAGGATCGAACCCAGAAGTCTCTCTAACCACTGGGCTATTGACACTTTCGTTCGTATCTCGGAAGCAATATTTATGTTGTCCGTAAAAAAAAATATCTTATATTTACGCGAATACTACACATTGAAATAAAACTAATCTTACGTATTTTATCACGTCTATTATTCTTTTTTACGTTCCCGACGTTTCGGCTACTTTACAGCAACCATGGTCACGGGAGGAGGAAACGTCGGGAACGTAAAAAACTTAAAATAAACGCGATAAAATCCGTAAGATTAGTTGTATTTCAATATCTTATATATTTATATATAAGCGGTTTGGTTGAGTTTAACTCTATTCTAATCTATTAGATCGATCTCGTAGTTTTTAGCTACAAAATCAAGGATAGCAGACCATTTTCTATTTTTTTTTTAATATAACCATACAACCACACCCACTAAGTTATGGGCTCCGTACAATGGACTGGGGCAATCCCAGTAATAGATTATTATATAGATGAGAGACATCAATAACTCGAGTACGAGCATTCGTGCCCCTCACTCAAAGTTTGTCCCTACCGGGAGACGAATCCGCAACCCTCAGTAGGTGGAGAAAACAGAGTCACTACCTAATGTGCCTGCGGGTTGTCCTTATCAACATTTTGTTTTTTTTTTTCTAAAATCACAGATGGTATGACACTATAGTATAATTTATCGATTTGAACCAGCAAGATGACTCTATCATGATTAAGCATCAATTTATCTTGTATAAAATCAAATCTCACTATCATTTTAAAGTTGTAAATTAAAAAAACAACATTATATATTTTCTTTGTCGCCGTTCAATATAGGTATTTAATCAGCACTAATATTAGTAAAAACCTAAAAGCTATTTAATATTCTACCCAATAAATTAAAATTCTCAGACAATCTTGGTATCAATAAGTCATTTAAATCACAAAAGTGTTTTATAATGTCGGTCCGAAACTGGGAAATAATTAATATTATGTAGATAAAGCCCCAGTGGCTTACACAAGATATACATATTTCGATAAAACACGAAATAAGATCGATAATATTATCTGCTACCGCCCACTGTACAGATATGGAGCAGAATATTCACTTCCAACACAAACGCAACGATGAGCTCAATCTATCAAGAGTAATTAAATTAATAGTGGTTTTATCAATGTAATCAATGAATAAGTGAAAACATGGAAACGTTTTTAATTTACCATTGGAGACCTCTATAGGGTTGAGTGGTCAAATAACGAAATATTAAAAAAAAATACCTGGTCATAGACATAATATAGTTTTTATAGTGACCCTTTCGGATACAAAAAAAAATATTGCAAAATTATTCACATTAATAAGATTATAAAAACAAATATTATATTAATGAAAGTAATTGTGCAGAGAATATAACAAAGATAAAAGAACTAAAATAAAAAAATACCAAATTGTATTTAAGCCAGTTTATGCATAAAACAATTTATGTTAGTTTTAGAAAGTTTAATTAAACATGTACTACTGCTGTTCACCTGCGTGATATCTCTCAATTTGCTTTGATGTCACCGATAATCAGCCCCAGCTTATTATATGTCTTCGAAAACGCACAGCATAGCATTGAAGAAGCAGTCTTATATTTCTTCCGGATTATTGAAATAAGTGTGTATCATACCTTTATATGTCACAATTCTGTTACCATAGAGTGGCGTGACGTCCAGTTCCCGCCATCTTAGCTGTCAAGTGTCATAGCTTTCTTGTATTTCGTTTGAATAACATGAAAACTTTTCTTTCATCTTTTAAATTGCAGAAAAGTTTTGTTTTATCATTTTAAACCATGTTATAAATAGTTTAAATGTTTCGTGTGAGTGTTAGTGGAGTTTTTTATAAGCACAGCATTGTTTTCGTCGTAAAAAGTGGAGCCTGCAGGTAACGACGCTGAGTAAGCCGGGCTGGATGTTGCTCGGAATGGAAAATAATGTCGTTTTCGAGGTCAGGGGTATCTTTCAGGATGCTAAACCTCAACCTCGGAGGTGTGAGGAAGGCCTGCACCACCCCTGCCCTGCGTTAGCGTGCCTCGGCTCGAAGAGTAAGTTTCTTTCAATGTATAGAAGTACCTTACAGGTCTGCTTAGCGTCTAGGGTTTTTGTACGCTGAGATGAATATTAAATGATGTATCTCGGTATAAGAGTAAGGTTCATATGACTGTTACTGAGATCTTACAAATATGTGAGCTTGGCTCACCAAGATATAAGACTTATAAAACCATTTGGTATGCAATTAATCTTTGGCCTATGTTCCCTCTGAGGGCCTCAGGTCTGACTTAATGTTCGAGTTCAGTCATAAAGAAGTAGAGCCCTGTAAGTTAATATGTACCTAGATAGAGCTCTGTTTGGTGTGTATGGGTGCGGAACCCTTAAAATCATAGGCACCATGATAAAGCCCCGTTTATAGTGTTTGGGTGTGAATCCCTTAATACACAGGCAACATGATGAAGCACTGTTTTCAGTGTTTGGGTGCGGAACCCTAATAAGCATGGAAATAAATCCAAATGTGTGGTTGAATGTAACATATTATTTCATACCAATACAGCTTAAATACATTACACAGGTAATTGTAGCAGTGAATCAGAGCAGGATTTTCTATTCTAGTGGTATATTATTAGACATGACAAATTTTTACAGGAGTGTAATTTACACAGGAGACAAATATGGTAAAGTATGTACCTCTTGAGTATGTCATTCGACATACTAGAGCGGAGAGCTGTGCGGGTCTAACTACCCCGGCACCTCCAGTTGCATTTGAGCAGCTGATATGATTACATAGTTGTGTATGGGCTTGCACATTACTTACATTTTCGTACCTTTGGTATCCGTGATACACAACACATACAAGATAGTCATATCGTACAAGACAGTCCGCTGTTTTAGTTTATCATTGAGACAAATGTACAGCCACCCAGTACCTATTCTAATTGAAATGTGGATGAAGTTGAATAATATAATAATAAGATATACACCATCACCCCTTCAATCTCCGAAAGGGGGGGGGGGGGGGCAAACCTGTAGTGTGTCCACATTTTGATGATGACCATTATAATAAGATGTATAGTTGGATGGTACATAATATGATTGTTCATGATCAAGTTGGTCAAATTAGATTATACTTTAGTCACTTAATTACTTTTCAAGAGAAATCTTCTGACATTATTTATTTATTATATATATAAAAAATAATAATAATAATTAACAAAAATAAATAATAATAATAAAAATCATAAGGAAATTGCACATATTCTTTACATAGCGGTTATCAATCTTAATAACAATAATGAGAATATAATTTCAATAAAGCACCTGTTGTGTGGTATTCACTTAAACCTACAATAGGCCATGCCCGTCTCATGGACCTAGTATTCTTTGGAACATTGTTTTTAAGAGATGTGTTGTTACATTTGTATTGTATATCCCAGGTACATGTAGTACCTACTTTGGGTGAGCCCAAGGATTATCCTATCAAAAGAGAAATTCCGTGCATTTTATTAGAGTATCACTGAGACATGCTTGATATAAATCATTTATAATCAGAGGACCCTTTAATTAACAGCATTCTGAATGGCTGATGTAATTCAACTCATATTGTTTTGTGGCAGCTCTGATGATCAAAAGTTATATAGTGGTGTTAATATTGAATACAAAATATTCTAATTTGGGTTTGACAGCCCAATCATTGGGTCTTTTTTCGGCACCCGGTTGACAGTGTTTTCATTTGCGTTGCGGAGACGATTTGAAACTGTCGTATATGGTCTGGTGGTGTACTTGGTACCCCGTGGCCTAGCCCCCCAAGCATGTGGTGAGGTTGCGGAAACGCTTGCCCGCTTGGAGGCCCAGAGTTAGTGCATGTTACCAAGGGTGGTAACCAAGGTTCCTCACGATTTAGAATACCTGGGCCTGTCGAGGGCCGTCCGGAGCCAGATGTTAGCCTTGCCTATAAAGTCCCCCACTGGATGTGCTTAAAAGGGTTTTAAGGGTGTTGTATTTGAACAAACATGCAGTCACTCGAGGCAGGCTAATGTCGTCAAGCACAACTCTTTCTGGAAAGTTGACCTAGAGAGGCCAGAGAAGAGAACTGTGCCCCATCGTGCAACAAGCGTTGCGGTGGTGATTGGAGGTAGTAGATTGCTATCCTACTCCACAATATTAAGTGACCCGGGAGACCTATACAAAATACATGAGAGTAAGAGAGATATTCTGATGACAAGTAAAAACAGACGCAGCGGATGCGAGCTCGTAAGCATGTCTATATCAGTAGCCATCACGAAGATGGTGAACAACTTTAAGTGCTTAAGCATTTCATAGTAAGGTGATGTTTATTCTCTCTGATCTCATCAGGTCGCAAGTTGTACGGAATTTCGGTTGTAGAGTGCCCAGAGAATGTTTATACTGTCAATTTGACCCTGGCAAGCAGACTCGGGATCGAGGCAGGGTTTGGTCAATAAGGTTGCTCTGACTAACAGAGGCTCCAAGTTAACCCAACCAGGTGGCTGGCTTTGACATATGCTGAATATAACAATGAGCATCCTATTTACTGAGAGATCTAAATTGAATTCCAGTTGGTCTTCATGAAGAAGATGTATACTAGAACAGCTTTATGCTACAGAGAACCACTGAGATAATAATTTAAAGTTGGGGTCATTTATTAAGTAAATATCTGAGCTTGTAAGTCAACCATGTTCACAGATTCTAAGTATGTGCCAATCCAATGAGAGAATTATGTACTACTTTCTATACTAATCATCATAGTAATATGAAATCTAGAAGATTCCTTATTTGCAATATAAGAGGCTGCTGTTCTAGCCTATGTAAACTAGACTTCAGATGTTGAAATGAGTCTGTTATTCAGGGCTATAGTAGTTGACTGAGAAGCTGGTTTTTTGTGGTGAAGATTTTAATATCAGATAAATGAATCACTTTGAGAATATATATATATATATATACATACATCATTGACGGCCTGATTAGCGCAGTGGTAGTGACTCTGCTTTCTGCGCCGAGGGCCCCGGGTTCGAATCCTGGTACGGACAAGCTTTGTGTGATGAGCACGAATGTTTGTACCCGAGTCATGGATGTTTAATACGTATATAAGTATTATATACCTACTGAGTTCGCCCTCAGTCCACTGTACGGTACCCATAACACAAGCGTTGCTTGATGTGGGACCGTATATTTGGTGTGTTCGTGTGGCGATATTATTATTATTATATAACAATAATTATTAATTATAAGAACTTAAACACACAGTTTGGTTCACATCCATTTACATATATGTTGCCATATATATTTTTTATAATAATTACAAAATAGTATTGTTGGGTTGCCAACAAAGAAATGGGACTGCTGCTTGATAATGCCTTTAGCCACACATTAAATTATCAAATAGTGTGAGTGTCACCACAATACAGTAATGGTACTAATGAACACAAAGTTTTTGGTATTCAGACCCCCAGGTAAGAGTGCCAACCAACCCATTAACAGTACATGTAAAACCTGTAGAGGGTTAAGCTGGACTGAACAATAAGATAAAACCCACCACAGGTAGAAAGGTTGTCACTTTATATTTTGAAAGTTAGGGGGAGGAGAATTGGATACTAAAGGATTCTAATACCCTGATGGCACCCTTCCACTCTAAACAACAGTAGTGCCACTTTAAAATAATGGGTTCAGTAACTTAGAGTTAACAAGTTAAAATTATAAATTATACAATAAAAATAAAAAATCCATATATTCAGTACAATATTGTTAAATAATTCTTTTATATCAAAACCGTGTAATACCATGGGCAGCTTAACAGATTATTTAATTGATAAAAGTAGAAGCACAGCCTTCAAATTCTGTTGCTAGCTAATGGCTGTAGATTACATAGACTTGCCCATTTGTTACTTTGAACACATGTACAGAGAACCATTTGTGATTGGGTTAGAATAGTTTTATGATTGTACCCAGAGACAATCAAACTTTAGGAACAGCATTAGGATCGAAATTTGTCTAGTGACTCATGCATAAGGGAGTTTATTAAAACATAGGAAGTAAAATGCAACAGGGGAAGATTATCAGATTTCTAGTGCAGGAGTTGTTAAACCAGGTTTGAGATTTGTGATCACTGTTTTATGCCATCAGTTCTCAACAAGCTTATGTTAGAACCTCTCCCGAGTAGTGTCCAGTCAGCTTTACCATCTCGCAGATAGCTAAATACTCGGAAATGTCCTGGACAGAGAGAAACTTGTAGTATTTATTTTTTCAAAATATTACAGAGGTTTAATAGTTATTGTACTGGTTGTAATATGGCAGCTTTAAGTTTATTTAAGGTTATTCTTCACATTGAGGTTGTGATTTTACTGTTAGATTATAGTTTAGCAAATTATTACTTTTATGAATGAGTTAATTAATTGGTGATAAGAGTTGTTTAAAACTCGGAAGCTTTTATTATTAAATTCATGGATTCTTTAGAAGTTCATATTCGGTTTATTTGTTATCCAATTAAAATAACCAAGATATACTTTCTTATTACAATGTGTTTACAGGTACTTAATAGGAGTTGTGATATTTTATGAACCATATTAAGTACATTCACATAGCTTTCTTGTGTTAATTCTGTTCACCAGCAGAGATCAAACAGGTCTTCAATGCTATGCTGTGCGTTTTCGAAGACATATAATATAACTGTTTTGCATTAAGACAAAACAGGTATTATATGCTGGAGAAAACGCACAGCATAGTTTCAAGGAGCTTGCTGATGATGAAGACTATGACACTTGACAGCTAAGATGGCGGGAACTGGACGTCACGCCACTCTATGGTAACAGAATTGTGACATATAAAGGTATGATACACACTTATTTCAATAATCCGGAAGAAATATAAGACTGCTTCTTCAATGCTATGCTGTGCGTTTTCTCCAGCATATAATACCTGTTTTGTCTTAATGCAAAACAGTTATATTTATGATTTAATTTATGAGATCGAAAAATTATAAATATATAGCTATTGGTCGATTGGTCTACATATCTTATGTAACTTGGTATTTGAATGGTTTGCTTTATAACCAATGAATGTAATATATTGCTTAAATAAATATATCAGAACTGTTAAAAAAAAATTATTATAGTAAACAATATAATAGACAAGAATATAAGAACTTGGAAAATGTTTGCGTAAGGCGCGTCGGCATTTGTTTTTACAACAGTTTCGGTTCCCTTAGTCCAAGTGGACTAGTAAACCTTTTGGACTGTATCTATACACACATACATATACATACATACATACAAATAAATAAAATTGGAGTGTCTGTTTGTAATATTAAAATAACCTGCCTGTCTGTCTATTTGTTCCGGCTTATCTCTTAAATGGCTGGACCGATTTTGACGGGACTTTCACTGGCAGATAGCTGATGTAACAAGGAGTAACTTAGGCTACTTTTATTTTAGAAAACCTTTTTTGTTAAATACCACGCAGACGAAGTCGAGGGTAACAGCTATAGTCGTTAATATGTTCAATCTGACCTCGGGCTGACATACTGTAAGGTATGAACTAAGCTATGACGCGCCATCTCTAAAACGTGCCTTGAACAGGGAATGCTCTGCTATTCTGAAATACTCATTTGGAAAATCACTGTGAATCCGGAATCCGTGGTGAGTTTAGTTTCGTATTCTCAAAATGAGTGAACCCATATCACTAATTGACCACGTAAGTGATATGAACTACGTCAAGTGAGTATTTTGTCGTTTTTCATTAGGATTTAGTATTCTGAATTCAAATTCGCCCGCTATATCGCGAGTGTGACCTCTAATATGACTTGCGAGATGACTTCCAATGTGATCTACTATTTTACCCGACTGAGGCAAAACAAGGGATGGTTATGATTTTAACAGTGCATGTATGTTTGCACAGGTCTAATTTTATTACTTATAACGTAAATG
This sequence comes from Pheosia tremula, assembly GCA_905333125.1. NCBI lineage: Eukaryota > Metazoa > Arthropoda > Insecta > Lepidoptera > Notodontidae > Pheosia > Pheosia tremula. The sequence continues at coordinate 8,406,383 of HG995404.1, read as the reverse complement.
ATTAGAAATCAGCAGCTATTTTTTTTCTTTTAGGATATTTATTTTATTTATATTAGTCATGTAACAGTTTTATGTAATTAATATTTCTTCCGTAGTTGTATTACAGTTTTTAAATTCAGAATAGTACTGTAAAACACACCACACACAACAGTGTGTGCATTTACCTAATAAAAACTCACAAACACTCAGATTTCTTATCAAGACTAATGCGGCACGGTGCTACCTCCAACCGGTAGTAAGGAGCGGCGGGCTGGGGGTTCGATTACTGCATCGGAATATTTACTGGCCGACTCGTCACGAACCGACGTCGATTGAAAATTACTAGTTTTTAAACGCTATTTTATTGCAACTTGAATATTTATTTGCGAGCTGTTTTATATTTTTGGAGCGGCCGTTTGTATTGAATTAATAACTATGCATGCCTTATTGGAGTAGTTATTGAGTAGAAATATCTAATAAATATGAGATTTAGCTAAAATAATGTTAAATATTTTACGTTGATGTAACAAATGATTGTATAAATTATGTATTTTTTGTAACAAGGCGACTCCGTAGTAGCGTAGCGTTTTTCCACGCGGTCAGTCCAGAACGTTGTTTTTTAAATATCTATTTTTGTATTTATTTATTTGGGAATGTTATCATTATAACATACTGTTGGTTGTGTTGAAATATTTTACACTATTATTGTTACACCTTATATATATATAAATATATGTTGAATAAACATGTATTCGAACACTTATTAGATTACATATTTGTGTCATCTAAATATATTATTATACGTAATTATTAAGTAGGTATATGCCATATTTTTATACACCAAAACCTTGGGAGTTAAACATTGGATCTTATAGCTTACCCCCTTAGCTTTATTATCACATGGCTTTTTATGCCTTATATGCTCAGGTGCCCGTCTTCGTAATTATGACTTGCGCATCTCGGGTGTCATTAAGTATAGTTCTGTGGTGAAATTCAAGTGCCGTGTCTGCGGTGAGCTATGAAAATGAGAAGGTTACCCAATGCATACAACAACGATCAGATCATTAATCTTTATAAATCATCACGCCGTTAATTCCTAAAGGACTGGTCAGGGCCGTTGGACAGATTTATAATGCACCAAAAAAAAGTTTATTTATCACTAAGAAAATGTTGGGCTAGCTACACTAACATTGTGGCCTGCGAACTATGTGCTACTAGTAATAAAACTTGGACTAGCTGTTTGAAAATCAGTTTTGTAAATGATAATCAAAGTTCATTTTATTTTAACTAAATTTAAGTTAACCTTAAACTTCTGCTAATTGGTTTTTTCAGTGTAAAATTTTGCCAGACGAACAGACCATATGAATGGTCCCAAACAAAGTAGCGCTTGTTATGGGTACCTTTAGTACAATGGGTTATGGTAGATCCTAGTATTTAATACGGTACATGTTTTTTTTCTTTTCCCTTTAAACATAATAAATTAAGCTATTCATTGATTGGAAGATTTAGGATGCTTATCTAAAATCGCACATTATTTTTAAAAACATACGCAAGCTTTAATATTGTTTATACCAACAAGTTTTTTAGTTGGATTGCTTTTATTATTTCTGGAAAAAAAAATCGCATAAATACTAGTTTTATGTTCAACACGACTATAATGGTATCACACAACCTGGTCCGTTCGCCAAAACCCTGATGTAGTTATACGGCCGTATAAATCATTCAGAATTTAAAAAAATCACATCCCTTGAGTGGTTTGCCTCTAGTATTGAATCACCATGTGAACGATATTCACCTACTCACTCATCTAGTTTCTATATATCGCTATACTCATTACCATCCACACACAATCCATACAGAGCGCCGGCTTTCTCTAATCCGTAATTATTTCATCACAAAATCACTGATCAGTAGTAGAAAGTTAATTGTACCGCCGTCCGAACCAAATGAAGTAGTTAACAGAACGATAAAACAAACGCATTGGCACCGGACGAGTACGAGTACGACATAATAGGGTCGTATAAAAAACAGATTATCGATACATTCCGATGCGCGTTACTATTGGGGTCGAGTCACCTTCGTTAAATATCCTCGAGATACCCTACACGTGACCCTGGGTGGTGCCAACTAGGTGACAACTCTACTGGTGGTAGGCTTCGGCCGTGGTTAGTCACCATCCACTGAACAAAGCCATGTCGCCAAGGGGCCTAGCCGTGTTACGGCATGATATTCGGTGCTGCCATTCATGGATGGTGGGTCAGATCAGTTGCGCTGCATGTGCCTAGTGAATGTAGCGTCTCGATCTACTGCCGCCTTCCTACCTGTTCCCACTCACACAATATGTCAGTTCGAGAGTGAACAGGTACCTTCTAGGCGAGTATGCTCCATCGTAGATCTCATCGTCACTTACCATCAGGTGAGATCGAGATCAAATATTTGCCTATACTGTAATAAAAAAAATAAAAAAATATTTGAGGATGTGAGAAACTGGATAAGTATCGTCCGGTACTTGATTGAAAAGGTGCTTTTAATCGATTAATAATAAACACCGTCACCGTCCATGAATGGATAGGTGATATACCAATATTTTTCCGATAATATAATACATAGTTGCAATCTATTATTATTATACTAGGCATTTCTTGCTATATGTCGCCCAGTGCTGACGGATTGGCAAATTTCAACCATTTTCAAATTTTTTCAATTATTTCCTCGATTATTTTATGTATAATTTTAATAAACGCGATAAAATTCGTAAAATTTGTTTTATTTCAATATAACATTAGTAGCCTTTTATTCTTTACGTACCGAGTACTCAAATAAAATATAAATGCCCACGAATTAATACAGGTTCAAACGATTCTAAAAAATGTTTCATGAGTCTTACGATAACTCATTCAGGTTTTCATTTCCTCTTAAATGAATTTGCTCTAGTTTGAATAAAACAAGCTAATGTATTTCACCGTTGACGTTTTAAGAGCCGAAAACTTGCATTTACGGCAATCGAATCCAACTAACTTATTAATTATGGTAAAACGCCTAAATTCACACATTACTTGATTATAAACTAGTATACATCGGATATGTTGAAAATTGGAGGAAATAGATAAATTTAATTGACAGAAGAAAAAGTAAAAGTTTGATAATAATTTATAGGCTCTATTTAATTGCGACAAAGTAACGTTTGGTGGCTGGTCCCCGCGTTGTCAATTAAATTGAACGACCGGAGAAATCAGAGCGCAATACGATGAACAAAAATGTTTCTAACATGTAAAACCTCAATCTAGAAACGATTTTAATTTATTACTCACATCAAAAAACTATTTTCAACGTCCTAACATCGCGATTTATTGTACACAAAACGGGCCGTTATTAAAAAGAATTCCCAAGCTACCAAGAAAGTCGGCCGACAAAAAAGGCCAAATAAAGTTTGATTAATAAAGGTTTACACAAATGTACTCGTACCCGCTAGGTGGCTAATGTATTTGACCTCACATATAGGCGTGTTAGCTTTTGAACTCCTAATGCGTACCCACAAATCACCAGCAAACCTTTTCCCATCACCCATCAAGCGGCAGTCACGACAAATCGTATTAGAATTAACAACTATCTATCAATTGACACATACATTTCTCCGATGCGCAACATCCATTACCCTTTTTGTTTGTCCGACCGAAGATTCAATCACTTACGACACGCTTTTGGTCACGCAACTAACAGCAAAAGTAGTGATATTGATAGATCGATGGTACGGCCCGAGTGTGATATATAACTTGTAGCTATAAAATCGTTTGTTATTTCACAATTAACAGACTATATTTAAATATATTTGCGTCAATTTTATATAATAACAATATCAATCTAATTATCGAATTGATGATAAAATGTGTTTTATATATGACGGTGTTAATAATATAAATGGTGGACGGGGCTTGGATGATGCATCAAATATGAAAGTTATTGATGGTGAATCTTTTGAGCGTGATTCTGGCCTAATTCTTGTACTGAATGCTGTCAAACAGTTGTTACAATATAAATCATATTCACTGAGTGTTAGACAAATTGATGCTAATAAGAAGTCTTAGGCTCACGCAATCTCAATCATTAGTTATGCAGTTGAATATATTAAAATCATCAAGATACAAATAAGGACGAATAATCAACATTTTACAAATTATTAAGTTATAGACCTAGTTAAAATTAATCATAGTCTATATCTATATATATGTATACAACAAAGTCGTGTTAGTTACACCATTTATAACTCATGAACCTTATCTATAAGATCAGAAAGATGCCTTCCTTGCCTGACCACTTTGCACGTATGGATCCGTAAAGGTGGGCAAATCGGGGCAGCAGCTGGACTCCAGAAAATGGTCGCAAGCAAGGCGAGGATGCTGCGACAATTTTGACACACCTGTGGGTAAAACGTGATCACCAGAAGCCCAAGATTGGATCCTTTAGCGAAAAAAGGAGGGGCCTATTCCCCACATAATAGGCTATAAAATTATGTTCCCCGATAATATGACATATATATATATATATATGTCATATTATATATATACATATATATATATATATATATATATATATATATATATATATATATCTATTAAACTAAATAAACCAGATCGTAATCAGATCACTGATAAATAATGTACTTGACCAGAATAAATAAAAAAACTATCATCCTATCATAATCATTAATTATTACTGTTTTCCGAACGGATGTTGAATTGGTTCAAAAGAGCTGATCGTATATTTTATAAATATACAATTTATACCTATATTATCATTTAGAAACAGGTATGTTACTTATGTGAGAAGAAGTTGGAACGGATGTCCTCTATGTGTTGATAAGAGACATTATCATTAGTTTCCTACTTATACAATTTATTTATATGTGATTATTTAAATTTCCATTAAACGTAGGCTCTACATACTGGTCGACTCTTTTTCTGAAGCTCAGTTTTGATCTCAATTAACTCTATAATAAGAGTTATTCTCAAGTTTTGAAAAAAACAAAAGTAGACTTCGAATACACGTAAAACACTAAATTGTAGATAGTAATCGGATGACATGCGAAAAACTAATTTAAACTACAAATCTAATCCGTGAATGTTCAAATTCCCACAACAATATCGGCTATCTTTAGCATTAGATTGATGCAGAACAAGGTACCAATATGAGATTTGATATCCACGAGATGGTAACTTGAGTCGTCACGGTCAGCCTCCCGTAGCTTTCTCATTGCGGTGTCATTATCTATAAAGATATTGTATCGGCCCGTATGAGATCATATAAGAGCAGTGATCATAACATGTCTGATAATTTCGATGATTTTTTAATGATTTTTACATTTTTCAATAAAACTAACCTAAGGCACGGGAGGACTTCTCCCATGACTCTAGTTGCTGTAAAGCAGCCGAAACGTCGGGAACGTAAAAAATAACATAAACGCGATAAAATCTTTAAATTAATTTCCTTTTGTAGTATTCGCGTAAATATTATATAAGAAATCAAGATATTTACATTATATAATTTAAACTTGGTTTAGTAGTTGGTGATATTGGATGGTGAGGCTTAGCTAATATTTATGAAAAAATTGTTCCATTTGTTTAATCAGTCAATATGGAAGGCAGGCACGAAGAAGGCTCAAAATTACAGGAAACCATGTATTTTTTTATTTTTTCAGGCTGCGTTGTCCACATTATTCCAATAATTTTATTAGTACAGCAATATTCTTCGACTGTACCACGGATGGATTAATAGGTCAGCTTACATTACATTACATTACAGTGCGAGTTTAGTGCTACAAAAACTAACTTCGCACAATAACGCACTAAACTAATTTCAGAAAAAAAAACTATACGATGCTCAGACTAGGTTTTTTTATACAAAAAATCCATTCATCCGTTCAGATCATTATCACGCATTAGTAAAACTTTTTTCTTTTGACCACATGTCAATGTATATCATCATTGATAGATTTTTTTTTAAAAAAAAGCTCAGGTAAAATTTTTTCGCATTTGCACCTCGCCATAATGCGTCTTTTTATGGTTTTAACGCAATTCTACTAACGATGCGTTTGATTGTGCACTTCCGAGCACATTTATAAAAGCCTGTCGAATGCATTTTTTGCAACCCATGTGCTGTGAAAAAAAGGGAATACCATTATTTCGTTTTGTTTAAAATGGTGTTGTATTAGTTATTTTATGTGAACGGGTATATTGATTTTAAAATTTATTTGGGAAATAAATTAAATTTTCTTGAAAACCAATTAATTGTTATTTCATAGCTGATTTGTTTTAAAAACAATATTTATATATAAAAAAAATAGGTGATTACATTTTTTTTATAATTACCACAAAATATTAATTGAACTTATATTTATCAATATTTAATTAGTCCGGTAGTAAGTTAAACGTAATATTCTTACAAAACATTAATTGTATTTAACTAGACCCAGTTACGTACTAAATGCGTGAATAATTTCTCAGTTACAACCACACCTAGCAGTGCCAACAATCCTTGTTCACCGTTCCCAATGTCTACAAATCACATTTTCAATAGTGCAACTGCAAATTGGTTTCCAGCAAATAATTATATTTTATAGCAACCATTTCTATGATAACAGTGTGAACATAACTCTACGGCTAACTAACTAGTCTAACGAGTGAACCTTACAGCCTGTGATATACGGGTTTGTTTATTCATTGTTGAATTTATAATAGATTAATGCGTGCATTTAATAATGTTATGTTTGTTTTACAAAATGGTTTATAACATTTTCTGTTGAAAATAAATAATTGATAGAACTAGGCGATGTTTGGCGAAAATCCGTTGTAAAACAAATGAAATGGATTGAATACTTTTTTAGATTCGCATCGTTTTGCAGAGTATTGCATATTAATTGGGTCCCGACACTCGTGACAGACAGTTTGTCGACTGACATGTTAGAGGAGTTGGATTGTGTTGGCTTCTTTAATTATCGATCTACTTGTTTGGTTTATAATTGGAAAAGTTGACAAGCCGAGGGTCAGTGGTGGGTTCTTCTTCCCCCATTTGTTGAAAATATGTATTTAATGAGAATTTTACATTCTATATAACTTTTACTGTGACTTCTGATGATATAGGTTTAGAAAAAGAGTCATATTATGTATTTGAATTTGAAAAAAATAATGTATATCTCTACTTTCTTTTAAAGCGAACCTATAAAGTTATCAAAAGTTTTAACAGTTTCATTAATTACCGCAAGACAACAACCTTCATTTACTGATTAATGAAGTGATAATTTTCAAGTCTACCCGCGCTTCGAAACGAGATTTAATTTACAGTACTGCAACAAAATGCTGGAACGCCTTTTTGATCATAAATAAAATATAATGAAACACTGTTCTAAACGCTTCGAGCGAGTTTAAAACAAGCCGGTTTCTCCGCGTTTTTACTATATCATGTTCCCACGCGTGATGTTTCAATTTTAAGTGCTATTTTACTATGTTCCTAAAAGCCTGATGAGTAGGTACTAAATGAATACAAAGCGTGAGTACGAGCTATGATATGATGGCTAGATTGTATTAGATCTCAAATGCACTAAGTTGGAAGTGAGAATGACAAAAATTGTGATGAATGTAATTACAATTAACAACATATAACGCGATGATCCCAGTAAATGGAAAATGACAATGTTGTGGATATATTTTTTAATTTATATAAATATATTGACCATATGACTGCGTAAAAAGGAACACTGTAAATAAAAATCTGGATTCTGCTAGGGGTACCCAGGTTTTTCAACTGCAATCTATCTAAAACGACTTATAAAGCGAAACTGTATTTAGTACTTATATCACATAAATCAACAGTGATTACGGAATCCCAGACTACCGCAGAGGCTGTAGCTTGTTTTTCTTTTTTATAAGCTCATATACCTCAATGCGTGCCGAGTCTAATAGCTCATAATATTAGTGAACCAATAAAAACACAGTAATCGATGGTAATGAAATTCAAATCGTGATCTAATCGTTCTCAGAACTTGGTAAGAAAGACATAATCACTCAAATTTATACCATTCCAATGAATTTTAATGTATAAAACGAGCTATATGCTTTGAATCATTCATTATTTATGGTATTTTATAGTTCTGATGATCGCGAAACAGCTTTGTTTTTGATTTTTAATAGCACCAGCGTATTTGTGAGTTGAAATATTGTGCCTATAAAAGTCATATTTAACTATCATTTAACCATTTTCCAGAGGCTTTGATATTATATAATCAGTGAGAACTGTCGGGTTTTACCCAAGTAGACATTTGATCTAATTTCTTTCCAGTATCTATTATATAGACTTTGGAAAAGTTTCTTATGAAGATAGGTAGTTTATGAGTGATATTCAATTTTCAAACATTCTTGAAATATTAATAAACCAAATTTAAATTGAATGAAACTAACATAAGTACGTTTAAGCAACGTGACTGTTACTCTTGTCTAGAAAACTAGGTGTATCTATGAAGAGGTAAGGTTTGTTAGTTTATGACTTTGGATGTAGGGGGTAATCAGGATCTGCTGATCTCATTCAGAAAATTATTTTACTTGTACGAAGCTATATGAGCCCTGAGTGCATTAGGGTATGTTTCACCGAGGTACCACAAGCGGAGACGTGGCCAAAAGTTTGTCCTAAAATAAGAATGCAACTGTCAAAATACCCACTAATTTATGGCTGAGGCCTTATTCATATTCATTTTATTTCATCGCATTTCATTTCGTAATGAAAGAAGCTATAATATTGTAACTTACACGATTTTGTTTTATATATAAATATATATATAAAGTATTTCAAGATTTCAGCGTAAGTACGGCTATTAAGTGTTAACGTTGAAATTAATTAACGTGCGGCGTTCACAACATCAACAACGACATATATCTTATTCACAGATACTACATATATTCAAGTCAATTAGTCAACAGTGTAACCAGATCCTAACAATCGAAACCCATCATCATTACACTAGAAATCAGTACCATCTTTCTTTTATCCACAACAATTTTACTAACCCATGCCATACAGACATTTTTAATTGTCCATTTTTGACCTGAACAATGGGTGATTATGTTCTATTGTAGAAAGCGGGTGGCACCGCGGGGCGATCATTGTATTTGTGCGCTAGTTGTGCCGCATTATCGATAGCCGATGCTGCCTTTTCAATTAAAGTATCAATAAGCGATACAGCTAACAAGGGACCATCTGTTTTCAATTAATTAAACCGAATACAAGGCAAGTGTTTTTGTGGTTAAAGTAAAAGGTTTATGTTATCCGGTTTTACTGGGATAATTTCATTGTATGGCTCTCATAATATACGAGTTGCTTGGTTTGGAATCAAAAAGTTGTATATCGCCAGACAGATACCCAACTGTCTGGCGACATAAAACAATATCACCTATTTAAGCACGTTGCTGATTCGTTATTCAACCTATTTGTATATCCTGCGAGGGATATGGGATTTGATTATGCAACAATAAATCAAGATTTAATTAAATAAAATTACTTTTGCATAACAATACGTTCCAATGTATCAAATGATACGAAAATAAATAAACCTGCTTCTTACATATGTATTAAATTGATTATTGCTTTAATTGACACTCTAATAGATACGCTATTTAACGGTATTCACTTCTTGAATAATAAAATACCATACTAATTTCCATTGTACAACCATAAACTAGCAACCTAAAATGCACTATAATTCATTGAGATAACATCTAAAATTGAGATTATTTCCACGCAACCAGGAAGGCAGCTTCCGACCGATCTTCCGGGAAACATTTCTTAGCGTCATTCCAAAACTCGCCGTGACTTATGAATGTATTTAAATTAGTAGATTATACTAAATGAGATGACGATAATCATCTGATTTAAATATTAACGATATTTCCCACGTTAGCGTAATCTTTATGCTTAATCTTTATTAAAATAATTTTGTAGTAGTGTGTATAAAGCCTAATAAAATATTTCATTATTTTCAATTTTGTTCCTTTGTCAGTATGTTTGTTGAATATTCCCTTCTCATCCAAGATGTCCTTGCCTAAATGTCTAATGTCGATTAAAAGTAAAAAAAAAATCAAGAAACCCCAAGAAAATCTGAGTCTACAGGACGATTCCAATTCTATCTAATTCTCTCATCACTAAACAAGTTTTATCATGCCAACATCTAAATAGTAACTTCCTCATCCATTTAAATTTTATTCATCCCGCGTGATCTAAATATTAATAGCCATCACTTGCATAACGCCATCCTCATGAATACTAAGAAGTGGACACTTGCATTGCTCCTGGCGCCGTTTCGCATAACGCTTTTCATATTGAAAGCCCGCGCCATAAAGATTGTATGATGTGTTATTGTATTATGTTAATATTGAGTTGTTTATAGGCCGTTATTTATGCACTCTGATACCGCGTTTCGATGTTGAATATGCGCTAGATTCGATGTTGATTGCTTAATTAAATTTTATCGCAGGCGCCTGGAGGAATAGTTCGTTTTTAAAGTTAGTGCAATTTATTGAATCCAATAGTGTAACTTTTGAATGTTCATAATAAAGGATCCCATATATTTTATCCGGTTTTTTTAAAAGTTACTTATCTAGCGGATCATTACAAATAATAAATCTAGTCGGTAGCTGTTTCAAATATAAATTTTATTGCATGTGTGGGCACGACCACAAACCAATTATTTTTTTATTAACCTACGTATAAAAATAATAAGTTTAAAAGACTACTTAACATAACTTTTGCGAAAAGTATACGTAAGCTATTTAAATAATCGTGTATGAACTGAATCGTCGTACTTAACTTAAATCAGTCAGAGATTTACAATGAAGCTGAGGACTTGACGAGATAGTGACATGTGGACACTATTTAATGATAATCGATCTTATCTTGGAGTGTTTACGTTTATTTTAGTTTGATCGGGTTTTAAAGGTTACTTCTAAATTATATTACTTGGTACAGACGTACGAAACGTGTTAAAAACTAAAAACCATTTAAGTTTAGAACAAAGTTAATTATTTTGTGTATTTGTTAGTGAACACCATATTCCACTTAGGCATAACGTATCAGCATACATCACTATGAACCGTGGTAGATCAATTTAACGGACGTCTGTAATTACTGTGCTATGCTTATGAGCCCTTTTAATTATACTGTGAATATGAATTTAAAATGAGTATTGGTAGGTAGTAGGGGCTCTAAAATGTATGTGCCAAAATTTGGGATAAATATTAAGTAGGTAGGTACCTACAAAAGACATATCATGAACACTGATATATGCAATATTAAAATAAGAATATTATTTTTATTATTTTTGTACTCCTCTGGTAAGTGAAATAAAACTATTTTTAAGGATTCTATCGCGTTTATTTTTTATATACCACCTCAGTCCTACCGTAACCATGGTTGCTGTAAAGCAGCCGAAACGTCGGCAACGTAAAAAACAAAAAATAAACGCGATGGAATCCTTAAAAATAGTTTTATTTCAATGTGTAGTACTCCTCTGGTAATCTTAGGATTCTCCTTATGACGAGACACTGAAAGTATAAGAATGTCATCACTTTTATTTTTAACGTAGAGAAAGCATCTAAACAATGAATAATTTAGAATTCAAGTAAATGAGCTACCACTTACAATGGTCTATTTAAAAATATTCAATCATCATCCGAATAGATTGGATATCATGATTTTTAGCAACTACTTAGTATTTCAAATAAACGTGATTCTGATAAAGGTGACAGGGTGATAAAATCATGTAGCCTTGAAACAGAAATAAAACTGCCGATCATCGATCAACATTTGAGTAAGATATTGCGTTAACTCGTTTTGTAATAAATACGGTATAATTTGGTGATCAAGTGAAATTGGACAAGTAAAATCAGTAGGAGTTTGCGCGCCAAAGTTTACAAAAAATTTCTTACGTCACTCGTAATTTCATTTACTTTTTATTATATCTGCAACTACATTACCAGGGTCGGAAGGTAAGTAGAATACAAACAGGTAGATATCGACCCTAGCTTATTGTTCCATATTTATACAATTTTTAAGAGACAAAAATCTAAATTGAAAAACAAAAACGTCCCACAAAAATGACTACTTCTGGTGACACTACACCATGATGTTTATATTTTTGAAAGCCATTTAGATTTCTGTTGGTAATATTTTATTAAATACTCAAGAGATTTAATGTGCAGACGGGATGGGCATGAGAGTTCAACACACTCTGTGTATTATATATTAATTGCATTGGGACCTTACTACAAGACATCTAGATGAGGAAAGTGTTCTATATTTATAGCTAGATTGCTTTTACTTATTATATTTAGATATATCTTAATGTGCTAAGTATCTAAAAAACAGGATTAATCGACTGATTGTCACCACGAATTGAAGTCAGGACTAGTGGGCTCTTAATTGTTCTATTCATTTTATGCCAGGATCAATTTAAAAGAAAACAATTTTCAGTTTTCAGATTAGAAGCAATAGTTACACAAAGCGAGTAAGTGCAAATCTCATATTTATTAATCATGCATTTCTTTTTACTGCAATGCTGTAGAAAATATTTCAATATATATTTGTAACTTTCTTTTACTCTATCGTTAGAAAACATGCTACAAATTTGTGAAAAAAAAAATACTAGAAAGAAGAATCTCCATTTCACATGGTATTATGACACGAGTGGTTATCGACACGGAAATTAAAGTACAATCGCCGACTGGGGGCAATGTTTTACAGTAAGCAACCTCTGATAATGCCGAGTAAAAACATAACATTACCACACTAGATGAGAGTGCATTGTTTCAACACAAAAGCGAAAGTTCAGCCGTTCTCGAGTTAATTAGGTGTTTCACCCATACATTGCGTCACATGACAGTTTTTCACCAATTGTTTGGACAACCAAGTTTGATGGAAAAAATCTCTATCACGATCTATTGTGATATGTCGGAAGAGATTTTTTTCTTTAGTGTGCTTAGCTTGATTGCGTGTTGACAGCTCGGGTAGTTGATGCCGTCAGAGTAGCGTGTGCCAAAAATATAATTTGATTGTCCAATTTGCAGTTAAAATTATATGTTTAAATCCTGGAGGCATTGCTTTAAAATAAAGTAGTAATAGAAAAACTACATTTTTTTTTTTTTTTCTACAAAAATATATATATATATATTATATGTAGTTTTTCTACGACCATATCCATGACCATCTACATTACCTTGCATAGCCATAATTAGCCTTGCTGCCTCAGCAGACTTTGTCTGCCAAAAAAAGCACATACATATTTTCCTCGAATTTCCCAGATTTCCCGGCAATATTTTAAGTTTTTCATTCCCTACAAACCTGATTCGGGAGTTGGACTACGAAATGAGAAATGAGTCTAACTCCAACTAAGAAATGAGTCAAATCGGCTTAGCCTTTCTCAAGTGATGCGATAACCAACGAAAGTTATTTCATTGTTATTATAAGTATATAAAGAAATGTTCCAAATCATTCACAAAATATTCCTACAAAAGTCATGTACTTGCAACGGTAAGTTACAACGAGTTTGCAAGTCGGTGTCAACGGCCACAAAGTAATTGCTTCATTTTTGTCACTGCCCGCATCTATGTGAATATCTCATTCTTCTTTCTCACGTTTTATTCATCTTTTGTCTCTTTTTTACAATAATTCTACGGCGAATCGGATTTCATTTCCTCAAAAGTTTTGTTTTCAAAAAAGTTTTTAGTAAGTAAAAAAACTGATACAATTTTGGGGTTGTTCCGTTTTCATACAATTCAACATATTTCTATTCCTTACTGCTTACTTAATTATTTGATGTTATAGTTAGTACACCCTTAGTTCACTCCGTGAGTATTTCTACCTCTCAACCAGCAAATGCGTTGATTTATTTTTATAGCAATTCGAATCGGTTAAGCTAAGAATTCTCACGGGATGTATTAAGGATATTTAATCAAATGTAAACATAATAATAATTCCAGCCCTTTTTTATGTCCCACTGCTGGGCACGGGCCTCCCCTCAATGCGAGGGGGGATTAGGCCATAGTCCACCACGCTGGCCCAGTGCGGGTTGGCAGACTTCACACATCTTTCGAGGGGTTCTCTCAGACATGCAGGATTCCTCACGATGTTTTTCCTTCACCGTTTAGCAAGTGATAATCTTGGTTGAAAATGAAATTCGCACGTGAAAAATCCCAGAGGTGCGAGCCGGGGTTTGAACCTGCAATCCTCGTTATCGAGGCAAGCGTTCTACCAACTTGGCTATCACTGCTTTAAGGTAAACATAAATCAGATGAATTAACAAAAATATTCTTGACGAGAAATATGATTGTTTAAGGTCTTATATCCAAAAACTCCTACCTTACTCATTCCGTACTACATTAGGTACACATATAAATCTATTGGATCACTCATGTTCTCCTTGTACTCAATAACTGAGCACTATCTTACGCCACTCTCAATAATTACAGCCTTCTTTCACTCAACAATTAAAATCACCGTCAATACAAATCACACCCTTATTACAATGTGATTTGGAATAATTTAAGCGTTTCACGCTCCAATAAGTTTAGTATAAACGCATTATAAATGGCCGTTGTCAAAATGTACGGAACAATTGTAATTAGCCTCTTGTGCCGAACAAAAGTGGTGTTCGTTACCAGCGGAGAGCGGGCGGCGCGTGCGTTGATCGACGCAAAAAGCTACTAGTTTGTATGGCTTAAGTTATAGGCTTACCAATTTGGTATATTGTTTAGTTCATATAATGAGTCACTATTATGGTTACATTATTATTAAAAAAAAAAGCAGTGATAGCCAAATTTGTAGAACGCTTGCCTCGATAATGAGGATTGCAGGTTCAAACCTCGGCTCGCACCTCTGGGATTTTTCACGTGCGAATCTCATTTTCAACCAAGATTATCACTTGCTAAACGGTGAAGGAAAACATCGTGAGGAAACCTGCATGTCTGAGAGAACCCCTCGAAAGATGTGTGAAGTCTGCCAACCCGCACTGGGCCAGCGTGGTGGACTATGGCCTAATCCCCCCTCGCATTGAGGGGAGGCCCGTGCCCAGCAGTGGGACATAAAAAAGGGCTGGAATTATATATTATTTGGGCGCATGGACTTTGATTAATATTTTTAAAACTTAATATTCTGTGACTTTCATTTTTTTCACAAGTTCGTTGTAAATCCTAAATGTTTGCAATGAAATAAACTGAAATTAATTATTCGATGTCATGACGTAGATACGTATATATAATTTTAGTACAATGTCTCACATATTTCGCTGGCAGGATTCCGAAGTGATTAATTTAAATTTATATAAATTACCTATTTATAAAAGCATACAAAATAAATTAGTAAACATGTCGATATATGTTGTCATAAGTAGTAAGAATTCTAAAAATCACCTAAAGTAAATTCAGGATCACGTAACTAGCGTATCCATTGGAATTTGGACCATATTAATATTTGTATACGATTGTCATCTCCACTACATTAATTTGGACCACAAGCCGCAAGTCATCTCTATGAATAACGAACTTAAAATTAATAACAAATACAATGTTATTATCAACACAAACTTCTGCTTTTTAATTATATCAGATGTTACATAAATAGTATAAAATAAGGGATTTTGGCATTAGCACATTGAAGTTACGTCGTCTGTCTGTACATATTAGATTAAAACCGTTTTATTAAATAAGTATAATTTTTTTTTTGTGTGTCTAGATATAGAAGGTTATCTTCCGGACTACTGATCTTGATGGTTTTATAACTCCTTTATCTAGTTACCGCGGGCGGAACCGTGAGCAGAGGCTAGTTAAAGATATTTTTGTATATAATATATTCTTATAGGTGGACATCTATATCTTGGCATAGGTCTGCTCTATGCTTTACATCTATCACGGCCCTTCACTACTCATATCCTTGGGCTTAACACAATTTGTAACAACCCCTAAACATAAACTAGGTACAATATAAATGAACGATTGATTTCTTATATTTACGCGAATACTACACATTGAAGCAAATCATTTTTATAGATTTTATCGCGTTTATTTTATGGAACATAAAATGAACGCGTTAAAGTCTGTAAAATAAGTTTTATTTGAATGAATGAACTAGTCATTTATTTGAAAAAAAAAACTTTGAGATTCTTTATTGAGATACTTAGATGGAAATGATACTTATTTATGTTTTTTCTTGCTCGCGAATGGACTCACGTCTAACGCGTGACAAGACAGTTGTGTTCCGTATCGAACTTTGAATTCAGTTAATTTATTAATATTTATAATATGTAAATTTGCATCGGTTAGTTTTATTGGGTATGTGTCAAAATTTTTATTTAAATCTAGCAATGGGTAGATAATATTCCGTACAATCCGCACATTATATACTGAGTGCCCTTATATGAACTTATTTGTATAAGTGCATATAATTAATTGTTTTTAATTAAATAAATAAAGCCACTATACTTTGGTTTTTAAAAGAAAACGACACTGTTTTGAAATAAATTTAAACAGTAAACATGAAATTATTATTTTTGAAACTTGTTGACAGCATATTCACAAAAGACGATGATTTTAATATGTTTGGGACAGCAACGTTGTTATTTTTTTCTCTCTTTATCTCTTTCTAACACCTCCAAGTCGGGCAACATGTTTTGTGCTGTAAAAAATATTTTTATTGCGAGCATTATATTCAGTGATTGATTTATACTAATTAACCAAAGCGAGGTTTAATTGATTATGCCTGCATCTGCAGGAAAGCGATACTCAAATTGGGGTCGAGTCACCTTCGTCCGTAGGAGAATTAAGTGCCCTCGAGATACCCTACACGTGAACCTGGGTGGTGCCAACCAGGTGACAACTCTGCTGGTGGTAGGCTTCGGCCGTGGTTATTCACCACCCACTGAACAAAGCCATGTCGCCAAGCGGCCTAGCCGTGTTCCGGCATGATGTTCGGTGTTGCCATTCATGGATGGCGGGTCAGATCAGTTGCGCTGCATGTGCCTAGTGAATGTAGCGTCTCGATCTACTGCCGCCTTCCTACCTAGGCAAGTATGCTCCATCGTAGATCTCATCGTCACTTACCATCAGGTGAGATCGAGATCAAATACTTGCCTATAATGTATAAAAAAAATGTTTCCAACCTTGTGTACCCATCTTTGAAATCCAAGTCAAGCCAATAACCAGGCGCTATCAACAGTACAAAGTGGACAACATCGTGCACATGCGCATTGCGATCTCGCTTTTTTACACACCCGACTGCGCTTGCGCAAACCAGTCCGCTGCGGTGAAAGTTTACATGTATATAACACCTGAACTTAAGTGCGATAGCTTCCGGCCGCCTAAGGTGTTGTTTTTCTATATAATTACCGATACGAAGATACGGGTTTTGATTAACGTATATTGTTCGGTACAGATTTAACGAGCACGAAGATCACATATCTCAGAACCTCATCAAACTAATTGGAAGATATTATGTGCTTACACTTAACTGCCACCTTAATTCAATTACTATACTTAGGTACTTTATTTATACGAAACAAAAATAAATTGAATCAATGTGTCCGTTGTGGCCTAGTTTGGGCCACCGATTAAGCCGAGATTTAATTATAAGTAACGCTATTATGATAATGTCACATACATTTTTACATGAAACATATATACAACTACATCAATGGACATTATATCTAGTTCTATATACAAACTACACAAAAAGTAAACGAAGATAAATGTAACTATGTTGGTTAATAATAAAAGTTTTATAACTGTATTATTGTCTAACATCAGCATGTCAAGTGCGAGCTAACGCAACGGTATACTTTATAGTCTACCGTATCTATACATATAAATAAAATTGGAGTGTCTGTTTGTAATATTAAAATAACCGCTTTTTACTAAGTGCATTTGGATGTATACACGTTACCTATACCGAAACAACATTTTTTTCAATTTTTGTCTGTCTGTCTGTCTGTCTGTCTGTCCGTCTGTCTGTCTGTCCGTCTGTCTGTCTGTCTGTCTGTCTGTCTGTCTGTTTGTTCCGGGTAATCTCTGAAATGGCTGGACCGATTTTGACGGGAATTTCACTGGCAGATAGCTGATGTAACAAGGAGTAACTTAGGCTACTTTTATTTTAGAAAAAAAATTGGATCTCTCGAAAAAAAAATAAAACCAATGTTGCAGCGCTGCGCCTGCTTAAAGTTTGATAGCAAGAATCTGCAATGCGTCCCGCGGGATCAGAACGCGAGCAGGCTGTTGCCAACGGTTGAGACGTCGTTAAATACCACGCGGACGAAGTCGCGGGCAACAGCTAGTTTAGATATATAAAGTATACGTTTGGCTTACGAATAATCTTGCACTTAACGTACAGTCCTGTGTCCACACTGAACGTAGGAACTTTAGGTAATCTTTACTAAGACGGCAAATAAAATACAACCGCTAACAAAAAGTGAGCTGAAAAGTATATAATTTAATTTGCGATAAATTCTATACTTTTGGTTCACTTTTTGGTGTAGTTGCCGGGTCTGTACGCGCCGTTATACGGCGGAAGAGCCGAAAACGGTAAGTGGCAATAAATTATGTTGGTAATCGATCTAGTTTAAGTTGCACGAGTTTCTGATGGCGATATTTGTGGCATTTCCTGTCGTGTCGCCAATCGATCAGATCGAAACACTGTTGAAGATTAATAGAGTTAATAAATCTAACATGTAAATATTTTGCTTTATCACGAATGCACAGTATACAAATGACAAATGCTTATTGACAATGCGATGGAATTGATTAAGAGTAAAATAAATATCCTCTGAAAAAATCTAACTAGTGCAATGAAGTATATATCAGTCCAAAGTTTCCCGGGTTTGAATTCTGGTAGGGACAAGCTTTGTGTGATGAGCATGAATGTTTGTACCCGAGTCATGGATATTTAATATCTATAAAAGTATTATATACTGAGTTCGCCCTCAGCCCATTATACGGTACCCATAATACAAGCATTGCTTAGTGTGGGATCGTATAGTTGGTGTGTTCGTCTGGCGATACTATATTATAAGGTCCACGCATAGGGTGCCGCGGGCGCAGTGAGTTACAACAATTTCTATAACAGAAAAAACTATACTATCATCACGGAGCCGTAAGTTGTGATATCACGGGAAAGCGTACGACGGTGTGGTTTCGTCATGATAGGTTTTTGTTGATGCCCAGCAAAAACCATCATCTTGCAACCAACGTGGTACGTGAGCGCCTAGTATTGGCTTTAACTGGACGGGTGCGGTTATACTTAGTATTTGTGTTTGAACAAAAAGTGCTTTATTATTTCTCCTCGAGTTGATGTATGATTTGTTCTGTGTTGGTTGTAAACGGTTACTGCTATTTCAATTTATCATTCCTTAAGTATTTATGTTTTTTTTTTTTTTTTATTACATTATAGGCAAGTATTTGATCTCGATCTCACCTGATGGTAAGTGACGATGAGATCTACGATGGAGCATACTTGCCTAGGTAGGAAGGCGGCAGTAGATCGAGACGCTACATTCACTAGGCACATGCAGCGCAGCTGATCTGACCCGCCATCCATGAATGGCAACACCGAACATCATGCCGGAATACAGCTAGGCCGCTTGACGACATGGCTTTGTTCAGTGGGTGGTAACTAGCCACGGCCGAAGCCTACCACCAGTAAAAATTGTGTGAGATTATTGTAGAGTAGGATCGTGCAATAATTATTGGCAATACGTTAGCGTATAGCTGTATGACTAGTAAACCTTAACAAACATAAGTATAATATAATGTTTTTTTTATTAAGCACCTATATTGAAAAAAAAATGAATGTGGTTAAAAAATCGTTAAACCGATTAGACGACGGCGATCGACGAGATTATAAAGAAATAAAACGCTGGTTTAATTCTTATCGGTATTTTAACCAAGAAAACTCGCTCTACATACATTTTCAGACAAGACAATCACTGTTTAGATAACGGCCATTACATAGAGTAGAGACAGTAATGTAAGTCGCAATAGTAACCTCTACTTATTCCGAACTTTATAACATTTGACGGCCATTTACCGTAAGTGTTTATTCATTAATATATACCCAGTTATCTACTGCCGAAAAATAATTTCAGTAAGTGTATACTCACGACCTTAAACCTTCCCAAAAGGTGCATAAGATTAAAAATTGGTTGTTCATTTTTTATCACATCCCATTGACAGGCGCCTGAAATCTACCATACGATACTAAGTCACTTTATCCGTCCGTCCGTATGTTAATACGACGTGGGTTGACCAGCTTGTATGTTTGTCACTTTGTCACCAACTTGCTAAAGTGGAATGTACATAACAATGCTGTCATTAAGCTTGCTAAATGTCTAATTGACAATGATTAGGATTATTTAGGAAGAAAGTGAAACCTTTGCGAGCTTGTCGTGTCGATAGTAAAATCAAATTCGACTTGCCCGGATTTTCTAGGTGAACCTGCGGTATCAGGATATGGGGAACAAAATATGACTCATTATTGGGCTGTCCAAGAACATTACTAATTCTGAGAATGGATTCTTGGTGCTAATGGAATTGCTCTGGTCCAAGCCTATACAACACAACCCGTAAATAAAAAAAATGAGAAGCAATGAAGTCTGCAATCTGTGAACATGTACAAGATCGCACCCGCCATTATATCAGATTTGATAAGCCACAGATCCTCGCAAAAGAACACCGATTCCGACCAAGGATGATACGCGAGGCCATTGAAATTAAGAAACATCCAAATTTCAATAGGGAAGATGGCTGGGTGCTACCACCGACTTGGGATCCAGTGATTAATATTATTAAATCGAAAACCAAGCGTACCATTGCAAGACCTCAAGATACTGTGAGCACTTTCTGCGTAGATCGGACCACAATCAACAATTAAATATGAGGGTAGCTCGTTCCTAACTATGACACCAGGACGTCAACCACCCCAGTCCTCCCGTGACCATGGTTGCTGTAAAGCAGCTGAAACGTCGGGATCGTAAAAACGAAAAATAAACGCGATAAAATCCTTAAAAAATTGTTTTATTTCAAGCAATGAACGAATCCTGAGTAAGAACATGGGAAAAACAAGTATTGGTCGTATGAAAGTGACCAGTGAATTTAATACACAAACCTTATAATAAAAAATAAAAGTTTTACCCTTATTAAGATGAGACCTGCTCCATCTTTATATTTATCCTGTGCTCCTCATTAAACCTTCGGATTCCATCGCGCACGTTATCTGAGCTTAAATATGCAAAGCTTTTTAAAATGACTATTAACTTAGAGTGAGATAGCGAATCGCTATGAACATAACAAATTATTTGTTGCCCAATAGATTAGTTATTCTGACTATTATAGACCAACTAGGTACTCTATTTTATATTCGCTTTTACCGGTAAATTTAACCGTAGTTCTTGACAGAACCATATCCTTTTGAGATGATTTTAAATATGCTCGTTTCTGATTTTAAGCTGTCTATAATCCGTTCATAGGAACGACATTTCAAATGAGCTGCAATACTTAAATTTATAAACATAGTTAAGGTCGGCCATGAAAGTGGTCTAGCAGTTTCTTGGTCGACTTTACATAACTAACTAAGCACCAAAATCTTTATTTTACTTTAATGTTATCGGAATTGTAAGTTTGAAGTGCGTTATCTCCAGAACTAATGATGCGATTATGATAATCCTTTCATAGACAAAAAGCTACGCTATTTTCGCAAATTATCAAAGGCCTGTGTTACACGCATAATTGGGAGTCAAGCTGCAAAGCCATATCAATGATTAAAAAACATATAATTATTTATTCGTTATCTTATGACATTGGTTGGTAGGCAAAATTTTAAAGATAATAAAAAGGGTCACCCTGTAAAGGTAACGTCAATTATCACACACAATTAAAACAGTAGCAAAAAGTTACTGAAATTAACATAACAATAGTTTAAATTATATGATTCGCACGATATTATAACCGTTGACGTCATATAACTATTATCACAGTGTATGATTTGTGGCGTACAATACATATGATTAGGTATATAACAATTTCCCATTTATTATATACATAAATTATAATTATAAATATATTAATATAACTCATTACAAACAAGCCAACTTAGGTACCGTGACGAATTGGCGTGCGTCTTTTGAAAAATTATCATAATTTATCATCAATTCGGTCGTCCAAATCAAATTACTTTGAAAAACTAAACTAATGACATATAGGTACATCTCGATAATACTACCTGCATGCGAAAAAAAAACACAAATCGACTTTTTAACATATTCTGAATGTCAAGATTGATTAAATCATTTGTCAAAATATTTCGGTGTGTCATAAACTTTGATGTTATAGTACCAATAAATTGGGTTTACGAAATAAATCATAATTCACCATATCGCAACTTTAATGAAAAATATTCAAATTATTGAAAACAATATTTTTTATAGTATTACTTGCACATTCTTCGAATGTAAACAGATAAACAAAGATCCATTCATTTCGTAATGTCACGCACAATAAAGTTAATTACATACATACCATTTAAACACTTCACGCCCTATAATGCAATTTACAACCCTTGCGCATTGCAGAACGAGGGTAACATTTATAAGGCATGTATAAAAACGAACACCGATCCCTATTCTAAATATGCACTGTAAACAACAATAAAAATAAGCTCTACAATAAAAACATTTCTCACAATACCTTTTACAAATTAAGCTATTTAGTTATAATGGCAATAGTAATACTCACATCATGATCCGGTACATAAGAGTAGACATGAAGCTTATCAATCCTTATCGTCCCCTGGAAAGGGTACAGAAGAGAGCCTCTAGGGAGTTCTACAGACGACCAAACGCTGACCGAAGCCTCCCGTCCTCTCGCTCCACCCGGCCTCAAGGCGAGACTCAACTCCTGAGGAATCAGTACCAGTGTCTCCATCTTCACAGTCTTTTAGTACACCCACAATCACGTCAGAGTTTCCGACTGACCAGCCTCGTCCATCACATTTAATGAGAATAAATAAATTAGTATGAGAAAAAAAACGGGACGTCGCTTCGATTATCGTTCGGGGATGTCGCCAACAAAATATCGGTTGGGTGCGTGATCGATCGCCCGTTGAAGTGTCGGTCTGTGTTAATCACTGCGCGTGAGTGTACCGAAAAAAATGTCTAAGTCCACTTGAAAAAAATGCGCGAAATATATTTTCTATTGTCCATCAGTCGCGCTCTAAGTTCAGAAAATCGGTATACAACTGTACGGGTAGTGTTCGGCGCATACGCGGTAGGATGCGCACGCGATCTTCTCTGAACGTGCACTGAAGGAAGCGCTAACATTGACCTTAGCCGCGGCCGTGATCGCGTTTACAGTTCATTTTTTGTTCGATAAAAAGGAGAGGAGTAGAGCCCTACAATAATTTTGTAACATCTACCATTGAAATGTAACCTTTATTTTTTAGGTGTTAAGATCTTGATAACTGCAAATATAAGTTTGTAAGTAGTGTAGTAAGGTGCTCCCCTCTTAAGGCGGCACCTGCTTGGCCGCGCGCCGCCCGTCAGAGCGCCGTAGAACACTCCGCTGCGCGCGCGCACCTGATCCACCTGTGTCGTAGGTAGACCTTTTTTAAAGACCAATTTATATTTTTTTCACGTGTAGGAAGATGTCCAGGTAGAATGAAATATTTTTTTGATTCGTTTTATTTTTAAGTGTCACTATTAGTTTTTTTCGGCTGATAAAAGTAATCCTTTTAAGATAAAAATATTTATTTTGTTATATTATTTAGCAAATGTAGTCTACAATTGTAATCACTTAAGGAAATTAACAATTTCGATATTAATTAATAAATAATAAATCATTAATGTTTTTTGCTGGTTATTGTATTGAGTTTGGAAAGCTTTAGTTATCTCTTATTAAAGTTGTTATATTATATATACTTATAATTAGAAACCCATATTGGACGGATCAACCCAATTTTATTTTGATCAAAAAAAAAAAAAAATCACGTTTTATTTCTCAATTTTAGTATCAATACTTACTCGTAAAGTTAGATGCACAAAAACCTACTGACATAGGTTTACTAATATCTTATTCCAATTGTCATATTTTAGGGAACCCTCTACTACCGCTAATCAGTGTTTAATTTTTTTTTTTAAGTATCCTACCATTATGATATTATAAATCTTTTAACAAGAACCCCGTAGCGAAATTGTGATTTATATGTGAATAAGTGGGCTACCTCCAACTAATTAAAAAAAAAACGTTGTACACAATACGACCTGATTCGCACACTGATGTTGGTGACCCTGATTTCTATCGAGTCCCGGGTTTAAATCCCGGTAGGGACCTTTGCGTGATGAGCAGGAATGTTTGTACCCAATTCAAGGTTGTTTAATATCGGTATTAAGTAATTGTATACTAGGTTCACCCTCAGTTTATGTACTTACATTACGCGCGGTACTTATTTTAGCACCTTATAGTTGACTAGCTGTTCCCCGCGACTTCGTCCGCGTGGTATTTAACAAAGACTCAGCCGTTGGTAACAGCCTGCTCGCGTTCTGATCCCGCGGGACGCATTGCAGATTGTTGCTATCAAACTTTAGTCAGGCGCAGCGCTGCAACATTGGTTTTAATTTTTTTTCGAGAGATCCTATTTTTTTTTCTTAAATAAAAGTAGCCTAAGTTACTCCTTGTTACATCAGCTATCTGCCAGTGAAATTCCCGTCAAAATCGGTCCAGCCATTGCAGAGATTACCCGGAACAAACAGACAGACAGACAGACAGACAGACAGACGGACAGACAGACAGACGGACAGACAGACAGACAGACAGACAAAAATTGTAAAAATTGTTGTTTCGGTATAGGTACCGTGTATACATCCAAATGCATTTAGTAAAAAGCGGTTATTTTAATATTACAAACAGACACTCCAATTTTATTTATATGTATAGATGAGTTCGTCTGGCGATATTATTGCTATATTTTGAACGCTATAAAAAATATATTATACTTAATGGTTTCTAGGTAAGTAAGTGCACACACAAGAACATGCTATAAACAAGTATTATACGAGATACTATCTTAACGTGTGTCATTTATTATTTTAATTATTTTGAACTTTATTGACAGCCCCAATGCCTGGCATTCAAAAAAAGTAAATAATCAAATGAATTTGATCGATATTGCCCACCACTGTGGTGTTATGATATCGAATCCAACGTCGTGTAAGACCGCAGCCTTAACACTGAATTAACCATTGCAGCGCCGAGTGTAAGCCTTAACGGCTTGGTATTAAGGTTCGCAATCGATTTTACCAGCAACGAACACATGATACAAAATGTCGACGACCTGTACACACCTGCCGCCAACCGCAATCCTACTTGAACTATATTAGGTATGTTATAGGAATTTAAGAGCATGTAACAAACACGCGACTTGAATGTCGTATTTGACATATTTTAAACTTTGTGTGACACCGTACCAAGAATAAAAAAACATCACCACACTAGTTAGTTAGTTCTTCGGCTTCGCTTCGGCTGACTTTTACAATGGCTTAAAATACTGTGTGTGGAAGTGTACGGTGCTTACTATTTTTTTAATGTTAAATTAATCAAACAGACTAAGGAGCAATGTCACTCTAGTAAATAAAGTAACTCAATTTCAATGTAGCATTTTTCTTGCATATATTTTTATATCGTATTTTGTTTTGTTAAATGTTATACAAATTATTCTAGATATAGCAACGAACTAATTAAAGTTTGTTTAAATATCGACTAATTGCACACGAAACAAAATTTAGAAATAAGGGGTATGATTATGACTCTACATTTTGCTGATTCAAGTTGTGTTGGTAGATTACCTACCAAAACAAATGAAATCAGCAAAATGTAGAGCCGTAATCAGATAACATGTATTTCAAAAACAATATTCTTAACAACAAAGCATATCTTTTTCAAATAACCCTTTGCCTCAAATTCATGTACACAAAAAATTAATTACCAAACAAAACCTCTGAAATTTGTGAATTTCATAAACAAAATATCAGATGATGTATGCGTATGCGCAAGAGGCGGGGTCGGGCGAGGCGGGGCCTCACGCGGCCGGCCCCCGCGCCTGTGCCTTACCGGTACGTAAACGCTATTGTTCGGGCAACGAAACATTTTTATTTGTCAGTTGATTATACGTGCTTGTGTTAGGTGGTATAATCATTTGAGCTGTGCTACGGAGTTCGTATCCTCAGATATGTAGCTTTACAATAACTGTTTCTATTAAAATAATAACTTTTTTTAAATAAAATATGTATGTTATTTTGTAACAACTGATCTATTTATGTTCGGCGTGGTTTTTATTCAACAAAGTAGAGCTCACTTTTATGGATGGAAAGGTGTGTTTTGTTTCGTCCGAGAAAATACATCATACATACATCATACATACGCAACCCTCATATTAAGTTGTTGTTTGCGGTCCACAAAGAACTAAATATGAGTGTACCCCAGTCCAAACTATGACACTAGGACGTCAAACACTTCAGTCCTCCCGTGACCATGGTTGCTGTAAAGCAGCCGAAACGTCGGAAATGTAAAAACATAAAATAAACACGATAAAATCCTTAAAAGAAGTTTTATTTCAACGATAAAGTACGTTACGATATTATCATTCGTAGCAATAAATTTATTTTGAAAAAAAAAACCAACAGGTGTATACAACATTCAGCTCGGTTTATTCCTAACTCCGATGATCCTGCACACGACGGACAGTAATCGGACTTAGCCCGTCACGTGTCTGTGTGGCTTAATTGTCATTAAATTTAATTCAGTTTGTGATGAGTGCAAGCGAGATGCACACACCGTCGATGCGGTATTGTTCGTCATTTATTTTTATTACCAAGACTTATGGCATTAAACTGACGGGCATTTTTGAATGGGACCCACAGGCTATGGAGGGTTAATTGTTTGAAAATAATTTTGAAGAGTCAGTTTTATCAAAGTGAATTTTGATTTTAAAATGTTATGTAGGTAAGATGCACTAGCAGTGTATCAACATAACATTTTGGTTAGGTAATACCAATAGTAATAATATACTAAAATTAAATAATGCCTTGAATCAATCGTATCCACAGCGAATAGAAGGTTATTGTTGTTTTATAGCGGCTATCACCTGTTTTTTTTTGTTTTCAGTCTTTGTTCTAAATACTCAAGAAGTTTATAACAATAACATTTAATTGAAATAACACTATTTTATAGGATTTTATCGCGTTTATATTTTGATAAAAAATAGTTTTATTTCAATGTGTAGTATTCGCGTAAATTTAAGAAATCAATAAATAACATTTAATGTCTAGTAATCAAGAAGTTGAAAAAATATTGGAAAGCCATAACGTTTTTTTCTTAAAATTACTAATAATGTATGCCACATATTACTAAACTTGTAGTTTCGTCCCCTCAAACTCAGCCAAAGCTTATGCTAAGAGTGGGCTCACGGCAGATTGGCCTGGGTTGGTCTCAAACCCGGAACCTAATAGTTACGGGTGTGTACACCCACACCTACCCCCCTAGCAACTAGGCTATTGACGCTTTACGCATCATGAATTTGAAATTGAAAAAAAAAGAATTAAGTCAAAGTGTCAACCGTCTAAACAAAGCGGGGCCGACTACAATCGGATTGTCCCTAATCCCCGACGAGCGACATGCCGACAAGCCGACATCCAGTCGGTTCGATCACATGCCCAATATATCAAACAGATACATCTCAATTTTATGACGAGCTCATTGGGCCGTAACGTGATTTACGGGCATCTACCTGTACGTAGGTAATTGATATTTGTAGTTAATTGGTACGTAGATAGGTATACTATAATGCATTTTATAACTTTAAACAAAAGTACCATTCTTCTATGATGAACTGTTATAGAATTAATATACCTCAATACGATTAGAATGTTCGCGATTAAAATTTGCTAAAGGCAAATAGTAACGGTTGGGTGTAGCGATAGCCGTGATAACCAAGTTGGTAGAACGCTTACCACGGTAACGAGTGTTGCAGGTTCAAACTTCGGCTCGCATCTCTAGGATTTTTGGTTTACACATCACATCGTGAGGAAACCTGCATGTCTGAGAGAACCCCTCGAAAGAGGTGTAGTCTGCCAACCCGCAATTGGTCAGCATGTTAGACTATGGCCTAAAGCCTTTCGCATTGACGGCTCGTGCCCAACAGTGGGACATTACTAGGATTATAAAGGTTTGTCGTGCTTTTGCTCTGTCGCACACGTGCTGACTTATATCAGTGACGTCACAGTCCTGCACATTTTTCTTTTAACTTCTTTATTTCGTATATTCTGACTGCTAGTAGTCAGAAAATAATTTCAGTTATAAATTGAGACTCATAGTTTTATTCTGGTTGGTGCAATAGAGGGATGGAGACATCCTTTGAGGCGAGGTCCAGAGCCTGAGCGAAGTCGTGATAGAGTAAATAAGATCACGAGATCGTCCAAATATCTCTGTACTCTTCTTTACTTTTTTTTTATTACAATATAGGCAAGTATTTGATCTCGATCTCACCTGATGGTAAGTGACGATGAGATCTACGATGTAGCATACTTGCCTAGAAGGTACCTGTTCACTCTCGACTTGAAAACACCCAGATTAAAGTCAACGGGGAACAAAGACGCCGGTAGCGTGCTCCATTCCTTGGCAATTCGCACGATGAAGGTAGAAGCAAAACGCTTAGTATGTACCGAAGGAATGTCCACAGTGTACGGATGACACTTCTCCGTGCGTCTTATCGACCGACGATAGAATGGAGGTGGACTTTATCCTCCGCAAAAATAAACCACCAAAATGAGCACTATATCTGCTCCTGCCATTACGCATTCATTTCGCATGCGCACGATCGCCCCCCACTTAATTTGGTCCTCTCTTCCGGGCCTGCGGCACAAACGGCGGCGCATTCTTACACGCTACGCATGCGTGACTTAGTTGATGTTCGAATTGTTCTTTTTTTAAATTTCGGGCTGACGGTAGTTGCCTTTAGTTGTGTATACAGGTATATCGTTAAGACGACAGTGAAAGTGTTGAATTATATTCGATAGAGCGACGCTGACAAAGGTATCAAAGATTTAGATTTTGTGAATTTTAATCTGGAGCCTAAGCACCAACTATTCAGTGTAGTTAGCATCACTCACATCACAGATTTCATAAATAAGAAGGAAAGTGTCCGCTTTCTTGATGATGATTCGAATCCGTTGGATTCAAGCGCTAGGTCGAGTACCGATATAATTTATGTTTTTAATATTATTTTGCCTACGAATAAGATGATAGGTAAGGTTTATAATAATCATGCTTTTATTATTAGATAACGAGCCAACCTACTGATCAGGAACTACCAATGTAATATAGACCAAATGGTCTTAATACCACAAGGTCCACGTTCCTTATTAGCACTTCTTTCACATGCAATTTTGTACTATAGACAATTTTATTTACTAGGTATGATATTATAATACACTGTTCAGTACAAGGGAATAGAGTGATCTCTATTCTACAACAACAAACAGTGTATATATTGGCAGATGCCGAGTTAACTTCAAACACACTTTACCGAAAATTTACTTACCTAATTGGGGTAGAGTTTATGAATCATCATCGTCCTGTCATTAACCAATTGGAACGATAAAAGATACCCAATCATCAGAGCTATCATGAGCTATCAAAGTACCGAAATACTTACCTATATCTCTAAATGGGCTATCTCACAAAAACCATAGCGGCCGGTGGGTTGTTCCCGTGAATGACGGCTGATTTAACATTTAAATTCATTCCCGGGGCGATGCGGGAGCGGTCTAATTGTCGGTGGCCGGCGCAAATTATAAATTCATTAATGGGAACCGGGCTCCGCCGGCTAGGGAGATTTTTCATCTCTTATAGCTTCGGATGATGTAGTCACTTCTATGTGGGCGTGCGTGTTGTGTAGGCGAGACATTGTCAAAGTGGTTTTCTTGATGGTAAACTGTCGTTTTAAGACAGATTGCCAATTTTAATTTGTTGTCTTCGAACAAATGTTACAGAAGGAGTGTTGCCTGCACTAGGTCAGGACTGTCTAGCTGAAAGTTTCTAATTCTCATTGAGATTAAATAACCTAGACGTTGTTTATTGGCGATACAAATTGCTCTGTCTTATAATTTACACAAATAAAATAAAAAAAATATTTTGACATAATTTAAAAAATATTGGAATGATATAAAAATAAATTGGGCACCTACAAGCCTGTGAAAAAAAATTGATGATGTACTATTTTTTTTGAAATTATAAAAATACATTGTTTGTCACAAAATCAGGTTCAATAACCCAGTAGCAGGCTTATTTCTTAACAAGATATTAATTGTGGTGCAGTCGCCCGGGGCATGCAGCACCGACTTGTTATAATAATTATTAGTGTACTCGTTACTATTTTTCAAACCATAGTGTACAGTGGTGGGTTCTTATTAAGCGCCCATAGAGTGTAGAGATGTTGAAGTCGTTAAAACTCAAGTCATAGGTAATAAGCGGTTACGACGGGAAACCGTAAGGTAACTGGAACTACAACAAATGATAATAGTTATTGTTATGGAAAATGAAAGAGTTTTCTCGATGTGGCACTTGGTGGGTACTACTGATACTTAATATAGTGATTCTGGAAATTAATCACTCGGAATATTTTTTTTTTATACATTATAGGCAAGTATTTGATCTCGATCTCACCTGATGGTAAGTGACGATGAGATCTACGATGGAGCATACTCGCCTAGGTAGGAAGGCGGCAGTATATCGAAACGCTACATTCACTAGGCACATGCAGCGCAACTGATCTGACCCGCCATCCATGAATGGCAACACCGAACATCATGGCGGAACACGGCTAGGCCGCTTGGCGACATGGCTTTGTTCAGTGGGTGGTGACTAACCACGGCCGAAGCCTACCACCAGTAAATCCTTTAGGATATAGTCAAATAAAAGTTCACGCCTACCAAATTACGCGCACAAACATAATAAAATGTAGTACCTATGTATATTTTTAGCCAGCAATTAGAACTATGAAGATGATTATTCTGGCCATATTTTTTTATAATAAACGTCCAAACTTCTCTTATCCTACTTATTCAAATATTAAAAAACCGTTAAGCTGTACCATAGGTACCATCAATGAAGAAGGTATCTTACTGATCCAAAAGATCAAAATATGGAATAAAGCATATCATCTAAGAACATACGTAAAATATGAATTCAAAGCAATTTGAATACAAAAAATATTTGGTAGCCAAAGGAAACAATAACTAAGGGTACCTACAATTAAAGATTTCGTGAAACAGAAGTAAACGCTTCGTTGCCGAAAGCGCCCAATTAAAAACCTTTTGGCTAGAGGCTAGCTCGTAATACATGGGTATAGTTTATTTTCAAAAGAAATCCCATGCTCCTACTCACGAAATCTAGATTAAAGTAATTGGAACTTGTATCCATTTCGGGTGCCCTAATCGATTCGAATGCGTAGAGCTCAATGCGAACATTTACGTCAATGTATATCTTATACTAGCTGTTACCCGCGACTTCGTCCGCGTGGTATTTAACAAAGACAAAACCGTTGGCAACAGCCTGCTCGCGCGCTCTGAGCCCGCGGGACGCATTGCAGGTTGTTGCTATCAAACTTAATCAGGCGCAGCGCTGCTACATTGGTTTTAATTTTTTTTCGTGAGATCCTATTTTTTTTCTAACCTAAAAGTAGCCTAAGTTACTCCTTGTTACATCAGCTATCTGCCAGTGAAAGTCCCGTCAAAATCGGTTCAGCCATTTCAGAGATTACCCAGAACAAACAGAAAGACAGACAGACAGACTGACAATTTTTAAAAAAAAATTGTTTTGGTATAGGTACCGTGTATACATCCAAGTTCACTTATAAAAAGCGGTTATTTTAATATTACAAACAGACACTCCAATTTTATTTATTTGTATGTATGTATAGATGGGGTGCTTAAACATTATAGGAGGATGCTTATTGCAATGATAACATTAGCCCTTTTATAAATGTCCCGCTGTTGGGCACGGGCTTACGTTCCATGCGAGGGAGGAATAGGCCATAGTCCATAGCTCGCCCAGTGCGACATGGCGGACTTCACACGTCATTCGAGAAGTTCTCTCAGCCATGCAGGTTTCCTCACAATGTTTTCCTTCACTGTTTCACAAATCACACGTCAAAGAGTTGCGAGCCGGGCTTTGAACCTGCGATTCTTGTTACCAAAGCAAGTATTCAACTAACTGCACTGCACTGTTTTTTAATTGATATTATATTTTTATATATTTTTATTCACTTCACACAAAGCATTGCTCAGAAGAAAACTGGATCTAACTTCATAAAATACTAATCTAATAGTTGACCTATTAGATTCACTTAAAATTGTAACCATGCAGATCTACCGTCATAACTTGTTACCGAAATACCCAAATCTGTAGGATGGATTTTTATGGTAAACATCCAAATGCTTGACTAAAATTATTGTTCGGAACCCGAAACATCAATAGCTATATCATCTGAACACTAAAACATTTTACATTCCAGTATGGGTGTTTTTTCTAAATTTGAAATATGAATGCAATTTGCACATCGCCCACGGTGGGGCGAATGGCAGCCACCGTTTAAAGCAATGCCCTGATGACTACTGTTATACGTATCTGTAATGGGCTAATATATGACTTCAAACATAGGGATGGGCGTAAAGTCCGCTTTAAGTTATATTAAACACGACTTATTACTATTAAATTAATAAACATAATACTATTAAATATAAATCATGGTTGAATTTTCATGAAAGAGATTTGCGCATGAAATCCAGTAATCCCAGAGGTGCGAGCCGGGTATTGAACGTGTAATGCTCGTTATCGAGGCAAGCGTTTTAACCCCTCTCTGAGACCCCCTCAAAAACGTGAGAAGCTCCACGGTGGGCCAGCGTGGTGGAATATGGCCTGATCACCCTCGCATTGATGGGAGGTCCGTGCCCAACAGTGACACATTAAAAGGGTATTATTATTGTTTTATGTATAAAGAGTAAGAATTTTGCAATTTTTTTTCAAATATCTTTCTCCAAAATATCCGAGATTCATTCATTCATATTCAAGTAAACTAAAAACAAAAGTGGAAGGAGAGTGGGGTGCACTCTTTCTTCATCACTCGCGCTTTTTTTTCATTTATCTGATCTGGTATTTAAAACATCTGTGTTTTTATACTTTTTTTGGACTTTAATCTAAAATTATGTGACTCGAAGTAATCACAAAATCTAAATTGTATGATTCTGCAATAAGAAAATAATAAGCGTGTATAGTAATATACACGTTTATTATATATTATTATTATATTAAATATTATTTTCTGCTCAGCTACCACCGACTTAAACTCAAAAGTCGCACAACCCCATCCCTATCATAAATCAGATGAATAAAGGATTGAATACTATATGCAAATTTTGGGATTGTGCATCTCTAATTGCGGCGCGTGATTAATTATACTAGTAAGCGAGCAGTTTCGAATGTTTTGTTAGAATATGGCAATCGGATAGGGTCAGCTTTAACTGGCTAAATCAAGCCTTATGTAAGATTAATCCTCTCGGTAATCACTTTAGCAGTTTTATTCAAATATGCACCTTATTGATGAATCGATACCTGTTAAATACCTTTATTTTTCATTAGCATGGCGTGCAACCGATTGTGATGGATAAGATGTGTCTTGATATATTTTCTAAGGGGCATTGAACCCTTAATGAATTTATTCGACGTTTTACGTTTATGGGTTACATTCCATTTTCTTTTCAACTGGGTATGTCTTTATGAAAACAATTTATCATTCAAATCTATAGATAACTAAGTACCATTTTATACTAAATGTATCCGATAAGTTCTTACTAAGGTTACGGACACGTCATGTTCATATCATCATGTCACATCAATTATTTTATTTATAATGTGTTATTGTTATTGTTATTAATTACTTGACTTTAGCAAAATACCCGCTAAGTTGTGGCTGAGGCCATATTCAATAAAATGGATATTTTATTTCAGTCCGGTCAATTTAGACCAAAAAATGAGAGTGAAGTTACATAAAGTCCCAACAAGCTGAATTTCAGTGAAATTGTTCAAAATATAATTATAAACAATGTCTAGAAGTTCCCCATCATTCCCCTGTAAGGAAAAAAAAATAATTCAAGGTCAAAGGTCAAAAAAATGAGTTTTTCGCGATTTTCAGCAAAACGGTAAGTTTTATCATATGTACCTCAGACAAAAATTGTAGATCATAAAATTATCTTTTTTTGACCTTTGACCCTGCTTTCTGTGCCGAGGGCCTCGGTGTTCGAATCCTGGTAGGGACAAACTTTGTGTGATGAGCACGAAGTCATGGATGTTTAATATCAATATAAGTAACATATACTGGGTTCGCCCCAGTCCATTGTACGGTACCCATAATACACGCGTTGCTTAGTATCGGACCGTATAGTTGATGTGTTCGTCTGGCGATATTTATTATTTTACATTTGCATTATCTCATTCACATTTTATTCCAGCTTCGAGGTTCAGCGGTTTATCGACATCTTATAATACTGATATTCTTTAGCAATTTATTTACATACTTGCAACGAGTGCTAATTGCCAGCAAAATGAACAGATAACGAGCTATTCACAGACCAGATTCATTTAACTTTGCGACAGAATAATAAGAAAAAAATCAGCAAGATATTTGACCAGTTTGGTCATCATTTTGACAAATCAAAACTATTTTACGTCTGGACGTTCGTAGGTCCTTCTGATTTGGACATATTCCTCCCCTAATCGTTGTCATTTATCACTCACTCCAGCTTGGGATGCGCGGACCATCTCTTAGATATCATCCCACATTACGTCTTCTGGCACAAGGTTGTCATCCCCATTTGTGAACCGTTCTTCTCCATAGGAACGGCATTCCGAACGTGTGGTAACCGCAGTAGCATAGTATTTTGTAACTCTTGACGATTCATAAGTACTGTACTTAATGGTCTACGTGAATAAAAAATATTATGATTCTGATTCTGATTCTGGACCATTCTACCACAACGCTTGGCCCGGTACTACGATCTATCTCCATAAAAAAACTAGGCAGTCTCCACAAAACGGAGCTAGAAACCCAGTTGCCGAAATATCACAGCAATCTGCGTCTGAACAGCCCGCCTTACACAGAGCGGGTCCTGCATCCTCTCACAGAGATAACAGCGACAGGACCAAAGAGATCCGCCTCCGATATCCGCCGGCTAACAATTAACAATGAGACATTATAGTCAGAATAATGCTGCCGATAATTACCCGTGCCCGCCGATTTGCAGCCGCACTCAAGTTACTGCCTCTTGTACGGCCGATATTAATTGATCGGCTTTCTGAAAGATATTTATAAAGCTGGTATAGACAATAGTAAGCATAATTCTTACCAATAGAGGCCCTTGCATGGTAGATATTTAAAATAAAAATCAAAATCACATACAAAAGATAACACACCACACACAACAACACACACAATAACAGTACACACAGTCATTGTAGTGTAGTAGGAACAGTTGTCCTCATACTAGGTGCGAGCCTGTTATGAGGAGGCCAGATACTTATTATTAACAATTATGTTTTGTCAGAAATGGTAAATGTGTGCATGTTGTGTTTGTTGTGGTACTGGAGTGTGTGTGTGTGTTTGTGATTGTATGTGTGAAGGTGTGTGCGTGCGTGTGTAATAAGTAAATCCGTAAGGACGTCGTAATGCTACCGAAGAAGTCTTAGCGTGTCTTCCGTGTCATCATAAGTCATTCTCTGAGTTTTTTTTTTTTATAATGCTTTTCTTAGTTTATGACCACACAGTTGGTGTATCCATCTCTATTTAAATATTTTAGTTTTTTAAAGTCTAATTTGGCTAGTAGGTTCTAAGACAAGATGGCGCTTTGTAAGAATCCCTATGTTGCGCTGCGTCATAATTGGCATAATTCTTGGGGCCGCTACCTTTCTTGAAGGAAATTTAAAAAGTGATGCTATCTATCACCATCATCGCCACAGCTTTTATTTATATCAGCTGTGTATCAAAAATAGTGTAAGAGTTTTTAATGTATGTAGGTGATACCGATCACGTGTGTCTATAATAGTGTTTGTTTTTTTACAATGCGTACTGATATTATGTCAATGTGCACAAAGTATAAACGAGGTTTTATTTTCAATTTCCACATGTTTCATTTGTTTTCTGGCAATGTAATATTTATACCAAAATTGGACCTGTTGAAATATTTTAATCTATTCTTGTTATACCTCTTTTTAATTTAACAATTAGTGGTCGGTTTTACTTTGTATTTAAGAACCACGTATCTCTCGTGGATAATATTCGAACTTTTACAAAAGAAGGAAAACTTCGAATGCGTAACCGCTCATGGAATGACCGATGAAATGGTTTCTGTTGTGGGCGCTAGATGTCACTGTATTTCGTTTTTATTCATTTGTCCGTTTGGTAATTAATTGGGCCTTTTTATGTGCTGACTTGAATAATACTCCTAAAATAACAATAACCCCTAATAGTGTTATGATCATAGCGAATGGAAATCACTCCTCGACTTGAATCAACCCAATTTGATTATATGATACTTACTTGCTTCATGGTTTTATTATATACAATTATTTGATCATACTTTTTGTTAATTGGTAGTAGATACATATGGCCCAACCAAATTACAAATATCTCATCAATATCGATGGCAGAAATTATTATTATTCACAGAGCCTTTATTAAAATTATGTATTAAAATAAATAAATATCAGTCACTTACTTTTTTTAATAACAACATATCAATTACAAAAGATAAATAATTGATATTATTGATTATTGACTACCTGTATTACTGATAGTTACACGAATTATTTGCGGCCTGTAGCAGTCCTATTGCTTAACAATGTTTTTTGCTTCCGCCACGAAAACGCGCACACATGCGCACTCACACACACACACATGCCGCACTATTATTTTGTTACTTATCAGGATCAAAATGTTTAATTGCTTCGTAGCATGATTTACATTAACACCATAATCTTCAGATTCTGGAAAATATCGGAATGTAATCGGAACTATTATTATTGCGTGCTCATTACTATAATAGATAGCACCAACTTATACTACTTATAGTCTATGACAGCTTTGTTATAGAATCGCCAAATCGATTTAATTAATTTTGATTAGATTGTTTTTTTTTATAAAAAAACCAAATCATATTTTTCTTTAAATGAATTAAGTCTATTGCCTTCTGTGTTCTGTACAATATTTTTTTTAAGAATAAAGGTTTCCTATTAGTAATGTGTCGTGGCTAATATACGATATATTCAATTCAATATGTCCAAATTTCACTTCAAATTTGTATCAACGTATAATTTCTTTACAATTGAAGTGAAAAGCAGTATAACTCGTGTATAAAATTACATATTTTATCCTCAAATAAAATATGCACCCTCGCCGGCTAAATTCGCTTACTTTATGCACTTGTTATACTATCTATTACTTATGACCAATAGTTACCGCGTCAAGTGCCACTAACACTCATATAATAATTAAAAAAATAAGATTCGGAATACGGCCTCTATCCGTATCAATAACCATTACCTACCGCTATAAGTTATTCCGAAAATATAATATGAATAGACTGGCCATTAATATTTTATGTAGATACAGATAATTAAAAATAATTGATTAGATTAAATTTATACGCCTATTAATCCTCATTACGTCTTTAACTTTTGAGAAGTACCTATCTACTTTGAGGTTCAAAATGAGAGTTATTTTATTATTTTTAATTTACATAACACATATATACGTGGACGCGTATCTGGAATTGAATGTTCCTGATAACAAATACGCGTTAGATTTAAATCTCTTTGAACAGGTGCTAGATCCAGAATTGTGTGAGGAGCAGATTCAATATATGGTGCAGAATGATACGGCTCTCTTGATCGAATGTGAGTACCTAATGGTTGTTTAGTTAACATTCTAACATCATTGACTATTGTCCGTAATAGTTACGGACCAGAAGGCTGAAATATTCTGGCCATTCCACTATGTAGGTAGTTGGTTCTCGAAGAGCCAAACAGAATCGCTCGCGGAACCATACAAAGGGGACTGGAAGCCCATTCAATACAAAATAGAAATGGAAAAACGAAATAACCGTGTCGTTAACTGCTAAGGTACTACATTTTTTACCGTTATATTTTCACAGTCTTGGACGCAGGTATACGAACTCCCAGAGGAGTGCTAACAGGCAACTTACTAGATCTAGGAAACTACTACCAATGTTTGGGCATCGACCAACAAATAACCAAGTCAGTCGTCAATGGAAAATATTGTATGATAAGCGTGCCATTAAACCAAGATCTAGACTTGCCAAGCTTCCCATCACTGCCAGAATGGCCAGAATTTCCATGGCCTGAGTTCCCTTGGCCAGAATTAAATCCAAATACGACAAGGATAAAGCCACAGGTTTTAAAGAGATTGGCGGAGTACAATGTCATAAAATCGGGACTTGAAACGCTGATTGGATCCAAAGAAGATGAAAGGTGAGTTGAAGATGTGAAAGTAGAAAATAAAATAGTTTACCTTGTTCTTTAAATGCCGTCTCCTACAAAAGATTATAAATCATTAGATCTATCATACTTTGGAAACTACTCAATAGCTCATCAATAAACAGTTGTAATGTCGTCCTTTTAAACCATTGGCTCACCTTTTTTTGCCATTTGTAACTAGGTCCCCTTCTGCCTTATATGTTGCTGTCAGTGATTAGCTGAAGAAGCTAACATTTCGCACAGCGTCATCAGCATATTAAAATATTTCTGATCATTAATTTTTCACGTTTGAGATATAATAACTAATTATTGCTTAGCTTACTTCATCTCTTCAATTTGTCATTAAAAATATATGATCAAGGTCAACATAAAATTTTAAGCTAATTACTCTATAGTTCTATTTCTTCACCTAAATATATTTTATGTTCTTGATATCTTTACAGATTAGCAGACACTCAATTTTCAGCTTTAACCTTTAGCTTAGCGATGTGTATACCCAGAGTTTGTTCCACAAAACTAGCGGTGAGCTCGATATTAGAAATAGATATAGGGGTCCAGTTTGATGATCAATTTTGTCGTCTGCCAAAGGACAAACATTGGGTGCCAGGAGACTATGTGGCTATGTGAGTATTCCTCTTAATTTTAATTTCCTTGATATTTCTGCTTAAGGATATCAATGAATTTCTAGGCATCACCATCTAACTAATGAAATCTTCACATGAGTGTTACCTTAAAACTTAGGCTCAGCTAGCTTCAAAGGGTTTCAGTGATTTCTTCCATGCACAGAAGCAGTAATACTCATTTAAACGAACAAGTATCTCGTATCACGATAAGACTATCCCGTCCATTCGGAATCCTATACCTACAGTCAACAATGGCTAAAAATATCACGAAATATTTAAAAGCATATTAGTAAGCATAAGCTAAACTCTGCTTACAATAAGAAAGTTAAAACAAACACATTAAGGTTATAATATTAGAAATAAAGATATTTTATTTCATACTTATAGCAAAGAAACAATACAGCTAAGACATTGTTAAAAGAATGTGAATGACAGTGAAAAAAGAAAATTATATTAATAACCTGCCTGTAACAATTTACCAGTATAAAAACCTCATTTCAACACTCCTCCTTAAATTGATCACAGTCAGCTCTCACTGTCTCACTCACTCATGCATCCACTGCGTTATTTCATCTTTCACTCACTTTACCATCCAAGAAACACACCATTCAAACTTGTCTTTCGGTAAAGCCTTTGTCAATGCATCTGCTGGCATCCGCTTGCTTTCTAAATATTTCAACCAAATTACTCCATTACTCAAACATTCTCTAATGAAATGGTATTTCAGATCAATATGTTTGGTGTGATGATGATGGACGGGATTCTCAGCAATTGCGATTGCAGACTGGCTGTCGCTATACATAACGAGTTTGCTAGTTGTACCCGTTATTTCATACATCAGTCTTCTCAAAAATATGGCCTCTTTTGCCGCTTGCGTAAGACTGATATATTCAGCTTCAGTGCTAGATAAAGCAATCACTTGTTGCTTTTTACTCTCCCATGATATTGCTCCTCCAGCAAATCGGAAAATATATCCGGAGTAGGATTTTCTGTCGTGGTCTCCACCGTGATCTGCATCAGCGAACCCTTCTATATTCCTTCCAGTTTTTCGGTAACTTAAACCATATTGTTTGGTTCCTTTTAAATACCTTAAAACTCTTTTTGCTGCCTGCCAGTGCTCCTCCTTAAAGCAATTGTTGAATTGACTTAGAAAACTGACAGCATAAGCAATGTCTCCTCGCGTACACACTGCCAAATACATCAAAGATCCTATCAGTTTTTGATATGGTATATTCGTAGGCGGTGTATATTCCTTCTCTTCAGGTTTCATCAAACGCTGACCAGGCACTAAAGGTGTGGCAACAGCTTTGCAATCTTCCATTGCAAATTCCTTAAGAATCTTTTCAACATAAGCCTCTTGGTCTAGTTTAATTCCACTTGTAGT
Source organism: Pheosia tremula (assembly GCA_905333125.1). NCBI lineage: Eukaryota > Metazoa > Arthropoda > Insecta > Lepidoptera > Notodontidae > Pheosia > Pheosia tremula. The sequence continues at coordinate 8,365,731 of HG995404.1, read as the reverse complement.
CTGATTAACTCTCATTCCAAGCACTAGCTCCGCTTTGCCTAAGTCCTTCATTTCAAAACATTTCATTAATTGCTTCTTCACATGTGTCAACTCCTTCTCATTATTCCAGAAAATCAACAAATCGTCCACATATACCGCGATTATTGTCAAATCGTTGTTGGAGTTCCTCAAATAAACACATGGTTCATTTTCAAGCCTATTAAAATTATTTTTCTTTAAGACCTCGTCCAATTTTAAGTTCCATTGTCTGGGAGCTTGTTTTAAACCATAAAGTGATTTTTGAAGTAGACAAACGTAGTCTTCCTTTCCCGTTTCCTTAAACCCATCAGGTTGGGACATGTATATTGTCTCGTCTAGATCCCCATTTAGGAAGGCGGTTTTTACGTCCATATGATCTACTGTGAGACCATATTCCACTGCTAAAGCCAGCAGTAGTCGTAGGGAGCCATGTCTCACTACTGGCGAAAACGTTTCATTATAATCCAGGCCTCGTTTCTGCCGGAAACCTCGTGCTACTAATCTAGCTTTGAAACGTCTCTTATTTCCCGCCTCATTTTTGATTCGAAGAACCCACTTAGAATCAATTACATGTTGGCCTTTTTCAGGTTTGACTAAAATCCACGTTTTGTTCTCTTTTAAAGCATCTAACTCTTCTTGAATTGCCTTTTTCCAATCTTCTTTATATTTGCTATTCAAAGCTTCATCAACAGTTAAAGGTTCTTCACTTATTTTATCTTCTATAGCAACTTCATAAAGAACATGATCTGGAAATTCTTTTGGTTTTCGGTTTCTTAATGGATATCTTCTCTCTACTCCAAGAGGTTCCACGGTTTCTTCTAGAGAAGACTCAACCTCTTCAATGGCATCCATCCATCCTTCAGAACCATCATTTCCTTGAACGTCACCCTCCGGTTCCACTCCTGAAACTTCTATTTCTTTTTGTAAGTCCATTTCTTGAACTACACCTTCTGGTACTACTCCATAAGTTTCTATTTCTTCTGATGAGATTTGCCTCTCATTATTGTCTTTGGATTCTAAAACATCTGTAGTAAGATCAGTTTTAGATCTGATGCTCTCTCCCAAGGGTAAAATCATAGTATTAGGCATAGTAGACTCTTCCACCATTGTCTCATCTTTTGTTGTTTTATCTTCAAAAAAGATAACGTCTCTTGCTTTGTAAACATGTTTAGTTGTTGAATCTAAAAGCCTATAAGCTTTTGATTCCTCGCAGTATCCAACAAAAATCAATTCTTTACTTTTCGCATCCCATTTCTTGCGCTTTTGATCTGGAATATGCATAAATGCTTTACAACCGAATACTCGTAACATACTTAGATCAACTTTTCGTCCAGTCCACACTTCTTCTGGCGTCATTCCCTTGACTGCAAGTGTTGGTGACCTATTCTTCAAGAATACCGCTGTGTTGACAGCTTCCGCCCAATAGCCTCTGCTAAGTCCTGAATCTTCAAGCATGCTTCTTGCTTTTTCATTAATGGTTCTGTTCGCGCGCTCGGCGACACCGTTTTGTTCGGGCGTGTATTCAACTGTAAGTTGATGAACAATACCGTATTCTTTCATAAACGAACTCATCCGCTTGTTAACATATTCAGTTCCATTATCACTTCTTAAAACTTTTAATTTTTGACCGGTTTGCGTTTCGGCAAAAGTTTTAAAATCTCTAAGTTTTTCAAATACTTCACTTTTATGATTAATAAAATATACAAATGTTTTTCTACTATAATCATCAATAATAGTCATGAAGTATCGATGACCTCCAATGGATTTCTCTGACATTGGACCACAAACATCAGTGTGCACTAGTTCCAGTACAGACTTTGCTCTAGTACCTCCAGTCTTTTTAAAAGGTAATCTAGTTTGCTTACCTTTTAAGCACGGGATACATTGTAGTACAGATGGATCAGCAAAACTTACTCCAGTAGCCATACCATCTCGAAGTATTTTCATGTTTTTCAGTCCCAGATGAGCCAGTCGTTTGTGCCACAACTCATATTTATCTATGACAGTAGTAGCATAAGCTAAATTTATATCTGAAATGAGTTTAAATTTGTATACACCATTATCAGGCTTACAATAGAATATCACTTCACCAGTTACATTACATTTAGACTTGTCATAAATCTCACATCCTTTATCTGAAAACACAACTACAAAGTTCCGCTTTACCAACGTACTTACACTCAGTAAATTAGCAGATAGACCAGGAACATACATCGCACCTTTCACTCCAAATCTCTCGCTCTCTACATCACCACTACCAACTCCATGCAGCGTCTCTCCATTCGCTACAACAATATCAACTGAATCGTTAAACTCTTTGTAGTTTTGCAACCAATTTTTCTTCATTGTCATATGTGATGATGCGCCCGAGTCCAAAAACCAATCCTCATTATTGTTTTTTGTCATGGTTCCAAAGGCGGTGTACAATCTCTGCTTGCTCTGGTCTTTATCCTTATCCTGTTTCTTTGTTGGGTTATTCGGACAATCCATAGCTTTATGGGGACCACCACAAATGAAACATTTTATCTGTTTTGTATATTTCTTCTGCATTTTTGCCGGGGTAAATCTCGGTTTACGAACATTTGAGCTTAATGCTGTGCTTGTTGAAGGCACTTCTTCTCTTTGTAAAAGCTTATTTTTTACATAATCAGTAGTTACTATTATATTAGAGTTTTCAATCGCCATTCGCATAGGTAAAAACTCTATAGGCAACCCTTGCAACATTAGTGCAGCCAATAATTCATCATCTACCTCTTTTCCGATGTCTGACAGCTGCTGTGCTGTCATCAGCATACTGGTTACATATTCTCTAGTGTTACTGAACATCGTTAGTTTTAGGCTTACGAGCTTTCCGAGTAGCCTGCATCTGTTATTAACACCTTTATCTTCATATGCAACCTGTAGGGCCTCCCATGTCTCTTTAGCTGTTCTGGCTTTACGTACATGAACCAGGCAATGTTGTTTTATCATTAAACATATCCTTGCTCTTGCCTGTTGATCTCTCTTGCAACTAGCTATATCAGTTACAGTTGTACTCACGTATTGCCATAGATCTTCACATATCAAGTAAAGTTCCATTTGAAATTTCCAAGAAGAATAATTTGATTGTCCATCTAGCTTATCAAATGATGTCAATCCTACATTATTCGGCATTCTCGCCAAATTCTCCGAATTTCCTCCTTCATGTCTCACGTTGCTATCTCCATCATAACTCATCGTTGTTTTATGTAGACAACTTTAGTAAATATGCCCATAACCAGTAAGCATAAGCTAAACTCTGCTTACAATAAGAAAGTTAAAACAAACACATTAAGGTTATAATATTAGAAATAAAGATATTTTATTTCATACTTATAGCAAAGAAACAATACAGCTAAGACATTGTTAAAAGAATGTGAATGACAGTGAAAAAAGAAAATTATATTAATAACCTGCCTGTAACAATTTACCAGTATAAAAACCTCATTTCAACAATATTATATCATAAAGCATCAGAATATAAATTACAATGATTGATAATTAAATCCATATTTTTCATTACAGAGCAATATTCTCTCTGCTAGCACTCTTGACAATTCTGAGCACATTTTATGATCTCCACCATCATGTGTACTGTCAGGGAGGTAAGATACTTACAAAGTATTATCTTACTAACAAGGACCTAGACCTACATTAAATTAATAAACTCAATCAATTCTATATGTGTCACTTTTTCACAAAAATACATGATTCACTCCGTCTTATTTTGCCAAATACTTAGATAAGGAATTATAATCGCGGGTGTACATTTAGTGTTTATAAATGATAAACTTTGATATATTGTAATAATTAAATTCTTTTGGGCTATTTCCGTTTTGGCTTTTTACCAAAAAAAAGATTACTACCAGTTTGTTTCAAGCCCCATTCTCCATTACAGATCCAAAGAAAGTCAACAGGCTCTATCAATGCTTCTCCGTATACACCAATACCCGTCGTCTCTTCAAGTATACCCCAGTACCTGGCTCTATCGAGTGTCTGGACGGCATCAGGTCACTCGCCATGATTTGGGTCATCGTTGGACATACCTTCGTCACTCAAATCAGTAGCGGCATTATGGCAAATCCTTTGGACGCTCTGGATGTAAGTATTATAGAACTGATTCTATTAAAAAGACGCTTCTCTCATTCCGTTAACCAACATAATTTCAGTACCATTTTTAACTACCAGTGCCCGCGACTTTGTACTCATATACTGTTGTTTTCAGTTTTCAAAACAAATATCGTATAGCTACATGAAACCGGTATGTAACCAATAACTATTGCCAGTTAGAGTAAATATACTTGGGTTTTTTGGGACAACATTTTCCAATATGTGAAACTTATTCTAAGATACAACTCCAAGATTCATCATAGTTCGGTTTATAAATTTTCTGTTATGGGCAAACAGATAGCCAGATAGCCACACAATAAATCCAAGAATTGGGATTTCCTTTTCTTTAACCAAAATTACGTCAATTTTTTATTAATTGTCCATGTAAAAATATGACCATGCTACAGTTATATTAGGTATATGCATGGATTAGCGGTCCAATCTTATCACTATAATAATAATCTGTGCCAAACTGCTAATACCTATGAACAAAGTAATACAGAAATAGTGCGATCATTTATAAGCCATGATTGATTGTAATTTATTATTGGTGTACCTACGTATTTATCAATCAAATGATGATCAAGAATAACGCGTGCTTTCTAGATATGCCACATGTGATTTATGTAGATACTATAAAAAACATGATATATAAACAACTAGCTTATGCCCGCGGGTTCGCCGAATTTCAAATTTTTTTAATTTTGTATCTGCTTGTGCGTGTATCATGAGAAAACTACACAACGGATTATAATTAATCCTGGCACGGTGATAGATATCGAAGATTAACATAGAGTTTACTTTTTATCCCCAAAAAAATTATAAGATCCTTGATATGGCCAAAACACTGTAACTCTAAATCAACTGAGTGATTACTACAATGCCGGGTGATACCTATGAAATACATTTAGCCCCGGGAAACAGAAGAGTTCCCCAAGGATCTTGAAAAGCTAAACTCTACGCGTTTGTAGTCGTAGGTATTGCTAGTAATAGCATATCAAATGTTATTTTCCAAGTTGCCTAGGACGTATAACATTTCTGCTAAAGCCACAGAACCTGATGGTTTTCTCGCGTTCTATAAATCTATAAATACCCACTTTGTGCCCTCCCTTGTTCGTAGTGGATCACGTCACTACCCTCAGTGTGGATAACAGCTGCCCCGATCACTGTGGACACATTCTTCATGTTGAGTGGTCTACTGGTTGTATACACTACTGCCGGGAAATTCAATGGCAGTAAGTACCTCCTACTGTGAGTGACATATTTGAGAACGATAAACAATACGCAAATATAAATTTATATCACTACATAACTAATGTGCGAACATCCATCCATGTTTAATATCTAATTGCGTGATAAAGCAGTATTGAATACTATAATGCTAGATCCTTAAAGGTTTACATAGCAAAGCAAAATATTCACAGCAGAGAGAATAAGGAAAGGGAGAAGAAATCGCATTGATAGGACAAAACGCGATAAGACAATGCAAATCCAGAAGAGTAGATAGGACTACTAAAAAATAACAGGAGAAATTTACACAAAACAGAATATGCTCGTGGTTATTTTTTTTTTTATTTTTTTTTATTACATTATAGGCAAGTATTTGATCTCGATCTCACCTGATGGTAAGTGACGATGAGATCTACGATGGAGCATACTTGCCTAGGTAGGAAGGCGGCAGTAGAAAGAGATCTGACCCGCCATCCATGAATGGCAACACCGAACATCATGCCGGAACACGGCTAGGCCGCTTGGCGACATGGCTTTGTTCAGTGGGTGGTGACTAGCCACGGCCGAAGCCTACCACCAGTAGAGTTGTCACCTGGTTGGCACCACCCAGGGTCACGTGTAGGGTATCTCGAGGGTACTTAATTCTCCTACGGACGAAGGTGACTCGACCCCAAGAATGTATCTCAGGGACTCTTAACGCTGTATTTTCTTGTTACTTTACAGTGAAATTAATCAAGAATATTCACCTTTTCTACATCAATCGATTGCTGCGTATGTTTCCCGTGCTAGCCGCAACGATACTGATCCAAGTCTCATTCTTCAATTGGATCACTGACGGCCCATACTGGACTGTCGCTATGAGGCACACTCATAACTGCAGAGTGTTCTGGTGGTCTACTCTGTTACATATACAGAATTATGTTAATCCTGCTCACATGGTGAGTTCCACGGAATATTCGACGACAATGACTCGAATGGGCATATTATTAAGATGTAGTTTCCAACGTAGTCGCTTCCAATGTAAAAAAAATGTCGTGGAAGTTTATTGTTACATCTAGAGCCCTCTATTAAAACTAAATAGAACAAACCTGTAAAACGCATTATATCTTAGAATCTGAAGGTGCGACATCTGGCGACGTTATACAAAACTACAACATATAAAAACAACCTGCTGGTTATACCGCAGTCTTAAGTCTCTATAACTTGCATAGATGTCACTATTCGCAGTATCATTAAGTTTTTTCAATGTGCATATTTGGTGTAATTTATAAATGTCTATCACATCCCTATCCAAACTCATTTGACAGAATTTGTATGAGTGCTCTGTCAGATAAATTGAGGACAATGTTTATCAACACATTTTTAAACAGGCCCCAAGACATACATATTTTGTTTTTTTTTCAGTGTCTCCCACACTCATGGTACCTAGCCATCGACGTACAACTCTACATTCTATCACCACTCGTGCTGTACTGGGTTCTGAGTGGGAATCGGAAAGCGGCCTGGGTGGCGCTGATTGGTTCATTCCTGGCTGTTCTTGGAGCGGCTACCGCTTTCAATTTCGTTAAAAATTTCCCGCCGGCCCCCGTAACACCAGCGTAAGTTAAAAAGAGAATCACTTCAAGAGACTCGGCTAGCCAAGCTTTCCAATGGGGATTGTACACATATGTAGTCAGTTCATTTAATTAATTAAATCCTTAAGCCCTCTATGTGTAATGACGTCTAGTCAAGGCTAATCGAATTTAATCAAGAATGTTGGTATGTAATCTTAGATTATTTCTAATTATTAACTAATGAATAGTAATCAACAAATCTATGCTCATGTTTATATACTTTAACCGGTTCGAATCTTACACTAGTCATTCCACTAGTGACGTGAGCCTGCTCCTAGCACAAATTTTGGCTTAGTTAGGGAGTCTAAAGGGACTAGTTTTTTTCGCAAATTGTTGGTAATGTACCTATATTTTTCTTTTTTTCAGCCGTGCAGACGAACAAGATTATTACTTGACGCGTTACTATGTGAATACATTGTGTAGATCATCACCTTTCTTTGTCGGTATGATACTCGGATATATTCTACATATTTATCGCGGAAAGCAAGTTAAGATACAAAGGGTAAGTACGAGTATATAGATTTACACAATAATCTCCAAATTCATACACACTTATTACAACTTTATCAAACGTCATATAACTGCGCAAAGCAAAACTCTTGTGCGCAGTACTATATGACGTTTGATAAAGTTATAAAACGTCTATAAATTTAGGGGTAAGAATATAGTTTTGTAGCGACCTCTTCAACCTCGCCACAAACTACACAGATAGTGCTGCAATCGCATACAGAACTATATATAATTCTTAATACAATCCTGAATCGCGCAATGAGAGTTTTGGGAGGGGGCATAGCGGCTATTTGGCTGGAAAATCTTCCCTTTCCCACTAAAGTTTTATATAGTCGTTTGTATGTCGATATAAAAACAAATGTACGAACTTTGCATCTGTATGGTCCCAGATTCATTCTGAGCAGAGCGTCAACCTTGTGCATTGAGAGAATTTGAGCTTTTATTATAGGTACTCGTAGCCATACTGTGGTTATGCTCAGCCGTGTTAGGCAGTGTGATAATGTACTCGGTGCACCCGGTGATGCAACTCGACTGGAACAACCATTTGGCCGACAACTTAATTAACTCTTTCATGAGACCCGCGTGGGCAGCCGCCGTGGGCTGGCTGGTGTTCGCTTGCCAACATGGCTATGGAGGTATGATATGTGGCAAATACTGCAATATACGCTCTAATTCAGAGAGAGTATCCTCAGCCTGGCATATGGGCATAATGTGAAGGCCGAATTTGGATAAGTCAAATTAATAGAAAAAAAAATATCGCAAAAATTGTGATTTACTTGGGAACAAAAATAATTTAAAAAAAAAACTTTTCGGGTTTTACTTTTATCTGCTTTACATCAACCATGATCACGGGAGGACTGTGGTGTTAGACGTCCTAGTATCATAGTTAAAACTGGGGCTCGCTCATATTTAGTTGTTGTTTCAATGTCTAGTATTCGTGTAAATACAAGAAATCAATATGCTTGACATAGTATTTACAAATACGCTAAAGAAATGTAGGTTCTTGAACCTACGGACTATGACTTGTCTTAGTATACCCTTTTTTAATTTATACGAGAGGGGGGGGGGGGGTTACTATGAACTTAAATTGGCAATTTTATATTTTACCATACTTATCTTAATAAATCTTTTATCCAAACGTCACTTAAAATTACATTTATAGACAAAGTACCATCTAGCGAAAACTTATTTCGTTAACATGCAGTTGACTAATATATAGTTGACGAATTTTGGTCCGAGACGTGAATTGCCTGTGAATATGAGTTCATGATAAGCACCAGTACTCAGGTAAGAAGTGGCGATGCAACAAAAAACCAGCTTGGAGATGTACGGATGAGATTTGATGCTATTATAATTAGGGTCGACTCAAACCGATCTGAAGATGGTGCGTCGATTCACGTTTGTAACTAAAGCGTGGGCACAACATGCTCAAGACAGGGTCCAATGGAGAAAGAAATGGAAGGCCTTAGCCCAGCAGTGGATCACATAATTAGCAATTAAAAAAATATGCTGATCTCACTTCCATATATACAGGTCCTATAAACTGGGTGCTATCTCTCAGCGCGTGGAAGATCCTCAGCCGCCTCTCGTACGCGATGTACATTGTCCACTACCCGCTGTTATTCGTCATCAACGCTATGCCAGTGGTGCCTGTGTTCTTCAATGTTCATTTCTCTGTAAGTCCACCCTAACTGTTCCCCTAATGCTGTTTAGAATGGCTCTACTTGCAGTCTTTCTATACAAAGTGCATTTTCATTATAATATTTTGGTCACAATGTGCGGAAAGTATTGTGCAATGGATCGCGGGTTATAATCCTGGTAGGGACAAACTTATGTGATGAGCACTAATGGTTGTACCAGTTTTGTCATGGATGTTTAATATCTATATAAGTATTATACACTGGATTCACCCCCAGTCCGTACGGTAACCATAATACAAGCGTTGCTTAGCGTGGGTCCGTATAGTTGGTGTGTTCGTCTGGCGATATTATTATTATTATAATTTAAGGGGTGATCGGAGCCAGTTGTCATTATGCTGGCCACTCTACATTTTAAATTCTCAGATGCTTGATGCGTCACAATCGTAGGATGAGATAAAAAGTAATAACTTTGTTTCGTTATTTTTCAGCTCTTAAAATTCTTATCCGACTTCATGTTAGCTGTGATAGTAGCCTTTGTTTTGACGGTATTCATCGATGCACCGTGCTCTACTTTGATCAAGCATTTCATGGGGGGTGGTAAGTTTCTTTGAGTAACTGAAAAGTGCCCTAACAAGGAAATTTAAACATAAATATGAGTTTAAGAGTTCACCTATTACTGGCTAAAATTCCTTATAAGGCCAGAATTTCTACATTCAGCTCGATATTCCCGCTCTTGTGCGTAAAGCTTAAAAAACACTTACAAACCGCCTTGAAGCTAAAAAAAACAACCAAGTTTTTAGACTTTATAGGTAAGAGCAGTGATAGCCAAGTTGGTAGATCGCTCTCCTCGGTAACGAGGATCAATTCAATTCAATTTTTAAAGTAAATGGCTCCACCGATCTTCGGTGTTTTGCCAGTGTCAAGGTGAAAAATTATGAAAAAGATCGCATATTATGTCCGATGAGAACGAAGAGTAACGAGGATCGCAGGTTCAAACCCCGACTCGCACCTCTGGGATTTCTGGATTTCATGTGCGAATCTCATTTTCAACCACGATTATCACTTGCGGTGAAGGAAACATCGTGAGAACCCCTCGAAGGATGTGTAAAATCCGCCAACTCATACTGGGCCAGCGTGGTGGACTATAGCCTAATCCCCCTTGTATTGAAGGGAGACCCGTGCCCAGCAGTGGAACTTTATAAAGGGCTGGTATTATATTATATAGGTATGGAGATGAGAGATAACTAAAGTACCTTTCGGGTGATACTATCTGTACAAATAAAAAAGTTATACTATGCATTATTCTTACATAAAATCTTGTGTTGTATATATTTGTTGATATAATCATTGTTATCTTTAGGACAAAGAAGGCCAGTGAACGTCGCAGATTCGAGGAAAGATACACCAGTCAATTATGTCATAGATCAACGGAAAGAACCGTCAGAGGGTGTCATCAACTATGCATATGATGATGATATAACAAAGACCAAGTTTTAAAATATTTAGGATCTCTTTATACTTATTTTTTTTTTGTACAGCCTGATATTTTTTTTCGAAAGCTAACTTAATACAAGTCTGCTCCGAATGTTGTGACGTGTACTATACCGAACTTTTTTAATTTAGTATCATGTTATACATGGTGTAAGGGACATGGTAACGAAAACTTTGGGTAGGTACAAGTTACACTTAATGCCTGTAATAAAAAACATTTAAGTCGAAAATCATGGGTTACAAAAGTTGTTATTTTTCACATCACAACACAACGCTCCACGTAAGACCCGACACGAGCATGCTCGAGTGTATCGAGTTTTAATTTTCATTGCAATATGAGGTCTAAAGTAGTAATTATAGTGTTTCTATTTAAAATCACGTTCAGGTAGACTTCTATAATGATTTCATGCCAAATACTGAAACAAAATGCGTATAATTCACGATAAGATTGACGCAAAATTCCTATTGGAGGCGGTCCAGAATCATTAGTTGACACCCTGTATACATACCTCGCCAAGATTATGATAATTGTAATAAAACTTATTTATACAGCAGACACTTCGTAGTTTATTATTTTTACCTCTACCACATTCTTAAAGTATAATAGCTGCCGGTACGGTGGAAAAGAAAAGAAATACCAGTAGAAATACCTAGGTTGGTTGACATTTGAATAGTTCAAGGCAATGTTTATTTGCTCAGAATAGGGATCTTTAAAGTAATCTTTACATCGTCCTAATAGTCAGTATTAAATTCATCACAAAATTGGTTAAATCCGTTTATAAATATCTTTTGTTTGTTTTTTTAGTGACAATATTTCCTATTATGGCCAGAATATCATGAATCCAAATCCTGATACAGAAATGTAGCGTGGACCTTAATGCAGGTACTTATAATTACGAGACGGGACACTTAAATATCACAGATAAACATAATTTATTTATAAAATTTTACTTATCACTATCTACTACCTAACTAACGGTAATTAACATAAGATAAGACGGAGAGCTATTAGAGGCAAGAATTATCCAAGTTAAAATACTCAAATATGTTATGTAATGTAATATGATCAAACCTAAACAAAAGCTATCGCCTTATTACGTATAGTAGTTTTATCAAACAGTATAGGTCTATTTAGGAAACCAAAATCTTATTACATTTATCTATGTTTTAAAATCTTGCTCACATAACACATAAACTTATTAGAAAACTCTGCAGTGAGGCGATACCTCAACGCGAAATATGCCAGTACCCTATGTATCGCTGTAAATATTAATAAACCGACAATTTGGATCACATACTGATCATTACTCATTCCTAGATCTCGAAGTATGAGCGATGGGTCTGAGTATAGACAGAACTCCTGATGACAGACCATGGGCTGCCGGTTTCTGTATAGAGACAAGCAGAAGCCGCTGACACCATATCGAAGATAAGAGGCGGACATGAGGGCTCGCATGGTGCCTTCTATGTAGGGCCCAAAGCCCATGCCGTAGCAGGACAGGGCGAGGAGTGGCGCGGCCGCTGCTGGAGCTATTATGGAGCCATTCTGAGAAAATAATAGATCGTATTTTTATATGAGAATATCTATATACAACAAATAAATAAAATTGGAGCGTCTGTTTGTAATATTAAAATAACCGCTTTTTACTAAGTGAATTTGGATGTTTACACGGTACCTATACCAAAACAACATTTTTTTCAATTTTTATCTGTCTGTCTGTTTGTTTGTTTCGGGTAATCTCTGAAATGGCTTGACCGAGATATCCTAAGTTACTCCTTGTTACATCAACAAGGAGTAACTTAGGCTACTTTTATGTTAGAAAAAATAGGATCTCACGAAAAAAAAAACCAATGTTGCAGCACTGCGGCTGATTGAGTTTAATATCAACAACCTGCAATGCGTCCCGCGGGCTCAGAACGCGCGAGAGTGTTGCCAACGGTTGTGTCTTTGTTAAATATCACGCGGACGAAGTCGCGGGTAACAGCTACTTTTAAAATATAATTAGCAGTATCAGTAGATTATGTAGATGATGTAATAATGCCCATTGTTGCACTCCCTGTGTTGTATTTCTTTTTTTGTTGGTGAAATAATCAAGAGGTATCATCAATATAAAACAATATTAATGAAAAAAAAATCTACCAATTTGGTAGAATTATTGGAGGCACGATGACATTATCATGAAATTGGACAAAGAAGATAATTTAACTAGTCTGTCTAATGTTGCAACGCTATGTAATACAACTTGAAATTAAAGCAGTAGGTGACAATACTTACAGTGACACTAAATGCAGATCCAACTGCTAATCCGAGACCTTCAGAGCAAATAGCAGTGAGGAGCCCGCTGACGGAGAACAGCAGGAACCTATCCCACTCTAGGATCTGGCCTGACATAAGGTATCCAATACCCATGAACAGCAAGCCCAGGAAAAACTGAAATTATTATTTAGTTTTTTATGTATTTCCACTGCACTTCAACTTTTGGATTGTAAAAGGGATTTTAATGACCTTAAATTTGTCTCAAATAGTCCACTACTACTACTCACCATTATAGGCATACTCGAAAAAGTCAGCGCCGCATAATACGCCTTCAAGCCGTACCAGCGGTTGAAATACTCTCGACGAAGCATTCTCACTTGCAAGGGAACTGTAAAGTGTTATACTTAATTTAAGGATATTCTCATAAGATCTCTCTCATCTACTAGCAATAATTATAACACGCTGTAAGAGACTTTTGGAAAGGCCACGTAGGCTTTGACTACTCTGTTGTATCATTAAACCCGGCTATAGAGCGATACCCATTTTATTAATAGTTATCTCGGCGTCGATATTAGAATTGTCGACCAGACAATGAAATTGAAGGAATGTTACTCTTTTATATTTATATACTTACACAATAAAACAGGTATCATAATATACGTGTACATGAAGAAGACAAGGCAGCTGAGGCAGAACTTGAAATTAACAACAGGGACGGCAGCATTGTTGCCTACGTTGAAGAATATGCTGCCCAGCAGCAGCGCGGAAGCCAAATGGTGGGCGAGTTGGATCCATAGAGAAACCTGAAAATGAAAGTAGATTTTTAGCAGAAAGAAGTTTGGGTGATAATTGATATAATGTGCATCCTCAAGGTTTTTATAACTGCATGTCATAAGAAGAGTCTGTAGAGGAATTTGGAGGAACCTTCAAGGAAATTATGTATCTTAATACGAAGTCCATTTTGAAAGTATTATAATCTGATTCTGATCAAAGCAATTACAAGGGCGCGGGGAGGTCCCCATAGAAATAGTTCCGACTCACTGAATTCCTCCTATTTTGAACGAACATCCGTTTGCTTAATATGAAGAACTGAGTAAGGAATGTAGTTGGAAACTCCATCTTCTGCGTTTGTTCTTTCGCGACATGTTCACCAAATATCCTTTGTATTGACTCATCTGAATGTAGCACCGGCTTTCTGTAAAATTTAATAACTACAATATATAATATTTGGGTATGAAATGAGTGAGGAGCAGGGGAGGATATATAAATATTATGTTTTTTTTTTAGTTTTGGCCTTTACCTCTCGAAGGAGTAGACAGAGGTGCACTACAATACACCAACAAATCACTGATAGTATTTGGCTTCAAAGTGATAGGGCGTGAAGCTATTGCCATAATATTTTAGTTAAAATTGTAAGTGATGGCGGCCTGATTAGCGATTTTGGTAGTACTGCTTGCTGTACCGAGGGCTTTCAATCTAGGTAGGGACGAAATTTGTGTGATGAGCATGAATGTTTAATATCTATATGATATAGTAGTATTTATGTCAACTTTATCTTGTTTTTGCGTGGGAATACTAATCAAATAATCGTAAGACATTATGGTATTTATTTTAACTCCCGCTATTTTACCTGCCGCCTCTGACTGTCATTCTATCCAATTTTCGGCACATTTTTCCATTTTGGCAGAGCTCCGACAGCTGAGCTGCAGACTCCACATCGCTCTGCAGAGTCTCCAGTACGAAGTCGGCAGGATTATGTGTGGTGGGGCAGATGTGACCAGCTTCGGTTAGATACGGAACAAGCAGCTGAGGTGCACCCTGCATAGATTGAATATAGATGAGTCTTCGATGTGTGAAGTAAGTTGCATGTAATAATTAAATATACTATCATCGTGTCAACCATGGAGTGTCTTGCCCGTTTTTCTCCATAGAAACGGCATTCCGAACGGGTGGTAAAGTGGTAGCTTAGCACATTGTAACTATTTTGACGATTCAAAAGTACTGTACTTAATGGTTTACATGAATAAAAAATATTCTGATCCTGATTCGTTCACGCACATGGCACTATCTCCTGAGATAAAAGAGATAGGTTCAAAACTACTGGTAGCTGGCTCAACCACCACAGTTAAATTAAACAGCACAAACAACATTATGTAATATTGTTGGGTTCGATGCTCGAGAGTGGTTTAAATGTTGTTAAGTATCATGCAACTCAACAAGTTTGTTCTAAGTTGCGTACCCGGTTTAATAGGTATTGTTAAATTAAATAACTAAATTACATACTGTTTTGTGTACTACCTATACTTACGAATCAAATATGTTCTTAACACAAGTATAAGTTATAATGACAATATTACAACTTTAATATACTTAAAACAACTTAGCTAATAACTACTCCTAATTTTTTTTGGCTTTCTATGGAGCTAAATTGCTTAGATTTTGATAAAAAATTTAACTATTCACTTTTCATTTTACTTAAGCTTGGTACATAGCTACTTATATACTTAGGTAGGTGTGATTCGTCAAAGGGCGACGAAAGCATAAAGTTTATGACAAAGACACGTGTTTAACCCTTAAATGATGTCTCGATAATAGTCTGCCATAACTCTGGCGTGATTCAGTTAACCCTCACGCAAGTAATGGCTTAGACATAAAACGCTTTAATGGAGATTACTGTATGCTTCATAAAACATTTGCTTTAAAAAATGTTCTTTTTATAAACGACAAACTAAATTAAGTTTAGTCTTTGAGTACAACCAATAAAAACTCATTTCATAAACAAATATACTCTACATATAATGAGTGCATTTTATTATTAACATTACCTATCAACTAGATAATAATATATGAACATTTATAATTTTCTGTGCTGAGATCTTTTTTGAAAAAAAAATTAGTAATGGTCTATGGTTAGAAAAAAGTATTCACAACCAAACACAATGACAATCGTACAAACAGTAATACTCAAAAACTTTTTGACATCTATGATTTCCATAGAAAGTGTTAGCTCTATAACAGGCTTTATATTGTAAAACATCTGATTTAGAGTATAATGTTGTTTTCCGTTTACATTCTTCAATAACACTCTTTTATTATTTACCATAGCAACACTTTGAAACTTAAACGCAAGAAACTTTCCCCAAGGGTTATTAGCAATGACAAAGCAGTGTCGACGGGTAAATATGAATATTACTCTTGAGGCGTATTTTCCAACAGGATCCATGCGGAAAATGTTCAGTAACAATATTGAAGAGAAAAAACATTTCGAATGTAATTGTGACAATGTGTCAGGAAAATAAGTTGACTTAAAGTCCTATGGCCTAATTAATAATAAGGACCAAATTATACAAGTAATTGGTACATACTAATAGTTATTTTGTTCCCACAACAAATGTGTCGGATAATGGAAGTCGCTTTAGTGACCCTGCTGCACGCTGCAAGTCACGAGACCGCAATCTAAAACTTAGCTCGTAAATCCAATGGCCATGGCGCAGTAAGGTTTAAGAATGGGTTCCACAAGCCAGATGATGTAGTGTAGGACAGTCCTTCACCACGTGGACCGATAATATGAGCTATACGATTGGAGGACCATGATTTGTAGAATTAATTGAGGAGGCCTTAGTCTAGAGCAGATGCTATCTTACCTTCTATTCAACTTATTTATTTCAACGTCCAGCCTTTTGATCACTATGCATAGTGTTAGATATCAAAAGACAGGCCGTATATATGGTTACACCACACCTAGCAACACACTCATACCTACAAGTGATAGTAGGTAGATATGACTAGTTTTAATACCTACGCCTACGTTTAGACGTTTTATGATAGTTTAACGTCCATTTGTAGCGGGTGTGACCCGCATCAAACGGTACATTTATAATTATGTGTATTGTCATGTTTACGCAACACACTGTGCCTTTGTGCTAACGAGTTTTTGGGGTGTTATAAATTAAAGTTCTCATGTAGATGACTCGAATTAATGGTTACAATTTTATTAGTTAACCTTTGTTATAAGCAATTGTAGAAAATAATTTATGGCGGTTCAGTTGGTTTACGAGTGTGGATAGGTATGGTTGTGCAAGAAATGTCTCAACACCCTTCAGTTCGAATATCATTTGCAGATCATAGGATAGCGTGGGCTTCTTTGTCATTGGTTATTAATTTGAACTTAGAATATTCAAAACTCCACCATAGATACATTTTCAATGTCTAAGAGTTTTGGTCAAAATCACTTCTATATGGCTGACTGTACCAAACACCGTTTTAGTTTGAGTCTAAAGTATTATTGACGCTTAAATATAAATTATTTTTAACAGTACTTTTTGAATCTTAATTAACTGATTGTTAGAATTTACTGAATAATTCGATATTTTAAAGAAACGTCCATCATATAATACATCAAGCGACCTTAAACATGATTAGCGTTGTCTTAAGATGGCTTTGATATGAAATTATATCTCATCATGAAGATCTTCAACTACAAGTTCTCAGAACTACTGACATAGCAATTAGTTTTGACGTGAATCAAATTTTAACCGCAATAATTTTCCGAGCAATGGGTTAGTACCTATGATTATTAAATTACTGTCTAAATTTTATGAATACGTAAGTACGTATTATTTATTTTAAAAACCTACCACAAAGGAATGGAAAAAACCTTTAATTGGGGAGTGTACTTCTTCTAAAATAACAGATTACTAACCATATTTGCAACCAAAATGAGTTATTGTGAACCATGTGTCTATCCAGATAACTGCTATGTTAGGTCCATTGTATTATAGTATAATACTTTCTAATCTAAGCCTAGGCTTATTCTGACAAAGGGATGCCAGATACTTGAACCGAAGCAAGTACGCACGTCACTAGTAATGAATAAACCATTTGATTCGGGATCACGAAAACTTTTGCATGATTGGCATCTTTGGTGATACGAAGTTGGTTAATTAGTTTGTTAGGAGACAATAAAACTTTGTTAGTGGAAAACGAGGGTTCACTTTATACTGATTTGACTGATGTTTTCGAATTATGTTTTAAACAATCCGAAGATTTCTTAGAATAGTCCATTTTAATTTTGTCGGATTAAGATATTACCTCCGTCGACGACTTCATAAGTAATTGTCTGTATTGGTTTCAACAATAAGTTTATTGGATGCACATAGGCATTGTTGTTTGCGGCAGTTTGAAACCTTTAGCCCTAACTCTTGTTAGACCTGAGTTATAAGATACCTTAGAATTAGTATCCATGCATGCGGTATTTGCCTATAATCAATCAAATCACGACTAGTATCATTTACGGCAGTTTTTATAGCTTTTAGTATTAGTATTAGAAGACACGTACATGATATGAACCCTCCCGATATGCTGTTACTTTGGATTTATTTATCACACCGAATCTAGATTATCAGCTAGGTATTGATACGTCTTTTGTTTCTCACTTGTGTTGTCTGAAAAATATATTACCTGATAGCAACACATTCCTCTGGCCAGTACATAAATTCTATCGAAGAGTGTGAACAATGATGCCGAGGGCTGGTGCACAGTGCAGATGATGGTACGACCCTGGCGAGACAGCAGCCTCAGAAGGACCACCAGCTGTCTGATGGAGACGATGTCCAGGCCACTGTAGATCATCAAAGGATGTAAGATAAAATTCTAGTAGTTACTTTCAAAAGTAGTGTAGTAGTGGATAGTTCAAAACGTACGTCGTCGGCTCATCAAGGAAGATAATAGGTGGATTGTTGACCAGCTCCAATGCAACGGAGAGACGTTTCGACTGGCCCCCAGATAGACTCTCTGTCATAGTATTCTGATGGTCCCATAGGCCTAGCGTTTGAAGGATTTCCTCCACCTGAAAATGTAATAAATAATGGAGTTCAAACTTTAACGATTAAATTCAAACGTGAATTAAGATTTACCGAAAAAGAATCAACTTTATGTATAAAATATATTTCCAAGGTCAAACATTTACATCCTGAACTGTTCAAGAAATTATTTCCCTTTGTCGTCACGATCACAAATACGGGCCTTAAGGTCAGCATGCATTAAATCATTAATTGTCTCGATTCCCTTTCATCGATTATGTGTTATTTTCCTGTATAGACATTATTTCTCTTTTCGCTGAAATGACGTTGATGTGTTCCTGTATATATATTTTTTTTATTGGTTTAACATTATTTACTTGTTTACGTAATTTACAACTTGGAAGTACATGCAACTTGAAAGAGTTACACATAATGAATTTACTCTGACGACAACTGGGCCGGTTTCAATGAAATCACTTCAGAATGCTCTCGTTTTTTCAATAAAGCGGCGCAATTGAGTCTTTAGAAACACTTTTAACTCTTATTCCTCGTGCCTTCCACTTTCATTGTTTTTTTAAAACCTTTTTTGTTTTTTCAAGAATAACGTACGTAAATACGTTTTACGCTCAGGACTTTGGTACTACTTTGGTATAGTATAATATACAATACCTTTTATATATTTAAAAAAGTGTGTTAGTTACACCATTTATAACTCAAAAACGGGTTGGCTGATTTTTATGTTTATTGATTTCTTATATTTACGCGAATACTACGCATTTAAATAAAACTAATTTTACGGATTCTATCGATTTACGGATTCTATCCCGACGTTTCGGCTGCTTTACAGCAACCATGGTCATGGGAGGACTGAGGTGGTTGACGTTCTGGTGTCATAGTTTGAAACGGGGTACCCTCATATTTGATTAAACGCGATAGAATCCGTAAAATTAGTTTCATTTAAATTTAATATTTATGTTATGTATACGTTGTTTTTTTAATTCGCCTTTGCCCCAAATAACAGAATAACGTTTGAAACAGGGAAAAAATCACATAAAATAATAAATAAAGATAAATCATTTTCTTATACGTCATTTGTATCTGAGGCCGTACGAAATTCGCCGGGACAGCTAGTTATGTATATTTACGAGTTTTGTATACAAACAATGCGTTTAATTTCATTGTAATGAAATGAATGACTATTGTATTCGACGTCCTCATTTTTGTTCTGCTAACGAGCCTTTTAGAAGACATTTAATTTTCAGTCTTGAATTTCAGTCAAACAATGAATAGGCTTGTACTGTGTATCTTCCAACTAATGAGTATAGAGCTCCGACCTCGCAGCCCTGTAGTGCAGGCAGATACATACCATTTGTGGTAGCCTCACTATAGATCAATACGGTCACACAAAGTTGATACAAACACTGGGGATTGAAGTAGTCAATCAGACCATAATAGCCTTGTATCTTCGTTTTTGTTTTTTTTTATCTTAACTCAGGGTTACAGTTTTTCTATTTTTAACCGACTTCAAATAGGAGGAGGTTCACAATTCGGTTGTATTTTTTTGTTACCTCAGATCTCCGTCATTTATGAACCGATTTGGAAAGTTATTATTTTATTTGAAAGGATATTTACAGATTGATCCCATTTTTTTCATAGAAACGTCCTGATGAATTGAGTATTGGCACCGACTCCACATTCGTTAAATATCTGATTTTAGTAAGACAAGTTTCAATATTAGATTATTTTGTGCTTTATAGATTTTTGAAGACGGTTTTTTGTAAGAAAGTTTTTTTTTTTATTTTGAACCATCTCACTTACAATGAGTTCCTTCTCCGCCCTCCCCAGCTCCTTGCCTAGCTTGAGGTCGGCGGCGATCCTCATGGCCTCCAGCACGGTGAGCCGCGGCTGCAGCAGGTCGTCCTGCATGATGTACGTGCTCAGCTTCTTGTACACGCGCATGTCACGCGCGTGCCCGTTCACTGTTATCCTCCCTGTCACGCCATTTGTACTGTAGATTGAGAGGATCATTAGAAAGTAGTCACGTTATACAGAATGTTAGCAGTATCAGAACGAAAACTGATATCGTATGGATTCAACTAATGATTCTGGACCCCCGGAGTTGGAATTTTCCACAGATCTATTTAAATTAAATTTAGCATAAAATCATAATATAAATCTATCGCGATGTGTTTTTTAATAAAAAAATTGAATCACTAATTTAGACTTAAAATATGCAATGCAAATTAAAACTATACCGCTCGAGCGCGCATGCCACTCGCATACGTTTTAGGTATCGCGCGGTGCTTTGGTTGTGATCGCCTTGTTTACAATACATTGCGCGCTCAAATAATATCACGACATTTGTAACCTATGAGTTTTGTCATAAATAACTTCTTTAATTTTCTTATAGTCATTAAGTATGACCTTTACCCAATGCTTCCGTTACCGTGCCCCCTACACCCTTACACCCTACATGAATGCAGTGGTAAAAACGTTTATGACCGAAAAAAAGCATTACTAACTAAAATAGGTATATAAGCGAGCAAAATGCGACCGTAATGCAGCTAGCATGCTGTGAACTGGAATAATAATGAGATGCACATGCTAGCTGCATGAAGCACGATTTTCTCGCACGTGACACTGGCACGCTTGAATCACAGACACTACGCTTCCCGAGCAACTATTCACATGCTTATATTAAACGTCTTGTAACCTGTACGTACAATGATTTACCTAATAATACACATGCAAGTAGCACGCATTGTCATGTTTGCTTTATGCGGGTGTATTGCGGGATTTGTCAGTTTATTAGATACCCTGGAGGCTAGCTCCATCTAGTGTACTCTCTATACATCACAATTTAAGCTGGAAACACTAGAAGGCGCTGCCAATAATGAATAGCAATCCTTATGCTAATGGATTGGCATAAACGTCTGTGCATAGGCAGTATTTACCATAGATAATTAGTTTAAATGTTGAACGCAAACTACATTAGGGCAGTTTTACTACAAAATAAATCCCAATCCCGAAAAGATCACCAGCAATATAATGCAGAAGACGACCGGCGGGTATGCAGTTATTCACTGGGTTTTTATTATATTTAACTTTACTATAAATAATTTATAAACTAAACTATTAACATAGATATTATCCCGGGAAATTTTAGATTTTCACAGAATAATCAAATAACATTGACCCACGTGTTCGGCTCACAAACACAGCCAGTCGAAGTATAAAACTATTTAATAATAAACCAGTTATTCTAATCAATATTTTATGTGTCACGGTCATATCGGACAACCTCTTAATTATCATATCAATTTCCATCGGATTATAGCACAAATATGGAGTGCTGCATACAAAATAACTCACTTATATCCAGCTAGAATATTGAGGAGTGTGGATTTTCCAGCACCAGAAGGTCCCAGTATGCATGTCAGCTCGCCGGAACGAAACTCTCCAGAGATATTGTGAAGGATGTTGCTGTCTCCTGAACAATGAGAAAATAAAGTTAGTGTGATCTTTTGGCAAAAGTTGTGATTTGTTGTTAGAGCAAAGCATATATATATATGCATAGAGACCACCACGTTTTATTCCATTGCTTAAACACATATGAGCGAGACGAGATGATAATACCAATCCGAGATGATACCAATAGACATCGTAATCAGTATTTTTTTTCCATTACTAGCTAAGGCTAAAGCTAATTAAAAAATCGATCTCAAATTTGAGAGCAATCTTAGAAATGTCATTCTAGTAGAAAATTACATCTATGAGTGCACTTAAGTTCGCTCACAGAGTTCAAATTAGTAGTACTGGCCTCAGTGAGTGACATGTAGTGAAAAAAAAAGAAAAGAAGACAGCCTCATTGCTCTCATATTCCCTATTAACAAGACCTAGCCTCACCATTTCTTCTTCTATTCCTCGTGTTCATTTAACACGACGTGTCAAAACTAGCCTTTGAGACTGAGATTTTTATTCCATTATATTTCATCGCATTTCATTTCATAAAGAAGGAAGAGTTTTTTTTTAACTAGCTGCTAAAAGTACTAATCCTAATCCATAATTAACGAATCACGTGATACACGTGAATCAACTTCGTCAAACCGCTCATCTCAGTGAGTTGCACATTTTGCATCAATTTGTGAGCGCGCTGCGGTCCGTTTTAATTGACTGCGGTTTCCGATGGACCGGTGTACTTTAATTAAATGAATTGCACAATCGCTTCACTTGAAATGTTTCAATAGTGTAAGTACTCTTTACGTACGAATAGTAGTAAAGTAAGAGATAATCCAGGACGATAATGATCGTACTCCTAGTATGTACATTCCATATTTTTTTCAGCTCTAAGTTTGGTCTGAGTTTTTAGCTCACTGGCTATTTAAGTCCTGGCCCCATGAAAGTATGTAAGTTATGTAACTAAGAGTGCTTTTAAAAATTTAAAAGCACGTAGGATCAGATTACGTAATCGGGAAAGCAGGTCGGATATTGCGAGGATAATGAAAACATACAAGACAAAGATGCGTCGAGCTGTGCATTCGATTACGAATCATTTAGTAATTCACTCGTTTACATAAAAAAGGCTTTCTGCTGAAATAGCTATACCTTATATTTATTAGTTAGTTATACATGACACTCATATTTAAAAAGAAAAGGTATATTTGGGATTCATGAGCAATGAATCCGATCGTTTTTGGATATAAATACTAAAACAGAGCCAATTCATTGATGATGACGTCATAGTATTTGTACAAGTTGCAACTAGCACGGTTGAGTGACCTCTCCGTGTGTTTCCACAGAAGAAATGTAATTCATAGCCTCGTTAGGAGGGTAACGTTGTAAATGCATTCCGGTAACGCTGGCAACATTTCACTACTTATTTGATTTTACATAGTGCGCTGGGTTTGACAGAGACAGAGAATTAGCTGTCCTGTCTGGTCCGTTCTGTGAACAGATTGGGGGTATAACTGCGAACTGGTTGTATGACATTTCGTATGGTCATACAAATGATTAGGCCGAGTAGATAGGGTTATTCAAACAAATTTATTTTTTTCACATAAAATATTATAGTTTATCTTAAAGAATATAGGACGTTGTGTAAAGAGGTCCTTGAGAGCAAATGTAGAGTAGATAAAATTAAACTAATCAGCTTCCTATAGCTATTAACTTGATTCAAACTCAATTAGTAAGAAATGTTATGTACCTACAGCAATTAAATGAACATTATGAAAATCTTCTCGCGCGTAATCGACTCGGGGTACCTGCAATAGAGCGAAGAGCCGTCGGGTCACGACTATGACATACCTTGAATAATAACAATACGGGTCACAGTTTAAGTTGTCATCGTCATAGTTCACTTCACCGAACAAAGTTTGAAGACCTTATACAATGTTAGGATTACTCTTTACAAACTATTTATATAGTTATTACGTCATACTTAAGGTGCACTTAACGTCATACTTAATGTCCTAAATGGCACATCAACTTCCTAGTTCCCTTCTTACTTTACAAAAACCATCATCTGTAGGTATATTAAATTAACAAACATTGTACCAGAAGTGAAATTTAAAGAGCAGCAAGAAATGGCGAATACTTGATATTTAATACTGAAACGATGTGTCATTGTTTTGGTTTAAGGAAGTAACGTGTAGAAGAACTTTCAAATTGGCCTTTCCTCAAAGCACATCGTACTCAACATTATTTTCCTGCTTTTGACTACTGATTACTTCTATATCACGACTGACTGGATCAACCAATCAAATTTACTATGCAGCTTATTAACAGAGCCCAACGATTACGTCACTTAAAATACTTTTATATCTACTTAACATAATGACACTTACGTGTGGGCCTTTTTTTTAATTTGGCATCACCATAGCTATTTTGCCAGTGTCAAGTAATATAAATTATTTCCGTTTTGAAGCATATGCACAGGCCCAAAGGCTAGGCCCAAGTAAAATACCACCCATCCCTCAGTCAGTAAAGTGATGGATAATTTACTGAAAGATTTTTTATGGATTTTTTGTGAGAAACTGAAAAGCCAAGTTTTGTCACTCTGTTTCAATTACCTACACTAGTGCACTTTACCGAACCCATAATGGTTAATATTCCACTTATATCACTCAATATAACTCGCAGGAACTCTAGTTTTAGAATTAATTATAAAAAAAAATAGAAATTAATTCATAACCGACGCTATGACTTTTTACCGCCACAGTTTACCGCCAAAAAAAAAACGTGTGGGCCTTTCTCCGTAATAATTAATTCAAGACCATTATTAAACTACCGCTACAAACGACACTTCAGCCCAATTTGTACGATATCCTCCCCCAACATTAACAAGGGTAGTAACGTATGCAATCAATAAGAGCGACCGTCCTTACGATTCTTACCCATCGCTCCTACGTCGGATATCTGCCCACATAAATTAAATCTCTTGTACATTCTGCAGGCCTGGTACTTTTGTCAAATTCAGCAGTTGGTATAACTCGCCTTGTAAATGAGGGTCGCAGGTTCGAACCATGATTATCTCTTACTCGCACTTCAGCAAGCACGTAAAGCCGTCGCTCCTGAGCCTGATCTCTCTCCGGTCATGAAGTCTTGCCATCTTATCAGACTTTGAGAGTGAGGCAAGAGATAGTAGATGTCATTGCGCGAAGCTTGTATACTATAATATCTCTTGCGTGGTTGGGTAGTCTTCGTTGAGATTGATTGTCGTGACGCCATTATAATATTTTTTTTTATTTAACCGATGCTTTAAACGGAAGATGTAACATGGGGAGTTTTTTTTAAAACAATTGCGAATATTACGTCCTTGACATGAAAGGGATCGCGAGTACTGATGTTAATTAAATAATTGTCCTTTTCATTTGTAAATCAAATTTTGTATGAACTCTTCCGTAGATCCGTTACTTATTACGTCCTGACACGATTTATATCTTAATTGGGATTACAATTGCTGGAATTTTTTATTACGGTGTATGTCAAAAATTAAAATTGTCCCGTGAAAAATTAAATTTTTCAGCAGGTGCTCGATGCAATAAAGTTGATGAAATATTTTCAGCTTATTATCAGATGTTTATGTCGACATCGCAATACTTGATCCGATGGAATTCCCAAATAAAAACAATGAAAAATTATTATTTTTTAATATATATTAACCACAGATTAATTACTTGAATTGAACAGGCTTAACTAAAGAGCAGCGTAGCTACGTAGAAGAAAGTAAAATACGCTTTTCCATACGCTATTATTGCGCGTAGAAACGAAGAGAGAACTCAAATGCGCATATATATTTATAATGAGGGAGGACTCAGTCCGCCCGTGACCATGGTTGCTGTAAAGCAGCCGAAACGTCGGGAACGTAAACACATAAAGTAAACGCGATATATCCGTTAAAATAAGTTCTATTTCAATGTGTAGTATTCCTATATTTACAAGAAATCAACATGGTAATGTATTTTTAAAGATTTAAATAAAATAAAAAAGTAACAAAACAAGAAATAAGTACCTTATCTGTTTACAAAAGAAAGATCGAACATTGTTTGTTTTGTTAAGAAATAATTTCTCGCCTTGGCTCGAGTCAATGACTTTGAGAAAGTGCTACAACCAGTTTGCGTCGAAAGTGAAATGTGATGCAACTTTCGTTTGTAAAGGCAGTGCAGTTTTGGCATCATATCCTTACTTTTGAATTGAGTACCTATTTAATATAATATAATAATTCCAGCCCTTTTTAATGTCCCACTACAGGCCCCTCAAGGGGGATTAGGCCATATTCCACCACACTAGCCCAGTCCGGATTGGCGGACTTCACAGCTCATTCGAGGGGTTCTCTCAGATATGCAGGTTTCCTCACGATGTTTTCCTTCACCGTTTAGCAAGTGATAATCATGATTGAAAATGAGATTCGCACATGAAATCCCAAAGGTGCGAGCCGGGGTTTGAAATTGCGACCCTGTTTACTGAGGCAAGCGTTCTACCAACTTGGCTATCACTGCTTCTTTCTACCAACTTGGCTATCACTGCTGTTTCTATATGCTCTATCCTTAGTTCTCGCAAAGATTAAAAGGGTAAAAGTTAATAGTTTACGATATAGCCCATGTTTTTAAATTATATCGAAACTGTATATACTCTCTACAAGAATGCCAAATAATCTAATCAACCTATCATTGTAATTTCGGTCAGATTTTTTATTAAGAAGATACTACGCCCAGACATTTGGTAAGAAAATTAACAAACACAAAATTCAAACACGAACTCTTAGGCTGGCGCCACTAGGCAGAGGAACGGGCATACAAATTACATAAAGTGCTGGTACTGTACCCGAAAAATTGGTTCAGCACGTGCCAGAATTTATGAATAAGAGTTCCGTAGTACATTTTATTTTATAACTGCAGTAGCAGAGTTTCCAGGCTTACGAGAGATTTGCGATTACCACACATGCTTTGTGATAAAATTAATTGCTTTTAAATGTTAGCCCTTTTATTGTCCCACTGCTGGGTACGAGCTGCTCCCTAATGCAAGGGGAATTAGATTATAGTCCTATACGCTAGCCCAGTACGGGTTGGCGGACTTTACCGCTTTCGAGGTGTTCTTTCAGACATGATGCTTTCCTTCACTGTTTAGCAAGTGATAATCACGGTATTAAATGAGATTCGCACGTACAATTTAGAAACCCTAAATGTGCGAGCCGGGGCTTAAAACTGCAACTCTCACTACTAAGGCGAGCATTGGCTTTACTTGGCTATTATGGGTTATTTGTGTGTATAATCATTATATTAAATAGCCAAAATGAGTCATAATTTAAGTCATATGAATTACTGAAAACATATTTTAATAGAATGTCTAAGTTCTTCGTTGCATGATGGGAAATATACACATCTATAGGTTTCCTATCACTCACATTTCAAGTAGCTCTTATTTGTAGGAAGGCAGCGATAATTAAATTATACCACGGTACCCTGAAAACCGTTTGCAACCCAAAGCGGCGTTCCCTTGAATGAGGTCCGAGAAGATGTAAAAGGGTGGTGGGAAAAAGATTGGATGGCCAGTTGGACATGACGGCGAGGTATTTGCGAGTACACACCCCTGCAGTTTGTCGATTCACTATTTTCCTCTCATTTTTTAAACACTGAATTGTAGCGGTGAGATTAATCCAATTTTGGTGTGTGAGAGACATCTCGCAGTTACTTTGAATATCATAGAGGGGTTAAAAAAAATACCAAGCATTTTTTTTTTGTGGCGATATTCTCACCTCGATCAATAGTTCAAAACTAGTCCGGAATATTTTTGATCACTACTTTAAGGGGCACGGTGGTGATATATCTAGAAGATAGCCGTTACCAAAAAGGTCTGGAGAAAGCTTGACCTTGACAGAAACGGACGATACGCTAATTTTAACGAAGCATTCCTCATTAATTCTCGAATTGCGAATTCCAATTTACTTAATTAATTGCGAGGACGTGTTTAACAAGTTTTTAATTAATGTAGCCTATTTAATATAGCAGCAGTAATAGCCAAGTTGGTAGAACGCTTGCGTCGGTAACGAGGATCCCAAGTTCAAACACCGGCTCTCACTCCTCTGAGATTTTTGGATTTCATGTGGGAATCTAATTTTCAACCGTGATTATCACTTGCTAAACGATGAAGGAAAACATCGCGAGGAAACCTGCATGGCTGAGAAAACCCCTTGAAAGATGTGTGAAGCCCGCCAACCCGCACTGGGCCCAACAGTGGGACATTAAAAAGGGCTGGTATTATTATTTAATATAGCTAAAGATAAAATCGCAAATCCTTGTTGGATACGGTTCTATAGACCATAAATAATCCAGTATAAGGTTCAATCCGTTCTTCCTTCAGACTGCCATTTAACTAACAGGAAAATGTATGTTATTTTATCTAATTCTATACGAAAACATTTTGTTTGTCTTAATACGATCTTAATGATGTTCAATTAAGGTCGTTATGTACGGCGATCGTTTCAATTAGTCACTTTATGACTCTACGAATGTAATTTATTGCTAGAATTTTCTCACTTCTCAATCATATTACCTACCATAATTAAGGCCTGATAAAAATCTGACCAAAACTGAACTATTACTTCACTGATCTGACCTGACATAGAATTTAAATGCGACCAAATTTTCAAGTATTTAATTTATTCAATAAAAAAATATCATTAAAATCGGATCATCACAAAAAACATATTACAATATTCGATTGCCTGATTAGCGCAGTTGGTAGTGAATCTGCTTTTTGTTCCGAGGGTCTTGGGCTCGAATCCTGGTAGGGAAAAACTTTGTGCTCATCAGAGCACGAATGTTTGTACCCAAGTCATAAATGTTTAAAAACTATATAAGTAATATATACTGGGTTCAACCTCAGTCGCTACTCATATATATCACACATCGATATTGATAAGATTTATATTATAATTGCTATTAAATACTGTACATTGGCAAAATACCTATTGCTCGGTAGTAGAGGTTATTCAAAGAAAGAAAATAGATGTTCTATGTGTCTTTGTAAATAATAAAAAAATTGTTTACATAGCAGTAGTAGGGGAAAGTGGGGTAAAATCGGGACGCTAAGGGAAAAGATCAATAAAAAGTACATTTTAATTATTACAAATCAGATTTATTAAAATTCGTTTAGTAAGACTAATACTCTTTTAAGTTTAACAATGAGATCACTAGTTTAACAAATATGAATATAAAAAAATATATACTTCTAAACCTTTCCATTTTACGCTTTTGCCCCATGCCTGTTCCAAAACCGGGTACCCTCTTATTTTATACCCGACTTTGCCCCTAACATCTGAAGCACTTGAATTGGTCCAGCTCCTCGGGTTCCCAGCCTGTACAGCCTTCATGAGCCCATTTTTTGCATGTCAGGCATTGCACCCAATCGTCACTGGATCTGGTGTTGCCATATATTTCTGTGCAATAAATGCAAATATCATCTGAAATTTTCTTTTTTTTTGAGATTTTGGGATTCACTAAGTCATTTCTAAGTTTAGGAACATTTTTCTTATTTATTTTTTTGGCATTTTCTTCTAGTTCTAATTTATAAGGTGACGAAGTAATAATAGCTGTTTTACCTCGACGAGCATTTGTAGCTTTTGTAGATATTTTTCTTGTGACATGAGGCTTAGGTAAAATATCAGCTGGTGAAAAAGCTAAAGACTGCGATTCCTGGGATGTGCTTGGTTGTGGGCTACCTGGTGGCTGCTGTGATGGGATTGATTGTGGATTTAATACTAAAGCTTCTGAAACCTGATGCTGGTGTTCTTGCACAGTGTTAGATTTAGCTAAGTTGGTGTTAACAACAGTGTTTTCATTTGGAGTTTCAACTATAACTGGTTCAGAAAAGTTCGTCACAGAGTCAGTACATCTTACATCAATATCTGTTGTAGCAGCAGAAATAAAATCATGATCAGAGAAGATATTCGGAGTCAGTGGATAAATACCTGTTTTAGAAAAACCACTCATTGCATTTTGAAGAGTCGCCGCTTTCGCATATGAAATCCCAAAAAGCTGTGCAATTTGAAATTGAGTTACAACACGACCTGGATGATTACGCATCCATGTCATCACTTCTTGGCTGTAATAGGTACTTAGTGGGCCCATGAAGCTAACGTCGAGGGGTTGCAGACGATGAGTGCAGTGTGGTGGAAAGCTAACTATGATGACTCCATTTGCTCGTGCTTTTTCTATCAATGCAAGATTTTTGGTATGCGTGGCATGTCCATCAAGCAATAGCAATACAGGATTATTCTTAGTGGGTTTGACGCTTTCAATGAAGTGACCAAGCCAATGAACAAAAATCTCGCTTTGTATCCATCCACTAGGATGACATATAGCAATAGTTCCAGGCGGTGCACCATCTAACAATTCAGCCTTCATACGGACTCTCGGAAAAATTAATAGCGGTGGAACGTAGAAACCAGCAGCAGACATGCATAAAACTGCGGTAATTAATTGGCCTCTTTCAGCTGAAGAGATAAGGCCTACTTGCTTTTTACCTTTTACAGCAATTACTTTTGATCTTTTTTTAGGGACGGTCGTGATGCCTGTCTCATCGACATTATAGATATTGGTTGGTCTAAAATTGTATTTGTCTTGCAATTCAGTTAGTAGGGAGAAAAACTTAGAGACATTTACCCTGTTGAATCCCATCGCACGTGCAACTGAAGTAGGCTCAGGAAGGCGTAACGACAAATCAGTATGACGACGTAGAAATCCGTAAAGCCAATCCATTCCAGCTAATCCGGTATCTTTGTTAAAATTATGATTTTTTTCGGCCATTTGAAATGCGAGTTGACGAACATCTCTATAGGTAAGTCCAAACAACTGAGCTTCAAGGTCTTTTATGTGCTGATAAATTAAATTTTCTTGGTCAACTGTAAAAATTGTTTTAAAGCGTCCTAGACCTTTTTTAGCAGCATTTTCTATATTATTATTTTTTCTATATTTTCTTACTCTGTCTTCAAGTGTTGATTGTGGTACAGAATGATTTCGGGAAGCGATGCGATATCCAAATTTTCCCTCTATTACCTCTAAAATAGCTTGTTTCATACCCTCTTCACTCCAAGATTGTCGATTAGTCGTCCTTTTATAATTTCGTGGCATTTTGTTTAATAACTGTAACAATAAAACATACAAAATAACATTTAATAAAATACCTAATAATGGTACAAAACCGGGTACCACCCGGTATTACCCCGTACGGTTTTACCCCGAGCACACCAAAGACAAAGAAAGTAATATAATAACCTAAAATCATGCCACAACAAGTATTTAACCAATGTTCGTTTAAGCTTAATATATACTTAATCTTTGCTACAAAAACTAAATTCACTTACCTGAACGCACTATAAACGAATACTGCTTTGAAATTTATTCAAAATTAGATCAAACTATGTCAAAAACATTTTTCTTGAATATTTACTACATGCACGCGCGCAGGTCAACAAACTTCTGTTGACAAACTATTCCAAGTTGGCTAACTGCAGGGCACAAAGCGCGCGGAAATTTGAAATTAATTTAAGAGTGTTAGGGCCATGTCCCGGTTTTACCCCCATACCCGGTTTTGTACTAATCTCCCCTACGTACCTATTTTATTGTTTTTTTCGTTAGTACTAAATTGTATTAGGCGACGAAAAATCACAGAATTCTAAGCTGTCACAAGTACTATTGTTAGATGCCTTGAGTTTTGTAGTTGCTACAAGTACTTCTATATAATTTCAGCTACCTATAGCAATAGTTGAACAATGGTTACGTCTCTCGTTCACGCATCGTTGGCCGCTGCCAGAGAAACTCGTACTCAGATAATCGTTTCCGTTCCATTTTTAAATAAGTACAAAAAAAACATAAAATATGCGCCTTTAAACAAGTGTTTTTAATCTATGACATATTACGTCATATATTGTGGTCGTGTTAAAATTACGATACTTTATAAAACCATATTAACTTGCCGTCTCACTTGCAAGGTTCTTCAAAATCCATCATGACATTT
Source organism: Pheosia tremula (assembly GCA_905333125.1). Taxonomy (NCBI): domain Eukaryota; kingdom Metazoa; phylum Arthropoda; class Insecta; order Lepidoptera; family Notodontidae; genus Pheosia; species Pheosia tremula. The sequence continues at coordinate 8,333,528 of HG995404.1, read as the reverse complement.
TACCTTTCGAAAGCTTACGCATTTGTCCAAAACTAGTGTGTCTGTTACATTACCACATAAAACCAGAGAAGAAAGAAATTAAAAAAGAAAACTATTAAAGTACTTAGCGACGAAAAAAAAATACAAACACCTTAAATGTAGATATTGAAGCAACACTATCGTACAAAACAAAATATAATGAAATAAAAATCTCACATACATTGAAAATATTTTTTATCTTTAGTTATAAAATGTAAAGGTCTAACCTAAGAAAGTTTTCTCTATTTTCGGTCTGAACTTTTCGCTTAAATCTCACACAAGGGTGCAATCATAGGTATACGTGAACTTGCGCCAATATTTTTTGTGTCATTTTTATCGCGATGACGTGACCGAACCTTTATAGATAGTTTTAATAGTTTGAAAGTTGGCAAGCAAATCCGAATACTGCCTTACAGGTGAAAGGCCGTTTATTATATACCAAAAGCATTCAGGTTTAGAAATAGTACATTATAATACAAATGAACTAAGATAGGCATTACAGACGAGACGGAATTGCAGCCCGAGCCGACAGCGAGGACTTAATGGAGCCGAGACTTAATGACGGAATTGCTCATACAAATGTTTGAAAACACACTTCTGGTGAAAAAAAAAATAATACAAACACACACTATACTTTGCCACATATTTGTGATACATGGCCACAGAACAAAAATGGATGTAATTTTTTTTTCGCTCCGCGCTTGATATAGATGCACATATAAAAAGCCGTAAAGCCGTAAGCCGCAGCGTAATAAAAATATAATTAATTAAATGTTCTTGTAGTTATAACATAAGTTAATGGCTAGAAAGTGATAAGCACGCGTGTATAATAAGCTGTATTATGACTTAAAATTGGATACTCAAACGCAACTCAATTACTTATGTTTTAATTGATTTTTGAAGATTTAAAAATCCCCAAAGAAGTTAAGCGGTAATATTACCACGAAATAGCCATAGTCACGCCTCTATTTTTCAATGGGATAGGTATCTGTTCAGGAAATAAAAATTCCTCGGGGACCTTGGATGGATGAAATGTTGGGTAACTGTACCAAAAATGACGTTCAGAAAATGTAGGTTAATACATAAACATACCTTTATGTGAATGAACTATGTAACTGACATCTTCGAATAGAATATGCACCGGTGGGCGCTTTGCCATACGATTAAGCGCCTTCAAAGTGGAACCAGCTCGTTCTAAAGCTGCTGGAGTCCATTGATTTTCCTGTCCTTGTTCGATGACTACAGGGTTGGGGTTCGTTGAAGGCATGGCGTGCGCAAGCGCAGCCCCAGCAATCGCTTGACGTACCAGCGGTACACTCGACATTTTGAGCACTGTTTGACTATCAAAACTAAAATAAATTTCAAAAAAATATAATTTATAACTTCGTGTGCAATAATTTCTCTATTATGAGAGAAGTAGAAATATTTTGAAATTGAAATTGTATTAACAGAGTCTACGGTTGTTATTTATTTGTTTAATTCATTTAATTTTTATTTATACACGTTTTTATACACAGATGCGCAAGAGTGGCAATACGGCAGTGTGCGTGCGTCCAACGACGTTATCGCGGCACAACTAACCGTTACACACCGAGTATAGTTAAATGACCATTAAATGTTTCCACAAATATGTCAATTACGGTCAATTCTTGTGTCACAATTCACATATAACATCATGGCTGTAATCCCTGAAGAGGTGGTCAAATATATCTAAAAAAAAACAACTCGGAACATTACTTTTTACTGAAAAATATAGGGTTCCGTTCCGGTTCCGTACGTTGTGTGATAGAGGTAAGCACATCGCCAAGAATATGTAATTCAAAAGGTATTAGATGGATGCCATAGACGGTTTTCAAAGGACTCAAAGTTCGAGTCTTTTAGGAGGCTTGTATGGCATCTACAGAAAAAATATCGCCAGACGATAACACAAATCCATACGGTCCCGCTCTAAGCATCGCTTGTATTATGGGTACCCTAAAATTTACTGAGGTCGAACCCAGTATATAATATTTACCAGCTGTCTCGGCGAACTTCGTACAACTTGATGTGGAGGCATTTTTATTTTATTTTTCAATGTCCTATTAATAAGTATTTTTTGTTTTCCATGTAAATAACTATTGTTATAATTTATTGAAATAAAATCCGTTTATGAGAAAATGCATTATCTTTTTTATTAAAATTATTTTTTTGTGACTTTTTAGGTTTCAGTTATTCTGCTATAATTAAAGTACATAAAAATTGGCCCACCCGTGCTTGAGTTACAAATAGTGCACCTAACGAGACTTTGCTCTTTATATATATAATCTATACTCATATCATAAATAAAATTGGAGTGTCTGTTTGTAATATTAAAATAACCGCTTTTTACTAAATGCATTTGGATGTATACACGGTACCTTTACCAAAACAACAATTTTTAATTTTTTTGTCTGTCTATTTGTCTGTCCGTCTTGCTGTCTGTCTGTTTGTTCCGGCTAATCTCTGAAATGGCTGGACCGATTTTGACGGGACTTTCACTGGTAGATAGCTGATGTAACAAGGAGTAACTTAGGCTACTTTTATTTTAGAAAAAAAAATATAATGTCACGAAAAAAAATTAAAACCAATGTTGCAGCGCTGCGCCTGATTAAGTTTGATAGCAACAACCTGCAATGCGTCCCACGGGCTCAGAACGCGCGAGCAGGCTGTTGCCAACGGTTGTGTCTTTGTTAAATACCACGCGGACGAAGTCGTGGGTAACCGCTAGTATTAAATATCAACAAACCAAGACTTTTCTGATAAAAAATGCTTTATGAACTTTGGGAGTTACACTATTTACATATGCTATGATAACAGTGTAAAAAATAACCTTATAAAATACCTATAATATAAAAGTTAAAAAAGCAAGTGTTTTTAAATAATCATGTACGAAGGATGATATTTAAAGTGTACCCACTTTACGTGTTACATACCTACAACATCGAGGACAGGAAACGCATTTACTTTCTATTTACGTAATGCTCTGTTAACCAAAGGTTTAGCTTAAGCAGTTGTTTAACCGTTCATTATTGCGAAAACATAAGCACTTGGACGAAGCAAGTTCAATTAATTTATTCTTTAGTATTGTTGATAACACATCATTTGGTTCTTCTTCGTCCGCGTGGTATTTTTAACAAAGACAAAAGTTGGCAACAGCCTGCTCCCGCGGGATGCAATGCTGGTTGTTGCTATCAAACTTAATCAGGCGCAGCGCTGCAACATTGGTTTTAATTTTTTTTCGTGAGATCCTATTTTTTTTTCTAAAATAAAAGTAGCCTAAGTTACGCCTTGTTACATCAGATATCTGCCAGTGAAAGTCCCGTCAAAATCGGTCCAGCCATTTCAGAGATTAGCCGGAACAAACAGACAGACAGCAAGACGGACAGACAAACAGACAGACAAAAAAATTAAAAATTGTTGTTTTTGTATAGGTACCGTGTATACATCCAAATGCACTTAGTAAAAAGCGGTTATTTTAATATTACAAACATACACTCCAAATTTATTTATTTGTATGTATGTATAGATTAAAATTAAACATGAATATACAAAAATAAATTGGAAAAAAAGTATTAACAATAATAGGAAACAATATCGTTATTGTTTACGTTATAAAAATAGTGGCTTATTTAGATATAGGCGGTTTTGCTTTCCAGTGTACGATACGCGGCTTTACGTTAGACGTACGACTTTAACGGTTTGATATCGTCCGTGTGGGACAATTAGACAAACCAATATTGTTTATTTTACCATCGCACTATATTTTCACTAAAATTGTCTCAAGCCTATAGCGTATTGACAACGCCTATGCGTGAATACCGTTCATATCTGAACGGTTACTGCATTGGGTACCATCTATGAGCAAATCAAATATTGGCCGACTAATAAACGGCACATAAAATTATCATTACACAAATAGGAAAAGTAAATGTTATTGTACATATGCATACAACTCTTAATTAACTCTTAATAATAAGTGTTTGCTTAGGGGTATTCCGCGAAGTGCACTAGCTCGAATCGCACCGACATAATTCCTCTTCCAGGTGCACATTGTTTTATTAAAAGTATAATTATTTAATTCTACTTACCTCACTAAATGACTGAAGGTATCTAAGGATGGGGATCAATAAATAAAAATATCGAGAATACAGTTGGCTAAAAGACTGCGCACTGTAGAGAGACTACGTTAATTTAAATATTAAGAGGTACCTACTTTGCCAAACGGGTGTTACCATAAAAATAAATACACAGCAAAAAGTTCGATAAGTACCATTTCTCTTTAGTACTTATTACTACCGCTAGTAATAATCACCATGTGAAGCAGCTATATTACATATTTGGTTATTACCAATGAGATAACCGATGTATAAAATAATCTCCATGCATTTTATGCTATCCTAGTACATCTTTAGCCCTAGAAGTTGACTGTGATATTGATGATTTTCTAAGATAGCGAACGCACATCCCTAGTAAAGTCAATTGATGCGCTAACCATCAATTGACTTTTCTAGGACGCGGGAACACGGTATTAATATTAAAAAAAAAACTGGAAAAGAAAATAATAATATTCGTTGCGTTCAATCGGTGCGCTTAATGGAATGCTCTCTTGCTTTGTACTAAGCTACTGGCAATTTAGATAAATGATGATGTCACATTCGAATCAGGAAGCCGAGTTAAACTAAAACGATTACTGGTAACAATGTACCAGTAAACTACAATTATTTTAATCATATTTTTGTAGCTTTAAAAAAACCTGCATATCTTGAGAATCAGTCTTGCAACCTCTTTGTAAGCCACAAAGTGGTTTCAAGATGGATATTCTGCAATAATTCAGTGTGGTTGACTAAATCTATATTTCATTGAAAGGAGGCCTATTTACAACAATGAGATTAAGGGGATTATTATTACGTCAAGATTAAAATCGTAGGTTGAATATACTAAATATAATAATTGAATTACATAAGTTATTTTTTTTTTACAAAACTGAACAGTTTAAATAACGTTGGTCATACTCATTTTATTTCATTATAATTATAGTTTACACAACCTTTAGACCGTGACTTCGTCCGCGTCTTGAAATTGATATTACTTTTTATTTATAATATAATTTGATTTAATAATGCGAACACATTTTTTTGTGAAGCACATTAATGAAAACCGCACCCAAATCAGTTAAGCCGTTTCTGAGATTATCGCGTACAAATGCACAGACAAAGAGACAAACAGACAAAGGCTCCCAATAATTGTTTTTGCCATACATCTTCTATGTACAAACAGCGATTAGTTACATTTTTATTATATGTATCGATAAAAAGTTCCCATAATACGACCACCTTGTTCACCTTCAAATATACTTAAACGAAGGTTTCTAACGGTGTTTTAATCAATGTTATTAACTTATGTAGTTTGTGGGAAGGTACTATTGAGGACTTGAATCGGTGCCCATTTAAAAAAGATCGTTTGTACGTTACACGTATTTATGAGATCGTAACAAATCCTTACGCTAGTCTTCAGAATTGCTTTGCGAAAATTGCACCAATTTACCCGATAGTACAGCAATGTAACTATATCCTGACTTTTGTATGAAATTCGATTATAATAGATATATACATTGGCACAATTGTATTGGACCTAGACTCGGTAGAATAAGGCAAAAAAAAAACAATAAAAAAACAAACATATAAATGTCAAACAAGTAGATAAATGTCAAGAAACCAGTAATTCGTTTAAACTCGTGTGTCCATCTTTGCGTTATTAAATAGGTATGCAATAATTATTAAAAATATTGTATCGTAACTTACTTCAATTTTAACCTAATATAAAATAATATAATAATAATAATATAATAAAAATAAATAATAATAATAACCTTATATAAAATATTTTTTAAATACATAAATTCATGTTAATTATTGTGTTAAAGCGTATACTAATTTGATTTGTCGTAACCGACGATATAAAAAAATGTATATGAATAATACTGTAACAACTTTACATCAACAACTATGGAGTGCAATCAATTAATAGTAATTAATATAAATTGAAATAAAACTAATTAGACGAATTTTATCGCGTTTATTTTATATTTTTACGTTCTCGACGGTTCGAATTCCTTACAGTAACCATATTATATAACTATATATTTCGTTACAGGAACCATATATTTAGTTGTTGTTTACGGTCTGATTGAATATAAGGGTACCCTAGTTCAAAATATGACACTAGGATGTCTAACACTTCAGTTCTGCAGTGACCATGATTTATATAAAGCAGCCGAAACGTCGGGAACGTAAAAACTTAAAATTAACGCGATAAAATCCATAAAATTATTTTTATTTCAATGTGTAGTATATGTGTTATTTAAATATAACAAATCAATAATTAAAATGATGTCAAAAGTGGTTCGACTTGTAGGATACATTACAGTAAATAAACGCTTGTTAAATCCACCTTGCAATACTTTTGCTCACATCACATATTATGTCAGTTGTATATCTTGCATCACATTTTTTATATTAAAGGCTGGTGGTAACCTATATTTTTGTACGGTCAGACCGCACAGCCGTAAAACTGGACAGCCACTTAACTTTTTACTACCACGGTACGCGAAGACACGTTTTTATGTCTAAAACGGACCCTTACGTGCGTAAAAGTCAAATGGTCCATATTCGTTGGTACTGATGTGTGGTCACTAAAAAAAAGTTTGAACACATTTTTATAATATTAAAATGTTTATAATAGTAAAGAATACTATGCCCCCTTTGTATGGATTTCGTTGGAGAAAATAAAGGATTATTGGGATTAAAAAAAAAAAAAAAAAATTGGGATGATTTTGATGGACCCTTCTAGAATATCTTTCTTAACGTATCTCGTGAAAACCATTTTATTTTGTATTTTTTTTCGACACGATCGAAATAATGTATGTTTTTTACCCTCAAATTTATAGACGTTTTATAACTTTATTAAACATCATATAGTACTGCGCAAAGCACTCTTGTGCGCAGTACTATATGACGCCCGCAGTACTTTAAAACTAACCCCCAGGTTAGTTTTAAACTAAAAAGTTATGTTCCTCCTGTACTTAACAAACACCACTATCATATTATTAACTGCCGTCCCGTAGATATGATGGACTCATTAAAAGTACATTATATCCTAGCTTAAGAGTAACAGTGTAGAGAGTGTCGCCAAGACCAATTTAAAAAAAGATCCGTTTAAAATTAAAAAATATCAAGAAGTGTGTGTTGAATATCGCACTACATCTTCTACGATGGACTTGGCTATCACAATTCAAACATTTAAATTGACGATTTCGTCCCCAAATTCCTAAATCTTCATCTTGCAGAGACCGTGAACTTTGTACTACACGACTTTTGATCGGATACATTATAAATTGTACCAACTTCTTACCAGTCATTATATTGTATTACTAGCTGTTGCCAGCGACTTCGTCCGCATGGTATTTAACAAAGACACCCGTTCACAACAGCCTGCTCGCCCATTCTGAGCCCGCGGGACGCATTGCAGGTTGTTGCTATCAAACTTAATCAGGCGCTGCGCTGCAACGTTTTAATATTTTTTCCTGAGATCCTCTTTTTTTTTTCTAAAATAAAAGTAGCCTAAGTTACTCCTTGTTACATCAGCTATCTGCCAGTGAAAGTCTCGTCTAAATCGGTCCAGCCATTTCAGAGATTAGCTGGAACAAACAGACAGACAGACAGACAGACAGACGGACAGACAGACAGACAGACAGACAAAAATTTTAAAAAATGTTGTTTCGTTATATGTAACGTGTAATCATCCAAATGCATTTAGTAAAAAGCTGTTATTTTAATATTACAAACAGACACTCCAATTTTATTTATATGTATAGATGTATAGATTGTCGGCTGTAAACTGATAATATTATGGAAGTTATGTAATAATGAAACCAAATCATGACTGCACAACATTTGACATTTCAATATATTTACCGTCTTGAACACACATTATGGTAATGAGAATCATAGTGAGATCAGATAGTTGAGTTATTTAGCGTGTTGCTACGTGGGATATTCTTCAGAGTGCACCAACTTGAATTGCACCGACATATTACTTAGCACATATTTAGATATGGATAATTGAATCGCCCATTGTGACACTCGCTGTATAAGTTAAGTTTTTGTAATTTTGTATTAATTTTATGTGGTGGAACAATAAAGTGTTATCTATCTATCTATCTATTGAAATGCTCGATATCGAAGTATTATATTTGACGAGAACTTAGACTGAAAAAGTACTAGGAATACATAAAATGGAATGGAGGAGGTGATAAAAGCCTACTGCGCCGTTGTTAAACCACTCAGTGAAAATTACGGTGCGTATACAATCAAAAACTTCTCGAGAAAGATTACGACTAGACTTTGAGCAATCAGACAATGCATATTATTTTTTTATATGTGATGTACCCTTCTATCGTATTATACCCTAGTACTTTCTGTCCAATTTTCGACTGTTTTATCAATGATTTCATCAGATAACGCTCATATGTGCCTATTAAATTGAATATATTAGATATGTTGCGATTGAAACGGGTGTACTTTGAGGAATACCCATTTTATTAAATGTTTAATATTGTTACTTATTATATAAAATATATCGTTTTTTTTTTCGAACCGAACATTGATTTTGATACGTTATTGAATATAATCTATGAGACAAACATGTGTGAGAGAAAACATTCGGCATTAAACATAATGACCCAAGATAATTACGTTCACGCAAAACTGTATTAAATGCTTACAGACAGCGTGCTTACTCTAAAGCTATTTAGCCCACCAGTGAACTCCCACGACGATTCCCCACATCGCAATCTTGAATTATTTAATAACACTTCAACTATTCAGCATATTCTCCACTGAAATAAACTGTATCACGTCGCATTAAAGTTTACATTTAAGTATCTCATTCAATATGGATGATACGATTGCGTATTTCCAAATACTATTACAGCGTTATTAAATGTGTATAACTAAACTATAAACATTAGCGCAGCTACTATTTAGGTAATGGTTATATCGTGATTATGGTATCAAGTATAATAATAATAATTGGTGAGAATAATATTTTTTTTAATATTTTTGTTTTGGTTCATTACGGCTACAATAATTATAAAAAAAATGTAAACACAACATCAATTTAAGTATATTTCCTGGTGGCATTGACCCACATTTTAATTATGTTTACTCATAGAAAACGAATGAAAAACAAACATTAACTTGCTATATAAAAACAAGAACCTGTTGTTAAAAATGTCGAAATAAATTACATTTAAAAAATGTATAGCAAGTTACAGTATCCGGCCGTAAATATTGCACTTCAGTTATAGAAAAAGTTTCGGCTTTGTAGAGCGTTGTCTCTTTCGCTCTTGAATTTAGCCGATAGTCTCTTTCTAAAGCTTGACGTGCAATATTTTCGGCCGGGTGCTGTAAGTGCCTCATCTGAAAAAAAACCTGCCTTGTTGGCCGGGTGTTAGCGGTTGCAAGCGCGTCTAGCAATAACTATTAGCCATGTACTGACTGAGGGAGTAGCTTCAACGTTTTTCAATTGAATTGCAAGAGATTCGCCACGGCCCAAAATTAATTGGCCCTAAGTCATTTTTTTTATGAATGATGGGAATACGCATTCATAACAAAAAAAATCGCCTTTTAAATTCATATAAGCATTTATAAACGAATTGAACACAACCACATAAATTAATCGCTATATGTTGCGGTTAAAATCAGTAAAAGAACGATTTTTTTCGCAAAATATTCATAAGTTCAGAATATTTGTATTTCGCGCCACAAACGGTCGCTTTCACCTTAATCAGTCGAAGCGAGAAAATCTTTACATCACCAAAACTTCAATCAAAAGGCTCGTTGAGTAGACAAAGGAACGTTTAATTGTTACATTTTAATTAGACAAAAGCAATTGAATTGAAATTACCTAGGACGATTACCGCAGAGGCGCAAAAGTAAATGCTGCTTTAAAAGCAAAGGAACATTTTCCTCGGGAAATTGTGAAATGGAATTTCTTATTAATGAAAGACCTTAACTAATTAATTTCGGGAGCGGCCTTTAGCTGCATTTAAGGGATAGACTATTTGATCGGGTAAAAGTAAAATTTGTATTCTGTAGCTAAAGCGCAATCTAATTTTGCGTTGCGTTGCGTGTTCCATCTGTCCCGCTTACACTACTGATTTCCTCAGTGAGAATGACAGTGGCAGTATATTTTCTCGATTACAATACGACTTTAGTGGTTATTGCGTAAGCAATTTGGATCATTGCCACAACCCGGTACAATGATCTGTTTTGGCTGATTTTGGTAATGATCTATTCAATATTGATCAAGTGGGGCCAAATCATCAACATCAATCTCTCTCTTCGGTCGTTCCCTCATGACTGAGGATCGTGATCATCACGGCAGTTCTTTGGATCGGACGAACTGTCTCCATCGGCTCCGGTCTGTGGCCATCCTCACCGCGGCGTAGAAGCGGGACGTTGGTGTTTCTTTGAGTTGGTCCGACCACCTGGTCGGGGACCGGCCTCGTGAACGTTTCCCTTCCACGTTTCCCACCAACAACTCAACATCAATATCGGAATCAAAATTACCTGAGATGATATTGTTTAAATAGATTTTTTAAAATTACCTGAGATGATATTGTTTAAATAGATTTTTTAAAATTACCTGAGATGATATTGTTTAAATAGATTTTTGGGAATGTGATCTTTATAACCTACTAGCTGCGCCCGGCGGTGTTACCCGCGATAAAAAGTATGAAAAACTTAAACATCTATCCCATGGGAACCATACATTTTACCGGGATAAAAAGTAGCCTATGTGCTATTCCAGACTATAATCTATCTATGTGCCAAATTTCATCCAGATCCGTTCAGCCGTTCGGGCGTGAAAGAGTAACAAACATCCATCCATCCATCCATCCAAACTTTCACATTTATAATATTATAGTATAGATAGGTGGACGTCTTGTAATAATTTACACTATTATTGTTACAACTTATATACGTCCCCCCTCCCTCCAGTCCATTTTAAAGGCCCACAATACAAGGGTTGATTAATTTGAGTCCATACAGCTAGTGAGTTTATTTACTAGCATTTGGGGATAACAGTGATAGCCAAGTTGTTACAACGCTCGCTTCGGGAACAATGTATTCAGAGCACCTCAGCACCTCTGGGATTTTACGATTTGTACGATATGTAATTTAATTCGACGTTATACGATGCAGGCGAACATCTTTTGGAAACTTGCACTTGTTTCTAGACCCGTTTGAAGTTCGCTAACCCGCTCTAGGCCACAGACAACTAACATTTTTTTTTTCGAAAATACAAAAATTAAGCTCCTAATGTCCAGAATACAAGTAGATCAGTCGCATTCCAATCTTCTATTTACAACTCTTTATCTATACATATAAATAAAATTGGAGTGTCTGTTTGTAATATTAAAATAACCGCTTTTTACTAAGTGCATTTGGATGTATACACGTTACCTATACCGAAACAACATTTTTTACAATTTTTGTCTGTCTGTCTGTCTGTCTGTCTGTCTGTCCGTCTGTCTGTCTGTCTGTCTGTCTGTCTGTCTGTCTGTCTGTCTGTCTGTCTGTCTGTCTGTCTGTTTGTTCCGGGTAATCTCTGAAATGGGTGGACCGATTTTGACGGAAATTTCACTGGCAGATAGCTGATGTAACAAGGAGTAACTTAGGCTACTTTTATTTTAGAAAAAAAAATGGATCTCTCGGAAAAAAAATTAAAACCAATGTTGCAGCGCTGCGCCTGATTAAAGTTTGATAGCAACAATCTGCAATGCGTCCTGCGGGATCAGAACGCGAGCAGGCTGTTGCCAACGGCTGAGTCTTTGTTAAATACCACGCGGACGAAGTCGCGGGCAACAGCTAGTAGATAATAAAATCTATATAAGTAAATACCAATTAAATGGTGTTCTTGGTTAGCGAGCGCTATACTTGACAACAGCTGGACTGATTGTTATTTATTTAAATGTTCTCTATAATTCGAATAGGCTTTATAGATATAGACAAAAAACCTTTGGATAGGACAAAGTCTGTCGGGTCTATTAGTTTACTGATAAATAACAACTCTAAATAAAAGCATATTATCTAGTTAAGCTTCTGAGACTCACATTTGACAGAAAATAAGATACAATTGGCAAAAGTACGACGAAAGAGTCATCTATCACTATTCATCAAATACGACACTTAAGGATTGATGTCCATGAAAAGGTTAGGCTGTGAGCTGTAGAAAATTGTATTTATTTACAGAAAATACTAACATGGAGTAACAAGAAATACACTCTGAGTAAATGAGGTTTCAAAGACCAGGGCCCCAAGTCTGCTAACACAATCGATTCATAATCGAACAACAACCGCATAGTAATTGTCACTTTTGACAGATAACCCATACAATAACTGTCAAAAGTGTCAGTTACTATGCGGTTGCTGTTCGATTATGAATCATTTGTGTTAGCTGACTTGGGGCCCTGTAATCATTTCTATATAAATAATGGACACTGAGTATGCTATAGTATTGATAGCAGCATATCGATGAGAATATCGTTGGTAAGGACAATGTATGAGGATTTTTACATATTTCCCCTGAGGTATCGTGGACTAGTTCACATAAGGTAGCAAGGAAATGTGATTACAAACGGGTAGGGATGTTATGTTGTTGCTGAACCTGCCGTCTGTAACAAGGGTTCTGGTTCGAATCCTAGTAGGGGCAAACTTTTAAGTGAGAAGCACGAATGTTTGTACCCAAATCAGGGATACGTAATATATATATTTAAGTACTAGCTGTTGCCCGCGACTTCGTTCGCGTGGTATTTAACAAAAAAAAAACCGTTGACAACAGCCTGCTCGCCCATTCTGAGCCCGCGGGATGCATTGCAGGTTGTTGATATCAAACTCAAACAGGCGCTGCGCTGGTTTTAATTTTTTTTAGTGAGATCCTATATTATTTTCTAAAATAAAAGTAGCCTAAGTTACTCCTTGTTACATGAGCTATCTGCCAGTGAAAGTCCCGTCAAAATCGGTCCAGCCATTTCAGAGATTAGCTGGAACAGACAGACAGACAGACAGACAGACAAAAATTGTAAAAAATGTTGTTTCGGTATAGGTAACGTGTATACATCCAAATGCACTTAGTAAAAAGCGGTTATTTTAATATTACAAACAGACACTCCAATTTTATTTATATGTATAGATTATATACTGGTCCCCAGTCAATTGTACGGTACACAGAATCAACAAGCGTTGATTAGTGTAAGACCATACAGGTGTTCGTCTGGCGATATGATTATTATTATTTACGGACGGCGCAAAATGGCACTCACGGCTTATATTATTTCTAAAAAATAAATTTACCATCGCGCGTGTATTCGCTGAAGGAATTATACAAAGGTGCAATGTAGTAAATTATAAATTTCACCTATGGAAATAATTCCAGTGCAAGGGGGCAAGCTGAAGCTAGATAGCCCTTAGAAGATACCCCATAGTATCGAGGTGTTAGGGCAATATTCCTCCATACTAGTCGTATGCGGATTGGTGAACTTCACACGTCTCTAGCAGTGATAGCCAAGTTGGTAGATCGCTTGCCTTGGTAACGAACATTTCCAGATTTTCATGTGCGAATCTCATTTTCAACCATGATTATCACTTGCTTAACGGTGAAGAAAAATATCGCGAAAAAACCTGCATGTCTGAAAGAACCCCTCATAATACGTGTGAAGTCAGCCAACCGGCACTGGGCCAGGGTGGTGGACTATGGTCTAATCCCCCTCGCACTGAGGGGAGGCCCGTGCCCAACCGTAGCACATTAAGAGGGCTGGTAAATCACGTCTCTAAACAACTATGTTTGCCTTCTACATTTAACAAGTGATAATCATAATTGAAACAAACTGTACCGATTGTAATTTTAATACAATACACCCGTACAAGCTATAAGTAAAACTGTACTAATTTTATTCGAACACACAATTTATATCTTTTGTTTGAGGGTCCTTCGTTATAAGCTTCCTCCATAGAGCGCCTCTTCAATTACCAATAGTTTCGAGTCACGAACGGCCCGGTATTAAAACGTGTTATTTACGTTCTAGCGCCATCTGGCGACGATCGCGGGTAATTGCCATTGAGTTCAAGGCACCTAATAGTATTGAAGATGTAGATTATCTACGTATCTATAGCATTGCGGTAAGTTTTTTATCAGGCTTTAGCATTTTGTGTTGACTATCACATACGAAAATAATACATCTGGGCTTCTTTAGCACATGTTGTCAATTGTGTGAAGGATTTTGGACATGTCGAGTTTTTTTTTATAAATTTCGCTCTCAACAAAGTTACAGTTGTGATGTTTTGTGATCAAATTCTGACTTCATATACTTAGCTAGCTGTTACCCGTGACTTCGTCTGCGTGGTGTTTAACAAGATTTTTTCTAAAATAAAAGTAGCTTAAGTTACTCCTTGTTATATCAGCTATCTGCCGGTGAAAGTCCCGTCAAAATCGGTCCAGCCATTTCAGAGATTAGCCGAAACAGACAGAGAAAATTTGTAAAAAATGTTGTTTTGATATATGTACCGTGTATATATATAAAAAATATTACTACAAAGTAGTCAGTACTATTTAGATCTAAGCGCCATTGTTCAAACCACTTTAAAATTATTTCGTAGTGAGATGGATAGCGTCTTGAACATGAATAGCCACGTACAAACCAAGCGAATTGCCTCACGGGGCTGCTTTGTCCTGCTCAGTCAAGTCGCTGCCTCATTCGAACGCTGTCATATTTAATTTTGCACAAGGCAAATTCACTAATTAAAACTGAGAAACTAGCTTATAATCCAGGTCAACTTTTTATCCGTGGAAATAGATAGTTCTCCCGGGGATAGTAAAAAAGGTAGTCACACTAAAAGGACTGAGACAAATAACAATCATAGTCAGACAAGTCTAATAAAAAATATGACACATCTTAATAGACACCTGAGCTCCGACTAAGTGTGTACTAACGTTATCTCCTAGTAGGCAGTTTCAAAGTACCCTTATAGCACTTAGGAAATTTTTGCAGTCACTTGCGTTCTTTTCTCAGGGTGGTTTTCTTAACAAAAAGTTCAGAAACATATTTTTTTGAGTATGAATGACATAAATATTTAGGTAACTAATAAAATATGCCCTTCATAAAAGTCCCTTTTGTGGCCTATTAATCTTGAACGTAATGTCCTAAATGAAAAAAGAGGACTTTGTGCTATCGTGATTTATGGCAACATATTATTAAAAAAAAAAATATAGTCTTAAATATTTTTTTGGTAATACCTATTTATGGGAACACATTTCCATCTTACATGTCGTAGAAAAAATGAACTTGGCAATTTTCTTGCTAACAAATAAATGAAGGAAATATTGTGTTAGTCCATTTTTCTGTCTGCCTGTTCACATATCACGGGAAAATTACTCGACGGATTCTGTTAACACTTGGCATGGTTATAGCTTATAACCAGGTATATTTGGATACATGATACTATTTATCCCGGGAAATAAATGAGTTGCCACGGGATAGTCAAAACTCCCCAGGACGATTTGATATATATATATATTTGATATATATATACGATTTGATTCAATCTACCATAAGAAGATTGAATATAGCTTAAATACTGGGGAATTTGTATAGCAATTTTCATCTCTAGAAGTGGAAGAGTTTCTCCGGTACTTATAGTAAAAAAAACAAATAAGCATTTGCCGCTGCCTATATGTATATATTGGATATATATATATATATATATATATAATCGTTTTTAATTACATATATATATATATTATGTAATTAAAAACGATTTAGCTGGCTATCAAAGTATAATTAACTAAATTTTCTGATAATGCTCCACCCAAATAAAGCTTAGGCCTAATAAATTGGGGATTTTGTTAATTGGACATTAATATCCTTAATGCATTGTTTGCGCAATAAAATATCTAAAAATCTTAGCTGTAATAGAATAAATGGGGTTTAACCGCAGCTGCGTTGGCGAAAATTTGCAAGTTTTATCGCGTCATTTACATTTTGCGTGGTATAAAGCCGTGTTCGCACTATTGCATACCGCCATCGCGAAGTCGAACCTCGATCACGAATGTTGCATCGTTTGTATGGAAAGTATGTATGAACGTAAACTATAATAATATCACCAGACAAACATACCAACTATACGGTCCCAAACTAAGCAACGCTTGTATATTATGCCGTAAAAATGAACTGGGGGGATCCCAGTATATAATACTGATATAGACATACAGCATCCGCAGCTCGGGTACAAACATTCGTGCCATGACGCAAAATTTGTTCTTATGGCGAATTTTAAGTACTAAAAACCGCCCGCTAGAGGCGCTGTTTAATACTCCATACAAAATGTCTAAATACGTAGACTATATATTTTACAGTTAGCCGACGAATAATCTCGCACTTGACGTAAAGATCGTGTTGTATACAATACATTGTGCGCTAAAAAATTACAACTTTTGTAATCCATGATTATACGACATAGATTTGTCCAAATTGTTCTTCACCTTGTATTAAGACAATGAAACATTCATTATTGGGTGAAGAATATTATTAATTTCATCCATCACAGTGGTATTTCTGGGTAGCCTGTAGCGTGGTCTTCTAAAAGTGACAAACAGGCTTCCGTTACGGATGCAAGCTTTCTATTTTGGCGGCGGTTACTCGTTTATTTACCGGCACATTACCCTCGGAACTGTACATTGTACATAAATTGATATATATGCCTTACCCGCTCTCGGATTATTGCTGTTTCATTTATTACATAAATATCTCGTCAAAAACGAAACGACTAACCAATATAAAAGTGTCTAAGAAATAATATATAAAATCGCCAGACGAACACACCAACTATACGATCCCTAAGTAACGCTTGTATTATTCGTACCGGTACAATGGACTGCGGGCGAACTAGATATATAATACTTTTATAGATATAAAACATCCATGACTTGGTTACAAACATTCATGCTCATCACACAAAGCTTGCCCCTATCCGGATTCGAACCCGGGGCCTACTACTACATAAATAACTAATTATATTTTGAAGTAATGCGGTAAAAAATATATTCTTTAAGGTGGAAGCTCAGGGTCAGGGCGCGAAATTCAAAATGTCAATGGTTTTTATTTTTTTACGAAAAATTTGGACGTCTTTATGATATAATTTAGTGTTTTGCGATATTAGCATTCTGCATTGGATGTCTCGATGTATTAAGTTTTCTTAAAAAAATACCTAAAGCGATACAACACCATAAAGTTAGTAAAAGTGACGGTTTTTACAAACCTTATGGTATTGTATCGGATTAGGTAATTTTGACACACTCAGAATAGTATTATTTTAATGTCATATTAAAACCAAGATTTCTATTTCCCCGTAGCAGACAATAGAGAATTATTCAAATTCAACCAACGCAGTATAATTTCCCTCAAGACGGTAAAGTTGTATTTTTTCAAGTGACGCGGCGAGAAATAAGATAGATAAGGAAATACTGCAGGCGGGTTCTAACAACGGATATTATAATTGGAATAGATATTTTATATATTCTCAGAATACGGTTCTACACCTATTGTCGCAAATGTTTTTTTTTAAATTTAAATAAAATGAAAATAAAACGATAAGAAATTGTCTTAGTTCGATCATAAGCCATAAGCTTTGCGTGCGAATGAGAATATTTTGAAACTTATACTTTGTTATTTGTCCTCAAATTAACAGAAAGGTACCCATAATACTAGCGCTACTTAAATTAGGACACTCCATAGGTGAGTTTGTCCACCAACATTTATTTATCTTCTATACATATAAATAAAATTGGAGTGTCTGTTTGTAATATTAAAATAACCGCTTTTTACTAAGTGCATTTGGATGTATACACGTTACCTATACCGAAACAACATTTTTTACAATTTTTGTCTGTCTGTCTGTCTGTCTGTCCGTCTGTCTGTCTGTCCGTCTGTCTGTCTGTCTGTCTGTCTGTCTGTTTGTTCCGGGTAATCTCTGAAATGGCTGGACCGATTTTGACGGGAATTTCACTGGCAGATAGCTGATGTAACAAGGAGTAACTTAGGCTACTTTTATTTTAGAAAAAAAAATTGGATCTCTCGAAAAAAAATTAAAACCAATGTTGCAGCGCTGCGCCTGCTTAAAGTTTGATAGCAACAATCTGCAATGCGTCCCGCGGGATCAGAACGCGAGCAGGCTGTTGCCAACGGTTGAGACGTTGTTAAATACCACGCGGACGAAGTCGCGGGCAACAGCTAGTTTGAAATAATTTGAAAGGCTTATATTATCGGCAACATGTTGGTATCTATACCGCACAATAGTTATTCTGCTTAACTTTTGAAATTAATTGTTTTACATTTTTGATACATAATCCGACATTTGCTATGACAATGAATTTTATGGGTCGTCTTAATTTTCTTGGATTTTTTAATCAAATTTGTCATTTGACAAGCTGTGTATCAGAAGCTCATAAAGTCCCTGTTCACGCCGTCTATAAGCTGACTAAAACTGCATTACAGGCTCTTGTGAGTAAAAGTGTTTCCTTCTTCTGACATTTACGCTATGGCGTAATGTAGCCAAAGACAATAAAACTCCATAGAAAAAAAGCTTGTTATTTTATTACATTTGCTTTAAATTATTTGCCTTTCGTGTTCTGTGTAACGGAATAAAAAAAACCAAGTAGAGGTGAGTATATCTAACAAAAACTTTATAAAATGCACAATAATGAATATGCAGTATAGGTCTGCGACCAGGTGTTTCATGTAGAAAAATATTAATTAAAAATACAGTAGCCAAGTACGTAAGTAGTCATAGAAGTTTTTTTTTTAAGTTTCCTTCTTCTATAAAATTCTTCAAATTTCATTGTATTTTTTATTATTGAATCATTTCCCCCAATCGAAGCAAAAAGCAGAGAGTATAACTCGTTTATAAAATACTGGAAATAGACTCTGATAACATGGCTCACTTTATACACGTGTTGTATAATCTATTATTATTCAGTTAAAAATGTACAAATTCAACTGTGCGCTGTTAGAAACGCCATATTTCGGAACCTCAATGTGCAGGTCCGTCCTGCACTTGCCCTGTTTTTTTTCTAATGAATAAGTAGTTAGCAAGGATGCTGAAAATTTCTCCACACCAAAGAAAATTACTTATACGTGAGTATTTTTAAATGCATTTGCAAGCAAAAGAAAATCAAGGAATGTGTTGACACGTTTGATATATTGTAGTTACATCCTTGATTTTATCATTACGTAATAAGAAAATGTGGTTTTTATTATCTGAAACAAAAAAAAATTAATACGTACAAATATTTTATTTTCAAACTGTATATAAATACCTATTCATAAGTACTGCACTGAATGGTTTATGTGAATTAAAAATATTCCAATTCTGATTCTGATATTGGAAAAACTACTCAATTTACTACATCACTATTTAATTTAATTATTTAATTTAGTTTAAATTGTAGTAAATATAGTAGTATTTCCAATAGGTATTTTTATACGCTTTAAACATACTTACAGAGATAGCAGGTAGAATCCCAGTCTGAAAACACCCTAGCACTTTGAACTCTAGAACTGATTGAAGATTAACCAAAATGATGGTGAATCTTTTTTGGTTGGACACAGACATATTCTCCCATGAGCAACAACAGTAGAAGGTTTCTGGTAAATCTTCCGACTGAAAACGGTAAGTATTATTATCGTCAACTACGAGTACCCGTGATAACATTTACTAGTAATCTGACACCATTATAAGACTAGGTATTTCTTAAATATTTAAATACGTACCTCTCTTCTTATGTCTTCTAGAACTAAAGACATTATAATAAGACCTCCCATATAAATTAACAGTAGGAGACCATATGTTCGAACATTTTGTTTATCCTAAAATTATAAAAATATGTGATAAATATTCAATTAATTTCCTGTGGATGGCCAAAGCTGAGCTTTATAGGTGAAAATTTTATACATTATTACATTACTACAGTCTTGTGCGACAATTATATGGATAACAATTATTACCTAGATATCAATTAATATAAGGCATAAGTTTTAGGGGTCGAGTCACCTTCGCCCGTAGGAGAATTAAATACCCTCGAGATACCCTACACGTGACCCTGGGTGGTGCCAACTAGGTGACAACTCTACTGGTGGTAGGCTTCGGCCGTGGTTAGTCACCACCCACTGAACAAAGCCATGTCGCCAAGCGGCCTATCCGTGTTCCGGCATGATGTTCGGTGTTGCCATTCATGGATGGCGGGTCAGATCAGCTGCGCTGCATGTGCCTAGTTAATGTAGCGTCTCGATCTACTGCCGCCTTCCTACCTAGGTAAGTATGCTCCATCGTAGATCTCATTATCACTTACCATCAGGTGAGATAGAGATCAAATACTTGCCTATAATGTAATATAAAAAAGAAAAAAAAGAAATATCTCTAGGTCTTTACCGTGCTATAAAACAATATAATTCATCAGCGAATCGGTATAAAACGTTGACTAACTAACGTTACAAAGTGTGTGTTAGTGTTGACTGCTATAAAGATCTTCTTCATGATTAAACATATCAAGACGAGGTAGGAAAAAATTGTTTTATCAAAATAAGATTGTCTACTTACACCAAGCATGAAGAGATACAAAAAAAGTCCATCTGCTACTAAATTCTGAAGATAATCGGCGGCTACGCTCACACCGTAAGCGGTCTGTAATTCATTCAAAGTTCTGGAACATAAAGACATTGAACAATTAGTAAACATGTTATTTTAAGTAGAACTAACAACAACTTAACTATATCTATAAAAAGCTATAAACAGTTATTTGACCGGACTTGTTGACTACCTTAATGCAGCTTGGCAAGGGAATGAAGAATTATTTTTTTTATTTTTATAAGAACTTATAACTTGTATCGAACAGGTTTTTTTTTATACATTATAGGCAAGTATTTGATCTCGATCGAGACGCGCCATTCATGAATGGCAACACCGAACATCATGCCGGAACACGGCTAGGCCGATTGGCGACATGGCTTTGTTCAGTGGGTGGTGACTAACCACGGCCGAAGCCTACCACCAGTAGAGTTGTCACCTAGTTGGCACCACCCAGGGTCACGTGTAGGGTATCTCGAGGGTACTTAATTCTCCTACGGACGAAGGTGACTCGACCCCAAAAAGATAAAGGTAACTCAAGGCATACACAGGGAAGACGCTGAAGGAGGCCTACACCAAGATGGTTGAAAGTGACTCAAGAAGAGAAATAAGAGGAGAACTTATAACTGACCTGATGATAAAGTGGTGGTGATGAATTATATCAATCATTATATTTTTTATATCATCGTTACTAATCCCTTCTGAAAATCGAGTTCTTATATTGTGTTTCAGAATTTGTATATGACCAATCAAGTTGAAAATCATACAGTATTTGTTTATATCAAAAATAGTTATGACAGAAACAGCAAAAAACGTGACATATATATTGATTGTATTAGCAATGAGCCAGTTCTTGTAGTTGTATAGATAATCAAATGGCATCCACATGAAACAACATGTTTGGAAGTTGGTGGTCCCGTTGAGTATGCTTTGATAATTCTTGATATTGTAATGAATAGGGGTGAGCATCCAATTAAGCCAGCTGCTGTAGATTACAATCGACATGCAGAGACTAAAATAAACCGTTGCTCTTTCCACTTGAATTAATTTCTGAAAACACCGAAGTTATTTGAATGAAAGCTATACAGTATCCGATATACTCACAAGATAGACCAATTACCGTCTTAACAAATTGTGTTCGGTTTCTGCGATAGTAATTATACAAGTGGATGTTTTCCATAAAAGCTGTTTGTACTTTTTTGTAAGAGCTGGTCCGAGCTGATGCCGACTTTACCTGAAATAATTCCTGATTTGACATTGAATATTTCTGGAATAAATTATTTGTGGGGGCGTTATTTTGGATACCAAAACAGAGCACACATTATCCTTATTTAGTCCTAGAAATTGGAATGATTTCTCGGGACAGTAAAAAAAAAACGCATAGGTCACTCGTACAAAATTGCAGGCTCTGCTAGTGATACTTTAAAATTATTGAAAGGGCGGTCCCTTCTGAATCCGCTCTTTTAGCTTTGAAACAAAAAAATATATGAAAAAACAATATTAATTAATAAATAACTTACGACGGTTAAAAATCCGATCGGTAGTATAGAGTAAACGATAGTAAGCGTACTACTGTTCAATGTTGAGAAGTTCAAAAACAAAAATACAATTTGAGAAATGAAACATATGCTGTTTAAGTTTGAGATACAATAACCTTGACACTGAAAGATAAATTTCGCTCGCTTGGGATATTCATACCACCACCAATAACCTGGATTTAAGCCTGCATTTGCCATCATATGTCCGAGCAGCTTATAGAATAAACGGTCTTGTGGAGGTTTTCTGTAAGAAAAATAAAGCAAAGGTTGAGTAACTTTTTTTGGTTTAGTTCCTCCGGGGTAAGTCCATTTTTTTATTGTATAAGTTGTGACATAATAGTGTTAATTATTTATAGAAGTTGTTCTGTAGGTTTTAAGCAAACCATTCCCAAAAGAATAAAATCACATTATGTGACATTTGAAAATAACACCGAATCAAGCGCATGACATTCTTTCCTATTAGGAATAAAAGCAATAACATTTTCATCTCACTAACTTAATTGTTTGTAATCTGCTCGCAAAAATCTATTTTATCCCTCTGTGTGGAAGAGTCCCTCGAATTTTGTACGAGAAGAAAAATCCGTGAGAACACTAACTTTATTAAGGAAAAATTGTTTTTTATCGAGAATTAATCAAAATTGATAATTTCTCTGCTCAACTGCCCATGTTATATATGTTTTTTTTTTAAAGAAAAACGAGAGTTAGGTGCACCATTACGTAGTATATTACTAGGATATTTACCATCGGGTGCTCATAAGAGTGCACAAATGAAAAATAATATGGAATAGTATAACTTGAATTTTGCAAGTTCTCACAAGATGTCCAGTAATTTTTCAGTAAAGTCTTTGTCTTCTTTAGCCACTTTCGACCATCTTAGTGCACGCCTCCTTAATACTGATAGAGGTAGAGGATTTAATTCATCATTGTCATTATCATTAGGGGAACTAATACGTAAAATAATTATTAGAATATTTTGTTCGGCACTGGCAAACATAGCTCTATTTTGTAGCCATTTGCCACCCTAAAAAAGAAGAACATGATTCGCTCTGTCTGCATAAAGTCTTTTGCATAGAGTCGTATAAACTTACTTCAATTGGTTTATTTGCTCTACCATTAATATGATGATGAATACATTGTTTTTCTTACATCTGGCATTTTTTGAGATTAGCAAGTTGTGGGTTTCGTACAGCTTGCTTCTTTTTATTCATCCCGTGGTTTTGAATCTTTCTTGAACCACCCACTTCGCTCATGTTTTAATCTTAAAATCCCTCGTTTACTCGGTATTCAATATAACAAAATAACAACTTTGCGTAAATAATAACTGTTACACATTTACTTATGACCAACTTGTTAAACTTTTATAATAATTGCCACCATTTTTGTTACAGCTTATAGCTATTAGTGTTTTACAGTATACGTAAGCTTGAGTGCATTATATTATTTTAAAGATATTTAAATATAATTTGCTTGTTATGTATAGTCTTCAATTATTAGTGCTTGTTTGCAAACTACTTATTTGACATGAATTAAATAGTTTTTTTTTTATTACGTTAGAGGCAAGTATTTGATCTCGATCTCACCTGATGGTAAGTGACGATGAGATATACGATGGAGCATACTTGCCTAGGTAGGATGGTGGCAGTAGACAGAGACGCTACATTCACTAGGCACATGCAGCGCAACTGATCTGACCCGCCATCCATGAATGAAAATAAGAAAGAAAATAAGTGAATCAATTACTTCAAAATATCAATATGGAATAAAATAAAAATACAACTAGTCCTAGAATTATTTAAACTGAAATAAATATTTTTGTATGCACATAGTTTGTTCGAGAGATACCGTCAACGGTATGCCTCAAATCGATAGAACTTTGTACCGATTTTAAATCAAAATTTTATAGCAACAGACAATATCGCCCGAGTGTTGATCGACAATAATGAGAACATATTATAGTATGCATATTTCATACGTATATACAATTCAAAGAGTTGTATTATAATGACAATATTGGGATACCCGTAGTATATTCTGAATAAATGATAAAATGTAGATTATGATATTATAGAAACTAAAAAGCGATCACAATAAGAACAATCGTTGTAGTATTTTTTTCTTGTTGTTACATTCTCGCTTTTAACATTACGTAATAGGAAAATGTTGTTTTTATTATCTGAAACAATACAAATATTTTAGAGGTAGGGCCTAACATCGAAACATTTGAAATCGGTAATCTTGCGATTTAAGAGAACTTACAGATATGGCGGGCTTAATCCCGGCCACAAAGCAGCCTAAAGCTTGGAATTCTAAAATCGGTTGAAACTTCGCCAGGATGATTGCGAATGACTTTTGGTTTGACAGACTCATGGTCTCCCATGGTATATTAGAGTACAGAGTATCCGATAAATCTTCCGTCTGTAAATCAAATTGATTCAGATTAAAGTGTTGCCTATTCATAATACCAGCCCTTTTTAATGTCTGTGAGTACTTTTTTTTTTTATTACATTATAGGCAAGTATTTGATCTCGATCTCAACTGATGGTAAGTGATGATGAGATCTACGATGGAGCATACTTGCCTAGGTAGGAAGGCGGCAGTAGATCGAGACGCTACATTCACTAGGCACATGCAGCGCCACTGATCTGACCCGTCATCCATGAATGGCAACACCGAACATCATGCCGGAACACGGCTAGGCCGCTTGGCGACATGGCTTTGTTCGGTGGGTGGTGACTAACCACGGCCGAAGCCTACCATCAGTAGAGTTGTCACCTGGTTGGCACCACCCAGGGTCACGTGTAGGGTATCTCGAGGGTATTTAATTCTCCTACGGACGAAGGTGACTCGACCCCAAAAATACCGACCCCTACGATTTCTGCGTAGATCGTACCCCAGTTCTAACTATGACAATAGGACGTCTAACACCTCAATCCTCCCGTGACCATAGTTGCTGGTAGTTAGAAGTATAATAAGTACGCCAATGGAAGAAATTTTTCAATTTTTTTTTTTTTTATTATTACACAATACATATACAATTATAAAGATAACCTTAAAGTATGCTTTATTATTATGATAAAAATCTGTATATGTAAGTATTTAGTGCTTAGTTTTTATTGCATAATTATATGTTTAAAGGGTGAATATTATAAGGGTGATCATAATAAATTAATAATGTTAAATATTAATGCTATAAATTACAATATTTCATAAAAAAATAATTTGGCCAAAAACGCAACTTTAAAATTTTTTGTCTGACTGTTTTTGGAAATTTACTTTACAACAAATTATATTATTACAATTTTTAATACATATTTACTACAAATTGTAATGTAAATTTCTAATAGCTTCATTTCGACTAAATGAAGGTAAATTTAGGATGATTCTTATACCGGGGTATGAAAGAGTTGTCCCGGGTACTGCTAAGACAAAATCCTTACAAACTATTATCAAAAATTTTATCACACGTACCTCTCTTCTTATCTCTTCTAACACTAGAGACATTGTGACAAGGCCACCCATATAATACACTAGCGTTAGTCCGTACGTAACCAGGCTTTCTTTGTCCTTAAATAGCAAAAGATAGATATTGCACCACATAAAAAACAAAAGTTAACTCAGTTAACAATCCAATTGACGCAACAGCTTAATGAATAGATAATGATTACCTCATGAAATAAGTCCTGTTTCTTACAATTTGACAAGGAAATGTAATGTACAGAATTATTCAGAAGGTGTAGTTAGTACCTTTGATTCTGTGCTTCTTAAGCGCATTTGTATTCGTTATTTGAAGTCCAAAAAAAAATTGGAACCAATCTTAATAAAAAAAAATAGTTTTTTTTAAATCGAAATTCAGATGTCATATATAAAAATCAGGGTCAGCGCTAAATATCTTAGGTTTAAAGGTGAAAAGGTTATATACCTTTTCTAAATCAACCCTTATTTGAAAATGAATCCACAGCCAGCAAGCCGTACTAATAGATAATAATTGGTTCTACTAATGATAGCACCTACAAATCCGTCCTAATGGTAGGTTATATAACAATAAATTAAAACGGACTTACGCCAAGCATACACTGATACATTAGCAGACCATCTTCGAGTAAATTCTGCAGATAATTGGCAGCTACGCTCAATCCAAACACGTGTTGAACTTCTTTAAACGTTCTGTAACACAATGTAATCTTGTCATAACGTAGGGCTTGAGCCCAACGTATGCAGAAGCTCGCCGTATTATATAACTAGCTGTTACCCGCGACATCGTCCGCGTGGTATTTAACAAAGACTCAACCGTTGGCATCAGCCTGCTCGCGCGTTCTGATCCATTGCAGATTGTTGCTATCAAACTTAATCAGGCGCAGCGCTGCAACATTGGTTTTATTTTTTTTCGAGAGATCATATTTTTTTTAAAATTGAAAAAAATATGTTTTTATTCCTTATATTTAATGCGAGTGAAGCCTAGAGTAAGGCTAGTAATAAATATGTATGTGATGAACCCATCGATTAACTTTTAAATAACACAATATTGTTACTTACTCGGTGATAAAATAATGGTGTTGTATAATATCAATCAATTTTTGTTTAGTATCTTCGTCATTGATCGTGTCCACAAACCGCGTCCTCATATTGTGCTTCAAGATCTGTATATGACCGATCAAGTTGAAAATGAGGATGTAACAGATCATGTCGAAGATGACTACTATAATGACAGCCAGGAATGTGATATACGCGTTAATAACGTTTTGTATGAGCCAATTATTGTAGTCATTGAGGTAGTCGAAAGGCATCCACATGTAGAGGCAAGTGTGAAAATTGTCCGTTCCATTGAGTATAGTCTCCATATTCCTGATGTTATAGAGAACGGGCGTGACCATCCATGCCAGCCAATCACAGTACATGAATATAAATAAACTGAGGCACACTAGTGCGGTTAGGCGTTCCACTTGGATCAATTTCTGAAAATACTATTACGATTAGAATAATACGCGAAAAAAAATCACAAAATTATTGCACACCATCTATCCATACATCAGCCGAAAGACGTCCACTGCTAGACATAAGCATCCCTCAATGACTTGCACACATCATGGTCCTACGCAACTCGCACCGACTGACCGCTTGCGACGCGGGTGATATTATCAGTCAGGAGGAGGAACAATAATATAATTCCGGGCTCGTGTTCATCATTCCTAGAACCTTTCTACCCCAACGGCCATCGATTCTTCGAGCTATATGCCCCGCCTCCTGCGACTTCGTCTTTGAGCTATGTCGTTTACTCTAGTTCGTATTTGGATCGCCTCATTTCTGATTCCATCGCGTAGGGAAACCCCGATTATAGCTTCTCCATTGTACGTTGGGACCTTGAGATTTCTTATGAAACCCACAGTAAGCGGCCACGTTTCAGTGCCATATGTTATATACATAATTACTGCCAAGCATATTAGTATACTTTATTACTTATCACGAACACAAATGTATAAAAATGCTATTATATGTACCATTTTAACAAATTCATTTTTATTGTTTCGATAATAATTATACAAGTGGATTTTGTCCATAAAATCAGTGAGTAATTTTTTGAAGGCGCTGGTTCGTGAGCAGGCCGATTTTATCTGAAACACGACAGTAATGCTGATTTTGTTGTTTTCAAATATCGACTTAAATAAATGTTGCTGCCTTGCTAACAATCTACGGCCATGATGAGAATAAGACTGATTTAGTTCATTCAATTGATAAAACCTAGATCATGCAAAAACGATAATTCCATATTATAATAAAAATGGTAATTAAAATTAAGTTTAAGCTGTATAAAATTTATTAATTATTTTTAATTATTATATAATTATGTGAATGAGGGTGTGTGTGTTTTTAATTGTAATAAATAAATAGGTAAATACCAGCGAACAACCCCAGTGTCCTTGGTATTTGTCAGTTTGGTATTTGATCCCAACTTAATAGGTGTATTGGTAGATTCTATTTGGTTATCTGTTAATAGGGAGTGAGGGGAATGACCTAATGAGCCTCTGCGCGCAACGAGTGTGCTCTGTTGCTCGACCCCCAGTGGTCACAGCATCATGATACTATCCTACTATACCAGATGATTCAGAAAGGGTATACTAAGACTAGAACTTGGGCTTCTTTGGCGCATTTGTAAATACTATGTATTTAGTCATATTAGTGTATGTCGATATAAAAAAAATCCCAACAAAACGACAGTGTCGTTAGATTCCTTTCTTTTTATTTGAATTCAGACTCTATATAATGACTAGAAATGCACTTCAGTGGCGCAGGTTCAATGCTTAGTATACCCTTTCTGAATCATCCTGTCTATTTAAAACTAAAATATATTAACAAATAGTGAAAACGCCTTTTACAGCAGCCCAATAGTTTTTCATTCATGCTCGAAGACACACACGATCATTCTAAAAACATTTTTTTTTTTATTTTGTTCAAATAGCCAGTTCTTTTGTAATATTTTTACTGTACAGAAACCTGCCTACATAAAGTTGTATAAAACTATGAGTACTAGTAACTAAGTATATAAGGTGGCTCTTACGGAAACCAAAAATCCGATCGGGATTATTGAGTACACAATACCCAGAGCGTTCTTATCCAGTCGTGAGTTGTTTTGAAATAGAAACACGAATTGCGAAGAGAAACAAATAAAGGAAAGGACCGCTGTTGAGAGCGCTTGAAATTTAAAGAAATATTTTAATAGCTTTGGGTACTGATACCACCACCAGTTGCAAGGACCCATTCCTACCAACGCCATTATTTGGGCAAATATTTTGTAGAATAAACTGTTCTGTGGTGCTTTGCTGCAAACAAAAATTACATTATACAGGGTTAATAAAAAAAAACACATATAACAGGTATGTTCTGGTCAACGACATTAATAATTCTTTTTTTTTGATAGATCATAAAAAAAATTTAAGATGCTGAAAGCGTTCCGCGAGTTTGCGAGGCGATTTCCTAACGTATGTCCAAGAATTTTTGTGACGATATAAATAGTCACACAAAGATTGAAATACACATATTTAAAAGTTTCGGACAGAATAACAAAAACATTTATAGCATAATATATCGAAAAACGTTCAGGTACAAATTGGAATTACCTACATGACGAACTGAAACACACTTTCTAAGCTATTGGCTGCAATCCACTATAAACAAAATTACTAATCTATAAATAGATTCTAATAATTGTGGTTGAAATAGTATTGTTTCTCAAGTAGCAAGTAATATTTTAAATATTTATTTGTAAGAACAATTATATGTATTTTATTCGAGAATATACATTATATATCTTAAATAATATACAGGGTGTAAGGGACATGATAACGAACACTTTGGGTAAAGGTTAAACTTAATGCTAATAATAAAATTATAGAAATCATTCATGTTGGAAGTCATGGTTTACAAATGTTGTTTTGAGCGCGCAATATGTATCGTATCGCGCATTTTGTATCGTAAACAACGCGATCACAATACAACGCTCCGTGCGATACCCGACGCGGTCGAGAGACGAGAGCGCTCAAGCATATCGAGTTTTAATTTACATTGCAGGTTAAGGTCTGAATTAAGAATTATGTTTTATTTTTATTTATATTCATATTCAGGTAGACTTCTATTATTTATTATTATTATTCATATATTTAAAATTTCATTGTGATTTCATGCTAAAATGAATTTAAAAAGAACCGAAAAAACTGCGTAAAATTCATGAAAAGATCGACATAAAATTCCGTGGGGTTCAGAATCGTGAGTTGAATCTATGGTATCGATTTTCGTTACGAAGCCACTTACACCTTGTATATATCTAGAATAGTGTCTATTGTATCCTTGTCAAAGAAGTCGTTTGTTATATTCGATAACTAAATAAGCACTTAACAATTGAATACGATACATAAAGAGTCGTACGATACTTGAAGAGTCCATGTACTTATTATGGGTTGCAATAAGAATCATATAAGTATAAGGGTGACTAAGTGTACATATACATATAAAAAATTACTTACGGTTCGTCCATCACGACTAATGTTTTAGAGCTAGCTACTATCGCTGGAAATAGTAGGGCTTAAGTGAGTCTCAGCGGATGATTCATACTATTTAAAAGCTAAAAATTGTACGTTTCCATTGTTCACATCTAGCCGTGATACGTTATTGACGAATATTATAAACGCAAAATGTAAGTGACGATCGTGTGAAGTGACGATCCTCCCAAAAAAGGTTTTTACTAGAAGGAAAGGATTAATGCAGATCTTATGAGCGAACTATTGAACAAAATATAACTCCTAATTTCTTTTAATTCCTATATAAATCAAATCAGTGCACGTAGTTTGTGTTTTGAATGCATTCGAATACCACTAAAGTGATCGAATGTTTCTATAGCGGCAGTCCAAAATTTATATTAATATTGGATGACTCGATCCGTTAAAACTCATACTAACTATCTGATCGTTATATAGCAAATTATTATATTCAGATTTCAACATTAGTGACTGGAGATTCACACTTTTTAGAAAATACATTGTATAGTAAAACCTTTTTAAATAAAACAAAGTCGTGGTAGTGACACTTTATTTATGTTATGATATATTTTTTGAATTAGTCTCCGCCATATATAGCAGAAAAGCTATATAAAACATGGGAAAAATTCAATAACTCGTACGTTTTTGATTTTGAGGCGCTACAAAATTCACTGGGACAGCTAGTTTAATATAAAACACAGCAATGGAGATGGTCTGGGAACCAAAGGCACTCACTCAGTCAATACTTAACCGATCACTTAGTGCAATTGGATAACTATAATTACCTTCCACGGGAATGATCGCAACGCAAAAAAAATACTTTGAAATTATAACACATATAAGTTGATCGTTTAAGTCGAAGCGTAGTTAAAGCTATCCGATATTAAGTCGTTATATTCTTTGAAATAAAATTGATTAAGAAT
The DNA here is from genome assembly GCA_905333125.1 of Pheosia tremula. Taxonomy (NCBI): domain Eukaryota; kingdom Metazoa; phylum Arthropoda; class Insecta; order Lepidoptera; family Notodontidae; genus Pheosia; species Pheosia tremula. The sequence goes on along the minus strand of HG995404.1, from coordinate 8,302,263 downwards.
GATATATACTACGTTTATTTAATTATATGATCCGTTTAAAACATATATCCATATAAAGAGGCAAATACCTTATGTAATAGGAACTCGTTAAAGAAATATATCTTCGTGACATAATTATAATCTCCTATATATATTTATTTTATATGTGTAACACGTTTTGTAGAAGCAAAGCCGTAGCTCACAGTGCTTTGTGAGTTAATATTGACATAATGAATGTGGCAGGCAAATATCCACGGTTCAAACGGAATATCCAACCAAGGTTATACAAGAACCACCTGAGAATCTTGAAGACTGACGCTTGGAATAAATTGAATTTGGGGTGGGTATGTTTAAATAATATTTATCTATAGTGCTTCCAACTTATGTCTTTAGAATAATCTTACCCAAATTAGAGATGAGATGTGTTTTCGCTACCAGGTTTGAAAACCAGGGTTTCGATTTGAGATATGGCGTCCTGGTATGAGCGGGAACTACTTACAAGTGTTAAAGTACTTTTCAGTCGCGGGCAATCTGTAGCTTACAGGGCTGAACATACTTTCATTGAAAATCTGTCTTGATCCTATTATAATTAAGGACCTCAATATGAGCATCGCATTTACGAAAAAAAAAAAAACTTCCAAGTATTTGTTTCGTAAATATGATTGTGTTCCTTATTGATGTTAACATAAGGCTTGCTTTCCAATTCAAGCATTCTCAGCCGTGGAAGCTGGATTTCGCGCACGATTCGCGAATTGCAACTACTTTCATACTTAAAGTACTTCTCGCCCGCAGCAGGGCGCCCTACTTCGAAGCGAAGATCTGGTTTTAAAGCCTGGTATCGTAAATACGTCTCATCCCTAGCACGGTAAAAAGAGGCTGTGACTCTTATATTTTTCTTAGCTTTGTAAGTTTATACTATAGTGACACTATTGGGATGCGCATAACATTTTCTAAAAGAACGACGTCATTCTGAAACAGTGTAGATTACTTATTATTACTTTTATAGGAAATATGAAAAGTATTCTGTGTAAGATGTTTGTGACTAATCTATCGTAGTAAAGCTCTTCTTGTGATTACAATCTGGATTTTAACATTACGTAATAGGAAAATGTTGTTTTTATTATCTGAAACAATACAACTAGAGGTAAATACATAAGAAACAAAAGCAGTGATAGCTAAGTTGGTAGAACGCTTGCCTCGGTAACGAGGATCGCAGGTTAAAACCCCGGCTCGCACCTCTGGGATTTCTGCATTTCATGTGCGAATCTCATTTTCAACCACGATTATCACTTGCTAAACGATGAAGGAAAACTTCGTGAGAAAACCTGCATGTCTGAGAGAACCCCTCGAAAGATGTGTGAAGTCCGCCAACCTGCACTGGGTCGGCGTGGTGGACTATGGCCTAATCCCCCTCGCATTGAGGCCCGTGCCCGGCAGGACATTAAAAAGGGCTGATATTATTATACATAAGAAGCATTTGAAATTTAGCAAATCTTGCTATTGAAGACGACTTACCGATATCGCGGGCTTAATCCCAGCCCCGAAGCATCCTAAAGATCGGAACTCTAAAGCCGGTTGTAGTTTAGCAAGAATGATGACGAAAGTCTTTTGGTTTGACAGACTCATGTTCACCCATGGTATGTAACAGTACATAGTTTCCGATAAATCTTCGGTCTGAAATAAAATTGATTAATACTTTTAAACTTTTAAATTTTATAGAATTTTTCAATCTATACAGATAATATGATGAACTGATTAGCACAGTAGGTAGTGACCCAACTGTCTGTGCCGCGGGTCCCGGCTTTGAATCCTAGTAGGGACAATCTTAATGTGAAAAGCACTAATATTTGTACCGGAGTCATGGATGTTTAATATCTAAATATGTATTAAATACTGGGACCACCCGCAGTCCATTGTATGGTACCCATAATCCAAACGTTGCTTAGTCTGGGACCGTATAGTTGGTGTGTTCGTCTGACGATTTTATTTTAATAAGAATTTAAACTGTTCGTGCGTGTCTGTACATTTTTTTTCTGTACTAAGGCCAAATACACCCTTTTAGATTTTTCAATTTTGATGTAACTTAGTCCTGAGCTGACATAAAAGAAGATATTAACGTCCGTGCAGATTTATGGGCACAGCTAGTCATACATTAATACTTAAAAACTCATGTCAAAAATGTATTGCACCTACCTCTCTTCTTATCTCTTCTAACACTAGAGACATTGTGACGAGTCCACCCATATAATACACTAGCGTTAGACCGTAGGTAGCAAGGCTTTCTTTGTCCTTAAATACGATTAAAAAAACAACAGGGGTAGAATTTAACAATGAAATTGGCGCAATGATTTCATGAATGACTCAAAGTTATTAATGTCTTATTTTTAAAGTAACCAATGTCAAGAAATTGAGCCAGACATTGGTCACACAACAAGAACAAAAATGGACAATTCAACAAGATCAACAATGCAACAATAAGCCGTACGAATAGGTTAAATAAATAATAATACCCACCCTTTTTAATGGCCCACTGCTGGGCCCGGCCTCCCCTAAATGCGAGGGGATTGGGCCATAGTCCACCACACTGGCCCAGCGCGGGTTAGCAGATTTCACACGTCTATCGAGGGGTTTTCTCAGACATGCAGGATTCTTTACCATGTTTTCCTTACCGTTTAGCAAGTGATAACAGTGGTTGAAAATGAGATTCGTACATGAAATCCAGAAATCCCAGAGTTGTGGTTTGAACCTGCAATCCTCGTTACCGAGGCAAGCGTTCTACCAACTTGGCTATCACTGCTTAGGTTAAATATATTAAAGTAAAAACGGACTTACGCCAAGCATACACTGATACATTAACAGACCATCTTCGACTAAATTCTGCAGATAATTGGCAGCTACGCTCAATCCAAACACGTGTTGAACTTCTTGAAATGTTCTGTAACACAATGTAATCTATTGTCATATTAAATAACGTACTCAACATTTCAAAAGCCGTATGAGTATTTTTTTTTTGATTGCGAAAAGTACATTGATGTATGTAACGAGGTGAAACAAGCTAATGGGAACAGCTTGATTAATGCGGTAAGCATATTTTTCTGTTGCTACTCAGACGAAGCAATAATATAGACGGAGTGTCGTAAACAATGTATTAAAGCCCAAAAACCGAGCCATTTTCTTAATATTTTCAATGACACTTTTAATGCAATAAGGAATGTATATGTGTATCGACATATCTGAAGCAGTTGCTCCTAGTAATGTCGATTAAGGGGGAAGCTCAGGGTCAGGACGCGAAATTCAAAAAGTCAATGGTTTTTATATTTTTACGAAAAATTGGACATCTTTACGATGTAATTTAGTGTTTTGCGATATTAGCATTCTGCATTGTATGTTTCGATGTATTAAGTTTGCTTAAAAAAGTACCTAATCCGATACAATACCATAAGGTTTGTAAAAACCGCTACTTTTACTAACTTTATGGTGTTGTATCGCTTTAAGTATTTTTTAAGCAAACTTAATACATCGAGACATCCAATGTAGAATGCTAATATCGCAAAACACTAAATTACATCGTAAAGATGTCCAAATTTTTCGTAAAAAAATAAAACCATTGTGATTTTGAATTTCGCGCCCTGACCCTGAGCTTCTACCTTAACATACCCCTTATGGTGTGCGTTTGCTATATAATATTGAACCTTAAATGGGTCCCAAATCAAAAACCGCTACTGTACCTATAAATAACGCAAATTTGCGTGTACGTAAGGACGTAATTCGTGTATACTACATAAAGCAGCTTGGTTTTTGGTGCTTCAGCAAATTGTTCGTGACAGTCAGTCTCATAATCCTTCGCCTGAGGTTGCTCTATCTAAAATTATGAACACCTTGTCGTCTAGCTACACTTGAATCAATAAAAGTTAGCACAAACCGAATTGAGATGACCCATTTTCTAACCATCAAACAATTTTGTTACTCACTCGGTGATAAAATAATGGTGTTGTATAATATCAATCAATTTTCGTTTAGTATCATCGTCATTGATTGTGTCCACAAACCGAGTCCTCATATTGTGCTTCAAGATCTGTATATGACCTATCAAGTTGAAAATGAGGATGTAACAGGTCATGTCGAAGGTGACTATTATAATGACACCCAGGAATGTTATGTACCCGTTAACAACATTTTGTATAAGCCAATTTGTGTAGTCATGGCTGTAGTCAAATGGCATCCACACGTAGAGACAAGTTTGGAAACTGTCCGTTCCATTGAGTATAGCTTCAATATTCCTGACGTTATAGAGGACCGGCATTATCATCCATGCAAGCCAATTACAGTGAATAAATAAAAATAAACTGATGCACACATACAAAGTTACACGTTCCACTTGTAACAATTTCTGAAAATACCACTATCATTAGAATCAGAACCGATACATTTCTATGTATTATTAAAAATAATGCAAAAATGATATACCGTTTAAATGAAACTAATCTTACGGATTTTATCGCGTTTATTTTATGTTTTTAGGCTCCCGATGTTTCGGCTGCTTTACAGTAATCATAGTCACGAGAGGACTGAGGTGTTTGACGTCCTAGTTGCAAAGTTTGAGCTGGGGTACCTTCATATTTAGTGGTCGGGAATTAAATCCGTAAGATCAGTTTCATTTGAATGTGTAGTATTCGCGTAAATATAAAAAACCAATATGATATACCATTTTAACAAATTCATTTCTATTGACGCAATAATAATTATACAAGTGGATTTTATCCATGAAGTTAATTAGTAGTTTTCTATATGATCTGGTCTGAGTGCTGGTTGATTTTATCTGAAACACGAAAATTGTTTTAATTTTTTTTTGTGTACAAATATCAACTTAAATATATTTCTAACTAGAACACAAGCAGTACAACAAGACACTACCGCTAAGTTGGTGTATGAAAGCTGTTTCTAAAGGAATTTGGTATAATACCAACACGTATTTATAACATTTAAGAAGTTACTAGGTAATATAAGGTAGTCTACAGCTTTACAATAGATCTATTAAGTTCAAGCCTCTGCGCGCAACGGTTTTGCTCTGCTGTTCAACACTAACCTATTTACAGCGTGACTCAAAAAGGGTATACTAAGTTTTGAACCTGCGCTTATTTGGCGCTTTTTGATCATTAAGCTTTTATTGGCAACAAACCTTTTTTTTATTTTAAATTGACTTATCGAAAGTCTGTCTTCACATAATGATTACAAGTGCGCTTAAGAAGCGGAGGCTCAAAGCTTAGTGTACCGTTTCGGAATTACCATGTATATGTAGTACCACATGTTATGCAAGAGTGAACACCAGGTTGAAATCGGTCCAATCAATTATTATCATTGGTGCTTGAATAAACAGTCACACATAAAAATATATAAAAACACTTGTGTGGGATTCAGAAGCAACCCAATAGTCTGTTGCATATATCGTAATAGTACAGAGTTCAGTCTGAGTTTAAGTTTTATAATAATATAGATAATAAATAAGGTATTAGCTCTTACGACAACCAAAAATCCGATCGGGATTATTGAATACACAATACTCAGCGTGTTCTTATCCAGTCGTGAGTTGTTTAGATATAGAAACACAAATTGCGACAAAAAAGAAATAAGGCAAATGTATGTTATAAAAAACCGTTGAAACATAAAGAAATATTTTAATAGCTTCGGGTATTGATACCACCACCAGTTGCAAGGACCCAACCCTCCCAACGCCATTATATGCCCAAATATTCTGTAGAATAAACTGTTCTGTGGTGGGATGCTGTAAGCAAAAAATAAATTATACATAGTTAACTGAAAAATAATCATAACTTTTGTTCTATCTACGACTTTAATGAGTTGTTTTTTTTTTCTTTCATACACACAAAAATAAATGAAAACAATGAATCGGAAGCATGTCGCCGGAATATTCCCAAATGCCACACAGCGAACGAAATACACAGCTACAAAGTGTCAGATAATTTTGCAAAAACTTAAAATTGCTGTATTGTTTTCTTATATTTACGCGAATACTACACATTAAAACAAAACGAATTTTACGGATTTAATCACGTTTTGATTATGTTCTTTACGTTCCTGACGTTTCGGCTGCTTTACAGCAACTATGGTCACGGGAGGACTGAGGTGGTTGACGTCCTAGTGTCATAGTTTGAAACGGGGTACCCGCATATTTAGTTGTTGCTTGCGGTCCAATCTACGCAAAAAGTGCTCACAGTGCCTTGAGTTCATGCAATGGTGCGTTTGGTTTTGGATTTAATGATGTTAATTACTGGTTCCCAAGTCGGTTTTAGCACCCGGCCATCCACCCTATTGAAATTAGGATGTTTTTTTAATTTCAATTATCGCGTATCATCCTTGGTCGGAATGGATGTTCTTTAGCAAGGATCTGTGGCTTATCAAATCTGATATAATTGAATTGATGATATGTCGTCGGGAAAGTAAAGAACATAATAAAGACCCGACCAAATCCGTAAAATTCGTGTTCATAATTTTAGATAGAGCAACCTCAGGCGAAGGATTATGAGACTGACTGTCACGAACAATTTGCTGAAGCACCAAAAACCAAGCTGCTTTATGTAGTATACACGAATTACGTCCTTACGTACACGCAAATTTGCGTTATTTATAGGTACAGTAGCGGTTTTTGATTTGGGACCCATTTAAGGTTCAATATTATATAGCAAACGCACACCATAAGGGGTATGTTAAGGTAGAAGCTCAGGGTCAGGGCGCGAAATTCAAAATGTCAATGGTTTTTATTTTTTTACGAAAAATTTGGACATCGTTACGATGTAATTTAGTGTTTTGCGATATTAGCAATCTGCATTGGATGTCTCGATGTATTAAGTTTGCTTAAAAAAGTACCTAATCCGATACAATACCATAAGGTTTGTAAAAACCGTCACTTTTACTTACTTTATGGTGTTGTATCGCTTTAAGTATTTTTTTAAGCAAACTTAATACATCGAGACATCCAATGCAGATTGCTAATATCGCAAAACACTAAATTACATCGTAAAGATGTCCAAATTTTTCGTAAAATAATAAAAACCATTGACATTTTGAATTTCGCGCCCAGACCCTGAGCTTCCCCCTTAAAAGTTGCTGGTTATTATGTTAATAATTTAGACCCAAATTATTTTTTTCAATTAATTTTTTTTTTTTTTATACATTATAGGCAAGTATTTGATCTCGATCTCACCTGATGGTAAGTGACGATGAGATCTACGATGGAGCATACTTGCCTAGGTAGGAAGGCGGCAGTAGATCGAGACGCTACATTCACTAGGCACATGCAGCGCAGCTGATCTGACCCGCCATCCATGAATGGCAACACCGAACATCATGCCGGAACACGGCTAGGCCGCTTGGCGACATGGCTTTGTTCAGTGGGTGGTGACTAGCCACGGCCGAAGCCTGATCCCGTATATTATGTTACGAGACATTTGTTTTACTCGGGAATTTTATAGAATTACTACAAAATGTATATGCTTCCAAAGTTATTTCGGAAACTTATTAAATTATTTAATTTAATATACGCTATTTTTCGGCATTTCGGAAAATATTATTTAAGGATATTTTTTTTGTTAAATACTGTACGATTAATTAAAAACAATTACTTACGGTTCCATTATAAACCATTGAAGATCTTTGAATGGGTTAGTGAAATTTATAATAATTAATATTAATAGGATACTATTGTTTTCTTCGTTTTTAAACCAAAATATACCGTAAAACTGTAATTTGCTTTTGTTTGCGTATAGGTTGGTTGATTGGAAATACCTACAAGATAAATATAAGCTCATTTTCCAAAACACATTCAATTTATACCAGTTAGACAGTTCGTTTCCACTGTTCAAGTATCGACTTGAATAGTGGCTTTTATTATTTTTTGTTTGGTACTGAACTGCTTCGTCAGTCTAGTGATCAGCACGTCACGTGCGAGCTAACTGTGTACTTTAGAGTCCACCGTATTTAGACATTTTGTATGGAACATTGAAAAGCGCCTCTAGAGGACGGTATTTGAAACTTTCAGTTCTCCATACACAATGCCTAAATACGGTAGACTATAAATTGGTTAGCTTACGAATAATCTCGCACTTGACGTACTGAATCTCGGCTGTTAATTTTTCTAAATCGATCCGCCCTAGGTTCAATTACGTGACTGGAAAATGTTATTTGATTATCCATTTAAATGAATATATTTATTTTTATAAATATTAGAAATGAATATTTAACTCAACCGGCGACCCAAGGGCTGGGCATTTCCTCGCTCAGCGAGTAGCTTTGGCTATTCAGCTAGGAAATGCGGCCAGCATCTTGGGTACGCTACCGCATGGGCCAAATTTTATAACTAATATATATAAAAAAATATTTGGCCTGTATCGTGAGGGTATCAACACTGATACCCTCACGATACAGGCCAGGCCTAGTGTGGGGTCACAATTACTAATTTTATATATATATGTATATATTTTTTAATTTACTGTTCCGTTGTCTCAATATTGTATCTAACAATCCTTAACAGCACATAATACAATATTACAACAGTTTATAATAATAGTCATCTACTATTTGTACCTAAATGTGTAAATGAAAACAATGGAAAATGTCAATAGGCTATCGGAACCGGTACTTAAAAAGTCGCGGTAATCAAAAAGACTATGTCTTCAATTAGGTAAATTCATAGGCAGGCGGGCATACACAATTCTTCAATTAGGCTAATTCATAAGCAGGCAGGCCAACATAATAATAGACGGCTCACCGGTTTGTTTACTTCTTGAAAAAAGTGTGTGTGCTCCATTCTATAACATAAACCTGTAACCAGTCCGTCTGTATATATTAGAAAAAAAAATGGGCGATGCGCTTTTTGGACGGTTGTAATTTGTATGCTAAGCTGCTTGTATTTTCGTGCTATAAAAGAAAACTGGAGCAATTTAAAGACCGTTTGTACTATTGGCAGGATATGCACTAAATATAAAATGGTGCATAATATCTTGATTTCTTATATTTACGCGAATACTACACATTGAAATAAAACTATTTTTTAGGATTTTATCTCGTTTATATTTTGATTTTACGTTCCCGACGTTTCGGCTGCTTTACAGCAACTATGGTCACGGGAGGACTGAGGTGGTTGACGTCCTGGTGTCATAGTTTCAGACGGGGTACCCTCATATTTGCATAATATCTTGGGTGCATAATATCTTCACGTTATGTTGATATAGGTAGTCGAACTACAGAGCAACATCTTCGTTTGCTCTGACGGAGCCGCAGGCACAAGCTACTTTACTACATCTATGGTTTTCTTAAATATAACCGATTCACAGAATTGTATCTGTAATAAATTGGCGTTCTTTAATCAAATTAACACATTTTACAGTTCAATAACCAGTTCAGATATATCGTCATATTAGCTGTGTACTATCACGAGGCTACTTTGCTTCGTTCAGTTAGTACCTACGTGCCTCGGGTAAATATTTACGCTGCCTCCCCCAAGTTGTCATGAGCATCACATTTGCCTCGGAAAGTAGATGAGAGATAGGTGCTTTGAACTAAGTTAAAAAAAGTTTGTTTTTCTATCATATTTTTTTGCCAAGTTATTTTATTTATTAATTTTAATAACTTGCAATTACTTCTACTAATTACTTAACATTGGAAAATACTTATCATTGGGTTGGTTTTTTTGATCTTTCATTATAAATGATTTAGATTAAAACAACTGTTGGTAGGCGCTTAACTGTAGGTATGGTAATGAAAAGATTTTTGTAACTCTTTTCAAATAACTTACCATATTATTTAATGTAATAAATTACAAGACTTGCCATCACCAAATTTACCTTTATTCTCAACTAGCTGTCCCGGTGAACTTCATACCACCTTAGAATCAAATGTATGAGATAATGAAATATATAATTATTTTTTATTTTTTTTAGTGAATTTTCATAATGTTTGTCATAGTTATTCTGCTATTCGGGGCGGAGAGAGATATCATAAAAATCGGCCAACCCGTCGATTTACGAGGTTAATACCATGTGCGGTGGGTAAGCCCTTTAGGTAGGAAGCCTCACTACTTTGGATTTATGGTTGATTTAAATACGATTTTTATGTGTTGATAACACTATGCCAGATAGACTCGTCGCGAGGAATGCCCTATTTTTTTACCGACATCAAAAAAGAGGATGTTCTAGTCAGGCCGTCAATCTATGTCTGTCGTCAAACTCGGAGGGCAATAAATGGGTAGAAGAGTTGATCAGCTTTCCCAGAAAGTAACATCACAGTGACAAAACATTTTATGTTATTATTAGCAGAATTCTTTTGAAAAAGTTCTCAGACGTTTTATATATTTTTTTAACAATAATATTTAGTTAAACTGGCCATTTGTAACTCCAGAGCATTTTTGGTTTATTATTCTTGGCTTTCGTCCCTTATTATATTTACGCAGTTCCAGTACGTTTACTTTTAATGAAACGTGGAGTAAATATGATAGGATATTTTTAAAAGCATCTTTTTCGCGATACTTACTTAAGGGATTTGGTTCATATATTCAATTTTGTAAGTGACGAAATAAGTAACTACTTAAAGCTTTTTTTCGTACTTTATGCTTTGTAGATTATTGTTATAAAGTTCTTTTTAATGCGTACCAAGTTACCATTTGTTCTAATGTTTGTCCAAATGTCTAAATACGTAGTCTATGAAGTATACGGCTAGCTTAAAAATAATCTCGCATATGTGCTACGGAGCCATTTTGTATAACGGAATCGAGAATCCAATAGTCGATAAGACTACACAATCAACTCGACTGTGCGTTGTGTTTGTAGAGTTATTTTGATAACGTAGCCTTGTCTTAATGCATTAAACTGACGTACTATCGGCAAAAGTTCCGCATGACCAGTCTAAAGGCGATAATTGTATACACGGCTCTCGGCCGACACCGCAAAGACAAACGCCTTTCGACCAATAGGATGTGCTAATATCCTTAGCTGTGTGCGTGTGAATATTGTAATGATTTTTAATAATGTGGCGCATGCTATTACTGTAAACTTTGCTTGTGTGTGTGATAAGTTCTTGGAATGTGAAACATGAATGGGAATGGCTCATGATTTTTACGTATTGTTCCCATGTTGTTAACATTTGGAATTATTTTCATACGCAATTCATATATTTAACTGTTTCGTCTAGCAAAATGTATTATCTTGGTTTTCTAATATTATTCTTGATTATGTATTTAATATATGTATAACCAGAGATTATTCAATAAATTATAAAATACTGTTGAACACATATAAATAAAACATTTAAAATAAATCAATATACCTAAGTGAAAAATACACAATGGATTTAAACATACTTACTATAGTATTATACACAAATATTTGCATTGTTTGTAGAGCAAACTGTCCAGGTAAAATTTGACTACTTCAATGTGTAATTTGGTTAGTCTCATTAAAATATACAAAATTTTCAATTATAAATTTTTAAGCTATAGATTTTTTTTTTCAAAGTAGTAATTATTTACCATAATTATAACAACAAAATAAGCAAATAATACAATATAACTCACTTGCTAGTTATGAAAATGCAGTTTGATGGTTTTGCTATAAGGTTGAACTTGATATATTTTTAATTCTGGCGACTGGTAGAATATGGAGTTGTTTTAGTTGTAATAATATTAAGTTGTAAAGATGGTAATCTAATACAATAATCGTTGTCCTTTTTATACCTTTATCGACATTGTATAAGACACCCTGTCAGGCGATACTATGCCTTTAACAATGTAGATAAGGTTTTAAATGCAATGTAATGTTCGCTTCCATTTCAATCGCAATTGACTTATTTTAATTCTTTATCGGAACCATAAAAAAAAATAAAAGCTCATAAAATAGGATTGAAGTGGGGATGATTTTTGAGGATTTGGCGTATAAAAGAAAACTATTTAATTCATTTAAATAATAATTTACACACGTTATTTTTTATTAGTGTCACAAACCATTTTAAATATAACACATTGTTTTATCGCATACATTTATTATAAATCAAATTCGTCCTCATTATCTAACTGCGGGTAAACAATTTAACAACATAAGTATAGTTTATATAACGCAGGTAAATATTATTTTAAAAAAATCATAACAATAATTATATACTTAAACGTGCTTGGTAAGAAAGTTAACATAACATAATTATAGTTCATACAACGCAAGTAAATATTATTTGATAAATTATGTAAAAATAATTATGTAAATGTGCTAGTTACAGTAGGCGCTATACGCATTCAGTGTAGTAGCAGAGAGATCGACAAGACGGCACGGACGCGGTCGTCAAGAACTCCTTCCTGCCGCACCGGTTGATCGCTGCAAAAAATGTTTTGTTTCATCAGTCAGACACAATTGATTGCAAGCCGCTCGTCACTTATCATTATTATTGCACCTTAAATTAAAAACAATAATGTGATTTGGAACATTGATATTTTCTAACTGAAGGGTAATAAAAGCGTCGGCTGTTACAAACAAAATGTGTTTTCGAATGCCACCACATTTTTTTAAACAAGGCTTTGTCGGCAACTTTATTAGCCCATTATAAATCTTTTAAATATAAACAATGGCGCTTCTGTTCGAGTAGATATATAGAATAAGTGGGCCGCAGATTTCATTATGAAAGCATTAACGCACTTATTAGGGTGAAATAAAGCGTAAATTTGCTTGGTAGCGTTATACACCGTGTAGGTGATCTAAGGAAAAACACATTTGTTTGTAGTAAATTCCATTGCATTTAGGGTTATTTTAGAACAGTGGTCGTTATGTTATAAAAAACATGAATAGAGTTTGATAAGAACATTCAGGATATAAAATAGTGCAAGTTTCTAAAGTAAATATTAATAACTAGCTGTTGCCCGCGACTTCGTCCGCGTGGTATTTAACAAAGACTCAGCCGTTGGTAACAGCCTGCTCGCGTTCTGATCCCGCGGGACGCATTGCAGATTGTTGCTATCAAACTTTAGTCAGGCGCAGCGCTGCAACATTGGTTTTAATTTTTTTTCGAGAGATCCTATTTTTTTTTTCTAAAATAAAAGTAGCCTAAGTTACTCCTTGTTACATCAGCTATCTGCCAGTGAAATTCCCGTCAAAATCGGTCCAGCCATTGCAGAGATTACCCGGAACAAACAGACAGACAGACGGACAGACAGACAGACGGACAGACAGACAGACGGACAGACAGACAGACAGACAGACAAAAATTGTAAAAATTGTTGTTTCGGTATAGGTATCGTGTATACATCCAAATGCATTTAGTAAAAAGCGGTTATTTTAATATTACAAACAGACACTCCAATTTTATTTATATGTATAGATGATATTCAAAGACTCGGTGCATATTTTTTATATCATTAAAAAAAGATATGAAAACGTAAACGTATTAAACATTTTGCGTTATTAATACGGTATTTTACAGTTCACACAAAATATATTAAAGAATTTAGAGGGTTTTTCAAAATGCAATGAATTTTTATTTAGTTTGTATAGTAACATTACTATAAAACAAAAAATGGATTATAAAACAAACCAAATGATAAAATATACATATAACAACTACTAATACTAAAAGCAATTTATTTATTTAAACAAAATAGTACTTACTTGCATATTTAACTCCACTGCTGTCCGATGGATATAAACAGTTCGTAAAAGCAAAAAATGGCGATAACACGGGACGCGTCAACAATTAGCAGGCGCAAATAGCGACTGTCTAATCTTTTTACGCAATGCATTCACACGAACGTGTAACGCATCTGATTGGCGAAAATCGGAATGGGGCGTGGTTTATCACCTGCTTCGCTTTTAAGGGAAAAATTTCTTAACTGGGCATGCTTAACTTTGGCCGATAGTACATACCTAATTGATCTGACTTGACTTAAATAAAAAAATAAACAGTTAAAACTTCCAAGTTCATCTAAAGTTAATAGTTATAAATGTGTGTATCTTAACTATCGAGATTTCTTTTAATTAGCACTTCACAAACCTAGAACATTGCTGCAATAAAAATGAACCTTGTTAAAGTTATTTAGAGTTCAATTAATTGTGGCAATAAATTCTAATTTTCATTAAAATCAGTATGTACATATAATGAAGTATTTGTGAGGAATTTAATAACTACTTTTAGTGAATAGTAGATATTAGTGTTAAATATACCAAGGACCTTAGGGTGAATATTATAGACTTCTTGTAATTTATAGTTCCAGCCCTTTTTTATGTCCCTCTGCTGGGCACGGGCCTCCCCTCAATGCGAGGGGGCTTAGGCCTATAGTCCACCACGCTGGCCCAGTGCGGGTTGGCAGACTTCACACATCTTTCGAGGGGTTCTCTCAGACATGCAGGTTTCCTCACGATGTTTTCCTTCACCGTTTAGCAAGTGATAATCTCGGTTGAAAATGAGATTCGCACATGAAAAATCCCAGAGGTGCGAGCCGGGGTTTGAACCTGCAATCCTCGTTACCGAGGCAAGCGTTCTACCAACTTGGCTATCACTGCTTATGGTAATTTATATAATTATAATTTAACTAGCTGCGCCCCGCGGTGTTACCCGCGCAAAAAATCATGTCGATCCGTTGCGCTATGAAAAATTGAAACAAATCTGTAAGCGGTGGCCGCAGGTCCGGCACACACCGGGTGAGAATAAAACAGCAGGAAGGATGGTTAAACAAGAAAATTATATTAAAGGAAAATGTTACCGGGCGGACATAAAAGTGACAAAATTTACAAGGCTTAAAACAAAATTCACAAAAAAATATATAAAAGCTTCCAAGGAGATCGCGTCGTTAACATTCCCCACCCTAGTGCTGGTTCAGCACTCCAAACCAACATGGATTCGAGCGACGCGTGCCGCCGAACGCTTTAGAGTTCCAGTGTGGATTCTGACCAATAAGCCTCTCCCGAGCCCCACCCCAATGTGGACTGACGGGAGCGATAAACGTTAACTGTGCTCCGTGGGTCTGAATAGTTCCAAGCCGCAGTGGGTGAAAAGGGTTCTAGCGATGAGCAAGCTGCTGACAGGCATTTCGCAATACTGGTCCATCCATGGCAGGTTCCCATGCCACCTACTGTCTACGATAATAGACGTTTGTTCCAGTACGGGCACAGTATGTTCGTCATCATCATTACTGCGTGACATACCTGTCACGGCCAAGGACTCGATTGTGAATTCATTAGGGGTGATATTAAACTCTTGGGTAGATTCAAACAGGTTTCCATAAATAGTGAGTAGGTTTCGTGACGTGCATATCCTACTCAAGTTAGCACTCCGTCGTTAGCAGCAGAGGTGGCGGTGAAATCCTTCGGTGCGCACGTTAACAGCTGAACTGTACCATCGTTGGTACAGTCAGGCTGACTACGTTTTGTAGTTCCTGTTGGTTGCGCTCTAACCACCTCTTCACGTCTGTGCCTTCGTTACCGTGTGAACTGTATTTCTCGTCCAATTCCGCCAAGTCCGCTTCCAATTTCTTTTCAATAAGTTCCATTTGTATCCGTGCAGCTTCCAATTCCAGTCGTTTCCTCCGAGCCAGTGTAGATGACAAGGTTGACCTTCTTATCTTCGATGCCTTACAGGAACGTGGTGGCGGCGACGTCTGTTAACGCTCAACAATCGCATTTACGAAAAAATATATATTGAAACTTCCAAGTATTTGTTTCGTAAATATGATTGTGTTCCTTATTGATGTAAACATAAGGCTTGCTTTCCAATTCAAGCATTCTCAGCCGTGGAAGCTGGATTTCGCGCACGATTCGCGAATTGCAACTACTTTCATACTTAAAGTACTTCTCGCCCGCAGCAGGGCGCCCTATTTCGAAGCGAAGATCTGGTTTTAAAACCTGGTATCGTAAATACGTCTCATCCCTAGCACGGTAAAAAGAGGCTGTGACTCTTATATTGTTCTTAGCTTTGTAAGTTGATACTATAGTGACACTATTGGGATGCGCATAACATTTTCTTAAAGAACGACGTCATTCTGAAACAGTGTAGATTACTTATTATTACTTTTACAGGAAATATGAAAAGTATTCTGTGTAAGATGTTTGTGACTAATCTATCGTAGTAAAGCTCTTCTTGTGATTACAATCTGGATTTTAACATTACGTAATAGGAAAATGTTGTTTTTATTATCTGAAACAATACAATTAGATGTACATACATAAGAAACAAAAGCAGGGATAGCCAAGTTGGTAGACCGCTTGCCTCGGTAACGAGGATCGCAGGTTCAAACCCCAGCTTGCACCTCTGGGATTTATGGATTTTATGTGCGAATCTCATTTTCAACCACGATTATCACTTGCTAATCGGTGAAGGAAAACTTCGTGAGAAACTTGCATGTCTGAGAGAACCCCTCGAAAGATGTGTGAAGTCCACAAACCCGCACTGGGCCATCGTGGTGGACTATGGCCTAATCCCCCTCGCATTGAGGGGAGGCCCGTGCCCAACAGTGGGACATTAAAAAGGGCTGATATTGTTAATATATTATTATACATAACAAACATTTGAAAGTTAGCAAATCTTGCGATTGAAGACGACTTACCGATATCGCGGGCTTAATCCCAGCCCCGAAGCATCCCAAAGATCGGAACTCTAAAGCCGGTTGTAGTTTAGCCAGTATGATGACGAAAGTCTTTTGGTTTGATAGACTCATGTTCACCCATGGTATATGGCAGTACATAGTTTCCGATAAGTCTTCGGTCTGAAAATAAAATTGATTAATATTTATTCATGTATTATAAACTTCTCTCGGAGACTAGACACAGTATATAATGTACCCAAATAGACCGAACTTTTACATTTTGTATATATTTTCAATCTATACATATAATATGATGAACTGATTAGCGCAGTAGGTAGTGACCCAGCTGTCTGTGCAGCGGGTCCCGGGTTTGAATCCTATACTAGTTCCATTTCTTTACTTTCTCGATGACAGTTATAATTTGATAGTTGTAGTGTTGTGACCAAATAAGTAATGATATCGATCCCATATATTTATTATGTTTTGAACAAAGACAAATACAACAAAAATATTCAAATAATAAATATAAAATAGAATCAAAATAATATAGAAGTACAGGAACTTATAATAAATGTTGGCGAGACCTCATTCAGTGACAATGATGATTCATCAGATTTCGATTAAAAGAAATAAAAAAAGAATCAACATAATATAATTACGTCTAGTAACGAGATGTAATATTAGTTACTAAATTTGTACAAAATTATCCGGCAATAGTTTAGTTTCTTACACTTTGTAAAAAAATATCGAGTCTGTTATCGTGTTACGTTTATCGATAGCTCCATCCCTATTAGTTTCTTCGACTTTGCTATGACGTTGTACGTGCGTAAGCGTCATATTTTTATTAAATAATGCATACAGAATGTAAAAAAGACGCTCGTTGAAGTTTCCACAGGAACTGTCATCGAGAAAATAAAGAAATGTAACTAGTATAGGGTAGCTAGGGACAACTTTGTATGATGAGCACTAATATTTCTACCCGAGTCATGGATGTTTAATATCTAAATATGTATTAAATACTGGGACCGCCCGCAGTCCATTGTATGGTACCCATAATCCAAGCGTTGCTAATGCTGCTTAATTGGTGTGTTCGACTGGCGATTTTATTATTAATAAGAATTGAACCTGTTCGTGCGTGTCTGTATACCACCTTAATTTTTTTTTTGGTCCCATAACCAAATACACCCTTTTTAGATTTTTAGTCTGTTTTATATGGCGGCCAGTCCAGGGCTGACTTAAAAGAAGATTTTTACGTCTGTGCAAATTTATGGGCACCACTAGTCATACATTAATACTTAAAAACGCAAGTCAAAAATTTATTGCACATACCTCTCTTCTTATCTCTTCTAACACTAGAGACATTGTGACGAGGCCACTCATATAATACACTAGCGTTAGTCCGTACGTAACCTGGCTTTCTTTGTCCTTAAATACGAAAATATTGCACCGTATTAAAATAAAAGCAGGAGCATGAATGACTCAAAGTTATCAATGTCTTATTTCTAGAGTAACAAACGTAAAGAAAGTGAGCCAAACATTGGTCGGCCGCTAACAGTTTGCCTACTGGGGACACAGCCTTAGTAATAAAAATTCAACAAAAAAAATAATGCAACAATAATCCGTTTGTATAGGTTAAATATAATAAAGTAAAAACGAACTTACACCAAGCATACACTGATACATTAGCAGACCATCTTCGACTAAATTCTGCAGATAATTGGCAGCTACGCTCAATCCAAACACGTGTTGAACTTCTTGAAATGTTCTGTAACACAATGTAATCTATTGTCATACTACATAACGTACTCAACATTTCAAAAGCTGTATGAGTATTTTTTTTTTGATTGCGAAAAGTACATTAATGTGTGTAACGAGGTGAAACAAGCTAAGGTAAACAGCTTAATTAATGCGGTAAGCATATTTTTCTGTTGCTACTTAGACGAATAAATAATATAGACGGAGTGTCGTAAACAATATATGGCCCAAAAAGTGGAGCCATTTCCTTAATATTTTCAATGACACTTTTAATGCAATAAGGAATATATATGTGTATCGACATATCGGAAAGCAGTTGCTCCTAGTAATGTCGATTAACAGGCACCTTATAAACTACGTTTGCTGAACGATATTGAATCTTAAATGGGTCCCAAATCAAAGTCCGCTACTGTACCTATAGAAAACGTAAATTTGCGTGTACGTAAGGACGTAATTCGTGTATACTACACAAAGCAGCTTGTTTTTTTTTGCTTCAGCATGTGGTTCGCAACACTCAGTCTCTTATTCTTTTGTCTGAGGTTGCTATATCTAAATTATGAACACCTTTTCGTCTAACTACACTTGAACCCATAAAAGTTAGCACAAACCAAGTTGTGCTAACTTTTTTTTTTTTATTACATTATAGGCAAGTATTTGATCTCGATCTCACCTGATGGTAAGTTACGATGAGATCTACGATGGAGCATACTTGCCTAGGTAGGAAGGTGGCAGTAGATAGAGACGCTACATTCACTAGGCACATGCAGCGCAACTGATCTGACCCGCCATCCATGAATGGCAACCCCGAACATCATGCCGGAACACGGCTAGGCCGCTTGGCGATATGGCTTTGTTCAGTGGGTGGTGACTAGCCACGGCCGAAGCCTACCACCAGTAGAGTTGTCACCTGGTTGGCACCACCCGGGGTCACGTGTAGGGTATCTCGTGGGTACTTAATTCTCCTACGGACGAAGGTGACTCGACCCCAATTTTCACCCCCAAACTTTCATGGGAGATGACCCATTTCCTAACTATCAAACAATATTCTTACTTACTCGGTGATAAAACAATGGTGTTGTATAATATCAATCAATTTTCGTGTAGTATCATCGTCATTGATCGTGTCCACAAACCGCGTCGTCATATTGTGCTTCAAGATCTGTATATGACCTATCAAGTTGAAAATGAGGATGTAACTGATCATTTCGAAGGTGAATAATATAATGATAGCCAAGAATGTGATGTACGTGTTAACAATGTTTTGTATAATCCAATTTGTGTAGTCATTGATGTAGTCAAATGGCATCCACATGTAGTAGCAGGTGTGGAATACGTCCGTGCCATTGAGTATAGCTTCAATATTCCTGACGTTATAGAGGACAGGCGTGATCATCCATGCAAGCCAAACACAGTGAATGAATAAAAATAAACTGAAGCACACATACAAGGTTACACGTTCCACTTGTAACAATTTCTGAAAATACCATTTTCATTAGAATAGTAAGTGAATGATTTGCATGTACTATTAAAATTACTGCAAAAAGAGAAAATATTTAAGTATGGCTTCTTTCTTACTATTACCGAGATTGTGAAAAAATTATATACCATTGAAATGAAAGTAATCCTACGGATTTTATCGCGTTTATTTTATGTTATTACGTTCCCGATGTTTCGGCTGCCTTACAGAAATCATGGTCACGGGTGGACTGAAGTGTTTGACGTCCTTATGTCTAAGTTTGAGCTTGGATACCCTCATATTTAGTGGTCGGGAATGTAAAAAAATAAAATAAACGCCAAAAAATCCGCAAGATTGGTTTCATTTCAATGTATAGTATTCGCGTGAATATAAGAAATCAATTTGATATACCATTTTAACAAACTCATTTCTATTGACGCGATAATAATTATACAAGTGGATTTTGTCCATAAAATCAATTAGTAGTTTTCTATATGATCTGGTTTGAGTGCTGGTTGATTTTATCTGAAACACGAAAATGGTTAAAAAAAATTGAGTATGTAACGCGCGCCTTTACCACACTAGTTCGCTCTTCGAAAAGCGACCAATGAGAGCGCTTCGCGCTCAGCCGTTGGCTATGTAGGCACCCTGATTGGTTGTTTGGGAGAACCACCAATCAAGTGGCGAGTACCTTTTGTTTTTTTATCTATGATTGTTTTCCGAACATTTATTCTTGTATTAGCTGATTTTGTGTAAGATTAATTTTCTCTGTGCGTATTTTAAGATTAAACTCGCTAACCTATATAATTAAAGATATTACAATCCTGAGAGAGTTTTAAAAGTACAAATATCAGCTTAAAAATCTAATTATTTATTCGACTTATCGAAAGTCTGTCTTCACATAATTATTACAAATGCGCTTAAGAAGCGGAGGCTCAAAGTTTAGTGCACATTATTTGAATCACATTATATATATATGTAGTACCACATGTTGTGCAAGAGTGAAAACCAGGTTGAAATCGGTCCATTAGTTTTTCATTGGTGCTTGAATAAACTGTCACACACAAAAATATATAAAAACACTTTTGTTGGATTCAGAAGCGTCCCAATAGTATGTTGCAGATATCTTAATAGTACAGAGTTAAGTCTGAGTTTAAGTTTTATAATAATAGAGATAATAAATACGGTATTAGCTCTTACGAAAACCAAAAATCCGATCGGTAATATGGAGTACACAATACTCAGCGTGTTCTGATCCAGTCGTGAATTGTTGAGATATAGAAACACGAATTGCGAAGAAAAACAAATAAGACAAAGGTATGGTATACAAAACCCTTGAAACATAAAGAAATATTTTAAGGACTTCGGGTATTCATACCACCACCAGTTGCAAGGACCCATCCCTACCAACGCCATTATATGCCCAAATATTCTGTAGAATAAACTGTTCTGTGGTGGGATGCTGTAAGCAAAAAATAAATTATACATGGTTAACTGAAAAATAATCATAACTTTTGTTCTATCTACGACTTTCATGAGGTTTTTTTATATTCTTTCAGAGACACAAAAATAAATGCAACATGCACAAAAATAAAACAATGAATCTGAAGCATGTCGCCGGAATATATCCTAATGTACGTATATTATATGCCACACAGCAAAATAAATACATAGCTACAAAGTGTCATATATGTAGTATAGCAAACACTTTAAGTTATGTTAATAATTTAGTCCCATTTTTTTTTAACTCGGTAATTTTATAGAATTACTACAAAGTGTATATACTTCCAAACTAATTTCGGCAAATTATTTTATTTTATGTACGCCATTTTTCGGCTTTGCGGAAAAATATTATTTAGGGATTTTTTTTTGTCAACTACGGTACTTGAAAATATTTATTTTACAACTACGGTAAGATACTTTTAAAAGCAATTACTTACGGTTCCATTATAAAGTATTGAAGATCTTTGAACGGGTTAGTGAAATTTTTAATAATGAATATAAATATTTAAATATTATTTTCTTCGTTTTTATACCAAAATATACCGTAAAACTGTAATGTGTTTTTGAGTGCGTATATGTTGGTTGATTGGAAATACCTACAAGATAAATAGAAACTCCTTTTCCAAAACACATTAAATTTATACCAGTTAGAGAGTTCGTTTCCACTGCTCAAGTCGATGGCTTTTATTATTTTCGTTTGATACTGAACTGCTTCGTCGTTCTATTGATCTGAATCTCGGCTGCTGATTTTTCTTAATCGATGAATATTTAACTCAACCGGCGACCCAAGGGTTAGGCATTTCCTCGCTCAGTGAGTAGCTTTGGCTATTCAGCGAAGAAAAGCGGCCTGCATCTTGGGTACGCTACCGCATGGGCCAATTTTTTTACACTTATTGTAATTATTTAAGACACTTTCTGTGTAACTATTGTATATAATTGAGCTATTTTGGTCACATCGCCAGACGTGGCGAGAGCAGCTTAGAAAAGCTCATTGTGGTGGGAAACGTGAAAGGGAAACGTTCACGAGGCCGGTCCCCGACCAGGTGGTCTGACCAACTTAAAGAAACACCAACGTCCCGCTTCTACGCCGCGGTGAGGATGGCCACAGACCGGAGCCGATGGAGACAGTTCGTCCGATCCAAAGGACTGCCGTGATGATCACGATCCTCAGTCATGAGGGAACGACCGAAGAGAGATTGTATATAATAATTAAAATATTTAATTTACCATATTTTTCTGTCAAAATAACACTGATACCCTCATGATACCTCAGGACAGTAAATTAATATAGATATATATATATATATATATAGATATATATATATATATATATATATATATATAAATTTTCTGTTCTGTTGTCTCAATATTTTATCTAACAATCCTTAAAAGTACATAATACAATATTAAAACAATGGATAATGTCAATAGACTATCAGAACCGGTACTTAAAAAGTCGCGGTAATCAAAAAGTCCATGTCTTCAATTAGGTAAATTCATAGGCAGGTATGCAAACATAATAATAGACAGCTTACTACTTTGTATACTTCTTGAAAAAAAAAATGTGTGTGCCCCATTCTATAGGTACGGTAATGAAAAGACTTTTGTAACTCTTTTAAAGTAACTTACCTCAGAATCAAATGTATGAGATACTGAAATATATCATTATTATTATTTTGTTAGTGAATTTTGACAGTGTTTGTGATAGCTATTCTGCTATTCGGGGCGGAGAGAGATCACAAAAATCGGCCAACCCGTTCTTGAGTTATAAATGGTGTAACTAACACGAGCTTATTTTTTATATCCATATATACTTTCCTACTACAAAGAAATTAATATTGAAGTCAGTCCACGCGCAAGCTATGTAAATATAGCCCAGCAATGCGGTATTAAAATATGTTTACGAGGTTAATACCATGTGCGGTGGGTAAGCCCTTTAGGTAGGAAGCCTCGCTACTTTGGATTTATGGTTGATTTAAATACGGTTTTTATGTGTTGATAACACTATGCCAGATAGACTCGCCGCGAGGGATGGCCAATTTTTTAACCGACTTCAAAAAAGAGGAGGTTCTAGTCAGGCCGTCAATCTATGTCTGTCGTCAAACTCGGAGGGCAATAAATGGGTAGAAGAGTTGATCAGCTTTCCCAGAAAGTAACATCACAGTGACAAAACATTTTATGTTATTATTAGCAGAATTCTTTTGAAAAAGTTCTCAGACGTTTTATATATTTTTTTAACAATAATATTTAGTTAAACTGGCCATTTGTAACTCCAGAGCATTTTTGGTTTATTATTCTTGGCTTTCGTCCCTTATTATATTTACGCAGTTCCAGTACGTTTACTTTTAATAAAACGTGGAGTAAATAGAATAGGATATTTTTAAAAGCATCTTTTTCGCGGTACTTACTTAAGGGATTTCGTTTATTTATTCAATTTTTTAAGTTACGAAATAAGTAACTACTTAAAGCTTTTTTTCGTACTTTATGCTTTGTAGATTATTGATTTAACGCTCTTTTTAATTCGTACCGAGTTACCATTTGTTCATCAATAATTTACCAATGATTTGCGTACATTTTGAGCTAAGCTGCAAATACAGAGTGATTCAGAAATGATATACTAAGCTTGGAACTTGGGCGTTGCCAGCGCATTTGTAAACACTAGATATGTGAAGTCAGAATAATATTGTTTCCAACAAAAGGACAATTGTGTTTGTTGCTAATAACACATTTAAAAAAAAGGAAAAAATCTAAGTCTGACTTTAAAAAGCCCAGGTTCAAGACTTCGTATACGCTTTCTGAATCATCCTGTTTAAGGTTATTCTGATCTCTTAAGAAATAAAAGATATGATGCCATAGCTTGCTTTCAATACATCATACTATGTTAATGTAACATCAGCTGGTTGATTCAGAACATATTGATGATTAACTGAATCAATTTAATTGGCATAATGTCATGTCACCGTTATTATCAGAGCATCTAGTGCAAGATTATTCATGAGCCAACCGAAGTGAAACTTTAAAATACTATCCACTAGAGGCGCTGATTAATTTCTCCATACAAAATGTCTAAATACGTAGTCTAAGAAGTATACGGCTAGCATACGAATAATCTCGCACTTGCGGTACGGAGTCATTTTGAATAACGGAATCGAGAATCCAATAGTCGATAAGACTACACAATCAACTCGACTGTGCGTTGTATTTATAGATTTCATTTGATAACGTAGCATTGTCTTAAGGCATTAAACTGAGGTACAGATCTGATTAATCTGATTTAACTTAAATAAAAAAAAACTGTTGAAACTTCCAAGTTCATCAAAAGTTAATAGTTATAAATGTGTGTATCTTAAGTATCGAGATTTCTTATAATTAGCACTTCACAAACCTAGAACTTATTGCTGCAATAAAAATGAACCTTGTTAAAGATATTTAGAGTTCAATTAATTGTGGCAATAAATTTTAATTTTCATTAAAATCAGTATGTACATATAATGAAGTATTTGTGAGGAATTTAATAAGTAGTTTTAGTGAATAGTGAAGATATTAGTGTTAAACATACCAAGGACCCTGGGGTGAAAATTATAGACTTCTTGTAAATTATATAATTATAATTTAATTTAAAAACTCAGAACACTTTTCTAAACAACCGATGTCGAGGAGACGCCATAGATAAGAGAGAGAAAACCATAAAGAACATTAATTATAGGGAAGTTTTCATAGATTATTGTCCAATTCATGATGAAGGCAATCTATCATACTGTTACTAAGTTACTGGTGGTAGATTTCGGCCGTGGTTAGTCACCACCCACTGAACAAAGCTATGTCACCAAGCGGCCTAGCCGTGTTCCGGCATGATGTTCGGTGTTGCCATTCATGGATGGCGGGTCAGATCAGTTGCGCTGCATGTGCCTAGTGAATATAGCGTCTCTATCTACTGCCGCCTTCCTACCTAGGCAAGTATGCTCCATCGTAGATCTCATCGTCACTTACCATCAGGTGAGATCGAGATCAAATACTTGCCTATAATGTAATTAAAAAAATAAAATAAAAACTCATACACATTATGATTGGAGCATCATAAACGGTAGTTCACAAACATAAATTACCGTATTACATTGTTATGTATGTTAGTTGTAAGTAATATTATTTCAGTTATAATTAGCTTGTATCGCATCTATAGCACTGTTGTAACAACAAGTATTTTAATATTACATTAAAGTTATGGGAATAACGATACCTACCTCTATGCCTTTATTTATCTTCATAATAACTCTCATGATGGAGATAAATTCAGACTCAGCATAAACGGCCTGATTAGCGCAGTTGGTAGTGACCGGGCTTTCTGTGCCGAGGGTTCCGGGTTCGAATCCTGGTAGGGACATGCTTTGTGTGATGAGCACGAATGTTTGTACCCAAGTCATGGATGTTGTTTCTAAGGCATGTGTTCCACCAAGTTGGATATCATTGTATCATAAAATATCAACAGCATTATGCTTTATCTTCACATAAATTTTATGTATTCCAGACTTCTTTGCAAATATATACATACCACTTTAGAGGTAGGTGTGTATTTTATATTCATAAACGCAAACTCTGCGGTTTACTGTTTGAAATTCATGAGAAAACTGAAACCCGAGTCGAATAGATTTGTATTGCGAAAGAATTTGTTATTGTATACAATGCTAGAAGACAGTATAAAAGCTCTTTAAGGTGATATTTTACACTAAAAAAACTAACTAGTCGAACTATTTTGGTTATTTCCAAGATAACTTAAACTTCTTTAAATTAACTGAATTTCATTGAATTTAAAATTGTATATGTTACTAGTAACAAACCGAGTTTTGTTACTTGTAACACATGGTTAACATGACACAATATTTGTGTAACTAGTAGTCAAAAGTTTTGGTAATAATTGGCAGACATTTTTTTCAGTGTGGAATGAGTATACTTATTATAGGTATAATATACAAATTTAATCATCGTTATTTCTAAAGGAGAACAGAATCCAATTTCTTAACTTCAAAGCGAGAAAATGACCATGTCAATGATATATTAGCAACCCCGAATCATTATTCAGACTCACAATTATATACTATACTATCAGCTCACTATATACTATCGACGTCCACTGCTGGAGATAGGCCTCCCCCAATGATTTCCACACATCACGCTCCTCCGCCACTCGCATCCACCGGCTTCCTGCGACGCGTGTGATATCAGCGGTCCACCTTGTGGGGGGCCGTACTACACTACGTCTTCCGGTTCGTGGTCGCCATTCTAGAACCTTTCTGCCCCAACGGCCTTCGGTCCTGTGAGCTATGTGCCCTGCCCACTGTCACTTCAACTTTGAAATTCTTTGAGCTTTGTTGGTTACTTTATTTCGTCTACGGATCTCCTCATTTCTGATTCTATCGCGTAGCGAAACCCCGATAAAAGCTCTCTCCATTGCGCGTTGAGCGACTTTGAGCCTTATTATGAGGCATATAGTAAGCGACCACGTCTCGGTACCATATGTCACCACTGTTCAATCATTAATTAATTCTCGTAATAATACTGTAATCTGTAATCTGACGACCTGATAAGCGCAAGTTGGTAGTGACCCTACTTTCTTCGCCAAGGGTCCCGGGTTCGAATCTGGTAGGGACAAGCAAAGCTTGTCCCTACCCATCACACAAAGTGTACTTGCCCATCACACAAAGTGTGATGGGCATTAATTTTTATATCCGAGTCGTGGATGTTTAATATCTATAATACTGAGTTTGCCGTCAGTCCATTGTACGGGACCCATAATACGAGCGTTGCTTAGTGTCGGACTGTATAGTTGGTATTTTCGTCTGGCGATATTATTATTATAATAAACATAGCTCCTATTACATAGAGTTTGATACGGAGAGGATACACCTCTATTTACCTCGAAGACAACGTGCGTGATAGTTGATTCAATTGTTATTTCTTATATTTACGCGAATACTACACATTTAAATAAAACTAATTTTACGGATTCTATCGCATTTATTTTGAGCACTTTCTGCGTAGATCGGACCACAAGCAACAATCAAATATGAGGGTACCCCGTTTCAAACTATGACACCAGGACGTCAACCACCTCAGTCCTCCCGTGACCATGGTTGCTGTAAAGCAACGTCGGGAACGTAAAAAACAAAAAATAAACGCGACAGAATCCGTAAAATTAGTTTTATTTAAATTAATTGTTATTATGAAATCAAATTGCATTGTCTGTGGATGAGAGCATTAGGGCGGCCTCATATATCCGGAATTCATAATCTAAAAAACGGACGCCTGCCATACACCTATCTAATCACGCTAGTCTATAATTATGTCAGAACGATCTGAGAAATATACTAAATTAAAAATAAAACCC
Organism: Pheosia tremula; assembly: GCA_905333125.1. Lineage (NCBI taxonomy): Eukaryota > Metazoa > Arthropoda > Insecta > Lepidoptera > Notodontidae > Pheosia > Pheosia tremula. Next base: position 8,274,621 of record HG995404.1, on the reverse strand, counting down.
TCAACGATTCCCGGGTAAAAGCGTATTGTCTTGGAACCCACCACGAAAATAATGAAAAGGAAAAAAAGGAGGAGTTGGAAATTCTCTACATTGCAAAGCGGGAAATAAAAAAATACTGTATAAGGCAGACTATACAAAAATTAAGACGTACAACTGGTGGAAGCCCAGGCGTGAAGCAGCACGGATGAAATTAAACTAGTTTGTCCTAATCCTATGAGCTGATACTTGAATCCAGTGATAGGTATGGCAAAAATGTTTGAGCGTACGGAAGTTGTCCTTGGTCTCAACACTGGGTATAATATTGCAAGGGGTAATATTAAAATAAATGCGCGAATCTGGCATCCTTAACGTCTGGTGCCCGCACCGTGACCGCTGACGGCGGCGTGACATCTCCTGCATTCCGGTCACGCTCTCCTCATCAGTTTCACCGCACTCCCTCCTGCAAATTTAAATAATACAGCTTGCGTGTTGGTGACTTTTTTATAAATTTATTTTTATTTTAGTTGTACAACGTGCAGGATAAGTTAAATGTAAACACCTTTTATGTATTTTTTTTACTATGATTGCAATTGCAATTATATGTGCTTCGAAATTTATTTTTCGAGTAAGCATAAATAATAACTACTGGGCCACTTTGTTTTACTTACCGCCGCATATTTCAAAAATGATAAGTGTTGTCAACATCTCAATATACCAAAAGAGTGCAACATTTTGAATTTGTAGATGAATGTAGAGATAGAATAAATTAAATTTGCAAAAGGCCCGTATCACCCACTAAAAGGCTTTCGGTTAAATCGAATTATGGCAATATCTGTTAGAGAGCCCATCTAGACGATCATTCCACCTAATGACGTCACACCTCGTTTCCTGCAAGTAGATTTTACGACAGGCATCATCCCGTTATCGTAGCAGGGCAGGTTGAAACGTTGATATTTTGAATCTCTATTTTATTCCCTACTTTAAGCAAATGTGTTACATGCAAAGTGGTTTTGAAGGCCGTGTACGGTTAGTTAGTAAAATCCTGATGAGTTCAAAGACTTCTTCATACTTTAGTTGCCGTTATATATTTTAATAGTGTTTTGGATTCATTTATACGGAATTAATTTGAGAATATATATAAAAGTACGCGTCTACGTAATACTGAGAATAAGATCAGAAACGTAATATACAGTAGTCGTTATTTGAATAAGTTTCCATACGAATGTGCTGATTTTATTTTGGTTCCGTAATTTTCGCTACCAACAGAAAAGACAACCTGTATAATCGATGTAAAGTGTGTTTTTTATATATTTTCGCAAGCATTTATTTTGTGAGCGCTATTAAATACTTCCCAAAAACATTTAGAGGTTAAAATAGCATCAATAATGATTAATCTGTATGTCAAATGTCAAAATTATTGTCCTTAAATAGTGTTCAAGTGGTAATGATGATTATGCACAAAACTGCTACAATTTTCCAGTGGTTGACGATCATTCGAAGTTGAATTTAAATTCGCTCATCATTTTTCGTATATAAATACATTCGCCAATATTTGGCTTCACAGTTTACGTTTCAACCATGTATCGTGTTGTTTTATTTGTAGTTGGGGTGGCAGTTATTTCAAAGGTATACATTTATACCGGTATGAGTATTACTGGGAGTACATCAATACTAATTATAAGCATTATATAGTCGTTCGATTGTTCGTAACCAATCATTTGTTTTGTTTTGTTTTTATTCAAGAATAATCGCGAGTTCCGCACTCGTCAAGACACTGTATTAACACAAATCCTATCATAAAATATCAAATTCAATCAAACGTTCGATGTTAACTTCCATATCTCTCTATTTCAGGCTGACATTGATGAAAAATGTTCGAAAATCTTTCATCCAGTGAGTAACAGTTGCGATTCAAGTTTTTCATTTAAAAAAGTGCGGTTTTTAAATAACACGTGCCTGTTTTAGGAGACCATGTTTTGCTGTGTGAAACCACCTCCAAAGCCATCAGACGATTTGGACTTAAAGGAATGTTTCGGGCTTCCAACTAAACCATTTTCCACTGTAAGTAATAAAGTAATTATTTAAACACAAAAATCTGCGAATCTCATTTTCAACCACGATTATCACTTGCTAAACGGTGAAGCAAAACATCGTGAGGAAACCTGCATGTCTGAGAGAACCCCTCGAAAGATGTGTGAAGTCGGCCAACCCGCAGCGGGCCAGCGTGGTGGACTATGGCTTATCCCCTTCGAATTGAGGGGAGGCCCGTGCCCAGCAGTGGGACCTTAAAAAAAGGGCTGCTATTATTATACAGTAAGCTTAATCATATTAGTGTTACTCTTAAACTAAAATGATTTCAGTGCGAAAAAGATGCATGCATAGCAAAGAAAAAAGGGTACACTGCAGCAGATGGTAATATTGATAAAAAGGCCGTTAAAGAGGTCATCCAGGGAGAGTTTGAGAGTCTACCAGAATTTGTGGAGCTAATTAAAGATAAATGTCTTGATGGTGATTTGAATACGTACGCACCGAATGGTTTCTGCGATGCAATCAAGCTAAGGAACTGTATGCAGTTACAATTTGTTATGGTGAGTGAGAAATACAAGGTTTTTTATTTAACTGCTGTATATTGTATAGATTTTAATTCGAACCAAGACCAGATCATTAGTCGCATTGAAAGACACATATTTAATTGTACATACCTTCAACATCTTACCTTTCATATACATTATTTACATACCTTTTATGAACTCTTACATACAACATCGTTATATGAAATCTTATATCGTTGAGAGACACTCATTCAATTCAAAGTCTTGTGTTCATTTCATTTCTTTTACCACAGCAATGCCCGGAATTGAGTGAAGAAGGCGGCTGCAGTGGAATCAAGGCACTAGTTGACGAATGTTTTCCATCTTCATAAAAATGAACAAATACCTTTGTAAGACTTCTCTATCCAGGTTTTGTGAATTGTTTGAAATATTGTAATTAATTAACCTTAATAAATTTGAAGCAAGTAAAGAGTTATTTTCATTTTAACCTGTCTTTGAATTGCAAGCTGTTGCCTTCATTTTATAAGCCATTGCAAGCAGAGAGTTTTTTTTATTATCACAACAACAACTTTCTCGAATATGGCAAAGATCATTCTCTACTAGTAAATTATGTTTAGATTTCAGACTCACTATGTCGGAAATTGCATGTAAAGTAATTAAATCATCATGAAATATCGTGCGATCCAAATTTTAGAATATTGTGTACATTTTTAAGCAGATTTTTTCACTGTAAGTTACCCTGGGGGTTTCTTCAAAGTCTGTTCACCCAAATCTTACCAGTAATTACTTCAACAGACGCTCTAACCACATTTCCTCCAATGAACGAACTTCTTGAGTAGTAACACTATGGTTTACCACAACTTTATCAGTTTCAAGGCATGGTACTTATGTAAATTGCTCAAGGCACAAAAAATATAGAAACAGCATCTTAGATTCCTGCTCGGCCATCATAAAACCATAACCTTGGCAATTAATTCATTGTTATTTTGAATAAGTTAACGCCAAAAAGTTTAGGCTTGGATACAGTATAAGTTCTAGGTGGAACGAAACATAAACGCTAAGCACTTGTAATAACAGCCGGTAATGATTAATATAATTCTTAATCATCAACATCACCATTTATAACGTCTCAATAACAATTTTTGAACGAGGGTTGAAGAAACTTTGTTATCTAATAAGACTGTGACCAATTTTATGATGTTATCATATTACTAACTCTCTGGAGACTAACGTGAGCTTTTAATCAAGTCAAGGCAAGATTTCATTACAGCATTAAAGTCTTATTTCTCACAGTTTAAGTAAGACGATTTTAAGTTTTACCTTTGACGTCAAATTGAGCTGGTTGAGACTTAGACAATATTAGAGAGCAGAAAATGTCGGGGACTTTACCCTCAGAATAACATGTTGGGGCAAAAGTAAGTTCATGCGATTGCTCTACGTTGCCAACTGCCTTGTATATTACATAGCATTAATATAACATAATTATTCTTAGCAGTCAAGAAACTAACGAAGGTAAAGTAAAAACAATAAAATGTCCGATTAAAAAATATACACATGGATAAGATACAGTATGCTAAAGATAAGGAAGTAAGTCCTTTAAATTAATCTATTATACCAGAAGCACGAAAATCTGGTTCACTAAATTTGAACCAACGTTTAATGTAATCTAGTTAAAACTGTGCAAATAATTTACCGCCAAGCACAGTACACCGACTAGAATTCAATTATAATGCAAATTTTAGTAGAAATAAATTTCGCTCGCCAAAATGATAGTATTCCATTTTAGCCTAGGTTATTTCCTAATGAAAACTTTAAGCTTTGTTAGGTTAATCGCCTTATTAACATAACAGAGGCCGCTGTTTTCAACGTATTGTTGACCAGCACCATGTTTTGAAAAGGTGAAATTTCTAATACAGGTTCGTTAAACTGCGTTGTAATTATGTAGTAAGCATTAAATTTACACCGATAATAATTATTTGAGAATTTGTAAACTGTTGTACATAACAATGCTGTTTTAAATTAACTTGTTATGCAGGTTCAATGGTTTACTAGAGATACAATGCTAATAGCCTATTATAATTATCAGAATTCTTAGAGTACTTAGCGACAAATTTCTTGATTTACTTAGTTTTCTAAATGAAACGGGTCATATGTTTTTTTCACACATATTACTGATGTAAAGCTCTCTTATATTGTTCCAAATATTTGTAGGGATAGGGTATATCGATAAAAAAAATGGTACAAAGCTGACCCAAAATTCGAAACATATCTAAACACTACAAATTTAGTTTAGATGTTTTCTATAAAATTTTGCGAGTTTAATTTTGCAATAAACGGTTTTAACGCCTACAAAATACTATCACCTCAAATGGAAAACAAACAAGGATTTTTACTTACAATACGTCTCTGCTGTCCCCACATTATTAAAAAACAATCATTTTTAATATCCTTCAATTTAAATAAACACTGATAGTGTATTGGAACGATTGATAAAGCGATTAATATGGCGGCAGCTACGGATAACCGCCCGCTGCCAATTATTTAAGCGAGCTCAATTTAGTTTTGTTACCGACGATTTAGCCTCAGAGTAAACTGCCCACGTTAAATGGGAACTCTATTTAGCTTTACACTTCCTATACCTATTGTGAATCGGGATTAAACTAGATGTAAATGGGTTTAAACGTACCAAAAATAATGATCACATGAATAAATAATATCATAGAACGTAAATCCCACTATCATTTTAAATGTGAAAGTTTGGATGGATGTTTGGTACTCAATCACGCCAGAAGGGCTGGAAGGATTTGGATAAAATTTGGTACAGAGAGAGATTATTAATAGTCTGGAATAGCACATATACTTTTTATCCTGGTAAAATGTATGGTTTCCATGTGATAGATTTGTTTAATTTTTCATAGAGCAAAGGATCGACATGATTTTTTGCATAGGTAGTGGTATAGGTAGTATGACATAGGTAGTAGTTTAGGGTCAGAAAATGATATAGGAAAATTTTTATCCGGAAAAATGCACGGGGGTACTGCAAAGGAAATACCTTTTAATCGCGGGTAACACCGCGGGGCGCAGCTAGTATTTTATAAACTGACTTAAAAATAAATGTTACATAGACCTCAAATATTAGTTTTAAATTACCCGGTCTTCGGGTCGTGTCGACGCGAAAGTTGTGTGCGTGTGTGTTGTGTGTTTGATCGTGTCTTGTGTATGTGTGTGTGTGTGCCCAAAGTCATTGGTCTCGGTCTACAAGTTCAAGACGCAAGGTTATTTTTGCTCGCAACCTTTTTGTATATCACAACCACCTCACCAAGAGCCATAACAAGATAATCTAGAACACTACGCAAAAAGTCTCGTAAAACAAAGTTTGGAGCCTCGTTCTCTTCAAATCGCTGCCAATATTCCAACTCGTTCTGTGAACAAAGCCTTTTTAATAGACACTCACTTTAATAGTCACACTAGAACTTTGTGTATTTTCAAATGTAGAGTTTTGGCCCTTTCAAAAGTGTTTTGAAATGATGATGGTGTGACGAAAGACATAGCTTTGGTTTACAACCACAAAAAGGATTGCTTCTACTTTGTTTTATCAATTGATTTTTTTTGGTTTATCAATACATCAATTGTTTGGTTTATCATAAACAATGATTGTATTTTTTACAGCAACCCCAATTTCATGTTGTCGTGCTAAGAATTTCACCTAGTATGGTTCAGTTTCTATTTCAGGCAGCATTTCATGTCTCTTGGGATTGTATCATGAAAATGGTTTGTCAGATAAGCTATCTCCAAAGCAGTTATATATACCTACGTACGTAAACGTATCTTGGATCATTAAAATCTAGGTACCTATTTTTAAGATAAAAAAATAAAGCTTTTGTTCCACTATTGGGCACAGGCCTCCCTTCAATGTGAGGGGTATTAGGCATAGTAAGCCACGCAGGCTCAGAGCAGGTAGGCGGACTTCACACGCCTTTCGAGGTGTTTTCTCAGACCTCATCGAATGACGTTTGAAGTTACAGGTTTCTTCATGATGTTCTCTTTTACCGTTTAGCATTTGATAATCATGGGTTGAAAATGATATTCGCACTTGAAACCCAGAAATCCACAGGTGCGATTTCTGGATTTCTCGCATTGCATCGCACCCGGGTTTGAACTTTTTTTTTTTTTTTTGTTGACGGGGGAGAAATCTTCGATAGATACCCGGCCTCTGTGTGGGAGAGGGCCGGGTTATGTGGGATTCTTACCCACTAAAACCCCCCCGGTGGCCGCCTTCGACACATGTTGGAGGGGCTCCGGGATCTCCAAACGGAACGCACCGGTGCCCCTCTTGTGCCTCGCCCCCTTATGGGGGCCCGTCTCGGGGGAGCAGATGTTTGCTCCCCCTGCGCCCTCGCTGCGCACGGCGGCGGGGAGCCACGCCCGCCGCCGTCCTCCTCAGGAGTCGTCATCGTCACCGGACGTCCGGGGCCCACACCCCAGTCGTCCTCGACCCCGAGGGTAGCCCGTTATTTAAGGCCCTGGGCATATTGTGAAAACTCGCAAGTATTTTGTTAACGATTTGCAACTTCTTAAAAATACTGTAATGGAAACATTTTGATCGTGTTAGTTTCCGTTCAAAAATGTCGTCTCGATGGAATAAAATGAAATGGTTAGCGGAAAGGTCAAACAAATGCCGCATATATTAAGTTTTATGCAGGCAACACGCAGTTCTATAGGGAAAGAGTGAATAAATGCAAAGAAATAAAAAGAAAAAGAAAAGAAAATATTTGGTCGTACTGAGCCAGCCTCGCGATGCTACGAGGTTGGTCTGGATATGGCTTTTTATGTTGAGACACTAACTTCTATTGCCCGGTTGTAATTATTCAAGCCAGTTGTGATTCAACTTAAACATAGTTATTACCCAAAATCGGTCAATGAATGTTAACTAATATCTATAACGGCTGGGCTGATTTAGCTGATTTTGGTTTTGAAATGTTTGTCGTAGTCCAGGGTCTTTAAGCGGTGAGAAAATATGGAAAAGTTTCCAGGACGAAAAATAAGTCATTATTGTGCTTTATATTTTCTGACTGTCAGTTGGTCTGTCGAACGTCAGATGAAAGGTAATCTGTCATTCTGCCACCAGGATTTCATCAGGATAGGTGGTACGAAGTACACCGGGTCATCTAGTCTAGTCTACACATATAAGTAAAATTGGAGTGTCTGTTTGTAATATTAAAATAACCGCTTTTTACTTAGTAAAAAGCGGTTATTTTATTTTTTTTAGCGGTTATGCTTTAGGATGTATACACGTTACCTATACCGAAACAACATTTTTTAAAATTTTTGTCTGTCTGTCTGTCTGTCCGTCTGTCTGTCTGTCTGTCTGTCTGTTTGTTCTGTCTAATCTCTGAAATGGCTGGACCGATTTTGACGGGACTTTCACTGGCAGATTGCTGATGTAACAAGGAGTAACTTAGGCTACTTTTATTTTAGAAAAAAAATAGGATCTCACGAAAAAGAATTAAAACCAATGTTGCAGCGCAGCGCCTGATAAAGTTTGATAGCAACAACCTGCAATGCGTCCCGCGGGCTCAGAATAGGCGAGCAGGCTGTTGTCAACGGTTCTCTTTGTTAAATACCACGCGGGCAAAGTCGCGGGCAACAGCTGGTAATAAATAAATATCGTCAGACAAACACACGAACTTTACACGGTTGCAAACTAAGGAACGCTTTTATTACGGTTAAGGTACAATGGACTGGGGGCGAACCACGTATATTATTATTTATATAGATATAAACCATTTCTGACTCGGATACAAAAATCCCTGCTCATCACCCATAGTTTATTCCCTACCAGGATACAACAACAAATATACCAAAACATTTTTTTTTACAATTTTTGTCTGCTGTTTGTTTCGGCTAATCTCTGAAATGGCTGGACCGATTTTGACGGGAATTTCACTGGCAGATAGCTGATGTAACAAGGAGTAACATGGGCTTTTATATTTGAAAAACGTTTCTGTTAAATACCACACGGATGAAGTCGCGGGTAATAGTTAGTATTAATTATGATTCAATTGTGCTAAGACACTTGGGGCTCATAAAAATCTCATTTTGAATAATAGTTGTCGAGTAGGGAGTTATTGTTACTGGCCTCGTTATACAACTTTATTTAACACTCGCTTATCCCCATTCGTGTTAAGAGCACTTGTTCGGTCCAGCTCGCTGTAATGAATAAATAAGGTCACTAAAGCTTTTAAACTCGGTGAAATATTAAATTATGTTTTAAGGCAAAGTCTCTAATAATTGATTTAAAAAAAAAAACTTTATATTAATTCTCATTATGGAGGGACGTAAGGGCCCATTAAGGTTGATGATGGATTGATGACGGTTACCTATACTTTTTTCTGTGGTTATTCTTAAGCCGCGCTTTAAATACGACTTAGTACACTCGTGGCAACAAATAATAGCACTTATTACATTAGCTATTACAGCTGACATTTATTCAAATTTTCTTCAATTTGTCAATCATAAATAGTTATACAATAGCGGTATAAATGTTATTGTTTATTGTATAGTACTTTTGAAGTAGTTGACGACAACATATCGGAGTCGGCGAGGAAATCAAAGAATTGTAGGCTTTCACAAGTGCCATCTTTAGCTGTCGCGAGTTTAGTCGACAAGTGTGATATATAGCCGGTACTACGGTCAGTGCACTCATGACCTCAGGACATTATCGGTACAGATAAAACGGCTATTTTCGACAAAAAAATTGCCTATTTCTAAAAGAGTGGCACGCAAAAATCTACTGCATAGATCCTGATGCAACTGCGCTCTGGGATCATTTATATCCCAGGTCAAAAAAGGCCCTATTTTATGCAGGAAAATATGTATCCATTGCTCCCTTTTCTTAGTCGGTTTAAATTAATAATTTACGATGGGACTGGCAAAAATTAACCCACGCAAAGAAAGCCAAGAGCACCATTAATTACTTAAAGAATATACACTCACCTTAAACACCAGCACCCGCTATACGGCGAGTAAACTTTGTTTTAAGGGAGGCTTCCTTTATTAACCGTACGGGATTACTCCCTGTGCCGTTATACGCGCCCCATTAACCATGGGGGTGGTCCCATTGTCTTTGGTACCGTCATATCGTGCAGTATGGCAGTTGGAGAGTTTGTTTATTTATGTGATAAGTATTTGAAGAACCGATGGCTGTTAGGGTAGAAAGGTTCTAAGAGTAGTTTTAGCGCCATCTAGTGTACTCTGTATAATTCACAATTTCAGCTGGAAACACTAGATGGCGCTGCCAATAATGAATAGCAATCCTTATGCTAATCGATTGCGTAAACGTCTATGCATAGGCAGTATTTACGATAGATAATGTAGAATGTTTGGGATATAAATAATAAGAATAGTGTATCCTGGAACGCAATTTCACATCACGCAGTTTTATTATAAAAAAAATCCCATCTCCAAACCCCTATAATATCTCAAGCAGTACAAAGCAGGAGGCGACTGACGGGCACGCAGTCATTCACGTTGTGTGGGATATATCACGCGTCGCATAAAGGCGTTGGAAAAGAGATGTGGAGGCCCGTGATGTGAGGATGTCATTGGAGGAGGCGTATGTGCAGCCGTTGACGAAACCATTTTTTTTCTGGGCAATAATTTACTATCGGAGAGCCTTAGCCTTTTTAATAGCAACGTTTTAACAGTTCCTTGCCTATGATATGTGTGCAGGCGCCTGGTTGGTTGCAAAATCAGCAGCTTGCGATAAATTATAATTATATAACTAACTGTGACCGCGAATTCGTGCGTGTAGATTAAGGATTTTGTTATCCTGGATAAAGCTATATATACATTAGCCGGGTTAAAATTTGTGTACCTTGACCAAGTATACCGATTAATTAAGAAAGGGTATACTTATCCTTAAACCTGCGTTACATTCGTTTATTTATTGAGTGCGTTAAATAAAAAAAAAAGCTGACAGTTGACCACAACGCATTTTTTTATCGACATTCTGCCTTCAATTAATAATCACAACAGCGCTAAAGATGTCAGGTTCAAGGGATAGGGATTTACCCTTTCTGAATCATTATCTATAATCCATCCATTACGTATTACGTTCAAAATTTGCTGTATGAATTTTACGAGTAACATTTTTGAGTATCCTGGGGAATCAAGTACAGAAAGTGGTTACTCTATAATATGTCGAACAAAACAATAGACAGACGGATAGGCAAAAAGAACAAAACTGGTGGATCTAGTTTTATAATGATATTATATTTTTTTCCAAAAATATGCAATTTACAGACACAACAAACAAAGTTAGCGTCCTATTATACCTATTATAGACTAAGCAAGAAGCAAATAACTACTAACAAAATGTTAACAATATCCACAAAACCCAGCTTATTTATAAAAATTGTATCATGCAGCTGAAAACCATTTGGAACTCAAAAATTCCATATTAAGGGCATAACTTAAGCTTATGCCATTTTCACTTGACATAATGTTGCGAACAATATTCCTCGTTTCCAAAATTACCCGAGTGTCTTTGTGATATATTAAAGACTAGCTGTTGCCCGCGACTTCGTCCGCGTGGTATTTAACAAAGACAACCGTTGACAACAGCCTGCTCGCCCATTCTGAGCCCGGGACGCATTGCAGGGTGTTGCTATCAAACTTTATCAGGCGCTGCGCTGCAACATTGGTTTTATTTTTTTTTCGTGAGATCCAATTTTTTTTTCTAAAATAAAAGTAGCCTAAGTTACTCCTTGTTACATCAGCTATCTGCCAGTGAAAGTCCCGTCAAAATCGGTCCAGCCATTTCAGAGATTAGCCGGAACAAACAGACAGACAGACAGACAAAAATTGAGAAAAATGTTGTTTCGGTATAGGTAACGTGTATACATCCAAATGCACTTAGTAAAAATCGGTTATTTTAATATTAGAAACAGACACTCCAATTTTATTTATATGTATAGATAATCTATACATATAAATAAAATTAGAGTGTCTGTTTGTAATATTAAAATAACCGCTTTTTACTAAGTGCATTTGGATGTATACACGTTACCTATACCGAAACAAAATTTTTTACAATTTTTGTCTGTCTGTCTGTCTGTCTGTCTGTCTGTCTGTCTGTCTGTTTGTTCCGGGTAATCTCTGAAATGGCTGGACCGATTTTGACGGGAATTTCACTGGCAGATAGCTGATGTAACAAGGAGTAACATAGGCTACTTTTATTTTAGAAACAAAAATTGGATCTTTCGAAAAAAAATTAAAACCAATGTTGCAGCGCTGCGCCTGATTAAAGTTTGATAGCAACAATCTGCAATGCGTCCCGCGGGATCAGAACGCGAGCAGGCTGTTGCCAACGGCTGAGTCTTTGTTAAATACCACGCGGCAACAGCTAGTAATATATATTTTGCGATTCACAGTCGTAACATACAATTCAAATGTTTTATTGTTTCTGTGTATACAGCTTTTCACCGACGGTTCAACAATATTTCTTTTTTTTACGCCGAACTGATTAGATCAGTTAAAAGTAAGCCTAGTTTCTGCGAGGAATCCTGGGTTCGAATCCTGGTAGGGATATCATGGTCATATCATAGGGGAAGTCATGGTTGTTTAATATCTATATAAGTACTATATACTTGGATCGCCCCCAGTGCAATATACGCTACCTATAATATAAGCGTTGCTTAGTGTAGGATCTTGTAATCGGTGTGTTCGTCTGGCGACATTATTATTTTACAAAAATACCTAACTACTTTCAAGGTTTTTGAGTCTTCTAATATAACATTGAACTTTTTGAATTGATTTTTATTTTGTTTCATACGAATAAATGTAAGTCTTAACAATATAAATGGATTTTGCAATCGTGACTCTTATAGTGAGGAGCGGCAATTATTTTCAGATGTTTTTTTTTATGCCTACCATTGTTTTTTGCAAACACAGTAGAATTATATACTAAGATCGGTAGGTAGGTACAGTTAAATGTTAAATTAATAGTTGGTAAGTGAATGACGGTATCTGTCTTCAGAGAATGTAGTATGGGTCTGAAGAATCATATTTTATCACCTTAAAAGAAGAAACAAAAATACATATTGAAGCCAAGGTTGATGTACAAATTGCTGATTTATATAGTACGTACATATTGGTTATTGATGCTGTAGCGACCACTTCAACCACACCACAAGCTACAAAGATGGCGCTGCAAACGCATTCAGAACAATAGATAATTGATGTCACAATCCTGAATCGCGCTATAAGAGTTTTCGGAGGAAGTAACATATATGCAAGATTCCAACAATAACCGTCGGGGCATAGCGGCCGCCCCGCCAGGCATACCACCCGCCTGGCTGGAAGGTCTTCCCTTTTCAATATAGCCGTAGCAATCAATCAAATAAATTATTAGACAATTTATTAATTACATCCTGCACTGAGCGCATGGTCAAGCGCTACTCAGTCGCTGTGTTTAAAAAATAATAATTTACGCAATTAATTTAAATATGAACGTGATCTATATAACATACTGATTCATCTGTTAAAATGTAATACACTTTTTTTTTTGTAACACCTTATACAAATCAGCTTGGTATCACCTATATTTAGGTATTTGGTGCTTCAATATTGTTTAGGACACTGTCTATATTATTTGTTCATCTATGTGTATAATGTTGATCTTGTTGTAAGCTATTACATTGGCGAGTATCATTAAAATATGCGCAGTGGATTATTTCACGGGAATGCTTCCCTTCCCTGCCCTGAATTCCTGGAATAAAAAGTATCCCATGTAATGTTAAATCGAGTTGTAAGCTGAGATATATAAAATTAATAGGATTTTTTCGAGACTCACTTTAGTAAGTATAAGTGAATTCATTTTGTCATACATTTGATTCTTAGGCGGTACGAAGTTCACCGGGACAGCTGGCTACTTGTAATATTATATTACGATATTATAGTAAGTTCATAATATTACATTATACATTGCGGTTTGTTGCTTGGTATTAATAGTCCATACCCGATACGCTCCCTGTAATTAGATGTAAGTGAATTAACAGTCACAAAGACGTCTTTACAACGACTACAATTTGATGATGTAAATCTAAATTATGTATAGAAAATGCTTATTCTGGATCTTTAATTTTTCGCTATAACTTAAATAATGTTGTATTGTTTATTTTCTTGTGAGCGTGTGAATTATAGGTTTTTTTGCTAAAAGGTTTCAACGCAACTCAATGCCACGTAAGGTGATATGAAGGTCAGTCACAAGATACAAATTGGTTATTGATGGTATAACCGAGAATCACCTTATATTGAGTACTCAAGACAGCAACACCTGCCGCACTTGCCAGGTCCAGGTTTGATCTTAGCAATCGTTCTCGCGAAGTTGACATAAACCTTCGTGCAGACAGCAAGGCAGATAATGGTCCTCTAGCGAAAAATAGTCTGACTGAGCAAGACAAAGCAGCGTCGTGAGGACGCGTGCTATATGACCCGCTGTGATTCGTGCTATAAGTACACAGCGGCTATTGAAATATGAGATGTACTAAAATAGCGTAGAGTATAATACACGTTATCTAGAAGCTAGGGCTTGAAGGCAGGAACTAGCTAGAGTTGACTGCTGCCAGGAATAAAGTATACAATGTCACCACTCACGAGAAATCGTCTTTTAAGATATTCCTCATACATTGTTATGCAAACAAGTAAGTTAACAATAAATTATGTTAAACAAATGGGGGAAGAGGAACCCACCACGGACCTTGAGCTTGTCTTCTTATCCAATTATAAACGAAAACTGCGAAACGACGTTTTGCGGTGAATAGTATTTTATTTGTGGTCCTGACACTCGTGACAGATAGTTTCTCGACTAACATCTTAGAAGAGTTTGGTGTAGCTGGCTTCCTTAATTATCGGCCAAGTTGTTTGATTGCTAGCTTCTTAGATTATCGATCAATTTGTTTGGTTTATAATTGGAAAAGTTGGCAAGCTAAGGGTCAGTGGTGGGTACCTCTTCCCCCATTTGTCAACTATGGATTTCGGCCAATTATCAACTAGTTCTATCAATGATAATACATTATGTGTTAATATAACAGGTAAATTGTCCCGTATGTAACATACACATGTAGGTATAACTATAACTTTTTTCCTTATAGACGAAATCCTATCTCGACACAACTTTATGTAAATACGTAGACTCCAATATCTCAGGGGAAATCTGTAAAACCGTCTATATATTGTGCCATCGCCGTTCTGAGCACAAATGAAGGCATCCCTGGACGAAAATGCTCGTGTCAAAATGTACTATTGCGTGACTATCTAGTTTTCTTTATTCGGTTTTAGGGTTTGCCAGTTACTGTTCTGTTTTTGGGTGTGTTATATTCTCATTGCTTTTATAGATTAGGGAGGTGACTATTCATACTAATGCTTTGGCGTAAGGTTTCCCAGAGATCAATTTACCATGTTGTTTCCCTTCTTCTCCATGGGGATGATATTTCGAAAGGTTGGTAGCACCTTAGATAAACTCTATTCATAGATAAAACAAATTCTGATTATAGTCGTTAGGTTAGTATACTTGAGTAGTAATATTTAAAGAGTTATCTATTTTTAATTACCTAAAACCTAATAATATAAGAAATTAATGTTCTAGATTTACCTTGCTCGCCCTCCACTGTGTTTCTTTTATGGATAAATCACCAAACGCAGTTTTAGTAGATTTGGCGGAGCAGCCTTGCCCAACTAACTCGGTATTCCAGCTACATTAATACCTTGTAACAAGATTAGATTTGATTCAGATGACGCCGCTTCTGAACTAGGGATTAGACACTGAACTTAATCCAATTAAGGTCGTATTACTTGTTGCTTTGATATAACAATTAGGTTTTAATTATTTCCTAATTCGTAGATGCAATGATAGTGAATATAATTATAACCGTCTCTATAGTTTCGTTGATGCCTTACAAACATAATTATAATGTAAATAGTGTCGAGACTAAGCTAACTAAATGAGTCAAATAAAATAAATTTAAAATTGAAATTATTGATTTTTAAATTACTAAGATGTATTTCGGTGTATTGTGCGAGTAGAACTCATATCCATCAAGTCGTTGGCACTGTCATAACAAAATCAAAAAATCAGCTCGAAGATTTCCGCATGCAAATGTTCAGTATATTTGTCATGAATCTGCGACATGCATAAACTGAAAATAACAGATTGCCCAACGGCTCTACAACTTCAAGGGCAATAAAACGACCTAGAATATCTCCCTACTCCTGTGATACACGTTTATTTCTCGCGGGATTTGCCCTAATCTGCATAAATTGCCTAATACCATTATCGGCAGTGGCATAAAACCGAGGGTTTACGACTCAAACTCAGATTGCGGGGAATACTTGAAATTTCATACTGCAGTACGTATCTCTAGTCAGTTGTACATACAATTTGGGGCTATACTGTTATAACTAGCTCTGTCGCAACGATTGTCACTAAAATGAAGAATCGTACAGTTAAATTCTTGTTTTTGTATTATAATACTAGCTGTTACCCGCGACTTTGTCCGCGTGGTATTTAACAAAGACTCAACCGTTGGCAACAGCCTGCTCGCGCGTTCTGATCCCGCGAAACGCATTGCATATTGTTGCTATCAAACTTAATCAGGCGCAGCGCTGCAACATTGTTTTTTTTTTTCGAGAGATCCTATTTTTTTTTCTAAAATAAAAGTAGCCTAAGTTACTCCTTGTTACATCAGCTATCTGCAAGTGAAATTCCCGTCAAAATCGGTCCAGCCATTTCAGAGATTACCCGGAACAAACAGACAGACAGAAATTTTAAAAACGGTTGTTTTGGTATAGGTACCGTGTATAAATCCAAATGCATTTAGTAAAAAGCGGTTATTTTAATATTACAAACAGACACTCCAATTTTATTTATATGTATGAATAGATATAGATAAAGACTACGAAGTCACTCTTTTACGATTCAATGATTCATAAATCAGTATTATGTTCATAATTAAGTCCAGCTTCAACTTTTATATAATGCAACTAGTATTTTTCAAAATTCTACTGGCGTCTAGACATTCAAAACAGGAAAACGATAAAAACGTGTTTATAAAAAAGCTAGATATGATCAGACTTGTTAGATGTAAGTATTATATATATATATATATATTTCCATGTATATATATATATAGCAATCCGATTTTCCATATATATATATATATATATATATGGAAAATCGGATTGCCAATGTGGTTTATATTATGTGGACGTGGGTTCTAGTACTAGGTTTTACACGTTATGCTAATACTACAACTCATTTGATTATATACATACAATACAATACAATTCGTGGGCCCACACAAACTCTGTAAAATAAATTTTGAATAGGGGTTTTGAGTACCATGGCGTTACACTATTAAAAGGGAAACAGTTATAGTTTGCGTGTAAACTTATTTAATAACTAGCTGTTGCCCGCGACTTCGTCCGCGTGGTATTTAACAAAGACTCAGCCGTTGGCAACAGCCTGCTCGCGTTCTGATCCCGCGGGACGCATTGCAGATTGTTGTTATCAAACTTTAATCAGGCGCAGCGCTGCAACATTGGTTTTTTTTTGTTTTTCGAGAGATCCAATTTTTTTTTTCTAAAATAAAAGTAGCCTATGTTACTCCTTGTTACATCAGCTATCTGCCAGTGAAATTCCCGTCAAAATCGGTCCAGCCATTTCAGAGATTACCCGGAACAAACAGACAGACAGACAGACAGACAGACAGACAGACGGACAGACAGACGGACAGACAGACAGACAGACAGACAGACAGACAAAAATTGTAAAAAATGTTGTTTCGGTATAGGTAACGTGTATACATCCAAATGCACTTAGTAAAAAGCGGTTATTTTAATATTACAAACAGACACTCCAATTTTATTTATATGTATAGATACCAGCCCTTTTTAATGTCCCACTGCTGGCCACGGGCCTCCCCTCAATGCGAGGGGGATTTGGCCATAGTGCCCCACGCTAGCCGAGTACGGGCTGGCGGATTTCACACATATTTCGAGGGGTTCTCTCAGACATGCAGGTTTCCTCACGATATTTTTCTTCACCGTAATTGTACTTACTTACTTCGGCAATATTATATTATGCCATTAGAATGCTAGAAGCTACGCGGGTAAGTACACCCTATTTTTCGATACCCCACACGGATCATGTCCAACTTAGCCCTTCTACAAATATGATGACCTAGCTGCGCCCCGCGGTCTTACCCGGGTTACATTTTACCGGGATAAAACGTCCGGGATAAAAAGCCCAAGTGCTGTTCCAGACTATAATCTATCTCTGTGCCAAATTTCATCCAGATCCGTTCAGCCGATCTGGCGTGTCTGAGTAACAAACATCTATCCATCCAAACTTTCACATTTATAATATTTGTGGGATAAAACCTGTATTTAAATTATCAACATAAATGCGCGTCACTAAGATCTGTCAAAGTGTGTACACCCCACAGTTTATGAGACAAATGGCTGTGTACGACATCGCAATAGTGATCTTTTTTTTTTTTTTTTTTATTACATTTTAGGCAAGTATTTGATCTTATGAGAGTTCCGTTTCTTCTTCTTCACTGCAATGTTCGTAACCCTGAAGGCGTCTGGTAAAATGAATTAATTAACGATCCCATTTTTTTTTATAATTTGAATTTTAGCTAGCCGTTCACCTTGAAAGCGGTTTTGAGCTTATAATAACTGACTGAACGAAGAAGGTGGTCAATCAATAATCGATTGTATTGTTTTTTTTTCTATATGGAACCGGATATGACCGGAATACGTAAACCAATTTTGAAATATTCTTTATTAGTTTTATAAAAACAAGGGTCGTAGGCTTGAGCCTGGCTTGCACCTATAGGGTTTCTAGATGACAGCCCCTTGAAAGACATGTGACGATCGCCAACCCATACTGGGCCAGCGCGGTGGTCTATGGCTTATTCTCCCCGCACATTGAAGGGAGGCCCGCGCTCAACAGTGGCACATTTAAAAGGGCAAATTATTATTATTACTAGTTTGATAGAGGACAACTCCAAGCATTCGTTTTTGAAACAAAAAACAAAACGTAGAGGGGGTACAATTAGCTGTGTAATGAGGCCCGAAACCATAAAAGGCGATCAACTCGAAAATTCGGAGTAAAATCTTGTTGTTAAGTAATAATTAAATATTTTTATAAAAAAATGTTACAAAAAAAAGGAAAAATCGCCTGAAAAATCTTGGAGCCACCGCCGCAAATGCTTGACCTCGACCTCGCGATATCACTCCAAAGAATAAGGAACATATATAAATCAAATTCTCATTGATAAGCCAACAGTGAACACAAAAAATTAAAGCAATAGTCAAACCAAAACATCTATACATCTATACATATAAATAAAATTGAAGTGTCTGTTTGTAATATTAAAATAACCGCATTTTACTAAGTGCATTTGGATGTATACACGTTACCTATACCGAAACAATTTTTTTTACAATTTTTGTCTGTCTGTCTGTCTGTCCGTCTGTCTGTCTGTCTGTCTGTCTGTTTGTTCCGGCTAATCTCTGAAATGGCTGGACCGATTTTGACGGGACTTTCACTGGCAGATAGCTGATGTAACAAGGAGTAACTTAGGCTACTTTTATTTTAGAAAAAAATAGGATCTCACGAAAAAAAATTAAAACCAATGTTGCAGCGCAGCGCCTGATTAATTTTGATAGCAACAACCTACAATGCGTGCCGCGGGCTCAGAATGGGCGAGCAGGCTGTTGTCAACAGTTGTCTTTGTTAAATACCACGCGGACGAAGTCGCGGGCAACAGCTAGTATTAAATATAAGTATAAGAATAAAAAAAGCTATTATTTCTGGTTTAATAGGGCAACCAGTATAAAATATTATATTTGCAAGACATCAAGAAAATGTATAACCTATGTAGGTATAAATGTATAGTTATATATCAGTATTAGTGGATGACTAACATACATACATATATTAACTTTGGAGCGTCAATAATACTAATAATATAATATTGCCGAAGTAACTAAATATAAGTACGGTGAAGGAAAACATGAGGAGACCTGCATTACTGAGAGAACCCCTCGAAATATGTGTGAAGTCCGCCAACCCACACTGGGCCAGCGTGGTGGACTATGGCTTAATTCCCCTCGCATTGAGGGGAGGCCTGTGCCCTGTATGAAAATGAGATTCGTACATGAAATCCAGAAATCCCAGTGGTGATGGCGGGGTTTGAATCTGCGATCATCGTTATCGAGGCAAGAGTTCTGCCAACTTAGCTATCACTGCTGGATTGTTTTTTAAATGTATTTTTTTATGTAAGTGCCTACCTATTTATAGTTTTATTATTCATTGAAATAAAACTAACTAGTAATTAATTTTATTATTTTTAAGGTCCTAGACCTTTGATCAAGCCATTTCCGTGGCAGACTGTACGTACTAATCACAGCTAATAAAATATGTACTGTACAAGTATGAACTTCCTGAATATGTTTCTGATATTAAAAATAAATTGTTTATGTACTGCTCGTGTGTAGGAATAAAACTAAAATGAAATTATACAGAATGAATGAGAAAGGGTACGTTTCTTTAACGCATATCATCATTATGTGAAGTCAGAATTTGGAAATGTCAATTGAAAAAAAAAAGATGTTCACACAAAATCAAGCCGTCATTTTGTTGGAAACATTGTTTTTAAGCAATAAATCGAAATGCGCTAAATAAGGGCAGGTTCAAAGGTAAGAAGGTATACCCTTTCTGAATGATCCTGTATAAATAACTTGAGTTTTAACAATTTCTCAAGATGTCCAGTAATATTCAGTAACATATCCACCGGCTTATGGATAGGGCCTCCCCTATGCATTATCGACATCATCGATATCATCAAAGGCACTAGAAGAAATTTAAATTCACTATACTGGCAAAAGTGGCCCAATTCTGTAACCGATTGCTTATAAAGAAAAAGGGAACTAACCTAACTTGTGTGCCATTCCTATACGTTTCAACAAAACATATAAAAAGATAAGGTAATAGATAAGTGCATCAAAATCATATTTGTAGATACAACACTATTGATGATATTGTTGCCGGGTAGTTGAATCGTTAACCTGACACTGCGCGGACGCCTACCGCATTGCACATTCCCAACTCCAGCGCAGCGGCGCGGCGCATAATTTTATATCGATAAATATTTATTTAAGGATTATAATAAAATCGCGCAACATAAAAGTGGTATTTAAAAACGGAATAATTAAAGCATACTAATTATATATTATTTCATGAACTTTAAAAAAATATTATGAATAATATTTTTTTTCTGATGTTCTAAAATGTGTTAAAATTAAACGCGATTAATAATGGTGTCCACAAAATCTGCCGTTCCTCCGGTGCGACGCACGATATCAGGTGCTGTTCATTCTAATACTTTAAACGACTCCAACGTGATCATGGAGGAAGGCCAGGATAGCCACTGGTCGCCAGATGCTTTGGAGAAAGCTGGCTCGGCTCTGAAAGCCCTCAACCGTATGGCGAAGCGACCACCTGCACATATCCTATTTGAAGATATTAGTTACACCGTACTTTCAACGAAAGGTATGTTTAATTATTTTTTTGTTTCATAAATAATGTTTTAAATACTTAATTAATTAATAAATAACGCAAAATCTTCGTTCACCATAATTAATTTGAAAGATAAAAAAAATGCTCTTGCGCATTTAGGTTTCTTCCTTATCGATTTCTTAAATTTACGCGAATACTACACATTGAAATAAAACTATTTTATTAGGATTTAATCGCCTTTATATTTTGATTTGATTTTGAGTCCTCCCGTGACCATGGTTGCTGTAAAGCAGCCGAAACGTCGGGAACGTAAAATCAAAATATAAACGCGATAAAATCCTAAAAAATTGTTCTTCCTTATCAATATCTCTAATGGTTTTTAAATTTATTAATAACATAAAATAGCTCATTACTTTCTACTAAGCGTATATACTTTATAGTTTACGTATTTAGACATTCGTATGGAGAATTGATTGTTTTAAATACTGTCCGCTAGAAGCGCCGTTCAATTCTCCATACAAAATGTCTAAATACGTAGACAATAAAGTATACACTTAACTGGCCTAATCTCGCTCTTGACGTGCTGAATTTGCGTTTGTTAATATGGACGACATAAGAGATGAATAATAAGATGCAAATAATTAATTTATTTACTTCGGTATCATGAGCGCTTCGAAATAAGATGCAAATATTTAATTTATTTACTTCAGTGTCATCATATTCCGATGATCAAATTGACAGTTGTGTCGTAATAGAGGTCATTATTGCATCGTTTTACATTTCGACACATCGATTTGCGAATCATCACAATCTGCCCAAAATATAGACTAAAATATGAATCTTGATAAGTTTTTCTTAATACATCGACTTATATTAATACAGTGCAAGCGAAAAAAGTAGACAGTAGTTAAATGAGAATCTAACATTTTACGACACAAGTCATCACCATTTTATTTCATCGCATTTCATTTCGTAAAGAAAGAAGAATGTTATGCAGCAATATACAACACTAGCGCCCAGTGTTGTCAGATGTGATTTTCTATTTATACCCAAATTTTAAATTATTTTTCTCCAAAATGATACAATTTGCTTGAGTTTTACCCAAAGGCAAAAAGTTGATAATATCGGTAAATTTTTCTTATTTTTTCCTTGAAAGACTGTTCTAATTTACAAACTGAAACAGCGGAATGACCTTTTTTTTGTGTATGACGGGTATGACATACCATAGAGAGAAAAAGCAGAGTGAAAAGAATGAAAACTAAAAAATACCCAAAATTCTCCATGGTATTTTTTTTTCTCCAAATTATTCTCCAAGAATTTCATTTCTCCAAAATTTCTCCAGAGCCAAAATTTTTACCCAGAATTGCGAAAAAAATACGCAATCTGGCAACACTGCTAGCGCCCATATTTTACGTCTACTGTTTTCGGTCGCTCTGTGAGTAGATATTATATTTTTGGGATCGTAGATAAAATCTTGTATGTAATTGCACATAATTACAGCCCGGACGCTGAGAGAATCCGTTCCAAACATTAATAAAATTTTGCCTAAACCGTTTCTTGTAGTACACATATCAATATCATTTTTTGTCTTTTCTATTCATATACCTATTATAATTCTGATATTTATACAATATGTATAAGTTTTACATCTCACTAAATATTTACAAACAGAAAAATAAATAAAATCTTAAAAATAATACGAAAACTAACTATGTATCAAAAAGACCTTGTCCGCATGGAATGGTGGCAAGAATGCTGGCTGCATTTCCTCGCTGTATAATCATACAAATTTTTTGAGCGAGGAAAGAACCAGCCCTCCTGTCATCGCCCTTTTTAAATAAAATTTTATGTCCGTGGTGCAAATAAGTAAATGATAAAAATACTGCAATATCATTATAGTACGAAAGAAATACGATAAAACGGCCTGGCAGGAGCGCGTTGTCTCGGCAGCCGAATTGTAGTCTAATACTTGCGGTGTCATATTTTGATTTGAAGCGGAACTGATATCATTACGTATCATTTGCATAAATAGCTATTACACAGTTACATGATAATATTAACGGTATTGATAAAAAAAAGCAAGCTGTAAGTATTTATTCTCATTTTTTTTAAATTTGATTTTGCTAACAATATTTTTGTAATCCCTATAACGCCTGTTATTGCCGAATGGGTAGACAGAAGTGAACTGCGGTGTATCCACATTTTGGAGACGGTTAAGGGGCGAGCTTTATACAGGACACACTCTTCTAAAAGTAACTTTATAACCAAAAACATAATTACTTACGTGCCGAATTGATAACCTCCTTCCATTTTGTAGTCGGCTAATAAGCAGAAGGATTTCTTTTTTAATACTTCCCTGAAAGTTATAGGTTATTTTTTAATCGCCAGACGAACACACCAACTATACGGTCCCAGACTAAGCAACGCTTGTATTATAGGTACCGCGCCATTGACTGGGGGCAAACACAGTAGATAATACTTATATAAATATTAAACATCCACGACTCTGGTAAAAACCTACATGCTTATTACACAAAGTTTGGTCCCTACCAGGATTCGAACCCGGGACCATCGGCGCAGAAGGCAGGGTCACTACCAACTTATCAGGACGTCGTAAATTAAATATTATGCACAAGATTATTAATGATATGTAAATAAGTCGCCGTTAAAATATGCGCATGTAATTTTGAAGCACCAACGGTCTAATACGAGTGACCTTGAGTGCGCTGTTAGTTTAGTCATATTGCTATCCCTGAAATTAAATCTCAATTGTTTAAACTTAAAATGGCTCTTAGAGTTAGGATTTGTCCCTATGAAGTCTCATCATATTTTTTTTATAATTCGACCGATTCAATTCTTTACTCATCTTATAGCAATTATTCATTTTTTTATTATCAATTCATGCCGTGAGTATTCCTAACTCACGATATTGCCAGCCTTTGTTATTTTTGATAGCTTCGTAATCGATTCGTTTAGAAATAGGTACCCACGGGTTGAATAAAAAAATATAATAAAAAATAAAAATCAGCTGATTTTTTAAAATAAAATAGTATTTTAATTCGGACCTAAGCTGAGATTACATAAGCTGCGATTTCCTTTGTGTACATGACCATGCCAAGTTACATCAAGATTCGTGTAGTGGATTCTACAATACAATTTGATCGCTAATATTCATATAGACAGGTAAATATCCAAATGTTTCATGGTTTCGGCCTCTGTGCCTACCTAAAATAATCTTTTTCTCTTCTAAGTCGTGACGCTCTTGTCAGAGCGGTTGTGGTCGTCATGTTTTGGTTTTGGGACTCGTGTTGCTTGCCTCACGAAGTCTCGCCATCTCTCCCTATTGGATGCCATCCTGGTGTATGGTAAAATAATAGTACACGCCAATTTTGGAGATAATTCATAGGAAAAAATCATATTTATTTGGAGAATTACTGTAGAAGCATATATATAAGTACCCCATTAAATAGCTACATGTACGGCTAGCCTGTGCTTATTCCATTTGTGTATAACTAAGCATGATTCATTGAAAAAAACTACATTTGAATGCTGAATCTGTCAGTATTGTCACCAAGCCGCAGAAAAAAAAAACAAAAATCCGTATTTCATACTACGTTTGAATTTGCATGTGTATATGTCATTGACTTACCTTATAGGAAGAAGTAAAACATCAGAATATCCTGTAATAAATGACTGTACGAAAAAGTATTGAGTTACAAAACAGTATAAGATATTTGCGAATAGGGACCGTCACGTCGACGCAATAAAAACTAAAAAGAGTAACCACCCACCTTTGATTGGGCCCTCGTGTGTGATTCACGCAATACGTTCAAAACAAAAAGTTACAACGCTTTGCAAACTCTTATTTCATTTAGAAAACCAGCAGTTTCAATTAACGGGCTGATTTTGAAGGCCTTATTAGCGCAGTTGGCATTGACCCGGCTTTCTGTGTCGAGGGTTCGAATTCTGGTAGGGACAATCTTTGTGTGAGCACGAATGTTTTTACCCAAGTCATCGATGTTAAATACCTTTATAATAAATATATACTGGGTTCGCCCCCAGTCTATTGTACGGTACTCATAATACCCGCGTTGCTTTGTGTGGGACCGTATAGTTGTGTTGTGTTCGTCTCGCAATTATTTTTTTTTATTTGCAATATTGTTATTAATATTAATATGAGTCCGATATACTAACAATGAAAGTGTAACTTGCGTTGTCTATATTATTTTATAACAAGTTAAAAATTCAAAAGAATCCTGGCACAACACAAACGGTTAAGAAAATAAAAAATCATATTCGTTTATTTGTTTTCAAATGAATATTGGTCTTTGATGGCTTCGGAGACCGCTGAGACAGTCTCGCTATTTTATTAACCGCAACCACATCGTACACAAAATGAATAAAATTTAGGATTGAAGTCTGATGCGTGCTTCTATCAGTGATATCAACATTCCTAACTGGTTTTGAATTCTGATTATTCACGAGTGCTGGTTGGCCATATTTAATTGGCATAAATAATCAATATAATTCTTTAATACTACCGCTTAGTATGCAACAGCATTATTATTTATATAAAAAAGAATTGCAGCAGATAAGATTAGCGTTCCGTTCAAATTGATTTATAATGTAACGTTTATTGAGATATAAGTTGCTGTTCCGCTTTTGGTATATGACCCAGGGCTTCGTATAAATCTCACGTCGTATCCTTTGTAGATTTCTTGTATGGAATTTTTATTTGACTTCATAAACCTTATATTTATAGAAGGTATATAATGGAGGTATTACATAAAACAAACTTTTCGGATTTTTTTCAGATTTTATAGCGTTTATTTTATGTTTTTACGTTCCCTAAGTTTCGGTTGTTTTACAGCAACCATATACAACAAAATATATATAAAACAATAGTTTGTTTTATTTCAATGCGTAGTATTCCCGTAAATATAAGAAATCAATAAGTAAACATTTTCAAAGTTCAAGAAATAAAAATAGTGCTTCCAAATCTGCTGTCTAGAAATTACGATAAAATAAAATTTGTCACATGTAAACTTGCCACACAACCGAAGATATATGTACTCTAATTAGCCGATGAAGGTGAAAAGTAGGTAAGATATCGGTCGCTCACAGCTCTTAATCGTACGATAAAAAGTCAGTGCCGTGTACCCAATGCAATCGGTGGTCTGACGTCACAAACCTCGTGTAAATTACTGCCCGCACTTATCAATATTTTTTGGGATCGAGTCACCTTCGTCCGTAGGAGAATTAAATACCCTCAAGATACCACACGTGACCCTGGGTGGTGCCAACTAGGTGACAAATCTACTGGTGGTAGCCTTCGGCCGTGGTTAGTCACCACCCACTGAACAAAGCCATGTCGCCAAGTGGCGTAGCCGTGTTCCGGCATGATGTTCGGTGCTGCCATTCATAGATGGCGGGTCAGATCAGTTGCGCTGCATGTGCCTAGTGAATGTAGCGTCTCGATCTACTGCCGCCTTCCTAACTGTTCACACTCACACAATATGTAAATTGGAGAGTGAACAGGTACCTTCTAGGCAAGTATGCTCCATCGTAGATCTCATCGTCACTTACCATCAGATGAGATCGAGATCAAATACTTGCCTATAATGTAATAAAAAAATACAAACAGAATATTAAGAAAATATTTGGAAAATTGTATAACTCTTATACAACTTCTGTCCTAAACTTATCCCGTACTAAATTCCCGGTTAGCTAAATACTAACCTCAAACAGTGTTAGCGAAAGCCAAATAGCTGCGAGTGTGACGTGCGAAGTACAATTGAGAAACTTCGTTCATTAGTTATTGTCGAGTGTTACGCTTCAGAGTTGCTGATATTTTGTTGTACACTAGTGTCTAGGTCTGATTATGAGCTCCTAAAGGTTATACTTGTTAGTGACTAGATAACCGATCCAAGGTATGAAAGGTTAACGACCACTCTACCTTTGATAATAAATAACAATAATAATTATGGCAGGTGCCGCAACCCTTCCAACAGTCCTATCTCATGTCCATCCAATCCTCGATCCATAGTGCCAATTATCTTTCCATATTCCAGCAATAGTTCCTCCACCTACTGAGATCAATTCGCTGTTTGTGCTATCGTTTTCACCAGTTGCCCCAGCAGATGGCCAACATAACATTAAAATTCTCAAAAAGGGCCTCTACGTGTTGGACTCGTGTCCCCACGCAAGCCGTCAAAAGATCCCGAATATCCCGTGTGGTGAGAGACATAATATCGCCGGACAAACATACCATCTATATGGTCCTGGTCCTACACCAAGAAACGCTTGTATTATGGGTACCGTACAATGAACTGAGGCCGAACTCAGTATATAATACTTACATAGACTTTAAACATCCATGACTCAGGTACAAACATTCTCGCTCATCACACAAAGCTACCCTACCAGGATTCGAACCCGGGACCCCCAGCACTGAAAGCAGGGTCACTTCCAACTGCGATAATCAGGTCGTCATACCTTTAGAACAAGGTTACTGAAATGTTTACTGATAGGCTCTGTGCACTTGTTTGCTTATCATAATGGATGTTTTCACTGAGTTTATATGTCAATCTATTGCCCTAGATTATAATAATTATAATACTAATTCCAGCCCTTTTTTTAATGTCCCACTGCTGGGCACGGGACTCCCCTCAAAGCGAGGGGGGGGCTGGGTTGGCACCTTGAATGATAATAATGTCAAGCGCATGCTCGCACGTGACCAAAAGTCAATTTAAACACATTAGTTTTTGCCTACGGGGGTACTTACAAATAGCATTTGTTTTTCGATAGCTCCCTTATATGGAGTGAAATATAATTATATCCCTTAAGTTAACTTCTAGATTTAAACTAGCCTCAGATTTAGAACCCGTGACTTCGTACAAACGTATGAAATCGCGGGAGCTTTATGTAACTATACCGAGAGAACATATTAATTACCAAGGATAAAAATAATATTTAATATTTTATGCAGTTGTAAGCTATAGCCATATCTAGTTTAATCAAACAACACAAAAAACCAAATTTCAAAAATGGCGGTTTTAGCTTTCGTATCAAAATCGATGATCGCTATATTTTTAAATATTCCGGTACCAAGGTGACGTGCTATTAATATTTATGGATATTAAAAGCAGAACTGTAGTCCCAATGCACCTGTGCACCTGTCCACCCGGAGTATCTCTCTTCGTTACGTATGGAAAAAATAATAAAACCTTCAACCAGGCACAGCACTCGCCGACGGATGCATCCAACATGAAATTGTACGACTAGATACGACCATACCAAATTACAAAGTGTTTACTTCGTACATTTTGGGGTACCTATAAATACGTTCGAAGTGATGGAGAAGCCACCATCTTAATTGAGACGGATATAGTTTGAACCAATTGGCATAATAGAAAATTAATATTGGATAATTATCACATGCAATGTTGCCAAAATAACAATTTCTATTGCAAATTTTATAGTCTACAGCACGGATTTATTACGTAACATTGAAAACGTTATTTAATCAATTCAACCGTAAAACTTTACATTTTATTATGTTTAATGTTATGTTTAAATTCTTTTTATATATTGATTTCTTATATTTATATGTTTTTAAAGTTAATTTAAAATTGTGTTATAATATTAGCTTCAGTTTGTGGTAGAAGTGCGTTTTTTGATTTTCCTCAATATCAAATCACACAGTTTAATATTTGAAATATAACTAAACTTACGGATTTTATCGCGTTTATTATGTTCCGGACGTTTCGGCTGCTTTACGGCAACCATGGTCTCGGGAGGACGAGGGAAAAGAAAAACGAATAATAACGCGATAAAATCCGTAAGATTAGTTTTATTTCAATGTGTAGTATTCGCGTAACTATAAGAAATCAATAAGTTTAATAATAATCAAAATTAATAGGTAAATTACTTTTATAACTGTTTTTTTTTACTGTAAAAAAAATTTTTAGAAGTAGGTACATAGCGCAATTGGATTTTGGATTTGAAGCTCTCCCGATATAAAAGGGAGAAAATATAATATTTTCGTAGCAACTGCGCTCTTCTAGCAATTAAACATTCTGACTAAGCCGTGTATCCATATCGATAAGCAATTTGGCAGTTTCCCGGTTGTGCAGGAGGAACATGTGACATTCGTTAGGTCCATACGCAAAACATCTCTCTCGATATAAAACCTGTATGTTGTTTTTTCGCGTTTACGAAGGTTCGAATTCTGGCAGGAGGCAAAAACTGAACGCAGTTTTTCTTTTAAAAATAAAAAAAAAATCCTATGGCTAAAATTTGCTATCGTCCATATTTTATGTTCGTTCCCTCTACTGACTTCTCTTCACCTTGGAACTATAAAAAGGAGGAAAACAAGTAGATTTAGTGGAAAGATAATAAATATTCTGAATAAATACATAGGCCAATATTTACTTATGACACTATAAAGACAAAGTTGTGGCAAAAAGCTAACTGTCGAATTCACAGAAGCAATAACCATTAATAATTAATTTAATAATTAAATTGTTTTTGTTAAATAATCTTAGCTAATAGTCGTTTTTATATGCAGCGCAAAGGAACCATGTATTTATTAATCATAATAAATCTCCCATTTAAGTGTGAATACAATTAGATATGTTATTAATTTATGATGATGGTGAGTCACATTTATGATTGAATCTGTTATTGAATAAAAAATAACATAAATTAAAAAACAATAATTACGACACGCTGCTGCTTTGTGAATACAGACAACTGGGCTTCGTCCAGTTTCGTCCAGTCTCCGTCCAGTATTAGTTGTAAGTTGGGACTATAGCAGTCACCCTTATTCAGTATTTATTTCTCGCCCGTTTCGCAATCGAGGGAAGTGGATAATTTTCCTTCGAACGCCTCCTAGTTTTATTTCGATTTATATCGTTGCTGGTTCGAAGACAATAAGCTTTTCCCCGGGACTTTCCGAGAGTCAAACCTCGACGTCTTCGTTGGTCACCGCTGTGGATCCCGGCTTCCAGTAGTAACATTGGTGGGAGTGTATGGCGGGCCCAGTCCACATTTTATTTGCTTGGCGAATACACTGTTAGGTACTGTATCGGTGTGGGAAGGATTGTGTTAAGTCTGTCACATGTGTCCAGCTTCGTATATCTATCTCAGAAGCTATCCCACTACTCCAACGCAACTCAAATTTGAGCGCTGCTTAATTTTAATGCGTCATGCATGTAAGAAAACGACAGTTAAACAGTACTTTAGTAGCGTTTGTGTATTCGAGCGTAGCTTACATACGCCGCTGACTTGTTTACGAGAGTCGCGGTAATTTCCTACTACATGATCTCATCTGTTAAATAAATAAGGGCTGGTTTCATAATATCCGCATTCTATACCTAATTGTTTTAAAACTAGATTCCATAAATCGTTGCCTTAACAAAAAAATAATCTACGCCTTTTATGTCCAATAAACAATCTCGCGTGGAAGATAATTGCGCTCGCGCATAGGTTGATTTTTTGTTGGATATAATTTATTACATAATTTGCAAGAATATATCCTTATATTTTTTGCAAATTATCCATGTTTTTTAATGTATTGTTAAATTTATTAGTTAATCTGTAAAAATGTTGTTTAACTTTTTTAATTATTTACATGCATTAGCTACTTACTAAAATGTTGGAACTTCAATTTCATTTTGATTTATTTTCATTGTTTTATTAAATTATATTGTTACATTGTATTAAGTAGATATAACAACGGGAACGTAAAACCAAAATATAAACGCGATAAAATCCTAAAAAATAGTTTTATTTCAATAGATATAACAATATATGAAATGAAACAAGAAGTTATTTTCGTCTGAATTGAAGGTCCGTTAACAAAATTAGATAATTAAGACCATCTTATACACACCCAATACTTAATAGCTACTCAAATTTTCTTTATTCCAATAGGTCTTATAAAAAAGGGAGATAACAAAGCTCCAGCAAATAAGGATAAGAGGTTAGTGAAATGTCTTTCCGGCTGAATCTCAAACGCTTCTCAAATATTTTCATACTTGAGAAAATATGTACTATATATTTCCATTGAAAAAAATACAACTGAATTGAGAATCTCCTCCTTTTTGAAGTGGATTAAAAAGTGAACGCGAACCAGTTGAATTTATATTTTGAAATGAATATTTTAAGATTGTATATAAATAATACCTTAAGCTTACGTGATAAGAGTGCGATTGTGGGCGGATGAAATAGGTACCCGCTTAACACCCTTTTACTACGATTGGCAATTTACAAACTCACAGCCATATTGCATTCTCAGTCGTGACAAAGTGTGGCAATACACTTTCAATCTTACTAGAACAATTTTTTTGCTTTGTTAAAAGTAAACCCTTACTCCAAAACTATAAGAGAAACCCACACACAGTCATAGAACCTATTGTCATATTGATTTCTTATATTTACGCGAATACTATACCTTGAAATAAAATTAGTTTTATAGATTTTATCGGGATAATTTTATGTTTTTACGTTTTCGTAAAAACAGCTGTAAAGCAGCCGAAAGTTCAGGAACATACGTACAAAGTACAAACATAAAATAAACGCGATATAAAACGTAATATTAGTATTTTTTTTACTTATACTCGATTTTTAATTCGGTTGTAAACATACCTAGAAACTCTTTAATTAATAACTGTTTAATGTAAAATTATACCTTTGAGTTGAATTGAGTTTGAGTTTTGCACGCATGTGTAGTTCGGTTGAAAATGCAATACTATGGTTGAATTAAATTAATGTCATGATAAAGCTGAACTAAATAGTCATGTGAGTAATGTTTGGTGTACTTTTAAGATCAACATCAGAGCCTAAGTACCATTAAAATTAGAATCTTACCTGATATCCAGGGTTGCATGTTGGATCTGGTATCTAGTCACAGGAACTTAATACGTATATGATTTTTTTGGAAATCCAAATAATAAACAGTAGGATTAAAAAGTTGTTCCTGAACTTAATTATTTCTATAGTTCCTCAAGTACAATCAAAAGTTTTTAATTTGTATAAGAAAATATATAATATTAATATGTGATAGCGTGACAGCTGTATGTACATCATATACCCATCTATTCATGTTGATAAATAGTCTCTACACCCGCGCATAGCTAACACGTCATCAATCCTTCAAACGTGAAGACGTCGAAGAATGGAAATTGGTGTAATTTGTTCTGTCCGAAGACGTGACCCGTTTCCTGTTCGGTCATACATACTGTTGGTGCGTGAGTGTTGCCAATATATTTTTTATTTATGGACTGGATATACAGTGGGTCTCTGAATAATATGCATAAACGAAAATGGGTGAGAATATAGGTTACCAATAATTAACGACAGACGGCAACGACTTCAAAAAACTAAAAAACAATCAAATCTAAAAATCAACCTTGTCAAACTAAATCAAATAAATAACGAATGTGAAGTCGGTGCCAAATAATAATAGTATACTTAGTAGTTTTTCGGAAATGTGATACATAATAACAACCTAACGTTCGATTTCTTAGAATATTTTCACTAAATATTGTTATACCATATGGATTACATGAAGAGGTCTAATAAAGTAAGAAATTAAGAATTCCACGCACTTCAATAAAACTAACGAGACTTGTGGCGCCATGATTGATCCGGGTCGGTTTTATTCCGATCTTATTGCATTTGGTTAGAACCAGTCACCAAGAAAAATATTGATTCAATTTAAGAATTAAATTAAATTTTGTTTTTCATACATAAATATATGATGAACACACTAATTGTATGGTCCCTAACTAAGTGTAAAATAGACTTGGGTTGGTCCCACTATATTATTAGATGGAGATATTGAATATCTGTGATTCTGTAATGGATATAGAAATCAAAATCTCTACTAACTGTACCAGGCGAAATACTACTGAACTAATATTTGTATTTGCCCTGCTTATAATTGTATTTGCCCGGCTTATTTTTTGTATTTGGCCTGCTTATTATTTTTCGTTTTAAAGAAGCCACATCCCGCATTGGCGTACATCAAGGCAAAAACGTTGGGGTATTTTTCATATGTGAGCACATGCGTTGTAGTAATCACTAGATATTTTGATGCAGTGAGCAATATGATGCTTATAAGTTGCTTATAATAAATAATACAATAGACATAATTATAGGCTCAAACATCGGAAAACCCCCAAGTTATTATATCATATTCAACACTTCCTACAGCACTTTATTAATCAAATAAATTACGCCTGACGGCGAAATAAAGATATGCTTTGGAATAAATTTACATACATATCTTGAGATTTCTACTGGTTTACGTCAACAAACTATATTTTACTTGCTAGGTAATACTTTGCATAGTATACAGGGAGTAAGTGGTTTCGTAACGAAAACTGATACTATGGATCCAATTAATGATTTTAGACCCCCAGGAGTTTGAATTTTTCATTGATCTTTTCATGAATAGAACGCATTTTTTTCACTATTTTTAATTGATTTTAGCATGTAATAGAAGTCTATCTGAACGGGATTTTTCATTAAAAAAACATAAATAATATTTTAGAAATAAAACTGCAATGTAAATTTAAACTTGATATGCTTGCACCCGCTCCTCACTTAGACGAGTTGGATATCGCGCGGAGGGCTGTGTTGTTATCGCGTGGTTTACGATACATTGCGCGCTCAAAAATTACAATATTTGTAACCCATAACTTTCAACATAAATTGTTAGTATCATTTTATTATAGGCATTAAGTGTTAGCTTTACCCAATGTTGTGTTACCATGTTCCTAACACCCTGTATGTATACAAATACAAGAAGATTCAGAAAGGGTACACTAAACTGTGAACCTGCCCTTTTTTAGCGCAATTGTTATCACTATGTGTAACCATAATACTCTTGTCTATGGTAAAATATAAGTTTGTTCCTATTTAAACCATTTTAATATATTGTCGCTTTCATAGGAATCTTGTTTCAAATAAAATTTCATACATGATTTTTGGTTGGCATTTTTTTTAAATTGCCGTATTGATATTCTGACTTCTCATAATCATAAAATCGCTAAAGAAGCGGTCGTTCACTCTTGGTTTACCTTTTCTAAATCGTTCTGTATAATGTAGATACCTATTCTAAGAACCATTCACCTTTGTATAAATCAATTACGCATTCATGGTAAAAAATCTTGATATTTTTATAGTTAATTCAATATTCTAATTTATGGAACTTAATAATCATATCAAATTAATTGATTATAATAGCGACTGACGCCTATTTATAAAATTTCGTTACGTAATGGCCATGTTAAGTGATGATTATAACGGCTTTGGTTAAAATCATTATTTTTATTATCATCATTAACTTTATTGATTTCAAAACTTATTTTACATATTGTATCCCTTTTGTTTTATATTTTTACGTTCCAGACGCTTTGGCTGCTTTACAGCAACCATGGTCACGGGAGGACTGAGGTGTTTGACGTCCTAGTGTCATGTCAGTGCGATACTGGGACCTCATAAAATAACTTTTATTTCAATCATTAACTGTTCTTAATACACAAAGTTATCACAAGGTTAAAAACTGTTTGGGGTCATTTGGATCCAGTGCAGTTTAAACTCTGAACGATAATACAATTTGTCATACATTTAAGAGTTATGCTCCTCTTATTTTGTCCTATAATAATATGTACAAAACTTTACAATATATTTACTTAAATATCTATTCGCAAAGCGCAAAGGCAATTTCATATCAGCTTTACAGGTGCTCCAGGGCGAGCTTTGCTCTAGACAAAACATTTTATTTTGATACAAACTAGAATTGTGTTCTGCCCCTTTTACCCGAGTAGAGGGAAAATGTGTAGACATTTTTGTGTCCTGCTCCATAGTTGCCTTGCCTGCCTGCCAAAAAAAAATGTGAAATTCCGAGCTCAGCTATTTTTCCGAAGAAGTGGTATAACTTTTTATGCCAGATTTGGCTAAAAAAAGCATTCGCAACCTATCTGCGTCTATTTTAATAAACATCGACTGGATAGATTTGAAAAACAAAGTGGAAATATTTATTGAAATCAATCTAGTTTTTATAATTTTTTTTCTAATGACTACATATTGACGTCAATGCAATGTAATGTCTATAAACATATATTTTCACCAATTCACAATCGGTTTCCATAATTATTTTTAAGTAATTGATCCAACTGACGATGTTGGCCTTTCTAGGATGTTACAATTTTCCGGACAACCTTTTTAATTTTTATTTCTTTAAAAACCTTATTCGAAATATTACGAACATTAAAAAATTATGCAAAATCGGTCGTGTGATGAGTGAACAAACGGCATGTAATAAAATCGGTCATGTGATGAGTGAACAAACGGCATGTAATAAAATCGGTCATGTGATGAGTGAACAAACGGCATGTAATAAAATCGGTCATGTGATGAGTGAACAAACGGCATGTAATAAAATCGGTCATGTGATGAGTGAACAAACGGCATGTAATAAAATCGGTCATGTGATGAGTGAACAAACGGCATGTAATAAAATCGGTCATGTGATGAGTGAACAAACGGCATGTAATTTTTATTTATAAACAAAATCTTTTCAGGGCGGAACGCTGTAGATGACGTTGAATATATGAGTAATTTCATTATTAAAATGTCAGCTGATGATATCTCTATCTCAAGTCGAGAGTGAACAGGCACCTTCTAGGTAATTATGCTCCATCGTAGATCTCATCGTCACTTACCATCAGGTAAGATCGAGATCAAACTTGCCTATAATGTAATAAAAAAAAACTGGTAAACATTCCTTACCCACACTGCATTCCTGACCCGAGAACTTGTTAAAAGGTCCCTGTAGTTGTGATGGAGTAACAAATATACTCATACCTACTGGATTACAAGTTGTGTGATGAAATCAGTAGTACCTACAAAAGCGATCTCCACAAAAGCCATACAAAGAAGTAATGAACTTATTATACAGGACAGTTGCCTTATTATACGGGGTTTGAATGGCTTGGTAACGATAACTAATATGATAGATACAACTCGTGATTCTGGATACCCCAAAGTTGGAATGTTCTGTCGATCTTTTCAAGAATTGTACGCATTTTTTTTTCAATCACAAAAAAAGTCTACCTCAATGTGATTTCATAAAAAAAAAAAACATTATTAACATTTTAGACCTAAAACTGCAATGCAAATTAAAACTCGATACGCTCGAGCGTACTCGTGAATTAGCTGTTTCACTCGTTCACGCGGAGCGTTGCGTTGGGATCGCGTTGCTTACGATGCATTGCGTGCTCAAAAATTACAACATTTATAACCCATGACTTGTGAAATAAATGATTTCCTTTATTGTATTATAGTCATTACCTTTACCCAAAGTTTTCATTACTGTGACCCTAACCTTCCCACCCCATTTAAGTAGGTTCTTTTCCTCTCTATGTCACTGTTGAAAGGGTTTGCCGACGATCTTATATCACTCTTCGATTTATTATTACAGATATATTTTTGTTCTTTCTTCCATAGTAACATCAATTATATCCATTATCTTATAATTACTTGTAGTATTGTATTGTTATTGGTAATTATCGTGTTATCTTCGTTCTGCGTCACTTGTGGTCGTAGTTAATTGATTAATGATAGATGTACAACTCAAATTTATAGACAGTTTTTATGCCAACTCCTCCTATTTTTATCTTTCGATTAATTTCGTGCGGGTTCCAAGACAATTAACTTTATCCCGGGACTCGCTGAGGGTCAAAACCTCGGTGTCTTCATTGGACACCACTGTAGATCCTGGCTTACAGGAGTAGCAGTGGTGGGAGTGTGTGGCGGGCCTGGTCTCATAAAAAAATACAGTTTTTATGAAATTAATAAATACATACTATTCTTCTTGAGATTTTGAATGCTATTGTTGAAAAATATAACTACATATAAAAGTAAAATTTATATTACCGTGTCATCAACTTTCAATAATTCACAATGTAACATTTTGTAGTACCCATGGTATAGAGCTACAGTTATTCTCATCCTTAAGGGGAAAGCTCAAAGGGTCAGGGCGCGAAATTCAAAATGTCAATGGTTTTTATTGTTTTACGAAAAATTTGGACATCTTTACGATGTAATTTAGAGTTTTGCGATATTAAACTTTTTGCATTAAATGTTTCGATGCATTAAATTTGCTTAAAAAGTACCTAATCCGATACAACACCATAAGGTTTGTAAAAACCGCTACTTTTACTAACTTGATGGTGTTGTATCGCTTTAGGTGTTTTTTAAGTAAACTTAATACATCAAGACATCCAATGCAGAATGTTAATATCGCAAAACACTAAATTACATCGTAAAGATGTCAAATTTTTCGTAAAACAATAAAAACCATTGACATTTTGAATTTCGCGCCCTGACCCTGAGCTTCCACCTTAATTCGGGACGCACGGATTTCAGGTCACGTGATTGGCCTAATACCACGTCATTGGCCATCTTCGACCAATGAATAGTGCTGATTCTAATGATGGTTTCAAATAATGGCAGCATAGATCGTGACGTCGTTTTGGACCATCGTCGAAAAAGAAAAACTGGCGTAGTATATTTTTATACCATAGTATGCCATGGCTACAACGAATACACATTATTATGTTGAAACATGTTTTGTTGTGGAAATTCCCTGCATGTACTTGACTAAAGACACTGGCTTAAAGATCATGACACAACATGACACAAAAAACATTAAATGTACCCTTATTCCTTTGCACAGGTGAACGTACAATCCTTAATAATGTCTCTGGAGAGTTTCGATCTGGCGAGTTGACATGTATACTGGGACCTTCTGGTGCTGGAAAGTCCACACTCCTCAACACTTTGGCTGGATACACGTAAGTTTATTATCTTGCCTTGAAAATACATATATATTATCAAATCATTGTTAATCCCTCTTACCGGCCTTTTCAATACACATAGACAAAGTTTAACAAAAAAATAAGCGATTCTACGTAAATCAATTCAATAAATCAAGGGATCATTCATAAATATATATACATTATATACCTTTATTATTAATACCATTCCAATGTGCAAATACCTACTAAGATCAATGACCGCCAGTTCGATGCGATGCCAAATTTAGCATTGAAGAGAACTTGTTATACCAGTTGAGGTTGCAGTTTTAACGTGTATTAGCCTGTTCTGGAAGAAATTTACAAGAAATGTTTTTATTTTGATATTTTGTCGCGTGCACTAACGCGAAACGCAGACAAACGGTCATTGACCAATTTTGTAGTTCCAAAATAGAACATAACATCGCACACTCTACAAAAGATCAGATGGGTACAATCTATATTTGAGTTATATACTTCGGAAATAAGGTTCAAACCTCAGCTCACACTTCGGAAAAATATATTTTCATAATCTTTTCGTCTGATTAGAGCTAATTACCTCCTTGCTTATAGTGAAACCGCATATATTATAGCACAAGTTCTAAGGCCAATCCTAGTCAGTGGACTTTTAGCTTACATCTCTTTATTTTCTTAAAAGTTCAAATGGCGTGACCGGGAGGATAACAGTGAACGGGCACGCGCGTGATATGCGCGTGTACAAGAAGCTGAGCACGTACATCATGCAGGACGACCTGCTGCAGCCGCGGCTCACCGTGCTGGAGGCCATGAGGATCGCCGCCGACCTCAAGCTAGGCAAGGAGCTGGGGAGGGCGGAGAAGGAACTCATCGTGAGTAAGCTACATGTATTGACGTCATATTACTTATAGACTGGATGTACATTAGGTTCAAAATGATAGGTATTTTTTGTGCCGATTTGAAGCGCCTCCTCGAGCGTCTCCGGAACTAAATTTGACATTTAATAGAAATGGCCGTCGCGTTTTTTCTCGATGTTAATCTGTGTATTTCAGTGAAAATAACACTATCAAAATACATTTTTATAAAAAAATGTGTAGGTTTTGTTATGATATTAAGTAATCAATTTTATTCATTTTTTGTCGACGTTGTTGTCACATGTCAAATCTCAATCATTAGTTCCGAGGACACTCACTAGCTGCTACCACAACTATCAGCGCCAAAATGGCGAAAATAAAATAGGCACAAAACGACTATGTATATCGCCATCCAGTAGTGAGTACAGGCTGTATGTATATGATATCTGCTTCAAGAGTGCCACTCCTTGCGCTTTGATCTCCGACAAAGCATAGTCGCATAAGCAAGTAGACTTGCGTAGAACGATCGTGTAATAAGTTTTTATTCCAACAAACATTGACCTTGCCAGCCAACCAAAAATATGTTATTAGAAAAC
Organism: Pheosia tremula; assembly: GCA_905333125.1. Taxonomy (NCBI): domain Eukaryota; kingdom Metazoa; phylum Arthropoda; class Insecta; order Lepidoptera; family Notodontidae; genus Pheosia; species Pheosia tremula. The sequence continues at coordinate 8,235,207 of HG995404.1, read as the reverse complement.
ACCTCTTCAAAAATCACTATCCTCCTTTTTGCGCAGTCAGGTAAAAGGCATTGCACAAAAACATAAACATCAGTGTCATTGTATTTTTCATTACGCCTAGAATCAGTTCTCGTCAACATGTTATTTTAAGATTGGAATAATTATAAAAATACGACGATAATACGTATATCTTTACGAAATGAAATGCGATTAAATAAAATGGATATGAATATGACCTCATCCACAACTTGCCCCCAACTTAGCGGGTATTTTGCCAAAGTCAAGTAATTAATAGCGATAACACACACAATAAATGCCCATTAAAAACAAATAATTAATAGATGTGACATGAAGATACGACAATGGAGTGTCCATGAGAATTTGTTTTATATATATGGGATTATCGAACTTTAGAAACATACTTTGCGTCTCGCGGCATCACCTTGTTGATTGGTGCTATAAAACTCAATAAACTCAGTCTACAATCGCGTAACAATGATGTAAGTAATAATATTTATGTATGGTAACTCGCGTAATACCTAGTTGTAGATTTGTCATATTGTAAATGGGTCACATTTTAAGTTGGTCACACTGTAGATAGGTCAGTTTTTAAATTAGTCACATTTTTAAAAACTCCATACATTGGTAAGCTTTCTGCGTTGTTTTCTTAATCTTTTTGCAGTCTACAGCTACCAGTCACACCTTTAAATAATTCTGACTCATATTCTGTTTACTGCCTGTAGTTACCAAGTATTCCATTGTACGGTGATGTTTATCTACATTCCGGTTAAAATAGAATGATAAAAACTTAAGGACTAAATTCCAGGTAAAAGAAATCCTCCAAACCATTGGCCTGTGGAACCATAGGCAAACGATGTCAGAGTGCTTATCCGGAGGGCAGTTGAAGCGTCTTTCTATTGCCTTGGAGCTTGTCAACAATCCGCCAATAATTTTCTTAGACGAACCGACTACGTAAGTATTTTTAAAAGCTTATTCTGTGTCCCACTGCTGCTCAAAGGTCTCCCCTTCTTTTTCCCTGTCTTGGGCTTGTTTCGGCCATAAATGTGTACCGTCGTGGCCTTGGACTACCATGAGGTCAATGACCGTATTTGGGCGTTGAATTGTTGACGCAATTTACCCTTCTATGCGCATCCATATATATTTATAAGTGTGGGTACCCGCAAATTATTTGGTCAAGTAGTAAATTTTAGCTGTTAAGGCCTAATATACTGTCAAATATTTTTATCAAGCTATATTTATTTTAAGTAAAAAATAGCTGACCATTTTATGTAAATTATATTAACTCATTGATTTCTTATATTTACGCGAATACTACACATTGAAATAAAACAAATATTACGGATTTTATCGCGTTTATTTTATATTTTTATATTAACTTATTAATTTTTTCGTCATTCGAAACTAAACATAATTTCAATTAACGGTTGTGAATATTGTGACAGCACACAAAGCTAAAATACACAGATAAATTGACGACAAAGAAGCATTGAGGCTTTTTATAGTAATCCATTGTATCTCTAATTACGTGGATAGCTAGAAAAAAATATTAGGGACGACCGCAATAATCAGGCAATGATACGTGTTGGGAAAAGACTAATCCCTGGATGAAATATAAGTAATTGATGTTATTACTTTGTTCTTGTGTATTTGTACCTACGTTTATAACTTTACTGTTAGGATTCAAACACCGCCTCCATTTTTTGGGAGTATTATTATAGAAGGCTTAATTACTATTATGAATTCAATTCGAATAAACGAATCCGATCGTTGTTATTATTAGCTTCAACGTTTGTTTCTTAATTTGACGGCCTGATGAGCACAGATAGTAACGACCCTGCTTTCTGTGCCGGGGGTCCCAGGTTTGAATCCTGGTGGGGACATACTTTGTGTGATGACAACGAATGTTTGTACCCAAGTCATGGATGTTTAATATCTATATAAGTTATATAATATACTGGGTTCGCCCCCAGTCCATTTGTACGGTACCTATAATACAAGCGTTACTTAGTGTGGGACTGAATAGTTGGTGTGTTCGTCAGGCGATATTTATTTATTGATTTTATTTATAATTATTCCCCAATCTTCCAGATTTAAATTCCTTCCTTATGTTTTGAAGGATGCTATTGTTTAATGTAGGATAGGGGATTTTCGTAAACATTTTTTTTATTGACTTTCATATTTCCCGAGTCAACTTTTATTCTTGCGTACTGATTTGTGAGTGTTCAGATCATTGAACCTGTTCCTACGGTAAAAATCATTTGTAAGGACCGGTTTCAGGTAGCCTTTGGTTAATCCATCCAACTTCATTTGTCCAAAAAGGTCTGCGGTACCAAATCGGAATAAGGTAATTAAATGACGGGAGCACATTCGGAAGCTCTCTGGGCTAATGAGTGGGAACGCCTATAACTATTATTGCACGTAAATCTTGTGCGTGTTTCACTTATCAGAGCATGTCCTGTCACGTTCTGAAGTTAGCATCAATTAACTTGTTTGCCTTCTAATCATACCCAGACTCTTCGGATATCCATATATCTATACCTAACGCTGTTACTCGCAATTGTCCGTCATACATAACAGACAATAAGAAAAAAAAATACAACCGAATTGAGAACCTCCTCCTTTTTGAAGTCGGTTAAAAATGTTCCGGCATAAATGAATTCAAAACATGTGTTTTTAATTATGTCTCTGTGTATGTTTATTCAATCATCGTGAAAAAACTAATGAGACAATTTTGACGCAGTTTTCATAGTCAGATAGACTAAGGTTACAGTCACGCTATGAAACTACGCCTTAGGGTTCAAGCAGCAGAGATATTTTTTGGGTTAAATTTGCATTTTGTCAGTAGACGTCAAAATCGCGGACATTCAAGACGAATAGTCCTTGGGGAAGGCCTATGTCCAGCAGTGGACATCTGTCATTTATACGCCTAACTATATAAACACACAAGGCAGGGCTGAATTAATAATTAATAGCGCTTTTGGGTTCACGTAAATACTAAGTGCCTACGTGCATAAGAATTGCAATATCTTTTACGTCAATTTGGATTTGAGCAGCGTGTAAGGACTTTGAATCTAGTTCGTATCAAGCATAGCTTTCTATTTTCAACAGCTTGGAAATTATAAATTTGTCCACAGTGGTCTAGATGTCGTGTCTATCAGGCAGCTGGTGGTCCTACTAAGACTGCTGTCCCGTCAGGGTCGTACTATTGTCTGCACTGTGCACCAGCCCTCAGCCACGCTGTTTGGACTCTTTGATAGAATCTATGTGCTGTCTAAAGGGTTCTGCAGCTATCAGGTAACTATCTTTATTTTAATTAACTATTATTACTTGTATGTCGTCTGCAGCGCCATCTGTGTAACTTGTAGCGAAGTTAAAGAGTTCGCTACATATATAAATAGCAAATTCTGTTGACATCTCCAGCTGCAATGTTACTCTCATAGGTGCGCTATACAATCTTATGGTAGTTCAAAGTAAAAAGTTCGTTATCATCTTCTCGTTCAATCAATCTTGTTTCTAAATAATATGGATATAAAGTATTAAATTGCTATTCGTTCCAGGGCGACCCTCAATTACTTGTACCGCATCTCGCCGATGCCGGTTACATATGCCCCACCACCTACAACCCGGCTGACTTCGTGATGGAGACGCTGCAAAGCATCGTGCACTCAACAGTCGTGATGTCAGAGTTGTGCCAAAATGGAAAGCTGTGCAGTAAAACAAATGGAATATCTCCTGATGGAAGGTACGAATAATAATGGAAAATGAAGAGCCGTAGTACCGCTTTTTCTTAAGGCAGGCAGCACAGCTATCTTTTTCTTCTCATCTCCCCTTTAATCTTTCTTTTCCTTTTTTAAACATTTCTGATGGCATCCTTACTACAAGGCTCAGAGTTTCAAGTCCGGTGACTATCAATACTACTAGTTCTTTTTTTATAAATCGTAACTAAACCTTTGCTCTGATTCGACCTAATGCCAGAAAATCATGATAAGTATAGTAGGCTGCAAATACCTAGATCAATTAGGCAATCAACTGTACCAAGAAATATATCATGGTTGTGATACTATACATAATACATGCCTATAATGTAATAAAAAAAAATAAAAAAAATTTAGTCTTACGATGATGATTCTGGAAGGACTTGCCAAAGACATTTCAAACAGTTTAACAGTTTCAAAATATCCACGTCTCACCAAACTTACACACGGGATCAATGAATCCGGGTCACCCACCTAAACTTTAATCTATCTATCTCTGTGCGAATTCTGTAAGTGAGTTAAGTGAGATAATTAATAAAGTATATTGAATAACAGTAAATATTGTTAAATGTTATCTTATTTTAATAAAAAACTTTTTAACAAAATAAAAACCGTCTTCAAAAAACTAAAAAGCCAAAAATAATCTAATCTTGAAATCTACCTTGTCTAACTAAATCAAATATTTAACTAATCTGAAGTCGGTGCCAAACAAACAGCTGAGTCGAATATTGCCGGTCTGCGCCAAAGACTATACCTACAAATTGGTCCGCGCATCTCGTTACTGAGTATACTTTTGTTATTCTTCATCGTTAGTTTATTTGGCACCGACTTCAGATTAGTTAAATATTTGATTTAGTTAGACAAGGTAGATTTCAAGATTAGATTATTTTTGGCTTTTTAGTTTTTTGAAGACGGTTTTTATTTTGTTAAAAAGTTTTTTATTTTACACTTTTTAGTGGATATATTTACTATTATTTGTCACCAAAAAGAATGTAATATCAATCTTTTTTTACTGGATAATAGGTATACCAATTATAACATCGCGAGAAAAACATAGATTCAAAGAAATCAAGATAAAACAAAAACCACTGAATCAATCTCGCTGAATTTTAAAAGGGTATACCTTATTCTGTAAAAAAGAATAATCCAAATCGGAACATCCACGAAAAAGATTTATTTATAGCCAAAGTGCATCCCATAACAATTTCAATAAGCCCAAACACGGCTTGGATACATTGTTTTATTACAATGTTCCGGTTCCTCCTGGGTTTATCATCAGATCAGTTCGATGGTACCATAGTCATCAGAACCATTTCATTAAATTTGCTTTTTCATTGTCGCTTAACGATCATAATCGAGATTATCTTGGCGCAACCCGTGAAATACGTATCACTGACAAGTTCCGGTGGCCATTTGTGGTCTTCTTCATCACTTTCACTTCAGCAAATGATACTTTCTGAATGCAAATGCTTGACTTCTTGATGAAAATACCAAAATTGCTATAGGTTTGCCTATAAAATTTGAGGAGTCCTCTCAATTCCTCATGGATCCCATGATCAGAACATTTTTTTGAAAAAAATGGGACCAATCTGTAAGCATATCCTTTCATATAAAAAAATAATTTTCCAAATCGGTTCATAAATGACGGAGATCTGAGGTAACAAACAAAAAAAAAAAAAAAAAAAAAAAAAAAAAAAAACAACCGAATTGAGAACCTCCTCCTTTTTTTTGAAGTCGGTTAATAAGTATATCATCTATTTAGTGTTTTGAAGTTCAAGTGAAGAAGTTTTATAATTTTATTTATGTAATATGAGATAGTATTTTATTTGAATAGGCAAGCATTCGTAGTTTTTGAAATACTAATATTTATTTGGTGGTCGGAGTTTCTTGCTCCCGAGTGTAGCTATAGTCTCGAGTGTAACAATGACGACCACACATATGAAGATCTTAAAACATAATCCAATAAAATGGTTTTGTTTTTAAATTTACGATGTCAATATTGCAGGTATACAATTTTAAACGGTAATGAGTCAATGGGAAAGGCGTTTGTCGAACACCTTGCGCGAGAGCAAATGCACAGGCTCGATTTCCCCACTACATTCTGGACTCAGTTTTCTATACTGAGCAAGCGAATGTTTGTACAGAATATAAGAAATAGGGTAAGTAGTAGCTAATAGTGATAGCATATGATTTTTTTATCCTAGTATATGTTTTTTTTATATAAATAATAAAATATATTTTCAATATTGTATGGTACCTAGGTCCTTTTGATCAACCTTTTACTACGATTCGAAATAATATAATATATCATTACAGTAGCCGATCTTAAATATGATCCATCAGGTTTAGCATGCCAATCGAAGATACGAATGACAGAGACGACAATATATCTACAAAGTTGAGAAGCCAATGTGTCATATTTACGGCCAGGAACTGTAAATAATTTTCATTAGATTATTTTATTTGATTGCAGATAGGAATGTTAATGCAATTGGGCTACTTCGTAAGTACGTCTCTACTGGTTGGAAGCATATTCTACGACGTAGGCAACAACGGTGCTCTACCTGTCGTCAATTTCAAGTTTTGCCTCAGCTGCCTCGTTTTTCTCTTGTATAGCCACATTATGATACCAGTGTTGGTGTGTAAGTATCATAGAAAATAGACCCCAATATCCTTTGGCGTAGTGAACATATTAGATCGACAATTCTGTAAAAAATATTATCTTGTTAACAGTTCCGATGCAAGTGAGGTTACTGCGACGCGAATATTTCAATCGCTGGTACAGTTTGAAGGCATACTATGCAGCGCTGACATTGTCTAATCTACCTTTCATGGTGAGTACGTACGTATATACGAATTTCAAAAGAGCCAAATTAGGCGCGTTAAAATAATATTTCATAAACGCACTTTATAAAATGAAAATAAATACTTATCACCAATAGAACACACCAACTTTACGGTCCCTAACTAAGTATCACTTTTATTATGGGTACTTTTAAAATGGACCGGGTGCGATCCCAGTACATATATACATCTTAAACATCCATGACTTAAGTAGAAATCGTGCTCATCACACAAAGTTTGCCTAGTAACGAGGACTCGTAATTTCGAAAGTGTTAATTAAAAAAATACTCCCCTCAAATCCCTCATTTATATTTCAGTTTGTACTAGTAATGGTGTTCATGAGCATCACGTACCTGCTGTCCGGTCAGATCTTGGAGTGGAGGAGATTCCTGATGTTCTCTCTCAACGGGCTTTTTACGGCACTATGTTCTGAAGGATTTGGTCTTGCTGTGGGTACTGTGTTTAGCGTAGCCGTAAGTATTTCAATTTCAACGTTTACTTGCTATTTTTATTGACATACAACTTTTTGTGGACAACCAGTGATAGCCCAGTTGATAGAACGATTGGCTCGATAACGAGGATTCCAGGTTCAAACACCGGCTCTCACCTCTGGGATTTCTGGATTTCATGTGCGAATCTTATTATCAACCATAATTATCACTTGCTAAGTGAAGGAAAACATCGAAAGGAAACCTGCATATGTCTGAGAGAACCCCTCGAAAGACGTGTGAAGTCCGCCAGTTTTCACTGGACCAGCGTGGTCCAGCGTGGCGTGCCCAACAGTGGGACATTAATAGGGCTGGTATTATTTTTAACACTCTTTTTGCTGTTTGTATAGCCATGTATTGCTCTATCAGCTAGATTTTAGAAGGAGAGTTCATATATGGGTATATGAACTCTCATGGGTATAAGCAGCAGTTGCTAGCAGTGGCTGATTAAATAAATGCTCAAAGTAGAAGTACCTAGCTAATATTAAGCCACTCTCTCCTCATCAAATATTGACTTCGTAAAGCTGTTAATAAATCATTTTATGGGATACCTCAACTTTGTATTGAACATGAATAATTTTAGTTACTTCTGTTTCAGGAGGGCAGCATATTAGCGCCAGCATTATCTTCCCCACTGCTCGCTCTCAGCTGCTACGGTCTGGGCTTTGGGTCTGCCATCGAGCGATCGATGAAAGTCCTCATGTCTATATCCTACATGCGCTACGGGGTCACTGGCTTCGCTGTAGCCCTCTACCAGGATCGGGGGATGATGTCATGCCCTCAAACCTTCTGTTTATACTCAGATCCTAAACTCATTCTTCGTGATATCGGTATGAGTTCTGATTCTTACTGGGTGCAGCTCACAGCGCTGCTAGTATTTACAGTATTACATAGGACCTTTGCTTATTTGGCTTTAAGGTATCGTCTTAAATCAGAGTATTCTAGTAGGTTTATGAACTACATTAGTAAGTTTGTGAAGCATAGGTAGTATAGTAATATGGTTGTAGATGTATTTTTAAAGAATTATATTTTTGGTGCAATGACTGTGATTTAAGTATTTAATGTTATTACTCAAAGGTTTTCATCCTAATGCTAGGATTAAGCGTTATCGTACTTAGCTTTTAAAATATCAATAGCCTTAAAGAAAATAAAAAAATATGTGAAGTCTTGGCAATAGCTAATAAAATAGGTAATTACAATAATTTCAATGTCTTATAATTTGTTAAACTATGCGTTGGTGGGATGTAAATGTCAAATTTCAAGATATAAAACAATGTTTTGTTTTGGTTCAGTCTGACTGGGCAACAAATTTAAGAGGATGGAATTCCTAAACATCATTTGTGATCATTATAAAACAATCAACGATCTAATATCTAGAAACGTATGTATGGTAAAAGTAATTTCTTAAATCATAGTGCTTTCTTTACTTAAGTTTATCAGAATTCTATATCATACTTACGACAAAATAGTGCAAGCAAAACTATCACATGACCGGTTTTTCCCTCGATTCAAAATTGATTGAGCCCGATCAACCCAATTTCAAACAAAGATCCGTGAAGCAATACAAGCCTTTATGCCCAAGGTTATAGCACAAAGCTTATTGACAATAAAACTGGGAAGCATGAGTCGTGCCTCTAGCTAATACGGTAAAGTGGTTGCTCAGATATATGGCACGCCCAAAAAAATATTTCAAAAAGTCCCAGTTAATTCTCGCACCTGTCTTCCTACTTTCGAGATGTGAAATTTACGTGGTACAATGCGAGCGACTTTGCCAAGTAATTATTTGTTGAGAGGCTTTAATAGGTGCCAGTCATGTATGTATATTTCTTGTAGCCTAATTTAAATGTTAAAAGAATTCAGTTTGAATTCAATTTTCTTTTATAATTTCAATCATATTTTTTTCCCTTATTTATTGGCATATACTGTAACTTTCTTCAAAGTAACGGAACCGGAATACCTACAGCGCTCATTGTCTGAAATTGAAAACTTAACAATATGGCGACAATTATAAAGTTTGTTGATGAATTGTGAGAAGCTTTGTGCTTTGTTCATTGAATTTATTCCTTTTATAAATAAATTGATAATTTTTGCGCAGCGACATTTATTTCAATTTTCCAATCATTTACTTTGAGATTTTGGGAGTTAGAACTTTTTTTGACCAGCTGCAAAAAGTAAAGTCTGCCAAGGCGTTCCTACATTGCTCTCACATACCTATAACAATGTACTACTAAAAATGTAAAAGATATTTTTAAAAAGAGCAACCATGGAATTTCTTGCCCGTTCTTCTCCATAGGAAGGAGATTCCGAACGGGTGGTATGTTGTAGCTAAACACTTAGTATTTTTTTTAAGATTAACAAGTACTGTACTTAATGGTTTACATGAATAAAAATATTCTGATTCTGATTCTGAGACTGTGTCATGCTTGTCATTTTGGTCATAATAAGAGTTCTTGTTATCCATTCAAGTAGATTCGATATCCGGCCTAGGTTAAAGTATTCTCTGAGATAATCCAGTTATCAAACCATTTTTAATCAAAGACAAAGACAAAATATTCATTGCATATACACTTCCCACACTAACAAACTACAGTTTTTGTATCGAATCTACAGCCGGATCGGCAGGCGACTTCATTTAAAAAGCTCTGGCGGAACTCAGACGACTTGCCTTTTTTTATCGCCTTGTAAGTACTAAACGTTTCATACTTTTTTAGCTCCTGTGTCCGGCCTTGAAGCGTTCGCTCGCTGCGCTTTGATGACTTTGAGGCTATATAATTATTTTAGCGCTCAGTCCGAAGCTGCTTTGCTATCCAAATAATCCGCAAATAACGAAGAGTAGCAACTTTAGTGAATCGTCCACATCCAACACCGTCACAGCGACGACAGCTTGGTCTAGAGGTTTGAGTGTAGGCCGGTTGCTACACCGGATAGTTGCGGGTTCGATTTCCACCTGTGCAAATTTCGGAAACGATCTTTTATAAATGAATATATTTTATAGTTTTATAGCACATATATGAATATACATATATGTAGTAAAGCGAAGTGATAAAACACAGATTTTCTCATGAATCTTCAATTTTTATTTAATTCTTACACTAACAAGCCAACGTTACTAGATACCAACACACTACTCCCACCAAAGAGAAAGTAATCAACCTGTTGTTTTTAAATATCCCACATATGTATAAGGAATACTGAAAATCGTAGTTGCAATAACTATTCTTATTAAGTTTTTTTTTTTTTTACTACATTATAGGCAAGTATTTGATCTCGATCTCACCTGATGGTAAGTGATGATGAGATCTACGATGGAGCATACTTGCCTAGGTAGGAAGGCGGCAGTAAATCGAGACGCTACATTCGCTACATTCACTAGGCACATGCAGCGCAGCTGATCTGACCCGCCATCCATGAACGGCAACACCGAACATCATGCCGGAACACGGCTAGGCCGCTTGGCGACATGGCTTTGTTCAGTGGGTGGTGACTAACCACGGCCGAAGCCTACCACCAGTAGAGTTGTCACCTAGTTGGCACCACCCAGGGTCACGTGTAGGGTATCTCGAGGGTATTTAATTCTCCTACTGACGAAGGTGATTCGACCCCAAATAACATAAAATATACATAAAATGTAAAGTTCGTACTTGCAATCGTGTGCCCGAATGCTTCAATCACAACGCGTGACGTCAAAGTCTAAAGACGTATATCTACTTGAAAACACTGCGTGCCTATTATCTATCTATCTATCAGCCGATAGACGTCCACTGCTGGACATAGGCCTCCCCCAACGACTTCCACACATCACGGTCCTCCGCCACTCGCATTCACCGGCTTCCTGCGACACGTGTGATGTCATCAGTCCACCGTGTGACGGGCCGTCCTACACTTCGTCTTCCGATTCAACAAAAATTATCACTGCGTGAATTATCAAAATTATCACACTTTAATCACTGCGTGCCATTTGTTTGAAGTTAATGATAATGTCAAAGTTTGCGGCTGGCTACAATGTTACAGGGTTTTTTTTGCAGTGTTATAAGATTAAGTTTATTTACAGCAACATTGATATGGGCGCTAACTTGTTCAGTATTTTTAATGTGAAAATGATAAGTGTTTTGATAATTCTTGCATATATTTTTTTCATAATATAATGTTAGACCTTGTTTCAAAATATCCTACTAAGTCTCAACATTACCTAAAAAATACAGGTTTAATTTAAAATTTACCACTTAATCGAGTTTCAACAGAAGATCGCGATTCACATCTTCGTGGCCATTTAATTTTCTACTTAATCTCTCTCGACAGGTCTTTAAGGCGTTAATACTATTAATTTTTAATCTGATCACCGGGAATCATCAATCTTGTATAGATCTAAGAGCGAAGCAGGCTTGGGATAAGCGAAATGCTTATTTGCATACGGCTTGGGGTATTTTGGTTGCGCGCGGATATTTTTTTTATAATTTGCTTCTAAATTTTTCCCTGAATTTATAGATGCTATATAACTTTATGAAACGTCATATAGGACTGGGCAAAGCAAAACTCGGTAGTATATGACGTTTAAAAAAATATAGATAATTTTAAATTATTTAACAAATTCATAGAACGTCTATAAATTTGGGGGGGTAGTGTCCAAAGTGAAGTTTATCAGGACTATAGTTTGTAACCCCTTGTATGCATGTTAAGTTACCCCTTCGTTACCAAATAACTTACCCATTAATATCCACTTGAATGCATCTGCGTAAATAAAACTTATTTTAGCTGGAAATTAATTTCATTTGGAAGTTGTTTGCTTGATTGGACGCGTTTTGTTTGTTGAAATAGAAAGTTCCAAAATGAATTGTTTAAGTTCGGAGCAAATTCTTGGAACTTGAACGTGATAAGAATACGTATGTTAGAATGATGATTATATTCGGTTGATTGGAGTGTGTGGGGGACGAACACAGTGATAGAAACACCACTATAAGTACTTGAAAAGCCTTAATTTAATAGACATTGAGTTATTTATTATGATCACATCATAGTTATCTAGTCCAGGCGTGTTATTTTATTGATTGGTTACAAAAATCTACATATAAACATTGGCTTCCCATTTGACCCACTTTGGAGTCGAATTTACAAATATCCTTACTCAGTGCAGCTCTAGGCTACTCAAGGAATATATACACTAAAATTCAAATCTCCAGGTTCACTGTCTAAGGCTGTGTGTTTTTTATCAGACAGCCAGTGATAAGAATTTAATAAAATAAATAAGTATTGTCTTGGGTAAAGGTCTTGTCGCATGCCGTTTGTTGTAGCTTGGTCTCTGTAGGATATTTTTACTCGTGTGCTCTGGTTGATATCGCACGTTCATACCAACAGCAAAACAAATGTCAGATAAAAGTAGCCTGCACCATTGCCACGAAACTAAATAATGTAAAGCAGATAAAGCTTTATACTATCATTGCGTTGCAATGCGATTAATTAGTTCAAGTGACCTTTCAGCAGTTTACAGTTGCCAAAGATAAAATATTCACATTTTATTTACATTCGAATTGAGATAACTAATAATATTATTTTAGGCAAACCAGTAAAGAAGCAAGGCACGTAGGTCTAATATTATACCCTTTTTGCGCATGGCCGACCCGAAATAAAACCTTTACGTTAAAACAACAGCTGTCTCTCGCGCCCCTCGCGATACGCCGATTTTTCCGCCGACGTAATGAAGCGGATATCGTTACAAACCATTCCAGTCGAAGGTCACTTGACCTTAAAAACGCAAGGGTATTTTTGAGTTAATTCACTAAAACAACTGAACGTTACTTTTGTGTTTTAGTTTGTTCAGTTTTTGTTGTTTGTTGAAACTAGCCTCGCGAGGTTTGGGAGAGGAGTAAAGCCGAATACTTACCGGCTAGTCTATTTACTTTAAAGATTCTATACCAATAAAATCCACAGTAGTGACAGCCATATGTTAGGTTCGTGCATAGGAATATTGCTACCTCTCTTGGCTCTCAAAACTAAGGTTTGCAGAAAATCGATCTGACAATTATGACTCATCACTTTAATCACTAAAGATAATTATTCTAAGTCAACTCATAGAACTTTGAACAGGTTAAACATAACTAGCAGTTAGTGAAGTTCAAAGGAATTGTGTAAACACCGCCAAACTTCACGTTCCGTAGTTCGCTTCGCTAGGATTAACATCTTGTCTGTGTGGTAAAATAATATTTCCCTGAAGCTTAAGTTCTTTGTCTATTTTGATGGAGTTAGGGTAGTACCCGTTGTACAGGCACCTGTAATAGCTCTTGACGGGAAAAGGTATACTTTAATAAGGATCTTGAGATGATGGATGAAAGGGGTATACAGTTACTCACATAATATATGTAAAAACCTTTAGATTTTCGCCTAGTATTTATAAAAAAAGTCTGTGATATTATTTTTATACTTTGGGAAGTAATAATTCTTATATAGATATTTAACATCCATGACTGACATGACATGATTTTACTGGTGGTAGGCTTCGGCCGTGGTTAGTCTCCACCCACTGAACAAAGCCATGTCGCCAAGCGGCCTAGCCGTGTTCCGGCCTGATGTTCGGTGTTGCCATTCATGGATGGCGGGTCAGATCAGCTGCGCTGCATGTGCCTAGTGAATGTAGCGTCTCGATCTACTGCCGCCTTCCTACCTAGGCAAGTATGCTCCATCGTAGATCTCATCATCACTTACCATCAGGTGAGATCGAGATCAAATACTTGCCTATAATGTAATACAAAAAAAAGACTGGATATAAAAATACGTATTCATCACCCAAAACTGAATCGGAATTCCAAACCAAGACCCTCGGTACAGAAAGAAATATAATAAAAATACTTACCTTGGGAAACAGATGTATGACTAGAAATATAAGTAGCCTATATCTTGACTTTTCCAAACTGTGATATACTCCTTTATTATACGAAAACACTAATTGTCCTTCACAAGAAACACGTAAGATGCAAATGAATCTTAAATTATTTAGCCGTCTTGTGCTCTGTGGTTGTTGATTACGTGAGCATTAGTATTTGCATTCACTAAAACTAATTCATATTTTAGAAGTGTTAATAAAATAAAACAGCAAGTTATTTATACATCCGTCATCAGTAGATTCTGTAATGTTGTTATGATTCTATTAAAGTCATCGAATTTTGAATCTATAAACAATAGCATAAAAATGTATTTTAAAAGAAAAGTGCTAAATAAGGACCTTGTAAATGGAATTAGAATGAATCGGGGTATAGTAGTACTTTTTCAAATCGAGAATATTACAGGTTACGAAAATACTCACAAATGTTACCATTCTGGTCATACTTCTGGGTATTTTTGTATTTTTACTTAGAATATCTGGGTATTTTTGTATTTTTACTTAGAATATCTGGGTATTTTTTTATTTTTTCTTCCGTGAACCAAAATATTTTATGAAAATAATTTGTATCTCTTTAATTTGAAATCAGAGTCTCAACAAATTCAGGTTTATGTAACGACCTACTCTGAAATAGGTAGGTAGGAGTAATGTACCGTAAACAATACTAATGGGTATGTACCCCACAAATCAGAGATGCACACACTTCACTGCTGTTACCGGAGACTAATGCATCCATTACTGGCTGACACCATGTATTGCGTATTACGATTAGTTATCGTTATATACAGAACGTTACTGATTTCAGCGCTCCTAGTATAAGTTTTGAGCGTATACAAACATCGAAATAAATAAATATCGTCAGACCAACACAGCAACTATAAGGTCCTACACCAAGCAATGCTTGTATTATAGGTACCGTACAATGGACTGAGGGCAAACTCAGTATATAATACTTATACATGTTAAACATGCTCGCACCTCTGGGATTTCTGCATTTTATGTGCGAATCTCATTTGCAACCATGATTATCACTTGCTAAACGGTGAAGGAAAACATCGCGAGGAAACCTGCATGTCTGAGAGAACCCCTTGAAAGACGTGTGAAGTCCACCAATCCGCACTAGGCCAGCGTGGTAGACTATAGCCTAATCCCCCTCATATTGAGGGGAGGCCCGTGCCCAACAATGGGACATTAAAAGGGCTGGTATTATTATTATTTTATAAAGAAGCTTCGATTTAGGCTCAGTATGCCATTTCGAAATTACTCTATGTAAAGGTATTTTCGATCATAACCAACGCGATCACATTGGATATTCAATTACATTTTCGTTTATAATGTATGATACGGATTGCTTTTTCATGTTTGTTTGATTTTGAACACATTTATGCGAAGATATTTCGACGTAAGACGTCTGCCAACGAATTTCGTATATTTTATACAATTCATCATTTTATTAATATTTTCAAAATAATTCCTTTGATATGTGGATTAGTGTTGTGAAGGTTGAGCAGTAGGCTCGTCAGCAATTCGTATAAGGAAACCCTGGTTACGCGAATATTACACATTGAAATAAAACTAATTTTAAGAATTTTATCGCGGTTTATTTTTTAATTTTTGTCCGTTTGTCTATTTGGCGATATGGGTATCGCGGCAAAAATACTGGACGGATTTTAATGTCATTTGGCTTGGTGATAGCTCATAACCCTGAGCACTACCCAGGGAAATAGGGTATATTTCTGCCCGGGAAATGTATGAGTTCACGCGAAATAACTACAAGACAGTTCAATGGTAAACTTTAATTAAATTTGTTACGATGACAGCCTGTATCAATAATTTGTAGATTGGTACTAGTTTTCCCAGGATTAACAAAAAATAATATACGTGGCAATGTGAGAACCTCCCTATTTTTATGCCGTCAAAAATACTGTGCCCATCTCTGAGATCGTTATGCGAATGAAAAGAACCAACTACCGCAGTTCGATTTAACTAATACCGTTCCCACTACTCTAAACCACTTAATACAACTAGTAATTTGTGGAATACACGGCAGCTAATTCCATTCATAGTTCCGGGCTCAGTCCGGCGTGTAAACGTCCACCGCCCACCGTTGCGCCAATTTATCGCCATTTACGATCGGCGTTTGTTAAATTTTACTCACTCGGAACAAGTGGGCACCAGTGCTGTCACGCAGTTTGACGCTGAAACTATGGCAGTGTTGTTCCGAATTTCGGAAACGAATGGGATTGTATAATATGTAGAATTCATGCATTGCAATATGAAAAGCCGTTGGAATTCGACTGGAGAATATCTATATATTGTACATTTCGTACGGAAAAGAAGAATATTTCTTGATTTTGCGACAACTGTGTAACTAATGGTACTGGATTTTTGTAAAGGTACTCAACACAGAGATAGCATTGTGTAATGCCGTATGTTAAACTCGTTTTACGTGTGTTGGATACAATCTAAAAAAAAGTTTTGAAAATCCTCTTTGCGCGTGCAATGAATATATTTGAATTTACATGATACCTACGTGATTTTTATGAATCTGGATATAAATGGGATTAATGATTTCATCGTCAACTCTACTGTTATCGATATTGTCTTCTGCAATGATAGCGTCAATTAAGATGTCAATGTGATAGCGCGTGTCTGCTAAAGGCAACACACTGAAGCTAAAATATAATAAAACTATTATAGGATACATGGCTATTAATAAAAACTTGTAAAAAAAGAAAATCCCGCTGAGTTCCTTGCGGGATCTTCTCAGTTACGATCGCGTTCCAGAATAGTTGTAGAGTTAAGGAAAAAGTAAATTGACAATTTCTGAACTGACTTACAAAATAAATTATTTGACTAAATCAACCTACTTATGCACCTGTATGATAATTTTGATGCTCAACATGAGTGACCACTGCAATGGCCAAATATTTGCACATTGTCGCAGCTAATTTGATAAGCCCACACTAACCCAACATATTAAATCAACATGTTATGTAGCGACAGACAAACCAGATCTACAACTCTCTTATCTAATGGTTTCACGCTATTGTAAGATCACATACAAAAGTACAAACACGTACGCAACATCATTCACCCGACACATCTCAAACACATTCCACATTCACCAGGGAGCAATACGCCGGGTCTTATTTAACTCTTTTCATTCGGTCTGTACTTGACGGCCCTCACAAAGAGGGTGTGCCTCTGGGCGTGAATGCTTGAATGGAACTAATCGAAGCCAAGTCTAATGGAAAAGTGCTGATGGTACACTGCTTTCGTCCTTTATAAGTTGTGTTATGTTCGAGCTAAAGGCGGGCAGGGGCTTAATAAATAGGTAATACCAACCTGAAAAAAAAGATAGGCACTGCCCTCGTTTGGTGATTGGTATAACTGTACGTCCATAGTGCTACTGAGTATGTAAAGAGTCATTTAGTATACTTTAACCTGTTGAAATTCTAAGAAACAGCTCAAACTGGTGAAATATTCATTAAA
The DNA here is from genome assembly GCA_905333125.1 of Pheosia tremula. Classification (NCBI taxonomy): domain Eukaryota; kingdom Metazoa; phylum Arthropoda; class Insecta; order Lepidoptera; family Notodontidae; genus Pheosia; species Pheosia tremula. The sequence continues at coordinate 8,217,754 of HG995404.1, read as the reverse complement.
TACTACTTGTGTGATGTCAATAGTAAAAACAAGTTTATTTAGTAATGAAAAAATCATGAAGCATATCTTGAGTATAGGATTAGGACATTAGGATTAGATTTGAACGTGAAATATGATATAGCGAGACGGATAAATAGTAGAGGCATTCGAGATGAGATGTTACAGGAAAATCTAAGAGAAGTTAACTGATGAGGTATGGAAGGGAGTGAAAGAAAGAAGTAACGAAAGAAAACGTAAAAGGAAAGTGAAGATGATAAGTCACCTCGAATTAAATTCATAATAAAAACTTAGAAGGAAAGGAAGAAGGATGTAAAACATTAAGTTATATAAGCGATATAAAAAAAGAGTCAGTGTCATGACTTTTAAGGAGAGAAACACGCTGCTCTAGATAGAGACAGGTGGAGAGATCTTCACCGGCTACACCAACAAGGGTCTTGTGCTTAAATAAGAAAATGTCAACCATCCAAATACTTACAAATGTATTATGATAGAAATATATTATAACATGAGGGATAAAGACAATTAAACTAAATAGAAATATTGATAATAATATACCAATATTTACATTACAATTGGATTGGATTCGAAATGTCAAATAGCCAATAAAACGAACCGACGATCTGTAAGTTCTCAAAGATAAGGACTATTCACTCTTCAATAGAATTTCAATATGATTCGTTTCTATGGATTTACAATATTTTTAATATATTTCTGAATTTGTAATTTAATAATTCTATTATTGTACACGGCTTTCATAGATTTTAATATATATCTGTTAGTTTCGTTTGAGTTTTTTTTTGGTAACTTTAAGACACTCCTCGATACTTTCAATTGCTGTTATAAAACAAAATTTGATTAATTATTCATCTTCTTTTTTTTTAATTGGCATTCGGCTACAAAATAGTGCCATTTTCACCAGTGTAGTATAAAATCATCTTGAGCGTTGTTTTAAAATTATAAGTACCTACCCCTGATAATGATAATGATGTCGATGACGATAATGATGATAAAATGAATTCCCTACTCCTACCAATTAAGCTGTGGATACTTTACTGAATTTTTACCGGACATCTTGGGAGAACTTCAACTTTCCGCCAAAAAACCTGAGTATTACATACAAAGGAGAGTGGAAGGTATCTACACACATAACTGGTGCATAATAAAAATATAACAAATCTAGCACTACTATTACACTAGCAGTTTCAGGAACTTCGTAGTTTGAGTTTCTGACTGCCCTGGAAGAACCATTCCATTATATATAATATCCATACTTTACTTTTTAACATTGTTTAGAAGGGAAAAGGGAAGATCTTCCAGACATGCGAGTAGTATGCCTGGCTGGGGGGCCGCTATGCGCCAACAGTTATTGTCGGGATCATGTATATAAGTCACGTTCTCCGAAAACTCTCATAGCGCGTTTCAGAATCGTATGAAGAATCGCCATGTTTGTTGTGAATGTCGCCTGCAACGCCATCTGAGTGGTGAAGTTGAAGAGGTCGGTATAATTTATTGGCAATAAATAGTGAACGCTAAAATCAGTATATTTAATACTAAAATACCAGTTTGTTTAACTTAACGGATTCCAATACGGTTTTTATCGAACCGACTCTCATTCCGACGGGGTTTTAGTAATTATTGGAAATCCTTTTTAAATTCCAAAGATTACACTGAAACTAATGACTTTGCTTCAGTCTAGATATCTCTTGGTATGGACGATGGATTGTAAAATAATGGCAACTCTTTTAAGTTGAAATAAAACCTGGTATCTTTGGGATATGAAATGCCATGCTTTTATGTATTCAGATGTGTCAAACTACCGATCTACTTATCATTGAAATGTTATACAAATAAATTTTATAATTAAATGTATTTACTCTTATCAACGCTTTATTGAAATATTTAATTAACTGTCTGTTGTTTAATCAAATACTCGAATTGTACAATTGAGAGGAAAAGTGTTTGTTATTTTTTTATGCTGACAATTATTAATTTAGGTAGGTACAATCAATCGTTTGAAATTAAAACAAATGTTCGGTCGTCAATTAATTAATCGCTCAACAAAGGCCATACTATTATAACCCTAACTCCTTTATTTTTAAAATCTCACAAAATATTTACAACAGTAGAATAAAAAATAATTAAAAATAATATGAAAACAAACTATGTATCAAAAAGACCTTGTCCGCGTGGAATGGTGGCAAGAATGCTGGCTGCATTGCCACGCTGTATAATCAAATTATTTTTTTAACCCTAACCCATTCTACACCATAACAAAAAGTAGCAACACCAATAATATTGTTCCCACAAAATTGATCGTGTCCATTCGTCGTTGTACACCCACGTACAAAATTTGCTCCGAGGTACATTAAGTGTCTAACAAATTATAAGACCCGCGCTCAATTGCTGGTCTGCCTTTAATCGAAGATTTATTAGTTAGGAAAGACATTTAGCACCCCATCTACACCCTTTCCCTTCTCCGAAGAAATTCAGTATTTCACTTGGCTAATAATATCGGCTCCGTTTTTTGAATAAGAAAGTTAGATATATTGATTTATTATATTTACGCGAATACTACACATTGAATTAAAACTTATTTTACATATTTTATCGCGTTTGTTTTATGTTTTTACGTTCCCGACGTTTTGGCTGCTTTACAGCAACCACGGTCACGGGAGGACTGAGGTGGTTGACGTCCTAGTGTTATAGTTTGTACTGGGGTACCCTCATATTCAGTTGGTGCTTGCGGTCCGATCTACGCAGAACGTGCTCACAGTGTCTTGAAGTTTGAATTAAAAATGATAAAAGTATAATATGATTTTGAGTATACTTTTAGTCTGTTAGTATTTGGCTTATTGTCGGTATTGGGTTAGTAAAGAATATTTTAATGTTAATGGTACAGACGTTAAGGAACGTATTGCGTAGCACTAGAGCTTTATATTGCCATGCGATAATGACCTTAAGATGTCTACATAGAGTGTACCAATTAAGCCTAAATATCGGTTACTTAATTTACCTCTCATATTAATGTTATAATAACATACGTACCTACCTCTCTCACTGCCCCATCATGGTGTTATCCCAAGTATTAAATTACTTAAGGGCTAAAAGCCGAAATTGGGGATCACATCGTTAAATTTAATCTATATTCTAAACCGTTTAAGCCTGCAGGGTGTGTTTGTCCAAGTATTAGCCCGAATTATATCTGAGGGGCGATAATTTGGACAAGGACGTTAAATACACATTGCCTCTTTGGTTAATGTGTAATCAATAAAAATATACACACATCACAAAGAATTGGTTGGTTCGTTGGTTATACACACATCAAAAAGCACTTAAATTGTTTTCGAACTCATTCGTAATAGTTGGAGTTTTGGGACCAACATATTGAAGCACAAAAACCAAGCCGATGTGTGTAGTTGTCACGTGTACTACACAAATCGGCTTGGTTTCTTGTTTTTCTCATTGCGTCTCTACATCTGTTTTATTTCTTCGTATATGTTTCCAATGAACAGTTTGAATTTACCTATATCGTCCTTTGTCGTGTTTAAATTATATTCTTCTATCTCCCTTACTCTTGTTATGCTAAGCCAACAAATTGTTCTCAACTAATTCCTCGAGTCCTTCAATGAATATTCAACGCAAGTGTTCTCGAAGGGACCGATTGGTTGGATAGGAAACGAGATGGGCTGATATGTCGAAACTATCAAAGTTTTACAGACACCAACCTTCGAAGGACAATTGCATTATACCTAGGTATATATACCTAGGTTGCATTATATATATATATATATATAGCATACACCCACTGGGACCCCTTTGGGTGTTGTAGTATATGGCATTCATGGTTCATAATGTGTATGCTATGTCATCGATTTCTGTCATCAATTATACAACCAACCTCAGGCTGCATCAAACCGTCGTAGGTTACACTACGTCTTCAATTACTCAACTGGAATCAACTTAATTTGTCTGGGAGCTTAGCGAGCGAACCCGATAGGTACTCATTTTATCGATGACTAGTCTGGCTCGAATTTCTTAATTTACTTCAGTAAAACGAGCACATTGTTACTCCATAGTATATTATTTCCTCTAAATATAAACGTACTTATACATACAACTCCATTTGACCACCAACTAAGAAATAAACTTAAATACAATACATTTAAGTTTTAATATCCTATAAAATGTTACGTACCACTTCGTAACTAGACCACAGGAAAATTAATAGCCTTATCAACCCCTAACAGTTTACGACTTCGCGGAAGAATGTCTGGGAACTATTAAATCGTTACGCGAATGATTACACTTATAAGGAGTGCGGGTAGTAAACCCAGTTTGGCGCTAAGGCCTCAGCCTCGAATTTAGCGGGCAGCGGGGCGGCGACGGCGGTGGCCCGGGAGCGGCAGGATATTCTCGAAAACAGCGGCGCGGGGGTGGCCAACGAGCTCCGCTCCCGCGCCGCCGCCGCCGCCGCCCCGCTGCCCGCTAAATTCGAGGCTGAGGCCTTAAAGTGCGTAACGAGTATGCTATCATACCGCTTATTCCATCATGACTAACGTCTTATTAAATAGTAAAAATTAAATTTGTTGTGAGTCAAATTATTTTTAACATTTTAAGTAATTTTTTGATGGGACTAGGCCCGCCACAGACTCCCACCACTGCTACGCTTGTAAGCTAGGATCTTCAGTGGTGTCCAATGATGACACCGAGGTTTGACCCTCGGCGAGTCCCGGGATAAAGTCAGTTGTCTTGGAACCTGCAGGAATTTAATCGAAAAATAAAATAGGAGGAGGCGGAAAAAAAAGTCACATAAATTATAACCCCCTTAGGCAAAATACGGGTGCACAGCATTGCACCTCTGTCTACATTCGAGGTTTACAGGCGTGATGGTAAGTAAAATTAAAAATTGTCCAGGGTGGATCATTTTCATGAATTAAATTAGTGCAGTCACTATGGTTATCATTGCTTTTTGTATTAGACCCAGTAGGACTTTCAAGAAAAAGTGCACTTGGACAAATATTGGCTCATGGCAAGCCCGCTCCATAAACACATCCCACAGAGAATGAACTAAAGTTACAATACTGTTTATTGTCTGCATAGTAAAAAAAGTTACATAGGTGTCGTAAAGCTACTAAACAGTGGGAAACTCATTTCAAAGTGACGTAATATTAACTATGTAGAGGTTACGTTTATAGGTAAACAGTGTTGCTCGCAATTAAAAGGATCTATCTCGTTTATTTTATGTTTTTTTTTACTTACCCGGCGTTTTGGCTGCTTTACAGCTACCATGGACACCACAGATCCTCGCAAAAGAACTCCGGTTCCGACCAAGAATGATACATAAGGCCATTGAAATGAAAAGGATCCTAAATTAAATAGGGAAGATGGCTGAGTGCTACCACCGACTTAGGACCCAGTAATTAATATAATTAAATTCAAAACTATGCGCACCATTGCAAGACCTCAAGACACTGTGAGCACTTTTAGCGTAGATTGGACCGCAAACAACAACTAAATATGAGGGTATCCCAGTTCAAACTTTGACACTAGGACGTCAAACACCTCATTTATCCCGTGACCATGGCAGCCGAAACGTCGGGAACGTACGAACGTAAAGCGCTATTGTTTAGGACTATTTATACTACTAAAACCTATAAATTTGGTGATTTCCTTATACTATAGATACTTTTTCGAACTTTACACAACAAATATGTTACGTTAATTTCAATTGAATTTATTTATAAAGCTAGGCGTATACAAATCTATATTATTTACATTATGCGGTTTTCTTTATTACATTACAGTGTTTGATATAAAATCTACTATGAGATATTATCATGAGATTTAGAATTTTATTTCGAAGCGCAGAGCACGATTGTCGCCATATTATATATTTCACTGCGACTCTACTGCATATTGCTTGGACTTTGCAACAAATGAAAAGACAACTGAACAGGTATTACTTGTTTAAAAAAAAAAATGATGACTACCTTGTACATATACCGAGTGATTCAAAAAAGGTATATAGAGCCGTCAATTTAAATTTACGTCAATTAAAAAAAAAACTGCTCACAAAAAATCTCAATTGTCATATTGATGGAAACGAAGTAATTTTCTAAAATCCTCATCAGTAAATTCCAACTTCAGTAAAGATTATATATGCGCTAAAGGAAAGAACTATACACTCTATAATATCTTTAAAAACACTTGTTTTACATTCCCTGAGAATACGGAATGTATTCTCAGGGAATCAATCAATCAATCAATCAATGTAAAACAATCAAAATTTCAAAATAGGTGCCCCATAATGTGCCTCTGCATATTGAACCCATCTTCAAGCTGCCAAAATACATACTTAGACTTTTTTTTAATAATAAATCTCCAACGAAACATATTATTCGCCTTTCAACTAAGACAGTGAAGTAAAAACTTTCGTTAAAATTTAAATTCCTAGAACCATGACATTTTGACCGAGGACCGCAATCTATTCACCGAGCTAACTGGATTCTAGGAGATATATGTTCAAAACTGTGATTGATTCTTTGCGCGGCATATTGAACCTTGTTCATATTACTCTTTTAGTAACTGACTTCGGGAGTGGTATTACATGACGTGATATATTAGGTACCTACTTTGAATAATATAATAGGGATGGGATGAATTTACGCTACCAGGTTTTAAAACTAGGGCTTCGCTTCGAAGTAGGGTGACTTGATACGGGCGGGAAATACTTGAAATTATGAAAGTACTTGCAAATCGCGCGCGAGCCTCAGCTTCTACTTCCAAGTACGTCTATCGTGAATACGATTTTGCTCCTTATTTATTAGGAAGGTAAGGATCGATTTCCAATGAAATTGTTTTCAGCCCTGGAGCCGGGCTTCAGGCGCGCCTAGCAAGTGTGTACCGGCCGTACCAGGGCGGGTCAACGTAAACGAAACTATGGCCGTGCCCAAAGAATTCCAAATTTGCCCACGTGCACGTAAATCTGTGAGGAACTATGGGCTTGTGCAATTTGGTCGTCCATGTCGAAGTCTGCCTAATACTCTGAAGTATTTTTAAACTAGTATTCGACTCTGGTATTTTACATACGCATACTAGGAAACCCTGGTATTGATTTTTTGAAGTATATCTCATACCTATATTATAATATCAACGTGAGACACGTTTCTGAGATATGCCCTGGCATTGCCCAATAGCAATGCCAGTTTTTGCACAAATTGCGGTAACTGCTTGTGAAGTGATTCCCATTGTGCATGAATTTTGGAACATTAGTGGGATTCTACTCAACTTCCCTTTATTTAAAAAGCAAGTTCTCTCCCAACGATACCATAGTAAAGCTACTCGCTTGAAAATAATAACGCTTTTACCTCATAAAACGTAATTGTCTTTATAATTAAACCACTTTTATTTTTCAAATAAACGTTTCTCAGTGAATACTTTACAATGAGATTTATTTAATTTAGACTCACGCTAGACGGCTTTCTCTTCCATTTGGTGGAATAAATGTTCCGAATTTATTAGATTGGCAAAATTAATTCGAGAAATTAACAGTATACCCAGCAATAAATGCTTAAGACTAGGTTATTTCAGTCACATACAGTAACCGAAGATCGCATGCGACAAACAAAGGGTCTTGGTACTACTTCCAATTAATTCATTACACGAATTGATTAGCTCCTTAAATTCAATAAGCCGACCATTTCAAGGGAAAACGACATCATTAGAGCTTATATTTTGCTGGCTTAAATGTTAATGGGGGACGGAATTGCTAAATTACCACTTTTAATAGACATTTGGAACCTAGAGAAGGTAAAATCGAGAAGATACTAAGTAGGTCATGCTGGATCAGAGTTACACAGGCTGATTCAAAAAGGGTATACTAAGCCTGAAACGTCATCCTGAGCGCATTTGTGAGCGCTATGTAAAGTCAGAATATCAATTTGTTGATTTAAAAAAAAATACAGTTGTGAGTTTTATTTTGTTTTTAAATTGACATCAAAATGGTAACTTCACATTTTGATTACAAGTGTGCTACAGGAGCGCAGATTCAAGGCAGAGCATATCATTTCAGTATCAACCTGTATAGCTATAAGCCTACACTGATATTGGTTGTATTATCTGTAAAAGAGTACCAAATGGTTTGAATTCATTAATTTACGAGAGATATTAAATGTTTGGTAGGTCACGTAATTATAGAATAACTAATGATACAAACATGATCTAAAACAAAGCCTATGTAAAAACAATACCACAACCTTCGGCCAGACGTACGAGTGACAGAGACGACACTCTACAAAGCCGAAAAGCCAATATGTAATATTTACGACCGGGTACTGTATTTACCCATCCAATAGCATAATCAGACTAAATTTGGCCTAACGCGGCCTATAAATTTTAATAGTAAGTGGCCTAAGTCCGCAAACATTCCAGTTCAGTGCCTATTTCAATTAGTGTGAAGTAAACTCAACTCTGGCCTTGATTAGCATAACGTGGAATGTTAAAACGGCTGAGTAAGTTTTGAATCCCGAACGAATATTTATTGAACGAATTTGCAATTATTATAGGTATATAAATTCATGATTCAGTTTCAGTAGAATTGGATCACTTAATTATCACAAAGGTATTATAAGTATACTGGGATCGCTCCTAGTGCCTTGTATGGAATCTATTATAAAAGGGTTGCTTAGTTTGGGACCATACCATACTTTCAGTGTGTCAATCTGACAATGTTTTGTATTTGAGTGCTAGGAGGGCCAGGTTCTTATCTTCACATTTTGATTATTCCTAGGATAAGCATCATTCTATACAGAATCATTCGCACGACACATTTTGCCTCCATGAATATTATCTAAGTGGTATTCCTAGAAATACAGCACGTTGTGGTTATAAGGTTTCAAAGGTTTATAATTTAATGAAATTATTATGACCACGATATAAAATTATTCAATAGAAGCTTTGTTAAAATATATCTATAGTAGTAGTATAACAAAAAAATATTCAGTATTAAAAAAAAACAATAAAACAAGATAATCCTGAGCCAATCACCAGACAACATCCAATTAAAAATCTGACCTTTACAAATATATTTTTATCAGCCATAAAATAGGTTGTTAACTCTGTAGCAAAATTAGCATTATGTTATTTAAATATCATTAAAATTCGAAAAGAAATACCATAATATCATAAATAACTATACTCAACAGATATTAATTTTCTGATGTTGGCTGTAAACATTTTTGACAAACTACACAACCATAAACTTAAAGACGGTAGGTACCTAATTAAAATCTAGGTATTCATATAAAGTATCTGCCCCGTATCTATTAAGGTAACCCGATCAACTTCCATACATACTACATAATAAATTAATCTATCTACAGCGAATATAAAAAAGCCGTATGTCCTCAGAATTAAGGCATACTAAGAGCAAACACGCGATATACTAGAAGTTACGTGTTCATTGTGATTGATCGGAATTGATATTATTATGTTTGCCCGACGAAGAGTGATCCAATATTCGGTATTCTTCAGTATCTGGAAATGTGACATAAAAGGTTAATACCTATGAACACAGTGGATTATTCGTGTTTGTCGTTCGTATCACGTATTGGTACTGTTCAGATTAGCACACATCACTACGGTCGCTCGTAGAGTGTGTAAAGGCGCAATTGGAACTTGGATTAACGGTGTAGAATTGCTCATAGTTTTCACGCTGCTAATTCAGGTGTGTTGAACGTAGCTTCAGAATGTTCAGTTCGTATTCTTTATTTATATCATAGGATATTTACCATGAACATTGGTCTTGTTAAGGGCTAGCTCTTTATAGATGACAGGTAATCTTGTTGCATTAATTGCAAGGTGATCTTGAGTGCGTAGAGGAAAGTCGTGACATACAAATTATAATAAAAGGTTTAGTTGAAATAATTATTGGTTTTAACCTAGTACAGCTTAAGACTAATATTGGAATCAAAATACTATAGGCGACATGTGAGTGCAATGCTAAGTGAACTTTTGCTTACTCGTTCCGGTATCACGGTCGTTTTGATGTTTATTATTTTTAAGTATATATTTCGTTAAAGTTATCTAAGATTTGCTAAGGTATTTTTTTTAAATCGGCAATGTAAAGGCATGGAGTTTCTGATGAATATAAAGGATATAACTTTGTTGGTATTAAATAAAAGATGTTGAATCATTTCACTTTCAACATAAAAGAAACCTTATTAGTATCATATTCGTCAAAACAATTTGGCAGACATTTAGAGCGGTCCTGTACATTTTGGGTTACATATTCATTCCCCGAGGCTTGGGCATAATATAAGACCGTATTTTTGTATACATCATACATGCGTTCAGAATACTGTCACTGAAAATAAGGAAAATAAGTAAATTCGCTTCTAGCGGAATACATACAAGTTTCTAAAGTCATTAAGTATAGCTATTCCACTTTATTATATTTTAATAATTAGATCGTTACCTACGTCCTCGGCAGGGTTCGGGGGTCGTTATGTAGCTAGTTAGTATTACAGATAGAGTGGATAGTGTGTTTTTGAAAATTATTACTAATGTATTTCAAATTAAATATGAACGCGATCAATACAAAAGCTTTCCTCGAATTCCTCATATTAACTGTATTTTCTTTATTTTTTAATTTGATTAATTTTAAAAAAACAACATTTAAATAATATAATAAATATTTTATTAACTAAATATAGTAGCAATTATTTAAAGTGATAAAATTTAAAAGAAGGTTTTCTTATTTTCACTACAGAATCCTAAAGAAATGAATGATTTTGATTTAAATATAATGTCTGTGTAGTAACGCAGTTCCCTAGGGAAGGACGTCGACGTTTCATTACGGATTCCAGCATAGACGTAGATACCAACATGCCAAAAGGTTTAATGCTAGTACCTACTTATTATATTCATCTCAATATTTTTCTATGAAATCACCATACCTACTTACACAAAAGAAGGTCAATATTTACAAAATTGGTAGACAATCGTGGGTGGGTAAACGAAGTTGATGTTAAAGTGGTTTTCTTAGAAAATATTCCGTATTCTTTTGATGTATTTTTTTCATATTACGATTATATTATTTCTTGAGTGTAACACCATAAATTATATAAATTAAGTATTAAAAGGAATATATAAGGGTGAACGGTGAAGATAAATAGCGTGAGGAAGCCTGCATATCTGAGAGATGTGTGAAGTCCGCCAACCCGCAGTGGGCCAGCGTGGTGGACTATGGCCTAATCCCCCTCGAATTGAGGGGAGGCCCGTGGCCAGCAGTGGGACATTAAAAGGGCTGGTATTATTATATATTGCTAGCATTTTCATATTGCATTAATTTCATCATTATATCGTCAGTCTTCTAAGACAATTTTCTCTGTACCATTACAAATGTCCCAAAATAGATGCCAACGTTATAAAGACAAAAAAGCCTGACAGTTGTTACTCCGACACCAATCCTTCTTAATCATCAAATAGACCAATTCCTAATCATTACTGATGTACTTTTCTAGGCTTTTCCTCGAGACCGTTTCTTGTTCTAGTGCCCTCATCAATCTTGGCGAGCGTACCTTTGGATGTAAGCTTTATCTGATGTACCGTCCGTCTTACTTGGTCTATTTTACATTACTCGTTATTTAAATAAACTAGCTATAATATTTGACTATCAACTCTTAAACTTATATCTATAGGTTGAAGGATTAATTTGAAAACATTATCACAATTATTTTATTTAATCGTGAATGCCAAAAAGCTATGTACAGGCAGAAGTTACTAACTTTCAGGTAAAATTATTGAGATTATATGGATGAACAGTTTTTGAAAATAATTAATTAGTAAGGCATGTTGAATGTATGCAAGCCATTTAACATCTAATTACCACCATTCATTCATTCACACATCACCATTCATTCATTCAAAAATAATAAGAATCATAAAATACATATTGATTCCGCGATAAATGATTTCTCCCGTATCACGAGCTATGGCGCAGTAATCCCATGAATAATTTAACTGCACCGTTCATAATGGCAGCGCGGATTTTCACGTAGAACATTTGCTACGTATTTATGAGATTAGATTTGGTGAATGATATCGGCTGGTTTATATTATGTTTTACTAACATGTTGTTGGTTGATGTTATAATAATACCTGCCCTTTTTAATCTCCCCTCAATGCGAGGAGGATTAGGCCATAGTCCACCACGCTGGCCCAGTGAAGGTTGGCGGACTTTACACGTCTTTCGGGGATTCTCTCCGATATGCAGGTTTTAAACATGCAGCAGATAATCGTGGTTGAAAATGGGATTCGCACATGAAGTCCAGAAATCCCAGAGTTGCGAGCCGAGGTTTGAACCTGCGATCCTCGTTACCGAGGCAAGCGTTCTACCAACTTGGCTATCACTGCTATATAGTTTTTTTTTATTATAATGTAGGCAAGTATTTGATCTCGATCTCACCTGATGGTAAGTGATGATGAGATCTACGATGGAGCATACTTGCCTAGGTAGGAAGGCGGCAGTAGATCGAGACGCTATATTCACTAGGCACATGCAGCGCAGCTGATCTGACCCGCCATCCGTGAATGGCAACACCGAACATCATGCCGGAACACGGCTAGGCGACATGGCTGTGTTCAGTTATAGTTAGTTAATTTTAAATCTATACATTTAAAACATGGGAAAATTAACTATAAAATAATAGTAAAGATAATTAATTTTCTCATACATTTGATTTTGGGAACGAAGGTCGCCGGGACAGCTAGTACTCGTAATGAGCTTAAATAATGTTCACATCTATACATATAAATAAAATTGGAGTGTCTGTTTGTAATATTAAAATAACCGCTTTTTACTAAGTGCATTTGGATGTATACACGTTACCTATACCGAAACAACATGTTTTACAATTTTTGTCTGTCTGTCTGTCTGTCTGTCCGTCTGTCTGTCTGTCCGTCTGTCTGTCTGTCTGTCTGTCTGTCTGTTTGTTCCGGGTAATCTCTGAAATGGCTGGACCGATTTTGACGGGAATTTCACTGGCAGATAGCTGATGTAACAAGGAGTAACTTAGGCTACTTTTATTTTAGAAAAAAAAATTGGATCTCGAAAAAAAATTAAAACCTATGTTGCAGCGCTGCGCCTGCTTAAAGTTTGATAGCAACAATCTGCAATGCGTCCCGCGGGATCAGAACGCGAGCAGGCTGTTGCCAACGGTTGAGACGTTGTTAAATACCACGCGGACGAAGTCGCGGGCAGCAGCTAGTAATATATAAGGTAGACTCCGATTTGTCTTGTTCCTAATCTTCACATGTCAGGTTATGTTGGTGTTCTGAATGTATCAGTGGTGTGGTTTTGCTCGCTTTGTTCTAAGTATTTGACGTAGTAAAATGACTTTCGGCATGATTTGTATAATTTTATTTTAGGCATTCAGACTACTTTTTACCTAAAGTTTTTACACTCTGCATAAGTGACTTAACACCGTAGTTATTTCTTAGAACCTAGTTTCATGTAAGTTAAAATAAATATCCTATTTCCAAGTATCCCTTCCGCATACATTGATAAGGTTCTATTTCTGGTAACGTGAGGTTGGGCTTAAAGTCGTTCTGACGTCATCGTTCTTTCCAATCGTAAAATATTACCATGGTCAACATTGAATAAAACATTGTGAAACTTGTCGGAAATATGACCTCAGGTTCATGAGCTATGAATAAAACAATAGAAATCTCTTCGCTCGCTGAAAGAACCCGCTACACATGATGAAAACGTGTTATGTTGAAAATATAATAGGAGCCAAGAAAACAGCGAATGTTGGAATAAATACTTTTAGGAGAGCCATCAATGCGAAGAGTATTTGTAAATCTTTAGATCATTACAATTTAAAACTAACTTTATCAACATTACCCGATTGCTTAACGAATTTAATTGAATACCTTTATTGGCTTCAAGTTGAATATCATTTGCACATCGTAGAATCGCAAGGCGTATTTTTGTAATTTGTTATTTATTTGAACTTAGAACCTATCAAATCTGATCCATACTAGATTTTTTATTTACAAGGAGTTCATATCGTAACTGATAAACCTCTTTAATTCCCGACCTTACTAACTGAGCGAACAGAGGCAGCCTCACTGTTATTCGTCTTTTAATTATTGTTTTATGGAAACAAATACTTACATAAAACTAGACTGCATATGTGATCTCCTTGTATATGGTACAGTACTTAGCCTTGGAAATTATATTCTCAATGTCCCAGTTTCTTATTTTTTCACAAATCGCTTACTTAATGGCTGCATCATGCAGTGAATGGGGAGGGCGTCAAGTAGGTTTCTAAGTGAAAACAAATGCTCGCTCGCCCCTATACAGCTAGTTATAACACTAACATTCTCTTGCCTCAGGGTTGTCATCTGCCCCTTGCCTCACTGTTAACTCGTATCAATGTATTTGTTGGGTAATTGTTTTTTTTTTTAAGAAGTTGTTATAATTATACCGACCAAGTACCTTTTTTAAACTTTGTTGTTGGCAAAAATATCCACTAAACTCGATGGAAGCTGTATTTTTTAAGTGACGTGATTGCTGAGGCTACAGCACGTGGCATATGAAGTAGCCTAGCGAGGTTGCGTGATCAGTAAATATATTTCTATTTAAAAATAAAATATAATTGAATTTGGAATAGACCTTCCTGACCTTCATTGTCAACGGGCCGTTGCTATTATTATATATAAAGAGGTAGATTATCGGTAACATTAGCATTAGTTAGATTTATGTATATAATGTATAAATCGATGACGTCAACGTCAATCGCGATTTATATAATCCAAACAAACGCCAGATATGGTAATGTGAACATCAATCATTATTCGGCTGGAGCCGCCTCTGAGAGCTAAATTTGTACAGAATCAATGTATAAGAGGAAGCGAGAATAATATTCTCTTCTCTTTTGTCTATAATACTGAAGGAACTGCTAAAAATATATCTACTGTGAGGTGTGACAAGGATATAATTACTTTTCAACGGGCCGTGTTTTGTTATCTAGTTGAATTATTTTTGTCTTTAAAAAGTATTCTATAGCCGGTGTTATCCCAAATTATCAAATGTAGGTGGTAGGGAAATGGTTATTTTATATTGTCGGAAAGAAGTCAGTCTGGTATTTCTTCTTATAACTTGTGCCAGAAACAAGTAATGTATAGTTCTGGGGCAATCGTAAATAGTTGATAAATGTATGTTTATACACCGATTTAGGGGCTGTGTACTTAAGTGAATATACTCATACGTCATTATGTTAAATAGGAGTCCTATAAATGCGCCACTATAAACGCTAGTGATTAACTTAAAAGTTGTATTTAAGTCACACAGTGATGCTATATGACAAACAAACATAGAAAGAAGAAATATGAGACGCATCTGAATAGCCCATTTGTCAGCATCAATAACAAGGGAACATAACAAACAAAGAGAGACTAGGAACAAGGAAACCTTTGTTTCAATTTAACGATCTGGAATTTCAAAGTTTTCCCAGTGCAGAAGTTTTTGTGTCAGAATTTTTATCTGAAATAAAATAAAATTCGCAACTGTTCTAAATCTGAATGCATCATATTGGTACATTTATATGTCTTTTTTAATTAATTTAAAGAGAAGTAATACATTTATTCACTGAGACTAAGTTCAATCGATCAACCTATTTGGCTTTTAATTGGGGAAGTTCACAAGTCGAGGATGGCTTCCTCTCCCAAATCGTTTTGCAATGGATTTCCGTCCAATATCTGATTTAAACAACTGCTCCAAATATCTGTTTTTTTAATTACGCAAAATAACAGGCACGCAACAATAATGCTTAAATTACGGTACTAAAATATAAAGAAATCTTCAATCATGGATCAATTTGAACAATTACAGCGAAGATCTCAAATATATTTAAAAAAAAAACAAGAAAGAGAAATTGCTTCTCAGTTACGTACTCGTAGCCGCCTTTGTGATAGCTTTGGTTGCGAGGAGCCAATTTCTAGGGGCTATGATACTAAAGTGGAAAGATCAAAACAATACAGTAGTTGCAAACAAAATGTATGATATTTTTCTTGGACGGGTAAAGTTGCGAGATGTTTTCTATAAAACATTTTCGTCTTTCCCAAAATGTATTCCAGAGCAGTAGTGTTCGAAAATGCATATATTTCTACAATGAACTGTAAATATTCTTCTAAAAATATTATTAACGATTTTATTGGAAAAATAATAATGTTAACTTTACTACTTTAACTTTACTAGCTGCGCCCCGCGGTGTTACCGCGATTAAAAAGTATGAAAAATTCAAACAAACCTATCCTACGGGAACTATACATTTTACCGGCATAAAAATCTATCTCTGAGCCAAATTTCATCCAGATCTGTTCAGCCGTTCTGGCGTGATTGAGTAACAAACATCCATCCATATCCATCTATCCAAACTTTCACATTTATAATACTAGTGGGATAGTTATGTTCGTATATGTAGATAATTCGCTGGCGATAATATTATAATATTATTCATGTACCCTCCGATGTATTATTGTACGGTCCACTTTTATAAGGTTCAAGATCTTCCATTTCGCATCCATATGTAGAGGTTTAGCTACTCAACAGGATTTGTGGGTCTTCGAATACCGAAAGCAGTTCACTGGCGGCTTTCCTGGGTACGTATAGAGATCCCTTGAATTAATCTTTTTTTTAAAAAGACAGTCTGCAACTGCAATGTGGAACATAGTAATTGTAAAATATTTTTAGAGCTCCAAAGTCAAAGTCAAAGTCAAATCATTTATTTCGTATAGGCCTACGGGGGCACTTACAAATTGTCATTACATTTTTTTTTCTTAAGTCTACAACCGGATCGGAACGCGACCTCAACTGAGAAGATCCGGCAAGAAACTCAGCGGGCTTGTCTTTTTTTAAATTCATTATTTTTACAAAATAAATCCATCCATCAGTACGTTATAAAGATGGGTGCTAACGAATCAATGACAGACGAGAGCGCTTAGTTGACACAGCAACACAGCAGTAACGAAGCACGTAATAAGTGTCGCGCTAGTAAGCTGAGTAATCCAGTCTCGTGAGGCTGCGCTCTTAGTCAGCTAGTGGCTATTCATTCCTAAAGCATCGCATATGGGTATTACCGTATAAACAGATTTCTTGATTTGTTATAATTACGCGAACACTACACATTTAAATAAAACTAATTTCACGTAAAAATAAACATAAAATAAATGCGATTAAATCCGTAAAATTCGTTTTATTTCAAACAGATGTCTGTTTAATTTTCGTTTCATGATTTAATAATGTTTAAGTAAATGGACCCATCAAATAGTGAACGTACTATATCTTTAACTCAAAGCATAACAGTGGAACATACTCAGTGTTTCCGCACCGCATCAGCAATGCGCGTCGTGGCCTAGTTGCAGTATTTGTTTAGAGGCAAAGTGTGGCTGAGCCAACACTTGGACTTGTAAAGTTGTGTCGTTTAGACCACAGAAGCTGCACCGAGTGGGATCTTGTGTAAAACATCCGACGAAATAAAAATGGAATAGGAGTGTGCTGAGAATTTACGGCTTTGTAAAGTTCTAAATTGTCTGAAGTCCATTCCAAACTTCTTTCCACAAATTTGCAATTGTTCTTGCAGCTGCTGAAGTCAATACGCTGTCGTCCTATTATTAAATATAAAATTATATTATAATGGAGCTGGTGGAAAGGTCCTTGCAGATAAGCAGAATATCAAGTTTCTTTCGTTGCTTTTTTATTTGTAGTGTCAATAAGAGAGAGAGGGAGGAAATTATTTTGTAGAGTCACACATGTTACGTAAATACCACAATGTGATACGAGCAAGTGAGAGCAAGTTTGGGCACGGGCGAGATCAATTTTTATTAGCTTAACTGGGATCCTTTACAATACGAAGACGTACACTGAATAATCAGCAATTGAGTGCTGTTACGTAAACAACTTTCGTTACATGATTACTGAGCCCTCGGAAAAATATTGGCTTTTAACAAGATAAAAAAAACTAAATAGATACAAATGAAGGTGGAACCTCAAAAATGTATATATAAAACTTATAATAACTAAAAATTTATTTAAAAAACATGCTACGAATTCGTTGAGACAAGATGTCCTTTAAAATGCAGCTTATATTTCTGAATATAGGTAGAATTTTGCAACAGCTTCTCCAGCCGTGGTGGGTGCTTGGAATAGCTACCATTACGGTGCTCAAAATTCTGCCCGCACTTTAGATATGACTAGCTAATACTGCCAGTTGCTCCGAAGCGGAATTTCAATTTAACTTAGAATTTGATAATAGTAGCGTATACTCACCGCCTCGCCCTTGTTGTTCAAGGATAATGGCTAAGGTGTTTTCCAATAAATAGGTAGTTATAAAGAATTTTACCCAATTGTTTTTTTCTTCAGTACAAACTTTTACACACCATTACGACTCTGTTGGGTTCGTTTGGGGAAATCACGAAACATCTAATTTTGAGTTAATCTACCCTCAGGATTAAATTTCCCATGCGAACTTTGACACCTCCCCTCCCCCCTTAGGTTTAATTCCCAAATCCCTCATTTAACGTTAACGCTAACCTACGTTACATAAGGAACTCTTTTACAAAATATCTACTTCTATGTCCACCGGCTTAGGCAGTGCGTTTTCTCTCAGTCAGACAGTGTTAAGAATTATATTAAGTAGAAATATGGTTTTGTAGAGAGCAATCCTATTAAACAATCGCACTCTAACTACATATAACAACTAACATATGCAATAAGTGTAGTAGCATGGTAAGGTAAAAAAAAAATGTTACATGTTATCTATACTAATATTATAAACTAGCTGTTACCCGCGACTTCGTTCGCGTGGTATTTAACAAAGACACAGTTGCAGGCTGTTGCCTGCCCGCACTTTCTGAGCCCGCAGGACGCATTTCAGGTTGTTGCTATCAAACTTAATCAGGCGCTGCGCTGCAACATTGGTTTTTATTTTTTTTCGTGAGATCCTTATTTTTTTCTAAAATAAAAGTAGCCTAAGTTACTCCTTGTTACATCAGCTATCTGCCAGTGAAAGTCCCGCCAAAATGGGTCCAGCCATTTCTGAAATTAGCCGGAACAACCAGACAGACAGACAGACAGACGGACAGACAAACAGACAGACAAAAATTGTAAAAAATGTTGTTTCGGTATAGGTAACATGTATACATCCAAATGCACTTAGTAAAAAGCGGTTATTTTAATATTACAAACAGACACTCCAATTTTATTTATATGTATAGATGAGAAAGTTTGGATGCATGGATAGATGGATGGATGGATGTTTGTTACTCAATCACGCCAGAACGGCTGAACGGATCTAGATCAAATTTGGCACAGAGATAGATTATAGTCTGGAAAAGCACATAGGCTACTTTTTATCCAGGTAAAATATATGGTTCCCGTGGTATAGATTTGTTTCAATTTTTCATAGCGCAAAGGAAAGACATGATTTTAGCGCGGGTAACACCGCAGGGCGCAGCTAGTTTAGAATAAAGCCTATTCACATTGGAAACATTGAAAATTGGAAACAACTGTTTCTCAAATGAGACTGCTAGTAGTTTTATGTACAGAACTCGGCAGTGAAAGCAATCATGCGCTTTAAAGCTTGTAAAAGTTTAACATTCGCTGGCCGTGCACCGCTGCAGTTTCTAGCGAATTCTGTTGTTAGCGAAATAGCCTTAAACTCCGCATTTGGTTGTATTCAACGAATATACAGTTAACATTTTTACTATAAAATGCGCTGTTGTACAATATTGTTCATATTAAAGCTTTTAAAAAATGGTTTAAAATTCTTCTTTAGCAGCTTCCCACTATCGTAGTGAATGCTTCTTTCAGCGTCTTCTACTTGTATGTCTCCAGTGACCTTTATCCAGTTCGATCCAGCAGCTATCCTGACGTCATCCTTCCAGTGAATTTCTTCTCTTGGGTCTTCTTGGTGGTTTGTTCCCCAATAGCCTCCCACTCTGGTACTTGCCTATAGTTTTTGTTAAGCGGATTGGGTAAACTAAAATAATTCACCTTAAAATAAAGCTCTAACATTAAAATAAACAAAGAACAATAATTCTAAAAGCTCTGAGACTAGCCAGCGGACTAAAGATGATGTTTTATTTTCAGCTGTGTAAAAAGAAAAATAACGCAGAAAATTCTCCCGGCGCTAAGCAGATAGGTGCAAAGAGGCTAGGCTAGGACATAAATACAGGGTTTTATCACTACCGTCGCAGCCTCCGATGTTACACTAGGCGCTTATAATTTGTCCGATGTGTAGTCTTTAATACAAATAGATCAACAATAGATAAAGGGATATTATCAAAAGTAACCGGTGAGAATAACGTTGAAGAGTTTGATTCGATTTAAAATTTAATAATGTAACATAAATGTATCATGACGTGAGTGAGATTCCCCGTGAGACGACATTTCAAGTAAGTTTTCATGATCGTCGCACCCTGGACAATTGACAATCTGTTGATCAGCTAATGTTTTCAACCCGATTTCAAAAATATCGTTACCATCGACATGACAAGATGATAACGTTCCTATACTTCCTACCTAATTTTGGGTTTTTAGTTAACGCGAAGTTACGCGAATACTACACATTGGAAATAAAACATTTTTTTTTGGATTTTATCGCGTTTATTCGTCCTCCCGTGACCATGGTTGCTGTAAAGCAGCGGAAACGTCGGCAACGTAATAACATAAAAAAACGCAATAAGATCCGAAAAAAAAAAGTTTTATTATGAGCTTTAGGTAATTATACCTTTCAGAAGTTCCTCTTAATTTAAGACGTCGAAGTCCTCTAATTTTTAAGATTATATATAATAAATATACATTAATAATCTGTAGTCGTTCGGCACTTGTGTTACTGTAATAGGAACATAAAGACGAAGAAGATCAATAGTATAGTACTTCAATACGCGCAATTCGTTTCACATGCTAAGAACTTGATGCAGACCAAAGCTAGTTTCACAAAACGATGTTCTTATTCCGAACGATGAAACTATTCAAAGATTCAGATGAACATCCAATTGGTGCTCGGAACGCGACGAATTTTCAAAAGCTGTTGAAACTTCTCCTTCACCCTAACGCTGGTTTAAATATATGTTGAACAACTTATATTCTCATTTTCTCATTTCTCATTCTCATTTCATTCGAAGTCTTTCTGTTTTTGAATCTGTGACACTATCACATTTATGTTTTTAGTTAGGGAGTTAAAAAGTTGCTTTATACAAATTTTTAATTTTTACATACTTTTAAGGTCTAAATCAAAATTTATATTCAAAGTCAAAGTCAAGTCATTTATTACGTATATGCCTACGGGGGCACTTACAAATTGTCATTACATTTTTTCCCTAACTCTACAACGGAATCGGAACGCGACCTCAACTGAGAAGATCCGGCAATAAACTCAGTGGGCTTGTCTTTTTTTTAACCATTATTTTACAAAAAAAATATATTAAAAAAGTAAGCTCCAGTGTGTTGCCATGCGAGGGGCACCCACGCTACACTTTAACATTATAAATATTGATATTTGAGCGATATTATGAAAAGAGTAAAAAAAAAGCTAAAAAGTTAATCTATCCTTCAGATAAAGAATATATTCTTTAAAGTAGTCGTTTGATTTTCTTGTTTACTAACAAGCTACCAGCTTTGGAACCTGAAAACTTTAAATCGCATCGTTCTCAAAAGTAGTTGGAATTTTGAAAGATAATGGTTTTAAACTTCTAATTATGAGCCCTTTACGATGTTCTAGCTAGATTAGAGTTAGATCATCGCTAGCCCATAGCAATTAATTATCCTAAAAGCTTTTTAATTACGATATAAACGTTACGGCTAAATGCAACATTTATTTAATATTTTTAATAATTTACTAAACGTCAAAAGAATAAAGATAAATTTCGAAGTTAAATAATGAGAAAAAAATTAAACGCGATAAAATTCGTAAAATTTGTTTTATTTCAATGAGCAGCCCTTTTTGGTAAAAAAAAATATTTAAAATAGATGGACTCTGTGTAACAGGCAAGTAAAGGGAATAAAATATCATGTCATTAATTAATAAAACGTAGGTACCTATGTAAAATACTTCTAATTAAGTAAAATATAAATGCATTTAATTTAATCACCAAAATATCAATTAATAAATGATGTACACATTTTAGTATTCATAATCAACTTTGACTGAGTATAATTAATCACATATTATTATCATACGATGATGAATGCAAAGCTCAAAATTACCGAGTGAATGTTTAATGATTAAATAATTGGAACGGTGTTATTCATCCGCTGCTACCAATTCCCGAATGAACTACACAATGTAGATCTCTGATCGTTGTCCTGAATCATTAATTTAAATTTTGGTGATACGTTTTTTTCGTTAATTTGCAGTTGCAGGAGAAAATTACTGATAATGATTGTATAAGATTTTTGTGTCGTTCTATCTTTTAAGTTACGTATTACAGAGAGGCGTGAGTCGAAAGGAAGAAGAAAGCAAAAGAAAGAAGGCGAGCGTACAAAATGTGTGCGTATGAATGTTCAAAGGCAGAATACAAAATAATATAAGAAATATCCTGCGTATCTGTCTATACACAGCCATCCTTTCCATTTAAATATAATTTTGGGCTATCTACAATATATCAATAAAGATACTTTCGGTTAACTTTTAGCAATCAAATGTACCATACAATAATCGATAATAGAATGAAGTTAAAGGGTTCGATTTCCGATCCCGTATAAAAGCTGGATCCCAAGTTAGACACTACAATTCTCGCATTAATATATGAAAGCCTGAAGGTCTGATTAGCGCAGTTAGTAGTGTATAATTAATTTTTGACCATTCACGGTACTTTTGTTCTTATTTATTGCGGAAAGTTTTAGGGCGCCCTATTGTGGGACCGTAAAGTCGGTGTGTTAGGCTAACGAAGTAATAAAAAAAGGCCGTAATACTTGACAATTACGATAATATTGCCATTTCAATTTTGTAAGCAAACTTAAGGCCCTAAGCCCACAACCCGCTGTACGACACCAGCGGTCGCCAATGGTTTGGTCATAACTTTTTATGATTTAATTCAATAATCTGTCTGCAGGTGGATGAGATTTCGCTCCAACTCATTGCCAGACTTTGTATTTAATTTCTAAAATTTTGTCCAAACTTCATTGCCTGCACAGATTGTTCTTGAAAAGTTAGATATTCACCGCAAATAAAGTTGGCGAGAAAATATTGTAGTCGCGTAAGTTGTCTGAGCCCGTCTGGTAACTTGGTGCGGCGGGGACTAGTGTATTTATTCATCTGGGATGTTTTTCATCCTGACTTTAAAACTTCAGGCTCTGAGGAAATAAATTCAGTTACAAGTGAATTTTTACTTTTCAAAAGAAATTGTTGAAAATCGAGACTCGATCGAGAAAAGTTTTTTTTCCCATTTTCATTAATTTAAATTATTCATATATGGAAATGAATTGTGTATAAGGTACACAATTTATTTACATTCAATCATGAGATATTGAGAAATATATTCAAGGTATGTTCCCGAAAAACAACTTTCATAGTATATATATTTTACTGAATAAATAGTACTATGTACATATTCTATTGATAATACGAGCCAATATTGAACTGTACACGTCATCTTTGATTCAAGATGAGCGTAAAAAAGACGCCTCTCTGCCGCCAAACATCTCGCTGTATCGAAGGATTTATTGGCCAAAAGATAATTCACCCTATATGACGGACGAGCGCGCTTTGTTAGTTTTATAGATATTGACACAATATTAGGTGTAGCAATCTTATTTTTATGGCTTTTCAATAAATATACATGTGTTTTAGCAACATGTTTTTGATGTATGCTGATAGTAAAAAAATGTTGCAGCAAGAGCAGATGGAATATCATTTTGGCAGCTGAATGAGATCGTTAATTCAAACACAACATAATATGTATAGAAATATACACGTTAAGCTCCAACTAGGGAAGGGAAATTAATGTCACGAGAATACAGGAAAAAATGCAAGGAAAATGATATTTATGTATAATTATTTCGAGAAAAATGTATGTTATGTTACTCAAGCTTTAATTCATATCTATTGAGGTTGTTGAGGTTACAGACTGACAGCGCAGCCTTGCGAGGCTGGCTTGAGCATATGCCATAGTTGGGGTGAGGGCAATGACAGCGCGAGCGTTTGCCTCGAGCAAGCGCTGTCATCTTCCATTTGCCTAGCCGTCAGCCGAGTCTACACGGTTGGTCTGGATCCAGTCAATAAGAACCAGTCAGGAAGAATTTAGTCTAAATTATTCCTTAATAATAACAGATTATAGTCTATTCATAGTTAATCATTTATAGCTACTCGAAATGTCACACTATAATGGACGTTGTTACTAATACGTAATCAAGTTAATGGCCATCTCGACTTATTGCTTTATACATAGAGTTGCGAATTGAAATAGGATAATTAGTTGCGCTTTCCACAACAGTTGTTAAAGAAGGAAAGGATTTTAAATAATATATCGGCTTAATAAACCCCAGGCACCGTGCATCACGATATTAATGCCAAACGGATGTATTTGTACTCCAGCTGCGCTTGACTTATGCCATGTAATGGTTTAAGCTATTAAACCTTGGCGTCGTCGTTCAACACCGCCATAGATCCTAGCTTCCAGAAGTAAGAGTGGTAGAGATGTGTCACCGGTTAAGCCCTTAATGATAAACAAATTATGTTTAATTAATAAGAGTACAATGTGATCTTACACAATTGTATCACTCTGACCAAATTCCACAAATTTGTGGATCCATTAATAATATTACTAAGCTTAGCTAGCCATCGATCCTATCCCGAAGAGAGATTCTAATATAAGGCCTTTATTTAGATATGTTATATTCCAATAATTTCAATAGCTCCATGAAGACTTATAAGTCTGCTTTGGCCTTGTCAGGTCGTGTGTTGACTGAGACAAACGTTCAAGCTGTCTCGCTTGTTCGCATAAAAGTTTGTGTCATTTGAGTGAATTGAATGCTTTGACCCAAACTGAGGCGGGTGTGTTGCGGCATCCTTGAGGCCGCGCGATAAGTCAGAACGCGGCTAATGTTTTTCCTTGTACGCATATATATATCAAAGGGTATGTAGTATTTTGTTTCAATCAATCAGCCGATACACGTCCACTGCTGGACATAGGCCTCCCCCAACGACTTCCACACAACACGGTCCTCCGCCACTCGCATCCACCGGCTTCCTGCGACGCGTGTGATGTCATCAGTCCACCTTGTGGGGGGCCGTCCTACACTTCGTCTTCCGATTCGTGGCCGCCATTCTAGAACCTTTCTGCCCCAAAGGCCATCGGTTCTGCGAGCTATGTGCCCTGCCCACTGCCACTTCAACTTGGAAATTCTTTGAGCTATGTCGGTTACTCCAGTTCGTCTACGGATCTCTTCATTTCTGATTCTATCGCGTAGTGAAACCCCGAGCATAGCTCTCTCCATTGCGCGTTGAGCGACCTTGAGCATTCTTATGCGGCCCATAGTCAGCGACCACGTCTCGGCACCATATGTCATCACTGGTTTTGTTTCAACTCTATTATTTTAGAAGCAAAGCGTGTAAGCCACATTTTAATTTCCATGAAAATGTACAAAAGCGGGAAATTTTTGATTCGCCAGCTAACCCAACGTGTTCTCTTGGAAAATTTAAAGCAATTAGTTAGCACTTTGATTAAAAGATTGTACTAAAAGCCCGTTTCGCTGTCAAGTAATATCGTCAGGCGGCGTTTGACGGATCCACAATTTTCATTTCCAGTCTACTTCGGCGGAATCGTCAGATGAAATCAAATCTGCGAGGAGCGCACTGAAACAATTCCCTTTACTTTGGTGGAGGGGATCGGATTTTTGATTTGGAAATTGTATTAACTTTCGGACGAGAGGCCCGAAAGAAATTGTACGATGGAATATTTGGATTTCAAATTATTGCCCTCGAGTGCGTATCGAACGTGAATAAAATATGGACATGCTTGCTTCATAAGATTTTTTTTGTAACTTAAAAGTTCAAGCGTCACTTTTTACGAGGTATTTTTAACGGAAAAGCCATCTTAAAAATGTCTACCCGTTCATGGTACCCTATGCTGATCTATGGAACTTTACTGAGCGATGTAAATTGTAACTTGATATTAAGTACTAAAGCGACTATACTGCTTTGGCTAACACTTTCAAAATTACCAACCCATTTGTTTGTTAATTGTGCTATTCGGAGGACTGGTTAGTGTCCTACCTTCCGTACTATCCGCAGAATATCTTGCGGTTATTAAAACACACGCTTAGTTTAACGTGTCACGTACGGCCGGCGGTAATCCGAGCCGGCTGGCACCGGCACCGCGATACTGCGGGTGTTGGATTTAAATATTATTTCTTCATGCCACTGTAAACATTGAACACTCTTTTTTAAATTTATACCTAACTTAGACTGAACTGTGATTAATAATTTATTAGTAAGTAGTCAGTTATGGCTAAATACGAAAGTAAAAAAAAAACATAATAAAACGACATTTAACTTGAGCTATAGAAATTTCGGTATGAAATTATCAATATATTGAGAACGAAAAAAAACGTCTAAAAGAAAATATATATCGGATCCTAAAACACGCTAGGTACATTATGACACCAAACATCCTACTTTACTCAAGCCAAAGTCAACTCTGTCTCCAGCCAAATCGGTTCGAAAGTGAGTTAAGTCATGCTAGTGAAGATACAACTACGCTAGAATTTTTTTTTTTTTTTATTACATTATAGGCAAGTATTTGATCTCGATCTCACCTGATGGTAAGTGACGATGAGATCTACGATGGAGCATACTTGCCTAGATAGGAAGGCGGCAGTAGATCGAGACGCTACATTCACTAGGCACATGCAGCGCAACTGATCTGACCCGCCATCCATGAATCGACATTATATCCCCACTATTGAAATCACAAATGAATATTTTGGCCCCACTGACCTCAGTAATCATAAGTTCGCGGCTCTCAATCACGATGTTCTCGACTATGACACATCACGTTCGCTGGTGATGGATGTTGATATCTGGACACGACGATTAGTCACGCCGACGCACGCGCCGACCGCGTATGGAACTCATAAAATGTATATATAACTCACATCGGACTGAAGGTACATCCTTATTCTGGGAGATATTTGGGGGTATCGAAAAACAGATATTCAAAATGCTGGGGAATTCGTGCTTTGGATGTTTGTCTGATTGTTTAAAAAATATTTTAAGGCTTCTTACTCGCGATACACGACAGATTTAAACTGAACGATAAGAAATCTGAGTAACTTTGAGATTCAAATGTGGTTGTTAATAAAACGCGTTATAGTAACAATACGAGTTACTCGTGGATGACTAAACTAGATAAGTAGTAGAAACACAAAAAGAGTACTCATTTCTCTTCAAAGATTTATTAAATTAATTTCACAAAAGGCATGCAGCCTTTATATTTCCTTATCAATAAATGGTGACGAATCTCACGTGCTTCAAAAAGTAATTGTATTATCGAGTTCAGAATTGAATTACCAGAATACGGCTGCCGGAATCTGCAAAGTAGGTGATGAATAATTCAAAATCGGCGATTGTAATTTATGTTGTTGAAATCTTCGGAGCGATGATGTTTTGGGATTATGTAACGTACATTATGTAATGTTAACATCCCTTTTAAAGTATATAATTCAACATATTAAATATGGATATATTATAATAGAACTATACAAGGGTCCAGAAGTTCGATAATACCTTATTAACTCGACCTATATCGTTCCCTGGACGTAAGCTTCCTTCACGATATATTATTCAAACGACATTTTCCTGTACGTATTATATTATCAAACCGTCTCGCGGTTCTTATTGGTTTATCACATACAGAACTCATAAAGAGATGATAAGAATTAAAAATAAAATCATCAGGTTATTTGTGTTTGTGAAATATTGGTGTTACAAAAAGAATATCTCAAGAACGAAAGGACCTATTTTTATGATCATTGATTATTTAATTTGTCTCCGTCCCGAAAAGCAGGAACTATTTAAACATAGGAAAAAAAATACTAACAAATTAATATAATTAATTTTCTCATACATTTGATCCTTTGGCGGTACATAGCCTTTGAAATATTCGCATTATTATTCTTTACAAGCGGTAACAATGTTTTAATATTAATGTATTTTCAATGGATTTTCAGCATCACTTTTTGTATAAATTTGCTTATACTTATAATTTGTACTTATATCACAATAATTTTAGACTCGAAGTCTTATATTTTCAAATGTGTTGTGCTCTCAATGTTGTTTTAAAATTTCATCTTGAGTAATAGCACTTTGCACTTCATAACATCTTGAGCCACGCTATATAGGGCCTTGACTGTATGACCTATCATTAAGTCCCAACACTTTAGCATACTAAACAGATCCCACCCAAGATAACTTGGGCTATAGCTTGGGTCCATTATGTGGTATGGAACCGCATAATAGACCCTACGTATAGTGCCTGAGCAATAGCATCTGAAGTCGCGGTTTTGGTTAAATTAACATGTTTAAACGCTTAAGGCTATGATAATTATTATTTACATAATTAGAGATTGGAACTAAGTGCAAATGTGAGTGTGGGAAATTGAAATTCATGATGTTTGTAATGTGTCATAGGTATGTTAAAGGGACGGTTTAATTACCCAATAGTGTTGCCCAATGGCTTAATATTGATTGTGGGATAATGCAAAAATAACAACTAAATATACCAAGAATGATATTGGTCTATCTTTAGTTTTTTTTAGTAAATCTTATTATCATTGTTGATAGAGACCAGTGGACCAAAGAGTTGGTTGGCTGGTCTTGGTTGTGCCAAGAGTACTGGGTTTGAATTCTGGTAAGCTATGTGTGATGACAACACAAATGTTTGTGCCCGAGTCTTGGATGTTTGGATCTATATGTCTATGTTGACTGGGACGAACCCCAGTTTATTGTCAATTGTATTAATAAAGTGTATTGGTGTTGACAGTTGAACCCAAGACCTTTAGCTCCGGAGGCAATATATTTGACGGATAGTCTATTAGTGTTTCAAAAGGTAAAACGAAATCATAAATTATAATCATCATAACACCAAAACTACATTATTCTTTTCAATCACTGACACACAAATTATATTTAAACATGTCCGTATCCAATCCGGCATCAATACAGGCATTTCTCGAAATAACATCCAACACACAACTCAAGGTGTAGAAATATATTTTCCCCAAAAGTAAATATTTTCCCTTAATTTCCTGGAAAAAAGGTTATTTGCACGCAGGTGTGCGGTCATCTCGGGAGTGTTTTCACGCGTGAAATTGCTTTTGTACTGGATCTACGCCAGTGCTTATATCTTTCTTAGCACCTTTTAGCGTTCTAGGAACCGCGTGCTACAGCTAACTGGGGCTAGTTAACACGATCTTATTTAGGTTGTGCGGTTTACCTGAGGCAAAGAAAACTAATCAGTCCGTCTAGTCCAGTAAATACTTTTTGGCCACTTGTTTTTAGTCTTGTACAGATTTTTTGGTTTTCCACTTTGCTATTCAAGGAATTTTATTTCCATTTCTTCCTGTTTACCTTTAAATTAATTTCGTTGCGGGTTATAAGACAAGTAGCTTTCTCCCGGCACTCGCTGAGGGTCAAGCCTCGACTTTGTTTATAACTCGAATGAATATAATGCAATTGTTTCACGAATGCGGTCGCAAAGTCAGTTGGATCCGATTAGCATAGGTTAGTAAATCCAATGAGTGCTTTCCGCATTTTATTTGCATAGCCGCCTCGTTGCTGCGGTTTAAACTTAGCATTTACATTAATATCGCCTCGAAATGATTCTAGCTACGTCTCCGTGTGCAAGAAGAAAATCGATTTTGGGTGGTAACGACTTGGTAACGACGCATTATTATCGAAGCTATAAAAATATTCATAAACAAATAAACACTGTTTTTAGACATCAAAAGTATTATTGAAATCATAACTGATTGTGGCGTATTCGATAGCTTAAACGTTTTACTAGACAACTATTTGTCGGCTTGATCCTAACGGATGAAAATGACTCACCGCAGGCACCTTATTGCTTGACTGGTCCCGGGGGTTATGTATAAACACCACAACACTTCACTGTGATAGTCTTTGGCGTCACTGGTGTTAGATTTATGCGGGAAATGATAGTTTTTCTAAATCCAAACGGAGTCGCGCGCGCGCGTGTAGATCGAGATGGGACAGTGGCGCCACTTGTTGATGCGGCGTTGCACGTAAAGTGAATTACGTTCCGTTCAGCGGTTTAATGCTGTGACGATGGACGGATCAAGCCAGAAACCCAACATTTCCCCCCACCGAAATCCGCCAGGATTTCCCAGTTACGAAACCAGAAAATGTAGGTATACAATATAAAATAAGTTAAAATGTAAGCTAGTGGACTGTATATAATGAATGATAGATAAATTAAGTTATAAGTACATAAATATAGATATTTGGTAATTACTTTAAATAAAGCGGGTTAAAACTAATCTGATTCTTGCTCTAACGGGAGAGGACTAATTCTTGAAACGGGCCGCGTAAACTCGTGACCGTTAGCAATTTTTAAACTAACAACACGTACTATGCCATCGGGTCCCTTATGTACTTTTGTTATTCTGGCTAACCCCCATTTGAGTGGAGGAGCATCCGTATTTATGAGTACGAGATCTCCGATACAAAGATTACGACAGTTTGTCAACCACTTTTGACGCTGTTGCAAGGTGTGTAAATAATCTTGCCTCCAAAGTTTCCAAAATTGCTGTGACATTTGTTGAACAGACTGAAAACGGTTCAAGCGAGAAGTAGACAAATCAGTTAAATCATATTCTGGTACTGCTAACAGTTCCCTACCGATGAGAAAGTGAGAGGGAGTTAGGACCTCAAACTCATTTGGATCGCTGGATAAGGCACACAATGGCCTCGAATTAAGCACAGCTTCTACGCGAGTGTAAAGAGTACCTAGTTCCTCATAAGATAGGGCCTTTATCCCTACCGTGCGTTTTAAAAGCAGTTTAGCTGACTTAATAACAGCTTCATAAAGGCCACCGAAGTTACTTCCTGCCGGAGGATTATATCTCCATGTTATTCCGCGAGCAATGAAACCAAGAGATATATTTTCTGAATTAGAGTTTAAAAATTTAGTTATTTCAGTCAGCTGCTTACCAGCTGACACAAAATTAGTGCCGTTATCGGACACTATAGAATGACATAAACCTCTCCTTGCTGTGAAACGATCAAGACATGCAAGAAAGCATTCTGTACTCAAGGAAGACAAGACTTCTAAATGGACAGCTCGTGTGGCGCAACATACGAACACGCACAAATAAGATTTGGACACGTGAGCGTTTCTACGAGTTGACTCTTTTGTAGGAAAAGGCCCACCTATATCGACACCTACAGTATGAAAAACATGTACATCTTGAGAACGATATTTTGGCAGTTCACCCATTAGAGGTTGTCGATTTCGCGGAGTGACCCTAAAACACGATATGCATTTCATAATACGAGATCGAATAGCGCCACGCGCTGACATGATCCAGTATTTTTGGGAAATCAAACTCTGCAGCGTTCTGGGACCCACATGCAAATGTAGTTTATGGAAATGATCTATTAAAATGTTAGTGAAGTTACATTTCTTTGGAAGAAGCAGCGGATGTTTCCTTTCGTACGATAAATCAGATTGGGAAAGTCGACCCCCCACCCTGAGGAAACCTTCGGAATCTATGAAGGGGTTGAGCTTTCGTAAAGATTGACTACATCTACCGTCCTTTGCTAAAGAGATAAATTCGTTTGAGAAATGATGTTTTTGGACAGATTTTACTAAACTATCACTGGCCTTTTTCATATCAGCAATCGTGAATAGCCTACGATCCTTAGGAGTCGACCTACAGTTCTGGATGAACCGATAACACCGAGCAACCACGTTGAGCATTTTGTTAAAACTCGAATATTTTTCCGTCAAACTATAAAGTAGTTCAGATGAAAAAGTCACATCCGCAACCAGGACCACCTTTGAGCATTTGAGCTCTGGAGGGTCACAGTCACGGAACTCATTCATGGTCTTAATTGGCCACTGAGACCGGTCCAGTAGTAGCCAGTTAGGCCCGTTAAGCCATTCAGAAGTTGCAAGCAATGTAGATGGTAAAGCCCCACGGGAACAAATATCAGCGGGATTGGATTCACCGCTAACGTGATACCAACACTCACTGGGCACGTTGTCATGAATTTTTGAGACCCTAGTGGACACAAAAGTTTTAAGCGTATAACTAGGAGTGTTAAGCCATGCTAAAACGACTGAAGAATCCGTGAATAGCAACGTATCGTCAACATCAAGCCGATTATGCAATATGGAATGGACGTATTTAATAAGTTTTGCTAACAAATGAGCAGCCATGAGTTCAAGACGTGGAATTGTTATAGTCTTTAAGGGTGCAACCTTAGATTTTGCAATGACTAAGCTAACCTTGACCTCACCATCTGCGTTTTCGGTTCTCAAATATACAACTGCAGCATAGCCAAGAGTTGAGGCATCACAAAAACCTAGAACTTGACATTTGTTATGGAGCACTACTTTGACATGCCGATCATGTCTTACATTTGACAACAATGGAAGTTCATTGACATATATCTGCCACTGCGACTCAAGATCAGGTGGCAATCTTTGGTCCCATTCAAGTTGTCGAGACCAAAGCTCCTGCATGAAACATTTTGCATAGAATATACATGGAGCGACGAAACCGAGTGGATCGAATTGTCGACCGATTTGGGATAAAACTGTTCTTTTTGAAATCACAGGATTGGGCGGAGTAGTGGAGAACGAAAATGCATCAACTGCTGGTATCCACTGAAGACCAAGAACCTTGATAGATAAATTCTTCTCATCATCGAATGAAACAGGTGTTTCACGATGAGCCTCATCGATATTTTCTAAAACCTGTGGACAATTACTCGCCCATTTGCGGAGAACGAAGCCCCCAGACATCAACAATCCCGTTAGCTCTTTCTGAAGCTCTACTGCTTCTTTTACCGTAGAAACTGACCAAAGAAAATCGTCCATAAAAAATGCAGACTTGAGAAGTTGAGCGACATTTGGAAATTTATGGGCCTCATCATCGGCCAAGGTATGTAATACCTTTATAGCTAAATATGGGCAGCTAGCTACACCGTATGTTAACGTATTTAAAACATATTTTTGAATAGGTTGTTGCACTGAGTAACGCCATAGAATATGTTGATACGGCCGTTGACTCTGATCGACAAGTATTTGGCGGTACATTTTACAAATGTCAGCCGATAAACAAATTTCCTTTAAACGAAAATTAATTAAAAGCAGATTGATATCAGCTTGAAGTTTCGGTCCCGGCAACACCAACGAGTTCAGTGACATATTATTTGATGTGTTACCTGAGGCATCAAATACTACACGATGTGATGTGGTAGTACTTGTTGGTTTGACAATGCAAAAATGCGGAATTATATATTTCGAATCAACATTCTGCACATTCCCAAGACAAGTCATATGCCCGAGTTCCTCATATTCACGCATAAACTTATGGTACTGCGTTTTTAGCTCAGGCTCCTTTTCTAATTTAGATTCTAAATTGAGAAGGCGACGAGTTGCCATTTGACTCGAGTCACCAAGTTCTACTGATGATCGGAACGGATATTTTACGACGTACCTACCCGAGTCGTCACGCCGATGTTCTTGAGAAAATAAATGCTCCGCAAGTTCATCGTCTGGGTTACGCGGTACCTCAGACGGTACATTCTCAACATCCCAAAAGTCGCGCATGACTTGTTCGATTGTCATGCAGAACGCAGATAACGTACCATGGCCATCGCTACCAGTGCCCGTAGGCGCGCAGCTTTGGTTTCGACTACCAAGTTCGGTCTGACCAAGAATGACATACCCAAATATCGAGCTCATGGCTACTGGTAGCCCGTGATCACAAGGAAGTATCTTATTATCTTCGTAGATATATGGAAAGAGATCACCAGCTAATAGCATGTCAATTGGCGCAGGTTTGTAATAGGTTGGGTCAGCCAACATCAAATGTTGATATTCAGCGATCACTCTATCTGATGGATACATTGTGGGTAAATTACCCGATATTTTCGAAACAATTACCGCATCAGTAGTCAAAATGGGTCCCGCACTGTGTCGTGGTTTAACCTTGCAGGTAGTTAACCCGAACTCCCGTACTGGAGCGCCACCTAGACCGATGGGCTCAAAGTTACATTTTCGTCGCGTCAGGCCAAAACGCTTGGCACAGTCTTGAGTCATGTAGCTCGTCATAGCACCGCTATCGATTAATGCACGTACGGTGTGGTACTGACCCCAACAATCTGCGACATGAATAACCGCCGTGCCGAGCAAGACTGTCAAGTTAGCCGAGCAAGTCAATGCGACTGCACTTCCGTTCGAAATCGCAAAAGAATCTATGTGCAGTGTGTGATGATGCTTATTTTTGCAGACCGTACAACGTACCTTTGATGGACAGTCGTTGACAGAATGTTCGCGTAAACAATTTTCGCACAACTTTAATTGTTTTATTCTGTCGAGACGCTGCGCCGGAGTCAGGTCGATGTAGTCGGTGCATCGATAAATAGAATGCATCTTTTTGCAATACAAACATTCCATGAATTTAGCTGACTTCACAGGTTCGTTTGTATTGACAACAGCTGACGACAAAGTAGAATGTTGCCGTGTATGACTGCCTTTTGTTGGACCTTGAGCGTTTGACACTTTTCGTATTAGTGGAATTTGTGGAACACTCGGCCATCTCGAGAACCCGCGCTTGTTTCTCAATAAAAGACAGTAAGTTGTCATAAATAGGAATCTCCGTTTGACTTAGTTCTTTTTCTAGTTCGCGCCTAGTAGCAGAATCTAGCTTTCTTAAAGCGATATAAAACAGCATGAAACCCGATAAGTCTTCAATCTGTAACATCTGGAGTGCCTTAATGTTTTCTTGATATGTCTGCAAGAAATCATTAAGCCCAGTAACCGACTCAGTCATCAAAGTTTTAAAATTAAATATTTTATCGAGATAGGTAGTTGCCAAAGCACGCTTATTTTCGTATCGTTTTACTAAAGCATTCCAAACAATGTGATAATTATCTGATGTTACTGGCATTGACTTCACAATAGTCAAAGCAGACCCACTGACCGCCGAAAGTAAATAATAATATTTCTCAATGTTAGCGATTTCATTATTATTATGTATCAAACTGAAAAAAGTATCACGAAAAGTAGGCCAATTTTCGAGTTTACTATCAAAAGGGACAAGTTCCAATTTAGGTAACCTAGGTTTTACACACGAACCTTCGGTTTTCACTGTAGTTTTATTTTGCACACCACCGTTCAAAGTATTCGCAACGTCCCGGACGAAATAATACATGTCATCGAAATTTTCTATTTCTTTATAGGACGGCACAAAATCTGGATGAAACGTCTTTTTAATGTGTATGATAGAAGAAACACTTTGCTCGAACTTTTCGCGCCATGTTGCCAAATCATGAATACGAGCATGAAATCCGCCCACCAAATCGGGTTGGTTACCAACTTTTTTGGAAACTTCGTATAAGGCTTGCAATCGCATAAAACACATTTCTTTCGTGGTAATATGTGGTTGAATCAACTTGTCGCACTCTTCATCAGACCTAATGTCTACTTTAGGCGGCATTTTATACTAAATTACGCACAACAAGTCAGGTAACTTTAATGGCGGCCGGGCCGCTCAGTAAATATTTTTACGTAAATAAATTCCGAAAATGACCACTTTAATTAATGCGTTTAGAACAAAACAAAACGTTGAATTACGTGTAAATACGCATAAAAATGAGTTTAGAACTAGTTTCAGACTTATAACTTGTATATTAACCAAGTTATCACCAAATATGTGTCACAAGTTACGCATACCCTTTATTGAAATTGTTAGTTGTTTTGTGGGAAATACAGCATTTATACCATAATTATGATAGTTTTGTTTTAGTAACTGATCTATCCTGGCCGAATGACCAAAAATGTGGCGTATTCGATAGCTTAAACGTTTTACTAGACAACTATTTGTCGGCTTGATCCTAACGGATGAAAATGACTCACCGCAGGCACCTTATTGCTTGACTGGTCCCGGGGGTTATGTATAAACACCACAACACTTCACTGTGATAGTCTTTGGCGTCACTGGTGTTAGATTTATGCGGGAAATGATAGTTTTTCTAAATCCAAACGGAGTCGCGCGCGCGCGTGTAGATCGAGATGGGACAGTGGCGCCACTTGTTGATGCAGCGTTGCACGTAAAGTGAATTACGTTCCGTTCAGCGGTTTAATGCTGTGACGATGGACGGATCAAGCCAGAAACCCAACACTGATATTTAAAAACACTTTTACATGTATATATAGGTATTTTTTTGGAGATTTATTTTTTTGTGAAATAAAACTAATTTTATGTACTTATTTGGTGCCATGTACTTATTGGGTTAACATGGTGGCTGTAAAGCAGCCAAAACGTCAGGAACGTGAAAAACATAAAATAAACGCGATAACATTTTTAAAATTAGTTTTATTCAATGTGTAATATTTGCGAAAATATAAGAAATGATTATGTGTCTGTTTAAAAAAAAAACAATGAATATAAAAATATATCAACAAATATAGAATACGTAAGTGAACACAAAAAAAATTCAAGGTGTTTCAAAAGTCACGTAAATGTATTCCATGACCTTGACAAAAAAAAAATACAATTACATTAAAAGCATTTCACTTTATAAAGCGTCACAAAGGTCTGTCAATAGTGCTCCGTCGGACGTTCAAAGAAACCGGCCCCATGGCGAACAGAATGCAAAAAGGAAAGAGGCGTCGGCCCATTGTCGGCTGCTCAAATTTGTTCCTACTGTGTCCGTGTAATTGGTTTCAGCTTCAGTGAGTACGTACCTTTAAAATACAACTGTCATTATCTCACCGATGTTTTTTTTTGGGGAAGCATGTGCCAAATTTTATTAGAATACTCATTACGGCTACCGCTGTCCGAATAAATTTATTAAGTGAATACTCTATAAAATGTTTATTTTTTCCTGATTTAATTTTTAAATCAGGAATACCAGAATACATTTTCATCATAAGCAAAACTAAAACAACATTTAAAAAAAATGTGACGTTACTGATCGGGTAGCAAAAATAGTACGGATATACATCACCGCTATAAGTTAGCGCGCGTGGGACAAAGAAAGAACGCGTACCTATGCCCTTCCGAATATTTCATTGTTTGCCAGAATCATATTGCGCCCGACTCAGTAAAAGAGTAGGTGAGTTTGCGTGGCGATATGAAAAAAAATGAGGAAAACCATTAGGGAAAAAACTTGGATAAGGAATATCTCCAAAACTGTGGAAGATATTTTATATAGTATGTGCTATTATTCCCACTTTTGCGAAAAATATTAACTGTATACGGTGGAATCCGATACCAAATTTAGATACTGAAGATTACTTAAGGAACAATAACTAAATACCAATTTGAATTAGAAAAAAAAAATACAAATTCAATGTTCACACCCGCTATAACTTTTTGAAGTATTCAATGAGCAACCCTGAAGTTTATTCGATAAATACGAAGCACCGCACTATTTGAATAATACTTTTAGTTTGACAGTTTATATGAAAAGTTTGTCGACAAATAATTTGAAATTCATGAGATAACACCCGCACGGATTTGTAGTATTGGAAAATTGGTATTTAATATAGAAGTTTGAGTAAATTTTAAGCTATTTTATTTATGAAATTATTCTCCAAAATTAATATATTTTTAGGATCAACATAAAATATTATATGAGTAATAACAGACCCCTTTTCCTCTAAATTTAGTATATGACGCTAATTTTGTCTATAAAATGTAAGCTTTATGCGTAGAAAATTCGGAAAAACTTTTTAAGACGCTAAAGATTCCAGGAATTCTTCCTTATAACGCGTCATCGATACGCACCAGTAGCTATTTGAATTAATAAGCCAACGATCTCACTGAAGTATACGCGATTAATTAAGCGCAATAAATCAGTTTGATGTGGGGCAAATAATATTGGTTCCAAAAGTATGACACGTGTCTAATCACTGGCCTTGATGAGTGTACTTGGATACAAGCATATAGCAAATCTAGGTCAGTTTTTAATAAAGTTAACACATGAGTTTTGTTTAGCTAACCATCGTTTCTTTGTATTTTGTCACTGTGTGCAGCTGTGCAGGTGTATGTTCAATACATAAAGAAAGACTTACATCAAATACATAGTAAACCTAACCTATTTAATAAACCTTGGATGCGTATATATAAAAATCAGCATCAGACGAAAACCGCGTTGAAATTGATTGCAGATAACTCGAGATACAAAATTACAGGCATAAAAAACGTGAAACTCATAACACTCATCTTCTTTGCATTGCGGTATACATTAAATTGAGTAGCTCTTATACAACGTTACGTACTTTTTAAGTGTCACGTAAACTCAAGTACCCATATTAATATGCTTCTCTATGAATCAACATCTTAGGTGTACTTGTAAGCTTGTTTTTTAAACCTATTGCAACATTAAATTACTATTTGATTTTTTTCTAGAGACATTTAAATTCGCTGTCCAAGTTTAATTGCGACGAATACAGAAAACGTTGGATACTTATTCGAAGAAACAACTCAGAAGCGTTGGCACACAAGCCAAATACACGACTGACGGAGCCAAATTGGTACTACAGGAATTTATGTACGGAACAAGATTACCAAAGGGACCTACCACTTCTTCTTAGTTCAGTGAAATTAACTTGTTCTGAATCGGTACGAACTAACTCTGTAATAGCTTCTTGTAATTACTTAGTGTAAGCTTGCTTATACAGAAATAGGGAACAACTAACTAGACTACAACGCAAAGCAGCTGATTAAACTTGAACGCATTAATATTTGAAAAACTACTCATAATTCAACCAATCGGTGGCTTGTAATAACTATAAGTAGCAATGAAACTGGAATAAAATAATGACTATAAAATACTTGAAATGTCCCGGTTTAATTAACAGCACAGCAGTACGTCAAGTGCGAGATTATTCGGAAGCTAACCGTATACTTTATAGTCTACTGTATTCAGATATTTTGTATGGAGAATTGAAAGTTTTAAATACCATCCGTTAGAGGCCCTTTTTAATTTTCCATACAAAATGTCCAAATACGGTAGACTATAAAGTATACAGTTAGCTCGCACCTGGCGTGCAGACATTGTATCCTATGTTGTTTGTCTGTAGAAAGAAAAGAACAAAAACATCGTTGCAAGCTACACGAGGAAATCCGTATTAATTAAATTGCCTCGCTATTGCTTTTTTACGTGACTATGTCCGTATTCCCTAGGCAGCGTTTACTGCTTCCGTTTATTAGTGACGAGACTTCATAATTACGTAATAATATTGGCTGTATTACTTTATTTAACGGAGTGCGTTAATTATAGATCAGGGATTCCCAAACTAATTTTGGCAATTGACCCCTTTTCCAAAATGAACTGATACCTCAGACCCCCATGGCTAAATTACTTTAAAAATCCTATCCCTTGTGGTTTTTTTTATATTGTTACGAATTAATAATTTCATCTTATACGAACTCGTACATGCTTATCGACTTGTTGAGTTTTTAAAAAGTACAACAATTATACTTCCTAGACCCCCAAACTCAGTTTTCGTTTATGTCGACCATTGGGAAACCGATATCGACCGCATCAGGAATTCCTGTTCTAGATAAATTAAATTTAACGTTGGGAAAACCAACCCTTTTTTCTATAGTTGGCGATCTGTCTTTTTACACATTATCTTTAATTATTTCTTTGCTTAAAGTTCTAGCAACAAAATATAGTGTTAATTTCCAAATATATGTGTACACAAAACTCGAAAAACTAATTGGTACGCTACTCATATATTTAATCTTAACAAGTTAATATGAAAGACATTCTGTTATATGTCATAGTAAACTCAATAAGGAAGTCCAACAAAAGATCTACATCACAATAAGAGTCCCTGCCTATTGAGGTGTAAACTAAGGCTTCTCAAAGAGACGTCACCCTCGCAAATACGTGGGGCGTCTGACGTGCGTAAAGAATTTCATAGAAACGCGTCTCATGACAATGGCGTCTTCAATTATGTATATGGAAATTATATTGGAGGCATATAGGAATCTACTAAATTATACGAAGGTGTCACCCATTTTGTTAGTATATTTATTTATTTATTTGGCTTACTAACGATTGTTTACACTGATTCACTTATTAATATAATCATTATCTGCTTATTTGCTAAATGTAACAATCCCTTATAAGTAAGCACCACATGCACTAATTACTTACATCTATAGACACTACTTATATTATTACAATAATAATATTTATGAGCTAGCTACACCGTACTGTACAATAACTGTTTGAACTCGTATAAAGAATTGGCGTGCACGTCAGTGATGTCACTGCAACCATTTAAAAGTTTGCACATTCGAGGGATTGGAGAGCTTGCTCCGAGGACGGTTCTGCGGAAAGGAGGGTATAGTTTCCCAATAATTGCGGACAATCAATTTTATGACGGAGTATTTTAAAAATGAATAAACAGTCTGTTATTTTCCTACGCTGCTCTAAAGATACCATTTTGAAATGTATAGACCAGTGTTGCCAGACGTCCCGATTTTTAAATCAAAATTAAATGTCCCGCGCGGGACAGGCTCAGTCCCGCTTTTCGGAGATAGCTCGACCAACCTAACTTGATTTTGATTACTGTTTTTTTTATTCTGAAGACGAATAAGACTCAACTATTCAACGATAGGGTAAATCTGAATTAAAATATTATATTTTTATTGAAATACATTTTCTATGGCTATTTTTGCTATCTATTGTCACGTAAACGTAATTTGAATTCAAATAAAAAGAGAAATATTTGAAAACTTCTGATTATATACGTTTTTTTACTATGTCCCGCTTTCGACGAAAAATCCCGCGTTTTCACTCAAAAAGTTCCAAAATCCCGACATGACAAAAGTGTGTGTGTGTGTGTGTGTGTGGTTAGTTAGTTAGTGTGTATTTTATATTCTGTTTCATCGTTTATAAGAATCATAATCAGAATCATTATATTTTTTATTCATGAAAACCTATAAGTACAGTACTGATGAATCGTTAAAAAAGATACAAAATGCTAAGCTTCAACTTCACCACCCGATCGGAATGCCATTCCTATTGAGAAGAACGGGCAAGAAACTCCATGGTTGTTCTTTTTAAAAAGATATTTTACATTTTGGTGCGGTCAAACTGTTATAGGTATATAAGAACAATATACGAACGGCTAGGCAACTTACGGCCAAAACCAAGTAATTTTTGTATTATGATCACCGTGTAAGGGACTAGGAGTGATCCCAATATATATATATTTGTTTTTTTTTTATTGCAGTATAGGCAAGTATTTGATCTCGATCTCACCTGATGTTAAGTGACGATGAGATCTACGATGTAGAATACTTGCCTAGAAGGTACCTGTTCACTCTCGACTTGAAAACACCCAGATTGTAGTCAACGGGGAACAAAGACGCCGGTAGCGTGTTCCATTCCTTGGCAGTACGCACGATGAAAGTAGAAGCAAAACGCTTAGTGCGTACCGCAGGAATGTCCACAGTGTACGGATGACACTTATCCGTGCGTCTTGTCGACCGACGATAGAATGGAGATAATTACTTATTTAGATATAATACATCAGTATTTGGGTAGCTTGGTACACTAAGCAGGGTTACACTAACTTTGCTATAGGCGTCGCGATTCAAAAAACAAAAATGCTTCTCTCCCACTCAGCAATGCATTTTATTGTATCAGAGTGTACGTAGCATATATAAGGTAGATAAAAACTCGATTATATTCGAAGTACAGGTATACCTAGTTCTCGAGGATTTTCAATATGCATAACTTGCGGCCACTGTGGCACTGATTGTCGCTTCACGGACATACAAATTAGAGACTTGTGATACCGCATGCGGTCGGCAAATGCAAACAATTAGCGTCCCATCACTACAATATTGGATGGATTGAAACCAATCACAGCAGTAATTAAGGAGAGCGCGCCCTACCATGTGCCTATTTACTATACGCGACGTGGTCCAAATATTTATCACACTAATATTATAAATGTGAAATTTTGGATGGATGGATGTTTGTTACGCAATCCCGCTAGAAAGGCTGAACGGATCTAGATGAAATTTGGCACAGAGAGATGGATTATAGTCTGGAATAGCACGTGGGCTACTTTTTATCCCGGTAAAAAGGATATACTTTTTAATCGCGGGTAACACCGCGGGGCGCAGCTAGTGTTATATATTTGTGTTCATTTATGACGAAATGTTATTCTGTTTGTGTTTATAATACGTTTTATTTGTAATAATTAATTATTTTTAATAGTGTTAAGTACTTTATAATGAGATAAAAAACTAAACATCATTCCCGATACAGCTTTTTTATAAAACAATTTAGGCACATTACGAGATAGGTATGTATAGTTAAATTGAGTTTATCCTTATTCATCATCCTTTTGTCCCGAACACGTAGCACCTGAATAGACACCTAACATCAGTACGGAAATGGCACTATTTTCTATGTCAATTAAAAGACAGACAAATAAAAAATAACTCCCGACCGCTTTACATGGCCTACCAATTGAAAATAAAATGAAGATTTAGAACTTGAAACGTTCCAGCCTGCCCCACTTCGATAACGAGATGACGTCATAAAATCCATTCCAGAGAAACAGGCTTAATATGACGTCAGTTGGCGGAATGATCCCCGATGCGATATCGATATACTTGAATCAAATGAAATTGCTATGATTCGATTTACCCTTAACTCTTCAATGTTACGAGCACGGAAGTTTTACGTGTGTGTGTCTGTGAATGTGCGGTGTGTGTGTGTGTGTGTGTGTGTGCGGTGTGTGTGTGTGTGTGTGTGTGTGCGGTGTGTGTGTGTGTGTGTGTGTGTGTGCGGTGTGTGTGTGTGTGGGTGTGTGTTACATGAGCAAATAAGTGTGTGTGATTACGAGTTTTTTTTTATATCTGTAAAAAAACGATACCTTACCTCTGACAAGGACCTCTGCTTATACCTCTACATCACCATCAAAATCGATCAAAAAACACAAACAAATTAATGAATACCAAATAGAACCCAAGTACACAGATTATATGGCATTATTTTGCTTAATTTATATTTCTAAACTTATAATCTTTCTCGGGTTTTCTATAAAAGTGCCTTTCATTAATTTTACACTCAATTGATCGCTCCTTGAATTTCCCCTGAAACTCGTTGGGTGATCGATTATGCATGAATTTCAGTAGCCCTGTTGAACCAATATTGGGCTTTTCAGTTCACGACCTCGCTTTTAGGCAAATCTTAAAAAAGGTTTTATTTTTTTCGTGTTGCTTTTCTGGGATTTACAAAGTTATAAGTAAGTATTTATATTTAAAGCTTACCTACTCTACGATTAGGTATATTTTTGGATAGATAATGGCTAAGTATATTTAGATCTGTACATAAATTAGGTAGACTACTACTTTGGTTAAAACACTACGTAAAATAAAATAAAAACTTCAACGTTTACTCGAAAAATTCGAACCACTTTCCTGTATTACAATGGACATGAAGAGCGATTAGCCGTGTACTCACTTAGCGTACAGCCTCAAGAGGCTGCCTCTAAATACTCTACATGATTAGACTTATTACACATCAGATATTTGATTTGAAATAAATATCGCCAGACGAAAACACCAACTATAAAGTCCCACACTAAGCAACCTTTGAATTATGGGTGCGTGATATGGACTGAGGGCGACTTCAGGATATAATAATTATTTAGTTATATTAAAAATCCATGACTTTTGTTCAAGCATTGATGTTCGTCCCTACTGGAATTTGTTTACAACTGTTTACGTCAGCTTTGCGTATGTGGTGGAGCGTAAATAATCCGG
Organism: Pheosia tremula; assembly: GCA_905333125.1. NCBI lineage: Eukaryota > Metazoa > Arthropoda > Insecta > Lepidoptera > Notodontidae > Pheosia > Pheosia tremula. Next base: position 8,173,683 of record HG995404.1, on the reverse strand, counting down.
ATATAAACTAAAGTTGAGGCATGATATAACTGAGGCACAGGCACTACAGTCAGTCAGCACACGGCTCCAGGTATTAGCATAGAAATAGCTTCGTGATCCACTCGGCCACTGAGCACGAATGCTATCACTTGTAATTAAGCTGTCAACGCCTGTCTAACCCGGATAATTCACCTGGTCGCGTTAACGGTATCGCGAGTTGATTACAGACTTGAAGAAAGCAATTTTCTTTAGAGTCGTTTCTACCTTTGATAAGCCGGGTTAGTAGTAAGTGCTATTATGCTAATAAGGTGATCAAATTTGTATTATTTAAATATCATACATTATTTAAATGATATTTAAGTTTAATGAATGCAATGGTAGAAAGCTCTCATATATCTGTGGTAGAGAGAGTGTAGTCACACACTTTCTCGGTGACATGCACCGTAACTTATAGTTGTGGCGTCATATGCCTGAAGCTCTGTACTCCTTTCGTTTTTCCTTTTTATAATAAACACATTTAAAGTAGATTTTTAATATATATTTACGAGCATGTTACACATTGAAATAAAAGTAATTATACCGATTTTATCGCGTTTATTTCATGCTTTAACGTTACCGACGTTTCTGCTGCTTTACAGCAACCATGGTCACGGGAGGACTGAGGTGCTAGACGTCCTAGTGTCATGCTTAGAACTGAGTCAGGAACGTAAAAAATATAAAACCAACGTGATAAATTCCATATAATTAGTTTTATTTCTTTACATTTTTAATATTTGTTTAATAGTACTTATGTATATTAACTTTCTTTTCTTACCAACACTTAGAGTTTATACCAAATTATGTATTGAAAAAAATACGCTATTATTATTATACACCACATAGCCAAGTTGGTAGAACGCTTGCCTCGGTAACGAGGATTGTAAGTTCAAACCCCGGCTCGCACCTCTGGGAACCACCTGTGCGAAACTCATTTTCAACCATGATTATCACTTGCTAAACGGTGAAGGAAAACATCGTGAGGAAAACTGCATGTCTGAGAGAGCCCCTCGGAAGACGTATGTAGTCCGCCAACTCGCACTGGGCCAGCGTGGTGGACTATGGCCTATTCCCCCCATTCATTGAGGAGAGGCCCGTGCCCAGAATTATTATTATTATTATTATACACGCTCTAATTAGGCATTTTTGTGTTTTTCATGATCTATACTACTACAGAACTCGCAAAGCAATAACCGAAAGAACTTTGTGAGCTGAGTTTGGAAGGTGTGAAATCCAATATCGTCGAATCACATGATAGATGGAACCCATTAACAACAGAAGCACAGTGATGGCTCTACGCCCCCCGGTTTCAACGGCAACCGTTGAAATTTATATCCCCATGTTGCGTTGCCAAAACGAAGTTACATAAATCGATTGGTTATTAAAAAATACAACCAATAACATTACTGTTGTGTCCACCTATCCAAATGTATCCACAATTATTTAAAACAATTGATATTGGTTATAGAATTTCAAGCTATGTGCTATTAAAAACACCGAGGTATCTTTTTTATTTGTTTTATACTCGCTGTCATCCGTAGTATACCCATTTAGTTATTAAATTTCCTGTATTATCGTATAGTAGGTTGTATGTAATGACTGTATGTAGGCATTATGTGTGACTTAATGACTGTAATTCGAGTATTTTTGGAATACTCTCTAAATAACTGAGATAGAGTTGATATTGTAGCGGCCTCTTCAACCGCGCCACAAGCTACTAGTAGCTAGTTTTCGGAGCACGTAGCATAAATACAAGATCCCGACAATGACCGTCGGGGCTTAGCGGCCGCCCCGCCAGGTATACCACCCGCCCGGCTGGAAGATCTTCCCTTTTCCAGTGAAAATGCCATTACGTAGTGACAATAATAACCAAAGCACCAAAATATACGCGAACATTTCATTAATAGTTTTCTCTATGTATACCTGTAAGCAACGCATAGATATTTAGAACTTACCTTTTTTATTACGTTTGTGGGGTAATAGGATATAGGTTTTTTTTTTGGTCATCCACTGACCACCGCTGCGACCGGCATGTTTACATATATTACTCTCTCTCTCTCTCTCACATTGTTTTATATCAGTGTCTCGATTTTCATTGTTAAACTGTGTATTCTACAATAAATACTTTACTAGTGCTGAAGACGTGATTTAAATTGGCTCTCGAAGTCCTTACCCACAACAATGCCATTATAAAATGAACCGCAACCGTATACACTGAACTCCGGGTTAAATTGTACATAATACTCCCAGGAGTCTTAAATACCAATAACAAGAACATAATATAGGAAGAACAACAGTATGAAAACAACTGCAACGGATGTTGGCTGTCAAACGCCATTGCCGTAATGTCGGAACTCCCCGCGGAGTGCCCCGACGTGTTCAGAGTCTCTGAAATATGTGGATCTGTGTGCAGACATGTATTCATTTTTTTCAAGTAAATGAATAACATTTTCTGTATTCCCCAAAGTGGTGGCTGAAGTACACTTATTGATTTCATATATTTACGCTAATACTGCAAAACGAATGAAACGGATTTTATCGCGTTTAATAATAATATCGCCAGACGAACACATCAACTATACGGTCCCACACTAAGCAACGCTTGTATTATGGGAACCGTACAATGGACTGAAGTTCCTTTTTGCGCCAAAGTACCATCGGTGGTTTGGAGACATTTTCTACGTATATTCATAAAATATTTCTTTGTTTTTTTAATATTATTATAATTAACTTTCTTGACTAAATCCAAATAACCCTCAGCATCCATAATTGGCACCTGCGTAGAGCGCACTTGTTACTATCAGACTTTATGGACATACAAAACAAAAAAAAGAAACCGTGCGTCATAGACAAGACATAAGAAATACAACAGCTATGCAGGAAAACTCGAGTGTTAGGTTGTAGGAAGTCGCGATAACGAACAAAGTTCGCCGAGAAAAACGTCGACACGGTTCCGAAGTCGAGTTCCACTTATGTTATGTTGCGCTGAATTTTGTTTTATAAATGAACCAGGCAGCAGCTTTTTTTCGAAAAGAGGTACTGTAATACCAATTTAAATGGACAAAAAAGTCTTTAAATTTCGCGATAAAAATATAGTTTACCAGTTCGATAGTAAGATATCTTTGTGTATACAAACTGAAGATATATATAATGAATTAAAAATCAACTAGTATCGGAAAGCATTCAGCAAATACCCACCACCTACGGCTGGCAGGGTACCGAAAATGCCTGCAGCAATGCCACGTTGAATGGCAATGATGATCTGTTGGCCAAAATGAGTGCCACCATTCTGGTCACCAGATGTCTCCACCAGACATTTTAAAATCTCTTTGAACACGGACCCAATGTCTCTAACCTGAACGCCTCATTAAAATAAGTTGTATCCACTTATATATACATACGAAAGCTAAATATTGTTAGATGTAGAGAACTCTACACTATTTTAATAATAGTTTTACATTGTGTTATAACTTAATAAATAATACCTTCATAGTAGTTTATTGCCTTTGATGAAATTTAAAAGATGATAAATAGATAAAATATTCAAATCTGTCTGAAACTTTAATCGCGTATTTAACGTCATGTCTGGATCATTATCAAATTTTCTTTGATCACGTTTTACAAAATAACTGACGACTCCATTGAAATGTCTATTAAGTCAATACCAGTTTAATATACAGTCTGTGTTTTTGAAGTAAATAATACTAAGAAACTAGTAAAAATAGTTAACTAGACATAATAATCCAGTAAACTTATTATTATTTTTTCTTAGCTATTTATGTATAATTTATGTTAAGCGAGTAATTTATAAATCAATATATAATAATAATAATAATTCCAGCCCTTTTTTAATTTCCCACTGCTGGGCACGGGCCTCCCCTCAATGCGAGGGGGATAAGGCCATTGTCCACCACGCTGGCCCAGTGCGGGTTGGCGAAGTTGACACATCATTTGAGGGGTTCTCTCAGACATCCAGGTTTCCTCACGATGTTTTCCTTCACCGTTCAGCAATTGATAATTATGGTTGAAAATGAAATTCGCACATGAAATCCCAGAGGGGCATAGCATTCTGCATTGGATGTCTCGATGTATTAAGTTTGCTTAAAAAAATACCTAAAGCGATAAAACACCATAAAGTTAGTAAAAGTAGCGGTTTTTATAAACCTTATGGTATTGTATCGGATTAGGTACTTTTTTAAACAAACTTAATACATCGAGACATCCAATGCAGAATGATAATATCGCAAAACACTAAATTACATCGTAAAGATGTCCAAATTTTTCGTAAAAAAATAAAAACCATTGACATTATGAATTTCGCGCCCTGATCCTGAGCTTCCACCTTAATAGTAATAATAATAAGCAGGTTAAAACAGAAAACTGAACTAAATATAAAATCTACTCCAGTTACCTACGCCACCGTCACCGGGTATAAAGTTCCCAGAAGGCTGGCAGCATTTTCTCTTTGGATAAACTCAGTGAGGTAAAAACAAAATGCTAAGCCGACGAGGTGAGGTACGCTGCTATTGGTAGTTCATTAGTGCGCTCAACACGCGTTGGGAAGCTAATCCAATGAACATTTCGTAGTGCTATTTCAGAGAAAATTGTTTTCAGGAATCATTATGCCGATTTTGTTCACTAAATTATGCAGAATGAATTTAAAACTTTACTGAAATAAATAACTAAGCTGCTACATGAATTCTCTGCGTCTTCATAACATTCATATACTTTCACGAACTACATTTCCTTTAGAAATAACAATATTGTATTGTATAATTTCTTATATTTACGCGAATACTACACATTGAAATAAAACTATTCCTCCCGAGACCATGGTTGCTGTAAGGCAGCCGAAACGTAGGGAACGTAAAAGCATAAAATAAACGCGATAAAATCCTTAAAAAATAGTTTTATTTCAATCAAATAGATCAATCAATCTGTCATGTCGTGAAGAAACCTGCACGTCTGTGAGTATCCGTCGAAAGACGTGTGAACTTCGCCAACCTGCACTGGGCTAGCGCGGTGGACTATGACCTAATCTCCTTCGCATTGAGAGAAAGCTGGTGATCAAAATTAGTTGGGAATTATAAAAAGAAGGTTAACATTCCTATCTCTCTTTACACGGGCTATACCCGGATTTTTGGAAGGCTTGCGTGGGGACATGGGTCCAACACGTAGAGGCCCTTATTGAGAATTTTAATGTTATGTTAGCCACCTGCTGGGGTCAATTGCTGAAAATGATAGCATAAACAGCGAATTGACCTCAGCAGGCGGAGGTTCATTCCGGACATTCATTCATATTAGAGGACATTCCTATTATTATTAATCATCTCTGTGAAAAACAAAGTTCACAAATAAAATGCGCACTTAGTTAATGGCGATCTAATTTGTAACTGCATAATGCACTTCAAATTATAATGCAGGTACTGCAGCCATCGAGTGGGTTGATCAAGTTAGTGTAGTTAGGCTGTAGCACCTGGCGGAAACCGCAAACAAATTGGACCAATGCTGACGTGTGAGCGCCAAAGTGTAGTTAGAATTATGCCTAACGTGTTCAGTGGGAGTATATCTATACATCTATACTAATAAATAAAAACGGAGTGTCTGTTTGTAATATTAAAATAACCGCTTTTTACTAAGTGCATTTGGATGTATACACGGTACATATACCAAAACATTTTTTTTTTTCATTTTTTGTTTGTCTGTATGGCTGTCTGTTTGTTTCGGCTAATCTCTGAAATGGCTGGACCTATTTTACACTAAAACAATCAGTAAATGCATCATGAAAGCAGATGTACTTGGCACTAAGACATCATTAATCTTTATATATCTATTCAAAGAAAAAAACAATTGCACTTCGGTCCAACACATTGTCTTATTTTCAAAGAACATTATTACCGAATCCACAGCACCACAAAAGTTTCTTATCATCCCTAGACTTGGAACTCGATGAGTATGTTCACATCGTCAAAGGCCCAAGTCTTTTGTCACAAAGAATATGAGCGTAGTTTGTGAGGCGCGCTCCACTGGAGAGTTTCGTGTCGACAGTCTCCACTAAATAAATAATTGCGTTCGTTTAAAATGCGGCTAGTTCTTCTTGAGCTAGTTAGACTTGTTCGTCTCTTTTTATGGAGTTCGTTGTCAGTGTTTTATTTGTCGGTATACCAATTCTTCTTTTGTTTTTCAATATTGCGTACTGTTGTGCATCCCTTACTTCTACGCTTTTAGATCCAGTTTGAACTTTGGCGTCTTAACGAAATATATCTTAATGTGATGAGTAGGTGGGTTACATTGTGATCTCATTTCGTTATATCAAGAATAATTTTATTAAAAACATATATACATTCAATTTTATATAGATATATTGTTTTAATCGTAAGAAGTTCGTAAATACAAGACTAACCCCACAGACTTGTTAGAATATTCGGACAACACCATGCGTAGGCCACAAGTGAAACCTAAAAAAACTGCGCTGGAGCATGTATGTACACGCATTCATGTACACAAAAATACTATGTTCAGAACTTCTCAATCTATGCCGACCTAAATGGTCACTTACTAAACAACTTACTTTAACTTAATAAAACTTTTTGCTAAGTAAATCTTAGCAAAATGTTTTGTATGTGCTAACATTTACTACAAATGCGTTGAAAAAGTGGCTTCAATTTGCTAGTGGCAACGTTACGTCTGAACTTCTAAACCCTTCTGTGACAGGCCCCAAAATAACATATTGTTTAATGACGGTTTAAACTTCTGATAAAATATGCTTTTATAAATAAAAAAACGTTAATACAATTTGAAACTTAAGTAGTATTAGAATGTGAAGAGAATTTAAAAAGACATGTTTTCATTTACTCCCCAGAAAATTACAATGGTTTTTCGCGACTAACAATGCCGACAGAAACATCTACATAATTTTATACTTTCAAAAGGAAATAGACTATTATTTCGCCGGTGACAATGGCCCCTAACTACGTGGAGATAAGAGTTTAATGGGCGAATCAACACAGATCATGGGGCTTTTATTGCAATACACAATGGTGATTGCGAGCAACACCGTCGCAGGAATAGTGTACGTATTCGACTTGGCAACCGGCGTATTAAGATTATGTTTAGGCTTCAAGATAATATGTTGTCACCTTCATACATAAACGGTTATACACTAAAACCGTCCCCCTCTACCTCCCCCTAATACATATGCACATAGTCCTTATACATAAATATAAATCGGAACCCTGAACAAACAGATTTCTAAATAATTATATTAGTTAGAGATGTTTAGCACCTGAAATACAGGCTGTCCTTTTTTTTTTTTGTTTCCGCTGGGAAATGCGTTTACGCATACTGCCCAAGCCCGGGGGAGCAAGGACGGTTATGTGGGGCTCCTGGAAGAAGTCCAGACTTCCCACTAAAACCCAGCGCCGCCCTCTCTGCCTTTTGTGGGGCGCCACGGGATCGCTCTACGAGCACACTACCGTGACGCCCCGGCAAATACAGGCTGTCCTAGTTTGAGTGCCAGTATTACACTGATATGAGATCTAAGAAGTAAAAAAATAACATTATTACTGTATAGTGCTGCCACAGGATAAATTTGAAAATAAATAACAATAAACTTATTCTGCATTTCGGACTCGGATGAACGAAATCAAAATTACGTAAATGGAACAGAAAAACTTTAAGAATTTTTTTTTTTTATATGCGTATGGTTTTATACGCAAAATGCTAATTTAATGCAAATATTTTTTAAATTATATTTTTATTCATCAAATTTTGTATCCACTACAATATTTGTAATGTGTAGAAGCATAGTTCTAAAATTTGCGAATGTTAACAAACTTATCATTTGGCCGATCATCTATTTGAAGCCGCGTGGTTTTCTTCAGATTTACTTATTTGTTAAGTGCAACGTTCACTATTTTTAATTATGATTCTTTCTGATTGTAACTATTTTGTTGGCATTCTGTTTTTTTTTTAATATCTAGGCCATAAACATGCTAGCACTTTCATCTTATTCGATTTGCCGCCGCTACAAGATGTGACTTATTTGACGACACTGATATATTTTCAACATGCTTAAATATTTACAAAGACGAGTCGTGTGTCCGTGTTTGTACAAGCCACACGTCCCCGCGGGACTTCAGCTTAAGAATTCCATCTGTTGGGTGTGAAGCGTGGTTAACCTTTATCAAAAGGGTGTAAATGATTATAGGGTGTTGTTACTTGTTAAATATAAAAAAACAGCACACCAATCGTTTCACCAAACTAAGCAACATTTGTATTATGGAGCCATACTGTGGAGTAGGGACCATAAAGGTGACACCATGATCAGAGTAAATTACGAAAGTAAAAACCCAAGTTTGCCCGAGATGATTGCTGCCGGTGATAGCTTGTCTTTATTTATAAAAACTCTTTTTTGTATACTGGTGGTAGGCTTCGGCCGTGGCTAGTCACCACCCACTGAACAAAGCCATGTCGCCAAGCGGCCTAGCCGTGTTCCGGCATGATGTTCGGTGTTGCCATTCATGGATGGCGGGTCAGATCAGCTGCGCTGCATGTGCCTAGTGAATGTAGCGTCTCTATCTACTGCCGCCTTCCTACCTAGGCAAGTATGCTCCATCGTAGATCTCATCGTCACTTACCATCAGGAGAGATCGAGATCAAATACTTGCCAATAATGTTATAAAAAAAAAAAAAAAACTACGTTTACTCCCAAAAAAAATATATATTAAGCTCCAGAGTGCTGCCATGCAAGGCGCACAAGGCCATGTGAAATTCTGACAAAAAATCTATCTTATCTTGAGGCTATCTGTATTCCGACTATTTGACCGACCGACCGTTGGGTCTCTGTAGGCAGATGGCAGCCGATACTAGTACAAAAAGAATTGGTAAAAAGGCGAGGAAAAGATGTGCTTTTTCCCCCACACGATCCACCAAACTCCCAGTCCGGTAAGCCCAGTAGAACATTACTCATGTCATGCAGTCCTTGAAACATTTTGAAATAATTGTTTTTGTAATAAATAATATCCATCAGATCATATAATTAGCATTGGGCACACAAGGGCATCTTCGATCTATCAATACAGTATTACCCTGAAGTATCGACCTTAATTACATCTGTATCCAAACAAATTCACAACAAAACCCAATTCTGTCAAAGGGAACCATTACAAATGATATACACAATTTGATTTGTCGGTTTCGGGGTCGCGACCCGTAAATGTAGTTCTATTGCTAACTGAAAGTTGAAAGCTTTGTCATCGGCTGTTATTGTAAAACGCTACATTTTATACCTATATTTGTGTTATACTTTAATGTCGAGTCATGTTTCTCCAACTCATAAATGACTATGTTAGTTTTATTATATATTAGCTGTCACGGCGAACTTCGTACCGCCTCAGAGTCAAATGTATGAGAAAATAAATGTGTTCGTCTGGCGATATTTATTATATTTATTTATTTTTAACTTTACATAATCACTTTTATGCACTATAGGTAACTAGAAGATATATATAATATAATATTGCCAGATAAACACACCAACTATACGGTCCCACACTAAGCAACGCTTGTATTACCGTACAATTGAATGAGAGTGAACTCAGTATATAACACTTATATAGATGTTACACATCCATACCTCGCGTAAAAACATTCATGCTCACCACACAAAGTTTGTCGCTACTAAGATTCGAACCCGGTATCCTTGGCATAGAAAGCAAGATCACTACCGACTACTATCGGGTCGTCAAATCTAAGCTACTCATCAAAAATGTATTCTAAATCCTCATAAATACAGACGCTTTTCAATTCAAACTCTACAACGTCTAACACCTTGAGGCAGGTTGACTGAATAATTCTATTACGCGAGGCTTTTGGCAAACATGTCGTATTTGCACGAATCCCGTAGATCGATTCCTCTGAGCTTCGGATCTGATCAACTACCCGTGGATGCTAAGGTATCTACTGCGACATGCTCTAGTAGATTTTCATTTACATCCTTGGAATGGGACGCCAAATATTGCTATTTTTTAAAAATGGTCCTGGGCCACCAGCGCATAATAATAATGTTACGATGCGTAAAAGAGATATGGATAACTCGTGAAATAGTCATCGAAGCTTCTCGAAACAAAATCGCATTGTCGGATCCATGGTCCCCTATCCATCTATGAAGAAAGATCTAGAATCGTCAACAATGTTGCAACCGGCTTCCAGAATATGAAAAAGAATTACTTGTAAACAAAAGGCGAGGGCAATTAACTACTCGGAATTCCAGGAATAATACCGAATTGACGAACGCAGCTACGTACACTAGAACATTCTAGTCCCTCCTTATTACCGTGTAAATAAGGTTCATTTTCTTTATAGAACATATCTGTTAAGTGGGGTTTTATCGACACCTTTCTGGAAAGATCCACCCTCGCTATTTTCACATTATAAATAGTGTGCACAATCAGCGACGAGACAGTTTATATTCGGAAGCGATAGTGAACACATCGGACGGAAGCGAACTAAGAAGATTATACCGGCGACTCCAGCGAAGACTGTGGACAACTGAGTCTCAAAGGACTTGGACTATTGTTATTTGAGTGTTTAACTATTTAGTGTTCTGGTGTGTACTATATGCCTATGTGTGGAGAGTGATAATTTTTTTTTTCACGTAATCGCCATTTAATTACCCCCGCACGTATAAGTACGCAGTTATGCCCCATTCTCACATTACTATTATTGAAAGATGTATCCATAGTATCAGTTTTCGTTACAAAGCCATAAACATAGTATAGTCATACCAGAAGTCGGGTTATATGGAATACTGTCTGGCACCTGCGTCGATATTGGATTTGTTGTTCAATAACCGTAATATATTATCGATGATATCGCGATATATCGTTTTATCGATACACTTGTTACAACCAGATATACTTTTGTAAAGGAGCTATGTTCGCATTTGTAGAGCTTGCTTGGAGGCGATATTGTTCGAGGACATATAATTGTTGTATGCCTAAATTTAACACAGCTATGTGGTGTACTAAATTATTAAAAGGATGCATGTCTACTCAGTTAGTTCGTTTTAAATCAGTAGGTATTGATTCGTATCGATAGTAATTTGATCAGTATCAGAGATACAGTATCAGATCAGATAGCTACGCGAGTATAATGGATAGCAATCAATTTGATTAGGTACAGGATTACATCAATTAAATCAGTCATGAAATTGTGTCAAAACGTTACAGTATATTACTTACCAGGCATTGTTATACAAAGTTATTTAGAAACGGTATACTAAGCATTGAACCTGCGTTTCTTTAGCGCTTTTGAAGTCAGAATTTCTATTTTTTTTTTATAATGGTTCACAAATAATCACCATTGTCATCATGTTGGAGAGTTTTTTTTTTATATAGACTTATCTAAATTCTGATTTCACATTACGAATTCAAATGCGCTAAAGAAGCGAAGGATCAAGGTAGTAAACCTATTCGGCATCACCATGTATCTCCGATCGTCGTCTCACTCACCTAGACGAACAACTCGGGTCAATGCACTCATCACTTTAATGCACTCACGTACCCACTATTCACTCGAGAGATGGGTACCTGTACTATACTTCACTGACTAAAAGTACAATTCTTGCTATTCAACTTCCAATATCCTATGGCCACGTCCAGACCGACCTCGTTCCGTGTAAAAATCAATGATCCACTAAATCAGGCTAAACTAGAAGCTGATTACTATACAAAAATGACTATTACATTTGTTTGTTGTGAGAAATGGTGATTTATTGAAATAAACTCCTATACTAACTATGACCAAGCTTAGTACATGTTGGAGCCACACCTACATCCAACAAAACATTCCAGTACAAAGAACAACAAAACCATGAAACATATAAATTGTAGCGTTACGTGCGATTGAGACAAAGCCCCGTTTGTCCATATTCTTGCGATGTTTGAGTGTAGTCTTTTGAGAATTGTCGCTTCCTCCGCTATCTGCAGTGGACGTATCGCATTGTTTTTATTAAAAAACGTTCTTCTTGAAAGCACAGTACGTCAAGTGCGAGATATATATAAACTATACAGTCAGTTTATAGATTACGTATATAAATACATTGTATGGTAATTCGAACAGCGCCTCAGCGGACGGTATTTAGAACTTTCAATTCGCCATACAATGTGTCTAAATACGTTGTCTATGAAGTACACGGTTTGCTTACGAAAAATCTCGCACTCAACGTACAGATTCCGAAAAATCACACGGGAAAACATGCGTAGGTGTACCTTCGCATGTTTTCCCTTGTTTGTTGTTCATACTCTAAATGTATTTAGAGTATGAAAATAATTATAGGTAGCTGAGCTGAATTATGACTGATTTTAAAATAACAAAGAGTACGAGTGGTAAGTTTTAGAAATTAATTTGCCGACATATAATGTAATTATTATAAGTTACAGACCAAGGTAATACAAATAAATATATTGGAATGATTATGTATCGATCTACGATATACGATACGATCAACCTAATGCCCGAGTTTAAATATGCATTATCAAATATTTACAGCTGCCTATGAACCATATTGATGTTTGGCTATGATGCAAAGAATAAGCGCAGAAGAAACTGGGATCTGGTAAGATATTCTGGGATCATATCTGTCTCATTTCTATGTATCGTGACGGGTTTATATACTCCCATTGCTCATAGCGTAATTACGTGTCCCCGATCTTTTGTTTATAAAAATAGGCTGGATGCACTAGTAGACCTTATTTCAATATGTTCCTTATTTAAATATGGACAAGAATTTCACAAACGATTCTTCAGGATTCAGAGATTTTTTTAATATTATATTTATATAATCTACAGATAGACGATAACGATTGAATGTTTGAACCTATTTTTTTACGGACATTGGCTTGCATAACCTCAATTTAGGAGCACCACAAAATTCATTCACTTCATCTAGGCCAATAAGATGCCCGCTATCGCTTATAAACGAAGCCGCCCCAAAGCTTAGCTTTGAAAGGTAGCTTGTGACGTAATTATGATTGATGTTCACATTACCATATCTGGCTTCTGTTTATCTTGTGTAAATCGCAATTGACCTGACCTTCAACTATTTTATAGTGATACGTCATTCCCCCTTAGGGATCATGGTATCAGTCTAATAGATGAATCATTTTTGTCATATAGATCTTATAAATCGAATCTTAGGGTTACGAGATTAACAAGATGGATGACATTGATATTTTTTTCTTTTTCATCAACTTTTTAATTATTTGAGGTTGTTGCATGGTCGTCATAATTACACTAAGTATGTATATATATATAAAAGAAATTCATGTTAGTTACACCATTTATAACTCAAGAACGGATGGACCGATTTTTATGATATTCGATTATTGAATTTGTGTCTGCCTCGAATAGCAGAATAACTTTTAAATAAAAACTAATTTTACGGATTCTATCGCGTTTATTTCTTGTTTTTTTACGTTTTCTGTGCCGTGACCATGGTTGCTGTAAAGCAGCCGAAAAGTCGGGAACGTAAAAAACAAAAAAATAAACGCGATAGAATCCGTAAAATTAGTTTTATTTATATATGTAGTATTTTTATGTATGTATATTAGTTTTATGTATATGTGTAGTATTCGCGTAAATATAAGAAATCAATAGCAGAATAACTATTAAAACGTGGAAAAAATCAATAAAATTAAGATATCATATAAAGATCTGATTCTGAGGCAGTACGACGTCCGCCGAGATAGCTATAATAAATAAGAAGTATATAATGTGAGATGAATTGTATAATGCACTGCACAAAAGTATGTGTAAATCCTAAAAATAATGCAAGTGATAAAGGTATAATTTCTAATACTTACTTTTTTTTTCGTTGTAAGCTGCTGTTAAAGACAGCAACATCTTTTAATAGCTATGGAAATATTTTAATATCTAGAAGGTTCTAGATTTTGGGGCAGTGCAAAAGGTTTCGATTTATTATAAATCTAGGCAGCCAACGAAAATGAAATTCAAATTCATCTTGATTAAAATCCAATATTAGCACAAAGTTTAGTGTACGTAAGGATTAAATTAGACATTGTTAGTGGATTCAACTAAAGATATTCATGCCTTATAAATGTTATCATGAATAACGGGCTTAAGAATTAGTACATAATTAAAATTGTAATCGTTAGGTAATCTCTCTCTTAGAACTCCACAACACAATATATAACAACAAATATAATAAGTTAGAGATGCGCTTTTAAATCAATTTGTTACCTACAGTTAAAATTGATTAAATTGATACTGTAGCGACCTCTTCAACTCACCGCAAGCTACAGAGATGGCGCTGCAGACGCATTGAGAACAATTGACAATTCCCCATACAATCCTGAAACGCGCTATGAGAGTTTTCGAGCCACATAACATATATACAAGATCCCGATTATAATCGTGGGGGCATAGCGACCGCCCCGCCAGACATAGCACCCGATGAAGAAGGAAGATCGTCCCTTTTCCGCAAAAGTATAAACGGAACACATCCAAATAAATGTGAGGTGTGATACAACAAAATGAAACTAAGCCAAACAATATTTACATTTACATTTAAATAGTATTTACATTTAAACTTGTATGTCACAAAAAGCGGCGAGGCCTAAACCTATAAATGTTATTACAACAAGTCACACGCTTCTGCTTTGAGATACTTCGGCTTTGGTTTAGAGTCACAGTTGCGTCACTAAACATTGTTGCGACAAGTATATAAAGATATATATCACACATTGATATAAAACTTATTTTACAGATTTTATCGCGTTTATTTTATGTTTTTACGTTCCCGACGTTTCGACTGCTTTACAGCAACCATGGTCATGGATCTGAAACCAGCTGAACCGTCGGTAACGTAACAACATAAAATAAACACGATACAATCTGTAGTAGTATTCGCGTAAATATAAGAAATCAATATAATTATGTACACTTTTTGATGGTATTTAATTTTCATGCGACATGGATTTTAAACGATTTTACCGAAATATTATATAATTGATAGAACTAGGCAATACTTGCCGGAAATCCATTGTTAAACAAATGGGGGATGAGGGTTCCTCATTCCTCGTTCCTCGCTGGTTTCTTTAATTATCGATCAAACCTGTTTGGTTTATAATTGGCAACGTTGACAAGCCGAGGGTCAGTGGTGGGTTCACCACTCAAATGGGGGATGAGGGTTCCTCATTCCTCGTTCCTCGGTCAGTGGTGAACCCACCACTGACCCTCGGCTTGTCAACGTTGCCAATTATAAACCAAACAGGTTTGATCGATAATTAAAGAAACCAGCAAAACCTAACTCCTCTAAATGTTAGTCGTGGGCTTGACACAAAGTACAGTGGCAAGGACAGCTTTATTTTAATTTTATTAAAAGAAGCCTAATCATACTCCTTGAAAAATAATACAGTACATAATTTATCAAAATCCCTTCATTTACAACCGTCCTATTGCATACATGTTTCAGCGAAGGTTCAAACTTTGAAACAAAGGGCTGGAACAAAGCGTGGTCTCAAACCCTCACTCCCCCACACATTACTTCACTTGATATATTTTACTAATTTCACTCTAGGAATAAAGAGTTGAATCTTACTTTACTTGATATATTGTACTAATTTCATTCTAGGAATAAAGAGTTGAATCCTTAGCTAGAATAACTGAAAAAAAAACAGCATTCCACAGCTTTTCCTTTAAATTTAGTGGGCACACTAAAATAAAAACAACCAGCTATTGAGCTGAGAAATTCTTAAAATTTGTCGAACATCAGGCGTTAATAAATATGAATTATGTACGTAGTAATTGAAAACATATGATTAACTTTTATAATTATGGATTAAAAAGGCACTCGCTCAGGATAGATGCGTCCTTATCACAGATATATTAGAGGAGATATGTTATGAAAGCGGCGGGCTTGCGCTCACCTTTAGCCAAAATTACGCTAACATAGAGTTTTCGCCGTCAGTCGACTGCAACTGCACGTCGGTATCGGAGCTCTAACTTTTTTTTAAATGCCGTGTTATTCCGTGGTTGTGTGCAAAAATACTAGCAGCAAAGTGAACTACGCGAAAGATGGAATCTCATTTCACCAGCCAGTATTAAGTATTTTATTTATTCGTCTTTAAAATCATTAAAAACAACAAATCAAAAAATATTTAATGCCTTTATTATGTTATTTTAGGTTTCATGTAGCACAACGACTTTTTTATTTTTGTACAAAATACATGGCTCTTTAAGTACCACCTATGTTCGCTACTGAGTGAATGTACGAGGCAATGTATAGATCGTCTAACGATACTTTGAATAAACTGGTGCGTCGCGTGGTACGGCCGCTGTATACGGCGACGACGCAGCACGCACCGAGGAGACTTCGTATTGGTTGGTTTTAGCGAGTGGTTGGGAACAAAACGGAGACAGCGAGTTCCCATACATTTTGAACCGCACGGCATATCTCTCGTGATCTGTGGTCCTTATCATAATTTGTTTTTTCGTTCCACTCCTATCGGAGTTCAGACAGCATCAAGGCTGCATCATCCTCAGACAACGAAATAGTGGGATTCAGGCCAGATGAATAACGTGATGTATTACCAGATTTTAAATGCCTGTTAGCACCAGAGAAAAGACCGCCTCCGGGCCAAATCAACCTGGTTACACATTGTATGAAAGTACACAAAAATCTCACTCGCAGCCAACGTGTTCACCAGTGAGGGGCAGACTCTTATTTCGTTTTATTTGAATGAATAGCCCTACCCAGGGCGCGGTCGCGTGCGGCATTTGTTTTCACTTAGAAAACCACTCGACGCCCTCCCAAATCCACTTTGTTGGTAGCTCGGAAGTGAGCGGATTTAATATCAATGACGTGTTTTGTATGTGATATAAAGGGCCATTTCCAAACATAGTAGGTACCTACCTATTTACTTAATGCATCAAGCTTAACATAAAAATACTGTAACAAGTTACAATTATTTTTCTCAATTTCGAACATCATTTCGAAATAGGAATATTTTTTTTCGAATATGGAATTTCGTATATAACATTTCTGAGCCGCAACTTCCACCATTGTGCGGCTGTAAACCGTAGTTGACAGAAAATAAGTTAAAACCAAAATTATCGTCTTAAGATGAGTGAGATGACAAATAATACATTATCCACTTCGCTTAATTAATAGCCCCGCTCTGGTATAGACCGCGCAATGAAGCAGAAAGTGTTAAGAGAGAAAATTAACCCATGAAAATGAGAATTCATGAAATTTTCCACCCCTTCTTACCGTAATGCTGACACGAATTTGTTCTATGCAGAAGAGGGTCTGAGTTATGTACCTACCTAAAAATAAGTACTTTAGAATTGAGGTCGGGGCCCTAAACGCCAACTTTTAGAGTAATCGTACCTATAATCAGAAAGTCTGAGGGCACACCACAGATATGAATCCCGAAGGAGCACGTTTACGTTAACGTAAGCTTACTTTAA
Organism: Pheosia tremula; assembly: GCA_905333125.1. Lineage (NCBI taxonomy): Eukaryota > Metazoa > Arthropoda > Insecta > Lepidoptera > Notodontidae > Pheosia > Pheosia tremula. Next base: position 8,156,175 of record HG995404.1, on the reverse strand, counting down.
AATATTGTACTTGAGCCACAGCCCTGCCTTTTCGTATGGTATTTTGAACACGTGTTAGGTCAAAACGAAAAAACAATAAGGTCAAGTAAAATAAATAGATTTCATATAATATATAATAATATAACACCGCATGAATCATATCAATTTAAATCATATTTTGAAACATGAGAATCTAATTTTCAATAATTAGTAGCAGGAGCTTTACGGTGAAGACAAACATGATGCTCATGTTGCTTCAACCTGACCCTCAAAATCATAAAAAGTTTTCACCCATTGACAATGTCGTTAACAATCACTTCTCTTCTAAAAATGCATTGTAATATATTAATTAAAATTTCTATAGACTTTGAGGTAAAAATACCTTTAACAAAGACTTGTGCTTATGAGATCGTATTGTCATTTTACTGCCCACTTCACTTACATACAAGATAAATAAACACAAAAATCTGCGGCATAAAGGCATAACGAAGTGTCATCAACTCACGCGCCATATTATCCGGGATAAAGGACTCTAGTTGAGGGTATTTTACAAATGGAGTACCGTCATACGTTACAAACATAATTATTTTTTACACAACAAAGTTACGACCATCGCTTCAGGCCTCATTATGTGATGTTTCGCTCGTACGTGTAATTAAATTTGAGGGGAGCCCTCAAGTTTTCATGTACAGAACCGCATTGACAGTGGTGTGTGTAAATAAGGAATGTGAATTTCTTATATTTACGCAAATACTACACATTGAAATAGAACTAATTTTACGGATCTTTTCGCGTAGATCGGACCACAAGCAACAATTAAATATGACTGTACCCCGTTTTAAACTATGTCACCAGGACGTCAACTACCTCAGTCCTCACATGACCATGGTTGCTGTAATTAAGCAGCCAAAACTTCGGGAACGTAAAATACATGAAATAAACGCGAAAAAATCCGTAACATTTGTTTTATTTCAAGGAATGTGAAATTAGTGGTACAAGAACGGAGTATAGAACTGGCAAGTGTTTGAGCAGCTTGCATGCAAGCTGTGTTTAGTTGGCGTCCACTACATTGAATGTGCAAGTAAACTGCAAAGGCCGTCGGCAGTTTAAATGCAGTTCCACCGGCTGCATCTAAATTGCTTTCAAACTAAATGCGAATAGCAACTTAGATTCAATGTAGTCATTAATTATTTCATTTCATTACACAAGTGGGGGTCTTTTTTACGGAATAACATTACAACCCTCACTATAGTGAACGAGTCTCAACAGGGTGTTGCTTTTATACTCTAGCTTTTTATGTCGGACCATCATTAGTTAGCCGCTGACAGGCTGACACGTCAACATAAATAAAAAAACGTAGCCTATTCATTAATTTTAATGACACACTGGTGAATAGTTGATTGCATGATTTGTGATTCATACATTTTATTAAGGTTGTAGTGTTAAGAATGACTATGGTTTGTTTTGATACTATTTCCCAGCTATGTTTCTCTTTTCTTTGGAATATTGTATCTATACTAATCTATACTTCTATACTATACTTTATACTTACTTACTTATTACTATGGATGGATGTTTGTTACTCTTTCACGCCAGAACGGCTGAACGGATCTGGATGAAATTTGGCAAAGAGATAGATTATAGTCTGGAATAGCACAGAGGCTACTTTTTATCCCGGTAAAATGTATGGTTCCCGTGGGATAGATTTGTTTAAATTTTTCATAGCGCAAAGGATCGACATGATTTTTTTGCGCGGGTAATTATAAAACTATAAAAAGCAGTGATAGCCAAGTTGGTAGAACGCTTGCCTCGGTAACGAGGATCGCACATGAAATCCAGTAATCCCAGAGGTGAGAGCCGGGGCTTGAACCTGCGATCCTCGTAACTGAAGTAAGCGCTCTACCAACTTGGATATCACTGTTCCATAATCTACAATAGTTAGTAGAATATAAATAAATAATAACCATTTATTACAATGCGAATTAGGCAAATTGAAACTATAATAATTCATTCGTTGAGATAAACATATCGCCCGCCAACAGATGTCGCTAATAAACACCACAGCTTATATTAACTCTAGTATCGTCGCTCGTATCTCAATAACGATAGCGTAATGCGGAAGTCACGTAATAAATCTTACGCCATTTGGCTACGAACATTTATTAGGGCGAACAGCTCGACAACATAGATAGATACGCATGAAGAGCGTTCAGCGTTATTATGTTATGTTTGATTTTATAGTAACGGTACATTTCGCAAACATACAAAAAAAAATACGCGAAAATTGACAAGGACAGTGCGAACTTCTTTCGTGCAATTATTAAAGGGCTTCAGTGTACTCAGCCAGCATAAAGTTTACACTGGTTAAAACGCCAAATACTTGTACCCCGTTCAGAGACTCGGCGAGGGGTAGAATTACACCGGGTAAAATTTACACTGCCCTGTTTACGCACGTTAGGTTAAGTTTTCGACTGACAAGTGTAGATTTTAGCGACCTCAATAGGTCGCAAAATTTTACCCTGCTGTCAGATCAGATCAAATCATGTCAAATCGCAACTCGAGACTATTTTTGACAAGTTAATAATAAAATTGGACAGCTAGTATTGATATAAAGCTATGATACCGTTCAGCGAGCCCCGGTTACTGTAATTTTTACTCGAGTAAAAATTATCCGGCTAAAGTAATCTCACCCCTAGGCGCGAAAGAAAACAATGCAGACTTCTTTGTTGCTTTGATTTGAAGTTACTTGTTCTGAACTAGCGAACTCGAATCTTTAACATCTCATACCGATAAAAGGATTTATTTTATCAGCCCACGGGTGACTTGTAAAGCGAAATTTCCGCCACCATTTGATTTTACGAGTATTTACTCGAGATGTGAACTCCCGTGAGCGGTGACTCTCTAGAGTGCCATTGAGCCCACTTGTCGGGGGTGGAAGCCATTTACTGGAGTGGGTTGTGCAAAAAATCTACGCAAAATATATCCTAACATGACCTCTCTTTCTTCCGTGCGGTATCGTCGATTCATAAAGGTTTAACAAGGGGCTAGATTACAAAGGTCTAATGTTTGACTCGATTTTGCTTTGAAGTTACAAAACAATTATGATATTATTGCCGTTTTAAATTGGTCAAGTTTAACAAAGCTATAACTGATTGACTTTGGACTTTTGATAGTACTAATGAAGGGATATTGCTTTACATTTATTAACTGATTGTTGGTTGTCAAAGAAATTGAATTATATTATTTTTTTATCTGTCATATTATGCAATATATCATTACGGATAAAGTATAAATAGGTTGTGTGGTACATGACCCATGATTTATCGTTTTTGATAGTGTAATAATAATTTCGAAAAATGTTGTTTTGATTAACATAAGTTGAAAAACAATCCAATAAGTTGCCAGAATTTCTTTAAAAAAGTGTCACAACATTCTAAAAAAATGTGGCGATAAAAAGCACATTCATCTCGTATTCAGGATTAGCGTCTGGTGTTGGTAACGAACCGACGACGTTTCTCCCGAGGGAACGCTCCCGTCACGGGACATTTTACCATGAAAAAAAAAGTGTCGTAGACCAGAAGACATCATGGATTCAGATGCTATCGTGGATTTTTGTTTCAATTTTTCTCGTTGCAAGATTTTCCTGCTGGGGTTACGTTCTTATCGCGCTTAATTTGGATATTAAACAAAAAAACAGCTGCTACGCTTATCTTCCTTACAGTTTTCTTTAAAGAAAAGTCGAGGAAATGTCTTCAGTAATCATTATCAAAATGTCAAATAACTTTTTAGTACTTAATTACTTATATAAAATATACATCTTTAAGTACAATCAGTTCAAATTTTATTTCAAAAAACGAACAAATTTATGTTTTTTTTTGTGGTAACTAATACAAAAAATAATAACTTAATATTGTACGTAAACTTACACGGATACAAATATACGTCGCTTGCGAGCTTATCAGCACTCTAACCTTATACTGGTACCAATTTGTATGAAGAATTTAAACAATTCAGATACCGTCCGCTTGAACATTAAAAATGCTCAAACTATGCAGGACACGCCACGAAAAAACTCGCACTTGAAGCTCTGATGTTATTTCCCTAAACTAATATTCCTTCGCCGCCATCCTGTCCATAAAATCATGAGACAGCTGTGCACGTAAGTACACGTCAGCTCATTATTTGCGCACTACATAATTCAGCGTGTCCCGGGAAAAGATAATAAGTTCGGTGACACAAATATGTATAAACAACAATATTGTATGAAGAACCATCCCACAAAGAGGACATGGTTATTTTTATGTACGTTTATTATTAAAGAAGCTGCTGCCTCCATGGGGATAGCTCCATTTACCGGATCTTCCAGCCAGATGGGTATGCATGGCGGGGCGGCCGCTATGCCCCGACGGTTATTGTCGGGATCTAGGTAGTATATATGTTACGTGCTCCGAAAACTCTCATAGCGCGTTTCAGGCTTGTATGGAGCCTCGTAATTTGTTCTGATTGTCGTCTGCAGCGCCATCTTTAGCTTGTGATGAGGTTGAAAAGGTCGGAACAGTATACTCTTACACCCACTAAGTTCCAAACTTTTAATATTTGAATTCAGAAAAATCCCACTAAGGGAATCAAGTGTATACAACGCAAACTCAACAAGTTTTAAATTACTTACAAACATTGAACAATTTATTGAGTTTATTGTGATGAGTGAAGTATAATTTAGCTTAAAATAGGTATAGATACAATTTATATAAGAGGGTGAGAATGGGAGGTAGTCAGTAAATCAGAAAGAATCAGCAAATATTTAAGATTTACAGGACATTTTGCATTTCAGTGATACCTACATCACAAAGGGAATCGGGAAAATTTTAACACATCAAGAATATATTTTTCTTATGCTTAAGTCCCGTTTTTGTTCCTCTCAGTGATGTCACATCTATATATATATATATATATGTGTATGTGTAGTGTGTAGGCTTCGGCCGTGGTTAGTCACCACCCACTGAATAAAGCCATGTCGCCAAGCGGCCTAGCCGTGTTCCAGCATGATGTTCGGTGTTGCCATTCATGGATGGCGGGTCAGATCAGCTGCGCTGCATGTGCCTAGTGAATGTAGCGTCTCGATCTACTGCCGCGCCGCCTTCCTACCTAGGCAAGTATGCTCCATCGTAGATCTCATCATCACTTACCATCAGGTGAGATCGAGATCAAATACTTGCCTATAATGTAATAAAAAAAAACACTATGCAGTAAAAAGAAAAGTAAACACACAGTTTTCAATTACAAAGCCAGCTACAGCCGTAGACCGACTAAATAAATCTCTGATATTTTTTTAAAATATTGTATGCGGGTTGGTGAACGGTGGTCAATTTAATTACATGGTAGGTGCACTTTGGACGCGAGCCAAAATGTTCCGTATATGCTTAGCTGTTGTTGGTTGTGGCTGTGTAGGTTTTTTATGTGGAGTCACGCTCCTGCACTTATGCGGTCCTGGTAGCCTAGCTGAACTTATTTTTTTTTTATGTTATATCAAGTATTTGATCTCGATCTCACCTGATAGTAAGTGATGATGAGATCTACGATAGAGCATACTTGCCTAGAAGGTACCTGTTCACTCTCGACTTGGTGGACTCGACTCGACTGGTGAATTTAAAATAGAGACTACTAGTGAATTTGGCCTATTATAAAAATAGGATAGGGTACAATTCATTTATAAACATAATTTTAATACCCTCCACTATCCAGTTATCATTACTATACATACATCTCTTAATGCTTCAGGAATAATTTTATAATTACCAAATAATAATAATTCATAATAATTAGGCGACTATTGTTAATTACCGTATCCCAAAATTTTGCCCAAGTACATGGTCCTACGAATCCTTTTTTAAATATTAGCCAGGCAAAACTGTTTTACATTTCATTTGTGCAAAACCTAAATATTATACAAAGTAGGTCATTCAAATTATATGGTCGGTCGTGAATATTTTGATAAGAGACTTAGCTCAATAAGGCTCTCAGGGGAAACATAATTACACGTTAGGTTAAGGACGTAAATAGTAGGACGTAAGGTGATTACTGAATGAAATATTATATATACCGCAGTAAAGATGTATGGTGCATGATGTGGGTGAATGAGAGTGAACTATCAAGTAGTAGATATAGAACACAAATTTATTTGTAGCGATCAATCAGTACAAATTAAAAACTATTGTTCTCACGTTAATTTAACTTCGGCAACAATATACATCTTTACTTACATTGTTATAAAGACCATATTTTTATATCACCAGCATTATTTTTCAACGTCAGCTTGAACGGAAAGTTTCACTTGTCGGCTGCATAAGCGTCGTTAGTTGACAGTGGCTGCTCGTTAAACTAGCTAAAGGACAGTCTCCGCGCACTGACGGCACTTTGGGTTAGACATCGTTATATCATGAGCAAAATTTATTGTTTTAGGATAAAGATAGGGGATATTTCTGTAAAGTTTTATATAAAATCGTTTAAACAATAGAATGATAGAGGTGTCGAACAGCATGACATAGAATAGGTCAATGCAATGACTTTGATACAACTTGGTACAGGGATATACTAGGTTTTATCAAAATTGATTTAATTTTTTTATAGACTTACCCCCATTTATAGACGCTTTATAACTTTATCAAACGTCACATAGTACTGCGCAAAGCAAAACTCTTGTGGGCAGTACTATATGACGTTTGTTAAAGTTATAACACTATTATAAATTCGGTCGTAAACCTATCTACTATACTTCCCTGTGTGATTTATTTCAACAAAAGCTGGATTTAAAAAGGTAAATAACTTAGTTACTCTTTGGATGTCCGCTCCTATTCAAGCTTGTCAAAAAATCACGGAACTTTATAAAGAAAACTGAGATGAAAGCTAATAATTACTAATTTCATCAAAAAGAGGCTGGATCCTATAATGAATACTTCATAAGTTCCGAAAGGAAACTTCGAAGGTCAAATTAGGAGATCTTAATTAACAAGACAAACTAATTACAACTCGCCCTTCAAACCTTTCCGCAAAATGGGAGTACCGCAGGGCGCAGTATTCCGCCCGATACTATTGAGGGTGGTTGTGTAATATTTCATAACTGAAAGCATTAACAAAAACACCGTGTCACGTCGTAGGGAGACGTAACACTGTGGATGGGAATATCTGCAAGTCACTGAAGTATTAGAGAACATTAGACTTTACTTACAATGATAAACAGGTCCGCACAAAGTTTTTTATGTGGTCCGTATTATCAATATCATGTTGAACTTTCCAAGGAAGTTTTATGGTGATGTTGTATTTTTATATGTTGCATAAAACATATATATGTTTAACACTTTAAATGTTTATCATAAATATGTTGAACATCCGAATTTAATTTCATTGAAGTGATTGCAAAGATCTTTATTGAGTTTCTTGTTCTTTGTTAAGTAATATTTTCTATAATGAAGCCGAATCTAATAACAAGAAGAACTTATACATTAAATCCCGGAAAATGAAAAGCAGCCACAGCCACCCAAAGCCATGCATAGCCAAAAAATTAAAGTCCACCAGTGCAAAGTCACGGGAACTGCTGCTACATAAATTAATATGATAATATTTATCCTAATCTCAATGCATTACTACAAGACATTAGTGGCCGCAAAGTGTAGCGATGGCAGAACTCCAAGCCTTTACCAGTATCCAGGGGCAGGTAATGCGATGCTGATATTATGTAAAGCGAACACGTTTCCCCCTCGACGCGGGGAGGGAGCAGCAAACTGACAAACGAGGAACATATTCTGGTAACTGAGTTTACAAAATGTGGCAATTTATTGTGATATACGAACTTTTTTATTGAAATAAAACTTATTTTCGAATAATAATAAAAACAAACTATGCCACTAGGGCGTCTAACACCTCAGTCCTCTCGTGACCATTGTTGCTGTAATGCAGCCGAAACGTCGGGAACGTAAAAACCAAAAATAAACGCGATTAAATCTGTAAAATAAGTTTTATCTCAATGTGTAGTATTCGCGTTAATATAAGAAAACTTTTTTATTCCATACCAATACTATTTCTATGTTGTGAAATTCGTGTTTTTCTTTTGGATGACCAAATTTTTTTTATTTGTCCTGTAATGTTTTCAGGCAAACATCTTAAATGCCAACGTGTTAGTACCTATTTATGGTGTAGAGTATATACACAGACAAGCGAGTTGTAGAAAATTTGGTACTGATATAATATTATAACAACTTGAAACAAATGAAAAAGTAAGTATCCGCTATCAGAGAGAAATATAAATTACTTCGATACTGAGTAACATTTCAACAAGCCCGTTTACATAAATCTCTTTAGTTGCGATAAAGAAAAAAAATAAAACGGAACTTTTATTAAAACCGTGGAGACGATTTCGCAGAAATATTAAATAATGGAGTCGAGTCGTATTTCAATGATTTACTTTAGAGCCTGTCTGGCAATGTTATTTAAAATTGGTTCCATTTTATATAGATAAATATTTTTAATCCAAGATCAAATTAATGAGATTTATTTTACATATAAGCAATAAGGCACTGTTATTTACGTGACATATTAAAAAAACATTGAAATTATAAATATAACGGGATGAACTCACTCCACAGTTTAGTATCAATTTTCTGACTATGTAAAGAATACTTGAAACCATATCTCGAAACTATAACTATTTTTTTGTCATGTATGGAAGTTCTTGAGCAACCGACCTTTATAACTATTATACTCAAACTATTCTACTATTATACTAACTCCAGTATAAAGGAACCTGTCAAAAATGTATCCTACCTTATACAAGGTGTAACAATAATAGTGTAAAATATTTTAACATCGCTAACAGTAACTTATAAAGACAATATTCCCAATGAAATTATAACACATTTAAAAAAATACATCATGTACTGAGCGCAAGGCCAAAATATACTGGGTCATTTGTTTTTAAAAAAATGAAACATCATTTGAACTATCATTTTATACATCAACATCATCCATATTACTCATGGGGTAAAATATCTTACACTATTTTTATTATACTCTTATATGTACCTAATACCGAACCCAGTTTATCTCAACAAATTCTTAAATCCGCTTAGTATCAAAATAGTACAAAAATGTCCTAAGCATTACGGCACAATATTTTCAAGGGAACATTATGTAATAGACGGCTTAAACACCTTGCTCCGTTAAGCTCAAATAAACCCCTTTAGGTGGCTCGTGAACATTGTAAGCTATAGGTACCTAGTTCGCACTAGTTGAAATAGGTTGTACTACGTGGTGCGAATACCGCGAGGGTTTGCAAGGATGTAGTCTCACTAGATAGGCTAAATTTGAAAAAGTTACTGATCAAAAGGCTGTGAGTACGAGCGGTGGTATTGGTAATGACGTCGACAAAGTTACATGGATGTTAAATCTCGCTCTTTGAGTAAAGTATATTACCGATAAGAATAGTAATATCGCCAAACCAACACACCGACTGGGTACCATAAAATTTACTGGACACAAGCCCAGAATATATAAACATAAATATTAAACGTATATAACTAGTGTAAATATTGGGTCGGCATATATTCATGCTAATCACACAAAGTTTGCAACTACCGAGATTCGAAACTTGTACCTTGGACCCTCGTTACTGTAAGCAGACTCATTCCCAACTGCGCTAATTGCATCAGCATATCATATCAGAACTATCATAGTGATATATACCATTGTTAAGTCTTTCTGTGGCGACCTCTTGAAAACCAACCTACAAAAACTAGGTTCCCCACGCTGATACATAGATGGCGCTGCAAACGACGTCCAAAACAAATGACGATACTTCATACAATCCTGAAACGCGCTATTAAAGTTTTTGGAGCATGCACGACTCCGACGATAACAATCGTAGCATAGCGGCCAGCCCCAGCAGGCGTACCACCTAACCACCTCCACCTAACTGGAAAATCTTCTCTAAAAATCGAAATAGTACGAAATTGCTCGGTATTTATAGTCTAACTTTTTGGACGTTATTACTTGTAACGTATAATAAAACCATACGAAGTTTTGACACTTGCCTTTTGAACACTCCATTCACGTGTACGAGATTAGGGCATGCTTTGCTGTTGTTTTAATACAAAGAGTATCACTTCTACTCACTTTGTCATGCTATGGTGACATATAGACTTATATTGATCAGTTATTTACGCGATGCCACTTCTAGTAATATCTACAAATATTTTCAACCGTGTTTCACAATTCGTTGGTATAGCAGGAAAATTGTTAAGACACACATTGTCGTACGTGTTTACTCCTGACATTTTAAAAATGAAGTGTATACCAAAGAACAGTAAATACTTTAGTATTATTTTTCTAATACTTTATGACGTTTTATATGGAGAAATGAAGTTTAATGTTTTGTGTAATCTGTCTTCAATGCACCTTTTACAAATTTGGGGCTTAGTAATTATTTACCGGTAAACAAAACTTATTGGTAAATATAACTTATTATTAATTTAACTATATTATAAGTAACTGAGTTCGATTTAAGTTTCAATCAGTATGGACTAATCATTCAAGTAAATATAAAACAAATATACGAGTCGAATTGAGAACATCCTCCTTTCCATCAATCTATACTAATATTATAAATGTGAAAGTTTGGATGGATGGATGGATGGATGGATGTTTGTTACTCTTTCACGCCAGAGCGGCTGAACGGATCTGGTTGAAATTTGGCACAGAGATAGATTATAGTCTGGAATAGCACATAGGCTACTTTTTATCCCGGTAAAATGGGTTCCCGTGGGATAGACATACTTTTTAATTGCGGGTAACACCGCGGGGCGCAGCTAGTTAAAAATACAAATTGAATTTGTAGTGATTTTAATTTCGTGATTCAGGATGAACACTTTTAATACTTGCCTATAATGTAAAAAAATCTTATAATATTCATCGTAATGGAATCGATTATGATTCTTACACGGATTTAAAATAACACTATACCTGATTATCATAGGATATGTTATATCACAAAATAGTCATTGAGAGGCCGAGGACTGCACAGGCGAGGCATAAAAAGCTGGTGTAAATAAAAAACAAAGTCATACAAATTATTCTGCACTCAACGTTTATCGCAATCTTTTAAAGGATCATTGAACTCTTGTTAGCTTATTTTATCTTTGTTATACTTTTGCGTTCAACAAAAAAAAGCGTTAAGAACGCCTAACTATGTGCTTAATTGGAATTAAAAGTTTCAGTTCAAATGCTATATATATTTTATGAACTCTCTTGGATGTTTGCCAGTCGCCAGATTCCAGAGAACTATTACTGAAAATGAAAAACTAATTTCAAACAAAGACCACTTATGAAATTCAGTTTAGGTGCAGTTTTAATAGAATATTTGACGAAGCGTTTTAAACGCTGACGCGTTAACATTTGCTTAAGATTGTGAGCAGTTACTTTTGATCGAAATAATGAGATTTACATAAGAATTTAATGTGTTGAATAAAAGTTCAATTTTTGTTTTTTTTATTTGCTTATTAAGTTATGATACTTTCACTAGTCGTTGGATCGTTGGATATTTAACGAAATAGAATATTATTATTGGTCGAAAACACACTTTGCAAATAAGACAATAAGCAGAGCATATTTATTGTGAAGTAATGTAAAGGATTTTTTAATTATAAAAAATAGCGGTGGTGCCCATTTCAGTTTTTGGTTGATCGTCTAGTAAAACAAAATGTATGCAAACAAAAATAAAGTATGTACGCATAACAAAATATAAAACAATGGTAGTACAACAACTTTTTAAAATTTTAAAAACGATAATGGAGTCCAATACAGTTTCAGAACATTATTCTGGTATCTAAGTCACTTGGAACCTTTCATCATTTTCATCACAATTCAGGTCATCATTTCCTATTATCCGAGGTCGGTGCACAACGTATTTTCCTTCTAATTATCATAATTTACTTCTGTACTCACATTCATCTCAACCATGTTGATATCACATTTAAATCTCTATAATAATGTCTGTTAATTCCAAAATAGTATTTAGTATTTATGCAATTACCAACAGACAGAGTCAGAATACGAATTTGGCTTTTAGATATTGGATTCATAAATTCAGTATTCCGCGCCAAAGCCGCTGCCAAAATACTAATTTTAATATTTCAAAATTAAATAACTACACCAATTGGAACTGAAGTTTTGCTATTAATTAAAACTTGCCTAAGAGGCTCCGTGTTGCGAGAATCAAATTTAAAACTGTAATCTATTCACGAACTATGTCAGTTGGGATAAGTGGCTGGATTGGGGATTTGAAATAAAGCAATTCTAAAACAGCTTTGAATTTTATTGTATCCACCACGGTACCTAACTAAATCGTATAATATAATACTACTGGTACTGGTATTAGTACTGGTGGTGGTGGGTGGTTTACTGGTGGTAGGCTTCGGCCGTGGTTAGTCACCACACACTGAACAAAGCCATGTCGCCAAGCGGCCTAGCCGTGTTACGGCATGATGTTCGGTGTTGCCATTCATGGATGGCGGGTCAGATCAGCTGCGCTGCATGTGCCTAGTGAATTTAGCGTCTCGATCTACTGCCGCCTTCCTACCTAGGCAAGTATGCTCCATCGTAGATCTCATCGTCACTTACCATCAGGTGAGATCGAGATCAAATACTTGCCTATAATGTAATAAAAAAATATGTAAATAAAATGAAATAATTAAACAATACATTTCTGAATTACTTTTGTATCATATTGTTAAGATTGTATAAATATGTTGTTAGATAATGTCAAAATGTTTGATAATAATAAAAAAAACCACCCTTCTTAGTAATATTTACTTCGTTTAATGAGAATAGACACAATAGTGTAGCCTCGTTCAATAGGTAGATTAGGTACCCTAAAATATAACAATAAATCATTATATTGTAAATCGCTCCTAAAGCAAATAGGTACACGGTCTCTTTTTCAAAAAACATTTGTGTTGTATACTTCAGCATTGTGATTCATGACATTCGAATCAGCATATAAATGCTACCACGGCTGTTACAACATGTTATAACATGACTGTCTAGTTTTGACGTTGTCTTATTTGTCAGAAAATTGCGTTTTTCCATACTTATACCTACCCACATATACAGACAAGTAACATTGGTGACAAAAGTGTCTTGTTCGCTTGCGACAAATAATCTCAGAATTTATTTAGAACATTTTTGACGTAAATAATACTTTTAATTCTTATAATTTACTCTGAGTATTGGCACTAAGAAAATTTATGAAACAAAAGCTTTTCGGTAAGAGTGTAAGGATTGGCGGTTTAATTTATTTATTTATTATTTCAACAAAGAAGCAAGGCTGATCAATATTTTCTTAATTGCTTACTAATAAAACTTGACTTGCTGGGCTCGGTACTATGGCACCGACATTCAACATTAGTTACCGGGTTATGGATGATGTATGCCCTCATTTATCACCACCCAGTCGAGTGCTACCGATATTCACTCGATAATTCAACACCACATTTTACAATGATTCATATTCATTCATATTGATTCATATTCATATTCATTATATTCATTCATGGTAACGCAAAATGTGTTTAATATTTCGTGTTAAACATTGTTACAGATAATTAATTTATTAAAATAAAAACAATGTTACGGATTTCATCATGTTTATTTTATGTTTTTACGTTTCCGACGTTTCGGCTACTTTACAGCAACCGTGGTTACGGGAGGCCTAAAGTATTTGACGTCCTAGAGTTAAAGTTTGAACTGTGGTACCGTCATATTAAGTTAACTTAAAACATAAAATAAACGCAATAAAATCTGTAAGATTAGTTTTATTTCAATGTGTAGTATTCGCGTAAATATAAGAAATCAATACATTTAATTTATGTTCTATATATTTAAACCTGAATTTTACCATCTTATAAATCCACATGATCAACAACTAAGGGCCTGTTTAACAGTGCACTAATAAGCCCTATCCACAACAACTTTGACCGAATTTGTATTGGCTATTTGTAAAATTTGTAGTGAATAAGGTTTCTTATGAAACAGGGCTATGGAATGTAAAAAAACATATTAGGTTACCTAATTTACGGTTAGTCGGTTTTTTACAACCTGTGTGTTTATTGGATACGTATTATGTTACTTACTACGTTTAGTCTGGTGTCGTCAGTCTGGTCCATCGGTATGGTCATTGCCAAACTGACAAAAAAACCGTCAATTGGGTGTTTCAGTTTACCAGTCTCAGCGAGTTAAACGGTCAGTCTGACATAATTTTAACCAGACAGAGCATGTTGCACCTCACTTTCTGTACCTGAAGACCTATAAATAACTATGTATTTTTTTTGTCAACATTATTATTCCAATCTGTTACAACACTTCCAACATTCCCTTCGTGATACAACATTACATACCAGCTGTTACGCAGCCTATACGGGAACTGGGACAACTTTACACACGCCCGTCACTGCCTCGCGTGTGTCACGATACAAACGAATCTATTACGTAAGTACTCTAATAAACAATAGGAACAGTGCGTGCGATTTCCATCGCAAATAGGTTTGTTTGTGTTATAAGATGGGCGTATTTTTTTTTATTGAAATTCATAGTCTAGCTGTTGAGTAGCCTATTACCTAATCGAAGCTGTATAGATTTTTTTTTAAATATCGCCAGACGAGCACGTCAACTGCATGGTCCCAAGCTAAGCAATGCTTGTAATATGATTACCATACTGGGGGAGATACCAGTATGTAATACTTATATAGACATTAAACATCCATGAATCGGGTACAAACATTCGTGCTCATCACACAAAGTCTACAACTACCAGGACTCGAACCCAGGACCTTTGGCACAGAATACAGGGTCACTACCAACTGAGTTAATCAGATCTTCAATATTTATTTACAGAGGTATTATTATTATTCTATGCTTCGCTGGTTACGACATAATCCTCATTATGTAGGCAGCACTTTCATTGGCATAATGGAAAAGTCTAGTAGATAAGTAGATTAAAATAAAAATAAGCTGCTAGTGTACATAAGCACTATATTTGTGCAAACTTTTCCCCCGGCGTAGGGTCTGCAGCTATCTTCATTTGTTTCGAGATGATTATACACTCTCATTGTTCGCGGCCGGGCATTGTGCAAGCTGTGTGAATTTTTCATCTCTTGTATTTTATACGGAATACTGATTGGGTAAATGCTATGCATAGCAATAGCAACGCGTCCAACATAGGATCTGATTTTATTTTGTCTCTTTTTTACCAGAAATGTTTCCAATTTGACCATCAAGGAAAACATATATTTTAATGTCGGTATGTTACAGTCTCGGTACACACATATCATGAAGTTATGCAGTATGTAAGGTTGGTACGTATATTAAAAAAAAACCTCACTGACTTAAAGATAAATAAAAAAGCAAACCTCCTTTTAAAACTATAAAAATGCGTTAGCTTTTAGTGTCCCGTTATTATCCAAACGAGAAGTTTACAGAGAGCGTTTAGCCAAAATGTCGTTAGCGACCTTTTCGCCATGAAAATATGTTTGTATGTTTATTTTTTCATAAAGACGGCGATTCATAAAGAGATGCAGCGACGCAGTGAAATGCACATGACGCCAAAAGCTGTGTGCTTCGAAAATTAAATTCTAAATCGCTGTGAATTTGAGAATATTAAAAGGAGTTCATATGTCGGTAACGTCTCAGTTTTTTGCGTCTGTGGTTCTATTATTTTAGTACTTTACATTCGGGTGTTTTTAAACGTGTAATGGACTATAGGACGGTAAATGCAAGACCAAGATTTTTCAAACACCTTGCTGAGACTTGGCAGCGCATCGTGTCTATGCTATTCTACAAACTGTTCATACAAAATTGATTTTTTTTAAATGTCGCCAGTCGAACAAACCAACTGTATGGTGGTAAACTAAGATACATTTGTATACCATGCAATTGGGGGGGGAGGTCAACCCAAATATTTACTTATAAACTCTCATTACCCGAGTAAAAATATATGTGCTCATCATGCAACGTTTGACTCTAACGGGAAAGCAGGGTTGCCACCAACTATACCAACCAGGTCGGCAATTCGGTCGGTCCGAGTTTTCATCAAATCATTAAAAAAAATACCGCTCGACGCGGATAAATTTTGCACGACTCGTGAATTTAATATTTATCATATTTCACATTTTCCCAGAGATTTTCCGCCTCGAAACACGTGCCGGCTTCAATATCATTATTATCGTGAAAATAGTCTAACAAATTATTTACATAACATTGTATGGCGGAGTTTTCCTGTTAGTCTGCTTCTGAATATAATTCGCGTGTAATTTCAGCGTGTTACTTACGGGACTTCATTTGGGTGAATGCGATATCGCGATAAGGCCTAGTACACACAACGCGATTATTTGCTCATAAATTATTACATTCGGGATTCCCGTGCTACCGGTCCCAATGGGGTGGTGGATAGTCTGAACATCGTTGGACGGTGGGCGCAAATTCAGAAACGGTTCATACCTAATATTGTACTTATCAGGATGACTGGCATCATTCCCAGTCTCTATTTAATACCTAGTAGCCTAGTTTGGGCTCGAACAAAGGCATACAAAGCAATATATTTCTTATTGCGCTACTTACCGATTTAGGCTGTGTCCCCAGTTGGCAAACTGTCAGCGGCCGACTGAATGAGCCGCAAATTTGTGGCGAACTGAAATTCGAGTTAGCTGCAAACTCAGATCAATTTGCGTGCGTCGCAAGCAAACTGTTATGTGTTAGCCGCTTATTAAGGTCGACCGACCGACTGAATTTTCACTGTCAACTGTCCACATGACAGTTTGCAGCAAACGGGCTCACTACGCCCGGCGAACAAGCATATCGCCGCCGCCGACTGGAACCGGTTTATGCCGTGAGTCGGCCGCTCACTGAATCAATCGGCGCGCGCAACACAGCAAACTGCGTAGAGTGAGCGCAAACTAGCAAACTATGAACACTCCATTTCAAATATATGGAAGGGCGTACTAAACCGATACGCCGCATACTCAGTCGGCCGCTAACAGTTTGCCTACTGGAGACACAGCCTTAATGTTTTAGTAACTTGATTAAGCACAATTTAATGTTCACTGCAAAGTAATAAACAGCAACAAATTCAAAGAATGTTATTATTACTATCATCATTTACATTAATGTTACAATTGTCTTCTGAATAATGCTTTATAAAAGTATTGAAACTTCTATGAATTCGGAGGTATGAGTTCCACGGCAATATTGTAGGTTTTCGTTTACGAAATAAATCCCCCAACACACATTATTTTGCGCAGATAATCAGGTCAATTAGGTTGTCCGTGGAGAAAACCAAGCACCGGCCATACTAATAGTAAAGCAGTCCTTTTACTACAAAATCACTAAGCTCTATGTAGAGTCAAATACTAGTTTGGTCCATTTAGTTTATTTTAGCTGAAAAGCTCTTAATGTATGGTAAAAATATAACTGAGAAATTCCTTTACAGGTACGAATCCCTAATACGCCTCTCTCGTACAGACCGCCTCCTAATTTGCTTATTGCATGGGATCTTGTCTATTGTTACCAATGGACTGGTGCGTGTCTCGTAGCCATAACGATTTTGTAGCATCCTGTGAATGCAATGATTATAAACGTGAACATGAGGGAGGATATAGATACCAAATTATACCACCCACCACCACCAAACCACCAAATTATACCACATTATGTACCAGCTACATGAATTTATAAATTTGAATTTGGAATTCTTAACCAAAGAGGAGATATTTCAGTTCAAAGTGGCCAGTACGACAAAACGCTAATTTCATATGTAAGGACCTAATATTATTAATAGTAAATAGGCTTTCTTTGATATTTTATTAAATACTCATGAAAACATTTGTACTGATGACATCGATTATGTAGTCCATCAATATAAATTCAGAACTTCTGAAAACCTAATATCCCTAGGGTACATAAAGACGTCAACGCTTTGGGTCCGTAGTAGTGTAACCAACGTTGTGAACGAACGCAGGATAGTACCGAAATTAATTATTTATCAGATCATTGTCTTTCATATTCCAGTTCTAGACACTTAACTGAGCTAACGTGATTTTTAAACAAATATCTGTTTTTCTCTCTCTGTTCTAAACATTTGTAATAAATGGGCTGTGTAGACACACTAATGAATCCAAATCAGACTACAGTGACTTTATAAAAATATCGAAAATCAGCAGAATTAGTGGCTCATTCACCATATTTTTTACGCAGCATAAGCGTCGTCCATCCCGGTCACACTATAGATTTCATAAATAAGTACAACAATGACAGCATGACTAATCGATTATAAAAGGAGCTCCTTACTCTACTGTACGGCTAGAGCCAATTCAAATAGAATTGTTTTTTTACGATAAAATAATAGTTCAATGTTAAATAAAATGTGTCCTAAGACAACTAGTCTAGTTGGTCACACCAAACATTGATAACTTCCTTCGCCACCGGCCGAAGAAATGCTAATTTCGCGATGGCACTGCGTCGCTTGGGATTTTTTCTCACGACACCGTTCCGTGCTATACTGAAATATATGGCTCTATTATTAAATATGAGGGCCTGACCTTTTTTTACCTTTGAGAGTTTGGATATTTTTATTGCCAAAGAACATTTTATTCGAAAGAATCTAAGAATTCTTGCACGATCATTGTTATTTTTGCGATGTTACATTACGATCAATTTCTTTTTCATTTTTCCATAGCTACTATTATAAGCCTAAAATAGGATCGTTTACAAAATAGCAATGTAATCATCTGATATGCAGTCTATCGATCCTACATTACCCTTTATCGGAGGTTTATCAATGGATTGTTAAAAATAATAATTTCATATTTTTTTTAAACTTTGTGTCTATGAAGGCTCTCTCCCATTGCTGCATACGTGACCGGTGCGTACGTTGGCTTAGCATCCTATAATAATATAGGAAGTAAAGTAACTTATGTTAAGCTACGCAAATAGTATTTTATAGTCTTTCTATGAACATGTATGTGTTAACCAATGCAACACAAAAACATGCTAGTCAGTGACGTCATTGAAGCACTCGCGATCTCAATAGCAAAGGTAGCTCAACGCTGCACATACTAGACACAGCGGCACAAGGAGTAGGTTTATGGCATGGCATGGCATTAGCGGGAAGTGGCACGGGAGTGGAAGTCAGCTGTTGACTTCCCTCGCGTTAAAAAAAATAGGTCACTATCGATAAAAATTATGTGCGGTGGAATCGAATACACATTCATCTTGACCAGTGGACGTACTCGCAGCTTAAATTCGAAAATGGTACATCGTCTTAATGGTTTCATAGCTTACGGAAATTCTTTATCAAAACCGTAGAGTTGGTGGTTGATAAGACTATTAATTCGCACGCGACTGCGGCGCGGTGACGGGAATTCATTTAAAAGTTTTTCGATTTTGTGTTGAATGAATGTTAATGGCAGTTGTTGAATGGGGAATCAGGATCGCATGTAATCTGAAATAAAATTGTAATTTTAAGCGACCTTCTTACACGGGGTCATTTAAAAAACCATATTAACAGCTTAACACCAAGGCATAACGAAAGAAAAAAAACATCCGGAAGATTTAAAAATCGAATTTGCTTTTTTCGATGGGCATTTAGACAGGACAACGTCTGTCGGGTTAGCTAGTATAATATATTTTAAACTTTGGTGTGCTGTAAGAATAAGTATGTAACCTTACACTCCGTGGTGGCTATCTATTCCCACACTGCGCATATTTTGTCTTTGATTCAACATATTATTATAACATAGTATGAACTGATTACGCATTTGTTGCTCTACTTTTAACCGTCCATAGTTGAATAAAATATAACCTAACTTTATTTCATTAAAACAGTTTAACGCTTAAATTTTAAAGTTTAAAAAGTCTTATAAAAGACAAAGTAGACTTATTATTACTCACTTCTAAGTTTGAAAATTGCAAAGAACAAGGCATTTAATATGTCCAAGCTAATTTATCAAAGTTTAGCTTTGTTTTTTGAAGAAAAAAAAAGAAGTTGAAAAAACTGTAGCAAAGTGTCGTTCTAAGTGACTTTAGTTTGTTTTAAGTTTCAATAAATCATAAAGTTCGTGTTGTTATTACATTAAAAGTCTTTAACTGGAATTTGTTTAAGACAACGTATATACAGACTTCTTAGAATAACCATCTTCTCAATATCCAAATGATCTATCCTCCCATTCTGATTTACTGTAAACTAATCACAAGATTGAAAATGGTTTGTAAAAGAAAAAAGGTAGGGGTAGGGAGTAGGAGGATAGACGTGGATGAGAAAATCGACAGACAGGTTCGAGTGGAGACGGCTAGAGTAGCCCTACTTGTCTAAAGACACGCTGACCTTAAAAAAAATACAGTATACTGATAATAATAATCACAATATAAACCCTTCAAATATTCCCATCCCATACCCATCCATCCAATCCTCAGTCCATAGTCCCAATTATCTTTCCATATTCCTGCAATAGTTCCTCCGCTTGCTGAGGTCAATTCACTGTTTATGCTATCATCTTCAGCAATTGACCCTAGCAGGTGGTTAACATAACATTAAAATTCTCAAATAGGGCCTCTACGTGATGGACCCATGTCACCGCGCAAGTCTCCCAAAGAGTTCACTCAGTTTACACAAGTAAACAGAAAAAAATCTATCAAGGAATATTAAACTAAAAACTCTAATAATTCAGTCATATTTTTTTGGTTGCTTGTTAAATTTATTTTCTATCGATAACTATTACTTTTAGTGGAAATATTAATATAGGTATATACCATTTTTTTTCCAAGTAATTATTAATGAAACCTGTTCAGAGTGAGAGTTTGTCGAATAAAAACAGCTCCTTGTAATGGAATCCGTTGAGTCGTATTTGGCTGTTATCTCGTTTTAAACGAATCGCTTTTTTAAATCAGCCACCGGCCACTCAACAAGAATCAAAGGCATAGGGTTGAACTTAGGTTAAAATGAAAGAGGATTTATATATATTTATACTTTTACCTACCTTCCTAAGTAATTGCCTAGTCATCTATAGTTCACCCCCAAGCCATTAGAATTTCTCTAATGGCTTGGCTTGGGAGTGAATTAAACAAAGTTTTAGTGTCTGTTTAAGGAACATAATAATATCAAGCCCCACACTAAAGGTACTCTGAAGCACCTAAATTAGTAACATAAAAGCACCTAAATTAGTAAAATAAAGCGATAAAATCCGCCGAATTAGTTTCTTTTAGTTACTCTTAAATGTGAAACATAAGTAATCCATTATGTTCTGATACCAAAAGAGGGTGCAAATAGAACCCTTTGTTTAGTAACCCTTTGTCTGGGAATTAGATCATTACTTTAATAATTCGAGCACTTTTTTTGATGTCACAGTACTGGGCACGGGCCTCCCCACAATGCGAGGGGGGATTAGACCATAGTCCACAACGCTGGCCCAGTGCGGGTTGGCGGACTTCACACATCTTTCAAGGGGCACTCTCAGACATGCGGGTTTCCTCACGATGTTTTCCTTCACCGTTTAGCAAGTGATAATCATGGTTGAAAATGAGATTCGCACATGAAAAAACCCAGAGGTGCGAGCAACTTGGCTATTACTGCTGCTATTATTATTACTTTGGTATTAAACTATTCACTTACCTTATTTATAGTGGTAACCATTTCTTCGAACCCGCCATTACAACCCAAACAACAGAAACCACTTTCTAAAAGACAAAACAGGTAGCCCTAGCCAGCGACGCTTTTCCATTAGACTTAGTTTCGATTAGTTTCATTCAAGCGTTGGTACCCTGCGGCGTACCCTCTTTACATTCGTGGTACAGTCGGAGAAAAAAAGCTTTAGATTAAAGGTCGAACTATAGTGCGCGAGCGTAGCGCGACACTGCAGCGGATTGCCGCGGTCTTTTTTGACCGTGCTATAATTTTTTTTTTTTATTTAAGATTCTTTACTTTATTCAAATATTTGACGATGCACCCAAAATTGTCTAATATCGACGTAAAATAAAATAAAAGTTTGTTAAATCAATTCAAATTTCAAATGACAAAACATACCATTTGTGAACACTTTACCGAATCTAAACTGTATAATGAAAAATAAAATCTCTCACCTGTCATCAACAATTCCCAACTCTGGCGAGTTGAATTCTTACGTTCGGCGATACATTTGAGGTCAATTCCGCAAGCTATATTATGTGTACGAACCCCGATTTGTGTACTTTGACACCTTTAGAAGTCAAATCAAAAACAATTTACAGGGAGTTAGTGCTTTAGACGAATGAATAAATGACTATTTGATGTGTGTGTAACTTGCATGTAGGTACTGCTAAAATAGGCTTAGTTCTTGTTTATCTTCTAGTTCTTGTTCTTCGGTCTTATTTCATTTGTCTGAGTAGAGGACAGTCAAGTTATTGAAGATAATGTACATCCCTAACACAACGCTTAGTTGTCATTTGGACGTACCTACAATCAATCTTAAAAACAACTTCGCATTTGGTTAAATAATGCACCCAAGCTTTCTAAGTGACGCTTAACCTGCCACTAGCAGTGTAAACAGTGTAGTGATATCCTTATTCGTGTGGGGACTGTCAAGTACATTTGAAAAGAAAAGTGTTTCAACCGGCACACGGCTTCCAGATGAAAATACAGATTGACGAGAAGGTTTAAAACACGACTTTTAAATGCCGAATTGAAAAGTACGTGTTTGTATTTCATAGTGAGTTGAGTCAGGGTTTACACGTTGTGAACTCGAGGAGGACGGCGGAGGAAGTGTCCACCCGCGTGGACTACCGCTGGTGCGGTCACGGATTTGTGTGACGGCCCGATTAGAAAAGTAGGTGGTGATCTATCTTACGGTATCGAGAGACCCGGGTTTGAATTTCGGTAGGGCATATGCTCTTAAAACAATATTCTATACGGGTTACTTACCAAGATTGGATTTATATCCCGGTAGTATTGAATACATAATTAAAAATACAATAAAATAAGAAAAATGATTTTATTTAACTCAACTTTTCAATTTCAAAAACAATATCTATTTTTTTAATTAATTTGTGCTTATCTTAAGATAGCTATTATAATTATTTACATGTTTTTAAAAATGTCAATCACCATCTATATATATATATATAAAATAAAGTGGTGTTACTTACAACATAACTCAAAAACGGATGGGCCGATTTATAAGATGTTTGATTTTATCTAGTTGTCTCCGCCCTGAATAGCAGAATAACTACTTAAATGTTTTTTGCAAAGAATATGAAGATTAAAGATGTCATTAATTTTCTCATCAGTTGATTCGGAGGCGGTACGAAGTTCATCGCGACAACTAGTATATATATACATCTGATTGACAAATTATTGAGGGTCGTCTAGATTAGCCCCTACATTTATAGACGTTCTATAAATGTGTCAAACGTCATATAGTACGGCGCACCAGAGGTTTCCATTGTGCAGTACTATATGACGTTTTGACGGTTTTTTTATTGACGTCAATATTAATCGCATTATCACACTTATCTAATATTATCGGTAATTTGTAGATTATTTGAGAAAATCGGTTTTTGAACCGTACTGAATATATTTTTTATATTCACGCGATTACTTTACATTGAAATATAGCTAATTTTACGAATTTCATCGCTTTTATTTTGTGTTTTGTACGTTCCCGACATTTCGGGAACGTAAAAAACTGGGGTTTCGTAAAAGAACATAAAATAAATGCCAAAAAAAACGTAAAATTGGTTTTATTTCTACGTACTGAATATATTGGTGTCTCAGAACAAATCGATTCCATTGCATATTGTTTCAGTTTCTCTTTGACTACCATCTATTTTGTTACAAATAATAGCGATAATGCAATAAATATTATCAGTCAGTCAATTTTACATTAGAGTTTTAGATTAAACTTTAAATACATAAGAGTTTTGGGATAGAAATGTCGATCTGTTGAAATGTATTATTCTAATTAGTATCATTTAAGTTACCCTGATACTTAGGATATATTCTATGCGACATTGGCACAGATTTAGTCCTGTCAGGCTTGCAAGACCTGGTCACACGATCACTGATATGAAAATAACCATTTTGATAAGTGATATAAGGCTCATTATATGTTCAATTTGCTGTCAGCAATACCAAGGTTATTTTCTTAACTGACAGAAAAATGGCCGTGTACTGCTTAGACCTTGATTTAATTCGATCATGCAATTGTCCTTGTGACTTTTGATCGAACTGATGCCCGCATAGCATCTAATGGACCGCTAGGATTTTTTTAACGGCGATAAAAAAAACACTACACATTCCATTTAGCGACTGGTGAGTTTTTCGTTTCGTATAGGGTAGCCTCAAAAATATAGTCACTATAAAAAATAATACTTTACTCAACAATAGCAAATCATGGTCACTCTATTAAATTTAACAATGCATATTTATAAGTAGCCAGATAACTTGACAGATCTTGAACATGCATACTTACGTGTATGTCAATAAAAAGTTTGAACACACTTCAGAACGGTCGTATCTTTATTGATTTTTTAATAGCGCCATATATTTTACGACCTTTGGTCGACAAATCGATAGCATTACGTGGAGAATTGGTGTTTTTTACTGGTGGTAGGCTTCGGCCGTGGTTAGTCACCACCCACTGAACAAAGCCATGTCGCCAAGCGGCCTAGCCGTGTTCCGGCATGATGTTCGGTGTTGCCATTCATGGATGGCGGGTCAGATCAGTTGCGCTGCAGGTGCCTAGTGAATGTAGCGTCTCGATCTACTGCCGCCTTTCTACCTAGGCAAGTATGCTCCATCGTAGATCTCATCGTCACTTACCATCAGGTGAGATCGAGATCAAATACTTGCCTATAATGTATAAAAAAACTACTAGACCTACACACAATTTGTAGTCACTAAAAAGTAGCATGCGTAGTAACAACTAAAATTAAAATTGTTATTAACACTAAATGGAAATCCATTTCAGATATCAATCAGTGTCCATGCAAACAGAGCTTGCAAATTCCATGACACAATTTTGTTAAACACTATTCAAGTTTTTTTTAATCTTTGTACAAACAGATCTGTAATTTAAAATTCGAACTGAATCACATCACAATATCCTATAGACTTGTTTGAACAGGTACATTGTACGTAAATCGTATCACTTTTTTTTTAAACAGCCAGCGCTTACAAATTCCTTGACACCATTTTGTAAAACACAATTTAAGTTTTTTAAATCTTAGTACAAACACAACAGTAATTTAAAATTCGAACTGAATCATATCATAATATCCTATAGAAGTCTATACAAGTATATACAAGTGTTGAAACAGGTACATTGTACGTAAATCGTATCACTTTTTTTTTAAATCTGGCAAAGGTACACATTGTTACATTACTGATGTGGTATTTATTTTTTTAATTTTCCAGAATTTTTGACACTGGGGCAGCTTTTAATTGTATGAGTTGCAAAGTTCGTGATTACTAGCTAACATTTTTTTTAACTGAATATTGGCGAGCACAAACGTAGGGTAGGGCCAATAAAGTCGCTTTTTGTATGAGCCAGTCCAGACCAGCGACACATCCACCAGCTGATCACCCATCTTTGCTTGCTTGACTTCAGCCATCATGTACACACCTAGCCAATGTTATGATCAACTTTGTTACGACGTTGTTTTCTTTTCAATAAATTAATTGTTTTTTTATGTTTTTATTGATCAACGTTTGAATGTTACGTAATGCCAAAATTTTATTCCAATTGTTATGATTTTACTTTTTTTAAAGCGTTGGTTAATAAAATGTAACTTTTTCAGCCAGTCGTTTGACTTGGTTAGAATCAATAAAGACTAGACTTTACACCTGCCAATGTCACTTCGATCACATTTGTCACGAATATAACGTTATTGAAAGTTTTCACTGATATTCACTTCAAATATGCAGTTTATAAAATGTGTGAGTGTAAATATATGACACTTGTTATAATGAGCTGCGACGGTAGTTTTAAACTTCGCGGCCATTGCGCGCTCCCCTGCATGGCCGCTGGACTCTCGCCTGTGACCACAAGAAAATAATGTTAAAATTAATCAAGTCAAGACAAATAATTTATTTCGTATAGGCCTACGGGGGCACTTACAAATTGTCATTATATATTTCTTAACTCTACATCCGGATCGGAACGCGACCTCAACTGAGAAGATCCGGCAAGAAGCTCAGCGGGCTTGTCTTCTTTTTTGAAATTCATTATTTTTACAAAATAAAATATAAAAGTAAGCTCCAATGTGTTGCCATGCGAGGCGCACACACGCTACACTTTAACATTATATATATTGATATTTGAGCGATCAGTCCCAGGCTGCTATATCATCCAAATATGATCCAAGGTCCTTTAATAACCCTTACGACATAGATTACTTTTCACAGTTTTTTTAAACTTATTAATGGGCAAATCTCGGATTCCTTTCGGAATATGGAATAGCATCATAGGTAGTCGAAGGACTTGTAGTATTGTTTTTTTATAACAATTTGTACTTTACCTATTAACACTTTGCCTTTATTATACCTACAGGCCATATACATATTTTATGCCTTTAAGCTCCCATTGTAACACCCACTAAACCCATAAAAACAGCTAACAGGGTTGTTAACCGAATATTAACGTCATGTAACAACGTTAGCATATACTTTGAACCGTCATAAACTTGTTCCGGTCATTTAACGGTGTAACAAAATCCAAAAAATGTATACGTCATAAGAGAAAATATACATTTCTGAACTAGAATATTTTCAATTTCATGATACTCTTCAATAATTGATATAAAAGACTTATTAAATAAACATTTAATTTTATTTATTGACAATGATCGCAAAATCTATGTACCTCTATCTTAAATTGAAGGTAAAGTCATTTAGGCGTCATCGTCATGACAATGTTCAATAAATTAGAGTATAAAAATCATACAAATACGTTCAGCAGTTTTGTATGATCCTCAGTTGATCCTATAAACAAACACACTTTCACATTTATTGTATCAGCAAATACGATATATCAAGTAGGTTCTATTTACATGTTTCAGAAGAAACAAACTCGCTTACAAATCACCGAACATTTTGAAAAGCAAACAAGAAATGAATGATGAACGACAAACGTTCCTTTATGAATGGCGTACACAGTATTTTAATGTGTTATTGCGTTCTGTTTGTGTTATAGTACGCGTACGTGGTTTTTATCATGTGATAAATTTCTTTAACCAAATAACTAAGAAGGTCGATGTAAGTGGAAGATAGCGAGAAAACAAATGTAGATAATAATTTGACGCAATACATCAATGATGTAGTTAAGTATATTTTTTCACATTCCATAATCAAAAGATTTATTTGTTTTTTTTTACAACCCGTACATCATCAATAACAAAGGCAAAATGACAAAAAAATCAATTTACAACCATGCCTTTCTAATTTATTTTTATCGCTGTTGAATCTCCTAATCAGTTCAACACTATCATTTCAGTTTAGTAAGATTACGTAACTAAGTTACCTAGAGATACGTTAGATATATGGTGGCTACCTAATTAAAACTTTCACCGGTTCGACATCTGAAGTCATTGAAGAGTTATAGTTGTCGAGTGACGAACACGGTCAAGTAATTACAAGGATTGCACTGCGGTCGAGATACGGCTCATTACGTCAACGATAAGCCTTATCTACCGTAGTAATAAGAACTTTAAGAAGGCTGTGAATTAAGCTTTGTTTTCTTTGTCTGGTGGTGACCGAATGTAGGGGAGTCGATCAACGTGTCTGATTTACGAGTCTTTGTGTTTCGTAATCTGGTCTTAAATTTTCGATATACCTGTCTTAGACTGAAGTTGAAGGTAACCAATCGGATCAATTTTAGTCTACTGGGGTATGTGTATTTTTTTTTAATCCGTCAAACTACTAAGTTTTGTCAAAGAAGACAAAATAAAACAAACTTTTTACGCTGTGGTTACCACAAAATTGTCAAAGTCATTTATTTGAGACATTAAGAATCCCAAGGTACTTGCATGAAAAGGGTTCACCTGTTCCTCAACAGCCAACGTTCTTAACTCGCGAACAACCCTTAATTATGAGGGCCCTTAATGGAATTGTCGACGCCTATAGCATCAAGACCGCTATAAATCTGCGGTTTAAAAGACATAAGTTACATTATATCCTAGGGAAACCAACTACTTGCTATATTGTTATTTTATAGAAGGGTTAGTTTTCTTTGTATTTTTATCTTATCAATGATGTTATCAACTAAATATGACATTCAGGAATTTTAATCATTCGAAAACAAGTCGAATCGGATTTCCACAATCGATTTATAAATTCATCATAAATACATACGATCTTTTTTATTAGAATAATAATAGCCACACCCACCAGTAGATAGTTATTTTGCCAACGATAAGTAGAATGTATTTTAATATCAAATATGCACAATGAGAGATTCTATAATAGATCTAATCTGTAGACTAAGCCTAATAAACCCTATTGTTAAAGTCGAGGATACTTTATTGATATATGACCGACCTTCTTGGAAGGACTTGAAAAGTCGAGTTTGATTATTTAGTTGTATTTTCTTATACTTGTGCACGCTTATGAACACATAATGGTTAATATTACTTCAAAATTAAACAGTGTTATTCAAGGAAAAATACTATCTTAAAAATAAAACAAAGTTGATAACCTTTCCCTCCGAGAACCCCGAAAACCCTCCAAAAACCATTTTTCCGAGATCGACAATTTTCGAACTGTCATTATAACCTTTCCAAAGCTTTTCGAGAAAGACATCGACACTGGAAAGTTATGGAACTTTCACTATATCCTTTTCGCAGCTTTTTGGGTATGACATCGACATCGGAAAATTTTCGAATCCATTGCCGATATCGAATGATTTATAATAAAATTGCGCCGGATAAACAAGCAATATGACGCGTTACTAACCAGTAAGGACATGTAACCGCGCGGTGGCCGACTGCGCGTTGTCGGGGGAACACTGGTAGGAGCCAGCGTCATTGGTCCGCGCCGACTGCACCAGCAGCCTACTGGTACTATGTGTACCCTTCTCTGTCACCAGCGATATCCCACCACGGGTCGAGTCGAAGTTTATCGTCTAGGAAAGAAAATAATGACATTAAAAAAAATCATTAAATGATGCAAAAATACAAGTAAGCAAACAACATTACTTTGATATAGGATTAATTTAGGTCCACATAGTCAAATGTGATAGTGTACACTGTGTCACAGCTGTCATTGTCTTCAAGGCAGCTTTGAGGTCATGGTTGTTGTACAAGAATATCATAAAATTTATAAAAGTTAATATGTGTATGTGTGTGAGGTAGTGTGTTGTGTATGTTGTGTGTGTATACATATATTTGTATAATTTAAATTTGAAGTTAAGTTAAAACGAAAGGTTTGGCTTACAAATCTTAGTACATTAGAAAACAATTTAATCAACATAATTATGAATATTTTGCGGACTATTTATGTTATGAATTACAAATTTTATTTTAAGTGCAATTGCATATAAACTGTGGAAAATTTTCATTACTTCATTGTTATTGCATGCTTCATTAGAAGCATGAACATTAAACTTTCCAAGTAATACTAATGTATATAGCGTAGTGAAGCTCTGGTTACAGTAGTTTTTATTGAAACAGAGTAGAAAAATATGGTGGACAAATGACGTCATTAAAGAAGTTAATAGATACACTTCAATTATCTTAATGTAATTTTATCAGTGGAACCATTTTGAAAATAGTTCTTATAAAATCATATCCAAATTAGAACTTTTAATTCATTTACATTATATCATTACAAAGCATGTATCGTAATAATAGTGTACGGTTAACACGATCACAGTACGTTTTTTCTCAATAAAAAAAAACATCCCACCTTCCCTCTATGCGTCCAATTGATGGTGCTGGGCGGCTCCGGTGTATGTCGGACAATGCACGTGAGGTTTATCGTTGACCCTGCGTATATGAACAAGTCTGGACCGCCCAGTATTTCCGTTTCCGGTTCTGCGAACAAAAACTTACTTACAATCTTGTTCATTACCATAAGAAAGATTATTTAATGAACGGGTGGCATTAAGTGAGTGGACGCGTTTATAAAATAGGGGACTATTCAGTGTCAAGTGCGAGATTGTTCGTAAGCTAACCGTATACTTTATAGTCTACTGTATTTAGACATTTTGTATGGAGAATTGAAAGATTTTAATAC
Organism: Pheosia tremula; assembly: GCA_905333125.1. NCBI lineage: Eukaryota > Metazoa > Arthropoda > Insecta > Lepidoptera > Notodontidae > Pheosia > Pheosia tremula. The sequence goes on along the minus strand of HG995404.1, from coordinate 8,125,901 downwards.
AATCCGCTAGAGGCGCTGTTCAATCATCCATTCAAAATGTCTAAATACGGTAGAATATAAAGTATACAGTTAGCTCGCATTTGACGTGCTGGTAATCATAATTAGCCTGAACGATAATCCCTATCTGAACGCTGTAAATAGTATTGCGAATTGCATAAACCTAATGAACTTTTAATACTAATCATATTCTATACGATACAACAACCTAGGTGAAAAAAATATATATGTATAGGTATCAAAAGACATCACAGGTCTGGTTCTAAAGATAAAAACCCCAAACCATTGGACCACGAAGACCTTTTTGTACCTTTTCTCCAAAAGGACATTTATTTCTACCTTTACTTTATAAAAGCTTACTTACCCTTGGATTTAGACTTGTAGGTATCTACGTGCGAGGAGGTGGTAAGACTAGAAAAGGTCGTTCTACGAACTGAAATACCGACCTACTTTATCAATGCTATTCGTAGTCAAACGGGCAGAATAAGATAAGATAATACGGTCAATGATCCAGAGATGTGGCCAGAAAAAACTTAAACAATTGCCTAATTAAATTAATATAAAATTGATTTTACGGTAACATAATTTTTATAGTTTCATTACCTATAAAACAATCCTATATCTAAAAGCAAAGGCGTGGTTATTACATCATTTGTAACTCAAAATCGGGTGGGCCAATTTTTATGACCATTGATTTTTTTTTATTGTCACATTAATGAAGTATTCATTTTCTCATACATTTGGGAAAAGATGGTTTACATTAGATCATATTAGCTCAAACGCAGCTCAAAAACATACACATTTTCCCCCGCGTGAGTAAAGAAGAGCAGCTGTTGTATTGAAACGAAATGTCATGTCGATATATATTTAATATATCGGTGTAGTGTGTACGGCAAAACAAGCGGCTTTACAAAACAAAACACAACTCACCAACAATATTAAGAATGACCGCATGGCCTATAGGCGGTGTGGTAGATATCTGGCACTCGTACTGGCCCGAGTCGCGGCGCTGCGGGCTGCGTATGCGCAGCGCCCACTCCTCCGAGCGCGGCTTGTGCTGCGCCTCGAAGCGCTGGTCCGACGTGTACGTGTACCTCCCCACAGTCAGCAGGTGAATGTCCCGGTGGCGCACCCATGATACCTAGAAATAGTAGATTCAATGAAATAAAAATAAGCAGAACTAAATTAGCACTATCATGTCTGTAATCACCGAATAGGTAGGTAGGCAGTACAATGCAAAGCACACCCAATGCAGCCAAGTATATCAATACACTGTATATGTATTTTATCATTTATTATGGCATCCCCATCGCATCAAGGGGCAGCCTGTGCCCAATAATGAGACTATTAGTACAAAATCAATAGAAAATAAATAAAAAATACTACCGGGAAACTGGATAAATAAAACACTTGCCTATTAATATATTTAAATTAAGAACCTACATATCTAACACGCATGTTAAAACGTGTAGAACATTCTCGGCCAACCCTATATGAAGCTATATCTATATTGTAACAGGAATTGCCAACGTCATATTGCAAGTTTACAACGGATTTCGAAGCGACAAGCTCTCCATTCATTGGTCGGACTGAAACTGAAAATAGATACACGAATTCAGCGAAGCCTCAGTGAAACTTTCAGTGTTTGGTGAAAATCGACAGAGCTTATTGAACGGACACTTGTAATGCCTACGACTGGGTATGGTTTGATGAATCTGATTACTTATCAAAACGGGGATTAAAATGCGTGGTATTTATAAGCCTTTGAGTTTCTAGGCGGATCTTCTCAGTTAAAGTGGCGTTGCGATCCGGTTGTAGAGTTAAGAAAAAAATACAATGCGTAAGTTACCGTAAACCTATACGAAATAAATGTTTTGTCTCAGATTTATTTGGAAAAGAAAACTGTGAAGTTTGATTTCTGCAAGGCGTTTCAACAAAATATGACAGGCAAAGTAGGATTTTAAGGTGGAAGCGATCAGTCGCATTCCCATACAAATTTCAACATTGTAATACTCGATACACATACAGTTTTTTAGTTGTACAAGCATTGTTATCAATTCTCTATAAATTAAAGAGCTCGCAGAATGAAATATCAGGCAAAATCTTATAGTAAAAACATCATAAAACGATATTAAATTTTAGGCTTGTGTGCGTGAATAAAAGCGCCTCTGTCCAAATTAACCCGTAACTAATAAAGCATCCGATTCTTGTCCGATTCTTTGTCTTTCAGTATTTACGGCGACAGATGGCAGCAGGAGTTTTTACTTATAATACATAAAGACATAACATTATAATATATAGAGAGATATAAATTTTCTATAAATAAGTATAAAGATTCATAATAAAAAATTAAAAATAAAAAATACATATAAATTTCGTTCGTCCATCGAACCTACGAACAATCGCATGTACCTACGTTTTTCACTTGAGCCACTTGGGGTGTGTTATTATCTGTGTGTGCAGATCGTCATGTATCCCTATTTCCTGTAATCCAAGTTTTTAGGATTTGTCTGCACCCAAAACATATTTTTTCGGGTTATTATAATAAAATAACCTACATACCTACATAAGGCATGTATTTATTTTTTTAAATAATCAATGAATGAATGAATATGTCATGTTTCAATTGGTTGTAAATATCATTGAAACCTATCAAAATATTCGTCGTCTTGACTAGTGGTCTACGTAGCCTAATGTTCTACACGGTTGATGCAAACGTGTACTATAGCAAGTTCAAATCTTGCCGGTGGGCTTGTCTTTTTGAATGATTGATATTGTTTCTGTAAGTGAATATTAGATTTCCAAAACACACAGCTCGGCCGTGTTACTCCAACATGGTGTGGTAGTAATATAACGAAAATATATATAGGTAGTATGTACACCTTCCAAGGCCATAGCTAGATGATGTCGTGTTACGAAATATGTCGCGCGAGTCTTTGTCGATTTATTGATCAATTTATCAAACATTTTTTTAGGCACTGCCGGGTGTGCTACTGATATATATATATATATATATATATATATATATATATATATCTATATATACTAGATGCGCCCGGCGGTGTTACCCGCGATAAAAAGTATGAAAAATTAAAACATCTATCCCACGGGAACCATACATTTTACCGGGATAAATAGTAGCCTATGTGTTATTCCAGACTGTAATCTATCTCTGTGCCAAATTTCATCCAGATCCGTTCAGCCGTTCGGGCGTGAAAGAGTAACAAACATCCATCCATCTATTCATCCATCCATCCATCCAAACTTTCACATTTATAATATTAGTATAGATATACATGTGGGAGAAGTTTATTTTATTACGTTTTTATAATTAGTTTTTTTATATTTGTAACATTTAAGAGGGAAAGAAAGGATAGTGGAGTGAGGGAGATAGACGATAGAAGGAATGTGACACGAAAAGAGGTTAACGAATTGTTGTGAAAGAAAATAAAGTTATTGTCAATAAATCTCGCTGCTTTCTCATTGGAAACACCACAACTATTTATGGGGGCTCGTCCTGGATCCAGAGAAGTATCAGTGAAGACGGATTGACGTAATTTAGGAAGAAATTATCCACAAAATACAAACAACCGGCAAGTCATTCCGATTCTGTTTTACCGACCGTCAAGTGCAAATCCTTCGCCGCACGGCACGAGCCATACACGACTGCTTTACCGACGCGTTCACCGAATGCTACGGGACGTTGACGTGCATTGTGTATCACGGCGCAAACGATTAGGAAAATGCTTCGGGCCGTAGATTGTGACGTCAAAATAATTAATATTTTTATAAATAAAGATGGGAAGATAAAATAAAAATATTAAAATTACAATGATTACTTGGTTATACGGTTGGATTGTTTATACTTTACGAAGATAGCTACGATTATTAATGACTTCGCGAACATTAATACTTACGAAGTTTTACCACATTCTACGACTAAGATTTTACGAAGATTATAAGACTTATTAAACATTTACGACTGAAGAAGATTTTATAAAGAAGATTTAAGTAAGAAGATTTTATTACTATTTTCACAACATAAGAAGATTTTGTCACTTGAACATTTAAGACTACGCTTTATTTACCTACCTATTCAAGATGCCGCCGAAGAAAGATATAAAAGAAAAAGAAGATCATGAAAAAGACATGAAAGATGAAAAGATCATGAAAGATGACGCACCGTATATTTCGTTTAATGATTTGGAGAAGTCCATGACATCTTTTAATGGTGACGATACTTACCCTATTTCATCGTGGTTTGAAGAATTAAAAGATACAGCACAGTTGATGAACTGGACTGAAACTGAAAAGTTAATCTACGCAAAACGGCTTCTTAGTGGAACTGCCAAGCTATTTTTACGGTCACTAGGAGGTGTAAAAGATTGGACCAACTTAAAGGACGAACTTGAAGAAGAATTTGGTTCCAAACTAAATAGTGCTGCCATACATAAAAAACTTAGTTCACGGAAGATGAAGAATGACGAGACATACCAACAGTATTTTCTCCACATGAAAGAATGTGCACTTCATGGAAATGTGGAAGACGCTGCGCTTATGGAATATGTTATTGATGGCATCCGAGACAGTGAATCTAACAAAGCTATTTTATACGGCGCATCAAACCTTAAGGATTTCCGTAAGAAGTTAGATATCTACAGCAATATGAGGCAGAAGATGCTAGCCCGACCGACAATTACCAGTAATTCAACTCCTCATCGTCCTCCAGTACGTAAGTTTAACAACATGAAGAGATGCTTCAACTGTGGTGACTTAGATCATCAAGCACCTACCTGTACCAAGGGTATTAAATGCTTTAGGTGCAATGAATTTGGTCATAAGGGAACAGAGTGTACCCAAAAGACGAAGAATACTTTAAATATTCAAACTAATTCTAGAAGACTAAATTCAAAAGATGCAAAAGAAGAAGTAGAACAAGGAACAGAAGAGGTTAAGACTCCCTACAAGAAGATAAAAATTAACGGTTTTGAAGTGACAGCATTGATTGATACCGGAAGTGACGTAAATTTAATCAGGATTTCTGAAGTTGAGAACATTGTGGAAGACAAATCAAATTATAATACAGACATGACAATAAATTTGACAGGAATTGCTGGAAAAGAACTACGCACTGAAGGAGTACTACATGCTAAAGTTATGATTGACGATTACTACGCCGATATTAAATTACATGTTGTCAAAGATAATGCTATACCCGTCAAAGTAATATTAGGGAACCCTATTTTGAAAGACTTTGAAATCAGTTTCACTACAGAAGGCATTTTTCTTGAGAAGATTTTACATTTAACTATGTTGGCTGAAGGAAAAGTTACTGATTTTAAAGGTTGCGAAGACAAAGAAATTGCGAAGAAGATTACGAAACTTATAGAAGATTACAAACCTGACGGTGTAAAGAAAGAAACTAATATTGAAATGAAAATAATACTTACCGACGAAGACCCGACTCACCAGAATCCACGTAGACTATCCCCACTGGAAATGAAAGTAGTAGACGAACAAATAAAAGAATGGCTGGATCAGAAGATTATACAACCAAGCAAATCTGACTACTCAAGTCCTATAGTACTAGCGAAGAAGAAGAATGGGACATACCGACTTTGTATAGACTACAGAAGACTTAATAAGAAAATTGTGAGAGATCGATTTCCATTACCGCTTATCGAAGATCAGATAGACAGACTGAAAGGTGCAAAAGTCTTTACGACGTTAGACTTAAAAAATGGATTTTTACACGTAAATGTTCATGAAGGCAGCAGAAAGTACACATCCTTTGTAACACCCCGAGGCCAATATGAGTTCATGAAAATGCCCTTTGGCTTGTGCACGGCACCAGCAGTGTTCCAAAGGTATGTCAACTACATTTTCCAAGATCTCATCGCAGACGGTACTGTATTAGCATTTTTGGACGATTTGGCCATACCATCTGAAACAGAAGAAGAAGGATTAGTAAAGCTATTAAAAGTTTTCAAAAGAGCGGAAGAGTACGGTTTATTGTTTAACTGGAGCAAATGCTTTTTCATGAAGAGAGAGATCGAGTATTTGGGCTATATTATTCGAGATAACGAAGTAAGACCATCAAAAGAAAAGATTGCAGCAGTTTCAAAATTTAAGACACCGAACAATTTGAAGTCCCTTCAGTCATTCTTAGGACTGTCCGGGTACTTTAGAAAATTTATACAGAACTACTCTATAATTGCCAGGCCACTTACTAATCTACTAAAGAAAGACGCTGAATTTAATTTTAGTGATGAGTGTGAGAGGGCCTTCAATGAGTTAAAAAGAATATTGTGCAGCTCACCTGTACTTCGTATCTATGATCCAGATCTGGCGACGGAACTGCATACAGACGCTAGCGCAGAAGGCTACGGAGCTGTTTTATTACAGAAGAGTCCAAAAGACAATCAGATGCATCCAGTCTATTATATGAGCAAGAAAACAACACCTGCTGAAAGAAATTACCATAGCTATTACCTGGAGATACTTGCGATTGCTGAAGCCGTTAAGAAGTTCCGCGTTTACCTGTTAGGGATACATTTTAAAATTATTACAGATTGCTCGGCTCTAACTAAAACATTACAGAAGAAAGACTTACCTCCGCGTGTCGCACGATGGGCTCTACTCCTTGAGGAGTACGATTACGAAATAGAGCATAGGCCCGGATCAAGACTTAAGCACGCTGACGCGTTGAGCAGGAACCCGATTTGCATGATATTGACTGAAACCGCAGCCCGACTGAAGAAAGCGCAAGACGATGACCCACACACAAACCTGTTAAAGAAAATGTTAGAGAAAGGACCTTATCAAAGCTATGTCATAGAAAGGGGAATACTCTGTAAAGAAAAAGATGGTACGAGACTTATTGTAGTTCCGAAGAAAATGCAAACCGAAATTATAAGAAAGAAACACGAACATGGACATTTTGGAATTAATAAGACGGAAGAACTGGTTAATCGAGAATACTACGTAGAAAACCTGAAAGAAAAGATAAAGAAAATTATAGATAACTGTGTAGAATGTATTTTAATTTCGCATAAAAAAGGAAGAAAAGAAGGATATTTACACCCGCTGGATAAGGGAGATGTTCCGCTGTCGACGTATCACGTTGATCATCTTGGTCCGTTGACATCAACTAATAAAAACTATAAGTACATCCTAACCGTGGTAGATGGATTTACTAAATTCACCTGGGTCTATCCTACGAAAACCTTAACTACAGACGAGACTTTAGATAAGTTGAGAGTCCAACAACAAACATTTGGCTCACCTCAGAAGATTATTTCCGACCGTAACGCTGCATTTACATCGACAAACTTTCAAGAATACTGTAAAGAGGAAGGCATCATTCATTACACGATTACTACTGGACAGCCACGTGGAAACGGACAAGTCGAGAGGATCCACCAAGTGATAATAAGCGTTCTGAGTAAGCTCAGCGCTGACGATCCGACGAAATGGTATAGAAGAGTTTCGGCAGTGCAACGCTGTCTGAATAGCACGTATCAGAGAAGTATTGGAATGACGCCTTTTGAGTTACTTTTTGGAACTAAAATGAGGGACAAAAACGAAGAAATTATGAAATTGATAGAGGAAGAGGAAGTTCAGAATTATAGTCAGAAAAGGAACGAACTAAGAATAAAAGCTAAAGAATCAATACAAAAAATACAAGAAGAGAATGTCAGAAATTACAATAGAAAAAGAAAAAAAGCTATAGATTATGACGTGGGTGATTTAGTTGCGATCAAACGCACACAATTTTCTCAGGGAAGTAAATTGTACCCAAAATTTCTGGGGCCCTATGAAATAGTAACCAAAAGACAGCATGACCGGTATGCCGTAAGGAAAGTTGGCGATGGTGAAGGGCCTATTAATACTACCAGCTCGGCTGATCTCATGAAGCCGTGGGCAGAAGACGAAGATATTTCATCTGGGCCAGATGAATAACCAGGATGGCCGTGTGGGAGAAGTTTATTTTATTACGTTTTTATAATTAGTTTTTTTATATTTGTAACATTTAAGAGGGAAAGAAAGGATAGTGGAGTGAGGGAGATAGACGATAGAAGGAATGTGACACGAAAAGAGGTTAACGAATTGTTGTGAAAGAAAATAAAGTTATTGTCAATAAATCTCGCTGCTTTCTCATTGGAAACACCACATACATATATATATATATATATATATATATATATATATATATATATATATATATATATATATATATCAGTAGCACAGCCAGCTGTGACTAGAAAAAATGTTAGAATACATCGACAGCGACTCGCGCGACATATTTCGTAACATCGGTTTTTAGTAATTATTCAATATTGAATCAATCTGAGAAAATCTACATAGCGACCTATATGTGTACCTATCTCTTCTTCTTACTTACTGACTAGCTATAGGAAGGTACCAACCAGCAAGGCATGTATGTATATATATATATACATACATATATATCCAACCAACTAACCTAACACGATTGGCGATACAAGAAAGCAAGCCCCGGCACCTAGTATGAACGGGTTTTTCGAAATTATAGGGAAGCCTAATGAATGGGATACCCCTTGAACGTTTGAACAAATCAAGTGCGACATAGCTCGTAATTGAATAAATCTAAGAAAACATACCTATGTGCACCTATTTCTCTTCTTTTTACTTACCGATTTATTATAGAGTAGCTATAAATTGGTACCAACTAGAAACCTACTTAGTTTTAGATATATTGATATTACTTTTTTTTTCGTTTCTGAACGCAAAACCTTATACCTCGGATACGAGTACTCGTCTACATAATAAATAGGTGCCTAGGCCGAAAATAACTGGTTTTGATGCACATACATTCTGTACTTAGATATTATGTATGTGCTTACCTACTGTTATATTTTTTAAAATTATTCTCTTTGGATTCTGTTAATCTGAGGTATAGATATTTAATAAATATAAAAGTCGGTAAGCACTTACCAAGTTCTTAGAATGTATAGAATAGTGTTACTTATTTTGTTCTGGGTGTCTACGAAGTTAATTTATTATATCTTGACCAAATTGGCAGCATGTCTATGGTATGCTGATGCCAAATTCCAGAATTATAAAAAAAAAATAGACTCACTACTCTGCTGCGACCGATTTCATGTTGTGTTTGTGATTATGTATGTAAAAACTTACTTCAAAATTCAAATAATAATTGTGTGGGATTTGCGATTAGTTTTGTTTTAATTTGTGTTTTGTTTGCTATTTGAATTGTAATGGAGATACTGATGGAATGTGACACTGGTGAAAGTCGGGACAACTTGGTAACAAATACCTTAGAGCATAACTCGTATTGTAAAGTGGCTACACAACACAAGTTCAATTTCATGATTATCACTTGCTTGTGCTTCGGACAACACAGCCCGATCTCTCTGATTGTACCGGATTGCCATCCCATCGTATTATGAGAGTGAAGAACATCAGCGCATCTAGTGGAATCTATTATATTAGTATAGATTCCAAAGTTGTACAGCAGTGACAGCCTCGTTGGCAGAACGCTCGCCTTGGAACGAGGTGTTCAGGTTCAAACCCTGGCTCCCATCACTGAGATTTCCGGATTTTCATGTGCGAATCTTATTTTCCATAAAAAATATCACTTGCTGTACGATGAAGGCAAACTTTGTGAGGAAACCTGCATGTCTGTCAAAAGTCGTGTGAAGTTCACTAAACTGCACTGGGCCTACGGCCTATATGCCCCTCATATTGAGGAGGCGTGTGCCCGATATAATGGCGATGGGCTCACCCTCTATTACATTGGTACCAAAATACCATCGGTGAAATGTGGGTGCATTGCAGTGTGACGGTGTATGTTGGCCCGTCTCTGGAACGATGATTGAATGATTGAATCTATACATGTCACAGCAGCATTTACCTTATAATAAGTATGGATACAGTAATAATTATTATTGGACTAAACAATTATTTTTTTCTTTTTAGCGGAGGAATGAAGCACAGGAGGTTGCAAGAATCAAGATGACTGTAAATTGTATAGAGTCGATTCTATATCATAATATTAGTATTTGAAACAATGTTATATTTACCTAATTTTAGAATACCAACAACAAACAACATTGTTTCAAAGAAATTTGGAAATGTAGCTGTATCCCTTATTAGGTATAGAACTACATTGCCAAATTTCTTATTCCCTTGTAAATTATAATAAATATTGTTCTTGTTGTTGATCTGGTATATTGTAAAGCGTAATACTTTTACAGTTATCATGCAAACCTTGCTATATTTATAAGATCTATACAATAAACATTATATTTACGAACATGAAAGTATACATTTTTCTTTTCTATCTTTTATTTCTGAAACTTTTAATATTGCAAAGCTCGCAAAAGTATTTCTATTATTTTACAACCGATAAATAAGTTTTTTTATGATCGCTCTACCTGGTGGCATAAAAAGACAACTTTTAGTATGCGAGACTTTTAACAAGTGCTGCGCTCTAGCGGCACAAAAAAGACGTGTATTTGTCTATGTGTGAATGCCTATTTATACAAGGATTTTAGAAGCCATGGTATCTCATCCATTATAAATGATTTCAGGTTAATGTTTTTTTGGATATTTCAATGCAATGTCGTAGTAGTGCTCGCAATTTGCAACATCAAGTCTCATAGATGCTCGATGTTCGTGTAACTAGTTGCAGAAAAACAGGACCATCTATCGAAAATGTGCGGCAACCGACCCTGAGCATTCACCTTAAGAAAAGCAATCGCAAAGTATAACGATATATTCTATCCATCTAAAGGCTGTCTGAAGTAATCTGCTGTACTTAGATATTTTATTGTTATTTAAATTAATAATTGTACTTATTGGCATAAAGAGTTCATGAGTAAATCGAATTAAGAACCTCCTCCTTTTTTTTCTTTGGTGAAGCACTATCTTACTTGGACTATACACTCGTACGCTTAGTTGGAGTTGACTGCATTTCGATAGAACAAAACAAAAAACAATCTACCAAACAAAGACCAGCGAATACTTCAACCACCTGCAACTATGTTCACACTTACCGGTAGTTCTCACATTTATATACAAATAGTGAAATTAAAATAAAATCATTAAAAAAAAATATGCATATAACTTACTGTTCTATTCTGCAAATTTTTCACTTTGCAAAGCAACGTGACTGAATGGCCCACTAAGCCTGTGACGTTGTCAGGTGTGCTGGGATCAAAGTACGGAGCCCCTGCGGTCTGCGGCCAGTCCTCGAGGAACTCCGTGCGGAACCGTCTGGACGATTCGGATACTGTTGACTGTTCCTTCGGCTTGCTGCTTCCGCTGTCTTGGCGGCAAACTGCAAATAGGCCATATTGAATGACACCGTTCACACTATCAGTATTCATAAAAAGTATCACATGAAAGTACGGCAGCGTTGACAGTATTGCAGGTATAAGCGCGCCAAGATTTTATAAAAACCCTGTCTTTTGAATGCAAAAATGTTATGTATCTACACTGAGCATACGCTTTGTTCCCAAGCAGCATTCGGGTGGTTTCCGTTATTCTCACGCATTCTTATATAATGTATAACACATATCATAAGAAAGAATCAAGAATTTCCTTCTAACGCCATTTTCCCTAACACTTTTAGTTTCATGAATATTGCATACGCACATAACAATAATAATTTTCATTTTCTCCGCGATATAAGAAGTGGCACTTAAGTGGTACTGTGCGAACGTCTTTAGCTCGCGTCTGGGCCTATATGCAATAGGTTTTCTGTTACATTTCATTCAGTTTTGCGCAGTATTCTCAAAAAGGTAAAAATATACTACTTTTATTCATACTTTACATTAATATGTGTAATTCACATAAATAAATTAGTAACCAATTCAATAAAGTTAACAACTTTTAAGAACTCGCAAAACGGATAGTTTTAGATTGTGACATCAGAAAGAACACCCACCATTATAACCTTCGTGCAAAATCCAATCAATACCTTTTCATTATATCACTAAGCAATTAAACATAAAAAAAAAAAATTAAACATAATAAACTGATGTTTCTTATGTGTTTTAGTACGTTTGTTACTAAGGGTGGGGTACCATTTATCGGGATGATTTAGGCTCGACTATACAGCAATTAAAAAAAAAAAAAAAAATTAAACATAACAAACTGATGTTTCTTATGTATTTTAGTAAGTTTGTTGCTAAGGGTGCGGTACCATTTATCGGGATGATTTAGGCTCGAAACTTTGGTACATAATTTATTCCAACTCTCCAATTGTAATATGAGTTCAACAACAAATCAAAATACGTTCAATCAAGCGAGGAACTCTCGGTGAAATTAACTTGGAACCGAAATAAGTTTTACACAAAGGCAATAATAAATCACGTATTTGTATTAAATATTTGAGAAATTGGTCTTGGATGAAATAAATAATCTAGACAAATTAATCCGGGGGAGGTATAGGTAACCATTTGTTTAGGAAGGAGGGAATTACATCGATAGTAAGTACACAATTAAAACTTAATTTATGTGTAATAAATACCCACTGAACAAAGCCATGTCGCCAAGCGGCCTAGCCGTGTTCCGACATGATGTTCGGTGTTGCCATTTATGGATGGCGGGTCAGATCAGCTGCGCTGCATGTGCCTAGTGAATGTAGCGTCTCGATCTACTGCCGCGCCACCTTCCTACCTAGGCAAGTATGCTCCATCGTAGATCTCATCATCACTTACCATCAGGTGAGATCGAGATCTAATACTTGCCTATAATGTAATAAAAAAAAAGTAATATAAATGTAATATAAATTTCATAAATTGTGTTTCATGGCTTTTATCGATATCCTACAATGAAACAGAAGGAATTTAATATTTTTTTGGCTTTTTTAGCTAACTTGGACCATGCTACTACACACACAAACACGATGTGAGCAATTAGTAACTTTATATATCTTTTTTTTATTCCTATTTCCTTATGTATTTCCATAGTTTAAGACGAATTAGAAGTAGTTGTTTATTAAAGCAATTTAGTGTAAGTCTTAATAATTTTAAGTGGCGGGCGCTGACACTGCGACACAGTATCACAACTTTGCAGATTTTTTTTTTTTTTGGGACTAGGCCCGCCACACACTCCCACCACTGCTACTCCTGTAAGCTTTAAAAGCTGAACTTTGCAGATGTGAACTTTTTTCGTTAATGTCCTGTATGTCTTATTCCTTATAAATTTATTTATCAAACTAATAAATATTTTGGACGCCGTTAACGCCATCTCTTAATTATCCACGAAAACTACGCGTGTTCCTAGGCATTCGTTTAACATACGATCCCAAAAACTAAATCTTATTATGATTTTATTAATTATTAATGAGATTAATCTGACAGGTTCCAATTAAGTATTAAGCGCGTTATCAACCCCAAAGATCAACGTAAAAGAAATTGAGTGGAAAATGAAACGTCCACGGGAGAGACATAAATCGTGATTGTCAGCTGAAACTTGATTAAGTGTTAAATTTTAAATTATCACCCGCCGCCTTTGTCGTGTCGATGGGCGAGTTTATGACCCATTTTGGAGGGCCTACTCCAATTTTTTACTTTTTTTTATTGTCCATTGTAATGGTCTTAGAAGGTTTTCATTATAGTGTCACCAGATGAGCGACTAAAACCTTAGATCACAATATATAGTTCCTTTATTATATAATGTATACACAATATTTATAATTTGTCTGAGGCTAATAATTCACAAGCGGCTTTATGTGAGATTGTGAGTTTAGCGGCTCAAAGCCCGCCGCCCTTGGAAGTCAATACGCAGTTTATCAATTATCATTCGTGACCGTAATGTTCGTCACCAGCTTCTATCTGCGACTCCACCTGCCGTACCTCGATAAAATAGAGTCTCTAGCACTCAGCAATAATTTAGTTTTCTAACAGTAAAAAAATATTTTACCATCGGATCAGTAGTTCCAAAGATTATCCCCTACATCCAAACTCACAAACTTTACGTCTTTATAATATTAGTACAGATCAATTACACAGCTCACTGACATTTTGAAAAGAAAAAAAAAGTATTTACTCAGCAAAATAAACAAAAAAAAGCAAGGTTTTTAAACTAAACATGGTATTAACCAAGACACATTTCCAATAGGGTTAACAACTCAGCTTATTATTGGGTGGTATTAAATCCCCACCCACTGCTGGTTTTCACCTGCCACCCGCAAGCAGATTGAATGATGCCCGGTGCACACTTTTAAATATAGAACATTTAATAAAATATTATATATTTAAAAGTGGGCACAGACGTGTCGGTCACCTACGCGATCGGTACACTAAAACCCCAAACCCGGAGAATTAGAGTAGGTCTCTCGTTGCGCAATAGAACAGGATCGCGCGGTCTCTATTTTATTACAGCCGTGAAAAATTCACAGCGTCTATCGTTCTAAAAGATAGATCGCGCCTGCATTGCGTGTTTTCAAACGACACTCAAAATTGAATGATAAAATCATGACTGATGTAAATTATTGCGGTCGGAATATTATTTTGAAATCCAATTCGCCGTAGTTACACGCTGGTTTTCGACCGCGATACGAAATTACTGGTGTAGAAATAGCAAAATGATTCAATAATTTATTGCCCTTTTAAAATATAATGTTGTGTAACAAATATGTTATTAAGAGTCGTGCTGTAATTTTAATAAATATTATAAATTTACGTTAATAACATAATATAAGACCTACATTAAAAGAAGTATTCTTAAGACGAACCATCGCCTTATTAACTTGACAATCACTAACTTCCAAAGCCTGTTACTTAAAATATGTTTTTTTACTCAAACTTTACGTGCCCGCAAATATATGCTTTACAATTAAATATTATCAAACCCGCACTTAGCAACCCATTGTTCTGTTAAAACGACTGAATACTGAAAGAAAAAACAATAAACTTCAGTTAATCGACTCACCAATGATGCAAGAAAAGAAATGGACCATAAACAGGCAAAGGGCAGCGGAAACAGTCATCCTTCAGGCCGGCTCCCGCGGCGCCGGCTCATCGCTCCTGAAACAAACCCACTGATAACCACAGAGGACCTTATTGGGACGGGACTGTGTGTAATGGGACGAAAAGTGACTGTGCTCGTTGCTTTTTAGTGTGAAAAAATACATATTTTTTTTTGTGTTTTTTGCTTATTATGGATCCGTGCAGATGATGTGTTCACTTCGAATATCTATACATCTATACATATAAATAAATTGGAGTGTCTGTTTGTAATATTAAAATAACCGCTTTTTACTAAATGCATTTGGATGTATACACGGTATATATACCAAAAAATTTTTTTTTTCATTTTTTGTCCGTCTGTCTGTCTGTCTGTCTGTTCCGGCTAATCTCTGAAATGGTTGGACCGATTTTGACGGGACTTTCACTGGCAGATAGCTGATGTAACAAAGAGTAACTTAGGCTAATTTTATTTTAGAAAAAAAAAACCCCAACGACTTAATATCACAAAGGCTGCCGGTCGCGCGGGCTCAGAACGCGCGAGCCGCACGCCGACGAAGTCGCGGGTAATAGCTAGTCATCGTTTATAAAAAAGAACAGAGAAGAAGATAATATATCTCCAATAATTCCCAATTCCCAATAATTTCCAATAACGATTATCGTGAGGAAACCTGCACGTCTGTTGAGAGTCGACTGAATTTCGTCAAAACGCACTGGGCTGACCTAAATCCTATTCATATTGACGGCAATAGGCTCCGCCCTAATACATTAGAACCAAATACGATGGGCGAAATGGTGTTACACTGCAGTTCACCTCTTTTGGGGATTACAAGCGTGAAGTAGTTTAAAAAAAAGATAGCCATTTTCTTGTGCTACTATTTGTTTCTTCATTCCGTGAAAGCCAGACATAATAACTGGTACCAGTGATATCATACCATTGCGGTTTAAAATTTTAGCACCAGACTTCAACCTTGTACACAAAGACGACCTTCACCAATGAATAGACATCTGCCACCAAAACTTTGATACCACAACGTATACAAGAAATATACAATGCGACAGTCTGCCTTGAAACAATGTTACAAGGTCAATAATGTAACAATAGCCCGTACAGACGAGCGCCTATGGGTAAGCGACTTTAATAAGTACATATCGCCAGACGAACACAACAACTATACGGTCCCACGCTAAGCAACACTTGTATTATGGGTAGCGTACAATGGACAGAGGGCGAACTAGGTATATCATACTTTATAGGTGTTAAAAATGACTTGGCTACAAACATTCGTACTCAACACACAAAGATTGTTCCCTACCAGGATTCAAACCCGGGACCCTCGGCACAGAAAGCAAGGTCACTACCAACTGCGCCTATCGATGATTTAATATGTATTCACGTATTTTAAACTGAGTTCGCCCTTAGTTCATTGTACGGTACATATAATACAAGCGTTGCTTAGTGTGGGACTGTATAGTTGGTGTGGTCACCGGGCGGTTTTTTTTTTATTTTATTATTAAGTATAATGTCATAAGAAAAAAATTAAAAACACTATCATGCGATATGCCTAATTGATGCCCGGTCGACTTAAACTTGGCTGGCAGCACCAGATTCTAACTAGATATTATACATCTAGGTAATAATATCGTTACGTAATATTCAGTTGCTATAAACCATACACAATCTTATATCGCTTAAGCTAGATTTCCCAGTGCGATCACAAAACAGCTGTAGATAAAATGTAGAGGCTTGAAAAACTTGGCTTGAATACTCAAATTTTAATAAGCAACTGGCATTTACCGAATTAAGATCCGGAGGGACCGCCTTTTAGGCGCAAACTTTTGTATAATTATTTGTAGGAGTGCTTATTGTGAACACAAGTTTTTTCTAGTGGATAAGCCTATAAGGCCTCAGCCTCGAATTTAGCGGGCAGCGGGGCGGCGGCGGCGGCGCGGCAAGGGAGTGGCAGGATCTTATGCGTAAAATCAAATGGACCGGTTCTCGAAAACAGCGGCGTGGCAGCGGCGCGGGGCGGCCAACGAGCTCCGCTCCCGCGCCGCCGCCGGCCGCCGCGCCGCCACCCCGCTCCCCGCTAAATTCGAGGCTGAGGCCTTACTGTGTTTTCGGTATAAGTCAAATCTACGATAGTATTTACCGACGGAAAGGACAGAAATTAAATAAAAAAAGTGATTGTCTTTTTTTATATACGTTCCGAAGTCAGACACATTTTGATTAATGATATAGGTACTTGCTAATCATAGTTTTTTATTCTTTAAAACCTCCAATGTATTAGTATGTTTAGTGTTGACGTGTGTTCACTTAAATGAAATGCATGATAAACAGTAGAACCATAATAGTACCCAGATAGGATACAAGAATTAGTTATTACATACTATTACATACCTATAACAATGTATTGCTCAATAATGTAAAGGATCTAAAAAAAAAAAAGAGCAACCATGGAGTTTCTTGCACGTTCTTCTCCATAGGAACGGCATTCCGAACGGGTGGTAAACCATGAGCATAATGTTTTTGTAACTTGACGATTCATAAGTACTGCACAATAATGGTTTACGTGAATAAAAAAAATTCTGATTCTGATTCTATTTCGTTGTAACCATAGTGATAAACCTTGTGGTACTATGATTGTTTTTTAAATACTTTGCAGAATAAAGCACTAGGTAAGGTTTCAGGTATGGATCCAATGTGTTTAATTTTGATGTTTATTAGTTGTAGGCATAGTGAAGAAAGCTATAATATAGCCTCAATATCTAATATCAAATAAGACTTTGTTTACGACATGTAAGGTTACCGTACTGTTTTATCTCCAAATATTGTTGTAAAAACCGAAAGATACGTTTATTTCTTTTACTAATACTATGTCTAATTCAATTTTCCTTTGTTGCTATTTGATCGCTTCGTTGGGCGCAAAGAACAAAGGCACATAATGGACGTCTGGACTCCCAATGATAAATACACGATCCTGTTACATTTATAAATGATATGTGAGATCAAGTTTTTTTTTTTTTTTTTTTTTTTTTTTTTAATCAGTAAAGAATAATGTTTTCTAATTTGCACTGAGAAATATTCAGACTACATCTATTGTTTTTTTTTTAATTTATATTATAAAGACTGGTATGATAGATACATATAAAAATGTATAAAAATATGCATTCGCGATGTATGGTACCCACATAAACTTTTACTTTACGGCGTTAGTAAAACGTGTCAAATTAAAAAGCGTTTAAATATAATATTAAGATAATATCGCCAGACTAACGGTCCCAAACTAAGCAACGCTTGTACTATGGATACCGTACAATAGACTGGGCGCCCCGAGTATATAATACTTATATAGATATTAAACATCCACGACTCGGGTACAAACATTCATGCTCATCACACAAAGCTTGTCCCTACCATGATTCGAACCAGGGACCTTCGGTATAGAAAGCAGGGTTTCTACCATCTGTGCTAACCTGGTATTTAAGCTTAAAGTTGCTTTAGTCATTAATATGTTCTTTGAGGCAGTCCGCCTGTATTATTTCTTCGTCTGAGCTTTAAATGATATATTGATTTCTTATATTTACGCGAATACTACACATTGAAGTAAAACTATTTTTTAAGGATTTTATCGCGTTTATTTACGTCGGGAACGTAAAAATAAAAATAAACGCGATAAAATCCATAAAAAATAGTTTTATTTCAATTTAAATTATATTTTCTGCGGTATTTTACAGAAACATACTATCACGACTGCGATATTTGATCAATTCGCCAGAGGTATTCCATACAGTTGATCAGACAACCGTCTTATACTGTCATTTTACACGTAATTTAATAGATTAATTATCGAAAAACAAAGAAAAATATTTCTTAACAATTATGCAAATCATGGTAAATTTAATTGGCAACACCGATTGATATTCCACTGACCATCCATTGACGAGCCATTGACACTGAAGTGAGACTCCATCGAGACGATATTAAACTTAATCTTTTAGCAGTATAGCCAATATGTCACAGTCTACAGTGTCACAGTATACTGTGTCGCTGCAATGGGTATCAAATGTCATTTTATTTCAATTAGCAGAATTGGGCCCCTGGATTTGGATCGTCCACTTTACGTCAAAATTGTATAAAGAAGGGGCGAAATCCATAGAAAGCTACGGAAACCTACGGAAAGTACCATTTATTTTCTTGAAAATAACAAACACAGTTCTTAAAATTAATGGTTACTTTACAAGCGGGCTTGCGGTCCAACTTTGTAATTGATTATAATTAACATTACGCCGAAACAAAGCGATTTTGTCATGCGTGTATAATAATTATTAATTGCTTAATTAATTACTTGCTTGTATCGTGTTGCCTTCGAAACTTTGAAACCATTTTGCTTGTGTAAAAACTTGGCATGAAGTTACCAAAATATCGTTTACCGATAAAATCAAAGCATTAAGATTTTAAAACGAATATTTTCATTTTTTCACCGTTAATAAATATTTTTACGTAATAGTTAATTGGCCTAGTTCACAAAATTTGCATTAACGTTAATGTGGACATCGATAATCTGGATATTTTTTTTAATATTTTACTAGTCATAAAGAAATTAATATCTATATAATAATATCTATATAAAGTAGAGGTTAACAAGCATTAAACTGTGTTATTTTAAACCAGCTACGTAACGTCAAATCATTGAACTAAATTTTCCAACGAACCGCGTTAAATATTCGTCTGTTCTATGAACTTACCGAAACCCATGCAATTATTCGAGATTGTGTTTAATCAGAGCCCGCAATTCAGTTTTATCATGAATGAAACCAAAGTTTCTGAACTCAACATTTGCTTTTAACGTTTCTATGTATCTAATACTTTGAAATTTCTAGTCTAGCTAATTGCGTATTCTCACTCAAAATTCACGTAGAATAAGTACCATAAGTACCTATGATGTATCGTCCCTAGACACACCGGTACTCCTTAACAAAAGTCTCGTTGTATACTACAAATTGTTTCTTGACAGTGTTTAGATAGCCTTAAAATTGGAACACGAAAGATATATAGATATTGTAGATATTTGACTCTTCATTTATTTACTAATTCTTTTATTTTCGTTTTAATTTTTTGTATAAATAAAAATAATAAAAACCATTTCATATCGAATAAAAAGGCATCGCAGCTGAGTTTATGCCTTTATTATCTAACAATATAGAATATTTTTTTCATAACATTTATTTCTGACTACTCTAAATACGCATCATTAAATAAAACCTACTTAGTCGTTTGATACTCTCAGCTGATTGGTAGCTACGTTTCTGGTTGATACACTCACGTATTTATAGAATATACTTTTTAAAAGCGTTCCCACAAGATAGTACAAAAATAAAATTCCACGCAAACAAAGTCACGGAAAAACAAATATTTAAGTAAAAATGTATACACAGTATCTTTTGTACGGACCGCTAGGGTTGACACGCTAAGGCATTACAACTTTGCACACACATAACAGGGTCGCACATTGTTAGGGAACCTTCCGTGGATTTAACTGTTAGGTATAGTGGGCTAATTAATCACTGCTTGCGAACAACAGTATTGTGGGAAACGTTATAATTATACAATGTAATAATATGCGGGTTCTAAAATATATATTTTGCTATTATTCTGTACACGTACTTATAAATACTGCCAATTACTTAGATAGAGCTCAATTGTGTTTGAGCAATCTAGAATGTATTATGCAGTGTTTATTTCTCGATACCTACAGACTTGAATATTATAAACTATTACAGGCCTGGACAAACCACTCACCTAAATATATTTGGTGTTGATCTTCAAGGCAATGGCAGTCAATATTATTTTTATAGCAAGTAATTTTGTTCATCCTGGCCTGATGATACTATCATTTGGAATTCATGGGTGCATAGGGTCCTCCATGTCTTTTTTCATTCCCAGACTCCATCATCGCATCATAATTTGTAAATACTATATAACGTATGCCACGCCCACTATTAAAACGAATCTACTAACGAAAGCAAGCCGTTTAGGTTGTATTGCGTACCAATGAAATAGACACTACATATATACACTCAAAAAACATTACCCTCTTTCTAACGCAATCGGCTAAAAACGCTATAAAACGAGCGTAGCGAAACATAAAATAAGTAACTGAACAAAGTCAATACCTAACTTTTTTATACTACAATAAACAATAAAGTAACCAAATTACACACTATTAAGTAACGAAATAAATTACTACCAAATTGTTAAATTTAACAATATAATACTAACGAGCATTACTAAACTTTTTACGGCTCAAAGCTATAAATTATAACATAGTACAAAGACGTGCTCAGTGTGGAGTGCGTTTAATTGAAATAGTTCTCAATTATGAGGGTCAGTAGAGCCATAAAATACAGATAAATGGTACAACTAGAGAAATTGCCAAGAATAAAACTTCAGATGGGATATATTTTAATTTTATATATATTTTGCAGGTACGTTACATAGCTTATAGTTGCACTTGATGGGATGGGAAGCGCTTAATGCGCTTCAGGATTGGGGGATACCAATAGCACCAGTCACTCATTCCGGCCCAGCACTTCAGGAGAATGGGCCTATGTTCGGGAAAAGCTAGGAGAGAACATTATACAATGCGAATACTTGTATGCCTTTTTGTACTGAAAAGCGGCCCACCATAAAACAGTTGTGCCTAGATTTAAATGCTGGTCATCTAGCGTAACCTACATTGTTGAAAGCTATGCACTGTAAAAAAAGAAAACTGAAGTAGCAATAAAACTGTTTCGACGTTGACATGTTATCATTGTACACGCCTAACTATAAAACTCATACTCGAGAGTTTTGACATCCAAGTTTTGTTTAGTTCAAAACTCGCAGACATTATGTTTTGTGTGTTACACATTTCTTTTTTTTTGTCAAATAAAGTGATATATGATAATGATTCTAACCTACTTTCATTTATTAATTTATACATGATTGTATCCTTTAACTTCAAAAATTAGGTCTGTCTATTCACTAAGATTTATGGAGTAGTTCCCGAAGCGGGGTGCGCCCTACAAAGAGATGCCAAGAACCAAACAAAGAGGAGATGTCCAGACGCCAGTCATGACTGAAGGCACCAAAACCCTTTGTTCGAACTGTAATGGATACATTTTGTGTTTATATTTGTGTCAGTCATTATAATAAGGGTTATTTTAGCAGTTTTCATTTTATTCCCCGTTATTTGTTCGCCGTTGACTACAATCTGGGTGTTTTCAATTCGAGAGTGAACAGGTACCTTCTAGGCAAGTATGCTCCATCGTAGATCTCATCGTCACTTACCATCAGGTGATATCGAGATCAAATACTTGCCTATAATGTAATAAAAAAATTAAAAAATTAAACATGTTGCCCAAAGTTTGTCTTGTAATTTCGGAAGACTCAACCAAGAGCACCTAATTATAAGAGCCATTATTTAATCTATGATAATAGCATAAGAAGAAAACTTTCAAGTAATTTTGATTTTTTTTAAATAGCACAGAACCCTATTTACAGTCTGTTGTTGTATGTAATTAGGATGGTGCATTTTAGCACCAGACCAAGACTGAAGAAGAAACACCGATGCGGGGCAACACTACTATAGAATACTAGATAGAATACTACTACCTACCTTAAATATATGGAGGTTTAATGCGAGTCATGGAAGGCGGGTCAGATCAGCTGCGCTGCATGTGCCTAGTGAATGTAGCGTCTCGATCTGCTGCCGCCTTCCTACCTAGGCAAGTATGCCCCATCGTAGATCTCATCGTCACTTACCATCAGGTGAGATCGAGATCAAATACTTGCCTATAATGAAATAATAAAAAGAAAGAGTATGATTTTTACTTGCTAATTAGTAGTCCTTATGGTGGTGTATTTGTCAACAAAAATTGCACTTAAATTTTTTTTTAAACTTTAGAATTTGTATTGCTACATTTAATTTAAAACTAGCTGTCCCAGCTAACTTCGTATCGAGAATCAAATATATGAGAAAATTAATTATGTTTATTATAATTGTATACTGTTTTTTTTTTCCGTTCCGTTTTATTTGGCTCTTACGAACGGAGACTAATTCAAATAATCGATGATCATAATAATCGACCCACCCGTTCTTGAGTTATAAATAGTGTAACTAACACGACTTTTTATATATAAAGTTACACAAAAGTTGATTAATAACTATTAATCATTAATTTAGTGAGTACAGTTACACATAACTACAGTGCCTTTAGTAAATACATATTTATCAAACATATGTATTTACCACCACTTTCAACCAAACAGAAGTAAAAAGTTATAAAGCACTACTTAAATATGTCGCGAGAGTAAATACTTTTTGATTTATTGCTCGGTTACATGTTGTGACTAGTTTGCAACTATAAAATATACCCAAGGAAGCCGCAGCCGAAGCTTTTAAAATTTATTACCCCAACATAAAGTATGCGGAGAGATTAGCTATAAAATGCGAAATATTTCAGACAGAGGTGAGTTTATACTTGTAGAGTTAGGGGATGCAAGAGACTTTATAGCAAGCAACCTAAATACCAAGACGTTGAGTATAAAATAACAGTGTAAAATATTCTAAACTATCCATCATAAACTATAAGGGTCACAATCCTGAAAAAAATAATCAAATTGTATTTGAAATTTAAAATACAACACCAACGGTTCTGTCTCGCTTTATCACAGAAAAATCAAATACTGTATACATATATATTGTATGCATAAACGTGCTCGTCATCACCTACTTGGAAATTTGTAACACTATTTTTGTTAACCCTTATACTTATCACTAGATATAATTTGCAAAAATGTAGTTAATCGACATCAATATCTACTTTTACTGGTGGTAGGCTTCGGCCGTGGTTAGTCACCACCCACTGAACAAAGACATGTCGCCAAGCGGCCTAGCCGTGTTCCGGCATGATGTTCGCTGTTGCCATTCATGGATGGCGGGTCAGATCAGCTGCGCTGCATGTGCCTAGTGAATGTAGCGTCTCGATCTACTGCCGCCTTCCACTGCCACCTAGGCAAGTATGCTCCTTCGTAGATCTCATCGTCACTTACCATCAGGTGAGATCGAGATCAAATACTTGCCTATAATGTAATAAAAATAAATAAAAAAAACTCTAAAGTAAAAAGTTATTGTAGAGATTGCAATGATTATATATACAGAAAATGAACTTTGAACCTTAAACCCTCTTCCATTCCTTAAAAATAAGACAGCATGAAAATAACTTAATCTAAAGGTATATAGTTGGAGCTCTCATAACGTCTGGTGGAGACGTCTGGTGACCAGAACACTGGCACATATTTTGGCCAACACAGCATTGCCATTCAATGTGGCAATGCTGCCAGTGTTTTGGGCACCCTCCCGGCCAACGGTGCTGGAGATTTGCTGAGTGCATTTTTAAATCACCCAATAATTAATTAACTTACTTTTTAAACTAAATTGCTTATATAAATAAGTCAAGAGTATGGACTAGAATATGAAGCATATAAAAGATATCTAATAACTATTGTTTAGGTATGCCTGTCGTAATTTATCATAGATTAATTCATACAAATTACTAGTAGTTCGTAATTCCTTTACAACTTGAAATAACTCTATGAATAACTTAGATGGTACATCCTATAAAAGCTAACTGAAGACGTAGTACTAAGTTCTTTGGAGCTGATAAACTAAGGAGCTTAACAACGATCGCTGGCTATCGAAGCGGCTTAAGTTTTTCAACTACTTAAGTAATTATTAGAAGTGCTTACGTCTTTAGTACTCGGGCTTACAGATAAGTTTTTAAATAGGAGTTCAGTGCTCAATTCAGCTTCTTTGTGTAATGTTTGAAGATGTAGGAAGTCAGTTGATAAAAAGTTTTTCAATGTAAATATCGTATTTTTAGCGTTCCAATTAAAATAATGAACTATCCGTGTATATTAATATTATTTTGCAAAAAAAGTTAATTAATCTAATTTATAATGAAACAAAGAATCTTATAATACTTCGTATAATGAACCTAAGTGAAAACCAAATATACCGGCTGGCGTAACAATTGAAAAAAAGTATTCAAAATTTCTTTCCCGTGTTCTTTGTTTGATTTTTTTTGTTTGTTTCTAAAGCGTCGTGTGTGCCTTTGACGTGAAATATTGCAAAGTGCGATAATAAATATTACCTCAATACAACTCCTGCGAGACGTAAAGTAAAAATAAAATTTAAAAGTACTCAATATGGAGATCAAGGGAATACTCGTAAGTAATGCGTAAGACATAACCGTAAAGATCATACAAAGCATTCTTTTTTTATATAAATGCTTTGTAAATGTAATGCCAATTAAGTATAATATTCTATGAATTTGATGATAAATGAACTAGCGCAACAAGTGTAAATAAGCTGCCACTAGAAATTCGTTTCGAAAAATACTATAGCATCTATACTTAGCCCCAAATTTATAGACAGTTATAATGTCCATATAACGAACATTTCAAAGAAAAACTAAAAAGTGCATTATAATGGCTTTATAATCCATTATGACTTTCTATAAATTCTAGGGTTAATTTATTACTAGACGTAATTGTGACGTATGGTACGGTTCAGTACGCACACACACAAAGCTTCATTGGAAGTTGAGCCGTATAAAATAGGAATTCGTGTGACGTGGCTCGCTTTAGTCAACTTGTACCTTTTCACAAAACACTCGAGTCAGCAATGCTGCCGATTGAATTCGGTGTTAACGAACTATACAGACGTGGAAAAGGACCAAAACTTTTTCGCGGCAAACGTTTTTCGAATTCGCGATATGCGAGTATCGCGTTCTAAATTTGAATGCAATCCGTCATGTGGGGTTCATTGAAGTGCTTTTAGTTAAGCTCTCAAGTTTTTTATGCATTGGCAAAATGCAGTGGGTATAATATTAAAAAAAAAACATTTAAGTTCAAATATTTGAACTTACGTTGTTTTTTTTTAAGATCTGATAAATGGAAATAATTTCCCTCGCATGCCTAACAGTTGGACATTAAAAGGGCTGGTACTATTATTATTATTGTTAAATGCAAATAAATAAAAATCAAGTTTGTCTATATATAATGTTATACTTAGTCACGTAGCGGAACCTTTTCTTGTTAAATTAATTAATTAGTACATACATATTATAATCATAGTAGATACATAAGTATAACATAAACTGACAATATTAATGACAGATTCTTATTTAAATATGGATTGTAATAATAGTAAGTTATAGAAATTATTTTCGTCTCAAAATACACAATTTTTGTGAAAATCATTTTGACAAATCAAAATAAACTTACTAAATATTCATATAGATACCAGTACGTCAAGAGCCAGATTATTCGTAAGCTAATGGTATAGTTTAAAGTTTACGTATTTAGACACATTGTATGGCAAATTCAACAGCACCTGTAGCGGACAGTATTTAAAACATTAAATTTTCCATACAATGTGTCTAAATACGTAGACTATAAAGTATACGGTTAGCTTACAAATAATCTGGCATTTGACGTCCTGAATACGCCTTTCGTATAAAACATTATTATCAAAGGACACAGCATAAACAAACCTTCCGTGTAGGCAGGCCCTTTTCTAAGAAGGAAAGATCTTTTTTTTTTCATTAAGCCGCAGCAACATTTATTTGTTACATTATCTTATACAAGGTGTAACAAAGTTAGTGTTAAATATTTTAATGGGTAACAAGGGTCATAACGATCAAGTTTATGTATAAAATATATGTGTAAACTATTTTGGATTTTTCTTTGAAAAAGGAACTATACTACACTCACTTAGTGCGTAGTGTGTTTGAGTATTTTTTTCGGGAATGTGACCTTTATAGCCCACTAATAGACCTCTTAAAATATTTGACACTATTATGTTTACACCTTGTATATTTATTTAGACAGCCCACCGATGGACCTCTTAAAATATTTGACACTATTATGTTTACACCTTGTATATTAAGACAGCCCACCGATGGACCTCTTAAAATATTTGACACTATCATTTTTACACCTTGTTATATTTAGACAGCCCACCGATGGACTTCTTAAAATATGTTACACTATTTTAGACCTTATATATTTAGTGAATATTGTTATAATTATTCAAATACACTTTCCAAAGTACACTTGCTTATGAATTCCCAGTGCGGGCGTAAAAACGACACACTATGTTTCCGTCACAAGTCAATTTGTCTCAATCCATAAGCAGAGTGATGCGTGCGGCCCGGTGTGCCCACATTGACATAAATCACTTGGGCCACAAGAGAGGTTACATATGAATAAATGATTTATTATATTCGCCCTTTTACTGTGTGATGGGAAAAGTGTTTTTAATTAAAAAAATATCCCGTTAAATATAATAGCTATATGTGGTTATTGTGATTAAACGTTAATCCTCCTCAAAAGTGGACCAATTTGAGTATATTGAATTAGGTATATATGTGTGCATAACAGCAATACCTAGGAGCCAAGCCAAGAATAGGAGTAGAATCAATAATGTAACTATATTTATTATTGGTCTTTTGGCGGGAATATGAACCATGAAGTTGTATTTTTTTTTATATTCTACTAGCTGTTGCCCGCGACTTCGTCCGCGTGGTATTTAACAAAGACAACCGTTGACAACAGCCTGCTCGCCCATTCTGAGCCCGCGGGACGCATTGCAGGTTGCTATCAAACCTAATCAGGCGCTGCGCTGCAACATTGGTATTATTATTTTTTTCGTGAGATCCTATTTATTTTTCTAAAATAAAAGTGCCTAAGTTACTCCTTGTTACATCAGCTATCTGCCAGTGAAAGTCCCGTCAAAATCGGTCCAGCCATTTCAGAGATTAGCCGGAACAAACAGACAGACAGACAGACAGACAGACAGACGGACAGACAGACAGACAAAAATTTAAAAAGAAATTGTTTCGGTATAGGTAACGTGTATACATCCAAATGCACTTAGTAAAAAGCTGTTATTTTAATATAACAAACAGACACTCCAATTTTATTTATATGTATAGATAAAATGTGTTCCTTTGATAAATAATGTTTAATATGGGTAAGATATTAACCATTGTGTCTTCATAAATGTGCACGAGAGAAAAAAAAAAAAAATTGTATAACTTGACTTTTCAAGTTCTTCAGTAGGTAAGGTATCTACCGATTTACTGATAGGGGTAGGGGATTCATTTCATCATCACCGACATCATCATTATCATCATGTCATCATTATAATGTTATGACAATTATGAAGAAATACTCGACGCCGGCAAAAATTGCACTGTTTCTTAGCCGATTGCCAACCACTTTTTTATATTATTATTATTCCAGCCCTTTTTTATGTCCCACTGCTGGGCACGGGCCTCCCCTCAATGTGAGGGGGATTAGGCCATAGTCCACCATACTGGCCCAGTGCGGGTTGGCAGACTTCACACATCTTTCGAGGTGTTCTCTCAGACATGCAGGTTTCCTCACGATGTTTTCATTCACCGTTTAGCAAGTGATAATCTTGGTTGAAAATGAGATTCGCACGTGAAAAATCCCAGAGGTGCGAGCCTGGGTTTGAACCTGCAATCCTCGTTACCGAGGCAAGCGTTCTACCAACTTGGCTATCACTGCTTAACTTGGCTATCACTGCCAACCACTTATACAAAAAATAATAAGTCTAGTGTCCCAATCTCAACAAACTAAATCATTCCGTACTCATTGTTTCCTTCAGCTGGTTATTTTTTATGAGAGTTGGATTATTTTTTTGTAATTTAATATCCAAGTCCCTTCAAGAAAGTCCATTTCACCAACTATACAAATCATTCTAAACAGATGTATTATATATTCACGATGATGTAGACACCAGACACCATCAACGATTACCGTGGTAAACTTTAACGAGAAAAATAACGGCCTAATATCATCTATTATTAGCCTAAACGCCTTTACGATTTGATGTCATTATCGGAAAAGCGATAAACCTTCTAGCCGAACAATTTGATTCGAAATAAAATCAACAAAATGCCCTTTTCAGTCAGCGATTCAATCGCAATAACGATTACATAGAATCCGGCTATTGTGATCGAACTACACTACCATACAAAAAAAAAGTACAAAAAAAAGTAATTAATTTTGATTCTTACCTAATTAAGAAAACATTCCTTTGGTAAGCATTTAAAAGAAACACGCAATGGAACCGTAATCAGATGGTTCATTAAAAGATTACAATCATAATTGTCACAAAGTTGGGTAATTAGAACGGTTGGAATGTTTCACAATTTTATCGTCGACACTGAATCACTTTGAATTAAGCACTTCAAAAATGGAATGAACACTTTCCATTTTCACTTTTTAAACTTTTGAACGAAAATTCGAAATTGGAATGTTCACTTTTTAAACGTTCGTGTTCTAAGTGGTCGGTGGGTGGCGCGAGTGATCGTGGCGTAAGTAGGGTTGCCACTGCGATGTGGAGTACGCACCGCGCCTGCGTAGCTTTGCGCCACTGGCTCTGCACTTCTGATACATTTCTGCTTCAATTAATCCCTGCGCTATACTCAATTACACCTACTAGTGCGCCACCGGTGGCAAGTTTAAACTGTTCACCCGATATTGGTTTGATGATGGAATATTACCCAATTGATAATAGATCCTATTGTTTCTTAATAGAAAGTCCGGAGCGAACGCGGTGGTTATTACAACGGCCTGTTCCATGGAAATTGGAAATTATGTGACGAAATATTGAACCAATATCTTACATTGTACAGTAATTAAGCTTGTTCAATTACAACGTTCAAATAACGTTTAATGTTCATTGAAGTACAAATTAACCGCCCTAATAAGTGCTTATCTTATACCCAATTGCAACTAGCTGGACGACGTCACTTCGCCGTAAAAAACTAGTTAGTTATGCCTACTTATCATTTTTTCTGCATCGAAATCGAACCACCATTACTAACTATATACAGTAATTGAAATAAAATTATTTTTGAGGATTTTATCGCGTTTATTTTATGTTTTTACGTTCCCGACGTTTCGACTTACCCTTCTGTTACTCCCTTGTTAGGTCTCGGAGAGCAGATAACAAAAAAGCCATTTAAATATCGGTCAGTCAAATCAGAGTAGACTGGAACCGGACTGAATACAGAAAATATATTGGGAAAATGGCTACGAAGAAGACAGGTAGCATAAATGCCAGAAAATCGTCAAGAAAAAGCATAAAAAAAAGATTTTAATTTAGGGCTTTTTAGTTAGAATTAATGATTTACAGTAAGTCAAGCACAATCTCTTTCACGTACCGTTCTGGTAACGTAACGTCTACCATCCCTCTCACACTAAAGATTTCATAACTAAGTTTGACAGTGACAGCATGCTTTCTCGATGACGTTACGATTACATAAGGAGTCCCTATTGATTTCTAATATTTACGCGAATACTCCACATTGAAATGAAACTCATTATACGGATTTCGTCGCATTTATTATACGTTTTTTACGTTCCCGACGTTTCGGCTGCTTTACAGCAAACACGGTCACGGGAGACAGTACAATAAACGCGATAAAGTCCGTAAGATTCGTTTTATTTCAATAAGGAGTCCCTGCTTATCCTTCAGATCATTAGCTTATAATGATCTTAAATAGATATATTATGAGTTAACGTTAACTATTCAATGATAATCGATAAATAATTTGTTGGTTATGGCGATTAATTCGCTCGCTACCGTCGGGAATTCAAGTCTGATCACTCGTAATCGTATCATTCAATCAGTGCAAACAATCCTCAATTTACATACACTAATGACAATATTGTGAATATTGAATAAATCAATACACAATTTTATATATTATACGAATTGGGGTCGAGTCACCTTCGTCCGTAGGAGAATTAAGTACCCTTGAGATACCCTACACGTGACCCTGGGTGGTGCCAACCAGGTGACAACTCTACTGGTGGTAGGCTTCGGCCGTGGCTAGTCACCACCCACTGAACAAAGCCATGTCGCCAAGCGGCCTAGCCGTGTTCCGGCATGATGTTCGGTGTTGCCATTCATGGATGGCGGGTCAGATCAGTTGCGCTGCATGTGCCTAGTGAATATAGCGTCTCTTATCTACTGCCGCCTTCCTACCTAGGCAAGTATGCTCCATCGTAGATCTCATCGTCACTTACCATCAGGTGAGATCGAGATCAAATACTTGCCTATAATGTATAAAAAAAAAAAGGAATTTTTCCTTCACCGTTTTGCAAGCTAAAATCAAGGTCAGAAACCTCACAAGTGCGAGTCGGGGTTCGAACCTCCGATTCTCGTATCCGAGGCAAGCGTTTTTTCAACTTGGCAATCACTGCTTTTCGTATATTATATCGAGTCTTTTAAAAAAGTGCGCAGAAACAGTGTATAGTTTAGAACTATTATATTATTAACACTATTATGATTAGTTTTCTAGTAAACGTGTATCACACTGATCATAATTTAAAAAAAAAACAGAGTAACAAACCAAACGAATTAACAAACTTAAATAACATGACATTCTAAATCCAAAAAGGTAAGACATGAAAATATGGATAAAAAGACTACGGTCCTATACTTTCAAATATAATTTAATGTCATGGCTATCTTCAAGTTTCAAATAAACAACAATAACTGAGTGCGATGGACCAGTTTCATTTTATTTAACCTTTTTTTTAAGGAGACGGTCCAAGCAGTTTGATTTGAGTTATTTGTTAGGAGAATAACCCATGCCAGTTTTAATATTTTTAAGTGAGGTGCATATTTTATTTTATGCAAAAGTACCTATTCTATTAAGTAGCCTGTGATAAATGTATCGCAGCTAGCGATAAGACCGCCCACTGTACACTGTACCTATTTATTAATACCATATAAAATGTTTATGAAATCGGTGTGCAATAAAGAGTTATCTATCTATCTATCAAATGTAGTAATATGGAGAGCACCCCTATTGCATATAATATGGACACTTAAATTGTTACAAAAATGACTAAGTTTGTAGACTTTCGTTGAGAATCACTAAATCGATAGCCGATTTATCGATATCTCTACACCCCTTATTAGTATGGAACCCAAATAACCTTGGTCGAATGGTCGAATCAGGAAAGGGCTTCACGGTCGGTTGGTTCGTTCTCGTTATATAGGAATCTTTTTGCCTGACCGTTATAAAGAGCCCAGGACTCGTCGCTTCAGCTTTGCTTGGGCTTTATGGATCCTTATAGACTGTGGTCTAAAGATTAGGCTATTTTATGTGGCCGATAGTTTGGACCGTATACAAAAAACTGGACTAAAAAAAAAATATGTAAGCTTATCTCCGAAAGTTAGCCTCAAAAATTGGACGGTAAAATGTTCAATGGATATCTTGATTGGCTGTATCCAGATCGACCGAACACCCACGCATAGGACATGCCCGAGTTAGGGTTGCGAAGCTGCACTCTTGGTCTGGAAATGGCTGAAAAGGATTTTTTTATAATAAAATCGTTTCCACTTCTACCAGTATCTGTTACCAATTAGATTTGCTTGGCAAAAAAAATTGCTGAATATGATTAGATAAATGAGTACTTGCACCTACGAGGTCCGATCCGTATATAAAGTGCGAGCAAGCTAATCGTATACTTATATATATAGCGCACGCATTTAGATATATTGTATGGAAAATGGAACAGTGCCTCTAGTGGATGGTATTTCAAATATTCAATTCTCCATACCAAATGTCTAAATACGTGTACTATAAAGTATACGGTTAGCTCACGAATAATCACGTACTTGATGCGGTGACGTCATTTGCTAAATACATTGTAGGCAGTAGTATACATCAGTCTATAGAAAATACTTATTGAATTTCTCTATGAACTAAAAAATAATACGGGCTGAGTGGTTTCTTTTGTTCAATAAAATGTCCAGCTTTTATTTTCTCACAGTTTCTCTGAAACAAAGCTCGTTATAAAATTAGGTGCCCGTTGAAAAAATAATCATATTACGATATTTTATTCTGTTTTTTTTTCAAGTTGATTAGTTTGCTTTTCGAACAAATTTAGATTATACGAGTTCATAGGTTTTGGATTATTAATTATTAACAAACATCAATTAATAGGCAATAATATTTTAGTAAATTGAGGAACTTAAGTAAATATTTCAATAAAAAAACAACACTAAACAGACCATAAAAATGCATAGTCAAACAATTGATACATAAAAAAAAAACAATTTTCTTATTACATAGAATATGAATTACAAATCTCGCTGTACATATTAAATTAAAAGAATAATAAGCAGTCAAAAATAGCTTTAGAATACATACCTGCCTATAGGTATAGAGATTGAATCTCAAAAGAGTTGTCCGGGACACAAAGTTATCTAAGAGTGTCCCGAAAAAATCGATGCTTGCTCTATTCCCGGCCGGTTCCCGCGGGAATTCGCACTACAGTCAATAAAAGTTTTCCTTCAGGGAATCTCGCGCGTAAAATGAGGTAGTAACTCAACTTTTGTGTGCGCGAGCATTTGTTTGATGTGGAATAAACATGCAATTTCTGAGTATTCATTTTTAGGGTTCTGTAATGAAATGAGGAAAGCTTTATCGGTGAGTAGATTTTTTCTCAGTAAAGGATATCACTTTGAATTTAATATTAAATACAACAGTCTAAGGTATTCCTTCAAAAATATGTTTTTTAACTTCTTGCAATAAAGATATGGTTTTCCTAATTGCTTTCTCACTCACTCAATACATGTAACCAATTAAATAATATATGTCAATAGGTTATATCAATAAGATTTTTCAATTTTAACGAAAATATGTACTTTTCGTTGACCTTAAAATTTGGCAATGAAAAAATCCCAAAGTGAGCACTGTATGAGAAAAAACCCATGTTTATGTTTGTCACGTAGTAGATGTTAATTTAGACACACTTAAGAAAGATCCCTCAGAGCGCCAGAGCGCCACTAACTCGATCGAAATTACTTTCATAATATTGTCCATAAAAAATCATTCATTAATTAAATAATATATTTTCCACAGTATTAAAATGACTATTCTATTAATTCAAGTGAGCGATAATTTAGCCTCTGAATTTCGAATTCGTACACTTGAGAAGCATCTTGAAAATTTCCAATATTAAACTCTATTTGCATGTTGCGATGACATTAATTTAAATTGGTATTGGAGATTAAATTAGGGATGAATAAATTAGTGTTTATTAAATACTTGGGTGTTATCGCTTTGTTTATTAGATATTGATTCATGCATTTAGGACGACCTGCGTAGTTGGTAGTGACCCTGCTATAGGTTAGGTTTATTATATTAAAAGCTGTATATAAATTGTATTGTTAAAAATGTGTGCACAACCCTATTTAAACTTTTTAATTTATTTCTCAGTTCGATGCGTGCCAACTGTTGAAACTTGACTAAATACTTGCCTACTTATTTCGGTTTCAGCAAATAATAAACCTTTTGTTGAATTGGAAGTTTGCCAGAGAAGCAGTGAAAGAAGTCGTTCCATTGTGTTCCTCAATATACAGCCTATAATATGGTCTATTATAAATAATCATATGTGTATAGTAATGGTCATTCTTCGACTCGTGGGTACTTTAAGATAAGTGGATATAAAATTAACATACTTGAAACTCTAACATTATTATAATAAGGATGAAAATCCGCTTCCTATTTTTTATTATAAATGCTGCATCGCTATCAGCTCTCATTCAAAAACTATTGCGTTAAAATCGTTCTATCTGTTTTGGAGCTATTATGCTGCAAACATACCCATATTTATGTTTATTACTCGCTTATTTTAGGGGTATTACTAATACTATAATGATACGACCGGTTAAAATAACAGATTTTTATTTATAATGTAAGTAGTCTATGTTGATGGTCTTCAAATTGCCCCCAAATGCCTTTTACAATTACATTACGGAGCTTTTTTAAACGTTTTGTATGATTCAGTAAGACCCTAAGCTTGATACCTGCGCTTTTAGCTTGCATTTCTATACATTATGTGTAGTCAGAATTACAATAAATATTTTTTTTAACTCTTTCGTTTTCCATTGCCATTCATTCCGTTGGAAACATTTTTTTTTCTAGAATCAACATAAATATTTTATAAAGTGGAAATGAATATACTTATTTGCTTTGCATATTTTTGTATAAAATTAGTACATTAGTCCGGTGCAATTGACATTTTGTAAGCGGTGAAGTGTTGATAATTATCCATCGCATACAAAACACAATACATGCCATCTGTGTATGAAATATAAATTGAAAGTTCATTAATTTTAGAGCGTGCTGTTGTGAAACCTATTTTGGTGGAACATATGATAACTCTGCCAGTGTGTGCTAAATTATTGATGCCATGTTGAAATTGGTTTTATCCAGAAAATAGTTTACATTTAATGTGAACTGTTTCGAGGAATCAACATAATTTCTTATATATTATTCAACTTGAATCACGAGAGCTTATGTTATTCAGTCCTTATTATGTATAAATATACAGGTTGATTCGGGAAGAGTATACTAAATTGCAATGATTAATTATGTGAGGTCACAATTTCAAAATGTCGATTTAACTGTAACTGTAAATTTTAATTCAATAAAACCTATCGTACCTGTATTACAAAAAAAAATCCAACAAAATGACAATTCTGACTTCAAATAACGATTACACATGCACTAAAGATGTGGGAAGTAATTTTTTATTTATATTAATCATCATCTAAATATTTACAACAGGAAAATAAAAAAAAGATGTGGAAGATCAATGGGGCGGCCGCTATGCCCCGACGGTTAATGTCGGGATCTTGTATATATGCTACTTGCTCCGAGAACTCTAATAGCGCGATTCAGGATTGTGACGTCATTGTCTATTGTTCTGAATGCGTCTGTAGTGCCATCTGCGTAGCTTGTGGTGTGGTTGAAGTAGTCGCTACACTGCAATGCAGTAATACTCTTTCTGGATCATTCTATACATGTAATTTTTTACACGGGTAATTTTTTTTACGGCTTATTAAATAACAAGCATGAAAATGGTTTCATGCTCTGTATTACGCCTCATTTTATCATTATTTTTTACTCAACTATCATTTATTTTGTTGTATTTTTAATTAAGTACTCCTAACTCAACCGAATGCAGTAAATCGGTGACAACCTAGACACTAAAAGCTATAAAAATATAGTTAATTTAATACAGGTACAAAAACATAGCACTTGTGAATCCTATTTTATCGCTTAAAAACAATCATCCTCGCTAATTGTTTCCAATAAACTTGTATTAAAACATAACAATTGAAATCGGTTGTAGATATCGGGTTATCGGTACCTTATTATTGTCAAACGAAAGCTTCAACTCGAGAAATTGAACCGATACGATTGCCAGACAGCTGCCAAGTGGCAGACATTATCGTTACATGTGGAGACCTTTGTGTACGTAGGAACACCTAGTCTGATAGCTCTATTCTTCAATATATATTCGGCCCAATCGAATATAAACCATATTTTACGTAGCACACGTCACGATATACTTCGCTGTTATAAGAGCGTTATCTTTTACACGGGCCAATAATATTGTACCATCATTAGGGTTGTGAGGCAACAATTAATTTAACGTTATATAAAGATTACATGTGTTACGTACTAAATAATATATATAGTTTATTGCGGAAAAAGTATTCAAGAATAGCTTGTAGTATAATGATAAAGCTAAGCTTACTCTCATCACTAAATCTCCGAAAAAAATAGATCAAGCAGTCCGCCACGCCGGGGTGGAAGTAAAACGGCAGGAGGGATGGATAAATAAGAAAAATATTTTAAAGGAAAATTGTTAAGTGCGGACATAAAGAGGCGAAAAAAATTACAAGCCGTAAAATAAAAGTTTAAAAAAAGAACATAAAATATCTCCCAAGGGGATAGCGGGTTTCAAATTTGAGGCGTGGGCTCCTGTCACCATCTAGGTGCTTGCGTAAGCATGGATTTTACTCTACGCACACGCAAGCAGGTCAACAAAAAAAATCGTTTATAAATGAATTATGGTAGTAAGATGGTAGTAAGACAGAATATCGGATATACCTGGCATACAAAAAAAAATGTCGATAAATAATTTGTTGTTTTCTCTCTCTGCCTCCCCTATTAGAATATTATACAAATCATAGGATATGCCCGTTTCAATAAGATATAAATTAATATTATTGAGCTGATAAAATCCAAGCAATACTTTTCTAATGCAAAATGAAACCTCCAGAAATAGACGAGCGATCATGAAGATTAATAAAATCTATTTAATATCCTGAAACTGTGAAGACCATACATTACCAGTTTGACCTTGGTCTGCTACTAGACCCGGCCCATTCTAATAACGATGTAGTCATAACGAAAATCTAGACGGGACCATGATTAATGATGATACCCGCATGATGGTTGTGTAATAGCATACATTTATTGGAAACT
The DNA here is from genome assembly GCA_905333125.1 of Pheosia tremula. Taxonomy (NCBI): domain Eukaryota; kingdom Metazoa; phylum Arthropoda; class Insecta; order Lepidoptera; family Notodontidae; genus Pheosia; species Pheosia tremula. The sequence goes on along the minus strand of HG995404.1, from coordinate 8,088,480 downwards.
AGCTGTTGCCCGCGACTTCGTCCGCGTGGTATTTAACAAAGACAACCGTTGACAACAGCCTGCTCGCCCATTCTGAGCCCGCGGGACGCGTTGCAGATTGTTGCTATCAAAGTTAATCAGGCGCTGCGCTGCAACATTGGTTTAAATTTTTTTCGTAAGATCCTATGTTTTTTTCTAAGATAAAAGTAGCCTAAGTTACTCCTTGTTACATCAGCTATCTGCCAGTGAAAGTCCCGTCAAAATCGGTCCAGCCATTTCAGAGATTAGCCGGAACAAACAGACAGACAGACAGACAGACAGACAGACAGACGGACGGACAGACAGACAGACAGACAAAAATTGTAAAAAATGTTGTTTCGGTATAGGTAACGTGTATACATCCAAATGCACTTAGTAAAAAGCGGTTATTTTAATATTACAAACAGACACTCCAATTTTATTTATATGTATAGATAACTGCAAGGCTAGGTGATAAAAACCTCAAATACCGGCCAGTAGTGTATTGGCACAGGAACAATACTCCTTATATTATTGTATGGTTTTTCTTTTAGATAATGACCTCACCCACCATTGGGTAGGCGTTTTGCTGACGTCATCTAGAGTGTTTTTAATTATCAAAAATAGAACATTTTATGCAGGTCTAATCCGTAGACTAGGCCTTTTATACCGTCTGAAACCGTATGAGTAAAGTGGACGATATTATATTGACAAATTAGTGAACTTATTAGGAGGATTGACATAAAACTTATTTTAAGGATTTTATTGCGTTTATTTTATGTTTTTACGTCTCCGACGTTTCTAGCAACAACTCACTATGAGGGTACCCCAATACAAACTTTGACACTAGGACGTCAAACAGCTTAGTTCTCGTGATCATGGTTGCTGTAAAGCAACGGAAACGTCAGGAACGTAAAAACATAAAAAAAACGCCATAAAAACCTTCAAATAAGTTTTATTTCAATGTGTATTCGCGTAAATATAAGAAATCAATGTCATAGGAGGACTTAAAAATGTTATTTTCCTACACTCGTGCTTGTTTATGAACACATAATGGTTAATATTTCTTCAAAATAAGACATTAGTATTGAAAAAAAAACACGCTTTTTATAATATAAAACAAAATTAATAACCTATAAATCCAAATACCCCATTTTTTTAATGTATACTTGTACCTTCTTATACGTCATGATACTCTTGACAGAGCAGTCGTGGTCATTGTTTCTAAATTGTAGTTCTGACAATTCGTCTCCATTGATCTCGAGCCGTCGTCAGGCGGACACTCTCATAGTTGTATCATGGTATCACAAAATAATCTCTAGCTACCAATCAACGCCAGATTATTTTTCCTAATAGCGAGGTGCTAGCTCGCGATGTAATAAGCCAGCCAATCGCAAATGGTCATTGGCACCGCCAAGGGCAACTAAGCTTCCGGATTAATCTACTAAGTATACTTATCTTTTATATGCTTACGCGCTATTAATAATGCATTAGATTATCCCATGGTAGTTATAGGATTTTGTCTCAAAACTCCAATATACAGATTATCTAACAAGCATTCGTAGAAAGGTGCTCCGATGATGGCATTAAATGGGTGAGTTCCTTGTATATAATCGATAAAACTTGGTGACACTTGACCGAAATCTATAGTTAAACAATTTATCATCAACTTATTATTCTTCAATTATGGATCAGCTTCATTGGTTTATAGTTGGGATAGTTGATAAGGCGAGGACAGTGGTCCCTTACCCTGATTTCCTTAAAAAAATCCGCGTGCTTGTGTTTTTGTAAAATTGCAATATCAAATATTTTTCCTTAGCCTCAAGTCCTTCAAGAAAGGCATTCGGAAACAAATTTGTCTCACCCTTTCATTATCGACTTCATAAGACGCCATCTTCATCAGCATTTAACCTTGAAGACAGTAACGAAATGTATCCAATGTCAATGTACTGAGAACACACCGCAGAAAGTTTTGTGTCGACTGAGAACTTGGAAGGTCGAGCCGAGATTGTGATGAGACGTTTCATCAAACTTATGTCACAAGAATTTACAAAAACATGTTCGTAAATTATAATCCTTTACTGAGTTATGATGAAGTATATTATACAAAGAACTCTTACGTATTTAATACTGTGAACAAAGGGTATTTTTTTAAGAATTGCTAGCACCTTGTAGCTGAATAAATCTATACCTGTCTTAAATCAGAATTGTCTGCAGTTGGTTACAACAATAAAATGCATTTTGATCTATATTCATTTTATCAAGCTTTATTTTATTCAATAGGGGGGGAATAAGATAAAAGAAAGAGTCGTTGTCTCTACAGAAAAAAGAGTTCATAGAAAGAGTTTGCTCTAGATAGGCACAGGTAGAAAGATTTTAATCAGCTACACCGACAAAGGTCCTTGCCAATAAATTAAGAGAAAGAGACTATCTAATATCGCGATACCAAAATACAGAATGGTAGAGTCATAGTGGTATGAGTTATGGAATAGAAAACTTTCTTTACCAAACAAGTCATCACCATAGGACAGCAAACTATGCACTCAATAAATATCCAGTATGAGCTGCTGATAAAACGAATGTAATCAGTACAAAGCAGCTTGACAACAATGCGCCCCGCATTGAAACCTAAAACTGTCTTTTGTCTATGACATAACCGATGGTTCTCTATTGTCGGCACATCGACGATCCAAGTCCCCATCGAAGCCAGCGAGTAATGTTTGTAAAGTTGCATGTCAAACGCAGCCGAAAATGAGCGAGACCAGCATATTCTAGCGTGTATAGTTTGCTCTTGATAGAGTCTGTTGATACGGGTGGTAGGCAAATATATGAGGTGTGACAAAAATAGTGTGACATTTTTTAGGCGGTCCAACGGTAGGTCATAAAGATAACACAGTATTTTTTTTTTTTTTCATACATTATAGGCAAGTATTTGATCTCGATCTCACCTGATAGGTAGGTGACGATGAGATCTACGATGGAGCATACTTGCCTAGATAGGAAGGCGGCAGTAGATCGAGACGCTACATTCACTAGGCACATGCAGCGCAACTGATCTGACCCGCCATCCATGAATGGCAACACCGAACATCATGCCGGAACACGGCTAGGCCGCTTGGCGACATGGCTTTGTTCAGTGGGTGGTGACTAACCACGGCCGAAGCCTACCACCAGTAGAGTTGTTACCTGGTTGGCACCACCCAGGGTCACTTGTAGGGTATCTCGAGGGTACTTAATTCCCCTACGGACGAAGGTGACTCGACCGCGTCGTATATTATTTAATAATTAAAACGATGCTTACAATATAGTTCTTTCATTGTAAATTCCAGTATTTTACATAAAATTCGACGGTAGAGTTTAAATAAATAAAAATACCGCCAAAACGCGGCCTCCAGGTCACGTGAGCCTTGTGAAAAAAATGGCTGAAAACATATTAAAGTCCCAAATATTATCGAACTCATGTTGACAACCTGACACTGCTTACGACTTTGTGACGTAACAGCGCATCGACCAACATCCACGCTTTTGATCACGTGACCAAAAAAAACGTTCTTTTATTTTATTTTTTTAAGGAAAATAATCCATATTTTTGCAGTAAGATGAAGACTTATCGTTATGAAAGACTATAATCTTTTAGGATGGCAACAATTTAAAGCTTATTTTTCATACACTCAATACACTATTATGGGTCATGTGAAACCAGTCAAACATCAACCCATCTTATATATCAACCTATTGTATCATAAAGTATTTGTACAACATAAAGATAACAAATGCCTCAATAACTAGATTAGGCCCCAAAACCTATTCTTATTGAAAATGAAAGGTCTGTATTGAAAGTGTATTATTACCCAGATAACAATATGGAAATTGAATAATACATAAGTACATTGAGTTGATTGATTTTCAATAGCATGTCAGTCAAATACTCTCAGAGATACTAGGGTAACATGACAAGTATGTACTAGATTCATTTGGAATTTGGTTTACTTTTTAATGTTTGTTATTATTATATAAACGAATTCTCTTTTGGAATAGGTATCTCTTTTTGTCAGACTCAATCGATGGCTGCATAGGTGAAGCCGTGGGCATAAGCTAGTTCACAATAACCCGACAACAATTCAAAGTCAAAGTCAAATCATTTATTTCGTGTAGGCCTACAGGGGCACTTACAAATTGTCATTACATTTTTTCTTAACTGTACAACCGGATCGGAACGCGACCTCAACTGAGAAGATCCGACAAGAAACTCAGCGGGCTTGTCTTTTTTTTATCCATTATTTTTACAAAAAAAAGTAATAAAAATGTAAGCTCCAGTGTGTTGCCATGCGAGGCGCATAAATGCTACCCTTATTTAGAATTTAGAAACACAAATCGCTGTTTGATTCGATCTGTTGATCAAATAGTTTAATCACAATCCTAGTTTATACTGTTGTTAACATTATCTACTCAAACATAACCGGGTGGATTTGAATTGGAAACCAATTGGATTCAACACGACCGTATTGAATCCAATTAGTGTCCTGTCCGGGTGTCCTGTTTTGCACTTAAGTCAAAGAGCAAATCTCTAAGTCTAGACGCTATAAATAAATTATCCCGGTGTCAGCAGGGCTGGGGCAGTATGAGATCATTTCCTAAATTTGCTCGGATGGGAATCGAACCCGCCACCTGGGTGCAATAAGCCTAGCGGACTACGCTCAAATTACTAGACCAAGCTGTTGCAAAATCCATCGTCGATAATATCTATATATTGAAAAATTCAAATTCGTATTTGTCAAGCTCGGAGAGTACTTACGAGTTTTTTTTTTTTTTTTTTATTACTTTATAGGCAAGTATTTGATCTCGATCTCACCTGATGGTAAGTGATGATGAGATCTACGATGGAGCATACTTGCCTTGGTAGGAAGGCGGCAGTAGATCGAGACGCTACATTCACTAGGCACATGCAGCGCATCTGATCTGACCCGCCATCCATGAATGGCAAAGCAAGTTATTATGTCAGCCGTGTTCAACAAATAAACAAATGAAGTGTAAATAATGTGCGTCCACTTTGTTAGTACCACACTAGCGCCACCCACGACCACCACCTAGGAGTGGCAAAGGACATCAACGACGTGCTTTTGCCAGCGTAAATAAAAATTTCACGTTGTGCTGTCAAAAAATGTTTTAAATCCCTCAACTAGGCAAACATATAAAAACGCATTCAAAACTATCTCACACACTTATTTTTTTTTAAATAGATAACATATTTTAAGACTACAATAATGTTACAAAATAAATTTTAAATCTTAATTCCATTCCAAAATAAAACGCTCTAATAATATTAAATTAAAGCATCCAATCCTCAAGATCCCAAAGGTCGACAATAACCGCACTCAATTACCAAAATGGAATTCATCTTCATATCTCGAGCACTCAAAGTGGGAACACTCAGTTTTACGAATCGGGCTTTTGCGTGCTCAATGTTTGACATAACGAGCCACTAAAATAACGAGCTCGCGTTTACTGCGGGAAGAATTGGGCGAAGTAGGTACGTCTGAATTAACTATTATGTTTTTGGTGAACGAGGCGGGAATGGGTTTACGGACAGGGCACGCGATTCACTTCCTGCTAGAGTGCCGGGTGGCTGTTTACGATCTGATGTAATGCGAGCCTGGTGTTCAGTATTGATAGTTTTTTTTATTATACATATAAGGTGTAACCATAATGGTGGGAAATGTTATAACAGGGCCTACAGTAGGTTATCAAGATAATGTTCCCAAAGAAATACATAAAATTGTTGACATTTATCAGATGACACTCTTTACTGCCCGCATGACCAAACGCTACTGGTTTGCCTCGTACAAAAAAAATATCATTCACACAATTATTTTATACATTTACATGGTCTATAGAACTTACTGATTCATCTGTTAAAATATTTTACACATTTTAGTTATACCTTTATATAAAAAAGGCCGGTTAAAAGAGATTATATATATAAAAAAGTATGATTATTGAAATTGAAGAGTTCGTATACTCCTCAGGTGTTATATAAGCGGAATTACTCTTTTCCGAGTGACTACAGCGTCGCAGGTTTGCTGTTATTTCAATATTTCATTTCTCTTTCAGATTTATTTAAAACAAAAATTGCGAGCGTGCCAAATAAAGCATTTTTACACCGAGCGTTCATAAAAGCCTACACGTGCACTTCAAATATTGGAAAGGTATCCAAAAAATAACAATTAAAGAGGATTATAGTCGGACGCGCCCGGGTGCGTCCATGCACACACTGAGCCGCAGGAAATTGCTTTTAACAACTTTAATTGGACTCTCACAAGAAAAAACTTTTCCAATCTGCCTTTGTAAGTGGCAAAGCTTTAAAAGCCGAGATTAAAACGGTTATTAAGCACAGTTTGTTTATGAAGCATAATATATTTATTATTCATAATGACGTAACGCACCACTTTGGATTACGCCAACGCCTGGGAGCGTGTTAAAGTTATTCTAAAAATAATATAAATGGTTTATTAATAATGTAAGAGTTAAAATAGAAGAAGCCTAATATAATCGGTAAACGGGTGTTCTATTTTTGTTAATCTATATATATAAACAACAAAGTTGTGTTAGTTAGATTATTTATAACTCAAGAACGTATGGGCCGTTTATTTAATTTGTTTCCATTCCGAACAGCAGAATAACTAATAAAACATGGGAAAAAAATTAAGATTTTCTTACACATCTGAGGCGCTACGAAGTTTGCCGGGACAGCTAGTATTAAATAATATAAAAGGTTTATAAGAGTAAATCGGTAAACACGATCTATTTTCTTAATATTAAATCTTAGCGTAGTCACTAATTTCCACAGTCGATGGGGTTAAAATTTCGTTAGCGATATAGTGATTCCGAACAACATTGTTCACCCGCAGGAAATTGTTAGACATCAATTTTCAAAATATACAGTCAGCACAAAAGGTACGATATCTGTATTTAAATACAGCAAACGCGTAAGGTAAAAGTGCTGTTAAAGCAACTTTGAATTTATTAAGACAATACATAAACGCTAGCGAACGCTTTCCAATTATTTGCCATCAATTATCGTTTCTGTTATTCAGATTCCCAAGCTGAAATCATTGTATAATTTCGTGAGGAAGTGCATTTCAAGGATGCCCCGAGATTATTTACTGATTTACAGGTATTATCAGGAAGGATGTACAAGTCATAGTGTATGTGTATTAGTCTTATCTAAAAAAGTCGTCCTAATATCTATATGGTCTCCCATAGCGTCTCGGGCCACCGCAACGTCCATCAATTCAATTGGTGATGGTATTTACTCAGCATTGCCGAATAATACTTGCCACATAAACAGCACACTCTTATTTCTTGCAGTCTTGGCGCTCGCGCTACTCCCATAAAATCAGCTGTTTACATTGCCATAATAATTCACCATCTAAGACCATTTCTTTTTCAGTATCATCTTAAATTTAGCTGAGTGTGTACCGGTTCGTTTTATTATTTTCATTATGCTGTGTTAAAATGATTAATTTAACCTGGTCCAACCAGAATTATTACAGTGTTTCAGCGCACTGTGGCTCCCCAGATTCACTATATATAACAATATGTCACAGTAATTGGCCAAGGCAGTAGTAATTATTCAACGGTACATTTGCATACTGTGGTTGCTGACAGGCGGGTATAAAGTTTCAGTTGGTATGATAGAAGTATAACTAAGTAAGTCGTTTATTATGTATGGAACTATGAAGCCTTCTACGCTATGGGGCGGTTAGGTGGAGGGTCATTAATCCATCAGAAAAATAGTTTTGTTGAATATAACGTGATAGTTGGTGAATTCAAATCAATATTAAAACTCCCACGGTGTCTACTTAAAATGTATAGTGAACAATAGGTACCTAGCTGCTGTTGGATGATTTTGTATTAAATCAATTTTGTTTTCAAATCAAATTATATTTTAAACTATGCATTACCATATTATTTAACATTACCGTGTGACAACCCAACAAGCAATAGATTCCTAATATATACCTTACAAGAGCAGTACACTTATGTTTTTGTAATTATACCGACATTTACTACTGCACTTATAAAAGGATGAAAAGACAGTAAAGACACGAGGAAAGGGTTAGTTAAACTTATAACCGCTAACCCAACCGAGAACTTTAATGCAATACGAAGCGCGTATCTTAGTGTTTGCTGATGGAAAACAGATGGTCCTGGCGTGTCGCCAACGTCAGCTAGTTTGGTACATATTGATTCTGCTTCCTGTTACATTCACAAAGCCGTGGTGGGCTTCCAACTTATATTTTATTCTGGTTTCCAGGCTTACAGTTTCTCGGGAATCACTTAGAATAAAACTTAAGTTTAACTGCATGCCCGGTATATGCGGTTAAATTTCAGTGTATTCGTTAAAAGTTACTGTTGATTCTGACTAAGATACATATCGCGTTTCTTTTATGTTTTTACGTTCCCGACTTTTCGGCTGCTTTACAGCAACTATGGTTACAGGAGGACTGAAAGAAACTTACGGTAAACATTTATTCAGTTTGCAGTCATCCCTCAACGTTCACCGTTTGAAATGTTAACGTCGTTTTCTCATAAATATTTATCTGGTCTGTGTGACTTTCAACAACAACTTAATAGCGTTTTCTATAATCTGTATACAGTTTATATTTCTCATTATTATTTACTGCACCACTTTTGGATAATAGGTTATTTCCTAACAGAAAAATACCATTTTATACATCTATACAAAAATCAAACCTAGGGCCTCAGTTGGCTAAGTTTGCAACAACAAAACAGTCAAGTTTGAATGAGGAAATGCGGCCAGCATCTTGTGTACGTTACGGCATAAGCTCTTTTTAATTTATATTTGCATTGTACATTATATTGTGTAAATAAAATTATTTTGAATGTTCCCAATTTAGAAGCATAAGTACAGATTACTCTCCTAAATAAATCTCTAAGCCCGCTTTAAACACGAAAACCAATACAATGTGTAATCGGTGTCTTTTCGCTGGCGTTAGCAGTAATTTGTCGCGCAAGTAGAATCCGCACGAAATGCAGCTGCATTTGGCTTCGAGCCAAGACAAGTAAGAAAACCTGTGTGTATCGATTCAATAGTGCACCACGTCCGTAGAGCAGAGCTTCGGCCAGGATATACAATGTGTGTTGTTTATGGATGCTATCTGTGAACAAAGTACTCTCGAAGACTACTTTGAACGCATCATAAGTGGAACCTACTGTAAAAATGTCACGTTGTTTCACCTTTCGCAGCTTAAAGCGTAGTGAGTCAGTCAGGACAGAGCCTTTTATATATGTATATATATGAATGCTTTTTAAAAAGATTTTATTAGTTTAGCACTCTAGCTCTTAAACACTCGCGTTAGGGGGCGCAAACACTACTCAACCATTTTTTCACTATCTTTTAAATTATCCAAACTTAATTGTATAATATAATAGTCCCAGCGTTCATTTAAAGTTTGAATACTTACTCCAAATAAAGATTAAACAATTTGAATCCAAAATGGCGCATTACGTAGTATCGGAACAGTTTCAAGAGCCAATTTATAAAGAATTCACCATTTCGCCGGCACGTTTCTAGACATTGCCGGCTTAAGAAAATGTTAGGACAAAAAGAAAAGTTTAAAAAAAAAGACAACCGCCCAACTAGCGACATCGTTAGAGATTTTTTAAATTAAATTAAGGTTTTTACGACCGAAACTGGTACTTACATAAAATCTACAGGTAATCATTGCGGACGAAATTGCTTTTAAGTTTTGGACAAGATTCTCAGACGACAAATAACCTCACCACTAAGGGTGTTAAAATTTCTTGAACATTTTCTATAAAGTGTTGGCTGATTCTTGGATTTGTCTCCTCAATATTACATCCTTATCTTTTCCAAAAAAAATATCAGAGTAGAACTCATACCAGGTTATTTTAAGGAGCGGCGATTTTAAATATTATCTACTTAGCATTTGATCAGCTTCTTGCTTCGGATAAAGCTAGCAAACGATCTTCCAGAAGTTTAAAATACTACATTGTACACAAATACCCAAATTTTAAAAAGAGCAACCATGGAGTTTCTTGCCCATTCGTCTCCATAGAAACGGCATTCCGAACGGGTGGTAAAGTTGTAGCTTAAAATTTTGTAACTATTTTGAAGATTCATATTCATTCGTCATTCATGGTTTAGATGAATAAAAAATATTCTGATTCTGATACTGACTAATTTAATAATATTCAGATTACTTGTATATTACCAGTAATCAAGCCCACAGGTGGGTAACGAAGGGACAGACGCTTCATTTAGGTAAATATGGGAAATTATCCCAACGAGAAAGACTTTGGAAGGGTCCAGAAGACTTAATAATACCTACCAATTAATTTAATTTACTTGTATATAACAGAATCCATTATCCGATTTCGATATAATTAGTAACTGGGAAATATTTTAAACTCAACCATTACATAAGTACTTCGTGTTCAAAATTATAATTTAGCATGCCTTGAAGCGATAAATCAGTTTAGAGGCAGGCCTGGTACTGCTATCGTTATTTACGCTTTATTTACGTTTCTCACGAATTATGAAGCCAAAGTTGCGGTGGATAACGATCACGTGATGTCCATTGAACTTACTTAAGTATAAGGCAACAATTTCTGTATCAAAAATGTTTTGTTTTAAAAACAAACAGGTTTTTATTCTGGCATCGGCAATTTATTTTGCTAATGTTAAGAATTGAATAAAACTAATTTTACGGATTTTATCGCGTTTATTTTTTGATTTGTGAAATGAGTTTTATTTCAATGTGTAGCATGCGCGTAAATATGAAAAAAACAATGTCAGTAAAATGCAATTACTTGCTTAAAAAATCTACCAATCGTATACCTTCCTGATAGAGCGGATGATAGAACAAAAGTGTTAAGTTACATTTGATTACCTAACAAGTTCAATAGTCTGAATTATGACTTAAACAAAAAAAAAAACAACTCATGAAATCAAACCAAAAATTCTATTCAAACATGATACCTGATGGAGCGAGGAAATGCGGCTAGCATCTTGGGCACGTTACCGCATGGACCAAATTTTGTACACTATTTGTAGCTTTTCTATAATCTTTTTAATTTATATCAGTTTGTAAATATTTTAGTTATTTTCTTTCTAATTATTTTACATATTATTTTAAAAATATATTTTGGCTGTGATAACCTAATAGATATAATTATCTCTTTTATATATACCATCCTATATAAAGTTAACTACAACTCATCTTTAACATAAAAATCAGTACCGTTCAATAATAGCTTATGAAACTTTGCGTTAAAGTAATCCGCTATCATACTCCAAACGTTTACTGAGTACCACACGAGTACACTTAATGAGAATATTAAACGAAACAGTAGTCCTAACATTTTAAAGCAATTTATAACTTACATAATAGTTAGGTAGGTAGATATTACTATTTACTCATAACCTATTTAAGCTCGCTCATATTATAACATAATATTTGATCAGACAGTGGAAAAATACTAGATAATATTTATATTGTTACTTTTAGTAAATAGCTGGTTATTGCTTGTTCTTTCATTACAAATATTATTACAAGAAACATTACATAATCGGATTAGAATTAGATCGTTTTGTATTTTATATAATGTTGACACTAACTGAAAAATGTTTAATAAACCTCTTTTGAGTTTTAATGAAACTATTCAAATGAGTTAGGAGGTCTGGTTAACGATATCGCTTACTTTAAATAGAGCTTAATATTATTTTTATAAAATCCAAAAAAACTTGGTTACCAAAAAACCAAGCTAGATTATTAATTATTTATACTCAACACATTGATGTGGCTATAATTAAAACTCACTGATATTTCCTAGTAATGAATCAATTAACCCTAATAAAACCTTCAATTCAACTTGCAAATGTTCACGCAATCACTTCATTGTACAACATTAATTAACTTATTCCACTATTCATTGTATAATCATTCCAGTAACAACAATAATATTGAAACAACACCGAAATACCTAAACAGTTTTTTGTTAAGACTCCCAAGTCTTGTGTAATCAAATCAATCGTCATATAAGATGTCTGGACCATAGTAAAACATATCGGATATTATTTCATAAACGGCTTGGACTTGCGGGAACACTAAAGTTGTGAGCATCACCACGCTATTGGCTATGACGAACAACTTCATGGTTTCTAGGCCGTCAGATGATCTGAAAGAAAATAGTAATAAAATATATATTGATTTCTTATATATACGCGAATACTACACATTAGAATAAAGCTAATTTTGCGGTTTCTATCGCGCTTATTTTATGTTTACAAATATACGATAGAAACGCAGGTTCAAAAGTTAATATACTAACTCTGAATCACCTTGTATAATGTCTCATTGACTCATTCTTTCGCTGCCGTCAGTTATTTTGCAATAGACAGAGCATATTATATTGTATACTAGCTGTTGCCCGAGACTTCGTCCGCGTGGTATTTAACAAACACTCAACCGTTGGCAACAGCCTGCTCGCGCGTTCTGATCCCGCGGAACTCATTGCAGATTGTTGTTATCAAACTTAATCAGGCGCAGCGCTGCAACATTGGTTTTAATTTATTTTCGAGAGATCCTATTTTTTTTTTCTAAAATAAAAGTAGCCTATGTTACTCCTTGTTACATCAGCTATCTGACAGTGAAATTCCCGTCAAAATCAGTCCAGCCATTTCAGATATTACCCGGAACAAACAGACAGACAGACAGACAGACAGACAGACAAAAATCTTAAAAAATGTTGTTTTGGTATAGGTACCGTGTATATATCCAAATGCACTTAGTAAAAAGCGGTTATTTTAATATTACAAACAGACACTCCAATTTTATTTATATGTATAGATGTATAGAAGATATAGATTTAATACAATGGAGGAGTGAACGGCTAAACACGAGTACGACTCTCCACATACTTCCATCGACCACTAGAGTCGAAAACATTATTGTCTGTACATGCCTTAAATATGAGAAAGATTTCCAAATAGCTGCCAAATCATTTAACATTATGAACCCTCCTAAATATATTCAAACAAATAACACGAATCCCAACATTGAGTTCCGCAGCCACCGAAAACAATTTCCGAATTGAAAAGAACTCGTATAATTCAAACAATTCCACCCGATTGTTTTACACTCGCCGTAAGATTATCTCAAATATTCTGTGTTATATTATAAAATTTTAAACGGAGGGAATAGTTAGAATAATTTCTCCAATATTTGGTTAAAATAATAATTTGGATGATATATCAAAATATAATCAATCTGTGTTTGTTTTATTTCGATCAGATCGTAAATAAAAAAATTATATCAATTTAATGATGCGGACAAAGTCGCGGCTCGTTTATTAATATATAAACAAACACAAAACATTTATACTTACCTATTTACGCTTTATGCTTACCTAAATACATTAGTAAAACTGCACCGAAATAGGTTAAGCCGTTTCCGAGATAAGCGCGCACAAGCACACAGACAAACAGACAAAAATTGTAACAACTATGGTTTTGGTTTGTAAATGCTCAGAATAATAGTTTGGCTTATATTCCTGCCATGTACAGACAGCGCTCAGTTATTTTTTTATTATATGTATAGATTTATCGAGTATTATTATAGCAGTGGATCCTACTGGTACACTACTTAGTACTTACTTAACTTTGTAATACGTGAGGGGAAGCCACAAAGGTACCAAGCTCTAATTACCTAAGCCACCCGCCGAAGCCTTGTTCTTCATCATCCAAGGAGTCGATTTTCAGCGGCGAGCTTTCAGTATTCTCTGCACCTTTATCTTCAGCTTTGGCAGATTTTCTCTTCGTCGATCCACTTTCTTCTTTGCTTTTCTTCATAATCTAAAAGTCAATATAATGGTCAAGGCTATTGCAAAGTAATATTTTAATTTTCTAAGTCAAAATCAGCAAAGTGCGACCTACACTTTGTTGACTTTGCCAAAAGCAGTAGGAATGCAACAAAGTATTATTTTTATTGAGCAATGTTTACAGTTCAATCTTATATATCTTCTATCAATATAAAACAAAGTCGTGTTCGTTTATAATCAAGCCATTTATAACTCAAGAACGGGTGGGCCGATATTTATAATCTTTGATTTTTAAAATTTGTCTTCGCCCCGAATAATCGAATAACTATTAAAACATCGATAAAATCACACAAAAAATAAAAATTAAGATGATTAATTTTCCCATTCATTTGGTTCTGAGGCGGTACGAAGTTCACCGGGACAGCTAGTTGATTTTAAAGGCAGTTTTACAAAACGAAACATACCTAGCTGAATAAAATACATTGTACCGTCAAATTTGTAGCTGCCACGAAACATAAAAAAAAAAAAAGACAAGCCCGCTGAGTTTCTTGCCGGATCTTCTCAGTTGAGGTCGCGTTCCGATCGGGTTGTAGACTTAAGAAAAAAAATGTAATGACAATTTGTAAGTGCCCCCGTAGGCCTATACGAAATAAATGATTTGACTTTGACTTTGACTTCGCTTAGATATTTCAATGTTAAGTTAAAATCATTTCAAAGCGTTTATCCGCGCTCCACTTTTCAATAGACATGAGTATTTAAAATATTCTTTGTACAATTGCGAATTCAGTTTGGTGCCACTAATTTTGAAAATACAAAACTACGTATTATAATGAAACTACGTAGCAAATCTTTCAAAACAACAACAACATTCGTAAACCGATTATATTAAAGAAAGGCAATGGCACCGCTCACACTTTCAGGTAACATCACAAGTATTTTAAGAATCACGAGGCATATTGCGGTGTGAAGGGTACCAATAAAAGACTGCAACAAAGAAATATCGAACATTGTCAAATTCAATTCCCGCAAGCTTGGAAGTGTGCAAGACGTACCCAGTCGACTTCTTCGGGCCAAACAAAACACTAACTTGCCCACCTGAGGCCCTGATCAAATATTATTTGATTCAATATTAGCTCGCGGTGAGGGTGTGAAGGTACAGGCCCCACGCACGGCCCTCGATCACTAACACACCTAACGAACCGCATTCAGCGGGAAGCCTCTCAAACGCTGATCGATACTTTACGTGCTGCAAGTTTCAGGGCTGGTGACTGAGTGGTGAGCGTCACGGAAGCGGATATTTGTTGTATCGGAGATATGTGTAGTGGAGATATTTAGCGGAGATATTTAGCGGATATTCGTAGCCGAGATATGTAGTCGAGATATGTAGTCGAGATATGTGTAGTGGAGATATGTAGCGGAGATATTCGTAGCGGAGATACCTGTAGTAGAGATGTGTAGCGAAGATGTGTAGCGGAGATTTGTGGTGGATATTTGTAGCGGAGATCTGTAGCGGAGCCGTGTAGCGGAGATGTGTAGTGGATATTTGTAGCGGTGATATGTGTAGCGGAGATATATGTAGCGGAGCGCTGATGTGTAGCGGATTAGGACTATCTGTAAAGATGGGATTATGTAAGTCACGGGTATTCCATTATCTATCTGAATATTAATCAACAAACATTGGGTAAAGTTCCAATAATTTCGTGGCTAGTTTATTGAGATTTTATACTGTTATTTATTAATAGATTTTATATTTAGAATAAAACGTCCTTATCCCCTACAAGAAAAAGGTTGGCGCGGATTATTCATTCGTTCTCAGCGCACACCCTAACATTTTGTTGTCGACGTCTAACACGATTATGAATTATTACTGGCGGGTGAATGAGTAAAATTCGGCTGATGCTCAGGTACCAAGGCAATTTGCAACGAGCCTCGTGAAAAATTAAGTTTGCGGCGAAAAATATTCCACGGGAGACACACTTGGCAAATGCTTTTTTTGTTTGCTTTCGGCGAATCGAATTTCAATTTGGAATTCATATTTTACTATCTGAGTTATTTATAGCGTCGTTGGTGGGTGATACGACCAATGATATCAAATTATAGATGACGTGTACTTTATTAATCGACTTCAAAAAGGAGGAGGATCTCTATTCTGTTTTTTTTTAAATGAATTATTTTCAAAATCGCCTTTAGATCATCCAACGATATTCTTCTATACTGTGCTTCGGATATGTTACTTAGTTATTATGTTTAGGTACAACTAGGTCAAATTGGTTTTGCAAGGTCATTCTTATTTTTATTTTATTCCGCAATTCTACCTTTTTTTTTTTTTTTTTGTTGACGGGGGGGAAATCTTCTATAGATACCCGGCCTCTGTGTGGGAGAGGGCCGGGTTATGTGGGATTCTTACCCACTAAAACCCCCCCGGTGGACTAAAACCCCCCCGGTGGCCGCAATTCTACCTGGAACAACATTTCGTTATGATTCATGATCCATATTCTATAAATCAACATCCCTGGATGAGAATTATAAAATAATAAGTGATCATTATTCTTGGAGCTTATGAAAATAAGTTATTTATGGACACTTTTTTAAGGCTCCGTATCTCAAGAGTCCAAACGGAGTCCGTCTATGCTGTTAGCGGTCTGTCAGAGGCATCTAGCTTCTAGTATAAATAATATTTGTAGGAATTTCGCACATAATATGTAGATGCTTTACTTCAAGACGAACAAAGACCAAATAAGGTTTGATAAAAAAAGGAAAAAGATAGCACCTCCTTATTTGAAATGGGTCACCAAAATTTTTTTATTCCACCTAAACTTGAAAAGTCTCAATGGCAAGTGCTTAAAAAGCGGAGCTCAAAATTATTGTATTTAGTTCTTTTTTAAATTACGTTTGGGGGTCCATCAAAGTCGAACACAAAAATGGTTTTAGTCAAGGAGCTGTGTCTAATTCAAGTGTACATAAATAATATTACTTAAAAAAAAACGAAAAGTTTGTTAAAAAAATAATAAAAAACAGTGTATGAATACTATTATTTTTTAGAAATAATATATAAAATAATTCTAATAATTCTAAACATTTGTTTGTGAACTGCTAAATTAATGAGATTTTTTGCGGATGTAAATTATTTTTTTCATTTACATTTTCATATTTAACAGTACACATGCAATAACGCGTAGATCGGAACCATCAATGTGTGATTTCAACCTGAACTTGGCCAGATTTTTTTTAAAGAACGCTTCACGACACATGTTTTAAAATAGTTCCAGTATAGATGATATAGTTCAAAAATGTTGAGTGTAAAAAAAATAATTAAATTAGTTTTCACATCTGTCATTTAGGAAACCCGTAACCCGAGTAACTATTATTTATTATAAGCGTAATGAATATGAATACAGAATTCAGGGCAATACCACAGCAACGTCTGCAATTGTTAGTCCATTATAGCGCCAAGCGATGCGTGGCGTGACATCTGGTTAATTGTAGTGCCATGTAGAGCCGTTACAATCACGTGTCATGTATAATTTCTAAGGGTTTGTATATAATTGCTGTCGACATCTGTTAGTTTAATTGCACAGACGAAGAAACAATTTAGACGGAGTGTCGAAAATATCGACCTTAAAAAAACCAAGCTGATTTTGAAGTACACGCGATTTACGTCCTTAAGTACACGTAAAATTCACGTGTCCTACACGGTTCGGTGGACGTTTAGCGACGCAGTTGTTTTTTCTTTCGGTTCTAAGTTCTGCCGTTTACGCAAGAGCACTATGTAACCTACATAACGCTGGAGGCTCTTATATGCGTGTTGGATTAGGTATAGCTGGGTCGTGGGGTCAAGGATGTGTGTGCAAGCTTTCTCGTGGCCTCCTTGCCAGTCGGGAGTAGGTCCAGCGTGGAGATTTAGCTGGTAAGTGTCCGGCATAACCACACCATCACACCCATGGCGGTATGGTATTCATGAAGATTTCCCTACGTAAAAAAATGTGTTAGCTAGTTTGGTTCCTATTACTATTTGTATTTCACCTGTAGCTTATGACTTTGTCAGCATCCACTCACATCGATAACACACCGAAATTAAATACTAAAGACACAAAAATTCAAGGCTGATACACAGTACCGTTTATGGAAATAAAATAGCTAAAAGTTCTGTCTAAAAGTTCTGTTTTATAAAGAAATATGAGCCCTTCAAATAGTACTCTCTCACAAATAAATACTATAACAACATTGCATTCCATAGATAATAGACGAGCGGCCCACTTAAGTCTCCGCGACACTATCCCCAGCGCCGGTCGTGATGCTGTCTTATCTGCTCCATCGTAAATCTACACTTGATCCGCAAATCCACTGTTTGTTGGACGGTTGTATTATTAAATTGAATAGCAGTAGGAAGGTACTATCTACTGAATATTTAAACAAACAGCGAAATAAAAAATAAAACTAAACAAGTTAAAAAATCTTTTTGGGGTCGAGTCACCTTCATCCTACCTAGGCAAGTATGCTCCATCGTAGATCTCATCATCACTTACCATCAGGTGAGATCGAGATTAAATACTTGCCTATAATGTAATAAAAAAAAACCTCCGGCTTGCTTTCGGCAACGTCGCAAGGTAGGTCGCACCTGTCGCGGCTGACAGCATTTAACTAACATCAGAAGAATAAACCAGGTGCTAGTTTAATTATATTGGATTCTGAAAAAAGATGGAAAATTGATGGAAGATTGAAGGATTATTCCTTATGTCTATTTACCTATTTCGTACTAGCTTTTGCCCGCAGTTACGCTCACACAACCATAGATTTTGCTCTATAGTTCAACATTCGGTGACTATAGCGTGATAAATTATAGCCTGTGACACTCAGCGATAATGTAGCTTTCTATAATATAAGATTTTTCGGAGATGAGCCCCAACTAATAAATTTACCTCTATATATTATTATTGGACGAGAATATATTTGGATCCGTTCTTTTAGCCTTTAGCGGAAAATTGAAGATCTTCCAGCCAAGCGGGTAGTATGCCTGGCAGGGCGGCCGCTATGTCCCGATGGTTATTTTCGGATCCCTGTATATAATGGCAATAAGCTCGCCCCCTATTATATTGGAACCAAAATACCATCGGAGAAGTGTGGGTGTACTGCAGTATACCTCTGCCTACCCCTTCATAGATTACAGGCGTGATGGTATATTATTATTAGTTACATTTATTTTTATTTGAAAAATCACAACCACCATTCAGTTACGTATTAAGCCTGACCTTGTGGAAAAGTGGTTGGACGTTACGAAGGATTGAGGCAATAGAGCCAATGTAGACAGATTGATAGTTGGATAGATGGGTCGGGTTGATCCGACAAATTGATGCGCTATGTACCCAAAGAGATTTTGTTCCGGTTTTTGTTTTAGCAAGTCTATCGCACATGACTGTGGCTATAACTTTTATTATCACGCTTGTAGTCCCCGAAAGGCTAAGTATGTATTAAACCTGCATAAAACCTACATAATAAATAAAATTAGGCCCAACATAATGGGTAAAATCAGGTCCCAGTAACATAGGTATACAAGCTTATTGCAATACACCGAGTCATTTCCATACTGCGGGAAGAACTTAGGTATTCAAAAAATCTAAATAGCTAGCCTTTTATGACTCGGAAATCCTGCTAATGATTCATGGTCCCCACGACCAAGGAAATTATGCCTTGATTTTTAAACGCCTACAACTTTGCGGTATGTTTCAACGATCATTATACTATCAGCATTGGTACGTAATTTTAAGTAAATAATAAACATTCGGAGTGTCTGGATTTCATGTGCGAATCTTATTTTCAACCACTTGCTAAACGGTGAAGGAAAACATTGCTAGGAAACCTGCATGTCTGAGAGAACCCCTCGAAAGACATGTGAAGTCCGCCAACCCGCACTGAGCCAGCGCGGTGGACTATAACCTAATCCCCCTTGCATTGAAGCGAGGCCCGTGTCCAACAGTGGGACATTCAAAGGGCTGGTATTATTATTATATATTTTATATAATAAACTTTCCTCGAAAAAAACACAGGTTAAATCAGGATATAAATACTTTCTACTTCATAAAATAGGTAGCTCTAAGCTAGTGACATCATTGAATCAGACATAAAGCTACAGAAAATACCTTCAGTTCGGCACACACATCCCTGTATAAAGACTTTAGCTTTCCTTAGCCCGTACCGCGTCAACTGCAAACGGCTCACGAGGATAAAGCTGTCTTGGTTCTTGAGCACCTATAAATTTATAAAATAAATACGACTGAGACGATTTGATCCTGAAGGATCAAGGCGAGAAAATGATACTTAAAATCTTGTGTTTCTCTTTCATGTGTGATTTATTATATAATACCTACATAAGATTAAGCTTTTAGATTGTTTGTGCCACCGTCATATATCTATTGAATTGGTTATAGTAATTATTTAATGTTGATTTTCCGTCAGTACGACCTTTTATTATGTGATTTCATAAGTCAATTAGCTCTACTTGTAACGATATATGTTTTTCAAAACATAGTTAATGACCCTGGAATTCCTCTCAAGATCCTCATTTCTTTTTGCTACAATCTATTAATTCTTGACATTGGCAGTATACCTATCGTTTGGTAAAAGAAAGATGTCGTTCTTTTTTTTGAAAGAAAAAAGAAAAATAAAGAATAAAGAAGATAAAGATATAAATATGTTTTGTACTACTATTAGAACTCCTCGACTACTATTTTATGTATTAAATTATCTAGGACAGATGTCGTTACCCTCGATTCAAACTTCATCACAGCTATGAATACCGTCATAAGTTTTACGATGGCCTGAATTCATCAAAGGCAAGATTCGAATTTTATTTCTACTCCCTAAAGTAACATACTGTGGAATAGTGAAATCTAAAAAGGCCTACCTAGATCCAGAACTTGGTATACTTGCCAGTGATTTGGTACATTTGTTAGCAAGATTATGAACATAACTCTACAACGAGTTTGCAATACGATGCCAGATGTAATAAATTTCTTATCATTTCGTATAACGTTGTACTAGCGGATAATTTTTGTTGTCTGAAGATATAAAGTGGAAATTATTTACTGGATATTCAGTTATAATGCTTATTTAAATATTATCCGAACGAAACTACGGAATAAAACTCGACACTAAATAATATTTTCAATACTCGTAGAACTAGGCGATACTTCGCGGAAATCTATTGTTATACAAATGGGGGAAGAGGAACCTATATTTAAAGAATTACTACTTATTACTTACTATAATTAAAGAAACCAGCAACACCGAACTCAGATGTGACGCGAAACGTTCTGAGAGAATTGCATTTTGGGACCCGACTTTTGTGACAGACAGTTTCTCGACAAACATATAGGAGGAGTTAGGTGTTGCTGGCTTCTTTAATGATCGATCAACTTGTTTGGTTTATAATTGGAAAAGTTGACAAGCCGAGGGTCAGTGGTTTTCTCGTCTTCCCCCATTTGTTTAGTGATATATGCTAATCTATGTATTTTCATTACAAACCTCGATTTATTATTCTTATCAATACTCCGTGTTGGCTTCAAGCAAATGAAAAGCCCTACAGTTTTCAATAATCTTGCCAATTTTTTGCTCTCACCAATGGATTTCATTACTCGACGCCGGATTGCGGAGAGATTTCTAAGCGAATAAGCAATCGCTGGAGAGATGAATCTGGGTGGGTGAACACAAGGTAGATTGCGTTGTACTGAGGGTATATTCTGTTGAAGTGTATTGAAAACAATTAATGTTATATATCTGAGCTGCCTATATGAATTTCGGTAACCTTTATGGATTACCAGACCTCGATAAATGCGAGCTAAAGTTTGATATTACTTAGGACTTATGAAGCTTGAATTCATAATCTTAAAATTAATACCTTACTGTATTCAGGCAACATTTTGCTGGTTATGTAAGTTGTCCGAGTTAACCAAATAAAATTATTAATTAAACAGTACGTCAAGTGAGAGATTATTCGTAAGCGTATACTTTATAGTCTTGGTATTTAGCAATTTTATATGGATGATTGAAAGTTTGAAATACTATCCGCTAGAGGCGCTGTTCAATTCTCAATACAAAAGTCTCCAAATACGTAGACTATAAAGTAGACGGTTAGCTTACGAATAATCTCGCACATAACGTACTGGTCACACGTATTCTTTATAAACGTTCAATGGGACTTGTAAGAGTTTGGCTTGTAGTGACGACTTGGCTATCTTTGAAACAAACACATCAGAAAAGTCACAAACTATACAAACATACGAATCCCATTAAAATTAAGCAATTCCATTTGAGTTGCATTTGAGTTTCCGAAAGTATTTTTTTTTATTACATTATAGGCAAGTATTTGATGTCGATCTCACCTGATGGTAAGTGACGATGAGATCTACGCTGGAGCATACTTGTCTAGAAGGTCCTGTTCACTCTCGACTTGAAAACACCCAGATTGTAGTCAACGGGGTACAAAAACGCCGGTAGCGTGTTCCATTCCTTGGCAGTTCGCACGATAAAAGTAGAAGCAAAACGCTTAGTACGTACCGAAGGAATGTCAATAGTGTACGAATGACACTTGTCCGTGCGTCTTGTCGACCGACGATAGAATGGAGATGGGGGAATTAATTCGTGTAACTAAATAACTAAGTCTGAGTAACAATAAGGTCTCAATCCAGTACAATATGAATCCGCAGCACTTCCATCCCTTCACGATTATCGTTTTGGTGTATTCAGGACGACACCCATTCGTTCAACGGACGTTATCTCGTGCTAGCGCGCCCGTCACGCCCTTTGTCACGCTCAATGGCACTCGGAACTGAGACAGCGTAACTAATATAGAGATCGTGTCGAGTGATAGGTTCGCACGTGGTGTAATAAATTATGTGGGTTTGATAAGTTAAGAAATGGACCTAATGGTAGTGACTGTAGCGTTTCGATCTACTGCCGCCTTCCTACCTGCTCACACTCACACAATATGTCAATTCGAGAGTGAACAGGTACCTTCTAGGCAAGTATGCTCCATCGTAGATCTCATCGTCACTTACCATCAGGTGAGATCGAGATCAAATACTTGCCTATAATGTAATAAAAAAAAAATGGACCCGCAAAGTTGGCCAAATCGTATGAGAACTGCGAGGTCAGAAAGCAGTCGTATATACTCGTATAGTGGTTAAATAGAGACAATCATGTACCAGATTTCGCATGACGTTATTCTTAATTTATCCTGTACATTGTATTCTTGCATCTAAGCTATTCCATGAACGATACCGATCGTGCTCTCTGAAGCGTGGACGGGATTTCCAGTTTAACCGAATCGGTCAAGAATATATCTACTTAAAAGAGCTTCTCATAACCAAGATGTAGGGGTTCGTGTATAGAGCGTAATTCAGAGAGGACATACTGATCATTAAACCTGCGCTTCTTGAGCGCTTTGTAATTGTTTTGTAAAGACAGCCATTTGATATGGAACGCAATTGATACTTTTTGGGAACAATATTTATTATTTAAAATCGACATGACAATATTCTGACTTCACACACTAAAAAAATCTAATTAGTCGAACTTTTTTGTTTATTTCCAAAATTCTTTACTTCTAGAACTTCGATTAAATGTACAAGCCTCAGTGTATTTTATTTAAATTATTTATGGTTAATATGCAAAAGCAGTTATAGCCAAGTTGGTAGAATGCTTGCCTCGGTAACAAGGATCGTTAGTTCAAACCCCAGCTCTGGGATTTTTGAATTTTATGTGCCAATCTAATTTTCAACCATGATTAACACATCCTAAATAGTGAAGGAAAACATCTTGAGGAAACCTGCATGTCTGAGAGAACCCCTCGAAAGACATGTGAAGTCCGCCAACCCGCATTGGGCCAGCGTGGTGGACTATAGCCTAATCCCCCTTGTGTCAAAGGGAGGCCCGTGCCCAACACGGGAACATAAATCGGCTAGTTTTATTATTATTTATTATAATCTAATCGCACACATTACTAACCCACTAACCTTATTTCGGGCTGGCCCAAATACTTGCATTTGTGTAAATAATGCCAGAGAACGTTCACTTTTCAACCATTTGACATGACTTAAATCGAGAACACCAATGAGGTGCTTTTAAAAACATCAAAAGCCGGTTCGAGGACTCGACTTTCAATGGAGTGTATGAATATATTTATGTTCGACCCTCCTTGGGGCCAAAGAGATAAATCTTTCATTTTACACGCTCGTGTCTCGGTATGTTTTTATGGAAACTGCTCGTCTTTAATCTTATTTTGGTATACATGACTTAAATACTGGGAGGAGTGGCTTATTGAGTGCTTCCTTATATAAGGTCTAACAAATATAGTGTAAAATATTTTAAAGGGTTCACGAGTAGGTGATATGAATTTGTATACAGTGAAATAAAACTTACTCCAAAATAAAATAAATAAAACAATGATTTTAAAATTGTGTTTTAAAATAAAAATATAATTCATTTCAACAATAGCGCAATAGATGCTCTCGATTATGAACTACCAATTTCAGGTTTTGCTTATATTCAACTAGCTGTTACCCGCGACTTCGTCCGCGTGGTATTTAACAAAGACACAACCGTTAGCAATAGCCCACAGCCCGCGCGACCGGCAGCCTTTGTGATATTAAGTCGTCGGCGGGGGTTGGGGGTTTTTTTTCCTAAAATAAAAGTAGCCTAAGTTACTCCTTGATACATCAGCTATCTGCCAGTGAAATTGCCGTCAAAATCGGTCCAGCCATTTTAGAGATAACACGTTGTATAAAGGGTTAAATACACAAAGTTAGCTCATGTAAATTTCTACATCGGGGTGCTGCTTTGATTGACATCGTCGTTACGCCATTGTTACCGTCCTGTCGCTTAACAGCTTATGACGTCACAACCATACCGATCTGACATCGTGCTTGAAATTTGAATTATGTAATGTTTTTTTTTTATATCCGCGATGAGTGAGTTTTTTTTTATAAGTTACAAAATTTAAGTACGTTCTTTTTCATTATATCACTAATTTATCAATGAGTGCAGCGTAGTACCAAAAAAAAATTAAAGAGTTGTTATTATTATTTCTGCGCTGGTACTGGGTTCGAATCTAGGTAGGAATACAATTTATGTGTGATAGGCATGAATGTTTGTAACCGAGCCATAGATGTTAAGTATTACATACTGAGGTCACCCCCAGTCCACAATACAAGCGTTGCTTAGTGTGGCACCGTAAAGTCGGTGTGTTCGTATGTTGATATTATTATAACCTCCTGAATACTATGCGTGTGTTCAAACAATATACACTAACCTATTTCTTAATAACACGTTTGAAATATTCCTTACTAACGACGCGATGAAACGCAATAACTCTATTTGAAATTAACCCGTGCTTCGAAGTAGTTTGTCATCTGCGTGTGGCACACGACACGTAACTATGGAACGAAGTGTTTAAACTCTGTATTAAGACAGCTATGTATACAATGAATAGATTTAGTTTTTCCTGATCCTAAGCCTGCAACGTCAGTATTTATGTAATTTGTATTTTGTTTGGAAAATTCCATCAATGTTAGTGTATAAAGTTTCGAGATTGTGTCCACCCTGACAACTTCAAAGGGTGCGCAATGTTGTAAA
Organism: Pheosia tremula; assembly: GCA_905333125.1. Classification (NCBI taxonomy): domain Eukaryota; kingdom Metazoa; phylum Arthropoda; class Insecta; order Lepidoptera; family Notodontidae; genus Pheosia; species Pheosia tremula. The sequence goes on along the minus strand of HG995404.1, from coordinate 8,062,989 downwards.
TACTGCGATTGGGGGCGGGTTTTTTTAGTTATCCTAACGATGCTGGCATTCTTATTACACGAAGCTTCACCTTCTATTTTCCTCAATGTTAGGAGGTTTCAAGGGAAAAGAGGTACTTACTGACTCGGGGTCACTCGGGGACACTTTCCTAGCCGGGGATGACTCTAAAGGGAGATTTTGGGGGCGAATACACACACAAACATAACTAAATACAAGGTAATGGAGAGGGCTCAAAAATACGAATAAATACATAGCAGGGGGTTGCGAAATCTAACGTAAATTCAATAATAATTTACACGAACGAAAAAGCGTGTGGGTCGCGCGCGGGAATCGGATTTGTTCTCTTTTCAAAAAAGTAGTTCAGTGTTGTCGCTGGCGAGAAATTGTAAGGAGTACAAAAAATGTTGCAACAACAAAGAAACAATTAACGAAATGGTATTTTACCAGTACTAATACGAAACAGTTAGCAATAATCGTAAAACGTTTTTTTTATATACAAGTTCATTTAAAAAGAGCATACTAAACCTTGCACTTCGACTTCTTTCTCGCATTTGTTATCTTTAGGTGACGTCAAAATTTCTGTATGAGAGTTAAAATTTAAAAAAAATGCTCACAAAAATCCTCTCATTTTTTTATAAATCGTTTTATCTAAATTCTGATTTCATATAATGTAAACTGATTACTCCTTCTCAATCACACTTTATAATTGCGCAATAAAAAATAAAACACAGGTTAAAATAGAAATAGAAATCGCATTCGAAATGTAAATAATAATACCGCCCACTAGGTCGGTATTATTATATCACTTCATTAGGGTAACTACATCTATCTAGTTACCTTAATGACGTCAATAAGGGTAGTGCCAATAAATTAAGAGCTCCACTCTAATGTGTTATCTTCACCCTAATGCTTAGAGGAACCACACACTAATACTCGTGTAGCCCAGCTAAGCGATGGCTCAAGTTATCGAGCCTGCTACGTCAGTCCGTGTCGGCGAGGTGACGTAGCCCGTAGCGCCCAGCGGTTTGCCACAGCTAACTCAGTATGCCACTGGCATTACTCACTGTAAACTAGACACTAATGACTAGCTTTTATTTTGACTTCAGGATAACTATTAAACTCACCAACTGCACGGGTTGCAAACTAAGCGGCGCTTGGTTGGCGCTTTATTTTGGTTACCCCTATAGGAACTAGGAACGATCCCAGTATACGAGTATCATATAATACATGTTTAGATATTAAATAGTTACACCATTCATAAGTCAAGAACAGGTGGGACGATTTGTATGATGATTGATTGTTTGAAACTGTCTCTGTATAACTATTAAAACATGGAAAAATCATTAAAAAGAAGTAATTCTGATACATTTGTTTCTAAGGCGGTACACATTTTTGCTTATCACAAAAAAATGCCCCTACCAAGATGCGAATCGGGATCCTCGGCATAGAAAGCAGAGTAAATACCCACTGAGCTGATTAGGTCGCCAAATGACGTCAAATCTACTACTTCTTATGTGGGCACTTTAATATGGATTTATATTAATATAATAATTTCTCTAGTTCAGATTTGCTGAAGTATTGTTAGGTGGCCTATGCAATTACCCTAGGCATTAATTAAGTGCTATTAACGACAAAATATTGCCGTGTTGCTGGTAATATATCCATTATTTTTAATATTCCACACAAAAGTGCTGTAAAAATGTAAGCAAGATTTTTAGGATGTATTTGTTATGAAACAATAGCAATTACGGCGTCTACTCTTAAATAACTATTATTAAAAAAAATGTACATAGTATAACACATAGGGCCAACAGTTATACATATACATAACATTCCCGAAGAAATAATTCAAATTATATATGCCTATCATTAAGAGCAGACGGACGCCTCAAACGTTCTGAAAATGGTTAAACTTTCAGATTCAATTCAGGTATCCATAAACAACGTAGACTAGATGGAAGTTGTAGATACGAAAGATAAAATAAAGTCTAAAGGTCATAAAGAATATTTATAAACTTGTTCGAAATTACCTATTGCTTAGGTACTACTTGAATGCTATGTAGATACCAAAATCAAAAGACCTATTCTGTCAATAATCTATACTTAATATTATAAATGTGAAAGTTTACATGGATGGATGTTTGTTACTCAATCACGTCAGAACGGCTGAACAGATCTGGATGAAATTTGGCACAGAGATAGGTTATAGTCTGGAATAGCACATAGGCTACTTTTTATCCCGGTAAAATGTATGATGCCCGTGGGATAGATTTGTTTTAATTTTTCATAGCGCAATGGATTGACATGATTTTTTGCGCGGGTAACACCACAGGGCGCAGCTAGTAATATAATAAATATTCTATTTTGTCAGTATTATATTCTATCAAGCTACTTTTAATTAAAGTAGAGCTTTTTCCCAACGGTGATATATGTCATTCTCACCTGTTCATCAACCTGGAAGCTGCATGCTGAAATGAAATCCCTAATACCAAGAATAATGTTTCCATGTTTGATTAGGTGTACCGAGTAATTTGGTAGCAAAATGCGTAGGTGTTCATTCATTACATTGACGTAAAAGCTGGCATGATGTAAGTCAAATAAGAAATGTTATTATTAAAACACATCCTCATTTAAATAGGCAGGATAGCTGGGTGCTACCACTGACTTAGAATCCTGTAATTAATATCATTAAATCCAAAACCAAGCGCACCATTGCAAGGCCTCTAGACACTGTGAGCACTTTCTGGATAGATCGGACTGCAAGGAACAACTAAACGCTGCTTCAAACTATGACACTAGGACGGCAACCACCTCAGTCCTCCCGTGACAATGGTTGCTGTAAAGCAATCGAAACGTCGGGAACGTAATAACATAAAATAAACGCGATAATATCCGAAAAAAAACGATTTATTTCAATGTGTAATTCGTGTAAATATAAGAAATCAATAAAATAAATTTTATTTCAAAAAATCTGTAATCAAAAAAATACAATAAAGTAACTGTGTATATATCAAAAATATCTATATTTCGTATCCTATCACTATGATCTATTTCATTACCATAAAAAGAAAACCTTACATTCAAACTCCTTCACCATAAAACACAACTTACAAAGTGCTAACATACTTAAGTTTACCTACTATGAATATGATTAGAATCAGTGTCAATCTACCAAAAATAGATGGCGACACTGTTTTGTCTAATTCTATAACCATGCAGATAGGATAATTATTGTTATTCTTTACCCTATAGTCCTGCCATGAGTAATAATTGAATATAACTGTTTAGGTAAAAATATTTTACCTTAGAATACAAACTCAGTACGTTGTACTCAGTGACCGATAGATGGCGACACGTTCATGTCACTTTATATAAGGTGTAACATTAATAGTATTAAGTATATTAACAGTTCCAGCAGTAGGTTATAACGATAATATTCCCATGAATATAATTCAAATTATTAGACATTTAAAAAAAACACTCCACACTGAGCGCACGGCCGAACGCTGCTAAATCGCCTTGTTAAAAGAAACTCAAACATCATTTGTACACTTAATTTATACATCAACGTGAACCACATAACTTCTGATTCAACTGTTATTTTTTTTTTATTACATTGTAGGCAAGTATTTAATCTCGATCTCACCTGATGGTAAGTGACGATGAGATCTACGATAGAGCATACTTGCCTAGATGGTACCTGTTCACTCTCAAATTGACATATTGTGTGAGTGTGAACAGGTAGGTATTCTACACTATTTTCGTTACACTTTATACATTTGCAAACTCAAAAAGACTTCCAAGTATTCCGCAAATTTATACACCTCATCTGCATATCTCAAGCTAAGAACACACTTGCGAAGTGATGTGTGTAGCATGAATTTATTTAGCACATTAGCACCGCTACCGTGCGACACGTGTGAACCCGCTGCACTTTGCATTTGAATGTTTAAAATGAGACCGTATTAATAATCCTGGGACCCAGGCTTTTGTGACGTTCGCTCCAGCTCTTGATTTGACTTGAATGATCTTATTAAATGTGAGGCAATGGTATCAAATGTGTCACACATAAGTTACGTGGTTACTTCATAATTTGCTTTAAAAGTCAGACTAAAAAATTGAGATCAAATGTCTCCAACCAAATTATGAAGCTAAAGAAAAAAATATTTAAACGCGTCGCCGTTAAATTGAAATTGGATTGGCAAGCTTTGGATGTTAATACACATCCAAAGCTCGCCTATTTCGTTTGTAATTCGCGTAAACTACGCAAATCGGAATATTTATTTTGACTACATTTCGTTAGTGATATCGTTATAATAGTGCCTTAGAAAATTAAAAAAAAAACATTTACGTAAGTATATAGGTTTGAACGTACGTTCTACACACGTAATCAAAAATAAATTTGAAGAACAAAATGTCGTTATAACACAAAATACCTCAACAAGGTACAACTAGATAAAACTTATAGTAACAAGTAACTAAGTATAAATACTTACCTACGCCACACAAACTACTTAGAATACTTTAAGCTCTCCTTGGCTCGCAGACAAAACTTACAGCGAGTTGGTCGTATAGCCAGTTTTATAAGAGATCGAGTGAGCACAGTTTCCTCAAAAGATTTAAAAGATGAACTTTGCTGTTCCGCAATGACAAAATGGTAACTTTGTTTTCTTTCACATAAGAACAGTAACCGTTTCGTTTAAGAGATCCGAAAGGTGGCCAGTGTATAGTATTTGAAAAAAAAACATGCTATGTGTGTTGTACTGCCTTTATAAAAGTACTAGTGTAAGTAAACCAATATTAATTTGGTCAGTAATAACTCAAATTAAATTTTATTTCATTACGATGCAGATGAGTTGTGTTTGTGTATTCTGGGCTAGGCTATTGAATAAATACGAATTTTCTCTAATGATATTCCACATTATACCATAACATCGAACGCGCAAGTTACATAACGGAAACAGTCCATTTGTGATCTTCCCATACACAATGTGGGGCAAGAACCAAACATGTAAGACATTTGACTCACCATTAATCATGGCAGAGGTGGCCTCTGATGCCGGAATTTTGAAATATCCCGTTATTCGGATTTCCAATATGAGTGTTGTGTTTGGGTAAAACAAATAATATACCTTATCATTCTGAGTAAATGTTTTAAAGAAAAAAGAAAATAAATACTAATATAAGTACCTAAAGGCATCTCAATACATGCTTAACGGAAAATAGAATCTATAGTATATACATATGTTACTTCCTCCGAAAACTCTTTTAGCGCGATTCAGGATTGTGACGTAAATTGTCTATTGTTCTGAATGCGTCTGCATTGCCATCTGCGTAGCTTGTGGTGTGGTTGAAGTGGTCGGCGCTAGATATGCTATACTGTCTTACCTTATAAAACTATAGGTATCAATAAATAAATATTAATGAAATACCAGCTTCTAAAGATAATTGAATTGATTATGAGCGGTTCGAAAGGGCCAATATCCATTTCTCATATTCAGAAGGTACCCATTGTTCTATATGTATTCGGGTTTCCACGAACCGCGCTTGAAATAGTTTGAGCCGAAACGATTACAAGTTACTTTGACACTTACCTACGCTTCTGAAGCTTGTCAGTTTACATTATTCATATTATATAACGGAATGTTTAAACATACACACATTATTTAATTTTCATTGCTCATTGTGGCTACAAATTTATACGATTAAATAATGCTACTGATTCAAAATTAAAATCTGGTCAGCTGACAAATCTTCTGACCAAAGTCATTGACCGACTTTCGTGATCGTCATCATTATGATCAAACTAAGTTGTTGTCCTCTTAAAGATAACATATCGTGGGAACTTTATAGTCGATTATCTTAACTAGAATTATTCTACCTTTATCTACTACTAACTTTACTGGTGGTAGGCTTCGGCCGTGGCTAGTCACCACCCACTGAACAAAGCCATGTCGCCAAGCGGCCTAGCCGTGTTCCGGCATGATGTTCGGTGTTGCCATTCATGGATGGCGGGTCAGATCAGTTGCGCTGCATTTGCCTAGTGAATGTAGCAGTCTCTTATCTACTGCCGCCTTCCTACTTAGGCAAGTATGCTCCATCGTAGATCTCATCATCACTTACCATCAGGTGAGATCGAGATCAAATACTTGCCTCTAATGTAATAAAAAAAAATCTACTAGCTACTGCCATGCCAGCTACGAAAAGCCCCAAACGAAAAGCAAAATACATAACGAACAAGCTTCCCCTCAATAAAGAAATTCGGTAATGCCTAACAGTATTGAGATCATGATTCCCCACGCATCGCCATGATCGAAACAGGAAAATAACATTTTGATATTCTCAGCTCACAAGCACCTTATACATATGCAGCAATGTATAAAACATTGTAACGGTAATGAACTGCGTACGAGCTGTGAGCCTACTATAGCAGCCAGTTATAAATAGAGCACGAAATATGGACCACTTTCTTGATATTAAATTATAATTCAAATTGATATCATAGCGGTTGGGATACCGAGTCCTTATCATTAGATATTCATTAATGTCTTTGAGGAAGGTGCAGCCATGTTCAACGAAAAAATGCAGCGTGGCTCAATTCACGTGTCCGGGAGTGTGTGGATTAAAAATGTAAGTGAGATTGGTTGGTAACCTTTAAATCGTTATAGATCCTAAATGTTCATTTGAAATGAAAAAATATAGGAGAAACCTAGAGGTGATTTTCAAATACCTATTCAATGATTTAAGTAATGTTCATGTTATTCAGGTTGAAGTCAAATTATTTGAATTGAATTGAATTTATTTCGTATAGTCCTACAGGGGTACTTACAAATTTTTTTTTCATAATTCTACAACTGAATCGGATGCCACCTCAACTGAGAAGATCCGGCAAGTAAATCAGTGGGCTCGTCTTTTTTACAAAGGTCCTTTTTAAACTTAAAGTTAAGAGTCGATATTTACCATTAAGAATGATAAAATATAATCATACCCATTCAAGGTTATATCATCAATATTATGTGTCTTATTTATTTCCAGGCACTGTATGTTTCTCATGTATTATGAACTTCACTTTCGAAGTACGAAACATTAAACTGTGTCAAATACACTTCCATTTTCTCTGTTCTCGCTGAGAGGGTCGAAAGATGGAAATGTCTGGTTAAGTGCGTGGGAGTGAAAATGTTCAAGTAGATTGAAAGAATTAGGCTATGAACAAAAAAGGTTGAAATTTTTGAGGTTAGAAACATCTTGAAAAAAAATTTTACAGGAATATTTTTTCTTTTTAAATTCGTTCCTCGGAAGGTTTTGGCAAAAATATTATGGAAAATTTTATTATTATAAAATAACAAAATATTTTGTTAAACAAATGGGGAACAGGAACCCACCACTGATCCTCTTCACCTTTTGTTTAACTTTGGATTTCCGCGAAGTATATAATAAAAAAAATATATAAATAATTATAAAAAATATAAAATATCTTGTATTTTATAAATTTCTCCTTGGGGCGGACTCATACTCGTACTACCTTAAAATATTTTTGTATGAATTTTGAAATGTTGTCTTAAGGATTTTTTTTATTTATATGTAAACTGTAAACTAGTATATTTATTAATATATACTGTTAATTAGTTATACGTAAAATTTTACTTGGCAGCTGATGAACCATACACAACCTTTCTGTCCTGGGGAAGGTCAGGCGGTATTTCACGCCGGGACAGCTTCTAAATTTATATCAAGCTCAAGTCCGATCGTGCATGGAATACTGCAGCCATCTCTGGGATGGGTCTGCTAAGTATCAGCTGGAGGCTTTGGACTCCATAGACAGGCGGGCTAGAAAGCTCATTGGCAACGAGACCCTAGTGCAGGCCAAGCTACAGAGCCTGGAACACCGACGTAGGGTTGCCAGCCTATCAGTTTTCTACAGAATACATTTCGGAGAGTGTGCGACGGAATTACACGAGTTAATTCCCCCATCTCCATTCTATCGTCGGTCGACAAGACGCACGGATAAGTGTCATCCGTACACTGTGGACATTCCTGCGGTACGCACGTTTTGCTTCTACTTTCATCGTGCGTACTGCCAAGGAATGGAACACGCTACCGGCGTCTTTGTTCCCCATTGACTACAATCTGGGTGTTTTCAAGTCGAGAGTGAACAGGTACCTTCTAGGCAAGTATGCTACATCGTAGATCTCATCGTCACTTAACATCAGGTGAGATCGAGATCAATTACTTGCCTATACTGCAATAAAAAAAAATAAAAAAAAATATGGTTCATGAACCATATGAACCATAAACGCCAAGCTCATTGAAAGTTCCCTATATATCGTTCCACTGCTTATTTCACTCGGCTATGAGTACACAGAGTTCTCAATTAATCGCACGGTGTTTACTTTAGGATGCTCGCAGCCCCGTTTGAGATTAGTTTATTTAGATTTTCTTAAAACACTTAACATATTACAACGAGATATTTTAGACGTTGCACACATTTTTAGAGAGCATTTTCAATTAGTTACCGTCTTATTTAAAAAAATAAAAAACAAAAACAATAATAATATTCAGATTGTATTACTATTTATTATTCTGAAGAAAAAAAATATTGAATTGATTACGAAACCTGTGCCTCTGCGAGCAAGTTAAATAAAGTTTAAACTTCTCAAAATGCTTAAGGCTACTCAAATGTGATAAAAAATATATTAATACAATCAGCACGTCAATTTTATAGCGTAGCGCTTCGAGAACTTTATAATTAACAAATGTATGCTTGCTTGAGATCAGTCTGTTACACACCTTATGCAAAACTGATTCTGTACAATATTTTGTACAAAGAAAGCACGTGTAAGGTTAGGCTTGCGTTGCTACTTCGATAAATTAAATAACTTTCGAGTGAGAGTAACTTCGGCAGGTTTTAATAAGCAAATTTGCTAAAAGCGATACTTTGTGAGCCAAAGGTAAAGTTTCAAATCATCTACAAAGGCACTTAGATTGTCGAGTGAAGTGTGCGCGGGATCGATCGATTTGTAGGCACTAATCGAGATCACGGGATATGCCTTTACGAGCGCTTCCATTTATAATATCCCAAACATTTATTTTTTTGTTATCAAGTTGTGGTTTCAGGACCACAATTCAGTGCAACACAGTGTTCGTTTTAAGCGCACAATCTAGTACATCTATACAAATAAATAAAATTGGAGTATCTGTTTGTAATAGTTAAATTACCGCTTTTTACTAAGTGCATTTTGATGTATACACGGCACATATACCAAAACAACATTTTTTTTTAATTTTTGTTTGTCTGTCTGTATGTTTCGGCTAATCTCTGAAATGGCTGGACCGATTTTGACGGGACTTTCACTGGCAGATAGCCAATGTAACAAGAAGTAACTTAGGCTCATTTTATTTTAGAAAAAAACGTTTTTGTTAAATACCACGTGGACGAAGTCGCGGGTAACAGCTAGTAGTATATATATATTATATAATTATGTGATACGAACTGTACGCTCACCATGATTCATAGAGTTGCCAAAGCTTAACGATAGGAAACCCATGGGAGCTAACTTGTCATATCATTCACGACTTGAAAGATGATTTGATACCGTCCTCTGGGAGACTGATGTCTCTAGGTAAGCATGACAGACGGCGGCGGAACCACTACGTGACTCTACGAACAATGACGGATTTTTCAAGTTCACCTCTAAAGAATAATAAGTGACGTTCATGAAGTAACTTGGGTGAAATATGAAGCAATATTTCTTTTTAAGTGTCTGGAATCGTGAGTTTTTTGTACGTATGTGGTTGTGTATCGCTAGTTGGCCTTTGTTCTGTAGATAAGACAAGGAACTGTCCCATTGATAAACTTTGTGTGATGATCACGAATGTTTGTACCCAAGTCATGGATGTTTTATATTTATGTAAGTAATATAAACTGGGTTCACCCCAGTCCATTGTAGGGTACCCATAATTCAAGCGTTATTTTGTGTGGGACCGTATAGTTCGTCTGGCGATATTTATATATCTCGTAAAATTTCAAGCATTTTTTTTTTCATAAAATCTTGTTTTGACACCATCTAGATAAATTATGTAATATTATCTATCCAAAGAACATACTAGTGAGGCTAAATTATGTATATGCCTATATATGTGAGGCTATATTTAAATTAAGAATCATTATATACACTGGAAATTAATAATACTTAATTTAAAATACAAAGCAACCCGCAAATGGATTCAATTATTTTCATTAACCCAATTTCATTCAACAAAAATCGTGGAAAGTAATTATTTTGTGTTACATGTACCGCAGTGATTGCGTTACGTTACGCTGTGTCAACCGTTAATCAGTTAAATCTTTGAGCAATTGGACAAGCGAGTGTTTCATCCAGACACAATCAATGATTGTGGTATGTTTACAAACACTTATTAAATAGCCCGACAATTTAAATTATGTTCCAACACAAATATATATTAAAAAGAGAATAGAAGAAAATCTTACCTTCTTAATATATACAAAAAGTGTTAAGATATTTCTTGTAGCAATATACATTTTACAACAATGATTTGGTATATAACTGGCTGACACTGTCGTTTTGTGAAAAGATTAAAAATTGGCCAAAACAAATAAGACTGGCTGACTACACTGAAAATTGGGGAAACATGAACAAGAAAATAATGGGTTATGACCCAATTAAACAGGGAGATATTTTTTCACTTTGACTTCTGCGTTGACATATACTTACTTACTTTTTCTATAACGGAAAATAATATTCCGTAATTCCCTTATTGTTAATTTATAAAAAAAATACAATTTTACTCGTAGCTTACCAAACACACAACACCGCCCACATTATTATGCCTGCATAAAGAATTTCCGTCATTTTTACGTACCCCATTTGCGCTCTTAGAGATATGTCACTGGTTCCAATTTAACTTTTCAAACTATTCCTTGGCAACTTAATACATAGTTGGGAGTTATTCGTTCTCCCCTAGATCGTAGACTATAAAAGTTAGGACGACGGAATTGACCGGTGAATTAGTTTTTTCAGAGTTATTGACTCCGTAAAAGTCACATTTGGTGACTTATTCGGAATTTTATCTATGATAAAAGTTGAGTGGGTATAGACGTCCAAAATAGGAAGTTGCAACATTATTTCATTTAATATTAGAAGGTACTCTATTTTTAAACATGTACCCTGTTTAATTTCAAAGTTGTTCTTTATTTAAATTTGGTACAAATGGGTGAAAGGGTGGAGCCCCGCTCTTTATCTGTCGGACACGTTCCGACACATGGCGGTGTCATGGCAGTTTCATGGCAGTGTCGTCACAAACCTGTAGTTATGTACTACTAGCTGCGTCCCGCGGTGTTACCCATGTTTAAAACGTATGTCTATCCCACGCTAACCATACATTTAACCGGGATAAAAAGTAGCCTATGTGCTATTCTAGGCTATAATCTATCTCTGTGCCAAATTTCATCCAGATCCGTTCAACTGTACTGGCGTGATTGAGTAACAAACATCCATCCATCTATCCATCCATCCATCCATCCAAACTTTCACATTTATAATATTAGTATAGATTAGTGGGATTTATTTTTACCTATATGAAACGTGGAAGGGAAACGTTCACGAGGCCGGTCCCCGACCAGGCGGTCTGACCAACTCAAAGAAACACCAACGTCCCGCTTCTACGCCGCGGTGAGGATGGCCACAGACCGGAGCCGATGGAGACAGTTCGTCCGATCCAAAGAACTGCCGTGATGATCACGATCCTCAGTCATGAGGGAACGACCGAAGAGATATGAAACTTTAAGTTTTTCTTATTCAGAACATTATTTTGTTTTATTTGTGTAGATACAACGTTTTGAGTGTCTACGGCTTTCTGAAAACAATGGGTAAAAATAATTACAAATAATCCCATTAAAACCGCTATCGAATGAAAAGGATGACGCTGATTGGATAAACCGATTATCGTTCGCCCGTTTCCTACGTCACTACTTAAGTAACACAACTTTTAATGTAATCGCGTTTATGGTGCTACCTAATGGCTTGAACGTAAGTCCTTGAACGCCAAGAAATATACACTGTTAAAGACTAAGTTTTCTTCCATTAATGTGAAAAGCTGGCTGTAAGTATCGCGTATACTTCAAGAACTTTTATTATTTTGTTTTATATTTTCTAACACGGTATACATATAGAAGTCCTGACGAATATCTTTTGTAGGTTACCTTGAAAAGATTCTTCAAAAAGATTGTACTCTTCTTAAAAAATAATTGGCATAGTTACTAAATGCTTTCACCCCTGCGCATCCTGAAACGGGGGCTATCCCCCAAAGCATCTAAAATCCAGCTAAAGGAGGCAAATCCAGATTTCGAACAGCAATACTACTTTACTATGTGCTGTTCCTAAAAACCCCTAATAAGGAACTCTCTAACAAGGCATTTGCATTTGAATTCACTCTTTCTAAAAGTGAAGTCAATGAATTCAGTTCGTGGTAAAGTGAATTGCCGTTTGATTTACCGCGCTTCAACTTCGACTCCGCATCTCGTGCAATTAAATCGTCTCATTGCGATAAAACGTCCTGCTACGAACTCGCTTTGCTTCGGAGAAATAAAAATGAAGAGGCAATTGAAAAGGAAGGAAGGAAAGTCTATACAGTTTGTTTAGGAATAATTTACTGTTTTCAACAGTACTTAGTTAATTTATGATACACTCTACAAAGGTCCTAGTGCCATGTCAGATCAGTGTCTTTTTTAAAATAAAAATAATGTTAAATTGCCTTGTTATATTTAGAAGTGATTGTAATTGTTTTTTAATAGTTAGTCTATAAATATAAAGGCAGCAAGCGATAACTATTACTAGATACAGTACAGTTAGCGATGCCATTAAAGATAAAACTGAACTACATATTATCTATCAGCCGACAGACGTCCACAGCTGGACATAGGCCTCCCGCAATGATTTCCACACATCACGGTCCTCCGCCACTCGCATCCACCGGCGACGCGTGTCATATCATCGGTCCACCTTGTAGGGGGGGGAGCAACTACATATTATCAAGTGTTATTATGCAAGGCATAAAAATTACCGAATAAAAAACGTACTTGTCTGAAAACAATAACATAAATAATTTCGCTTATTATCTTAATATCTGGGAATAGTAGGTATTCACAACAATCGCTGAACTACGAATACTCTATCCATCAGTGCCCCTTTTGTTTACCCTTAAGGGATTACAGGGGTGATAGTGTTATCATAATGCAAAATATATTATTATAGTATTTGCCAGTATTATACTTATCCAATCACTGAAACTGAACACATCAACTCATCGATATGATAATTTATCGCAACTCACGAGAATTGACATTGGTATAACAGCCTACCAATAATTGTATTGGCTCGTTACCACGTCCATAGCTGTGTTTCATTGTGTGATAAATGTGTGTATGAGTTGTAGAGGCATATCAAACATACTGGTGCACACACGGCTATAAAACATTTGTTCTTTTGTATTTTCGTTTCGGGAAAATCCTTTACCTTGGGAACCTTTGATAGGATCAATTCGGATATAGCCACCCGTTTCAGACACCAATGGCAATGTTTGCTTATGTACTTTCTTATGTTCACGTCGGTACAAATCTTAACCTTGTGTTATGCCAGCGACAAATTCTGGTTATCATAATTGAGGCTGGCTTATGGCAGGTTTACAATCTCTAAGCAACATCTGGTAAAAATAAATCTTCATAAAGTTTTTTGAAGTTTGGTATCAATTTAAATCGTTAACGCTAAGCACGATTACAGATATTAATATCAGAATTTAAAGCCTATATACTGATACTAGTAAAATTACTAAGACTAGTAATAGGTTTCGAGATACGACCTTCTCGTGGGCGAATGGAAAAGTAACGTCTACATCGAGATCTGCCTGATCTCGCCTACGCCTCATTTTTTCAAAAGCTTGGCGCCTATAAATCCCTTATTATTTCAAGTCCATCTCTGAAAATATATACGTGCTGAAACACTTCAGATGTTCCCATTTAGTATTTTTTTACATTAAATAAAATATATTTAATAGACAATTCGTAGAATTGTTTTGATGTCGTTTATATAAAAAAAGTGTTCAGTCATGTTGTTTATTTATAGATATTGTTGTCAAAATATACAAGAAAATATATTAAAATTGAAAATGTTTGCAGTTTTTTTTTTTTAACGTAAGCTTAACGTAAAATTATTTACTTTAATATTTGAGGATTAACTCTACTTATTGATCGACACTCATCATCTCAAAAGGAAAAAAATATTCCGAGCCCACCAATATTAAAAGTTCTATAATTAACACTGAGATTCAATGACTTCTAATAATGTTAAAGTGTAGCATGTGTCGCATAGCAACACACTGGAGCTTATTTTTTTTTTGTAAAAATAATGGATTTAAAAAAAAGACAAGCCCGCTGAGTTTCTCGCCGAATCTTCTCAGTTGAGGTCGCGTACCGATCCGGTCGTAGAGTTAAGAAAAAAATATGTAATAACAATTTGTAAGTGCCCCCGTAGGCCTATACGAAATAAATGATTTGACTTTGACTTCTATATATAATTTTGCCATAGATGCATCGAGTATTCCAGCCCGTCAAACCCGACAAACAGTGTGTCCGGTCATAAGTACACGTGAAATAGTCAACGGCCGGCCATAGGGGCTGACAAATGACGTCCGAATATGAGGCCAGTTGCGGACAATGATAATGTCGCCAGTAACAAATGGCGTAGCGCTGCAGCGTATAGTGGCGGTGACGTGATTTGAGGATTACGATATATTATTGCCTAGCGACGTATCGCGGTGGGCGATGGGGGCGTGAGGGCGTGATGACACGCGACGGGCCATATTCACTGCACGTTAGTGAATAGTAGTAATTAATCAGTGATAGCCATTAAGCAGTGATAGTCGGTAGAAGTCGGTAGAACGCTTGCCTCGGTAACGAGGATCGCAGGTTCAAACCCATCGGCTCGAACCTCTGGGATTTCTGGATTTAATGCGAATCTCATTTTCAACCACGATTATCACTTGCTAAACGGTGAAGGAAAACATCGTGAGGAAACCTGCATGTTTGAGAGAACCCCTCGAAAGATGTATGAAGTCCGCCAACCCGCACTGGGCCAGCGTTGTTGACTATGGCCTAATCCCCCTCGACCCTAATTGAGGGGAGGCCCGTGCCCAGCAGTGGGACATTAAAAAGGGCTGGTATTATAATAGTGAATAGTGAGTCTAAAATAACGTCGTTGGTTGTAAACAGTAATGAGATTTAGATTTGATTGTTAAAAGAACGTAACGTGAACTAGTAAACAATGAGATTAATTTGACAACATTTAAGTGACTACACGGAATATAAAGCTATAGAGGACATGAGGACAGAGGGAACAAAATTGACGCTTCAAATAAACATATGGCATAATCTATATCAAAGAGATAAGCTGAAAGTCGGTTTCAGGTTGCAGTAATTGCAATTAGATATGATTTAGTTTTTTTATGAGATTAGTAGCCACGAGTGCGTGACGAAGACATAGAAGTAGTTCTGGTGGGTTATTTTAAATCATTCGGAATCAACATCGGAAACGGATTTGAAACTTTCCGATGTTGGTGTCGCTCTCGATGAGCTTTCCAACGGAAACTTTTTGAAAGAACGATTTGGTATTGTCATCCAGATACATCGAAGATAATCAAATTTGGAAATTTTGGTAGCGATTGAGGTAATCCAGTTCGGATGTTTTCGATTCCGTTTCCGATATCGATTTCGAATGGTTTAAAATAAACCCGCTGGTAGCCTTTTTGCTAGTAGTGGGCTCACGTCAATCATAGAGAATGGGGGGATTAATCCCGGAACCCAATGGTTACGAGTACGGCCCCTCTAACTACTGGACTATTGGCACTTGTTAGACCAGTAGAATCTCCTTTTCATGGAAGAAACCCAATAAAAATTCAGAATCTACTATTGATTTCACACCATGCAAAGCATACCAATTTAGTCTATATTTTTCAATCCCCCGACCGTTCAAAATAACCCTCGCATCAAAAACATTCCCATGTTTTGATGTAACCAGGTAAAAAAGCTTTCCAAATTGTTTGCAAACGTTTAGCGATAGGGATCAAGTTGCGGTAAATAAATACAGAAGAAAAAATATGACGGAAAATATTCGGATCCAATCAGAGATGTTTGTTTCGCATATCAAATCGGAGATGCGGATTTTGCTCCGTTTCGAAGTACTGCATTAACAATGGCTTGGGGCCAAATGGGGCATTTAAGAAGTGTTTAAAGTAAATGGTTTCAACACTTGATAAGTTTGCTCATTGTATGAAGAACCTTTTCTGTATTATATTGTTACCCCCGAATTTATAAACTTTTGAATAAGTTATAAAACGTCTATAAATTTGGGGGTTAGTTTCTAATACACTATTACGCTTGTGGTAACGATTGCATTTGAAAAAAGGCAATTATTACTTGATATAATCCCTTGATGGCTGACAATAGTTTTATAAATTATACAGCCTCTTCAGTTAATCCACCGAATAATAAAATACTTGACTAAACTAGTTTTAAAGGTTTGGTCAAACAAAAGCGCGCAAGTCGGCGATTCACCAATTTTTTTGATACGCTCCTTTTACCATGTGAATTGGCTTTCGTGTGGGACCGAACGCGCGTGTAAAGATAAATAACATCTTCCGTTTTCCTCTAAAACACAGACACAGCAGGAATCGTATGCGAAAGAAACTGTCAATAAACCGAATAAACAATCACTCGCAATTGTGCATATCGTCAATCCCGCACACTACAATCGCGTCTGAAAACACTTATCATCTAAAGGCAGCTATACACTTGCACCCCTGCTGGATACCGTAGTAGGTTATAGGATCGACGCTAAATATTTTTACGTTAGTGTAAAACTTTCACGTTGTTAATGGTTTGAAATTTAATATTATCAACACTAAATTCTTAACGATATTGTCGAAAACAACTTTACTGCAAACTCAATTTTAACATTCTGTTTTATTTAAAGTATACAACCATATTTCCGTACGAACTTGTTCTGTAAACACTGCAGTCACTTTGAGACGGCTAAAGTAAAGTTTCGTTTTCTGGTGATACCCTTAAGAGCTTTGAGTACAGACTTCCCGACGACTGTGCCAACAGAGTGCTTGTTATATAGTTGAATAATAAGATGAATTTAAAAAAAATATTACAGTAAGCGGGAATTAGTAGAATAAATGTTCCGTTGGTTCAGTAAGTTAGCAAATTTATGATTGAAAGATTATGGCTTAAAAAAACTAAAAAGCAAAATATAATCTAACCTTGAAATCCACCTTGTCCATCGAAATCAAATATATAACGAATGTGAAGTTCGTGCCAAACAAACAACTTAGTCGAGTATTGCCGGTCCGCGCCAAAGACTATACCTAAAATTAGTCCACGCATCTGGTTAATAAGTATATTTTATTATTCGTCGTCGGTTGTTTATTTGGCACCGACTTCACATTCGTCAAATATTCGAATCAGACAAGTTAGATTGTTCCTTAGTTTAGGACTATACCGTTGATATAATTGTCTGGCTATAATTATAACTATCTTTTGTCCAAGGCTCCATCCGCGGTCACTCAGGAATATTGTAGGTTTCTTAAAAATCACTTAATCTAGTCGAGCAAGTCAACTCACAAACAAACTTTACCTATCAATAATATTAGTATAGATGATTTATTCATTCAGTTCTTAACGTTCAGGCATATTTATCGAGCCCTAAAGAATAAATTACCCGCGCTTCACTAGAAGGCCCACGCACCTCTCAAACATGTGACTATTTTCATATCAGTCCAATGAATTATGATACACACCACTCCAAGGGTTAAAACCATTACAGGTACGGGTGGTAATCCATCACGGTGGGTACCTACTGAGAAATGACACGGTTCATTAGTGCGGGATTAATATCACTAAGAGCGAAATGGGTCGTATTCATTCATCAAGCGTCTGTAATCCAATGCTTCGCCGCAACACGACGGGTACGGACACCAACAAAAGCGAAATCACAATACAAATTAACGTGAATCCGTGCGGTGAGCAATTAGTTTGGGTTAAAATTGTAGAATGGACCTAGAATCAGTTAAATCAGGGCAATAACAGCGAGCGTTGGTAACTGGATGATGAATACACAAATAATAACGAGTATTTTAATGAGGTATAGTGTGGTTTCGAACAATAAAGTATGACTTAAAATGTATGTAACGTGTTAGTATTCGGCCGTGATTAGGGCTTGCAATTTATATCATTTATCAACGCTAGTTGATAAGTGCTATAAATTGTTAAAATGTATCAACGGGATGATTCAGGAAGCATATAAGTACTAAGCCTGGAATCTGTGCTTCTTTAGCGCATTTATTTAATCACTTTGTGAAGTCAAAATTTCGATACGACGATTTAAAAAAAACTGCTCCCAACAAAATAACAATTATGTTTATTTGCGAACAATTGATTTCTTTAAATTAACGCGCTAATGAACCCCAGGGTCTTAGAATACCCTTTTGGAAACAACCTGTATATTCGTACTCGTAGCAAGTGAGTGGTATCGCTATTCCACCAGGGCCTAGTTTTTCGATAGCCTCATGAGTATGCTATCGTAATTCACTTTAGTATGGGTATACGTCTAAAATTATACTAAGTTGATGATCTACATAACATTTAGATGACCTACTCAGATAATTAAATAATGTCTCTTCTTGATTTCTTATATTTACGCGAATACATTAATAATTACATTGAAATAAAACTATTTTTAAGGATTCTATCGCGTTTATTTTTTGATTTTACGTTCCCGACGTTTCGAATTTTCGAATGTCTCTTCATTAAATCAAATCCATTATTTATATATGTTACAGGGAATTCAAAGCATTCACAATTATTTCTAATAGCGTCATATGAGCTGCTCTCAATTTGCACAAAGGGACCCCTTGTGTCCTTTGTGCCCTATTTGTACCCTATTGACTAAAGATATGAAAGAAAATTACAGAATTGATTATATCTGTCGTTCATCCCTTTTTACTTGAAAAAGTGCTAATACCTTTTTTAAAGTACTTTCAAGATTACGTTACGAATGAGTCGTTCTGATTGAAACAGTTATATTTTGTTACCTATACTATTTTTAGATGTTGATGGACTAAGGCTCGGATCGGTTAATATCGTTCAAACATCGGTTAATAATTGAAATAAAATATTTTTTTCGGATTTTATTGCGTTTATTTTATGTTTTTTACGTTACGAGATAACATCCGAATAATATGTTTTAATTCAATGTGTAGTATTTGCGTAAATATAAGATATCAATATCGGTTAATAAATATGTATCAATCATTCATTAATTACCTTAACCGTAATGTTATCGATTATCAGTTACCTAGTAAAACCCATTTAATATTCCAAATGGATCAAAAACCAGGTTTTTCCGATAAATTTGAGTGTTCCCGTCTCTAGTTGTTTTTTCTATATCAGGACTATATATATCCATTTCTCTACCTAGTAAAACCGATTTAATACTCCAAATGGATCGAAAACCAGGTTTTTCCGATAAATTTCAGTGTTCCCGTCTCTAGTTGTTTTTTCTATATCAGGACATATATATCCATTTTTCTTTTCTATATCAGGACGAGGGTATAATTATTAAACAATTAAGTGATAAAACAAAATATGTAAATTCGGCCAACGATTTGTGTATTTGGGATATTTTATGATGTGAATCATTAAATATATTGTTTGCATGAATATACCTATGTTATCAATAATTTGTATATTTTTTTTATTAACACATGTAACAATTACCTATACTAAAAAAGCAAATTAAAATTAAAAATACATTGCTATGTACTTAACATTTACGAAAAGTGAAAAAGGCCCATATTTATAATTTTTTAATGGTCTACCTAAATATATTTCAGGCAGCTACAAATATATTCTCAAATTACACCCAGTAGGTACAAACAGTGGAAGATGGGTGAAAGCCCCTGTGGGTTTCTGAGCTTAATGAGAAACTGCTAGCTGTCACTCAGCGGAGACCGAACATCCTATATCATGGCGGAGGCGACACCCCCAGTACGCTCAAATACCGCACTTATACCTAACTTATACGGCTCTACATGCGATACTAGTCTTATATACTCGTCCTATATACTATCTGTTTTGAATTTTGCGCATATTTACATAGAGCTTAATGTTATTTAATTTGAACGTATACATTGGAACTTTAGCGAGATATACAGATGCTATGCTATTTAGTTTGGTTACACTTTCATTACACTTCAATATTCTTATATTCACATTTTGTGTTTGTTTATACATCGTGATTCAGAAATGACATACATATCTTTGAGCCTGGTCTTCTCTAGCTCAATTTTATCTAATCTTTATGCGAAGTCTGAATTTCGATATTTCGATGATACAAAAAAATAAAACGACAATTGTGGTTTTTATTTTTTTATCAAATTCTAAATTCTCATAATGATTACAAATACGCTAAAGAAGCACATATTCATAAATAAGTTTACTATGGGTACCATACAATGTTGATTTCTTATATTTACGCGAATATTACACATTGAAATGGAACTAAATTTTAAGGATTTTATCGCGATTTTATTTCTATTTTACGTTCCCGACGTTTCGGCTGCTTTACAGCAACCATGGTCACGGGAGGACTGAGGTGGTTGACGTCCTGGTGTCATAGTTTGAGACGGGGTACCCTCATATTTAATTGTTACTTGTAGTCCGATCTACGCAGAAAGTGCTCACGCAGTGTGCGCAGAAATAAAATCGCGATAAAATCCTTAAAATTTAGTTTCATTTCAATACCATACAATGGTTTGAGGCCGCTCACACTAACACCCACACCTGGATATATTACGAAATGATAACTTCAAATTTTTTAAAAAAACAATGCTACTTTTATAGTCGTAATTTATAGACCAAAAAAATAAATGCAACATTTGAACGACTAAATCCCAAGGTTAACACTCTTAAAATGGGCAATGCTTCATAAGCTTTATACTCAAGTAAACAGCTATTGGAATTTCACAAAAAATAAACTTCAAAATTCCCTGAAGAAATATATCTTCAGCGTCCAGACTTCAGTTTAAACGGAGAGCATTGTACGAAAAATTGTCGCACAAAGGCCATAGAGTAGGTTTTTGCGAAATTTACTCTGTACAAAGGTTTGTTCAGATACACGGTTTTTTTTTAAATTTTGACGACCTGTTTAGCCCAATGGAAAGTGACCGTACTCTCTGTGCTGTGTAGTAAGTATCCTGCGTGGATCCCAAAGTCTGAACGGTACTTGATTTACTATGTAGTGTATATAAGTGAGCGTGTCCACTCTGGTTGATTTACCGTACCAATAATCTCGGTTGTCACGCAACACCGTCAGGTGTCTCGCGGGCGCGCCATTGTCACACCCAACCAACGGCACCGAGGCGTAATGGAAATATACGAAAGTGTAATAAAAATTGACACAATGAATTTATTAAATATTTTTGGATGATACAATGTTATTTTTTTTACATATTTAATATTGGATATAGTATATAAATACGTAGATATTGATTCACACAATATGTATATTAAAATAGAAATTAAAAAGAGCATAGAAAAGCTTACCTACTTAATATTTACAATAAGTGTAAAAACATTGGCCGATGCGGTAGCGTACCCAAGATGCTGGCCGCATTTCCTCGCTGAATAGCGAAAGCTACTCTCTGAACGAGGAAATGCCCGGCCCTTGGAATGCCGGTTGCGTCGACCTTTTGATAGATAACGCTCATATATACAATAAACATTTAAAACTAAAAATTCATTTTGTGGTTGTTTATACATTTTGTTTCCTGATCTTTAATTTCCAGCTTTTAGGGCAAAGAAACATGCCTATTGAAACGTATAAGACGTATACCAAAATAGTGACACACCGAGCCTACTGTCCCGATCCAAAGTCATACATTGTCAGACACTGCAAGCGAGCAACAAAAACGTCGGATTAAGGTCAGAGAGACAATGAGCCGGGGCAGAGCAGTCTGTCGCCCGCCGTCTGTTTTCCTTGGCCTCGAGTCAAATGTTGCATTTGGAAAATGAAATATTTTCTCTCAAAATTTAAAAAAAATCTATTGTGTTCGGTATTATAACTTCTATTGTGATCGTCGACGGCTGAAAATTGCAAGTTTATTTGCTGTGCGCTATAAAATAAATTGTTCGAGTTCTGCAATGCAACTAAGATATAAGTGTTTTTGTGCGTTCCATGAAAAACGAAAGTCGTATCCAATAAGAGATTGTAGATGTTGTATTTTTAATGGAAAAATATGAGCCAATCTTTTTTAATTGTCTGTGAAAGACATTTTTCTTTATCAGAAATGTAGAAGTAAAAATACTTATTTTAATTTCTAACCCATTTTTATTCAATATAATTGATTTAAAAATACAAATCTCAAAATAATACACTTAGATACTTACGATGAGAATCTGAAAAACTTAAAAAAAATGCTTACGGTGATGCGGCTACGGCGTAGCGCGTAGCAGTCGTAGCACTTAGAGGACGGCTGAACTCCACTCTTTCAGAAGTTACAGCTTTAATTATGTATATCTGTGAAAAACTCTACGTAACTTTTACATAAAACTTTCCTATTTCATTTTGCTACTGTAGGCATACCTACATTTGTGGCCATAACTAAAGCATTCATATTTTCAATTACATAAACAGATTTGTTTTGAAATATAAAACCTTAGTAAATGCGTGATACGAATTTTAGGTATAGTTTTCAGGGTTTTCCAGTATGTTTTTCATTATATTATACCATAGAAGCAAGAATGATACTTTACCTGAAAAGCTCTCTAGTGTCGCAGCGAATAGGCGAACCTAGACTACGGACGTTTTAGAGTCGTTAAACAATGTTCGCTCGACCATCATAGTAAACGCCAAAATAACGAATCAATAATTCACCGCGTATTTCGTGGCCCCAGCCTAAGTGAAACATCTTTAAAATTCATCGCACTGCTTCCTCTGCTATTTATGTCGACGGCTTCGTACCTAATTTGACAGCAAAAGGCATTGCTTTTGCTATAATATTTTTTGTTTAGTGACATCTAAAGTTTTAAAATGAAAATAAAATATAGTACCGGCGTTTTTCATAATAGCTCACTAACTAAGACCTCTAAACTTTCATCTGATGTGTAAATATGAGAGTAGATGGGTATTAAAAAAACAATTGGGTTCATCCAGAAGCCGGAAGACGTCCACTGCTGGACATAGGCCTTCCCGAATGACTTCCACAGATCAATCTCAGATCTTCCACAACTCATATCCACCAGTTTCCTGCGACGCGTGTGATGTCATCTGTCCAATATTAGTTATTTAATAAGTAGGCCAAATAAAATAATCATCACAAGTTCTAAGAGTGTTCCACTGGTGGCCACACTGGCACGCAGAAGTTAATAATGGAAACTTCAGTAGAAAAATGTCAATGGTTGCATAATTTATGTAAAGGGCGGCGAAAATTGTTCATACTAAGCGAGTTTTATAAAAACTGAAGAGTGACTTTGTCAAAAAACGTAGACTTCATCAATTTATAATTTTAAAAAAGATTGTTACGGCTGGAAGATAAATTGTTGATAGCCAACGGTGATGAAGTTAAGTACAAAAAGAAAAGATTACTAAAATAATTGTTTTTGATTGAATTTTCTACCCACTCTGATTCTCTCAGTTAGGATACAATATTTTTACTGCCTCACCGACATACCCAGCTAACACTGCAAACACGATGGGAACGAACAAACTGTCCACATACCTAGGTGGATATTGCAAAATAACCACTATTACCACTAGCTAACCACGGTGCTGATTATCCAAATTAGTGAAATTTTAGCTAGGATACAATTTTTTTTTTACTATCAACAAAATAAGGACTTCATAAAATTATTACTTGCACTGTTCTGTCAGCTTTCGATAATACTTTTTTTATAAATACCTAAACTAGCAAAAAATGGAATCCCTCGAAAACATCCATTCTTCTCATAACAAAGAACAACTCTATTGTCCTTTAAAGATATCGGCCTATTCGCGGCAACTTGTGCTCGAGCATGGTAAATAAAGAAAAAACTAAGAGCCTCTTATCATACAGTATAGGAACTTGTTTAACCCTGTTCAGACTTTCGACGCATTATATTTTTTATTTTATTTATTACATGTTAGGCAAGTATTTGATCTCGATCTCACCTGATGGTAAGTGACGATGAGATCTATGATGGAGCATACTTGCCTAGGTAGGAAGGCGGCAGTAGATCGAGACGCTACAGCTGATCTGACCCGCCATCCATGAACGGCAACACCGAACATCATGCCGGAACATGGCTAGGCTGCTTGGCGACATGGCTTTGTTCAGTGGGTGGTGACTAGCCACGGCCGAAGCCTACCACCAGTAAAAATCAATATACTATTCTTATTAGCAAAGTATATGAAGGTCCTCTATGCTCTATGTTATATTATTAGGAGCGAGAAAACGCTGCCAATTTCGTCAGTAATCATACTATCATTACAGCCGAGAGAATGCGTTCCAAACAAGGTCGTGTTTTATCGTATTTCTTTAATACGTGATGATATTATAGTATTTTATCGTTATCTGCACCACGGACACAAAAATGTAATTTAAAATTATATTATTATATTTACATACAAGACAACGATTTAGGCGATTTTATTTTTTATGTTTGGAACGCATTCTCTCTGCGGCCGCACTGTATTCGGTCATGAATATAAATTGAATTGCCCTTTTAATTTGTGTGAGTACGGCATTCTATTATTCCGATGTTGAAACAAACTAACTGATTAATGTCTGTATTGAGAGTAAGTGATGAATACCTTATATTTCTGTACAGGCCATTATTTAGTATCACCAAGTATTTACAGATTGCGGCCACTGTTGGGTGTACCTTCATAAATAATGTCCTGCTATGTATACGAAACCGATTTCGCATTTATTAGCTTATTAATTTGTAGTAGATTTCGGGACATTTTCTTATGACCATTTTGATGATGCAGCGTGATTCCAGATGAAGACGTAATTAATTTTTTGTTTCAAAATATGGTTTTAGCATTTTGTATCAGGCTTTTTGTCTGTTATGCCAGTGGTAGTTATAATCGACGCTTTTTTATTCCACTCTATGACAATACACCACAGACACATCCTAACCACAGACTAAAAATATATATCATAGTGTCAGATATGGTACTTCCATTGGTTTGTTGATTGAGAGTATTTTGGAACATTGTTCAATTATTTGAAACGATAATATGCGTCCTTCATAAGCCAGAGCTAGGTATGCGTACTACTGCCCCACCTTGCCGTGTCAAGAGAGATCAAGTGGCATTTGCTCTTAAGTGTGGAATGAAGATACCACAGCTAAGAGTTACTACCGCTCTAGTTTGATCAAGTCTTTAGATAAATAATAGCAATGTTATATGCACTATGTTAATCAAAGTAAAAAAAAACTACACGTAATTGTCTGTAAGGACACAAACCTAAGACCGCAATGCGACGCCACTTCTATATGCAGGGCCCAGAATAATGAGCACAAACGAAAATAGGTGAAACTGGATCAAAATTAAATAGAGGAAAGAACTATAAAAAAATATACTCAAATAAAAAGTAAAGAATGCAATATTTCTCTACCTATTTCTTCTCGCTATAAATGTTGTTTAGTTTAATTTTACAATATCCAGGGAAATGCAGTATGCTATAGACATACAACAAGAATGAACAACGCAATTCACCGCAAAGTTTTACGAAGCATCGCCATTGACTGGACACGCAAATGTTGGCGAAACCACATAAATTAGCCTTAATTATCAATTATTTAAGATCATCTGGTGACCAGAACGCTGGCACATATTTTGGCCAACACATCATCATTGCCATTCAACGTGGCAATACTGCCAGCGTTCTGGGCACCCTGCCGGCCAATGGAAGTGGGGATTTTGAAAACTGAGTGCATTGCTGAGTGCATTTCATAACATGCCTTATTTTAATTTTAATCTTAGTTTAGATTTAGTTATATAATATTATGTGCATCAATTAAAGAAATTTATGAATGAATTTATTTAAGAAGAAGGTGAAAATTAAAAACGGCGTCAAAAGCGTGGATAGAATGCCCGAAAAACTGTAAACCCCGCATTTAGGTCAACACGCCGTGTCCGCTGGGACACTCAAGTACTGAATAATGTCTGTCTTTATTACTTTAATAGTTTCGGTCATTAACAAGCCGTAACAAAATTAGGCCAGAAGCAAAGAAAATTAACTTTAAATGTTGAAACTGACTTTCATTTAGTATGGTAATTAACCTATTAATTCTAATTAGTCTTCAAAAGAAGCTAACTTTGTTAATGTTGGTAACGAATTTTAACGGTTCGTTGTTAAATTATAGCCATTATAGTTTATCCAACGTGGAAGGGGACCTGTGAAATATTGCATGCTAAGTCATTTAAGGGTTATATAACAACATCAGCTGCAGCTATTTGTCGAACGCTACGGTGTACTCTACCTATCGCTTTACCCTAAAGATGAGGAGACACCGTTAAAATCGCACGCTTGAATGTATTCCGTGACATCAGACGTAATACCCACCTGAATAACTGAAGAGTAATAGATACTGGAAGAGATAGTACAATTCTTAACTGATTTTGTTTGGCCGAAACGACTTTGAAAATCTTGTTCGCTGTGCTATTCTTTAGTTACAAGCTGGTGGTAGTCAGGGATAACAATATGATAAGATAATCCAATAATTCATATTATACATGAGCATGTGCTGTAAAGTATGCAAACGTTAGGAATATATACTCTTTTCTTTTTGAGAAAGTAACAGTAAATTGGAATATAATGCACTAGTCTGGGATCCGCATGAAGAAAAATATAAATTGTTGCTAGAACGTATCCAACGTAAATTCGTCCGCTATCTGTACAAGAAGCTTTATGGGTATTATCCATATTTATACCCGTCTCTGTTCGTCGCCGGAATGGTAGGTGTCAACACCCTAGAATTAAGACGCATATGTGCATTGGTGATGCACTACTACCAACTGCTCAACAATGAGATCGACAACCCGACCGCTCCGGCCCGCTGCTCGTTGCTCGCGCCGGACGGTATGCGCACGCGCGCGCGACGCCTAATCGCAGCGCTGCCTGCGCGAACGCTGACCGCTCGGTACGTTCCCACGACCCACGCCATTAATATGCTCAACGCCCTGATTGCTCAGCAACCAGATGTCGACATATTCTTTTCAAAATATTTTTTTTTTATTAAGTCTTGTATTAGTTTTCTAAGTTAATATAAGTGGTAAAATGTAATAACGTGGCTCGCTGCACGCGTTGGTTTAAACTGTAAGTGCAGTTAGCAATTGAAATATAAATATATAAATAAACAGTTAATATTATGTTCAACGCGCAATGGAGAGAGCTATGCTCAGGGTTTCGCTACGCGATAAATTCAGGAACGAGGAGATCCGTAGACTGTAGAAAAATGATAATTTGCTGAAGAGGAACTGATGAATAAGACGATATGAAGATAAGTATGTCACGGGTGGCGCCAAGATAATCTCGATTATGATAGCTAAGCGACTATGATGAAGCAAATTTCAGGAAATGTGTTTTGGTTTATTGGAATTGTTACGAGATGCACTCTGGCTATAAATAAAACTTTTTCATGGATTTTGATTTGGATGATTATTGCAGAATAAACCCATTCAATCTTAAAAAGCCTTAATGATGTG
Organism: Pheosia tremula; assembly: GCA_905333125.1. Classification (NCBI taxonomy): domain Eukaryota; kingdom Metazoa; phylum Arthropoda; class Insecta; order Lepidoptera; family Notodontidae; genus Pheosia; species Pheosia tremula. The sequence continues at coordinate 8,035,165 of HG995404.1, read as the reverse complement.
TTAGTTTTTCAATAATACAACCATTTCCATTCGTTCTTACATCGTCGTTACGAGCATTTCATATCGGAGTCGGGCACGCGTCGGCATTTCCCGAACCTACGGCCGGGGAGGTACGTGATGAGCTTTCGCCGCAAAAATATTTGTACTATTCATTGCCGCGGCGTGTATTAAAATGTGCGCTATGCGACCCCGCCTTTAACCGCCCTTGCTTAACTTTTTTACGAGCCGCGGTACTAACCAGATCGCCGCCGTAAGACGTTTGAATAATAGTAGTTAATTTTAAAAAAATGTGTTCACACTTTTGTAGTTGTAACAAGTATGGGTGGTGTATGCGAAATCGTTCCCGTGCGTACGGTACCCATAATACAAGCATTGCTCAATGTGGGACAGTATAGTTGGTGTGTTCTTCCGGGGATATGCGAGTTGCGAGTTTTTGCCGGATAAAAGGTGTTTTTTTGACGGCCTGATTAGCGCAGTGGTAGTGACTCTGCTTTCTGCGCCGAGGGTCCCGGGTTCGAATCCTGGTAGGGACACAAGCTTTGTGTGATGAGCACGAATGTTTGTACCCGAGTCATGGATGTTTACTATGTATATAAGTATTATATACTGAGTTCGCCCTCAGTCCATTGTACGGTACCCATAACACAAGCGTTAAGCTTAACGTGGGGCCGTATAGTTGGTGTGTTCGTATGGCGATATTTATTTATTTAAAAGACTTTTAATTAAACAATACAAAGGCAATTGTTTTAAGGAGTGCTTGTTAATTTTTGCTAAGCTCTCGGCTCAATGATTCCCAGTAATTGTACACTCTTGACACACATTTAAAACGATTGTGCGTACCAAGTAATTTAAAATGTCTTTAAATTACAATGAAACATTTAAGGATGGAAGCAGCTGATACATTTAATTGTTTTCTTACGTCCTCAAGCACCGAGGAAACGATTACATTATTATTCGAGTATCTCCATTGCGAAGCGTGCTCTGAATATAAATGAACCCGTGAGACCATCTTCATTAACTAGAGCTGCCCAATGATAACCAAGTTCCAATCAAATTAATAACTATTACATTGATTTCTTATATTTACGCGAATACTTCACATTGAAATAAACGAATCATACGGATTTTATCGCGTTTATTATACGTTTTTTAAGTTGCCGACGTTTCAGCTGCTTTACAGCAACCATAGATACAGGAGGACTGAGGTGGTTGACGTGCTACCACCGACTTGGGATCCGGTAATTTGTATTATTAAATCCAAAAGCAAGCGCACCATTTTCAAGACCTCAAGACACTGTGAGCACTTTCTGTGTAGATCGGACCGCAAGCAACAACTAAATATGAAGGTTCCCCGTTTCAGTCACTAGGACCAACTACTTACCTCAGTCCTCCCGTCACTATGGTTGCTGTAAAGCAGCCGAAAAGTCGGGACCGTAAAAAACGCATAATAAACGCGATAAAATCCGTAAGATTAGTTTTATTACAATACTATTAAATTCTTCGGTAGTGGCTGGATCGCGCAGCTGGACCCAAAATAAAATGCTAATACGTCCGTCGATTATAAGATTAAGTGCAAACGGCTGTCATTCCTTATAAGAAAAAGGCAGGCTCGTTATCCCGCCTTGTTGTTCTACGGGTGATTACATTGCGGGAGAATCCCCACGGCGCGTTCTCGTACCTTCAACGCGAGGTCGGCGGTTTCGCAATTTACTTGGAACGGGCGATGAGAAAAATTTGCGGTGATGGGCGCGCGGCAAGCGGTAGACGGGCGCGCGTGCGCGGTGCGCGGCGCGGCGTCCGACGCCCGCGGCCCGCAGTCACGCGCGGCGCCTCGCGAGCCGACTACTCCGCGCCTCGCCGCGCCTCGCCTCGCCTCCCGCGCGCCCCGCCACCTCCTCGTCAAATAACTAATTGATTTACACCCCGCAAATATTAGCCAACGAAGTTGTCACAACTTTATGTGCTACACAAATTAAAGGGTTAACATTTTTTTAAAGTGTATTTAGTTATTAGTAAAACTTTATTGCTCAATGTTTTGTGGGACTGTGCACGCGGTTGTGTTGCGAAACGTTGCCGTGAAGTGACAGTGGATGAATGATGGTAAATATAAGTACTTATAGTTTAAGTTTAAGTTTTACGCTGTGTCATAGTGATGATAGCGCGCTAATGGTTTCTCGTCGCGCAGTACAGGCACCAATAAAACGTGAATTTTAAATGTTGACATCTTTTAATATCTTGCTACTGAAATAATTTATAAAATTAGGTTATCAGTTATTAATCTTTAATAATGTCACCTTTGCATAAAATGTAGGTACGGAAAAGTATTTTTTTTTTGGGTCATTATTATTACATAGAATAGGAATTCCCTGACTATATAGGTTTCCAACCTCGTTGGGTTTAATGATCGCAAGCGTGGCGTGTTAATCGCGAGGTCCTGAGTTTCGTCCCCGAAACATGCAATGCTACTTGGAATTCCTGTTCTAAATTAAAATTTCAAGTGACAACTTACAATAGCCTTTTAATATTTTTACAAACAATTGATTTGTAATTTGTATTAAGATCTATCTCTAACGCAATAAATCCATATATTATCACAACAGCCGGCTCGTCAGTCAATTGTTCGGATCACACCCACAATACCAATGTGGCTATTGACCGCAACCAATCAACCCTTCATTAAGGCGTTTCCTTCCTTCCCAACATTGTAGTAAGTATCATTATTTACTGTGTTATTGGTTGTTATACGAAGTGATTATATCTGGTATTCAACATGGATAGCTACTTTATTCGTGTTTATCAATTGAGTCAATTAAAATTTGTTTTATGTTACTATAACATTTTTTATTTATTTTGTTAGGATTGTTGATTTGATCTTTTATATCTGGTAGCTTTACACATATACTGCTCGAGCTATGCAACGTCTACTATCCCTTTTTTTTCCGAAACTACGAATTGATAATTTCATAAATTGTGTCGATCTGCATAAAAAAATTGTTAATTTTATTCACGCTTGACTAAAAACTTAACTATGACAATTTTTTTCGCAAAAAAAAACCTAAAGATTGCTAAAATATTTTCCCCATATCTCCTATGGATTTGGATTTTCCCATACTATCCCAGTAAAGAAAAACATTGTAGATACAGCATTCTAAACGGTGGACGTTATGTTAGGTCAACGGGCTTTGTCTGCTACGGGTCTGGTGCAGCAGACCCGGAAGAGGATACCGGTTTATGAACTAGGTAGTAAGTAGGCCTGCCTACAATGAAATAAAAGAAACCGGAGTTATACATTTGTGACCTTATTGCGGAAATATTTAGTGTCATTTTTAAGTTTTTGCCCATTAACTATAGAATGGATAAATATTAGCTCACAACATTTTTCAGCTTAACACAGTATTAAATTTCTTAGTCACGTAATATTTGTACATAAAACTAACTTATTATTTTCATTAGAGCATTTGAACTATTGTAATACCTGTTATTGTTGTTATTCGCTCGCTCCTTACCTAATAATTATGGAGTAACAAACACATTTTATTTTATTGCATTATTTATTACTTTCACATTATAGATGCGATGGCTTCTTCTTTTTCGAACCGTAGTCTAAAAATTACACAGACAAACTTACACTTTTTTTTAAACATTCGTTCCGAAATCTAACATTACCAATAAATATTTTGTGCGCAAGAAATTATTCCACTCTGTTACTTAATGAGAAATATCCGCTCGAATATTTATCGAATATTTATCGAAGCCAAAAAACACCGATCCGTAAACCCAATCGCTCAGTCTTCGGGCATGAAATCGCCATTCAGAACTTTTCTCATACAAACCAATACATCAATCAAGTATTTCTTATAGTACAGAAAAAAAAAAATATTTTCGCGAATGCGTTCAAGGGCGGGTGAAACGACTTCCAACTCGCACCGAGACGTGTTCGATACACGCTTGTGCCAAAAAAAGTAACTACATAACCGATATACAATGTATGTATCAATGGCTTCATCGCAATTCTGCTTCGGGTTCGTTTTCATGTATGTTGCGTAGGTTTGTTCGCGATGGATAGTCACGGTAGCGCAGTGCTTAAGCTCCGAGGGTTTTACGCGTTTCTTTTTTTTTGTGAATGTATTCTACCAATTCCTATCTTGTTCAATTCAATTTTGTCTACCTTATTGGGAAAAATTAACACATTTACACACCGTCACTCACACATTAAAATAAAATAAATATCGCCTGACGAACACACGAACTTATACGGTCCCCCACTAGACAACGCTTGTATTATGAGTACCGTACAATGGACTGAGGGCGAACATAGTATATAATACTTATATAGATATTTGTTGTCTCTTCGTTGGGTTCAATATTTATATTAAAAAAATATCATATCCAAATATTGACTTTAGATTATGATTACAAATGCGCTAAAGAAACCCGGATTCTGCGGCTAAGCATACGCTTTCTGAATCACTCTTTACAGAGGGATAGCCTCTTGGTACGGTACCCATAATATTATAAGCGTTGGTTATGTGGGACCGTACAGTTGGTGTGTTCTGCAAACACATATTATATAGGGTAAACCCGAGGCGATCGTCTTTTTTTTGTAGACATTAAGTTTCGCTCCAATGATTGCACACTCACCGAACCGGACAAAAATGTGGAGTTCGAGCCATCGTGATTGGTTTACACTACTTATAAGAATGACCTACGGCTCAAGCATGATTTTTTACGTAACGGTAACGTAAGCATCTTCCGACCCGGTCTCACCACGGACTTCATAGAAAAGAACGAGTGAGGCAGCGCACTTTCTCGATGTCGTTGTGATTATATTGCGAGTTTCTGCTTACCCTACACTACTTCGGTTACAAGTATTTTTTGTTAGCGAAACGTGTACCATATAATCTTCATGTATTGTCAATATATAACATTGCACAGCGCCTCTAGTGGGCGCGATATGTATGACTTTCGACTTCCCATACGAAGTGGAAAAAACGTAGACTTTAAAGTATACGGTTAGCTTATTAGAAACTCGCACTGGAGCCTCGGGTTGTTATTGTGCTTACACCACGATTTTTTTTCGTCGTTTTCATCTGGAGTTATTTCTTATCAAGTATTATGCTTTCATATAAATCGCTTTGTAATTTCCGTCAACTAACCATTAATTAATCTGACCTATATTTAAAAACTATGTGCTAGAATTCAGATATGTCACGATTTTTATTACTGTACATCAAGTGTGAGATTATACATGAGCTAACCGTATACTTTATAGTCTACTGTATATAGACATTTTGCATGGAGAATTGAACGTTTTAAATACCGTCCGCTAGAGGCGCTGTTCAATTCTCCATACAAAATTCTAAATACTGTAGACTATAAAGTATACGTTTAGCTGAACTGCCAAGGAATGGAACACGCTACCGGCGGCGTCTTTGTTCCCCGTTGACTACAATCTGGGTGTTTTCAAGTCGAGAGTGCACAGGTACCTTCTAGGCAAGTATGCGACATCGTAGATCTCATCGTCACTTACCATCAAGTGAGATCGAGATCAAATACTTGCCTATATTGCAATAAAAAATAAATAAAAAAAAAAGCTTACTAATAATCTCGAACTTGACGTACTCATTATGATGTCGGTCAGAAAACTAGTTGGTTTGTTTTTAAATCGATTCGAGTACTCTCTCAATGTTGCTTTATTACAAAGCTCGCCATTAATTGGGCCTGTGAGCCAATTAATGTAAGGGTCCCCTAAATTGCTTGTCAATGGGGTAATTAACAGCCGATTCTGTGTTGTCATCAAAGATGGATATTCCTTTCAAATATTTATTCCAATTTTCAGAAGTCACCCCCGACTTTTGTGTCATAAAAACTCTCTAGAGATACTATAGTAAATTTTTAAACCGAATGAACAGTGCCATATAACAAAAGATGGAAGCTAGCTATGATGCCACCCAAAATTACTAAGGGACATATTATAACATTATTCTTTACCTATATCATAGATCCTATGTACAATGTAATTCAAACACATTAACCTATACATTTCGTAATAGACCATATCTATGATACTTTATCTTTGATAACGTAATATGACACTACTAACCACACTTGTGCTGCTAATACTGTTTAATATCTATTTTATAGAGTTAGATATAACCTCTCTATCTTGTCAAGTATCAGGCTACTCGTACTATTAGTCCAGATCAGATATCTCCAATGTTTCTTTCTACCCTAACAGAAAGCAATATAATAAACCGTTGCCAAAACAGTGCGTTGTACGTTAAAATACAACTACTGAAACACTTTTCCAAAGAATGTATCTATTAGTATTCTACCACCGTCGCTCCCGAAGGATAAACGAAAAAGTTCTCTATGAAAAAGGATATATATATTAAAATAAAAAAATGCGGGTGCCAACAATATTAATAAATTCGCCGCACGTCGGATCCATGCGTCGCAAACAGAAATAAGTGTTTGGGGAATTTCAACAATGTTTATTGAATTGCTACTGTGCTTTAGGCACCAATTATAATAATCCAGCCCTTTTTATGTCCCACTGCTGGGCACGGGCCTCCCCTCAATGCGAGGTGGATTAGGCCATAGTCCACCAAGCTGGCCCAGTGCGGGTTAACGGACTTTACACATCGTCGAGGGGTTCTCTCAGACATGTAGGTTTCCTCACGATGTTTTCCTTCACCAATTAATCGTTCTAAATGAATGACTTTGCCTTTGTATGATCCCGTTCAAGAAGACAAAACGATTCGTTGTTAAATTTATTTCTTACAGAAATATTATATATTCCTACAGCTTCCGATAAACAGTATACAAGCACGATGGCCGATCGATATTTCTAATCATTCGCTCAAATGTTTGGTCAAACAATATTGTGCGGTAAAGGTTGGCCTAATTCGTGGAAGTATCAACTTGTTTAATCACGACCAAGCTTTATACCCCTAGATCGGACAGCAGGCTCTTACGAAAGGAATGTAATCGCTTATAACAATTTGCACTTACCTTAATTTATGAAGGGTGTATAAAATGTATCTACTTATTATATTTTGGGTTTTCCTGCTTTATTAAAAACCCTTCTAAATTATCCAATTATCTATTCAATTCAATGAATGATTCCTGTATATTTTTTTTCCGAAAGACTATTAATTATTGTGTACATTATTCTTGGGGTACTATTACTATGAGGAACTCAGTCTAAACTGCACGCACTCACACACACGACCACATACAAATTCAGACACGCCCCTATACACACTCACACAAAGCTCACTGCTCAAATCCAGACCCCACACATATTCACCCTTCTCTCCATACACTCATGTGCATTCGCTCGTGTATAAACATACACACACACATTTATCCCTCTCCTCGATCTGACATTATTGTTTATTACCTTAAATTATTTTCGCAGTTACTACTTCTGTACCCACCTTCTAACACTCGTAATAACATCCTTGTGTATCTAAAGATGTATTTTCAAGTTTACTGACTGAGCTTTACGATACTCAACTTGTCTAGTTAAAGGCTGAATGGCAAAGTAAAGTTTTATTACGACGATCATGTATTGATTCAACAATTACTTGAATGAAAATTATAACAAACTATTCTGAGAAATTATATTACTTTGTTTGTCCGTACAAAGTCACTATCAACACACACTCAAGGAGAATATCCCGACTATCCCGTCTAATATGTAGACATTCAATTGTGGAGGCAGCAGTGGACTTGAAGATTCCCGTACCAAGCTGCTCGCATTATGAATGGCGGAACGGACGTTTCGTGCATGCTCAATGTGTGTCTTGTTATTGTTGGTTGCTTAGGTCTAACTCTAGTTTTAACGGATATTACCGAGCTGTCACAATAAATCTATACTAATATTATAAATGTGAATGTTTGGATGGATGGATAGATGGATGGATGTTTGTTACTCTTTAACGCCCGAACAGCTGAACGGATCTGGATGAAATTTGGCACAGAGATGGATTATAGTCTGGAATAGCACATAGGCTACTTTTTATCCCGGTTTTTTTTATTTTTTATTACATTATAGGCAAGTATTTGATCTCGATCTCACCTGATGGTAAGTAACGATGAGATCTACGATGGAGCATACTTGCCTAGGTAGGAAGGCGGCAGTAGATCGAGACGCTACATTCGCTAGGCACATGCAGCGCAGCTGATCTGACCCGCCATCCATGAATGGCAACACCGAACATCATGCCGGAACACGGCTAGGCCGCTTGGCGACATGGCTTTGTTCAGTGGGTGGTGACTAGCCACGGCCGAAGCCTACCACCAGTACCGAAGCCCACCACCAGTAGAACCAGTAGCCATGTTCCAACAAAGACCTTCGTTGTTAAAAGCGACCTATAAATAAATAACAAAAAAAAAAGCTCGACTCTTTTATTTTTACACCCGTCTCTAGATCAACAGTAATCTGTTTTCGAATATAAAAGCAATGTTTTATTGCGCGTCGTAGGCGTCGAAATGTTTTTTAAGACACTTTATTTTTTTATCTTAAAAATATGATCTAAGGCGAGTCTCAGCAGCTTTTGAAAGATTCATCGTCCTAGGCTCTTAAACAATGAAACAATAAAAGAAAGTTTTTATCGTCTTAAAGCGTAGCATAAATGACATGAGCTCCGAAATTTGATACGCTCTCAAATTACATACATCTCATTCAAGAACTATTTACACATGAGCTAACTTTTATTTATTGATCAGTATTTTCTCAGAACTTCTTCAATAGTATTGCCTCAATAGATTTTGCCTTGAAGATAAAACTTAACGATAAAAGTTCCTAATTCAGTGGTTTTATTTAGGTACACACCGAACAAACAAACAGTTTTTTACCCAATTTCTGAACCAAACAAGTCAAAGAATAAATATTCCCAAGTAGTTATTAGAAAGAAAGAAAGTATTTATTTGGCAAAATAAACAAAACTAAAATAACTAGGTTTAAACTTAACTTATTAGAACATTGGTAATCCAATGCTTACTTTGAGAAAGAACACTAAACATGATCTTTGGTAAATTATTAGCTGGCACTACAACAGCTATAATAAGCTATTTAGAGGTCTCTGAAACCAAGTGTTTTTAGAAATTTTATTCTTTGTTCCTTTGAAAAAGATCTTAACAAATTTCAACGCTGTTTTCGCCACGGTTATAAAGATTGCACACGTAACATCGCGCTATTCTTCTTTCTTTACGAAATGAAATGCGATGAAATAAAATGAATATGAATATGGCCTCACCCGCAACTTAGCGGAAATTTTGCCAGTGTCAAGTAATTAATGGCAATATTAAATTCAATAAATACACATTATAAATAAAAAAATGGATGTGACATGATGAAATGAAAATGGCGTCCATCGCGCTATTATAACGGGAGACAAGCAAAAAAATAATTACGCCATGAATATATATATCATATATAATAAGACGATATTGAAGACAGGTGAAATTGAAAAATAATGTTTCCTAAAAATCCTGTAAATGTCGCAGGTACGGAAGCAACAAATGGGTATCTTTCCTGTTACTTTGCTCACAAAGACGTACTCGGCAGTCCCGTGTCATTACGTTGGTCGCGGTAAATTGAATAAAAGGCGGCTCGCGGACATTCGTTGTTAACCCGAAATCGGCCCACAAATGACTGACAATAGACGCGATTGTGGCTGAACGACGTGATTTGTGGTGGATCACAGGTGAATGAAAAGTCGCCAGGTTAATTTTGTGCTTATACGAGTACGATCCTATAGATGATAGGTTTTGCGAATTGTTGGTACCGTTTTTTCCATATTATCAACTTCGAAAGAAAACGTTGGATTAAGCGTTAGTATATTTGCAATTTCAAAATAATAATACTAATGATATAACCTCTAATGAACTCTAAAAGGTGTAAAATTTAGTGCATTGTAAAAAATAATGTTTAGCAACATATAATTGACTCAAATCTGAGAGCTGTAGTTTTAACGCGGTAAGCTCAAAATGTATGTTCCAAATCTTCTCAGACATATAAGTGGAACTTAAACAATTGAGTAGTGCTTGAGGATTCGACTCTAAGGCTTTGTCGGCCGTCGGCCTTATTCATCGGAGAAACGTAGATACTTCACAGGCGAAAATAAAGTTGACTTAGTATTTGCGTGTCTTCATTATACAAATTGTGATTTAGTATGTTTATGGAAGTCGAACAATGGGTATTCACTCTTTGTCCGTTTGTTACAACTTTTTTCCTTAACTTGAAAATATTGTCTGCTTTTGTATTTGAAGAACTGAGAGAACGACTTCAACTGATTTGCTCAGTCTCTATTTTTACCCGACTGCGCAAGAAGTAGGGTAATGTTTATGTATGAATGTCGATTTCACAGAACAATGTTGTATGGTTGCATTCATCAACATAAATCAATAAGTGTTCGTCACAGAATATTATATGACAGAACCCTAAAGTCCATAATTCTAAATTCGCAGGCAACAGAAATAACAAATTTGGGGTTTCAAAGGAGCTTAATAATCTAAAATATGAAGACTAAATTTAAAAGCGCCTGTTACTCAAATATTTACAAGAATATTTTAAATATTTCCTCGAGCTATTTGGATGTGGTAAAAGGGTTTCTTATTAGGTCGGTTAACCCTTTAAGTAGGGGAAGCATTAATACATCCATTCTGTCTGAATTAAGATCGACAACCTTGTAAACCTTGAAGGTCAGTCTCTAATTTGAATACGGAGATTAATAGCTGTTATAAATCATTTTTTAAAGCTCTCTAAGATGTATACGAATATTCTCTTAAAAGGATACTTATAATTTCATGATAAAGAATATTTTCGTTAAAAAGTTTCAACGGCTACTTATAATTTTATGATAAAGTTTAAATCGTTAAAAATTATGGTATAATTTTTTTATCTTTACCTCTTACATTTATAGCATATTTATAAATGTAATAAATTTATAATGGCATTGTAAAACCTTTTGTATAAGAATTATTGCGTCCATTTAGTGGTAAGTATATTAAAACGTTAAATCTATCATATTGTTATGGGGTAAAAATTTATCATTTGTAGATCACATTAGGACAGTAGTAATATTGCTCTATATACTGAGGATCCCGGGTTCAAATCCCCTGATTACTAATACCCTGCCAGGGATCGCTCCGAGTCCGATACGAGAGATACTTCGTTTAGAACCGTATAGTTGGTATGTTTGTCTGGTGATATAATCATATTATTATTAATCCCCAATCCCAAACAAATTTAAATTGAAAAAAATATAAAAATCTTCACAAAATATTGTAATTTTTGGTAACTTTATTTTTATTAACACATAACTATTCAAAGTAACTTTTCAGCCGATCCTCTGAATAGAAAACAAAGAAGCACGAAAATGAAAAAAAAAAAAGTAAAATCTGTTTCTTTAAGATCCATTCAATCATAAGCGGCAAGACCATATTTCTTCGTTCGCGACAAACGTTAGACAATAAAGTACATCATAAATCATGGGGCGCTATCTTGTGAAATCTAGACGGCTCTACCTTTTCATTTTTGTCTCTCGTATTTCTTGGCTTATACCTCACATTATCACGATAAACATATGATGACGCGGATATTAAAATCTTTGTTATTATACCACGCCTTCATAATATTATCTATACATATAAATAAAATTGGAGTGTCTGTTTGTAATATTAAAATAACCACTTTTTACCAAATGCATTTGGATGTATACACGGTACCTATACCAAAACAACCTTTTTTAAAAATGTTGTCTGTCTGTCTGTTTGTTCCGGGTAACCTCTGAAATGGCTAGACCAATTTTTACGGGAATTTCACTGGGAGATAGCTGACTGTAACAAGGAGTAACTTAGGATACTTTTATTTTAGAAAAAAAAATTGGGTCTCTCGACAAAAAATTAAAACCAATGTTGCAGCGCTGCGCCTGATTCAGTTTGATAGCAACAATCTGTAATGCGTCCTACGGGATCAGAACGCGCGAGCAGGCGGTTGCCAACGGTTGAGTCTTTGTTAAATACCACGCGGACGAAGTCGCGAGTAACAGCTAGTTTCATATAATAATAGCAAGCAGCGATAGCCACGTTGGTAGAACGCTTGCCTCGGTAACGATGATCGCAGGTTCAATTCCTGGCTTGTTTTTGTGTATCACATTTTCAACCATGTTTATCACGTCCTAAACGGTGAAGGTAATCATCATGTGGAACCCTGCATGTCTGTGAGAAACCCTCGAAAGATGTGTGAAGTCCACCAACCTGCGCTGGGCCAGCGTGGTGGACCCCCTCGCATTGATGGGAGGCCCGATGCCAACAGCCGGACATAAAAAGGGCTAGTATTATTATTATTATATTAATAATTCGTAAGATATTGTTAACGATCCACTTAGCTTGGGTAGGGAACCATCCAATCACACGCAAGTGTTAATCTCATATATACGGAAAATTTATACACTTAAATAGCAACATAAAATAATAAAGAACCCTGGTACAAGCCGCATTAAATGAAATGAGCGAAGATGGCGGCTCTGCGCATGCCTTTTTGTCGCTCGTTTTATTTGATGCGACCTATAGTAACGAAGCCTTTACATTTCAATTATAATTCACTATTAACTATATTAGCAATTTGAACGTTTTTTAATACAGATTGATTGACATAATGTTTCCTTACAATACTCATATAATAAACGCACTTTCATCTTCTCGTAATCGCTTGTTATATATAAAAAATAACAACAAATGTATATAAAGTACCACAATAAAATTTCTTTAAATACAGTAATTAGATTGTAACTTATTCTTCCCACCAACTATACAAAAGTACGTTGTACCTTTTAGTTCATTTATGGTGATTTTAGTTTTAAAACAACTTCAATTATAAATACTTTCGCAATCAAATAGGTTTTTTTATGGAATAATGTTCAACAAATGTGAGATTGTTTAAGATTTTATTCTTATTCTACTAAGTATACAACCTAGTTATTAAGACAACCAGGGACCCAGGCACGGTCCCTAATCACAAAGGTCTCGATTACCATCGACTTGCGAAATACTCTCACGTACCTTACTATCGAGCACTGAATATCAAAGAGGCGGCAATCTAGACGCTAAGTCATGGAAACACTTAACGATCCACTGCTTGTATAAGTTATATCGCGTAATAAGAGATACATTGATGAAGTTTGTTAAGCAGAAATGCCTTGGTCAATGGTAAATATTAATTATTAATAATAGCTACCCTGTGACTCATTTATTTATTTATAACTAACTGTCCCGGTAGATGCTGTCTTTTAATTTGACACCTTTTAAAATTTGTCTTTTTGTACAAATCTGATTCGGACTATTACGATTTTTTTAAGAAAATATAAGCAAAATGGGTTTAGCCGTTCTCAAGTGATGGGCAAAGTACAACATTTTTTTTTTCATTTATTTATCATTCATTCATTACTACGGTTCTTGATTAAATATTTATTTATTATTTATTCGCTCAGCGAGGAAATGCGGCCAGCATTTTGGGCACGCTACCGCATGGGCCAATTTTTTTACACATTTTGTAGCTTTTCTATACTCTTTTTAAGTTATATTAGTTTGTAAATATTTCAGTTATTTTCTTTTTAATAAATAATTTGAAGTTTTTCAAGAAAAAAAAAATAACATAAAAGCTAGATAGTCGTTACCGTATCAAAAAATATATACACTTTTTTTTACTGTAATTTCGATGGCTAGGATGATAACGAAAATATATGCCTCCAAAATAAAACTCCTTTGCAATAACAAATGTAGGTACCCACCGCCAAATAACACCAATAAAGTTGTAATAAAATGGGCCATTCTAATATTTTATCATATTCATAGTCCATTCCCAGGGTGTGTTTTGCGTAGGATCGTTGAGTCGTGACATTACATGGCAATTTAGTTTACAACTCACATAAAGAAGTGCCTTTCTATCACATGCATGCTCGCTCACATGAGCACCTAGTAAGGTCGGTACTAATTCCAAATTATTTTTAGTATCGCGTAGACACAGCAAAAAAAAACAATAAGTTATATAACAATATGATAGATGGGATATGTCTTGGCTAGAAGACTCCTTCTATGACTTTGCATTCACAGGGAAAAGCGCTGCGTGGTTTTTTCAATTTATATATATATACTAGCTGTTGCCCGCGACTTCGTCCGCGTGGTGTTTAACAAAGACTCAGCCGTTGGCAACAGCCTGCTCGCGTTCTGATCCCGCGGGACGCATTGCAGATTTTTGCTATCAAACTTTAATCAGGCGCAGCGCTGCAACATTGGTTTTAATTTTTTTTCGAGAGATCCAATTTTTTTTTCTAAAATAAAAGTAGCCTATGTTACTCCTTGTAAGATCAGCTATCTGCCAGTGAAATTCCCGTCAAAATCGGTCCAGCCATTTCAGAGATTACCCGGAACAAACAGACAGACAGACAGACAGACAGACAGACAGACAGACGGACAGACAGACAGACAGACAGACAGACAGACAAAAAATGTAAAAAAAATTGTTTCGGTATATGTACCGTGTATATATCCAAATGCACTTAGTAAAAAGCGGTTATTTTAATATTACAAACAGACACTCCAATTTTATTTATATGTATAGATATATCACAAGGTCGTGTTAGTTACACCGTTTATAACTCAAGAACAGGTAGGTAGATTTTTATGACCATTGATTTTGTGATTTTTTCCCGAATAGCAGAATAACTATAAAAGCATAGGAAAAGTTCACTAAAAATATAATGATAAAGATAATTAATGTTCTCATACATTTGATTCTGAGGCGGTTCGAGTCGTAAATTGTGCTATTCATAAAAATAATCTGTATGCGCATTCTATGTACACACACACAGACAAAACTTAACTAAATTTATTGTCTCCCTTCTCATGATTGTAGTGAGCAAGAAAGCAATATTTCATAGCTGTGTAAGATTTAATTTAGCGTTAACAACATTAGCGCCATGTTTTTGGGAAATATTACGCGTCAAAACTTAATTTAAATGCCTCGAGATTTCGTATTTACTTACACCAATTCCTCTCTTTACACAACAAATATATTTGCTACGATTAACAACAATATTTGATCAAAAGTTGGTGAAAAATTTACTACGACTTTTTAACTTTTGTTATTAATTGATCTGTCTCTGCTATTCATACTCTTTTAAAGTTTTGTAATTGTGCGAAGTTTGGTCTGATTTGTTTAGAATATCTACAAAATATTTAAAACAATTTCGTTTAATTGAATGTGTGAAAGATCTAATCGAATCATTCGGTTGCGTAATCGTATCAAATCTTTAATTCGGTTTTAAAGAATAGCTCTGAAAGATTGTCGTCGAAACGAGAAAATTTCTAATCGAATCGATTAGGATACTCATCGAAACGTTGTGAATCGAGTCGCTAAAACATTATTACATTGAAGGAAGATGTATGTATGTTACGCTAAAATGATCGCGGTACATAAATACTCGTATTTAAGTAATTATAAGCAACATTATAAATATTAAGTTTCAAAATGTATGTTATAGCGGGCTGTCAAATTAATATCAGCCCAAGCATTCCTTTCGTGGAACACGAGGGCACCCTGAATCTGTATAGTCATTACGATCTAGTGAAGACAGACAAATCAAATTAACTCTTAATTGTACAAATTGGAATTCCTCTTGTCGTCGTTGCCTTTGTGCGTATCTTCAATAATACTATTGAGTTGATTTTGATGTGTCGCTTTACGTTGGACGATTGTTTAATTATTATGTTCAAAGACGAGGGATATCATTAATGTAGTTGCGTACTTGTCTATCTAAGTATACTATTGTAGAACTACTGGGTTGTCTATACATTGGAGATATATAAATAAAAAATTAACATTTTTTATTTATTTATTTTCCTATCTTATTTGAACGTCTCTGAATCTAAAACAATTGGTATTTTATAAATTCTTGTCTATGTGTCCGTTTGACTGATTGATAAAGCATCAATAAAAATCTACTGGATCGATTTTAATTGGGTTCTATAGTATAATAGTTGATGAATGAAAATGGCGAAACATGGTTGTGTGGAGAACAATTTAGGTTAGCTGTGCGTACATTATAATCGATTCATACCAACCATCGATTTAGCTATCAAAAATTGGTGACGACTACTAGTTAATATCGACGGTATCGATATTAACTAGTACTATATTCCAGTAACTCAATGGCGGCTGCGACGATAGTAATTCAATTAAATCACATTATATCTAACAAAACGGTTGGTCACATGAAAATGGCGAAAAAACATCGTCCAACGATGTCATAGATTTTTAGTACGGATCGATTCATACCAACCATCGATTTAGCAACCTATAAAAAGTTTGTAACAGTATCGATATTAAATGGCATTATATTCCAGTGACTCAGTGGCGGCTGCGACGATCATAATGGGGCCCGTAGGCGGCGGGGTGCGATCCGCTCTATGGCTATCTCTTCTACACGGCTTCATTTTCCTCCTCGGTAAGTGCCAATGATGTATTACGCCTAGATGTTGTGGAATATGATGAATGGAATACAGCCTGCTTTTGACTAGATCCCTCCTTCGTATGCCTGGTTTTTTTTCTTTGGATTAATAATAATAATTGTTTATTGACCAAAAGAGATTTACAGATAGTTTTAATAACCACAAAATCTGCGGTTTGGTAAGTATAGCTTTTATTGATGACCTGATTAGTGCAGTTGGTGTGACCCTGCTCTTTGTGCCGAAGGTCGCGGCTTAGAATCCTGGTTGGAACAAACTTTGTGTGATGAGCATAGGCTTGTATCCGAGTCATGGATGTTTAACACCTATATAAGTATGATATACTGAGCTCGCCCTCAGTCCATTGTACGGTACCCATAATACAAGCGTTGCTTAGTGTGGGACCGTATAGTTGGTGTGTTCGTCTGACGATATTTTTATTGTATAGTAAAATGGGAGTAATTCTTCTTATATAGATCTTAAACGTCCGATACAAACTCGTGCTTGTAACGCGAAGTTTGCTACTACCGGACTTGGAACCCAGGACTCTCGAAACATCAAATCAGGGCATTTAGGTATGTTGCCAATTAGCTAGTCAGACTTGGCTATTACATTCCAAGGGAAAGTCTAGCATGTATTTTCAATTCTTTCATAATTACATTATTTGGTTTTCATTTTGTAGATTGACCTTCAATAACACGTGCACTGTACTTTGCTGCGGGGGTGAGAGATGGTTGCTAGCTTTTTATTGTCTGAAAACGGTTTTAATTTTACTAGTTAAATACCACAACTTATATCAAGTAAAATTAAAACTATCGACTTACATATACATTGGCAAAGCCTTGTTTAGAAGAATAAAAAAATGGCCAGTCTTGTATGCAGTTAAAAAAAACAAGAATGTAACTCGGTCGTTGTCGATATGATCCCGTCATGCAAAAAAAAAACAATAGATCACTGCAGTAGCTGTAATATTGTAGAGTAATTACGAAGTCTAGACTTGACTCATGCAGATATAAGATAAATGACATTTGATAATTCGTCTACATGTCTACAAATATACACTTCTATGTACTATCTACCGAACATTAGTTTGTTTTATGATTGTTAGCTCAAGTTTATCTGAGAAGGGTTTTTCAGAGAGAGAATAGAGGTTTTATAGAGGTTATCTATTCACATGGTCACACACGATTGCACGATAAGCTACTACAGGATGTTACCGAAATATTGGGTAAATCTTTACACTCAATGTCTATTAAAAAATTACAAAAAAAAACATTTATGTCGAAAATTACAAATGCTATAATTATGAGCGCGTAATGTATCCTAAATAAGGTAATCACAACATACGCTCCAAGCGATACCTTACTACTTAATAGCGCACGGTACGTCTCTCCGCTCAGAACGAACAGCCTATATAAACATATGATGAAACAATGTTATACCTAATACTCCTGAACATAAAATCAAAAATCTAACAACCATCGAAAAAGTAAAAAAAAATATACCTACAATAATTTCTGTTTTCAGCATAGTTTAGGTAGACATTCAGTCTTATCAAATATTTAAAATTTCAAGCGAAAAAAATATAGAAAAAATAACAATATCAAGAATATCTCGGTTCAACATGTTCGTATTAAGCCCAGGCTACAATGTTAAACCAGACTTTTGCGCAGGACATAATATGATAATCAGTTGGATTAATATGACCGGTCGCCACCTGATGCTACCCTACCCCTTACCAACCCCTCGGCATTACGTCACAGTTATCATATTTCTGTATTACACAAACACACGCCTGTCAATACAAACTTATGTCTAATTATACAGGTCATTCAGAAAGGGTATACTAACGTTTTAAGATAAAAAAAATATTGGTAACTAAACATTTTGACCGCTTTTCCTCCAAGAAGCACATAAATATTGAATGAATAAAAAAGTCAATACGACGAGAACATAAGTCAAACCCGTAACCCCGAAGATACGAACAATAAAAATCCGGGATTATTAACTATTAATTCGCAGTAAAGGGCTTCGGCCGCTGACCTTGCCAAGGCACGGATCCGAGCCCCAACCAAATGATTTTCAGTCGTAAATCATACAACGTAAAGTCTTTTGTGCGACGCCTGTACAGTTTATTCCCTTCTGCCTCGATGGGTATGAATAGACGAGACTGGATGTTATAAGAGGGATGAATGCATGAGCCAAGCTTTTAAAGAGTTCTTCCGAGACGTTTTGTATGATGAATGAAAATTAAACGGAATACTTTCCGAGTGGTATTCTATTTTAAAATGCTTTATTGTTCCGTACGAGCACACGATGAGACATAACATTTTCATTCCTCGCTTTTTTATATGTTTTGTTTCAATATTATTCTCAAAATAAAAGGTTTATTTAAATTAAATTTATATTTGTAGATATAGGTATTCAATATCAAGCCACAACCCATATCAGTAAGTGATATGATTGTAGTAAGTACTTATACGATTTTAAATCGATACCCTACACGTGACCCTGGGTGGTGCCAACCAGGTGACAACTCTACTGGTTGTAGGCTTCGGCCGTGGCTAGTCACCACCCACTGAACAAAGCCATGTCGCCAAGCGGCCTAGCCGTGTTCCGGCATGATGTTCGGTGCTGCCATTCATGGATGGCGGGTCAGATCAGTTGCGCTGCATGTGCCTAGTGAATGTAGCGTCTCTATCTACTGCCGCCTTCCTACCTAGGCAAGTATGCTCCATCGTAGATCTCATCGTCACTTACCATCAGGTGAGATTGAGATCAAATACTTGCCTATAATGTAATAAAAAAAAAATAAAAAAAAAATATCTTGCCAACGCTGCGTGGATGAAATTCAATTTCTCATTAGATATTCAGTTAAACTTGTGCGCTAAATATGAAAACTAACACAGCTATAGTGTCGTGTCTGATAACCCTAAGAAACTTATTTAAAGATCAGGTCACCATCACCTATCTCACCTGCTTTGTTCATTTCTATCAGCTGACTCCGGTACGGAACTGCCGCAAGACTACAACTCAACCATGGATATCTCGTCTCGCCACTTCAAAGCCGAGTTTCTCCAGGAGTGGCAGGGATCTCCGGATGCTCCATTCTTCGATCCAAGCACTCCGAGGAACATCACCGGTTTAGTTGGACACCCAGTGCGACTCCTTTGCCGGGTTAAAAACTTACAGAATAGGACTGTGAGTAATTTAGTTTATAGACAAGTTGGTAGAACACTCGCCTCGGTAACAAGGGTCGCAGGTTCACTCACCGGCTCGCACCTCTGGGATTTCTGGATATCATGTTCAAATCTCATTTTCTACCATCAATATCACATGCTGAATGGTCTGAGAGAACCCCTGTGGCACGTGTGAAGTCTGCCAGCCCGCACTAGGCCAGCGTGTTTTACTACGGCTTATCCCGATCGTATAGAAGGGAGGCTCGCGCCCAACAGTGGGTCATTAAAAAGGGCTATTATTTTAAGCACTGGGGCATTTTTTTATTTGTATTATTAACTGGTGTTACGTACAATTATCGTTAACTAATGTTCATGTAAACACATTATGATGTTAACCACATTCCTGTATGTGCGTTACGGCTCTTATATTGTCTCCCGCCTTATGAATGTTATCATGCCGAAGGATTACGTGGCAATTCTTGTTATTTGCCATTCTAGTGATACGATCGATGTAACGCTTAATGTATAAATCAACAGGTAAACAGTCCCGTCCAATCCTGCGTAATATTGGTAGGAAATGAAAATAAACGATAAAGTATATAAACCATAAAAAAAACACTCGGACCAAATATTATTCCATTCAAAAGTTCAAAACGAACCCACGGGAATGTTTTAAAGCAAACGTCCATTATTATTCTATTCATGGGTTTGCGATGTAAAATGAGCACGCCCAGCGCCTTTCATACTGTATTGTAAACATATTTCGTTCCCCTTTTCACTCTCACAATTCCAACCATAATAAATTTCTAGCCATGTTTATACTAGAAAACATAAAAGTGTTTAGTGTTATATGCGGAGGCAGCTTCGTATTTATGATTAGCTGTTCAGATAGCGATCGTTTTACCTCGGAAGTGCGTACTTCACCGCTATTGATAATGCCACTAGAACGTTCGAGAACATCCATTATAGGGAATTCTAAACGTACGTAAGGGTAAATTCGAACTCGTATTTTTTTCCTTTAGCACCTTAGAGCCCATCTTGGCTTTCCATTCCACCGTTAAGTAGGTAGATGTCAAAATCGAAAGCAAGCTTTGCAAACAACACCAAAATATTTTATAGTGACGGCAGCTTGGATAACACTTGAATGCTTTTTAATAAACACCGGTGTTTTAAGAGTGTTGTAATGATCTTCAAGTTGTTATACAAGTCGTATAAGGGCACTATAACACTTCAACGACATTTATTTATTACATCTTAAACTACTTCTCTTAAGGTCACATTATGCTTGCCCAAAGCCCCATAATTTACTAGAACAATATCCAACCAACAAAATAATGTTACAACAATTCATGTTTTATTGTGTCCAGAATATGATTTACAACATCTTCTAAGTATATTCCGAATTCTCATTACTCACCCGTTTAAAGTGTTTCTAATAGAACCGTTCTCATTTGAGAACTGATATCAATTTGTCGTTTCGAGTAATCAATATCTTCATTATTAATTTCCATCGTTGAAGATTGAGACAACTACAAAGCAAAGTAGACTTTGTGATGCTAAATTTGTTTATTATGTTATATTATGTTTCAACAACAACTTTTCCTACTCACAGATGACGTCACTGTTTGTGTTCTAAGATTAGTTTTACCCGCGGCACCTCACGCGCAACTTGGCTCTGTTGTTCGACACCCAATAAGCATAGTGTGATTATACGTGCCCATTTTTTTTGTGTCTTTCTATAGGCTATACATTTGTTAAAACCCTGCGTTTATTAGTAATGCTCGAAAAACAGACACAGACACATTTTGCTTTTAAATGTCTTCTTAATACAGACATAGCTGTGTAATAGTTTTTTTAAGAGAGCGATAGATATATATTTTTTTACGAAATGAAATGCGATGAAATAAAATGCATATGCAAATGGCCTCACCCACAACTTAGCGGGTATTTTGCCAATGTTAAGTAATTAATAGTACAAAAACATTCAATAAATTCACATTATAAATAATATAATGGATGTGACATGATGATATGAAAATGGCGTGTCCTCGCGATAGATAATTACTGCTCAATTTATAATTGTCATTAGCACATTGACATGACAGCCGACAGTCGTTTACATAATTAAATGAACGAGGATGGAGGAGGACACGAACTAAAAACACTGACAGAAACTTTTAGGAATGCAAATGTAAGAAGGCTACTCTAACTAGCTAAGTGAAAGATTGCAATTATAAGAAGCACTCCGCTTCAGAGCAATCAATGTATTTCTTTGTTTGTTTTGCAACAACCCGGCGATCATAACTTTGTGGAAACGCTCCGTGTTTTGTTATTTCAAATTTTGATATTCAAAATCACACCACACATTGTTATGACGTTTGATAAACAAAATGTTTTGGTTTTATCCGCGTATTTTATGTGTTCAAATCACGGAAACCTTTCGAATCATACACATCTATGTCATCCACCTTTTTCGTTAGCAGCGTAAAATATAGGTATGAACAGAACGAAGGATCAAGCGAATGACTTGGCTTATGTTTTGGGGCTTGAACAAATGGAAAATAGACAAAGTTCAGCAAAGATAAGACAGGGCACATAGAAGTACAGGAAGCATATTGAACTGTACAATGACACACGTATATTAATTAAAACTTAAAAAGTCGGCCTCAAATTTGTCTAAGCAACATTGGTTCCTATTGTGTGAGTTTTTGGGTATATTTTGTTATTTCTAGGTCTCTTGGGTGCGCCACCGCGACATTCACCTGCTGACTGTGGGGAGGTACACGTACACGTCGGACCAGCGCTTCGAGGCGCAGCACAAGCCGCGCTCGGAGGAGTGGGCGCTGCGCATACGCAGCCCGCAGCGACGCGACTCGGGGCAGTACGAGTGCCAGATATCTACCACTCCGCCAATTGGACATGCTGTCTTTCTTAATATTGTTGGTGAGTTTTAATTCGTTCTTTCACATAAAAATAAATGTATGTAATTGTTACGTATTTCGCTTATTACCGATAACGATACTTATACGAAGCGACCTCCCTCCGAGGTAACTACAACGAATACAACACTACAATTAGTAGAAATTCGTCGATTTAACTACTACAACAGATGTCAGAATGTTTCAAAGTCAAACCACTGGCTTCACGTAAAATGTGATAGACAATTAATTATCCGGGACCAATTGAGTATTTTTTTATATTTTTTTTTTTCTTTTACTTCAACAGTATACAGAAGTTTTAATAAAGATTAATACAATTTAGCATTTACTTATTATAACAAAATAAAAACATTCACACATGCGTGAATGAACATTTTTGTCTAACAAAAAAGTACATTGATTAAATTAAAAAATCGCACATGACTCTATGAATGTTTTTTGTTTTCAATTTAATTATTCATTATTAATAACGGTATTCTTTATCCAGAACCAGAAACGGTGGTATCAAGTGGGCCAGAGCTGTACATCCAGGCAGGATCCACCATCAACCTGACCTGCACAGTTCGCCATACTCCAGAACCGCCCAGTTCCATTACTTGGACGCATGGGGAGCAGGTATGAAAATACTCAAATGGTACATTAAAACCGCCACTGATATTGGGTTTTATGGCTCATATTGGTCTATTGGCGCATAAGCAGTAAGATACTCAGCCAGCTAGCCTTCATGAGAGTTAATGTATATAAGCCCACCGTTGTCCAAGTTTCTCCGACATCGACTTTGAAACGAGGACGCTAGGATTACCACCTAACCTGTAACTGACGTTTATTTTAAGATTATCATTAACTTAGCGAGGTTTATGCAAATGTAGGTATTCATTTCTCACGTTCTAAATAATGTATCCGAAATATTCCAAATCATTATCATCGTTGAGTGACGTAAACAAAGACATATTTTGAAATATATTTCAATTCCAGCGATGATTTACAACCTTAATTAAAAATATTCGATACATTATCGTTACCAAACTTCGCAAAACAAGGAATTTGTAAGAAAACAATTCAATTTAATTTCCATAACATTGTTATTATTGATTTACCTTGGTACCGTTCTTCGAAAAAATCTATAAAGAACTCTCATTAGGTCGTCGGGGAACTCGGCAACGATTGAATTATAACATCACAAATTCTGCTAATAACGGAATTCGGGGACAAATTCCCGGTAGCTAGGATTAAAGGCGTTATATTAAATTCCTGGATATAGGAAGTCAATTCGGACCAAATCGACTTTATGGTTTGAACACAATAATGTTTAAATGAACCGTTAAACGGACGATTTGGTTGTAATTGCGACAGTTTATGCCGTTATATAAGTTAGTGGAATCCTATTGTGAATGAATTTTATTCGTGGATAGAATCTCATTTCATTTCTGTCACGCGAATTACGCTTTAGAAACCTAACGACTAAGATATATATTACTTTAACTAATAAGAGTAAATTACATCATAAATTATTAGAAAAAATAATTAATAGTTCTTATTAATTCATTTATCAGGTGATAAACTTCGATTCAGCTCGCGGTGGGATATCCCTGGTCACGGAGAAGGGAATGAGAAGCACAAGTCGGCTTCTTGTTCAAAGGGCTACCGGCTCGGATGCAGGGCTCTACACTTGCGGCCCCAATAATGCACCACCGTCATCGACTAGGGTCCATGTGTTGTCTGGTAAGTTATTTTTAGACAATTCTTATGTTATAGCCCTTAAATGTTGGACAGGGTTCTTAGGTTTAGTGAGAAGTGGGAAACGTGTGCAAGTTGTGTTCGTTGTGGTACTGGAGTGTGTGTGTGTGAGTGCGTATGTGTGTGTGTGTGTGTGTGGGTGAGTGTAGTGTGTGTGCTTGTGTGTGTAATAAGTACATCCGTAAACATAGGTTAAGTAAACTACGCCGTTAAGTTTCATAAAGATTGCTTTACATCTTGTCAAAATTCAAAATAAATGAGGGTCAGGTGCAGAAGGTTTAAATAGCTAATTACAAATTTACATGATAGCCATTTTTATAATGATTTGACTGAATTGTATCAATACTTAGTCATGCCAATGTTGTTCCTAATTTATTTTTTATAGAATATCATTTTATTTTACTTCCTTATTTCTAGGTGAACACCCAGCAGCGATGCAGCAAGGTTGCGCTAAATCATCATTAGATAAAACAGCATCAATAGTCAGCTGTCTACTGATGCTCTCCATCCTAAGAAAACCTTCCTTCAACATCCAATTTGGCACTTGAATACATTACGAATTATCTGAAGCAAACTCATAAATTGTGTCAATATTATGTAATGTTACTGCTATCATTTTGACCTGAGAATACAGCAAAGGAAAATATTTTGGTGCGTAATAAATTCTTCATTGAAAAAAAAAATTATCGAGTATCTGACTTCGACAGTTACTTTTGCCATAGCTTTGTAACAGGACTGTATCCGTTTGTATGGTCTTGATGCTCAAGGAATTTTGTGCTCAAAGGTGACCTTGCATTGCTCTGCTTAAATACTCAGTGCTCGAATAATCGTTGCCGAACGCTCATTGCGAGTAAATGTTTATTTAAAGATACGACGACTCGAAATAACTCGAGAATAGTTAAGTTTACGAGCTTCTCAGTCTTTAATATCGCGTTACTTATTTTTGTCAAGTTACTCTGTCAAAGTGATTTCTCCCCGGTCGTTAAACATGGAGGGTTGGACCCTAATCGTATAATAGTTTGTAGAGCATCGCGTAGATAAAAATACCGAGGCGCGTGAAAATATATTTCTCACTAAATCATATTTTGTAAATTTCATTCTAAATATATTTTATTGTAAGTATTACTATTGTAAATATTTCTATCTAATATTGTACATAAATAATTGTTAATAATATAACGTAAGATTAATTCGTTTGTAGTCCGTGAACACAAAATACAGAAATTCCGACCAGAAATTTAGAAACTGGGATAAAAAGAACGGTAAAATTTCAAGTCAAGATGGACTTTCTATATCAATAAAACAAAGTCGGGCTACCTAGTTACACTATTCATAACTCAAGAACGAGTGGAAATATTTTTATGATAATTGATTTTTTCTTCGCCCCAAATAACAGAATAATGATTAAAACATGGGAATACTCACTAAAAAATATTAATAAAGATAATTCATTTTCTCATACATTCGTTTCTAAGACGGTAAAACGTTCACCGGGACAGCTAGATATACATAAATACACTTTATTACAAAGTAGATATTACGAATATGAAAAATCCTAATAAAATAGCATATAATAGAAGTATAATTGACAAGATAAGATGAGGGAAATACGGCAGACGCAAAAAGTATAAAAAATATGGATCGGAAGATTTATTTTTATCTGCGGATTGATATTCTATATCGACCCACCGATTGCTTGTCAATTGTAATTCACAGCTTTAATGGTGTCGCGAATGCTTGTAGAGGTTTCAGAGACCACACTTTCGAAAGCCTTCGGACCGTATCAGGCTGAAAAGCGGTTACAGTATAAATGAGTGGTTCACGCGAGCATTTCTAAAGGGTTTTTAGGTAAAGAAAAACACGTTGGGAGGGATATTTGATGAAAGAAAATACTTTTTTTTCAGTTAGTGATTTTATTTCTGGACAGAAAATATTATTTGGTATTACCTATACGACAATCTGAAGTATACTTACAATATCTACTTATATTTATTTAATTTACGACTAAATAAGTTCTAAGTGTATATCTGAAAATGTCATAAATCTATTGACCGTTCGATATCGACTCAGTTACAGTCCAGAGTCTGGGGTGAAACGAAACGTGAAATCGCCAGCTCGAAAATAGTTTTACGAACGAATTTTTTATAAGAGCCACTCGGAACATCAGAAATTAAGTTTTCGCTATGGAATTACAAAATAAATGTATAAAACTGTCTCGCTACAGCACTTGAATCACAATGAGGTACTTTTATTAGTTGCTAGTCGTTTAAATGTAAGCCCTTTTCAAATAAAATTATCTTGTCAGTTAATAAACTAGTTATCGTCGAAGCGAATCATGTAAATTTCCTGTAAATAAATAAAATTTAAACCCAAATTATTGTCCAATTTTAAATTAAATAGACACGTTCGTGTAAATAATGGACGTCAACGAAATAAAATTTGTTATAAATAATTTTGTTTGGTTTTATTTGTGAGAACGCTCAAAGAACAAAAGCAAGATAAGTAATTTATTACGATATGTTGCATTATATTGGTAAAGTTATTATGCAACAAGCCTTAGGTATTAATTGGCATGATTTATATGCAATGTCAACTATCTTCATATATAAAGCAGAGTCGAGTTAGTTACACCATTTATAACTCAAGAACGGGTGCGCTGATTTTTATGATCTTTGATTTTTTTAAATTTGTCTCCACCCCGAATAGCAGAATAACTATTAAAACATGGAAAAAATATCACACAAAAAAATAAAGATACATTTTACGGTATTGGTATGACGTACACCGGGACAGCCAGTGCAAATTATTTTAATTTTTTTACGGTATACAATATTATAGTATACTTACTGTAAAATCAGGTTTTTTACACACTTAACTTTTATAATAATGTTTACACAAACAACGTTAACTTAATTAAGTTAAATGTCATAAAACATGAGGTATGAATGCAATAATTTTACGCTATCGTACAAAATTGTGGCTGCTTTATTAAGTACCCGTTGAGCAAACAAACGAGGTATTTCATCAGACTCTCAGACTGTAATTTTAAACTTAGCGTTTATACTAAAATTTTCCAAATAATTTAACAGTAATTCACATCTATCACGGCGTTACAGCGTGCAATACAAACAAATTGCTTTATAAAATAAATTATACCGGAGACCTCATTAGCGGACCGTTAACAGCTAAAACTGAGCGTAATTAATTACGTTTGAATACTTAAGTGATCCCTGGCCCTGTAGCAGTAGCGATGTAGCTCGGTACTGTTACATGCTTGACGCTGCCAAGAAAATGCTTATTGTTATAAGCAACTTAAAAGTCTGTTAAGGAAAATAATAGAGATACTGAACTTTAAGAACGCTCAAATCCGCGAAATTCATAAAAAAATATAATACACAATGTGATTTTAGAAGATAAGTACTCTGTTACGGATTTGTGAACGGTTTAAAATTTATTTCAGGAAAGTGATGGTAAGTTTTAAATTACAATTTTGAACTTAAACATTATTGATTTGGGAAGGTTTAGTTTGTTTTTGTACACGCTTAAATAGTTACAAGGATGCTACAAATCGATTATCATATAACCCGTTATATCCTCACAACACGCTCACACTAGCACCCTTAATACCTGCAGTAGCCTTTAGCAAATGATACTTCGAAAACTCTACATAAATGTTTTTCTACAATTACTCTTTCAGGTTTTATTAATCAAAAATAATATTACTTTATTTTACTTTATACTGGGTACTATTCACCCGAACTCTCACATATAATATTTCCCAGTTATACAGGTTTTAAGCTAGAGCATTCAAATTTTAATCTCTAAAAGTTCTGTTTTACATGCAAAAGGATACATAACGAGGGCTCCATTTTTTATGGGACTTGCATATGCGATTTAAAAATGTTGAGTCTTTTAGTTCGTCTGGTATTGTTCAAATATTCTTTTTGCATGTCTGAATTAATTCCATTTAAAAAATTGTTTAATCGATAAGCACCTACTAAACCATGACTTTTTATTTGTGATGGTATAAGTACTGACATGATATAAATCTGAAAATAAAGATTCAAGAAAACCACTAACTATTTAAATGAACTGAAATAAGAATTACAAAGTCAACAGTCTGATTTAAGTCGAAGTTGAGAAAGAAAAAAAACGAAGCGTATTCGAACTAGTGCTGGATCGAGTTGGATTAGTAAAGTTTGATTAATTTTGTTAATTAGTGAAATATCTTAACCGCAGTATAATTTACTTATTTGCGGAGGCACCAGACTCCTGCTCTGTCACGTATTATTTGGCTAACTATGTAATATTACAGGTTATTCGGAAAGGGTATTGACCTCTGAACCTGCACCTTTTAGGGCATATGTGTAATCACTAGCTGTGACCCGCGGTGTTACCTGCGATTGAAAAGTATGTCTATCCCACGGGAACCATACATGTTACGGGGATTAAAAGTAGCATATGAACCAGACTATAATCTATCTCTGTGCCAAATTTCATCCAGATCCGTTCAGCCGTTCTGGCGTGATTGAGTAACAAACATCCATCCATCCAAACTTTCACATTTATAATATTAGTGAGATTATGTGTAGTCATAATTTTAATATATTACATTTTAAAAAAGAATTGCTAACAAAAGTAACAAATAAGACTTTGACGAGAACATTTTTTTTAATACATAAATCTGACAGAATTGTTTACGTCCCGTATAAACTTATTCAGGGTAAATTGCCTACACTAGTCATCAGTCAATCGTAATCTGGATACATCCCATAAACTTTTTATTTAATTAAATGTCAGTTAAAATGCATAATTTTCAAATATGAATCTATTAAGATAGGTAGTTGTAGAACGGCATGATTTATTTAGACATAAAACCATCCTCTCGGATTTGGTATGAAATAGAAGCGAAGGAAATGAAAAAAGGCAAGATAAATGTGCTCCACTTTTTACGGTTTAAACAAAAAATAAACTAAGAACACTGAAAGAATTTTAAATTAGAACTGTAATGCCTAGAATTTTTATATTTTTAACATTTAATAAATACGTGTACGGCTTTAGAATGGTGGTGTCTACTTTTGGAAAATCGAGAGTATAGCAACATACAATCGGTATCTAACAAAAATACATCTGTAGGTAAAGTTCCTCAAGTACGAGATTATTCGTAAGCTAACTGTATAGTATAGAGTTTACGTAATTAGAAACTTGTATGGCAAAATGAACAGCCCCCTATATAGTAGAATATGAAGTTCGCGGTAAGCCAATAGCCAATAGCCGGGGTGTGAACCTGCGATCGTCGTTACCGAGGCAAGCGGTCTACCAACTTGGCTATCACTGGGAGACTTTATTAAATGAAAATGATTAATTATCGTAATTTGATAAGTTAAGGAAAAGGACTCGACTCACAGCATAACTAGACTGTTTAATAAATAAAAAATGGAACTGAGCTTAAATAAAAGTATTAAATGTAGGGTGAGATAGAACGAGGCCTAACATGGGGAAAAGGGGGATGGAAATTTGTAGACAGGTGGTATGTCGTTCATATAATGGCCTAGATATGCGAACATCCCTGCTGTATTATTAGGAGATAACGCGGCAAGAACGAAAATTAATATCGGGGAGAAATAGGTAGCCACATAATATTGTTTTTATTTGAAATAAACTTATAGCAGATCTTAAAATACCGTTCAGATTTATTTTGACTATAGCTCACGTATATTTTTTGGAAAAAACATTTTATTTTTTTTACTTAAAAAATAATTACACGCATCAAACCACTCAGGCTTGATTAAGTCGAATTACACGAAATACAATAGATCTCTCGAAACAAAAACCGATGAAAAGTAACGCGAGCGCCAATAGCCAATTCGTTGGAACTGACGATAAACCCTTTTCAGTCCAAAACCTCACATTAATTGTACTGAAGACCACAATGAAATTGATACTATCAGCAATTCCTATTCCAACTGCAGACAATTTGTCCAGGAACCTTTACAATTTAATTACACTCTTAAATATTTGAATGAACGTTCAAATTCAAATATACGTTCTTGAAACTCTGAAAGTTCGGTCGCGTGGCTCGGCGGGGCGATATTATAGATTGTACCATCTAATTGGTAGGACTTAATTGAATTCGGTCCAAATTGAGCGGGGAGTGAGTCTTTTTGTTGAATTGTAAGAAAGACAAGTTTAAGAAACAAATCTGAGAATATGTTTAACGAAGTAAAGTTAGAATAAGTCGTTCCAATTGGGCTTTCCATCTAGGTACTGTATTGAGGTTGTCTGAGGTTTGTCTGTTTCTAGAAGAAAAAGTGTACTGCTAAGAAAATAACAGTAGGAATTGGCTCGTTCAAATAATCAGTTCAGTACTACCCTAGATATTCGGGATAACGAAGGGTGGCGCCGAATAATTATTTTTCCCCCATTTACTGGGAGGCTCATTTGAGTCCATAGTCACGTCGGCTTGGAAGTCGTAACAAGTTTTTTTTTCATCTGCCAAAATTAATTCACCAACTAAAGTCGATTCTCATTTACGAAAATGTTATTTATAGAATATACTTTTTACATAAAAACAAGAGTGCAGTTGAGTAAATACAAACCGATAAACTTTGTAACAAACCGTCATAATGTCATCACAATTCGCCGCAAGACAATTTATTTATACAATCGAAATAATCCGGGATGGCGTTATACCAACAGTTGGAAGCAACTCTGGGCTTAATGAAATAAGACGGTAAAAATAATCCGACATTATTCAGATTTGGCGCTTGGCACTTTTTTGTGAAATTATCCTTACAGTGAGTTGTAGGCTTAACCTGGCAAAGGCTGAGGTAACTTTTGCCAAGTCAATTTACGAGCCGAATTTCACGTCTATCGCCGCGACCGCACGTCGACCTCAAAAATCTCGTTAAAACTTGACTTGGTGTAGTATTGGTGTTGGCATATAATGAAAAATAAACAAATCAGTTAACTTTGCGGCAGTTATATGGGAGACTACAAAAAAAAACATTTGCATTTTCATACAAATTGTGACTTCACATAATGATTACGAACTCGCTAAAAACGCAGGTTTAAATGGTAGGATACTCTTTCTGGATTACGCTGTAAATTAATCTCTCAGGAAGCCGGTGGATGCGAGTGGCGGAGGACCGTGATGTGTGGAAGTTGTTGGGGGAGGCCTATGTCCTGCAGTGGACGTGCATATCGGCTGATAGATAGATAGATAGATTAATCTCTGTTGGTTCTGATGGTGATTAGAATAATGTTTTTATCATAATAATCCGCCTTACCTTTTAACATTTTCTAGGGTTGTGGTATTTTTCTCAATTCAGCCGCCAATTTATCTTTTCTAGGATATTCTTTTGAATCTATATTCCCGTTTACACTTATCACATCACTAGCCAGCATAATCAAAAGTACGTAGGTACCTACTAAACTATTTCAATCGTGAAACTATTCTATCAAACTACGTCTATATCTTCAGACATTGCCAGATCAGTCAGGATTGAGCCATTTGGTAGTAAAGCATAATACTATAGTAAATCTTGCCAAACTTGTCAAATTTACTGCCCGGAATAAAGCTACTGTTATTTGGGAAAAATATTTTAATATAGGATAAATGTCATTAACATATAATGTATCCTATGCATGACTATAAATTGCGTGCAACAATGGTCACGGATAGAACCATATATTTAGAATACACTATCTTAAAAATAACACGTTTTAAATCTATACTAATATTATAAATGCGCCCGAACGGCTGAACGTATCTGGATGAAATTTGGAACAGAGATAGATTATAGTCTGGAATAGCACATAGGCTACTTTTTATCCCGGTAAAATGTATGGTTCCCGTGGAATAGATGTTTTAATTTTTCATACTTTTTATCGCGGGTAACACCGCCGGGCGCAGCTAGTTTATTATATAAATGTATGATAATGTAATTTTAATCTCAGAGCATAGACCATTGGGCCTTTCCTTTAGTATCAATTTAAAAGCAAATATGTACATAATAATATAACATTATCCAAATAGAAATAGACACAATGAATAAGGGATGACACGAAAATTTCCTTCCCCAAAAGATTTTCCCGTAAGTAATTAAAACCTTATCATCATTTGCAGTCACCTTAAGTCAAATTTTTAAGGGAAAAGGAATGTCTTGTTTTCCTTTAAAGCTTCCGTAATTACAGGGATAAATGTCAATTTATGACTCTAACAACGCTGCATTAAGGAAATGAAATTCTTTTAAATTGGAAATTGAAATGGTTAATGAAAAAGTGATTAAGCCGCTGCTTCCAGACGTCTACAAAGCTTTACTCAACACGTAATCGGAACAACTATACCATTCTGAAATGTTCACTTGCAGAATCACATATGAATCCGCGCTGTGGTTATTCTTAAAATGAGTTAGCTCTATACTAGCACTACTCAATGGTAACGAACGCGAGGAGAATTACATCGAGTCATTATTTTGATGTGTTTCAATAGAATATGGTGTTTTA
This sequence comes from Pheosia tremula, assembly GCA_905333125.1. Classification (NCBI taxonomy): domain Eukaryota; kingdom Metazoa; phylum Arthropoda; class Insecta; order Lepidoptera; family Notodontidae; genus Pheosia; species Pheosia tremula. The sequence goes on along the minus strand of HG995404.1, from coordinate 8,002,284 downwards.
AAACGAAATTCGCCCGCAATATAGTGAGTGTAACTTAAGAGGTGATTTTTTATTTCCAGAATAGTACTGCAGGACAGCACATGGCGAATATTCGAGCTAAAATGAGCGTTATATCTCCTAGTTCGACTTAGTTCACCTCAACATAGCCAGTGTGATTAGACGCCAATTAATTTTTAAATTTGACTTGAGTACTACTTAATACGTCTCTAGTTAAAAGCATTGTTTATTCGGGGTTAATCGTTCATAAATAAAAGTAAAATTCTCTTCATGTACATGAAATCATATGTCAATCAACCCATGTTGTGCAAACATAACTAAGAAATGTTTAGGTTTGTAAACTTTTCGATCTTTCTTTAACATCGGTATAAGGACAAAAAATATATAAATTAGACATCTCAATCCCAACATTATTAGAGCATCGAATCAACAATACTAATTGTGATGACAGCACCAGCGGCATAACAATCTGAGCCATTTCATTTTTGGCACAGAATCTATGAGGACGTGGTGCGAATACTAATCACAAGTACCCAAATGGGACATTTTGGCACAGCATCCCAACATTACCTATTCCCAATAGCCAATATGAAAATGTCTAGACAACGATTTTGAAAGCCCTATACGTTAAACAATCTGCCACAGCTGTTTCATTATATAAGATTAAAACTCATCGCTTATATCAAATCACTACTATTTCTTTAACCAAGTATTCTTAGAAGCGCATAGTATTTTACTGAGAAAAATAATTTATTTGCTAATCGTTTCCCGACTTCCAATATAAGAATGTATATAGTGAACTGAGAGGTGAAGCCGGAAATACGTATGTGATACTTTTTCATTGAAATACATCTTATTTACGTTCGTAAAAAACAAAGATAAAATCCGTAAAATAAACGCGATAAATCCTTAAAATAAGTTATATTTCAATGTGTAGTATTCGCGTAAATGTAAGAAATCAATACATATGTGCTTCTTTATTATAAAAAAAACATATTGTGGGACGTTGGGATTCGGAAGTGAGACCCGGTCATCTTGACAGTTCAAAGTAGCGGATGTACGTACACTCTCTGCAAATGCTACCGGACTTTCTATGGAACGAAGACTTTTTCTTTTCTATTCAATTCCAAGGAGCACACTTTATTTCGTATTTAACGATCGTTTTAAATGTTCGTTTAAGAATATCGAACCACAATATCGAATTATAAAATGTATATTGTTCGGTGGTAAGGGCATCGCGTGGAAAACTGGACCTATGTGGCATTTGTTTTCATATTTTCGTATTAGTCCGAATACAGAGGAATCTTTTTTTCAAGGTGTCCGGAAAGTGGAAAATTTTGACAGAGGACAACGTCTGTCACGTCAGCTTGTCTGTAATATTTATGTACTTCACTAGATTATAACTAGAAAAGAGTTTGATTCATGTTTCTATGAAAGTCGATTAGAAGAATTTACGTAAATATAACAGAGGAGTGATAAATGTGATTCCGATGTAGTATTTTATGCTCAAAATTGTTTCTGCTATAGTAAATGCTACAAGAATAAGTGTGCTAGTGCAAATGACATTTATTATAAGAGGCTACCCTCTTTATGCCTCGTTACTCACGTCTCGTCCACTTTGTCTGCGTTATACACTTCCTCCGTTATTATTTTTAGCTCCGTTGTTCCAGTTTTTCATAGCACTTCATTACAATTAAAAAGTAAAATAAGTAAGAAAATGAAATTATACTTAATTATTATATCAGAGTGGGTAGGTATTCGTGTTAGATCAAAAATAAATGTTCCCGTGACTAAATTCCAACATTAAAATTTCAGCCCAGATTTTCTTGTATATAGAAATTTTGAAGTATATCAACGATACGAAGATGTCTTTAATTTGAAAATATAGATTCCTTTCCATTAAACTTTAAGATATAGATTAACATACATTTTCCAAAAAAAAACTTTTTACATTTAGAACTTCCACAAACGCCATTATTTTGGCGGAACAAAACAGAACTTAGCGTCCATTCGAGAAGCACTTAGCGACTTTACTCCTAGTTGGTTAATTCTCACGGGCATCCGAGAACTTTCCGAAAACATATTACAATCAAAACTTCCCCGGTAGGTACCGTACAGATCAAAAACAACATTTTCAAACTGAATGATCTATTTCTTGCTTTTGAATGTCACATTTTCACATCATTGAGTAGATTTGAGGTATATTTTCTCAGGGTCGTTATTGTAGATAATCTTTGAAAGAATCACCTGCTGAACTAAGTTAGAAAACTATGTATTTTTGAATCACCTACTACTAGAAAACTATGTATGTAAAACAAATCATAAACGTTATCAACCAAGAAAGGGGAAAGATTTCCGAGTATCCTAATTGCCACGTGAATTAAGCACAAAAGCTCAGAGTTAAGTGAGAAAACAATCATTAACTTCGTAAAAAAAACGGACATGGTTTGGTAACAATTTTATATTAATAATGGTGTTAATTATATGCAGCATGCTCTAAATCTTTGTTCCACTAAATTAGAGATTTACGTATTCTCTTTTTTTTTTTTTTTTTATTACATTATAGGCAAGTATTTGATCTCGATCTCACCTGCTGGCAAGTGACGATTAGATCTACGATGGAGCATACTTGCCTAGGTAGGAAGGCGGCAGTAGATCGAGACGCTACATTCACTAGGCACATGCAGCGCAGCTGATCTGACCCGCCATCCATGAATGGCAACACCGAACATCATGCCGGAACACGGCTAGGCCGCTTGGCGACATGGCTTTGTTCAGTGGGTGGTGACTAGCCACGGCCGAAGCCTACCACCAGTAGAAAGTAATTCTCACCCGTAACCTGTCTCTAAACTTCAAAAATATAGTCAATATTTAGAGATGCTGCACATTAGACTGTTAAAAATAGTTAACCATTTAAAAATAGGCTTTATTGCGTTAACCCTACTAAATAGAAGATCCCTTGGCACGGAAAGCAGGCGGTCAGATGGAACTAATCGCTGAGTGCGACGCTAGGATTAAGCGACAGACCCTGAATAGCTTGATGCCTCGTCACTCGATACGTAAACTATCGCTTTAAGTGCGTGAACACTATTAAGCTTGTAATTCCATTGGCTTTGTGTTGATAAAGAAATGGGAAAACGATGACTAATCTCACGCGACAGCGACGTTAACAAAGCGGCAGGTGGGTTAGTATAGCAGGAGGGTCAAGATAAAACCTAACAAATTATCCGAGTCGCTCTCTCCCTGCCCTAGGAATGAGACCAAATCGATTTTTTCCCACATTTTGTCTCATCACAGTCGGCTTTGCTGAGTGCCGTATGCAAGGCTTACAAATTTTGACATAATTTTTATAATGTCTACTGCGGCCGGGCAGTAATGTCGTTTAAAACTTTTACAGCAATTTGGAAACAGGCGCGTTGAATAAAGTACTACTAACAGACTTTGCACCCTAAGTGAAGTTCGAATCTGTTTTGGTACATAATAGCTTAGTAACTTCCCAGGTTCCTTATCGATCCCTTTCTCTTTGTTCGAATGATATTTGAATTGGGAACAACAAATTGGGCTCAAATAAATGTAAAAATAAAGCTTTTGTAGATGGACCTAAGCTGCATAATATGTAAACAGACGTAACATAATCATCCGTGAACAAATTGATAAGAAGACCGCGTACGTACGAGAAGTAATGTTTTTTTTTTTTCGAAAACATGAAACCAGTTCGAATTTAGACTTCTTTAGCAGTAATAATAATAATTTTGCCAGAATAACACAGTAACTGTACAGTTTCAAACAAAACCAATGGACTGGTGGTGAACCCAGTATAGAATACTTATCAAGAGAACTCCAAGACTCAGGTACAAACATTCGTACTCATCACACAATGTTTGCCCCTACCGGGATTCGAACCTGGCAACCTCGACATAAAACTCAGGGTCACGACCAACTGTGCCAATCGGGTCATCAAATTTTACTATTACAAATTCCGTGACCTTCACGATACGGGATGGTATTCGAATCAGGACTATATGGGGCAACATACAGAGCTCTAAATTGATACATTTGCTCTTATCATAAGTCGAATTCTCAAGCTTTGTCTTTGTAGCACATTACTGAAAGTGCTGAGTCAACCGCCAAATTATTTAGCAGCCCAGGCATCCAACAGCCATCAGTTTACAACTTCGATTGTATTTAGTTTGGAAACTGCTGTTTCAACGTTTCTCTAATAGCCAAGAGAAAGCGCTTGACCGACAATCACTGTAATGGAAACTTTAAATTAAAGTTTAATCCTATACAACCGCAGCGAACAGCTTGCGATAAATAAATCGTGACTTAAACGGCACCCTCGGAGCATCGGAGTTAACGGTCTAAGGGTCATTCGGAGGTAACAACAAGATTAAGATTTAATAATAGTTCGGGACTATTCGAGAGGTATGCTTTGGAGATTGTTAATAAATCCACGGGTTGCTCTTGTCAGATCAGGTCAAATCAGGAACGACTGGGGTGTGGGCCCCGGACGTCCGGTGACGATGACGACTCCTGAGGAGGACGGCGGCGGGCGTGGCTCCCCGCCGCCGTGCGCAGCGAGGGCGCAGGGGGAGCAAACATCTGCTCCCCGAGACGGGCCCCCATAAGGGGGCGAGGCACAAGAGGGGCACCGGTGCGTTCCGTTTGGAGATCCCGGAGCCCCTCCAACATGTGTCGAAGGCGGCCACCGGGGGGGTTTTAGTGGGTAGAATCCCACATAACCCGGCCCTCTCCCACACAGAGGGTATCTATAGAAGATTTCCCCCCCGTCAACAAAAAAAAAAAAAAGGTGATCAGTAACTTGGCGATCCCTTCAAATTCATTTATATTAACAAGACTTTTTTATATAAAAAGTTATCACTAAAGTAGTTGTTAATAACATGGAATGCATGACGGCTTTGTAAATATTCTGAGACATTTGTTTGCACCTAATCTTCTGTATAGTAAACATGGCACAGGTCAAACATTTTTTTTAGTATAGGCCTACAGGGATACTGACATATTTTAACGTTACATATTTATCTTAACTCCACTACCAGATCAGCGGAAACACTCAAACAAAAAACTCAGCGGGCTCGTCTATTTTACAGAACTTTTTTTTTAATCACCATGTAAGTATGTTATAAATGTTTATAATTACATTCCGAGTCCACTCCGTTCCAAATAACAAAATCCACGAAACATTCGGATTGAACAGTAGTTCAATCCGAATGGAATTATTATGTGTTGACCCAAATTAAGTTCTGAATAGAAAAGAGGGTGTTGAAATTAAAATACTTTCGAAAGTACTTTTATATTATTGTAACGAAGGTCCCAAAACACAGACTTGGAGTTTTTCTCTTTGCAATACTTTTTGTAAAACCTTAGGGTTGCTTTATTAATTTACGCTCTATTGTAACCTTTGTTAAATAGGTATTTATTTAGGTATAGCACTTAATTTTGAAATGTTAAAATAAGTACCTATCAAGTGTATATATTTTCGGACTGTTGTTCGAGCAGCATCTATTTAAGTAGCGTCACGGTAATGTTAGCTACTGTCTGCTCCCACAACAGCTTTTAAAAATAAGATTGACAGTGACAACATGCTTCTCTATAACGTTACGCTTATAATATAATGTATCGCCAGACGAACACACCGACTATACGGTCCCACACTAAGCAATGCTTGTATTATGGGTATCATACAGTGGACTAGAGGCGAACCCAGTACACAATACTTATATAGATAATAAACATCCATAACTTGGGTACAAACATTCATCCTTATCACACCAATTTTTTTCCTACGAGGATTCGAACCCGGGACCCTCGGCGCAGAAGGTAAGGTCTCTACCAACTGAGCTAATCATGCCGTCAAACACATTACATTAGGACTGCCGGTTTACTCTACTTATATTAGTCTGACTACGGCTACCTGACAGCTAGTCTGTTTTTGCTCACCCATCATTTCATGCTTTTCTGCTTCATCTTCCATGAAATTTTGGGGTCGAGTCACCTTCGTCCGTAGGAGAATTAAGTACCCTCGAGATACCCTACACGTGACCCTGGGTGGTGCCAACCAGGTGACAACTCTACTGGTGGTAGGCTTCGGCCGTGGCTAGTCACCACCCACTGAACAAAGCCATGTGGCCAAGCGGCCTAGCCGTGTTCCGGCATGATGTTCGGTGTTGCCATTCATGGATGGCGGGTCAGATCAGTTGCGCTGCACGTGCCTTGTGAATGTAGCGTCTCTATCTACTGCCGCCTTCCTACCTAGGCAAGTATGGTCCATCGTAGATCTCATCGTCACTTACCATCAGGTGAGATCGAGATCAAATACTTGCCTATAATATAATAAAAAAAAAAAAATGTATTAGAAACGAATAATATAATTCGTGGTTATTTTCTTAGTATTTTAATAGCGATAACAAATTTAATATAAATACCTTAACTAAATAAAAAATGGATCATGCCATGAAAAGATAATTTCTTGCTCGAATTATTACATTTCACTTACGTTGCAAGGGTCAACGCTAGTGGTTTGAAGGGTCCTTGTAATCTAGAGGTTCCGGGTTTGATCCCCATCCTGATGTGTGCCCACTTTTAACGCAAGCTTGGGCTTAATTGGAGAAGGTACCGAGAATACTAGTGATGTACCACTACAACTACCTAAATGTGCGATAACAGATATATATACGTAGTATTTCTTGAATATTTCATAATTAAATAAAATATTTTTCTGTGTTTATTTAGAAAAAAAATTATTACATTTGGAGTACCTACATGTATGATAATTTAATTGTTTTATATAAAAATAAAATGTAGAAATAAAGAGATATATTCATTTTTCAAATTAGACATTTGCCCATATCATAATCTAATCTACCTATATTTTGTACAAATTTAAAAAGCCCCGAGCCGTACTAACGGACCGTATATTAGCAGTAATGTCTACCACGGCCTATATATTCCACATTTTAATGGTAATAACACAAACAATTTATTCATTTTACAAGCCTTTGACCAAATTGTCCGTGAAGGGAAAAGAGGCAATTTAAAAGAAAGCCTGTAAAGTATCGTTTGTTGGCTATTGAAATATTCATAACGATTGCGTTAAGTTCTTGAAGAAAACATATATTATAATCTTAGCTTTAGTCATTAAAATCGCGATAGTAAAACTTACATAATTGGAAAAAATTAATTTGGTTGTCAGTCGGCAGTTTCACCTTACACATAGGTACACAAAAAATAGGAAACTTATAATAAATATAAAAAAAAACATTCATAGACCTCTCGTTTTTAGTTTGCTAGATTGTGACAAAACACAAAATGAGGGTAAAACTTGGTATACTAAATAAATAAAAGCATCTTAACAATTCTACACTAAATAAAAACATCTTAACAATTCTATACAAACAAAGCCGCAGACATATGCTGGTACATAACAAGAAAACGCCCTTTGTATGTTTTTCGGGACGCATACATTACAATTGTTTAGCTTTCTAACCTAAATAAGGCGCGAACCAGCCGAGGCTACATTTTCATTTTTTATTTTGACAAATTATAACTGCTTGTATAGCAAATAATAGCACTTTTGAGTAATGGATATATGAATATCCTCGTTTTGGAACGAAGAAATAGGTCGAAATTGGTGTATCAGAACTTTTAATGGGAGTACGCAGCATGTAAAATACAATTTTTTAACAATGACTGCTCTGTCAAGAGTATTACGACGTAGGAGAGCAGTGTGTGACCCATGACACTGGGCTGTTAGAATTATTCTTTAATCTTCTCTATATAAAAAACCAATTCGTGTTAGTTACACCATTTATAACTCAAGAACGGGCGGACTAAGATTTTTGTGATCTTATTTTTTTTGTATTTGTCTCCGCCCCGAATAGCAGAATAACTATTAAAACATGGGAAAAAATCACACGTTTAATTCTGAGCCGGTAGGAATGTTTATGCCTTGAACCATTTATCATTACCTGAAGTCAGAATTTCGATACAAAACAAGCGCCAAAAAACTTCAAAGCTTAGTATAGCCTTTCTGAATCACTCTGTATACTTACTTAACTACTTGTTCCAATATTTTTAGAAGGATTGAAATAACTCGAACGACCGAGACAAATCAAAGGCAGTGAAATCTCCCAAACATTCCAAGAAACTCAAGTTCGCTCCAAAGGCAAACAATTCTATGATTTACAGATCTCCAAAATCTAGAGAAACCTTATTTATTCCTAATTCAAATCTGTTTTCCCTGAACCCTCCATCTATTTTCCTCGCCAAACAACTTTCAAGCGTTTATTAGTTTTGAAGTTGTTCAGCGTTACTTACGAAACGGACCTACGATCGAGCACGAGCACTTGACCGACAATCGCAGTAATCTAGGCTTTAAATTTAACTTTAATCCCTTACAGCGGCGGCGAATGATGTGGGATAAATATATCGTGGTAACTTGCACCCCTTGCAACATTGGATTGTTTAATAATGCGAATGAAATTGGTTGTAAGAATGGTAGTGTCATGTAATTATGGTATCCCAAAATTGCGAAACATTGCCTAATGTCTTTGTATATATAAGTATATATAAGTATATCTATACATATAAATAAAATTGGAGTGTCTGTTTGTAATATTAAAATAACCGCTTTTTATTAAGTGCATTTGGATGTATACACGTTACCTATACCGAAACAATTTTTAAAAAAAATTAAGTCTGTCTGTCTGTCCGTCTGTCTGTCTGTCTGTCTGTCTGTCTGTCTGTCTGTCTGTCTGTCTGTCTGTCTGTCTGTCTGTCTGTCTGTCTGCCTGTCTGTCTGTCTGTCTGTCTGTCTGTCTGTCTGTCTGTCTGTCTGTCTATCTGTCTGTTTGTTCCGGCTAATCTCTGAAATGGCTGGACCGATTTTGACGGGAATTTCACTGGCAGATAGCTGATGTAACAAGGAGTAACTTAGGCTACTTTTATTTTAGAAAAAAAAATAAGATCTCTCGAAAAAAAATTAAAACCAATGTTGCAGCGCTGCGCCTGATTAAGTTTGATAGCAACAACCTGCAACGCGTCCCGCGGGATCAGAACGCGAGCAGGCTGTTGCCAACGGTTGAGTCTTTGTTAAATACCACGCGGACGAAGTCGCGGGCAACAGCTAGTATCATATATAAAGTGCATGAAAAAAATCTAAATTATATCCTATTAGGTATACTTACCTAGGGCACCCAATCCCAGTTTACCGAGATCTCGAAAAACCTAAGACATTGTCAGAAAATATTTGTAGTTAAAGATTATTTGAATATAATACATTAGAAATTGGGTTCAACTATTCTTACAACAAACTTACACATGCACAAAGATCAAACAAGCGGCATTTATAAATCTGCGGGATCTTACAAATACCCGTATCAAAATCATTGATCTCGCAAATTCCGAGATTTCAAATAACCTGCTCGGTTGGGTGCCCTAGGTATACCTTATTTTTCACAAGTTTAGATAGCAAATATATCCAAAAAAAACTTATAACATCACTCGCCAGATGTCAGCAAGAAAACACGATATACCAAATCGAGGTCTCACAGCGTTCTTCGGACAACATTTCTCAAACTCGAACCCACGTTCCAGAATATAGCCGTTCCCGGTGGTAATTTGTACTGGCGAGTCAAATAAATTGAGCTCTCCCGTTTCGGAGACAACGGTTGCGGCGTATAAACTAGTTAGGCAGCCGGCAAAGGTGATTTATTTTCCTGTTGTACTGAAAAGGATCATTCGTTGTATAGATCTGTATGTCGTAGTACATATCGGTAAGTAACTATTGATTTGTGACTTTTTTTAAATTTGTGCTTTTTTATATCTTACGGTTTTATACGCTTTCATCATAAGTCCCCGTAGGCCCCGCGGGAAGCAAGCTAAATATAATATCATGTCAGACTACTTGTAACCAACTGAGTGAGACTCCAGCTTCATGAAACAGTGTCGTAATGCACAAGCATTAGCAAGCTAGAGTGCAATAAAGATGCTATTATTACTCTTCTCGAACTATTAGTATGTAATCTAAAAAAAATTGTTACACTATGAAATTATATTGGTCCTTGGTTCTTTAATAGATTATATCTACTTGTTATTAACATATCAAGTCAGCTCATCGAGAAAATTATATCGATATTTTTTTTCCATTTCAAAAATGGTTCCATAGAGAACAATTATAATAAAATACTCGATAAAGTCACGATGTACTTTATAGTTTTTTTTTCAGTAATAATTGATGTGTTATCCGTCCGTTTGTTTAATCAAACTAACTTCTCAATTAGAGCCAGTGATGATTTTTTTTGGATACACGCCATTTTCATATCATCATGTCACATCCATTGTTTTATTTATAATGTGTATTTATTAAATGGTTCATTGCTATTAATTACTTGACATTGGCAAAATACCCGCTAAGTTGTGGGTGAGGCCATTTACATATCATCTTATTTCATCTCATCTCATTTCGTAAAGAAAGAAGAAGATGAAGAGCCAGTGACTTTGACTTTTACATCATTGCTAGGGGCTATAAAAAACAATTACACCAGCTGCATCCCGCCACGAACATTTTAAAATCATGATCGCCGATCACAAAACTACCGCAATGACGGCAGTTAGAGAATCCCAACGCAACATCATGCTTTGGCAAGTTCATCTGTGCGGCGAGTCGTCGGGGAATCGCCGGGGATTTAGCTTGCAATCGCCAGGCAACGCTGTGTCCGCGCGCTCATACCGATGGTACGAACGGAAATTCGATTTCAGCATTTAATACATAAACGACTTTTATTTATTTCCACCTGAGTTACAGTGGACCCGAGTCTTTTGGAAGTTCATATCAAACAGTACGTTATTCGGTTCCATTTCCTTAGACGGTTGTAGGAGGTGGATTTTTAAATCGGTAGAAATCGTAATAAATTTGTACTATACGATTTGTACCTCATACGGTACAAAATGTAGAACATACTTGTATGTATAATTTTAGATTGTATAATTATGAATATTGTCTGTCTGAAAGTGTCATATATGTTTTTTATTGCTATCGGTGTGATGCATCCATATAAAAGTCAGTATAGGCTTGGAACTCAGTGGATTTTGAATTAGATCTGGCCTGCATTTAACTATGGATTACAAGATGATGGGGTCCAACTAAAACAAGAATCTTTGTTTAGAAACCTGTTTATTTAAAAAAAAAAACTATACGCATGACTTGATGCGACGGTTGACGGAGGAAAACAGCATTTAACTTCTCTATATTTCTTAGGATTAGGACCCACTATTCATTCGATTTCATTCGATTCATTCGATTCGCATTCGCTGCTAATTCGAACCGTAATTTATTCCGTGTTAACCCACTTTTCAGTTCTGAATAGAAAATTAAAAGTAAAAGTGTATAGTGAAAATTAAAATACTTTCTGAAGCATTTTCATATCATTGTTGCAAGCGGCATTCAATCCTGCCAGTTATTCTTTTGCAGTATTTTTTCTTAATTTTAACCTCTACGCTGCCACCTGTTTAATATATTGTAGCATTTTAGTTGTTCGAAATGCTTTCAATAATATTCTACGATTTTAGTAAACGGTGATTTTTTTCTTTTATTTATTTATTTTAATTTTTAACAACAAGGTCATTCGCGACCACAACAAACATTACATATCTATCTGTTTCAGTTTTTTTGCGGTTTTTAAGTAAAATTACGTAAAATAGCACTCGAGCTAAACACCACTTTTCAAATACAAAGTATCTACATATTCAGATAACACATTTATTTAATAAAAAAAAATCTTTTCATTGGTCCGTGAAAACAAATAAAAATGGAATTAAAAATGTTACGAATACCGCTTAAAAAATTACTCGTGGACATTGAGATATTTATTGCGAACGCAAATAATCTTCCTCTCAGCCTTGACACTACGAAACATTCCTTTTCAATTCTGAACAAGGCATGTTCTTGTATCTATGGGGAAAGCGATAAACGAGCTTGGCTGTTTAAAAAAGGAAAAACTAAAATTTATTCTCTTAATGTCTTACATAAATAGAAATAAAGATTTGTAAGTATTTTGCGATTTGTGGCATTTCTAGTAGCCATTACCTCACTTGGCCCATAGAGGCTTTTAATTCTTGGTGGAGACAAGATTGATTAACAGGTGTCCTCAATTGACCATGGTTGCTGTAAAGCAGCCCAAAAATGTTGGAAACGATAAAACATGAAATAAGCGCGATAAAATCTCAGTATAACACTGTTGAAATGTTATAATAATAAAAGTCGAATCTATTAATGTTTTAAATAATAATATTAATAACATATTTATAAAACAGGTTATTTTTTTTTTTAATTAAAATATTAACTAATTTCTCTCGTTCTCGACCGAATCCATCGTTAACAACATCCATTTCCTATATAACAGAAGCAGTAAAATATTTTTACTGCAAAACATTCTCCGTTCTCGTTATTATTTCAAGAAAATAAATCTTCAAGAAAAAAATACGGGCACTTTATAAAACGTATAATTTAGAAAAACATGCAAAGTCGAGGGCAGAAGCTAATACGCAATAAGAAGAACGAACGCCCTCTGTGTATTTTTTAGGAGGCACATAAATTACAATTGTTCCCCTACTAACCCGAACGAGACGCGAATGGCAGCGATGCTAACAATTTTTACATTAACAAATGACTTTGTATTGTGTCAAGGATACCTAGATAGATGGGGTCGAGATAAATCTGTATGCTTATAAAGAAAAATAGTAACAGGTTTCTTGTATTTTTTAACTGAGGACTTAGTGCTAGAAAGGAATAAAACAACGTCGGACCCATGCTTCTTTCCGTATGATCTGGTTCCGATTTTCAGGCTTCGTCCTAATTGGCTAACGATTGTACGACTAAACAATGCGATTCGTCGCAAAATAAAAATGGTCCTGTACTACCTGACATTCTAAAGATATTTATGTATTTTAATTTCGTCGTGCGTCGAAATCGCATATACTCGTACGACCGTTAGCCAAATAGGACGACGCCTTACTCCGCCCATAAACTAGTGACGTACGGTACAATGCACTGGGGACTGGGGGTGATACCAGTAACACTCAGAACAAGGCCAATCACGAATAGATCATTTGCGATATTGTTCAGTCGGGAATCAAAACCGCAACTTCCTGGTGCGGTTATTCGAGCGGCGTACGCTTAATACCACTAGACAAATCTGTAGCCATATTACTTCTACTATGCTAGGTACACTTAACGTACTATACTTTAAGTACGTACCTATGTTAAGTATACTTATTGATTTCTTATATTTACGCAAATACTACATATTAAAATAAAACTAAGTCTACGGATTTTATCGCGTTTACTTTATGATTTTTATCTTTTAATTTTTTTACGAAACTTCGGAATCTAAAAGCCCATAAAATAAACGCGATAAAATCCGTAGCATTAGTTTTATTTTAATGTACATTTATTTTTATATTGTTGTAGTGAGTATAGGGTATAGGGGCCGTAGAGAAGGCTATATAACGAACACAAAGGACCGGGTAATACGATCTTCAGTGTTATAGGGGGCGCCCACATTCAATTTTGCTAGTTAGGGTTCTTAATGTTTTTCCCGTTAAGGGTCAAGTGTTGTATACGTCAATTTGGTAATGGTTACCCTATTATAGCGCTGCGATCAACACAGCCAAGGGTTTCAGGTAAAACGTTGAGGGTTCTGTTTGAGTTAGTATAAATGGAAATGTTTTGCCGAAGAAAACCCGTCTTTTTTTAAACTAACTTTTTTTGAATAAAGTACAAAAAGTATATGTACCTGCTTAAATTATTTATAAGGTAAGGAAAAGATAAAATAAATGAATACCACAAACACCCGAGAACTCTCCTCCACTATCGGATATCAGGTAAGTGGCAATTCGTGGACGCACTGAACTATGCCCTTTATCAAAATGGCCACCAGCCCCCCACCAATGCGAGGGGGATTAGGCCATAGTCCACCAAACTCATCCAGTGGACTTCACCCGTCTTTCAAAGGGTTCTCTCAGACATGCAGGTCTCCTCGCGTCGTTTTCCTTCACCGTTTAGCAAGTGATAATCATGGTTGAAAATGAGATTCGCACATGAAATCCAGAAATCGCAGAGGTGCGAGACGTAACTATGTACTTAGAAAAAAACGGTTGCACGAGTGTCAACTACTTAGAATATAATTCAGCCGCACAAGCATGGCTTGCGCTCTATGTAGGTTGATTGATTCGATCATATTATAAACAAGTTTTAGACTAAAAAAAGACTTTCTACGATGCTCGCGACCTCTATAATGACCTCTATATCTTTTAACGCAACAGATAAAAACGTTAACGACTGTATATTCGCCAATACTTCCCGTGCGTAGAGCTGGGTGCGACTCCATTTACCGCCACGTTTTTGCGGCCGCCCCCCGGCCACGAGCCGGTTGCAAATTACATAATTTATCATGCCGATCGGGTATATGCTTGTTCAATAACATTTTCTTTTTGTCGTTGAGAGAAAATACCGACGAATGAAAGTTCAGGGGCGGAGGGCAAGTGGTGTTTCAATAAGATTTTATGGAGGGGCAAGTAGGCTGTCCGTCATGTACGGAATAGTCCAGTGACGATTCAATTTCTTCTGTAACTTCTAAAGCTTCAATATGTATTGTGTATTACGACATATTTATAATATTGTTAATAGATAGTATATTTGATAAATTATTTGTTCTTCTCTTAATTTATAAGTATTAGTATAAAATAAATATATACATGAATATATTTTAAATGCAAACAACATTTCCCGAAGTAAACTAAAACAAAAGAACGAAGTATACAAAAGCAATACTGTTAGTTTATTGATCCGTAAGGCCCAGCGATAGAAAAATGACGGTTCGCTAGTACCCGCGAAAACGTTTGATAACAATAGTGTTGAGCAGATAAAATGTCGATAGAAGGTACATAAATTGATAAATCTGCGGGTGACGATAAAAAAACTATACATTAACAATAAATGTTCGTTAATTCATTGAAAACTGTGACTGGACTAGATTAAAAAATGAATTAACATGGTACATCCCAATTTTTAAATATTAACTATTGCACTAACAAATAAGCTAACCAGTAATATTTTTTAATTTATTTTATTTTTTACACCATGTGCTTGCTAACGATAACTAGGTATCGATACTAATTGTACATCACTATTCGGTGAACATACTCGTAAAACTTTATTCGTCTCAACATTATCAGTTTTATACCCTGTAAACAGGGCGCTGTGTTGTTGCCTACCGCATGGCGGCGCTGGGATTGCTGATTTCGTTTTGTATTTGAATAAAACGTTCGTAGAACGACATAAAGTGTTTTTTTTTGGACAGAATACGAATTTCTCTTCACAAAATTTTACACAGAATATTTAAAGTCAGCAGTATTTTAGATATAGCCCTATATTTTTTTCCTATAAATTGGGTGATTTAGTTGTTTAAATATAAATACAAATAGTTACATATATATACTTACCAGAGGTCATTTTATCCATCTCTGCATATCACAGAGATGATTAAAAAATATTCATAGGGTATTTATTTATTCATGGAGGTCATATTACGCATAAGTGTGATGACTCTCATGATTGAATTTTAAATTCCCCATTTTATATAATCAACCACGCATACCTAACATAAAAAATACGGCACCCAAAAATTATGTACGTACCTGCTGAATTACAGTGTAATTTCATGTAAACACATGGCGCACATAATATATAGATATATATATGACGAAACTTTTAAATTTACAAGGTCAGCCGCAAAAATGACTCGTTAACGAACGCCTATAAAAAGTAGTATTTCGTGAATCAGCCGTATTATCAGTACATACGCCAATACCCCAGAAATGTTTGGCGGCCTGTCTGTGCAGGGTCCATGGGGAAACTGGTGGTAGGCTTCGCCCGTGGCTAGTCACCACCCACTGAACAAAGCCATGTCGCCAAGCGGCCTAGCCGTGTTCCGGCATGATGTTCGGTGTTGCCATTCATGGATGGCGGGTCAGATCAGTTGCGCTGCATGTGCCTAGTGAATGTAGCGTCTCGATCTACTGCCGCCTTCCTACCTAGGCAAGTATGCTCCATCGTAGATCTAATCGTCACTTACCATCAGGTGAGATCGAGATCAAATACTTGCCTATAATGTAATTAAAAAAAAAACTATTAAATTCTTTTTCAACAATCTTGCCATACATTGATGACCTGATTGGCTCAGTGGGCTCAGTGGCTGCTTACTGTGCTGAGAGTCTCGGGTTCAAAATTACAACATTTGTATGATAAGCAGGATTGTTTGTACCCTAGTTGTGGATGTTTATTGTTTATTTAAGTATTGTATACTGATTTTGCCACTGTCAATTGTACAGTACCATACATCATCTATTAATTTATGTAACTTATAGTTATGGGATGCCTTTCATAGTGTGCTGATAAACTCTATCCGCGACTTATTTTACATAATTTTTATGGGTCAATTGTCAAATTACTGTATGATCAATGTTCCGGCTATTTTTTTCTTTCGGTCCGGGTGGTTTTTGGCCCGGCCTGCGAGCTAATCCTAACAATATCAGAGTCCTTAATTATATGGGATCGCGATACACATGGTTTTATCTTAATTCGTCTTTCATCCCTAGTTTTCCATTTTGCAGGTTAGCTGCTCTTTATTTTTATTATAACATACATTTTCATACTATGCTAATAATCTTGCAATCTATATGTCTTAAGCTTAAGTCATGTGCTGGGGTTATGGTTACCTTAGTAATATATATTTGTAAATACTACATTCCTCAACTTAGGTTTATTTCTACTTAACTACCATATACATACATTCCAGCTCTATTAGTTTATGCTACTTTATATAAAATATTATGAATATAATATGTATTGTGTCACGCAGGTTTTTTTTTTTTTTTTACATTATAGGCAAATATTTGATCTCGATCTCACCTGATGGTAAGTGATAATGAGATCTACGATGGAGCATACTTGCCTAGGTAGGAAGGTGGCAGTAGATCGAGACGCTACATTCAGTAGGCACATGCAGCGCAGCTGATCTGACCCGCCATCCATGAATGGCAACACCGAACATCATGCCGGAAGACGGCTAGGCCGCTTGGCGACATGGCTTTGTTCAGTGGGTGGTGACTAGCCATGGCCGAAGCCTACCACCAGAGTTGTCACCTAGTTGGCACCACCCAGGGTCACGTGTAGGGTATTTCGAGGGTATTTCATTCTCCTACGGACGAAGGTGACTCGACCCCAAAAAAGGTTATTCAAATAAACGGAAAAAAGGGTACTCTTGCCCTAGGAATTGAAAAGACTCCGTTGTATAGCCGAAAAACTCTTTGAGTCCGCTCCATCTAGGTCACTGGGACGCCTTATCTAGCCATAAACAACACTGTACAAACACATTAGTATTCGTTGTTTTTTTCTTCTGTCTGCATAATTCGCGCCGTTTATCAAATCACCCCCCCCCCCCTCCTTTAATAATTGAGAGTGCAGCATTCTTGTTCAGAAAATAAGAATTTACCGCTCTAAAGAATTGTGTGGATTGAATTGAATGCATTTTGCAATGATTATTGGGGAATCAATGATAAAGATTTTTTATTGTTATGTTTTGTGGATGTGTTTTAATTTACGAGAAAATAAATCAATGACTTCGATCGTTTAGTACCTCAATAATTATTTTAATAGTCAAACCCTTATTTCAAATGTAAATTAATTCACAATAGCATTATAGAGTGTTTTCTTCAAAAGTTAAGTGCTGCTGTAAATCGACGAAAACTGTCTATGAATTTTGGTTAATTTAGTTTGTAAGAACTAATCTTCATACATTTTCAACATAAATTATTTCCGAGAAAATCTATTTTTAAATTTGGACCTAAACTAAGCCGTTCTCTTTACACCGTATAAAAGGGTCAGAACATGTCTAGCTGTTCACGTGACGTGGCAAAGTGTGCCGAGAGCCGACGACATCAGTCACCGGCAGCTGCGGTAATTACTCGCGCAGCCCTACAGGACGT
Source organism: Pheosia tremula (assembly GCA_905333125.1). Taxonomy (NCBI): domain Eukaryota; kingdom Metazoa; phylum Arthropoda; class Insecta; order Lepidoptera; family Notodontidae; genus Pheosia; species Pheosia tremula. Next base: position 7,984,221 of record HG995404.1, on the reverse strand, counting down.
CAGGGCGTGCTTGTGCCAACCCTAGTCTTAAATTAGGGTAACCAGTACAAAGAAAATTAATAGACTTGTTTGAATAATTAAAAAGTAAAAAAAAATCAAATAGAAAGTACATGTAAGTACATGCCGATAAGTACATAAACGTGCCGAATGATAAATTATATTGCAAGGCTTTAAGATTACGGAAATCATAACATGCCTGAATATACTCAGAGGAAAACATCTATAGTTTTTATTGTATTCCTAAAATAATTAATTTGTTACTCTAGTACTTTTACATTAGTTTGAGTTTAGGGTAAATGCTTTACATTTCAAGGCTCAGGCAATTCGACAAAAATGTCCAATAACGAAGCTATTAATAAATCACCGACCGTGTCGGCATTTTTTCAATTAACGAAAAGGAAAAAAAATCACGCGACCTACAGACAAAAACAAAGTTCATTTATTTAATTAAATACTTTATGCTAAAACAGCAATGTATAATACTAGATTATGCCCGCCACTCCACCCGCTGTACCTCGGCGTAAAATAGCACTTAGGGATAATGTAACTTTTTATCAGTAAAATATTTTTTGGAACAGGATTATTAGTTTCAGAGATGACCTACTATTACTACTAACTAAAGTACCTACTTTTTTACTGTCTGCACAATCCACTCAGTTTATTATAACAAATTGACAAGCAGCTCGTAAATAGTCTCATATTGCACACAAATGGAAACGCATTAAGCACACCCGTTAAGACATCTATACTAATATTATAAATGTGAAAGTTTGGATGGATGGATAGATGGATGGATGGATGTTTGTTATTCAATCACGCCAGAACGGCTGAACGGATCTGGATGAAATTTGGCTCAGAGATAGTTTATAGTCTGGAATAGCACATTGGCTACTTTTATCCCGGTAAAATGAATGGCTCCTGTGGGGTAGATTTGTTTTAATTTTGCATAGAGCAAAGGATCGACATGATCTTTTGCATAAGTAGTGCTAGTTTAGTGGTCAGAAAATGACATAGGCTAAATTATAACCCGGAAAAAAGCACAGGGGTACCAAAAAGGACATAGAGGAAAAGGACATACTTTTTAATCGCGAGTAATACCGCGGGGCGCAGCTAGTAACAAATAAAACATACATCTAACAGCTACCTAATACTCATGCTATACACTGCGGGTTGCGCGTTACCAACGAAGTCAGCCCTGCATGATATGTTGCACGAATTTCTCGTAGTTAATATTCCCTTCCGAATCCTCCTGGTCTTGTAGCAGCTGATCCACCTCCTCCTCAGTTAGCTTCTCACCGAGGGAGGAGAGCTGGTGACGTAGCTCGACCGATGAAATCAAACCATTGCCGTCTTTGTCAAAATGACGAAGCCTCTCTGTAAAATCATTCTCCGTGTCCGCACAGCATGAGTTTGATATAGCCTGATAAATGGGCACAAACACCTCGTACGATATCCTTTCATCTGCCTTCAAGTGACCAGTAGATTTCTTAACCTCCGACTGCGTGGGATTCTGGCCAAGAGCTCTCACCACATCTCCGATTTGTCCGACATCAATGTTGCCATCGCCGCGGGAATCGAACTCTAGAAAGACTTCCTCAAATTCTTCGTAACGGTCTTCGACTTCCGAATGTTCAGACATGTTATTACACCCGCAGTACGTATCTTTTTCAGGAGTCGTCGTTGCAAGATTTGATTTTGGAATGTCATTTATTTTCAAACGACGCAGCTATTTATACAATAATTAAAAACTACTTTTGTACATAATGTTGCCCACGTTGTATGAACCTTAATGATAGTAATAATTAATATGGGTACATTAATTAAGAACCTTAATGACAGCACTAATATAAATGGGTACATTTAAAAGTAATTAAAGGACAGACTCTCTCACTGAGACTATGAAAAATAGCGTGGGCCGCTTTAGTAAATTCCTTGTACCCGCTAGCTTGTAGCAAAGTGTAAAAATGATTTCCAATGCTGTGCTAGTACTGGCCAAATGAGCGCGAGCGGACGTATAAGCTGCTGGAAAATGTTGTGGAACATCTAGAATTAAAACATTTTTTTTTCATATCTTTCAATAATTGTGTGTCTGTTTTTTGTTGTAAGCCAAAGAGTTTAACATCGCAATGGCCTCTTTTCACAGATTTTCCAAACATTGTCCTATAGTTTGCTACTACCGTTCGATTGTGAGCCCAAGTGTTATATGACCAAATATTTTTTGTACATAATCAAATTCAACTTTATTCATTTCCCCTATTAAAATATCCATTATATTAGGCAGTGAAAGTGAAGTTGGACGAACGATTGCTTTGGAAAAAATATATTGTTATGATTTCCGGATTACATGTGTCGTTTTACTTGCTGTACAGTAAATACTGGACTGGACAGGACTGAGGTGCTAGACGTCCTTGTTACATAGTTTTAACTGGGGTACCCTCATATTTAGTTTTAGTTTGCGGTCCGATCTATGCAGAAAGTGCTCACAGTGTCTTGAGGTCTTGCAATGGTGCGCTAGATTTTAGATTATATTATATTAATTACTGGATTCCAAGGCGGTGGTAGCACCCAGCCATCTTCTCCATTGAAATAAGGATTTTTTTTAATTTCAATGGGCTAACGTATCTTCCTTGGTCGGAATCGGTGTTCTTTTGCGAGGATCTGTGATTGATGAAATCTGATATAATGGCGGGTGCGATCCTGAACATGTTCACAGATTGTAGACTTTTTGGAGCACGTCAGCATTAGTTTTCTTTCAATTTGTAGTATTCGCGTAAATAAAAGAAATCAATATAAAGAAAATATTTCAAACTATTCCCTTAATTGCATCAAACTTTCATCGAATAGTAAACGAAGTCAGTCAAAATCAGTTTCTTCTGAACTCGACTGTACCAATCAGTCTAATTTGATTTCAGAATTAATAAAAACTTATTAATAACAAAAGTGCACTCAAAATGAACGAAAACATGTTTGTGAAATTGAATCTTGAACTGTGAGGTAATGAAATAAATTATGTTTTCGAATGGGAACGGCAGTTTGTCGCTAATGTGAAAACAACAGAGAAAATTGGTAGATAAACTTTTCTAGTAAAAGTAATTGAGTATACGTACTATTTTTGTTTGTTTTTTATAAACCTTTTCTTTTGAAATAAAACTAATCTTAAGGATTTTATCGCGTTTACTATTTGTTTTTTACGTTCCCGACGTTTCGGCTGCTTTACAGCAACCATGGTCACGGGAGGACTGAGGTGGTTAACGTCCTGGTGTCATAGTTTGAGACGGGGTACCCTCATATTTAGTTGTTACTTGCGAACCTTTTCTTTTTTTTATTTTGGCAATCGGTTGCATTTTTTTTTCATTTTTGCCAGTGTCAAGTAATATAAATTATTTCAGTTTTCGAGTATTTGCACAGGCCCAACCTGCATGTCTGAGAGAACCCCTTGAAAGATGTGTGAAGTCCGCCAACCCGCACTGGGCCGGCGTGGTGGACTATGGCCTAATCCCCCTCGCATTGAGGGGAGGCCCGTGCCCAGCAGTGGGACATTAAGAAGGGCTGGTATTATAATATTATATATTATTATCTAAATGTAAACATTGATAATATCAAAGTTAATGAGAGTTATCAGGAATGGATAATGAGGCTTCATTTTTCGTAATCATAACAAGGCACCTATTTATTTAATAAAACAAATTAGCTCCATTGAAATTGAAATACTTAATTATACTGTAATCGCATGATTAAGGCAAATAACTTGAATTACTAACATCGTTAGTTTGAAGAATATAGTTCATAATTACTCGATCCCAAACTATACACAATCGCTATATTTAATGGCAGCTTCCAAATGACCGGACAAAATAAACAAGAAAATTCGTCTTATTGAAGAGCAACAGTACAAAGATCGGTGCCTTCACAGAAGCCACAAAACGAAACAGAGGTTCTATAAATTTCTCAAATATACTTTAGTTAGAGTATATACCTACTGTGAATGGTTAGTAAACTACTTTATTTGTAGTTATTTATGATGTTTATATACCCACATTTTAGTATAGTAGTGTGCGTGAGCTCAGTGGTGTAGAATATTCCATTATTAAAATGTATTTATATTTAAAAATTTGAAATTCGAATGTTAGAATCTAATAATGTTTTTTTCTTCAATGGTAGTAGATCCATTTTATTCCTAATTTGAATTTTAATAAAGACGAGTTTATTACCTACAGCCACCATCTTATATACCAGTAACATTTTAATAATTGGCAATTCAATTTTATTCGTGGGCAAATTTCGTTCGCGTAGCAACTTGGTAGGTAGTGCTTACCATTAAATTATTGATTATAAACACGATGCGCTTCTAAAAAGCAGGAGCTAAGGTATATTATTATGTTTCGTATATCTTGGTCCGTTTGTACAGACGCCAGTGCAAGTTACATTCATTACTCTAAACTTCACTCCATCCGTGTTCTTGTGTTAGTTAGTGGTTTATTTGGACCATGTTGATATACGACCAGTATATCAAGGAACATCGGATAAGGAATGAAAGAAAGAAGTGTTGTGATCTTTGTGTCTCTAGAAGCAATGCCTTCATAATTGGAGTAATGGTTAATAAGCAAAATAAAGTTTTTAAGTAGTATCAGGTTTATTTGTTTCCGTGATATGTGTACGTAAGGCCTATCCCAGACGACTGACAACAATCGGTCCTACAAAAACAGGACACAAGACATTTAAACTAAACAAGCGTTTATCGACAAAAATCTGAGTAAAATCAGCCATTGTAGGATAAAAATCTGTCACAAACAAAATGCGGCCATCTGCATTCAGCCTAAGACATGATATAATTATTAGTACACTCCTAGGTCATACTTATTCCAAAAACGACTCAACCAAAAATAGTTATGTATTTACCCATCAAAGTTACATTCCAAACTCAATAGGGTTTCCCAGTAGCGTAATAATATTATTCTGTTTCCGTCAAAAGCAGCCGGCGGAATAATTTTGTGTTATTGCTGTGGAAAATGAGGAAGGCAACTCGCGTGTAAAACGTAACATGTTCAACGTAGTTTGTTTACTAACATATTCTTCTTTCTTTACTTCCTTAGAAATAAGAGGTCTTCTTTCCTAACGAAATAAATAAAATGGATATGAATATGGCCTCACCCACAACAAAGTGGGTATTTTGCCAATGTCAAGTAATTAATAGAAATAACACATTCAGTAAACACACATTATAAATAAAATAATGGATGTGACACGGAGATATGAAAATGGCGTGTCCGTTTGCTAACTTTCCATTTCGCATTGTTGATATGGCATTGGTGTTATCTGGCCCACAGTAAATCTGTCAGTGGGTGAAATGACAATTTTTCAAAGGTTTGTCTTTTGGGTAACTATCGTCAGCACTACCCACAACTTATTTAACAAATCTATAGATAGATAGTAATAAAAATGAAATCATATTAATTGGAACGCGTGTGACTTGAGAAAGGCTGATTAGATGTGCCTCATTTTTGTTTTAAAATGTTCAAATTAACATTCGAACAAGTCATCCGGGACATTAGAAAATTTGGGAAAACTGAAAGTATTTTTTTGACAGGACACCGTCTGCCGGGACAGGTAGTCGACCATATAAATTCTATGAAATAACTTGTGAAAAAGGTTCATTCGTTACTAATAATAGTGTACTATTACTACCCAATTAAAATAGGTAAACAACTGGTGATGAATAAACAACACAGTTGCCCGCCAGTGGCTTCCAACACCGCGAGCAGGGAAAGTTTGGAACAGATAATCTCCGAATCCACTCGACCGTTGCGGATTATTCCTTAAAGTTGGTAAGCTTATAATATCATCGTGTAGCGTTTAGGAGGTGTGTGATTTATTTAATGGACACACATCTTGTTTGCTCTAAAAAGTATTTTTATTAGAATCAGAATCAGAATATTTTTTATTCATGTAAATGTAAACCATTAAGTACAGTACTTATGAACCGTCAAGAAAAGTAACAAAATGCAAAGCTACCACTTTATCACCCGTTCGGAATGCCGTTCCTATGGACAAGAACGGGCAAGAAACTCCATGATTGCTCTTTTAAAAAGATCCGTTACATTTTTGAGCAGTACATTGTTATAGGTATATGCGAACAATGTAGGAACGCCTAGGAAGACTTAGGAGCTAGTCAAAAAAAGTACTAACTCAACAAAACTATTTAACTACTTTGTTTACTATGTCAACCATTGATTTTGCTTTGTAGCTTGATCACGCCAGCTTTTTTTTTTTTTTTTTTTTTTATTACATTATAGGCAAGTATTTGATCTCGATCTCACCTGATGGTAAGTGACGATGAGATCTACGATGGAGCATACTTGCCTAGGTAGGCGGCAGTAGATAGAGACGCTACATTCACTAGGCACATGCAGCGCAACTGATCTGACCCGCCATCCATGAATGGCAACACCGAACATCATGCCGGAACACGGCTAGGCCGCTTGGCGACATGGCTTTGTTCAGTGGGTGGTGACTAGCCACGGCCGAAGCCTACCACCAGTAGAGTTGTCACCTGGTTGGCACCACCCAGGGTCACGTGTAGGGTATCTCGAGGGTACTTATTCTGATGCTTGAACGAAACATACATACAGACAAGACTACTAAACACATTTGTTTCTGGTTCAGTATCATACAATGGTTTTGCACTTAATGTAGCAGAAAATTGCCTGAATAAAAGTTCATTGAAAATCTGCTTACAACAATGAATGTCTATTTTGTAAACGAAACGTAATTTAAAAAAAAAAAAAAAAAAATTGTGTGTAATCATAGAGAACAATAAAAAAAAGAACATGGAAACCTGTTTGATTGAACAAAAACATATAAGTTCGTTTTATTAACAAACTAACGCTTTTTATGGGATTATTTGACCGCTAAACATGATCCTCGTCGCCGGATAATAAGATACCAACCAACGACAGCAACAAATGCGGCGAATCCCTGGCGTACGGAGCACCTACCTACTTGGAAAAAACGGACAACGAACTTTGAAGCAAGAAACAAGCCATTTGAATTTACCGTTTGAACAATCTGAACTAAAATGGATTCGTTAACACGAATTCAAGAAGATTTGCAAGAGAAAATAAGCAATGGTTATAACAATTTCAAAAAGTCACCGAAACAGAGGTTAACTCAACAGCATATTGAAACAAGACTCGAAACATTGGAGAAGCAGTGGTCTACATTTAATGATACTCATCAGAGGCTAATCAGCGAGTTTTCAAAGAAAGATTTTCAGGATTCTGAGTACAAATCTATGAATGTTTACGATCTTACAGAAGATTCATACACAGACTACAAATCGACATTGAAGGAATGTCTCACGAAGTTTAACAATAAATCTCATTATACCGAAAACCATTCTGACACCCAGAATGATTGTGAGAAGATAAGTGTCATGTTACCTAAGATCGCAATACCAAATTTTGCTGGAAAGTATTCCGAATGGACCACATTTAGAGACCTTTTCCAGTCACTCATCCACAACAACAAAACATTGCAAGACGTTCAAAAGCTTCATTACTTGAAGAGTTATCTATCAGGCGAAGCGGAGCAGCTGCTGCGACATCTACCTATCACCAGTGACAATTACTCGGTTTGTTGGAACCTCTTGGAAAATAGATTCAACAATATAAGGTATATAACTTCCAGTATTTTAAAAAGATTTATGAGTCAGAAAACAATCACAAGTGAGTCATCATCTGCTTTGAAAGAACTTTTTGATACCACAAATGAATGTATTAATGCATTAGTTAACGTAGGCATAAAAACAGAAAATTGGGATGTAATTGTTATTTACATTTTATCTTTAAAACTTGATAATGAATCTAGGAAGCAATGGGAGGCACAAATTTGTACTTTAAATAATGAGCTGCCTACCTTAACACAATTTTTAACATTTTTAGAAAATAGATTTAGAGCGCTTGAATTCTTAAATCCTAAAGTTAAATCCACCCAATCTCATCATGTCACAACAAATGTAAAAGATGATAAGTACTCTTCATGCATCTATTGTTCGAACACAAGCCATAAGTTAGGTAACTGTAAGGAGTTTGCAAAGAAAGACTTAACATCTCGGCGTGGTTATGTCCAAACCTCGGGTTTATGTTTTAATTGTCTAGGCAGGAATCATTCTGTGACATCTTGCCGCTTGCCCACCAGATGTAGAATATGTGGTAAGAAACACCACTCACTGCTACACAATGAAAACATTGTTCCAAACCAAACAAAGCCCATACAAGATGAGTCTCAAGTAGAAAATGTAACAACTTGTTTTTCAAACACAAAAGGTCAAGTATTACTTGCAACAGCATTAGTCAATGCTGAAACAAACACTGGATCCTTCATGACACTGAGGTCCTTACTAGACCAGGGGTCACAGGCCTCTTTCATAACGGAGTCTGCAGTCCAACTACTAGGACTTAAAAAGACTATTAACAACAGTGTCATATCAGGTGTAGGGGGAGATGACAACACATCACTCAATTCTAAACATGTAGTTCATGTAAAACTACAATCCATCCATGACCCAACCTTTACTCTTCATGTCAAGGCTCATGTCCTTAACAAATTAACTTCATTCCTTCCGGAAAAGAAATTTGTGTTTCAGTTATGGTCACACTTACCAAGAATGAAGCTAGCAGATTCAGAGTTTAACTTACCTAACAAGATTGACATGTTGCTTGGTGCTGAAGTCTATTGCCAAATATTAGCTGAAGGTTTGATACGAGGACCACCAGGAACACCAATAGCTCAGAATACCAAGCTGGGATGGATCTTATCGGGCAAGGTAGGCAATAGTGAACCTTGTCATCCATCAAGCAATAGCTCTATTGTCACCATGCACACTCAAGTAAACACTGAGATATTTGAACTTAAACAATTTTGGGAACTTGAATCTGATAACTTTTCCCTTGATAAAAAACTTACCGCTGAAGAACAAAGGTGTGAAGAGTTGTTTAAAAATACGACTAAACGTGATTCGTCGGGTCGATACATTGTTAAGTTTCCGTTCCGAACTGATGATCCGAAGTGCAAGTATGGAAATTCTTTAGAAATTGCAACTAAAAGATTTTTAATGTTAGAGAAACGTTTATCTAAATCAACAGACTTAAAAAATCAATATTCAAATGTGATTTCAGAATATTTGCAACTCGGTCACATGGAAGTAATACCAGATGAAGAGAAGAACAAACCGGGAGCTGTGTATTTACCTCATCATGCAGTGGTGAAAGCAGAGCGTACCACCACCAAGGTGCGTGTAGTATTCGATGCATCCTGTCGGGACAACAATGGCGTGTCACTCAACAGTGAACTGATGGTAGGTCCCACCTTGCAGTCTGACCTACGTCACATTATCATGAGATGGAGACTTCATCCCATTTGTTTGGTAGCCGATGTGGTCAAAATGTACCGGCAGATTAAAGTTGCTCAAGAAGACATAGATTACCAACGACTAGTATGGCGTAATAACCCAACAGAAGACATACAACATCTGCGTCTAAACAGAGTTACATTTGGAACCGCCTCGGCTCCATACCTAGCAGTTAGAGTGCTACATCAGATAGCTCATGATGAAGGGAAACATCATCCACAGGCATCTGAAAGAATCCTAAAACATTATTTTGTTGATGATCTTTTGAGTGGATGTGAAACAATACAAGAGGGAAAACAGATAATTACAGAAATGACCGAGCTATTAAACAAAGGTGGATTAGAACTGCAAAAATGGTCAAGTAATAATGATGAACTACTAAATGAACTAAGTGATAAAACTAAAGCAACCGAGGACAACCTAGAACTAAGAACAGATGAACTAATCAAAATACTGGGACTTACCTGGAACCGACGAACAGATGTCTTCGAATACTCCGTGCAGCTACCACCAATCAGCGAACCTGTAACAAAAAGAAAAGTTATTTCTGATATTGCAAAACTTTATGACCCCATGGGATGGATAGCACCAGCAATCATAAAAGCAAAAATGTTTATTCAAAAGCTATGGATAACTGGAATAGAATGGGATGACAAACTACCACATGAACTATTAAATGAATGGATCACTTACCGCACTGAACTAGTTGAACTTACTAAATTTAGATTGCCACGATGGATCAACACCAAGAAACAATGTATCCTTGATCTTCAAGGCTTCTGTGACGCTTCCAGTGAAGCTTACGCGGCTGTCATTTATGCTCGAACCGTTGATGACGATGGCGAAGTTCACGTGCACTTAATAACATCTAAAACAAGAGTGGCACCTATTAAACAAGTGTCGATACCGAAACTTGAACTATGCGGTGCACTTTTACTGGCCAAACTAATACAAGAAGTGTCAGCAGTATTAAATATATCAAAACAAAACATTCATGCTTGGACCGACTCAACAGTGGTATTAGCATGGCTGTGCAGTCACCCAAGCCGATGGAAGACCTTCATAGCCAACCGTGTATCAGAAATCTTAAACATATTAGACACCAGCCAGTGGTCGCATGTGTCGTCTATGGATAACCCAGCCGACTGCGCTTCGCGCGGGATTAATCCATCAGAATGTTCAGGAATGCAATTGTGGATAACAGGCCCAAATTGGTTAAAAAATCAAGAATTAAATTATAACAGAAATTGTAAACTAGAAACAACTATAGAAGAAAAAACAAAAAGAATTCATCACATTACTGAAGAGGAACATCTACCACTGTGGATTAAGTTCTCTTCTCTGCGGAAACTTATTAGGATCTTGGCTTATTGCATAAGATTTATTAACAAGGCAAGAAAACTAAATATTAATTTTCCTATGTGGTTGACAAGCAATGAATTAAAAGAAGCGTTAACAATGTGCATTTATCGGAATCAAGCTATGTATTTCTCACAAGAAATCATGGATCTGAAAGAGAAGAAAATCATAAATAAGAAAAGTAAACTTACCTCACTGAATCCATTTCTTGACAGTAGAAACATCTTAAGAGTTGGCGGTCGTCTGGAACGAGCTGAACTGAGTAATGATCACAAGCACCCTATTATACTGCCATCAAAATCGCACCTTACCAGTCTTATTATAGCAGAAGCCCACGAAAAAACTTTACATGGGGGACCACAGTTGATGGTGAACTATCTGCGGTGCAGATATTGGATTATTGATGTCAAGAATCAAGTAAAACTATGTGTGCGCAAATGTGTGGTATGCGCACGTCACGCAGCAAAGACCAATAATCAACTGATGGGCCAGCTACCTCCAGCCAGAGTGACACCGATACGACCATTTTACCAAAGCGGTGTGGACTATGCAGGACCAATCCAAATCCGAACATCTAAAGGTAGAGGACACCATTCACAAAAAGGATATATTTGTTTATTTATTTGCATGGCCACAAGAGCCATACATTTAGAGGCAGTAAGTGATCTCACATCACAGGGCTTTTTAGCAGCATTTAAGCGATTCGTTGCGCGGCGCGGGCAATGTGCTGACATCTATAGCGACAATGGAACAAACTTTGTGGGAGCTGCTCGTGAACTGAAAGCTTTATTCGCTCAAGGAAACTCAAACTTAACCAAAGAAATTGCCAACTGTTTAGCAAACAATGGAACTACTTGGCATTTCATCCCTCCTCATGCCCCCCACTTCGGAGGATTGTGGGAAGCTGGTATAAAATCAACCAAACATCATCTTAAACGGGTGATTGGGAATTCTACACTCACTTTTGAAGAAATCACAACATTGCTGTACCAAATTGAAGCATGTCTTAATTCCAGACCACTCACTCAAGTCAGTAATCACTCTCAAGATCCAATGGCATTAACTCCAGGGCATTTTCTTGTAGGTGAACCACTTATGTTGGTTCCAGAGAACAATTATGAAAAGTCCACTATTTCTAGCCTTAAACGCTGGCAATTAACACAGCAAATGCTCCAACACTTTTGGCGTAGATGGTCACAAGAATATCTGACCCAGTTTTTACATCGCTACAAGTGGGCAAACAGAACTACTGAACCAAACATTGGTGATATAGTTCTAGTTAAAGAAGATGATCTTCCTCCAGCTAGATGGCTTTTAGGAATTATTATAAATAAGCACCCAGGTTTGGACAACATCACTAGGGTTGTGAGTCTTAAATGTAAAGATGTAATAATTAAGCGACCTGTTACTAAAATATGTGTACTACCTGTGACCAAATGAATCTTTACCTGTTTGTTTATTATTTTTGTATAACTTTATTGTGTTTTATGTTGTAATAACTTTAATTATATTTGTTAACCACAATGTCTTCATTAATAATAATGAATCCTTGAATTTAGTTACCTATAATTTTAGATGTAAGTTTATCATATGTGCATTTAAACAATAACCATACAGTCCATTTATTTTTCTGATTTGTTATCGAAGTAATTAGTAGTAAGAGCCCATAATATGTTAATTTTGTGTAATTTCATGTTATGTATGTTCATGGTGGGCGGTGTTTAAAATAAGTATTTTGGTGGGCGGAATGTCTATTTTGTAAACGAAACGTAATTTAAAAAAAAAAAAAAAAAAAAATTGTGTGTAATCATAGAGAACAATAAAAAAAAGAACATGGAAACCTGTTTGATTGAACAAAAACATATAAGTTCGTTTTATTAACAAACTAACGCTTTTTATGGGATTATTTGACCGCTAAACAATGAATATGTGCATTATTTTGTAACTGGTATACAAAGGTGCCCTCATTTGCAGAAGAACCCCTTTGTTCTCAATGTAATTGTGTTTACGAAAAGTATAAACCACTTAATGGGAATGTTTTGTATATAATTTAATAAATCCGTGGTGTTTATCTAGCCTCCGAATAACGAACTCGCATTCGTTTCTAAGACAGACAAGCCGACTGACCCTTTACGTAGGCCTTGGTCCCATGTCTAGGCTATATGAAAACGTTATTGTCACTTTGAGACGACCCGATAGGCACAGGATTGGTAGTGACCCTGCTTTCTGTACCGTGAGTCCTGGGTTCGCATTCCGATAGGCGGTATACTTCCCATTATTTTTCTCTCCACATGGACTATACCCGGATATTTGCAAAGCTTGCGCGGGGACATGGGTCCAACACGTAGAGGCCCTTTTTGAGAATTTTAATGTCATGTTAGCCACCTGCTGGAGTCAACTGCTGAAAATGATAGCATAAACAGCGAATTGAGCTCAGGAGGCGGAGGAACTATAGCAGGAATATGGAAAGATTGGCATATGGAAGGAAGATGGAAAGGAATTGGGACTATGGATTGAGGATTGGATGGACATGAGATAGGACTATTCCTCCCATTATTATTATTACTTGTTGACAACTTTAGCATGGGAAAACTCACCAAATTACATTATATTTACCTTTCGATAATGAGTGGATTGTGTAGGGCCTCTATGTATTGAAATCGAGTCTTGGACTATCGCAGTATCACTGTTGAAAAGGGTATGAGATAAAACCACCGGAACATTATCTTTTCCTTAGTCTTCGACTTGATTCTCGGCGGAATGTCCAAAGGAAAATAGTGAAAATAATCCGGCAATTTATCACGCTGGCCCCGGATTAAAGGTGACGTAACTGAGAACGACGGCCAAAGCCAAAAGCTTCATGTTCTCACGAAAAAAGTTATCTCCAAGTCGCATGAAGTCGATCATGAACACTGTTTAATCAAAATAAATGAACGTCTCATTTTGTTAGAGAATTAAATTTGATTAGAACACAATCTAACCGATCGTTCCTTTTTCATCCTATCATTATTATTTTCTCAATGCAACCGATTTCTTTTTTATCCTAAACCGACAGCGATTATTTGATTTTGTATTATTAATTCGCCCCGAGAGCTTTTATAACTCATCTCATTGAACGGCTTAATGTTTAATAGGTTCACAATCAGATGTGTTAGGAATACTCACAAGAAGAATTAAGCATAGGTATAAAATCAAATGCTGTCAGTTGAGTTAATAATATATATCGGTTGAATTAAGAACACAATAATAATGCTATGACGTCATAGGATGAAAACGTAACAACGCAATCTAAGGATTTTATGTGACGTTCGGTAATTATTATTCAAGTTACATAAATGGCGTGGGGCTAACGCTCGCTTCGTCCTGGCACTGTCATCTGTCTTGTCTGATTTGCGTCGTTCGCAGCCCACGCGTGGCTTTTGCCCGAGCTAGGCTCGCGAGGCTGGGCGGTCGGTTTTGATACGGTCATAATCTATTAAATAGGTATGTGTTTAGACATGCAACATTATCACTATCTACGTTTACACCGATAACAATAATGAGATAATGCGTTAACATCTTTCCGTTAAAGAAGACAACCGAAAAATCTCCATTCGATTACCGTGCAGAAGAAATGTTTGAAACACGTAGCATAATTTATTGGGCGTTACTGAAATCGCTCTCAGTTTATTACGTATAGTATATAAGCGTATTATATTGGAGCCACAATTGTGTATAATATAAAAAAAGGTAGCTTCAACACTCATATTCAAAGTTATGTTTTGCAACGTGACATATCTCCTGACCTAACGAGTTCTACTAAGCATACTGGCCTGTATTTATCCTCTCGAGAGCAGCCAATATTAACTCTTAAAGGTCCGCATAGTTAATGCGAACTTTCCATGCGCACTTAACATTCAAAAGGGCTCAATTTAATTGTCCACAAAATAAATATGTTTTATGAATACTTCGCGACTTTGTTTACGGCCCATTATATAGCAATGAGAGGTCGTAAATTATTTCTTAGGTGTTATGAGCAATAATTTGCATTGTTGTTTACAATTTGTTCGTAAATTGCGAGGCTATTACACAGTTTAGTTATAAGCTAAGCCTCCTTCAGACTGATTGTGTTATAAACTACGTCCGACCCTATAAGACCCTGGGGTGCTGTTATGGTTAGGGAAGTATTTATAGGGGATGATAGGTACATATAATATCGACAATATTATCATTCAGGTAAGAAATGTTTTCTACTTCCGTGTAATAATATGTTTCCACAAGTTGGTCTATGAATTAAAATAAAGAAAATTTGAGTACATACATATTTGGCTATTCAATGTAATCTAAAAAATAATCATTCAAGTTGGATTATGTACTAAAGAGTTATTTGAAGATAACATCATTGGGATGATAAAAAAATGTTAAAAGAAATCTAGATAACTACAAATGTACTGAACCAATCTTGATAAAATTAAAAATCGTCGAAATTGAATCTTTGACTAAAAAGTTATGCGTGGTCAAATAATAAAAAAGGCGTCGAATTGATAATCTCATCCGTTTTTTTCGTCAGTTAAATTTTCTACAAAATAGCTTACATTCGGAAATAACAAACGAACGAGATAAAGAGACATTTTTGGAAATATTCAGCAAAGCGTTATCTATGTTAGCCCTTATCGCAACCCATGAATGATCGCATAAAGCTCACATTATTATCTCAAATCAGTCGCACAATGGTATGGGACAATTTAACCAGCAATCAATGTTAGGTAACGGAGGGTTAGGTTACTAAGTACTCGTATGTACCAGAGTACAATGTTCCTTCACAACGTGTTGATATAATGACACCATTAGAAATCATTTAAACCAAACCATTAAGATTCAAATGAAAGAAAATTCATAGATTTAAACATAGTAAGACAGATACAAAGTGTATTTTTCTACAGCGGACAGTAATTGGGGATTTCTTAAATAAGACTAATTAATGAAAACAAAAATAAACTTTATAAAGTACTTACATATAAAAATCAGAAGGTGATCAGCATTTTTTTTTATTAAACGCGCATTCTCTAATTAAAAAAATACCCAATTTGACAGTAAGCAGACCTACCCCACAGCTACCAACCTCACAGCTACCAGCCCATACAGCTACTTACCCCACGACTGGTGTAAAGCTTAATCCATGTTTAAAACACGGTCTGCCTTTTCCTTTGTTGTGGTCAAACGGTTGGACACGACTTTATCTGTGAAACGAAGGATCGCTAAAAGGGCGTCCTTTCCATCCTTTCTCACAGACGTTTATTTTTTTAATCCAATGCTTGTTTTAAAGTGTGTACCTACTTAATAAAACAATTAAACAAAACTCCAACGGTTGCCGTTAAATTTTCCCTAATGTGTACAGCGTGATTCGGAAAGCGTATACTACAGTATGAACCTGCGCATTTTAGTGCATTTAAAAAAACATACTCTTTATTTAAAACTGACTCAGACTTAACATAATGATTATAAATGCGCTGACAAACGTTAGTGTACACTCTTTCTTAATCACGTTGTATATTATGACGGTTAGACACCGGTATTATACCAACCTTACACAATGGTAGTAGGTAAGAATTAAAAAAAACTCTTTGCTGGTTTTAATTAACCAGTATATCATTTGGTAGTTGTGCCTACAGAGCAGTGCCCACAGAGATGGTTGTTTGTTTAGACATCGCAAACAACTGTGACCGGGGCTCGTTACGACCGACAGCCGATTGCCGGCTCTAATCAACGCTCTCACTTGATTGTGGCTCACTTTTATCTTAACTGAGTTGGATTGATGTCATTCATATACTATCTGCCTTGTTGCAATATATTTGCGCGTAAAAATATACCGTATATCGTAAATATACCATAAAAATATATATTTATTATTTGAGATTACAAATCCAGTAATTTCGGTAAATTAATTCCAATTATTGTGTTTTGTAAAACACAAAAAAAAGTTCTGTAAAAAAAATACAACTGAATTTAGAACCTCCTGCTTTTTTGAAGTTGGTTAAACAGACAAGCTCGCAGAGTTTCTAGACGGTACTTCTTAGTTAAGGTCGCTTTCTGATACGGTTGTAGAGTTAAGAAAAATAAAATAAAATCAAAATCTGTAAGCCCATATAGGCGTATACAAACATTCACTTTGAAATAATGCCATACCTTGTCAACATTGGCATTACACTCTAGCTAGGTAAATGAGGTGTCGTATCTATCCCAGAATCTAGCAATTAGACTAAAATCAATACCTCACAGTGAGTATACTATGTCCCTGCATCACCGCAAAAAACTGTTATCTGTGAAAGAAAGGATAACCATATCCTCAATCCTATAAACAAATCTCTATAACAATGTAACCGCATCTAATAAACAAACACAAACAAGTTGCAATCAGACCAAACATGTCCCTGTTGTTTACGAAGTCAGCGTCTTTGACTTAATTCTAAATGTTTTGTGTATGTAACTACTAGTATACTGGGTGTAACGTCGTGATGTGTCAGTAGGACCTCCGAAGCTATAAGAAATAGAGATATACTCGTATATCTATTTAAGAACCATGTCGTTGATATTAAATATAAGAAATCTGCATTTTTAGATTAAAAAATACTGTTACGGCAATGAAAAATTGTAATTTGAAAAGTAAACCATCGTTATTTCAATGTGCTATACTGTGTAAGCTGTAAGGATTCAACGTTACTATGAAACCTTGTGTGCAAATTTAAAGGAAAATCAATCTCTTATAGTTTGGTGAACCCATACTGTTACACTCATCTGGAGGTTTCAGTCAGTATAATAAATAGCTAAAATATTTACAACTACTGCTGCCGACTAGGAAAGGAAAGAGCGATAACAAGTTGACTGGGAATTGTGTGTAACCTGTGAAATTATAATGGTTTTGCTATCTGAAAAATAGAACGGCATTCCGAACAGGTGGTAAAGTCGTAGCTTATCATTTAGTGTAATTATTGACGATTCAGATGTATTATAATGGTTCAAATTTTTTGATTCATTGTAGAATAAATAAATCATAAACAAATAATTTCAAAAATCACGTTCAAAATAAATAAATCTTGAACTATCCGTAAATACTGACCGGACAATAAATCCAACTTTTTATCAAGAATAACAAATCTGACCCGGTAATGAGATAGTTCTTGAAGCTCGAAACCTCCTTCATTCCTTTCTGCCTGTTATAATAGGATTACCCAACGCTCATTACCAGTCAGCTGCTGGGTAAGCCCTTGGTAATACTATCAGGAAACTTGCAACAAACTAAAACGAAAATACTCCGATATCTATTGCAGGTTTTGTTTCGTGAGTAACAAAAAGCTTAGACCGGAATACGCAATGTACAATATTAAGTCCACAATGTCCGTATGTTATTTTCACAACGCATGGTTGACTCATCACTATTTCTCGGGTGGTCCAACCCTTATTATCTTCAATCAACATATTCTACGGGAACCGCGTTTTTGTCCTAAATTGACATTAATGTATGTCCAACCGGTTATAATGGCTGATGGTATATTATGTATGTTAGAATATTTTGACAAACTGATTAGCGCAGTTAGTATTGACCCTGCTTTCTGTGCCGAAGGTCGCGGGTTCGAATCCTGGTGGGGACAAAGTTTGTGTGATAAGCACGTTTATACCCAAGCATATTTATACCCAAGTCATGGATGTTTAATATAAATAATATATAGTGGGTTCGCCCCAGTCCATTTTACGGTACCCATAATACAAGCGTTGCTTAGTGAGGGACCGTATAGCTGGTGTGTTTGTCTGGCGATATATATTTATTTTTATTTTACGTTTATATTGCCCAAAAAGTTAGGTGGAGATGTACTGTAGTGCACCCACTATAGCATACGTAGAAAAATCCATAAAATTTAGTTTATAGGATAATACATAACAATCCCTTAAATTAAAAGCGATTACGTTGTATCTTTGGAATTATAGTCATCACTCCAGTCCACGGCTCGCGCCATTATTCCAAGCTCGGATCCGCCCCCATTACTCACATTCCTTAAATAGGCTTCAGCTATTTATTTTTGCGCTCTAACCCACCCATATCTCGTGAAAAACTGGAGCTCAGAGAGCAATGGTCATCATTTATAATCTGTTAAAAAGTCAAATATCTCAAAAAGTTATTACTTCACTGAGTGGCGTCATAAAAATAGAAGCTATCATCGTATTACGAATTTTACTATTACGGCGACATGAAAACTGTAAAACTCACTTTATATCCCATTAAGTTAATACTATCCTTTATCTCACTAAAATACTATTTAGTATTCATTCGGCCGATAACATTTCAGCGGGTAAAAAAATACAATCGAATTGAGAACCTACTGAAAACGTTTTAAAAAACAATATTCATCGGCACACACATCAACCGGTTCACGGTTGACCGGTTAATCGAACAAATAAAAACTAATTGCGTACCTTCGACCCTTTTGTTACAACATTCACTTTTTTATAAAGGCCGCTTGTCATGAATACACCTATTTTTATGCAAATGATCGCTCGAATGGTTCACCTCCATGTCAAACCTTATCACGGCACTTTAATGGCGGCATAAACATCGCAATACATTTCGAATCTGCTCTAACAAACGTATGTTACGATCTAAAAAGCCCCCGCGTTTGACTAAAGGAGGTCAGAAGGGTTATTAAGGAGCCCCTACCTAGGTTAATAATGTAGACAGTTTTCATTAGACCCTCGCATATTTTATTTGGACCTGCCGACGCCTCGAAATTTACTCGCATAACACCCTTAGACTCGTTTGTCTTGCGCGAGATAATTTAAGAGGAAATAATTTCGCAAGACAGACTAATTAAACCCGAATTAATTAACTAAGTAAACATAAACAAGTGTTGAGTATAGAGTGATGCGAAATGAACATTCCGTGTGGAAAATTAACGCGACCCGTGAGGAGAAGCGTAATAATCAACTCTAGGTAGAGTTTTGAACAATAGCTAACTATATTTGGAATAAAACTATTGTTTCGGATTTTATCACGTTTATTTTATGTTACCTTTCCAACGTTTCGGCTGCTTTACAGCAGCCATGGTCATAGGAGTACTGAGGTGGGTGTCGTCCTAGTGTTATAGTTTGAACTAGGGTACCCTCATATTGAGATGTTGCTTGCGGTCCAACCTACGCAGAAAGTGCTCACAGTGTCTTGAGGTCTTGCAACGTCGGGAACGTAAAAACATAAAATAGACGCCGATAAAATCCGAAGAGTTAGTTTTATTTCAATGTGTAGAATTCGTGTAAATATAAGAACTTACTGAGCTTTATATATTGTCACCTAAGATCGCTGTGGAACAACATTGACTCTAAATGAGAAAACAATTAATTATTCGGTAGTAGCAAAGAGTATATAACTAACCAACTCGTTC
This sequence comes from Pheosia tremula, assembly GCA_905333125.1. Classification (NCBI taxonomy): domain Eukaryota; kingdom Metazoa; phylum Arthropoda; class Insecta; order Lepidoptera; family Notodontidae; genus Pheosia; species Pheosia tremula. The sequence goes on along the minus strand of HG995404.1, from coordinate 7,964,046 downwards.
CAGCCATATGTAGTTACAACATTAAATGGCTGGTAGCGCAGACTAATTGCTTAAGTTACTTGCTTCTATCTCATCTGTTTTACTTATTCACGTAGAATAAGTTGTAGTTTCTAGAAAAGGGCTTAAAAATAACGAACCCAAGTTTGTTGATTTTATGTTAGCATTACATTATTTTAAGGATTGCCCTTGTATAATACATACTTAAATGCTCCGACGATGTAATACTAAAAACGGTGTCGCGAATGTCATATTGAAGACTGAAAAAACCCAGCTGATTTTTGGAGTACACGCGAATTCACATGGACGTAAGGTCGTAATTCGCATGTAAAACCTTATTCGGCTTTGTTTTTTGTACTTCAATATGTTTTTCGCGTTGCTCCGTCTGTATTATCTCTTTGTCTATGCTTAAATGTAAAAACATAATGTATTGATCTAAATACCGAATCCTATATATTTTTATTTCGATCAAAATTTATATCAATTTATATAAGAATTCAATTCAAAAAGATTGTTTTTCATCAGTTCTTTTCCCACCCTCCGCTATCTTTGAAACCATTCAATCGATCTTGATATTGTTACATCCGCATAAGAACTGAGCGAAGGGAGAATATAACATATGGAGGACTCTCTCTGATTAATGAGCCGCCATTAGTCAACTCAACAGCAAACGATGGGAAAAACCAAGCGACGGGGTGCGCGAGCAACCATTTTCCTTGTTAATGTAATGTGTGAAAATTCCATAAGGGTTCTTCGGTGAGGATGTTCTTAATTATTAGCACTTCAAATGTAATTATTAATCGCAGTTCAAATAAGAATTACGTATGTTTATGAGTGAGAATTTGGTATTGTTTTTTTTTATGTTTTATGATGACGACCGGATTGGTACCGTATTGGTAATGGAGTTACCCGGTTTTGTGTACCGCGGATTTGAGAAACTTTGTGTGATGAGCACGAATGTTGGTTCCTGAGTCATGGACATGGTTGGTTGGTTGGTGGTGGACATGGACATGGTTAATTATATGCTGGGAGACACCCAAGTACATTGTAGGGTACCCATCATACAAGCGTTGCGTTGTTTAGAACCCTACAGTTGGTGTGTTAGTCTGGCGATGTTTGTTTATTTACGCGAATACTACACATTGAAATAAAACATATTTTACGAATTTTGTCGCGTTTACTTTATGTTTTTATGTTCCCGCCGTTTCAGCTGCTTTACAGCAACCATGGTTACGGGAGGACGAAACGTCGGGAACGTAAAACATAAAATAATTGCAATAAAATTTGTTTTATTGCAATTACTTTAAATAATTTTGCTAATTTTTAATATGTTTACCACACTGTAGTAGTAAAAGAAAATGGATAACAGAGCCGAGTGAAATTAACTTATTTTTTCAATTTGGATATGATCAAAATAAAATACTTCGATATCACAAATACGTCTGTAAATTTCAGGAGAAAAATTACAAGTCAACAATAATGTTGACGTCCGTGTCTCATACAGAACGATGACTATATTCCGAGTAACTCTTAGTCAACGACTTAATTTAAAGTAATAAGTTTTTAATCTGTATTCAGGGTCCCGTGATTCACAGTTCGCTTGCACGTCACGTTTGGTCCCCGCCTTCTCCACTTTTTCGTTGTGTCGACTCAAATTAATTCATGCAAACGAGACTTGGCGTTGTCTAAAATAGGTTTAATCTTATCGTTTGTATAATTGCATGGACGACGCGAATCGGGGCTTAATTTTTTTTATCAAGATTAATTTGGTCAGCTGCCAATTTAGGGAAAAGTTCTGTTTAGGAAAAAGTTTTTAATGAGTTCGTGTCCGAATGTAGTGAATAGGGTAAGTCGATTACCACTGTTGGTGGTAGCCACGATCGCTACCTTCTACACTTAGTTTTTTGTCGCGAAAGATCTGGGTTCAAATTCCGGTAGGGGCATACTTTATGTGATGAGCACGAATATTTGTACCCGAGTCATAGATGCTTCATACATATCTAGCAATATTTTACTAAGATCGCCCCTGAATTAGTTTATGAATCTACCCCCCAATCCTTGCTTACATGACAACTTGTACAGTTGGTATGCACAACAAAAAAACAACTAAAAAGCATTACAGAACCCGAGCCCATTCAGTATCCTTGTTGCTGGTTTTCATCACCTTTTTGCAACAGGAAAAATGTGGAAGCTTAAGTTACATGTTATTAGCCGGAATTTATAGCTACTCTGAACCCGCAGATGCGGCCGCTACACAGTAAAGAGGAATAGTTAAGGTAATACATGACCGCTTTTAAAAAGGCAGACACACAGCTACCAACTTGTGTATACAATATTTGATACATTTATTCAATTAATGATTACCATATATTATCCCAATAAAAAATATATGAAGTATAATTATTTAACAACGTCAAATTATAGTTCTAATTGTTGTAATACGCCTTCTCCAATGACCTGCAAACATTCCCACCGCCACTAACATCCTTTGGCTTCCTACCACGCGCGTCACATTTTCGATGGGGCAGTCTGACACTGCGTTTTATCGCTCATAAATAACATTCTAGAACCAATCTACCCCAACGGCCACACGTTTTGCGCCCACAATAATACTATCAATAGCCTTAGCCTCGTACCTACGCGTAATACGACCTTTTCCCTGAAGGCAACAGCCACCGCCGAGGTCTTGTCGCCTGTGGCGGCCTTGAGCTAGTGCCAACTGCCCCTCCGGCTCGAGCGCACTTTGCATTCGCCTAAAAACCCGGGTCATGCGGTAAAGCCCGCAAAAGCCAACAGAATACTACTTATGCATAAGTCATTCAACTAAAAATTTTTCGGTTTGCGCCACAAACAATTGAAAACGCAATATACCCAAAATGCATCGTAAAGCTAGCTCAGTTTGCCGCCTTATCACAATAGAATTGGCATATAAGTATGTATGTAGGTACTTACGCTTGTAGAAAAACCGCTAAGCCTTGCCATGAAGCCATTCGTCTATCTTATCAGTAATAAAAGTTTTTTATTGCTTTATATAAAGGGAAAGTTGGCGATAAACTTCACGAAGCTTCGTTTAAAGTTGAGACAGAAGCGCTTTTAAAGTGAAATCTAGTTTACTACTTTTGCATATATATTTTTTAATTATTACTTTTCTCATAGAAATATGAACAGCAAGTTTAAGTGCCTAATAATGTTCGCAACTAAAACATTAATTTTATTAATACAAATAATTAAATTCATAGAGATAAATTAGATAGAGAGACATAGAGATAGATTTTTTGGAGTCGAGTCACCTTCATCCGTAGGAGAATTAAATACCCTCGAGATACCCTACACGTGACCCTGGGTGGTGCCAACTAGGTGACAACTCTACTGGCGGTAGGCTTCGGCCGTGGTTAGTCACCACCCACTGAACAAAGCCATGTCGCCAAGCGGCCTAGCCGTGTTCCAGCATGATGTTCGGTGTTGCCATTCATGGATGGCGAGTCAGATCAGCTGCGCTGCATGTGCCTAGTGAATGTAGCGTCTCGATCTACTGCCGCCTTCCTACCTAGGCAAGTATGCTCCATCATAGATCTCATCATCACTTACCATCAGGTGAGATCGAGATCAAATACTTGCCTATATGTAATAAAAAAATAAAAATAAAATAATAAATCAATATCATATTTAAGAGACAATTCGCACAACAAAATATACTAGAATGGTTGGAGTTCAATTAACTTCACATAAGTAATGTTTCACATCCGCCATCACTTGCTTTTAATTATAAAGCCGCTTCTACATCTAGCGAGTTTCCCCCAAGTCAACGGTAACTGCATTAACTGGTGCCGACATTGTTAATACAATAATATAGTATTACTGGATATGACATTATTTGTCATGCATGTGTGTGTGCCATTAGAGGCAAAATAGGCTCGTATAATTTAACACATGTTTAATTAATAAATAAACTGAATCTGAATGAAAGAATCCACATTTTTTTTTATATAAAATAGCCCAAGCTTCTACTGCAGCAGAAATAGTCATAAGATCTAATAGGGCTAAGTCTAAATGTAAGTAGGTATATTCTTATCGTTTTCTCTTAGTTTCAACAAAAACAATATTGTAGGGCATACCTTCCTTTATTTGCTAAAGGCGCTGCCGCCTTGAGCCTTTTCCAATTTTAAAATACCAGTATTTTGCTTAACGATGTTCTCGCTTAATCCTTCAATTTGTATTTTTTTGCTCTATACTCTTGCTGGTCCATATTCAAACCTATTGTAAATAGAACACAATCTTCTGATCCACATGATATTAAGTTATCTAAATAATCATGCCACCGTAACAAAGGAATTTCGTGCCAAATATAAAGTTTTGCCGTTAACCGCGTGATTGGGTATCCGATGTTACCTATTTCTCAAAGTTAACCAATTGTCAGTAATAGTGTGTTTCATTCGTGGTTTTATCTCCACTATTTGTGGGGTGGTGCTATTACAGAAAACTATTACAAAAATATGTTTCTTAAGTATTTCCGTCGTATGTAAACTTAAAAGACGTGCTCTATATTTAAACATTTCCCGACAGACAAATAAAAATCTATGTTAATGTTGATACCGTTCTTATATTCATCGGTTGTGCTACTCTTGCCCTTCGTAAAAAACAATAAGTTTTTTTTAAATACTTTCAGCGCTATCCAGAATTAATAGCCGCTCTACATCGTCGCTCCGCTACACGTTTGCAGCTACAATCTGTCACAAAGTTAGCTCTTGGAAAATTCCGGGCGAATGTAAATCAAGGACGCTTCCTTTACTAATTCACTTACTGACACTTCGCATAATGATGAACAAAGAGACTGGATTACGTTGTAACTACCGGATACGCCGTTCAATCCTCTGGCTGGTACGAGATAATTTTTTTTTAAATAAATATCGCCAGACGAACTCACTGACTATACGGCCCCACACTAAGGACCGCTTGTATTATGGGTACCGTACAATGGGCTGGGGGCGAACCCAGTATATATTACTTATATACATATTAGACTTGAGTACAAACATTCGTGGTCATCACACAAACTATATCTCTACCAGGATTTGAACCCGGGATCCTCGGCACAGAAGCAGGGTCAGTTCCAACTGCGCCAATCCGGCCATAATTATTTTAAGCTTTATTATTTACTAACTGTGCCCGCGACTTTTGAGGCTTTGTTTTTAATATCCCGGGACAAACATATTCTAGACAACCTTGCTGTAAGCTATCATGCATGATCAGACACTAATAATAAAATTAAAAATGGCAGACCTGGCTCTTTATTAGTATTATGATAGAACTTGATATGGTGATAGCTTTGTTATAACCCGAGTTGACATAAAGAGGATATTTTTTATGCAAGTAAATTATGATACGTTTCTCTTGAAAAATAGTGGAAAGTTCTCGGGTGCATACTAAGCAAACTGCTCCATTACCTACATCGATCGTCTCGTATTTTTTTTTATGGCAATTTGCCGGTCTTGTTTGACTCAGTAATTTCTGCCAGTGTCATGTGATGGCTACTCATGTGTATGTTGTTATTAAACATTAACGGTCAAATTTATAGAAACTATAATCCCTCTATAAATTTCTTGAAAAAAATATTTGACAGCGCTGTGAGCACTTTTTCCATAACAAAGAAAAAAATATCCACTCTTTCTCCATCGTGTTAAAAAAACAAAACATCAGTCGCGACACGAGCAAGCATCATTTCACTAGATACCTCGGTTATTACCCACGGTATAAAAATGCCAAGGGATTTATTGTTTTCCGTCTGACCTGGTTCTCTTTTTCCCAATAAATCCGATTATTGTTCGCTCGCGATCGTTTGTAAGCGAATCAATGCTGGCTTACGAGCAATCCTTTATCCGCCCAATCAGCGTCCCGATGTACCAAGTTTAAGGAAAATTAGCTTTTTGTATAGACGTCGTGGCAGTTGGATTTTATTGACGCGGAGGCTGCAATTGGTTTCAAATGCTAGATCAAAATTGCGTAAGGATTTGACTGATCTGCTCTCAAAGTAATTGCATTTGAAACTAATGCAATTGTTACTAAGATAGTAACAAGTTGCAGCAGTGATAGCCATGTTGGTAGAACGCTTGCCTCGGTCACGAGGATTGCAGCTTCAAACACCGGCCCGCACCTCTGGGATTTTTCATGGGCAAATCTCATTTTCAACCATGATTATCACTTGCTAAACGGTGAAGGAAAACATCGTGAGGAAACCTGCATGTCTGACACTATCCCTCGAAAGATGTGTGAAGTCCGCCAACCCGCACTGGGCCAGCGTGGTGGACTATGGCCTAATCCCACCTCGTATTGAGGGGAGACCCGTGCCCAGCAGTGGGATATTAAAAAAGGGCTGGAATTATTATTATTATTATATAACAAGTTGCAGGTTACAGCAACCAAGTTCTCATAATGCTTGTAACTTAATGCCACTGCAGGCTTCCGCATTTACATACAGCTGCAGTTAATGGCTCAAGTTAGCGTTGCGTTACTTAGTTCTTAATGATAGAACGATATGTCACTTGGACTTAAGCATATACTTAAATAACACGTCATTAGCAACGTTGCAGCCATTAAAATTGAAGAAGTGCAAAAAAACTTAGAATGGGTAGAGGTGCCTTGAACAGCAGCAACGTGTATATTCAAGAAATCCTGAAAGAGATCCGAATGAAATTAGAATTAGATGAAGATAGTTGGCGCATAACAAAAAAAGGCTGATACCCAGCACTCGACAATTAGGCGTGGATAATGATGATGTGACGTAGATGCAAGCCTTTCCAGTCCGGTTTATATGTCATCAGCCATAAGCTCATTATGTCATCGGCCATGAAATGTGCGGTCTTAATTCTATTGAAGATGTCAATTAATGTCAAAGTCAAATCGTTTATTTCGGCCTACGGGGGCACATACAAATTGTCATTTTAATTTTTTTCTTAACTCTACAACCGGATCGGAACGCGACCTCAACTGAGAAGATCTAGCGAGAAACGCAGCGGGCTTAACCTTTTTTTAAAGCCATATTTTTTACAAAAAATAAGCTCCAGTGTGTTGCCATGCGACTGGCGAATGGCAACCCTGATCGTGACGTAGTCTTGGGCCGCCGATGGAAGAGAATACCTTGCATAGCATATTACTATACCATGATTCTGCATCACGAACTCTAGAGTACTAAAGGTAGAGTACAGAATAAAATATAGAAAGACCAACTCCGGATCCGGGATTTTATTTCACAAACTCTATGCAAATAGTAATAGGCCACGCGGGTGCTCTAAATTTTTAAATTTATATCACATACTCTGGTTTTGTATTGTATGCCATGCATATTAAATGGCTAACTGTATTCGGGGATTTTCATTTTAAAATCTCTAGGATCTGCCTATGAATAATATTTTTACAATAATGCCATACATAAACCCTCACTTTCTGACACTGAAATGACAACTTTATCTCAATACCTAAGAGCAGTATATTCCTTCTGCTAGTTTCTTGGTAATGTCATACCTATGGCACACTCTCCATATTGCAGCTTTACTCAGTGATAACAGGCAGTGAACTGCTACCTAATTGTATCCTTTGCTCACCGTTTAAAGCACGTTTTAAACCTTCTTTAATAATATCGAATTCTCTTTTCCACCTTAAATAGAGAACAATATTGCTGTTCATTGGTTTATGGTATAGAAACTCCAAAATTGGTGCTTATATTTAATTTATCAATATTGCTAATGTATTTCAATTAGAAATCTAAAATTCTTACTGTTTGTCACGTAACCGCAAACGCTAATTAATAATAATATTAATAATATTAATAGTATGATGTCACACCCATCGCCATTTTGACATTTAACCAACATCAGCCTTTATTTCTATTTTATGCTCTATACGCTGATGTTATTGCAGTGCTGTGGCAGCAAATGTTTAAACATTATATTTAGAAATTATATATTTTGCAGAAAACACTAACTAACACGAATGTTTCTTTAGGTTTATTAGACATACTAGCTGCGCCCCGCGGTGTTACCCGCGATTAAAAAGTATGTCTAACCCACGCGAACCATACATTTTACCGGGATAAAAAGTAGCCTATGTGCTATTCCAGACTATAATGTATCTCTGTGCCAAATTTCATCCAGATCCGTTCAGCCGTTCTAGCGTGATTGAGTAATAAACTTCCATCCACCCAGCCTTCCAAACTTTCACATTTATAATATTAGTGGGATTAGTAGGATAGCTGTACATTAAAGCATCCGACACCAGTATCTATACGACCTTATTTAAACCGCAGCTGTAATACATAAGAATAACTTATGATTGTAAAACTTGAAAATGGCTTTAGGGTGCAATATATCGTGTACCTACTCATATCTACACAAAGCACGTATAACCGATAGAAAATTTACGATATGATAGTCGGGTTTTACAACACATTAAGCAATTGTGAGCCTTGGTCCCACGTGCTATAAAATAAAATCGTTTGTATAAATTGTTAATTTATCGAAGATATTAATTGTTATAATTTCCAGGCACGGTGTAGAGAGAGCGTTGGTTAGGTCAAGGTTTATCTAGGTGAGACCGGATTTGTAATATATAGTCTTGATTAACTTAAGATTTAGTGGTAAAACCTACCTGAGGATCAGATGTAGAAATGACTGCGGTGCTATCAAAACTCATCCAAGATCTGCCTCTTTAACTAAACTGGAACAATAAAATTCAGTTGCGTACTTTAGACGTCATAGAAAAGCTTCTGAAATCCGTCGAGAAGTTCTTCACTTGACATGTAAAAAGAGCTCAAAGATTTTGAGTTCACACATTCTCCTGAATATCAATAGTAGAGTCTTACTCTTATGTAGTAACTGTGCTTTACTAAACACGTTACGGTGGCAATTCCGGTTGTCATTATAATTTTTTTAGCCTGACAACATTCTGACTAATAGTAGTCAAATAAAATAAGCCACAGATGACAGGTAGTAACAGGTAGTAACTTCACGATGTTCTAATAAAACCCTATCCAGAACATCATTGACGGGTGGTCAATAAAATATCTAACAAATAAAGTCTGAACTGAACTTATCAGCACATTTTAAATCATGTCCTAAGAGGTATCAATATAGTTAACCGTTATACTATTCCAACAATACCTACTAAACATTCCAAAACAAACAAGTAATATATTGAGTACCCCCCCCCCCCCGCCCCTAATTTCAACCGAAAAAAAAATCTTGTGTAACATGATTTACAACACTTATTCTCAACACGGTCGAACTGCCGAACCGACTCCCGAAAGTTGATGATATAAATATCCAGCAGAAACATTTACATGGGCTTTTAGTATTCTCGGTGTGTCGTCAAGTTGGGCAACATTTCACCCGGTAAGACACTTTGCCGGGACTAAATCATACGCGGGTGCGTGTTCGCCGGGGCAAGCGGAGGGTTTAGCGAGAGATAAGCGAGGTATGAGGGAGGCATTAAAATAAAAGATGTAATTTGACTCTCAGATGTCAGGTAATGTATGATAAATGGGGTTTTTTTTTTTCTTTATTACCCTATAGGCAAGCAATTGATCTCGATCTCACCTGATGGTAAGTGATGATGAGATCTACGATGGAGCATACTTGCCTAGGTAGGAAGGCGGCAGTAGATCGAGACGCTACATTCGTTAGGCACATGCAGCGCAGCTGATCTGACCCGCCATCCGTTAATGGCAACACCGAACATCATGCCGGAACACGGCTACGCCGCTTGGCGAAATGGCTTTGTTCAGCGAGAGATAAGCGAGGTATGAGGGAGGCATTAAAATAAAAGATGTAATTTGACTCTCAGATGTCAGGTAATGTATGATAAATGGGGGCTTGGAATGAAGACAATTGGTCCGAAATCTGTTACATGCAACCTTTGAGTATGGTGGCAACAATGATGTAGATAAATTTGAACTTAATAAAAATCGTTTTGAAGTTAAGTGTTAAGACGGAAGCCTAAGCACTCAATGGGTTAGACAACCATGGGTTTATGCAACCTGTTTAAGTCTATAACCGGGGTTGAACTCCGGAGTTGAATCGATTTCTTATGGTAATTTAGTCCTTTTGATCACAATCAAAGCAATGCTAATATATAATACATTTTGCCATATTATTGCAGATAATATAGAAATAATATACGTCATGGCATTCTCATTTTTCTATCAAAACTTCGCACAGCTAACGATGTACCGCCTTCTTTATACCTGCGTGCTGACCATAGCCCGCCACGCACCAGAAGGCACATAAACTATGAATAAGTGATGCCCACCGAATACGTAATGTACACCGACGCAAGGATTTGCGCTGCTGCCGTGAATTTGAATTTTTCAATTCTATTACTCGTATCGCTGATTTTGATATTATTTTGGGATGTTAAGGTTTGGGGTCGTTGGAATTGATGTGATTTATATTTTACCCCTTGCCGTGTCTGTTCTGCTTCGTAGACAGAGTTTATTTATGATTCTAATCTCATTTTTGATACTAGATACGTAGGTACTTAGAATATAAAGCTGATAGTTGATACTATATGGAACCGGTAAAAATAATGAATTAGATTGACCAATAGAGCAAAGAATTTCAATGATTCCATCAATGGCATCATCGCTCGCTCTTTCGTTAACCCTTCCTTTACAAAATAATCGTCTTGTTGTTACGCTACAGAAGTGTACATTTAATATACCTTTTCTGAATCAGCCTGTTTACACAATAGGAAAAGTACTTAAGAATATATCGATGTCAAAAGCATTCGTAAAAAGCCAAGAGCATAGCACGCAAACCGAATCATTAAGTGGATATTTTAAAAATGCTTTTTTATCTTTTCACAACATTTATTTCCTTAGTCATAAAGTGGGAATTTAAAATAAAATTCTTAATTACACCCCAGAGAGAGAATTGGAATAAAAATAGCTTTAATCATTCTTGTTATATCGGCCAATGAAACTTTGTGACAGAATTTCAAATGGTAATAAAATATAGCCACAACTTCACTAATGCCTTTCTAAATCTTTAATTCTGAGTAGAGTACCTTCTTAGATAAATAGAGATTTAAAAAAATACCAATTTATTAATTACCTAAAACTTGCAACATTTCAGCCCCACAACTGAATTTAAATGATGCCATAAAACAATACCACAATAATCTCTCTTTACGGCTGAAATATAGAGATAGAGCGTTCAAAATTTACATACATATTAGATAGCAAAGTTTCGACAGCCAGATGAACTTTGCTATACCTACTTGCTGATAAAGTTACACTTGCAGAAAATACTTTAATACCCTATGTGCACGGCCTTATATTGTTATAGAGAGCTTTTTATGGAAATAAGTTTTCTCTACTACGTATATACATTGTTATATTATACGATGTAACAATAATAGTGTAACATATTGAAAAGTGTTAAAGATTAAGTAATTTATTTTTTATACCTTATCGGCAAGTATTTGATCTCGATCTCACCTGATGGTAAGTGACGATGAGATCTACGATGGAGCATACTTGCCTAGGTAGGAAGGCGGCAGTAGATCGAGACGCTACATTCACTAGGCACATGCAGCGCAACTGATCTGACCCGCCATCCATGAATGGCAACACCGAACATCATGCCGGAACACGGCTAGGCCGCTTGGCGACATGGCTTTGTTCAGTGGGTGGTGACTAACCACGGCCGAAGCCTACCACCAGTAGAGTTGTCACCTGGTTGGCACCACCCAGGGTCACGTGCAGGGAATCTCGAGGGTACTTAATTCTCCTACGGACGAAGGTGACTCGACCCCTCGATACTGATGATAATGATGATGTTTATTGTAAACCACACTTTGCAATGTGCTCACATATTTTTTTATAAATATATTTTTACTCACACTCCACTTACTCTATTCCTTAAATAGTGTAGGTACACTATTATTGTTAGACCTTTATATGTTACGTTACGACGTTCCATGAATCATCGTTCCGACTCGTATAATCTATAAAAAAAAATGGTAAGTAAATCAATTATTAGGCTGTGATAACTTTTTTTTATTTAACAATCATGAAGATATTTATTTGTCATAGCCACAAAACAATATTGCAAGGAACCTCTTTGATTCCATAATTAATGAGGAATATGGGTATTATTTATTTAGGCTTTTGAAACGTAGGTTGTAAAAGAGCTTAGTAACATATATATTCCGACATTGTTCATAAACTAACTATCATTCCTTAGCAAGATTTATTACAAAGCACCACATTTGTTTGGAACTAATACGGATGGAACCTTTCAAACGAAGTAGGTTAAAATTTCACATTCCATTAGTAGCAACGAACAATATTTCAAAAACCCGGTTTCCAGTTCGAGCTTTGAAGCGAAATTTCAAAGAGGGAATGTTTGAAAGACGCAGGCCGGGCGCATTGTTACGCCAAGTCGCGTTTTGCAGCGGTGGGAAGACCGGTACCTTTATTTTTTACGGCTTCTTAACTTTGAGACGCCGTTGGACACTTCTCTTCGCAACTCGCCCGTATTTTTCTAGAATTAATAGCTCTTTCTTCGTTGTGCCGTCACGTTTTGCATTTTAAACAATATTTTTAGCGTGATACAATGCATTATTGAATACTTCGTGGTGTCTTCTGATATTTGACACCGTTTTGACGTTTTTGTTTTGTGTTTAATTATGTTCAAGAGAAGCCTACTAGAGGTTTGAGCGTAGGGCGCTCGGCATTGTACCAAGTAGTTACGGGTTTGATTCTTGACAAGTAATTTATCCACAGAATGTTTGTAGTTGCTGCAACTTAATTCCAATGTTATACAGCACCATGAGGTGATAAATTGTAACATAATAATATCATACTTGAAGAAATTTAACCTCGCTTACTTATCGACCGGGCGGGAAGATATTGTGAATTCCAGAAAACATAGCATAAATATAGTTGACACAGACAAGAACAAATAAAAAGAATTTCCAAGATGGGGGCGTTTTTGATAAGGTAGCCCCTAGGGTACGACCCACAGACAACTCGGACCGTTACGACGTTGCGATAATTTAGTGGATTGGGACCCTCACTTTGCAATGTGTTCCTACATACCTACTAAAATGAAGATAATATGAACTGGTGATAACAGTCATATAGCGATGGTACTAAAGGTCCTATTACATGTTGCGAGGTGTACAAGATGATATCTCTCTTACTTTGTATTCACTTCACTTTAAATTTAAAAAACAGAAAGAGTAGTCGGACGGACGGACAGACGGACAGATAGTCAGACAGACATACGGACACACGGACATAGGGATACAATAAGGGTTACTAGATTGACTATGGAACCCTGAAATATATCACTTCCTGAAGACAACCAACTTGTTTAGTCAATCATTTTGCCAACAACAGAGTTTGAAAAGACACTTTGTCAGTAAACTGCCACATACAAAATACTTACGAGGTGGAATAACAAAAAAAAAGTTAATTCTGAATTACACTTGTCAATACTAGTGACAAAGGGTTGGAGGGGTCATGACCGGTCAAGACGTAGTACTAAAGATATGTCGGCCGCGTTCAGACTGCTCGCACTTCCGGCGCTACTTCAACGCCCTAATTTAAACACGTCCTTTGAGATAAGTACGTTGAATATAACTCGGACTAACTCCGGAGAAACGAGGAACTTAGTGGCTTTGTGGTACGTTACTGATAAAATAAATAGACATTGACATTAGCTGCCTTTACACGTATCTACATTCACGTGGGCACGTGAAACAGCTATCGGGTGGGAAAGAGAGCGCGCGTAGAGAAAGACAAGAAGAATGCAAAATCGCGTAGGCTGCGGCACTGGTCACAAAAATTACTCGCAGTGATTGACCTTTACAGATTTCCATTCTGATTAAAAATAAAACAATCATGCCGCAAAACAATGAACCCTTAAACTGAATAAACAATTAACGCATACTGCGCGTGCCAGCTATCGTGTGCTCTATCCCCCGCAACAACAACAAGAGAAAGACGCGTTCACAAACCGGCCACACATCTTTGCTTGTCTGTTTTTTTAACATGTTGTGTACATATATGTAATACGAGTAATACTTGTGCAATATGAGCAACCTTTTTGATTACACATGATACTCGTTTTAACATCACTTAAAAATAACAACAAGCAAAGGGAAGAGAAACTAACCCGCAACGCATGTTTTCATTTTAAAACGCAACATAATTTTAAAACAAAACATATTTCCGACTAAATTTATAGAACTTGTTAGAAAGTTTCAGCCACGGAGTCACCTCTTAAATCTTTAAAGTTTCCGAGGAAGCCGGGAATAATATACCTGTTATGATCTACAATTAATTTTCTAAGAGCACTCATTAACTCCTGCTGTAGGTACAAACTCGCGCGTTTTTTAATGTTTCCTCATGGTATTTATACTTTATACTTATTACTTTTTCTTTGTTAATACTCACCCCAAATTGTATAGGCCTTTTATTCAATTAACTTTGAAGTAAAACTAATTTTAAGGATTTTATCGCATTTATATTGTTTTTACGTTCCCGACGTTTCGGCTGCTTTAGAGTACATTACACTTCTCCTGTTACCATGGTTGCTGTAAAGCAATATATGTTTCAAAATGGACTTGTTTATAGTTTCTTAATATAGTTAGTTTATGAATTGAGGATATCAAGATTTCGAATAATCGAAAAATTACGCAAGATTTTTTTCAAAACAAATCAAATCCTAAAGAAATATCTACAAGATCTCGCCTACCCTATTTATATACAAACTAATTTCACAGATGGAAATAAAACAGAGTGCTCACATACTTCATAACATATCACACAATAAAATAAAACAATATGGCAACTACAAGATACGGTGGACCCATTAGATATATATGGCGAGCAAGACGCGCCGTAAAATATTTGAGTCACCTTCGCTTACCAAACTCAGGGTGCTATCGCTACTCAAGAGCCTACCGTTACACACACTTATCTCGACAGTCATCTTAACAGGGTACCCAGAATGTTATCAACGCCATTATTTTGGAAAGACAGTTGGAGATTACACTTCATTATAACGGTTATAGCGAACCCTGTGAATGAAGAGGCACTTATTACGTGCAATAAAGTAGTTGTTGAGTTTCATTGGGTTCTACTTTGAGTGGTGAGGGTTGAGTGGAATGGTTGGGCAATCGAGTGTCAATGAATGTGTAATGAAGGCACCTGCAAGATTTATAATATCCTTACTGATGCATTTAGGTTATACTTTGAGGACTTTCCGCGAAATTATATTTGATATTATGTCTTGATCGTTTTTAATATAAATAAATAAAGTAACCCTATGTAATCCTAATAGTATAAGAAAGGTCTCTGATCGCTTTGTCAGAGTATTCGAGGGCGGGGCCGAATAGCACTCGGAACAAAAAAAAAAATCAGGCCGTCAATATATTGGGATACAATGTATTGAAACAGCAGCAAATACGATATGTACTTTCAGAATCTACATTCAGTTTCGAAGCCTCTCCGCGTCAAAGCCTTCAAGTTTGTGTTCCATCTCCACGCCTCGCGTCTCGAATAGACTGTCAAAACCGTTATAGTTAAGATAGAAAAGCGGAACTAATTCCGGTCGCTCAGTGAAACTCTAAACTGTTTGGATGCATAGCAAGCTATAAGCGAAGGCGATGAGGCCTTTCTTTCGATACGATTCAAGTTAATTAGTTCAATTCAATCGACACAGTTGGTAATGACCTTGCTTTGTACTTGTTTGTTTTTTTTTGTATAGTTTTGTTTTTAGTTATATAGTTGTTAAAAAAGAGTTAAAAAAAGACAAGCCCGCTGAGGATCTCGCCGGATCTTCTCGGATCGAGGAGGGATTTTCAATTTATAGTAAATGAATTTACAATCTCTATAATCAGATTGTTATCTATTTGGATCTGTTATGTTGCCTAAATTATTAGACTGAAGTATTCTTACTGCGCTCTCCCTCAGTCTTGCCTAGTAGTGCCTGGTACTCTGCCTGATGCATGTACAAACGATTTCGGTTCTTATTTACATTTTATTTTCAGTCTATAACTTACATTACAACATATAGAAAAGCCAACTAACTGACAGAAAACAAAGTTCTGAATCAGTTTATCGCGTTGCCTTCGGAACTCCGATATAAGGTCTCAATTTTGCACAATTCAATTGTTTAGTTGTAAATGTAATTTTTAAAGTAAGAACGTTACTATTGAACTGCACTAAAAAAAACTGACGGACTGATTTGTTAGTGTACCTTTACATGACTATTGGTAGAGTCTTCAAATCAACCTTACAGATTGGGTACCAAGTTGTGACGTTCATAGAGGCTTCTGTAGCAGGATAGTTTTCTTAAATACCTAATGGTTGAAATATACTATTGTAATATGCGACACTTCGTAAACTTAATATCCTATTTTATAAAATATATATCAGTGATCGTTTGCACGCAGCAAAAGTGGAAAAACATATTACATCAAGCATCGCGTAATAGTATATATACCAACTCAGCTCTGGATGTCAACCAGATGCATGATGAATGAGCTATTCGGCGGTTCATCAATACGAAATTATATAAATCCTTTAGACAAGATCTAGGAGCCCACTCTACCTTTTCATAGACAGCGAGGCGGCGCATAAATCAAATAACTTTTCAAGCCACGTCCTCTTAAGTACCTGGATGAACGAATGAGTTGATATGCATCTAGCGAATCACTTTCGTCATAAAAGAAGGTAATAGACTCATTACGCCCGACGACAACAAGCAGCACCCCATCCAAGTTTTGACCTTGATAAATTAGAGGTGCAAGCTACTAACTAGAGTGGTATGTCTTAGAAAAACGCTATGTGCCAGTTAATTTACGTCTCCTGTATTTCTATATTCACGCGCTCACTTTCAGAACATTACAGCTCAATGTTGAACAACTAAGTAGCTGAATGTGTAATCATATCAGAGCAACCCTTAGGTAGCGCTGAGCAAAGACTCCACTCTACAAATTGGAATCTAGTTGGAAATGAAACGTGCGGGGTTTTGTCGGTCTTTTCAATTTTATGGAGTGAAGTTTTTGAATAATTTCTTTTACGGACCTTTTTTGTGAACTTTCGTGCGCATTCCATACACTTTGATAATTGATTATAGTTAAACGCAGATTGGGGCAAATTACGGAAGACTATCTCTAAATATCGAACCCGCAATCACCGATCGATAGCAAACCTAGCTCATCTAGAGCCTAGTTGAGGTCATCTGCGGGACATAAAACCAAAATAAACACACAAGTCGTCGTAATAGTCAACTGAACTGGTTCTATGAAAGTTAAAATGGGCTAACCACGAAATGCTTTTGCCGTTTCGACGCAACAAAGTTTTCTCTCAGATGTTTTCCACGCTTGGACGGTCGGGACCGCAACAAAGCCAAAATTAGCCCCTGAAACAAACCAGGCCGCGTTCTTTGAGCATTTTCTATAACAGCCGTCCCGTGACCTATTTTTTGTTATAATCGTTGGGTGTTTTAATCAATCTTGAATGAAAGGAGTTCTTACGAAACGGGGTGTAAATTGTGCCGGAAACGTCCGGCCTTTCACGAGATTGTTTGAATCCTCGTAATCTACCATTCATCTCTTGAGCTTTGCTTTCAGAATTCTTTTGATTTTGTAATTCCAGATCTTAAGTATTCTCATTTAAATATGGATACTGGGATCATGATATAATGCGATACTTAATTTATTTCATATCTTATAAAAAGTCCGAACGTATTTTAAACCAGCGTGTTTTTTTTTTGTTTCTATATTATTCTCACAGTCAACAGTTATACAAATAATATGAGCATAAAACTTGGAGCTTGTCTTAAGAGTGCCGTAGTCATACTAGTCACTCTTATAATTACCCAAACGTATAGTTAGAATAAATTAACAAACAATTTTGCCAACTGAAGTAAGGTGCTTTACAATCAATTTGGGGGTCTGTGCGGGTTACAGCCCTGTTTATATTTAACAATTATGAAGTTCTTATATAAAAAAACATCCCTAAAAACAAAGTGTTCAATAGCTTTTTTATTTGATACAACAATATGCGTATTCGAGAACAATTAGGTATTCCACACTAGCCCCACAATTGTTCGACTTCCGAACTGAATACAGGGCATTGTGAAAATTTAATACGGCCAAAGATAAGCTAACTCGTTGCCAGTTGAGCCATCGGGATATAACTCAAAGCCCCCGGGGCCCACCGCCTTGCTACCTGCCCATAACATTTCAATCTTGTACATTATTCACAGAATAGTTGGCGAGTTATTTTTGGTACGGAAACGAGTTTTTGATCGAATTGTATGGAGTGTGATTTATTGTTGGCGATTCGTGGCTTTGTATTGCGAGTGATATGTTATAATTGAAGTGAAATCGGCTTGAATAATTAAATCCGACTTAGATGATATTAATGAAATTATAATGTTGGAGCTAGGTCAACAAGTTTAGATTTAGATGTCAAAGTAACAGAATACAGAAAAATCACTGTTATCCAAAGCTTGTCTAAATAAAAAAAATTGATTACCCATTTTAATAACTCACTGATTGGCAACCGCCTCCCCTTGACGCGAGAGGGATTCAGACCAACAAACGAATGCAAAGAGAACCACGAATCAATTATTCTTTTATTCATAAGTATCCGTCGAATTTGTTCTGCAGCTCGACCCGAATGCTCATACTATGACGACATGTGCCCTGAGTCTTATCATAGGTTATTGTTTACTAAAAACCCATTAAAGTTGGCGCAGCAGGTTTCCTGTAACCCTCGCACAAACATACTTACACCCAGTTACAGTTCTTTAAAAGGTCTAGGTAAATGAATGGATAAAATATTTTTTTTTAGAAAATTGACCTTTGGGTAGGTATTTTGCAAACGTCAATTGAAATGATTTTTTTTAATACGAAACATGGAAGATTTTATGCAGGCTTATAAGTCAATTTGAGGATACTTTACTGACCAAATGCCGCACTTGTTGGGACAACTGGAAAAGTCATGTTTTACTATTTAGTTTTATATTCCTACACTCGTGCAGGTTTATAAACACACAATGGTTAATATTCCACCAGAATTACAAAATTAATAACCTTTATCCTTTTTTTTTTTTTTTTATACATTATAGGCAAGTATTTGATCTCGATCTCACCTGATGGTAAGTGACGATGAGATCTACGATGGAGCATACTTGCCTAGGTAGGAAGGCGGCAGTAGATCGAGACGCTACATTCACTAGGCACATGCAACGCAAACGATTTGACCCGCCATCCATGAATGGCAACACCGAACATCATGCCGGAACACGGCTAGGCCGCTTGGTGACATGGCTTGGTTCAGTGGGTGGTGACTAGCCACGGCCGAAGCCTACCACCAGTAAAACTACCCTCAAAAAGTCTTGAATAAAAGATAGTCATGAACCAAATGATTATCAATTTTCCAAATGAAAAACGTAATCTAATTACGCTGCTAGCAAAAACTAAAACAGTACAGTATGTAGTCTTTACTTGAAGTAAGTATTTTCATTAACTAAATACAGACCGCATAGTTTAGTAAAGTTAGGGCGTCTATAAAATTGCACTAATGAAATTAGTTTTGGGCTAACAGCCATAAGATACTGTATGTACTGACCGTGGCTGACTTTGAACAACACCTATAAACCGAACGATGGTTTATACCTATATGGCGACCTGATTAGCTCAGTGGGGCCCTGCCTTCTGCGCTGAAGGTCCCGGGCTCAAATCCTGGTAGGGACAAACTTTGTGTGATCAACATGAATTGTTATGCCCGAGTTATGGATGTTTAATATGTATATAAGTATTATATACTGGGTTTGCCCCCAGTCCATTGTACGGTTTGCTTAGTGTGTGACCGTATAGTTGGTGTGTTCTTCTGGCGATTTTATTATTATTGAGTAGAGACAGATGAATAATTTTCTGTTATCTTATGGATAAATTATGTGCTGATAGGCAGGATACCTACTGAATATGTTGTTCACCCAGTAACCTATAGTGCCTCTCTTCAGAGCACACTGCTAGATGTTTTATCGATACTTTTATTTCCATAATATAAGTAAATAGATCTCTGGAAGAGCGCAGCAGTAAGGGCACAATTACAGGAATGCCAGAAAAAATACAGAGCTTGAAAAAGCGTGTCGATATTCGGAGGGTGTGCATATCAGGTGTCCAGAATAATACTGAGTATCAAATCTATCTGAGTAGTTAGTATACATCCATGTATAGTGATCAATCAGGTGATCTCTAATACTAGTGATATATAAGGTGTAACAATAATAAAGTAAAATATTTTAACAGGGCTAATAGTACCTCTTGGGGTCGAGTCACCTTCGTCCGTAGGAGAATTAAATACCCTCGAGATACCCTACACGTGACCCTGGGTGGTGCCAACCAGGTGACAACTCTACTGGTGGTAGGCTTCGGCCGTGGTTAGTCACCACCCACTGAACAAAGCCATGTTGCCAAGCGGCCTAGCCGTGTTCCGGCATGATGTTCGGTGTTGCCATTCATGGATGGCGGGTCAGATCAGCTGCGCTGCATGTGCCTAGTGAATGTAGCGTCGCGATCTACTGCCGCCTTCCTACCTAGGCAAGTATGCTCCATCGTAGATCTCATCATCACTTACCATCAAGTTTGATCGAGATCAAATACTTGCCTATAATGTAATAAAAAAAAAACCTTAAAACGATAAAAATAAAAAACAGACTAACGTTGAGACCAAATATTTTTGCATGGTTTTATGCCACTATTGAGATTTTTGAACGATCATCGCTTCTTCGCCGTCGTCACAAACCAATACAAATATACATTACAGAACTGGTTAGTGATGAATAATACATCTCTCGCAAACTCGACAGGGTGCTGGTGATGGATTATTCATCAGTAACCACTGCAGACAGACTGAAAAGCAAATACCGAGCGATGACAGGCTCTTGATTTAAAGTGATGAAGGGCAGACAAGGTGTAGGACGTTGGAACAAGCCACAGACTGAATCGAACCTGTAATGTTATCGGCCATAACTAAAATCAGCTTCAGAGAATAATGTTATTTCGAATATTGCTAACATTCAGTGCTTTAGTTCGTTAAACTCTTGGTTAAAATATTAGAAACTGCTGTTCTCTCTTTGCTTTTAATTAAAATTAACTAAGATATCTATAATGTAAATAAAAAAAAACTTACAAACTTTTATTTGATTCTGATCAATCAACCAATGCCGTGATCACTGAACGCTCCTAATCATTCGATTTTTAAATACCTACCAGGATAATCCTAGCTGTCAACAAAGGAACAAAAAAATCATTTATTTGTTTTTATTTTGTTATTCAAATTCGTGTTTAATGTAAGTGTTCAATTTTCTCGGATGTTAAAATAATGTGAGGCTGGCTGGATACGAAATATTTACAAACTGAAAAAAAATTGGTTGGATTGTACGCTCCACTAAACCCGTTTTCTATCTGGTCTTGAGCTCAAAATAGTAAAGCTATACATAGCATTTCAGTCCTATAGATGATTCTTACGCCCATTAGTGTGAATGAAACTACATAGAAATCAGTAAGATCTTGTATTTCTAAAGAAAATGGCACAAACTAAATAAGCCGATATTCTATATCGGAGTCGAATTGAGCTCAACAATAATGCAAGAATACCCCAATCCTATTAAATGAGTGATGTAATTGCAAACTTTAATCGTGAAGTGATACAGTTCAATTTGCGTTGAATACATTTATTGGTTAACACGTTATTGTAAAATTCGTGGAATTGAAAATCGATACGCTAATCGTCGCAGCCTCCTTCACCCACGCAATTAATGGGCGCAAGTTTCCAAACTACACGTATTTGTATGATAAATTTCGAAATTCAATACAATTCTACAGCAAATAATTTAAAGTAACTTTTCTCTTTAACGTATTGAATGCTTCTCAATATCCTTATGATAGTAACTTCAAGGTTGTTATTTAATTGAGGCAGATATTTTGACATCTACGTCAATGTTACTTAACTTTACGTTTACCTTTAAAGTAACCAATAACATTCAACTTAGTACTTTACTACCTACAATGTGGAAATAAAGCTCATAATGGCACGAAGGTAGTTTACAGATACTCTCGATGATTAATGATAGTGTTGCGGGACCGAATCGTTTGGTGTATAGTGGGATCTATTTTGAATTAGATACACTGACTGAGACATTTGTATTGAACCAAGGGCATACGGAAAGCAGGAAAGCTTAAGCAATGATTGGTTTTCAGCGTGGTGTGAGGGAGAAGAACGGATAGCTCGATCGGTCGCACGCCTGCATCAGATTTAGGAATTCTTAGTAATACTTAGGTAGGTTTACTCAGCATTCTTAAGTTAGATGCACTAACATCGTAATGGATATACAGGATAATTGAGCAAGAGTAGATTAAGCCTTGTACCTCCACTTCTTTATGTCCTAAATGTCTCCTCGTAATCAATAAAATTGCACGTGAGCAATTAAAGTACGAGTATTACAGCAATATCACAACAAAACAAGAAAACATACGCTTGCAAATGGTCAAAAACGGGACCTAATGGCCGACAAAGTTCTCCGCGAAGCACAAAAGCGAATGCAAACAAGAGGACGTTTATGCTTTCAGATGTCACCCCACAAAGGGTAATGCTCCCCCCTCTTGTATAAGAATGGGCTCGGAGAACGTAATGCATGTGATGCCGCCATATTTGCTACAGTTGTGTAGGTACCTATATCTATACATCTATACATATAAATAAAATTGGAGTGTCTGTTTGTAATATTAAAATAACCGCTTTTTACTAAATGCATTTGGATGTATACACGGTACCTATACCAAAACAGCCTTTTTTAAAATGTTTGTCTGTCTGTCTGTTTGTTCCGGGTAATCTTTGAAATGGCTGGACCGATTTTGACGGGAATTGCACTGGCAGATAGCTGATGTAACAAGGAGTAACTTAGGCTACTTTTATTTTAGAAAAAAAAAATAAGATCTCTCGAAAAAAAATTAAAACCAATGTTGCAGCGCTGCGCCTGATTAAGTTTGATAGCAACAATCTGCAATGCGTCCCGCGGGATCAGAACGTGCGAGCAGGCTGTTGCCAACGGTTGAGTCTTTGTTAAATACCACGCGGACGAAGTCGCAGGCAACAGCTAGTTTTAAATATATTTAGTTCAAGCTCAGAGAGGTTTTATTTGTACGCAAAATAAAACTCGGTTGAAATTTGGCTTACCATTGGGGTTGAGCGTAGAACTTAATCGATGGTTGATTGTGCGGAGCCGCAGGCAAAAGCTAGTGAAATAATATCTCTAGACGAACACACCAACTGTACGGTACCGAAGTGAGCAACGCTTGTATTATAGGTACCGTACAATGGACTGAAGAAACTCAGTATACCTTATAGATATTCAAAATCCACATCTCATAGTCATAAGAGGTAACTAAAGGCGCTAAAAAAACCTAGCTTCATCATTCATAGTTAGTATGATCTACCCTTTCTGTGTTTAAATAGATTTATTTATCATTGAGTATTAATTATATTTACAATCAATCAATATTTATAACCATATGACTACTTCACATTCATTAGTTCGGTAATAGTTATTCGCCCAAACACTATGTGTTTTTCTCGTTGCCTTTTGCCATTTCTGTGTCGACTGTTTCTCTCAGACGCGGTTTCTTTGGTCCTGTGAAATGAATAAAAAACTTTGTAGTATTACTAAGCTCCAAGTCTGTTGACACAATAGGCTTATAATTGTATACTGTATAAAGTAAGATTGTCAAAGGTGACAATCGAATGGCAATGCCGGTGATACTATACAATTATCATTTCATTATGAGCCGTATAAGTTAGCACACTCATGTTAAAGAAACTGATCTAATAACATATAATACAACACTAACCTGGACCTAATATGAGTTTGAATAAAGTTGAAAATGGAGAATCCACCACCAGTGTCATAAAAAATGACACAATGAAACTCAATGCGTAGTGCGCCAAAAACTTGAAAGTCTGAAAAAAAAACAAGTTATAATAAGTAACTCTATAAATAAAATTATCGTATTATTTTATTATCTATAAAATATACCATCGTCCCAAATTCAAATGAGCACAGTAGGCTTGCTTTCTGAACCGAGAGTCGCGGGTTAAAATCCCGGTAGTAACCAAACTTTTGAAGATGAGCACCAATATGTACCAAAGTCATGGAGGTTTATTATCTATATACAAATTGATGCTGAAATTATGATTATAATGCTGAGATCGTCCTAGTCCATTGTACGGTACCCACATTACAAGCTTTTCTTAGTTTGGGACCATACAATTGGTATCTGACGGTTTTTATTTATTCCGCTACCCCTGCGGCCGTGCGCAGCTATGCATCCTCATTTCCGAATATAAAAAGATGAATTGATTTCATATATTTACGCGAATACTACACATTGAAATAAAACTTATTTTACAGATTTTATCGCGTTTATTTTACGTTTTAAGTTCCCGACGTTTCGGCTGCTTCACAGCAACCATGGTCACGGGAGGAATGAGGTGTTTGACGTCCTAGTGTCATAGTTTGAACTGGGGTACTCTCATATTTAGTTGTTGCTAAATACTCAATTAAAATATAAAGATACTTACAACACCCGCTACAGAGAAATGAGTAGTAGATACTGTTGCGTGATTAACAGCAAGCATTAGCATATAATGGAACAAGTACATGGCGTACGATATACGAGCCGGGAGCTTCCATATTTTCAGTGACAAAAACCAATTAATAGGACCTGAAATTCAGACAATATAACGTTATTTTACAATTTATGGGTACCATTCCCTTAGATTGATAATTAAATTTATTGGTAACAAAAGAAAAACGTTGAATTAAATAGGCCTTCTAGTCCTCACTTTAAGAATGTCCTGGGGTCCAGAATTCCAAAACAAAATAGATCTTAATAAATAAATATCGCCAGATCTTAATATTAATATTAAGTTTTTTTTTGTTACCAATAAAGTTAATTATTCATTTTTTCATTCATTAATCATTTTTTTCCCAGTTTAAAATGAACATAGAGAAATTGCTTAAATGTGTGTGTGTCTGAGTGGATGGTTGTATGTGTGTGCGTTACTCGTTACCTTTTGTTATATTACATTAGGTTTCAATTTCTGCCTCGGTAATGTCGCAGCTGTGTGTGCGGAAAACATGGCTAATTTAAAATTCGGTTCTATTCTAAACAGTTATGACTTAGAATCCAACCTCAACATAAGACTTTTAACATCTCTGGATATAAGACTATTACTAGTATAATGGATGGATATACCTCTTACGTAATCAAGGATAGAGCACAAATTTAGTTTTATACATGAATTCATAGACCAGTATATTATTCATATAAAAGAAGGAACACATCGTCTGACTTACCTCCATAACCATTCACACACGCAAATATCATGAGACATATAGAAACAGCCCACAAGGGTCTGATGAAGGAGTTGAAGAGGCTATCCAAGGTCTGGTTTCTCCAGTCGGGCTGCGCGATTGGATAGTTTGTGTACATCACAAACGTTGAAATTGAAAACATAATTATCCACAAGATCGTTACTTGTATCTGTAATGAAAAGCAACTCCTCTAGCATGCCACTTAAGAGGAGGTCTGCCAGCTACTGACATGTTAAGGTGGCCAAAACATTTGACTGTTTTTAACCGACTTCAAAAAGTAGGGGAGGTTCTCAATTCGGTTGTACTTTTTTATTTTTATAACCTCAGATCTCCGTCATTTATGAACCGATTTGTTTTCTTTTATAAGTCATAGGATAGCGACAGTAGCCTGTTATGTGACAGGCAGTTTACTAGCTTGATTAGCTCAATTTTCGCTTTAACAGTCAACGTGGTGAACTATGGCCTATTCCCTTTGACATTTATTTTATTTTTTTATTTATTTCTTTATTGAACACATTAAGGGGAGGTCTAAGCCCAACAGTGGGACATACATTTTGATCCGCAGCAAGCCGTGGCGCTAGGGTAGAAGTGGAGTAGTCGAGCTTAAGGAGTCTAGCCAGGTATGTCTCCGATAGTATAAGCAGGATCACCGCAAGAAACTTCTTAAAGATTTTTTTTAGAAAAGCAGTTAGAGGAATATGGTACTTATGTACCAAAAATGTAGAATTCAAATTCTTACATACCTTATTC
This sequence comes from Pheosia tremula, assembly GCA_905333125.1. Taxonomy (NCBI): domain Eukaryota; kingdom Metazoa; phylum Arthropoda; class Insecta; order Lepidoptera; family Notodontidae; genus Pheosia; species Pheosia tremula. The sequence continues at coordinate 7,937,842 of HG995404.1, read as the reverse complement.
ATTTTTACTTCAGTCTCCTTTGATAGATGGATCAGATACCCGAACACCATGCCGACCACGAACGGCGACGCTCGCGTCAGTGTGTTGACGTAGTAATCGAACATGTAATAGAACATCTGGTATTCCCGCCTGTGGACAGAGATCCATAAGTCCGACATAAAACTAAATGCCGTTTATTGGAGTCCAAATGAGGTATTTGGGGAAAAAAGAAAGAGTTGGCCGTAAAATTGGACAGGATAGCGTATTTTTATGGGACTAGTCTCGCCTCTCACTCCCACCAACAGTACTCCCTATAAACCAGGATCTTAAACGGTGACGAACGAAGAAGTCGAGGTGTTCGAGGGAGACGAGGAGGACTAGTTTAAAATAAAAATTACACAACAAAAGCATAGAGGTGTCACTCACCCTGGAGCCGCCATAGTCGAGGGAAACTCCTTTATAAAGTTATAAGTTGTTGAAGATATCAGAATGGCCACTACAGCTGCTATAAGTCCACCCCAAGCTAACTTCCGATTGCCGCTCAGCACGAACACGAGAACTATGGGCGACAAAATATGGAGCTGCGTGTCGATAGCCAGGTACCACGTTTGGCCAATGCACTAAAAAAAAATATACGTATATTTTAGCGAAGGTTTTATTAAGTGATGCTCAGGTGATGATGATCAGGATTTGATTATATTGTAAAAACAATCGTTTTTCAAACTTTTTTAAAAATACCAGTAGGTATGCTTGTAGAAGCGATAGCCATAATTTGACATCAACCAACAACCTTAAATATTTTGTTGCGGAATTTCTATTTTTTTTTTGGAATCATTGCCACCATGATATATATACTTCACTTGTGCTCGTGACACAATAATTGCCCCTACCAAAAATTTCATCGAATTTGATTTTTATTTAATGAACGAATATATCCGTGAAAAAATGCAAATACAAATGAAATAGGGATCGCACAATCAGAATTATCACAGATTATAATTACTCTCAATATAAAAAAACCAGCCAAACTAAGTGTCCATATATTATAGTTACGTAGCACAGAATAGATCGAGTCAAAGTCTCAAGTCGATAAACTTACCGTAAATCGTGTTGTCACATAATTCTGTACATGCAACATAGTCGACCACCAGTTCGTTCTACATCGCTCAACGTGGCTGGCGACGGTACCCCACACCGGGCCATCGGTCATGCGATGCAGGTAGGTCCCCTCCAAAAGAACAGCCGCGGCAATGAGAGGAAACAGGCGCAGGAGTCGATTCAGGTAGAACAGGTGGATATTTTTCAGTAATTGTACTGGAAATTCATATGAAGTATAACTGACGAACTAGTTCCAAAAATATTTTTAAAGAAATACTTTACATTACCACTAAATGTTTCAGTTGCTTTGTATTCAACAATTTCTTTCGCTGTTCAACAAGCGCTTAAAACATAATCTGACGAATATCCTAACAATAAAAAATAATTTCATTACTTTTTAAATTTAGCGCATAACACAGTATTATCGAACTTGTAGTTGACACGTGACTGCTAAATTTATGATTCTCTTTGATTTGAAACATACTTACTTTCAGTACCTACAAATCACATATTACTTTAAACAATCTTAGTTGACTCAACATAATTTCCTAGAACATCAAAATAATATAATATAACGCTGATAGCAGAGGAATTTACAAGTAACATTATAGTAACACGAAGCTTAATCGTGGTCATTTATAAAAACATCGTGAACGCAAATTAGTGGAAGATTTGAATAAGATAAACTTCAATGGAACATTCTAATAAAGTTATGTAACTTTAATCTATCAAGTAAGTACAACGGCATTATTTGATTATATGCCAGGATAGTGATTATTTTGACAGGTTATAATTGATTGTGATAGGGCCAAATAAATTGCGAGTACTAATACTGCAATATACAATCACAATGATAGCAATCATATATTTGACATAATGTTGGTATTTAGAAATAATATCTTCCAACAGATAGAAGTCTTGGTAACTAATGCTCAGTTAACAAGATTCGACTTGGCAAGTAGACAAGTAGCTAGTAAACTTGGAAATCAATTTGCGAAAAAGTGCGTCAACTAGCTTGCTTCGCTTTGCAAACTTGCCGATCTGTCTACACGAGAACAGTCAAGTTTACTCTCTACTTGTCTCATAAATACGCCAACAGCTGGCGATAGCTATGCTGTAAATTCAAGACGTTTAAGTAGCACCCCTGAGCCTAACAATTTACTTCAAATCTCAATGTCGGCATCCTAAACTTCTGAACTTACTTCCACTAAGTTTCCCAACTGTTGTGTATACGACGAGAAGTCCACTCAACGTGAAGAACGTGTCAACCGCAACGTGGGCTCCAACCACCCATATGCCTGCATATGATCTTTGCCACTGTAACAAGTATAACATTATATTGGTTATGGACCCTAAAAAGGGCAAATATCGTGATAGATAGAGAAATCTGTATTGTTCCATTACATAAAATATAATAAAAAATACTTACTTTATCACTAAAATAGATCTCAACCAGCCAACCTCTGGATGGAAAGGATCTAAGGAAATGGTTACGATGGGGATGTACTTAATTATAGATACTCACAAACACTTTCAATATATAATAGTAACGGAAATATCGACAGACGAACACACCAACTATACGGTCCCACACTAAGCAACGCTTGTATTATAGGTAGCGTAAAATGAACTGGGTGCGAACCGAGTATATAATACTCAAGACTCAGCTATCAAATATCCATGACTTGGATACAAACATTCAAGCTCATCACACAAATATTGTCTCTACCAGGATTCGAACCCGGGACCTTTGGTGCAGGAAGCAGGTTCACAGCCAACATCGCAAAACAAAACAAAAGAAAAATTAGAAGAGGAAAGCTTAAATGATAAAGCTTTAAACTTTCTAATTTCTATTTACACAATAGATACATTCAGTCCCAAAAGTACCCGGAAATTCTCATTTAAAAATTCCCTGATAGAGATATTTCAAAAATTCTTTTTGCGTTAGGTTGGTACGACTGTCATTGATTGGCGGTAAAAAATTGCCTAGCCTCTATCGAGTATTTTGTGACTAATTAACATTTGTGAAAAACAACTTTTGTGGTCGCGTCGTTTTTTACTATGGCCGATTTTATTGAGCAACGATTTTGTATTAATACTTTCTGAAGCACGAAACGATTCCACGTTTATGAAACGCATCATAACTGGTGATGAGACATGGGACTACGAGTGCGACATGAAAGCAGAGCCACTAGCAACCGAATGAGTCGTTTCGGGTGAGCCGAAACCAAAAAGACACCGTCAAACCAAGTCAAAATCAAGGCACTTTTGACTGTTTTCTTTGATTATCAGGGTGTGGTTCATTATGAGTTCCTTCCACCGGGCATGACAGTCAACAAGGAGTATTATCTCGAGGTCTTGAGGCGTTTGCGCGATGCTAATCGTCGCAAACGGCCAAAATTTGTGGGTAGGGAACACATGGATTTTGCACCACGACAACGCGCCAGCACACACAGCCATGATTATTCGTAGGTTTTTGGCCAAACATTCAACGAACATCGCTCCGCAGGCACCCTACTAACCAGTTATGACCATGTGACTATTTTCTCTTTCCTTAACTTAAATTGCCGCTTTGCGGAAAGCGTTTCGAGACCATAGAGGCGGTCAAAGAAAATACGACGAAGGTGCTGGAAGCCATCCCGATTTCAGCGTATGAAAAGTGTTTCGAGGACTAGTTTAAGCGCTGGCGTAAGTGTATTGCCTCTAATAGAAGTTACTTTGAAGGGGACAAAATAAATTTTGATGATTAAAATTACCCCTTTTGTTTTATTTACAATTTCCGGGTACTTTTGGGACACAGTATTATGATAACAAATTATAAATATACTCTTTGCTATATAATAATAGATAAATAAAATCTTCCCATTTTAGGAAATTATTAGTATATCACTGAAACTAATCTTGATCATAAGTAATACAGTAAGTTTTACCATGTACGCATCACTGGCGTTAAAAAAGAACGGCTCCGTAGTGAACCCGTGTCCCAAAAGCACCCACGCCATGGTGATAGCTCTGACGCCATCTAAACAGTCCAAAGAGCTAGGACCTGATGTGAACGTCATGAGGCGACGGCCATTGGTGTACACAGAGAATGATTTTCCAATCACACTAGCTGCTTTAGAATCTGAAAGAGTACACAGAGGCATAACAATTCCCATAAAGTACTATGTAAGGCTTCAAAATGTCACCTCCTTAAATTACTCATATATAGCTAAACAAATTTTGACTGATAATACTCCCACAAAACATGATGCTATCGAAACAAACTTACCTCTTTTCACGATAAATGTATGCCAAATATCATAAGAAGTGCTCACTAAAGTGATCAATCCTAGAACGGCAAATACAACACTGTAATATAAATAAAATAATAAGTAATGACTCGAAGAGACAATTATAGTTATAAATAAAAAACATTTTTATCGATCTTGTAAGACTTACATAACAATATAGTCGCCGGGTACCCAGGGCTTATCGTCCGCTAGACGACAGAAGTCGTCAGTGTACTGAAACCCTATCTCGGTGATGTTAAACAAAAGAGAAGTTATTGCTTGTTGAGTTGAACATGGTTTTGGGATGCACACTGCTAGTCTGAATGTCATTCCAGACAGCGGATTCCCTGGCAACATTCTGAAAGAGTTTAAATTTCTTTAGTGTGAATCCAACTGAATGGGTTGAGCAAATCAAATATATATATATTACTAGCTGCGCCCTGCGGTGCTACCCGCGGTTAAAAAGTATGTCCCTATGTCATTTTCTGACCCTTAATAGCCACTAACTATGCAAAAAATCATGTCGTTCCTTTGCTCTATGAAAAATTTAAACAAATCCATCCCACGGGAACCATACATTTTACCGGGATAAAAAGTAGCCTATGTGCTATTTCAGACTATAAGCTATCTCTGTGCCAAATTTTATCCAGATCTGTTCAGCCGTTCTGGCGTGATTGAGTAACAAACATCCATCCCAACTTTCACATTTACGAGTATAATATTAGTGAGATAAATGTTCATCAAACTTAATTAAAAAAGGAGCTAATGCCAATACTATTATATTCAACATTGCTTATTCTTTTATAGGTAGACATTGAGAGTCTTCACATTGTAATCGTATATTTTACAATTAGGTAGAATTATTTATTTTATCGTAAAGTTTATTATCTACCTGTCATCTTCAACTATTCCTGACATTGCTTGCAAGGCCACATTTATATAATCGCGTTCTTTATAATGTCTTATTGTTTCGTTATCCAATCGCAACGAGCGTGGGTCAAACTCTGAGAGCCCCGGCCATTCCGGGAACTCAGGAAACTCCAGATCTTGGTTCATTGGAACGCGAATCATGCAATATTTGCCTTGCAGCACAGAGTTTGGTAATTGCTGATTTATGGCCAAACATTGGTGATAGTTTCCGAGATCCACGCTGTTACCCTGGAGGATACCTCGGGGAGTTCTGATGCCAGCGTCAGCGACTGTTGGGGAGAAACGATTGATGATATGCACATTGTGTCAATGTGTACCTGAGTGATTTAGAGCACCTAAGGTTCTTGCTCATCCCTTAAAGTGAACTCAATCCAAGGGCTATTCAGTAGTCACCAAGCTGGTGGTTGGCGGGTTGGCATACTTACCATACTATTCAATAATGTCAAGAAGACATGTTGAGATAATTCGGCGTTAAACAAGCGATAATCGTGGTCGAAATGAAAGTTGCACACAAAATCAAGACCAACTAAAGGTGCGACCCGAGGTTTCCAGAACCCTGTTTCCAGGTCAAGCGTTTTAACAACTTGGCTAATATTCTAATATAAGGTTAAAAAAATATGCTTACATAATATTTCTAGCATTGAATTCCCTCTTATCACGCGTATTTGTTCATCACAAAGTTCTGGATCCAACACATCCTCGTACACACTGTTATCAAACGCATTATTCGGTACTTCTAACTCTACAGTTGCATTCACAAAATTAATTACAATTCCGAATATAAGTAGAAATACTTTTGGAATCATTGTTGATGCTAAATTAACTATTTGTAGTTATCATAAAAATAATATTTTTTTGTGGCAAACACAAACGAAAAAGCCGGAGCTATGTCCATATGTTTGCATAATTAAGTAGTGTTATCATTGCGTCCGCCTAATGAAGATAATTACTATCAAATAATCCGACATTTTAGATTGAAGATTAGCTGATTGAATCCCGTCACCGCTAATAGAAGTGTAAAGTGAAATATTGGCTTCGTGTGTGTGCAAAAGTAATGTATACAAACAAATGTAAATGTAGTAAATTTTAATAATATAATAACTTTTGTTTTTATTTCAAATATAAAAACGGAAAAACGTTTAAACGATGGCACGAAAGTGCTTTCTATATACTCGCTTCGCAGTCAATATTAAGTTAAATCATTTATTTTCAACAGAACAGACCTCATTGTGAAGATCTGGCAAGAATCTCTGGGCTTGAAATTAACTGAAGAAGCTTATACACAATTATTAGTTATGTGAAAACGAGTTATATTATGCCTTGTGCTTAATCCGTGTGTTTATTATTTATTAAATAAGCATTCCACCTTTTTTCATGATTATAAAGATCAACCTACAGGCTATTTTAATAGAGTTTGATAATGATATACAATAAATAAATAATGATAAACAAAGAATGGAGTAAAAAGATAATAAAATACTCAGATCGATCAATAATATCATAATTATTTATTAAGTCATACTTCTTAAAAAATATATAAGTTTGGTACACGCTCATCATGGCCAGAATTTTATACTTGTTTTCCATTATCTTCTACTAATTCAGTCCCAACTAAATCTCTTTTGCCACACTTAGTATCACCCTTGGTTCCTGTTAAAGAAAAAAAAGTATCATAAACTTCGTCCATTATCGGCATTTAGCTATGTACAAATACCAACCTGGACTTAATAGAAGTTTAAATAAAGTTGAAAACGGAGAATCAACTACCAGTGTTAACAAAAACGACGCGACAAAAGTCACTGCGTAATGCGCCATAAACTTGAAAGTCTGAAAATAAAAATAAATATTTTAATAGTTTTACCTACTAAATATAAAACAGTACTCAGAGAGCAATTGATTCTTAGCATTTTGAAAATAATAATTAACAGGCTCTCAACTCATCTATTTCAATGCTAGAAGTACAAGAAAGAGTCGGAGGGATCCGCCAATTCTCGCATTATAGTAATTGTACTGTATTGTTGGATCCTTTAAACTATATTGGCGTCTTTAATAATACTTACAACCCCTGCCACTGAGAACCTCATAGGCGCAAGCGCAGCATAATTGGCGGTCCGCATAAACATGTAATGGTATAAATACATCGCGTACGATATACGAGCCGGCAGCTTCCATATTTTAAGAGATAAAAACCAGTTAACTGGACCTGTAACCAAAAATTATTGGTGCCTTACACCTTCCTCTCTCTTGCTTTCTCTTGCTTCTTCATCTTTATAATCTCCGGTATTATCTTATACTATACATATGTTTTTACAAATACTAATTGACTTACTTTTAGTCTTGGTCTGTGCAAGACAAGGATTGTAAGCCTACACATATTTCAAGTATTGAATTTGAAATAAAAAAATCCTCTAAAATCTGAGGGGCCTCAGACATCATAAGAAGAAAACCTTATTCAATATTCTCTTAGATGCTGATGACATAAATAATTGACTAATACGTTCTTCTTACCTCCATAACCATTCACACATGCAAATATCATTAAACAAATCGCAAGCGCCCAAAGAGGTCTAATGAAGGAATTGAAAAGGCTGTCCATAGTCTGGTTGTCCCAATCTAGTTGTAATATAGGATAGTTTGTGTACATCACAAATGTTGAAACTGCCAACAGGAGTATCCATAGAATTGCCACTTGCAGCTGGAAAAGATGGAGCAGTGTTACTGGTGAGGCTCAGTGAAATTGATAAAAAAGCCGCTTTGCGCTGCAAACCTGACTTTATATAATATTGTATCGTATGCTACCACAATCCACAAAGCAGCTTTAGACCTCTAAAGCTGCTGCATCATCTTCTGCTTAAAGCGTTGCCGATATTAGTGCTCCCAATAAAATTATAATCCAGCTTTATTTACCTTCTTCATTTCCACTTTGGTCTGCCTCGATAAATGTATAAGGTAACCGAATATCATGCCGACCACGAACGGCGACGCTCGTGTTAGTGTGTTCTGGTAGTAATTGTACAAGTAATGAGCGCTGTCTTGTTGACGTCTGGAGACAAAAACAAATGACGTCATGAAAGACTTTGCTATTACAATATCAGGAATCAACTGTTTCTTTCCATTAGACGTTAAGACGGACTGCACAATGGTTACCATCATCACAAGTCTCTATGGTATATTGTTACGCTTACCCTGCAGCACCCATATTGGAAGGGAACTCTTGTATAAAGTTATATGTAGTCGAAGATATCATGATGCCCATAAATGCTGCTAGAAGTCCACCCCAAGCGAGTTTCTTATTTCCACTCAGCACGAATACGAGAACGATTGGTGATAACATGTGGAGCTGGGTGTCGATGGCTAAGTACCACGTGTGAAGTATACACTAAAAATAGAAAACATAATACCATGAATAGCACTCAAACTGCAATCAAAATGTAAAATACTGTGAAATTAGTCACCAAAGCTCTAGGTGTCGCATAATTCTGTATATGCAGCAGAGTAGACCACCAATTGGCCCTACAGCTCTCCACTTGGCCGGCCAAAAAGGACCAAACCGGTCCGTCAGCGATACGATGCATGTACGTGCCGTCCAGAAGCACGGCAACGGCCAGTAACGGGAACATGCGCAAAAGTCGGTTGAGGTAGAAAAGATGGATGTTTTTGAGCAGTTGCACTAGAAAATAGAGTTCAATTAATTACTGGCATAGGAAGCCATTGGTGATGAATCATGGCTTTTATCTCATCTCAGTTGCTTTCACTAAAGAACAAAACATGTATATTAATTCAAGGACTGGCCATACCACTGAACTTACATCCACTAAATTTCCCAGCGGTAGTATATACTACAAGCACACCGCTAAGTGCAAAGAATGTGTCCACCGCAACATGACCTCCTGTTACCCATAAGGCTGCGTAGGATCTCTGCCACTGTAAAAAGTAAGTATACTTACATATTTTTCTTAAAAATACTCCTGGGGATATAGCAACTAGACGAGAAAATTTATATGTAGCAAAACAATACAGAAAACATCATACCATGTGCCCATCAAACGGATTAGACCAAAACGGTTCTAAATAAGCATGTCCTAGAAGTATCCATGCTATAGAAATAGATCTGATTCCATCCACACATTCCAAGGTGGAGGCGCTTGATGTGAATGTTATGAGACGACGGCCGTTGGTATATACAGAAAATGATTTTCCAATCACACTTAAAGTTTTAGGATCTAAAATAGATGAAATATATGATATTATTTGAACTATACAACACGGTAACAACAAACGTTATACAAACAAAGATACCTCTTTTTAATAAAAATGTATGCCAAAGATCGTATAAAGTGCTTGCTAAAGTTATCAATCCCAGAACAGCAAACATACATCTGCAAAAATAAATTAAATATGTACTACCTAACTAGAATAACAACAAAATATAATGCTACTGCAAAATTCAAAATACTCACATAAGAACATAATCTCCAGGTACCCAAGGTCTATCATCAGGTAGTCGACAAAAATCATTAGTGTACTGAAAGCCTATCTCAGTGATGTTAAACAGAAGTGAAGTCATCGCTTGCTGTGTCGAACACGGCTTTGGGATGCAAACTGCAAGTCTGAAAGTCAATGCGGCAAGAGGATTTTCTGGCGCCAATCTAAAAACAACAAAAGATTGAGAACCCATAACTTTTGTGGCAGTGATTTTTGATTTTTAAATCTCCGAATTACCTGTCGTCTTCAATATGTCCAGACAGAGCCTGCAAAGCGAACTTGGCATTATTAAGCTGCTCATAGCGTTTGATCGTTTGACTATCCAATCGCAACGAGTTTGGATTGAAATTCGAAAGCTCCGGCCAATCAGGTAGCTCAAAGTTTTGGCGCATTGGCACTCGAATCATACAATATTTGCCTTGTAGCACGGAGTTTGTTAGTTGCTGATTGATGCCCAAACATTGATGATAGTTTCCGAGGTCTACGGTGTTGCCCAGGAGTATACCTCGCGGAGTTCTGATGCCAGCGTCTGCGACTGTCAAGGTATCATCGAGGGAGTTTTAGACATGTATAAGTATTTTTATTGAGTAAACTGAACTAAAACAAACTTAAGCTTAAACAACAAACTCCGGAAGAAGGGAGCTTTTATTTTTCCACTTTTCCCTTATCTATTGGACTTTATGGCCTGATTATACACAAATCAATACAAAAATTGATATATAACAAATGTCACTAACTGACCAGCATAAGGCCATCCAACCTCGACTTGGTTGATTTAGAACAAAGTTGCAACAGTATGTGACTTTAGTTTAGAAAAATTAAGAGAATACTTAATCGACATAAAACTTATTTTGAGGATTTTATCGCGTTTATTTTACTGTTTTTACGTTCCCGACGTTTCGGCTAACAACGCGGACCGGATAAACGCGATAAATCCTCAATATAAGTTTTATTTCAATGTGTAGTATTTGCGTAAATATAAGAAATCAATATGAAAATACTTTAGTTAAAGATTTGAATCGGGGCTACTTACATAATATACTCAACACTGAATTTCCTCTTATCAATTGTATTTGTTCGTCACACAATTCTGGATCCAAGACATCTTTGTAGAGGCTACTATTGAACGCATTGTTCTGTATTTCCGCCTCTAAATATCCATTTACTGCATTTATTGTTAAAATTGGAAACAACGATATGAATACAAACACTTTTAGGTCCATTTTGATAGGGAAAGTTTTATTTTCAACTTATCGTCGATTTAGGAAGACATTACAAAAATTAATCAAGCTCTTTAGTCAAACACCTGTTTAAAAAATATATATATTTGGCAATTTCTTAATCTTAATAAATCAATCTTATCGCCCAGCTTATGGTGATTGTAAATATAAAAATAAGCTGATATTTAAGATTTTAGATAGGTTAATCTACTGTTACTGATATGTGGATGTAGCATCTGGGTTTAATTATCATTGCGTGGGGTGTGCATGTATTTAGAAGTAGTAGTAAGATTAAAATTACATAATATAGATAATGTTCTATATATACAACTTGGTTATATATTTTAATAAACTAAAATGAATAGATGGGTAATTAATAATAACATAAAATAATCTTACATAAGAGTGAATGTGTCTGTATAGAGATAAAGTACTTATCGCCATATTAATTCATTATTACTAAAGTACATGCGTCAAAAGTGATTTAATAATTGTTAATGTACCTAGGTATAAGGTAAAAAAAAATGTGATAAAAAGTTAATACTAGTTAAAATATGTATATTTCTATAGGAAATATTGTTGTTTTTATATAAAAATAAAATACGCAGTATGATGATAATTATAATTATTTAATTACAAACTATCTTTTTGTTGGCCACTTTATTAATTTGATCAAAAGCAACTAGGTACAGCTATTCATAATCTCAGGTACTTTATATAATTATATTTATAATGAGTATTTTATGCATCTTTTCCAGTCTGTTTAGCCATTTCTGTTACAGCTGCATCCCGCTGAACTGGTTTCCTTGGACCTGCAACAGAAATAATGATTAAAGAAAAAAAACAAACAAAGTAAGTATCCATAGGTAATTTGGTACTTACCAGGACCTAATAGCAGTTTGAATAGAGTTGAGAATGGGGAGTCAACCACCAGAGTCATCAGGAACGAAACAACGAAACACAATGCATAGTACGCCAAAAACTTGAATGTCTGAAAAAATAAATTGATTGATTAGTCGTATCTCTATATCTTGAAAAGGATGGTTCGCCCAATTCTGTCTATCCACTGCTGGATATAAAACTAATCTTACGAATTTTATCACGTTTATTTTATGTTTTTACGTTCCTGACGTTTCGGTTGCTTTACAGCAATCATGGGACAGCACACGTCAGCAATTTCGGATTTTCGGATTTTCAAAACATAAATCAAACGCGATAAAATTTGTAAGATTCGTTTTATATCAACCTATATACAATATATATATATATATATATAACTAGGTGCGCCCCGCGGTGTTACCCGCGATTAGTATAAAAAATTAAAACAAAACTATCCCACGGGAACCATACATTTTATCGGGATAAGAAGTAGCCTATGTGCTATTCCAGAGTATAATCTATCTCTGTGCCAAATTCCATCCAGATCCGTTCAGCGGTTATGGTGTGATGGAGTAACAAACATCCATCCATCCAAACTTTCACATTTATAATATTAGTGTAAAGTGTGATAGTGTGATTAATGGGATAATTACTTACAATACCCGCCACTGAGAACCTCATTGGCTCAACCGCAGCATGATTTATAGCAAGCATGAGCATGTAATGGTATAAATACATCGCGTAGGATATACGAGCCGGCAGCTTCCATATTTGGAGTGATAAAAACCAATTTACTGGACCTGAAATAAGAAATACATGTAAGTATACTTAGCATAACAGTAGGCTTCAGAAATCCTCTTGATACTTAATAAAAAACGATATCTCACACTAATTTTGTTTTGCTATATTGAACCTTTTAAATATGATGATTTTATAGAGGTCCTATTTTTACCCTGATGACCTTCAAGGCTCTAAACTATAAGACAAAAAGCTAAAAGACGTCCTCAACACTCGTACATTAACATACGTTTATTTTAACCCAAACAAAATGTTTATAGCCCTACCTCCATAGCCATTCACACACGCAAAGATCATGAAACAAAGGGCGATCGCCCAGACAGGTCTGATGAAGGAGTTGAAGAGACTATCCACAGTCTGGTTGCTCCAGTCCAGTTGTCTAAATGGATAGTTGGTGTACATCACGAACGTTGAAACAGCGAGCAAGACGATCCATAGACTTGCCACTTCTAGCTGAAAGGAAAACAGCCTTATTGGTATAAAACCACAGATGGAAGACCGAATTATAATCTCACTCCTTCGGTGCTATGAAAGGCACGTAAAGCTAGCGGTCTGCTTATCATTCTAGGTGAGATGCCGGAAAATGTTTGATGGTCATATGTTTAGTTTACCATTCGTAGGGGGGTTTTGGGTGCAAACCCTTCCCCACTCCCAAAATGCCTTCGCTCATCCAACTGGTTATATTCAATTATATTGGATAGGATCGTTGTTATTGTTGTTAATTATTGTCTCTGGTCTACAGCTCGACTCCCTCCCCCCCCCCCTTTCCTCCCTGACGTGAAATTCTGCTTGGTTGACTCAGTGATTGTAGTCATTTATGTCTTTCCAAGTTATTATACCTGATTCATTTGCACTTTGATCTGCTTCGATAAATGTATGATATATCCGAACGCCATTCCGACGACAAACGGTGATGCCCGAGTTAACGTGTTGAGATAGTAATCGAATAAGTATCGACCAGAATCTTGCAGACGTCTGAAAATATAAATGGTAACTTATGTGTATGACGAACTCATTCCTTACAAAAGCCTTTTATCTTGATTGGAGGATATCGAGGTTATAGTTTTCATTATTCTGATCATTGACTTACCCTGGAGCACCCATAAAAGTGGGAAACTCATGTATAAAGTTATACGTAGTCGACGATATCATGATGCCCAACAATGCTGCTAGCAGTCCGCCCCAAGCGAGTTTCTTATTTCCACTCAGCACGAACATGAGGACGATAGGTGATAACATGTGGAGCTGGGTGTCGATGGCTAAGTACCATGTTTGGACCATACACTACAAACAGACAACACAATTGTATAACGACAGAAGAAAATTATTGCTAATAAGAAAGATGAATTGAAGGAAATTGTCACCATAGCCCTAGCCGTCGCGTAATTCTGTATGTGCAGCAGAGTAGACCACCAATTGGCCCTACAGCTCTCTACGTGGTTAGCAACAGTTGTCCACACCGGGCCATCGGTCATTCGATGCATGAGCGTGCTCTCGAGCAGTACAGCAACCGCCAATAATGGGAACATGCGCAGGAGTCGGTTGAGATAGAACAGGTGGAGGTTTTTAAGCAATTGTACTGGAAATCACAAAAATCTCATTACAGCCTACTACTGATATTGTAACTATATGAGTCCTTATTTATATAGCACGATAATACCTAACACTCACTAGACGTTTTTTTTAAATCGGAAGCTTTCATATAAGGCTAAAGATGCTATAACAAGATACTGGTTAAAACAACTGGACGTACTTCCACTAAATTTCCCAGCGGTAGTATACACTACAAGTAGCCCACTCAACGTGAAGAACGTATCCACTGCAAGATGACCTCCTGTCACCCATATGGCTGCGTATGATCTTTGCCACTGAAAATTAAGAGCAGATATTTCCAAAATGAATTTCAAAAATACCTTTTCTACTTAAACATAATTTTCACTCGTGTCATATCCTGAATGTAGAATATTGTTGGATAATATTTAATACAACTATTTCATACCGTGTCGCCGTCAAGCGGATTAGCCCAAAATGGTTCTGTGGTATAACCATGTCCCAAAATAACCCACGCGATGGAGAGAGACCTGATTCCGTCCAAACATTCCAGGGTTCCACGACTTGATGTAAAAGTCATAAGACGACGGCCATTTGTGTACACAGAAAATGATTTACCGATCACACTAGCTGTGTTAGGATCTGAAATAGAAGAAATGATATCAGTCTAGCTAGACTCTAGAGAATGAAACTGTAGCAACCAACTTTATGTATAAAACTCACCCCTTTTCACCAAAAATGTATGCCAAAGATCATATGACGTACTAGCCAATGTTATCAATCCAAGAACAGCAAACAAAACTCTACAATAAACAAAATACAATAAATATTACTGATGTTGATGGAACGGTTAATAAAATAGATACAGTGGAACTTGTAGGACTTACATCACAATATAATCGCCGGGTACCCAAGGCTTATCGTCCGGTAGACGACAGAAGTCGTCAGTGTACTGAAAGCCTATCTCGGTGATGTTAAACAAAAGAGAAGCTAGTGCTTGCTGTGTTGAACACGGCTTTGGGATGCACACCGCAAGTCTAAATATCAAAGCAGCCAGTGGATTTTCAGAGGCCGTTCTAGAAAATAATGAGAAACATTAAAAGGTAACTGATTATTTTATGAAATATTTTGATAAGAACATTAGGTTACCTATAGTCTTCCAACTTTCCAGTCATAGCCCGTAGAGCAACATTCGCATTATGAAACTCTTCATAACGATGGATTGTTTCATTATCCAATCGCAACAGTTCTGGAAGCTTCAGCAATTGCGGCCACTCCGGAAAATCTAAACTTTGGCTCATTGGCACACGAATCATGCAATATTTGCCTTGCAGCTCAGAGTTCGTTAGTTGCTGATTGATGCCCAAACATTGGTGATAGTTTCCGAGGTCTACGTTATTGCCCAGAAGGATACCTCGCGGGGTTCTGATGCCAGCGTCTGCGACTGTTAAACAGAATTTATTGAAAATGCACTCTAAGAGCAAGGTTCCAAAATTGAGTTTTAGAAAAATTCTTGTTTGAGGCATCCTGCCTTTTCAAGTATTGCCTTTTATAAATGAATTTAAAGATAAATTATTGTTACGGAGCTATACGAAAATAAACCTACTGTAATCAATAATAAGGTAGGTTACTTACATAATATGTTCAGCACTGAGTTTTCTTTTATTGACCGTATTTGTTCGTCACACAGTTCCGGATCTAACACATCTTCGTAAAGACTACTATCGAACGCATTATTCGGTACTTCCGCCTCTAAATATCCATTAACTAAATTAACTGCCACAACTTCCACAAAAAATATAAACAAAACCACTTTCGAATCCATTTCGAAATTTGGAGAATCAATTTTTTTTTAACTTATCATTAAATTAAAGAGTCATGTCATAGTAAAGAAATTAATCATGTGCTTCGGGCAAACATTTGATTGGTAAAATAATTATTATGACCATATGTTAGCCTAATTAACCAATCTTATCGCTCCGTGAAACTAATGAAGATAGTACGTAAGTACCTACTCAATAATTTGATATTTAGGATTAAAGATAAGCGAACGTACTTACAACCCCTGTCATCGGTGGTGCAGTACATTGGTAGGTATATATATGATAAAATATTCATCTTATACAAAAAAGTAATTGTCATTCTATTCTAGAGTCTTAACGGGAAGCCCGGAACATTCCAATGTATGATCCTTACCCTTAAGTTACCGGAAAACTACTAGTTGGGTCTCAGTTGAGAGAAAGAGAAAAGCTCTACCTTAAAATAAATAAATAAAATAAAATAGATTAAAACAACCAGTAATAAAGGAAAAGCTGGATAATGCAAAGAACTCAATTATAACGACGAAAAAAGAGAAAAAACCATGCCGATTTGCGTATTATATCTAAATTGCATAAAGTTTAAGGGAGACGCGTTTATACTGAACAAAATCGGCAAGGTTTTAATGCGTGTGTAGGTAAATCGGCAGGGTTTTTTTTGCTTTAAAATAATGTTAGCGATATTGCTCTATATTGTTTTTATCTTTGCTGTCACACTTCCAATATCAATTAAATCAAAACATTCGAATTAGGTAGTTTGATTATCTACCTACGTCAATGAGTTTGTGATTAATTTTACGGCTTATAAGCAAAAAACTTTTACCACCATTCCAACGTTGATGGCGTAGGTATTGCGAGTGTAAAAATGGTGAAGAGAGTAACCATACTCTCTTCACCATTTTTACACTCGCAATAGATTACGGTTACGGCAATAGATTACGGTTAGAGACGGTTAATAGATTATAAGTCCGAGGGAGCCAAAGATATTTTTGGAACCTTCATATTATCTGTCTGTGCGTGAAAAAATTAAAATACATACCTATCTATACCACAGATTATCTAATAGTTCTTACGAACATATATTTTACTCCTCAAACATATTTAAATGAATGAGACCCTTGGTACAAAGCAAAAAAGTACACTTCAGCTCGCACACTGCTGCATTTTATGCATTTTAAAAATTATTATTACGTAACTACGCGCTTCTCTTTTTATCGCGTAACTCTATCTCTTGCAAGCGCGTTACGGCCTAGCCCTGGGGTACAGCGCGCTATAGTTATTATCGCAGTAGGATTGAGTAGTGACAGATGCCTACTACCTACTAGTACTATACCTAATATCTACCGCAATACTTCATAATAATGAGCCCAAGGTCCTTCAACTATTAATTACCTAATCTGTGCTACTCACTGACCTCTAATACATCTCATATTAGACGTCAGTGGTGCTACTGCTTTGCCCCTGTTTTCGGGCCTCCTCGAAGTGCGAAACGGATTCAGGCGAAATCGTACCACGCTGGACCCACGTAAGTTGGCGGACTACACAGATCATCAAAAAAACTGGTTAAGGTATGGTTCTATCTTACCAAAATTTTAAATTGCACAACAATAATGATAATACAATATCTCTGTAATTAATCAATAAATGTTTTGATTTATTTACTATCGCTGCTAATCTAATCTTAGTGTAAAAAAAATAAAATTATCTTGAGGGAATCCTAGCCCAACCTAGATTATCATTTGAAGGCAGCCACTATTTCCTGCAAGGAATATTTTAATACAAAAACAAACAGCAAATAATCGTTATCAAAACCACATTTCTATAAATTCCATCAACTCCGCATTAAAAATCAATTAATCTTGTTTTTTATGTATAGCATAAAATTCAGCAACGGAAAATTATAGAAGAGTTATTTATGCATCGGTTATAGAGAACATCTGTCAGTAATTACATAGTAGAACAAATGCCCTTACGACAGCCGAGCCGGCAGCCACCATTGCCCAGCTATGAAACCAGTTCATAGGACAATTCTTCGAATAAAGTTATATAGTAGATACAATTAAAAACCTCAATTAGCATTGAGCTAAAATTCAGGTATGTAAATATTAGAAATCGAATTCAATTAAGTAGGTGTAGTTGATAAATTGGTTACCAGGCGCGTATATTTAGTATACCTATGACACCGTTGTACCTTCTTTATTTAACTACCCTTAACGAACAGAACGTACGGCTTTTTATAAAGCCTTGGTTAGACGCTTCGAAAAAGCACATATAGATGGTCGGAATCTACACCATTTCGAAATTTGGTTCCACTGAGGAGAGCCGGCAAGAAACTGCTGCTAGTTTTTTTAGTCCGAATGCAGTTTCGCATTCGGACTAAAAAAAACTAGCAACAGAACCTATTACGCGTGAGCACGTGACTTAGTTCACGCATACACAAGAGGCAAATTTAGCTGCAGGCACAGAATAACCGCTAAATAGTTCTTACCAACAAATATTTCACTCAAAAAAAATTAGAGATAGAGCTACGCGATAAAAAAAAAGAAGCGCTTAGTTACGAAATAATATATTTTAAAACGCATGAAATGCAGCACTGTGCTAGTTGGTGTGCACTTTATTGCACTGTAGCACGAGTCGCTATTTATTTTAACGCCTTTTTGGAATGAAATATCTATTCATAAGATCTATTAGTTGTTCTAAGCTAATGCGTATGGATGCAGGTGTTCTGTTTTAATCAGGCGTTTGGTATTTTGCAGATATTTTTTGTTTTCTTTATGTGTCTTTAATACCTACCTTCTTAGGCGATAATACAAGCGCTACACTAACACCTGTTCACTGTATTATTACTGATGATGCAACGGCATTAGGATCTCGAACAACGATACTGATATCAACTTAAAATTGTATCAAGAATTATTGTAAGTAAATGTAGCTAATTGATTGACAGAAAATTGTTACTTTACGAGCCTTAAGTAAGTGGGTAGGTACTCATAAAAAACTATAATAAGTATGACAATCTTTCGAAAAAAAATCAATACCCGAGAGGCAGTACAAAATGCCTATGAAGATTTTTTTGCCTCCTGTTCAGCTGATTTCTTCAACAAGGGCATGAATAAACTGCCACTGCGTTGGCAAAGTGATGCATCGAAATCATGGGTGATTACATTGATAGAAATAAAAAATATAGAAAAAAATAATGTTAACTTTTTTCATAAATAACGGAAATTTCATAGCTAAAGACCTAATAGTTACAACACAATATGAAGTTTAGGATGATACCGAAACATAATAATAATCCAAAATGTTTACATAGATGTAACAGAGGATACAATTAAAATGTAGTTACAGCGCCATCTATTAAAAAAATCTGAAACTACATTATTTGAATGTATACAAAGTGTAATCGAAGTTATGTAGATTTCTACAAGATGTCACTCTATCCGACATTACGACAAGATAATGTTATCTAAAGGTTGCCACAAACATCACCCGCCCGGCACATCATCATCATCTCAGCTCAACCTCTTCGAAATTCTTTGTAAAAATCTAAGCTACAACGCACACTAATCAACATCGTTACGGCATCACCAGGTCGTGGGTCAAGCTATTGGATGGCATGTGTTTCATGATAACCTCGCCATCGTCGTATTTACGTCTCGCTATCGCAACGGTTATCTTGCCGTCACCAAAGAGGGCACTGGGACCTGGGACCCAATCTCTGCACTCTCATCTCGCAGGGAATACGTATAACAGATAGTCCGCAGTCTCAGAGGTGCCGAGCCGCTCTGGTCAAATGCCTGCGTTGCGTTCACAGCCGTATCCGAAAACGCATCTACCTATTTTCGACATTTATTTTTATCAGTTTCCATGGAGCTTGTACAATATCAGTACCTAATTAGTGTTTTGTCTTCCGCCACTGACTCATAATTGGCCCGCGATAATATTGTGACTCGGAAAATTAAAGGTTATCGAATATTTCAAGTGCTATCCACTGTAATCTAACCTCAATGCAAGTTCATCACCGCTATGTAGGTACTTAAGATGGCAATAAAGATGACATTAATCTATTTTAAGGCTAATGCATAAATTAATACCAATTACATTTATATAAGTACCTAATCGACGAAAAACATCGTGAGGAAACCTACATGTCTGAGAGAATCCGTCGAAAGGTGTAAAGTCTGCCAACCCGCACTGAGCCAGCGTGGTGGACTGAGGCCTAACCCCCCTCGTATTGAGAGGAGGCCCGTGCTCAGCAGTAGGACATTAAAAAGGGCTGATATTATTCTCTCCGCACGGGCTATATCCGGATCTTTGAAAGGCTTGCGCGGTGACATGGGCTCAACACGTAGAAGCCCTGTTATGTTAGCTACCTGCTGGGGTCAACTGCTGAAAATTATAGCATAAACAGCGAATTGACCTCAGCAGACAAAGGAACTGTTGCCGCGATATGGAATGATAATTGGGACTATGGTTTGAGGTTTTGATGGACATGAAATAGGGCTCTTTGAAGGGTAGCGGACAACTGCCATAATCAGTTTTTATCCAATTATTAGTGGCAGTTAGGTGGGCCCCCTGCAAAAGCCGTCATACGAGACGACAATTTATTATTATAAGTACCTAATATAGAACTCTCTTATCTAAGCATAGTATGTTACCTGTATTATTAAAAAACTGATCAATCAAGATAAAGCAATAAACTATTAACGAAGATGGGAACTGAAAGAATCAAAATCAAAAAGCAAAATCTAGAAAATAAAATACAGTGAACTCATCATATTCAAAAAATATTATTTTACAAAATATACCTAAATATAAAGCAGCATTTTCCAAATAATTACTAATATTGTAAAACTATAATTATGTATACCCACGCCGATAACAATTATACTTTCGACCAGCAAATAAAATATAACATGATTAGATACACTAAGATAACTTATCTACAGCAAATAATATCATACCACAAATGATATATACATAGGTAGGTAACAACAATTTATCTGTGTATCAAATAACAAAAAATAAATGCCTACACAACATATGATCTACAATATTACATAATTATCATTCTTCTACAAATTACTCAGTCAATCCTTGCAGACATCTAAAGCTTCTTGCTTCTCCTCAGCAAGCTCCTTGCCAGTGGCGTCCAACATTTTGCGAGCGAAGTCAGAGACGGTCAAACCCTGAACAATCTTCCATTTCCCATTAGCAACAGTGACGGGAAATGAGAAGACGACGTCGCGGGGTGTGCCGTATGATCCGTCCGAGACAACACCCATGCTGACCCAGCGGTCGCCAGTTCCCAGGAACCAGTCCCTCATGTGATCTGAAGCAGCCTTAGCCGCGGACAGAGCAGACGACATTTTCCTAGCGGCAATGACAGCAGCACCACGCTTCTGTACCGTCGTGACGAAAGCGGAACTCAAGTACGCGTCGTCATTGATAACGGCCGGCACCGGCTTGTCGGTACCATCAACACTGACCACGGCGTTTGCAGCGTCAGGAAACTGGGTAGAGGAGTGGTTGCCCCAAATGATGACATTCTTAACATTCTGGACTGGAACACCGATCTTGGCGGCGAGCTGAGACTGAGCGCGGTTCTGGTCGAGACGGGTCATAGCTGTGAAGTTCTCCTTGGGAATAGAGGGGGCATACTTAGAGCAGATGAGGGCATTGGTGTTAGCGGGGTTGCCAACAACCAGAACTTTTACATCCTTGCGGGCGACTTTGTCAAGGGCTTGACCCTGCTCCTTGAAGATGCGCACATTCGCGGCAAGGAGGTCTTTCCTCTCCATGCCTTCTCTTCTGGGCATCGCGCCGACTAAGAAAGCGGCAATCACGTCCTTAAAAGCTTCTTCTGGTTTGGCAGTGGGCAGGACACCAGCAAGAAGGGGCAGAGCACAGTCAGCCAATTCCATGACCACACCTTCGAGGACACCCATCATTGGGGCGATATCAAGAAGATGGAGGTAGACAGGCTGGTCAGGGCCAAAGACAGCCCCAGAGGCAATCTGGTACAGCAGGGAGTAGGCAATTTGGCCGGCTGCCCCGGTAACAACAACTCTGATTGGTTGAGCCTGTAAATAATAGTGTTATTCTCATTAATGTATATAGAGTATATTGTATAAATATTTACCAACCATATGGTCCCACACTAAGCAAGGCTTGTATTATGGGTCCAGAACAATGGACTGAGGGCGAACCCAATATAAAATACTTATACAGATATTAAACATCCATGACATGAGTACAAACATCCATGCTCATCACACAAAGTTTGTCGTTTTCAGGATTCGAACCTGGGACCCTCAGCAAAGAAAGCAGGGTCACTACCAACTGCGCTAATTGGCCAGTCAAAATTGCCGTATGTATTGTGACATTGGGATAACCTTGCACACTTGCAATATGAGATCAAGACAATTGCCTCATTGCAACAGTTTACAGGTTCAACTTCCATCGGATAAAAATTTACAAATATGCTTTCGGAAAATTTCCCTGGTATTGGTCTGGGATGGCCTCTAGGTCCATTCTAATATACCTGCGCATAAAACAATTGTTGTTCAGTATGAAACCATACAGTTAGAGTGTTTGTGTGGTCATATTTATTTATTCTAGTCAGCAGACTAAGAATAAAAATGTTTTCACTGCTAATAGAAATAAAGTATTTACTCAATAATGAAAGGGTACCTACATAATGTAAATATAATCAAATTGATTTGAATGACCTATGACAAGACAATTAAGTGTAATTGTCAAACATATTATTCAAAATCCACGAAGATTTTGACTTTACTATACATATTATTTGAATAACTTGCATTATATACCTGTCTGACACCTCCCATTATTATGTAATAGACTTATAACACTCAATGATAAAAGTTAAGACCAATCATTATTGTAAGAATGCATCCAATGTTCTTCCATGATTACAGAACAACATTTATTTTTATTATTATGCCGGCTATTTATCCATCGCTACTATAATTGAGATAGGTACCTACTTATGTCTTATAAGAGTGAGTTATGTACATAAGCAGGTATTTATAGAATCCAATGTGATAAATAACATCTCATTATCACAACGGATTGCGAGATATTTGATGTTCCAAATAGGTCCTACCTACCACTACCTTTACTTATAACCTGATTACATATAAGTACGGGTATTCGTTAGGGATTCTGATAGAATATTTTTTTAATATGAAAACTAATACAACTATATTATTCCGCGCATTTGAAGGTCAAATCAATGTCACTGTAAACAAATAATGTATTCTTACCATTTCTGCTTTTATTGCGATACGATAGTTTTTTAGGTAATATAGAATTACAACAACTCTCAATTTATCAAAAGAGTTGCTCTCCGACACGAAATAACTATCGTACGTCAAAAACCCGCTATTCTGAATGTACCGGTCTTGCGAAATGCGGCGAATGGCGTTTTTTTTTATTGCGGTGTCAGTGGTGCAAGCCCCGACGGCAGATATTTCTTTTAAAATTCAGTATTATTATTATTATTCAGGCTTTTTGTGTATATAATTATATTTTTATTCTATTTTTCAATGTCCTATTAATAAGTATTTTTTAATTTTTTGTTTTTCCATGTAAATTCAGTTGATTCCATTGTCCATTTCTCTGATGGATGTTTGTAATCTGTGTTTACCTCAAACCTTGTATGATACAGCGCGAGCACAGTGATAACTTCTCTTAATCACTGTATAAATCTCATAGTAATTTCACTCCTTTTTATTTCATAAGTTTGATCAAATTAAGCAAGTAAGTACGTTTAAAACAAATTGGTAAAATCCAGATTTAAAAAAATAAAAAAGTTGTAGGTAAGGTTCAAAACAAGCTAATCTCAAGGAAATCCAGTAGAGTTTGCAGCACATATCGCCGCGTGTATCTACGTGAAACACAGAGAAAAAAATAAGTATGATGCAAGTACGATGTAAAATGACAATAACAGACATATAAAACTCTTGTTGACAGCAGAACCATATAAGCCTATGGACGGGTTTTATTGGGTTTATAACCTAACTGCTGTCAGATTTGAATTTGAAAAGGCTTTCCTATAAAACTAGCAAAATGATTTGGATTTGGGATTCGGTTAAGTCAAACGTAAAACCGGATAAAACCCGTGCGAAAAGGTTTCCCATATAACACACACCCATGTTTTCATAACAGAGTTGGTTTTTTTGTATTTAATTTCGACACAAATCCTATGAAACCCTTAGGAAAACACCTTGTAGGTATTAGGCCAGTCGTTCGATGGGTGAGTAAAATTATCTCAGTAAAAGCATCCCGAGGAATAGGAATCCCTAGCTCATTGAACGACTTAACCGGCCCTCTGCTCATTGGTCATCTTTGCGTATAATGTCTGTGGTACACCGTGCGTCTTGCTTGAGTGAGTGAATACCACAGACGAACTAGAGATGTGGTGAATACTATACTGTGAGTGAAATTGTAATGCAATGCAATGACATAATACATAACCTTAAAAAGTCTCGCTGTAATAAAGATATTTCTGTGATTTTATTGTGTGAAATTTAGTGATTCTTCTGCCTTCAAGAGAATAATTGTCCGATTTATTAATGTTGTAAAAGGTTGTCGGTAAAATGTCGTCACTACTAAGATCTACAAAGTTTGTCCGGTACCTCACTGGTGCGGCTAGAACGCTAATACTGAACTCAGCCAAAACCGCAGAAGCTAATTCTTTGATCAATCCCAAAGCTTTGTCTGCTGCTAATAAGTAAGTAACAGATTTTCCTTCGTGCTTATCTCAATTTCTTCTAAATTATTTGAGTCAACCAAGTTAGAATGCATTTCATGAAGATGTAAAAAAAAAGCATAATACTATGTAGGTTTTACAAACATGTAGTGAAATAGTTTAATATCCTAATATCATAGATAAATATGTTTATTATGGATCTATTACATCAATAAATGTTTTGTTTATATATAAACTTAGTTATCATACCCAGTTAAATATGAATATATGAATTTAACTACTTGTAATTTCAGTGTTTTACTAAGAGATTATAGCACTTCAAAGAAAACTGAAAGCTTAGAGCCTTTACTGCTGAAATTAGACTCTGAAGTGAGGAGATTCGGAAGGATCACTAAGAAAGACATTGATGAGGTGTTTGATGAAATCCGATCAAAACATGACATCACCAGTTCACAATCCCTCTTGGTCATTAGGTGTTGCGGTAAGAATCATTTTCAAGCAATTTTTGCGATAGTATGTAATATAATAATATTTTAACAGCAAATGGCAAATGCACTTTTTGGTTTTTGAAAATGGTAATAAAATGTCTTAAGATGTGGATGTCAATGCACTGAAACTATCAGATTGTCAGAAACAAGTTTGTTTTATTTTGGCTAATCAATTCGTATTGGAGTTTTGAAATAATGTTAAGAGATGTGTTACACTCACTAATCTGCAAGTTGTGACGGAAGTGTCCAAACTAAACCATATGATAAATTAATATTGTTGCATTGTTAATTTTGAGAAAAGCATCTTTGAATATTGTTTGTCATTAAGGCTGACCGACTGAGTGAGGCACAAATTTGTGGCGAACTGAAATTCGAGTTAGCTGCAAACTCAGATCAATTTGCGTGCGTCGCAAGCAAACTGTTATTTGTTAGCCGCTTATTTAGGTCGACCGGCCGACTGAATTTTCACCGTCAACTGTCCACATGACAGTTTGCGGCAATCGGACTCACTACGCCCGGCGAACTACCATATCGCCGCCGCCGACTGGAACCGGTTTTGCTGTGAGTCGGCCGCTCACTGAATCAATCGGCGCGCGCAACACAGCAAACTGCGTAGAGTGAGCGCAAACTAGCAAACTGTGAACACTCCATTTCAAATATATGGAAGGGCGTACTAAACCGATACGCCGCTAACTCAGTCGGCCGCTGACAGTTTGCCGACTGGGGACACAGCCTTATAGCTACCCTCCAAAGAATCATACTCTTAAACATGCTATGTCTCTGTATATGATCTTTCTGGTACTATACTTAGGTGAGCTGGTGCCAGAGGAATTGCCAGAACAAAGGACCCTTCTCGTCCAGAAAATATGGAGTGTACTCACAGAACGAGGAATCCCCATGGATATCTCACATTACAATGCCTTGCTACGGGTCTATATTGAAAATGAACACCCATTCTCCCCAGCAAAGTTCCTCGAAGAATTGGAAACTAAGGGATTGCAACCAAATAGGTATAATATACTAGATAATAAAATTGTGTTGGGGAAAAAATATCCTGCAGACTTGAGTTAAAGCATCTGAACTGTAATCATGAATGACTTAAAATCAATCTTCAAACTTTGTCTAGCAGATGGGGTAGCAATAGATAAGTACATTGGAATTGTTGTTAGAACAATGAAATTTTTGGTTAGGTTCAGCTGGACATAAGATACACTAAATAGAAAAAAAATAAGTATACTGTCAGTTTTCACCAGTTTCAATGTCATAAATGGCTTTAATTTGTTTTGATTGTTTTCATTTATAATTTAGCTAGGTGATTAATACTTCATGATTGTTATAATATTTATAAATTCTAGAGTCACATACCAGAGACTTATGTGGAGATATTGCCAAGAAGGAGATGTAGAAGGTGCCACGAAAGTACTGGAAAAAATGCGAGAACTGAACTTCCCTGTATCAGAACCTGTACTAAATGCCCTAGTTATGGGTCACGCCTTCCATGACGACACCGAAGGTGCAAAAGCCGTGCTTGAAACCATGGCCGGAGCTGGTCTTGAACCCACAAACCGTACGTACACGCTCTTAGCATGTGGATACGCGAAAAAAGGTGACATTGAAGGGATTGAGAACACTATCAGAACTGCCCAAGGGAAGGACGCAATATTGACAGACAAAGTGAGTCTTCCATCATTTATATTTCATGCCTTGGCTATATTAGATAGAGAGAAATAGTATATTAATGGTAAATCCTATGGTTAAAGTGATTATTTGGATATTAACATATTTTAAGGCCTCTGTCACAATGTGCTGATAAATCCTATCCACAAATTATTTGTCAGATGGCCCACACAAATTCTGTCAATTTAGTTGTGTATTGTGTTTGTGGACTAGCCCTGAGCCTTTCAAAGGTGTTGTAATATGAGAAAACGAAGGTTGTTTATATTCTAAAAAGTCAAATGTGTTTTTAGGATATTTTAGAAATAATTGAACATCTTGCCGTCAACGGCAATGGCGACAAAGTGGAACAACTCTTCCCACATCTCCAGAAAAGTATGGGCTACAATCAAGACGTCTGCAACCTCATTCTTAGACTACTCAACAAAGGCCAGGAAGATACCGCCAAGAAAGTCATGAAGACAATGCCTAGATCATCGAATGTCGAGGATACTCCATTCAAAGGGGCATTCTTTATTAAACAGTTGTTAAGACTGAAGAGATCAGCTGATGACATCATAAAAACATGCAAGGAACTCCAGGAAGAACAGTTGGTCCCGCGAGCTTTCTTCATTGCCACTGAAGCAGCTCTGTTGAATGGCAACACTGAATTAGCACAAAAACTGTTCAAAGAATTAGACAAGGAGGGAATGGAAATTAGACAACATTACTACTGGCCCCTGTTAGTGCAAAAAGGAAAGGAGAACGATGAGGAAGGTATCCTACAAATCCTTCGCGATATGTCCTCTAGCGGTGTCTCGCCAACTGGCGAAGCACTTAGAGACTATGTACTGCCGTACTTCATCAAAAAAGATTCGCCACAGAACATCATGCTAAAACTTCAAATTGCGAACATCCCTGTGATGCAGAGCGCGAGGCATTTAATGGCCGAACTTTTGGAATTAGGACAGATGAAGAAAGCGGCGGAAATTGCGTTACAGTACCATCCGAGAGGAAATTATAGTATTGTGGCTAGATCACTTCTATTAGGCTTGAACAAGTCGAAAGATATAGATTCGTTTGTAACAGTTTTACACGTCATTAGCAGCAAACCACCAGTTGCAGCTCAGGTTGAAGAAGATACTGCACACGATGAAGGAGTTGAAGACAACACTGATGTGCTTGAAGTCAGTCGCATTGTGAAAAATGCCGTAAAGAATCTGTCCAAACCAGACCTGTGCGAAAATCTCCTAAATGCTATTTACTCCAAAGGTCTTAAATTAACTACGGAAACGGCTGAAGCTATTGAACAGTACCTTGGGGAAAATATGACGACAAATTTGTCGCAAATATTAACCAAGTTGACAGCGCACGATTTGGAAGCAGTACCAGTGGGAAACCTGCCTAAACCCACAGGACCCCGTACCTCGGAGCAATTGGAACGTTTATTGGAGAACTTGAAAAGGAAAGATGGTACGAACTTGCACCGTATTCAGAGACAGTTGCTCGGATGCTACTTAAAAGAAAATAAAGTGGAAAAAGTAAATAGTTTCTTAGAGGAGTTGAAAGCTTCCGATTTCGAATTAACTCCCGGAACTCTAGCACAACTGTTCGAATTTTACTGTGAGAATGATGACATTGTTAATGCAGAAAAGTGTAAAGCGCAAATTGATGAAAAACACCCTGATTTCGTGTTGGATAAATTTAAAATCGTTCAAATGGCATATACACTAGTGAGAGCGAATAGGTTCGACGACGCTGTACAGTATTTGAAAGAGTATAAAAACAAAGAGGACAACTATACAGGCTTTATGTTGAATTCCAAATGTTGGCAGATGTTGAATTACTTGGCTGAACAAAAGGATGAAGCAAAAGTGAGTAAATATCTTAATTATGTGACAACTTCATTTTGAGCCCACTGAGTATATACGCCCTCTGCATAATCTGATATTTGAATGTGGTTCTAAAAGCCACCATTCAAAATCGTAGACTATGGCAGACGGCAGTTATCTCGTGTGAATAGTGTGACCTAATTAGGTAAAGGTGGAAGAAAAGAAACCTACCAACATTAGAAATACAAACAAAAAAAGATGACATAATGATTAATAATATATATTATTTAATCTGGAGAATTGAAATAAAACTATTTTGTCGGATTTTATCGCGTTTATTTTATGTTTTTACGTTAACGCGATTCGGCTGCTTTACAGCAACCATGGAAGACTCCTCCCGTGACCATAGTTGTTGTAAAGCATCCGAAACGTGGGAAATGTAAAAACATAAAATCCGAAAAATACTTTTATTTCAACATATAGTATTCGGGTAAATATAAGACATCAATATAACTCTGCAGAAGATAAGCATTTTATTTTAATAATTCTTTTTCAGGTCAAGGAAATGACTCAACTTCTCATAGAATCTAACTTTATAGAACCTTCAAACATTATACTGGGACCCTGTATTAAAGTGCATTTATTAAAAGAGGATGTAGAAAGTGCTCTGAAGCAGTTCGAGTATAGTTGCAATAACTACAGATGTACTCCATGGAAAGGCGAATTAATGAAGTCTCTTATCATGAAAGAGGATGCAACTAAGCTTCAGTGGTTGGCGGATCTAAGCACACAGGTGAAATGATTTTTTTTTATTCTAGCTCATAGTTCAAGCGCCGCTGAAGTACAGAGTCACCGATTTTGGACTAACATAGTCATGCGCTTGCCTGAGGTTTTACTAGTACCATAAAGCTAGAAATAGTTACTATAAAAGCTTTTATCATCTGCACGGATTATGATTTAATTATCTATTATCGATTAAAGACTGTTGGCAACTGACTCCATAACTCCTGAACTTTTAGATATGGCATCGAATAGATTCGAACAAATACCTTTCTCGTGTCGTAGATCGTTTTCTGAGTCATTCAGAATAGTCAGACGTTCGATAATTGCATTTCTGTATATCCCACGACTAAGTATATGTCTCAACTGTCAATTACGTCTGTATCGTACGAATGGGCTTCGTCAAAACAACACAAACATAACAACAAATGTCAAAAAGTAAGACGTGACCGACCATTTACACGAGATTTGTCAATTGAAAATATAGTAAAACGTGCAATTTCGAACCCAACTGTCCGATACGCGAGTTTTTAAATCGGCCTGTTATAAACTGGTAAATTTATATAACAACATCAATTGATAAGTAATCATTATATTGTTTGCAGATTCATGGTGAGGTCAATATTCTCCATGACTTGGTGCTTGCGTTCGTGGAGTGCGGCCGGCTCAGGCAGGCGCGTCGTATTCTGGAAACTCCCGGTATGCAGACGAGACATAGGCGCTTCGATGACGCCTGCCAGAGATACGTCGAGGTACCACTAATTAACTTCGTCAAATTTCCTAGTGTTCATATTGACGGTACTCCTCCAAGATGTCGTTGTTTGACTCGCCCTGCATAATATACATACAGAGTACTCTATATTTGTTGTCCCATTCAAGAAATGTCTAGTATATTTTAAGTGATTACTATGTGTAAACAATTAAAAATCGCTATATATATACCATAAACCATGCATGATGACCGAATTATGTCAGTGAGATATCCTATACCCTGTTCTTGTTAATAAACGTTTAGATTTAATTGATTTGATTCTAATGTCTTTATAATAGTAACCGGCAATTAATTTACCATGGTTTCTTAAATAATACGAAAAAGTAGACTATATACGGTAGCTGTAAAAAAACAATAATTAATGTTACCAATCTAAACTTATCCAATCTTTACAGGAAGGAAAATCAGAATACCTAGAAGGACTACTCGAAGCAACCAAAGAACTGTCGCACATCGATCGTACCAATATTTTCTACCATCTCCTCGTGACATACTGCAAAGCTGGCGAAACTGATAAAGCTCTCGGTCTATGGACCCTGCTCCAAGAGGACGGTGAAGTGCCCAGCGACCAGTTCTTGCAATACTTAGGGAAACACCTGAAATCAAAGAATAGGGAAATTCCCTTCATCATTCCAAACGATAAGGCTGCTGTCGTTAAATCGACCAACAAAGAAGACATCGTAAAAAAGATTATTACCGAAAAGCTACCGACAACACCAACTAAAAGCCAAATCTCCACAAACATTGAGACACTCATCAAAGACGGACAGTTGTCGCAAGCGTCCGATACTGTACTCAAGTCCATCGAACACGGAGTCATACCGAAAAGTAATGTGTTCAAATATTTACTCAAGAACTTGGCTGAAGCTGGTAATGTGGAGAAAATTCAACAACTCGGGAACTATATCAACGAGTCGTTCAAGCGACGTGTGACGTACGACGACAAGCTAACGTTGGCGATATTTACGAGGGGCGCGGGCTCTCAGCACATCGATAACCTGCTCGAGGCGGTGAAGGCGGCTAAGACCCAGGAGGATATGGATATAGCACTCAAGAAGTTCCCCAGGAGCTCCGCATTAGAGAATGTCGCCAAAGATAAAGAACTTGCCGCCAAATGTTAGTGATATATTCTTAATTTTATAACAAAGGGAGCTCATGTAGATTTTTGAACGCCCTCCCCCCCCATTTAAGGCGCCGTAACGTTTTTCTTGTCCTGTATAACTGTTTGATCAAAATCTTTGAGTAAAGTAAAGTAATTTGTGAGATTTTTTAGTTGAAAATATGATTTACATTAAAAGTACACACTTGTTCCCTGCACTCTGGCCTACGGTTTGGCTGATTATTTATAATACATAATGGCATTTCTTTTTTTTTTACTAGGTCACGAAGTGATCGACATAGCTGCCTCACAAGGACAAACACTACCCGCGAATCTGTTATGGATGGAGTACATTCTTGCTGGCATGGACAAAGAGGCCGATGCTCTATGGGACAAATGGTTGCGTGAAGCGCCAGTCGTAGTCTTCAGGAGATTGTTGCAAGAGTGCCACTTGAGGAAGGAGCCAGAGAAGATTGGAAAATTGATCAGCTCATTGAAATCTAACTCATCGCTACCGCCCGCGTCATTAGGCAACGCGTTCTCTCGCCTAATCAACTACTATATCGTGGACAATAAAATAGAAGAAGCCGAATCAACACTCGATATCGCTTTAAAATCCAACTTAAAACCAGAACACTTGAACAGAACCAGTCTGATGAGACTTAAGAAGGTGGCAGAAGAAGCAGGGAGGGAATTTAGGTTCGCTATTTAAAAACAAAGTATACATAAGTAGTTATTAGGTATGCCCATATATCATATTAGCCTACTTGCTCGCTCTTATGACAAAGCACGTGAAAGGTCAGTGTTCGCTCCAAAAAAAATGGTATTTACAGTGTGATAAATAAATATTGATTGATCAACTTGTAACTACCAACTTAAGATTGATGTAATGTATGTACCCATAAATAATTAGCAAAAGATAGCAGACCATAAACCGAGTATTGAATATTTGTAGTAATTACTTTAGATATTATAATCTTAATAAATTATTAGTTAATATTCTGATTTTCATTTAAGGGCGTTACATATGGTAATCATAGTAATAATATAAGATGAAATCATTGACATCATAATGTTAGATTACATTTACAAAAACAATACAAAATCATAACTGTTTATTTTTTGTGCCGATTTCAACCGTTCAACAATTCAACACTCCAAAGTTAGTAAAAGTAGCGGTTTTTTCAAACCTCTCCAAGGTATGTATTGTATCGCTTTAGGTACTTTTAAATTAATACATTAATACATCGAGACATCCAATGCAGAATTCCAATATCGCGGAAAACTAAATTACATCGTAAAGATGTCCAAATTTTTCGTAAAAAAATTAAACAATTGACACTGAATTTCGCGCCCTGACCTAGCGCTTCCACCCAATCGTTTTCCAAAACTGAAGTGTCTTATAAAGCGCCTAGCCGTTTAAAAAAAAACGGATCATATACACCACATGCGTAATTTAAGTTTTTTATGACTATCATCTAAGAAAACATGTTCCTACTAATTTGTTCTGTTTTTATGATTTTTTTTCTATTTAGTCGATTTTATGAATATAAATAAATCATCGATATATTATCGAAAATAAAAAAGAAATAAATGCACCGGATATTACGTCACTGGCTGGCACCTTGTGGCGGGAATTTAGGCGTCGGTTTCTTTTCGTTGTTGAGCGTTGGGCAGCGTTGGTTCGTTCAAACGAGAAAAATATAAATTACGAAAATGTTTTATCCCGTCGACTCTTTGAAAAGAGGTGGAAGATTTTATTTGTGTTGGGTCGCTGATTCGTGGCCATTACGGTTCGCAACTATAACGCAAAGGCAACTTTGGTCACAAGATATTCGTACGATATGGTAATGAAACTCATTTTCCTTCATGTTACAAGTACATAGGTAGGATAATTCTAATAAACGTAAGTGGTAAGTTGAATGGCATTTAAATCGTGTCCCTTTTATTATAGCGAAGATCTCTTAGAAGTTATAACTAACGAGTCAGGCCGTCCAACGCAAAGGTTCTCCCTTCGTCTTAGTTCTCAACTCTTACGTGGACTAGTGAGGCTGTACCAAAAAAAAGTCACCGTGTGCCTGAGTATGTATTACCATATATATTTAAATAAGTTCTTTACATATGTACATAATATTTTACGCACCTACCTATGTCATACGTTTATTTCAGGTGATATATGCATGATCAACGCGACTGTTATCAAAAATACGAACAAAAAGTAAGTTATGTTTTAAACTACTTTCATGAAACATATAAGGTACCTAAGTAATCTAGTTACAGGATAAACATTTTGCCTTGGCTGCTCGATACCTGTAATGTTTTCCCAGTAGTCGGTACATCGTATCTATCTGTTTTACACACTAGGACACAGGCCATAATAGGTACCTACCTAGTAGGTATTCATAATAACTAATTCGTGCCCTCGGCACCATCCGCGCAAATAAGCACAGCGTGCTGATTTGTGATTTGTTCGAATTTGAGTAGGTAAGTACCTACCTGACATACCTTAAATATATAGACACAACCCAGTTTTATTAGGTATACCTAGAAAATGCAGTACCATTATAAGCTTACTAAAGATTCTTATACGAACGATCCATCCATCAGCCGAAAGACGTTCATTACTGGACATAGGCTTGCCCCAATGACTTCACACATCACGGTCCTTAGCCACTCGCATCCACCGGCTTCCGGCGACGCGTGGGATAAAGGCAGGGGGGGAGGGGTCCAACACCCCACCCCCCGCAATGCCTTTGACAACCAACCGTATCATACACAGGTACTTACTCCTGTCTCTTGTCCAGAGCTTGATCCGATAAAAGCTAAAGAACATTTACAATTGCATTACAATATACTTTTCTCAAAGCGGTTTTCAATCGTACCTACTTTTTTTTTTTTTTTTTTTTTTTTTAATTTAAATAAGGAAACAAAACCGTATACAATTGTACTTATAAGATACTTAAGCAATTATTAACACTTTCGCCAGTAACGGTTGATTAACTTTGAATCATACTGGCCTCCGTACTTGTATGGAACTTGTTCAAATTTGATTTTATTAGGTGGACCATTCATGATGTGGCGATTGTGGAAGAAGTCAGGCGGCCGTTGCCGCAGCTTATTACCCCAGCTGTCACCGAGGGCCTGGAGGATGAGCGAAGGGTTGAGGAATTGATACAGGTTAACACGTCTCTTGGACCTAGTTGAGAATCATAGTGAATAATTGTTTATCCCAGCTCTACTTTGTATTTGCTCTTAGGTATCGACCGCGCGATTGGTTTATCAAACAAAAATGATTATGATATACAATAATATGCTGAGTATTATATTGTGCAGTCGACCCTTGCACAACGCACTGCTCTTACGTGCACCCATGGATTAGGTCACATAACATAATATGAGCAAAGATAATGGCTCTGCGCATGCCTAGAATTTGGCTTGCGCAGGCAGAGCCGCCATCATTGCTCATTTTATATGATGCGACCTGTACCTATAATAATAAGCTTTGCCAGGTTTTCTCTCCCACGGTAGCCCAAGACTTCGTCACGATCAGTGTTGCCATTGATTGACATTTTCAACATACTTAATACATGGTACCGCATGACACCCGATGTCGTAGTGTTCAGCCAATCACGTAACCTGGCTTTGACGACAACATACCAGGCGTATTATATAATTGTACAAAGCCTGCGGTAACTGTTTTCCGGCAACTGAAATGCACTATATTTATACTTACTTTATGTTTTTAATGTAACAGAATAGTGGCAATATCGTAGCCAACATTCAAGACATAACACTGAAGGAGTCTACCATTCCTGAGCTACTGCTGCCCCCGAATGTAAGTAGTACAACAATTTTACGAAATATTCGAAATGACAATAATTCATCAATGAGAACAATCGATATTCTAGACTTAATAACAAACAGCACCCTGCGGAAAAGTCGTCCGCATTCTCATAACTAGTTCGTTTTTAATATTTTTTTCAAGGAATATATCTACGGAAAGATTTAATTACTCAACCGGCATTGATGTTGTAAAATGTTAATGTAACAGGATGGCTTTGGCGAAGAACACCCCGACCAGCCTCTCCAGTTACTCCAAGACCGAACCCTGGAGCTGATGCTGCAGCAGACCGACGGCTCGGCGGTCCAGCACAGCGGGCTGGACTTGCCGCTCGACGTCACGGACAAGTCGCAAGACAAGTCGCGGCTCGTGCTCGACCCGCAGATGGAGACTATCGAGGAACACGATGTCACAATGTTCAGGAAATGTATGGCATTTATATTTCACTAGCTGCGCCCCGCGGTGTTACCCGCGACTAAAAAGTATGTCCTTTATCCCACGGGAACCATACATTTTACCGGTATAAAAAGTAGCCTGTGTGCTGCTATTCCAGACTATAATCTGTCTCTGTGCCAAATTTCATCCATATCCGTTTAGCCGTTCTGGTGTGATTGAGTAACAAACATCAATCCATCCAAACTTTCACATTGTATTTCAGGCAATGATACATGTAGTGTACAAAATATCTAAATATTATAAGTGAACCAAATTGCTTTAACCTCAGACGCTAATAGAGTCAGAGATAGTTTTAAACTTTTGTCTATCTGTTTTAGCGTAGCCCAATCGGTTAAACTGATTTCAAGTTGCTGGCAACATATTTTTATACATATATTCAACTAAGGTACATGCTTGAGTAAGTGCTTGGCTAAAAGTAATATATTTTTTTTATTTTAGCCACTGGAGCGGACCTGGCAGCAGATTTTGAAAAAGGTACAATACAAGTTTTGAAGTTGATTAAATAGTTGAACGATAAATACGTAATTGCTGTGCCAGATTAAGAAATCAAATGATGTGAATAAAAGCTTAGACAAAGAAATAACACAGATGGACCATCGTGTACAACATTTTGAAGCACAAAAAACCAAGCTGATTTGGGTAGTACACGCGAATTACGCCCTTACGTAAAAGCGAATTCGCGTGCTTCAATATGTTGTTCTCGACAATTCTGTATCTTTATTCTTCCTCTAAGAATAAAAGTGATGATAATATTTTAGTTGAAAGTAGATATTTAAGTGAATTAAGTTCGATAGTTATTTACGAATCCTACTGTATCCAGTATATTCAATGTTTATATATCACCGACTACCTCTACCTCGATAATTCACTCCTCTATATTCTCACAGACATACCTGAAATATCTGATATACCCGAAATCCCGAATCCCGACTTGCCTGTCCCACCACCAGAAAAGTTAGTACCATGTAATCCTACTTATTCTAGGAAAATGTGTATTGCAACGTTTTATCACCGCAGTGAGACTATTCTGTAACTGCTACAGTTTTAATACTAAAGACTAATAGAGATTGCGATAATGCTCTTTATAATGCCCGGCAAATAGGTACTTATGTGCCGAGCGCTATAAGTAAGTAGTAATACGCTGTTATCCATTACTGCTTCATCATAGAGCACATTTGAAGGGCTAGTGTGGACCGGTAATGCATTTCAAAGCTGAATATGGCGTGGTTAATGTTAAGACCATTGGTTTGCAATGTACCTAATCCATAAAAGTTAAAAAGTGTTTGGTAGCTAACGATATAAAGTGTTCAATGTTAAACAGGCCTCAAGAGGAAGTTGTCCCTTCGACTGTACCTACTATGCAATCTCCTGTTCCTGAAGCAGCTCTGAGGCCAACACTGGTGGATATTGAGCTTGAGGTTGGTATTGTGCCTGTTTTGTATTATTTAGCAATTGTAACCTATGGGTACATATGTTTGATGCTACTTGGAACTAAACTTTTTAGTCACATTACCGCGAGACTGAGTTGCAGATCTCGTCTGTGCTCCTTAGTGTGCTTAGAATGCTTTAAATGTGTATTTAATCAATAAATGAGCCAGGTACTTAGGAAATAACAAAATCCGGGGGTTTAGTCTCATACAAGTTAATTAATGATACTCAAATTCTTTGTCCAATCTATCCATACATTACCAGTAAAGCTGCACAATGCCGCCAGGGGCGTTGCTGTTGGTAAAATAACGGACACTAAGCCCTGAATTTATAGACTTACTATAACTTTATCAAACGCCATATAGTACTGCGTGAAGTAAAACTTGTGCGCAGTACTGTATTAAATATATAAATTCGAGTTTTTTTTTTAGTTTGACCCCGGTGCGACTCGTGCCGAAAGGCATGAAAATGTATAAAAATAACATGATATGTATTAATAAATGCTTAGATAATCCCTAAGAAAAAAATTAAGATTTTTAAAGTGACCGTTTTGCCGATTTTTCAGGAACTAGAAGAAGGTGAACCGCAGATGAAAAGACGCCGCCAGAGGAATAAACTGATTATTGATAAGAAGACTCAATTAAGTTCTAACTTTCTGCGATCGAGAATAAATAAACCATTGGTTGAATTAAGATGCGAGGTATCTATTGATTTCTAATGATAAATAAACTTTTAAGGACACATTTTTTTTTATGAAATCCCATTAGTTTAAAATTTTTTAGTTATTCTCTTGCAATATTCTTACCTACATAAGTGGGAATTTTAGATAAGTCTGTGAGGGGACCTCGAGGGTTGAAACCACGCGAATATGGTCTGAAGAAACTCTTATTTTTAGATTATTGCTAACGGCATTTACAGTTTTTGGTAAAAATGTATATGCCGTAAGCAACAACACAGTGATGCAAACTTCCTTATTTCGAGAAAATACTGGCAACCAAGAATAAACTGCACTTATTGGCCAAATTCAGTAAAGTATTTCCAACAAGATGGTTCTCCCCAAATTAGCCGACAAACGAAAGACAAATTTATACGAGCAGTTCAGAGCTCAGTGGATAGAATCATGGTCTCATTAAATAGCCCTCTCACAGTCCTCACCTAATGCAAATAGACTTTTCTTTTAAGTCTAAATAAAAACTGTCCAAAAGAATTAAAACATGCGGTATAGGAAAGAATTTTGCATGAAATTATTCCGAATCTACAAATTATTACTAAAAAGAAGCTATGTCTGTATCGTTTTTTATAGAAGGCTTAACAATAATAGTTTGACGGCCTGATTAGCGCAGCGGTAGTGACTCTGCTTTCTGCGCTGAGGGTCCCGGGTTCGAATCCTGGTAGGGACACAAGCTTTGTGTGATGAGCACGAATCTTTGTACCCGAGTCATGGATGTTTAATATGTATATAAGTATCATATATACTGAGTTCGCCCTCAGTCCATTGTACGGTACCCATAACACAAGCGTTAAGCTTAAAGTGGGACTGTATAGTTGGTGTGTTCGTATGGCGATATTTAATTTAAATTTTAATTATTTAATAGTGTAAAATATTTTAAGCAATCTATACTATCCATAATTACATACTGGCCTCGTGTAAACCGAGCATAAGTGGGTAGGTCATAGTGTTTAAATAGCGAACGGTCTAGAAACGTCTTCCTAATATGTAAACTACCCTCCTTTCTTCCCATAAAGGATAGTTCGGACGACATAATCTTCATTCGAGTACCTGCTGAGGTGCTCCTCCGCCGACCATGCCACGGCGGTCACAGCATCGCTCATAACGTCAGTTTTGATATCTCGCGACTCTTTATGAGAAACCTTGGAGTTGTTAACGCGACGCCCCGTGCAGAGAGAGAAACGGTGACTAGTTTTTTTTTATGTTCGTGTGTCGAAAGACTAAAATATGTAGGTAGGTATATGGTTTTTTTAGTAATTATTCTCCAGATGGGTAACTTTCTAACCGGGATGTAACTCTGGCCTCTGACTGACGAAACATTTACATAAAGACGTGTTTTCTGACATAGTATTATTGCAGTAGCTACTGAGAATCCGGGAATGCAAACTAAAAAATATTGTGTGACTTTCATAAAATGAGTTGAACGTGAAAAATATGTTTTTACTAGCTGCGCCCGGCGGTGTTACCCGCGATAAAAAGTATGAAAAATTAAAACATCTATCCCACGGGAACCATACATTTTACCGGGATAAAAAGTAGCCTATGGGCTATTCCAGACTATAATCTATCTCTGTGCCAAATTTCATCCAGATCCGTTCAGCCGTTCGGGCGTGAAAGAGTAACAAACATCCATCCAAACTTTCACATTTATAATATTAGTATAGATTAAATACTCACGGTTTTAAATTACTATCTATAGGAAGCGCCGATGCAACAAACCCGACGGAATCGAAGTCGTTCCACCCTCGGAAAGATAGATGAAGTGCACGAACCGATTGTTCCCGAACTCGCTCAAATTCAGCCGATAGAAATTGATCAGCCTACAGAAGTGGATATTACTAAGGAGATTCCACATGAGCCGCAAGTCGTCGAACAAATGGATTTGGATATAGCTGATATGCCGACGCAGATAGTAAAGGTTCTGTCGCAAGTGCCGCAACAGACACAGAAGCGGACGAGCGAACACGATACTTACGTGAGCGTGAGTAGTTTGCTACTTTTTACTATATTTATATTCACCCTAAATCACAAGCCACAGCTCACCAAACGTAGCTTAGCGTACAACCGCACGCTACGCTACGTAAGGTAAAGAGGGGCAGAGGGATGACGTAGTTCACATAGTTTAGCTGGGATCGTATGGTTCCCTTGAACGGAATAGAGATGTATTGAAAACCTGCAAGATATATGTAAATAATTGTTTTGGATTCAGTGTTTTTTTTAATAACTTTACTGCACAACAAACAGATCTCGTTATAATTTGTTATTAATTTATGATACAGCCAAAACGACAGCGCTCGGGTTACGTTTCGTTCAAAGAGAGCCAGCAAGAAAAGGATTCTCGACTACCTACAGATATCAGTATGTATTTCTGGATAACTTTATACTTACTACAAAATATTTTTGCCGTAATATATAGAAAAAAAATCCATGACCATGTTATATATGTTATGAATTCTAAACTTTTTAGCGGCAGATTTAGAGGCTAACAAAGAAAACATACCCGACAATATTCCGCCACCTAAAGACGCAGAGCAAATATTATCGAGCATGCTTCAAGAGGCCGGTTTGGCGGACATACACATACAACAGCCGATAACAACCGAATTAGATGCGTCGCAAGCGAGAAAAGAGTTAAGGAAGACTGCAAGCGAAAGGTCCGAAACACCTTTAGGGAGTCTCGATAGGACCAAAGTGTCTTTGGGAGACTCCGATCAGACTACAGACTCGAAAAGATTCATTCGGTATGTCCCGTTTTTACTATGTAGAAAAAATACAATTTATTTATTTTTATGGAGATTGGAGATATAATGGACTTTTGCGAGCAGATTTTGAATAAATACAGCCGTTCAGTGAGATGAAAAATGTCTTAATATGGTTATTTCAGTGATCAATGGGGCACCGAAGGTACCATGATTAAGATACTTAAGTTCATCAAGGCCGGCCTGCAGCCGGTTAAAGTCGAGACTTTGCTTACGAAAGGGCCGGTGATACCCGGACACAAACGGGTGATCGCCGCCCGGTGCTTCAGTTCGATACTCAGTAAGTCATTTTTATTCTACTGTCGCTTTCTGAACTTGTCATTTTCACGCGAGGTGGCGTAATATATAGAGTAAATAAGATTTAAATAGATCTATTAATTTAATTTCATTATTTTAGTGAGCTTGTTATCAACCATCCTTTTATGATTGATCAGACGAATAAATTTATTTGGTTTTAGAAAATGTATTTTGCCTTTAGTTAAGCAGTATGTTGACTTCTACAATTTTACATTTACAGAACTAAAGCAACATGGCTTCATCAATATCTGTAAGGATCCTGACACATTACAAGTTCGAGACATTACACTAGGTCCAGAATTAACTGCCTCTTATGAACACTTTTAATTGTTTATGTTAGATTATTTGCTAGACATGGTTTTGTTACTTAATTCATACATATTACTTAGGTATATGCATTTTTATATTTTACTTTTGTATTGTTATTTGTTTGTGTGACTAATTAAATAGTATTTACTAGCAGTGACTAATTAGTGTGGACTTTTCATTTATCCGTGGTATCCTGTTGTGGGCAATGAATGCTCAGTCAGTATTTTAAAAACGTTTTTTATTGATTTCGGATGCGACTCTTGAAACGGCTATTACAGTTTTTATGTTACGTAATAGGTTTATACTTTTTTGTGAAATAAAACAAGTTATTGATATGAACAATTTATTTCACGATTTGTAGTATAATAATGATATGATTTCTGTACACATTACATAATAAGTCATCAACTAGATTCAAATTAACTAGATAAATTTATGAGTATCTTAATCATAGGTAGGTAATGGCTTAATTATTTACAAATTCTAATAGTAAGATCGAAAGCTGTTCAGTAAACAGTCGACGTAAATACTCAAGACATTAATGCTTAAATTAACACCAACTACAGTCATATTACATCATAGAAATTGTATATGTATTTTAGTTTAGAGTTATCGTTAAAAGCTTAGTTGGTAGTAAAATTTACATAATATTCTTAAAACAGAAATGGAAACGTTACAGTAAAAGGTCATTTATAATGGAGGTTCCCTACATTGGTAAAGCATATTCTAGTATTTTTTTATTTATACAAAATCAGTCTCCTACTATTTGTTACCGAGCTCCGCCATATGAAAATGTATATAACACTAAATTAATCCTCGATAATCTAACAACTGAAAGGCAGTCATGCGCATCAGCGCATTAGGACGTACAGCACTGGACGATTGGATAATGTTTAACAATATAATATTCACGTATAGATCCACAACTCACGCTCTCACGAAGCACTTAACTTTATTATTTCCCATTTTATGATTACATTAGATATAACTTCAAGCACACTTCAGTGTTTCACAGCCTTACCAACAGTCGTTCCAAGCTCTCATTCAAACAATATTATATTAAATACAGTCTGTCTTTACAGGTTTAGGAATGACGAGTCTTATTTTAAGATAGCTACCATTTATTAGTGAAATTTATATTATTTGATTACATGTAATACTATAAAGACAAAACGCAGGAAAATCTTCAAATAATACGATATTATTAATTAAATAGTAAACCATTTCATTAGTTAAACCAGGTGGCGTTTCTGAAGATCGAAAACAGTATAATAAATTATATTGAAACAAATGACAAATAGTACAAAAAATATCTCTTTATATCATGCGTAATACTCACATTTTGTGAGCATTTAAAAATTAAAACATAATTCATATATCTAACGAGAGGTTGTGTTAGCGGCAAACTAAATTGGACTTATGTGAGTGACTTATCACAGATCACTCTAGACGAAGCGCGCCCATCGCAATGTGGAATGACTATGGAAATAAAACCGCGGACACGTAACGAGCGCTCAACAGTTCATTATCCGCTCCTC
Organism: Pheosia tremula; assembly: GCA_905333125.1. NCBI lineage: Eukaryota > Metazoa > Arthropoda > Insecta > Lepidoptera > Notodontidae > Pheosia > Pheosia tremula. The sequence continues at coordinate 7,895,094 of HG995404.1, read as the reverse complement.
GCTGTGATCGCTCATGGTGCGAGCGAGTCGCTGTCATACTCCTTCGGCTCGCCGACGTCCTCGTCCGACTGCGGTCGCTCGCCGTAGTTCATGCTCTCAAAGTACTGCTGCGGCTTGCCATTCCACAGCGAGTCGTCCCCGCGCGACTCGAGCGAGCGCAGCGCGGTCGCGTCCACCGAGTCCGCGTTCTCGTACAGTATGGACTTGGAGAGCTCGAGGGCGAGGTTCTGCGGGGTCGCATAGGCGAGGTCGTAGGGCAGCGCGAGGTCGGCGGGCAGCGGGCGAGTGCGCGGGAACAGCGGCGCGAGGCGAGCGGCGCGGGCGACGTACTGCGCGGCCAGCGACGCGCCCGCGGCGAGCGAGTCGCGGAACCGCTCCGACCCATAGCTGTCCTCCGAGTGGCCGGTCCTCTGTTGACATTCCCAATTCGGTTACGCGGACCCTGGACGCTCGTTAAACGCTCGTTCTGTGGCCGCTCGTTCTGTAACCGATTGATTCTACGACCTTTAACAGAGTGTCCAAGTTCTGAGTGAAGATATTAGGCACCCGTAGAGTCGACAGTAGTACCTCCTGTCTGAACGCTCGCATGGAAATTGTAACTTATTTAAATTTGATTATGCCTGATGTCCATCCTATTTATGAAGTAAAATAATATGAGGATAACTATTGTTGACTCATAAAGGCATTATTTTGCTAGAAGTACCGCATTCTTTTAGTGAACAAATATCTATTGCTATCTGTGTCGACGCAATCTACTTTATTAGCTAGATAAGTATATATTTATAATACCAGTTATCTGTGCATAAAACATTAAGTATTACTTATATCATCACGCAACAACATTACGACATTTTAGTGAATTAGACTATGTGAGAGCATCGGTATCTGCTTAGTGATTTTAGCTAAATTAATTTGCCATTATGCCACTATGTCAATTACAATATAAAAAATAAATACATATATATAAAAAAAATATAAAATAAAATAAAAAATTATGCAAAATAATATAAATTGTGTTCAAAGTGTGTAGTGGCAAAATCAATAAAACAATTCACAAAATGTATTTTTATCTCGCACTTACCATAATCTTCGTATATTTTACTGTCCACAAATAATCACAGATAATGTTAAAATGTGCACTATTTAACACTGGAAAACATGTTCCGGATGATGATACCATGTATGTTAGCATTCGTTTGGTTTTGTCAGTATGAAAAGGTATGATCCCACGCCAAATATAAAATAAAATTGACAAAATTGTCGTATAAATTATCGACGAATCGACTTGAAGGTTACAAAATAAATAAAAAAGAAAAAGAACTCATCGATATGATGTACGGCAACTTTTACAAAAAAAAAATACAATGGTGACGTTTAAAATAAATGTGTGAAGCGATGGCGTCGAAACCTATCGGCCGAGCTCGTTTATATATTTCATGGCAAGTTCTAGTTCAGGCGTCACGCACGGGAACGCCGTCGACGGCGAGCGATTTCGACACCATCGGGGCCGTCTCTAGTTAGTGACGAGAACACAGTCGTTAGCACACATGCTCGCCTACACTACGGACCGCGCTCTACGCGTAGCGAACGGAACTACGGCCGGGAACCGAAGCGAAAAATAAACGACGGGGGAACAAAACTTACTATCGACATAATGGCATCGCTCGGGGCGCGGACTACGGGGCGGGGGGCGCGGGCGCGAGCGGCGGTCCGGGGGGGCGGGGGCGGGGGCGGGGGCGGGGCGCGGCGGCTACGAGCCGGAGTCTTTAAAGAACCACGAGTTCCAGAAGGAGCGAGCGCGCACCTTGGCATCGGCGGCGGCCGGCGAGCGCCGCACCGGCACCGCGGACTTGGCGTCGCGCTCCTTGCGCGCCGCGCCGCCCGCCGGCGCCGAGCTGGCGTCGCGGTCGCGCTCGCGCTCGCGCTCGCGGGACGCGCGGCTGCGGCCCGACGCGGCCGAGCGCGCCGAGCGCACCGAGTGCGCCGAGTGCGCGGAGGGCGGGCGCTGCGGGGGGGGCGGCGGGCGCGGCGCCGCGCCCTTGTGCGCCGTGTGCAGCGGGATGCGGCTGGGCCGGCGGCGCGGCGTGTCGGCGATGCGCTCGTCCTCGTCGGGCGAGTCGGGCATGTGCAGCGGCTCCATGTCGCGCATGCTGCCGTGCGCGGGCCGCGCGCGCGCCGGGCTGCGCCGCGGCCGCGCGGGGCCCGGCGCCGGCGCCCGCTCGGCCTCGGCCTCGGCCGGCTCGCTCTCCTGCTGCTGACGCAGGTGCGCTCGCGTCGTCTCCACTTCTATGCTCTTCTCCTCCAACTGCGAAAGTGTTTAGATTACATATAGTGAATAAGGTGATCGTGATTAACGAAAAAAAAAAACATAAAATGAAACTCATGCATTATGCTTTCGATGGAAGTAATTAAATGCAACAAACACAATTACAAGATTTCGGTGCTGATTGCGTAAAATTAATGACTCGTAAACATAAACCACCCACCACACGCGCGCCAGTTCTTTTAATAATGCCATTACTTAGTAGTTACTTGTAACCATCAACCATAAGTTTATATGATAAGGAAGTATTATTACACAGCCAGGGAGGCCTTCAATTCAGACATTATTCTACTAATCCTTACGTAAGAGGAAAATGTAAATTAAAAATGGCGGTACATACTCTGAATTTGAGGTCTTCATTGATGTCGCGCGCTCGTTCCAACCGCTCCAACAGTAGTGTGCGATGCGCGGCCGCGCGTCTCAAGCACTCGCTCAACACCTGGAAAATTACGCTCATCAGCACTTTTATCGACAATGCATCTAAATCCCAGCAATACATTTCTATGCGCGACAACATCGATCGATAAATTCACTAAAAAAAACAAGTACAACCAAGCCAGATAAAAGTAATTTCTGCGCAAACAAAAAACAATATTTGTTTGTAGAAATCAGTTCACACTGTAATCTTAATTGCATTTCAGTAAATGTGCTATGAAATTATCAACATAAATATTTTACAAAAAAAAACTAATTACCTACGCTTAATAAACCATATCAATATTTGAAAACGAAAAGTGGGTTAAAATATTACTGAGTCATTTATTACCTCGGCGTCAATATTAAACTATTAAAATTCAAAAGCATGTAATTATAACAGCTTACTACAATGTGGAGCAATCGAACTTCCTTCCAGCCGAGGCGATATTAACTTTAACTAGGCACGACAGAAAGAATTAGTAATTCATATGGCAACGCACCAATCACTCAATTGCTATCAATCAGTAAGAATGGGCCAAGGTTTATGACGCATAGCGGGCTGTAGCGCAATGGCATTGTTTTGGGATTTTTTATGTTTTAAATTACAGTTCATATGAACATGATGCAATGAAGAATTGTTGATGTTTATGGCGCGCAGATGAATCATTATAAATTGTGACACAAAGCATCAAGTGCGCACACGACTAGCGGGTCCACAATGGCGAGTGAGGTCCGTAAGTAGGCATTTCGAGTTTAATGGCTGCGCCTGAACGGCCGCGGCCACACTCCATTAGCGCTACTGTTCCGCGTAATTCTGCCGAAATCTCCGCGATTACGTCACAGCATAAGACACCTCGTTAATGCAACGACAGTTCTGACGAACGACCGGCACGTACTTAACGTTACCTCACTCGGTCTGCAATTAATGACTTTCGTTGTTTTACACTTATTTTTGTAGATGCAATACGGATTGCTAACGACGAGAATGAGAAACTTCTGAAAATGATTCTTCTACTCAATGTGTTCGAGCGAAAAAACATTACAAATTATGTTAACATATTTCAGGAAGAAATTGTGAAACAATGTGTGCCTTATCGTCGCGGTCTTGTGTTAGACTCGATTTAGCGTACAAGGACAGTTCAATAGGTTACACAATCCCACTGATCAACTAAGTGTTTGACACGTTAATATTTAACTGTGACTATGAAATACACATTCAATATGTGCCAAGTGGTCTATTCGTATAAAATGTCCTTATAGACTCATGTAAGAATGATGACAGCTACGGGGGTAGTAAGTGATGAACTCGAATTGGGGCGTACCTGATTTTGAACGGTGGACGTGAGCAGCTGTCTCTGAAGTTCGACGGGATTGCTCTCGAGGAGAATCGCAGCGAACTTCTTGGAGTCGGGCGTGGCGACTTGCGGCGGGCGCGACGGCGTGTCGAGCGCCGCGTCCAGGCGGCCCAGCGGCGCGCGCGGCGGAGAGCCGGGCGTGGCGCCCCCCACCCCCGCCGCCCCCGCCGCCGCCGCCGCCGTCTCCAGCTGCGCGGCGCGCAGCAGCAGCGCGTCGCGCTCGGCGCGCAGGCGGCCCACGTCACCGCACTCCGCGCAGCCGCTGTTCGCCAGCGCGCGCGCGAACTCGTCTTCCACGTTGTCCGTCTGGCGCTCGTCCAGCTCGCCGCGCAGCTGCTCGGCCTCGTCGCGCAGGCGCACGCCCTTGCGCTGGATGACGTCGAGCAGCGCCCACAGCTCGTCCTCGAGCGGGCGCGAGCGCGTCTGCGACGCGGAGGCGGAGGAGTGCGCGTCCTTGCCGCAGGAGGTCTCGGTGCTGAAGCCGGAGTCCTGCACGGAGGGCTGCGGCTTGGCGCGCGCGTCGCCGGCGCCGGCCGCCAGCTTGCGGCGCACGCGCACGCCGGGCTCCCAGTCGCGCCGCGCGCCGCCCGCCGGCGTGGACGGCGCCATCTTGGAGCGCAGGTTGGGGAATGTCTCGATGACGAGGTCGCGAAACTCGAGCAGTGCGCCGACTTCATTCTGGAGTTCCTGTTGGTGGAATTTTGTTATCTGTTAGTTGCCGAAGTACAATGCATGTGAGAAGTTCGACGTCGCTTGCGGCCACAGAAATATTTCTTAACTTTACTTTATAAATACAGGTGGCTACGAGAAGTTTCGTAGTTGCGAAGGGATTGAGTAACAAACCCCTGACCTCCGTATTTCGGATATTCAAAAGAGCATCCCAAATACATTTAAATACCTACTAATACTGAATAATAAGTTCACCGACAGGTCCAGTTAAGCCGTCAGGAAACGGACCGATTAGTTTTAATCCTGCTTCGGTAAGCAGGTTAGGCGTAAACACCTTTATCCGGGCGCCGGTTTCCGAGAAAGCAACGAGTCCGGCATAATAGCAATGGAGTCTTTATTATGTACTATGGTATGACACATTTAAAATGACAAAAAGCTGCGAATGTATGACGAACCTGTAGAGCGACGAGGGACTTAGCCTGCTCCGAGATGAGGTAGTGGAATGGTCCGGGCGGCGAGCGCAGTTGGAGACACTCCATGCCCGAGCCGCCCGAGCCGCCGCTGGCGCTGTCTGCACCGCCCGTCTGAAAACAAACATATTACACTGTTAACATTCCTCATCTATACAAATAAATAAATTTGGAGTGTCTGTTTGTAATAATAAAATAACCGCTTTTTATTAAGTGCATTTGGATGTATAAACGGTACATATAGCAAAAAAAAAATTTTAAAAATTTTTGTCTGTCTGTTTCGGCTAATCTCTAAAATGACTGGACCGATTTTGACGGGACTTTCACTGGAAGATAGCTGATGTAACAAGGAGTAACTTAGGGTACTTTTATTTAGAAAAACTTTTTTGTTAATTACCACGCGGGCGAAGTCGCGAGTAACAGCTAGTTATACGTAAAATCCAGTCCTGACGATAAAGGTACGCGCTGCAAGTAGACCGGTATCCTTTGTAGTATAGTAGGTAATTATAGTTCCCAATAATATCAGTTATATCGGTAACAAACAGATGATTAACAGCCGGCAATTTCATAATAAACACGCACGCAGTTGACAGGAAAATTCTAGAATTCATATAAGTCACACAGTCATTAACAACTGGGGGAATTGTAAAGGCATATAAACTGACGTCGCCGTGTACAACAGCGTAAAATTGCTTCACGGCCGAATGCGCACCCGGACACGACGGCCACAATCCACAATGTCTCTCTTCCTTCGCGACCATTGTGCGACTGGTATTGCATTATAAAAAAATCTATTGCTAAATCAATCTCCGAATGGACTACACTCCCAGCCAAATAACATATCGCACGCTTAATAATAGACTGACCGATTAGGGTTTAAGCCCAAAGTGAGATAAGCACACAGATAGATTTATTCCAACGTTATCTATCTACCAATCTCAGATTTTTTACGATATCTTATTCCTAGACTGAGTTACGAATATGTTGTCTTTTTTACTTATACAAATTTTGACAAAACTTTTAACATGAAAGTGACATAAATCATAGTGCGTCTGAGATTGCGACAGTCAACTCGCGGTGCTTTTATATTATAGTGACCCATTCATGTTTCTGAACTTAAAAATCAATACTACATAAAAATAATATGTTATTATTTTATCAAGTATAGACTTATAACATAAAAGAGAAAGGGTTTTTAGTGAAATGTTTAATAAAATACAGACATATAACAAAAAGTGTCATCACTAGTACAGCTATATATCATTGATTTTATTAATAAACAGACGTGTCTCAGGGACAATATTTTAAAAGCTATAAATAATTATAAATAATAATAAAATTTCTTCAAAATTACATTTTAGTATCAATAATTACATAATCAAGTATTCTTACAATACATCATTTATTATTATTACGCTATTTTCATTGAGATATAAGTAATAATGTCAGACAAGTTGTAAATGACAAAACGTTTTTGCGATTTCCCAACAAACAGCTTTTTTGAGTTAGGTCAGTCTATTAGTAAGCGTGCGATATGACTGAGAATAATCTGCGCTCATCTAGCAAGATAGGCAACTCAAGGAACGTGAATTTCCTGTCAAGTAGTTGTGATTTGCCGTCAACCTGTTTTGGTAAAACTGAGGAAATGAGGTGTATAAAAACTCATTACCGGTGGGTGTCCCAACACCTAGATCAAGCAAAAACTAAGTAAGCTTTATCTTAATGGTTATCGGGCAAGTACTTTTCTAGGTATCATTATTACCACGACTAGGCTATGAGCAGCCATGTTTATACTGATTGATGTATTTCTTGTCTGTTTACTTTAATTTCGATGACTCGCTTTCGCAGATACCTTTTAATATTTGAAGTTTACCATTCGGCTGTCTAGTTACTGTTTTTTTTATCCAAACCCATTGTTAAAACAGCAGGTAGATATTGTGCTGTCAATGATAACTTTATCAGTTCCGATAAAACACTTTTGCTATACAGAAATAAATATGTCAATGTAATTCCCTAAATGCTGATAAAATTCAGAATTGTCAACACAATTGAAAAATTCCGCATCACCACCGGTGAAACATACATTTATCACATATAATCTTAGGTAAAAGAACCTAACGCTTATACTAAAAGCCAAGTAAATTTTATGCACGTTATTTATGTGAATTTCTATTGTATATTCCAAATCTGTCGGTCTTTCAGGAATCTTTATTTGAAATATTGTGTCTTGGTCATTTCTTTAGGCATTAGAAATTAGTAAACAAGAATATTTTAATTTTAAGCAATGAGTTCCAAATGACGTCAGCTCATTATACATAATAGTCAAGCTAAAAACAGAGTGATTGATAAGAGTTTAACCAAACACTTATACATTTAGAGTCATCTTGGGAACTTCTAGATTTTGAATGGTTTTTTTCATAATTTATTTAAAAAAACCATCATACGCCTCAATAATTATAATGAGGAATTGCCTTCAATTATGCATGCAGTGCTCGCTTGGTCACCGTCGTATGTGAAAGAAAGTGTGTACGGTCAGTAGGTATGTTTTCAAATCGTTTCCGCAACACATATCGGATAACAGTTTTTAATAATTGTCGAGCAATTAACGAAAACAAGTATGTCATGTCTACAATAGAAGCTTGGTCGCGTGAAAGCGTGTTGCCGCAGTAATTGCTGTCCTATTGACTGTTGACAAACGACCGCAACAATCGACGGGCTTTTCATTCAATGACACCACGTTTTGGTGGCGATTTCTCAGTTTCACTTTCTTTGCAGTTGCGTCAGAGCAAGGCCGTGTCTCCTCAAACACCAGCTGCGTGTTAGTTATTACAGCGATTCACTAATGCGACATAACATTAAGCCTGTGAGGCGCTCGTCGCACTCAAAGAGTGCCGTCGATTGTTGATTCTCTCTCAGCGAGACGCAACAATATGCAAATTATAAACGAGTGTGTGCAAGTAACACATAACATAATGACACTTTCATACCCACCATTAATGATGATTGTTTAGATTGTACAGAGCATTAAACATTACAATATCTTTAAAACATTTAAAAATAAACGATGAAATTATTGTCAAAAGAAACACGTTTAAATAGCACATAACTATATTAAAGTAGGCAACGCGTCGTGAGACGGTTTCGGCGCTATTCGATAACGATGATTGATAAACCACGTAAGCATAGTGAAGACTCGAGTCACATTGTTCTGAAGTGGACAATTTCGTAATGGAGGTTATGTTACGTTTGCTTGGCTACCTAGAACGCTCATTAGCGACTACAAGTCGTAATAAAATTGCAAGTTTTTTCATTGAAAACGATAGATATCCAGTCAAGGATTTTCCAGTTACACGCATGATTGCAGGATGAATGTTTACTTAAACTCAAAGTGTTTTGGCTCATAAACGAAGCTGAATTTATAGACAGCCTCATTGAAGAAGCCCTATTTTATAGAAGAATCCAAAAAAACAATTACGCGTTCTTCCAAATGTCGCGAGATGAAATGGCAACTAGCTTTATAATACAGTTAAGGTGAATCACGGATAGTTTCTTAGGTCAGGTATATTCTCTAACCATTTTTTATTTCTGAATGTAAGTACTTATTATATTACACGTACATGATCTGTAATTTGCATCAATTATAATTAATGTTTGAGTGTAGCTGTGAATAGGGACACGGATGGTACCTATGCAAAACAATTGGGCGGAAAATGATTATAAAAAATCCGGTCACTCATTAGGTAATGTTTGCCTTGGAATGTTTATTTATCTGTTCTACAAAATCATACTACCTAGGATAATTTCGGCGTTTTAGATTAATAACAATTTGAATGTGTAGCGACCACTTCAACCGCACAACAAGCTACGCAGATGGCACTGCAGACGCATTCAGAACAATACACAACATTTGTCTTTACAATCCTGAATCGCGCTATAAGAGTTTCCGGAGCAAGTAACATATTAACGTATATACTTAGCACAAAAAGCGTTTTGGTTAAGCGAGAAATAAAATAATTAGGTAAGTAAACGTATGCTAATTTTATGTAGAGGCATGCAAAGATGAATTATCTATGAATGAGACATTGCAGTTAACGCGTATGATTCACGCTGTCGAGTTCATATCGGCGGCAAAAGAAATTTGGAGGTGCTTAATTAATGAAATTAAAAAGAAACTCTCTTTACACTGTGGTATTATTACGGTACCTTTGGGCGCTCGCCGTTCGAAACTATCCATGTTCTAATTAACGCACACCGAGTAATAACTCATGCAGACAAAAAAACTCGTACGCTGATATAAAGAGCAAAGATGAACAACAAAACCTACCATTCAAGAGAACAATGCAACTGGGCATATTAAAAGCAGAACGCTTGTTTTTGTGTAAGCACTGCACGTGCTAGGATTTGATTTAGCTTGAAGACTATATAGATCAAATTTATACCACAAACGAGTTATTAAGAACACTCGCTATCCCACGATTATAGTTTACACAATATTAAACGTCTTTGCGTAATTTTGAAATACATAACCGCAAACGGATTACATCTTAAAATCGCCAGTTTGCTGCGAAACGTTACACTGTGGTATGTGAGTAATAAAATATTAAGTTAATGACTGTTTTTCACCTACTGTGCTGGTATCCTAGATACTAAACGATCGTTTAGTTAGCGCTACAAAAGCGTTCATATTTTGTGTTACGGCACAAATAACGATTGCCATAAAAACTGTAAATATGAATTTATGACCTTAAGAAATAAAAAAAATACATTAACCTGTCTCGTGACTTTGTCCGCGAGATGAAGAAGTCAACATATAAGTTGTAAAAAGTGGAATTTAGCAAGTGTGTGTAACCAAAGTAGTCTTTAAACGAACCGATCAAACGAATCCAATCTCGATGGATCTATTCGATTACTATGAACTCGAACATGATCCTCGTAAGTACCAATTAAACAAACCAACGCTATGGCCTACCCCTTACAAAACTTTGGCCACCGTTCGACTCCTAGTCCGGTAGATATTTTAAAATCAATCAGTGAAGAACATACTGTCCCAATTTCAAGTAAAACCTTTAGCGCTTTCATATTCATAGGCATTGTTATTCAAGATATGGATTTAAATTGTCCAAAACTCTTACTTACCTAATTTCACTACCAACTCAAACATATTAACACATACCAATAATATGCAGATAATATACGGCAACAATGTAAAGAATAAAGTTTACTTAAGGCGTAGCAACAAGACTGTAACACCTGGTAAAACATTACTTACACGTCTGTCGTATACACCAAAACTTGCGAAACATACATACACATGAAATTGGCAATCATTACACTCAAACTGATACCGTAAATAAATATGAAGAATGAGGGTAGGTGATGTATCAAGTGTCGTCGCAACATAGCTTTGTAACGATAATGTAAGGTATACATGATTATATATGATTTAGAAAGGGTATACAACGTTTTGAACCTGCGCTTCCATAGCGAATTTGTAATCATTATGATACGTCAGAACTTTGAATATGTCGCTTTTAATCAAATTAATTTATACCCACCCTACAAAATTAGGTTTGTAATTGTTATTTTTTTGTTAAAATTACATTTTAAAATTCTTACTTCCAAATAATGATTACAATTGCGCTACAGAAGCACAGGGCACCAAGTCTGCTAACGCAATCGATTCGTAATCGAACAGCAACCGCATTGTAACTGTCACTTTTGACAGATATTGTATGGGATATCTGTCAGAAGTGACAGTTACTATGCGGTTGCTGTTCTATTATAAATCGATCGTGTTGGCAGACTTGGGGTCCTGGTTCCATGGTTACTATACCCTTTTTGGGTCACGTGTATAGTTGTTAGTCAGAGGCATCACAACTCAACTCAATGTAGACAATCCACCGTCACTCGGTTATAGATACAGTTATGCAAAAGAATCGAGCGCACCAACATAATATGCAAGTTCCATTTCTGACCTCGAGTGTAAACTTCATTTGGCTCTTGTTAATGAAAAGCTATGTAGATATACACCTAAGCAATTTTAAATTTAACTTAATACTAAATTCTGTGCGCTAGTTAAGTTATTAAAGCCTCCAAGCCCGGCACAACTTAGCACCCAATCTCAAGCGTCTCTATAAATTGGCAAGACATTGACATACCAATTGGTTGGGACACTACAAATCAGCCCTACAGATTGGGTGCCAAATCGTGCTCTTTGTAGAAGCGTTTACTTAACAACTGATTCAATAGCTAATTTAGAATTCAAACGTTTATCATTCATTCACCAATTCATTTTTCCATATATATTACCTACTTATTGGTTATTATTACAGACTAGCTGTTGCCCGCGACTTCGTCCGCGTGGTATTTAACAAAGACTCAGCCGTTGGCAACAGCCTGCTCGCGTTCTGATCCCGCGGGACGCATTGCAGATTGTTGCTATCAAACTTTAATCAGGCGCAGCGCTGCAACATTGGTTTTAATTTTTTTTCGAGAGATCCAATTTTTTTTTCTAAAATAAAAGTAGTCTATGTTACTCCTTGTTACATCAGCTATCTGCTAGTGAAATTCCCGTCAAAATCGGTCCAGCCATTTCAGAGATTACCCGGAACAAACAGACAGACAGACAGACAGACAGACAGACGGACAGACAGACAGACAGACAGACAGACAAAAATTGTAAAAAATGTTGTTTCGGTATAGGTAACGTGTATACATCCAAATGCACTTAGTAAAAAGCGGTTATTTTAATATTACAAACAGACACTCCAATTTTATTTATATGTATAGATAAGCAGGAAGTTAAGTATTAAGTGCGTACGTTACTCAGTAACTAATTACGTACCAAGAACAAATCTGAGTCACCTACATGAACTTAAACCAGTAATTTAGAACGCAGAGCAATTGTTTTAATGAGATATCTGTCTTTTCTACGTGTGGCGCGTGTTAGAATTATCTTACAACACGCGAGTAATATAATAATATCGTATGACGTAATATGATAGCATACCTCACAGTACTTATAAAAACATAGGACAAATAAGTAGGTGTAACTCTTTATATAAAATGTATTTGAAGAGACCATAGCGATCTTAACGATCCTGGATAGGTAAACCAATTTGCATGACAATTAACTAAAGCTTGATCGTATGTAGCTATCATTATTGTGTTGGTAATAGATTAACAAGAAGCAGTCAAGTCACAGCAAAGTTGGTAGAACGCTTGGCTCGGTAACGAGGATTACAAGTTGAAATTCCGGCCCGCATCTCTGAGATTTCATGTGCGTATTACATTTTTAACCATGATTATCACATGCTAAATAATGAAGGAAAACGTCGTGAGGAAATCTGCATGTCTCAGAGAACCCCTCGAAAGCTATGGCCTAATCCTCTTCGCATGAGAGAGGCCCGTGCTCAGGAGTAAAAAGAGCTAGTTTAAAATAATAGATGAATTCCAACCCTGATCGAATATAATCGGAGCGAAAATTACTAAAAGGAATTAATAGCCTTAGGGCATGTATCAGAAAAGTGACAGGATATTGTAACAACTTTAAACTGTTGAGTTAGCAATAAAAAAACACTGATGTTGGCAGCCCTGGTAAAATGAGATGTTGCCAAACAGTTGACACTTACAAATAAATAAAAGAAGAGGGGAGCAACGTGATCCAATCAAGCGTTGCGTGCTTTCACTCTACGTTTTGCTCGTTCCGTGCTAGGATTGAGTTTAAAGGTTCAGATAATTCAAGATTTATGATTTAATAATGCTTCGAGCTTAGTTATAGACTAGTTTACGAATACAAGTCAAGGACTACAACTTACAGCGGTACAAGTGAAAGACCAGTAGCGCAAACCCTATGAACAGCATTAACAAACAAAACAAATAAGAAAACAATAATATGGCAGTTTACTTTCACATATTTTGAACTGTTACCCTTGTTCAATAGGTATGTCAAGAAAGGCAAGTTCAAATATAAAAGCAACAGCATTTTCAAGTTCGTTTTACGCATATTCGTCACACCTTTGACTTTGAAAGCAATGTTTCTTGGTACGCCAGTGTTTTAATTATTAACAGTTTTGTAACTGTACGCGCAGTATGCGATGATAATCTCGATGGAAATAAAAAGCGGATAGGTAATAGAGAAATAGGATGCTTACGTATTAACATTATAAATTATGCACATACGAGTATATTCAGTTGGAAACTAGCGCACGCACACGGAAAAGACTCGCATGCCAGCGAATAACCAAGCGTGGCTACGAACGCCGCCCAAACAGCCGTAGTGCGTGCTATAAAACCGACACACATACTAACATTCATTATGACTAAGTAGCACTAGTAATATACTTAGTGAAAAATAACGCAACAATAACGTGACTCTAACTGGGCATTCAAAGGTGGGTAATTTAGATTCAGTTCCTTCCTTTAGTTCAATGCATAATGTCTATTATTATATCGTATTTACAATTAATGCATGCACTGACGGATTTCACTAAAAGTTAGATAGTTTACAGCATAATAGCAAACACTGAGAAACGTTATACAAACAATACAAGAGAAACAATAAAATTGCACCGAGACTTAATTCCCATAAGCAGACAAGTCTGTCTCAATATAGCATTAACACAATTTGTGATATTTTTTCCTTCAGAATGCAATGAATTTATAAATATTGAATAAACAATAGCTATACCTTAAAACAAAGATAAGTGTAGTATTGATAAACGAAGTAGCACACGCTTTGAACGTGTTTCTTGTAACGGCAATCAAAATACTAAAATCGAACAATGTAATAAGCACTTTGTAAGCCTGTGTTAACTAAAGGAATGTCACAGGTAACATTCACGAAGAAACGCCAGTTAAAAATGTGACAAGCATGTCTGTGACATACAATGAATCGTCTCACGCCATCATCAACGTAAAGGATTCTAATGCACTAATGCGATTCTTAAAACGAATAGGTACTTATTGAACGTACGATGACCCATCACGTTTTATGATATGATTGTGATTGAGTGTGAGTCGGATAGTTGCACGTGCTATTGCACGTGATCTTATTTGGACACTAAGGCTATAATATAATTAGGATCATTACACCGATAATTTTTAGTCATATTTTATTAAAGAACTTGACATTTAAAGGTCGTTGGCAGCGGTGAACTAAATCTGCACATGCGTTTTAAGTACCTATATTATTTGTATAAAACCTTTTTTTTTATTTTTTTTATTACATTATAGGCAAGTATTTGATCTCGATCTCACCTGATGGTAAGTGACGATGAGATCTACGATGGAGCATACTTGCCTAGGTAGGAAGGCGGCAGTAGATAGAGACGCTACATTCAGTAGGCACATCTGATCTGACCCGCCATCCATGAATGCCAACACCGAATATCATGCCGGAACACGGCTAGGCCGCTTGGCGACATGGCTTTGTTCAGTGGATGGTGACTAGCCACGGCCGAAGCCTACCACCAGTAGAGTTGTCACCTGGTTGGCACCACCCAGGGTCACGTGCAGGGTATCTCGAGGGTACTTAATTCTCCTACGGACGAAGGTGACTCGACCCCAAAATTTCCTTTGGTTGAGTAAGAACCAAATTACCTTTTCATTTCATTGGTTGAGTAAGAATATGTACACAGTTCATGTTTATATACGAGCAATGAATTAGTTGAATTGCCTCGTGGGATGGTAGTGCCATACATGGCAAACATTTAGAGGCTCATTCGTGGTTCATTGTTTTAAACGCTGAGCGTGGGTGAACGATTGTTGCACCCACACATCGATACCCATACGCCTAATGAATTGCAGTGTGCTAAACATATTATTCCAATAAAATCTCACACAAAGAAGCGGAAATACTTTTTCCGAAGGTAAGTAATAATTTGATATCCACGAATTCATCATGAATGCATGCATTTGAAGAATGAATAGTGTTTTAAAGTAGATGCATCTTGCATAATTGCCAAAAAATAAAACGATCTTGAATCTTGACAAATACTGTAGCCAGAAAATTGCCAAATATAATCATTTATTCAAGTTGATCACTTAATATAAAAAAAAACAACTGAAGCCATAGCAATGAAATAAAATAATCAACACCTATCAAAACTAATTAATTACGAGCTTTAGAAACAATGACAAATCCACCAATTAGCGGCGATTCCGTTCACTCTAGTAGCGATATACGTGACACGATACCAACATCCAAACAAGAGATTGTTAGAACTACTGTAATAACGAGATACCATTAAATGTGATGTATAATTGCTGTTTCACCATTTTGATTAATCTTTCACAATGGGCCGAAACGAAACGTATCAATTAGTAAGATTACACAAAATATAGGTGGAGTGCTTCTAGCTATTCATTACAATTGATTACGTACTACGAGCAACTTAGTATGCAAATGGAATGAAAGGGTTACTGCCGAAGAGTTATTCAATAAAAAGTTATCGAACTAGTTTCGAAACGACATCAAACGGCTCGTATTATATGGGTCTCCATAAATTATAGCTGATAACTTTGAGTATAATGCAATTTATTGCAACATCTGCAAACACTGAGTTACTTTAAAATCGTAATGGGACTTATGTTGAATCAATTATTTTTGGTTGTCGATTCAAATTGTAAGCCCCATAATCTACACTTAAAACTTCACTAAACGTTTGAGTGAGCCTATTATTGCGAGTATATTTGGCCAATGGATGAAACACCAAACATTCTATTAATAAAATTGATATGGAAAATGCAATTTCAATTAATCAAATGCAACCATTGTTTCATTAATAATGAATGACACTAGCATAAATTATTGTTGAATTAACGGGATATAAGACACCATTGCATGCGTTGGTTGTTAGTGATTCATCACTGTTATTACAATAATGCATACTTGTAATTTAATTAATAAACCGTCTCGAATTTAGATAGGTACGTTGTATGACTAAATATGTCTTTCGTTGGGGCAGAAAGGTTCCAGAATGACGTGTTGAAGAACGGCCGCCCACAAGGTGGACTGATACTATCAATCTCGTTGCACAGGGAGCCAGTGGATGCGAATGGTGGAGGAACGTGATGTGAGGAAGTCATTGGCGTGCGTCTCTGGCCAGCTGTGAGTGTCTATCGGCTGATGGATGGATTGTCTTTAGTGTTACTGGTTAGGTCTTTTGTTTCAAAATAATCTTCTTCAGTGGAAATGATTGGATGTGTGTATTATAAGTGCAAATTGGTCGATAATTTGTAGTATTCACATCATTCAGGCATTCAATTGGTTCAATTACGCTATAATTTGAGGCATCATGCTAGTTCAGGTTTCACTATAACTGACACTCTGATACAAACAGTACCACTAGAACAATCTTTTTTACGTGGCGTTTCGATGCGTAAGCATCGTCCATCCCTTTCACACCACAGATTTTATAATTAAGTATGACAGCGACAGCTTGTTTTCTTGATAACGTTACGATTACATTACAAGTTCCTGCTTAATCTACAGAGCGCTAAGAAAACGTTGCACACATGAAATATTACTTAAAAAAATATCGAATATAGAACCGGGGACAACAGAAATAGGTGATGATGTGAGAAACAGGTTTTCAAACGCTGCCCACTGTTTTAAAACTGGGCAATGACTTTGGTGATGTCTGCCAAAAGAGACGAAGGATAAAATGGCTATCAAATTAGGACGCTCATAATGCGATCATAATGTTTCATTATCATAGGTAAGTCACAATCCCAACATAATAAATATATATGTAATGTAGTTATTTTGTACGACATAAAAACATATTGGAAATGGTAAATTTCGGAAACAATGTAGTGTGAAGGAAACTGGTGTCGTATCATTAGATGATCGATCAATTCAGCTGCGTCCGAGTCAATGGGTGCGGGACACAGTAAACGGTCGATTACGGTAAAACTGCATAACATGCAGAATAAAATCTCACTAGCTAGTTAACAAGCGAGGTGAGATGTTGCCAGTTATAATACGTGTCCGAGCACTCGAATGAACGCAAGGCCAACAGGTCAATATTACGGATATTGACCTAACCGTGTCCAAATTTGTATTCAAGTCCGTACACTACATATTTTTAATTGAATTAAGCATTCAATGTTGAGTTAAGTGTGAGTGTTAGGAAACAGACTCAACAACTGTGTTACCGAACGCGACGATTGCAATAGTTGCATTGCTATGAAACTGTATCCACAAGTTATATGTGTCTACAGAGTACGAGATGCACTGAGTAGTGATAAAAATGTAATTGTTATTAGAAGGGAGAATGACACATAAGTGCCATCAATAAAGTGGCGCCCAACTGTACAGGCATGAATCATATACATGTAGTACTTGGCGATACCATTAATGGCTAAGCCGTCTGGACGCGACCGGAGGTCACGGAACCTATTCAAATGAAGATAAGGCTATTTAACTTGATTGATAACCACACTTAATAGATACACACCCATATACAATGCAGAGACGTATGTGCCTTTAGTATTCTATTCACGATTTGCAGTTTTACTCCCAAACATATAGAAGTTTTATTAAATTTCCAATACAATTTGTAATGCCATTGTAATTGGACGAGAACTGACTAGGTATAGGAATTTGGCGGTTAGTGTTTTGTGGAATTACCGTGTTTTCATGGATTCCTGCGAATCGGAGTCACTTCTGTTTGTTTAATTACTCCACTCAGCAACATATCGCCAACTATACAGTTGCAGTGACACGATTAAGTCCCCTTAACGGAACTAATGAGACCGGCCCCCACGTCACAGCTCGCAGGCCAGCGCTTTTTACGCCAGCTATTTGTGTCGCTCTGATCCTGTAGCAGACGTTTGAAAATACCATATCGGGGCCTATTTACATCGTGAGCCAATATTGTGGTCTGCAGAATGACAAAAAAGTATATTACAAAAACAGACATACAAACGGTTTCTCTTACAGTACAAAAGATAGACGATATCACTTTCGGCACGTTCAAGTAGGTCGCAGTGCCGGCAAGGCACTTAAGTGTGTCTAAGTGAGAACTTCGACACCACATGGCCGGGAGTCTAGAGACTTTGTGTCAAGCGTGGGTGCGAACAATACGATGAATCATCGCGGCTGTGAATGAAGTGCATCCGACAATGGGTCGGTGCTCCCGAAACTAAAATAGACACTCCGTTGTTACATCGCGTTAACCATTTCAACACCGTAGATGTTTCAGGTGAACGTATACAAACTTAGCACACGCCATGTTTGGTTCTAACTTTAAAATATCTGTTCTGTACGACCAGTGACTGTTAAAGTAATGATCTTGCCAGTTGACGACTAAAGAATTTACAAACAAAAATAGTTAATGAGTTCGAATACTTATTTGAAACTGAAAAGGCATCTTTTACGGAAGAAAGAATACACCTGTGTCAGTTTTTCTCAACATTGTCACTAAGTCTCTGAATAGAAACTAAAGCTAAATTTTAGTAGTCATTTACATAATTGCTTTGGGAACTTACTCTGAGAGAGGTTTCTTTCCAATTAAACTTGCAGCTTTTATTTGTCTGACTGCAGCCATAACGACTACTCGTGGAATGGCGTATAAACAAGGAAACGTCCGCCACGGGGGCCATGGGCCGTTTGTAATCTGGGTCGTCTTTATACTTTTTACCATAACTCTTTCGGCTCCCACAACCGCCGCCCGTACGTTTATTTACCTCAACACTAATTTTATTCCACCATCATTACTGTGTGTTGGTTTAAAACGTTTATAAGCTGTGTAGGTCGTTAAGCTTCCTGTGTGGTAGAACTTCCATGTGACGATTCATATTGCATAAGCTCCTAGGAAGTCTGAGATACCTATCGTGTCTCAGTGACACTTCCAAGAACGACTGTCGATTGTACTGCGAGTGGGACGCTTTCACCAAAGCCCTGGCTCAGCTCAACCCATATACTTAATTCATTTGCTTATCGACTGAGCGGATTAAATTCGAGTCGTATGATTTTATTCATATGCAGGCCACGATTCATGAAAGGTTACACTAAAGAAATTCCAATCAACACTTTCTATTTGTCGATTCATTTGATGGTTAATCCATGACTCACAGAATGTCAATTTATCGGCGTTGATAAGTGTGATTATATGGCGCACGTGATGTAACTTTCAATGTAATTAGCCATGAACTTTAAAATAAAAAGTTACGTAATCACAACACACGTCGTGAAACGATTTCGCGTTTAACGATTCCACATGACACGGTAACATCTGTAAAAGTAATAGCATTTTACAGATTTTTACCTATAATTTGGTGCTTAATGTTCGCACGGCAAAGGTGCCTTGTATGTGCCTAGACTTTGTATGGTCTCTTTATAGTTTTAGTTCTACGGGTCATCATCATCTTCTAAGGGTCATCTAAGGGTCGTTAAGAGTTTGTTATTTGCACTAACAAGAAGATCGGTTATAAAAGAAAATCTCTTTGAAATACGATTAAGCTAAATAACTGATTTTTTTCTAAAGCGGTTTTAAGCTATAAGTTTCTTTAACGAAAACATCATATTTATTTGGTGTCTGCTAGTTACGTGCAGTCATATTGGACCGAAAGTATGCGATCTCATATTTAATGCACCACGGCGAGCGAGTATTTCTCTGCGCGTTGATTAGAGCGCACAGCGAAATCCGATAGTGCGGGTATCATGTGGCAATATGTCACACGAACCGATATAAGCCGAGGCGCGGCCGCAACTCGCCGAGCTCTAGTTTCTTGCGGTTCAGTAATGTCTTGTTTTATAAACTTATGCCAGTACCGACTATCTGTTAGCTTCCCCGTCGCGTGATCCATGTTTTATTTAATCTAGTGGCTGACTATTATGCACGGATCAGCGATAGAATATGGTCTAAACATAATACACTAGATACAGATCACATTCAGGGTTAGTTTAGTTGCAATCTAAATACTATTTTCCTTAATCTAACGAGCAATTGTTCGAGGACAAACAACGCTGAATTCATGACCCTGATTGGAATATGGGACATTGGAATGAGACAGTAATCTCAAATGCAGCGGTGTAAATGATTACAGAATCAAAACTCCGATTTAACAGATCACAAAATGTTGTGGTGGAAGGCGGAAACAACAGCGGAAGCGGCGTCGCGGTCCACTGCGCGCGCGCACTATGAAATAACGTCACCGACTCCACTGTCCGGGGACCCGGCTGGGAGAACACAATAAACCATATGTAGCAGGTTTTATTTGATCGCGTTCCAGTATTCATTTAGCATAGATTACCTAAATAGGTATCAACATCTAGAATGAGACATAATACGTGATACATTCAGATCAACGTTATCGAATATTTCTGGTATCATGTGACATTTCAAGGCGATTACATGTTTGATAAAAAAAAACTTCGGACGTTTTCGGTTACGTACCTACAATCAAATATTTTGAAGATACCTGAAGATACCTGGAAATAATAAAAAAAAACTGCGCGGATGACATTCAAAGTTTTTTGCATCCGAAATCAAAACCCGCAACGTCCGTTACGACGTCATCTGTTGTTTTATATCGTTATAAAAACGACTAATTTGACAATAAACATGAAAAAAAGCTGTTTATACTGTGCATTATACTATAAGTAAGGCTCCTTAGCTACATTATATTACAAACGAAATATCCATAGGAGTGAGTTAAGCAAAATGATTCCACAAATAACGAGCTAGCACCGAGTTTCACAGCATTTTTTCCTTTAGAATGCATCACAGCTATAAAACTTGAATGCGCGCAGCCCGCATAGTGAGAGATTGCGTGTACAGAATTAATAGTAGAACTTACCTGCATATATTGACCTCATACATGCTCATACATGCATGCATATCATGGGTTCACAAATATAAAATAAAAATCGGTCAAGTACGCGTTGGGTCACGCACAGGGTAGGGTTCTGTAGTCATGTCAACGAAGAGTGATCGCACGTATCTAGGAAAACAACTACAAGAAGCAAAAATGCTGTTACGTTCCGACAGAATATGGCTGTCTCTTTCTATTGAGTTAATTCAGTAATAACGCGGAATTAACTTAGCATTTACTTGATCAGCTCGTGATCTAGTCCAGTCTCTTGATCGCGGTGGAAAATTCTTACATTATACTACTATTAGTATAATAAATTGTTTTCCACGGCAAATTTAGACTTTTCTTTACCTTATTTGATAAATGAGACCTAGCTTAAATCTGTCAACGAAACCATGTAATAATGTATACATATTCATCGAAACATGAACGATACACCAGCCATTTTTTCTCAGCCTCACATGCCTTTCTTGAGCCGCCGTCTCCATATCCTTCAGTTTTATTTCTTAATTTTGATTCACATTGTTGCGATGATAAAAATCTATCAATATCCAAAATTTCAGCCTTCCAATCTCAATAGTCACTAAATATAATAGCTGCAAATCGGACAGATGAACATAGCGAAACTAAAAGGATTCCTATTATGACTAGAGAACCCTAAAATGTAGGACTAGATTTATATTTCAATGTTTCCATGAGAAACTGGAATAACAGATGACTGTTTAAGAAGTAAGTTATTCTGCAAATTAATATGTACGAAATATTCTCTTGATTTCTATGGTTACAATAAATAGAAAGTTATTCATTCGTTCGTTGGAGATGGTGGGTACTAGATACGTACCATCGAATACAAATCACGCCAGCCTTCCATATCTCCCCAGCGAATGTGTCGCCTCACGCGAACTGTATTATTTCATACTCAGCATGATCAATCAAATGCTACAGACACGTAATAGTACCGGCAAAATAGAAATTAGATTTAGTTGTGCAATGTTCTTGGTTAAGACTTTCGATCATAAACCAACTAACATCCGAAGTCAGGAGCAACTGTATAAAATAATAGGTTTATTGAACACTAAAGTTTTCCGTTTTACGGGCTTTATCTCTCTAAATTACATTTATTTATTATGACTGCATAACTGAATGCTTTCCTAACTCTAAACCTTCTTTAACTAAAGAGCTCTAAGCAAACCTCTATTCATGCTTGAGCCCCCAGATAACAATAAATATCACTTAAAATGATGGATCGATGAATAAATTGGATGACATTGCTCCCTTCCGTTCCCTATTTGTTGAGTTTGACGTTGTAATTATTTTTATCGGGAAAGGGCAGTTCTTCCAGCCAGCCGGGTGGTATGCCTGGTGAAGCTGGCCGCTATGCCCCGACTGTTATGGTCGAGGTCTTCTATATATGTTACGGTCCCGGAAAACTCTCATAGCGCGATTCAGAAATTTATGGAGAATCGTCAGCGCCATCTACGTATCTTATAGCATATGAACAGGTCGACTTGACTATAAACCTAAAGGTCACCGTTATGCTAAACATATGATAAGATATTTTATTAAAGTTTAACTCTTGAAACAAGACATATACGATAGACCTTTAAAGCTTAAGCACTCTGTTAGAATATTTTGTGAAATAAGGCGAAATTGTCGTGATAAGTGTATGTATTTAAAATACGGTTTTATGGTGCAGGCGTCAAATGGTTTTCAATCCATACATGCTATTTAAAATAACTGCATATACTAGAATCGGTAGAACATTGTAAATTGTTAATAGCCGTTGCATTGTTTTCGTTCATATGAGTGATCTGAGCTTCATGCACGCCTGGTAGTACAAAAGTATAGGAAGGAGGCAGCAGCCGTGACGCCGACTAGGTAGTGAATGATTGATCACGAATCACGATCACGATGCAATGCAACAGCAATTAACATATTTTAATGTACCTATATCCTTTCGAATCTTACATTTTCCAGACACACTCCTCGTTTTCGCAAGAAGTAATTAATAAAAAAGACGAAAACTTTAACTCTTATGTGATTTTCATAGGTTGTTAAGCCTTGAACTAACTAAACCAAATCATTAGACGTCGGTTAAACTTTATGAAATGGTAACTAGAGTTTCCAAGTACCAAATAATGATGATATCTTTTCAACGTTTAACTCCGACCAAAGGTTCTAAATGATTGCGTGTCATGCAATAACGAAGTGAATTCCAATGATTTCCACATCAAAGGCCGACATAGAGACGATCATAACTGGTAATGTGATAACGACATGACGTCTGTTAACGCCGTGTAGCGGGGAAGCCGGGCCACTAACCTATTTACGAGATAGGCGGTAATAGAATTACACTCTTCTGCCGCCGCGGAATTCAATAGTACTCACGTGACTTTTATTGGGACCCTAGCAAGTAGAAGCGTTTGGATGAAGTTGATAGTTCCAAGAATAGTATTACCAAAAGCCAAAATGTATATAGAACAAGAATTCCGGCCGGAATTACGGAAGTATTAACTTATAGTTAGAACCTTGAATAGCCCATTAGATCTAACCGTTACAAGTTGTAAGATAAACTTTTGTACATGACAAAGTGAAATAAATAAAAATACCTTGTAATATGTTAATTTGAAGTTGTTCAAATATGATATCTAATTGTTGGAATGATAATTAGGAGCATAAGACAATGGTTATGTTTACAGGAGGATAAGTAATTTACTTACTAGTTATTGTGTGTAGTACCTAAGTGTACGTACTCATTAATGATGTTTATAGACAGCAATCAGATCCGAGGCTTACCTGTAAAGATGAAAAATAAATGAGAATACGGTAAGGAAAGTGCACAATAACAACGTGTCACATGGAACTGCCAAAAGTGAGAAAATGCAACTTTAAAAAGATGTAGAATAAGATATTATATATATTACCAGAATTGTTTAAGCGATAAGTAATCAAGCGTTCAGAAACTAAAAACACAGGTATTCAATAAATATAAATTTGAAACACCAAAATAGTTTCAGGTTAAGGTTGCCTAATATGGACAATGATTACATAATCAATTCTATTATCAAAGCGTTATAGATACAATGCTATTATACTACCATTTATGTTACATTAAGTATGTGCTTTGTTACATTTACCAAGCATTTACTGCAATTATTTTAATACAAGTAACGCCATCGAAGAGAAATAGTATTATAACTGTTCTGATGCAATCCCTAAACAAGGCATAGCAAAATGTTTCATTACAGACTAATGCAGAAAGTATTACGTGATGACCGTATGGATATTACAACATTTTTACCTCGTATTTAGAATTTTGTAATACACAATCAATAGAATTAATATTGGACAACCTCAATTAGAAATAGATGACCTAGAATAAACTGCTTACTAGAAAATGCAAGAGAAATGTATGCTCGTGAGATGTAATTTTGTTTGTACTAGAATGGCATTTTGCCATTGTTGAGTATGCATCACTATTAAATAGGACTAGACCTAATACGTATTGGAATCAACTTGCCGATCAACACTTAATAGTTTTTAGGCTGTATTATAATAGTCTTTAAAGTCCTAATTCATCCAATGAAGCCGTCCGCCCGTTCTGCATGAGCAATATCCTCGTCTTGCGCAATGGAACGTGACACGTCCACGAATGTCCAATCGAATCTCCCTCCCCCCGCGTCACAAAACATTTTATTTACCATTATGTAGACGACACAATCACTACACTACATGTGGGACCGGACACATTAAAAACTTGAGTCAATGTCATGAGAGTCTTTATGTAATCGTGAAACCTGTTAACTTCTTTATGGATGCCAACCAAATTGCTATGTACACTCGCAATCACATTCTACAGATAACTGCAGTGAGCACATCGGGTGGCCTTGCCCTAAATTCCGTAGGTTCAAAATCTTGAATTCCTTGAGATTGCTTAAAGCCTGGCTGACTTGACTGTATAAGGATGATACACCTTCCACCAGCAATCACAATATGTTCAAGCAGCTGGGAGTAATACGCGCAACGACAAACAGTTCGTTAATTGTAGGGTAACCAGGAACTCCTAATACAACTGCAATGTCATCGAGAAAACGTGCTGTCACTGTCATACTTATGTATGAAATCCGTTGTGTGTAAGGGATGTAAGACTTTACGTTACCGAAACTGTACATAAAAAGGATTTTTGCTTGACGTACTGCATTGAAAATTCTAACTAACGAGACATAATAAGGAAGGTACACAGTAGGATCGTCAGGTATTCAGCACGGTGAATGTATTCGAAGCATTTGACACTTTCTACATGTCATCTCACTCTCACTCACTCATCAACTCCTCAACTCTTAACAAATACCGGTAAGTACCCGCGACAGCACTAGTGGTTGTTTTGTTGTCACAAATAAATTAATCCTGTCTTAAAAGCACTAGGTTTTTCCTTTTTACACCGCTTAAAATATCCATAAATTGCAGCAAAAGTATTCCCAGAGACTTCATAGGTAAGTCGTAGAAAATGCTAGGTCAACGTCCGTTCGAGACGAATGCACCGTAGATAGCAAACAACCGCAGCACTTCGCATGCGGTTGGTGGCATTATGCCCGGAACACGAAAATTTATGCCATATAACGTAGCTTTATTGATAGGAACATAAAATACGAAGGGGTAAACTTAGACACGGACTTTCTAATACTATCAGAAGTCACACAACTCTCTCTGTGATCGGATAAATCGAGCAATGATAGCGTCAACAATAGTGCAGTTGACCTACAAAGGGACAGAGTAAGCGATCAACAAGGCGTTTAATCAGATTATTTGCTTTGCAGCATTTAATCAACTGGTCCATAATCTCGCTGGCATCGACTACCGAGCGAGATCAAATCAGTGGTGATCTCATGATTACAGATAGAAAGCGTCGTTGATACAACACCAACTGCGTTACGCGCGGAAGCGAATTCGCAAATTAGAATAGTGCCCACGAATATTTTGACCCATCAACTTCCACGAACAAATCTCAAATAAGATCATCAGTTTTCAGTGCTGATTGATAACAATGTCTTTAAAACTAATTGAGCCATACCCATTTTAGATAACAATTACAATACATTTCAAACTATTAAATTATTTCATTGGCTGCGCGGGCGCTAAGGTGTTGTTGGTGAGCAAACCGCGATTCGAAATCACATCGGCCAATGTCAGACGATACAAGGTCGCCTCTCGCGATAAACATTGCCGCCTCTGCAAGGCGTTCACTAAACCGTCGAATCTGAGATCCTAATCGCTTTTGAACTAGTCATCGGAACTTATTTGGTTCGAGACGCCACATAAGCCGGTCTTTTGTTGTTTAATTCGTTTTAAGTATTGACATTTAAATACATTTGTCCAAGGCGTAACAAGATAGGTAATCGACAAATCCGTTGGGACTTGGTAAGATACCAATAAAAAAGTAACCTGTTGTGATTGAATTGATATGGCAAAACTGGATGGTATGGGCAGACCGTTAATGTGCTCGGTCACCATGCCTATAATGCCACCTGCAGGCTGGATAACTAGGGTGGCCATTGGTGCGTTTCTAACATTATAACGAACTCGTTTTTACAACCTTCCCTATATGCAGTTTCTTAACATATTATTTTGTTAACTTTTAACACGCGTTTCAATCAAACCATTTATCGGATACAGCCTTTCACAAGCGCAGAAAATAAAACATTGACAGATTAATGTGTTGGGCCTAACTGTGAATAATCGATTACGTTTTGCGAAGGCTTATCGCGATTGTAATGACGCAGCTAAGCTTCCACGTGTCGGCTAGTAGCACCGATATTGCATAAACGCGAAGTCGTTAAGTGCATAATAATTATTTTATGAATGCATATAATTGGTTTCCAGACTTTCTCTAGCAATCATTTGGCTAGTTAACCCTTCAGTGGAGTATGTTTTGAACTAAATACTCCCAAGTATTCCATTTCTACAGTTAATGTTTAGTAGGCTATAATAATTATTAAGTAGTAATTCTGCTTAGAATCATTACTTTGTGTAGAAAAAACGAGTGAAACTTGTTGTCATGCTGCTATGCTCTCGATTTTTAACGTCACGACGGAAAGAACCGCACTGGTATAAGGCTGAAGTTAATCGAACACACAAAAAATGTTTAGATATCAAGGAAACTGTCGGCAGTGGCACAGTATAATGCCATGACTAAAAGCGAATTAAACGAAATCACAATTACAAAAAAAGACCGTCAACATATTCTCTCATGCCAAAAGACTTAAAGTAAACATTAGAAAGTTGATCGCCTATGGTCTAAAGTGGGTTTAAAATTATATCCTCCATAGCTTGCAGATGCCATTTATCCAGATGATGTAGTATTTGAAACTCGTTCACCGGAAATTGTTTATTTTGTTGCAGCGCCCACCTGTCACACAAAAGGAACGATGGAGGAAAGAGGCGGAGTAGATGACGTCGCTCCGGTGAATGACGAATGCAGACTTGTTTCATCTTTACAAAATACTCGCTAGACTCCTTGCAAATAAGCACCGCAACATACGTACGTCGATAAAGTGGATACTAACTTTTCAATAAAGAAGAGTTTATTGAAATAAAACTAATCTTAAGGATTTTATCGCGGTTTATTTTTTATTCTACGTTCCCGACGTTTCGGCTGCTTTGCAGCAACCATGGTCACGGGAGGACTGAGGTGTTTGACGTCCTGGTGTCATAGTTTGACGGGGGTACCCTCATATTTAGTTGTTACTTGCGGTCCGATCTACGCAGAAAGAGCTCACTGTGTCTTGAGGTCTTGCAATGGTACGCTTGGTTCTGGATTTTATGATGTTTACTACAGGGTCCCAAGCTGGTGGTAGCACCCAGCCATCTTCCCTATTGAAATTAGGATGTTTTTTAATTTCAATGGCCTCGCGTATCATCCTTGGTCGGAATCGGTGTTCTTTTGCGAGGATCTGTGGCTTATCAAATCTGATATAATGGCGGGTGCCATTATATAATGGCGGGTGCCAGTACAAGATCGCACCCGCCATTATATCAGATTTGATAAGCCACAGATCCTCGCAAAAGAACACCGATTCCGACCAAGGATGATACGCGAGGCCATTGAAATTAAAAAACATCCTAATTTCAATAGGGAAGATGGCTGGGTGCTACCACCAGCTTGGGACCCTGTAGTAAACATCATAAAATCCAGAACCAAGCGTACCATTGCAAGACCTCAAGACACAGTGAGCTCTTTCTGCGTAGATCGGACCGCAAGTAACAACTAAATATGAGGGTACCCCCGTCAAACTATGACACCAGGACGTCAAACACCTCAGTCCTCCCGTGACCATGGTTGCTGCAAAGCAGCCGAAACGTCGGGAACGTAGAATAAAAAATAAACCGCGATAAAATCCTTAAGATTAGTTTTATTTCAATGTGTAGTATTCGCGTAAATATAAGAAATCAATAAAAGAAGAGTTTATTTTTTCTGTGTGTCTGTCATCGTTCTAGAGGACAAGACACAAGCAAAAATAAGAATACTGAAAATAACAATATCAGCATTCTTAGTATAGATTTGTTTAGGAACAAGATCCTCTTATATGAATTCTTTGATATGTCTTATCTAATCTCGCGAGTTTGTCATCCCAAATAGATATCAAATACCCAAAACTTGTGAAAGAAGCCATGGAACATATCATTTTATTGACAAGATAAGATATTGCATCCAGCAGTAGTCTTTTTGTCACAAAGATACTAACATTATCTGAAGCCAAGTGAGTGGAGTAAAAATTTAGATAAGGAGACAGACGTCTTTTATACTGTGTGAAGAATGTTATTGCTTTGAGGAAGGGTCTGTGGAAATAATCAGAGGTGACATATTAGCTACGATCAGATCAGCTTTGATGCAGTTCTGCAAATAATGTATGCAAGTAAAGCCAGTAACCAGACTGTTCTGTACTGTGGTTACTGTATTTCGATATCGTACGTAATGATTATGATTTCCCCCTTCTTACGTATTTTTAATTGCCTTTGTTCGCCAACCTACATTTTCAATTTAATAACCGACTTATGCAATTCTACTGACAAAGCATTTAGTACAAGTAGTGTAATGACTGATGATGTTTCGCTTATAGATAGAGCAAAATCAGATATCAAAATACATTAGATAAAGTTCATTTTCGTTCAGACAATACGCTACACACAGCGTGATGATGGTTGAAAAAATTCCTTGAAGAAATTTGAACTTGGGAATAGACTTTTCCGCTAAATACAATTATCGATAGGTACGCACCCACAATGTTGAACGTAGTTCGTCACGTAGTCCGTGACAGTGAAGTTAAGACGGTCGATGCTGCTTTTATTATTTAGTAAGTATCTAATGTACGTTCGCAGGAAGGTCAATTTATGTACCGAGGGTGCATAAAGCGAAAGGCGGCAATGGTGGTATGGAAAAAACCATAGTCATTAAAAAAAAGAGTTAGCTAGTAGATATAGCATAGGAACAAACAAGTATTGTTATCCTTGTTGTTCTGTACAGTACCTGCTTCTACAAAACCCAGACACAATTTTAACAGATTTATGGTACTAACTTCATCATTGTTTGTTTTTGTTTTACGAGTAGGAACAACTTAAGCTTGTATATTTTTTTGCAGACAATAATCACGGAAACGACTTTCTAGCGTAAATCTGTGAGTCATCCTAACTTATCTAATGACTAAATGACACGTTCAGATTGGTGGATTTTCCTTACATCTTGGAAATTTACGAAACAACAAACGTTTGTTGTTTATAACTATTCTTGAGGCACTTACTCTTGCCCGTTCATCGAGTTTCTTGATAACATTTGGATCTAAATATAGACCCAAGTTTTATTTTATGAACCAGTCGTGTTATAAACAAGGATAGTGATTGCGTTTGTTGACTGTGGCAACGTATTAAACGTACGAATTATATGTTTAATAGAATTTATCCTTATCCCTTCACAATCTACCTTGAAAACTTGTCCATAAATAGTATGCAATTTGGTATTTGCAAAGCTATTATTCAAAAGATAGAAAACGGTATTACCATTGGACAAGGTATTAATTTGAATAACTGGAAAGCGAACCTGTGGTGCGTGTACCGCCGGGGCTGTCTCTGTTGCCGCCGTTTTGCCGGTGTTTGTGACCACTAGGCACAATCACGCGGGCCAGCATGACGCACGGCCTGAACCAACACTTTAGCAGCACACTTCGCACAATCCTCCATCAGTCACTGGCTGCTCGACGGAATTAATACCGCAAGCTGTAACTCAACACTGGGGGCGCACGAGCTAGGGGCCCGCAGGATCACTGGGCCGTATCCAAACACAAGCACTCACTGGTAATTGTTGCCGTTCCCTATAATTCAGTCACTTCACTGCCTCTTCGGGCGACATGACGACAAAATCGTATGGTATTATGAAAACAATAGCGACGGTTTCGTACGTACTGGGGTAGTTTCCAAGTACGGGTAACGTGCCTAATGATGAATATACATTATCAATAAAGGCACAAATGTAATGGAATGGACAGTTTTTATTATAATCGTGACAGATCACGTCGTAAGTTGTTCGATATGTTCGGCAACGGGTTCTGGCTTCACGTCAAACTACGTGACGATCCGTGTCTCTCGAAAGCTTTTACCGTACTGGCTATAAGGCAGTTGTGCGAGCTTGGAAAAAAGAGAAAGAATGATCGTGACGCACCATAGTCACAAGACCGTAACCAGCTACGCGATGTGCGCGGATTTGCACCTTAATGCTCTTATAATAAAGAGGACGATATCGTTTTCGCTCATCACAGCTGTTAGTTTCCTCGAATGTTGCGTGTGAAAATTCGAGACGGATTGAGCAGCACAGTCATTGTGTGAAAAAGAGACAGAATCAAAGATCGAACTCTGACGATGTTTGCCGAATGTGTCCGACCGCCAAGGCCGGCTCACGTCACGTTTCGCGAGACTAGACGTGCCTGCTCGTATACAATAGATATGTGCACGATTGTAGTTTATTGCACTTTGTTTATAGGTAGGTACCCATATGTATGTAACACAGATATATTAGAGGAGATATGTTATGAAAGCGGTGGGCTTGCGCACAAAGTTAGCGTACATTTGGCTAACCTACAATTTTCGCCGTCAGTCCACTGCAACTGCACGTCGGTGCCGGTGCTCTAGTTTTTTTCAAAATGCCGGGTTGTTCCGTGTTTGTATGCAAAAATACCAGCAGCAAAGTGAACTACGCGAAAGATGGAATCTCATTTCACCAGCCAGTATTAAGTATTTTATTTATTCGTCTTTAAAATCATTAAAAACAACAAATCAAAAAATATTTAATGCCTTTATTATGTTTTTTTAGGTTTCATGTAGCACAACGACTTTTTTATTTTTGTACAAAATACATGGCTCTTTAAGTACCACCTATGTTCGCTACTGAGTGAATGTACGAGGCAATGTATAGATCGTCTAACGATACTTTGAATAAACTGGTGCGTCGCGTGGTACGGCCGCTGTTTACGGCGACGACGCAGCACGCACCGAGGAGACTTCGTATTGGTTGGTTTTAGCGAGTGGTTGGGAACAAAACGGCGACAGCGAGTTCCCATACATTTTGAACCGCACGGCATATCTCTCGTGATCTGTGGTATGTAACGTAGTTAGTTGTTATATTCAAAATATCACATTTATCATCCTTTCACGCAGTGAGCGTTCATTGCTGTTTTCCTTTCTTATCAACAGAAACAATAACATAATCATGCCTATTGATAACAAACTCCTTTGACTGATAAATATAATATTTACATGTTAAATAAATTTTTGATAAAACCCTAATTAGGTATTGTTGATTGACACCCGGCCACAGTAGGCATTTATGAGTAAACAGCTGACGATATAAACATTGAACATACATTGACGTCAATAAAAATTAAATTGGGTTATCTTTCTCTTAGTCATGTTAAAAATAACAAGTACCATACCGCATAGTATAAGCTCTACACTATTTATTAAAAACCAAATGTCCATAAAAACAACTTCACTCCGATTCATTTAGTAGGTTCAATGAAATAAGGCTGAAAATATATAAACAATTAAACAGCATCCAGACAAAAAGATCCAACATGTTACCAGGGTTTATAATCCGAGTCGTATATAGGTACCTACGTGAGAAACGAAAACACATAAAACATCGTTGTTTTCTCTACCACTGTGCGCTAGCATCCGCTTACTACTGAAGCGCAACAGGACAGATATAAAGGTTAAATGAAATTGTATAGTACTTTAGTAGAGACAAAATACTGTTAAGAGATTCCGTTGTTTGCCTTAGGTTGGCTCCTAATCAACGATATTGATAGAACTCGCATTCCCCCAATTCCCCATTTGTGGCCCCCAATTTAGGGAGTTAATAAATAATTTGAAGCAACGAATGGGTTATCGTTTCAACTGACTACCTGACATTCGTGTCGAAGGTACAGGAACTTACATCCGGCTAAATATTTACATGAGATAGAATGTTTCCTTGAGTATAAGTATGAGAGTTTTACTTAGATGATCGATAATTTTTTTAAACAAGGAAAAACAAGGAAGCTGTTCAATAGTTGAATATTAATAACACAGATGAATATTGTTGCCAGAGGTATTACTCAATCATATTTTATTGTTGTAAAAAGATTTTATCGCGGCGCAAAGTATTTCCAGTTTAGTAAAAATTACTCTTGCTCATAATATAATGTATACCGGATTTTTATCATCAGATTTTATCGCAATGCACGTTAGTTATGAAAAACATATTCTTGCGACGAGGCCAACTGTCACCTGCCCCTTGTTGACTGGATTTGCTTCATTGGTCCAGTTTCATTGGGGTCATTTAAAATCATCTTGGCACTCACAAAGGTACACCGAAAATTTACTTCGTTATACTTACATCAAACTTCTATGAATTCTCATAATTAAAAAACAGACACGATGATTCACCCACCTTATATAAATATTTGTCAAAGTTTACCTAGAACCAAAACGTTTGAAATTATAATGAAGAAATAATTTATGTAAGATATAAAAACTATTTTTGTTTCTATCTCAATAAATATTTAAATTCAGGTTATCGATCCCAAAGCCTTTTATCGTTAATACCATATGCAGATTGTAGTTTTAATTACCAATCCATAGACAAGTCGCCTTGCGTCTTTAAAACATTGAAAAATAACATATCATCCTACATTAATCTTTTGAGCGAATAAATAATTAACGAAATTGGTAATCGCGTTATTAAACTCAAAGAGGGAATGTCTGATTATACCAATTTTCCACCCACTTCATTGCTGGGATCAATATTCTCAAGGAAAAAGGCATTAAGTAATTTTATGCTTTTACTGACACAAACAAATTTGGCTCGGCTCAATGCGGAATAAATTGTAAAAGGATGTGAAGAAGTCTTAATCTGTGGCATAGGAGTTCGAGCGTAACTACTTTCTTTTTACGACGGCGCGTCGCAGAGGTGGTGACTCGTCCAGTTTATTAACATTAATGCAAATGTCATTGAATGACGTCTGACCGGTTCTGATGTTTTTTTTTTAATCCATAACTGCCTCTGGTGTTTTGAAAGCTGCAAAGTAACTATGTGTCTTGTAGTTTCCCGCAAAATGCATATTTTCTTCTCACGGTGACCTTTTGTAAAAAAAAGTTTGGTATTTACATTAAGGAGCTTTGCTGTATAATTCATTATTTTTATGTGAAGGTTTTAACGATTGGCAGCTGATTCCTCATTATCTATTTTAAGCCTATGGCCTGCAGCATAAGGTGCCCTTTACTTGCACAGTTCAACTACTATTTTTGTAGCAGCCGTTTAAATTGTAAAAATGCTCGACCTGAAACATTTACATAAAATTTTAACACAATACCCACTGAAGCGCTCCGAAAAAAATGCAATGAGTAATAATGTACTTCATTTGCAATAGGAATACTAGTAGAACATACAATTCCATTGCACCTATAGGATATTTTCAAATGTAATCAAATTATAGATATAATAATTATTTAGTAGTGACTAGTATAAGCACTTACTAGGCCATTGTGATTATCGTATAATAACACCCATCCCACATAGAAAGGTAGATTGCATGACTGCCTACACGTTTGCAGAGTTATTTCTATAAATTTTTGCGTTTGTGAATCAGCAAAAAATTACATTAGCAGGGGTTAAAGCAGTTGATTCTAATCTACAATGGATGACACTCATGGAAACATAATCAAACAGTAAAATACCAGAAGACAGACTACATTGTGCAGTAAGATAATATATCCTAAAGACGAATTTCTTGAAATTCCTAAAGAAAGAATATCACTTGACACTACGATTTACGATTAAATTGCCAAATCTCATACAGGGTGACTTTGAATTCATTGGCAATATTTAAAAGTATAACTCTATGTATGATTTAGATTGTTTCAGGAGCATTAATACACAAATTGATTGCTTAAAAATAAAATGTTCAATTAACCTTAAAATAAAACTTAGATAACATTAAAGATTGCTTAAGTAAGCAAATAAGTAAAAAAAAGAAACAGGATTTCTCATTAATTAGTATGTAATTAAAATAAATCCATCTAAGATCAAAAATACTCGGTCGATGTAAACTAACACAGAATTACGCACGAACTAGGTGTGAATGACCTAGTTACACACAACAGACTAACATTAATAAACTTACAAACGATTATGAATGTTATCTCCTAATCATACATTTGAAAATTGATGCGAGTTCGAGTATTATTAATAAGCGAACTAAAATAATGTCAAAGGCTATGCCGCCGCCGCTTCAATTTACGATGGAAAATGTATCTTAACACAAGAGCCATAGTCTTCGGCATCGAATGGTATG
Organism: Pheosia tremula; assembly: GCA_905333125.1. NCBI lineage: Eukaryota > Metazoa > Arthropoda > Insecta > Lepidoptera > Notodontidae > Pheosia > Pheosia tremula. The sequence goes on along the minus strand of HG995404.1, from coordinate 7,860,161 downwards.
CATAAAACGAAGATCAGATGATACATGACACTTGCCGCCGCACCCACCCGTGCCCCAGCCCTAAAATGATTTCAAATTGTAATTGTTTCTTTAGTCCCGGTTCGAATTAGCGAATGCGTGGTACGCTAACGCCGGTGCCGTCGCGGGCGCAGTCATAGTGTGAATTGTGGAAAAATGCCGCGCCCAGGTGACGGTGAGGAAGGACGGTACACCAACCAGCAGTATACGGATGTTCCAAATTCGATATCCGACTGCACCAACTCCATCACGGGATTTAATTTTGCGAATAACGAAAAACCTTTTGGACTATCGATCCTTTCACGTGCCGGCGCATGCACAGGTTCGTGGCAGATTGCCTACTTACCCAAGGGCGTTGTATGGACAAATAAAGCGATACTTTCAAAGAAATCCCCAAGCTAGCACCAGACAAGCGGCGCGACAATTTGGTGTTAGCCAATATTATGTTTGGTAGTTGTTAAACGGCTCGGGTATGCATCCTTACCATTACCAAAAAGTGTAAGGATTATCGCTCATGGTGTACGAGCGGGAAAGCAACACCAGAGATGAACTAAAACTTAAAATTTGTGCAGCTTTTGATACCGTGAAATCGCAAACCTTTGTGTTGAGAAGAGTCAAAGACAATTTGAGACGCCGTGCTGAACTTTGTGTGCAGAGAAGATGTGGACACTTTGAACACCTTTTAAAACACACGTAATTGTGTGTGGCAAACCCTTACAATAGTGATTTTTTAAAATAATGTTTTTTTGTGTTTTTATGTTTTGATTTTTGATTGTAATAACTAATCAGTGAACTGTAAATAGCCAACTGTTGAAATACGCGGGAATTATGGTAAGTACCTAGGTGTAAGTCGCTACCTAATAACTTAGCTTGCATGGGTAGGTATAACGTATTTTCGATGTTTTTATTACCTACCATGAAATTGAGAGATCATATATGTCGGCCGGTGACCTTTGAAATTGAGATGATTATGTGGCGGTATACTTTGAAGAGCGGGACGGGCGGCGGTACGCGTTGTTTACACAAGGATTTCAATGCCGTCTCGAAGGTACAATCGTTTTTCACAGTTTACATTATGGGATAAGATACATTATCGTTTGCATCTTTAATTAATTCTTGTTTACCATCGTCGTCCATTCATAAATGGCCAGCCTAGTAGTAAGTTTGTTGCGTACTATCGATCAAGAGTTTTGATCCGTGCAGGTTATTTTTTAAAATAATAATAAATTAATTAATCTATCGATTTGTTTATTAATGTTTCTAAAATAATCTAAATCATTCATCGAGTTGTTGTTTTAAATATTGCCAATGAATTCAAAGTCACCCTGTATAATAATAAAAAACATCCAAATCCACCTCCACCTCTATCCACCAAGGGAGATATGTTTTTGTCTATTTCCTTTTTAACTAAGGCATTAATAGGCATTTCAAAATGCAGCTTCTAGCACTCAAAGAGGCATAAGTGCGAAAGATAAAATGGCACTGATGTATAAACAAAGGCATTTTACATTCCCCACTTGTTTAGACTCAATACGCGCCTATAATATAGTTCCTTTGCCATAGACGCTGTCAATGAATTGAATTGACAATGTCGAACACAATTGACAAGCAGCCAGTGACCCGATGGCGGCTAACGATGTCCACAGTGCACGACGACACTTTATTTGTAATGCAAAACTGCAAACATCCTACCTACCGTCACGAGGACTGGACGTATGCTGTCCATTACAATTATTGCATCGACAGACAATACATAATACACTGACCAACCGTGTGCTTAGCAACATGTAAGGTAGGTATCGACTTGCAAGCAAGGTTTACATGTTATAGTAAATTATGATATATCAATGACGTCACCTTCTCAGACTCTCGGAGTGATATAACATTGTTCAATTTCATTGGAATTGGTCTAGGAAGTAGGAAAAAAACAACGTAAAGGCCACGATGACTTACGTTCATGTTTTTGTGAGACTAACAAACAACGTCATGTTTCTGCGTTTTAAAACCTGTTATGAATTGTAATAAAACGATCCTTAGAACAGCTTCTTTGATGCAAGATTGTTTATCAATGAGCAACCCAGGCAGGACAGGAAACTGGCTCATAAACCGCGCTGGACCAAAACTCATTTAACTTACTGAATACAGAAATATAATATAAATTAAAGGTTAATTAAAGGGTATATACCCTTTAATTAACTTTTTAAATCGTATTCTATGGTAATGAATAATATTGGCAATAAGCAAAATGCACTAATAGATTCGTAGTAATAATTTCTAGATCATTAACAATGGGCTACGCTATTGTTAGTGATTACGAGATGGTGTTACATATTTTAAAACACCGAATGACCAGGCAAAATTAAGTTCCACATTTCATAATTATCTGAAGAAATAAAGACCAGTAGGTGCAGAAATGATTGTTAAGTGTATTTATAAAGTTTGGTAAGCTGCAGACGTAACGAGACAACTCAACGGTAGAATAGTGATGAATGAAACATATAATGTAGGCGTTGCCTCAATTAATCAAAATTATTTCCATTTTATATCATGATATAGTATGGAGGAACATACAATTATTCCGGCAGCCAGAAGTTACATCACCAGCGATTATATTGTGTAATAATTGCAAGTATGAGCACCACCGCCGAACTTATGTAGTTCATCTTTTGTTGGATTAGATAGAATCATTGTTATACTTCTTAGTTTATGTAATGTACGTACGGACGTCGCGTTACATTACACTCGTGATCACTTTTTTCTCCAGCTGTGAAAATCGTGCGAAAGTGTTTTTCATAATATGCGAGTTCTATTGTGAACAATTCATGTCTTCATGCGTCACTCTCTTGGGTCAATATTGAAACAAATGTAGAGCACGACCGATCATAACACTTGCAAAATACAAAACAATCTTTTTTTTTGTTCTAGTACGATGTTGCACTTATTGACCGAAAAATCTGTGATGTGCAATCTGCATCTTGATGGATGGGGCAACTTGTTGATATTTAATATGGCGTGGCGGTGTTAGATCACGCTCTCTGAGCGAATGATGCCAGAATTCGCATATTAAAAATGTTATGGAAACAATAGTTATATATTAGGAACCTCATCCTTATTACAAAGCAGAGATCTCTCTGCTGATCTAAAAAGAGAATTGTAAATAGTTAAGTTCAACATACTGATTAGGTACGTACTGATTTTGAACAGACAGAATAAAACACATGTCAAACACTTATAGAAAAAGATATTTCCAATGTTTCTACAACAATTATCAGCCGAATCGGAAAGTATAAAGCCATCTGTCACGTTGTGCAGTTTTAACGGAGGCAGGCCACGTACTAACGCCGAACGGTATTCGTTCTATCATTGGACACTTGCACAGCAGTTATGCTCCAGTTTCTGGTAATTGCATTTGCACTTGTTACGCGAAACGAAGCAAGAAGCCAACCTCGTCGATGTTAGCCAACATGTAGCAAATTATGCGTGAAAATCAAGTGGCAACCAGTTGCATATATACCATTAAAATAATGTTCGTGGCACGCGGCTACATATGAAAGGAAAAATATTTGGGGGAATGTAAACGAATACTTACGTAAATAATAAATCACAGTAATTTGTATATTAACATACGAAACTTAGACTACTGCAATCACTGCAGAGAAGTATATTATAGAAGAACAATAAGTACAATAACAAATTAAGTTTTCGAAGGAAGCTGAATGTAGGTACATACTTACTTTGAAACTTAATTTAAGTATAAATCAGGAGATTTATACGTAATTTTCACTATTCCCTTGGCTATGGAAGTCTACCATTATAAATACCCTTGCATATTGATGGTCTATGAACATAACTAGAAATTCAATTGAAATATGTAGATACATTCAGTTGTCTACCCAAATTGTACTTGCCTAGCGAAATGGCTTGAAATCCACAAAGGGTAACGACAGCATCCGTTTTCTGTTACGCATATTCTTGTATTACTTATGAGCCAACATTATTCATAGTTAGTAAAGATAAATCAACAAAAAGCCTATTTACGGAAAAATACATAGCACAGCTGCGTATTGAAGATAATGAGTGTTAAGTACAAAAGATTTTAGTACACAATGTGGTATGTTAATTAGCGCATTGACATCCACAGTTGCTGTCTATCTTCCTCAATCCCACGCTTCAATTGTCAGCACTCTTAAGTGTCTTTCGTTGGCTACATTTACGCGAGAAACAATTAAGCATCGTAACCGTAAGCACCAGAAAAAAGATTGGAAGGCGCGAGATGTCAGGGCTCCAAAACATCAAGGATTGGACTAACATACAGGCTCTGGGCAAGATGAAGTTTGATGACTTGAGTGCCAACCTACATCAAGTAGAGTGGCGCTTGAAGAAGAAGACACCTAAGTACGGCTATCTTCGTACTGGCAGCAGTGACAGCTGTTGAGTTGGTTAACAATAGGTGAGAACTACAACTAACCCTAGTACATTCTCTTTACCGAAAATATAATATGAGATCCGACGGCTCAGTGTAATCCTAGCATTATTGTTCCATGTGGTAACGATGGCAATTCACGAGACAATCAATATTTGAAGAAAACAGTCATGGCTATGAGGTTATCTGATGGCATTGTGAATTATGGCGCATCGGTGCCAGCCACCAACGTCACCGCCTACGTATTTAACGATATTTTCGTGTAGGCAAATAGCAATGGAGTATACCCGATGATAGTAACTTGCATTATTAGTTATCAAAAGTCTACGTACCAATTCAATCATCAGCTTTATGATTAAGTGCTTAGCAACCTTAGTTCCAGGGTCGCCGATTAAATAGTGAAGTCAAGTTATTACGATTATTAATTTAATCTGATTTTCATTTTGAAATACGTTATCTACCTTAACGTTAAAATGGTAAGGTAAGATATTGAATTAAAATAATTGTGGATACCTGTAGTATTTCAGCATTTTTTTGTTCCTAACGACAAAGCAAAAAAAAGGGGATTACTCATTCTTTTGAAGATAAAACGGCTTTGATTAAACTTAGCACGGTGATGCCATATAGTCCGAGTCAACATGTTAACACAACTTTTTATTCCAGGGAAATTGTGGGTTCCCGCAGGAAATCCAAAATTTGTATCTCAGAGTCCATTACGCGGATTCTAATTAAACTTAGTAGGTAATAACTCTTAGTAAGATTAGCATCTAGAATAGCTCTTAACCTGGACAACAAAAGAGTACCTTCGGGATAGTAAAAAAAACTAACGTCCACGTGTACGAAGTTAGGGACACTACTATTTTGCAATAAGAGCTTACTGAAAACAACTTATACAACCACAACCTTATAGTCCACAACTACTACGATTCTACCTTGAAACAGCTACCTACCTCTTGTAATAGCCAGTATAACCACTAACTCTCAACGCTGGGGTCAGACAACTTCGCCAGCGGCATGGTAATTACTTCCTCATAATAATAACATGGTACTCAGTAGCTTGGTGTCGACTTTTTCTAATAGAGCACATGCGAATCGGCGCAGGGGCCTCAGAGCCGAGGGCGTTACCGACCAACCATGAAAAAACACTTCTTAGTATACAACAACAAGCTATAAAATAGTAATTTATCAGCTTTTAAAAACCCTCGCCTCCACAGTTCACAAGTCAAATGTGTTCGTGCGATAATTTCACTTTCTTTCGGACCACAGCTGGCGTAGGATGGGCGTGACGAGCGATCGGCCGCCTCAAGCGCCACTTCGATTGCACACTTTCCCTGTTTTTATGGGAATCTCATGGGGCGTCAATGATATAACAATCATGTGAAAGCTACAATGGAAACTAGGCGCTTTAAACACGAGAAAGAAATTAAAAATAATTTATGAAACCGTGTCTTTATGTGTGGTACCGCTAGTTACTATTGAATTTATAAATCTGTAACATGTTAAATAGAAAGCGTCCCAAAACCATACATGGAAACAGGACTGTCATTGTCTTTCATACCTAAATGGAATGAAATACGTTGATGTGAGCGTTGGTTTCGTTTAACTTACTTTACGTCACAAACTTTATTTGCTGAGCATACAATATATTTTTCAAAAGACAAAAAAACGCCTCATATGGATTGTAAAGGTTTTAATAGACTTAAACCCCACTGATAAAGCTTACAAAGATGAGTAAATCATTAATCAGTGCTTTCAATTACATAGACCTAAGCTTCGACCTTAAGTGTAGAGTGGGTTTTGCCGTTTGTTATTAGCATTGACACACATAAAGTTTTGGAATTGCAATGACATTCTCGACATTTTGGCTTGGCGAGTAATTACAAGTACGTTGTGGATATTGCGACAGATCAGCATTAACGTACACTTGTAATGAAGCTTAATATTGTCATAAAATTTATTAATTCTTAGTAGAAGATATCAAGTCGAGAGATAAGGTCGCGTCAAATAAAGTGAGCAAAGATACTGCGTGTGCCGAATTAATACAATCAGACGTTTGGAGAGTCGCTATCTTTGCTTATTTTATTTGATGCGCGCTTATTCCCCAGCTTAATAATGTTAAACAAAAACTAAGACTTTACTGAATTATTGTGTATTGCAGTTAAACTTAACTACATAAATATATTTTTTTTCACCACTCGTACCTATAGCCCTCAAGCTTATTAGACTAGAATTATTACAAATTTTAGTTACAAAAACACCATAAATATCTTTATTTCCAATATATTTCAGTGGAGTATGTAATCTATAATGAGTGCACCAAAATACTGTAGAGTCGTGATAACACCAATTTGATTAACGTAGGTACATCAAAGTAGCTTTTAAAAAAACAACCATCTAACGTCAATCATTCGCTTGAACTATCAGTTAGGTGGGTCAAGTTCGCATCGCATCCCGGGGCAAGGTCGACGGCATAAAGCTCATGTTTTTAAAGGACTCCATCACGCATAGTGCTCAGATACAAATAGCTGGTCGCTGAACTGTGAAGGATTTATTCTCGTTAAAAAACACTATTTGAATTATAATAAAACCAGAACCTCGTTTAATGTTGGTGTATGTAGAGAAAAAATGCTGGTGGGGTCATAAAAGAGTGTGAAAGCGTTCTCGTGGCCCTCCCCCACGAGGCGGGAGAATGAGCACCGTTGGGTTTTATTCGGTAGGAGTCCAACATGCCTGGCTTGCCCCCCCCCCCCCCCCCCGGGGCTTGCGTGACAGTATCCATGAGGATTTCCCCACGTGAATAGAAAAGGTAGGGAAACAGCACGTTTGTAACGGGTTATCTATCGCGCTGATGAGGTAATTAACACAAAAAACTCGCATTACAATTAACAATAGTAAATGAAAACGTACTAATTTATCCATTGTACCGACTCACCAGAGACGAGCACACTATCTTGCAAAGAGAAATTCAACAATGCACTTATATAAAGAAAGTTTTTTAAAGTCATCACAACGTGATTAAAACAAATATAAAACGTTGTTTGTTTCACTCATCAAACGAAACTGCTACAGCATTTGCCGCGTCGAATTGAAAGAGTATTTATTGTATGGGCCGTCAATACTAATATATTTGAATAAATATACTTTGAAGAATAAACGGTAATTTAGTCGATAGAGATACATAACAACAAGTTGAAATATAGCAACACAACCCAGGCATAAGGCATGCGAAAATGTGTTTGGATGCAGTTAATGAAGTTCGGTACATCTATTTTAAGGCCCAACATCTTCTAGCCAAGGCTTGTAACAAAACACTGATCATAAAGATTTGTTAAAATTAGTATTCCGATTTGGTAAAGTTTCTGCTAGAACCTACAACGTTACTTTTTGCCCGTAATTACTTCAGTCATTTGGCATGCGAACGGGTGGATTACATCAAATTCATTTATGTGGCACATTTAAATTACCAAATGCCCATGGCTGTCGAATATCTTGTAAAGCAGTTACTTACTTACAACATAAAGGTACACTGGTAATATCAGTAGTGGAAGACGACGAAGAAAGTGACACAGTGCCCCACTTGTGTCGAGTTGAACGAAGCGAGAGTAATTGAATGACGTCTGTGACCACCCCACGGGCGCGGCTGCTGACCTTAGACCTTAAAACAGGAACTTCCAGTTTCATACTGTTGAAAGACTATAAAACCGCTTATGGGAATTGGGCTCGGTCTGTATAAACTAGAGCAGGGTTTCTCAAAGTAGGGTACGCGAACCCCTAGGGGTTCGGCATTCGACGTTAGGGGGTTCGCCATAAGAATTACGTAATGATGGCTTGATGACTGGCAGGCACGTGCGGCACACATGGTGGCGCGAGCGCGAATTAAAGTTAAAATTTTCCAAAATTACTCCTAAGATTTACTCAATTTGCGACAAGAAACAAGCCCACCCATCACATTAATATGAAAAAGATATTTCTTTTGGCACTGAATTTGTTACCTTTTATTGAAATAAAATTTTATTTTCTTTTGGAGGCTGGGGGATTTAATTAGTTAGTTAAGGGGTTCGCTGTCATCTGGAAACTTTAACAGGGGTTCGTGGAGCCAAAAGTTTGAGAAACCCTGAACTAGAGCGAATGGACAATATTAGGCGAGGCATGCTCCTAATTCATAAATTTAATCAATTTACGACACACCAACAAGCCGATGGTCGTTGGAAAAATTTACTAAGTATTTTTATACATGGGAGGTATGGTATTACTAGACGTAACATGGTACATAAATCGTTACGCCCGCGTAATAACACATCATTCAGATTGGTCAGTTATTTACTAAATCAAATGACGAAAAGCAATTTAACAATGATCTAATTACGCAATGCGGTCTGACAATGTTCAACTTAATAAATTTGGTAATTGTATCGCGCTACCGATTTCAGCCCGCACCACGGATAGATGTTATATGGTAGAAATGAAAAACAGCATCGGCATGGTTTTAGGGGAAATACTAAGTATCTATTTTATTACCTTTTGGTATATTAGAATTTCTATAAGCGGTTTACACTGTATAAGCTGTTTTATTTTTTTCCTAGTCCACTTTAAGTTCGTTTTTTTCTCTCTACAAGATAGAATCAATTTATTTCCCAGAAATTATTTTTTAAGCAAATCCAAAGCTCCATTTTTACAGTTACGATTTTATGAGCAGGAATTACTATGAAGCCTTATTAGAAAATGTCAGGCTTAAACGGTTATTTACACTGGAAAAGGCAAATTGTGGACACTTAGTGCGTTTGTCAGTGTAAAGTGACGCATTTCAGCGTGCGAATAGTGTAATAGTAGTGCGGATGGCGATCAAAGTGCTGCGCACGCGCTTACCACGCAACGCAACTACTTTCGCCGATTAAAATCCAACGCCGTCCGAGATCTTGTACGTGACAGACGTTTAACGCGAACCTATTACGAGAGTACGTCACGATTCGCCCAAATCATTTTATATGTTACAATAATTAGATATGTTTCACAATCTCCGTCACGATATATCTGTATGCAACACATTCATAGAGCTATCCCACAATAGTTAAGTTGTTGTTCAGTAAAAAAAAAGTCAATAATTCCACACTCATAAATTACTTTCAAATTCGGAAGTGTTAGCAAATTGAGATTCTGAAGATAACAGTTTATTCAAAAAACCAAATTTAGTATTCGGTATTAAATACAACTAATTCGAAAAAATATTTAAATAAATCTGGTATGGAATTAAACTGGTTCTCAAAGTAGGTAATTTGTTAATCCTAATTGATGAAAGTTGTGACCTATGCAAAAGGATGGCATTCTTGTGATAGCGACTTTCTCCTGGAGCATCGAATCAATAAATTAATATAAACAAGCTAACTACCGGAGCAAAATACATAAATGTATACATACGTGTACGAACTAGAGTTATACAGATTATTGACTGCAATCAGTGGTCCGGTGAAATTGAACCGGAAGATTGAAAAGAAATCGATACTTACCTATCGGTGTGGTTTAAGGCAATTTTGAAAGCTGATGGCTTACTCGGCAAGACACATGTTGGCTATAAAATTATAATTTTATTGGTATTACAGTTCTGATCATACGCGCTTCCGACATTACGTTGCAGAGAAACGATGTTACTTTATGTCATATTGACTTATAATATGATACAAGTGTGTGTTGTGCAAGAAGTATATTACGAAGACGCTCAATTCAATTTATGACATCCGATAAAATTTTAATCAATACTTAATTAAATTGGAGCCTTTCTTGTGAAAATATACGCAACCGAGTAACTTCATTATGCATATCGCCTTGACAGCTTATGTGTACCTGGCAATACGTATACAATAATAAAGCTTACGTCGACTTTACAATAATAAGAACAGAATTGCAAAAGATTTGACAACGCATAATATACAATATTCGATGCCGACTGATACGATCAAGTAAATTGGCATTACTGGTCAAATCGTGAACATTAATAAAGTACGCTCGTGCGCACATAATAAAGTTACGTTTGTTATGGGGAAAGTTATACAATATAGCGAAAACGCATGAGGTGGTTGTAATACAGTGTCTGATAGTATAGTCATTTATAAAAACTTGTAACCATTTAGCTTTATCTATACATCCAAGGGAGTCATGATCTAGCTTATAGCAAGATTAACACCTTGAATAACGTTTCCCCGGATTATACGGGATAGCCTAAAAGCAAACGTCCAAATATACGAAAGTGCGGGCGCGAACAGTAATTAATATTCACGACATTGTTTTGTTTAAATATTGTGAATGTACCCATCTTATGAATGACAGTTTAAAATTTTCATCTCTCCAACTGCGCAGAGCGCCATGGTTGTTACAGATGATTGTCACAAATTCGTCTCAAACAAAATTATCTTACGGAGTACGTAGAGCTAGCAAGTAGAGCGCGTCCGTTCAACAAAAAAATATTTATTGCGTCGCTTGCCGATCAACCGATGTGCAGTTTTATTGTGTTATTTTCAAACTTTCCTCTCATGTTGTAACTTGCTGAGAAGAAAACGCTTTCCATCAATTAGATATTCAGTCGAAAGATATGCTCGACACTTTATTTATAGCTTTGTTTGTGTTCTCCGATCGAACACAAAACCGCATGTGATAAAATTAACTTTGCATAGTTATCGTCAAACCAGCACTTATTATAATGATAATAAATTGTTGTTTAAGTTGAACGAGTTCGATTACCTGCATGTTTTTTTTAATCCAGTTTCAACCGCCTCTGTTTCGCGTGTTCTAAAAGGGTTGGTCATGTTGGCGTTTTGACGTGGGGTGTGGCTTTGTGGAACTGCGAGCGGTTGACCATCCTTCTTTTAAATAGGTCAACGTACGTGTCATGTCGTCTGCCCCACAAAAAAAATATGCAACTAATTTACCTTTGACACGAACTACGGAATATTTGACGCCAGTTATCAGGCCAAAGTGTTTGCGCAACTAGGATTTCGGACTCGTAACCTACCAATAAAAGGATATTACTAATTACTACAGTCTCATAAAAAAAAAAAAAAATCGATTAGCCGCTGTCAACGAAATGCAACTTATCTTCTCATAGCCCGATATTTGTATTCGTTAGTCCGTACGTTTACTATTATCGGTAATGTAAAGTGTCCCATTTAGTTTGCCTGATACGATGTGTTGCCTGTTTTAAAAAAAACTACTGAATTAAATTCTTAACACGGAATTACTGAGACAACATACAGCCTTAATTGATGTACCTAGAAGCATGACATTTGGAATAGGTATTCCTTATATAACTTAGTTCAGCACTAAGTAGGGATTTTGGAAATTCGACCCCTAAGAGGGTCAAATGGGGGTCAGTTTGTATGAAGAATAGTTAGGGCACATTGCTAGCACTTATTGTTATGTATTTGAATTGAATCCAAGAACTCTCTGGTCAGTATGGTTAAAAAGTTAAAACATAATCAAAAAGTTTGTTGTATTTATCTACAATAAAGTTGTCCATTATGTGCAGACCTTAATACATAGAGTTACGTACGTGCGACACGACAGGATATAAGACAAGACATAATGATAGTCGCCTTTACTATCATTAATATTAATAATAACGTGTTAGACCAACATCAGAACTGGTGTCGCCAGGTATAACATTCAATGATAGGTTTCCATCAAGTAAATTCAATAAGGAACTAATAAATGTTTCTAGCTACGAGCCTTTTGTACTAAGTCACGAGTTTACTTGTTCACAAGAGAAATATTGCGTATCGGAACATTATTGATACTTAGTTGATTTCTGATCAATTTGTAGGTAATTCTAAAACATGAAATGTATAAAGTTTAATTAACACCATTTTAAGGGCTTCACGTATTGATTCGTACACAAACAATTACAATCGGATAAACACACTATTGGAAAGTCTATAGAATAGTTATATTACTGACGACGCAATCACTACTTCAGATATGGATAATCTAAAAATATACTCTACATCGAATTATAACTTATTAAGATGCTGTTTCATTTGTGCAATATGCATTAAACGAAGTGAATTAAAAAAAACTACAAAAACAAAAAGTGAATTCAAATCACAATAAGCTGATTGGACTATTGATTTGTGCACCAACAACATTATCAATGTTGCCCCATATTAAAACTGGTCACAACATAGTCGCGCGACGCAGTGGAGTCGGGGGGGGGGGGGGGGGGGAACGAAACCCCGTCCTAGCGCGATCGTCGATATCACATTAGAAAACGGTGGTTGGCGCAGCACACCTCGATGCATATTGGTTACACCAGACGAGTTCATGCAGCCGACATAGCGGCTAATCTGTTCAAGTTAACAACAAGTTATATAAAAATAGAGCGTTCCAACTCTAAGTTTTCTACAAGAACTGGTGTAGCTAGCTCGTTAATATTGCTGATGATAGAAAAAATGTATTCGACGGGACTAAGATTTGCACAACATTGAGGTGACAATAACTGAAAATCTATCAATAATTGTTGTCGGAGTCTATTACTAATAGCTAAAATAGGGTTTTCTTTAATATTTTTTATAACAGCTAAGGTATGCCGGCGGTGCCTATAATACGAGAAAAAAAATATTACAAAAAAACTCTCCTACACTGACGTTATCTCCGTCGTCATAGTCATATAAAAGGCAGCTATAAAAAAAATAAACCGTTTACCAAGTTAAACTATTACAACTAATAGCCAATTAATTTGAGTAATGTCTCTCCAAGTTACGGGTACGAGGCGATTAAATCTATGTTAATGATTGGCATGAAGATCATTTTGGTAGCAGATTCATTAGACAACCGACCGATATCATCGCTTATGCCGATGATTGAGATAAGGCCGCCTGTAAGTGGGTTGCATAATAAGTCTATTATTCAATCTATTACTGAATATTTGTGCCCCTTTAGCTTCTCATTACGACAAATTCCATTATACGAGGAGTGTGATTGAATATCTCCGAGTTATCTCTGTAAATTATCGGATAGCACCTAGCACCACCTAGAAATTACTAGAGACATCGGCCTTTGTGTTTTCTATGCTGTTTTCTTAATGTTGACAACGAAATTCTATCATAATCATAATAAGATTAACTTTAAAAGAAGGATAAAATTTATTAAGTTTAATAATAACAAAGAACATACATCAAGTAGCATCTGCGTTTATATAGCCAAGTTTTAAATCCAGATAAAACTATTACCTTAATTAGCGATATAAAAATCATTATTATACTTATACTAATTATAATACAAATGATACAATTAGATGAAAGTATACATCAATTACATGTATGGTCAAATCATTTGTAGTGTTTATTTCAATGAGACCTGGCCCACAAAACTATTCTAGCGATGTATCCACTGTCACTCCTATAAACTAGGATCTGTGGACTTTCAACGAAAAGGCCAAGGTTAGTCTCTCAGTGGGTCCCCAGAAAAACTACATTGTCTTGGAGTCCGCAACAAATTCAATCAAATTTAATAAATAGAATTGGAAGGAATATTATCCACTAAGGGAAAAAGTTGCGTCTTATTCCACACTTACGATCCAGACGGCCTTTGCAAATACTTTATCTAAAAATATACGTGTGTGGGCGAGATCGAACACTTAAAGCTAAGCTAGGTTAGGCCGAGGCCGAAGAATAAAATACGAAATAATGTATGAATACCGAAGTAATAACTTTGGCCACAACGTTGATATCAAGCGCTCGTGTAAAACGTGGAGTGATCAAAGTTTTTTTTATTTTACAGAGATCGAAATTCGAACAATAGATTTTGGCATTACTGAGAGTAAACATAGACAAAGCTGTAAAAAAATGATTTTTAGGCACAGATTACACAAGAGTTTCACCGTTATTCTTTGTATTTAACATCTTTTCTACTATCTTAGAAAAAAATATTCTTTTTAGTCGTATGCTCAAAAAATTAACACATTAAAGTTTATGAAACAATGAATGAAGACTATGTTTTAACTTAAACTCTGTACCCAACGAATATCTACATGATTATACGACATCGCATCACCTGTATGTCATTGCAAAGTCTCGGTTGTAGGGTAGTCACATCAGTGTGAGCAGCGGGCATGCAGCGTGACGACACGGAAATGCGGGTAGCGTTTAGAAAACTGATCGTTTATCGTGCGAGCACTCGCATTGAGTGTACTTATCTGCTTTTAAGTGAATGCGAAAAATGCGAATGAAAATATGACCTTCATTGTATTTATGGCTATACTTATGGGCGTTACTGTGATTATGTAAAGCTAAGTGGGGTAGGTAAATGTTACCTTTCCTTTATATAAGAGGAAAGCACTGATGAAGCAGAAAAATATGAGAAAGAAGGAATTGTGGGTCTTTTAGTAAGTATTATTACTCTAAGCCGTACATACATGGTCAAATACCAAATTCCGTTGCGTAAAAACAGGATTGCCGCGATGATTGTGTGTGTGTTTTGGTGTCAGAGTCAGCGATGTACACGCATTGACACTGAGTCTATAAACCGAGTGTCAAGTGTCGTAGTATTGATTTGACATTAGAAAAATACATACAAATGAACTTGAGAGCCTTAACTACTTACTCATAAATGTAAGGATTCATCTTTTGGATAAACCTGACCAGTAAGCTGTTGGAAAGCCGCGCAAGATCGCAGAACATTAATGTCATAAAATAGATCGCAACGAAAATCTTTTAGCTTTCTAGCTAATCTAATTAATAGCTACTCTTAGTAATCATACTTTGGAACAGTCAATAATTAGAAACTTACCCATAATTTATACAGCTTATTAAAGTTCCATACCCAAAGCATCTGAACCGTCCGTTTGCCCATCCGTCTGGCAGAGGATTATTATGATATAACGAAATGTGATAGGAACTTAAAATTAACTTGTAACATACCTGCCGTATGTCGTTTCGTACACATGAACATTTTAAGGACTTAGTTATGTATATATTATAAGTAGGTTCTTTATAAGTGAAGTATCACCATTCAGTACAATCAATAATATATATCTAAATATATAAAAGCGAAACCTACTGACTGACTGACTTACTCACTCACTCATCACGAAATCTCTGAAACCATGGGCTCGCTAAAAAGGATTTTTGAAAATTCAACCCCGAAGGGGCTAATAAAAGAGAGAGGGGGTGTCGAAATTTGTATAGCAAATGTTTTGTTCTAATTTTCTATGAGGACGAAGTCGCGGGCAACAGCTAGTAATGTATATATCTGAATATTCAATTCAGATACATAGTAATATAATGGGAGAGTAACTAATAACAGTTGTGGAGCGTATAATGCTGTCATACTCCGAGAAGTATAAAAAAAATATGAGTAGCAAATATTTCATCTTCGCTTCGGATACGGGATCCAACTAGTATACGGCACACCAGAAATAAGCATATGACATGATTACCTTCGAGTTGATACACTGAAAATGCCGTAAAAGAACCGATGTCAACTCGAATGGTAAGAAATTGTAACAATCCTTAATTTCACACTTAAGCGTTAGAAATTGTCACTTTAAAAGCAGTAAACAGGACTGGTGAAATCGTATGTTTTTCACTTTACTAGCTAGTTAGTCATGGCCACAAACCTAAAGTAATGGCGAGAGCCAGTTAAGTAATGATCTGCATTTACTGGAAATCTATCCACGTCTGTCTTGTGATGTAAGAAAATTAATGTTATACACCTTGATTATATTATAAAATTAAATTGCAGGTTTAATATTATTACAATTAATCGACTTCTATTCTGTAATGTTGGTATTCAGCCTGGACTTATAAAAAATCATCCTACGTCTAACTTGGTTAACTTTACATGTTGATCGTATGTAATAACACATGGGTTTATTAAATGGGATAAAAAAAAATAGTACATTACTACCTCACGCGCCGTCATTAGTTTGATAAACTGCTAATCGCCAAATGTAACAAGACTAATGCACTTCCCAAATGGCAACTATTTAGGCAATGTTATCTTTTATCGTCATGTCCGTTATACAATAAAAGACTATTAATTTGGACATGCCATTTTAACGCAATTTCTCCATCATGACAGTTTCTGGTATCATGTAACACAAAATGAATTGTTTTGCAATTGAGAAGGTAAAAAAGCGATTGGAAGAGAGCGAACTGGTGACGTAAGCTAAATGGTTGATAGTATGGCACAAACTCGACTATATTTTGAGGCATAATATGGTATAAAACGGACCTCCAAATTTATAGACGTTTTATAATGTCATATGGTACTGCGCAAAGCAAAGCTCGTGTGCGCAATACTATATGACGTTTGATAAATTTATGAAACGTCTATAAATTCGAACGAAATTTTATCGAACTATTTTTTAAAGACACATTATACGTCATCTTATAATGAATATACCAATAATGATAGCTATTAAATGACAGATAAGAAGACAACAGTTTACTTGTACTAGAAGGAAACATAGCAGCCTCAGGTACTCGAGGTGATATAATGTATCTTACCCGTGCAATCTCGCTATGTGCACTACACGATATCTATGCCAATGCGTTTAACACGAACCATTTTTCTCACTTTCTTTTTCTGAAACCACTCTTTTTTCATGTTTGCCGTTGTATTACAAAACTTTCAACTGCACAAATACTGCACGTATCCAAAGATAATAGAACAAAGGCGACTATGGTAAGCTTGAGATCGCGACGTAGTTGATATTTCGCAAGTCTGAAACGAACTGGCTGACAGAACTGAACGTGGGTACCTACCGAACATTGGCAACTAGGTAGACAGATAGGTTTTGCCATAGCACGCGATCGGCAGTTACGTACGTACCTTATACAATATTAATATCGCATGCACGCGAAATATTGCTCTCTGTCTTGCTTGTAGCCTATGATGATTGCAATATCGAAATTGCAGTTAGGAAAATCATAATCGGTAACTTTGAATAACTACCCGTAGTATTTAGTCCATTTTTTCAGGCTACTATGATGCAGGGTTGATAAAAATCATATTTTTTTAAAATAAAATACCATTTTTTTAAACTTCTTATTGGCCGTAAATGGTGGTTTTAATTTATTCACTAATAAGTCCTGATAAATTAAAATCATGATTTATTCAATCCCTGTTTTTTTTTGTATTTAAAGACAAAAACCAGTACCTAAATCATATTTTTTTCTTTTCAATTAATTCGAGCAAAGTAAACGTTTGTGCGCCTTTAAAGAAACATTATAAGTAGGTATTATTCTTAGAATTAAATACTTAATCAAGCAAGTTAATAAGTACTTTCTTGAACCTAAAGATTTTGAGTAGTTTCCTATAAATCATCGAAGCTACTATTAACCGAATGCAGTATTTTCTGTGCTGTCAAGTTCGATACAAAATATCTATCATAGCGGGGGTATCGTTCACGCGAGCTCGCCGCGTCCCTGGTACCCTGGCACCGACAGAAGCCTCCGCCCAACATGCGACCATAGACGCCATAAAAAGTATTCGTTTTATCTTTCTTTATTATAGTTACTAAATCCACGGAACGATTCTCGCTGGCGACTTTTGTATTTCCAAGTTTTTTTTATGATGTTTCTTAAATGATCTTAAGGGTAGGATGGTAGCTAAGTCTAATACAAATTGGAAAAAACATGGCAGCAGAAATGCATTCTAGGTCGTACTAATTAAACGAATAAATCCCAGCGATGGGATTGGTAGAGATCATTGAAATCATATAATCTCAGTTTACGATAAGTTATCTACGTTAAAAATATGAACGTTCACTACGTTAAATAAGTTAGTTCTACCTGCCTGCGCCCTTACAAGATAAGCACGACAGCTGCGCAGTGGCAGATGCTGTACGAGTCTCATTAAAATTGGTAGGTAGCTGTATTATTTACTCAACAAGCCATATACATATATAAGAACAAATAATGATCGCATGCACAGGTGCAAGCGTGAGAGTAAAAAGTAGCTATTACTGCTAAATAATTAATAATTAATGGCGTATGTACTTCGAGTAAATTAAATTGTGTCAGCTGCTTGCCCCACATCGCATTGTCTCACCGTGGGATCAAGATACTATGATTGTTCATCGGCAAACTGTTGGTAAAATAGAAAATGGTTAACAATGGCATGTTATTTTTTAGCTTCCCGCGCCGAACCGCTCGAGCGCTTGCTTGCGCGTACTTCGGTACCGATACATGATCATGCGAGTCCAGTATGATAATGCAATTTAAGCGCAGCGTACACTTTCACCAATCCAGAAGTGTACAACAAATAATAAATACCAACCAATTAAAATGTTGATAACACGTTTACAACGTGTATGGGGACAATCACAAATATTAAGTTTCTCTTTGCTTTTCTAGCTTCCTTTATGGTAACCGTATAATATTATAACGCATCAGAGGCATACACGCGAAATACCGTTTGCCTACAGATTCTAACGTGCTGCTGGAACGATAAGGACAACTGCATCCTTATTTGAACATGGAGGCTCTGATTATCTATACATATATACATATAATAAAAAAGTCACTGATCACTGTCTGTGCATGGAAAATATATGATAAACACTATTATTGGGGGCCTTTATCGAAGCAATAGAACTCAAAACAATGATGGTTGGATTTTTTGTATGTTTATCCGTGCTAATCTCAGAAACGGCTTAACCGATTTGGCCGCGGTTTTCACTAATGTATTGTGGTAAGCTTCACTTAAAATTTAATGTTTTATTTCAACCAGTTCATAAATAAAAAAGGTATATAAAATTAAAAACGTTGACGAAGTCGCGCTAGTATTTAATAATTTTACATAACCACATTTAATTGGACGTTTCATAGCGAAAATAAAAATAAATAGGTATAGTAAAACGGGAACACAAAAACTGACAGACAGAACCATACTCTGACTGAGTAAGGAACACTGGTACTATGGGCTCTGTGATGCTGTGTAATACACGAAGGGGGTTTCCATGACTAGGATAAATTACGACAAGATAATTTAAGACATATTCTATCCAGCTAGTGCAATGTGAGTAGGTACATACCTATTGAACGTAATTTAATTTACATAATTTTATATACAATTACCCACGTAATGTACCTTCGTTGATATTACCGTGAGCATTACTGTTGGCATCTTTGCTACATGCCAAGGTCTACCATTTCGCAGTTGATATACTGCTAAGAACCAGCTTATAAAGATCAAATATGACATGATCATCACCGGATGTTGATCTGAACAATTTTAGTGTTCATTAAAACACATCAAATCCCTTTGCAATACTAAGTTGCAGGCAGTGGGCTTGCAACTTATTTAAAATGGAAAAGGTGTTGGATGTCATTGATCTGCAACCTTTTGAACTGACAATTAGATGGATACACCTGGCAAGATTTTTATTACCAGTCAAACCATTTTAAGTTTTAAATCGAAAAATTTTGGTTATGCTTAAGTTAGTTGAAGAATCTTTGTCATACCTAAACACTTTATGGGAGCAATATTAATCGGTTAAAATGAATATTTGCCTTGACCTTGCCCAATGCAGTTCTACAAATTATTGCTCAGATAATTAGAGGAGTCAATGTGGAATAGTTCACATTCAAATTAACCAGTTTACATAGAAACCAGTAATAGATAACTTTTTGGATAATGACAGACTGTTATTTTTACTATGTGGTAAATTTATTAATGTTGATTATTAGAACAATATAGCAATGCATTTTCAATGAATTAGTGTAACATATCTTTATTGGGTATAAAGTTTTCAGCAATTATTCATTAAACTGAAAAGCAGTCACCACCAAGACAAAAAATCACTTGAGCTTAGTAACCAGTTACTTCTAAACATACAACAGTCAGCTAACCAACTAGGTACTTGTAAGCATAACCAAAGTCAATGTTATGTAAACAGATACAGGAGACCACTAAGTTGACTAAACAAACTGCAGTTAAGATTGAATTGCACATAAATTATGTGTTCAGAGTATGGGTGATTTATGATACCTCAATGGCTGGCTAGTGTTGCTACCTAGTTGCTATGTCATTAGTAGTTATAATTGATAGAACTAAGCAATACTTGGAAATCAATAGTTAAACAAATGGGGGACGAGGAACCCACTATAGGCCATCTTTTGTTGATCGATAATTGAAGGAGCCAGCAACACTGAACTCTTCTGAGTCGTCAGTTAAGAAACTATTTAACACAAGTGTCGGGACCCCAAATAAAATGCAATTTTCCACAAATGAGAATAAAAAAAAAAGATTACATTGAAATCTGAATCCAAAGTGGGCCTGCATTGGATAGCATATAGCTAGACTAAAATGATAGGGTAAATACTATTGTATAAGTAGGTCAGCATCATTATGTTATGATCATGCTACAATCATTGGAGCTACATGGCATAATTTATTATTTTTGTGCTGGGCAAAGGTGCAGGAAAAAGCTAGTTTAAAATAAAATAGCAGTCTGTTATTATTAGAAAGTTATAAAGTAATTAGATTTTTAAATTTGAACCTAAGCAGATATTCTGGTGGTGTTTTTTAGTAACAAAGTAGGTACCTACTTATATTTTGTCATTGTAATTCAATTTTTATGTTTTGGCAAGCACCACACAAGCACTTTAGTTAGTAAGAGCACTAGTTTATGATCAGAATGCTGATTAATACTCAGTATCTATATGACTGCTGCCTTGCGCAACCTAGAAGGTTACTATAGGGCTGACAAAAGCATGTTTAGAATATAATTTTAATAGTATACCACTAATCAAATGTGATGTATAATTAGAACTTAACATGAACTTAAGTTGGTTTTAACAGCTAGTATATTTCCAAACCTATTTAAAAATATAAATGAAAATTTGGTACTCAATGGCAGATTAAAGTAATCAAATATATTTTTGTCAGAGTGGATAACATTAGATTGTGGATTGGATACTTTACTCCACCTATCTAAAATGTTGTTGTTCAAAATGGTAGATGACCGATCCCATAATATATTTTATTATTTTTCCATTTCAAGTTGTAAAAGTCATGGTACTTTATAGTGAATTATTCTAAAAGGGTTTCATGTATGAATTACAAAATCCTGAAAAGGATTAAATCAAAGAAGCCTTATAACAAATTATCTGGTTCAAACTTACATACTTTACTCATTGTACACAGATAATGAGGGATATTAAAAGTACACATAGGTAGGAAAATGTACAGAACCAGAGTAATATTACATACCTACTTATAACAATTTTATCTGTGGTATAGAAAGCACCAATGACCAATACCTTTTGTTTTAAATACAAGAAACATTCAAGGTTAATTTACAATTGCCAGATTTCAACAGTCTATGTAACTTTGATATTTTGTGCTATATACTTGATTGATTTCACTTGAATATTGCTCAACAGACAGCAAGACACTTTCTAATAATATCAAAACGATTAAAACTGATATTATAATCCAGTGTACAAAGGTAAAAGTGAAGCAATAATATTCACTCACCACATTATTGTAGTTGAAGGCTGTGGCACCTGCCTCGAAATATTCTCTGTTCATCTTATCTTCCATTATGATAGCAACAATTACAACTTTTTTATGTTCCAAAAACACACACAACCATTATTCACAATAATAACATGACTTCTTACAATATTCAATATAATTACGATAAAATAAAGGGTGTCCAGTGACCGTTGCGAGCGTCCGAACGAGCATCGTGGAAATACTTTAACGCTAAACCCGATTGACGACCACTATTTACTGTCATGCATTGGTAATATAAATTTGAATGTTATTTAGGCAAAATTTAAGATTTATTTCAGATTACAATTTCACACGTCTCTCGTATAAAATAATATAAAATCATTTTCACTCACTTGACAACTATTTACCTTGACACATTAAAATGTCAAAGCCGCCATGTTTGTTTCCTTCAACAGATTAAAATTAACAGTTGTTTTACATTTTCGTTAGTCTAAGATTTAATACAGTTTATTGATACAGTGCGTTTTAGTCGATTAATTGAAATTGTAATCTTTCGATTTATTTGAACCAGCTTAAATTCAAACAAAATGCTTATTTTTCCCTTTAAGGTGAATGCTCAGGGTCGGTTGCCGCACATTTTCGATAGATGGCCCTGTTTTTCTGCAACTAGTTACACGAACATCGAGCATCTATGAGACTTGATGTTGCAAATTTCGAGCACTACTACGACATTGCATTGATATATCTAAAAGAAATCATTTATAATGGACGAGAAACCATAGCTTAGAAATTCATTGTATAAATAGGCACTCACACATAGACAAATACACGTCTTTTTGTGCCGCTAGAGCGCAGCACTTGTTAAAAGTCTCGCATACTAAAAGTTGTCTTTTTATGCCACAAGATAGAGCGATCATAAAAAAACTTATTTATCGGTTGTAAAATAATAGAAATACTTTTGCGAACTTTGCAATATTCGTTTCAGAAATAAAAGATAGAAAAGAAAAATGTATACTTTCATGTTCGTAAATATAATGTTTATTGTATAGATCTTATTTATATTAGTTATATATATTAGTTAGTTTCCCGCCGTGCGTAGCTGCAACCAACAAGGTCTGCTCTCAGCACTAAGTTGGGGCATCCGAGGGATGCCTCAACGCTGGTTTTCAGAGCAAGGCCTTGATGACGCATTGATGCCGCGCAACATGATATAATACGTTGAGTAATGAAAAATCGTAACAAAAAAAAAACAAATGCGAAATGAGAATTAAATAAAAGCATAATAAAAACAAAATTGACGAGCACAAAATAAAATAAAAGATATAATAATAATCAAATAAAGTCGACATGTAGAAACAAAAAGCCGAACAACACCCATCCCGAGCTGCCATTTATTACGCACACCGCGAGCCGCGGCCGCCGGCGCCGATGCGACGTCGGCAGCGCGGGGCGCGGGGCGCGGGGCGCGGCGAGGAGAACAAAGCCGCGCGCAGGTGCGCACAGACATTCATTCAATGAATGTCCCTAAGGGCTGTTATTCGCAGTTTTGAGTTCGCAATCATATAAACTATTGCAGAAATAATATTTTCGTTATATTACTACCACCATGTTAGCACGGCCGAGCTGTGTGTTTTGGAAATCTAATATTCAGAATCAATCATACAAAAAGACACGATTCCCCGGCAAGATTCGAACTTGCTATGGTACACATTTGCATCAACCGTGTAGAACAATAGGCTACGTAGACCACTAGTCACGAAGACGAATATTTCGATAGGTTTCAATGATATTTACAACCAATTGAAACAATGACGACATATTCATTCGTTCATTGATTATTTTAAAAAATAAATACATGCCTTAGGTAGGTATGTATTTATTTTTTACTCAGGTTGTTTTATTATAATAACCCGAAAAAAATATGTTTTGGGTGCAGACAAATCCTAAAAACTTGGATTACAGGAGATAGGGATTCATGACGATCTGCACACACAGATAATAACACACCCCAAGTGGCTCAAGATTAAAAAAACGTAGGTACATTACAAAATGATGTCTCCTACCTAGATAGGTATAGATATGCCTAGATAGTAATTGTAGTATATAGAATTTTAAAATATATAGACTAACAAAAATTACGTATTTTATTTATTTTTCAAGTTTACAATTAAAAATATAGATAGTGTACCTACTAGATGAATAAATAAACGATTTTGTTGTGTAGGTACCTACCTAAGCGCTTAGATGAAATAATAATGTCACGACTACTAATTTTATAGTTGTAGTGTTGTGACCAAATAAGTAATGATATCGATCCCATATATTTATTATGTTTTGAACAAAGACAAATACAACAAAAACATTCAAATAATAAACATAAAATAGAATCATAATAATATAGAAGTACAGGAACTTATAATAAATGTTGGGGAGAGCTCAATGAGTGACAGTGATGATTCATCAGATTTCGATTATAATAAATAAATAAAGAATCAACATAATATACTTACATCTTGAAATGAAATGAAATATAAGTTAATAAATTTGTACAAAAATATCCAGCAATAGTTTAGTTTCTTACACTTTGTAAAAAAATATCGTGTCTGTTATCGTGTTACGTTCATCGATAGCTCCATCCCTATCAGTTTCTCCGACTCTGCTATGACCTTGTACGTGCGTAAGCGGCATATTTTTATTAAATAATGTATACAGAATTTAAAAAAGACGCTCGTTCAAGTTTCCACAGGAACTGTCATCTATAATAGTATAAGGGCCAGTGTTGCCAGATTGGGTATTTTTTTCGCAATTAAGGGTAAAAGTTTTGGCTCTGGAGAAATTTTGGAGAAATGAAATTCTTAGATAAAAATTTGGAGAAAAAAATACCCATGCAGTGGGGATGCGTAACGTATAAAAAAAAAACGTCATTCTACTGCTTCAGTTTGGAAATTAGAACAGTATTTCAAAGAAAAAATAAGAAAAAGGCAAAAAGCTAAGCCGATATTATTAACTTTTTGCCTTTGGGTAAAACTCAAGCAAATTGTATCATTTTGGAGAAAAATAATATCAAATTTGGGTATAAATAGAAAATCACATCTGGCAACACTGAAGGGGCCACATTTATTCTGTGGCTGTATGATCACTTTATCGGTGAAATGCGATTGTTCGTAGGTTCGATGGACGAACGAAATTTATATGTATTTTTTAATTTTAAATTTTTATTATGAATTTTTATACTTATTTATAGAAAATTTTCCATATTTCTCTATATATTGTCATGTTATGCCTTTATGAATTATAAGTAAAAACTCCTGCTGCCATCTGTCGCCGTAAATACTGAAGGACAAAGAATCGGATGCTTTATTAGTTACGGGTTAATTTGGACAGAGGCGCTTTTATTCACGCACACAAGCCTAAAATTTAATATCGTTTTATGATGTTATTACTATAAGATTTTGCCTGATATTTCATCTGCGAGCTCTTTAATTTATAGAGAATTGATAACAATGCTTGTACAACTAAAAAACTGTATGTGTATCGAGTATTACCATGTTGAAATATGTATGGGAATGCGACTGATCGCTTCCACCTTAATAGACCCTTTCTTTCGAATGGGGTTTGTTTATATTACCAGAATCAACTAACCCAGTGTTTCACGAAAGCCCTTTCAAAAGGTAAGCCAAATGAACAAAAAAAAACGTACTTAGGCTTTCCGGTTACGGTTAGAATTTACTAAAAGTGCGCTAAATCCTCTTGGATCACATCAATAAATAAAGGTTTCACATATTAAAATAATGCTTTTAATTACAGTAAAATATTGCACATACCGTCGCTTAATTACTGATTATATAAGTTTTTAAAACATTACATTACTCATATAAGTACTAATCCCAAAATGCAACGCTTGTCATGTTTATCAGGATTCATTTTTCTTTTCTTTATAAATAGACAAATATTTCTGTATATTGTCTGGCCCTATTCGATTCTCGATCATTTTCAGCGACATGGCGAACACTTCGTAGGCAATTTCTTTATCACGCGCTAAGGCTGACTCCTCACAATAGAAGCAGTTGTTGAAGTAGAGGCCAGTGACGCCTTCCAATTCCGCGGCCGTGGCTACGTAAATACTTGTCGCCGCGGCTTGTTGCTGTAACAAAATGTAAAACTATAATTCACTAATGTATTACTTACTAATTATCGCGTTACTCAAATTTTATATTGATTGGCTGTATATTTTTTCCGTTGCACGATACGCAACGTAAATATAAATATTTGATATTTCAGTATTTAAATATAAAAAAAAAGTTTAATCAGATGAAATAAGTTTACTACTTACCAATGATTTTGTAAATGGCCTCACAAAATAAAAGGCTAATCTGAACAACCACCATGATTTGCTGATGTTAGTATACACCATGTTCCCCGGGTGTAGGGAGTTAACAGAGATCCCCTTGCTTTTCCATTCCTCGCTCAGAATCTGGAATATTGTCAGAGAAACATTTTGACTAGTAACAATAATATCATATCATACTTTGAGTATTGTAGAGTTGAGGAATGAAAAGGTTTGTCACCCTAAAGTCAACTTTTGCTTACAACAGTGCAAGAAACAGTACTGCTAACTTTTCAATGTGTGTGTGTGTGTGTGTGTGCTATGTGTTACCTATAAAATCTATGGAACAAAGGTTTTGCTTTCTAAATTCTTCTTCTTTGTTTATAAAATGAAATAGAGTCAATTATAAAATTATCTTAAAAGTCATTCTTGAATGAATAATTGAAAATAGAAGCGAGAAAATAGAGAATAGAATGGATATACCTTGGCTGTTATGACATTGAACAACTTCGAATTATTGTATGCCATCATAGAACTGTACTGGTCTTTTGCCATTGTTAATTTTTGTTCCGCGAATACATTCTTTAAACTTGCAAATCTGAAAAACAATAGAATAAAATGATTATCTTGTTCACACTGAAAAATGCTCCTGTGCTGGGCATGCTCCATTCAATGCAAACAGAAAGCAGGCACACTTAAATAATAATAACTGCCCTTTTAATGACCCACTGTTGGGTACAGGCCTCCACTCAATGCAAGGGAGGATTAGGCCATAGTCAAGGCCAAGACCAGCCAGGTATAGCCAGGAATGCAATTTGAGGGGTTGAGCTTTGTACCAGTGATAATAATAACCCAAAAAAATATAAATGGTTAGTTGGCTAAAGCATTTCGGAAGGGATTTTTTGCAAACCTCCCCTCCCATCCCCCCCTCGTACGGCCTCGATCCAGACACGCATACAATTAAAAAATAATAAAATTATGATTTTACCTATGTGACTCAGAAGACACAAAAATAACTCTTGACCCATTTTTCAGCAGTGGTTCCAGTAACAATGAGAAGTACATATGGCTGAGGTGGTTCACTTGGAATGTGGCTTCAATATTATCTTCAGTCTCCGTGTATGGCACGCCAAATATTCCAGCATTCAGTATCACTATGTCTAGGTGGCTAGAAAAGAAGTGATTTTTAGTTAGTTATGATTTAGTCATGATCTGAGAAGAATAGTTGTAATGACCATGTTTTCCCTTTTCTCAATCAAACATGGAGTTATATATAGTGTACAAGTGTGTACTCAAGCACTGATGCACTCTCTTCCCTCATATTCACAGTCCTATGGGAATCTGACTTGGTTAGAGATAAATCATGTGCAGGACCTAAGGCTTTCCATGTTTTCTGAGGGACTTATTTAATCTTAAATATATCCATTGAATGTACATAAAATACTTACTCTGAAAATAATGTTTTCACTGCGCAAGCACATTTCCTGACACTTTGCAGTGAACCTAGATCTAAATGAACTGCTTTTAAACTGTCTTCTGATGCATTTGTCTCTTTAACTATGTCCTCGATTGCTTTCTGAGTTGCTTCCATGTTTCTATTTGCAAACAGGACATTGCAGCCATGACGAGCTAGGGACTTTGCTGTTTCATAGCCAATGCCTGCATTTGACCCAGTTACAAGAGCATATTTGCCTGATAAGTCTACACCATGTAGAACCTGAAAATATACATACCACAAAAAGCTTGAGATCACCGAGTGAAAGAAACCGGCTTAGGGACCAGTTGCTTCTTGATCTCTAAACACTAATGTTTTGTTTAGATTTTTCACAAGAAACTTACTGATTGTTATATTCCTTACTAGCCATACATGATTTAGGCCCGCAATACAAATGCATACTCCTTGAAAACTTGAACATGTAAGTGTCACATTGGTAAAAACTGAGGACTTTAAATATTCTGATGTTTTTACGAATCCCATTCAAACCTTTTAAACAAACAGTACCTAATACGAGTATAACACAACTCATGGTATTTTGGTAGTAAGTCTGGACAGTATAGCAGGATCATATTAAATTGTCCAGTGGATTTGATACTGTGATCTGGAAAGTTATCCAGATTGATGTGTCAAAGTCCAATAAGTCAGGCAGGCCAAATATTTTATACACACCTGAAAGGCTGTAGAAGATGCGTCAAATCTCTGGCGGAAATCATGCACATGTTTCTTCTCTTCTTTAGCGAACGCCAGCCGTGGGTCTATATATGTTTTATTGCCAGTTTCTTTCTGAACATAAAGAGTTTTCCCATCCTCGTCGAAAGTTTTCGACCATCCGAAGGGCAGTTCTTTTGGTATTACTTTCTTACTTCCCGTCCTAGGGTGTGTCCACTGTGTCTTTTTAGTACATGTGCTTAAATGTACATTGATAAGTTATTGTTTTTTGCCCAAAACGATAAATTGGATATAAAGTTTAGATGGTAAGTACTTACTTAACGAAATAAACATTTCCATCTTCGGTAGATTTCTCTTCCCATCCTGGGGGCAGTTCATCTTCACTGTCAGACTCCATATTATGCATATTTATTATAATTAACAATAATATATTCAAATTAATTACAACTTAAATAACTCCCTTGTACGTATTGTATACACAGACGTACTAGAGATGCTACGCATCAGATTAGTAACAACCACAGACTAATAAGAGAACTAGTTCAGACCGCCATGTCAGGAACATGGGCGCTAAACCGTATGCAGCAATTGAACATGACGTTTAGTTTTTTCTTAATTTCATTAGTGCGATCCAGGCAACGGAAACGCTAATAATGCCATTTTCTTTTTTTTTTCGTTAATGCTATCTAGGCAACGGAAACGGTCATAAAGCCTATCACCTGGGCAGGACCACCCTTAGGGTACCCTTTTTTTTTATTATATTCAGGATAATAATAAATAAAACATAATTATGTAGCAAATAGTAACAATTTATTTATTAAATCTTTTATTTCTAATTTTTTTCTTATATTTATTAAAAGCGTTCTGTTACAACGGCGGCAAATTGATTCTTGCTAGGCGTATTAAATCCGATCCATTCAACATTTTATTAATGACATTGCACTAATGATTAGCAAAGATTTAAAAGTACTAACAAAGGCGTAGGGACTTGAGTCATAACTTCTGTAGTTATAAGCATGCACTTGGCCAAAAAACATTGCTTCTGCTATATTTTTTAATGTTGCACTGACTGGTGTTCCATCGGGATACAGAACTGAAAATAAATAAATAAATATCAGTCAGATATAACAAATGATAAATTAATAATGTTATATTTTGTGTGTATGCTAGAACCCACATTATGTAACATTAGCGATTTATAATTACTGTGAGAGACTACTATTCATCTATCTCTCCAACTGGCGAGATAGGTCAATAAAAAACCCAGCGACATAATAAAAAACCCTTTTAACTCTGGCATTTAAATGATCAGTTCACATATCTTAGACATAGTAGTCTTGAGAACATTGTTGTAGTGGCTATAGTGCCTGTTTATTTAGTGCAAAATAGTTATGTAGGTACTTACGGAATGTTGATGTGTAAGATAATGCTGCTGATACTGATTTGCTCAAAACACGTACACAATTCTTAACCTGAAGAAAAAAACTTTGCTTTAATCATACTTTATACATTACATGCTTACATTCTACATAGATAGTGTTACTTGACTATTAAGAATACTATAATAATTGTTCGATAGTTTACCTGTTTCTGAACAGATGCTAATCGGGTTTGCTGAAGAAATCTACAAGGCAGTGAACAAGCTTGGATAAACGCCACTCTTCAGAGGATTCGTCGACGCATTGACAAACCTTTGTTCAAAATGCTTATGACAAACATATAATTTGCTAACATCATAGTGCATAGTGCTCTCACAATTAATACACTCGAGCCACTTTCTCATGTTTTCCTCCTTAGATGGAAATTTATGAAAAGTAATGTCCTGTCGTAAGATGGTGCACTTGGAGAACTTTACAATAAAACAAATATTGAAAACAATGTAAAAACGGATGAAATTAATCAACGTAAACACTTTTCATCAAAACTTATTTATACGCGATTTTTCCTGTCAAACGCGTAACGCGTTTGACAGGAAAAATGGCCGCCAATCGGTCAGGGCGATAGCGGGGTGAAGGAGGTAAGAGAAGGGGGTGGAAACGTCATGTTCAATTGTAGCACCACAGATTAGATAATTTCTATAAGGTGGATTTTTTTTCTTAGAGCATTACCCGGCGTGGTAACAACAGACTAATAAGAATTAAGAGAACCAGTTTTAGTAACTACTAATCTGACTAACTGTTAGTGTTGTTATGTATGTTTTTAATGTTTTTGTTTGTTATACTAGCCTTTTGAAGTCTCTTAGTAGTATTTTTACCGAACCCCGGACAAGTCGTTCAACGACTCCCCATCATTCAAGGGGTACCCCATTCATTGGAATTCCCTAAAATGTTCCTTATCGATCGAACGACTGGCCTAATAAACTTTCCCTTATGAAAGGGGTTTCCTGGGTTTTGAATCAAAATAAAATATTCATAGACACCTATGAAAGATAAAGGTGTGTGAAATATGGGAAACCATTTGGAATGGGTTTTATCGGGTTTTGCGCTTAATTTAGCTGAATCCAAACCTACCTCGTGTTATAGGAAAGGCCTTCCAATAGGAAAGCAAACTCAGCAAAGTGAAAGGGTAACCAAAAATCTGGCACAATAGAACTCTGATACACTAGAAATCTGACGGCAGTTAAATCGTTCAAAAACCCCAATCAAAACCCGTTCATAAGCTAACCAGCAGAGTTAGTTGGCTATCTTTTTGATCGTCACTGATTATAAGGCTTCATTTGTACACCGAACATTGATGATAACTGAGAATTTCATCAGGTTCCGGGCTTGCTGGCGCTGCAACCTTGGTTGAAAGTGCAACAACTTGTTCTCTTATTGGTATGTGGTTGCATCTTGGTCATAAAGTTACAATATGTTCACCAAGCAAGACATTTAGGCGCTGAGAGCATGCGTTCCAATTGTAGTAATCATACGGTGGGTACCGAAATAAAATTTAGAATAGTACCCCAAAAGACTTTGTAAAAATAAAACAATAGTACTTAAGGATGTTTCTAAATTTATTTATTAGTTTTAACAATTTTTGGCAATTTACAATCTAATTACATGACGTACTTACCTACCTTCCTAAAATGTATTGAAAGCACAAAATTAAGTCTTTATCTCCGTAAAATTAGTAAGAGTAAGTAAGCAGGAGCTACTTAAATAAGTAGGAAATTAATACGATACTCGTGGGTAGTGAGAAGTGATACTTAGATTATATGTATAGGTACCTATCTATTTACAATCGAGTTATGATTATATTTTGTTGCTTCACTGGTGTTTCCCTCGTACTCGGCAGCAAGAATGTGAGTAGGG
This sequence comes from Pheosia tremula, assembly GCA_905333125.1. Classification (NCBI taxonomy): domain Eukaryota; kingdom Metazoa; phylum Arthropoda; class Insecta; order Lepidoptera; family Notodontidae; genus Pheosia; species Pheosia tremula. The sequence goes on along the minus strand of HG995404.1, from coordinate 7,828,479 downwards.
CGCAGACTGAAACAAAAGGTGGGTAAGTATGTAGGAGGAAGTGAGACTCCCCTCACAATATTATATTTAAGTACCTTTATATTACAAAAATGTAGCGAATGTACTTCTCGTGGGTGTGATAGAGTGTACCAACATGTGAATACAAAAGGCCTTTCCTATGAAGCGTAGGTAGGTAGGTTGGTTGGTAGGTAGGTACCAACGAATGTTAAAAAAACAGTAGACATTGATTTAGCGGCGCTATTAAGGCCTGCTGCCTGCTTGCTGCACGATGTGCTGGTGGAATGCTGATAGATTGTAGTAATTAATACAAGCTAACATTTTTGTTATTAAAGTAAATCACACTCGACTTGTGACCACCTTGTGAACACATAAATAATTTGTGTGGAGTTTATATAGTTGCACGCAAGGTGGCGGTTTACGTACGTTCTTGTTCCAAGTTAACTAACCTAGCAACAAGCCTCCGAACATGTAGAAGGTCGCCTCGCACGCCGTGTTCAGAAGTACTCCGGCGACGTTAGTGGCTACTATAGAGCCGGATCTGCCCATCATCATCGTGATGCTCACTGCCATGCCCCTATAAAACAAATAAATATACGATATCGCCAGGCAAAAGCACAATAATGCGTGTCTTAATTCATCTTCTATACAATGTTACATGTAAAAGTTGTCTGACTGTCACTGTGTCAAAGGCAAAGCGCTGGACGTCGCGGTAACTTGTGAGATGTTTACCACGGTTAACAAATTGGTATATTCACGAGATTTTTTAAAGCAACGGCCCCCCCACAAGGTGTACCGTTGACATCACACGCGTCGCAGGAAGCCGGTGGATGCGAGTGGCGGAGGACCGTGATGTGTGGAAGTCGTTGGGGGAGGCCTATGTCCAGCAGTGGACGTCTATCGGCTGATGGATAAGATTAGATTAGACTTATTAATAGGTGGTAAAACTCATCTGCCTGGGTATCTGTCAATTTACCTCAAATGCGTAGGGAATATTTCCACAGAGTAAGCATTAACCGGTCCAATGGCAAGCCCCATAATCGGAATAGAGGACAGTAGGACAGCGAACAGCATGTCCTGTGTTATGAAGTTGATCAGTATGCAGAAGGTGCCCATCATTGCGAACAGTATCACGAGCAGTCGCTTCTTGCCGATAATCTTCACGCCGCTGCTGACCACGAGCGCGATCAGTGCACAGCTGACGGTAGCCACTGTGTTTATGACGTAAGTTATTGAGTCTATGTTGTCGTCGCATTCTGTGTCTTCTGTTGATGTCTGAAATGATAAATTGAATACAGGTAAGTACCTTCTTACTTGTGACATTATATTACTAATAATAATTACCTGTCTACAAAAAAATATATTTCACACGTAAGTTACAAAACACATGAGCGACATATTGATTTTTTATATTTACGCGAATACTACACATTGAAATAAAACTATTTTTTTAAGGATTTTATCGCGTTTATTTTTCGTAAAACGTAAAAACGAAAAATAAACGCGATAAAATCCTTAAAAAATAGTTTTATTTCAACATGACCGACAATTCTACGAGTTAACATTAGATGCTTTTGAGTGGTAATATTATGTTATAAGAATATTAATTGTCTTTGGAAGAGAGGAGATAGAAAAATTTGGGCCCTACATCCTTTCGGTAAAACTTAACTGTTTTCATAGCTTCTTGGACTTCGAAAGTTAATTTGCTGAGGGTTGGTAAAATACTAGGTAAGTTAATTGATTATTTTTAAATGTATTTACATATTATATACCTGATTAAGTCTGTCAAATATAACTTCACACGCCGTCTGGCCTCCACCGTCGCCGGTCAGCACTCTATTCAATACATCTGGCACCCACATGTAGAGGCCATTTAAACTGAAACATACCAAGCACGGATTTGATCTCTATGATATTCACACGTACAAAGGTTGAACTGCGGTATGCGACGATCTATCGGATGCCTTTTACTAAATCCGCTACGGCATACGACCTCTTGGGTATTGAAACGTGGACAAGGGATACCCGATTTTGTATTGAAGATACAAACAGTTAATAGATCGAGGAATCGATGGCCGTTGGGGCAGAAAACAAATCTAATGGAGACCACGAGCTTGAAGACGTACTGTAAGGCTTGAAAGGGGGGCATCCTTTCAAGGTGGACCGATGATATCACACTCAACGCAGGCGACCGGTGGATGCGATTGGCGAAGTACCGTGATGTATTGAAGTCAGGAGTCCTATGTCCAGCAGTAGACAACTTTCGGCTGATGAATGGTTGGAATATAGTTATGAGTGTTTTAAGGATAGGTACTTACACGGCAAATATACCGAATAGTAAAAATCCATTGAGGCACAGCCACTTCACAAACGGTGGCTTTAATATAGGCACAGTTTGCACCTTCAGGGATGTCAAGAAGCTGACCTTTTTTCTATCGTTCGGTGGTGCAGTCAGTCTTTTTATCTGAAATTATCGCACATTATGATAATTCGGACCAATTGTCCACTAATCTACTGTAAGTAATGCCATCTACATGTTGTGTGTCTGTAGACAGACTTGGGATCGTAAAAGAAGCAGAAGATTAACACAAGATCGACGCTAACGCCCCATATCAGTGGCTCAACCACAGTTTTTTTTTAGCCTGGGTAACCTAACCGTCTTTTATCCTGTTCATACCACAGAGTGCATAAATAAGTATAAAAGTGGCCGCGTACCCTCGCTATGATGATACGATTACATTAGGAGTTCCTGTTTACCCTTCCACATTAACGTTTTGGAATGCCAAGTCTTATTGCTACATTCTTATTTCAATCAGTTTTCTTCTTACGAGTGATCCTATCATTAAGATCAAAGAAGATTTTTATACCTAAGTTTGATTGCTATACTTACCTAAGTTCAGTGGTCAGAAGAAACGAAAACAAAACTTACTGGGAAATCATCGGGTGATTTTCCTTTGTTTCCAGCATATATACCCTGGACGACTTTCAACGCTTCGTCTAGTTTTCCTTTGGAAACCAAATATTTTGGGCTCTCCGGTCCAAAATACATTAAAACTGCTGCTAGTATGAAGATAGACGCATATAAAATGGTCAAGAGTCGCCACGGACGGAAATCGTACGCACCGAAGTCTATTCTGAAGTCCAAGGGCAGAAGAGCCCAAGCCAACACTGAAAAAAAAAAGTTTACGCTAGACAAGCGAATATAATACTTGGGTAGTCTGCAGTATAATCAAATAAAGTCGACCACCCTACAGATATCTACATAAATATTCTGTACAACAATGGCTTCTGAATCTGACTATGGTGGGAGTTTTTATATTACTAAGAAGCAGCTCATTGAGATGAAAATTATTAAATATTAATGAATACCAAAGAAATATGGATTGAGGTAGGTACTTCTGCAATTAGTTCGAGGCAACAAAACGCGGTGCCATCGCGTGTTGACCGATAATAAATACTGAGAAAATAATTGTACTCACAAGGAACCAAGGCAGAGCCTGTTATTTGCATCGCGTTGACTACAGAGAGCACTATATCTCTGTATCTTTGAGGCAGTATCTCTCCAATAAATGTGTAAGGAACCGCTGCTGGGCATGCTATGCTGGCCAACAGAGATTTCTGATTAAAACTTCAATGTAATACAAAGCTCATACTTTTCTGGAAAAGAAATTCCTCCGTGGCAATTTTGCCTGCGTACCTACTAAAACGAAATCATCTGAACACATCGATTGTTTGGTTCACGGAATTTCTGAGATTTAGCTTAGTGAAATTGTGTTTTTGAACTGAGCATTTAAAGTGTAGTATTGCACCAATAGAGCCCGATGGGAATAGGATTGTGAGAGAAGGTATCTGCCTGACACAACTTATGAAGTTGGTAGGTATGTGAAGAGCATAACGACTAAGAAGTTAAAGTTGTTTACAGAACAACCTGGCTGTCTTAGATTTGAAATGTTAGGTGCGACAATATTTATGTAATAAATTTTGTAGTTCATAAATATATTAAGGGTTCATTGCCTCTCACCATAGTGCCGTCAAGAATTTGCACACTGCAAAAGTTATAAGATCTGGCATAAACGCCGCAAGTATTCCAAAGAACCCTGAGGCCAAGGATCCGTATATAACCATTTTTCTCCGACCCCGAGTGTCCACCAGGTAGCCCCATGGGTACGAAGTCACCACTATACCTGGAAATAAAGATCACCGCTAGTTACAATTTACAATCGTGCAATTATAAAATTCATAATTCGCTGGTTGTTCGAATCGTCTAGTAATTAATGTAAAAGAACGCGAGATTGCGGTGATTATTGGCATTTTGATAGGTTCATCAAACGCACAATCGTATCGATCCATAAATATAAAGATTGTTATCGAACGCACGCTTAATATCTACTGATCATGACAACTCATGAAAATACGCTGTACGTACTTGTTTAATGGAATCACAGTCCGTCAGAATTACGTGTATAGATTTAACAATCGACCAACTATTAATTGCCGGTGCAAATTGTCGGCTTAGAATAGCACCACTTCATCACTTTCTGAGACATGGTCTCTAGGAAAGCTACTCAAAAGATTTGACACGCGGTACAGAAAGCCGGTGGACGCGAGTGACGGAGGCGTGATGTGTGAAGGCTTATGCCCAGAAGTGGACGTCCTCAGGGTCCCGGATCCGAATGATTATATTTACAATATAAATTTACACCTTCTCACCCAGTTACTTTAACTTTCTTCTCTCCTTTTATTTTTACTGTACATTGATTCAGGGGCATGGTAAGCCTTATACGCTTAAGTACCAAAACCGTAGACCACAACAAATCCGGTGATACAGTGTTCAAACGCAAGACTATCTTCAATTTATAAATAAAAAAAACACCTAGTAATAATATGGCTAGAGCTTAAGTAGGTACTTAAGCTGTGAATTTGACATTAACATTTTCAGTTATTTATGGCCTTACTACCTACGTAACTACTCAAATGGGATGTTTATTTAGATAACAATTAGAACGAAAATAACTGAAATATTTACAAACTAATATAACTTAAAAAGAGTATTGAAAAGCTACAAAATGTGTAAAAAATTTGGCCCATGCGGTAGCGTGCCCAAGATGCTGGCCGCATTTCCTCGCTGAATAGCCAAAGCTACTCGCTGACTACTACTCAAATTGTATTTTTGTTGCTAAGAATACTGGTATAAGTGGAAGATTTATAAATTAGCCACATGAGTAAAGAAGAAAAAGAGTTCAGCATCATGTACTATGAAAGAAAAGGTGAATGTGGCTACCCTATATAGAGACAGGTGGAAACATGAGGAACAGCAACCATGATCACGGGAGGACTGAGGTGTGTGACGTCCTAGTGTCAAAGTTTGATCTGGGGTACCCTCATATTTAGTTGTTGCTTGCGGTCCGATCTGTGCAGAAAGTGCTTACTATGTCTTTAGGTCTTGCAATGGTGCGCTTGGTTTTGGATTTAAAAATGTTAATTACTGGATCCCAAGTTGGTGGTAGCACCCAACCATCTTCCCTATTGAAATTAGGATGTTCCGTAAGATTATTTTTATTTCAATGTGTAGTATTCGCGTAAATATAAGAAATCAATATATTCTTATAATTATTATGAACCACATATTGGATGACGTAAGTTGAGATAACAACAAACCGATAATTAGGACAGTACAATTATTACAGTTACAGTGTTATCGAATTTGCCAAAAATGTATACAATCGTTTCAGTTATCAGTTTGATGGGCTAATTCTGTTTATCGAGGTCTTGTATTCAAAGATTGTGGATTTAATGTTTTGTACTATTTGGGGACACCATTAAACGGTAGGTATCTATCTGTTTTAGGCGTGTAATTTATTATAGGAACTTTCACTATACACGCTGTAAGGGACATGGTAACGATAAATTTGCGTCAAGGTAAAAGTCTATGTTAAAAGTATAGCAATAATTTATGTCGAAAATCATGGGTTACAAATGTTGTAATTTTAGAGCGCGCGATGTATAGTAAACTAGGCGATCGCAACACAGCGCTCCGCGTGATATTCGACGCGTGCGACTAACGAGCGCGCTCGAGCGTATGGCGTTTTAAAATACATCGCAGTTTTTTGAACAATTTAGTAAATATGAGTTTTTTTATTTTAAATCACGTATATATAGACTTCTATTATGATTTCATGCAAAATTCAATTTAAAAATATTGAAAAAACATGCGTTAATTTATCAAAAGATCGAAGGAAAATTCCAAATCTAGGGGGGTCCGGGGGGATCGTAAACTGAATCCATGGCATCAGTTTCAGTGTATATATACGGTGTAGCAAAAATAGTGTAAATATTTTAAAAGGTTAACGATGTTGGTAATACCGATAAGGCTATTTAAGTATACCTACCTCTACCCACCTACTTAACATACATGATTTTTTTGAGAAAGCTTACCAACGAGTCTTCACCGTTCACTTATTATGGAGGTACCTTTGCGGTGTTGTTTTTAAATTCGTGTTGTATTTATTTTTGGGAATGTGATATTTTACCTCGCACACGAGTTACCAACCTCTCGAATTATTTTACCCTATTTTTGTTACCTTAAGTCATTCACCTTATATCAGGTGCTTGTCATTATTTTTACTGCTGAAACCGTACATTAGCATTCAAAATGAAGCGATTAGCTTGCATCCACACCATACCGGCAATCTATAAATACCCGAATAAGTAGGTACCTATCCTATACGCGCTTATAAGTATGTATTGGTAGTTATATAAGCGTATTCTTGCTTTTAAGTGATGGTAAGATCTCGTCCGGTGAAACTATAAAGGTTACCAACAGTGTTTGTCAATACGAAAAAATCCTTTTAAGGTATGGTCCCAACTGATAGTACGTCATTAATGTACCTACCTTGTATCGATGACCATAATCCACTCGACACCTCCATTCCTCGAAGGGGGATCGTCCCCCTTCGACCTTTATACGTAAAGGTCCCAATTATCATTCTAACATCTTTGGCAGTCCTTACAGAGAGTTACAAGAATCCAATATTCTGATATAGGGGTTACCGGTAGTCCAACCAGTTAAATAGGTCTCAGAGGGCAGATGGCAATCGCTGCTTGTAAATATCAATAATCAACCAAATCAGAAGTAGGTTGGAAGCCAGCTCCAATACAATAAGAAATGTAACAAAAGGCTTGGAACAAAGATTTGAGAAAGTTATAGACTGGTCCAAATTAACGCATGTAGAGGCCTTGGGGACCCTTTCCCCTTAGGTATATATCCCTTCGCAGGTAGCATTTAAACCGTTTTATTTACTAATTCGGGTTTCTGATTTACAAACAGAATAATACCGGACGTTGCTAATTTCACTTCAAATTTGGTTAGTAACTTTTTGTAAAATTGTGTGCCCTTTTAAAAATGACTAGGAGTTATTTTTCTGCCGGGCCGCGGGGCCCATAGGCAGTTGCCTACATGCTTATATGGATAATCCGGCACTGGATATAGATAGGTACATACCTATGTAAGGTATTGAAGAGATGAATCCTCTTTGACTGTCAGTCATGTTCAAGTCGCATATCGCCGCCGGCAGCACGAAGGAGTATCCGACGGGTTCAACAATGGCCGCTATGAGGAACAGTGCGAATACGATGCAGTACTTTATATTGTACCAACCGATACCTGAAAATAATAATGATGAATAATAAGTATTATATGCACCATATACAAAGTGTAGCGGAGGTTCTAGGTCCGCGGGAAACAGAAAGCAGAGTCACTATCAAACGCCCCAATCAATTGATACTTTACTTGTCCTTCGGTAATGTTGGGGTCCCTCCTAGTGAATGCCAACGTCACCGCTTGTCAAAGATAAATAATCGGTAGATACTGATTATCGTAGGGACTGAGCCCTTCCCTATAGACCAATATTTGGTCCAAACAAACAATGTTTTTTTTTCCACAAACTTGAAATAGTTATTGTGCCTGCTTATGTCAATCTGCTGTTTTGTCCTTTGCATTCTAGTAAATTTGAGATAAGTATAGCCACAGTCTTTAGCTATACCACGAAAATTCATAAAATTTGAAAATCTAATGGCGGTCCCCACGCCATTATGACGCAATTAATCATTTGAAACGAATAAACAGATAATTATTTATGACTTTGTAAACGTTTGTTTTTGCGCCGGAGTATTTTTTAATTAAAAATAATACCTATGTACTTAACCTGTTTTTCTCAGGGAAATGAATTGTTTTAAATTCTTTAGCCAGAACTCGCGTATCGTAGATTGATCTTTTGTGTAACGCGTCAGATTTTATTAAAACGTATCTAATTAAAATGTATACAATTTTTCTTTAAAAATGTTCTTTTGTATAGTACCTAACCAGTCGCTATAGTTGTTATTGACCTAACATAAAGGTAAGTATACACAGGGTATTGCGTAGATAGGAAATCGTAAATAGCATTGTAACAGCTATCAGTGGACCCATTACTGACTTCAACCTGCGCCCTCGTGTGTGTGACCTCGGCCCTGTAATCGGACCTATCATGTTTAAAACTAATGTAGAAATAAGAAAAATAAAGAAAATAAAGTTTACGAAAGTCTACATTACACATATTGATAGCAACCTATTCGTGTCTAAATTGAGTAAACGAATATACGCAATTTTTGGATCTTTTATCTGTTCGCTCATCAATGGAAAACTACTTGACCGATTTTGATGAATCTTTGACGCGGTAATAGCCATTACCTAGGTTAAGATAAAATACTTTTATTCCTGGAAATGGATGGTTCCTCGCGGCATAACTTAAAATCTATTGGGCGGATTTCGATAAAACTTGGCATAGGGTAAGTAGGTAATGCTTGGGTTTGTAAATGGAATGTTTCCCCGGGATAGCCAAAAATCCAATGTGTTTGCCTGTAGCCGCGGGCGCGGCTAGTATAAAATGTATTTAATAAAAGTGTAAATGTATGATATATGGATATAAATTGCGGTTGATTTTATTAGAATTAAGACGCACTTCAATATCATATGGACTTGCAATTGTTGCAATTGTGTTCTAATTGTAATTTAATGGTAATTTAATTGTAATCGTTTTTTTCTTGTGTTTCTTTAATTAAAGGTACCTACATTTAATTATTAATATAATTTTTAAATCAATCTTACCTGCTACATTCAGTGCTTGGTCCAAATCCGCCGCATACTTGTCACTGGTATCAACATTTTGGGCAATAGTATTAATTTTATTTTTATTTTCCATTTTATTTCACACAACTTATATACATAAACACACTCAAATCAACATCAAAAGTGTCTACTACTATTTCATTTCATAGTTGTTTAGCGACTGTGCGAACTGCGACGCCAATGAAAATGTATCAATAAAGTAAAAAAGATAATTATTTAAAGTACTGTAATAATAATGTGAGCCCATCCGATTTGTTGCGAGGCGCTAATTAATGTGTATAAAGCGCGTGTTATAAACAACTTGCTTTATCAGTGTGTGGTAAAGATAGAGTTCAGTGCATGACTGCATCGTAATTTATCGTCCGTGTAGTGTCTCGCAACACAATGTTGGGATTGGCGAATTACAAATTATGTAAGTATGCAAACTTTGTGACAAGCTAAGTAAAGAGGATATACGAAAATTAAACAATTTCAAAGTATCTCCTAAATATTTATAATAACACTAAAGCTAAGTATTTAAATAATCAAGTGAATAAATAATTTATTATGATTTTTTTATTGCACAATTTGTTACGAAGGAAACTTAGTTTAAACTGTAGAAACTATCAATTTCGGATTACAGCGTTTGTAAGTGGTAGGTACCTAATGTTTTGTTAATAAACATAACAAAAGGGCGAGTCAAAAAGCCCATGAATTATTGATAAAATAAACCGAGTTGCTAACGTATTAATAAGTTGACTCGACCCATGCGCACTAGTAGCCGGTGAGCCTGGCCAGCTAAGTTACAACAACTAATCCGATATAAATAATATTATTATGCCAGTTAAATGTAGCGCGTAAGAACTTGGCTGTTCGGCAGCAATTGGGAACGTGCACCCGATTGCACAGCAGCCAACTGACAGCGCAGATCCAGTATATGGCTGGAATATTTTCAGCGGACTTATACTTAATCGTATTTATTTGTAATGACAAAATCAACCTTAACATAGACACATTCACATAAATCTCTGCGTATTTGGTGTTCAATTGTAGTCCGGTTTACCATCGGGGTCAATGACGAGCTAAATTTTGGCTCACGAAAATTATATTTAGGTTGCCAGGCAGTTATACTCTCAACTCAAAAAACCTTATTTTGCGTTTCGAAAACGACCTTCGATACCGAGAAGCAAGCTGGCTGTTAAAACCGGTTGCTACTACCACCTACATACGTATTTTCATACTTATTTGAAGGACGGCCGATATTCATATGTACCTGCCTTCTGAGAATTTTATTAACCCCTGAATGTTTACTCGTTTCGATCGATGGCTTTCCTCTAGATAAGTAGGTTAATAATTTTCTAGTAATACATATTAAGGCTGCAACTTTGATCGTGTTGGCACTATAAATATTTTAGAAATAAATAAAACTTACCCGATAATTGGCTATTTAATCCAATATTAAATAGAACATAGCATCTTTAATTATCTATTCTATATAGAATTGGAAGCACCTATAATGACTTCTTTAAACAACCGCATCTTCTGTTAGAATGAACGATTCGCAAAGGTTTCTTTGGGCTAAATATCTTCTCCTTTAACACCATTTGTTGTGATGCCAAAACGTCTATTTCATCCTTCAAGGCTTTGATGATCATTTGCAATGGTACCAGCTCTTGATCGTATATTTTTAACAAAGTATCATGTAGAAAGTCTCTGTCTACTTCGCAGTGGAATTTTGAATCTAAAGCCTGCATTTCATGATTTGCATCTGAAAAATATTTTATGGTGTAAGTGGTTTCTATTGATTGATGTAAAGAATAATGGTGTAAGGAGAGGCAAAAAATCAGTATACGGAGAGCCAAAGCGGTTAAACCTGGCACAAAAGGCAACAGACAATGCAGATCATTTTCATTGCCTATCTACACGCTTAGTAGAGCTACTTACCGGTTTCTAATGCTGATTCACTTATATGCACTTGTTGGTTAACGCTGGCTTTCTTAATATGTATGAACATGTCATTTTCACTATCAATTGGGATTCTTATTTCATTTGCTGATAGTCTTACTTGAGATTTAACCAAAGTAATGGAGTCATTTAAGTATCGCTTTGGTTCGTCTACAGTATCAAATGTTTTGAGAACTCTTACATTTTTCTCATTTAAATAACTTTGGAATGCTAAGTCGACGCTAACGGTCTCTTTCTTGAGGACGCTTTTGAATGTACTAGTTGAGGGTATTGATGATGATAGCGATGTACTTCCGACGTAGCTCTTATTATTATGTGATATTTTTTTTTCTAATTCATTACTGTCAACATTGGATTCATCTAGCTTTTCGTTAGTTTTTGAAATAGATTCAGTGCTTACATTAGTATTGAACATAGATATTACGACTCGCTTGTCAGGAGACATAACTCCTTTGTCGTGAGTTGATTTTATAATTGAAGCTGAAGCACTAGAATTGTAATCAACTGCTTTGTATTGGGTTACTCTTATAAATGAAGTCGAAGTACTGGAATTATACTCATCAACTAAGTCAGTAACGCCAGTCCTCAAAGCTGCTTTCCATTTATTTACACCTTCGTCAAACAGCTGTTCTTTTATTTTCGTGTTATCAATACCTTGCATATCAACTAAATTGGTTTCACTACCAACACTTTCTAACTGTCTGAAACCTGGGTCAGTGGTTAATGGGGTCGTGATATAACTATTATTTCCGCTGATTGTTTCATCGATAGTCGAGACAATATTTTCCATATTTTTAAGAGATTGTAATTGTTCCTTTAATATATCAGTATTATCTTTTAATTTACTGTGAATATTTTCTAAATCTTTAGGAGATCGTGATTGTTGCTTAATTTTGTCGGTATCATGTTCTGTTGGCCAGTGAATATTTTCTATATCTATAAAAGATTGTGATTGTTGCTCAATAATCTCTGTATTATCTTCTATTGGCCTGTGAATATTTTCTATATCTTTAAGAGATTGTGATTGTTGCTCAATTATCTCAGTATGATCTTCTGTTGGCCTATGAATGTTTTCTATATCTTTAAGAGATTGTGATTGTTGCTCAATTATCCCAGTATTATCTTCTGTAGGCCTGTGAATATATTCTATATCTTTAAGAGATTGTGATTGTTGCTCAATTATCTCAGTATGATCTTCTGTTGGCCTATGAATGTTTTCTATATCTTTAAGAGATTGTGATTGTTGCTCAATTATCCCAGTATTATCTTCTGTAGGCCTGTGAATATATTCTATATCTTTAAGAGATTGTGATTGTTGCTCAATTATCTCAGTATTATCTTCTGTTGGCCTGTGAATATTTTCTATATCTTTAAGAGATTGTGATTGATGCTCAATTATCTCAGTATTATCTTCTGTTGGCCTGTGAATATTTTCTATATCTTTAAGAGATTGTGATTGTTGCTTAATTATCTCAGTATTATCTTCTGTTGGCCTGTGAATGTTTTCTATATCTTTAAGAGATTGTGATTGATGCTCAATTATCTCAGTATTATCTTCTGTTGGCCTGTGAATGTTTTCTATATCTTTAAGAGATTGTGATTGTTGCTCAATTATCTCAGTATTATCTTCGGTTGGCCTGTGAATGTTTTCTATATCTTTAAGAGATTGTGATTGTTGCTCAATTATCTCAGTATTATCTTCTGTTGGCCTGTGAATATATTCTATATCTTTAAGAGATTGTGATTGTTGCTCAATTATCTCAGTATTATGTTCTGTTGGCCTGTGAATATTTTCTATATCTTTAAGAGATTGTGATTGTTGCTCAATTATCTCAGTATTATCTTCTGTTGGCCTGTGAATATTTTCTATATCTTTAAGAGATTGTGATTGTTGCTCAATTATGACGGTATTATCTTCTGTGGGCGTGTGAATGTTTTCTATATCTTTAATAGATTCTAATTGGTTCTCAATTATATCTGTATCATCTTCTGTTGACCTGTGAATATTTTCTATATCTTTAAGATATTGTGATTGTTGCTCAATTATGTGCGTATCATCTTTTGAAGGCCTGTGAATATTTTCCATATCTCTAGGATATTGTAATGGTTGCATTATTACGTCAGCATTATGTTCTATTGTAACATGTTCTTGTGAGCTTTTTTTATCAGTGAAAACATCCTTAGCCTTATCTGAATGTAGTAATTGATCATTGTTATCCTCTTTAAAAGAAATATTGTCACTATTATCAAGTTTTATATTCATATCTTCTTCTGTATCTTTAATCCGGTGCACAATTTTGACAGTATTTTTAAAGATATCAGTTGTGTTTAGGTCTGCGTTCTGCTGTTTAAAAATCTCAGGGTCTGACAAACTAAGAGGGTTTTTAGAAAATTTCAAATCCACTTCGTCTTCCTTACTTGGTGTATATTTTTTTTCATTTTGATCATATTTTAGAGTTGTATCGGGCTTCCCTGGGGTATCAATTTTTGTTACAGATACTTTTTTGTTTAATTTATCGTCTTCAGTTGGAAATGGTTCAGTTGTCTTTTCAGCTATGTCCATGATATCAACATTATCTTGTTTGGACGGGATTGATAATTTGGGTATTTTATGCTCACTTAATTGTTTTAAAGAACTTTTTCGGCCTTCAGTGTTTAGTTTTTCAATTGAAGCATTTTTGAAAGGTGATAGGGATTTTTTCTGCCTACTAGATTGTTGTGAGCGAAGTAAAACTACAGAAGAATGCTCACGTATAGATTCAGTATCAGAAGGTGCTTCTTTAATTTTTGCAAAGTCATCTATGTTGACATATTTTGCGACCATTATATTTGAATCATGTATAAAAAAATCATCTTTTTCCATTTTCTGGTGAGAGTCATCAGTATTCAGGCTTTGAATCTCTTGATTTATATCGTTTGCAGGATTTAAGAAAAGTCTATCAGTCAGATCAGACTCAACGCCTCTTACATTAGCTCTCTCAACTTCGGCTGCGGCCGTTTTATGTTCAAATGCTTTAGATTTTGTAGGTACGGGAGCCGGAGAAGGCATTTTTAAGGTTTCTGTAGGTTTCGTTTTCTTTTTCCCTTTATCGAATTCGTATGAATGTGTATCGTTATCGTCTGTATTACTTTTCAAATCTTTATTTGTATTTTTTATTTTATTTATGCCCTTTGGAGGTATGAAGTAAGTATCTAAAAACTCATTAAATGACTTTCTAGAATTTTCTTTGCTAGATACTCTGCTTCTATTTCTCTCATCGTTTATCGGTAATTCACTTGTAGTTATTGCAGGAGGATACGTTATTATTGAATTCGATTGCGTTGTGCTAACTGAATTAACAGTAGATCCTACTTGATAAAGGTTCATAATTGAATTTGATTGATTTCCTTTTATACTGGCGGATACTCTTGTGTCTGTTGATTTGTCGCTTGATTTTCTTTTTTTTTTAAATATGCTGGAGTCAAAAACTGAGCTACGCCTTTTACACTTAGCATCTGTGGCTCGAATATTCTCTTCCTTTAGAGTATTACCTTGATTAGGCAATGGTTCTCGAATAACGGGCTTGTAAGAATATTTGTCTTCACCGAACGGTGGATCCAGACACCCACCTTTAAAAAAGAAAAGGTTCACAATGTTTTAGCTTTTAAGTTAATTTGATGGCTTAGTACTTAATTATGTAAATACAGAGCTCAAAATATACCTGGTTTACATATTCCTAAAAAAGTCTTTTCCTTAGTTGGATCATCATTCTCATTGTAATTATTTTTTGAAAGCGTAAAATTATGCTTAAGTACTCCGTCCGATTTACTGTTAGTGCTGGCTTCAGTAACATTTGCACTATATGACGAACTAGGCAAATAAGGATATTCATCATCGTCCGATCCTGCTAGGCATATTCCTGAAACCAAGCACCAAATAAGCACATAACCAAACCTACTGTGCTAACTTAAAACTAGGTAAGCCTTATGATACAAATCGTATACCTACCAGGAAATCATAAAAGGTAACGTCATCGATAATGCAAAGTATCACTGACATTCTTATTTATAAAATCTTTGGTGCGAGCGGGACAGTAAACGTTGAAGTTAATTAACGAAATGCTACGTATGAATATAATATATGACCGGCGACAATTCTGTCTACGTTTCCTACTATGTCAACCTAAATTAATGGAAAATTATAAGACAAAGCTACGTGAAGTGATTGATGTGCGGCCACCAGTTATTGCCTACCTGGTTTCAACATATCAAATATTCTTTTACGAGGTTTTCGTATGGGTTTATCTTCGAATTCTGCTTCCATGAAAACATCAAACGACATAATTGTTTGATCACTGTTTATAAGTCGAATCTTTTGAGAAACCTGCTCTGGATCGTCGAATTTGGGTATTGATATAACACCACGGCGCATAGATAAGTCATCTTTCTTCCTAACTCTAATTTTTACATTCAGTGGAGTTCTTTTTGACGGACTTGTAAGTTGCACTGTTTCGTTTTTAGGTACAGCCTCTACTTCGAATGATAGACTTTGAACAATTTGCTCGACGACTGCATGGCTATCCATCCTAAGCAAAATAAAACATGATATATATAATGGATATTATAAAACATGTAAGTAGAGTATCATTAGGTGACAACAAAAATAATGAAAACAATTAAAACAAAACAAAATTTATTTTTGGAAATGTTCCTCAAAAATTATAGAATAAACAACACGATTCGATTTAGTTTGTTCTTCGATTGTCTTTAAACATTTGCCAGCCGAACTAGATTTATGCGATGATGTTTTCGGTGAAGGGCTTGTAGCTCGTGTTATGCCGAGTAATGTGCATTTGTTAATTATTTCATTTAGAATTATTTTTAGGGGCAAAATTTCTTCTTCAATCATCTGCATATACCCTGCGATTCTTATTTCTGGCATTATTCTATGAGTATTCTTGAACTCAAAATTATTATTACACTCATTTTTAGGAGTTTGAGAATAATCATTGGATGTGTGGTTATCGTTGTATAGATCACTCGGACTTGGACTGCTGACACTTTCTAATGGCAGTAAGTCCTTTTGAAATTCGTATTCTTTACAAATGATTGCCTGTGACGTAGCAAGTTTATTTTCGTCCGCACTTCCTTGAGTACTGATCGAGCAAATAGGCGTTACACTTAGCTTACATTTGAAATCTGGCTTATTTGTCGGTATTGCTTGTAGATTTTGCTCATTTATATGAGTTAATAGACAAATACTCTCAGTACTAGTAATTTTATCTAATAGTACTTTATCTATACCAACGTGATCATCTTGTAATTCTAAACTGTTTACGACTGAAAAAATAACAAAAAAATATAGACGTCGGTATGAAACTAGAGTGAACTTTTACAAACAGTAGCAAGAAAAACACCTTCAATGTTTTGACAATTTTGTTCAGAAGATTCGCGTGTCCCATCATCGGTTATGTGTAAAGAGGTGTTAGTCGTTTTATTGAATAAAGTATAACTATCCGTAGCAACACAGCTCTTTGGGTTTTCTTGTAAATTAACGATGTCATCCTTACAATCAACTTCGTGACTTGGAAGGTGCGTTTTAAATTTGGTCAGAACGAGGGTGTCACTTGTGATCCTCGGGATATCGCCAGATGCGAGAGTTAAGTTGGCTATTGAAGAAGGTAGGGGTAGATCGACACACGAATGATACGTCTTGACCATGTCATCACTATCATTTATGTTTTGTCGGTTCTTAAGTATTATTTTATACGTCATCGGTATGATGTATTCGATCAAGTTGTTTTCTTCTTTCCATTCTATTTTATCAAAGTTCTGAATACAAGATATTTCTGGGACAATTTCTAATAAACATTTGGATGTATCCTGATATTGCTGTTGGAATAGAGGCGTGAATTTTATACGGAGACACGCGGTTTCCATGTTTTACCGAATAAAGTAGCCAAATAAATCTGAAAAAAATAAATAAAACAAAAACAAATAATAAAAACTAGCTCATCGGATTATAACATTTAGTTTGCCATTGACTTTTTCACAGAGTATGTGGACTTATTATTTTGCGTGTATATGCAATATTTTTTTATTTAATATCCATGTAGTAGTATTACTTACTTGAAAGCTTCAAAATCACAAATTTGTGATTAAGAATAAACACATAATTTAGACCATTTAATATTCATAAGAACTAAAATTTTGACCTCAATATACCAAAATATAAAATAAAGTGACACACATTTTTTTTTAATTTTAACACAATGTCTATACCTGTCGTTTTGCAAAAAGGTTCGGAATAGTGTAAGTTTTTAATTTGGCTTGTTTATAAGATTTCACTCCACTGAAATCTTATAAACGAGCCGAAGGGTCATAGATTAAAATAACGCGTCAATACCTCCAACTCTTACCTCCTCAAACATTGTAGTTAGTTAGTTAGTTAGCTAGACGGAACTTTTTGGTGCTTCGTATAGAGTGTTCGAGGGTGCTCACAACGGTGTTTCACAATTTCGTTAAACGGGGTCCTACAAAATACATTTTGCTTTGAAGACCATCTGATCCTTAATAGAAACTACGAAAGTAGTCTTTTAATATGTTGTGCTCGCTCATACATAGTCAGACTTTTCAGAATTCCACGTTCAATAAAAAAATATATAGATAGTATAGTGGCGATATATTGTACACTTAGCACGTGTGTGAAACCGTAATAATCTATAAGTATACCTAAATATGAATATCATTGTAACAATAAATTAATTTGAATTGTCATAGATTTAAATATGAACTATTGTCAACTAGATTAATAGTTTGATAGACGCCATTTTCATTTCTTCATGTCACATCCATTATTTTATTTATAATGTGTATTTATTGAATTTAATATGGGCACGCCATTTTCATTTCTTCATGTCACATCCATTATTTTATTTATAACTAGCTGTTGCCCGCGACTTCGTCCGCGTGGTATTTAACTAAGACAACCGTTGGCAACAGCCTGCTCGCGTTCTGATCCCGCGGGACGCATTGCAGATTGTTGCTATCAAACTTTAAGCAGGCGCAGCGCTGCAACATTGGTTTTAATTTTTTTTCGAGAGATCCAATTTTTTTTTCTAAAATAAAAGTAGCCTAAGTTACTCCTTGTTACATCAGCTATCTGCCAGTGAAATTCCCGTCAAAATCGGTCCAGCCATTTCAGAGATTACCCGGAACAAACAGACAGACAGACAGACAGACAGACAGACGGACAGACAGACAGACGGACAGACAGACAGACAGACAGACAGACAAAAATTGTAAAAAATGTTGTTTCGGTATAGGTAACGTGTATACATCCAAATGCACTTAGTAAAAAGCGGTTATTTTAATATTACAAACAGACACTCCAATTTTATTTATATGTATAGATGTGTATTTATTGAATTTAATATTGCTATTAATTACTTGACACTGGCAAAATACCCGCTAAGTTGCGGGTGAGGCCATATTCATATCCATTTTACTTCATCGCATTTCATTTCGTAAAGAAAGAAGAAGAAGAATTTAATATTGCTATTAATGACTTGACACTGGCAAAGTACCCGCTAAGTTGCGGGTGAGGCCATATTCATATCCATTTTATTTCATCGCATTTCATTTCGTAAAGAAAGAAGAAGAATAGTTTGATAAATCAACACCTGAGGAATATCTGATAAGGTATATTATATACCTTCCGCGTTGCGTCAGCGCAGATAAGTAGTACTTACCGCCATTAATCCTCATTAATTTAGTAGTTTTTTATTGCGGGTCGTCGGCGAACAAACATAGCTGATCTTATCGGCAATGTCATATTGTTAATCTACTTTAGTGGGCCCCAGTGTGGTAGCACATTTATGATAAAAATACATATATCGCCACACCAACACACCAACTGTATGTTTCCAAACTAATTAACCATTGTATTATGGGTACCGTTCAATGAACTGGGGGCAATCTCAGTATAAGAATAATACTCATGTAGATATTAGATGTACTCGAGACCAAGTATCATTACGTAAAGTTTGCGCCTACCAGGTTTCGAACTCGGGGCCCTGAACGGGGCACAGAAAGCAGTGTCAGTGTCACCGAGTTAATCGGTAGTCAAATTTTGAATTGTGTGTGCACATTTCATTATTATCGCATCGCATCGCATTTCAGTATTCATTTTATTTCATCGCATTTCATTTGGTAAAAAAAAGAATTAAAATAATGGATGTGACATGATGATATGAAAATGCCGTCTCCACATACAATTCAATGGCGATGATATCTCGCTGGCGACGGCAATTGTCAATTGCTATACAGCAATTGAAGTGCTTAAATTGAAAATATATAGGAAGGCCATTTTCATCATCATCACTTCATCATGTCACATCCATTATTTTATTTATAATGTGTATTTATTGAATGTTTTATTGCTATTAATGACATTGGAAAAATACCCGCTATGCTGTGGGTGAGGTCATATTCATATCCATTTTATTTCATCGCATCTCATTTCGTAAAGAAAGAAGAAGAAAATATATTCTCAATCTACGCATTTGACATTGTTTATACTTAAACTGGTAAAAAGTGTCTGATCATATATCTATGGAGATATACGTAAACAATAATCTAGTAAGTAGGTAGTTATGTTTCACAGTGTGCTGAAAAGCCCGTTTTATAACTTACCTGAAAGTATTTTATGGCCTACCTCAACAGGCCCTAATTAAAAAAATCAAACTAGATTGGCGCTCATCTAACGTTATATACTTTAGTCGGCCTTTCCTGTCAGTAGCTCCATACATATGTAGCTTATTCCATAAGTAATCCACATATCCATTGTACAGCGGCAAGTGCTGTGGGCAGGTACTAATGAAACAATGAATAATTATAGGTAGGTAGGTATATCTTTTTATTTCCAAACTCTCGCTACTTTACAATAATTTACAATCACACATGTTTTTATAATTGGTTTTTTTTTTTACAATTGCGTAAGTATTTAAATTACGATATGCGACAATGAGTTATTGCTCCTAACAGTATAATACCACTAAACTCTGGAAATCGCTAAGCGCTCGGATACTGAAGAAAAAAAATACAAACTATAAGTATCGTTATGTAAAATCATTGTAAAATGTATAAAATGTATTCTCACGACGGGCAAGAAACATATCGTGATCACAGTTTTGACATTATCGAAGTTATACAATTTACTAAAACTTTAATCTCGTTAGTTTTTGTACAACAATTTCATTTGTTTCATTCAACTTAGCTTACCAATTCGTGAGCATTCAAATATCCGTATAAAATCTTAAGTTTAACTTAACTAGGTTGTTATTTTTTACCGGCTTAGTACTACTTTAATGTCTCGGACGTAGCATGTTATTCACGGAATGTTAAATATGTATACTAACTTATTTATATATACAGGAGGTAAGTTCCTATTGTGTAAAACTATGAAGATGGAATATTTTACATTCACATGTAGAGATCGGTCGTTTTTTTTCACTTTTACACTGAAGGTAAATACTACAGTACCTTACGTTACATTTCACATTAGTTGGGTATCTGGAGAGCTGAAGATAGTCTTTCCGCTTAAATATCGGTCGATAATCACCTAACTTAGGGCCGTATTTAACTTTTTAGGGGCCCTATGGGAACTTTAGGAAAATTTGTGTTTGTCAGAAAATTTTCATATCTATCGGTTGGTGATCTGGCAAGAGCAAGGGGGGCCCATGAATTACGGGACTCTGGGTACTTGCCCAACTTGGGCAAGTACCCAGGTGTTTTAGTTAGTTACTTTTAGGAAAACTGGAAACCAAAGATAAACTAGGAAAACGCCGGGATGAACGCGGAGACGATCCTAATTCATATGAATATAATAAATATGGAAAGTAATTCTGTGTTAATAGACCAATTACACGTCGCCTTCTTGTCGCATTTCATTACAGCCAACCCATCGTTACGGTCAATCCAGCTCAATCGATTTTCCCTTTCTCGTTCTGCCTTAGGGTATTGTCAAAGTGAAATAACCTCTTGATTCTTATATGATTATTTACAACCACTTAATGCCTATTTACAAACTACCTGACTAGATTTTCGAGATCATCTTGAAAGCCAATTTATTATATACTAAGTAGGTATCTTATCTACTTAAATAATTTGCCATGTTAATAAAATGACTAGCGAATGCTGATGATTAGGTGTTATTGAGTACTTTATAGCTGTAATAATTATCTAGGGATTGGGAATCAATTTAAAAAATGCGATTAATATACAATGACTAGTAAGTATGGAAAAAGTAAAACAGATATGAGAACGTATGGAAGGTGAATAACAAGTTGCTGTTTAAAACAAAAGTTTAAAAAGCTACAATCACTCAATTTTCGAGAGTGTGATTATGTGTGGTTTTTTTTTCTAGCGTCACCACAATATAAATTCAATTTAAGCTTGGATAGTTAAAAAGTATAATAATAGGTATAAGCTACAGTACCAATTAAATATTAGGTTTAACGATAACTGCGAGATTGGCTTTAACATGAACATAAAGAATGTAAACGGAACGAAAATGCTTTTACTCGTATGTTATCATATCTTAAACTATCATCCCTTATCTACTGTACAAATTATATTTAATGATTTATATTATATTGCATATACGTCCCACCTATGCGCTTGCGCGCAGTCTTACCTACATACAACCCTATGCCTACTCGAATTTGTAACTTCCATCGTGCTCTGATTTTCCCCAGTGGGGCAAATTCTTCCGTGCGTTTGGTACACATTTGGTAAAATTTTTTTTGTAGGTTGCTATGGTAACACTCCGCTAAAATATTTCCAGTTAAGAATGCTTGTTCAGCAATGCCTCGGTGGTAACTTAATTACATCGTTGGACGTACAGGAGAGTCTTTACCGAAACTATATTAGATACTAGCTGTTGCCCGCGACTTTGTCCGCGTCTTTAAATTTATATAACTTTTTTATTCGTGAACCGATTGCAATAAAAACTCGACACACCACTAAATTTGATGTGAAGCTTACCACAATACATTGGTGAAAACCTCACCCAAATAAGCCGTTTCGGAGATTACACAAAAATTCTAACAATCAATGTTTTGGGGTTCTGTCGCGTTGATAAAGGCACCCAATAATAGTTTTTCTTATATAAGTATCTTTCATGTACAAACAGCGATCAGTTACATTTTATTATAGATAAAGGTATAGTTTTAAGTTACAAAACACATTATAAGGTTCTTTAGTATTACCAAATGTGGACCACACAGCGGACCTTACAACTAATTATCAAAATGTTCTCTCGATGCGCCAATTCATATATCTATCTATAAACTACCCTCTAGCAAACATAGCAGGTACTCTAGAATATAATTGAGTAGAAATAATGAGAGTGCTCATTAAAGTAATTCAGCAAGAAATGCATAAGAATACGTAGCTTTGCGTTTTAATCTAATGTATAAAAAATATTCAGGCGTTTCCATGGTTACAGAACTAACGCCAGCACGTCAAGTGCGAGCTAACCGTTTACTTTATAGTCTACCGTATTTAGACATTTGGTTTGGAGAATCGAAAAGACGCCTATAGCGGACGGTATTTAAACTCTCAATTCTCCATACAAAATGTCTAAATACGGTAGACCATAAATTATTCGGTTAGTTCACGAATAATCTCACACTTGACGCACTGAATGATATGCATCCAATGCCAGGCAAAATTAATAAATACGTTTAGTTACATTGAAAAGTAACATCGGAACAACATTATGACCTCGTTCATTAACCGTTCTCGTTTCCTATCTCTCTCCGATAAACCAATATATATTTTTTAAATTACGATTAAGTATAAATATGTGAGAGCGAGACCAATTTTATTGGTGATTCGATATAAATTGAACAGGATTTTACGTTGTGAATGCCAAAGTACGGGATGCCGTGAGTAGGTATTTTTCAACACGCTTGTAAAGTAGCTCTTATTGCACCGATTTTAGATCCATCATTATGTATTTGTGTCACTAAATTCAGTATTTTTAAATATAAGGCTGTTTTATGACTTTGTTATCTGAGCCTCTCCTCAACCGGAGTGAAAAAATAAAAGTGGGCGCCATTTTTGTGCCGAGGCCATGTTTTACAAATATATGCCTGAGTATAGTGTTGTTATGACATTTTATTGTTTTTATTGCCTCACAAGTGTATTGAGAAACGTCGTATGACACGCGTGTGCATTTGGTAATTACACTCTCGGCTTCATTGCGACTGCAATCCAAGCTCGAATGTAATGACCAACATATATCACTTGTATCATAATTCCTATACAGAACGACTTGGTAGCCGTCAACATCGCACATAAAAACCTGATCCATAATTCTATACTGTTATAGATAACTTAGTAAGAAAACGTATTAAAAACCCAAGGCGCCGTCCTAATTGGAAGTACGAACATGTCATGATTGCTAATATTGAATGTACGGACTCGTAATTGATCGCGATATTGACTCAATGAACATAAGTATGTGAAACATACTACAATGAGTACTAATCTTAATTGAGTGTCCTAATTGACATTCAATGTCTCAATGTGTCCTTATTTTACGTACCTAGTATTTTTATAGCGCGTTTAATTCGCATCCGTATGTTCTTGGGAGCGATTACCATTAAGGACAACGCCTCAAATATAATTATGTGTATAATAATATATGTATATAGTAATGTGTGTTGGTGCTGCTATGATTTCTACCTAACAGAAAATGTATTTAAGGATACGGATTTAAATTTACCTACGTTTAAATAACAAAAAAAATATGTAGGGTGACACAGGCCACTTTTATGTGTTTTTTTAAATAAGATCTTGGCTTCTTTTTTTAAACGATACAAAAGAAGTTTGTATCTTGTTCCTCCGTGCACTTTAAGTGCGTTTTATTTTATTTTATATAAATGTTATATTTTTAACCTACCAATGGACTTCTTCAAATTTTTAACACTATAATTACATCTTAGATGAAAGTAATAAGCTATTGTTACAAACTATCCTACTTATAGCTAATCGTCGCCATTCTTACGAGTACATACAAAAATACAATTTTACATTTAAGCGTTGACTAGAACGCACTGACTAGAATTATTGACTAGATGAACTCATCCATTTTTTTTAAATCTAATTATAGAATAAATAAAGCGAAGTTAATCGGATTCTATTTAAACTTTTTTTATTTATATATACCTGCTATTTATATTACTGGCTATATAGTACATTTAATTTCCCTTAAATAATCATCATCTAGCAGATCTAGAACTTATTTCATACTTTACATTATAATACATCATTTATATGAATATCGCCAGACGGTCACATCACATATACTTACGGTCCCACACTAAGCAACGCTTGCATTATGACTACCGTACGATGTACTGACTGCGAACTCAGTATATAATACTTATATAGATATTAAACATCCATGACTGGGGTACAAACATTAGTGCTCAACACACAAAGATTGTCCCCACTAGGATTCGATCCCGGGATGTTGACTAAGCGCTATATTAATTGACCACTTTTTGTTTTCTTTTTCATGTGAGAATTTAATAATAATATAATAATTCCAGCCCTTTTTAATGTCCCACTGCTGCGCACAGGCTTCCCCTCAATGCGAGGGGATTAGGCATTTTTCAAGTAAACAAGATTTTATCGTTAAAGAAGCCTAAGTAAAGTAATGTGTAACAAAACTGGGCAAATACTTTTTCACCGTTATCTATTAGAGAACCCAATCATTTCGCACTTATCAATTAACTTACTATATATACTCACTTGCTTAATTATTATAATCTGAACGCCCACTGGAAAATGTCTCACTTCACGCTTGCATTAAAACTTCAACATGATCGTGTCATCGTGGAAGATGGCCTTGCTGCAAGCATCCGTGTGGAATGTGCTGATGGGCGTTGGTGGGGCTCAGGTGCACAGGCCCGAGTTGTCCACCAGCGAACGGGCCAATACATCGGCGGCTGCGATGTCTGTCACTTTACCTTCAAAGTGGCCTCTCACATGGAACATGAACTCCGTTTTACTGGCAAACTCCTGTCGACACACGAGGCAGAGGTGGTGTGCGTGTGTGTGTTGCCTCTCCGGTGCGTAGTGTGTGTGGCCGTGTGTGAAGTACGCACCCCCGCCCCCGCCTCCCCCTTCGTTGACAACTGTTGCCGTCGACACTGAAGCCGTCGCGATACCGTGCCCGTTCAGTATCTGCTGGTTTTGGTTGTGGTGGTGTAATAACTGAAGTTTCTCCTGGTTCGATAGATGCACTTTTTCTTGTTGCTGCAGGATCGAAAAACAAAATAGATATATCAATGGAACAAAATTCTTGTCGAAGATTTTACGTTGAAGGTTATGATGTCATCGTAAAACTTGTAACATCAACTTCGTATGCCAATAAATTTACTGTACAGAACAAAATATTTGAAATATTTTTGATTAATTACATAATAAAACTAAATGATCGCAGATGGTTCGCAAAGAGATAAATAAACTAACGATATTCTTATGAGCCGAAAATACATAAATGACATTATGATCCTCTTAAAAACACAACGAAAACCCTTTGGAAGGCAAAGGGTCCCAAAAAAACCAAACGATCAATGATTTAGAAATTGACTCCAAATACCGAGCAATCTCTTTAAAAAATACCTGATGCTGTGTTGCTTGTTGCATCTTATCTTGCAGCAGCTTAGTGTCTGGTAGATGTGACTTGGCGTGCGCACTCCATTCGTCTCTCGTGGCGAAGAGTCTACCGCACAGCTCGCACGACCAGGACACCACCATGCCTGCCGTCGCAGCCGCCACGGCGGCCGACGATGCGCTCGTGTGGACCAGGTTTGTGTTCTATTGTTCATAAAAAAATGGAACTTATTGAAATAAAACTAATTTCACGGATTTTATCGCGTTTATGTTATGTTTTTTACGCTCCCGACGTTCGCCTGCTTTCCAGCAACTATGGCCACGGGAGGACTGAGGTGGTTGACGTCCTAGTGTCATAGTTTCGACTGGGGTACCTTTATATTTAGTTGTTGCTTGCGGTACGATCTACCCAGAAAGTGCTCACAGTGTCTTGAGGTCTTGCAATGGTGCGCTTGGTTTTGGATTTAATGATGTTAATTACTAGATCCCAAGGCGTAAAATTAGTTTTATTTCAATAAATTATAAGAAAGAGAAAACTACATAAGAATACGTGTTTGTACTTACTTTTAATAAAATGCTAGTAGCTAGAAATCATGCGCAAAGTTCATAAAAAAACAACATTTAACAAGGTCTGCCAGGTGAAGAAATGGCAATACTACTTAAAAGGGTTTCCAGGTCCCTTTTAACTAAGAATATGAACCACATCACCTTTTCCGTAGAGTTACATTTTGCATGAGGTTGATCGTTTACTGTTGTTGCTATGCTGCTACTTAGAATTATCTAATATACGTTTTAAATAGTACAGTCTCTACATATTTACTATATTCTATGGTCTCTACAAACCATGCGTTGTATCTCAATATGATTTACCGTAAAGTTGTGTCCAGGTACCTGGCAGACCTGGATCGACTGCTGGTGCGAGTGTTGTTGTTGCTGTTGTTGCTGCTGCTGTTGTTGTTGCTGTTGCTGATGTTGTGCAGCTGCGGCTATCTCCGCTTGGCTCGGTTTCGTATCCTCTTGTTTTGTTAATTGCGGTTTTACATCATCTAGTTTTAGAGCTACGAAAAGTTGTAGGAATCAGAATACGAATAGGTAATTATATTTTGGGGTCGAGTCACCTTCGTCCGTAGGAGAATTAAATACCCTTGAGATACGTGACCCTGGGTGGTGCCAACTAGGTGACAACTCTACTGGTGGTAGGCTTCGGCCGTGGTTAGTCACCACCTATTGAACAAAGCCATGTCGCCAAGCGGCCTAGCCGTGTTCGGGCATGATGTTCGGTGTTGCCATTCATGGATGGCGGGTCAGATCAGCTGCGCTGCATGTGCCTAGTGAATGTAGCGTCTCGGTCTACTGCCGCCTTCCTACCTAGGCAAGTATGCTCCATCGTAGATCTCATCATCACTTACCATCAAGTGAGATCGAGATCAAATACTTGCCTATAATGTAATAAAAATAAAAATAAATGTTTTATTGTAGGTATTGTTTTATTGCAAGTCATATGATAATCACTTTATCTATTTTATCTAGTTGTTTGTCATCGAGCTGTACGTGAATTACGCCTCTATAAATTTATTGCACTGTTTATCATAATAACACGACATTAGGGCCCCAAGAGTGCTAACACAATTTGTTAAGGTACATTGTTAATCCATTAATGGAAATGAAAATATTTTTGTTCAAGTAAAAGTACACGATTTGTAGGTGGATGAGCCGACTAATTAGGCCACGTTGTCTTTTTGACATATACTGTCAAGTGGTTAATAGAATACCATGGCCTTCGAATTATAATATCAATTATGTGAGCAGACTAAGTGCCTTGGTAAGGCTGCGTTTTCACTAAAGCAGAGACAAGGGGAGAGTAGACGAGACGTGCACGAGTAGACCAAATAGCGTATTTCAAACAATCTGATTACGGTATAATCTTACACGTCGTATCTTCCCACCGCGCTCATCGCTGCTCCCATGGAAACAAAGCCTAAGTAACAAGTACAAGGAACATGTGGTGACAACAAATCAGAAGGCAATGGCTTCATAGATTAGAGATCTAAGGACCTTTTGTGAATTAGTGTTATCCTGATGCTACCAATATGCATGGCTCTACTCACGTGGTATTGTAATCGACCTCTTTCCCAACGGCGCTATGTTCGACGGTGTTAGATGCTTCAGTTTGTTCATATGAAGTACCAATTTGTCGCGACGTGCGAACGCTTTGTTACATACTTCACATACATAAGGCTTTTCCCCTGGAATATCAAATGTCACCCCATTCATTGCTGGTTCAGCTTTGATAAATATTTAAACAGATTTTTGTAATTCTGTAAGCTTCATCATCGCAAATATTTATCTACTTATCCTAGCTGCTTCGTCGCGTGCGCAAATGTCATAAGTATGTATCATACTTATTCTCTCTCTCGATATTGCCCTCTATCTAATACACTAGGATGCCAAAATAACGGGTCACTTAAAAAAAACCAGATAGTTCCTTAGATAAACTTTAGACCGTAGACAACGATATTCTCACTGTTCTAGAAATACTACCCTGAGTTATTTCTTTTTGTACTATGGTAGGTACTTATACTTATTCCAAGTTCAGGTGATTGCGGTACCATGTTGCCCCGAGTAGCGTAACCTATTCATGAGTAATTAAAACAATAGCAGAAAACACAACTTTTCATTTTTATTTGTATAAATTTTTACTAATTTTGAGGTTTATACTCGTAATGTACGCATTACTGATATACATGAATTTTTAACATAATATTTAAATGTGAGCCATCTATGTCCACTACAATGGCAGATATCGCGGTTTTTCTAAGTGACCCGTTATTCTGGCGGGTCAGTGTTTTTTTCCCGGAAAAACCCGAATATGATTCGAATATTTATGGTGTTAATGGAGGATTTACAAATAACAAGAACAACTACATCACAATGATTGTGCATTATATACAGATAAAGCTATAATGCTGTTATTTTCCATAAAGGAGATAAGAATGATTACATTTATTGTCTTACCTGTATGTATCCTCATGTGGATCGTCAGTTTGTCTTTACGAGCCAGGCCTTTACCACACACCGTGCACTCGAAGGCTTTGCTTCCTGAAATTATTGAATAAGAAATACATAATTAACCTCAGGTGACAGGAGGGCTGGCTCTTTCCTCGCTCAAAAATCAGCATGATAATACAGCGAGCAAATGCAGCCAGCATTCTTGCCACCGTGTCTTTTTGATACATAGTCTGTTTTTATATTAGTTATTTGTTTTCCTTTTAAACGTTAAAAATAATATCTTGTGAAACGTATCTACAAATGGTTAGAAAAATAGGAAGTAAGGACCTAACTAATGTGATATAATTATTAAGCATTAAAATAATAATCCATTACAAAAATAAATACACAGATAGAACTAAATTACCTAAACTAAAAAATAAAATCCTCATCCTTGGTGCTACCGGCACGGTCGCGTGGTGGTACCCTGTAGGCTGGCTGATTTATCTAATAGGAGGTTCTATTTTTAGATTTGGATTTATACCTTCATTAGTAGAACTAGTCGGTTTGATGGCAGGATGCTTTCTCACAGTGGTTCCTTGTAATGCCTTTAGCCTCGTCCCGGGGTGCATAGAGCCACCCTCAGCGTAGGGTTCCGTGAAAGGTATCAAATTTGGCCTTGGAATATTATGCGTAACCTCTGGGGACCTGGTAAAAGGGATAAGTTACTTACATAAATTGAATCCTATATGAAAAAAAACCACAAACATTTTCTCAATTCGAAAAAGAGAAGCGCACCAACAATTCGGTCCCAAACTAAGCAACAGTTATATATGAGTACTACCGTACATTGGACTGGGGATAATCCCAGAATTTAATTTCTAATATAGATCCCAGATTTTAATCTATACATCTATACATATAAATAAAATTGGAGTGTCTGTTTGTAATATTAAAATAACCGCATTTTACTAAGTGCATTTGGATGTATTCACGTTACCTATACCGAAACAACATTTTTTACAATTTTTGTCTGTCTGTCTGTCTGTCTGTCTGTCTGTCCGTCTGTCTGTCTGTCTGTCTGTCTGTCTGTCTGTTTGTTCCGGCTAATCTCTGAAATGGCTAGACCGATTTTGACGGGACTTTCACTGGCAGATAGCTGATGTAACAAGGAGTAACTTAGGCTACTTTTATTTTAGAAAAAAAATAGGATCTCACGAAAAAAAATTAAAACCAATGTTGCAGCGCAGCGCCTGATTAAGTTTTATAGCAAAACCCTTCAATGCGTCCCGCGGGCTCAGAATGGGCGAGCAGGCTGTTGTCAACGGTTGTCTTTGTTAAATACCACGCGGACGAAGTCGCGGGCAACAGCTAGTCTATACATATAAATAAAATTGGAGTGTCTGTTTGTAATATTAAAATAACCGCTTTTTACTAAGTGCATTTGGATGTATACACGTTACCTATACCGAAACAACATTTTTTAAAATTTTTGTCTGTCTGTCTGTCTGTCCGTCTGTCTGTCTGTCTGTCTGTCTGTCTGTCTGTCTGTTTGTTCCGGGTAATCTCTGAAATGGCTGGACCGATTTTGACGGGAATTTCACTGGCAGATAGCTGATGTAACAAGGAGTAACTTAGGCTACTTTTATTTTAGAAAAAAAAATTGGATCTCTCGAAAAAAAAATTAAAACCAATGTTGCAGCGCTGCGCCTGCTTAAAGTTTGATAGCAACAATCTGCAATGCGTCCCGCGGGATCAGAACGCGAGCAGGCTGTTGCCAACAGTTGAGACGTTGTTAAATACCACGCGGACGAAGTCGCGGGCAACAGCTAGTTTCTAATATATTAAACGTCCATGACTCAGGCACAAATATACTCGTGCCTATCACACAAAGATGCCCGAACCGTTATTCAAACCTCGGAGCCTCGGTATGAAAAGCATAGATACTACCACCAGTGCCAATCGTGTTGTCTAAAACTCCTAATAGTTTTATAAGGCTAGCAAGGTCTCTCCTCTATGCCTACCTAGCCACCTGGTATTAGAATAGTCGTATCAATAATATCTAAGGCAGGCAGGACTCACCAGTTCCCCAAACTCTGTAACACTCTCACTCCTCCCTCGAACCCCATGCCTACGTCATCTGGCACTGTGAATGTGCTGTCTGGCCCGCCAGTACTTGAGCTCACTTGTGGCACTTTGATGGGAGAATTGATAGTAGCGTAGTGGTGTTGCGTCGAGCTGACTGTAGGTGGCGATGGGTGACCGGGATGAGCATTCCCGTTTTGAGCTTGCTGTGAATCGTATAGTTGTTAAGATTTCTCCCACAGACAAAAATAAGGACTTATCTATTTTAAGTTAACGGCGGTTTATGTGGTTTGGCATGAACATGCATTGAACGTTAACAAACCCACCATTAAAGTATGTAATAGTCATGGTTATTATCTATACATCTATACATATAAATAAAATTGGAGTGTCTGTTTGTAATATTAAAATAACCGCTTTTTACCAAATGCATTTGGATGTATACACGTTACCTATACCGAAACAACATTTTTTACAATTTTTGTCTGTCTGTCTGTCTGTCTGTCTGTCCGTCTGTCTGTCTGTCCGTCTGTCTGTCTGTCTGTCTGTCTGTCTGTTTGTTCCGGGTAATCTCTGAAATGGCTGGACCGATTTTGACGGGAATTTCACTGGCAGATAGCTGATGTAACAAGGAGTAACTTAGGCTACTTTTATTTTACAAAAAAAATAGGATCTCTCGAAAAAAAATTAAAACCAATGTTGCAGCGCTGCGCCTGATTAAGTTTGATAGCAACAATCTGCAATGCGTCCCGCGGGATCAGAACGCGAGCAGGCTGTTGCCAACGGTTGAGTCTTTGTTAAATACCACGCGGACGAAGTCGCGGGTAACAGCTAGTTTGTACATAAAAATATACATTTACCATTGTATGTATGAAGGAGTATTACTATAATGTACGTGGTTGCAATTTATATAATATACTAGCTGGGCCCCGCGGTGTTACCCGCGATTAAAAAGTATGCCCCTATGTTATTTTCTGACCCCTAAGGGAGCGTTCAAGTATTACGAAACGCAATTTTTGGAGATTTTTGACCCCCCCCCCCCCCCATGTAACGCGCCGCAACGTTTTTCTTAAAGAAACGTTTCAGAAGACCCCCTCCCCCCTCCCCCCATATTCGTTACGTAATACTTGAACGCCCCCTAAACTACCACTACCTATGCAAAAATCATGTCGATCCTTTGCTCTATGAAAAATTAAAACATCTATCCCACGGGAACCATACATTTTACCGGGATAAAAAGTAGCCTATGTGCTCTTCCAGACTATAATCTATCTCTGTGCCAAATTTCATCCAGATCCGTTCAGCCGTTCTGGCGTGAAAGAGTAACAAACATCCATCCATCCATCCATCCATCCATCTATCCATCCAAACTTTCACATTTATAATATTAGTATAGATTAGTATAGATTACTTCTAATATGACTACAGCTGTTATGTGCTAAATGATGTTTGCTCTTACTTGCATTTCCTGGTGATGTCGTGTTGCGTTATTTGTATTAGTATTTTGTTGTTGTTGTTGGTGTTGCTGTTGCTGCTGCTGTTGTTGTTGTTGTTGCTGCTGTTGTTGTTGTTGTTGCTGCTGCTGCTGCTGTTGTTGCTGCTGCTGTTGTTGCTGCTGCTGCTGTTGTTGTTGTTGTTGCTGCTGCTGCTGTTGTTGTTGTTGTTGCTGCTGTTGTTGTTGTTGCTGCTGCTGTTGTTGTTGTTGTTGCTGTTGTTGTTGTTGCTGCTGCTGATGTTGTTGTTGTTCACGTCGGGCAGCGGCCGCAGCTTGTGCCATGTGTTGTTGGACAGCAACGTGTGCTTCTAAATACGCAGTTTTTTGTACTTCCGTCATTTTATCCATGTTCACGGTTCCGTCCTGGTACAACAAAACGTCATAACTTTTATAAAGTTTACCTACTTACTGTTTAATCCAAACTAATAGCGAAATAAATCTAATAATAAGTCTGCCTAGTTTTATTTCCATAAGTATTGTCTATTATTTCAGTCAAACGAATAAAGCGGTTCCTCGAGAATTAAAATAGATTGCTGAGTGCATACAATTTCAATCGATTCTTAGTGTCTAGTCGGTATTACACCGCCTTCATTGAGTGTCTTTGATGCGACTGGAGGACTCGAGGGAGGGCCGTATTGGGGTGGCCACCCCCGCCAGTGCATTCACCCCGCAGAAAGTGAGAACGACCCCCTGAGTCCCACCAACTTTCATTCCGTAGCACGATGGTTGAACACCCTATGCTTAATTGCCTAAATTCGGCACGCGTGCGGTTCAACGACCTCGGATCTTGGGGAAACGGACGTGTGACGTATCTGATTTCCTTGATGACGGGTTCAATGAACTTTTGATGCATTTTTTGCGCTTAGTTAGACTTGGATTTTGAAAGGATTTCCCAGATTTAACTGAGGCGATTATGATAAGCTTACTGAGCTACGTTTAGCTACGCGCGTAGCTAATTTTAGCCCTGTGCGCTAAAGATAGCTGTTACACTATTATATTTCAATATAATATCTATACCTACTTAGATATATACTCTATGGTCTTAGCTCGTATATACACTTTTTATGGGATAATCTCATTACAGCTCGCGATCCAATCCCGTTGCAGGTACCTAGGTAGAATTTTAAAAAAATATCTTTTGTAATCAGGCGTCGTAGATAAAGAATTAATTTTTACAATTTAATGACTTGAATTTCTTTTAGAAAATACCTTGTTGTCTTATTCGTAGTAAAAGCGTTGTTTAGTAGATGATTATTATATTAAATGTGCATATATATAGTAGGTAGTCTTTAATTTTAATGTTTTTTAAATGGGTTAAATTTCATTCATATTTTAGTATCCCTCCCTTGCGTAAAAACATGCGATTTAAATATAAATGCCCGAGACATGTACAGTAATTCAACGTGCTATTGTTCGCGGTACCCGTCCCCTAAAGATAAGGGAGGCGCCGGCTAGGGCCGGGGCAACCTCGGGGGCCCTTATCACTCGTGCACTGATTAAAAACAAACTTACGTAAACGGAGGGTTTGCATATAGGGAAACGATAGGGTGAACAATGTTAGGGCTGATATGAAATGTACCTGAATTATAAGAAAACACACCTACTTGCTATGCTTGATTCTTCGATTTTCTTTTTATTATTATAACTATAAAATGTGTTTGATTAAATATATGAGTCCTTGAGAAACCTTATGCGTATTCTACAAAATAAGAAGCAAAATCCAAATTAATATATAAATGTTCATGAGTTTAATGGAATATAAATTTCATTCCAAATAGTATTTTGAAAAATCGCCAAATTTTTGTATGATCGGTTTATTGCCCGTTGCTAGCTGGCAAAGTATAAATATAGTCAATAATATTTGTCTATAGTTCCTGATTCATTTGAGGCAACGTCGCAATCTTCTAGAGTATTTTTGAACTACCTGATTAGTTCAGTTCAGTTACTGACACAATTTACCATTCGCATATTTATCACAAAATAAATTTGAAGAAAAATGTACTGATCTGGACAACAAACTACATGCAATAAAAAAAAACACTTACGCCAAGATCCCATAACTGGTTGTAATACGAACTCAGACGCATATCAAACTTAATTCCTAATTCGACTTATCAAATCGACACCACTTTTCACTAATATCCTCCGAGTAAGAAACATGATCGCGCAATGAAAGTACTAGGCGAACATGAAGTAACGGGAGGTTGGAAAGCCAAGGGCGGCTAGCGGCGGGTTGGGCGGCTCGAGGCGGGCGCCCTCTGCCGTCTCTATGCAGTAAGTGGTAAGTGCAAGTTAACCGCTGAGCCGCTTGCATCGATCGGTCATACTTTTCCTTAGCGACGCACCTGGGTCTGGATACATTTTCGCAGCGGAAAAATATCGTGACGACAAGCACGTTTGACGCGAAGGGAAGACGTAATTTATTTTCAAGAATAATAAGATCAAATGCCTTGATAGTTTTATCAAGGTTTTTATATTGTAAGTTATTTCGTAATAAAAACCAGAATAAAATGTTGATACAAGCGATAAAAATATTAATAATAGGTACACATATATGACTGTATTGTTATTTTTATTAAAACAATACGTCATAACGCATCGTAGATATTTTTATAGAAGACAAGTTGCTGTTCCCGTGACTCCGTGTGCATTGCGTTAATCCTTACATCTAGAAACTAAAAGGAACATGGCTGCCCAATTAACGTCCTTACGTAATGTATTCAGGTGTCATCAGTATTCATGATATATAGTCAGTCAGTATCGCTTTTATTGATAGAACATTTCAGAGCAATTTTTTGTTTTATGGAGATCTTAATTCTGAATATGGTCCCCGTTATTATTCTCGTTATATTGTTTAATGGCTGTTACGATAATCTCAGTAATAACATGTTATTTTTTGTACAAGGAAAATCACTACGTATTAAAAGTTTTAAAAGCTTTTGGTTCATATAACAGCTTTAAAGCGAGCATATACGTATTTTGTCGCAATACCTGGGCCCCAAGTCTGGTAACACAATCGATTCATAATCGAACAGCAACCGCGTAAATGTCACTTTTGACAGATATCCCATACAATATCTGTCAAAAGTGACAGTTACTATGCGGTTGCTGTTCGATTATGAATCGATTGTGTTACCAGACTTGGGGCCCTGCAATCGTGCAAGAGACATCCCTCGCACCATTGTATACAGCTACGTGATTTTGTAAGGACTCATTACACTGTCTTGGTTTCCACATCGAATCTTTGAATTTATCTTTTATGGAGTAAGTATGAAATCGTAAAACTCGGTTTCATTAATTAGTATGAGGCGGCCCGTAAATCCATAAAATGCGGGGCACTTGCAACTTGATAAAAAAAATAATGTCCTCATAATTGTCTTTGAAATGAAATAATATTATCAATCAATAAAACAAATATAATCTAGGATATATTGAAATAAGATAAAGATCTACTAATTCCATGTACTCGTATAGTTCTTACAACGTAAACCTTTTCCGTAAATAGGCAAGCCTCATATTTCAGTACCACTTATCTGAACTTTTATTCCTGTATTTAGCTTACTGTTAACAGGTAGTTTAAAGGGGTGAACTACGTCATAGCTATATCTTTGCCATGATGGCATGTGTCGAGTGGAGAAGCCTTGAAGCCTTCAGTGCAAGTGGTGTTCAGGGTAGCGGGTTGCGGTCCCCCGCAGGAGGGGAAGGGAGGCCGTAGTAGGAATATCCTTCACCTCCCGCGCTAGGTCAGGGTTAACGGTACCCCCGAGCTCGGGTGACGGGACCCACCTTCGGCCTTGGATGCGTAGGCTAATGCACTTTATATACAGCTGCCTCCCTACTCCTACAGGCATACTCGCACGTTGTACCATATACCTACAACCGAGATGAGAATCTCTACATTGGCGATTCATTGTTTTCGCAAAAACTGTTTCAAGTTTGCAAATATTAAATATTGTTTCACAACAATTCAAATTTAAAGTTTGCAATATTAAACTGTCTGCTCGAAAAATCAGCAAACAGATTTCCGTGTAGGTAACTGAATTACAGGGCGGCGTCATAAAAACAAAACGTCCGCGGACATGCGTAGCCAATTCCAACGTCGCGACAGTCGTATTGCGCATCGAGCATCGACGACAACCTTATAACTATCGTATTAGAGCAGATAATTCATTAGCATAACTCGCTACGTGGAAATGAAATATAAGCGTTCAGTAATAGTTCACATGGCGTCGTCGTTAAGGTTCAAAATTGGTGTGTACAGCGATTTTCGTTTTAAGTGTGTTGAGATAGGATTACGAGTGTTCGTGCTGAGGGATAAGGTTGAGATTTGCGCGAAGAGTTTCGGCGGGTGGCGGGTGGCAGTGGGTCGATAAGAGCCGGGCGTCGGGCGCGCCGATCGATAGAGAGGGGCGCTACCCCTGTGCATCGCCCGCGTGCCCATACATTACATGACAATACATTCCATATCTTAGTCGCTGACATTGCCAAGACATGATTGTCTTACGAAATCTTTGCTACTAAGCTTGGTGGGTAAAATCAACAAGAAGTTAGATTACTATGTTTAGTGCCTTTTATTAATGTAATAACGTTTATCAAGTAAAATCATTCCTTCGAAGCCGTAATAGCTATTCAAAAGTCCTTGCGCAAACCGAATTATTAAACAATAAACTGCATACCACACTAAATATACGAACCAATCCAATTTCTGACACAAATAACAGGACACTACATCACACTACTAGTATTGAGATCCATAAAAGATAAATAAGTTTATTTTAGTTCACTTAGATAACATTTGATGTTATAATACCTATCTAATCTCCGTGGGTATCGATCGTTGTCATTTGTGCGTGTTATCAACACGAACAATGTGAATCTACCTAACACAGAGTTCAGAACCCAATCATGTTCTTCATTATTCCGTTTACTTTCTATAAGAATTTAAATATATATAAAAATCCATAAAAGTTATTAAAAACTGTGCAATATATTTATACTTATCCTTTTTGCTTAACCTAGACTTTTATTACGAAATAATCAGTTTCGATTTGGTATCGTTTACCAACGTTTACCCACGCGCCCTTGTAGTCTATAATATAACGAGACCTTTCATTTTTCAAAGCAGCAAATCAAATCCAACAGGCTTCTAATTGTGTAAGATGTCGATAATAGAGCTGGTTATGCAATTATAT
This sequence comes from Pheosia tremula, assembly GCA_905333125.1. Classification (NCBI taxonomy): domain Eukaryota; kingdom Metazoa; phylum Arthropoda; class Insecta; order Lepidoptera; family Notodontidae; genus Pheosia; species Pheosia tremula. Next base: position 7,790,942 of record HG995404.1, on the reverse strand, counting down.
TAGCTAAGCTAATGAATAAAATGTTAAATATGATAATATATAACATTTTATTCATTTACTGAAAGTAAATTATTTGTTTTTTATCCCAAATAAAATAAGTAATTGGTTATACCTTCATACCCGACCGTTTGAACTTATTGTATAATTGGACTACGTTTTATTTCAGTTCAATATTGAGAACTATGTAAAATGAATTAATATATTATTACTTAATTAATTATTGCAATCAGTCATGTCAGCTATGCGAATAAAATGGATATAAAATTAATTACGTGATTTTATGTTTGCCCACACCGAGTGACACAAAGTTTTAAAGTAAATTAGAAATTAAAGAGACTAACTTGAAAATTTATCGTTGAGGTGACAATCTTCATGGACTCGGCGTAGTTCCTCAGCACGGAGTCAGTGCTGAGGCAGTTCTGCCGCCACTCGTACAGTTGCTCCAGCCTCGTGATGCAGCGCTCGCAAATTTTCTTCGGCAGGAAATCGTCCTTCGATATCTGCTGGATGGAGTGGATGACTTGTTAGAGAGTGGGATGATCAAGGTCAGAAAATGTGTGTAAAAGAGGCAAATGACAAATATACAGACAGCTAATGAAGGTAGAGAAATTAAAGAAATGTAAATTTGGTATATATGCGAATATGAAAAAGTTATTGATCATTGTAAGATGAAAAGGGGCACACAATATAGGTATTAATAAGGGTAGACCATGAAGCATATATCTATATAGCGTAAACATAAATTACTTTGTATAGTTTCCTCGTAGGATGATTGGGACTTGTAAAAAAGTTCACCTAAAAATAGTTGTAAAATGTAATTTTATAAAACTCGCATATTTTAATGATATCAATTTCTTATTATTTATGCGAATACTGCACATTGATATAAAACTAATTTTAAGGATATGTTTTAAGTTCCCAACGTTTCGGCTGCTTTACAGCAACCATGGTCACAGGAACGTAAGAGCATAAAATAAATGCGATAAAATTAGTTTTATTTAACAGTAAAATTATGTTCAAATTATTTACAATCTTTATTCTTATTGAATCGCCGAACAGTATCAAACGTAGCCTTTATTTCTAGGTTTATTACGGTCATTATCAGTCACATGTGTACAAGGGGATTAGTTGACCGACACGTGGCTGCCACCCGATCGAGTCCCCGGTGGTTCAAGCGCGGGATTCGCAGGATCCCTGTCTATAGCACTGTTCGTTGACCCACTTCAGACCAAGAATGCGTTGGCCGATACCCGTGAGGTCAACGATCTATTGTATAGATTACAAACATATGTGTGTGTTTTTAACTACACTTTACAGAACTAAGGCCTAATCGAGAGCAGGTATCGATGTCAACTCATTAAATATAATACTACAAATTTTCACAAGTGGTTTGATATCTTTCGCCAAGTGTACTACAATTATTTTTGGAATTTAGTTATTCCTACTATTCGTTGTTTTGAGCAATATTTTTCCGACATCTCAACAGATGAATGTTACAAAGAATTATAATAACATATATAAGAAAATTCTTGAAATATTTTTGCAAATTAATCAAGGATTTGATTACATGAAAGTGTGCTCACGTAAATTTTAAAAGCGGAAGGTTTCCTTTTATCCAGAGCTCGGACTCCTCTATACACTGCACTGGCTTAAATACCATTAGATATTTTAAGGAAACTATGTTGTAAATAAAATAAATAAATAACTATTGCAAATAATATAAAAAAGTCTACTGTTCATTAAAAATAGAATTATTTAAGTATGAATTTAATAAATATCATACAAAATAACTTGAATTTTTTTATAAATAATACAAAAAATCAACAGGTATAAAAAGATTGCGCTATTCAATGTTATGCTCGTAGCAGCTTAGTTCGTAGCGCGCAGGCGTCTACGAAGCTACGACCGCGCTACGAACAAAGCTGTTTACGTTGACATTATTGTAGCTTATTATTGGAGCCGCTTGTGCAGCAGCCGGTGGATTGATAGCTACAGATAATGGTGGAACATAGTATGTACCTGACTGCAAGGAAAGTGAAGGCCAAAAGTTACTCACCATAGTGGGTAAGCAGGTCCTCAACTTGAACAGTATCTGCCGCTGCTCCGACTCCTTATCGAATATGTGGAGCCGGGGCCCGCTCTTCAGGGAGCACAGCCGACAGAGGTCGGTGAACGCCGTGAAGTTCAGGTCTTCGGGCTCGGTCATCGCGAAGCACCTGATCAGGAGGTCGAGGAGGCAAGAGTTGTCCATGTATACGGCGGTAGTTCTCGGGTGGCGGGAGACGGTCAGCGCCGCATGTCGCGGGTGCAGGGAGGCGTCGCGCCGTGGCTGCGTCCGGGGGGCACTGGGGTCGCGGCGCGCGCCACCCGGCCCCCCCCGTGCCGAGCCCCCCGGCCCGCCGCCCCCCGCCCATCTCCCCCCGCCCCGACCGGCCGCGGAAAATGCGTAGTTTTCCCATTTAACGGCGTCTGATGGCGATATGCAATTGATTGGGATGTTTGTTTTACGTGCTTGACGATGTGGCGATTTTACTGTAAATAATGGTCGCGTGACCGTTCGAAACCTTTCAATCGCAGAAAGTTAGAGAGCGTTTACGAATAATTTATAAAGCGGATGCGGAAACCCCGCTCGGGAAATTTTCAATTATTGAATTTAACTATTGCGTACAGTCTTCATGTAAGCTGGGCATAATAGCATTGATACTTTCTCTATCATCCTCAAATCAAAGAGACGTGACACTAACGTCACACTACGGACAAAACGGTCGTCTCCGATTGATTGACGAACTGAATGAAACTGAACGAACTTATTTTATTTATAATGTGTATTTATTGAAAGTTTTATTGCTATTAATTACTTGACATTGTGCAAAATACCCGCTAAGTTGCGGGTGAGGCCATATTCATATCCATTTTATTTCATCGCATCTCATTTCGTAAAGAAAGAAGAAGAAGATTGACGAACTGATTTGCTTATAAAATTTGAATCTAATATTTTATTAAATCGCATATCATTTCGTAAAGAAAGAAGAATAACAAATAGGTATTGTATGAGTTAATAACAATGTCTTCGACCGGCTCCGATGCGGAGTACCACGCGTACTCTGAAAGGACTCTCGCGATAATCAAGCCCGAGGCGATGGAGGACACGGAGGCAATAGAAAATCTGATCCTAAAAAACGGTTTCAATATTCTAGCGGTTAGTGTATATATACTAGCTATTTGTCGATGTACATACCTATGCCATGCTTAGTTTGGTGATTTGTGATTGGTAGGTTTGTCCAATGCAAGACCATTCAGTATTTGTAGTTGGTAGTGACCTTGCTTTCAGTACCGAGGCTCCCGGCTTCGAATCTTGGTAGGGACGAACTTTGTGTGATGACCACGAAAGTTTGTACCCAAGTCATATAGATGTTTAATATTTATATAAGTAATACATCCTGTCCCTATATATAAGTCGATATAAGTGATAAATCCCTCTCGCATTAAGGGGAGGCCCGTGCCCAGCAGTGGGACATTAAAAAGGGCTGGTATTATTATTATAATACATCCTGAGTTCGCACCAGTCTATTGTACGGTACCATAATTCAAGCGTTGCTTAGTAGGTCGGACCGTATAGTTGGTGTGTTCGTCTGGCGATATTTATTTATTTATTATTAGTATCTGTAGATTTGATTATTATCATGGAGATTATATCATAACACGGGTTTTTTTGCCGTCTATTTGTTCGAGCATTGGGGCAACACTACTGGGCCAATTTCAATGGGGTTTCCAATATTGGATAGCCTAAGGTTGCACTCAAAATACGGTACATATCATCATCACGCTATGTAGATCGGGGATCGAATTGCACAGCAAAATTGATAAATGAAGCATATTCGTGAAAATTATTATGAATTTCAACGAAACAAAATTCTAATACGATGTCGATGTTAAAGTCTCAATAAAAACTAATTTGAATTTATATGCGCCGAAGCAACAACGCGAAGGACATTTACATAAAAATAACCCTATTGGCAATTACATTAATTATCAAAATGAATAAGTATCTAAGAATTATTCAAATTGTACAATTATTGTAGAAGTTATCGGAGCATTTAATCTACTTTTAACGTTACGTACCTACTGCAACATAAAGCACAAATGTTGTATTAGCACGCATATTTATGTTGACTAACTTTACAATGTATTTTATGTATTTGACATAGACAGAAAATTTTATAAATATTTTTTTCTAGCTTCTGTCTGCAGCTCCCCCCACAGCACTTCGATAAAACAAACCTTCTAGCTAACGCTATAGCTCGCCGCAACCATAGCTTTCTATTAGTGATATAGTTTTTAAACCTGATCAGTAGTTTCGAAAATCACCTCCTACATCCAAACTTACAAGTCTACCTCTTTACAATATTAGCAGCTATAGACAGAAACTAATTACGTAGAAAATAAGTACCCATTTATAGTAGATTCTTGCTTGGCCGTAACCATAACGGGGCAGCTGCCTGGCTCAAGGAGTCAATTGAAAATGATATCTTTACTGATGTCAATAAATTATGTGACTTAATAGTATCTTAGCAAATGAAGGTAGCCAAATATAGGAATAAAAACTCCATTGGTATCAGCGGGCCTATTATGTAAGTCTGTTTTAACAACCTTGCATATTTCTATCGACTCATTAGTCAATAGAAATACAAGATTTTTTGTAACAGATTTGCAACAGTGTTGTAATTAGTTTGCAGACCTGATTCAATCATCTCGCGTATTTATTATATATAAAATAACCTACAAATAAATTCACCCTCGACCTACTGATGACTCAAATACGTAAAACTCGAACAAATTTTCCACGAAAACGATTTTTAAGAAAACGGTAAAACATTCAATGGGTATATACATTTTTACTGAATAAGGATATCAACCGATATATATATACCTTTCGTAAGCGTAAACACGAAAATAACTTTGGCGAAGCCGGTTCACAGTTACTAGGAAATCATAATATCAAGGCAATTGTAATTTGGCCTTCACAAACGAAGGCCTACGTTGCGCGGCGCGCGGCCGGTGCCGCCACCGGCAACACGAGGCAAGGGTTGCGATATGCAAAACTCATATCGGCATTAGTCGAGAGTCGGCGAGAGGGAGCGTTCATTATTACGTGTCACATGCAACCCTTGTTAGTGTAGGGCTGGCACTTGTAGAGCACAGGGTTTCACAAATAACTATCCACCTATATCTATCTAAAGAAATTTTTGATGTAGGTAGGGAGTAGTAGGTAGTAGGCACAGGAGGTAATTTTATTGCATTCCCAGATAATATATTTTCGTTGTTTTATGATACTCATGGAGTCCACCGACATTGGCTTGAAGTTGTGTACTTGCTGTTATTTTGGATAGAAAGCCATAAATATTTTTAATAAAGTTTATTCAGAGAGACGACGACGATTCAGAATGATTTTAAAAATGACATTTTCAAAGACAAATACCGATAAAAAAGCTGTTGCCATAACACACAATATTATGTTTATGAACATACTGACTTTTTTTTTAAAGTGACAACCTTTAAATACCTAAAACCATCTTACGAGAATGTTGATGGTATTAGTATACTACCTATCATCTAGTTATGACTACACATACTTATGGCTTTATGTCATGCATGTTCATGGTAATATTGCTAGAAACGAGACTTGAAAAGTCATTTACACGTAAGAGTTTAGTTTAAAGGTATCTATTATAGTTAGAGTGTGAAGTCCGCCAACCCGCACTGAGACTGCGTGGTGGACTATGGCCTAATTCCCCTCGCATTGATGGGCAGCCTGTGCCCAATTGTGGCACAATAAACGGCTAATATAATTATTATTTATTATAGTTATATAACTATAATACTCACCTTCCTATATTGTGTACATTATAACAGATATTGACAATTCAAACTCTTCATATTTTTACTTACTGGCGAATGTATTATTTTTGGGCAACCCTATACGCATAAAGCAAATCTTCGGCCGCCCCAGCTCTCCCGACGGTCACCGCTGTTATCTATAGAAACCATAGAAAAAAACTAATTATACAACCCCTTGACGTTTCGAGGGGTCAGTGTTTGCTATGCCTACTAGCCGTTATTCTTCTGTATGCATAATATGTCTGCCTATTGAATCTAAACCATTTTTTAAATCAATTCTCATTTCATGTTGTACTAGGTACCTTCTGTATTTAATTACTTATTAATGTCATTTTAATAATTCATGTAGGTATGTAGCGAACAAGTTTGCATTAAGTCATTTCATAATATAATGCCTTTACTTACCTATGTGTCCCGGTAGAGACAAACTTTATGAGATGAGCATTATTTGACGATCAGTATTTTGTAATACATGGACGTTTATAACGTCTATATACCTAGGTGAGAAGTTTTATACTGGAATCGTTCACAGTACATTTCACGTAACGGATATTTTTTCTAACGCCCGACGGACTCACCAACTGTACGGTCCCTATCAGTTCCGTTCAGGTTGACATGGACCTACCCAGTTGTTTATTTAAGCTTATATGTATGTAAAAAATACATTTAAATATTTTTTATTTTGATTAATAATCTCCTTTTTTCGTCAGTTAAATGGGTCTTACCTAACCAGGACTCTAGCTAACTACAAAGTTTGTATAGAAGACGCCCAGGGGATTTAACTTTACGCCTTTTGGTACCCTAGTACACTATAGTTTGCTAGTCTAATGCAGGGGTTCCCAAACTTATTTTGTCTACTGCCCACTGCCCACACACACACACCATGAATTATTTTCTAACGCCCCCATTTTTAACTTCAAATGAAATTAATTATTGTAAGCCTCTACAGAACGCTCCCCTTTAGGCCTGCAGCGCCCACAAGGGGTCGTTATCGCCCACTTTGGGAAAGGCTGGTCCAATGTTTATATTCTATACAGCGCCGGCAAGTCCGCCTCACGCCCGAGCAGGCGGCGGAGTTCTACAAGGGCCACTACGGACGCCATCACTTCCCGCACCTCGTGGCGCACATGTCCAGCGGGCCCATCATCGCATTGGTCCTCGCCACTAGGAATGCTATACAGAAGTGGCGGACGCTCATGGGACCACCGAGGTGAGTATATCATCGTCGGTTATGTTTGCCGGGTCTAGTACACGCCCGTGCTTACCTTATGCTTAATTTGTGAGCACAACCAACTCAGCTCGGGGAACGGAGAGACTCAAAGATTCGTGACGTACCGGGTGTACTAACGAAGCGTGCTCCGCAAGCCCGGAGACAGATAACATCTGCGTAAATGTCACTAAAATAGTTTTGAAGAACCTAGAATTATTTATTAATTCTATGAGGATAACGTAGGCGCGAGGTGGTATGTTTCTACAGTGTAGGTACCTAAGAATGTTTGGCCAAGCCAGTGGCTATGACTTTATTGCATTAGGATTAGGACAATATTGGTATTTTTTAGTAGGCATAAATCATAAACTATTATGAATTCCGTGCCAAGTCCAGATACATTTTAATAGGGCGTTCATTTTGTTTTCATTAATAAATAATCTGTTTTGGTAAAACTAAATATAATAACTAAGTACTACATTAATTCTAACAAGTCTGAACGTACGATCGTGCACAAAATGCATGTCTGCGCAAACGCTCGCGTCTGCTTCGACTTTTAGTTATGAGATACAACTACCTACCTACATTTATGCCAATTCAACACATTACGTTTCAGTTGCGCGAACGGTATACGATCAGCAAGAACTCCTATTGCAACCGTAACGCTATATAATCGTAACACTTTAGTTACATCACTTGCTTCACCCATGTGTGCTCAAATAAATGCTGGACAGACATTAAGTCGGTGTTGTCTGAGCCGGATTTTCGAGCTAGTGGTGTCCGCAGGGTGGTGGAGGCGCAGGCGTACTGGCCGGACAGCGTGCGCGCGTGCTACGGCCGCCGCACCATGTACGGTGACTACTTCAACGGAGTTCACGGCAGCGAGAACCAAGCCGAGTCGGTCAGAGAGATACACTTCTTCTTTCCTACTAGTATGTTTGTGTAATGTACTACTCTCACAAAAATAACTTAGTGGACCCAGTAGCGGTACCTTCATACAAGTCAAAAAGCCGGCCATGCTTTAATTTATCTCAAACAAAAACATCTATTTTCAAAGTGCATCAAACATTTCAAATTTCGCGCATTTATTGCAGTACATAACAACGTTTTAACATTGCAATGCATCGAGGTCCACTATGGACCACAACAGTTGCTAGATTTAGACCTACATATTGTTTTTGATTTGAACCTGAAATACTAAGGTGTTCGTGTCCGGCCCGTCAATTAATTGACAATTGAATCCAGTTTCGTAATTGTGACCTTTGACAGTTTTAGTATGTTATACAATTACTTGTACTTATTAGTAAACTGGGGGAACTTTGGCGTAACTATCTATGACTATAGCTGCAGAGTATACGCTCGTGAAGTTATGCATACAAATATCACCGTAAATAGTAACTAACATTCAACCTTTACAGTGATAGTAGGGCCGGTACTACGCAACTGGCAAGTGACCGACTACATTCAGAAGAACATCACGCCCACTCTCCTGCCGGGCCTGACCGCGTTGGCGCACGAACGCCCCGCAGAGCCTATCATCTGGCTCGCTGAATATCTAATGAGGCACAACCCTAACGAGCCCGAGTTGGCTTCGCAAACCTCCGAGCAGAAGGAAGACAAGAAGTGCCACACGCCTAAGCCGTCTGAAGAAACATTGGTCAATTATTAGTTAATTAAATAAAAAAATAAATTGGGTTTTGCAAAAAAAATGTGGAGTCGTCAAAACCAGGGTACCATGATCTAAATATGAAGACTAGAATTTGGTCTAGATACAGTTTGAAGTTGTAAATTCGGCGATAAGAGTAGTACCTATCAGTTTAGGGAACAACTCCTAGCTGATGAACATTTCACTAAGGCGGAGATTTGGAACGTTAAAATTAATAACAAATTACGAACCTAGACCTTTCCACCTTTATCTACGATGTGCAAAGTACATCTGATGTAGTCCTTTTTTCGAAAGTAAACTAGGGGAACAAATATAACCAAATCAATTATTTTCCCAACTTTATTTATAGAAACAGTTTACAAATGAGCTATCACAGGCTAGCGTGTGTTAGAATGATGTCGTTGCAAATAATAGTTGTTACAGCAATGGATATTATTACGTTATGGTTACACGATACGTTTACTTGAAAAAAAAAACATCTTAACAAAATATACTTACTATAATATATAATTATAATCCACACAAATCGCTTATAAATGCCGTTTAGATGTGCTGCAAAAGGCTATTTCTCTTTTATTTTTTTAAAACATGTTCACGAATTTATACGTCATCTAAACAACATTGTAAAGCTGTTTCTAAATAATACAAAATCGTACTGTGACCATTTACATTGCCAAAAAGTACTACATAATATAAACATAACTAAGTATTCTTAGTTATTTTTTTCATCACATGTATCAATTATAATTACTAATCCGCAAAATTAAAGTGTCACAATATTGTTTTGTCAAATATAACACAAACTTAATACTACAAAGATTTGGTAGAAAAACATGACTTAATTAATATTATATAGGAGATTATCGAATATTTGCTAAAAATTAACTGCAACCAACAGTATCTGAAAAAACAATAAATTATAATTAATATTTTAGCGGTGTAAGCGACTGATAATAACTATTTATAACTAGCTTTGCTTTCTTTATGCCCTGCAGGGGCGATAAGGAGTTGATAAATAAGTAGTTTTGCAACTTTATAATAATAATAATATCTCCAGACGAACACACCAACTTTATAGTCCTACACTAAGCAACGCTTGTATTATGGGTACCGTATAATGGACTGGGGGTGAACCCAGTAGTTACTTATATAGATATTAAACATCCATGACTCAGATACAAACATTTATGCTCATCACATAAAGTTAAAAAAGGGCCCTAATTATTTTTTTTCCCCGGGCCCTTCGTTACATAGCTACGCCACTGGTGTTACACACACGCAAACATATTCAAATCATTTATTTCGTAATGGCCTACGGGGGCACTTGCAAATTGTCATTTATTTATTTTTTCTTAATTCAACAACCGGATTGGAATGCGACCTCAAATGAGAAGATCCGACAAGAAACACAATAGGTTTGTCTTTTTTTTATTATTTTTAAAATACGTTCTAGTGTGTTGCCATGCGAGACGTACACATTCTACACTTTGAAATCATAAATCTTAATTGATCTAGATATTTGAGAGATCAGTCTCTGCTGCTTTATCATCCAAATAATCCAAGTTTTCACGATTGTTTTGAACTCACTATGGAGCATGTCTCGGTTACGAAACAAGGTTCAAAACACATCGAACGTGTCGGAGAGTGTGTCGACGGGTGTAGGATTGTTACTCACGTGCTTAGTTCCTCTTCTCGCGGTACATGTGCACGTAGGCGGCGTCGGAGGGCGAGCACAGCCCGATCTTCTGGCACACGCCCTTCGTGCCGAACTGCTCGATGAGGTGGATCACGCTGTCGCCGTATATCTCCAGCATCGTGTGGCACTGGCGCGAGTGACACATTGGAATCAATTAAAATCAGTGAGACGTTACCTGACATCCATTTTTTTACGATCTGTTTTAATAACTTATTTTCTTTGGAAAACGAACAGCTATCATACCCTCATATTTGGTTGTTGCTTGCGGTCCGATCTACGCACCCCACCCCAGGGTCCCCCAGTTCAAACTATAATACTAGGACCGTGGTTGCTGTAAAGCAGCCGAGACGTGGATAACTTGCAAAAAACTAAATTACAGCGTAAAGATGTCCAAAATTTTTCGTAGAAAAATAAAAAACATTGACATTTTGAATTTCGCGCCCTGACCCTGAGCTTCCACCTTAAGGAAGTTCCTCAAGGTATAGATGCTCACCCTGGCGTTGTACTTGGCGGGCAGCAGCGCGCACGACTTCTCCACGATGTGCACGATGTCGCGGTCCACCTTGTCGTTGCTGAGCACTTTCTTCACGGCCAGTACTACGGTCTCACACACGGCACAGTCCAAGATCTCCTCTGTCGAACGGAATATCACATTGTCATATATCCCACAAGTATTATAAAAGCAAAAGTTTGGATAGATGGATGGGTGTTTGTTACTCAATCACACCAGAACGGCGGATCTGTATGAAATTTGGCACAGAGATAGACTATAGTCTGGAATAGCACATAGGCTACTTTTTATACCGGTAAAATCTATGGTTCCCGTGGGATAGATTAATATGTTAGCATACGTACTCTTTAATCGCGGGTAACACCGCGGGGCGCAGCTAGTATATATATATGTCTTAGATATATCATCATATATGCGGCTATATACAAAATATGTACACAGATAGAATTTTAAGGTGATAATGTATATCACCCAGTCACTAGTTGCCGACAAGTTCTCGTCCATTCACAATGGCATTACAAAGCACTTTGCTACCGAAAAACTCATTGTAATGTTATTGTAAATAGATGAATTAATCTTAAAATGTGGGGCTAAATATCCACCCGCATCTCCCGCATCAAATTATTTCACTTAAAGGAAGCTACATTATCCCTGAGCGCTATGGGCTATGTTTTGTCGAGGTGCCGCGGGCGTAGCCGAGGGAAGAAGCTAGTGGCTACTGAGCAAAAAAAAAAACAATTTTAAATTTATATTTTGTCAACTGTCAGTAAGTAGTACTTACTTTTAACGTTCTTGATGTTGCCGGGCTGGCACAGTTTCAGCTCCTCGCACACCTGCTCCGGCTCCAACTCCTGGGCGAGCAGGCTGATGACCAGGTCCGCGTACTTCTCCACGAACTGGTCGCAGTCCGCGCGGACCGACTTGGGCATGTGCTTGCATACACCGTGGACTACTTTCTTGATTTCGTCCTGGTGTTATAAAATTGTATTATTAGCCTGCGTTTGCACGAGAAAAAAGTTGATCTAATCATCGACACCAAAGTGGTTGTAATGTGATAATATGTACCTTATATTATATGTCATAGTCTAAAGTCAACCTTGCTCTATTCAGTCCAGTAGTTGCCCGTGATACTCGAACCAAGAGACAAGGCAGAAAAGAATTCCAAAAACCTTGTTTTGTAATTAATTATAAAGTAATCGTATTTTTTGCTTATCAAGCTTGCTAATTAAAGCCGTGTTCATGATAGTTGCTAGTAAACCAACCACTATCCTCCTCTCCTGAAAGTCGGTAGTTGCGTGAAGAATATAATTGGAAAATTAATATTTACACTACAATATTAATAGGATATAGCAGTCATAGCCAAGTTGGTAGAACGCTTGCCTCGGTAACGAGGATTGCAGGATCAAATCCCGGCTCGGACCTCTGGGATTTCATGTGCGAATTTCATTTTTTCAACCATGATTATCACTTGCTAAACGGTGAAGAAAAACATCGTGACGAAACCTGCATGTCTGAGATAACCCCTCGAATGATGTGTGAAGTCCACCAACAAGCACTAAGCCAGCGTGGTGGACTATGGCCTAATCCCCCTCGCTTTGAGGGGAGGCCCGTGTCCAGCAGTGGGACATTAAAAGGGCGAGTATTATTAACTACCAACCTTTTTACATTTAGGATTTTTTTATCTGTAATACCGCCTGATACTCATGTGGCCACCTTTTCGAGTTCATTCAATGTGTAGTAGGTAGCTCTAATGCAATCGTTGTAGTATCAGGGCCACGTTACACGTCTAGAATACCCTAGAATCTAGGCCATAGTCTCTAGAATATTCATGGAATTCCAGAACTAGGCCCTTGATGATGATAATGAATGGCCTAATCCACCTCACATTGAGGGGAGGCCCGTGTCCAGCAGTGGGACATTAAAAAATGGCTGGAATTATTATTATTAGGATATTGTTAATTATAAAAATCACATTACCTCGTTATGTTTGTCTTTGATCTGGTCGTCGATCTCCTTGAGCACGAACTCGCACACGACGCAGACGGTCTTCTGCTGCAGCGGCGGCTTCACCGGCCGCCCGTTCACCGTGTCGTCGGGGATCTCATTTGTTTCTGTGATAGACAACCACTTATTTTTTGGAAAATGACGTAAAGTGTCCTCTACTTTAGAGGTGGGCCTCTTAGGTAGAGGACACTTTACTGACGTATTATCGGACTTCTTCGGATAAGTTGTGTGCAAGTCAAGTTTCACTATTTTGGTTTCTTATATTTACGCGAAAAGTACACATTGAATAAAACTAATTTTACGAATTTTATCGCTTTTAGTAACTAAATATGAGGGTACCCCGGTTCAAACTATGATACTAGGACGTCAACTACGTCCGTCAACGAGTCCTCCCGTGACCATGGATGCTGTAAAGCAGCCGAAACGTCGGGAACTTAAAGAACATAATTGACAATTGAATATCTCTCTGAATAACAACAGGGCTTCGCTGCTAAATGGGACGCCCTGGTATGGGCGGGAAATTTATGCAAGTGTGAATTAGTTGCTAGTCGCGCGCGACCCTCGCCTACCAGGGTTGAGATTACTGGCATTGAAAATAGATCGATATTTTCATATGAATAAGGACCACAATTGTGTTTACGAAAAAAACATTTAGACTTCCAAGTATTTTTATCGTTAATAAATAAAAGCTATTATTTAATATTTGGCTCCTCAACTTACCAATATCAGCGTTCTTAGGTTTCGCGACCAACATACTAGCAGGCAGCAGCGACTTGCCCCTGAAGTTGTTCCTATCTCCTCTCAGCTGCGGCTGCTGGTGGTACTTGTCAACGCCGCTGTGGGTGATCTTCAACGGGTCCGTCTGTTTGTCGTCGCACAGCTTCAGGAACACGCAGATCTCTTGGGCGTTGAAGTTGGCCACCAACATCTCGACCAACTGGTTGGTGTACGTGTCCACAAAGTCCACGCATTGCGGCCGGAGTTTAGCTGATAAGTGGGTGCAAAGGTTGTCGAGGGCGTCGCGGATTGTCTTCTAGTCGACAAAAAAAAAATAGCGTGATTCAGAAAGGGTATACTAACCGTTTGTCCCTGCGCTTTTTTAACGCATTTGTAAACATTATGTGAAGTCAGAATTTCGATTGCGACTTTAAAATTAAATTTTGTTTTCAACAAAATGACATGTGTGATTGTGAGTCAATTTAAAAAAAACTAATTTAACCCAGTGTACATGTGGTGGAAATAGTTATTTTATTTCAAAAACCTGTATTTTTTAAATATGTTAAGATATTTACCTCAGTGCGGTTGTTCTCAAGCACGGTCTCGAGTTGTTGCACCGCGAACAGGCACAGTGGGCAGTTGGTCTTTTCCGCGTTGATGTCCACCAGCCGCACCTCTTGCAGCTGCGGGCAGATGCCCAGCGCTGGGCACACCTGTGGCCATAATCAACCCACTATGAATATGTTTCCAAAACATAACACAAGCATTGAGAGATCCACATACAGATGGATAGTGCGTAATTCTCTTGCGGTCTGAACAGTCTTGCCAGCTTTTATACTGTAATAGCTTTAATAGTAGCTTCCAGTTTAGAGTATACTTTATGAAAGCACAAAGCATCCAGTGCCTTTGTTATTATTTATATTAATGAAATAAAATATTGCTCCTTTTGTTTTTTTTTTATACCTTATAGGCAAGTATTTGATCTCGATCTCACCTGATGGTAAGTGACGATGAGATCTACGATGGAGCATACTTGCCTAGGTAGGAAGGCGGCAGTAGATCGAGACGCTACATTCACTAGGCACATGCAGCGCAGCTGATCTGACCCGCCATCCATGAATGGCAACACCGAACATCATGCCGGAACACGGCTAGGCCGCTTGGCGACATGGCTTTGTTCAGTGGGTGGTGACTAACCACGGCCGCAGCCTACCACCAGTAGAGTTGTCACCTGGTTGGCACCACCCAGGGTCACGTTTAGGGTATCTCGAGGGTACTTAATTCTCCTACGGACGAAGGTGACTCGACCCCAATTAAAAAGACAAATCGTAGTGCAATTCAGACAATGTGACATTTTTACGGCATATAAACTTGTGACAAACTTGCTCTCATTCGACTATGGTCTTTATTCGTCAGCGATAAGAGTTGATAAGCGCTTACGCTGGCGGGGTCGATGTTCTGCACGAGCAGGGCAATGACCGCGGGCCCGTACTGCGTGACGAACTGCTTGCACTCCTCGTTGACCGACTGCGGCAACTTGTCGCACGCCTTGTCGACCAATGACATTATCTCGTCCTGTAAGAAAAAGGTTGTAGTGATTAGTTTTTTTTTATTACATTGTCAAGTATTTGATCTCTATCTCTCCTGATGGTAAGTGACGATGAGATCTACGATGGAGCATACTTGCCTAGAAGGTAACTGTTCACTCTCGACTTGAAAACACCCAGATTGAAGTCAACGGGGAACAAAGACGCCGGTAGCGTGTTCCATTCCTTGGCAGTTCGCACGATGAAAGTAGAAGCAAACCGCTTAGTACGTACCGAAGGAATGTTCACAGTGTACATTCATTACCATCATCAAAGGCCTAGTTTTAGAATCCCAAGAATACGCTAGAGTCTGGGGCCTAGATTCTAGGGTATTTTAGACGTGTAACGTGGCCCTGATACTACAACGATTGCATTAGAGCTACCTACCTACACTTTGAATGGACTCGAAAGGGTCGCCACACGAGTATTAGGCGGTATTACGGATTAAAAAAGACAATGTAAAAAGGTTGGTTGATTGGTTTGTTTACCAGGAAAAAAAAAACTTAATTTTATCACATAGAAAATAACTTAAATATTGACAAACTTATATAATTTAAAAAGTGTATTCCGTACACTTTTCAAAGCTACTTAATATTTACAAAAAGTGTAAAAAATTGGCCCATGCGGTAGCGTGCCCAAGATGCTGGCCGCATTTCCTCACTGAATAGACAAAGCTACTCGCTGAGCGAGGAAATGCCCAGCCCTTGAGTCGCCGGTTGCGTCGACCAATCTTCTTGAAAGATTTTCTATAAAATGTATGTCGCTTGGGCCCCATGGACCTAGGATTATTTATTTATATCTACCTAGCATTTTATCACATTAAATGTAAATATAAAAAAAAGTTAATAGAAATATAACGAATCTCACCTCATTCTTAGAGTCGCTGATCTCGACTTGCACGTAGTGGAGGAAGTACTGGCAGAAGGAGCAGACGGCCTTGCCTTGCGGCGGCGCGCCCACCAGCATGCGCGCCAGCGGCAGCGGCGGCGGCGGCAGCGACGCCGGCCGCTCCGTCATCGCACGCACGTTGATTGGCTTGCCACCTACTGGCAACACAGCCAGCTGGGGAACCATTTGCAACGTGTTAGCAAAATAACTCAAAACTTAAGCCACAGTAATTTCAATGAAAATATATTGATACATATTTTCATTGAAATTACTGCTTTGCAGCAACCTCGGGGGGTTTGGGGTGTTTGACGTCCTAGTGTCATAGTTTGAATTCAGAATTTGATATTAAAATTGATACACCTAGTTATTATTTATTTTTATTCATTAATATAAAAGATTCTGGTATTTTATGACAACTCTACCCATACTATTATTATAAAGAGCTATGTTTGTGAGTTTAGATGTAGGCGGTAATCTTAGAATCTGACTGATCCGAATCTGAAAATTTCTTTAACTAATAGGCCGCTATATTATTCATGAGTGTTATTAGGCTATGCGTTTTAGAGGTACCGCGGGCGGATCCACGGATTAAAGCTATTGATTGTAGATATGACGGAACCAAAAACTCGCATGCCAGTTATAAAAATAATAATTAAAAAATCCAACCTTCGGCGCTATGGTGATAGCTTTAACAGCCAGCTCCTTGGCTACGAGCGGCGCCACGGGCTCCGCGCTAGCGTTGTGGCACACGCCCATCATGGAGCATATGGCATCGGCCTTCAGGTCCTCCACCAGGTAGTGGTAGATCACGGGGTAGTACTGCTCGGCTAGGTGCAGGCACTCCGTCTTGAACTTGCCGGTTTGTTTGCAAAGTCCTGGATTAAGAGGAATATTTGAAATAAGCTAGACATATAGCACTGACACGGCTCTACACAAATATATTTTTAAATATAGATTTATATCGGTTAGAATGGGTTGGGTGACCTGAGGGTAATTCAAAGCCTTAAATATCGACTAATTCGGTAGGATATTGTACTTTTAAAAATATTTTGACTACCCACGCACTAGGCTGACAAAATTTTCTGGCTGCAGCTCCGATTAGAACGCGCATGAAGCCACGGCAGGTCTCTCGTTGAGCATTATCAGAGCGAGACCACACAAATGTATGTCGTTGCCGCAGTATCCAAGGACAGAATTCTTGAAACACCATCGCTACCATCCATACCAACCATACCATCGAACCATCGCTAATGTGGCAAAATAGACCTGCCTAATGCGCGAGAAACCTAATAAGCTAAGACTAACCAACCAGGTGATTGGTGAAGAAGATGGGTACAAAATTAGGTGTTTTACTACATTTCAAGGCTTGTATGAATAAAAACAGGCACATATAAAAACAGGCACATAATAGTAAAATTATTATTTTTTTGTTATTATTATGTCATATTAACAAAAAAAAATAAGCCTTACCCTTCAGCACTTTGTAGAACTCTATTTCAGTGGTGTTGGCGACCATCACGTCACGGAGATGCTTCACAAGTTGCTCGCACAGTTCGCACGGCACGTCGCTGTAATTATACAATCATCTGACGATCCCATTGGCACAATTGGTAGTAACACTGCTCGCTGTATTGGAGGTCCCGGGCTCGAATATAGGGGAAAAGTTTTTGTGATGAGCACGAATGTATGAACTGAGATGTTTAATATCTATATAAGTATTAAATATTGGAATTTCCCCCAGTTCACTGGTATACGGTACCCATAGCTAGTTTGTTTGTTTGGTGCCTTGATGTACTCATTCTCATTAATGATCAAGGGTATTAGGTCCTAATGTCAAATTGCAAGCGAGTCAAGAGGTGAGTGGGGCACAGTTAATCGAGAAGATGGCAATAAAACCATAGTTTGAGGGGCTTAGAAAAATAATTAATTGCATTGAACTACACATACTTTGTAGTTCAATGCAATTAATCACATAACTATGACGTCATATTTATATGATAATATCCCCGTTAATGTGTGGAAGTCGTTGGGGGAGGCCTATGGCCAGCAGTGGACGTTTATCAGCTGATAGATAGATCCCCGTCAATATATTTCAAAAATCATAAAGAAAAGTTTCTCAGAATAAAAACTGGTGCTTACTCAGTCTCCCTGTAATCGGTGAACTCATTGGGGAACGTGAACTCGTCGTGCTGGTGGTACTTGTAGCCGCACTGGCCGGAGACGTGGCACAGGCTCTGCGGGGTGAGGTCCTTCTTCACAGCCTCCAGAATGTTCTCGTAGTATTGGAACACGAGCATCGAGCACGAGTCCGACAGGGAGTCCATTTTGCGGCACATCTAGACAAAAAATACGTAAATATTTATAGAATAAATATATAAGTTTTAACAATAATAGTGTAAACTAACTGTTACCCGCGACTTCGTCCGCGTGATATTTTAACAAAAGCGGACTAAGTCGCGGGTAACAGCTAGTCTAAAATAAAAATAGCCTAAGTGACTCCTTGTTACATCAGCTATCTGCCAGTGAAAGTCCCGTCAAAATCGGGACAGCCATTTCAGAGTTTAGCCGGAACAAACAGATAGACAGACAGACAGACAAAAATTGAAAAAATTGTTGTTTTGGTATATGTACCGTGTATAAATCCAAATGCACTTAGTGAAAAGCGGCTATTTTTTACTATTACAAACAGACACTCCAATTTTATTTATTTGTATAGCTGTATAGATAGCTACCTGCAGCAACCCCACAAGGAAGTCTTCATAGGTCGTGCCATCGAACTTCTTCCTCATCACTCCGACAGTCCTCTGACAGTTGTTGCATTCAGATCTCAGCTGCAACTGCGTGTTCTGATAAAGAAGAAAATATATCATATTCTATACTACAATAATAATATTGCCAGACGAATACACTAACTGTACGAAGCCACTAAGCAACGCTTGTATTACGGGTACCGTACAACGGACTATGGCGACCCCATCACATAATTACTCATATAGATTTCGGGTACAAACTTTCATACTTATCACGGAATGTTTGCCACAACCGAGATGCTTTGCAGACGGCAGGGTCGCCTCTAAGTATGCTAATCGGGTCGTCGATGTATAAGAAAACTGATACTTGGAAACCTATGGGGAAAGAGGACCCACCACTGACCCTCGGCTTGTCAACTTTTTCGATTATAAACCAAAACAAGTTTGATCGATAATAAAAGAAGCCAATATAATAACTCTTGAAATAAAACTAATATTAAGGATTTTATCGCGGTTTAATTTTTTAATTTTACGTTCCCGACGTTTCGGCTGCTTTGCAGCAACCATGGTCACGGGAGGACTGCTGTGGTTGACGTCCTAGTGTCATAGTTTGAAAATAAACCGCGATAAAATCCTTAGGATTAGTTTTATTTCAATGTGTAGTATTCGCGTAAATATAAGAAATCAATATAATAACTCTTAATAATAAAATATGAATAGCTCTTTCCCCATAGGTTAACAAAGGATTTCCGCCATGTATCGCCTAGTTCTATCAATGACACTTGGAAGTATCTTTACAGTACGCCTAGAGTATTTTATATATTCGCATCAGACCGCATAGTGTGGTGTTCATATAAATTGTAGTCATGGGATAAAAGTTGCTTGTTAGTGTGCGTTTGTCTCGAGACTTTACTAAATCATGTATATTTGACGTCGTGATCAAAACTATAATTTATTTTGTGAATTATCAATGCAATGATATATTTTTAGAATTATTATCACGTTAAAACATCCGACGCCCATTCTTCATCCGTCCTTTATTATTTGATAAATAAATATCACCCGATGAACTCACCAACTGTAGCTAGGAATTCACATCGGAGGGGGGTCTGGTTCAGAAACATTAGCAAGTAACCTATGCATAAAACGATGTCTAAGGCATTTCGCAGGGGGATTTCTTATGACCAAATGCAGAAATCGCAATATAAAGTGCGAGTTGAGATTTGGAGTTGAGTTTCGCGTTCTACCAACTTGCGTTTTACTGTTTACTTAGCTAATTATTATAACAAGTAAAAAATACACCATCACGCCCGCAATACACGAAGGGGGTAGGCATTTATTGCCATAATACCGGGCACACTCCTCCTCAATATTAGAGAATTTAGGCACTAGTCCACCACGATGGCCCATTGCAGCGGAACCCCACGGGACGGCTTTCGATAGCCGTGCAGGTTTTATCATGATTAATTATTATAATTAATCATTCGCATCCGACCGCGAATGATAAATAAACGTCCGCCGTACCCGTAACCCGTACTGGGCCAGCATGCTGGACTATGGCCTAACCCCCTTCGCATTGAGGGGAGGCCCGTGTCCAACAGTGGGACATTAAAAAGGGCTGGTATTGTTTATTATTATTATAAATAAACATACGAATCTCTCGAGCATGGCGTCAATTCTGGCGTTGTTGCACAGACCGGCGACAGAGCAGACCGCTTGGGGGTTCATCTGCGAGGCCAGGGTCTCCACCAGCTCGGGCACGAAGTCGTCGGCCAGCTTGATGCACTCCTTCGACACTATCTTGATGGGGATCAGCTGGCATGACCCTTCGAACACTTGTTTCAGCTCCTCCTGAATAAGTCATATAGAATAATTAAAAGGACATTTCGGACAACTATCAATATTATTTTGACAACCTGATTGGCGCAGTTGGAAGTGGCACCTTGCTGTTTATAACTGAGAATTCCGGGTTCAAATCCCGGTGGTGGAAACCGGTGGTTTATACCGTTGGGTTGTTAAAATTTATATTTCTACATATATTCCTTGGAGAAACTTCGTGTATTTCACACTTCTATTACAAACCTGTATACTGCAATCGCCGTCAGTCTTTACCCATAATATAGCTTAGGACGTCTGGCGTGTGTATTTATTTTAAGAAGATATCTATAGATGTTTGTAAGATTTGAATACATGAATAGTACTTTATATTCGTAAGAAAAAAACACACAAAGGAGTAAAAAATATAGGTACATAATAGCGTGTGTTGCGGGATCATTACGGCTTTATCGGACAACGACTTAGGGCGTCCCGGCAAGGTGCAAGTTCAGCTCGTGTTTGCTGTAGCTGATAAGTGGCTCAACAACCGCATAGCGACATTGTTAGATATTTTTTATAATAACTAAGCTGCATTGATTTCCATTGCTTCATAAATTATAGTTGTATGAAATTAATGTACCTATAAAATATCACCAAACTTAAACATCTGCAGCAAAAATAAATTCAAAAATAATATTTAGTAATTTCCAAAATTGTATAACAGAGAATCGAGCCCGCGGCCCCTGTGTGCAGCGAACCGAGTGGCCTACGCTCTAGCCACTACACATCTATCGTAATTGTAATGTGGGAAACAACAAGTACGCAATTTATATGGAAACTATGAACACAACTCTTTTTTTTTGTCATAATACAAAGGAATTGTTATTATTTCGTGGAGATAAAAATTTTCAGTCAGCATGTGTATTAAAATAAGTATATATGTATTTAATATTACACTATCCGTCCCGGCGAACTTCGTAACGTCTCAGAATCAAATGTGTAATAAAAAAATATCTTTACTATATTTTTTTTATGTGATTTTTTCCCATGTTTAAATAGTTGTTCCGCAATGCAGGGGCGGCGAGACAAATTTAAAATATCAAAGATCATAAAAATCGGGCCACCGGTTCTTGACTTATAAATAGTGTCACTAACACGACTTTGTTTTAAATACTTATATAGATGTTTATTAGAAAATATGTAAAGGGCAAAGTAAACTACTACTGCCTCAGTCAGATCGATTTAGAAGTTTTTGTTAGTGAAAGAGATAGAAACAATTACCTGTGTCTCATTACTCTGCAGTTGGTCGCGTGCCTGTTTCACCATGTCGGTGCAGATCTTGCAGATGCTGTCGTTGTCCTCTGGGAAGGACATCTTCGACCACACGCGGGTCGCGCAGTGGTGCGTCGCATTGCATTCCCGACCAGTGCTAAAGAGAATTATGTATTTTATTAAACACAAAAAAATGTGTAAAAAAAAATCTGAGACAAGGAAATAATATAGACGGGAGAGTCGCGAACAACACATTGCAGCATAAAAACCTAAGTCGATTAGTTTAGTACACGAGGACTGGATCCTTACGCACACGCAAATTCGCGCTTACCACAAGTCGACTTGGATTTTTTGTGCTTGTGTTGCTTCGTCTAAGTGGAAGATACATCCGAGAGTAATTACTACTAGCGGACTTCATTTATTGTCGTATAAATGTCACACAGATGCCCATGTAGCACTTTCAATTTATCACAATTATTTTGGTATGTATAGTAAGTAAAAAAATATTTAGTATCAGGAACAATAACCTAACAACTGTTTTACAGTAGGTATAATATAAGATTCATTCAGACCCACTCCCCTCTTAAATGTCTTGCGTAATAAATGAACAGTTCCTTATATTAATACAAATTGATATTTTTATTCAAGCTTCCAGCAATAGACCTGAATTTTAATGTAGCTAAGTCATTACGATAAAGGTATAGTAGGAGGTTTTATTAGTAAATACGACACAGTTTACTAGAGGTCAAAGTTCATTTTATTTTTTCTGCCTCCTCAGCAATGGCAAGCACGCTTGGCGTAGCAATATTATATTTCAATAAGATTATTAATATTGATTCATCAGACAATAGTCAGTACCAAATCAAATTACGTATAACCCAATAAGGACACTATCGCTTGCATTACAAGCTCGTGAATAAGACACGTACCTATTTGGTCATTTAAAAGTTATAAATCCAATCCGATTTTGTTATACAGCTTTTATAGAACTCTTACATGCATTATCGTAATATAGCCAATGTATCGAGTAAAAGCGGTGTACGAACAACGGCAATATAAATTATTGTGACGAATTGTTACCGTTGAGACAATCGTTTGTTATGTAGTAGAACTTCTATTGTAATATCGACAGAGTAATTGTAATTTGTAATAACACGATTGCATGCAGTTATACATATGCTTAAACATGACACCTTTGAAATCATGAATATAATAAGTACAAGCAATAACCTTAAAAAAGGTAATAATTTAGGCAATCAACCGGCAAAAAACTCACGTGTTAAGTACTAAATTGTCAGTAGAGTATGTATCAGAGTATCATATAGGTACCAATATCAATAGTCTATGGTACGTTTGACTTGTTTTTTATACATCTGTTACTGGAGTTGTGATAAAAGTAATACAGCTACTAGGGTTAAATGCCAATAACCCCAGAAGCTAAGTAGCTGATAAAATATCCAATTAAGTACGCACCTGAAGTTGCTGCACCAGTAAGCCGGACCCCACGTGCATTGCGTAGCACCTAACAGATTACCTAGAAAATAATACAAATTGGTAAACATCTCATTCCTCCATATATGTGAAACAAGCTATAAAAAGTTGTCATATACTCTACCTATTACAGATATAAGCTACGTCTTTAACGAATTTTCATGGAATAAGATCAGTTGTTTTTGCTTTGTCCTCAAAACTAACAAATAAACATAACCTTTCGCATTATATTAGTCTAAAAGAGGATTTTCGAAATAAGTATCCCCGGGGAATTTACAACACTACTATAAAACTGTAATAGGACTGTGTCTGTACATTAAATATATTTAAACATTATTTTTAGAATGTTTGTATGTGTCTCTGTTTGTTAGGGCATAACGAAAAAAACAACTGAACCAGTTTCTACTACAGTGCCTGCCTACCTTACACCTAAAAGAAAGAGTACATATCATCACGCTATGGCCATTGAGGACTTACCAGGTGTTGTAGAGTAAAATCGACGGTTGTACAGGCAAAGCCATGGGTCAAAAACAGCCAAAAACAGTTAATAACATAATAATCAGATTACAATGTTTATAAAAAAAGCTGTGTCACAGATTGCCGATGGCCACTGCAATAAGCTGACGCCGATTTTCTTTTTAACCTTTTCCAAATGTATAACACATTTGGAAAAGAGGTTAAAAAGAAGACGGTTTTAAAACATAAAATAGTCGAATTTAATAAAATGTAAGCCACAATTTCGTCATGAACAGTGTCAACGTTATTTCTGACCTCAAAACCACATGAAGTAACACTTGAATAAACATTTAAACGAATAACAGATCATAGCTTTATTATTGTTTTAAAATCATTACCCTTATATCTTTGATATTGATAATTTAACGGGACTATTGAACGGTCAAGAGTACTTATACATAGAATTTGTATCGTACCCACATCATACCTATCTATGAAGTAGGCATCTAAATCATAAGTCATGTATCAAAAGTGCAATTTAAAAAGGTAGGTACAAAGTTCTCTTCGCTGAATCAAATGGAACAATGGCGCTATTATGCGGCGCGAAAGAAACAAGTTGACATTATTACATTTGAAAGCAGTAACCGTGAATATTGCGTTCTCGAGCACATGTTTTGACTAATTAAGTGCAGTTGATTAACTGCTCACTAATTTATAAGCAAAAAAAATAATAACTCGAGCGCATCAACTTCGTTTGTGTAACGATTCTAGTCAGGAACATCCTGTGGGAACCCTTTCCATTCAATACTCTAAAGTACTCAATTAATTTTGATCACGCGATGCAAGTTCACACAGACAAAAAACTGTGCATGTAGATTCGTTATTGGTAACAATAACATTAATGTTTGCTAAAAATATTGCATGTACAGACACAACAGTAGGGCAAGCAGAAATTTCTAATGTAATCGTAACGTCATCGAGAAAACATGCTGTCACTGTCATACATATTGTTGAAATGTGTGGTGTGAGAGGGATGGAAGACGTTACGTTACTGAAACAGTATGGAAAAAGGAGTGTGCTTGAGGTACTGTGTAAAATATTTATTGGTTAACACTTACTCTTATGCTTAGTCGGTGTGATCTTTTTTTTCTGTGAAAAATAAAAGGACCTATTGTAAAATCTTTGTAATAAGTAATAAATAAAATATAAACCTACACTATAGTAAAATCTACACCCTTTTAAACGTTTCAAGAGATGTTCTCTTAGCGAACCACTTTAATTTTTTAACTCGGATGTTTTACTGATAATAGTATTGTACTAGTCAGACGACCTGATTAGCGCAGTCGGTAGTGACCTTGCTATCTGTGCCGAGGGTCCCGGGTTCGAATCCTGGTAGGGACAAACTCTATGTGATGAGTACGAATGTTTGTACCCAAGTCATGGATTTTTGAGTACAAGTATAATATACTAGGTTCGCGCCCTTAGTCCATTGTACGGTACCTATAACACAAGCGTTGCTAGTATGGGACCGTATAGTTAGTGTGTTCGTCTGGCGATATTATTATTATAAAATACAAGTTAAGACTGGTTAGCGACGATCGCGAACGTGTGTTCGCTTGGGATGGTCTAATTCAGCCTTTCCCTAAGTGGGCGATAACTCCCCCTTGTGGGCGCCGCAGGCTTAAAGGGGGGTGGTAAGAGACCCAGAAAAAAAATGGGGGCGTTGTGTAGAGGCTTACAATAATAAATTTAATATGAAGTTATAGTGGTTTTTAAGCAGGTGAAAAAAAGGGGGCGCTAAAAAATAATTCATTCTCAAAGTGGGCTGTAGACAATATAAGTTTGGGAACCACTGGTCTAATTTCAAACTCACGTTCAGGGCCAGTATGTTGTCGATCTTCTCGTTATTGCACATGCCGATGAGGCGGCACATGGTCTCCGGGGAGGTGTCTGACTGCAGCACGTGGTTGATGTACTGCTCGAGCTGGGCGGTGTTCTCCTTACACAGCTTGGCGACGGCCGGGAACTGGACATCCTGGCATTCGGAGCTGATGCGCGACGCAAGGTACTCCTGTTAATCAATCCCACTAATATTATAAACGTGAAAGTTTGGATGGATAGATGTTTGTTACTCAATCACGCCAGAAAGGCTGAACGGATCTGGTTGAAATTTGGCAGAGATAGATTATAGTCTGGAATAGCGCATAGGCTACTTTTTATGCCGGTAAAATGTATGGTTCCCGTGGGTACTTTTTAATCGCGGATAACATCGCGGGGCGCAGCTAGTTGTACGTACAAAAGCTTGGCCACCCATAGAATTCGCTTGTGAAAACTGACATTCAATTCGATTGCATTATAAATGAACTACTTACTTATATGATATTATTTTATTTTTATGATTTTTTTCAGGGAAGGGGAAGTAACGTCATCGAGAAAACATGCTGTCACTGTCATACTTATTTATGAAAATCTGTGGTGTGAGAGGGATAGAAGACATTACGTTACCGAAACGGCACGTTAAAAAGATTGTGCTAGACGTACAGTTTATTAATACGGACGTTATAAACTACAGTCAAACTTACAAACACTTATAAATATTAATAAGTAGTAGGTGAACATAATTAATTAGGTAAACTCTATTGTTAAGAAAATCCTATCAAAATACGTGAAGCTAAGTATTCAAATTATAATGTTACAGCTGTTACTCATATCGATAATATATATCAACCTTAAAAGAAGTGATAGCTATGTTGGTAGAACGCTTGCCTCGGTAACGAGGATCAAAGGTTCAAACCTCGGGTCGCATCTCTGGGATTACTGGATTTCATGTGCGAATCTCATTTTCAACCATGATTATCACTTGCTAGACGGTGAAGGAAAACATCGCCAGGAAACCTGCATGTCTGAAAGAAACCCTCGAAAGATGTGTGAAGTCCGCCAAGCCGCACTGGGCCAGCGTGGTGGACTATGGTATAATTCACCTCGCGTTGAGGGGAGGCCCGTGCCCAGCAGTGGGACATTAAAAAGGGCTGGTAATATTATACCAACCTGATTGATTAGGGTCCTGATATCTTTCAACTGTCTGAAGAACCGCACGAACTTGGCTGACACCTCATTGAGCCTCACATCTTCGCTCTGCTTCTCCCACACGGTGCTGGTGCAGTGGCCCACGGCGCCGCAGTCCGCGCCCCGCCTACCGAGACCATGTCTTAAAAGGTGTATCGCCGAAGCGGTGCATGCATAATCGCTAGCATGGACCGCCTCGGTATACCACTCCGACAGGTTAATAAAATTTATGATTTTTTTTAAATCTGTAGAGTTTTTTTTTTTTTGACATTACGTTTTTTTTTCAGTTTTTCCAAATTCAAACAAGGATTTTCTCTGCATAATCGCTAGCATGGACCGCCTCGGTATACCACTCCGACAGGTTAATAAAATTTATGTTTTTTTTTTAAATCTGTAGTTTTTTTTTTTTTTTGACATTACGTTTTTTTTCAGTTTTTCCAAATTCAAACAAGGATTTTCTCTGCATAATCGCTAGCATGGACCGCCTCGGTATACCACTCCGACAGGTTAATAAAATTTATGTTTTTTTTTTAAATCTGTAGAGATTTTTTTTGTTTTGACATTACGTTTTTTTTTCAGTTTTTCCAAATTCAAACAAGGATTTCTAGTTATATGACTGACGTGACTGTTATCGCCATTCTTTTTAATATTCTTGCTATATCTGTAGTAATTTTGGGATATAATTATTTTATGGGAACATTAAACATGTTAATCTTGCGTGAGGTATGATACGAGTACGAAATCTTAGTTAAAATTAAAATGCCTTATATGTTAGTTACGAATGGTAGCCACGGCTGGTTTATTGATGGTACCTATTGCTGATTCAATGTATTGGGTACATACATATTTGTTATTACATGACTCATGTATTAATAGAGGAAGTTGGGGATATTTTGCAGCTGTTAAAGGTGACCGAATAAGGCATGTTGTTAACAAATAATATTTAATACTAGCTGTTGCCCGCGACTTCGTCCGCGTGGTATTTAACAAAGACAACCGTTGACAACAGCCTGCTCGCCCATTCTGAGCCCGCGGGACGCATTACAGATTGTTGCTATCAAAGTTAATCAGGCGCTGCGCTGCAACATTGGTTTTAATTTTTTTCGTGAGATCCTATGTTTTTTTCTAAAATAAAAGTAGCCTAAGTTACTCCTTGTTACATCAGCTATCTGCCAGTGAAAGTCCCGTCAAAATCGGTCCAGCCATTTCAGAGATTAGCCGGAACAAACAGACAGACAGACAGACAGACAGACAGACAGACAGACAGACAGACAGACAGACAGACAAAAATTGTAAAAAATGTTGTTTCGGTATCGGTAACGTGTATACATCCAAATGCACTTAGTAAAAAGCGGTTATTTTAATATTACAAACAGACACTCCAATTTTATTTATATGTATAGACTAGCTGTTGCCCGCGACTTCGTCCGCGTGGTATTTAACAACGTCTCAACCGTTGGCAACAGCCTGCTCGCGTTCTGATCCCGCGGGACGCATTGCAGATTGTTGCTATCAAACTTTAAGCAGGCGCAGCGCTGCAACATTGGTTTTAATTTTTTTTCGAGAGATCCATTTTTTTTTTCTAAAATAAAAGTAGCCTAAGTTACTCCTTGTTACATCAGCTATCTGCCAGTGAAATTCCCGTCAAAATCAGTCCAGCCATTTCAGAGATTACCCGGAACAAACAGACAGACAGACAGACAGACAGACGGACAGACAGACAGACAGACAGACAAAAATTGTAAAAAATGTTGTTTCGGTATAGGTAATGTGTATACATCCAAATGCACTTAGTAAAAAGCGGTTATTTTAATATTACAAACAGACACTCCAATTTTATTTATATGTATAGATGTATAGATTAGGCAGAGAGTAATTATGAGATTGGAATGCATAAAAGGAAGGTCATAGGAAATATGAATGGTGTTTTGGTCTGATAAAGGAGGTGAAAGCCATAACATTATGGAATAATAATATTTATGCCATGTCCCATTGCACCTTCAATAATAAAATTATTAAGTAATAATGATACTAATAATTAAAACGTATCAGTATACTTACTTGAGGTTTTCACACCATACTGATGGTCCTTTTGAGCATTCTTCTGGTGCTTGTCGAGCTAACGACAAGCCTGTTGACAATGTCAAGATTATAATAGTTTAAAGAAGCCACAAAAGTCTGGTACACAATTGATAGGCTATTTGAGTTATAGCATCTTACCTATACCTGCGCTTTGAAATTTTTGGTTTGGTTAAGCTTTTGGTGTTTTGCAAACAATAGTCTGAAATGTTCTCAGTACTGTCCTCAAGAGTACCTGGAGTTATACTAGTTTAGTCTGATAAGGTAGGCTCTTCATATTAATATCGGTAATCAACTAAATCAGGTTAACATAGAAGCAATATGTAATTGGGAAAAGGCAGAGGTCAAACAGCCAATAAGTATAATTTAAAGAGCAGAAGTGTAATAATATTTCATACTGACATATCATGTAGTAAAAGCATTCTATAGTTGTAATCATTAGCATTTGAGGGCAATAAATTCTAGTGAAAACAAGCCGGGGTCAATGAGGGTAGTTATCATTGCAAATGTTATATTCACACATGTTTATTTTAACACATTGATAAGAGGGTAAAGAGGTTAATATTATTAATGGCAAATACAAATGAATACATCAACAATTTCACAAAATTTATAAGTGTAAGTGCATATTAAACTAGCACTACATAAGTTATATGAATTATAAGAGAGATTTTGAGGCTTTGTACTGAAATGATGGTGTCGGCAAGAGTTCTAAGATGACCTATTTTATATTCAGTCTAAAACAAATGGCTCTTTTCCAATTTATTTTTATATTTTATATCAGGTTTAGCGTCCACTCTGCCCAATGGCACCTAATTAGTGGGACTGCTGGTAACCTTTAGGATGGGACCATTTTTAAGAACCATTCAGTGCCCGTAACAACTGTCAATGATATTTTTATGACCACTAGGACTGATAAGTCAACAAGCTCTCTGGAGCACAAATAATATTTGCTTTGATTTGGGCCATATATGTCGGACCTAAATATTTAAGTAGTGAATTAGTGATAAACTACTTAATTAGGTATTTTTACTTATACCTACTGCTGATAGATAATAGGTCTCCATCAATCTACAGTAGGTACATTTGTAAACAGGAAACATGATCATACCACAAGTAATAATGATTCATTTTTATGTTCATTAGCTACTGCTGCTATATTTTATTACATTTAAAATATTTAGGTTCTTTCTCGTGGTATTTTTTTCGATATCGTATTCACTAGACAGATGTAAATAATTGTTCTATACCAATCAAAGATCTCCTTTCCGACTGATAAACACAATTCATAATTTGTATTGACATATTTTGTCAATGATCTAATAATAACCGGTTAGTATGCAGTCGTAACAATAGATGAAATCACGAAATGCGAAGTTAAGAAAAATTCAACAATAAAGTGGGTAAACATGGCTAATTTCTAGCAGAGCAATTTACAAAAAAAACTGTTACGATATCGTTAATTAGCAAAGTAAGTACATATCTATAAACAACACAAGGACATAACACATTAAGTACAAACATGCATAAAGCATAAAAAATACAATACTTACTCGTGCAACAAAAGAGTGCTAATAGACAAACAGCTGACGTGTTTGTCATTTTAAAACTTAAAATTTATCTCGGGCAGCCTTGTTTCGGTCTCCGCGAGTAAAATACTAAACAATGCCGTGTTGAATTTCACTTTGTTTGGAAGTTATTGCGTTGCGTATTGATTTCGATAAACAATGTGTCCAGTCACTCGATGGACGGATGACGAACTGACTCACTGAAGGGAAGGACGATTGACACTGACAGACAGGCCAAATTTGACAGAACTGAAACTTCACCAACTTAGCGCTCAACCGAATAATTAATTTGTTGCTGTGATCGACCGTTAGATATTCGCTATATATTTAGAACGATAACCTCATTTTGTTAAAATCAAAATCCGAATATGTTTGTATGCAGGGTCAAACAACCCTAGTAGATTTTTTGCAGCGCCCTCTTCCGCTTGTTATAAATAATATAATAAATCTGGCAGTTTACATTATTTAGCACTAGTCGGCAATAGATGTCGCTTTTTAGCAGTGGTTTCTATTTCATAGCAGATGGCGCTACACTTGACGTAATTTAAAATATCATAATATTTGCTAAAATACAACTTTTAATTTTATAAATAAAAGAAAATCTCTCTAGGACCATTTATTTTTTAACCCTATATGGTGAACAAAAAGCCCTCATATTAATACACCGCGGTTAATTGATAATTAATTATTGATCTGTAAACTACATACCTTTGACGTTTTACTTGCCCTTTATATTTTTATGAGTACCTACTAAGGCTTTAAATGCATTGTAATTTTAATCCACAACCTACAAGTAGGTTATAAGTACCTAACTTAACATTGTGAAGTTGAAGAACTAATTTGAATATCTAAGTAAGTAGGTAGCGAAGTACCAAAGTAAAAATTTAGTTCTTAACCTGACTATGAATTAGCAAAATTCAGATTCATTCCGTTATCAACTATTAATAACAGTGATTGAACGTCTTCTACACTACACTAGAAGACGTTCAATTTTCGTTCGTTCTACACGGTCGAATGAACCGCCCAACAATGTAGACAGCTGCCAATGTTTTTCTAACAGCAGCGTCTCTCTCGATGTGATGATTGCATTATCCGATCGTGTAGCTCCTTTAGGCTTGTTCAATTTATGCATCAATTATATATTTACCTACTCGTCGCTCCTTGTTGTCGCTGAAACAAATCGACAAAACCTATGAAACTAGTAATCTAGAGTCGCTACCAATTTCACTTGATTGGTGGATTACTCGTGTGAATTAATAAAAATCGAACACCTAGGCACCTATTAATCTTGATGATAGGAGAAAAATCCATACCTTATGAATCACACACTGACAGCTGGCCTTGTAGAATGAGCGTAGGTCCTGCATTAGGTGGACGCGGACTCTAGTCGCATGATGGGGTACATATTGCCAAGTTGCCAAGTTATCTTTACGTAATTTATGCCTGGTTTTGGTGTTACTGAGTTCGACTCCAGTCCATTGTGGGGAACCCGTACATAATATCACACTGCTTTGTTTGTTAAGTTCCGATATAAATATATTTTGCTATAGGAAAATATCTATGTTTTCTCTAACATCCACCTAACCTATCATTACTTTGTGAAATAAATTATAACAAAAAACACCCCAGTCCGAATGAGACGCATTTCGAAAACAAAACAAAATAGGTAGGTAATTCCATTTTCCAGGTTGGTTTTTCCCGAGACACAATTAGGACATTTTGTTCGCGGCGCGGGTGAGGGCGGGTCGAGTAATAAAATTAAGAAGACGCCCGGTCGGACGGTCGCGGTAAGTCGATGTCTTCGGTGGGCATAAAATAAATCCGCTCAGAGCCGGCCCGTGAGGACTGCGCCGCGATGAAATCCATGGAGACGATATTCGTACACATTTTACACACGACATGTTATTTTGTTTACATATAACAATATCGCCAGAGAAACACACCAACTGTAAGATTCTAAACTAAGGAACGTTTGTATTATGGGTAGGTACTGTACAATATACTGGTGGCGATCCCAGTATATCAGAACACGTACTCTTTTAAAACATGGAACTCTTTACGCGCTGTCACCCACTATGATTATTTTTAACGAACACATCCCTTGGGGACCTTCCGTATCCTTCCCATCCATCCACATCCTATGCTTCTTGATAACTTCCAGTACATTCATCATTAATTGTGACTTTGACTGACATAATATCCTAGTTTACACCAAACGGTATCAAATAAAGAGCGATTACTTCCCAGCAGATACCTATTCGTTTAGCAGCACATCGACTCCACAGATGTCGGCACGTTGGCGATGTTCACATATTCTGAATAACACTCGAATGGCGTGTCCTAACGCACTGCCCAGCGGCGTGCCGCCTCATAACGCCACGTGACGGGACTGTACCAAACCTCGCCCTCTGCCCACAAGCACGCCCATTACCCCATCCAGATGTTTTGTTTGTGTATAAAAATTGGACGAAACGAGACCACTTTGTGAATCGTGTCGTACGTGATACTGCCGAGCTCGCTACCTTACATCTAACCAGTTACGGTTTTTTCAATACGAGGTAACGTTATTGTCCGTATAATATTAAACCGAAGTTCAATAATCCTATAGATATGTGTATACCTATTTAGAGATAATTATGACGTTTATTAGGATAATAGTTATATATATTTATTTATTAGTGGTGAAGGAAAAAATCGTGAGGAAACGTGAATGTCGGAGAGAACCCCTCGAAAGATGTGTGAAGTCCGCCAACCCGCACTGGGCCAGCGTGGTGGACTATGGCCTAATCCCCCTCACATTGAAGGGAGGCCCGTCCCCTACAGTGGGACATTAAAAAGGGCTGATATTATCATTATTTATTTATTTATTATATGGAATTGGTTATGGAATACATACCAAACTACCTCGCATTAATTGCAGCTATGGAGTTGTCATTTTGGCTGTCCAAGAATATCCAGTCTAATAACGCCAAGAAGAAAAATAAGAATTTAAGTTTCACATGTAAATCAAAAGGAACTTCAATTCTCCCTCCTCTCTTTTTGAGAACTCATACCGATGAGATATCCGCATTTCAACTAAAACGTATAAAAAAAAACTCTTATCCTAACGATTTCCAGCGCTCTACCATTATTCTTCAAACACTAGAAGCACCTGTAGTCCACAAAATATAGTGTCCGAGCCAAGCTAACGGCGTACGAGAGTCGCGAAGTTGGCCGCAGTTAGGGAAGATTTGTCGCGAGCCGCCGTCTAATGCCGCACTCCTGGTCTTGTAAGTAAAAATTATGATTATCGCCCACCGAGAGCTGAGCCCTTGATCCCTAACTAACGGCGAGCGGCCGAGACGCAAGACTTTCCTTTTCTTCTCAACAATAACTCTTTTTTATTGCCCGCTCGGCTGCAGCCGGCCACTGGATTACGGGACTGACCTAACTGATCGGTGAACTAACGACTCCTGAACATGGTTTATTTACAAATCGGGATATAGTTTCGACGGCCGCGATTTGTTTGTTCGGACCCCAGATTTGTTCAAATGTTCGGACCCGAGATTTGAAATAGGTTGGTCGAACACGCCCTTTGAAAACAATGTGTGCAGGTTCAAACCCCGACTTGTAGTCCCGAGATTTTCAGATTTCATGATCGAAGCTCAATTTCAATAATTATCATCATTTGCTTTTCAGTGATGGCAAACATTGTGAGAAAACCTGCACGTCTTCCGTAAGCTGAGTGAAGTTTCACTATCCCCACTTGACCAGCGTGATATGCCATGAATCTTCCTCGCATTGAAGGGGAGTGTACCCAGTATAATAGCAATAGGCCTCCCCCTATATATTTACATTGGAACCAAATAGCATTGGTAAAACTGGAGTGCACCTCGGCCTACCCCTATTGGATATAGGTAATATTTGGTCTCATATCTGCAGTGCTTTTGCCTATCTACATCTTTATCTGGTAACAGCAGCGGTACTAGATCTACTTCTTTATGTCATACAGTCTAACCAAATCTTTAGTTCTGACTTAATGGTTTATTAAGCTGCTTGTCTCCAATCATTAAAGCCTTCTTCATTTGTTTCTAGTAGCAGGTCTTCAAGTAAAGCTTTCTAAAAATGAAAAGACTAAAATATAAATTATCGTACTGTATGCCATACATACTCACCAACAAGTCTTATTCTCAAAGTCCAAGTAATCACTTACTGACTGAAACAAATACAGCTAAATCGTAACTGAAACTCCCCATCGTTCTGTACGTAACATGCAAGTGCAATGCGATACATAAATGAGAGCCGGAGACTCAGGCCGCGGAGGCTGCGACGGTCGATTAAGGAAGCGAGTGCAGCGTTGCCTTGGCGACGCCGCCATCTTGGACCCCCCGCGCACCCCCGCCACCCCACCGGGGGCGCAGCCCCCACTGTAAACAACCCGCTGTATTGCTGCACTGAAATACTCAATATATAAAAGGCTAGAGAGCCTCCCTGAATCACTGCCGTAAGATAAAATCGTCAATTTATTGAGGATCAAAAAAATATGATTGCGTTCATTCAGTTGGTATTCACGAGGTGGTAACGTGTTGAGATATGTTGGTTCATGCATTCATTCATACACACTTAGCTATAGGTTCAATCATTCGTTAAATAACTACATGCTTATAATACCTAGCTCCAGCGCTAATGTTTGCTATGGTCACATGTACTCCACTCCACAAACCTGGCAATAAAGACCCTGAGTGTACATGCGGCAATCCTGAATCATTCTGTGCATCTACTTTCGTAAACAGTGGACTTGGCTGATCCGATGAAAATCATTAATCTGGTTAAATTTTGCCTCTTTTATAGATACATATAGAGTTTTTTTTAATATATTGCATGGCGCGTTGACCCTCATATAAAAAAACATTATTTTTGCAAAATATTAAAGCAGTGATTTTGAACGATGTCCATCCAATTAGATGAGTACGGTCGCAAAGACAAATGGCGCTCATTACTCAAGATTAGCTGCGTCGCGTCCGTTCCTAGCTCACCTAATATTTCTCTGCACTAAATCATCAAAACATTTTCTTTCAAAAACATAAGTACCTAGTACATTTTATTGTAACGGGCCAAATGTTTCATGACATAGTGCAAATAGTGTCAATGCTCCGAGTGTCAGCTCTACAACAATCTGGAATTATTTTTTACTAATAGAGGATTAAACGCATTTTTTTTTTATTACATTATAGGCGCGTATTAGATCTCGATCTCACCTGATGGTAAGTGACGATGAGATCTACGATGGAGCATACTTGCCTAGGTAGGAAGGCGGCAGTAGATCGAGACGCTACATTCACTAGGCACATGCAGCGCAGCTGATCTGACCCGGCATCCGTGAATGGCAACACCGAACATCATGCC
This sequence comes from Pheosia tremula, assembly GCA_905333125.1. Taxonomy (NCBI): domain Eukaryota; kingdom Metazoa; phylum Arthropoda; class Insecta; order Lepidoptera; family Notodontidae; genus Pheosia; species Pheosia tremula. Next base: position 7,754,887 of record HG995404.1, on the reverse strand, counting down.
GGAACACGGCTAGGCCGCTTGGCGACATGGCTTTGTTCAGTGGGTGGTGACTAACCACGGCCGAAGCCTACCACCAGTAAAACCATACAACCATTTTATGAGTAACTATGCTAATAACGGTATGAAGGACAGGCAACATATATCCCTTCGATTTAATGCTTCGGTATATATCATAAAAAGGATGATCATATTAAAATAAAGAATTAATTTGGTCCATGTTATTAACTTTTCGAAAAGCTTTTAAAAATATTATCCTAACAAGCAAACATTCGTGCTCATCACACGAAGTTTGTCCCTACCTGGATTCGAACCTGGACCCTCTGTACAGAAAGCAGGGTCACTACCAACTGCGCTAATCACGTCGTTGCTTTTGTACTGATATTCTGACGTAGCTAGTTTTCTAAATAGGTACTTAATTTCTATAATAGTTTGTATATCCCACTTGCTGAAAACAGCCTGTTTTCCTCTCGAGAAGGATAGGCCGTTCCCAGTAGATTCAATCGCCGTGTAACTCGTGCGTAACATTTGCTGAACATATGCCCTTGTTTACTACGTTGATATATTCAACTTATGTAGATGTTCTTTCGTGCCGTAAGGGCCTGTATACGCCCCGGTAAGTAGGTAAATACTTTACATAAACATCTAAAGGGCATTTTCCTTTCCACATGGTCCTAATACCCATTAAGTTGATATTATTAAAGCGAAGGCAATCTGTACAATGTTTTAATGTATTATGTAGAATTATAAAGGCGTAGAGCCCCGCTCACTTCTTATGATTTATTCATGAGGGAAGACAGCGTTCAATTTGAACATGCCTACTTGTCCCGCGCGTTTTACTACAAAATGTCAAACGGTTTATTAAGCATTTTGTTTTTCATAAGCAATTTATTGTTGAATATTTTCAAATATAGGCCATAATTTTGACCATGTGGCAATCAATGTGTTGTTTAATACCCACGCATGATGTTGGAAAACAGTAAGGAAGTTATTATCGAAACCAATTAACTTTCTCTCAATTTATTTTGCCAAACAGATTTCGTACGGTACTCTGGTTGAAGTTGATTGGATGAAGATGGAGTTTTTCGAAGAAATTTTCATTTTATATTTGATTCTGAATTCTATTCTAAACATATTTGCAAGTGCTTACGGAACTCGATATCTCTATGCGATCGCAATATACAACGAGCCAACTTTGTCCCCGCACCAACGATTTTATACCTACACATAATAATATTTTTACGTAGACAAAACTTCTTTGAAGTCGGGAACAAAGCCAATCCGCTGCGGTTATTCGCGATATTTTCAGGCGAAGTCGTATCTTATTCGCAAACATCGCATCCCCTATACAATACAGTGCGAAACGAAATTCGAAGGATAGATAATTTCGGAGAGAAAGAAATAAGGCGAAAGGGAAAAAAATATAAATTGAATAGTCGAATACACGCATCCCGGTATTACCATAAAGGCAACAGGGATCAAGCCGGATTCCTCTACGAACTTTTTTATTTTCCTTCCACCTCTAAATCTCACAAGGAAAGCTTCGCGAATCTGCAAATGTTGATTTGATGATGTGGCGTCGGCGGCGGGCGGCATGCGTGCGACACGTGTGTTGCGTCGTGCCGCGGCAGCGCTGCAAGGGCTCGGTACCTATGTACCTACTTATTGTCAACCTGGATTTTATCACTGATTGCACCATGTCACACGTCAGCGCGCCACCTCAGCCGAGCCGGATTTGATTACTTGCACTTTTATTGCCTCCCCGCTCGTATAAGATTTGTAGCGACGGCTTTGCTTTCGATGAAATCAGCTTAAGTGTTTGTTTATTCAACGCGACGAAGGCGAATAAACATAACGGTATATCTGGGGAGGGCGTATCTAAAACAATTGAGTATCACCAGGATTGGTATATAGCAGCGAGTAGATATTTTGTAGCTAACGACTGAGAGCAAAAGGTTGCGGGCGCGCGCCGCTGGAGGGCGGATTACAGTGCTCATCCATTGCGGTCATTAAGACACATTACCCCGCCCGCCCCAAACCGCGCCCCGCCCGCCCTCGCCAACGCAGACCCGCTTTTTAATTCAACTTTCCTCCTTCACCAATTTGCATGATTACTTTCGTTTTTATTGTGCTCCTCCGGCGCTCTATCCCTTAAAGTATCGGTTATTCGGATAAGCCGAGCACACTAAATAAACATTCCTATTGTATTAAATAATCATACAGCACTGATTGTATGATCTTACAAATTGAATATTGCTTTCTTGGTTAATTTATTGATAAGACTTAAATCAGCATCCATCTCTCCATAATTGTTTCGCATTCAAATAAAGTGCGCATAGCAAAATTAAATTTTTAATTTGACAATTTAAAAAACATCAGTTCAAACAATCATGATATATTATTAGTAGTTGGGACGCCGTTCCACCAAGCCCACTAAACCGCCAAGAAACGACTACCCGAGCTACAATTTTGAAACAATTACCTTCAGCTCAATATCGTAAGATTAAGAAAGTCCACGGTCGGAATTAGGATTTGGGAGCGAATGAGGGCAACCGTCTTAACAGCCCGACTCCACAAATTGCGGACCTTAACGAGGCCGTAAAACTCGAGTCGCACTCCCGGAGACGCCACAGATTGTACTCAGACTTAGTTCAGGATTAATGGTGTAGAAAACAGATTATCATTGGCTGGATTTCCATTAGCCGAGGACCCCTGCCACCGGCGCGTGAAACCTACGGAGATAGCTAACACTCGATGTTATTATTTTCCACATAACGGAGCAACGTTGCTCCCAATTTAATTCTATTAGGTTCTGTCGCGTTTGAACGACAGCACAATAAACTTGTCTGAGTGGCGACGAAGCGAGCAGAGGCGGGCGCGGGCGCGGGCGCGGGCGCGGGGCGCCGCGGCCTTATTGACATACGCTTATTTGATTTCTTCTACTGTTTTGTTTAGAAACGCGTTTTTTATGTTTCTATTATGTTGTTATTTACGTATCGGTACCTTTTTTACTGTATACCTAAGAAGCACGGTTTTAATTAATTTAATTGACATATTCACTGCATCTACATACATGACAGATAGCGGCGGAACTTTGAGTTCTTTAATTAATTTTAGTACCTAGTATACCGATTCTCAATAATTTATATCTCTATATTTCTCTCTTTAATGCAGCTAATTTATTGTGTGCTACCTAGCGATCCCAAAAATCTGTTAACATATTCTCTGCTATTCTATCTAATTTTTAATTTTATTTTTACAGAGAGTAAGTTGAACTCTACATGCGATATAGAGAATAGTGATTTCAAAGCATTATATCGCTTTAAATATATGTATGTATAATATCAAAACATAGGCAACGGAGCAAATAGACTTGCGCAAGTGCGAATCAAGACTTCAAGGCAAGACGACAAGACATCGGCAAAATTACTGTCAAAAAAACAACAAGCATAGATATAGTTGCTCTTCTTGGTTGGGATATGAAATAAAACATTTTTGGGGACCAAAGCACGTGTTCGATCAAAGATCGTTATCGGAAACAGTTTCCATTTCAAATACCAACCCAAAGTAATAGTACATTCCTTATGAAAAGCCTTTGTAATATATAATTTATTAAAAGCTTAATCTTTTGTTGTTATCAGTGAACATCGATAAGACCGTAGTCAGTAGAGCACGTGAAAAAATAAGAATTTCATGTGAATGCTGCGCGGTGCATGATGAATGACCTTCTAGTTAGACAAATACTTCTGATAGCGGAATAAAATACACACTTCCTACACAATTATTACTTACATTGCAGTGCGATATGTGATATAAATAAAAGATCCATCTTGCAACAGAATTCATTCAATTTTAACCTGAAATTCTGCGAGCATCAACCTCTATAAGGAACAATATCGCATAACTGCCGTATAACACGACTGTATACCTATAGTAAGGTTGTAGGTATAATAACCGGAATTGGGCTTCTTTACGCCTCATCTAGCGCTCGTTATGCCTCGATCGTAAATCTTCATTCTCCCGTCGTGTCTCCCTCCCCGCGCGGCCGGTGCTCCCCCCTGGCTCTTGATTTCGGCTTCCAGCACTCGAAGGTTCGCGAGTAACATATCATAATATGGCGGTGACGTGATGAGTGTTTAGATGCAGAAAGCCTGTCTTCTGAGCTATACTTACCAACTTCATATTAACAGATAGGTGTCTAGATCATGAAAGTGTAGGTTTTATGGAGAATGTGATCTGTTTATTCGCTAAGACAGTTGATAAAGAGCATTTGAAACGAATTTAGACTCACTACACATAATCAGCTACTGAATGTTTCATGGTCAATTAATTAGTAACTTCACAATATCACCTTGTAGTTATTTTGTACAGTTTTTCAAGCAACACACAGGGCTTGGCCTTGATGTCTCAAATAGTTACTGACACTTAACTACTTACTTAATTCGCCACAATCAGTGTATGCGATGTTAACGTTATAAAATTAAGAATATATTCACGTTAAATGTTATTAAATTAGTTAAAGATTCGTTCCTATGCAATCTACGAGACGAACGCACAAGTCAAGTAAAAGCCTCCATACAACTCCTATCTTTCTCATAAAGTAAACATTATATGCACGAGTCTACTAGTGTTCGTAATAAATCCATGTCGCAGTGTATTTATTTACTACGCCCCCGCCCTCCGCCCTCGCCGCGCCGCCCTCAGCCCCGCGCCCGCCCTGCCGACCCACCACGTACGATGCACGATGTAATACGTCTAGAAAGTTTATTAAATGCTCAGTTTCGTATGACACAAACTAGGTGCTTGTATATTCATGCGAAGGCATGTTTTATGATGATACACATAAAGTTGATAAGCGCCAACACGTCGAACTTGTGTTAAGTGATATCAAAACAATAGTATCTACTGGAATATTTTCTTAAGGGTTGTAATGTGTATGTCCTAATGAATATGTTCCTCTTCTAAAAGAGTCAAACGAAGGTGCCTAGGGGTCTAAAGCAAAGTAAACTAAATAACGCACCTATACGTTATTTCAAACGTTATTACCAACCTAAAGGATGGGTAAGGCACAACACCCGTTGGGGTGTAAACTGAGATCTCTAGGTATATGGCATATTGAAACAATATTTTCGTCATAATATGTTCGTTAAAATGATCCCAAATTCAATAAAATATCCGAACGTATCGTGATATTTAAATTCAAACGAAATTTTCCTCTACTCTAATAGATATTCTTGCATTTCAGTTGGCAAAGTACGTTAAAGTATCCCACGACAACCAGCGCGATATTATTCCGTAGTCAGACGGCTTCAGGCACAGAACACAATTAACTTGTAAGATTGTCTGTGGAGGTTGCACTCGCTACCCTCGCCCTCCTCATCCATCTACCCTCCCTACCAAACAAAACATCAATAAACTCAGCTGCACACCCCAATTTCAACCTTAAAGTACACTATTAAAGTTGGTAATATGTTAGCACGGAATATATTTTATGTGCCGCATTTATTTCGTGTAGGTATAGCAGTCCAGTTACCCTTGATTGGTTGTCGTTCCTCTAATCCCGTTTTGATCCTTTCCACCCAAAACCTAGCCCTGCGTTCCTCGGTTAACTATTGACATGCGTGCGTACCTTTGCATTTGTGAGGCTTTGCAATATTATGTATGAAAGGGGTGGGGTGGTGGGTGATGATCACCCATTTTGGGGGTGTCTCTATTTTCTGAACAGCGCAGTTCACTGCAGAGTGTGTACCACTATACACTTTAAAAGATATCTATCGGGTACTTTTTTAAATCAGGTCAAAACAAGTGCCAAATTAGGTTAACTTAGTTGAACATAGATTTGTTCTCTTAGCTTCGAGTGCAAGCAGCATTGCAAGCTAAGGTAAGTTATACGAACTAAAATATATGGGTTCACATCGAAAACTTAAAATGTCATGATATACGGGGTTAACACTTAGATAGCTGACCCATTTAGTTCACATAGTAAGCTCGCTTCGCTTAGTTCTGTAGTTCTCAATGTTTGCAGTATGAAACGGCAGCTACTACATGAGCCAAAGCTAATCTTAGTTAGCTTAGCTCACCGTATGGCCTGCACTTTATAGGATTGACGACTTTCGCCTCTTTACCGAATAATCTGATTTCATTAAAAACTATGTAACACGCTAATATAATATTAAAAGCTCTGTAGTGCCAAATTATTTACTTATGTAAAAATAACAGGTTCCCAAGATACAAGCTTGCACTTAATTTGAAACAGCGGCACAAATTATACAGGCTCTACCTAAGTGGCTTCTTTGATACGAAAATTGATGCCATGAATTCAACTCATGATTCTGGGTCCTCCCAGAGTTGGAATTTATCCATCGAATAGAAGTCAGTCCCAATGTCATTTTAATAAAAAAACACATATCTACCAATTTAGACCAACAACTGCAATGTAAATTAAAACTCTCAACCGTCATCTCTCACAGCACGCGTTGGGCATTGCGCGCTCGAACAGTACAACAATTGTAACCCGTGAATTCGGTCGAAAATGATTTATATAATAGTTTTCCGTTTCATTAGTTGCCATGCCTTACACCTTAAATGGATGTTTATGGAAATAAACAATTCAAATGCCATTTAAAATTTTGTTTTTTTTTGGTGGTAGCTGGGTGAAGTAGGTACGCTTTAAAGGTGCACGCATTGGGGTTGAACATTTACTTCAACTTCTTTTTCTCTCGTAAGGACGTAGTACAGTAGTTCATTGGTTGCCATTCACAAGTCTCGTGATGTTACCTACCGCACAATCTCAAAAAAACAATTTGATCCGTAAGCAAATACTACGGGCAGATGAAATACAATGTAATTGCATCTCTACGATAATTACGTATTTTTATTACACACACACAGACGAATATACGCAGGTGTATGTATGGGCACATGATTACGTTGATATTACATCTCGTGTTGGCTCGCAGTCAACATTGTATAGGGTTGATATGATAACGTGTTCACACACGCTCTTAGACTCCGGACCTCGGTGACTATGGCGATCCCTGATAAAATAAAAAGCCACACGAATGTTTGTCACCATAAAGATAAGGTGTGTGACGCGCGGCCTGCAGTCGCGGCCACCGCACACACACAGCGCTACACAAATACTCAGTTCCCTAATTATACAACAAATAATAAAAACTCAACATTGATAATGACGCCGTTGACAAATAAAATAGTTGTCGCAACCGCCCCAAACCGTTGACGTCAGAGCCGCATCTCTCCGAGCGAAGTGCTGCTCCGCTCGTCCCGATGGCACCGAGCGCGGCGGCGCTAGTCCGCGAAAGTTCCCACCAAAAAGAATCGGAAAGCGATACGGCTAATCCAACTAATCGGGGAGCAATTGAAAAATAAAAATGTAGATTGCGGAATGATTCCATTTAGAGCCATAACGATGCGACAAAATAATAAAAAAGGTACGGGTGGAACGGAATGGGCTGCCCCGGCGGCGGCCGACGGCTAATATTGAAACCAAAGCCTCGACTAAATCCTTAAAGCGCTCGGATTGGAGTACCTGGAAACTGTGTTTGCGCCGCACCGAGTCCTTGCCGCGCCGTGTCGCCGTCCGCCGCCCGATAATCATCCACCGGATTATTATATACTTTCCCTGTAATATCGTCGACTTTTGTGAATCAATTATTTGCAATTTATTGGTATTTGGAGTTTAGCCCCAATCCTCATATTTGAGTTTTAAGGGGACTTAACGTTACCAAATTGTCTCATTTTTTAATATTGTCATATAAATTGTATAATTACTTTGTATATCATCATTTATTACACTTTTAAATAGTTTCTATAAATTCTATCCATCAGTGTATGTTGTGCATTAGAGTATTGCTTGGTTTACATTACCATTAAAGACTACGTCGTATTTCGTAGCAATTTCGTAGCACTTTGCTACTATTGGTTACAGTGATTCTAATAAAAAAAAAATATTCGTAGTGGTTGTTTCTGTAGTAGTAAAATTGTTGGATATATTGACGGCTTATAGAGGATTCCTTTATCTTACTATCCGTCATCTGTGTAAAATAATATTCGTACCTACAATGATAGTTCGTAATGGACTTTAGCCTCTCTCACACGGTGGTAGCCGTCCACGTGGCTTTGTTGAAAAACTGTATAATTTAAAATGTTACTCCATTTCAAAACACTGCATGTCTTTTGCTGCGATGTTCGTAAGGTCGTATACCATTTCAGTAGTCAGAGTCACAAAGTCAGCATCATTTGTATTTTGCCTAATTTGAGCTTATACTAGAACTCTATACTAACGCGAATTCCAGTTCATTTTTCTTACTACTGGCCTAGTTAATATTAAAGCCAAAGAATTATAACGCAGACTTAGTTATTGATCCATTTTGATGCCTATAATAATCTCGTTAATATATAATTAAAAAATATATATGCAATAGTCCTATTGTTTATGCAATATTGGTGATAGACGAGAATGAGATACTCAGGAATTTATAAAAGGTGGAGGAACCATGGTATTTATCAATTATACTGTAGGTACATTATCTATGGAAACGGGTACACGGACAATAAAACAAAAAAAGTACTCGTTGATATTTTTTATTATGACTAGAGGTTTTTTTTAAGTTACAAAACAATCGGTATTTTCTTATTAATTATTCACAAAATAATGTTAATAAACGATTCAAGTTCGCAGATATTTTACTCTGATATGTATAAAATGAAAACCTCGAATTTCACCATTAATAATTACGTTACGTCCAATCTATATATTTACATATAATATATTCATAATTTAGCGTTTCCTTCACTGTAGGTAGGCACACGGAAGTAGGTTTAACTAATTCGTGTAGTTATCTAAGTTATTATTACCATTAACGTTAACATCTAAATAGTTACAGTTATTTACATTTACATTCATAAAACGGCGTTTAAGTTATAAATTATTTTATTAAATATTGAGATCCGGGTTACATTAATCTCATTATTTAAAGTCAAAGTCAAAGTTATCGAGGCGGCTGTTTTGATATTAATCAGATTTGATGTTAAAAGTATTGTGAATCAACATTGATTTAACAAAGCCTGCTCTAATAGAAAGATCTGTAATAAGATATGGTGTATTTCTTTTGATTTTTACAATTAAGTATGTATGAAACCTAGTTCTCAATTTGATTGCTTAATCGTCTGAAGCTGATATGATTTCATATTAAGCAATAAAATAGGCCTTATGTGTTACATGTTTAAAGCTTCTATATTAATTTCATGTTTAAATAATCTGTTTCAATAAGAAATAATAAATTAAATTGTGTTCAGTTAAATACGACTATTTAATATTACAATAATGATAATATCGCCAGAAGAACACACCAACTATACGGTCCCACACTATGCAACGCTTGTATTGTGGGTACCATACAATGGACTGGGGATGAACCCAGTATATATTACTTATATAAATATTAAACATCCATGACTTGGGTACAAACATTCGTTCTCATCACACAAAGTTTGTTTCTACTATTCTTTGTTGGATACCCTGTTTTATGGGCTGACGGTCCGGGGTTCGAATCCTGGTAGGGACAAACTTGGTGTAATGAGCACGAATGTTTGTACCCAGGTCATCGATGTTTAATATCTTTATACGTATAATATATTGAGTTCGCCCTCAATCCATTGTACGGTACCCATAATACAAGCGTTGCTTAGTGTGGGACCGTATAGTTGGTGTGTTCATTGAGAAACATTTTCAATAGGTACCAATGTCACGTATTATTGAACAAAACTGGATTTTTTTTTTGAGTTTCTCATTTTCTGAATTGAAAGCTAACAATTATACCGAAATAAAGCTATTCATGATATATGCAGCTGTTGATATACTTGAAGGAAATGTGCAGATTTTGTATGTTTTTTTGTTTTTGTAAATGACTGACTGCGATTCGGGGTAGCGTAATGAAATCAGAATATGGCCAACTATACACTTTTTAGAACCACCTATATACCTACGATCAGAAGACGAATCACTGTTTAAGACTCGGAGCGCGATTTATTTGTTGTATGAGATATAACAGTTTAGTTTTACATCTCTATACTGTTATAAAAATGTTGCCAAAGTGGGACAAATGCAGACAATGGGACCAGAGGAATTGGTTCAACTCTTCTATTTATAACAACAAAATGATCGTTCGAACAATAACATTTAAACATATAATTGCGATACTGTTACCATTATAATGCTCGTTACATCATATTTAAATAAATTATTGGTTTCATATTTACATTGTTCTTTACTTTAAACACTTATAAACTAAATAATCTAAGTACATTGTAAGCTTGTAAAAATTGCACACATCGCTTTGGTATACGTACGTACATAACTACATATATACAACAACTTTTCGAACGACATCGTTAAGTTTTTATTGCCCGAAGTTTCGTACGAACATCTTATATTTAACTTGAGGAATTTATTTACGCGAAACACACCTTTCTTGCACCGCACGACCATTAGACAATCCAGTGCATTGAACACAAACTCCTAACGTAATAGTATCGTCATCGAAAAAGCATGCTGTCACTGTTATTCTTTTTTAAGGTACCTATGGTCTGAGTGGGACGCTTACGGTTAGATAACGAATTCGCAAGGATATTCCTGGCTACGGAGAGCCACGAATATCCTTGCCAATTCGTTAAACGTTGAATTTGATAAAAATAAATTAGATAGGTATAGGAATATTGTATTAAAAAAATAGCAGGATCCTCTCAGAATACAAATTTTCATTAAAAAAAAATCAATATTTGGTCTAATAAGATTTGTGTTTGAGGTTAATGAATATTGGCAATTTTAATAGTACGAAACTAATAGTTGAGTCCATTATGCGCTGGCTTGGACCCTCACCCACCACACTTTCATAACCCATTTTTTTGTATCACTGGTTCACTAAGATCGAATCGATCGGAATTTCAAACTCATTTCGCTTCCACGCGACTTCGCACAGATCCGTTCCAAACGTGGATCGTTCATATTGGTTCAATCGAACCAGTCCCACAGGTGTCTATATAGTCCTTGCGCGTGTGCAGTGTGCGTGCGCGCGGGCGGCGACTAGGAGGCGCGCGCGGCGGTCAGCAGCGGCGGCGGCGAGCGCGCCTCCTCGCGGCCGCGCGCCTCCTCTCAGAGCACGCGGTCCGACATGCCGCCCGCGTACTGGCACGCCGCCAGCGGCGCTGAGCCCGCGCGCGACACCGGCGACACCCCGCCGTACCCTCCACCGAATCCTGACGAGTGCTGCTTCGCCTTCAGCCGCAGCGACGCTATCGACGACGTCATCGCAGGGCACGGCTCCGCGCGGTACATGCTGTACGGGTTCGGCGGCGCCGTGTAGGGGCACTGCGCCACGCCGCCACCCACTCCTGCGGAGCCCCCCACACCGCCCATACCACCCCCGCCAACGCCGCCCATCGAGGACGCCGTGTTAAAACAGTTCACCGAGCCCTGGTGGTGGCTCGCCGGCACCACCGAACCCAATGGATTCACGGGCCATGGAAAACTCTTCGTGCCTAGAGGACTGGGCACTTTAGCCGCCCAGTTATTATACGGGTACGATGAATAGAGGGCGTCCGTGTCGGGGAAAGGCTGCATCAGCCCATTAAATTGTGTACTAAAGCCGTTCTTGAAGTCTACGGCAGCGGCCGCTGCTGCGTTCATGGCGTTCCTTTCGCGTTTTCGCCATTTCGCTCTCCGGTTTTTAAACCATACCTGCAACAAAGGGCATATATTTAATTCAGGGTTGAGAGAAAAGATATTGGTAGAGAGAAATAATAGCTAGAGGCATTTAGATAGGTGGCTCGAATGGTGGTAGATTTGAGGCGAATCGATAAGTTTTAACGAGATTCAGAAAGTGGACGCGACCTGCGTTGCGTAGTTATCAACTTTACTCATTACAAAGTTGACAGAGCGACTCGGTGGCGCATCAGAGAATTCGAGGCACGTCGAGGCGCCCCGCCCGGCGCCGCCGCAGCCAACGACCCGTCTAATTGCGGCCGCGAAATGAAGATAAACGAGCGTCGCGATTGGGTGGGACGGCGGCCGCCACTAGCCGCGACACGATCGAGCCGCAATAAATGAGCGGCCACTGGGCCTCCGCCGAGGAGTCGCTAAATCGATGGTGTTGTTCGGCGGCGGGAGGTTGAGAGCGCGCGAGCGGTGATAAGTCGCCGTGAGCGCAGATAACGCGCGCGCTGATGTATGGCCGCGTCCGTCAGCGCGCGATCGATGGCTCCGACGACACCTCCGCGATAAATTGCGCAATCCACGAAGCGACTGCAATAAATATTGTGCCGGCGGCGGTATTTGTCTCACTCAGTGTGGCGGGTTCACCCAGCCGAAACGGTAAATAATACCCTCTTTCCTCGGTTAAGTGAACATAAACGGTCGTTTCCACCCCATATACAATCGTTTATTTTTGGAAACATACATTTCAGAAATTCGCATGAGCGCATATTACGTATACAGGACCACAAAGGTAGACTGCGATTTGAATACGCACCTTTATTGGCTAAGATTTTAACCTGTTACGCGTTATCAATGAAATGAAGACCAGTCGGAGAGCAATCGATGATTGTACTGACATTGTGAGAATAACGTTTTATATGTCAGCCGTTCCCATTCAATGCGCGAATGAACGGGTGAAAATAACTCCACAGAAACACCGGGGGTGTTCAATAATGACGGCGCAATGATATTTATTTAGGTGCACATATGTGGAAATAATTTCCATTATTTGAATAGCGTCGGGCAGCGAGGCGCGGGCGCGGGCTCCACGGGCGCCGAGGAGGGTCGCGATATTGCGACGCGGGGCTAATCCTTTAAATATATTATTGCAGGATGGTGACCGTCGCGCGCCCTCCGTCACCCGCAAGGAGACACCCCGCCACTTTTTAATGCTTCCCAAATCGATACTAATGCGTGTTCGCTTTAATTTATTCAATGTGCCGGTTGTTTATCACATTTGAGGGTGAGACATTTCACAAGTGATAAGCGGTGGCAATGTTTATTGTGGCAAATTGATAATTCCAACGAAAAGTTATTCGAGGCAGGCGAGGTGACAAGATCAATTATTTACAATATTCTGAATCACCAGCCTACTGATTCTAATTCCCAGTTCTTGTAAGCTTAGTATAGATTTAGAAAAGTAACAAAAGTTCCTCCTGGATACTACGGAACCCTAAAATTATAATCCTAACTTACAATAAAAGATACAAATACCTGTCCTTACATTAAAAAAATACAAATACCACTATCTGTAAGATAGTGGTTTTATAGCATTGGCTACGGGCGCTACGAAGTATTGTAGCACTCTTTGAATTCGTAGCTTGACTATATTGATTAAGTACGTTACTTACATGAACAGAGCAAAACAATAAAACTAAACCAATTTGGTTGTATATAAGGTCCTAAATAGATGAACATTCTGAATTTCATTAGAATAGTTGTAGTGATGAATGATGAGACGCCCCGACGCGAGTAATGAAGCTATTTTACGGTCAGCCGGACCACAGGGCTGCTAAATTGCCTTAAATTCAAATTAAACTGGAATCACAGTTTTATTAGCGTCATCAATCAAACAACGGTCTACTCGGCCGGATAGGCGCAGCTCACCGGCTCGGGATTATAGTTCTTATTGAATGAGGAAATAGAACTATAATGGCTGACGCGCTATGGTTGGAGAAAGTCAAATAAACACGCGCTCCCATAAATGGATAGAGCATAATAAACTCGGGATTGACGCGTGTTTTGCACAGGGCTGCCAAATAAAACTACCAATGAAGCTGTTTATTGAAAACCATTGAGATGTATAAACATGTAAAGTCTTGATAAATATGCATACGTACCTCTACATAAACAACGCATTGGAAAATGCAATCATTACTTTTATAGCGGCAAAATATTTTATGTTTGCATATTATACATATACCTTTAAAAAAGTATATGTATTACTAGCTGTCCCGGCGAACTTCGTACCGCCTCAAAATCGTATGAGAAAAGGAATTTATTGGTACTCTATAAAAAATTTAAACAGATCTATCCCACCATTTTTTCCGGGATAAAATGTAGCCTATGTGCTAGTCCAGACTATAATCTGTCTCTGTGCTAAATTTCATCCAGATCTGATCAGCCGCTCTGGCGTGATTGAGTAACAAACATCCATCCATCCAAACTTTCACATTTATAATACTAGTGGGATAAACACAGCTACTGATCATGACCAACAGTAGTCATATATGATATCCTTTTCTTAGTATTTCGATAACTAGAGCTTACAACCCTAGCGTCAAGTAGATTATTAAATGCACCCCACCGAGCCAAACAGTAGTCGCGTTCACATCAAGGACAATAACCATAAAATGATGGTAAACCGCTCAATTTCTTATACATTACCAACGCACATAACTGACGGATGAAAATCAACAAGTTCAATACTTAATTAAGCAAGTTTGCATTATTTTTCATATAAAAGTTTTACCATGTGTTTTAAAAGCTCACATCGCCAGACGAAATACTTTGTATTGCGGGTACCTTCCAATGGACTGAGGGCGAACTCAGTATACAATACTTATATAGATATTAAACATCCATGACTAGGGTACAAACATTCATGCTCAGTACACACAGCATGTCCCTACCAGGTTTCGCACCTCGGCGCAGAAAGCAGGGTCACTACCAACTGCGCTAATCAGGTCTTCAATAATAAGTATGGTTGTTAAAAAGAAAAAGTAAAAAAAAAAAAAAAAAAAAAGGTTAAATAACAATTTGTAAGTGGATAGTTTTCTTCTATCATTCCACGGTTAGGTATTCTGCATGCAGAGTTTAAATTTAAAACAAACGCTATTTCATGTGAATTGTATGTAGACGGAAACAAGAGATTATCAAAGTTATTGGTTTTGGCGTGATTCCGACTGTTGTATTATAACCGCAGTATAAAACGATTTCAGTTTCAACTCATTCATATAAATTCCATACTAACGCAGAGCAAAGTCCGTCGGATCACAACAGTATACTATAAGCCTTTCAAAACACAAGCGGGATAACTCATTTGACGTCTAGCATGTTTAGCTCATCGACGGCTTGACTTATGATTTGCAATAATAAACTCTAAAACTAAACGCACAAAGTAAACTTTCTGTGAAACCACATTCTTGGCAGGACCGCGGCGGATAATATAAATTTTGTAATTGAAACGTGTTAATGCTGTATCTCTTGTTTATAGAAACAAATTCTTCGTGTAACGCCGACTGTCGGATTGCTTTGGAATCGGTCCAGGCGCGATTAGACATGACAATGTTATGTAATCATTTTATTGAACAACTTTGGTCGGTATTGTCAATTCCGATATTGATGGCACGTCGAGTCGGACTTAGCTCTGTCATAAAGGTTTATAATATGGTTTCTGGTTTCGTCACAACTTTCCACTTCCTTGTTATTTTGAGCATGTATACTCAGGGGAGGAGTCGCAGGGGTCATCCCTCCCCCCCAATCATGGCACAAGTCAAATCCACTAAAAATAGTCAGTGGTGCAAAATGTGCTTTGCTTTAAATTCTGGCAGCTCCTACTTCCTATAAAGGCTAGTTTGCTCATCATATTTTACTGATAATATGACCCGCCCAAAGTGTTTGGCTGAGACCGCACCTGTGTGCACAGAAGCGAACTAGCATTAGCTGTAACAGGTAAATAGAAAATTATTCCTATTTCACTGTAACTATACGAAATGACATCTACTTTTACAGTCCGAAAACCGATCCGAACTGGACATTTTGAAGCATCTAAGCATATAAATTCGTGGCTAGTGTGCGACAACAAGATATAGAGCTAAACTGTTTGTATGCACTGAGACAGGCGACGGGGTAAAACAGGCACAAAAACGGGCGGCAGCCGCTAGGCCGGGCCGCTTGCACGTAAAATAAATAACGTTCCGTGCCGCCCGCCCTGTCCGCGCCCGTGTTACATGCTAGCCTTTTTTACACGTATGTACCCACACTAAAATGTTACCTATCTTACATCTGTGTGACAGTGACGAGAGGAAAAATACTTTATTTATATCCCAACTAGCTTTTCCAGTGATTCCGCCCGCGGTACCTCAACAAACCGACCTACAACCTATAAAAACAGCATATGTGCTATTTCAGACTATAATCTATCTCTGTGCCAAATTTCATCCAGATCCGTTCAGCCGTTCTGGCGTGAATGAGTAACAAACATCCATACAAACTTCCACATTTATAATATTATGGGATATTTCGTCTACAGAAAATGTAGAGTTGGTGATAAAAAGTTTGACTAACCGATACGTATGGCGCGATGTGTTCTCAATTAAATAACAATTCAGTCTTAACATATTTTTAGATACAACCTACCGACATTAAGTACCCTAAAGAAATGAATCTAAAACCAATAAGGTAGAGACCATAGCAACAAAGGAAGGAAAATAGACTCGTTCTATTCGCAAGCTTGTTACATTATGTCTGAAATACGTCAATAGGAAAATTATCTATTTGTATCGGTTAGATCGATGGTCTAATTCCACGTCACGCTATACGATACAGGGGGCGCGCGATCGCAGCAAATGAAATGTGTCAAGAGCTGTTTCACGGACGATTGCCGACGATGCGATGTGGGTACGGCCCGTGCCGCCATTTCTCAGAAAGGAAAACAGACAAGTGGGCGGTTCGAGGCCAACAAATTGCTGCACAACAAAAAAGTATTCCCAAATTAACGCGTAATATATAAATGTTATTTTTTTAAAAGGAATATGATTTTAGTTTTGTTGAGTTGTGATTGTAACTCGACATGTATTTTAACAGAAAATATGTAACAAATATAATAATATTCAGTGCAATATGTGGTTTGATTTGACAAATATAATTTGCAAAGATACTCGTCTTAAGTAAACATGGAGATTAACAAATCATATTTTAGGAACGCTAATTGAGTCAATGAGCAGGCAATGACCCTAATGAGTTGGTAACAAAAATAATGTCGACGATTTATCGGTGCGCGCGCGCACAGATTTATTGGACTGCGCGCGGCGAGGCGGCGCTGTACGGACGGGCGCACGATAATCCCCTCCGTAGGGCTGTCTGAATTAGAATTCCAAATATACCATTAAATTATTTCTGACAAAAGATCGATACAATTATAACCAATCACTTTAAAATGAATACTGCTGCTCTACGTATAGAAAATCATACGTGTAATTTTAGAATACTTACATGTGTAAAAAATAGAAAAAGGTAGATATTCAACGGTTATAAGGTTAAAAGAAAGGCTAATAAATATAAGAGACAAACCCAAAAAATGTCAACCTTAAATACCTGTCGGTATTTAAATGTGGTCATTCAGAATTTCTTACGAGACAAGTAATTAGCAAGCTTTTGGCAAACCACATAAACATGATTCAACACAGCCCTAAGGGACATACATGCATTTGGGAATGTTTTGAAGAACACACGCTTTCGATTCAGAGCAAGCGAGTACAGCGCGCAGCTAATACCTCACACTTGAACTGCGCCGGTTAGTAAAATATCGATTTACACGTATCTGTGCCCCGTGATAACCGAGTCATTAATTGCCTACGGTGTATTTATAGCGTGAACAACTTATTTATCATACTGTACATTTGTTCAAATTTTATTTCTTTTATTTTATACTTTTCCAATCGATTAGGATATCGCAGGGGTGAATCAGGAACGTTTCAACTAGTACCCGAATCGAGTCGGTTAGATATGATCTCGATTCGACGAGGATCTTTCAGTGTCATTCTTCATGACCGAATCGAAGATTGGATGCAACTACGCAACCGAATACATCGATTCGACCACTCGCTGTGTTAACATAGTCAATTTCATCATGCATGTTTCAATTAAAAACCGAATCGTATGATACAAGACTTAAGTCGTAAGGTTGTGAATAAGATGGCTGACGGCAGATTTATTTAGGCTTTCCTACTGTTTAAGACAATTCTTTCATAACTGGACCACCATCCTATATTATGACAACTACGCTAAAACCAGTGTTTAAGTATCAAAATAATGAATTTAGAAAATAAAATCAGAAAGATAGTGTTTGTAATGCTATTGTTAATCGAAAACTTTCTATAAATTTGGAGATATATCACCTAAGCCAATGTTTGTGTGGACGTTCCTGTTAATTCAAATTTACACACCTAGATATATAATAATTGAAGTTAACAACCGTATAATTGATGATAGCCATCCGACACTTGCCAAATTCTCAGAGTTCCTTTGATATTTTCACACGGCAAAAGTGTACGGTGATTTATCTACATATAACCGCTCTCATTTAATACTTAATTTATCATGACATTACAGTTGTCACGGACACCAAACCGTTCTATCCGAATGACGACATAGCAACTCAGATAATTGCGGGAGTTTTTTTTGATAATATCTATTTACGATAACTTTTCCTAAACATGTCAAATACGAATTCGAATCGAAGAATTCAACAGTTACATGTGTACAAAGGATTAACCGAACCGGTCGCGCCACATGCCAAAGAAACCGAAAAGTATTCCATGAATTCAATACAAACGAAATACTACAAACTTGGTTGCAACCGCAGAATCTCTAACAGGGGCCTTCCAAAACTATTGACAGTGGGTGTGGATGCGATCAGACTTAAGCCGGGGATTATGAGGAGACCGAAATAGACGCATCAAATCCTCGTGGATTAAGGGATTCCGTGTTCCGTCGGACGGCAGGCGCGGCACAAAAATACCGAAGGCGCGCCGGATGCGACGATTAGCCTAAACATCTAGCTCGTTAATATTGTGATGCACTCGCTCTCCTGTCTCTTTCTGTACACTTAAAAAGTAAAGATTCAAAACATATTTGTAGTTTCTTTTGTTTTTGACAGAACCGCCCGTATAAATAAACCACTGTTACAAATTGAAAGTAAAGTTATACTAAACAAGCGCTAAGTATTACCATTGTAGAATAAAATATTTTGAGAGGTCTCTACGTAAGTAATAAAGATCACATGGACAAAAAAAAAATATATTTTTTTAAATAAGTGAGGTGAAACGTTGCTGGCTTCTTGTAATAATAAAAAAAATAACACACATTTTTTTTGAATATGTGATTGACGACCTTCTTCTAACCTCTTAAAATATTTTACACTATTTCTGTTAAACCTTATTATAAATCGTCTATTGATACTACCAGCAACTCACCCTAACTCGCGCCTCCGTGAGGTTAGTCCACATCGCGATCTCCTCGCGCGTGGACATGTCAGGGTAGCGATTCCTGGCGAACGTCGCTTCCAACTCTTGCAACTGTTGGCTGGTGAAGTGCGTCCTCTGTCTGCGTTGCCGTTTGTTCTTCTTGTCCCCTTTGTCGTCCATCGAAGGTTCGTCGGGGCCCACCCCCGGTGTCGTTGACTCCGTCTTTATCGTCGGCTCCGATGTGAGGGGCCGATTGCCTGCGAGATAGTGGAAGTTAGTTTCCAACTTTGACTAAGTGAAGTTTTGTGAGACGAGATTATAGTATGTGTCGCTGCGAGTTTCTCAGTTGTTTAGAGTGATTGTATTATTGAACTTAATAAAAAATAAGCAAAAATGTCAGTAGTAAATAGGATGTTACCGCTAGGAATGATACCAATCTCTTGCTGAATCTATTAATTAGGGATTTATTTATATTTTGTATAAAAGAGCCAGTGTATAAAAAATATGGGATGAGGCACAGGGTTTTCAATAATTCAGTGTATAATCATCGGCCAGACCAATTTCAAAATACACCACGCACACTAATAACCAAAGAAATCCAAAATCACTATTACCCATATTTCCTATAAAAAAGTTGCCCCATTAAACATTATTTAGATAAGGAAAACACAGAATCAGGGCCACGGTTGCCGAGTGCCAGTAGCATGCTCGTAATGCGGCGAGGATTAGGCGCAAGCGCACCTAATACTTTTACGACAGTGCCGTAAATTCGTTGATCTCGATGAGCGACGTCACGTGCTTCATAATTTATATCACTCACTCACTCACACGTAATAAAATCTATATTTGTTACGTTTCGGGGCTTTATCAATTTACCTATAATGTACTTTTATATATCATGTGAACAATTATTAAGAAAATAATTACATAATGTTATTTAGATTTTTATGCATGCTATATATTGTAGGTACCAAGTATGAGCCTAGTTCTTTATAGACGTTTTTTAATTTCACAATGCATAAGCCATTTTTATTGCAAAACTAACTGCCCCGGCGAACTTCGTACCGCCTCAGAATCAAAAGAAAAGTATGCGAAAATTTATTTTCTTTATTATTATTATTTCATGTTTTAGTTATTTATTCTGCTATTATTATATATGTTATTCTGCTATTCGGGCGGGAAAATGAAAAAAATCAAAGAGTACAAAAATCGGCGCACCCGTTCTTGAGTTATAAATGGTCTAACTAACACGACTGTGTTTGATATATATTAAAGTACCAGCCGTACTTTTACCTCTACCATTCGATTATGCACTCATTATTTTTATGTCTCTATCTGACAATTCAACCGGCTAACACTTAAATATAACAATATGCTTTCCAAAATGAACACAGCATACCCGAAACATTGATGCCCAAAAACCTACTATTTATACCTTTATACTAATACAAAACGTCACACGTGATTGTACAACGTTAAAATTCCCGAAACCCGTATCACGGTTGTCGGGGACAAGTGATACGGCGTTGTTATTACATCAATTCGTTACTGATAACGCCTCCATCGCAATCAAGCCGCGCATATTGGCTTTGCCCGAAATCCCTGTGTCAATGTACCGATTGTCCATGAGGTGGTTACGACACAATCAAATACGTGTCAAAGTTTTATAACCTTTTGTAGGGCCATCGACATGATATGTACAAATCTGTTTGACTAGCCTAGCTCGACTAGAATGAATCACATTTTTTTTACTGGTGGTAGGCTTCGGCCGTGGCTAGTCACCACCCACCGAACAAAGCCATGTCGCCAAGCTGCCTAGCCGTTTTCCGGCATGATGTTCGGTGTTGCCATTCATGGATGGCGGGTCAGATCAGTTGCGCTGCATGTGCCTAGTGAATGTAGCGTCTCGATCTACTGCCGCCTTCCTACCTAGGCAAGTATGCTCCATCGTAGATCTCATCGTCACTTACCATCAGGTGAGATCGAGATCAAATACTTGCCTATAATGTAATAAAAAAATAAAATAAAAAAAACATTAGTGTATGAGAATAGTATCGTATCGTTGAAACTTAGTACCTAGTAATAACCGTAGAATAGTTTATTTTCAACCGAAAAGGATGGAAGTATGGCACATCATATTAGATCCACGCTGTTATTTTAAAGGAAGATCTAATCAATTTCTAATCTAAATATGACAAATATTGATTTCTTATATTTACGCGAATACTAAACATTGAAATAAAACTATTTTTAAGTATTCTATCGCGTTTATTTTATTGTTTTTACGTTCCCGACGATTCGTCGTCGTGACCATGGTTGCTGTAAAGCAGCTGAAACGTCGGGAACGTAAAAACAAAAAATAAACGCGATAGAATCCTTAAAAATAGTTTTATCTAAATATGACAAGATATAGGAAAATAACGTATGGACAATTGAACGCAAGAATGTATCCGTCGGAAAACCCAACAAAATGCAAGCACGGTAGCAAAGAAAGAGACAACAACCACATAATCTTGGATTATATGATATCCGAGTATAAATAGTTTCAATTCGTTATTTTGTTTATTACACAAGGGATTAACGTTCACAATTTTATTGCTGCCGCTTATCCTGATTGAACATGATTAAATCATTATCATTGTGGGGCTTAAGTAGGTATGGACAAGTTCTAACTACGTTATTAGAAGGCCTATTGAGTGGAGTATAAAAGTACTTATTATCTTCATAAAAAAAGCATGATATGGGCAAGAATAAACAATCATGAAATGAGTGCGTACTTTATAAACGTTATCCTTTATTCAGTGAGGTAAATATATTTCTTATATTTCCACGAATACTACACATTTAAATAAAACAAATTTTATGGATTTGATCGCGTATATTTGATGTTCGGGGACGTAAAAATATAAAATAAACACGACAAATTAGTTTTATTTATAGAAATAATTAGAATTTAGATTAGTAAGTCTAAAATCAATCTACAATTTTTAAGTACACGTCGAAGTCTGTTACCATTTATTTGTTGTATCTTTGACGTGAAAGCCTGAATGTTTTCATTTATCTATACGTCAAGTTAAAGTGAAAGCGCTCTATAGAGAGCAGATTATTAAAAAACATTGATTCTAGTGTCAAAATAATACATATATTACGAGCTGAGCTGGAAAAGCTACTAGTACAAACGATCTGACACAAACGGTGGCCCTATTAAAATATAATTGGGAGTTTTTAATAAAAATGTTTGTAGTATTGTGCCAAACATTACAATACACTTCCATATAGTTTCTATCTTCCAGGACAGTCAAATTAAGTCATCAACAACAGCCGGTGATTGTGTCGAGTATATTAAACCGTCAATCTGTACGGGAGGACAATCCCGTCGGCGTATAATGAACAAGGTGGGATTACGATCTTCGGGTATGGGCACTGGGCTACTGCCGTCCTCGCGACCGATACTAGTAGGGTTGCCAACTTATGCCATAGAAATACATTTCTTTTTTTAAATGAAACATGTTATACTTATTTGTGATTTTTTTTATTTTTGTTTCATGTTTACTGTCACAATCATAAAAGTTATTATCAATATACTAGGGTATTGATCTAATGTACTATTGCATAACTTATAAAGTATATTTTAGAATATAAGCTGCCAACCTACGCCCTACCTAATAATACATATCTTTTTTTTTTTTTTTTTTTAATCTTTTATTTACATAAAAAAACATTCTATGTTACATAGATTATACCCTGCCAAACTGCATAGCAGTTTGTCTGCAAAAATACTACTTAGTTTTTTATTTTTTATGAACAACTTGCATTATTTTAAACTTCAGTAGGTTCATACCCCGTTCACAATCACCATAAATCGTATTTGCACCAATTTTGAAGTCTACGTGCGGCATCCCTAGATTAGTCCGATACGCGTCGATAACGCGTCGATAGCGCTTATCACCGATACGCTTTGAGCGTTCGCCGACCCATCCATCATTTCGAACTAAACTTTACGTTAGTAGGTAACACGTTTAATCTATGCCTTTGCGTTTGGCCGACACGACAAGAGCGCGTTGGTAAACATAGCAGTTACATGTGTTCCTGATATCAGAACATGTTGCCACTTCAAAGCCCGACACTCGATGTGATATAACATCGCAACGTTTCCTTTAATGTGTTTACTTTTAAATAGTTGTGTGAGTGTACACTTTTTTTATATAATGATGCCATCGTATCTGGCTTAATATGGAACTACCTACGCGTAGTATTTGTAGACGATTGCGGCTACGATTTTTATGATACGCTACGATTTAGGTAGCTACCATTTTTATTACTAAATATTTAATATTGATACAGGAATTTGGGGGTTTCCTAGTCATGTATACAAATCACAAACGGATTGAGGTCGTTTACTGATTTCCAATGTGTAGGTATTTATAATTCGTTGATGTCTTTATGACGCTAAGAATGTGTCTGAAATAGCTTACCTTTGAGAAATTCCGACTTAGTTTTATGATTAGATAAATTAAGTACTTATGTGCTTACCTAACATACTTGCGTAGTTCATAATGAGCAATTACTCTCAATGATGTAAGGGCAAACCAGTAATTAGGTTATATCATATCGGGTCAATAGCAGGTATTAATTAGCTGTTAGGTAATTATCACATTGGGGCTTGCTGCTCAATGGGTGATATTAGTATATATACCAAATAACATGTAATTATTGCTTCAGAATGATAGCTATTACTACAATCCTGAATATACAAAGACGTTATGTTTGAAAATGAAGTTAAATTAATAAAAAAACTAAAATGTATCTACAAGTGGTGTACAGATATACCCATATTAGCAGTCGTTTTGAGTACAAAGTAATGTAAATATTACTAACTTAGTAAGTATTTATTACAAGGTACAAGTCGCGAAAACAGCAACAGACTAGATTTATTAGGGTGCATACGTCGTTAAAATTCTAAGCAAATATTTATTAGTAAGAAAAACCATGATCGTATCACTTTTATCTCGGGTTGATAAAAATAAATATGGATCCACAAATATACGTCAATAGGCACCCAGCTCTGTTACTATAGGTGACAACTAGAGTATGAATAACGCATACGAGTTTTACATGAAATTCCAAATGTTCTGTTGCTTGACAGAATATAATGGTTGTGCAGAAAATAAGGTATAATAGCAAACTCGAGAGCTGATTCATGATTTTTCATGGGCTAGTTGCAAGCCCTGACCATGCCATCCTGGATTCAATTCCCGGGTCGTATATGGTTTGACTTGATAATTCTGTTATGACATTCTATGTAACAACTATGATCTAAAATCATGTCATATAGTTATTCGCTTACGACTATACTCAGTATATGTGTCATTACGATTATGTACATCTAGCTACCTATTCCGGGAATTCAGGTGTGAAAGTATACTTATTTAACTTCGCTCAAAAATTATGAAAGTGACCGACTGTTCGTTCATATTAAAAGAATTAACGTATGTATGTTGTATTGAGATAAAAAAAAACTATTTAAGAACACAAATATAAGGCATACCAACAATATTGTCCTCGTATAGGATGACGTGTCCAACATTAGGGCAGCCCCACATTGAACCGCTCCGGCCGCGCGAGGATATTTGTGAAAGCATTAAAATAACAGCGCGACCGTATTTGCTATAGATTTTCCGACGCTTACTCAGTTTACTTACAGTTTTAAGCTTGTCACTTTGTGTGGTCCAATGGAATTGGTTTCTCATTGTTAAATCTAATATATTTTTCGCACTTAATAACGCGCCCACGTGTTTAGCATAAGCAAATCATGATAATACGTATCTTTATTACTCCTTTGACTATTATCTGGGCGATAAGTGGAATTTTTCTGTATTGCTTATACTTCTAATACTGAAGTATACCGATTGCTCTGAGTGTGTGAACAAAATAACGTTTTGGTTATTATTATATATCTTACGCGTTAAGTCACATATGAAACATTACACGCCTCTCAAGTAACGTAAATGTTGACAGCCAATTTCAAACGATATCGAGAAATATTGTATGTGTCAACAAAAAGCGTTGTCATGACAACGATGAAGCAGAATTATTTGTCGTCTTGGGTATTATTATATCTACGTCCAAGTGTGTTATAAGTAGCCCAACTTGTTGTATAAGCTATAGTTAACTTGATTTACTCACTGTCATCAGTAGCTTTCCGATCGCGTCGCGGCCGCGGCGGCGCGTACAGTGACTGATCCACGCCGGAGCCCCCTGACGCTAGTGATGAGTGCCCACTGTCGCGAAAGTCCCCCGTCTCCGCCCACACTGTGTAGAAAAAAATAATTAAAAAATAATATTAGTAATCCAAGGGTTACGTAGTTCCTTCGGGGAAACCTTATAAGATTTTATACTTTATATGAAAATGAAATGAAATGAAAATTGTTCTTTTTTCAGGTAAAGGTACACAGACTTATAGGTGGCTAAGCTATATGCCCGTAATAGTTGGATCTCAATTTGGCGATACTTCCTCATACATATAAAGTGAATATAAATATATTTAGTACACGCTCTCATATCGGATATTCTAATAGGAACAATATATGCCACAACATTATAAAAAAATACGATCCATTTTCAATTTTAAAGACATTTGGGTAACAAGGAAGCAAAACAACGAAGTTTACGTGCCCCCATAAATTCCATTAACGTTGCTAATAGCGGTATTATTTAACACGGATATCTTGACAAAGTAATGTATTCGTTGAACGACGATGACGCCCCGCCGCTTGCGCTGTAATTAAGTATCCCCGAACACTTGTTAACAAATTAGTCGCAGGAGACGCGGCCGTGTGAGAGGGCTTTATTTATAGCGAACAATGCAAGCCACATGCATGCAACTTGAATGCCTTGTTGAATATATTTTATTATGTTTATAAGCAGTGATAGCCAACATGGTGGAATGTGCACCTAAGCATTAAGGGTCGCAGGTTCAAACACGGCCTCAAAGCTCTGGAGTTTACGGATTTCAGGTGCGAGTCTCATATTCAGCCATAATTGTCAGTTACTAAATGGTGAATGAAAAACATCTCGAGGAAACATGCACATCTTAGGAGAACGTAATAAATTCTTAGTATCATTTATTAACTGGTATAGTATGTAGTCTATGATATGAGAGCAAAGTAAATCGCGCGTGCATCTCGTTTCAATTAAAAGTGCCCATTTGTTTTAGTAAATACTATTTTACCCCGTAGCGAAGCACGTTATTCTCCATTGTTAATTTCGTTGTGATTTTATAAACGTTTATTTAAAGTCGCCGTCTTCCCGGTGACATACATTGATCCCATTGTTTTGGGACAAGTCACGAACTGTACAATTGATTGCCGCGAATGCTGTTCTTAATTACAAATGAAAATGTGACCACAATGTAATTCCGTCTTTCTTTTTAATGTACTATACATTTTTGATTTGAAAAACAATGAGTCTTCAAAGTGGGTTGTGACATGTTGAGAAGACTTATATTTATTCTTTGCTCTATATGTTTTAGTTGAAGTATCTATGCGTTTTTTTCGATTGTTATAAATCGTGATGGTTTTAGAATTTACAATTATTTGTCTGTGCACACAGTGCTGCTTTTAAATAGCGTGATTAAAACCGACCAGATATCCAGATTTCATGTGCAAATGAGGTATATTTTTAACGATGATTATAATAACGAAATAATATAATATTAGTAATAATTACTTTTGTACGGTGAAGGGAAAAACCAGCACTCATTTGAAAGCCGTTGACTGTGATCCTTATCCCCGTCGCATTGAGGGTTCACCCTATATTACATGGGAACCAAAATACCACCTTCGGCGAAATGTGAGTGCACTGCAGTACACCTCTGCCTACCCCCTTGTAAAATACAGGCGTGTTGATGTATAATAATTTTACTACCCACGTATACTTTAGATACCTACATAATTATAGCTATTCAGTTTAAGTATAGTTTTGAAACAACGATAGCTATAATTGGGTTCGTTATCATTATTTAGTTGAAGACAAATGTGTCGGCCGACACAAACGTAGCTGTTAACACTACGGACGAATAACGCGTTCAAATAAATTGCGTGTTTGCTGCGTTTGATAACGGGTGATAAGCGCGAGTTTATTGTTTTATTGGGGCCCTAAACCGTCTCCTCTACAGTCTCGTTCGACTTGATGAACTGCGGATGGAATCACACATTAAAGTGTTTTATATTCATCCCTTGATAGCACATGTACGATCTATTTGAATCGTGGAAAACAACAATATTATTCACTCTCTTTCAATAAAACAAAATATAAGCATAAATTATAGAGCAATTAAAGTTTATAAAAATGCATTAAATAGATTATCTTGAGAAACGGAGAGTTCCTATGATCCCACTTACAGCATAAATAATAGCTACCATTATTATTAGTGCTTATCAAAATTAAATGAACCCTCGATACTCGATAAATCTACTCTATACCCTCACCGAATTATTATGATACAAATTGTAACTTTTTTGACATCCTAAGAAACATTTTTTTGAAAAACTGGTATTAATGGCTAACGGTAACCTTAGACATATGCCCGCTGCACAACAATCAAAATTTTAATAGTGAATAATAACATTTAAAAATGCGTTGGAGCCACCAGGTGTGTTGAATACTGTGTAAGAAAGAATGGCCGTCTTAATGGTCCTCGTCGCATTTATAAATTAACCTGAGGTTTGATATAATCCCATCCGGATGTAGAATTATGAAAAAAAAATGTAATGACAATTTGTATGTGCCGTAGGCGTATACGAAATAAATGATTTGACTTTGACTATAAGGTACAGCCAGCTATAAGATATACACATAATTAGATAACGTAGAGCAGCAATATCTTCGGAAAAACCTGTGTTACATATAATATTTATAACTCAAAAACGCATTGGCCGATTTATAATATCATATTTTATTTGAATTTGTCTCAGCCCTGAATAGCAGAATAACTATTAAAATATGGGCAAGGTCACTAAAAATAATTATAAAGATAATTCTTTCTTTTCTTTCACATTCTTTCTCATACTTTTGATTCTGAGGCGGTACGAAGAACGCCTAGTACTAAATAATAAAGAAGTTTTTGAAATTGTAGGATAAAAGATTTCTGAAGTGTCCAATAGCCTATAACGATTAGGGCAAGCACGAAGACAATAAATAGGAAGGTGTGAACATATCAAGGAACACAAAAAAATTTGCTTTTTAAATAAACATAAACTCAGAACTCTTCGCTGACGTTAAGTTATAAATTTAAGAAACTGTAAGAAAAATGTATAGGGCTATAAACAGATAATGTTGTATTTACATTCGAGATATATTGTTGCGGGGTAAATATAGATAAGTGCGCGTAATTTATGAGTGTAGCTGGCCTGGATGCGCGCGCGCCTCCGCTCGGCTCTCCTTCGGGCAGGCATGAGTATCTAGCTCTACATGCAAGACTGCATAGTAAAAAAAATTAAAAAGAGTACTATGTACAAGTAGATATGATTATAGAGTACCTATAAAAATGTAACGATGTACTTTTAAATAAAGAATTAACACTAGTAAAATCGGCTCAGGTAAACGTATAACAAACTTAATATTCTATCTGCATGGCTATCACTTCACAATAAATAAACTCTCCATTCACTATAAACGAATCAATACACATTCAAATAGAGACTATTCACCCGCCAATCAAAACTCGAAAAGCTGTCTCTACAATTATCTCGATCCATATTTATCAACAAACATAAGCAGCACTAATTCAATGGAGTCATTACTTAATCTTAGAGGCTATTATCAGGACCACACCGCAGCGGGCCTGGTTAATAACATGATCCAGATAGGAGAGACGGAAGGAGTGACGGCCAAGCACCAGTTTCCGGCTGCGAGTTTATACATCGGAATGTGGGCTGTCCGCTGGACACTTGAGGTGGTCTATGACATGGCTCAGATAAGCTTTGCTCTATTATAATGATACTTTATAACTAGTAGGAAAATCGTTTAAACTAAACAAAAGTTTGTATTTAAAAAGTGGACAACTATTTAAATAGTGGTTGGTATAATCTTAAAAAAAACTACGTCACTCACGACATCGCCATGGAGTGATACATAGGTACATCTTTGAATCATAAGATGAAGATTAAATCTGTTAGTAACTAAGCAAACAATTGTTATGATAGATACTTCATTTGATTAATTATGATTCAATATGCATATAGCAATGAATAAGAGGTAGCTCTATCTCAGCCATTACGCATTTCTAACGGCGGCCAACTAAAATAAAATGTACTTAAGAATTATACTCACGGGTACACCATATACTGTAAAATGTGATTAGATTACTACCTACCCGGACTGATAAGGTGCGGCTACTGTGTATTTGCCGAATTTAATATCTACGGCCAATCGCGTCGCGATTCACGAATTATCACTCAAATTAATGATGTGTAAGTTATAAATGGCCGACGGATTAGGCGCCATCCATTTTATTCCAATTTTACCTACCGTGAAGAGGCTTCATTGAAAACGTACACAAATTCACGGGAGCATCGGCTAATTTCCCAAACTCTCTCTCCTTTTCACACCGCTTGGTGGTGCGTTAGTCTATCTCGCCCGAACGGTCCTTTCCCCGACGCGATTCATCATCGTTTCGCGGTTTACTGGTTTTCCATTCACATTGTAGATTGGCTGTTACCGAGAAAAGCTCCCCGCTTGAAATATAAATTAGAATCACCTTTATTTTGTACCCAGTAAAATTCTATCCTGGTAACACTTGCACAAAAGTATCCCTACAAGAGTGTTATTACCACTTAATTTTGTCGCAAATCGTAGATAGGTAGGTAATAAGATTGTGAATCCGTAGGCACGCTCAATTAGTATTCCAAATACCCGCCAACATATCGTACACGTACATAAAATGTAAAGAGTGGACCGCTCCGGGCGGCACGAACGACGCATAACTTTCGCGCGGGTGATTCCTACACTCACAACTTCAGACTTAAAATAACAGGGGTAAGTGCCAAAGTTGTCCGCAAGTCCTCTCAATGTACGTCTCGGTCGCGGTTTCTATTTCACCCAAGCAATAACCGTCTTACCGCAC
Source organism: Pheosia tremula (assembly GCA_905333125.1). Lineage (NCBI taxonomy): Eukaryota > Metazoa > Arthropoda > Insecta > Lepidoptera > Notodontidae > Pheosia > Pheosia tremula. The sequence goes on along the minus strand of HG995404.1, from coordinate 7,724,523 downwards.
TCGTAAGTAGGTTCAAAATGATGGAGTCACACCCGCGCGCGTGGAGTGCGGGACTTTGAGGCTTATGGTAATTGTAATAAAGCGGAGTGCAGCAGTTATGGGACGTGAGAGGTTCTAGACCAAATCCCAAGTAAGCTGTAACTTCCTTTTGGATTTTCGGAAGCCATTTATCAGTCTGATGTGGGCGTCTGGAAATTTTTCATGTTTCGTTATTGTAGCGGAGCGACATGACACGTACGCTTCGAGGATGCCTCGCCGTATGTTTATTGGCCACGTGTCTATAGGTCTCAAGGTCAGGAGACTTGTTCACATTGTACAGAGCGCCACAGCCATCCTTCTCTATTTACAATGGTTTTCATACAAACCACAAACATTAATGTTTATGGATGTCGTATTTCATTCGAGTGGGTGTTAATTCTGTTGGTGAGGATCATAAAGAAGCAAGATGATTAAATCACGAGAATGTTATGACACAAAGGAGCTAATTTGTGGTACTAGATAAATTAGTTGTCGGTATGTCCGAGGAGTGCGGGGCGCAATAGTGTGTCCCCGGGCGCGCATTACGGCCGAGATAAATCAAGTAACCCTTCCGCCGCAAGCAAATTACCGACCACCTGAGGCCTGTAAAAATGCCCCACAAAATTATTGTAAGTCGCGAACCGCGGCCCTGCTAACAAAATGTAAAGGGGTACATTTGGTAAAATAAATATTCTGAGGAGACACCTAAATATATTACCCGTAACACAGGTCAGGTGTACTATTAATTATTTAAACATTTAATTGTAACTAATAAGCAGCTGTTTTAGTGTTTAAGAATCTTAAATCTTCAGTGATATTATCCTTTTTAACTCGACGTTTTCATCTATTATCATCAACACAAATAGCATCAGCAACCCTAATAAAACCACAATGACAGTGCGGGAGCATGTTCCGCGATATTAGAGCAGATCTAAGGAGATGAGTTGGGGGCCTCGGAATCGCCCACCAAAAGACTATTCACCGACCCGGTCGAGGGTGAGAGTGTTCAGAAGGCAATCACTGGTCCCATATGGACACAAATTACATTTCCTATTTGGTGCACAGATCCACTATGATGACAAGTGCGATGGGGTGTAGTGATTTGAGCCGTTATGTTCTTAAAATATTTGCTAAAGGGTGAACTAATTTATGTTATGGTGCATCAGAATGTACGTGATTACTATAATGTCTTATAGGCAATTTATAACCCAGTGCAGATCTATAAATTTTTGAAATCTTTAGAAATTTGCTTTCTATCAAACAGTGTAATTTAATATATTTGAAATAAAACATATTTTATAGATTTTATCGCGTATATTTTATGTTTTTAAGACTCAAGACAGAGCGGAAATCTGTAAAATAAGTTTTATTTCAATGTGTAGTATTCGCGTAAATATATTTAATATAATATTACAAGGCGGCATTGTTTTTTAGGATAAATGTAACAGGTATATATATTACGATACACACAATATAAAGCAGAAGGAATAGTCCGAGCCTCCATATGTCGATGTTGGTTCTCATTGTAAAGGGATTAGGGTCGCGTAAACGATGCCATTCTGTACGTTTTCAATTTGCATAAATATTAGTGGGAGCATTTATATCATAAATATATTAGTGCGGCGATACAGATTTTATGGTGATTACAAAATTATAACCGCGATCTGTTTAGGGGCTGGCGAAAATTGTGTAATATTCAGCCCTTCTAACGCGGTGTGCGGAATTTCTTTTTTAAGGGTTCCGTACTAATACGGTTACACAGGACCCTTATGGTGCGACTATAATGTCCGTCTGTTATTATTACTGTAGCACATATTATAAGGTACGTTTTATATCTATACATATAAATAAAATTGGAGTGTCTGTTTGTAATATTAAAATAACCGCTTTTTACTAAGTGCATTTGGATGTATACACGTTACCTATACCGAAACAACATTTTTTACAATTTTTGTCTGTCTGTCTGTCTGTCCGTCTGTCTGTCTGTCTGTCTGTCTGTCTGTCCGTCTGTCTGTCTGTCTGTCTGTCTGTCTGTCTGTCTGTCTGTCTGTCTGTCTGTCTGTTTGTTCCGGGTAATCTCTGAAATGGCTGGACCGATTTTGACGGGAATTTCACTGGCAGATAGCTGATGTAACAAGGAGTAACATAGGATACTTTTATTTTAGAAAAAAACATAGGATCTCACGAAAAAAATTAAAACCAATGTTGCAGCGTTGCGCCTGATTAAGTTTGATAGCAACAACCTGAAATGCGTCCCGCGGGCTCAGAATCGGCGAGCAGGCTGTTGCCAACGGTTGTGTTTTTGTTAAATACCACGCGAACGAAGTCGCGGGTAACAGCTAGTAAGAAAATATAAAACAAATGTATCTTTTATCAAAGGGCTTTCCTCAATACCGTTTTTATACGCATAATATGTCAATGCACGAGATTATCTCGCGTACCTCGGAGGGTGTGAGCTCCGCGATGAAATTCGAGGCATAATGTGGAGTCATAATATTATAATTATGAGGCAGCTCCCGGGGACCGACGCGACTCATAAAGCGAGTCATTCGCCATTGTTACACGCTCGTGTCATATATCATGCGAGTGTCATCGTATGTAGTACCTACGTATGAGGCGTCGGTTTTAGACACTGAACGCAAAATGTATGCTTTACATAATTCCATACAAAAACATGGAATTAATTACATTTCCAAGTTCGGTACAAAAATACCTTTAGCAGTGAAATTGCAACAATCTTGTAATATCGTCTTTCATCTGGGAGTGTTGGCTGTAGATTTTGTTTATATGAATAGTGTTTAATGTGTCGCCCTAAAAGCAATAAATTAGACAGTTACAAAGCAATATTTTGTGTACTTTCATACCGATATTACAGTAGGGCGGTATCATTGTGTTTGTGTTTACAAATAGTTTGTATCGCGATATTTGACCATCACCGCATTATCTGGGTATTTGTTCTACACCTTTTGTTGCGACGAGGGTACGAGGCAACGTTCAGACAACAATTTGTCATAAAATAAAAAGATTTATAGCCCAGTCTCCGATGTGTGTTCAATGTGTACGGTTACTCTTTTAACAACCGTTATTCTTCCCTTTTATAGCGACAAATACAATGAGTATAAACGGAAAGTAGCATTATACAAAAGATGAGGCTGTAATTTTAGGTAAGAACATATTACGGTAGGTACCTGCGTATCTTTATAGCGTCATTATTTATGATAAATATATAAAATATACATTAAAAAATTGGACTGGCTTGAATCTTCCCAATAATGGGTGCTACTGTCGCTACTGGACTTGTTTTTTCATTTAGTTATTTTTTTTCGCTATCGGGTGTTTTGTTTATTTGAAGTAACTTTTTTATTTTACACTTTTTAGTTATTATTTTTCACGTTAATAAGACCTAAGTATTATGCGGTTAATAAGTACTGAACATTTTAGTATGAATGTTTGCTAACCAACTTTATATCATTATAGGTCTTAAATGGTCATTCTAAATGATCAAAGAAACCTGAAGATAATTTTCCATTACCTATATATACCCACTTAACATAGTCCGTAATTGTATTATGATGACATTCGCAAGATTAAGACAAATTGGTTGACGTAAGAATCATCAAAATTGGCCCATGCGTTTTGTCTCTGAGTGCCACAAAGGAACATACATAGGCTGATAAACACATTACCCTCCACAGTCGGGTAGAAAATAAACATAAGAGCAATTAAATTCTCTAAGTTAGATAAGTTAAGCAACATTTAAGTAAGTAAGCATGTTATAAACCATCGGAGACTTCACTATTCAGCCACTTCGGAAAATATTGGTTGGAACGGCACATGTACCTACACAAACCGTAGCTAGTATTTCCATGTGATATCTTCTACGAAAGTTAAGTATACAAAATAAAATTGAAAGTGCATAAAAAGGGTGAAGACAGTTAGGTTTCTATGTGACCATTGGGTCGGGCTCTTTGACAGATGGTTCGGCCGCAGCGCAAGGGTTGACCCCACATCTGTCATCCACTATCAATCACACACATTGTAAATATTGTTTGTTTGGGCTATTGACTTATTGTTTGCCGATACATCAGGCGGAGCCATGCTGGGATGTGTCGTTACTTGACTTTTGTAAATATAACTGATGAAGCCACACGGAAGCGTTATTAATTTCAATTATCCTGCAATTACCTGATGATTTTATTTGTGAATCGGCATAGTGTGAGACAAACTACCTAGCACGTTGTTGACTGGGGGCTAGACAACATTTGTGTAGTATATTTCATCTAACGAATTTTGAAGGAAATTGATGTTTTTAGGCGAGTTTAAATCTTATTCATTTCTTATATTTACGCGAATACTACACATTGAAATAAAACTAATCTTGCGGATTTTATCGCGTTTATTATACGTATTTTTAGGTTCCCGACGTTTTTGTTGCTTTACAGAACTATGGTCACGGGAAGACTGTAGTCGTCCCGTGACCATGGTTGCTGCGTAAGATTGATCGCCAGTGGTGATTTTTTGAACCACCTAGCTAAAGCGAAGCATCTGACCGATTATAAAACTTATGACGATACAGACAAAGGTGCCAAACTAATAACACCCTTCTCAGCGTCGTTTGAACTTAAAAATTCAGTAGAACTGAAAATCTATCTTTGAGCAGTATAGCAGCTAAATGCAATGGCATTAGGAAAACCATCAATCTGGATATTTTTTAAATTCATGTTTTTTTTTCGTTCACAAGGGCGTGACTACACCATGCGACAGATGTCGTGGCATCCGCCCTACGCGCGGTACTAGAAAAAAAACCCGTCGAGGAGGCGTGGTGGCAATAAATTTAGTCAAAATATGCTTGACGCAAACACTTCCCATAGTTCACCCTATTAGAATAACAGAACAAATCGGTTTAATTTGTTAACAGGCGTTCAAAATGGGTGTCACATGTCTCACTGGGAGAGGTATATCCCGAGCTTTTTTTTAAATTTATTTAGCTTCGCCCTCACTAATTGTCGATGACAAACATTAATAGCTCGTGCATATGTTAATAGGTGTTCTCCGTATAGGAAAACGTTACGAGTTGTAGAATATTAAATATCACGACCACAGCGTGGTAGCCAAGTTGAAAAAGTTTTTTTAAGAATTGAAATTTACGAGTTAGATTTTAATTTTGCTAGACGTGAACTGATTTTAAGTGTCTATGCCTAGTGGTATATGCATAGGTTTAAAAAAATAACTTAAAATCATTTTTTTAATAACCTCATAGTAAGTATCTCTAACATGTTGAATTATGAACTTTCAAATCAATAACCAGATGTCTACCACTTTAAAAATATAGGTAGGACACTTATAATAAAAATAAGCTAAGTACATGAATTAGTAGAAGAAATGCTATGCCGCATAAGGAGGTGAGAGAGGTTGCTTTAAACAGAGACATGTGGAAAGAGCTACATCAGCTACACCGACATACGATTGGAAAAAAACCTTATATTTAATTCAATAAAAATGCAAATCCAATAATAAGTTAAAAGCGTGAAATGAAACGCGCACAGTCGGTAAGTTTAAATGTCTGAAAAGTCGTGTTTTTCATATGATATATCTATATTGTTTTTGCAACACAGAATCGGATAAAAAATGTTTTTATTTCTAAATACTAAACAAATTACAATAAAAAATATTAATTTATCGTGGGGCACATCAAAGCGAGGCGACCGACATCGGGCCCGCGTCGGCTCATATGACACAGGGGATGCGATTTTTTTTTTGTTATTGAAAAAATGCTTTATAGTCGCGCGGCAATGTAGCAAGCTTGTACCCGCCAGACAGTGTGGCACCGACTTTTTGTATACTTTTTTGTTACTATTAATAAATCAGAGACAGTTAAGGATGCGTTCAGGGGTAGGTCTTATTCAAAATGTATATGTGTGCATGTCTGGCTTCGTCTTTCACAAATTAGAGGTCAAATGATAGCGAATTTATTACATAATTAGCAGTATTTAAATTCAAATTTTGATACTTATTACAACGAAGGCATTGATGTTGGTATAATGTATGTTAGCCGGGGCGGCACGGTAGTGTGCTCGTAGAGCGATCCCGTGGCGCCCCACAATAGGTAGAGAGTGCGGCGCTGGGTTTTGGTGGGTAGTCAAGACAATAGGCCTAGGAGTCCCACATACCTGTCCGAACTCCCCCGTTTAAGATCGGACGGGATGTGTAAAAGCATTTTCCAGTGAAAAAAAAAATGTATAATGTAAGTACACTGTAATGTTATCAAAGCACATATATAAATAAAACTCTTAATTAAAGTACATAAATAGATGAGGTAAATACTAAGACCGTCGTAGGATAATTCCAGTAATAATTCAGTGGCGCACAACACATTAATAATCTAAAAGGGCCGGTTGCATGTGCTTGCGCATGCGCCGTGCCTCGGTCAGATTTGGGTACATTCAGAGATAAAGTCAGTAATCTCGAGCCGAGACGTGAACCGGCACATCAAATATTTGTTCGGGCTCTTGGCCTCACACCTCACGAGCGTTCCAACCTAGTTGACGAAAAATGCACCTCGCCTCATAAAACGATGTCCTTTTATTGCCGTCAAATAAAATAAATCTACAAACTGTTTGTGGTATGTTGAAGGGGGGCTAAATGTAAATCCAAACATAGCCCACGTGCACAGTGTGTTCGAATTAATTTTATAAAATCACTTATTAAAGCTGGGAGAAAGAGTGGGATGCAATCATTGTAGTACGCTCTCTCTGTGATTGATCATTACAAGGGTTTTACACTCTCATTCATAACAGTACCTAATTAAGTAAGTAGAAACAGTGTTAAAAGGCTAAATAAACATACATATAGTAAGTACTCTCACACACATGTAGAGTCGGTAATGTGAATAGTTTTGTTTCCCCTTCTAACATTATAAGATAAATATGAAAACATCGGCGATATATAACATGAACCATTATTATGAGAACAAAGTTTGTAAATACAAAAATGACTATTGTTTGATCAACTAGCTATCACTCTACAATGGTGTAACAAAATCAATGTAAAATATGTTAACAGGTTAATGAGTAGGTCGTAACGATCACGTTTATGTATTGAATAAATATGAATATTAAGCAACTTTTTTTAAAAAAATATTTGAAATTTTACCTATTTGCGAATTATATCTTTATAACTTTTTTACAATATTATTGTTACACCATATTAATTTCTTTTTAAATATTGCATTATTTAACCTTAATTAAAAATGAGAGTATAGCTCAGCTTAACTTGTTAACTTGTAAGCCTCTACGATCACAGAATCAGTGCGCTCACCAGGCGCTCACAGCTTCCAAATTCTTTGTTTGGCAAACTTCCCAGCCCCAACTTAAACGTGCAAGAATGTTTGTTCCTCCTATTAAATATTTTTAATCGATTGTTTTTCTCTTAAATACGTCTAATCGCCTGTTGTGCTCATTTAATAGCATGAGATTAGAATAACGATCTAAAATGCAATAAAATTAATTATATTGATGATATTTCGAAATCCCATAAAATTTATGACTATAGTTCTCTAAACAAGATAAGTATAGCATCCCATAATTTGGGATTCAACGCAATATTATACGTTGGATTTAACCCTTGAAAAATGTATGAAACCCATCGGATATGTGAAAAGAAGGTGGAAATCCCGCCAGTTAATTAATTCTCCATATTTTGTTCCCCGGGAATAATGAGATCCGCTCGATTTAGCGCTGGTTGAGGTGAAAAAAGCACCGAACACGACAAAATCAACGAACGCGAAGGCTTTAGCAAGATTCCACAAACCCTGATCAATTTAAAATTAAAGCCACGAAACGTGTTTTTCGCGTATTTTATAAAAATCTCGGGATATGGGAACAATCTTCGACGGATAAGCGTACTGAGGCCAATATCCATGCCAAAAGAACAAAAAATCATATTACAGACTTGATGGGATTTTTAACCATATATGCAAGAGGGTGACGATTTTTTCAGTGCCACAAATTTATACAGCTTCTCGTCGGTATTGCAAAAGAGTAGGCGGAGACAATTTTTAGCAAATGAGGTAAAACGAGAAGCATATTCTGTGGATTGTACTGATCTTCTGTCTGAATAGACTATTTTATCTTGGCTTGGGAAATTTCTGGATTGCTGACTCAAAAATATTTTAATTATAATCAAGACAGAATGACGACAGCAATCTCTTAATGAACTGACGCACAATACAGCTTTAATATTATAATGCGCAGTAGCATTTTAATCCTCCATTTAAATTCAATGCCGAAGCGGCAAGTGCAAGCCTAATCATCGCAATATAATGCTCCACCGACTCCGAGGGGTTGTTTTTTAATGTGCGAGAGAGAGAGCAGATTGTGGCAGCATAAAATATATTTGTAACGAAAGAGACGGCGGGAGGTCGATTCATTGGAATTGACTTTAAATGATTCCCTTTGTTGCCCTTTTTTGTTCGGCGGTGATGGATTACAAATCGCTGCTTTTATGCGAGCTTCACGTGCAAAAATACGGCTCGTACTGTGATAGTTTTTGCAAAAAATAAACAATGCCTACGAAAGGAATCTATTTATTGACTATTATATAATTTTCCACTAGCTATTTGCATAATTTCAATGAAAAAAAATCCTAACACTTTATACGTTTACGATATTATGTTCTGTTACAGGTAATTAAATATATGTGGGTTTTAATCTTAGTGACACTATAAAAACCGTGTTCTACATAATATTTACACTGACATCTTAATAAGTTCCATTATATTATAGGTCCATAAAAGAAAACATGCAAAGTAGAGCAACTTTCCTTTTCAAAAGCAACCCTTGTCCCTCAGGGCATGACTAATTGCGTAACTAAACATCCAAGGGGCGCGTAATCCGATATTGATGTGTTTGTAAAAACTATCCGATTAGACCCTACGCCCCGCGTCTCATGATTCGCTTGTGATAACTAACATAATTTTAATTGTTTCCATATGTATGAATATTGGTTACAACTTATTTAAATTTGATCGAACTGAACTCTTTGAATATCGTGTTGGACTAGCTACTCGAGCGAGTTTTTAGCGCGCACGGACCCAACATTTTGCGTGTTTTGTGCATTTGTATAAATTACACCTTTATCTCCTAGATCAATTAAATCGTATCTCGATAATTGATCATTTATGTGGTTTACTTTGAAAAATAGAGGCAAGCAAACTGGACATAAAAATACAGATATATTTTATTATCTATGAACACTGATCGGAATATATTAAAAAAAAATGCACGGTGACGTAATACACAAAATATGAGTATTGCGCATCCCGCGGGGTCTGAAGGTGAATAATCCCTAATTTTGTATACAACGCGTCGCCCACATCGTCACGCTTGGCGGCGCCTGATCGCCTGTGACGACACACCGTCATTTTATACGCGAACCCATCGTAAATAAAGTCATTGGCAACACGTGCATCCATGGTTTGTGCTGTATTGATCAAGTCATCAAATTTTTATGGAATACAAATTGCTGGCTGGTAATTATGTTAAATTATGATAACAAAATTTGTCATATAAAGAAGATGAGATTCTACCGTAGTGAAAATTATTATTATTGGCACAATTTTATTTTTTCTGAAAATGCTATGAAATCGATGGCACCACCAATAGAAATAAAAGCAAAAAAAAAGTGGGTACGTATTTATTCACTGCCACAAAATCCTGTAGTAGGTCCTATCTACGAGGACAGCTATAACTACAGATCTTAATAAAAATAGAACGGGCGAAGAAATGAGTCAATCGTATGAGTGCAGAGCGCGCGGCGGGCGGCGCGCGGCGCGGCGCGGGCGTCCTCGCACCGAAATGAAACACGAAAACTCCCCTTTTATTTTATTTACTGGCTGGTTGGTGTTTAAAATTGGATTTATTCGCCACGATAGAAGTGTTTGCTGGTTCGAGGAATTGCATTGTTTTCTTTTGAAAATATATTTCATAGTATTGAGTAGGTAGAATCTCGCTGAGCTGTTTTTCACATATATTTAATATATCACTTTTCCGGACTAGGGATTTACAGTTCGTTGTCAGGTCTGTTTCTTACGTACCCAATTTAGTTAGTCCTTTTCAAATTTACACACAGTTTTAATGTATAACCAATGTACCACAGTTATATGATATAGCTATTGGGTATAGCGTAGTAAAGATTACTTTGCCTTATAATAGGGGTGCCACAAGACTAGACTTGAGTCCAATATAAGCAGTCACCAAATCACATCAACTGCTCTACGTAACTCAAGCTTCAACACTTACGTTTGAGTTTCTGCAATGGCTCATGGTCGTGAGGCAACCTTGAGGTTGGTTGCAGGTCAGCCTGCAACGGCTTCTTCAGGGACGCCACTATCGGCTCATAGAAGTGGCCGCTCCTCTGCAGTTCATACTCCAACAGACAGAGCCCCTCCTCGCTTACATCTACAGTATTTATAATAGTATGGGCATCTGTGCCGCAAATAAGGCCCACAGTCACTCACCGCGCAATGGATTGAGCTATGCCTAACGTTTCGCAACGCGACCGAATGAGAGCTCAAGAAATAATAGACACACGAGAGCTACCGACGACATAGCTCGAAGAATTGTGAAGTCGAAGTGGCAGTGGGCGGGACACATATCTGACAGAACCGACGACAGTTGGACACAAGCCGGAAGACGTACAAGGTGTACTAACCTCACACGGTCTGCGGATAGCTGCCGAGGTTCTTGAAGCTTATGTCCAGCAGTGGACGTCTTTCGGCTGATGTTTGTATTACTAAAACCACTTACATTTGAGCTTCTCCAGTGGTTCGTGGTGTAAGGGTGGCGCGTGGTGCAGGGGCGCGTGCTGCGGCTCATGGTGGAGTGGCGCCATGAGGCTCGATATCGCCGAGCCCACAGAGGCTGCTACAGACTCGTGCAGGTGTCCGCCGCCGTGCAGCTCCAGCTCCGACAGACAGAGGCCGTTCTCGCTGAGCGGCTCCATCCCGGCCGCTAGCGCCTCCTTGTACACCCGGAGGTGAATGGTGATGCTTTGTTGTGACGTGTGTGCGAAGATGACTCGTGGTGTGTGACGTCACTGGGGCGTGTTATGCGCTTTGCATTCTCGGTTGCCCTGGAAAGAATGAGAATAGGTTATAGTTGTATTATGCGATATCTGCCTATACTTAAATTATCTTATTATCCAATTATGGAAATGAGGAGCATAATGATTGGGTAGCCTTATTGGTAAAGCACTAGAAAGATTAGCGCGTGGTTCATCATAACATCTAACCTCCTTGCTTTGGAGGATAAATTATGTTGGCGGTCCTATTCTAACAGCTTTGATAGTCGTGTCGTTACGGGCTGCCAGAAGCCTGCAAATTCTGTAAAATAATCTTATACTTAGGTAACTGGTAGCAACCCTAGGTCCAGGAGGGAAAATGGTAATCACTCATCGTAAATATCAGGAATCAGCAAAAAAAAAGTATAAGAATAATATAAGATCACCTAATAATGAACATCTACTACTACATTTTAATATATTGCAGGTAGGTACTACCTACTCATAATGCCAGCATAATAACAAAGAAATATTTTTTGTACAAAAAATGTAATATGCTTTGTTTATATAACACAATAAACAAGCTCGGTGCAACCAAGAAGCTTGTCCGACCAAAAGTTCCTAAAAAGCGAATAAATCAATTTCATTAAAAATATCATAATGATTTAAGGCTAGTACACACAACGTTATTTGAGCAGTAAAAAACAAGCGCCATAAAACGGCCTGATGGAGATATATCACTTTACAACTTTCATATTTCAAACTGCCTTGTCAGTGGCCGGGCATCCGTGTTTCAGTGTGCACATAAAAACCGGCCAAAATGGCCACGTGAGGAAAAAAGTAGGAAAAAGGGCGCACATAACTGATTTATAGCTTTAATTGCCTTTTACACGTACTAGTGCCTATCTGCCGCCGACGGCAATTCAATATTAAGTAAAGAGAGCAAAACTCGGTGTCGATACGAGTTCATGCGAGAGTGCGCAGTATCGCGATATTTGTGTAGTAATTATCGCGATATGGTTTTATAGTATAACGTTATTTAACCTTTTTATTTGGTAGGAATTTCACATTTTGAATTATTCACTAGATTTATTGAATGTATTTAAATACAAATTACGCTAATTATTATTAATTCGTATGTTTTATTATCCAAAAAATAGGTCTCTTTGATTAATAATATTTAATATTAGTGTGATATTAACCATTTTTTGTCATAAATGTGCACGAGTAAAGGCAACTAGGTATGATAATATGTTATAACATGACTTTCAAGTTCTCCAAAGATGTCCGGTAAATCAGTTAAACTTTACCATGAGGATTTATTTCAGCATCATTATAATTAGGGCTGCTATATACTTTAAAACCACTACCAAGAAATCTTAATTGGCACTGGCAAGTGACTCTATTCTATCGTCAATTGCAAACGTAAAAAAGAAGAATAATACATATATACACAAATAATATAATAATTGCCCAACTAACATTTTGGTGTCATTTACAGGTTTTAATATAACTTCATTCTGTTTAAATGAGTAATAATTATCTCAGTTCTAACTTAAAATGTTATAGAGGAGTTAGAAAATAAATTTAGCTCCAACAGTGGTTCTAGAACTTTAATGAACGGTGTTAAACAGTTTTTAGAGTTAGAATAGTGCTAATCGCAGCAAGTACCGTTAAGATGTTATAGCCCAAACCTGTTTGTAGCACCTAAATCTACACAACAGTGCTCGCTGACTCACGTTAACACTTATTGTTGTATAGTTGTTGCCGCGAAGTGTCTTATATGTCTTTAGGTATTATATTGAATATAAGGTGCAGGTATTGGTTGTAAAAGAGAGTTGGTCAAGAGTGTAGTAACTCAAAATACTAAAAGTGTTGAACAACTCATTTATGTAGATTTAAGCTGTAATGTTCATTTTACTAAAGCAAATTGCGCTAGGCAGGTACACTTTAAAGATATTGTAAAATTAATAGTCTTAGACAAAACTATGGACTTTTATTAACACTCCGAGGCAGGCCTTAATATAGGTACCTATATAACCGCATTATGTGTTAAAACAACTTTTTGACGAACTGAGGAAATAATTTTACTGGGTATTAGATTAATTCACATTAAAATGAAAAGATTACAAACTTGGAGTAAACAAAAGAAAACAGGTGCAGTGAAAAAAAGAATTCAACAGGAACGTCGTACTTTTTTGGATTCTGTTTATATTGGTACGAATGACCCAAAACAATCAAATAGTTTTGATAATATCCTATTAGATTATGTTGTTCCAGTAGTTACGAAAAATAAAGAAGATTCGCTACAAAGCGGAAATTTAAATAGTCCTAATACGAGCAATTTTGGTCAAGTTCGAGTGGAGGCACAACAACATGGTTCCGTAGAACAAGAAAAAAAGGAATCTCAAGTAAATCTCAGTTTTTTAGAATCCTTACCACTTAGTGAGTCAGAAGACGAAGTAGAAGAAGTACAAAACTAGTGATATTGAAAAAATTACTTCGCTAACAAAAAAATTAAAAACGTGATCTATAGAAAACAATATTACCCAAATTGCTTTAAAACAGTTGCTGCTGATTTTGAATGAAGGCTATGTTAGTACAAAATTATTCCTTCCGAAAGACCCACGAACAGTATACATAACAAGGTAACATAACAACATAACAGGTATACTACTACCATGGTCTGCATATTAAATACTCGTATATACTAACCTACAAAACATATTTTTCATATTTTGCTAATGTCAAGGAACTATTTCATTCAGTCTTACTGAATTTACAATCAGTCTCACATACAACCAAAATAAAACAAAAATTAAGAATACTCCAATGACGTAGATCTTTACATAGTTTTTGATTATCATAAGAAATTTAAATTTAAATCAAACAGTGAGTTAGCATCATAATTTGTATGTCCTTCATTATACATGGTGTAACAAATAGTAGATTATGCCAAGGGAATAAAGCAGTGGATTACGTCACGGGCGGCATATTGAACCCAGAGCGCAACGAGGGACTCAGAAGTAACTCCCGAGCGTAGCGAGGGTGTTTTAAATTTAACTCCCGAGCGATGCGAGGGAGTTATGTAGAGTCCCGAGTGGTGCGAGGGGTTTAAGCCGCACAAGACGAAGACACGCTTTATTCCCAAGGTGAACAGTGTCATCAGTGTCATCAGTGTCATCAGTGTCATCAGTGTCACCGTCACCGTCACCGTCACCGTCATCGTCACCGTCACCGTCATCGTCATCGTCATCGTCATCATCATTATCATCGTCATCATCATTATCATCATCATGAAATCTCTTTACAATGCCCATCGTCTACCCGAGGTCGTCCAGATTAGAAGGTTTGAGTAATATTAATGTCTGTGGTTTTGACGTTCGATATTCAAATCACTTTATTCCCTAGGGAGTTTCATACAACTTTATTTCCCTAGGGAATAAAGTAGTGCTTTACGTTGAGGTTACGTGGCATATAATAGCAGATTGTCGAGCAGGTGGTGTGAAAAGTCCTTTCACTCCCTGAAATGAGTGATTCTACTGATATATATGAATATCTTTTACAATAGGTCAAACTTCGAAACTTCAATAAAAATTGCCTGTCAAACTGTCAATTTCTATGGGAGATCCAATTTTATTTTTTAATTTCGATGTGGGTCCCATAACAAAACTTGCCAATATTGATCATTAGAATCACTCCTTTCAGGAAGTTGAAGGACTTCTGTTACACCCTGTATATTTATGAATTTTTAACGCAGTGATTCTTTTTCTTCAGGTTCAGACACTTGTCTCCTTTCCGATGTTAATATTAGAATTGGCGACGTCTTTTGAGATATTTGGAATTGCGTTTTCTTCTTTATGTTCCTCTGCCATTTCTTCTTGTGAATCATTCCTTTCTTTGTTGTCCTCCGTGTTTTATTCTACTGAATCATTTCTTTCTTTATTTCCCATAGCGTTTCCTTCTTCGTTTTCATCAGTAACACAAGCTTCATTGTCCGCATTTTCTTCTGAAACCTTCACACGCTTCGATTTACTTTTGGGGTTCGAACGCCTTGATGTTGAAGCTGTTTCAAGTTTTGCCATTTTCCTTTTCTTGGCGTTTTTCAAAATGGTTTTGAAAAATATATCATTGTCTTTTAAACAATATGTCTCATCCCAATGGTGCACCATATTCCAAAAAAATGATAATACATGTTTATAACCTTTTAAAGGAACTTTCAAATCCTCACCTCTGCTACCCCCACTCCATGAGCACTCCGAAATAAATTTTCTTGTAAACAAGACATCAACAAGCATATAGGCACAATCTATACCTTTACCTCCAGAACATAGTATGGAATAAGTATTTTTCAAACGGTCTCTGTTTATTGGATCCGATAACTGCTTTTCTAGATCATCTAAATCCTGAGCACTGTCAACTGGCTTTATATTTATTGGAATATTGTCAATATGACCTTTGCTGCTATTCAAAGTTTGTACATCTTGACTAGATGATAAAAGTATTTGAGACACTGCATCTTCCAGTTGCACAGACAAAGCAGATACCTTTTGAATCAAACTATTTTGCAAGTTGTTTAGAGATTGAAGCTGGGCGACAATTGCAGAGTTAGTATCCAGTTGCTGCTGATGATTTTGAAGAATTTGGCTTACAATAGTTGCTTGGTTGTCTAATATATTTTTCTGGTTCTCAAATATTTTATTTATGTCAAAGTCAACTGAATCTGCTACTAAAGGCGTAGTAACATTTGATAACACAGGTATGTTCGTTGAACTTGTTTGTATATAAGATACGTTGCAGTTTAATTCCAAGTCAGCGGACGATGACGCTGAGTCTGTTACAAGATTTGTCAAAACGACATTGTCCATCTGAAACAAAAAAGACCGGTACTTAATAAAAAACATTGTATTTTTTGTGATTATTTAAAACTTACGTTTTGATTCCTTCGTTGAAGAACCCTAATCCAGTCAGTTTGTAAAATGCTTAGCCGGTTGTAGTGTCTTGGCTATAATAAGTGTAATTATTTAAGTCTATTATTGCACTGCTAAGTGTACTAAAGCCTGCACAATATTCTTGACTAAAGATGTTGTATCACAAAAAGTGTAATAGATGTCTTAAGTGACGACAAAAACCTTCAATTTAAGTTCGCCATTGTTTTGTTGAACTAACCTATAAATTGACTGAATTATTCAATATTTGAAAACAAAATACTTCATTACTCATGTTATTTTTTCATTTCATTGATGCCACTTTATTTAAAATGCTACTGGCTACGAAAAAAATACAAAAAATGGTATAAATTTGAAGTGTCTATGTTATTTATTATATGTTTAATTTGAAATTTTATGGAAATCTTTAATAAATTCCAAGCGCGTTAAAATTGAGATGGAAAACATAGTATACACTTACCGTAAAATCACAACGGCAGATCGTTTTCACTTCACAACAACTTGAATACTTATATGTTTACTATCCTTCTGCCAATTATTATCTCGCCATGATGTTACACTAGATCTGGTACACAATTTTGTTATAGAACTAAATACAATTGGTTAGTAAATATACTCAAGTAGCGGCATGATACTTACTTGAGAATATTTTACATAACTAATACGCTTCAAAGTGACATATATACAACTGTTTTAATAGGTCTAATAAAGTTTTAAATGGTAAATAATTCTTAACTGACGTTTTTCTATAACCCATAGTGTTAACTAACTCATCACAACCGCAGTTATACCGGTTGAAGCTATAACTGAGAATGAATAAACACTCTTGTGTAGGTACTTTAGCACCTATATACCACCGCTCTGTAAGCTCTCTAGAACCTTAGCCTCTAAAATCGTGGGCCTCTTTCGTGGTTATAAGTGAGTTAGAGCACTCTATAACTCTATTACTACAGATATTCTTAACACGTAGATTCTCAAACGGAACCGATATACAAACGATATACAGTTTGTTTTAAAGCTTATGTGCTAGTTGGGTGTCGCTCGTTCACACAATACGATATTAATCTTGACTGTGCGGTGAGTAATTGGGCGAAGCCAAAGGCACCAATCGAGCCGCTTGAGCCACGCTCATCCCTTTAAACCGATCTAAAGCCTTTTTTAAGCCCAAAGATTTAAGTTGGCGAAAGTACTTCGCTCTATTAAAAGGCCATTTTGTTCGAATTTTACTTGGAAGTCGGAATTGTGTCGATGCTATACGCGCACGAGAAGGTCGCTCTAACTGAACTTTTCTCGTCACCTGTACTTACAAAGAGTCGTTATCATCAAAATATAAAATAACGAGTGTTCGCTGAACAGCATATAAATTATGATAAGAACTTTGGGTTGTAGATTATGCAAGTATTTTTTAAAATCACCAAATTTATAGTATTTTCAATTAAAATTCTGAATCATACTTAGAATGTTTTTGTTCATATATTGCCATTGAAAATCGAGTATATTTTTTATAAATGTTGTGTGTGTTCGTTACCTAAAAAATAAACGATATTCAATGGACAGGCGTAAGGATACAATAAGATACCTATCAAGTATTTCCGTCTTTGTCTAATATAAAAGAAAATCGAATGCCTATCTTTCTTGTTAAATGATTACCGCCCAAATAATTTTTTTCCCAACCATGTGCTCACGTTCGTATCTCATAATGCATGTAAAACATGTGTTAAGATAGCAACTCAACATCGCCAAATATTTGATACATTCTGTTTGTGCCGAGTCCCGATAACACGTTGTACAATTGTCAATGGCCTGATACGAGCATCTGTCGCATCTTGACATGCATAAGAAACTCTTCGATCGACTGATAAGATCTAGTTATGCCTGGAATATCGCTCCTATGGATAATTTTACTGGTGGTAGGCTTCGGCCGTGGTTAGTCACCACCCACTGAACAAAGCCATGTCGCCAAGCGGCCTAGCCGTGTTCCGGCATGATGTTCGGTGTTGCCATTCATGGATGGCGGGTCAGATCAGCTGCGCTGCATGTGCCTAGTGAATGTAGCGTCTCGATCTACTGCCGCCTTCCTACCTAGGCAAGTATGCTCCATCGTTGATCTCATCGTCACTTACCATCAGGTGAGATCGAGATCAAATACTTGCCTATAATGTAATAAAAAAAAAAATATCTCAAGAGAGTGATGAATGTTTAATTTTTATCAACTAAAGATATAAAGAATATTACATTATTATACAAAACAAATATAAATTAAAAAGAGAATAGAAAACCTTACCTACTGAATATTTACAAAAAGTGTAAAAAAATTGGTTCATGTGGTAGCGTGCCCAAGGTGCTGATAAGTAATTGTATAATCAGTGGTGAGTCGTTTTGTTATTTCAAATTGTATTAATTAATTTAAAATTATAAATTGATAGGTGGTAAAGGGAAACCGTTTACTTAATATATTATGTGAATAAATGTATACCCTCATAGAAAAATAAACTCAATGGTATACCAGACAGTGAAATATATTATATTATCTATATATACATTATGTAAAGTAGGTAAGTATATCTAATGTTCACCAATTTTTGATTCAATAAAAGCAGTCGTTTAACCAACTACTTAAGCTATGAACTCCTTACATGTACTTGAAATACTTAAAAATACTTAAACAAACATTATTTTGACTGTCTATTGTCACATTGTATTAATTTACTAAAATGTATCTTTCAATACTTATTTGTTCTCACAACATTTTGGACTCACAGTTTTCATTCCGTTCCAATTCAACTGAACGGGAGTACTTTTTTTGTTTTCGACTGTTTGTTTAGTATCACGCACCA
The DNA here is from genome assembly GCA_905333125.1 of Pheosia tremula. NCBI lineage: Eukaryota > Metazoa > Arthropoda > Insecta > Lepidoptera > Notodontidae > Pheosia > Pheosia tremula. The sequence continues at coordinate 7,705,661 of HG995404.1, read as the reverse complement.
CTTATGAAAACAATTTCAGGTCTGTTCGTGTGTAAGGTTCGATCTTACTATCATTATCACCTTGTTTAAAACTAGATCAACTAGATCTACCTACTGTTACAGGTATGGCGCACCCAAAAATAGAAGGATTACCATGTGTGCGTAAAAATGAGAATGTATTCTATAGGTGTTCGAGTAGTGAATTTTCATTGATAAAATTGATAAACATGATATCTATACATTGTCTCTTTTGCACTCGTGCAAATCAAATTAACGCGATATTCTCGCTTTTCCACTGTCAATTTTAATAGTGTAGCCACGATTTTCGTGATTTTATCTTTGTTGGTATACCTACCTGTATTCTAAAGGGGCTATAAATATAACACCATGAACGTGATCCCCGAAGAGGTGGTCAAAAAATTTCCGTTAATTTCTAAGTTAAAGTACGGTTGGTTCCAAACTAAACAACGATTGTATATCATGGGCAGGTCCTATTGGAGTCACATCCAGACCAAGCCAAAAGTTAAAAAAAAAGTTACAGTTGGAATGCGAACCCGCAACCACCCGAGATCATCTATAATAATAATAGTACCACTGGGCAGTTTGTGGCGAGCTGTTGGTGAGTAGCGACACCACGGACTCGACTCAGAAAGTCGGCCGTAATTTTGCGACCTACAGATCTGATTTGAAAAATCTTTCATAAACAAAAATCTACATTATCGTTGAGTGCCATAAGCTATAGTTCGAGGTACCGCGGGCGGAGCCGCGGGCAGGAGCTAGAGAATAATATAATAGTAATTCGTCTTCACTACCCGAATATTGGGCGTATCCACGTAATCACAAATATAGGTACAATAGAACGTCATGTCAATTTATCTACGCCTTATCAATGTTACATAGATAAAATTATCATTCCGATAGGGAGCGCGGCGCGCAGCTTGTTTTGTGAGCCGAAGCTATTTCAAGCGTCACTTAGCTCAAATATTTATTAATCTGCAGCTATATTCAGACTTGAGGTGCCTTTAGGCGTCTCATATTTAACTAGAACAGATGGACTATACGCCATAGGAATGTATGCTTATTTAATGATGCAAATTGCACCAAAGGCATAATTTGGAAATCTTACTGACATATACTGAACAAATTTGGAACGTAGTTGATAAAAAAAATCCTCAAACAAAGTCAAAGATTCGTATTTATTTTTTAATCTTAAATATAAAATAATATTATTACACACACACACACACACATTGATATTATATAATATTTTCATTTTTTTAAACAGATAAATTATTATTGGTATTGGTTATTAATCCAATATGTACAACGCAAATATAATAATTAAAAAGATAATAGAAAAGCTTACCTATTTAATATTTATATTTGGAAACCACGTAATTTTACTAGAATAACTCTTCTTCAATCATTAAAATATTATAAAAAATACGTGCATTAGTTGAAATCAAATCCAACATAAATAAATAATATAAATTATAGTTACTAATAATGCGGGAAATATATATATGTAGTGAAAGGATGTGACAAAACGCCGGTTCTCACAGTAATCTTCAATTTTTATTTATTAATTTTACACTCGTCAGCCATCGTTAACAGATACCAACACACAACTCAAAACCACAGAGCAAGTAAACAAAAGTGTCTTTCTTTTTTTTTTTAAATATCCCACATATATACCTATCATAAATATTCTGTACATTTTTTTTATTATTAATGTTTTCATTAAGTCAAATCATTTATTTATATTTTAAAAAGGAAGGAACAACATGAATAAAGTTAGTATAAATATAAATGCATGTGCCCTTCTCGTTATCATTTTCTTTGCAATGGATTAAGTATATCCGCTATAATGCATTTCCTGCTATAACTGATAAAATATATTGATTTATCAAATCAGTGTCGCATCGTGTACAAAACTGGTAATTAATTAAAGATAATAATTGGGTATTTACGCTTTAAAGATTATTAGATCTAACTTGTTGCAATTTGGAAATAGATACAAAAATATTAATTCGAGATTTTAATGCGCACATTCATAGCGCTGACAAATATCAATATAGATACTTTAACCGTATATGCGACCCAGGAAATGGGGAAACTATAAGGGTTCGTAATGACAACCACAAAAAAGAATTTGTAGAACTAGACGCGTACCTAAAAATAATTTTATATTCAAAAAATTTCGCGTACATAGCAATACCGATTAAATAAATTATTATTTGTAAATTTTTACTTGACTACATTTATTCGTGCTCTATTTAGTCATAGTAGGTAGTGTAAGTCACTCTCTAAATTGTGATATTTTAGGGCAGCGTATTCCGTTTCTCAACGCGTGCGGCTATTGTGGTTAACAAGATATACTTTTATATCTTTTTTTATATTGTAATATCGCCAGACGAACACACTTACTATACGGTCACATACTAAGCAACACTTGTCTTATGGGTACAGTACAATGGACTGAGGGCAAACCATGTATATGATATTTTTATAGATATTAAACATCCATGCCTCGGGTACAAACATTCGTGCTGATCACACAAAAATTGTCCTTACCAGGATTCGAACCACGTCATAGAAAACAGAGTCACTACCAACTGCACCAATCAGGTTGGCATATCTCTATATGATAATTTAGCACTGTATCTTATGCATAGTCATTATTATAGAGATTAATTGGGTACAATTTTATGTGGCATCCGCGGGCATAAATAAGTGCTATTCACTTTCCTATTAATAGTCGTACAAATATTGTAGAGAAATATTATTACTCAGATTTAATTTTAAGTAAATAGATTTGTGTCAAAATTATATAGGATGGCTTGATAAATTGGTACCTAAGTCGTGTTTGGTATTAAAATAGAATATAAATTAAGTTCAAATAATTACTACATCCTTTATATCTATTGCTGGTATTCTCATTACATATTAATTATAGTCATATATGGAGGGAGAGTGATCATTATAAATAATCAAGACATTATCAAACGTTAGTATGGTATTATTATAGGGTTATGACGTCTAGCAATTTTGCAAATTAAATTGTTAATTATTAATCTCGTTATTTATATTATAATTTTATTTATTATTAATTTCTTTACAAAACGAATATCTTAGATATAAAATAGATGTCTTACAAAGCTTGTATTCAATATTTGTATTGAGGTGCCACCTCGTTCACTACCCTGACTGGTGACTGAACCAAGAAAACCTGAGCTACAGTCACCAGGCCTCCACCCAGCGAGCATTTGTTACTAATTATAAAAGTACTTTAATTTAAGTTATATCAAACTTACGTAAATAAATTTAATGAATAACAAATTTTCAAATTAGAATCTTATAACGTCGTAAAATAAAAAATAAACAGAGCTCTTTACGGATTACGTAATAGTAATATATCTATTTTTCAATAATTAACATAGGTGGATGTCTACTAAGCTATAAGTAGTAGAATATATCTCTACCTATCTATTGCTTACTTTACATGCTGACTTCTGTTATAGTTCATGCTTAATATGTATGATAGCCATATTTACCTAACAGTCTTCAAGCTCTTGGCCGGCGGCAACACACCGCTATGTAGAGCAAATTGACCATATCGTAATTAAGTATATTTATGTGCAATATTAACAAGTAATATTTTAAAAATAATAAATAAATTAAACAATATGGCTATTAAAATACTTCCATTCAATACCTTGACTACTTAATTCGTCGTGGGTACACTTAAGATTATATAGGAAGGTATGAGAGGTTGAGTTACTCGGTTGCCCTGCTCTACTATAATGAATTTGAATATAGGATGAATTTGATAAAATGCTTATGCGATTCTTGTGTGTCTATCTACTTGCTTATTAGCTTTATAAAACAACTAAATTTAGGTAATAAAATAGAGACTATTCTTAACAGTCATACATAAAAAAAATGTTCTTTAGGTTATGTAGAGTCATATATTCTGATATACGGTACTTCTAAAACCTGGTCTCTACGTCTATAGAATTTTCTTCAGGAACATTTCAAGTGTGTCGACCCAAGATTGACAACATAACCTAAACATGTCATTCAACATAGATACTCACTGTTCAAAATGTAGAGCCGGCCTTTGACAGAACGCGGTGGTGAGTTCGATGATTCCTCGGAAAGCTGATTTTCACAGTGTGTGTACACGAAATCCGATGATATCCGTCATAATCTGATACAAGCCACGGGATTACGCGCGTCCACCGGCACCCGGCCGTCACCCACTAACGTAAACACCAGAGAACAAACCGAATACGATTCCGATACCGATAAATCAAAGCGCACGATCGCGGCGACGTCGCTTATCCGCTAAATCCTGTCGGGATCGCGTAAAAAATACTAGTATTAAAAACAGTCTTAAGTGGGCTTACGTACGCGGCGCGGTGCGGCCCGCGTTGGCTCTAATCTCGGCCACTTCCCGGAGCAATTTGAACCTAACTCCACCACTCTATACATCATCCGGCGACCGCCCGCCCACCGCGCCGGTCCGCTGGACCCGCGCGCTCATACCGTCGTCTCGCTCACTCGCACTGTTCACCCTATATCTTTCTTTCTCCCCCTGAAATCTCGCCACACTGAAATTTCAGTGCGTGCGGTTGCGGGCCGCGGGGAGGGGGGACGCAGTCAGCTGGCCGAACTTGTGCGAATAAAATCGACTTTTTATCGACTCGATGACGCTTCGTGACGTCACTGTTTACTTCTGCCCGTGGAGTGTGGACACTAGATGTTTGATGAGCCACTGTGTCGCGACGCTATTGAAATTTATTGAAGTGGAAATCAGCCGTGATTAGGTAGAGTAGTTTCCTTGTGTATACCTAGAGTATTTTTAAACCGAACAATAAGAAGCACATATAAAGTAAATGCATATACTTACAGTTAAAATAATTGCATTTTAAATCGCGTGCTGTGCACCGGAATCACCCGCAATAAATAAGCTCTCGCTCCCGTTTCCCAACGTAAACAGATCGGGCGCATTAACCGCGCGTCGGCGTACATAAAGAGAACGGTATAAATATAAAGTTCCCACTCGCCGCCGCGCAAACTTAGCTAAACAACACCATAATTGCCTTCATTACTTAAATTACTGAGATTATTTATTCAAAAAGCTGGCAACATTTAGTAGAGTGCGGCTCCGCCTCGAGTGCGGCGCGCGGCCAATGGTTGCGCGCGTCTGGCCGGCGGGCGGGGCGAGCGCCAATATGGCGGCCACCTTCCCGTAGCGCCGGTCCGGGCTGCACGCTGACGGTGCATGCTGTTTCAGTCTGTTTTTCACGCGTAGACTTTCAGGTGTTCTCGAGTGGTTAATTAGTTCGGCATTGTAAATGAGTGGTGCTGTAGTGGGCGGTATGCGGGAAGGCTACGCAGGCTCTACGCTACGCGCGGCTACGCGCTACGCCCGCCTTGCCATCGACCAGCGACCGGCGTTATGTAGCCGACGGCAAGCTACCGACGGAAATGATAGAACGTTATTGTTTTTAAGGACAAATTAACATTTTTATCAAATATTTAAAAATCTTTGTTGGCCCTTTGTCTCGATATCTTGCACATACCGAGATAACTTGTGCGCATAGGCATTAATCTACTAACCTCTAATTATCATATTTTCCATTTTTCTACTGTAATAGATTATTAATTAGATCTACTGTAGTAGATGCGACAATTTGGGCAGCATAAGCAGCCAGAACGTCGGGAACGCAAAAACAAAATAAACGCCGTCCGAGTTCATGTATTTTATTGTTATTATCTGCAGATAATAACTCCTAAAATATCTACGTTTCCTGGATTCCACAATATTTGTGGAACTCCACAATAAAGTTATTGCTGTCATAACAAGAACTAAACATAAACCATGTTCATATGTGTACATGATAGGTAGGTTACCTACTTCATTGAAATGAATTATTACTTATGTGTGTGCTATCATTAATTAATAAGTGTCCACATCTTTATACTGAAATGAATCTAAATAAAACAATAATACAACTTATTCTAAAGACATTAATATTTTTATTTCAAAATTAACATTATTATTATAAAAAATAGTAAAATAAAAGAAACTAACACAAAATGTAAATGTTCCGTTCGGAGTTAAAGGATAGAGACATGATGAAGTTTTTTACAAAATGGTTAGGTAGCTATATTTTATTATTTTGAAACTCGAAATACTAGGTAAAGTATCCAACTGACTTTACATCACATAAGTCAATCTTTTAAACAATGTAGAGTCGCGAATGTCTCATAACAATTTGTTTGACTAATTGAGCGGCGCAGATGTCCGTACAAAAATAAACTACTATTTATAGAGTTGAGGAAAAACATTAAAATGACAATTTGTAAGTGCCCCCGTCGGCCTGTCTATACATATCATAAAACTGTAACGGATCGCAGTCTGTACATGGAAGATATACCTTTGAAAAAAACTAATTATATCTGGGGGCCTTTAGCGACGCAATATAATCCAAAACAATGATAGTTACAATTTGTGTCTATGTGTTTGTCTGTTTGTGTCTTTGTCTGTGCGCTTGTGCGCGCTAATCTCAGAAACAGCTTAACCGATTTGTGTGCGGTTTTCCCTAATGTATTGTGATACGTTCACTCAATATTTGGTGTTTGTTTAATTTAATCTGTTAAATATTAGAATCAAGTAAAAAGTTATATCGAATATTTCTTTGAATATTTGATGGATAAAAATGCTATAAAATAACTGTTCAGTTGAATTGTCTGAACCTGAGTTAAATTCTGGGAAAATCCAAAAACTCAAGCCCGCGCGGGCGATGTCGCGGGCAACAGCTAGTACGAAATAAATTATTTAACTATAAATCAAATAAAAAGAATAATCGTTGAGTTACTTGAACTTGCTTCTGCTGAATAGAAGTAAAGCACCAAACTCCGGCGGCAAATTGATTAATTATTCGTAGGTGGCATAATTTTTCCTATAAAAAAAGAAGAAAACCACACACAGCTCACATTTATCTAGAATTCTATATAATATTATCAATCAAAGGTTAGCGTGTTGACTGATCCACTTCATAATAATATATCCTAAACTAGGATACCTACGGGTTTAAAAATTGTCTCGGCTGTTCCTCTCGCTCGGTCTCTGGATAAGAGAGTATGAATTTATTATCTTTAGGAAGATAATAAAGTTCTCGTAACGGCTAGTCTATACAATCTATACAAATAAATAAAATTGGAGTGTCTGTTTGTAATATTCACGGAACATATACTAAAACAACATTTTTTTTTTATTTTTTGTCGGTCTATCTGTTTCGGCTAATTTCTGAAATGGCTGGACCGATTTTGACTCGACTTTCACTGGCAGATAACTGATGTAACAAGGAGTAACTTAGGCTACTTTTATTTTAGAAAAACTTTTTTATTAAATACCACGCGGACGAAGTCGCGGGTAACAGCTCGTTCTCAATATAGAGAGCACATTACATAGTATTTCCGAGTCTAGCAGACGACACAGTAATGGATAGTGTTTATATCCCTTTTTATTGCCACTAAACCATTAGCATCAAATTTGAATTTATGTTTGAAATAAACGATTACTGCGTTTTATTGTAGCTCGCTTCATTCTATGGGAGATATATTATTACTTGTGTAAATCGATTGTGCGTTACCATGGAAACGAAATACTATCCAACTGAAGCTTAAGAATAATCGCAGTTCTTCATTCTTAAAGGTATACACCATCTTACCAGTAGAAAACGAATTAACAAATTGTACGTGTTCATCGAATTGAGTTAATAAACTAGGAATATGAATGTTATACTTTCCAATAAATGGTTTATAATAAGAATTTTGAAAGTATTTATTGCCTGTTGCCTACTCAAGAATACCTTGGATTCGATTGAGCCTCGTATCTTTCTTGACAATTTCTGGCAGTATGTTTCTCTCACAAATATGTTGCACCTACACACAGACTTCAGAGACAGAGAATCCAGTAGAATCAGTTACGTTAGTAGGTACATGGAAAAAGCTCTGAAATCTCTAATCAGAAAGCTCACACAGCAATTAGAAGGTTTCCATTTAGGTACAGACGGTAAAGAAAAGTATCATCACGCCCGTATTCTAGGGCAACCGAGGTAGTGTATTATTTATATTTCTGGTATAGTTGGAGCGAGAGTATTGCTATAACTGGGACTATAAATAGAATACGCTTTGAACTACCTATTCAAATAACTATTGAGTAATCGAATCATTCCATACATTTACCAGTAAAGCTATATGATTCCACTAGGGATGCTTATGTGAAAGGTATGAAACTTCCATCGTATTCGAATACTTGATTAGTATTTGATAATATCAAAACTTCTAACACCCGAAAGACTTCGTACATAGATCTCGAGGGCATATATTTGGAATTTCTTATAGGAACAACCAAATTATTTAACACTCAAGCCTGAAATCGAACCTTGGATCTAATCGTTAAAAGCTCGCGCTAGCAAGCAATGGACCGGATGGCCCACAAGTGTTTTTCCACACCAAACATAAGTAGGTACTCTTAAAACACACGATAATCAAAAATGACGTAAACATGATGCAGGTATCCGTGAACAGAGCGAGATGCACGCGATGAAGATTACCACCGGATTAGCAATAAGAACTTAATCCGGCGTCTGCCATCGCCGACTGAACTTGACCGACCGAGCCGACAACAGCCGTATAATAGTCGATGTAAGCACATAAGCACATGGTGAGTGGTAAGACCTTAGGAATCTATAACAGTGAAACTAATTTGACCAGCCTCCCGATTCACAACCTTACGACAATAGTCTTGTATCGACCGATTCGGTTATTAATACAAACTTGCATTATGAAATGTACTATGTAAACACAGTGATTGGGTGAATCGAACCATTCGGTTGCGTAGTCGTATCGAATCTGCGATTTGGTTATCAAGAATGGCTCTGAAAGATTCTTTCTGTACCAGGGGTCCTGGTCATGGTTAACGGGTATTGCTGCTCATAACATAATATGTAAACACCAGTAATAGCCACATTATTTCATAGGTACTAAGTATTATAAGCAATTAATGAATCTTTTTTGTACCTATTTCGCATTTAAAAGCTCTATGGCCATTATATGGATCCCAAAGAAAACGACTACTTTGTATTTTAACAACAATGGAACCATATGTGGCAGGGTACTACCATTTTAGCAGGATTGACCGCTTATGTCATCCTCGGTTAACGTTTAATAAGGTACTAACCTATGGGTATTTTAGCTAAAGTGGGGTTGCTTTGGCATAATAATCACTATATACCTAACAATAATTTCACGATAAAAAAAAACATGTTACATAACAATATCAGAGTGTACAGTTAGCATAAGCTGCGGATTAACACCGGTACGCACGTTGCATCTTATCGTCGGGGCAATAAATGAATGGTAAATCTAAACCGTTATCATTGCCACTGAGTTTCGGATAGCTGCTCAGATACCCAGATACGACTGTCATTGGACATTATTCACGTACTGATAGCTATCTATAATAATAAAATAATAAAACAAATCAACTATCCGATTGGCTGACACAGTTGTTAGTGCTCTCTGTACCGAGGCCCCGGGTTCGAATCCCGGTAGGGCCAACTTTGTGTGATGAGAAAGTATGTATGAACTCGTATGTATGTTTTAATTGGCGTGGTCAGCGTTCATCTCGCAACATTATTGTTAATTTAGGTTAATTATTGAATATTAAATAAAAACAATATAATCTTTGATATTAGTTTAATTTATTTGTGTTGTCCTCGATAGTTAACTCCACCCCTCCGAGTTAAAGGTCACGATGATATGACTGATTGTCCTACTCCTAATCCCTTTAGTATGAGTACACTATAAGTCCCAAACTACCCCACAGTACCTACAAAGAAAATTGAAAACCGTCTGCATACGTTCCACGTCAGAAACTGCATATCCCGAGTCAGTAACGTCACAAATTAGCCAGATCACTGGGCGACAGTAATCGAGGCACGCCACGCGCTCCCGCGGGACGCTTGGTGACGGATTGGGGCAGAATTGACGCCGACATCGACGTCGTCGTCGCCACGCCTCTGTCCACCCTGCCTCATGCCGATAAAACACTGCCTCGTATCTGGGATACGAATTTTGTTGATGCTCGGTTGATGAGTTAAAATAGGATGTCCTATAATCTAACTACCTTTTTTATTATCTAGAGTATTCTAGAGGATGATATTAAATTGATTAGTTTATATCCAACCTTTAATGGACGACCTGATTGGTTTCTCATATGACAAGATCGAAGCTATACATGAAAATACAATAAGCTAAAGTCTGCCTTATTTCATTTAGTTGGACCTCAGAACAGGTTGTGCGTAGGGCCCAGCTATTTGGTTGAGGAATATAAATAAGAAACAGTTCTCTGAATCAGGTAGCAACATAGAGCTAGCTAGCTTTAACTATAAATTCATTTTGATGTGCAATAGTAAAGTCAATTGCCAACAGCGAGTGACTTTTGGCTGATGTAGACGAAATATTCTCAAATTATATTTGTTCCAGCATATTTATCACTGAAAAAATAACCATGTTAATATCAGTGAGTATTGGAGGTTCTACGATTTTGTTATAAAAAAATATATGTCAAAAAAATGTCACTTAAGTACCGACTTATCTACGTGAAATGCAATATTACACTATATCAGACATTGTAATATACCTATATCATTTTTGTAACCGACTATCTGTAAATTATTACACATTTACATTACATCAGCGACTTTTGTAATAACGTGCGCTAATCGTGGTTAAAACGGCGTTGTTAGCATAAAAGAGCCGCGCGCTGCGCCGCCCGCCCACCGACAGATGCACGCAACACACAACACGTACTTTATGGATTCCGTATGCTAATCCTCACTTTTTTAATTCATTAAAGACTTTGGAATGACGTTGTGAACTTTTTTATTTTGTAAAAAAATGAGGGCACGCGCTGCTATGGGTGACGTTGGTATAAATCTTTTTTTTTATTTGTGGTTCTTTTCATAAAATTTATTGTAGTGGGTTTTAAATATCGTTAGTTTGGATTAACTTAAATTATTTTGATGATTCCGCCATTATTTGCGTCGACAAAAACAATCATGTTAATTTTTGAAATATGAAAAAAAAATAACTAAATCCTATATTGAGAAATGTTAATTAATTTACGAACAGCGCAAATTGAGGAAATATTTTCACAGACAAATTACCTACTACTAGCGTGGCTAATTTACTCTGCGGAGTTTTAGCCAATAACTCACAATTTGAACCGCGGTGGGTGTTTGTATAATGAACAACGCGCGTATACATACCTGGTGTATGTAGGGGGAGGTACCGCCATGATTAATCACAGTACATGAATATGCATGAGAGTTAGGGCTGTCAGACGGCAGAGCCTCGCACCGCCTTGAAATAATATCAAATTAAACATGTAGGAGGCACGTGTCCGCGCCTACCTGACGAACATACATAAAACATTAACGTTTCATCCTTGATTTTAGACTTACGTTTTTGAATATACTTAAGCAAGAAAATGTTCAAAGTAGACAGTTGATCGTAAACAAAGAGTACTATCGGTCGAGACGTTATGATTGATATGTAAACGAAGCCTATGGGTTAACGGTTATTCATAAAAGAGAGGTCAATACATAATATATGAAACGCACCACCAGGCAAAAATATATAAATCCCTTATTATATTATATTTTAAGCACAACATTTTAACCGGTTATTTTAAGTGTTTTTTATTTCAGCTGAAAATAGTTAGTACCTATAGCTAGAGAATGAGAATTGTTTAGAACCGTGCTCAACATTTCATCTGTAGAATACTAAAATTAAAAAACTTTACCTACATCCTGCATAAAATATTTGAACTGGCAGTCCCCATCGATAAAAATAAAAAAAAACCTGAAACTTGTCCACAGGACAAAATAGAAAAAGAACCACTCACCTAACCAAATACAAATTCAAATTCTATTCTCACGTTTTAATACCATAACCGAAACAAAACAAATTCCAATTACCCCGAAAATAAAAATAAAAAGCCCTTACACATCCCGACCGCACGCAGAATAAACACGGACGCGAAATTTCGAACGCCTCCCATTATTATTTCTGCGCGAGCATTATCATCTAAATCGCATCGCGGCACCATTACGGTGTTTAGGTATTTGCACACTATTGTTAGTGGCGTTGTGTATAAAATAAACATTTGTTACGGCAGAAGGGACCGGGCAGTAATATCGGCGGCGCGGCGCCCGCGTATATCCCGAATTACCATTAGAATGGAGCCGGCTGATGTACGGCCGCCGCTGCCTAACTCCGCACCAGCTCGCCGGCCGCTCGGTGTGTGGCTTTTCATCATGAGAAACGCTTTTCAGAGAGTATCTTGAAACAATACGACCACTTATTCCATTTCAAGCGATTGTTAAACTTTGTATGGTACGAGTATTTATTCGCAGAAATAACTTGTATCAAGACTTATAAGTTTGGGTACCAATAAATAAATATTCTTAATAAAATGTAGTTTTATATAGTTTTGATTTTAGTGCCCTCCCAAATTTATTCACAAAACTTGTTATAACTTTTTGTTATTTTAAATACTAAGATCTTCTCTTTGAACGCCACTCGAAACAATTAAATAATAAATGCAATCTGGGAACGATATTTGCTTGGTAAATGTCGCAACGCGAGGGTGGGCTGATCTAATCTAAACGGAATTTACACGGTGCGTTGCGTCTGATGACACGAGTTTTAAATGAGAGGATAGTTGTAGAATAAATAGTAGGTGAGGGATCGCAGACTCCGAGGCGGCACGTGTCCGTCGCGTGTCCGTCGCGCGACGTGCGAGGCGCGCGCGTTGTGCCGCCTCCGGACATTCGCGGGGAGACGACCGTATTTATAATTCGAACAGGAAATATTACACGCTAATTTTGTCACATTTCGGTGACTAGATTGATTTTCTGCGGCGTGTCAGGATTAAGTTATTTATGAATTCGCTACGGCAATAATGGTACGATTTTGCGCGCCGTCAACGTTCAAATAAAATGGAATTTAAGTATATTTTACGTTGTTACAACTATGTCTTTTTTACTATACTACTAATATGCAAGAGCATATGTCTAAAAAAATATTACGGAGTACCGAATACCTAAGTAACTCAACTTCTAAAATATCGTAGTACTAAAAACAGAAATATAAAACTAAGTCGTAAAATAAAAACCTCAAAAATCTAAGCCGTAGTATTGAAATGATAAAAATAATAAAGAAAAATGATTTTGACGAATCAATTTCTCGAGATAAACACACTAACTCTATGATCCCATACGAAACATTGCTACTATTATGCGTATATCATACTGGGGGCGATCCCAGAAACACCGAGATTAAGGCTACGTTCTTACGAAATTAAAATGTTCTAAGGCCGAATCGAACCCTTAACGAACCGGCTAGTGAGCCGAGCGGCCTACACTTATACCACAAGACCAAACCGATATCATACAAATATCATAGGTAACTTCTTATTTTAATATTTAAAAAAAAAACAAAAACCAAGATAAAGCCCTACTTACGGTATCAAAAAAGTAAACATAACCTACCCACTGAGTATAGGTACCTTTAATGTTATAAAATGTTCAATGATAGCTTCGCCTTACAAGACAATAGTTTACGCGCCACACAATATAAGCAATAAATTTAATCGTAATTATATGTAGTGGAAGTAACTGGCGGGGTGAACGGTGAACGGGCAATAGTCGGAGAGGTTGCGGGCAAAATGGGCAATGACAGACGACTTTAACATCGATTTACATCCTTATTGACAATCAGAAAAAAACATTCCCACTACATCGTTCTTAATAAGTAGTACCACATCCGTGGCCACATCCGTGGTTGTAGAAGATAGTTATGATACTGTTATCAAATATAATATTATGGTTTTTTTTTAATTACCTACTTGCATGATATTCTTCTTTATCCATACCGCACACTAGAGTAATGTCTACATTTTACAGTGGATAAGTATGGCGTGTAATAATTATACCGAATTACCTCAAAACTGGTACTGGTAAAGATAAATAGGTATTACATAATTTCTTACTATTTTTATTCCACTCACTTTATACTCAAATTTATCTAGCCCCAAACGAGGATACCCTGTATCTTGGGCACTAAACAACAATATAAATATCATTTATAATTAATCGTCCATGACTCGGATACACACATTCGTGCTTATTACAAAAGGTTTTCCCTACCAAACAGATTCGAAAGGTCACTACCAACTAAGTCATTCGAGTCATCCATGACTACCTTCATTAATTAAATACATAAAGTCCTATATCATTGTTACCACTGTCTCCTACACTACCCGGGTTTACGAGCTATGTGATTGAGTCCCACGAACTATTCCATTAGAGAGGTCTGTCTCAGTGCTTCCCTGCTTTATTGATACTGCTCGCAATTAAATGACTTTAACCGCCGTCTAGGAATTGAATTCGCTAGTTAATTAGTTTAAAGACACTGTAACTACAATCGGGAATTGTAAACTAACTACCATTAAACTAAGAGTTAGCTCCTTGATGTTGTCGTCCTATTTAATTTAAGACGGCAATATCTAGCCGAATGTTAATAAAGAAAATAAATAACAAAATAGTATCTAGTTTTCGTTTAGTTCCTAATAGAAATTATGCGTCGAGGTAGGAATCCTTAAAATCTGCAATTATTTGCTTCAGAGAATAATCTTATTTTAACATGTTCAACGATTTTATAATTACGCTATATTTATTATTATACGTTCTACTACTAACTTCCTATTTAGTATAATTATCTAGAAGCATTAGTATGAAATACGTATCTTAATTTATATGGATGTATCCATATTATACCTATCACGTTTAATTATTTTCTTGCTTTATAAACACATCAAAAATTAACTTATAGATAACTTCTTTATCTTGATTGATAATATTTCAAATATATTTTAGGCAGGCTTAGATACAATTAGGTATATATTTATTATTTTATTGCATACGGTATATTGCTATAAAAAATAATTACTTAGTAACTTCGGTAATGAAGGCAGCATTCTTTAAATAGATCAACAAATGGTCGTGGTCGAATCGCAACCGCATTAAATGATACGATCTCAATTTGTGCGGTTCACGAAGACAGTATAACGCCTTGGACAAATTAATTTAGGACCAGCGGAAGCGAGATCAGATGGAAGAATAATTTGTTTACTTCGAAGTGGTACGTATATAACTACTAACCCACAATTGATGATCAATACATAGGATCAGGGTCCCAAGTCTGCTAACACAATCGATTCATAATCGAACAGTCAACCGCATAGTAACTGTCACTTTTGACAGATATCCCATACAATATATGTCAAAAGTGACAGTTACTATGCGGTTGACTAAGTACACTGTTGAACACATGCCTTGCGGGCTACGTTACACACCTAGGTGACGTCATACAGAAGTTTTTGCTTTTCGGAAAATAATTAGGTATCTTAGCAACCACATACAATTTTGAGTTGATATTATAAAGGTGATGCAGAAAGGGCCTAAGCGTACAACCTGCGTTTCTTTATCGCATTTTAAATTACTATGTCAGAATTTCGATTTCACTTTTAAAAAAAAGTGTTTGCTCAATAAACCTATGATTTTTTTAAATATCGCTATGTATCCAAATTCTAACTTCACATAATGATTACTTAGAAATGCGCTAATTGTAGTACAGGTTCAAAGCTTAGTATACCCTTTGTGAATGACCATTGTATAGGTAAGTAAATCAACATTATGTCACCATCAAACCACACCTATACCGCGACACCAAAACGGAGTTAGCGACCTATATAATACTTTATATATTAGCAATGTAAGTAGCTTACATATTATGTCGTTCAATAAAATAAATAGGGTGCTTCGTGTAAATGGGCGCACGTAGGGCACGTTTGGGAGGTAGGTAGGTGCGTTGAAAGGCTTTGTCTTAGAGAGCGGCGCGCAAAGATCGCGCCCATTGTGATACCAACAGCGGAATCTGCATAATTTCCATTCATTAAAGCAGTGAAATGATTAATAATAGTCACCCTCTGTGCCTGCTCGTGCCCGGCTGCTGGTGGGACCATGTCGACACGTGAAGATCGGATACATACTGTTATCTGTTTAAAAATTTCAAGATTATGATACACGGGAATCCTACCTATTATATAATTAAGCGTCTATGTAGATAGCTATCCAATCTGCCACTGTAAGCTATAAATCATGGACACCTACTACAATATTTTTCTCACGTTACTGTCTAGCCTAGGTAATCATCCTATAGGTATGTTTTCATTGTAATTATTTTTGTATTAGTCCTTTATTAGCTTAGGTATAGTAGGTGAAGAGTTGAAGACATTACTGTTTACAATCTCACAAAAAAAACTATTGTCCTTGTAATTTATAATCAATTGACAGGCACAATATCTCGAAACGTTAGGTACAATCGGATGAAATTTTAGCAAAATATTATCCTGCGAGTTCCTATTCCTATATTAGCAAAATTAAACGAGTATCGAGGAGCTAACGTTTTGAATATTCAAAGGGAATAAATTAAGCGTACTAAGTAAGGCGACGTCAAACAAAAGAGGGAAACAAATTGCTGTGCCTACATCGAGGCACGGTGCTTTATAATGAAGGCTGATTGAAATGTTTTGTAACTATAGCGAATAAGCTATGTACCTTACTCACCTTCCTTGCACAGCCTACAGTGCCTACGTACCTACACCACTTCAATGTATAAAACTTTAACGTCTTGACACCACAATTTAAAACTTATACCTATGTTTTATGAGAAGAGCAATAGTAAAAATAATGTGACAAAGTATGTCTTAAAAGTATATCTTGTCTGGTTCTAGAATAGCGATCGCGAACCGAAAGTCGTAGAGCAGGACGGCCCCCCACAAGGTGGACCGATGATATCACACGCGTAGCAGGAAGCCGGTGGATGCGAGTGGCGGAGGACCGTGATGTGTGGAAATCACTGGGGGAGGCCTATGTCCAGCAGTGGACGTATTTCGGCTGATAGATAGACAAAGTCACTACCTGTATACTCACCTGTAAGTAGGTATCTAATCCGTAAAACATCGGCACCCAATTACCCTCCAATAAGTAGGTAAAGGCATCTACAGTTTAAAAATCGATGCAAATAATGCCATTTCGAATCATTTAAACATCATCCAGACAGTATTACTACAGCATACGTCCAAAAAAATGCAACATAGGAACTATATTTTCCAGTACGTTGAATCATCACGCGAACCATTCATCGAACAATGAAAATATTGGACGTTTCGGCCATTTATCTTTTTGTTTTTCCATTTCCAAACCTTTTGGTTTACTCGGTGTGTGAACGCGAATGTACGCGATGACAGGATTCATTTATGCAACAACTAAAAGGATACGTGGGCGGTGATATGTGAAATCACAATTTTGTTTGATCGAGTCGAGCCTTTTTAGTTTTGTTTTAGGCTTAAGGTGCCTACATTTATTTTGCGATGTTTAGGTGCTGAGCTGCTCTGCACCTAAATTAATAATGTGTTTGCATGATAAATTACGTTATGCTATAGGTACCTACTTACGTATAACATCCTAGATATTTGTATGATGTGTAATAATCACCCTAAATGCTATTAGCCCCAGTCACACCGACAATCTCGATATCTACCGGAATCATAGGACCACGACCCAATGGGCCAATGATTCTTGCGATATAGTTCATGATTTGTGTGATTCTGGTGATAATACTAATGATGTGACAGTGATCGACGCCATTTAAAACTTCAATAAACTATATTTTATTTTAGTACTAGTGCCATCTATAAAATATTTATAATTACTAACTACTGCTGCCATCTGTTGATAAGTAGAGGTAGTAGTAGAGTAGTATAAGTAGAGGTTTCGAATGAATCGAACTATTAAACACAAGATGGCGCTTTTTAGGTAACAATTCCCTTTTTGGTTTATTATATAGACATTGGCACAGAGAATGTAATTACTAAGCTTGGGCATTGATATATTTTATTAACGGAACAACATATTTTAACCTAGAAATAATTAAAAAACGTATCATTTCTAAAACTTATATATTTTCGTTGTAAAATACCCAATTCCAAAACCACAGTATAGTAAAAAAATACATAACATTATCTTCAAGTAAAATAAGTATAAACAGATCACAGATGGAGTCGTAGGATATTTAAAAGAGCTCATATTACTTATATATTACATCATAGGCTCGAGACGAATAAATAATATTGTTCGTCTAAGATTATAAGTAAGTACTTCGATAATTAAAAAAACCCTGATATTGTTAAAAATATGTTTTCATATAAAAATATAACAATTTAATATAAAAAAATACTATTAAGATGGTACCAAAATACATTCACTCACTCAACGATTCAATTCTTTTTTTAAATAAAGTATTATTTAGTTGTTTATTATTGTAACATTAATTATTTCTATAAGATTTAAGAAAAATATGAATATGGTAGGTACATACAATAGAATTTATTTCCTACTTAAATATTATTGCCTTATATTTTCTATATTTTCTTGTGATAGGTGTTATAACTGAGGTAACTTTTGGCTGTTACACAGACTGAATATAAAAATAAGATAAAGGAACTTGCATCAAAAATATCAGTCGGACACAAGAATTCAATGTCTAGCAGATAAATTAAGTTGCCAATACAATACACGCCACTAATTTATATGCCTTCTTGACATTGCACTGATCATATACAGCAACTCATTTAAATAATATTGTGAAGTCGACGTTTTTTTACCTTTTTGGTCCCATATAGAATGTTTAATTAATCACTAAACCCTTACAGGGAACTAAACTAATATAAATTCTGGCCTATTTTCAGTATACAAATCAACATAAGACGCTACACCGACGTCCAACTAGATAGGTATTAGGTGGAAACATAGTAATATCTTTCACTCTCTCTAACAATCGGCGAAGAAAGGGAGAAAAATTGAACATTAGGATGATACTATTGTCTTTAATTGTACGTCTTTGTTGCAACTACAGGCATTTTCCGTCCCCTGATTCCGTCTGCTTATCGCGAAATGCTTTAAGATCATTAAATCTATTGTCAGGATCAACATGACCCTCATGAACATTCTAGTTAGAATATTCTCATGGTGTTGGCACAGCCGTGGTTCATGCGGTACTGCACGTACATCATGCCGGAGTTGTGCCAGTAGTAGAGTGCGCCTAACACTAGCACGTGCCACCATTGGTGCGAGTGGCCAATGTAGTCCACTTTCCCGGGGAACCAACGTTCGGGGACCTGGGAAAAGATATCAAATCTATACATATAAATACAATTGGATTGTCTGTTTGTAATATTAAAATAACCGCTTTTTACTAAGTGCATTTGGATGTATACACGTTACCTATACCGAAACAACATTTTTTACAATTTTTGTCTGTCTGTCTGTCTGTCTGTTTGTTCCGGCTAATCTCTGAAATGGCTGGACTGATTTTGACGGGACTTTCACTGGCAGATAGCTGATGTAACAAGGAGTAACTTAGGCTACTTTTATTTTAGAAAAAAACATAGGATCTCACGAAAAAAAATTAAAACCAATGTTGCAGCGTTGCGCCTGATTAAGTTTGATAGCAACAACCTGAAATGCGTCCCGCGGGCTCAGAACGTGCGAACAGGTTGTTGCCAACGGTTGTGTCTTTGTTAAATACCACGCGAACGAAGTCGCGGGTAACAGCTAGTAAATAAATAAAATCGTAGTAATATTACATTTATAATACCTAACATATTTTTATAAAAATATCTATATATCATTCGTGGTTCGAGGAGACCTATAGCACGTGTTAGAATGACAAATAAATTTAATACATTTTAATGAAATTGCGAAATATTTTATTCATAAGTAAGTTTCGTTTATTTATCATACAGCAGTACGTAACAAGACCAGAGCAAGTGAAATAAGGGAGGGGAGGGCGTACGATATGCAGTTCCACACAATACATACCAGAATGGAAACAATGAACCTTAATTTGAACCTAATTGTACTAAAGTTATTTGCATTCAAGACAATACCTAGGTAATGTTATAAGTTGAGGATTGTTGAAGGTTTATCATACCTCAGGCCGCTGCAAACGTAACGTGTTTTACGGAACGGGACGACCGTTTTCAAAGAGCACGGTGCGAATCACGGGTGCACAAACGGTACGGCGTCGTGGCACCAATGGTACAGGAAAAATATCGTTGGAGCCGATAATTAGCAGTCCTTGATTCATGGACTTTATCTATATAAGTATTTACAGCTCTAAGATACAGGGAATACTAGTTTGGGGTTGCATAAATATGTGTAAAAAGTGGCTTATAATAAACAAAAAAAAGGTGTTCTTCTTCTTCTTCTATTTTACGAAATGACATGCGATGAAATAAAATGGATATGAATATGGCCTCACCCGCAACTTGGCGGGTACTTTGCCAGTGTCAAGTCATTAATAGCAATATTAAATTCAATAAATACACATCTATACATATAAATAAAATTGGAGTGTCTGTTTGTAATATTAAAATAACCGCTTTTTACTAAGTGCATTTGGATGTATACACGTTACCTATACCGAAACAACATTTTTTACAATTTTTGTCTGTCTGTCTGTCTGTCTGTCTGTCTGTCCGTCTGTCTGTCTGTCTGTCCGTCTGTCCGTCTGTCTGTCTGTCTGTCTGTCTGTCTGTTTGTTCCGGGTAATCTCTGAAATGGCTGGACCGATTTTGACGGGAATTTCACTGGCAGATAGCTGATGTAACAAGGAGTAACTTAGGCTACTTTTATTTTAGAAAAAAAAATTGGATCTCTCGAAAAAAAATTAAAACCAATGTTGCAGCGCTGCGCCTGCTTAAAGTTTGATAGCAACAATCTGCAATGCGTCCCGGGGGATCAGAACGCGAGTAGGCTGTTGCCAACGGTTGAGACGTTGTTAAATACCACGCGGACGAAGTCGCGGGCAACAGCTAGTTATAAATAAAATAATGGATGTGATATGAAGAAAAGAAAATCAGCAACCAAAAAAAAAAAAAGGTGTTAAGTAAGGAAGACTTGCTTGTATGCTTATGATCTACGATTTACATTGACATTGACTTCAGTTGACGTCAAAAGTCATAACATTCTTTTGTGACGTACAAATATTCCAATACAGTATGATAGAGGCAAACTTTGTGTGATGAGCACGTATGTTCGTACCCGCGTCATAAATATTTAATATCTATATAAGTATTACTGGTTACACTGGTCCATTGTACGGTGCCCATAACACAAGCGTTGCTTAATTTGGGACCGTATAGCTGGTGTGTTCATATTTCGATATTATAAAATAAACGGAATAATGCCCTAACCCACAGCATGTCAAGTGCGATCTAACTGTATACTTTAAAGTCTACCGTGTTTAGACATTTTGTATGGAGAATTGTAAAGCGCCTCTAGCGGACGGTATTTAAAACATTCAATTCTCCATACAAAATGACTAAATACGGTAGATTATAAAATATACGGTTGGCTTACTAATGATCTCGCACTTGACCTACGGATTACTCTAGCTATCGTCGTCTAACTGTTTAAACAGCCGTACCTATGATGTGTCAAATGAACCTGGTGAATTAGCTCTATGTTTAGAAAAACTTGCTGTTAATGAAGATAGTACATAACAGGTATTTACAATCGTACACTACTTTTTATGTTTCGCAGTTCTATGATATCACTGTATACTAGTAGTAAGTATATATAATACCTTAAAGTATTATCTATAACAGATAATACATATATAACATACCCTGAAAGCGTATATAGCGAACGCGGTCCCGCTTATCACGTACATCCCTATGACCCTCGGGAAGAACATCTGTAAACCAAAGAATATTATTATCTATACAAATAAATAAAATTGGAGTGTCTGTTTGTAATTTTAAAATAACCGCTTTTCACTAAGTACATTATGATGTATACACGGTACATGTACCAAAACATTTGTTTTACAATTTTTGTCTGTCCCCATCTCTCATTGCAGTTGAGAGGCGTTTATGAAACTTAAACCTTATCTATCTTCACATAAAGTTCACTACGAACCTGCACCATGGGGTTTTCGAAGCCTCCCAAGGTGTAAGTCCAGTGCAGCGTGGGCAGCACCCCATACGCCGCCCAGCCGATGAACACGCACATCTTCACCATGTAGGGCACGTGCAGCTTCGGAATCTGGAGCACCATCGCCACTACGAATATCACAGTCACCGATGTCATGTAGAACGCTTTCAGTTCCTGGAATTGAGAAAAGAATGGTGTGGAACCGACCTAACATAGTGGTAGCTGAGGAGATCAAAACTGGTGCCAACGTTGCTTCATACGCATGAACTTTCTCTTTTTTACTATCTCGGGATCCCATATAGACGCGTATATGTATAATTTGACAAACTAAAAATAATTTTCCAAATCGGATCATAAATGACGGAGATCTGAGGTAACATTAAAAAAATACAACCGAAATTGAGAACCTTCTCCTTTTTGAATTCGGTTAAAAATGTGACTTACACACTTGCTAATCAATATGCAAAGTAATAGACGAACGTGTCGTCGTCACTAGAAGGTCATTGACGATAGTTTTACAACACTACCTACGCGAATATGCATGGGTTGCAAAAGACATGGGTCCGCCGCGCATACGCATCGGTCTAATTGAATCCTATCGAGCTACGAGCGGCACCTTACAATTTACCGCGCTCTTGACCTAGCATAATTTCGTGACAACAAGAAGTAATCAGAGACGTGGGACGATCAAACCAATCATCTTTATACTTATCTATACATATAAATAAAATTGGAGTGTCTGTTTGTAATATTAAAATAACCGCTTTTTACTAAGTGCATTTGGATGTATACACGTTACCTATACCGAAACAACATTTTTTACAATTTTTGTCTGTCTGTCTGTCTGTCTGTCCGTCTGTCTGTCTGTCTGTCTGTCTGTCTGTCTGTTTGTTCCGGGTAATCTCTGAAATGGCTGGACCGATTTTGACGGGAATTTCACTGGCAGATAGCTGATGTAACAAGGAGTAACATAGGCTACTTTTATTTTAGAAACAAAAATTGGATCTTTCGAAAAAAAATTAAAACCAATGTTGCAGCGCTGCGCCTGATTAAAGTTTGATAGCAACAATCTGCAATGCGTCCCGCGGGATCAGAACGCGAGCAGGCTGTTGCCAACGGCTGAGTCTTTGTTAAATACCACGCGGACGAAGTCGCGGGCAACAGCTAGTACAGAATATAATTTAAAATCCAAATACCAACAACATACTTATTTTAACACGATAAAGATATATGTATAATGCCTAAATTCTTCGGCATGTGCGTATTTAGTGGTTTATAGGTAGACCCTTTGGCCTGTGTTTTTATGGGTTTGCAGGTGTTCCCTAGGAAGGATTGGGGGGCTACGATATTTCTTAGCCGAATGTAGGCTGTCCTCAAGGCTTGCGACTGGGCCCGATCTTATTAATTTTACAAAAACGCATTCTTACTTTCGATTTCGATTCGGATTTTAATTAAACATAAGTATTGCTTATACGTCAAAGTTGAAAAACGCAATGATCCGGGCGCTACAAACGGATTAAATGTATTCGTGTTCAGTAATATTTCGACGTGTTAATTTAACTTTCAAATCTTCAATAGTTAAATGCTCTTGTCATGAAAAACCTGAAGTTCGAATAGGTAGCTCGGTCACGAATTTTTAAACAATGAAAATGTATGTATGTCGGTTCACGTCTGTAGATTTGTTAAGTAAAGTGTTATAACATAAACTGACGTCAGAGAGTGAACTGCGTTCGCTTTGGACCAAGTATTTTTTTGTTCATCGCTTTGTCTTATTAACGATATATTAGCCACGTTTTAAACATGTTGCCTTTGTTTATTTGTGCGAAGAACCAGATTTCAATTAATGATTTTAATCGCGTTTATTTTTGATTTAAAACCACATTTGTAGTCTGAAGTACGAGTATGTGGTTATTTTTAAATAACCTCTATAATAATAGGTTTGATAGCGATAACTAAACGAAAATAAAATTCTATCAAAACCAGATGACCATTGTGAAGCTAATTAAAGTAATATTTTTATTTTAAATCTAAAATATACAAACAGATAGCGGAAGTGAGAACGCAGTTATTACCGTATTTATTTTCGTGCGAAGCGAATAATTATAATTAATGATAATAATTTCAAATCTACTTAATAAGTCAGTAAGTACGAAGTAGTTTTTATTAATTTTAGAAGATGACTAGTAAATCAGGAAGTTTTCAACCTAGGTAGCACCTTCAATGGAATTAAAAGGTGAAAGCCAGCAAGCGACGCAGACGCAAGGTTTCGTGATATTTTTATACTAAGTATGCTACAGTTAGGCAGACACGGCACAATATGCCTTTCTCTTTTCGTCTCTTATGAGCAAAGAAAACATGAGGCAAGTGACGGTGATTATCATCTAGACACAGACTTCGGCGAAAGTGCGTTAAGTATCACGAGTCTATTGAATGATCGATAGAATCATCAATATTAAAGAACGCCTCTTGGAATTTATTATGAACTATTCATTGACAGAGACTACACCAGTGAAGATGATCGTTCGATTTCGTTCTGGTGATATATTTTTTTCTACGGATATTCAAATTGGGAACTGCATATCTTAGCATATTTTTATCAACTTTTACACACCCTACTCACAGTCCCTTTCCTGGATACCCTTTTTTATATAAGCCCTGATTTATCTCATCTAAAACATAGCTGGCATAAACTTCATTAAGTAGGTACCTATACATAAATGGAAAATCAGAGTTAAGGTTTTAAAGTATTCGAAGAAGCGACCGCCACGGCATAAATAAATAGGTGCGTAAACGCAACTTTCATAAATCAGACAACAGTCGTTATACATGTCATTTTTACAATGTTAACTTACGTAATTACACCAGAATGCGTAATAAACGCCGGACGTGTATATTGCGAGAAGAGACAGCGCGATGCCGAACAAGTCGTACATCAGAAACGTGTTGTAGTCGTGTTCGGAGCGACACGAGAACGTGTGGTACAACGCTGACAGTGCCATGCATATCTGCGAAAAAAAAACAATAAAAAAAAACTTAAAGGCATACATATTGGCCCAACTGGTAGCGTCGCGTTGGCTCACGCTTCCCTCATGAGCCTCTAGGATAAATAAAACCTCTACGGGCAGTAGTCAAGTTGTTTATGATATAAGAGTGCTTGTTGACACACACACACAATAAGTATGCTATGCGCTTCCCATCTTATCTAGTCCAACACTATGTAAAGGGCAACAAGATTTCTCAGTGCAAAAGAAAAAAAAGTGTTTGGATATATATATATCTTGGTTTTATTATTGCATTGACGAAACCAGAACCAGTTACATACGCATTTTATTAATATTTTCCATCGGTTCTCTCATATTTTAAACCCAAGAGTGCTGTATGTACACACACCTAATTGCAATACTTTAACGCCTACAACTTTTTCGACGTCATCACCAAAATATTAGTGTGATTTGAGGAAAGAAATCACAAAGGTTTTACTTAATATCAAAAAGGTATCCTACTGAATAGAATTACATGTTTTTTTTAAAGTCTAATATTCATACGTTGCAGGTGAAGTGGACGTCTCTCAGTAGCTCAGTTCTTATTATTTAAATGGTGCCTTTTGGTTGAATTGAAGCGTCGATGAGATTTACAAGACAGACAAAACATAATCGAAACGGAATTGGAAATGTCAAAAAAAATGGCGATCAGATGCTACTAGTTATAAATTGCTTTGTTTCTAGACAAATTACAGCTATTAATAAAACAGCCGCAATATGTTTGCAAAAAAGTAGGCTACATTACACTTGTCGCAATTACTCGACTAGTTTTCAATTGGGCATAGGTCGTTTCTTTTGGAAATATGAACGCGTAAAAAACACTAGTCATTTGCAACAGCGTAATGAATGAATGTGAGGTAATCGGCCACTACATGTGCTACGTGTGCACATCGTACACACTTTATACTTTATATACCTGTATGTAAGGTTGTAATTACTCGAGAACAGATTTTGACAGTGAAAGCATAAATTGAGTAGGCGGAAAACTGACAAAGTCAACAAAATCTTGCCAAGGAACGGGTTTACCTATACGGAATTTTGAATTTCAACTCTCTATTTTCATTTTTGTGAGATTCAATTTAAAGTTGAATATTGAATTCGCAAGCTAAATCTACATTCTTGAACAAGTATTTATTTTAAAGCCTGCAACCGTGGCTTGGGCGCTATTACACATCGAATTTGGTCAAACTTTTAGCAATAAGAAACTCAACATAACTGGCTCTAGTCTGCGGTGATCGTTAACTGTTTATTTTTTTATAATTTCGTACTTTCACTAACGGGAGAAAAGCGGGTCGACCATCAGCTGAGCCGTAAAGTTTCAAGACGTCGACCAATCGTGTAGAGCTCATTTCGTAATAGCACAGTAGTATTAGCCAGGTCGCGGTATGGAAGTAAAACTATATATTGAGATATACGCACGAAGCGCGCCAAAATAAATCTTAATAGACAAATTATTATGGGAAACAAATCTCAATGAGGAATACGGTGTTTTGTAGTACAAAAACTAAATCCCATTTCGCAGTTACATCGCTTTGCTAATCACGCATTTTTAACGATCCTTCTTGGAATGAATGCTCATTATGTTTGTATCATTATACAAATGCATTTTCACTTTGTCATATTAAATTAACTTTACAAAAATGAGATACCTACTTATATATTTTGAATGTCGGAAACAGACTTGAATTCCGTAGTTACAATAAAATACAAAATATTTAACGTGATAGCAAATATTGATTCCAATGGCAATGAATATAGGTAAGATCTCAATGATGAAGACCATTAGCGGTATCAAGTTATAATAGTGTACATACAGATTGACGACAACATAAATAGGTCATAAGGCACTCACCAGAAAACATGAGAACAGTATTCCAGCGACGATCTTGTCTGTAATCGTTGCGTGTATGTTTATGATAACGAGATCGTTGATTGTCAGGACCAGCAGCAAGAAGAAGCCGAATATATGTGTCCATATATTCAATGTTTCATTCGTCCACCAAAATATGCTAAATGAAAAAAACAAGTAGGTAAATACTTATACAATCAATTCAATATGAACCAATTACAAATGAGGAAGCACGGATAACTTTGACCAGTTTGACACGCATTTGCATAGTCTGCGTGTTAACAAATATTGACCGCATAGGACCGAAATTTGTAGGAAAACTAGTATTCTGTCTAGGCTACACAGGGAAACAAAAGTGATGGTGTTCATTTCCAAAAGTTTCATTTTTAGAAGATAATATTACTGCTAATTACACCTATATACATGTCAAGACGTTAAAGTTCCCCCACCATATACCTATCTCTGAACAGGTACAGTGATAATCTTCTAGACCCGACAATTCGATATGATACAAAAATATTTTTGGTAAAAGAATATCTATAGTAAAAGTACTGTAGGTAATTTATTTGACTCTCAATTGTTCTGAACAGAAATCTCGATTGTTCTCGGGAACAGAATAGATTACACTATTAATTTCTGATTTTGCGTTATGTCCATTACACTTTAATTAGTACAACCATCACCATGATTACGTTCTTATGTATGTTTAGACTAACTTCGGTTAGGAAAAGATATTTAGGTACCAACCTAGCCATTTAAGTAAGTCATACAGGTTGTTAAGGTCAGCAACAACTGGATTGTAACAAGAATTATATTGATTTCTTATATTGACGTGAATACTGCACATTAAAATAAAACTTATTTAAAGGATCAGAAATGAAACGTTAAAATGTCAGTAACATAAAGCATATAATAATGCGTTTATTATATGTTTTTATGTTACTGACATTTTAACGTAAATAAAATCCTGGAAATTAGTTTTATTTCGAATAATTTAATTTAATTCTAACATTGTAGTATGTAGTTATTAAAGAATAGGTACTATTTGCCGGATATATTGAAAAAAAAATAATTCAGTTTTTTTTCAAGTTGACTAAGATACTTGCTTTGACTATTTAAAAGTTTTTTGTTAGTCAAATGTAAATTTTAAGCTTAACATACACACAAAATTATTATATTTGCATACGTATTGTCTTTTTCAACAGTGTCTACTAATAATTAAATAAAAGATATTAGAAGTATAGATGCATAATTTACCTTTCCCAACATAGCCTAGTCGGTAACAGTTTTCTATAACCATCTCTAATGTATGGATTGTGTTTTATGTACTCTGGCGCCTCTTCATATTTCAGCAGTTGCCTGTAACTGATATATTCTTGTTCTTCCTTCAAGATGTTATTGTTGTCTTCCAGCTTCTTGCCTCTTCTGAGGAGGCTGTTACTCTGGCAGCAGCTTTCTGTTCTACATTCATCTACAACCTAAAACAATGATATGAGTTACTTAACCTTTATCCAGACTAACATGACTTGGTCACCCATTCTTATAAGCTGTGTTCCCCTAAATGTATGGAGGTTTACTGCTTAGTTTATTATTGCAAATTGATGTTATATAAATTAATGTTATAAAAAATTTTAGATAAAATATCTCCAAGGTTGATTGCCTCCACAGGTGACAGGAGGGCTGGCTCTTTCCTCGCTCAAAACATTCGTATGATTATGCAGTGAGGAAATGCAGCCAGCATTCTTGACACCATTCCACGCGGACAAGGTCTTTTTGATACATATGTTTTCATATTATTTTTATTTACTGTTTGTAAATATTTAGTAAGATTTTAAAAATAAATAAATTAAACTAGATGTGTAATGGTCTAAATATAAAGCAGAATTATTTGTATGTATGGAAGAGACATTTTATGGAGTTTGTAATAATTAAGAAGGTACTTTCCACATTTAAATAGAGGGCAGTCAAGTACAGTCATATTATAAAATGATCACTTAAAACTTGTTTCCTTTTCTTAAGTAAACAGGTTTCAATCAGAACTAAGCCATATTCGACTTTAAACACAATTTGGTATGAGCAAAAAATATTAAGACATGTTTCGGTCATTACGAGTAAGTACAGCAGTTAGCTAAGAAAGATATAGATACTAATATTTAGAGCCACATATAGTATGTAGTTAGGTAGACCTAGTAATTTCTGTTAACTTACTTTTTGTATAGGCATAAATTGAACTGTTTCTGCTTGGCATTCACTAAGTTTTCTTGTCATAGTTAGCGTCATTTTAAAAGTATTTTATTTCGTGTGTGCCGTACAAAACTTTGGAGGATTTATATCGTTAAATCAACATAAAATAAAGGTAAACCGCATTTTAAGAAGCACTCATTGACACTTAAATTTTGTATGCAACAGTGTTAGTAAACTAATGAATTTTATTCATATCCATTTTACTTCATCGCATTTCATTTCGTAAAGAAAGAAGAAGAAGAACTAATGAATTTTATTTCATTACATTATGAATATAAATTCAAAACTTTCTAAAAGTACTACAACAACGTGATACAATCCCCATACGTAGTTTTCATAAGACTGTTTTTCTGTTTCTCTTTCTTCAACTCTTTGGTTGGTCAACATTTTCAACTGACAGACAGTTGAGACACTGACAGCTTGTCAGTCATCCAGTTTTTTTTAATATTGGCTTCGCACTTTGTCCATTCAACCATTCCATGTAAAATCTATTCTTTTTTTATTTTCAATTGGCAAGCAGCTACAAAGTAGGGCCACTTTTGCCAATGTCAAGTAAATTCGAGTTTCGTTTGACGTAACATTTCTTTAATGCTCATTTTTAATTAACGCTTTTTAAAATATATATATATATATATCTCACTGCAGTTGATATATATCAAAATAACAACTTTTTTGGATAAATAAACCAACTAGGAACTTAAATAGTATTACAAATCTATTACGACATATTATTTCTGTTAAATTTGCCATAACCTGTCATTGTCAGATCTACCTGGCCTTAGCAAGGCTATGGTATGTAGAAGACGGGTCAACGCTCTGGCACTGACTTGTTAGAATAAATAAATACAAGCAGTCACGCCATTTTAATATCTTTATGTCACATCCATTATTTTATTTATAATGTGTATTTATTG
This sequence comes from Pheosia tremula, assembly GCA_905333125.1. Classification (NCBI taxonomy): domain Eukaryota; kingdom Metazoa; phylum Arthropoda; class Insecta; order Lepidoptera; family Notodontidae; genus Pheosia; species Pheosia tremula. The sequence continues at coordinate 7,675,429 of HG995404.1, read as the reverse complement.
AATTTAATATTGCTATTAATTACTTGACACTGGCAAAATACCCGCTAAGTTGCGGGTGAGGCCATATTCATATCCATTTTATTTCATTCCATTTCATTTCGTTAAGAAAGAAGAAGAAATACACGCACTTACGCTCACATAAAAACACAGTAAAGACAAATATCTAGATTTTTGTCTTTGCCGAACCATTTACTAAGCATGAAAAAGTGGCTTTTGCTAATTAGCACTTTCCATACGTCTTAATTTCTAAGCAATTGTGCGCGTTCTGGTGAGACGACTGTTCACTCGTGGTAATGCGAGTCTATTCAACTTCGAGATGGATGCTATACTTGCGAGTTTCCCACAATCAAGTATTTGCTACTTGTTTAGGTACTTGCGCATTGTCCTTGCACCCTTGTCCTCGTGGATCGAAATTACGGCGCGCAAACTTTGACTTTGCCCTACTGGACCGGTGCGTGGCTTGGTACCCCCAAAAAGATTGGAACCCTTGGGACTCCCTTTTATAAAGAGTAGAGCAAACAAGTGTAGGTACTCTCTTTTGTATAAGGGATATGGTAATAAAATAGACAGGTATATAAGGACTAAATAAAATAAATCTATATTGCAAAAATATATACTTATTACGTACTTATTAAATTGCAAAAAATATAGTACCTCAATAACCTACCTAAGTAGTTATAATCTCATTTGCAATTAAGGAAAATGAGAGGTAATTTTAATTAATTCCGTGAAAATAGCTAGCAGTTGACGTCTTTCGGTTAGTGGATCGAGAAATAGCATTTCATAATTACAACTAATACAATAGTACGAGGCTTACACCTGAGAAAGTTTCGAATTGCAAAAATGTGCTTTAAAATAGCTGGCGTGCCTACTTCAGTAATGAATATCCACAAATAATCCAAAAATAGCGCGCCACAAAATTCTTTGCAGGTCGTACCGTCACATCCGGATGAAACCAGTGTTGCAATGATAAATAATAATTTTCAGAGTGTTGAATTATAACAATGTCGTATACCTAGATATATTAAAATATTATTATCCATATAGAAGTATTACATTTTCTTGCTCGTAATGTTAATTTTATATTGTTTCGTATTTCTTACATACAAGGACTAAAAATATATTCGTAAACTGGACTCACTTTTTCATTTAACAGAGTGCGGGAAATCGGAACGCTCTTTGTAAATGGTCGATTTTCCTGTTTGCTGTTCTCCATCCATTTGCTAAGAGTGTATAATTTTGTTATAACCCGTGCTCTGTTCTAGTTCTTATTTTTTCTTATTATAAGTTACTATTATTTTTATTTAAGCGTTTAAAGTTTGATCCTCGTTATTGGAAATTCAATATTACTACATAAAACGACTAGGTGGTACTTTTGGGTTTAGACGGGAGCCATCTTGCAATCTCTAATCAAAGGTCCTTGGTTCACAGTTTCGTTGTCTAGTTGAAAGTCAGTTTATTCCATCATAAAATAATCAAATGGCGTTAAAACGAATTAATAGGGTACGTATTACTAATTACGTTCGTTATTTCAATAGTTTGATGCCTGCAAAATGAAGTGTTTGTAAAATTGGTATCAGACTTCGTAGTGAATGTTTCGTCATTGTGAATACCTATTTATCAAAATTTCTTCTGGAATAATTCCGTGTGCGTGACGATTTTATTGAGTTATATTGGAATGGATTATCTTTTTGTTCTATTTGAGGGCTACACGAGATAACGGTGTTTTACTGGTTTATGTAGGTGACAATTTTGTGCACACGGCGTATGTACATAAAATGTCGGAATTATAGTGCCAATTTTGAGGTTTTCTTGTCATAAAAAGAATGTGTGATATAAAATTAAGCCGATTGTAACATGCAGTCATGAATAGCCTCAGGAAACAACGTCGATTGCGGATCGATGTGTCTGCATCAGCCAATATGCTCAGCCCCGTTTATTTTTCGAGTGATGATGTGACATGTCTCAATGTCTCTGTGTCGATATTGTTTCCAGTATTGTTAGTACACATGGTATTGTTTTACTGTTCAGGAATTACAAGATCTGGGCAGAGATCCACCAGCACAATGTTCTGCAGGACCACACGGTGAAGATCGTAAGTACCTATTGATTAACTGCCTACTTATTTTTTGTGACTCATTGTGTTGTATAATGTTAATACTTCGAAAGAGTGTCATTATGTATGGAGTCTGATTATTATATTTATAAGGTATTGATTGGTAGAGTGAAGTATCTTCACAGAACCATTCATCAGTAGGGCCAGCAGTATTGCTACTAATTGTCAATACATTTCATAATATCCCAGTTCTTTATGACCATTCTGCTACTTATATTAAATTTTGTAAAGAAAGATTAATAATATTTCACTATTTCCCATATAGAAAACCTAAAAAGACATTACTATCATTTCTCATGAATAGCAGTGCATGAGATCATCAATAATTTCCATGGATAAATGAACAATAAAAAAATATTGTACTTTTGTGATGTATTAGTACTGGGTATAATGACATTGGGAGTCAATGACCTTGTGTAGACAGTAGCACTCTTTCATCTTTAGTTACCAGTGCAAGTTCCTGAATGTTTTATTAATAAATGTTTTTCTTTGTTTTCAGTTTTCCATTGGCAAGCCACAATTATGGGTCCAGTAAGTAGTTAATATTTTCAACATTTGATAAATAGTTGCATGCAGATAGCAAATGTAGATAAAAATAACATTTAATAAGCGACCACAAATTGAATGTTCTCTTTTTGTGTTTCCAGGTTGACAGTCCTTATCAAGGAGGTGTATTTTTCTTGACCATACACTTCCCAACAGACTATCCATTCAAACCACCAAAAGTTGCATTCACAACACGTATTTACCATCCCAACATAAACAGTAATGGTTCTATTTGTCTTGATATTCTGCGCTCACAGTGGTCTCCAGCACTTACCATATCCAAAGGTAATTTTAAATATTATTTTAAAATGTTATTTGACATTTCATAGATTACAATATAATTGGTTTATTACTTATACATTTGCTATGGTTGATGTGCAATATTCAAAAGAGATGTTATTTTGTTTACAGTGTTGCTCTCAATCTGCTCACTTCTATGCGATCCAAACCCAGATGACCCATTGGTGCCAGAAATTGCTAGGATCTACAAAACAGACAGAGAAAAGTACAATGAACTAGCCCGCGAGTGGACAAGGAAGTATGCCATGTGATGAGTCAGTTGTGACGTCAGCAACACATACACACACATCGCCACAGCCCAGGCTCCACCCCCACCCCTGTACCCTTTCCTCACTCCCCTATCCCCCTGTTGTCCTCATCAACCCTAAATTTACTGGAAATTGTAAAAATGTTCATGGTCATTTTAGGATCTGTCTAATTTCTGTCGTATCTGGTGATTTCTGAATGCGAATTTATTGCATCTAAGTAAACACAGTACATGATGTGCAAATATAGTTTCTGTTGTTATCTAATAAGAAACATTTTCTATAAGAGCAAAATTACTTTTTGTTTAACATTGATGTGTCCGTAGATGTCTTACACTCCTTTAGTTGAAGTTTAAACATTAGTTAAATTTACATCAATTGAATTTATGTAATTCCTAAACTATTTGTACTTTAACTAGATCTAAATTGCATTGTGAAACTGTACAATAGCCATATAGGAAATGGAGCGTTCCTTGCTTATAACTTACTGATTGTCCAGTTCACTTAGGAATTTTGTCAATGAAATGTAAGTGAAGCTCATAAGTGTTAAGAACATTTTGGGTAATGTAAGTAAGTGGTTATTGCAAAATGAGCTCGTTGACGGAGTGAGTGTTAATTTTTTTACTAGAAAGCAACTTTTTTTTAAGTTAGTAAATGTAGCGTGCTACAGACCAGACTGACAACGATTTAAATGGTCAGTTTTCTTTCATCCACAATATTTTATGACGATGGAAAACGCTCCAATAGTAACAACATTCAGTATAAATTACAGTGTATCTCATAAGACGATAAGTTACGATTAATCTAGATTTTTTTCAATATGGCGATCTTTATATTATAATTTTATCTAATATATATTGTGGTTGTAAGGATATCTGCGTTGTGATTTCCACGAACGTCCTGTCCGCCATGACCATCCTCGTTTCCCGAGACATGACCGAACGTTAGCGAGCGCACAGCGTCGCGGCACGAGTGGCTAAGCATGGGTGTGTTAACGTACAGCTGCAGGCAAGAGGGAGCTTCCCTTCACTTGGCTAACACTGGGAGATTCAAATTTAAAGCTTTTCAAATTGTAATCAATCAACAACTTGTATTTTAGCTTCACTAAATTGTAAGAAAACAATAAATTATTGTGTATGTAAATAACACCTTGAGCTTTATTTAGGTGACTTCCTGGTAAAAATGCGTAAGCAGCTGTAAATATTCATTGAATTTAATTAGCTGGCGTAGTATTACTAGGTTGGCGTCTGAGAATTATTTGCCAATTTGTAATACTATTGAAAACTGAAATGTCGATTGTAATCTTTACAGTTCAATGCCGTAGCTTCCTCGACTTCATTTACGAAATCTTACTTATTTAGATATGCAGCTTACAAAATTAGAATCTCCATAATACCAATTCCTATGTAACAGTTCCTTCCAAGTCCCCCAGGTGTATGTTTAATGAGTATGAAATCGTGTTAGGTACTTAATTATTCAACTATAGGTACGATTATTTATATTTTCTAGAACTGATAGCTACGTTAACTTAAAAACAACCTAATTTAGTTAGAATCTTTGGCATGCCTTTGTAAATGGATTGTCACTTTATAATTTTGAGGGCTTTCTGTCCCGTTATTTTCATATTGGGAAAGGTCAGGTCAGCCTTGCAAGTTGAGCCGCGCTTGGTGGTGCCTCTAAATGATATAAACGTCGCTGTGCTTAAGTATAAACCCTGGAGGCGAGAAATAGTCGTGTGAACGAGGTGACCGTCTGACAGAAAAGTTTTGCCTCTGTAGAAAAATATCGTCCATTTACTATGGCATCAGAAAGCATTTTTTTAGAAAACGCTTTATTATTATTATAAATTAATGAACATTTCGGGGTTTATACGTATAAGTTAACTATTGCTGATGCATTTATACGGAAAATGTGTGTATGCCCTGAGCTTAGGTTACTGTTTTCCCGTTGTAGATCGTGGTTCTCAAGCTATATCCAGACGTCAGAGTTGGTTGACGGAGATAAGATGACAGATCTTATATAGGCTTGGCTTGGCATGTACCACAGAGATTAGACTTAGGTCTCTTGAATAGTTTTGGCCAACTTGCCCTATTAGTGATTATTGGGATTTATCTATTTTGTTTATTAATAACTATCGGACTGGCTAATACGAGTATACTTACATCTTCTTACCATATAGATAATACCCGTAGTATATACGTATTTTGTCAGCGGAAACAACTGTAATGTACCGAGTTGTATTTCTGTTTATCTGAAATAAACATGTCATGTCGTCCATCCGCCATTGATATTATCATTCTTGTACCTGGTATTATTTAATTGATGGATAGTCTGCAACCGTTGAAGCTGTGGAGGCCATCTACGGCTAACAGCGTTTCATTTCAAAAACTGTATTCAGATTTCAAATCTACTTCGGATACAGTTGTTAACACCTATGTTTATTTTAGTTGCGTTGCAGTCCGAACCCAAGTCTGCAACACAATCGACTCGAATCGAATATCAATGAAGTTTATTTTAGCATTCTTGGGGCCCTATTGTATCATCTTATCATATGAAAGACATCCGCGACAAAGTATAATCATCACCACTAACAAAGAAAAATCAAAACAAAGATATTGCGCGACGCTTTATTATCAAATTTAATCTATTCGGAAAAATAATAAGAGGTACATAATTTACAAAGGCACATACTGATAATAATCAATCAACTTATACACTAAAGATTACAGTTCAGTCGTTTCCATATTTTTTGCGTTTTTCATTTGTTCCAGTTGCTGGTAGAAATCGTATTTGGCTTCATTTGTTTGGGCTTCGGTTTCATTAGATTCTATTGATGGAAACGCCCCGGTTGTGATGAAGTAAGGCTTCTCATTGGATAAGTCTTGGTCAACGGCGTTTTCGTCGAGAGAATCGTGGTCTGATCGGCTAAGTTGGTCTTCCGACTTGTACCAGTCATTCTCGTACGCTTGCAGCCATATTGGATTCGACCCTTTTGTGCTGTGTTTGTTTGTGTTTGGAACGCGCCCACCGGAACTACGTATCGTCATGTCCGATTCGCCGGGTGTTGGTGATGCTGTAATCATAAGTAGAACTGACACATCTCGGTATTATGAATCGAGCTTTTATCGTTATTCGTTTGTTAATCGCCCTATTCCGATAAGCGGCTTCGTGCGATTGTATTTGAATTTTATTGTAAATCTATACCCACAAAGAATATGTCGAAAATTTATCTTGAATTAAACAATTACTCACAATAAGCCGTTGCTGTGGCAGCTTTTAGTCTCCGCACGTAGTCCGCCCTTTGTGACACACACATCATCACGGTAAGAACCAAGAGGACAGTCAGGAACAGTGTCGTCCAGACGAGCCAAAACACTGTCTGGTTTGATGACAGCGTCTCAGCTGTTAGCGGCTGGTACTCTGCGGGTTGCGTATCCAGGACATTGAACTCCTAGAAAAGACATTTCTTTGAGGAAAAATTGGAGGAGCTGCGTTCAAAAATAGATCCAGTATACAACAAAATAAGTTTCTGAATAGGCAATTTTTCAAGATAAATGCACTCGAGTGTTTTGAGTTAGGTAATATTCGATACAATAAGCTACCTGTCACGGTCAAGTATTGTATACATTATCTTATGACTGAGGTCATTTCTTACTACAAACAATAGTTTATTTTTGTTAATCTTTATTTAAGGCCACGAATATTGGTGAAGTGTATGTATTTGTGAATTAAAGTACCTTAAAAAGTGCATCCAATTGTTCTATATTCTTATCCACCAGTTTCAATACTTGTTCCACTTCGAACACCGAATGGTCCTGACCATTCACAAGGTGCAGATACAGATCAGTCTTAGTGTTATCGACCGATCCGTCTTTGTTCTCGTGAACGCGCAAATCATCAATATTTACAACGGAGTCGGTAACCCGCGCCAGTTGCTCCCGGAAATTGTGTATCTTGTCCCGTATTTCGGACGGATGCGATCTCAATACGAATCTGACGCGTTGGTCCTCCCTAAGTAGGTATATGAACACGTGCGCCTCGTCTTGCAGCCCGCCGGTGTCGTTCGCTAATACCTGGAAGCATGTGTGTAAAAATAATAACTGACAAATCTTATTAGAGCTATGCCCTCATTTGGGGTTTTTGTCGGATTTATTTTGGCAACCTGGATCGCGCTAAAATATTTAATTTTAGTACTGTTTTCATGTGACTTGTTTAATGTTTTGTATGAATTTGATATACGATTATGATAAAACAATTAGAAACATAAACTTTAAAACTTGTAATAAAAAAAAAAAAAAACATCGCGATCTGGTAAAGTAAAAATTGCAACGTAGGAAGTAGGTACGTTATTGCGATGCATCGCAATAACGCACCTACTTGCAATTTTCGTTCTTTATATTTATTGATTTCCTTCATAATTATGTCGCTGAAGGGCAGGGGGAGGCGTGACTAACTAAAGAGATCTAAAGAATACGACGTTTCATAAACTTACTTTGAAGTCGAAATACCCTTTCATACCCTTTTGCGGATCAAAATTCAACGAGACTGCGCCAGACTCTACATTCACTAGGAACGGCGACACCGCCAAGTTCTCTAGGCCTTCGGTCAACGTCTCCTTGACGTCTTCTATTAAATAATAACTTATTTTCGCGTTATCACCTTCGTCCGCGTCTATAGCCTATAAAAAAGATCACATAGGTACGTAATTTTTTTATGCCTTAATAAGAAATAAACTTAGATTTTGCTCTATTTTTTTAGTCTAACTATAATTTATCTGATAACGATGACCTCATTGAAATTAGCCCAGTAGTTTTTTCTCAAAGCTTGAACAGACCCAAAAATCTAAAATTGTCTTCTATTCAAGAACATCCAAAGAGCCTACTGCCTTTTTGTTACCCCACTACGGCTAAGTCAAAAGGAAGGAAGAGTTTTGCTTTTAGTAGTCTATGTATGTTTTTATATAATTAAATTTACAGTTCACATAACATTTACATTTAAATAGAATTATTGTCATATTCACCTTGACATGCATGAACTCAATACCAAAATCAGCTTCAGTGGTGATACCACCAGTGAATATCTTGTTCACGAACGTGGGTGCGTTGTCGTTCATATCGTCCACTGATATGTGCACCTTCAATGTGCTGATACCGTCTACATCCTCCTGGTATTTGGGCTCTGACACACAATCCTCGGATGCTAGTATTGTTAGGACGTATTTGGATTTCTGTTCCCGGTCCAAAGGTTTGAGACTTGATAATCTGGAATAGAATGTAAATGTAAGTTTTTTAAAGGCTTCTGTGTAAACTGTGTCTTCTAGGCAAAGGCGTCGTTTGTTTCCAAAAACCCCTGTATGTTGTTGTTAAATCGTGAAAAAGAGAATGCAGGTTAACAAGTGTAAGATATTTTTTATGAGCGAGCCGTATATGCTGGTGACACTACGCCGATAGTTTTTTTTAGCTAGTTCGCTCACGCTGCAATGGCTGCCGTGGCAATCCAGATGGTAGGTCAGGGTTTGTTAAAGTTATATTCTATTTGTTTGTGAAAAAATTTCTACACTAAATTTATGATTAAACCCAGATAGAAAAAAAAAACATTGTTTTACGAACATTCCATATGAAATGAAAAAAAAAACAAATCTGAAATCTTGTCTTCTGGATTACCGCAGCGGTACAGTCCTGACGCAAAATTGGGGCACGCTATTTTCATATCTTCATGTCAAATCCATAATTTTATTTATAATTTGTATTTGTTAATGTGTTAATCCTATTAATGACTTAACCTTGGCAAAATACCTACTAATTTGTGGGTGACGCCATATTCATATTAATTTTATTTCATTTTGTAAAGAAAGAAGAAGAAGCAAAATTGCAAATGATCACCTATGCGTGTCTCTCTGCAACTCGAATTCGTCGTCCCCATCGCCATCCACTGTATAATAGCACACAGGCAGCACTGGCTCGTCTCCTCTGTCGATCTCATCTCGCTCTATCACGCTGGGCAAGTACACGGTACTCCGCGGTGCGTTCTCCGTGAAGTTAACGTAAAAACGTTTGTTCGGAAACCGCGGGCGGTAGTTGTCGACGTTCTGCACGTATATTGTGACGTCCAAGTCGGAGCTAAGCGGTGTGGGCAGGCCCAGGTCGTAGGCTTCTATTCTGAGCTGTAAGATAACATGCAACTTGAAGTATAGCTGTGGATTTGTGTGCTATGTTATTCCAGCTATACTTATTAATATAAATATATACCCTATGTTATAAGGCACACGTTGTATTTCAACTATTAATTTGACTGTCGTATATTTAGCGTGATATGCATTTAATGTACACTAGTTTCTCAGTCGGAACTCGGTCAGTGTTTGTGTTCTCGATCATGTTAGGTGATTTTTTAATGATTTATCCACCGACTTGGTTTACAGAGTTGATAAGATTTACCCACCTCGTTGGAGACAACGTGACCTACACGATCTTGGATCACGGGATGTAACATATAATATTGATTGCGATTGAGAGTGATGTGTCCGAAAAGCTAAATGATTCGTAATTTAGCTATCATTGAAAGAGCCAATATGTTGACGCAGTCCTTACTATCAGAGGGCCAGAATAGGTATGTATCAATATAATTGCGATGACAAAATCACTAGCAATAAACTGCAGTGATTTCCTCCCGTCAAGGTAAAACCGCATTTGTCATAAATCGGTAAAACTACCTAGCTGTTCAAAATTCATGTTCGCAGCGTTGCACACTGCACAGATTATGTTGTTTGATTACAGCCAATCTATACAATGTCTGTATTATATTTGGTTGTTTGCAGAACAATGTTTAGCGAGTGCTCCACTTGTTTGAATTATGATAAGAGTTCAATGGCACACTGAATAATAACAATATCGAATGGCCTAATTTTTATGTTTGTAACATACCTAATTTGTTTCTGTTTATATAAACGTCATTATGTATACGTGCATTTGCGAATATTCATTTTAAATAATTATAATTATAATTATTAATATTTATTAGGCGTACCTCCATCAGGCGTGGCTCAGGGGTCATAGGATAGTATTGCCCTCGCCGACTCACGACTTAATTACTATATTTTGACCAAATTCTTTTTTTTTTCTGAAAGTTAAGTAACCAATCAAAATCTTGTATCTGAGGGCCTAACTTCCAGAAATTAAATTAGTAGGGATTCTAACAAAATTTACTATAGAAGCCTACCATCACATTCCCTATTACTTGAATAAGCGACAATTATAACTTGCGATAAAAATAATCGTATCGAGTAGGTATTCTAGTTACTTTTTACAATGTCATATCGTGACGTCAGTCCGACCGAACGTTACTTTGTGTTTTTTAATGGCGTGCATCTTTTTATTATCACTAGGCAAACAATAGTAGCACGACTCTGAACTATTTGCCCTAGTGACAGCTATTGTTGCATGCTAGACATGCAATTGACCCTGGCCCGAATCAACTAAGCGATTATCAACTTTCCTTGGTCGGTAGCCTTATATAGAGGTCCTTAATTACCTACTTGTGCCTCCTTTTAATACCGCCCTGTTCCTATGGCAATACAGTATAAATAAAATCACCTTGGTAACGGTCCACTAGCATATATTACTTTATCGATCTGTCTTATTCTGAACTCTATTACTATAGCAATCAAACAAACTCACTTGGGAAGTGGTCTGTCACCTTCGTCCGTAGGAGAATTAAGTACCCTCGAGATACCCTGGGTGGTGCCAACCAGGTATGCCGTGGTTAGTCACCACCCACTGAACAAAGCCATGTCGCCAAGCGGCCTAGCCGTGTTCCGGCATGATGTTCAGTGTTGCCATTCATGGATGGCGGGTCAGATCAGCTGCGCTGCATGTGCCTAGCGAATGTAGCGTCTCGATCTACTGCCACCTTCCTACCTAGGCAAGTATGCTCCATCGTAGATCTCATCGTCACTCACCATCAGGTGAGATCGAGATCAAATACTTGCCTATAATGTATAAAAGAAAAGCAACTGACTTGGTAAGTGGTCTGCTTGTCGCGGTCGAGCGGCTGCGTGGTGCGCAGCGCGCCGCTGGTGGCGTGCACGGCGAAGGCGCGCCAGGCGCCGGCCGCGTCGCGCCGCACGCGGTACCGCACCGCGCCGTTGGGACCGATGTCCGCGTCGATCGCGCGGACCTCCACCACCGTCGTGCCTATCGTTGCGTTCTACGACAATGACAAGACCATTGAGTGACCGCCTATGACAACTTCGGTGATGTTTATTTATCGATCAAATCTCAGAACATAGGCAAAAAAAATCTAATCTAAAAATCTACTTAGTCTGTGACAACTTCGGTGATGTTTAGTTATCTGCTGAGCATGGGCCTCCCCTCAATGTGATTAGGGGATTAGGCCATAGTCCACCACGCTGGCCCAGTGCGGGTTGGCGAACTTCACACATCTTTCGAGGGGTTCTCTCAGACGTGCAGGTGTCCTCACGATGTTTTCCTTCACCGAGATCAAATACTTGCCTATAATGTAATAATAAAAAAAACATCGCTGTTAGTCATAGTCTTGTCCTCATGTAACTTACCTCTGGTACTTTAATAGTGACGTTTTGCGGTGGATGGACGAATACAGGCGCATGGTCGTTGTAGTCCGTGACGCAGAGTCTGAGTTCCCCGCGCACGAGGTTCGCCGGCACGCCCAGGTCCCGCGCCTCCACCACGAGCGTGTAGTTGCCGAAGCGGTCCTTGAGCGGCTGCCGCGCGAACAGGCGGCCCGTGTTCGCGTCCCCGCCCACTTGCTCGAACCGGAATAGATCTGTGGAAGTGTAACTACTATAGTTCTTCTTTCTTTACGAAATGAAATGCGATGACATAATATGGATATGAAAATGGCCTCACCCACAATTGCCAATGTCAAGTAATTAATAGCATTAACACAATCAATAAATACACATCTATACATCTATACATATAAATAAAATTGGAGTGTCTGTTTGTAATATTAAAATAACCGCTTTTTACTAAGTGCATTTGAATGTATACACGTTACATATACCGAAACAACATTTTTTTAAAATTTTGTCTGTCTGTCCGTCTGTCAGTCTGTCTGTCTGTCTGTCTGTTTGTTCCGGCTAATCTCTGAAATGGCTGGACCGATTTTGACGGGACTTTCACTGGCAGATAGCTGATGTAACAAGGAGTAACTTAGGCTACTTTTATTTTAGAAAAAAATAGGATCTCACGAAAAAAAAATAAAACCAATGTTGCAGCGCAGCGCCTGATTGTTTGATAGCAACAATCTGCAATGCGTCCCGCGGGCTCAGAATGGGAAAATATACATTATAATTTAAATAATCACATTTAAAACGATATTGACAACCTTTTTTCTCAAATACCTAAAAAAAGTCTCAACATACATATTTTTTAATATTGTCGATATCGTGAAATGTGTTATAATCGTCACAATTCTTTGTATACTATAACATAACACTATACACTATGACAGTTAAAACCCCAAATTTATAAACGTTCTATAACTTTATAAAACGTCATATAGTCCTGCGCGGACCAAAACTCTTTGTCTGATAAATTTATAAAACGTTGTTTTTTTTTTATTACATCATAGGCAAGTATTTGATCACGATCTCACCTGATGGTAAGTGACGATGAGATCTACGATGGATCATACGTGCCTAGAAGGTACCTGTTCACTCTCGACTTGAAAATTGACGTCTTTAAATTTGGGGGATAAGATTATACCAGTTACATACCATGCCCCTTGCCGGCCACGAGATGGAACTGCACGCGTCCGCTGGGCGCCGTGTTGTCGTCGGCGTCGGTGGCGGACACCGCGAGGACGGGCTCGCGGTGGTCGTGGAACTCGGTGACGGTGGTGCAGTCGGGGGGGATGTGCAGGACGGGCGCGTTGTCGTTCACATCTTCTATGTGGACACTAGGGGAAGAAAATGTCAAAATGTATAGTGCATGTGAATGTTTATAAACTCTTTTGTAGTAGCTGATAAAGTAGCAGTGAGCAGTTTTGGTATCTCAGGAAAAACGGGTATGTAGGTAGGATTAGGGCAGTTATGCAGCGCTTGTTAATACAAGCGCTGCTTAGTTTGGGAGTGTACAGTTGGTATGGTCGTCTGGCGATATATTATAATATATTCAGGATATTTATGACAAGAAATGGTTTATCAAATATTTCGAGTGAGATATCTCTTCATATCATACTAGTTATTTCACACAATGCATTTGATTATAGCATAGCTATTCATAGCAAAGGCAGAAGAATGTTACACTATTTCTCACACAGCTAAAAAAAATGCATTACCGCTCTATAATGGCAATGCTTATCTTTATTCATAAGTGTAAATGAGACAGTCACATCAATCCCTACAGATCCACTATTAATGTTGATATGGTACTCACACAATTTGTTTGAACGCGTTCCGGCTCTCCCCGCTGAGGTACCCGAACTGATAGTTGTCCCACGCTTCTATCACCAGGTTGTACGACGGCTGAGTCTCGCGGTCCAGCCAGTCGGAGACTGTTAGCGCTCCAGTGTCGGCATTTATAAGGAATTTGCCCTAAAATCAGTAAATATATAAAACGATGAGGAAATCAGAGAAGATTAATGTTCTGATCGAGAAGGAAAGAGATGGATTACTTTTTTTCTGATTAGTTGTTAATTTTTTTTTATTTCTAAAAATTGCTTCATTGTTAACGATCATATCTATATAATCTTCGAATTTATAGACATTTTATAACGTTATCAAACGTCATACAGTGTACTACGTCGTGTACTGCGCAAAGCTAAACTAGTGTGCGCAGTACTATATGACGTTTGACCATTTTATAGAACGTCTATAAATTCGGGGAGTTTAACTGTAATTTGTCTATAAATAAAATCATTACGGCAAAAAAATCGTAGGGAATATTATTTTAAATATTGAGCCTGAAACTGAAACCATTTTTTTTTAAATAATTGTTTATCGGTCAAGTAAATAGATTAGGACCTATATCTAGGAATAGACCAAGATGCATAAGGAAGAGTATCCGAGTCTGTTGATATTAGATAAAATAGTCTTACCTGTGTAGACATACGATTTAGCAGATAGGTGATCTTCCCGAACTCGCCCGAGTCCGCATCTCTAGCGATGATGTTAGCAACGGTGGTCCCCGGTTCGACGTCCTCGCGCACTCGGTACTCAAACGAAGACGGTTCAAATATCGGGTTGTTGTCATTCTCATCCAACACCTGGCACACATGAAATAACATTACAAGTGTTATCCCTGCATAAATAATCCCACTAATATTATAAATGTGAGTTTCGATTGATGGATGTTTGTTACTCAATTACGCCCGAACGGCTGAACGGATCTGGATGAAATTTGGCACAGAGATAGATAATAGCACATAGGCTACTTTTTATCCCGGAGAAATGTATGGTTCCCGTGGGATAGATTGGTTTTAATTTTTAATACTTGTTAATCGCGGGTAACACCACGGGGCTTAGCTAGTTAATAATATAACGTGAAAAGTTTGTAGCTCGATATTTAATTATATTTACTATCGATCATTACCTTTTTGGTACACTCCCATAGAGATCCTAGTGCCAGTGTCAGACTGAAATCTTCGCCAGAAAAAGTCAAAAACAAAAATGTTCACGCTTCTTTAATTCAAAAATTTGCAAGAATTACCGAGAACATAGTCATAGGGGCACCATAAGCTTGAAGTGCCCCTCGAATAGGTATAAGACGGCCGTGCAGTAAATAAATACCTGTATATACAAGTCCACAACTGAATGTCTCGGCGGTAAACCACTGTCTATAGCTTTAACGGTGAGATTGATCCACGGATACAATTCATGGTCTATCCTGTTGGCGACTACCAAGTCACCTGACGCCTTCTCCAAATGTACCATCCTTAGAAGCTCTTCGCGCCCTGAACATAAGTTTGATTTTTGATTAACTTTATAACCGAAGAAGTTTAGGTATTTCGGAGAGATTCCCCTTGTTGCTTTCATCGGTAATGATACTACGATAGCAGACCAATGAGATAAATATATTTGAATTGAAACCTTACCTTCTAAGAAATAAGTCATCGTTTTATTTTTATCAGCATCATCGGCTATCACAGTCGCAATATTGACCCCGTTCTTGGAGTTCTCAGTTATGGATGCCTTATAGAACGATTTCCGGAACACGGGGTTGTTGTCGTTCTCGTCGGCTATGGCTATGGTGAGAGTGGCGGATGCTGTCTGGCGGGGGCCTCCGTCTATGGCGGCCATGTCTTCTACTGTTATTATCAGCTTAACCAGTTCGATTTTCTCTCTGTCTAAGAGTCTGTGGAAGAGTTTATAATTAATTAATTTGGTGACCTACAATCTATAATATCTTTAGCAAGTTTCGCTGGATTTTGATATAAGTACTCATTACCACTCCTCCAAATAAAATTACCAAACATGTAGTTTTTTTTGAGTGATGGAAGCCATAGTGATCCCATAGATCAGCCTTTCCCAAAGTGGGCGATAACGCCCGCTTGTGGGCGCTGCAGGCCTAAAGGGCCGGTAAGAGACCCAGAAAAATAATGAGGGTGTTGTGTAGAGGTGAAAAAATGGGGGCGCTAAAAAATAATTCATTCTCAAAGTGGGCGTTAGACAAAATAAGTTTGGGAACCCCTGCCAATGAGAATGGTATTGTATTTCACCAGTTTAAGCTTTCTCAGAGAAAACTGTCTCAAATAAAATTTCCATGCAACTCTCATGGAATTAATAGCCAATACGCAAATTATAATAATAGCCTATACTAGAAATTGTGTTGCAAAAAGTACACACATATTGAGAACTAGCTTAGCCCTCAGCTTCGTCCACACCGCGATTTTATTTCATAAATTAATTACCAATATCAAAACAACATACCTAACCACCCTCAACGTCCCATCCACGGCGTTCAAGTCCCACAGAGCGAGATAGTCGTACTCTGCGAGAGAGATCAGTACTCCGTCTTCGTTCTTGGCAACACTGCCGCTTCTATCGATCGCGTACCGCAGCACCGGCTGCTCGTCGGGGTCCTGCGCTTTCGCACGGAATATTTGCGTACCGACCTGCCGAATCATCAATATTTTTGATGGGATAATCACTTTGAAATAGGGTGTATAGCAGTGATCTCATTTTCAACCATGATTATCACTTGCTAAACGGTTAAGGTAAACATCGTGAGGACACCTGCATGTCTGAGAGAACCCCTCGAAAGATGTGTGTAGTCCGCCAACCCGCACTGGGTCAACGTGGTGGACTATGGCCTAATCCCCCTCGCATTGAGGGGAGGCCCGTGCAACAGTGGGACATTAAAAAGGGCTGGAATTACATATATTATAATGGGTTATATTGTATTGCTTAATAATGGTATGTGTTATAATCATAGGTCATTATCAGTACGTGATCACCTACTAAAGTTTTATGACATAGCTCTACAAAAGTGAAAGTAACTGAGAAAATGTAAGTTTTCAGTTACCTGCGTATTCTCCCTAACGATGACAACGCCAGGTTCGACCAGTACTGGCGGTTTGTTGTTGACGTCCACGATGGTGATGTTGACGAGCGCCGCGGCGCGCAACTGCTGTTCACCGATACCGCCATCTAGCGCGACCTGAGTGATAGATGAAGTCACAGGTGATGTAAACGGCCCTTTAACGTGTATGTCAGCGTCGCGACGCTTGTTATATGGTGTCGCGACGCTTGTTATATGGCGTCGCGACGCTTGTTATATGGTGTCGCGACGCTTGTTATATGGCGTCGCGACGCTTGTTATATGGCGTCGCGACGCTTGTTATATGGCGTCGCGACGCTTGTTATATGGTGTCGCGACGCTTGTTATATGGCCTCGCGACGCTTGTTATATGGCGTCGCGACGCTTGTTATATGGCGTCGCGACGCTTGTTATATGGCGTCGCGACGCTTGTTATATGGTGTCGCGACGCTTGTTATATGGCGTCGCGACGCTTGTTATATGGTGTCGCGACGCTTGTTATATGGCGTCGCGACGCTTGTTATATGGTGTCGCGACGCTTGTTATATGGCGTCGCGACGCTTGTTATATGGCGTCGCGACGCTTGTTATATGGTGTCGCGAGGCTTGTTATATGGCGTCGCGACGCTTGTTATATGGCGTCGCGACGCTTGTTAATGGTGTCGCGACGCTTGTTATATGGCGTCGCGAAGCCTGTTATACGAGGCATAACGACGCTCACTTCGAGGTGTCGCAACTATTTTACAGCCCCTTATGTTGCGTCGTGATGACTTATAAAAGGCGTCACGACGCTTGCCACAGGGCGATATTCTCGATATTTATACGTACCACTGTGAGCGTGTATCTATTGCTCTTGGGATTGGTCTTATCCGGGTCCAGGCTAGATCCGTTGGCGACCGCGACGACGCCGCTGCGCGAGTCGATCACGAACTTGTCGCTCGCGCCGCGCTCGATGCGATACACAACGCGATTGTTGGGCGACGAGCCGTCCGAGTCCCGGGCTTTAATCTGTGAAACAAACGTACTTTGTCGGACTTATATTATATAATGTTGTGTAATAGGTGGCTATGGCCTATCATACATATTATTTGACATATTATTTTATATTGATTTCTTATATTTACGCGAATACTACACATTGAAATAAAACATTTTTTTCGGATTTTATCGCGTTTATTTTATGTTTTTACGTTCCGGCTGCTGTTCTCGGGAAAAATATGTTTTATTTCAATATTATTTCTATACGAAAATGGTACACCAACAAGGTAATTTTCGTATGGAAATATTTAGTTTCATCGTCTTGGCGTGCCATACCCCTTACTGTTAAACGAAATACTTGTTAAGCAGGTAGGGAGAAATGTCCATTTTTTTTTCAAAAGTTTGTATGAATATTACAAGCCTGATAAACAAAATCTAAGGCACTATGCAGTCCATTTGTTTTAAAGATTACTGTGAATCTACGTGAGAGTACCCCTCTAACTTTGTTTTTTTTTTATAAAAATGGCAGACTTACATATTATCTTATTCAATGGGTATTAGATAAGGTTTAAGACTCTCGTGACAGACAGATTATCGACTCGGACAGGGAGTTCCGTTAATTCAAGTTTTGATCAACTTATTTGGTTTTTAAATTTGGAAGACTGGCAAGCCAAGAGTGAGTGTTACTTGGTAGCCTCTCTATTTTTTTAATGCTGTCACATGTTGTGCTTACCTCTAAGACACTGGTGCCCCCAGGCATGTCCTCGGGTATGGATCTCTTGTATAACATCTGTTGGAACAAAGGCGCGTGGTCGTTTACGTCCTGAACGTATATCGTGACGGGCACCGTCGACGACAGTGACGGCTCTCCGAAATCACGAGCTCGTACCTATTCCCAATGAACAAACAGGAATTTTAAAAAATAATGTTACCTACGATTTTAGCTAAAATAACACAAAAACATTAGCTACGAAATAAGTTAAAAATTTTAGCTTAGATTTTAGTTAAAAATAAAATCAATCTTTTAGCTTAGGTTTTAGATAAAAGTAACACAAAACCTTTAGCTACGATTTTAGTTAAAAATAATACTAAATCTTTAGCTACAATTTTAGTTAAGTGACACAAAATCTTGTTGAATAAAATAATGGAAATGCGGTCAGCATCTTGGGCACGCTACCGCATGGGCTAATTTTTTTACACTTTTTGTAGGTTTTCTATACTCTTTTTAATTTATATTAGTTTGTAAATATTTAAGTTATTTTCTTTCTAATTATTGTACATATTATTTTAATGCATGTGACATGATGATATTGTTAGATAGTAAACTCCTCTGTGTACAGAAAAGCAAAGCTGTCACTTGCTTGTCAGTTTCTCTACGACATGTCCGTGTGTATTCTTACTTATTAAATCCATTTCTATCTTTTCTACATCGTTTACTTTGCTGCCCATAACCCATCAGGTTATGGGCCCAGGGCGTAGTTCCCTGTAGTTATGTAAATATATTTCCAAACCATTTTCGTGAAATTAAATAATTAAATTTTTCGATCGGGTGATTTTTGGAAAAGATGGCAGCAAACACATTGATTCAATGTAACGACAAATTACGAGGTATCGACAATTATTCAACATGGAAGTTCATGATGAAAATGATTTTAATACACGATGACCTCTGGGATTGCATTGAAGGTGATAGCAAAGAAGAAAAAGTCTGTCCGAAAAAGTCTCAGAAGGCTTTAGCGAAAATCTCTCTGTCTGTGCAACCAGGTGCATTTCCATACATTAGAAATGCGAAGGACGCGCAAGAAGCGTGGGCGAATTTAAGTAGAGCCTATGAAGACAGAGGACTGTGTCGCAGACTAGGATTGTTAAGATTACTATTCAGTACGAAACTGAATGAGCACAGCAGCATGGAAAGTTATCTCACCAAATTGTCAGATTTGTCACAACAATTGCAGGACATTGGCTCACCCCTGGAAGACGATTTCTTAGCGGTTGTTATGTTGAGCGGATTGCAACCCGACTATGATCCTCTCGTGATGGCCCTCGAGAATTCGAACGTCAAACTGTCCAGCGGTCTTGTAAAAAGTAAATTATTGCAAGAGTACGGACGTCGTGACAAGAAGACTGACGACACAATGGCTTTGTCAACCACTACGAAACCATTTAGATGTTTTCGATGTAAGAAAACTGGACATTTTATGAAGGATTGCCCGAAAGGAAACAAGAAGGTGACTAAAGACAAGGTACACCATCAGGCTACCTTGACAGCACTAACGGCGAATATCCAGCATGACATGTGGTATGTGGACAGTGGAGCGACGAGTCATATGTGCAACAACAGAGACTTATTGCACGATTTTGTGTGTGAGAAGCCGTTTGTAGTGAATGTAGCAAATGGTGAGAAGCTGTTGACAGCGGGTCGAGGACAGGTTACCGTAAACCTTAAAGACTGTGTAAGGACAATAACAGATGTTTATTATGTACCTAATCTTTCAGCAAATTTACTATCTGTGAGCGTTTTAGTAAAGAAAGGTTATAGAATAGTTTTTGATAAACATATGTGTTGTATATCCGATGTTAAGGGAGTTCTAGCTACTGCGACATTAAGGGATGGTATTTATAAACTCGATATCATCGGTAAACCTTATGTAGGGAGCATCAATAAATCTGTTTCTTTCAGTGCATTGACAGATGGTAAGGAACTTCAATCGGATCGCAAGACGGTCTTGCGAGCTTCATCAAGTTCGGAAGGTAAAGTAGCAGAGGAGTCTCAGGAGACGTGGCATCGTCGTTTAGGCCACTTGAACTCCAGGAGCATGACGCTTTTGAAACGAGGTATGGTGACAGGAGTGAACTATAATACAAATATTTTTCATCCGTGTACTGCGTGTATTGAGGGCAAGCAGACGAGACTGCCTTTCCCTAAGAAGTCATACACCAGAGCTACTGTAGTGTTAGGGTTGATTCACACAGACTTGTGTGGCCCTATGCCATGTGTTTCTTTTAGCGGTAAAAAGTATTTTCTGACCTTCATCGACGACTACACTAGAAAAACTTATGTGTATTTTTTGAGGACGAAGGATGAAGTATTTGAGCATTTCAAGAATTTTAAAGCGGTGGTAGAAAATGAAACTAATCACAAAATAAAAATTCTTCGTAGTGATAACGGTGGTGAATTTGTTAATTCCAAATTACAGGATTTCCTAAAGAAAAGTGGAATCAAGCATCAGACAACAGTCCCGTATTCCCCACAACAGAACGGCGTGGCGGAAAGGGCGAACAGGACTATTGTGGAGAAAACAAGGTGTTTGTTACGAGATGCAGGATTGGAGAACAAATTCTGGGCGGAAGCTGTGAATACTGCCGTTTACTTGAAGAACAGGACACCAACTAAGGCTGTAGTTGGAAAAGTTCCTGAGGAGAAGTGGACCAATCAAAAGGTGAACGTAAACCATTTACGTATTTTTGGTTGTTTAGCTTATGCAGTTGTTTTAAAGAATCGAAACAAACTAGATTCAAAATCAAAACAGTATATATTCGTTGGATATTGTGACGATACGAAAGGCTACAGGCTATTAGATCCTAATGATTCGTATAAATGTGTCAGTGCTCGTGATGTGGTTTTCTTGGAAAAGAATTTCTATAAGAATAGGTCACATGATGATAATCAGGACTTGGTATTTATACAGTCTGATGGACTGTCTGAGCTATCTACTGTAAATACAGAGTTGTCTGATGACCGAGGGCAAAGGACGAGTACAAATACAGTACATGACTCAGATAGTGACGACACTTTTGAATCAAATAGCTGTGCGGATCCAACATATATTCCAGGTGATACGAGCTTGGACGATACATCATACATGTCAGACTGTGAAGATCCAGAGATGGATGCGCAGTCTGTGTTGCTGGTGAAGAAATTATGCAGCGATGGTGATGAGCCAGAAAGCGTACAGGAAGCCATGGATTGTTCAGAAGCAGTTGAGTGGAGAAAAGCTATGTCAGATGAGTACAAATCTTTCATTGATAATAAATGTTGGACACTTACTGAGAGACCAAAAGACCAAAAACCTATAAAGTGCAGATGGGTATTCAAAAAGAAAAGAGGTCTGGACGGTGAACTCTTGAGGTATAAAGCTCGCCTCGTGGCAAAGGGTTATACTCAGAAGTATGGTGTAGATTACGAAGAAACATTTTCCCCAGTGGTAAGATACTCTACTATTAGAATGTTACTGGCTATAGCTGCGGAGTACGATATGGATATCGATCAACTCGATGTGAAAACTGCGTTCTTGAATGGCGATCTAAAAGAAAAGGTCTATATGGAGCAGCCTGATGGTTACAAAATGAAAGGTAAAGAACAAATGGTTTATAAATTAAATAAAGCCATTTATGGCCTGAAACAAGCATCCAAGATGTGGTATGATAAAATAAATGAAGTTTTGTTGAAGAAAATGAATTTTAGAAAAACTTCGTCTGAACCCTGCGTGTATTTTAAAAGAATACTAGGTGAATTGTTGATCATTGCCTTATACGTTGATGATATTCTATTGTTTTCAAGTACTAATTCGGTCTTAAAGAAGAAAATAAAGAGCGATTTGATGAAGGAATTTGAAATGAGAGACTTGGGCCCTGTTAACCACATTTTAGGTATGAGAGTTAAGAAGAGTGATAATAAAATAACTCTTGATCAATCTGGTTATATAATGAAAGTGCTAGAGAAATTTCAGATGACAGATTGTAAGTCCGCCAAGACACCAATGGAAAAGGGTCTAAAACTTTCGCATGAAAAAGGAAAGGAAGAGAAGTATAGTTACAGAAATTTGATTGGATGTCTAATGTATATCGCAGTATGCAGTAGACCGGATATTGCTCACGCAGTGAGTGTGCTAAGCCAATTTAACGAAACTTACTCAGAAGTTCATTGGAAAGCGGCAAAACGTATACTAAGGTATTTAAAAGGAACGTCCAATTTTTCATTGACATTTGAAAAAGGAGGACTGGACAGTGTCACCGCCTACGTTGACGCTGACTGGGCTAACGACGATATTGACCGGAAGTCATACACAGGTTTTATTTTTAAACTTGGAAAGTCTTTAGTAGCCTGGGAGAGTAGAAAACAAAAGACAGTTGCTCTTTCAAGCACAGAGGCGGAGTATATGTCGATGTCAGATGCTTGCAAGGAAGCTTATTTTGTTCGCAACTTTCTGTATGAATTGTTAGAGAAAGATTGTAAAGTTTTAATGTACAACGATAACCAATCTGCTCAGAAGTTAACTAACAATTCAATGTTCCACAGCAGAACTAAGCACATTGATGTGAGGCATCATTTCATTAGAGAGGCAATAAAGCGAAATGTTATTGATGTCAAGTATTTGTCAACAGATTTGATGATAGCAGATATTTTGACTAAACCTCTGACAAAAGAAAAACATGAACAGTTTGTTAAAGGTTTATGTTTGTCTAATTTATAATAAGGTTATTAGACATAGGTAGTTAGAGTTGTCATATGCTATGACGGTTTAGTTATGTTTGTTTTTAAGAATGTTGATATGTTGTTGTTTTTTAGTTTGCTGTGAGTATAAGTTGTATGTCTTATGTTTTGAACTATGTCGGAGTAGTTTAAGGGGGAGTGTTAGATAGTAAACTCCTCTGTGTACAGAAAAGCAAAGCTGTCACTTGCTTGTCAGTTTCTCTACGACATGTCCGTGTGTATTCTTACTTATTAAATCCATTTCTATCTTTTCTACATCGTTTACTTTGCTGCCCATAACCCATCAGATATGAAAATAGCGTCCCAAAATAAACGATAGTACCTATGAAAAAAGTATACGGAAAGATTTTACATACGATTTTAGTCGTGTCTACGTGCGTCAGGGTATAAAATCGACATATGTACATTCTGACTTCACATGATGATAATAAAACGTTAAATAAGCGCAGTTTCAAAGGCTAGGTAACGCTGTATACAAGTCGCGTTGCTGTAATATGCATCGAAACATTTGAACACTATTGCTATTTGCTTGTCACCTCGCATACTAGGCCTACTGATTTCGTGATCGTCTAGAGCAGCCTTTCCCAAAGTGGGCGATAACGCCCTTTTCTGGGCGCTGCAGGCCTAAAGGGCAGCGGTAAGAGACCCAGAAAAAAAATAGGGACGTTGTGTAGAGGCTTACAATAATTAATTTAATTTGAAGTTATAGTGGTTTTTAAGTAAGTGAAAAAATGGGGGCGCTAAAAAATAATTCATTCTCAAAGTGGGCAGTACACAAAATAAGTTTGGGAACCTCTGGTCTAGATACTCACAGTTAAATGTATAGGTCGTATGTTGCCATTATCGCCGGGTATCTGCTCAAAGTCCAGACCGCTGACTGGCGTAATGATACCGAGGTTGGGGTCAATGGAAAAATTGTTTTTATATTCGCCACCTATTATGGAATATTCTATATGACTATTTTTTGTACCTGCAATAAGAATAAAACACATTATTCACCCATCCTATTAAATATTCCAATACTGGTCAAGTGTAACACTATTAAAACCACGCAGTAGAATCAAATATATCTTTATGTTTACAGTTAAACTAAATAGGAAAATTAAAAAAAACACTTTATCTTTACATCTATACAAATAAATAAAATTGGAGTGTCTGTTTGTAATATTAAAATAACCGCATTTTACTGAGTGCATTTGGATTTATACATGGTACATATACCAAAACAACATTTTTTACAATTTTTGTCTGTCTGTCTGTCAGTTTGATCCAGCTAATCTCTGAAATGGCTGGACCGATTTTGACGGGACTTTCACTGGCAGATAGCTGATGTAACAAAGAGTATCTTGGGCTACTTTTATTTTAGAAAACTTTTTTATCAAATACCACGCGGGCGAAGTCAAAATAACAATACCGACCATTCAAATCAATATCTCTGGCTTCAAGTACAAGAGGATGCTCAAACTGTCGTTCATTTTCCAGCAGCCTTGCTTCGTATTTGTTGGCGAAGAATATCGGCGCATTGTCGTTGACATCCTCAATGTTTATGATCAGCTGGGCTGTGTTCCTGTTGCCCTTGCCTTGATCGTCTCTGGCTTCCACGGTGAGGTAGTGCCGAGCGATCAGTTCGCGGTCGAAACTGTCACCCCCTTGTTTGACTGTTATTACGCCTGATATAGGGTTGAGATTCAATCTGAAAAATGTATTTGTTGTTTATATAGTTTACAACATTATTGGGACGCAAAAAGGATGGCTGTTTACAAAAGATAATTGAATCTTAAAAAAAAAGCCAGTCGTAGTTCTAAGATAACTGTTTAGCCGTGCAAAGTATTTTGTGGTGATTTCTTTTCTATGGTCTAATGCACCACATTTAAGGATCATTCAAAGATTGTTTTTATTTGTGTTTGTTGGATTCGGTACACCTACTTTTAAAGACACCAATAATAACATATTGATATCTTATATTTACGCGAATACCACACATTGAAATACAAGCAAAAAAGCGAGCAACAACTAAATATGAGGGTACCCCGGTTCACACTATGACACTAGAACGTCAACCATCTCAGTCCTCCCGTGACCATTGTTGCCGTAAAGCAGCCGAAACGTCGGGAACGTGAAAAACGTATAACTAACGCGATAAAAACCGTTATATTAGTTTTATTTCACCAATAATAACATAACAATACTAACAGATTAGCAATACTCCCTCCAAGACTGGTGTATCTAATCCCCCTGGTTCCGTAGTTGTCAGAGTCCTGGTCCAGCGCCTGCACCCACGCGACAGTGGCGCCAACACCGCAGTTTTCAGGTATCGATACAGTATACAAAGACTCAGTGAACTCAGGAAAGTTATCGTTCTCATCCTTTATGTGGACTGTTATTGGTACGACACTGAAAGGTTAAAAGAAAAACATCTCTAATGTTTATCCAATGCAGTGACAGCTGAGTGATAATGAGAAAGTAATAATTAACTACTTCATAGTTGTCGTGGCAAACTTAATTATAACTATAAGCTTTAATAAATAAATATAGCCAGACGAACACACCAACTATACGGTCCCACACTAAGCAACGCTTATATTATGGGTACCGTACAATGGACAGAGGGCGAACTCAGTATATAATACTTATATAGATGCTAAACATCCATGACTCCGGTACAAACATTCGTGCTCACTGCACAAAGAATGATCCCTACCAGGATTCGAACCCAGAATCCTCAGCATAGAAGGCAGGTTCACTACCAACTGCACTAACCAAGTCGTCTAATTAAAGCTAGGTATATATTATTTCATTTAAAATTGGCTGTCAATATTTACATAACACAATAGATATGCAATATGTCAGTGGTGGATTAACTCATTGCAATAACTATAACAGTCAACTAAATGCTTGATCCCCATTTGATCATATACATGTGCATAGCATCTTTGGGTTAGTGGTTACATGTATTTAATGCAAATATTAACAAAATTTACCATGACGGAACAACTTTATAGTTATTCTAAATAAATTACAGTAGAACAAAATACTCACCTCATTTTGGGATCTTTGGTAACAATTTCTTTGGCGACTAGACTGAAATTCATTACAGTGACCTTCTCGTAGTCCAAAAACGACGCATCATTTACCCTTATAAGGAAGGATGCTTCATTTATGCCTTTGAATGGTGTTACATCAAATACACCATTGTCTCCAGCTAGATACAACTCAAATGTACCATTCTTACCCTGTAAAGTAGAATTTAAATTAATAAAAAAATTATGGTGAAGATACCTATGATAAAGCAAAACATGCAAGTAAGTATATTATATTGTTACGATGCGTATAAAAGAGGTATCGATAACTCGAGAAATAGTTATCGAAGCTTCTAGAAACAAAAACGCATTGTTGGGTCCAAGGTCCCCTATCGATCTGTGAAGAAAGATCTAGAATCGTCAACAATGTTGCAACCGGCTTCCAGAATATATCTCATATTATTTTTATTAAAATTATTATTAGTAAACAGAAGGCGAGGACAATGCAATTCCTGGAAATGGGAGTTCTCGGAATAATACCGATTTCACGAATGCAGCTACGTACACTAGAACATTCTAGCGCCTCCTTATTACCGTGTACATAAGGTTCATTTTCCTTATGGAACATTTCTGTTTAGTGGGTTTTTATCGACACCTTTCTGGAAAGATCCACCCTCGCTATTTTCGGATTATAAATAGTGTGCAGGACCAGCGACGAGACAGTTTCTATTTGAAAGCGATTGTGAACACATCTCTCGGAAGCGAACTAAGAAGACTATACCGGCGACTCTAGCGAATACTGTGGACAACTGTGTTTTTAAGTGATTTGGTGAATTGTGATTTGAGTGTTTACTAGTTAGTGTACTGGTGTGTACTATTTTTGCCTTCTGTGTGGAGAGCGATTAAAGTAATTTTCACGTAATCGGCATTTGATTACCCCCGCACGTAACAATTGGTGTCAGAAGCGGAATGCCGTTACTACCACGTGAAGACGAAGGACGTACCCCACGAACCAGACGGCAAGTGGAAATGGATGCTGCACGTCAACGTAGCCGTGAAGAGGAGGAGCCTCGGGCTAGTGCTGAGATTCCAGCGGAACCTGTGGCAGTATCAGGGATTAGTGCACCAGACATGAACATGTCGGTACTGCTGGCTTCGATGCATAAAATGTTGCAGGCCAACCAAGAAGCCAGTCGGCAGGAGCTTAAAGAGACCAAGGAAGCTGTAGTAGGGAAAATCGATGCCGGCATAATAGCTCTCGGAGAAAAGGTAAAGTCTCTTGAAGACCGCATGGAAGTCCTAGACAAAGAAGTAATTCAAAAGACTGGACACCTTGATGACCGCCTGAAAGCCCTGAATAAGGAGGTTATTCTCAAGAATGAGGCTATGGAAGACCGCTGGGAAACACTTAACAAAGAGGTGATGAAGCTCAAAACACATGGATCTATTGCAGTGGCTTCACCATCGTCTGCAAAAGTTGACCTACCACGCTTCGATGGGACTTCGTCGTGGTCAGCGTTCAAGTACCAGTTCGAGGTACTTGCAAGTGGTAATAGCTGGAGCAACGAGCAATCTTTTATGGCTCTTACGCTTGCTCTACGAGGGGATGCTTTAACAATTCTGGAAAACCTGCCGCTTGAAAGAAGGACGCTGGAGACACTAATGGAAGCATTAGACACGCGCTACAGTGATAAGCACCTGGAACATGTTTACCGAGTGCAACTCCGTGAGCGATCACAGAAGGCTGGTGAAAGCCTCCAGCAGTGGGCCCAAGAAATTGAAAGGCTGGTTCGTCGGGCTTACTCATCGGCACCAGAGGTCATCGAAGTGAACCTGCTACAGGCATTTGTCGATGGCATAAGAAACTCAGAGGTTCGAGGGGCTGTGAAACTGGGACATCACCAGTCCTTGAAGAACGCACTTGCTCATGCTCTTGAGGTGGAAGCTGTGCAACAAGACACGAGGCTACACAAAGTTAGAGCGATGATTCCAGAAGAGAAAAAGTCTCGGTTTGTCCCCACGTGTTATGAGTGTGGAGTCAAAGGGCATGTTCGGCCGGAATGTCCGAAAAGAAAGAGAAAGCTTCAGTTTGAGCCAACATGCTATGTGTGTGGAAGAAAGGGGCACATTCAGTTGGAATGTCCTAGAAAACGGAGGGCCGTGGAAGTTGCGACCCAAACGGAACAAGATTGGTTTGAGAAACAAAACGTCGTCAGAACCGTAAGGCAAGTGCGGGTTAGTCGGGATAAGGTTCCGAAAGTCACAATGACGGAAGACTGCAAGCACTGTCAGAACAATGAAGTGCAGGAAGAGATCAAAGTCATTAGGACTCCCGAACTTGACGACAAATGGACTGGAATCAGCATGAAGAAGGCCCAGGAAGAGGACGATGACCTTCGACCTATACTGGACTGGAAACGTCTTGGGAACAAACCCCAATGGAGTGATGTGTCTGCTCATAGTTCGACCACCAAAAGCTATTGGGCTCAGTGGGACAGCTTGACTCTGGAAGACAGTGTACTATGTAGAAAATGGGAATCCAACGATGGAAAGGAAGTAACCATGCAAGTCGTAGTACCTCGGAGTAAGGTGGCCCCTCTTCTGCGGCACATTCACGACGGTATTTCTGGTGGGCATCTTGGAGTCAAGAAGACCCTGGTTAAAGTGCGACAACGGTTCTACTGGGTTCGTTGTCGGGAAGATGTCGAGGATTGGTGCCGTAAGTGCACTGCTTGTGCTTCAGTGAAAGGCCCGCAGACAAGAAGCAGGGGAAAGTTAAAGACGTACAACGTTGGAGCGCCATGGGAGCGCATTGCTATTGATGTTGCTGGACCTTTTCCTATGACAGATGATGGGAACAAGTACATCATAGTAGTGCAAGACTACTTCACTAAGTGGCCCGAAGTCTTTGCGACACCGAATCAAGAAGCTATAACTGTGGCGAAGAAACTGGTCCAGGAAGTGGTCTGTCGATATGGCGTACCCATGGAACTTCACTCAGACCAAGGGCGGAATTTTGAGTCTGCCTTATTTCAGGAAATGTGCAAACTGCTGGGAATCAATAAGACCCGTACGACGCCGGCGCATCCGCAGTCAGACGGAATGGTCGAGAGGTTCAACCAGACCTTAGAGAACCACTTGGCTAAAGTCGTGGACGATCATCAAAGAGATTGGGACCAATACATTCCGCTGTTCCTGATGTCCTATCGATCTGCGGTACACGATAGTACGGGACATACTCCGGCCAAGGTAAATTTCGGCCGAGAAATAAGGCTCCCAGTGGATGCAATAACAGGCACGCCACCCGATAGTCCTAAGCCTGTTACGGACTATGTGAGTGAACTTCAAAACCAGCTGGATGAAGTACACAGAAGAGTACGGGAGAATAATCTTAAGACTAGTACAAGGATGAAGACCCGGTACGATCGGAATGCGAACACCAACGGGATTGAAGAAGGAACACTAGTGTGGCTTCATAATCCGCTTCGCAAAAAGGGAAAGTCTCCGAAACTTCAAGCTCGCTGGGAAGGACCGTACACCGTCATTACAAGGATCAATGATGTTACCTTCCGCATCAAGAAGGGACTTAGAGGAAAACCAAAGGTAGTCCATGTGGACCGGTTAGCGCGATATCATGGCTCGAATAATGCTCGGGACGAGCATGACTAAGAGGGGGGTAATGTTACGATGCGTATAAAAGAGGTATCGATAACTCGAGAAATAGTTATCGAAGCTTCTAGAAACAAAAACGCATTGTTGGGTCCAAGGTCCCCTATCGATCTGTGAAGAAAGATCTAGAATCGTCAACAATGTTGCAACCGGCTTCCAGAATATATCTCATATTATTTTTATTAAAATTATTATTAGTAAACAGAAGGCGAGGACAATGCAATTCCTGGAAATGGGAGTTCTCGGAATAATACCGATTTCACGAATGCAGCTACGTACACTAGAACATTCTAGCGCCTCCTTATTACCGTGTACATAAGGTTCATTTTCCTTATGGAACATTTCTGTTTAGTGGGTTTTTATCGACACCTTTCTGGAAAGATCCACCCTCGCTATTTTCGGATTATAAATAGTGTGCAGGACCAGCGACGAGACAGTTTCTATTTGAAAGCGATTGTGAACACATCTCTCGGAAGCGAACTAAGAAGACTATACCGGCGACTCTAGCGAATACTGTGGACAACTGTGTTTTTAAGTGATTTGGTGAATTGTGATTTGAGTGTTTACTAGTTAGTGTACTGGTGTGTACTATTTTTGCCTTCTGTGTGGAGAGCGATTAAAGTAATTTTCACGTAATCGGCATTTGATTACCCCCGCACGTAACAATATCATAACTACACCAAAACAAAATTGGTAACATTTCCAACTCCCTACTCCTGGTATCTTACAAATGTTTTTATGGGCCTGACTAGCTTCAAACCTTAAGGGAGGTATGGGCCTTTTCTTAGATAATCATGGGAGGGGGGCAGTATTAAAGGAGTTCACCTCTGAACCTGATTGTTACTTAACATTATAACTAATGTTTCTTTAACATAAGATGTCTATAGTGTAGTCACTTGTGTTATTTATTTTAGGTAAGCACAAGAATTATGGGTTATCTGAGTCGAGAAGAAAATGTCGACATTGATGACTGTATTGTACCTGATCATAATCAAACACTTCAGGTATAGCATCTTGCAGGAATGTGATAGGAGTATTCTGCTGCGCATTCTCCAGCACTTCCGCCACGTATCTTTCACTTCTGAACTTTGGTGTCTCATCGTTCACGTCAGTCACTATGACAGTCACCTCAGTGGTGGCACTGGGCATGGGAGATACAGAGCGGGATTCTTCTGTCGCCTGTATTCAAAGGTTTAACAGATAAATTAAGATGTGTTAAGATACTTGTGCCTGGTAGCAGACCAATCAAGTGTCAAATAGGTCAAAAACAATAGATTGAAACAGTACATTTATTAATTGTAGCCATGCATATTTGTTATCATAAAACTTTGTTGACATTGAAAGCTAATAACATTGGTTTCCTTAGAATTTTTTTGTTAATATGTATTTGAAAGTCATAAAATATGGCACAGGTACCTCAACTTGTAGGATAAACTATAAGTACATATTCATGTAAAGATGCCGACTTTGCTATATAAGTAGGTATGTGATCTATTAGTGTTCAGTATTATGTGTAAATTCTTACCAATATTTCCAGTATATAAGCTCCATTACTGTTATTAGGGTCCTCTCTATCCAGCTGGTTGACAGTGTACACCACCCCTGAGCTGCTGTCAATATCGAAGTGCTCCTCCCCTCCAGATATGATGCTGTATGATATGGGGTTGTTGATACCCCTGTCACCATCAATTGCTCGCACTGGAAAGAACAAGTAAGTATATGATTAAGTACTAGTTCAGTAGTTTTCATAGATAATAATATTTTTCAAAGCATTGGTATAAATAGGAAGGCACCCTGATCAGTTCACTTTTTAAAACTCTCAGGGATCCATTGTTTGTTGTCCTTATTTTAATGAGGGAGACAAAGAGAGAGAGATTTCATTGAGAGAATGAAGCAAAAATCTCATTTATTTTGTCTTGTGACAGCACAGCCAGCCATGCAAGGTCCGCTTGTATAAATTATTGGCTGACCATCAGTATAGCGTATTGCTGTAAGCATAGCAAATGACAGCTCTTGGGCGAGACTAATGCACCTGAGCCAGACTCGCAACTCGTGAGCCTGTACGGTCAGTCTGGACACGGCTATTAACGTTATTGTTACCACCTACCCATCTAAGCTCCTACAGTAGGTAGCTGACTTGTCTTGATAGCTTACATACCTTGAAGAACGGCCGTTCCAACTGGCGCATCCTCACTTATCCTAGTAACAGGACTCGCTACAACAAACTCCGGAGGCTGATCCTCAACGTCCTGCACCTTTACTAGAATAGCAGCAGTCCCCGTATTCACTCTACCCTGGTTGGCACGGTCTACAGCGAGAATTCGAAGTTGGTACAATGATTTCCGCTCGTAATCCAAACGATTTAATAATCGCACGACACCTTTTCCGTTCACGGTTTGGACAGAAAAGTTATCAGTGTCTCCATCCAACTCTTGCAAGTGATATAGCACCTGTAAACAGATTGAATTATTAAAATCTGGAAAAGAACCTTCAGTTTGGTTTGTTTTGACGTTTTGATTGATATGTCAGTTTGAAAGTGAAGTTGGATTGTTCGTTTAAAAGTGCTGATATGTTTAGTCATCTTTCACGTCCGTTAAAATGTCTAAAAAGCTAATAAAATCTTTTACTTGTCCGTAAGCCCCTTCATCTAGGTCTGTCGCTTCAACTGTGATTAAGATGCCAGGCGGAGCGTTTTCCTTCACGGTGATATCGGAGGGGTAGGGTTTGAAAATAGGTTCGTTGTCATTCACATCTTCGACTAACAACAAAAAACTCTGCGTGATAAAATTGCCTTCTCCTAAATGTCCATCAGTCAATGTTAATACAAAAGAGTATTCATCACGGGCCTAGAATTTTAAAACACAATTAAAAACGTTAATATTAAAAAATAAGTTACCAGCAATGATGTGGATAGATGCAAACATATTATTATAACCTTCTTCAATAATAACTATTTTTACTCCGATGTAACTAGCAACAAGTCATCAAATTACCAAATTATTATTTTTTTATTTTGTAATTGTTGTTGACATATTTTATTGAGAAAATAGGCCAGTATTTTTCAAACTCCAACTGCGAAAAAGGTTGCATAGGATTTTTTGGCGGGAAGTTGAAGTGAAAGTGTACGAGTGAAGGAAATAGAAATAAAATACTTAGTACTTATAAATTGACTCTTCAAGTTGCCCTAAGATGGCGGGTAAATTTTCAGTAATGTATCCACAGCTTTACTGATAGGGATAGGGGATTCATTTCATCATCGTCATCGAAATCATCATAATCGTCCGGGTTGCTTATAATTTTGTAACAATTATTATCAAGAATTACCCAACACTGGTAAAAATGGCTCTAAGCCGATTGCCAACTTAAAAAAGAAGACGAAGAAGGTTGCATAGGTTGGTTTTCTACTTCTTTTTATTGTAACTTACCTCTCTATCTAATTCCTTAACTAAATAAATATTTGCTTCGTTGGATGAAATGGCTTCTAATCTTAAAATATCACTACCAACTTGGTCTCGAATACCAAATTTTAACGTATCGCCATCGGGGTCAACGCCCCTTAGCCGGTATATTAGACTGCCTGAAATTAAAACATAACGGTTGCATTTTAATTACACACATCATAAACAAACTTTCATTAGGTTCAACAGTTAACTATGTTACGTTTTAAATTATAGGGAACTTATGTTAGATATGAAAATAAAATACTTGTTAATATTTTATAAATTATAGAGAATCTATCAATTGGATCAGATTAAATAAGTAGGTATAGCGGCTTATTTGATGACTAATAGTTACATAAGGCCGTGCCGGCTGCAGCCATTAGGGTGCGAGGGATCGCTGCGGGGCTTCCCTAGTGTTTGCAGCAGTTGTCTTGGTAACCCCACCAATAGTTCCCCTACTAACACTAATTTCCGGTCGTCAGGCACGAATTGTTGCATGGTAAATTGTAAACTTTGAAATGGTTTGGAATTTCTTGTAGAATGCATTATGTAAGTACTTAACTAACAATGAGACATATACAAGAAGACTATATACATCAGGGCGGAAGATTATGTAGCCACTTTGTTAGCCATCTTCATTACTTGTCTACCAGCCGCCAACATAGGGCTTCATAGGTACCTCCTTAAAATATGTTTGTCTTATCGTGGTGTCCATTCGACTACCCAAAAGGCGCCCCTTTACGTGATTTTGGAAATTATAACATAACAAACTTTTATGTAAATAGTTCGAGTCAATATCATAAGCGTCTTCACTAGGGCTGTCGTGGGTTGAGGCGGCTTGCTAATCCGGCTTCATTCAATAGAGTAGTAGCTTTACTTATATTATATGTGTTATGCTCGGGAACATAATAATGTGTGCGAAAGCCCTAGACGGGAGAAGGACCACCGTGGCATTTTAGTCGGTAAGAGGCTGACATAATGCACTTACTTCCCCGGAGCTTGCGGGTATCCATGAGAATTGCTCCAGGAAAAAAAACGGAACATAATAATGTGAATAAATGATTAATTTACTCACCAACCGGCGTATCATGCCCTTCCTTCAGCCTCACAACTATTTCGGACTGGCCGTCTATTATGAAGCGAGGTGCTCGATTCGCTGCCGCTGCTCCTAATACCAGCAGCCATAGTCCAAAGAAAACCGGTTTTAACCGGACTCGAGGCGGAGTAGCCACCCTGGGCATCGTAAGCGATCATCTGACACATGGAGGCTCAGTCGTGGTTGGTGTAGGGACCATTTTCCAATCTCGCACGGTTTCTCGCAGCGAGGAGTGAAAGTGTCACCTCTGATGAACCGTACGTGACTTCGCGGCCTGAAATAGAATAGTGTATAGTGTTAGGTACCTACTTTAATAATTATTGTGCTGTAAGTTCCGAAAGGTGCAATGAAATTTTTCTTTTCGATTGAAAGTGTGACCTCGGGTAACAACTTTCTGCCATCATTATTTTTAAAAGCGACAAAAGTAATGTTGGTAGACATCTCGACTTTTTACACACAATATGTTAAGCGAATACCGTTTTCCATCAGTCACTAGCTAAACAAATATAGATATATAGATCGAAAGCCAGTAACATAATTTTGAGGCACATAAAATCTTATCGACTTGCGTAGAAATTTTGTGATTTTTTTCCCAAATAATACGTCACACAATTTACGCAATATTAAATTATAAACAAATGCATTATAATAATAAAAAATCACATAATAAACTGTCAGTTTCTTGGTATGATTTGTAGTTAGTAGAGCCTATATACTACATAGTATATTGTGTACCTATTCGATCATAAGCATCACGTTACAGGTACCTACGATTTATTATTTAATTATACGTAACGTGTGAGAAGTACAATATGTACACGTACGCACTAAAGATCTTAATCAATTACTTTTTCCTTCAATTCCCTTGTGTCAGTAGGTTATCTGAGCATCTGTGCGGAAACTAGCGCGTGGCAGACGTTGAGCATTTGTTAACTGGCCGTATCTTATTGTCTTCAGCCAGATGTTGGCACATTATCTTGCTTAACTAATGCGAGACTTAAGTTGCAAGAAAATTAATAGTAAGTATTAACATCGATCTTGGTTCGGGCCGGACCTCCGGATTTGGTATGCTCCGTTCCAACCGTCCGTTCCGTACTGACTGACAGCAGTCTTCTCTGTGGACGAACAGATTCGGTACGGAGCAGGCCATGTCCGTGATCCCGCTGGTACCAAGTTCGATCATCGTGTTTTAATACTATGAGGATCGAAATTTTATATTTTATTTCAACACTATGTTAAAACAGTAACGACTACCATACATATTTTGTGTAAGAGAGACCGCAACCGCAAGAAAATACAAATTTGATAAGCAAAATTACTAATAAAGCAGGCAGGCTTATGAGATATCAGCCAAATAGCGTTCAAGGATCATAGCTGCCATAAAATATCAGGTTTAGTTCATAGTTTTCCTTATCTCTTATTGGTCTTTATCTCGTAATAAAAAGTGTACGTCAAAATGCCCGACTTGCGTAACAATTTGTAAAAATAAAATTCTCATTGTACGTAATACCCATTGTGGAGTTGGTTATTAACCAGCAAATATATGTGCGATTATCGCTGAAGATGTTGCCACACTGCATTATAAAGCCGGCAGCAACAAGGGTTATTCACACGCATCGTATTTGCGAAATAATTAATTACGTAAAAAAAAACAATTAAAAATTGACCTCGCGACCCGCGCCGGATGCCGGTAACGTATGTTCGGTGTCGTTGACGCATTTGGGCGGTAAAACCGGCTGAAGCTGAAACAAAAGAGCCAGCCAGCGCAACGGGCGCGAAGGCCACACTATTGTAATAGTGTGATAATAGTATTAGGAGACTGACCTTTGCAGATAGGTACAACACGACTCATGAACTCTCAGTGCAATTTTTAAATCATGATCGTACCTAGCCGTGTTCATACCCCCCGCGCGGCCTAGCAAGGCAGGCTCGGGCACATGCCACGCGAAAGTTTGGCAAGTCATGACAGCGCTCGCCGGGTGAGTACCTACATTATTGTGCCGCCTTACCTAATCTATACATATAAATAAAATTGGAGTGTCTGTTTGTAATATTAAAATGACCGCTTTTTACTAAGTGCATTTGGATGTAAATATACCAAAACACATTTTTTTTACAATTTCTGTCTGTCTGTTTGTTCCGGCTAATCTCTGAAATGGCTCGGCCGATTCTGACGGGACTTTCACTGGCAGATAGCTGATATAACAAGGAGTAACTTAGGCTACTTTTATTTTAGAAAAAAAACATAGGATCTCACGAATAAAAAAACCGATGTTGCAGCGTTGCGCCTGATTAAGTTTGATAGCAACAACCGAAAATGCGTCCGGCGGGCTCAGAACGTGCGAGCAGGCTGTTGCCAACGGTTGTGTCTTTGTTAAATACCACGCGAACGAAGTCGCGGGTAACAGCTAGTATTTTATAAATTGCTAGCTTCGCGAGGCTGTGCGGTTGGTCTGTACACAGCGGTTGAGTCGAAAATTGTGATATAATTATGATGCAGAACAGCACAACCCATTTTAAAAAACTCAGCATATCAAAGAAAATAAATATTCATTGCAATCGAAAGATTCTGAAGATACGATGCCACAGAAAACAGATAAAACTGTCATTCTTTACAATTACCTATCTACTTAGGTACTTAATTTTTATTCCCTCTAGCGGTATAAATAATGTAATATTTACGACGTTACGCTGTAACAAACTGGAATAGTGATAATTATAAAAGTTTTGAAATCATAATAAAATATTTCGTTCAACGCAACCGCGAATAACGACTTTGGAACATTTTTCTTCTCATAAAACGCGTAGTGTGTTCACGGATGATTCTATTTATCAACAACAAAAGATAAGTGCCTTCGTCTCTTTAGAAATAAAAAACATTATCGTACGGAAATGCCTGCTTTCTTTATCTCGACAATAAATATTCATAGTAACCAAGAAAGTTGGACGAATCGGGTCAGATTCATTTTGTTCATTCATAGTTCCCGTACGCGGACCGTGACGGTGTTTAACTGTGTACCTACTGCGTATTGCCGAAAGGAGTGCAGTCGACGTCGCGGTACAACAAGTGAAAGCCTCCATACTCCGCTTCACACCTGGTTGTTATAAGAATTAAAATCGCTGGATATTGAAGAGGTAGACTCGCCCTGGACCCTACACTACGAGTTAGATCGATCAATGGACTTAAATCAATCAACAAGTCAACGCTTACTGTGGTGTTCGTTGTAGAATCGATTTGAATTTCCTTTGACAGTGTTGGCTCCATAGGATCATGTTTAAGTATATGGTAACCTAAATAGGTTTGTTTGTAATAAACAAATACTTATCCTTGTAAAATGAATATTATATTTACTAAGTACATTCATCGTACAAGTTGTGGTTTCTGCGGAGAAGGAATCTTGTTTCAGTCAAGCTATTTTAGTCGCATAAAATTGTGGTCTTTTAGTTACTAATGTAGATACTTTGATATAAAGTACAAGCATAGGGGATAATTTATGTTATCTTTCTCATCTCATATGGGGTCAATAAACCAGTGGTCGGCATGTATTATAAAATTACGTACCAAATCCAATTATTTCGTAGCCCCATTCATCTATAGTAGATCAATGCTGAGCCCCGTGGCCCGTGGCTTAGGTTTTGAAATCCTTGACAAAACCACGCTTAAGAAAAGCTAATTTAACGGGATCATTTTAAGCGCTAATGTAATTACCCAACACCATTTAGCATAACATTCTAGGACATTTATTTTTAAGGTACTGTTATAATTACCTCATAGGTTTGTTTCGATGATTTTTTCAATGGAAGGCATAATTATTTTCTTGTAAAAAGTTATAGGGAGAGGTGAGAATTGTTTAAAATCTGACTGTCAGACTTTAAACAATTTTCAACTCTCCCTATACGAGTCAATTAATAAAATTTCAAGCTTGGAACAAGCACTGTCCGCGAATGTTCGTTTTTGTTATAATTGTAGATTTGCTTTTGTATCGAAAATAATATCTGATACGATTTTTTTCTTGTACTATTCCAATGTACGCACAAAACCAAATTACAATCTTACGTATTATATTTTTTTTTTTTAATATCGCCATACGAACACACCAACTATACGGTCCCACTTTAAGCTTAACGCTTGTGTTGTGGGTACCGTACAATGGACTGAGGGCGAACTCAGTACATAATACTTATATAGATATTAAACATCCATGACTCGGGTACAAACATTCGTGCTCATCACACAAAACTTGCGTCCCTACCAGGATTCGAACCCGGGACCCTCGGCGCAGAAAGCAGATACACTACCACTGCGCTAATCAGGCCGTCGATTATATGAACCTATACATTTATTTCGACATACAATTCGTTGCGGATCATTGAATAATTTTATTAACAATCTGTTATTGATGCTATACAAATACACTACCAAGGTTTTGGAAATAATTGAGCATCACTTGAGTGTAAAGAATGTTATTTTATCTTTGGCAATATAAAATAAGAGCGTTTATCGAATTTTAAATATTGGTTTCAGCCAATTACATTTTATGTTCATGTAGCAATCAATTATGGCCTTTGTTTTTATTATATTTCGAATGAGACGTGTCAATTAGAATGGTTGAGAAACTGTGCCTACTGGGAGTGTACCTACATGATGTAAAAGTCGACTCTCTAAGTTATTTATCAAAATAATAGAGAGCACCTGTTCCGACAACTTATCTACATGCTATGTTACAATTATTATGTGTAATTTACTACAATCAAAACACGTGATGTTTTGATATACTTATTTGTTACTTAAATTATAAGCTACATGACTTAGTTTAATCGAATTCTCATTTCCTTTAGACAATCGTAAGAATTTCACGATCTGCTTATGATAGAGTCATTCCAGTTACAGTCTGTAATTATGAATGTACGTTGTACTGTAACTTTTCGCAATGCCGATATTTATCATGCAGATACTTATATGGCGAAAGCAGTTTACAAATAGGTTGATTATAAAATAGTAGTGCGTAAAACTCTACAGCGCAATCGATCAGATAGAGCTTACGGTCTGATGAATACATGATTTACTTTTTAACCGACATCAAAAAGGAGGAGGTTCTCAATTTGGTTATTTAATTTTTTGTATGTGTCACCTCGGATCTCCGTCATTTATGAACCGATTTGGGAAATTCTTTCTTTAGTAATATCAGTGGTAAGACTGACTTATACGATTTTTAAAAAGGCATTTAGAAATTTTAATTGTGAGAGATATAAGTAAGTATATCACTCGTTTCTTTCAAAGGAATATGATACTAATATATATATTATACTAATGACACACAATCCAAACGCACTAAACAGTGGATCCGCTGGCATATAACAACCAGGTGATCTGCTTTTTATCCGACACGCAAGTATCTGGGCCCCGCCATCCATCGCGGTTAATTATAGGCCAACTGCTTCCCTATTCAGATTGCGTAGAGTTACTTTTTTACTAACGCTGGTATCCGTCGCTGACTACGTTCGCGATTATTGCAAAAGTATTCGTTTAGTAGAGATGTTAATATATTTGTAAAAGTATCACTATCACCAAAGATGAAGAAGCCTTGTCGGTATCGCCAAAACTTTTCAAGTAGGCGCTACAAACTGTTGCCACTCGGTTCACTCGTAAAAAGCATGAATATGCAAAATAATAAATTCAATAATCCATGTTAGTTTGGAATGATAAGTAAGTTACGTAGAGTACGCAATTATCATTTGCAATTAATCAATTAATTTACGTTTCTACTTTGGCAATCTTATAGCTACCTAAAATGGAAGAGGAATAAGAACATGAATTCTAAAATAAACTTCATAGAAATGCTAGCATTTTTACTACAAACTCTTGACATGGTGTCAAGAGTAAGTAGTTGGCCATGGAATTCGTGTAGTTACATTACCTACGTAGAAGAGAAGAAAACAATTGAACGATAATTGACGTGCTATTGTGGCAAATAGGTATGTAATAAATAGAAGTAATTCTACAAAGACTACACGTGCTTGTTTCCATTGATATAACGATAGAATAGGTAAGTATGTATAAATTGTTTATGTTGCACAGGTGAACGACGCCAGCACACGAAGCGTGACGGGGCGCGCCCGACCGTGCCGCCCCCGGGAACCGAACCCGTCGCACCACGGTATCCGGTATCCTTAACATCATCTGATCGTTTTCGCTACACACACATACACACATTTTCATGTTGATGATTAAGATAATGCAAATTATATAATTAGCATCACTAATATTGGAAGTAATATATAACAATATTATCAATAAGTCAGAATGGATAAGAAGATCTGAAAGTAGTTTTTTTTGGTTGGTTTTTGATAAATATCATCAGGTTTTTAAATTAAAACTTTACTAGTCATGCTCATCGGTGTACTGTCGAGGCTTTAGTCCTGGCTTTAAGAACATTTTCGTTTGAACGGTAGAGATACAAGGACGTGGCAAATATAAGCGCTAGAATAAATTTTCTTATGCGAAAATGATTTTAAGGTAGCAATGTTCCTGATAGTAGATACACTATGCCTTTTTCGTGTACGCACTTTCGAATTCACTTTTTTATTTAATACTAGCTGTTGCCCGCGACTTCGTCCGCGTGGTATTTAACAACGTCTCAACCGTTGGCAACAGCCTGCTCGCGTTCTGATCCCGCGGGACGCATTGCAGATTGTTGCTATCAAACTTTAAGCAGGCGCAGCGCTGCAATATTGGTTTTGATGGGTTATGGGCAGCAAAGTAAACGATGTAGAAAAGATAGAAATGGATTTAATAAGTAAGAATACACACGGACATGTCGTAGAGAAACTGACAAGCAAGAGACAGCTTTGCTTTTCTGTACACAGAGGAGTTTACTATCTAACACTCCCCCTTAAACTACTCCGACATAGTTCAAAACATAAGACATACAACTTATACTCACAGCAAACTAAAAAACAACAACATATCAACATTCTTAAAAACAAACATAACTAAACCGTCATAGCATATGACAACTCTAACTACCTATGTCTAATAACCTTATTATAAATTAGACAAACATAAACCTTTAACAAACTGTTCATGTTTTTCTTTTGTCAGAGGTTTAGTCAAAATATCTGCTATCATCAAATCTGTTGACAAATACTTGACATCAATAACATTTCGCTTTATTGCCTCTCTAATGAAATGATGCCTCACATCAATGTGCTTAGTTCTGCTGTGGAACATTGAATTGTTAGTTAACTTCTGAGCAGATTGGTTATCGTTGTACATTAAAACTTTACAATCTTTCTCTAACAATTCATACAGAAAGTTGCGAACAAAATAAGCTTCCTTGCAAGCATCTGACATCGACATATACTCCGCCTCTGTGCTTGAAAGAGCAACTGTCTTTTGTTTTCTACTCTCCCAGGCTACTAAAGACTTTCCAAGTTTAAAAATAAAACCTGTGTATGACTTCCGGTCAATATCGTCGTTAGCCCAGTCAGCGTCAACGTAGGCGGTGACACTGTCCAGTCCTCCTTTTTCAAATGTCAATGAAAAATTGGACGTTCCTTTTAAATACCTTAGTATACGTTTTGCCGCTTTCCAATGAACTTCTGAGTAAGTTTCGTTAAATTGGCTTAGCACACTCACTGCGTGAGCAATATCCGGTCTACTGCATACTGCAATATACATTAGACATCCAATCAAATTTCTATAACTATACTTCTCTTCCTTTCCTTTTTCATGCGAAAGTTTTAGCCCCTTTTCCATTGGTGTCTTGGCGGACTTACAATCTGTCATCTGAAATTTCTCTAGCACTTTCATTATATAACCAGATTGATCAAGAGTTATTTTATTATCACTCTTCTTAACTCTCATACCTAAAATGTGGTTAACAGGACCCAAGTCTCTCATTTCAAATTCCTTCATCAAATCGCTCTTTATTTTCTTCTTTAAGACCGAATTAGTACTTGAAAACAATAGAATATCATCCTCGTACAAGGCAATGATCAACAATTCACCTAGCATTCTTTTAAAATACACGCAGGGTTCTGACGAAGTTTTTCTAAAATTCATTTTCTTCAACAAAACTTCATTTAATTTATCATACCACATCTTGGATGCTTGTTTCAGGCCATAAATGGCTTTATTTAATTTATAAACCATTTGTTCTTTACCTTTCATTTTGTAACCATCAGGCTGCTCCATATAGACCTTTTCTTTTAGATCGCCATTCAAGAACGCAGTTTTCACATCGAGTTGATCGATATCCATATCGTACTCCGCAGCTATAGCCAGTAACATTCTAATAGTAGAGTATCTTACCACTGGGGAAAATGTTTCTTCGTAATCTACACCATACTTCTGAGTATAACCCTTTGCCACGAGGCGAGCTTTATACCTCAAGAGTTCACCGTCCAGACCTCTTTTCTTTTTGAATATCTGCACTTTATAGGTTTTTGGTCTTTTGGTCTCTCAGTAAGTGTCCAACATTTATTATCAATGAAAGATTTGTACTCATCTGACATAGCTTTTCTCCACTCAACTGCTTCTGAACAATCCATGGCTTCCTGTACGCTTTCTGGCTCATCACCATCGCTGCAAAATTTCTTCACCAGCAGCACAGACTGCGCATCCATCTCTGGATCTTCACAGTCTGACATGTATGATGTATCGTCCAAGCTCGTATCACCTGGAATATATGTTGGATCCGCACAGCTATTTGATTCAAAAGTGTCGTCACTATCTGAGTCATGTACTGTATTTGTACTCATCCTTTGCCCTCGGTCATCAGACAACTCTGGACTTACAGTAGATAGCTCAGACGGTCCATCAGGCTGTATAAATACCAAGTCCTGATTATCATCATGTGACCTATTCTTATAGAAATTCTTTTCCAAGAAAACCACATCACGAGCACTGACACATTTATACGAATCATTAGGATCTAATAGCCTGTAGCCTTTCGTATCGTCACAATATCCAACGAATATATACTGTTTTGATTTTGAATCTAGTTTGTTTCGATTCTTTAAAACAACTGCATAAGCTAAACAACCAAAAATACGTAAATGGTTTACGTTCACCTTTTGATTGGTCCACTTCTCCTCAGGAACTTTTCCAACTACAGCCTTAGTTGGTGTCCTGTTTTTCAAGTAAACGGCAGTATTCACAGCTTCCGCCCAGAATTTGTTCTCCAATCCTGCATCTCGTAACAAACACCTTGTTTTCTCCACAATAGTCCTGTTCGCCCTTTCCGCCACGCCGTTCTGTTGTGGGGAATACGGGACTGTTGTCTGATGCTTGATTCCACTTTTCTTTAGGAAATCCTGTAATTTGGAATTTACAAATTCACCACCGTTATCACTACGAAGAATTTTTATTTTGTGATTAGTTTCATTTTCTACCACCGCTTTAAAATTCTTGAAATGCTCAAATACTTCATCCTTCGTCCTCAAAAAATACACATAAGTTTTTCTAGTGTAGTCGTCGATGAACGTCAGAAAATACTTTTTACCGCTAAAAGAAACACATGGCATAGGGCCACACAAGTCTGTGTGAATCAACCCTAACACTACAGTAGCTCTGGTGTATGACTTCTTAGGGAAAGGCAGTCTAGTCTGCTTGCCCTCAATACACGCAGTACACGGATGAAAAATATTTGTATTATAGTTCACTCCTGTCACCATACCTCGTTTCAAAAGCGTCATGCTCCTGGAGTTCAAGTGGCCTAAACGACGATGCCACGTCTCCTGAGACTCCTCTGCTACTTTACCTTCCGAACTTGATGAAGCTCGCAAGACCGTCTTGCGATCCGATTGAAGTTCCTTACCATCTGTCAATGCACTGAAAGAAACAGATTTATTGATGCTCCCTACATAAGGTTTACCGATGATATCGAGTTTATAAATACCATCCCTTAATGTCGCAGTAG
Source organism: Pheosia tremula (assembly GCA_905333125.1). Classification (NCBI taxonomy): domain Eukaryota; kingdom Metazoa; phylum Arthropoda; class Insecta; order Lepidoptera; family Notodontidae; genus Pheosia; species Pheosia tremula. The sequence goes on along the minus strand of HG995404.1, from coordinate 7,631,086 downwards.
CTAGAACTCCCTTAACATCGGATATACAACACATATGTTTATCAAAAACTATTCTATAACCTTTCTTTACTAAAACACTCACAGATAGTAAATTTGCTGAAAGATTAGGTACATAATAAACATCTGTTATTGTCCTTACACAGTCTTTAAGGTTTACGGTAACCTGTCCTCGACCCGCTGTCAACAGCTTCTCACCATTTGCTACGTTCACTACAAACGGCTTCTCACACACAAAATCGTGCAATAACTCTCTGTTGTTGCACATGTGACTCGTCGCTCCACTGTCCACATACCACATGTCATGCTGGATATTCGCCGTTAGTGCTGTCAAGGTAGCCTGCTGGTGTACCTTGTCTTTAGTCACCTTCTTGTTTCCTTTCGGGCAATCCTTCATAAAATGTCCAGTTTTCTTACATCGAAAACATCTTAATGGTTTCGTAGTGGTTGACAAAGCCATTGTATCGTCAGTCTTCTTGTCACGACGTCCGTACTCTTGCAATAATTTACTTTTTACAAGACCGCTGGACAGCTTGACGTTCGAATTCTCGAGGGCCATCACGAGAGGATCATAGTCGGGTTGCAATCCGCTCAACATGACAACCGCTAAGAAATCGTCTTCCAGGGGTGAGCCAATGTCCTGCAATTGTTGTGACAAATCTGACAATTTGGTGAGATAACTTTCCATGCTGCTGTGCTCATTCAGTTTCGTACTGAATAGTAATCTTAACAATCCTAGTCTGCGACACAGTCCTCTGTCTTCATAGGCTCTACTTAAATTCGCCCACGCTTCTTGCGCGTCCTTCGCATTTCTAATGTATGGAAATGCACCTGGTTGCACAGACAGAGAGATTTTCGCTAAAGCCTTCTGAGACTTTTTCGGACAGACTTTTTCTTCTTTGCTATCACCTTCAATGCAATCCCAGAGGTCATCGTGTATTAAAATCATTTTCATCATGAACTTCCATGTTGAATAATTGTCGATACCTCGTAATTTGTCGTTACATTGAATCAATGTGTTTGCTGCCATCTTTTCCAAAAATCACCCGATCGAAAAATTTAATTATTTAATTTCACGAAAATGGTTTGGAAATATATTTACATAACTACAGGGAACTACGCCCTGGGCCCATAACCTGATGGGTTATGGGCAGCAAAGTAAACGATGTAGAAAAGATAGAAATGGATTTAATAAGTAAGAATACACACGGACATGTCGTAGAGAAACTGACAAGCAAGAGACAGCTTTGCTTTTCTGTACACAGAGGAGTTTACTATCTAACAGGTTTTAATTTTTTTTCGAGAGATCCAATTTTTTTTTCTAAAATAAAAGTAGCCTAAGTTACTCCTTGTTACATCAGCTATCTGCCAGTGAAATTCCCGTCAAAATCGGTCCAGCTATTTCAGAGATTACCCGGAACAAACAGACAGACAGACAGACAGACAGACAGACGGACAGACAGACAGACGGACAGACAGACAGACAGACAGACAAAAATTGTAAAAAATGTGGTTTCGGTATAGGTAACGTGTATACATCCAAATGCAATTGGTAAAAAGCTGTCATTTTAATATTACAAACAGACACTCCAATTTTATTTATATGTATAGATATTTAATAAGTACAAAACGTTTTAAAACCTCATTTTTATTTTAAATGTCGTTGATCAATGCGGGCGTTACTCGTTTTCTAAATTTTTTACCTGTTTTTTACTCCGTACCAAGTTACGGCATAGCTCGTAAAAAGAGCGAAGTGTCCACATAATTAAATTAGACTGGCGTAACTGCAACGTCTTCGATATTATTCTTCTTAATTCTAGATATTTTGCAAAACAGGTACAACGTATACAGTACTGCGTTTACCTTATAATACCAGTCCTTTTAATATCCCACTGTTGGGCACGAGTCTCCCATCCATACGAGGGGTATAAGAGTACACTTCACCAAGCTGGCCCAGTGCGGGTTGGCGGACTTCACACGTCTTTCGAGGAGCTCTCTCAGACATGCAGGTTTCCTCACGATGTTTTCCTTCACCGTTTAGCATGGTTGAAAATGAGATTCGCAGATATAATCCAGAAATCCTAGAGGTACGAGCCGGGACTAGAACCTGCAATGCTCGTTCGCTAGGTCAGCTTTCTACCAACCTGGCTATCACTACTTTTTTTGTATACTATATTAGTTATTAAAAGACTGTAGTAACTCAAACATACTTGCCTATAATGTAATAAAAAAAACATAGCGTAAAGTGCTGCTAGAAGTATTGAATGTTCTTTTTAACACTCTTTAATCGTATAGGGATTAGCATAGACACAAAGTTCTTGTTAAAGGTTTTCACACGTCAACTTTGTATAGCCCCACAAGTCACGATTGCGTGATCCTTGCTTGTGCCTACTGATTATACTACCCATACTACTACCCATTGAATACATATCTACATATACATATTTTATGCGTGTGTGCGTGAGGGGTAGTCACGCATGCATTATACTGAGCATCGGTGCTACACTGTTGCATTGAATTCGTGTCATTTATAAACCCTAACGGGCAAGTGACTAATGTGCCCTTTCACAGTTCGTTTTGAAAAAAAAGTTAAGCACTAATCTATACATATAAATAAAATTGGAGTGTCTGTTTGTAATATTAAAATAACCACTTTTTACTAAGTGCATTTGGATGTATACACGTTACCTATACCGAAACAACATTTTTTACAATTTTTGTCTGTCTGTCTGTCTGTTTGTTCCGGCTAATCTCCGAAATGGATGGACCGATTTGACGGGACTTTCACTGGCAAATAGCTGATGTAACAAGGAGTAACTTAGGCTACTTTTATTTTAGAAAAAATATAGGATCTCTCGAAAAAAATTAAAACCAATGTTGCAGCGCTGCGCCAGATTAAGTTTCATAGCAACAATCTCCAATGCGTCCCGCGGGATCAGAACGTGCGAGCAGGCTGTTGCCAATAGTTGAGTCTTTGTTAAATACCACGCGGACGAAGTCGCTGGTAACAGCTAGTATTTTATATAGTTCTAATTGTACGAAGCACACTCCTTCATCTCACTGGTCTATTAATTTAATGTAAGGCGTATTGTTCCCGAAGTAGGTATGATACATTTCTACAACAGACATACAAGTCTTTCTACAATTATAACATTAACAATGATTGTATATTTATATTCAAACAACTAGCTGTTGCCCGCGACTTCGTCCGCGTGGTATTTAACAAAGACAACCGTTGACAACAGCCTGCTCGCCCATTCTGAGCCCGCGGGTCGCATTGCAGGTTGTTGCTATCAAACTTAATCAGGCGCTGCGCTGCAACATTGGTTTTAATTTTTTTTCGTGAGATCCTATTTTTTTTTCTAAAATAAAAGTAGCCTAAGTTACTCCTTGTTACATCAGCTATCTGCCAGTAAAAGTCCCGTCAAAATGGTCCAGCCATTTCAGAGATTAGCCGGAACAAACAGACAGACAGACAGACAGACAGACAGACAGACAGACAGACGGACAGACAGACAGACAGACAGACGGACAGACAGACAAAAATTGTAAAAAATGTTGTTTCGGTATAGGTAACGTGTATACATCCAAATGCACTTAGTAAAAAGCGGTTATTTTAATATTACAAACAGACACTCCAATTTTATTTATATGTATAGACAATAACAGTGATTTCTAGTGCGATACCACTCTCATCTCACACATTGTTCGTCGCGTGGTTTCCCACGATTTCGCACCGAGCAAAAAGTGAACTTGACAATGCTATCGATTTTCCATAATAATTGCAGGAGCCCCATTAGCTTTTTAGTTGCGTCTGTGATATTCTTCAGAATAGGTGGGTAACATGGAATAAATAATGATAATGTTTAAAGACTTTGGATAATGTTTTTTTTTTATAAATTACTAGCTGTTGCCCGCGACTTCGTCCGCGTGGTATTTAACAAAGACAACCGTTGACAACAGCCTGCTCGCCCATTCTGAGCCCGCGGGACGCATTGCAGGTTGCTATCAAACCTAATCAGGCGCTGCGCTGCAACATTGGTATTATTTTATTTTCGTGAGATCCTATTTTTTTTTTCTAAAATAAAAGTAGCCTAAGTTACTCCTTGTTACATCAGCTATCTGCCAGTGAAAGTCCCGTCAAAATCGGTCCAGCCATTTCAGAGATTAGCCGGAACAAACAGACAGACAGACAGACAGATAGACAGACAGACAGACAGACGGACAGACAGACAGACAGACAAAAATTGTAAAAAATGTTGTTTTGGTATAGGTACCGTGTATAAGTCCAAATGCACTTAGTAAAAAGCGGTTATTTTACTATTACAAACAGACACTCCAATTTTATTTATATGTATAGATGTATAGATTGTCATAGCCGTCATAGCATTAGTGAGTGAACGGACATAAGCAGAAACGGACGATACATTGTCTATTGTTCGATTCACACTCGGAGTAGATGGTTAAAAAAAGTTAAAGTATTAAGGTTAAATTCCTTGGGAATGTTCAACCGTGCAAAACCATGGCGGGTCATTAAGCGGTTTATTTATAAAGATAATACCTGTTTGAACCCTTTTATACGTTCACCTAAAGTAAGTACCTAGCATATTATCGCTCAGTCATTAACCTATTGCGATATAAGATTGATCTCTTTTTGAATTTGTTGCCGCATCCATGAAATCGACCTCGAGACTGAAACTTAGGAAATAACTATTTAATTGCAACTGAAAACATCCTTAATAAATGATTGCAAGTCCATTAATTCTAAGGAGATTGAGATTGAGATTCTCCAACTAGAATCCCTCGCGCCCAAATCACTTCTTTATATCCCCTTTCCGTAGAACCATCATTGGAGTAAATTCTCCAATCTCCAATAAACGGTTGAAGTGACGTTACTGACGTGCACGCAAATTCCTTACATGAATTCAAACTGTTCTTGCACGACGTAACTAAATATAGTCGACGATAATATAGTCAACTAAAATATTACTATATTTTCATTTATAACCATTAATAATAATATAACCATAAGTAGCGTATTCATAGTGGTGAAATAGTTAGTGCACTTATAAGGTATATTGTTACATTTAACAAATGACGATATAATTAATATCGATAAGTGAAATAGTGTAACCAAGCGTTCGTAAGTCAATAAAATAAATAAATAAAAAAGGACACATTATGAATGTGTCCACCAGTCTGTGATTGTGGTGGTGACCTATCCAAGCTGCGTTAAAGATGTATTATTTGTAAGCCTTTATATACATCAACATAGGTACTGCCTAGCCTTATGTCAAGTCTATTACCCTTAAGAGTTTTTACAAAAACTATGATATCTTATAGAAAATGAAGTTTCTTGCCCTTTTCGGGATCGGAACGAGCTGATAGAGTCAATGGATGAATACCTATTTTAATAGTTTAGCTGAAATAAAAATGATTCCGATTCTGCGACCATCGAAGCAATTTACTGGCCAAGCAGTTTGACTCGACCTAAGCAGAACGGTGTTTTTATTCTTGGTAATTGGTAATACTAATTAAAAATAAATTCACCTTGCTTCATATTCCAGACAAGAATTTTGAGTGGGTATTCTTTTGAAGAAAAGAATAAAGATAACACATTTGTGTAACTAGACATTAAAGTTATGGGAATTAAAATTACTAGCAATTGTTACGTGATAGTTGTTAGTAAGAATATTCGTTTGCATAATTAATTCGTGCGAAATGAAAGTGTTTATTGCGACCTGCGCCGGAGTTGTTATTTTACCACATTAGAGGTTGTTACGGTTCACGAACGGACACTGTTATTATGAAGTTATGTTTGTTATATTCGTATCCACATTCTTACATGAGAGTTCTCTAATCATTTAATACTTATCATATGTTTCTATGCTTAAATAAGTGTTGCCTACTGTTGTATTGATAAGAAAAGGTTAGTTAACAGAATTTAATTTAATAATAGTTGAAAGCTGATAATATATGTTTATACTTTCGTCAATAAATCATTTTTAAGTAAATCATCCTTGTTTGCTTGTAAATAAATGCTATCGGTAATCCCCTGTAAGGGCTTTTTTCCCTTAATATATTTACCCCCAATGCGATTTATCCCTTGCTTGAATGCGACTAACCTCCAATTTATAGAAAGTTTTTTTCTGAGAAATGCTTTGTAATGTAATTGATCCAAACTTTTGTAGAACTTTTGATGTTATAGTTTGGTACTTGCCGTAAATATCAAGAGGCTTGGGTCGTTACTACTCTCATGAAACTAGAATTAGAGCCTCTGCATAGCATGCATAGACCTATAGCATCAAACAGCAACGACAAATAAGTGAAAAAATAAAATAAATTGCGGTTACGTGTGTTATGGTCGTGTTAACTTTCTTCTCTGTGATATTTTGTAAAAGGCAATATTAGCTGACCCATAAATCATGATTTGGTCTGTCACGATCTACTTAACGGCGTAATTTGTTTACGCCCGCGGTACCAGACGAAATTCACGCAACAGGTGATAAGTAGCGTCGGTCTCTGTTAATTAATTTTGGCCCTTTACTTATAATTGACCATCAACTTTTACTTGGTTACTATTGAGATTTTTCGTTCATCGGATCTTTTGTCAGGAATGTTCTTAAAAGTATTTAAGTTAGTACATTCGTTATTTAGACATGACATAAATATGTATGTAAGTGCGATATTCGGTTGGTAGTTCAATATTAGAAGTTTAGTAACACTTAGTTAAATTATTCCACAATTATGTTTGTTGCAAATTATTTTTATAATGAAGTACACTTATAACAAGTATGTACTTAACAATAATTCAAAATAGCAAACAATACCTAAAACAATACCTATGTATATTATAAAAAGATGCATACTTACTCAATAAAAAGTAACCAAGTAATCCCTGTCACAAAACAATAATAAAAAAGTTAAAAATCGCTTTCGAATAGCGAACGAGATGGTTCGATTTGAATCGGTCCGGTAATTCACTGCACTTCCTGTGGTCGCGCGGTCGCGGCAGGTGTCGGCCGGTCCGCGGGCTGGTGGCGACTGTACGGACTACGGACTGGCTGCGATCATCGCCTGACAGCGCATCCCCTACGAGACAACAACACTATTGGAAATACTACGCTACAGTGAACTTTACTCACTCCCCGCATAACCTTTTTAATTAAGAATAAATAAATTTGGATAATAAGCTAAACATATTTTTTTTTATAGTTCGCCGTAGTTCAGGCTTAAACATTGAGGTTTTCTTTGAAAATCATACGTGGGAAACTATTATCGTTAAATTAGTTACTAAAGTGTGAAAATTAACTCTATAATTTCAGAAATCCTTTTTAAGAAAATCTTTGTTATTACCTAATCTGTGCTCTGCGATCCATGGGGCCCCCTAATTTCTGACTGATCACCAACCGATACCCGTTCTTACCAATAAATATATTTATATACCGAAATTAAAAACTCTCTCGAAATTTCTAATAGGTTAGACGGCACTAGTTGTAAGGATATTGTACTATACATTTCTCCAGACCTACGAAAATTTGATTCCATAAGCACATGGGTCCCCCGTCTCGTATCTAGCCTTGGGGTACCAAATAAGTGCTTCTATTACTGCCTCCCCCTTTGTGTGGTAGTCTACCCGGGCCCGGAGTAGAAGTAGGGCTTCCCAATATGGTAAAGAGCGACCAAGCTGCCTGGATTTAAAAAAAATTAAAGCACCTTATACACTTATTTACAAACTAGCTGTTGCCCGCGACTTCGTCCGCGTGATATTTAACAAAGACTCAACCGTTGGCAACAGCCTGCTCGCACGTTCTTATCCCGCGGGACGCTTTGCAGATTATTGCTATGAAACTTAATCAGGCGCAGCGTTGCAACATTGGTTTAAATTTTTTTTTCGAGAGATCCTATTTTTTTTTCTAAAATAAAAGTAGCCTAAGTTACTCCTTGTTACATCAGCTATCTGCCAGTGAAATTCCCGTCAAAATCGGTCCAGCCATTTCAGAGATTACCCGGAACAAACAGACAGACAGACAGACGGACAGACAGACAAAAATTTTAAAAAAGCTTGTTTTGGTATAGGTACCGTTTATACATCCAAATGCATTTAGTAAAAAGCGGTTATTTTAATATTACAAACAGACACTCCAATTTTATTTATATGTATAGAAGATGTATAGATAGGGCGATTGTGGAGCACTAGAGTAAAGAGGTTTTTTTTTTTACATTTATAGCGCGTTAAAATGGGGTTACACACCTGTTTAGTACAAAATATTAGCAGCGAGCGAGATTTGTTTTGACCTTAGCTAATCTGGCACTGGCATGAAGTAAATGGTTATTACCTTTACTTGACATAACTGAATGTTTTTTTTTTAACTTTTACATCACCGTGCTGGTTACGATTCCGATCCCGTTACAGTTTAATTTTAAAATATAAAAAGATTTTGCTGTTAAAATGTAATTTTGATTTGTAACGGTTCCTTTTTTTTTTGGTCTACTGACAATCAGTTTTCTTTTTGTTTTTCTCAGACCACCTCGGGGTAATCCACAATATAGTGTGGATCGAATATGCCAGATAAAAATAGATCCTATGAGAACGATAAAAGTAAGTAAAAGGCATCCGTCTTAAATATTCGGATTTGTTGTTGATAATTATTGACTAGTTCCACGCGACATGGTGCGGGTGGACTTTAATTTTTTTAATATCTCAGGAAACCCATCCATTTTCCGGAATAATATATCCTAGCTATTGATATTGTTATAAGTCTCCACGATATCAAGTGTCATTGCAATTTTTACATTAGTTTTCCCGTAATGCGCGAAATTTCGTATTCATCAAAAATAATGTTCCCTTACCAATTTCTCAAAACATCCAAGTCTGTCTATTGGAGCCTTACATCGAACGTCGTTAATTATGTAAGGGAACAGCTTTTTTCAAATACTTGTTTTATCATTATTTCGGATGTAGTTTTAATCCAGTGCCCACCGGAGCGTGGCTCTCCAGCGGGCTGGTGTCGGCCGATGACCGTGACGCTAACCATATGCTACCGACCACACTTGCTCCGATGGAGACGGCTCTAAATCTAACGTTATGTGGAATGCAAATAGTGATTTGTAACCAGCAAGCTGAATAGACTTTGCAACGGTCGACATGTGAGTAGCACGCTTATTTAATTATGAAGTGGCCTGAGGTTTCTTTTGCAGATGTACCAGGCAGAGCTCACGAATCATGTCATCTAGGGTGGCTGGTTGAATGAAAGTAAGAAAGGTTCCCAAAGCTAGGAAATAATTGCGTGAAAGATTTTGATGTTGAATTTTTGCCGAAGGAAAAGGACCTACTTACACGTTGTAATTATTATTTGTTTTTATTACAGAGTTATTTAACAATTAACTTTGGTATATATGTATATAAAGTTACACTTAGATAGCGACAGGTTTGCATCTCAAACAAAAGATATGATGCCTACTTAAACTTTACGTCTGAAGTGGGTTCTAGTGTTTTTTTTCTCTTAAGGCGCTAACAAGTTAGTCAAAGTTCAAGCAACTAGCCGTACGAGGATAAATTCTCAGGAAATGTGCTCTTTGTATAAACTGAGAAAAGAAATATGGGGTCGAGCCACCTTCGTCCGTAGGAGAATTAAGTACCCTCGAGATACCCTACACGTGATCCTGGGTGGTGCCAACCAGGTGACAACTCTACTGGTGGTAGGCTTCGGCCGTGGCTAGTCACCACCCACTGAACAAAGCCATGTCGCCAAGCAGCCTAGCCGTGTTCCGGCATGATGTTCGGTGTTGCCATTCATGGATGGCGGGTCAGATCAGTTGCGCTGCATGTGCCTAGTGAATGTAGCGTCTCTATCTACTGCCGCCTTTCTACCTAGGCAAGTATGCTCCATCGTAGATCTCATCGTCACTTACCATCAGGTGAGATCGAGATCAAATACTTGCGTATAATGTAATAAAAAAAAAAAAAGTAAAGTCAAATCTATGTTATGTTTGGCATGTGTAATATTATACAGTTTTAAAATGTTAATTCGTGAGAAATAAGAACCATCAAATGCTTACATCAAGAAACAAGACATTAAAATTCCCCTTGCGAACGAAGGTAAGTGCCTAGGTTACAAAAAGTTCGAAGCATTAGTGCCTTAATGGTGTGCTTCTAAGAGTCATGGATCGATAGAATTACGTGGTGGACCGTTCTACAGTTACGCTCATTGGTTTAAGCATTCCTAATAGGTACCCACAGCGCAATTAATTTCTTGTATATTCATGCTAAGGGTCCGGAATCCAAGTATCGTTTGTATGTTGACGTAGAACACTATGTACAAAGTTTGTCGATATAAAATAGTTTACACAGGTATTTGTGTACTTCGCCTGATCCTTGTATTCGTAACTAATACTGGACTCCTATATTAGATTATACAGGGTGATTCAGAAAAATGTTAGTAATCTTTGAAACTGCGCTTCACTAGCGCATTCAATTTAAAAAAAAATGGCTCACAAAGAATCACAAATGACATTTTGTTGAGTTTTTTTTTAAATTGACATTTCAAAATTCACTCAATTACTATCATTCACATAATGATTACAAATGCGCTAAAAAGCGCAGGTTTGAAGGCTAGTATACTCTTCCTGAAGCACTTTGCCTAGGTAGCACTTACTCTAAGTATTTAGGGAGAGTATCTAGGTACCGACTAGCTGGGAGTAAAAAAAACACACGGAATCATTTTAATCGATATCTTTTATTCGTATCATAGTGATGTAATTAAGTCTATCATACATTTTGTTAACACCAATGACGGACACAGGTAGGTACTCATAAGATACATTGACGTCACATTGCAACTACGGCCCGGCCTTGGTTAAGGCATGCTGGACTAGCGAAAAATATGTGAACTTTTGAGCACCAAAGATAAATTCCTGAAATATGAAGGGACTGTTCAGTTTCCTCTTAAGTCGGGAAGCATGTTTCTAATAGGCTGCGTACTCGATACTTGTGTTATGAGGCGATTAATATCGACTGGTTATCTGGTTATACATATACAACCTACCATTAGTTGGTTGATTATACCGATATTTTAAGTCCGTTTTAATATAACTACCAACATTTGCTCGCGGCCTTGTTACATACTTGTATTAGATTCAAAGACTCAAATAGGCAAACGATTTTTTTTATTACCTTAAATCCACAGACATAGTCCAGGTACAGTTTTGTACCTAATAGTATATATTGAGAATAGACTACGTAGCAATATAGAACCTACGATCGGGCACACCAGGGGGCCGGGCCTACTTGCACCATTTAATAGCCGCACAGTACATTCCATATTATAACTCTACAACGCATGTTACACGGTAAAACTAACACAATTCCATCACAATAACTTTAGAATATCAGTTGTATGCTTCGTTCAGGTTGTAATTAAGTAAGGATTCATTATATTTCTCACTAAATTACTATCCTATCAATTTAAAGTCTAGAAATGTTAATATTAAAATAGATTTGTTGATAAAATCTTTCAAGTACATAACAGATAGACACCATATAAATCAAAAGAGTGAATATTCTATACTTATACTTATCTATTTTATGTATGATATAATTTAACTACAGTTAATTAAATATCATTGTAACACTTGAAATGTTAACAGCGTAATCATTTCAATTAAATTTTAGATTTGACTAGAATTTGTAATCAGTGCCTATAGATAGTATTCCATAAATATTATTTTTATTAGCACATATTTTATTAAAACTGTCAAACCTGCTTACTAAAACCGTAGACAATCGTGCAGCATTACAGATTTTTTTTTTATTTAAAAACTGTGTTTTGGTCTACCGATAATACTATGCATGAAAACTAAAAATGTATCTTTGCGTATACCTTTTTATGTTTATATATTTTGTAAGGCTACAATAGGTAAGTGTTTTAACGTTATGAGCAATTATTACATCCTGTTGCGTGTTAAAACAGCATATAGTTATTTTGAGCAAAATAAATGATAAACTACATATAAAATATTGTATTAATTTTTACTTTTTTTGATAATTGCACATATCGTTATTATAAACCACTACAGCTGTCTTTTAACTTTACTATATATACAGGGGCTAACCTCATGGAATGCTAAATTTCTTGACGTATCTATTATCTACTAGAACATAACTACTTTACAGATTAATAATTTTTAGGACTTAATAAAAGGCCGTAACACGCTTTACATAATTTAAAAATAAACAATTAGAATCGCTATTTCTTATGTAATTTCTAGATTAATGTGTAGATAACGGGATAGGGTTCCATAGTGAGACACGATAAATTTTCAAAATTGTTTTTTTTTAATAATATTTGTCGCAATTTATTCACAATAACTAATTAATAAATTTCATATTAATTATAAATAATTTCATAATAATTTTTTTGCTATCCAATTATATAGTACAGAAAATAAATAGGTACTTACGGTATATTCTTATTTACATCTTTAGCCATATTGGTCGGGTATGACAGACAATTGATTTTTTTATGAATCATAAATTATCGTTTCTATGAGATTATATTCTACAGAGATCAATATTCTGAAAAATATATCGTATTATTAGGTAACTTATGAATTATGTAGTATCAGAAATATATCTTTACGCGACGTCAGAAGTGTAAACTATGGTAGAATAGGAACTTAACGACAATCTTTATATTGTTTAACCGATTTCCGTTTATGATGTTTATCTATTGATAAAGATAATAATATCAAATAAATATGAGATAAATTTAAGAGAGATTTTCTTAGTTTAAAACATAAATGATACTTATGTTTTATCATTTATTTATTTCCTTAAAACAAAGTTAGGAAGGATATTATTTTTGTAATAGCTGAAATTATTTTAGTATATCTGACAAGCAGTGCTAATTAAATATACTTTCAATTAAGGTATGTAACTTATATTTAATTTATAATAATAACGTATTGAAGCTTTCAGTAAAAATAAAAAGTCCTCTAGTCATGGACGTGTAGTCTTGACTTGTTAATACTATACTTACAAGTTTAATCTCCAAATTTATATAATGTTTCATTATTTTACAATGGCATTACAAAGGACTTCACATCCAGGTCGTGAATAAAATATGTGTCATAAGTAGATTCAGTGTAGATCCTAGCGTAACATGCCAAATCTTTTTACATAATTTCTGATCCACTTCATATAAGGAGATTCAAGCCCATTCTTATTCTTCCGAGTGTTTGACTGCGCCTTCCAAAGATTCCTATTTATTCAACCTGTTTCATGACTGTCTTCTAACCGAGGCGGTGTCCTGCAAGGCCCAGCAGGGCTCGAGTTAATCCAACATGTTCTCTATATTGTTCACTGAGGGTGATGAGGTCGAAGTACAGTGATACAGATGGATCCTCGGAGAATCCGCAGCAAGTCTATGACCTCGGGTGTCTTCATTGACGTGACATTTTCATCGTTTACCTGTAAAAATTATAATATATCTAACTATAAGTTCTCAATGAGCTGTTTAATATTTAGTTATTGATAGCCAAGATTGAGCAACTAAGTCGGTAGAAGGCTTGCCTAGGAAACAAGAGTCCCCTATCTAAACCTCTGGGATTTTTACATTTCATCTTAGTTTCATCCATCATTATCACATTCTAAACGGCGAAGGAAAACATCATGAAGAAACCTAAATGTGTGAGAGAATAAGATTTGTTTTCGAACGCGTGCGAAGTCCGCCAAAATATATTTTGCCTAGGATATAGAATTAGTCGATTACCTGCAAGATGACGTCACCACGCCTCAGTCGACCGTCGCGCGCAGCCACACTGTCGTTGTACACTGCCGAGATGTAACTCTGACCGGAGTCGGGGTGGCTCTGTACGCTAAACCCTAGTCTGCTGTTCCAACCACGGTTCAATTCTACGGTCACTATCTGTAATTGAGAAAAAAAATTTAGGCTTTATTCAAATTCAAACTATAAAATTGCATCTTGCTCAGCACTATGGGTCATCAATATTGCGATAATGCTGGAATGTTATTGTGCAAAACCTTTAGTGTTGATTGCGTCAAATGCTTCGCGATATGGACTCGAGGGCTATATAATTGCGGCTAGAAATAGCCACAAAACTAGCCCGCTTACGAGCGCCTTAAGAAATACGAGGTAAGTATGCCTTTGATTGAGCCGAGTAACTAAAGTTAGTAAAGCACAACACACCAGTGAGAGCATTTACTGTGGATAGCCTCCTCCGGGTACGTATGGAGGCAGTCAAGAGAGTTTCACAGGATTTTGAAAACGATGTTACTTTTTAAAATGTATCATCCCATGAATATTACCGTAGGCTCATTGCTTGTATTTTCTGTTGGCGGTTCAGGTTTCACATTTTCTTTCTGAACGGCGTCGATTCCTTTAGGTTTAGCTTGATGATGCGTTTGAAGAGGCGGTTCCATTTTCATCTTACGTTCATTGTCTGGAGATAGCGCGACACCTTTCCATTTTTTAAGACCGTTTCCTGAAAATTTAAGCAGAAAACTGTATTTATAAAGTTGAATCGTTTCTTTATTTGGAATGCCGCTCTAGTCTTTATAGTTTTACAATAATTCTAGAATTCAAAAGTTAGACCCATGACTGAGCGCCTACTCACGTCTCAGCTGTTGAGTCTACATTGAGGAACAAAGCCATACCTTCATCTTTATGACCGTCCGAACTGGTGGTATGTCCATCACTACTCGTAAGCACCGCGCTCTGATACGTCGGGCTTGTATGCCTGAACCGCGCTTCATCGCTTGATAGCTCCACAGGCATCGACACCGGTTCGTCGGAACCTACAGGGAACACTGGTTCAGCGTATCTCTGTCGAGCTATGTCTTCCTGGTACACGTTTGGTGCATCCAGGGTATCGTTGTCCAGGTTGTTCAATTCGTAACCGTGTGGGGGCACTGAAATATAATAAAGATAATGATTAGACATTTTTTTTTGGGATACTGTTGAATAAGTATCTGCTTTGTAGAAATCTGCGATATTTAATGATAATTGGAGGGGCATTAAATATAAGTGGTACCTTCATAAACTTTGTTTAATGCGCACGATAGACAGGTATTTTACTGTTGTCGCATGAACCTACTTTAGCTGCTGATATTCTAAAACTGACATTAATTAACAAAGGTTTGTAACCAGTGCAGAGGGTTTGCCGAAAGTCATTCCACCCACATGTGTCAGACGCCTTAATTAATTGATAGTAATCAGACGCGTACTACGGTGTGGGCCAAGAAGTAGAACGGATGACCACCGGCAAACCATGGCAGGTGGTTTACAAAATGATATTTATGGGTGCAAATGAAAGAACAAAGAAGACGTACAACGCACAATATCAATTATAGCAATCTCCGGAGCGATGTCAGGTGATCCAAGAGTTGTGCGTACAGCTACAATGATTGTATCAAAGTCCTAATGGTTAATCCGTACGGTCTACACGTCATTGGATTGGTGTGAAGCGATGAAGGTACGATGAGGTAGTGCAGACCGACAGGCTCACCTGTCAGGCTTAGTTTTTGCTTTCTACTAGTAGGCGGGGCTGTGGGGCTGGCTAGTGCCGCAGTGTGTCGGTGCCGCCTCGGCTCTGCTACGGTGTTTGAGCATTCAGTACCGTGTTCTAACGTTCTGTTGGAACTTGGAACATCTGTGTGGAACACCTACATCGCTTAGTGTGTGGCGTGTGTGTGCATTGTTTTACAGTATGTGACGATGAATATGGCTCATCAAGATTGATTAGAGTAGTTACCTTTTTTGTCCCTTGACGTACAGAGCAGAATTGACAGGGAATGAAGCGAAAGGGGGACATTTTGTGTGATCATAAGCGAATTAATCGGCTCTGCTCTTTTAAAAAACAAGGCCATATACATGATCAGGTACTGAATACAGTTTTCGTTACATTACAGTTTCGTGTAATAACTTTCATAATGATGTAGGTTGGTATTAAACTGTGTAGGGTTTATGCACCTGTGTTGCGATAAATACATCGACAATAGCCAAGAAGAATTTGGTGGGCCGGTCTTCGATAACAAAATTTATCGGACCTATCAAATCGTCTACGAATGCAGATTACGGATTAGTTAATGAAGAACAGCACATTATCGCGTCCATTTATTATTATGAATGATATCACATATGCGCTGTGTTTATAATTCCTCGGTCTAAATAGCTCCGCAGTAATCAATACTCAGGATTGGATTCCATATAATGTGGTTTGACGATACATAGAGCGGACACATCAATGTAGTATTAATGATTAATTAATCGAAACCTATTTCGGATTAAAGATTTGGAGAACGAACAGTTATTATAATTGAGACCTTATCAGGCTGCCAATAAATTCACTATAGAATGGACCGTCTCTTTTAGTATATGTTTATTAGTTCTCGTAATGATTTGGAGGAGTTACCAGTTTAGTGTATATGTTTATAAAACTAAATATCCAAAACTAGGCATATAAACAGGTATTCGTATCCATTAATGGTATTATGAATAGAAAGAAAACTTAATTTTCCCTCGATGGCGTGGACTTTTTGTTTAGATAACGTCAATTTCAATAGAATTCATAATTATCAGGAATCGATTACCTACGAACTTTTTTTTTATAAACTTATTTATCCTCACATTTAAAGGAAATGTTTGTCTTTACACAATAAGGTCATGACAAAGCATTTTCGTCTGAAAAATACTTTGTAACGCCATTGCAAATTGATTGAACCAGTTATTTTATAAAATAAAATTCTACGTATCTTATTAAATTGTCCGGGGATCATCAAGATAAACATAACAATGATATAAATATCTAAGTATAATGAATACACCTTCCCACGACATTATAACTCGTGATTAGATTGTCATACCCAAACTTTTGTTTATTTTAAAAAAAGTAATGAAAGACGTACCATTGGGTTGTTCGTAATGGTTGTTCTCCTTCGTGAGCTTGCGGTACTTGCGCGGGGAGAGGCAGGGGGAGCGGGACCCGTCCATTGCATCGGGGGTCAGTCTGCGCGCGGCCAGGTCGCACAGCATCGACACTGCTTCAGCCCTAGCAATACGAGAACCAAACCTTAAATGATTTGATGCCAGCCTGATTTTTGCAGTTGGTAGTGACCCTGCTTTCTGTACTGAGGGTTCCGGGTTTGAATCCTGGTAGGGACAAACTTTGTGTAATGAGCACGAATGTTTGTACCCAAGTCATGGATATTTAATATCTATATAAGTCATATATATTGGGTTCGCCCCCAGTCGATTGTACGGTAGCCATAATACAAGCGTTGCTTAGTGTGGGACCGTATAGTTGGTGTGTTCGTCTAGCAATATATAACAAATACAGTTAAATTTAGAATCAGAATCAGAATCAGAATATTTTTTATTCACGTAGACCATTATTGTACAGTACTTATGAATCGTCGTTTATTTAATCTTACATTATTCTATTAATTGCGGCATTGACTTAACACATGGTTGTTGAGGAATAGGCTCAATACGAAACTGTACTTTATTAAAAAAGCAAGACTTACATCCAGGTATTAGTATGTGTACACCCGGTATTATTACACCCAGGTATTAGTATGTGTTCTCGTAGGTACCTCATAGACATCTAACTCTATGAAAAATTAACTCTATGTATCAGCCACTTTTTAATGCAGGTACCTGAGTGGGGGTTTAGGCCTATTCATCGGTGTATCAGAGTCCGTTGGTCCCTCTTCCTTAGGCGACATGGGTGATAGAGGCGTGGCGGCGTGGTCGCGGTACAAGCGTAGGCGCACCTCGGTGCCGCACGCTCGTAAGAACGCGACCGCTTCAGCGTGTGACATGTTCGACATTGGCGTGTCATTCACCTAAGAATGTTTGTTTTAATAATTTGTGTGGCTGGCTCGATCAATATTTGATTTGGTTTTTCGGATACATGCCTACTTAAACGGTTTGTTATGTGTCAGTGGCGAATTCGCACAATTCGCCACTAACACATAATAAACCGTTTTTTTCGTTTTCGAAAAGAGAACCGTACCTGTGAGTGTGAGAAAAATATCAAACCACTCCTCAATGTGGCCCAGATGTGTGATAAAAAATATGTTGGAGAAAGTAATCAAGACTGTATTTGGTTTCACGAAACAAAAAAATAAACGTATTTTTTTGTTTCGTGAAATCAAAAAAGCAACTGGGTACCAAAATTTTATATAGAAAGCTAAGCCAACAGGTATCGTGTTATATGGTGCCTAGACGCCACTGACACATATCTACGTCAATACTGAGCTAAAGAGCTAAAATTAAAAATATTTTTAACCGACTTAAAAAAGGAGGAGGTTCTTAATTTAGCAGTATATATTTTTTTCAATTTATAGTTTTAAATGTATTTCAGCGAAGATACGGATCGATAATATAAGCCCTAATGTTGATACCTGTGTACATTTTATTGTTTTTTTTATGTCACTGCAGTTTAAAATGTATTTTAAGGTCCAGGAAATTATCGAGTTTAAAACTTTGTTCTGTTAGATTTATTAGAGGCTGATAAACTCTATCCACAACTTATTTGATACATGGTCGATACAAATTCCGCACATTGTGAAACAGGCACTAAGGCTAACGACCCATTGACGCTACTTCTGAAACAAACATACAGGACGGAAATACACGCGGTTAGCGTTTTTGGTGTGCCGTGTGATTGATATTTTTGGTATGTAGGCCGATCCAAAATAACTTTTTGCTGGTAAAACAGTGGGAAATGTATGCAGAGATAAGGAATAACATTATCTATATCTATAATATTATTATATTATAAATTATAAATGTGAAAGTTTGGATGGATGGATGTATGGATGTTTGTTACTCTTTCACGCCAGAACGGCTGAAGGGATCTGGATGAAATTTGGCACAGAGATAGATTATAGTCTGGAATAGCACATAGGCTTTTTATGACTTTTTATTTATTAGACTTTTTATCCCGGAAAATGTATGGTTCCCGTGGGATAGAATACCAATAAATTCATTTTCTCATACATTTGATTCTGAGGCGGTACGAAGTTCGTCGGGACAGCTAGTTATTATATATTTGGTGTTTAGGGAGGCTAGCAAATGACTGATGATGATATTGGGGTAATATTTTTTCAAGCATTAATGACTTGAACAATAGGCAAGCTATTAGGTGTATGAGCACTTAACATGATTTTAATAACATTAGATAAAACAGACGCATATTCTGTTTTTCAATTGTAATATCACACGTTTCAGTGCATATTATTATTATAGTTTGGATCATGTCTTTGTTTAAATTGGCGCTATATAACTTCGATGGCTGCCGCAGGAACAAAGTCATTCGAACATCAAACATCGACAATAATATTGATTCAAGTGTTCGTTTTTGGTATACCTAAAGACCTAAAAAAATACACCTACATCAATTGCCTACTTTGCGCATAAGGCGTTCGCTGAAAATAAGTTTCGTAAAAATAATAGAGTAGGCACCATTTGGGAGCGAGCCTGTTTTCATTTTACGGGTAATCGCAAACCATGTTACTTCAAAATATCTTCACAGGAAAATGTGATAGTATTAACAATAGGTATAAACAAACATCTAATTGTAAAATCACTTTTAAATTGGCTATAAAAATTGGATCTTGCTGAGCTCTATAACTCATTAA
Organism: Pheosia tremula; assembly: GCA_905333125.1. Taxonomy (NCBI): domain Eukaryota; kingdom Metazoa; phylum Arthropoda; class Insecta; order Lepidoptera; family Notodontidae; genus Pheosia; species Pheosia tremula. The sequence continues at coordinate 7,611,423 of HG995404.1, read as the reverse complement.
TATTGCCAGCGATAATTTCTTACTGCAATGTTATCTATTGGCAACACCTTTAGCATTGATTACGTTATACTGCGCGATATAGCCGGTAGCCGGACGGCTATGCAAATGCAAGCACTCAAGGAACATACCGCAACGATCCTGTCACCCGGTTGGATCCTGCCATCACTCAGGGCCGGCTCCCTCACCAGCGCCCTCACGTAGTGCCCCAATGCGCTATGATCCTCCTTCCGCAGCGTGAACCCGAGGGATCCATTCACTTTTGTCATCACTATATCGAATTCCTGGAATTTTATAACAATAACTGAATTAATGACAAGTGTATATGAAACTATGTTTTTTTTAATAATCTAGCTAGCCCACAACGCAGTTTGTTTTACAACCCGAGAAAGAGCTTTGTACCAGCTATGTACAAGCGATCCCTGTGTCAAGTTTTCTGCGTAATACGAGTACATGTACAGAAACGCAGACAAACTAACAATTACTTTAAATATTGATTTTTTATATTTACGCGAATACTACACAATAAAACTAATTTTGATAAAATAAACGCGATAAAATCCATACAATTAATTTTATTTCGATTACTTTTAATATTTATTTTTTCCATGTAGGTGTTTTATTTTTAGTAGCTCCGGCATGTAGGCACATCAAAATTATTAAGTAAACATAAACAACCCCAGCTTAAGTGTGATCACGAGTTATACCTACAGTGAAATCGATCAAGGGTATATTTCTATCTATCGGAAGAGGAAATACAAATATTGACTTTAATGACCGTTCCCTCAGAAATAGGACCACCATTATTTATTATCAATTTAAGTTTATTATCACGATTTTAATGTCAATAAAATCTGATGATATATTCATTTGTGCTATACAAACGCTATAAATTAATTCTCGTTCTATGATATTTTACATCAGGAATTTGTAATTTAAATACATTATCACTTAGAGCAGACTCTTACGGAGCCACTTTTAAGCAGTCCAGTTACGGATCATTTTTCCAACTTGCATGCAATTTCATCAACGCGGTACCTTACTATGGTACGGTAGCCACGACCAATGAGAAGCCTTCGTTAATTTAAAATCCAACTTACCACCGATCCGTCATCCTGCATGCGTGAACAAAGAGCTTTATTGTTATAACGTGTAGAAACATTTTACAACGGCCGTGCACCGAGACCGTCCAAATTGTACCCCGTAAAGCATGACGCGTGTTTAACAAATGCGACGGTTTGTTGATGTATAAAGTTAGCCCTAAGTTTCAGGTTTGCGGCAAACAGTAACTAGGGCATATTTTCAACAGGACACATAATGGACTATAACTTCATAGAAATAGAATATAAAGTACTTCAATGGAATATGCTCACCCCGTACTGCACATCATACACAGGCAAAGTTCGGTCGAGGTCGGGTAGGCGGAGGTCGCTGCGGTCTGCCTCGGGGCTCGCCTCGCGACGCCCGCGACCCTCTGACGACGACGTGGTCGCACTGCTGGTCGTTTGGGACAATCTAAACAGTTCAATATGATGCAGTACTTATTTTAAAGGTGTCACTACACTGGCTGTTGTGACAGGTACCTCGAGTAGGGAAAACACAGTAAATGATTATGTTGTCATCCTTATGGTGTATACGTGCTAGCTGAGTGCTTAGATATTGCTCAGTGAGCTGAATAGTTGCCAAGTTAGTTGGTTAGATTTTAATCCGTTATTACCATACAATCAGATGTGAGACCGATAATATTTAATATACATATCTCCTTGGCTACATTCTCAGTTTTAATCTTTGGCTGCATTGTTGAGCTGTATGTGTGCGATAGAAAATTAAAAAAAAGATTTTTTTATCATATACCAACCTATACCTACGAGATTGCTTCTCGAAATTGTACACCAGAACGACGGTACGTTAAACTCTTCATGGCTCACCTAGCGTGCATGGGGTGACAGTTGAGGGGGTCCAGCGGGAGGTGCGGGGGGTGGGGCGTCCTGGTCGGCGGTGTCGGCGGCTCGGGCGGCGTGACGCTGTCTAATACGTCAGCGGGAGGCCGACAGACCCGTAACTCCACCCTGGCCGGCGCCGTCCGTAGCACCTCCAGGGCTTCCTATTACCAGGGATCAATTTGATATAACGTATCATACAGGCTATACATATGTTTGGAATGAAACTGTAACAGCCAAGTAATACAGTTTAAGGTACAGTAGAATATTTTAAATAGTTGATAGGTTGTTGGTAAATTTCGTATTAAACGTTGATCATGTAAGTACACATTTTATTTATTTTCAATATCTGACGATATAACTATCTCTATTATCTATTACTGAAATGGCGTTCGACTGGAAAATACGCAGTCATGTTCTATTGTTAGATGTAACGGTAACAATAACATTATTTAACTGCGTGCGTTTGTATTTATAATGGCGCCGGGAATTCCAAAACCTAATTCGGAAATTCCATATCCGTGTTCATCTTCGACAATAAATCATTGATTTGTATTGTCTAATCAGTATTCTGGGACTGCATACGAAATTGTCTAGCGCCACTTGAATCGTTTCGAAACGGTTTCCCTCCGTAGCGACGGCAACAGAAGAGAGTTCGCAAAATAATTGAATTTCCCCAACGAAATAACATCGATGGCGCGTTTATTTTTACAAATATTGAATGGTACGCTCGCGGAATCGTTTTGATGCGCCCTGATGTAGTTACATTGTGATTTGCCGCCATTACTTGTGGAAAAACGTCAAAATGGAAATGAGACTTTTTTCATTGCGTGTACAAGCACTCTAATACAATCAAGTATTACTTTGCGGGGGAAATTTTACAGTATATTACATTTGAACCCGGACCGCGTTGGTGTTTTCATAAAAGTTTTTATGTTTACAACCGAGCCTCCGGCCGGAGTGCTGCGGAGCAAATGGCATTTTGAACGTGACTTACTGTTTATTTTTGTTAGTACGACACCGTGTTTTATGTTCGTACCTCCATAACAACAATGAAAGCTGTGCTTTGTAAAACGGCAGACGAGCGTACTAAAATTTCATAGGGTCTGTTGTAATGAATGTATAATTTTGGCTGTGCACTGGCGAACCACCTCGGAAAATAAGGTAGTCGTGAAAAAGATAACAAAAAATGCGCAGTATGCTCTTGTTGTTTGTGTGACTTCATACCCCGGGATGGTACCCCCCAGTTAAATTGTAGATAAGGTAGCAAAAAAATATTAGCTTTTTTGCAGAACGACGGTCGGGCGAAGTGCAGTCCGGAAATTTTACCCGCGCTCCTTCCCATAAATTTTCTTAACCTCTCAAGTTTCAAAGCAATAAATCTGGTTTAATTTACTTTAATCGCGCACTAAACTAAAAGTACTGCTGGTATCGACGGAAGCATTAAGGGCTGAAAATACCCTCCAAGACTATTCAATTGCCTAACTGCATTTGGTACTAAAATAATGAGTAAAGCTAGATTAGTGATGATTATTTAAGGTACTTATAAAAATAAATTGTTGTTCAATACGAACATCACTTGAGAACGGCTGGACCAATATGGATGTTAGCAAGAGCGTCGCCCTAGAGACTCGAAAAAATCTTATCGTATGCCACATAATTTATTATCCAATTTATAATTCTTGCGCGATACGATCTGAAACAGCGATATTTTTTTCTCGTCATACACGATTAAAACTTTTCAAAGTGTATTTGTGTTATCTCAATTCTTAACCTCTATCTATCATATTGTCCCTCTCTGGCCCATTGGCCGGCTACGCCCTTGACTGCTTGCGTTTACTTAGTTAGTACTTTTTTTTGAACTACTGCTAAAGTCTGATTTACCGTGCCTACATTTTTCTCACATACCTATAACAATGTATTGCTCAAAAATGTAAAAGATCGTTCAAAAAAAGTGCAACCATGGAGTTTCTTGCCCGTTCTTCTCCATAGGAACGGCATTCCGAACGGGTGGTAAAGTAGTAGCATAATATTTTGTAACTTTTGACGATTAATAAGTACTGTATCTAATGGTTTACGTGTATAAAAAATATTCTGATTCTGATTCTTACGTAAGTGCTAAGTCCAGCAAGTGGCACCCCGTTGGCGGATAGCAGAAGGTCCTTGGGTGCCAGCCTGCCGGTGCGCCAGGCGGGCTGTGGGGGGTAAAGTCTCCGTATCCTCACGAGCCCGCCGCCGCCACACACAGACATGCCCAGACCGCGGCCATCTTTCTCTACCACTACGGTGAATGTGTTTTCTGTAACAACGAAGAAATGAAATGTGGTTATAGAAGTAATCATAGTCCTCTTGACTTCTGACCGAAATTCGGTTCGTCTAATTTCCCTTGTAAGCAAAGTCCGATAGGATGGCAATTCAGAGTGAGAGCAGCCACAGGGCCGACGAATGTATGTGCTCTGTGAGGCACGAAGAATTGAATCATGATTGAAAATGTGATTCGCGCATGAAATGCAAAAATACCAGATCTCGATGTCGGGTTTTGAGCTGCCAGGCGGGTTTGAATTGCCAACCTCGTTTCCAAGGCGACCGTTTAACCAACTTGACTATCACTGCTTCATTGGACATTAGTAGGATAATATATTAAATTAATAGAAATATACAATTATATCACAAAGCAAATTTATTATTAATGCTTTGTATTGCCATTTGTAAAATATTCTTAAATTGGAACCTATAAAACGACAAGTCAGGTTCATAATATAGTCATGTAACTATTGGTGCACTGCACTGCACATGTGCCGTCCCCTTCCGAGCATTACAGGCGTAATGGTATTTTTTTAAGTAATTAAATTCCTAATTAAAGTTAAATGGTGGCTATATACGTACTTTTAATATTTTAACTTTTAATATTACGCTCCTGAAATATATAGTACACTCTACGACATCTCATCTCGTATTATACTAAGATCTTAAGCAATAAACTCGAGAACCAAATTCCCTTACGACCTCGTTTTACAGCTTATTCACTCGGAGTGCTGAAAATCCTCTCGAAGAATACGATGGAAGTAGTTTCACCAGCACCGCTGAGAAGGATTACAGTAATCTTAAATAGAGCTTGGAGTAACCTGAATCGCAGGCAGCATGATCATTATCACTTAAAATCCGCTTTTAAAAAGGAACGTTGGAAACGATTTTTTTGGGTATCGTTAAAAGCGGAACAAATCAACTTCAGTACCTATAGACAGCTTTTTTATTGTTTGTATCGACGTTGCCTTGATTTTTGGGTGAAGTATTATAATGCAGTTTTTGTGACTAAGTTAAGGCAAGATATATTAGGACGAAATTTTTAAATGTAATAGTACTGATAGAAAATGTTGCTTTCATCCGCCATGAAAAAGTAGCCTTACGACCTCTTTACATAAGAAACAATAGAGGTTATCGTATTACATATGTTATAATAATTAATTATATTGAAGCTTTCAATTCTGGGAAAGGTTTCCCACGCCCGCTGGACACCAGGTGTTTTCGTTTCGCATAACGCAAACGACAGGTAACTATAGTTTGTTTGGTTGTGAACATTGTTTACCTGCGCGGTCCTCATTGAACGTAGGTAGGTAAGAACAAATTAATTCCATAAACGGTACGTGAATAGAGTGGCTACAGGGCATGTTTTAGGGCCGATAGTTTGTGATTTAAATTAAAGTTGGGTGTAGGATACTCTTTTTTTTCCGATGACAGTGATAATTAAAACCTCTAGGTACTACATTATTTCGTATAGTCAGCACAGTCTGGTGCCAGATCTTTTTTGTGGGGAAATTCTCGTACGTGGGTTTGGCATCAACGAAAGCCCCGCAATGACCGGCATTGTCACATCGAAGGGGTTCTGGAAACGCATAGATGCCCTTCATGTGAGAATATGCTTTACAGGACTACGGGACAGGAATCGCTCCTTCTCCCACTCAGGGTGAGGTAGGCATGATTGCAGACTATGACTGTCTGTGTTTCAAGCAGTGTAAAGGCTGTCGGCTGCGGCTTAGGTTATGGACAACAGCTGTGAATCAACTATTTAGGACGTAAATAGAGACAGATTAACAATAATGTTCAGATTTTTTTTTTTTTTTCACTAAAAGTTGGTGTACCTAAATTACTTGATTAGATTGATACATAGTTTGTTGTCATACTATTCTTAAGTTGTTTTATTTAGTTTAACTGTAATGGTAAATTTAAATAATATATAAAATAAATTTAAAACTGTAAATAACATTCAAAAATATAATATATAATCCATTGATAATGAAGGTAGAGAAGTGCCAATCTACGGTCAATTTAATCCCCTTTTATATCCGAAATGGACGTTTGGGGATGTCTGACATGAATTATGCATTAAAGGAGAGGCCATGGGGCGACCATTCGGCCCTAATTAAATAGTTTACGAAGCTTTCTGTGTTTTAGTTGCAGCAAAATATTTAGATTAGATAATATATAATGTGTAACAAAAATTGTGTAAAATATTTTAACATATGAATCAGTAAGTTTTATGGATCACGTTGTTGTTTAAAAAAATGTGTTTTGTATTTTTGCTTTTAAAGTTAAATGTAGTATTGTTCCGAAATATAATTTACTTTGAGAACAATATCATGGACATTTTTTTTTTTATACATTATAGGCAAGTATTTGATCTCGATCTCACCTGATGGTAAGTGACGATGAGATCTACGATGGAGCATACTTGCCTAGGTAGGAAGGCGGCAGTAGATCGAGACGCTACATTCACTAGGCACATGCGGCGCAGCTGATCTGACCCGCCATCCATGAATGGCAACACCGAACATCATGCCGGAACACGGCTAGGCCGCTTGGCGACATGGCTCTGTTCAGTGGGTGATGACTAGCCACGGCCGAAGCCTACCACCAGTAAACCTATACCTACACATATTTGTTTCCGAAATGAAGTTCCCATCTTCTCCTAGTCCATACCATGATTCGTTTAATATTCCAATGTAATTAATGTACCTATTTGCTGACATTTAATATGACTAAGTAACTGCGTGCGACGAACAGCATCAATTAATTAGAGCACGGCTCTACGTAGGCCAAAACGGGCTTGTCTACAACGATGTTTATTATAGCGCTTATGTATCGCGATATTCTCGATACCTAATCATTTAGTGGTAAACTGTTGAGTAATGGCCTTGCATCTTGAGGAATCTAGTCACGCTAACGAGGATTGCAGGTTCAAACCTGCTAGCACCTCTGGGATTTCTGAATTTCATGTATGAAGCTAATTTTCAACCACGATTCTCACTTGCTAAACGGTGAAGGAAGACATCGTGGGGAAACCTGCATGTGTGTGTATGTGTGTTGTGTGTGTGTGTGTGGTGTGTGTGTTATGTGTGTGTGTTGTGTGTGTGTGGTTGGTGAGTGTGTGTATGTTTGAGAGAACCCCTCGAAAGACGTGTGAAATCCGCGAACCAGCACTGGGCCAGCGTGGTCGACTATAGCCGAATTCACTAGTATTATGAGGAAGCCCGTGCCCAACAGTGAGTTATAAAAGGTCTGGTATCATTGTTATGATCGTATAGTAGTTATGTATACTCGTATGACATACGTGACCGATAGAACTGAAACCGCCATTGTCACAGTTTGAAAGTAAAACTAGTTGTAAACAGTTTAGATATTAGGAAAGTTCGTCGATCACGATCTCGCTTCGCTGGCCGGTTATCACATAATATACAGAATGAATCAGAAAGGGTATACTAAGCCTTGAACCTGCACTTTTTAATGAATTTGTTATCATTAGATATGATAAGTTAGAATTTCGATATTTCAAAAAGGCAATTGTCTTTTTTGTGTTTTTTTTATAAATATATGTCGATATTCTGACTTCATATAATGATTACAAATGCGCTTACGAAGTGCAGGTTTAGGGCGTAGTATAATCTTTCTGAATCAAGCTGTATATTATTTATAAATCAACCGGTAATAATATTAGGAACGGCTTGCTCCCAATATCGAGATATTAATTAACCCAAATACAACTGTATTAGGTTGTGGTGTTATCTAAACACTAAACTATTTAATCTGTGCTTAGGTTTACGTAGTACTTGATTAGTCTACAAGACTGTGAAATCTATCAAGCCAAATTGTACATACCATAGTAATGTAATACCAAAAAACTATTAAACCGCTTTACTTAACAATATACCTAGCGGAATGCTGAAGGAAATTCTCTGAATATAGCTATAAGCTTCTGTAGGTTTACATTGCGGTGTAGAATAGAGCCCGCAGGATTTCAACCTATTTATACAACACTAGCAAACCCAGCGAACTCCGTTTCGCCACCAGAGGGCTTCGTTTTATGTAACATTTCATTTGGTTTTTCCTGAATTTTCTTTGCTATAAACCTCACGGAGCCCGAGACCTTTCCAACGAATGCAAAACCGTGGAAATCGGTTCGTGCGTTCTGGAGTTATAGCGTCAGGAAGGAAAACCCGACTTATTTTTATATAGTAGATTACGCAAGTTATGTACTTTAACAACTTAGTTGAAATTCGCTAATGATATTAAGCTTGCAAGGACGAAATAGTTGTGTCAATATTTTAGTTTCTATGTTTGTACGTTGCCGTGTGTTGGGGCCGTAGGTAAACCTTAATCAGAAGCTTCAAATAAAGCATACATTATATATTTTATATGGCATATCATCTTTATATTTTGCCAGTGTCAAGTATAGTAGAAAGTCTTGTTACATATATATTATGTTGTTTCAGACTGAAACTTCTATCACTTCAATGTTGCATAATGTTATCTTTTTGCTATTACCAACTATTTATATTGTATAGTCGCTATACCGCTGTTATCTATACATATAAATAAAATTGGAGTGTCTGTTTGTAATATTAAAATAACCGATTTTTACTAAGTGCATTTGGATGTATACACGTTACCTATACCGAAACAACATTTTTTACAATTTTTGTCTGTCTGTCTGTCTGTCTGTCTGTCCGTCTCTCTGTCTGTCTGTCTGTCTGTCTGTCTGTCTGTCTGTTTGTTCCGGGTAATCTCTGAAATGGCTGGACCAATTTTGACGGGACTTTCACTGGCAGATAGCTGATATAACAAGGAGTAACTTAGGCTACTTTTATTTTAGAAAAAAAAAATAGGATCTCACAAAAAAAAAATTAAAACCAATGTTGCAGCGCTGCGCCTGATTAAAGTTTGATAGCAACAATCTGCAATGCGTCCCGCGGGATCAGAACGCGAGCAGGATGTTGTCAACGGTTGTCTTTGTTAAATACCACGCGGACGAAGTCGCGGGCAACAGCTAGTCCCACTATACAATAGGTATCTATTGCTTGTTCAGCTGTGTTGCAATAAACCGGCAAATCCGGAGTGAGTGAGCAATAATACTGCGAAATATCGGGTCGCACGCGGGCCACGATCATCTAGATCCAGGTCACGTTAGTCATCAAAGTTTTTTTTAATCGACTAAAATAGCTTTAAGTAAGACTTTAAATAATATGTTAGCCCTTAAATGTTTTATAAGCTAGTACAGAACTCCCCCAAATACCACTAAGCTGGCATTTTTGGCCTGCATGCACTCTGTTTATGGTTTGAGGTCACCACACAAGGAACTTACTGCTGCAATGGCCATTTGCTTTTCTAGCTTTGGCATAAAAGTCCTTAAATTTCGTTTCGCTTTAACGGATTTAAAATGATATTTATAAGGCATTTCTCAGAATAAAAGTGCTTTGTAATGACTTTGTAAAATTATGTGTCGAAATGATACTAACGAAGTGTGTGTGTGTGTGATTTGTGTAGTGTATGTAAATCACATCCTTACGTCAACGCGAATTCAGGTGTATTACAAAAAACGGCTTGGTATTTATTTTGTGCTTCAATTTTTTTTTTGCGTCACTCCGTATATATTATTTCTTAATTTCCGAATGTAAATTCACAAAAACATTTTTAAAAATCTTGAGAAATGTATGAGTAGAGCATTTTTTTAATAGTTACCGATCTATCTGCATAAGAGCTGTATAAGTAACTATGTGTTTGTTAAATGGATGAAGCTATATAAAACATACTTACATATTATTAATATAAACGATACCATGGGAAAATCATTGCTTACCTTTTCACATAATAATGCGATGCTTAAATACACATTCTCTTGTGAACTTATACATTGTTACTTCCTGTATTTGTATCTTCACATGTAGTTGTTGACTGACGTTAGAAAACCATGTTTAATTTAATGTTTTTATGTAACGTGTAGGTTAATTATTGCATGTGTCACGATTATAGGTAGCTGTGATTTCAACAGGATTAATTATTAATTAATGGACGTAAATAATTAATTACAACGGTGGGCCGGTGTCCCATTAAATAAACAGGCTGTTACCAGTTACCTGTGTGTTAGTGTTTCAGGTATAGGTATAGTTTGAAAGTAGAGCATAAACTTTGGTAATGATCTGAAATTAACAAATAGGGTACATTTTACCTTGTAGTAAATGCTTGTTAAAGATATTTAAGACTTTGGTTTTCCACGTATGCGTCAATGTTTTCGTTCAAAATCTGCCCTGCCCAACTTCCACAGTTAATTTTCAAAGTTATCGCTTGAAACGAACGCTTCTTCGCGTTCGCAATACATATTATTTGATTCCTTGTACGTGCTCCTAATAGGTATAGCGTTTTATATGAAACATAAGCTTAAAAGGAACGCGAGAACTTGGCAAATAAGTGGAGCACTTCAGGGAAATTCTCCGCGTTATTTAACCAACGGAATGTATTAATAGAAACGGGAAATATACTTACTAAGAATTAGCTTATAATTATGATAGCAGAAGCTTTTTTTAATGTTTCCATTATGAACATCGTAAATAATTAAAATGTTTGTAAGCTTGTTTCATTTATTTCTTCTTCTTGTTTCGATTGTTTGTTTCATATGTACATTATGTTAATTTTAGTGTATGAATAAGGCTCCGAATCCTTTGAACAAATTAAATTAACATGAATCCAAAAGCATCTCCATTACAGCTCATCACATGTATTGGAATCATATACCAAAAGGAACTGTAAGACCTCTTTGACAACTGGTTTAATTTTAAACAGTCCGTAATTTATGAAAATAGTAAACTCGATGTGATGTCACACGTATAGCTACGAAACAAAGCCTGCACTTTATATGCGAGATGCGACTAGTCTAATCAATAATTGTTCATCCCTTAACCAGCTGTTAATTCTTCAGAAAACGCATGATCCCATTGATCATACCGATCTATTTACGATCATACCGAGCTTAGCGTCAAGGCATTGCAGTCCTTTGTGGTGTCGTAATAAAACTCAAGTCACGAGCGTGAGGAATTTGTACGTGACGTCACACCCTCTTATACTCTGTATGCAAAGTCTAGCATATTAAACTGGGGTTAAATGGCATGCCGAGCAAATACAGGCCAAAATATTTAACGTCATTTTATAACAAAGAATATCTTTAACCAATCACATACGATATTAGTGTTGAGAAATATTCGCCGAAAATAAAGCGTGATTCAAAAAGAATAATCTATCATTTGAACTTGCGCTTCTTTAGCGCATTTGATATCATTTTCTGAAGACACAATTTCGAAGTTTCAATTTTTAAAACTACAATTGTTATCTTTTGTAAACACGTTTTACGTGCAATATAACTCTTTTATGAATCACGCTGTATATAAACGTTTGCGACTAACTGAACATCGAGTTTATACATATAACGTCAATTTTCGATCAACAATTTCAATTTAGTTCGATATGATTAAACGGACACGCATTTATACAGCTATCAGCTACATATTAGTAGGATAACAGCGTTAACGAAGATGCCATGCAGCGTTGAGTTTTAAGCCTTATTAAATATCAATTAAGTGATCGAAGCCTTCATAATATAATGCATGTTTCCGTTAGGGGTACTTTGATAGGTGGTAGGGGTGGTTAAGGGTACTTCTTAGGTGATATTTGCATATATACCTAGATAAAAAAAGTACAGGATTTTAATATCTTTTGATACGGACAGAACCTCGTGAAACGACTGCTTTATAATGCCATGTCTATTGGAAATACCACATTATTTTCTACTTCCGCTCTCTGCTTTATATAAGGTTTAATAAAAATAGTGTAAAATATTTGAATAGATGAATCAGTAAGTTGTAAGGATTACATTGATGTATAAAATCATTGTGTCAATGAATCATCAAATTTTCCTAATAATTGGTCCCGATTATTAATCCACTGGACTTGTTTTTCTCTTTTCAGTTTTTTGTCTGAATATATTTTTATCTGAATGCGACAATTTTAGGAGCAAATGGCAAAAATAAACAAACGACATACTTAGTATTTTTTTTAATTATCTATACATATAAATAAAATTGGAGTGTCTGTTTGTAATATTAAAATAACCGCTTTTTACTAAGTGCATTTGGATGTATACACGTTACCTATACCGAAACAACATTTATTAAAATTTTTGTCTGTCTGTCTGTCTGTTTGTTCCGGCTAATCTCTGAAATGGCTGGACCGATTTTGACGGGACTTTCACTGGCAGATAGCTGATGTAACAAGGAGTAACTTAGGCTACTTTTATTTTAGAAAAAAAAAATAGTATCTCACGAAAAAAAAATTAAAACCAATGTTGCAGCGCAGCGCCTGATTAAGTTTGATAGCAACAATCTGCAATGCGTCCCGCGGGCTCAGAATGGGCGAGCAGGCTGTTGTCAACGGTTGTCTTTGTTAAATACCACGCGGACGAAGTCGCGGGCAACAGCTAGTTTGGGATAAGAATAGGTAATCATGATATTTCCTCTTTATTAAAAACCGTAATCTGGCCAATATTTCATCCGTGCCGGAGCTGCGTTGCAGTATATATTTTTTAATAAGGAATAAGTATTAAATTTCCCACCACAAATTACACGGTACACGTGGATTTTTAATAAGCGTTTTATTAAAAGCTTTTGTTTTTAGGGTTCCGTACAAAAAGGGTCCAAACGATCCAAACTCCATTGTTGTGGTCGTCTGACTGTCAAAGGTTTTGAACTTTCTATAACAAAGGTACAACAATAGTACTAAGTTGTGGATGAACTTATATAAGTACAAATGAAATGCCTTTGTTGGTGACCGGATCACTTGAGAACAGCTGAACCGATTTGGCAATTATTTTCAAAATGTTCGTAATAGTTAGAAAAAGATAAGTTTGATGAAGAAGATGTACATAATTTTCGAAAATTGGAATTCGGTAAGGACACTTAAATATACATAGGTACAAGTCCACTGAACGAAATAACAGCGAGGCGATTCTAGATTCGTACAAAATAAATGAATTGAAAACTCAAAAATACGATTCGAATTCAAAGAATCGACATTCTAAAAGCCATTAGGAATCTGAAAGCTATCACTCACGCCTCGGCCTCCAGCAACCCGCCGTAGATATATTAAATCGAGAGCTATAAACTAAGTTCTACATACGGTAATTATACTTAAACGACTGGATTTTAAGTGAAATCTTTATCGGCCGGCCATTATAGCTCTCATCTCTGTGCGAATTGCCTGAAATTTATATCGTGAATGCGAGAGGAACATTTAGAATGTGCGAGATCGTGACGAGGGTCGGTCCCTTTCATATCAAAGGAAGCTGATAATGAACTCATTTTGTTTGGGAGGTTTAATTGTCTTACACAATGGTCGAGAAATCTGTAAACAGGATCTTTTTTGTTAGGTATAGCTGAAATAACATATTTCTAGTCGCATAAAACATAGCAATTATGAAAGTCATTCTTTTTATTTGAATTCATTGCGTAATAAAGCACTCGTCCTCGAAAATGTTTATAACTCGATTGTATTCCTAAATGTCTATGAATTTTGGTGTATATTGGAAATTATGCGGCAGTGCAAGCATCCCTTGCGTAAGCGCTTTTCCAGTACCTAAACAAACAAAATAGAATTTTAAAAAGGTCGAATATCCAAAAAAGGCATGCTCACTTCATGAATAAAGTATTCAAGCACCTGAACAAATGGCTCCTGAAACGTGAAATATCATGGAGCTTCAGTGCGATGAGATGCTTTTGCGTGAGGTAAAGTGAAGAAAAATGGTTCTGCATTAGTAGTCTTATTAATACGTAGGCTATCACGAACATTATTACATAGTTTTACGTGTCGAAAAGGTTCGTGTAAAATGTAAATTTCTAGTAATATTTAGTGTAAGTATAATCAAACTGAACGTTTTAATAATTATTTTACTGCTATTGGAAACAATCTGATTTACAATGTTTTTGTAGCTGTTACAACAAATACACTAATATAAAACCTTTAACTGTTATAAGTAAAAAGAGCAAAGCCCAGAAGCTGAACAACAACTGGCAATGTCAGTGTTCGCAAGTTGCCGCCATTAATTACATCCACTCGATGTTTAATCAAGAAACTGTTTCTCGAACAAGTTTCTTGCGCTAAAGAAAACCACAAAAGAAACAAACAGCAAGTAGCAATAAAAAATCAGCAAAAGGCCGAACAAATGTTTTGTGCGCCAGAAAATTCGAAAACCATCTTCGCGAAACAAAGGGAACAAATTTAATATATGCAAATAGAATTTGCGTCACGAACAAGTGGTTATATATATTAGAGGCGAGATTCTGAGACAGTAGACCGCTGAAACTATTACAATTTTGAAAACACAAGGCTTGGAACTTGTTTTTTTTTAAAAGACGACCTTTCGTGTACATCGTTGTTTAACAAGTTTGACGTTAAAATATGCTTGAGTCTCTGCATCATTTCCATGCAGCAGATAGATAGATATAAACATATACCCCAAATATTAATATAGCTTGCTCCTGTTCCACAGGAACTTAGAATTTTTGTATCTGGCGGTGTAAGTGTTAGAGACGAGCTTTAGCCAAGGGAGCCTTAGACCGTGCATACAAATTGAAAGTGTAAATGAGATAACACCCTGTTTATTCACGGGCGGAGGTAGGGCGGCGTTACAATAAAAACGGGTAATGGGTATTCCTGATACGGAAAATTGTTTTCGCACCGGAAAGTGTTTGAAAGCAGGTCCTACCTTTAGTGTTCTACATACATTTGTGTTGGTACGAAATTCTGGTTTTTATTTATGCAGTTTCGGATTTTGTTTTATTCAGACACTAGCCGTGCCGGCGAACTTCGTACGGCCTGAGAATCAAATTTATGCTGAAATGAATTATCTTTATTATTATCTTTTAAGTGAATTCTCCTATGTTTAATAGTTATTCTGCTATTAAAAAATCAGTGATCATAAAAGTCGGCCCACACGTTCTTGCGTGTAAGCAACTCGACTTTATTTTATATATACCAATAAAAGATAGATTAAAGGTAAATAGATAAAATAAAAAACGGTGAAGGAAAACATCGTGAGGAAACCTGCATGTCTGAGAGAAACCCTCGAAAATGTGTGAAGTCCGCCAACCCGCACTGGGCCAGCGTGGTGGACTATGGCCTAATCCCCTCGAATTGAGGGAAGGCCCGTGCCCTGCAGTGGGACATTAAAAAAAAAGGGCTGGTATAATTATTATTATTATAGATAAAATAAATGGAGGAGAATACTAAGTATAGCGGTCTTTGTGTGTGTAACTTCACACGTGTGTCAGCCACAGTACTCATGTCAGGAGGGATTGTATTACAGTGATACGATTATGTAACTTACATTTATTACTTGTTCAGTTTGCTGCTCAGATATTCTAGTATTCTAATTAGAACTTACTTTTCTTTGGTGGCTATTCTAACACCTTTGACAGTCGCTACAGGCGATCAGAAGCCTGAATAAAATCAGACAAATATTCGTACTATTAAAATACTGCTAGTCCAACTAGTTGGGTTTCGGAGAGCATATGGCAACATCTCCGTCTCAATATTAAATCAGAGGTGACAGAAAGCTGACTCCGATACCATTAAGGAAAGAGGAGGAATCCAGACATGTACTTTAAACTACTTATAAACTACTACATTAGAATTGAGTGGAACCACTCATCGATGGCTGTCATAAAACGAGAGACAACTTGAAGTTGCCTTTAAAAGTGGGTGATAGGGTTGCAACTGCAACCTTTAAACATAGAGCTACCTATACCTGTGGTAACGCTCCAGTCCTGTACATAGCTTTAACGATGATGTTTTTAATTAAGCTCATACTCAGCCAAAAGGCCAACATAATAGAAAGCGGCCAATGTGGCACATTATAAAACCTATATTATGATCGTTTGCTGTTTCGACGAGATAAAGTTAATTAAACAGCCACCCCTCGATAACGACCTCATCGAACGCCGCTGCTAATATCCTGTTAACCTCAAACGTGTCGATGTCGTTAGATTCTGTTAATATTTGCAATATTAACATACGATATTTAATTATTGAATATATCATTTAATAGCTGCGTCCCAAGGTGTTACCCGCTGTTAAAAAGAGTGTCCTTTTCCTCTATGTCCTTTCCCCTAAACTACCACTACCTATGCAAACAATCGTGTAGATCCTTTGCTCTATGAAAAATTAAAACAAATCTATCCCACGGGAACCATACACTTTACCGGGTTAAAAAGTAGCCTATGTGCTATTCCAGATAATCTTTATATTTGCCAAATTTCATCCAGATCTGTTAAGCCGTTCTGGCGTGATTGAGTAACAAACATCCATCCATCCAAACTTTCACATTTATAATACACGCGATATAATCTTTAATATTAGTTGTATTCAAATGTGTAGTATTTGCGTAAATATAAGTGAATAGATTAAAAAGTAACAGCTACGAGTATGAGGTCTCGTGATCTCTCAGTGAGCTCTTTGATAAACCTGCAGGGTTATTTTAAACCATTCGAAATCGATATCGGAAACGGAATCGAAAACTTCAAAGCTGGATTCCCGCAATCGCTATTAATATTTCCGAATTTGATTATCTTCGATGTATCTTGATGATGATCAAATCTCTTAATCAAATCGGTTTTTCAAAAACTTTCCGTCGGCAAGCTCGTCGGGAGCGACACCGACATCGGAAAGTTTCAAATCTGGTGCTATCTTGTTAGGCCAGTTAGGAGGGCTTTATAAATAAGTACATGTATTATCACAATTGTACAACCAAAAGTCAATATTACCCGACAACATAATTAACAATTAGAGCAGTCAATACGCAAGCGGCATTAATCTATTGGTCACATGCCATTACCGCGGCGTCGCTTCGCCAACCTGCCTCATTACCGATAGGTGAATTAACAATGTCGGTTTTCATAATGAACTGTTCGTATAATAAATGCAAGCAAAAAGGGGGGGAATAGAAATGAGGTTATATTTCCATTTAACGAGGTTACGCCTTAATAAATATTCATAAATGCGATAAATTTAAACGGTATTTATATACATAATTTAAAACCTTTGTAAATTATTTTGCAATTTATTTTTATAACACGTGTAGTGATATGTGAGCTTAAGACAGCTGAAGCTGCGCATACTACAAATGGCCATCGTCTCTATGCGCTTATCGAGCTGAGTACTATTTACTGGTGCTTTAATAAATATCATTCAATATAATACTTGAATTGAAGGGCCAGGAGAACATATAGCCGAGCGCAGGGTAGATATAACAGAGCTACTATAGTTAGTACCCCGCACACAGAAATACTTACCCTTACACTAATTACCCCTTACACTAGAATATAGACGTCCATCTCAACTTGATATACAGTAAAATAACATAATTTCTAATTAAGACCTAAAACTGCAATGTAAATTAAAACTCGATCCGTTCGTGCATGCTTGTTAATCTCACGGTTCGGGTATCGCGCTGAGCATTGTGTTGTGATTGCATTGCTTACGATACATTGCTCGCTCAATAATAACAACATTTGTAACCCAAGACTTTCGACATAAATGAATTCTATAATTTGTCTATAGGCATTAAGTGTATCTTTTACCCAAAGTTTTCATTGCCATGACCCTTACATGTATTTTTTTTTTTTTTTTTATTTATTTATTTTAGGTCGCTTTTTAACAACAAAGGTCATTAGCGACCACAACAAACATGGTTATACAAGATTATAATACGATATCATTTGCAGGAATTTCAAAGTTCGATTACATCCATCTTGATTTAAACAATCCTTTAAATTTGTAGGTACATTGCATATTCTTTTTTCATGACTATAAGCCATGCATTCGACTAGAAGATGCGAGACGGTCAAGTCCAGTCCACACTTGCATTTATTTTTATCCGTTTTTGTTATTAAATGTATGTGTGTCATATTTGTGTGTCCAATACGTAATCTGGTAATTATTGCTTGATCCTTTCTGCAGCTGAATGAAATAGGGGGTTCGTCAAAAATTGAGTTTCTTATACCTAATAATTTTGTTGTATTTTCTGTCTTCCAATAATGATCCCAAAGAACTTTTATTTTATGTTTAAATATTTTTTTTATTTCATCTGGAGTTGATTTGATTGAGTTGCAGATGTTTATATCATTAGTCGCATTTCTAGCTTCGCTATCGGCTTTATCATTGCCAACTATTCCTTGATGACTTGGGATCCAGATAATTTCAAATTTGTAATTATCTTTTAGAAGATTTATCATTTTTTGTTTTATATCTATAATAAGTGGATTTGTATTTATTGCATTTTGTAATGCTGTCAGACATGATTTTGAGTCGGTATAAACAATATATTTCTCTGAATTAGATTCATTATGTATTAATTCTAAGGCTTTAAATATGGCTATTGCTTCACAACTAAAAATTGAGTGGAAATCCCTAAGTCTATAACGGCAACAACTATCACCAGACACTACTGAACAGCCTGATCTTCCATTCATTACTGACCCATCCGTATATAATATCTTAGAATCTGTATGTCTATTATTAATTTCGAGATATAGGGTTTTATATATATATTGGGGTGTATCATCTTTTAAGTTTTTGGAAAGTTCTAGGTTAATGGGGAGTTCAAGTTTTTCCCATGAAGGACAGGTTAGTAATTTCTTCGTAAAAATTGGTGGTATCTTATATTTTAATTCGTTTAGGTATTTGGCTGTTCTAATACGTAGGGGTTGCGGCAAATTAGGTTGCAACACATATTCAGCATCAGTAGATGTTGCTTTGTTGTAATAATGATAAGTTGGGTTTTCAGGTTGGGATAGGATATTTATAGCGTATACAATTACAAGTTCTTTCCTTCTTAATTGTAATGGAATTTCTCCTGCTTCAGCTAAGATGCTTTTGATAGGGCTTGTCTTAAACGCACCAATACTAAGTCGAAGGGCTGTATTTTGAATGCTTTCCAATGAATTTAAGGTACGACTTTTTGCTGAATCATATATAACGGAGCCATAATCTAGTTTTTGTCTAATTAAAGCTCTATATGTGTTTATCAGACATTTTCTATCGGATCCCCATGTCGTTGATGATAACACCTTTATTATATTTAACCTTTTATAGCATTCAGATTTGAGTTTATTTATATGTGTATTCCAAGTAATTTTTTTATCAAATGTTAATCCTAAAATTTTTAAGTTACTTACCTCTTTGATTCTATGTTCATTTAAGTTTAATCTTATGTTTGTACTTTTATTTTTCTTTTTAGATAATATTATAAACTCAGTTTTAGTTTTTGAAAATTTGAATCCAGATTTCCTGGACCATTCTTGAAGACCATTTAGTGTGTTTTGAATCAATGTTAACGTAGGTTTTAATGTCCTACCACTACAAGTTAAAGTGAGATCATCAGCAAACAGAAATCCTTTTACTGGTTTTTCAATAAAAGAGAAAACATCGTTAATAGCTAGTAAGAATAGTATTACACTGAGCACCGAGCCTTGAGGAAGACCATTTTCTGTAGGCACAGAATTAGATACTGTATCATTGATTCTTACTTTAATTGATCTTCCCGAAAGAAAGTTTCTGACGAACGCTAGGGCATTGCCTTTGATGTTTATATCTTGTAATAATTTTAAAACTCTGTGATTCCAAACCATTTCATAAGCTTTTTCTATATCTATAGCTACAATTACTGTACAATTATCAATAGCAAAACTGTCAAGTACTTCACTTTCAATGTTCATTAAATGATCTGTTGTTGATCGAAATTGACGAAATCCAAATTGAAATGGTGAAAAATGTTTATTCATTTCCATATACCATCTGAATCTTCTACTTATTATTTTTTCAAGTATTTTACAAAGATTACATGTTAGGGATATGGGTCTATAACTAGTTTGTAGACTTGATATTTTTTGAGGTTTTAATATTGGAACCACTAAAGCTTCTTTCCAGCTATCAGGAAATACCTGTTTTTCCCATATATAATTGTATACTCTAAGTAAATATGCCAGTCCACTGACGGGCAAGTGTTTGATTATAATATTAGATATATTGTCCGGACCTGGACTAGAATCACCTATCTGAGACAACACCAATAATAGTTCATGCATTTGTATCTCCTTATTAATTGGATTAGAATTGTCATAAATATCAAAGTCTGATTCGATTTCCTGATTACTTTTGTATTCAATAAAATGGTCATCATAATTATTGGAGCTAGAATTCGTTGCGAAGGTTTTAGCTAATAGATAGGATGTTTCAATCGGGTCAGATGTAAGTGTACCGTCAGGTTTTTCGAGTACAATTTTGCTAAATATATTACTATGTTTAAGTTTTTGTATCTTTTTCCACATATCCCCAACAGGGGTTTTGTTGTTGATGGATGACACCCAATTTTCCCAATACCTCTTTCTACTTTCTTTGAGAAGTCTCCTATAGTATGCTCTTTTTTTCTTATATTCAATTTTGTATATTGAATTAGGGTCATTTCTAGCATATTTTTTAAATAATTTTAGCGCCTTTTTAGTTTCCCTAATTGCAATTTTACACTCATCATTCCACCACGGTAGAATGTTCTTTCTGCAAGACCCAGATGTTTTGGGTATTGATTTGTTAGCTGCTTCAAGAATAATGTTGGTGAATTTTTCAACAATATCATTGATAGGATAATTAGACAAGGAACTTGAGTGAGCCAATCCGGAAATATTTTGATCAACCTCTTCACTAAATGTTAACCAGTTGGCGTTTTCAAATTTCCATTTTTTAGGTAATTTAATATTGAATGGTATATCTTGTGAAATATGGAATCTAATTGAAATTGGGTAATGGTCACTGTCATACAATTCATCTAGGGCATTCCATTCAAAATATGATCTTATATTTTGTGAAGCCAAACTTAGATCTATATTGCTCGTTCGACCAGTGTTGCTATCAAAATGTGTAGGTTGGCCATTGTTTAGTAATAATATATCTTGGTGCTCATCAATCCAGTCAGCTATCGTTCTACCTCTGGTGTCACATTTATCTGAACCCCAATAAAAATGATGACCATTAAAATCGCCCAGTACTATGAAAGGTATTGGAAGTTGACCAATTAAATTATTTAAATCATTAGTATTAAGTGGATTACTATTAGGAAGATAAACATTGCATATGGTAATAGAATACGGAAATTTAATTTTTATTGCTACTGCTTCAAAAGGTGTGTTTATTTGTATTTCTTCAGGGAACGTATGTATTTTGATAAATATCGCCACTCCACCACTAGCTCTGTTACTTTGTGCACGATTTTTGTAAAAACGTTCGTACCCTATCATAGAAGCACAATAATCGGAAGTGAAGTTTGTTTCCTGTAGGCAAATGCATGCTGGACTTAACCGACTCATTAATACTTTGATATTTTCTAATCTTTTAAAATAACCATTGACATTCCATTGTAAGATGTCCATACTAGTGGTACAAAAAAAAAGAAAAAAAAAGGTAAGAATCTACTTAAATTTTATAGAAAAAGCAGAATATTTAGTTATCTATATCTGTAGAAATGGAGGTAGGATTTAACATTTCATGAAGTTTTCTCGATAAGCGTGAACATCTGTTTTTTAAACTCTTATTCATTTTACTGTGAAGCTTGTTACACATTTTAATTAAATCTTTGATATTATCTGTATATGAATACACTATTTCTCTTATATTTTGTTTCCCTCTAGCATTATCTATTAAACTTATAAACTGATCTAAATTAATAGGGAATGTTTTGTCATTGTTTAATTCTGCCATATTTTCCGTAATGTCTTTCCAAACTGCTTTTCTGTTCTAGGGTCAATCTTCTGTAATTTTTTCTTCGGCTTTGATTTGACTTCCACATCTTCAAGTGAAACATTGCTGCCAGTTTCATCAGTCTCAATTTCCATTATGTCAGAATCATCTTCTTTTGTGTATGGTTTTGCAACATCTATTTTTGAAGAGTCACTTGTAGTTGGAGAATGAATCCGTTTTTTTCCTTTAGGCGTTATTTGTGGTGGTTGTGAAAATTCATGTGTCGTATGTGGCGTAAGTATAGGGTCTGGTCTAAGATCATCATTTCTGTCAAATATGTTTTTTATTACTTCGGCCGTTTGGTTATCTGTTTCTTGAGAGAAGGTTTGGGTGTTTGATAAGATTTGGGGGCAGTTCTTGGCTAAGTGACCCATAGTGTTGCAGGAAAAACATTTTAGGGCATCAGAAGATATATATATCCAATAATTCGTCTCTTCAAAGGATAATTGGAATGATTCTGGGATGCGTAATTCATCATCTGGGCTAATATATAACTGTCTTCTGAAACTTAATACATGGGAGAATCCGGGATCAGTCACACCTATTTTCATAAATGTTATAGGTGACATTATCTTTATTTTCAATTCTTCAAATTTTTGTTCAATGACATAATTTGGTATAACGGGACATACGTTTGATAAAACTATTCTTTTGTTTCTCGTAATTAACGGTTTAATTTCAAGAACATTTTGATGAATATTAATCTTTTTCTTTTCTTCGACTAGGTTATCCGCTGTTTTTTTGGAATCAAGGTAGATACATATTCGTGCATTCGATATGCGAGATATAAATCGAATAGCTGTCGCTGGAATAATAGACGTTAAGGCAATAAGATACTCCCTGAGCGTTATTCCATCGATTGAGTCCAATATAATAGCTTGGTCTTTCTTGGGGAAACATGTTGATGACGTCACATTGGCATAACTTGAAGTGTTGGGCGCTGGTTGTAACTGTGTGGGTAGTTGAGACATTGGGGGTTTATGGGACGTTGGGGTAGATGACATCTTGATATAAAGGGTCTCCTGTTTCCAGGAGTTACCCTGTTTTCGTTGTTTCAGTTGTTGAGTGTCACTTTATTACTTAACTCGTAGATAAAAACAAGATAACGGGTCAAGCGTAGTGAGACACGTGCGTCCGCTATGGCTACTCGCGCGGGACTCCCTTACATGTATTGCTTAAACGGCATGTTACAGTTACATGTAATTCGTAAATCCCTTCCGAAATTTCGAACACAAACAAAATCCCCGGTAAGGGAGTACACAAAGCTCACGGAGCTCTGAATGGTCCCAGACATAACATGGAGCCAATTACTTACAAGTTGTTCGGGAACTTATCCGAGAACTCAGATTGGCCCGTTATCCGTGTCCTCGGATACAGGACAAAGACGAGTTATATGACGAAATTAAATTTTTCCAAAAAGTTTACTGATTGTGAAACACGATCCTTTTTGTTTTGTCCCACGTATTTCTGTGATCCAATGAGGAGATGGTAAATATTTAATAACTTTCTCGGGAGGTGAACTACTGAAGTCCGTGATCATAATTCGTCCACAAAGAATTTATAGATTTTTTTTTTCTAACATGTTACAAAATATCAATGACAGGAGAGTCAGCTTTATAATATATTTTCTATACTAGCTGTTGCCCGCGACTTCGTCCGCGTGGTATTTAACAAAGACTCAGCCGTTGGCAACAGCCTGCTCGCGTTCTGATCCCGCGGGACGCATTGCAGATTGTTGCTATCAAACTTTAATCAGGCGCAGCGCTGCAACATTGGTTTTAATTTTTTTTCGAGAGATCCAATTTTTTTTTCTAAAATAAAAGTAGCCTATGTTACTCCTTGTTACATCAGCTATCTGCCAGTGAAATTCCCGTCAAAATCGGTCCAGCCATTTCAGAGATTACCCGGAACAAACAGACAGACAGACAGACAGACAGACAGACAGACAAAAATTTAAAAAAATGTTGTTTCGGTATAGGTAACGTGTATACATCCAAATGCACTCAGTAAAAAGCGGGTATTTTAATATTACAAACAGACACTCCAATTTTATTTATATGTATAGATTAAAAAGAAGATGGGGGGGAGGGGGGAGCCATAAAGTTTTAGTGAATTTTGAAGCAGCTTACTTATTTATGGAATAATAAATCATTCAGAATAGTCAACGATACCAGTAGTCTTTTAAGGCTCTTGCAATCCCAATATCAATAATTCTCGCCGCTCTTATATGCCTTAGCGCGAGGGGCGTGGAGGAATCCCCGGCCGATAGACTTTCCAATACGCATTTATATTCACCCTTACAGCCTTTATATCCTAATATTCAATATAAATATCTACATCCTACGTCTGTGCCCATAAACTACTTCATCATTTTACTCATATTATGTATTTATTCGGTCGTAAAGATGCAGAAAGGGTTTCATTGGGAAATACATGAAATAATATCCAAGAAAATTTGACAAAAGCGTTAATGTAGTCGTCATATTTTTATAACAAAGTAATTTCGCCATAATTGTTGTGATAACAAGAAGGAACACACCGTTTGAAACGGGTCTCGTTTTATAGGAGTTTGGGAAACATGGTAAGAGTTATGGGACAATATCAAGCTGCGTTATGTTTCGTCTTATTTATGTGTCCTCCACTCCCGCAAAAAAAAATCATGAAAATATGGTTTTTCGTTCACTGATCTAATACTCAATATCAAATCACCGACTGGGAAATACATATATATCTCTTCGCAAATACAGCCACAAATTTTCTTCTTCGGATAAGCTGTTTCGATATAATTTATATTTTTATTATAGCACTTTTCTAGAGCAGACATTTATTCATTGTTTTGTGCGTGGGATAATATATTAGTTACTACATCTACTATTTGCTTGGCTATGATGAATAGTCTATTGAACAATTTGTCATGATCTCGCGAGTGATGCAATCATTGATCTACTTCAATGGGTGCAACCATAAATTCAATATGAGTTACGTACTTATAATAATTCGTGATTTATTCGAACCTATGTATAAGAAAGATAATAAAGTCTAGGGGCTTTTGCGATACCAACACACCATCGTTTTGTATTAAAATATCCAAAGCTTTTTCAACTATACTGCATTATAATTTCTGATTAGTATTCAGGTTTTTTTACTTGATATCAAAGCCTTTGATAAGCCATGCATACACTCGAGATGTTATAGACTCTTTTCATTAAGCACGAATCACTGCCGATTAGCCGTATACTCGTATATATAGATTTGCTTGACAACTGTGCATTTATTCGGCCGAGAATAAAAGAGGCAGTTAGTGCCAAGCCTGGCAGTTCTTGTAGCGCGGTTAAAAGACTCAAAGTTTTACAAGCTTCCATAGGCTTTTGCTGCCAGCTGTATGTAATATGACCTCTCGTCCGTGTCAAAGGCAAACGGTCGCATTTCGAACTGAATGGTGTTGCTAAGGTGCTTACACTCCCCGGCGAAGTTATATTAATCCTGAGGGCAAAAGCCTCGGAAATAAATAGGAATTGAGTCGTTTCGCACTCTAACCAATGCTGGGAAAGATTTTTGTGTGATCAAAAAGTTTGAATTACTGTTCAGCAATTTTGCTTTTAGCAATATTTTTATAAGTTTAGTTTTTATAAAATCGCACTTAGCTAGTACTTAGTTATAGCTCGTATAAATATCTAGTGACTAGCTAGTGATTAGCAAATGCTAAAATACATTATGCTAGGACTTGTCCAGAACAAAATATATGTATGATGTTGATTTTGTTCTACGGTATCACCGTATCGATTTCAATTCGATGTGTCAAATTAAAGAAACATAAATGTTTCAATGATTCATGCACCCAATCATTTATCATTTCAGGCGAATGTAGATTCTCGTATGTTTATTACATTTCAATTTTTTTAGGCCTTGTGAACAGCCCATTGTATAGCAGATAGTATATTTTTTATTATATTTGGTTAGATCTAACTTGATGTATGATTCGTCGATTGAGATTCTACAATTCAACTTACCGTCACTGATGAAAGGGTAGATAGACCGCAGCTCAGCTTCGTAAGCTTCAAGCGATATGGCTGGAGCGATGGGAGGCACGTAGTCATCTTCCGGTGACCGCTCCGAGCCGTAGCCCTGGTCGAAGCCAGGGTCTTGGAGTTTCCATACAGGCTCCGCATTTGATCCTATGGTAATAAAAAATAAGTATTAATAACTATGTCCTTTAGGAGTACACATGGATTCTTGGAAGGTAGAATATCGGATTCCTAGAAAATGGATGCTGTCGTTATAACCTGGTCTGAGTTGTGGGAGTTACTGGGACCGCCCTGTCTCTGTTCCATAGTCCATTAATTGTAGCGTCGTTTAATTTTGGTTGAGGCCGTACAATTTGTGTACATCTTGGTATATTTATAATGTGACTTGAAAATCAAGTGCAAGATTATTCGTAAGCTAATCGTATTCTTCATAGTCTACGTATTTAGACACATTATGAGGAGAATTTCATGTTTTGCATATTGTCCGCTAGAAACGCTGTTCAATTTGCCATACAATGTGTCTAAACACGTAACTATACAGTTAGCTTACGAATAATCCCGCGTTTGACGTGCTGAGTACAAAGTCCTAACGGAATCGTATAGTCATAGATAGTATACTATCACTGTCATCCTTATTTATGAAATCTGCGCTGTGAGTGGGATGGAGCACGCAAACGTAAACGCTACACGAAAAGCGGCTGTTCGGTATTAAAGATAGTTCAATAGTAAAGTTGGTAACTAAATTATAGTTAAAAGTGCCTACACGAAAGCTCGTAAATCTTGACGCTCAATGTATCGACGTGGACGTATACTTCGACAAAATGTTAAGCTTCTTACTATGTTACGCAATGTAGTCGTTCCTTTCATCGTATTTTATGGAGCTAAAATTTCCTTTTAATATTCTCCTTTTGTGCCTTTATCTCAGCATAAAATCACACTCCTGTTTATATCCCGAGAGCATTTTACAGCTTATGCTGAAGGCATTATAAATACATGTCATGTATAATGTATGTATACCACTCAGGAGAATATATATATTTTGCCAAACAATAAGAATTTATACGCTCTTTGTCTGTCAATGTAAAGGAAATGTGGCTTTATGTTGAATCATTTAAGGTATGTTATATGTTGTATGTTCAATTGTTTGGAGATAAAATGGTGTAAAATTGCGATTGTTCATGTAATATATCATGAACTTCTTATTACATGGAGATGACTGGCTTAAGTTAAATATCGGTTTATTATTTTGAGTGTTGCTTTCGATATAAAATTAAGTAAACAAAGTGTTAGTTACACTATTTATAACTCAAGAACGGGCCGCCAATATTTATGATCTTAATTTTTTTGAATTTGTTTCCACTCCGAACACAATAGAAATAAAGATAATTAATTTTCTCATACATTTGATTCTTAGGCGGTACGAAGTTCACCGGGACAGCTAGTATTATATTATATCATATTCTTATAACCCGTTTATATTCACTAATTTAGTCTTAGAATGTGTGTAAGACTCGAAATAACGTCTGGTTGTTTTGTTTGCAAACACACCCAAAAGTTGCAGATTACGTAGGTGTGTTCATAAATTTAGTTTTCAAGCATGTACTATGTGGAAAGGTATTATGTATGAAAGCATGAAGCGGCTGGTAAAATACCGCTTCGCGTGCTACGGATTAGTTAGCCTTTTGAATATGGCGGGCGTTATGTGATCTACGGGCTACCCTATGATTACGTCATGTTCAGTATACAATGTGTAACAAAAATTGTGTAAAATATTGTAACGGGCTAACAAGTAGGTCATAACCATTACGTTTCTTCTATCTATACAAATAAATAAAATTGGAGTGTCTGTTTGTAATATTAAAATAACCGCTTTTTACTAAGTGCATTTGGATACGCGGTACATATACAAAGATATTTTTTTTTACAATTGTTGTCTGTCTCTGTCGTGTGTGTTTTCAGCAGTCTACACACAACCATTGACACTGAAATGAGAGTCCATCGAGACGACATTAAAGTTTTAGTAGAGTAGCCAATCGTGTCACAGTCGTAATGGAACCTGATGTACTACTTGGTAATCTTTATTTTCTGGTACATTTTATCATATTTGACTACAACACTATGACACTCAATCTGATTAAAACAAAAGCGAACTTTGCCGAATTCCATTTCTGTTAAATGTGCAGCGCCGGGACTTTGCAAATGGAAGTGCCAGATTTATGAATACAAACATAAGATGGAATTTTCGAAATTATTTAAAATTCATAACGCGCGGACTGGCTCATTTTGTTGAACTACCGTTTCGCGTTTATGAATACATTGCTGGCGGAGCAAACAAAACGTACCTATTGATCACAGTCGATAATGGGAAATATTTTGCATTGGACGTTTTGTTTTTACAATTCACTCAATCTTTTAAAGGGGTTTTCTTATCCAACCAAATCAGCATATGTCAATACATATGCTTGTACATATTTTACATAGACATTGTACCAGCAATCCAAATATACTTTTGAAAAAAGTACACTAAAAAAATCATATAATCATCAGTATTCTCCGATATTCTGACGGCCTGATTAGCGCAGTTGCTAGTGAACCTGCGTTCTGTGCCGAGGGTCCCGGGTTCGAAACCTGGTAGGGAAAAACTATGTGTGATGATCACGAATGTTTGTACCCAAGTCATTAATGTTTAATATCTATATTAATAATATATACCGGGATCACCCCCAGTCCATTGTACACAAACGTTGCTTATGGCGGGACCGCATAGTTGGTGTGTTCGTCTGGCGATATTTATATATTTCACAAAATTGTTCGAAATTCATTCTAATTCCGATTCCTTAATACATTTAATAGAATACTACTATAGTCATAAGCCTTTGTAACGTGGGCGAGCTTAGTCAGGATGGACACCCTGATAAATCAAAGAAATGGAGTGAAAATGTCGCGATTCCCGTCACGGTCAGAAATTTCCGAATTTGTCTCAGTAATGGCGCCGTGTCGGCCAAACGAGAGACGACGTGGCGTTGCCACAAACCCAAGTAGATCGTTACAGCGCTATTTGCTATGTCCCTTGTAATGTTATTGTAAAGAATAAAGTGTTTTATTAAAATCTAAAATAACATATTTAAACGTACAGTTCAGCCATATTTCGCTGATGGTATTCGGTACGAGTTGGTTTTTGGGTAAGTCAATAAGTATCCCATCATTACATTTCCCCCAAATTTGTGGACAATTATAATGGCATTATTACGAAGTATTCAGAGGAAAAATGCTTTATAATCCATTATTACTTTCAATTAATTTGAGGGTTAGGGTTTTAAAATAAGAACACTGGAATCTAGAAACGAGATGGTTTTTTAGGCTGCAGTCAACAGTGCACTATACACCTATGGTTAAATTTAACTACCGTCATGTCGCTACAGTTTCTCCGAAGATTTAATTGTAGTTAAATTTAACCGTGGATGTGGTGCACTCCACCCTAAATCAATAAATTACCGGTTATATTCTACAGGTTAATAATATTTTAGGTACATAGGGTACGTAAGTCAATATGTAATTTCTCAGGAAATCCAGTCGGAATGTAAGTATGTAATCTACTTTCCTAGCTACCTGTGGGACTTTAAATATTGTACACAACGGCAACTAAGGCGGTACGAAGTTTGCCGGCTCAGATAGTATCTAATAAATAGCACGTAAATATTTTAAGTAGAGACGTAGAAAAAATATTTAATAAGTGCCAATTTTATTCTACTATTTGGCCGATTCTTATGCGTATGTGTTAGTATTATATCGCACTGGTGAAACACCTGCTAGGTCATTAATTTGCTACACATACATGACCTAGTTCATGATACACCATTGTCTTGAATTAAGAACACTGCATACATAATTTAGCCCCAAAATTTAAGTATGTAATGTATGTTTTACTGGTGGTAGGCTTCGGCCGTGATTAGTCACCACCCACTGAACAAAGCCATGTCGCCAAGCGGCCTAGCCGTGTTCCGGCATGATGTTCGGTGTTGCCATTCATGGATGGCGGGTCAGATCAGTTGCGCTGCATGTGCCTAGTGAATGTAGCGTCTCTACTGCCGTCTTCCTACCTGGGCAAGTATGCTCGATCGTAGCTCTCATCGTCACTTATCATCAGGTGAGATCGAGATCAAATACTTGCCTATAATGTATAAAAAAAAAAAAGTTTTTGACTTATCGATTTAAAGCATTTTTCCGAAGATGTTCAGAAGATTTGCTGTGTAATACCATTGTATTATAGACAAACACTTTCAATAAATTTGATGGTAAGATTATAAAGCTACTAGGATCACAAAATTAGCGTGTTAATATCTTCAAATTGTAATTTCAATGGCCCGCGAACAAACTCGAACAAGCTCCAAATTACAAAGGTAACATTTAATACAGATTCAAATTGGAACATCACCAAGTAATAATGAAGAAATGAAATCTATTCAGAAACTTATCTAATTAGAATCGAGTGGAGTTCGGAGGTGGTTTGTTTGGTATTTTATTGGTAACTAGCTGTTGCCCGCGACTTCGTTCGCGTAGAAAATTAGAATATAACATTATCCATACAAATGTTGACCCCAATCTTTAACCCCCTTTGGGGTCGAATTTTAAATAGCCCTTTCTAAGCTAAGAGGAATCCCAGAGGAATCCGCTTGCCAAATTTCAAGTCCCAAGGTCGCATGGTTTCGGAAATTTTGTGATCTCAGTCAGTCAGTGGTAAAAATATTTTCACAGATGAAACAGTAAGTTATATTGATTACTTTGATGTATAAAATAATTGTGTAAAATATATTTTTTTTAAACAAGGCGAACCAGTAGCCATGTAAGTACAGGGTGTATAGAGTGTAATTTTTTAAATGTCTTATAATTTGATTTATTTCATTGGGAATATTATCTTTATAACCTACTGTTGGCCCTGTTAAAATATTTTACACTATTATTGTTACACGAAGTTGGCGCTGGTTGTTATAGAAACAAATAGACAGTGAAAATAGGCGTTCCAAATAGGTACCTATTGAATTAAGTTGAGGCGGTTTACTCATAGTACACTTTCAGGTGTACATAAGGGTCACGATTGTATTGCTTATCTGAGTGAAAATATATTGAATGCTTCATAGACCCTACATCTATACTAATAATACTTAATACTAATATTATAAATGTGAAAGTTTGGATGGATGGATGGATGTTTGTTCCTCTTTCACGCCCGAACGGCTGAACGGATCTGGATGAAATTTGGCACAGAGATAGATTACAGTCTGGAATAACACATAGGCTACTATTTATCCCGGTAAAATGTATGGTTCCCGTGGGATAGATGTTTTAATTTTTCATACTTTTTATCGTGGGTAACACCGCCGGGCGCATCTAGTAGTACATAAGGCAAAGGCCGATATGTTCACATGCCGATTTTAACTTTAAGCCTCAATAAATTTTCCTGCTTAACGCGTGCGTTTCTCATATGTTACGATTAATAAATAAGGTTTAAATTTGTAGAACCACTCACACGATCATAAAAATACTTTTTCTGTATACAAATCCGAAATATCTTGTATCGTGTAGAGCACTGTGTTTTTCAGTTTACATGGTCGCAGTATCAGACGAAATACAAGCAACTGATAAGAAGGATTAAAAACACAGATAGGTATTTATGATGGCTTCATAAATAAATACCCAATCAATATAACGGCCTTAAACCATTACAAGTCGACAAGTTTCTAGCATGTGCCGCTAAAAATACCTATCGTCATAGGTTTGGAAACCCTGATCCAGTATCTGCTTATATTCAATAGAGATACTACACTCTAAAGACGTTTCGGGACCGAGTCATGGGACGTGAGCCGAGTGACAATGGACTCGGTGCCTCGGTGTCTGCTTTGAGTCGGGCACAGCTCGGAAAATAATTTCCGTATCTATAGCCAGGATTCCGTTTAATACTTACATACATAAACAGCCTATTCTAGTACTGTATGTAGTAATGCAAATAAAAATATCAGCAGGAATTAACAGGAGAGTGCGGTAAAAGATTTATCTTGTTGTTGTATTTGCAAATCAGTAGGTAGGTATGCGGTTATTTATAGTCTACTACTTATCTACCATAAATATACAAGTCTACGGAGGCGTATAAATTACTTAGATTTATGTTATTACATTTGTTTTTGCGTCGTAAATTTCAATTTGTAAGTTCATCATCATAATTTTAGATGCAAAGATATATGACATGATCTGTAAAGAAAATCAAAAGTCAAAATAAGTTATGGAAATTGTATTTAAAAAAAATCATTAGATGGGTACTCTGCAAGAAAACAGCTATGAAAATTAATTCAGGCTTGTCGCATGACTGAAATGGCAGAGGCGATGCTTTGAAAGGCCCGGATTAAAATGCTCAAAGGTGTTCTGAAAAGACGCGCCTCCTATCCCGTAACGAAATTTTTCTTTTGAAAACTCCGTCAAAATTGTGTTAAAACAAGTTTGAAATACAAAATATGTTATGGAAAGTTTCTAACATTATTATTATATAACTAGCTGTTGCCCACGACTTCGTTCGCGTGGTATTTAACAAAGACAACCGTTGACAACAGCCTGCTCGCCCATTCTGAGCCCGCGGGACGCATTGCAGGTTGTTGCTATCAAACTTAATCAGGCGCAACGCTGCAACATTGGTTTTAATTTTCTTTCGTGAAATCCTATGTTTTTTCTAAAATAAGTAGCCTAAGTTACTCCTTGTTACATCAGCTATCTGCCAGTGAAAGTCCCGTCAAAATCGGTCCAGCCATTTCAGAGATTAGCCGGAACAAACAGACAGACAGACATACAGACAGACGGACAGACAGACTTAAATTGTAAAAAATGTTGTTTCGGTATAGGTAACGTGTATACATCCAAATGCACTTAGTAAAAAGCGGTTATTTTAATATTACAAACAGACACTCCAATTTTATTTATATGTATAGATATCGACCTACTATTTTTTAGTATGTAGCAAACATGTTGTTGAACAGGATCGGCTTTGAATAGAAGGTGAAGGGAATATTTTGTGCCGCGCCGCCGTGACGGTCACAACATTGTATTCCGAATACACAGCGATTGCGTAAACAAAATTATTTCAGACGGACTTACTAACTAAGGTATACCTGCCTTTATTCATTAAAAAATCACATGCTTCAGTTATGATTGCAACAACTAAATAATAAGTTAATCATAAAATGGTCCTGATAAAAATTATATACAGTTTCAGGGTAGATATCTATTGATTAAGATCGGTTTATTATGCGACGATGATTAGATAACTAGACATTTTCATTAACATATGGATTGAATATTTTTTTACGCGAATATAAACAAAATTTTCTCAACGACACACAAATGCCGCTCGATTAATCATCTTACTATAGAAACACATAGTGTGTTGCTAAGTAGCTGTATAAGTGAGCTATAACGACGTAGGGAACCAGGTGCGACCGAATTGTGAGGGATAATATATTCCGCAGTCCCGGGGTTGGATTTCTTGCAATTTCCTTCGCTGTTGGATGCACGATAACTCGTTGCCTTTGCTATCTCTACAACTGATGGTGATTTTATACAAGCCGCATTCGATGGGCCCATTATCCCAGCATAACCTGCGTCGTAAAATTTATATATATTTTTCAGAAATATGAACAAAAAAGGTTTGAACATTATATAAATGATTGCACTCAGTCTCAGTTGGATAGTTTTCTTTTTGTGTACACAATAATTGGTTTTAGCCACATTTATTAGGAGACTACATTGACCAGTCATCCAACATTTAGACCAGTTTTGCAAATAGAGGAAGCATATTGTTTTAAAAATGTTTCACACGTTTAGATATCTTATATTAGCTAATGTTAGTTGTACCTTATCTATTAGGCCTCAGCCTCGAATTTATAGGCAGCGGGGCGGCGGCAGAGGCGGCGCGGGAACGGAGCTCGTTGGCCGCCCCGCGCCGCTGCTACGCCGCTGTTTTCGAGAACCGGTCCATTTGATTTTACGCATAAGATCCTGCCGCTCCCGCGCCGCCCCGCCGCCCAGCTGCTCGCTAAATGCGAGGCTGAGGCCTTAGAAAATATGCTTTTGACGTACTTACGTAAAAAGTTAAATTAAAGTTATCATTAATATTGGACAAAAAAATATAGCCAACCCCTGTCAGAATTTATATTTTTGATAACTATCCGCATCGTTTGTTACCTACCTACATTTGGCATTAAATGTTTACGATTATGGGCTATTACGATTATTAACTATTTAATTGATGACAGTATTGGTAAACTGTCTTCTGATTTACTCGTTTAATCCATATTCAGATAAATATATACTTTAAAAAGGTCTAAAGTAGCCATACTCAGCATAAGCATACACACACAAATTTTATTCAAACAAACAACAACACAACTCTGTTCAACATATTCAAAATATAATTACACCAACTCTGCAAAACTTTGAAGAATACTTTAGCCCATTAGCCATACATCAACGTCGGGAGTCTGATTCGGCCGTCACGCCAAATTAGGATTAATAAAGGTCTTAGCAAGAAAGAATTCCCGCACATTTTCTTTTGCTGATTAGGTGGCAAGACAAATAGGCAAGAGAAGAGGGAACAAGAGATAATCCCGTCTCGCCGCGTGTCTTTAAAAGATGGTTCACAAATCCTAAGGAAATAATTTGTAGCTGATAATTAGTTGGAAAACGAATATCGTGTCATTAGTCAGCTGTAATCTTTTTGAGAGTTAAGTTAATACGTCTAGTAATTTAGTTTTTGTGCTCGGTCATTTATCAGTAGCGTCACTCATGTCGTTGATGAAGTAGCTATGTATAATGATTCATCTCTACCATCTCTACCTTTGGAACATCTAATGGTAAGCTCCCGTTCTCTTTTCATTAGCCTCACTCATTATAGGTTGTTATAGTTAAAAAGAGAAGTAATGACTGCATCTTCATTGAATATGTATAGCCATAAATATAAACTTCTAAAGAACGCATTTTGATCGGGATCTCTTGAAGTCTTAAACATCTTTGGCTAGGAGCTAGTATCCACCATCCTCGTCTCTAGCGGGAAAGAGTACCTAGTAGGAGTCTGCGCTGGGCCTATTCATTTCGCTATTATCGGCTTTACATTTGGTGGTAATATCAATAAACGCATAGGGTGTACGTATAGGTCACTGCCCGACTCTACATCGTCAGTAAACATTTTATAAAGTACAAAATCAGTGAGTAAAATCGTGACAAATACTTTCAGCACCCCGAACTGGTTTCCTTGAAGATAAACAAACACACCGACTTACGCTATTGCGTGTGACTCATTTATATTATTACCTTTTGAATTCATTATGTTTTGGCTACATCACGCGACCATCGTCCACCCTTCCGTTAGCACCTTCCTTCCACTAGCGTTGACTTGTATGTTATGTAACGTTAACATGCAATGAATGTCGTTTGAGAATAAATACCTTTTTAATTGAAAGCGAAGATATTTGATTAATCGATCTGAGTAGATGATTTTCTGGAGCCAGAAAAAAAAATGCATGCGTGATGCGGGTTTAAACAAAACAATTGCAAAAATAATACCTTATTTCTGTTCCCAATCAATAATGATACTGTTGATAAAATATTATATACTCAGCTCGGCCTTTGTTAAAGGGTTACTTCTATCTACATTATACATATTTTATGTAAGCCCAAGTTAGTATTTGGGCAGCACGCTATGTCACCCCTTTCACGGACAGTCCTTGACCTGTTGGTTATTTGTAGCTCAGCGCTGACGTCATAAGACACGTACGAAAACATATCACTGGCCCGCACTCGCACTGCAGTTGTTACGTTAAATTAATTGACATTATATCCGCAGCGTTTATCCGACGATTTGCCGCGTTTCTGTCATACATATTTTTTACCCGTGGTGAAATGAAATGATCGTGTTATGGTTTTAGGCATTTAAATTTGCAATGCAATATACGATTTGTCCAATTGACAGTTAGTTAGCGCGGTATGTATTATTTTATCAAACCTCAGTTATTTGCGAATGCGAATTTTGGGTATGCAATGTTGATCTTTATCGACTGACTTTTAAGGATGACATCGCGATTATTTTATGTGTTTTACTTTACTTTCTTCCTCTTTCCTTTCTGAAAATTAGTTTTATTTTAATGTGTAGTATTCGGGTATTTATAAGAAATTCATAAATTACTTATTATTTATTTATTAATTCCACCGTTAAGTGCTATTCAATCAGCTTTGCTAAGATGATTTTAGTAGGCACCAAATTTTTGTTTTACTGCTTCCATCAGGCGTTGAAAAAGTCGTTTAAGATTCGCGCATATCAAACACTTGAATTATGGATATGAAATATTTGATGTCATTTTTACGACAGTTATGTCCTTGACTCATAATTTACGAGTAAAACTTGTTCATTCATGATGAATCATCTCATGTTAGCATTTCGGCGACTTCCAAAGATCCACTGGTATGCTCCAGTTAATATTAAATGGTGTTCAAATACATTTGAAATTTTCGAGGGTTTATAGATTTGTAATCATTATATTCCTTTGACGCGATAAAATCCTTAAAATAAGTTTTATTTCAATTGTATTAGCATGTATAAAAAGTATTTTCTATATAAAGTCGCATATATCATCATTCATCATCATCAATAGTTAGTTTTTCTTCAGTCCGACGTCACTGATGACTATCAAAACTATGTGTGTCCCGACATGCAACGCTTTGTGACGTAAATATGGTCATTACATGCCAATATGTGTCCTATTTCCCCCCATATTACGTTCATTTTCCGGTCCGTTTATATGCACCATAAAATTGCTTGCTCTCGGGCGAGGCGCGATGATCGATGAGCCTCCTCAGTCCTCACACCGCAGCCATTAAGCACTTTTTATCTTGCCCTTATCGGCACATCCTACGCTCCGAGTCAGCCATCTGAACCGAAATATTTGAGTTTCTTCAGCCGCTTAAATATTCAGTAATTTGTGAGTTTTTTTCCGTTTGCATAAAGATTTTTATCTATTTGAATGCATGCTATTTTTTATGTTAAAATTTTCTTCGGATGTTTTTGCCGTTAAAAGAAAAACTTCGCCGGGATATTAATATCCCGCCTATTCGCGACTCAATGGCAATGTATTAAGATAAACTTTAACATTTGGCCTTCAAACTTCACAAGACCTAAGTTCACTTTTAATTGTTATCATTATTTATTCCTACCAAACTACAACTTAAGTCCTTGACAAACACCCCAGGGTGGACTTAATTACAAATTTAACTATGTTCGTATAGCACAGGTACATACGAGTACACACGCAACCTAAAATATTGTTTCTCTCGCGTGCCATAACGCATTAGAATAATATTATAATGTTCCAGGAATTGTGTGGATGTAATTTATTTTATACATTCATCAAAGGAGTATATTACATGTTTAATTACATTTTCGTTTTAAGTATAACGGTAGTTTTATTTTGTGTTTTTATTTTACTTTAATCATCATCTGTCTGATAGCATTTAATATTGTATTACTTATCCGTTTTACTATAGGGATTTGCGATGAGAATCTAATTCTTAGTAGGTATGTCTCAGTTTAATTAATATTTATGAATCGAGTTCTATTGATATTATGGCGTTATATTTCCGATAGGTTTTATCTTCGTAAGCATACTGTTAAAAGGTACGTGTGGTATCGTTATTTTATCTTTAAGTTTGTCTCGTAATTATGTAATCAAATTACACTAAACGAGTATTTAGTTTCCTTCCTCAAACATAATAATCAATGTTTACACTATTTATAGGCACATTGATGGAATATCTTCATCGTTAATTATGTACGCGGTAATCATCTTCTTTGATATTTCAATTAAGCGGCCCAGTCGTCCATTACTCCGTAAATTAATTCTATATTCCGGTTCTGAGCAAAGATCGTAGAAGAAATTGTACTGTACTTATTGTACTGCAATATTAAATGCTAATAGCAAGATCGAAGCTACTTATTCCGTTTTAATTGCTTATTGCTCGGTGCTATTTACGGAATCCGGGTAAATTTGGGTATATCAGGAAATGTATCTACGATATTAATACCTATGATTTTTATATGAAAATATTAATGAAGCGGTTATGACTGTAGAACTGTGAATTCCCAATTTTGTAACGGTAACATAAATATCTTTGAATGGTTCTATAGGAACCTCATGT
Organism: Pheosia tremula; assembly: GCA_905333125.1. Taxonomy (NCBI): domain Eukaryota; kingdom Metazoa; phylum Arthropoda; class Insecta; order Lepidoptera; family Notodontidae; genus Pheosia; species Pheosia tremula. The sequence goes on along the minus strand of HG995404.1, from coordinate 7,573,070 downwards.
AGCGTTCATTTTGCACATACCTAAGGGATAAAAGTATATAATACATATTTTTTATATATTCAACCCTTGTTGGTACCTTAAAATGAAGGTGACAATTCGCGCTTGCCCTCTGTGTGAAGGGTTTAGGGTTTTTGTCGAAAGGGGTACCCTTTGTTACCATGCAATACATTAAGCTCTTTTATTAAAATAAATTTCTTTGGAACATCGATATATTTTGGCAGACAGGGCACGGGTAAAAGGGTAGGTGTACTTGTTACAAATGCGGAAAGTCATTCTGGATTCAAATATTGTCGTGCTGAAACACAGGGAACCCGGGGCGTTATTGCTTTTTTACGGTTCTTCGTAGGAGTTGTAGTAGAAAAGAATACTTGCAATATTTAAACTATGAGACTAGTCTAAATAAATACTGGAAACCAGATTCTCAAAGGAACTAACTGTACATCACAAAATGCTAAACGTAAAAGAATATGTGAGCAAATTGTTTGACTCACATTCCATTGTCAGACTCACCAGATTTGCTAACTCTGTACCGCAGCCCGCGACCACCTTTCGGATGACACCGATTGTACGTGCCGAGCTCGCCGTAGTTGTTGTTCACTCGGCTGTAGTCTGCCAGGTGCCTGTTGCCGTCCAGGTGGTTTGGCAACGACCTGTTCCAGCCCATAGCGTCCCCGACCACGGAGCCGCACACCGACGACTCAGTTTGGCTCTTCGTGTCGCCATTGCAGAGGTCGCCACTGGAGCGCGCGCGCCGCCCCTTCAAGCCCTTGGCGGAATGCTGGCTGATGTTCGAGCCCATATCTTGGCGGGACCTTACGTAGGCCCCGCCGGCCGCATCGCGCCACGCTTCGAAATGATCGCGGCTTCTGCAGTTTTCACCTGGAAATAAATACAATGGGTGAGAAAAAGAACTATCTGAATACACTGAACTCTATCTGGTATCTGAACTTAACTTAAAGTAATACACACAGCACCAAAAATAAGGTACATTCTACCTACACCCCTAATGAAAGAGGACGACATTATTATGTTTTATATTTAAAAAACTAGCTGTTACCCGCGACTTCGTCCGCGTGGTATTTAACAAAGACACAACCGTTGGCAACAGCCTGCTCGCGCTTTCTGAGCCCGCGGAACGCATTTCAGGTTGTTGCTATCAAACTTAATCAGGCGCAACGCTGCAACATTGGTTTTAATTTTTTTTCGTGAGATCCTATGATTTTTTCTAAAATAAAAGTAGCCTAAGTTACTCCTTGTTACATCAGCTATCTGCCAGTGAAAGTCCCGTCAAAATAGGTCCAGCCATTTCAGAGATTAGCCGGAACAAACAGACAGACAGACAGACAGACGGACAGACAGACAGACAGACAGACAGACAAAAATTGTAAAAAATGTTGTTTCGGTATAGTTAACGTGTATACATCCAAATGCACATAGTAAAAAGCGGTTATTTTAATATTACAAACAGACACTCCAATTTTATTTATATGTATAGATGTATAGATGAAACAACGCTGGTAATAGTAAAGTAGTCTACATTCTACACAATAGTCTCTGGAGGTGTGAGTTATATATGGCTACTGGTTATTATGAGTCGAAACCTGACGCTCCGATGAGTGAAGTGCTTTTCACGCATCATTGTTTGTTTACGGAATGTATCTCACGCGTTTCGCGTTACCATTTAGTGTGGTGTTGTCAAATGAGGATGATTTAACAATGTTTTTTTTTTTAAATTTGGCTTATTATAATGATTAGCACCAGATATCAACAGTAATTATATAAATGTTAAGTCAATTCGTTATTTAATTATGTAAGTAAATTCTTTAGAGACTACTACTATTATAGTTTTCACAATTTATTAAATAAAGCCTATGAAAAAAGTCTGAACTAATCATACTTATAGTACTTGATTTTTTCCCATGTTTTAATAGTTAATCTGTTATTCAGGGTGGAGTCAAATATCTACAAAAAATTCAAGATCGTAAAATGGGCCCACCCGTTCTTCAGTGTAAATAAATTATGTAATTGGGTATAAGGTTTTTTTAAATGTTTATCTTGTAAACGTCTGTAGATAAGGCTTATATAAGTCATATCTTCAGTCAAGACTTCAGTTTACATGAATATCTTATTAAAAGAAGCCGCTGCCGACTCTTCACACCATTCTGTTGATGAGTAGGTATGTACAATTTGACAATTTTCAAACACATCTCGTTAATATAATACACGAATATTCACGGTCAAGGAGACGACGCATAGCTACAGCTCCTGAAAATATGATTACAAACAAAATGCTTTTGCAGGGCAGTACGTCTGCCTTGTCTTAAAAAAAAACAATCAACGCGTGCTATCACCAACGTAGCCTAAAATAGATAAACGAAGTAATATAAAGTTCTTCTACTTTTTAAATTTATTTATCTTTAATACTTTACCTTAAGTATTTACTTTCTGCATTATTATATTAATAACTATACCATTTATACTAAGTTATAAATGTTCATCAGAAATTATTTATATGATTATAAATTATAAATGTTCACGCTAGAACTGAACAATTTTAATGTACCATAAAGAAACCTGATAAGCGGGTTGATTTTCCACGAATATAAATACGAAAATGATTTCCGAGCGTAGCGGTGCGATGGCGGCGCGGCGGCCGCGGGCGGCGCGGCGGTGGTTAGGTGATCTCCATAATTGCTTGAAATATCTACGAAAATATCGAGAATATTTAATGAGATCGCCGTTTCACAGGCTATGCCTATGACGTGGCTGCTTCCGAAGCTTTAATTAATCTTTCTCTCTTCCAGCGCCTTCATTAACGGGCTGAAGCCACAAATTCTGCCTCGAGAGGCGTACTCGTGTGTGAGCCATAAAATATGAATAACGACGCGGAACGATTTCAGTAGAGCTTTGCCTTTGAATGAAACGTAGAATACTTAGGTATAAATCCTTAGTTCGTATACGGCGCGAAGTGGGCGTAGAATCTAAATTTGTTTTATTCATAGAGCAACTACCGGTACTGTTTATAGCAAAATCGTTTAATTTACAACGATATTATTTGAATAATGATAATTGTTTGACCATGTGTGCAATACGGGTTCTACAAATAAGTATATGTCACTATTACAGGAGGTTTCAAATGGGTGTAATAAACCTTGAACCTGCGCTTCTTTAGCGAATATGTGAACTCAATATATGGATATGTCGATTCTTAAAAATAGATAAATGTTGTTCCCATCAAAATAACAAATTGTTTTTTTGTGAGCATTTATTGATTACGAATGCACTAAGGAACCGCAGTTTTAAGTCTTAGAATACCCTCTCAGAATCATTATGTATATAAACAATAAGTAAATATGTGGCTAGCCCCAAAAATTGAATTTCGAACTCACTATTCATATCCACCACGGAGCCACAAACAGATCGCTACAGACAACAGATATCTGGGGCGGGCGTGTCCGGACCAGGGCCAGACCTAGACAAATGTTCGGGTCTAGTCGTTAACACCGAGCCCCAAATGGGTAGCCGATTGGAAAATCGTTGCGTCATCGTTTATTCGGCTTTGAAAGAATTTCTATCCTGGTTAGTGGAAACCTATGGAATTTTATCGCGTCGGTGTGAATTTAAACCTTAAAAAGAACTGTCAATATTTAGTATTCTATAACATTACGGTGCTTGCGAAAAAGGAGTAGGCATATCGATGGTATTCGATCCCAGCCAAAGGATTAGGAGAATATGCCATTATATGAGGCCTTAAAATAAGGGGTATATTATGTTATCCTATACGAGGTAATTCAGAAATAGTATACTAAGCCTGGAACCTAGGATTATTTAGCGCATTTATAAACAGTCAGTAAAGTCAGAGTTTCGAAAAATTAAAAAAAAATTGATCCCAGCAAAATTACAATCCTATAAAGATGTTTAGTTGACTTATCCCAATTCTGACTTCACGTGATGATTACAAATGCACTAACCATACGCAGGTTCAAAGCTTAGTACACCTTTTTTAAATAACCGTGTATATGATCATACACAAAATTTATAAAACTATCGCAAACTAGGACCATAGATAGAGTGGTGTGTCTCAAATGACATTATCATATAAATAGAACTTCCTAGATCTATGACATACATGATAATGTAATATGCCACAGTGCCAAATTGAAATAAAACAAGTAGGAACGTGAGTGCGACAAACGAATTTTAAGTCACGCCCCATTGCCTTTTATGGTGCTAACTTTACCCATGGGTATTGCAAGTAAAACGCAGCGATCTCTCCCGCTGTTTCCGATTTAGCTCTGCCATCTACTGTGTAAAGTCACGTGCTTGCATTAAACAATGTCAATATAATGCAGTAAAAACACACAATACCACTTCCGTTGCAACGTCGATCTTCCTCTTGTTCGATAGCAAACATACAAAACAATAGGTACATGCGGGTTTTCATTGTCGAGAACCGAACAAAACACTGCCGCTGGCTATTTGAAAAAAGCCAAACAAGTACGAATAGGACGCTAGTCGATGACGGTTCTGTGAATGAAAGAAACAACACATGGACCTCAGGCCAAACCTTCACGATGTAAGTGTAAAATCGGTGCATTTGTAATCCAGCGGGCGCTTGACCTAATCGTTTTTTAGATCGATTCCTTTACTTATGCAAGGCATATACATGTATGCCACATTTTTAGATGCTATAATTCTGACGTGATATAGGTTTTGATTTTTCTTTCACGCAGTGAATGACTGAGCACACTAAAAGGCTGTATCTTGTTATGAGTTATATTACAAACTTGAATTTTGTATCAGACTGTTAGCGTTTAGTTTTTCTGTTCAAGTTACGGAACCCTAAAAATATGGACTCTTTTGTCATAAACTTTGATATTCTTTCAAGCATATTGTTTATAGTATAGTAATACTACTACCACTATACAAATTGTCAGTTTTCTATTGGGTGATACGTTATTTATATTTCCTGGAAGGCATTTAAGGACATTACGGGTGTAAACATAGTATTGCCAAATTAACGCAGTAAGTAGCTGTACGATCCCCAACTAAGAAACACTTGTATTCTGGGTACCGTAAAAGCGTACCGTACCTGGGTACCGTAAAATCTGGGTACCGTAAAAGTAGGGTCGATCCCAGTATATAATTACTTTTTAGATATTTAACTCCCATAATTCGAGTACACAAGGTTTTCCCCTACCGGGAATCGAGTCCGGGACCCTTTGGTACGGTTATCAAGGACTCTTACAACAATGCCAATCGGGTTGTCAAATGACATTTATCATTATTGATTCCACTTAGTAATTGTCTCTAATTGATGACTCAAACGCGTTTCTAATGCCCGGAACTATAGTTGTTACATCTTGATTGATAGTTCAGTAAAAATTCTTTAATTTATCGACATTTTCGTCGTGGCCAGCTGAACAGGGGACGCCGCTTATTGAGTAACTAGCTGTTGCCCGCGACTTCGTCCGCGTGGTATTTAACAACGTCTCAACCGTTGGCAACAGCCTGCTCGCGTTCTGATCCCGCGGGACGCTTTGCAGATTGTTGCTATCAAACTTTAAGCAGGCGCAGCGCTGCAACATTGGTTTTAATTTTTTTTCGAGAGATCCAATTTTTTTTTCTAAAATAAAAGTAGCCTAAGTTACTCCTTGTTACATCAGCTATCTGCCAGTGAAATTCCCGTCAAAATCGGTCCAGCCATTTCAGAGATTACCCGGAACAAACAGACAGACAGACAGACAGACGGACAGACAGACAGACAGACGGACAGACAGACAGACAGACAGACAGACAAAAATTTTAAAAAAATTTGTTTCGGTATAGGTAACGTGTATACATCCAAATGCACTTAGTAAAAAGCGGTTATTTTAATATTACAAACAGACACTCCAATTTTATTTATATGTATAGATGACGCGTAACAATGACCTTTTTGTCTTGTGCACTTGAGACCTTTTTGTCTCAGCAACGGAGGCGTCCTTGCTATTGTTTTCCAAGAATCGTTTGTTCGTGTTTAGATGTATTTGTCGGTATTGTGACGTCGCGATATTGAGGATTATAAATGGATGCTTTACCGTCTGAAGCTAAACAAAAGTCATTTATGTTTTGAATTCTGATGAGAGACCGATTGAGACAACAATCGCTAACCCAGATTTACTCAGCGGTGACTGCAACGATCAATTGAGAGCCCAATTGAGTAAGTACTTAAGAGTAAGTACTCAGACATGAGTATTCCGGAAAATATCGAAAAACATGCAGCTTCAGTGTATAGTAGCGAAAGTAACCTGAATTCCAATACTGTTACAACATTATGCTGTAAGCGAAATTAATATTATTATTCCTTCATCGTAAACTACATACGCTTTAATTTTATATTTGGCAACAGTTCCAAAAAATACAATCATAATTGAGATAATGAAAATAATTATATTGTATCGTTCTTTATCGTTAAAAAGCTTAGTTAAGGGTTACTTTTGGGGATTTATTTAAGTGGGCCTGGAATGCGGCCTCTACAATTGGAACGCTTTGAAATATCTTGCAAACAATTAAATGCCAGCCAATGAGTCGCCAGAGACCGCATACGGCGCTCTGCCCCAGCTATTATACGGTGTAGCTGTAACCGTTGTTTTCGACCAATTGAGAGCTAAGTGTTGCGATGTGATGGAATCCATGCTGACATTGAAATTAAAGTATCTATAAGAGAGTAGAATTTGAAACACCCGCCTTCTGAACGATTCGAAATAGCGCTATAGGTAAGTGAGATCGAATAATGAAGATAATAAGGAAATCAAGTTTGAATTAAAAATAAAGTCAGTGGTAAGTTTGTGTAATCCTATTAAAACATTATTTAATATCATAGTCGACAACGAGATACGAGTAAACAATAATTGATATATATATCTGACGACTTAGTAGTGACCCTGCTTTCTGTGCCGAGGGTCTCGGGTTAGAATCCTGGTAGGCAACAATCTTTGTGTGATGAGCACAAATGTTTGTACTCGAGTCATGGATATTTAGCATCTATATAAGTATTATTACCGAGTTCACCCTCAGTCCATTTTACGGTTCCCATAACACAAGCGTTGCTTAGTGTAGGACCGTATAGTTGGTGTGTTCGTCTGGCGATATTTATAGTGATAAATTTCCAAAGCAAATTGACCCCTATTTCAGGCTATTGTGAAGATTTAACTCGAATGAAGACTTAGCTTACCAACTGGAAAGGGTTAAAAACGTTTCAGAATCCGTCGGGACTTTTCCCTAAGACAGCCTATTTCGCTTCACTCGTTAAGGTGAATGCTCAGGGTCGGTTGCCGCACATTTTCGATAGATGGTCCTGTTTTTCTGCAACTAGTTACACGAACATCGAGCATCTATGAGACTTGATGTTGCAAATTGCGAGCACTACTACGACATTGCATTGAAATATCCAAAAAAACATTAACCTGAAATCATTTATAATGGATGAGATACCATGGCTTCTAAAATCCTTGTATAAATAGGCACTCACACATAGACAAATACACGTCTTTTTTGTGCCGCTAGAGCGCAGCACTTGTTAAAAGTCTCGCATACTAAAAGTTGTCTTTTTATGCCACCAGGTAGAGCGATCATAAAAAAACTTATTTATCGGTTGTAAAATAATAGAAATACTTTTGCAAGCTTTGCAATATTAAAAGTTTCAGAAATAAAAGATAGAAAAGAAAAATGTATACTTTCATGTTCGTAAATATAATGTTTATTGTATAGATCTTATAAATATAGCAAGGTTTGCATGATAACTGTAAAAGTATTACGCTTTACAATATACCAGATCAACAACAAGAACAATATTTATTATAATTTACAAGGGAATAAGAAATTTGGCAATGTAGTTCTATACCTAATAAGGGATACAGCTACATTTCCAAATTTCTTTGAAACAATGTTGTTTGTTGTTGGTATTCTAAAATTAGGTAAATATAACATTGTTTCAAATACTAATATTATGATATAGAATCGACTCTATACAATTTACAGTCATCTTGATTCTTGCAACCTCCTGTGCTTCATTCCTCCGCTAAAAAGAAAAAAATAATTGTTTAGTCCAATAATAATTATTACTGTATCCATACTTATTATAAGGTAAATGCTGCTGTGACATGTATAGATTCAATCATTCAATCATCGTTCCAGAGACGGGCCAACATACACCGTCACACTGCAATGCACCCACATTTCACCGATGGTATTTTGGTACCAATGTAATAGAGGGTGAGCCCATCGCCATTATATCGGGCACACGCCTCCTCAATATGAGGGGCATATAGGCCGTAGGCCCAGTGCAGTTTAGTGAACTTCACACGACTTTTGACAGACATGCAGGTTTCCTCACAAAGTTTGCCTTCATCGTACAGCAAGTGATATTTTTTGTGGAAAATAAGATTCGCACATGAAAATCCGGAAATCTCAGTGATGGGAGCCAGGGTTTGAACCTGAACACCTCGTTCCAAGGCGAGCGTTCTGCCAACGAGGCTGTCACTGCTGTACAACTTTGGAATCTATACTAATATAATAGATTCCACTAGATGCGCTGATGTTCTTCACTCTCATAATACGATGGGATGGCAATCCGGTACAATCAGAGAGATCGGGCTGTGTTGTCCGAAGCACAAGCAAGTGATAATCATGAAATTGAACTTGTGTTGTGTAGCCACTTTACAATACGAGTTATGCTCTAAGGTATTTGTTACCAAGTTGTCCCGACTTTCACCAGTGTCACATTCCATCAGTATCTCCATTACAATTCAAATAGCAAACAAAACACAAATTAAAACAAAACTAATCGCAAATCCCACACAATTATTATTTGAATTTTGAAGTAAGTTTTTACATACATAATCACAAACAACATGAAATCGGTCGCAGCAGAGTAGTGAGTCCATTTTTTTTTATAATTCTGGAATTTGGCATCAGCATACCATAGACATGCTGCCAATTTGGTCAAGATATAATAAATTAACTTCGTAGACACCCAGAACAAAATAAGTAACACTATTCTATACATTCTAAGAACTTGGTAAGTGCTTACCGACTTTTATATTTATTAAATATCTATACCTCAGATTAACAGAATCCAAAGAGAATAATTTTAAAAAATATAACAGTAGGTAAGCACATACATAATATCTAAGTACAGAATGTATGTGCATCAAAACCAGTTATTTTCGGCCTAGGCACCTATTTATTATGTAGACGAGTACTCGTATCCGAGGTATAAGGTTTTGCGTTCAGAAACGAAAAAAAAAGTAATATCAATATATCTAAAACTAAGTAGGTTTCTAGTTGGTACCAATTTATAGCTACTCTATAATAAATCGGTAAGTAAAAAGAAGAGAAATAGGTGCACATAGGTATGTTTTCTTATATTTATTCAATTACGAGCTATGTCGCACTTGATTTGTTCAAACGTTCAAGGGGTATCCCATTCATTAGGCTTCCCTATAATTTCGAAAAACCCGTTCATACTAGGTGCCGGGGCTTGCTTTCTTGTATCGCCAATCGTGTTAGGTTAGTTGGTTGGATATATATGTATGTATATATATATATACATACATGCCTTGCTGGTTGGTACCTTCCTATAGCTAGTCAGTAAGTAAGAAGAAGAGATAGGTACACATATAGGTCGCTATGTAGATTTTCTCAGATTGATTCAATATTGAATAATTACTAAAAACCGATGTTACGAAATATGTCGCGCGAGTCGCTGTCGATGTATTCTAACATTTTTTCTAGTCACAGCTGGCTGTGCTACTGATATATATATATATATATATATGTATATCTATACTAATATTATAAATGTGAAAGTTTGGATGGATGGATGGATGAATAGATGGATGGATGTTTGTTACTCTTTCACGCCCGAACGGCTGAACGGATCTGGATGAAATTTGGCACAGAGATAGATTACAGTCTGGAATAACACATAGGCTACTATTTATCCCGGTAAAATGTATGGTTCCCGTGGGATAGATGTTTTAATTTTTCATACTTTTTATCGCGGGTAACACCGCCGGGCGCATCTAGTATATATAGATATATATATATATATATATATATATATATATATCAGTAGCACACCCGGCAGTGCCTAAAAAAATGTTTGATAAATTGATCAATAAATCGACAAAGACTCGCGCGACATATTTCGTAACACGACATCATCTAGCTATGGCCTTGGAAGGTGTACATACTACCTATATATATTTTCGTTATATTACTACCACACCATGTTGGAGTAACACGGCCGAGCTGTGTGTTTTGGAAATCTAATATTCACTTACAGAAACAATATCAATCATTCAAAAAGACAAGCCCACCGGCAAGATTTGAACTTGCTATAGTACACGTTTGCATCAACCGTGTAGAACATTAGGCTACGTAGACCACTAGTCAAGACGACGAATATTTTGATAGGTTTCAATGATATTTACAACCAATTGAAACATGACATATTCATTCATTCATTGATTATTTAAAAAAATAAATACATGCCTTATGTAGGTATGTAGGTTATTTTATTATAATAACCCGAAAAAATATGTTTTGGGTGCAGACAAATCCTAAAAACTTGGATTACAGGAAATAGGGATACATGACGATCTGCACACACAGATAATAACACACCCCAAGTGGCTCAAGTGAAAAACGTAGGTACATGCGATTGTTCGTAGGTTCGATGGACGAACGAAATTTATATGTATTTTTTATTTTTAATTTTTTATTATGAATCTTTATACTTATTTATAGAAAATTTATATCTCTCTATATATTATAATGTTATGTCTTTATGTATTATAAGTAAAAACTCCTGCTGCCATCTGTCGCCGTAAATACTGAAAGACAAAGAATCGGATGCTTTATTAGTTACGGGTTAATTTGGACAGAGGCGCTTTTATTCACGCACACAAGCCTAAAATTTAATATCGTTTTATGATGTTATTACTATAAGATTTTGCCTGATATTTCATTCTGCGAGCTCTTTAATTTATAGAGAATTGATAACAATGCTTGTACAACTAAAAAACTGTATGTGTATCGAGTATTACAATGTTGAAATTTGTATGGGAATGCGACTGATCGCTTCCACCTTAATGGCAGTCGTAAACTAAATCCCGGACCAAAGCTAATGAGAATGAATGAATATCTGTTTCCTGGAGTGTATAGGTTCCCGAACGTTTGCTTTCTACCCGCATAGAAAAGATAAAGACGATTTGTGGTGACAAATATGTATGTGAGGGGATAGTAATATCGTACTGTGAGAAAACTAAGAAATGTTAATGTATCCAGTTGAGTTATACTGTGATGCCAAAAACAAAGGGTTGTAACAGGTCCTGAAATATACATTCTTAAAAAAAAAATACAACCGAATCAAGAACCTCCTCCTTATTGAAGTCGGTTAATAAATTAGATTTTTTTTATATAAATTTGATATACAAAGTCAGTACCTTATGGCCTTATGACCCTTGCCTGTTCATTTCCATTGGATTGGCATTCCGAACGGATGGTATTAAGTTGTAGCTTAGGTTTTTGTAGATAACAATTTTGCCGATTTATAACTAAATGGTTTACATGAATAAAAAATATTTTGATTCTGATTCTTGTTAATTGGATAAGATTCCTTTTATTACCAACCTAGCATTCCGGTATACCTAATAACATCACGCGTTTGATGAATTTTATCAAGATTGGTTCCTAGATTTTTGTTTCGAGATATTAAAATAAATAATCTCGTTTTAGAAATGACAATTTCATTTTGTCATAGATAAGGCATCATGATTCTGCGAACTCACTTCTAGCGTAAAACATATAAATAAATAAAATAACCTACAGGTCCAAACTAAATCTGACCACAAGTCACAAGAACATACTTAAGAATTCTTCAAAGAACGTTCTTCAATATAACTACAGTCATTACAGCAAATATCGTCCTAAGAGAAATCGATAAAGCCATAAACTACAGCGCTACGGTCCATTCGTATATTTCCTTGACCATTCATTCTATCGTCTACCCTCTCATTTGCCCCACAGCTCGGTAGGTAACATACTTCATTGTAGGCGAGATCGTTTCATATAGAACTGTAGATATAAATGAAGGTAGTCGTCCCTTTTCTCTGAATAGCAATTCTGTCCGGGCATTACATTACAAGGATACCTATTTTCGATTGGAGCAAAATGTATTTTTAGTCTTTGATTCCATAGCAACAGCTACAATTAGATGCGTGTAGAAAATTGGGTGTATTTCTTATTATTAAAAACATATTTCTATTGTCTCCAATAAATGAATTGTCTGTAAGAAATTGCGCCATCTTAGAAAATAAAGTACAATGCACAAATTCTTGGCCTAGTGCCTGTAGGGCCGTAGTCATCCGCTCTCGATTGCGGAGCCGTTTTCTAAATCTTAGCTTATGTTGTCAAGTGACAGAGGTCCTCGTATTGTCTGACAGGTTGGGTAATACTCGTAATAATAGCACAATGTATGTATAATGTAAAAACTGAACCAGGTATATCGTCTCACTCCACGGTCCTACAGCCTACTGCAATAAATACTTACAGCGAGCTGTACCCGGTCGAGGCCGCAACGTGCTTTCAAGGTATAGAGTTACGATAAAAAGAGAAGTGCATACGTAATAATAATTTAAAGAACGCATAAAATGCAGCGATGTGCGAGTTAAAGTGCACTTTATTGCTTTGTAGCAAGATTCGCAATTTATTAACATGTCATTGCTGAGTGAAATATCTTTTCGTAAGAACTATTTGATAATTTGTGCCTGAAATAAGACGATGGAATGTTGAGGATGTTAAGAAGATATTTTATAAAACCAATATCGTTCCGTTTACTAGCTCAGTTAAAATCTTATTTGCATAACTTCTCGAGATGAAAACGGTTAAAAAGATTTTTTATGCATACACTTACTTCCTGGCTCGACCGTCGGATATTCTAATAAAACCGTTATAATACTGTACAAAGGTCAATTAAGTTTTTGCGTCACTATTCATCGCTGTTAACCTCGGGTGTTGTTTACTTACTGGCTTGTTTGCTATTGTATAGAAATACCTTGTAAGCGTAGACAGTTTGTCTTTATGTCGCCAAACCTCCTTTTAAAAAGTGTTGTATCGTGTTTGTGCTCTGTATAGAAACTACTATTTTAGTAAATTGTCAAGGGAGAATCTAACATGACCAAATTAATTGTACTTTATGGAAATGTTTAGTGTGTCACACCTCAACCGATGGGAGTATTGGGTACAACACCAGGGATTCAGGCCTTGATAGAATGTTGTTTACGTATGTGCTTACTGTTAGGTAACTAAGGTAGTATTGGTAGCTTTGTAGGTGTGCATCCATTCCTTCTTGTCAATCTGTCAGTCAGACTACCTCTAATACTAAAATAGATGCTCGGTTATTACGACGAAAAGTATGTACCTATGTTACTACATATTCTAAGGTTATATGAAACAATGACGGAAATTTAGAATTTTTAATAGCCATGGGAGGATATTTTATAGACACCATAGTTTATTTTAATGAGCTTATCTCCTAAGCGATTATAATGGAGGCATATAGGCTGTTATCAGCACCTGCTGATAACGTTGTTACGCGTAATGAAGCCACAGGAGCCGTATCATCGCATTTATCATTGCTGTTTGTTTATGTCTGGATCTATTCACTTACTGGTAGATGGTTACCGGTTAAGAATATTTATTGTTCTTTTGGAGATATAATTTGAATAAGTAGGTAGTTTAGGATGATCTGATTGCGATGGTAAAAAGTGTATGTGACCAAATCTGGGCTCTATTTATATGTATATAGATTATATATCTTAATTCGTTACCTATTTAGCTAGATACCTTTTATCTAGAATTGAAACCTTTTGAGTCGAAGTTGGTCTATCTACATCTTTGCTTTAGGCATCAAAATCAGAATATTTTTCTTCATGTAAACCGTTAGTTAAGTACAGTATCTATGAATCGTCAAAATTGTTACAAAATGCTAAGATACTTACAACTTGACCACCCGTTCGGAATGCCGTTCCTATGGAGAAGAAGAAGAAAAAAGATCTTTAACATTTATGAGCAGTATATTATAGGAACGGCTAGGTAGGCTTGATTAGCTAGTCATAAAAGTACTAACTTTAGGTATATAATTACAAGTTAATGGGTACATGGTTACCACATTTACAAATTACTTTTTTAAATCTCCACGCTTATACATAATTATGTGGAATTATATTAACTTAAAAAAAAAACAATTTTCTTTCAAGCTTCTTTAATGTTGGGAATAAACAGGATGTTAGACAGGGAGTTGAAAATAAAAACAATTTGGTTTAAAAATATTTTGTTATGTTTTCCTGAGTGTAATACCAACAAGATAATTGCAGAGGCCGGCTGTATAAGAAAGGTTAAGTAAATGAGGACCAGCGAAAATGTTTAGACAAAGGAGAAAAATACAACATTTGGCCATTTGAAGCCCTCATGAATATTCAAATAACTCGCGCTAGGCCTTATTGTTGAGGCCACTAACTGGTGCTAATTGTAATAACTTTATATATTTGAGTGTTTTAGATGGTCAAACATTAAAACAACATTAAGAGAAATTTGATGTAAAGATCTTTTAGCTCTATTTTAGTGCTACAAACAGACCCAGAAGTTAATAGCATAATAACCTAAATATATAACTTGTCTTGGGACTTTTTATCAAGTTTTTCATATTGATTTCTTATATTTCCGCGAAAACTACACATTGAAATAAAACGATGGTTAAGGATTCTATCGCGTTTATTTTTTGTTTTTTACGTTCCCGACGTTTCGGATGCTTTACAGCAACCATGGTCACGAAACGTCGGGAACGTAAAAACAAAATATAAACGCGATAGAATCCTTAAAAATAGTTTTATTTCAAAGTTTTTCATTATTATACCACATACGTGCAAAAAGATTTCACTGCACGCGCTTTCAGTTTTTTTTTACAATGTATCGTAATCCAATTACTTAACTGCACCAACAAAAAACTGTAACCTGCATCGGCCTGAGCTCCGTGCAGTAACCTACTTTGAAGGAGTCCCGGCAAGGGTCCCATATTTTTTATCGACACATTTCGATAAGGATGGATGTTGTTTTTAAGTCGGGACTAGAGGACGCAGCGGGGCGCGGGGGCATAGGGGGGACGCGAAGTGGGTCGGCGCAAGGGTTGCCAGGCTTACCAAACCCACCCGGGAATATCGTAGGTCTCCTTACACTTTACGTAACATATTTTAAACGTCATCTGAGCCATATACGTGGTAATAGCGTATAATAATGGAGTTGAGCGTGCTATCAAGTTGAACTACAGTCCAATTTGACGGACCAGTGAAAGGAGACGTCGTTAAGAATGGTTATACACCTATCTTAGGTTGGGATTTATATAAGATTAAGCAAGAGGTTAGCGGTGTCTTAATAGAATCCTTTGTGTATAAATTACTTAATCAGGATGAATTGGGTGCGACTCGAAGGTTAGAACTATTATTTACATGGGAAAATAAGTCTACTTACATGATAAAAGCTTTGGTAAAAAAATACATACTTTACAAGTCAAGTAAAGTTGTACGGTAGATATTTCTTTACGTGATGGATATTATGAATAAGGATGTTAAGACTGATAACATCAGTCTATAATAACTTATTTTTTTTTCTACATACATGCTTTGAGCCCCATATTGACCCCCTTAGGGGTCGAATTTCCAAAAATCGCTCTATAGTGCACCTCTTGGGTACTCAAAGAATATATCTTTCCACATTCAAGTGTCTAGATCCACTGTGTTAGACTGCATTGTCTGTCAGTCCAGTAATCAGTGCTAGGAATTTTAATGAAATAGATTGTTGACGTCAAACAAAAAAAAAAATACAATGTCATATAAACTGTTAATTAATATGACATTCCAATTTTGAATATATCATCTTCCGCATTGTCGCACGCGATCAATGCATCTTGCGGTCGGTATTTTTAAACAATACACGGGCAACCCCGTCCGCGTCTCCGCGATAGGTATTTATAGCGCAGCCGGCACCATTGGAATGCGCATCACCCACCTACAACCGCAGCCGGCAACAACATCGCCACAACATCGCCACTGTCAAGTTCATTATTCACTTATCCCGGGATGGAGGAACTTTTGAGCCCTCGTCTTTATCTTAGTCCTAATTATAGAGTTTGTTATCTCTCGTATTACTTGCGTTGACAGTGGAGTGAGTCATTTCCCCTCGTGTGGATACCGAGACAAATTCCTTGAGAACATTTAGCCGGTTGCCGTATTGCCAAGCGTAATTGTAATCTGAGGGCTTAGTATGAGTTTTGAAAGCAAGTAATCGAAATATTCCATAAATAAAATACCTTATCAATATTTGACTACATTTAAAAACTCATATTAAGGGCCCTGTGCATTGAAATCCCTGTTTTTGAGGGTGATATACACGAGCTCATTGAGATGTTTTATAGTTAGAATATGAAACACGGACGATACCAGATACTTACATTACTACGTAATGGCCCTATTTCCTTCCATAATTATCATATAATAATATAGTTCTAAGTACACGTATTGTATTTCACGGCACATATTCTTAATTAGCAAAGTAATTAACAGTATAATAGTTACGTTGCGATTACTCGGGCAGCGATCGAAATTCTAAAGATTTTTTTATTAATCGTACTCGCAAACAGGATCCATGAATAAAAGTTTATAGTTAGCCAATTTGTATGCGGGACTGGTTTGCAGTCATGAATTTTTAATTTCTGAAGTATTTCTGCAGTTTCGAGGAGAATTTGTACTATAATACGCGTCAAGATACAAAGTACCGTTATTTTTTTACGATCGATTGCAGCAGAGGTTTGAATGCCAAAACCCCGAGATAGTTTGTGGATACGATATTTAAAAATCCCTAGATAGTTCTTGCATACGATATTTTAAAACCCCGAGATAGTTTGTGGATACGATATTTAGTACCCCTAGATAGTTTGTGGATACGATTTTTAAAAACCCCTAGATTGTTGGTGGATACGCTATTTAAAACCACTACATAATATGTAGATACGATATTTAAAAACCCCTAGATAGTTTGTGGATACGATTTTTAAAACCCCTATATAGTTTGTGGATACGATATTTAAAACCCCTAGATAGTTTGTGGATACGATATTTAAATAGATTATTTGAATCAGCGCTATTTGGAAATTCATTGAAATGTATCATCAAAAGGGTTGTTTGTATGCTGAGACTTCCGATGAAGTGATTCAATAAAAAAAATAAACTCCTCTTTTGAGTATTGTTAGCAGAGAGTGGCATCCCCAAATATTTGCTAATACGCCACGCAGTAAACCTATATAACTTTGTACCTTACCTAAATTAGAAATATGTAATACTATAGCAGTGCTTCATTATTATCACACAGAACACTCTATTGATCGCTAAAAAAGCACGCGAAAATAATACAAAATTGTACATCAAACGAAACGAATTGAAAATAGTATCTTTAACCCTTAATAGCCTAGAGTTTCAATTTTGATACCAATCTTAGTTAGTTTAGTTTTTTTTTTATAGGTTGGCTGTACGTATTTTACTGTTGTATAATATTCTTTCCAACGAAATTAAAAAAAAAAACAAATGTCATTATTATTAAACACAATAACATTAAACACAGTAATATTAAAAATAAATCACTTTCGTAAATCAGGCTACTAAGGATTAAAATTCCGTCTACCCTTGTCTATCGGGTCACGTTCCGAAGCAAATTGCACGTCTATCCGTATATTGGAGTTTGATACCGCGCGGGCGGGGTTATTGAATCACAAGTCGTGCCAGCTGGGGCCGGCACCACCCCGGGGCTGGGTACACCCTGACACGCCATATTTCCAAACTTTCCACTCATACGAGCCCCTAAACTTATAAATTAAGTTTTAAAGGCTAGCTAGCTGTGTCGGCGACGTTGCATATTTTTTTTCTCTTTCGGATGAATACTTCTATTAACGGAGATAAATCGTTTTTACGCGAATAGAAATTGAGATAGACGGAGAAATAATAAAAAATAAAAATCGCGGAATCCGCCTATGTATCAAAAATAATATGCACAACCATGTTTATTTGCCAAATATTCAATCTGCGGACACGGTCCAGTTACAGTCACAACTAAAATAATGATATTTAGTGCTCAATCCTTTCTTAAAACCGCTTTTGATATAACTAATGAAGTTAAAGCACCTGTTCAACAAGTTACTTATTGAGTCAAGTAGACTTCACGCGGTCTCGAAATAATTGCTAGCTGCGGTACTTTTTTCACAGATCTCTAACAAAAAAAACCTATAATATACCAGTGTTGGATACAGATCTCCCCTCAATGCGATGCAGATTCCGGTCATAGTCCAACTTGTCCGGTGCGGGTCAGTGACCTAAGTGTAAAAAATGCAGAATTTCGCAACCTTTCTCTTAATCAATGTTTGAATGGAAGAAGTCTCAATACATGTATCGTTGCTTCGAAGTTACAACATGAAACGTGAACTGAGTATGTAACATTCTAAGGTCAATCCTCCAAACCCACATACGTTATAGGTTTTATAATATGATGAGTATTATATGCATCCATTAAGTTAGTACTAAAATGCGCATCTTTATCCACCATACATTCCTACCACTTATTTATATGTAACACTAGCTGTCTCAGCGAACTTCGTACCGCCTCAGAATAAAATGTATGATAAAATAAATTATCTTCATTATATATTTTTTGTAGATCTTTCCGATAGTTTACTAGTTATTCTGCTATTCGGTGCGGAGACAACTTTAAATAATCTAATATCATAAAAATCGTCCCACCCATTCTTGAGTTATAAATGGTGTGACTAACACGACTTTGTTTTATATATATAGATTTAATTATCATTATTTATTACCATATCGCTTAATATATCGCTCAATAAAAAAAACTTGTTTTTAGATCAGAAAGTTGATATAAGAATGGAATAGAAATTCATAATGAGTAGTCTCCGTGAATTTCTATTATGCACCAGCGACAAATTCATAATAGTAACTAACATTTAGCGTAAAATGAATATCGATAATTTACATTATGCATTCAATACTATATTTCAAAGATCAATTCTAGGTTACTTAAGAAACAAAATTGCAATTGGACCATAATTACAAATTTCTTTATAGAGTATCGATTGTACCAGTTGTGTTGTCAGGTCACGCGAAGTTGGCTTATACGACGTAGGGCTAATAGGAAGGCAAATGACAAATGACAGCGCTTTGATGACAGGACACGACCCTCTCCGCTTACCTTAAGCGAGGCACGTGCTGGCTGGGCAAACATAGCCCGCTCACTATTCCAGTGAAAAGATGATAGATCCATCAATCCATCAAACAACCGAACTCATCAGCATTGTTTATTTACTTACCGATCTTATAAAACGTTTACTACAGATTAATTTTGTGTACACGATTATAAGTAATATGCTTGTGGGAATACAGTCGCTAATTAGTAAAATAATTATGATGATCTTCTCACGTGATGGAAAAAAATCGACCGCGAGAATTGGGTCTCGTGTTTTAGAGATTGTGGAGGAAAGTTTCTATGCCCGTTGCTAAATTCCTCAGATAGGAAAATGCCTCATTAGTCGTGTAGTCGCACGCGTCTGACGCGCGCACGCTCCTGGATTCGATTTCAAGAATGTGGATTCCTGGATATTCCTTGAGAAAATGGGGCTATTACTAATGGCACGCAAACGATACTTAGATATCTTAGTCATTATTTGGGACATTGTTATATTGCATGTTGAAATGAATTGGGCTCAACTGGCTGTAAAGATAGGTTAGTATGCCTACTTCTGTACTATCCTGAATTTTGTTTATAAATTCAGAATTTCCGGGGGCATATTCTCAAGCTCCGACAACATTATATTCATTAGTATAAAAATGAATGTATACTTTACTTTGTATTACGTTACGTAGTAAAATGTAACTTGAGGATGTAATAGTTATCAAAAGACCTATATGTTACTATTTACGTTCCAAGAATAGGCTTTGAATGGCAGGCACGGGATGGAGTCTTGAATACAAAATACAAACACTAAATTCAACTGCGGAATAGTGTACCAAAGAAAAAAAAAATAAGAACAATAGCTTGAATGTCCTTTGTTGTACTGAGGTCTAAGTTTTTCTTTACGTTCAAGGTATTAAAATTCGAAAGATTGCAAGAAATACAATTTTGTTCAATAACTACCAGTTTTTTCAACAATAACGTCGTAACTTGATAACAACAAACAAAAGTTGTTTTTTTCTAAACATGGCAATTAGCAATCACAACGCCCACGATACTGAATATTACATTAGATATCGACCAAAAGTTTTCCTTTGGCTAGCTAAACAAAAAATATGGTAACAGCATTCCTGTTTAATATTTATTCGTGAATTTATTATATTTTCGAACTATATTTGTCACTTGTAAAGAAATTCGAATTACTTATGTGTTCCCGAAATATACTTTCTCCAATCCGATCACGATAATCTATTACCCATCCAAACTCTCCAACGCGCGGTGCTCCATACATATTGATATCAATAAAACGCCTTTGGGAATTTTCCCTAATGTTTATTTATCGCCGCCGTCCTTTTGATGTATGTATTAAAAGCCCTGTAAGTAGTTTTTAAAATCCCGTTCTACTTAAAGGAGGTAGGTAAACGGTCCAACGAGCACGGGATGGTAAACGACGGACCACGTATAAGAGGATTTAGCAGGTCACAGGCCGCTTGGGACAGCTCTTTTGACCTTCTAAGATGAGGACTGTGCCCTTTAGAGTTGTATGTAATCATGAATGTAGATGTAAAAAGATTCGATGTTTAGATTTTATGTTTCATGTTAAATAAGTTGATATGACATTTGTTTATAATAAGAACGGAGCAATGATTTTTAAATAATGTTTAAAACACTTTCGTTCCTAGCTTGTTCAGTTTAGTTAGGTAAGCCAATAGGTTGACCAGCATTTTAGGCATGACTGTGATTACGATTGTTGGTCTAATTATTATTTAGACTTCTCCGTAATCCCGAGGGTATATTGTAAACTGTTAGTCCGTAGTATCTGAAACACACACACATGACAGCACTTTCGAGTATTCAGTAACCTGAAGAATTATTCCCACGTTCTAATTTTATAATAATAATATTATCGCGAAGCGAATACACCAACTATATGGTCCACACTAAGCAACGCTTGTATTATGGGTACCGTACAATGGACTGAGGGCGAACGCAGACAGTATTCGAACCCGGAGCTGAAAACAGGATAACTAGCAACTGCGCTAATCAGGTCATCAAAATAATATAATATTAGTAACCTAAATTTCACCAGGGTGTCAGATTTATTCAAGTTAATTGAGCAGTCGATTATGCTGACTCCTACTCGTTGGGTCTTGGACGCAAGACGGCAGTATTCCGCGTAAAATATCTACGATGATACAAATCAGGGTAGACTAAAAACGTGCACAAACCCCGAAGAAGTTAGGACAAGGCTAGGAACAAGAAGAGACATTATAGTTAATTTGTCGGAAGATCTTTGTGAAACCTATAAGAAAAAAATATCTAAGCAGGTTACAGCGACATCCTTCCATCCTACACAATTATGTTTGCCGATGGCAATTCCTTGATTTGGATTAAATAGCACAGGAAAAGAATAAAAACAAGCAAATTGAAAATTATCTCTAGCCTCAGAAGTGGAATTATAATCCTTCCTTCTAAAACAAAATGTATTTTTGCTGTACCCAAATTTAAAAAATGTATACACAGCTCGAATATAATAATGTCACTTACTTTTTCCTCTTTTACTATAGTCCAAATCCTGTGCACAGTGGTCCAAAATTCAAAACGGAATTATACAAAAATACCACTGAATGGTGATCGCATGCACACAATACGACTATTACTTTTCACACGACGAACACAACGGCATCGAAATATTTATAAAAACCAAACACAAACTAAATGGTAATACGACTGGTCTGCGATCATTGTTCACTGCTTAACTTTGGCAACTTGTGTTAAAGTTGCGGATGTGTATTGCGGAGGTTAAATACTGAATCATTGTGATACACGTGATGACTTAGGGTCTCGGTCGCCGGCCGGCCGGTCCCAGCGACGTGAGCGGAGTACTGTTCTGTCAAACCAAGCCAGCTGGTTTGAGATCACCCGCCACTCTGGCGGACGAACTTGGAACTAAACGGAGCCTCCGAGCGAAACGGCACAACTCGACACTGTGACGTTACGATTTATTGATTAAAAGTTTGATAACTGCGTAGGTTATTATGTGTTGCCGTTATTTGTATCAACTAGTAAATACTAATTATAGTATGTTAAGCGTATTAGCTACTGTGGTAATAGTTTAATACAGTATCTTGTAACAATAGTAATTTTATTCGTTCATATTTATAATTTACCTGCTCCATAAAACCTTTTTTTGTACCTTTGAATACATTTCAAATCTTAAAGAAAATAAAAACCACCCACATCGCCGAGACCTGGCTTGTTATGTCATTATAACATGATCCCATAAAAAGGAATTTATCTATGAATGTGTGTAGCTATAAAAACATGCATAAAAGGAGTTATCCACCTACACTTTCCCGTACCGAATAGGAGCGCAATGGCGGCGCGTCGGCGCTGGGGGGGAGGATATTGACTTGCGGCGTCGCCAGTGCGCATGTACCGAATCATGTGTTTCTGTTTTTAAGCTGTACAAACACTGTATAAGAACATTATTGTTAATAACCACGTCGACAACTAGAATCCTTTAATCACTTTAATGCTCTTTGATTTCACGTTGCCTGTTTTTATTCGACGTCTGGCAGGCTAACGCATTGGGCTCGCATGAAGGTTAGCCAGCTCGGCCTTGACTTCGTGCGTAATTAAACGTTTTATTTCGCACGGTATTTTTGCGATTCTTGTATTTTTCATTGTCACCAAAATAAATATTTATTGTTAACTAACACAATTAATTTGTCGGTTTATATTTACTTACGTGAGTATATTACTTGCCTTATAGAAAAAAATCTAATTCTCAAATATCAAATTATTCAAGTTACATGCAAGAAATCCAAAAGTGCAGACGGCGTTTGGATGCAGACATCTCAAAGTTTTGGCCGGGCGCCAACATTCCGGAGATTTCGTGCAGAAGTCACTTTTTCGACGGTTTTCGCCTTCAGCGTAGACAGGGACACGGAAAGAAAGGAAGCAATTACTTAGATTTATGGAATCCAACGCAAAAAGTCAGTGTAGCGCTTGGGATTTTTCGAGCTCACAAAAGTGTTTTTCCAATACCCGAACGTTTTTGATTTAAATTGCGGCGTGGAAAAGTATTTTTTTTCTGCGAACTGTGGTGTTACAAATTATTTGTAAACATTTTCATTTTCTTTGCGGACGAAATATGGCTGCAAGTAGGTCTAGCTACTTATTACGTACTTACTTTATGTAACATATTTCGGATAATAGATAATAGATAATTTTTTATTATTATTTGTTTATTATTAACATTGTTAATAATTCTAGATTATTAATTATCGGCCGTGGTTTTTATAAGTCTGAGGGCTTTGTCTGTAGCATTCTCGCTAGAGGAATCGGCCCAGATCAACTAACACAATCGACTCATAATGAACAGGCAATGGTGTTGTAATTATCACTTTACAGATTTCCCAAACCAACTATCCAAACTGGCATTAACTATTTTATTACCATTCGATTCGATTGTAATGACATGGGGCCATAGTAGGAGTTTTGTACGAATTCAAATATCGATTGAGGGATCGGATGCTCCCACACATTACCAGTAAAACTCAACGTTTTCGCTAAGTACCCTGGTATAGTTCGGCCACATCTGGGTAACGTCAATGTTAATGTTAATGCCAATGTACACCTTAATCATGGCCTTAAAAATTACCACGATAAACGCTTGGCTCCATTAGCGATGACGTTCTTTATATCAAATTATAATATTCGCAGTCGGTACAAAGGTACTGTTTATTACTACGTAGTATAAAATACCGTATTACTGATTTGAAGACAAGTGTAAACATTATACGAGTACTCATCTTGGTAAGAAACTATATAGAATTTATTTTCAAACGTGTCTGTATTCACAGGAAAAGCGTTAAATCCTAAAGTTAGTGGCTACAATGGTTTCCAAATCTTGGGATAATACCAATAATATTTGTGAAATAACCTTTTAGTTTTGGTGTAGAACACAACATGTAAAGGTAGTCATATGGAGAGTATCCGCTAGGAGGCGTTAGTGGCCTTCCTTCCGCCAAACATTATTTAACAGAACTTGTCTGATTCATATTTCTCACGGCTTAACATAGATGGCGTTTATTTCAAGTCACATCTTTTCGCGCGATTTTTTTTTTAAATCGTACACAAATTGAATTGGCTTCGAAACTTAAAAATATGCGTCAATGAGTCACTACTGTTGTGGGTAAATATATATATAACACAGTATGTAATATTTATATAACTAAACACAATTATTTAGGGAGCATGAGTGGCACCTAGTTAAGAAATAAACATTTTCCCAGAATATCGACAGCGTCGGAGTTACTTTAATGTTGGTAGGTAATACCTTGTACCGCCGGGGCGTCACGGTAGTGTGCTCGTAGAGCGATCCCGTGGCGCCCCACAACAGGCAGAGAGGGCGGCGCTGGGTTTTAGTGGGTACTCTGGTCTCGTCCAGGAGCCCCACATAACCGTCCAAGCTCCCCCGGGCTTGGGCGGTATGCGTAAATGCATTTCCCAACGAAAACAAAAAAAAACAGGTAATACCTTGTTAATCTGTATTACTTTGAGCGGACTAAGAGACTAGACGACATAATTACTGTTCTAATTAACAAGAATAGCTAATAATTACTTTTGTCATTATGTTTAACTTTGACGACAACGAAAACAGTATAATGCACACAATAATTGAGTTTAAACGTTGTATTGTGACGTGCTTCAAAACGTTTCCAGGTTATTCGTACGTTCTTTGAAATTAGGCCCATTAACTGATCACTCTCGGTTCATTGATAAAATAATAATTCAAGCTTTGCTTACACGGATATATAGTCGTATTTGTAGTGGTTTAACTATACCTACGCCTGATAGTTGTTGTGGTCGGCTCTTTATTAACCGAGGTTAAGTAGCTAGACATTTTTAAAATTACCATCTCATTTCAAAATGTTCCAATGTCACTAAAAGTGTAAATACACATAAGAATATTAACAAAAGTAAATGTGGTTGCTGTAACGCAGCCGAAACGTCGGGAACGTAAAACCATAAAATAAACGTGACAAAATCTAAAAAAAATGTTTTATCTCAATGTGTAGTATTCGCGTAAATATAAGTAATTAATGTCTATTAATGTCTATTAAAGCAGTGATAGCCAAGTTGGTAGAACGCTTGCCTCGGTAACGAGGATTGCAGGTTCAAACCCCGGCTCGCACCTCTGGGATTTTTCATGTGCGAATCTCACTTTCAACCAAGATTATCACTTGCTAAACGGTGAAGGAAAACATCGTGAGGAAACCTGCATGTCTGAGAGAACCCCTCGAAAGATGTGTGAAGTCTGCCAACCCGCACTAGGCCAGCGTGGTGGACTATGGCCTAAATCCCCCCTCGCATTGAGGGGAGGCCCGTGCCCAGCAGTGGGACATAAAAAAGGGCTGGAATTATTATTATTATAATGTCTATATCCCTCCTTAGTAAGTATAAAGTAAGATCGTCTTAGTACTCCCGATACAACAATCATAGTAAATTTTTACTTTTTTTCATATCATCTCGTTTGATCTCGAGCGAGCAGTCTGATATATAGAATAATATAGCAAAGTACCTCATACAGTATCATATAGCAATGTACATTACAATAATTAACAGCTTTAGTTTACGATCGACAACACACATCGTAATACTTCGCTAGAGCGGGAACACCCACGTGTACGTTCTGTTTACAATTTCCATCGCATCCGGGTCATAACATAGTATACCCACTTTATAAAATGTATTACGAAAATAGAACTATCGCTACAAAACAATATGGTTGCATAGGTACAGAGACAGACAGAGTACCAAAATATGAGGTTTCGTACCAAATTACATAACTAGTAGGTACCAAGATGACGGGCAAAATGTTTCACATTCAAAAGATTTCTATTCAACAATATTGCTTAAGGCCCACAATAGTGTATGTAGTTTATTTATGTAGCAGAGTACCTCACTCAGATTATGAGAAGCGATATAACAGGGTCATAAATCATACATAATGGAATGTAGGTGATACCGTATTAACTTAACTTTGCCCTTTGACAATGTATCCCATCACTATCTGGGCTGTATAGTCATGACAATGTGGTCTGTACGAAATAAAATAATTGCGATATAATCATTTGGTTAGTACATAAATAAATGTACTTACTGATTCCTAAAAAATAAGTTTTAAACAGATTAACAAGAGACGCCAGTAAATTAATATTTATACCTACTAAAACATATATGAATTAAATTGACGTAAGTGTAAGTGTAAGATGTAAAGCAGCCGAAACGTCGGGAACGTAAAAAACAAAAAATAAACGCGATAGAATCCGTAAAATTAGTTTTATTTAAATGTAAGTGTATGCCTACTTAATATTTCATATTTGACTGGAATTTAATATTAAGATAATCCTCGAACGCTATTACAAAAAAAATATAAAAAATTTGTTGATTGTACAATAAGTGCATATAATAGGTCATTTTCTCCGAGACGTTTATCTAATGGAGATATTTAAGTCGAAGATAAAATTGCTGATATATTTTTTAATCTTTATATATGAAACTTTAGACTATGGCCTGAGGTCTTATACTTCCTCAACATAAGTACATTTTATAATATTTTTGTTACTTATACTCACCCTTTAACCTTCCTGGTTTTAAATTTTTATAGGGCTATACAGAACACAGAAAGATTATTTATATTTATGGAGTTTTGTTGTGATGGGTTTCATGGACATATTGTCTTTGTCAAAGAAAAAGTAAACACTTTTATCGACTAGAGCTAGAAAAGCAGATTTAATCCGCTTACACCCAACATAAACAGGGATTTTACGAGCATGAGAAGTGAAAATATTATTACATTAATTAACTTGATCTGTATTTGAGACCTAAATTCTATTTTATTGTTACGACGGAATGTTCACGTGATGAGTGTCGGCTATAAAAACATTAATCCTCTACCTACACTTCGTGTAACAAATATATGCTATATGTTGTCTAATGAACGTGTCATGAAAATTAGCACAATCAGTATTTATAGTGTTAAAGTATTTCAACAATTGCCACTTTTATTTTAAACTTATAAAATATTAATGCAGCTACTTACTGAATTGAAACTTCGCGACGACGCCCCGTCTTTTCTCCCTCAACTTATTCCTGAGTATCCTCCTCTTTAAGCGGCTAAGTACCACGTCAGCTTCATCCACACTCTCGGAGGAGGAAGTATGAACAACTTGAATCGTACCACTTACAGAATAACTCCTCTTTTTCTCAAATACAAACGTATCTCTATACATAGGCTCGATCTCCGATATCCCACGTCTGTAAATTTTTAAGCGCTTTTCCATTTCACAATCGGCGGCGTCGTCAGTCGGAATATTAATGAATTCATTGTCTGTCGTGATATTCCTTAATTCGCAGGTGCTACGGCTTTTTTCTAAAACGAATTTAGGAAATTCCTGGAGCATCGGCGCTGTGCAGGAATGCTGAGCAGATTCAATTGTTCGACGGCGGTGTAAGGCAAACCAATCTGGATTAGAGCTCACTCGAGTAGATAAGCTTTTTAAGTAAGTGTTGAGGAACGATATTTTGTTGTGCGGGGGATTGTACGCAACACCAGATTTGGAACGCTGTAAAGTATCATTTTCGTTTCTCCTCGTAAATTCCCTTAATGCCGAATCATTGAATGATCGCGATTTATGTAGTGTGAGATCAGGTTCGTTTTCTTTATTAGATGAAACCTCTTCAGTAACGTAGTGATTAATTTCACTTAACGACGAGACTGAAGGAGTTCGCGAGTCAGGAGTAACAATAACATTTTCGCAGTTTTTTTTAGGGTTTTCTTTATCTGTTTGATTTATATCGTCACAAGTTTCATTGTCAGAACTTTTGTAGCTGCTTATTTCACTTAGGCCTTCAGACTGAAATGGGGTGCTTTCGAGGCTGTTTGTTTGAAAACTGGTTAATTTGTTTAATGTGAGTTTATTTGGAATGTTGGCTACACTGTTACCGTCTCGTATAATATAACTTTTAGGGTTTTTGACCTCATCATCTATCATAGGAGGTGTATTGTAAACCCGAGTATACATTTTATCACCCGATATTGTATTATTCTTTTTAATAGCATTTTTATGAATTATGTGTCTGAAATCTTTCTCTTTTAAAGAGCTTGTTGATTTCAGCGAACAGTCATCATAATCAGAACTCTTTATAGATACATTTTCATCATTTGTTTCCACGAGAAGATTTCCATCACAATCAAAAAGTTGTATTGTTGGAAATCTGATCCCAGGAGAAAGATTTCGCGTCCGTAACTCCCATTTTCTTTGACTCGGTTTCCTGAGCTGAATGCGAATGATATTATCGTCTATTATTGGACCGTCACTGTCACTGGGGTTCCCTTTACCAGCCATCGTTTAAAACTATTTGTACCAA
Organism: Pheosia tremula; assembly: GCA_905333125.1. Classification (NCBI taxonomy): domain Eukaryota; kingdom Metazoa; phylum Arthropoda; class Insecta; order Lepidoptera; family Notodontidae; genus Pheosia; species Pheosia tremula. Next base: position 7,544,297 of record HG995404.1, on the reverse strand, counting down.
TCACATCAGGTATTTGAGACTCTAGGATATGTGTAAAATATTCGTAACTATAATCGCTAATTTGTTTGTTTACAGTCAGCTGTTCCTTGTAGATTCTGGCAATTTGCCAGCGAAACAATCGGCACTCACTTAAAAATAGCACCAATGTCAATTTTGTTTTCCGTCCAAAATAACGTAACTTGGTGGGCCCGCCACACTCAACACCGGTCACTTTGTAGCACTGTAAACTTATTAGTGAACATTACACTGTAAGCAGGCTGCTGATGTTGAAAACGATTGCATAAGTTCACGAGTGCGCCGATTGCGCGGAATCGCACTGTCTAATGACTTTGACGTCGATGGTTTTAATTTGTCCGCCTCGCAGATAGATCGCGGCATCGATTCTCATACGGGTCGAATGTCGGGCCGGTGCGAGCGCGCAATTTCCTCTCCCGAGCGCTTTTCCTGCTGGAAGCGCCCCGGGAGGCTCTCCACGCGGGATTTTGATCGTTCGCGACTCCGGACATTTCTGCACTGAGCGCAAACATCTGAATAGTGGCGGGACTATAAATAGAGAAGAAACGAGACGGCGATCTGGCCGGCTCCCCTTGAACCTAGTAGTACGTGCGACGATTGTATCGGCCGACGTAATCTGTGACGTGTGTGCACCAACAAATGCTCGCGCTGACACAGTTTCCCATTTGACCAGCCGGCGCGACCATATGCATTCGTGACTAACGGCGGCGCAGATGGTATTTTATGTAACGTGTGTATATTTCTTTGCATTCCAAGAGACTCACCTGCGTGACTTGTAATTTATCACTGTTTATGTAATTAAACATAATAATAATGATGGATAATAATTTGTAACAACACTTTTATTGAGTAATTTGCCACGAGCTACACTTTCGTCTCAATATTTGAGATCTTTGTGAATGTAAAAGAACGGAGTGCTTCCTTATAACTTTAGTAAATACCTTCAAGTATTTTAGTTTTATATACATCTACCTACTACTTTTGATTACTGTTTCTGTTATGCAGTTCAACTAATTATGAACCTTTTCATCTCAGCTTGAAGCGACATTCATTTTTGTGTGACAACTATTACAATTAATTACGTGGTTGGTGTCACCTAGAATAAGGTCAAATGTATAATATAAAATTTCGATAATATCATCTTTATTTGTAGTTTATATCACCTAGAAAAATATTTATTCAATAAATAAATGTTTGACCCTTCTTAATTAAAAACTCGATTACAACATTTTGTGCAGCAAATCCAAATTAAAAAATATTATTTTGGACACTATGGCAGTGTTTATTCGAGTTCCTATATGCAATCCTTTCATCTCAGGTATGTTTGTTGTTTCAGACGCCGAGGGTTCGGTATAAATTGCATCATAATTAATAGAATGATTTATTTAGGGATGTCGTGTCTGAAACAACTGTATGAAAATGTGAAGATATGGTTCTTAATAGAATCACATAAGGTTCACGTTGAATATGTTTACTGAACACTTTTTTAAATCGAAGATATTTTTTGTATCGCGTAGGCATAGAAAACTAAGTACCAATCATAATTGCGTTTATTTCTCATGCTGTTTTATAATTACAAGGTTTCGCTACAATATAATCAGTAGGTCAATAACAAGGTGCTAGGTAAACCCGAGTCATACCTGGGACTCGTGATTTAAGCTTGAATTTTTATTTCATTATATTATAGCATAGATCTCATATCATAGTATATATAGCATAGCATATATCGCTCTTTCATGTTTCATTAACTATGAAAGATTTAGCTATCCGGAAAAGTATTTACCGTGCAGGAGATTTTGGTACGTACAATAATTTGTAAGCAGTATTATTTTAAACAAATAAATTACTAGGCCCTACTGTTGAGAAATTTTAATACTATGAATGATCCCACTAATTTTATAAATGTGAAAGTTTGAATGGATGGATGGATGTTTGTTACTCCATCACGCCAGAACGGCTGAGCGGATCTGGATGAAATTTGGCACAGAGATAGATTATAGTCTGGAATAGAACATAGGCTACTTTTTATCTCAGTAAAATGTATGGTCCCCGTGGGATAGACTTGTTTAATTTTTTTATAAAGCAAAGGATCGACGTGATTTTTTGCATAGGTAGTTTAGGGGTCAGAAAATGTCTTAGGCGTCGACAAACTTTTTGATTGCGGATAACACCGCGGGGCGCAGCTAGTGTGTTTATAATAACAAAAAATCTCACGCCCTCGCAAATGACATACATCACATAAATGTTACTTATATCTGGGACTGAGAAGGGGCCTTATTAATAGTCGTGCTTACAGCCTTGCATCCCCACGGATCATCGGATGTGGCAATAATCACAGCCGTGACAGATGTGCCTGGATTACCACGTCATGTCCACGACTAATGGCTCACAAACTTTGTGTTAAATCATCTATTAGTGGAGTAATTATACATTGTAATTATAGTCGTTATTATTAGAATATTCACTATTTTAAAAGCGTACTTACTCTAGTAATTTAGCCATGTTTGGCCATACGCAAGCATAGTATTGTTACGATGCGTATAAAAGAGGTGTCGATAACTCGTAAAATAGTTATCGAAGCTTCTAGAAACAAAAACGCATTGTTGGGTCCAAGGTCTCCTATCGATCTGTGAAGAAAGATCTAGAATCGCCAACAATGTTGCAACCGGCTTCCAGAATATATCTCGTATTATTTTTATTAAAATTATTAGTAAACAAATGCGAGGACAATGTAATTCCTGGAACTGGGAGTTCTCGGAATAATACCGATTTCACGAATGCAGCTACGTACACTAGAACATTCTAGCCCCTCCTTATTACCGTGTATATAAGGTTCATTTTCCTTATGGAACATTTCTGTTCTGTGGGTTTTTGTCGACACCTTTCTGGAAAGATCCACCCTCGCTATTTTCGGATTATAAATAGTGTGCAGGACCAGAGACGAGACAGTTTCTATTTGAAAGCGATAGTGAACACATCTCTCGGAAGCGAACTAAGAAGATTATACCGGCGACTCTAGCGAATACTGTGGACTACTGTGATTCAAAGTGATTTGGTGTATTGTTGTTTGAGTGCTAACTAGTTAGTGTACTGGTGTGGACAATTTTTGCCTTCTGTGTGGAGAGCAATTAAATTCATTTTCACGAGAATCGGCATTTAATTACCCCCGCACGTAACAGTATTTAGAACTACTAAGCTTGCATATGGCTATTTATACTGTGGTAATAATGTGGATGTAGAATGTCGTGTTTATTTACAAATTCTTGCGCTTAACGACTTTTTAGTACCTGTTTAACCTTGCTTGAAGATTTGCACTCTTGCTTTTGAAATAGAACAGGAATTTTTATTATTAACGAGCCGTCCTCGCGAACTTCGTACGAATATGAATTATCTTCATTATATTAGTGCCTTTTTCCATGTTTTAGTTATATGTTATATGTATCCCATGTAATACTTATTGTGCTATTCGGAGCGGAGACAAATTAAAGAAATCGTAGATCATACAAATTTTTCCACCAGTTCTAGAGTAGTGGTGTAACTAACACGACTTTGTTTTATAAATATAGATAGATTAATATAATTTAGACGTGTAGCTTAGGTAACAGATACATATTATACGTAGCTTAACTACACATTTAATGCTTCTATGAAATTATTAAAAAAAAATGATTATATTTGAAGTATATGTAATCAAAAGGAAAATCGCTCTGTGGTCTATCGTTCAAACGGGCTTTTCTTACGCAGTAGGGACAGTTAGACCACCTTCAATAAATTTATAGAAAGAGGCGATAATCAGTATTGTTTTTTTTTAATCAAAATTTTATGAAATACCAAACGCAATAAACCGTTACCAGAATAATACTCAACAGTCTTTATACGACCAAAAGCTCTTTACTAAGATTGACTTGCGTTTTTATTTCTCTGGCACCAAATCTAAAAGAAAGACAAATCAAATATAGACAAGAGTAGACCGCACAGTTGGTAGTTTACGAGATTGCCAAATTGGTACCACACACACCGTGTCACGTGACCGACATTTCTTTGGCACATCTCCCAGGCTGGCCTGTTTCGATAACAATTCATACTATGTCCAATATTTTATCTATCTCAATGATGCCAGGGTAATTAGTTGCCAAATACTTGATAAGAATATTACTAAAAGTGCTGTGCTGCTAAATTATGGAGGTAATTTCGAAAGCGTTTTTTTTTTCCTTTTTAGTGTAGATACCGTCGAATTTAGAGGTTATTAGTTTTGCTATCGGTTAACATATATCATAATTAAAGCTATTATTATTACAGTAACAATTAAAATAACATACCGCAACCCTTCCAATATTCACATCCCATATCCATCCCAACCTCAATCCATAGTCCCAGTTATCTTGCCATATTCCTGTAATAGTACCTCCGCCTGCTAAAGTCAATTCGCTGTTTATGCTATCATTTCACCAGTTGACCCCAGCAGGTGGCTGACATAACATTAAAATACTCAAAAAGAGCCTCCACGTGTTTGACCTATGTCCCCGAGAAAGCCTTCCAAGGATCCGGGTATATCCCATAAGGTGAGATACAAAATAACATCAAATAAATCATGAACATTGTTTGGTGAGCTGTAAGTATACGAGCGTGTCTGTTAATACCCAAGACAACATTTTTTTTATTACATTAAAGGCAAGTATTTGATCTCGATCTCACCTGATGATAAGTGACGATGAGATCTAACTGTAGCTCTAGCACCATTTTTTCAGTGTGCCATCGCCGAGTAGCGTGCCGGTAGAGTTATCTTCCATCCTGCTCTCACTTTATATTTCAAAAATAAGAATGACAATGATATAATGTTTTTTCGAAGACTTCATGATTACTTTAGGTGAGTTTCTGTTTAACCTACGGTTTGGCCAAAAGTTCTTAAATACACACGAGTTTCAAACACAACAGTATATGAAATTACATTAACATGTGTGTATTTAAGTATATTCAGCCTGTTTGTAGACGAGTGGAGTGCATGCGGACGGGAGCGGAAGTTGCAATTTTGTAATTAGTTTGTGCTCTACCATGCCATGCAACTTGGCGATTGATCAGGACTGTAATGGTTTACCTACATAGTCATCTAATGGATCATGTATACCTACACTGCAAGTGTAAATGTATATGCAGTTCCCAGATTCAAATGTAATCTCCAAAGGCAATTAAGGAAATGTTTATAATGATAGTTAAGGTCATGCATGAGAACACGAAAGGACCTTCCCTGATAATGACGATATTTCAGTAAGATACGCAAGAACTCCTTATTTAATCATATTATCAAGAAATCATGCTGTCACTATCATTCTTATTTATAAAGTGTGTGTTGTGAACGGGACGGAAGACGCTTGAATACGTGACCTTAACGCTACGTTAAAGATCCTACTTGAATCACAAAAACATTTTGATCATTCAGTGCACCCTGGGCAATCGACCTGTCGATTAGAAACTCCATTCACCACGATAGATAAAAATATTTTCTCCATAGACAAGATATAGAAGAGGAAGAAGAGCATACATAGAAAAGATGACATAAGATTCATATATACCCTGAGGCTACCTTTATAGAATGTAAACTTATATTGACCGCGTTCATAACTCATTTTGAGGGGATGACCAAAGACAAGACAAGAAGCAATATGCAAATGAATGCAAATTCCAACAGACGCCTTACTTCAGAACTTGAAAGGGTATGGAACTACACCTAGTTGGCTGAGTAAATATGAATATCAACGTTCTACACTAAGACCTAGTTTCTTCTTAATCACAGCCGATGTTGTTACCGCTTGGTATGGCTCAGGTAAATTATATCAAAGAATTGACAACCCAATGGGACAGTTCAAATCCCGGTAGGGGCAAACATTGTGTGATAAGCAAGAATGTTTGTTCCCCAGTCAAATATATTTGGTGGGTATATAAGTAGTTATATACTGGGATCGCCCCCAGTCCAATAGCGGTGCCCATAATGCAAGCGTTGCTGATTTTGAGACCGTGCAGTTGGTGTGGTCTTCAGCCGATTTTTTATACATTAACCTTCACATAAGTAGATTTAGCAGTGATAGCCAAGTTGGTAGAACGCTTGCCTCGGTAATGAGGATCGCAAGTTCAAACCCCGGCTTGCACCTCTGGGATTTCTAGATTTCATGTGAAGTCCACCAACCTGCACTGGGCCAGCGTGGTGGACTATGGCCTAATCCCCCTTGCATTGAGGGGAGGCCCGTGGACATTAAAAAGGGCTAGGTGTAAAACCCCTCACCACATTTTTGTCAAGTTTGGAATCAAAATCAAAGCTATATATAGTGGGTATCATAGTTCTTAACCTATTTTATAAACGTGCTCTGATATATGTTTATTATTGAGAAATTACTTTTAATTTATTTGGTTATTTTAAGACAGTATATCTACCGAGCCATTGTCAAATACATTAATACGATTTTAAAAACGGGGAATTGAGGCAATTTATGTTATTTCCGCTCATCAGCGTAAGCCGTTGTTTATGGATGTGATAGGAGCGCACATTCGCGAAATGTCCAACTTTAGTAAGCTTAATTTGGTTGACAATTATATTTCGCAGAGTTTGCATAACGCTGCCTCAGAATTCTACGATGTTCGGCTGTAAATCCTTTGGCTGAAATTAACAATTTCCCCTCATTTCACGGCTATTACATCTAATTTACATTTCATTATTTGTCGTACGATGGCGCTATGTAATAACTATTTTACAACGAGTAATGGTAGTAACGAAAAGTGTTGTGCTGTAAATAGCTCAGTACAATATACAGAGTGACTCAGAAAGGGTATACCAAGACTTGAATATGCGTTTTTTAAGCAAAATTCTGACTTACATAATATTCAGTATACTAGCCTTAGTATACTGTTTATGAATCATCCTGTCTACACTACAAAGATTCCTTACAATTTTTGCCTTCACCGTAGAGCAAGTTATTGAAAATATATCTCTTATTTATTTCCAGATCATGAGGTATTTGTTAAATATATTCCATATTAATAAAAAATCACATCATGCAATTTATATTAAATAGTCAGTACTGGCTGATATCCAAACAGGAAGCTTCCGTGACAATAGCCTCGCTTTCAACGAGACCATGATTGCTGTAATAATAGCCATCTTATAGCCGTTATGCCACCTATATCAAATGAACCAACCGCCTTAAGAGGCTCACTTTAGATAGCTACTGCGATGGATTCAGATCTGCTAACAAAGGCGCAGAAAACACATTGGGAAATATTGAATGAAATAATATTTCAAGCGACGTGAATCGATCTCTGATGATGAGGTTATCTTTAAAGTTTATTGATCACGGTTTGATAATACATTTAAGAATATTGAATTGAATATTTATTCACACAATTTCAGAACCTACGTATCGTGCAAAATGGGTCACAAGATACCATTTATGATTCAATTTTGTTGATGGAATCAAGCCCAATTGAAAGCATGTGCATGGATCAGATAGCAAGCGCGGTTGAACACACAAACTTAATTTGACTAAACTAGCTCTATTGCTGTCCTATAGCGTTTTTAAGGAAGAATGAAGAGGTTTGTTCTTTCTTTGCAAATATTGACTTCTAACAAGCTACTTATTTTACGTTCATTTCTTAAATAACTTATTTTTTGTATTTATTCAACACAGGTCTTACTGCCGGCTAGATCCAGGCTTAACTTTTGTTCAAACCCAGCCAGAAGCTGGTGGAGGACGGTGACGCCTACACATACTACACACGAAACATCGATGGTCCCAAACTAAGTGATACTTGTATTATGGGTACCGTACAATATGGACGTAATTTGGGAGCAAAACAGCTTCCTTATTAAATATGTAAAATAAAATATAATTTTATATTGGAGTCATCAGAGCCTGTAGATAGGCAGTATGCTTCTTTTGTAAGGGATTAAGATATATTTTTGTTTGTTCTTTTCTCGATGATTGTCGTCGGATTATCGTGCGTATGTCCACACAATTAAATAGCAAGCGTAGTTGGAGATATTTACTCAACATCGTAAAAGGTCGATCAAAAAAGGTGGTAAACATTTTGGGGTAACCTTTGTATCGTTACATCCTGAAAAGCATGTAACATTTACGTATTTGTATTAACTCTGGGTTCCAATAGAACATCAATATACAAGTTCACAGATGAGACCTCAAAACGTGCCACCTAAGACGATCTTCGGTTTAGACCCGCACCTACTAATCAAACAAACCTCGTAACACCAATGTGCTTCCATCAACATATTCTATTAAAACTTCGTCAGTCATGTTCCCCCAATATTCTGACGATAATGTATAAGACCCTAATTCCGTGGCAGTGTAGTGCCTTGTACTTACGTGACTAAGACGGATTTTGCGAATACTCCAGTCGGTCGGTCACCGACCTAGATACGAGGAATGTTTGGGCTTCCGTCACCATAACGACGGCACTGTACAATATTGTAGTGTACTTGCAGAATTTATTGTAGCTAGAAAAGTAGGGTACATAAATGTATTTAACAGTTAGGATGCATTTTGTGGATACAACATATTTACGACCCGATTAGCTCAGTTGGAAGTGACCCGGCCTTCTGCGCTGAGGGTGCCGGGTTTGAATCCTGGTAGGGACAAACTTTGTGCCCGAGTCATATAATAATTATATAGATATTTATCTTTTTATTTTCTGAGAAATATTTACAAACTAATATAACTTAAAAAGAGTATAGAAAAGCTACAAAATGTGTAAAAAATTTGGCCCATGCGGTAGAGTGCCCAAGATGCTGGCCGCATTTCCTCGCTGAATAGCCAAAGCTACTCGCTGAGCGAGGAAATACCCAGCCCTTGGGTCGCCGGTTGCGTCGACCAATCTTCTAGAACGATATTCAACAAAATTAATGGTGCTTGGACCCCATGGACCTAGGGTCTCGACTCCAAAATATTTAATATCCATGATCCGGGTTCGCACCAGTCCATTGTACGATAGCCACAATACAAGCGTTACGTTGTGTGGGACCCTATAGTTGGTGTGTTCGTCTGCTGATGTTATTATTATTAAATAAATAAGGAAATTTGATGAACACAACATTAACCACCCTAGTATTACAAAACAATTACTGTCCTACTACACTTAATTAAACATAAAAATCTAAATCACCCTATTTTATATATTCATTTGTTTTACAACTTCCAACGATCAGCTTCAACATCAATATTTATACATTTAATGGAATTGAATTAAACTTACTAACAGCCTGGTTGAAGGTACCTATATTGATATTCATTTCTGACCAATAGTATCAGTCCAATAGTTACAGTCTGCGTCCTTTTTTTTTCTAAATAAAGCTAATCTTTCCGTGAAAAGTCGGCCACGAATGTTGTTTATCAGATTTGACAACAACTTCTAGCTAATAAAAGAGATTTTGGTATGTTCTATGTTAAATTAAATAACAAATAAAGAAAATAGAACTCGCCATTCTAGGATGTGCAAATGATATTCGACCTTAAGTTGTTAAAGGGATTTCTTGGCCAACTTTACAATCTTACAAACGATGGGCTACAACCATTAACATTTCGACGCCTGAGGTAAAACCGTTTTATTTGTTAAGTGTTTGATATCCAATCCGTTAATGGATTCACTTAATTTATATACAAAATGAATTACAATCTCCCTATAGCGCAGGGTAATAGATTCTTCAAAGTAATTGATTAATTGCTTACTAATTTATTCTGTAGCGGTAAACGGACTTACGCAACGCTTAAAAACCATATAAATTATGACTTTAAGCTCATAACAGCCGTAAATCAAGATTGTAGACAGATCGGTGGAGGCAGCTTAGAATTTAAGTGATGCCTTGTAACTGGGGTTTGGAAGTAATATTGTTATAACATTTAGACAATAAGTTTGTTTTTGGTAAAATTAACAAAAAATACTAGGTACTTGAGCGGAAAAGGAAAGATCTTCCAAGCAGGGTGGTATGCCTGGCGGGGCGGCCGCTATGCCCCATCGGTTATTGTCGGGATCTTGTATATATGTTACTTGCTCCGAAAACTCTTATAGCGCGATTCAGGATTGTGATGAGAATTGTCTATTGTTCTGAATGCGTCTGCAGTGCCATCTATGTAGCTTGTGGTGCGGTTGAAGTGGTCGCTACAGTACCTATAGTAAATGAAACAAAATAATAGCAAATTATCAAAACTGGCATTGAATATTTCCTAATCTTGAAGTATAAATACTAGAAATTGTTGTGTTCAGAAGTCTGTTATTGAAGATTCAAGTGTCTGTAGACTGTTGAGGAAATTATAATTTGATTAATCCAGTAATAACAATATTTACATTAATGATCTCCTAGCCCGTGCCTTTAGTGAAAAGAATAAGTCTTATTTTTAAAGGACAAACAAAATCAACTGTCACAAGTTTTATTGTCCTATCTAAGAATGTTTTTAAAAGAATAGCTGAAACTTTTGAAATGAAAGACCTCGGGTTTCGGCTTTCAGTTTTGTCAACCGGAAAGCGCCATGGGCCCACGAAGAACGGTTATTTTTTTTAAACAAGTGCTATTTAAACAAATACCTCATAATAAACATGTATTCCGTAAGTTATTATTATAATTATATAACTATGCATAATCATAGGTTCAAAAAAACGAATATTAAATGTACAATTGGGTACATAAAACTAGAAAGGTAAAAAATATAATAATAAGTATTATCCGTAATAAAATGCGATGTTTCGTAGGTCAGTTGAATAATTTTCATAAAAAAAGTTCAATGCTTACATTTCAACTTCGCATCCGATCGCCAATTGTTTCTTTATCTTCGTCCATTCGTCACGTATATTTCACAGGACCCTTTCGTGTCGAAATCTTATCTACATTACCGACGCAGAATTGAGCCTGGACTAATACAAATTCCGATGTGTTTCCTACTATCTAAAAATAGCATAGAATGGGATAACGAGTATTTTTGCCAACACAGGCAGCGGCAATCCCGCCAGCTGAACCCACGCAATCAATGTCACCCAATATCGAAGGCACACGTCCGGTGTTCCCGAAAAACGACATCGCTCATCGAAAAAGACCTTTTGATCGAGTTTTTAAGCACTATTCCTACAGGCTTTATGCATCTGATGTACCGACGAAATTTAACGATGAAATGGGTGTTTTGAGGTGGAGTATAGTCAGCATCTCACGTCCCACTAATATTATAAATGAACGTTTGGATAGATGGATGGATGTTTGTTACTCAATCACGCTAGAACGACTGAACGGATTTGGATGAAATTTGGCACAGAGATAGATTATAGTCTGGAATAGTACATAGGCTACTTTTAATCCCGGTAAAATGTATGGTTCCTGTGGGATAGATGTGTTTTAATTTTTCATAGAGCAAAGGATCGATATGATTTTTTGCATAGGTAATGTTAGTTTAGAGGTCAGAAAATGACATAGGCATCGACATACTTTAAAATCGCGGGTAACACCGCAGGGTGCAGCTAGTTTATTATATTCATAGATTCATATTTGTATTGCTGCTGAATCCACGCAACCAATGTCACCGAAAATCCAAGGCGTACGTCCTATGTTCCCAAAAAACGGAATCAATCAACAAAGCAGACCGTTTAATCGAGTTTGTGAGCACTGTCCCCACAGGCTATATGAATCCGATGTACCAATATACCCACAAAAAGTATCGATACAATTTTTGTATCTAGTCGGAGTGTTGTCAGCCTTTATTTAATTCAAAACATTTTTGTATCCCACTAATATTATAAATGTGTAAGTTTGTATGGATGTTTGTTACTCAATAACGGCAGAACGGCTGTACGGATCTGGATGAAATTTGGCACAGAGATAGACTATAGTCTGGAATAGCACATAGCTTAATTTTTATCCCGGTAAAATGTATGGTTCCCGTGGGATATATTTGTTTAAATTTTTCATAGAGCAATGGATTGACATGATTTTTTGCATAGGTAGTGGTAGTTTAGGGGTCAGAAAATGACATAGGCTAATTTTTATCCCGAAAAAATGCACTGTTCATGTATGCTAACCCATAGGCATCGTGCATTTTCCGGGATAAAAATTTGCCTACGTAATTTTCTGACATACGCTGAATACTTTTTAATCGTGGGTAACACCGCGGGACGGAGCTAGTTTATATATATTTGGTTCCTACACTCATCTACGAAATTATTTTGTTTTTTTAATAGTTATCTACTCACACATATGGTTGTTTTTGACGGGAAGGTACCTAATTTATTTTGCTCTTTTAAACAAAGCGGTAGAATGGTCTGGTGGATATTAAAAGTCATGAATTATGTGTTATCTTCGAGAAGATTGGTCGTGTTTACGCGGAGATATTCTCGTTATTTTTCCTCTTAATTTCGTGTTCACTTCGGTAATGTGTTTGAATGAACTTCGACCTAAAATACGACAAACGTGTTCCGGGTAAGATTTTAAGAATTTGAATTTGAAAAAAATAAATCTAAGAGCAGTGATTTTACTGGAGTTTTAAGTAATTGTTGTTGTAGCGAATCATATGTAAATGTAGACAAATTACAACAATATAAAATATTCGATATCCGTGTTCATTCAATTACTAAATATCCAACAATATGTCGGTTTCATCCGCTCAATCGATTCAGGTTTCTACAGGGAGAAGGAGGCGTTCCATCTTAAATTAATAATAAAACTTGTGACTTACATGTTATCAGGAATGACAATAATATCTTATTAGATAACTCCAGTAACACGTTCCAGTATGTACCTATAGGTATACGTACTTTGGTCACATACGTCGACTTTTCGGCTCAGATAAAAAAATACGCCCTTAACAGTTTTTTGTTTAAAATTGTGGTCTAATTATTCAACACATTTAAAAACAAACTGGTTCATTATTATAGAGAACTAAAATAATTTACTTAGGGCAATTCAAAGCTTGCAATGAACATAGGTAGACACGTACCTGTGCAGCAACAGATCATTAATTTTCATTAATTATGTAGTTTCTTGCTTCATTGATAAGTTGGGTGTGAGTTCCAAAGCGCTTACCTATATACTTAGGTACATAAATAAATTATAGACGTTATAGAAACGAGTACAGTTTATCTATTAAAAGTAACTTAATATCAATAAACAACAAAAAAAATCACGCCAACCCATCCCGTCTATAACAACATATCATCATGATCAAGCTTTTAATAGCAGTCCCAGGAAATTATAAAGTAATTTATCATTTTCACAGGCCACTCCGAGTTGTGTCATCATTCATTTCGATTGTAGAGACCCGCAAAATGTCCCCCTATTGTGTACAGAGCTTTTATCATCGGATTCTGAGAGCCAACGGTGTTATGGTATTTATGTATCAACTGTATGATTTCTGGAAAATATTTCTTGATTTTTTTTTATAGAGACCACAGAAAACTTGGCAGAGACTGTGACAATAGTAAGTAAAAAAACTTTGTAAAAAATAAGGGTGTAATGCGCCTCTATTCCGAAATCAAAACAGTTTTTACGTAATAAGATAAAACATCTGTGGATTACTGAACTCTACATCCAGAATTAATCCGGAATTAAATACTCAACAATTGAACACTCAAGTATTTCGAGTGCAATAAATGTTGATTCCGCACCATTCCTGCTGACGTCGGCTCTAGTGTCCTCGTAGTTAATCACTACGGAAAAATCGTTATAACATTTTCAGGTAGAAAACTCTCGTACTCGATATCAGTTAAAAGCTACGCTAAATTAAACTCTACGTATTTGATTGCAATATCCGATGCAGCATTTGGTACATTGTAACAACCGTTGCTCCCTTATTAGGAAAATTTCAAATTAGCAGGTTAATTAGCTGTATTTCCAGTAGATTAACATATACGTACATAGATAATATAGTTTCGATATTGATTTCTTATATTCACGCGAATATTACACATTTAAATAAAACTATGTTTACGGATTTTAGGCATGGACTAGGACGTCAACCACCTCAGCCCTCCCGTGATCATAGTTGCTGTAAAGCAGACATAAAATAAACGCGATAGAATTAGTTTTATTGCAGCAATATAGTTTTTTAATTAAAAGAAAAAATCATTATGCATCTAAATGGTTAATTTGCAGAAGTCACGAAGTTACGTAAATAGTTAACTCTTTTTCTAAAGATAAATTACTTTCTTCTTCAAAGTGGGATATAGTACTTGAATACACTATAAGACCATTAGCATCCAGACGCACTTGGAATATTGAATTATTTGTTAAGTTGATGAATAACCATACTTTAATGGAACCTTCTTTAATCCAAACCTTACTAAATCATGGCTCGACTTTAAAAAAAAAATGACTCGTAGCGTCCCTGTGATATTAAGACATTCATGTCACATCCATTATTTTATTTATAATGTGTATTTATTGCAGCAGTGATAGCCAAGTTGGTAGAACGCTTGCCTCGGTAACGAGGATTGCAGGTTCAAACCCCGGCTCGCACCTCTGGGATTTTTCACGTGCGAATCCCATTTTCAACCAAGATTATCACTTGCTAAACGGTGAAGGAAAACATCGTGAGGAAACCTGCATGTCTGAGAGAACCCCTCGAAAGATGTGTGAAGTCTGCCAACCCGCACTGGGCCAGCGTGGTGGACTATGGCCTAATCCCCCCTCACATTGAGGGGACACCCGTGCCCAGCAGTGGGACATAAAAAAGGGGCTGGAATAATATGTGTATTTATTGAATTTAATATTGCTATTAATTACTTGACTCGGCAAAATACCCGCTAAGTTGTGGGTGAGGCCATATTCATATCCATTTTATTTCATCGCATTTCATTTCGTAAAGATAGAAAAAGTATATTTAAATCATAATTATTATTCTTAATATAATTACAGGTCCCAATTATTTCGCTCGCATTTCAGTTCTATTCATGCCCAAGTGCCCAACCATTATTACTGCTATACTTTATTATTAGACATTAAAAACTTTTAATAAACAGATCATACTATAGTATATCAGTATTCTTCAAAGTTGCAATTTAGTATACCTGCTATATAATTTATTTAATAGTGATAAGTACATAATTAAAATAATATATTTGTATGCTGTAAAAGCAACATTTATGAACATAATTACAACCGTCCATCTTGTATGCATACTCATGTTTTTCAAATAAATATATCTTTATCTTTAAAAAAAAATTGTTTGTCTACTCGATATATATTTTCAACGGGAAATGAGAAGCGAACCAATTTATCGAGCTTACCTTGCACGAGGAAATGCAAAAATGTGCCTATAGCTATTTGTAAACAGAGTTGGAAGTGGTTTGATAACGGAGATATCTCGTAATTACATCGAGCAACATGCGGCTTCACCTAACGAGTGCTTTATATTAGACGATCAATGGCGCATACGACAAATACGTAACTGAAAGTCCATGGTTTAGTTAATTAGTTACTTTAATTACCCCCTAAAGGGTTTTTATTACGAACAAACTATCAAACTATTATATACTTTAATTAAAATAAGAAGTCAAGTCCAAATTTAATAATTTTATATTATATATTACTTCACTTCAGTTCAATTCGAGAGTCTTAATGACTACGCTGTTTGAGCTCTCAGCGGATTATCATAGCAAACAATAGCTTTCGCTTTAAAACAGGTAATTAAAACTACTCACAAACAAGGCAATTAATATAGCTTGCTAACTGTAAAGCTTGTCGCGGTACACGGCGTAGTATTCCCGAAGTAATAATGGGAAAATGGAGTACAAGGCAGTATCGGACAAATATTTATCCGCCCGCCTGCATGCATCTGGGCGGAACCAGGCGCCATTGTAAATAGAGCCATTTTATGTGCTCTAATCAATGTTACATCATTATATATATGTACCTGTGTATGTGTGATTCAGGAAAGTAATACTACCATATTGCCGTGCGTCGGAGACGTCGTCGGTCCTACGCCTGACCTCTTTTCGGGCGTGGCAGATTGCAGCCCATCGGACTATGAGAGTGCGGGGAGAGAGAGTGCACCTGTGCTTGCGCTCTATCAGCTATATATCTCATGCGCAGATGCCTAGTCTCCGTTGAGGATAGCCGCCGTGACCGAATTTCGGTCAGGAAGACTATTATTACTATATTTTATATCTACGCTTCTTGAGCGCATTTGTAATCAATATGATAGGTTACAAAATCGACGTGTCAATTAAAATAAAATTGCCCACAAATATCACAAATGTCATTTTGTTAGGAACTTTCTTGTTTATAGTTTCGCAGGTTCAATCGTTTGTACCCGTGCTGAATCACGCTGTTTACTTATACAGGTACGCCTGTAGAGTTCAATGCACGAGTAGCGCCATAGTAAAATGTAAAGCGATTAAATACTTAACCCTAAACTTGAAGTTTTTTTTTGTTTATTTAAATGGGATTATAAAACACCTTTCTAGTAAAATGCCTTGTGAAGCCATCGCAAATTTATTAGATCTTTTATAAATTGTTATTATGATTAATTACAGGAATATGTGGTCAGAAACTGAAGTCCACTCAAAGCCGCAAAAACTGCTCACGTGAGTAATAAGTCATATATAATAAGTCATATAATAAGTCAGTTAATATAATGTTGAGCATAATGAAGTTAGTACGTCAGCTCCTAGCACCGCCGACGCTGAAGCCAGTTGGGTAATCCAATGAAACACGGTACGAGCGCTAATCGGTCGTTATGTTACATAACGAACAGTTCTATTTTGTCCTAGAAAGTACGGGGAGAGAAGAGAGTCCTATTTTGCTTGATCAGCAAAAAAACTATACGTTTTCATACAAAGGCACTTTTGGCCGATTTGGTAGGTTGCTTGTTGAAGATCGTTTTCACTTTGGTGTGCTGACGGACCGAACGTCCTGGAAGAATTCTTTGCGTAGGACGTGGCTTATCTAAGACAAACACTCACGTTGCCTCGTCTAAGCGCTATCAATCTTTCAATTGCCTTGGTGTTAGCCCGACGGTTTCGGTCAACCTCGAGTGATTGCTCGGGTTTGTCGCGCGTGCCATGTGCCCGAGGCAGCCTCACGACGCTACGCCATCAGTCAGTACGCACCTACACATATCACAATATACTATAATTAAAGTAATAATCATCCTTATATTTGTTTCGAAGTTCAGATGTGACGTAGCCACTAACTAGCAAAGTGAACCACTTTTTCAATGCATTTGTAGTGGTAAATATGACTAAATATATTTTTTTTGCCTAGTAAATGGTTCTGAACATAGCTGTGTGTTTAAATTCTGGATGCATGGAGAGAATTTTAAGCAACACTTGTAGCGCACACCGAGTGTTGTCTGAATATTCTAACAAGTCTGTGTAATCATCATAAAGTATTATAATCATTATGATTGATCACAAAGAATAAAGCGAAGTTGGATCTCATAGAGCAGACTGATAATCACTTCATGTGAAATATACATCATCAGTTAAATATAATAATAAATGGCATCCTGTCTATGATCATAGATAAGGTTTTAATATGACCTTACCTGAAATATACCTACATGAAAATATACCCCTGTGGGAAGGCGATCCCCATACAAATTGGGGCAATGGGGAAGGAGACTTATTAACATCAAAAGTCCACATCTCAATAACTCGCTATTGGAAACAACTGAAGCTGATTCATTCACAGATCTCCGTGCGAATGAGGTGCTTAATAAGTAGGTCGTTTCGTTCACTCTTTCCGCTTAATCAAACATCGCCACGGCGCGGCGCTGAACGGCTAATGGAATCGGAAAACCATCAACGGATGCGCCTCCTCTCCAGATTAAAGGTTGCTAACTTGCTTATTTCCGACTCCTCTTAAAAGCAGAACCATAACTTTCTATTTTAATTTGTTGAAAGCCTTCTCGAAGTTCGGGTAATTGTTTGGTTCGCATCGTCGGCTCGGAATAGTACTTTGTTGATTGTGAGAAATGGTGCTTCGTTAAACAATTGGTAGCCCTTTGTCAGTGTCTAATAAGTAGGACTAATTAGGAAGTAAATAGTCAAGCATAACACCAATAGTATGGTCTCAGTATTTGCTGTGGTACTATATTATTACGAATTTTAAACTTACCATGCGGCGTCAAACCTCAACCACCGTGTTGTTCATACTGGTTCTATGAACAAATCAAACTCAAATATTTTTTTTTGTTTAAGCCTACGAAGGTATATTCATTTCTTGTATTAACGCGAATACTACACATTGAAATAAAACAAATTTTACGATTATCTTTATTTTATGTTTTTTAAGTTCCCGACGTTTCGGTTGCTGTACAGCAACCATGGTTAACGGATGGACTGAGGAGACTACGGAGGCTACGGGGGCAATTACAATTTATAATTTTACATTATAATTTCTTTATTCTACAACCGGATTGGAACGCGCCCTTAAATTAAAAGTTCCGGCAGAACAAAGTATTTTTTATCAGCAAAAATCATGCAAGTTACAGAAGAATTAATTATTTTCTAAAGCTCCAGTGTGTTACCTTTTGAGGCGCACACACGCCACACTTTGACATCTTCATGAACACGGTCATGCCATTTATTCATTTAAATATGCCATAGAAATAGTAAATCGATTGAGTAAATAATCCCAAACAGATTTCCCGCGTGGTGGCACTTATCCATCGGTTGGTTCATTCCATCCGCGCCCACGGTTCGCTGCCAAGTATTGCCGGCTGTCGGCGCCACTAGGCTCTCATAACTCAAGCGCTTTGAGCACACGGAACCTGCACGAATTTACATAGTGAGAAGTTACTATTATATTTTTGGGGTTGTATATAAGTATCAGAGCGATGAAAGTGAGGTAGATACATTGTGTGTGTGTGTGTTGGGTGCATCAAATAATACTATTTTTCAAATAAATAAAGCATATACGGGTCCTGCGGAAAGTCCAATCTCGGTGTCTTTGTTGTGGTCTCCAACTTCTGTTGTATGTATATCCTGGTTTCTAGGATTAACAATGTTGATGACTTCTAATTGATCAAATGTGAAGTTCGAAAATTGGTGTTATTATTTAAATGACGACCTGATTAGCGCAGTCGGTAGTCGGTAGGTGGTGGAGTGAGCATGAATTTTTGTACCCGATTCATGTTGATGTTTAATATCTATATAAGTATTATATACTGGGTTCGCCCTCAGTCCATTATACTATACCCAAAATACAAGCGGTGCTTATAGTGTGAGATCGTATAGTTGGTGTACTGGCGATATTATATTATAAATAAAAAACATCCCTTTCCCAAACGCAAATCAAATCCTTGTAAAAAGATACTCCAATATATACACTAACTGTCAACAGACTTTGACCCGGATATGTATACACAAAATTTACAATACCACCTGCATCCTCAAGAGGGTATTATTTTGTCTGAAACATAAATTTCACTTGTTTCCCCGCCCACGCGCATATATATATGGAAACTACACAATTTTTCCGGACGAGTTCCACACTTTCCGCTGTGAAGGTATTTATCACAGGTGCGGGACCAAAGTGTTTCCAGTAGTTTTGTGTTCCGCAAAGTGCTTTGCGCGCTTTCAATGTGTTTACTAAGTTAGTAAATTATTGTTGGAAAGGGGAAATAAAATATATTCACAAGGAAGGTCTCCTCGTTAAGTCAACATAAACATACATTCTCGGCATTTGTGAAATATCACAGGATTTCATTTAAGCCTTTTATTATACGTGACGTAGTTAACATTTAAATCATGTATATAAACATGAAAACAAATTAAATATCAATAATAGTATTGATTTTTTATACTTACGCGAATACTAAACATTGAAATAAAACTAATTTTATGGATTTTATCGCGTCCGACTTGGGAATCCAGTAATTAATATAATTAAATTCGAAACCAAGCTAACCATTGATCAAAACACTGTGAGCACTTCCTGCGTATATCGGACCGCAAACAACCCCAGTTCAAACTATGACACCAGGACGTGTAACACCTCAGTCCTCCCGTAACCACAGTTGCTGTAAAGCAGCCGAAACGTCGGGAATGTAAAAACAAAATAAACGCGATAAAATCCGTAAAATTTGTTTTATTTGATTCAAAAATTGTATATTATTTTGTTAGTTCTACCTATAAGAAAGGACCTTCTCCAAGTAAAGGTCTCCTGCATTTTTTACCTAAGGAATATTGACTAAATTGTATGTAGTCTATAGGCTTGGACTCAGATCATAGGATCTTTAGCTATTCAGGTTCCTAAAGCGTGAATTAATAGATAATATAGCCCATTTGAGACCATGTGTGGGCTATACCTAAAACTTAGGATGTCAGCCAGACACGACTAATATACGTTCATGATATCAGCGCCAGCAATCAATCTCGCCGAAGCTGCTAATGACGTGTGGGCACAAAGCCTTTTAATTATCTCATATCAATCGTTCATCATTTTGTAACTACCTATTTCAAAATTCCCTCTTTACCCTCCTGTCCAGATTCTTGTTACGAATTATCATTAGGATTATATATAAAATAGTTGAAAACACTATTAGAGTGGTAATGGAACTTTTAATTTTGAAATATACACGCTTAAATAAATACGTACAATGCCTTCTTGCATTTCGCGTATGAAGCCACCGCTAACAGAATATTTAATGATTTAATATTTATCGCGACGGTAGACTTGTCGAGGGAAATAATTGTAAGGAATATTACACGCTCGGGGTCTCTATTGGTAATTCGTTTTTAATAATCCATGCTTATAATCCTTTTTTAATTATATATGTAATAACAATTTATTTCATTTTGGATTTATGGACTTAACTTCGTGCTCCGAACGTCAAGTCAAGAAAAAAGGGACAAGAGATTGTGGATGAGAAGAAAAATAAGTAGTTAGGGGGTAGAAAAGGAGGTTTTTGAAATAGGAGGAAAAACATTTAAAAAATTACGCTTGGAGGTGTATTTAAGAACCGTGAACACGGGGCCACGCATGTTTACGCGTAAGTACGTGAAACAGCAACGGATTATTACGTGTTCATGTAATACATGCATTTCATTAATCGCTGGTGTTACTCACTATAATAATGACAAATTGACATGCTAGAAGAAGAGTATTTAGTGAATCAGTATCAAATTCAGTATTGCTATTCTTAAAAAAACATCTTAACACTTTCATAATGATGTGAGTGTGTGGGAAAAGGATGAACCTATAGCTTAGGAGTGGGACGACACTAATTAGGTTACCAAATTATTATTATTAGTAATATGTGACTCTTAATATTTTTCTCATTGACATTTATGAAATTAATTCCCAAAAGTTCTATCTTAAATAGTGCTCAGTCCCCGTGACACAGAAGCCGCGCGGTTTCCATTTCCTCCAACATCTCACCTATTGTATTCAAAACAATGGTTCATTAATGTTAACACGAGATGATGTACTTGTCAGATGGTACCATTTAATTGAATGTAAATAGTAGTTACTTGATATCGTATACGACAAACTAGGTTTTATTAAATTGGGCATAAAATATATGTCTTGTGAATCTGTCCTCAAAATCTATCTGAGCGTTATTTGAGTTGCTATTGCATACCAAACGTTTGAAATATTGTTGGTGAGGGTGAAACTATATAGCGATGTTTATTATATATCGAAAATTCTGGTTGTTATTGGAAGCAGAAAATAAACTAAACAGGTTTATACTTAATACTAAACTTTTTTCGAAACGATTGAAACCTTTTCCCGTCGTTTATTGTGATAGCCTTTGCTTTTCCATTACATTTACGACTTACGCCTCATTGTCCGTGGGTGTGAAATGCGGGTGAGGTTTTAAAAGTTAAACTGGTGTGTTCTAATCGAATTCCCGGAGGCCGCTGCGCGAGGATCGACGAAGGACGCAAATAAGCCGCGGCGAGTGATGCCGACCCTTTTGGCGAATTAAACACTGAATTGAGCTGAGCCGAATGGTCTTGAGAGTATTGTTATGTTAAAATTTTACTTTAAAAATGTATGCAAACATAGCTCATATAAAAACCTTGATAAGTGCTATCAATATTTTAAATACCATTCCCTAATCTTGCTTTCCCATTGATTTACTTTATTAACGGAAGAGGAGGCGGAATACCAACTTCTATTTTCAAGCAGTACAATGAACTGTAAAGAAAGCTGTAAAGAAAACAACTTAGCCATTTTAAACACGCATTTTGATCAACCAAAAAGAAGAAGATATACATGGAAAATGCCTGGAAATTTGGGTAGATATCAACTGGATTACATCATTATTAAAGATAAATATAAAAACTTAGCTTCAAATTGTAAAACTTATCCAGGGGCGGATCTCAACACAGATCACAATCTGCTTATTAGCAAACTAGATATTAAAATTAAAAAACATCGAAGAAAACAGAAAACCAAAGTTATTGATCTCAGTAAATTAATATATAGTAATAATAATAAAGAAAAATATAATAGTATATTAGAAGATAAATTAAAGATTAGCATAGAAAATTATATTGATAATAATATAGAAACGAAGTGGTGCAATATTAGAGATATTATAAAATCAACCGCAGAAGAAAACTTTCAAAAGGAAAAAATAAAACCTAGGAAAAAATGGTTAACTACAGAAATAATAGACTTAATGCTTCAGAGAAGGCAATTTCGTAATAAAGATGATAATACCAGCATTAATGAATACCGCAAACTCACCAACAAAATAACATCTAAGTGTAGAGAAGAAAAGGAAAAAGATATAGAAAAAGACTGTGATAATATAAACTATTACATGAGTAAAGGAAAGATTGATGTAGCATATAATATAATTAGAAATTTAGGTAAGAGTAGAAAAACGAAAACCACAGCAATTTTCGATGAGAACAATAAAATACTTATAGATAACCAAGAAATATTACTCAGATGGAAAAGATATATTGAAAACTTATACAGTGGAGAAGGGCTAACAGAAAATGATATAGAGAAAGAAGATGAAGTAGAGCAAGACAACTTAGGTCCAGATATAATTAGGGAAGAATTCGATGCAGCTTTAAACAATTTAAAAAAACGGAAAAGCAGCAGGAGATGATGGGATATTTATAGAACTCATAAAATATTCAGATAATGATCTCTTGATAAATGAAATCTTCAATATTACACAAATAATGTACAAAACAGGTGAGACCCCAAACGATTTTAAAGTAACAAAAACAGTAACATTACCTAAAAAGGCAAACACATTTAAATGCGAAGAACACAGAACCTTAAGCTTAATCTCACAAGCATCAAAAATCATTCTTAAAATAATTCAAAATAGAATAAGAACAGTAATAGAAAGAAATTTAAGTGAAGATCAATATGGATTTAGAAAAAATAAAGGTACCCGAGAAGCAATACTAGCCTTGAGAGTAATTATAGATAGAAGAATGGACTTGGGATTCAATACACATATAGCTTTTGTAGATTTAGAAAAGGCTTTTGATAAAGTAGATTGGAAAAAGATGATGATAGCTTTAAAATGCGTAGGATTGGATTTTAGAGATAGAAGAATAATATATGAACTATATAGACACCAAGAGACTATAATAGAGATAGGAAACAATAGAGGAACAGCAAAAATTAGACAAGGCGTAAGACAGGGCTGTCCACTCTCACCACTCATATTTAATATTTTTATAGAAGCTGCTATTATGAAAATTTCAAAATTATCAGATATAGGAGTAAAATTCAATGGAGAGATAATAAAGTTTATTAGATTCGCAGATGATATAGCAGTCGTTACAGAAACAAAAGAAGATTTAGAAAAAATATTAAATATTATGAACGACACTTTTAAAGAATTTTCCTTGAAAATTAATACAAGTAAAACTAAAGTACTTACCACATCCAAAACAGGAAAAAATTCAAATCAAGAAATAGTAATAGCAAACACTAAAATACAAAATGTAAACAGTTTTAAATACTTAGGAAGCATCATTACTACAGACTCAAGATGCACACCAGATATTAAATCAAGAATCGCACTTGCCAAACAGGCTTTTAACAATAAGAAATATATTTTTACATCAAAAATATCTAAAAAAGTAAGGAAAAAGTTTATTAAAACATATGTCTGGAGCATAGCTTTATATGGGTGTGAGACGTGGACTATGACACAAAGAGACAGAGAAATATTAGAGGCATTCGAGATGTGGTGTTGGAGGAGAATGGAAAAGATCAGTTGGACAGAAAAAGTAACTAATGAGGATGTATTGGAGAGAGTGCATGAAAGAAGATCATTAATGGAAACCATACGGAATAGAAGGGGGAAGATGATAGGCCATCTCATACGACATGATACCCTTATAAAGAACATCATAGAGGGAAAGATAGAAGGAAAGCGTGGACGAGGAAGACCAAGAATAAACTACATGAGTCAGATAAAAGAAAGGATGGGTGTCATGTCGTATAGGGAGGTGAAAGAAGCTGCTCTAGATAGAGACAGGTGGAAAGAGCTTCATCAGCTACACCGACAAGGGTCTAACCCTTAAATTAGAAGAGAGACAATGAACTGCCAAATAACTTCATATTTGAACCCAAGAAAACATACTTCACCCTAATACGTAAACTATGTTATTTTGATATTTATTGTCAGTCAAAATTACAATTTAAACTAAGACAAAGTACTATCTAGCGGGAATTTATATCGTTAACGTGACACAGGTAACAAGTTTTAGGCTAGGAAGTGATTTTCCTGTTAAAAAGAGATCGTAATACATACTGATATCCTTTAATACCATTTAGTTCGACCAAAAATTTAAAACAAATGAACCTATAAAATTGATTTAGGTGTTAAATCTCGCATTTATTTTGTACTAAAATATATTTTATAAGAACTCCGCTTCTAAAACAAATGCAGGTAGTTTGAAA
The DNA here is from genome assembly GCA_905333125.1 of Pheosia tremula. NCBI lineage: Eukaryota > Metazoa > Arthropoda > Insecta > Lepidoptera > Notodontidae > Pheosia > Pheosia tremula. Next base: position 7,519,411 of record HG995404.1, on the reverse strand, counting down.
TATGGTATGGTATATAAAATATAAATAATTTAAAATGAGAAATATTATTTAGCACATCAGATACGTTTTCGGCTGGCGAACCATGACTGGGCGTTTTGTATGTACGCAGAAATACTCAGGCGTGTATCAGACAGGAGCCATTTATCAATAAAAAAAATACTGGACCTTTTTATTGACGGCTTTCACTGTCCATGAAATATTAGATCACTATTTTATAAATGAACTGAACCTATAAAAACCGTTGACGAGATTCATGAAAGCAATTGATAATATTGTGAACGTGAAATTAGAACGGCAACAGGACTTCATAAACCGTTTGATTCAGAAAGGGCCTGGAACTTCATCTTCTTTAACGAGCGAGCATTCTTATGCTTCTTTTATTCCCAACAAAATGACAATTGCGAGTTTTCGGGAACTTTGTTTTTGATAGCCCAAATTCTGTTCACACATATTATTTACAAATTCACTAAAGAACGCCAGCTTCAAAACTCAGTATACTTTTCAGAATGTATAGCATGTTATTTATGTGCAAACAAACTACAATAAGACTATTTAGACAAGACATGTACTTACAGTCTATAATTTCCATTTTCATCATCATGCCTGTGAACACAGATAGGCTGATACTGGACTGACACTGCAGTGCATCCACATTCTGCTGTCCCAATGTGATAAGGACGACCTAGGCATACTCTTTCTCGATGCCAGGGGAATTTAGGCCATGGTCCATTATACTACTGGCCCAGTATAATGAACTGAAGCTCCCAAGCATTTTCTTTCCTTACTGGCTACAAGCACAGTGCGACAATTTTCTACATTTTGATGACTCATATTTCTCTCAAATCTTCTATACTAATACTAATATTATAAATGCGAAAGTTTGGATGGATGGATAGATGGATGGATGGATGTTTGTTACTCAATTACGCCAGAACGGCTGAATGGATCTGGATGAAATTTGGCACAGAGATAGATTAAAGTCTGGAATAGCACATAGGCTACATTTTATCCCGGTAAAATGTATGGTTCCCGTGGAATAGATTTGTTTCAATTTTTCATAGCGCAAAGGATCGACATGATTTTTTGCACGGGTAACACCGCAGGGCGCAGCTAGTATTTCTTAAATTTCACATAACTTTTCTCTGAAATAGAAACATTACTATAATTATTTGACACCCCATTGCGCAACATCCGTCACATTTAACTAAAATGACAGTCAATAAAGAGCAATAGATATACGAAGAAACAATACGAAGATGCGTTATCACAGTGGCGCATGGAAGCCGTAATCGGATACACTACCCTCGTCAATATCAGATCTCCGTCAGTGCGTTCACAATACTTATTCGCTGACGGTACACACTACAAGATCCGGTGCACACTCACTTACACACACAAATAGAAAAGCTTTTATAGAAAAACGTTTCTGAACGGCAAAGTGTTCGTGCCTTCAATCTTTATTAGATACGAGTGTATGGAGAAAATTGGCGTGAGAAACTTGTATGGTAACGGTACCTGTGATCGTTTGTTTTTGTTTATTTTAGTATATTATGTGGCTTACGTTGTTTTTGTGGCTTTATCCTTTTGGACAATTCTGCGAATGATTTGGGGTTATTTTCTTTTAAGACATAAGTATTCTCATCCCATCGTGAATGGCTTATAATGAACTTATGGCAATATACAACAACCTATGACAATATAGTTTTCAAAGAATTATACGAAAGGAATTTATTGTTGCATATCTATTAGCCACCCGTATTTTGTTTTAAACAAAATGACATCGAGAGTTCATAGAATATATATTGTAGAAATAGGAACTATAGACACATACCTACATAAGTTGTATCTCTATATATATATATATCTAACTCAAAACTAAATGTTTTTTTAAAAGCACTCGGAGACTATTGTACGAGTTGTGATTAAATGAACTGTAGGTACATTCTTACCTTTTGTTCTAAGGTACTCGTAATGTAGCCCTCAGCAAACAAGCCGTCATTCTACCCTAGCAAAAAATCGCCCAGCCATATATGAATTAAACTCGAACAGTAAATAGCAGTTCAGTAGTCTTCATCAAAACAACGAAAAATGCAATCTAGACTCAAGGATAAGTCCTTGAGTCTAGATTGCATTTTTACCTATTTGAAAAATTATATCTTAGAGAATTTTGGCAACGAAAGAGAAATACAATAAGTCATCCAATATCTTACAATGTCGATTAGGTGAAGCCAACATTAAATAAGTGAAACTACTTAACCGCTTCATAAATAAAGCAATTAGTGAAATTGGGTGCGAAAGAACATTGTTTTTAAGCCTATCAATATAAGTCGGTGTCGGGCAAAATAAACCAATATTGGTGTGGACACGGCCTGAAACAATAGCTCTCTGTCAGTGGGACGGAGACAAATAGAGCCCAGGGGTATGGCAGCGTTCTCGGACGAACCGGCCGACCACTCGCAATAAATTTATTTTTAAAACTAAAGTCGCATTCCGACTTAACTCTTTACATTTGCTTTGACTTGCAATTTAGAAATACTTCCATTCATATGCCGTTTACCTAAAATTAGCCAGGGTCGCTAATTGATCAACAAATTATTGGTGGATGTTTAACTATTTTTATTTTGTGTCTTGTTATTTGGAATAGTAAAAAGCATTATTTTAACTGCGATACATAGAATGAATACAGTGATATGCTGTTACCCGAAACCTTAAAGCAGAATTATTTTGTTAATAAATGTCATGGTCGTAATTTCGGCCTGGAGCTTACAAATTTATCAAGTATGTGGAGAAGGTTGCCACATTAAATAACGCTATAATATATAACTTATTAACTAATCATATGTTTAGTACCTGTAGTAACAAAGTACAATGAAGATTTTGTAGTTTGTTCTTAAAAATAAGTAAAAAAAAACACGATTGCGTAAAAGTGAACTTTGAATAAAAACTTAAAAAGAAAAAAAAACAAGAAAAGTAGCGAATATCCCAGTCGGGACCGATTACAAATCTAGACCGGCTAAAATCGTCCCAATAATGGCTCCCAGCTGTTTAAGTCCATGCGTTTGGTCTCTAGAGCCCCACAAAGGTACAAACATACACACATATATAGACTGATAAACATATTACTTTCCGTTATCAGTTGGATAAAAAGGCACAGTACTAATAAACACGATGAAAGCAAAAAGCGATGCTGTACCTGTCTCACATCGGACGGAAAGGGGCTGACACAAAAACTCTTTTAATCTTACGCCATCCTTCACTGTGTTGACTTTATTGGATGACACTCGACCACACCCTGTATATGTAACTAGTGACCCAACTCGGCTTTGCCGCATTTTTTTTTTTTGGTTCCATTAAAAGCGCTTGATGGTTAGTCTCATGTGAACTATTATTTTGTGTAAAATTTACATAAAATTAATTATCACACCACCCATGTTTCCCACTTAATGATTGACCTTAAATATGGTGGTCGTGAGTTTGGTCGATCTATGACATCGGTGATCTGACCTCTCTGAGATAATATACCTAATATAAGAATTAATTATTTTCTAGATCACAGTTAATATAAACATACAAGACTATAATTTGTACAATACACATTAAGCTATACATATAGCTGTTATACTAACGAAAGTTGTGAATTGGTGCACGGTAACAAATGAGAATTGTAAGCCGAATTATCAATCTATCTTTTATGATGAATTAAGTTCTGCTTGTTAAGACATCAGGATTAGTAATTTGGAATCTTCGTATTTCAATATAAATAAATTTATATGATAAGATATTGATGGTACCTAATGAAAATGTTCATCACTTTAAATGAAAGATGATTTTATATAATAATTGTGATCAGTTAGTTTTTTTGGATGGTAATCCGAATTCGTCCATTTTCTTGAATAAACAATATTCTAGATTATAATCTTAAAACAATAAATCTTCCTGCATTGATAAGATCTCAGCGGGTAGTCGCGAATTCTAGTGCTCTTCGTCTCAATCCCTGGCTTTATGAAAAGTGCCTTTTAAAATATTAAGTACTAAAGTTATCTTTCAAATTCACTCTTTAATTGTGAGTTAAATTCCAACAACTTTATTGCAGTAAAAAATAACTATCGAGAGGACTTTGTTTTTTCTTATTTTAGTCTTATTATATGTACTCTTAGATGGGTGTTTTGAAACAAAACTGTTATAAAAATATCAATGATATCTACTTTTTACCGCGGGAGGTATTTTGAAATAAAACAAATTTTAAGGAATTTATTTCGTTAATTTATGTATTTACGTTCCCGACGTTTCGGCTGCTTACAGCAACCATGGTCACGGGAGGACTGAGGTATTAGAGGTCCTAGTCAGAAAGAAAGAAAGAAAGAAAGAAAAAACATTTATTTGGCAACAACACAAGACACGAGATTACATAGAGAAACTTATAACTATTAACAGCTTATTGTATTTAAATAAAAGTGGGTCATGTGTGTCTCATGGCTGCGCCAAACAGGTGTCCAGCTCAGCATAAGCCAGGCATCGAAGACGCCTGGCGCTGATTTTCGGCTGGAACCCACAGTGATTTTTTCACGGATGTTTGTCATTATTATTATTATTATTTTTTTATGTTTCCTATAATTATTATAATGTTAAATATAATTTAAAATGAGTATTTTAATAATAATGTGTAGGTTTAGTATAAGAACTGGGGTATCCTCATATTTAGTTGTTGTTTGCGGTCCGATATACGCAGAAAGTGCTCACAGTATCTTGAGGTATTGCAATGGTGGCGCTTGGTTGGTGCGGGAGGTATTTTATTATCATATTTTCCCATTGTCGGTGACATAGTGCACGAGCTTCCGGGTAAGCTTTGTGCACAAACAGGCCCAGTCGGTTGCATTCCGCCCGCCTGTAAATTCTTGCTTGAGCCATTTGGCTTAATGCCCACCAGCTCACTATTGTTCTTACTGAATGCGAGAAATAAGTATGTCATATTAGAGATTTAGTACTTGATTAATAGAAATGTTTTGGCGTAATGAGTATTGTTGATGTAAATGAGTTCTTATGTTATCCTACCTTGAGTTTAGTATAGCGTAATAGTATTTTTATACATTAGTATATGTAGCCGTCTTCTAATCACAGTTTAATTTCAACATTACCTGAGACATTTCAAGACTTAATTTGTATGTTAAAAGACATTTTGTTATTGTAAAGCTCTATATTAATCGTTCAACAACTTTACTGACGTCATAATTTCATATAAGATCAATTCAATCCAGATCGCAAGCCAAAATGGTGCACTAACTTAAGAATTTACCAAAAATACGTAGAAATTTAGAGATTTTCCTTTTATAAACTGCATTCGAAGAATATCCTAGAACATTAAGCCGTCGGTTGCAGAACCGCTATGTATGATGAATGCGGTGCCTTATCAGTGGTCTGCACAAAGCTAGTGTAACGTTCAGTTTAATAGTAAAAGATTTAAAGGGTTTTATAAAAACATATAGGAAAGGAATTGTTTATGTCAATTAGGTTCTACTAGTAACAGGCAATCATACAACTGTTTCTAGAATTCAGATAGCAACCTATGCAGCTGCAACTGTGTTGAATTCTGATAGCTAACCTATAACTGGTGCAGGATTACACCGCTTTTTTTCAGTCGTCACGCTCTTGACAGAGTGATCATCGTCGTCATGTGAGAATTGGTGGCACTCTTGAAAATTCGACGCTAATCTGCTCCCCCTACCACCTCTCTTGCGCATTGACGTAATGGAAGACCTATGGTGGTCTTAATTTGATCAGTCCATGTGCCCATGGATGATCTTCCGCGCGTTTCCACCAATAGTTTATCCAGTAGTATCACTAGTTGGGACTAGATCCTAGTCTCAACTATTGGAACTATTTGCTTTGCGGCTGCTATGTTTCCTTAATTACTAGGAGAACAGATAGCAGCCGCAAAGCAAATATCAGAGATCAGGAAACCGTCTCTAATGTTATTTAAAAACAAAGCAAAAATTACGTCACGTCACAAAGTTTCAGTGGAATCCACGAATTGGAGAATCAAACAACGTAGAAATTAAAACGTTAGACGTTCAGTAATCGGTTCACGTCGCGGCTGTTAAGAGCAGGTGTTGGACTCGTACGTGGGCGCAAATAATGCGGTCTGCCAGCTAGCCACTGCTTTGTTTCCGCAAAGCGCAATTTACATAAATCCTATTAATTACCGCTCCAGTGTGTTGATATGATGGCTTTTTTAATTGAAAATGTGAGGGTGTTAAATGATAGCTGAGTTACAAGGGAGTTGCCGAGATATACTTTAGTTTGTGACTCTGGAGATTTTGTGGACATTATTAGGTTGTTATCTTACAGACTACAGATACTACTGGCTTTTGTATCAAAAAATATATTCGGTATATATTTTTTTTAATATTCTATGTCCAACCTCACCATGGGCCTCATAAGAAAGTTCAAGGTCACTCAACGCGAAATTGAGATAGCTATGCTTGGGGTTTCGCTACGCGATAGATCCAGATATGAGAAGATCCGTAGGCGAACTAACGTAACCGACATAGCTCAAAGAATTTCAAAGTTGAAGTGGCAGTGGGTGGGGCACATAGCTACAGAACCGATAGCCGTTGGCGCAGAAAGGCATTACAATGGCGACCACGAGCCGGAAGACATAGTCAGGGATGGCCCTCCACAAGATGGACCGATGATATCACACGCGTAGTAGGAAGCCGGTGGATGCGAGTGGCGGAGGACCGTGATGTGTGGAAATCATTGGGGGAGACGTATGTCCAGCAGTGGACGTCGGCTGATAGATAGAAACCTGACCATGTTACTTATCTGAGGTATTGTTATTAATGAGCATAAATAAAATCTAATTTTAAGAATACGTAGCTTTAGCGTTGTATTTGAGTTTACTCAATAAACCCATAGATTACTTATGCTACAGAAAATAAAACAGAATCGTGTCGGTCGACCCCATTACAATTTTATGATACGGTAGAGGTGATATAGATCGATGTTATGACAGTTTTATACCAGTCGATTTACAGTCTCGCGACAGAGTACATTGATGGCTGTATTAATGGCTACTTTAGTTTTATTGACGCCTCGTGCGGGACACAGTTTTGCTATTAGGTTTACATACCATTATGTATCTTTTATTTTCGGATCCTGGAGTTATCACACTAATATTATAAATGTGAATGTTTGGATGGATGGATATTTGATACGCAATCACGCCAGAACGGCTGTACGGATCTGGATGAAATTTGTCACAGAGATAGATTATAGTCTGGAGTAGCACATAGGCTACTTTTTATACCGGTAAAAATACATGCTTTTTAATCGCGGGTAACACCGCGGGGCGCAGCTTGTATAATTATATTGTAAAATAGTTGTAAGCAAAAGAATATTATCATACAGCAATAAGTTACTCTTGGCAGCAGCGTTTATTAGTGTTAATAATATTAAGAAAGCGCGTCAACTCTGAGATAAAATGCAAGAATCTTGACTCTTTAAAAGTGTATTGAACATTGATTGGTGAACATTGTCTTGTAGTATGAGAAAACGGTAGGCATACCGCTAAAATTGGCAATAAAGTCTCAATTAACTAACCTCATAAAGTCTATTCGCCGGAACAAAATGACTGTCGCTGCTCAATAAGCGAATTACGGTAGCAACGTATTTCTTCTTCAGATTTATAGCTTAATTAACGGACGCTGATATTAGGTCTGAATGTTTCAATTAAAATGGATTAAGTCTGCTTAGCCTGCTTATGTATTTACCAGCGTTTTTTTATGTAAGCATATCGGCAAATTGTAGGTAATTAATTTGGATTTATTCCCTTGTCCTGACAGTTTTTGATGTGGAACGTATGTGTTTGGTGAAAATGCTTCCGTACCCCATAGAAGATAAAGTGCTAATCCAAAAAGCCTGATGGTGGTAATAATTACTATATCAGTCTAAATAATATGAGCACCTATAATAAGAATCTACCTCTAATAGGAATATAATAAGGGTATATCTCTCACCATAACTCTCGGATAGGTAACATTTTATAGTTACTAACTCGTAAAATTGACGGTGCGCTATCTAAGCGTATCTATATCAGTATTCAAGTAGAGCTTAGGGTATTTTGAGTCTTCAAAGAGCTTGTTGCGTTTTATAGGCCTTGTCGAGTCAAATGTGTAACAAGTGGTCGATTCAATAGATGAGTCCCTTTCGTATACTAACTTAAATATGTCGTTGAGATTTACTACAAGATAAATTGTTGACTGGCAAAGAATAAGACCGAAGACGGAAGAGATAGCCCTCCAAGGGTTGAATGGCTGAAATAACACTACTGAAGTGATACGCTTAGTTTACATTCATAGTAAAAACTTGTATCATAAACGCGTATAATTCTGTAAGACTTATGATGTAGCTTACTACGAGTAAATGACATCGAAAGTCATAAAAAATCATTGCACGAAAATATTCTCGCGTTAAATTCATGCTGAAATGACACAATTTGCCGCCAAATCATAAACAAATGACAAATGAATAAAATACATACACAATAATATTGGCAAAGAGTTCCATTTTCAAAATTTTAACGTATTTTTTTATTATATCGTTTACAAGTGGCCAGTTCTAAAAACTTTCAGTGTCGCCCTCGTACTTACAATATAACTACAGTTTCTATATATCCCGCCGCATGTAGATGTAAATGCGAAACTAATAAATTCCATTGCGGCTGTTACAGTAGCGCACTGGCCGCGAACGATGGAAAACGCAATGTAACTGACGTGGCTGTCCAACCGTGTAATACAATATGCTTTGAGGCTCGCGTCGAATGTATATACTGAATTGCAAACGGAATTGGGAACAGCCGTGATAATTTCCATCAATCAATACTGCTAAAGAGTAATATCGTCGAGTATAGTCGACGAAAATATAACGATACGTAAGCTCTACAAGTTTTCCAACATATGAAAAGGGTCAAGCAAACAATCAATTCATTCTATTTCCGAGAACACAGCTGAATGCTACAATATTTATTATCCTACGGGACTACTCCCGGGCTACACAGCTCATAAAAATGACCCACATAATAAATTCGTATGCCTACCCGACGAGATACGAATCGGAATTTATATTAAATACACCACGGCTTGACGTTGGCGAAACCAGATTGATTTTTTCAACGGAACAAATACATCTATTTTTATCGTAATACTGTGTCAAACCATAATCCATCACAAGAGAAAAATAACGTACGGGAAATCATCTTGGCGCCGTCATATATTTAACTCTTTTGAATTTGTGGAACAAAGGTTTGATTCAAATGTTATTTATTAGTGGATTAAACATAAATAAAAAAAATACTTTCTGATATCTGGCCTTAATATATATTTTATTTATTACAATACTCACATACTAACTTTACATAATTTTCAAAATTATAATTTCTTTGCTTATCTTGCAATGCAGCATTCAATTTTTTTTCGTTATTCTTAAAGGGCTTATATTATTATTCGGATTTTTAATGCAAATTTATTTTATTGTCTTCCTCCCCTTTCTTAGTATGTGGCACTAACACATTTTGTTGTATATTGTGCTATCGATTTGCCGTCAAACTTCTGGCGCAGGTGTTCGGGTGAACACCTAAAATTATCTCGACATTATATTGGCACGGACTTCGATTCTGTTAATTAAAATGTCTCGGGCACATTTTCCATTACGTGCCGGAGTCGATAGAGACTTAACAATAAGAAATATGGCCAAAAATATTGAACACTACTTCAAGTTCGTGTAGACAGAACATTTAATCAAACTAATATGATTGTATTAATTAATAGCATAATAAGTTTGTATAAGATGATTGTTTAACTTACTAATTCAAATAATGTTGTTTAAAATAGATATAAAATAGCTAGGGGTGTCGAAGACGTCGAAGCTATTATATTATTTAAAAACGTCGTTTTTTTAAACCGTCGCGACTCACTAGGGCTTTATAAACTTTAGCTCTAACCCAACCCTAATATATTAGCTAGGAAAGGATTTAATAAACAACCAACAAAATATAAACAAAGAATGATTTTAAAAAAAGATTGTGAGACCCGCTTTCTTATTTTATCACTTTAAATTATTTGTTGCTCTGAAGACATTTTTTTCGCCTCCTATTTCCAACAGCGCTGTGAATAATTAGGTGTTTGCTTTTGAGTAATTAACAAAGGTTCAAAAGTTCTTTAGTATTTTATTGTAGGAAATTGAGAATTGTTTCTGTATATTTATATAAATAGCTCCAACCGACCTTTTCTCCTTGTGCTACATCCAGTTCATAAAGTATTTATTCAATAAAGTATTTCTTATAATTATTCAGATGAAAGAGTAGGTACCAGACAATTGCTTTCAATGTTAAAGATAAATTAAACTACAATAATAGGTAAATTATTTTATTTCTTGTTGCATTTTGCAATTAAATGTTTATCAAGGAGAGATTTCCTCGGTCACAACTTTCGGTTACTTTCTGATACTATTGATATGTTGTTTGTATAAATGCTTGTTGTAAATTTCGGCCAGTGGAGTGTTGGGTAACAAAGCTCGGCTAGATGTCGACGATGTCGGCTGGCCAACCGTCAGTTGTCACATATATATAAAACATTGCAAAGTCGTGTTAGTTACACCATTTATAACTCAAAAATGGATGGGCCGATTCTTATGATCTTTGTGTTTTTGAATTCGTCTTCACACCAATTTTTTCATACATCTAAGGCAGCACGAAGTTTGCCGGGATAGATACTTTATTAATAAAATGATGTAAATAAGAAATATTACAGAATATGAGAAGGGTAAACCACTTTTTCATCAGATATATAATACTATTAATATATAAATTAATATGTTAGGTTTTAACAGCCTATATTTAAATAGTGTTTAACCGACTTCAAAATGGAGGAGGTTCTCAATTCGGTTGTATTTTAAGAACAACAACACAGCCAGGAACAATAAAACAACACATCACGTCAACGACACTGGCTTAGTGCATTTTATTTATAATCATGCGTTCCTTAGATGACACAAGTATAACAATAATATTAAAACAATGCATTAATTCTCTATACAACTACCTTTTAAAAATTGTGTATATTTATATCACATAGTGTATGTATTTTTTTTTTGATTTGATACTCTATTACCTACTATTCGAATTTTGGTTATTTTTTTTTACCTTGTTATATAGTTTCATGGTAAGCAAGTTTTTAATTTAATTCAGGTACTACTTCACTAATATGATTTATATAAATCAATCAAGGATATACATACATTAGCCAAGGAATGAGATTAAGAAGAATCAATTTGTTAACAATTTAAGAGATGAAATAATCCAGAGGGTACCCAATTAATATAATTAAATTAAGCCTCGAAGTTTGCCAGAATATTCAATAGATAATTCAATATTTTGTGTTCTCAAGATTTCAAAAGGAACATAATTAAACTCACCGCATTCAAGCTTTATCAAAGATCTTCACTAAAATTCATTCATTTTAACTAACATCAATTGGATAGTTTGTGTATACAAACGAAAAATATGGCCGTGTACAGAGCTAAGCGTAGTAAATGTTCAAACCGTGACTCCTTAGAGTTATAATAAGAATTAAAATAAAATAATTCTACTAGGTTCATTTGATGCGTCTTTATATTAGTGAACTGCAATGTGCTATATACGTTAACAGAGTACGCTAATCAATAGATGAGGGGCAAGACTTCGGTTGGTAAGTGGCTATACATTTATTTGATACTGAAACGCTCACGAAACCTTTTAAGGGATATAATAAAACAACAATGTAGGTAAGGCTATACAAACGGTTGTTAGGTAATAAAATAACAACACAACTGATTGAGGTTAACAGTTCAAAGAGAGAGTTCTAATAAATAGCTAAAACCGAAAAGGCCTCTACGAACGACCAACTTAGCACCCGATCTGTAGGGCCGATTTCTAGGGTCCCAACCAAATGGCATATCAATGACCAGTCAACTTGCCTCCTGACATGCCAATTTGGAGGACCCTACAGATAAGGTGCCAAGCTTTGCCGTGTGTAGAGATTTTAAATGAACACACAACAAAATTACATTTTAATGCTATGCTAAAAAGCAATTAATTGTCCCTGATCTCTTATCCAGAATGATATGAGAAATCTTTTCGAAATACATGTATTGTCTTTTTATTATAATTACTTCTTACAACTAATGTATAAACTATTTATGATTGTGCTAGTAGGTAATAATGTGGTTAGCTATTTAATCGGTTTTGGGAATAATCACGGACGCGGTAAGCCGAAAAGTGATGGGGGCCGATGGATGTGGGTTAGAAGCTCGTCTGGGGATAAGCAATGAAGTGACAGAAATATGGGCAAATTTTGATGGTACCTAGTATCACGTATGAGTCATTGTATTAGCTAATTTAAATAGTAAATACCAGTTCGGGAAAAAAACCAGTATAATTTTATTGAAATAAAACTAATTTAACAGATTTTATCGCGTTTTTTTTATGTTTTTACGTTGCGGATGTTATGGCGGCTTTACCGCAACTATGGTCACGGAAGGACTTAGGTGTTTCACGCCCTAGTATCATAGTTGGATCTGGGATACCCTCATATTTATTGTTTGTTTGAACGTGTTAAAATCTGTACAATTAGATTTATTTCAAATAAAAGAAAGTAAATATAAGAAATCAATAAGTATAGTTTTATTATATCAGTTTCCAAATGGTTTCCATTTATATTTAAACTAAATATAAATGTTGCCAGAACTGTCTAGGTATTATCATAATCGTTATTATGAATATGATATAGGTTTTAAAATTGGAACTTGTGTTCAATTTTGCAGCAATTACCACCGAAGAGATGTAGACGTGTATTAAGACATGATCGAATGCTTTGTTATATTGCATGACTTATACAGAAACATCAGTGACGTGGAATAGACAAGCTTATGGAATAAGGCTCTATGAGATTGACGTACCATTTGTTCAATGAGAATTTAGAAAAGGCGGGAAGCATATTTCCGCGAATGAGGGAGATGGGTTTGGGAAATGAGCGTAATGGTATTTTGATATTTTAGCGCGAATCTTAAATATATAAGTTAGTTTTACAAGACGATGTTTTAGATTTATAATATAGAATTGATAAAACAATATTATTCTATATTTCGTAGTAGTGTGTTAGGCAGCATTGTACGATTATAGTTTTTACTGCCGATAGAACATTCAGAATTTACTAAGTATACCATACAAAATGTTATAGCAAGCGAAACGTATTACTAATTGTTACTCTCTAATGTCATTAACTATTATTCAGTCACATACATCTTAAACAAGCACTTGCAAATATTTGATGTAGAAATTGAACAATTCACGCGACAAATTATTTTCTTACAAAAGCGTACGCTGTTTAGATATACATGTTATTTTTAATCAACGAAAAGATAAACTCAGATTAGGCCACAAAAATGTTAGTTGCCTTCTGAACTCGGAACGCCACTATTGAAAATAAGAATTTAATTAGTATTATTATTATTAATAATATTAAATTATAAAGCCGACACGCGTCTCTTGCTGCGCAATTATTAAATTAAATCAAGATAACTAGAGAATCTAGTTTTTTGGTATGCGATATTTAAGAAATAAAATTAACGCGAAATAAAGCTCTAAACTTATTAACATTTAACCTATAGGCGTACTGTTGACATATATTTGTAATTATTTTCTCTAGTATAGAGGCACGACCTCTCTACAATACAGTTTCTGACATACAACTCTATGTATATATTTATTATTTTTCCATATAGTGCGCTCAGAAGTGGTTAATATATATTGCTTACCCCCTCCCCCCCTCAACAGACCGACTTGCATTAACTTGAGTCCCTTCTTTTACCATCTTCGTCTTTATAACAAGAATTAATAAAACTTGACTAATTGGTAAAAAATGTCTACATCTTGACACCTACATTCTCATAAGGCTTCTTCGTAATAAACTCCTACGTTGATCTGAAACAATAATATTGCTAAATGAGTTATATGATTGCATCATGACATACACGGATTCTAAAGTTATCTGAGCTCATGTAATTCGTATACTCTGAAAAGGAGTTCTAATATTATGTTAAAAGACTTTAGCAATAACGATTAGTACATTTTTCTGTGATCTCTATACACAAAGTTCACACAATCTTTACATAGATGTAGTAAAGCAATAAGTACAAAGGTCGATACAAATCTTTCTTCATACAAACGTTTCAAACTTAACTCATCGTGATACACACAGTTGTTTTTCTTACTTCATATCAAGTTCATCTTCGTTCATCAGCCCTACATCGAGATACGTGGAGAAAAATAGCAAGAGCAGCGTCCATGTCCGAACAGTGCAACCCATTACCACGACCACTCTGACAAGAGTGCCCGACTAAGAAGAAGATCAAGTTCATATAATTATTTAGGTATCTAAATTATTTCTATCACACTCCTGAAGGGATGCCAAAAATTCTACTATGTAGGTCCTACTTATAGTTTAGTAAGCAAGATAAAAAAATAAAAGTACTTACATATTATATCAGTGCTTATACTACACGACATGTACAGGACACCCGTCTTTAGCTCTAACATGGTCTAGCGGGGGCGCTATCACGACGTATGTGTCTCTGCCGGGGGGCAGCTCATCATCGCCAGCGAACAGTGGCGGGGGTGGTATGACGTCATCGTCCACTTCATCCTCCGTCACCTCCTGCCGTTTGCTCCTTCCAGGCATGTAGTTCATGACGCATGTAACCGCGATGAGGAACAAGAAGAATATGAACACGACGTCGAACATGATTAGGAAGTTTAGCATTACTAGTTGCATCACGCCACTGACTGGATTCTGTCACATAATGTATGACAGCTCACTTTGAGTCATGGTTGTGTCTGCTGTTGGTAGGTAGCATTGTGTTTGTTGCAATCTGAAACAAGCAGAGGGTAGAAGATAAGTTGGGAACGAGGGTAACCTTTTTATTGATATGTCTATCTATTTCTATCGTTGGCTTTGGTTGTTACAAATGTATGCATCATTACGGTACGCACGCTCGCCACGCAAGCTATTTTGGTTGCTCTGTAGAAAGATATAAAGCTATATCTATATTTGGAAAGTCATTGATCGTCAGCTGTTTGGCATCAGTAAGCGTCACAAAGCAAATTCGTGAAATCCATTGCGTGCACAGGACGTAACGCATACAAAAGGTCAACGGAATGAGTGAATTCTTTATGACGTATCTTTATCGGATACATTGATTTCAATAACATGTTCAGAGTAAACGTATCACAGGTGATTTAACAAGCAAACGTATACCACAAAACATTATGACTTGCCAAAGTTTTGCGAAAGAATGGTCCGTAAAACATCGCGGTTTACGCATCGAGTAAGCCAAGTATGTACGGCCCAGTTTTCGTGACACGCCCAATTTATTTTGCTTTTAAAAGAATCGACCTTTGAATTCGTACGTATTTTAATACTCGTTCCACTTTCCGGAACGCTCACAATCCTCTTCAATGTAAATTAAAAACCCTACATTTTAATCCGCTACATTGACGATTACCGGTCCTAAGTACGGTAAGTCAATAAATATTTATCTCCACATTTGCATGTTTGTGAAGCGAATAAATCGGGAGAGTATTCGTTCCTTTTGTCCACCTAACTTTGACCCATATCTTTGAGATTTATATTCCTGAACCCTTCATTTGACAGTGTCTTATGGGTCTTTTCTTATTGTTGTGTCGCTATTTATCTGAATAATGCAGAACTTTTACAAAGATTACAACTTTATTTATATAAAATAGAGTCTTTAAATATTGAAAAAGTTGCTTTTATTTGCAGCATTTTTTTATGAATGATGTTCATGTTTCACCAAAAGATCGTTCGCGTAATTAAAGACAACTTGCTTCAGGAACTTTAATATCAGATTCGTGAACAAAATCACAATAAGATAAAAGTGTTTTAAAGATATAACTCTGTACCATTACTTCACAGAAAGTCTATTCTTTATCAAATTGTTACTCCTAAAAGCTCCAAGATGTTTCCAAGTTCTGTACATTTGTATAGCCTTAGGCAATGGGCAAATGTTTTGTGTTTTGTTCAAGATATCAATTTGATAATATAGAAACTGTGTAGTTTGAGTACAAAGTTTCTGCCATATATATGTATTACCTATTTGTAGTATATGATTTATCTTTAGTACTCATGTGTGTGTGTTTAATGTCTGACGCCGCAAAGATGTTTTCAGTACCTATTTATATATAAAAAAACATGTTTTAAATGTTGAAACATAATATTTGTATATAGATTATTTCGTCGAATTCCTATACTAAAAGTTGTCATTTTATAATCGCGTATACTTACGTATAATTGCGTAACAAAGCAACAAGTTGATTTTTATTAAATACCCATGAAAATATTCGGAAATTAAAATTAATTGAAACATCCAAGTTTTAGTATATTTTAGCCTAACATTTAAAAGCCTCGTTATTTTTAGAATCGCAATCTCGAGAGTTCGTCGTTTATTCCAACTCCGACGATTCGCGCCGAGCCAACTAATATCCGTCAGACGCGGTTGATTTAGTCAAATGACTCTAAAACTCAGACGGTACTTTAAAACCATCTTGTTCTCGAAAGTTCTTCGCTATTAAATTGTTATTCTAAAATTGTTAAATCTTATTGATATAGCCCACCGCCAATAAATCCACGTTCCGCACTGACAATTTAATTTGTGGGTTAGTTTAACCCGTTTATTGGTCTCAAGTAAACTGCTAACTAATTTATGGAAGACCCTAAAGACCTGTTGAGTGCCAAGATTATGTTATAATGTTTGTTATGTTAATAATAATAATAAAAAAATCTAAAAAAATAAATATTCTTCCATATGGCGGATATTTTTCTGTCAAACCTACAAGTATCATTATTTAAAAATATCCACAGAATTGTAAAGATACGCCCTGATTTCCTAAAGTTTTAAAAGATGTCTAAATAATGTTGAACTTAAAAAGCAACCTAAAAATAGATGCATCTTATCATACTTATAATACACTTACAACATTAATTATCTTCGTGAAGCCTTATCCAAAAAGCTCAAAATTAATTTAAAGTTATAAAGTAACCGTGAGGAAAGTCACGCTCTTCATATTATCCCTTCCATGGGGCTCTTAACAAAGTTACAGAGCCAGGCATTAGACGCTAAGCAGGTGGACGGACCGATGAAATTATAAGGGTTGAATGTAAACTCGTTTAACAGTAAGAAAAATTGAATGCTATATGACTAATAATGTCTTTAATATGTCAAAATCTACCATTAAGCCAAGTTACATAGTTTAACGACCTCTTATGACCTGAGCGTAGCACTACGAACTACGGCCTACGTCGTAGGCTGCTCGTGGGGCATCGGAGACTAGCTATCCGGTAGTTTAAAAAAAAAAATCGTATAATCTATGGTGTTTGGTAATTAAAAGTGATATACCTTTATCGTACAAGCGTTTGGTATCATAGATTATTTATCGTCGTTATATTATAAAAGCACTTTATATAAATAAGAATCTGAAAGCAACGTGGAAGGAATTCCTATTGCTATTGGTAATCGCGACAGGGCTGTCACAGATTACGTAACTAGTCCTCAAGCCCGAACGAAATACGTATCACGTCCTGAAAGTCGTATCTGTCGCGTGGACTGTAATCCTATCCACATCACATGTGTTGTGTCTCTAAACAATTTCGGTATTACATTCTTCGGCGGCATTGTTTTTGTAACAACGACATAACCTGTGTGAAATCGCTTTAATAATAAAGTTTGTGTTTTATTCTTGTCTGCGTTGGGAGTGTGCGATTTGACAGTTTATATAGCACACAAAACAATTCGATATTTTTACGTGATAAATTAGGAAATATATTTACCTTAAGATCAAAGCGAACACGTTTATGAAAAATGTTGTAACATTTTTTTAAACCAAGTAATCTTTAATATACTTTTTAATATATTATTTCTACATCACATTGTACAATTTAGGTGCGCATAAATAATCAATCTCCCCGTTCAACAATATATATCATATTTTTTATCGAGCCCGGAAAAAATTGAAGGTCCCCGGAGAAATCAGTAGGTACAATGGCGAACGATATAGCAATCAGCGATAGTTCCCTGTCTATTTAATCACATTACACTGTATAAGTATTGGCATGCATTTGCAGGCTTATCATTTCCATGATTGAACCAAACCATCTTACAAGGCGTGGTGCAGGGAGTGTTGTGGAGGTTAATAAATTGATGGCTTCTGGCTGGTTTGGGGCTTTAGCGGAAAAGGGAGGATCTTCTAGCCAGATATGCCGTGCGCGGCGGCCGCTATGCCCCATAGGTTTGGCGGAATCTTGTTATATACAAGATTCCGCCAAACCTATGGGGGTTACGTGCTCCGAAAACTCTCATAGCGCGTTTCAGGATAATTTGTTCTAAATGTCATCTGCAGCGCCACCTGTTATACTATATTTGAATTATCAAACTCACACATGTGAGGGAACCAAGGATGGTTAAGACCCTTATCTCACGATATGTCCACTTTGACATGGACTGAGCTTTCAATTATTTAATCTTTGATTTATTATTAAATAATGACGTAATACACACAAATCGTTGGAGACCCAAGTGTCTAATTACTTTTACTATTAAAGAAATAAAAAATACAGGAGACATAAAGGATATTTTTTAACTCCACCGTGTATGTATACGGAATAAAGTTAATAAAACTTATTCTAAAGACTTCTAAACAGTAGAGCTAACATTAAACTTTATCACTATTTTATTGATTAAAATAGACACCTTCTTGAGTTTTTATAAGTAGTGCTATACTACATTGATCGCTAATGTATTGACGTGGACTTTTTCGGTGGGCCGCTAACAATTCACACGAATTCCGCCGACTCAGTGAGCTGTGGGCGTTTCCTATATTGTGATAAATTGCCCTCACTCGACCGCTGCCCAATCGGCTTAGTCATTAACTACGAATTTGTATAAAGTTTGCGTTATCGCAGACGTGGGTAGAGCGGCTTAAACGTCGACACACGAAGCTTGGTAGCAATTTAGTATAACTTTGGGGTTACTGTGGATGCTTATTAAAACGTAGACTCATACCTAATCCGGACTTAGGAATAGTTACCACGTACTAAAGGTACCACTAACCTTGCTATTAGATTGATAATAGCAAACAGTGTTAGTGACAGCAGCTTGCTTATTACTGGAACAAGTAATAGATACAAAAACTTAAGTACAGTCGTAATTATACATCTATTTTTATGCAATTATGAAAGTAAATACGGTAAAGCGAAAAATATGTTCTTAAAAGTTCACTATTAAACTCATTGTAAAGGTATTGAAATAAAAAATATTTACCAGATTATATTGCGTTTATTTTATGTTTTTACGTTACCAGTACAAACTACGACACTAGGACGTCAAACAACTCAGTCCTCCCGTGACCATGGCAGCTGTAATGCAGCCGAAACCTCGGGAACGTAAAAACATAAAATAAACGCGATAAAATCTTTAAAATAAGTTTTATTTCAATGTGTAGTATTCGCGTAAATATATAAAAAAACAATAATTGTATAAGTAGGTAGTAAGAGAAACAGTATAAATAAAATTACTATATTCAACCCTTTGGATGTGTATTGCAAGACAATTAATCACTGGTGTTCGGAGTCAAGACAAGCGGCATACAGCAGGAATGTAGTTTCATTAACCTACATTCTACATTCACTCAGCGTATGACTTTTATAGTTACTGTTATAAAACTTTCTTCTTCTTCTTGTTTTAGTTGGCCATTTTTGCTTTGGTCGAATATTTCTTGATAATTAATAATTACCAAAGTATAAACCCCTGATGTTGATGGCGATGATGATGATAACATAAATCAAATCCCCTACTCTACTAATTTTCCCCTATAAATTTTCAGTAAAGTATCCACAGCTTTCTAACAGTAAAGCTGTGGATACTTTACTGAAAATTTACCGGATATATTGGATGAACGTGAAAAGTATTTTATTTTAATTTCCTTCACACGTGCACGTTTAAGAACAGTCAATGGTTAATATCCCAGTTATAATATTACACATTAATTATCAAAGAAACACATTTTTTGAAAAATAAAACAAAATTTACTACTTCGCTCTTCGTCCTCCCGACAAAAAGTCCTTATTATGGCATTTTATCATAAATTAAAAGGATCTGTATATTCAGGTAAAGTTCGCCAATCAATTTATATATCACCTTAAAACAACGAGCTCAAATACATACCTTAAAATACAACTGAATGAGAACCCCCTCCTTTTTGAAGTCGGCAAAAAATCGCATATAATTTGTATTCTCTAGGATCGCAAGTTACATGTAGCAATTTTTTTTTAAATTACAATTGAGAACATTCAAAATCTGAGCCTTCCTAATATCAAATAAATCACATTCATGGCTTACATACGGAACACCCAGCAGTCATTAGCTTCATAACAGATTTGTCATTCGTAACGTACCTATGTGTAAATACTGGATGAAGGGTGGCGTAACCCAGGGGTAACGTCATTCGTTGAACTTGTGTTTTTACGATTCCAAGTCTGTTTTGGGGCTGTTAATGGTAACAGGCTTGATTTAAATGACTGTTTATAATTTGAATCTCCAAAGTTATTTGCCTCCATAGGTGACAGGAGGGCTGGCTCTTTCCTCGCTCAAAAAATTTGTTTGATTATACAGTGAGGAAATGCAGCCAGCATTCTTGCCACCATTCCACGCGGACAAGGTCTTTTTGATACATAGTTTGTTTTCATATCATTTTTAAGTTTTTTTTTATTTTTCTGTTGTAAATATTTCGTGAGATTTTAAAAATTAAAATTTATATCTAATGAAAAAAATGACTGTTTCATAAATAAAGGTGAATATATTGTTGAAACTGCGATGCTGTCATAATTCTGTTTCTAATCTAATTCTATTCTAATTCTGATTATTTGTAATATATTGTAGTAATTTGTTAAGGATACGATGCTGAGCAATATTAGGTCCTTACATATGAAATTGGCGTTTTGTACGGGAGGAATATAAAGTAATTTTTTTTTTTGTTAAATATATTTAATTAATCAAATTATGCCCCGTTGTTATCTATGCACTTCTGCCATCTCATAGATAGTTAATTCATTTTTACTAAAAAAAACCATGGGGGCGAGAATAAATAAACTCTTTAAAGGCGGTTTGGACTGCTGCATCGGAGTTGATTTTTTTTCCTTGTAAGAGGTTGTCCAAATTCCGGAAAAAATGGTAAACTGTTGGAGCAAGGTCCGAAGAGTACGGTGGATGTCGCAGACTTTCCAATTGTAGCTCACCTAACTTAGTGGTTGTTTGTTGTGCAGTGTGTGGTTTTGCGTTGTCGTGAAGCAGCAGTGGCCTAGAGCGATTGACCAATTTCGGTTGTTTAGCAGTTGGTTCTTCCTTCATGGTTTGCAGTTGCTGACAATAGATATCTGCCGTAATCGTTTGGCCAGATTTTAGAAAGCTGTAGTGAACGACACCGGCGCTAGGCCACCAAACACTCAGAAGTAACTTTTTCTGAGTCAATTTTTGTTTAGGGCTGGATTTGGCTGGGTCCCCAGAGTTCAGCCATTGCGAAGAGCGCTTCCGATTATCGTACAGTATCCACTTTTCATCACAAGTAATGATTCGATTTAAAATCCCTTCATTATAGTGTCGGTTGAGCAAAGTAACACAGCAGTCGACGCGTGTTTGCAAGTTCGATTCACTCAATTTATGAGGTACCCATCGTGCAAGGTTTTTTACTTTCCCGATTTGCTTCAAGTGGATTTATACAGTTTTATCACTTACCCCGAAGCCTGCAGCTATCTTTGAAGTGCTTTGTGATGGATCCGCTTCCACAATAGCCCTTAATTTTTCATTTTCCACTTTGGTCGCCGGCCGTCCACGGGGTTGTTTCTGAAGGTCGAAATTTCCAGAACGAAAACGTTGAAACCAAAAACGTACCGTGCCTTCTTTTGCGACACCAGCGCCGTACACATCATTAATCCTTCGAGCTGTTTCTGCAGCACTGGTGCCACGGTAGAACTCGTACGCGTAAATATACCAATATTTCATGTTTTCCATTGTGCGGTAATAAGCGACGCCAAAGAAAAATAAAAAAAGGAAAAAACAAATGAATGACTGTTTTCAAAACTCAAATGTACCAGCTAAATTAATTTATAAATTTGAATTTGTAATTCTTAACCAAAGGGAAGATATTTCAGATCAAAGTGGTCAGTACGACAAAACGCTAATTTCATATGTAAGGACCTAATATATGAAATCTAAGTAATTATTAGTAGCAAGGTATAACTAAGCGCACAATTAGAATAAACTTTCTGTCCTAAACATTATGATTATTTTTTTATTACATTATAGGCAAGTATTTGATCTCGATCTCACCTGATGGTAAGTGACGATGAGATCTACGATGGAGCATACTTGCCTAGGTAGGAAGGCGGCAGTAGATCGAGACGCTACATTCACTAGGCACATGCAGCGCAGCTGATCCGACCCGCCATCCATGAATGGCAACACCGTACATCATGCCGGAACACGGCTAGGCCGCTTGGCGACATGGCTTTGTTCAGTGGATGGTGACTAACCACGGCCGAAGCCTACCACCAGTAGAGTTGTCACCTAGTTGGCACCACTCAGGGTCACGTGTAGGGTTAACGGACAATTAAGCATACAGACACACAGTAATTTGGGGTTCAGGTATTTGTCTAGTCATATAATTTGAACAACCGCTTAATGTAAACAAACCAACTAGGTTGACTATTTAGCGTGACAAATTGACTGACACTACACGGCGTGACACACAATTGTTTGCACTAATTAACCAATTACTGTATGTTTAAACGTTTCACGAGGCGCTTATATATTTCCACTACAGTACTGTTACTTTTACACAGCCTGCGTAAAACGTAACGTAACGTATAGTTGTCAATGCAGAGAAGAATATGGCGCGGGACTTTTTGGCGGGAAACTGAAAAGTCATGGCGTCAGTTATGTTTTAATTTCTAAAACTAGTGTTCCTGCGAGTTATAGTGAGTGATATAAGTGGAATATTAACCATTATGGGTTCGGTATAGTGCACAAGTGTAGGTAATTGAAACAGAGTGACGAAACATGGCTTTTCAGTTTCTCACAAAAAAGTCCATGAAAACTCTTTCGGTAAAGTATCCATCACTTTACTGATTGAGGGATGGGGGAGTATTTTACTTGGGCCTAGGCTTTGGGCCTGTGCATATGCTCAAAAACAGAAATAATTTGTATTACTTGACACTGGCAAAATACTTACCTATGGTGATGCCAAATTAAAAAAAAAAAGAATATAGCGCGTCACAATTGTTGCGCCATATACCTCTCTTCATTGATAACTAGGTTTGCCCGCAGCTCCGACTGCGGTGCCTCAATGAAACCTAGCCTATCGCACTCAGCGATAATATAGTTTTCTATTAGTAAAAGAACTTTTATAATCGAATCAGACGTTTTAAAGTTACCAGCTACAACCAAACTCACAAAATTTTCCCTTATATAATATTAGTATAGATGTGTAAGAGGATTAAGTAAGGGTTAAGGAATATATGTGTATAAAGAAAAGTAAAAATCCAGAATAAAGTTTATAAGATACAATACGACTCTAGTACCAGTATATCATACTATACAACAGACGATAGAGAAACGTGATCTACCACTCCCAAGTGATGGCCTTGCAAAACTTATTAGCTACTCTCCTCGCGAGAACTAGAATGGAATTCTTTGTAATGCAGAACGGGAACATCGCAAAGAGCTAAAAGCTTTCCCTGTCTGCTTTGTCTCGGACCAGCCTGATATAAAAGTCAAAATTAGTAAAAGAGGACCGAATTAAAACATGTGTCAAGGGAAACGGAATTCAGTAGAAGCTAATGTAAAGGTTGTAGATATTTTTCCTTTCAAAGAGAATGTAAGGAAATTAGATTCTCACAATCTTATTTGGTACCGTGTGTAGACAGGAACATTTGTTACAAAAATAAATTAGATTGCCAATGGAAAACTATCTTCATCATGTAAGCATGATTTGCATAACTATCAGAAAGTAATAATATGGAGTAATATATGAGATTCAAAGAGTCAACAAAATTATTAAATTCTAACATGATTTTTGTTTCAATCGCTCCTGTAATAACTTTGCAATATAGACTTTAAAACACATTTTATCTCAAATGGAAATCATATA
The DNA here is from genome assembly GCA_905333125.1 of Pheosia tremula. Lineage (NCBI taxonomy): Eukaryota > Metazoa > Arthropoda > Insecta > Lepidoptera > Notodontidae > Pheosia > Pheosia tremula. Next base: position 7,495,104 of record HG995404.1, on the reverse strand, counting down.
CTCGTATCACAATGTAGTCAGTATTGTATGAAAGTCGTCCACCAACATGAAGAAAAATACTCTCAAATACTTAATATTACGGAGAAAATGAAATAGTCATGAGTCAACCTTTGTCCTGCGTAACTCCAGTACTCTATGCTTAGTTTTTCTCGCTCCACCACAGAAATCCGTCGAGGGCTCACGGCTCAGACTAAGTTGTTTCATACGTGCCCTGACTGTACATTATTACTGGCACTATCCCGAATGTCAAGGCTTCAGGCGCGGGTTATGACCTATTGCCGATTGACGTCATAGCTCGAATTCATAATGTGCATCATTGATCAATTCCGTCCTGTAAATTAATGATTCTGTGTGTAATATCCAATTCTGACGTAGTTGAAACTGCTCTGAGGTACGTATGCTTTTCGATATTAGTTGCAATGATTTATAAATATACTAGCTGCGCCCAGCGGTGTTACCCGCGATAAAAAGTATGAAAAATTTAAACATCTATCCCACGGGAACCATACATTTTACCGGCATAAAAAGTAGCCTATATGCTATTCCAGACTATAATCTATCTCTGTGCCAAATTTCATCCAGATCCGTTCAGCCGTTCGGGCGTGAAAGAGTAACAAACATCCATCCACCCATCCATCTATCCATCCATCCAAACATTCACATTTATAATATTAGTATAGATTATCATGCCATTGTAGAAAGCTGCTGGTAGGTAGAAGTGCACTGTTACTTGCCTATTTAGCCGATAGTTTTATGTCCTCAATTGTGAGACTTAATTAAGCGTGGTATATGGCTCATTATATCACCTAATTATTGAACCCAGGACCTCATGTTTAGCAGACAGCTTTTGCTACTGAACCGCACCCACATAAATAAGACCCTTTTACAGACATTATTTAATGGAAACAGATATGTAATTATGTGCATAGTGCCTATTTGCCATTGTATGGTTCAAACAATCCTATTGTGGCCTCGTCCATAAAAAGTACACTTCCTATAGACATATATAAGATAAAGACGTGTTAGTTACAACATTTATAACTAAAGAACGGGTGGGCTGATTTTTATGATCCTTAATTTTATGAATTTGTCTCTGCCCCGAATAGTAGAGAATAACCAATAAAAAATGGGAAAAATTCACATTTGATTCTGAGGAGGTACGAAGTTCGCAGGGACAACTAGTCAAATATTAATGATTATAAATTAATACCTATGATTGAACCGACATGGTCTATTGCGCAAGCTTTTAAGAAATATTAAACACCCACTTATTTGTTTTGCCAACAATACCTAAGTACCAATATCGGCGCTTTGAGAATTGTTTAGCAGTCTGGACTTGAATAATAAATACAGGGAACTATTTATTGCCTGAAAACCTGTGACTTAGAGTATTGTCACGTTTCAATGTAGACCATTTTGTCGTTGGCACATTTTTTGTGTAGATTTTATTCAAATGATCTGAGGAGTATTTCAATGGTCTTGACAGCTTCGTTTTTTATTAGTTACGTATAGTTTTTTGGATTTTATATAATTAGATCAAAAATTAGAATACGAAATTATTTGTAGATCAACATAATTAATCAAAATTATTTTGTCCCAGTTTTGAGCATAAGTTCCTAAAATATGAGACGAATCTAAACCTGTAAAATTTTTGAACAAAAAAAAGAAATCTTCAGGTTTCTTTTTTCATAAAACTAATTATCGAAATCGGTGTACAAATCCCGAAGATATGCGGTAATATAAATTAAAAAGAACATACGCAACGCGTTGAAAATCTCCTCCTTTTTGAAGCCTATTAAAAAATCTACTAACAAAGCTAGTTTTATTATCTGGCAACATTCATCTAAATAATCACCTCGATAATTACCTTCAGTTCACAGATCCTTAACAACTCGGCACATTTCCATGTTACAAGTTCGGTGTTCACGCACGGTCGTGTAGTTCGCGGCACGGTCTCGGCACGGTGCCGGGTCCGCGTCGGCCGGCGTCAGGCGACTGACTAGTCCACAGTCTACCATCCCACTCCCTCAAACCCACCCTTCGTTATGATTTACAAACACCAATGCGACTCTGTCATGTCGTATTCGATATCCGGACTGAGAATCCGAGAGCACCAAATGTTTATTACTGTTTGGTTTTTATGGAAAATTATTTTGAAAGGTTAGATGGTATCTTTCGTGGAGGCGGGGCTAGTATCTTTGGATGTTTAGGATTATTGTCAGGAATTGAAATGAGGTTGCATGAAACTGTATGTTATTTGAATAAACCTGACATTTTATGTATGTATTATGTATGTCTAAATACGGTAGATTATAAAGTATACAGTTAGCTCGCACTTGACGTGCTATATTATAAAAAGTAATTTTAGATATTAGGTATAATGTTACTAAAGACAGACTATTTGGAACAAGATTGCTAATCTACTGGTTTTATTTACTCAATCCAAGTATAATATGACAAGGATTAGTTCCTTAATTCCACGAAAAGAGATAAAAAGAGTCAGGGTGTATTATAGAGTTCCTTCCTATACCTACTCGTATAGGTATTACTATTATTACCTATGTTATTATGAACATGAAGTTATTGAAAATATAGCTTAATAACTCTACCTTCAGACATGAAGTTGTAGAGTTTGAATGATTAGTGAAAACTAATTTTGTACGTGGACTTAACTTCGAAATATTTTCAGTTAGCCATCATGAAACTTGTAAAAATCTAACCTTCTCTACCACATGAATCTACAAAAAGTTTCACAGCTTGTTTCTAAAACTCTAGAAAATATTGACTTTCGAATTTCGAATTCGCGTTGGCTATGTGAAATATTGTCCGGTGCAATCGCCCTCATCGCACTGATTACACGCCTCTATCTAGGACACGTGTACTAAGTGCACTGACTCAGCACGTTTCACATAAAGAGTGTTTTTTAACTGGGATAGTATGGAGAAATATGAATCCACGGGGATACAGGAAAACTGCCTTTGAGACCCAGTAGGTCTTTTTTTGTAAAAACAATTTTAGCACTCCTGTTTTGCTCAAGCATGAGTTATTAATAAAAAAATATAAAATTGACCAATGATTAAATACGAATTGACTAAGTTTCCTGTAAGAATTATATCATTGGATCGGTAAAAAAAGCTAGACATCAAAAAATTTTATAAAATATTATTGCATATTCTGCCAGAATTGTTTTCACAAAAGCAAACAATTTGGTTCCAAATACAGTTCTCCCGTATCTGCTTTGGATTTGGATTTCCCCATACTGTTCCAGTTAAAAAAACACACTGCATAAGGACCGTGGCGTTTTCAGCTCAAAGCTTTCGCGACTAATGTGTACGATCAAGTTGCGTGGGAATGAGTTATTCTGTGAGTTCTGAAGACGACTGCATTTAGGACGCGGACAAGTTAGTTAAATTATATACGCTATATATCGTCTTATACCTGCTGTGTTATGTTTTTTTTCACTTTTAATGTAGTTAAAAGTATAATCTTGAGTTACAATTTATAGTTCAGAATCAGAATCAGAATCAGAATATTTTTTATTCACGTAGACCATTATTGTACAGTACTTATGAATCGTCAAGTTACAAAAATATTATGCTACTGCTTTACCACCCGTTCGGAATGCCGTTCCTATGGAGAAGAACGGGCAAGAAACTCCATGGTTGCTCTTTTTTTTAAAATAGATCTTTTACATTTTTGAGCAATACATTGTTATAGGTATGTGAGAACAATGTAGGAACGGCTAATCAAACTTTAGCAGCAGGTCAAAAAAAACAAAAAGTACTAACTAAGTATAAAATTACAGTTAATGGCTACATGGTTCCCACATTTACAAATTACTTAAAAAGATGTATAATCATTAGTTACTCCATAATGTGACTACGTTAAAATAATTACATACTCAAATAACAGACGTCGTTAAAGAATCGTCAGCTAAGATTCTTTATAAATATTATTAATTCGCAAATGAGGATACTTCAATCCTTTTTTAAATTATTGCAAGGTACGTATATTATACACCGTTTAATATAAGGTCATAGTCTTTCAGTAAATGTTTCATTTAATTATGTTTTTTATATATCAATACGAAGAGAGAAATGAAAGCTAAAGAAATGCCGACGTAAATGAAGTTAAGGAAAAATGTGCCGTCTTTTGTTACAACTTGTTGCGTTTTCTTGTGTTTTCCTTTATCTTGTATTTCGAGAGCCATTCATCCAGCCATTGCGAGCGTAGAGAAGGGGCCCGCTATAAATGGACAAATTCAGGTACCCGTCCATGGAGTTTTTTTTTATTACGACACGCCTGTCACAATAGATCCCATCTTATTTTATAGGAAAAAGGTGTCACGCTTTGTAAAATAATGGGATGCCGCTATTTTACATTTAGAGTGGAGCCGTAAGCGGTCATAAAATGTGTTTATAACACCGAATATGAGAAAAAAAGCAAACTACTGCATTATAAAGTAAGTAACATATTTCACCAAAAGGTTAAACTGGTGGTTTAACGTAAGCACAACAGAAAACCACGTTCATTTATTATATCATCACCATTTTCACATCACAAAAACAATCCCTAACGTCCTTGGTACTGAATAAAACAATAATTTACCTCAACGAATTTGGACTGTAGGTAGGTATTTAATACTACTTCCTCGCCCTCTAGCGAATCGTTACTTCATCAAAGTCTATAATAGTATTCTATTTTAAGGGCATTAAAACCTATATACCTACTAAACCCCCTGTGTTCTGTTGGTATATAACTATAAAGGGATATTTATAGATCTCATCGTCACTTACCATCAGGTGAGATCGAGATCAAATACTTGCCTATAATGTAATAAAAAAAAAAAAAACGTTGAATAATTATTGGAAATAGTTTTATGTATAAATTTGTATAAATCATTGCGCCTGTATTAAGACAAAACCATACAAATAGGGAGTTAAATGTGAAAATGGCGTTGGATGTGACATCATGCTCTGTCATTGGAGCTTGCGTTCACGTTATATAGTAAACTATCTTAGATATTTTATTTTATTAAAGTTATGCGGAAAAGAGAAGATCTTCCAGCTAGGTGGATGGTATGCCTGGCGGGGCGGCCGCTATGCCCCGACGGTTATTATCGGGATCATGTATATATGTTACGTTCTCCGAAAACTCTCATAGCGCGATTCAGGATTGTATTGAGAATTGTCTATTGTTTTGAATGCGTCTGCAGCACTATCTGTGTAGCTTGTTGCGAGGTTTTAGTAGTCACTACAATAGTATTTACAAGTTGTAACATCGAGATGGGCCAGTATGGGACTTTCAAAACTGTAAGAGATAAAAAATATGTTCTATAATACTTTACGTCCTAAGCGACGCAACAAAGGTCGCCTTAATGATTGTTAGCGAAAATTCTTTGTTTTAATTAATTATTCCCGCATTATTGTCCCGAAATCCCATGTCAGTGGCGGCCATTGTGGTAGTCAACGAAAACAAATGTCGTCGGTGACATTCACGATCAGTCAAAAATAATTTAAATTTGAAGATTTGTTGTTATAAATTTATAAGAATATTGTATCTATATGTATGATTATTGGTTCTACTGAAACACTACATTTATAAGATATCTGTGACATAACATTATTATGTCCTAATACATTTTTTTTTTCTTGCTGTGTTATAGTTTTTTTTCGGGTTTCTGTTTCTGTTTTAAATGAGGGTTTCTGTTTTTATATATATTTTTTATTAACATAAGATTTGATTCGATAAACCGATTTTAATTTATCCTATCATTCTGATATCCTATATGGGTAATTGTTGTTGTGTAACTGGCAATAGTGCTTTCAGAATGATGTCTTCAAACTAGTGATCTCCCGATTCCTACATGAAATTTTTGCATTTATTTTAAAAATACAGTCACGAAAAATATTTTAGTCACAGTACCTACCGATTCAGTCACATTAAATGTGTGACAACAAATTTGCCTTACGATTGTGAATATTCAAGTTAATGCTTCAAATACCTCGTCAGCGTAGCGGTTAGTCATTTGGTTGTGGTCGCCACACGAACTGTTAAAGTCAGATTCTTGGATTGATAAAGTAATAATCAGAGAGGTTTTGTGACATGATTTACAACATCCGCTGCCAACAAATAATAATAAGGTCACTACTTTATTAAGCCTGCTTCTAATATCTACAATGAAGTGATGGAAGACTATTCAGTTATCAATTAATTTAATAAGATATAGCTTAAGCTAGATCACTGACTATGTTAATATTTAAATCAATGACAACATACTTATGCTTAAATTAAAAAAAAGAGTAGTCAAAGTCGGATAATATATCTGATTTTAATTGTATTCATTAATGCTATACTTACTAGTTTGTACTTAGTGTTTTTTTACTAGGTTCGCAATTCGTGCCAAGTGCCAAGCGAACTGTTGTCTGTTGTAAAACCATCGCTTTAATTTAATTCGCCCTATGTTTGGTTAGGACCGCCTTTACTTAAGTCTATAATGGTGTTCTATAGCTATGATAATACTAGTCTACTTATAGAATGAATGGTTTGAATATTCATAATCTGACAAATAAAATGCCTTATGATATAGCTGATGCGCTCATAAAAGGGGTAGTTTCAAGAAAAAATGGGTGAGTATAGGAATGGAGGCTGACGTCATCCAGAGATTTTTATTAAGTGTTTAATAAAAACATAATATTTATAAGCTGCTAGCTGTCCTGATGATCTTTGTACCGCCTTAGAATCAAATTATGCTAATGTTTTTTCCCATGTTTTAATAGTTATTCTGCTATTCGGGACGGGAAAATGTGCAAACTACAATATCATAAGACGTCAACTAAACTAAGCAAAATAAAACTAGATAGCCATCAAAAGTAATAGGCTAGCAAGTTTTATGTTTGGTTCAACTTTATGAACGGATTCAGATAGATAGGGCCAATTCCTGCAATAAGTATAGCTTCTTATAAAACGAGTTAATTTGAAAAATATTTTAAAAATTAGGTTGAATGAAAAAAAAACAGTATTTCTCTCGGCATTTTCTTACAACGTAAATCGTAATCGTAATGAATTGAAACGACATCCATCAAATCCACAGTCATTCATCACACACGCATGATTATTCAAGTATATTCAAATGTATTCAAGGAAATAAAGCCACGTATTCGCAGTGAATACGGTCACGCGAAACGAATACTACGTAGTGTAGCAAGCGAAGCGTTTATCGCGATAAGCTGAATAGCTAATAATACGGGTTTTCTGAATTTGCATGTCATGGGGTTTACCATAATATACAAGGTAAGTATACAAATTATGGATCTAAATAAGTATCTACTTGAGCAGTATTCTTTCACTACCTATTTTGGACTGGGTGCCATTTGGATACCATTTGCTATGCTATAATAATAATAATACCTAATAATAATATCCATATTTCATAAAATAGTTTTTCTTTTGTATACAGGTGGTGTCCAGAAATAAGATGCGGTAAGCCGTTGGAGGTTTTCCTTGCAAACTTATATAATAGAATATTTAACGCCTGTATATTCAGTTTGCGGAACTCAGTTTTCTAACTTCCAGACGCTTTCTTTCATTAGAATATTTATAAGGTTGTTTTTTTTACATAAAGTGTTATGTACTGATAAATCCATATTTTATTACAAAATAAAAATTTCATGAAAAACAAATGCAGTTCGTCATTGTATTTCATGTAATTTTTATTTTATACCTCGGAGAAACACAGTGTAGTAAATGGGAATATCTACGTACCAACAACATTCTTAAAATTTCACCATAATATATATAATAAGCTAGCTGTCCCGGCGAGCTTCGTAGCGCCTTAGAATCAAATGTATGAAAAAAAAGAATTAACTTTATTTTTATTTTTTAGTGATCGTTTACCCATGTTTTAATAGTTTTTCTGCTATTCAGGGCGATGCCACTAACACGAATTTGTTTTATACACAATACTTATAAATAATAATAAATAACATATAAATATATACTAGACTAGCTGTTGCCCGCGACTTCGTCCGCGTGGTATTTAACAAAGACAACCGTTGACAATAGCAGGCTCGCGCGTTCTGAGCCCGCGGGACGCATTGCAGGTAGTTGCTATCAAAACTTAATCAGGCGCTGCGCTGCAACATTGGTTTTAATTTTTTTTCGTGAGATCCTATTTTTTTTTCTAAAATTAAAGTAGCCTAAGTTACTCCTTGTTACATCAGCTATCTGCCAGTGAAAGTCCCGTCAAAATCGGTCCAGCCATTTCAGAGATTAGCCGGAACAAACAGACAGACAGACAGACAGACAGACAAAAAATTTAAAACATGTTGTTTCGGTATAGGTAACGTGTATACATCCAAATGCACTTAGTAAAAAGCGGTTATTTTAATATTACAAACAGACACTCCAATTTTATTTATATGTATAGATTTACTCTTAGCTACAAGAATATTTATTCATTTCATTTGAAATCAAAACCAACAGCTTTAACAAGCGAATTGAAATATCTAAATTGCATTAAGTAGCATTCACCAATTATAGGTTTCGACGAGTAGCAATACAGCTCAATAAAACAAATAGAGTAGGTTAAACAAATTACTCTACACCGTTACCTAATAACATAAAAGAACCTACAATAAAGCGTACAATCGGTAAGTAAAAACAAAGCTCAACCAGTGTGTCACGTACATTTCAGTCCATTAGCTTATTATTAAGGTGAGTACCGTGCCCTCAGGACGTGCCTCTCAGCTCATTCAGAAATTGGGTCGGCCCTTCTCGCTTCCATAACGTACCATTTTGAAAGAACTTACGAATAAATCAACGACGCATTTTTCAGGCACCGTTGACATTCATATTGTATTTTTTTATTTTTTTTTTACATTATAGGCAAGTATTTGATCTCGATCTCACCTGATGGTAAGTGAAGATGAGATCTACGATGGAGCATACTTGCCTAGGTAGGAAGGCGGCAGTAGATCGAGACGCTACATTCACTAGGAACATGCAGCGCAACTGATCTGACCCGCCATCCATGAATGGCAACACCGAACATCATGCCGGAACACGGCTAGGCCGCTTGGCGACATGGCTTTGGGTGGTGACTAGCCACGGCCGAAGCCTACCACCAGTAGAGTTGTCACCTGGTTGGCACCACCCAGGGTCACGTGTAGGGTATCTCGAGGGTACTGAATTCTCCTACGGACGAAGGTGACTCGACCCCAAAGTATTGCATTGTTGTGGAATTGGGTAACGGTTATTATATCAATGTTACGTATATTTACTACAAATTAGGAGAGCAATTCTGATTAAGGTTATTGGTTCGCAGATTTTGGGTTGCAATGAAATATATACAGTACTACCTTAGTTACTTATTTAAACTAGGTAATATAAAATATTCATTAGATCTCTTTTAACTTATTCAGGAACTGCTTCAAAAGGTTTTGCATGTTTTATACTTTAAATGTGTTGTTCTAGTCAACGTCGCGACAATATTTTGTTTTTAAGTTTTTTTGTACCAAGGAAGGCACAGGTGGATATAGTTGACTAATAACCTATTTCACGACGAAGACGGAATTCTTAAGCATTTTCCGTATTTAACTTTCATTATATTAACAAAACTGGGTGTTATTAGTAACAAATCGAGTTTTGTTACTAGTAACACATAGTTCGCAATCACAATATTTGTGTAACTAGTAGTCAAAGATTTTTAAAGAAAAGATTCAGTGTTGAGTACGCTGATTTTTTGCTTTGCATCATATTATTCGATATTAGAATATGGAAAATGGAACAAATAATACTCAAAGAACTTATTTAAAACATCAATATAATTTTATTTTCTTAATAAAACCAATGACGTACCCTTTGACACCTCAACCGCATTGAATGAGACTCCGCTCTTAATCAACGTCGCAATAAATTTACAGAAATACTTTAATTTAAATTTGGAGAAGCTTTATCGCTAGGCAGGTCTGTGGAAGTATGCGAGTGTAATGAAGGGCATTCCTTAGGGGTACGTGGTACGCGGCGCTACCCGATGTAAAAGTATAATAGATCAGTTTATGATATTAATTATCTACGTGCTTTCATAAAACAATTTATCAACTATGTCACCTCTCACACTTTAATAATAAGAATAATAATTTTCAGCAATTGATCCCAGCAGGTGGCTAACATAAAATTAAAATTCACAAAAAGGGCCTCTACGTGTTGGACGATGTCCCTGCGCAAGCCATCCAAAGATCCGGGTAAAGCCCGTGTGTAGAGAGAATAATAATAACATTAAAATTCACAAAAAGGGCCTCTAAGTGTTAGACCCATGTCCCCGCGCAAGTCTTCCAAAGATCTGAGTATAGTTCGTGTGGTAAGATACACTAATTCAAATACTTTGACGTAGTTAACTTTTTAATATTATAAGCTGTTATATTATGCTAACCTTCTATTCAAAGCATATTCCTCTAGCGGTCGCTGTAACGTACTCTGATCTATGGAAGATGATAAAAGCAAGAACAAAATGCACCTTAGCTATTGAAATGGTCAATATAAATAACAATATAAGTCTTCTAAAAAATCCAATTTCTCAGATCCATCAGATGGTATACAACATTTACGCAATTCAAAACAGGTGTACTAAGTTTCACTACGTTTTAAGAAGCAGGCAATGCTTTTAGTGATGATTATGCCGTGAATCTTTTGCTTTTTCCGCAGCAAAAGCGTTATTAGAAGTCGTTCGTGGATAGCAAGGGGGAAAAGGAAGGAAAGGGAAGGGGGAAAATGCACGGTAATGACAGCACGATATTTGTTGCGTGTTGCTTATTTCGCGCAATGAGACTGTGAACGCAACGGGAATCTTATATAATTTCGTTTGTGTTGGATCGTATAATAGGTTTATTTGAAAGAAAACGGTTATAATATTATTTTGTGTATACCAGGGTGGTTCAGAAAAGGTATACTAGGCCTTGAACCTGGGCTTCTTTAGTGCATTTATAAACACTAAATAAAGTCAGAATGCCCATATGTCTATTTAAAAAACAACATTTTATTTCCCACAAAATGACAATCGAAATTTTATGCGAAGGTTTAATAAATAAGTCGTTTATACTCTACTACTAGTGGTAAAGTACCTACTGTGTGCCGAGTGTGAGTTTTTTTCGTTACTATATGTAGTAAACATTCGATCGTTTGCTCACGGAAACTTTGAAAGTTAACGATTTTGTACGACATGCGCGAGTGTGAGTCACAAGTTTACTTAGGTATAATTTCGTACCATAGAGAAACCTAAACCTACTTTTACAGTACGCATAGACATTTTGAGAGATTTTTCATAAGTTAACCGAATACTTTTAGACGTACGAATTGCACGAGTGCGAGTCATAAATTTGAAAGATTTTACGATACGTATCGTACGGAAACGTTCACTTTTATAGTTCGCGTCGTCACTTATGATTTTGTTGGTGAAACCGTGAAACGACAAAAAGTTAACGAAAAAAATGTATTAAGTTATTGATATATCATGTTTAATTAACACCTACGCAACACAGCCATTTCTCTGAATAGATTGTCGGATAAAATAGTTGGTTGTTACCTACTAATACACCATCACGCCTGCAATCTCCGAAGGGGTAGGCAGAGGTGCACTCCTGTACACCCACATTTCGCCAATGGTATTTGGTCTCAATGAAATAGGGGGCGAGCCTATTGTCATTATACCGGGCACATTCCTCAGGCTATAGTCCACCACGCTGACCCAGGGCCATTTGGTAAATTTCACATAAATTTTGAGGAACGTGCAAGTTTCCTTACGATGTTTGCTTTACCGTCGGTACAGCCAATGATTCATGATTGAAAACGTGATGCGCACGTAAAAATCTGAAAGTCCTAGCGGGAGCCGCGTTTGAATCTGCGCAACTTGTCTCCAAAGCGAGTATTCTACTAAGATGGCCATCACTACTATCGAATGTTCACACTATATCAAGGGTGGAGCTAGGGCATAACCTCGTTGGATGTCGCAGTGCATGCTAGTGCTATCCCACAGCGCCCCAACAAAGGTAGACGATGGTATACCGTGGGGTTTAAGTCGGTAGCAGTCCGACATAACCCGCTCGTCTCCCGCGGAGCTTGCGGGTATCCATAAGGATTTCTCTACGTCAAAAAACGGCATAACCTCATACTAAGGCTCTTGTTTGCAATTAAACTCAATCTAAATTAGGTAAATATATATTAGAAATCAGTAAAATCATCATCATCTGCCTCACCTTTTCCCATTATTTGGGATCGCCGCAGTATGTCTTCTTCATACATTAATCTCCTTCATATCACTTTTTATACAAACTTCTACCACTTCGTGGGTCTTCCTCTCACTCTATCTATGCATATTCATACTAATAGCCCTTTTAGGCGCTCAAAATGCTTCTCGTCTCCTTTGATAACGTGACCAAACTAGCCTCCTGCTTTTTACTTTCTCTGCTACAGGCGCTACTTTTAAACTACCTTTTATATACACACACTCCACATATCCATTATCACATTAGGTCAATGAAAATAAAACACAATGTGAAATGTTTAAGGCATCTTTATTTAGTGGTTTGAGCGCAGGCCGCTCAACTCATTGCACCGGGTGGCGGTGGGTTCGATTTCTATTCAGCCAACAATGAAAATTATAGTGGATTTTTGAATTGGAATGGTGGCAGGATTATTGTCCTGACAGTTTGAATCTACAGTTCTTCCATCCTCCTGAAAATACAATATTTGATTACTTAAGCTATTAGGTAAAGAGAGAAACACCATCACGCCTGGAATCTCCTAAGTAGTAGGCAGAGGTGCAGTTCATTGAAGTGCACCCAATTTTATCGATAGTACACTACACACACTTCTCGTTAATATGAGGTTAATTCAGCTTATATTCCACCACGCTGGCCCATGACATGCAGGTTTCCTCACATTTTTTTTTAGATTTCAGAATTGAGATTTACGCATGAGTATTATTTACGTTAAAGAGAAATATGGGTACTACCTGTACATAAAATAAAGTATCTGGATAATCAACTGTCGCGGCCCGACTGGTGCCGATGGCCCCACTGACCGCCTGCAGATAGGCACCGGTGCAGTACCGGTATACCTAGAACTGGGACTTGACGAATGCAACCACGCATTTTACGGCTTTTAGCTTTTACTTACCGTAGTATACATTTTACCAAGAACTCAAATTGTGGGACATTTGATTTCATTTCAGAAATACTTAGGCTAGCAAATAATAAGTCCGCTTGTTAGTTCTTGCTCGTGTTCTTTACTTTCAAAACTGAATGGCTTCCATAAATTTTTAAACAATGATGGCAAATTGAAATATGAATATTGTTTTAACCAGAATAAAAATTGTCAGTCATTTGACAACCGACTTGGCTTGATCTCTGTTACTCATATGGTTGAAAACGAAATAGCTATACAAGAAATATTATTCCTCTAGATTATGTGGTGGATTTATGGTTTTACAGAAAACGTAAAAGCCAACATAACGGCCATAACTTACGTTTCAGTCAATCGAGCATACTTTTGTATAGTATGGGAGCTTACACTCGCACGGTTTAGGTATACTAACAGTAAACTAACAGTTAAGACGTGTTCACTACAATCAATCTGTCAATGGAATTTTGAAGTAAACTGTGAAACGTGGAAAGTCATTGTGAAAACAATATTGATATTAAATCATGTTTAAATTACATAATAACGTACCCAATGCGTAATTTTCTTGGCTAGAGGATGCTGGCTAGTGCTCATAATCAAGATAAGCGAGACAAACACTTCTGTGCAGAGTTTTAATCCTTTACGGACCTCAGCGAAAAATAATTGTGGAACCGATTGGAAACAGCGAAAAAGAATAGAACCCAGAATTAGCTGGAAGAGGAAAAGTGGCTACCTGTAATACTGATTATTTCTTAGTTTGGTTTCTTGTTGGAACATTTAGTGATGTATTTTTATTTTCCAATACTTGTGTTTCTGTGAATTATCATGTGTAATGTTTAGAATATTTCAATTAAAGATTAAGGATTTATCCTTCTATATTAATTATAAGCATCACCATGGAGAGAAGATATCAAGAACATCCCTGGATAGTACCTAATAATATAGTTAGTAAACGTGGCATGCCTATTAAGTTTTGTCGTTTGAGAAAAGAATAAACAACTAGAACGTTATATACATTTTATTGTTTAAAAAGTATTCCCCACGGTATTTCATGCACTTTTCCATACGCTCAAACCAGTCGTTATAATATTTGTTCCACGCCGAAGTATGGTACTCCAAATTGCCGATAAAAAATATTCGACTGCTTCTTCACTATACACCGGAACCGTTGATGTACGGGCTTGCGTTGTCCTGGTGCAGGATGATGCACTTCTATGGGTTGGTTTTCCGAAACTCAATGATAGTTTGTGGTAAACAGACTGTGGTCTACCTACCGCTCTGCATTAATTGTCCTACGAACCCCTTGTTCAATCGTCACAATGGGACCTATTTTCGCTACGTACGTGGCTACCATTTTCTTTTAAGTGTTTTGTGAGCGAACAACTCTTGTCGGTTTTGGCTCATCCTGAATGTCCCAAACTATTTTCTATAAAATGATATTGTTCCTAGAAATACAATCTTGACATATTCAAGCCTTGACAGTTCTCTGTCTACGATTTTATGCGCTAGTGTGAGGTAGATCGAAGTAGGTAGCATATGCCACCTCCTCTGTCTAATCTGTTATTATGAGCTGCAAACCTTTTTAGCGTCCATCGTACTAATAAAGAAAATTTAAATATAGATAGGTACCTTATAACCATTAAATAAGCTCACACCAATATAAAAAATATCAACGAAAATAAAATTAAGTTATTCAACACTTTTAGCCTGGCTAACTCACCTTTCTCTGTGTTACTCATGTGGTTGAAAAGGAAATAATATCGGATGAGAATTCTTAGTCTTATCTAGACATGCATCGCGCGGATCGCGTGTGACCGATTTTTTGTTCGTCCTTTCAACTTGTATTGTTGGTCCGAAAAACCAGTCACAACGATAAGGACATAAAACAAAATATATGTATCTTGTCTCATTTAGTCGTATTGTGATACCCAAACGTAATCAGAAAACGTAAAAGCCAACATAACGGGCCTAATTGTTTCACTCATCGAGCAAACTTTTTGTTTACCAATGGAATACGATTGGTATTTAGACGCGAACGTTTTGGGTATACTGTCAGTTCAGACGTATTCACGTCGGACTATATAGTTAACTACCGGAAAGTTAACTATGAATCTCGCACTTGAGGTACTGCTTCTAAGAATATCGACTACTTTAAACATATTTTTAGTAAGTTTTGTTATAGAACAAAAAATAAATGCTTTAAATCTACTAAAACAACGTCAGCTAAATGCTTGAACCGAGTGGAACTAGTGTCCGATGTCTGAACTTCTAAAGCTGCAACTCAAGTTAATTAGAGCTTACATACGACGTGCTAAGTTAGTTTCGCGCCATAAGTTAAATCGCAATTTCCACCACTGTGTTTCTGGGGGCAATCACACTATCACACTAATATTATAAATGTGAAAGTTTGGATGGATGGATGGAGGGCTAGATGGATATCCATCCATCTATCCATCCATCGATGATCGGGATCGATGTTTGTTACTCAATCACGCCAGAACGACTGAACGGATCTGGATGAAATTTTGCACAGAGATAGATTATAGTCTGGAATAGCACATAGGTTACTTTTTATCCCGGTAAAAAGGACATACTTTTTAATCGCGGGTAACACCGCGGGGCGCAGCTAGTTTATGTATATTTGGTACCTATTCTCATTATACTCGTATATAGTGTGCCTAGTATAATGGTATAATACAAACTTATTGAGACCGAAAATGTGGGTGCACTGCAAAGCACCTCTGCATACCACTTCGTAGATAACAGGCATGATAGTGGCCTGACTGGATAAAGTAACTATCTATCTTAATTCTCAACATCTATAACAACATAAGTTATGGAGACATTGTTTAATACATTTAATCGACGATACGGGTCAACATAAATAAAGCAAACGTTCCATTTACATTACAGTTTTAACAATATTATGTACCCATAGCTAACAGCAATTCACCTTTAGTTACCTAATCTCAGTCGAACGAACCGTGTATGAATATTCATTCATAAATAAATTGCCTTATAATAAATTGTAGGCAACACCTACTCACGAATGTTTGCTTTTACCATCAGCGTAGGCGCTAAAACCCGGTGTAATAAAGGTGGCCTATTATTTAACTACGAACAGATGTTAACGAATTTCCATTTTACAGTACCCAACATTTCACTCAAAGGATACTATATAAATTACTAATGTACAACCTATCTCGTTAAAATACGCCTCCGTGAATTTACAGAAGTACAATTAGGTATGGTATGATTTCCTTAGTCAATGCTAGATGCTATTATTTATGGATCTACAAAATAAATTGAGGAAGCACAAAAATTAAATTGGTACAAACATGTAAAAAAATGCTTAGGTCAAAAATAGGATGACTATGACGGTATTATATCACTTACTTATTACGATTAGATATTTAACGTCAGAATAGAGAATTAAAAATAAAAGTGCGAGCCTACTAAAAATAGTTTTGAGCGAATTTAATTAAGATTGCAACCAACCATGCGTCAGTATTTTAAAGCTAGTAAAGCAGCTTATATGCTGCAAAGCAACGACTAAGTGTTGCTTTTAAAATTGATATTTCTAACAAAGTACTCTCGTAATTTTGATACGTGCGTAAATTTAATACAAATACAAAGTTCCAACAACCGTGCCGCCACTTGCCCTCACTATTTCAAATTAAACTACACTTCATACCAGCAGTAAAACAGTCGAATAATATGTAATTACTTGCAACCAGCATTAATTAAGTAAATAGCAAGCGGGAGCAATTCTCCTGCAATCTGTGCAAATCGCGGGCGCAGGCAGTTATGGCGCCGAAGATACGGATCTAACATGGCGGCTCGAGTGACCGACCGCCCTGACCCTTGCTCCGATCGTGCTGTGTGACGTCATTAGCTTGTAGTGTGGGTACATCGATCTCGATGTATATTCTTGTGCGTCAGTGGCGCGTAATGGGTCTTGTGTGTCGTGACAGTATACTTTTATCGTTATGGCTTGCTATCGTCTCATACGGTTTCCTGTCCGCTGCCTTGCGGTCGCAGCGATATTATTATCATTACACTTCAGATAATGTGCAAGTATAGGTAGATTCAACATTAATACTTATCTACTTACAAATCGATAGAAAACCTTAAAAGGTTGAATGCTAAACCTTTTCGTGGACAACTGGTATTTTATCGATCACTGCTGACTTAATGTTAAGTCTCATTTGAAACCACAACACATTTCGGGCAGTGTACCTGGAAACTCTTAAAAGGCTCACTTCCTGATACAAAAATATTGGTAACGTTTGAGGGTAGGTATGACAGTGCACTCCCACACCATGAGGCAATAAATTTATTTTCATCGATTCTTCTAGACTATCGATATTTTCTCATTACTTTAACTAATGATCTATACACGAGCTCAGACCATTAGTACCCTTAATAGAATTACACAAACTATAAGATACATTAATTAGCAATTCCACAATAACACCTTACTACTGTTTGTTTATATATGAACCAATTCTTATATTAAAAATCTATTTAATAGGTTGCTCTGTCAGGCACCCAGCAATATGTTAACCATATATAACCAGGCATCATGTAATATATTTTTTCATAAACCTTTCACGTTCCTACGCCGTTTATTTATTTATTTTTTTCCCATAACGGTTCCATCCATAACAACACACAATTCAAGTCCTCTTTTCTTCTCTAAAGCATTCCCGCACCCCCTATGGGCAATAAAGCAACGTAATTACAAAATAACTCTACCTGTATTTGCGGGACTATTTATTTAATCACTTTGACGGGAAAATAATGGGGAGGGCGGCAAAGCCTCCCATCAAAATTGTACGAGACCAATCTATCGCGTATCGTGTTGGCTTTGATGGGTCTCGTGTATGGTGGATTAAATAATTTTCCCGTCTACCTATAACGGCAAAATAAGGAAGCATGGGCTTAAGATAACGATGGGCAGTATTGTGTCTTGGGTTAGCGACGCATTGGGTTGATCCCTAAACTGAAACTGTAGGATTGTTATAAAACATAAAAAAATCATTTATAAGTAAGTAATTGATACTAATCTTAAACAAATCGTATTGCACACATACCTGATTGAATAATATTAGGCACTTTAAGGTAACGTGCCAACCTCTGCACTTAATGTCTTTAGTGGCTTCTGTAATAGCACCCTATGTGCTATTACTGTTGCAGCACCGCAGTTTAAAGTTATACCACACTAGTTTGTATTTTTTTAAGTATATTACCACTTTTGCGTCACGATACCATTACTATTCAATGTTGAGTCAGCTTTGTTAGCAGAATTAGATCTTATGCGAGCATTTTCAGGTTTATGACATAGATGAATAACCAGCCCGGTATAGCTAGATCCCTTTGAAGCACGGAGGATTCTAATGATGATCCAAGACTTGGTCGGACTATATAAACTAGTTGGGTAGGTGGTTTTGGGTTGATTGGCATCCTTAAAGGCTGTCCATTTTTTTTTTATTATATTTTCCAAAGATCCACACGAATACAGACATGCGATTGCAGAATTCACCGATTGATGAAGTATGCAATCATTCTGAGAGATCAATAACCAATTTAACTACCATTTAACGCTTTGTCTCGTTAAAATTTCGGTATTGATAATTTAAGAATACAACACACTTGACTGTCCTTAAAATATGTATAATGGCAATCAAGGAACGGAACGCGCCAATTCAGGAATAGAATGTACTATTTTTAATTCTGTGCCTGTGACCTTCAATTAGATTAACCACGTTTATTTATTTAAAAAAATAACTAACCTACAAGAAATACAGTACCTATTTATTATCACACTGCGGCATCGAATACAAAACAATAAACAAAGAATATTGATTAAATTGTGGTTTTAGTATTTAACCACCGTGTGAAATAATGATATTGATAACTATAAAAAAATAATATAAAAGGACCTACAGTAAACTACTACCCATCTACTAACTTACAAACTCTAATAAGGTAAGTGGTAATAATCTGATTTTATTTGTCAGTTAACTTAAAAGTGGAATCCCTCAGATATTAGCTAATGAATATGATGAAGTCATATTAAATATTTGTCTAATATTATGCTTATAGAACCTTTCATAATTTTGCTTCATGTACGTAACGGGTAAATCTTATTTTTATTTTTAGGTTTATCCAGAACAGCACCGCGACCACAAAATGCACTCCATTTCCCTCTGGAAGCTCGCTAGACGACCTAACTATGATACCAACCTCGACCTCCAATTCCCATACTCTGAAGTACCTTACTTGGGAGAATACGACCTCATCAAAATACCTCTGTCTGTAAACAATCTAATACAACACGTGGATTATTGGGGTGAAGGCAAAATAGAAACTGAACATGGAATCAGCGGTTTTACTAACTGTTACAATGTTAATCATCCCTACCAACTGGTCAGCAATGGTTCTGATCGTGACAGGAAAATTCCAAACAGGATACCAGTT
This sequence comes from Pheosia tremula, assembly GCA_905333125.1. Classification (NCBI taxonomy): domain Eukaryota; kingdom Metazoa; phylum Arthropoda; class Insecta; order Lepidoptera; family Notodontidae; genus Pheosia; species Pheosia tremula. Next base: position 7,475,445 of record HG995404.1, on the reverse strand, counting down.
CTGAGTTACACAAATTGTGATACTAGCAGTTATATCAAAGACAATACAGTTCGGAATGTCACTGTCATGGGAGCTCCAATAAACTCGAGCTGCGCTAAAGATATAGCTCGTATTGTAAACAACGACATAGGTAAAGTTGTTGCGTATGGTTTTGAGGAATCTGATGATATCACTAACTTGACGGTGGAACTGAACAAAAAGGGACTATTTCATGTTCCTAATTACGAGCTGCCTAATAACCTAAAAGGGAGGACACTATTCAATGACTACATGGCTTACGTAAATGTATCAGAAATTAAAGACTTACTTTACGAAAAAATCATCAATAGTGACTATGGGGTGGCGGTGGAACTAAGCAAGTCATTGTCAACCAATGACAAACATAAGCATGTGATAAACGATGTTGTTCTTATGTTACTTAATAATAACAAGAGAAATGTTATGCCGTACGCCTTTAAACTGTGGCACAGTGAAGCTAAGGATATGGTTACTGAGAATTTTCCAACACCATTCAAATTGATTTTCAACGATGATCGTGTAAAGATAGTCAACAAAGGATACAATCAAGCTTTGAAATTGGACGTTCATACTGACCGCTATAACGACCGATTGGCATGGGGTGATAAACAGGACAAAACCAGTGACAGAGTAAGTTGGAAGATTATTCCTGTTTGGGATAATAACAACGTCACATTCAAATTGTATAATATTGACTGCAACATGTATTTGAAACTGGACGTCACTCCGGATGGTATAGGAGATAGAAAAGCTTGGGGATCGAGTAATTCAGATGAAGTAAGACACAGATATTATTTGGAGCCTATGTTCAAGAACAATGAACTTCTATTCCTCATCATCAATTGCCAGTATCAACAAGGATTGAAGCTGGCTGTGAGTGTAGACAGTTACGGAGACAGACTTCTGTGGGGACACAACGGATCCCCATACAATAATGAGGAACGATTTCGATGGATTCTCGAAGCTTGGTAAGAAATCACGGAATCTATTTATACTACCTACATTCTTTCCTATTTTCTTTACTTTCATCCAATGTCAAGCTTTTATTAAAAGTTGTGGTGCTTTTGTTAACTAGCAGAATTTTGTGTTTTACTCTTCGAATATGATTTTTAAAGTTAATTTTAAAAATAGGTTCATTGTATTTTTTTACATCTTATCGTGTCGTAACTTTTTCGTTCATCATTTACCACGATATCAGGAGTAAGAAGGTTGTCAATTATCCAGGGTGTGTCAGAAGTGTAAATTCATTTAAATGACGTAGCTCAGTGAAGCTTCTTTATTGTATCCTCCGGGATTCAAAGTACCTAAATAGCAAATCAAAGTTGAGGTAGGGCTTTATTTTTACACTTAACCAACCTTTGGAGAGCACGATAATACTAATCTAGGATAATTAGATTCACCCCCTGCTTAGGTCAAGAAGGTTGTCAATAAAATCGCGGCTCTCAGTGAAACACGGATCTCTTGATCGAGGCAGATCAAAGAAATGCTAACGTAATGACTATAGGCAGGTCGAGATAAGAGGAAAAGGGAGGTTTTAAAAGATAGTGCTTCCCAGTCGGGAGAAGAATAGCCACATCTACCAATCTATAGATAAAACAAATACTGATATGTAATGTAAAAGAATCATACGAGTAACGTATTAGTACTAAGTGTAGAATTTATAATTTAGCACTAGTTGAATAAGGAAGTATCGATTCGGGAACCGCCATTGCGTCACTCAAGTCTAAAATATCTAACATAACTAAATTATATTGTTACATTTACAATCAAAGACATTACACAATCACCAATCTGTTCTTGGTATTCGAGCTACAAATTGAATTAATCCCCTTATCGAGGGACAACGGAATACCAATTATGTTGGTTTGGTCAATCAAGCAACTTTATCATTTGGACGGTAATTAATGTAAGATTTCTACCAAAACAGATTTAACAATAATCGCTAAAAGTCAACACAAATTTTATCTATAAGATAATAATACTCTGTTTAAGATAATGTTTTTTTTTAATATGGAGCATAACTTTAATAATCAATGAAGAAGCAGACAAAAGAAGCAGTGATAGCCAAGTTGGTAGAACGCTTGCCTCGATAACGAGGATTGCAGGTTCAAACCCCAGCTCGCACCTCTGGGATTTTTCAAGTGCGAATCTCATTTTCAACCAAGATTATCACTTGCTAAACGGTGAAGGAAAACATCGTGAGGAAACCTGCATTGTCTGAGAGAACCCCTCGAAAGATGAGTGAAGTCTGCCAACCGCACTGGGCCAGCGTGGTGGACTATGCCCTAATCCCCCCCTCGCATTGAGGGGAGGCCCGTGCCCAGCAGTGGGACATAAAAAAGGGCTGGAATTATTATTTCATAATCAATAAGCTATCTTTGGGTCGACTATTACGACAAATTTATTGCACGAGGAACACGCGATAGACAGAAAGTATTTGCAGATTTCTCCATATGTTTTGTTCATAGGACTTTGTTATTGATATTTTAGACCAATATCATGATTGAAATAGATGACGTGGTTACGTATGATCCCCATTCAGTTCTAGCTTGCATAGATTGCTGCGGAAGGATAGAGATGATACAATTATTTATCATCAATTCAACCGTAATCTCACTTAACATTGAGCTCCCTAATAATGTTTTAAAACAATACATAATTAAAGTCGCTCAGACTAAATTTAATGAAGCGAGGGCTTCTCGTTGTTTTAATATCAGGAGCCTCAGGCAAAATTGAGACGGAGCCTAATTAATGATCGCTAGCATGTTCATGTGTGTATGTGATACAATTTTAGGACGAATAGTATAAGAACATAACAAATAAAATTCTTTAAAGTTGCGTTGTCTCAAAATCGTACATTGGCTCGCTCTATTAAGCCGACGTACGTCTTTTTTTTACATTATAGGCAAGTATTTGATCTCGATCTCACCTGATGGTAAGTGATGATGAGATCTACGATGGAGCATACTTGCCTAGGTAGGAAGGCGGCAGTAGATCAAGACGCTACATTCACTAGGCACATGCAGCGCAACTGATCTGACCCGCCATCCATGAATGGCAACACCGAACATCATGCCGGAACACGGCTAGGCCGCTTGGCGACATGGCTTTGTTAAGTGGGTAGTGACTAACCACGACCGAAGCCTACCACCAGTAGAGTTGGCACCTAGTTGGCACCACCCAGGGTCACGTTTAGGGTATCTCGAGGGTATTTAATTCTTCTACGGACGAAGGTGACTCGACCCCAAATCTGTTTCGTTAAAACATAGAATAGGTGTCCAAATGTGTTATTACTAAATCACATTATATTGTCACGCCAAACTATTCGTAGATTCAGTAAGAAACTCTGTCTTAGTTTTTCATGTGCCTACCCGTAAGTACTATACTAGCAAAAAAAAGTTTACAGCGATTATTTTTCAGCTACATATACGTTCAATTTGATCATGATACAACCTTAAAAGTGCAAACGGCGATTACAAAACGTATTTAATCCAACATGTATTATTCAAGAGGTATTGTGTCCAGCGATCGGTTATTTATTTCCTGTCTCCGCCGACAGATAACGCCTGCTTCACAAAGTATAGCAGTATTCAATAATTCAGCGCGTCAACTCGGAATGGCTCATATTGATGGCTATCTTCATTTCTCTCGATGTTCTTTAGGCGCTGTTCCGTTTTGATTCCTTATACTATTTAAGGTTTACCCGCAATCTAAGGAAAGATCTCTTTAGTACTAGCGACAGAACTTGTATGATTCTGATCACAGATATATCAAATAGTATAAAGCTTATGGTTAGTAGTGGGCCTTTTCCAAAAGCTTGAATTATGCTTCCAAATGCCCTAAAGTAACTCTGTATTTGTGAAAAAAAAATATGCGATTTTTTTACATACAAAAATGGCATTTATGCTGAACATTATCAATCTGGGTTACCTGTTGGTTTTTTATTTTAAATATTCCTCTCTCGGGCAGACCTATTTTTTGCTCACATGTTTTATTTTATTTATAACGTTTAGAGATGTTCTACTGTCCTTTTGAGACCTTGAGATTATCCCAAATCTACCTGACTCAGACTCCACGTTACGTGTTGTCTCGTTCCTTTTTGTTAAAATAACTCTGCAGCCGGTCAGTGAAAGGACAAGGCCGCCGGATCTAGAAATAGTCGACTGCAAAAGAATATTGTAAATATTTAATACATTTTCATGATGCCGAGCACGTAGCTGTCGTTTAGTGGGAAACGTTGATAGTGGCATCCGTAAAACAGTTTATGCTAGCTCGAATGGAAAATATTGCACTTTAAAAAAATTTAACATACACATATATATATTATTACCTCCGGCTTTTGTGATACGTTTCGAATATGATTATATCCCTCGGTTTTGGAATACTTATCTGTCTTTGTGTCTGTCTATTTGCGTATCACTCAAACTACTGGATTATTCCGGTCAACATAACTTTTTAAGCCTAAAAAATTGGAGTGTCCGACATGATACCCAAAACTATATATATTAAGAAAATTATAGTACCAAAATGTTCGGGTGTGCTTTCATATTAATGCAAAGTGCTTTCATTTACGTCATGTTTACTCATAAAGCACTTTATTATTTAAAAATAAATAGCTACGACTTATCAAAATAATATTTGAAGTTTAACCCTAGAGCTAGCGATGGTATCTCTATTATCTTAAATACAAAACATTTAGTAGAAAAACTTTTCTAAACGACAACACCACGCCTTGCCCGCACACGCCGTAATTGACGTAATCACTGTCACGTTATGCTACGTGTTTGAGCACCTACATAGTCTCGTGCTAGATCGTAGAGCCATGATTATAGCAGCTGTTAGGTCTCAGCCTCGAATTTAGCGGGCAGCGGGGCGGCGGCGGCGGCGGCGCGGGTGCGGCAGGATCTTATGCCTAAAATCAAATGGACCGGTTCTCGAAAACAGCGGCGCGGCAGCGGCGCGGGGCGGCCGACGAGCTCCGCTCCCGCGCCGCCCCGCCGCCCCGCTGCCCGCTAAATTCGAGGCTGAGGCCTTAAGATTGTTAAGATAGTAAAATATATTTATTTAAGTTTTTTTATTACATAATTTTGTTATTTCCGTTATACGATTACTAACAGTGAAATAATTATCAAAATAACTCAGAAAAATACAAAAATACAGATCAGATACACGAAATCAGTACAGAGTAAGTAATGACGTCACCACCAAGAGACAGCGCTACCTGAAAGAGCGCGACCCCATTCTCCTTTCATTACTTGCTGTTATCCAACTTCAGTACCAAATATCTTCTAAAATCTTACACAGTGTGTTATAAAATAATGATTAATTACTTATGATTTAATTTAAAAAAGTCATAATTTTATTACAGCCATAATCCCTTTTATTTTGTTTCCACAAGGTACATAATCGTACTGTTGACTAATTAATATTAGTGTTCGTAAATTCAATAAAGAATTGCTATTAATAATGAATATTGCATTTTTTCTGGATCTAAAATCTCAGCTCATGTAAACGTTGTGCATCGTTGAGCTTTTCTTTTAAAGTACATTACACGCTTACCCCTTTTTTTTTTTTTTGTTTGTTGACGGGGGGGAAATCTTCGATAGATACCCGGCCTCTGTGTGGGAGAGGGCCGGGTTATGTGGGATTCTTACCCACTAAAACCCCCCCGGTGGCCGCCTTCGACCCATGTTGGAGGGGCTCCGGGATCTCCAAACGGAACGCACCGGTGCCCCTCTTGTGCCTCGCCCCCTTATGGGGGCCCGTCTCGGGGGAGCAGATGTTTGCTCCCCCTGCGCCCTCGCTGCGCACGGCGGCGGGGAGCCACGCCCGCCGCCGTCCTCCTCAGGAGTCGTCATCGTCACCGGACGTCCGGGGCCCACACCCCAGTCGTCCTCGACCCCGAGGGTAGCCCGTTATTTAAGGCCCTGGGCATCAGGGCCGACACGCTTACCCCTGATCTGAGTTTGCGTGTTTCTGAACGCACCGAAGTAAAGATAAAGATTTTGATTAGCACGGACGCTGTAATGGGATTTGAACACCGGAACAATCCATTGGAACAACAACATAAAACAGCTAACGTTGAATAAATGTAATGTAAGATACGTATAATGGAATACTACAAGCCTTCCGTTAACTAATAATTGGCGTAGGAGCTCGATCGGTGTATATTAAACGATTTGAATCAATTTTATTTTCTTGTTTTGCTGAATAATAATGATATTACATTTTTATATAATTTTTTGGAAATTAAAAAAGCAGTGATAGCCAAGTTGGTAGAACGCTTGCCTCGGTTACGAGGACCGCATGATTATCACTTAGTAAACGGTGAAGGAAATCATCGTGAGGAAACCTACACGTCTGAGAGAACCCCTCGAACGACGTGTGAAGTCCTCCAACCCGCACTGGGCCAGCGTGGTAGACTGTGTTCTAATCCCCCTCGCATTGAGGGGAGGTCCGTGCCCAACAGTGGGACATACTGGTATTATTATTATATTATAAAAAGAACTACTATGAAGCATGCAACATTCAAACCTACGGGTTTGTTTTAATTAATTATTACAAGAAGCATTACATGTTATGCGATTACCAAAGTTAGGAGCGAAGAAAAAGTTACCAATTGATAAAACTCAAGCATTTTACAAACACGTCAATAACATACAAAACTTCGCAAAGACTCATATCTCACGACCCACCGGAATCTTCGTGCCCGCCGCCAAGAATACGAACTTACCACTCCGCTCGAATAGTTGATCAACTTTAGTGTTTCAAAGTGGAAAGTTAAAAGCGAATTGTTAGCAACGAAAGTGCTCGGAATATGTTTTAAGTTTGCGTTTCGTGAAATGAACGGTAATCCTGGAATAAAAATCATTTGTTAGTTTGAAATTTTGGAAGTTATAATGCATGTAACGTTCGGTGAAGATACGTTTTATAATTATAAGATAAGAGGATAGCCTTTAATCGTAAAGCCATAACGTTCTATTTTCTTGAAATTGATGATGATTTTGACAGTTGCGTATCCAGTGATCGCTTTACTGGATGGGATTCGGCTGGATTGACGTACTTACTATTGAAGACGTTACTCGCTGTCCAAATAAAGTATGTTTTCGTTTGAACGATACAGATACACTGGTCTAGCGAACGGTAGCTTTAAAGCTAAGTGTTAGCGTGCAAAAATGAGTTTTGGGTTGTTCCGGCAGTTACGTGCCCATATATTTAACGATATAATACAACATGTGCTCATATGTCAGCTACTTAGACTCTGAATTCTTATTCTAGTACATTGCCTTGGTAACGAGAATCACAGGTTTAACCCTGGCTCGCATCTCTGGGATTTCATGTGCGAATCTCATTTTCAACCATGATTATCACTTGCTAAACGGTGATGGAAAACATAATGAGGAAACCCGCATATCTGAGAAAACCCCTCGAAAGATGTGAGAAGTCCACCAACCCGCACTGGGCCAGCATGGTGGACTATGGCCTAATCCCCCTCGCATTGGGTAGAGGCCCGTGCCCAGCAGTGGGACATAAAAAAGGGCCTGGAATTATTATTCCTGCGAAGCTTTGTGTATCCATCGCAGTAAATTAAGGTGGCTATGCAATAACCATCGTCGTTACATCGTCTGTTAAATATTAATGTCGGTATATTCGTTAATGGCGAGCACTGGCCAGCCCCCGCTGCGCGCCGTTCCCTACAAGGATATCTCAAGATTAGGACCTTGTTTCTTATCTTAAACACGATATCTGGGATAAATACTGTTATTCATTAAACCACAGTTGATTTCAGCTTTGTTATTGTTTGTATAAGGGTACACAATGAAATTTCTCTTTGAATATATATTCTTTTTTTTTTTTATCTATGTTTTGTTGTTTACAGTGTAATTCACACAGGGTTATATTTATTGCGTAGTTAAATTTAAAAACAAAATACATATCGAAATTCTGACTTCAGTTAATGAATACAAATGCGCCAAGGAAGCACAGACTCAAGGCTTATTATAACTCTTCTGATTCACCCTGTTTAGTTAGTACTATTATTTATTTACTTGACGACTTACAAACTCCTAAAAAATGACATAATTTATAAAATGTAGCATTAACCTTTACGACGTCGCCCGGCAGCACACAGCTTTTATTGAGACGGATAAAGACGTATGGAAGTGAAGGAAGGTTACTGCGTCAATATAAACGTTGTGTTACGACTTTACATTGTCTTTTGACCTACAAGCTGATCGTGGTATCGTGATAAGCGACGATTCGTTATCACCTTATATTTGCGAAACATCCCACTAATATTGTAAATGTGAAAGTGTGGATGGATGGATGTTCGTTACTAAATCACGTCAGAACGGTTGAACGGATCTGGATGAAATTTGGCACAGATATAGATTATAGTCTGAATAGAACATATCCCGGATCTTTTTATCCCGGAAAAATGCACTGGTCTTATGGGATAGCATAGATAGAGGAACCGTGCATATGCAAAAAAAATATATAACCGCTTAATTTTCTAAGTAAGACACAAATAAGTTATGTCAACGCGGATGGACAGCTCACGATTTCTTTGGCCATCGTCTGTATTTAATGTCAACCACTGACTTTTAGATCTGTGGCGACGGCGTACTAATTTAATATAATTAAACACTTTATCTTGCGACATATTTAATGTAGGAATTTCAAAAAAACTATGGTGACTATACAAGTTTAAATGTTATTATATTATTTGTCGATAACAGTGAATTGTGTAGTAGGTATATTATGTTAATCTGATCGCCTGCCTCTATTATTCCACCTGCGGAGAGCCTTCTACCGGATATGAGCTGCAGTATTCAAGTTAGAAGTCCTGAGCAGATTTTAAACCCAAATCATCTGAAGTATAAATATATTATTCCAACTTTAGACAACCACATAGATGTCCGGAAACTCCGCAAACAAAGGACGATGAAATACCTATCCTGTCTATGATCTGACACCTGAGCATATCCAAACTTATGGCTGCTCTATAATTCAATGCACGTGTCGGAGTTCTCGGTGACATAATTTTTCCATCAATACGATAGGAAATTCGTAGCTAAAAATCATATCCAAAAAATATTAATGGGATCGTACATAATGGTACGATAAATAGATCACATGGGAACTAACATGAGCAGCTTCTGCGAGGGCTGTCAGAACTACGCAGAGTTGCGTCAAACACACTACCTCTCACCACCACCGCTGCCATCCCTAATAATAATATGATTAATTGATAGTGTTCAACAGATTTGCGGATATCTTGGGAAGTAGAGATATGTACTTATAGGCTGTTAGTGTAGTAGATATAATGTAATATCGAAGGCATGGCTCGTGTACAACAACAAGTAGCTATAGCAAGCTATGGTCAAATAAAATATATATATCCGTGGTTATAGTGTTGTCTGCCATGCAAAAATGCCCTGATAGATGTCCTGGCAGTAATTTCTTCAGAACGTTTGTGCCATACAAAATGTTATTCACATTTAATGGTAGGATTTCGCGGCTCAAGCTCAATTCAATCCAATTATCTATTCGCTCAAACATGGGTATAATATAAGTATAAGTGAAATAAATCATAAGTACATAATAATAACATTATTATAAGTTCATCACGTCAGTTGAATATATCAGTGCGAACTTTTTTGAAAAAAAAAAACATTGTCGTCAATACTTCTAAAGCGTTTTCCTTTCTCTACTGCCTCTATCAAATCAAGTTTAACCCAGAAACTAAGACCAGAGAACAGACCGACGTTAGACAGACTCAACTATTGTTTGATGTCCGTGCCTTCGGTGAACGAAATGTAAATTGAATGGCGTTTCGCTCGCAAAGTCTGGATAATTATAAAATCGTACCGATAAGCAAAATGTATTGTATAAATAATCTAAACTTATTTGTCATCAACTTATATTTTTCTTTTGCCCCATGATATGATAACAAATAAACCGGCTCACAGTAAGTAAACTGTCCCTATCTGATAAAATATTTATTGATTATTGTCTTAGCGGAAGTCAACAAGTATATCAAACATCAGTTGTTTCACGTTTTTATTTATACAACTAAACAAACCGTTTAGTCAATGTTTATATTTAACCCTTAATAGCCTAGAGTTTCAATTTTGATACCAATCTTTTAAACCGAATGTTCACATTACTATTAGTTTTTTTTATAGGTTGGCTGTACGTTTTTTACTGTTGTATAATATTCTTTCCAACGAAACTAAAAAAAAAATCAAATGTCATTATTATTAAACACAGTAACATTAAACACAGTAATATTAAAAATAAATCACTTTCGTAAATCAGGCTACTAAGGGTTAAGGTATAAGTACCTACTGAGAGAGATCAGGCGCAGGACCGACGGCTTACGTCCTCTCCGAGCCACAAGCGAGTGATAAGATTTGCACATGAAATCCAGAAATTCCTTAGGTCAAGCCAGAGTTTGAACCTGCGACCCTCGTTACCGAAGCAAACGTTCTACCAATTTGGCTATCACTGCTGTTCTTTGTAATATTATAAAAGGTAATGTTTGTGAGATTAGATGTACGGAGTAATCTGGGCTATTGTTGCGTTACTGATTTGTTTTTCACTAATAAGAAGCTACATTATACCTTGAGTGCTCTCGGCTATGTTTCATTGAGAAACAGCGGGCGGAGCCGCGGGCATAGTATTATATATTCTTTCATGTCGTCCAGATCATCAAGATTCACTTCACTTTAATACACCCACTAATTTGATATCGCCTTCCACATCACCGGCATAGAGCCAACAATTCAATCACATTACAGGTCCCATAAGACACCAATTTGTTCCACTCCAATTGGTTTGAGTGGCTCGAAGTGTATCGTCAAAGTAATGAATGGCATGCACAAGTACAGAGATCTTCAACCCTTTAACAAATGAGTGGGTATTTAATTTATTTTGAATTAAGAGTTAGTTAGTACCTATTACTATTGTTTTTCATATAAACAGGCCAGAAAGCATGCCTAGGAATTGTAATTTTAGTATGTTTAGAAACTCTGTGCAGTAAGATATTTGTCCAAAATTATTTTACAAGATAGTTTTCGACAAATTCGCAATTGTCGTTTTGTTGAGAACAATTCTTGTTTTGTTTTATTCAAGTTTTCGTGTTTCTAATTCCACATCTATCTATCAGCAGAATAATGTCCACTGCTGGATATAGGCCTCCCCAAATGATTTCCACACATCACGGTCCTTCACTACTCGCATCCACCAAATTCACTAATGAAGCGCAGTTTCAATGGTACCTTTGGTCAATATTCTGTATAACAGACCTACCTGGGTTTCAATGTCTCAAATTCTGATTCATACACAAAGCCTTCAACAGAGATACCAATTCTAAGGAATTTCTTACCCAATTTTTTGAGCAATGGTTTTCTCTATAAACATAAATATTTGGTATCCTAACGCACCAAAGGTTTGCATTCCCTTGCAGCTACCACTTCTCAGGTGACAGCGAACCGGTCGACAAATTCGGAGTAATCTTGACGAGTCATCACTCCTTGACGAGCGCTAATAAATGTCGCCCATATACCTGATTAACAAGAACATTCTTTTTAATGATAACCCAGGAATTTACTCGTGGAACTAACTTTAAGGCGGCTAACAGTACTTTTGTGGTAATTAAGTTGTTTTATGGTAGCGACACAAATGCCGTTCTAATTAGATGCGTTAGAATAAGTAATGGGATACGGGAGATCTGATGATGTCGTGGACATATGAAAAGGTCTTGAATCGAGCTGAACAATATGTTATTCAAAACAACAACCGCTTTTTTTTTTTAAACAAAAAGGATTGTCCTTTGGTATCCATTTGACGGTAACTCTACACCGAAAGAAAATGTGACAATCATGCTACTTTAATACAGCAAGAACCTGAGAAGCACTCTGTAGCTGAATTTAGAAATCCACTGCAGGTTTTCCCAGCAGGTATGAGGTGACCAGATTGTATCAAAGATAACTTTACCATATCATTATATAACTCAAGTAGTCAGCACGAGTACGTCTAAACAATTAAAACATCAATAGACTAATCAATTCATCCAAGTTGACTTTGTTTTCGGTCGATCGAATAGATAAACCAACACACATATAGAGTAAATATCACATAACGTAACGTAAACGTGTAGTATATTCGATTGGATCGATATGTTGAGACTGATTACGTCACCAGTTATCCGCAGACAGGGGCGGGATATGCGTGCGCGCATCAAGAGTGAAAGTTGCGATCACGACTTGTTATACAGCTCGTAATCGCTGTGTATCAGTTGACGGTGTTCTGAATGTCATTTTGGGCATTAATAATGGCCACTTGTAACAATATAAATATAAATTAAAAAGTGAATAGAAATATAAATTATTAAATACAAAATATACCATATTTGTAACAGGTTTTAGAGCCTTTCTGAATTGCAAATATGCCTACTGGATTTTCAGTCTTATTTTGCAAAATATATTAATATTTGTAATTGTGCTGCAGTACCAATGACATACATTTTCATATAAATGGCATGAATACAATAATTTAACTGACAAACACTTGTGAAATAGTTTTCACAAACGTTTTTGCCAGCTTTTCTCCTGAATTGGACCAATTTATTCAGCCATTATTATTAGGTTTATAGCCAATATTAGAAAACTTATCGTTAAATTTGAATGACAACAACTCAATGTTAAACATAAATAACATCTGTTATGTTCCGAATACGTTTCGTTAGAATTGGGTTAGGTTTTTTACATGTATTTTTTTTGGCCAATCTTCGTAACAAACACAATACGTTGAATTATTTCTCTCCAACGGTAGTTTTAATACTTGGTAATGTATGACAATAGATTTTTATTTTATTAAATCTAATTTAAAAGTGTAAACAAAATTAATAAGGAACTTCGTCGTAGTGTATCCTTGGTACCGTTAATGGTGTTGTCTTATAATTTAACTTGTAAGCGATGGCCGCAGGTCCGCCACACGCCGGGGTGAGAATAAAAAGGCAGGAGGGATGGGTAAATAAGAAAATTATATTATAGGAAAATTTTAACGTGCGGACATAAAATGTCAAGACGTAAAACAAAAGTTTACAAACAAATATAAAATAGCTTCCAAGGAGATCGCGTCGTTAACATTCCCCAAAGATGGATTCAAAGCCTATGTTTCCCATCGACCATAGAAAGGTAGGGTCTACATTAAGTTGAACGGCAATCTAGTGTTTTGTTGTGTTACATTTATTTATAAACATTCATAGATCAAACAGGACACAAATAAATCCAACCGATCAAGAACAAATATATTGTTAAAATTATTGCGGAAATTAAAAATATAACGATACAACTCCGGATATCAGTCGGGTGCTAGTTTAAGCTCGATTCAGTGCTGTCACCCAAATAACACCCGAGTGGGTCTCACAGTTTTTATACAGTTTTTTGACATTGGCGCTCGATTAGTTCTGATTCGAGTTGCATTCGGAACAATGGATTCCGGTCATGGGCTTCGCGGGCGAGTTGTGTGGACAATCCGGTGACTGACGTGACAGGACACCCTCCCATGTAAATTGACAGGCCTTCCTGCGATAAAAAAAAGTCTAGGCCCACGTTGCACCGCTTCGTTGAGCTGCTCAGCTAATCTTGGTTTGTGACAGGTGTGAGTTTAAATGGAAGCGTCTATCTAGACATCGGCGTTATGCATTCAGTGTAACAGATTACACAAGAATAATTAAAAAAAGCAACAAAGCTAGCAACTAGACAATGATGGTTTAGCGGAAAAGGGAAGATCTTCCAGCCAGGCGGGTGGTATGCCTGGCGGGGCGGCCGCTATATAGTTAATGTCGGGATCTTGTATATATGCTACTTGCTCCGAGAACTCTGATAGCGCGATTCAGGATTGTGACGTCACTTGTCTATTGATCTGAATGCGTCTGTAGTGCCATCTGCGTAGCTTGTGATGCGGTTGAAGTAGTCGCTACAATGGCATAACAGCTTCTGTGTTTAAGTGTTAGGATACAACTTTGCAAGGCATTTTTAAATTAGCCTCATTCTTTTGTCTTTGCCTAATTGCAAGGGTCCAAGGTTACGGTCATGATGACACTTAACTAATTCAATTATTACAGTTGCTGTAATCCATTACCGCTCTATAAAGTGAATTGATAGCTATAGCTTCACTGGGCCAGCAATGTCATGCTCCAGCGGAATACCCGCCAAGTTTTTAGTGCTCTACAGTTACTAATTAGTTCCCAACTCCATGTCCGGTACCAATCGGAGTTACTCGCTTCAATATTTAATAAATCACTTAAACTTTTAATAGGCTTGCCGTCATAGACATAATAATATTAGTAGGACTGCATTAGAATGCGGTAATAGTAGTATACTCATTTGATAAACATTTAAAAAGTATTTGTGTCTTTCACAAACTAAATTGTTACACTTAGACGGGTCAGATCAGACAAGATTACAGTTTTGTATTTATATAAAACTGCGGTGAAGTAGACGCGTCCTCGCGGGGAGACCACTATTAGTAATCTCCTGGGGAGCGTGGCAGGTATAAACTGGATAGAAATAACTGTAGATCAAGCTAATATGTTTACATTGGGATACCTAAGTCCAGCAGTGGAGACTGATGATGAAACTACCTCACTTAAAGTCCATTTTTTTGGGATTGCCCAGTCCATTATGAAATATTGAGTCCACGCGTGCCATCTAACGGAAAGGTTTGGTAATTAATGCCTTATTAGCCATCGCTTAGCGGTAATCTGACGGGCATTCCTTGGGTGTAAAATTGCCATATAGGGCACCCAGAGTGCAGTAACAGCATGGAGCCAATTACGGGCGGGTGAGTGACGTCGACGGACGGCGACTTGCATGCAGGGGTGACGGTTGTAAATACACGCGTGTCTCGGACTTGTTCTTGCAATCTTTCATTAGCCATGTAATTGTGAGCTAACGGATACTTGGATGTGTTTAAAGGCTGTTGAAACTAATAAAGAGTACTATCATAACGATGGACCAGTGCTGTTATTATACACTGCTCAAAAATGTATGAGATCTTTTTTAAATAGCAACTTTGGAGTTTATTGGCCGTTCTTCTCTATATAAACGGTATTCTGATCGTGTGGTGCATTTGTAGTTTTGTGATTTGTGACAGTTTTAACGATTCATAAGTACTGTAATTACAGTGATTAAAAATATGTTGATTCTGATTGCTGTTTGCAAAAAAATAAAATAATTTGCCTGAGCAAAATATTCAAGACTTCGGGGAGCTAAAAATATTTATCTCTAAAGTAGCGCATTTATAAGCGTACTAACTTACCCGCGGCTTTGACCATGAAGGTTCGAGAAAGGAAAAAAAATGAAAACAGTTACCAATATGTGTTATTCCAGATTATAACTTATAGTTGATAGGCAATGGCATTGCAATTGTAGACCTATTGTGTTACTATGGTTTATGTTACTCAAAACTGTGAAAAGTTTAAATTATGGTGCTATTGCCAATCGGTTATGAACCGATTGTGCTAACAGTCTTACAGCCCTGTTCAGAACTCGGCCACTTGATGAATAGAATGCAAAGTGAACGTTGGCAGCCCTGCCACACACGTTGGCGGCATCTGTCCACGCTCATTTGTGGTTTGACATCGAGTCGTGGCGTAAAGCCGAAAGCGAGAGTGGGGACTTACGAAGCGTAATTAGCGCGGCAATTAATAGACCGCTAGCAACTGTGGCAATAAACAATTAATGTAGGTCTTTGATCGACGTGTATAAAGTGTGCCTTACGTGTATGCACTAAAGATTCCAAGTTGAACGAAAAAAAAATAGGTTTTCTATCGTCTTTTGTTTTTAAATGTAAGCTCTTGCCTGACAGTGCGTTGAATAGATGTTGAAAAACGTTGCATAGTAAACTGAATCTTTAATAAGCCATTAAATGGAATCTGAAAGAAACTCAAATTTGAGAGCTGCTTAGTTTAACGGCGACATGTATAAAATGCGAGTTAACGACGCTTTAAATGAATTAGTAGGATTTTAATACTTTTGTTTAACGGCTTTTCTAATGTTATTTTATTAGTTCAAATGCCCTTGATAACGAATTTTAAAACATACAAATTTTAAATGTTTTAGTATTTTAAAATGTTTAAAATATTCAGCCGTCTATCCATCAATGCTCACCCGTCGTTCTCTCGTCGCAAAATGTAGCTATTTGAAACCGACAGTCGGACCGCAGTGCAAAGCGCAATTAATGCAGTAATCAGAGAACGACCAGGGATTGGTAGCAGTTAATCAACAACACGGACGAAGCTTCCATGTTACTGCGCTATTGTGCGAGCGTATTTCTTTATAATATTTAGTTATATCATTATTTAGGGTTCTTTTTTTAAAGTGCTATAATGATAATAGTTTTTTGTTCGGTATTGGGCTTTTACCAATTATGCACTATATATTTTTTTGTCTGAACTTTGAAAGGGTTTCCCTAATCATACAAAGTTTTAACGTTTCGCATACGGGTCGCTGTGGACATGACTTTCGATATCTGCGATTTGTTTAATCCTGACGAAGAATTAAAATAACCACGCAAAACAACCATCTTAACATAAAACCGAGCTCGTGTATAAAAAAAACCCACTTAAAATTAACTCATGTGAGTTTGCGTGAATGCAACAAAGGGCTGCTGGGAACCGAACCCCAAGCAATGAGGAAATTGTTCGGAGCCGCACGAAAACCGGCGCGTGCGTGAGCCTAGCCGGCCGGGTAGCCGGTAGTTATAATGATTATACTTCAAACTTTGTTATTGAGTGTACGTATTAGAGGGGAAGATTTATTTATACGAATGTTTTTAAAGATATGTCAGGGAGTAGGTAACTTCATATCTTATTATAGCATTAGTAGCATGGGTACATTGGTTACCTAAACTTTATAGGGTTCAAGTCTATTGTACCTAAAAATCTAAAAAAAAAGTTAAATAAAACGAATTAAAAAACTGAAATGCTAATAATGTAATCTAATCTAAACTAAAACAAATGTAAACGTGATCGTTATCACCTACTCGTTAACCCCTTAAAATATTTTACACAATATTACTTAAATCTTATATAAATTATAAGTCACTTGTCACTTTCACTAATTTAAAAAATAATATTTTAGCAGACGGATTAATAATGAATATATAAGCTTTACTTGAAATGGGAAGACCACTCCGTAGTATAATTGATTCGGATGAAGATTCGCTAGGTTCATCTCCACAAGCGGAATCTGCGAACTGTTTTAGGGAGTATCCTTTAGTGCATTATACGTTGGGCTGCATTATATAGGGCTGTACACAACGTACATAAAACATTTTTTTAGTTAGCAACTTTATATGCAATATTCAAGTTTAGAGTTGGCATCTCTGGCCCTCTCTCTTCTCTCAAGTTAGTTAAACGCAGTCTTAAAAAAAAGTATCATTAATTCATGTTGAGTTTGCCTCAACAGGATCGAAGTTCGACCTTAATTCAGGTCAATTAAAAACTAAGTTGACTATATTGTATGAAAAAACTCTAGAGTACATCATGAAGACAAGTTTTCATCTCATCCCTAATTGTATTCAAGTTAACCGAATGGCCAGTCTATACGAACATAGATGAGGTACCATTCAAATCCTGTGGTAGGCACTAGTATCATCTTCGCCTAGACCGTTCGTCTTCTTATCTCGTTACAATTGCTGAGAAGATCGAGTTCATTGCAGTTGTATTCGCTTGTAAAATTACGAATGATTCGCTCGCGAGTAGAATGATGTATTATCTACATATAGACATATGTCGTAAGGGTTAGTATACACGCTCCGGCAGTATTTCCGGTACCGGATATTACGATGAAATGTGTTAGGAGGTACAAAGAGCGAGCGGTCAGAATTTTCAGTTCCATTCGATACATTTCCTCGACATTTTTTTTATTTAGGATGTATGTTTTTAATATTGTAAATTAATTAGTCACAGTAATAAAGTAGGTATTCCTTCATATCAATAACAAGACAGCTATCATACGCACTTAATAGCTGTGTAATGAGGGACCGCAAGGTCCAGACCATGCCCCGGGCGTACGCCACGCACAGTAGCCTCAGTTTTGTACTCGTGCAATCATTACATGTAAAGTTGATATTATTTATGTCGGACTGACGGCGAGACAAATAAAGGATAACAGCTCACGTGCGAGGCACGTCGTGACTGAGTGAGCAGAGGCCGCATTGCAAAGCTGTCACGTGAGTCAGTACAGAGCTTATGAAGTTTTTATTTAGTGACATTTCTCGTGAATTTTAATACGGATAATTAGTAACTAACTTACTACACACACCACTTGCGCATAGATTCTTGTACAGTACGGTTTATAGAACATGTGTAATAGTCTCAATGATCACGTCCGCGCATATATATGAGTATATATACATTTGCTCTTAGCGTGCATGTAATGTGTGGGTGGATTGAGGTATTGAAGCTAGAATCGTGGACTTACCATTGTTGCTACGGTGGTGTTGCAATAATGTTGTACACCATAATTTTATGTTGAATACGAATACTAATGATGTAATTCACTACAGCTTATCATTGGTACTTACTATCATTAAATTAGTATAAACAATGTAAAGATAAAATGTAACAAAAATAGTAATTAAATATAGTTCTTTTTTTGACATTTACGAAATGACATCTCGTACTAAGCAGAACGCGTGGTTAAAAAAGCTAACAGCATTTACACAATTATTGTATACATCAACGTAATCCCTATCACTTATCAATTCATTTGTTAAAATATTTTACACTGTTTTGTTACACCTTTCGGCCTTTCGGCCTTTCGGCCTGTATAATAAGAAATAACTGATAATATATTTTTAATATCGACCTATGTTATATATTCACGAAGGTATTAACAATAATGGGTTATTGTGATGTGAGGAAGTATAAAAGCAAATTATAAACACACCTACCCAGATATCTAGTGGTAGCATTTGTTTATATTCACCAATCACTTTTCCTGACAATAGTTTCATTACAATAACTTTCAAAATGTGTCTGACGCAATGGACCGCCCCTATCATGTAGCCGTTTTAACGGGCACCATCCCATACTATAACAAACAAAATTACGACTTTAAGCGGATATCACTTACAGTATCTGAAGCATTTAGCACACCAAAAACTACCCTCCACTTATAAACAAACTATATATGAGTGTAGCAGGACTCATGTTTGTTTAAGAATCCTTTTTAAAAGGAAACATAGTCGGCACATCAATGTTCGGGTAGGCCGGCAAAGAAGGTCCCAATTGGATCAGATTCTCTATCACCACTATTTATTGGCAAATAATTCAACGGAACCCGTATTTGTTGGTCATAGCGTGAATTGTGAGCATTAAATATTTAACTCGCCGTGGTCATGTTGTTCGGTCTTATGGCTCAAGTTCGTGGGCGAGGGACTTGATATCTGCCACTTTAAACCCTTTACTTTACTATTATTACGACTCCCTCAACAGTTACATACCATAACATTGAGGTTTACAAATACGTTGAGGAGATTACAGTTCTGTCTTTCTGTTAGTTAACTTTTACATACAAGTTATTGCTATATATAATATCAATTTCCATTCCATTCTATTTCAAGTCGAGAGTGAACAGGTACCTTCTAGGCAAGTATTACAAATGTTATTACATTTTTTTTTTTTTTTTTATTACATTATAGGCAAGTATTTGATCTCGATCTCACCTGATGGTAAGTGACGATGAGATCTACGATGGAGCATACTTGCCTAGGTAGGTAGGCGGCAGTAGATCGAGACGCTACATTTACTAGGCAGCGCAACTGATCTGACCCGCCATCCATGAATGGCAACACCGAACATCATGCCGAAACACGGCTAGGCCGCTTGGCGACATGCCTTTGTTCAGTGGGTGGTGACTAACCACGGCCGAAGCCTACCACCAGTAGAGTTGTCACCTGGTTGGCACCACCCAGGGTCACGTGTAGGGTATCTTGAGGGTACTTAATTCTCCTACGGACGAAGGTGACTCGACCCCAAAAAAAAATATATACTACCAGCTGTCCCGGCGAAATTAAACCGCCTCAGAATCAAATGCATTTTTCCCATGTTCTAATAGTTATTCTGCTATTCAGGCCGGAGACAAATTCAAAAGATCCAATTTCTTAAAAATAAAGCCACCTGTTCTTGAGATATAAATAGTGTAATTAACATAACTTTTTTATATACCTATATATAGATAATAGGTTTATTGAGACGCCAAATAGAGGACCTACTACTTGGAATAACTCCGTTGTGTATGTACTTATCAGATTTCACGTGCAAAATAATTATAGGGTGGTCTTGAATAACTGATCAGAGTGAGGAACACATTCGATATTACAATTACACCAGACATATAAATAACCTTATCTGATCGGATGGAAGTTGACATCCTTGTTCGTAGTACGTAGCTAGGCGCCGGCGGTGACGGGTTGTGGATGGACAGCAAGACTGAATTGGAAATTAGACAAAACACGGATCCGCTAGTTGCAGTACTTTTATACATAGTTTTTATTTATTTATACATTATAGGCAAGTATTTGATCTCGATCTCACCTGATAGTAAGTGACGATGAGATCTACGATGCGGCAGTAGATCGAGACGCATTCACTAGGCACATGCAGCGCAGCTGATCTGACCCGCCATCCATGAATAGTTACATTTTATTGTCGAAATTGTAAAACACCACATAGGTAACATTTCTAGATTTGTTCAACTACTTTATTGATGCAAATTTATAATCTTTTTTTTCATGTTATAGATGGTGTGGTGTACGCATTTAACTTAAATTCCACTTTATTAAGGTTGAGAATTTATCACTGTTTAATAACTCACCTCTATTGAAAATACATTTTTTTTCCATGTGTGATTTTGATGAGTAACTACTGGTATTTGGTTGTCTTTACATTACAAACACTAACATCATTCAGATATCGTATTGCTTAAAACTAATCCATTCACTTTTAGTTATAGAATTTATTGTATCAATTACATGTAAAGGCCAGACATTTGACATCCTTGGTACCGAAGTGAGGCGCCGGCTGTGACGGGTTAGTGACGGACGTGAGCGAGCCTACGGGCTTTGTTTCGAATAGAGGATTAGAATTCATTATAGATTTATTACGCGACAAGCTTGAGCCATGATCTTTGGAATGGAAACATATAATATTACTACTAATGTAAGATTGTTTTAAGTCGGTTTCAATGTACGGTTAAATTTATTTAGATTGGCAAAGTAACCGCAATTTCATCACTTTATTATTGTTGGTGAAAACATAGAAAACGACACACAAATAAAACAACAAATATATTGAATTAAAACTAATTTTAAGGACTTTGTCACGTTTATTTTATGTTTTTACGCTCCCGACATTTCGGCTGCTTTGCAGCAACCATTGTCACGGGATGACTATGATTGCTATAAATGACAAAAAACATAATATAAACGCGATAAGATCTTTAAAATTAATTTTATTACAAAATGTAGTATTCACGTTAATATAAGAAATCAATATGTGAACAACAAATATAATATCGCGGTTTTCAGGACTTTATTTATGGACATTTTATAAAGCTCATAATTTTTTAAATATTGATTAGGTCTCAACTTTTTTAAAGAGAAAGCTTCATGATACACAACATTAATATTATTATCCTTTAAATAATACAAAATATATGAAGTAAGTCTACGATTTCAATATCACTTTGTCCGTCTTGTTTGCATACTTGCCGTCTATTGCCGCAGTTCGCCACCTCGGGGCAACCATCTGACCCCTCCACGACTATGTTGTAAACTAACCCAAGATTGTGGATGAATGCCTCTAATTGGATACGTTCAAACGATGATCGATAGCAATGCAGTCCACTTGTTATACTCGTATATTAGTCAGTTGATTTATAAGCGTGAATAATGTTTGATTTAACTGCTAAATATTTGTCATTTTAATTAGTGTCTACCTGCAAATATCTGATATATAATCATGAAACGCCATTGTTCCATGTTTGGTTTACCGATCATAAGGGCTTTAGTATCAATTCTGGAGTCACGCAAATTAAGTGTATTTATAATTTCCTGAAAATTCCGGGTAACATTCAAGTAATCGAAGTATGTTCAAACGATAACATATAAAAAAGGGAAGAGCCTTTAGAACACAGTATTTAGTAAATCCATACATAATTTTGATGACATTAAAATATTGAGAACTTTTAAAAAACGTCAATTCCTAAATTAACTTACACTTCGCTTACACATTCCAACCCAAATTAATGCTGCCATTAACATAAACTTGGTAAGTATATAATTCGTGTCTTAACTATGTAATCTGATTGCTCTACAGAATCGAATTTCAATATCAGCTTGTTCGTCTGTCGTGTTTGTATTTGCAACGGGCTTTTTGCGATCGCCGTCACCAGGGGGCACACAATTGACCCCTCGACGATGTTACAAAGTGGCCAATGATTACAGATTAATGTTTCTAATTGGATATGTATTGAGGTTCAGTTTGTCTTAATATGGTAGGTACGAACTTGTGTCGGAATAAGCGGTGGGATTTTGCGATTATAATTCATCTGCTGTAGTACGTGGTAGCATTTTCTATTTAATTGATATTACTTGAATTTCAACTAGATATATTTTTTCTGAAAATAGTGTTAGCCTCTGGATAAAGCAAATAATGATTTTTTATTTTTGAATCAATCAAAGTAGATACATTTGATTACTAGTAGATGGGTAGTAGTTTGTTACTGAAAGTGTTTTAAATATTAGAATATCGTACTGATGTGGATTGGAGATAGAACGACTTCAATACGAATCTTTTTGTACCAACATAACTTTGATGACAGCGAGGTCTTATAGTTGGACCACCGCACTGCACCAGTTGGTTGCGGGTTCGATACCCACCTAGCCAAATTTCAAAAAATATCTTTTCCTCGTATGTTGCTATTATGTTCACCTCCAGTCCATTGTATGGCGTGTTCGCTTGGTAATATTTAACATAATTATTTATTAACTTGACCTGGTACTATAACTTACAAGAATTACAAACTGTGTTTTTATATTTACATCTTGAGCTTACCACATACTTATTTTCTTCTAAACATTTAAAAATTCAGACACAGTCTCATTCAATAACCATATACCGTTACACGTCAGCGTTTTGTAAGAAGATTGTACAACAGATCTCTGTTTTTGCTTATCTGATGATACCGAACTGGGCTAATAGGTGTATGAGATCATTTTAACGGACTATTGTGTTGAATATAAAAATTATGTGATTGCCCCTAATATTATCGTGTGAAGAAAATTTGACAGCCGTTGAAAAGGTATTATGAAAGTGATGAAAGCCGAAGTGCTAGTAATATCCAGATAACATGTTACGTAACATACATTTCAACGACCTGATTAGCATAGTTGGTACTGACCCTGCTTTCTGTACTGAGGATCCCGAGTTCGAATCTTGGTAGAGGCAATCTTTGTGTGATGTGCACGAATGTTTGTTCCCGAGTGATGAATGTTTAATATATACCGTGATACGTTGCTTATTTTAGGACCGTAGAATTGGTGTGCTCGTCTGTTAATATTTATTAACTTTAAAAACATTTTTGCAGTCAATTATAGCGTGATGTAAATCAGAAACATGACTGTCTGCCCGCTCAATTAAAAATCATTTTCGCATGGCAAGACTAATCACTAAGGAATTGGTTTCCTACGGCCGAGTACCTGGGCTACATGCTACAACATAAAGGGAACTGATACTCAATTACAGTACTTTCTGTCTCTGAGTATTTTGCTCCATCTATATTATAATTTTATTTTTAACTTGGTTAATCTGAATTTTAAATATAAGTATTAATTGCTGTACGGTGAAGTCAAACGTAAACAAGAAAACAACACGTCTTTTGAAGGCCGTGTGATGTTCAGTTCGCACGCCCGCACTGGATCAGCGTGGTAGTCTATGGTCCAAGGCTCATTTGTGTTGAAGGGGAGTTTGCTCTCTATACAAGCCATATACTCGCCGCTTGGCTATTGGGACTATTCACGAATTGCGACATGTGTGAACGGTGCAATGCACCTCTGCCTAAATCTCCGGAGATGACGGGCGTGATGATGTGTATGTATCGAATCTTAACGTAAGCAACTAAACCGAACACTTGATTCTTATAGGTATATGCAAATTCAAAACGTGTATATAGTCTAGTCTGACATTTAACAAAGTCCCAGAACATTTTCTGCTCGTAATGGAAAACATGATTGAAACGACAATGCAGGGTACAAATTGTACAGAAAATTGTTCAAAGAAACTAAGCTAACACCTATAAACACGCAATCCAAGACTAAATAGTGGAGGCAGTGTGCACTGATAAATCGAAGCAGTTTGGCGCCAGTGTCGAGACAAAACCATTAACCGTGGAATATCACTAGTGTTACCATATTATAATTATATGGTCCGAGGACACGAATAAGTTGTAAAATATCAACATCAATATGAGACTTATTCTCTGGAATATCTAACTATCTACTATAAGATAATCAAATAAGTAGTTTATTAAAATAAGAC
The DNA here is from genome assembly GCA_905333125.1 of Pheosia tremula. Taxonomy (NCBI): domain Eukaryota; kingdom Metazoa; phylum Arthropoda; class Insecta; order Lepidoptera; family Notodontidae; genus Pheosia; species Pheosia tremula. Next base: position 7,450,811 of record HG995404.1, on the reverse strand, counting down.
AATATGCACATGTGTTGTGCTTGCATGTGCATAAAATCTTTAGAATTTATATATACATATTATAATTAACTTTTAGTATCCTTATAATGGGAGTCCCAGTGGTTTAAACTTAATCAGGATTCTCTCAAATTACATGAATTTAATATCATCACTATAAATGCAAGTACAGGTAACCTCGACTAAATATTAAAATGTAGCAATAATAATATCGCCAAACGAACACACCAACTGTAAGGTCCAAAACTAAGCACAGCTTGTATACTGGGTACCGTACAATGGACTGAGGGCGATCATAGTATATATCATTTTAAATAGATATTAACGTCCATAACAAGTATAAACATTCGTGCTTATCACACAAAACTTTCCCCTACTGGGTTTCAAACCCGATACTGCAAGGTCTCTACCAATTGTAACATCGGGTCGTCATATTAAATCGCAACATCCTATCAAACCGAAAATACAAGCAAATACGATTCCAAGTCGAAACAATGTACGCCGTATTGTTCCCCCTTTTCACGGTCACGTCAAAACATATAGCTCTATATGACGCGTGAAATTGTTAAGGGCAAATGTAAGACTAGTCCCGTTATGTACGCTAAATTATGGTCGCTCTAAGTCGCACACGCGAACTTAGTTACGCCCTAGAGATGTTACAGTTATCGTGTTTAATGGAATTATAGTTATCACTGGATAAAGATTTGGGGGTCTATTTATTCAAATGGAACATATTCTGCACTTGGGGTGTTGATTCTAATAGAAAACGTGTTAGATAGTTGGATAAGAGGAGACACTGAATTGAAAGCTTTTCCACGTATCAATAAATAGATGCAACTACTTCGACGTAAATATTTAGAAAACAAATGCTAGTACCTAAACGACGTAAGTGCATACGGAAATAAATCTTATTCATGTAAGTATTTACTTTATTAGAGAATAAATTATGTATAGTCGCGGTCTTTAATTTAGGACCCATTTAAGGTTGAATATTGTAAGGCAAACATATACAGATATATACGACCTTATGATATTAAAAGTGTCATTAAAAAATATTACGGAAATTGATTCCATACTTATTAGCGACCGTACAAATTTACATAAAATGATGAATTGTCATGTCATGCCGTCAACAGAAAAGCACAAAAGGACTAACAAGTATTTAAAGCTCTTAAAGTATTCACTAAAGCTTCTTAAATATCAACAAGGAACAATCTAACTCCTGACGTCTTACAACCTACCACCAACAAAACAATTCCCATAAGAATATTATTATACATGACGCGCACCAAGGATCCTTGTACATCGACATCACTTCGGTAGGGGCCACACTAGCTCAAGACCCCAAGTACTATTCATATTGCATGTCCAGCAAAGCCGCCCACTGTGAGGTACACCACCGATCCGAATCAACTCCAACATCTCATATAGCCGTAACTGCACATAAATCAGCAAAGAAATAAAGACTCTATGTCCCAGAAAAAGAGGCGTAATTTGGCTTTAGCTTTTAAAGGATTGAATGGAGAAATATACAAAAATATAAAACAATTGCGCGCATAAACAACGAATGGATAGACATACCACGACGTAGAGTCAAGCAGTAACCCCTGCTAGGTAACCAAACAATGGGTTATGTGCGCGGGGGCATCGTTAAAAGTTCTTATGAAAGGTATTTTCCATAGCTAGATGCTATTAAAACTTGAATTGGGTAGCACGTTTCATAAAATGTCCATGACGTAATTAATTAAGCTTTTGTTAACATGTTAAGTAAATATACGTATAGGTTTAACTGTAAAACATTTACTGTTCATTGAGGATATTTAAAAAAAATGAGTATTTTAACAAATGTTTAAAAAATTGTTATATGTTTGTTCAAGCATCAGTGTAAAACTACTGGATCAATTTTAAATGGGGATTCATTATAAGATAGCTTATAGTTTGATATACATAAATCAAGGAGTAAAATCACGCTATGATGAATGAGAGTAGACAGTAAAATAGATAGTTTCGCAAGGAGAGCAGCAGGCAACAGCTAGTTTAATATCTTTTGAGAAATGTCGTAGTTTTTTTTAGAGTACGACCGACAAACTCTACCTTAAAAATAACAAACTCTACCTTAAAAATTACATTATACATCTTCTTCTGTACTTAATAATACGTATAATACTAGCCCCTTTTGAATATCTCACTGTTGGGCCTCCGGTGGGACTCATTTCAATGTGAGAGAATCAGGCTCCACCTTGCCGCACCTTGCTCAGTGCCGCTTGGCGGATTTCACATTTCTTTTGAAGGGCTCTCTCAGACATCACGATATCGTCACGATATCTTCCTTCTCGTATACTTTATCAGTATAATTAAGTACCTATACACTTAGTAAGTACAAATAAGATACAAAAATAAAAATATCGCCAGACGAACACATTCTGCGCGGGACAAACTAAGCAACGCATGTTATGGATGCCATATGTTCTATGAACTGAGGTGGTTCAATTATATAATACTCATATTGATGTTAAACATCCATGACTCCAGTAAATACATTCATGCTCATCAGATAATGTTTGCCCCTATCAACTGTGCTATCGAGTCTATGAAACAAGACTATGAACAGAACAATTCATTAGTGGTTTCGAATATAAATCTTCTACTAACTACACTAATATAGATGCTTACAGAATGGCATACACTAAAAACCCAAGGGATGTATTCAGCGATTATTTTGTACAACACAATGAACTCCGTTCCATGAGCTCATTATAAGCCGCAGTATAAATTCACTTTATTAGGCCTGTTTTGCCGCGACCCACACAAAGACACCGTGTTTACATGTGCAATGAACCTAATACGCGGTGTTGTCTAATGGAGACTTGCACACTATCATTATTGTCACACGTATCACGCGCATCACGATCCATATTGTGGCAGTATGGATGGGAGTCTAGGATCTTACGTTTAGATCGTAATCCTGTCATCTGGATTGAAGGTGTGAACAGAGCGACTGCGAACTGATGTGACAACTGAACGTAGAGTAGAGTATTTTTACAGTATAACGAAAGCGGTGGTTATCTCTGTTGCATGTCAAAATTATTAACCTTGAAATCCCAATGTATAATATAAGTAATTAATATAGGTGATAACTGAGTGACAACCAAAAAGACAGAGTTTAAGAGATATATTTAATTCCAAGATTATCTTGAGTTGTAATTTAATGAAAATTATGATATTACTTACTAAATATATTTTTATCTCTGACTTATCATGCACACTGGACATAGTCCTAATTTCCCTAGCCTCTCTAGTATTCCTCCATCCGATAATGCCACTAATCAGGATACCATTTTGGAAGATAATAATATGCAGCAACCCACAGAAACATGCTCGAGTTTAAATTTAAAAAAATCAAATGATGCACTTTTATTTTTCATTAAAATCCTCGTGACTACATGGCGTATTTTTGGTATTATTTATGGTGTATTGGCCATTGGCGACCGCTTGAATAATTCAACATATATATTTACATTTATATTATAAACATAGAAGTGGCCTGACCATTAAAAAGTTTAATAACATCATTACTGACTGACAATTAGCTTTTACTAGAAGGTTTATAGTTACTGAGTGTGGACTTTAAATCACGTCGGACTAACAACTAGACTGGACAGCATTTACATCGCTACCGTAGCACCATCGCGTGACTCCCCACATTTGTTCAGCATTCAACCCGGAGATAACGCGAGAGTACGGTCCCTAAGAGATTCTAGTTATGTGATGTCTATTTGGATCCGTATCGTGTTGGGTTTATTGGTGACAATTTAATTAGTGTATCGCACTTTTCATTAAATATACGATGCGTCTAACTTGTTATTTATTGAAATAAAACAAATTTTACGGATTTTATCGCGGTTATTTTATGCTTTTTACGTGCCTGACGTCTTAGCTGCTTTACAGCAACCACGGTCACGGATGGATTGAGGTGTTTTACGTCCTAGTGTCATAGTTTGAACTGGGGTCGCGCTCCGATCTATGCAGAAAGTGCTCACAGTGTCTTTAGATCTTGCAATGTTGGGCTTGGTGCTGGAATTGTTATATATTGTTATAATAATAGAGTTTCGGAATAACATTTAGACCTTGAAAGATTAAGATGAGTCTCTAGTATGAGATCCTAACGGAATCGTATCGTCATCGACAAATACTAAATACACTGTAATTTCTGTTTACTAAATCAACTCAAGTACAATCCTTTTTACGTACCGTTTCGGTAGCGTACACAACAGATTTCATAAATAAGTATGATAGTGGCAGCAAGTTTTCTCGATGACGTTACGATTACATCAAAAGTTCCTGCTTACCCTACAGTACAGCACACGTCAACGTAAAAATAATATGCACAATATTTTCATTATAAATCATTTAAAAGGTTTATGAAAATTTAATTTAATCACATGCAGCGTAACAGATCAGTGGATCACTTAGATTATACTAGTCTCAGTTTTATCTGAATGATTACATCACCAATTGTTTATGTTATAGCCACAAGAATCATGGACACAAGTAAGCACCGAATAAGGAATACGCTACTATATTTCTTTTTTAAAAGTGATTATTACTCAATAATTAATACCGGTCAATGTCAATTCATTTCGATTGAAGAATGCATATTTCGTCTTATTTGCATACCACTCATTACATAAAAACTGGCTACATTAAAATTCCACGGCTACAAAAGTTCGATGGCCTTATGGCCTTTACAATACGTTCATTCACGTATAAGGAATTTAGCCGATTATTACATGCAATATAGATATTGTGTCGAATGCAGCTCACCGCGACGTGTTTGACCGCAAATTTAAATATTGGCATAAGTGTCCGACCGCTTAAATATCTTAGAGTAATTTGTTGAAGTTTCGTCGATTCCCAGCTGGGCTAGTTTTGAAAATGGTCTGGGTGTGACTGGGGTGACCCCAGTCCATTGTGTGGTACTCATCACATAAGTGTCGTTCATTTGACACTATACACTTGGTAGGAATGCCTGGTGATAATTATAAAAAAATAAAGTAATTTAAAAGTAAGTATTCATATGAGGCATGACCAAGAAAAAGAGTAAAATAATAGTTTTTAGCAGGTGTTTACTTAGAAAATTATTAAGTCAAAGTCAAATCATTTATTTCGTATAGGCCTGGGGCACTTACAGGGGCACTTATAAATTGTCATTACATTTTTTTTTCTTAAGTCTACATCCGGATCGGAACGCGACCTCAACTGAGAAGTACATACAAAAGCGCCATTGCAATAGAAAACTATTATCCGAAGTTTCAAGTAAAAAATAGTACATACGACTCGAATGTTACCTAATATACTACAGTACCGAACAATAACTTGATGGTCATGGACGTCTATCCGTGCCGTAACGACACGGTAATGGATGCCATAAATATTGAAAGCGGTAATACATACCACAATAAATATTACCCTAAAGTGGTAATTTACCCAGCTGGACCGGAGTTAAAGCTTACTTTACTCTATTCCAAATTGTTACTAAAAGTTGTCTTAAAAGCGTTGAAACTGATCACTCCGGTGTCGGTAATGGCCATTGAAGCGGCTATTTTTATGTGATTCTAGTTTTTGATAAAACGAATGTCGTGTATAGAAATTGATATGGGATACAATGTCGCCACAGCCCGGCAATTCAGTTAGGTAATACAAACAGATCAATACAATACAACTGTTTCCGTTCGTGTATGTAAAAAATACTTCGCAATTTATTACATGTAGTGTATTTATATTTCAAATAATGTCGTTATGTTTTTTATAATTAATTCCAAAACCAAGCGCACCATTGCAAGAACTCAAGACACTGTGAGCCCTTTCTGCGTAGATCGGACCACAAGCAACAATTGAATATGAGAGTACCCCAGTTCAACCTATGATACTAGGACGTCAAACACCTCAGTCCTCCCGTGACCATGGTTGCTGTAAAGCAGCCGAAACGTCGGGAACGTAAAAATATAAAATAAACGCGATAAAATCCGAAAAAAATAATTTCAATGTGTATTATTCGCGTTCATATAAGAAATCAATTTCGTTATGTTTAATTATTATGAGGCATATGGCATCATCATATATATATGACATAAATCTATGATGCCATATTTACACAATAATTTAATACGGATTGATGATTAATGTTAAATACATTTTGAATTTGATCCTAGATCTATGTCAGAGATACCTGTACATGAATATAAAATTAGCTTAATTGTCCCAAGCCTAGGGTTTTTTTCCCTATTGGCCTTATTCCATTAAGTCGGGCTCAACGTGATTCTGCCAATGTCTGTATTGTTACTGTTTCTTCAATAATATATCACGAGTTATTAATCAATTTCTTTATTAATTAATTGTCCACTTTCCCTACAAGCGGGAACCCATCTCGACATCTGTCATCTGTCACCCACAGATAACAAACTATATTATAACACAATGTCAAGATTCCAGTTCATGACTAATTTCCATGTAGTTCAGGTTTCCGCCATAAAACAGACAGGTATAAATCCTTTATAGACTACCGCACTGATTTGTTTTTAGATAAAAATGTTTCGTGAAATTCCGCTTGCAAAACCTGTGATGAAACAAGCCGCTAGTATTGTCGGGATTTTTTTGTTTTTTTTTATATTTGGGTCGGTCTTCTTGGTGGGAAGTCTTTAGTCGGGCCGCGTGGATGCTCATCGCAAATATTTAAGTGACACATTGAAAAATGGAAATGGAACAACCGAGAGCGTTTTATCCTGTGTTAAAAATTATTGCTAAATTGCAAAAAGTCTGATTAGCCGTTCCTACATTGTTCTCATATACCTATAACAGTGTATTGCTCAAAAATTTAAAAGATCTATTTTTGAAAAGAGCAGCCATGGAGTTTCTTGCCCTATCTTCTGCGTTGGAACAGCATTCCGAACGGGTGGTAAAGCAGTAGCATAATATTTTTTGCAACTTTTGACGATTCATAAGTACTATACATAATGGTCTACGTGAATAAAAAAATATTCTGATTCTGATTCTATTCCAAAAAAAAATTTATATATAGAAGCAGATGTTGATGCGTTTCTTTCGAATATTACGCTCTACACGCCTAACCAGAAACGAGCATTTCGCAACGACGCAATTCGCCCGGTTTATAAAAACTAGATGAGATAAAGGTTCCTCTCTCCTTAAGAGGATAACAGCGCTGCCTTGTCTTTTACCTGATAACGGTTATACCTCTTTATTTGTTATATTTGCGATAATTTGGATCTCATATTAAAATTATAAGAATTATTATTAGGCTCATTCGTAGCCCAGCCGTCCTGAGGATGCCTCGTTTAGAGGCGAAACACGTGTCGAATACTTTTTTAGATTCGCTTCGTTTCGCGGAGATATGCATTTTATTTGGGGTCCCGTCACTCGTTATAGATAGTTTCTCGACTAACATCTTAAAAGAGTTCGGTGTTGCTGGCTTCTTTAATTATGGATAAACTTGTTTGGTTTATAATTGGAAAAGTTGACAAGCCGAGGGACATTTGGGTTTCTCTTCCCCCATTTGTTGAAATTATAAGAGTTGATTTTTGCTTGGCCTGTAAACGCTATTGCTTGAAGCTACGATACAACATAACCGCTGCCTTATACTAGAATATCCGGGAAATGTATTACATAACAGAGACGCGTAGGTGAGCCAGTACCATTACTCAAGGTCAATGCATCAGTAACCATCCGTGTGTCAAGAGTCGTCAAACTTAACGAACAGCTTCATCTTGTTTGTATCTTAATTTGGAAATAGCCAATTAAAGATTAACGGCCTACAGTTGGCTAATAGTCTTAAAATAATATATTTTACGGTTATTTCGTCACGCCTACGTGTTGATGAATGAATGGGATACTTGCAAAACTATAAGGGCATTTGAACGTGTGTGAGTTATATAAGAGTAAATAAATGTATTATTACCTGTTAATAATAAAGTTATTAATACTTTTACAACCAATTAAATCAAGAATGAACTTTCTGACCATTTGGCCGCTCAGTCAAATCCCGACCTCTTTATGTAGGAACTCAGGATTGTGGCATTCCGAAGGGTATCGTTTGACCTATCTTAATGGATTCCACTTCGCTTTAGGCACCAAAAAAAACTCGAAAACGAGGTACAAAGAGAACCGAAGAGCGATAAAGCGCTTCATCGAGCTAAGCCGAAACATTTTTTCTTAGTTTTAATTCCATCGAAATGAGATTTATTATAAAAAGTTTAAACGTGACATTAAATCGATGGATTAAATCGTTTTTTGTTACGCTTGTTATCGATTTTATAATAGCTGAGATGTATTTAGGTAAAAAATATTTAATAATTTATCCAGTTACTTTTTGTAACGGAATAACTTAGGTAAGTACCTAGTTGTGTATTTTTGATGTAACGCAATCGCTTATAAACCACTGAACAAATCCAAACCCAAGTTATTATTAATTGAGAAACGTAGAAGTAGGTATATTTTATAGGTAAAACGAAAGTCATTGAAGCGTAAAAGCGCTTTAACCGCTTGAGTTGATTCAATCAAACACTAAAGAATCCTTTACAAGGATGCTCACCATTAAAAAGTAATAAAATTCTCATTTTAAAATATAGCATTGGATAAAAGGGAAACTGGGGCTTGTGTATCTTTTTAGATTTAGTATAATGACGACCTAGTGAGGTCGCATATCTGTTTATGACCGGTCCCGGGTAGGTCCTGGCGATAAATCCACGGTATCGTGACCACGACGATAGCCAATCGAAGCCGTAATAATAAAAGGTTACAACGGGCTTATTCATTTATAGATTCGCGTGGGAAACATTATTTGTTGGGCTGGAAGAGGACGCCGCGTGGTATGCGAGGGTGAAGTTACATGACCCATTTGTTCTATCTCTATCGCTCACGTATTAGATATCACGGTGCTTCACGTTATGCAGATTAAAATATATTTACCGTCGAACATGGAATAAAATGTTTTATGCTCTAGATTCTTCATATCTGGTTGAGGGTAAAATCTGAGGTAATGACTTATTACCTAGCTGAAAGTAAAGATTACAGAATCCTATCATATTGTTTATTACAAATTATTGTTCATCTGGAACCAGACTCTATATTAGTCGAAATCACGCAATACGCAAGATAGCCGCTACAAGCCATGATCCCGGTGAACTTGTAATGTTACGTCCAAGGCAATCATAGGTACACTTCAGCAACTATTAATCCCATTTCAAGCACCAACATTAGTCGCGTATTGACTGACCGCGCAGCCGTGAGAGTATGGCTAGTTTTCAGTTTTGATCTGTCAAAAGTGACAATGTCATTGTTATTTATTTATTTATTTAGGTTTGCCAACAGAGTTTACAGTATTACATGTTATATAGTAAAAATAAAAATATGAGTGATATTAGGTAATTGTAACTCTAATAACAGGCAACCAGGCATTATTATTATTATTTTTATTCCATTACAAGGCAGTTGTATTGGCAGATTTGGTTCACGAGAAGTTGATATTAATAGTCGGGCTGACAGCTAGGCAAACTGACGACCTGAATAGCACAGTAGATAGTGATTCTGCTTTCTGTACTTGGTGTTCCGGATTCGAATTCCATAGGGGCAAACTTTGTGTTATGAGCACGAATGTTTGTTCGATAGTCATGGATGTTTAGTATTTATACTAATTAAATTATTAAATACTTATTGGGATCGTCTCTAGTGCGGCATCCATCAAACAAGAGTTACTTAATTGTATACCTTACTTCTTCTGATGATATTATTATTATTGGTTAAGGGCCTAGTTCACGTGAAGTTGATTGACAGTCAGACTGACATCGAGGTTAATAAAGGACTGGTATGCTTGGGCGAGGCAGTGCGAGCTTATTTCTACTGGCGAGGCACATCGCAAGCCTCGCGAGGCCACGCGCTCAGTCAGTACGCGGCTAGTCAGCCACGGCAACGGGTGTCGCTCTAACGCAGCGTGTAACACTTGACACTCGCCCGCACGCTCTCCTGCCCAGTAATGAAGTGTGAACCGCGTAGCCACTGATTTTATGCGCCCGCGCAACCGTGCGGCTTTCCATCTATCTGTCGTGATCATTTCGTTTTGCTAACTAGCTTTTTATACAGCCTTCGTTTGTGTTGCGTGTGTTACTTCGTGAGCATCAATGGAATATTTATGTAGTTATTTTTTCATAATATCGCCAGAAGAATACGCCAACTATATGGATACACACTAAGCAATGCTTGTATTATGGGTACCGTACCATGCACTGGGGGTGAACCTAGTACTTATATAGATATTAAACATCCCTGACTCGGGTACAAATATTCGTGCTCATCACAAAATGTTTGTCCTTAACAGGATTTGAACCCAGGACCCTCGGCATAGAAACCAGGGTCAATACCAATGCGCTAATAAAGTCGTCAAATCTGTAAAATATATTTGCCACGGCGGTGAGGCACTTAGATGAATTCTGTGTTATGTTATGTTATGATCTTTCGTGTAGGTTAGAGAGCGAGCTTCTTGCGTCGGCTAAATACAACTTCACCTTAAGTGACAATTATTACAGAATAAAAAGTGAAATTAAATATGCCCCATTAAGAACTGTAGGGTAAGCAGGAACATCGAGAAAACATGCCGTCACTGTCACACTTATTTAGGAAATATATGGTGTGGGATGGACGACATTATGCTACCAAAACGGTACGTAAAAAGATTGTGGTTTAGGTAATGACACATCCCGACTTTCCGATGGGCATTAGTATGTACGTGTGAGTTATATAAACTTTTTTATAATGCTTATACATAGCAACTTGATGGCAAAGATAGATGCACAAAGACGCGTTTGAATTGCTTCTCTCACACATAAGTGTTACCTCGTACAGGTATCATTTGAGATTGGCATTGTTGAAGGAATGTATTGCATACGTCGATTTGAATAATATGTAGAAGGTTTATTCGTTAAAAAATGGTAATGCTGCTAGCCTTATGAATTCTACCTTATAATAGCGACAGTGTCAACGGGGAGGTAGTATATAGTAGGCGATATTAAGTTTAGTTGTTTTATTTATTACCAGAGGAGCACTTGGTACCTATATACCATACTATGCACTAGGGCGAACCCAGTACTTATATAGATATTAAACATCAATGACACTGATACAAACATTCATGCACACAAATTTTGTCCCTACCAGGATTCGATCTTGGGACCTTCGGCGCAGAAGGCAGGGTCACTTCCAACTGAGCCAATCAGTTCGTTGATTTGTTTCGACAGTTTTTTGTTTTTATGGTGTTACGAATAAAGTCAAGTTGCATTGAATAAATGAACTTCACTCCGGTAAAAGCTAATAGATACGGTATTATCTAGAGTTACAAAATGGAAGACTGGTTTCTATAAAAAATGTTCCAATATTACGTCACTGCCCACGCAATTTCGATGGTTTCAGTGGATCACTTTTTTATCATGCAAAAAAATTGATTACGTAAGAAAAGTAGAGCGACGTGTTTATAGTTTATTCGCTTTGCTTGGAATATTGTTAAAATCAAAATTAAATTGTCAATCATGGCTACCGTTATCTTGTTATTTTAAGTTATTTAAAACTATTAAATTAAGTTTCAACGTACGCGTCATCGCTAACCCTTAACTTTTAAGTTTTGCTCAATTTCTTGCAATTATCTATACTCTATACATATAAATAAAATTGGAGTGTCTGTTTGTAATATTAAAATAACAGCTTTTTACTAATTGCATTTGGATGTATACACGTTACCTATACCGAAACCACATTTTTTACAATTTTTGTCTGTCTGTCTGTCCGTCTGTCTGTCTGTCTGTCTGTCTGTTTGTTCCGGCTAATCTCTGAAATGGCTGGACCGATTTTGACGGGACTTTCACTGGCAGATAGCTGATGTAACAAGGAGTAACTTAGGCTACTTTTATTTAGAAAAATAATAGGATCTCATGAAAAAAAATTAAAACCAATGTTGCAGCGCAGCGGCTGATTAAGTTTGATAGAAATAACCTGCAATGCATCCCGCGGGCTCAGAATTGGCGAGCAGGCTGTTGTCAACGGTTGTCTTTGTTAAATACCACGCGGACGAAGTCGCGGGCAACAGCTAGTTCATAATATAGTGGCTGTATGTGAATTTCGCCAAACCAATGTTGGCTAAATTATTTATTCTGAACTTATTTTCTATTGGTTCTTAAAACTCATCAACTCGATTTATTCTTCTTCTCAAATTTGTAAACACATACAAGAATGCTTGCATCACTCACACGAGTCTTTGTAGAGGTATGTAATTGTATCTAAGTCGTTTAATACATGTGATAAACTATACATTTTACGATTCCGTCGGCCGTGGTGCGAGGGCGTGAAGACGGGAGACGATGATGGACCTTTTAGAGGTGACTTGATATATATGGCGTAAGGCAAAACAACGAGCGATTTTGTGCCAGAAATTATAGTTTTATTGATGTTTTGGTGCTAATTGTATTTCTTAAAAAGTAGAAGTCGCAGATGGATATAAATTCATTAAGCGTTCTCATCGATATTTTCAAGGAAGTAGGTGTAAAACGTACTACCTACTCCTATTTTTAAGATTCCTGTTATCTATTTTAAACATTAGCAATATTTTCTTATTAATAAATGTATTATACCGGTGATAGAGCAGATAAATAGTCGGGCACACTACAACTCGGGACAAAATATACTAAACACATCAAGCCTGCTATTTGAAAGAATTATTCGCTTCTGCCTATCTTTTAAGACATCAAATAAAAAGTGTGCCGCGCCGCCCCCTCGCGGCGTCATCTCTTCACACCTAAGAATTCAATTAATCTCCAGACGCACCCGCGTCGCTGGCCACGAGGTTCGTGACTCGTAATTACTCTTTGTAACAAAAAGAACAACATCCATTCTACACTCCCCGGCTTGTTTACCAAAATAAAAAGTATATCTTAACCAAGTAACGGCCTCGCAGAACAATGAGCGATGATATGCTAGTTCTGGTAAACGAGACCCCAATAAGACGAAGACCTTGTTAAACGAATTTCGAAATATTAATACCGTCAAAGGCGATAAATAGCTAACAGTAAATTACAAATAAGATTTACATTTTTCATTCGAGAATTAATCACGGATGTTCCTCGGTATCGCCTAGAGATATTTCAATATACCCAAAGAATTTCATTTATTCCTAGGTACCTGTCGACTTGGCCTCATATTTCTCCGGGAATAACAAAGGCTTCGCGGGATCGAGGCATAACCTCTAGGCGCGGCGTGCCGCAATAAGAAGTAAAAAACACCGCTCACGAGAACGCAAATGAAATCGAAATAACCTAACGTCCAGCCCGGCAAGGTCTCGTGGAATGAGATACGGCCTTTTGATTAACCATTGTCGGGAACTCGATCCGTGGAGTCGTCCTCCATACATATACAACTTCAACTGTTTTTATATAAAAACATATCGGAGATATCTATTTGATCGCAATAACGACGACCCATCGGGATACAGTTCAATACATGAATGATCAGACCGGTTAATTGGATTTGCATAAGATTATTCATATTTCAATATTTTTTTTATCTCATTCATTCTGTTTCCGATATCTTATTAGCTACGGAAAATTAATAAACATTTCGTTTTGTGTCTTAATTACAATATAAATGACAGATTAATAGCCGAGTTTTATCGCCGCGAGATAATTTTGGAGAGTTGATTTATCGATTGGTAGTCAGCGTTGAAATCGAGTAATTTGTTTTGTTATTCGTTTTCTACAGACTGGTGGTATTACGTGCCTCTTATTACCTTTTAATGACAGTTTTAAGGTGGAGGGTTTCACCCCGAAAAAGAAGCGAAACTTCTTGTAATAATTACATGCAAGGCGGTGGGCGAGGCGTAGGGTTCACCCCTATACCTACATCACGCGATGTAAAGTATTCGCGGAACTTTTGGGACGAGTAACTGCCGACGTTTATACGCCGTATAACTTAAAATCGAATCTGCAAATACTCATTGAACTTGGAAGATCTAGATGTTGGAGTTACCGAACTTCTTATTTAACTTGAAGATGGAATTCCGAAGCGCGCGATTTGTTTACACTGACATTACGTAGGTACATATCCTATAAAATTACACTCCAGTCTATATTTTGCGCTCATAAAATTTATGTCAGTCGATAAAGGAACTCCATGTGTGTCGGTTTTTACGTCCGAAAGTTGATATTAGCTTTGTAGACGTCTACTCCGAAGGTTTTAGAGGCGCATAATCCCGTCGTTACAAAAAGTCGACTGCGGAGGTATGCGATAAAACGCGCAATAAGAATGGCGAGTGGTGTTTAGTGTTGGCCTTTTTCTTGATGTATGATATACATTCGTCAGCCTTCATGCCCAACCGATGGTAACCTACCGTAAGTTCTAACTAGTAACCAACTTTTTATTAGAATAATTATGATTATGTAGTTCAAAAATCGTAACAAATCTTAGGGCATAAACATACTCTCTAAACTCCAATAAGATTAAATAATATAAATAAATATTGCCAGACAAACACACCAACCGTATGGTCCGAAACTAAGCAACGCTTGTATTATTGCTATATGACTCGTGTATACAACATTTTTTCCGACTGGAGTCGAACCCGGACCAGCAGCGCCAATTGGGTCATCAAAATTACATCAAAGCCCAATACTAACAAGCAGTCCGGGAACTTTAACTCTGATGGGGTCTTGTTAGCATTTATTCGGAGCTCTACCAATGATTTGGTAGGTGACCAAACTTGTTTGGTGCCAAGCTTGCATGCTCGCACCGTGCTAGGGCTAGTCCAGCGGCCGGCGGGCGGGCCGTCCTGTCCTCACCTCGGTAGCCGTGGCCGGTTCTCGGCCCAACACTCTAGTACACCACGAGCGTAGGCTCACAGCGGACGCGCGCCGTTCCCTCGACGCGCACATTTATTCGATAATACAAACTTTAAGAGTGCCGGTTGTGGACTGAGTGTGTTTATGGACGGCAGTTGAGTGCACTCGGGTTATTACAGTTCGGAGGGTGAGGGGAGGTTTTGGCGGGAGCCTGGAGCGAAAGTGGAAGGACGGAGGCGCGAGCGCGCCCTCTTTTACATAATCGTTTGATAACCCGGAGCTTTCGTTATTGTTGATAACAGTAAGTTTATTATTTATATTCACTTTTAAATTTATTTCTTTAATGTTAAAACTTATTATTATTATTATGACTCGCTTTCACAATGTTTACATAATCTTATTCAATAGCCTAATTTAACCGCAAATTCATAGAAATTTTAATCCATTTACAATGACTTTACAAATAAGATTTGGCTTTAAAGTAAATGTGTTTCGTAAAGCTATGGTGAATGGATTATAACTTTCATTTTATGAATCTTTTTGATTTGTATAAATACGCATCACGAGTTATGTGATAGTCGTAATCCTCTTATCGTGAAGCTTTGCTCTAAGTAACGTCTCTGGTCAAATAAGTTAGACAAGATAGAACATTATTGGACTGTTTAATGTGCGTATAAACATAAACAATGCTCATGTTTTGTTAAGTTGATGGAAAGAACTCGTGGCGGCATCTTAATACAATTGGTATTGGAAGCTTTTTAAAGCAGTTCTTTAGTGCTGAGCACCAATGTTTACATATTTTCAATTATACGTCTATTAACTTTGGCTACCGAAATAATATTTGATTTTTAAATGGCTTTGTATTTATTCCTGTACGTATGAGTGTAATAGGTTCAGCATTTTCCAATTCTTGTATAATTTTCAGACAGGCGGTATCGAATTTTCTACTGTTTCTAATCGCTGGTAAGGTTTACTTTTCAACACAATGGTCTGTTTGTTACAATCTTCATACATTTTAATGTCATAAATTAGCAATTCAATGATTTATTACAGCTTTTAAAAAGTACTTAAAGCTGATTCATACAGTTCTTGTTTTTCCTGTTCTGTAGTAGGTAATGGAATTTTGAGTAATAACCGCGAAGGCTGTAGCAAATGAATCAATATCGTTGGTACTGTCCACCGGGATGCTTTATATACTGCCGCTGTGCTGCATTATTGCTGCTGTATCCGTGATTCTTTGAATGCAGAATGTCATCACAATGCATTTGGAATGCACTGACATAAAAACTATATAGGCACCCACTTATATAGGTAATTTAGTGGTAATTACATAAGCTAGAGTTTACTTTTCCACTTAATTTTCTCTTTCTGTGAATTTACTCGATACATGCCGACGATTGATTTACCTTCATATTTTGTTCTATAAAATATGTAGGTACTTAATAAAATTGACAATAGTAATTCGAATTATGTACCTATTTACGCAAGAATAAAACAAAGTAAGTTAATAGTAGGTATGTCAAGAATTACGTTGTGTTATAGTTTCTTGAAAGTTAACGTTAGCGCGTTCTAGAATTGTGATAAGTCCACAAGCATAATCAATGGCGGAATGGACTTGTAAAGCGAATCAAGTCTGTTGCCGATATCATGGCCGACACCAGCCTGCAAACGATGTATCTTTGTATACCGGTAGTGATGTGACATCGAGTAGTCGATAAATAAAAATTACCGATACAAACGTGAAGACTGAAGAAAATTAAAAGGTTAATTTTTAGCACAGTCCATTATCGGATACAACACAATCTGAATATAGTGAAAGGAGAGATAAAAAACGATAAACTAATATTTAAATAAATAAATAATGCCTATCTATACTAATACTATACTATACTATACTATACTAATATTATAAATGTGAAAGTTTGGATGGATGGATGGATGTTTGTTACTCTTTCACGCCAGAAGGGCTGAACGGAACTGGATAAAATTTGGCACAAAGGTAGAATTTAGTCTGGAATAGCACATAGGCTACTTTTTACCCCGGTTAAATGTATGGTTCCCGTGGGATAGATTTGTTTAAAATTTTCATAGAGTAAATTCATTTTCTCATACATTTGATTCTGAGGCGGTACGAAGTTTGCCGGGGCAGCTAGTTGGATAATAATTTCGAATATCAATTCGACTAATTAGCTTAGTCTTAAATAATATAGATAAAGGACTGTACAGTTAACTTTGTTACGCTTGTATGTTTAAAGTAAGAAAAGTGAGAAATTATTCAGCAGATTGTATCTATTCAAATTCTGTCAGTCGATAATTTTAAACATTCATGTCCCTTCCCTACTCATGATTACAATGGTTCTCTCGGGCACTCGTTAGGGTGCGATACACCAAGCTTACTAACTGGTCTAATGGCGCGTCGTGCTGTCAGTTACCGGCTCAGGGCACCGACACCCATGGCTGGACACACATTACTTTAAATGAGTTCTCTTTTATGGAATACTGAAACTGCATTTTCAAGCTTATCTGTATCTTATACAGCCACTTCAATATATACTTGTTTAAGTATAGTTTGTATCTGATGCTTGGTCTATTGTTATCCCACTAATATTATAAATGTGAATTTTTTGATGGATGGATGGATAGATGGATGTTTGTTACTCAATCACGCCAGAACGGCTGAAGGTATCTGGATGAAATTTGGCACTGAGATAGATTATAGTCTTACTTTTTATCCCAGTAAAATGTATGGTTCCCGTGGGATAGATATACTTTTTAATCGTAGGTAACACCGCGGGGCGCAGCTAGTATCTGTATATACCTGACATATATTTTTTTTTAATAGCACTGAAATCCGAGTTGGTAGAACGCTTGGCTCAGTAACGCCGCAGGTTCAAAACCCCGGCTCGCACTTTTGAGATTTTGGGTTTTATGTGCGAATCATATTTTTTTTACCATGATTGTCACTTGCTAGACGGTGAAGGAAAACATGGTGAGGAAATCTGCATGTCTGAGATACCCCGCGAAAGACGTATGAAATCCGCCAATCCGCACTGGGTCAGCGTGGGATTGGCTATGGCCTATCCCCCTCGCATTAATGGGAGACCCGTGCACAACAGTGGGAGTGGAATGAGCTGGGATTAATATTATTATCATCCATCGCATAGCATGCCGACAAATGCTAAGAGGCTTCGGATATCGTACGCTGCCCATAAACGTTGAATATCAGCAACTTTGTAGCACAACAATGATTCAAAATAGGCATTAAAAACGATAATGAATTTGCATTTATTTTAATATATGGCTTAGTACGGGAAGTGGTATTAACATATTATACGTATAGTGTAATAAAATAATTTGCAATTTCACTATGCGCAAAGTATTGCGTTGAAGTCTTTCGTATGCGAAGAACGAGATGGCGCGTGCGCAAGTACGCTATTAATAGTTGAAAAAAATAATGAAATTATTATAATTCATATTTATTATGCCTATATAATTGTTGAGTTTAATACATTTAGTATTTTTCAAGAACTACGGTAATAGAGTCAATATAGTTGCAATTCGCCTATGACAAAGATCTTTTATGAAATCATAAATTCTTAGAAAGCGACAATCATTTGTTGTTTGATTACAATCGTTCACCCATCCCTCATTCGACTTTATCATATAGGTACATCACAAGAAAAAACTGTTCGCGGGAAACTCTTTCCAACATCTGTTACGGATCTCATCTACCCATACATGTGTTCTTAAAGAGCTTATTGTCTTATAATTTATAGTTAGTATAAGTGCATACCAGCTTACAGAATGACATAAACGAAACGAATAATCGTCTCATTACCCACGAGTTACGGTCTATTTCAATTGCCAATTATATCTCTCTTGTTGTCGTCACGACGCCATAAATTAACGTACCTACTGTCTTCGTTACTTAAGTCTGATTGTCAGAAATAAAACGTAGAGATGGGATAATTTTAGATTACTGTTTATTAGGCCTGTCTGTTAGGTTTGTTGGGTTATTTTAAGAATTTATATTTGTAATAACACAATGGTTCTTAATTATTATTTCTTCAATTATATGATTCAATAATATCGTATCGATATCGACGACAATGTAGAGGTTTTTTTTAAGTATATACTTTTATTGATATACCGACGTCTTTATTTTATTACTCCAATTTTTACATTGATTAACATATAAACGCAGTCAGACCAGAATTTGTTAACAATTTGCCATGGATTTAGATACGATCAATTACTTAGAACCATTGCTTTTGTTTATATTTTGAGGGTACATACACAACTCAGTTACAGATTTATAATAAAATTGTACTTAGGGATGAGATTTTATGAGATATACTCGCAAAATTCAATACCAGTGCATACAAGTACGAGTATGTCAAAATGCCTATATTGAAAACCAGGTTATAAATACTTGAAAGTATTTGGCTGCCCGAGTCGGCGACGCCCGCGCGCGAGACTCGTATTTCAGGGCTGAAAATACTTGCATTAGAAATCGAGGGTTGTCTATATATAAATATTAATAATGAGCCGAAATATATTCTTGGAGGTTCAAATAATTATATTATTAGTAAATACGATTGTGCTGTATTATACTGGACATACTTACGTCTCTTAGACCAATAACACAATCCTACAAAAAAAAACACTAACAAATTCCAATGTTCTTTTCCAAAGGAAGTACGTGTTTTTACATAATAAAGATTAATACAATTTGATTATAGTTCGGTCAGTTCGCGTCGCCCCCGTTTTCGGCTGCCGGGCGTCGGTCGAAACTCTAATCGTAGCCCCAGATGTAGGTCGAAGGTTTACTGCGTGCTCTCCATTATTCATGTCCAATTGTTGGAATGACGGAAAATCGTTAGAGCTTGTGACTCATTAAAGAAATTCGACCGGTCCTGATCTGATAGCCAGATTCCGAGTACTGATAGCGTTGTATCGGCAAACTGAATTCGGATCTGAACATTTGTATTGTGTGGTCCAATTTGGTGTTTGCGTTGTAATACTCGTAATATCAATGATCTGGTATGGTTAGTTATCTTATTATAATATTATAAGAAAGACATGAAGTTTGTAACTGGTGCTGGGCCAGTTATGGAATATGGCTCGACTTCCTCCGTGTTTTATATATAGTCGATAAAACCATGGATGGGTCATGGGTGACCGAATTAGAACATGTGATGAGCTCTATACTCCGGAGGGCACGTCACACTGGCGGTCCTCGTTGTCTGTTTAACATCATTTATCATTGCTACCAGAAGCCTGAAAAATTGCTAATAATTAGTCCTAACCATATACCACCGGCAGTCCCACTAGTTGGGTCTCAGAGGTAATCGGTCTTTGTAAATCTCGGTAATCAGTTAAATCAGTTAATCTGAAAGTCAACCCTAATTCAAAAGTAGAAATGGGTTAAAGGATAGAGAGGACTTGAATCTGTTTTATTTTTAGTACGATTTTTAATCATTTATATAAACCGGTTTTATCAGTTACAAGATTTTTTTGTGTCCCCTAGTGGCCTTTTTGCCAGTTTTCATTATAAAAGCTGTACTCAATATCAATGTCAAGTCGGACAGGTGTCGAACTGTGACATGTTTTATTCATTCCGACGTCCTTGGGTTATAAAACTCAAACACACGCCGGCAATACGTTGATTCATTGACCCCGATGGTGGATCGATAATAAATAAACTCTACAATTTACTATACAATACGATTTATTTATATAGACTTGATTTAGGAATTTGAATTCAAATAAATCATGCATTTTATAACAAAGGCAGGATTACTTGAAAATGTCGCTATGGTCGCCATAAAGGAAGAAATACGTGCTCCATAAACGAGATATTCGAGCGAGTTGAGGCAATAAAGTGTTGTATGTGGTCTCGGGAAACCCAGTGTTTACTATATTATGCTTATATAGTTCTGTATAATTTGTATACGTTAGACGTGCAATGAAAACGTCATCAATACGTCGTTGGAGATATTAAATCATGTAAAATTAATTAAATTCATTAATTTTATTACTTAGCCTGACACACAAATTGGAATAAAAACACAGTTTTAATTACCTTATCTCCATTTGAAATACATAAATACGTTTGAGACAACACAATAATAGCCTTATTATTTATATGAACTAGTAAAGATGTCATCTGAAAACTATTCATGTTTTCTTACTTATATAAGTACCAAACATGCTGAATTACAAGGTTTTTAAGTATTCACCATATTTTCACCAAAAAGTAAGTTTAAGTACTGGCAAAACCGAGACATACTTTTATAACAGTTTAACCCAGTATTCAAATTAGTATACTCTACCTACAAGAGTGCTCCAATAAATCTAATTAGCGCGTAACGCCATCGTAATAAAGGTAGTTTTACGTCATAGAAAAAACAAGCAGGGACCTACTACTTACAAATCGTGAACTAAGATTTAACATAGTTTATAGAGTCGTACAAAAATGCCCCAATAAATCTAATTTGCCCTTTACGACACAGAAATGGTATTGTACCTATATTATGTAATACTTTTATTTTCACCAATTGTGAGGCACTTATTCCGTCGCCTGAAGCAAATTTGTTGAATATACAAGGCCGTTAGAAGTGTTGCGATCACGTTCAAAGCGTTTGGTCTTCGATAGCATCAAAATGATTTTGTAACCTTCGCCCCGTGAACTGATTGGTGGGTAGCACGCAATGTGACAAGGGTTAAGTGCGGTACCCCGAATTTAGGGCTATAACGACTTTTCAAATAGGCCTTAGTGATATTTCGGTAAAATTAATAACATAATCACACGTTTGTAGTTAAGTCTGTGTTTTTAACACTGCTTCTTTTGCTAGGAAATTGATTTCAAGAGTTCGCAGCTATACAATCTGATTTAATTTATAACTTCTTTAAAAACAATTTATCTGATTAATTGTTATTAATTCGACAGTTTTAATTCAATGATTTATCTCTCCCAAGCACAGTAAATCCTACCGTGTAGTCCTGACTGTGCCCGCTGATAACAGTACTAAATATTTTTCTCAGGATTTGGCTAAGTTCTGTAACAGCAAGATCTGGGTTACAGAAGCTATAGTGCATACAAGCACGAGGTGTGTTGAGCTAATTCTTTCTTTTAAAGTTAAAGTACTCCTTTTAAAGTCTTTCAAAAGTCGTCACTCCTTTCTCCCTTCTCTTAATGTTATTGTTATCATATTGAACTAGACGTCCTTTAAAAGTTTGCGTGGGCATATAACTAAGTCCTTCGTGAAAATGCCCCGTGGGTCGTTAAAAGCTGACTCACCGCATAACCTATTACGCATGAACACTGATTGTACGTCATCGGTCATGGATAATGGAATGACCTTTATGTTGTGTGCCTAGTGACGTAATGGACTTATTTCCATTTCATTGGATTTGAAGCTGATGTAGCCAATTCTTGTAGCTAGTGGCATGATATTAATTCATTTATGGATATTTTTAACCGAAATGAGTATGCTTATATTTTATACTACCACACGAGGCCGTTGACTTGAAAATTAATTTCATGTTAGTTAACCCATTTGTCCTTACTGGGTTATGACTTGTCCTTAATTCAAGTGGGAGTTGAGTTCACCACACTATCCCGGTCAACCTTGGTCGATATAAAAATATTTAATAGAAAAAAAAATCTAGATGAATCTCATTTTTTAAATAAGGTTGCGGGAATATACTTACTGAAGGTGGGAAAAATTCAACCATAACACACAATGATGCCCGTAACAGCATGTAAGTTCTGAAAACAATGGATGACAAAAAATGTATCAACAGATCCTTGGCATGTGTCGACTCGTCGCCTTTTAAAATTCTGCGCGCGTGGTCTGACCACGCCATTTTTGTTTAGGACTGCTACGTAAAATGCGAATTCCCATGTTGTGAGGACGTCAACCTCCCATGGAGCTTGTAGATGCAAGAGTTCACATGATTTATAAAAGCCTATAATGGACGTCGGGAACGTAAAAACGGAAAATAAACGCGATAAAATCCTTAAAAAAATAGTTTTATTTCAATGTGTAGTATTCGCGTAAATATAAGAAATCAATATTTCAGTATGTTGTCAAATGGAATCGCTAATGGCACAAAACTAAAATAAACTATAAAACCAACTTGTAATTTTCATATCTACGAAGTTTGATAATAAAAGATGTGAACACACGCATGTATTTATTCACAATATTACAAATATACATATATTTTAGATTTTAGTTGATATGAAAAATTATATAGCAATTCTATAAGAATTGCTATATAATTACCAAGTATTTTATTTAATTGATATTGTACCTGTTTCAATACTTCATTCAGACTTCATCATTACACAGCTAAAATTAAAACCATATCGGTGCTATTAAAATCGTTATAAAATGTCTATGTAGGTAATAGACATTTTATAACGATTTTAATTTTAAATTTCTAAAAACGTAGACTATAAAGTATACGGTTAGCTAACGAATAATCTCGCACGTTGACGTACTGGTCGTCGTCGTAAATAACAAAACTAGTTCTAGGGATCGAAGCTAGTACGATTAGCCACAGCATAAGGATTCTTTACACTGCGCGCCTAATCAGTTAATATACATTGCAACTATTCACTCCGTTCATTGCGTTCATTCATGTTCATTCTTCCTTCTTTACCAACTATACGAGCTAAATATTCAAAGCCAATTATTATAATTACATATAGCAAGCCGCTATATAAGGTTGTAAATAATGCAGGATGACATTATCAAAGTTTCCCGATAGGATGCTTGGACTGGCGCGTGCGCCGACGCCGCCATAGATTAACTTTATTTATAGCAAGTGTGATAAGCGAACATTCGGTGCAATTAGCCACCGTATATGTGAACAGGCCACTGGTTATTATTTATAGAGTGAATTGATTAAGAAATAGATTATTTGTGTAGGTATTTTTCTCTGCAAATTATTTGGTTAACTGTAAATATATGTAAGCAGCTACAGTATATATTAATGGCATAAAAGATAATCTTTATTAGTTTTACATCTCACTAAATATATACAACCAGAAAAGAAAAAAATAAAAAACGTAAAAATAATATGAAAACAAACTATGTATCAAAAATTTTCAATAAAAAAACTAATATATTTCTCTATTGCAAATATTTTTTACTTAAAACATATGGATATGCTGCTATAGGTATAATTCTTAGAAAACCTTGAATCAATAAACAGCTACCATAAATATTTCACATAGATACCCAATCGTTTACTTTACCCTTTTATGTAACCACGAACGCAATGAAATTACGAGTTATTTGTAGTTGTCCCTAGGCTATGGCTTAGTATACAGTTATTTGAAGCTGCAATTCATTTAAAATCGCCTTAACGATATCTATCGGGTGGGCACTGGGGCTACTATGACCTGTCACACACTAGAGTAGAGTTAATAGGTATTATAATGCTGTGATTCTGGAGCAATAAATATGGCTGTCCTGGCTCTTTTCATAGAGGTAATGGATAAATTTAATGGGATATTCTGTTTAGTTATTGGGTACGAATGCGTATCATTCAGTCAGTTATTGCATTGACCAGTCTGTAGCAGATTATATAAGGTCTAACAATAATAGTGTGAAATATTATAGAGCGTAAGCTATAAGGGTCACATTCACAAAAAAATAATCAAATTTTAAAAATAATACTACATACTAAGTCCGCGATGTAAACGTACCGTGTCACTTTCTGACAGAAAAATCAAACATAATGAATATTGATTACATCAACGAGGTCGTTATCAGCTACTTGTTAACCCCTTAAAATATATTTGATAAACTTAATATAAACTTACATGTCACGGTGTTTGTGTCCGCAATGGTTTCCTAAACTACTAAGCCGATTTAAATAAAATTTTGCACACTGTGTGCAGTTTTATTTAACTTGAAAGATAGAATACTTTATATCTCAATTAATAATCGCAAATATTTAACTATAAAAATATTTGAAAGCATGTATATGGCAAAACAACGTTTGCCGAGTCAGCTAGTCTTATATAAGTTGTAACGAAATTGAAAAAAAAAACATTTTCGGTCCTTCCAATAACTGTTTAAGGTCCATCTGTAGCGAGCCTAACGATAAACGCCACGTATCTAGATAACTCAATCACATGCCCATACATGGGTAAGTAGAATTGCTAATCTGAGAAACACGGCTCGGGAAATGCGGATAGAATAGACAGGCTTCATATGTTTCTGTTTGATAAAAAAATTGTCGGCTTATTACATGTTATATAATCGTTCTGACGCATAGAGGCGTACGTGACCAATGTTTTAATTTCTTACACAAAAACTAAAAATAAATTAATATTTATTGAGCTAAATTGTACCGTTTAACACGTTTATGGACTATAGGAAATATGTTGAGGATCATTCTAGTCGAGCTTTGAGTTTTTATTTCTATATATATTTTGTAACAATTCAACATTATCTCAACACTTTTCGTTCAAAAGCTTGTAATGTATACAAACACCACTACACACACATTGCAACACAATTTGATTTATTTGGCGATAATTTTGTCTGTCATGGGTTATGACACCCCGAGTCCCTCTCTCCCTTCCGTAATTCATACGAGAGAAAGAGACAAAATCGATTTATCTCACACTTTGTCTTATCACAGCGGGATGTGCTATTAGCGCAGGTATAGACAAATTCGAATATTTAATTCATCACACGATAACTGCAACTGATGTGCGTTCTACAGCTACCTTCCTGCCTAACACCTAAGTACCTATGTATCAAGTTGATATTATAGAGTGCATCTGGAATTCAAAGAATAATGTATTATTCATTGTCATTCATTGTTTATGACGCGTCACGTTGCACAATATGCACCGTGACTATATTTCCAATGGGTTGTATAACGGTGAGTAATCTCTGAAATGGCTGGACCGATTTTGACGGGACTTTCACTGGCAAATAGCTGATGTAACAAGGAGTAACTTAGGCTACTTTTATTTTAGAAAAAAAATAGGATCTTGCGAAAAAAAATAAAACCAATGTTGCAGCGTAGCGCCTGATTAAGTTTGATAGCAACAACCTGCAATGCGTCGCGCGGGCTCAGAATGGGCAAGCAGGCTGTTGTCAACGGTTGTTTTTGTTAAATACCACGCGGACGAAGTCGCGGGCATCAGCTAGTTATAATATAAGATACTCTATGTAAATTCAAGATACTAAGATCATATTTAAAATCGTGTGAAAAAATATAAAGTTAAAGATACCAGCGTACGCATATTCTACGAATAAAAACATAAAATAGAAATAGAGCCTCCTCTAGGTTACTTAAAATATTATACGCGATACCGTGTTGACCAATAAAATTGTCTATATTACAAAAATAACTTTAGAAAATTCTGAAAAAAGGGTCATGAGCAAATAAATTCGATTTCACATTGAAATCACGTAAAATATGACCGTGTTTGTTTGGGTAAATTGAATATTTCGTACGTCACGACTGAACTAGCTCGCGAACAAAAGCAATATGTCACAAATAGCATCTGATAGCGTTGTCGCAATCGCGGTCAGCTATTGGTGGAGAGATTTATCGCGCTCGCGCAGTGTATAATTGTCTTATAGATATCGTCTTGAAGTGGATCGTGGGAGTGGACCCCGGGCTGGAGTGTGCTCGATGCTGGCATGTGAAATTTGAGAATGGGTCAAGTGTAGCAAAGTTTGCTAATTTCAATTGATTGAAGGTAACAACTGGCTCAAATATTGTTTTAATGTTGGGTAGAAGAGATACTTGACCCTAAAGTTATAGAAAGTTTTGTAATACCTGTTATGTTTTGCTTGAATGAAAACAAATCTTTTACAATATTATTTGCCTTTTATTTTGGGCCATATTGCTTGAAAACAAAATACCATTTCAAAAGGTTGGTTTCAATAAAACAGGTAAATATTATAAAATGACTCAGTTGTAATATTTGTAGTACGCTCCAAAGTTGATATAATTTGTTATCATGACTAAATAAGCCTCACTTTTACAATTTCTTATGAATATTTTAATAAGTTGATTCCAGCCTATATTTGCTTTACAAAGTCATAGGTATCTTTAATTTATCACCAGTATAAATTAGACAATAAGTAATTGCAGAACATACTTAGGTATTGAAATAAAACTAATCTTAAGGATTTTATCGCGGTTTATTTTTTATTCTACGTTTCCGACGTTTCGGCTGCTTTGCAGCAACCATGGTCACGGGAGGACTGAGGTGTTTGACGTATCCTTAAGATTAGTTTTATTTCAATGTGTAGTATTCGCGTAAATATAAGAAATCAATATACTTAGGTATATTTTTTATGTATTAAACACGGTTTTTGTTCATCGACGTCACATTTTTTATACAATAGTTATTAAACACCGCTATAATATTACGAGAAAAATAGGAATGCAGTAGAACTAGACTCGGTACCACTACAGACTCAGTGTAGGAATAATTGTTATTCACCGGGGATTAATTAATTTCACAATAAAACAAAACGCTTAAAATGTTCACGTTGTATTCTCCGAAGCGCTTGATTTGCATATTTCACAGTGTACGAGGGTCTAGGCTTGTTGGTGGTCGTGTGTGGTCCTCGGTTGCTATGGTAACGAAGGTATCGCGGTCGGAATGGATCGCCTAGCCGCTTAACTGATGGACATGGCTAATTGTTACGAGCGCGGCCGCTGCCCGGTGTCACCACACGATTTTAAATGTCACTACATGACCGTTAGCTATCCCTTATCTGATCACCCTCCAATTAAAAGCTTAGTTAGCAGTACTCGGCATCTTGTAAGCGATAATTATAGTTATTTATTCGAAATATCACGGTGAGATTGTGTGGTAATATTTTTATTACGTTTGCGGGAATCACGGCCGCCGCGCGCCGCCGCGGTGTATCGTGATTAAGTTTATGTTTTTAATTGTATACGGTGTTTGGAGTTGTCACGTAAGGTATATAAATAATTGCTTCTACGGTTTCATATGACGGCTCGTATGGCTACTTGATTGTTTTCACTGACCGTGAAGCGTTTGAATATTTATAATAATACCACCTGGAATTTTGATGATGTAAATAAATTATAAATATGTATGATAAGAGCGAACATCACGAGATATTTACCAGTGAAAAGAGTTATTTGTACAAACCAATAAAAACTTTTTAGATTAGGGTAAAATTTTAAGTATCGAATTTTATATCGTACTAGATGTAACCCGCGACTTCGTTCGCGTGGTATTTAACAAAGACTCAACCATTGGCAACAGCCTGCTCGCAAGTTCTGAGCCCGCGGGACGCATTGCAGATTGTTGCTATCAAACTTAATCAGGCGCAGCGCTGCAACATTGGTTTTAATTTTTTTTCGTGAGATCCTATTTTTCTTTCTAAAATAAAAGTAGCCTAAGTTAGTCCTTGTTACATCAGCTATCTGACAGTGAAAGTCCCGTCAAAATCGGTCCAGCCATTTCAGAGATTAGCCGGAACAAACAGAAAGACAGACAGACAGACAGACAGACAGACGGACAGACAGACAGACAGACAGACAGACAAAAATTGTAAAAAATGTTGTTTCGGTATAGGTAACGTGTATACATCCAAATGCACTTAGTAAAAAGCGGTTATTTTAATATTACAAACAGACACTCCAATTTTATTTATATGTATAGATATAGATACATACTATCACTAACGACGAAGAGTAGTAAGTATACAGTGATTATACAGTAGGTATACGAGCCACGCGAGTAGTAAACTACATTATACAGGTTGGCTACAATTTAGGTCAATGTGACTAATTAAAACTTTCGTTACACACGCAAAACGGGCTTTGTTTAGAAAAATTGCGGCATTTCAGCTTTAAATAATATTATTTATTGTAATTTTATTATTATGTAATGCTTTACGTGTATACGTAATGACAACCCGATTAGCGCAGTTGGTTGGTTGGTGCTTTCTAGTCTGAGGGTTCTGGGTTCGATTCCTGGTATGGACAAACATTGTGTAATGAACACGATTTTTTGTAAACCCGTGTCCTGGATGTTTGATATCTAATAAGTATTACATATTGAGTTTGCCCTCAGTATTTAAAATGTACTAAAAATGGTTTGTAATTATTTATAAATTTGGGGGCTAATTAATATCTATTAGTAATTTATTACCACATTCATATGCGAATAAGGTCGCAATCTTTATAAGGAAGCTTATAAATAAAACGTCATCATGTTAATAATTTGCCACTTATAAACTAAATAGGTGTCTTTAAAAGGTTTCCAGTATCGACTCTGTGGTTAGTTTCCAATCAGGAACTTACTTGAATATTAATGAAATCTATTAGCCCTGGAGAGATTTCTATATTTTCCTCGTGCCAATCTTATTATAGCCATATTAACTTAATGAGGCTGCTTAGTTATCGTTCTCCCCAAGGCGTGAGAAAAGACTGTAAGACAACTTTAGTATTCTCCAAATTCACCTAATATGTAGGAGTTAATATTAAAATAAGGGTAGGTATATTTAAGTGTATATTGATTTTTATTATAACATAATCAACGATAATATAATCATGCCACCATTCCATTATTATTAATAAGTATATCTATTTGTAATTCAGATCAATTGATTTAATAACCAAGCCATGAATATCAAGGTTGATACGAATGACTTTAATAACTACAAATCGGTTTACAAATGGCAAGGTTTAATGACTAATTCGAACTCCCGCTGTAGTTAACACCTATTAAAAATGTTTTTAATGCAACCACTCTTGCTGCTTTAGCACCGTTATACTGCATCTCTATAGCAATCATGTAACAAGTTCTTACGTTATATGCTAGCCTAGTACTTGAAATTGAGAAATCGCACCGGTCAACTGTGTACAGATAAATTACTGATACTAATTGCCATAATTAAGTATGTAACATACTGCTTTGAAATAAGGTTTAATTTACATCAAATATCATGCGGATAAGGGCATCAATCAAACCTCATTTTGCCTTGAGGTCGCTAATTGGTACACGCCCTAAACTTTTTCTTCCAACTGACCAGACATGACATGCATATGGTTATTAGTTGAGAAATAGATTATAGTATATTACACCATAGCCCTTTAACAATAAGCGGTATGAATCAGGCCTTAGAGTGGGCGATATTAATGGCTTGATGTAGCAATTGCAGTTGCGGTAGTATAGTATGTGTAGCTAATAAATAATTGCTCATTTGTCGGAATCGCAAATATGAATAATGGTGGTGTAAGCGTCAAGAGCCTAGTGGTTAGACGGACCTAAAAACCAGGGAAATAAAAAAAACATTTTAAGTTTAAATTGATTGCATGAGACGGTAATTAGCTGCGCTCCAGTTATTTTTGATTCTATGTTCATTTTGTTGCTTTAATTGGAGCGGATTAAGGGGATACTGCGGGTATCCGATGGGAACCGGGTCATAGTCCACCATGCTGACTTTGGCCGGATTGGCGAACTTTTTAAAACTTTTGAAACGGCTTAGGTTTTCTCACAATGTTGGCCATCACTGTACAGCAAATGATAATCATGATTGGAAATAAGATTCACACATGAGACTTGAAAGTCTCGGCGGTGCAAGCCGGGCTTTGAATCCATTCACCTTGTTTCTCAACCGAGCGTTCGATCAACCCCGCTATTACTGCCATTTAATTAACACACGGTGTTATCGCAATAGGACGCTAGTGGTACTTTTAATCTCGTTAGGGCAAGTACTTACACCAGTAATTTGCATACTTTAACAATTACTCGGCACATTCTTCCGTAAGTATCCGCATCTTGATATCCTTAGCAAACAGCCAACACTTCGCGTTTCGTGACTCCGCTAAGACGGTAAAGTTTTACGTGCGAAGTTTATGTGGAATATAAAATAAACAATAGTTCTCGCTTACGCTATTATAAGTAGAGTCATAAAGCTTGATCTAGAGTTAGTCGAGTTTCCTAAATATATGTTTGACGGCCTGATTAGCGCTGTTGGTAGTGACCCTGCTTACTGCGCCGAGGGTCCCGGGTTCGAATTCTGGTAGGGAAAAACTTTGTGATGTAATGAGCATGAATTTTTGTACCCGAGTCATGTATGTTTAATATCTATATAAGTATTGTATACTGAGATCACCATCAGTCCATTATACGGTACCGATAATACAAGCGTTGCTTAGTGTGGGACCGTATAGTTGGTGTGTTTGTCTGGCGATATTATAAATATATATATAAGTATAGCGAGAAGCGCGATCCAGAATTTGAACCTGTACAATAAGTTTCAAGGCCAGCGTTCTAACTTGGCTATCACTGCTTCAATATACTTCTTTACATTTGGGGATCTCACAAATTTCTTTTCAGCTGTCATCATACTAATCATGCGTCTTATTAAAACCCATCCAATAATATCCAAATGTTTGTTTACTAGCATATTAATTGCGTACAGAAGCAGCTACTAGACTACACTATTAGAACAGCCAGTCCACGATTAATACATAACTTTATTTACACTATAAGTAACACGATATTAATATCAGCTAAGCGTATATGTGGGACTGGATGCCTCGTAAAGTGAGGCCCGTGTCGACGCAGGAGGCCCAGACGTCACACTTTTTACGACTCCATTACACTTCGATAGTAAAACTACACCCTAAACCAGGAACTCGGGGAGTCCACTCAGATCAAGTATTACAGAGAAAATTCAACTTTAACCGAACGTGTCAAAGTTGACGTTTCAGATGGTATAATTTAATGTGGTAAGATTATTGATGATCTGATTAAAGGTCGATGTAAGTTTTTTTCTCGTAAATGGATTTAGTAGGGTAATAAATATGCCAGTATGTTCTCTGAATATTCACTTTGAAGATTTTCCGATAAGTGTACGGGTCGAGCTTCGAACTTGTGACCTCACGAGCGAACTCCATTCTTGGAAAATTGAGAATTTATTAAGTGAATTCACTCTAATAAGCACGTTATTCTTGTTAATATAACCAGCTTGGAATTCCGTTTATATTTATTTTACTTATAAGTATACTTCGCCCATAAACTTAGTATCATTTACGTAGTAAATATGTCAGTCTATTTTTTTATTTATCTAACTCATTTGCTTCGAGCATGTCCTAGGTGATTTTCTGTCATATTAATCACATGTGATTTTTGTTTAATTTCTGAACAAATTAACCTAAAAGTGCGTACCTCTAGCTACTATCATGGATTACATGCGTTATGGAATTTAGTTTTATTTATATACCTTAAAATAAATTCTTTGTTGGAGCCGCAAAGTTAATTAGAATCCAATGATAAACAATCGTTGATATTTTGATCATAAATAATAATCAATGTACTACGTCGATGATGGAATATCTTGCCATTTGAACCTAATTTAAATAAATTTAAAACATATTATTTGTCTCTGCATAATGATCTTATAATAATTCAGCTGTCATTACTGTCACACTCCATCTAGGTAGATAATTATTCCCCACACCCAATGAACACCGTTGTGAATTGCGAACAACTTACGGTGAGCAGTTTCACACGTTCAGAGAATGGCCTGCGTAGGTTGTCAAATAACCTACTAAGTTACAGGAGGTTTGAACTCGGCTTTAACACGAAATACTAAATGTTATTAAAATTAATAAGATTATTTTCGGCTATGTACACTATACGGAAATCTGTCACAGTTTAGTTTCTTCATTTTTGAACCGAACTTGTGCATGTAGAGTTGGCAGCGAACATATTTTTTTAAATTTATTTATTATATTTACGCGAATACATTGCAATAAAACTAATGTTTTTTTTCGGATTTCAACGCAAAATTATTATTGATTTTTTTTGCCATTTTTTCGAAAAATACTGGTAGGTATTAAACATGTTCCTTCCGCATGTTTATAGTTTTTATTATCTCCAAAAGTTTACTCCGATTTCTATTTATCAAATTATATTCCGTTATACGGTTATTTACCTTATTGTTAGGGATTGGCTTAAATGTATTAACGCTTTCAAATATAAACGACTTGAGTAAAAGGCCATCAGATATTGTTAAGCCTAAGGCACTATTTATGTATTAATATCATATCTTAGATTTATTATATTATATTTTATTTAATAATCCGTTCTATAACAAGAATTTATCAAAGTATTTCGGTTCTAAATAAATCAGACGTCAAGTATCACATATACAGAACCATATTTCATTATTAAATTGTAGACAAATATAATTACTTAATTATTTAAATAAATATTATAGATATAATGTGAAGCAACCCTTAAAGCTTCAATGCACTCATAAAATGATCGATTTGCAAACAACCTAAGATCGATTTTAACATAGTAAAGTTGAAATCTGTATGGTAAATAAAAATAATCGCAGATCAGACCACCCGTCATGCAGAGGTATCACTATCCAACGGTTATTTAAGCAACAAACAAAAACTTGTTACAACACGCCACCAACAAAAACAGTATTTCATTAAACGCTTTTTTGGCTGTATGTACCAAACTTGGAGGACTGAATATTTATGGGTAGTGCGTTTCTGTGACAATTTCGTAACCCTTTTCTTCGAGGATGTACGATGTAAGCAGAATTTTGAAGAAACGTTTTCCTTTATTAATCTTCTCATAGTGAAGTCATACTGCGTCTTTAGGTAACATAATGATTGACATTTGTCAAAGTTAAGTACGTAAGTTATCATAATTTTGACATTTAATTCGGGTAAGTGTATAATTATAGTTTCAAAAGCTGTAGTTAGGATTTTACAAAAAATGTTATCCAAACTTAACAAAGACAATATATGTAAGCTGTCTGAAAACATGACATTCCTTATCCAAATGAATAGTAGATATTATTGCGGGTGTTTGATTCAAAGCATAAAAATGAATTCAGAGAAAAAGATTTTGAAAAGATGACATTTATCATTAAATCAATCTTGGATACAAACATGAACACAAGTACTAAAATCGAGCTATTAGCATCAAGTTACACGCGTGGGTTCTGTTTACATGAAGATACATCATGTAAATTCAAATAAATATCGCCAGACGAACACACCAACTATACGGCCCCACACTAAGCAACGCTTGTATTATAAGTACCGTACAATAGACTGGGGGTGAACCTAGTATATATTACTTATATTAATCATCAATGTCTTGGGTACAAACATTCGTGTTCATCACACAAGGTTTGTCCCTAACAAGATTCAAACCCGGGACCACTCCTAACTGCGCTAATCAGACTTATTAGATATGATGTTTTTATACAAACTTTTTAAAAATTTAATTGATTGTCCCCAGTTGTTGACCCAATTCCATCTTCGTTCGCCCTCCAGGATACCTCGTAAACCCATCACACCCTTGCAACCTCGCCTGCGTAGAACAGTTCTAGGCTCAAGCTCACCAGTTCCTCGCCTTTGCAAGCTTTTAAATCAATGTAGCAACCTGGTTGACATGAATTTTGACTCCAAAGGCAGGTTTTATAATACTATATTAACATACCTAAGTGAATAGTACAAAGAGTAGTCTATTGTTATAATTAGATACAACAATTAGTTAAGTAAAATTAAGTTATATTAAGGGAAACTGTAAGCTGCTGTAACACATTTTTAATTGAATACGAAGAAAACTGTACTTTTATAATTGCATGTTGAGTTTACCTCTAAGCGATTGTGCATTTAAGCTTAGATTTATATGGAAAATGTTAAAATATTTGTATCAATGTAACAATCGTTGGTAACCCTAATAACAAAAAAAAAATCAGGCCATGTATTAAAAATTTGCTTTTAATCAATTTATTTTTGACATTAAAGTGTTAGTTTTAGCATTACGAAACCCTAGTCACTCGAAGTAGATTAACAGCCCATTACGTCATATAATTTCCCCAAAATTGTCTACGCACGGATGTAGCGATAAGGCGACGGTAAATATAGTTACTTATTGCGAATCGAATCGAATCCGAGAATATGCGTGAAGGAGCTGTCTGGCTCTACCGCGCAGAGCGAAAGCTGAAATAACTCTATTGTATTCCGACCGATTTCATATTTGCTTATTTCCACTCACTAAAACCCAATTTCGTGTGACCGCAACTTGATAAAATGTTCATTTATTAATAACAAATAAAGTCGTTTTAAATAACAATTTCAAATCAGCATCATTTTGAAAACCTATTACCGGCACATTTCGCAGTATTAAAACATTTAATTGTAATAGTAGATACTTATCTAAATGTATAATGTATAATTTTCTGAATGTTGCAAAATAGTACAATCATAAAAATATATTCGCACTTAATTGGCACATGCATTATAATATCTTGCGTAAGTTACATACCCTGACTACTATGAAAGTTATTTACATTCTACAATTATTTTATTCATACATTCTTATTGCGTTAGGGAGCCGCGCTATTTACCTCCAACCGAGGCTTTATTTCCAAATAAAGCGAACTGACAACGATGTAAGTCATGTAATACAACACCATGCCCACACCACAGCCGTGTCTTTTGTTTGATACACAGAAAGCCGAACATAGGCTACATCGGCATCTTCTGTTTACATCCATGATAAACGTACGTCGCTTTCATTACCGGTCGCACTCACGGAGATTGACGCGACGCCTACTTCGACGCGCATTACGTATGCAAATCCTTGTCATGGGCGCTCTGTATGCTCGACACCAAAGGTAAGATCTATCTTAGTCTAAATTATTACATTCACGGGCTATAACTCAGACCGATACGTGACCGAAGCTCACGCTTACCTTAACTTGGGGCTTATACACGATATTCGCGTTATCACTAGTGAAATGGTAGCTTACTCACGTATATAGCCGGTCACCTAATATTGGTTAAAGGTCGCCATGGAAAGGTTAGTTCCTGCTGCCCGCGGCTAGCTTTCTACTGATTATAAACTGGTGCAGCGCTGCATAGAAAGGTCGTGTCAAAAATGCAGCCGCTTTCTTGGTTATGTAACTAAAGTATTACGACGACGGTCTAAATGGTGTACCGTTATGTGGGCTCGACATGACGTGTATGCCGCGTAAATATTACTGGTTCTATTATTAGATTCATTCACTTTTAGTTGAAAAATATGAATGGGGCATTTACACGGGCGCTTCTTCGATATAACTAATGCGTGTGGAAATAAAAAAGCAATTTGGAAAATTAGTTCGACGGTCAAAAATATGTATGGAGAACCTGGAAAAAGTATTTTTTTTTAAATAATAAAAATATAAAAATAGTGCGATTAGTTGTAGTTAGCGGAATTGAGTTGTAAATCTAAGAATTAATTTATTTTCAGAGTATGTGTCACGTTCACGTAACATTGTAGGTGATTTGTGCTTACTAATAAAACTTACAAAACAAGCTCAATAAATCATATCCAATATTTTGATTGATGATTGTAATGTTGTCAAGCGTGCATATAATAACCTGAACTAATTTAAGATAGATTGATAGATCCTTTATGACGTAATCAATGATTATACACACTCAATAATTACATAGGTACTAAAAATGCGATTAATCCCTCTAATAAACAACTCACTTAAAAATTGTTTAAACGATTTCTTAGCTAAGACCAGTTTGTATGTTCAATACACTTTACCCGGAACTAGTGGATGATCGGAAAGAATTCATTGATTCTTGATGTCACTACCTGGTATGTGAGGCGTGCAACATTGCCGTGAAGCGGGCTGCTCGTAGTCGATGAGAAAAGTTATCCCGACGATACCCACATTTCATAAGCAGCTTAGCGGCACTAAAGGACCGCGTACGAGCCGGTATAGCGACGCTACTCCTTGTATGGGCACCATTTAATTTTTGTTACATTGTGTACGGAAACAGTGATAGCCAAGTTGGTAGAACGCTTGCCTCGGTAACGAGGAGCTCAGGTTCTAACCTCGGCTCGCACCTCTGCGATATCTGGATTACATGTGCTAATCTCATTTTTGATCATGACTATCACTTGCTAAACCGTCGCGGAATACATTGTGAGGAAACATGCATGTCTGAAGGAACCCCTCAAAAAACGTGTGAAGTTCGCCAACCCGCGCCCGACCAGTGTGGTGATCTGTGGCCTAATCCCCCTCGTGTTGGAAGGCCTGTGCCCAACAGTGGGACATAAAATAGGGCTGGTATTATTATTGTATGCAGATGCACATTCACTAATATGCTATTCTGGTAAGTATTTACTCTCTCTCCAATCTCGAAGAATTTAAAAAAGATTTTTTTTTATTACATTAAAGGCAAGTATTTGATCTCGATCTCACCTGATGGTAAGGGACTATGAGATCTACGATGGAGCATACTTGCCTAGAAGGTACCTGTCCACATTAACCATTGTTAAAATTTACTTTTGATTTTAGGCAATCATTTTTTTGAGATCTCTTCATTTATCTGTACGAAACATGCAGCTCAATTACCCCTTATCTGTACTTAACATAAATGAGTTAATTTCAAATAATTGCCTCACTAATATTAAAGTATATTTTAAACGTTACAGTAGATGGGAAATTTACAGCTATACCTATCATTACAGCGGCGGCTTCTGTGCAACCGAGCTTCCTTATTACATTGCCACTTTCATTTTCCTTAGGAACGGGTGTGTATCGCCATTATACTTATTTCATAATTTCCTGTAGATATGATTTATGGACTCGGTTTTCTCTTTAATTACGCGTCTACCACGGTCTGGTCTAGATTAATCAAATAATTCATTGTGTAGTAGCGCTTGTAGCTTCAATAAATGTCACAATGCAATTAATTGATACTCCCTTGTACTCAGACTCGGGATTAAAGGACAAACTTAATTACTAGTTACAGTTACGTGAAACGGTTTAAATTTAATTTTGGTTACGTTTATTCAGTAGGTATACAAGGTGAAATATATTCCTCAGAACTAGTGTAGGTTGTAAGACACGAATTTAAGCCCCTTATTCGTGGTAAACTCTTGTTAAGCTATCAAAATTTTTATCGTATATATATTTTTATCGTGTATGTATTTTTTTATACCTTATAGGTAAGTATTTGATCTCGATCTCACCTGATGGTAAGTGACGATGAGATCTACGATGGAGCATACTTGCCTAGGTAGGAAGGCGGCAGTAGATCGAGACGCTACATTCACTAGGCACATGCAGCGCAACTAATTCTCCTACGGACGAAGGTGACTCGACCCCAAGACAGAGAACCAACCAAGATAATAAGAGTAGCCTATTAGATCGTATATATAATGTCCACAAAGTTGCTGGAGAATGTTTAAATAATATTTCTTGGCCACACGCCACTACCGTACAATGGACTGGGGGCGAACCAGTATATATTACTTATATAGATATTAAACATCCATGACTTGGGTATAAACCTTCGTGCTAATCATACAAAGTTTGTCCATACCAGGATTCGACCCGGGACCCTCGGCACAGAAAGCAGGGTCACTACCAACTGCGATAATCAGGCAGTAAAATGTAGACTATGATCATCAGTTTTCGGCCACGTCCGCAGTCATATTTAGTTTTATGCATAGAGATAAATGATTTGATTTATTTCTATTAGCTTTGGCATGATTTGTGCTTTACGTAACACAGTATGAAGTGCCCAGACTAACAATATCAGTGTAGTAACGTTTCTTGTAGTAGGAGTATCGGTGGATCCCGCCCACGACAGACGTCCGTGTATCGTAAATGTAAAACGCAATCAATTTGTAACGCCTCAAGCATACTGGACATTTTAAATATCATTTATGTTTTTAATATATTTATTATTTTTAATAAAAAATAAAAAAGGGATAATACTCTTTTATGATACACATAGAAAGAGTTGTAGAAATATATAACGTAATTTCTTCTACTAAATTTAATAGATATTTGCTATTAAAAATTGAAAAAGATGTGAGGAGTAGAGACGCACGAGCTTCTAATGGGATACTTTAAATATAAAGTCAGGTAACTCGGAGCGAATTTGGATTCCTAATATGGCATTTTCTTCTAATATTATATTCCTGGTGCATTTATGTTCGCTTTTAGAGCTAAGATCCAGTTTATTGATATGGAACCAATACCTACGTGTATTTGAGTTGCAACTCACACAAAGTCATAAACGGACCCTAAAATTGGTTATAACCGTAGTGTAAATAGGTCCTTGTGCTATAGAAAGCTGCTTGCCTTCGACGGCCGCTCGCAGTTCGAAACATACATAAAACTCGCTCTCAAATATTTAGCTTGTTTTCTTTTTGCGCCCGCGCACTCCCCAAGGCCGCGATGCGTCTGCGGATTATTGAATCGCATTCCTGCATTACAAACAATTGTATCCGACCATATTTTAGTTCATTATTTATTCGGACATTAATGGCGATTTTATTCCTTTTCCCAGATAATTAGCAGTGCAAATAAAATTAATTTAATATCTACATACTTATAAGAGTGTTGAAAGGCAATATTATTTATTCATCATATTTTTATTCCTTGTGGATTTTATTTCTTATCGATTTTATTTTGTGGTACGTTTACGTTACGTACGTGTGGTATGTTTTTTGTATTACTGTGTAGTTTGAAGTCCGTTTCGTATCATAACATATGCTTAAAACCTATTAAAAAACAATAATATGTTTTTATTTTCGTTTTGAGTCTGCAGCCGTATTTCAGCACCAAAGCTTGTTAGTCTATAGCTTCGCTAAATACTACAGGTTTTCAGTTTTCTCGTAAAGAGTGTAATAAACCGTGTCCAAGTTAATGTATCTTTAATTATCGTCAATTAGTATTTTTTGTTACAAATAAATTACATTTTATCGCTCTACTCTGCAAATCAAGATGAATGTTAAAGCAAAACTATTGAACGTCATACAATAATCACTACTAGTACATCGAAGCTGTTTAATTAGAATTGGCGTCTAAAATGGTTTGTAATTGCTGTGTGCACAGTTGAGAGGAACAGTCTCCGGCGTAAGCGCACGATATACTTTGTCGTAACTTCCAAACAATTAATTGAGCAATTGTTATGCCTGTTCAATCTCGGGAGCGAGATGGAAGGGGTGTGATATCCG
Organism: Pheosia tremula; assembly: GCA_905333125.1. NCBI lineage: Eukaryota > Metazoa > Arthropoda > Insecta > Lepidoptera > Notodontidae > Pheosia > Pheosia tremula. The sequence continues at coordinate 7,410,875 of HG995404.1, read as the reverse complement.
CAGAAGGACTGATAACGACATAATTACGCGACAAGTTTCACAAGACTCGTACTGGGCTTCTCATATCTTCATCGGTATTAAAAAACTGGTTGTCAGTTGCAAAAGCCTGTGCAAGTTTCGCCCAACAACAATGGCGGTAAACAAAACAAGTAAGGCATTAGCATTCTGTTACAATACGAAAGGCGTCGCGTTGCGAAAGCAGCTTAAGCTGAGAATGTAATTAATTGATATTTATGACGATAATTGTGTCAAATCGATTGGCTATGCAACACGAATACCGGAAGGCTGAGTTAATTGTTCGATTTCCAGTAAAATGTTGGTGAAAAAATCATGATAATAATAATATCGCCAGACGAACGTGCCACCTGCACGATCCCAAGCTAAGCAACGCTTGAGTTATCGATACTGTACAATGGACTGGGGGCGATCCTAGTATAATACTTTAGGTAATAAACATCCATGACTCGGGTACAAACATTTGTTCTCATCACCCAAACTTAGTCCCTACCAGGATTCGAACCCGGGATTTTCAGCACAGAAAGCAGGGTCATTACACACTGAACTAATCAGGTCCTCAAAAATATATAATCATAAATGACAATTAGTTTTTGGTACGATATTTGTGTTACAATTAAAAAAACTATCTAATGGCTGGTGTTAGGTGTGATTTTTATAATGTAGTTACTACGCGATAGACACTCATTCAGAAAATGAATTGTACTTATACATAAAACATTCAATGCCACTCGTGGTTCCACCATCTGACCCGAAGCCTAGTAAACAACATTTAAGTCGATCGCAACAAACCCTATACTTACTTTAAATCTCTCAAATTAAACTTAGTTGTTCTACATAGTACAAATTAACTAATATAATTGAACATTTCAATACGGAAACGCCGTTTTAGTTTACAAATGACCGTGTCGTGAGTAATTAACGACAGATACAGATTACAGACTTGCGTCACAATCATAACAGCTGTACAAATTACGGTAACACGGCCTAATCTACGAGTACACTCGAAAAACTTCAAGACAATCTTAGACACGTTTTCGCTATACAACTACTTAGATTCTGTGTAACGTACAGAGTTCTTTGTTGAAATAGGCAACACCTTTATTGAAGTTGCCAGGAATTAAGTAACATGGGCGAGGCGTTTAAAAAAAATGAAAGAAGGAATAATAAAAACGTATTGCTCCAAAGAAACCTAAATCATAAGGTAACCTATTCTAAAAATTAGAAACTGATAATAATGAGAGTCGATTCAATGGAGACGTTTGTTTATTTTGTGCATCGTCGTTAAATATTGAACTATCCCGACGAAAACCGGACATCTGGCAACACTTACCGTTATATTTGCCTTCATTTAGTTGCGAGCTCAGTACATCTGCGGTTCTCGGAACAATGAGCGAGAGATTAAACGCGTTGGCGGGAGTTGTGAGGCCATAGATCGATGGTTGATTTAATGGCGGCGTTCACGGTGACAATGGACGGAACATTTTGTAGAAAGTATACGGACTATAATTATCGTTGAGGTTATAATTGCCAGCCGATAAGAGCATATAATTGCCAGATAAGAAGATTTAAAATCATATTTAAATCTTCTTAGCTGGAAATTATTGGCGATCTTCAGCTATTCATTCTCTCACTTCCAAATTAGTAAGCCCAACGCTAGCAAAGGATATTTCCGCGTTCATTTCTCATTGACCATATCCAAAGGCCTTGGATACTTATTATGCATATCCAAAATCGTATATATTGTGGCGGCAATCGGCCAAGTATACCGGCCGGACCGCAGGGCACGTGCGCATTTCTGGTACCCTGGTACTTGTTACGTAGTATATGCAAATTGTTGGTATTTTATCTTGTTTGTTGCTGGTTAATGCTCCGTTAAAATAAGTGTGAAAGGTGCGGTACCTAGTTGTAATAAACAAAGTAGTATATTTAATATTGGTAACATATTGTTTGTTAAAGTTAGGGTCTGAAATAAAATTATTACTCAATCTAAACTTTCTTATGTAAGTATGAGTATACTTATACATATCGAATATTGCAATCGAGTATCGAATATCCATATAAATCAAGTATCAAGTAAAGCCCACACGTTTAATTAGTCTAATGAACCAAACATGAGTCAGTCAACAACGCAACTTCTAATATCTTGCCATATACCGCGTACTGAGCTTTCGCCGCATTATCTAGGCATCTGGGCACGAAGACAATGGCCCGCGCATGCGTAATGCGTTATCTCACATCTACCTCTTGCCACACTCTGCTCTCCTAATGAGAAGTCTGTTCCAAATCTGACGGAATGTGCTAATTAAAAAAACAGCATTAGGAGTAGGAAGTATCTACAGCCGGAGAAATTTCGTTGCTAATTGTTCTTAATAGATATTTTGTTAGCGCTTAGAAACAGTGGTATGTACCTTTATCAAGGCCTCTTTGTTACAGGTATTATAACGGTAGCCGTGCCTCCCAAAGAATGAGGAATAAGCAACGATGCTGGAGACGCTATTTTGGCCCAGACATACTAAAATTAACAGGTAAGTTTTAGATGTAAATACGTCGAAAGTCAAACTTCACGCGCTTGAAATACAACCTCAACTGTCTTGAGATGTTTAAATAAAGAACTCATTTACATATATTTTATAATAGTTTAAATAAAGTCACTGACCCCCATGTCAGAGGGATTCTCGGGCAGGGCCAGAAAGCGGCCGGACAAAAAAAAACTGCCTTCAGAGATTTATAGGTTACCGAACCATATGTTCAATTTCAACAGTTGGTTTTTAATTGTTATCGAATAAGTTGCATCGCCACCAATACATTTGTGGACGCTGATTCTCAGCTTACTTGTTCAATATAATGACCATTATATCGAATCTTATGAATAAGATGATAAGGGCTAATAAGAAAAGTACGACTTTAATCCAATCTGTATCGTATCTACTCGATACCTACTTTTAAATCAAAACCTTATCGAAACTTTTCACCTGTATGCTCCCAACTTTTTTTGTGGACTGTCGAGTCAGTTACTTCAACGTTACATAATAATGTTGGATAACGTCCATTCCTGACAATTTATGATAAAAGGGCATAACAGTAATCTTTATACATATTTCTATATTGTTCACTTCAATCACCGTTAGCTGTAAAAAGGTTCAAAGATATTACGAGTCCCGGTAAACTACCGAAATTGACCCCGGGCTTGTAAATCACGTTCTATTCATCTTAGTATGAAGGTAATAAATCTTAGTTGGTATGTAATCTCAGACATATTGAAATATAAACAATTTATTGAAAAGTAAGAATAGCTTTTCTGAAAGAATGTTCAAATGTGTGAGTAGGTATTGTGGATTTTAGGTTAATAATTTTAAAGTAACGAATTACAATGAAATAAAACTAAATTAACGGATTTTATCGCGTTTATTTTATGACGATACCCCGTTTCAAACGATGGCACTAGGACGTCAAACGCCTCGGTCCTCCCGTGACAATGGTTGATATAAATCAGCTAAAAGGTTGGGAAAGTAAAAACATAAAAATAAACGCGATATAGTCCGTTAAATTAGTTTTATTTCAATGTGTAATATTCGCGTAAATATAAAAAAAACAATATGTAATGAAGTACGATCGAATTATATTTCCACTTAAAACAATTAACAAAATTATTCTGAATTAACTATGTAATGTAGTTGATAATTTTCAGAATAAGCTCGTATATCGCAGAGTATATGGTTGAATTCTAATTTGCTTTATGCGGTCATTGATAAACGCTTCGAATAGGAAACTATACTTAGTTAGCGCTACGGGCTCCGGCCACAGCGATGACGTATCAAGCAATATGTTAAATTATCTTCGGTCGTAACTGTCTGTTATCAACGCTTCGATATGCAAGTAACTTATTGAGCCCTATAATGCAATTGAAAAGTAGACTTGAGACTTGAAATACTCCTTATTATAATAACGACTTTAATAAGGATTTCTTCCCAAAAAAATATTTTATGGAAGTTTAGATAATGTTTGGCATTAGATAAATAATACTCTTACTTCAAAATACTCTTTCTTTTTATTTTTTTAAGGTTGGCAATTGGCACACACACAAGAACATTTTTTCCAGTGCCGAGTACGTTTGAACAATTGTTGTAAAATTAAATTACCCGTTGATAATGATAATGTTGATGACGATGATAATGATGAATTTAATCCCCTACCCCTATCAGTAACGCTGTGGACACTTTACTGAAAAATTACCGGAAAATATCAACACACAATAGTTCATATCCAACTAGTATTATAAATATCTACGTTTTTTTCCTATCAATAAGTTTCTTTTAGTTGGTTGTTTTTTTATGTAAATATCATTGCATATACCTATTTTACAGACTATTATGAATAAATCCTAAATGGGTAAAGTATAAATTATATAGCTTTGGCAGTTTGTGGGTATAGGAAATAATCTCCGGAACTACTAATCCGATTCTAGAAATTCGTTAAAATCCATTTTCGTTGTATACGTTGTTCCGCCACACACGGCACAGACAATGCGTTTGCGCATTGTCAAACACCGCCCACATGTTCGTATAATTTCACAATTTATACGCGCCGCCTTACGAAACACATCTAACTGCGTACCGCGATAAATAACCAACGAATTACTCAGTTCGCACAGTACACGTGCGACGGTGACATTTGCATGCCTGAGATATGTTTACAGTGCGTTGGATCTATATTTTGTAGGAAGAGAATAATTGTACCGGCCCAGGCGCTGCTTAATCTAAGGGGAGCGGTGTACCACATCAGTCAGTTGGGGTATACATGGACTTGTATTACCAATTTAATCAATGTCGATCGCTCTCATCATCTAAATCAGCCTTTCCCAAAGTGGGCGATAACGGCCCCTTGTGGGCGATGCAGAACTAAAGGGGGCCTAAAGGGGGGTAAGAGACACAGAAAAAAAACGGGAGTGTTGTGTAGAGGCTCACAATAATTAATTTAATTTGAAGTTATCGTGAAAAAATAATTCATTCTCAAAGTGGGCAGTAGACAAAATAGGTTTGGGAGCCCCTGATCTAAACTGCCTTCGAAACTTCCTGATTGTTAGTGAATGCCTATTCAACCAATATAATTAAATGAAGACTTGAACAGATATGCGCCTTTTCTATAGACATTTATAGAGTCCGTGCAAAAAAAATTGCATTTGTGTGTACACATAGTTTGGTGTCATAATCTGAAAATGAAGACCCCCACGTGTGAGTCGTTAGGCTTGAGATTTTTCCAGCGTCAAGTAGGAATAACTTTTAAATAAAAAAAATTACCGTACTCCTCATTTAATTATTATCTTTATTTCATTCGTGTATGTAGATTTCGATTCTGTCTAGCACACTTTAAATCTAATTTTAAAATTCCTAAAATTTGTGATTTAAAGATAAGTCGCTCGTTGAATTATGAAAATTTGTTTCACACATTTGTTTCTAATTAAGTGCTACTCAGATTTTGAGGATGCTGCACAGCGCAACACCACATATTATGTACTCTATTTATATGTATATATGTAACAAAACGCATATACGTGATAGTCGCTTAGCTGTAAATGGTGTGCCTGCTTAGTGTGTGGCCCGTATATCCTACGAAAGACCTGTCGCTATCTCATAACAATTAGACTTGTCCATAATGTCAACCAATCATTCAATACCGCTACGAATAGCAAGTCTACTTAAATCCCATTCCGGATGACGCTGACTGGTTTGCGATTTCAATGAAATGCGAGCGATTTAGTTAGCGAATAGCTTTCACCGGCAAGAACGCTGGGTTGCGCCTTTCGGAGACAACATGGCCGCAAAAATGCGGAATTGTTTCTACACTATTGTGAATTTTCATCGGCTCCAGGAAGCAAACTGCTGTTTTTATTTTTAGAATATTATAGACTTAATACACGAGAGACTTAATTTAAAGCTTCCAGTATTAGTAGAGACTGACTCACTAATGAGCTGGCTAATAATCTGACTTTGATTAGATTTAGAATATCAGATTTCTACCTATGAGTATTTTCCTTTTCAAACCCAAACTGATTCCGGATTTCCAATTTACACAGCAATCGAAAAACTCACAGGTGTATATGGTCACGTACGTGGTCATTTTTAAAACTATATTTGGGAATAAAATCTGAAAATCACGAAGACACGACTCGGGGTTTGAATCTACAGTACCTTGTTTACAATGTTCGCCTTCGGCCACCTTGGATATCACTGCTATTTATATCCTAATAAAAAAGCCTGCCTCACAACTCTGTACCTAACTTTAGTCCTATGATTTATGCAATACGTATATGACAGTGTTTGTGGCAAGCCTTAAATCAATGCTCATTTCTAAGGTGCTGTTGTAGTGTAATTAAAATATCGATTGTTTATTTCTATATAACGATAATAGCTGTATAACTTTTGATACTACGGGCTATTCTTTAGTGGTATATGGCTACCTCTTCCTTCTTTACAGTATATGCGCTTATCCCGAGCAGTTGAATCAGTGCAGTATATAGCCATTACTTTATTTAATATTACAATAAATTACCACACAGGTATGCAAAGTAAGCAGCAGTGATAGCCAAGTTGGTAGAACGTTCGCCGCGGTAACGAGGATTGCCGGTTCAAACCCCAGCTCGCACCTCTGGGATATCTGGATTTCATGTGCGAATCTCATTTTCAATCGTGATTATCACTTGCCAAACGGTGAAGAAAAACACCGCGAGGAAACCTGCATGTTTGAGAGAACCCCTCGAAAGACGTGTGAAGTCCGCCAATCTGCACTGGGCTGGTATTATTATATTATTATTATGCAAAGTATACCTGTATCACTATTGAATATTTAGGTCAACCAAATCCTACGTATACATTTTACTGGAAACAGTTTACATAATCAATTCCATTTTATTGTCATTTAGGCGTCTTTAAGTGGCTTACGCGTTGACGTTTCCAATTCGTCTGAACGCCTTAAGCCGAAGCCGAATCAATAAATTTACGCGCATTTCAAATTTCGCCACACGTTTTGCAATTGCCTATTTATTAAGCTGACAAACATTTACAACCGGATAATACCGATTTGAATGTATTACTGCACTTAGAATACATTCTAGCTTTTCTGCGGCGAGGCGAGACATTTAACTGCGCCTTTTGTATCAGTCCCAAAAATAAAAATGATTTTTCATACAATGTTGACGTCTAGTTATAAATTAAGGAATTCTTGACTCTATTGTAGAGGTTTTTTAATTGTTAATTTAAGTATTGTACCAACCTAGTGTGTTTAACTGTAACATTACATAGTAAAAAAAGGTTTAGTTATTTTCACAACGAAAATAGAATAGAAAAATAGAATAGAAAAACTTACTACTTAAAAGTAAGTTTAAAAATGGCACATTTAGTAACGTACCCTGATGACCCTGAAGATGCTGGCCGCATTTCCTCGCTGAAAAGCCAAAGCTACTCGCCGAGCGAGGAAATGCCCGGCTCTTGGTTCGCCGGTTGTGTCTACCAATCTTTTTGATAGGCTTTGTATACATTCTATGGCGCTTAGACCCCACGGACCTACGGTCTTACTCCTAACGGAATGAAAGTAAATAGGGAGCCAAAAAAAACCCACCGCAAGGAATTGACTATATAGCTTATACATCAATAAACCAAGCATCGAACTGTGCTAACCAAAAAAGATATGCAGGAAGTAAATATCCAATATAAATCTCAGAAAGCAGCGTTGAAATCTGTGAATAAGATTTTATGTTGTATTTATTGATACTGACATAACAAGCCTATCATAAATTGGCTAATAACTGTTGACTATATTTGGCGGTAGGCGCAATAAACTCCCACAAACGGCTTCCAAACATGAGTAAAATCGTTTTTACATCGTACATTTATACGTTTTAATTTCTTGTTTTCTACTATTTTGATCAAATGTTGACTAGTTTATGTGGGGAATCTTATTTAATTTAATCAGATCCCTAAAAAAATACCTAAATTATTAAAGGACTACAATATTTTGAATTCCTACTGAGTTCACTAAAAAATAGTTAGAACTTAACAATTATAAAAATAACTACCCCTACGCATGTTTATTTGCTTGCTATAAATATCTACTTCCAAAGATCTAGTACTTACGCCGCAAAACAAACCTAAACCGCAATAGATGAACTAGATAAGCTTTTAATTAAAATCTCAGAGAAAAAAAAGTCATCCACCTGCGAAGCAATCTTGTAATAAATTGCGATTTCTGAAAGGAGCTATTATTAAACGAGGCATTTAAAAAGAATAGAAATAAAAGAGGTCCCTGGGGCAAGGAGCGATTAACAGCGCACAGATTAACCAATAAATCGAATCGAGACCGCTTAGGGTTGACAAAGCCTGGGCTAGCAGCAAAAACATTATTGTGTTCCATCCATTACATCTCCCAGAGCTTATCTAAGTCAATAAATGGCAGTATCAAATTCACACTTAAAATTATATCATACAACTACTAGAATAATATGTAGATTGGTTTGTATACGTAACTGAACCAAGTGAAAATCTTTTTTTTGATATCATTGTCATATTTATGATTCAAGCTACCAACCCTATTCAATTTCAAATACATATGGCGCCTGCATTCCCAGATTTCAGCTTTATACGTAGACTCACATACTATTTTTTGAAAATGTGGCAGCCCTAGTGGCCGCGAGTAGTCCGCGCTGTGACGGGGGCGCGCGACATCCACACAGCCGCCATAATGACGTCCGATAATCGGCGACATCCTTCTCGGATCCTTTGAAGATGTTCAAGGAATCCAAGCATTGCCATTGAAAAATTGAGAATTTTAACGCAGGAACCAGTTGGTGTTAAATGAGGCTCGGTGAGCCTCATTTTAGCTTTTAGAGATTTTTTTAATCTACTTTTCTAAATAGAATTGTACCTTACTCTGATTATATTATGGGCCAACATAATATAGAATAATTACTTTATTATTCTTAATAAAAAATAAAATAAATTTATAGAACATTTGGAAATTGTAATTGGTATACCTACCAACCATTATAGAATATCTTGGTGGTAAAATACATAAGATATATATTATTGTAAATCAACCAATCTTGTGTGGCTCTTTCGTATTTTTTTGTAAGCGAGGATTTCTAATTATCGTTCGTCTTTGCTAAGTAATTAGCTGTCCCGCAAACTTCGTACCCCCATTACTGAATTTTTCTCATGTATTAATAGTTGTTCTGCAATTCGGAGTGGAGACGAAATCCAAAAATCAATTATCATAAAAATCGGCCCACCTGTTTTTGAGTTATAAATAGTGTAACTAACACGACTTTGTTTTTTAATATAGCTATCATACAAGACAACCCATAATAGATCATAACTGTCATAGGCAATAATGATTCTATAACAACGGAAACGACTGTTTACATAATAATAAATTTCCAAAATCATATCTCATAACGACCCAATAAAAAAGCAAAACTGACCAATAAATCGTCTATGAATAGAATCTTGAATAGGCCCATTTAATTCAGAGTCACATTATCGCAATCTTCTTAGCATATTTATTGGCGATTCAGCTATCATTTCATTTTTTGCTGGCATGCCATGTGCAGGCACGGTCGTGACAAGCCTAATTGACCGCGGTCCAGGGATCAGACGGAACGCATGCAAAGGCACTGTCGCGTCTATTTGCCGCGCATAACCCGGCGTGCAATGCCAAAAACGTCCTTCCGTGTAAACTGGTTAAAGGAGTTGCCTTTCCTGCGCCGGCTAATCAAAGTTAGAAACGGGATTCGCTAGTATTTCTATCACATTATTATTTACTGATATTGTATCTTCTACGATAGGAGCAACATACGTATAGTGTGTAGTCTAATAATTACAAGTCTATTTATCGCGTAAAAGTGTTTTCTATGGCAAAAAATCATAATGTACTCGATTGACATTAACATTAAATTAAGTACACTTAATTGAAGTTGCATTTAATGACTTAATTCTTTTTCTTTTCTCTATTCAACCTCTGGTATTCAACACGTTAGATCAATTTATTTATATTTGATCAATGTTGCCCAATTATACATACATCCAGTCTACATGCATATTAGTTTTGTAGCAGTTATTTGCCCGAAAGCGCCCGCAATGCAACTCCTAAAACGTTCTTCCGTATAAACTAGTCGCCATAGTGTCCTTTTCTGTGCAGCATCGGTTAGGTAGCATCTAATCAGGCTCGCGGCGTCTTATAAGGAATAGCATTGTGTTGTGGCTCCTGTGATAGCGATGTATTTATTTAATATTTTTATCGTATCGTTGTACGGTTATACCTCTTAAAACCTGTTTACAAGAAACATGTCCAAGAACAAATGACGATTATCCGTACAATCCTGTAACGCACTATAAAAGTTTTCGCATGACGTAATATATATACAAGAATCTGTCAGCAATAGTGGGGCATAGCGGCCAGCCCTGTCTGGCTGCAAAACTTTCCTCTTTCCGCTAATTTAAAAAACATAACTTATTACTACATCCTCTAATGCCATAAATTTGAGTGGACCCAAATTTATATCTTCATTATATTACTTTCTCTCTCTATATTTTAATTTTCGGCTTCAAAAGCCAATCAACGAATTAGATACATTAACAATCGTTTCCGGCAATTGAATATATGGACAGCTTAATTCAAATTATTATTCCAATCCGATATCATCAATTCGATCAATCGATTAAGCTAATTTGAAAACAGATAATGCGCCTAAATATCATAGACACTGCGTATGAGGGTATTGAGTGCCTCTTGAATGAATAAACGAAAGCCGACAGCCCTGAATGAAAAGCTCGCTGCAGATAGAGCGGCCACCGGTCGGCAAACTATTCCACTCGACTTACGATAATTGCGCGTTGTCGTTACACTAGTTACACAACTGGATACAGAAAAAAAAACTTATGCTTGACTCATTCTGGCTTCACCTTGTGTGCTTAGATTGAGCACTCTCCTAGATATAGCTTTGACGCAGGATAAATATGTAGTTTGAGATAACATTTTTAAATACGAAGTATACAAGTATTACACGATTAGATGTGATTTTATGTGAATGATTAAAAAAAAACATATAAGGTATCTTTAGGGGGTCTCAAAGAGTGGAGTTCATTCTGAAGTTCTTTTTCTTGCCAAAATATAATTTAGTAATGAGGTTTAGAAAAACCCATTTAGAACTTCCCATAAGGTAACTAAATACTTTGTCGGGATTATTTCCTCACACGAAACGGAACTCCCAATTGTTATATTTCATAACAAGTTTAGGTATACGGAGAAGTGTAGCTATCGAGGATATAACTGCCTGTCCACTTTATGACCATTTTCGTATAGCAATACTCAGCTCTAGCGCAACAGTTGTCCCGGACCTATAGCTGTATCGTTCAAACGAAAAATTTTTTACCTGGTCACAGATAGTCACCGATAGTACAAACATGCACTACGTACTAACAAGCAAATATTTAGTACAAAGCATGTTGGAACGCATTAGCTTGCATCATAGTACAGTTCAACGATAAACATGACTGTCGTCGACAACGGCCCGCGTCCTGTCCGTATCCGTATGCTTGTCGAATAACAAGGGAGTTACTAATCGGATAGAATAATAACAAGGGCAATCGATTAAAAGTTTTGATCTGACATTTAGTTGGAAGAGGCTAATGGCTGTGTGTGCAATTCGTTGCTCTGTGGCAAGTTTATGATGTAGCCAGCCGTTCTATAAATTTGACTGACGTCTCGTCCTATCATGATTTCTTTGTATCGGTGCTTATCAACCGATTTCTATTCATTACTCAACCGACGGAAATTATTAGTTTTTTTTTTATTTTTAATTAATTCTCTGAGCTATCCTTATCCCTATTATATTGTAAATATTAAAGTGTGTTTGTTTGAGCATCACGCAAGAACAACTGATTATCTTTGAAATTTGGTGCAGAGGTAGTGTTGCAATTTAAAATAACATATAGGCTATCTCTTCATTCAAATAAGTCGCCCAAATTGGGTAAACTTAATTATATCGATAAAAAGTAGAGGAAAATACGTACCTACATGGCAGCACTATTGGGATGATGACTTGAAAAATGATGACAAACGTTTTTTATTCTGAACATGAACCAATGAAATTTAGATGTTAAAATCAGTCTACCTCCCACTCAGTTAATCCCCTAATCTTATCCTACAACTACAGCTATCACTTCTCATGACGTTCTGTCAGTCCATTTCCTATTCATACCATCAGACAATAGGCCGGCACCCTGACAAGGGCCAGGCGAGTACGAGTGATGCAATAATACTACAGGCGGGATAATTAGTACCTCATTGAACTGCTATTAATGTGGAGTCATTGGGGATAATAGCCCGACAGTGGGCCCACTCGGCCCTCGTGCGATGCAATAGACGATTAGTGGACTGATAGGTAGTTGAGTGGGATTAACTCGATCACCGTTTTACGAATCTGACTAGGGTTTGTGATTGGATGGGTGATACAAGGGTACATTTCTGTCTAAGTTTAAAGTTATTTTAGATTGATACATATAGCTATGTTTATATATACGTTGTCAATATATGAGAGCAAATTGAAACCATTGGACTTTTTTTTTATTTGATTACATTGTCATTACATGGATTGGCAGAGTCGGTAATGATCCAGCTTCTGTAACGGGCGCCCATGATCAAATCCCGTTAGGGGCAAACTTTATATGAGCAGCACGAATGTTTGTACCCAAGCCCTCAATGTTTAATATATATTAATTAAATATAATACTAGGATCGCCCCCGGTACATTGTACCCATAATACTTAGTTTGGGATCGTACAGTTTGTGTGTTTGTCTGGCGATATTATTATTATTAATGTGGGTAGGTATATAGTACGAACATAAAGATTGATCACACATTCGGATATTAATTTCTTTACACTTTTCTCTATGAATATAATAGCAACATTTTTAACATGGTCGATTATAATTTTCTGAGTAATTAATATTGCACGCATGCGATACAATTTTACACGTATTAAATGGAGAAAGTTTTACAATTTTCTATCATCACTTCACGGTTTTATAAAAAAAAATGTTATGAAGCGTATTTCTCAATTATATTTTATTCATATTTCTAATAATAGTTGCCGTTTATCACCTATCACAAAGATAAAACAGATGAGAGTCGCGAATAACACATTGAAGCAAAAAAAAAGCCAGCTGATTTGTGTAGAGCACGAGTATTTCGTACGCGCCCTTCCGTCTGTAGTAGTTCTTCGTCTGAGTTTATCAAGCCCTTTTCCCGTATTTTAATTATGTTCCCAGCAAATGTTCCTAATGTAACCAAAGCGTCATTGAAAATAATGCTATCACTGTCATTCTTATTAATGAAATCGGTAGCGTGGCGAGCGGGACAGCAATATGTTAAAGTTACGTTACATACTGTGCTTGAGCCACTGCTCCATAAATTACTTAAACTGATTAAATCCTAAAAATGTTTTACGACCTGATTACTTGGTAGTAACCCTGCTTTCTGCGCTGAGAGTCTCGCTTTCGAATCCTATTAGGGACGATCTTTGTGTGATGAGCACGAATATGTGCAGTTGTACCTGAGTCATGGATGTTCATATCTATATAAGTATTATATAGTGAGTTCGCACTCAGTCCATTGTACGGTACCCATAATACAAACATTACTTAGGGTGGGACCGTATAGCTTTTAACTTATTTATAAACAGGTGAAATAGTCCCAAATATACTTTAGAGACTAATGACTACAAATAACTATACTAACAAGGTACTTTAGCCTAATTAGATGAAACTTTCAAAATCAGCTTTGATACATATGTTTACTAAATAACATGCCTACATCATTAAAGAAAATGTAGCTGGTCAATTATAACAACGTTATATAATTAACTTGATAATTTTATTCTTAGTTTGCAGGTTCGTTACATGGTTTTTTTTCATAGGTTAAGAATCAGAGACAATATTATTTTAGTTTTAAAATACATTCATAGACATTAGTATGTTATAGCCAAGCAGACAATATCGACTAAATCAATTGGAACATGCCCCCAGCCTTGAAAGCACTGCCTTTCAAAGTAGATCTTGGTTCTCAGCTACTGGTCCAGCAACGGACAGATTTTTGTGAATGCCCGTCTCACGATGCCTGATGCGGTCTTGATGTCTGCTACTCTTGCAACACCATCGGTCCCTGGGATGGGTTTAATGATGCGCCCAAGGTGCCACTTCAGCGGTGGTAGATGATCGTCTTTGATGATTACGAGCATGTCAGGACGCAGCTGAGATGAGTTCTCCGTCCACTTGGTTCTGATTTGCAGTTCAGAGATGTATTCTTTCGCCCATCGCGACCAGAAATTTTGTCGAATTTGCTCCACTCGTTGAAAGCGCGTGAGCCGATTTGAAGGCGTCTGCGTCAGGTCAGCGTCAGCTGGCGATGTCAGCGGGCGGCCAACCAGGAAATGTGCTGGGCTGAGTGGTGTGAAGTCATGCGGATCTGTAGACATAGGACTTAACGGACGGGAGTTAAGGATTGCCTCGACTTGAGTCAACACTGTGCTGAACTCTTCGTAGGTCAGATGTGCGTTTCCTACAACCCGGCGTAAGTGGTATTTGCAAGATTTGACCCCTGCTTCCCACAACCCACCAAAATGAGGCGCATACGGTGGAATGAAAGAAAATTTAATATTTAGATTAGTGGCGTATTCTATTATATCAGGGGAACATTTTGATAAAAATTTGGAAAAATCATTCATTAAACCGACAAAGTTTTTTCCGTTGTCGGAAAATATCTCACATGGCTTGCCACGGCGTGAAATAAAACGCTTTAAAGCTAATAAATAGGCATCCGTAGAGAGATCACTTACTAATTCTAAGTGGATAGAGCGTGTCACAAAGCAAACAAATAAACAAATGTAACTCTTTATAGTTTGAGCTCCTCTACCTTTGCGATTAAGTATGAGCACCGGCCCGGCGTAGTCAACGCCACACCGCTCAAACGGAAAACCGGGAGAAATGCGTTCTTTGGGCAGGTTCCCCATGATGGGGTTGATCGTACGGCCTCTCAATCGACAACAAACTACACAATCGTGAACAACCTTCCTCGCGAGGTTCCTACCACCTAATGGCCACCACGTCTCCCGTAAATTAAATAAAAGCGCCTGGGGAGCAGCGTGTAGCATTTGCTTATGTTCATAACGAAAAAGTAAAATTGTAAAATGATGGTTAGATGCCAACAGCACTGGGTGCTTTTTATTGAACGAAAAATCGACTGAGTTTAGAATACGACCACCGACTCGCATTATTTTATCGTGGTCGATAAACAAACTCAACTTAAGCAAATGCGTATTTTTTAATTTCGTATTTTTCGCTACAGATTCGTATTCAGCGGGAAACGATTCCAACTGAGAAAGTCTAGCCAGTGTGAATACAGATTGTCTCAATTCGTCCACATTGAGAGCGCCAGACCGCCGACTGCCTTTATTGCGCGCATTGTAAATAAATCTAAGAACATAAGCGGCTGCGCGTTTCATGCGGTTGAATTGAGAAAATCGGCTATACGGAAATAGTGAATTTGGTACCTGGGTAGACACTAACGTGTGTGATATTCCTGATTTGATTTCAGGCAATTCTTCATGCGCGTGATTGTCTGACTCCGATGCTACTTCAGTGCAACTGAACTCGAGTTCACGAAGGAAATTTGGGCCTTCCCACCACAGGGGGGACTGTGAAAGCTCTTGCAAACCGACGCCGCGCGATACCAAGTCGGCTGGATTCTCTCTCCCGCTTACGTGGCGCCACTGAAGTTCCTTCGTCAACTCGTGGATTTCAGCTGCCCTGTTTTGCACAAAAGTTTTTAAAAGATTAGGAGGCATGTGTAACCACCCTAACACTATAGTGGAATCAGTCCAGAACATTGTTGTGTCAAATTGTAAATTAAGTGATCTGCGCACCTTGTCGTACAGTCTGGCACCGAGTAAAGCACCGCATAATTCTAGCCTCGGAATACTAACAGGCTTTAATGGAGCGACCTTGCCCTTGGAGCATAACAGCCTCACTGATACAGTATGGTCATTGCACACTGTGCGTACGTATACACAAGCGCCGTACGCTGCCTGCGAGGCATCAGTAAAGATGTGTAGTTCTCTGCGTGTAAAGTTGCTAGCTGTGACGTGACGCGGGATGCGTATGACGGTAAGTGCCGATAAACCATTGACGAACTGGTTCCATGCCCGTGCGACGTCAGCTGGCACTTCCTCGTCCCAGCCCAACTGTAACAGCCACATTTTTTGCAAAAGAATCTTGGCAATCATTACAGTTGGGCTAAGAAACCCTAAAGGATCAAAAATTTGAGATGCATGTGATAGGATAGCGCGCTTTGTTAATTTAGAACTATCACATTTAAATTGTGTATTAAAATAAAATTCATCAGAAGCCGGGTGCCAACCCAGTCCTAATGTTTTACATTGACCGTTGTCGCTTAAATTTAACTTCTCTGAAGCGCTTGAAGTTATAGGTTTTTCAATTTCAAAATTAAAAATCCATTTTCGTAACGGGAAACAACCTGATTGTAAGACCGCCGCGGTTCTCTCGCATAACTGTAGCAGCGTCTCTTTGTCATCTATACTGAGAATCATGTCATCAACAAAAAAATTATCATTAATTATTGTTTGGACCGCGGGATCCGGACAATCAATCGCGAGCTGTTTCAGGCACCTAATGCTCAAAAATGGAGCTGAAGCGGTTCCATAGGTGACCGTGTTTAATCTATAAATACCTAGCGGCTCAGCTGGGTCGTCGCGCCAAATAATCAACTGTAGATCACGTTGTGATTCGTGAATCAGACACTGCCGGTACATCTTTTCAACATCTGCGCATGCAGTGTACCTATGTTGCCTAAATCGTAATAAAATGGTGACTATATCGCTTTGTAATGGCGGCCCTACCAGCTGAAGATCGTTTAACGACTTGCCACTGCTAGACGCGGCGCTTGCGTCGAACACAACACGAAGCTTGGTTGTCGTGCTGTGTTCGCGGAAGACACCGTGATGCGGCATAAAATAATGCGGGGTTCCGTATGTAGGCACGCGTGTCATATGGCCTAAGCTTACATATTCGTGTATGAAATCGCTATATAGTTTTTTCATATTTGGATCGCGTTGTAAACGCTTCTCTAACGCTATAAAACGGCGCTCGGCTTGAGTGAATGTTTCACCCAAGTCGGCCGGTGAATGTTTGAGAGGCATACGTACACAGAATCGTCCGCTACTATCACGCGTAGTATTCTTCACGAAACTATCCTCGCACGCACGCTCCTCGTCGGTACGCGTATCGCATAATGTGGGCAACTCTTCTAATTCCCAGAATTTTCGCAGTAAGCTGTCAACAGAATCAAGCGTATTAGTTAAATTGCATTGGATATACCTATTTTGATGCGGATTTAAATCGATAGGCCCTGAAACTATCCAACCCAATTTAGTATTTTGTAAAAAGGGTCCATTTTTCAACCTCATTTTACCATTGTTGAGCAAATCCCAAAATATGTCAGCGCCTAGTAAAATATCAATAGCTTGGGATTCGCAAAACTGCGGATCTGCCAACTGTATGTTGTCAGGAATTGTAAACTGTGCGCTTTGTTTACATACAATGGGCAAAGTAGATGTGATGCGCGGCAACACAAAACATTTGATGCGTGTCGAGTAAGTACTTATGCGCGATTTAATCTCGACATCACATACTTGCGTGGAATGTGTCACTGAATTACCTACCCCTCGAATTTCGTGTGTGGACTGTATTAATTTTGTGTGTAATAAATCGCATAAAGAATTGGTAATGAAGCAATGTTGACTACCGCTGTCGAGGAGTGCGCGTGCTACGTGATAATTTTCGTGATCATCAGCTATCTCGACTAACGCAGTAGACAGTATCACCTGTTGCAAAGGCATAGACAAATTGCAATGTTTGTCTATGTGCGCGTTATGTACTTGAATACAACTAACTTGTGGAGAGTTCTCTTGGCTAGTAACCGGACTAACCCCCTGTTCGCTTACATTTGATGCGTATAATGATACAGTTTGATTGCTTGACATGTCATTGTGAATTAATGAATTATGTTTTTGGTTACATTTGCGGCATGGTCCAAATCTACAATTCTCTAATGAATGGCCTGTGCGCAGGCAATTTTCGCATAATTTATTAGCATGAATGAAATTAAGTTTTACCTCTAAGTTACTGTCTAAAAACCTTTGGCATGCATATATTGGGTGATATGCCGAACACATCAAACAAGGTTTTTTAAAATTAACAATCTTTTCTTGTGGCTTATTGTGAGAAACATTGCAGTGAATCTTGTGGTTGCCATGGGCTGCTGGGGTGAATTTTTTAACATCATTAGACAATTTGTATCCATGTGACACCAACAATGTTTCTAACATGTCAGCCCGGTCTTTAAGAAATTTAAGCAAATCACTTACTTTAACTGCTGTTTGAGAACTGTGATATAATGTAGTGCCTTTGTATTGCTCCCACTCTCGCTCAGTGGTTTCATCCAATTTTGAGGTCACTATATAAATTATTAATGTATCCCAATGCTCTGTGGGCTCTTTTAATATTTTTAAAGCGCGTAGATTCTTAAGAATAGTATCAATAAGTTTCCTTATATGATGGGGAGACTCTTTAGAAATTTTCTGTATAGTGAAAAGAGCCTTTACATGATTATGTACCAACAGCCTAGTATTGTTGTACCGATTGAGAAGCAATTCCCATGCCACCAAATAATTATCTGCGGAAAACTCAAGAGAATCTATTACTAGCTCTGCACTGCCCTTTAATGAAGACTTGAGGTAGTGGAACTTCTGAATAGCACTTATTTCACTGGATTGATGTACTAGTGAGATAAATGTGTCTCTAAACTCGAGCCAGTGTTCATATGCACCGTCAAAGGTTGGCATGGATATTGTAGGTAACTTAATAGATTGTGACTTGTTACTAGACATGTTGGAAGTGATCTCTCCATTGTTAATCAAGCATTCCACCAATGACATGGAACTGTAATAACTATTCTCAAATAGTTCTCTTTGTGATAACTGATCGTCAAGCTCACTATCACTGACAAATTCCTCAATTTTAGATTGAATACTATTAAACTCGGCGAATAATGCAGATGCGCCTTGTATGCGTAACTTTAAATCAACTTTTTTCTGACTGTCTATGTCATCATGTTGACAATTAGTGATATAATTAGAGAGCTTAGTTAGCCTGCCCTTTAGAATGCCTCTTTTTTTAATAAGGTCGCGAAGAAAAGGGTCATTACTTGTATCAGAGCTAAGCCTGTTAGGCGATTTATTGCGTGAAATAGCACCGTCACATACGCTCATTGTGGTTAGGTTTTAAGAAGCAGAGGTACTTACGGTTTCCCAGTGGTATAGCAGCCGATGCTAGCACGTCACAAAGCTGCTATGTACAAAGAAACCGCGCAAGCATGCACCCCTCATGCACCGAGCCACTGAAAAAGTTCAGACACAGTACACAAAGCTGAAGCGGAAAGTTTAGGTTAGGATGGGATGGTTAGCCGTACCCGATGATGCGCTTATGAATCTTCTTCTTGTTCTTTCTTTACGAAATATGATGCGAGAATATATTTGTAGATGAATTCTTGGTTGGCGTGATGATGCGACGCCACGATGTCTTCAACCACGTAGCGATGACTTGCAAGACATGACGGATTGCGTTGTCCGTACTCGTCGTAAAATCCGTAGGTCGCTGGCTTTTATGTGGCGAAGAAGGTCCACATGGTCAATTATAACAACGTTATATAATTAACTTGATAATTTTATTCTTAGTTTGCAGGTTCGTTACATGGTTTTTTTTCATAGGTTAAGAATCAGAGACAATATTATTTTAGTTTTAAAATACATTCATAGACATTAGTATGTTATAGCCAAGCAGACAATATCGACTAAATCAATTGGAACAGTAGCTGTCGAATTGAAGATTTATATATTGTTTAGTAAGTAATCTATTAATGGGTTCCCAAACTATTCGGCCGCTAGACCACACATTGTGGGGGAAATATCGATTTCACAACGATTCGATCACGATCTATTCGATTATTCCAACGATGTTACGAGTTACAACGATATTGTTTTAACGGAGTCAGGCATTGCTCAGTGCTGTCACATCCATTAATATTATTCAGTGTTGAAATATTAAGTATACCTGTTATTTTTTTAAGAATATCAATTATAGTTCTCAATTTAATATTAGGCTATGTATTCCGCTGTTTATATATTTTTATGATCATTTCCAAAATAGATAAATTATAAAGCAAGTATTACATTTTTTTATCATCCAAATTTTTTTGTGTCTACTTAGTACATAGTATAGAATGTATTACCCTCGCGACATACTCCAAATTCTCCGTCGCTCGAGGTGACATGATATCCCATAAAATCGATACCCCAACACTAGATTAGAGATGTACGTAAAGATCGAATGTGATAACAAAAATGCCCGTGCGCATTGGTGTTACGAAACCAACATCCGGTGAACGGGTTTCCACTAGCGCAGGCATGCACACGAAACCAGAGACAACATAATGCACTCAGCTATTTGAAACCGTAACTCACTGGAGTGCACTCGATAAGAGATAATGGTGACTTATTAGTAACGTTATTTGACTTACAACACATGAAAATAACTTAGAGATGGAATCAATATTTGAAATAATCCGGTATTTTACAAACATGGAACGAGGCTCCTATGCGTGCTATTTGATATCGTTTAATAATCCACTATGCTATTCTGAAAATGGTAAATCACCTCGGCCGTCACACTTCACGTGGGATGGGAGAATTTTGTTTCAGAATAGGTACTAAATCTTATTCATAGACGTCAAAATACTCACACGACGTAATTCTTCTCCTTTCCGTTGTCACTTAATGGCGCTAGTGTAAAGCACTATAAAAATACGAAACTAATCTCACCGCGGATTTGATTTCAAGTGAAATCGCAAATAAACATTTCAGAATAGAATAACTGTGTATTCATTTTAAATCTATTTCTCTGGAAATCAGTTATACGAGTTATGATTATGATTATTCGTTTATGACTTCACAATATATTGGTTTGTCATAATAAACATACTTCGAAAGTGTCTGCAAACATAAAAACCATATGCATTACGGTTGCGTCGGATATTCGCCAAACAAGTCTATAACTGTGGGCTGTTGCTGGATTGAATTTGATGAAATAATATGCTAACTGCGATACAGCTACCAATGTATAATAATAGAAAGCCATGATTTACGTGCATTGTCTTTTATCGCTGGTAAAGATTGGAAATACAAACGGATTGATTTAGTGCAAGGAATGTGGAGCAGACAGTAGATTTGAATACGTTGTGGTTTGTGTTTATGTGTTGGAAAATTGAAGGCAAATTACGAATGAAAGGCGGGACTGGCGAATCAAGTAACCACTGGACTATAACGCTAAATATATTTTATTGTATCGTCATATTTAATTTATGTGATACGAGTACTAAGTGTTAAAATATCAATTATCTCTCAAAAATACAGAAATAATACTAAAATATAAAATTCTGATGACGAAAAATTAAACACTACCGAAGTAAAAGTATATGACGTCACCACAGTAAGTCTGTACGACGCGAACTCGACTATGTCTCCACTATTACTTTTATCAACTAGCGAAAACCTTTCAAACATAAATATATTTTTAAAAATCTTTTACGATTAAAAAGAAATAAGGTCGTAAGTTCCATAAACTCTTGATAAAAAAAATTGCTTCCATATTAAAGTGCGCATAGACCACCCACTGATTTCCGCTAACTTTGCTTATCATTTAATTGATATTTGATCAGCGATTTATCATTGCGATGGTACGCTACCGATATTATCTGTCGAATATTGATTGAGTTCTTTCACAGCTAGGTATTCAACAATATAAACAGTTTATGCAACATTGATATTAACAGCAATGATTTTTACAACGTCATTTTTGTTATAGCAAACAATTCAGTATTTTGAAGTCGAAAACTAAAGTTAATTAATTTAAATAAAACTTATTTTACAGATTTTATCGCGTTTATTTTATGTGTTTATGTTCCCGACCTTACGGCGCTTTACAGCAACCGTGGTAACGAGAGGACCATGGTTGAGAGTCCTCCCGTGACCATGGTTGCTGTAAAGCAGCCGAAACGTCGGCAACGTATAAACATAAAATAAACGAGATTAAAAGTGAAAAAATAAGTTTTATTTCAATGTGCAGTATTCGCGTAAATATAACAAATTCATTCTCAAATGTAGAAACGTATCAGGAAACAACCACACTATAATAATTATTAATTATCTAGCTGCGCCCGGCGGTGTTACCCGCGATAAAAAGTATGAAAAATTAAAAGAACTATCCCACGGGAACCATACATTTTACCGGGATAAAAGGTAGTGCCTATGTGCTATTCCAGACTATAATCTATCTGTGTGCCAAATTTCATCCAGATCCGTTCAGCCGTCCGGGCATGAAAGAGTAACAAACATCTATCCATCTATCCATCCATCCAAACTTTCACATTTATAATATTAGTTCCATCTATCCATCCATCCATCCTTCCATCCAAACTTTCACATTTATAATATTAGTATAGATTTATAGGGCTTCTGGAATGACTGATAATAATTATATAATTAAATTATTCGTTAGTCCAAACCGCTTACAAAATGCACTATCACTTAGGTGTGAACAAAACAATACATATAATACAGATTCACTTTAAACTAATTGAATATAATTATTCACCTATTGTCAGCGTAACGAATTATTTTAATAATTGCATTACGTCATAACAAAAGTTGCAAAATGTGTCAGTGGTCGACATCATGAGAAATGAATTATATAAGGCCACAATCGCGTGCATCATTGTCTTGAAGCCAGCTGACCGGTTCAGTACCTACTTGTGTATTACACAATGCTTTGTACTTTAAGTTGTCTAAATAACATCTATCGATGATATACGCACGAATCGATATTCTGTAGATATCTATACATATAAATAAAATTGGAGTGTCTGTTTGTAATATTAAAATAACCGCTTTTTACTAAGTGCATTTGGATGTATACACGGTACCTATAACGAAACAACATTTTTTAAAAATTTTGTCTGTCTGTCTGTCTGTCTGTTTGTTCCGGCTAATCTCTGAAATGGCTGGACCGATTTTGACGGGACTTTCACTGGCAGATAACTGATGTAACAAGGAGTAACTTAGGCTACTTTTATTTTAGAAAAAAAAGGATCTCACGAAAAAAAATTAAAACCAATGTTGCAGCGCTGCGCCTGATTAAGTTTGATAGCAACAACCTGCAATGCGTCCCGCGGGCTCAGAACGCGCGAGCAGGCTGTTGTCTTTGTTAAATACCACGCGGACGAAGTCGCGGGCAACAGCTAGTTATTGTATAAATATGAACTCCTTTATTACTATCGATTACTAGCCTCTTTAAATTTTAGTATAGATCCTTTATTATGGAAGATCATATTATTGTACACCACAGTCCAAATTAACTATAGAAAAAAATAAATGCAAGGGGTGAACCGAGACCGCGGTTTCAATTGAAGTACAGGCGTATTATAGGAAATTTTAATCAGCACGTATTTGCCGTGAAAAAAAATACATACAATTCTATAACCGATATTACGTAACATTGTAACAATCAGATATTCTTACAAATAAATCGTTGAAGGCAATCATCAAATACTCAGTTCTGTGACATGTCTTTTCATTAATCAAAGAAACTAGGACAGATGTACACTATTTACGATTTACGATACGAGCCTATCCGCAAAATTGCTTCGGCACATTGCGAAATTAGTTGTCAACTACTAAATTATACCCACCATAATGAAATTGATTTTAAATATTGCGATGTAATAAGGCAGAACTGAATAAAAGATGAACAAAAAATATTATATTTGATTTATTCAAATGCACATTGCGAAATGAGTTTTCAACTACAAAATTATACCTAAAGAAAATGATTTTAAAACACGCTATGTTACAACACAGAACTAATGAATAGATGACTAGAAATAAAATACATAAGATTTATTGGAATATGCATCGTAATTATTGACGGTGTAATATGCAACAGAAAGATGCATAGAAAAAAAAACAAACATTTAAAAAGTCAAACATAATATCGGTTTATTCGTTTTCTAAAGATCATTGATCGTATATTTTTAGCGTCGGGGACAGCTCAATTATCCACCCTATTTTATTTACAGAACGCGGTCCGCAACGCCATTAAAAAACAAGTATTTAGTAAATCTTTGAGGAGTCGCATTTATTATATTGTTACGATGCGTATAAAAGAGGTATCGATAACTCGAGAAATAATCATCGAAGCTTCTAGAAACAAAAACGCATTGTTGGGTCCAAGGTCCCCTATCGATCTGTGAAGAAAGATCTAGAATCGTCAACAATAATGCAACCGGCTTCCCGAATATATCTCGTATTATTTTTATTAAAATTATTAGTAAACAAAAGGCGAGGACAATGTAATTCCTGGAACTGGGAGTTCTCGGAATAATACCGATTTCACGAATGCAGCTACGTACACTAGAACATTCTAGCCCCTCCTTATTACCGAGTAAATAAGGTTCAGTTTCCTTATGGAACATTTCTGTTTAATGTGTTTTTATCGACACCTTTCTGGAAAGATCCACCCTCGCTATTTTCGGACTATAAATAGTGTGCAGGACCAGCGACGAGACAGTTTCTATTTGAAAGCGATTGTGAACACATCTCTCGGAAGCGAACTAAGAAGATTATACCGGCGACTCTAGCGAATACTGTGGACTACTGTGATTCAAAGTGATTTGGTGTATTGTGATTTGAGTGTTTAATAGTTAGTGTTCTGGTGTGTACTATTTTTGCCTTCTGTGTGGAGAGCGATTAAAGTAATTTTCACGTAATCGGCATTTAATTACCCCCGCACGTAACAATTGGTGTCAGAAGCGGAATGCCGTTACTACCACGTGAAGACGAAGGGCGTACCCCACGAACCAGACGGCAAGTGGAAATGGATGCTGCACGTCAACGTAACCGTGAAGAAGAGCATCGGTGTGATGTTGATATTTCAGCGGGAACAGCGACAGCATCAGCAGTTCACTCACCGGACGCGAACATGTCAGCGCTGCTAGCCTCCATGCAACAGTTGATGCAGGCCAATCAAGAGGCCAATCAGAAAATGGCTTCTATGCAGGAAATGATGAAGGCCAACCAAGAAGCCAGTCGGCAGGAGCTTAAAGAAACCAAGGAAGCTGTAGTAGGGAAAGTCGATGCCGGCATAATAGCTCTTGGAGAAAAGGTAAAGTCTCTTGAAGACCGCATGGAAGTCCTAGACAAGGAAGTAATTCAAAAGACTGGAAACCTAGATGACCGCCTGAAAGCCCTGAATAAGGAGGTTCTTCTCAAGAACGAGGCTATGGAAGACCGCTGGGAAACACTTAACAAGGAGGTGATGAAGCTCAGAACACATGGATCTATTGCAGTGGCTTCAACATCGTCTGCAAAAGTTGACCTACCACGCTTCGATGGAACTTCGTCGTGGTCAGCGTTCAAGTACCAGTTCGAGGTACTTGCAAGTGGTAATAGCTGGAGTAACGAGCAATCTTTTATGGCTCTTACGCTTGCTTTACGAGGGGATGCTTTAACAATTCTCGAAAATCTGCCGCTTGAAAGAAGGACGCTGGGGACACTTATGGAAGCATTAGACACGCGCTACAGTGATAAGCACCTGGAACATGTCTACCGAGTGCAACTCCGTGAGCGATCACAGAATGCTGGTGAAAGCCTACAGCAGTGGGCCCAGGAAATTGAAAGGTTGGTTCGTCGGGCTTACTCATCAGCACCAGAAGTTATCGAGGTGAACCTGCTGCAGGCATTTGTCGATGGCATAAGAAACTCCGAAGTTCGAGGTGCTGTAAAATTGGGACATCACCAGTCCTTGAAGAACGCACTTGCTCATGCTCTTGAGGTGGAAGCTGTGCAACAAGACACGAGGCTACATAAAGTTAGAGCCATGATACCAGAAGAGAAAAAGTCTCGGTTTGTCCCCACGTGCTATGAGTGTGGAGAAAAAGGGCACATTCGGCTCGAATGCCCTAAGAAAAGGAGAAGGGTCAAGGACTCCTCGACCCAAGACGATCAAGACATCCCGTTAAACTAAAGGTCGCCAGGGCCGCGGGGCGGGCGCTGGCTGGTCAACATAAAGCCCCTACAGTAACCATAACTCAAGTCTTTAATGGGAATAGTCTGATCCTCGAGGGCACCGTAGATAATAAATTATGTACTTTAACAGTAGACACCGGAGCATCGCGTACCATTGTTAAACCAGAGCTTCTGAGACGTACCATAATGTGGAATAGACGATCTCCAAAATGTCATCTTCAGACAGCCACCGGCCAGCCAGTTTCCGTCCTCGGCGAAACAGATGTTAAGTTAAGAATTGGTGACCGAGTATATCTCCAATCAGTTTTGATTGCTAATATAACCGACGATTGCATTTTGGGACTGGATTTCTTGAAGAATCAACAGTGTGTTTTGGATGTTGTGAGAGGAGTTTTAAGGTTTCCTGACCAAGAAGTTTGTTTGCAAGGATCACGCCCGTGCAATATTTATTGCCTGAAGGACACTATACTGGCGCCGAAATCAGAAAACTTGGTGATAGTGAAATTTCCTCGTAATATTAAACAAAGAAGATGCCTCATTGTTGAAGACACTGGAAATTACCCACGTTTAATTACAGCAAGGACCTTACTAATGTCGAACGGAATTGCTAAGGTGAGAATCCTTAACCTTGGTAATGAAGAAGTTAACCTCAAGAAGAATAGTGTGGTTGGAAGATGTGAGGAAGTGAAGTACCTGAGACGATTGAATTGTGATACAGGTAAACAAAATGGTACCCACGTAAAGGAGGATCACATCCAGCAACTACTGGAATCTTCTAAGGAGAATTTATCGGCAACAGAACTGCAGCAAGCCAAAGAGCTCTTGCTGAAATTCAGCGACATATTTGCTACTGGAAATGACTGTGGAAAGACGGGGCTCGTAAAACATCGGATCGACACAGGCGACGCCAGGCCTATAAAACAAAGACCACGACGCATACCATGGGCAAGAGAAAAGGAGGTGACAGATATGATTAAGGATATGGCTGATAACGGAATAATTGAACCTTCTACGAGTCCATGGTCATCACCCGTGGTGCTGGTGAAGAAGAAGGATGGCAGTACAAGGTTTTGTGTGGATTACCGGATGTTGAATAACGTCACAAAGAAAGACAGCTATCCCTTACCTCGGATTGACGACACACTGGACATGCTCAGTGGTATGAAATGGTTCTCAACTATCGACTTAAAAAGTGGCTATTGGCAGGTGGAAATAAGCCCAGAAGACAAAGAGAAGACAGCCTTCAGCACTGGAATTGGAAACGGATTGTGGCAGTTTAATGTTATGCCTTTTGGGTTATGTAATGCTCCAGCCACATTTGAGCGCCTTATGGAAAGAGTGATGGTGGGTTTACTCGGAGACGTATGCCTGGTCTACCTTGATGACGTAATCGTTATGGGTCGTAGCTTCAAGGAGAACCTGAAGAATTTAGAACGAGTGTTCACCCGGATCCGTGAGGCTAATCTAAAACTTAGTCCAAAGAAGTGCGCTTTATTTAGAAAGGAAGTCAGTTATCTTGGACACGTCATCTCAACGGAAGGAGTCCAAACCGACTTTGAGAAGATAAAAGCTGTTCAAGAATGGCCTGTTCCAAGAAATAAAACAGATGTGCGCGCCTTTCTGGGATTATGCGCATATTACAGACGATTCATTAAGAGCTTCTCGGACATTGCAAAACCGTTGCATCGACTTACAGAAGAGAAACGCGATTTTATCTGGGACCTGACTTGTGAGGCAGCATTCAGTAAGCTCAAGCAACGGTTATGTGAAGCCCCTATTTTGGGTTACCCAAATAGAGAAGGGAGATTCATCGTGGACACAGACGCCAGTAACACAGGAATAGGTGGTGTTTTATCTCAGATACAGGGAGATCGTCAAGTTGTTATAGCATATTTCAGTAAGTCACTTTCCAAACCAGAAAGAAATTATTGTGTTACTCGCCGTGAACTACTTGCTGTGGTGAAGACCTTACAACATTTTCAGAAGTATCTTATAGGAAGGGAGTTTACTATAAGAACGGATCATGCTGCGTTAAAGTGGCTGTTACAATTCAAGAATCCAGAAGGTCAAGTAGCTAGATGGCTCGAGCAACTACAGGAATTTCACTTTGTAATAGAACACCGAAGTGGAAAAGGACATAGCAACGCCGATGCTTTGTCACGAAGACCATGTGCTGAAGACTGCAAGCACTGTCAGAAGAATGAAGTACGAGAAGAGGTTAAAGTCATCAGGACACACGGACTTGATGACGAATGGACTGGAGCCAGCATGAAGAAGGCCCAAGAAGAGGACGATGACCTTCGACCTTTACTGGACTGGAAACGTCTTGGGAACAAACCCCAATGGAGTGATGTGTCTGCTCATAGTTCGACCACCAAAAGCTATTGGGCTCAGTGGGACAGCTTGACTCTGGAAGACAGTGTACTATGTAGAAAATGGGAATCCAACGATGGAAAGGAAGTAACCATTCAAGTCGTAGTACCTCGGAGTAAAGTGGCCCCTCTTTTACGGCACATTCACGATGGTGTTTCTGGTGGGCATCTTGGAGTCAAGAAGACCCTGGTTAAAGTGAGACAACGGTTCTACTGGGTCCGTTGTCGGGAAGATGTCGAGGATTGGTGCCGTAAGTGCACCGCTTGTGCTTCAGTGAAAGGCCCGCAGACTAGAAGCAGGGGAAAATTAAAGACGTACAATGTTGGAGCGCCATGGGAGCGCATCGCTATTGATGTTGCTGGACCGTTTCCAATGACGGATGACGGGAACAAATACATCATAGTAGTGCAAGATTACTTCACTAAGTGGCCCGAAGTCTTTGCGACACCTAATCAAGAAGCTATAACTGTGGCGAAGAAACTGGTCCAGGAAGTGGTCTGTCGATATGGCGTACCTATGGAGCTTCACTCAGATCAAGGGCGGAATTTTGAGTCTGCCTTATTTCAGGAAATGTGCAAACTGCTGGGAATCAATAAGACTCGTACGACTCCAGCGCATCCGCAGTCAGATGGAATGGTCGAGAGGTTCAACCAGACCTTAGAGAACCACTTGGCTAAAGTCGTGGACGATCATCAGAAAGATTGGGACCAATACATTCCGCTGTTTCTAATGTCCTATCGATCTGCGGTACACGATAGTACGGGACATACTCCGGCCAAGGTAAATTTCGGTCGAGAAATAAGGCTTCCAGTGGATGCAATAACAGGCACGCCACCCGATAGTCCTAAGCCTGTTACGGACTATGTAAGTGAACTTCAAAACCAGCTGGATGAAGTGCACAGAAGAGTACGGGAGAATAATTTCAAAACCAGTACAAGGATGAAGACCCGGTACGATCGGAATGCGAACACCAACGGGTTTGAAGAAGGAACACTAGTGTGGCTTCATAATCCGCTTCGCAAAAAGGGAAAGTCTCCGAAACTTCAAGCTCGCTGGGAAGGACCGTACACCATCATTACAAGGATCAATGATGTAACTTTCCGAATCAAGAAGGGACTTAGAGGAAAACCAAAGGTAGTCCATGTGGACAGGTTAGCACGATACCATGGCTCGAATAATGCTCGGGACGAGCATGACTAAGAGGGGGGTAATGTTACGATGCGTATAAAAGAGGTATCGATAACTCGAGAAATAGTCATCGAAGCTTCTAGAAACAAAAACGCATTGTTGGGTCCAAGGTCCCCTATCGATCTGTGAAGAAAGATCTAGAATCGTCAACAATAATGCAACCGGCTTCCCGAATATATCTCGTATTATTTTTATTAAAATTATTAGTAAACAAAAGGCGAGGACAATGTAATTCCTGGAACTGGGAGTTCTCGGAATAATACCGATTTCACGAATGCAGCTACGTACACTAGAACATTCTAGCCCCTCCTTATTACCGAGTAAATAAGGTTCAGTTTCCTTATGGAACATTTCTGTTTAATGTGTTTTTATCGACACCTTTCTGGAAAGATCCACCCTCGCTATTTTCGGACTATAAATAGTGTGCAGGACCAGCGACGAGACAGTTTCTATTTGAAAGCGATTGTGAACACATCTCTCGGAAGCGAACTAAGAAGATTATACCGGCGACTCTAGCGAATACTGTGGACTACTGTGATTCAAAGTGATTTGGTGTATTGTGATTTGAGTGTTTAATAGTTAGTGTTCTGGTGTGTACTATTTTTGCCTTCTGTGTGGAGAGCGATTAAAGTAATTTTCACGTAATCGGCATTTAATTACCCCCGCACGTAACAATATCAATATAACAACAATTTTACCCGCCCATTGCTATTATACTGTAACCATTTTTACCATCCGATATATGTTGGGTTCGCTGTCCATAGAGCACATAACTCAAACGCTTATTTATCACGCTCTGTGCCGAGGGAAAAATATTTCAAATTGCACGTCTACCAAGCATTCGGCGATAAAGGTGTGCACAAGAATGTTCCTCACGTCCCTGCAAGGATAGAACCCTACGAAATTGCGAATATTTTGAATTTTCACGCTCACGTATGTACGATCTTCAGGAATATCTGTGGATCCTTGCGGTCAAAAAGATTCAAAATAAAGGATTCTTATTTTTTCAAGATAAACAAAGGAACTCGCCTGGCCCTAGTCCCGCTGCCACAGAGTAATGCAGATGTAGATGTTTCATTCACAGTCTACCTACTTGGCTTGCCCAACCGCTATTCATGCTGAGACTACAATTGCCTCATTCGAGAAAAAAGTTCCTGCACTTTTCGTGGTAGGCACAGTATTCAAAGGTCGCTTGTAAAACATTGTTCTTGCAGCACTTGCTATGTTCCCTTAATGGACTCCGTGATGTGAACCTACCTGAGCAATACCGGTCATACTTAGAGTGCATAAATTATAGATCGCCCGCGAAAACTTCACGCCGTCACGCTCGCCGCGAGCGACGGCACAAACACGCGGATAATGGACCGAAATCAGTTGCACGTAAATTACTCGGCGGGGTTTCAAATTCTCCTTTGCACATAGTAAAGGATCTCCGATGGGCATGATGGCCGAGTTTCCCACGCGACCCGATACAGCCATGTTCTCAACAGTACACGAAGAGGACGAGTTCCTTTGAAGTATTATGTAATATTGAGATCCATCATAATATTATACAGTGCTTTTCAGATATATATATATACGTAAAAACATAAAATAAAGGCGATATAATCCTTGAAATTAGTTTAAGTCAATACCTATTCCAATAAATAACGTATAATAGAAGGATTCATATTTGCTAATAGCTCCGATATAGATTTTATATTCCGAGCACGCAACTAACAACGCGCCGGGCGCATAGGCAGATAACCGGCCGATAGTCCGCACCGGTTACGCATGCCCAATGATTACTGTAAGACGACATGTCGTAAACATTCCCATAAAACACATGCTTTTCTTGGACGCTTACTATGCAGTAGGTACTCAATTCTTTAGTCTCAGGGAAATCTCACTCAAAAGGATATTTTATCAATTTCTCACGAATTCACATGCGCAATGATAAAAATCTAAAGTACTTTTTGCACAGAATAATGCCGTTTAAAAAGGCGCTGTGCTTTGGTATGCCGTAAGATGATCAACATCAGATAATATTTAGGGGCGCCTCGAGCTTCCTTGATGTCGTAAATAAATCTCTATTTATGTGTGTGTTGCCAAGATATACGATTTCCCAGGAAATAAACTTCAATACTTCTGTCTAACATAAGCCTCAGTATATATCAGGTACAATTATGCTGATTCTGATATTCAATATAAATAATTAGCTTTACTAGTCGTTCCGACATTGTTCACTCATACCCATAACAATGTACTGCTCAGAAATGTAAAAGAGCTTTTTAAAACGTGCAACCATGGAGTTTCTTTTCCGTAGTAACGGCTTTCCGAACGGGTGGAAATGTCGTAGCTTAGCATTTTTTAAGAATTTAGACGATTCATTAGTACTGTATCTACTTCTGGTTCACATGAATAAAACTATTTTGATGCTGATGTTCTGAATCGGAATATTGAATCGGCCCAAAATGTTTACCAGGCAACATATAACATTCATAATTACACACTTTTATAAGCTTTGTTTTCTATAAATGAATGTTATTGCCACAAAAACTCTATATTGATACAACCTTATCTAGAATTTACATAACGCATTTATTTCAATATCCAGCAATGGTATTTTATCTATTTATTTCTTGTCAGCGCCGTCTGATCTCTTCCAATTACGCATGGCAACACCGCTTATTCTGACGTCACACCATCCTCCGAAGAACCCCACCGCCGTCATTACTCAGATATTTATTGCGTTAGGTTCCGCAAACTCTCCTTCCGAGACGTCGTCGTCGCACCGTTTATGTTAATTTATTCGCATTTCAATGAGACGCCTGTAAAATGGAATTATACATTACCATGTTTTATTTTTATATTTATGTACTAGGCCGTTGCCACGCTCAGCGTTTTTATCTTTACTGCATTATGAGCCTACTTATCACTCGGCTAGCGGTATTACGGAGCAAGATTGCAGTAGCTTGGCATTTAAATACGGTCAATATCTGTTCTGATAAGTTACAACACAATAAAAGATGCTCTACTTTGACTAAATGTTAATGTATTTCGCCTAAGGTGTATCAAAAGCAGTGGACGCCAGTCGAAATGGCGCAGGACCAAACGGATAACGTTGTTTTATATGAAGGTACACATACAATGGGGGCTTATTAAATTGATAAAAGGCACACCTACTTCTGTGAGCTAGAAAAACAA
Organism: Pheosia tremula; assembly: GCA_905333125.1. Taxonomy (NCBI): domain Eukaryota; kingdom Metazoa; phylum Arthropoda; class Insecta; order Lepidoptera; family Notodontidae; genus Pheosia; species Pheosia tremula. The sequence goes on along the minus strand of HG995404.1, from coordinate 7,377,849 downwards.
CTGATTTATATTTTCGAAATCCTCAATTCGCCGATACGAATCTAATACTCACCTTAGAATACAATTGGTAGTCTGTTTACCTTTCAAGATTATAGCTAGATATGCCAGTTTTGTTTGTACAATTGAACAACAGCGAAAGTTGACATTCCCACACATGCCCAAAATATCATGTGCCTTTCGTAACAGCACGAACAAAGTCGTTTGATCCCTTTATTCTTTCGAATAATATAACTTCAAATACTTCCTATAGTTTCTTACTGCGACAGTTATCAGTGGTGCCGTTAAATATAATATGTGTTATGTCGGTTTGACGTAAATGGTTATACATGTAACCTTTTACGATACGAATTCGTGATGCCGACCTTGGTAAGAAAATAATACGTTGATCGGAGAAATTGGGCCAATTTTTTTTTTATAGCTTTTTTTTTCTTCGGTTTTAACGTGCCTTACTCTAGCACTATTAAGTAGGTAGTGTGATTAATTCAAAAGAGTGCAACTACATTCTTAGATTAAACCAGTTGGCGGTAACAAATTAGAAATTCTAAACCTCAATCTTATCATAAACTTGCTAGCAAATAAATCCATAATTATAGATTTACTAGAAGAATTTTAGATCATCATGTTGAATGATTGATTGGCAGTGTCAAAGTGCACCTGGTTTGTTGATTGATAGACTAGCGTTCAATAGTGACCGCTAATTTATCCGGATCGTGATAAGTATACTAACCCTCATATTTATAGAAAATTATAATGAGTATAGTGACATAATAACGAACTTTTCAGAGGAAAAAGTGCGTTATAATAGCTTTATAATCCATTATAACTTTCTATAAGTTTGAGGGTATGGATTTAGTATAGTAAACTTTACACTAGTTAATAAGGTGTGTAAATGTAAATTTATAAAATTTCCAATAGAAAACTTGAGGTCACTGTCTCTTATATCGGTCTTCAGGCTTATACGGGTCGATTCATTATAATTACTGCAGACATACATTTGTCAAGTAATACTACAACAAGGGTTGCTGTGTTTCCTTAGGCCGTTGCTGGAATGGTTATGCTTAGAAGGTCAAAGGCTTGTGACAATAGTAAATATATTTGATAGTATTAACTAATATTACTTTATACCATTGTGTAGTGCCTATGCCTAGCATTTATAACAGTAACAATAGTAGAGTATGCTCAAATTTTACCATACAATTTTTCATAGGCTTGATTTCTTATATTACGCGAATACTGCACATTGAAATTGAAATAATTATACGGATTTTATCGCGTTTATTTTATGTATTTACGTTCCCGACGTTTCGGCTGCTTTAACAGCAACCATGGCAACGGGAGCACTGAAAAACGCGATAAAATCCTTAAAATTTGTTTATTTATAAATCTTATACTTAATAGGCTGCATAATAAACACCTGCTATGAAGTAACTTAAGTGCATTCGCACAAGACCATATATGAAACTCATAAAAGGTATGACATCAAGATTTACGACTCGAGATTTTTACGTACTTACAGTTGCCTCAAAGTTATCCAACCGCAGAAAAAAAAACTCGTAATTAACAAGTAACTGACAGTTACGTTGTCGATAAGAAACGTACATATATGGTCAATTAACTAAGACACGTCATAAGTATTTGCCGTTCGGATCCCACGGTCTTACGTAAACTGTGTACATACAACAGCGGTCAATTCATGTGCTGTCTATGCTTCCATTTGTACACATACCGGGTACGCTTTGTAAATATAAACAATTAAATGTCCCGATAATTTGATGATTTCTTTTTTTCAGGGAACTCACTATGAACTATACATGCGAATCAAATCAGATCCTTATTAATCCACATGTAAAATTTGTACCGGCGAATTAAATTAAGGTGAGATAATATTTAAGCAAGCCCGCTGACTTTTTCGCCGGATCTTCTTAGTTGAGTTCGTGTTCCGATTCAGTTGTAGAGCTATGAAACAAAAAATGTTAATGACAATTTGTAAGTGCTGCCGTAAGCCTATACGAAATAAATGACTTGATTTTGACTTTGACTTTGTTCCAATTGAGGTCCTGATTTGAGTCGTATTAATAGTTCATCGTAAGGGGGCAGTTATCAGAAGTTTGTTTTTAACAGAGGCAAACATTAATAAAACCACGCATCACTCATACATAGCGATCTGAGGTTACTCGTAAAATAGAATTTAAAAAATACATTCCTACCTATATTCCCCAAAAGGAAGGGCAGAGGTACACTGTTCAATAATCTTATTTAGCTGATAGGATATGACCCCGATGTAAATGTCGTCATAAATTATACATACAACTTAGAAAATCATAATTAAGCTAAGCTTTTTTGTCCATAATCGATTTATCAATATTATGCCTTATCGCAAAAGGAATACTGACCGCTAGACAAAAGAATGTCTGGCCTACTAACGTAGTTCATATGTTTCAAAATTCAGATCTAGGTCAAACATGTTTCATCATCGTGGTCGAAAAATAAAAACACATCCTTAACCATTTGAAGATGATAACTCAGTTTCACTATTGTAACTAATGATAATATTTCAATGTATCTGCATATACCTAGTATTCACTTACTACATTACCCTATGACCTCGCATTCCCAAGACATATGCAAACAAGGCGGCCCACAATGAAGCCAATACGGTATAATTAATAACTGGAAAGTGAAGCTCGTCGCAATATAGATTGTTACTTAACCGTCACAGTTCATTGGAGAACAATACTGCCTACTTATCCATCGCCGTAGTTAAATGATTAGCTTCTGACGTAAGGCGGTCAGAGCGCGACATGGAAGACTTGTTTGTGTGAATGAACAATGGACGCGACTCAGGTAGTTCTGGCAGACGATCGCTCTTGTATATTGGGCAAGTTAAGGCTGCGACTTAGCTGTAGCCGAAGCATATAGAATCTGCAGCAATTATATATAGTGCAAAAACTGAAAGTTGGTATCAATATCCCATAGAATTTGGTAATAATAACTTTTAAGAACTGTTGAACTATGTAGAAATTATGTTCTTCTCTCTTCCCGGACGGCAGATTTCAGTCCTCAAATCGGAAAGAACCCTTGATCACCAAGCTGGTTGTGAACCATCTAACGCGTAACATTAGTGGAGGAGGGTAGGGTGAAAATACAATAAAAAAATATTGATTTCGTTGATTATTGTATATCATTGATTATTGTTATGCCTTTCTCAGCGGTCTATACTTTTGTGGTTTAGTCCTTCATATAGCGTAGTACCACAGTATAAAGACGTCATAGTACTCATTATTTGACATTTAATTTACATGAAACACCAGGTGAAATATTTCGTGCTTCGCGCTATTGCGTAACCACTGCTTAAGAGGCGTTGGATACTCAGAAACGCGTCACGACTGCTCCAAATTAAAAATTAATGCCTTATCGAGCCGACCCACATTCTAAAACAATTCCTTGCTTCAATTGGTCGCCGTACGCCTTGTTAGTGAAACAAAAACCTGCTTTAAAATCGAAGTGGATTTGGTTTTGCAAGAGAGGAATTTAGTTATTAGAGTCATTGTTACGGCGTAACGGAATTTTCTGACGATGACAATAAAATCAATGTATTGTTAGATTATTATCAATATTAATTTAGATAAATCTTATCATATAACCTACCTCATAGATCTACAAAATTAAGCATTGAATGAGACAGATGATTTGTTCAGAAGTCTTGGTGATTATAGTTAAAGGGTCAAGGGAAACGTTAAGTACTGAGCTTGCACTGCTGCCAGAGATGCCATGTGAATCATATATCGTAATAATAATGACATTTATGTGTACTGGGATAGTTTTAAAGGCAAGGTACTTGAAGTACCTGCTTAACGGTTTGAGACGCCTCCGCCGTTAGCTTGCATTGTTTATGTAAATAAATAAAGATTGCCAAACGTATCCCCTAACTATACGGTCCCAAACTAAGCTACGTTTATATTATGTGTACCGTACAATGGACTGGGTTGGGGAGATCTGAGTATATAACTTCTTTATTCTTTAGATATTAACCAACCATGACTCGGGTACAAACATTCATGCTCATCACACAAAGTTTGCCTCTACCGGGGTTCTAACCTGAGACGTTCGGCACAGAACGCAGGGTCAATACCAACTGTGCTTATATGAAGCATTAATATGAGAGATGTTAATTTGAGTTAAACTATTAGGGGGATAGTTTACAGAGAGTATTAATAAGACTTAGTCAAAACAGAGATGGTATGCTTATATGCAATCTTGTAGACCTATTAGGGCATAATTCTTAGAACATGTGACAGTGAGACCCGAACATTCCCAGCTGCATTTCAAAGAAGCTGATCTATAAAATAAACACACGTCAAAATCCTGAGCGAAAACTGCACACATCAACACAATGAGATCATTTAAATTCAGCGAATTTGTACACTACAGTATCTATGCATAGTAAACATGATAGCGATCGGTTATGTTATCATTGTTTCTTCACAATCATATTGTATTTTAAAGCTATTGTATTACATAACCAACCGAATGGTGTCCAAGAAAAAAATAAAAGATAGAAAGGGAGGCAGCGTCTTAGATGGGAAGACGATATTCTGAGAATAGCTGGAGTTACTTAGAGAAGGAGTACCCAGAATCGGAAAGAGTGGCAGGCTCTAGGGGAGGCCTTTACGGAAACACAAGTCAATGTCAGTACCGGTGTCAAATAATTAATTAATTCCATTTTTTAACATTGTTCAATAAAGGTTATTATTATTACATAACTAAACCAATAGTCGTGCGTGACTCTATGAACGACAGATAAGATCTTGTCTATTAATTCTATTACATCACTATGGTTATACTATGGTTTCTTTTGTGGTTTCAAGATTCCACGGTGAACTAGGCCGCGTAAAAAGTGAATAGAAGTGGAAAAATAATTATAATCTGATTGAAGGCGTTTAGCGTCGGGTCGCCGTCTAAGCGCCTTAGTCGACTCCACTTGACCGCGATCGTTTGACGTCGCCGGGATTTACCTACTATAGTTCAACTACTGGTGTACTATGTAGAGTCAGCATGTATATAAAAATTACGAGAAAGGACTAAATAAAATAGAAATGGAAGCATGCTGATAATGCAATAAATTTATAAAAAAGATCAACCAAATAATTCAGTACCTATTTCCTACATAATTAATTGATGCCAAACTGGAGCATTGTATATAGAGCTTATAAATCTGGTTGAGATTACACAACTTTTTTAATAGATATTATTACATAAAAAAGTACTGAAAAAAGGTTAAAATAATTTAAGGAGTTAACAAGTACAAAATATATGTGTAAACAGTGTTTGATTTATGTCTTAGAAAGCGAGCCAGTACCGTTTCACCGCGCACTTAGTACATAGTGTATTTTTTTAAATTTGGTAAAATAAATATTTTTGTTCGGGAATGCGGCCGTGGCTACCGATAGACTTTTTAGAACATTTTACACTATTAGACCTCATAAAAAATACACTATTATTGTTAAAACTTATATTTCATTTAAGTTTAAAAAAATATTAAAATACAAAAACATAATATTTTCTACCACATTTTTGCTGATAGTGTACATCAAAGAACCTACAAGTGACTCTTTACGGAACCAAATCCATTTACTAATAGCATTAAAACGGATTTCACAACCAAGGCTTCTCCCATAAATCCGTTACACCAAATCGTTTTAATTTTAATAAGCCGACTTAAGGAATATTTCCTTTTACAACACTGAAACGCCACCATAATAAGAATTAAAAAAAAATCTCTATTAAAAAAAATGGATACGATAAAAACATTTCGTAATAAGATCAATTAGCGTTTTAAGGACAATGCAATCTCACTTATTCTAAATGCTTGTAGAAAATAATAAAATTTCAAAAGGCAATAAAACCGCATATCCCGCTGGAAAATAATAGGACGTATGACAAAACGGGCATGAACTCAATAGTTTTTCACCACATTTCTGCATTCAGGGAATACGGAACGTAAACCCATATGAAAATAAGAGGAATAGTGACAGATTTGTATAATACAAAGCTGTGGAGATAACTGGCGCGCCATTCGTCTGCTAAGCTGATTTACCGGGGTCCCACAGAGCGTCTGACTACAATAAAAGACCCTGGGCTGGATTAAAATAATTCAGACTTGAACTGTAAACGTGCGCCCTGTGAGGCATCCAGCGATTAAATGTAACCCCTTGGAGATTTATAAGTGTTTATTCCAAGTATAGAGAACCATTATTCAGGCGATTCTCGACTCTGTGGCCTTAATAAATGTGTTTTGTCGTGAGTGAATGCATTGTTATATGAGACGAGGACCCATCGGATGAAAATTTTATAGCTATCTGTCGGACTGAATCGCATTACTCGGGTTACGAATAGTGCAAATCGTATGTTGTAATACGTCGCAATAAGTTATCTTATATAGTACCTATATCATTAGTTAGTGGTGTTGGTGTACGTAACAACACTTTATGGAGCGTAGATAATTCCACCGTACTTATAACTATACTCATTACGCACTTCTTAAAGTATTAATGCGAGATAATCGTTTTAATCGGATATTTGAAATACAAGAGTATACGATCTTGGCTGAACCTGTGGCGAAGGAGGAATAAACAAACACGAGTACCCGAAAAAAACCTTTCCTAGAAGTGAGTACACAAAAAAACTTAAAAACCACTAACTACTAAATGTAGTTCAGATCTCTCATTTATTAATATGTAGGGAAGTACGCTACACAAACGAAGATTCTAGTCGATTTCTACAAACCAAAAAAAAATGTTTTCGATCAAGTAGGTATCCAAATTTAAATTTGGAAAGGGAAGGTGTCAGGTAGCGTGTTATATGGATCCGTCGCCACTTTTAACAACTAATTCGTAGATTATAATTTAAAAAATACTTAATTCTAGTACGCTGATCATTGGAAAAAATATATTTACGTTATTTCCTCAAGCAAACTATTCAAAACAATATAAATTACAATTAAATTTATGTACTCCGTAAGATATCAAATGTCAGCGAGCAACAGACAACAGTAAGGTGCTTATTATAATTTGTGGCGCGCTCGGTCTTATCGTTCCCATTATATCCATCTAACAAGAAACAAAGCTGGCCGCGGAAAAGTAAATGGTAGCCGCATAATTTGTCAATGATTACAAAGAGTTCAATCTACAGCAAGGGCTTGGAACTATAAATCATGGGCGCAGTATTGTTCGGCGGACACACGGCGTCGGTTACGAAATGTCCAGTTTGCTACAATGCTCAGAACATGACTGCGCCCGCCTGAATGGCAGGCCCTAATTAACTGTCTTGTAATTCCACATTATTTCTATTCGATCAGTGCATACACCGTTCCAAAATTTTCCAATGTTAACTTACAATTAAACAGTATAGATAAGATAACGTGATTAATACGACGTTAACACGAAATAGGCTACGACTAGGCTTATGCGAATAACTTAACTGAAAATGCCCGACTCGATAAAATGTATCGCATAAATTTATTGGATGTATTTTTTTCGTCTCAATAGCAATAAAGTATCCACAGGCTAAAAACGATTACTTGAAGAGCTAATTTCTCAATGCGCTTCTTTAAATTTACCCTCATCCTGGCCTGGAAAAGATAGTTTTCACTGGGATACGGCCAGAGATTCCCTCACGCACAAATCGCCAGTTTAGTCACGGTCAATAATGCATCGGCCGATAGTGCTGCCAGCGGACGCTGTAACGCGACGACGATCGGATCGCGTTCGCACGCACATTACCCTGCGCCGGCGCACCGTGCCGCGGGCGATACAGCGACCTAACAGTACAACGGCCCGCGTGATTAGACGCCACACGATAGGGCCCATTGTCGGTACACGATCGCCTCTTGTACGTCTTGAAATTGCGGAAGTGTACACGGCTTGCACCCACTCCACTTCGCTAGCGGGACATTTCAATTGCAGTCCTCTCCGTAGGCGTATATCACATACAATATACTCAACCCTTCACTTTAAAGTTTAAACTATAAATTAATATATGAATACTAGCCCTTTTAATGTCCTAACTAGGGACACGGGCCTCCCCTTAACGCGAGGGGGATTAGACCATTGTCAAACACACGTATTCCGAGAGTTCTCTCAGCCATGCAGGTTTTGTTACAATGTTTTGCGTAACCGTTTAACAAGTGATAGTCGTGATTGAAAATAAGATTTGCAAATTAAGTCCAGAGGGGCGTGACAGGGTTTGAACCTGACCGACTCTCGTTTCGAGGCGAGCGTTCTACCAACATTGCTATCACTGCTATATAACAACACTAAAATAAACTATAAATCACAAAATAAATCGGTCATTGAAAAAAAACCACTTATCGATATCATTAATGGAGATTGGAGTCACGCTTGTTCCTTTTACCGTGGAGTAGTATAAGTCCGTTCCCATCACCGTTTAAGACTACATCTTGGAATAGCGGTCGAGCGACGGTCGTAAAGCTTTGACGTAAAGACATTAGTAAGCGTCGATATGTCCTTGTTTATGTGCTGCCTAATGAGATATGCCATCGAGTGAGAACTGGCGCGTGACTAACAAACATTGGACCCTCTGGCTAGGACTTGCTTGACCAGGTAATGAAGAGACCCGGGAAAGCAATCACTCTTTCAGAAGTCGCTATATTCTTGTTTGCTCGTTCATCTGTACTGGTACCCAGAATAGATTAGGTAAATATTCGCATCTTAGAACGTGTCTGTTGTTTTTCTAGATCTGTGGATAGAATTACTCGGATAAAGCTCGAAGGAACAATCAAGGAAGGCCACGCCCCGGTGGGTGCTATTGCTCAATTGTTTCTCGAATGCTCAGGTATGGCTGGCAATACAGCCCAAGCGGCTATATCTCAACGCTGACAATGAAATGCGATTATGCTGATTTGGTCAATGCCTATAAACTATCAATTATAATTACGCCTAACGTGATTCGGCAATCGGCAGTTAATGAAAGCAATCGCTTTCATTATTTAAATTGTTGTCAACAATCCTATACGAAACTATTCGTGCAACCTAAATTCCATGTTCAAACAATTTATATTATTCTATTTATACATGAAATTAATTTTAAATAATATGTTATCGTTAACCCGCCAACTCCTATCCCATTTTTAACAATGAAACATACAAAAAGAAAACTAAAATGTTTACACTCAAACGTAGTCAACAAAAACTCCCACACCATCAAGAACAATCAATCTTCGGGGCACTGAAAGGAGCCTCAATCAAAACAGAATACGGAGAAGCAGAGGCCGGATAAAGGGTCCTATAAATCATAAAATCAAGCCTCTATTCACAGCGGTTTATTTGGGAGACGAGAAAAAAGTTCTGACCCTAAGTTCCTTTGAGCATTGTTAACTGTTGAGGGACCCGAGGGTGCATCTCCAATTTGTCCCGTATTGGAATAATAATCAACGCTCCAATGTTATTTATGGGCTCATTAAATTTTCGATAATCATACGATTTTTTATGCGTAGGTTGGTCTTTTTTGTCAAGAAAGCCGCGCCGTGCGGTGGAATGCCGAATGCAGTATCGTTCGTTTATTACGATGCGTAGGACGTTTTTAATTGGATATCATTTTTATTTTGTAAGTAATGACATCTACTTTCACTGTATCTACAAGTTAAATTGTCACAAATCTAATACGTTTGAGAATAATTACATAACGTTTAATGTTTATTTTATTCGGTGTGTTGAGTTCATGTTTATAAAGTGCCAAGTTAATGTTTATGAAGTGGGAAACTGAATACAATTTACTATTGATTTGTAGCGGTCTTTAAACTACCGGTAAGTTCAAAAGGATAGCTTAGTCCGACGCTTTCAAAGCATCACAAATTTAAGAACTCAATTCGCTTAGCACAACAGACATTACGTAAACAATAGGTCAATTAGACGCTTATTATATTTTAAGATTCAAATCATAAAATATTTCCATTTGACTACTATTATAAATACTTTATAGATAAATTAACATATCATTTATAAAGTGAATTCTAAAATGTAGTTAATTCAAATACAAAATATTAAATTCCAATCTTATGGTTGCACACAGATAATCCCTAACTTTTCTATAGAGCCGCTAGTTTACAGGCAAAGTGGCTGCTTTCAGCATGAGGCATTGTTTTATTATGTGGTGTTATCAGCGAGCGACGCGCACGCTGCTTCCGCGTCCGAAGGCTACGGATATTGTGGAAAGGCAAGAGCGATAACCTTAGCAAGGGTCGTGTTAGTACATCTGTGTGTCAGTACGGATGTTATCAATGTGCTTTATTTTCTAAGAAGGTGTGAGCCGACTGTAAGAAAAAAAAAACGATTTAATAAATTATTAGAAAAATGATTGCGAACTAGGTATTAATTAAATAAATCAATTTAATGAACAATGTTTAACGATTATTTAGTCAGCTTTATTTTCTCGAGTTGTGTGGGAACTAGTAATATGCAATGCAATGCAATACTATAAATGCACGTGTTTTCTAAGCACCTCAATATCTTATAGGCAATCAATATGTACATTTAATTTTGTTTTACGGACTTACTGCATGAACATGATTACACCATCGACTCAAAGTGTAATATGCCTTTCCTCACTAATTCCATCATCTGTTATTTATGGACAATCAGTACGAAGCAATTTGTGTATCGCTATCTCTTATGCGCTACGGCCTGAGGCCCAACGGGCGCACACTCGATTAACCCGTGCCCTTGCGTCGATCGCAGCGGGTCTGTCTGACCCTACTCAATTACTTTTTACCCTAGAGACAGGTACCCCGTGATTGATATACCTCACGCTAGAGTAATGGAATTTGTAAAACAATTCTTCTGGTTATTACGTACCCATAAATTTACTTCATGTAGAGTTTATAAATGTCGTAAACTTGTATCGATATCGTTTAAAATACTTTCATGATTCCTTAAAAAAGTTTACTAAATATTGCATTTTAGGAGCTATATAAACTTCAAAAGTGCCTACTTGTAAATTTACACAAAAGCCTAGCTATCTTGGTAAAGTTGAGGGTACTCTTTTCCCTGTCCTGAAATAAGATCGCCTCAAAATATACAGTTACAGACAAAAATAAGATATACAAAATGTTGCCGTATTATTTGAATTACGAAACAGTCGAGCGCATTACACACATTACAAACCTCAATCTCATCATAAAATCTCTTTAAAATTATGTAAGTTTATGCTCAGACATCCATCCGAATACCACATTGTATACTTTCGCGGAGTTTATCATAAACTTCTGGGTCGTTGCATATTATTCTTTGCTTGAGACTTACGCCAAAACGGTGTAGGTTAGAGTGCAGTACCTACATCATTCTTCAGAGAACAGTTGACCGTTACATCGTGCGCTCCATATTGAGCTATCTGAGATAGCTTTATGGTGATTTGATACCATTGGATGGGGTATTGGCGTTTAGCGATCACAAGTGCAAGTAGAATTACGGAGAGCAGAGAAATGTGAACATCTTTATTGCTCGGGAAGGTCAATTCTTATGCTGGCGTTAGTTATATGGTCGAACCTTTATGATTGTCAATTAGTTTGTGGGTAGTTATCGTTTTATTTTTAGTATTGAGAATAATTTGAATTCAATGACGCTGACTTGTATTACAATTAAGTTAGCCGAATCAGGGTGTCTTTGAAAATTGGAATAAAATAAAATTGTTACGTTATATTTATGGAAATTAAAAAAATTGTGCATACATTATAAACTGGTGAAGAAATGAACTGGTTTAGTTCTCACTTTGTATATTCGGTTCTTTTTACTTAAACGACTACTTGTTTTTGGACACATTCCAGTAAAATAGACTCTGAAGTTTATGGTTGAAAAATTGATTGAACAGATTATAATTATTTAACATTGGTGGTTTAATGAGAGAAGCGATTCGGAAAAATTAAGTAGGTATAGGTTCGCTCCAAAACTGCACCAAAAATTAACGAAACATAAATAAATTTAACTCCGATTTCAATAAACCTAATCGTGAATTTAATTAAATTATTGTAAGCCCCGGAGTATGAAAGTATATATACAGATGGAGGAGCGTTGACAGAGCCGTGCGAGCGCACAGGTTAAACACCCAGACAAAGATACATCAAATAAACCCGCGATTCACGCGCCAACATCCACCAAGTCACGAATAAAAACTCCCGATGGGGAATAACAATGAAGTATTTACATGTAATATTCCACGTAACGACGTATCCGTCGAAGAAAGGATATTTGTGTTGCATAAATGCAAGAGAATCCGCGACCCTGACCCCAGGGCGTCGACCCCGCGCGTGACACTTCGCTTCTCTATCGATCACGACCGCGGATCGTTCGATCGGACATCGACTCGGTATTTTTGTGCGCGCCTCTTATCTGATCGAGTTTCCATCGAGTTGGGCGAGGGCCCACGAGTGAGCGTGACTTTGAATTTTCCCGCGCGCTCTTGCCGAATCCAATTCCAATAACTAACAATAGCTAACAGAGCTTATTGTATTGTAGCAGTACCGTTGTCATCTCACTGGCAGGTGGCTTACGATGTTATCGCAACTTTTACGTTGCGTATGCACATACAAGATTACTTTTAGAGTTCTGGACGTCGACTACTTTTGTACCTAATTATGCACGATTCCTGACTCTGCGATAACACTGCCATAACTAAACTGTAAGTACTTCAAATAATGAGCGGGGCGTATAGAAAAAGACATACTTAACTATCAAGTAAGAGGTAGTATATACACACTACACACCATTGTTCTTTTAAACGGCTTTCACCGCAATCATCTCCGTATTTTTCTCTTATAAATCAGAACACAAATCCGATAATATATCTAGACGATTTTACAGTAACATCGTGACTGACGAGCGATTATCTAAAATAGATATACGTTACATAAAAAGATCCTATACATCATCTGTCGGACAACAATAGATAGCAATAATAAAGTCGAATGTGAAAATAAAAAAAATACATGGTTCAGTGTCAAGAGGTCGGCTCCGTTGTAAAACTACTTCAATAGAAATAGAAGGCGAAACTAATTCCGAAGGCCTTCGTGTTTATACAATTATAATATTTAATAATGATTTATTGTATCGACTTCCTCGTTATTAATGTCGTATTTCATAATTTGTATATATTATCTTTTTTATGTAACGTATTACAATTAAGTTAGCAAAATGATAAGCGCATTAGCGCTCAAAATGGGGCGTGCGGTGATTTGATAATATTTTATTGCTCGGTTTAATGGTACAGCCACACCTGTGGCTTAATGCGCTAATTAGTGCCTTAATAATGTCACTAAGCAGATGTGGCCAACAGTTTAACACTTGAATTTAGTTACGCTATTACTAATGACGTTAGACATTAGGCTATAATAGCAGAACTACTAATGTAGCCAAGCGTTTAACGTGAAAATTTTAATGCCTTAATTAAGGCGTTTATTGGCATTAACATTAACATAGATGTGACTTTACCATAATAATAACCTACGTAACTTTTATACGTTATAGTGAGCCATCAAAATACTGAAACTATATACCTATTTCTTGTATAGAGGCAATCAACATACACTATACTAAGATAATTAATACGAAAACTGATATATAAATTTTATTTTCATTTACAAACATTCAAATATACAAAGGATTTGTTTTTTATCACACGCAATTTGCATATCCACAGTAACGGCATTCAAAGCGTGTGTTTAGTACCCTGCCCAATCTGGGGTCACCTCTATTACGATTCCGTCGGCATTTTTATCTGTAACGAAATCTCTGTGAGGATTTTCGCCGCTAGACCAAAGTTATCGCGCCAGACCCACGCTCCGGCAGACCCTAAACGAACTGAGACTAGATAGTAGAGATGAGACACGTTTAACGACTAAACGAATGGTTGTTTAAAAAATAATCGGTTTATTACGGTAATAGCACATTTAAAAATAAAATAAAATAAAAATAATATGATATACACAAAAATGCCTCCACATCGTCGTCGATGCCAAAAGTGCCCAGCAGGCTGGCCGCGTTTCCGCGCTGAATAGCGAGGCTCACTCTCTGCGCGAAATAGAGGCCAGCCCGCCGGTCACGGGTAGCGGCGATAAGTCGTGCGGCAATCTCCTTGTAAAGGAGGCGAGCGTTGGGGCCCCACGAACCCAAAGTCTCGACCCCTAGTAATAGATATTAAGACTTACCTTAAAAGCTTTTGAGGTTTTTTTAAACAGGCGTTTGTATAAATACTGCTGGAAGTGCATATACGTATGTAGATATACGCAAATAAAATCTAGACAGTGTGTAGAGCATCGCATACCAGTAGATAACAGTTTCCGTTCACATGATTGACTATTAGAATTAAATTGGATTTTTCATTACATCCCTACATAAGTCAGTATCAGAGGATCTTGCGATGCTATCCCGCGCAGTCTTAGGCACCGCCCTGTATGCGCGTGCGCAGGCCGCTCGCTAGAGCTCGCACACGTCATTTAGATACGCTTTCGATTCTTATCGTGGACGCAATTTACTTTACATATTATGCTATTAAATTATTTACGGATTTTTTTTTAATTGCTGCATACAATTATTATTAATAGTAAGTATTTCTGAGAATATAAATTATATCTAGTCAATAGAGAAATGGTAGGTATTTTTATAATTTTAATGGCGAATTTGTGGTGCAATACTATTATTCGGCCTATCATATTTGCTTGTATTATAGGGGGTGATTCTAATATCCTTTATCGTGTAATTTACTTCTAAATGGACATAGGTAAATTTTGTAGTTTTAAGTACGATTGACTTCTTGCATAAAGCTTTTGACATTGTGGCGGGCAAACAATAATTAAATATTTACCGATTGAAATACCTAAAATAATAAAATAACTTTGAATTCATAAAATTCATGTCACTTAAATCTCATAGAAAAATATATTAACGACTAATTTATAAGTACTGTTAGCAACACCCAAAAGATGCAAATTTTACATTAATTTAAAGCCAAAAAATGTCTATTGCGATACATTGTTAAATAGCTCGTTACCTATGATGCACCTTATAATGCTGACGGTATATCTCCTATATTATAAATATAAGCAGCGGTGCCGCCCACGCGATTCTCTTTCGACACTCAAATAAGCCATAAATTATAATTTTAAAACGCGCCATGCGGCAAGCAGCACGCATGCTTGCTATAATAAATGTGGCCATTGCGATGCCATAAACATTTCACTGGCTCGTTGGGCTAATGCGACCAATTGATAAATGAAGCCATTACTGCAATTGGTATTCTGTCTGCTTCATTTCAAGGTGGTAGTCAAAATGGTTGATTAGTTGCCTTGGAAATAGAGGGCGAGGATTTTTATATCTCATAGACGATAGATTGGTCTAGTGGTTTGAGACTAGACAGTCTGGTTTACTGCACCGGAATTGTAACCTGTCTAGAAAAATTTTGGAAATTATTGTTTCGTAATTCTGTTACAAGGATCGTACTCCGTCCAATTTGTGGTATCGATAATACAAGTATTGCTTAGTTACTTAGTAATATCGGTATTAAAAAAGACACTGGTACAGTTAAACATATATAACACTGATTGGTATAGTTCTAATAACGTAAGTCTTCCCAGCCTATTACCTGCCTACCTTAAAATTACTGACCTCAAATAATATTCAATAAATATCCATTTAAAAAGCATATGGACGGAGCATAACACAGGATGGGGTCTGGCAAAGCAAATATTCCTTATGGGAACAATGCCCGGAGCTAAGTGACCGACCGGCTCGCTTGTCCATTGATTGTACCTTACGATGACAAGCCACAGTACCGCAAATAAGTATTTATTGCAGCCACACAGGCTCTGCCTTGATTTGAAGCTTTGTTTTTGATACGAGAGCAAGTGCTTGTTACCATCGTATGATCGTTACGGAGGCAGATACAATTTCAATACCATCAATATTGTTCGAGATGCTTCATCGCGTAGTGAAAAGGAATAAAATAAAGTTACAAGAATTTAATAGTTCAGATAATGTTAGTAAATGTAATAAGCTTGCAAAGATTGACGTTTTGAGAATATGATCTTTAATAACTATCGATAGAACCTTAAAAATAGTTGACAATAATATAGTTATAGCTTATATAATACGCTAAGTAATACACTTAAAATTATTCATATCAAGTGGACATTTTACATGAAAGCAAGAAGCATCTTTAGCATAAACGATTAATGAAAATCGTGGCGATATAAACAATATTGCCAATTATATAGCAACATTGTAAGCTAACAACACACACGATATTCACATTATTATTTTTGTCAACACAACAACACGAAATCATAAACTTTAAAACATAAAAATAAAGCTAAGTAATAAACGACGCACCGACAAATTCATTTTTCCCAAACACGTAATCAAAGGCCGAAGAATCTGCACCATCACCGCAAACAAGTGAAGGTTTACTGTAGCGTACCAAGATGGAGATGATAAAAAGAATCTCAACAATGATCCCCCGACAAATGGTACGGGCGTCCGACACGATTATTAGCGGGGCAGAGGTCAAAGATACAAAGATTCCTATCGATAACAGGCTAATCTCACATCTCCGGACAGGTAATAGCATTCGGGTTTTACAAAAGTACCCTCCATGAATGGGAAAGACTGTTGTTCTTTTACAAGTTTACGGGTATAATTAGTCAGCATGTTTCGTTGCTGCTCGTTATCGTTGCTCAGTCGATTATGTAATTTTTTTATAGCAATTTGTCAGTATAAGTATGTTCGCTCTTTTTATTATCTATTCTATTATAGCACGTTATATATATATTTTTAAAACGGTGTCTGCTTATAAATAACTTTGTCAGAGGTGTTATTTTGGGAGCTTCATGTTGTCTAGTGTTGTTCATAGTTTTAGTCTTAGTGTTACATTTTTGCAGGACATACTCATGATGTCACAAGTCCCAATGATGGTGCCCAAAAATTTAGTAGTCTTTTGTCTAGCACATCCAAAGAATTTTAAACTTCCTTGAGCACACCTATACACACTACCGCATTTGACTACAATAACAAAACTAACTTCAGTGCAATTTATTTACTGTTAACTCGGAATCAGATATCTATTATCTTATACAACTCAAGAACACATTGGTGGATACCAAACGCAATATACCAATTAAGATTTACACGGTCAAACGAATTGAGAACACGAGCACAACTACAGAAATGTATCAGGTATAATGTATCAGGTATAATGGTACGATGTAATCACTGCCCTAGGTTCACCGTATGTACTTCAGTTCACGTTAGCTACCGGTACGGTACTAGCCCGACCTCGGATCAACATTCCTGCTTCAGCTTAATAATACACATGGCGCAGCCCTAACGATTGGCTTCGAGTGCTTGTAAAGTATCCTCTTAAATTCGTACCCGATTTATACGCCCGGTATTTCGTAACTTTGTGAAAATTAATATTATTTACTGGTGCAAAGTAAGGTACCTATTGGCAACAAGGTATCTACGCTGTTTATTTCTGCCCAGTTTGTTGATAACAAATAATATATTTATTATCATCTTACTTGATTATTTAAAATGGAAAATACTTTACTCTTGAAAAATATTTATGTATTGCCTGCTACTACTGTGTCAAGGTTAAACAAATATGATATGAAAAATGCCTGTTTTGTTATTAGTGTCTTGTATTTATTTGCTTAGATTGAAGCAACTTTTTATTCATGAAAAAGGAAACATAGCAATAAAATCTGCTAAGCACTTCGACGAACAAGCTTCCTAGCCAGGCCAGGAATAGTAAACAAATAAAAAAACTTTTGGCTAGATCATAAAATTCCGAACTATGATTGAATTATATTATGGTGATCGGTATAATCGAACATCCGGTGCACGTTGCGACGCGACACCGCCCGCCCTGTCGCGTTATTAAACTCATTTATAATTCCATTACTTGCGCCGGAAAGCTGCACAATGTACCTTTGTCCCCTATGGGATGCCTCGAGACGTGGATGCTGCATATCATTAGGGCAGCTCAGGAATCCGTTTCTCTTGTAGTGCGTTTTTTACATGACTTTTTTGATAGAAACATCTCTCCTCGGGCTATTTTTATTGACAACAAGCCTACGTTGATTTGAATAAATTTTACTTTTTTTTATCTCGTAGCGGATACAATAATTTGAAATGGAAAATACTGATCAAGAATGAATGTTCTCATAATGTACATATTCACACATTTTAGTCGTAATAAACATGTAAATTGTAAGTTTATTAACTTCTCAACTGCCCATATCGGAGATAACGGAAGAAATATGCGTTTTTCTTTTGTTATCGTTTAAGATCTTCGTTTATGCGAGATTAATATCCGTCCATCCGTCGTTATCTAAATCCGATCGTGACGCAGCGTGGAATCTTCAATAAAACGGTTTAATGACATGATGTGGAGCGTTTAACGACGTCAATATAGGAAATACCACAGTGACACGGCACCAACAGATCACGATTCGAATTTCAATGGTAATAAAAAGTGCTCTAACGTGCTGTACCACTTTCAAAGATGGCGATATTTGGTCAATTATATTTGAATGCAGCGTCTATCTGTTGTTATCTAGCTGATGAACGTTATCTGAATGAGATTTTTTAGTCAGACAGTTACATCAGTGAAATTTGTATACGTATCATCACTTATTAACCGACTCCAAAAAAGAAGGAGGTTCTCAATTAGGTTGTATTGTTTTTTTATATACTAATAATAATAATAATACCAGACCTTTTTAATGCCCCACTGCTGGGCACGGGCCTTCCCTCAATGCGATGGGGATTTTAATATAATTTAATTTAATATATTTATCTTCTTTTTACGTTTCTGTTTGTAGCTTTTTAACTAGAACGTGGACTGAATAATATCACAATGTAGAACAACTTGAGAAAAACCCAACTGCATATATAGCTTTCATGAATTTGTAATTTCCAATTTGTACAACCTGAGGCAACACTTTTTATAATTTTTCAGCGTTTCACAATTTTGAGTTATTTTTGTAGGCAATTTTAGGGGCCGTGTAATCATTTGGGCCATAACTGTCGCGGGAATGAATAACGCTCGCAGGTATATTCGCTCGCCTGGGAGCCCAGCCTCGGGTCCCATCGGCGCGGGGATGTTAGAAGCCTCTTTTACATTAATCAGTGTTACCACGGAGATAATTCTTAATTGCCATCTTTGATTTATATGGCGGCCCTAAATAAGACATTAGTATAAGATATTAAGATTAATATTTTATTTTCATGTTAATAAATGTCTATTAAGATATTTATAGTTTTACGATCGTTCGACGTTAAAATCCCTAAGAGCAAATGAACTAACAATTGTGCTTCTCACGGATTTTTTAAGATTGTTTAATAAGTTGTTTGGTAAGGAAGACTGTTCACGTCATTCCCTACTATTTAAGCAAGAATAATTAATATCGTATCGGAAAATTGTCACAGCTTTTGACGAACTGAATAGCGCAGTTGGTAATGACCCTGCTTTCCGTGCCGAGTGTCGTATTTGATCTCGATCTCACCTGATGGTAAGTGACGATGAGATCTACGATGGAGCATACTTGCCTAGGTAGGAAGGCGGCAGTAGATCGAGATGCTACATTCACTAGGCACATGCAGCGCAACTGATCTGACCCGCCATCCATGAATGGCAACACCGAACATCATGCCGGAACACGGCTAGGCCGCTTGGCGACATGGCTTTATTCAGTGGGTGGTGACTAACCACGGCCGAAGCCTACCACCAGTAGAGTTGTCACCTGGTTGGCACCACCCAGGGTCACGTGTAGGTTATCTCGAGGGTACTAAATACTCCTACGGACGAAGGTGACTCGACCCCAAAAAACGTTACTTCCACTTACAATAAATTCTATTAACAGTCCACTTTTGGCACATAGTGAGGCATCATCTTCTCGATTCAATGTACAGTTAAGGTATTTTTTACGTGTTAATTGAAGTACAATTAATAGCCCATTTACATGTGCCCCAAATATTTTCAATATCATTCGCCGCCAATTGAACGCCGACAATGACACTGACACAATTTGGTTTTTACTGCATTTGAACGTAACGGTGTGTACAGAATGTTACTACGCCGACCGATAGTACGTACAACAATCAATGGTTACCGTAAGCACATAATAAGCACGCAATGTAACTTAACTGGCTATTAGATGGACGAGCCGTCGGATGTTAACAACGTGGGAGTTTGAAGTACCTTTATAATAAATTAGTGGAGGGAATCTTTATAAGTTAAGTTTAGTTTTATTCAATTTAAAATTAAGATGAAACAATGTGGTTGGTTGATTAGTTGATAATGATGTTTAATACCTGTTTGATGTTGAGAGACTTATTTAGAAGCTTTGGTTCAATGTTGGTACGTATTGATCTGAAAATTATAATGTATTAATCTTAGCCGCCGAAAATTTGAAAATAGCAATAATCCAAACTGCATAATAAACATTATAAACTGATTATTCACTCAATCCAGTTCTAAATGATCTGTAATATATTTAAAATCAACATAAAAAGCGTTTTACACGACTTCGAAAGGCATTAACTAATAGGACAATATTGTAATCATGTGGGTATTAGCTGCTCAAATCAAACAGTTTGATATACGATCGATAAACTAAAATGCTAGCACATGCGCATGCGTATAGCGCACTTCATTGTTTCCCTTCATCGAAAATCACACAATGCCTGCGTGGGCAGTGTTGGGCAAAAATGCCCACATTACGCAACGCGATGCGCCCGCCACCTATTGAGCAATATGAAATAAATGGGTTAACCATAACAACGAGAGCCCTGTACACACTTTGAAGCTTTCATTTCACCATTACGTCATAGCTCTACTTAGTTGGTTAGTAAAGTTTAGAGAAACAGTTAGGTATAAAGGAAATTAATACATTTCAGTGTGAAGTAATAAAGCGGAAGATGGGAATGGAGTTTGAAATGAAACCTTTGTTTGAATGGCACTTTGCTGTGAAATTATAATAGACCCAGATTCCAAAATGATAGGTCTACTTAAAATAGATCTTTTTGAAAATAAAATCCTGAAGCCATAAGGTGGGTAAGGTTTCTAATGCCATAAAATGCTTATATAAGAAGTTGAGAAATTGATTTTATTAGCATATCGTGACAAATCAATAATCGAGACGAATTAAAACGGAATCGATTAAATTATTAATCAATACTCTCTGGAGCGCTTTTTATTGCATCTGTGCTAATGCCGCCTCGGGCTACAGTTTGTTTACATACAACCGATGGGTGATAATTTTTTATAGGGGCCCGGTATGACTGGAGGCTATACAATGTTGATCACTATTGCGCAACTGAAAAGAAAATGTTACCTTGCTAGATTGAAAGTTTGGCCGTGTATAAGCGTCTTATTTTAGGCGTATTTCCATTGATATATATTTCTCACATGTTCCTTAATCTTATTATGATACGAATGATATTCGCTTAATCATTCTTTTGATTTTTTTTTAAGTATTGCATTGCCTCTGTTTCCTTCGTCTTCACTATCAGCACAGTATAAAGATCTATCAGCATCCAATAATGTATCCTTTATAGGCGTCTTTTGTTGGTATAACAAACTATAATTTCTTACACTTAATTCTTATGTTACTTACAGTATGTATTCTACATATATCTGTGTTTAAAATTAGCACTGTTACTTAACTTTATTCTTAGATTCTGATAATTAAGGAAGCTTATTCCATTGTTCCAGTGAGTTGCTTGTTTATTTGACTCAACTATATTAGTTCCAAACAAATTGGCTTGCAGACTTATAATTTAGAACCGTAAAAAAATCGCATATAATATAATAGATATAAATTAAATAGCACACTAATAATTATTTGGCTACTAGGAAAACAGAATATTAAAATACACTACCTTAGTTGATTACTGAGGTCCGCCTAATTGGCTACTAGGAAATCAAACATTAAAATAGACCACCTTATATTTGTCTTAATTGATTACTAACGTCTGACCGCCGCATTTAAAATATTCATTTTTCTTAAACCTATTGGATCTATTTCAATTTTAAATAAAATGAATAATTCAGGCCAGTCCCAATATGAATTTTCTCTGAAAACCAATAATCTGTCTGCAGTAGATTATTTTTACATTAGACTTCTTTGTTCTTTTCAGTTGATCATGGCCGATGAATCATGGGCTGGGTTAAAAAATCATAAGATTTTGTTAGTTATTTAGCTATGATCTGTGATCTGAATAATAATATATAATACGATTACCCTTCATTTAACCTATCTAGATACCTAATCTTAATCCAGACGAAACTCGTAAAAGTTGTCGAGTTTCAAAATTCATTATAATTATGATAACATTCCGTCGAACACAGGTAAGCATGCCCATAATAGGCTTTACCCTCTTAATGGGGTCACAAGGGGTCAGTTGACGTGATTCTCGCTATAAAACTATGTTTTTGTCCAGTTTTACTGTTTCACATTACCCTATATAGTGTCATGATTAAGTGCACGTCATTAATAGGGCTTAATAAGTTACCCTCGAGGTTCTGCTTCGATACCATTCGTGCTAACTGTTACCTTTATTTGAACTGTTGTTATCTGAGTCGATATCTTCATTAGCTGACTAGAATAGTAAACCCGACGCAATTACTGGGGATCGTGTTGGTGTAATTACATTACTAGCTATTATACATTACTACCTAATAATTTACAAGAGCTCCACATCAAAAAACGACTTACCTCTCTATGCCGACAGCTTCTTTGGACATACAATGCGATCGCATATGCAGGACTTGGAGAAGCAGATTGTGGGACAGATGCAGAGGAATCGCTCAAGGGACCGAATCCCAACACGATGGAGTAAAAGTATTGTAGAGGCAAAGGGAGAAACTCTTCAACGATCTATTGAACTGGCGCAGGACAGAAGTAAATGGAGACAAATCATATATGGTCACGATCCTCATTAGTGGGAG
Organism: Pheosia tremula; assembly: GCA_905333125.1. Taxonomy (NCBI): domain Eukaryota; kingdom Metazoa; phylum Arthropoda; class Insecta; order Lepidoptera; family Notodontidae; genus Pheosia; species Pheosia tremula. Next base: position 7,354,833 of record HG995404.1, on the reverse strand, counting down.
AACGACAAAGAAGAGAAGACCTAATAATATAATCATTTTGATGAAACCAAATAGCATTCACTTCTTTGATTGAAAATCGATATTGACCGACATCCACGTTAGCCAGACTATGGCGGCCATTATGACCGAAACAATTTATTCACATTAACATCATTAAACACTTAACCCAGAATCCTATAAACTTAAACTAGCACATATAACATAACCTCTGAGATCCGATGACGTCATACTATGTTAAACCCGGACTTTGTAATATTGACCCAATATAGGATTAGGCGTTAATACCGCCGCACCAATTTAACTGGCATCGTACGATTTCTGTAAACCGACTCCTCAATGTTATTTACACCGTAAACAATTCTCTTTTTTTATTTCGAATCGTCCGATCCAGCGCAGAGGCCATAAACAAGTAAATTAGAAATACAATTTTAAGAGTGAAAAGGTGGGTTGCTATGACTGGAGAACCGTGATCTGATATTTATACGAATTTATTGGTTGGCGCGTTTTGTTGCGTTGTTAGAAGAGGTAAGTATATAAAATAAATGCGGTGGCTATCAGTGTCAGCGGTGAGCTCACGTCCGCTCCTCACACGCTCGCATGTTGTGGTAATAGGGCACCATGACCAAAAAGGAATGACGCTTTATTACAGTCACCCTCGACATCGTGCTCCTACCATTTTAGCCGCGTATCTCCCGCTGTTTGTGGCACAAACCTACGCCCCGGGCCCGGCCCTGCCACATCCCACTTCAGTCACAGAAGCACTCATAAATAACAATGACAAATTATATTCTATCACCATTGTTGTTACTATTACTGTTTTAACTTTACGCCCATATTTTTATGGGATACATCGTGTCTATAAATAGATTGGCCGATAATCAAAGCGTTGGGAACTTCTACTTGCGAGCAGGTATTCTCCGACACGTTTACCATATCATAAAATTTCATATTAATGTCAAGGATAAATGTTACTGTCAGAAGATTTAAAAGCCAGAATCCCAAGTCGTTCGGTTTCCGAGATAATGATACCTTAATTGCATTTCTGTGCTTTCCCAACCGATCGAACGACAGTAATTGCCCTCTGTCCTCCTAAATAACTTTAACTGGTACTGGAACTTAACGATACACACAAACATAATAATTCTGGATAGATAACGCATTTATCATAGTTATAATTGAGTTCTTGCACGTGTTCGGAGCAAATTGGTGGTGGAACTACATTTTAGAATGTTTCTATTACTTGATGTTGATCTAGACTTGGACGTGTAGTTCGCAGTTCCAGTTGAGCACGCGACTAGATTTATTATCGCAGCCAGCGGTCGTTGGCGTCAGACAAATATTTCACCTTGGTTCCCGGCGCCATGCGGAAACACGATCGTGTGACGTTACCAGAGTCGCCCGCCTTAAATCAGACCCCGGGTGCCTTCGTGTCTCCATTTGTCTTCCCTTCTCTGCGACACACCTTTGCAACGGTCTCATACACTTCAACTGACGGGCAATAAGTTGTGTTACTTGGCTATTACTTTTGTTATACCTCCAATGAATATATGTTACAATAAACAAGACCGACTTGAGAGCGAAGTACAGTATTTTCAAAAATGTACACAATAATATTGTGCACCTTAACGACATTTTCTGTAGATACATAAGCAAAGGTTTCGGAGTCAGACATGTTCTGTTCCATAGTGCCAATGTTGTCGTGCCAGTGAACTTGTTACTTGTCTATGTTACCGATACAGCTACAACAAGCCAGATAAGACACGCCAGACAACAAAATCTAAATGGATTCACTCTTGTCCACAATTTAAATTTTAATGCAGTCCAGTAGTGGAGGCTTGCTACTCGAGAAATGCATTAAATGTGAATTTATGCAGAAAATATAAATTTTATGAAGCTCTTATTATTATCAGACGTTTAAGTTCGGAGTTTCTGTATCCAAATAGTGTCTATTTAAGATAAAATATTTTATATAAATTATTTATTTTATATAAGCGTACACACGAACAAATTTAGTACCTATTGATGACTTAACTATGAAAGTTAACAAGTTAGCAATAGTGAATTTATCACACAATAGCGATCCAAGATTAGAAAAGTAGGAGGCATATTAAAGTAAAATTACACTGATAACATCCTAAACGAGTTATTACCGGCTGAGCCATGAAGAGTGGCTTCCTGGTCCGCACAGAAGCGGTGGAATGATTTCATAACTCAGTTTTCCCTTTCGCAACTTGCACTATGTTAGGTCTGCGGTCGGAGTGTTGATCTCGAGAATATAATGCAGATACGGTGAATTTTTAATTTAACAGGTGCGCATGCTCCTCCTTTTCAGTAAAGATGAAAATTAAATTATCAAGTGTACTGGGGAGAGACCAATTCCATTTTTAATTTTGTCGCTACATTTTTTTTTTAGCTTTCGTACAATTAGTAAGTACGAAGTTACTTTTCGATTCGTATTAATCGAGAAATTCGCTTTAGGTTATGAGTTTAAATTAAAGATTATTAATTTATTGTTATTTTTATGTTACGAGTAATTTATTTTTCAATGAACTAAAATGGTTTATGGTCCCCACTTTACTCCAAGATTTAGTGAACGAAAGTTACACTCAACTCAATGTTTTTATTGCCAATAAGCCAACAGGCTGTTGCTTCTTAACTATGAAAACTGAATTTTCGGAAGGACTTCCTAATAATAGAACAGTTAATTCAGATTTACTCACAATTTGAATATCAATTCATTCCTGCTATTCAAAATATTGTATAGAGGTTTATTGCGGTATAATGAAGTCGGTCGCAGCAAAATCTTGTTTCAGAACTTGCCACTTGTTCCCTCGAGTTGGACGTTTTCAACTGTACAAACAAGCTGGTGGATATCGGGAGTTAGGGGTTGCAAACTTAGTTTAGTTTACAGTGTTTCTTTTGGACGAGATTGACATTTTTAACATAACCCTATGTATTAAAGATATTACAAATCTATATTTATATATGTATAAAAGAAAGTCGTGTTAGTTACACCATTTGTAACTCAAGAACAGGGGGGCCGCTCCGAATAGCAGAATGAAAACATAAAATTAGTTTCATATTAAAGCAGGGTAACTATAAAACATAGTAAAATTTCACAAAAACAAAAAAATACCGATAATTCACTGGCTTCACAAAGTCCTGTTATTTTAAAAGAATAAAATAAAAACGATTTATATCAGTCTATTGTCACAGCTGACCACCATACCTTATAAAATAATACAAATATTTATACAACAATAAAACGAAGAAGCTATCTATAGGTACCTATTATATGCCCAGTAAATTAGTCTACTTCTGAAAAAGGATATCAGCTGGGCTGTGCGAGACCAAAATGTCTTAACAGTAGTGCAACATGTTAAATCCCTAATTTTTGCTTCAGGATGACCTTCGCCTTGGCGCTAGTGGTGCTATGGCTGGCGAGCGGCGCGCGCGGCGGCGAGCCGGTCTTCGACCCCGGGACGCTGATGCGGTTGGTGCTGGTGCCAGCGGACGCGGCCGTCGGCTCCGTCATCTACCGCGTGCGCGCCTCTGACCCCGACTTCGACTATCCACTACATTTCGAACTTATCGGTAAGACAATTATAGGAAAGAGATTCCAGTAATGAACTTGTCAACTTTCCCAATTATACAAATTTTCGGTAAGAATAAAAGCTCAACGTGTTCACTATCACCATATCGCCTGTATTCCCCAAATGGGTACGCAGAGTACACACTGGTATTCAGTCCCTTTGTAAAAGAGGGTCTATTGTCATTATACCGGGTACCCTCAATATAAGTAGGATTTTAGCCATAGATCTTGCCCATTGCAGGTGAGCAAAATTATTACGACCGAAAAAAATATCCAACGACCTAAAGATACATATCATGTAAACATTGATAGATTGTAGGTATACAAAATTGTATTGTATTTGAAAAGTGTTAATATGGCAATAATTAAATACAAATAATAAATGTTGCAAAATCATGCCATCGTTTCGCTGGCACTTAGAGAGGTGCAATGTCACAGGCGATTTAATTCGTTGGATAAACTATTGTCCTTAATGCAATGAGCGAGCCTATTGCCATAAATTAGCACAATAAACTACAGTTCTCCAACGTTTTCCAGGTCAAATGGGTCGCTTGGACATCGGCGTGGAGTCCCTCCCTTGCACCCGGTACAACTCGGTGTGCCAGGCCAATATCATCCTATTGCGCCGCCTCGAGCCGGGCCGCTACGTGGACTTCAGGCTGTCGGTGCGGAACACCCGGGGACGGAGCTCCAGGGTCGCATGTTCCGTCACCGGGACTAATGCCACAACGCCGAGGGATACTATGTTCCCGCACCAGCCTGGGATTGTTTTGGTGCCTGAGGTAAGATTTTATTATCAAATAGTAAACGACTACCTGATCACCCCCGTGGGTAGTGGGTGTGGTCCTACCTTCTGCGCTGAGGGTCCCGGGTTCGAATCATGGTTTGGAAAATCTTTAACAATGGATTTCCGCCAAGTATCGCCTAGCTCTATCAATTAAAATAAATAGTGGGTCAGATACTTCTAAATCTTGAATAAGAGATCTCCAATAATTCTATGTTATATTGCAATAATGAATAGACAATTTGCTATTGATCGCGGCAAACACGGTTCATCTAAAAACATTTCATCTAGGACGACGTATCGATTAGGTATTTATTTAATCGATATACGTATCGATTACTGCGATGTACATTTACAACTTGTAGAAGTCGTGAAATGTTTGATATACCGTATTACGTTTACTCGATTCTACGTCATTTCATCATATCACTTTACCAAATGTCGCCAAGCGGCCTAGCCGTGTTCCGGCATGATGTTCAGTGTTGCCATTCATGGATGGCGGGTCAGATCAGTTGCGCTGCATTTGCCTAGTGAATGTAGCGTCTCGATCTACTGCCGCCTTCCTACCTAGGCAAGTATGCTCCATCGTAGATCTCATCATCACTTACCATCAGGTGAGATCGAGATCAAATACTTGCCTAGAAAGTAATAAAAAAAAAAAAAAAAAAACCGCAAATTCATAGTAGTATTCATTTGTCTACTTTACTGGTTTCTTTTAAATTGCTTAATTGTGCTATTATACTGGTACCCAGTATTATGATGATGCTTAATGATAGAAAAGTTATTACTCTGAATATTATCTTGATAATATATAATGACTATATTAAATTCGCAAAGCTTGCTTCGAAATTAATAGTCTACTGCCAATGATACTCATTTGAGAACTCCATTAAAATCTTCCCATACCAGTCTTCATTTACATGGACACTAGTTATAATGGTAGATTCACATGATAAAAAAGATTCTGGTTGAGGTTCTATAAAAAGCACTTGTTGCTTTAGTTTAGCAACTAACAAGGTGCTGTTGGAGACCAACTTAGCGCGTGACGTCACTAGCTCGATGACGATGAGAGAGATGAGATATTTGAAATTAACCGCCCTACCTATTACAATCCGGATGTTTTTAAAACAAAATGCAACAAAAAAAATGTGTTTCAAAACAGTGTTCCATGTTTTGGAAGCTCTGATCAGTTTGGTAAATTAGCAACAGGATGTGACTACTGTTGTACTAACAATTGAAAATGCTGATAAATATTATCAAATGCGTTTGATTTCATAGCATTTTCGGATTCTATAAAAAAAATTGGTGCTACAATATCTGACTCTTAAGTAAACCTGTTATCAATAGCAGTCATTACAAATTCCGACAGAAATAAAACCTCCTACAGACTACCTAAACTAATGCCTGAATAACAGGAACAAAGAGATCTAGAAGGAAATAAAACACTGGCAGGTGCCTTTCTTTTTTCTCTAGGCATTAGTTTGTACCAAGCTTTATAGGTGATTTTACAAAACTCTTTACAGGACGCAAAACGAGGCACCGATCTCGAAATAGTAATAGCAAGAAAGAACCCATTGACGCCGAAGCCACTGGAACTCGAACTTTGGGTAAGCTTATTTGCATTTTTAAGAACTCACGCTAAGAGCAAATGATTACGGGTTCCATAATAACATCACCAGCGCTTCGTGTTTGAGGCTATTAACCACATAATGAAGTTTCGCTCGCACTAATAGGAATTATTTTCACAGCGATGTAACCGACATGGGGTACGCCTTTAGCGAAACTCATTTACTGTTTATGCGGTCGGACCTTTACGTAATATAGGTAGGTATAGCTAGGCAGGTGTAACGGACACTGTTCAATAATAGCGGGAAAGTCAGCCAAAATCCGATAAATTACAAGCTTCACAAATGACTTTATTGCGTCTAAAATTACTATCAATTTCTCTAGAGTCATAATAAATAATATTTTATTTCAATACGTTAGGTACGCAGCGTCCAATCAAGCCTCGTCTATTATTATTTCTCGAACGAGATAACATTAGACTACTTACTACATAATGCGTGGTTAGGGCTACCAACCATCTGAATCTTATGGTACGACGAGCAGTGGTACACGTAGAAAGAATTATACTCGGTATACGCTATATATTTCTTTCCATGTAATTTCTCTATCCCAATATCTGGATTTTAATGTTGGTAACCCTAATTGTGGTCAGGCCCCGTATTTCGCGACTCTCCACAGGATGAGTTGCAATTACCTATCATTAAGAGAGGCCGGCGCGTGTTAAAATCCCCACATACCATGGAGATTAGCCTGGTACCCGTGGCGAGAACGTTTTATAGCTCTAAATGCCATAATAATGGGATAGTGTATTTACGGGTAATGTTTTTTAGCGTCTGTTGTTATGTACGCCGGCACTTCTGTAAAATGTGAAGTTGCATGGATATCATCGACCTAATGTGAAAATGAACCACTGAGATTGTTAAGTGCTTATTTAGATTTTATTAGGTCACCTTGATGCTTTGATATTTGTTGTAGCAGAATTTATTGTACCACTGTACCCATTCGCGATTTTTTTAACTAAAGCTAAAGGTTAGTTCTATTCTCGTAATTTAGTTAGCTAGACTTTGCCTGTGTCACCGCCCTTGCAAGTATACTGGTAGTTGTTGCGCTGTGTCTAAACCGCAAAAAATAGCCTTAGGTACTCAGCGATTAAAGAAATTTTCAAAATCAGATCAGTAGTTCCGGTTATAATTCCCCACAAACATATGAACTTACAACTTAAGCTCTCTAAACTATTAAGTAGTTATAAGTATGGATGATGATGACAATATTTTTCTTAAACAGGGTTCACCACTGTTCGCCATCCGCCAACGGCGCGTCTCGGCCGAAAACACTGAGGGAACCATATTCCTGGTGGGACCGCTCGACTTCGAAGCCCAGTCCATGTACCACCTGACACTCCTAGCAGTGGTAAGAAAACATAATGTATATACTTCTTTATACTTACAGGCCATAGGCAAAGTACAGACAAGCAGGATCACGTTCCTGATGAACTTTACATACGTTCTTCTAAAAAGTATTAAATACATTTGCCAACTACACAAACATAAACAGAACCAATAGTAGGTATATAGATATTTAGTATGTGTATAACGGCATGGAGCTTCTTGCTATGGATATAAGGGTGTTAGTTAAGCAAAACTAGGGTAAACGAGATCAATGTAGTAGGGATTAACCTCCGGTATATACCTTTACCGGATTTTTTCGACAAGTTGTACCATTATGATAGATATTCTCGAACAAGCACAAGAACCTAGAATATCTAACTGAATAAAATATAAGGGTTAAATTACAAACTAGGGTAAAGGTTTGAACTTAGACCCTTCCTTAAGGCAAGTAATCTCAATAGATCACGCCTCACAGCGGTAAAGAACACGTTCATTTATTCAAATAAGCCGCGTTTATATATCCCTAATTAGTCTTAATTACGCCGAGTTCACGAGATCGAGTTCGAACACTCGTCGCCTTGGAAATCTAGTACATTACCAAATGGTGAACATTTAAATTGTAATTAATTAAGTACCACAACACGAGTGCTGGGATTAGTATAGCTAGTATAAATCGTAGGCGAGTACACTCGTAAATTAAGTAAAGTTAATATATATTTTATATTTGAATGGCTTTTAAGTGGAGACGTTTACAGTCACTGTTCGTTTCTCGTTTTAGTGCGTATTGTAATATCCCTGAGATCGCTCAATTATCCTTCAAGGCGGAGTTTTATGACGCCATTACGTGATGTAGTATTCCATGTATTGAAACCCTTGTAATATATTAGGTAATATTATATAATTATGCTTAAGTGTCGTAGTAATTACATACTATTGCTATTCCCATTTCTTTGAAATGGCCTGTAATTTGTCTTTCTATTATATAAGACCACAAAAATAGTTTTATATCCTTCCAACTTAAAATCCATAGCTAATGTAATATCGTTATAAAAATGTAACTCTTAATTTGTTATGAAGAAACTTTCAAGTGGTACCCCGCATCCAAAATATCTTAAGTAAGTTTTAAGCCAATCAAAACATTAATAATTTTTAGGATCCCTACGTGGAACTGGGCAAAGATACCCGCAACATCGCTGGTATAGAAGTCGTGGTAGTAGTCCAAGATGTCCAAGACATGCCTCCTGTCTTCACCGCAGCGCCTCCTATTACGCATCTGCCCCGGCAAGTGGCGCCGGGGGATATGGTCGTTAAGGTGCGGGCTGAAGATGGGGACAAAGGAGCTCCGAGGCAGATCAGATACGGACTAGTGTCTGAGGGGAATCCGTTCACGCCTTTCTTCAATATCAATGAGACATCTGGTAAGAATTGAAATTACTTGGTCGTTTACAAACAGGTGATTGAGCAAAGAGTATAACTAAGCCGCGAACCTGAGTTTTTAGCGCATTTATAATCGTTTAGTGAAGCCAGAGTTTCGATATGTCGATTTTATACAATAAATTTTGTTCCTAACAAAACGTCTTGATTTTTGTGAACAATTTTTTTTTATATATTTAACGAAATTATAACTTCACACATTGATTACAACTGCGCTAAAGAAACGAAGGTTTGAGGCTTAGTTTACCCTTACTAATAAATATCCGTAAGGTAAAATAGTACATTTTGTTAAAATAAGGTCAGTTTAACACGCTCCACAGTATTATATTTCAGTTCTAAATTGAGCTTTGAGTAGATTGCCTTCCATCCTTTAAGTCGCTAACGTAACTCCTTAAGTTTATATGACTGGGTTTGGCGATAAATATATTGCTGTTTCACAGTCTGTTATCACCATTAGTTTTTGCTGCGTTCTTTATGTGAGCCTCTTTCGTATTAGGTCAGCGGAGTATTACGGTATTTTGGTATCGTGACGTCGGTCGGCCGTCCGGTTTCCGTAGGATATCCTACTTCCTTATCACTACTTGGCCCTAGTAGCTCAGCTACCCTCACCCACTGCCTGCACCCTGCGTGACCCACTTTACTTAAAAAAATAATACTATCAGATTTAGTTTGCAGTCCATTAAACTTATTTCACCGCATCAACTTTTGCAGTTAAACTTTTATCTCTAAGTTTAACTATTAACGGTTAAACAAATCGGTTGAAATAAAGTTCTGCTGAAAATTTGTTATGAATTAGCCTTTGTCGGAGTGAAGCACAAATTGAAAGGCCAGCATAAATTCCTTTAGAATTGAAAATTCAACCGACTCAAAGTTTGCTTGTCATGTTACCATTCGGTGCGTTCATTTATTATGGTAGCTATGACGTCTATCCAAATACATAGCACTCGCTAACGAACTTGTGTGGACACATTACAGAGATCACGAACTTACATCTAAATTCCTCTAACTAGGCCATAACTTGGTGCTTGCCACTATGAGCGCTCTAACAATACGTATTTGCTCGCTAACAAAACTACAAACACGATGGACTTCAAGTACTAACAGGGCTTTTAATGCAACCTTGCATTCTGTGGAACGTACACATAATGGCTCATTAGACCTTTCTGGCCGACGTCTCGCCTCTCCGTCCATTGTTTGTAAACCTGCCCCACCTTACTTCATAATAAAGGCACTTCCCTTGAATAGTGTCGTACCCCACAGCAGCCACTGACAATACGATCCGTTCCAACATTAACAACTCACTAACTATGCCCGCCTCCGCAAGCGTACCGCGCTGAGAACCGTTAAAAGTTACCGCTGATATTGGAAGACTTGCTGTACCTACTTGAGAATTTATCGCATTAATCAAACTACACCTTATAAGTATAAGGGTGTTACGTGAATAGAAATCAGGATTCGATTCAGCGGAGGCAATTCCGAAGTTAGCGCGTATTTTGCTTGGGTGCAAAGCCTTCTCAACGGCACATACAAATGGTCGTATTGTGAAACCCAACTCGTGAAGTTTGTTGTAATACCTGCCTCCACAATGTGGGGTATATTTTTGTGGAGTATTTTATGTCTATTCTAAAGATTTTGATCAATGAAAGATTGATGGATAGTTATTTCAAACCTTGCAAGGAGATATTATCGTAATCTATCTTCTTTTGAAGCTCAGATCTTTGCTAAAATTTACCGATAGATACTCATGTACTAAGTGAATTTGCTCTTTATAATTTTCTCTACGCATTAAGTTTCAGTATCCTTCCATAAACAAACAATCACCTTTGTTTAATTCATTCAACTGAATTATTTGAAGAATAATAACTGAGTGCCTTTGTTCTTAAATCTCTTAACTGCAGAAGATTTCCTTTCATTTAACCTTATTTAATTATAATCCTTACAATGAATGAATAAATTGACGTTGTATAAAGGTTAAGCTTCGCTATTAGGTGGCTATGAGACAGATTGAAATGAGAAGCAGTAATTAGAATCATTGAAAATTATACCTACTAACAATAACTTTTCCTAGTTTGTCAGAGTATCTACTTACCGCATCAATCTTTTTTTAATGTTAAAAGGCTTCATAATAACAGATACACTTAATATGCACCTTATTTGCATTCATCATTATAATACAAATAGTTGCGCCCCGCGGTGTTACCCGCGATTAAAAAGAATGTACGCTACCATATTAATCTATCCCACGGGAACCATACATTTTACCGGAATAAAGAGTAGCATATGTAGTATTTCAGGCTATAATCTATCTCTGTGCCAAATTTCATGCAGATCAGTTCAGCCGTTCTGGCGTGATTGAGTAACAAACATCCATCCACCCATCCAAAGTTTCACATTTATAATATTAGTGGGATCAAACAAAAGTTTCGCAGTTAGTAAGTACACTCACAGCCGTAAATACTATTAATTTGATTCACAATCTTAATTTATTCATTTCATTCAAGTTCCGAACGTTAAATAATTAATGAGTGGCTTATTTGCGGCTTGTCACCGTCACCGATGACAGACGAGGGCTTGTATAGTGCACGTTTGTATGCTAATTACAAATGTCACGTTTTTTTTTCTTTCAACACCTACTTGGAATAATGAAAGTGACGCGTCGCATGGAGCCTCTAGTCAAGACTTAATGAATGTGACTGTACCACGTAGTATGTAAACTGCTATAATTATTATGAGCATATAGATATGTATGAATGAATATTAATAATTCGTTTTGTTCGGTTGTAGAAACATGGTATACTCATTTGTTGATACATAATTATGCCTGCTTATTTAATTCAGAGGAAGTTGTTGTTGATTGTGCTAGCGTAGGTACATCAGTGAAGAGTAAATTATTACCACTTATAATTATATCTACCTAATAATACCCGTCAAAATGTGGCTACATTGGTGTGTTAGAATTTAAATAAATGTACTTAGTTTTCTCAGGCACGTCTTTTGACATTCTTTGAATCAAATTGGTGGTTGTATATGATACGAGAGTACTTCCATAATAATAAAGATGTCACTAGTTACCTCTTAGATATTTAGTTATATTTGGTATTAGCGCTATCTAGTTCACACAATTATAACAACTCATAGAAAAACTAAACAAAAAGTATTACCTTAAAAATGTAGATGGCGCTTATATCAATCAATTAATCCAATACATATTGAGATAACACTATTTTTAAGGATTCTATCGCGTTTATTTTTTGTTTTTACGTTCCCGACGTTTCAGACTAAAAATAGTTTTATTTCAATGTGTAGTATTCGCGTAAATATAAGAAATCTAAATATTCTTCTTTTCTAGGTGAAGTGACTCTCGAACGGCCCATCGAAGAAATAGCCGCAATATCGCACGCGGGCACTCCCATTTTATTGACAGTGGTGGCGGAGGAGGTGCGTCTGTCGCGGGAGGAGCCTGAGGCGATGTCCTCTACGGTGCAGCTGGCATTTATCCTGCCAGAGCGGGAGAATTCACCGCCGTATTTTGAGAATCAGTTGTAAGTATTTTTAGAATACTATCGATTCTGCCTTATTATATAAATATTTTATATGTGACCTTAAATTCGAATGAGGAAGTACAAAAATGGTACCAAACACAACTAGCGCCATCTACTAGAACACCTAATGATTTACACAGCTTTGCTGAGACTTTTGCGTGTGACTGACTTGAATACACACCATTAATTGTCACCGACGAATTGGTGTAACTTTTTTACGTTGGTTAACCATTAACCAAGTAATAATTCTACAAGATCGTTACAACAAATTATTTTTAATAATGACTTACTTATATCACCCACAATAATATTTCAGCTGTCTAAAGAAGTTCACAATTACCATTTACTTTTTTTATAATTCTAGTTACATCAGCTATCTAGACGAAAACGCACCTCAAGGTACGGCCCTAACCTTCAACGACCCGTACATACCCCAGGTAAACGACAATGACGCTGGTAAAAACGGTGTCTTCTCGCTCTCTCTGGTGGGCAATAATGGGACCTTTGAGATATCGCCCACGGTCGCGGAGAGGCATGCGCAGTTCATCATCAAAGTGCGAGACAATACCATGCTGGATTTTGAAGCGAGAAAGTCTGTTATATTTCAGGTACATACCTTTAAATTCTTGATCTCCTACCCTCTTTCCCTTAGCTTTTATAGATCTTGCCCTCACTACACTAAACGTCACTGTTACTTCCATAATAATCTGCAGAGGTAAAGATTCATTTCAATTTAACTGAGGTTTTAAACCCAGTTTATGAAAGAAAACTGTCTTGAAAATTTAATTTAGCTTATCAAGCTCCTTTTTTGATTCCATTTTTATCTTGTTGTGAGCTATTTAATATCGTATTTGTACCTTTTAATTCAAATTTCACATTTTTGTTATAGATTTTGGCTCAGGAACTGGGTCCAGCGACAAATTTATCAGTAACAGCAAACGTGACTGTATACTTGGACGACGTCAACGACAACCCGCCAATATTCCTAGCACAGTCGTACGATGTAGAACTACCAGAGAACATCACGGCCGGCGCAAGAGTTGTTCAGGTTGCGGCCGATGACGTAGATACAGGAGCGTTTGGCAAAATACAGTTCACTTCCATATTAGGATATCTCAACACATCACTACACTTGGATCCTATATCTGGGGTGATCGCTGTAGCGACCGACAATCACGGCTTCGACCGTGAAGCGATGCCAGATTTGCATTTCTTAGTAGAGGCTAGAGATAACGAAGGAGTAGGTTTAAGAGTAACAGTGCCATTAATTATTAAGTTACTAGATGTAAATGATAACCCACCAGAATTTGAACGGGCGCTTTATGAGTTTGTACTGTCGCCCGGTTTGAATAACTTCACGTCGGCAGCATTCGTGAAGGCCATCGATAAAGATGCTGAATCACCAAATAATGTAGTCAGATATGAAATAATTCAAGAGAATAGAGATGAAAAATTTGCTATCAATGAAGAAACAGGTAATTTCCATGTGAAAAATTATAATCATGATTGCAATAAGTTATGAACATTCAAGTAATCAAATTCTTAATACTTTATTATTTTATTACTTTTAGGTGAGCTGTATCTTCTAGAAGCATTAAAAAGGACAAAAAAACAGAACGTTCACCGACAAAAACGACAATCAGACGATGAACAAGAGAGTGAAGTATTCATACTTACAGTCAGAGCTTATGACCTGGGTGTGCCTAGATTGTTTTCTACGGTAACAGTGAGAATATATCCTCCAGAAAGCAAGACTAGGACGATGTCGTTCATTGTACCTGGTGCCAACCCGGATAAGAGGAAGTTGGAGGAAGTGTTAAGCACACTATCTGGTGGGAAAGTAAATATTATAGAGATTAAATCGTATAAAGGTAGTGAAAGTGGTACAAAGGATTTAAATGGTCAAGAGGCTAGTGAGGAAAAGTAAGTATTGCGAATATTATGATAAAAACCTATTGTAATGTAGCTTTTGGATAATGCACTACTGGACGTAATTATTATTTAGATCAATGTTTGAAAACCATAATTTCCTATTATTTTCTCATCTTTTAAGCAATTGCGTGTAACGGATATCTTATTTCAGGAGCGAAGTAATAGCAGTAGTACGCGTGACTGGCAACAATGCAATTAACGTGGCAAAGCTTCAAGAACAACTGGCAAAGAACGTGACAGTGTATACGAGTGGAGTCAATTATGATACTAGTATTAAAGCTAAAACTGACGTGGGTGTAGGAGCTGGTGCTGGTAAAACTGAGCAGACAGCCGATAGCGGTGATTCTGTAAGTACACGAAAGATTATGAAGCTTTATTATAACAGCGTTATTACTCTCGTGACCATTGTGTACCAAATTTATTTGAGTAATGCAGTTCTGAATTTGTTTTCTTTAATTATTTTCAGAGTCTCTACCGAGCAGAAAGCCGTTTGTTATTCTGGCTGTTGATACTACTAGCAATATTAGTAGCTATTGTGCTGTTACTACTTATATGCTGTTGTATTTGCGAGGGGTGCCCTTTATACATGCCGCCAAGGTAAATATCATGAACAATTGGTTTAGTGAGCTTGGTTTCACTTAATTGCTTATTATCTAACACTTTCGGTTTACAAATTTGTCTTTCGACACACACTTTCAAATATTTTAATTTTATAAGTATGTATTTAAAGTAATATCTACTAATATTCTTTTTTTTTCTTATTAACAGTCAATGCACCAACTAATCCAAGTTCTCACACCAGCTTATTACTATTGTAATTAGGTAAATATGTATTTTTATTTTCTTATAAATATCTAGCACAACCCATTTTTTTATCCAATTAACATATTTCAAATATAACGAAACAAAGAAGACCATTGAACACCTTAAAGATGCATGCCACCAAACTGCATTCAAGTCTTGAAATCCTCAAAACTTAACACACACCTAAACAATTATATATATATATATCTTTTTTAACTTAAGTGGTTGTAACAGAACAGCTAGGTACATAGATATCCATTAATAAATTCTAGGAAAAGAGTGATACGTGTCAACTCCACAGAGGACGACGTGCATTTAGTGGTGCGCGACAAGGGACTTGGGAGGGAAAACAAGTCGACGCAAAATATAGAAAATAAGTCATTACAAGCCAATGAGTGGAGGAGGCGTGAGGCGTGGAGTGCGGAACAGGCAGACTTGAGGACAAAACCGACGCAGTGGAAATTCAATAAGAGAAACCAGAGATTTAAAGAGCACTCAAAACCAGCTTCAACACCCGGCGATATCCGACAAGAGTTTGTACATGCTGCAGCTGACAACGACTATAGATATGACGCTAGACAATCTATCCGGCAAAGGTAATTAGCTTTACTCTGCTACAAGTAAATCAGTTTTGCATGTTTCGTAGAATACAATGCTTTATTAATAAAATTCTTATTGTTTACAGAGAGGGACCCAATATAATCTACACAAAGGAGATCCAGCTCCAAGAAGCATTTTCAAACAAACATAAAGAGTATATTGATGATTTAGAAAATGGGTACGACAGGATTGCTACGCTGCACTATCAAACAAGAGAAAATGATAACGACTCGATACGAAGACACGAAATAGACCGCGGCTCAGAAGTCGGAGTTTTCCTCAAGGCTGATGTCGATAAGAATGCTCAAGATAATTCTGGAAGTAAATCAAAACGTGAATATCAAGATAAAGTGCACGCCCCATCATCTCTTGGCAGGGATCAATATTTTATTAAAGAAGGTAACACAGAAATATTAAGGCTAGTAACGAGAGGAAAAAATGAAGAAGAACGGTATGCTAATCTCCCTGTACATCAACAGAGACCAGTAACTTTAATTCCACATACACAATACGTAGTTGTAGACAGTGGTAAAGATTTACTAATGGAAAGGTTTATAAGAGAACAGGGAGAAGAAGCCAAGAATATTAGAGAAAGAATGAGCAATGTTACTGACATAGATAATATATCCAACGGCAAAGAGGCTAAAAGCTTGGGTCAGAGATCACAAGCAGGGATTGAGGCCCAAAATCAATTTCATGACTATTCAAATATTCCACCTGAAGTTCCTGGCTTAGTTCCACTTAAAACGGATTATTTGCAATCGGCATTATTGGAAATGCAAAACAAGTCAACAATTCATCAAGAATTACTGGAGTCATCTTTAAGGAAACAAAACGAATTGCTACACCAAATACTTATTGAACGTGAGAGAATGTTACAAAATCAAGAAACTGCTTCGCAAGTTGAAAGTAAATTAGAAACACAAAGTCTGCCCGGACATTCGGTTATGGCCACTCAAACAGAATGTCACATAGGCACACAAACTGAGCCACATCTTCTGAAACCCACCAGAAGAAAAGCTAGAAGTGATAACGACTCTTATAGTGAAGATGAATCTGAAATTATAGTCGAAAATGAAACAAATAAAGAATCATGGTTAAAGAAGAAAAATCCTAAAAAGAAATTAAAACATAAAGACCCTAGACGAAGTATTAGAGCATACGATCTAAGAAGAAAAATAAAAACGCCAATAATTGAAGAAAGTGAAGTTTCGCCGTCACTTGAAAGTGAAAAACATGTTAGAATAAGTAAAACAAACGAAAGGGAGGAACATGTAAAAAACTATGGTGATGTGACAAAAAGTACTATAACGACATCAAAAAATGAAACCGTGTGTTCTACACAAATAAAACTATCTGATACTGACCGAAGAGCTAAACTAAAAAGAGAAGTACTATTGGAAATTGCGGACTCATTGGATGAAAAAATAGAATCAAATTTAAGTGAAAGGAGATTAAAACTTCAAAGACAGTCACCCGTAACGACTGATGATGCACTTTCATCTAAAAGCCCTCCTGCTTTACAGAATGAAAGTACTGATAGCAAGAGTAGAAGCAGTTCGACTACTAAAGATACTCGAAATTTAATATTTTCTAGGCAAGGTTCTTCGACAGAAGCCCGAGAAGATGTTGTAGATGAATTAGCATATAAAATGAAATCACCTGATATAGATATACAATCTACTAGGCTAGACGAGTCTAGCAATTTACGATCGAGCGCTAAAAATGCAGCAGGGGTGAGCGAATCAATTAAGTTAACAGAAAATGTTAAACCACCACAAAAAAGCTTACCGCGTTACATGCAATGGTATGGAAAAAAGTCTAGCAATAGCAAACCACCAACTTCTGACAAAGTAGTTCCAACTAAACCGAAAAGATTATCTAAATCAAAAAACGATGACGATAAAGACAAAACAGGGCGCTATGGTAAAATTATAAGCAAAGACACAAATGCTGATTCCGAGGTAAAAAAAAACTTCAAAACAAAAGAATGTGAATTCATTCATCCACGGATACTTAAAGAAGGAAAAGTCACTCCTGTACCAGAAGGTCCCTTACCAGATGTGCATCCTTTACTTCAGCATTCTGAACACAGGTATGAACACCAATATGAAAACCAAAACCCCCTTTGTTATATACAACCAACGCATATTCCGAAATACCTCGGGCAACAACCAAATATTCCTTTGCCAAGAAAACAGGCTGAGCAACAACCAATTTATGTGAACCAAGACAATGCTAAGAAAGACACGAAACGAGACATCTCTGAGAGCGCTTTGACCCACAGCATCTCTATATCTACGAGCTACGATGAAGACCGAAAGAATCCTGAAGTTCATGTATCCAAAATAAATATTGGAGGAGATAGTCAACCTGAGATTAGCCATAGAAATATTGCATCAAACATTGATGATAACGATTCTGGTATTGCTATGAACACATTGGCTCAACAAACTGGCAATATTAAAAGGTTGCCAATTACTGAGAAGAAGAGTGTGTTCACGATCGCTTATGATGATATTCAAACTAAGCAACTGCGACCCGACAGCAGTTCGACATCTTACTAATTCAGTATTTTAAATTAAATTTGTAACCGTCGACTGAGTGCCTTAAAATAATTGTGTACCTAGAATAAACTTCAAGGACTTCAAAATGTATTCCGTCCAAGTCAATATTCCCTTATATTTTACTATTTTTATTGTATAAAAATAAAGTTTACTGTTCTATACAGTTTTTTTTAGCTAATATTCACTAATTACCTACACAGATTTGAGTAGGTTATGCTAGGTACATATTTTTTCAATCCGAGGATCTAAGCTAAGAGTATTCGATCAACAAACTGCCTTTGTTTGACGACTGTTTTTTTAGATATATTAAAAAATAGAAATATTAATGATTATTTTCGTATAAGTGTGTAAATATGCTACGTGTTGAAATTATGGTAATGTAATATTTAAATTAAATTAGCTTTAAAGTTTGTAAATATTATTTCGGATATACCTTACAATACAACGCATTCTGGTACAGTGTGCAATTCTATATTTGTTATAAAATATAAAGTTATATATTACATTTTATAATGGCAGTATCATTTCAATCCTTTATTACGTGTACTTTATTAGTGGGGTGTGTTAAGGGGGTTGTATAAATGTAATGCTTTCAAGTTAAAACATTATTTATTGGTTACCTATATAATCTAATTCAGAAAAAAAATTGGTAGTTCCAAAAGTAACGTATTTCTTTGAATAAAAATTTTAGATTACAAGTATGAACCAATTTTATGTTTTTTTTTAATCTAAGATCAAGAAGATAAGTAATTACTAATTTTATTGATTTTACTAAAATAATCATGGATCAAGAACTTAAAACAGTTTCAATTATGTCCATGACAATCATGTTATAATTAACAAAAGATAAGTTCATTAATTATTGGTTAAGAAAATATTTAATTACAATGAACTAAATTCCTGATCTACTACGAAAAGTGATTGTACAAAAACTGAGCAGATGAATTAAAGTAAAATAGCTCCTCTACTCTCGTGCAATGGTGAGAACATTCAACATTGTAAATAAACGCCATCTTGATTCCAATCGCTAAAACTCTTGGTGAATGCCCCGCTTGAATATTGTCGTCCTTCTTTGAGATATAATTGAGAATAGTACACACTGTGACCGCTAGATGTCGATACTTTGTCGAATATTTTTGTTGGTACAAGCTTCCTTACTGTTATGGTGCAAACAATAAATGCTAAATGATAAAATGTATGCACAATAAATCGGTAGATGTTATAACTATGTCAGAAGCCATTTTCATAGTAAATAGTGACTAGTGAGTATTTATAGATAGTGAAACTTATATAGACTGTTCACACTGGCTCATCTTAGTTGAAGCTACTGTCCGAACTTGCGGTAGATTCTGACGAATTCATAATTGCTTTTCTGGCCTATCTATACATCTATACATATAAATAAAATTGGAGTGTCTGTTTGTAATATTAAAATAACCGCTTTTTACTAAGTGCATTTGGATGTATACACGTTACCTATAACGAAACAACATTTTTTACAATTTTTGTCTGTCTGTCCGTCTGTCTGTCTGTCTGTCTGTCTGTCTGTCTGTCTGTATGTCTGTCTGTCTGTCTGTCTGTCTGTCTGTCTGTCTGTCTGTCTGTCTGTCTGTCTGTTTGTTCCGGCTAATCTCTGAAATGGCTGGGCCGATTTTGACGGGACTTTTACTGGCAGATAGCTGATGTAACAAGGAGTAACTTAGGCTACTTATATTTTAGAAAAAAAATAGGATCTCACGAAAAAAAATTAAAACCAATGTTGCAGCGCAGCGCCTGATTAATTTTGATAGCAACAACCTGCAATGCGTCACGCGGGCTCAGGATGGGCGAGCAGGCTGTTGTCAACGGTTGTCTTTGTTAAATACCACGCGGACGAAGTCGCGGGCAACAGCTAGCATGAAATAACAATTAAATATTTAATCGATCCTTATAATGCTTAGGTACTTAAAATCATATATTTTTGTTTATTACAAAAACAAATTAGTTTTCTGTATAAATTTCAGCCGTTTCTATGGGATTTCTAGTTTTCGATCTTTTCATCAGTTTTAGTTTAAATTCTTCTTCTTTATCTTGGAAAATGTGAATTTATCCTCTTCTTCTTTATCTTGGAAAATGTGAGTAAAATAAAATGTAAAGGTACCACGGAATCTCTAATTTCTTGAAATTGCGAGACACGCAAACTTAAATATTGTTTCTTCGTAAGCAAGGTTCAATCATTCGCATGAGCAGTTCCTTCATTCAGCTCATTTGCACAGCCGACTCGCGCGGAAAATTATTTCTTTTCATATTCCCATTTTTCACGTCTTACTTAAAGTTTTCAAGACATTGGGGAGTTTACAATACGTCCGTTTATTTAACCTTTTTTCCTGGTACACGGACATTTTTTTTTTGGCAGGTTTGTTTATTCTTCATCGTTTTAAGGAAGATTGATATTGACTTAATTTTTTTCTAAAATAAGGTAGGTACTCACCTACTACCTTCCTTACTCATGTCTTACTTACCTTTCCTACGCTCTCAGTTTAGTACCTAGGTAGGTAAAGATGTATAATTTTACATCATTTTAATATTTTTACCTAATCATATTAGATAGGTACCTAAGTACCACATCACAGACGCCATAGCACAATGAGACCATAGTAGACGGGAGGCATTAACTTCAATAATAATAAAACAAAACCGCAACTTTTATTAAGAAAGTACTAGGGCGACAGAAACAGACATGAGGTATGGAAATTACGTTTCCCCGCGGCAACTTGCTTTCACGGTCCACTGGGCTGATCATAATAAAAACTCGCGCCGTCGCCTTCGTACAGAAGTTTGACCATAAATTCCGTGGTCGCTGCAGTAATCGCCCGCCGCTCGCCGCCGGCAAAATTCCACTTGTCCGACCCTAGAAACAGAACATCCTACAAAAAAATTCATTCCAAAAATCAAAACTTCTATTTCCACTACAGTTTTTGCACGGTACCTAATAATATTGCTCTTAAAAAGTCCGCAATGGAACGTAAGTAAACCGCTCGAAAGTTTACGTCATCCTATCGCAAGACGCCCCTGGTTTTAATATAATAATAAATATCACCAGATCGCACTACTTTCTCGCATTTTTTTTTCTCTTTGTTTTCCCTGAGGGTGAAGCAAGGCCATTAAAAAGGTTAGGGCGAGCGATATTTTATGCGATTTTAAGTGTGTAACGGCTCTAATGTCCGTTTTTTGTAACGTGAATTATGAAAGCATGGTAGGTAAATGCTAAAAAAACTATAGGTTAAACGATATTGCTAGTTGCTAGGTACATTTAGCTATAACTATTTGATTTTAGAATAATCCAAACTTGCAATTGGCATTACTTTTCGGTGTTAAATGTCATTTAAAAAATTTAATGCTTCTTTTTTCAAATTTGGAAAAGGATTTCGCCAATAAGTTTGCGCCGTCAGTGCACAAGTGGTGGTTGATAACACTCATTATTCGTGAGGCCGGGTGAGCGAGAGGGTTAACTTTGAAGTATCATTGCCATTTATTAATGGTCAAGTTCAACCCGCCGAGCTCCCCGAGACACCCCGAATTAGAACTGATCGCTGTAACTGAATTATTAAATTGGAACCATTTGTTTGCAGAAATTTTAGTATCATTAAATTGATTACGGTACAGTCGACAGCTGTCAAGGCTACATTTATTTTTGGGAAATTAACTTATTGTTCATTGTAATGAGTACATCCATCTGGGAACTATTTTAGTAATGTAAACATAGCTACTAATAAATAATGAATTTTTTTGGGACCTTCATAATATTATAATAACCTAAAAACACAATTGTTTTTTCTTTACAAGTTCGTAATCAATGATATTTACAACGTTCTTATAAAGGTTGCAGAACCTCATCATAAAACACACTTTTGATCCATGAGTAGGTACCTATTCCAAATAATGCCAATATTTGATAATAATTACATCACGTGCGACGAAAACATTAATTAAAATTGTCATTATTAATTTTTCCAATGAATTTGTGAACGCACAAAATTGACACTTATTGCTTTTCTGGGAATTTATCCAAGAAAACCAATTAATCACGTCACCTCTGTCCAATAAATCCCCTTACGGACTTTAATTATTTTCTTATGATTTTAATTTCTGCCCTCCCCACGACCGAATTAAAGATTTCCGAACAACTGTCTCCACTCTCGGAGTTTTTTATACTTCAAGTTGCTACTTTTATTAATAAAGGAGGAAGATAATTAATACTACTTAAATTTTGTTTGTTAGTGTCAAAATTAATTAGAAAAATCGTTTCTTGGTGGCAACAAGTGATGCAACATTCGTGGAATATATTCAACACTCACACGTGATAATTGCAACCTTATTAATTTGGTTTTATATTTTTTCCAGTTCACATGCTCGTAAAGTCCCTGTTTCTGGTACAACATTTTTAAAATATCCCTTGAAATTTTCATCACTGTTTCATTTCCTTGCAATCGCAGTGAAAAGCTGATTGTAGGAATAACTCGTTCATAATATCTCAATAAAATGACCCAGCACCAGCACTTGTTGTACCAGTACAATCGACTATTTTCCGTTGATTCTATTTTTTTGTTACATTCAACCCAAGAATTACATCAAAGATGGCCATAAACGTTTTAAATATTCACAATCATTAGCAATTGTATTTGGCAAGCGATAATTCCGAATTGGTCCCAAAAACCGCGCAATTAAATGCCATTTGTCCACAACAAAAGAGCGGTCCTTTCACCCCCACCTTCCTCCCGAAATTAGTGATGACTTCAATAAAAATAATTCTTGTCTTTTAGGCAAATTGCATCGCGAAAAGTCCAAAAGCCTTTAATTAAGGGTCGCCCCTCGCCACCCCGCAAACAGCCGCGTGGCCGTCACCTTTTATTTTTGTTAATTCCTGGGGCTCTTTCTTCGCCGCATAAGTTACTTCACCCCTTCTCCGCCCGTGATTCTTTACGCCTTTTTGTCACCGTTTGAATTCTTTTGAACAAACCCTTTCTTCCCATCTGCCACGCCCGTCAATATTAACTCCGCTACGACGAGTTAAACTTTTTAATATCCGTTAAATTTCGTTACACTCGGCGCAATACCTTTTAAACCGATTTCGCGGAGTAAAATACCGAATTAGTTATATAAGTACATTTTTATTTAGTACTTATGTTATTTGCAATGTAAAATACAAAAATATTGCCTCTATATAAATGGTATGTTATGTTGGAAAGCATTTCAAACGATGTCTTCGTTTCCCCCGCTACCGCGTCCGCATATTTCTTAAGATTCATTAAATTATTCACAAGGGAAAAGGAAAAAAATAATGTAAATGAGATCGGAATGTTTAAAAAAACTTGTTTGGAAACACGAGTGCCGGGACGCAGCCGCAGTTGTCGGGACACGGAATTTTTAATCCATTTCCCGCAGTCGATTAATATTCAAAGCTCGGCCGGTCTGGTTCATCTCCTTCGCCATTATTGCTCGGACGCAGTCTCCTGTCTTCGGCGTACCGTACTTTTGCTTTGATTTCGAGCAAACTAATTACCTTCCCTTTGTGGTTAATTTCATTCTTCAGTTTGTTGTTTCAAAGTTTTAGGTGATCTACAGTTTCAGTTTTTCTTTTTCATGAAGATAATGGGTCAATCTGGGCTGTTCTGAGTTCATTTCTGTATGAAATTTGCTGTATTGTCCTGCTGTCTGAAAAAAAAACAATAATGTCTTAATATGTGACGTAGATGAGTAACGTTATAGTATTATAAGTAAACACCAGCACAACAGTGGTTCGTATATTTACATAACCAACCAAAACATTCTGCCTCCGACCAGCAATTACACAAACACATAATTCCCGTTTTGCATGTCGGATGAAGCAATATTGCCTTAATATATTCAATATCCGGCAAGATGATAATTTACCGAGCCCCGTGGAATCCATTATGGTGTTTACTTGACCTACGCTTAGTGCTTACTAAGACAACAGGGGTGACCGCCTACCACTTATGTTATCCTGGTATTGAGGGACTGCTCAATGTGGAGAAGTGCTTTAAGTTCCTTTGGGATATAGGAAAATGCAAGCCTGTTGAGCGATTGTATTATTCATACTTGAATTTAGACATCATTATGTAATAAGTATATATGTGACAATAATATATATGATAAAAAATATGGTACAACATGACTTATTTTTTTTATTTACTTTTTTGTTTAAAAAATCGTTTCTTTCATTTTTAGCACACTTTTTCCTTCATACCTTCCTCCACTTTATGAACATTCTGACACGTGTGCACGTTTTAAAAACAAAAAAAAGAAAGCAAAGAAACAATAGGTAAGAAGAAAAACAGAAAGGTGAATCTGAAAACCGCGACATTGAATTTGGAATTCAAATAGCGCACGTTGACTTTTGCCACGCACTGGCTCACACGGCATAGACAGATATCGACAAATAAAAAAACAATGAAATTCCTTTTTCGTGGCCATAAATAATGATTATGATTTTTTTAAAATTTAAATGTTGCAATAGTTTTAATTTATGTTTATAACATAATATTGTGGATGTTCATCGCTTATCATAATAAAAACCAACCTTTGCGATGACTACACATAAAACACTGATGCTAAGATATGATTATGGCCTTACATGGAATATTTCAAGAGGAAAATCCGGGATGATCTATAAATATCGCCCCCGATACTCGCCCGCGCTAAATTCTAAAGTGACAATATCCCTTATTGTATCCGCAACGTGAAAAATGTATGCACGCCCCGCACGCGCGGGGGGGGCACGGATACCGCGCGCGTGGGGAGTTATTAAAATTATAAACAAATAAAATTATTCCAATGCACCCCTTACGAACCTATTCGTGGCTTGAATTCTTCATAGGTGATATACAGCGTATCGTATTTGTTTTAAGTAAGGGTGTGATTTGTATATTGCGTAGTGATTTTATTGCTTTTGACTTCGTAATTTATTATATAAGTGGTGGTCTTGAAATTATATCCTTCTATCAGCTGTATATAATTGAACTTACTTAACTTAAACATAGCGTACTTAATTTGTGAATACTCGTAATTACTTTAGATTAATATTAACGTATACCTATTTCAGTCAATATAATTAACATATGAAGGAAATTAAAGCAAATTTCTTGTCACATTCCAATTTAAAATTATAATCTTGCAACGAAAAGCACAATTTCCTTTCCCCGAATCTCATGTCAGATTTTTTTCATCCATCGACACATAACCCCGTTCCCTTTATTTTATATTAAAGCGATAAACATGTCGATTGCTGGAGCCACGCGTGATCGGACTCCCTCGCATCTGCAGCCTCGAATATGCAAGTCATGAGAAGACGCTTATCGCGAGGCTTAGATACTGCTTTCGAGATAGACGGGATGATTTATGGTTTACATTTTGGCATAAGATCGCACGGTAGTTTTGGGTCATCTCCGATCAAGATCTTGAATCCCGGAGTGGTAACATAGCTGCATACATTAATGACACTTAAGAATAATTCCTACTATCTACTTGTTATAACCACGAAAGGTTCAAAGTGGTTGTAGGTGACATCAATTTTCACCGCCTATTATGAAAGTGAACGCATTGATACAGAATTTGGTAGAACGCTTGCCTTGGAAACGAGAGGCGCAGGTTCATGCCCCAGCTCGCATCGATTTATGTGCAAATCTCACTTTCAACTATGATTATCACTTGCTAAACGCTGAAGGAAAACATCCTGAGGAAACTTGTAGGTCTGATAGAACCCTTCGTATAAGTCCGCCAACCTGCACTAGACCAGCGTCGTAGACTATGACTTAATCCTTCTCACATTGAGGGGAAGTCCATGTTCCACAGCGGTACATTAAAAGTACTATTATTATTTTATTTCAAGAGTCGAGTGGCTCTTTTAGTAAGCCTAAATCCCTTTACGGTCTCGAGTGGCTCTATTTACAATTCGCAGTTTCTCTATCATAAATTACACCTCGATTGACCACTCTCAGCCCTCAGGGTGCGCGGTATCGGTGCCGACGGACACGTCGACAATGCCGTTAAAAATGAACCCCCACCGTAACTGTCAGTCCTGATGAATCGCTCCGGTGCACCTAAGTAGGAATCGGTAAGTATTATTTGCAAGCTATCATTTTGTAATCAATCAACTGTGCTAGATCTCACCCAGTTTTATGAAAAGTTTGTGGGAAAAAATGTGAAATTTGGAAATAACATACGTTTTCGTCGTACTACTAAATATGTAACACTAAACATGGGTACCTACTCGGAGGTCTACAAGTCTTAAAGAGAGTCAAACGGTAACTTTAATCAGACATTTAATAGTACCTACTGTACGTTGTTACACGAAAGGGTTTTACAACACCGTTATTAGCAATAACATAACACGCCGCATTTCGTCGGCATTTTCTTCAATAGCTACGAGCCCATAAAGGCAGGTTGAACAAGCGATTGTGTGAACAAGCGGCCGCTTGGGACGCCAAACTTCACGAATTCCCCGTCGGCTTGTCGCGAGCAGAGTTTTACGGCCAAATTAATATGGCAAATTAATGCGTTTTGCTACCGTATAATTTTCGCGTGTCTACACCCTCCCGTACGTTTCTTGCGACGTTCCGACATATTGTAGCGCTGGGGCGGGATTTGGATCATTTTTCCCATATGGAAATGATGTGCCGCAAGACAACAGTGATATGCTAATTAAAGGAAAACACACAGAACGTATTCTGTGTTTGTTTTCGGTCGACGGCGCGACGGAGGAAACGGTGCCGTTTTTAATTGCTGCGTTGAATGGAATAAAAATTAAAAGTGGGAGCTCAGTTTGTTCTGTGTCTGTGAAACATTCAGTTCAAACACAATAAAGAAAATAAGATCAGGTTGAACTTATTTTCTTCTTCTCGTCTAAGGTTAATAAAGTAGCTAGTTTTTACAAATGCTACTCTTATTTCTATTCTAGTCTTACTGATCCAATTCGGACTTAGATACCTATATACGACTTAGATATTTATACACACTTGAAAAATCTTGATTTGGTACAAAATTTTCAGGCTTTGAAGGCTGAAAACTGAAACTGAAAACAAAATAATACTTGAGTATTAGTCTGCTATCAGTCCAGTCTAGTCTATACTCGCAAATCTATCGGAGTAAAAAAAAATACTTAATAATACATGTTCTTATTAAAACTGTAACAAGTAACAATACACATACAGTCACGTTTAATTAGAGTAGAAGTTTGTAAGTATTTGTTGGAGTGTATAAGGTAGAGTATGTGACTTTATGAGTGCGATTCGTCACGACAATTGAGCACGTGGAGGGCTGCCCTAATGAGAACACCTCCTGGCAATAAGAAGCGCTCCTCGTGCAATAAAAACCTGAGACAGCTCAAAGGTAAGTTTCATTTTGAGATTCTTACCTTACATTTGGAGTAAAGAGCAAATTTGAACAGGATTAAACTACGTATATATACGTTTGGAAATAAACCTTACCTTTTAAGAGTCTGAGCCATATGAACTTTTTTTAAATTATAAATAGGAGCTATAGAAAGAAATTCATAAGTGGCTAGTTACATTTGAATGTTATAATAATATTATTTTAACAGTAGGATCGGAGAACTTCATAATTAATAGTGTTTGCGTACAAACAGAATATTCTAGAGTATATTATAAATACACGGACGTCGACAATATCGGGAGCAAACAATTAGAGGCAAGTTAGGGAGGCAGGGGCGCCGATTAAGTTATACACATGCGGGCTAGAGGGCAACCTGACTCAGGAAGATTAAGATTCATCGAAAGGCCCTTACATGGGAGCAAACATTGTATTACGTACCGGTGTCTTGATGTTTGCCGAAGGTAACGGATGTTAATTTAGTATTCACCCTTACGGTGTGTGCCCAATATTAATATTTTGGTAAAAGCTGGATTCATTTCGTGAGTGGAATGAAGGTGACATAGGGATTAAGTTTGTACGTTTTCTTACCGCCAACTAATTTGCGGGTACAAGCAAGGGGAGGGACTGGGGTGCTGTTAATGTCCACGGAACGCCTCGGGGCTGTCCGCGCGGCTTGACCGCCGCCTGGGGACCGTTCGCACTATTAAAGTGCTAAGAGGGGCATTAGTGTACCCTCTTGGGTCCTGTCATCTGAATAATTTAGCGTCTTAATTGACTTTGGTTTTTGCGGACACTGAGATTGCATTTGTTTTGTCTTAACATTATCATGCGGCTTTCTTTAAAGTATAATAAAAAGAGGCAAACGGTACAATTTGGATAACTTATTTTGTATTGCATGCGTAACTTTTTCCTCTGAATTTCAATCGGATTAAGTATTGTAATTTTACATACGTACCCATATCAATAAATTTTATTTTTAAAACAATTAAGAAATTATAAAAATCGACTTTAAGCTTCCATTGTTATTTGAACACTAATTTAAAAAAATAAACACTTAAGTTTCCCGACTTCTATGCATAACCTATACTTGCAAATCTTTAAAAATCTAATAACTCAAGGCAACTGGGTGGACGATAAGCAAGTTAATACTTAAGATAAATAGCTGGGCCGCGGTCATTGTGTCCAGGGTCCAGCGGGGGTGGTGAATGATGTGTTTCTTTTGTCTCGGCCAGCGGACCCCAGCGAGACAAAGCGAGATGGTGCGTCAGCAATCGACAGACGATAGAGACTATTTTACATTGTAGAGCTACCATTAATCTATACGAGGACACATGTATTGGGTAAATATCAGGTTTTAAATGAAGCATTGGAAATTGGACTGTCTCCGTCAGGTTAATATGCTTATATATCATGATATTATCCATACGGTGTAGACGATATAGGCTACTTAAGGAGGAAATTTCTAATGTAGGATTTTTTCAATAATATATTATACATTAGTTGCTAATTTACATCCTCCATCTTTATGTTAATTAACAATGTATAAAAAAGACACGGTCAAAGATTTTGTCATTATACAACGTTTATGAAAATAGACTCTTCTATTTGTTCTTAACTCTTGTTAACGATCGTTTGAATATTGAATGTCCAGCACATTAACTGCAGACCGCAAGACGCAGGGGCGGTTGGTCAATAAGCATATTTATTTAAAATCACTACCTAATGTGTAGTGATCTTATGTTTAGTACACAATATGTACCCTCATGGTACCGATACATTAACAAAACCTTTCTGCGGGCACAAAAACTATAGTCCTTAAGATCTACAAATCCTCACATACCCAATGGTATCTATACTACAACAAAACCATGCCATAACACCATGAAAATCCCCAACTTCAACTTGGGCAGTTTCCAGCATTATCGGCAAATCTACTAGGCAAACATGATTCCGTGGAGCCACCGAGATTTGCGAACAACGCAGCTATCGGATAAATTGACCGGTAATAATAAAATGTAAGGGGTAAGAATGTAGATGGCTATTTAGATAATTGTTGGCTACGTCCGCACTGGCCAGCCAGTGTATCGGAAAACTGTGGAGATAGTGGGTGGTTTTATTGCCACCTCCGGCCAGTCATTTATGGGAAAACTATCAAAGGAAAAGGAATTGATGACGGGGCATTCCGCTGTCTCCGTTACGAAGTGAGAAAATGACGTGGAGTTTGACAGTTGATATGTTTGCGATGTGGCGGCCATTTTTTTTTGCTGACCGACATAAAGATGATTGTGAACAGTAAATAAAAATGCTACTATAAAGCCGTAATAAGTTGAGCTGAAGTAAATGATAGCCAAGTTTGTAGAATGCTTGCCTCGGTAATGAGGATTGCAGGTTCAAACCCCGGCTCGCACCTCTGGAATTTCATGTGCGAATCTCATTTTCAACAATGATTATTACTTGCTAAACGGTGAAGGAAAACATCGTGAGGAAACCTGCATGTCTGAGAGAACCTCTCGAAAGATGTGTGAAGTCCGCCAACCCGCACTGGGCCAGCGTGGTGGACAATAGCCTAATCCTCCTCGCATTGAGGGGAGGCCCGTGCCCAGCAGTAGGACATTTAAAAAGGCTTGGAATTATAAGTTGAGCTATTAAATAAATATAACAAACAGGAGTGTTTATAATCGACTCATTGTCATTGCTTTGAAGATGATTTTTATCGCAAAAATCATTGACTATCTAAAGTTATCTGTAGTACCTATAGTAAAACCGAGCTAACAATACTATAAGCTGGAAAACACAGGGTCAAATCTCCCAGAAATTCAATAAAGTACAGTTTCGATCTGTTTACACATGTATTCTTCTCTCCCTAGCGCCAAAGTTCAAGTGTTTCCAATATAAAGCGTTTATACATGTGCGGGGTGCGCTAAGCCGAATATTATGAGTTGATGGGCGACGCAGGTGCCGCCAACGCGACTTGCAAATCCAAGTCTCCACGACGCGACGTCAGTCACGTCCCGAATGGTGAAAACATGGCCAAATGTAACACTTGAGCTGTAGTTTTATACCAGTAAAAGGAAAGTGTTGGTATTCATTTGGAATAGGATTACCGAAGAGCTTTTTTTTACATCAGTACCGTTGAAATAAAACTAATTATACGGATATTATCGCGTTCATGTTTTTTACATTGCCGATGTTTCGATTGCTTTATGGGAGGACTGAGGTGTTAGACGTCCTTGTGTCATAGTTAGAACTGGGATACACTTATATTTAGTTGTTGTTTGTGGTCCATCTTTCTGATTAGATCGGACCATACAATGTATAGTATTCGCGTTAATATAAGAAATCAATATAAGTTCCGTTTGTACTATCGGTAAAGTATTTGTATAATTAATTATTTGTAGTTAATCATAAACGTTCTGTCATTCGTATATTCCGTCAATAAATGTGTCAGTCAACCTTTAAGTTATTTTTCTCACTGTCAACATACGATCGTATGTAAAAGCTGCCAATCTAAAATGTTCAAATAATGAAAACAAAAAGTTGACAAACAACGATGTAAAGAAAAATTACACAGGAAACATTTTTTTTTCATTGAAATAGAGCCTCGCAAAATAATTTTAGGAAATTTATATCTACTTCATAAGGTATATAATTATGATGAATGGAAATATATCAATCGACCCCCTCGTTATATGGAAACAGCACAAATTGTTTAATAACAACGCAATCTTGATACCTTCCATCCGAAATACAGAACAATGACGTTTTACCTTTTATCAAAGGGTTTGTTTATCTTATTACGGCCCAGTTCTCAGTCGGGTGGTCAGTTGACCGTCATAATTCGGGCCCAGGATGGCTCAGTGGCGCATGAAATATTCGCCGGGGACTGCAAACAGCCGGTGGAAAGCGCAAACGGTGAGAATCGCACGCCATTACACTTCCCACCTCGCCGCTGGCGCAGTGAGCGAGGCGATGCGCTGGAAAACAAACAAATAAACAGGTGCAAACAATTTTGAATAGGTCCTACATCGGAATTTAACCTTTACGGTCGTTTTTGATGAAGGTGATTGTGAGTAGATTTTCATAAAACCTAAAAGGCTGACAATTACTCGTACACGTTGTAGTAATTAACCGTCTCGTTCATCTCGGGACAGCAAGCAAGCTTTAAACAGCTATGAAATAATAGCTCTTCATTGGAAAGATAGGCACTGTCGAGTTATTGAATTAGATCTAAGGCACAATACAAACCATAACACTCAAAAGTAATAATAACAAAGTTAACAAAGATATAAAGCATCGGTGCGGGCCCTTACGCCGCACATGACGCATGGGCCCGTTGAAATAATATTATCGTTACCGAGTACCTTACTCCAAGGAAAATCAACATAAAGTGAATAAAAGAAAATTATGAATCGCACGAAAATAAATTACCCCCGTGTTGGCGGCAAAATAACATCACATTTGAATGCCTTTTATGCTTTATGGGCCCGTAACTATATGAAATAAGTCTTGGTACCGGTTTATGGGACACGGGGGCACGTATGCGGCATTATTTTTGTAATGTTTGTTGCGAATACGTAATGGGTTCAAGTTTAAATCTTTGTTGCAAATACTTTTAACATGTTACGTCATAAATATTACAGTAATTTGCTTTATTTACTTATTTTATTACTATCGTATAAAAAAAATCCGGACGAAAATAAAAGTATAGGGCACATATTGAAATTAAAACTAATTTTAAGGATTTCATCGCGTTTGTAAAAATCATAAAATAAACGCCATAAAATTATGAATTATATTATTAGTGTATTAGTATAAATATTAGAAATCAATATTGAGAATCTATTTAAAACACCGTAATGATCACAGGCATAGGTAATCACACTTCGCACCAACCGCCTGCCACTTTAAAGCATGGCATAAATTTGCAATAATTATATTATCGAGAAAAAGTATACCGCCGTCTCACCGCCTACAAATTTTTCTCCAGCGCACCTCGGAAGCCCATAATTCCTAATGACATGCAATAACCGTACCCCCAATTTTCGACATAAACCCGCCATAACAATATCGACATCAGCGAAATTTTCCGCCGGTATTTTTTATTCGAGAATAAGTAACACTTTTCGGTGTAATCAAAATTTTGCGAGAACCCACCCTCTAAGGTCGAGGGTGTTTATCGGCCACTCAATTTGATTTTTACCACCGCACTGATTCCACTCCTTCCGCGGTGCTGAGACGTACGCGAAGAATCACAATGAGACTGCCATATCTGATTTATAGTGGATACGTTCTCGTTTCTATCATGATATATCAAATACTGAATAACGATTGACTGTTATTACAATTTTGTCCACTCATATTGTGCTTTAAAGCTTATTTTATAAGAAGAACTAGTAAATTTGATGACGTTGAATTATAAGTAAACAACATTTGAAAATGTTCATACGTAATGTATTCTTAAAATTCTGTGTCTTCACATGTAGTTTTTACTCAGTTGATATAGCGCGTTTGCTTCCATTTTAGGTACGTAAAGTTGGCAAAGCAAATGTAGGAAATATTAGTTACCCAGAGGTGTTTCTTGGATGCGACAACTCCCAATGCAAATATCGATTATTACATTAGAACATCATAGGTTCGCAAGATATATTTTCGTCATTTGTTATTAATTTTAGTTTAGAGCAATGTCAGTTAAATCATTTATTTCGTATAGGCCTACGAATGCAATAACAAATTGTTATTTGAATATTTTTTTCAAACATAACATTCCATAACTAATAAAATACTTTCATGGGCGACTTTACAACGGTCAATAAAATCGGATATACCAATCCCTCGGGACTTTCGCAAAAAGTATACGAACAAATCCGACAAATTTGATGCTCATCTAAATAACGTACCCTGACCACTGTGGTGGAAACGTCGTATATTTAAATTCAGTGCGGTCCAGTGCTGTGCGATGTTTCAATTGTCGCCGGCTCTGCCTTCCTAATCCAGTTATTGGAGAAGGGTGCGTCACCATTTTTATTTATTTACGGAACCATCTATTTGAATATCGCGTGTATCGCTAAAGTGAAGAGAATGTATCATATCTTCAAGATAGTATGTTAGACACATATTAGCTAATGTCATTAAGTATCTTAGACATCAGTGCAGTTTGAACCGCTGCTGCCAGTGTCAAGTAAATCTAACTTAATCTTTAAAAAAAGGTAAAGAAACTACCTAACCTTTACGTGCATTCGCACTTAGCTTGCCATAATCTCACTAAAGCTTAAACAAAAAGAGTTGAATCATTACGTCACAGTAGTTTACGCCCAAGTGCACATGTCGGCTCCGATAAGAGTACTCCCCATCAGCATCCTGGTCACGTCTCGTGGAGCGCCGGCTCTCCCGTTTATGACTAATGACGGGCTCACATGCCTCGCACCTCATACACCCGCTTTATATTCAAATGGCAAGGCTTCCTGGCCCTGATTAATGCTATTTTCTTTGCGAACATTTGTTTACGTCTTAAAATATGGAGACGGTTGTCGTGTGTCTTGTAATGTGTTATCAATGGAGTGAACATGGAGGAAGGTAATTTACTTTGTAACATATGGAAGAACCAGCCAGGTGGACTATGGTCCACATGTCTCTTGCATTGATGAGGTATGAGCCCGGTATAGAGGAGAGAAGTCCACCTCTATTACATTTGGACCTTTAGCGGAATAGGGAAGATTTTCCAGCCAGGCGGGTGGTATGCCTGGCGGGGCGGCCACTATGCCCCGACGGTTATTGTCGGGATCTTGTATATATGTTACGTGCTCGGAAAGCTCTCATAGCGCGTTTTAGGATTGTGTGGAGCCTTGTCATTTGTTCTGAATGGCGTCTGCAGCGCCATCTGTGTAGCTTGTGGCGAGGTTGAAGAGGTCGCTACAAAATCGTCAAATATCGTCAGAGAAATGTGGGTGCATTGTAGTCCTTCTCTGCCTACCTACCCATTCGGGAATACCAGGCGTGAGAGTACGTGTAACATAAAGTATGAATGCAGCTATGTAGAAATGTAAATAATATTATAAAATACCCTAAGCTTTACGAGTACATTTAGTACATTAATATTATGAATAATACAACAAGTTTCATTGAATCAAGTAAATCTCTCCGCTTCAAACAAATATTTGCGGCGTTCTCATTTGTAAGACGTCTGGGTAGCTCGCCTTAGACAAATTAATAACAAGATAAAGAAACTCGACGGATCTTAATTCATTAATTAACCTAATTGTATTTGCCGCTGCACCCGCTATTACTGTTTGTAAGATTGAACAGTATAACCGGAGATATGGTGGAGTTAAGTAAAGTTCTTCGTGTGTTTAATCACGATCATAAAGTATAATATTTTTTTTATTATATCTATCAACAGAAATAGCAAAATTGCTTACTTTTCAATATTTTTTTACATATTAAGTACCACTGAAAATTTTCCTAAAATTGCACCGCTACATTTTTTGTCGTAAAATAATTAAAAACGATTGTATAGTCTAGTAAACAAACTAAATTACACAACTGCTTACATTTATACTGTGGTTACAATGTGGGCGCCATGAGATTTGCCTGATTGCTCAAGAAAAGGGGTCGAATCAAAAAGTTCTCGCAAGAAAAATTGGTTCCATTTAAAGAAAGGGAATAAGTGCCGGATGGCAGGCGCCGCGGAGTTTTGAAAGATTTTTCACTTTCAACGTTAATTGCTACCGAAAGTAAAATAAATCTTTGCTACTTTGCTCTCGCTGAGGCTTGTTTCGCTTCCCAGCCTTAGCTAATCAATTAATTAAATTGTTGATGTTTCCCTAAAGAAATATTGGCTCCAAAACTTTTCAGCAGTGATTTTTTTGTACAGGTAGAAACAGCATCGACATCTATAATAATTTACAAGCCTATCGTACATAAAGTGCAACCGTGGGGAGTGAGATGGCTTTTCTGATTATAATGTACTTTTCCCGAAGTCGAAGTTTGTAAATAAAATAGATACAAAATATCTCTCCCCGCGCGCGAATCCATTCCGTGTGCAATCGT
This sequence comes from Pheosia tremula, assembly GCA_905333125.1. NCBI lineage: Eukaryota > Metazoa > Arthropoda > Insecta > Lepidoptera > Notodontidae > Pheosia > Pheosia tremula. The sequence continues at coordinate 7,319,188 of HG995404.1, read as the reverse complement.
TACATTTTATCATAGGTGTAATAGAAATATCAAGCGATAGTAAAAAAGTTCGGTTTCGATCAAAATTGTTATTTGCGAAGTTCCACCTAATGTTTTTTGTTTGTTTTGATGGATGCCGTTCATAAAAAAGGATTCAATTATAATATTGGGGATGGAAAATTGTATTTTATTATGATAAAATAGGCACTTTTCTTAATTACGCGAAAACAAAATTCTAAGCAATCTACACAAACTACTAGTACGTACAAAATAGTAGATACCTAGAACAAAACTAGTTTTGTTTATCGACATACTATATACAAGTTTATCTGTTTTATACAAAGCAGACTTTCTCTTCAAAGAAAATATTAACTCGGGACGTCAGGCAGGTAGTGTCCCCCTAAGTAGCGCAGTTGGAAAAGATCAACATGTTGCCAACACTTCACGGACACTCAATTTAAAAAGTTTCTCGCTCTTTGTTTTGTCCTGAACAAACTCAATTAAGTGCCCTTTGCCTTTAGAATATTTAATTTTATGTAAGCACGTTGTTGCGGGCTATTTTAATAGCTCTTTTTTTAATTTAACCCAATTGAAAGTTTAACAATCTTATCCTAAAACGTTCCTTGCGGGATAACATACGAAAATGCTAATCACGAGTGTATATTATTTATTAGTAGATCCTCTAACATCTAAAAGGCATTTTAATCAACGTCGACAAGTACCAGGCAATCAGAGCCAAGTAGGAGTGGGTGTTCCGAAATTAGAATTGAATGTAAATGTGCGGGCTTTATCGGGGATTATAGTGTTCGTGTCTGCGAGTGGAAGATAGTTCAGGCCCGGCGCTGCCCCGTCCGCAGCTCCATATTAATACATGTTACGAAACACCATCTTACATAGACCTCCCCTGCCTCCATGGTACAGCGTAAATAACACAGGTGAGGGGGGTTTTATGAAGCGTGTGGGAGGTCTTTTCCAAATGGACGGTTCTCATGGCCGCGAGGCACCCGTATCCAGGGAGGCTCTTTAACAAATTTTACTGCGTACTAATCCGCCCTTTTCGCTACACGCGACCGGTCCAACCCTTACATGTCTTGTTCTCGACTGTTACCAGTTATAAGGCCATTATCCGCATATAAATCTAGGTTATGCGGGCTTATATCGGATTTGGAAACACAATTAATTTAGAGATATTGTTTAATGAATGTGTCTGTGTAGAATAGTTTATAAGTATTAAAATATTTATGTTTCCAAATTATAATAATAGTTATTGCCTTAAAAATATACTTTATCTTAACATATTGTTTTATTAATGGATATGATAAATTAACAAAACTAACATATCCTAGTTTGAATTACAAATTGGCACTATTAAATCACACATTGGGAGGTATACCCACAATCAAAACTATTTGGGTTGGGTAGTTAGCAAAGTAATGGTAAGACTTCATACCAATAGAGAGCGGAAAGCGGAATGATAGATAATGAAGCTGCACATATAAAACTTAAACAGCGTAGAAATGAATCGGACATTATATTTAATGGCAATTGAACAATTTATTTAAATTGCCGAAATTTAAATTAATATATTTTCCAAATAGCAAAGTGGGTAGAACGCTTGCCTCGGTAACGAGGATCGCAGGTTCAAACCCGAGCTCGCACCTCTAGGATTTCTGGATTTCATGTGTGAATCTCATTTTGAATGATGATTATCACTTGCGGCTAAGGAAAACATCGCGAGGAAACCTGCAAATCTGAGAGAATCCCTCGAAAGACATATGAAGTCCGCCAACCCGCACTGGGCCAGCGTGGTGGACTATGGCCCTATCCCCCTCGCATTGCGGTGAGGCATGTGCCCAACAAAAACACCTTCCTTATTGATCGCTCTCTATGCTTACACAATAAGCTCCACCCGCAGCTGTCAATCCGGGGCTAAACCGCGCATTACGCCAAATGGCTCGCGAAACCGTACAATGGAGCCCCGGTTCGAGTCAGGGGAGGAAATAGTAACAGTTAGTTACTTAGTTGCGAGACAGACCCGCCGCCTTAGATCATGGGCAATAAAGCAAACGGACCCGGGAAACGAGGCTTGTTATTTGATGATTCGTGTTCGCCGGTTTAAAATGTTGCTATATCGTTATAGGTGATTGTAATAGGGTATAGTACACATTCATTCTTTACCTGATAAATATTATAAATATTTATAAAGATATAATACTCCACTTAAAATCGTTGTTAAAAAATATGCTTGGATACCTGCTTAATTTATATTCGTGGAATTTAAGTTAATAGAACACAAACTCCCGGTTTTTTGTGTAAACGTCACATTTATCTAATCCCAATGATTGAACGTCATAAATAAATAATAAAATAAAATCATTCATTTATTCAAATGTAAGCAAACAATAGATGCGTCGCACTCAACAATATATTCAGTCGGGATTCGCATTATCGCCGTTTGACTTCACATTAAATCTTAGAAGCGGCCATAAATAACGCAAACTTTTATCCCGCACCAAATAAGCACTCAAAAATGCAAAGAGCAGAACGGTATAGAGCACGTTCACTAAATTTATTTTGTTTCGCACAATTCAAATAACCATAACTCACCGGCGCGGTGCGTAAGCCTATCTAACGATATAATGAAACGTCGTTAAGTTCGGCCGAGCACAGCTTAAGTTAAGGAAACTTACTTTCTTACCTCGCAGATAAAGATGTTGCTTTCGATTTATTGATCTGAGTGTTACAGATAAAAAGTTTAATTTAACTGTTGTTACTGAAAAGTGAATTGCTATCTAAAATTATGTGTCACCTAGGCACTTAGACAATTTTAGCTTAATTATATCGTGTGTAAATAAATGGGTGAGTCCTATCGAAAATTTCAAACCAGCAAGAATCAATATGCATAACTTTTTAATCCGTCAGATTCTGAAAAACTCTTGCGGATGCAAGTTTTATAATGCAAATCTTACAAAGGGCCAGTCAAGCGTGAACATGAAGTGCAACTTAAAAGTACGATTGGGAAGCGAAAGCCCGCCCGCCGCCATCTTGGCGATTGTATAATTAGGTTGTTTGCATTCACCGCGCGCGGGCCGTATGAATTTCACCTATTGTCTGACATTGGACCTTCGGAGCTATATCATTTCGCACCTAACGCCTCCTTCCATTTAAGGGTGGAATGGAAAGTGGAAAAAACGCGCCATGAAATTTAAAAAGTTGCTACTTACATAAATTGTTTCGACTTGCATTACCTACGATTTTTGTTAATATAAGTACATACATATTGATTTCTTATATTTACGCGAGTACTACACATAGAAATGAAACTACTAATACAAAGCCAACCAACCAACCAACCAAGACCAAGCGCCATTGCAAGACCTCAAGACACTGTGAGCACTTTCTGCGTAGATCGGACCACAAGTAACAATTAAATATGAGGATACCCGTCTCAAACTATGACACCAGGACATCAACCACCGCAGTCCTCCCGTGACCACGGTTGCTGTAAAGCAGCCGAAACGTCGGGAACGTAAAATCAAAATAAAAACGCGATAAAATCCTTAAAATTAGTTTCATTTCAATAAGTACTTACAGAAAATATAAAAAATACAAAAATCCATTTCATCACTAACTAGATATTTTGTACACCCTTGTTTATAGAGTCTGCCTGCACCCATTCTCAAATAGACGCTCAACTGTATAAAAATATTAATCTCGTGATGCCGCCTAATAGATATTTATGCATGGACGGCACCAATTTTGCATGAAGGCTTGCTAACGTAAAGCCAGTGCTTATTTTATTATAGGTACAGCATTATATTAATGGGATGCTGTTTACTACCGATACAATTTTCCACCTCATTTATTATCCGCGGCTTAAAATGTAAGCTAGTTATTATAAAAACATTATGACGATAACTTAATAAAAAATTAATGACCGTCAGACCAAAGTATATTTTTAGCATATCATCCAGCGAAACTCCAATAATAAAAAAAAACGAATAACCTATTATGAGATCGGATATTTTAAATATGTAGAGGTGTGCACATTAGATAGTCTAGTGAAGACTAGACTCGGCGTGCAAGCATATATATAATAATCTATATTCGGCTGCATGTGATATAACGACAAATATTTGATTTTGTAGTGTCAAAACTTGTAATATCTTATTAGCTGTTTTTCAATGAGTAACAGTACTGAAATATAACTAATGGTATTTTATTGTTATCTACGGCATTCATGACATTGTTTACATAACATATCGAAAATCAGTAACAAAAACTTTGACAGGCTCTATCACAATATTCGCCTAGCGGAACCAACCGGATTCCAACGATGAAACGAGAGCCAATTATGTTCCGTCTGCAATACGACAGGAACAAAACCGAAACGGCGCGTAAATTAAAAACGCCTGAAAAAGGAGGATTTACAGCAAGAGGCCGGGCCCCGGCGACACCGACAGGTTATGACAAATATGTGAGCCGATGGCGTTAATGAAAATGAACCTTTTTGGACAAAAATGCAACGAATTCGAGGAGCATGTCCTTATGTTTGTATGTGGAATAACAAGTTTTAATCATCGATTAATAAATGTTTTACTTATTACATTATGCAAATATTATTATTGTTATACATTAAAAACGTAATTCTTTTAAAACAACATAATATCAGCACATTTAATATAATATTTTTTATTAAATATTTGAATGGACAAAATTTCATTTTTGTTTTGTATTAAAAGTTAATGTTTTTATAACAAGCTGTTTAAAACAGAGGTGTTGGCGTGAAAAGAGTTTAATTGACGTTTGGTTTACGTTGAGTTTAATTGACGTTTGGCAATTCATTAGTAAACCACGTAATATACAAGGTGTAGCATAGTAGTGTAAAGTATTTTAAGAGTTCCATCAGTATAAATACTATAAATATCACATTCACAAATGAATATGTCAAATTATTCGATTTTTAAAATAACACCACGAACTTAGTGGACTGTAAAACGTAATTTGTTTTGCTTCCCTCATAAAAAAATATTATGTACACTTTAAATATCACTTTCATACATAAATGTATCAGTATGCCGTATGCACTGTACTTGGTAACCCTCTTAAAACATTTTAAATTATTGTTCATTCACTTTATATTAATAATACATGTTAACATATCTCATAAGAAGCACATAGCGTAGCGATAAGAGCAAAAAGTTAACGTACCTTGACCTTCTGCCTGAAGTAGGTATAACAACGTATATCATAATATTGTTGATCTGCTAGCGGTCAAGTCAAGTCTGAGCGACTATTGAACTTGCTATTCTTGTATTTTTAAATGTTCCAACGATCAAGATCATTCACTGTATAAAATTTGCATAGCACCCTCCAATATTGGTATAATTTTTCACAAATCGCAAATAGCCCAACAATTTGTACACCACCAGCGGAACTTAGCAGACAAATGGTTTAATTAACCTGATGGCGTCGTGACTGATCGCCTTGGATGCGCGAAATTCAACGCAATTAGCAGCACTTGCAAATCTCATACCAATTAGGCAGCTTCCCAAAATCGCGCCCTCGTAATTGTTTTTTGAATGCGTGACTGTAGTTTGTGTTGTGGGTGATTTATACTCGTTTTAGTATGGTGTGGTATGCATTTGCAACATTTTCGAAATAGAAAACGTTGATAGTAGGTGCTCGATTCAATTTTCGAACTTAAAACATATGTATATTTGTACTTAAAAATATTTGTAAGCTTTACATTTCTTGTTATTTTGCTGTACTTTATTTTAATGCTTACATGATTTACACTTAACGTTGTTGTATTAATAATCCAGTTGAAAGAAAGCATAGTATGAATACTTCACTCTATTTTCACAATACCGCACAAAACGAAAGAAATCACAGGAGACATCCTTTTGAATTATTCGCATTTCTAGGACAGACAATCGGACGCACGTCGAGCTGAAGTCTGCGGAGGCTTGACAGCTAATTAGGACCTTCATTGTTAAACGAATCTTCCAGCAGCTCAGCGTTTGTAGCCAAATAGACCTCTAATGCCTGTAAACTAGAGTTGGGATTCCTTTACAACTGTACTGAAGTTTCATTAATTCCTTTCTTAAATATTTCGAGTGGTGGAAAAATACAATAATCCGTTGTGAATGGCAAGCATTGTATTGAGCCAGTGTCCAGGAAGGATGTTTCGTCGGGTGTTCTTTTTATTGCCGAATTTGCGTTTTATGGGCTGTCACAGAGGGAGCGTTGAGGGAATGTGACAATTCGACACCCTTGTTGTGTCTGTTTTTTTTTTTATTCCAATATCCGATTATCATGTCTGAATCGATACTAACAGTTTATTAGTATTATACACTCATCTATTATATGCCTAATTATTTATTATTACTAAATGATGTCTCTTTCTACTCGGGCTATATTCGGACATTCAGAAGGCTTGCACTGAGACATGGGTTCTAGCCTGCTCGGTCAACTGCTGAAAATGATAGCATAAACAGCAAATTGACCTGGATACATAATTGGGACAATGGATTGAGGTTTTGATGAACATAGGGTAGGACTATTGGAAGGGTTGCTGACACCTGTCATAATTATTAATTAAAATGTATTCCTAAAATATGTAATTTGTTGAATTTACATTTATTGATTTACTATCAATATCATATATTTTTAATTTTCTCTTTTAATGCCTCGTGACACATTAAAACCATGTCAGTTTGTTCCTTGCCACCCTGGACCCCTTGACAATTATTTCTAAAGCCCTCCCTCTCGTCTCAATAGCCAGTGTCCAGATGCAAACGACTTTGAAATATGAACCATATTTATAACGTCTACGTATTAGGGATGCCCTATTTATATTTTTGAATATATCTGCCACTCATCTAACTTGATTTACATTGGCATGTAAGGAGTTATGTGGTACACACATCAATATTATTGACATATTTTATTATATAAATAAAATTAAATGCGCTTACGTTTTAAGCGCATCACTTGAAAAAGAGGTTTTCGAGGAAAAGAAAAATTTAAAAGGTCGAAATTAAATTTAAGCAGTCCTTGAGGAATTTTAAGTTTTTTAAGAGGTTGGAGACTTAATTTTAAATGGTAGGTTGGCAATAATAGCAATCATAAAATAAATAACCAGTGTAACAATTTTAAATAAATATATTATTTACGTTTTCTAAGCATAGATTTTTTTGTATCGAGGATATATAAATGTTTCATTTAACGATTTTACGTACCAAACGACTTAATAGGGCCATCATCTTAATACTATTAGGAATTAATAGGGGTTCTTCACCAACATTGTAAGACGTGATAGGTGCTAAAGGATTATAATTACCCGGATGCCTTTTATAAAGATACTGTGTGAGATCGTAATGCACCGGATCCATTTTACCCTTAATTTCCCTGGTGTCATGGGTGCTGGAAAATAACTAAAATTCTCGAAAACAATAAAGCGTGTAAGAGTGCATGTAAGAATTTAAAATAATAAATTACCTAAACAAAATGCCTTCTAAATTCTCGGATCAACTGCCCAACATAGAGAGGTAGATAATGATGACCTGATAAGCACAGTTGACCTTGACCCTGCTTTCTGTGCCGAGGGTCCATGGGTTCACATCTTGGTAGGTGCAAAGTTTGTGTGATGGCACGTATGTTTGTAGTAAAGAAACAAAGAAAGAAAGAAAAAAACATTTATTTGGCAATAACACAAGACACGAGATTACATAGAGAAACTTATAACTATAAACGGCTTATCATTATTAATTTTAAACAATAGTGTGTCAGATATATGTATAGATTTATATATAGTAGAGTTATGGATGTCTAATATCTATATAAGTATTGTATACTGGGATCGCGCCAGTCCATTGTACGGTACCTGTAATACAAGCGTTGCTTAGGCTGGAACTGTAAAATTTGTGTTTTCGTCTTACGGTATTATTATTATAAGAACTATAGCTTCGTCGTATCCATTATATTAAGTGGTTGATCTGGTCGTGTAAATTCCTTCGCGCAAACAAGTTATATTAGTATCTGGCTAGGACTTTATTTATAATGCAATGTCTGTGCCGTAGTTAATCTCCTTCACAACTGAGTCGGAAAGCCAGCACTGCGCACGTACATCAAATATTATATTTTTAATAATAATATATATTTAATAACACGATGAATGACGTCGTCTTGTACCGACAAGGTAACCAGTTGCAGAAGAGGGATATTACGAATCTTCTGAATGAATATTCATCTAAAATTAAATGGAAAAAAGACAAAATAAGAGTGCTTGACATTGGTTGTGGGGACGGCAGTGCTACGGCCATGTTGAAGGAATTCATACCGTCTGACTCCACGTTGGTGGGGTGTGATATAAACGAGAAGATGGTGAACCACGCGAACACCCACCACCGCAACGAACAGATCTCTTTTATGGTGCTGGATATAGAGGGCGTTGTGCCTGAAAATCTTAAAGGGAGCTTCGATCATGTGTTCTCATTCTTCACCCTTCAGTGGATTATGAACCAGGAGTGAGTAGTTTCTTTCTGAAAATATATTTCAGTTCATTATTTTTTTTTTCAGTATACCCTTTAAGTTATTGGTGTTTTGTGCTGTGACATTATTTAGAAAATTATAAAATATGATCGTGTTGTTTAAAATTAATAAGTAAATTAATAAATAAAAAAGTGATAGTCAAGTACGTAGAACGCTTGCCTTTACTATCATTTGCTGTACAGTGAAGGCAACCGTCGTGTGGAGGCCTTCCCTTTCATCGAAATTCGTGAGAACTTCACCAAACCACAATGGGCCAGCGTAGTTGATTAAAGCCTAAATCACACCCATATTAAGAAAAGTGTACCCGGTAATGATAATAGGCTTGCTTCATAATACATTGGGACCAAATACTATCGGTCAAATACGGATGCACTGCAGTGTACCTCTGCCTACCTTCGGGGATTGCAGTCGTGATAGTGTTTAATAAATAATGTATGTTTATGTGTCTGTTAACAGGCGCGCCTTCACGAACATCTATGACTTGCTGTCAGCTAGTGGTGACTGCTTCATGATATTTGTTGCGCACGCGCCGGTCCCCGACGTGTATCGCATCCTGGCTCGCAGCAGCAAGTGGAGCACTTGGATGCATCCCTCGGACCGGTACTCAAAATTACCCTACAGTGAATTTAAGGTACGAGGCTTATGGTAATGAAAACAACAATCACGCCTGTTTTCCCTGAAGGGGTCGGCAGAGGTTAGCTGCAATGTACCCACATTTTGCCGATTGTATTTGGTCCCAATATGATAAGGGTTAAGCCTATTACCAATATAGTGGCAGCAGTATATCCATCAGATCTGCTAGCTATGGGTATGTAATACACATAGTTCATAGTTTTTACTTATACCATCAATATAACATAATATCGCCAGACAAACACACCAACTATACGGGCGCGTCCCAAACTAAGCCACCTTTGTATTATAGGTACCGCACAATGGGCTGGGGGTGATCCCATTAAATAATACTTATCTAGATATTGAGCATATATGACTCGGGTACAAATAATAATGCTTATCAGACAAAAGTTGTCCATACCAGGATTCGATCCTAGGACCTTTAGTATAGAAAGCAGGGACACTAATCCTAAAAAAATATGTTATTTTCTAGGAGCCAGAGAAAGTGATTAGTCAAATGATGGAAAGAATTGGATTTGCTGATATCGAAGTGGAATGCAGGGAATTAGCGTATACTTATGAGAACATGGATATAGCGAAAAGTAAGTAATATATTGGTGCATATAAGATGAAATATTTTAAATAAATATCGTAGTAGAATTGATAGAGAAGTCAAAATATGTTTTGTACGCCTTTCATTAAAACCACTGCATTGCAGTACAATCAAACATGACCTGTATCCATACTGTTTAAACTAATAAGGGTTTAATGAATTTACTTTCAGTTGCTCTCAAATCCATTTGTCCATACAAAATCCCGGCGGAATTGTACAATGATTTCATGGACGACTACATAGAGGCTACAAAGGAAGTGGATATGTTCAACATAATTAGTGACGGTCATACTGATACACTTGAACACAGGTATGGCCTGTACGTTCTACATGCTCGGAAACCGACGTAAAAGCTGGTGAAAAAGAAAACCTATTTCGTAGATATTTTTATAACATTGTGAATTACAATTAGTTCAGTATAAATGTTTTCAATTACCGAAAAGGTAGGTTACAGGTACTTATTATTTTTATTGATTACTGAAATTATATTATCATCCATAATTCAATTTCAAAGCATGTTATTGATTTTATAGTCATCGTTATTACCACCACATTATTGAACGATAAAGTCCCAAAGAATATTTAAATCTTCTAAATCATGTCGTGTCTAATTTCAAAAACTGTTGAATGAAATTTGTTTTAGTTTTTACCTATAAATAAATAGTGCCACACGATTACTTATAACGTGTATTAATTATGCCTCGCGTTACAAATAAAACAGCATAATTCGCTTAGCACAATCACCGAGTGCGGTGACTCGCACCGTTTTCACTTTCGATCACACAAAATGTCACTAGGAGCGCAGCAACCGCAAGAGTCAATAAAATCGCTGCGGACGCAAACGAGGGCACGCGAGGGTGTCGTGTCGTCAGCATCGTCGGCCCGCGGTCAGATGTGACGCGGCGTCTGACGACGGTCACTTTATTGCTGACCTCTGTCTGCTCGTGCGCTCCTAATCACTGTGTCGATACTTTGCATTGATTTAATTCGTGGTTTTATCGATAAAATACGCCTTTGGGCCTTGAGCATGTTGCAGCTGGTTGCAATTTACACATGCAGTTTATAAGTGCATATTTGCATTTGCTTACAAATAATTATTGCTTAGTATTTCAAGGTTCTAGAAAATGAAGATTCACTTGAAATGAAAGTGCACAGAAGAACAGGACAAACCCAGATAAAAATATGTTTTTTTAACCTAATTTAATAGCATTAAGTGTAATATTTTTATACTAGTGTCCAATTAGAAAATATGATTAAATATTATTTTAGTAATAATCTAGCTAAGTATTACTAATTAGATACAATTAAACATCCCATCCAAATTAATCAGGCTGGTATAACGTCGATACACGACCATTACACGACCGATAAGACAAACATCAGTTTTGTAAAGGGCGGTTAAAATAATAACTCGTCAAGTTTGTTTGACCCGAGTGGTCATTTTTGGGCGAGGGGAAGATGAGCTCACGGATTAAAAGCAGATATACTTTTATAGATACCTAAATAAAGCGCTATTATATAATTTAACAATTCGAGAATTCCTAAAATCTGGTTGGATGATTGCGCAATATTTTATTAAACAAATGAATACCTTTATCGTTGTTTTTTTATATTATCACTTGCTGCGCCCCACGATATTACCCGCGATTAATAAGTATGAAAATGTGAAACAAATCTATCCCATGGGAACCATACATTTTACTGAGATAAAAAGTAGCCTATGTGCTATTCCACACTATTTATCTCTGTGCCAAATTTCGTCCAGATCCGTTCAGCCGCTATAGCGTGATTGAGTAACAAACATCCACCCATCCATCCATCCAAACTTTCACATTTATAATATTAGTAGGATTGATCTACTAAACGATGATTACACATCTATTTGCATCACACAGACATTTTGTTTCCATTTGTAAATATATAATCATATTAATCGCATGGCAACGTACGTAAACTGAAAGGATCTCTGGTGGTCTGTGTTTAGTCTACCCATTTAAACTTTTGTAACAACGGCGTGCACCGACCAAGCTCGTTACCGGCGGATTATTAAATATTGAAACAGAGCGCTGAGATAAACCTGCCTCCTAGACGACCGATGTGCAAATCCAACCGGACGAGAACAAAGTCTACTTAGAGGAACAAAATTTATTTCAATCTACGGGTTTGTGTAAATAGCGGTTCAAAGTTGTATGAATGTTTCTAACGACGGGCATCGTCGCTCAATATTCATGAGCACGTCTGTCCATAGCGGATACATTAGAAACTGATCCGGAAGTAAGCTCTCCCTAATTGTCGGATTATGTAAGGGACGTTATAAAAAGTGATACAAAACAGTCTCGATTCCATTTGAACGAGCAAATATTCGATTTGGTATGAACTCTACAAAATCCAGATTCGGCATCCGCCCTGGCAGGTATAACAAGCTTTAAACATATTTTTTAAATACCACTACATCAATAAAATGATGACGTTAAACTGTTCAATAATGTTTATGTTTAAAATTGCGTCAGGGGTCGTTGTACTACAGATAACTAAACATTCTATTTTATACGCCTTGTCATCAAACAGGTTTTAAAGCGGGATGTTGCCGGACTAGTACGGGCTCAGCTGGTTCACAAGCAAGATTTTCTTAAATAGGATATATTTACAGTTGACTATCGACCGTAGTATACCATCAGTAAAACCATCTCGTTAGTAAGAGGCCTTAGCGGTCCCCGAAGCAGTTTTACATTAAATATTATTTTACTATTTTTTTTTTAAATTGTCGAATAACATTGAAGGGTATTGATTAGTGCAGGGTGTTGAGAGTGACCCTTCTTTCTGTGCCGAGGACCCCGGGTGCAAATCCAAGCAGGAACAATATTTGTATGATGAGCACGAATGTTTGTACCCGAGTCATGCATGTTTAATATCTATATAAGTACTAACTGTCCCGGCGAACTTAGTACCGCCTCATACCGAAATATATGAGGAAATGAATAGCCTTTATTATTTATTTTTTTTTGTGTATTTTGCCATGTTTTAATAGTTATTTTAATATTTGGAGCGGAGTCAAATTCAAGCGAACATAAAAATTGGTTCACCCGTTCTTGAGTTATAAATGGTGTATGTAACTAAAACGACATATATATACATAGATTTTATACTGTGGTGTGGTACGCGTTACTTAATGTGGGACCGTATGGTTGGTGTGGTATGGCGATATTGTTACGTAATTTTAGTAGTCAGACTGTTAAACGTGTTAAACTATTTACTGTTAAATACTGCGCATTCCAATCGTCAGTAGGTAAGCCGAAATCCGTTTGGTTTATCAGCTCGGCGACACCCGGGGGTGGTTAATTGTGAAAAGAAATCTTTGCTCTTTGTGAGTGGAGAGCCGCGCGAGGGGTGCTATTGATTTCTTTTGTTTTATGCTGATTGAGACACCTTCGGTATCCGCGATCCCGCCACCCTCACTGCACGCCTGACAAAACATTTTATTCTAAAACGAATAGCGAAAAATTCGCAACGCGAACGTTATTGAGGGCCGTAGGATAATATTTAATCACCCCCCACTTGCTTATCGAAGAGGCAGAATATGTTTATTTAAATGAAAAATACCTACCTACTAAGCTATAGCTTAGTTAACGAGGTAAAGACTACTAGCTCTCCAATAAAACATTGATGTGTCCCAAAAGCATAGGTAACAAACCGTTTAGGTTCGGCTAATAAGATTGTGTTGCTATCTCTTTCCAATCTGTTTTCCTTTTATATTTTCAGATAGTTGAACACATAAATCTTCGTCACGGATCCGCCCTGACACATCTCGATCAAACTGTCCACATCGCGTGCACATCAATACTTGACTTTAAATTCAAAAGTAAACTGAATGTATACAATGTTAAGGAATATATTCCTATAATCGAATCCGAGAGTATATTGTGGGCCAATCAACATTAGTCCCTGTGATGATCGCTTCTAGGCTCATTTCTCCGGTGATTGACGGCAGCTTGAGAAAAAATTAGATTGCGATTGCCACCTCAACGCGCACTATAGCATCGGCGATTTTTTTTCCAAGGACTTTGCTAATAGGAGTCTGTTTTATCTCGGGCCCCTTAATGTCCTTATGCGGGCGACAATAATAAGATTTTGACACGTTAATGACGGGATTTAGTTCCCGCTAACAAGTGACGAGGTACATTATCATTAACTCGAGCGAAATAATATGAATTAAATGTTGTACACTTTAGTAAATAATAATTTAATCTTCCTTTAGCTATAGAAATTGCCAGCGATATAAGTATAACCTAATAACTAAATATCTTAGCAGGTAGGAGGTACTTACATTATTAGGTCCATAATAATATACTCGTATTGGGCTCCTTATAAGTTATGTAATCATAAGTTAAAATCAATAATGAGTCAATTTTTCAATTCTATCTCAAGGTGTCCTTCCAGTTCAGAGAGTCTCTCAAGGAGCAATCCGAGAGGCCGAGGGTGTGACGTCAGCGGCGACTTTAATTGCGTAGCACTTCGTTAACGGTCGACTTGATGGCATTTTTAATGAACGCCAGAATTAATGTAGTGGGCAAAATCGAAGATTGAAGTAGAACCCACGAGCGATGGCAATTCAACATTTGTTTGTTTAGGATTGGTCCGCTATTCTCTATTCGGGTTTGGTAGGTGATGTGGCTGTACGTATGGAGACGCGTAATGGATATAAAGAAGGGATACACATGTTGTAATACTAAATGAAAAGAGACGAAAACACAAGTCTTTTTTGTTTAAACGTTATTCTACGCAAAGGCAATTTTATGAGTCATATTGATCTTTATGATAATTATATAATAGTTAACGCAACTATTATATTTTCGTTGTTAAATTTTGTGTTAAACTGCGAAGTTATAGAATAACTGTCTAACATAACAGACAGCGTTAAGATAGCTAAAAGTTATTATGAATATTGAAACCAATCAACGTTCCGAATCGGTAAAAATTGTAGGGGCCTCTTGTTTCTCCGGCGGTCCTAAATAAATATGCTAAAATAAGAGTTTCGAAATGACGGCCCAATACCAAACACTTTAGATCCTGATGAGACTGACAGTGTTGCCAACTCCTAAACGAAAATTTGTTAGCGTCAATACGACTCAGTACTATTAAATGTCACTGAGATGTATTAATTCATATATTTAGACATCATTTATTATAAAAGCATAGAGAGTATAGTGTGTCATTCCACAGTGCTGACTTACTAAAAGGTTGCCTTGACATGAAAAGAAAGGAATAAAAGAAAAGTATGGTAGGTAGTAGTAGAAACTATGTCTATTCATTGGTGAGCACATAATGTGACAATTGGCTGAACAGATTTGGTTTTTTTCTATACTTCGTTAGTGTCTGAATCAGGACTGTAGTAAAAGAAAAAAATGAAGCATTGAAATATTTGTTTTTTTAATAACATACCTAAATAGGTAAAAGTCAATAATTTATTCTCAAGAATATAGCATTAATTATGTTTACCTTAATTTTATTGAAAAAAATCAAACAATTAAAAGCGAAAAG
Source organism: Pheosia tremula (assembly GCA_905333125.1). Taxonomy (NCBI): domain Eukaryota; kingdom Metazoa; phylum Arthropoda; class Insecta; order Lepidoptera; family Notodontidae; genus Pheosia; species Pheosia tremula. Next base: position 7,303,887 of record HG995404.1, on the reverse strand, counting down.
ATTTGTAAAACAATTTTATGTTTACATTAATATTTTCCGATTACCTTTTAGGTATTTTTTTTATTTATAAACAGGCAACACACTTTGGGAATTGGAAATAAAAACCGGGAATCGTGAAGATTGACAGGTGCGTCTTAATAAGTCCCGCGACAGCTGCACAGCGACGAAATGAGAAAAGGTGAATTGCTGACTTTATGAATTCCGACCGATTGGATACCCCCCCCCCCCCTCCTTTTTACAAACATCAATTAAGAATTTGAGTAGTCAAAACATTTATAAGGAACATGTATAGAACACTGCCTTGGGATAATGTATGTAAGAGTAATTTCGAATTAAGAACAATGAAATTAAAAGGTTTTATATGAAAATTAGTTTCATATTATACAAGTTATCCAACATTCACGGTTCTCTTCATTTCATTTGAACGCGATAATGACATGTTTACATAGGTTTATATTATTCTTCTCTCCCATATAGATAAAGCTCGTTTTAATATCCCCATACGGTTTCGGGGGTGACCAAGTCGACGGTCTTTCAAGGGAAAGTCAGATTTTTTGCATGCCCTACATGTATAGGTAAACTTGATTGATTACCATATTATATCAATAACAAGACATTGATTGACCTATATTTTCATTTTTTCTTCTTACTTACCAACTCTCCATTATCAAGATTTATTCGGGATCAACTTTCTAAACAATCAAGAAGAAACTATAGAGCTTGCCCTTCATTAACAGCGACATTAATGTATTTTTGAAGATGTCGCATTTTAATATCCTATGCTCCTGAGCCAAGGCCTACTTATTTACGCGTCTTTTTCTAAGATATTTTTCAGCTTCAATCTTAAAGACGTGTCCACGTCATTTCAGTGAATTAGCAAATTATTAAAAAAAATACTATCTTCAATATTAATAATTTATCGCAGCAAATAATGGTCACCCCAATAACAGACAATGGAAGGTTCATTCTCCCTAGTCTGGTATCTAGCCTCGCCACTTATTCCGCCGGCCTAAGCAAATTTTCGCCGGCCACTGTTGGTTTTTCGCCGGATTCCTATTTCTTCACTTCTGATTATATTATTCCATACTTTGTGTAAACAATGGCTCGGTAGGTAGCTACCCTAACCCTTCCGCACTATTGCCGTTTCAGTTCGTGTTAAGCTTTACTGTGTGGAGATGGACTTTATTAGTTAGATGGTAGTATGGTTTTACTACATTAAATAACACATTAATTAAAGATCGAGATATTTCATTAACAAATCTAAAGAAAAGGGCTTCTGAAAGCCAAGGAAAATCTGAAAAATGTATAAGTAATGGGGAATTATTAACTTGATTTTTCAAGGTTTATTCAACGTCAAAACAATTGTACGACGAAATGTAAGCAGCCAAAACAAGCTCTCTCCTCACGCAACGAGCGTTTTATACATATTTTTCTGGAGGTCTAACCGCTGTAAAAGGTTTTTGTATACGTTGCTTTTTGCCTCCTTTTGGCTGCTAATCCAATATTGACCACCCCGGCAGGCTATTGACTTGTGTTTGTGTTACTCATAATAATTCCTCGAGCGCCCGCCTTTTATTATTCAAAATATCAATTTGCTCTCGAGTTGCTTTCTTTTGCTGAGAGCGCGCCATTAAATGTATTATGTATAACTCAGAAATATTAATTAGTTAGGGATTTTATTTATGTTAACTAAATAAGCTTGTTATTAAACCAATTCTGTGATGTAATAATGCTATTTATTACGAATTATATGTGGAAAAAATTGTTATAGTACTATATAAAAATATACTTTTTATCCCGAGAAATGTATGAGTTCTCGCAGATTGACAAAAAACTTAAGTACACGCGTACAAAGTCGCAGGCCCAGCTATTATAATATTAAGTAAGCATTATCAAATTAGTTTTCTTTTATGAAAGATTGCATTTTACTTATTTTCATCGATTTAAAATCAATACCTACTGTAAACAAACATGCGTTCTCATATCAAAATTTAATTATTTTAAAATATAATGGTGTCCAAGAAACGGTTTCCGTTACGTACAAACAGTGGAGTGCGGTATCTAAATGTTAATCTTTGGTCAGTCGCGCAAAAATTATGTTTTTCGGACTGGGCCGCAAGTCACTGGGCTGGAAACTAACCCGCACGCCTAAGCTACATTTAATTTAACCGTACAAATTTATACGATTATGAAACATCCCATATTTTGTCACAGCTCAGCAAACTGACATTACGGAGTCACATAAAGGGGCAATAAATGTTATTAGTAAATCTGAGACTCCCAAGACTACGCCAAATGCCTTTGAAAAATCCCATTACCACCATCTTAATGCAAAGAACGCTTTCAAAGGCTACGTTTTATTTCGCGTCAATTTCTACAAAGCGAAATGACTCCAATTTGAATATGTAATTGAGGCTTAAGATAATCGTCCCTGGCTTACACTAATAAAGGCGCGCCAACTTTAAAACGAGAATCGTATCGAAAGAATCGAACAATCGTTAGATTCGATTCGGGAGGTGGGGGGTGGTATAATTTATTCGAGTGTGGACCGCCATTTTGCGGCGGGGCGTTCTCCGCTATCGCGCGCCGGAAGACGCTTTAAGACATTGATGCTGATTCTCTTTTTTATTATGCTCCCCTGGATTCCCTTAAAGACGCTAATATAAAGACGGCCATATATAAATAAGCCGCCTTTGTAAGGATTCCTCGATTCCGCGGAGACAGGAAACCGAACGACCCCTCGCCGACGGAAAACAATCTAAATTACATTTTCACGCAACTTCAAATGTCTTATTAATTACGTACGACTTTTCAATGCTATAAATTTTCTTTTAACGCTTCCTCCTCTAAATCGGCTTAATACACAACGCTGGCTTTGCATACTGATCACTCAATTGTATTGTGAGATAATTTTAAAACTTCCTTATTTCTTTATTCTAATTTGCGTCTCAGATATTTACTTATAGGTACTGAGGGAAGACGCGGCAAGATTTCTTTATTTTCACGGTGCTAACACGAAAATTTGTAGAGTGTAAAATACCCTTCGCATAAATAACAGAAATCCAAACCATCTGTTTAAAAACTAGCACTACCCCAGTCAAATAGAAAATACCTGTCGGCCATGATTTAGTGGGGCCTTTAGACAGCTCGCGATACCGCCTTCATCACCTCCGGAATGACCCAGCATCCCTCAAGCTTAGATAATATAGGGGATAGTGTCGCCTGCTCCCCGAGGATTTGTCAAACAAATGCCTCGCCGTGTATCGGAAAAAATCGCCTCACTAGTGGCCGTTACAGCTATTTATGGGCGATTCGCCGAAGCTTTTTTTATTAATAAAACGTATATTATGCGCGCAAGTGCGTTTTATATCGTGGACCTTCCATTCTTCGCGGATATTATCGTCTGTCTTCGGACATCCAATGGTATCGATTCTGCATTGTGAAAATATATTTTTCACATTGCCGTTCTAATATATTTTTTTATATCCATCCATGAATATTTTTATTTATAGAATTTGGGAAAAACAAGGTTCAGGTATCGATATGATCATGTATACTCCGCAGCGGTGGCACAAAGTAGTTATGCAAACACACACGATACTGTACGGGAACATTGTGACAGACAAGAAAAACAAAAGTCACATTTATATAAATACACGTCGGTATCGAACATGTTTTGACGGGGAAATCTCGTAACAAAGGTGAAATATGAATAAGCTAAACATGAAAACAGAATTCGTACGAATGAAATTTCTAAAATCCGATGCTGCCGATGTTTTATTTCTATTACGATTGTATATTTTGAATGCGTACTGCAAGTTTCATTAAATTTAACTTTGCGGCATCTCTCGAGCCGCAATCACTGGTAATTGTCGGGAATAAAATCATTAATTTCAAACCGAATAACCCATTAAAAGTAACAGCTTGTGCGCGGCTTGCCACCGCTACCGCCGCCGCTCCCTGAAGAAGGGGTACTGAAATTACACTATAACTTCAATAACTGTGTTATCATTTTCTATATACCAACTATTTCACCTTGGTAATTACTGTTTTTGTACTAATATAAATTACTATATCAAAATATTTCATGGTATCTTAGCGAATGCTGGCAAAGAAATAACATAAAATATCGTGACATAAATAATAGTAGGTATATACATAACATGATAGCCAAGTTAGTAGAACGCTTGCCTCGGTAACGAGGATCACAGGTTCAAACCCCGGCGCGCACCTCTGGGATTTCATATGCGAATCTCGTTTTAATCCATGATTATCACTTGCTAATCGATGAAGGAAAATATCGTGAGGAAACCTGAGGAGGGATATGCATATCTGAGGGAACCACTCAAAAGATGTGTGAAGTCCGCCAACCCGCACTGTGGCCTAATCCCCCTCGCATTGATGGGTGGCCCGTGCCCAGCAGTGGGACATAAAAAAGGGCTGGTATTATTATATTATTATTATACATAACATGAAACTTATAAATAACGCGAAATAACCCAATAATCACCCCCATAAACCCCGGACAAACGAGACACTGGCAAATCGGAAAGGTAACTTAACCCAGCCCCTCTGAACATAACGATACTAATTCGGAAGGCGTACCTCGTAGCCATATTCTTATAAATTAATTACTTGTAATCTACTCATGAAACGGGACTTAGAGAAATGAAGTTACAACGTTGCAAAGCCGGCCGTCGGGTTCCGTTTAAGGGTAACGACGCAATGTCGGGAGAACAAGTCTGAATTAGAAATGAACCCCCGACGCAAGTACCCAGTTAATAAGACACACATGTCGCTATTCACGGAGCGACTTTGTCGTAATTTGTATTTTGATTGAGACGCCGTTTGAAATATTAATTAGTAACAATGATATCTAAATTGGAACATTAAAAAGTGTTATAAATATTAACTAAACGCAAAAAAAAACAGAACTCTATTTGTTTTCGTTTCATACATAAGATATTTATGTAATGTGTGTGTCTTTTGAAAATCAAATCAAGCATCGCCTCTGTTTTAAATCTTGATAGACTTACCATTATTTTTTAAATGAGTCCAGACGAACAATAGTAGCTTATTGCAGAAAGCACATTTTAATTTTTCGCCGCGTCGCGGCTCATCTGTATGCCTGGGGGAAGTGTCCCTATGATCGCGTCTTATCCACTACGCAAACATTCTTCACAAGGGCCTCATTCTATTCACTCCTCTAGAGGTTATCTTTTATTATTTCTCTCGACATCCTCTTTTTATTGCCCCTCATATTGACTTTTTATACGGCTCACGAATAAATACATTCCGATTTACGCTTGCGCTGCCACTCTTTTATGCAGTTCGTCAGACGATTGTGAAATTAGTACGCTCGGTGTGTCGAAAATGAAATACTTTTTAAAATCACGTTCCATTCTTCGTGCCTCCGTGACGTTTCCAAAGTAACCACAAATACTCACGCGGAATAAAATGTGTTTTCAGTAAGCTCTTGCACAAACATTGAGGGATTGCAAAGTTCTTCCGAGAGGCGAGGAAAAACAGTGATAAATCCAACTTAAAGCTTGACAAGTGCGTGAAGATTTGTAGGTCTGCAGTGCGATGTTACTACTCCTGATCTCAGCTAATTACTGGTAACTTCCTGTAATAACATTATTTTGCTAAGTAAAATTTAAACTTATTGTTTTAACTTTAGAATACAATTTTAGAATTACGTAATACTATGTTAATACGAGCTAAAATAACAAAATCTTACTGAAAAATATAGCTGTACCATTGTTTCGTTTAAAATAAAACTTGTGTGAAGCTTTTCCTTGATTTCCAATTCCGAAGTCTCACGACACGGTCGCTGGGGAGCGATTAAACATGTAAAAGTACCAGGATAACAAAGTATCTGGGAGTATTGTGCGGAAGACTGTAGCCATTTAGCACGTAGCAAGAAATTGCCGTAACACGTTCGCAGAACTTAACGACCGGGGAAATGGATGTCGTCTGACGTTCGCTAAACCGATCACTTGGCTTGTTTGTGTCGTTGGGGTGAAAGTAATTCCTTGTTATTCAAACTTAAATTATTTAAAGCAGTTTTAGTTTTTGTAATTAATGTAATCGATACGAATCGCGTAGTCTGTGTGAATTACGCTGGGTTTAATAGATCGAGCGGTCGCACTAAGACTTCGGAAATGCCCTTTACAAATGTCGGTGGTACCCTGAATTTGTGTTGCCAAAAATCAGTCTTGGTCACAGAGTTCTCTTTCGCAAGACCAGATCACCTTATTGTAGACGACAATAGACTGCCATAGAGTTCTTTCTATAATCTTTTGTGAAATATTTAAATACATGCAATAGTTTGACGAAAATGCGAGACGCAAGACTCTCGTAGAATCAGTCCTGTTCTTCCTATAATTAGTCTCGGGCTCCGTCTTGTCAAATTGCGAGATCAAAACCAAATATGGGCAACCCTACATAGAATATAGGTGTTACTTAGCTTGGGACTCTACGATTATGTTTTAATTGGCTACATTTTGATAACTTTTCACTTTAACATAAAATGGTTTGTAGCTGGTAGTTATTGCATACTCATACATATGCGAGATATAAACGTCTACCGCAAAATAATATTATGAGATGTTTAGTTGTCAAATTTTTGGCTGGCATTTGTGCAGCGCGCTACAAATTTACATAGCTTTATATTTTTTACTCTTAAATGATTTTCCTGCCAATGATTTTTGGTTACCAAAATAATAATTCAGTTTATCAAGAAAGAATACAACAAAACTTAACGACCATAATTACTTATTTTTAATGAATTAATCACTTTTGTTTGGGAACAACGATTAAAATAATTAAAAGTGTCATTATAAGTGCCATCAATTCGATCTCGGCGGAGACATTAGTGTTTTTACGGGTTACCCCGCGGTAATAAATGATAAGTTTGCCATTCAAAACACTGAAATGAACTTTTACACGATAAACACGACATCCAAACTCATAAATGGAAAATTAAAAATAAAGTTGTATATTGTCAGAGCCTCCATAGTCCACAGAGTATAGACGAACTTCTATACAAATAAATAAAATTGGAGTGTCAGTTTGTAATATTAAAATAACCGCTTTTTAATAAGTTCATTTGGATGTATACACGGTACATATACCAAAACGACATAGTTTTCAATTTTTGTCTGTCTGCCTGTTGGTTTCGGCTAATCTCTGAAATGGCTGGACGAAGTTTGACGGGACTCTCACTGGCACATAGCTGATGTAACAAGGAGTAACTATTATTTCAGAAAAAAAAATTGGTTAAATACCACGCGGACGAAGTGGGTAACAGCTAGTTATAAATAAAACAAAGAATATAGTAATGTGGATATACCTTTAAACGTATTTAAAAAAGTTAAAACATTATCTTGCGCCCGCGATAAAACGTCCCGCGAGTTTACTTGCACTTACAAAGTATTCGCGATGTCGCTCGGTCTTATTACAACAATAATAGTCGAGTGTTGCGTTCTCATCCGACTTTTAATTGATCCTGGAGGGCGAGCGAGCAGATAAAACTCGGATATCTAAACTTTCTCTATTACAGTTTAAGAAAACCGCAGGCGCGTTTTGTTTGGCCGATAACAAAATTTTCATTGCCTCTCCCCGTGTAATGCGACGTGTAATGGTGGGTAATCGCTTTAGAATTATTGTGATTTTGAAATTATTCAAAAGCATTAAAATGCAATATTAGAATCTGTTTAAACTGTGCAATAGGTATATAAATACACCCGACAATATACAAAAACGCGTGAATTTTGGTAATTAATGGAAATATGACTAATTATAGATACCAATTCCAAAGACATTGTTATTTTTATATTATGGAAAGGAGGCTGCCTTAAAGTGAGATATTAATAAGGTATCTAACCATAAAACAAAATATAATATATAAGAAAATTCAAGCAAACATATAAATAAATATCGCCAGACAAAATTTGTCCTTACTAGGATTCGAAACAGGGACCCTCGGCACAGAATGCAGAGTCACTACCAACTGCGCTAATCAGGCCGTCAATAAATAAATCTTCTTCTTTTTAAACTACGTTCTCTTACTCATCTTAAAACAATAACCGGAAAGATAATTACAATAAAACGTTTAGTGTAAACGTGTAACAACAAACTTCCATATTTTATTATGATCGTTATCGTAAAGCGGCCCCCCAATTCTCTCCGTTTAAAAGTTCGCTGGGCCTTGCGCCCCTCCACTGGCGCTGAGCAACCCGTCCGTAATGTTCCATTATACAATTATACTGAAACTGAACGCGATAAATCCTAAGATTGTTTTATATCTGTAGTAATAAGTAAACATTGACACCGATTGAAATGTGAAAAATCACTTCGATTAACTCGATTGTAGATACCTATGTAGATCTATACTTACTAATATTATAAATGTGAAAGTTTGGATGCATGGATGGATGTTTGTTACTCAATCACGCCAGAACGGCTGAACGGATCTGGATGAAATTTGGCACATAGATAGATTATAGGTTGTAATAGCACATAGGCTACTTTTTATACCGGTAAAATGTATGGTGCCCGTGGGATAGATTTGTTTTTAATTTTTCATAGCGCAAAGGAACGACATGTTTTTTTGCGCGGGTAACACCGCAGGGCGCAGCTAGTACTCAATAAAAGTTTTAAATTAGGAATTATAATGACGGTTAACAATAAATATGTAACGATATCTATATATGTAAAACAAACTCGTGTTAGTTACTACATTTATAACTCATTAACGGGTGGACCAACTGTTATGATATTAGAATTTTAAATGTGTATCCGCCCTGCCCCATATAATGATAATTCACATTCTCAGACATTTGATTCTGAAGCGGTACTAAGTAAAATAAATATAGCAGATAACATTCAAAACTAATTTGATAGCATAGCTTGCCATTTATCAATAACTAGCTGTTGCGTGCGTCTTCATATGCGTAGAACATTTTAAAATGATATTTCCCATACAAATTTTGACACCCCCTCCCCCCACTTTTTAGTTCCTTACAGGTCGAATTTTCAAAAATCTTAGTAAGCACCTAGAGGCCCGAAGGAACGCGCGTGCCAAATTTTAAGTCCCTAGGTCTCATGGGTTCGGAGATTACGTGATGAGTGAGTGAGACAGTCAGTCAGATAGTCACTGGGTTTGGCTTTTATATGTATGGATTTCTTTGTGACACGAACTCCTATACTAATTGCAGGAAAAATAGTTAGTTCATCGCAGATACATGAAGGCAGAAGTTCCGGCCCCTTCCGCTCGTTCTGAAACGTAAACACATAAATTCGCGGGAACTCCTTTTAATTGTCTACCCTATACCTTAACGAACAATTACTTACATCATGTTATTTATTTGTTTTCCACCTAGTAATAAAACTCTCGTTTCTTTGATGAAATAAAATGATAAGAACTCAAACTGAGCTTAGTGGTTATTAATAAAAATAAAGGGCTCAGTTACACACAATTGGAATTCAATCAAAAGAACAGAACAGTGAAATTGCTATGAACGCACCAGACTAATCGTTTCCTATTGTTCTTGGGACCACTATCTGGCGAGCTTTTGTCACGCAACGGAACCCTGCATACTAAAAAATGCGGCCATTTAATAATAGAGAAGAGCGGCTAACGGAGACTGCAGACCGAACAGCACAGACGATCGAAATTATAAAAGGATTAAAATGAGCTTTATTTCAACGATGGACGTTGGCTCCGCAGATAGTGGAACTACAAAACGCAAACTCTGACCGAACGGCTCACGGTTTGGCGTGAACGTGCCGCTGACGGCTAAGCCGCTGCACGCAAGGAACGTTTTACTCCTTTTATGTCCATCGAACGGCAACACACACGGCCGCTTTCTGACGACGTTATTTTTTAATCAAATATATCCGTGGAGCGGGTGACGGACGATAGGGTCGCAGCGACAATGAAAAACTAAAAGGAAAAGCGAAACTCTTTTAAGCAAATAGAGGCGAGACCCAAGTTGATTGGTTTTGTTAGCGAGCCTGTTGATTGGCGCGAACGTAAACAATACGCTTCGATGTTTAAGTTTCAAACGACAATTGAGACTTCTTTTAAGCAAATAGTGACTAGACGCGTTGATTGGTTTTGTTAGTAAAACTTGTATGTATTATATAAAGTATCCCGTATCCCGCTCTAGACTCAGGGTCCATGTTTTTGTTGGGAACCTCACATGATTGACAGTGTTAGAGGTGTTAACATTGTTTTTCAGCGCTTATTTAGTCGATACTCGTGAATATCGATACTGTGCGGCTTGTTTATTTTCAATTTGACATTTGGTTGTTGATATGAAAATATTTTAAAATGTACACATCCGTTTGCAAACATTTGTTATTTTATAACGGATAAAAACAGAATAATATCCAGGGTGTTTGCAAAACTCATAAATTGACGGTTATATTATTCACGGCGAGTAACCAGCCGGTTATAAATCAGGACTCCTCAGGCGCTATCGGATAGAGCTTCCATTAGTGACCTCCTCGTCGGTGGTGAGTAAAACGCGCGACGCATTCTTACCATTTCCTTATACATTTCTTTGATCATGATTAGTAAAATAGGTTAAATATGTTTTATACTATTTTAAAATTTTTAATTTATATTGCAATGCTATTTATATTGCAATGCTATGGCAAGAATTAAGAAAAAATACGTGAATGAGTTTCAAAACAAAATCTATACTAAAGGAAACTGTGATATTATGTGAGGTGAAATATTTACGCAAATAAGTACTTAAGTATACTATGTTAAATAAAATACACATAAGTTGGATATAAAACAACACCTCAATTTCCTCCGAGCTTCCAATAGGAAATTGTAGCAAGAAAAAGGGTCCATTTCCTGGGAGAACAGATCACGCGACCTAACCCCGGTTCTAACTCAAATAAATCTTCTACGTACTTACACGTTAAATTCGTTCTAAAAGCTCGAAATTAAAAATGTCCGTGGTTGAATTAATAGGGGGTTTTAATATCGTCCGTAGATTATTTTTGTATCAAAATTATGCACACTCGAGTGCGTGGCCAGACTTGAATAAATTTATAACGAACGGTCGAGAATGTCGGGACGCTCATTACCGCGTATTTATGTGAGGAGATAAAAATATTAGGGACACCGTTTTAATCGAAATCGGATGAACAGAGAGTGTGAGACAACAGAGTTGGGACCGAACCGGGTGTCGTTTGTTTAAAAAAATGTTTAAAATATTTTTGGAGAAATTAATTTTAAATTGTTTTAATATAGGCATGGTTACGGAGCCGACAAATTAAGACCGCGCGCAGACAGAAGAGCGTTTAGCGCTCTCCGATCCAGGTTCTCCATTCTGCTTTCATCGTTCCATGTTCTAGTTATAGTATAGAATGACTACAGGTAATATTTATCATCGTTTCGCTTAAAGAGGAGAGTGCGTGGGCACAGGGTTGTCTTTAATATAAATAATGTACTTTCTACAAAATTACAATAATTTCATAATAAAACAAAATGTTCCTGATACTTTTCTTAGACTGACATGAAAGAGCGTCATTTTTCATTCGCCCGGCAAGTTTTTCGTGCAGCTAAATATTTTTTTCTCGAGATAATGAATAGCAAGTGACATTTATCAAAGCGCACGTAAAGTCAGGCCGGTGTTTAGGACAGTTTTAAACGCCTAAATTAATTTCCCCTGATTTCCTTTAAGAAGTTGTAACTCTCCAAGTGGGGATAATGCGATGATATATAAAAAAAGGTCTCGGTGCGGCCGAGCCCCTAATAAATTACACCCTCGATAACAATGGGATTTTTTTCGCGCGGCCCTTTTGTTGTAACTTTTGATATCACCTGAAAATAGGTGCAGAAACAAAAATTAATGTGCCCTTAAAAATTTAGTTATAAAATATAGTAAAGTATGATTCGCATATGGTGTCTATGTTATAAACATGTGTGAATGAGAATATCTTACATCAATTATGATTACTGCCTAAATACAGGGTGTAACATCGAGATGTTCCGAAACTATGAGAAATATAAAAATATTTTCTACAATGACGTTAATTGTAGAGAAAAAAATCTGTAATCATAGATTTAAAAAAACTCATACGTAACTCGGGAATCGGATCCAGTCATATTGAAAAAAAAAACAGTCATTAATTGCGTTATTGTTTTTTTTTTTAATCTATGGAGTTTCTCTTATCTCTCTCGATGTAACATTCTATATACAGTGTCAGTGTATTCCGTATATTATTTGATCCCACGCCTCTTTAGAGAATTTTTTTCATTCTGTGATATCACAATTCCAAATACATTTATATAAAATTGGTTCACGGAATAGAAACGAAATTAATAAAAGGAATTCATTGAATAAAAATTACATTCCAATTTCTCTATAAAGTGAATATGACAAACAGAAATGGTCTGCTAGCCACTTCCGCAATGTATCGCTTGAGCACTTTTTGTCCCAAACTATAAAAAATAAAGCCCTAATATCGTTGAATGTTCCTTTGGGGAGTGACTGGACAAACGCGCCAACTTCAAGTCGTTAGGGATGCCACAAATCATTTTATTAATTTTTATTCCAGAATTTATTTACATTTTTTTGTAAGAATTTATGTTTTATTGAAGACCCAAAGGTTATCTAACGAACGATCTATGGTACCAACCTGCATGGGACTATGCGCACCGTAATGGTCTAATGATCCAAATTTCTCGAACTCCTTTAAGCCTGCATGCATATGAATAGCCTAGCACGGAGATGTGTGAAGAAGTAAGTTAAGACCTTACCATTGATGTGACACTAAGAAGCTATTAAAAACAGATAATAAACAGTAATAGTTCTATCAAGTAATCATTTGAATAAATATAATACTTGTATCGTGAAATCAATATAGGTATATAACTATAGTCCGAAGCTGCCCATTCGATTGTATGGGGTTATCTAAGACTATCAAATTTACTTTGAACAGTGTAATTTATATTTCAAGCACATGTTCCATAAAAAAAATTACAATGTTATCAACAAATGTATTTACAATTCCCAAAGCATGTCTTGGACAACCCTACACAATCGAATGGGCAACTGCGGACAATTTATATTGCAATAATCCTCGCGGACATTACTGCGGGCGGTGCCGGGGCGGGTGCCGATATTATCGGAGGTAAAAAGCGTTGCTAGTTTGAGGACAAAAAACGGCCACTCATTTATATCGGCCACTCGACACTCCACGCCAGGCCATCTCGCCTCACCACCCTCGATGGCTATAGATTGCTTGCCGTCGCTTTAGGCTCTTTACGCTTATACTAAATTAAGTTTTGTTCTTTAGCGTTTATTGATGAGATTCCTTCGAAGACGAATATAAGTACCTGTGAAGAATTATCCTTTTTTAAAACAAGTAGTGACTCTGAGCGATTTAGTGTATTATAAATGGATATATATTCAGGTGGCTCTGCTGGAAATGTCATCGAGTATTTAAGTAGGCCTAAGAAGTATAAAGAAGATTTGGTGGAAAAGGGAAGATCTTCCAGCCAGGCGGGTGGTATGCCTGGCGTGGCGGCCGCTATGCCCCGACGGTTATTTTCTCGGACGGATCTTATATTTTGTTACGTGCTCCGAAAACCCTTATAGCTCGTTGCAGGATAGTGTTGGAGCCTCGTCATTTGTTCTGAATGTCTTCTGCAGCGCCATCTTTGTAGCTTGTGTGTGAGGTTCAAGAGGTCGCTACAAAGATTTAAATGTAAATAATTGTGCCTTTTAATATGTAAGTCTTAAAATCCAAAAACAGTGTGTAATCGATTTGTCGGTTCTGAATCTGTAACACCCTAGCTTCACGAACAGATGGACACAGGCGTCAAATTGCAACACCACTCTTTGCGTCGGGAATTAAAAATATGCCAACAAACTTCTGACAATACAAACCTTAAACAATACTCGTCAAAATTTGTTTGTCACAAATACGTAGTGAACCTTCCGGCAGTTGCATTGTGATGTAATTGAAAAATCGCTTCTACGAACTACCAACAGTCGAGGAATCCATTATTCAGATGACAATCACGCGAAATTTCGAAAAACGAAGCGAAAAACGCACGCCTGTTGTTACACGACGATGTGACGAATAAAAAATTCAACAACTTAATCGCAACGGTGACCAAACAAAAGAGAATTCGATGAATTGATAAAGTAAACGATCGACAAATAGTGGATAATTTGTGCATCGACTCTTCCATGCGAAAACAAGACTGGCGAATTAAAATCGATTGGAGATTCTCATTGCGAAAAACATCGCGTAATGCGTAAAGCGTGATGACGTTGCACGTTTACAATCCGCATTATGTAGATACTATATTTATTGACATACTAACTTTATTTGTAATTAAATAGATATACTCACATATACCCGTCTTCGCTCCATATAAAATTATAGCTCCGACACCTAAGCGTAATAAAAAACAACACCATTTTGTAAAACAATACATAATATGTACAAAATTCAAAATATCTTTGGCTGATACTTTTTTAGGACACAGAAAAATATAATTAAAAAGAAAACCAATTTAATAATTTGAAATATTGTATGTATTAATTGAATTACAGAACTGGCATGTGATTGCTGAAAAGTTAGTTGGGTGCTATTTAATAATTAAGAAAAAAAACTATTTATTTTTTCTATTTCGTTTCATTACTGGCCAGTGATATTTTTGTACCAAAAGATTGTTTTTTTAGTTTATACAATAATTATTATTTGTAATTGCAAAAGTTCAAGATAAATCGAAAACAACCTACTTAAAAATAAATGCCTATCATATTTCTCGTTTTTACCTTGGGGCAACTTGTCTTAGAATTTTCTTGTTATTTTTCATGCAGCATATGCGGGTTCGGGCAGTGCACCCATCCCCGCCTGCACGGGAGGGGGAGAAACGGCTGACTCATCAAAACAATAAACAAAGTATCGGAGCCCTATTTTATTATATTATTATGCACGCCGCCCTATGATCTACGCTGCAGAACTCGTCGCATGCAGCTAGGTATGTTTTTCTTTTTAAAATGATCGATAAAGAAATTAACTAGCAACAAAAGATTATTTTTTATGGGAAAACACAGACAAAGCTAATCACAGATGGCGCCAAAGTTGCTAATGCTATGTCATTAAATGGCACTTTTTGAGGTTATAACTTTTGTTTACAAAGAAACACAAAACATGTGTTTCATAATTTTAAAGTTTTTTTTAAATGATTACGAAGAAATCAGCAAACGTCATGACCATTTTTATTGCTGTATGGCTAGTGTAGCTTCCCGATTTGTGATCCAGTGTTTGATTCCCGGGTCTTTATCTACAACTTATTAGTCACATGGCCCATATAAATCCTGTACATTTCTGATACAGGCCACAATTAAGTGTATAGAAAATTTAAATCACTCGAGCGGTATTTGATGCTGACAAACTCGTACTAAACCGTCTGTTTAAAAATAATATATGCAATGGGGCCTTTACTTTAGGGACTTAAGCGCCAGCATGAGATATTAATGTTTATTGTCCAACAGAACGCACGATATTAACCTAATCTTATGTCCTACGAGTCTCATATCAATCTTCAATATCCCATACATATTATTTAAAAAAAGCAAACTTTTTCAGCGAGTTTTCAGCATCATTTTTCCCACCCGCAACTAAAGCCTCAAGCGATTATCAATCAAGAAGCATTTCCCGTTACAAATTTATCACGAGCTTCTTATTGTGACGCCGGATAACACAATATCCACCGGATATCCGGAGGGGAGGCTCAACATCATATTTTTATCATCATTATGTCAAGGAAAAAAAATGGTGTTATCTTAACGTGGAACAGAATACAAACCGCTATTTTATGGCGGTATAATGATAAAATTTCCTATGGCGCAAAACCTTCAATAGCTCCCTGCCTATAAAAAAAATACCAGCCCGTTTAACGTCCCACTGTTGGGCACGGTCCTCCTATCGGTACGGGGGCATTAGGCCATAGTCCACCACGGGCCAGTGCGGGTGAGCGAACTTCACACGGCCTTTGAGAATTTCTCTCCGACATGCAGCTTTCCTGAAGATGTTTTCCTCCAGCGTTTAGCACTAAACACATAATTAAAAAACTATATTTTCCATTGAGTTAATAATAGATTTTTTAAATAATTAAACCTCTTCGTCTATAGGTTGTCTGGTAGAGATCCCTACTAGTGATGAAGCCACTCACTGTAGCATAAAGCCCTGTATAAATGTTTCATTGTCTTAATAGTTGACTTGGGAGTCGGCGTCCTGACCAAATTCCAAACCCTAGAAATAAACACTTTTAGTTGTACCCGAATTCTACAATTTTCTGGACATTTTTTTCTATATTTCTTTCCCTTCAATCTTTATTAGGCCTATTAAGAACATTTAAATACAACAATACAAATCGGTTCAGCGTTTTATATTGATGCGCTTACAAACAAACATTAAATTTTTTAATTTATAATTCTAACTAGGTGTACCGGTGAACTTCGTACCCCCTCGGAATCATATGTTTACCATGTTTTAATAGTTATTCTAGTACTCTGGGCGAAAACAAACTAAAAAAATATAAAAATCGGCCAACTCGTTCTTGAGTATAAATACAGTAACATACACGACTATGTATGATGCAGGTACATAGATTTATAGATTATGTGATATGACAAAAAAACAAATATCTTTCTTTATTTTAATAAATGCGCAGATATTTATGTAGAAACTAATGTGGTACAGTATACCTACCAGTATGAAGAATAAAACATGTTTTTAGTACCATTATCAGAAGAATAAACGTTCGTAATTTGGAGCATAAATACATGATTAATATGGAGTCAGAGCGTATCAATAATTTTCCATCGTCCTGTGTTTTCATTCATGATGTTTTTAACGGGGAATGCATGTTTGTAGCTAGTCATAACAGGCGCACAGCGCTTGATGCGCTGCGTCTCTGACGTACTATTAAATTTTACAAATTTCTTGGTAACGAATTACATCAAGCGCTGTCATCTGTCAGGTATGCTTTATTATAATATTTACACCACAGCACGTCAAGAGCGAGCTAACCGTGTACTTGAATGTCTACCGCATTTAGACATTGTATATGGAGAATTGAAAAGCGCCTCTAGAGGACGGGAATTAAAACTTTTTAATATGATCTCGCACCTGACGTACAGCACTTTAAGCGCGTATCTGTGCGCCTATTGATAATGATTAATAATTGCATTGAGACTTATTTAATAGTGAAAAAAGTGCGAAATCAATTTTCTCATTATTTTACGACTAATCATATTGGGAGCAGCACAAAATCATCGCAAATGTAGATAGACATTTAAATGTGATGACTGGATCCCAAGATGACTGGATCCCAAGTCAGCGGTAGGATCCAGGCATCTTTCCTATTAAAATTAGGATGTTTTTTTTATCACAATGGTCTCACGTATCATCCTTGGTTAGAATTGGTGTTCTTTTGCGAGGATCTGTGGTTGATTAAATCTCATAAAAAAAACATACAATATACACA
The DNA here is from genome assembly GCA_905333125.1 of Pheosia tremula. Classification (NCBI taxonomy): domain Eukaryota; kingdom Metazoa; phylum Arthropoda; class Insecta; order Lepidoptera; family Notodontidae; genus Pheosia; species Pheosia tremula. The sequence continues at coordinate 7,286,348 of HG995404.1, read as the reverse complement.
ATAAAATCCGTAAGATCACTTTTATTTCAACTATATGCTTGTTACATTTTTTTGCAGATGTCTCTACGAATCTTATTCTGCTACCTTTAGCCTTAAAGGCGTACGTATAGTTGGAGATCAATCCCATACCTATCTATCTGCATCATTCAAAGCACATTTAGGTATTTAATCAATCGTCTAGAAAGTTGGACCAATCGATATCGAGCCAATATGGAATAACGCTACCAATGTGAGTGTTTCTTTTTTAATAGACTCTCTCGTTTGTAAGGATGTCTATTGAACATGGTAGTATGATAAAGGATATTGTCTCGGCTGAAAGAGTACAGAGGTAGAAGGAGGCGGTGGGCGTGGGAGGAGATGACCACGCCCTGTGGTGGGCGTGATCGTTGGAACATTAAAATTTATTAACTGTACATCGTACATAAACGTAGAACAAATTATCAAGTTACAGTTATTACATGTCAAAAGGTCTATAGATGAATATAGACCTTTTGACATGAAATAACTTTATAAATTTTAAATCAATAACCTCATGTTAAAATTCTCAAATCCTCAGTCAACATTGAAAATCCAATTTTTACTTAACAATGCTTCGCAAATATTTTTAAAATATAATGAAAATCATATAAAAATTAAACTCACCATCTTCGAACCAACTATTACAACCACACATTTCAGTATTATGTTTGTTTGAACTACAAATTATTACTTTGCAATTTCATGTGTCTCCAACCTATATTCATTTTGCAAAACTATCCGAAGCTTCTTACTTTAGAATGTAATTAAGTCTATTATTAAATAATCCTAATTACACGCTAATTTTAAAATAATAATTAGTTCACTCAAGTTAAATATTTAAATAAAATACGTTTAATATGCTACGACGCTACACTCACGCTACGACAATGGGTACATCGTAGGCTCGAGACAACTACGCAAGGCGGAGCTTTCGCTACGAAACGAAGTTTTCCGAGGAAAACCGAATCTTATAACAACCAGTATTCACTGACCTATGACTTTGGTAGACTACCCTCGTTTTGTAGATCGGATATTGCAGGAGAGAAGGGCGAGGGAGGTCGAAGAAAATTGGCGGTGAAATGGGGGTTGAAAAGGAATTTGCCAGGACACAGTTACGTAACATCAGTCGTGTGACGGTAGCGCCGGCGGCGGCACGTCCCTAAGGTTGTTGTGTTGGAAAACATAAACAACAACAACGTGTTTGTTGACGTAAACAACACTTCGAAGTTTGTTGTGGAACTTTACTGCTGGTGGTATCAAGGTGAGTTAATAGTTTTATTTTTATTGTTGATTTTTATTGGAATTTTAAATATATATATGTACACTAATAAAACTATACTTATTGTGGATTAGAAATGTATTAAACAAAGAAGATCTTTCTATTAACTTTAGTTATTGTAAGTAGCTATGGCAGATTTAATAAAAATAATAATTAATGCAGCTGCTAGCAATCTAGACGTGAACCCAATAATTGGCAACAGGCTCATCCCATATCGCATTGCTTTTTTATATCACCAATAGTGTAACAATAACATTTCTTTTTAATAAAAAAAAATCTTTCATATTCAACAATATATTTTCAGCATATAATGGTGTATAGTAGATAACACGCACACAAAAGCACTACTTAAGTAGCCTAACTTAACGTACAAGTTATATAGCTCTTGTAATTAATAAAATAACAAATAGCACAACGTCACAAATTCGATAACCCCAGCAAAATCTCAAACAAAATATGATCAAATCTGAATATTAGATTGTCAAAAGCAGGGGTAATCTCACCGCGGATCGTGTTAATAATTCAGAGGCTTAACAATTGAATCCATCGCGATACCTGTTATTAAATATGTAAATTAGTTATTTATTCAAGTCGCAGTTTCTGAGTTAAAGGGGAGATCTTTATGGAAACTTTCGCTGTAATTTGCTACTCCTGTCATGTCAATGGGGAGCTTGGGGTAATCTGCACAGGCTTAGATGGGTAATCAGAAAATTGATATCTGTGACATGTCAGTTATAAGTATAAGTAAATGTTACTTGTCTATCTGATTGGGATCTTATGTTTTATTTATTATTCTATTTAACACAATCTAGTTTCTATCTATCTATCAGCCGATAGACGTCCACTGCTGGACATAGGCCTCCCCCAACGACTTCCACACATCACTTCTAGTTTAAGCATAGCCCAAAAAAAACAAAAGTCAATAATAAAGAATCCGTCATTAAACATGTATCTAAGCTCTAGTAAACAGGGTGGAAGTGGCTTCGTACCGAAAATTGATACAAGCGAGAATTTTAGTATTTTGAAATTGATTTTAGCATAAAATTATAATAGAAGTCTATCTTACCTTGATTTTAAATATATAAAAACATGATTACCAATTAAGACCTAAAACTGCTATGTAAATAAAAACTAAATTAGCTCGAAGGCACTGATCACTAGCACGCGCCGGGTATTGCGCGGAGCATTGCGTTGTGACCGCGTTTTTTACGATATATTGCGCGCTCAATAATTACAAGATGTGTAACCATATGATCTCCCAACTACTGGTACTTCGGCCGTGGCTAGTCACCACCCACTGAACAAAGCCATGTCGCCAAGCGGCCTAGCCGTGTTCCGGCATGATGTTCAGGGTTGCCATTCATGGATGGCAGGTCAGATCAGCTGCGCTGCATGTGCCTAGTGAATGTAGCGTCTCGATCTACTGCCGCCTTCCTACCTAGGCAAGTATGCTCCATCGTAGATCTCATGGTCACTTACCATCAGGTGAGATCGAGATCAAATACATGCCTATAACGTAATAAAAAAAAATATAGATAGTATTTTATCCTGCAATAAACAACCAAGATTTTAATCACCTAAACAAATATAAACGTTTTCAAGCAAATAGATAACCAACATTTTAATTTCGAAAAGAAAACTGGCGGAAATCGTGTAACATAGAACCTTCGCCGCTGATAAGTAAATATTATTTTCATATTCCCTATAAGTAATTAAAAACACACAACACAAATTTCTCAAGTCGTTCTCCTTATAAAAACCAAGTCTTGGCTTGACTAATCAAAATTATTAATTGAAGAATGTAAAACAATGAAGCGATCCCGCAGATCCCTGGAGGATCGTTCAATTTGGATTATTTATCGTGCGAAGGCCGGGCGGGCACTGGCGGCGGTACTAGTTAATTTCCAAAATAAATATTAGCACAATCAGAGTGGAGACGTCTTGGCTATTATTTTGAACGATTGTTTATTTCTATGCGAATATAAATGAACATGTATTCTACATTTATTATTAATAAGTATATTGCATTTATTTTCTTTTTGTTATAAGTAAACCTTAGTGCCACGGTATTAGGTGTGTTTAGCTAATGAAATGCGTATTTTAACAAATGAATTCGCATTTATCATCATTAAAAAAATTGCCCACACACAATTATGTATTGTTTATTTCCATAAGCATAATTACAAATTATTTGTGTCGCGGTCCCAAACTAAGCGTAAGCTTGTATCTCGCAAACCTGATCATTATTATCCTATTCAAGAAAGTTATAGAGGCTTTAGGTAACATATAAACTGAAATTTAAATCTAAAAATGGAAATAAAATAAAGTTAAATAAGGTTAAGTATTGTGTGGCACATTTAAAGTCTACAGTGTATGTCTATAATTATTCTAACGTAACTAGTACCTAATTACTTTGTATCCAGGCACACACACAAACAAACGTATAAGACGACCGGCCGCTCAGTTGTTTTCAATAAATTAAACGCAGGACAAGAGGCCCGGGTGTGCAAACAGCCCGGAGCCTCCGTCAACACAATTATTATACTCGGACAGCCACCCCTGCAGATAAACACCCTCTAAATAAATTAACTGGACTATGTGCAACAACATTTGTTGAGGAATGTTGTTCCGAAAAAATATATTTAAGACATAATGATAATGTTCCAAAGATATTTTTTTTTCTTCTAGCTGTCCTCTGTAGTCTTGTTTGCTTCATATCGTGCATAGCAAGCACTGAAAGGACGTGTTATACTGTGTTTATGGATACAATTTGGTATCGAATATAGTAACTTCGTCTTAGTTTTACATATCGATCCTAGTGATTTGAGCTCAGCTCCCTGCACTCGATGATTCCGGGTTCGATTCTCACCCGGGCAATTTGCCTTGGTGTTTATGTTAGTGGAATCGTCCCGTCTTTTATATTCTACTTTTAATATGAGCTTTGTTTAGTTCGACACCATAATACAGTGGATCTGTTTATCTGGCGATATAAAAAAACATTATCGAACTACCGGTAATTGTTACTGTTTTAAGTTATTAAACTCATAACCAGGTCAGTCTTTAGTTCATATTAATTTGAAGCCGTCCACCATCACGCTTGAAGCTCGCGTGGACTACAGAACACCCGCATTTCACCGATAGATTTCACTGATAGTATTTTGGTCCCAACGTACCTAATACGGGTTCAGCCTATTGGCATTATACCGGGTACACTCCCCACAATGCGATGGTGATTTAGGTTATATATCCGACACACAAGCCGAGAGTGGGTTGGAGAACTACTACATGCCTCATAATGTTTGTCTTCACCCGAGAGCAAAAGATAATTATTACCTTATACTCGTACAAATGAACTTTTAACAACTAGGCATGCTTCATAAATATATAAATGAGCATCAACTGATCTATGCGTTCCATCGTAAATTTTTAATGTATTGTTCAATATTGTTACAGATCCCAACAATGACCGCTCGTCCACCGACAACGGTGCCCCGCACTAAGAAACAAAACCACGCTAACATCCCTTGCCCCATCGAGAACTGCGCCCGATTCACTTATGGAAAATTACCAGACCATCTCACCAAGATCCACGGCCTCACCGGCGCTGAACGAGATGCCCTCAACGAACAGCAACGGAAGAGGTTCTTCAACGGAGAACTGTGCCAAGTACGGTACCTCAAAGAGTCAGCAATTAGAGATCTATGGGGCACCGATTACGAAGACCCTCGGATCCGTGCGAAAATACACCAAAGCTACGCACTAGTCAAGATTAGGATAATACCGTTAGCTGCTTCACAACGCGCTCGTCCACTTACCGAACAAGATGCAAATGTTTTGACAGCTTACAACGCCAGAACGGCACCTAGACCAGTTCGAGCACAGAAAACAAGGACCAGACCACGGCCTTATCCAGCCCCTCAAACCACTACAGAATGCCAGGCTTCTAGCGAGTCCAGTGAAGAGGAAAACACTCGTAATCCCCTACCACCGTCTCCTCCACCATCATCGCCGTCGCTCCCGCCATCGCCGGCTCCCTATGAACTACAGCCTGTCGAAACGAGGCTCCAAGATATATTCGATTCAAAAATCGATGCAGGATACAAAGCTGTTATCGATGACATGAAGAAATCTATGTCGATGGGCAGAACTCTGGGAACTAAGAAACGGAAAGCGTACCGTACTTACAGGCGCTATGCAAAGCGATTGATTGCGTATTTGCACAGACAACACTCGCCGTTGGCGTATGATGTTGACGTTCTACTATGCGGTGAGAGGCAAGTTTGCGATTTCTTGGAACGAATCAGCATCGAACATAAGACAAAGACTTTGAGGAACTACATAGTCGCTGCGATTAAGCTGTTGGATTCGCGATTATTCGCTACTGAGACTGATCCCTCGTGCAAGGAGAAAGTAGCCTCTATGACGCGAGTGTATGATGTTTTACACGCTCGCTTGAACGAATGTGACAGGCTACTTGCCCAGAAAGACTCAACAGGCGAGGCGAAGGGGTCCTTCGATAGTGTTATAGAACAAAGTTTTAACGATTCATACGACGAGTTAGTATAAAAAGTGACAATTGACATGACTGACTTGTCCCGTTCGTATTTCGTGGTAGCTCTTAATGTACTCCGCTAGGGGCGGTGTTGTTAGTTAACTAGATGTTACATTGTATATAAGCATTATATATTGCACCTTAGTCATAGAAGTACTTACACAAATTATTGATATTTAAATTCTGTAAATACATTCGAAATACGTGTTTCAAGCAATAAGCCTAATTTATTATCTCATGTACATAATTATTAATAGCATTAGTAGTATTAAACTACGTATCTGTGTTAATTACTGAAAGTAATACTTTCGCTCATGTGCAATAACTAAGCCAAATAAGTATTTAATTAGTAGGTATTATATTATACATAATATTCTTATTGTATTTATTATGATGCTAAAAATATGCCTTTTTGGTGAATATTTTTAGGCTACATTATCTAATCATTCTAATTTTATTGTCATGTAAATAATTACTTTATTCAAAGGATTTTGTTTTAATATATGGTACCTACTACCTACGGTTCCTATCTAATTTAAAACGACTATAGACGATTTAACTTGATGGGTTGGATAAAATGAGAAGCAGACGCTTTATGAAACGCTTTTCTGGTATATTAAACCTCTCGCAGACAGATGGCGCTGGATTATACCTATAAGCGCCATCTATTAACACAAGCTATTAAATAAATATAAACCAGGTTTTAGAGATTTTACTAGTACCCACTAGATGGCATTACTTGTAGTATAAATACCGCTTATATGTTATGTAGTCCTAGTACTTGGCGATCGTAACTGCCTGCTCCAGATTCTCCACCAGCCGGCTTACGTTCCAAACGTTCCATTCTTGCCCCACTTTATAGTTACTGCATCATATTCATCATACTTCAAGCATAGGTACTCATTCCACTGTAGTGTTACAAGGGAACATGCAAATTAATGTTTTGAGCCTATATTGTTTAATTTCAAACTGAGTCGTTAAAAGATTCTTTACTAAAACAAAAATATATATAGTTGTTTAAAAACTATTTACCTACATACGCATTCTCTTTACAGGGTTTTCTTGTAATTTAGGTTTAGATTGGATTCGCAGTGGAATGCAAACACAAAATTGTATTTATGTCATAAAAAGTTTGATAGGAAAATACAAAGGACATGATAGTGCTTATAATGTTTTCCTTGTCATACATTTTTACTCGTGTGACAGAGAACAAAAGCGAGGTTACAATCAAATAGAAAACATTTTTAAATCCGCAAATAATTCGTTATAAAAATATATTTGGCAAACGCATTACTACACTTCTGCCAAGTTGGTGAATCTACAAAAGCAAAGTGAGTCAGGGGAAAGAGTTTTAGATACGATGGTCGTAAAACAGACACAAAATTCACGAACATTTCAGGGATTTTTTAAATTTTATAAACGAAATATAATATAATGATATCGATTGTTTATTAAATTCTACATAATGCATGAATTTGGCTATGTAGCGGACATTTTGGGAACTAACTTTATCTATTAATTTGTACAAATACACACTAACGCCCTCTTGGTTGAGCTTAGAGTAAGATAAGGAACTAATTGAGATAACAAATTGCTATTGTAGCATTCTCTATAAAAAATATATTTAAAATACCCGTCCGGGGGAATTTCATACCCCCTCAGAATCAAATATATGGGAAAGTGAATTATACTCATGTTTTAATAGTTATTCTGCTAGAGCGGTATAAAAAACATAAGAAAATCATAAGAATCGGCCCACCTGTTCTTGAGTTATAAATGGTGTAACTAACACGACTATGTTTTATATATATAGACTAGTGGACAGAGGCTATTCGCTGGTATGTTTGTAGCGTGGAGGTTGCAACCAATGACGAATAAGTGGCGCCGATGGATGAGCGGACGAGCCACGCCGAACGACATCGTTAGGATGGTTTTATTTTAAGCAGTTTACTCACAGGCTATTCCTGTACCCATATGCTACCTTGAACCGCTCAGAAGTACGACCTATTTCAGTTTACTGACTAAACGAACGTTCTCGTTTATGACACGAATATACCTAGGTAATTCTTGTTTTTCATATGAGCTAGAGGGTAATGTAAGGACAAAGACTCACCAATGATCTAAACTATGAGTAATATCAAAAAGTCTGTTTGCCTTAGTGTAATAATATACTCGGACGTTACGTATTTGTTATAGACATGAATAAAATTATTATCACTTGTTTTTTCTGGAAGACATTAAACAAAAATCTTTCAGAATACATAGTGTACCATATATTTAAAATACAAAGGTAGCCTTGCTAGTATTGGGTAAATACCCAAGTCAAGCAAAGCTATCAAGTTAAGTCAAGCTTGGTTAAATAACGAAGATTGGCTTATGGGACCTATACAGTCGTTTAGTTGTATTACATTACCGTATACATATTTATTAAACTTTTTACATAAAAGGAAACCTCATAAGGAATCAGACTTATTCGCAATAATTATTAGGTAAAAAAAAGTTAGAGTATGGTTTTATATAGATATGTAGCAATATTTCATAAAAATACCTATTAGTAGATCTGATTTTTGTTTGCAAAGAAATTAAGGGTTCTAAAACAACTACTGATACGTTTAAAATTTTCTGTTTAGACAAATTCTAAGTACTTAAGTTTGCAACAAATGTACCAACCATAAACGCGGTATGTATACAAAAGCGACAGGAGATAAATTATTATGTACCTACATTACAAAATTGCAATGTGAAGTGGTAAACAATGCAACGCAAACTGAATGACGTCACGCGCATTCGGTGCAAAGTGCACATATGCAGCTTTACCTTCTTGCGTTCATGCTACCCTGGTGCTCGTTCCTTTTGTGAACAACACCAAAGGGGCCCTATCCCCTTTGAGCACCCTTCTTTGGGCCAACGTGCATCTTTCGGTCATTCACCGGTCCGACCTTCATCCGACATATTGTCATTGTGCGTGGATATATGAAATCTTTTAGACTCACGCACTTTATTTGGTTATTATAATTTAGTTTAGTTAGTAATATAACACAATCAACCACCTACATTATTGTAAGCCTTTCATATATATCTATAGATTCGTTACTATTTGACTATTACACGGTCTCGAATAGCAATGGATCCTTACCCTGTTGCATTGTTGTTTCTGTATTCATTTCTGTGGATGCGATCTTCCTTATATTGGTCTATTGAAATATAAATATTAAAATTATTCTAATTGCATAAGCAGTTCACGTTACTTCACTTTTTAAAACATTATGGCTTATATTATGACTGATATATGAATTATGTTTTTAGTTTACTATACAAACTGTTTGTCAGAAATTATTACATCTCAGTGCTGCACTACATCACGCTGCAACAACTTGTCTTACCAGGAACTCCATATACGAGGATCGCAGAATAAAGAAGTGGTCAATAGATGCAGATATTTGCATAAAACGCTCGTGCATATTGCATCGATTTTTGATAACACATACACAATAATGCACACCGATACAGATTGGGTGAAAATTTACACGAGATATGATTACAAGCGCTTACCTCAAATACTTTCGCGTGTGAAAAATACCTGGTTTTCATCCCATTCCAAATGTAGTTGTTCAACCTTATAGGATACTAGCGTAGCAGTTCCGTTGAAAGAAGAAGTTAAAAAATATAGTAACTTCCTGGGAATTGAACGGCTAATATTTAAGGTGGAAGCTCAGGTCAGGGCGCGAAATTCAAAATGTCAATGGTTTTTATTTTTTTACGAAAAATTTGGTCATCCTTACGATGTAATTTAGTTTACATCGTAAAGTTGTCCAAATTTTTCGTGAGCTTCCACCTTAACATAGCTTAGAAACTAGTAGTATGATTGCATCCAATCAAGACTTTTATCTTAGAATTATAAGCAGCAAATACCTGGTTTCGAGAATTGGAAATGGGGTTACATAACATGAAGAGTGGAGTGTAGATTTTTTTCAGCCTCATTCCAGAATAACACAGAATCGTTCGTCTAAAAATAAGTCGGCGGCCTGAACACATTCCAAGCAACCTCTCGCTCTCGAGTAACGGCGTCGTTACGTTATATTTCAGCGCGTAGATTGGCTTGCATCTTTATTAAATAGGTATTTTTAAGATTTGCGTACTCTTTAGTTTCCATGATAATGCAATGCTAGAAATAGATCAGCTACTAAACGTAAAAAATCTTAATACCGAAAAAAAATATTAATAGACAAGTCTAACGAGTGACTTCGTAGTTTCGTTTTGATGATCATCATGTTAAATGTCTTGCAATACCTTTTATCTATTTAATATCTAGGAAAGATATTGATTTCTTACGCCAATACTATGCATTGGAATAAAACTATTTTTATGGACTTTATCGCGCGAAGTCTGCAATCTGTGTACATGTACAAAATTGCACCAAGCATTATATCATATTTTATCAACCACGGCTCCTCGCAAAAGAACACCAATTCAAACCAAGGATGATACGTCAGGCCATTAACATAATTATTAAAAAAACATCAATTTCAATAGGGAAGATGACAGGGTACCAAATATGAGGGTACCCCATTAATTCAAACTATAACACTAGGAAGTCTAACACCTCAATCCTTCCTTGACCCTGGTTGTTTCAAAGCAGCCGACAAGTCGTCGCGTCGGGAACGTAAAAAAAATAAAATAGATACGATAAAATCCTTAAAAATAGATTTATTTCAATCTACAAAGAAACACAATGAAGTGCAACACTAGTGTTGCCCTTGAATATTTAGGTGAAAAGAGGTACCTTACAGATACTATTTGTTATTTTATTTGCCTACATTTGATCTAAATGTATACCTTATTTCTTGTTAAAACAATGTTTTTAAACCTGGCAGACTCTCTAATGTATGCGCTCTAAATGATCAACTAGATCCATGGTTGTAAAATAAATAAAGTTGAAACAATTTAGATGAAAATTCAGGGAAATGTACTAAACTACATACAACTGGGCGTTAACATATTTAGTTTAGAGAGACCAGACAACCACGTGCATGCTGCATCCCATTTGGTGGGTGAACTCACAGTTACCCTAAATAACTTTCTATTTATATGGCTGATATATTGTGATGTAAATTATTATAATATATGTATTTATTTCAACAAAATTCCACAATAATCGGTTCTGGCCACATAAGGGATATTTCTGTCGATCGTTACTGAGTTTCTGCGTCGTGTTCCTTCGCACTGGTATTTACATCGATAGAGCTTTGCCGACGTATAAAACTCGTTATTTGAGCGAGTAACGCTTATTTTGTTCTGAACATTGGCGAGAGTGCCATCTAGTGGTTAGCGCGCGAAACTCTTGCGTGTGTGATATTGTGAAGTGACACATATTTTTTGAAATCCAATAATCCCAAAATGCCTGGACGTCCTATTTGGCAGGTAAGTTATTTATTATATTATTAGAATTTCATGATATCGAATGAAAGTTTACCTATTCTTTTTATTTAAACTTAGCTACTTTTTGATATTTTCAAATAAAAATATAGGAAATAAACACAAAATTAGTTATTATCTTTGCTATTCGACTATCTTATGCTATATATATCTAATATTTATATTACACTATATTATTTTCACTGCTTAACAAATGAAAAAAAGATTATGACTAATCTCTCCCACGTTAGGCTACCTGAAAATATCAGGTGGTAAACAACGCGCGTCTACGTACTATACAACAACTTGGCACGGTGTCAAGTTTCACCCTAATGATTTATTTACAAAAATCCAGTGTTTAGATGTGTGATCTGATTCATATTTTTTACCGATTAGAGATTTTCGCATGGTTTTGCTTTTAAAGAGTATAATATTTTAATGTTTATTTTTTTCCAGCAAATCATTACATATCTATCATAAAACTGCCTTTCTATTAGTATGTTCAGGGTTTCTCTCAAAACCATCAGAAGTTATTTTTCGGTTTTAGCCGTAGCATTTTTGTTAACCTACTTAAAATCCTAACAATTAATTTGAAATGTTATAAAAAGATGAAAAAAAATATTTAATGGTGAAGTATCAGAATACTATAAATCAAAATGTGAGTGAAAATACCTTACATTCAAAGATTATTAAAAATTTGCTTGCCTCGGGCAGAAATCGAATCGACTAAATTCTGCCATTAAAAGGCATGTTCTTCGACATTGATCGTGCAGATTGATTCCGTAAAATAACAAAATCACATTTTTGTCATTCCCATCAGTTCAATTTCAGGCTGAGTCAAATTTATTTAATGCATTTACCCTTTACGGACCGCCTTTTCTCTCTCTACCGCTTATATATTACTAATACATATCTTATAGCCGTAACAACTAGACAGACAGAGGCACATTCAAACGCTGCTGACCTGTAGATTCCTACTTAAATATTAGAGGTGTCGCTATCTTCACTAAACTGTGTTTAAACTGCCTTTTATTGTATGATTCGTTTAAATTAATCAGCTCTCCAAATGATGTGATTGAGTATTCAACGGTAATTTCACCATACAATAATACAGATAACCACGATATCCGATTAATGATATCAATATTAGTATTCATTTATTTAATGATATCAATGAAGTTCATAATAATTCATTCATCTAGAATTATTATGAACGAGGAAAATAGACGAGAAATAAATTTGTTGTTTCGATATTCTTAGTTTTAATATTTACAAAACACAACCAAAATGTTGTCAGTCGGATACAATCTTAACACAACTTGTTCCAATTTCTTGGATAATACAAGATTAAAGATTTTTGTGGTTTGTCAAAGTATAAACATAATTCATTGTTAATGTTGAATAATATGGTATAAATAACTAAATGGCAAGATTATTTAGATTCGTAATTCAGAATAAATATACATTTTTTTAAATCATTACCCCTTATATACACATATGTGTTCACAAATTTCATATGTATTACATTGCATTATTATAATAATACTTATGATTTATTTACATTATTTTAATCCATACCAGCTATCCCAGAACTTTGTACCGCCTTAGAACCTTATTGTTTTCTGTATGGATTTTTCACATTATTTGATAGTTATTCTGTCAATTTTGGTATGCAAGTCTGCTTTCAATATATTTTAAACTTACAAAGTTCTTAATTCTAACCTTATTTAACTGTAACTAGTTCAGTTTAAATACTTATTTAATTACAAATCAAAAAACCTATAATAACTAAGCATTTTTGTCAAGTTTTTTGCTGGCCAAATGTTTTTTAATATCTCCGATCATGAAATCTCCCGGTAAATTGTGAAACAATTGTTGAGTGAAACCAAGCAAAATGTCTTCTATAGTCTTTGACAATATTGGTCGTAAAGATTCAGATACTGGTCGCCAATTTTCATTCAAATAAGCGTTGGTACTCTCCTCTGAAATAAAATATTTCTCAAATGAATATAGAATTTAAAAAATCATGTTTTATTCAATATTGGCAGAGCAACAGGTGTTATATATATAGATATAAATAATAAATTATCACCATCAACGCAATGAACGCCATCTGTTGTTGAATAATTAGCACTTGTTGTGTAGAAATTTTATTTGCATCACCGTTATTTTCATAATATGCAAATAGAAAATAGTCAAATTGTTTACTAAGGAATATAGAATGTGAGTAATTTTTGGTTGTAATTTGTCTAAAATAATATTGAAGCCTTTGTATTGTATTTTAATATTGTTTTTATTGTTCCATTTTATAAACTGAGTAAAGGGCCTTCGATCGACATAAAAGGGCTATGCGAATAAAATTGGCAACCATAAATGAGCGGTTGTCAAACGTCTCGCGGCGTCTCGACAACGTCTCAACGTTGCAATTTGTAACACGTTAGTACTAAGGCACCATGAACGCTAAGAGCGATTCTCACAATAATACGCTACCACTAGCGACATCTCTTAAACTATTTCAAAATTCTTAGTAGCGTTACTTGGCAACAGATGTCGTTTTATTAGTAATGTATAAAGTATTATATAGATGGCGTGATTTTCCTAAATTCTTCAGAAACTTACCTAGTGAATTAATGCCATCGAATAAATTGTTCATACGTAATTTTAATCCACCTATGGAATATTTCACATGCGCTCCAGTTACATTGAAAAATACAAAATCATCTTTATTGTACAATTTCACGTCGCTAACAATATCGATGGTCATGTTACCTGAAATAGAAAGAAAATTTATTTTTTATTTTGTAAAGACGATATTATGTGTTTATAAATAACATGACAATACATTTGATAACTTTAATTTACTTACTCGGCTCGAACCAGCAAAGTCCACGCCCAACCAACGGGATTAATAATATCTTTCCTTTTAAATTATAAGTCCCTTCTATTCTTATTTTTGGCACACGAACTGTAGTATAGAAGTCATAGGTTTTACTGTCCACTCTAAAACAATAAAGTACTCTATTAATAGTATAAAAATATTAAATAAAAATAAATAGGTTAGTAATTTTAAAGTTATATAAGGAATCCAATTTTAGAAAAATAAATTGTTAAAGAAAATAGCACCCACCGAACAGACAGTCTTCTTCCATTCAACTACGATCCGTTTTGCCCGACTCAGTCGATCAAACAATCGTCTACAGTACCAGGGTTAAATAAGTTAAAAGCAATTTACTTTTCAACTTACCGGCTTGATAAAACTTCTGTCTTTCCGAAACCAGTGACTGTGACATCGTCCAAAGCAGCATTTATGTTAACGGGACCGTCACCTTGCAGTATTCTTATTTTGGGTATCTTCAAGGGATCTAAAGGCTCCATACCGATTTCAGGTAGACCTACAATAAAGAAAAATTGAAATTTAAACAGCAATCTCCGTCTGGACATTGACACACATTACGATATTATCACATTTACATATTTATTTATAATTATGAATAATGTCAAACAACAGTATAGCTGAGTATGTAAAGACTTATTTGATACCTCGCGGCATCGTCGCATGAGTAAGGTGAAGAAATAGCGCTTTCGCTTTCCGCAAGTTGTGTACAAACGTTTCGTAATTGAGGCTGTATGTCTTGCTTGGTAGCTCGTGAACCTACCAGCAGTACAGATACAGCAATATTAAAATATAAGTTCAATAAATATAGGCAGTAGGGCAGTTGTACAAACAATTTTATAACACTAGCATCTACTGCATTGATTGCAAAAGTAATTGTTAATATTCCCAAAAAATATAGATCGGTATTTGTCACGTAATTTTACCTATAGGACTAATTCATCATATTATTATTTACTTTTTAAATAATTTATTACCTTTGGAGACTTCAACAGTTTAGTCGCTTTAACTATGTAGTTAAGATCTATTTATTAATATGGACCATAGTCTAAACGTTTACGAAGTAACAAGGCATAGTACTAGGACCGCATAGGAAGGCGTAGATAGCGCACGATAACACCGGCGCGAAACATCAACAGCTGTGAAGAGTTGTGCAACGGACTAGGTACCCAGAAACCGTGTCAGCTATACTTGCGAAGTTGGTTGTCTGACCGGTAACCCGTACCACTTGCTTCTCAATGCAATCCAATCGGAATCATATTTTTGTGTTGTATTTTAGGGTTAATCCAATCAAGGCATGGGACATACAAAAGACTAATATACGAACGTGTATATAATAAATAAAACACATTTGAGAACACCAACTATCGGATTTATGAATAGTTAGTTGGATTTTACAGCTGAATGACCGTTTCAAAGCAAGAGTCGAATCAAGTAATTAATACCTAAACTTAGACTTATATATAATGGCATGCTATTTACCTGGTCCTAATGCATTGAACAAGGACTGCACAGCGTCAGTTGAGCAGTCATCAAAGTCTGGATCACTCTTGAAGCACGTTTTGACAAAATCAGCTGAAACGAAACACGAAGTAGTGAAAACAAAACAAAAGTTAAACAATACAAAATGAACACACACGAAAAAGCGTCCACATTTGAAAATAAAAATATAAGTAGATAGTATAACACATGTGTACGTAACATACATGTTCCTTCATGCTTATAATATTTTTAGTTAGCAACATTGTAGGTAATATTCAATTTTAGAGTTGGCAGCCCTAGCTACCTCTCTTCTCTCACGCTCGTCACGCGCAACACATAATAAATTGCGAAGATTTTAATAATTACACAATAAATTTACTGCTAAACATTAAATGATTTATTGGTGTTGAGTACTCCTTAACAACATGTACAGGCATGGGCGTACATGCATCTTATTTTTGATGACCTTGACATTGACATACGCGAATCACTTATGTAAAACGTTCACGCTTTGGTCAATAATTAACTTAAATCATGTTAATATGATCAAAAGTCTTGACTTCACCGAACATTTCCTATCATTTGGTTACAAAAACACAAGGAGTATATTTTAAACACAAATCATACTTTATGTGTTGTGAGTTAGGTCTTGAATAATCTACAAAGTGTACTAGCCAATATTATATTAAAACAATATCGTCTCACTAAAACTGTACATATGATGATATTCAGAAACCCACTCTACCATTACTATTTTTATCTATAAACTAGCTGTTGCCCGCGACTTCGTCCGCGTGGTATTTAACAACGTCTCAACCGTTGGCAACAGCCTGCTCGCGTTCTGATCCCGCAGGACGCATTGCAGATTGTTGCTATCAAACTTTAAGCAGGCGCAGCGCTGCAACATTGGTTTTAATTTTTTTTCGAGAGATCCAATTTTTTTTTCTAAAATAAAAGTAGCCTAAGTTACTCCTTGTTACATCAGCTATCTGCCAGTGAAATTCCCGTCAAAATCGGTCCAGCCATTTCAGAGATTACCCGGAACAAACAGACAGACAGACAGACAGACAGACAGACGGACAGACAGACAGACGGACAGACGGACAGACAGACAGACAGACAGACAAAAATTGTAAAAAATGTCGTTTCGGTATAGGTAACGTGTATACATCCAAATGCACTTAGTAAAAAGCGGTTATTTTAATATTACAAACAGACACTCCAATTTTATTTATATGTATAGATAAATCTCTCTTGCTGCATAGTGTTTTGTAAACAAAATTGTATCTGCTGTCTTGCGTCATTAACAGAATTAGGACAATCTGTTTCAAAAGAACTGCATTTATCAGTATTTCGTGAAAGGTAGATTGTTAACAATGTATGGTAATCAGCTCTATATTCATCTGCTTTTACCATAAAGTATTTTAGTGACTATAAACACATTAAGAAAAAATCCTTTACACCACCATCGTTCGCCGTTGCCTTAGGATACGCTGTGACGTTAATTAGTGACATAACAGCTATAATAGATTTATGTAACGTCAACATAATGAGATCGAGAGAACCGGTACGCTGTACCTCATTTTCCCAGCATTGTTTGTTTACCACATAAATAAAACGGTTCCAAGTATATTTAGGCCGCCGGAATAAATTCGCGCAATAATAAAAGCACTTACGTTTTGTCTTGTAATGATCCGCCGCTGCGTGGCAAAGCACAAACATCACTAGGAATAATTTAAACTGCATGTTTTGATTCTGCATCATTATGGAGCAAGCTAGCCAGGATTGCCCCGAGCAGGCAGCTCGAGGTGGTTGAACGATACTAAGCCCCCGCTCTGTCAGCCTCAACATGCCCCCACACCTCCGTGAGGAGGGGAGCTGTACGCAATGTGAACTATGTAAATAAAGCTTTTCGTTGCTTAAGTTAATATTGCTAAAAAGTAAACATTTATTTATATTTTTGTGGTAGGTACAAGAATCATGTTAAGTTATGTAGTGTAAGTACAATCAAGTTATCACGAAGTGTGTAATAGTGTTTGGAAGAATGAATATTATGAAGTAGGTGTCACACATGATTATTATGTTCATGTAAATTATGTTGATAATGTTGTCAATGAATTATTGAAGATGCGTAGAGCTAGAAGAAGTTGTGCATTAGGAAAAAAATATTAATTGATGCGTTACGCATCTTAAAATGCCAATCAAATTAACCGGGTAACATATATTTAATATTGCACGTATCTTCAAAGTCATGCCTTTAACTAGTCCGCGTGAAATAGACCATTTCACTTGCAATTAAGACCTTTCGTGTAATAACTGTTACATTCGTTCCGTAGCATAAGTTCCTTTGAAGACGTGTTTGGTAATCGTCTAGAAATTTTTCTTTGCTTAAATTTTTTTTAGTTCCAATTACCTCCATAATTTATTGTGGACGACAAAATTTTATTTTTGTCCTTTTCACCTTTATCATATTTATAACTTATTTAGTTCAAAATAATGCAAAAGCCAAGAAAAAATCATCATAATTTATAATTTCTAGCTTAACTACATACTTTGGATTCAAATCATTATCATTATACAAGCTCTTACCAACTCCAAGTTGCAACATAAACAACACTGTCAACAGCAAATGTTACCAAAATATTGTGAAATAAATTGTTTTAAATTATGTTTTTTTTTAAGTTTAAAGTGCAAGCAAAGACCATAATCCTTCAACTTGCATTCTCACCAACTCATTGGTAAAATATAAAGGCAGATTGCATTTTGTTTTGTCACCCGACATCGCGCGATACGGCGCGGCGAGGCATTTGCACAACCTTACAACACTCGTACAACAGGCGTGCCCGTCTTGTAGTTTATCGTCCGGACTTGTGTTGCCAAACAGTATTACTTTCATCGGGACATCTTAGAGTGGTATGCCTAACACAACGTGCATTTTATCTACTGACTGACAGACTGACAGACAACGCTCAGCGTAAACCAGGACCTAGAGATTTAAAATTTGGAGGATATATTGCTTGTGTGCCCTAAAAGTGCACTAAGGGAGCATTTAGGATATTCTACTTCTATGGTACTGCTCACCCTACTGGTGATGCCGTTGTTATATTTTTTTGTTTTATTTCATGAAGTAGTATTTCCGTGAATGAGTGTACGTGTCTATTGTACCTCGAAGAGATGGGATTTGCCTTCACTCGCCGCGTTATTTATCAAGCTTAGAGGTTTCTTAAGACCATAACAATTCTCATGTTGTCCTCGCGGTTCGGTGAACGACTTTGACCCGTAACCCGGTGCAAGCAATCTGTGTAGTTTAGTCAACCACGTACAGTTGCTAATAGAAATGTTATACAAATAATTCTTACTATATAACATGTAACCATAATAGTGTAAAATATTTGTAAGACAATCTGACATCACGAACGTAAGTACTTATTTTTTGATATGCTAAAGTAGTACGTAGTTGATTAAAACAGGGATTGTTTTAATCAACATTAATGAACATACATTGATTGATTGAGCGATTAAATACCACCAAAGAAAAGCTAAATCTCACAAATACCTAAGTACGAAACTTGTGTGTAAAGTACTTGACAAATAAAAGTTATGAATATTTACAAATGGATAAATGAAATAGTGCTATTTATTAATCAATTTATGGATTTATAAATCAACTAGCTGTTGCCCGCGACTTCGTCCGCGTGGTATTTAACAACGTCTCAACCGTTGGCAACAGCCTGCTCGCGTTCTGATCCCGCGGGACGCATTGCAGGTTGTTGCTATCAAACTTAATCAGGCGCAGCGCCGCAACATTGGTTTTAATTTTTTTTCGAGAGATCCTATTTTTTTTTCTAAAATAAAAGTAGCCTAAGTTACTCCTTGTTACATCAGCTATCTGCCAGTGAAAGTCCCGTCAAAATCGGCCCAGCCATTTCAGAGATTACCCGGAACAAACAGACAGACAGACAGACAGACAGACAGACAGACAGACAGACGGACAGACAGACAGACAAAAATTTTAAAAAATGTTGTTTCGGTATAGGTATCGTGTATACATCCAAATGCACTTAGTAAAAAGCGGTTATTTTAATATTACAAACAGACACTCCAATTTTATTTATATGTATAGATGTACTTTTGCTACCGACGATTCTTATTACAACTAGCCGCTTGAAATGTGGTTGTGAAATAATTATAGTTATATTTACTAGACGTGTTTACGAATATTTCCTGTACCTATAGATAGCATGCAGAGCATTTACTTATCTAGGTATATATACAACAGTATTAAGGTACTATATACCTGGGTATTTATAAATATTAAGTAACTATTACGGCAATCGAACATAATATAATGTCAAATAAAAGCATAACACTCTTGAAAGTGACCTTGGATTATAATGTAAAGATCATTGCGTAGTACGTTGCTACCAGATTGCGATATGAACACTTTCGTATACTCAAGTGTATAATGTTATAAAATCTTGTCTCACTACTAACTGTATGTACTCCATTTTTTTTTTTTGACACACGTAACGTGTGAGGTTATGTGGATGATTTTCTTATATTCACGCGAATACTATACATTGATATAAAACTAATTTTACAGATATTATAGCGTGTATATTATGTTTTTGCATTACCGACGTTTCGGCTACTTTACAGCAACCATGGTCACGAGAGGACTCCCGTGGTGGCCATAAACAATACTTTCATAAAAATAAATAATAGGTATACTTATAGGCTGATTCAGAAAGGATATACAAACCTTTGAACCTGCGCTTATTTAGTGTTTTTGTAATCATCTTGGGATGCCAGAATTTTGATATTAAAATAAAATAAAAAAGCTTGTTCACAAAATATTGATGTCTTATATTTACGAATACTACACATTAAAATGAAATTAATTATGCATGTGAACTTCTCTTCCGCCGTATTAAGATTTAATAATTGTATCGAAACCAAAATGCTGTCAAAAAGTCCGTAAATGAATTTCTGATAGTTTTGTCTCTAACATTAATAAAATTGAATTTTTGTACTTGATTACAAGTAGCATTTTTAAAGGTCGAAACGTATTTATAAATTAACAAGTGCTTATGTATTCTGTGTCACGGTGTAAAACATAGCTGATGATGATATACAGCGCTAATTGCACTTCTACGCTTACCAAACCAGAATAAGTTACGATGTAGTTAGCATTATTACCTATTTCAGTGTTACTTCTATTAAGCTCTCTTCTAGCCATAGTTATTAATCACTGGTGTATTAGAAAAATACAAATAACTTGTATTTATGTAGTGTTTCTTCCTAAATTATTCATTTTAATACCTAAAATAATATTAACGGGATAAAATCAAAACTCCACAAACAATGTGCGTCAGCAACACGACCTAGGATCTGGACTAAAATAACAACTAAACTAAACTGCACACTTGGACCAATAAAATTCGTACAGTATCCGTGTTCGCACGGCCGTTCTACCAGTGTTAAATATCCACATAAAAAAATAAACGCATCTGTTTTATTCACACATAAAAATAAGGAAAATTGATCCGTTGCCAAAGTACAGTTAACACTCTGCCGCGGTGATAACATATCATAACGAGAAAACCAACGTCTTGTACCGAGTATTCCCTTGACCTTGGTATAATTACCTCGCCATTATAAGTAATTAGTCGACAAATATAATAATGTAATGTCAAGGCGTGGATGACAGACGCGAGGATAAATCCAATAGGCATCGTAGTTGGCCGGAGATCAAGATAAACAGTTGGGGCTGAGAAGCCCACGCTCGGATGATGGAATAGCTCTTTCTGGAACGAGAGATAACATTAGTAATAAATTATGTATGTTTGACTACGTAGTTACGTGTGTAGATGATGGAATTTGCATCTTCCCCCACTGAAATATCATTGCACACTCAGTTCGAAATTTAAATATTGCATAACACTTATCATATTGCTCGGTAAGTATTTAGCTATTTTAACTGTCTTAATACTGAAAATAGGGAGAGCTAAGACGATTTGTTGTACTTCTCCATACTCCATCATGCTCGTGCATAGGTTTTCGGTGACGTTTAAATACTCTACTGATACCGCCCATGCATCCCAAGTCTTGTCTCGTATCTTCCTCAAGATACCCTTAAGTTATACCCCCACATTTATAATGGACAACTACAAGCTAGAGTACACACCATTGTTGATGGTCTCCTCAATGGTCAGTTGGAAGCTCCACCTGCATTCAACCACTAAGTAATAAATGAATAGTTACCAATGTAATACGCGTGGTAAATGGTAATCTGGGAAGTCAACGTATATCAATTAGGTACTAATAACACCACACAGTGGATATAAACGAATACTGACCGAAATATAATCGAGTTATTTTAGAGAGGGATACGTGAGTTTCAGATCTTTTTCGAAGGGTTAGTTAACCAAACTTATTGGAAGCCACTGCCATTGAGCTTAGATAGGGAATTTCGAGAATACGAATAGACAAACTCATAAACTGACGGTTAGTGTTGCCTAGACGCAAGAGGTGTTTCTTGCTTTAAAACTGACGCTAATATTATATTTTATTAGATATCTCCTTCGTATGGCTCGTGCACATCGATGATCATTCAAACAAAATTATGACATTGGTCTAATTCGTGTTTAAGAATGAACGGGTTGAATGACCCATTTGTGTCTTTGTGCTAAATGGAAACTGCGCACGGCAGTGTGGTATCGTAAATTATATAGCGAGGTGTGACATTTATTTATAGTTTAATAATCCAGCATTTATTATAGAAGTAAATTATCATTCATCTTACGTTTTATATCTGGGAACAGTTGACAAGGTTGCTAATTTTAGGTTTAATATGCGCATTTTCATCCTTATTCCAAATACAGGGTAGGTACTAATGCTTTCCGTAGTGCTAACAGTAATACGTTTTATAAAGAAAATAGTCTTTTATATATCTTTGCCGATGCTTGTCATATATTATAAAATGTTTACTCGTGTTTAGTACATTTTGCGGATACTTTCGTACCAACTTATTGCATTTGGATTTCTCTGCCTAGACTGCAATCTGATCGCTGAGTTACGCCCCGGGTCTTCTCAGTTGAGGTAGCGTTCTGTTTCAAGGGAGAGAGTAAAGGGGAAATGTCGGACATGTTGTAAATAGGGTTTATGCAGTGTGAATCCCTATCTAAGAATTATTTACTGGACAGGAACATTCAAAAGGAGTTCACTTACCATTGAACCTGGGCTTCTTTAGCGCTTTGTAATATTAGGTGAGATCTAGGTATAGGTAAAATAACGTTTTCCCCCAATAACCTTTAAAAATAAACAAACAAGTTCTTAGAAACAATTTATTCCATAATGTTAAATATTTACAAATTAAATAATGATAAAAAAGTACTTTACAAAAATAGCGTTGTTAGGCATAATTATTATAGGTCCTACTAAACACATCATTTAAACTCTATCACACAATCTTTGACGTTGTTAAACAGGCATTGCAGACATTTAATTTTAGAAAGAAGTAATCGTTCACGGTCTGTTGTACACAAATATAAAAAAAAAATACTGTTTTCGTCCGAATTATCTCGCATTGGTCTCATATTCTATAGCAAGCTTAGGAGTATGGAGGTAAAAAAATGTTTACATATGGCGGGTGTTGCCGAAGCCACCGTGGCCAGATTGCGAGGCACCCTTGTTGAAGCCCATCTGAAGGTTGAGCTCGCTCTCATGCGCGCGCAGCTGCTCATCAGTGAAGGTACGCTCGTTCTTGTCCGCCATCTTAGGTCCTAACTGAGGTCCAGTGAACTCAGGGTGCTTTTGCGTCTGAAAACACGATTAAATCGTTAAAAATGGATCAAAGAACATGCTAACGTTATTAGAAGTGGAATGTTTGCTTACAATCCTGCCCAGCGCGTATAAGCATAGCGTGACTTGGGGAATGTTACGCCTCTCGAAGAGATCGGCAGTCTGGAAAATTTCTTCTTCTGGCACACCATACTTCTTGATGGCAGCTTGGAACCTGAAAATATACAATAAACAAACATTTTTTGCTAATTCTCAGTAACATGTCTCATCTCTGAATCATTCATATATTTTGGCAGGAAAATATTATCGTTAAGACTTAAGTCATCACAATGATTAAGTACCTTTGAATGTTTTCCATGAGCTGGAAGTTGGTTCCCCTCTCCTGGATCTTCTTCACTGATCCAGGGGCTAGTTTGTTAGCGAGCTTGCATAGGACAATACCGTCCTTCAGCACGTCTTCATAGGCACCATTAGGAAGGGGCTCGCCGATGACCGCGCCGATCCAAGTCAGAACCTCCTGCTCTTGATCCTTGTTTCTAGGCTGGAAATAATCATTCTATCAGCATCTAAGATATAATCTGACTTCATAAACCTTCAACCTCCGACTCGGCTATGTAATTATTTTGAGCTATTAAAAACACGACGATGTTTTGAATAAACTAATAATGTTTACAAAATAACGTAAGCTACTGAAATATTCGCGTGTAATAACGCGGTTTCTTTGGGAATATTGAAAATTATACAAGTCTTGAACGTTGGCCGTAAAACATTCGCTCCAGTGCCAAGTCGTTTGATGGCGTTCGGGCGGATTCCAGCATCATGACCCGAAATAACTCGAACGTTAACGAACACAGATCACTATTATCCTATGGTACGAGGATTCGTCTGGAAACATTTTCAGATAGAGGTTAGCGACATGATGAGAGGGCGCAGCTGTACGCAAGATTGCTCGATCAATTTAAAGTATTTTGAAGCGTCTTGACGTCAGCAGACACTCGACATACTAACTAACTAGCACTCTAAATTTTTGTTACAGTATTATATAAACTTTATACAGCAGCGATTAAACCTAAATTGGGTGAGGATCAAAAGTGGTCAAAAAAGAACTATTTTAGTTTCCCATAGGCACCCATGGCGTTAATAAAACACGCATATTCATTATTATATATCTTTTCACCATGAACTAGATGAATTAACAAAAAAGTTATTCGTTAAAATGGATACTAATGGATATCAATTATCTATCAACATTGACAGAAGGAACAAGCAATGTATTAACAATGGGACCTCTAATTTATACGATAAAATTATTGATGAATTGTTGGTTGGTTGTTGGATTGATGAATATTTTTTATTAATAGGAATTCAAGATAATTAGTTAACCAATACATACAGCCATTTTTTTCTAATTACACGGAACTGTTGTATTTCAACACTATGCTCGCAGGACGAGTTTTCTGCGCGGGTCCGTCTGGTGTACTGTGTTGCGCGTACGCCGCCCGCCCAACGCCGCCTAGCGCGGGGGCGGGCGGGACTCCACACAGCACTACTCGATTGCGTGTACATAATACTTGTGTATATACACTACACGGCGTCAGCTTTATTTACATCATCGTTTAACGTCAACAGGAAAACAAAGATACAATAAAACCGTGGTAGACCCTTTTCATTCATCGATCGTCCCACGGTCGATACGAAAATAAAGTTTACATAATACGAGGTAACTGATTCATTAATGCGTTGTCTGTATATATATTCAGATAATTTAGTGTTAATAATTTTGCTTTATGGAATCTTATATATTTTGAACGCGTCTACACATTCAACAGTGCATACAAATTAGCACTCGTAAATTCAACGTTAACAATTTAAAGTTGTTCAATTTTTATTCTTTTGCGAATGTTGTGTGCACAGTTTAATTATACAGCTACGATCATTGAATTTTTATTCAAGCAAATCCGTACCTACTGTTTAGAAGGTCCAATTATTTTATAATAATATTAGGTATACTTATATGCAACTAAATAGTCAATAAAAGTATTATATTGAAAACTTTACATTATAGCGCAATAATATAAAAATAAACATTTTTTCTAATTTTTATTTTAGCCTCGACTTTCATCGTCTACTGTACCTTGTTTTAGGCTTGTTGAGGCTACGTATTGCCCACAAAGATGCTATCTAATCTTTATATTTAGCGAAAATGTTATCACCTAAATATTAGGATGTCTGTATTTATTAAATTATTAATGATTTGTAAAGAAATATTCGATACCTACTCTCCAGAAAATGAGGGCATCAAGTCAATTAATATCCCATGGAAATGCTTCGCAGTGGAAAACCACGGGCTGTGGAGCGTGGAGTGGCGCAACTACACTCCGTAAATAAAAAGCTTATCTTCACAGCAGCCGAGCGTTTTTTTAGCCATGCGTGTTTATAATACTGAGCATAAATTAGGTTACTATGTAATCCGCCTCATTATAATACTATTTTTATTTCGGTTGTTGACGTTATATCTGCTGATAATATCGCTGTAACGTCAATGCGTGTGAAATTCTACCGGATTTCGGAGCTGTTGGCGTTCGAAAAATATCTGATCGTTCATCAGAGGTTCATCTAAAGTATTATTTCGATAACTCTATACATGTTCTATCTACATATTCTATAAATATCGAAGTGGTCCCTATTGGCACAGTGAAAATTTTCCTGACCGTGCTGTGCGTCTTACGGTCAAGTACGAGTATTACTTATTTTGATTTTCATAAAAAAAACGTCAGATAAATGGACAAACATTGGAACAGTATATATCACCGTTTGAACCTTTTGGGTACGTAACCCATAAAGAGCCCTGGCAAATATTTGTTTGTATATAAAAAATACGCCTGATGTTATAACACTGGCAAGGAAAGAACGGCAGCATTGCTAAGTTCAAATTTCAGGCCCTACGCTCCGTCTGTCCAGAAAACGTTGGCCTTATTGTCCTAAAAATACCTTCTTACATACCTAACCATTATCGTAATAGACATTATCCGTTTAATATCCCAGAAAACAATCAGTTACTTGAGTAATCTCCAGCATTTTTTTATTCTGGACACTTATACGTAGGTAAATGATTCTGGCCCAAACTAGGTTTTCTTGTATCTTGGGCTCTATATACCAATATCAATAGGTACTTATATGTATGCAAAACGTCCACGACTCGGGTTCAAACATTCATGCTCATCATACACTCTCAACTGAGCCGATCGAGTATTGTTAACGGACTCTGATGAAAACCCATCCATTATATTATACTAACTAAAGTATCCATTATATACCAACATTGAATTTTTTTTTTGCAGAAAGTGGTTGATTTTAAAATCGATATCATTTAATGTACCAGTACACCCAGTAATTAGACAATTAATATTCGCAACGACGAAGTCTTCAATATAGGTCGGTTAATTTTAAAACTAGATGACCACCACCACACACCTCAGATAAAGGGAAAATACAAGGCAGCATTATCAACAACTTAATAAATTAGGTATGAAATAAAATTATTTCAAACTGGCATATAAAAGATTATAAATTCCATCAAAAATATCGTTGAAGCCTACCCAGGAGTACCTATAGTTCCTTATAGGTGTTGTTTAAAACAACAGAAAACATGTAGGGAGCGCTACTATGTATTGTATGTAAATATATACCTACTTACATCCAAAAATGGTGGCTGACCTTCAGGACACAAGTTCATTGCATTGCACGTGTCATTACACAAGTCGTAGAAGGTAAGATAGGTAGGTAGCTAAGTACTACCGGTAAAAGCATGCTGCATTATCAGTTTATAGCATGTAGTAGGGTAAACCAGTTGCAATTGAGAAAAAAAATATGATAATGAGTACAATTCAAACAGCAATTAAAAATGTGAGTTCTATTAATAGGACCTCAATTGGACCAAACAGGAGGGGCACGCTACCATGTAGCGGAAAACCCATGGATTACCATGGTAATGAGATTTAGTTTAGGTTAGGTTAGACGAAGGATACACACACTTATATAACTGCATGATTATAAATAAAATTGTTTTCAATATGTTACACTTAAAAAAAAATAGTAACCTGTTAGGTAAATGTTACTAATTGTACCTACACATTACAATAAAGTGGTTAGCCCTCGTGTCAGTAACGAGATAATATACAAGTCTAAGTCATATTATGAGAGGTAAACAGGTAAAATATTGTTAATACTTACGGGTTGATGATGATTCGGGGACATAGGCAATCAGTCAAAGTAATGACCTCAAAAAAGTGTAACCTTGACCTCACTGTCCTCACTCTCCTGTAAGTCACCCCCTCTTTATACTAAGTTCAAAGAGTGCATTTAGCAAAATGGCAAATTAACTAAACTGTCATACAGAGTAGTTATTTAGGTATAAACAAATAATTTATAGCAGAAAGTATCTCGTGGGTATGTGGGCCTCAGTCACCCGGTACCGCGCAAGGGTTAATTCAAAATTATCTCTGTATCACTTCAAAGGCCAAGGCGAGCGGCGATATAACTGGACTTAACAAATATGTAACTATTTTTTTTACAAAATTTACATTTATCCTGTAAAAAGTAATATCAAACTCGGTAGTTAGATAATATAGGAGGCTTACTAGACCGCTGACAGTGTGATGTGCGGTATAATAGACACTAGCTGCGCCCAGCGGTGTTACCCGCGATAAAAAGTATTAAAAATTTAAACATCTATCCCACGGGAACCATACATTTTACCGGGATAAAAAGTAGCCTATGTGCTATTCCACTATAATCTATCTCTGTGCCAAATTTCATCCAGATCCGTTCAGCCGTTCGGGCGTGAAAGAGTAACAAACATCCATCCATCTATCCATCTATCCATCCATCCAAACTTTCACATTTATAATATTAGTATAGATTAGTATAGTTGAGTCACAGATGCCTAATTTATCAAAACATATATAGTAAGTATACTAGGAGTATACCAATATTTACTCAAAAGGGAAAAAAACAATAAGTGTTGAACCTTGTCCCAAGGCTATTGGTATGTTTATGTTTCAATGCATGATAAATATTGTATAAATGTGTGATTGTATTTGGTTACAGAGGTATAGATAGATCCTACATAACTACGTAGTAAATAATATGATATAACCAGTAGGTTTTACTTAACTTTCATAATTGCGCTGTAGTTGAGGAAGTGTTATATATATCCTACACAATGAGATAATTTCCCACGCATGGAAAGAAATATGTATATGTTTCTTAGAACGAGTTAAGACTAGTGACATCACGATTTTTTTTTTATTTTCTTTGAAGCAAAAGTGCACTCTGCATGTTATATTACCTATAGTACACGGATACATTCATTAACTCAAGCTTAAGATTACACTTTTCAAAATTAATGTAAGTATACTGACCCGTTGAATGCTCCGGACGTCGAGAATATTCTTCACTTTTCATAGTTTTTCAGTTTATATTTTAATAAAATTACTAATGGTTAAAATTTATAAAAAAATTACGATTTCCTATCTATAAAATCATAGAAAAATGCTTTGGCAAATAGAAGAACATAAACAGCATGAGGAACGGATGCGACTGTAAAAGTGTGTAAATGTATTGGATAGGTGGTGTAGGGGTTCAGGTCGCTGGATTTAAATAAAAAACACGGAGCAGATGTTGTTTCAATGGCGTCCAAGGCGGAAGGGGTTTATTTAGTGTTGCAATATAAAATCTACTAAACATTATTGTTGGGTTGCCAACATGTTGCCGGGGCAAATAAAAATAGAACACAAGAATTATCTTAATCTTACATAATGAAATTATATACAATTAATTTGTAATAAATGAATGTAAGTAACTAATTTTATTTTCATTTTTAACCACTGTGCAACTGAACTCAAATGAATTTATAAAATTAAAAACAAACAAATGTAACATGAACAAATGACTAAATATGTAGATATTAATACAATAAGCTTTTACAAAAAAGACACTTGAAGCTTGATGAATTAATAAAATGATAACAAAAAATAACTAAATGAACTTAAACAAAATACAAAACATTGCTTACTCCAGCATAGTTTTATGAATCTAAACATAATAGAAACAAATATAAAAAACCAAACAAAAACAGGTTGCTAACCTACATACTTGTATATAAAAAATAATCATTACAATAACATCTTAATCACCACTATTATTGTTGCCTTCAAGAGGCAATACACATACTTTCATCACAGCCCGTCTGTGTACATGGCCGTTTGAAGTTTTAACTTCAAGAACTCTGACCTTTCCATCTTTGCCTGGGTATGTATTGATCACTCTGGCCAGGGGCCAATACAAAGGTGCTAAGTTATCATTTCTTAATATAACAAGTGATCCTATCTTAACATTAGGTTGTGGGTCTTGCCACTTGGGGCGCGACTGTAACAAATTTAAATAATGTTTACTCCATATTTTCCAAAATGATGCTTTCATATCATTACAAATTTTCCAAAATTGTGATCTAGTAATTACATTAACATTAGTATCTGGATATGAATTTAAAGCTGCACCTATCAAAAAATGACCAGGAGTGATACAAGAGTAGTCAGTAATATCATTTGACAATGGCATGAGCGGTCTACTATTTAAAATAGCCTCAATTTGACATAAAACTGTACATAATTCTTCATAATTAAGAATAGATTTTAACAATACTCGTTTTAGGTGATACTTTACACTTTTCACACCAGCTTCAGCTAGTCCAGCAAAGACAGGAGAGTAGCAAGGTAAGAAATGAAAATTTATTCTCTTTTGAGATGCAAACTGGCATACTTGTCTTTGATGAATTGCTGAATTATGCAATTGATACATCTCGTCTAATTGACTTCTAGCACATTTGAAAGTTGAAGCATTATCACTGTAAATATCTGTAGGTAATCCCCTACGGGATATGAACCTATTCAAGCATGCAATGAATGTTTCAGTTTTCAAATCTGAAGCTAGTTCTACATGTATGGACTTGGTTACAAAACATACAAATATACAAACATAACCTTTTGTAATTATCGGTTTTCTAATTCTAGCTAATTTAAGTGGGATAGGCCCAGCATAGTCTAGACCAACCTTTTGAAAAGGGCGACATACATTCACTCTATCATAAGGTAATGAACCCATTAACTGTTTAGATGCCTCTGCTTTTAATCTAAAACATATGGTACATTTATGTAAAACTTTTTTAACCTGTCGCAGTGCATGTACAATCCAAAATCGTTGCCTAATAGTAGACAAAACAAGTTTAGGACCTGCATGGAAGTTCTTTAGATGCTCACTTAAAATAATTAAATCAGTGACCCGTGAGTCACGTGGCAATATAATCGGATGCTTTTTAGAATAGGGTATACAAGCATTTTGTAATCGACCACCGACACGGACTATACCTCTATCATCAATAAAAGGACACAGGGGTTTTAAATTACCTTTAGAAATAGTTTTACCACATTTTAAAGCATGAATATCATCTAATAAATATTTTTGTTGTTCATATTTTATAATTAATGACATTGAATTATCAAGTTCTTGACTGGTTACATAGTTTAACTTATTACTATTTAATTTATTCTTTGCATTCTGACAAAAGCGTATGATGTATGCTAAAACTCTTTGCATTGTATTAATATTAGAAAATTTATCAAGAAAGTCAAGACATAAGGTTTGTACCTCAGCGGAGGTGCAAAGCATTGCACTTAAACATGCCGAGCTGTCCTTGACCTCGGGTAAGTTTTGTGGAATAATAAATTTTAATTGTGGTTCATACTTACATGAACATAGAAATGGTGGTCCGTTCCACCACAGCTGATGATCAGCTAGATCGTCCGGCATGACTCCTCTGCTTAGACAATCGGCAGGGCATATGACCATGTGAATGAATTTGTAAGTTGTGTTATGATCTTGACACGATTAGCGACATATGCCTTAAGTGTATTTATATTAGTTTTAAGCCAGGCAAGAGCAATTTGTGAGTCTGAATAGAGAATAACGTCATGTATGTGCATTTTGGCAGTCAAAGTCTTATGAACTCTGGTAGCAAGCTTGGAAAGTAACAGAGCAGCATTGAGTTCTAGTCGAGGAACAGACAGACTTTGTGCAATAGGATTTATACGAGACTTAGAACAAAGCAATGAAATTTTAATATTGCCTGCTGAATCGACTATTCTTAAATAAATGCAACAACCATAAGCAGTGGTGCTTGACGCATCCGCAAACCCTATAATTTGTGCAAGGCATATATTATGTAAACCTATGTACCGCTGTATAGGTATAGGTTTCATTGCAAGCAAGCTAATGTAAAACTCATGCCATGACTGAAGAAGCTCCCTATCAGGCAATGAATCCCAGTCCATTTTAGCAATCCACAACCGTTGCATAATAGCTTTTGCACTGACCACAATAGGACCAGCAAGGCCCAATGGGTCATAGAACTTACTTATAAAACTAAGTATCTCACGCTTGGATTGGGGCTTATTGTCCACAGCCTTAGGACTGGAAATAATGAAAGAATCTAATTCTGTATTGTAGTTCATACCTAAAGTCTTTAATGAAAAGTTATTTTTCTCCAAATCAACCTCATCAAAATGATGTTGATTTTTTGGAATATTTTGTAATAATTCTTTTGAGTTTGAAACCCATTTATGTAAATGAAAACTACCTCGACTTAACAAGCTACATAATTGACGTCTGGCTTCTATTAACTGATCTGTGGATCTATCTGAATAGAGAATATCATCAACATAGATTGAATTATTAATAATAAAAGCAGCAATGGGAAGTTCATCATTGTATAGTTCAGCTAACAACTTCAAGCATCTTGTTGCCAAGTAGGATGAACTTTTCAAACCATATGTTACAGTGTTTAGTTGAATACATTGAACACTTTCACTTGGAGTATCTCGCCATAAAATATTTTGTAAAGATCTGTACTCGGGATGTAATAATATGTTTCGAAACATATTTTTGATGTCTGTAATGAAAAAATGTTCATCGACTCTAAATAGTAATAAAACATCAACCAATTCTCTTTGTACCACAGGTCCATTTAGTAACATGTCATTTAAAGAAGTTTTGGAATTGGTCTTCATTGACCCATCAAATACAACCCTGCACTTAGTTGTCTTTTTGTCTAATCTAAGCACTGGGTGATGAGGCAAAAAGTACACTGGATCAGTTGTTAAATTGTATTGACTGATATCAATTATAGTGCCGTGACCCTGTTTTAAATAATCATGAATAAAATCCTTGTACAATTTATATAGATTAGGATCCTTAGAAAGTCTAGCTTCTAGATTATAGAAACGTTTTAATGCTAAATGTAATGAATCACCTAAGCTTTGATTAATAGAATGTAATGGTAGCTTAAGGGGCAAGACAACCTGAATTTGATTGTTTTGGCTGTCTAGCTGCACATTTTCACTAAAAACTTGTTCACACAAGTCATGTTCAGAATGTGCTTCTTGAAAGATTTCTGGTATGCTCTCAGACTTCCAGAATTTTGTAAGAGTTTGATTGAGATTAGAATCACATGTATTGCAAAATAAAGTAACGACTGGCTGTGTGTGAGGAGTTTGAATGTTACCTGCGATAACATAACCAAACTTTGTATTTAATAGTGGTGGTGTGGATGTGGCAGCGCTGTTGCTCTCTCCTTCACAGCTGTCTAGCAGTTCAGCTGGAGGCTTAGATGGCAGCAACACCTGAAACACAACATCAGCACCTATAAGAATGTGTATGTTACTCGGTTCATTGAACCGTTTGTCAGCCAGTACAATATTTGGGGGTAATACTACATTCTGTAAATTGAACTTTCTCTGGGGCAATTTGGAGGTTATTTTATCTAATATGTAACAAGTTACTGGAACTGAAAAGTTTTGAGTTAGGGAATGCAATTCTAAATTAACTTTTTCTTTTAATTTATTGAAACTATTACCTATGCTAGAGATGGGTGTGTTAGCATAGCTAACTTGTAATTTTAATAAATCAACCAGTTCTTTGGTCACAAAAGAAGCTTGTGAGCCCGTGTCAAGGAGAGCCTTAACATGAACTTCTGTACCGTTACTCGCTATAAGTTTCACCTGTGCTGTAGGCAACAGTACTTGTTCAGTGGCAGCCTGTGACATCAACGTGACTGGTGATTGAGATTTGTCCTCGTGGAGCAGTGTGTTGTGCCCCTGCTTACAAACTTGGCACTTGAAAACATATCTACATTTTTGATTGTGGTTATTTAAACATATTTGACATAAATTGTTGTCAGTGACAAATTTAATTCGCTCACTGGCACACATTAATTTGAACTGTGGGCATGTAAAAAGTTTATGTATAGACTTACACAGCAAGCAGGTCTTGGGGTCCGCAGCTGGTGGCTTAGCGTGCTGCACTCGGCTTTCTGCTGCTGACTTCACCGTGGCCACATGAACGCTCTTCGGTGTGCTTTTATCTATAGGACGCTCGGCATTTTCAAGCGCAAGCGCACGCTTTTCTAAAAAATCAATTAATTGTGAAACCTTAGGTTCCTGCTCTCTTGATAGCTGAAATTCCCTACTACATAATACATCTAGCTTTCTAGTCAGAATGCATAGTACAAGGGGGTCCCATTGGTCCACTGAATGCCCTAAGTTCCGTAATGCAGCTAATTGCTGCTTAACAGTGGATAAAAAGCTGCGAATATTGCAAGCCGTGGATCTTACAATTGGTGGTACATCCATTAATATATGTATATGCTCGTTTGTAATTTTATATTTATTACTGTATCTATCTAATAAAATAGATCTGGCCTCTGAGTAACTCTCGCTGCACATATTTAAGTTTTTAATTAGGTCGAGAGGCTCGCCTTGTAAAAAGTTTTGTAAATAATATAATTTCTGCACATCTTCGAGACTATTGTTTTTGTGAATTAACGAATCGAAAAGGTTAATAAAAGATGTAAATTCTGAATATTTACCTGTGAAGTTCGGGACACTTATCTGAGGCAACTTGGTTGGAATTTTAACAGACGTACACGTTACATTTTTATCTAATTTCATAATTGAGTCTTTTATGAATAACAATGTATTTAAATATTTTTCTTCGGCCTCAAGATAGTCGGCGTCTTCCGCGTCCTCCATGGCTGAGAGCTCAAGTGATAGATCTTCATATTTTTTGAACACTTCTCTCAGACGCTCTTCTTTCAGCAACAGGGATTGCTTCGTGAATAATGTATCAGCACCCATGAGGGCATTGGCAATTTTGGTCATGGAGCCCTTTAGGGCAGCCCTTTTTCGGACCAACTGTTGGCTTTCCATATCGGAATGCTAATTGTATAAAACACTGTAAAATGCGCAAACGCAATACCACACTATATTTTTTACACACACTTTTTTGATGCGGCGGACTGCGCCTGCTCGCAACACAAAATGGCGGAACGCGTGGGTTGCTCGTCGCTCGCTCCTCGGCGCCTCGCCGCTCTGCACTACGGGGTTCGCAGATGATCGGCAATCAGCCAATCCGCGCTGCACTCCGTAGCCGGCTGATGACGACACGTTGTTGCTCAATTCGCCCGGACGTCGAAGTTAAAACAATATGGATACTTTGCCTTGTAAATTTTTAATGGAAATTGTGGCGAAGATTGAAAACTGCTCCGATATAAAAAATGAAATGGAATTGAATAGAGGTGGTCAGAAGGACCATGTAAAAGTGTGTAAATGTATTGGATAGGTGGTGTAGGGGTTCAGGTCGCTGGATTTAAATAAAAAACACGGAGCAGATGTTGTTTCAATGGCGTCCAAGGCGGAAGGGGTTTATTTAGTGTTGCAATATAAAATCTACTAAACATTATTGTTGGGTTGCCAACAGCGACTGGATACCAGAGTACAAGAGCACGGAACACGTCAACAATATTAAAAACATTATAAGCACAAATTATTCAGCACAACAACGTGTGCTCCCACCACGGTACTAACCAAGAATAAACGAGATTTTTTCAATCACAAGGACCTAAATATAACTGAAGCAAAACATGGCAGGATCTGTGCATTGTCTGCGTATGGTGTCTATGCCATGCCCTTACCGAAACTGCACCGCAGCACGAATTTAAATACAATCAGCTATCAAATTTAGACTATCGGTTTGTTTGTTTGGCAATCTGTCAACTATATGGTATGTTTTTCCTACTGCAAGCCGATGAAACTATCAAATTTAGTATTGCTTGTAATATATTGGGAAACTACTTATTACCTATTATCTATATTTTATTTTAAGCAATGATATTATTTACCTTGAAAATCTTTGAGGCTACTCTGTCTTATGAGGATGTTAGGATTGGATGGTTTAGACTGAACGTAGATCTACAAGGGAATAGACCCACTCAAGAATAGTCAACAGACTGATCATTGTGCTGACTCCTGGGATAAAGTTGCACATTTTAATGGATATTTTATCGCAAAAAAAGAGCATTATACATAGGTGCCCACAATAACTAAAACAATCTAATGTTAAAATATAATTAATTCCAGTGTGCTGGCAAACGCGAGCCCGAGAAGGAGCAAGAAGCCCAGCAATGGATCGAGGCTGTGATTGGGGAGAAGTTCCCCGCCGACCTGCCCTACGAGCTGGCACTTCGCAACGGCATCATTCTGTGCAAGCTCATGAACCGCTTGCAGCCCGGCATCATCTCTAAAGTCAACATCTCTGGTGGCGACTACAAGTTTATGGACAACATCAGCCAGTAAGTACCTACCTGACCAATAGTAACTAGCCAGCACTTTCATTTGCCACTATATGTAGGGAATTCCGACCATAGTTGGCAGACTTGGCACTTCTTTCGAGAATCTACCAGATATGCAGATTTCCGGACGATATTTTCCATCGACGGTCATCACGTGCAGATAGCTAATTAATATCACTGATTTACTTAAAGTCCTTAATTCAAGCTTTAGTACGTTCATCCCACTAAACCCATGTTGGCCGATGTTTGAAAAAGCTGCTTGGCCTATTAGCCTCCCTGCTCTAATGAACATGATGTAGTTAACACCCTATATAGTTTCTGGAAACCACTTATGTTCTCAGGAACTACTAATTCGCTTATTGAAATCAGATTTGTAGTGCCATTTTAAATTAATGAAACCTATAAATAATTGCAGGTCACACTATAAAAAGGAATTATACTTATTATGCTAATAGATAATAAAGTTCAAGGCGCATAACGTACGCACTCATGTGCTGACTCATTGTCTTTAGAAATGAATGCACGATAAAACGGGAAATAGCAATAAATAACATACTGTAAAAGTTGATCCGATTTCCTACGTCATTTTGTGCAAACTTTGAAGGTTTCGCTGGGGTAAATATATCTGACTAGGTAGACCTACTTTCAAATTGCCTTGATTTTTAATCCCGCAATATTTTACACAGTAGTAAGTAAAGATTTTCCACTCTGCTATGTAACCTGTGTATGTAACAGACTGGGAGATAGGCCAAAAAAATCACTGAAAACACTGAAAATTGGTATACCTATTTACCATCTTGTGAAGGATTTATAAAATCACTCTTGGCACCACCATACAATTAATAATCTTCTGTTTCAAGGTTCCAAAGGGCATGCATTAGTTACGGAGTGCCTGATGTAGACCTCTTCCAGTCAACCGACCTCTGGGACCAGAAGAATATCACGCTCGTCACACAGACCATCTTCGCCCTCGGCAGGACAGTATGTAGATTTTGTAACTTTAAAGGTGCTTTTTGCGAACCACAACAAAAAAACAAGACTTTAAAAACTGAAAAATTTGTCAACTAAATTTATTATGTAACGAATGTTGATTAAGCGCCAAACAAACAACTTATCACTAGTATTGTCGGCCAAATTGGTTTGCGTATCATGTCACAAAGTATCCATTTTAACCGACAAAAATCGGAGTAGGTTATCAATTCGACGCGTTGTATTTTTATGTTAGTGTTTTTTTGTTAAAAAGTCATTTTTTTATATTTTTTTGGATAAGTTTTATATAGGTATTAATACTTTTTGTCATTAAAAATATTTTTAGATCACTCTTTTGACTAAATAATATACTAAATAATCAATTATAAAAGGATCGACCAACCAATTCATGATTTTTGACAAATTATTTCTATACTTTTTTTATAGGCATCAAGTGTAACCTTTATCCAAAGTGTTCGGTACCAAACCCAATTTTACTAACAGTTGCTACATTTATAAATGTACTTAGTATATGTCAGTACAATACAAATTCGTTGTGATAGTTTCCCAACTCCTATAGTTACATGCGAGTCAACAACAGCCTATAAAAGTATTTATAGCAACTATGCTATTGTATGACTCCTACATAGACAACGGTGTATACTGTCAATGTTATACAACAAGGTAATTCTAACTTGTTTGAAATCTCCTCCAGGCATACAAGCACCCCGAATGGCGCGGCCCCTTCCTCGGCCCCAGGCCCGCTGAAGAAAACCGTCGTGAATTCAGCGAGGATGTGCTCCGTGCTGGTAATGCAGTCATTGGTCTGCAAGCTGGTACCAACAAGTTGGCCAGCCAATCCGGCCAGAGCTTTGGCGCTTCCCGCAAGATCATCCTCGGCAAGTGAAGTACCAGGATACCAGAAACGCGAAATGCTTTCAGTTTAACGATTTAGATAATAGATTTAGCTATAAATTATTGGTTTGTGTAAAACTGATCTTGTGCTCGAGAATATAAGAGTTTTATATAAGTACTTAATGATTTTTGTGTAGATGAATGTACTTAATAATAATAATAGAGGTCATCAAATTATTATAACGTTTGCCCAATAAGATTTTTTACCTAGTACTTATGTTTATTTACTTAATATTTTTTTACCTACACATGGTCATTATGACGTAAAATCCTTTTAATACTTCCTATTGTAGCCATCTAATCTTTTGTAATTCTATCTATTATTTTAAAGAGTAGGTTTACACACATTTACTGTAAATGTTCGTCTGTAACTTTGTAAGTAAGCATTCACCGCTAAACTGTGATCTATTCGAGTTGGTTGAGGAGCAACATTTATTTATTTTAGATACCATTCTTTATTATTAATTAAGTACCTACTCGTGTAGTTTTTAATAAATTAAGATATCATTATAACATTTTTGTAAAGGATTAAAGTTAAATATTTACTTTTTTTATATTGCTTTCTTCCTAAAATCCCTTTTCAGAAGCCTACAACAATTGACCTTCGGAAGTCATATCTTTGCCAGAGTGTCAAAGATATTAGAGTAACAACCAATACAGCCAGTCTAACGCGTCTTCTGAAGCAGACTGTAGATCGAATGTTATAGTTCGGTCACCCATCCAAGGTCCAACCGAGGAAAGCGCCGATCTATCGGACGTTTTATTGACTAGGTAGATTACCCAAGTGATTATCTCCTATAAGCTACAGGCCCTTACATTAAGACATTATAGATAGGGGAAATTACATCGATGTAATGGATCTGAGTGTAATAATCTCATACGAAAGGATACTTAAGGATTCTAGCAGTGCACCTGGCCTACCTCTTAAGGGAGTAGAGACTTGATTATAGTAGCTTACAAAAGTTGGTTCTAGCTGATCGCAACAGGTATCAGCCAGAATATTGGTCATACATTTTTATAATAATATAGCCGCTATACAAGCGCCTGTGAGAATAACGCTAGCAATCTGACAAAACAATATAATGCTGCTTATAGTTAGCAACCTAGAACCTACCTGAAATACATAAATATTTTTTGTATAGATCGTTAATTATCATATATAATACAAAGTGTAGTAGATATCCAAGTAATATTTACCTACATAGGTACATAGTTACTTAGTTTTCTTAAGGTAGGAGAAAAAAGGAGATGGCAGTGTATACGTAGCACGCACAAACTCGAGTTGCTACGCATTACCTTTTGAACTAGCATATTTATTTCAGGCGTCTCTATACAGACATACTAAGTAAAAAATACCTACTTACCCTTACCTTGAGGAAGAAGGACTTAGAGGGAACGTAAAAAGTAGAACTAACATTAGGCGTTGAAACTATTGCGTGTTGAAACCATATAGTCATAACCATGAAGTTAGTGTGACGGTGGTGCGACGAGTTCTTCTTCTTTTTTAGGTTGGCAATCAGCTACAAAATAGTGCCATTTTTGCCAGTGCCGAGTAATTCTTGATAATTGTTATTGAATTATGTGTACCCCTGATGATAATATTGATGACGATGATGATGATGAAATGAATCCCCTACTCCTATCAGTAAAGCTGTGGATACTATATTAAAAATTTACCAGACATCTTGGGAGAACTTGAAAAGTCAAGTTTTACTATTTTATTTAAATTTCCTTCACTCGTCCACGTTTAGAACACATAATATTTAATATCCCACTAATATTACACATTATTTATCAAAGCATCACCTATTTTTGGAAAATAAAACAAAATTGGCAAATTCACGGTTCAACTTCCCGCCAAAACACTTTTTAGTTGGATCCACAGACTAATTAGAAATACTACGTATAATGTCAATTTTCACATGAAGAGTTTTTTTATGCGACAAGACAACATGAATGCCAGTGACGTCTGGTAGTGATGTCCAATCGTTAAAAATAAACATATCGACAAATGAATAGTTAGTAATGGGTTATCAAACCAAGACCACATAACAATAATAAGTACTTTATTTGTGAAAATCAGTCTTTACCATTACGCTTTCAAACCAAAGGGCGCAAGTTCCAACCTCGGATCTATCTCCAGGATTTATGGATTTGACATGCGAATCTCTACTTCTGAGAAAAAAACTACTTGTCATTAAATTGAAACAAAAACACATTCCTCATCCTTCTCAAAAACCCCTTTTCCATACAGGACTGAGGTAATTCTAGACTTTTCTTGAGATCTGGACTGGATCTGAGATTAGGAATCAAAGACGATCAGTAATAGCAATGTACTTACATTTATGGTTGTAAAAAAGGTTTCAATGGGTGCCTGTACCTTATTAGCCTTAGTTATAGTTGTATGATTACTTTTTTGTAAAACCTTTAACAAATTATAAATCTTTCATTTTGTTGAAAATGTGCCGTAAAACACATTTTATTGTCATATCGCCGCCAGCTTACTGATTTGCCTATGAAAATTAAACCTAGCGCGGCCCTGTATGTTATACCCCACTTCCTACGTGTATATAATTGCAACGCAATTTCCAACAGATGTGGCGTCTACTTTATTTTTATATCTGTGCTTTAGACGTACATACGCACAATAAAAATAATATTCGATGTTTTTAAAAGATATACTAATGATAGCACGCTGACATGATGTCACATCCCTTTGGTTCAAACTATTCTTGTACATTGTCTTTATGTTGGCAGCTCTGTCTCGCGCATTCTTGTTGTGGAATTTATTTGGGCTGCGTAAATTGAACGTGAAATGTGTGTGTAAACCATCCAAATGTTAATAAACACGTGAGAAAATGATAACATTCGGCGGTGGGAATAATTCCGCGGCGTTGGAAGATACAGGTGCGGTATCGTGAACATTGTTTTTTGTATCAACTGAGTTTACAAAAAAACCCAGTTGTTGATGGTGCTTATTTATTTTGTAGGCGAAGTGAGAAGTATTTGCGAGAGCGCTTGCAGTGATGGTTCCAGCGCCACTGTACAGCCGGGGGGTTCAAACCCCCGGCCTCGTATGGATATAGCATGTGTCTTGGACGTTACCCAAACCTTGAACCTTGCACATAGAAAGAGGGCTTTGGAGGAAGTCCGATTGGCATCTGAGCTTGTAAACGCTAATTTGCATCACATACATGTAAGTAAGTTTCTATATCCTAAGTAAGGAGTATAAGATGTGAATTTTTTATCATATTCGTTTAAAAATTGTCTGTGAATGTAACAAAAATATCAATTTACCCTATAGATTAATAAAAATAGTATCGTTATAGGAATACATTAACTTTAAGATCCCAAACTACGTAAATACTTGTATAATGGGTACCATGCAACAGAATGGGGGTGATACCAGTATATAATTACATTATAATATCAATGGGTCCAACATCTAACTTGAGTATGTAAAATCTCACTGTCAATGTTTGTCTGTACCGGGATTGGAAACCGAGATCCTCGGTACAGAAAGCGGTGTCACTACCAAAATTATTGTGCAATGGGGTTATAAAATATAGGAAATTACACTCTCCAGATAGTCCATAATGTTGGCTACTAATAGTAATCAAAACTATATAATTTAGATATAAGAAATATTCAATATGTTGATCTTGTTATAAGCTGTTAATTTATGTGAGTACTACTAAAATTCTTTAATAATTTGCTCAGTGGATTTTGAGAAACAGATACTATAGGTTTATCTCAATTATTTTTTTAAACTTATCTTACTATTTAAATAAAACTAATTTTACGGATTTTATTGCATTTATTTTATGTTTTTTTATATCGCGATAAAATCCGTAAAATTAGTTTTATTTAAATGTGTAGTATTCGCTTAAATATAAGAAATCAATATTATCTTACTATTTCAGTTTGAAAAGCTAGACTTTGGGGAGACAAATGTGCTGGACACATTCTACAATGCAGATGTGGCATTGGTGGACCTCAGTATGCAAGTGCAGCAGAGCTCGTTGCTGTACCACCTCGGAGTGCGAGAGAGCTTTGACATGAAGGAAAATGTCCTGCTTTACAATGATGTTGATCCAGACTCTACTTTGAGGCTCAAGGTATGACAAACTTTTATCATAGTATAGTAACAAGCAGCCTTATTGGTTGGCCCTTTTACCTAACTCATTGAGGCCAGCTGGCACTTGTAGATTTGGCTGGTTGCTATGTACCAATACTGTTAAGTGCAGTACCATAGTCCCTATTGGGT
This sequence comes from Pheosia tremula, assembly GCA_905333125.1. Classification (NCBI taxonomy): domain Eukaryota; kingdom Metazoa; phylum Arthropoda; class Insecta; order Lepidoptera; family Notodontidae; genus Pheosia; species Pheosia tremula. Next base: position 7,244,013 of record HG995404.1, on the reverse strand, counting down.
TGTAACGGCATTTGCAGCTAGAAGCAAAGCCATATACTGTGCCTGAAATAGTATATTATACCTATTTTGTGCAACGGTGAAGGACACATTGTGAGGAAACCTGCATGTCTGAGAGAACCCCTCGAAAGATGTGTGAAGTCCGCCAACCCGCAATGGGCCAGCATGGTGGACTATGGCCTAAATCCATTTCGCATTGAGGGGTGGCCTGTGCCCAGCAGTGGGACATTAAAAAAGGGCTTAAATTATTACTTATTTTGTAACATTTCAAGGTGCTTGTTTAAGTTTTTTGAGAAAACTCCTATACCCGTCAATTAACACTTTGTGAAACAAAAATAGGTTCATAGATATGGATAGAAAATTTTGTGTGATCAGAATGAATGTTTGTACCCGAGTCTAGATGTTTAATAACCATATAGGTATTATATACTGAGTTTGCCCTCCCTCTTATCATATGGTACCTATAATATAAGCGATGCTTAGTGTGGGACCATATAGCTGGTGTGTTTGTCTGGCGATATTATTATTATGATTATTATCCTTTGTGTAACAAGTTTGCACTTAAGAAGTTTGCAATTGCTTGCCAACATAGCTTACTTCTTTGTAGTTTGTGCACTGTAATGTACCGAGATCAAATACTAAAGTGTGTAGTAAGTTTCTTATTCTCACTTTCTATTAATACAAAATTGAATCACTGTCTACAATAGTATATTTGTTGTCAACATTATTCCATTAATCATTGTATTAAGTGACCACAGAAAAATCCACCATTCGTAATTACTTTCCATATTACACAATAGAAGCATAGCAATAGGTACCAAAGTTAATAAAAACATTACATGGAATATTGTGTTGTTTTTGTTCAACAGGAAAATGATTAAGTATATGTTATTATGCAAATTACTTTTTTATTTTTATTAAATTGTGCTTATTGAGTAGAGATAAAAATTAAATATATGGGTGTACTTAAGTAAATACGGTAATAAGTATATAATGATAACTTGCTGTTTATGCCCCATCATTTGCAGCATTTAAGCCCAATAAGGTGTGTTACAATTCTCTCAAAAGGCATCTATATGAATCAAGTCCTCAAGGACCAGGCCCATGAGACCATTGATTTGTAATGTAATGTAATAGTAATAGACTAACCCTAATTAAGTCTCAGTGCTAAATATTGGCCTGAATGTAAGGGTATACTGGACCAGTGTAGTGTTTAAGACTGGTTTGTTAAGTATATATAGTAAAGATAAAACCGTAAGCATACTTTTTGTTATTGCCACTGCAGTTAGTATATCTGCTAGGAAAAACCACAGCACAAATTGTTTTTACATGGGTTAAACCACATTTAGGTAATACTATATAAGATTATCTGTCGATTTTCTCACAGCCAATAGAATGATGTTGATCATTTAAGTATTGCTACAATCTTTCTATCATTTTATTATTGACTATGAATCAGCATGTCAGCTCTTGAATTGCTCTTCTGCACCGGTTGTTACTCTCAATTTGTCAATTTGTCGTAGCGCTGCCGCGTATCTAAGCATTCAATGGTTCTAGGATGACAGTTCCAATATGTCTGATTCAATTACAGCAATCATCTTATTGCGTGGTTTATGGATTGTAAAATGTAAGCATTAATGCTTCCTGCATAGTCTGACTTAAATCGTTTACGTGGTTTTCCCAAAACTCCTGTTTCGAGGACATGTTGAACTAAAGTTTGCGAATCAATAATAATATTAAAATAATATCGTCAGGCGATCACGCCAAATATACGGTCCCACACTAAGCAACGCTTATATTATGGGTACAATACAATGGATTGAGGACGAAGTCGATATATAATACTTATATAGATATCAATACATGACACAGGTACATACATTCATTCAACATTCAAGTTTGTCCCTACTAGCCTTCGAAACCGGCACCTTCGGCACAGAGAGCAGGCTCACTACTAAATAATCTAATCAGGTCGTGATATGCCACTAAGGTTACTTTTTCCTCACTCATTCCATTAATGGATCTTATTGGTATTACCCAAACCATAGTTGTCGCTGCCGAACTTCCTGTTCGTGTCGTATAAGCTGACGACAGACGCGGGTACCTGCGTCACTACCAACCCGGCGGCTACCAAGTTCAAGGGCGAAGACTCCGCCGATCCGAAGCAACACTTGACTTTGAGGCTCAAGAACATACTCCAAGATGTTGAGGTGCAAACAAAGTAAGTAAATAAGGTCGAATTTGATTGAGACTAAATTGACTCTCGGCCAATAATACACTGCATGTGCAATGAGCAAATATTTGTACTAGCTCTATTATAATTAATCTGAAAAAAATAAATAATCGAACTTTCATTCTCACAATAAAAAACGTATGCAATGGTACCTATTAGTATTATGAAATAAATTACAACTTGTTGAATTTAGGGTTAAGATGCTCATGTCTCATTTATTCCTTTGTATCTTTTTCTATGTTTTTACAAAACATCGAACAATGTAGACATGAATATTTGTGATAAGGTGAATAACATTAGTCACTCGCGATTGATAAATTAATTAACGTGAGGAAAACCACAATAATTACATCACATGATATGTTATGACCAATGTAAATATACAACTTGTCACGTAACTTTCACTTGACAACCGTTTAATCGTTGTACTTGATCTTTTTAAATTCTCAATACCCATATCCTTTATGTCTGAAAATCTGGGAAATATTTTTAATTGAATAAGTAACGTGTACAGCATTATCAATTGCAGACTTACCATCGACTAATCTAAACGAAACATGCAAATTTTCGCGTAATTTGATCACATCGTTTCTCATAAGCATATTATCTTTTTTAGGGCCCATTTGCAGGAGAAGTTTCTATCGGATCTTCGCAAAGCCCGCGAGACGTACAGCGGACAAGAGTTGGCGAATGTCCTTCACGCCATGCGACGACGGCTCGACGACCCCGCAGTATTGTCCGGAGACACCATTCTCAACATGCTCATATCGTACAGAGAGATACAGGACTACGATGCTATAGTACAAGTCGTTGATGACTTGAAAACCATTATGAATAGAAAGAATTACGTCAATATGCCTGTTATAAGGTTTTTGTATGCATTTGCTATGAATAGGTGAGTTGATTTTATTTTATTGGATTCAGTCATGGTGGATGTACCTACGACCATGTGCTACATCTACCATCATTAATTATATATTTCTGATTACAAATGAAATGAATTAGCATTTGCTCACACTGAAAGAAAGTCTATGTCTTTTATTTATCGCTGGATTAAGGTTTTTTAGGTGAGATTTTTATGCGGCACTTCCGATTATAGTTTTTGTATTCAACCCCGTCTAGGTATTTCTGGAATCTCGACAAGCCCATAGTATGGTGCCCATCACACGCGCGTTGATTAGATTCTGAACTTAAAGTTCTGGCACTGTTGATGTGTAGGATCCCTACAAATTGGCGTATCAAGAGGCATGTTGGCCGGTCATTTACATGCCATTTGGTGGAGACCCTAAAAATTGGGTGTCAAATTGTACCGTTCGTGGATGCCTTTACGGCAACTGTATGTCTGGCAATATTTACTACATCGATGTATATCGATCTTGCTTTTGCTCTTGCTAATTGTTATACTATCTCGTTTAGACTGCCATTATATAATTAAGTATCTACAAGCAAAGTAAGTAAAGCAAACGTACACGTGTGTGCGTCAGCTGGGACAACAAATACAACGCGTTAATCCTAGATTCACATATCTACGTAATTGTAAATCAGTGATTTTCTTCCATTTTTCAGGCGAAACAAAGAAGGCGACAGAGAAAACGCTCTAAAAGTGTGCGTGAAGGCGTTAGAGCAAAAGGAGAATAGATTCCCTGACATGCTCTGTTTATGCGGACGTATCTACAAGGACAAGTTCGTCGAATCTCAACACATGGACAAGGAGAGCTTGAAGTTTGCTATACATTGGTATGCATGCACTTAACCTTACTACTATACAACATGATTCAGAAAGGCTATACTAAGCTAAACCTGCGCTTGGTTGGCGCATTCGTTATCAATATGTAAGGTCAGAATTTCGACAAGTCAATTTAAAATCGCCGTATCGAAATTCCATTAAATTCAGCGTATTATGTTCTGTTTGTAAGTTTGACTGACCATCACACAAGAACGGCTTAACATATTTATTAATGTAGGCTACCTTTTTATCTGAATATTTATCTCCAATAAATTAGATGTTATTCCATGTTTCAGGTACAGACAGGGTTTCGAAGTGCAGCCAAATGAGTACGCTGGTATAAATTTGGCAACGCTTTTAGTTATAGCTGGTAACGATTTTAAGAATTCACAAGAGTTACAACATATTGGTAAGTAAACATTCTCGTGTTTAATTAGTCTGGTAGATGCCATCGTATCGCCACGATGTAAAGTAGTACAAAACTACAAAAGTAATACAAAACTACAAAAATAGATCAAAACTACAAAAATAGTACAAAACTACTAAAGTAGTACAAAACTACAAAAATTGTAAAAAAACTACAAAAGTAGTACAAAACTACAAAAGTTATTTTCTTCAATAAATATGGTGCCCATCTGGGTAATCGATCGTTGTTTGTTAAGTAATTTGTCCGAAATTTGTCGAAGCTCTTGTGAAATGATAAAACTTGCGTTATTTACAGGAATGGTACTAAACCACTTAATAGGCAAGAAAGGCAGTTTAAACTCGCTAAAAGACTATTGGGATGTGGCGACGTTCTTCGAGATATCTGTGCTGGCGCAGGACTACGTGAAGGCGATACAGGCGGCCGAGTGCATGTTCAGACTGAAACCGCCCAATTGGTACCTCAAGTCCACTATTGGGAATATAGAGCTGATTGATAGGCAAGTGTTTTTAAGACTTTGTGTCACTGCTGGGCAAAAGCCTACCCTTTACGAGTCCACTCGTTCTTCTCTAGGGCTTGTTGTGGCCACTTTTTATCGCACAGATGAGGTTAGGTAATACATTACTTTATGACATCATATTATGAAGGTGGTAAAATTCGCCATTTGATTACACATTGTAGGCTATCTTGCATATATAAAGAAAAAAGTAAAGACAATTCTGTTGATGGAGCTTAACCGCAATAAACAACATTGATATTGTTCGCGCAGTTTGTATAAATAGAAATTAAATGGGAATTCAGTTTCCTTAATCCCAGTGGCCACATAACTTTCCAGTCTCCGATGATTGTAATTCGTTCTGGAACAATCCTAGTTGCTTTTGCCTTGAATTAATATAATTAACTTTTTTTGATTCCAGATTTAGAAAAAGCGAGGAAACATCGGCCGAGCAACAAGTGTTTTCATTTTGGATGGAATATTTCGTCGAAGCCACTAAGAGTACCTGTGACAATTTTATTAGGTTTCCTGTTAGTATATATATAATTTATGTCACGCGCCTTTCAAAAGCGGGTCAGATTAATTTAATTTAAAATGCTTGCAGTATGGGTACCGTACATGAATTGGGGACGATCCCTGAATATTCAATGTCCATAACTCCGGTACAAGTTTTCGATTCGAGATTATCAGACAAAGTTTTCTCCTACTGGAATTTGTATCCGGAACCCTCGGTACAATTAACAAAGTCACTCCCAACTGCCCCAATAAGGTCGCCAATGATACCTTTACATTATAATTTAAAAAGTATATTGTCAATGTTTCCAGGTGTTAATATTGGAGACGACGAAGGTGTACATGCCGTCGTACGTGAACGTGAACATGGGCGCGGAGCAGAAGAGCGTGGAGATCTTCAACCTGTGCCTGGAGGCCATGCGCGGCCAGTGCCGGCAGGTGCATCGCTGGCTCTTCACCTCCGACATGATCCGGAGCTACAGGTAAACTATGTCGGCTTAAGACCGGTCACGCACTACGTCCGTGCAAAATCCGAAAAATTCAGCTCGTAAGACGTTTATGTACTTACACGGTAATTTAACATTTTTGTAATTACAACTTAATTTCTTTATTTAATCACAAATATGATTTGCTATATTTTAAGACAACTTCCGTCGAGATTTAAGAAATAGTGATGTTTAAAACAGTAATTTCATTTACACGTGTATAATAAGCTGCATTATAAACCTAAAAGCGATGCATTAAAAGCCACATTAATAATAATAGTAAATTTAATTTGTATCACACAACACAAACATTTGTAAGACCGAAGAAAGTAAATAAGAAATGGTGTAGTGATGCTGCAATAATTACCTTGCAGCTTATACAAGCGCGACGAGCGGTGTCTGTTCCTGTACGTGAGCGAGAACTCGGACGACTTCCAGATCTTCCTGCCGTCGCAGCCGTGCCGCCAGCGCCTGCACGACCTGCTGGGCGAGCTCACCGCCGACCACGAGAAGGTCACCGACCTCGACACCAGCGTCATGCAGGACCAACTCAAGGTAACTCGACACACGGTTGTACACGCTAAACACAAATGTCTTTCCTACCCCTGATTCTTATTCACTTTTCTTTAAGAGAGCGTTCAAGTATTACGTAACGAATTGGGTGGTCTTCTGAAACGTTACGATGCGTTACAGGGGCGGGAGAGGGGTTTGAACTCTGCGTTACGCGAACGGCCGCGTAGAGACTTTACGTTTTACTGGGGGGGGGGGGGGGGGGGGGGTCAAAAATCTCCAAAGATTGCGTTACGTAATACTTGAACGCTCCCTAAGCCCGCGTCAACTCATTGTTTGGTATAAGGTTTTCTTCTTTCACGTTTGCGCACATTCGTTTCGGCCACATCTTAGTCTATTCAAATATGTAAAGGTGTATTTTGATGCCTCTGCTGATTCGTCAGGGATACAGAAAATATATAAGCACTTTTTAATGTCAATGTTCAATTAAAAAAAAGTATTTTCAGTTCTCATGCTATTCTATGCATTCATGCATTCTAAGACTAAGACTTACGCCACGCAGTCAAACACAATGAAACAACAAAGAAAAAAAGTTGTTGTTTTAATACATTTACTTTAAATTATATACCTCCTGTGTTCTGTATACCTAAATTAAAACATGTCGTACAAAATGTCTCACTTTATGCACATATTGTACAAGCTAGTATTGCTGTTCCAGTTCGAGTACGAGCTGGACGACAGCAACAAGCGCGTGGTGCTGGGCAAGGGCACGTACGGCGTGGTGTACGCGGCGCGCGACCTCAACACGCAGGTGCGCATCGCCGTCAAGGAGATCCCCGAGCGCAACCTGGGCGACGTGCAGCCGCTGCACGAGGAGATCCTGCTGCACTCGCAGCTGCGGCACAGGAACATCGTGCAGGTGACAACATCCTAGTTTATTCAACATCCTATTTTATTCAACATCCTATTTTAGTTAACATCCTATTTTATTCAACATCCTATTTTATTCAACATCCTATTTTATTCAACATCCTATTTTATTCAACATCCTAATTTATTCAACATCCTATTTTATTCAACATCCTATTTTATTCAACATCCTATTTTGTTCAACATCCTATTTTATTCAACATCCTATTTTATTCAACATCCTATTTTATTCAACATCGTATTTGTAAGAGGTTAAGGAGTAGGTCACACCGATCAGTGGGGTAGCTACCGTATGACTTAGCAGGGCAGTACCCCGGGGTCCCTCGTCGGCTTCCATGGACGAAGTACGATTATATGATACGAGTATCTTAGTTGAATATAAAATTTTCGACTTTTAACTTTTTGGTCCCTTAGCAAAAAATCTTGGACTGATATCATAAATATGTGTCCTATCTCCAGAGTATAAATATAACAGAGTATAACAATGTATCTTTAAATATAGCAACTCAATTATTTGTGTTCGGAGTTCCGCTTAGCGAATGATCCTTCATCATAGATCCCAGTAAAGTGCTGTACACTTGTTACACCTTATACAGATTGATTCAGAAAGGGTATACTAACCTTTAAACCTGCCCTTGTTTAGTGAATTTGTAAAAAAAAAAAAAGTTATATTAACTAGCCTATGACACACGGACGCCACACATTACTATTCAATATATATGTATTATCAGAGTTATATTACTGGTTCCAGTACTTAGGTTCCATATCAGAGGACAATTACTTCAAGATCTTCATGGAGCAAGTCCCGGGCGGATCACTGTCCGCGCTGCTGCGATCCAAGTGGGGACCACTAAAGGAGAATGAGGCCACTATAGCTTACTACACCAAGCAAATATTAGAAGGTATTACCAAATTTTTTAATTAATCTTTCTAAAACTGACGTAGCCGGAGCAAATTATTATATAAACTAATATTAGAAAGAGGTGTAGTTTGTTAGTTTGAGAGTCAGGATGTAGAGGGTGTCGTCGTCGTTCAACCAATCACAACGCCGAGAGATGACGCTATACGCCTGCAACCAATGGGCGTTCACTATCGAAGGCCCATTGCTTCCGAATCGTCGCCCACTGAGCCGGTGTAATTTATTACAATCATGAATCTTCTTCTTTATAGGTATCAAATTCCATCAAATCCGTACAGCCGTTCTTGCTTCGCGTTCAGTCAAAACATCCTAACGAACACGCGACAAACCTAGATCACGGCAATTTTAATTGCAGGTTTAAAATACCTTCACGATCAGAAGATAGTTCACCGCGACATCAAGGGCGACAACGTGCTGGTGAACACGTACAGCGGCGTGGTGAAGATCTCGGACTTCGGCACGTCCAAGCGGCTGGCGGGGCTGTGCCCCTCCACCGAAACCTTCGCGGGCACGCTGCAGTACATGGCGCCCGAGGTCATCGACAAGGGCCAGCGGGGCTACGGCGCGCCGGTCAATACTTACTACTTTAATTACATTTATTTTTTAAATTTTGTGTGGCATCACATGGCCAGGGACACAATCGATTCATAATCAATTCGTAACTGTCATTTTTGACAGATATCCCATGCAATATCTGTGAAAAATTATAGTTAGATTATGAATCGATTGCAGACTTGGGGCCCAGGCGTGTTGACGATGCTTTTGTTTTTGATATAAGAACACGAACACATCAAATGATGTATTTATTTTTCTCGTAGTCTACTCTCGCGGCGGCTACAATCTAATACTCCATATGGCTACACAATTTTTCCTCAAAAAACAAAATATCCATAAATTATTAAAAAAAAAACAATCGTTAATAGCGGCGTTTTACCTACCAATAAAACGCTTATTAATTTACTTACCTTATTCGAAGCTTATTTAATTGAGATAGGCACTACGTTTCCCGCCTTCTTTTTCTTCATTTCTGTCCTACATCCGCTCGTCTTTGTGACGTCACTTCCGCTCGGCAGTGGGGGGGGCACTCGATATATTGAGGCCCGCCATTTTGGATCTTCATTGAGTCTTGATTAAGTACCAGGCAGAGATTATTTATAAGCTTCGAATAAGGTAAGTAAATTAATAAGCGTTTTATTGGTAGGTAAAACGCCGCTATTAATTTGACTTGACCGTTATTCGAAGCTTATTTAATTGAGACGTGTTTGTTATCGCCTGGTGGAAGTGACGAGATGCCAATGTGACTGTATATGGGTATACTGATATTAAGAACATTTTATTCGCTTGGTAATAGGAGTGTTTAGATTCAGCCAAGAAATAAAATAGTGAAGTCGCAAACGATGAAATATGTATTCATCCAAAAAACAAAAAACGATGTATATTAGGGAACGATTGAGTGCAAAATAAATATCTTCTATCTAATCAACTGGATTAAACAACATGGTTACTGAAGAACTATTACGAGTGGGTTTGACCTCTCGTCTATAAAAATTACAAAAAGTATTTTGCGATCGCCAATTACCCCTAGCAAGTACCTCCTCAAGGGGATAATTATCAAGCCAATTCTTAGAGGCTACCGCCGACCTAACACTGCCGGGAGTAGCAGTTATGCCGGCAGTTAACAATAAGGACTTAAACCATCCTGCTATTAGGGTTCGCGATGCAGGTCTAGGGTCACCCCTAATATTGATAAATAAATTGTTAGAGTTAGCACTGCTCCTTCGATGTTGAAGAAGAGATATTGTGCATTGAATCCAGTAAACTGGATCCAACCTTTCATTACCCTGATTAGCATATAATCTCCAGCCAGACTGTCTATAATTAGCGGAGTCCGTTTTTGATCCAAAAGCGGGCCAGAAAACTATAGAATTATCCTGGACCAAGCAATTACCTGAATCTACTGTAAGTAAAGTCAAATCATGGATTCTCCTCCCGGAGCATATGAGCAATAAGGCTGCAGTGTGTCTTTGCACTTGAAATATATTGTTTTTATCAATCGAGTAGGTCTCTAAATGTGAGGCCAAATCGTCGATGTCCCAAATAGGGGGCTTGGTATGGGCAACTGGTTTTCGCAATGCTATGGATTTAAGAATATGTTTTACAAGTACATGTGAACTTAAATCGCCGGACATGTCCGGGTCGCACAAGGTTGAAATTACAGATTTGTGTAGCAAAATAGAGTTGTATGATAATTTATGAACTAGGTAGAGATCAGATAAAAATCTAGCCAGCTCGTTTGCTTTGGGTGTTGAGGGAATAACCTCATGAATTTCGCACCAGACGAGCCATCTCTTCCATGCAACGCTATAAACTTTTTGTGTTGATGGCCGCCATGAATCAACCAGTAGTTTTAACTGACTGCTATTCCACGCTGTTAAAGCCCCAGACCACCCCCACATTTCCACACTTCTAGAGTCATTTCCAGAACGTTCGGGGGTGGAAGCCCTGTTGTGACGTCTATTAAGACGTTTTCTAGGTGATGTATGGTGAATGGGGCTGCTAGAGCACGCACCTTGACGTCTGGGCGCCAAAATACTCGCTCCCACCGAGGGATTACTAACAGATAAGTCCCCTGAGACTGATTGAGATGGCTGAGCACCTTGGGTATCAGGCATGGGGGAGGAAATAACCAAGCTAGACTGTATTTCCAAATTTGGGAAAAGGCGTCGTGAAACAGGGCTTGTTTGTCGTTCAGATCCAGGGATGCGTAATTTACTACCACATGCGCTTGGCGAGACGCAAAAAGGTCGATTACTGGAGTTCCGAACTTGGAAAAGATTTTGTTCGTGCACTCTGTTGAGAGATGCCATTCCGGGATTGCCCGTAGCCTTGACAGGTGGTCGGCATGGCTGTTGTAAATTCCGGGAATGTGAAAAACATTTACATGAATGTGGTAATCTTCTAAAATTTGAAAAACTTGATAGGTCAAATCCATGAGGGGAGCCGATTTGGTTCCTCCTTCGTGTCGGAGATATGCTACTACAGATTTGTTGTCGCTCTGAATCAACATTGTACTGTGTCTCAGGAGCCGACAATGACCTTGTAAGACTTTTAGGATAGCTAGTAATTCTTTTTGATTGCAATGGAGATGCTTCTCGGCTTGTGACCAACGGCCGGTAAGTGACAGATTGTCCAACCGTGCTCCCCACGCAATGTCTGACGCATCGGTCGTGAGAAAATGAGATGGAGGTGGTACGTGAATAGCCGACGGGCGATTGCAATTGTGAAGCCACCATGTCAAGTTCTCTGTGGCGATGGACGGTATGACAAGCAATGTCTTGTGATCCATTTGCAGAGACTGATTCGGCAGATTCAAGAGAGCTCGATAGTTGAGTCTGCCTTTTGGTACTGCAAAACTGGCAAAATTGAGAAAACCTACAAGGCTCTGAAGATCTTTGAGCGTTGTGTGCTGTTTCCTCAACATATGGTTTACTTTGCACAGAAGTGAAGGGAGTTTTTCTTTGGGTAGGTACTTGAGATTTTTCCATGGATCCCATTGAATACCCAAGAATGCCAGAGTTTTTGTCGGAATCAGGAGCGATTTTTTGTAATTGATCAGCCAGCCTAATTTCTCTAGGAGATCTACTACCGTGCTCACATGGGTCCGAAGCATATTCTGGTCTTGGTGGGCTAATAAAAAATCGTCCAAGTATACCACAATCCTGATCTCTTTGCGCCTGAGCACTTGGGCTATCCAATTTGTGAGAGAGGCAAAGGTTTTTGGAGCTGTGCTTAGTCCAAATGGTAGACAAGTCATTTCCAACAACTCCCCGCGATAGACTAGGCGCAGAAACCTCCTGTGGCTGCGGGCCACAGGGAGATGGAAGTAGGCTTGTGACAAGTCTATTTTGCAAAGCCAATCCTTCGGTTGCAAAAAGTCTGGTATGCGATGGACATTTATGAGCTTGAAATGGTCTGTCGTAATGTACTGGTTCAGAGCCTTCAAGTTGAAAATTGGACGAACTGATCCGTCGCTTTTGGGAACAAGAAACATGGACGAAAGGTAACTTGGTGAGGCCACAGCACGTTCTAAAACTCTCTGAGCTTTCATTTTGCCTATAACCGCTGTCATTTGGACGGATTCTGGTACATGAAAGCTGGGGCCGAGGGCACTGGGAAGAACAAGTGGTGGCTTTTCGCAAAAGGGTATGCGATACCCGGTTATGATTTTCAGAATGTAAGCCGGCGCTTCCAGTTGTTCCCATTGGTTTTGAAATTGTGCAAGTCGCCCGGCTCTGAACGGAATTAAGTCAATACTTACGGCGTTTGTTGTCTTTATTTTGGCGGGGCGGGGCCGAAGGGCGCTTCCGTCCCTGGTTCGCCTGGTTATGCTGTTTCGCATTTCCTCGCGAGGAATTTCCTCGAAATGTATTTTGACCAATGCGATTATTCGGTGCGACCGAATTATGTTGGACCGAATGACTATGGGCATTGCCCCCACCTTGCGGAGGTGGCTTATGGCCATGAGCATTGCAGCCACCCTGCGGAGGTGGATAGTTGTTGGTGCATTGATAATAACCCTGCGAGGGTTTTAAGTTTAATGTTGAGCCCTGCGAGGGGCCTCGAGGTTTTTTATTATTATGGTCTGCCTGCGAGGCAGAATTATTACTGGACCTTTGTGTCCAAAAACATTTTCGTACGCCGCCAGCTTTCTCTACTGCTGCAGTAAATTTCTCGGCGTTAAAAAGATTGGTAGCTGTCGGCGGAATCTTTCTTAGATTGGCCTTGACCAGTGGGTCCTTTGCCTGATTTGTCACGTAATCCCTTCGTGTCTGGATAATCTCTGCACGGTGGCCACAGATAATCTGTAAAAAATCTGAGGAAGTTTTGTGAAAATCCCCTGTGGAAAAAAGATCGATAACCTTTTGATGCAAAATGTCAAAATTTACGGTATCAACCTCTCGTGCCCATGACAAGAGATTACGTAATATTTGTTGCAAGGCATCCTTCTGCTTAAGAACGCACATAGTCAAGGCAGCGTAAGCTTTATCCGCATGAATTAGGTGACGAGCAGATTCATATGCTTTAACTTCTTCATTCATCTCGATATCAGTGAAGCCCGGCGCATGATTATACGACTTTTGAGTCTCAGCGTATCTTATTTCATTCCAGTCACTCTTGTCCAAGTGCTGTAGTTCACTAAGCAAATTTAAAAATGATTCCGAAGTTTTAGGTATTGATGGTTCCTTTAATTTAGTCGCAAATGCAAGTGTAAATTCATTGTCATATTGTACCGATTTGTCAGACTTATCATCGGGTAATTGTTCATAAAAATTTCTGCTTACTCCAGATGTAAGCGATATCGCATCGTTATCAAGATTGGTACTCACGTGAGAATAACCGGTTTGGCAAGCGATTTGATCTCGGAGATTGCGTATCTCCCTGGTTAGATTTCTATGTTTACGCCTGGAGTGGCGTTTTCGTTTGCCCCCCCTTTTCTTTTTACGGTGTCTTCTTTTTGGGGCGCTTGAACTGGACGTAGAGCTTGAACTACTGCTGCTAGAGCTCGAGCTACTACTTGATCGTGACCTTCCTTTCGGTAATGAAGGAGGCCCCGGCAAAACTTCAACTGTATTAGCACTATTTCTATTGATTTCATCCATACTAGAATAATTTAAAGTTATTTTCCAATCGCCTAAAAATGCGGGTAGACAGAAAACAAATAATAATTCACTCTTATACGAACGGAAAACCGTTAAATTTATAACAATTACGATTATTAAAACAGCCTTTAATAATAATTGTTTAGCCAGCACTTTTTAGGAACGGCAAATGTGTAAAAAAAAGTAATAGTTACTTACGCGATGACAGGTTACAATATCTAACCTTTATCCAATCACAATTTTTTTAAAACACTCACTGAATAATATACTTTAATTATTTAATTTTAAAACTATTTTAGTTATAGTTAGGTCTTGTAGCAAGTCTCGGTAGGTCCGAGCGCGGCGGGAAACAAGACGCCAATGAAGATCCAAAATGGCGGGCCTCAATATATCGAGTGCCCCCCCCACTGCCGAGCGGAAGTGACGTCACAAAGACGAGCGGATGTAGGACAGAAATGAAGAAAAAGAAGGCGGGAAACGTAGTGCCTATCTCAATTAAATAAGCTTCGAATAACGGTCAAGTCAAATTAATTGTTAATTTTTCTTCTAGGCTGACATCTGGTCACTGGGATGTACGGTGGTTGAGATGGCAACTGGAAATCCGCCGTTCATTGAATTAGGTTCTCCACAAGCGGCTGTATTCAAGGTGAGCACAGTACATACTGCCGTACATTAATAAGTACTGCTTCTTTATGAGGTAGTTCGCGGTGCGGAAGGAGGGGGGGGGGGGGGAGTCGTCTTTTGTCAAGCGTTTGCGTTTCATTGATTGAGCTATAGTGTTAGAATAATTTAATGGTATCACTCGCACTTGCGAGACGTGAGCCGTACGATTACAGTACGGGACGTTATTTAGTGCTTCGGTAACTTGTAGACTAAGCTCAAAACTGATTCGCTCGTACGTATTACATATACTTTATTGTGACATTTTTATGCTACGGCCACACCTGTATTTTAGTGTACTAATGAGTGCCTTCATTATGTCACTAAGCAGATGTGGCCAACAATTCAACAAATGAATTTATTAACGTAGTACTAATGACGTTAAAAACTAAGGGTTTTTGGCAGAACTATATGAATGTAGCTAAGCGTTTAACGTGGTTATTTTGAATGAGTTAATTATGGCGTATATTGCTTTTAATATTAACGGAGATGTGACCGGAGAATAAAGGAGTGAAATTATTTTGGAAAGAATTGTAGAATGTATAGAAACAGATTAGCTTATTCGCCATATCGGTGCCGCACGAGTTCGAGTTTACCAAGAAAAGGATTATTAACCGCCCAAATTCCATAGGTGGGGTATTACAAGATGCATCCAGAGATTCCCAGCGAGCTGTCGGCGAAAGCGAAGACATTTATACTGCGATGCTTCATACCCGAGCCGGAACAACGCGCGACGGCCGCCGAGCTGTTAGAAGACCCATTCCTTTGCGAGTATGTTACCCAGACTTATATAAATATAAGTTACCCCTTATATAAGTACCCTCCTTTACTTTTGCTATTAAAGTCACGTGCCCCGCTAGAAAAATCTAAGCATTCTTTAAAAAATGACACATGCAAAAGACATTTTATTTCGATACCAACGACCATTGGACCCGTTGGGTTTTACTGTAGTTTTCTAATATCCCAAAGGAATTCTGCCATCCATTAAAAAAGTACTCGGTCTATATAGCTTCCTTATGTAGTTTCAGTAAAATACGCTTAGAGAATATTAAGGGTATTTTTTGTCACCCTGGGATATTACCCTTCCATTGTCCAGGACAAAAAGCCCTTGATCTTGCAACAAGCTAAATGCCATGCTAAGTTTCATTAATATTCGTCCACTAGTATTCCCAAGCAGTCATCCCACTAATCCCACTAATATTATAAATGTGAAAGTTTGGATGGATGGATGGATGTTTGTTACTCGATCGCGCCAGAACGGCTGAACGGATCTGGAAGAAATTTGGCAGACAGATAGATTATAGTCTGGAATAGCACATAGGCTACTTTTTACCCGGTAAAATGTATGGTTCCCGTGGGATAAAGGATATACTTTTTAATCGGGGATAACACCGCGGGGTGCAACTAGTATTATATAGATTGGATTGTGTACAACAATTTGGCTCTTCTCCGTTTTGTTTTTTCAGACGAATGGTTTAAAATTACTACGTTCAATCCTTTTTGTAACGTTTCATTCATAAAACATTTTATTAGTATGATCCAGTTTTTGCATTATATAATTCAGAAAGAAAAAGCCCTCCAGCCGTCTCGGAAGCAACATGGACTACAGCCGAAGCATTTCAGTGCCCGCCGACAAAGCTAGACCCGTCACGGCGCAGAAGAAGATCTCCGAGCCCAGCATCCCGGGCAATCTGCCCAGCTCCCCAGAAATCGAGTGAGTCACCCCCTCCTGTTACTAAAGTTTTGTTAGAGTTGCTTCAGTTTGCGACGCATGGTATTTATTACCTAGAGTTTACAGATTAAAATTATGTAATCCACTTTCGCATGGCTTACCATTAAAAAAAATACGATCCCTTCAGACTCCCGTATATGTTTTGTCGTGTGATGTGGTCTCATACCATCAACTACTCTGGTGAGGGAGCTTATGTATTGGGCGAGGAGTATGTTAATTTAACATAGACGTTAAATGTGGTATCTCGTTTTTATTACATTAGAATCGGATACATAAACTCATTCGGCCTCGATTATCGATACATTTTCGAAGCATCACGAACATTGTGGGTTGTGGCATGGGCTTCTTTTTGGATACCGATAAACAATGTCGTATCGACTGTAATTTAGTGTTAGATATAGAGCATCGTATGTATGTGGTTGAGGCTGGGCGCATGCTCAGGCGCAGGCGACGCGGTACACAATAGTCCATAAATGTCAGAGACACAGGCATTGCGCAAGAGCGCATGTTGCGACGCAGCTAAAAAATACCGCTGTACGCATGCGCGACTTTGGGTCATGGCCAGTGTCCAATAGTCTGGATAATTTATATATTATCATACTAGAATGGTTCACATGAGTTCCATCAGTTGTCCAAATGGGCAGTTTTTGCTTCCGCGTAACAAAAACGCATCAAAACGTGCACGCGTTGTGCAGAAATCTGTGCAATGCGCCTCAGAGCAGGATAGACGCATACCTGCGTCTCATACGCTATCGTACGCATCTGCGTACTTGTTTATGAGTTAAAAATGTGATCCGTTCTACGCCGTTCTGTGCCGCGTGCTTCTCAGTATACGTCCAGCCTTACTCTCGCATGCTATATAAATTAGTTAGCATGAATAAATGACTGTGACTTGTATCCAGTCTAAATATAGATTTACAGTGCTAAGCGAAGAAGGTAAATTCGATGACAACGACTACTAACCGTCTACGGCAAATTGAATTTAAAATAAATGTTTTAGAGTTTAAATTGAAACTAGTAAACGTTTTGTTGCAAAGTCAGATACAATCATCACATCGATATCGAAATAGAACCCTATGTTACGATCCTAGGTGCAAAGATTTTTCCCAAAAAGCCTCAAAAATATTTTCATAAAAGTATAACATTATCATTGGCATCTAATCTAATGCCCGGTTCCTGTATAAAAAGACATTTGTTTGTTTAAAAGTCGTTATTCTGCTGCTAGTGTAATTGGCCAAAACAGTTCGTACTTGTGGCGTTATGCTTGAACTACATTTCTGTGTATCACGCATCTAGATGGTATCCTGATGCGTTGGGTCTAATAATTTAATAAAAATACAAGGGGAGTGTCGGGAACAACATATTGAAGAAAAAAAATCAAGCTGATTTGTGTAGTACACGCGAATTCGCTTTTATTACACAAATCAACAATGTTTTGTGCTTCAATTTGTTGTTCGCGATACTACCGCTATATTATTTATTTGTCCGAGTTTTTAGATATAAAATCGTTCATCTTGTCATGCCACGGAACGCTACATCTTTAACAGTAAAATGGATTTGATTGCTATGCATATTATATCGCAAGTTTTCTAACAACCTAATATGTGTCGGGCGCGTATTTCAGGTTCAATGTAGTTCAATATATACGAACCGCGCATCAGTTATACTTTTATGGAAATCCACGCAAAATTATCGTTAATTCAATCATTTAACAGTGTGTAGCGAACACATACGACGTGTTGGCGGTAACACATTATTGTATTAACATGTCAATTGCTTTGCACCTAAGCGTGTTTTGTTTTCCCACCGTCAAGGGTGAAAACGATCCGGTCAAATCCGACAATCACTAGGACGGCTTCGTCGATGCTTTCACCGATTCTGATATATCCACCGGACTTGTCCAATAGCAGGTAACATTCACATAATTTACAATAAGCACAAAAGTATAGATATTTTTTTAAATTCATAGAATAGTATATTTTTGGGTTTAATTTCTAAATTTTGGTCGGTAGTTTTTTTGCTTATTTTCGGTTGTTAGTTGGGTGAGATTAACTCTTAATATATTGTATTGGTACTAGACAAATAACTTTGCATTTTATGAATAGGCATAATAGTAATTTATTTAAATATGTAAGAAGAAAAATATTGTATTATTTAAAGAATACTAATAGTAGAATAATTGGGCAATAACCAATGTGTAATAAAAAAATGGGTTATTGTATTAATGTGGTAACAATTTATTTATATGTTTGTGCATAAAACTGGCATGGAAGAACATAAAATTAGGGTTGTATTTTTTTATATATCTATTGTTTATTCTATATTGTAGCTCGTAATACGGCGAATGATAGCAAAAAATATTGCATTCTATGAAAGCATAGTATCGCGACGCATCGCTTCAATTAGTACAAAGACTGCATGTTGTGCACAAGATTTTAATTCTATCACAACTATTCCATATAATTATTATAGTTTTTTTAAATAAAATATTGCTTGTCGGTCAAGCAGAGGCAAGCGATCTTTTTCTTCTTCTGTTCATGTTCTGAAAACATTCATTTTCAAACTACAAGTATGATCAGCCTCTTACCATGAACTATTCATGCGACTCAAATCTGAACTGGAATATTGTGCAACCTGAATCAAGTTCGTGGGTACAAATTTGCACTGTAGATCAAAAGGTCCTGATGTGAGTAGCATTCATAGTTTATTGTAGCTCCCAGAATCACTATCGTTATTCAATATTTCGTCTCAATACTCCATCATGAAACTAACGCTTCCACTATATTCTTCAAGTAATCTGTAAAAAAACTATTAAATAAATTTAAAGTATGTATATGCTTTTATAGTGTATATAATAATATTATGTATATGTGTACATACCTGTGTTTTATAGCACAATGCCCAACACACCGTCTACCGACGAAATGGACAGCACTGATACGCTACTGAATAGGAGGAGTTCATCGGGTGGCTTGCTGTCCCCAGAGGTAAGGAACCAGTAACTATCCCCAGACGAACACACCAACTATACGGTCTCACACTAAGCAACGCTTGTATTGTGGGTACCGTACAATGGACTGTGGCCGAACCCAGTATATATTACTTATATAGATACATCCATGACTTGGGTACAAACCTTCGTGTTCATCACACAATGTATGTCCCTACCAGGATTCAGGATCAGGATCCAACAGTTGTGTGTGCTCGTCTGGCGATATGTTAGTCTTGTATAATTAATATTTACCATTAACTACCTGCATTAGTGTAGTATTGTCAGCCAAGTCGAAATAATGTTTTAGAAACAATAGAATGCAGATTCAAGCGGGTCTCACTTCTGGTGGTATGCAGATTTAAGCCCCGGTTCTCACTTCTTCTTCAATAACCATTATCACTTGCTGTACTGTAAAGGCAATTATTTGGAACCTGCATGTCTTTGGACAGCCATGTGATCTTTGCCAACCAGCAATATCACCATGGTGGACTATATCCCGAAATCCCTCGCATTGAGGTGGATTCCCCTTCTATTAAGAGTGTGTTCGGGGTATAATGGCAACAGGCTCAACCCCTATTTATTGGGGACCAAAATATTATCAATGAAGTCTGAGTGCATCTCTGCCTTCCCTTTTAAGGAATACATCCGTGATGGTGTATTTTCAGGCGTTATAGATTACTAGCAGCACCCCGCGGCCTCACCCGCGATTAAAAAGTATGTAATTTTTACCTGGATAAAAAGTAGCCTATGTGCTATTCCAGACTATAATCTGTCTCTGCGCCAAATTCCATCCAGATCCATTCAGCCGTTCTGGCGTGATTTAGTAACAAATATCCATCCATCCAAACATTCAAATCTATAATATATTTGTGTTATTATTTAACTGTAAAATAATAGGTTGACATGATGACCGTCCCCCGGTCCTCAATCGACGTGGAACAAGACGGATTCTATCTACTGAAAAAGGACTCACAGCGGCGTCTCACTCTATCTCGAGTGTTGGAGCAGGACAGCGAGAAGATACGCTCCAAATGGATGCTGAGCATTCAACAGGATTTCGGGACCACTGTGCTTACTATGGTAAGTAATATGCCAATGTTATGTATTTTAAAAGTTATATTTTTAAAATCCAATGCAAGAAATGTATTTGTTTGTCTATGGCACCGTAGCATCCAAACGGATGGACTTATTGTAATGCATTTTTTTAGTTAATCGTTCAATAAGTCTTAAAGCATCTCATCTGATGAAAGGTTAATTAACATCACATTTGACGTATGCAGGTCGTAAAGGCGGGCACTCACCGGAAGCATTCGCGAGTAAAAATGCAAGATGATTTGACTTTTAGCATGACGCGTGTAACGTCACTGCACTATAATTTGCAAGTGCCCCCGTAGGCCTATACGAAATAAACGATTTGACTTTGCGCACGCTCGACGTCAGTGCGTCGAAAGAGCATTCGCTTTTGTTAGACGGGAAGGTCGGGCAAAATAAGTGCGCATCGTTTTCCGCACTCGGTGCTGCGATTACAAGATGTATCATCACTGGTGAACAAACTATAATATTCGCCTGGATTCAATGATCTTATGCTCGAATCTGAACTGTTTCATTAGACGCGAATGCTCCCGTTATGTGATCGCCTTTAAGAACACCCCTTCCGGAATGTATGCACTCCTACCTCACAAACTAACTCAACTATAGAGTTTGTTTGTTTGTTTGAGTTGTTGGTTTGTGGGGTCGAGTCACCTTCGTCCGTAGGAGAATTAAGTACCCTCGAGATACCCTACACGTGACCCTGGGTGGTGCCAACCAGGTGACAACTCTACTGGTGGTAGGCTTCGGCCATGGCTAGTCACCACCCACTGAACAAAGCCATGTCGCCAAGCGGCCTAGCCGTGTTCCGGCATGATGTTCGGTGTTGCCATTCATGGATGGCGGGGCAGATCAGTTGCGCTGCATGTGCCTAGTGAATGAAGCGTCTCTTATCTACTGCCGCCTTCCTACCTAGGCAAGTATGCTCCATCGTAGATCTCATCGTCACTTACCATCAGGTGAGATCGAGATCAAATATTTGCCTATAATGTAATAAAAAAAAAAAAAAAAAAAAAAGATGTGATAGAGGATTTAATTTCAGAACCACCTGGAAACTCTCCGCTGCGCGCTCAAGGAATACATAATGGCTCAGAACAGAAGCTCTATAGAACAAGCCATAACAACCCTTAAAGAAGAATTGGACTTCGATTCCAACGCTATCAATGAGCTGCACTCCGCTATATACATGTTTCAAGAGTCGGTGAACGCGGTGTTGAGGATGCATAGCATCAAGCCACATTGGATGTTCGCGTTGGATAACCTAGTGAGGAATGCTGTGCAGGCGGCTATTACTGTGTTGTCACCTGGTGAGTGCTTTTTACCTATCTCCGCGACGCGAAGGACATTGTGTTATGTGTTTATCGGCCTATGTATATATTTATGTTTGTTCCTTTGTGGCGCTTCAGAGACCAAACGCGAGGGTAAATTTTGATGTTTATTTCGTTAATCGATTTGGCTTAATATTTAGAGTGTCACTAAAGACATTACAGTTATTAATATTCAATACGTCTACAACCAGACCACTTAAATTTTTATTGCTCATAATAAAGCTGTGATAATGTTCGTATATAATCGTATATAAACATTTTTTTTTATTACATTATAGGCAAGTATTTGATCTCGATCTCACCTGATGGTAAGTGATGATATCTACGATGGAGCATACTTGCATAAGTAGGATAATAACTCAAAAGTGTACAATATAAATAGTAAAGTTTAACTTTCGCAACTGGACTACTTATTTTTTTTGTAATTTTTTACGCAGTCAGGTTTTTATTGAACAGTAATATTTTTATGTGATACATATCAATTTAACTGCTATTTACAGGGTTTATACAAATAACAATAATTGGTAACTGTTAACCTCAACTTTCTTTCAAGCATTACTCAATAGGTGACAAGATTTATGGCGATGGTTGTTGGGAATAAATTGAGACTTTGATAATCAAATGTAGTTCGCTATTGCGAATATATCGACTTACCACTACTGTAATGTATACTAATTTAATACTATAAATCAAGTCCAGATGATTTGACGTGAGTGTGTGGTCCGCAGAGCTGGGCGCGAACCTGGCGGGGCAGGAGTCGCGGCGCGGGGTGGGCGCGCCGCCCGACGCGGGCACGCCCTCCGCGCTCTCCACCGCCACCTCCACACGCGACCACGCCTCGCTGCACCTGCTGCGCCAGGAGAACCACAAGTGTGTACACGCACACACACGCACACACACACACACACGCTCACACACACACACAGACGCTCACACACGCGCTCACACACACACACACACACACACGCATACTAACTCACTTACACACCTAGTCTTTCATCCACATGCTCACGTGCACACTCCCATCACACACAAACGTATGCACACACGAATATACACGTGCGGTCGGGCTCAAAACTGAAAGTGGCTATATTTTTTCACACAGGCTTTTTTGGAAATGAAGATTATGTCGTAAAAATAACGGTTTAAAGTTAATTGTTGGGTTTTAGACTACATCAGGAGCTACTAGAGAGCTATCAGCAGTATCAAAGTCTTCTGCGACAGATGCTGGACGAACAGAAATCACAAATGTTAATCATACGAGAATTAATAGATAAGAAGTCTCGGTAAGTGAACCCATTGTATATCTATATTCTCTAATTTTGTAAGCATGCTGTCACTGTCATACTTACTTATGAAAACTGTGACGTGAACGTGACGGAAGACGCATACATTTCCCAAACGCTACGTAAAAAGATGTGCTTAAGCCACAGGTCAAATTAAGAATGTTAACTAATTATGATGTTCACCCCCTAGGTCAGCATTTCCCAAAGTGGGCGATAACGCCTCCTTGTGGGCGCTGCAGGCCTAAAGGGGGGCGGCAAGAGACCCAGAAAAAAAAAATGGGGTTGTTGTGTATTTAGATGAAAAATGGGGGCGTAGTTGTGGGCAGTAGACAAAATAAGTTTCGGAGCCCCTGCCCTAGGGAATCTATGAACGTGGTGAAGTGTACCATTAGCACTAACATCAATAAATTTCCTACCTTCACCAGCAGTGCGACACCGGAGGTGGTAATAAACGAAACCGGCGACGCGCAATTGAACGGACCCGCTAGTTCGGAGTGCGAGCAAGATGTACAGGCCGCCGGCGAGATCCAGTCGTGGGTGGCGGCGCGCGGCCTGCCCGCCGGCGTGGCGCGCGCGCTCATCTCCCACTGCTACACGCTGCCCGACCTGCTGCAGCACGCGCAGCGCCAGGACATCGCCAGGCTACACCTCAAGTGAGTCAGCCCTACTCACAGAATGCGCTAGGGTTGCGACACCACTCACTGACTCAAAATTATGACGATATATAAAACTAAAACAGTGGTGATAGTATTTTTTTATTACATTATAGGCAAGTATTTGATCTCGATCTCACCTGATGGTAAGTGACGATGAGATCTACGATGGAGCATACCTGCCTAGGTAGGAAGGCGGCAGTAGATAAGAGACGCTACATTCACTAGGCACATGCAGCGCAACTGATCTGACCCGCCATCCATGAATGGCAACACCGAACATCATGCCGGAACACGGCTAGGCCGCTTGGCGACATGGCTTTGTTCAGTGGGTGGTGACTAGCCACAGCCGAAGCCTACCACCAGTAGAGTTGTCACCTGGTTGGCACCACCCAGGGTCACGTGTAGGGTATCTCGAGGGTACTTAATTCTCCTACGGACGAAGGTGACTCGACCCCAATTATATTATATTATAATTTTAACGTTCTACAGTCGGTTGATATAATAATAAAACATGATAGATAGATAGATAGATAACTCTTTATTGTTCCACCACGTAAAATTAATACAAAATTACACAAACCTACTTAACTTATACAGGGAGTGTCACAATGGGCGGCCTTATCACTATTAGCGATCTCTACCAGGCAACCTTTGGATGGAAAGGATTTTACAGAGATGTTTACGACGGGGGTGTACTTAATAATATTGTTACGTGCGGGGGTAATCAAATGCCGATTACGTGAAAATTACTTTAATCGCTCTCCACA
Organism: Pheosia tremula; assembly: GCA_905333125.1. Classification (NCBI taxonomy): domain Eukaryota; kingdom Metazoa; phylum Arthropoda; class Insecta; order Lepidoptera; family Notodontidae; genus Pheosia; species Pheosia tremula. Next base: position 7,219,610 of record HG995404.1, on the reverse strand, counting down.
CAGAGGGCAAAAATAGTACACACCAGTACACTAACTAGTAAACACTCAAATCACAATTCACCAAATCACTTAGAAACACGGTTGTCCACAGTATTCGCTAGAGTCGCCGGTATAGTCTTCTTAGTTCGCTTCCGAGAGATGTGTTCACAATCGCTTTCAAATAGAAACTGTGTCGTCGCTGGTCCTGCACACTATTTATAATCCGAAAATAGCGAGGGTGGATCTTTCCAGAAAGGTGTCGACAAAAACCCACAAAACAGAAATGTTCCATAAGGAAAATGAACCTTATGTACACGGTAATAAGGAGGCGCTAGAATGTTCTAGTGTACGTAGCTGTATTCGTCTAATCGGTATTATTCCGAGAACTCGTAGTTTCAGGAATTGCATTGTCCTCGCCTTTTGTTTACTAATAATAATTTTAATAAAAATAATATGAGGTATATTCCGGAAGCCGGTTGCAACATTGTTGACGATTCTAGATCTTTCTTCACAGATCGACGGGGGACCTTGGACCCAACAATGCGTTTTTGTTTCTAGAAGCTTCGATAACTATTTCTCGAGTTATCGGTACCTCTTTTATACGCATCGTAACAATATCATGATAATAGTGATAATGTCCATCCAAGCCACTATCCCTAGTCCCAATTGTCTTTCCATATTCCTGTAATAGTTCCTCCACCTGCTGAGGTCGATTCGCTGTTTATGCTATCGTTCTCAGCAGTTGACGTCAGCAGGTGGCTAACATAAAGGGGCCTCTATGTGTTGGACCCATGTCCCCAAGCAAGCCTTCCAAAGATAATGTTAATTTTAGAAATATATTACATAATTTTAATGGTCCTATTAAAATGGTGCCACCCATGAATTGGTGTTTCCACCCAGACCAGGGCAAATAACGATAAGTTCGTTTACAAAATTCGCTCATATGACAATTGAATCCGCTACCACCAGTACATCCATTCCATTTATTTTTACAATCTCGCAGGAGCGGCATCGAACTCCGTCTATGGCAAGTCTTACAAGAGCATCGCCTTCAAGCAAATTCAAATCTAGGGTAAGTTAACTTAATTTAATAATACCTTAACTACTTAATCAATACATGTTGATTATACCTAGTATAGTACTCAATATTCCGATTTTAATCAAAATATGTTATACATTCAATAACATACGTCCCCTGGTTTATTAACGTTTAAAATCTGTCCAGCCGTTTCTAAATTCAAAAAAATATGATTTAACCTTTTTTAAATGTGGAATGTGCTTAGTTTCATATGATTCTTGCAGATGTTCGATCACTGATCATTTATAAACGGCCTATCATCATTCATTCGCTGGTCTCGTAACGTTATGAGGGAAGAGACAGAAGAGATGGAAAGAGGTCTGAGGTCCCAATATATTCGACTTTATTAACAGAGGTTTATAGTTTATTACTTGAGTGCATTAGAGATGCTTACTATCAGTGTGTATATAACAGTTAAGCATAAATATAACCTCTTTGAAGATTTTGTTAGGGTATAAAAATAATTGAACTTGCCTTATTTGTCTTACGTAACGTATTGTACCGTATTAAAGTGAACCTTATTTTTCGTAAAGTAACGTTTAATTTACAATAATAGTAATATTAGGGAGTAGCAAATTTTTAATGCTTATATTTTGGCTAACAATTTATGAAAAAAAAATCGAAATATACTAATACATATATTCAACTTCCCTATGTTATGGCGATCCGGTGATTTGAATGTTTATATAAGGTGTAACTTTATAGTGTTAAATAATTTAACAGATAATAATAGTATTCCCAAAGAAATAAATCAAATTATTAGAAATTTAAAAATGGTCCTACATACCTAGTAAGTGCGAGGTGTAACGCTACTGGTTCGCCTTCTTTAAAATTCTTCATTTAAACATTTATTTTATACAGCACCGTGATCGGTATGATCTATTCATTCAACCCATAAAATATTTTACACTATTTTTGTTATACCCTATACTGGGTGTAGGTGGCTTCGTAACGAAAACTGATACCAAGGATTTAACTCATGATTCTGAACCCCCCAGAGAGGGAATTTTTCGTCGATCTTTTCATGACATTTATGCATTTTCTGTCAGTTCTTTTTAAATTTAGTTTAGCATGGAATCAAAATAGAAGCTCATCTCAACTTGGTTATAAATAAAAAAAACATACTTACTAATTAGGACCAAAAACTACAATGTAAATTAAAACTCGATACGCTTGAGCGCGCTCGTCACTCGCACGCGTCGGGTACCGCGTGGAACGTTATGTTGTGATCGCTTTGTTAACGATACATTGCGCGCTCAAAAGTGACAACAATTGTAACCCATTACTTTCGACTTAAACGAGTTTTATAATTGTATTATAGGTATTATATCAACCAGTATCCAAAGTTTTCGTTATCATGCACCTTACACCCTGTATATTAATATCGATGTTACTATAATATAGTAAGTACCTATTTGTTATAAATGCGTGAGGCCTTCGTTGTATTTAATCAACACAATAATATGTAAATATTATTTTTTATTTATTAATAATTAATATCGTTACTAGTCTTTGTAAATAATTTTCTATTATTTAGTGCATAATATTTTAAGCTATTACTTACTTACATTATTTTCATATACTTACTCGCACAATATTTATGAACGGTGCTTATCGTTGTGATGATAATGTAGAGTGCCTTGTTATGCTTTTGTTAAGATACACATATAAAATATGTTGTAAAGTATATATACATAATAATTATTGTCTTCCCCAAAACCTTAACAATGAAACGGAGTATTTAAAAATATATGAAAATGTTCAAGCGGTCTAAAATATTTATAAAGCGTTATACGTAGACTTAGTCATTAGAAAACGGCACTGGTTTGGCAGACTTAAAAAATAATTCACAAGTTAAACTTATTTCAATCAACTCCAGTAAACTATGTACTAGTAGTTACAATTTTGTTTTAAAATTAACTGTATCCAGTAATTGTGCATTATCATTGTTTCTATATAAAATATTATAGTTATATTTAGTTCCGAGTGCCATACCTTCCCCTTCCCATATAATATAGCATTTAGTGTATATGTTAAGAATACTTAATTGTAAGAAATATTTTTTTCATGCCAATTATTTTCGGTGATCTGAAATAGTTTCTCATTACCAATTATAATGCTAGTAATACCGACTAATAACATACACTGGACTGCGTTTACTGTTCTCGTCCAGCGTAAAATTAACACTGGCTAAACGCCAAATACCCCATGCAGATACACCGCGAAGGAAAAAAATATACTTGGTAAAATTTCAACTGCCCCGTTTACGGACGTCCGCTGTTATGAGCTTTCCCACAAAATTTTACTCTGCTGTTAGATTATATGAAATCTTGTCAAATAGCAACTATTTCACAAATATATCAATGAAATTCGACAGCTAGTTTTTGCTTTGACACCGTTCTGCGAGCTCCCGTAAGTGTATTTTTTTATCAGGGGAAAAATTACCCGGCTTACGTAAACGCACCCCTGAAGTTATAATGCTTTTATGCATTACCCAGACTGACGCGACCGCGCCGGTCTCCAAAATACGAGCCATTTTTGCACGCATTTCTCAGAATCAGAATCAGAATATTTTTTATCCACGTAGACCATTAAGTACAGTACTTATGTATCGTCCTATTGAGAAGATCGGGCAAGAAATTGTTATAGATATGTGAGAACAATGTAGGAACGGCTAATCAGAAATTAGCAGCAGGTCAAAAAAAAGTACTCACTAAGTATAAAATTACAGTTAATGGCTACATGGTTCATGGTCATAGTTCATGGTCATGCTACATGGTTATAGTTTTCATACGATGCATGCTGACAAAATCGGCGTAAGTGAACACGTTCCCTTCAATTTGAGAAATGCCGAATAAATTATTTACTAAAAAAAAATATGCTCTTCTCTTAACACACGTAACGCATAATTTTCGTGACGTCAGACGGTAACCACGTTCATTGTAGGCAACCAAACAATACTCAGTTATACTATTTTGAAGTACAAATACAAAATACCTTCTTAAAACATAGTAATAGTTATATTTACATTTGTCTAAACATACGCTTCTTTGTTTGGAATAAGAACCGAGCTACATGAATTTTGTTCTTAGACTTTAATTACTTAGCTATAAGTGTTATTATTATATGTTGCATAGTTTCGAGCTTAAGTAGTGGAGTTCTACTAAAATTATAGCTTTAATGTAAAATCATTAATGAGAATTAGTCCTTAAATCGTTTATGTTTGCAAAATTTACACATAATATTTTTTTCAATAGGTTAACTTGTAACTTAATCACATGAATGTATGTTATTTTTTTCATTTTATGATTTTATAGACGTAAAAGTTTCAAAAACATATATATATTTCGTACATTCGTTTGTGTAAAAGGCAGTTTTTTTTTCTAATTTGATCATGCTTTGTCATACAAAATCTGCCTGAAAGCACAGCTAGTACTTACTGAATAATCAGCCATTTATGTCCGAAAAAGTGCCATCTCTGATCCAAGTATGTATCATGTAATTTCTCTTAAAAATAAATAAAAATTATCCGAGTTTCTTGCAGGTTTTGTGTGGTGTATTTGATCTCTATTCGACCATCATTCGTGTGACGGCCGTTAAGTTTAAATGTTAACTATTTACCTAACTTCAGGTAAAATGTACCCATTATTATTAATGTTTTTTTTGAGTAGCTAATAAATGAATAATAATATAATAACTACCTTGTTTTTCTTGATATAACCTCCTGAAAAAAAATTCAACGTCTTTTATTTGTATACGATGATGCTATCTTAGTCTCATATAATGTTATGCTTATATGGATCCACAAACATATAAATAAAGCTATTTATTAAAGACCGTTACCCAGAAAGGGTTATAAGTACTGAATTTAAAAAAAAAATATGCATGTGGACTTTTTTTTATTTGCCTTTTCTGGGTGACACCGTCTATAAAAATATCATGTTGCTATCTTTACTAATGAAATTTATTTAATGATGACGGCTGGACAGATATAAAATCTCTGCAATGCAGAATTGATCAATATCACGGCAGTATTTGACGGAGTATCGCTAAAAGAATGACGAGCACCTTACTCTTGGATAATGATACTAGGATCCAGTGGCCTGATAACACGATCTATATTTACTTAGCGAGCTTGATCTCGGCATGCTTTCTCAATTACGAAACGCACGCGTAGGGGCTAGTATGTGGTCCGGATTGATGGTGTGATCGGCGCCTATGGAGTTTTCAATTATCTACAAACACTCGGTAAAAGTTACAATTTGACTCTAAATTCGTAGGTCCAACAAATCGATCGAAAACGGCCGCGTTTGCAAAAAAGTGCAAGTGAGCGTGCGCCTGAGCAACGATACTGAACACAGCCGCAGACGTGTGAGCCTCTCGCAGCCCTCCCAGCAGCGCATGTGCGTGCGAGGAGCACTCACAACCACCTTGCAAATATTCCAAACTATATTCATGTACATTTTCACATTCTTATTTGTCGTATTTTATTTAATTTTCTATTCATTTTATATGTTATTAAGAAAGTATAGATTTCTTGTGAACGGCGAGTAATGTGACATTTGGGAAGGTACATTTAATTTTACTTATCATTAAGTACTTACAAACGAATAATTATAATGACACAATAATTAATAATAGGCTATAATTATTTTTAATTACTGAATTACTTATGTAGACGTTAGATTATGTTGTTTACTACTCACGTACCTAGGTAAGTATATATGTGTTGGGGTGTACAGAAATAAGAAATAAACAAATATATATTATAATAAATCATACAAATATTTAATATCGTTAGTAATTAAATGAGTATTAAACCAGGAACTGAGGCAGCCAACCTACCCACATTACGATCGCGACTCCCCCTAAGGCGTCCCGAAGACATTAATTCACGCAATGTTTGCGGGGCAACGTCTCTAATTTACATACACTGGGAAATGTATTAACTTGCGGTGTGGTTCCCATTTGTTCTATGGAATATGACGTCACTGTAGGCAATGGGTCTATTTTTTACTTGGTTTTTAAACTTGGAACAAAAATAACTTTTCCTAAAAGAAACGAACGTAGACAATAAACATAAACGGATACAATCATAAAATTTGAAAGATAAAAATGTTTCATAACGTCACTAAGGACTGTGATATGTGATTTGCTAGTATACTGTGCAACAAATAAAAAAACAGACTTCTTTTGTCCCGTGACGTCGTGTTCCATGGAACAAACTGGAACCAACCATCTTGCGTCCCGTTGTGTTGTGCGACACGACAGCAGAATGTAAGCCGGTGCAGTTCATAGAGATTTAAACGTCTTCTTTATTGTTTTTATTTAATCGACTTTGCTTGTGGCCAGCGTTAAGTAAACAGGCAATGTTTTAAAAAGAGTCGGCCTTGAAGGGTTTTCGAATAAAAAAAACTGGGGTCTTACCATGAATTAATTCGACTCAAATCAATGGATGTACCTACATCGCAAACGTGTGCCAACCGAGTTAGGAATAACCTACTTTCAGCCAACATGATCAGCCGATTTATATTTGAGAAAAACTACTAGATAATAAATAAGGCATCAAAGTCTAATCCCAAATTCAGTGATTATTAAAAAAGTGTAAATTCGCAATGATTGTTAGAGATCTCACAGATATCCCCCACACCTTTTTCTATCTTTGAATGTTTTCTACAGAACGCCGGGTTTGGATGTCTATTCAATTACCGGACAGTTTTAATCATATTAGAACATGGCGGAGTCTTCGGATTTGAATTTCAATTCAGTGGACTCACGCCGTACTTCGATGTAACTTAGCTGTTTATTTTGATTAGACCCTGGTGGTTTTTTTAATTTGAATTCCGGGTTTAAAATACTTTTTAATTACCATTCGCTATTCTTATTGGTAGATACATCGATATTTTTTTTTTTTATACATTATAGGCAAGTATTTGATCTCGATCTCACCTGATGGTAAGTGACGATGAGATCTACGATGGAGCATACTTGCCGGGAAGGAAGGCGGCAGTAGATCGATACGCTACATTCATTAGGCACATGCAGCGCAACTCCGAACATCATGCCGGAACACGGCTAGGCCGCTTGGCGACATGGCTTTATTCAGTGGGTGGTGACTAACCACGGCCGAAGCCTACCACCAGTAGAGTTGTCACCTGGTTGGCACCACCCAGGGTCACGTGTAGGGTATCTCGAGGGTACTTAATTCTTCTACGGACGAAGGTGACTCGACCCCAAAAACTAAACTATCTATCGTTCTGTACATATTATGTACTCATAAATGGAAATATTTATCATGGTTTATTTTTGAAAATGAGAACTATGACCCTCCCTATTGGTCTCTTCGCCAATAAAAAGTTTTGATTCATTACAATTCATATTGATACCTACCTAGTTTCAATAATTCGCTAACAATAAAAAAAACAATATAAAAAAAACAAAATCAATCGTGATGGTGTCAAACTATGCCAGTATTTTATACAGTGCCCACTGTTTTGTACGCGCTTTTATCGTCTACGTGTGATAATCGCCTAGACTAGTAAACAATGTGAACTTTGCACTGGCGACAATTGTTTTAACAAGTAGGTATGGCAAGAACATGCACTCAAACCCACCCTTTACCTGTCTACCTATCAGTCTTTGAATAATGTCGTTACTTCGGAGAACTAAGTATCGATCGATTGTCGATAGGTAAGCGAACGTGTCAATATATTCTATGGAATGGGGGTTCTTCGTGATTTCCCTGATGATTTTACGAACGACTGTTGTACCACTGAAAACTGTCCGAATAAAAGTCGATTGTGTAAGCAAACTTGGTGCCAATATGGACTGTTAATACATAGCCAAGTGCCTTTGTATGTACGTACACAACAATCAAACCGCAAAATTATCTGTCCGTACATATAGGCGGAGTCTGCTGGCAGTGAACCAAAACGTTGTTACTGCATAATGTGGATTTATATCAGGCGCGAGGGAACCCTGGCGGAACCTTGCGTCTGAGCCCTCAGTAATTTGCAAGAAAGTGATGCGCTTAAACGCTTCGCCTTGTGCGCTATCTTAATCTGCGATAAATTATTGTAACGAGTTTGGATGTAGCATTTATCTCTCGGTAGAGAACGTGCGATTCGTTATTAGTAAGTATGGATATCGTTTTTCGTATACCTACAGGTGATTTACGGTAGAGCGTGCTTAGCTGATTAATTTGAACGAGTTTGAACGTTCGAGATTGCAGGTGTAGACCGCAGGCGTTACACAAATAACAACAACGAGTCAATCACGTAAATAACTATTAAGTATCTAGGTAGTTCAAAATCTCGAAGGGTCGAATCGGAATATTATTGTGAATGCGTGTCTACTTATAACTAGAATCAATACTGGAACCTGCTATGTAGGCTTGCTTTTAAGAGGGCTTCTACCTCCTATTTATAAGCATATTATAGGTATATACTTTTCACACCTTCAAATAGATGCAAGTCTTTTCAATATTTTCCATTACCTACCTCCTTCTCAATTTCGTTTCTCAATATAGCATCGATGGCACCTTGTCATGAATTTATATAATGGCATCCTTCTGAGAAAAATGCAGCATAGAACGCTTTAGGCTCTACTCACACTATCATAGAATTTAATTTCGGACAAATGCAATATTTTATGCACCTACTTTCATCGCTTGTGGTTTTTCTAATAGCGATCCTTAGGTTCTATCCATAACGGCCGTTGTTAATACAAAGATAGCATAAGCTCACTAAGAAGCACTTAAATCCAAAGATAAATTGGCTCAAATTACAATCAGCATGTAGATATGATTGAATTAGGTACATAGATGAATAACACAAGCTTAAAATATTTTTGTCAAATGTCCATCTTAAGTACCTAAACATGCTTATTATAAGTAATTTCTTACCGAAGCATCTTGAATATCTCAAGATTATTTTGTCTACAATATGTGCATCGCTTTATTCTTTACCCAGGAGATGCGAGAATCCAAATCCATAGATCGAACGACAGACGTTCCCACCACGTGTTGAAAGGTCTTAGATAATATAATATAAAAGCTTTCAAGAGAATAGCGCTTCACGGCGTGTCTGAAGTATCAATTCAGCTTGTAAGATGACTACCTCGGATGTTCCAGACCTCCGATGGCTGTATTGGAAAATTGCGACGAGAGAGAAATCTTTAGGGAGTTGATTTTTATTAAAACTTTATAAAGGAGATACTCGATCATGCAACCGACTATCACATTATATATTATATTATTATGAATGTTTGTTAGAAGGGAAGTTTGGCGATTTTACGATAAAGGTGGTATCGTTTATACACAAACGATATTCTCCGAGCCGGTGCTTCGAGGGTACAAAAGAATGCGCTGCTCCGTGGATATTTTATCACGGATAGAATGGAACTTAGAGATTTCGCTGTTTGTTTGTACAAACAAGCAACAAATACGTTCCGGAAATGCAAACTCGCTTTTATTCTACGTATGTAAGCAATTCAAAGGGATACCGAGCGTTTGAGGTAGACGACGCAATAGTTACAGTAGGTAACTAAATAAATTCGTGCTCCGAGGGATTTACGTTTGAACAATTCTCAAAGGATTATGCAATAAATATTTTGTAGAGACAACGGCTTGTTAAGTAGTAATGGACACAAAATCATGAACGATTTCATGGTTGTCACTTATACAGTCAATACGTCAAGTGCAAAATTATTCGTAAGCTAACCGTATACTTTATAGTCTACCGTATTTAGACATTTTGTATGGAGAATTAAATGTTTTAAATACCGTTCTCTAGACGCACTTTTCAATTCTCCATAAAAAATGTCTAAATACGGTAGACTATAAAGTGTACAGTTGGCTGGCACTTGACAGTCAGGTCTACTTTTTGGAAGGGGTAAAAACCCTAATAATATCGCGGATTCCTGTACACTGTACGTAAAAAGTAACATTCACTCGAGCACAAAAGAAATGGTCTATAAACAATATTCGTTGCGAGCGCAATGTGCACATAGGGTATTTGCATATTGGCATCGCAAGCTGTCTTAATTTCGCCGTAATGTGTGGCGGGGGCTGAGATTGCCGAGCACAGGGCTTCGCCCCACAAACCCCACATGCTGCTGCAATACAATTTATTGTTCCAATCTGTGCACTGAAATTAGAATGACATGAATATTGGATGCCGATGTTATTGTGTATGTAAATTATTTGTATCACCTCTATTAGAATGTTACGAAGTAATAATAAGGTTGTAATTAAATTAATTCTGAGTTGGTGCTGTATTGGTGAAAATTAACAAAATTCACATTCGTTATGAATCAGAGTTTTCAACTTTTATAAAGCATATGTGATGCTACTCAATGATAGGTTCCGACCAATGTAAATTCGAATGGTACCTATGCCATCATGAATGATAGAACGAGAACCACAAAAGCCTGCTCTATGAATAGACTTGCTAACACAATAGAGACCCGACTGCACCGGCATATTATCTTTACTCAGTATATGTAGGTAGGCTCATAAAGTTAGATTCCTATCAACGATTTGGTTTTTCGTCATTTTGCATAGACAACTCGAAGCGTATTTTTGGACAGTAACTATTTTATCAATCGCGACCATTACCACTCATTATTATAGCAGTGATAGCCAAGTTGTTAGAACGCTTGGCTCAGAAACGAGGATTGCAGGTTCAAACCCCGGCTCGCACCTCTGGGATTTCATGTGCGAATCTCATTTTCAACCATGATTATCACTTGCTAAACGGCGAAGGAAAACATCGTGAGGAAACCTGCATGTCTGAGAGAATCCCTCGAAAGATGTTTGAAGTCCGCCAACCCGCACTGGGCCGGTGTGGTGGACTATGGCCTAATCCCCCTCGCATTGAGGGGAGGCCCGTGCCCAGTAGTGGGACATTAAAAAGGGGCTGGAATTATTATTATTATTATAATAGAGGTAGTGTGTCTTTTATAGCATGAGTATAAAAATGATATCAGAATCTGTCCAGTAGCAACAGTTTCCTCGATTTCATGGCACTCATAAACAAACTCACCTGTTTATACAACTAGCATTGAATTGACTTTATGTAAAGAGATAGGATTGTTCACATAAGTGCTCTCCGGAGGCCAAAACACCGACTAGATGCAATAAAAATACCAACGGAGGGTCAATCAGGTTAAGTGTTTTGTCCAGCGTCTCATCTCGGAATAATATATTTTCGAGATTTATATTTGAGTGGTTGGGGTCGGGGAATAGTTGGAATAGTCTCCGCTGGTACGAGCAGCGGGAGATGCTCGCGATGCCAACTGGTATTCCTAGCTTCCAGACCTGTGCGCATTCCAATCTTGGATGCAATAAGAGTTATTTTTATCCGAAATAATTCACGATTTTGCTTCCCATTTCGATGAGAAAGTGGCTTAAATATTAACGGGAACGCTCAATTAAAGGATATCCTTTTTGCCAATGTCAAGTAACTAATAGCAATAACACATTAAAAAAATACACATTATAAATTAAATAATGGATGGGACATGAAGATATGAAAATGGCGTGTTCAGGATATCTTTCATAATATTATGATATACATATAATGTCCGTCATAAACGGTTAGAAAGAGCTGTCCAAATTACAAAAAGAGTTCATTCTGCAAAGTATGGATTGTTCGATTCAGTTTTATATTACTAAATTCCTTAAAACATAGAAAGTTATTTATATTTACTTCAAAATAATGAGCGTTTTTATTCCTGCAACAGGTGGGGTTATTGTTTGTCAACCGTTGTGTGTAAAGTCGGGGGCTGACGTCGCGCATACTTTATTCCGCGAGGTATCTATACCTACCGTACGAGAATGTCTTTTATACAACTTACCTATTCCTGATTTAGGTATTTTATAGTTGAAAATGGAAGGATATTCAAAGTTTACACTTAAGTTGGTAGTTTATTGTAGTCGCCATTACCTATAGCATGATTAGAATGATCTTGGGGATTGGTTGTACGACACAATAGGAATAATAAAAATACCAAAAATCGCGAGTGAAGGTGAAAAGTACGCTTCCGCTGCTCTTTCGATCGAACGAATTTATAGACGTTTGATAAAGTTAGAAAACGTCTATAAATTCGGGGCTTATTCTTTTAGTCTACGAACTAGAGATGTAAGTAATTCCTTTTCGTAGTGTCGAGCTATAAAAATACTACATTCCCCACCCTTTAATTAGTTCCAAGTCGCCCGTTCGTAGTAGGTACTCTTAAACTTTTCATAAATTATGAAATGCCAATTTTTCTCCTGAAGCACGTGCCGTCTTGTAATAACGAGAATTAAATTGGATTGGCGTCTTGGCAGTAAACTTTAATGGTCGTCGCGACTGGGTCTATTGTCAACAATATATCTACATACCCGATGTGTATGTTATGTAAGTAATACCTGCTTAGGTCGTTAGGGTTGTTAATGTTGTTATAGCAATCTTGAACTTATCGAGAGTTCGATGGCATATCGATTAAGTACCTTGTAGGTATATCGAATAAAGGCAATAAATAGATTTCAGTTTTTATTATTGAATTGAAATTTATATGTAAGGCTAGGTATTCTACTTGCAATGATAATAAAGCAATTGCTTTGTTGCAATTTACGTAGGTAACGTCGATCTGGATATAGGTAGGTATAGGTAAAGAACCTATTAATTAAAGCCATCTTGTAAACCGTTTAATATTTATAGAAGAATGTTAATTGAAAGCGAAACCATCTAGCAAAGTGTTCGCTCAAGACGCGACGATAGTAAGTATACTTAGTATGAAACTATTTAAATACATCGCGCCGGTGTCTCGGGCGTCTCCTTGAAAGGATCAAAATGTTTTATTTATAAAAGCTGCATGTTATTCTCAGGAAGCGAGCGTTGGACTTGTCGCGAGTCGCGGTTTATGTACCAAAGTTATGCTGTCGACGCACCGAAATATTGGCGAGTGACGATGTTTTTTGTCCTGCTCTAAGCATCGCGATATAAATGTTACTGTAAAATAGCAAAGCACAATGATCATGTTTCAGTCACGGTGTGCGCTGGGTGCGCGATTGGAAAAATGTCAAAGTGATTCTAAACAAGTTACGGTTCCGGAACCACAGCTCAGTGGAACACACTGATTGTTTCCAGCGTCAAATCATGTACGTGGTAGGTATATATTGATCACTTCTAGGAAAGTATGAACGAGAAAGGATATGTCACTTCTAGTAGTAGCCGAATAACACAGTTTGATGTTTCCTAAGTATACAAACGTACAAAACAATTACAAATAAGCACCTATTATAGCTGTTGTCTCCGACGCAGCGTTTGTCGTTGATTCTGCTTTGTATGAGCAATAAAGCACTTTTTTAATGATGTAGCTATAGGTAAATGGTTTAAATGCACCAAAGAATTATCGCCTTCCTCGCGGTTGCCTCAGACTATCATCACCAGTGTCGTGAAGTGATTAATTTAAGGCAATTGTCGATTTTCCTTGCTAGGTAACTTTCTTACTCTAACCGCGTTGTATCATTGTATGCTTCGGGCAGTGATGCAGCTATTACCATTACCTTCAATGGCACTTGCCTATTCTTCGTCCATGGCAGATTTAATATAGCTTCAATCACACGTCGTGTGTCTCCACCGTTACTTGGTTATTATATTATTATGTTGGGTGGGGGGCGAGGGCGCGGGTTGCGGGGTGGCACTAATTGAAAATACATGACAATTTGAATTTTACTTTGTCTTTGCAGTCCCGGCGGATAGGTACCGTCGCGCGCTTCCTTTGTCGATACTCAAGTGCCTCCGTCGCCGGTCCAAGTCGACTTTACAACATGACTTAATTAATGCTTACTGATAGGTACTTATAATAGTAATAAGCATTCAGGTACTTTTATCGTAGTATTTCGCATTTGTTATTAATATACATAGTGTGATTGTCTGGCGCTTATTATTTGTTTAGTTATACCGGTCTTATACGTAAGCGTCATCAGCGCAGTGAATTTTTTTTCTTATTCATAGGCTCTGCGTGTGCAATCATGATCCACTTTAACATCGGGGTCGATACAATAAGTTGTGTACGTTTGTTTATGTGAACGTAACTACGTAACCCGCACCCAGGGGAGTCTGGCAATCAGTGCTCCCGTCTCGCAGCTCGTTCTAAACCCATTACGGATAAATTAAGCAAGATCACAAGCCCGCGTATGCAAATCCAACTGGCATCGCACCTGCCAACTACATGGAGAGCGCGAATGTGATTCGGAAAAGTTAAATTAAATCCCGGTACAGAGGTGTAAGGACAGGAATACGTACAATTACATCATATGCCAACGTTTAATTGTCTGTTTCATGAAGATGTTTATTTTATAAATTACGATCTGTTAGTAAAACATATGCTCAGGCAATAAAGAAAATCTATTTTCTCATAAACATTCAATCAGTCAACAGAATCAAATATAAACTAAATATGTTTCGCTCAGCACATATTTTTTGTATAAAATATCGTTGTCATCAATTCTACGAGTATTTTCTGATAACATCTCCCTTGGAAATCAAATCTTCAATATGCACAACACCCATTTACCTTGAGCTCCGGAGGTCGAAGGTCATTTATCTTGGTGTCAACACACATGCTCTGATGGTGTGAGCCTATTTTTTTCTATACTTAATTGTGTATCAACCAGAGCAATAAGGGATTGAGCTTGTGATGCAGTACGATGCGATATTTTATATTCTCGTCGCGGTCATTGACGTATCCCAAAATTCTTGGATAGTATTAATCCACAAAACACTTCTGAAAATATCGGTAATTTGAACGCTATCCATTCCTGATCAAAGCTCAATTTTGATGACGTTATTTTACAATTCCATGTAATTTTTTTCCATTTAAGAGAGTTATCATCTTCAGTGGATTGTTAATTATTTTTTTAATAAAAATTACAAATACACTACAGTATACATTTATAAATGCTGATTTCAAGACCGGCTTAGTCAGAAGACGATATCAATATTAAATATCGCACGCGACTAAGTGTACTACACGCCTAAAATCCACCTTTTGTCTCCCTCCGTCAACATGACGAAAGACAAAGACAGCATGCGGCAAAACAAGAACTGAAATTTAATTTCGGGCAAGGGTTTGAGATTAATGGTGACCGTCACATTAGCCCTGGTTCGAGAAAAATTGCGTTTCAGGGCGCGATATTATACGGTCGTTAGCGTAGCAGGACCATCAGTCATGCGTGGAGTAAATTTGTTTTGAAAAAGCTTCATGTAGATCATCTTTCCCAAAGTGGGCGATAACGCCTCTTGTGAGCGCTGCAGGCCTAAATGGGGGCGTTGTGTAGAGACTTACAATAATTAATTTATTTTGAAGTTATAGTGGCTTTTAAGTAGGTGAAAAAATAGGGGCGCTGAAAATAATTCATTCTCAAAGTGGGCAATAGACAAAATAAGTTTTGGAACCCCTGATGTAGATGCATGTTGAATGACAGGGTTGGACGTATGCTCTCGGTATTGGCATAAAATATTGAGCGACTCGAGAATCGAAATACGAACGTGGTGAACGAGGAAGTCAGGAAGGCCGTTATATCGGAGTGCATTTGAAAACATTTGCGATTGTATGTGATTCAGATTGTTTTTATTTAAATAAATAAATAGATTTTTTAAATCGATTATTTTTGTACTGTATTTTATTTTTGGGAAAACTTGTACCTACTTATATAATATGCTGGCTGGCCTGCCTACCTGCGTTGGGAGCCATTGCTATTAATAAGGTATGATGATATTGAGGATTTTTTATTTGTCAAACCTTCATAAAATGTTGTTCCTAAAACAGTCTTCAAGTTAAGGAGAAGCATATTTTTAAATAGCACCAATGTTTTCGAATTCACCCTATATATAAATAATTAAAGAAAATACAAGAATACAATTTCAAGTGTTTATAACTATTAATCATTACGTTTCTACTTCGTGGTTCGACTCAACGTCTGCAACACAGACATACTTCATTCGTTTTACCAGACATTAGTTTACTACCCATAACTTCAGCTGTAAATCAAAGTGTTAATAAAGCTTGCATTACAAAGAAAACCATAATATTACTTACTTTCGTTGCGCTGACGTCAGTGCTCTACCGCTCCTTCTCGTTCTAACAAGAAGGAAAGTAAGATCTTATAGATATTAATTTCAATCGTTACTGTGGAGGGAATGCGAGCAATTAATACTAAAACTCCAATTAGTCTCGTGGCATTCATCTGGACGAACGATGGCTACGTTCGTCCAGATATAATACAAAACACAATTGATCGTAATGTTATTGCTTTTGGTTCTACGTCGTTGAAAACTACAGCACATACTAAAAACTTGTGAAATATTTTTTTGAAAGCGTTGGCACCTTACTTATTAACCTTCATACTTAGTCAAAATAGGATTTTTTACCTACATAATTATCTAATGCTGGAGTTCAACATCAATTTAATTACCGTCATTTAACTACCGTCAATATCTGCAGATTCTGTTACATTCTCTATATATTTGATTGTAGGTTAATTTAATCGTGGATGGTGAACGGAAATACATTTCCGTGGATGGTGCATTCCACTTTAAGTCATTTTTTTATGCTGCTTCAGGATTCAGCATTGGAACAGACCAAGAAGGCAAATTATAGACACGAGTGCAAAAAGTTTGAAACTCTGCAAAAACATATAATTAGGTTTTTTTTCTGGAAACTGCAGAGACACAATGAGTTATTATTTTTTAAATTTGCAATAAGTTGTTCTTCTAAACAACGTATTGCACAATTAGTTGCAATTGCTATATACACAATAAAAGCCTGGCCGATCGCAATCAATCGAGTCACCACAAGGTCGGCCCCGAGCCCCCCGCCCCGCAGTCCAGGCGCCACCCCTAATTCATAATGCACCGTTCTCCACGCGATACCACCACAAACCATATTAAATTCACACAACGCTACAACAATGAATTCTTCGAGATAATTACAAGCAAACATGAAAGGTTTACGACTGCGATAAACGTAATGAAAATGATAATGTTATTGTTATGTTGTTTTAACTGGGTGTGAATATAGAGGTGTGAGCAACCGGTTTTACTATAGTAGATACTTAGCCGGTACATCTTATTCAGTTATCTACATATATCAGCCCAAATGACGTTGAATTCTAAGATTCAGCAGTAAATCCTAAAACAAAACAAAATGGTTAACATAAGCTAAAATTTACCAACGATGCTATTTGCTATGTAAGGAACTTCCCAAGGTGATTCACGCGCACAGATTTGCGGACACATTTTTTAATCCATATTATTATTACTTTTGGATCGGGTAGTAATCCTGAAGGCGTTGATTTAGAAGCTGTAAGTCGTATAGAGTCAGAAAACATGGTAAGTACATGTAGAAAACATCGGCAACACCACAAAGGCTCTAATTAAAAGTTGTCTAAACATTCAATAGCGATACGATTAAGCATGCACGGATGCGTCAGAATTCCTACCAAACCGCTCCCGCAGTTGCTTGCTGGAGATACAGAGCTTATAATAAAGCAATATTCATCAGCCATCGACGCTTCAGCGGGTCCTTTGTCGGCTCGAGCACTCGCTGGTCCGTTTAATAACAGAGGAATGCGTGCATTAGACCCCCGGCATCTCCCACTCTTGTTTAAATAATAATTTAGATTTCTATAAACGGTGCAGCTACCAAGAATTTCTTTGGCGATTATTAAATATTTTTAGATATGAATGAGCGGATAGCTTGCATCAGTATTGCTAGCTGCTTTCGTTTTTTATAATTAATAATAATAACAATGTCGTCGGACAAAAATACCAACTTAAGGTCTCACACTAAGCAACGTTTGTATTATGGGTACCATACAATGGGCTGGGGCGGACCCACTTGTATATATATTAAACATCCATGACTCAGGTTCAACCATTCGTGCTTGTTTGACCCTACCAAGATTCGAACCCGGAATCCTCGGCACAGAAAGTAGAGTCACTACCAACTGCGCTAAACTGGTCATGAAAATTAACTCATATTCCGAGGTTGGGTTGTCTCCGAAGGCTTCCTTACAATGTTTTCCTACAAAATATTTTTGAAAGTTCCGAACATGAAAAATCTTAGATATGTGAGCCGGGGTTTGATTCAAAGACATTTGGTTCCAAGTAGGTATAATGAAGTATATGAACAGCTGTGCTAATTATATAAAATGAGTAAAATGCGAATGAATTTCTTTAAAAAAATCAATTTGTTTCCCCTTATTTAGTAAGCACAGGGGGCGGGCACGAATCAGTTTGTTAATAAATTCAAATTTATTCGTTGATCGGGCGCACGTCTCGGTGCTAACGTATTTAAAAAGTGATTAGAAGTTAAATTGACACAATATGAACTTTTTGTGTCAGCTACGCTACGGGCTGTAATCAGGGAGATTATTCAATTTTCAATTCATTCAACGAGACTGCAAATTGAATACAGGCCACCATTCTATTTTCAATTTAAATACAGTTATTAAAATACGATTGCAATGGCGATAAATGTTACATTTTACCTAAATACATAAAGAGTGTGATAAAATAAAAAAAGATCTCATACGGCTACGAGACGTGAAACTGGCGTTATTTACAATGAGAATTGAGATTAAATTTGCATTGTGGCTTTTACGGTGTAGCTTGAGCACCGGCACCGTCTGTTATGGTAAGGTATTCATGAAAGCAAATGTTTAGTCCCCGGGGCGAGCGATGCAACACAGAGCACTCGCGGAACCATCCGCTAACATATGATAATTATATTTGGCATAATCCGCCCAAAGTAACGGACGGAGAAGCCAAGACGCCCCGCATTCAGACAAGGAAACCTCTTAGTATACTTTAATTAATATTAAGGTATTACGTAATATTATCTAAACATTTAAAATACCTAACTACTAGTATTCTCTTACTTATTAGTTTGCTTTCTTGGAGGTTCAAAACTAGTGTAAAGCCCTTTACTTAGAATGTTACACTCCTTCAATATACGTTTAGCCTTATGAGCTCTGTTCATTAACCTTATGTCTTCAGAGAACATCTTATTTGCAGCATCTTTAACGACATTCTGATCTAGAGCATCTAAGTTATTGGTCACCTCTATAAAAACTCTCTCTATGTCTCGCATTAATGTTGACATCATGTCTTTAGGGTCCTCTGCGGTCCTGTATAATTGGGTGTGAACGTATTGCACACACGTAAACAACTTGATGCTATCATATGATGCATATAATCGTTCGAATTCATTCACAAGTACCTTATTAAAAACAGCTTGGTAGTCCTGAGCACATTGCTCCTTATAGAGGACGACTTTTCTGTACATGTCTACATATTCTTTCACTTCATCGCATTCGCAACGGATACTCCTCTTCAAAGAATCTCTATGTTTAATTACCGATTGTATAGTTCTCTTAGCCGACGTCTCTCTCTGCAAATAATTGATGCAGTGTGATCTGTAATTGTCAAATACGAATATCAGTTCTGACGGTGTTGTGAAGTATAAAGGCGGTGGCGATTGCTGGCTCAGCAATGCGCTCAGATTGTAGTCGTGCTCGGACGTCGTTGAAGGCGTCGTGTGGTCTTCGGCAAAGCGTACACAAAGCTGGTTGCCTACTGAACATCTGTCGTCATACCGCTCCTGCCACCAAGTGGGAGACATGGAGTCCAAAAATTTCTTATATCTGGATAATGTCTCGTACATAGCTATGGAGTTGGACACCTGATTTCTCAACTTAACATATTCATAGCTGTAGCCCTCTAGCGTGTCAATAATTCTCTCCACTTCAAGTTCCTTATTTAAGGCGAGACTTTGTATTTCCTTCGCAATCGAATAACTCTCTTCAGCGTAGTGCACAAAATTGTCTTTGGACCTCGTGAATAAATCATTTATCTTTTCATACTCATTTAATTCATCATGAAATGAGTTCTCAATTTGGATAATTTGGTCTTTCATGTAGGCCGCATTTGCGCGGAATAGCGTTATATCCCTCAAATTTCTCATATAGACCTTTAAATCGCCAAATTGTCTTAATGGCCTGCCATCGATGATTGTGTAGAATTGTTTATCGATATCGCAGATGCTGAACGGATCGCTCATGATGAACGGTTCCGGCACGCGTTTCCTCTTTATCTCGTCTCTGTAAAACAATCGCATGTGCTTCGGCAAATTGTAAGTGCTATAATTTCGTTCATCGTGTAATTTTAATTCGAATGGTTTATTTTTTTTGCTTTTCAACACTGGTGCCACGTATTCTTGTTCGTTGGCTTTTCGATTGCACTCGCTACGAGGAAGTTTTATACACTTCCCTAAACGATTCTTGAGCAACTCTCTAGGATTTGGTGTCGATCTGAAAATAAACGATGAAATAATACAATTTAAATTTGTTTGCTATCCTGTTATGCGATAAAAGCTTTCGAATACTTTCATATTCCTATACGGATTCAGGTAGTAAGGCCAGTTCCCTCTTTGCTAGAAGAGTAAAAGATACAGCCAAAGCGTCAAGTTTAATGAAAATCACAAATATACTGATATGTTGTAGTCGTGTAACTAATACTTACTTTTTCATCTTACAAATCGTTTAAAAAGCTTTATTCGCAAATTTTCAGAATCCCCTTCTTCTTTCTTTGCGAAATGAAATGTGAAAATTACTTTTAGCTTTCAGTATTTTTTTCTGCGGTCAATCTGACAGTCAAAGAGAATGTAAGACTACGGCGACAATTGAAAAATATTCTTTTCTTTTTATGTGAAGCAAAATGTAAGTTCTTAAAAAAGCAAAAAGAAGTTGGTACACCGGTACACAAAGGTGTCTGACACTTATTATTTGGCATAGGCTAAATATCATAGCACAGCATAGCAACAACTGGAAAATTAATATCCCATACCATACGTATAAGCAACTAGTACAGATTCTATTATCCGGAGGGGTCAAGTCCGACATGGGTGGTCAATTTAACGCCGGAGGCAAGTGGCCGCCCCGACACGTCTCTCCGATGACCACTGAAGGAAGTGTTGCCTTTGACACCTCTAGGTGTGGTGCAAGTTGCAGACTGACAGCTTATAGTCATCTATTATTATGAAAAACCGTCCAAGTGAGAGTCAGGTAACGCACAAGGTAGGGTTTTGTAGTCACGTCAACAACGAAAACTTGTAGTATATATCTAGGTAAACCAAAGGAATGGTATTCCGAATGGGCGGTAAAGTTCTAATTCTGAAGAAGAAGTTTCAAGAAATAAAGTTGCATTTGTGGTTAGATTCCGTCTCTCATTATTGAGCTTGTTTAGTAATGACTTGGAATGATCATTGTTTTGACTTGGTCGGCTATGCAGGCTCGTTATTTGACTGTCGTAATTACTGCAGTTATAATTTCGCACTATCCGCTAGGTATAATATTTTCGTGACCAAAAAGGATAGTATACAAACCCACATTGAGAACGAATCCATTTTAAATATTTTTTACTCATTATATATTAAGTCAAGTAGGGGAAAGTGGGGGAAATACGAACACCTAAGGGAAAACTTAAATAAAACCGTGGAATTTGATCACAGATTTTTTTATTTTTTTTATTATAAAGTTTACTTATCCGTCTAACTAATTCACTAATCAACATTCATATTTTTTTAGTGAATTGCAACAATATGACAGAAAAACAAAACCCTTAGTGTTCGGCTTTGCCCGACATTAGTCGGGTAAATACGAACACTAAGTGGGGTGATTACGAACTAACATTATTAACGACAGAGATCACATTTATGATATAATCGACAAGTTGCGTTTCTTGATCGTCTGTAAATAAAGATTTTCGTCCAGACCTTGGCTGTTTTAACGCTTCTTTCTTTAGGTGGTTAAAAATAGTTGTTTTTGGAATAATATAAGTTTCTGCTGCATTGATGAGAGTGAGTTTTTTGGTTTTAACATCTTCTATAACCTTTTTGAGATCTTCTAAACTGTACTTCAGTTCGGTATGTCTTTTGTAAGTACGAGGCATATGTAACAATAATAAAAAAGGTGGAACGGAGAGCCAACAAACGGGAGTGTGATAATGCCGAATGTTCGAGATTGCCCGACATGGAGTGTTCGTCTTTACCCCGCGGGATCGAAAATAATAAAATGTAAAAAAATGTATTAGGTTATATTTATTTGCCAACTACGTCATTATCATTTAGCTGATTAATATGTGATTATTCCACTATGTAAAAGCTGAATTACAATTGTAGATAGAAATAAAGCTACACCAACTCGAATTTACCAAAAAATTACATCTAAAACATACAAAATATTTAAAAATGCATAACTTGATAAGTGCGTGCGTCCGCGTCTCCCGTGTTGTTGACTGGCACTAGTTGTGGCATGATCTCCGAAATGGCGGCAAGTAAATTATGGCTATATATTTCTAACATATTAGAACCATTGAATTCGGCATTACCCCGCGTTCGCGTTTCCCCCACTTTCCCCTACATAAAAATAGGTAATTGGCCTTATATGTTTATGTACTAAAATAATTTAGTTCTTAACCATTACAATTGAGTTAACTAGTTAAATCTATGAGTGAGCAGTTAGACAAAAACATTCGCTTTACTAAGTCATTTGGACCACACTACTTGAAGCAGCTTACCCCACTCCACAGAATCTTTGAAAACTATGCCCAGGAGGAATGGCGATTGTCTACTTAATCAAATGACCCATTGCCATACATATAAGTACGCATTTACACTCGTGCAGTAATTAGTTTTATTAAGTAATTTACTATATATCAGATTATGTTTCGATATTATAATGTACTAGCTTCTGCCCTCATTTTCAACCATGATTATCACTTGCCAAACGGTGAAGGAAAACTCTCTGAGAGAACCCCTCGAAAGATGTGTGAAGTCCACCAACCCGCACTAGGCCAGCGTGGTGGCCTAATCCCCCTCGCATTGAAGGGAAGCCCGTGCCCAGCAGTAGGACATTAAAAAGCGCTGGTATTATGATTATTCATTATTAGTGAAAATAATAACAAAATCGGATCAGTAGATTACTACCAACTGCGCTAATTAGGCCGCCCAATATAATAGTTAGATCATTAAAAAAATGTACTTCAATAAAACAATATTAGTTTGTAACCTAATGATACACACATGTGCCACAAAGTTGGTTAACTTTTGTATCCAGAAAAATATATTAAGATTACAGCTACACGGAAGCGTCTAGCTAAATAAGTATATGTAAAGTTACGTTGAGTTTATACTTAATACTTACCTAACTTGTTATTATGACTGAAAAGTTTCGAAGCACTAACTATAAGTTACGCGTCTGGCACCAGGGTAACTTTGTTACGTTCGTTCGCCTCCTTGCATTTCTATAACCAATAAAAACTTCAGTTTGCCTTGATACATTAATTAATTGATCGCTGTTAGTTTTGTGGTGAGACAGTTTAATACAATCACCGCGATAAACGTGTTCCTTGAATAGCATTCCATTAAAAACATATGATATTTTTTTTTATTTACAAATGATAACAACATATTAGTACGTATTATTTTGTATCTCGTAAGAATACTGATACAACCAACGACAGTCTGATATTATTTTATAATCTAAACAAATAAATAAAATTGGCGTGTCTGTTTGTAATATAAAAATAACTGCTTTTTACTTAGTGCATTTGGATGTATACACGGTAGGTACATATACGAAAACAATATTTTTTACAATTTTTTCTCTGAAATGGCTGGACCGATTTTTATTTTAGAAAAACTTTTTTGTTATATACCACACGGACGAAGTCGCGGGTAACAGCTAGTATTAAATAAAATGCAATAGTTACTATTGCCGTTCTAGTTCTCTGTTATTTTCCTTTTGAACATATTCAATGTACACTGCAAGGTAACGAGTACTGAATAATGATGAATAGTAGCAATATGTACGTTTACAAGTAGCAAGAGATTCCGTAGGTTGTTACAAATTTAATCAGCCCCCGGCGCTTATGCAAATGCGTCGCAAATGAACAGATTTACCCTCATTCAAATTAGACTTAGAGCTGTCTGCACCTGGAGAGCGACCTATGGAATATAAACAGTGAGAATATACTTTAAAAACACAAAACATGATTTCCCTCAACTGTGATAATAAGTTTCGGTTCGCGAATCTACCCTACGGAATATTCGAAAGTTATTTCGTGGTAGATCTTGCGACTTATAATGATGAGTGAGACAGACTAGAATCCTGGTGGAGAAATCCACGTATGGAAGAGCATTTTGAGTTCTTCAGAGCGCGTAGCAACGTACAAAATACACAATTACATATAATATACAGGACATTTTCATTTCCTTGTTATAGTATGTAAACAAAGAGCTTCCTTATAATGATAGACCCTTGTCGTTGTGCGGTGGTCAAGGGTCTGTCCCGGGAGGGCACGTCTTCTGTCCGAACTCGTCGGGTTTAAGAATAATTGCAATCCTCAGAACTGATGTCTGCGGTCACTGAGGTGGCCGGTATTAATTAGTGAAGTCAGTCTCTTGTTAGCAACGACCGTGGATTTATAATAAAACATCTTGTTGTTAAATAATATAGTGTTTATTATTATAAAATATAATTTGGAAATATATAAGTCAAGAATAGTTTTTTTTTTTGTTTTTCAAGTATTCTCAGACATTTCCAAGAATCATCGTACCTACTTAGGTTCATAGGTAGGTAAATGTAAGACGAATACAAAATAATTGTAAGAGTGCCCACATGACTATATTAGGTCAGCTTACAATCGATTTGCGGAGTAACTAAATATAGGTAATCCATATACAAAAGCAATCCAAAATATTTGTCAGCTTTGTTGTAACACCGTTGTAAATGGATAAAGGTTTCCAATAAATTTGAGGATAGATTTTTCTTAATACCGTTTGCCACAATATCTGCCCAGCTTGAGACATTTCTCACACAACTCCTGAGGGTGCCTCTTCGACTGGTCACTTTTGTCGAGTCCATCCGGTTTTTCGAGGGGTCTCTGAGAATGAATTACAGAAGACATTAAGTATACCATCTTTACTATAATAGCAGTGCAGTGCAATCGCTTTGAAACAGCTATTCAGGTTTATACCCCGGGTAGCACCTCAAATGCGCGAATTTTATTTTCAACAATATTTGCAAACTATGACACTAGGACGTCAACCACCTCAGTCCTCCCACGGGAGGACCACCCATGGTCACGACCATGGTTGCTGTAAAGCAGCCAAAACGTCGGGAACGTAAAAACAAAAAATAAACGCGATAGAATCCGTAAAAATTGTTTTATTTCAATGTGTAGTATTCGCGTAAATATAAGAAATCAATATGCATTAATCTTTTTTTTTTTTATTCACCTAGACCATTATGTACAGTACTTAAGAATCGTCAAAAGTTACAAAAATATTATGCTACTGCTTTACCACCCGCTCGGAATGCCGTTCCTATAGAGAAGAACGGGCAAGAAACTCCATGGTTGCTCTTTTTTAAAATAGATCTTTGACATTTCAATCGTGAGGTAACTTGCACGTCACCAAAGGCGTATGAAGTTCGCAGACCCGACTTAGACCAGCAGAGGTGGACTATGGCCCGGCGCCTAATACATTGGGACCAAATATCGGCGAAAAATTGCACCCCTACCTGCCCTTGTAAAAACATACTCCCAGTATTTTTTTATATTGACATCGAAATTGTGACTTCATGATTTCAAATGCGCTAAAGAAGCGCAGGTTCAATGCAAGTATATTCTGAATCACGCTGTACAAAGAAATTGTGTTTTCTTATTTAAATACTTATTTACCTATAACGTTATAGCGCGGAATAAATATAGGCATATACAGCCTCAAGGCTATTTGCGAGAAAATATAAAAAAAAAATACAACCGAATTGAGACCTCCTCCTCCTTTTTGAAGTCGGTTAAAAATAAGTGCCGTGCCTAGGGAAGCATTTGTAGTAAAAATATCGGAATTAGTTAATGTAGGTACCTGTTTGTGAGGGAGAACGTTGATATTGCATCTCGTGCACTTCTGGCCGTTGTTGGCCCAGGAGTTGGCGTTCATCCACGAGCGATTGCATCCAGGACACTGGTACTCGCCAAAGCACCGTCCCTCTCCTTGATACGGTGTCTGAAAACACAAGAATTCATTGCATTGTATAACCCCACCAATATTATAAATGTGAAAGTTTGGATGGATGAATGGATGTTTGTTACTCAATCACGCAAGAACGGTTGAACGGATCTGGATGAAATTTGGTACACAGATAGATTACAGTCTGGAATAGCACATAGGCTACTTCTTTTTCCGGTTAAATGTATGGTTGCCGTGGGATAAAGGACATACTTCTTAATCGCGGGTAACACTCGCAATCCAGAAATACATTGGAATCATCCATCCTCGCTGACAATGTCTTATTTCTCTTTCCTTTATTAGATCAAGTCTTAAAAAACAGACATTAATTCTTCTTCGTAATTTATAACAGCTCTGCTTTTTCCGATAGAGTTTCATTCTGTACTCCCCTCTTTTAGTAAAAAGAAAGTAAATTTATGTCATCTCGCATCAGATGGTTCACGAAATCCTCTTCTATTCTCTTACTAACAGAATAATAATACAATAATTGGTGTAAATTACTCACCGACATTTTATAAACAATTGAAGCAAACGAATCTTAGTTACACGAGAAAGTTAATCTTGAGGTAGTCTACTCACAATCGTGACCCAAATGCTACTGATTTACTTGTACTGGTACACTCGTGTAGTGTTGTACCATGATCGCAGTTAATATTAGTCAACACAACAATGGCTGTTGATAAGAGTCAGCAAGTGGGACGGGACACGCCCGAATCAGCACCTACGAGTATTAAGAGGTATTTAAATAAATCACTCTGATTTTTACAGTTATAATTAAATAACTATGTTTTAATTACTTGGATAGAGATAGATAATCAACGATTAGTAGTAATTACTTTATAACTGTTTATGAAAACGTACCTTATGCATAGATTCAATAGGTTTTAATTTAATAGTAGGTTGACAATGTACTTATAATATTATGTGTATGTAGTGTGGGCAGTAATAGCCGAGTTGGCACTTGCCTCAGTAACTAGGATCGTAGGTTCAAACCCTGGCTCCTCTAGCATCTTCCATTTCTGGATTTCATCTGCGAATCTCATTTTCAACCACGATTATCACTTGCTAAACGGTGAATGAAAACATCGTGAGTAAATTTGTATGTTTGAGAAAACCCCTCGAATGACGTGTGAAGTCCGCGATTTCGTATTGGGCCCGTGCCTAGCAGTGACAAAACAAAACTAATATCAGATTTTTTTTCATTGCGAATGCGTACGATATAGCGTGATTCAGTGACAGTTACGTATTTGATAGGATACCGAATAACGCGGTGCCACAACACTAAGCGGGGAATCCCTTAGTTATATAGTTGGTCCAGCATGATTATTTAATATGTTGGTGTGCATATTACAACACGAATCCAAACTACCTATTTTATACATATACATAGTAACTAGCCATGCGCCCGATGGAACATTTAAAAATATTCTTCGTC
Organism: Pheosia tremula; assembly: GCA_905333125.1. Lineage (NCBI taxonomy): Eukaryota > Metazoa > Arthropoda > Insecta > Lepidoptera > Notodontidae > Pheosia > Pheosia tremula. The sequence goes on along the minus strand of HG995404.1, from coordinate 7,191,999 downwards.
GGGGTGGAATTTCCAAAAATCCCTTCTTAGTGCAGCTTTACTTAGGGTACTCAAGAAAGGTATCCACCAGTGTATAGGCTCTTAACTAGTGAGTAAGGGCTACACATTTTATTATATATGGTGTAACAGTAGGTTATAAAGATAACGTTCCCAAAGAAATAAATTCATTAGACATTTGAAAATGGGTACCCTATAGTTAACAATACTGGTTTGTTTAAAACAATCAAACATGATTCACACAATTATTTTGTACATAAACGTGAACCATATACCGATTATACGCACTCACCGATTTATCTTTTAAAATATTTTAAACTATTTTAAGGAACCCAAGTTATGCCGGTTTTACTCGCCTCGCATTTTCCTATGCCTAGCTTTGTTTCAAAGGGTTTAACTAAACTAATCAAATAATTGGAGCCTTGTTCTGATGTTCAGACGTAACGTTGCTACTAGCAAAGTGGAGCCACAACTTCAATACATTTATAGTAGTTACAACAAATGTTACCACATACAAACTCTTTACTAAATAGTCTCTCTACTAAATAGTCCCGCATTGACTAAGAAGTTCTGGACAAAGTTTTTTATATGTGTGTTTACATGTTGGACCAGTTTTTTTAGGACTCAGTTGTAGCGTACGCCGTGAGTTCTATGAATTACAAGTCTGTGATTATCACACTAAAATGTAATAGCTGTGGTAGTACAATTGCCATAAGATAAATAAGTATTGAAGAATTTTGAAATTAGAACATAAATTTTCTTTGTCAAATGGCATGCACACTACGATATATCCGTACGAGCTAGCGCCCGGTCCATAAAGGATATCCCGAATGTCTCGTGCATCGCTATAGTAGCCGATTCAAACACGCGAGGAAATTGAACACTAACCATTGACGGAGCTTATCGACTGCATCCAACCAATCCCGGGGCTATATAACTTGAAAACACCGCTTTAGTAAGTAGGTATAGCTGTATAAGATATAGCTTCTTCGATTTGACAGGATTGTTTTTATTGTCTGAATTATATTAGCCACACAATTATATTAGTTACTAGCTGTTGCCCGCGACTGTACATTGATATAACATGATTATTTATGAACTGATTGAAATAAAAAACACTAAATTTTAAATGAAGCTTACCACAACACATTCGTGAAAACCGCAACCAAATCGATAACGCCGCACAGTATGAAAAATTACCTAAAAAGCGGTCATCCAATTTTTATTCCTATATTCGATAGATTAAATGATTTCAAATGCATGAGTAGAACTCTCGCAGATCAAATGTACGTAGATCCAGAGATATGATTTTTTTTTCATAAAATCTATGGAAATCAGAAAAAACATAGAAATAGCTGTAGTTTCAAAGGCGTTTAATATTAATTATTGATTTAAATGCCACATTTTAAAAGAATAAATTCCTTTTATTATCTAGTGAATATTATAATTTTAGCTCTATAAATAACATAGAAATGCGAATTTAAGCTTATTTTCGTAAATATTTTTTTTTTCTTAACTCTTCACGTATTAGGATTCAATTCTTAGATTAAATAATTCTTCAGGTCCCACTTGACATGTTTTAAAAATCTGAAATCTTAATCTCGTAGGATCTGCAGTTTATTGGGATTTAAAGAAACTGGCTTAGGGTTGCTACCTACCGGACAATTGTGTTTATCAAGTGAATATAGGTTAAAACAAATGGGTTGTTCTGTTAATAATATTAACGGTATTATTATTAATTTTACATATTATATTAATATCTATCTAAGTATTATATACTGTACGGTACCCATAATACAAGCGTTGCTTAGTGTGGGACCGTATAGTTGGTGTGTTCGTCTGGCGATATTATTATTATGTGTGTCTCTACACGGACTATAACCCGGATCTTTAGAAGGCTTGCGCGGGGACAAGGGTTCAACACGTAGAGGCCCTTTTTGAGAATTTTAATGTTACGTTTTATTATTATTATATATATAAAAATATTGTATCTTTGTAATTCAAACTTAGAAAATTCCGATGAAAGGTAAATGTGGTATGGGGAAGGTGTTCGCCCTCGTAAAGCTTAAGCTAAAACCCTATACCTTTACATTTTCTCCGGAGGAACGGGGCGAGGCACCATGGAGCCGTCAAAGACCCATGTTGCCACTATTTTCAAACGCCTATTTTACTCCATTAATTTATGTTGCAATTTAAATGAACAGTGTCTATTTATTTGAGACTATTTACTTTAATATCGTGCCCCTAACTTAAATAATATAGGACTTTCGTAGATATTTTCAACCCTTTTTCACCCCCTTAATCCAGACCTTTCGTAAAATCCTTACAAGGAACATACTAGCTAAATTACAGCCTTGTGTCGAATGTCTTGTACTTTTCGGAATTTTGTGTTTAGTGAGTTTGGTAATGGCATTTTAATTTGATTAACAACAAACTTCAAACAACATAATATAATGAGTTTGATCATTATATTCGATGTCTAATAGGTTAGAAAACATTCACAAATTATATCTTAAATATAATGTGAAAACACTTAATTCTGTGTGAAAACCCTAAAACCATAGAAATTATGGAAAATCTTTAGACGCTCATAACTCCAAGATCCTACAAGATTAGGATTTGATTTTTTTTTATATCACTAGCACAATGTCAGACATTATATTAATTATGATTTTGAATCCAAATATGGCAAAATATAGCAATAAAAAAATAAAACCTTTTTTTTTCATTTTTTTCAAATATCTTTTACGCGATTGGAGTTACAATCTGCTAGTTCCAAACATTATTTGCCTACGTAGAACCGTCATATGAGGACACCAATAGATTTACGAAAATATTTTTTTAACTATAAATTTTTAATATTCAGTAATTTCGCAAAAAAAAATTAAAAAATTAATATCTTTGGATCTAATTACTTTTGACTTTCGGGAGTTCTACTCATGCATTTGAAACTATCTACTCCTTCGAAAAGAGGAATAAAAATGGGATGACCGTTTTTTTGGTCTTTTTTCATACTGTGCGCCGTTCTGAGATTACCGCGCACAAACGCACGGACAAACAGACACAAATAAAAAAAATGAAAGTGTTGATTATGTAGGTGTGCCTACGCACCCAATGTTGTGTATTTTTTTGTGCCAAAAACATAGCTGCAACTTGTCGAATGTTTTAATTGGCAATAATATATATATACAGGGTGTTACAGAAAGGGTATACTAAGCCTTGGATCTCAGCTTCTTTAGTGCATTTGTAAACACTTTATGCAGTCAGAATCGTAATATGTTTATTTTTAATAAATAGTTTTGTACCCAACAAAATGATAATTCTGATTTATTAAGAACAATAGTTTTTTTTTTAAATGGACATTCTCCACATTCTAACTTCAAATAGTGTTTATAAATGCGCTGAAGAAGCCCAGGTTCCAGGCTTAGTATACCCTTTCTGAAACACCCTGTATATATATAGAACAAGTCTGACTAAATAATTTACTCATGATAATATGTTTAAAATGTCGCGTATATCAAGGTAATTTCACTAACTATCACATACTGTACTGGCGCAGCTGCAGCAAATGACGTCACTACCCCAGTCAATGCAACGAGCGATGCTGTGAACTCCACAGAATTAGTAGCCACTGCCAAGTGACCTGGCAGTCTGCCAGCTGGTGATTGTCATCCACGTAGAACCTGCCTGAAACTATGGCCTTATGTAACTTGTCTATGGCACTCTATGGCCTTACATAAATTTACTTGTCCCAGAATAAATATTCATGTAGTTTGATTCTAGGTCTAAAGACGTAGAGCAACCGTTGGCTATTTAACACACATGCAGTTTATCGTTGCTAGGTATTAATCGCCTTTATGTCAGTTGTTGACTTATAATAATTGGCACTAATAATAATACAGTTTTCAAGAAGAAAAGTACACAATACCTATTCATTAAATCACATTTCAAATAAATAAAATCATGTCATAATAATAATAAACTGTCTCAGAATCTTTTACTCAAATAAAGTACAGTTTAAACTAATGTGTATACACTTGAACTAAATCTACCAAAACAAAGAAGTCACCCTCTCATCATAGTGAGTACAAACTTATCAGAACCACTTAAAGTACACGGATACGAGTATCAAAGGGAACTTTATTCATTCCTTTCGTTTGTTCATTCATCAATCATCGTTTATTCAAAGGTGAGGATTCTTAACATAATTTCGTCTTAAGTGCTTGTAAACAGGCGGAGAGCGGGTTGCAGGGCGATGGTAATTAGACTGGCGAGGCGGGCCTCTTGAATCCTTAATCGGTGCAACCCGACCCTATGATGCGACAGTGGTGCTCAAACTGCATCCGAAAAAATCGAACTGAAGTAGGTACTTACAATATATTAAGTAGGTAGGTACGTATACATAATAACCATGCACCCGTTAAGGCCTCTACGACAGCCCAATTTGCCACCCAATTTGTAGGGCAGATTTGTAGAATCCCTTCCAATTCTAGAGCTCTAGAATTTGGCCCTAAAAATTTGCTGAAAAGTTTGGTCGTTCGTGAGGGCCATTAATAGTTATGATAAGACATTCTAGAAACGGTATCAGAAATGTTAGTTTTATATCCTCTTTAGGCCATAATCTATTTTAGTTAAGCTAAACGCCGGTAGCAAGAATAAAAGGCTTAAGTGCAGACGCTCTTTTCAGCTCGCCCGCTCATCAAGTAAGGCTTGCTTGAAATCGAGATCGAGAAATTGACCAATGAACTTTTATTTCTACGTAAATACATTACCATAATTACATAATTAGTATTCTGGTCACACTTGTAAACTCACATTACAGGGCAACGGTCATCCTCGCAACGCCAATATTTGGTAAATTGGCCAAAGTGAAATATTGAGAAAGCTTGGTTTGGGATCTCGCTTAGCGCTTTCTGAAATGGAGACCATCTAGTGTTGCTAATTAGTAGCTAACGTTTGTATATTCTTTCTTTAAACGATAATTTATTCATTTGTTTTGCAACATGGACTAGTCTATGCCCAATATACCTACTGTGTATCGTGTGCTCACTATGGTAAGAGGTTCGGTCCAGAAAGAATACTTACCATTTCAAATGCCGCCACATCAATGTTCATAAAATGCATCGATCATTCGTCACATCAAAAGCACATGGCATCAATAAATAAATAAATATCGCCAGAAGAACACACCAACTATACGGTCCCACACTAAGCAAAGCTTGTATTATAGGTACTGTACAATGGACTGGGGGTGAACCCAGTATATAATACTTATATACATATTTAACATCCATGACTCGGATACCAACATTCCCGCTCATCACACAAAGTTTGCCCCTACCGGATTCGAACCCGGGACCCGCAGGTTAGAAAGCAGGGTCACTACCCACTGACCTAATCGGGTCGTCAATGGCTCATATATCTATGAGCCATTGACGCACATTGATTGGTGTAACAAGACTAACCTATCGGTCTTAGTTAGTAGTAGTAGTTAGTTAGTAGTAGTCTTGTTACACCAAATAAGCTACAAAAAAAAGATTAAATTGAACATACTAACTATAATGATGAGGATATTATCACAATTATTGTACTTAATTAATTTACTATTTTGATGTATAGTCATCAAACTCTTCAGAGGGTTATAACTTTTACCACACACCATTATGTACTACTTTATATACCGTCTAGTATATAAGTAGGTAACTTATGGTATTTAAATAACATACATATCTAATGTATCCAACAATCTAAATATGTAAATACTCCCAAACTGTATTCACATGGATGGCCGTTCAATTCCACGAGGGCGACCCGAAGCCAGCCAGTTTTAAATATTCCATGTGCGGTCAAGCGCAAAATCTACAAAGAAAATGTATTACCTATCTTTTATTGCATTTTCCTTCCTTTTGGACGGCCACCCTCACGGAATAACACATTTTTATGACGCCATTATCAATAACAGGATATTTTTTACGATGATGTATTTTATATTTGGAATATTTAATTGTATCTACATTCATAGTTTACTGCTTGTCGACTACTTCTAACTATTCATCAGCCATTACAGCTACTACTATGAAGAAGTTGACGTGACATGGAATTTTATTTTCGTTTTTTAACACGCTATTTTAAACTATTATTATGATGAGTGATGAAGAGATATAATTAATTAAAAACATAGTTTGTACCGCGATGTTTTTAAATTGGAAATCGACGAGTGCAATTTATATTGATTTCTTATATTTACGCGAATACTACAAATTGAAATAAAACTAGTTTTACGGATTTTATCGCGTTTATATTATATTTTTTACGTTCCCGACGTTTCGGCCGCTTTACAGCAACCACGGGAGGACCATGGTTGCTATAGTGCAATTTATTTTCCAGTAACTATTATTACTTACGTAGATTTTATTAGCCAGAAAAGATATGTTACATTTTAAAAGGAAATATAATTTCACACATTGTTTTACCAAACACTCAGACCGCAACCAATTACTTTGGCCTTCTCTATTTGACTTTAAATCTTATAGACAGCTTTATCGCCCCACTGATTAAAAACATTTTTCGTAACGTTGTATAAATACTCAATTAGTCGCGCACTGACAGTGTTAATTAGAGGCTTTAAAAGGCTAAGTACGGTTCTAAGTATCCACTCAATCAAATTTCGTTTCCTTTAAGAACCTTTTAGAACCCTTTTTGCCTCGAATGTCACCGTCTCCGTGTCAATTGCAGACTCCCGAAGGGGATCGTTAATTGAAATAAATATTTGTTCATACAATCTTTTCTAACGATGCTTGTCGTCTCTCAATTAGACACGAAATCCTTTGCGTTTTATGTACTTTTCTAATTATTTGTCTTGTTATGAAGTCTGTTTTGGGTATTTTGAATGCGGAATCTGCTTGATTATGAACTTGCGAATCGTTAGTCGCATTCCTTGTTCTTAATCATAAGTTATATAAATAGAATGCTCTATGTTTTAATGAATGGCAATTCAATTTCATATTTCCGTTAGCGAACATAATTTAAGGGGAAATTGTATACCTATTCCAATGGATAGAAGTGGATTGCCAATACATTGAAATCTCTTCTTCAAATTACTTTCATACAATAAAACGTTCGTTTAGATTTTAGATGCACTTCATGCGCTCAAAGAATACTCGTATCAATGACATTTACCTTGGAAAATTCTATCTGGTTTTATCGTATGCGATAGCAATCGAATACCGCTAATGGCATAGTACAATTGAAACTAGTCGGCGGAAAATCGAGCAATAAGTATGCATCACGTCGCCGGGACTGTGGCTGATGCTTTCTCGAGATGTCTAGCCCGTAGACTCAATACCATTAGTACTGCGCTAGCTTCCAAAGTTTGGAACTCACGGGCGAGCGCATAGTCCTATTTGTTCGGCTTGCTATACCCAATATACCTTTATGACGGTATAAATTAAGCGAGTAAATAATTCCGTCATCCGATTTACAATGTTATGACAAGCCACTTATGGATTAGGTTATTTATTGGCACTACATTATGACCTCTGTCTGCTCTATCAACACAATAAATGGTCGAATTCTTCCGTTGCATAGTCGTCTCACGCGTATATTACGCTCAGAAAAAAAAAATCGGATCGATTTTTTCTTTGGCCCAAGCTAGACGAATAAGATTATTTGCGTAAGATTTATTAGTTTTTAATGTATAGGAAAGTATTATTGGTCCAATCTGTTTTTTAAGAAACACCTCAGACAGTGTAACGTATGCTCGTCGGTACTGTCAGAAAGATCGTCATTCAGCTCGCAAACATTTTCGTCCGTGTGTCACCGTCTTAATACTAGTTGTTCTCAGCACCCGGCCAACATGCTCATATAAGTATGGTCACAGCAATATAAGTAAATAGATATTGAAGGGAATGACGTCAGATTCCGTATTTTTCTTTTAAGAACCTCGTTATATTCTATTGGTGACCATAATTTTGAGGATTATAGTGTGATGTTATTTGTTGAGAGGCTATTCAATTGTTTTTATAGCTAACTAAATGTGCATTCTTACAATGAATAATAAATACTTGTTTATTTATTGAAAACAGTGTTTGTATTTTTTCAATGTAATTTATTGGGCGAAGTGTGTAATAAATTAGCACTAAATTATTGTGTTTCGTAGAAGGTTAAGTTAACTATAACTTCCTAACTGAAGTGGAGGGATCAGGTTCCACTCCAACTAATTTGATACCGCCCTTACACCGATGCTTTAGCGGTCTGCAAAAAAGACGTCCAATAAAACTAATAAACAAATCTGGAGCCCTTTTTGCGGATTGAGAAAAAAAAATACGACACGAAGTACCAGGCGAACATAACACATAAGGAGCATGAGTTAGATGGTCCCACAAGTGCGGGGAACGGCCACTACACTGTGTTTACGGTTATTTGAGTGGGCGGAACGATAACGTCCTAATTTATAACGTTAATACTTGGCGATTGTAGCGATCGCGCCCATATGGCAACGCGATGAGCTCGGCATCGCTGCGACTGTGAGACACTATTTTCCTTTCTCTATGATACTCCGGTAATGACTACTATGAGGATATAAAGTGTATATAGTGAATACTGAGAGTTTTATGAAGAAGATACATCTTACTATTGTAAATAATAATACTTTGATTAAATACAAAATATGTTTCCTGACGGCCTGATTAGCGCAGATGGTAGTGACCCTGCATTCTATGCCCAGAGTCCCGGGTTCGAATCCTGGTAGGGACATACTTTCTGTGATAGCATGAATGGTTGTACACAATTCATGGATGTTTAATATCTATATAAGTAATATATACTGGGTTCGTCCCTAGTCCATTGTACGGTACCCATAATACAAGCGTTGCTTAGTGCGGAACCGTATAGTTGGTGTGTTCGTTCGGCGATATTTAATAAAATAGCGCGATTCGATTTAAACCTGCAATTCCTTAGTATGTTTGTAATCATATTAGAATTTCGAAATGACGATTTTACTAAATAAATTTTGCTCCAAACAAAATGATAATTATTGTGATTAGTATTCTAGTATAACCCTTGGTATAAAAAGTATATACACTTTTAAAAGTAATATTATGGTTAACATGTGGGTGTTCCATTTGTATTTTTTTAATCTGTGGTGCAGACTGTAAACGTAAGTTGACAAGAAATAAAAAAAATCTTGAAATAGAATTTCTCTCTTAGTTTTCTATAATAGACCACAACACTAGTACTTTCTTTGTTTTTCATAGAGAATCTTGTGTTTATTCCTTTGAACAAAATGCAGACAATGTTTTACTGGCATCAAAGACTTTGTTTTTACAAACACAAGTCGGTAAAGGAGAATTGTATAGTGGAATAGCGACAATGTATATGTAGGTACATATTACACGTAAATAACTAAATTAAATTATCTACAAATTATAGTCGCTGGGCAAGTATTAAGTAGGATATTTATATATTGATTGAAAAGTAAGCAATATTTTTTTTGTTCCAACTACTATTCGTTGTAGTTACGCACATCTCATTATTTGTGATTAGTTAAAAGGATATTTACAGAATGGAATTAAAAAATAACATAAAATAATTGCCCACGTAGGTCAATCTTCCTATGTGGGCTCTTAGACCGATAACTAATAATGACACGAATATCGTGAATAACATATTGAAGCACATACAACCAAGCCGATTTGTGTAGTATCCACACCCGAATCACGTCCTTACGAACGCGCCAATTCGCTTGTACTCCATAAATCGGCTTGGTATTCAACATAATAATATCGCCAGACGAACACACCAACTATACGATCCCACACTTGTATTATGGGTACCGTATAATGATCTGAGGGTGAACTGAGTATGTAATACCTATATAGATACAAAACATCCATGACTCGGGTACAAACATTCGTGCTCTTCAAGGTTTGTCCCTATCAGGATTCGATCCTGTGACCTGCGGCGCAGAAAGCAGCGTCACTACCAACTGCGCTAATCAGTTCATCAGGTCAATCGTGCTTTAATATTTTGTCGCGACACCCAATCTGTACTATTTCTTCGTCTTTATATCACTACAATTAAAACGGAAAATAATGATTAACCTTCACGAGTCAGTAGTCGACCGTCCGTACCTACCTTTAAATCGGCAATTAACTGAATGAGTCGTTACTATGCGGTGTCGAAATAAAATTTGCAATCAGGGGCGACGGGGGAGCCACGGTCGCAGTTTACCGATTGTTTGCAACGGCGAGTAACGAACCTGCCCCTACACCGCGCGCATAACGATAGATGCACAGAACACAGGGCTGTCAACTCATACAAAGAAGGGAATACTCCCACTAATATTATAAATGTGATAGTTTGGATGGATGGGTGTTTGTTACTCAATCACACCAGAACGGCTGAACAGATCTTGATGACATTTGGCACAGAGATAGATTATAGTCTGGAATAGCACATAGGCTACTTTTTATCCCGGTAAAAAGGCTATACATTTTAATTGCGGGGCGCAGCTAGTCTAATATATAGATTTTGCCCGCTTCTATGCTCGTGAAACCTCGATAAAACTGAACCTAGCACTCAGAGACAATGTAGCTTCATATTAGTGAAAGGATGAGGTACATAAGCGTCGTCTATCCCTCTCACACGGATTTTATAAATAAGAATGACAGTGACAGCATGTTTTTTCGATGACCCTGCAGTACTTCCGGAGATTACCTCCCACATCCAAACTCTAAAGTCCCTTAATGCTTTTTTTTCTGTTTGTCTTTAATGTGTGTATTAATCTCAGTAACTACTCAACCTGATGTAAGGAAATTTAGTTCCATTCCAATACCTTTGCATGGGGACGCTAGCATGAAATAGAACAAATTGTCGAAACATCTCAAATCGATGCAAAAAAATTGGTAGGTAGGTGTAATTTTATCGTCAACAGACTGCTTGCAGCATGATTCACGGCGTAATGACGCATTGATCGCACCCGGCCGAGGTCGACTGCTGTGGCGCAGTTTGACTCACCAATGTATTGCAAAAATAAACATATCACACACTTTAATGCTTGTATTACTGAGTGTTTTCTTTTTTTTAAGAAATAGGTTATGTTCCTCCTGACCGGATTTCGGCCACGGCCGTCAATCTCAACAGAGACTAGTCCACGCAGGAGATATTATAATGCACAAGATTGGCGTGTGTGCAAGCACAAGAGCACTCTCTCTCTCTCTCTTACTATGGGATTAGACGGAAGTCGGTTTAGGTACTCTACGAGCCACGAGCAAGTGATAATCATTGTTGAAAATTAGCACACAAATCCCAAAAATCCCAGAGGCGCGAGCCGGGGTTTGAAACTGCGACCCTCGTTTCCAAGGTTCTACCAACTTGACTATTATCACTGCTTTGTAAAAAACAAATAAAAAGATCATATACATTATGTATATATTATTTTTTGTTTTTATTATTAACTAGCTGTTGCCCGCGACTTCGTCCGCGTGGTATTTAACAAAGACAACTGTTGACAACAGCCTGCTCGCCAATTCTGAGCCCGCGGGACGCATTGCAGGTTATTGCTAATCAAACTTAATCAGGCGCTGCGCTGCAACATTGGTTTTAATTTTTTTTCGTGAGATCCTATTTTTTTTTTCTAAATAAAAGTAGCCTAAGTTACTCCTTGTTACATCAGCTATCTGCCAGTGAAAGTCCCATCAAAATCGGTCCAGCCATTTCAGAGATTAGCCGGAACAAACAGACAGACAGACAGACAGACAGACGGACAGACAGACAGACAGACAAAAATTGTAAAAAATGTGGTTTCGGTATAGGTAAAACGTGTATACATCATATAGATAGGTAAGTGATAATCAACAGGATATACACCTCACACTTCACTCACACATCGTCATCAATGGCGGGGTGTGCTTCGTAGCGGGTGGGTACCTCGGTGCGCGTTCTGGAATAGAAGCTGTGTGTGTACGTGAAAGCTAATAACTATATTTTGTTATTATTCATTTATTTTTCAAATAAAATTAGTGTCAATGTTGATTACCGAGATCATTTTATAAGGTATGTTCAACTTTTTTTAAGAGTTTTTTATTAATTTAGTAGCTGCCAAGTTATTATAAAAAAATGGATTCAATGCGGTGATGACCCTGCGAATAGTTTTCAGGTTGAAACGAACGGGCGGATGCTTGGAATAACTTAAACAATGCGTCTGAAATCTTGTCTAACTGCTTGACATACCGAATGTTCAATTCCCGACGCCGCACCGCCACCGTCTGCGGCCGTGGCTCCACCCGCCGGATGTCTTCACTGTGTTCACATACAGATATACCACTAGCTGTGCCTCAGAATCAAATGTAAAAGAAAATGAATTTAAATGTTATCATCACAATAATTTTTTTTTTCAATTTACTGAAATTATTTTTTCACACAAATTTGAGCGTATAGCCGTGGACTTTATTTGGTCTGGTACACACAGATAATAAAACTTTGAGAGCCACTGTACCCCATAAATACATGTTATATTATTTACATTTAGTTGAAACGCATGTCCGCATTTTATCTCCACGAAACTGCTACACTTGAAGTCTATTTTATTTGTGGCTATTTCATTTAAGCTCACGACAAGTATGGTAGCAGAACATTCAAGATTAAAATCTTTAAGATTTATTTCAGTGTCTCTTGGTCCAGACGTGATATTCTGCAAGCTATATTGTATCTATGGCAGCGCAGATGCAGCGCTTTATCCAGCCGGTATATAGCACTAAATTCACTCTAAAATCTGGTCTTAATAGCTATAATAAATACAGCATCCCAATGCACGTTTTTAATAGTTTTATAAATTTATTTAAATTTTACTTAAATTAAAATTTTAGAAATGTAACGAACAAAGATTTCTGTACTTACTTAAGTACTCACCCAAAAAAAATTAGTAATCAATACTCAGACGCTACTAAATCCCAAACTATAACGTTTAATTACATGCAAAAAAGCTTTTTAATGTTAAAACATAATAAGGCTCAGTTCAGATAAAAGACGCGATAATTTCGTGACGTCATTCGGGGCTCTCGAAAATCGCGTTAACCGTTTATCATTAGCGTTCTCGTCACGTGACGCTCGTCGAAGTCGCATCAAAGAGGAATTACTCGTTAAATATCTCGGCATTAACATGACTAAGGAAAGGGCTTGTGCATACTGTGCGATTGGAAGCATTCGATAGTTAAAAAAAAGCAAAATGTGTTTTTATTATTTTAATCCAGTATTCCTTTTGAACACGGTTGATTTTTTGAATTTATTTAAAATAAAAAATAAATTTCCAAATCATAAATGACGGAGATCTGAGGTAACAAATATAAAAAAACCTCCTCCTTTTTGAAGTCGATTAAAAAAAAAGCATTCGCCGATAATAATGATTTCAATTGATAACGAACCGTTATGTAAACGTCTTCTAGCGACATTTATAAAACTTGTATATAATTGTCGTCTCAAATTTGTCTTACTAAACTGCATGGTGTGAAACAGCCTTTAAAATTAAAAGTACTCATTCTAAGCAAAAGTAACGAGGGCAATTCTCGTGAAGCGCACCGCTGAAATACGAAAAGCACTCCATCAAGAGCCCAGAATATTTCGTGAAAACACCGAACCGCCCCGTAACCAACGCTATTAGGTCCTCGTTATAAGACCCCAGCTAAAAAGAGAAATATTTCACAAATATTTAAAAAAAAGGATGATTTTAAAACTTAAAAAAAAACTGTCTGAGCTCTTGAATGAGCTCTTGATAAATGAGCTCTATTTTCTTAGTTAAAACTAAATTATGAAGACTCAGATAAAGTTATGACTTTTTTTATTATAATTTAATTTTTGAGATATTTTTCAAATTAACAAAGGCGTGTTATACCGTACCGTAAGTTTGTATAAATACATGTATATTTAAATGAAACCTGAATAATAGGTATTGAATTAAGGGTATCCTGATAACACGAATGAATTTCTGAAAATGAACAAACAAGTATAGTGATGTAGGTCGTGAAACGATTCCGTGAAAGTCTGGCGGGGGCCATAAATTACTTGTGAAATGAAATAAAATTAGCAGTTTTTGACTAAACATTGTATTTTAAAATAATTTAATAGCTGTACTTCATGTAGTCACGAATAGCTATCGAAAAGAAAGGGCATTTTATTAAAGAAAGGGTGAAGATTGAGAAGAAAATCGCTGATAACCTCTTAGTGGCTTTACCAAAAGGTTTGGTACCTAATTTTAAATGGATCCCAGTCGTATTTATTTTAGAGGGCCAATATCCAAGGGTCCTAATAACTTGATAGACTCGACGTTGAATGTAAGGTTTTATTTTAGAATCTATAACTGAGTCATGAGGTATTGACCCTCATTCTAAAATTCTGCGGCCACGAAAACCAAGGAGGTTTTCAATCGATATTAGGTCATTGCCATCATCATTTTTATTTAACAAACTTTTTGTAGGTTTGATAAAAAAAACAAATGTTTTCGCATGCTAGTTGTCTATTAATAGTCTAGACCAGAAACATAACCAAAAAACTGTACCAATTTCTAATATAATTACTTATCTATTATAAATACCTGCCTTATAAAATTATAAATAAGTATATTGATTTCTTATATTTAAATACAACACATTGATATAAAACTAATTTTAGAGATTTTATCGCGTTTATATTAAGTTTTTTACGTTCCCGACGTTGCGGCTGCTTTACAGCAACGATGATCACGGGAGGGCTGAGGTGGTTGACGTCCTAGTGTCATAGTTTGAACCGTGGTACCCTCATATTTAGTGGTTGCTTGCGGTCACATCTACGCAAAAAGTGCTCACAATGTCTTGAGGTCTTGCAAAATCAATCAATTTTGTTTTATAAACACGATAAAATCCGTATAATTAGTTTTATTTCAATATAAGTAAGTATTTAAACATTTAAAACTACTGAATCCAAACTTCCCTTTCAGTAGCTACCGTAGTATCTTTCAGAGTTACTGGCGTTTTAAGTTTATTTTCATGTCGAGGGCTTAACACTTATCGATCGTTACTACCAGACTGAGCACCGCTTATTTATTCATAATCTTATTTATTAATTATCTTTGAAAAACTCCGCTTCCCACGACGATGATTGCTTACTGTTTACCTTACTTTTGTATACCCTGATATTGTTGTTGTTTTGGATATAAAAGTAAGGATTTCTTTCTATAATAATATTACTAGGTACGCCAGTAAAGATACGGTTTACGAAAATGTTCTAGTTCTTCGACACATATTTAGATATATTTTGCAAATAAGAACCCCAAGTCGGCGTTTCAGCGTCAAAAAATTCAGGTGTTTGCACCCCCGTAGGGAGAGCTAGGAAGCTAACAATATCTTTTCAGGAAAAAAAGGTGACCATAATCACACTAAATATAACATAAATAGGATCACAAAGGAATTACTTGTTGCTCAACACCCTTTTGAGTACGCTTAGCGGTGAAGCGTTACAAACCTTTGTGTAACACTGTTTTATCCATATTCAATATAAGAAAAACATTATGTATGTTTATGCCTTTGTAAAGTAATAAATATCGCCCGACGAACACACCAAGTCTACGGTCCCTCACTAAACAACGCTTGTATTATGGGTACCGTACGATGGACTGAAGGCGAACTCAGTATATAATACTTATATAGATGTTAAACATGCATGAGTCGGGTACAAACTCGTGCTCATCACACAAATATTGTCCCCTACCAGGATTCGAACCCGCGACCCTCGGCACTGACCATGACTTGAACATTACTACCAACTGCGCTAATCAGGTCGTCAAAGGATATGATGCTTTCTATACCCAGTTTGAGTAACCGATTTCAAATCTTAATTCCTGCGTGGTACGCATATTTTGAGCTGCCAGATAATACCAGATTGTACCATTCCACTTACGTCACTGGATACTTTAAGAGTTTTTTTTCACAAAATACATATTCTAAAATTGTTAGGTCCACAACAAGATCGCAATGATTTATATTTAATCTGCAATCTCATTTTTATAACTATTCGTATTAAGCTTTTAAATTGAATTCTATAAACATTCAATCCCTTTATAATTGAGTTAGCGAAATTGGAATTACACCTACGCAAAGTATACACATAGGTTCTATAAGTTATATATCTGTAAACAGACACCTGTAAGCTATGTATTTTATGCAATCTAATGAATATTTAATGACGTAAATCTCTATTCGTCAAAAAAAACTGAAAACTTAAATTCAGGTTTTGTTCTGACGTGAGCCAAGTCGTAGCGGTCCGATTCGCGTTTTAAAGTACTTACATACGATGATAAAACGTTAATGTCATGACTTTATTTAAAAAAAAAAGTATAGATTAACTTACCCACCACCATATAAGTATGTATAGGTCCAAATCAAATTAGTTAAGACCCCAATAGTATACAATCAATACTATTTGATTGGATAAAGCAGAATAAGATCACAGTTTAGGAAAAAAAAAAAAATATGAGAAAAGCATAAATTGCGATATATTCTCACTTCAATTTAAAAACTGACTTCAAAAGATATTGCACAACAAACGTGAAAGATACTCACTTAAAACAACCAACGCGATAGCGGGAACCATTTCTACCGGCGCATCCAAGACCTCGCCTATATCAAACGGGACGAAAACATCTCCTAAGTTGTTTTCCTAAGAATTTCGCCAGCCATATTCAACATTCGAGTCTATTTAGATTGCTGTAATGCCGTTCAACCTGCAGACGACTGGCAGCGGGGTGGCGAGTAAGTCAGCCACTTTGCCCCTCCACAGTCGGGTAATGGCCCCGCTACCTTTCCTCCAAACACGTTAGTTCGGGCCCGGGATGTCAACCCTGAGCTTTTTATGTCTGATTTAATGTTGAACACAAAGAGCATCGGGAATACACTCAGAGTGCGCTTCCGTTTCTCTGTTTGGGTTCGACGGGTGGTTAAATTTTCAACTGAGGCAAGTACATTGCTCTTAGATTTGTGAAATATTGAAATAGTTATTATAAATTTTAAGTACACGTCCTCGTCCCCACACTTGGAATCCCTGTGTCGTAGAGACTAGAATTTTAAAACATAAAATGGGTTGGATCTAATGAACCACCCAAATGAGATAGTCACTTTGCTGAATTATAAAAAGAGATAGTTACCGTACGTCTCATTTGTTTTATTATGTAGCTGTCTCTCTCTGTTGGAGGGTTAATCTGCACATGTAAATGAGTCATATGTAGGACGCAATGCATAGAGGACTAATTTTAAAGTGCCTCATAAAGACGACTGCTCAGTAAGAGGTTAATTTGTTATGAAACGTTTCAGTATTCTACTGATAGAAAAATAAAACACTATAGTAGGATACGTCATTAAAAATGATTATTCCCACGCACTTAAGCCCAACAGCAATTTAAATTTTACTCAAAATAGTCAGTTTGCGTTCACCGTAAAAAGCTGTACAGCACACGACGCAAATAAAATAGGAAACGTTGAAAAAGCTAAAGTGCCTTCTAAAAATGTTAACCAAAAAAACTCATGCGAGCTCGCACGGAAATTAGCCGCACGAAATTTTCACCGCGCGGTCGGAAAAAAGAGCGAAAGTGGAAAGTGTCACGAACGACATTTGGCATTCAGCCACGGACGGTATTGATGCCACAGACGGGGGCCGCTTATTTATTCATAAACGTTCAAAAACTTGTCAGTGGTCCCAACCGGCGCGCACCTCCGCCAACTTGCATATCAGTACGTTCCCTGTTTATTTTATTCTGCAAACATATTCGGCCACGCCAGACGTCCTCGCATCTCTTTTTGCGAAGAACAATCGGATACACGTCAAATGGTGTTTTGTTTCTGATTTCGTTTCGTGTCTACTTCGATAAACAGCGTGAGTAAATCGTAGGCAGATCGTGGGTAGGTAGTTACTCACTTTATTTATTTCCAACATTGAAAATTTATGCTCATAAAATTTCCAGTGAAAAGCTCTTTTCAGTCGCACACGTTTGCGTCGTACCTTCGGGTCTCTCTCAGAAACACGTTTCATTTATTTTGTTGTTCTAAATAAGGGCAAGTATTTATTTCAACATCAAACAGAAACATAAACATCTTTTATAGACAGGTCTCAAAGTCGTCTCAAAATTGTTTATTTCTTTAAAATACGCTTTCACCCGTTCCATTTTACCAGGCAGTATCGATAATATTCTTTGACAAAGTCGTAGAGATAGCGCAATGGACTGAAAAATAAAAATAGAAAACAGCACATTTCATGCTATTTCACCAAAAAACTGAGACTTACGTGGTTTTGGTGCTAGATATTTTAAAACATGAAATTTATTCCGTGATCGATGGTTCTTAACCCAGAACTTAATCTACTAACGTTTCGTTTTACGTTTCAATAATGACGCTATTCGGCCGATTAATGATGGCTTGCACGAAACTAAAATTGGTTTCCTAAAGAACACGTCGTCGTTCAGGGAATCCAGCCGCGTCCGTACGATTACAGGCTTACACGTTGAGTGGGCGCCGAAGCGGCTATGCTGGCTCGCATTGACCAGGTTTATATAGAATTGATGACCCCTTCGTGACCAAGCTCACTTTTCATAGCCGAGGGAAAGTTTTATGGGTTCGCGGCGCTGTATCCTTGTCATACTACCGTCTAATCTGTTCCAGCTTTTACTTTGATATGATTTGGTGATGTGAGGGTTGCAAGATTACAAGGGCAATTGATTGAAACTGATGGATTCGTTTTATGGCTGCTACTTATTAGGGTGGGTGTGCATCCGCCAATTATATTTATGTGATACATTTATAATTACTGCAGGTATCAATTATTTTTGATTAATTACTGTTATTTAGGCCATTGGATATCAACACACCTCAAGAAATAGGTTCAGGGAAAAGAAGACGTAGGTATCTTAAAGTAGTTCATAGCGGGGAGCAGTTCGGCAATCAAACCTTAAGACAAATAAGAGAATTGCTACATTTATAGTTTCACTATACCAGCGAGAGAATTTGTAGAAAAATCATAGTTCCGTCCATTCAATTTAACTAGTTTATTGGCTATGATAAATATATTTTACGCTCGAAGATATCAAAAACATTATGGAAAAGGGAAAAGATTTTATTAGCGCAAAAATAGTTTGTAAACAAATCAATAACTTTTTATGAATCGCAAGTTCTAAAACGCAGGATGTCACAGAAAAATGTGTAAAAATGCACTTTCACGTAGACTTTCTGAAATAAAATGGAAATCAGTTTGAAAACTACGAAAGTTGCTGTACGATATAAAACCCGTGTATGCGTTTGAAAAGTTTTAAAATGGTCGTCAACAACTCATCAAAATCTAATAACAGGAGCTTAGTGTGCGAGCATCTCCTCTCCGGGAGGCTGGCCGCGGCCGTCATCTCGCGTCTAGACAAAACGCTCGGCTTCGTGACTTTTTCACAATTCGCAATCCCACGACAATCGTACACCACCTCTCCGTACCTCAGAGATCGTCGAACATAATATTAAATTTCGCTCCGAGGTCTCAGACGTTGCAATCCATTATGCGATGACATCGAAATTAGAGTTTTATAGTTGGATACAAAATGAAATAGGAAAAAAATAAATGAAGGATCGAGTGTCGACCCGCGGTGGGAGAATATAAAAATGTATTTTTATACCTTTTATGTTACCTATTGAAAAGGAGTAGACATTCGTGTTCGTTTGTACAACAATAAATGTCGCGTCTGTTAGATATGTACACTAGAAATGTAGCATGTCACTCAATAATATTTTCAAAGATTCCAGCATAGAAATATAGTAGCGAATATCAGTTGAATTTCAAATGCACGATTTCCAGTGGAGGCCGTCTGACGCCACCACAACGCACCCGCTCAATTTCCGCGTGGAAAACTAAATATGTGGGGGTTATTATAATATCATATGGCATTTCATGCGATATATCTATTGATGGTTTGGAGTCACTGACTAATATAAAGTAGAGAAAGACTTCTGTCTTTCTTACTTCTAAAACACTGTGTTAGAGATAAGTGGAAAATGTTTGCATTTGTAATAATTACCAAACATATAACTGAATACAAAAAACAAATAAAGCATTTTTGATACATAAGTACATAGTTTGCTTTCATATTATTTTTAAGTTTTGTTTTATTTTTCTGTTTGTAAATATTTAGTGAGAAGTAAAACTAATAAAGAAAATAATAATACTTCTTAAAAATATATATAAACTTAAAAAAAAAGCATAGCCTAGACAGATCTGAGTGATTTTATAATCTGCGCATTTGTAATGAGCTCGATAAAATAACGAGTCCATCTATCGAGTTGTCGCGTTAATCTACAACTCGATATATGGACTCGTTATTTTAGCGTGTCAGCAATAGCGATCGGCGCTTCAGCCGATACACAGCGCGATAAGCGTTCGGTGGAGTCGCCGTCGGAACTCGCACGGAAACAATGACAGCCCCCAACTGATACTGTGCAACTGCACGGGTGACAGGTATTAACATTGTTATAGAGTTTCTGGTTTGTATGTATATATTTCAAAATTGAGCCTTAGTGCCATAGACGGTGTGCCTAAGACCCTCGTAAAGAATCAAGCAGCAGACTGCGTAGCTAAGGCTGAAGTTCTGCGTCGCTCCGGAATGTACGACTTAGAAGTTTTACTCATCAGCGCCAATTAAGGTGGTGGCCAAGTCCTTTATATAGATGATCACAGTTTTCCAAAGCTTTTTAAATGGCAGAAGATAAACGGAAGCGCAGTGATCAGGTAGTGCTACAATGATATGTTTAAAAGGCAACAAGTATGCTGAGATGAACACGATAAAAAAGACGTCTTGGTCGAATATCTTCTACAAATTCGAAACATTTGAAAAATTCCCCACAGTTTCCCAAGTGTGATACGCCAAGGCCGTTAACTGAGTTCCAAGCTCTCCTATATTTACACACTATACCTAAGCCAGTACTGTAATGCTTGCGATCGAATATAAGACTATCTTTGATCTAGCGAACCATATCAGCTCTTTATATTAATACATAGGTACTAAACCTTCAGTAAGTAATAAGTAAATAAAATTCATAAATATCCCCAGACGAACACACCAACTTTACGTTCCCACACTAAGCAACGCTTGTATTATCGGTACCGTACAATGGACTGAGGGCGAACTCAGTATATAATACTTATATAGATATTAAACATTAATGACTCGGGTACAAACATTCATGCTAATCACACAAAATTTATCCCTACCATGATTCGAACTCGGGACCCGCAGCACAGAAAGCAGGGTCACTATCCACTGAGCTAATAAGGTCGTAAAAAGTCATATATCTTCTTCTCTTGCCAGTTCTATTCCATAGGAACGGTACTCAGAACGGGTAGTAAAGTTGTAGCTTAGTATTTTGTCAAATTGTTGACGATTCATAAGTACTTTACTTAATTAACATTAATCCAAAATATTCTTGATTCTGAATGTTACTCTCTTCCACCGTCTCCAAGCATACCTACGACTAAAGGAAAACTACGACCGTATATATTACTCCATAAACTGAGTAGGTACCGCCCGGTACGCAATATCATCGCATTACACCGTTCAAACCAGGCTCGTGTAATCTGGCGTCATACATCGGATATTGTGTTTACCCCACATGCCCGACCATTGTCCGGCGATCAGCTAATATCACTTAAGCGGTCGACGGGGTATGTGAAACATTGTCTGGGAAAAATCCCTTTATGATACACGCAGTCTAGTCATCCGTGGTCTCCGAGGAAGGTTTCTGTGATATTTTTATTGCCATTTGTCCAGATGTTGTTGTCAATGGATGACGGTGCTATCAATGGGCTATTGTTTTGTCAATGGTTGTTCTTTTTAATAGTTTTTTTAATAGTTTTTTTAGAGGGTAGCCTACGACAACTTAGGATATTCTTACAACTCACGAGTGTGTCAAGAACGATACTGAGTTTTAAATCGACCTATTTCCATTGTAGTTATGTTAAGCTACGACTAGGCGAATGTTAAGCAAATCGATTAGGTTTTTGGTATATTGATTTCTTATATTTACGCGAAAACTACACATTAATATAAAACTAAGTTTATGGATTTTATCGCTTTTATAGTATTATGATTTTTACGTTCCCGACGTTTCCGCTGGTTTACAGAAACCATGGTCACCCCGTCCTCTTCCCATGACCATAGTTGCTGTAAAGCAGCCAAATCATAATATAAAAAATAAAATAAAATCCTTAAAATTAGTTTTATTTCAAAGGTTTTTGGTAAGCAACTTTCCATTGTAGTGATGGCTCCACTCGTCGTTCATCCCTTTTATATACTTGACTACACCGTCCTACGTGTTCAAGATCCCCCATTCGGTAAAGCCATCATTTTGGATGCTAAGTACGTAATTTGAGTAAATTTCTTATCGCAGCGGGAGCGGAGTTGCAAAAGTGTGTAAATAACGGGTTATTCGCGCGGGGCTCAGGCGATGTACCGCGGGTGTACCGCGCTCCGCTGGCAAATATAATACTTACATAATAAACAATACTTAAAGTGCTTTCATATAACTATTTTGTATGTATTTCTTTATGTTCATTAGATTTGATAAACAAACTGAAAGTACTTACGGTTCTATTAAAAGATTCCTAAAATTGATATTTAAAAAAAAAACAAATCGAGTGGGACTGGCCGAAAACCCTTTGCCGAAATGCACTAAAAATAATTAGCAAAGCATCCAGTTTCCGGACAGCTGACAGTTTCACCTGCGGCTGTGTGGGCGGGACGGCGCGGCGCCGACGAACAAAGGGTCCTGTGAAAAATGGCTTACGTAATTAGCTAGTCACAGTTTTTGTGAACGTTTTACAATGTTATTATTTTTTTCACACCTTTACCGTAATGTGAAAAAAATGTGCAAACTGTTTTTTGTTGTCACCAAATCGAACACAACGAAGCTATGCTTTTAAACATTTTGTATTTTATTCTTTTTTACCTTCTATTTAAATATTATATTCAATGTACACTACTTAATCTATACATCTATACATATAAATAAAATTGGAGTGTCTGTTTGTAATATTAAAATAACCGCTTTTTACTAAGTGCATTTGGATGTATACACGTTACCTATACCGAAACAACAATTTTTATAATTTTTGTCTGTCTGTCCGTCTGTCTGTCTGTCTGTCTGTCTGTCTGTCTGTTTGTTCCGGGTAATCTCTGAAATAGATGGACCGATTTTGACGGGAATTTCACTGGCAGATAGCTGATGTAACAAGGAGTAACATAGGCTACTTTTATTTTAGAAAAAAAAAATGGATCTCTCGAAAAAAAATTAAAACCAATGTTGCAGCGTTGCGCCTGATTAAAGTTTGATAGCAACAATCTGCAATGCGTCCCGCGGGATCAGAACGCGAGCAGGCTGTTGCCAACGGCTGAGTCTTTGTTAAATACCACGCGGACGAAGTCGCGGGCAACAGCTAGTATAATATAAAAAACAACTCATACGTTTATTATATTCATGGTGCAACATTATGCACGAAATTCATTATGATTGGGAGTGTAAGAGCAGAAATTATTAGTTTGAAATTTCCCCGGGCTTATCGTAAATCCACATCTTTAGAAAACTTAGTTCTATCTAGTTGGAGAGGCAGCTAACTAAAAGTCGGGGATATACGCATATTATGTACAAAGTTCTTGCATGGTTAGTTAGTCATGACACAAGTCAACATCGTATCGGATCAACTATGTCATTGCTAAAAAATGTCAGTACCCCAAAAACATATTTTGGCTCCAGTAGAAACCTATTCTTATATTATTGGCTTGGAAATGTTTAAGAAAATTGATAGGTTAATTTAAATTTTAATAAATTTTCTGAAAAAGTTTGACGTTCAACAATATAATGGTCATAGATAAGTTTGAGTAAGGCTGCATTAAGGTTCTAGTTCGAGTTCAAAATATTAAACTCTTCGTTTTAGTCCTCACCTCCTAGACTCTACGCAGTAACGGAGTGAGAGCAATGATGCCTCAACTTACGAGAAGTAATTGCAATCAAGATTTAGAAGATAATAGAAGTTGCTCCGAGCTCAGTTGGCTTCGTGATTTCATTAATCGCGGTTGCTCAATGAGCTTTAGGTACTTGTACCTTTGTTTTGCTTTCACAATGATCGTATTAAGCACCTAAGTGTTGTGGGAATACACAGAATTACAATTGTAAGCAAGTTGTGATGAAGTTGTTTAACTTTTAAGTTTCCAATAAACAAGCGGTGTACCTCACAAATGGCTTCCCAGTTTTTATTATGTCCTGTAGGTATAATATTACAGTGGCGACAGCCATTAGAAGCTCTATTTACCTCCGGGTAAACAAGACTGAATTAATGAACAGGTACTAAATTTATACTCACGATAAAAACTCCAAAACTGACTTTGCCTTTCAAAAAATATCCCCAAGAAATATGAGATAAAAGTATCAAATTAATTTTTAACAAAGCATCGCAAATACAGCCTCGCATTTTTCTTTTGTGGCACATTACAATGAAAATTCGTTTTGAAATTCGACTATGGCGCAAGCCACCTCGCGGGAGGAAATAATGATTTATTTATGTCAATGGGCTATATCCGAGAGCGGTGTTTTCCATCGCAAATTGGTTATTGTTCGCCGTATAAACTTCTTTTATTACAAGATTGTTAGTAAAACGAGCGACGGTAGGTATTTTTTTCAATTACCCTCCCCACTTGGAATAATAAAGACGGAATTTAGGAGCTAATCCGAGTTTTTTATGAAAACAATTCGATTTTTGAACGGTCGTTGAGTTCCTCTGTTTGGTTTGCGGTACGTACTGTTAGGACATAGAAGCGACTATAGTATTTTCTTAATACAAAGACATTCGCAGCGTCTAGACTTGGCCATGTGTGAAATAACCTGGCGAATTGTACACCCGCTAATAAACCTTAAACGTAGAGCATAATACTAATAGCGTATGTCACTCTGTCGTAAAGCGTGTTATTAACGAAGGAGAGACTCGTGCGCGTTTCCAATTTTAACACGACTTTCGATGAGTAAAAATATACAAAATTGAATTATCAGATAGACAGATATTATAGAGAAACGCAAAAAAAAAACCTATGAAACCAAGGAATTATTTACGTAGGTAGGTATTGTATATAGGTTTAAAAAGTCTTGTAAACGTATTATCCTCATGTTCCTCTATGTCGTTACGTAAAATGGAAACGGTTTGTTTATTCGTACTCTCTCGAGGGAAAAGATGAATTGCCGAGTTCTTTAATGCATCACGTGCTGTCTAATTTCGCGTATTTATGCTTTCACTTTTACATGTGTTACATGAAACCAAATTAATTAACTCTTTAATTATAATGGATAAAGTCTGATAAAATTTAAATTAAAAAAAAAAATTCAAGTATAACACAATTACATAGGTGGAGGGGTCAAAAATATCCAAAAATTGCGTTACGTAATACTTGAACGCTCCCTAACTACAGTACAGAATTTGATGAATCTTGGTGACAGCTCCCAGTCAAAATCTCGTATATTTTTTTGTATCACAAAACGGAAAAGTTTCCCCCGGTAAAATCATAGCATAGCGATAGCTTGTAAGTATATAACAAGATTAACATCTAGAATAATGACCCAGAAAATGGATATAGTTCCCCGGGATATCCTAAAGTCCCGCGCACTACGACAACAGAATAAAGGACACCTCAATATATCTATTTATTTTTATTTTTATTCTGTATCAGATCATTTGTGTAATAACATTGAAACACAGATGATTATTACACTCGGGGCGCTCGCAAACGATACAACTAACCCCGTGTGAAATCCTAGAAGGCTCTGCCGACTTACTCGTGTAATGGTCACCTTAGCTGGATATTAATGAGCCGGGCGTGACTGGCCGAATGGGTGAACAAAAACAAAGATGAAGTAGATGATAAATAACCGAGCATTATTAGTTTTTGGACAACTTTGGTGAATTGCTGAAGGGTACGGAATGATTCAGTAAGGGTGAACTAACCTTTAAACCTGCGCTTCTTTACCACATTTGTTATCATTACGTAAAGGCTGAATTTCAAAAAAAAGTGACAATTGTGATTTTTGCGAGCAAATTTTTTTTTTAATGATGCTATCGATACTCTATTTTCACAGATGACTTCAAATGCGCTAAAGAACCGCTGGTTCAAATGTTAGTATACCCTTTCTGAATCACACTGTATAATGTCATAATTTTGGATGGTTATTTTAAGACTATTAAATAATGCGAAAGGAATAATAATAGTTTTTTTTAAGTTTCATTCTTCAAATGAATGTCTACAAAGTAGGTTGAGTTTTGTATGCCAGTACTAGTGGTGAAACTAAATATTCGCTCAAGGGAAGTCGGAAAAAAACCTTATCTATCAGTGCACAAAAAAAATAATTAAATGCCCTCGTACTCAATTTGGTCTAGATCGCCCAATAAAATACCTAGGTAAATTATTTTGTCCCGCAGAAAACAATCAACAAAACAAAATAAAATTCGTTATCAAGCCAATAGGTAAGTACCTACCCAAATTTTATTTTAGCCAAAGAAGCCGACTGGAATCCTGTTGTATGGACTATGCCACTACAATGTATATAAGTATACAATTATTATGCTATTCAATTTATCCGGATAATACCATCCGAACTATGTATGTAAAATCCGAAACTCTAATCAAGTGCCACAGTTGAACGATTCCCGCCATGTTCAGTGTTTGCGACTATAATTAGATTAGCGTGAAATTTAATTAACGATTGAAACGACGCGGGGTTAAATTACTCTTAGCTGGTTGAGTGCATAATATAGGCTCATATATGCCTAATACACCGTAAACTTTAACGACCGTCTGGGCTTTATAGATTTAAGATAGATCAAAGGCCAGAAGATTTTTGTCTGTTCTTCCAAGTTTATTATTGCATCATAACTTGGAATAGGAGCATGGAATACTTACTCTACATCTGGTACGTACCAAATACAAGAATGGAAGACCCTAATAATTATGCTTTATGGTTCCACAATATATTTAATAATATCATTCTGGTAGGGACATTGAGTCCTTAGAGACTGGGATAAGGGATTTTCAAAGAGCTTTCAAAACGTTTGGTGGAGATATCTGGTGACCAGAACGCTGGCACTTATTTTGGCCAACGCATCAGCATTGCCATTCAACGTGGCAATGCTGCCAACGTTTTGGGCACCTTGCCGGCCGATGGTGGTGGGGATTTGCCGAGTGCATACTGATACCTGTTTAATTTTAAGTTTAGTTTATTCTATCTTTAGGTATATAACTGAATAATATCATTCTACAATAATAATAAGTACAGAAAATAATGATGATTTCTCACATCGTGTGCAGTAAGTGCATTAAGGCGCCGGCAGATGGCGTCGCGTACGACGCTAATGGCCGCGACGCGCTGTAAATTATTTAAATTATTAAAAGGGAAACATCCACCTACATACACACGGTTTGCTTACAATGTTTAGCTGTAATGGCATCAGACTATCGAAAAAAGAAACAAATGTCGCCGTCCATTTAATAGGTACATGTAGGTAGTAGATATACGTAGGTAGGTACGTGTAATGTGATTAGGTACAGCACCATAAACTTTAATGGTAATGAAAACAGCTTCCAATGTAAGACCAAGCTTGTTCATGGATGAGCAGATTGAAACACGTTTTTGCCGTTAAATAGTGCGAAAAAATGCGTTCTCATGAGTGATTGGGTTTTATTTTATTGTTATGTAAGGTAGTTGGATAGGGTGTCCATGTATTTTGGTATAGGTAAGCACCATATAATTCAAATAATATATCTCAAAATACGATATTTACACCGGTGAATGTGAACACTCTGTTATTTTTAAAACGTTTATTAAGTACCTATCTATTTATCTTTGTGTAGCTATACTGTTCTTGTAATTGTCGGTATTGGTAAAGAGTAATGCTCTATTAATAAAAAATGATATTCTACATGCATCATTCATATTTTTTTTTATATTCGATTCTCATGTACTAATACATTAAAATATTGCCACATATTAATAAGTGAGTAGTATCGCCTAGTTCTATCAATTACATATTTTCGAAGTGTTGTTATTATATTGAAGTGTTGTTATTATATATTATATTGTCTACTAGTATTAAAATTGTATGACGGACTGATGCGTTATTTATATTATGCCTGATAAATTTACTTCTGAATATAGTATAAGAGTGACCGATCATCATTAATATTGTTAACTAGTTGTGCTGGCAAATTTCATACCACCTTAAAATCAAATGTACCAGTAAATGAATTATCTTTGTTATTATTTTTATAATGATTTTTTCCCATGTTTCAATAGTTATACTGCTATTCGGCACGGAGACAAATTTTAAGAATCGAAGATCATTAAAATCGGCTACGGTAGGGTAGTGGGTTCTTGAATTATAAATGGTGTAACCAACAGGACTTTGTCATATATATATATATATCTATAGATATAGAATATAGATACATAGATAAGCTCTTCTGTCTTTAAAAGTCTATATTTTCAAGTAAAAGAAAAAAAAAACTCCATCGTTTCAATTACAGTCTGCTCTCTGGCGCAATAAAAGTGTAATTAACGTAATAATATCGTGTCGGAGACGCCTCAAGCGGCAATAAGCCGTGCATACAGAAGCGGTGGCAATAAGATGGCCGTTGCGTCGCACTCGCGAGATAATCGCACCAATAACAACAACTCGGGATGTCTAATTGCAGCGAATCCGAATACCGAGACTGCACCGAATTAAGGGAATGGTTTAAGTAACTACGTATTACTATTTAAATTGGTTTCGTTGGCCTTTTATCTGCAATAAAATCAAGGAGAACTTAGAGAGAAGTAAAAATGATAGTAAAAAATACTATAGTAGGTACCTTTTTTTTTATCGTCAGGAAACCCTGCATGGGTACCAGTCTGCCACAGGGAGATGTAAGACTCCTACTCACTAAAACCTGACGGTGCTCCACCACACCGCTAGTTGGTGGGACACGGGAACGCAAAAGCATACTTCCGCGACCCACCAGCGGCTGTCCGCTTCTGCAGACCTTCCTACGCGCGGGTAATCCTCCCCGCAAACTACTCCGGGGAAGGGCGTGCAGGAACACATTGCACTCCCTTTAACCTCAAGGGCCTGATGACTATAGTAGGTACCTACACCTACCTAACTTCAATTCGAAGATGTAAAATCTACTGGGTATACCACACAGGTGATTCTAAAAGGGTATGAGTACACACAACCATTTGTACCTGCGCTTCCATAGCGCTTTTGTAAACACATGTCGATCTATTGATTTCATAAATTAAATGTTGTTCCATTAAAATTTCAATTGGGAATTTTTGCTAGCATTTTTTTAATTGGATTTTCAATATTCTGACCTCGCATAATAACTGAAAACGCGCTAAAGAATCACAGGTTCTAAGGAAGGTATAAGGCCATATTCATATTCATTTAATTTCATCGCATCTCATTTCGTAAAGAAAGAAGAGGAAGAAGAACAGACTTAAGACGTCGTCACTTAAAATCACTAAATATTTAACCACACAAATGTAGAACAATGGATGTATTATGGGCTTCCTATATAGTAAGTATAGTGTAACTAAATTATTCATAACATTTTACAATAACAATGACCCATGAGTCAATACCCTTGACCCCGTCATTTAACAATGCCCGACGGCCGCGTACCTACATACACTCGTACATGGTTATTAACTTCGACATTTCTATGACAGTAGAACATAATAACACCATCGGAGTTTGAAAACACTATAAAAACGTTCTTGAAATATCTATGTATATTATATAGAAGGTCCAACAACAATAGCGCTGTTGGTAGTGACCCTGCTTTCTGTGCCGGGGTTCCCGGGTTCAAATCCTGGTAGACAAGCTTTGTGTGCTGAGCACAAACATTTGTACACAAGTCATGGATGTTTAATATCTATACATATTGGATTCGTCCCCAGTCCATTGTACGGTACCTATGATACAAGCGTCGCTTAGTGTGGGACCGAGTTGGAGTGTTCGTCTTAAAAAAAATTATTAAGAGTATTAAATTTAAAAAAAAATGCAAACGCAGGTACTTAATTAAAATTGATAAGAGTCAAACGTGACTTTTTGTTTGACGGGCTTCTTAGTATAAAAACAAAACACAATTCAACTATACATAACACATAAACATAATAAACCCTATATCACTTTGGCGCTAAATGTCTACAATTCATGATGTGTAAATATGTCGTAGCAATAAACTAGTGTAGCAAAAAAGCAGTGATAGCCGCCTGACGTGATGACGCTTGCCTCGGTAACGAGGATTGCAGGTTTAAACCCCGGCTCGCACCTCTGGGATTTTTCATGTGCGAATCTCATTTTCAACCATGATTATCACTTACTAAACGGTGAAGGAAAACATCGTGAGGAAACCTGCATGTCTCAGAGAACCCCTCGAAAGATGTGTGAAGCCCGCCAATTCGCACTGGGCCAGCGTGGTGGACTATGGCCTAATCCCCCTCGCATTGAGGGGAGGCCCGTGCCCAGCAGTGGGGCATTAAAAGGGCTGGAATTATTATTATTATAATTAGTATATCTAGTAAAAAAAAATTTTTTTATACGTATTAGCAAAGTGGGTTCTCCTTCCGTTACCTTTATTTGTAACGTCAATAGCCTTGGGGTTAAACATATCAATATGACCCTGTATAAAGGAGGGCCTAACTATAATAAAATAAATAAATGTATGATATTTTAATATTAATTATTAATATTTTAAAGACATATAAAATGTTGAAATTGCGTCATTTTACAACAATTTGATACAAAGTTTACTATTCCATTTTGATGAGGTATTTTGTGACAGTGTTGCATCCATAAATTAAACTGAGGGGTCGAACATTTAAAATTTAAGATACTGAACCATATAGGCATAGGGTACTAAATATGGCGTATATAAAGTCCACGCCCACGCTCCAAACACGTTTAACGTGTACCAAATTATGTGTTCAAATACTCACAACTTAATTGTAACGACCGTCACACATATCGCTTTTTAATTATTACCTTTTAACTCTCCAGCGTTTAAGTTTTTAACGGCACACCTATACGTGTAAACGACTCTTTATGATAACATATTATACGGAACTTCTATTAAATACCAACGGGGTAATCAGGACTATATATAGCGTAACATTGGTTCAGGATTAACTATTTGGAAATAATAATTTCAATGCTAAAATTAATTGGTTCTAATCCCATTTTAAACCTTGATTATTACTTGCTAAGCGGTGTGGGAAAATATCGTGAGGATACCTGCATGTCTGAGAGTACCCCTAGAAAGATGTGTGAAGTCCGCCAACCCGCGATTAGCAAGTGACGATCGTGGTTGAAAATGAGATTCGCACATGAAATCCAGATATCTCAGACTGTATTTTGCACTAAGGTTACATCACTTAAAATTAGAAGTATAGGTATTATTATTTAAACTACGATGTTATGATTTTCTCGAAAGGTATGAAATCCACATATGTCAATATAAAACTACCAACATCAACCAGTCTGGCCCTTTCCAATTCATTGATGGAGTTTGTTTGAAAAGAACTAATTCGGTCTGAGAAGTGATCCGGCCGGGCCATTAGAATGATTGCCGACTCGCGGCACGGTTAGTTGATACTAACTGAAGTTTAACAGACGTCCACTAACGGATTGAATTTTATGTAACTTAGTTAGCTCGTCTGTAGCGGAATTATGAATGAGTTTTGCGACTTCACGGTTGATACTTTTAAACAGTTAAATAGGAATCCTAGGTAATTATTACTAACGTGGAAAATCCGCTTTGTAAATGGTACTTTAAAAAAAAGTTTTGCCACTACAGTTGCATAAAATAAATTAGAGTTAAATTCGTACCGCGCAACGAAAATATTTCGCACAATCATCATAGCGAAATCCAAAGCAAGTTTTCTCCAGCGCATTTCAGCGACATGAAATTACAATTTTCAATTCAAAGACGTCATAAGACCATACCATGCAATACGTATGTACGTAGTCTAAATTTGTGAAGCGCGCAGTCGACTACGTTCGGTCTCAGTCCCCAAGCTGCACCAAAGGAGGTGTTTACATGAATTTTATACCGGTCGCGCCCTTATCAAGTCGCTACGTTTGCGCCTCAGGCGTCGTCAACCTTCTAGATATATTTACCCGCCGTTCTCTTCACTTAACTCGACTGTAACTGAAGGTGAAAATTGAAAAAGTTTATGTTACGACCGGTTTTAGGATCTGTAAATTCGGAGTCTAATTGATGCAACTGTTGGGCGGCTACTGTCTGGAAAAGAGGGGGGGATTATGGAGGGAATAATGTTTTCATATCGTTGTTATTTAGGTAATCAAGCTGTGATTGCCGAGTTGGTGGAAGGTTTGCCATAGTAACGCCCCATTCAAACCCCGGCTCGCACCTCTGGGATTTCTGGATTTCATGCGCGAATCTCATTGTCAACCAAGATTATTTGCTTGCTAAACGATGAAATAAACACATCGTGAGGAATTGCATGTCATCTCTATCACCATCCTCGAAACGCGTTTGAAGTCATCCAACCCGCTCTGGCCATCGTGGTAGACATTGAACTAATCCCCTCATCCCCTCCCATTGAAGGGAGACCGTGCCCAACAGTGGGACATTAACCCTTAATAGCCTAGAGTTTCAATTTTGATACCAATCTTTTAAACCGAATGTTCACATTACTATTAGTTTTTTTATAGGTTGGCTGTACATATTTTACTGTTGTATAATATTCTTTCCAACGAAATTAAAAAAAAAACAAATGTCATTATTATTAAACACAGTAACACTAAACACAGTAATATTAAAAATAAATCACTTTCGTAAATCAGGCTACTAAGGGTTAAAAATGTCTTTACATTGGATGAGTCTGCCTGTGGTCATCTCGCCGATGTTTATAATCTCGGACGTCTAGAGATTAATAAATCTCAATGTCTAAAGAAACCTTCGAGTATTAAATTTGGACGCTGGGAAACAAGAACTGAGCTCAAATTCCAGAATTAATTATCGTGAAAACCCGATTAATAAAACAATCGTGTAAAAATATTAAAACATCTTATTTCTCTATTCAACACACGTTTTTGACAGATCTCCTGAAACCGTATCATATTTGCAATGATTCAATATTCGCTCGCGCTGCGATGCATAGGTGGGGTCTTAAACACTTATAAAAGTACGAATGTGAGTTAGTTTAACAGCAAAAAAACACCAACTTGTCCCCTGTGAAATTTATGGTGATGAATAGTTACTACGACCTCATAGGTTACGACTGGAGGGGAGCGTGTAAGTATAGCAGACAAAGTTAGCGGCATCTATTCATCATAAACTCCGCTAGGTGAAAAATTACAAAGTTGCCTTCAATAAAGCTTTAGGTATCTAAACAAATCCACACTGCATCTGAAATAATGCACAAGCTAAACCAATACGTTCAGAACAAAATTGATTCAATATAAAAATCTGTTATATTGTCCCATAACGTTGACTGCATGAGAACTATTACTAGCGAAGCTGGCGAAAGATAATGCGGCCATTACAACGATTTCCAGGGCGGAGCGCAGACGCACCTCCCAGACGCGCGCCGCTCGTAAAAGTGAAATATTATTACAGCGTTCACTGAATTTAAAAAATCGTCTTTCGTTCAAAACTATAGAATATGAGCTTTAAATCGTATAGGAAATGTAGTTTTTTTTAAGTTGCGCTAGACAGTTTGATGTCGTGTTAGTGTCGGGATGACTGCTGGATTGGAGTGATCCACCTCGGCTATATATGTACTTTCATTCGGCTACATTGTTAGTCACGTTACTTATAAGAAGAGAAGTACCTAGCGCCATTTGACGACCTGATTAGCTCAGTGGGTAGTGACCATGCCTTCTGCGCTACGGGTCCCGGGTTCGGGTCCTGGTACCGACAAACTTTGCGTGATGAGCACGAATGTTTGTACCCGAGTTATGGATGTTTAATATGTATTAGTATTATATACTGGGTTCGCCGCGAGTCCATTGTACGGTACCCATAATGGAGCCGTTGCTTAGTGTCGGACCGTATAGTTGGTGTGTTTGTGTGGCGATATTATTACATAGTCAGAATTTTGATTCTGTAGACACCAACATAAAATATGTTTATAGGAAATCCTTGCTACGAGAATTGTGTGACGTCCCTATCACAGGCATTATGTAATAAAGTTCCAATTGCATTATTTGGTTACCAAAAGCATTTCCGCTTTTCGGCGCACAAGCTGAACCACTCCACAAAGGAACACGAGAGGAAGGTGTAAAAAGCGCAACTAAGGGCTCTTACAGTTAACTCCGAGCACCAAATAGACTATACAGAAGGTTTACTTGATTTTTTTTTTCGTATTGGGACATGCCGTGGAAAAGGGCTTTAGTCTTACATAGCCTGTGCCTCAGGGTGGTTAGGGAGGGGCAGCTAACTCAAGGATGTTTCAAAATCATGATTTCGGCTACAAGCACTGCTTTGAACACTACGTCGAGTTTTCACAGTAAGCGGGTGTGGCGACAATTTATACAGGCTGTAAGTGACTTCATATCGAAAATTTATACCATGGATTCGGCGAAGAATAATAATAAATTTATTAAGAACAATATATACAGGATATTAACGAAAAAACGTTGACATCTGTATAGTTGTCAAACTATGTCGCAGTGTCAGCGCCCACTTCTTACAATGATCAAGACTTACAGTAAACTAGCTGCTGACCCGGCAAAGGTTGTTTTGCCATATAAAATAAATTGAGATATAAACTATCCTATCTTTCAAGTGGGATAAAACTGCACACAGTGGGCAAAATTTTATTAAAATCGCTATAGTAGTTTAGGACTCCATAGCGGACAAACACCGTGACACGTAATTTATATATATCAAGATTGCTCCAATGCTTGCTATTGATTGTCAATCTTTTCATGAATTATACGTATTTTTTAATGTATTTTAGCATGAAATTATAATGGAAGACTATTTTCACGTGATTTTAAATTAAAATACCATTATTAATAATTTAGATCTTAAACTGCAATGTAAACTCGATACCCCTGAGCGCGCTCGACACTCGCACGAATCGGGTACCGCGCAGACCGTTGTGTTGTGATCGAGTTGTTTACGATACATTGCGCACTCATAAAATACAATCCATCATTTCTGACATACATGATTACTGTACATTTATTATAGGCATTAATTGTAATTACTATCCTAAGTTTTCGTTACCTTACACTCTATATAAAGTAAGACTTCTGCACGTATACTCTCTGTTCAAGGTAACTCAGCACTCATCTCTTGTTTAGAGCTTGGAGAGTGTTTTGAGCAGACGTCTGTAATTAGGATAAACTCGTAAGAAGTGTGTTTGACGAAATTCACGTTGGCATAAAGACAATTATTGCTTTTTTGTAGACTGTAACTTTGATATTATCTTTGTAGCTCATACAAAATAATGAAGAAAATCTGTCTGTGAAAAATACAGTAACGAACAATAAGTGAACAAACCGTCTTACTATGGTATTTGCGAAAGAATACCTAGATTCCTACTAACTTTTAAAGAAAATATGGGTGAAAACCCAACTGAATGGATTTATTCTTTAAAAAGTATTTAAGGTATAGGACAATATTTATTAATGAACAATTCTTATTAAAGATTCGTATCTTGCAAATAGCAAGAGAAAGAGAAACATTCATTCTTTCTTAAATTAATTAACGTGGAATTGCTTGATGACTAAAATAAACGTAATTAAAACTTTCGAAATTAACTCCCGCCTGATTTCTTTTTTAATTTGGGCCTGACTTGCCTAATTCCGTCGCGCAACGGGGGTTTGACACACCCCCTAATCTAAACCTGACCCTTTGTCATAGGAAAAAGATTTTTTAAGGATTCGCAAGTGCCCAAGGAAGTTTGTCTCTAATTTAGTTGCTATGAAAGCAAATTTTTAGACCGTGGAGAGTTTTTATTTTGTAATTGACTATCCCTTAACTTTTATTTAGTCGAATTTTCAATGAATTTGTTACGAGGTTTCTAAATGGAATTCTAGAGGAATGTAGGCTTAGATTTGTTTTCTGAGTATCTTCATCTTACCCTACGCACGGAATATAGTAATCCCTTAGCCGTGGTAAAATTACATGGTATTCGCTGTTCTCTGTACACACAACAGAATGTCCCTAGTCACATAAGACGTTATATTTGTAGATTACAGAGGTCCTTTACCTGTGCTCGTCTATTTTACACCGTTCAGTAGCTTTACGAGTCATTACTTTCGATGACCAGGCGACCGTACGTGACGATCAAACTTACCGCTCCACCGTTGTCCTTCACAGCGAAGCGAAGCGAACACAAAAATATACATTCAACAGATATCAGAATCAGAATATTTTTTATTCACGCAGACCATTGAGTACAGTACTTATGAATCGTCAAAAGTTACAAAATATTATGCTCCTACTTTACCACCTGATAACTGATTAATACTATTTTATTACTGATATTTAAAACATTTCTGAATGGATTTTTTTGCATTCATGTTTGTTATTTTTTAAAGAATGAGCACGATGAGGATTGTAGGTATTTATTGGCTTGTATTGAAGCATAACATAGAAGGTAAACTACGATGAACTTAGTTTTGTTTAATTAGTCCTACAATGTTTTTTGTTATGTATTGCACCTATAGTAAACTAGTTACCTGCGCTATTTTTCGTCGGGAAAAAAATAGCATAATGCTCGCCATCGCTTCTCTCCCACGTGAGGCGAAATACTATCCGATATGTGTGCGCGTCATATTTTTTTTTATAGACGAATATAAAGTCGCAGGGTGTTCATCAGGAGACAGTAGGCCGCGCTGGGAAGATTGCAAAACGATGGAGCCCCAATTTTATTGCTTGTTACGGTCCATAAACACGGCCTATGGCTTGCCGTGGCGGTCGGCTGATAATGTTGGTGGATTTTTTTTGATGTTTCAACATAAAAGTTGTTTAATGAGGTAGGTAGTGGGTAACATTATTAGGGCGTTTCGCATTTATATTCCACGAACTATGAATATTGTAACAACGTCTATAGATAGCTTCGGTAGAAATTAAAGAGGTAATTAAGATTCAATAATTGTGAGACAGTCTCACAATGATTGCGATGAGCGATCTGTTCAAACTCGCCACAAGCTATGTGAGTTTTTGAAGCACGTAACATATATACAAGACTCCAATGGTTGTGATCGGGGTCTTGTATATATGTTACGTGCTTCAAAAACTCTCATAGTGCGTTTCAGTATTTTGTGAGCGAATCGTCATTTGTTCTGATATGCATATTCATGGATGGCGGGTCAGATCACTTGCGCTGCATGTGCCTAGCGAATTAATGAAGAATGTAGCGTCTCGATCTACTGCCGCCTTCCAACCTAGGCAATTACCATCAGGTGAGATCGAGATCAAATACTTGCCTATAATGTATAAAAAAAAATATATATATGTCGTCAGCAGCGCCATCTAGCTTGTGGAGAGGTTGATGAGGCTTCCTTTATCCGCTAAGAAATCAATGTATACTTAAGTTGATTTTCTTCAAACTTTACTTGGATACATAGCTTCCTGTTTATCATGAGTATATCCACTTATCAATCAATAGGCTACATCAATATGGAATGTTTTACATCAAACAAAAACAAAAATAAGTATATTACTAACATGAAAATCGTTTTCTTTATTTAGAAATGTACTTATGTAAGTAAAATAAAAGATTTTTACGATCGTAACTATCTGAATACCGCTTCACAGCTCGCGTTTACGGACTAATGCAGACATATCATAAAACTCGTACTGCCCACTTTAGTTCATAACGTGCCATTTACTGCTATGTTGTAAATTAAATAAAGGGTAATTTTATGCACTATTCTTGAAATGGTATGGTGTGGTATGGTAATGGTATACAGGTGATTTTCAAGTTGCGCGGATGGTCAAATTCGAAACTATAGAGAAATAGCTGTTGACTGCGACTTCGTCGGTGTGGAAAATGTGATCGTGAATTTTTTTATTAAAAAAATTACGTGTTTAATCAGAGCTCAAGGGAGCTATTATACGAGTACGTCCTCCAATTTGATCATTTATTTCGTGTAGGCCTACGAGGGGTACTTAAAAATTTACATTTACATGTTTTTTCTTCACTCTACAACCGGATGTGAACGCGATCTCAACTGAGAAGATCCGACAAGAAACACCGCGAGGTTGGCTTATTTTTACAAAATTCTTTTATTAATAGCCATATTTATTACAAAATAAAAATTAAGAAAATTAAGCTCTAGGGTGTTGCCATGTGAGGCGTACATAAGCTACACTTTAACATTATAATCGATATCGTTAATACTGGACACACGAACGAATGCCTTCGGACTATATTCAACGAACACTTAAAATAGCAATGGTTAAGTAAATAAAAGAGGCACGAATCCAATCAGCTCAGTAAACAGTGGGGAGGTGGGGGCGACTCGAACACTATATAATATGTCCGCTTCACACCCATGTGGTAGAAATGTTAGCGTAAAATTCTTTGTCTATCACTGCTTCCATAGATATGATATCTATGAAAGCAATGATTGACAAAATAGCAGTGATAGCAGTGATAGATAGCTAAGATGGTAGAACACTTGTCTCGGTAATAAGAATCGCAGGTTGAAGCCCCGGCTCGCACCTCTGGGATTTCTGGTGCGAATCTCATTTTGAACCACGATTATCACTCGTTTAACGAAAAACATCGGGGAAACCTGCATGTTTGAGAGAACTCGGAAACCCCTCAAAAGACGTGTGAAGTCCGCCAATTGGGCCAGGGTGGCGATGTATTAAGTTTGCTTAAAAAAATACCTTAAGCGATACAACACCATAAAGTTAGTAAAAGTAGCAGTTTTTACAAATCTTATGGTATTGTATCGGATTAGGTGTTTTTTTAAGCAAACTTATACTTTGAGACATCCAATGCAGAATTTTAATATCGCAAAACACTAAATTACATCGTAAAGATGTCCAAATTTTTCGTAAAAAAATAAAAACCATTGACATTTTGAATTTCGCGCCCTGACCCTGAGCTTCCACCTTAATGTCATTGTGAATTTATTATTTTCAATTTAGCTGTACCTATCTACAAATTGCATATTTTTTAAATCAACAAATGTACATTATAGGTATTTACGTACCACAGCTTATTGTTTTTTATAAATAAATATATAGGGAGAAACGCGGGGATATCGGAACAGTCTTAGTTTTAAACATGCAATAATAATGTTACTGGCATGTTCCGAAAACGCAATAAAACTTGTTTTATATAGGAATACGTAGGTTTAAAAACACTCGGGGGCCCTGCCCACTGCCCAGTTTATAGCCCCGCACTTAGAGGCTATCAAATTTCTGTAAGCCCATGGTAAACTTATCCTACCATAAAAGTAATAGCTAACCAGTGGACACTTACATTTCTATTAATACAAGAAACATATGCAGTAAAATTTACTTCATGCGCGTATTTGTACAGTACCTATTTTACCTGAGTTAGTACTCATCAAGATGTTCTAAGTTTTTATGTTCAAGATATAATAACAATTATAATAATCACCTAGCCTACCTACATATTATCTCAGACACTATAGTTGATTACGTTAGTATGTACCATACATTATTACGCACTCAAAACAAATAATTTATTTATCAGTTCCAATCGTCCTTAATTTACTCTACGCGTTAGACTCGCTACATTGCGAGTGAATTTCGCTACTTCATTATATTTTCTAATAGCTTATTTGTGCTGTATCTTACTTATAGATAAATCAGAGCTATTATGTTGTTCGACACTAACCGGTCCTCTGGAGAACGAGTTACCTTAAACAGATTAAGTAGGATACTATTCATCAAGTATGGCTACTTTGGGGTCAGTTTAAAGCAGTTAGAATGTCTAAGTGTTTGTTAATTGATTTATTATGGATATTGGTAAGGACATTATTAATATATAGGTACCTAATTTTTACCTATCGTCCTTTCTATTCATAAATTGCATGCTAGGCTGAATATAGTATAATATTCGACTTATTTACCTCGAATAATTAATAAGCTGTATTCTAGCGCTTATGGGGATAATTTAACAGCTGTTATGCAAACACTTTGGTTTACGTTGGAAATAACGTTTTAATTAAATGCAAATATCAACTAACAAAATGTTGGAAAATTTATTTGCCTATTATATTTTTTTAAGTAAATAAATAGAGTCTACTTGATAAGTATTTGTAGGCGTACCTACTTTATTTCAATGGATTATCAACAAACTTAAAACCTAACATCGGTTTTGCGCCTGCTAAAGTAACCTACCTCCCCTACTTTAATTCCCAATCGTCTTTCCGCTCATTAACCGATTGCACGATTACGAGAATCCCTTGTATTTTACATTCAGATGCAAATTAAATCTCTGTAATACCACTAATACTCCTAAACGCATGTTCTCAAGAAATTCGTAGCGTATCTCTAAATTAGGCGTCGGATTAGAGTTCCGAGTTCTCGATGGGATTCCGTTTAATCCTTTACGAGGGCGTGTGAGATATTGCTATGGTTTTCCGGCCGCCATTATTTACTTTGCCGAAAGGTTGATATTTATTAACTATGGGGGTTTGGACTGGTCGGTTTATAGGCGTAGGAAGTGTCTCCGATAAGGCAGGGTGTTGGTGCTATTTGTCAATTTGCTTTATTAAGCAACATATTTCAATTATCTTCCTCATAATTATTATGGTAGCTATTTGTCTTCCAGTATAGCTTATATGCAATATAAACCCTGAACTAATCTTACAGTTATTAAAAGCACATTTCAAAAGAGCAGTAGATACTTTTTCATGCTATTGTAAATATAAACATTTTATGAATTTAGATGTGTGTTTCTATGAATAAATAACATTTTTGTATTCTTATAATGTCTCATACTAACATTGCGAACTAGGAATGGGTAGGTTAGGACTTAGGTGGCACTGTCTCGCCATTTTACTCGTCACGTGTAATCAAGGCATTATTCTAATTAGCCGAGCGAGTAGTGTTACTAAAGAATGCACAATGAAACGAGAAAAATATGAATGACGGTTCGTACGCCATAACACCACCGCCGCCACAGGAGTGTGACCTTTTTCCTAATAATAATAATACCAGCCCTTTTAATGCCCTACTGTTGGGCACGAGTCTCCCAACAATGCGAGGGTATTAAGCCATAGTCCACCACATTGACCCAGTACGGGTTGGTTTTCCTAATAAATAGAACAATATATATAAAAATACTGAAGCGTCCGAGTACCGGGTGCCTCGTGCAGTGACAACAACAGAATGTTGAAAATAAAACACAGATAATTTTTTATATATTTTATTTTTATAAAGGTTTCATTGTATTCATCGTAGGTATAGTGTCATTTGAAGTAGGTATATTTCATAGCTACATTAGCTTTTCAATTGGATAATGTGTAGTAGGCGATTACGTATAAGTTAAACACTTGTAAGTTAATTAATTAAAAAAAAGTATTGACAATTCAGCACGAGCTGGCATGAATTACAATTATTCACTGAAAAGTAACAAACAGTAAAAAAATATAATAACTTATTGGGAAATTAGTAAAAAAAAAACAAAAGTAACTTATTGGGTTATTCAAAAATTGTGCATTAACTAAAAATAGGTAAATTATTAAAAAAAAATATTCTAACTTAATTTAAAAGCTGCTAAACATAAATTGTAATATTGTACCAGATGCGGCACTGTAAATAAACGATTTATGTAAGAATGGATTATTCATCTAGTTATTTATGTAAACTACAACATTCACGTCCTGTGACGTTTATTGTAACGACTCGTTAGTTAGCCAATAAGTGTACAATGTTTGAGCCAATATGCAGGCAGGCCTTATTCCCGCAGCCGGCGGCGGCCCTCCACGCCCTTTAAAATAATTTCCATTCAATAACAGTCAAACAAAATTGGACTAAACAACAAGGAATTTGTACTTTGGGAAATGTGATATTAGAGAATCGACTAGATCCTCATCAAAATGAATATTAAATACTTAATAAACATTGTTTTCATAATATATAATATAAGCAATATAAAACGTAACATAATCGGAAATACTAGACAATAATATAATTCTGCTAAATAACTGAAATAATTCAGGTCTCTCGCCAGCACTGCAGTGGGCGGTCCACGGTAGATAAACCCCGGATCACGGTAAGCCGACGGTACCGACTAGACACGGCTTGCGCAAGAGGATCTCGGCCCGAACAAGAACCGCCCCCTACAGAGCTGACGACACAGAATTTTCTAACAATATCATTATAAATCGAAAACTTTACTAAGATTTTGTACCGAAAATGTATCTAGGGTCGTATTTAAATGATATGCTTGCGAACAGCAACACTTTGGTTTAGATCACGAATGCAGGAATGCCGCCCGCTCGACTCCACGTAAACGAAAACAAAGTAATACTCCCCATGTCGTGTCCCACTACACATTCCGCTGTTGATCAGTGTTGGCCGCTTGTTCGGTAGTTCTGCGTTTTATCGATATCATATTAATTATAAATGTCACAACATCAAGCCGGTATAAAAAACACTAAGCCTACTAAACTACTACCTGCGAAAACTCTTTTAAAGAGTAAACTTACAAACTAGATAGGTAAATTAACACGAAGCCCGCGCGCTCGGGCGGCGGGCGCAATATCAGGATCCGTATAAAATATAACGTGTTTTTTTTTCGCCTCCAGTTTTATTACAATTTTCTGAAACATCCTATAACTAGATTCGCTTTCCCAACGTTACAATATAGACAATACAACGCTCACAATCGTTACAAAATTATATAGCTTTTCAATATTTTAAATCGTTACAAAATGGAACTTTCTTCTTATTATACTCAGAATAATGTTACGTAACCTATGCTTTTGTTTGTGCCAATTTCTTACGCATCGACCTCGAATATACAAAAATATACGTTAAGACGTATCGAAGATTTAAATTACATAATATATAACTTTTACCAATGGTATAGACGTATTTTATAGTTTATTTTAAAATGTCCCTTACAAGTAATTTCAAGCACTTATTCTTTATTTAAAATTAAACAATTGGCGTTTCCCATCTGAGCTTCTTTGCAACTTTCCACACTTTGTCACTACCAAACCGCATTTCAGTAAAAATTGTAAATAAAAAAGAGATCACATAGAAAAACACACTAAAATATGTCCATAATGCGCGCGTTGCGCTCTGATAACTATTGTACCATAAAGAAGGAACAACAGAAATGTTAAGTACAAAATACAAATACAAATACCAAAGTGATTCATTCATTCAAACATACTCGTACACTACTGATATAGGTACATCAATTAACAAATGCTTTTAAA
Organism: Pheosia tremula; assembly: GCA_905333125.1. NCBI lineage: Eukaryota > Metazoa > Arthropoda > Insecta > Lepidoptera > Notodontidae > Pheosia > Pheosia tremula. The sequence goes on along the minus strand of HG995404.1, from coordinate 7,148,517 downwards.
TATAAATATGCATTAAACCGCCAAGTAAGTAGCTCAATCCGTTTGCCAATGATGGCAGTGGGATAACTTTATTTTATTAATTGGGGTTCGTACAATTAAAAAAGCCTTTAGATATTTGGGTTGGATCGGTTAAAAGTACTCACCAGAGTATCCGCCTACAAAGCATCCGATCAAATAGAAAATGCAAATATAGTTAAAGACTTACAAGCCTACTTATACAATGACCTATTGTTGCGTGTCGAATGTGAAGAAGGAATCTCCGCATATTCCCCGCGATTGTGTAAAATTGTTTAAAAACTTTGGACATAATACCGTTGGAGATTGCTCCTTAAAATTGGACACACAAGTGGTCTTACACAATATCTATTTATCGCTGTGATACACGTACATACGAGATCGAGTCTCGATTTATCGTCTTACAAAAATACTACACCTACGTTTCCAGTAAAAAAAGTATATTACTTGATGTTTAATTTAGCATTATTAAGTATACGTATTATTAGAAAAAACTTTACCACTAAATTACTCGTTATCGTTATGAAAGTACAAAAGTGTTTATGTTATTACAAATAATGACACTCATACCCTGATGCACCCCGCGCATTAGAGCTGGCCCACATTATGTATCATTGTGACGTATCAGATTCCCGTATCGTATCGCCGTTTCGTTTACAGCCACGTATCCGGTTGTGGATGCCACTTATTTTATCCGTATCGGCTTTAGTGCTCGGTTCGTATCGGACGTACCGGGACCGCGTTTAAGTACATCTACATCAGCGATCATAATATGAGACGGCGATACGGATACGCTCGGAACGGCACAACGTATCATTATGTGGACAAGCGTTTACGTAGTAAAAAACGTTAATTTAATTGCCACGCAATATTTATTATCATTACCCAATTCGTAAGTTTATCACCAATTTTAAAGGTTTTTTATTTTTACAAAAATGTACCCGCTCCATTGGAGACCGACGAACTTAATTCAATTCGCAATCGTATATTCGAATTGACTTTCCAATAAGTATACCTTACTTAGCCAGCCTCGTTCGCGATATCAGTTCCTAATGACTGTAATGTAGGTAATATCACCTTTCACAATCGTATCGCATTTGTTAGTTTAAGATTAGTGTTTATGTGAATGATTCAGTTCTAAATTTAAACTGAACAGCCGCCGTTTTAATTAATCGCAATTTATAAGACGACATCGTCGACCAAAACTACTAAATGCGAACGAACGCGTAGTTATACCTATCTATACAAATTAATACAAAAGATTAATACGAACTTACTACATCAGTGTAGAAAACATCGAGTATCAAAATATAATTAAATGTTTTTTTTTTTCATTATTTGCATTTTTTTTCACTAACCAATAACAGCCGTATACTAGAATCAGCCAATGCGTTTATGGAATTTTGAGCTTTATGTGAATGAACGCCGGGTATAATTTTGGATTCTGAATGTGACATTGATAATGTACCCTAGACCTCGCAGGTCAATACTCCGCGAGTCTATCTTAAAGCAGGGAATATCAAATGAAAATATAGATCAATGTGAATGATGTATGTTTGCGGATATGTTCTGTTGAAAATGATATTTTTCAGTAGCCAATGTATATCTCAGGGAAATGATAAAATTAGGCATTGCCGTCCCTAAGGGATTGGATAAAGTCCTGAAGGATATTGAAATGGAAACTCGATTTTGTAATTTTCCTAAACAAATCTAGTAATTTGATCAAATGTCCAAGTTCAGTGACATAATAAATAAACAATGTTATAATAAGCATTGTTTTGGTATCGCAATTGCCTGATTACTGATTAGTGGTTCCGGATTCCTGATTGGTATCACGCAATAAATCTATTTGTAAGCTATAAATGATGTGAGTTGTTTTATTGAACCAGTTTAGGCATGTGACCAAATACTAGATTTACTTCGAAAAATAACGGACTAAAAAGGTGAATTCAACATCCTCCAGGATTTAATCAAATTCCTGATTTTATTATTTTCCTGCTATATATATATAAATTAATATTCTGGCGATCGATTTAGATACTCTGTTCTTGGAGATCGACATTAGTACAAAATATTTTTAAGAAGCAATGCTGTCGGCTTTACAAACAGCAAGTCGAGTCAAAAAGCAAAAGGCGCTGATACGAGTACCTTTTGACAATCCTCCAAATGAGCAACAGAACTTGTTTATGGTGTGTAGACGCGATTCTATCGCTAACATTTAATGTCGAAAGCCAGCAGGGACGATGACAGGTATACACTGAGTGCGTCAACTACATTACATATCACGGGAAGATTATTAATTTTATTTCACACACTTATCCGCGGCGCGAGTGCACCCGCCTATGACCAGAATGTACACGATTCAATGACAATGCTCGCTCGGCACGAGGCAATCCTTATCGATTATATTATTATTATAATGAAAAGAACGCGACGATGACTAAACTTAATGTTAAGTGTGACCACATACATACGTCCTCATTCGCACAATTGATCGATAAAGAAAACCCTAGGACCCTAAATATGAACTATATTGGAAATAAGACTGATTAACCTATATGATCAACATATGTTATGCCGCTGACGATAGTCTACTTACAGAGTGCTAGAGGAAAATGTACGATTCTAATATTATTGATAATATACTAGATATCAAGTAAGGAATCAAATCAATATACGTTATATAGCTTTATAATATGTAACAATTTTTGCTCCTACATTTAACCAACGAAAAAACATAATTACTTTACAGAACCAATAGTAGTGCTACGTCACTTGTTTAAAACGAAAACTAAACGCGGTTACATTAGGATTTACAGCAACTATTTCGTAAAGATTATCTAGATCAGTGTTACTATTAATATGTATTTGATTTACTTTATAAAATTTGCAAAAGTAACAAATTGTTTCTTTGTACTTTTAAGCAATTCACTAAATTACACCACATTAAAATTCAACACGAAGAATGTCTAAATAAATTGTTATTAATTACAAAATTTAACAAATATTAAGTATGTGCAAATAAACTAAGAAAGTTGGCAACGTTTGTGTTAATTACATTTAGTTATCATTAAAACGGAACAAGTAATTAACTGTCTAAAATATGAATATAACCAAACACATACTTGTTCAGATGATGTATCATTTGTGTACAACTGAACTATTGTATCACCAAAACATCGGGTTACTATTACAATTATCTATAATACAACCTTTAAGTCTCGATATTCCAAGGGAAAATCATTAACTTTCAACCAAAACGCAAATAGGGGTGTTATAAGTTTGACGTCTTTCCCCCAGATTAGAACTATAGAATTTTCCATCAAGTAAAAAGGGCATAAACAGCATTGAAAAAACTAGTTATAAATTAGGAGTTTAGAGATCAAATACTTGCCTATAATGTAATAAAAAAAAAAAAAAAAAGAACAGTAAGTACACCACATAGATGGTGACGTTTTCAGGATAACTCGGGGCTCTGAAACTTATTCATAATCGACTCAGTATGTAGGCCTTGAACCGAAGATACATATAACTAAATCTGTCCGAACAGGGATTCTTATTTTAGATTGTAGAATATACTATGGTTTGCTATTTTTTCCATCAGTTTAGAGTAGGTACATAAACTTTTTGAATATATTACTTTGTCGCTTACGTTGTACCAACTCATTCACTTTATACTCTATAAAAAAAATCAATGTATGGAGCCATACTGGTTGCACTATAATTCACTATTTTTTTTCTTTTGTATCTAAAGAGGTAATGTTTATCGACTTTCAATAGGTACTGAAATGTCTTTATAAAATATGAAGTAAACAGCCGTTGTTGAATGGGAGAACTTTAATATTAGTATTAATGTTAAGTATCAATATAGTTTTAGTTCGATTTTGTACCGGGGAGAGGGGGAAGTCAACGACTCGATAGTTCCGACGAGTCATTGCAAACAAGTCCTATAATACATCTACATAGATGGCTCTGTATTTGACTATTAAACAATTATGATTTTTATAATTTGTGTCGCTTGCACTATATGCGCGCGCGCATCGATCGCGTTTCACTTATCTCATTTGTACATGGCCACCATCAGATGATCTGGTTCATTTTTAATATTTTTCTAAATATACCAACAACAGCTCGTTTTATTACCTTTTTTTTTTCAAATACTTTATTGGATACATATACTTAAGTACATTTAGGTAAATGTACATTAAACTTTTAAATATAATTCTATATACGAACGAGCACTTCTATAAAATTAAAATTCTATAACATATGAAACGCGATCGCTGCGCAACGGCTCGTTTTAAAATAGTTGGGATCTTTGATATTGTTGAGATTATGTACTATCGATTTATGGCTAAGTACACTAGAAATATGCAATATTATCTCATTAAATACTTTCCGATAAGCTTCTGCGTGTAATAGAATAACGCCATATTTACAATATTACGACATGCTATGATAAAGATATTGCATTAGATATAATATTCTCAATCTTAGTATAACTTTTCAGCGCAGGATACTAGCAATTAAATTGTTAAAGAGATATTACAAGCACACAAGGCGACTGGCTACTATATGCACCGGCGACTGCGCAAGCGACGCCGCTATAGAGTACAATATTTTACGAAATATATTACTGAAGTTGTAAGATTCCGACACTGGTAATAGTTGGCATAATTAAATGTCGGGGGACACGGCAGTGCCCCCGGCAAGTCGAGCAAACAAAACAACTTTTTTTTTATTGAAATGCACCAGTCAAAATAATTTCAAGTTCCATAAAAGCGCATACTTATTGGCTAGATAATACCAGACTGATTCAGATTGTATTATATTAAGTATGCGTTGAACTACTTTTTAAGCAGGCTTTTTAGTTATGTGGTCTCCAACTTTTTTTAATGAGAAACTCACTAGGGGCGTAGCCAGTACTCCCAGACCATAGAGAATTACGAAAAGACCGATGTCGAGTTGAGTTGAGCCCATTGCTTCCCTCGAGTCAGTGCAACGAAAGATTGCGGGCTCGATTCCCGCCTAAGCAAATCGAACCCGCAATCAAAAAACCAACACAGCAAATTACCAAGTCGGAAATGCAAACTGTTTAAACCAGCGCATTTAAAATACATATAGTAGTGCCAGTCGACCGTCCACTCAAACCGTGGCTTAATGACAACGATGAGATGAAGTGAGATGCAGTGATGCGGATGATGGCGTGGTGACGTGCATGCAGGTGATGGGCCCTACAACTACGTAACACATACGAACTACTTCGAATTCAGTCCAATATAAGAACAGAGGTTGTGCGAAGTCTCATATCGAATGTACAAGTTTCTACTTGAAAATACTGAACAATATTGCGAGTGGTTCTTTTTTATTTTAAACTTGGCTGTGCGCACTGCCTTGTGCATTGACGACGAGGAATTTGTTCGATATGAAATAAATGCAATGTATTTTTTTTTAGGTTTTGTTTCGTGATTTATTGGACGATATTATATATTGAACACACTTCAAGTAGAAACGTTTACATATATGAAATGGAAACTCGGCAACACCTCGGCGATTAAATTAGTAAAATGTAAATGGCAGTATCGATTTTAAGAAGGGTAATGCAAAAAAATTTTACCTATAAAAAGTGTCAAGTCTTCGTTCAGAATTATTATCTAAATGTTGCGCCTTACGGGTAGCGTGCTACTCGCCTAACTATCCGCACCACTTTATATTAAATTTTTCATTTTATCACTAAACACTCACTAGTACTAAGAATTATCACTTGTAATCACTTTGCGAGTAATAAGTATCAAATGTATAAAAAACCTTACAATACCTAAAACATTAACGTTAAACAGTTATTGAGTAAAATGTGCAAACCACTTACACGCTTAGTAAATGTCGAAGCCCTATCCACTTATAAATAAATAGACATTCATGATAATAATAAGAAAACTCTTAACCTAAACTATTTAGTTAGCCATACATGTAGTTTTTATAACAAAGAAAAAACCTCCCTATTTACTCTTTAAATAAATTAAAAAATCAACTGCCCTCTCAATGATCAGTGGTGGCTATTAACTATTTCATAATTTTCAATCTAAAAGGGCTATTTTTTTTTACTGATATGGCACGATTCCAAAACGTTTAACATGATTCTTTCACAATTTCTCATAATAGTCCGCTAATCACTGAGATGTAAAAATAATATGAAATAAAAAAAAAACTAAAGTGATCAATTCCACACTTTACAACTCTACAATAATGTGGAGATATCATAGACATGCTAATCATATTATTGGTGACACAGCAATTACTTACAATTAAAATCCTCTACCATTATTACCTTTAAATTATGTATGCGTGTGAAAATGATATTAAAGACAGGACAAACTAACATGGCATTTAATAGACATCCCTTACACTAATAAAGTGCCATTTGGTGGGAGGAAATAAAAGTTCGCAATAAACCTACACAAATATTGTATAACACTTAAGATAGGTTTAAAATTTTGCTAAAATAAAACATAACTAATAAACTAAATTGAACTAAACAACACGCCACTCGGACGCCCCTATCAGATAGGGCCACCAGTATCACTGAAATCGAAGGTAATCAATAATTTAAAACTTGCCTTTAGCTCCTTCAGAAGGAATACTCCCATTTAAGATTGAAACAAAAAAAAAAACATAAAAATGCAATTTCTGGCATCTCTAATTATTATGTTCGATGAAAATCAACGTCTAACCAACAAAGTGCAGTATAAAATTAAAATAAAATCAATAGTACGATCTAAACTGACACATAAAATTATTTTCAATAATACCAACTTAATTTAACAGAAATTACCACTAGCGTCCAGTGACGCACTATAGTCCGTACAAAATCGCAATACAAAAAAGTTCAATTGACGCCGCCACGTAATCCGATCCACACTGTTCAACCTACGCGATCTGGTTCAAGTAGTTCATGAAGTCGTTAGAGAACAGCTGGAGAGAGGGTTCGGCGAGGGGCGTGCGGGGCGTCACGCCGCACCCACCCATTGCCGGCCGCTCCAACGGCTTCGGCCTGAGTGCTGCCAAATACCGGTCGGCGAGCGACTCGCCGAGGCTCATGGCCAGCGTCTCGGGGCTGAGGCCGAGCAGCGAGAGCGAATCAGTAATGCTCGCGAGCGTTGGCGTCGAGTACTTGGCCGGTTCCTCAGCGGGCAGGTCGGGCGCGCGGGACGCCATGCTGGTGTTGATTACGGGGCGCAAGGCGGGCGGCGAGGCGCGGCGCGGGGGAGACGGCGCCAGGCCCCAGGGGTCCGCGGGGGCTGGGGGGGTGCCGGGAGAGGCTCCCGGCACCGCCGTCTGTTATGGCCACTGCTGAAACAGCGGGTAAGCCCGTTTTGTGAAGCAGTAGCTGAGCGGCTTGACGAAGTGCGTGTCGAGCACGCGGCAGTGCGGGCACGTCACCGGGTGCGAGTAGTCCGAGTAGTTTAGCCGCTGTTGCGGGTGGAGCAGCGGCTTGTAGCAGCTGTTGCACTGGACAAACGAAAGAATGAAATTAATAATCATAAGTCTAAGGATTAGCTGGTGGCTTCCCCCTTTGAAAGACGTTACGGTCTCTCAGAAGTATGAAAAAATCTTACAATCGGTAGGGTAATCAGCCCAATCCAAATTTGAATGGCAATAAAGGCTAGAGAAGTCTAATAAATCCTTCAAGAATGTTTGTAAGTTGAGTAAATTAAATCTTATTTGTGGAACTTTTAAATTGGGGAGAACTATCCAGGGATCCCAAATATAGACACCAATCCTATAATATACCTTCAGTCTCTCAGCACAGCATGGGGTCGCCATGAAGATGTCGTACGAGTACATAGTGCCGAGCACCAGAGATGCACCGTCCCACTTCTGCCCGCAGAACCGGCAGCGGATGGTGCGCTCGGGGTCGTACCGCTCCAGGCAGCCCATACACACGCACGTCAGGAATTGCGTGCGGCCCTCCACTTTCACCTGCCGGGTGACGTCACACATGGTTCACAATATCATGATTTGTAATTCCTAAGAATGATTATAGTTCATGAGCTATTTAGGAATTGCATAGGTAGGATTTTTTTTTGATTCAACTAACTATGGAAATTTTAGTTCTTTAAATTAAATTTACTCGAAAGACGTGTGAAGTTCGCAAACTCGCACTGGGCCAGCGTGGTGGACTACGGCCTAATCCCCCCTCGCATCGAGGGGAGGCCCATGCCCAACAGTGGGACATGAAAAGGGCTGGTATTATATATGTATGTAAGGTAAATTTTGTTTAACTCACAAAATAACCGTATGTGTTTATTGGGAAACTGTACCTTTCCTAACATGGAAAGGATACACAAAACTGTATTGTATAAAACTGTACTGTCACAAAACTGGCTTGAGGATTAGGATCAAAAGGACTTTAAAAACTACGAATGTAGAAATAACTCGCGCCGAGGGGGCGGCATGCTAATTCTAACGTCAAACACACATGCGAGTATCCGTGAATGTTCGCGAGTCGTCTCCTAATTCCCTGTACAAATAACGCAGTCGAGAAGTCCTGCCAAGTCTGTGTACACCGTCTGCCTCGCAGTACAATTAAATAAAACTTTCTGGATCTTTTTTAACTGCCAGAACAGTCAATAGGGGTTTCTTTAGCAGCTGATTTAAAGTATTCCTTATTTAAATGAGAGAAAACATTTGCATGTAATTTTGGTTGCCGTTAAATGTATTCGTAATTTTTAAAGCTGAGACGTGCTTTATTATGTGAGTTGTTGTAAAATGTAAAAATGGTTTCGCTAATAAATATTGACTACAAAACTAAAATATAACCTTTTTTGAGGGTATTAAAAATGCCATTAACGTCCAAGCACAGCCCGCGGCTGAAGTACCAGAACATAGGCATGTCATATTTTTCATGGGATATCTAATTGACAGGATGTTGAAGAGAGATTAAAAGAGAGAAGGGAGAAGAAATAGAGGACATCATTGCCGGATAGTTTATTTTTCTGAATGCGCGGTAGTGTATAACACCATTTTTGTCAATTAATAAATGTGATAGTTTACAAGAATAATAAAAATCTGATTCTATTACCTCAACAGCGCTGCTGGTATGCTGCCGCGGGCTGAGGAAGAAAGTGCCGTCGACCAGTGGGTAGCGGTCGAACACATGCAATGTTTCTTTGCAAAGCGTGCAAGTCACTCGCGGCTTGTGCTGCCCCGCCAATGTGGACAGTATGAACAGCCGCGTGTCGTCGTTGCCATGGTTACCCTCGTCCTCGATCTGAAACAACAAAAGAAACATGTTACTACATTGTCAAATAAAACTTGGACAACGGGCCAAGCAGTGGCTTTGGTACAGGAGTCACTAAATGGACCTTCACAGTGCAAAAAAATATTTTATACCTAATAGACTGCTATTGCAAGTTTGGCAATATGAAACGTTCAAATTAGCTTTATTAACCATAATTTCACACGAAAAGCGATAGACTGCTCGCCCCGAGCCGTCTCGCGCAGACGTTATTGTAAATCCGCGCCTGAAATTTCAATATTTCATATCCCACATTTACATATTACGATTAATGCATCCACCCACCCACGACACTTACCGCAACTCTCCCTTTGTAATAACACAAGTAAATGACTGCATAAAGTGGAATAATGAAAGGCTGAAAAGGCAATTACGCTAAATTCGGAGTCGAAGTCAAACAAAGGCTCACGAGCGCCGTAGAGATCGATTGTGAAGCACAATTCGTTCACGTACGAGCAATTTGTGAGAGCGAATAATAATGAAAGTTTAACGAGTCTGTTGCAGCGTAGGCACCAAGGTACGCCATAATTAAACAATATTATGAGCTGACAAAGAGTCCATTCCCAATTTCGTCGTATTGATTAATAAACCATTGTTCTTCCTTTGGATATAGTCAGGGTAACGTGACTCAGTTTTGTTAGCGGGCTATGATATTTAATCGAGCGCTAATTCTTTACGGTGACAAACGAAATGATTCGATGCGCATAAGTAAGGGACCTATAACATTCCGGCGTGCACATATCGATGCTAGGCATTCCTATCTATTATTAGTGACGTCGTGACACCAGGAACACATAAAACGTATGCAGCGAGAGCGTTGACCTACGCAAACAAACTCAGTATGATTTGCAGTATAGTGCAGTGCAGTTTGCCAAGAGACGAGCGGGCGGGGGCGGGCCATCCGGCATAGCAAACATCGCCGCGGTATCTGCCACCCGACAACGTCTATTCCGGTCGTGTGGAACGTTTCGTTATTTAACAGCGATCATAACATTCGAGGCCGAATGTTAATGCTCCTAACCATTTGTAAATTGCAGTCAGACGCGTGTCGTCGATTTGGAGCGTGATAAATAACTGGCGAGCACCGCCTGCGCGGGACTCGCGTGATTGATTCGACCGAACGAGCATCTGCTAACTCCACACACGCTATAGATAGCGCCTTATGATTGATAACGCCGAATCGCCGCTCTTCGTTTCGCCGGCACACCGGGGACACGGGCACGAGCTCGCGGCTAATGAAACGTCTATGAATTGCTGTGTTAATTAAAACGGCGACTGAGGACGACGCCTCAGGACTAATGAGTGACAATTAAATTGTTAAGTGTCGCGCTCACGACGACAGTTTAGTGAGGTTGCAGGTCGCGGGCGATGAACTCGCGCTGCAAACTTGCACAATTTACTTTCGCACTGCAAGATTGATGAGCACTCTAACGCGGACTATTTATTTACTCAATCCGATCACGCTTTGTCTTGCAATCGTCGCCTTTTATAGTTGTCTACGATGACTCAGCGCTGTAAACCGACACATAAAACTTTCTGCACTTTTAGTGAGTGCATGTCGTTGAGGTAACTGCTAGTCGCGGCCACAAATATAGGAATAGGACAGAAAACGATTCGGTTCAGTATAGAGTCAGTTAACGCGAGCGCACCGACCCATTCGACCGCCGCAGACGACCGTAGCTTCCTTTAATTGCGTCTACTGAATTTACATAGCGCGGTGAAACTTGGCAGTTAGAAAACTTTTGCGGTTTACGAAATATTCCTGGCGCCATATTCAGCCACATCCTTAAGTGTACACTGTACGGTCTTTGATAATTAAATGATGTTTACAGAAACAAAGTCTTCAATTGCAGTGGTATAATGCGTGAAGTTTGGATACTTTCGCGCACAAATTTAATCTCGGTTCCGTTCGTTTGTTTCGATGTTCAAACAACAGCGAGAAGAGTTCGTTTCCACGAGGAGACGAGAACCATGGAAAGTGCTCGAAGCGCCGTTAGTACTCCACGTCCCGCAAAACGAATGTACACACATTAAAACTTTCCGAATTGAAGGTGACGCTATAATTATAGAGCTGCATGGGGTGGTACCTCATGAAGCGGTAGTGCGAGTTTACCGTCCTTAATCAAAACAGCAATGCAATTATAACGATAATATGACGATATCACAATGAAAAAGTTACACAACCCTATAATTTTTATTTTTTTCCATCTATTCCGAGGAGCCTTTAATTAAAACAACTACTTAATAGGTTTTGAAAGAATACAAGGATCTCTTTTATTTTCGAAGCGTACAAGAGACTAAAAACAAAGTAGTTACATTCTACTAACATTTTATATTTTCCCTTAATAAACAGTTGCAAAGTAATTCATGCTCCATTGTCAACATCGTTTCCCATTGTTCTTGGTATCTATGTACTCGGCAGAATGTTCACAAACGAGCTTTTATAATATAAAACGGCGGACGTTGTCGACCCAAGGTTGAATAACGATAATAAATCTGGATTGTTCCCTGGGGTGGCTTATTTTTAATTAGCCAAATGAAACTTTTCCTATTATATTTCGCCGTTGTCAGCACTCGACTTAAGAACTTGTAGTTAATAACGATGAAAATGTATTACAAAGCGGAACGCTACTGTACCGGAGAGAGCTGAAAGGCCGAGAAAAAATGAGAAATATCGCCGCAAATCCAATTAGCCCCAACAAGATACCAAATGCTATTGATCCGATAGGAGAAAAAATATTTAATTGAACCATTAAACAACTCGATTAGGGGAATGAAGTCTGAGATTAATTTTTAAAAGCCATTTCCATCATAACGATTTAGATTTATTCCTGAATTGCAGAATGTGCCGAACTTATGATATATTGATTGGAAGAATAAAGCTAAATGTTCCGTATTGAAATAGTTATATAAGCAGTTATCCCAATACTACTGCGGAATCAAATACTGCTTTTGCCTTTTGGCTTTTGCCCGTGGCTCGTCTGGGCAACCATAAATGATGGTCATTAGCTTAACCCTCAATGAAACACATATATGACACTCGGGATAGTGTGAAAGAATTTTCGGAACGGACCAGCAGCTTCATAGGTTAGCCCCTACAAAGTGACGACTTTATTTCTTTAAAGTATAGAATGATTGAAAAGCAAGGGAATCAATTTTTCACCAGTGCCATGTATATAACAATAAGTTTGCGAGCGGACGGTATTTGCGGCGCTCTATACGTATATCCTGGCGGCTACGTTACGTTGCGCCTCGTATTTGCTATTGTCTGAGAGCTTCACGCTAATACCTTGCTCTTTGTATCAGAAAATGCATCCTACAATAATGCAATTGTTGGATTTTGTACAACTTTTCTGTGTGGCCCCGCTGGTCCAGCATTTCGCTTTATTTACAGCGGCCTAGCCGTGTTCCGGCATGATGTTCGGTGTTGCCATTCATGGATGGCGGGTCAGATCAGTTGCGCTGCATGTGCCTAGTGAATGTAGCGTCTCTATCTACTGCCGCCTTCCTACCTAGGCAAGTATGCTCCATCGTAGATCTCATCGTCACTTACCATCAGGTGAGATCGAGATCAAATACTTGCCTATAATGTAATAAAAAAAAAAATGTGTATAATACATACAAATATTTTGTTGTAACTAAGATACACATAAACCATCACTTTTGTTTCATATATTATGAGGATAATGAGGCACAATGGTACAATGAATTCTATCTTAATCAGAGATACCCGCGCAGGGCAACGCAGATCACAGCTTACTATAGAAAATTATGGTTTTACAGTTTCGCGACCGATAATCTCGCGACTTGTCTGCTCATCAGTATTCACCAGTCAAAGGACCCAGTGGTTTATCTGAATCTTGAGCATTTATTATCCTTGCAGCTCTGCCGGCGTCGGTACTCAATTAGAGCGGGGATTCATGAGACCAACAATTTGTTAATCTCCGCAAATGGGCTCAAAAAGGAACGAAGTAAGCGTGAAGTATTAACGGTATTTTACGAACACATAAAATTCCACCTTTACCTTCGCTGCAAGTGTAAATATATTGCAAAAATTCAGTGTCGTGAAAGATATTTTCTCGCGTGAATTATTAACGTGTCCCGACATTCCGCATTACGCGTGACGCTCGCTATATGAATTCCACGATACATTGAAGTGATAAAAGGCATCTTAATTCGACGCTAACCAGTGACGAAGAAATTCCGCTTACAGCTATACATGTACTACGAAACATAAACTTGAAAGGTGAAGTATGCAACAAAGTCGTTATTACTTTATTGCTTTCTGTCTCCTGAGGATATGGAGTGTCTGAATACCGTCTCGTCACAAACGCGAGTGACGTAAAATTTAGATTTAAATTGGTGTTAAGAATTCTCGAATGAAGACCGAGTGGGTGTTCGGGGGCATTGATGCGATTTTGATGAGGTTCCCTTCGGGCACGTTCGGAGACAGTAGAGACTTGACATTTTTATTAAAATGTTGTCGGACAACCGAACGATGTTGTAGATGAACGAGGTGTCGTAAATTTGTCGATGGTAATTGATTGTGTGGCGCGTCCGACATAATGCAATGCTGCAATCGAAATGAAAAACAGCCACGAGCAAGTTGTTAAAGGAATCTGGACGTTGCGATGTTTGTTCTGCCGCAGACGTCGTCGGTTAGTTCTCAGTACATGGAAAACTACTTATCTTGACTTCGTTTTATCGTTAGCTGTATTGTTATGCCAGTTAGTGCCCATTCAGCTAACGCGTCATTACTGGCGAAGATAATGTGACGGCGCTTGCTTTACGGTGAGTAGGTACTTCTATAAGAAGATATCAAGTTTAATTATTGTGACAAGTATATTTGACTTTGCTTGCTCTATAGCTGCACTTATCAAAATATCATGCGGTCAGTATACATACGTTTTTATCACAGTTTGATAATGATACATTGTATGGAAGTACAACAAATATGATAATTGCCGGTATGTAAATGCAATTAACAAAGTTGGTCTAAATTTTGTGATTAAGTGCTTTGAAATGATAAATCTTATCGGTGAAAATCGGACGAAGACAGTGGCTAGGTTTTTGTATGTCATTTAAGATCTATGGGTAAGTATAGTATTAACAATGTTTTCATAGGAAAGAAAATGACGATTACATTCTACCAACATTACGCGTAGGTCGTACAAATTATTTTATTTTTTAATGTCGAGTACAGTAATACGAGTAGTCGAACGCTAGCAATTCTATAGTAACGGTGCCAATAAACTCGTGTATGTTATCGATAAGAAATCGTTTAAGTAAAAAGTCTCGCCGATAACAGTTCATTGGTAGGAAAATATTTACATTCAACCAAGTGCTGTAACAGTGTTGTGGCTATAATTCCATCAGCACGGCAGGCCACGTGCGCACGAGTAGCCCAGCTGAGTCAACACACATAGCGTGTGTGAAGAAATTGTCTAGTGGTCTACTTCGGATAGATGGCATGAATTACCGGTAGGCCGACTAAATATCTTAGACTAGCGATAGCAAAAATCGCGTATCCCGCACAGCAGGCAGATATTGTATGATTATTGCCAACGCTATTCTATCGCAATATGCCTGCCTTATCGAAATAAGAATGCCTTTATAAGGTATCTAATTGGATTGTAATGGTGGTTATACCTGAAGGACTCTTGCAATCTTCGCATTGAGATTCGAATAATTGTATTTTTCTCTACTTAATAATAAGATAATAGTAATAATAACGATATGTTCTAGTGAAATACAATGATTATTAAACATGGCAAATATTTGCTATTTTCTCATACATTTGATTCTGAGGCGGTACGAAGTTCACCGGGACAGCTAGTATTATCATAAAAAAATACTAGAAGAACGTTGGAAACGAATAACGGACCACTTAAGATTCTAGATGCAATCGTATATTTATAATTGCATGACTTGTTTTATAGTTGGTTTTGTTTATCAAAGGTATCTGATACCTACTCAAATAAACTAGTCAGAAAAAATCGCAATTTGTGTGCATGTCTCACGTTGATACTTAATTTTATCATGAAAATGTTGCCAAATAATATTTTACGTTAATTTTATTGAGGACGGCAACACTTAAAACTATAAAATACGGATGATAGAACTGTTTTATTGCAAGTATTAAATTAAATTAATAAAACATAATTACAAATCGATGTCTACTTTATCTTTTACTAACTTTTATTTGTACCCACATTACAAATATTTTATTAATTCATTTCTTATATTTACGCGAATACTACACATTGTAATAAAACTAATTAAATGTCGGACAAAACGTCGGGAACGTAAAAACATAATATAAACGCGATAAAATCCGTTAAATTAGTTTTATTTAAAATATTTTATTACTTATGATCTGTCATCATGCGGAAATTACTTAACATGATGATGACTTACAACGTGGCTTTTTATCAAGGATATTTTATTCTGGGAAAGAAATTGGTTCCAGACTATTAGTTAAGACCAAAGTACATGTGGGCACAGTAACTTTTTATTATATTCATACACATTTAGTTAACTCATCATGGTTGCAGTATTCCGTTTGCAATGAATTCTCGTTTAATGTGTTTACTTTAAAAAAGATTATTAGTTTTCATTTTGGTAAGTATCCAAGTGTGAAGATAAATTCTTAGAAGCCAACTCAAATGTTTTATGTGCATTTCATATGGTTCAGTGCACACTTCAGGCAAGTAGCGAGCGTCTCTGGGATATTTATCTACTATGTCCTAGCTGTCCCAGCGAACTTCGTACTGCATCAGAATCAAATGTGTGAGAGCATTAAAAAAAACCCATGTTTACATTTTAATACTTATTCCGCTATTCGGGGCGGGGACAAATTCAAAAATCTAAGATCATAAAAATTTGCCCAAACGTTTTTGAGTTATAAATATTGTAACTAACACGACTTCGTTTTATATATGAGAATTTTAAGCGAAGTTCTTGAGTTAGAGGAAAAAATAGTTTTTACTAAATATTAGTAAGCAGTTTTGCGATATGACATCGACATTCGAAATAGTTCCTTCTACCATCTAATATAAACTAATATTACTTGTTATACATAATTAAGGACAACATAACTATTAATAAACCCATTACCTTACCGGCAGTTATATATTTCGCAGTGATTGTCATAAAATGCACTTTATAGCGTACATAAATCCGTCTAGATAAGTATCACTGATTCTACAGCGAACAATTGTTATGAATAGGCGGGAGGTTGCATTCCTATTCGTATAGTCTAGCGCCACTGAACGCGTCGAAGGCCTTTTCAGCTAAGGATGTCTATACACGGGACGATCTATTTGAATGTTGTTTTCTATGACGCAATTTTTTATGAATACCTTTTTTAAATAAGACTTATTTTACATATTTTTTGGCGTTTATTTTATGTTTTTACGTTCCCAACGCTGCTTTACAACAACCATAGTCACGGGAGGGAAACCCCGAATGTGTAGTATTCGCGTAAATATGTTAAATAAATATGTTCCTTTTTTAAATAGTAATGTGGGGCAGACTTCTTGCTTGGGCGGATGTTTCCACCATCCCACTTATCTCTTTTAAGTTCTTGCTTCTAAAATTTTTGAATCTGAAACTTGAATTTGAACCTAGTTTCAGGCGGGCCCGATAAAAGGGCGTAAATGCTTGTAGAACTAAATTTTGTGACGTAATAATATATTTTTTTTATACAATACACATAGTTATAGCCCTGACAAATGCTTTATCTAGGTAATGCCTTGATTCTCAGTCAGTGCATCGGCATTTTAGTAACACTGCTATTGAATTTACCTTAAGGCGATTGTGTTGCGGTCAGCCCTATTATTATCGCAAGTGGCAAGTGGAAATTACAACGAGACGTTATAAGGCACTTGATAAAGGGTTTTGTTAAGTATACATAACATTAAGTTAATCTTTAGGTAAATAAACATAAGACTGTAGATTAAGAGGAAAGTGTCAGCGTCTTAATGACGTCAGTGGTAATTAACTTAAATGCGACTGATGGGTACTTACTGAATATTTCCGTAAAAGTCAAGGAATCGATAGTAATAAAACCGCACAGTGTACCGTACAGATTGGAACCCAATTTGCGCCGATCGTAGTGTCTTTAAGATTTAGGAATATGTGATTGGTGGGTTTGTTTGGCGATATCTGTTATGAAAGAACCACATACCCGTAAATAACCGTTTAGGTACAATTTCTCGTGAAACAACCCGCAATTACACTATCAGAAGCTTCTGATACGAGTATAAACCGACCGTTTTGCGTGCACTGATAACCCTGCACGTAGAGCGATGTCACCTCGGGGCTCGCTATCTCTTTTGCAATGTTGCCAACAACAGCCTTGCACCATTATCTCGGCGAATGACAATAATATTGATAAAAGTGAAAATTAATAAATAACTCAAACAAATTATTATTGTAGTGATAGTACGGTGAATGTTATAAATAAGGATGTGTTGTCATGTGTATGTCATGTGTGGTGCGATAGTGTGTGTGTATATTTACATTCTGCGTGTACGCTGTGAAGTTGGATGGGATTGTCGAATAGCATTCGCGATACCAACTATGATTCTTTGTTTCGTTTTCGTTGGAATGCTGATACTCTTTTGGCCGAGATAAAAAGAGATACGTACATATAAAAAGAGAAATAATAATTGTTTGACCGAAGTCGACAATTCGCGCTGATCAGGAAGGGTATACGAGTACTAACCATTGAACCTGTGCTTCTTAAGCGAACGTGTAAACATTATTTGAAGTCAGAATTTCGATATGTGAATTAAAAAAAAATGTGGGAAGCATTCTTTTTAATTATCATATCAAAAATCTGACTACACATAATGATAAAAAATATGCCAAAGAAGCGCAGCGCAAGCTTAAAGGTTACTATACCCTTTCTGGATCAGCCTGTATTTGTTCTGTTATGTTAATGAAGTTATTAATATTATATATACTTATAGTAACAACAATAAATTCTTATAGACGCATAAAATGTTAATATAAGGGAAAATTTTATTACTTTAACATTACAATAAAGGTTATTTATAAGTGGGTTGTCATAGTTATCGTACCTGTAAACAAATAACTGACTATAAATGCGTTCTGGTAAGTAACTCCTACTGAGTATGCCTATTGTGGTTTTGGTTTTAATTTTAGCGTAGGGCAGTGTAGTCTAAATAGACTTGAAGTTATTTAGACTGTCATCGTCCCTCAAGTTAGAATAAGTTACATCATATAAAACCAGTCCGTCCAGTATAAATCGTACGTAATCCCACTTAAGTAAAAACCCTTTTTTTTCAAAACTCGTCTGGCAACCCTCTTAGCATTCCAATTACGGTGTTGCTAACTTCATAACGTCAACGCAGTCCTTTACAATACTAATTATATAATTAAACTCTGCAATTACAGACGAATGGAATCTTTTATTACGTTTTTGTAAATGTTATGTTTTTATTTTGGGACTAGCTTTTGCCTGCGGCTTCGCCCGCGCTTCCATTCTCTGCTTTTCGACCTCCAATGGTATCAGTATGATACTGTCCTTTAATTGAAAAAAAAAAACAATATTAGCTATGAATTAGTTAAAACCCGTTGAAATAGGTCCAGGATTTTTTTATTAATCCTCGAGGCAATAGATAAGAATTCTACAATACACTTGTTTTGAATTGCTTTGACTCGTTGCACCCATTTTCATTTTATTATAATATCTACGATTTACAGACACAACCCAGTTTTGTAATGATATACCTAGATTAAGTGATTTAAAGTCAATTTTGTATCTAAGTACAATACCTTCTAATTATAGACAAAGTGGGTTAATTTGTTTTTAAGTTAATAGGCATTTTAAGATAAACTATAAATCAGTTATAAAGTCAAGTTACTGACAGAGACTTGCCCACGATATGTGTTATTATAATTTGTATCCTTTAGATTAGACAGTAAAATGTAGGTACCTATGTATATATAATTTATAGGTAGCTCACATACCTGTTTACTAGTTCAGACCTATCATTGCCACTAGCAAAGTGAAGCCACTTTTTAAACGCATTTGTAGTGGTAAATGTTACCCCACATACAAAACCTATTTGCTTAATAAATCGTTCGACAAAGACTACGAAGTCTTGGCATTGTTTTTTTTATGTGCGTGTGAGTGGGTGTTTACAGGATATATTTTTTTAGGATTCACTTGTAGTACACGCCATGTGTTGTATCAATATTCTAACAAGTCTGTGAGCTAGCTAGATTGAGATTATCTCATAATAACGGTGATACATCCATAACATAGCCGTTGGAATAATTATTGTTAATCACGTAGCTATGCTCAAATGAGTGTCGAATTATCTAATTACCGTAATTTCACATCACGTAACGCTATTAGCGCGATCGGAACGTGCAAACAATGCGTAATATAATAATTAGTTAGTATAAACAAATTGATGGTGCTAGTGCGTTTTGTTATCGAACGCAAACATGCGCGTTACTTGTTATAACTATAATATATTAAAAAAAATGGTACGTTAAACAAAAGTAATCAGGGACGTTTACACCATACATAATACAGGATACAATCGAACTGAGAATGTCTCACCCTTGTAGCATATTGTTAAGTTTGATCAAGTTCGGGTACTTATTAAATTTCTAACTAAACGGTACTATTTATCATTCAATTGTTTCTTAAATCGGCTAATAAAACACGATCACAGAACTAGAACAAGAAAAGACTTGGTACGGATTATGTTGCTCTCTCTCATTCCTTGATTCATAGGAGAGAACGGCACAAAATGCATCTTATATTTTTCTCTTCACAAATAGTCGTGAGACGCGGTTCGACGATTTAAACAAAATATAAGTTAAACATTCATAACCCTTTCTGTTGACATTTCCGTAGTCGAGTTAAATAAAACATGCATCAATATTTAAGGTAAAACAAAAATAGTGTCAAATATTTTCAAGTTTGATTTTTTTAAACAAGGCTAGCCAGTAGCTTTTGGGTATGTGTTCAGTACAGGCTGTCATTTTTAAATCTATACATATAAATAAAATTGGAGTGTCTGTATGTAATATTAAAATAACCGCTTTTTACTAAGTGCATTTGGATGTAGGTATACACGTTACATATACCGAAACAACATTTTTTAAAATTTTTGTCTCTCTGTCTGTCCGTCTGTCTATCTGTCTGTCTGTCTGTCTGGCTGTCCGTCTGTCTGTCTGTCTGTCTGTCTGTTTGTTCCGGCTAATCTCTGAAATGGCTGGACCGACATTGACGAGACTTTCACTGACAGATAGCTGATGTAACAAGGAGTAACTTAGGCTACTTTTATTTTAGAAAAAAACAGGATCTCACGAAAAAAAATTAAAACCAATGTTGCAGGGTTGCGCCTGAATAAGTTTGATAGCAACAACCTGCAATGCGTCCCGCGGGCTCAGCATGGGCGAGCAGGCTGTTGTCAACGGTTGTCTTTGTTAAATACCACGCGGACGAAGTCGCGGGCAACAGCTAGTATCTAATAATATGATTTCGTTGGGGATGTAATCTAAAATATTATACACTGTTATTGTTACATCTTTACATACTTGACTGAACTTGTACTTCATTACGATAGGTCTACACTTAGTCACAAGTGACAAGAGCAACTAGCCACTAGAGCTATCTAAATATGAAACATGCATTATCTCCACAATTAATAAACATTTGATTGTGGTAGGTCGAGGTGGAAGTGTCTATTCAGTAACAACTCACAAGTGACTTAAGCTATCAGTACTTGAATACGTGATATTTATTGCATTCATAATATATCTAATGTATCTTTTGTTATTGAACACATACCCTATATCAATATTGAATCAAAACAATGTTCTATTTATAGAAATCCCGAGAAATACTTTCAACGCTGATAAAAATATAACAGAATGCGTTGCGCATTTGAAATAGGCTTTTTATCGTAGTTATTGAAAGCACACAAATGTAGTTAAGTAAACAGGCATAAGGGCGTGGTGACACTGGCGGCTGATAAGCGATTACGCGTCCGGTGCGTTCCTTGATAGGGACTCTCTTTACACTGTGGTAGCAGAGTGTAAATAGGTATTCTTTCTACTATAGTGGTAGTATCTATGTATAAATAAATATAAATTAAATGGCGTTCTTTGGTATGCGAATCACTTGAGAACGGTTTGGCATTTATTTTAGTGGAGGTAATAAAATTAGAATGACGGAGCATTGCAGATGGAAATAGGGCGTTAATCTATATTAAAAGGATCGTCATTACGGATACATATGATAATAGACATTCCTTATTCAAGATTGTAAAAGCAATAGTGGGGATACAGTGGGGTCGCGTTATTCTGCCGTGCGCACTAACTTATGGCGGCGACAACACATGTCTGTAGCTCTGTTAACTCTGTACTGATTTTGTTTTTCTGATCGGAATCTTAACCATCTGTATTTTTAGCATTATTTAGAGTTATTATGGAAATTGTTTCACTGTTAGTATTCTTAAAAAAAAATGTATGTTTTATAATTCAATCGAGACTATTAAAACATACCTATTTACGAGATCATTATGCAAAATGAAAGTTACCCAGTCATTTTGTAAGACACCAAACCGTCATCGGTTGAATAAATCATAACGATGGAGTAGATTTTTTTTTGGGCCATCATATATTTTTCCTCATCGGTGAATACTAAAATACCCTTTTATGCCATGGTTTGCAAATAAGCAAGAGGCGACGGAGTTTAAGTTATCTAACCGTGGTCAACGACTTCTAGCCAATAGTTAGATATCTCTAAAACTAGACGCTAGATAACTCGCTTATTGGCTACGAGTATCGTGACTCAATAAATACGTACCTACGTACAGCGTGCTGTAAGCCGTGGCTCAGTATCGCGGTCGCAGAGGATAACGGCCCCGCCAAGGCAAACTGATCGACTATAAACATGTCGACGCACGCACGACCCTTACATAACGAACTAAACGTTGCTCCCATCTAATACGTGGGTACTGATTGACAACAATGTTGCCAGGATTTGCATGACTATATTATTTGGATTTTCGCGGATTTACGACACTCCGTACCAACCGTCCGTGACATTATTTCCGCAGACTACTTCTCTAGCCCAACAGATTTGGTACGGAGAGGGCCATGACCGTGGGCCGGCCCGTACCAAGTTCGATCGTCGACTCATTTGATACTTCCATCGATGGTATAAAGATACATAAACGTATTCTCTTTAGTGACAGCTAGGACACGTGACTTGCCCAAAACTACGTCATCAGCCATCTTCGAGCAATGAGCGGTGTTAATTCTATTGAAGACGTCAACTAATAGCAATACTTATCGCGACGTAGTCTTGGATGATCGTCCGAAGATAATCCCTGGCGTATTGTAAATACAATAGGCCCCGGGCGTAGTATATTTTATACCAGGCTCCTATCCAATACGCACTAATTGACAACAATGTTGCCAGGATTAAAATTATTAGAGATTAGAGGCGCTCGATCGTTGTGTGTGGGTGTGTTTTATGAGGCTGAAAACTGGCAGTAATTAATTATGTCGTTGGCAAGGCAATGTTTAGGCAAGACACGATTGGATAATTAGATTTAGTTGTGGCTTGTTTTAAACTAACATTCAGGGGGCTTAGGCTAAGAGTTTTGATAGCATCAAATGGATATCTTTATTGATAAAATATTTTCTGTAGAATAGAAAAGATTCACAACGCCGCTTGTGGAAACGCATTTAGTAACAATTAATTATATTACTAATTAACATTATGAAAACACTCGATCGGTATTCTAATTCGTTATAACTTGTACTATGGGCCCTGAACAGAGGTAAGTATTGGCTGATCTAGTTAATGTATAACTTGAAGAGCGATGTAGCATAAGGATGCTTAGGTAATTGAACTTCTACGATGTCATGCTATTTGTTATACATTGATTACTTTTTTCATTATAACACAGCATATACATTAAAAAAACGTCTAAGCTAAGATTTTGTTCGACCTTCAGACATTAATTGCACACGAGGGTACGCAGGAGTTTGCAGTCTTCGAGCAAATATTGCAACACCATTAGAAAAGTCAACGTTTAATTAGCTAACTTGCGTCCACATGTGCTGTTTACTAGTTACCTAGACTGGTATAACGAGCATATTTGCAAACTTCGACATCGAAATGTCAAAATTGGCGCCCAAGAATGGGTATGTGTAAATACTAAGACTACGAACATACATATGCAATGCATATTATGCTCCAACACCTCAATCACACCATTCAAATGTGTTCCACTTAAACACACACGTCCGGCGGCCTTAATAATTAAATAATATTCAGAACCGTGTCAGTTAATGCAGCAGTTATTTATTACACAGTTAAACCAATGTCTAATGGTCATTGTACCGTAGCCGTTACGTAACTAGCAATTATAACGTGATAAAAACCTAAGTTGCCATTTATAAACGAGTTAACGATATTGATAAATAAAAGCGTTACATGCAAAATAACGAATCGTTGAATAGGTTAAAATTAACCAGACGCTATGAGAGGATTTCATTAACCAGTCAAGAACCATGATCATACGATGATTACATAGCACATTGCATTTGTTTTTCGTACTTTTGACCGATAAAACAACCGTTGCTTAGAAATTTTAAACAGCAAAATATAACACGGGACGGTACCCTTAAAAGCCTTTGACGATGGCATTAACAAAACATCCAAACACACTATATTACTTAAGTAGTTAGCCTTCGATTTAGTTACATTTGCATTCTGTTCCCATAATAATGTATCCATTATTACATTGATATGCAAATGGATGCAACAAATTGTACTCGGAAAGGATTTAGAGTACGGTTTAATTAATGGAGCTAGATGGTGTACAAACATGAAATAGGTACAGATAGAATACCTTTAGCGGACTTGTTATCTCGCCATCGGCGACACGATACAAATACAAATACGCGATACAAATGCTTGAATATAATTGAATGTACCTAGTAGATATGATATACAGGATGTAAGTGGCTTCGTACCGAAATCTGATACCATGGATTCAACTAATGATTTTGGACACCCTGGAGTTGAAATTTTATAGTTTGAACTTACCGTCATATTTAGTTGTTGTTTGCGGTCCGATCTACATAGAGCTAAGAGTGTCTTGAGGTCTTGTGAGCACGTATATTTCTGCGTAGATCGGACCGCAAGCAACAACTAAATATGAGAGTACCCCAATTTAAACTGTGACACTAGGACATCGAACACCACAGTCCTCCCGTGACCACGGTTGCTGTAAAGCAGCCGAAACGTCGGGAACGTATAAACATAAAATAAACGCGATAAAATCCGAAATTATGTTTTATTTCAATACAGTAAGTACCAAGTTTGTGGGCTATCGCGGGCTACTAAGCTTACGTAAATTTTGGATGAAAATCTATTTCTGATATCTGAAAGCTCTTCAGATTGTATCAAGTTGGGTCTAAAACTTTTCGTAATTGAATATCGATTACCTATCACATTGATCTCGAGACATATATCCAATTAGTAAGAAAAAGATAGATTAAGTACTAATTTAAGGTTAAGAATAAGAAAATAAGCTTTAACGTTGGGCAGCCCTGTTGTATGCCTAATCGTTATCATCGAGCAATACGATTTACTTCGCCTGAGAGGTCATACGAGGTTCAATAGATGCATCATATTTGATATAATTAATGATGTGATGACATTTAACACAGCCCAATACCGTAAACAGAGAAATCACGAATTATATTATTGTCTTGTTTATTATAAATCATGTTAATATCATTTTGAAATTGTACAAGTTAGATCGTAAATGCAGGTATCTGTTGCCAATCCCACGGACAGCGGCACCTTTAACCATACAATTACTATTACTAGTCCTTGTATTGGGTGGAGAAACTTCACCATTTTTTTTTTATTCAATATATAATTACACGTTTGAATATATTGCGTTAGTACGAGGATGATGTAAAACCAACGTTTACGACGATGCTCGACGCTCTTAATCCCGAGTATTAACCGGAGGCACGGACGCCAAGATTTATCGTCCCAAGCCAAGATCGGGGCGGGGCCACTAACAACTTACACACGACTACTACCTCTTCTTGCATCACGATACTCGGTTTTGTATTTCTATTTTTCAACAATTTTTAGGTGTATCAAAGCGATATTTCATTCAAAACCAGTCACGTATAGCATAAATTATTCGAAATAGCAACATAACTTTTATTCCGCTGTCGGCGCACGTCACAACAATTCATAGACACGGTGTTATGGTGAAAGCGCTAGGTCTGGGCGGGAAATACAAAATTTTGACGGTTACAATTTTTTAACAAAAATTCAAACAACTTTGTAGTACTGTATCGCTTTAGGTAAATTTTAAAGCAAACAATACAAAATTTATACATCGAGGCATCTAATGTACCATACCAATGTCGCAAAAACCCATATTACATCGCATAGATGTCTAAATTTTTCGACTTTCACCTTTAATACTATGCGAAAACTATAAACACAGAACAATCAAGCAATACAGTTTGCAAAAAACAGGTAAAGTTGGGAACGGTTCAGAACTAAGTTTACATTTTCATCCGGGAATGTTGGCATATACTTCGAGGAGAGCACGAGTGTTTAAGCAGTCAGCACCCGTTTTAGCCGCAGCCGCCAACTCCTTGGGGATGTTAAAGGATTTGGCGCATTTACAGACGAACAAAATACCTTAAAAACGAACTAAAACTGAAGATGCCGTTAGAAAGAAAAGCTGAGATTTCCGGCGGCGATTCGAGCGAAGATAGCGTCGTCTCATACACTATTTATTTGTCTTACAAGCTCTCCGATGAAGTTACTACGTTGTTCGGAAGATTCAACAGAGATACCTATTCAGTGCTTTACATTACGCGCGAGCTTAGTATATACCAATCGTTTGGTGCGATAGCGGGCAAGCTAGGTAGAACTAAATAATGGGTAAGGTCTATGACCTATAAGTAATTCATAGAATGAGCGAGTAAATGTGAGGTGCGGTGCTCGGCCCGATATGGCAGGTGTGTTATGTAAGCGAACTGCGGCGCAAGCGCACGTTTCTGATACGAAATGCCACTGCGCTATTCCTATGCTGGCTGACTAGCGGGGTGCTCGTGCCAAGGCCCTCCGACAATCGAAAGTATACGCCCAATACGCAACCTTAACAAACAATACTAGAGTAATAGAAATAAAATCAATATAAAATGTGATTGTGAATTTAAATGTCAAGTCCCTTAAAGGGCAAAATTGCGCCACCTTCATAACAGGTGCCGTCTGAACTCCAAACTAAGTATTAAGTACCCAGACAAATTTATAATGATATAGCCCATTACCTCTTGCAGAGTAATAACGATAACCATAGATATAGTCGTTACCGTCGTGCGCCCGAAGGACTTAAAGCAGACAATTTAAAACATAAATTAGATAGTACCGTGTCTAAATACGGGAGAACACCGGGAGGCTCCGACTACCGGGTGGTTAGGGACGATGAATAACGAAGTGAAAAGGATGGTGTATCGCCGATGCGCCGCCACCGAGAGAGACAAATGATAGTCCACGAGTGCAGCAGTCAGCAACCAGTGTGCACATAGACATCGATCGATTAGCGGGCGAACCGCCACCGCCGCTGCGCCACAGCCAATCTATCGATATTACGTTCCATTCTAAATTTATAAGTGCTCAATTGTATCGACCATAATAATTAGTAATCAAATAAGCATTTGGCTAGAACACAGCGCCGTTGTTTCCAATGTGATTAATACGAATATTTACAATGTAAATAAACTGCAAACGCGGCAAAGCGAAGTTTAATAATACGTAGTTTAGTTATGGATTACTTGCTAGCGTTAAAAGCGGGTTAGAGAATACGAAGCCGTACAAAGCTATGGTTCCCCAGAGACTAAACGACTGCGAAAAAATTATCTAAGAAAATAAGAAGCTAGGTAGGCGATTATATCTAAACCCTGTGTAAGATGTTAGTCTTCAGGTCACGTCGTCAGCGACCGGTGATCACTTATTTAACTTGGAGGTGTCGTGATTCCATTGAATCGCACCGGAGCAGACTCCGCGCGCATTTTTTATTTATGAAAATTTATATTGGAACAGCTGAGGTAATGGAATAATGTCGATGGAACTGATCAGTATTCAGCAAAACGTCTCGGTGTGTCTTCAGCTTTGCACGCCTCGATCGGATTTGCCATCCGTCCCCAGATTAGAACTCGATTGAATTTAAAATTACCCTCAGGATGAATTGGAAAGACCTAAAATCAATAGCGGATATTATCTTCAAAGCGCTGTCTAGTATTTCTCATTTTCTAAATTCATCCCAAAATTCAACTAGTCTCCTCGATCTATTTTTTTGTCGAAGCTCAGACGGCTCTCAAGAAATTGGCTGTTACTTACAGTTTTCTGACATTTGTAACAGTCCATTGAATTTTGTATGTAACAATAGTGTCTGACACTATGATAAATGTCAAGCCCATTATGTAGTGTTTCATATCTCAGTGTTTCTAGCTGTACTATTAACTGTAGTAAGGAACAAAAAAAATGGTAATTAGGCGTTATCAAAAGGAAAGTTTATCGGAACTGTTAACGACTAGATAAGTGTTGCTTACCGCACATAATATCTTGCAGCAGGAAACACTTCCAAGAGGTGTAACTCGTCATGTACCGGGGAAATGAGTGAGCATTTTTATGTGTGAAACGATAAGAAAATGCGTGCTCAACAATATATTTCATTATGGTGATGATAAAAAAAATACCGACGCTGCCCGGAAAACTACTATGTGACAAAGCACCAACGATAGGACTCATGTAAAATTTTTATTGGCACACATGCTCATACATTTTACTGGAAAACTGTGATAATATGAACTATAAAATAAAAGCAGATTATAATAAATTTGTACAACTGGTAATTTATCCCAAATCGCTTCAAGAACTATTTAACGTACCGCTATATTCTGAGCTGTCACTGGGAGAGAACAAAGCTTTGGCTATTCTAACAATGTGTTTAGTTTTGAGATTAGAGCAATCCCGTCCAACACCTAAACACGGATTTTAGATAACATTCAAACTCCGACCGCACTGAATATAAATGAGATTTTAGAACGCCGCAGCCCGTCTTAGGGCTCTCGTGCATAATTACTAGACGTTAGAGACGTTCAACTACATTTGAAAGCCAATGAATAACATTAAATGAACGTTTCAAATCATAGATAATGCCCTCGTTAAATATAGTTTGATTTCTCTTATTAAAAGTAGACAAATCTGTAATAATACTTCGTGTTGGACGGTAACGTATTATAATCGAATAGCGGAGTGTAAGCGGACCGGGGAGCAGGATTGCGTGAGGGCCCGGCAGTCCCGGCACGCACCCTAACATCCCAGCTGTTTACATCTATTACGATTTCAATGTCAAGTCCGATCAATACCGGCCGGGGATGTAAAATGTCGGCTGCTTTCGGTGCGTTCCGGGAGCTACGAACGCCGGGAGCCGGGCATACTAACCTACCGTAATACGCCGTGGCGCGTGCTCTCTAGACGATCAATAGGCGCCAAGTAAGGCTCGGCTCGTTTTATAAATAGTCTTGAACTTCACCTCGGCCGCCGGCACGGAGATTCGTGGGCGAAAGTGTGGAAATATCTCGCGTTGCGTCACAATCCCGTTCATTCTCTGTAAATGTCATAAAGCCGGGTCACGCAATAAAGCTTTTCCTTTGTCTGAACGAAATGAATAATCTCAATGGGAGTGATGATAAGCTGTTGGAGCTGTAGTATAATGCAGGGCATCTCATTATGTAAATAAGATGCACAATCTCCGACGGAGAGAAAGTTTGAATATCTCAATATAACGTGACAATCGGCAGCTGATGTGAATATTTCACTAAGTTTCCATGTAAATCGCCCATCGTCGAGCGTTGGCGCGAGAAAACCGCTGGAAAAATGTCAGAGGGAAGCTCGGATTGAAAAAAAAACAACTGCAGTGAATGTCTCTACCTAGACTTGAAACATCCTTCAGAAACCAATATCGCAGTATTGCACCCCATCAGTACATACATACAGACGGAATTAAAACTCGAAATATTAAGGTGTAAATTTAAGTCGCAAAAAACTTAGCGCTGGCGATGTAAAAGAATTAATTAGCAGACTACGAATCCGATGGGATGAAGTGAAATCAAGCCCGAGCGCCATTACAGTGAGTAAAGGGAATAAAAGCGGCGATATTAAAGAACGAAACGAGCGGTTCATTACTGGAATGTTGGCAATAACAATACGGCTAATGGCTCTGCCGCGATCGTCTCAATTTTCACTTCTACTGAAAAATTTCCATTGCAGCTAACAAATCCCGACTGCGATTATTCCCTGTTTTGTTGTTGCGACTGTTATTCTTATCAACTGCTATTAATAGTGTATTTACATAATTTATTCCTTTTAAATGCGATTGTGTATAATGGATGGAATCACATAAATAGGGTCGTCCACCAACTATTGGAAAAACTTTTAATGTACAGCTATATACATTTAACAACCGTAAAAAACAACTTGCTAGACTTATATTCATATTTAGGTACACTATAAAACCATGTCTAATTTCATTTTGAAAAAAAAACATTAACATGTTCTACACTGTCATGCCGCATAATTATGTCCCCTTGAATATAAAACAACATAGAACAAATACATGAAAGCTTAAATGTCAAAATGTGATGAGACGTCACGCTCTGTAATTAGTATTTACGGTCCAGTAATATTAAGTAGGAACTTGAGATTATGTATTTCTTGAAGTTCATAATATTTTCCATAGAAATACGGTATAACTACGATTTTCAATATTCTTATATTAAGACAACTTGATTAGCTCAGTGGGTAGAGACCCTGCTTTCTATGCTGCGGCTCCCGGGTTCTATTCCTGATAGCGACAAACTTTGTGTGATTAGCACGAATGTTTGTGCCCGAGTCATGGATGTTTATTATCTATATAAGTATTGTATACTGAGTCCATTGTACGGTACCCGTAATACAAGCGTTGCTTAGTGTGGGACCGTATAGTTCGTGTGATCGTCTGGCGATATTTAATTATTTATTATAGCTAGCGGAAAAACAATAAAATGTATTTGAGTTCGTTTTGTGCACAATCGCATTATACGCACTGTTATGCAATAACACATCATTGTTTGTTCGAGTAGGCACAAAAGTATGTTAATTGCATCGTGTTGTCGCCGTTCGTTAATAATATTGTGACTCATATACTGTTGTTGCCGTTTGGATGGCAAGTTAGTTCTATTTCATGTGCGTACATATATAAAATGTGGCCGGCGGCTGTCACAACGTGTACAGTCGTGGGGTAGGTCACGTAGGCATTTCGCTACTTTTGCGTTTTATATTGTTTTTCTTAGTAAATATTACTCAGAAGATAAACAGCTCCGCGACGCCTTGATTGGTAACGAGACAGGCCTTATGTATACCTTGTTTACGTAAATATTGTAGTGTTATTTTATTTATAGACAGCAGCGCCCGCGACGACCGCTTCTTCGTACTTATGGATTTTAGTGGTTTGTCTGTACCGCAGAAATAAAAAAGGTAAAAAGTATCCTAAATTTTGACCCAGGTTATAAGCAATCACTGTGTCATTTTTCGGTAGAATATATAAGCCATTGAATTATACCTAATTTAGTTCATCAGTCGTCCATTCATAAAATGTATGCTCAAAGAAAATGACGATCTAAACAACAATAGGAACACGTCGCTTCGATAGATGGCGCTGATCCAATATTGAAAATGCTACGAGGGAAATGGTGATTTTCGATTCAAATCTGAATCGCCATATTAATGTTTACATGTATAACCTGTCCAGATAATGAATATGATTATGAATTGCGGATCATCGAGTCTGTAGGTACTGTCACCATACTACGGTTTACACTGAAGTCTGCAAAGGGGGTATTATTGTTATAGTAATTAGGAATGCATAGTTAATTAAATTATATATACTTAATACTAATCTTAAATACTTTGCTTATCTTCTTGACTGCCAGCACTAATCTCGAGAATGCAACTACACATTTTGGAATGCCCACAGAGGTCTTAGATGCAGACAAAATATCTATATTAGGTAGACTAAGGACTTCATAGCACGTAGGAGGGGCTCCATAAGCAAACGAGCTCACGATTAGATCAAGCGCCTCTTAGTTGAAACAGATGTAATTATAGTACAATGTTGGTGCATTATGTTTCTTAATGGAGACATTTGTTGGATATGACTAGACTTAAAGACGCATAATGGTCTTTTTATATATCGTGACGCATACTGGTATGTAAAGCGATTAGTTTTATTACAAATGGAGACGCGAAGTTCTAGCAATTAATTGTAGATCTGCTTCTGAATAGGACTTTGATATGTCCGCAAACTCTACATGTGTATAATTTTCTACTTATTCAGGGATGCTGATTATAAATTTATTTTATAGCTCATTTCTTAGGCATCGTAGATCTTGATGTTTCTAGACGGCAATGCCCATACTGAGCTTAATAACACCCAATCTCCTGATTCGTTTTATTCAATGGCCAATTAGTTTGTATTGCCGGTCTGATGAATAATACCATTAACAATTCTGACAAGACGCCTTATCCGTAAAACATCTATCGTAAGAATGTAGGAACCCGTGCGTGACTGTTCAAAAGCTACGTCGATCACGCCATTTTATCTCTCTCGTCTAGTTATAGTAATTAGATAAAGCAATATTGTATCCCGTGACCACACCTCGCGATTAAGTTGTGTGATTAAGGTGGTTTTATGTACTAGTTATTAAAGCAACATAGGTATAAAACATTATTTATAAGGAAACTTGAAAATAAATCCGACGTATTTATTTTCAAGTCTTGTTGGGAGTATGCGCGCCACATAATAATCTTGAATATTAATTAAAGTCTACTATATTTTTCTTGTAACCTACTAACTAATAGCACTATCCACACCTTAATTGAGAGATGGCCTACACAAATTCTGTCAAATAAGTTGCGTATAAGGTTTATTAATGTATTGTAAATTAGGCTCTTAGTCGTTCATCAAGCAATCTACGCTGACTTATACCGTTAAGATAATATAGAATTCTCTTTATCCTGCAGTTGTCTGGAAGAGATCCCAGCGTGTGATAGGATAAGCAAACAAACCATATAGTACCTATTAAAATCGTATCAGCAATTTTAATTGGTTGCATCGTCGCGTCGTGCAATAAAGAGTTATCGATCAACCTTTCTGTGCAAGGCATGTATTGTTTTGATTCCGGATGAGTTGGCGAAGGTTGAGCGATCGATTGGTAATGAATTCACGCAAATCACGATGCTAAATGAATTTGCTCCGATTCCAACTGCGTGGAGTACGCCTAACGCACATATATAAACGCAATAAAATATCACTTAACAGGTATTAACGTGATAATTACTATAGGCAATGTGCATTAGACGATAACTCAGATGGCCGATTCTTGGATACATAAAATACTTTGAACATCACTTTTGGAGCAAAACTACATAGGCGTAAACATTAACGCAGGAACAGGAGCAAGTAGACTTAAAGTCTGCTACGATAACTCATCTGTCACTTGGTGTCTAGACAGAGAGTTTAGGTCAACTTCGAGCTGATTGTTCGGAACAAAACTGAGGCAGCCACCCGTGGAATGTGCCCGAGAGAACCTCGCGAGGCTACGCGATAACTTACGCAGCTTTTATTACTTGTTCAATAACACAAAAGTATATTTGCACCGCGACCAACAGGTACTGCGGGTGAAGCAAATCAAATCGCATTTATACACAATATGGCGGTGGCATTAGCCACTGCGATTCAATGCGCTAGAGATTTGCAAGCAACATTGCGAGCGGCTGCAGCGAGCGACGTGCGCTGTATGTGGGTCGTGCGCGTGCGTCGACCCCGCGCCCGACTTCAGGGTTAACGCCAAGTGCTCGCGCGTTAGGGAGGGTTGCCATGGCGTATTATTATATAGCATTTTCAAAGCATTTTTTACAGCAGCATAATAGAAAATATTGTTAACGCATGCTACAATACCAGCGTCAATAGATTCAGCACCTCAAAACCTTCTGAGAGATTCAGAAAACACACGTAGGACCTGCATGCGATACATAACGATCTCGGCTAAAATACCAGACCAAGGTAAGTGTAGGTAATTGAACCCATTTGTAGGTTGTTTCTTTTTAATATTTTTTTAATTGTATTCTATTTTGTTATGTCATGAGTTGTGTTTGGTTCTGTCACTGCTATTATAATATTGTCCCTAATATCGTCTTCCTTTCTTTAAACATCCATTTTCTTCACCCTATCCGTTAAGCTCTCTCATCTCATCTCATATTTTATTAACAGAAAGGATAATCCAATATTCCTTAACTACGCGAATACTATGCGACTACCAGATCAACTAACAGATGTTAGTCATGCATAAAGCTGGGTTTACTTCTTAACAGGTTAAGGTCAAAGAAACCATCAATTAAGATCGTTCTTGTGAACTGCAAATTAGCTTTTTACTGGAGCAGAGCTAATAATCTACCTACCACGGATGTATGGTATGCTACGAGAACATTATATATTCTATACATAGCAACGTCAGTAATAATTACACACTAAAATGATCGTTTATCATCGACTCGACTTACAATCGGTAAAAAACGTATTGGCATAGTTATATGTGGAAAGATATCATTATTTTAATCCTTTAAATAAATATCACAACAGGGACAACCTACTCGCTTCTAGATCTTACGACTTGTCTATCATCGATTTAAACGCTTGTAATGAAAATTAATTTAATATCGTTATGTATATAACAAGCTCTTAAAACATTCTAAATATTTTACAACACACTTTATTATTAATTTCTCTAATAAACCTTTTTGGCCTGAAATCAAAGCCATGTTTTCCAAACATTATGTAGGTACGTAGTTATCGTGATATTAATAGCTAGCAGCGAGGTCAATGATCGCTCTAGTTCTATTCTAGTAACTACAACTAGTGTTATAACTTTGTATCTATGAAATTTCATAGCTATTTTCTAATGTTTGAAAGTTTGTTCGCGACAGAAATGGGAACGCATCATAGAAGTTGAGAAAAAATAAACCGCCTGCATAATACTAAGCTATTACCAATTCTAAAAAAGTGTGACTAAGTGTTTGAAAAAGTAAGTAAATAAAACAAACATTCTATATTATCACAAAATTCGGCCAACTGTGAATGAACGTTCCCATTTCCCAATGCTTATTAGGTATACCATAACATTTTTTTAATTTGCATAACAACGTGGCGATTAGTGATGATGTAAGCAAATTTATGATAAACATGAAATACACGCATTTGGAGTACATAAAGGTATTTACCCACTACACCACACCATACCATGACCGTTCCGCCTCTAAGCTGAGACTATGTTGTGGGCGTAGGATGACTTCGTTGTGTGCCTGATTCCTTGATAGCACTATCATACGGTAGAGACGGCAAAGACCTCAAGAGTTTTTTTTAATAGTAAACGAATTGTCTACGATATTTGGGTACGCACGCGTCGACGCGCTGGGCGTGGGCGTATGGGCTATACCTATAGAATAGATAGACAGACCATTTGGCAATAGCTGTGTACACGGACTCAGATGTATAAGCCAACAAAAAATTAACGTGATTTATTATCCTCCAACAATGTTTCAATTTAAAGTATATAATATATCGCATAAATCTTGTACAGTATACAAGATTTATGCTGCAATCATTTTATATTATGAAACGTTTAATTTATTGGAACACTTAGGTATTTAATATTAGATATACCGTAGGCATTGGATTGAATAATGCTAGGATGAAAATAAAAACGGTAGGTACCTAACATCTTTGGAGGTTAAATAAAATAAATAAGTAGATAATAAACGGCTAACTCGAAGTCATAGAAAGAACAAGAACATCGGGACAATATGACGACGGCGCCGAGGCACATTCGCGTGGGCACTCCGCATGCATGTATCCCGCATATATTTTTATTAAATAAAGAACACACAACACTCCACGATTGAGTCATGTAGCAAATACCTTGCGAGCTTTGGTCCAATGAAACTTATATATTTTTAATTTAACAAGTTACAACATAACCACTAAATTATGGAAGCCATTCTAAACATAAAACGTAACGACTCCTAAATGTACGCAAACAAGGCGCATGTTTATCAAGATTGAATTCAACAGTACGATGTCAACAAAAACCGGCTATAAAGCAGCTCCATGTATGGTGATAGTGTCCTGCGAGCGAATACTTGCGATAACTTTATAAAAACTTGATCAGAACTACACGAAACGCTCTCGCAAGCGACGTTGCAGGACCGATGAAGTTCGCACGGTGGCTCGCCTTTTATAGTCCTTTCAGCCTATCCGAGCGATGTCGAAAGTCGAACGAAACCGAAGAAAATACGTACGATAATCTATCTGTTGCTCCACACTGCACTGCCGCGTGTAAATTCCACGTGATTTAAAGAACGCGTGAACGTTCGTTATACTTAAGTAGCAATTATCGTACGTCTGTGTAATGGAGTAATTACGATCATCGTGTTCTTACGAAACCAACGATATCTCAGCGAATAAGAATTCGTTCCAGTAACGAGTTGCTATCATTCTACAACTTTTTGCTGCGTAGGAAAGTTGCACCGCGAGACCTATGTAGCCCTATTGTATCTATTAACCGGCTACTTTCTCATTTCTTGCCATTTAAGGTCCGTTGAGAAAATCGAGATGCATTTTGCAGTATATCAGCTCATGATGAAGAGGCCGGATGACAGCATGACTTAGGCCCACTCACTGTTCGTCTAACTCACTTATCATCTCGCGAATCCTTACTTATGAAAGGGAAACGTTGCCCAGTTGTGCTTTCCTATTTATTGTCTAACACGTTAGCGTAATATATAAACTTTATTTTGCATAGAGGCGTAGAAGTGAATCATTAACTCGATGTGACACCTAGTAATCGGGAAGTAAACCTGCTTTTTGCTCTCACGTAATTTAAATTCTATGAATCATAGAGGCATTTTGTCTGACAAAGCTGCACAAAAAGCGAACAGGGCAAAAAAAACGCGAGTGCTCGTCAAGCAAGACGATTTAAAAGAAAAACTCGGTGTTAATCCACATGGGAAGCCTTGAGCGAGGTGTCGGGTTGCGGGGCGCGGACGCGCGGATTCAGTTACACCGACGACCGCGCGCCGGCCACATCGTTCCTACGTGCTCCCCGCATGCCGTTGTAATTACAATTTGGAAGGATATTTCTAGTAACATAAGAGCCACTTTCAAATTTGATGTTGCCCGCACAGGACTGATTACTCTTATCTATCTCATATTGGTTGGTCAGCAATTATCATAATTATCTTGGCTTTAGAGAAAACCAGAAAATTTGTTAAGGAGTTTGTTATCGGGGCTTTCTACGCCATTCACGACAATTTAGTTGTGTAAGCAGTTGCAAAATATATGAAAACAATGCTACGCATTGTAGAATTCAATGTAGAGTAGACGTGAAAATTGCCTCAATGAATTAATAAACCAAGGGTTAGGTCTTACGAGCACCGGCCCTGATGCCCAGGGCCTTAAATAACGGGCTACCCTCGGGGTCGAGGACGACTGGGGTGTGGGCCCCGGACGTCCGGTGACGATGACGACTCCTGAGGAGGACGGCGGCGGGCGTGGCTCCCCGCCGCCGTGCGCAGCGAGGGCGCAGGGGGTGCAAACATCTGCTCCCCCGAGACGGGCCCCCATAAGGGGGCGAGGCACAAGAGGGGCACCGGTGCGTTCCGTTTGGAGATCCCGGAGCCCCTCCAACATGTGTCGAAGGCGGCCACCGGGGGGGTTTTAGTGGGTAAGAATCCCACATAACCCGGCCCTCTCCCACACAGAGGCCGGGTATCTATCGAAGATTTCCCCCCCGTCAACAAAAAAAAAAAAAAAAAAAAAAGGTCTTACGAGCAACGCAACCGGTCTGCGCAATCAATATGCCGGGAGACGCGGGACACCATAAATAGAAGAAGTTGCTGCAAGCTTAAGACGATGTCCAAGTGAATTCTTGGATTTGTTTATTCAAGTAGGCCTTATGTGAGGCTGAATTATGTTATTCATCATAATAGACAGGCTGATTCAGAAAAGGTATATTGAGCCTTGAACCTTGGAGTCTTTATCGCATTTGAACACTTTGCGAAGTCAAAATGTTGCTTTTGAGAAATAAATTTTGCTCCCAACAAAATGACAACTATGATTTTTTTTATTGACATACACAAATTCTGACTTCACCATATGTGCATACTAATTTTAAACATAGCATCACATAAAAAAAGACTTATAATTAAGGTCTCCAGTGATGGGTTTAACACGGCGAAATGTGAAAAGAATAAAATTAAATACCATGTAATCACAGAGTATTAGCAGAATAAGGGTGTAACTTACGACGTTTCCCCGTTTGTTGGTAGCAAACGGACAGTTGTCACGCAACGCCACAAGACAATACCATTCGCGTTATATACCCCATAGATAAGTGAAGAGAACGTTTTAAATAATCTCGCGTGCAGAAGCGAACAGCACCTAGCGCGTCAGCGGTGCACGAAATTACATTTAAATTACCTCTACGACTTCTGACTGTCTGAACCATCTAAATAAGGATGAATATCAGCTACTATAAGCAATTGTAAAGTTACCGCTAAGTTCAAGTGATAATAAATAGGCATAAAGGGCACTTAGATTATTAATAAAGCTCATCATTATGAGTTGGGTTATTTAAGCTCTTACAACGACGATATATCATGTATTTGTTAAGACTATAAATTGTCTGGTTAAATTTATACTTTATCAACTACTTGATAGAATTCGAGTTTATCTGTTATGATTTATCAGTTGCGCATCATAGTTAAATGGATAATTGAATAATTGATCTACTGTCACAAGTTTTATAGTAATCAATGAGCATATTACATCCTGTGACGGTGTATTAAGTGGGATTGAGAAACAGAAATAGAAAGTGCGTCACTTGTATGCGTTATGCACAGGATGTTTCGCGACTACATTTGCATCTAAGGGAACTACTAAAACTAGACACTCCATTACATTTTATTATTCAACACTTATTTTTGAACGACATATGAATGTATTGCCAAAATTACTTGTACCTATTTACATAATTGTCAGTTTGTCTACAGGTTAATTAACTTGTTCTATCAAAATATTAATCAGTGAAACACACACAACAGATAACACGTTTTATGAAACTACTTTGAGAATTCGATAATTTTCAAAAATTTTAGGCTTCTTCACGAAAAATGTTCATCAGTTTTAAGGTAGTGGAAGCCAATAAATATACAAAACAACACCGTACAGAATCCTCAATCACTCAATGGTTGGTACAAAAAAATAATGCGTACAAACATGCATATATTCATTAATAAATAACAAACAAACGTTGTGTAAAAATAGAAGCGAGCGCGGCTAGCAGGGGAATGACCGTCGGTTGACACACAACCGGCTCAAGGACTGTGGAGATTAGATACCAGCGCCGCATAACAAACACACATAACGACAGACAATTGCAAAATAATCCATGTAGACAACAAACCAGCGGAGGCGATGGTACATTGTTTGAAGAAGAATAAAAACACATAGTGGAAACACGTACCTGTGTGTTAAGATAACATTCTTCTTTGAAGGAGGAAAATTGAGCGCTGAGTTGCTTTATGAGTTGTGGCACGCAGATTTCTTACAGGAAAATTTTGTTCAACGTGATGAATGAAGTTTTTTGTGTTATTAGCAATGATAATTCTATATTTTTGAATAAATATCACTTTGTGATCCTATCGGTAACATTTATTGATCCAGATTTCGGTATCAATGTTATCTGAAAGTATGTTATTTGATCTTATAAAATTTTATTCATATTTCTGATTACAGATTTGTCAATTAATTCATACAGTTATAAAAGGTTAATATCATTCGGCGTGTTTTGTAATGAAGACAACATTTTAGAAATTATCCATAAGTAAATAAAACGTATTGGTGAAATCTACATACATGGACACGAAAAAGACACTGTGAGCACTTTCTGTGTAGATCGAACCGCATAAAGCAACTAAATATGAGGGTTCAAACCATGACACCAGGACGTCAAACACCTCAGTCCTCCCGTGACCATGGTTGCTGTAAAGCAGCCTAAATGTCGGGAACGTAAAATTATAAACTAATACGCGATAAAATCCGAATGATTAGTTTTATTTAAATGTGTAGTATTCGCATAAATGTAATAAATAAATATATCCTTATAAGATGAATGGATTTAAATTAATATATTTCATTCATTTGTTTCTTGGTGGAGTGTGAGAAAATTACAACGATACAACCGATTAACAAAACAATGATTATGACAATGCTATAGATAGAGAAACTAATCATTCTAATGGAAATATATTTATCGTCATTGCTACCGCTGAGAATTTAGATGCGTCCTACTTTAGCGAATCGAAGAAACAGCCTAAAGT
This sequence comes from Pheosia tremula, assembly GCA_905333125.1. Taxonomy (NCBI): domain Eukaryota; kingdom Metazoa; phylum Arthropoda; class Insecta; order Lepidoptera; family Notodontidae; genus Pheosia; species Pheosia tremula. The sequence goes on along the minus strand of HG995404.1, from coordinate 7,108,618 downwards.
AGAAAATTTTACTTAATACCCAAATAAAACCTTTATATGCACATTTTTTTGTAAGACTGATATATATCTACCATCGAAAGTTTCTTGAGGTATAGCGACACATTATTTTTAAAAGCGTAATTTTTCGTCTGCGCGCGACAGGTCACAGGCGTGTCTCCTAAAGCACCTAGTGGTGCGATTAAATTACGGTAAAGTTAAATTTCGGTGGAAAATTTACCGTCCACCCCCACCCGGCGCCACTCGTGACAGCATTTTATCGTTGAGACCACCCTATTTTTACTGTGGCGGCAACAAAAGCAAACTTTTACCACCGTTACCAACCAATCGTATTAATAAAAAAACCGCATTGAGGCATCTATCTATATTTACATCACATGGACACCCCGATATCTGGGTATCATTCGGACAGTACCGATTTCTAAAGTATTCACCATTTTTCAAATTTTCACAAATCGCATCAACACTAATAAAAACAATTGTAATTGGAAATCTTTTCGTTTTTCAGCTTCATTTTATGATTTATTTAATTGGTCTCCAGAGATTCTGGTGTACATTTGGCGAAGAGTGAGTTATGAATATCATATCTGAAAGTAAGTACATAGCAAATAAAAAATCCTGATATTTGTCTTAAAATTCTGGGAAGCTCGTGCCCTGTTATAAACCTGCGTCACGCACTTGCGAAAACAAAGATAACTTTCCAAGGATAAGTATTTTGTTCACAATTACGAATTTTCTCCGCGTTTTCTGCTTAGCTGTACCTATTCTCTTGACACGGTATCTAGAAAATATATTTACAGTAGAGCGATCCCAAGATCAACGTCACGAAAACAATATTAAAATGACTTACCTTAATCTGATAAGAGTTGACTTTGTGCTTGGGCAGGAGATTGAATGTTGAGAAGTCCAGTCTTCTGGAGAAAATCCCGTTCGCACCAGCGCCAGCTCTGCAAAAAAAAAACAGTATTTTTTTAATTTATTTGGGAATTTGTAACACTATACTCGGTCCGCATTCTCCGCCGCCATTTTATTTGCCGCCTTTTACGCAGCATTATACAATGCACGGATGGCCTATTACATCGCCAGACTTTACGTCTACTCGGATTCGCTCGATGGGCAACATATTTCCAGCCAACCCCCGGGCGAGTCTTCCAACTTTTAACCCTTACACTGATGAATCAGAATCCAATTTGCTTTATCCCTTTGCTTCGACTTTTCGTGCCAGCATCGGTAGGTATTCAAATGGTTTATGTCTAATCGTATTTTAAATGGATTAATATGCAGACTTGCCGGTTTTATGCAGAATGCAACCCGGTTTTGTTAATCAACTGGCATTTCGTCCGACTTTTATTTATCGCAGCCACACATAATTACAATACTTTAGGTAGTATTCTGTTGATATTATCAACGACATAAATAGGATACCCTTCAAGCGGACCGTTCCATTATAATATAAAGCGATTCTTAGCGGAGGAAATTGTGAAACCATAAAAAAATATTAAATAACCTAGTACCGGTTTCAGAGGTTTTTAGAACTGCTTAATATGTTTTTAATATCATTATTAAGAACGAGCGCCGGCATTAAGAATGACATAAAGCATGGCACAGCACAAAAAAAACACTTATTGTATTGTATAATATTAACTTGGTAAGTAGTACAAACAATGCATTTAACTTTTTTTGAGTATGCGGAGCGTAACAAAAAGTAAAATAAAGTTTCAAGGTTGCGCGAAAAACGTGTTATTTTTTCATTGTCAAGGCCAACCGACTTAGATACCGGCTCTCGTATCTCGCTCGTCGTGTCAATATAGCGTCTTGTTTACATTCGCGAGAAGATAAAAAAAGACGATTATAGTGTTGACGTGTTCCCTCGTAATCATTTTAATATAAAATCAAGTTGATATTTTGCTTGAAACCGCTGAGATTATTTAGTTAGATATCTTTAAATTCAGTTCGTTTTGTTGTGAGGATAATAGAATCTTAAAAACTGATTTGCATATCAACCATCTATCTAAATTAGCAATTAATTAAAATAGGAAACGTGAATTGGTTAACAAATGACCTATCTGTTAAGGAGTTATTCTACCGATCTCAGAACGAGCTTTTCCTTGTCTTAAGTATTTTCAAAATGGCCGCATACAAGGGCATTCAGCCAATGGCGCGACTTAAGTCGAGACCTGCGTTCAACGGAAGTGCGCTCGACTTAATATGGGTAACCTTGGTCGCACAATGGGTTAGTTTTATTTCATCGACAAAAAACGCCGCCAGCAGACGTTACATAATACTACCGGTAAGGAGAACCCGAAGCTTGTGCGTGTAAATTAAATTAGAGCGCGAAATGATAAGCCGGTCCCAAATTGTAAATGTAAACACAACGGCGAAATAATGTTTTAAATAAAAACATTTGGGAGATAAGTGAGTGCATGTGTACTCCGTGTGGAGCTTATAAATACGGGTGTTAGTAGCGACGTGCGGTGATGGCCGGTCAGATGCCAACGCTCGTCGATGGCATTGAATAATGTTCTCGTATCTTATACACCGCGTAAACACATAAAAATACTCAAGTACCTAGAACGTCAGGAAAACTACAATGATGAGTCTCAAAAAAAAATCAGGCAAAACTAACATATAGTTTTAATAAAACGCGGTGGTAGATTTTGCCGGGCCAACATTTAGGATACTTTTTTTCCCTGGAAATAAATGTATATGTATAAAATAAAAAATGGGTTTCTTCTTGAGAAATTTCACAAGTCTGGTCTGTCAGTCTGCCTGGTCACGGGCAACTAGCAGTGGCTAGTAAGCATGTTTCAAATAAGATCCTTAAGTTCCCTCGCACCATTAATAGTCAGGATTTCTGGCTATACGCCTATCAATCTACATTTTAATCGTCACGCTTGTAAACCGCGATGGGGTGGGTAGAGGTTAACTGCTATGTACCCACATTTCGCCAATGATATTGATCTCAGTAATATAATAACAACCAGCCAACTAGTACACTTACGTCGTCTTTTCCTGGATAGTTAATTATTACTCGTTACATCAAAACAGAGAACATTATAACATGCAAAACTGCATAAACTCTCGAGTTCATCATGTCTTATATTGGAATAATAATCATATAAACGACCTTGTTTACAGGACCAACAGTGTCGGGCTGTATATATATGACATATATATATATGTCATATATAACCCAGTATGTATATAGCGAATGCAATATGGCGGTCCTGGCCTTGGCCGTCGAGTAAAAATAGCTATGTTTTTGTCGAGTTGATTTTATATCAGAATTGCGCGGCGGACGTGCTCCGGCGCACTGTGTGCATTCGACCGAAATACTCGACGCAACGCTGCGTGAGCGCACCTTTTAGATACTAAATGTTTGTTGAGTATTATCATCTATCTATAGACCAGCGTTGCCAGACGTCCCGATTGTGACGGGACGTCCCAATTTTTAAATCAAAATTAAATGTCCCGCGCGGGTCAGGCTCAGTCCCGCTTTTCGGAGATAACTCGACCAACCTAACTTGATTTTGATTACTGTTTTTTTTTTATTCTAAAGACGAATAAGACTCAACTATTTAATCTGATTTAAAATATTATATTTTTATTGAAATACATTTTCTATCGCTATTTTTGCTATCTATTGTCACGTAAAGGTAATTTTAATTCAAATAAAAAGATAAATATTTGAAAACTTCTTTAGGATTATATACGTTTTTTTACTATGTCCTGCTTTCGACGAAAGAATCCCGCATTTTCACTCAAAAAGTTCCAAAATCCCGACTTAGCAAAAAAAATAAACTGGCAGCGCTGGTATAGCCACTCAAAAGGCGCGGTTACCTGACGATAACAGACGTCACTCTTAGCCACACTATTACTCAAGTGCTAAAAGCACATGCAATGCGTGGATATCGCTTTTTCGAGGTGATGTGTCTTGTTTATAAAGACCTCTTTAACATTTGTGTTTAACAAACACATCGGCGTAGCAAGGTTAACCGGTACATAAAATATATATTCGGTGTTTTCGTATGACATAGGTACTGCGTTTTAGAAATCTATGTAGGTAGGTACACACAACATAGCAATAACAAGATAAATTGAACTAGATTGTTTTGTATCTGCAGTCACGATTGGTTTATAAAATTAATTACAACGATTTTCATAGCCTTACTCCATTTGAGGTTCAATAGAAACCAATTTGTTTTGAAGGTACTTTGGGCAGTTTTATCAGGCGCAGAAGCTGTTGGTTCGGTTTAGTGCCGAGATAAGTCGAATGTCTATTGTGATTTGAAAGTAGACACCTCAGTGAGAGCTACCGGTGGACCGGTTCCAGACTTTCTCATTCATGCGACCCACGTACACCGACCGGCTATGCCAGCACGAACCCAAAAGTAATGATACATTTCTTGTACACACTCACTTTATTATTAGATTAGAATCGTGTAACTATATTTGTATCAAAGTTATAATTCGAGGTGTTGATCTGTTTATTTGTTGTTTATAATGAAGCTTTCGGAACACCAACGAAGATCGCATATTTTATCGAATACCAAATGTTATTTTTAGTTCTCAAATCAAACATCACTCGAAAACAATGCAAGCAGTTACTTCATTTAAACGATCGCCCAATCTTCATTTTAAACACGTTTGTATTCGTCATGGTCCAGATATTTTCACCCTAAACGAACTCCCACAGTTAACCGAGACCTTGAGACGGATATAATAGAACAATTAACTCATAGTATGACACAAAGGAAGCTGGCGCTTAAAAACAAAGAACCTCAAGGTGCCTTTGAGGCGCCATTCAAGCATGCGTGAAGCGAACGTGCTTCGAAATTTCTTACGATGTCTCCCTAAGGATATCTATATCAACGACACTGAACCTGCAGTATGCAAGCATAGTATTCACAGGTAAGTATTTATGTATTGACGGGTTTCTGGGCGCTCAGCAGTTATACTCAAAGATCAGGATAAGCAGTAATTCAACGTCAAACAAATATGTGAACGCATCGTAGGCACGTCGACACATCGTTCGCACGAATTCTTGGTAGGCTCAACACTATTCACAAGTCGCAATAAGTGATTGTTTATCATCCTGTCGTATAATGAACCAGTCACTATTGCAGTGCGTCAGACGAGCGTGGGTTACTTCATGATTTAAACTCCTACCAGTTGGACGAAATGAGACACGGTACAGACGTGGACTGACTTTAAGAAAACACGCAAACCTTTGTAAGTATGTTGTGGAAGCGAGTTGTACTACAAACATTACCATAAAGTATTGTGTATTTCACTGCGGTACCGCGACACTTTAAAATGTGTAATTCATCACATCCCATGTCCATGTACCTATCTGAGGTGTGTAGCTTTATACGTATAATCTCGAGGTGTGAGTCCATAAAGGAGTAGGTGCTATTGTCTTGTCTCTATAGGTAGTGGGTACTATGGACCCTACACGCTTACTGAACACAAAGCTTGATTAAATAATATAATACAACCATAATGTCACCAGACGAACACCAACTACACGGTCCCTACACTAAGGTAGCGCTTATATTATGGGTACCAACCAACCAACCCATTATAATATACTTTATTAAACATTGAACGAATATTCGTGCTTATCACTCAGTTTATCCCTACTAGGATTCGAACCCGGGACCGTCGGCCCAGAAAGCAGGGTCACTACCAACTGCGCTAATCAGGTCGTCCTTTTCGTCAAATTAACGAAATGTTAATTAGGATTTATAGTAAGAATCATTTAACATGTTCCACAATAGCATTGCACTAAAATTCAAATCGTTGTAAATATAAGATTATGATCGCACATTACAACTCTGTACAGTAACATAATGGATTTTACGGCCGTTTGAAACAATTGTTATTATGAATTCGCGAACCAAGGTCAATGGCAGTATCCGACGCGAATATCGACAGTCGACATCGACACGCTTGTCTGGTTTTTTACATGTATACGAAGGTAAACTTACTTATAAAAAACGTACTCAGTCACGTGTGTTTTTTAGAGTCCATAATGATGCATCATAGCCTAATCGTGCGGTGTAAACAACGCAAACCTTGGCCCCTTGGCCTCGCCAAACAATGAACGCCGCCGGCGCGGGCGGCTCCACTAAATTCGTTGATCAACAGACTCGGCTATTTCGATCACGATTTTTGCCATAAAAGCAAACTGCGCCATTCATATGCCTATTCAATTATATACACTAGAATTGTCTGCAATTCGTAGGGCGTGGACATAGCTTTTTGGCTTTCCCCACGATATCTAAAATACTCTCCAGGGAATAGTCCCCGTGAACCTCACAATTTTCCAGGGAAAAAATATACTAAACACTGATCTTTTTACACTTAATCTTACTATCGCATGCCAAGTATTATTAGGTACATTTTATCGGGTATATCCTAGGAAGATATCATTTTCCGGGATAAAATGCGAATGGGGATGGTCAACATACTTACCTCATCAAAATCCGTTCAATAGTTTTCCCGTAATTCAGGAACCAACAAACACAACATTTTCAAGAATGACAGATTCGACGTCGTCGCTAAAATAATGTTTACTTACATAGAGACACGACTATGCTAAAGTCTTATTAAAAAAGTTTATAGATGTCGACAGATTTATAAAAAAAAACATACAATAAAAACTGTAATCCGCTCTGGTAATACGATCCGTATGCGAAGAAAAAGACCATGGTATCATAGACATTATGTACTATATGCGCCAAGATTCAGGTCGGATCCGATGTATCGAGAAGATCAAGGACAAACGACGCTCAAAGCAACCATTGAGATATGTGCCTACATACATAATTATAACATCATAATACCCATAGTTGATATGGTTTCTTTTAAAAGGTTATCGGTGGAATTTACAACTAAATATAAAAATATTTTTATCGAAGCTTTCGTACTTTAAATAACCTCATTATAAATCCAGAACGCATTCCGTTAATTAAACGAACAAAGAAACCGATATCCAATACAGTTCAAGACCGTTGCAAGATCCCAATTAAGCCTAATATTTTTAAATCGTTGGAAAGAAGAGAGATCGTGGGCAGATAAAAATTTAAGACTAGTCCCTAATTGACAATAGAGGCAAATAGTTCTATTTTTATTTATAAATTCCTCGTGCGTTTAGTTAAATTGGAAAATTGGATGAGCGATGTACGAAGCCCAAACAAACGGGTAATAAAAATAATTAGGCAATTAGACCAATTGCGCGCGGGGGAGTTGCATGGCGATCGATCTCAGCTGTCTTCATTATCTTACAGGGTTGCATGATTTACACTGAAACTAATAAATAAATATTTTTTACAAACAGCTAAAATAAAATAAAAACATAATTAAACTAAATAAAGAACTTCCTCAAGGTTGCCGTCGTGGCGCCCCGGCGCGGCGCCACTACTCGTACCAGTGTTACCAACCCTACTGTTTTAACAGTAGATTTGCTGTTTTCACATTGATTCCCCTGTTTTCTGTTTCACCCCAAATTTTTACTGTTTTTCAATTAGCGTTCAGGGCCACCTATTACTCTATGCAAATATTTTGTGATAACCCCTATGTAATAAAACGTATTGACGCTAGATGGCAGTATCTACTGGAAACATGTACACAAATTTAAAAATGGAGACGGGTCTCAAACATTTCTCACATTGTGTGAATTGGTGAACAAACTTTTGTGCCTACCACATAGCAGCGCCACCGTAGAAAGATTATTTTCAGCTATAAATATTATGAAAACCAAATTACGCAACAGAATTAATTGAACACTAAATCCGAAATAACCGAGTGCTACTCATTTTAAGCCACAGAAAGGCAAATGAAGAAATTTTTCAAAAATATGTATGATTTTAAATAAGAAAATGAGTCTGAAAATAACAATTGAGGATGAAAGTGGAAAATAATTTTACTTTGATTTTTGTTTTTTATTATTTTGTGATCAATATTATAATATAACAATGCATGTGAGTCCTGGTAACTAATAAAAGTGGGTAATTGTTTTAATTATATGAGGAAAGTATCAAATCTGCTTTTTTTTACTTTACCTACTGTTTTCTCCTGTTTTTTTATTGGTGAGTTGCTGTTTTTCAGTTCCTTGGGGTTGGCAACACTGACTCGTACGTACATTTCCCCTTTTTTCATGGCCATGCTGGTCCTGCTGGCAGCCCGTCGCTTGGTCTCCTGAGACTTAAGACAATAAGTTTCAGAATACCATCATGTATTATTTATAATTCGTTCATTTATAGAACTTTATGTTGAACAATATGTATAATATAACAGGTAGCTATTTGAAGTAAATATTGAAACTGTTTTGTGATAGTTGTAAGCAAAAGATATATTTTTTATTAACTTACTTCTTACTTCATTCACACGGATACGGGTTTCAAGGATGATACAATTGATTATTTTAAGAAACAAATGCTCGTGACATAGACACTTTAATATTCAAAGATATGTTCAAATGGCAACCCTGATTATTGCATAAAAATGTAACATGATTCTCGATCGTAATCATGAACAACAGGTTTATATACATATTTAGAGTGCTTGATTCGAGGAACAAATATTTGTAAATAAACATGAATATAATAGATATAGTTACACGAATGCAGTGCTTCGATAACGATACAGGGATGTATTTGCACTTACTTAGTAGTTTGGTACTTTTGGTTTGGTTATCTCGCAAAGTCAATTCACTATTACTTTTTAATGTTACTCGTTTTTAGCTAATATAATTACAAAATGTTAACATTAAAGACAAAAATAATATTATTCGTTTTAGGGGATCTTTAGGGGAGCAGCGAAAACTGGGGAGCGTATTGACTTTAAATTTGGCAAAGTAACGGATGTGATCACGACAGTGGCGCGGGCGGTGCTAATTTCGCTTATTTGATTGTCATTTATATAATAATACTTTTTTTATTCAACACCAATACTGGCGAATAAACAAAATACGATGAACGGAATAAGAAACGAATTGCAAGTTTACATTGGCAATATGAACAACACTTGACCAAACTAGGTTTAACTATTCGAGAATTATTGGCTACTAGCTATTGCTAAAATTACCAAAGCCGATACCTATGCGAGAGTGGATCGTTAAAAGTATCTATTGCTAAAATTGTAACATTAATGTCTATATTGAAATAAAACTAATCTTAAGGATTTTATCGCGGTTTATTTTTTATTCTACGTTACGTACGAACGTAGAATAAAAAATAAACCGCGATAAAATCCTTAAGATTAGTTTTATTTCAATGTGTAGTATTCGCGTAAATATAAGAAATCAATATTAATGTCTATAATTAAATACCGATTATGCGATCACGAGAAAATTGCTTGTGAATGAATAATAATGAGGTTTTTGATTACTGGTAACCAAACGATACCTACCTACTTCTAATAGGGTACACTGCGACAGTGATTAACTTATTTTTAATTAATTTTAATATGTTACGTAGGTATCCACTGTTTGCAAGGTACGATTATATAATCAAAAATAATAAAGCATTATATCCTGATTCCATATGCTTGCAAAAACATCACTGAACAATTATTAAAAAAAAACTCATAGGTTGATTTATTTATTAATTCGAGCAAACACAACTCCATATAATTATATATATTATTATACTGGTAAAGAATGGATGGACATAAATAATTATTCAGGATTGTTTCCCTTTCCATAATATGTCGTAAACAAATTAATATAATTTATGTCGTGTTTTTCATACAATTTATGTATGTTAATCAATTCCCAGTGTTTTTTGTTTAAAATACTTTCGATGTCTGTAAACCATATCGCGCGTATTTATTCGGAAATATCGAGAAATCCGCGAGAGGCCTATGCCTAAAAATGAACGAACCCAGGGTAGTTTTTTTTTAATACATTTTTTTTCTTTTATTTATGGTATTATGCAAAGGGAAGGAAATAAAGGCTATCTATATTTTATTTATCGAGAAATCATTACGATGCGATGCAGGTAGCGCATACATAATATGCCGTACAAAGCGAGCTAAATGTCATCTACACATATATACAATAATAATAAAGTTGTATGGAATGTTCTTGTGATATTAACAACAGCTTATTTACCTACTACACATATTCTCTGTAATGGGTGAGCTCGTTAAGAGCGAGATAAAGAACAAAAGCTTGATTCTAAATGTTAAAGGTTCAAACATTTCGTAGGTACCTATGGTAAGGAAATAAAGATGTTGTTTGTGGCGAAAATCGACTAAGGCCATAACATAACCCGCGTGATACAGATTTTATTACTTTTATGAGTTTTTTTGTGGTTGATCTTCATTATTAGGATCTTGAAAACCATAATGTTAGGAACGTTTTACGAGCGACTGTCATATAGATTTACAATAAAAAAATATGTTTGGATTGTGTTTTGAAACATGGCGTCGGCTTCCTGTGTGGGTTAAATATTATTCAGGGTTTATAGAAAGGAAATGGAAATGCAACTTATATTTTATACTAGCAAACAATTTTTTTTATATCGCTGAGGTGTAAGATAGGACTAATTCATTAACTGCTTGCATTGACGGCCAAATTAGCGCAGTTTGTAGTGACCTTACTTTCTACGCCGCGAGTCCCGGGATGGAATTCTGGTAGGGACAAACTTTGTGTGATGAGCACGAATGTTTGAACCTGAGTCATGGATGTATAGTATCTATATAAGTATTATATACCGAGTTCGCCCTCAGTCCATTGTACGGTACCCGTAATACAAGCGTTGCTTAGTGTGGGGCCGTATGTTAGTATCTTCGTCTGGCGATCATGTATTATATCATCGTGTGAAACAGTATGTCATTATTGAGACCCAACGCATATAATATTGCAGTATACTAATGTTGTACAGGCACAGAATAAAATAAAAGTATAGGTGTGCACTATGTGCAATCATTGGTATGTATGATATGATATACCTAAGTACCTATATCGTTCGTAGATAGTATTTTTAAAATTCCTAAACGTTTCAGTAATGACCAGTATCTAATCTAACACAGCGTAACTACATAATATGAGGAAATTCCGTATTAGTAAATTTATATTTTTAAATTTCGAACTGTCTATCTAACATACACCAATAGCCGACCGGGCTGCCTCGCAAGGCTGAAGCGAACCTCATACGAGACCCTACCCTGACGCTTGTCTTTTCTCTTCTATCATTAATTCACTCAGTTCAACTGCAGTTTAGGTATGTCAACTTCGCATAGAAACGATTCTCAGATCAAAACTGATCGCGATCGATCAATACGCATTTTTTGACATACGTAGGTATATTAAAACGTAGTTTAACTTGTGTAGTTCAAGCAGTCGAGTTCAACGGACGGTATAGCATCGAATAAAGCTATACCTACAGGACTGTACGCTTAACATTCGATTAGTCTTATTCAGAATGTGCGGTGAAATGTAAAATTGATAAACTGACCCATTGGTCAGCGAATTTTCCCTTTCAACTTTCGCGTGGTAATCCAGATACACTAGTAAATTTTCCTAAGCTGTGCTTCATTTTACTTGCAATGTTAGAAGACCATGATAAATATTCAAACCGTACATAAACATAATATACGAGTCTAGTAATGTAACAAAATATATTGCGAATTCAGAACGTGAATTCATAAACATGCATGCCTACTGCAATTCGTTACTCTGTGTACAACTGGTTTACAAGGCGTTAAAAATGATAATATTATTCAAGATTACAGCCAATTGCTGATCATTACCATCTTAATTTTAGCACGTTGATAGCTTTACTTGTTATGGAGAAAAAAATTACTGTGTAAACTGGTTGTTGAGAAGAATAATAAGTAATGAGTTGTGTGCGCGATAAACATAAATATTTTATTCAAAAAGGCTAAAGTCTGAAGCATAAAATAAGACAAAGTAGATAGTTATTGACTTGGACATTGAGTTAAACAATTCATTGAAATAAAACATTTTTTTCCGAATTTTATCGCGTTTATTTTATAATTTTACGTTCCCGACGTTTCGGTTGCTTTACAGCAACCATGGTCACGGGAGGACTGAGGTGGTTGACGTCCTAGTCTCATAGTTTGAACTGGGGTACCCTCATATTTAGTTGCTTGCGTTCTGATCTACGTAAAAGGTGCTCACAGTGTGACCAACCGAAACGTTGGGAACGTAAAATCATAAAATAAACGAGATACAAATCGGAAAAAAATATTTATTTCAATGTGTAGTATTCGCGTAAGAGAAGATAAATCAATATAAAACAATTCATTTATATGCCTACTTGAGATTTTAAAATGCACATTTGCTGAGGTGCAAAAAATATAACGACACAAACGTGACGTGATGTTACTGGCACAATATAAAAGTGCACAGTGGCATAAATTTTATGAAGAAACTGACTGTACTTAAACTAATAAATAAACCTTTCTTAGTAAGTATTTGTTGAGTATGGTCAGTGCTGCGCTCGCGCTGTATCACAGATTAGAGACTCGGTTGCGTAGGTTTGCTATAATTACGTACGTTCAGGACATCACACAACTATGTCACTATCATTGGAACGTGTTTATTTTGTGGAAGCAGCATTATTATCGTGTCACGCACGACCACAGTACGTTCAATGAGCGATAAGCCCATTTATTTCTAATTATAATTTTTTTTTCTTGTGTTGAAATACTCGTAAAACTACTTTTTCGGATTTTTTCGGGCTTATTTTATGTTTTTACGTTCTCGACGTTTCGGCTGCAATACAGCAACCATGGTCACGAGAGGACTGAGGTGTTTGACGTCCTAGTAGTTTGAACTGGGTTAGCCATCATATTTAGTTGTTGCTTTCGGTCCGATCTACGCAGAAAGTGCTCACAGTGTCTTGAGGTCTTCCAATGTTATGTTTGTAGAAAACAACACGCAGAAAGATAATGTAATATGGGCGTGAGTGTGAACCAACTGCACAAAATTGCTCTACGTCGTTCTATCTCCCGTAATTAGATACCTATACCTATTCTGAGACAGGTTTTATACGCTCAGTCTATGGTCAAGTTGGTCAGACTGACCATCTACATATGATAGTTAAGAATACCTAACCCAAAATATATACCCTTGACTGATTTATAAATTGAAATACATGTCATTTCAAATAGATGACCCAATCCCCGACTTACGACAATAATGTTGTAGGTACCGAAGAATTTTCACATTAACGCACAAGCGCTGTGGTTACATTTTACGATGTGCGCTTGCGCTTAGCAACTGCGTTGGCGTGTAGAAATGCGAGATAAAAAAAACTGTAAGATTGGAAACTTCTTGTAAAGAATGCACACATAAGTATGTACTTAAAGCCGATTACTTGCATCTCAATTGTCGCGGAATATTTATTACTGCAACGGACTTTTAAGCGCCTCTTATGTTTATAATACTTATAAACATTTCTAAATATTTTTCTGTAAACTTTAAATGAGTAGTTTCGTCTAACGGTTTTGAGTGTGAATTACTGTCAATGGGCTGGCAACTCTTACATCAGTCGAGACAAAATATTTCTCTTTACTGCACCGCTTTAAGCTCGAGCTATGCGGTGCTATAACCAGTTTTGAAATTTTTTGCGATCATAATAATAAGTGATATTAATCTATATACATATAATAACAATGTAACTGAGCGCTGTCTGTACATAGAAGATTTATGTGAAAAACTATTATTGCGGTTCTTTAATAACTGATATATTTTGACGGTTTTCACTAATGTATTGTGGTAAGATTCATTTAAAAAAATGTGTTTGTTTTATTTCAATCAGTTCATAAATAAAAAAGTGATATCAATTAAAAGAGGCGGACGAAGTCGTGGGCAGCAGCTAGTTCTAAATAAAATCAGTCTGCTTTCAATTGTAAAAATTCTTTACCTTTCACAAGCAAATACAGAATTATTGGCATAAAATTACGTAAAGCTATTGCACATAGTTCAGAAATCAAATCATCATCGCGACATAAAAAAATCGTTTAGTTTCAAAATTTCCGTTGAATTAAACATTCGAGACATTTTGATTGCACTTCACAAACATGCATTCGACGCTTAGCTAATAATAGCTTTGCTATACTTGATACGATATCAACTAACGAGTCAACGCAACTATAAATCTGCTGCGGACGTCATTCTAGGAGTGCTGCGGCGGCAATTTGCACAAATATATTGCTTACAATCACTGACAACGCCATCCGACTTGCCAATGTGGCAGCTAACGTACAAACAAGGAATTTACTACACGCCTCAGAGCATTAGTTTTGCCATTCCAACGAACTTTTGAGACAAGATTATTTCAAATCGACACTATTAAGTCAATCGCGTATAAGACTAAAGATAAAACAACAAAGTGCCTCTATTTTGCAGCTTAAAAACTAACAGGGCATAAGACTAGCAATTGGATTAACTAAAGACATAGACATTTCTCATCTGTAATGGACACAACCGTTGTCACAAAGATTAATGTCATAATTATTATATTTTTACCAGCATTATTTATTTGCTTGGGGACTCGTGAGGTCACCGTTGCAAGATCGGTAAAATAAAACAACATTCTGAATCTGAAGTCGGATCTCATAAACTAATGAAATATTGCTAACATTATAAGTGCCGAGAGAATCTGTAGAAACTAAGCCATGGAATATTATACTATTAATATACATTACAACAATGATATATTTGCTGAAAGTCGACTAGGTTTAAGTTGATCTTATTTAGTTCATTGGTTACCGAAATTTGAAAGCATTCTGAAAACAACATCAGTCTAGCTTCGGATTAAAAGTTAATTGTATTAGTAATCAAGATTCTTCAGATAAGTCAGAACTTCAGTGTCTTGATTACTTACTTACTTTTATTCACTAGGATTCTATAAAAATCGCTATTCATGATGTTCTTACAAAGCTACAGATGAAGCTTTTAAAAACGATTAAGGATCCACAGACTTGTAAGTTAACGCCTAATTAAGATATCGATGTCGAATCTATATAGAATTCCACGTCACATTGTTTAGTCTGTTTACTCCAAGCACACGAGATAGTCCGCAACATAAGATTTGACCTTTGTGAAGGGACAATGAACGCGATAGGTGTTCGAGCTCATTGAACCACTGAACTTTGCTTACTTCAGCCGATTGCTACATCAAGCCACGATGCCTTCTTAACGACAGTAGCAATTTAAATTTAATTCAAAATTTGAATATTCAAATCAATAAGGTTAAGTTTAATTAACTTACCATAAATCATCAAAACATAAATAACCATTAGCATATTTCCTGGATCAACAAACATTTGAAGGCTTCAGAGCAATGCCAGAATTTAGTTCAGTTTCTGCATAGGAAACTAATTCCTATTACACGCATCTATTTTCAAAGAAAACTATCGCAAGAACTGGTTCCAAAGAGTGCCGGTCATAAATCCACGAACCTTGGTATTGTTAAAACACCGTAGTTACTTCTAATGTATGTGGCAATTGTATCTGCGAAGAACAATCGACAAAAAGTCTCCCAAGCGGGGAGCAACGAAAGTGATGGTCTCGGTCGGCACGGCAACGTCGCGCGCTGCCTTATATATAGCCCGAGGAGCATAAAAGCGTTGCTTACAAATTTAATTGCATCGACGATCGCCCGCCATGAGACGCAAATAACCACAACCCGTCCCTGAACCTACCCGAACTTTCTCTCGCTGCACTGTGAACGCTGTGAAAATATTATGTTAGTTTGTTTTTAAACAGACGTACAGTGTACAACTATCCAGATACGAGTACTGTGTATGAAAGAAAAGGATAGGTGCACT
This sequence comes from Pheosia tremula, assembly GCA_905333125.1. NCBI lineage: Eukaryota > Metazoa > Arthropoda > Insecta > Lepidoptera > Notodontidae > Pheosia > Pheosia tremula. The sequence continues at coordinate 7,092,811 of HG995404.1, read as the reverse complement.
TTTGTCTTCTTTCAGGACGCAATTGGTTCCTCAATTTATTTTTATTGCGAGTGCAATCCTAATCAGAAGTGCACTTACAGCCTTTCATGTTCATGCGAAGCTGTCGCTTGCACACATGGTCACGAGTCTGGTGAGAGCAGAACTTCGAAGAGTCGTTTTGAGAATTAATCGGTAAATTATACATAGTTTGCTCTGATTTGTCGCAACGCTGGACAGAGTAATGAACTTAACTGCGGGCTGACCATTTATGTTAGATCACATAAAAGTTTTCTAGTCTAGATATCCAGTAAGTAAATAGACAATGAAATATTCACACAAAAACGATCTTCTTGATTTGTGGAAATAAATTGATAGCAGTGAAGGTAGAATAAAGTGTAATATGAGAATTATTTTCAATCTCAACTCAAGTAGCTATAATATTTGGAAGCAGTAGAGTGCAGCATAGGGTTGCTTTTGCATTGATTTTTTCACTAAAACGCTAATATTACGTGTATAAGTATAGGTATAAGCTTGCCAAACACTTAACGCTAAATTTATGGAACCGCTATAATAAATCATACAAGTTCCTAAGTATTTTATTTCCATTTTTAGGCGCAGACTATGTTGAAGAACCAAACGTAGCACATAAGAAATGAATTATTAGGCCGAAAGAAAAAATTATTCCTAAACACTATTATTTCTCTGAGGACCCAGTAAAATTCGCTGAGGATGCATTTGAACATTCTGTGCAAGGTGTACCATTCGGAGTGCTATATTAGTGCGTGCCCACATGCTACCCTCGGCACAGTGCATACAATACACACGTAAATACATCTTCCCCCGACTGCACTATGCATAATCACGCTCATTTGCAAGTTAAATGACGCGACACGGCACTTTTTGAGGTTTGCAAATGTAAAACTGCATTGTCTCGACTTAACCAGGTTTTGGAAAATATATAGCTGATTGTTTAAAGTGGGCGAGGAAGGTCACATCCAATACTATAGCAAATAGCTAAAAATGCTCAAAGGAGTAAGGAATCAGCCTCGACTTGTTTGAGCATTTTTCGTTATTCTCTATCATTTTGAATGTGGCCACGAACCACTTGAAAAATTCCCCTTGCATAATCGCCACGGTAAGCAACGCTTGTATTATGGGGTACCCTCAACAATGAGGCTATAACGATGATTATGTTTACAAGAACAATATTATAGGAACCGTACAACGAAATGGAAGCGATCCCAATCGCACACACCAGCCAGGATATGAAGATTTCAGACGTATTGTGCATTTGGATGCAATTGATGCAGGCTTGCGCCGCGCCGCCGCGCTGCGTCGATCACGCCCTGAAAACGAAGCTAACGAGCCGTGCCGGTTGGCTACCAACGCCGCCGACGCGACGGCATGGGAACGGAAATCACCGCCTCCTACTGGCGGGAAACCCAGACAGACTATAGACAATTGCGACCACTTTGTTGACATAAAAGAAAAATATAGCTCTGTTAGCAAATTACAACGATTTTCGCTGTTGCTACCTTACTTGAGATACATTTTACTGGCCTGGATAAAAATGTTTTGAGTATTCTCTTTCTAGGGTTCAGTTGTGACTATGAGGTATGCTTAAACGATCTTCCACTCAGACTTAAGTCATGCACCGTGGACGGTACATCGTTCAAACGAAAATTGTCTTAAGTGTGTAGGTCGTGAAATCCCCGATAGTACATACGTTTCGCTTTGAATGCAATGTAGTATTAATACCCTTCGCCGGCCTCCCCTCGCAAGTTGTCTGCTTCATGCGCCACTGACGCCTGCCTGACTCATTGTGGTCGCGCCTAGACGTACTTAAAAGCACTGTGTTAAAGATAACATAATAAGAATCATTTTACTTTGTCATTACAGTTCTGTATCTATTAATGTCTATGAGAAAATTAAAAAAAAACAAATAGATGATGAAAGAAAGATTTTTCTTCTGGTAATTTTATTACTGCCATTATTAAATATGTATTTACATAACAAGGCAATCAATAAAAAAAAAATATTATTCGAAATTTAAAACATTGTCGTGAGTTAAAAAAAAACATTATTCGAAATTTAAAACATTTTAACTCATATGTTGTTACTAAGGTACGTTCGCAGGATACATTGTACAAACATTAATGTAGATTTACGATACGCAGTGGGGCCTAACTCGCGATGTTTATGTCGGCCTGGTGGGCTTGTCCGAAGGCCACCTGCGCAATAACACTTTTTTATATGGAACGAAAATATATTGGCGTATTTTATCTTGAATATTATTCATACACTAATTTAATTATACGTTTTAATATATACAATCCTAAATACATTCTTACGTACCTATACAATACTCGGATGCATCTAGAAAATTCATTGACGGCTCACATTTTTGAAAGTATTTGCACTTAAGCTAGAAAGGCGCCTAAATTATTTGTAATAGCATAAGTATTTTACAAAATGTTAAGTGCGCTTACCAAAATAAACTAGTGACACCCGCGTCGAAATCGGTTAAGCTGTTTGTGAGATTAACGCGCAAAAACAGATAAACAGGAAATTAAAAACAAATTATAACTTGACTTTACAAGTTCTTCCAAGATTTTCAGTAAAATATCCACATCTTTATTGATAGGGGTAAGAGATTTATGTTTCATTACCATCATAGTCATCGATATCACCAGGGCTACTAATTTTATTTAAAAACAGTGATGAAAAAAAATACTGGTCACTGGCATAAAATCCACTATGTTGTAGTCTAACCAAAAAAAAAGTGTTTTTTTTACTGATTTAAATAATGTGTATTATTTAAAGCATATAAATAAAACATATGTACTTATGTTCACTTAAGTGTGCACCAAAAGAGCAAATAGCATTTGTTATAACAAAATATACACTTGTTTACAACAAACACGGTATTAATAAAATAAAATAATAAATTACCTTTATACACATGCACATACACTTCATGTGCATTATTATTATTACACATTTAAACAAGGAAACTAAATTAAAATTTTAAAATCTTGTTTTTATTGTCTCAACCTTGTCGAGTTGAAAACAGTTATGTATACACAAAATTATGAGGAACCGGTGACAGGGCAAATTCCGATTTTACTTTTTCGCAAGCATCTACCTACCTACCTACCTCGTCGCTGTTGAACAAGTTCGCAAATAAAAAAACCTTATTAATAAGGTTTTTATCTTTATTTTCATCCTTACTGACAATTTTTCCTTTAAATATATTTTATAGTGAATACAAATGTAATAAGTAGATACGTAAAATATAAACAGGTCTGCATTCATCAAATTCAAAATCAATAATTTCTTTTCCATTCAGATTCTCGACTAAATAATAAGCAAATATTAATATTTAGTGCCAAAAAACGTTACTTAAAAGTCAATATTTAAATGTCTGATAGAGATTTAGCGAAATGACATATATTATGTCCGCTAAGGCATGCTTTCAAGGCATTTACTTGCCTAATAGAATACCATAATACCCTTTTTTCCTTGTCAAAAATATTTTATACGCTATTAAAATACAAATTGCAGTTTTATACAACAAATAGAAGCTAAAGGCTACTAAGCGTAAAGGTTCGGACGCTTCGTACGAGTATCGGTCGTACAAGCATGGAATGCAAATGGCTATATCAAAAAGTTATTTCTTCTAGTCTTATAACAGCTATAAGAGTGTGTTATCAGTCAACACAGCTGGCTATAAACATCGATTTTAACAACTACGACTTGTAATATTCTGACAGATGTACGTAGTATGATCGGCAAAAACAGCGATAATCATCTTTATTCGACATTAAATCAGGTATTTTATGTAAAAACATACTTCAAAATCTTAATGTTGAAAACATTTATTGTTTTAGTAGTAAGGTGAAAACAAGAACAAGTTTGAATGATAAAAGCTTTCGTCCTAAATGAAAAAAAAAATTTTTTTTTGGCTAGATACTTACTTGGAATGACACTTTTTTAACGTCGATATAGAATTTATGTCATCATATAGAGTCAAGGTATTTTTTATGTGTGGGTAACATGCCTAATTGAAAACAAAGCAATGCGCTCGCGCATACGAACTGCTCATTTTGATATATTTGGACTCGATTTCCTATTGCTATTTAGCTAGCGCCTCGTCTAATGACGTGAGATTTATAAAGATTGGACGTGTTTTAATTTTTTTTTTCTTTAACAGATGAATTTATTCAAGAAATAATGGGTAGGTATATAAACCACTCTGTATATATTTTATTATTAGGTAAATGTTGTATGTACCTATATCTCGAGCTGGGTGGTTACAGAAGAAAATAGGTCGTTACTTAAAAAAATCAATATACAAACGACGTTATCACATTGACAGCTCAGCTCATTAATCTTAACAATCTTAATACAATACTGACAGTAAATAATTCTATAAAATGCTCGAGGTTACCTATCATCTTTATCAGGTCAAGTAAAAAAAATAAAGTGTGTTCTCGGCACGCGGTCTTCGCCCACGGCTCAATAAGCGTAATACCAACATACGAGACCTTCCTACTCATCGTCAGATAAGAGCACTGAATTAAGAACGAGACGTAGGTATATGCGCATGCGAGATTATGCAAATATCATTTGAGGAATATCAAGGTTATATTATAGAGAATAATAAGAAAATACATGCATGGAAAAATATTCGTTATTATTATGTCGCAAAGCACCCACTGTGCTGAGGTGCTAAGCAGCCAGCGTGTGTGACTGAAAAATTTTTAAGTGAAGTACAATTGTAATAAATTCCTACTTTTTAGTAAGACTTACAAAATTATAATTTATTTTATATGCGAACCGTACATTTTAATTAAGCTCCGATATTACCATTAATTTAAATATCAAATAAAGCAATATTATTTTATTTTCGTAATTTACCACTATTTCGATTATGATTTGTGTCATATTGATACATGTTAATATGCAATCAACATTGTCAAATGTACAAAAATAAAACATGATAAGATTACCTCCAAGTTTTGTTACACAGATATTATGTATCATGCATTGCATAATTCGTCAACTTCAATCAGGTAAAATGACACATATTTTCACGCGTGATACCACTATCAGGGAATTAGCTTTTTGCGAAAAGTTATCTTATCAAAATGTGAGAACTTATTCACCTATATAGGTATTTCAGGGTCACTTCATTATTATATTGAATTGACATTCAATTGAATGCGAAAACTTGGACGTTCAATTGAAAGACCTAACTGTAACTTATCTAGATTTTCAATATTAAACAGCCCTTAAACAGACTTCTTCTTTATTCAACATTATTCGCATGCAAAAAAAAACATTATTCGTCAATAATATCAGCAGAGCTATTTTACTGTCACTTGGTTAGGTAGGTATACTATAATTCTTATATTAATAAATATTATTAATATTATTGGGTATTGAATCTCAGAATTGAAATACGACAAGAAACCTGCTTAACATTTTGATTATCTGTTAAGTATCGTAACAAATAAATAATAATATTGCTTACCTCTTTTCACAGTAAGGCCTAGCACACATTGTGTTTTTTGTGATAAACGCAGGGGGTTTCGAACCGCTGAAAATGTAAAGGAAAATTGCTTTATACCGACCAAAAAAGACTAAGGAGGTTATATCAATATATTATCATTATTATTATCGTAAACTTTTTTTATAAAACTAGCATTGCAGGAGTTTTAGTTCGAGAAAATTGCGTAAAATTGGCGTTCTTAGCTATTCCACAACTGCTTGAGTTTGAGTTTAATCATAGTTCGTGCTGAGCTTTAGGTGGTGTTCTTATTGGAAATCGCTCGCACGAACTTACGATGCGAATTAATCGCGCGATAAAAATACTAACTGATCGCACGAACATCTATTAGGTAGGAAACTCAATATAATATTAGTAGGTACAATTGATCGGGCGCGCGATGAATGCGGTACGATCGTCGTATGTTCGTACAAGCGATTGCCAATTTCGACAACGCCTTAAGGTATAAGGGTTTTTTTTGCATAACATAATTCGACCCTGGGACAGCCAGCTGCCGCCGTTAATTCGGGAAAACGCACTTTTGCACAGGAAAAGGAAACCAGTTGTGCATCCGACTGTTATTAATGTTAAGCTGGCGAAATTGCATTTGTAGGGCTCCACCAATTTTGACGGTGAGAATTTAAAATTGCGTGCGTTATAAGTTCAATTAAAGTCATTTAGTTGTATTCTTACCTCTCTAAATGTTCGAAAAAAAAAACATGTTTAGTGAATTTATAACAGGGTTGATAAAGCATGCTAAAAATACAATATTCTTTTAATAAAAAAAAACATTAAACACATTAAAGCTGATAAGCACAGGCTTGATTATAATTTATTTAATTTCTGACACATTGTTGTAATAAAAATAATATAAATAATGCCTTTTTTCGATCTAAACGAGCTAAGAAAACTTTTGTTCGTTGGTTTGTTGTGTTTTTATTTAAAATCGTTTTGACTGCCTCAGCAATATTGATTGATTAGGTATTTAAATTAATAAGTGCATTGTAATTTCTTGCAGCTTGTGTAAATGTTGACTTTTCCCCTTTATTTTATTTGTACAAAGAAAATTGCGAAACATGTCAGAATTATTTATGACTAAAATATATAAAAAAAATACAGAAAAAATCATGTTTTACTTAAATTAATGTGATTTAAAAAAATCAAATCGATTTAAATTAATCAACCCTGATTTGTAATTTACAAAAACCCTCTTTATGGATAAGTAATTATTTACACTAAGTAGGTAAGAACCTAGTTGTTGGAGGTATACATCCAGGAGATCTTTTTATATTCATTTTGATCTGCGTACAGTACCTATTCAGATTTTCCTCACATTTTATACGAGTTAGGTAGGTACTTACTTATTCTTGTAAATTTTGATCACGTAACATATTACATTAAGTTGGTAGGTACCTATGCTCATGTTAGTAATTTAATTCAATGGAATGCAAACTTGACTTGACATTTAGTTAGATGTTAATTTTAAATAAGATTACCTGCTATTTGTAATACGAAACTATTGTCAAGCTTGACATAGTGTTTTTTCGTTGCTACAAAAACATATACATACCTAAAAACTTAAGGTGAATCAAATAAAATAGTTAAAGCGCTGTGAGTGCCGATTCGGGATTGTTTAATTGAAATCATGATTTAAATCAAGTGTTTTTTTAATCATTGATTTATATCAAAGAAGATTTTTTCATAAAAAAAACGCTAGATTGATTTCAACCATAAATCAGTTAGGGATGTTTCATAAATTTGTTTGTAATCCTAACATAATTAACTACAAATTATAAAACAAACCAGCTCCACTCACACCACCATCACCACGCCAGCTGCAAAAAAATGTACTTCACCAGGTATTTAACATAAATAATATCTTAATTTTGGGGCAATCCAAAGGATTTCAAATAAAAACAAAACAAACCAAACAAAGGTATTTTTTTCTCTAAAACATAAAAAAAATATGATTTTAATCAACCCTGGACTTATTAGTTTAATAACTTAAAAACATAATTAACGCCCTAAGATACGACAGATGTATAAAAAACATATGTATTAAAAAACATGGCAAAAACATATTATTTTCATAATTTCATATTTTAATTGAAAATAAAATCATCATTTTATCAACCTTGGGTCTAATAAAACATGGGAAAAATCACAAAAAGTAATTTTCTCATATATTTGTTCGGAGGCGGTACGAAGTTTGCCGGGACAGCTAGTATACAATAAAAGCTACTGTCGTAGGTACTTATAGCAGAGGCAGCGAACACTGATTCGTTTATCGGAGATGGAAAAATCTAATATTTACAGCGAGGAACCCTAAAACATTGCACAACTATAATCCAAAGTTGATTTATCACATTTGACAGTAGGCTCCTACAATGCAAATATCAATCACCGCGAGGCAGGAAGTGAATGGTTATTTTTTGTTCGTTTTTAACGATTTGTTTACTAATAGACGTTTTATTAGATGATTGATAAGTAAGCTATTGCATTTAGTTAATATATAACTGAGTCACACTTGTAAGTTAGGTACGTAGGGGTACCTACTTAAACATTGCCTACAATGAAGTACTACTTGAACATACTTATTTAGGTATTTATTATAGAATCTGTGGAATTAAAAGCTATGCTATTTTGCTCATTATTCTATAGGTAGGTAACCAAGCTATGTTCGTGGCTTGCTAACTCCGCAAAGCATTTTATCTTTTAGAGTTAAGTCGCTATAGCAAGGCGTAGTGCACTGCACTGAGTGCGACTTGCGTCTAATCTAAATTCAATAGGGCGAAGGGCCGGTTTTCGATTCTCGCCGCGCTCTGCGAGCCCCGAGCGCTCCGTTCCACAACCAGTTCTACGCCAATTACCTGTGGGCATGCTATTCTATCCTATATAAACAACCGAGATGTGCATTCAATACACAACCCGCTTCGATAGGCCAGTGTGGGTACTGCCTGTGCCTACCCACACAGAACTCAATGCACTCTGTAGGCAGAGGCACCTTTGACAATCAATAATGTAAGCAGATTATTGTTGGGAACTGTAGGTAGGTAGATACCTACCTAGCAATGTATCAGCTAACGAAACGACGACAAATAGGTACTTACCTGCCCACCTGGTCGTCAGCCAAGATGTTTGAGCATAATCAACAATTTCGTTATCCTCGCACTCGCGTGTGGTAGGTAGTTGGGGCTTAAGTAAACAAGAAGCCCAATAAGAATGTTATTAGGTAGAAAAATTACAAATTCTTACCTGATTCTGTCAGAAACAATTTCCGGTTTAGATGTCTTCTTAGCAGGTGTGACGGCGTGTGTTGGAGCGTGTGTCGGGCTCGCCGAGGGTTCAGAAGGTGCCGATGGTGGAGAACAGGACCCTGAACTGGAGAGACTGAATGCCCTGGGTCGGCCGTCCGGTACTACCGGCGCTCGCCCGGACCTCGGTCGTCTGCGACGCTTCTTCTCCTCATCAGCACGGATGGCCGCACCCGGCGGCGCCCAATCGAGATCTTTCTTCAAATGCCCGCGGCCGCATCGGCACCCGCAAGCTTTGAACGCTAAATCGTAGCCCTTCTTCGTCCACAGATTCTGATGTCGCTGCCTCTCTGACCAGGAACGGGCCCTGCCGCAGGACTTTAAATATGCAAGCACGCCGGCCTCCCATTGCTCGAAGCATTCTCTGTGCATATGCCGGCCGGCGGCGCACGTGTCATTGTTGCATAGCACGCGTACGGCGTCCTCGATGCGGACGGGTTCCCGGGGGCGCAGGCACTCGCCGGGCACGCAGCAAGCGCGCGCCTCCTCCGCCTCGCGCTCGCCAGTCGCGCCTTGCCGCCTCGGGGCCATGCCGCGATCAAGTCCAACGAAAACGAACGTGCCGCACGGAAGTAGTAGAGCGCGTCACACGAAACACATGCTTGCCGGAGCGCGCGCGGCCGACTAATAACCGCGAGTGAACGAAAGCGAAATTTCAAGAGCGCAGCGCGTCGCCGCGCCACCGCCCGCCGCCGCCACCCGCCTGCACGCGGGGCTGACCTTGCTGCGCGGCAGAGGCGCGGTGCGGGGCGCGGGAATGCAGCGAGGGGCGGGCCGATGCGATGCGGCCGACTCGCCGCGCCGCCGCCGCCGCCACCGGGCCGGGGTGGGGAGAAAGTGCCTAGCGAATTTCACTTTCGCGCGTAGCGTGTAGCGGCAGCGGGTGCGGAAGCGAGAGCGATTGTTGCAGTACAGTCAGCGTCAATAATAGCTGACGAATTGTACCTAGGTGCTTATCTTTAACCTATGATTAAAAAAAAAATACAGAATACCTATTTATGAATTAAGTACTTAATATGCAGTAATCACGATTTATTTTGCACCCTTATGGTGTACTTGAGTAACAATTCTCAGCTAGGTACATATTGCCATGCCATATTAATGCCTCTTTCCATGCCATGCTAATATTCATTCAAACACATTCCTTAAAGAACAATGTTAAAAGAAATTGATAAATTAGGACCTCAGCAGGTACCTTCTTCATTAGTAATTTTCAAATAAGCAACATGGGTACGACTGAACCGCAATTATAAATATAGATCTTAGTTAATAATATAATATTAACTAATTAAAATATATATTATATACCTACAATTATTATAAAATGTTCCTAGATGCCTGTTAGGATATTTAAATAACCTATATAGCTAGTTCAATGTTGGTCTGTAGGTACAGACCAGGTAGGTATTGAATATTTTTGTCGGTCGTGTCTGTACACGACGACCAAGTTACGTGCATAAATACAACTTAATTAATTTATAAGCTAATGTTAACATAAATGTCATTTAGATAATTATAGCATCGCAGTACTAATCAGTATACCTACTTACACGTCGTTATCTACCAGAGTTTATTTATACGTTAAGTAGGTACCTATATAGGTAATCTATAAACGCCTTGTTACCCCCCAACGATTTTATTATTCTCAAAAAAACTATGCGCAATATCCTTCATTGAAACTCAATGTGACGACTTATAGCTCGCACGTGTGTTCATAGCATAGGGGCTATACATGAAAGGGGCAAAAGGAACAAAAGTCGTCTTGTTCCATAACCGGTCCAAGGCTAAGCACAGAGTGTCCACTCGGAGGGTACCTACCTATAAAGAAACTACGTGTGACCCAATTTTATTCCGACTTACGCATTGCGATCGGTGTCGACCAGGTGACGGATGCATTTTTAAGGGAAACCATAGATTAAAGTTTAAGTAGATGTGTCCCATGTATTAACTACCCGTGAGTCTGGATAAAGGAAGAGGAAAGAAGAAAGAAACATATTTATCCGGCTATGAAGGCAACACGAGATACGAATACTGTAGTCTGCTGACAATACAGCCTCGATGAGCAACAATTCACAATGGCAATCTTTAGACAATTATAGGACAATGTGTAGGACAATTGGACGTCCTAAATTAGGATGATTGCCCTACAAATAATCCGATTTCATCCAATAATTGAGATCGGAAAGGAAGGTGTGGAACCTGCTTTTTAGGACGGATTACAGACTTGGTGCAAGCTCAAATTGCAGTGTCATTCGCCATGCTGTTTTCTAGCCAATATGGTAAAGGCTAGCCCTCATTCCTGAATGACTAGGTGGTTAACTTAATAACAGCAATTACTTAAATAAATATACTCGTCAGGATAGCGACTGTCGCTTCTACTTGTAGTCTTTACGTGGGGAAACCCGTCTCCGGAACACATAACGAATAGCAGCCGATTTTACAAAGTTACGTGTAACACACGAAAAATGATTTATTTTTGAAAACAGGTCGCTGTTGTGACGCAATAAGGTATACTGCGTATGTCAAATCCATTTGGCTACTAGCCGTATTAAGTTAGCGCAGGAACTGCGTCGCAAATCAGCAAGTTCCAGCAATGTTATGAAGCTTTTTGTGAGTGAGTCCCACCATCTGTGACCTGTGAATAGCCCTGTGCATCTATTAGGTATTAATTTAGAAATATATATTGTGTGTAGGTATTACAGTGGATCTGGTTTATAAGAAACGCATCTAAATGCATATATGATTCAGAAAATATGCATATATTTTCTGAATACTTTTGGAACTTGGATTTTTTACTTTTTACAAGATAATTTGAAATGGATAGGTAGGTAGCTAACGGAGCTTTGTGATGTGTCCGAACCAAACTTATTTTGCATTAATTTTGTTTTCGTCCATAAAATACTCAGAAAGTAGAAATAGGCAATGGATATAGTGTAGACCATATTGTCGGGAACGATATAGGTAGGCACAAAACCGAGCCGAGTTTTGTTGAACACGCGAATTCGCGATTCCAACTTGCCTATATTATTTCCTTCTCTAAGGTTAAAAATTATAGGTAGCACATACAAGAGTTACAGTGGAAGGAAGGCGTCTTGGCCAGTTTTATTTATATGATTTGTGATTGTAATTCGTTTACATAGGGCAACTTTTTCACCGACACAGTGGCCGGCAATGTAGGTGCACCTTTATACACGTATTGCGACGCTTTCAGCCGCAGTAAACAAGTGCTATGTGCAGTTGCGCCTATAGGTATACGCGTTTGCATCGGTACTGACGAGACGCGACGCAATAATTTGACCTTGGGTGGGAGCTCGCAACGCGATGCAGTCGAGCGTTTCACGAACGTCGGACTGCATCGCTGCAAAATTTCGCCGATCGTGTGTAAAGTGATAAAGGTCCTTAATAAAACATATGCAAGGGAATTTCAAATATTATCTAGGATACGGATTCCCAAACGATTTTGGGCAGGAGACCCCTTTTCCAAAATGAACTGATACATCACTCCCCCATAGCCACATTGCTTTCAAAATGCTACCTCTAGTTTTTCCTAGTAGGTATACAAAATAATTATTTCATATTGTACGAACTTATGCACCCTTATCGAATTGTTGAGTTTTTAAAAGAACAACAATGATACTTCACTTCCTACTAAAATATTAGTCACTCTTATAACAAGTTGGTACACGTAGCACACACTCACGATGGAAAAATTAAAACAAATATAGTCTTAATTCGGTACAGTCAACGGTAAATGTATTTTAGAAAATTCAACAAGATTAAAAAATAAATCATAAGAAAATATGCAAGGCCCACCTACTAATTGGTAATTTCATATTCTAAAAACAACTTACGAGACTGCCTGTACCTACATAAAGTTGAATAGGTAGGTACCTTCATACAGCGATGCTACCTAAGTACCTATGTACCTAGGCGCAAAAACGACGGCAGTTGTAAAACTACATAGCGCCCCTATTTCCTTTCGTGCAGTCAAGCGGACGTGCTGTGGGATATAAAAAATACACTGGTACGATAGTTATCGCAATTTTTTTGTGTTTTGGGTTCCGCGCAAACATTTTCCAAAACAATTTGCGTGGTTTTTGTTAACCGACCACAGACTTGTTAGAATATACAGACATCACACGGGGCGTGCGCTACAAGTGAAGCCTAAACTCTGGTCCAGCATGTATGCACACGCACTTACGCATACATGTAAAAAAATCTATGTCCAAAACTTCTTAGTCTATCTACGGACCATTCACTGGGCGAAAAGTTTTGTATGTGGTAACATTTACCACTACAAATACATTGAAAAAGTGGCTTCACTTTGCTCGTAGCAACATTACATCTAACTTCTAAACAAGTCGGTGTAAACGACATGGCGGGTTCTTATTTAAAGGATAATCAGAATCTATTGAAAAAAAAATCTTTGGTTGAGACATTAAAGTCATCTTATTTTTGAAATAAACTCTAAGTTAGTAATATTTATATTTCCTTAAATAATCTGAATGTTTTAAGAGACAAAAAAAGCACAGAGGAACGAACATTCATGAAAACGCATAAGCAGATGTATTAAGTAGGTACCTACATACATAATGCAAAGTGAATTGATGTTTGTTTCGTGTACCAAGTACCTTACTTACCTACCTACTCCGTTAAATAAATAAATAATTTACAACCGCATCCCTTGCAAATGCCCATTGATCCCTAAAACATCCTTTTTATTTGACCCACATCTAAGGGATAATTGTACGGGAATAAATTATTTAATTATTGCTTTTATAGGTCAGCGTATAACGTGAGCAGGTGCATCCGAGCCTGCACCTGTCTGGCAAGCCCAAGGTCTTCGCGAAATGCGTCTTTCGATGTTCAAGTACATGTGTAAATAATCACATGTACCTACCTATGCCCCTTATCATGTATCCACCCATGCATTGTTTGCACAAAAATGCTGGTATTTTCCTTGAAAAATACTGGTTGTGCTGTTATTTATTTTTATGGTAATTTGTTTTTTATCCATACAATAATTATTCTTTAATCTATACATGTATTATAAAGAGGTTTGTTAGTTTATGAGCATGAATGGATGTAGGGTTTTATCTTCGGAACTACTAATCCGTATCTGAATTTTTTTTTCACTGTAGAAAGCTACTTTATCCCTGAGTGATATAGCCTATGTTTCATCAAGATGGACGGAGGGTGGAGCCGCTAGCGACAGCTAGGTAGGTATTTAATTTTATTTTTTTCGTTTCATTACTTTATGAGATTGATCGAATAATTTAATATAGCATTTTATCATATTTAACGTATTAAGTCGGTATATGGGTTTGTGGAAATACAGATGGGAGGTACCTATGTTTGTTGCTATAAGTACCTATTAAAAACAAAATAAATGAGTCCCTATTGATGAAACATAATAATAACATACAAGCTTTGATTAGTTTTGGATCATTGGTACTATTGGAATACACGCCAATCTAGACACAAAAAGATAAAAAAATAAAAGAACGACTCAAATAAACAAAAAAAATGTCAGCACAACAGGTACTCAGCAAAACAAATTCAGATCATCCGATATAATGACAACTAACAATGCCCGCAACAGCATGCGCGTGAACATAACTTTCTCGACTATTCAGTTGGAAAGAAAAAATATATTAGTTATTCTGAAAATACGGGTAAAACTGAGAGAGCTTTTCAATGGGGTTTTTAAAGGGCCAATTAAGTACCTATTTTAAAAAGAATGTTTTTTTTGGGAATTAAATCCTTATAACACACCGATGCACCTCTTTGAACATCGTACCATACCTGTGCAGTACACTATACATAGGCTATCTACACCTGATATATAAAATTGCGTTTCAACTCCGCAACCCACACCCCAACTGACAGATGCTTACACAAAATATAGGTAGTTTTCTTATAGGTAGTTGTTATAGGCATCCTGTAGAACCGGTGGACCTTGATAACACAAAGGGACCCTCGATCTGCCGCGAGCTAACCTTGAGTTATTTTTAAACCACGCTGCCTGCATACAAATCCCGTCGAACAACTCCTTCGGCTCCTTCCGAGTATTACATAATGCGAAATTATAGTTTTTCTTTTTTCTCTCTCGGTATTCGGTCTCCTTGAAAATGGTGTGGGCCTGTCATTTCGGTTTTATACCCTTTGTTTTGGCTCGCACATATTTTATTTCTTTTCTTTGAATCGTAAAAGGAAGAGGCAATGAAGGGTTAGCGTTTTTGTATAGTGGATTATTTATGGTGCGGAATAATGGGCGTACGAGTTCGCCGCAAAATATTGGGTGCAGCTGCGGTGTTTTTGAAATAAATGTAGCTGTTATCGGTCACACAGAAACTTTTGATAGTCAAGTAGGTCCTCGGAACATACCACCTCCTAAAATAACTTGGTAAAGACTGGGCAACGAGGTATGATAAAACACCTAAGCAAATGTGTTCTGTTATTTTATTATGGTTACTTGTTTTTAACGTTTTTTATTTGTTTATCGTTGTAATTAGTTGTTATACCTAATTAACTATAATAAAAGAAACAACAGGCTGCAAAATAAAATAAGGGCTGCAATTAGATTTTTTAAGATTGGTGCCTGAATCAATGAAATCATCGTGAAATCGTGTACACAAGTACCTACGAGTATGACAAACAATCCTACAACATAAGATCACCAAAAAATGTTATGCAACCATTTTATGATGTGTTGACGTTTTTTGACCCAACTGTACGTTAGTATAAAGCTTTATGCTCAATTCACGTGTTATTGTTACCTTTGTGTATTTCGTGCCATTATCACGGTAGCATGCACCCCGTCCCGTGCCATGTTCATTCAGTGAAAGAAATTGGATATCTACATAATATAAAAATACAATTTGGTAATACCAGTAACCAGACTTGTATAACTAGTTTCCTTGAATACATTCCTTGTTTTGTACTGGCTGGACGTTTGCGAGTAAACAGGACATATACCTACGTGTATTTTAAAGCAAGTGTGTAGGTAGGTATTATTCGATAGCCACTATCTATAAAGCAACTACTTAACTTGCGATTGCAATGGGTATTAAATTCACAAGTAAACACTTTCGAACAGTATTGTTGTTTGTACCTAAGTATTTACTTACTAATGAATACAGCAATTACAAGTGACCCTTTGACACAACTTTACATAGGCATATGAAAACAGGTCTGCTACATATAATGTGTAACAAAAATAGTGCAAAATATTTTAAAAGATAAATCAGTATGTTATATGGTTCATGTTGTTGCCGAAAATAATTGTGTAGTGATGATTGTTTTTTTTAAACAAGGCGATGCAGTAGCGTTTGGCCATGCGCTTAATACTGGGTGTCATTTTTTATATGGCAAATATTTTTGGGAATATTAGGTACCTACTATAAAAATAAAAAAAATCCCTGCCCTGCCAAAATATTTTACACAATTATTGTTACACCTTATATAATAGCGATATCCAGGCCAACCGCGCAGCTTACGCAGTTGGGGCGACAGTCAGACAACATTACGGGCTTTCAAAAAGATGGGAATTTGACTTGTTTCCAAAGCGTACGACCAGCTTGCCCATCATAAATTAAATTCTTCATTCCATAATAACACCTACCTACTATGAATGTAGACACAAATTCAATCGGCTAACTATGCGTAGACCTAACTACTGGAGAAAACATCACCGGGAGTATTAGACCATTTCAGAGTCAACTATTCCAGTTCTAGATACTTAGCTATAATTCAAGTTTATAATGTTCCACGTGACTTGTATCTGTCGGTTTTATTTCAATACACGGTGAATTAGAAAACGTTGGATATATACAAAATGATTCATAAAGGGTATACTAACCCTTGAACCAGCGCTCGCCAGCCTGAGCGGTACACCCACCCAACATACATTTTACACTTTGCAGCTTTTCCAGATAAGTCAGTTCTAGTATATATACCTATACTAGCTGCGCCCCGCGGTGTTACCCGCGATTAAAAAGTACCCACGGGAACCATACATTTTACCGGAATAAAAAGTAGCCTATGTACTATTCCAGACTATAATCTATCTCTGTGCCAAATTTCATCCAGATCCGTTCAGCCGTTCTGGCGTGATTGAGTAACAAACATCCATCCATCCAAACTTTCACATTTATAATATTAGTGGGATTATGGAAATGTTCAACAACTCCATCGTTATTTGATTAAGTTCAAAACCCACTCGAAAGTAAGCTCTCCTAATGTCAATAAACCCAAAACCAGGGAATGCGAACCGAAGCATAATCAAGATTATACAGCGAAATAATTTCGCCAAAGCTATGGTCTGAATCCCGGCTATGTTCCCATATCATGTTCGAATCAATAAAACCTCCTATGTTTTTCTACAAAGCACGTTTCTCGGAATCAACTCGCTGCTAAAGTTTCAACGGTGATTTCATAACCCAGCCCAGGGTCTAACAACGACACATTGTAAGAGACTGTTGACCCGACTTTAATAAATGAGCCGAAATACCAGAATCTATTTCGTTGGAGCTAATTAAATCTGTCCAATTTAAAATTTAATTGATCTGAGATATGTAGGTAATATTTTCAAAGAAATAAATAACAAAAGTTCGTTTTAAAAACCGTGGAGCACACTAGATTTTTTTATATTATTTAGAGTGGATGCTAGTTTAAGTCTAAACAATATCACATCTAAGTATTCCTAAGTAATGTCATATTTTATAGACCCAACTGCAAATAATAGAAACATATTTCCAGATTTTATTGCTCAAAGATGTTGAAAGTCTGATTGGTTACTTTTTTAAATCGAATTAGCCTTCGATAATAGTTGCCGCCTATCGTTTAAAGTAGTAAAGAACGAAGTAATTTATAGGAAGGTATATATGACTATAGTGGTAAATATTTGCCTGTGGGATCACACTCTTCCCTCCAATATGGTTGAGGAGAGCGATGGCTGCTCCTTAAGTCTTGCTCGTATTCGGGTACGATTTGGCTTCCTAGTTAAATAAATCTGAGCGAGTTATGATTTAACTTGCAATAATGAGTTAAGTTCTGCTGAGTATTTATTACTTATTGGTATGGTGCTGCCTGCTCTCATGGCATTGTTTTTAAATGTACCTACAACAACCTCTTTTTAAAAGAGTAACCACTGAATTTCATTCCGGTTCTTCTCAGTGGAACCCACATTCCGAACCGGGCGGTAACTTATGACTATTCGTGCTTAATAAATACTTTGATTGTTAAGTGGTGTTATTAAAAATGTATAACCACATCTGAATTTTTAAATGAAAATCATGTATTCAGCACAGACACTAACAACAGCAGTAGTTATAAATACAACATTAAAAAACAGATAGATGTGCCGAAAAGCG
This sequence comes from Pheosia tremula, assembly GCA_905333125.1. NCBI lineage: Eukaryota > Metazoa > Arthropoda > Insecta > Lepidoptera > Notodontidae > Pheosia > Pheosia tremula. The sequence continues at coordinate 7,074,593 of HG995404.1, read as the reverse complement.
TTTTTGGCTCAACACGAGCGGGATTGCCATCATCTCAAGACCCCAAAAGAATATACCACTCAAATACTCAGTAATCATTCACAAAGAATAATCAAAATTAAATATCTCTATAGTATTGTGCTAGCACAAGCTGTAACGAATTAGGTGCCGTATGGCCCTCGTGAGCTGAATACTGAATAATCGATACCTTTGTTTATCGAATCTGCATTCAATTGTTTTGTACACCTTAAAACGATCCATCAGAGTTCCCGATACTGCCAATAATGGCCCACTTATAGCAGCGGTCCACAGAATCACTACTGGTTTTATTGCGAATTTGCTTTCATTCAAGGGCCGTGTCGCCAAGACGATATATTTAATTAATAAGAGTCACATAGTCATTTTCAATGTTGTAACTCTAAAGTTAAATGGTAATGCCCTCATATGTATTTATAAAAAGCACAATTTATATAGTTTAAGTAAATAGCAAGGGATACTGTATTTTCATTCTTAAGCGACTGGATTATAAATGGGTGTTGTAATATAAACGTAACATTAGTATATACAAAGATATTTACATGAAAAAAACAAAAAGTAATAAGTACATAGGAAAAATCTATACTTAATAATATTATAAATGTGAAAGTTTCGATGGATGGATGGATGGATGTTTGTTACTCTCTCACGCCAGAATGGCTGAACGGATCTGGATGAAATTGGGCACAGAGATAGATTATAGTCTGGAATAGCACATAGGTTACTTTTTATCCTGGTAAAATGTATGGTTCCCGTGGGATAGATTTGTTTAAATTTTTCATAGCGCAAAGGATCGACATGATTTTTTGCGCGGGTAACACCGCAGGGCGCAGCTAGTATTTTTTTATAAATTCCTTACCTCTGCATAGAAGAATACAATTAAGATTCTGGAATAATAATATCTAAGATATTATTAATTACTTATATTTACGTGAATACTACACATTGAAATAAACTAATTTTGCGTATTTTATCGCGTTTATTTTGTTTTTTATATTATTATAATTTTTACGTTAAAAAAACATGAAATAAACGCGAAAACATCCGTAAAATTAGTTTTATTTCGATCTACGACATTAAGTAAATAGGTACGGTCTTACTACCCATTTCTATTTTTAATATAGTAGGCATCATATATGTTAAGGCCACTATCACAGAACAAATAAGTACCTAAACAATGCCATTTTATGTCCAGTCTCGCTATCTTTACGCATTATTTACATGTAAGTAAGTACCAATCTTGTTTTTGCTCTACAACACAACACGGACCATTTATTAAAATAACATTTATGAAATAAAGTATCTTTGTTTCTTTTATCGGATTGAGTTTAATGTTCTCACGATACTCGGCCACATGTTTTTCATTGCGTATATTTTTGTCCTTATTGGACAGTACTGGCTTACGACATCATGTGACTATAAATTGGAGCAATTTTTGAATCAACTCGTGTTGGTAATAAAATGGATTTGTTTATTTTGTTATTAAGCTCATTAGAGTCATCTGTTGTAACGAGTGCAGTCGTTTTATAGTAGGTATCTATCTTCTTATAATATTATCATAACGTGTCACATGCCAAAAAGGAAACATGTAAGTATCTAAATTTGGCAAGGATATTAATTTTCTAGTCAAAAAACGGTAAGTACCTATCAAACATCTGCCAATTCAAACTAGGCAATTGTAAAATGCAAATCGTAAAATTTATGCCACCCCTGTAAGTAATTCTAAAGCTCAAGCAGCGACGAACTCAAGTAGCTCAATAAAAAAGGAAGTGATTAAAAAGATATACCATTTTTTTTATTAAAAATCATTCGATCCACCGTTCATAATCACTATGACAGGAAAATATATGACGTCAGTAAAATTATAATGGGCCGCCCGTAAAGTGCGCATTTGAATAGGAAAGTTACATATCAAAAATTTTCACTGATCCGTGTTTTACGAGTTTGTCGTAAACGTGTACTTAACGAAAAGAATAAAAGGGCCCCTCCAGTCCGCTTGTGTTCAAAAATCTATGTGAACATGCGAGGGGGATCGTAACTCGCAATCAGTTCGCGAACAGCCATCGTTTATGTTGTTTCCACATTTTAATATCAACATAATATGTTATGGAGTTACCCGGGTCTTTCAACAGCGCCAATAAAAATAACTTGAACCGTTTGGTGGTTGGAGACCGGTTGGTTTTGTTACTGTGCAATCGCAAAATGATGAATGTGTACGCAAGTTCCGCCGCAAGAAATATTGGCAACTGGCTTTGGCGCACATATTGTGTAAGCAAAAAAAACTAAACTGACAAACATTTATTGAACATAGCATTTATACTTTTAAAATGAATTGAAAAGCCTATTTTACAGACGCGTCTTATATAATCCAAAAACAAGCATTGTTCAGATCAGTAAAATGTGGAGTTGATAAGCTCATCATCATTGGTTAAACAATCATTCTGTTTGATCCTGACCTTATTAGTAAGTTGGGTAACACAGATAATTACGTAGATACATAAAATTTAAATGAACGACGTGTATATATAATTTTAATCTATAAAAGCCTAACTTTACTCTGCTATTCCGGAATCCCAAAAAAACACCCATTACAATGCATTCATAAATATGAAATGAACTCGGTCCCTCAAGTAACCAGATGCCCTTTGAATACCATAATAAGATTTACTCATGTTGAACTTACCTAAAGAAAATACAGGTGGTCTAACAATACGGCATCGTCCCTCGGGACTTCCCTCTTTGACTATTTTAATAAGAAGAAAAAATCCCATTGCCTCTCGAGCGAATTACTTTGAAACGAATAAATAAATGAACTAGGAGGATAAGGCGATTGAATTAGAAAAAGAATTCGTGTGTAATAAAGAAATCTGTTCATTGATAAAAGTTATGAGGGTGAATACAATGAAGAAGTCGAGGTACACTGATCTGAGCGATGACAATGACAACAGGTATTGGACCGGAAAAAGGATCAGTTTTCCTTTTGATGTCACATCAAAAAGGCCTTTTAAATAGAGAAGCCAATATCAGACTTGGTTAAGTTTCCTTAACTTTTCGAAATTGGGCTACCTTCGTCAATTAATTCATCGACTCTGACCACAGTAATTTAATTATCTGCATTAGCAGAAAACAATCTGAATCTATTTATTAAAAAAGATTCAGATTAATTTTAGGTATTGGTTTTATGCATAATATAATTTTTCGTTTCTAAATATCTTTTTGAATCTCAATCTTGCGCAAAGCTTAAGGTGTATTTTTACATGCGGGCATTATTAGGAACAACCAAACCACAAAAATCATATTTTCGCCTCAGCACTCTCCCTTGTTTTACGGGTTTTTCATTGCAGCCACTTTACGAGCATCAGCGATGGGAGGCACTCTTCTTTTACAACCGTATAACAGTATACCCCAGACTCGAAGATCGCGTGTTTGGTACTAATTAAACGTCTTCATAGCATTTCAGATACGTGATTCGTCTGGCAGCGGTGAATAATACGTTTCTTAATGCAATTTTATTGAACCTCACCGTGGCCAAAAGTTCGCGTCTAAGAGCAAAAAACTTTACAAAACTTGTATGCACGTGTTCGATATCGATACTCAAATATATATTCTTATGTCATCAATGATGTTTTTTAATTAATACCAACTGTAAATCTTGTCGCACATTAGAGACGTCGTCGTCTGTAAATTGGAAACACCTCGGCTTCACGCTCAGTCGGGGGCTCCTCGTTCTATTCCTGTTCCTGACACCATCGCTCCAGGACACGACTCGTCTTTGTTACAGACGTTGCAACGCGTTGTAATTATTTCCACTTGTAATTTCACGTCATCGTCTCGATTAGCCACAGTCAAATATTTGTTATTGTTATCGCATCCATAAAAATACAGCTGTTGCTCATTTTTAGTAACATAATTTGATTTCTCTTTGTTGAAATATGATCGCTATGGTTCACCGTAATGAGCTTCTCATATTTCACTATAACTACTCTGAATGACGGCGAAATTTAAATAGCTGTAAATATCATTACGAGCGAACGATCAACATTTATGTTCCCTTTAATCAAACCGCCTCTCGAACAGCTCTCACGAGTGGATATTTATCTTAAGTCTGTACAAACAAATGTTGCCGTGAAACCATTTCATCATTCAGCACATTGTCGTCAACGGCATACGAGATGGGCAATGACGCAACCATGAGTACACTCCTTGCGGACAAAGAAAAAGGCGACGATAAAAACATAATATTTTCTCAGATTTGTGGTGGCGCGGTTGTCACTGGTGAAGATTTACACCATGTCTGTCAAGCTTGGAGACAAAGGGGCCTTGTCGAAAATCGCGGGAACATGATGTCACGCATTCAGGAGCGTCTCGAACGCTCCTAATTAATAGAGCGGCTTTACGGCCCGCTAGGGCAATATCATTCCGAGATGTTTCAAAGAAAAAGAAGAAATATGCGTGTCAGCCAGCGTAGTTTATGGGCCGTTGTTTATTGTGAACGCTCGAAACGAAACTTGAATGAGAACCAATCCTTTGTTTTGCTCAGAATTTATTACGAGTGGGTAAAGTTCGTGAAATCAGTTCAGAGGATTAGCTCGTTAGGAGAACGTTCCACCTTTGTGACTTATGTATGATATTTTACAACTTAAAGTTTGTGTTTTCAATATTCAAAGCATCTATAACTATAACAAAACTATTGGAGTAGTGTAATATTTGAAACGTTCGCGTAAACTTCAAAGATGTATTGAACGAAATTCGTGAAAGCGTCCACACGCCTACGACTTAATCCCTACAACAGCGCAAACGATGTAAACATTTACAGATTGGATATAAAGACCTTTAAAATCTAAAACGTAAATTTAGCTTCAAAGTAAGGGTTGTCTAGACAATATTTACAAAAAAAACAGCCTTGATTAAAACACTAAGCGCCAAAGTGTACGAAGCTTTTTGACAGCGTGACAAAACGGCACAAGTGTTCCGCTAGTGTCCGGCAAAGACGTGTTCAGTTCAGACGAGAGACTTTGTGCTATGTATAAGAAATGTTCTTTAAATTAGCAACGTTTTTAATTAAAAAATTAAATATAAGATACGACAAATGAACTAAATCCCCTGATCGAGACTGCATTTAGCAACCAAGATTTTGCCAATATATGGAGATCTGTTAGAAAATAATATCTAGGTGTAGCATTGCGTATCATGTTGGTATCTGCAAAGGGAATAGGATTCCTACTTCTTAACAAATACTTTACACGTGAGAAAACAAAAAGTAGGTAGATGTACACCAGTATTATGTCAGTGTGGGGTCAGTGTTATAGCTTTATCAGGACGTTACGGTAGTGTTAGAAATGAACTACCAAAGATGAGAGTCGGTTTACAGAGAAGTACAGTAGAACCTGCTATTATTCTCGCTTGTTCCTAGATACAATTTGCAATATAAATATTTTATGTAGGTTTATTTGTATGGAAATTTGTGCAGCAGCAGTATTGGTCACCCTCATAATTAATAATTTGCCATACAAATAAATAATTAACGCAAAAGCATTATCATGGATCACGTTGCTTTACAAAATAATTGTGTAAATGATGTATGATTTTTTTAACAAGGTGAACCATATCAGTGCGCTCAGGGTTCAGTTACAGGGTGTCATTTTTTAAATGTCTTATAATTTGATTTATTCCTTTAGGAATGTTATATCTATAATCTATTATTAGCTGTGTTGAGATACTTTACAATATTATTGTTACACCTTGAATATAAATAGATATACATACATGAACACCATACAATATTTTACGTAGACGCATATATTTATATGCGTCTAGCTAGCAGCATCAGAGGGTCCGCAAGGTTGCTCGTCTGCTAACGCCGTCAAATATTCTAGCACAACTACCACAAGTCAAGCTTTATCTCTACGATCAGTAAGCTGAGATCGTGCAGGAAAATCCGTGGCCACAGCTTTGGTACGATGGATCAAGATTGTGAGCCGACGAATCGTGTTTCGGGCATTACAAGTGACAATGCGTACGAGTCTTGGATTATAAGCTGTCGTCAGGAAGGTACGGTTCATATCGAAAATGGAGTTGCGATGATTGATAGCAGATGGGTTGATTGATTGCCCGCTGAAGAGTTAAAACGATAAAGTATTTCTAATAAATATTGAAATAAAACTAATTTTAAGGATTTTATCGCGTTTATATTATGATTATGGCTGGGTGCGACCGACTTGGGATCCAGTAGTAAATATCATTAAATCCAAAACCAAGCGCACCATTGCAAGACCTCAAGACACTGTGAGCTCTTTCTGCGTAGATCAAACCCCGGTCAAACTAAAATGTCACTCAACCATCTCAGTCCTCCCGTGACCATGGCTGCTGTAAAGCAGCCGAAACGTCGGGAACGTAAAAATCATAATATAAACGCGAAAAAATCCTTAAAATTAGTTTTAATGCAATGTGTTGTATTCGCGTAAATAAAGGAAATCAATATATTCCTAATACATTTCCAACATTTGAAGTCTAATGATAGAAATAATTAATTTAACAGGTCCACAAACTGCATACAATAATACAAAACAAATGCTTCGGTCATAACTTAATGGATACGATACCTTAAGATACCATCAGATAATCTTATGATAATAATTCTTAATAGACAATTAAGTATACAATATTGAAACTTTCGTATCGCTGCCTGACAAACAAGTCTGAGCTCTAGTTGTTTATTATTATCTTTACGTAAATGATACATAAGTATAGAACTGGTAAGCCTAACACCGCCAAACAAATTTCTCTTTTAGTTCGTAAAACATGGAATTTGATCGAAATGATATTGGACAGTACCATTAGTGGATTAAAAATCTCTTTTTAAAAGCCAAGTCTAGTCTTTCACAAAATATTCCTTTCATGTCCTCTTAGAGATGAAGGTTTGGGTATTGACAGCCAATACAAATTATAAATCCTTTTAGTATCATGCTTTTAAAGTCTGATCATTAACACTGTGTACAGCGTGACCCAGAAAATGGATACTACCAGTTGATCCGGCGTCTTTTCAATCATATGTGAAGTCAGTAGTCGTTGTTAGGTATATACACGTAATTTAAAAAAATCCGGTCAACAAATAATCCTAACTAAAACATGAATTTTCAAAGTCAAATAAAAGTTAGAATCGGACTTCCACGTTCTAGAAGTTAGAAGCAACGCTTCTAACGAGTTTTTTTTTACCCATTAGACTACACTTTTACAACAGAATTAAATAGTTCTCCTTCTAATTTCAGATCAGTGCCGCCCCCAAGGCTTGGTAAATAAATAATTCTTCTATAAACTATCTAGTCTTCAAAGTATGATATTAGGAATCTAAAATCCGTTTAAGGGTTGTTGAGGGTAAATAAATCAGAGACGGCGCGCGGCGTTCGTCGAACTTTAGAGTTGGGAACAATTGGTGCGGAGATGTAAATTAAATCGAGTGGCTGTCGCAGACTGGGCCCACTCGACAATCTAAAAATATAAGCAGAAATACAACTCCATTAACGATAAAACTTAGTTACACTTAACTAGTAGGTGAATACTAAAATAAAAAATAATAATAAATACCAGCCCTTTTAATCTTCCACTGTTGGGCACGGGCCTCTCCTCAATGCGAGGGGGATTGGACCATAGTCCACCACGCTGGCCCAATGCGGGTTGGCAACTACTGGAGCATACTACTCTTATTTTATTGTAATTTACTAGCTTAGATAAGTTTTTCTACCACGAGTGGTAGTGAATCTTGTTTATTGTATTATGATACTACATTTGTAGGTAGATTGTAATACAAAAAAAACATGGCTTACTATAGACAGTTAAAAAAGGAAACATAGATGATAAAATCTGCAAAGCCCAGAATGCCTTCCTAATCTGTATTTCAATAAAAAAATTAAAGCTGTGACGTGACAAAATGATAATACAATGATTTATGACCAACTTAAAATTAATATCGAGATTTTCCCACTGTAACTTTTTATAGCAGTGCAGGAAGCAGTGATCGCCAAGTTGGTAGAACGCTCACCACGGTAACGAAGGTAACAGGTTCAACCCCGGCTAGCACCGCGGGGATTAATAGATTTCATGTGCGAATCTCATTTTCAACCATGATTATCACTTGCTACAAACGGTTAAGGAAAACATCGCGAGCAAACCTGCATATCTGAGAGAACCCTTCGAAAGACGTGTGAAGTCCGCCAATCCACACTGCGGCAACGTGGTGGACTATGGCCTCATCCCCCTCGCATTGAGAGGAGGTCTATGCCCAATAGTGGGACATAAAAAAAGGGCTGGTATTATTATATTATTATTATTAGATTAGAGTGGATCTTCTGTGAACTCCCTTTGCAGCTGTTAGTCTCTTAACATCTTCGCAACGAGTTCTTTTTTAGTTTTCTAACAAGTTTCTCGGAGTCTCAAACGTTTTTCAGTTCGAGTGGACGTGGAAATCTCTAGTTACGAACTTTTAGAGACGTGTTCAATGTTCACATTGTGTGCGATAATACTGTAGTTAGATCTATTTAATACACCTTGAGGCGTATTATGAACTGCCAGGCAATTTTATATCTTATCTCAAATACACTACATATACTTATCCTAATAAAAAAACTATCAAGTTTACGTCTACGTTGTTGGTCAAAAATACGTTTATAGACTGAGGCAAGGTACGAACCTGCGGGATCTTATGTTGTTTGATACAGCAGTTTAAGGCCGGGAATTGAATTGTCTGAAAATAAGAGATCGCAATAGAATATACAGAGGGCGCCTGTATATTCTATAGAAGTTAAGAAATATATTCATATAATTTACTCTCTCTTGATATACTATTAAACTACTCACTAGACATTTCTAGTGAGTAGTTTAATAGTATACCTACGCCTATGTTACTAACTACAGTGTTTCCATGAACACTGAATCATCTTTGCAGACAGCATCTATAGCAAGAAAATAAACTTCCCCAATTCCTAGCATCGGGTGGATATTATTATAACTTAGATTCTATTTATATTCCGTACCTTTTCAAGTTATTGGTGGTTCTTACCAACCCGAATTTATTGATTAATTAATTATGTTTTTCAATTCGATCTTGGTTTACTTACTACTATAACGAAAAATCTATTTATTTCAGTCTACTTTGATAAATGCGATGAGATCAGACAAAACCAATATTTACATGTGAAAACCGACTTACCTACCTCTAAAATCCTCGCTGCCAGCTGAGAACATGGATATTTTCCACGAAAACATGAAATGTGATATTTCCAAGGATCGGTCCTGTTTCGGCCATATTTTTATTTGGTACGTTGGTCAAGTTTTTTAAAGGTAATCACGTCGAAAAGTTCACAGGGCGATGTAGAACGGACTTACTCTTAAATATTTAAACTAGGCAAGTACATACGTAGTACTATCGTTAACGAGCCGTATTTAACAATATATATTGTTTTATTTTATTTAGTGCAACAAAAAACTAATCTTCTATCTTGCTCTTTATTAATATACAAGTCTAATGATAATGATCATATATTAATTAGTGTTAAACATAACAATTAAAATACAAAGGCACCCACATTTATTAACAAGAACAGACTATAAAAAATGAATAGCTACCGATGCATATCAGACAGAATAATGCAATTAACAATTTCGTAGAAACAAACTTGAATTATAATAATTTACTTAATCACATATTAATCTCAAATTTATAGAATGTTTCCGTGTCTTTAAAATTTTGTTGCATTTCAAAGTACTATTGCTCTGAAAAAATATTTGTAATACAATTGTATTGTACTGATTAAAATTTATATTTTTTCAGGGATCAAATGTAAGTTTTCTTACATTAAATTACATTATAGGATTGTCTATTATCAGAATTTATTATTTCACTATATCAATATTAAAGTGCAAATGAATAGTGCTCGAGACAGGAATAAGCCGTAGCGTAGATAGGAAATGTAGAGTTCGTGGCATCAACCTATTTGGCGGAATTGGCTACAAACTGAAAGGCTCGGAGCTAGACAGAAACTCAAATACACCAAGAACATCTCACTGAAATTAAACGTGAATACCAACTAATAGAAAATATGAAAGGATCCTTAAAATGTTATGTTTGAAATCCGAGAATTCTTCTTCATCTAGTAGGTACTAAATTTAATAAAAAAAGAAACGAGTACCTAACTTCATAATTATTTATCAATAGATCAGTGTACCTACATAAATTAACAAGTATAATAGTTGTTTAACAGTAATGGCGAGCTTATCAGATCCCCTCAAAGACCCTTTAATCTGTCTGATTGAGTCCTCGGAGACCGGTATTAGTACTTTCAAAGCGACGCCTGACGTTTTATTCATAGCACATTTTATTTCTAAAACATGTATCAAACCGATTTCTATCGGGGGTTTTTAATTTATTGAAAAAAGTGTTTGGTATTTATTTAAGTAGTCGTAGTCGCTACATAAATATACGTTTTAAAGTAATTGTACTTCGTGTGAGTCTGATGAAATGATTTTTATTTACCTTTCTTTATAATTATATAACTAAGGTAATGTTATGGATGACCTCTAATGATTTTGGGTAGATACGTACTTCTTCTTTCTTTACGAAATGAAATGCGATGAAATAAAATGGATATGAATATGGCCTCACCCGCAACTTAGCGGGTATTTTGCCAGTGTCAAGTAATTAATAGCAATATTAAATTCAATAAATACACATTATAAATAAAATAATGGATGTGACATGAAGAAATGAAAATGGCGTTCAGATACGTACTTACTGTCACAAATAATTTACGAAGTCTAAAGATTACACAAACTACTTACTTATAATTACTTTTACCAAGCCGAATCGAACTTATTTAACAATTAATATGCCAATAAACCCTTTCCGCAACTTATTTCACAGATGGCCCAAAAAATTTGGTAAAATAAGTTGCGGAAAGGATTTATAAGTACATCATGAAAAAGCCCCACATATTAATCAAACTTAATAGATAACCCAATTATCGCAAAAAAAAGCAATTTCGCAACATCTAATATTTTTTGAGGGCGGATTAGGGCGTGACCCGGTACCTCAGTTCCATAAAAGCTTGTAGGGGTGAGAGCCATGACGTCACTTCACAACCCCTGCCAGATGACATCACCCGGGCAATACCAACGACGCAACTGTGCTACGCAAAACTACGCAGCCACTCGTAATGCTGACTCAGCCTATTTCGTACGACGAAAGTTTTTGGTGATTTATAAGTAGGTATGTATCAACCGACCACGTCATACGACATGATAGCTTAATAAAGAGCAGCTCATTGAAATGAAACTAATTTATTTTTGTCTTTCATTCATTATTATCGCGTTTATATTTTCGGCTGCTTTACAGCAACCATGGTCACGGGGGACTGAGGTGTTTGATGTCCTAGTGTCATCGTTTGAACTGGGGTACCCTCATATTTCGTTGTTCTTTGCGGTCTGATCTACGCAGAAAGTGCTCACAGTGTCTTGAGGTCTTGCAATGGTGCGCTTGGTGTTGGATTTAATTATATTAATTACTGGATCCCAGCGAAAAAAAACGCGATAAAATCCGTTAAATTAGTTTTATTTCAATGTGTAGTATTCGCGTGAATATGAGAAATCAATAGAAGAGCAGCTCAGTTTAAAAGTAAGAAAGAAAGGTGGGTGGGAATTGGGAAAGAATAAACTATATGAGTGAGATGAATGAAAGGATCAGGGAATGATATAACATAAAGGTTCGGAGGTGATAGAAGCTGCGAGACAGATGAGTAGGTACACCGACAAGGGTTAAGCCCTTAGAAGTATAAAGATTAAGTTTAGGAATACTATCATAATTGTAATAGTGTGCTTACACAAGGATCGGATGGCGGCGGGTTCGACTTTCGTACAAACAAAATTCCCAAGATTCTGAAATTTACCCAACGGAAATCGAATCCACAGCCAGTGCAGTGGGCGTACAGCCTACACTGAAAACTGCTAGACCAACTTTCATTTATGTACTAAGAAATTTCCGATTACAAGTAAAATCTCAACAACCACTAACATGTATATAAGGCTTAACAATAATAGTGTAAAATATTGGTAGGCTATAAAGGTCACATTCTAGAAAAAAATAACAAATTATTTGAAATTTTAAAAATAACACTACGTACTAAGTATAACGGTACTGGCTCGCTTTCTTACAGAAAAATGTAACACTGTATACACATATTATATTATACATAAACGTGATCATTATCACCTACTTGTAAACCCCTTACAATATTTGACACTATTTTTGTTAAGCCTTATATTTCGAAAACACCAGACTTTAAAATGCAAACAACACCAGCACTATGTTCCCAAGCACACATTAATGTACGTATAACACAAACAAGATTTCGCGCGAAACATTAATTTCATGTTTTGATCCCCTCTCGGCTTAAATTATTATTGCAACTGTAAACGGTTACGACAGACTATTAAAACTAACCGCAGCAGTTACAAGTGCAGAATAACATTGGTTTATGGCTAATATCACAATGCTATTATAATATAACCCCTGCTTCTATTTACCTTAGATTTGAGCGCGATAAACTTGCGGAGTAAACGCACCCTTTCGGAACGGCCAACTCACTCATGGTGGCAGACAGTAAAAGCCTCTGCGAACGGCCCAACGTGACACTCAATCTGTTGGACCGATTTGTTGGGTCCCTACAAATTGGCATGTCAAGGGAAAGATGGCTAGTCGTTCACATGCCAATCGGTAGTGATGTGATCCAACAGATCGGTCCTACAGATTGGGTGGCAGGTTGGGCCGTTCGTAGAGGCCTTAAAGGTCTGACAGAGTGTACACAATATAATGCAATTACCTATGCTGTGTTGTATCTTTTTTTTTTTTTTTTTTTTTTTTTTACATTATAGGCAAGTATTTGATCTCGATCTCACCTGATGGTAAGTGACGATGAGATCTACGATGGAGCATACTTGCCTAGGTAGGAAGGCGGCAGTAGATAAGAGACGCTACATTCACTAGGCTCATGCAGCGCAACTGATCTGACCCGCAATCCATGAATGGCAACACCGAACATCATGTCGGAACACGGCTAGGCCGCTTGGCGACATGGCTTTGTTCAGTGGGTGGTGTCTAGCCACGGCCGAAGCCTACCACCAGTAGAGTTGTCACCTGGTTGGCACCACCCAGGGTCACGTGTAGGGTATCTCCAGGGTACTTAATTCTCCTACGGACGAAGGTGACTCGACCCCTAAATCTCTGCTGTAGATAGAGCTGTAGGTATATAAACGTAGGGCTTGTCGGCGCGTTATGTATTAGTCCTGATATGTAACATATAACCACCTTGTCGGTCAGACAGTTGTAGTCAGCGATAAAAATGGAACAATGTATGTAAGTGTATATCTTAGGGCGTACTAAAGCTGTCCGAAAAAGAAGTGATGCATGTGTTTATCACGTGATTACGGGTGAAGCAGTTAACATTGAGATATAAATAATTATAAATTACAAATAGATTGACCTAAAAATAATTTAGTTACTTAGTTCTATTAAAAAATAAACGTAGCTATTTATTGAAAATGCATCTCTATAAAGCAGTGCGATAAAACCTTCTCATATTAAACCTATATTTTTCAAATGGATTTTTAAGCACCCCCTACTTTGATGGGAAAATCTAAGTGTCTGTATTTATGGAGCTTTGAATGGGAGGGAGGGGGTGGGTTTTACATTATTTTTATAGTTAGTGCCAATAAAACGGCACATTTGAATTTCGTCTTTTTAAGAGTCTACCTCGGATAAAACTTATAAGGTGGCGCCTGACAATTTATCAATAGCAATCAGATTTTAGTTTTGTTGTTAGATTTTTTTGCGGGGATTGATGATAGTTGTCTTATGACATTTCGAAGGAACAGTGGTGTATATTATAATTATCATACTAGCAGTTCTACCGAACTTCGTACCGTTTCAGAATTAAATGTATAAGAAAATAAATTATCTTTATTGCACATTTTTTTTTGGGTTTTTTCGTTTTTTAATATTTATTCTGATATCCAGGTGGGAGACAAATTGAAAGGCAAAAGCGTGATTTTGTGCTAACAATTCATCTCCCAAAAGATCGAACATGAGGAAAAGCTGACAAAGTAAAAAAAGTACATGAACGGAAAAGGAAGAAAAGAGAAGAAAAAAAGGAATACCTACAAATAGTCAGTTTTGTTATAATATCGTTCATATATATAAAAATAATGTATCTGTATTGAAAATAAAGCAAGCAAAATTGTTTAAAAATAAACCCAATATCAACTCTCCCAACCATGTATTCATTTAAATAAAACACATTTCAATAAAATTTAAATTGAGCTATACAGAAACCGGAGTTTTAAAATCGATAACTTTCAATATCTTTCATATAATCTACGAAGCTTTATTTGAACTATAAGGTTGGCTATATGTCTGGTAAATCGCTCTCCGAAATGGTCTTATTAATTCCCCTTTATGTCTACGAAGGCACATACGAGCAGTATAAGCGATTTATGTCGGAGTTTACAGCGAGCTTTCTTTATGTTACTATAAAGTAAAGAAGTGCCGGTAGGCCACCCCTGGCTGTGTTGTCTTGTTTTAATTGCATACGACCTAACACCTGATGCCGTGAGTAATTGTATGAAGCCGGGTCGCCCAATCCTTTGTGTTAAGAATCTAAACCGCCTATTTTACAAGCTTAGCCGTAATTTAAACTCTCGGAAATAAGGATAATTTTGGATTTTAAGTTCCTTACGAATTTTTCGTTCAAGCAATTTCAGGGATTAAGAGTGTACGAACATAAGACTAATACTACTATATAGAGTTAATTAATGACTTAGAGCAAATCTAATTTCCATTTACGTAGGTATCTCAAATTATATGGATGAAATATTTTTGTTTATGCTAAGGGAAATATTAATAACATGATAACAGATTGAAATCGTTATTCGATTTCATATACTAATTACATATTTGTACCTTGTACCTGTTCGCAATTGTAAAAGCACTTGCAGGTGTATTGCACCTTTACCTTTAATTCTAAGAAATCCGAGCCCAATTGGAAGGCATATCTCAGAATCAATTGGCTAAGTCATTTAATTTAACTGTAATTCAATTATAAACTGCGAATCTGCAGACCAAAGATATTTGAGTTTAATTTAAGGGTCCCTTTGCGGAGTAGAGCCCGCGTAAATTAATTTAAGCCACTTACCACTTGCGCATAGTGATATTGTTATATGTAACATTTGAACTCAAGGGGTCGTTAATCTTAGATTTTGGACTTTTACAATGATATTATAATACGCGCGATATAACATTAATAACATATAGCTCGTCTTAATCGTTTCTGGTGAGTAAACAACATAACATATTTTTAACTAGCTGCGCCCTGCGCAAAAAATCATGTCGATACTTTACGCCATGAAAAATTTAAACAAATCTATCCCACGGGAACCATACATTTTACCGGGATAAAAAGCCTATGTGCTATTCCAGACTATAATCTATCACTGTGCCCAATTTCATCCAGATCCGTTCAGCCGTTCTGGCGTGATTGAATAACAAACATCCATCTATCCATCCATCCAAACTTCACACAACTTCACATTTATAATATTAGTATAGATAGATAGTATAGATTAAATTTTGTGTCCATGGCGCATACAAGTATATCATATCATCACACGAAAGATCATCATCATATAATTATACGATAATACACGACCTGTCAGGAACGCATTCTCTCGGCGCCTGAACTGTCCATAACTATTTGTTATGTCTTTTATAAAAAATGACATTTGAATATAGTCCGTTCTGAAAACAAAGGTACATCACCTGAAGATAAAATTGAGAGTCAGTCTGAAAGTTAATTTACTTGTTAACGTTTACATTGCGGGGTGGCAATCGGCTGGCATCATTACCGGCCCATTTGCGGGGGCCAATCTGGTTAAACATTGACGTTAAATAATGATTCCTATTTCCTTAGCTTCCGTCGCTCCACTAGACGAATGTAAGTGATTTGTTATGCGTATAGCAAAGAATATTTTAATAAAAGTTTGGATAACGATGTCTTCAGATGTTTTTTTTGAAAACCTACATCATAATAAATCATCATAATTCGTTTACCTATTCTTAACCTGGCATTCCTACCTCCTAAGATATATTGTTGCAAAAATCAATCTACAGATGAAGGTGCAGTTAATAACTACTAAATGACCTAAGGAAGTTTAACGATGTTGAATGCTACATCATTATACATCCTAAGGTCATTGATAAGTGATTTACAGCTGCCCGTGTATTTTGCTCCGTCATCTGATTGTTGACCCGTCTACTTAAATCTTGGTTATAAGCCGTATAGCTACCAGATAACCGCGCTGCTTTGCGAGGATGCCTCGAAAAGAAATAGCTTTGCCTGCCCATAATAAATGAATAATATTAACAAAAAAGTAGTTAGTACGTTTTGTCAAGAGATGGCAGTGTTTTCAATTTAAAAAAAGTATGGAAGCCCAGCATGCGCTAGCGTCAGTTTTGTTCTGACCTATAAGCTCACGCTCGGGCGAGGCGACGCGAGCGTTTGCCTCACATACTGACTGAGTGAGGCAGCCTTGTTAAGGCTGCTAAGGCAGTCAGTACACGGCTAATTGGTGGTATCTTATTTCCTTCCTCTAAGAGCGCCTGATTTGTGGTTTTACCAAAGCCTAACTAATTATCTGCCATTGGTAATTTTATCTTTAGGTAATTTAAGAGGTCATCGAGACAACATGATGGATTCAAGGCATGGAATGTCTACAGACATTTTTTTTATTTGACGATAATTTTCAAGCGCCTTATTTTTAATTACATGCATATATTATGTACACCACGACCCAGTTACAGTTTTAGTATAGTATGTGACGATTAATTAGTGGAACAATTAACTCGGGGCGTTAACAGTTTTATTGTAAAAGTAAAATAAATTTGTATATAAATAATTTTTTAGTTAGTTACATTGTTAGTAAGTAAAAAAGCCAACACACGTGTTTATGTTTGAGACATTTTCTTTAGAAATTCGATACCATGCCTCGTTCGTTACAAAAGTAATTAAGTATTCTTTGATCAGAACGACCCACATCTTCCACATGAAAGGGAGATATCCTCTAAATAACCGACACACAAACCTTATTCCTTTTATCTCCGCGGCTCAGCGATCACCCCCAATGGACTTGATTGAGTAAATGACCAACAATCGTTTATTACTCGGGACAACAAACAAACGACACGCGAATCTCATTCCGTGTACGTTACACTTGATTTATGCCCAACCTTCGATTCCCCGACGACACTCATTTATATCAATGTAAGTGCAGTCTGAAAAAAGCTTTTAGCACAAACGGTATTCAAAGCAAACGGCCGCCGAATGAATGTGCCAAACATTGCCAAAGTTCTAATGACTGTTCGCTGAAAGTTGAGCTGGAAGCGTGTTGTGGTTTTGATTTAAAAGTTTTTACAGCGGTTATAAAATTAGTACTACAACCTAGGTACCGATTTAGGTTTTTTTTTATGGACGTCTGATAAAAATATCCTCGTAAAAAAATAACTTTACATCTAACATATCTTGATGTAAAAATTACCTATAATTATAGTAGGGTAGAAGGTAGGTATGCCACACGCGTTTGATTCATAATTCCGAATGTTTAATAAGTCAAAAATAAGTAATTATAAAGTATACAGTTTATTTCTTAATTTAACTGCTACACGTAACAATATTTTTTCTAGAAAAAAAACTTTTGATATTTACAATTGTAGACTATGAAGTGAAAACAACATATTTTTATCCTGGAACTTCAAAGTTTTCACACAAAAGTACCAGGGCTCAATAAATCAACGATGGTCGTAGGTGTTTGCGCAAATAGAAGAAGCGTCAATACCGGAGCGGTAGCCGCCTGAGACGTCCATAAATAATATTTAGGGGCCATCGATAACGTGTCTGACACCGGCCTCTGATGCTGAGGTATGGCTCTAAGGTTCTTTCCATTTCTCCACTATTTGAGGATTAAGGTCTTGAAATAAAACGAATTTTACGGATTTTATCGCGCTTATACTATGTTTTTTACGTTTCCGACGTTTCGGCTGCTTTACAGCAACCATGGTCCCGGAAGGACTGAGGTGGTTGACTCATAGTGTCATAGTTTGAACCGGGGTACCCTCATATTTAGTTTTTGCTTGCGGTCCGATTACGCAGAAAGAGCTCACAGTGTCTTGAGATCTTGCAATGGTACGCTTGGTTTTGGATTTAATGATGTTCGATAATTACTGGATCCCAAATCGGTGATAGCACCCAGCCATCTTCCCTATTGAAATTAGGATGTTCTTTTTTAGTTTCAATGGCCTCACGTATCATCCTTGGTCGGAATCGGTGTTATTTATCGAGGATCTGTGGCTTATCAAATCTGATATAATGGCGGGTGCGATCTTGTACATGTTTATAGATTACAGACTTTCGCCGATTAGGTTTCAAAGACGTAATTTTTTTTTGATGTGAATAAAGTTATCAAAGTAATTAAAACTGGTATTTTGTAGGTATCCAGCACTTTGAGGTGCAAGTATTTTTAAATTATGAGTTATTAGAAAAATAACACTTTTTTAAAACAACTGTAGTTTTGTCTCATAGATTAGTCTCTCTCTTTTGGGATATTAATACTACCGTGCAGAACACCTTTAAAGCAAAAAATTCTTATATCCTCAGGATCGGAAGTAAAATAATTACCTCCATTATAATTACACGAGTAGTATAAGTACTTATGTATAAGAAAATTTCAGCCGGTATTAACGGTATAATCATTAGTATTTTATTTCATAACACACATAATTCATACGGAATTTGTGTACATTTTAGATCATGCCTCTCAGGCAGAGGAAGCCAGAGTAGCAGCCATAGTTACAGTGATCTAACTGAGTGTGAGTGAGTTTGCTTGACACTGACAAGTAGGAAAGAATCCTTCAATTTAACTCCGTCAGTGGAGTTCGGTGGACTTTAGGAAACTTTAATTTAAATTACAATATATAATTGTATACTATGTAAAATAAAGTCGTGTTATTTACACCCCAGTTAGCCAAAATCATAAAAATCTTTTTTATGATTTTGAATATTTCTTGGCCCCGAATAGCACAATAACTAAACACACATAGTAAACACTCACAAATAATAATAAATGATAATCTTTTTCTTATAGGTACGTTTGATTTTGTGGCGGTCCGAAGTTGGGACAGCTTTTTCGTAATAAAAGCGGTCAGCGGCCAAGTGGATTTTAATGTAGGGTTCCTCGCCATGAATGAGGGATTAGAGAAATAGTTTTCATCGATATTGCCTACTCATGCCACAACTAAACTGTAATAAAGATAATATTCATTCATAATCAACTGTGTATTGAATTTTGTCTTAAATACAAGAATATAAAACCTGGTCAAGTGCACGTAGGACGTATAAGTATACGTATTTAAATTTAACATTTAAATAAGGTTATCATGATTTTTTTAAGCACTTGTGAGAAAATAAACATCACTTTGAACTTTGAACCCTAAACACGCGGGTGTACGAGTGCATTTGCTAGTTTATATCCCTGGATTGGGCTGAGTCCAGAGGCATTTGTCGACCGTTCGATTGAAAACGTGCTTCTCTTACATCACAACGATTTGTTGCACAATTTATTGTAGTACTAGTGTAGTACTAGCTGCGCATATGTCATTTTCCTCTATGTCCTTGCATTTTTCCGGGATAAAAATTAGCCTATGTCATTTTCTGACCCCTAATCTACCACTACCTACTCGTATGCAAAAAATCATGTCGATAATTTGCTCTATGAAATATTAAAATAAATCTATCCCACTGGAACAACATACATTTTACCGGGATAAAAAGTCTATGTGCTATTCCAGACTTTAATCTATCTCTGTGCCAAATTTCATCCAGATCCGTTAAGCCGTTCTGGCGTGATTGAGTAACAAACATCCATCCATCCAAATTTCCACATTTATAATATTAGTGGGATTAGTGGGATGTGACGTGTAAACGGCACGAAACTAACCTCCGAACGCTGACGCGAACCGAGCAGGGCCCCAAGTCTGCTAACACAATCGATTCATAATCGAACAGCAACCACATATTAACTGCCACATTTGACAGATATCCCATACAATATCAGTCAAAAGTGACAGTTATTATGCGGTTGCCGTTCCATTATGATCCGATTGTGTTAGCAGACTTGGAGCCCAGGGTTATTGTTTATGACGGGCAAAGATGTCGGTGCATAGTGATATTGTTTATTATTCGATCTCCGCTTGTACTCACGTAAAAAACCCTGCACTGTGTTATATATAAATAAAACGTGAATTAACTGTTACTGACGTAGTTTATTGTTTACATACGTATTTTTTTTTGTTTACACAGATATATTTATTGAACTTTGTTTGGAAAGCACGCAGTTAATATAAAGTATGATACTATAAGAATATATATGGTATAAGGAAAGCTGCCACAAAATCATGACTACTTAGGGAAATTTAATAATAATAATAAATAATCGCCAGACTAACACACTATACGGTCCCACACTAAGCGACGCTTGTATTATGGGTACCGTACCGTGGG
The DNA here is from genome assembly GCA_905333125.1 of Pheosia tremula. Taxonomy (NCBI): domain Eukaryota; kingdom Metazoa; phylum Arthropoda; class Insecta; order Lepidoptera; family Notodontidae; genus Pheosia; species Pheosia tremula. The sequence goes on along the minus strand of HG995404.1, from coordinate 7,053,927 downwards.
GGCGAACCCAGTACATATTACTTGTATAGATATTAAACATCCATGACTTGGGTACAAAAAATCGTGCTCGTCACACAAAGTTTATCCCTACCAGGATTCGAACCCGGGACCCTCGGCACAGAAAGCAGGGTCACTACTAACTGCGCTAATTCCAATCTTACTTGCGTTAGGTACCGTAAAAAAAGGATGACTCATCAAATAAAATCCCGTCAAGGTATCCAAAATGCAGACTGCGTGCCGTGATTGCCGTACCGTGTCCGTAGTAAATTAAGAACCTGTTTCACTACTGGCTGAAAAAAAACAAGATTCATCCGACATATAGCCAGGGCCCCAAGTCTGCTAACATAATCGAACAGCCATCGTATAGTAACTGTCGGGACGCCATTTTCATATCATCATGCCACATCCATTATTTTATTTATAATATGTATTTATTGAATGTGTTATTGCTATTAATTACTTGACATTTACCCGAAAAATACCCGCTAAGTTGTGGGTGAGGCTATATTCATATCCATTTTATTTCATCGCATCTCATTTCGTTAAAGAAAGAAGAAGAAGATAGTAACTGTCACTTTTGACAGATATCCCATACAATATCTGTCAAAAGCGACAGTTCCTATAATAATAATAATAATAAACATTGCAGTCCCTAATACACACAACTTGCAGACCGCAATAGCTGAAAAACTATCCAAATACACCGAACTCAAAGACGAAATAACTCGACTTTGGCATCTCCAAAAGGTTACAATAGTTCCAATAGTGCTTTCTACAACAGGCGTCATACCTAAACAACTACACCAGTCTATTAACACCCTAAGCCTGCCCCCCAATATATATTTTCTTCTTCAAAAAGCAGCAATCCTGAACACATGCCGTACAGTCAGAAAATTCCTCCAAACTGAACAGGATAACATACACACTACTACCCAGCAAACAACATCCACACACTCACACACATCACCTGACGTACTTCCAATCCCTATCTGATGTACACTTGGCTTAGGCCCGTGCACACCAGAAAACCGGTTAAAACCGAGAAAAAAAAATACCCAAAATATAATAATAATAAATCTTTATTTCAGACCATTTGGATCCATATTGATTGTTAGTATGAAATGAGCCTTAACTTATTGTTATCCTATGCAGTTGCTGTTCGATTTTGAATCGATTGTGTTAGCAGACTTGGGGCCCCGTACATATATGGTGGCAAATAAGATTCAGAATACGGGGAAAATAACATGTAATATTTATTACTGGATTGGACGCTATTCCCATATCATCATGTCACATCCATTATTTTATTTATAATGTGTTATTGATTTTAATTACTTGACATTGGCAAAATACCCGCTATGTTGTGGGTGAGGCCATATTCATATCCATTTTATTTCATCGCATTTCATTTCGTAAATAAAGAAGAATGTATTATTGGATTGACACAATGCAACTCTATCAGAAAACGATGATACTGTGTGTGGTGCTGAAATCTGAAAACTCCATCAATTTGGCATTTTTGATATATATTTAGTGAATAATGAACTATTTTGCCAAAATATTGTGTGTATAATCAAATGTCTTTGCTCGGAATAGGGGACTCAAAGCAATTAGCAGACGAGACACGAAAGTTAATGCAGTTAATCGGTAAGCGAATTGCGACAAGGAAATTGCGCCCCACTTGGGAGGGAATTTGGTTGATTGGGCACTGGGTCGAAATTATGTAGGTACTTACGTATTTATATACCTATGGGCTGTTACCCGCGACTTCGTCCGCGTGGTATTACCAAAAAAGGGGGCGAAGTCGCGGGTAACAGCTAGTCTAAAATAAAACTAGCCTAAGTTACTCCCTGTTACATCAGCTATCTGCCAGTGAAAGCCCCGTCAAAATCGGTCCAGCCATATCGGAGATTAGCCGAAACAAACAGACAGACAGACAGATTCCAGCCACGATTATTACTTGCTAAACGGTCAAGGAAAACATCGTGAGGAATCTTGCATGTCTGAGAGAACCTCTCGAAAGATGTTTGAAGTCCGACAGCGGGCCAGCGTGGTGGACTATAGCCTAATCGCCCTCGCATTGAGGAGAGGCCCGTGACCAGCAGTGTGACATTAAAAAGGGCTGGTATTTTTAAATAACCTAATGCAATGTATCGCAAGAGGTCCAAATGTTCAGGTGCCCTTTAATTTATTTTTCCTCTACCTATAAATTGTGTGAAAATGGCATTGGAATTTCCATGCGTCTGGAGACGACGATGTTATAATATGATTACAATTATATCTATCCTATCCGTGCATGTCACTCGTCTCCACAGAATAAATAATTCTTCTATGGGGCAATGTATACGCTTCTATAATAAACTTCCCAAGGGAATCCGAGATTTGCTCATTAGTAAGTATAAAACAACTGTGAAAAGTAATTTATGTCGTAAGGTTTATTACAGAATCTTGGATTATTTGGATGATAAAGCAGCCTGGGACTGATCGCTCAAATAACAATATTTATAATTTTAAAGTGTAGCGTGTGTGAGCCTCGCATGGCAACACACTGGAGCTTAATTTTTTATATTTTTTTTTGTAAAAATAATGATTAAAAATAAAGACAAGCCCACAGAGTTCCTGCCGGATCTTCTCAGTTGAGGTCGCGTTCCGATCCGGTTGTAGAGTTAAGAAAAACAATGTAATGAAAATTTATAAATGCCCCGGTAGGCCTATACGAAATAAACGATTTGACTTTGTCTTTGACTTTATGCTTTTATTAATAATACCCTGGACCCTGACTAGAATGACTGATTCTAAATAAATTCGTTTAGTGAATACTGATACACCAAACCGGATTCTCTCATATTAACATTTATTTGAGAAGATACTTACCTACATACTTTGTTTAAAATCGCCTTCGGAGGTCGACGACCTAGACGATTATTTTTTTTCCTTAGGATCAAAAAAAAGGATCACAAGCAAGTCAAGATATTTCTCATATGGTGCAATACGTATTCAGGCGAGATCCTCGCGTGCAATCTCGCTAATAATAACAACATGTTCTTCTACAATGCAGTTGTGTACCTACATATGAAAGAACTAATGTAGTCTTTAGGCTCTCTCGCAGGTACATGGTTTAGTATATGCCCTTTTCGAATCATTATGTATATGACTGTACGAAGAAAATAAACGATGATACGCTACGGAAAATTAAATAATGTTCTTTACATGTTTATTAGAATAACTATTAGTTACTTATTTAGATACTAATTACGTTATTTTAGTGAAACGGGTAAATCCATGGCTCACATCTCATACGCGATGCAATCATGAGAACTGTCGATGTATATTATAAACATAAACAATGTATACTTTTTAATAGATGTAAAGTCAGCACAGGCGATAGTATAGGTGCGAAAAATATACCATATAGGTTTAATTGATGGTTGGGTTAATTTTTTGAAATTTATAGCGGTTTAAAACATTTATTTTTAGTTAGTCATCAATTATTGAATATTAACTTTTACGTCTTTTTTGTATACCTACCATAAATTTGGAATGGATACCTACAATTGTTTGTAAAAATGGAACTACTAAAACTTGGTCCGTTAGTGGCCAAACACTCCAACCAACTTTACTTCTGTAAAACCTCTCTCTTCTGTAATATTGTTACGTGCGGGGGTAATCAAATGCCGATTACGTGAAAATTACTTTAATCGCTCTCCACACAGAGGGCAAAAATAATACACACCAGTACACTAACTATTTAACACTCCAACAACAATACACCAAGTCACTTTGAATCGCAGTAGTCCACAGTCTTCGCTAGAGTCGCCGGTATAGTCTTCTTAGTTCGCTTCCGAGAGATGTGTTCACAATCGCTTTCAAATAGAAACTGTCTCGTCGCTGGTCCTGCACACTATTTATAATCCGAAAATAGCGAGGGTGGATCTTTCCAGAAAGGTGTCGATAAAAACCCACTAAACAGAAATGTTCCAAAAGGAAAATGAACCTTATGTACACGGTAATAAGGAGGCGCTAGAATGTTCTAGTGTACGTAGCTGTATTCGTCTAATCGGTATTATTCCGAGAACTCGTAGTTCCAGGAATTGCATTGTCCTCGCCCACAGATCACGAGAGATATGCCGTGCGGTTCAAAATGTATGGGAACTCGCTGTCGCCGTTTTGTTCCCAACCACTCGCTAAAACCAACCAATACGAAGTCTCCTCGGTGCGTGCTGCGTCGTCGCCGTATACAGCGGCCGTACCACGCGACGCACCAGTTTATTCAAAGTATCGTTAGACGATCTATACATTGCCTCGTACATTCACTCAGTAGCGAACATAGGTGGTACTTAAAGAGCCATGTATTTTGTACAAAAATAAAAAAGTCGTTGTGCTACATGAAACCTAAAAAAACATAATAAAGGCATTAAATATTTTTTGATTTGTTGTTTTTAATGATTTTAAAGACGAATAAATAAAATACTTAATACTGGCTGGTGAAATGAGATTCCATCTATCGCGTAGTTCACTTTGCTGCTGGTATTTTTGCATACAAACACGGAACAACCCGGCATTTTGAAAAAAACTAGAGCACCGGCACCGACGTGCAGTTGCAGTGGACTGACGGCGAAAATTGTAGGTTAGCCAAATGTACGCTAACTTTGTGCGCAAGCCCACCGCTTTCATAACATATCTCCTCTAATATATCTGTGTCCTCGCCTTTTGTTTACTAATAATAATTTTAATAAAAATAATATGAGGTATATTCCGGAAGCCGGTTGCAACATTGTTGACGATTCTAGATCTTTCTTCACAGATCGATAGGGGACCTTGGACCCAACAATGCGTTTTTGTTTCTAGAAGCTTCGATGACTATTTCTCGAGTTATCGATACCTCTTTTATACGCATCGTAACATTACCCCCCTCTTAGTCATGCTCGTCCCGAGCATTATTCGAGCCATGATATCGCGCTAACCGGTCCACATGGACTACCTTTGGTTTTCCTCTAAGTCCCTTCTTGATGCGGAAGGTAACATCATTGATCCTTGTAATGACGGTGTACGGTCCTTCCCAGCGAGCTTGAAGTTTCGGAGACTTTCCCTTTTTGCGAAGCGGATTATGAAGCCACACTAGTGTTCCTTCCTCAAACCCGTTGGTGTTCGAATTCCGATCGTACCGGGTCTTCATCCTTGTACTAGTCTTAAGATTATTCTCCCGTACTCTTCTGTGTACTTCATCCAGCTGGTTTTGAAGTTCACTCACATAGTCTGTAACAGGCTTAGGACTATCGGGTGGCGTGCCTGTTATTGCATCCACTGGGAGCCTTATTTCTCGGCCGAAATTTACCTTGGCTGGAGTATGTCCCGTACTATCATGTACCGCAGATCGATAGGACATCAGGAACAGCGGAATGTATTGGTCCCAATCTCTCTGATGATCGTCCACGACTTTAGCCAAGTGGTTCTCTAAGGTCTGGTTGAACCTCTCGACCATTCCGTCTGACTGCGGATGCGCTGGAGTCGTACGGGTCTTATTGATTCCCAGCAGTTTGCACATTTCCTGAAATAAGGCAGACTCAAAATTCCGCCCTTGGTCTGAGTGAAGTTCCAAGGGTACGCCATATCGACAGACCACTTCCTGGACCAGTTTCTTCGCCACAGTTATAGCTTCTTGATTGGGTGTTGCAAAGACTTCGGGCCACTTAGTGAAGTAATCTTGCACTACTATGATGTATTTGTTCCCATCATCCGTCATTGGAAAAGGTCCAGCAACATCAATAGCGATGCGCTCCCATGGCGCTCCAACGTTGTACGTCTTTAACTTTCCCCTGCTTCTTGTCTGCGGGCCTTTCACTGAAGCACAAGCAGTGCACTTACGGCACCAATCCTCGACATCTTCCCGACAACGAACCCAGTAGAACCGTTGTCGCACTTTAACCAGGGTCTTCTTGACTCCAAGATGCCCACCAGAAATACCGTCGTGAATGTGCCGCAGAAGAGGGGCCACCTTACTCCTAGGTACTACGACTTGCATGGTTACTTCCTTTCCATCGTTGGATTCCCATTTTCTACATAGTACACTGTCTTCCAGAGTCAAGCTGTCCCACTGAGCCCAATAGCTTTTGGTGGTCGAATTATGAGCAGACACATCACTCCATTGGGGTTTGTTCCCAAGTCGTTTCCAGTCCAATATAGGTCGAAGGTCATCGTCTTCTTTCTGGGCCTTCTTCATGCTGATTCCAGTCCACTCGTCATCAAGTCCGTGTGTCCTGATGACTTTAACCTCTTCTCGTATTTCATTCTTCTGACAGTGCTTGCAGTCTTCGGCACATGGTCTTCGTGACAAAGCGTCGGCGTTGCTATGTCCTTTTCCACTTCGGTGTTCTATTACAAAGTTAAATTCCTGTAATTGCTCGAGCCATCTAGCTACTTGACCTTCTGGGTTCTTGAATTGTAACAACCATTTTAACGCAGCATGATCTGTTCTTATAGTGAACTCCCTTCCTATAAGATACTTCTGAAAATGTTGTAGGGTCTTCACCATAGCAAGTAGTTCACGGCGAGTAACACAGTAATTTCTTTCTGGTTTGGAAAGTGACTTACTGAAATAGGCGATAACAACTTGACGATCTCGCTGCATCTGAGATAAAACACCACCTATTCCTGTGTTACTGGCGTCTGTGTCCACGATGAATCTTCCTTCTCTATTTGGGTAACCCAAAATAGGGGCTTCACATAACCGTTGCTTGAGCTCACTGAAAGCTTCCTCACAAGTCAGGTCCCAGATAAATTCGCGTTTCTCTTCTGTAAGTCGATGCAACGGTTTTGCAATGTCCGAGAAGCTCTTAATGAATCGTCTGTAATATGCGCATAATCCCAGAAAGGCGCGCACTTCTGTTTTATTCCTTGGAACAGGCCATTCTTGAACAGCTTTTATCTTCTCAGAGTCGGTTTGGACTCCTTCCGTTGAGATGACGTGTCCAAGGTAACTGACTTCCTTTTTAAATAGAGCGCACTTCTTTGGGCTAAGTTTTAGATTAGCCTCACGGATCCGGGTGAACACTCGTTCTAGATTCTTCAGGTTCTCCTTGAAGCTACGACCCATAACAATTACGTCATCAAGGTAGACCAGGCATACGTCTCCGAGTAAACCCACCATCACTCTTTCCATAAGGCGCTCGAATGTGGCTGGAGCATTACATAACCCAAAAGGCATAACATTAAACTGCCACAATCCATTTCCAATTCCAGTGCTGAAGGCTGTCTTCTCTTTGTCTTCTGGGCTTAGTTCAACCTGCCAATAGCCACTTTTTAAGTCGATAGTTGAGAACCATTTCATACCACTGAGCATGTCCAGTGTGTCGTCAATCCGAGGTAAGGGGTAGCTGTCTTTCTTTGTGACGTTATTCAACATCCGATAATCAACACAAAATCTTGTACTGCCATCCTTCTTCTTCACCAGCACCACGGGTGATGACCATGGACTCGTAGAAGGTTCAATTATTCTGTTATCAGCCATATCCTTTATCATATCTGTCACCTCCTTTTCTCTTGCCCATGGTATGCGTCGTGGTCTTTGTTTTATAGGCCTGGCGTCGCCTGTGTCGATCCGATGTTTTACGAGCCCCGTCCTTCCACAGTCATTTCCAGTAGCAAAGATGTCGTTGAATTTCAGCAAGAGCTCTTTGGCTTGCTGCAGTTCTGTTGCCGATAAATTCTCCTTAGAAGATTCCAGTAGTTGCTGGATGTGATCCTCCTTTACGTGGGTACCATTTTGTTTACCTGTATCACAATTCAATCGTCTCAGGTACTTCACTTCCTCACATCTTCCAACCACACTATTCTTCTTGAGGTGAACTTCTTCATTACCAAGGTTAAGGATTCTCACCTTAGCAATTCCGTTCGACATTAGTAAGGTCCTTGCTGTAATTAAACGTGGGTAATTTCCAGTGTCTTCAACAATGAGGCATCTTCTTTGTTTAATATTACGAGGAAATTTCACTATCACCAAGTTTTCTGAGTTCGGCGCCAGTGTAGTGTCCTTCAGGCAATAAATATTGCACGGGCGTGATCCTTGCAAACAAACTTCTTGGTCAGGAAACCTTAAAACTCCTCTCACAACATCCAAAACACACTGTTGATTCTTCAAGAAATCCAGTCCCAAAATGCAATCGTCGGTTATATTAGCAATCAAAACTGATTGGAGATATACTCGGTCACCAATTCTTAACTTAACATCTGTTTCGCCGAGGACGGAAACTGGCTGGCCGGTGGCTGTCTGAAGATGACATTTTGGCGATCGTCTATTCCACATTATGGTGCGTCTCAGTAGCTCTGGTCTCACAATGGTACGCGATGCTCCGGTGTCCACAGTTAAACTACATGATTTATTATCCACGGTGCCCTCGAGGATCAGACTATTCCCATTGAAAACTTGAGTTATGGTCACTGTTGGGGCTTTATGTTGACCAGCCAGCGCCCGCCCCGCGGCCCTGGCGACCTTTAGTTTAACGGACTATCTTGATCGTCTTGAGTCTCGGAGTCCTTGACCCTTCTCTTTTTCTTAGGGCATTCGAGCCGAATGTGCCCTTTTTGTCCACACTCATAGCACGTGGGGACAAACCGAGACTTTTTCTCTTCTGGTATCATTGCTCTAACTTTATGCAGCCTCGTGTCTTGATGCACAGCTTCCACCTCAAGAGCATGAGCAAGTGCGTTCTTCAAGGACTGGTGATGTCCCAATTTCACAGCCCCTCGAACCTCTGAGTTTCTTATACCATCGACAAATGCCTGCAGCAGTGTCACTTCGATGACTTCTGGTGCCGATGAGTAAGCTCGACGAACCAGTCTTTCAATTTCCTGAGCCCACTGCTGGAGGCTTTCACCAGCCTTCTGTGATCGCTCACGGAGTTGCACTCGATAGACATGTTCCAGGTGCTTATCACCGTAGCGCGTGTCTAACGCTTCCATTAGTGTCTCCAGCGTTCTTCTTTCAGGCGGCAGGTTTTCTAGAATGGTTAAAGCATCCCCTCGTAGAGCAAGCGTGAGAGCCATAAAAGATTGCTCGTTACTCCAGCTATTACCACTTGCAAGTACCTCGAACTGGTACTTGAACGCTGACCACGACGAAGTTCCATCGAAGCGTGGTAGGTCAACTTGTGCAGACGATGTTGAAGCCACTGCAATAGATCCATGTGTTCTGAGCTTCATCACCTCCTTGTTAAGTGTTTCCCAGCGGTCTTCCATAGCCTCGTTCTTGAGAAGAACCTCCTTATTCAGGGCTTTCAGGCGGTCATCTAGGTTTCCAGTTTTTTGAATTACTTCCTTGTCTAGGACTTCCATGCGGTCTTCAAGAGACTTTACCTTTTCTCCAAGAGCTATTATGCCGGCATCGACTTTCCCTACTATAGCTTCCTTGGTTTCTTTAAGCTCCTGCCGACTGGCTTCTTGGTTGGCCTTCATCATTTCCTGCATAGAAGTCATTTTCTGATTGAGCTCCTGACGACTGGCTTCTTGGTTAGCCTGGAGCATTTTCTGATTGGCCTCTTGACTGGCCTGGATCATTTTTTGCATAGATGCCAACAATACTGACATGTTCATGTCTGGCGAGCTAACCCCTGGTGCTGCCACAGGTTCCGCTGGAATCTCAGCTCCAGCCCGAGGCTCTTCCTCTTCACGGATACGTTGGCGTGCAGCATCCATTTCCACTTGCCGTCTGGTTCGTGGAGTACGCCCTTCGTCTTCACGTGGTAGTAACGGCATTCCGCTTCTGACACCAATTGTTACGTGCGGGGGTAATCAAATGCCGATTACGTGAAAATTACTTTAATCGCTCTCCACACAGAGGGCAAAAATAATACACACCAGTACACTAACTATTTAACACTCCAACAACAATACACCAAGTCACTTTGAATCGCAGTAGTCCACAGTCTTCGCTAGAGTCGCCGGTATAGTCTTCTTAGTTCGCTTCCGAGAGATGTGTTCACAATCGCTTTCAAATAGAAACTGTCTCGTCGCTGGTCCTGCACACTATTTATAATCCGAAAATAGCGAGGGTGGATCTTTCCAGAAAGGTGTCGATAAAAACCCACTAAACAGAAATGTTCCAAAAGGAAAATGAACCTTATGTACACGGTAATAAGGAGGCGCTAGAATGTTCTAGTGTACGTAGCTGTATTCGTCTAATCGGTATTATTCCGAGAACTCGTAGTTCCAGGAATTGCATTGTCCTCGCCTTTTGTTTACTAATAATAATTTTAATAAAAATAATATGAGGTATATTCCGGAAGCCGGTTGCAACATTGTTGACGATTCTAGATCTTTCTTCACAGATCGATAGGGGACCTTGGACCCAACAATGCGTTTTTGTTTCTAGAAGCTTCGATGACTATTTCTCGAGTTATCGATACCTCTTTTATACGCATCGTAACAATATTAATGATTACAACTAGGTGTGCTCCTTTGCATTGCCGTGCCTCGGGAAAAAGATCGAATTGCAACTAACAAAACATTTGTTGAAACTTGTTTTCCAACAAGGCGTTAGAAGAAAAATATCCACTTAGGTATAGCTGAAAACTAACGGTTAGCTGGAAAAGTCCCTAGACCAGAAATGATTCTATCCATATATTTAATGTGTGTGACGTCATTAAGGTTTTAACTTCAGACACATAAACATAGCAATTATGGCTACAAGGATTTAATAGCGTAAATTAATTTGTCATGCAAACGGTACAAATAGGAACAACAAAAGTACGTATTCATTCGTATTTAACGTACGGACTTGACCTCCAAGTACCAGTGTGGCGAGGCGGACCAAGCGAACCGCATCCATCCATTATTTATTCATTAAAATATTTACTCAAACAAACTTATAGGCGCTACGAGTGAAGATTGTGCACAAAAAAAGTGTTAATTTAAAGACAAAATGTGGAGTTGTGTGTTTTTTGTTACGGCTCTCTTTTGGAGTTATGCTCGTAAGTATTTAAAAAAAAGTACGTTCGATAATGTACTTGAATAGCTTTCCGTAAAGGTTAAATCCGTGAATCAACAAAATCATATTATATGTGTACGTATTAAATGCAACAAAAATCCGTATAACCTATTCGTGTCACGTTGGTAACGAGTTTTTATAACGTGATCTATGTCTTTAAACACACAGAATATGAAAAACCTATATTTAGATATATCTTCTCATACATTGTATACTTAATTGAAAGAAGATGAACAGGAAAAAGATAAACTTATTGGACTCTTGTCCTTTGATCAACCTGTTACCATTGAAACCGTGGTTACAATCACGCTTGTGTTTTAATGATGTTTTGCGTATCAATGTATCATTGCACTGAGATTGTTGTTTTATAATTATTAATTATCAGTATAACAAGCTGCTACTGATAATGTAGTGTCGTAATGAAAATGTATTTACATATTTATATTTAAGTTAATTTAAGTACGGAGACACGTTCGCACTCAACAATATATAGAAACAATTATTTTTTTAAAGTTAAATGAAGCTATATTGTATAAAGAACTCTAAAGTGGAATCCTGCTTGCTATTTGCATGCTCGAACACCGGTTTTAAGACAATGTCGTTTGCTTCATAAAACTTGTTTAATTACTACTGTATCATGAGATTAATAAGGTAAATATATTACAAAATGATTCCCAATATTTTTATGTTAAGCAAAGCACCTTGAAAGGCCATTCATTGGCCCCAGCCTAATTCGCCAGTTGCGACAAGATCCTATCACACGGAATTTTATAGCGATTCCCTCTCTTTCTTTATTCACAAGACAAAACGAGACAACTATAATTGATGTTTCTCACGTTTTGGAATGGTTTACCTTGTTAGTGCAGAAAACGATAATGTTTTAGGTGTATAGAATAAGAGGTAGCAAAACAACGTAAATAACAGAGGAAGTAGCAGGAGATTTAATTTGTTTGCAGACATGATATGATGAAATTAAAAGAGAAGCATATGACTAAAAGAGTGATGGAGGAGTTTGAATGGACACAGAATCAGAGAAAGGCCAAAGAAAATATAGACATTTTTTGATGATTTATGAACGTGTTTGGGGAGAAAGGGGTGTAGGTATGACAAAAAACGAGGATGAATGGAATGAGAAGACATATTGTATCGTCCTCCATATATAGAAAATAGTATGGAGGATTTTAATGCTACTAGGTATTTAGAAGTTGTTAGTAATAACGCAGCCAACAATACAACAAGGAGAGCAAAGCTAGTCAATTAAAGAAGATGATCTTTCAGAAGTCGTCAAGATCATGAATGTAGAGAGTTTACGAAAGAATTCAATCATTAGACATGGATATTATGTACGCGCAGTTAATGTTTGATCTTGAACCTGATTGATAATAACATAACAGCTAACTAATTTAGATAACACAGCAATAAATTAACACGTACATTTCCTCGTCATTAATATTTGAGGTTATCAACATGTCCCAAGAATGCGTATTTTATTTTACTGACTTCAAACTTCAATATGTCATGCCGTGAAATATGTCAGAAATATGCTAATTATCAATTAATGATGACCTGATTAGCTCAGTTGGTAGTGACCCTGCCTTCTGCGCCGAGGGTCTCGGGTTGGTCGTTGGTGTGATGAATATTTGTACCCGAGTCGTAAATGTTTAATATTTATATAAGTATTATTATACTAGGTTCTCCCCTAGTCAATTGTACGGTACCCATAGTACAAGCGTTGCTTAGTGTGGGCCGTATAGTTGGTGTGTTCGTCTGGCGATATTAGTATTAATTCTAACCTCATATTGTTTAGAATTCACCTGGCAACTAGAAAATTTGATTTATCCCTTTACGGCATACGGTCATTATACATATTTATTTGTAGAAGGTCTTTTGTTTCGAGTATCATTTGCTCATTTTTTCATTCCCTTAAATGATCATTTTCTCATCGCTCATAAACTTAAGAAAATACCGGTTTCCAATTGTATTGAAAGTTGTACAGTAAGTAATAGTAGATAACAGTAAAGTAGCTCATAATATTGTCTTTATTTAGTTTCAGATACCTGTGTAACACCCCTGAGAGTGACAAGCAACTGTGTCTCCCTCTACGATTGCCCACAACTCTTGTCTGCGTTCGAGCAGCGACCACTCCCCCCCAATGTTGTGAGCTACCTTAGGAAGTCGCAGTGCGGTTTCGAAGGCAATGTGCCTAGGGTATGCTGTGGCCCACTGCCTTCGGAGCAACAGCCTACCGTGGCACCAACGGTAAGGACCACTTTTTGCCTGATACAATATGCTATTAAGGAGGTTTTGTCTTAATGGACGTTATTATCAGTAAGCGACTGGCTATTTACTAATTGTGAATTCTCTGTCAGTGCCATTGTACATGCAGTCTTGGTTTAGAATCAGAATCAGAATATTTTTTCTTATTCATGGTAACCATTAAGTACAGTCCTTATGAATAGTCAAAATAGCTACAACTGTATCTCCCGTTCGTAATGTCGTTACTATGGAGAATAACGGACATTTTTTTTTTAATTACGTAAGTTTAAGCGTTGCGTATTGATGCTATAACTCATGCAACGGAAGATTAGCGGTTTGAGTGTCTTATATCTTATGCTAGAATATTAACTCAAGAGCATATAGTGGATGCTTAAATGATAGCATGGTGACGTCATAAGTATCACGACTACCGGGTTTTAAAGTAGCTCTATCTATCAATGGCCGTATCCAGACCGGCCGCGCATTTGCGGGATTGGACACGGCCTATGAGATAAGAACATGGTTAGGAAGTCGAAGCAGATATTCTGATAATCTTATTGCCTTTTCAATATAAAATACCACTATAGGCAATTTCATTTACGATGCGAACTGCTATCATTATAGTAGGTAGGTATAGTATTTTCCTGTCCGGTGAGCTAGAAGGTCAATGACACATGTCATGTCTTAAGATGGAAGACTCAATTTGCAGAATTATTACTTCTGATTCACAACAGCTGTATCCGGAAGGAGAATGAATAATCTAGGGACAGTATACACCTACTCAAGAAGTAATGGAGGGCACACTCAAGAACTAGATGACCTTTGTTTTAAGTGTTGCATCATACTATATTAGACATTACTCGATACCGGAACTATACTGTTGATACTTAATAGTGATGTAATTAATCTGGTTAATTTCATATCAATACGGTTTTTTATTTGTTTATATAGGTCATAATTTATTGATTTCTTATATTTACGCGAATACAACACTTTGAAATAAAACTAATTTTGCATGCAAGCAACAACTAAACACTTAAACTACTGACACTATGACGTCAACCACCTCAGTCCTCCCGTGACCATGGTTGCTGTAAAGCAGCCGACCGTCGGGAACGTAAAAAACAAATAATAAACGCGATACAATCCGGAAGTTTAATTTTATTTCGAAGTGTAAATTGTCATGAATTTTTAGGGCCTATCAAATGTGCTGATTTATCAGCATAATGAGTACCCTATCCATAATTTATTTTACAAATGGAACAAACAAATTATACAACAACTAAAAACATGCAAGTTTTAGAAAAATAAAATATCTCTTGAGCTTTGTCTTTCGTCTTCATCTAATTTAAGGGTTAGACCCTTGTCGGTGTAGCTGATGAAGCTCTTTCCACCTGTCTCTATCTAGAGCAGCTTCTTTCCCCTCCCTATACGACATGACACCCATCCTTTCTTTTATCTTGTTTGTCTTTCGTAACATTAATAAATTAAATTATTTAACATAACTAATTGTAAATTTTGTTTTACAGCAAGGTTCACATACCAGCAAGCCCACGTATGTTGGAGGGGGTGGTGATGACTTTTCAGCAGAGGACTCATCACCAGCGCCCGCAAACCAATGCGGCATCGATACCAACGGTAACAGGATCTACGGTGGCCAGTTCACTGACCTGGATGAGTTTCCCTGGATGACTCTGATGGGTTATAGAACGCGTAAGTTTTGGTTATTATATTTAAGTACGTAGTATTATATTTTTGTAAAAAATAACGTAACACATTTGTGAAGAAGTTGTCGATTGCTTTAACTAGGCTAGTTATTACTGTCGTAAAAACATCTCGGTAGGCAATAAGAATTTAGACAACTTCTAAATACTTAAGTTATTTAGTGGACAGCCCTAGGGAATAACACACACAAAATTTGGACATCTGTGCGATGTAATTTTGTTGTTGGCGAATGTGCGGTCGATTGGATTTAATGTTTCGTTCATTATCATCAATGTATTAAGTTTTCTTAAAAAAATCAATAAAATACTCAACAGTTGAAAATGTTTTTTTCAGAGTAGTGTAGGTTGTTTTAATTATTAATTTAAAAGATGATCAAATTTAATGAAACAGGTCGCAGTCACAGAAATATTTTATTTTGGCACCGCGACCTAGCGCTATTAAAGGTTCCGAAAAAAAAAAGAACAGAAGAAGTGACGTCAGCGCCACGTAGGACATTATGATTGTTGTTCTTATAACCAATATTATGTCTTTTTTCATCAGGTAACGGCTCTACATCCTACCAATGTGGCGGAGTGCTGCTGAACCATCGCTATGTGCTCACGGCAGCGCATTGTATGACGGGAGCAATCCTGCGAGAGGTCGGCACTTTGTGAGTATTTAACCGTGACTTAACATTATCGCTGCCCAACTTAGCCCTAGCAACAGCTTGCTAATGCCCTGTAAATGTGATGTTTAAACGATATATTCATAGGGCTTAGTATAATGTTTGGCAGCATCAAATACTGTTCGAATCTTTCCATACATTTTAAAGGATGTCGATTTACTGGTATGGAAAGAGTATTTCACTCGTTGGGTATTTGACTGCGTTGAACTTTTAATATGGACCTTTAAGTCTGCAGTAATATCCCTGATAATACAACTATCAACAATCTGCAACATCTATTTGAACAGGTAGCCATGGAGTTTCTATCCATTTGACATTCCGAACAAGCGTTATAGAGTCATCAGTGCTTAGTTCTTTAGTGACCTGTTTTGACTATAGTCAATAGAAACTATACTAAGCCAACATATTCCATATAATACCACGATGAAATATTAATAAAATAACATTACACTTCACAATCAAAATGACGCAATGTTAATTACCTAGTTATACTTATAACAATTACATCATTGATTTTAAGGAAAACCAACATGAGTGTGTTGTATGTATTGTGGAAAATATTTATGCCTACGTACAAAATAAAATAGCCCAAATAAGTATCTGCGATAAAATAAAACGGGTCAATTCATTATTTGGGTAATTGAACGTACTTGTCTATTCGAATGTCAAGAAAGTTTCAGTAAGAAGTTTTTGTTGTTGAGAAGACGCGGCAAGAAACTCGATTCACTCTATCAACATCATAACTGAGAATAATCAAATATTTTATTTGGTGTTTTTAGAGTAACAGTTCGTCTTGGTGAATACGACACACAAAACGAAGTGGACTGTTTAGATGGCACTTGTGCCGAGAGGCCTCAGGAGATCCCGGTGCAGTCTGCCTACCCTCATCCCGGCTATGATGATAGAAATAAGAACAGAAAAGACGATATTGGCATCGCAAGGCTCGCGAGGAGAGCTAGTTATTCATGTAAGTATTGAATCGTATAAAATGTAAAAATGTGTTATAAGCAAACATTATTACACATATAGTGTGAGCAGGACTGAACATATGTAATGTTCAGTCCTGCTCACACTACCGATTTTATCAGTGATAATGACAATTCTCACTCATATAATCACATCATATATTTATTTCGCTGTCGTGAAAGTATATTTTTTCGATATCGATACGATCGCGTAAGTGTTTTCTGTAACAGGAATTGATCAGCATAATTTTTTTAATACTTTTCTATTTGAAAATAAAAAAATAAATTGATACATCCTCCCATAGTGACATTGACGTGATATACCAAATACGTAGACGCATATCGAAAAAGCCAATTTATGACAGAAATTACAAAAAAAAAACAAATATAAATAAACATGTTTTTTCCCTTAAATTATCCATAATTTTTTTTAAATAGCTATGTGTGTAACCCGAAATAAATTGACCATTAAACACCCAATCATCGTTCTTAATAACCCATGAAGTATAATAATAACCGACTTGTTTGTTTGCAGATTATGTTCAGCCCATCTGCTTGGTCAACGCGATGGAGCGGCTCTCGTCACGTGGTGAAGTATTTGTCGCCGGTTGGGGAAAAACCCTACAAGGTAAGTGAATTAATATTGATTTTACAACTGACCACTTCCAAGTGTTTCATAATTCCACGAATAACCGATACTAAACGATTTTAAATATCTTTGGAATTTACGTATAATTAACTCGCCATTTTACCGCCTCAGATGACGCGCACGTATCGAGATTGTTTAGTTTGTTCGGATTACCAATACTTGCACGACGCAGCTATCATTAGCTCTCCGAGAACCCTAGTAGGACCACTGGTAATATTCAGCCCTCCAAAGCTAGCGTGCCTAACAGTTTTAAGCACTGTACTAGTCAGAATGTTTTTAATGACATATTCGAATGTAAGTTGACAATAGGGCGGCCATTTACGTTAGTTAAAAATTTTTAATTATGTCAACCTAATAAATCAATCATCAGTTTTCGGTTAAAGAATTAATCAATTTTTTATGGTCTCGGTAAGGCCGTATTTAATACGTGTGTCAGAAAATTAATCTAATTAAATATATATCACTAAGAAATGAATGGTTATCCGTAATGTTTACTCTATTACCCATCGCATGTATCTAGTAGAAGCCAAAGGTCTTAATACATAACAGAGAGCGCTACATACATACATAATGATGCATCACTGATAATATCACATACGGATTTTGTTCAAGTTGAATACTATTAACTGTAATTATAATTTTACATATTTATTCGGATAAAATGTTAACCTTGAACAGGTAATCTCTACAAAATCCAAATTTAATGGGAACTCTACCCTACCCATTCAATTTTGCTATGGTGGATTGTTTTTTTTTTTTTGCATTGCAACTAGTTTTTTTTCGGCTCGCCACTAACCCCTACTAATATTACTCTGCATACCAGGATTCATAGTGAGGTCCAAAGATGGTGCCTAGGTTGGATACTGTGCCTGTCCCAATAAATCGAGAGTTAAAAATACCAATTGAGAACATAAGTTTCATAAATTCATTATACTTTCCAGGTAAAAACAGCCCCATCAAACTGAAGCTGAAACTCGAAATTTTCGACAAAGAAGAATGCGTGAACAAATACAAGACACTAGGTGCAGTTTTAGCTGACACCCAAATATGTGCCGGCGGGACCTTCGCAGAAGACGCCTGCAGGG
This sequence comes from Pheosia tremula, assembly GCA_905333125.1. NCBI lineage: Eukaryota > Metazoa > Arthropoda > Insecta > Lepidoptera > Notodontidae > Pheosia > Pheosia tremula. Next base: position 7,035,602 of record HG995404.1, on the reverse strand, counting down.
GGGACTCAGGAGGTCCCCTCATGAGAATCAGGCCCAACGGAGTATGGGAGGCCGTCGGAGTGGTATCGTTCGGCTATGGATGTGGTAGAGACGGCTGGCCTGGAGTCTACACCAGAGTAGCGAGTTATATAGACTGGATCAAATCCACGCTGCAATCTTCAAATGTCTGATGCAATAGTATTTTTTAATAAATTTGGAATTGTTATACTTATTATATTTTTAACGCGATTCACTGGGACAACATCGTGAAGCGAGAGAAGTGAAACTTATTTAATTAGACACGTAGCTGTTTTTATGCTCAAATTAAGATTCTCAGACTGCGGTGATACCTGTATACTGATGAATAATGGATAATAGTCCACTAGCTAGGAGTATCACTTATCAGTTTTATCTTAGCAATGAACTAGGTGTAGTAAAAAAAAGCAATTATTATTAGAATTATAGTTTTAATTTACAAAACGTCTTCTTTATTTAAAACTACCTGTGGCTCTATTCCCAGAAAAAATATTTTGCGTTCAAAGCGCAACTACATTATGTACCCCATTGCGCGTTTTACCATGAGGTATCAAATAGTGAAAACGCCGTAAAAAAGGTTTAGTAGGTTCCCGTGATGCTAGGATAAACAGAAAAACACGGAGACGAGAACTATGAACACACATGTATTGGATTTGGAGACGTCAAAATAGCGTATTTTATAAGTTTGTTTTAATATCTTCATTGGATAGACACGTCTTAATGAGAATTATGATCTGGATTAGCATTAACTTAAGACCAGTGTCATATATAGGCAGATAGATATTAGTCTATTTAAGTACTGCAGCAGTTATGTTATAAGTTCATGGTTAATCAAAGTATCTCGTTCGTCTATAATCTATAAAAACAGCAAAATTACCATATTATTATTGAACAATTAAACCATCTCGTTTTTATTGCAATAAACTGGTATGTTATTCTTTGAAAAAACATGACTGGTATTTGTCCGGTTCATTCAGGTTTGAATACTTGATATTATTATTAAATATCTGATCGAAAAAAAACAGTGGATAACAGAATAAATTTGTTATATGTTATATGACTCAGTTTGGTATATCCACACTCCATTTTTTTTTGCGGTACGAGTATTCTGATTCGATAATAATATCACTCACAAGACGATATTAACACATATAGAAGGGTACAAGGAAAATTGATTCTTATTGCGCCTAGTTATAGCCGGTTAACATGGAAAAAGGTCTACCATACCCAAAAGACGTAAACATATTTTTCTTTTTTTCTTGTATTTGCATAAAACATACCGTAGCTAATGCCAAATATGAATGATTCAAGTAACAGGAAGGGACCTGAAAGTCATCGAGCATTCCCCAAGCGTCCCGGTACAAAGATATTCAATTAATCGTAACGTATCATTTGCATATAGGTGTCGTCAGCAATCAAATTAAGTGCCTCGTCGACACTCCTACGCGCATAATTAAATCATTTACCCTTTAAGGGTTATGTGCTCCTAGTACCCCAAAACCGTTTTGTTCTGCTTGGTGTTCAATTGTATTTGTCTTCAAGCTAACATTAAACATTATCAAGAGGTATTTTTCTTTTTACACCCCTTTTGGCTGCTTGCATAACGTTTTTTCAGGAAGGAATGTTTCATCTTCGCTCCGAATATTCTCTGCGGGATAATGCACAGGCTTACATGATATTTCCACGTCTGGACAAAAAATCAAGAGAAGTGATTAAATCTTTTATTTTAGTAGTTTATTTACATCAGACCAGCAATTTAAACCAAATAATTGTTGACTATACTTCATAGATAGTACTTCATAAGTATTTTTAAACTGTAGAAGCTTAAAAAATATGATTTCATGTAAAATATTCCAACCCTTACTGCTTAGATTACTAATTATTTTGCAATGGCATTACAGAACTGTTTTGCCGCTGCTTAGCATTGTAAACGGACAATATTTAAATGTACGGCGGCAATCACCACTGTTTATGTGTGTCAATAGTCATCACGCACCAAAAATTTTAAAATAGTCGGAAAAAATATTTTTCCTACGAAATACAAAAGGTAAAATGATATAAATAAAGTAAGTAACAAAGTTGGATAAAAACAGTCCGTAAATCATAGCCGTGAATACATTCATTCATTTCCCAGTTAGATAACAAATACACAGAGGGGAAACTCCAATCGGAATATAAAAATTACGACAGTTTAAAAGTAGGCAGCATTTACATAAAACTACTATATTGGAAATGATATACAATGTGTTTGCACGCCCCATTTCTTTGTTTCTTGTGATATATTAATGTGTTTTGGGTGTGATTGTACCACCCCTGTCTTTTCGGTATCAGTGACAATAAACTTTTACTCATCACTACTTAACCTGATTCACTATAAATAGTTTACATGAAAACATATATTTGCGTAATTAGCGATAGAAACTGATAAAATATATATATCTTCAATATCAATGACTTTATTAAAAAAGATTTGCAGAATCCGAATGTCATTAAAAGCAAAGAAGATTTTGATTTTAAGAAAACATCATTTGATGAAGTAAAGTAAGTTAAAATAGACGCAGGCATTAATTGATATTAATCGATAGCGGTAGCAAACAGAAGCAGAACCATCTGAAAGGACAACAAAGATTTCAGACGGTCTCAAAAGTATAAGATAGTAGCAGCTCTATCTTGTACTTTTGAGACCAATGAATCAATTTGAAATGATTGTCTTGTATCGCCGCTAATGATAATTGTTTTCTATAGGTACATAAAAAAATATTCTCGCATCAATAGCTCAACTTTTTATTTATTCGTCCAGTGACATTAACCCCAGAAAAAAGAATGTGGTATTAGGTAGTTTTCATTCCAGCGCTACGCCACTTGGAACAGATACCTACCTTGGAAATGGTAACATTGTAAATAACACGCCATACTTGTCCATCACATGCAAAATATACCTATTGAACACTATTATCACCGTAACATCAGCTTGTTCCTGAACATATAGATCCATATCTAGAAATATATATACACCATTGCACGGTATTCTATGTTTATTTGTTTTTGCTAATACACAAATATGAAGTCGGATATTGTGCTTACCAAAATTGTTTGGTTTAGTCTCTTTATTGGGATTTATAGCAAGGTAAGTATTATGTATTAAGATTATGATTATGTATAAATATGGAAAATTTCATGATTCTTTTCAAAATTTTGATTCTTGAAATCATAGGTAACCTTATCCAAAATTCTTCTGCTCCCTCGTTTTCTAAATTCTGAGATTAGGACACTTCTTCAAAAGCCACGATCGTATGAAGAATATAGGTGTCTGGTACACTATCCATAATTGTATCGGACCATCTTCTTCATGCTTCATGTATAAAGAAACATATTTTTTTTAAGTTATCATCTAGCATATGGCTGTATAATAGTAGTATTCAATCTTCTTTATAGTCTACCTTCATAGCCCACTTCAACGACGATGTGTTTGGTTGTGAGCACTTCAAAAATGAGTACCTAAAGTGCTCCGACCTTAAAGTAACTGAAACAACTACACCAGAAGGATATAATGCATTTGGTTTGTCGGGACCCATGGAATTGATCAAGACTTTTGACAGTGAACATGATGTAAGTTGTTCTCCTATTGAATTAAGAATCTATATTTTGCTGCTTACGAGTATAGCAAAACAAAGCGCACCATTGCGAGACCTCAAGACACAGTGAGCACTTTCATCATAATATCACAGAGTACCTTTACATAAGGGTGATGCGTCGCCCATTCAAAAACTAGTTCCAATCATTTCTTAGTCCACATTGGGACTTAATACAACTTGTGATCTAATACAAATGTGTATGTAATGGGCAGTTGTGTCTACTGTTTTGGGGAATAACGGCGTAAGTATTGTTAATTATTTTCAGTCGTATTTTTGTCCAACTTCAGATTTACATTGAGATATGGAAAGTCCTGCCTTTCGACAAGGAACTGATGTGGAGCACTAGAGTGAAATTGTGCGAAAACTTGAAGAAAAAAGACGCCCCTTGGTACTGTTTGGTTGAGGCTATGAACATCACCGATTGTCCTCTTCATGGTGTAAGCTATACCTTAAGAGTGGCAACTAGGTCCTCATAAATCCTATAAAATTCTTGTCTTGTCTTATTGTATCGCTGTGGTTCATATGTCCATATAGTATGGAGACCTGAGTTGCCACTACACATTTTTTTTTGAATCGCCGGATCGGTCAAATCTGGCACAAAATCTAACTTTAACTCTTTTTTTAGGGTAAAACTTTCAACTTGAAGGACTTACTGATATCCCTGGACTTCCTTAAAGGTATACTGAATTATGAGTTTTGCGGCATATATAGTGTTATTCTGCAAATTCTAAAGGTCGATGAAACGGTTGTCTGTTATAACTTTGAAGTAAGTATAGAAGAAGAAGACTAAATACTGTATTTTTTTTACAAAAATAAATTTCAAAACACTTTTTTTAAAATTTTAGTATTAGCTTTTTATTTATCTATGGGGTGCAGATTGAATTTTAAAAAATACGTTAATATAAATAGAAAATCATAGAATATCAACAGGATTCACAATTTTAAAATAATAATCATAAACAATCAACGCCATTTGTATATGTGACATCGCAATTCCCTCCTTTCTCGTATTTAGCTCATTACACGTACAAGCTCTAATGATTTTTTAATTTCATATTATGACTTATCGCTTAGATTATAATAACAATTTTGATTATGTTTGTGCTATGGTAGTATAGTACCTCTATAAAATATTAGGATCTACAAAATCGAGTTGCAAAACTATATAAAATAAATACAAACACTGAAAATAATATCTTGCCATTTACTGGCTCAGGATAATTAAAAGTATTCATAATGTCCAACAATAAGTTTACCCAGCGATTGTATTGGACCTAATAATAAAAAAAAGTAAGGGTCTGGGTGTAGACGAATAAATATATAATTGGCGCGAGGGTAGCGACTGGCCAACTTCAAGCGTTATTAACTTTTGCTGCATCGTTCGAATGCCTTCCGTCCTTCGGACAGCCCTGAAAAACTGTTGAACGCTCATTAATTTTATGGACTCCTGGAATTTTGAATTGTTTCTATATGCAAATAAACAGGGGCGCATAATACTATTAGACCCGTTAAATAACATACCTAACCAAATGATTTTTTTTTATTTTAAGTCGGGTACTTATGTGAGAATTAAGAAGTGAACATTAACATTAAATTAAAACTTATTGTACAGATTTTATCGCGTTTATTTTACGTTTTTACGTTCCCGAGGTTTCGGCTGGTTTGGTGCTTTGTCACCATGGTTGCTGTAAAGCAAAAACATTCGCGTAAATATAAGAAATCAATTTGTGATTATCAACTTTTATGTGTCTATTATAATCATAACAAATTCAAAGTCGATTGGCAGTGATCTTTAATCCGGGGTCTGAGTTATCAAGAATTATAATAGGATCAAACATTGTTGATTCATATTCATATTTACAGTCCTCATTTATGAACACTGCCCTCTTTTGTGTTGAACAGTCTGGTAAAAACTCATGCGTGGGGCAGAAGGTAGTAACTATGTAGGCTGAAGAACATTTTAATTGGTTTATCGAGTATTCACGTTCATTCATCTTAAATTCAACACTTTGTTTGTGTCTTAAACAATAACACTTAATTAGCTAAATAATCTATTTTTGGCTTCGACTCTCGAAAGTGTTCAAATGATTTGTGAAAATTGTGTTTATATAAAATAGTGTACCTAAGTCTGTCTGAGACCAGCTCAGTCATAATGCAAATTTAACAAAAAAAGAGTGCTATTCAAAACTAAGATTTAGCTCGAGTGTTCGCCGTAAATTTTCCTTCTAACGTTCATAAAGTTAGAAAAACATACGTGAAAACTGCATTATGAAGAGCTTGGCGGGTCACTAGCTGTGAGGGGTGGGCCTCGGAATCAGCGGAAAGATAAAGGAAGTTTGAAGTGACCCAATAGTTTTATTCAATTTACAAATGCAGATATCATTATTATTTAGCAAAATAATAGATAATTCAATAATGATAATGTTTATTGGTTTCGAATTGCTTCAATTCAGCTACAATTATTTCTATAACATTTTACCATTTTTTTAAAAACCATCAGCGTCCATGGACTCCACACCAGGATTCCTTGGATATGTAGCTACAAATAATAAATAATTGACAACTCACTATAAATATATATTTTTCAATATTTTTTGGTTTAATGTACCAATGTAAAAAAAAAAACAAAAATGTGTTTAGTAAGTAACCAATGTTGCTAAACAACCACGAAAACAAGTTCTTAGCCACTATTTTCAGGGCTCAATCCTGATATGCTAATGTGGGCGCCGCCTCAGTCGACGTTTCAGCGATTCCAAATTGTAATATTATTCAAATAACACATTTATACGTCATACAGATTTATGTACAGACGGTATTAAGAATTTAATTATAAGCTCAAATTATGATATAAGATACTTCTTACACTTTTTATCAGACACTCGTATATTCTTTGCGCTTTTTTCGTTAAACATAAAATACCAAAGCAATTGCTATTAGTTGTGTAATTGAAGACGACTTAAACGTTGTCTACAGCCCACTTATTTCAACAATCAGCTGTATATTTTCTTTGTTCAAGTGCTATTATCTATTCTAAGAATTTAAACAACGCATCGAATGGTGAGATGCAAAAGTTAAGTAAAAACTTCGCTCTTGGCGAGAATTAACTAGTCTCAACAACTTGGCAAGAGTATTTAAGAAATTGCAGGATTAAAATTTGTTGTGAACGCAAAATGGAGCCTTTATTTAGCGATAAAATAAGGTAGAAAATAAATACGCTCGACCTTTGTGTGGGCTTAAGTATCGTCTTGGTCTGTATTCCTTTGCAAGAAAGTTGTGCGTGCGTTGTGCGGCTGCACTCAGTACTTGTTAGGGTTTAGTGCTGAAAATTATGAGACCAAGACAACTTGCGGACTTCCTCTGAGCTATGAGTTAACTTAACCAATAGAGTTCTAGACAAAATATCTTCCTACTCCAAGATGCTCCTTGAATCGTCTGAATCTGAACCTGAAAACAACTGAAACCATCACTCACTGCTCACCATCTTGATGAAACCGACCAAGGTTTTCATTAACGGTTTGCCGCCATTTCTGAAGAGAATCATGTTCATTTGAAGTTGTTTGGTTTAATCTCCCTCGGTCTTTTTTCCTTCCATTTTTCAAGTAACCAATATTTTTTCTAGTTTTAATATCGTCAGTAGCTTACATTTACAGTTTATCAGGATAACGTGTTTACATGTCTTGGATGGTGAAAGCTGCCAACAGCAGGGATGCCTCGACCCGCGGCGTTACTCGCCGGGAAACGAACGCAGCGAATATTTCAGACTCGCTTTCTTCGCCACCCTTTGTTTCGGCCGGATGTGCCGTCTGTGTTTACATAATCATATTTCATTTAGAAATTGTGTGTGTTTTCATATGTTCTAATTAAGTAGCTTTTGTTCAGCTTGTAATATCTGTAAGTACACGTAAATGTGCTTATCTTATTATTATGATTATATCATTATTATTATATTATTGCAGTCTATGAACTATAACTAGATATTTAAAGCAAGATAATTCGTTTTTATTCTCGTCTGTACAGTATGTGCCCAACAGGTAAGTAAGAAAAATATTTTAGATGATTTTATTTGAAGTTCCATTTACTAGTAAAACAAGCTGAATACCTATCTCAAGTCCAATGCTTAAGTCCGCAAATAATATTAGAACGAAAGCGTCCTTAAGACGCTTAAACGGATTTGTCGTCAAAGAACTGTGTTTGAAAACTATTTGGCAAATTGAGAAATCGTGTCCGCGGACGACACTCCAGTTTTTCCAAAAAGGGGAAATCAAAGCGTCCACTCGAGTGGCGGAAACTTGTCGGGTCGTCTCTTGATGCACGTGTTGAGATGGCTGTGTGAGGTAGTTATTTTTATGTAGTGACAGAACACAGATAAGTAGGTGAGTTGGTATAAACGACAGGTTAAAATAAGGCTGCAAAAATAATTCGACTTACTGCATGACTATTAATAATAAGTGTTTTATTAGCATACTTGAATTAAACAAATAATGTCTATATTTATAGCATACGGAAATAATGAAGGCCATGTTTAGAATGAATTAAAATGTCGTATCAAACATTGATAGTAATCCCTCACTACATACACTGCACAAAGCCTACCATGATTACATTGGTAGATGATTCTAGCACTAAAAGTATTTTATAAGAGTAGTAAGATAGACGCAGTATAACTGTGCTAAACAGTGGGGCTATTTGGCGCAGTTCACTCCTTAAGCAAGGCCGAGTAGATAGAGATCATTATAAATATAAATATAAAAAATCTAAGCCTTTATTTTCTTTAGCAGCTGAGTACATAAAACAACAAGATTTCATTAAAAAGAAATTAGAGAAAAATACACCTTAGTGATACAGAACTCCCCAAGTTTTCACACCCGTCGTTTAGTGATTGTCTGTAAATCACGCTACGTATTTTTGTTATGTCTGTATAATCTATTTACGTATTTGTTGACGAGACACCCCATGACTGTAAAAAGGCGCTAACAACAAAGATCGATTCTACATTAGGCAAACCCGGACCACATTTAATATAATACGTAAAAGTGGTTCAAAAAAGACGCGTGCACATCAAAAAGTCGTGATAACTAGCGTACGGGACTCGCTAAGGGCCCTCATACGCGTTCAATAATACGCCGCGGAGTTTGCAATAAAATTGTCAAGTTGAGATCTGCTAACGACGCACTCTATGATCCGCTTGAGAGGATTTCAGTAAATATGGTGTTACGAGGTGTTTATCTCACACTTGACGATTTCCTTTTATGGTTTGATTAAAAATATAAGGTATAACAAGAGCACAAAAAACGTTCGCTTTCTTTAAAAATATATATTTAATGCAATTTACACATTTATTTTATACATATTATAATCGATATTGCCCTACCTAATTGTTAATATCTGAACATATTTTACACTATTTTTGTTATTGATTGCGTTTTTCTTTTTTAATTTAATTAAAATACAATTATAAAATATGTAGAAATAAAACTTATTTTACGTATTCTTAGGTCTTTATTTTATGTTTTTTACGTTCCCGACGTTTCGGCTGCTTTACAGCAACCATAAAATAAACGTTTTTTTTCGTATTGATTTTTGTTTATTATAATTTTAATACGACTACGAGACTGTACTGATTTTAGTATGGTAGTCATAAAATAATGTTATATGTGCGTGACGAATAGCAATAATGTAACTTTTGAACTACACTTAAATGGATAACTCAATCAAAATAATCCTCCGCGCACAAATATAAACAGAAACCACTTGTGTAATTGCACACAGAAACTAATTTGAATGTGGACAATAAAATGTCCAATTCTATTTTATATAGATACGGAACCTCACAGGCATTTAGAAAAAAAGTTAATGGTGCTTGAAGCTTGGACGCTGTCCTGTAATTACGAATTAAAAAGTTCGTCCGACGGACCCCAGTTTTTTCTCATTTATTTGGATGTGAAGAAGATAATATTGCACCCCAAATCTGTTACAGTATTACACAACTAGCATTCTTGTTGTCTGGCAGATAAGGTTTAAAGTTCTCTGTCCCTATCCTCAATTACTTTTAACGTTATCTTCTCATACGAGACATTTATATACCTACATACGTCCTATTTACAAAGCGACTGAAAATTAACTTTTACGAGTGCTCCGCTGTATTTGGGCTTTTGATATGCGTTTTGGACAGTTTCCTTTACTTTAAAATGAATGAGAACGAATTACTTTTCAATTCTAATTCGACTTCGAATTAGTAGCACAACCTCCTTAAATGGATGCGCAAGAGTTAACACATAAATAATTGTGTGTTTTTTTATTGTGGAGTTTTTATTTTCTTAACTAGGTATAGTTCCAAAAGCACCCAGATACTCTTTTATGTGGTTTCTGTAGCTTACACGAGTATCGCCATGCATGTTAAATGGACATACCGACTAAATGCTATAAGAAACTTTATTAATTTTGGTATGGTCCAGCTCTATTTTAAACTAATTTAATCACATAAAAGACTACATTGTCATCGGTGACCAATAAAAAATGAGTTATTACGTCACAGTATTAAATTTGTCGCCGTTTCGTTTTCATTTTGCAATAAAACAACCGCATGTGGCTGTATAAAAATGGTTCACAACGCATTACGATTCGTAATAAAATCTCTTGTAAAGCCTAATATAGAAAAAATACTGCTTGGGTATGTCAAAAAACGTAAAAATATTAGGTGACTATTAATTTTATCTTGTGTGTCTTTTATAAATTAATTAAAAAAAAGATTTAAGTATGATCAAAGAAAGAATCTACGGTAAAACAATACAAAATTTAGCACATATGAAAAAAAAAATATGGCGATAGAATCACGAGACTTTTTAATATTGTTATTAAAAAGTCTCGTGATAATAGCAACATTTTAATATTGAATAGGATGTCACGATGTACATATACCAGTTAGTAAGTATTGGTATGACGGGGATGATTTTTAAGGAGATTATAATTCTAATGTTAGAAATTAAATAGGCTACTTTCAGCAGCCGAAACCGGTGTTGAAAGTTATAGTTTGCAATAAAACAGTGCGACAGTGGGAATCCGCCGCGACGAGATTAGAGGGTGCTCCCATTATTGCAAGAGTATTATTTTGTTGTTTTACGACGGGAAAATAATAACCGCTGGCGTTTATGACATAACAATAAAACTCATGTTAGGAAGGGACGCGATTGTTGATACTCTCCTGTATTCATTTGGTACAATGTAATAATTTCGTATTTTTATGAGCGCCTATTTCGGATTCCGAAGTCAAACTACAAGGGTACCTTCGCCGTGTGCGTTGATCCCAGAAGCACTTTAAAAAAAATAATTTTTTATCACATTATCTGCTAGAGCACCCAGATTAAAGCTACCTGTGTCTTGTTATGACAGGTAATGTAATGTAATGTAATGTACAACGATTGGGTTGTTGAACAGCGATGCTAACGCAATACTAGCACTGCCAGTGTACTTCACACTGGCGGTGCGTGCTTCACATTTAAGCAGTACAATCGAAATGTCAGAATATAACAGCATACAAAAAGTTATCACAACTTCCAGTCGGTTTGTACTGTAGTCAAAACAAAAGGTTGGCGGAAGGCTCACCGGCGATGTATTTACGGTTAACTGCGCTGTAAATTTGTCGATATCTAGCCACGCCTCAGGCGCTCGTGTTCATATGCTGGCGAGCAATGCATATTGAGTGCAATGTTCAGAAGTTCAGTTTGGTTAGTAGTTCCAGCAGTTCATATTTCTTCAAAATACCAGAAATATATATACACAGAATAAATAATACAGAAAAATATTTTATGTACAAAAACGCGTACAGGGACATGAGTAAAAAATATCCCAAAACATCACCAATACAACGCATGCGGCGAGCTACAGGAGTGCAGTCATTTAAGACCGTTGAACTATTCAAGCGTAGAAAATATTTTGCAAACAATATTGACCTTCTATAATTGAACTTTACGATGACTCGTGGGATGTGTACAACATTTTGTATCATTTTTCCAATGAGCTATTTATGAAATATGTGAAGCGTTATTTTAGTGTTTAGCCTCAGGTGTAGTTTAGTCAAGATATCTTTATTGTGCATCTACTATTTACCATTACCGTTTCCGAAGTTTTTGTAATAGGCAGTAACATTTATATTTTTAAAACATCTTAGTCCAATATCTACAATACCTAAACATTGAAATAAGAGGTTGTTTGTAATTAAGTTGACGATTTTCCTTTGAAAAGTTAGATAAAATTCCCAAATGGTGACCGTTTGTGACACTCAATTTGGATTTAAAACAAAGAAAAAAGCGAAAAAAATCAAAAGATAAGAAACCTATTTGAGTACTTAAAAATAAATTAATTTCACAAAAAATATGACATTACACCACAAATATACAAAATCTGCAATTTGAAACAAGCGTCCCGTCTACTTAAAGTCTAGACAAAAGCCAGTAGTAAGGTTTGCTCCCAATTGCACCGCCGGGACTCTTCTATTCAAATATTTCCTTACAATTAATTTAATTTAGTTAACAAAGGGGAACGTTGGCGAGTTCTTATTCACAATTAGTAAGACATAGCTGCAATCCTACACGCGGTGCATCGGTGATTGTGGCCGAACAGACTATTCTGGGAGCACTATTTGTTTCGTCTTGTTGCCTTTTGTTTGTTGAATTAATAGATTTATACTGTTTTCTTCTTCTTCTTCTTCATTAGGAGTGTATGTGATTTGATGAACTGTTGGCATGGTGAATTTAATTCAATTTAATTTAATTTAGTTTTGAATTAATTATATATATTGAGTTGCAAGTACGTCACTAAAGGTATTGAAGAGTTTAATATTGCTGGGTATGTGAAATTATATTAGATAAGTACGACCAAAGAATTTTGTCATTTTAAAATGAAGCCATTCCATTCGATTGTAAAGGTGATACAAATAAAAAATGAAATAATAAAACAAATATAAAGGTGAAACAAACTTGGAGTGCAATCGAAAAAGAAAGTAAGGGATTTCGAGCGTTGAACCTCGATGCGAAAAGGGATGACCACGAACAAAGAAATCGTGATTAGGCTTTGCTGGCTGTCTGCTCGTCTGATTGTGCACCTGGACAAGTTTAGACTGTCTCTGGTGCCCAAAGTTTTACAGCCACTACAAGATGCGAATACAAATTGTCTGCAATCGTAAAATGCAAACGCGGTGCACATACATTTGTGGACCGTAAAATAAATATTGCTTTAGTTTAGGTGATGCTTTGTTTTGCGGTTGATTAAATGTGTAACAAAGTTAACACAATACGTGGTGGGGTAAAACAAAACATTACATTGACTGATTTCCTATATTTACGCGAATACTACACATTGAAATGAAACTAATTTTACGGATTTCAAACTATGACACTAGGACGTTAACCACCTCAGTCCTCCCGTGACGTTGGCAGAAAAAATGTTGCTAATAAGCTTCTAAATTATTATGTTTAACTAATATCCGATCATTGACATACAATAATTTCAAAACTTCATAATAGAGATCTTTTAAAAAAACATAATTTGATTGCCTCAGGACACAGCAAGTGTAATTATATAGTTGTATTGTCTCAAAGAAGCGAGGAAAGAAACTAAAAAAGTTCTCATAAAGTTTCTCAACTTGTTAGGAGCAAAGATTTATTCGTGCTAACTTTAAGAACAACGAATACTAACTACAATAAATATCACCGGTACATGAACTTCAAATTGAAAGTTGTTTAAAACAGCACTTAAAAACTACATGAACAGCGCAAATAAATACCAAAACAAAAACTTAAATAAACAAACTTTATATTGGATTCTTTTAAAGATTGGAGATTATAACAATCCACGTTTTATCAAGTTATTCCACCAGAAAATAATGTATCACCAATGCAAGCTATCACCTTAATATGAAGACCTACATATTCCCCAGAGTTGTTCTACATAGTCACCTAAACACCATTATTATGCCATAGTTCGTAATGTACAAAAGGTTGGTACCATGATTAAAAAGAAAAATAAATTCTGTATATCTTATGGGTGTGTATTCCACCGAAGGTGATTGGCAACTCCGACACCGTATGTGAATTTAATCCTTGCATCGCGTAAAAATACACCCGGCACTCTTTTGAAAGCGTTCTGGTGTATTTTCGTTGAGCCGAAAACTTTCGCAATACCAGCCAACAGCTCAAGTTTAAACTCCTGCGAAAAGAGGGGGCTCCGCGATCATCTCACACCATCTAATAGAAAGGCCCCGACGTTCCTAAAATATGTTGTCACTGCATAAAGTTTATGAGTTTAGTTTCATCTAGCGATGCGAGAAGTTTTACTATAGCGGTGATGAAGCTGTTTTTGAGTACTCTTTTTGTCATTGTCATGAGGACAGGAGACGTGGAGTCTAATAAAATATAATGTATGTGTTTGTGAGTGACGTAAAATAATATAGTTTACAAAATAATACAAGTGCAAATACGATTGCAGCTGATAGCAACAAAAGGAGTGAGAAATTATAAGCATGTTTAGATACTATGGTGCTTACCAAAATGTTGAGTTAATATTAATGCCAACTTTGTTCAATTAAAGTTTTTGCAAGATATCAACAGCTGAATAATTGAGAAATAAAACACAATAAAAGTACAGCAACTCAACTATAAATATGACATTAAATAAGCAATTATTATGGATTTATTTCCAATAGGACGTTACGCAAATTTTATCGAAACCAATTTGGATAGTGGCCCGTAATGTGACTTAGGCGAGATAAAATACGAACAAAGGCTATAATTTCACGATTCTTGAATGGAATTTCCATAATTCGGCTTATATTTGCCGTGTCGTTTGTCAGCGGCGGCGGGTACGCCCCCGTCGATATATTATTTCACGTTATTTAATGGCGAGCCTTTTCAATTATTTACATATTCGTGATTTGCGCCACTGCATGTAAATAAATTAAGATTCAGGATATATTTATAACTACTTATTATGGGTATAAAAATATTGAATACAAAAATTGTGAAATAAAAAATGTAGAATGCGCAAAGTTGAAGAGGATTTATACCTGTACCTGTTTAAAGTATTATATTAGTTTACATGACTAATAAGGAAGTTTATACAAATAACCTGAGTATACAGGCTTAGTCAACACTGTTAATTTTAGACCGATCTTTGTTATTTAAGTTACGCCTTATTATAATAATATATAGATTTATCAAGACCATGAATATAAAATGTATAACCTCACCCTCGGTATTCGTTCTCAGTAATTCACCGCCTCCAAACGGTACAATTTCCAATTTCGCATCAATGCCGGTGATTTAAGTATTTCCCGTATCATTTGTTTCTCCCAGATTCCAATATAGAGTTTTATTTTATTTTGTTAAATTGCTTTCCTTTGTACGATCATCCCCCTTCATATAAACATGCGTGATGCTCGGTGCTCCTAACACAGATTTGTTTTTAAGAACGACGTTTATTTGTTTATAGCTCGTGGCGATATTGCTCATTTTTGATTGGATGACGTTTTGTTTTTGAATTTCACTTTTTTAAGATTGCTTGAAAAGACAACGAATGAAATGTTTTGGCCAGCTGGTCTATAAGTGTCATAAGGTCAAGGTTTAGGCTGCAGCAACAGTCAATCCTGTAATCTTGGGCTCAGAGAAATTTTATCTGGTTTATAGCAGCAGCGTGAGCCCTTAATTAGCGTCATGAGGACACTGATAGTTTATCGCAATTGCTGGCTCATAATCGAATGTCTATAAATCGTAACTGTCAGTTTTTATTTGAGAAAACTTCCAAACGTCATAATCCAAGTTTCCAAAATTGTCAACAGTCTTGGTACCCAAGTCGTGTGGAAGGAAGCCTTTACGTAACAGTGCAGCCAAGCAGCTACCTAAGAACAGTCCACACCCGACTCTGATCATTATAATTTTCTATTGACATTCTAGTATTTTTCCCCAGTATTCTATCAAATATATAAAAAAACAATCTTCCCATGCAGTCAATGAAACCCCAAAAGGAATAAATTCTCTTAATGCAAATTCATTTTTGATTGCTCACTCACATGAAAGCGATGTCATATCCGCATTTCCGGGCCGGGTATTTTAACAAGCAGAAACACTCGCGTCGGCAGCGATGCCAAACATCATTCATTACAGACCCTGACAATAAATAGATTACATGACAACATAAAAAGTGCAGAATACGCCATTTTTTCTGCCCTCGTTTCAATGTACTCGTAATACAATAATCAAAGGAATATGAGGGGCTCGCCGGAATCAAACGTCTACATATGCGAGCGATAAATGTAAGATTTTTAGATTCGGGGCTCCGGTAGGGTTGTGCCTCATTATTATTTTGTTAATGCTATAACCGTGCGTGCATTAATTTTAGTGTCAAATATCTTCATTGTAGTGTACCTTTATAATACAAAGGTTTACCTTGCTAGAATTAACGAACGAGTCTCATTTAGAACCATGATGGACCTAAACGGTGAAGAAAAACATTGTGAGGTCACCTAGTACTTGAAATACGCGTGAAGTCCGCAACTAACTAGACTGGCGTGGACTATGGCATACATCCCGTTCTCAGTGAGGAGAGGACTATCAAGTGGGATATTAAAAAAGGCTAATAAAAATGTATCTATAATAACATAATAAAAATAAACATAGTCACCCTACATGCCGTTCTATCGCCGTTTAAGTACCAGGGCCGCAAAGACCGGAGCAGCTGTCACGCATGAGATAATCCACCGAAAGGCGGAAAGCGCGCCCTCAGCGGATTGCGACTCCGCCATCCAATCCCCCGGCGCCTACCAGGCACACATGATAATGCGAAAAGTAATTTTTATATTAAACCTTTGCCAAAACATAAAAGAGAGATTTCTCTGCGTCTTACTCGAGCCCCGTCGAATGCGCCGCATAAATTAGTTTTTTCGGAGATTGTTTGTTCATTCGATACATTTTTTATTTAGGTACGTACATTACGTTAAAACATTTATGAGTTTTTCAACGGCGATGAAACATTTTGTGTTTGTATAACATTTTTAGTTGGAAAACTAACTACCACTATACTATTATGAAACACGATTAAAAAATGTAGTTACACGAGTTTCCTCACTCGGGAATTGTTTTCATACAAAATATGGAAAGAAAGAGATAATGAGTTTTTACAACGGAATTGTTTAATTACAGTGTATCGTGTTGTTGTTTATTTTACGCAGCGTTGTAATATGCAAATTGAATAAAAAGACGGTGAGAGTTTTTGTTCATATGCCGTTGAAAGTTGCCGGTATCTGTCCAGTAATTAATTAAAAGCTTAGGTGGTGCCAGTATGGGTTTTATGCTAATAGGCGGCGGCTAATATGGGAGCCTTCAAAGGGTCTGTACACGGGCGAAACATTAAATTTCAGCGGAGCGTGCGGCACAAAGCATCGTCCGAGGGCCGCGTTATGTTGCGGGTGTATTAGATTAGTGATCCTGTTTTGTTTAAATGTTAAACGAATTCTTTTGCAGTTCTTGTATCCTATATTAATTCTTATGCACTTCTTGCTTTCATGACGTTATCTAATATACAATTTAACTTTTTATTATAACCCTCAAATTATTTAAATATACAAAGTTTCACCTTAATTCAGTTTGTAAATTTGAAATTATGTTACCTCAATAGGTTCGTTTGTCCGTCGCTATCTCGATGCTTTTTGTAGTGAAATGTTCATAATTTTCATGTTGTTAGCGTTTGTAATAGAGATTATGTGATGAAGTGTCACATCTATAGTGTAATTGTTCGTTGCGTGCATGTTCACAATATGCAGGCGACGGGCCGTGGGCGGGCGGGCGGCAGCGGGGCGGCGGAGCGGGCACCAGTTAAATTGAGCACCGCTACGCCCAGACTCTCATTTCCTGCATCCACCATTGTGCTCTACTCACAATACAAAACATTTTTTTACGAATTTCGACAAAAAGTGCTTTGAATTTTTTCCAATCTTCGCCTCTATTCAGCTCGTAAAAACTTATTGTCTCGCCGCAAAGGCGAGTGGGCGGGGCACTTTCCAACTGCCCTGCATAGAATTAAACTGCAATAATAAAATTTTACACAACTCTGAAAGTATAATTTAGTGTTGGCGGTTTAAAACGTCGAGTTTCTTAATTTTATTGCAACGATAATTAGCAGGATGATAAGTCTTTAAGAACAAACATCATTCATTTTGAACTTTTGGAGATTTGCGTTTCAAATTGCCGTATTATACTAATTAATTGTACTAAGAAGAGCTTAATGGCCGTTATATGTCTGAAAGATTTGTTATATCTATCATTTCAAACGAGAATATATCTTCATGGATTATTATGAAATGTTTTAATGAACAATTTTAACAATTTTTTTAATTTTAAACAATCCCTTTTTTTTACCTCACCTTTGTATTGTGTAAAATATATTCAGTAGCATCCTATTGATTTCCTATATTTACGCGAATACTACACATTGAAATAAATCTAATAGTATATTTACGTTTTTTTTTTTTTAATAATAGTATATTATTGAAATGAAACTAATCTTACGGATTTTTTCGCGTTTATTATACTTTTCTTACGTTACCGACGTTCCGGCTGCTTTACAGCAACCATGGTCACGGGAGGACATGGTCAATAAAACGTATAAAAAACGCGAAAAAATCCGTAAGATTAGTTTCATTTCAATAATATACTATTATTTTTAAACTGAAAGTAAAAATACTTTTAGCTTGCGCTTCATCACTACACTGCTACTATAAATTTTCTAGTGACAGTATTTTAGGTAGGTACATATAGGTATACTTAATACATAGTAATGACCGTTTGGCAACACTGGCAAGCTATCGTCATAACTCTTCGTGAATTTATAGTGATTGCAGCGTCGACCGGCAAAAATGTTCGACCTCCCGTTTTGATATACGGCTAGCTCTGAGTTTCGTAGAAAAAGATTAATTGGTACAAGTAGAGGTAATAGAGAACACCATTATTACTAAGTGCCTATCTTTCGTACAACATTGGTATTTTTAAATAAGTAAGCTTTATTCACTCCGAAGTAATGATACGACCGTGGAAGTTTATCTATAGCAAAATTTTATTAACGATTTTGCGCTGAGTCGTTTGTTGAAACTTAATTTTTTTTTTGCTACTAGTAATATTATTTTGGTAATAAATAAGTATTTGGATTTGTGACAACACTGTACTGTGACAAGTCACAATAAAAATGTACAAGCGTGTATAACTCAACCATCAAACCGTGGTTTCTTGTCAGCATCTCCTGTTTGGTTTCAGCGAAGCGGTTATGTACTGGCTATTATTGAAAATTTATAGAAAACGAAACAACTTATTATCAAAGCATCTACAATACCAACACTGAAAAAAAAACATTCATTCAGGATTATTAGAAACACAAAACAGACAAACCGACGCGTCGAACTTATTACATCCATTTATTGCGTCAGATTTTAAAAGAAATGAGGATAGAATATAATATATAAGGAATGCAGTATATCATTCGCAAAATGTAAATAAATCGGTACTGAGTTGTATGCAAGTTTTGATGGAACTGGAATGAGTCTAACTAATGCGGGACATTGACTGAATCACAAGTCGAGAAGGGCTAGCACGTAGGTCAAAACAAAACCTATCTCATGGATTACGCCGCGCCGAGTTGCTCTCACTCTTCCGTGATTCATACGAGTGAAAGAGACGTAATCGATTTATTTCACATTTGTGTTGTCACAATCGATTTATGTCACATTTTGTCTCGTCACAGCCGGCTGTGCTACTAGAGCAGGTGTGATACGCCTCAATTATACAGAGTGTTTCAAAGGTGCAATCATATTTACCCTTGAGTATTAAAATCAAGTATTTACCCTTGTACAAAATTGGACAGTGACCATTACTATGGCCTTTCCACTCGATTATGAATCGATTGTGTTAGCTGATTTAGTGTCTAGATATACAACGTGAATGAGAAAAGGGATACTGGCATTCGAAGCTCGGCTTATTTGGTGCATTTGTTATTATTATGTGTAGTTACAATTTCGATATGTTTAAAAAAAAATGGGTTATTCGTGCCTTTTTTTATTTTATGACTTTTTTTTATATTGGCATAGTTCCTTTCGAAATGCTTAGGTACTTTACACAATTATTACAAAGCCACTGAAGAAGGGTATGTTCAAATGGTAGTTAACACTTTCTGAGTTATGCTATATCGGTACTGTGCATTTGTTTCTATTATTTGCAACAAAATATAAATTTAAAAGTAAATACCGTACGTGTCGCCCAACACTTAGTATTAGAGCGAACGTAAAATTTTACAGCTTAGGTAATTCTTCAGTGTGAAATTTAATAAGCGGGATGGCGTTCAGGTTTTTGGTCACGTCGTCTGGCCATTCAAATGTTACTAATATAGTATCGCAACCCCGTACTTTACGACCGTTTCGAGACGACAACTCATATTTTATAGGTAATTCCGTGGAATTGGTAATGTTTGGACTGGAGAATACGTCTTTGCGATTGCTCTGCGCTAAAGTAAGTGGAAATTAATGGTCGAATCGAATTAAATAATTTTAAACAAATATTTATTTTTGTATGTGATATCAGATTCGTATGTTTCATAGTAAAATTATTTGATTGTTCTTATATTATTATTATTATTTTCGTTTTAACGCCTTTTGCATGTTACATTAGTTAGAAAGTGGATATTAATAATATTCGTTCAATGAAAAACGTAACATCAATTATATTTATTTTAAGAAAATATTATCTGTGTATTATTTGTATTACATTTTATTTGAAATCGAATCTGAAACGAATTTATTAACTAAGTATTAATACAGTTTGACATTCCAATAAAGTATCCAAAAAAGTATTTTATTTTATAATGCTTATTTTCATAGCCAACTGAATACAAAATAAGCTTTATACTTCATATTCAAGTTGAGTCCACCTATTCAGTTATTGAAAAACGCTTTTGATTTCTCACGCCTTCAATGAAAAAAGTTAAATACCATCACAAAACAAGCTATTTATTCAAACAAATCAAAGTCTGAGAGAACTCCGCAAAGTTTTAATTCACTCGATTTTCTTTTCACATTTTTATTTTTCACACATAATTATAAGGCATCGGCGCTTTTCAACGTAAAAGCGCAGTAAACTTGCTCTATTACTCAGATTTATATTGCTCAATTAGCACTTAGTAAAGTGTACAGAAAAAAGCCTTCTCTGAGTATAATTAAAGGTCCTCTTATCACAGATATAGCAGCAATTCGGCTAATTACTGACTCGATAGGTAGCCATTTCAACTCTTTACGACTACACCCACCGCGATAACGTTTCTAATTGTCGAATAAAAAAGGATTAGGGCTAATCCTTGTTTAATAAAAATGTTAATCATGAGATTCTCCGTCGCAGTATGCAAATGTTATAGTATCCACCCCGTTTGTGATTGGCCGTAATATGGTAATATATTAGGATACCGCGACGCCGTTCATGCCGTCGCGTCGCGTCGGTGCAATATACATTCAGAACTTTTTGTCATGTTTATATAAGCTTTAGATTTCTTAATTAGTGTTATTTGCGCTGTTTTAGTTTCATCATATAATATGCTTTTTTCTAAGCAGTGATAGCCTCGTTGGTAGATGGCTTACTTTGGTAGCAATGCAGGTTCAAACTCCGACTCGTACTTTTAGGAGTTCTGGATTCCATGTGCGAATATCATTTTGAACCATGATTATCACTGTGAAGGAAACCATCTTGTCTTAGAGAACCTCTCGAAAGATGTGTAAAGTTCGCCAGCCCGTTCTGGGTCACCGTGGTGGACTATGGTCTGATCTCACTCGCATTGAGAGGAGGCCCGTGCTAACAGTGGGCTGGTATTATTATTGAAAGATAAAGTAAATATTATAATCATCCTAATTTATTGATTTCTTATATGTACGCGAATACTACACATTGCAATAAATCTTATTTTACACATTTATTTTTATTTACAAACGTCGAGAACGTAAAAACATAAAATAAACGCGATAAAATCTGTAAAATAAATTTTATTTCAATCATTCCAATTTACTTGACACATAAACTAATAAGCATGCAATATTCTACAAATAAATATACATTTTTATTGGAAACTCGAACTCTTATTCGCTTGTATAAACTTACCGACTCGTTCGCCATACAAAATATTATGCTTAAAAAATAAATCGAGATAATATTTTCTTTTATTTAACACCTGCTGGTAGCAATAAAGAAATATTCGAGGAACCCTAATTATGAAGGCCCCTAATTCGAGGATCCGAAGGTGAAGATAAAGGGGATATCCATATGAAAGGACGCGTCATTATGCAAAATATTCTTGGGGATTATAAAAAGGACTCGGTGTACTGAGCACGTACCTAATTTTTAAAGCGTGGCCATCTGCATACGTAGGTAAGTTTAGTGATGTACGTGCCTTGAGTTAGCGAGTTATCGATAAATATTTAAAAGGCAACCAAGCTATTAGCACGTGTAGTCTATTAATTTTAAATTCTGAAAATAATTTTACTGCTTTTTTAAGAACGTTAACCAAGCATAGAAAGTGAGGGTGCAACTTTACAACATTTTTACACATCGATTGTTAGGAAAAAGTGCAACATGTATCGACCAGATTTTTATCGTAAGCTCACAAATTGAAGAAAATTGACAGAAACACGCGAGCACTTGTTCGAAGTAAAAATAAATCTAATAATAAAATGTCGATAAATTGCAGTGTCGTGAAGCAGCTCTAGCGTCGTGAACGAAATTTATTTATTCTAACAATCCATGCGCTTTTCGCCCTCAAGTCGGAATGTTGTAAATAAGTATTGCGGCCAACGCCCTTATTAATCCTCGCCATTTTTAACGAAACGCGAAAAAGTTTCGCTAACTCGCCCCGAGTTGACTTCACGAAACCGCCGGTGAAATATTATCCTCCCTCGCCAGAATTATTTGTATCAATAAAATGTTTGTAGGAAATTTGCTTGAGCAAATACACGCGGGAATATTACGAGGGGTCTAGTTTAAAAAGGTGTGTTTGACTTCACTAATAAGGACCAATGCGGGTGCAGAGGTTACCATAAAACTTCCAACAAGTTTTATATGTGAATCAAATAAATTTATACCCGCCTTTAAATTGAAAATGTTATTCAGGTTACTGGACCGAAAACTTCAAACATACAAATCCAGTTCGTTATGTTTCATTCCAGTGAACGCACCGCGACCTACATACACCGTGGCAAAAGCTATCTCGTTAATTGACTGCTCATATAATTTGAATAAATTGCGGCCAACGGCTATATTTCAGCGGCACATTATAAATCAAAGGATTAGGAGCGAACAGAACCGGGTAAATGGATGCTGGCAATATAGATAATACATGTTTTATTCTGCATACGTTATAGGGCGATAACGGCGATATAATCGCATTGGGGATCGGGGGCCGGCGCGCGCGACGGGGGGCGCCGGACAAAAAGTACTAAGTGCGAGTTAAATACCCTTTGTGTCGCCATGCTCTCCTGGTCGCCATTCATCGACGTACGCCGAGGGTCCTCTCATTATTCAGTCGAAATTCGATTATTTTCCCATTTTGCAAAATATCCATATCGTCCCCGGCTTTCACTGTAATTGAAAATGGAGCATCGTTGGCCTTCATCGTGCTGATCGCTTTTAATTTATTTACACTCGTATTTCGGCTACTCTCCGCGCGCAACTTCATTACGTACACAATATGATTTAGGTGCGCTGTATTCGCAGCAACAGCGGTTGTTCTGTAGCGAATACTTTTAATAAGAGCGTGCCAGTTGTCGTATATCAAGAGAACAGACGGAAGTAAATATCCTGTCCGAGAATGATTACTCGGCATGCGCAGTTAGCCGGCGTTATGACCGGCTTATTCCCCATTCCGGGGGTATTAGTCCCGTGGCCACCAATTTCTGTAATTTATTAAGAGTTTCGGTTATATTTTGACCGGTCTTTGGTGGCTTCTCATTTCTCGCTCGGGGCCGGAAAGAAATATAAGCAGTTAGCGACGTGTGATCAAAGGCTTTTATGGGGCGGACTGATCCCTAATATTTCACTCATAATTGGTTTATTCTAAGCTCGCAGCGGTTCCGTATGTGGGTCCTTTGATCCGTCCAGTGTATTAAGTTGTAGCCGAGATGTATGGCGCACATTATTCGCGTAGATCTTCTCAATACCGTTATTTGCCATTTCAAAGTAAAGGTATTGATGGTGCTTAAAGGATTCTCTGTGGCGGTATCGTTATGTGTTTTCATTTGTTATGTTCCGATGTTTTATTTTCCTAGTATACTGAGTAAATTAATATAATTGAAACGCGTAATCTTAGCTTACAGTTAAGCTTAGTTACCTTAGTGGTTACACTAATTACTTTATTGCTTACTCTATAAGATAACCTCAAAAGATTGCGTTTTGCGCTATAGAATTCGATCCAAGTATTACTAAGACTAGGACACATAATTAAAACCTGCTTATAACCTCTTACGATACTACTCAACTATTGCGATACAAAATTTTCCGTGAGCATTAAGTTATGTGGAGCTGCCTACACTGAGACCAACAAATCCCGCGGTCGTGAAGCTACGATAACGCTTTCGTTATAAAAGTAAATACGCAATTGCCAGCTTATCGCCAGTTATCGCCAGTTATCGCAAGTAATCGCAACGCATCGCTTGTACACGTTTGTCCACTATCATGATTTACGTACGTTAATTTCCTCCCAATAAGGTCGGTTTAGGAGATTGTTTTTGCTTAGTTCTCGCGATGGCGATCCCCTCGGCACCGGAAGCTGTCCGCCCTTGTCCCTTCCATTTCCGGCCACAGAGGCCGTCAAAGCCCCGCAAAGTTTTTGTGTTGTCATAAAACACATTTTCCCTTTTGATTTGATTGTGCTATTTTTGCATGTAAGTCGATACCTTATATGTATTTATTGGCAGAGAACAAAAAAAAACATTTTTCATGTAAGGTGTAACAAAAATAGAGTAAAATATGTGAATCAGGAAATTGTATATTTTTTTTATAGGTACATTATAGGCAAGTATTTGATCTCGATCTCACCAGATGGTAAGTGACGATGAGATCTACGATGGAGCATACTTGTCTAGGTAGGAAGGCGGCAGTAGATCGAGAAGCTACATTCACTAGGCACATGCAGCGCAACTGATCTGACCCGCCATCCATGAATGGCAACACCGAACATCATGCCGGAACACGGCTAGGCCGCTTGGCGACATGGCTTTGTTCAGTGGGTGTTGACTAGCCACGGCCGAAGCCTACCACCAGTAAATATGTGGATCACGTTGACGTTGATATCACGTATTATATAATTGTGTAAATGATTTTTGTTTTTTTTTTAAAACAAGGCGATCAAGTTGCGGTTGGCCATGCGCTCAGTACAGGGTGCCATTTTATAGATGTAGTATAATTAGATTTATTTCTTTGGGAATGTTATCTTAAAAATCAACTGGTAGCTCTGTTAGAATATTTTACACTATTACTGTTACAACTTATATATCTTTCCATATATAAAACAAAGTCGTGTTAGTTACGCCATTTATTACTCAAAAACGGGTGGGCCAAATTTTATGATCCTAATTTTTTCCAATTTGTCTCCGTCCCAAAGGGTTGAATAGATTTATAATATATCTTTTTTTTTTCTCATACATGAGACTGAGGCTGTGCGAAGTTCGCCGAGACAGCTAGTATGCCTATATAATAATACGGCTTTAAGTCTTATAACAATGTTTAAGATCGACATTAAGAAAGTATAAGTTCGCTGGGATTTTTCAGTGTAAAAGTTTAGGCAATAAATGCCATTGCGAAGGCTATGCTGCTATAACTCCAACAGTTCTATTACACGCTATAAATAGATGCTCGATTGTACTAAATTATTATCGTCTAGAACCTTTTAAGTGCGCTAATAGCGTCTGCAGCCGATTTAACGATAATAGTTTAATACAGGAGGTAGTTTCAGACAGACGATCGTTTTCATTAAAGGATCTTATTTCGCATTTTATCCCGAGCGGGCATTGTGTTAGAAATGAAAGGCCACCGGCTGATTGGAACTCAATATAAATATCCAATAACGTGTTAACCATTCAAAATATCCCATGTAATTTGTACCGTACGTCTTCACGTTTACAGTTCACATTCAAAAGTCATAGTATATCAGGATTACACGTGATTGCATGTGCAACTATTTGCGAGTTTTACGAGTTTCCCTAGCCAGTGAAAGCGGGCTCTCTTTATTGCACTGATTAATGTTTACAAACCGTTATGGAGTTGATCGTTGTAACGGCTAAAGTTTTTAGACGGGTATTTAAAAATAATTGAGTAAAGTTAATTGCGATTTTTTAATTAGTTTGAAAGGTTAGGCGGTAGATTAGGTTGAGTGCTTATTTGATTGAAGAATTAATTGTTTATATAAAAAGTAAAATAAATTCATTACATTGCAGCTGTACATTATCTCGGCTTATTAGAATGCAGCCCAGTTTGATATATTTTTCTTGAAAAAGCTCTATTTGATTGGTTACAAGATATCACTATTATCTGTGAATATAGTGGATACTCAGTTTTATAAAACTTCAGAAATAGCACATAGGCCCTTAATATAAATCTCATATTCCCTTGCTCGGACTCAGCCACACACACACCATGTATTCTATTCGTTCCTGGTGGAAATAATTACTCAGCCGAAGTAATTGAGGCAAAAACCCTTGTTTAAATCAGCCGAGGCCTGCGGGGGACACTATTGTTACCCCAAATAACGCTAAACTGACCGAGAACATTTCAAATTGTACATTATAAACGGCTAGTTGATTTGGCCTATTGTCACATGTGCTCAAGATTGTGGTCGGTTCAGGATTGTATTAAATTAAACGCTATTTCAATAGCGGACAGATTTTGATAAGAAATTATATGTTTTCATTTAGCTAATATAGAAAGCATCGCCATGAGTAACTGGCAGCTGTTAAATAAAGTAAAATTCCGTTTAAAAAAAACAACGGTAATTACTTTTTTTTTTTGACGGGGGGAAATCTTCGATAGATTCCCGGCGTCTGTGTGGGAAAGGGCCGGGTTATGTGGGATTCTTACCCACTAAAACCCCTCCGGTGGCCGCCTTCGACACATGTTGGAGGGGCTCCGGGATCTCCAAACGGAACGCACCACATTATCCAGTTGCCTATTGATAACATACAGCAATATCAAAACAAAACAATAACAAATTAACCTATACTCAAATTACATCCTAATCATCTTGTTACAGAACTTAGTTGAATCAAATTTTGGTTGAAACGCCTACCGAAGAGCAAAGGGCGCCTGTCCACAGGCTTCCCGCCGATAATTCACTTAATTTGGGCTTTAAATCTCATATTGCAAAATGGACGTCTCTAATAATTGTGTTTCGAAAACACCACATATTACAGTGGGGATATTGCGTAACAACAACCGGTTGCATGGGTTACAATTCGTGATTTTAGTTGCGTATTATGGATGATGTGAAATCCTTATTAGTATCAAAATCAGCTCGAATTTTAACCATAAGATAACATCCCCACATTTATGTAACATATATACATAAACAAAATGAATTTCTGGCAAAATTAAAATATACGTGGATATTAAAAAAAAAAGAATTAAAATACTAACACAATGCGTCACCAATAGCGGTTGCAGTAGCAATTGCTATTATGCAACAGCGATTGCTTGTTTATCTGACGATTTATGCAATATCTCTTCAGTACGAGCGCAGAGTATCCATTAGGGTCCGCTTCTAACAGGCTAGCGGGCTTATTGGTGTAATTATATTACCTTTGCCGGAACAAAGGTGATTTTGTACGCGATGACGTCAAAGAAGACTTTATACGCAATGACTTCAGCACATCGAACAATTATCGATTACATAAAAAATAAATAAATAAAGGCAATTTATTTATCCATGTAAATAATAAAAGCGAACTTTTACTTTTTTTTTTTTTTCTTATTACATTATAGGCAAGTATTTGATCTCGATCTCACCTGATGGTAAGTGACGATGAGATCTACGATGGAGCATACTTGCCTAGGTAGGAAGGCGGCAGTAGATCGAGACGCTACATTCACTAGGCACATGCAGCGCAGCTGATCTGACCCGCCATCCATGAATGGCAACACCGAACATCATGCCGGAACACGGCTAGGCCGCTTGGCGACATGGCTTTGTTCAGTGGGTGGTGACTAGCCACGGCCGAAGCCTACCACCAGTAAAAAACTTCTTATTGCTTAGATCATTATGTGGTAGATTGAAGAGCGTCTTAATAACACCGCTCCTGTTTTCATTCATCTAAATGTCACAGTATACTAAAAAACATTTGATCAAGTCGCTTATCTAAATAATGTTCAAATAGCAACTCGATTTTGTAATTTTCCCTTAAAATCTAGTAAAATTATAAAATAAAAAACCCCAAAATAAATTGTGGTAAGGACCCATCATGCAACGCTGGCTTGCCGGCGACCTCACAAATTATAAACGTAAGTACACATGTAGTTTTTATATTCGTAGCATACTATTTTCGTTTCACTCCCAACCAGTATCGAGATCCGAACGAAACACAATATTTATTTTATGTTAAAATCCCGATCCGATCGTTTGTTTCAATATTTCCCTGGGAAACACACACTTGCGTTTTATTCTTTTATGATATCAGAATCACGCTACAATAATTCCGTCCTGAAGATCAAATAATAAGCAGCGCACATTACATTCCGTCTGTCCATTAAATACAGCGGACATTGTTATTATTATTTTCAGCACGATTACACACATGTTGTTAAGCCATGCTACGTTTATGAGTGTCGTGTTACCATTGTGCTTGACCCCTGTACGGAATAGTTTCGTATAAAAATGACCCTATTCACAATATATGTATTTTAATTATGTTAGGGGAAATATAAAAGTATTATGAATGGATGAAGACGAAAAAAATAAGCATAAAATTGCTCTGGCTTTAATAATACCAGGTAACATCGCTATGTTAATAGCCATGACTGAATCGGACGCCATAATTTGTGGTTATAACGTTCTCAAGGAACCAAAACGTTTATTGGAGTTGAACGTTTAAAAAATCCTATGTTTTTGTTTCCATTTTGATTCTTAATAGATCTTTTGTTTGTTAATTACCTCTATAGAAAATTATTAAAAAGAAATTAACACACAAGCAATTTTACCATCTGAAACACAGAGTAGTACTTACTCTCTCGGAGAAAAACAAATCTGTAGATTATAGGAAACATACATCAACATCTATCACGTAAGATAGCTCAAAGAGACCCTCCAATTCTGAACCAAAAGAATGATCCTTATCAAATAACTGTATCTATTTACTGAAAAACCTTTCAAAAAACAGTCGAGTGGAGGGTATTACCATTGCGATGACTCTTAACAATGCCAATCAATGAAACATAAAATCCGGCTAAGCAGATGCGATGTTTTTTTTATTCCCGAACTAAGCACCATTACCATCCAGCAAGAGAAAATAAACTTTACTGTATTTGGGTAACGTACAATTTTCAAGGAAAGTTTTTGGGGTTGTAATCTTTTATCTATAAAGTAGGGAGTATTGTTAAGCCAAAATCGGCCAATCAGTTCCATCACCACTTGAGAAACCAATGAAGCGTTTCTAATGTTCTGCTTTGTGAGGGTTAAGTTGCGTTTGGTTTTGTCAGGTTGTCAGGAGTCGGATGCGTTTCGTTTTTGAAAGGCATTGATTCTGAAAACTTATGTGTATACTTGAATAAGCTTATATTATCTTTACAAAATGAAATATTTTTAATTTATTAATATTACAGAAATTCAATGAACCAGACTTTTTAACTGGTAAACTACATGATATAAATTTAACCTATCCTGAAGGGCTAGCACGAGTAGACAAGACAAAGCCTATGTCATTGATTATGTCGCACCGAGTCGCTCTGGTGGAGAAAAGATCAGACATGTCATTCAACATGTTGCAGACCCTCCCATTGACCAAAACATTACTCAGCCATTATACCGAGTTTATAAACGTTGCGAGTGGTATTTCAAATAAATTTGAGTTTGGGCTCTACGTAGAAAAGATTTTTAAAATCATTATGTAGGTATAACATAAATTATGTACGTAAGGATTCTCCAGTTTCCTGGTCTGGCACGCCTTGGGAAAACGACAACCTTCCACTGGCTAATCCATTCACAACGATTAAAAAAAACGTCCTTTAGATAATTACACTTACATAAATTAAAAACAGTATTAATTATACTTATATAAAACCTGTACCGATGTTTTTGTTGCAAACTGTATCCAAGTTGAATATTCCCGGGATGCTTAAGCAATTCAGAGAAAATCCTCTTTACTGCAATATCTCTAATTCTGAATTTCGCTGACTTGATCCTATAACAAGCACTAGAATAGTGAGTCTTATTTTTGTAGAGACCCTTGTTCGGCAAGACGGCAACAAGTTGTTACTATCCACGAAGGTTGTACACCCCTGTAAAAGGATCTACGCACGTAATATAACGCCGTCTAACGGCTTTTGGTTTTATTTAAATGTTTTTTTATAATACATTGGTGGTTTTTCTGGGATATGTTTGGCCTGTTGTGACTAAAGTACTATATTCTTGTAGAAAATTACTTTTATTACTTCAGTATACCGGGGAAGTATAATCAGCTCACTGGATTGTGGACATTAGTTCAATACTATCCACGGTACCTTACAAGAGAGAGTAATTAAAACGAGCGGAGTCGCGTGCACAGCTAGTAGCTAACAACAAAGACAGCTTGACGTATTTATTGGAGCACACCATGAAATGGGGCCAATTATGTACAGTGGGATTACTTTAGTGGTTTGTTGCCTAGTGACGTCATCGCGCTGAATGAACGTAATCCGATTAAGATAATTGCCGAGAATCTTATCGAAGGACGGCTTATCATGTTATACATATGTTGGGGAGGCTATTAGGGACGTTTATTGTATAAACATGCACGATTATTTGAGGGATGACGGTATTGTTATTACAGAATATAATTATCCTTATAATTTAGTGTGAAATTCTACAAGCGGCATATCTAAAACTGCCTATCCCGGAGAACTTCGTACCGCTTCAGAATCAAATGTATTAGAAAATTAACTATCTTTATTATTATTTTTTTGTGGCTTTATCCATAATTTAATAGTTATTCTACTATATGGGGAGGAGACAAATTCAAAAATCAATTATCATAAAAATAGGCCCACCCGTTCTTTAGTTATAAATGGTGTAACTAGCACGAGTTTGTTTTTATATACCTATTAGATAATAATAATTAGTAAACGTAACCATTTCGTGGCAAGAAATATAGTTAAGCATCACATTGTTGACCAATTTTGAAATACATATTACAGAGTCGGTGTATTGAACTGGGATAGAAAAAAAATAGGATTCATAATTTTAAATTAAATATATAAAATTGAAATTCTAAATTTCATAAATGCAGCTCATTGAATCAGAATTTAAATTGAATTCACTAATTTCTTTACAAATCGTTTTTACGCGTCTAGACAAAAAAAAGAAATAAAAAAAATATATATCCTCCAAGCGCTTCTTCAGAAATTCGCATCTGTATCTTAATACCCGATAAATTGAGTTCTTTTTAATGATACTTTCACAAAATCCATCTAGTTTTCTATTCGGGAGGTACCTATGTTTAGTAAATGCTGAACGTTGCATTAGACAAAGAGGATTGTGAGGGTAGACACCTGGCCTCGGCTCTAATTGCCAATCAGACGGCTGCCACCGAGATCAAGAACCGATCGAGTAGCTCCTGTCAAATGAATGATACTTTGTTTCAAGAGTACCGCATAAGGTATGTGATAGTCGATTAACTATTACTTATGCAAAATATTACTTTTGCAACGAATTAGTTAACCGACGTTATTTATTTTTGTAGCGCCAGACTAACACACTAATTCTACGATCCCACGCTTATGTTTTGGATACCGTACAATGAACTTGGGGTGAACCCAGTAATAATACTTATTACAGATATTAAACATCCATAACTCGGGTACAAACATTCGTGTTCACCGCAGAAATTTGTCCCTACCGGGATTTGAGCCTTTAACATTAAGGCAGCTCTACCGACTGAGCTGATCAGGTCGTTTTCGGTCGAAACTTTATCAACGTTCAAATGGACCTGTCACTCACGACTCACACTCACAACAGAATTCTATGTTGGTAGACAGAGACTAAATAATAACATATTTGCATTATTTCATTTTATTAAGCATCTATCAAATTTTAGTGGCGTTTCAGTATTTAGTGGTAAATTCACGGTATTTAATTGAAATAATTTGAAACCATATACCTAAGATCACTTAAGCGTTCAAATTACCTGCGTGTTTCAGTGTAAATGAACTACAAGTAACTTGTCTTTGGCTACATATTAAAGTAAAATCAAGACTCATCATTATTTTTTTAAACTAATAACATATTGTTTACTAGTCACATTCTGTGAAGGTATTAATATGAATACTAAAAAGGTTATTTCAAAAAAAATTTCAGACACTGAAAGGAAGAAATAACCTAATTTAAAAATATACGTAGTGTAACTTAATCTAATATGTAACGGATGTTGAGTCGGTGCCAAACTGTACAGATAACTAGCCCTTCTATTCACAACCCTACGATCGATTATTGTATGGACCAATTTGTCACGTGCATATGTACTTTGTACACAAAAGGAGTTGTTAAATCAAACCGATCAGTGAGTAGTCAAATAAATTATTTGATTCGGTAAATAAGAATACTACTGAAACCTTATCAACTAAAGGGAATTATGTAATCAATTAAATTCAATTACTTATCGATATTTTGAAGTGAGCCATAGGTGATCCTATAAGTAACTAGCGTTTTGGGCTTGACAATAAATTCAGTATATTTTCCATTTCCATTCCATTTGTATAATTTTCGCAAATACCTGCGACACACCATCCATTAATAAGTCTTGTTTGAACTTAATTAAGACCACACGTCGGCTCCAAGTGAGCGTCGTCTGCTCAAGATCAAAGCGCCCAATGCTAATATTTGCGAGCTTCTATCGAAAGAAGTCATTGGCACTGACTAAACATAAATAGGTAGGTGCCTTACGTAAATAATCTACCAGTTGTACGGGTACAACGTGTAAGGTGTATCCCTGGTATGGTAGTGGGGGTGCTGAAGAAAAAAAAACAATCGAGAGAGAACCAAGATTTGAACACTGATTCGAGAGATGCTTGATGAATTTCCTATGTAAACACAATCGGTTCATAATCGAACAGCAACCGCATAGTAACTGTTACTTTTGACATATATTGTAGGTGATATCTGTCAAAAGTGACAGTAACTATGCTGGCTATGGTTGCTGTTCGATTATGAATCGATTGTGTTAGCAGACTTGGGGCCCTGGTATGAACAGTCGTGATAGACTCGTCTAGTGGTTACTCACAATCAAATCCAAATTCTAAGTACTAACTACATTGTTGTTATGAGTCATTAATTTCATAAAAAAGATGATTCTACAGGTCAGTACAACCATTTTCTTTTTTATCGGATGGATTAGGAATGAATGTGATTTTTTTTTATGTCAATGACGGACTATAAGTTAATTACTTTGAGTAGTAGACTTTTTAGGTAAGCCTTAATTTTTGTCAACAAATAACACTACGTATTTTTTGTTAAAAATACATGGTGTTTTCATAAACACCATGTATTGTCAATGAAAAAATACATGGTATTTATTTGGTGGTGGTGGTGGGAGGTGGATACTCGTAACAATGACTCGTTGGAAATAAACGTAACGTAATAGAAACGTCACAATTAATTTAAATTTGAATGTACACGTTAAAATGTAAACGAAACGTAAAAAAAGCATAAAAATCAATCCGAGAGTACACACACACACACACACTCACGTGCCGACGACTCGTCGCCTCTACCTAGACGGTAAAAATTGAAATCCGTTGTTTGAATAATTTAATTTCCACTTTTCAATTCCCCGTCGCTGTGGAGCTTTTAAATGCTATTTTTAGTTGAATTGAAAAATTCATTATCGTTTGACAATATGTTTTAAATTGAAAAGTGCTACAATACTTTCATTGAAAAGGGTACATGTTTAATATATACAATACAATGTATATTTATTAAGGTTTTTTTAAGTACCTAAAGTGATAGATGCTCCTGTTGAAAATACCACATCTTTATACCGCCATATATTATATATAAGTACCACCGTTTCTTTATGATTATCATGATCTTAACCAATTTTTTTTTATCTTCCATATTATGTTGATACGAAAGTCTCATTTCCGCGTAAGAAAATATATATCAAACCACCTTAAAATGAAGAGGCAAATTCAATCATGCAATGAGGTTGGTATATTAAAAAATATACTAATTGTTAATGGATACGCGTAGAACATCCTATATGTGTAAATATAACTAGTTTACACCTATCTCTTTGATGTGCGACGTCTCAGAACCCATTCGAGATAGTAAGCACACTAAACTTGACGCGTGCCGCGACGAGATCACATCCTGTATTATATTTACTTAAAAGACACTACTATTGGTGTACGATTGTAACTCGAAAGCAGCGAAGTCGATAATAGTTTGGTATAAGCATGACAATTTTATTTGTAAAAAAATTCTGTAGTGTTAAATTGTTGAAATTTGTGAAATAACTATGAAAGAAGTTTTGATTATATAAATTTTAAGATACAATTTCGCCGCAAACATGCAAGCAGCGTGTAAATAACAATATACTATGACTAAATGACGACCTGATTAGCGCAGTGGTAGTGTGCTTTCTGTTCCGAGGGTGCCGGGTTCGAATTCTGGTAGGGATCATCTTTGTGTGAGGTGCATGTATGTATACCCCAGTCATTGATGTTTAATATCTATATAAGTACATATTATATACTGAGTTTGCTATCAGTCAATTTTACGGTACCCATAATACAAGCGTTGCTTAGTGTGAGACCGTATAGTTGGTATGTTAGTCTGGCAATATTTATAAATATTGCATTCAATGAAAAGAGTGTTGTATTTGCTTTTTAAAATATGAGAACAATTAGTAGCCACTTTGATGTCAAGTTTCAAAATCTCGCAATAAAGCGCTGAGACGAGATCCCATACAGCCGGCGGCCACAAGTTTCCAATAAGTAATTAAAATCCGGAGACTCGAGAGATTACGGCTCCGTGTCTCCAGAGTGTTTGCTCCCGAACGCTTCAAATCTCTCATGATTTCCTGGTATTTCCAATATTGTTAGCCGGTTTCGTGCAAACATCTTCAACAGCGGATTTTAAAACAAAAGATAACAAATAAGGTTCCTATCTTTTTCAGAACACTTTTTTGAAGTCGCAAATAATATTGAAACGATTTCACTTTTACTAACTGTAATGAGTTATACTTCAAGTACCCAATTCCGTAATTAGCGAAACACAGTAGTAAACCAAAACTGTTGTTGGTAAAAAGTCAATTTTCTCGTAACATAGAATTGCTTTTTTTATTTTTCGCAAATCGTGAAGAACTCCATTAATGTACATTAGTAATTTAACTCGTAAACATTTTCACCGACGCGAGCACCGTATAAATTACTCACTAAATAAGCTCCAAAGACCACGGAGAAAGGATTACACCATGATAACATCGTAAAATCCACGGAATGTTATTAAAGGCTCCGCCCTTGTTTATCCACGCTACTGTTCGGGGCATTTTTATGAAGAACCGAGCAAATAGACGCGCACAAACATTAATCTGCTTTGAACAACAGATAAGATGTAAAGGGACCTCGGCAGGGTCAATATTGTCTTTGGGGACAAAACTCGGCATTCGGCATCTCGCGGTGGCAATTAGAGCGTGATATGATTTTTAAGGTAAACTTAATTTGGTTGATTTTATGTTTCGGAGGATCATTTCGCTTTAGATTAATTAAATCAACTTACATTCCAAATAGCAATGTGTAAGCATTTATTTCGATTAGCATACAATTGTTTGCCATTTTGGGAAACGAATAAAATTTATGTAATGAAAATTCGGTTTCCTTTTCTCCGAATAAAAATCCTTGTTGACCCAGGGTAAAAGCTATCACCATGCTAAAGTTTATTAAATTTTATCGAGCAGTTTTCGCGTGACACAAGTCACAAATGTTGTCAACAATTTCTACTTTTACCGCCATATTAATTGTATTGCTATTTCGATTTTTTTCCTCTAAATATGACAATCAAGTACAGCATCGTTATCTTATATTATAATATACTAGCAAATAGCTAAACAAGATATTAATCTTCGCGGAGATACATACTACACCTCACTTCGTTCCCCATAATAACAAATTAATC
This sequence comes from Pheosia tremula, assembly GCA_905333125.1. NCBI lineage: Eukaryota > Metazoa > Arthropoda > Insecta > Lepidoptera > Notodontidae > Pheosia > Pheosia tremula. Next base: position 6,999,537 of record HG995404.1, on the reverse strand, counting down.
ACAAACTAAATCTTAGAACCCTTTCGCGACGCTAGCATTTCAATTATGTAAGCCGTTAAACAATCGATGCGTGACGTATAATTAAATTCTGTTTTAGTTTAAAATGTGGTTCGTATAACTGTAATTTATAACCGCCGGTTAATATATAACCGTCGGTTGTCGGTTGATTTATCTGCGCAATGTCAGGGGTGGGAGTGGTGATTCCGTGTTTTGTTATTCCTTCGAACTGTGCGCTTCCTTGATTAGTGCGTATAGGATGTGACAAATAGTCATGTTTTTAACGCGATAAAAAAAAACAATTGACGATTAAGTATACTATACCATAACACATATATAACATATACATTACTATACTATAATTATTAAAATGTTTGTCAGTCATTGTCAATGTAAAATTTTAATAATTATAGTATAGTTATGGTAGGTATAGCGCCATCTCATATTATGGATTTAAACAAATTATGAATTTTTGTTACCCCCTCGTGTGTTTGCGGATTCTGGAGAAGCCTGTGCCCAATTAGAAAGGAATATTATTATTATTGTTTAACACAATTAACAAGTATTTTAGAAGTCCTTCATTCATAACTTTAAATGAAGAATTTGATTCATGAATTTTATATCTAAAATATTATTCTGAATAAGTACTTACCAATAGAAAACATATATTAAAAATATAAAACAGCAAAACTTGTGGGAATTTCGAAAACAGAATAACTTGTAAAATTTATTCGGCATAAAGTTAGCTTAAAATAACCATTTTGATATTTTAAAGGATTTCAACAAGTTTCAAGTTAGTAAGTTACATTAAAATGCAATGCTGAATAGTTGTATGAACTGATTTGTGAGTAAAATGGCCAGGGGATATAATTCAATGTGGAGAGAAATGGTGTTTTCCATTAAATATTATAATTTCATACGTTAACTTCGTCATTCATTCAATGTTACAATGGCACAACAGTCGGCAGTAAAATATTTTTAGTTGGTGAGTCTCTATGTGTGACAAAACATTATATAGTATCAGCATAATACATAAGATCAACTTACTTAGGCCGCGAGTAAGAAAAATATTTACAGTCATAAAAATAGATTTATTTAGTATTAAAAAATATTTATCTAGCACCCTGTAGAGATGATTTGTACTTAACTGTATTAGGTACAGCACTATCGCTACCGGAACAACTCTCTTCCTTGTCTGTGGTCACCAAGAAAACACACTGTAACTCCGTGTAACCTGTTTATAATTAATTAAATATTGAAGCCGACGCAGCCGTATTATTAACAGTACTGCAAGTTCCCGCACGACCTCCGCGATCGTGATATGGTGTCAGAATAACCAAGATGGACCCAGAAAAAGCTTACAAAGATGAAGTACAAGGCTCGTCTCAGACGACGCCGCCATCTTCTTCCATCGCAGGATTCATCAAACCTCTCGACCTGCGTAACTCCAATATGCCTTTAGCATGGAAAAACTGGTTCATACAACTGAAAATATACATGCGAGCTAATAACTTGGAAAACGAAGACGACAGCCGAAAAGTCGCAATATTACTGCACTTTATTGGCCCAGACGCGCTCACATTATTCTATTCATTTAATCTTGACATAGATACCGTGACATTTAAGGAGCTAACAGAAAGGTTTACAAACCATTTCATTCCGCAAATAAATATCACCATGGAACGTCATAAACTATTCAACAGGCGACAATGTGCTGATGAAACAATCGACGACTATGTCACAGACCTGAAGAATATTGGCAGACAGTGCAACTTCGAAAAAATAGAAGATGATTTAATTAGGGACATATTCAGCTTGAATCTGAACCCAAAAAATCATTACATAAAAGAGAGAATTCTAATTACAAAGCCAGAAACTCTTGACCAAGCCGTTCAATTAGCGAAGCAAATGGAAGCAACACGACTACAATCTAAAACTCTGGAAGAAGCATCATTCGTCGGACAAGTACAGTCAAGTTCAAGTTACTATCCAAACGTAAACAGGACAAGACAGAATACAAGAACACCACAAGGATCAAACCAACAGCGTAACCGGAGCAGACAGCCTTCTAGTTCCAGACTGCAACCAAGCCAGCAGGTAACCAACCAAACGCAAGAAACATGCAGCAGGTGCTTGCAAGTTCATCGGTTCAGGTGCCCAGCCAAAGGTGTTAAGTGTAAAAACTGTGGTAAATACAATCACTTCACTATTGCCTGCCGCAATAAGTTTGTTAAAACGATTGAAAATCATGCTAATCCTGATGTCAACGACCCCAACGACAACAACAATTTGTTATTGGGTAGTATTAACATAAATAACATAAACACGGAAGCATGGACAACAATTCTGTCTATCAATAATAATAATCTTAATTTTCTAATTGACACGGGGGCAGACACAAATATTTTGTCATTAAATTCATTTAATAAATTAGGATTAAGCCATAATGTAATATTAAAAAGTACTTATAAATTATCAACATATAGTGGTGAGAATATACCCACTATAGGTCAATGTACCTTACAAGTGATTCACAATAAGCAAACTTATAATGTAAACTTTTATGTAGTGGACCTTAATTCACAAAACATTTTAGGTAGAGATGCATGTAAAAATTTAAACTTGATAAAACGATTATATAATGTAAATATCCTGCCACATAATCCATGTAAAAACATATTAGATTCGAATACTGATCTTTTTATAGGTTTAGGTTGTTTAAAAAACTTTCAATGTGAATTAAAGCTGAAGCCTGATGCTAAGCCTTCAGTAGATGCCTGTCGACGGATACCATTTCAACTTAAAAAGCCACTGAAACAGGAGCTAGACAACCTTGAGAAGACTGGAGTCATCTGTCGAGTCGAAGAACCAACAGAATGGGTGAGTTCTTTAGTCATTACCACCAAAAAGAATGGCACATTAAGATTGTGTATAGATCCTCGTAAACTCAATCAGGCAGTTTTACGATCACACTTTCAATTCCCTACTCTAGATGAGATAAAATCTGATCTTGCTGGTGCTAAATTTTTTACAACCCTCGATGCAAACAAAGGCTTCTGGATGTTGAGTCTATCTGAGGCCACTTCCAAGCTATGCACATTCATAACTCCCTTTGGTCGCTATAGGTATACTCGTCTACCATTTGGTATAAATGCAGCTCCAGAAATATTCCATAGAGAAATGGTAAATAGATTTAGCGACATAGAAAATGTTAAGATAATGATGGACGATTTTCTTATATTTGGCAAAACTCTTGAGGAACATAATCAGACTCTCCAAAAAGTACTTGATAGAGCCCGTGAAATAAATATAAAATTTAATAATGAGAAGTCAACAATTTGTACTACAGAGGTTAGCTACCTAGGTCATATTTTTAGTCAACATGGCGTTAAGGTAGACCCATCTAAAGTTCAGGCTATTTGCCAAATGCCAAGCCCAACCTGTCTAAAAGATCTACAAAGATTTATGGGTATGGTGAACTATCTAAGTCCTTTTATTCCCCATTTATCTAAAGAAACAAGTCTTATTAGAACACTATTGTCAAAAAATAATTTGTGGTCTTGGTCACAACAGCATGAAGCTGAATATAATAAGGTAAAAACACTCATTAGTAGTACTCCTGTCCTAACTTATTATGATCCCGACAAAGATATTATTTTGTCAGTAGACACATCAAAAGACGCACTTGGTGCAGTCTTATCTCATGAAAAGCATCCAATAGCATATGCTTCTGCCTCTCTAACTAAATGTCAGCAGAACTATGCACAAATAGAAAAAGAACTTCTATCTATATTATTTGGCTGCACTAAGTTCCACCAATACATTTATGGTAGGAGAATAACAGTGGAAACAGACCATAAGCCTCTCATAACATTATTTAAAAAACCTTTACATGACATTCCTGCTAGGTTACAGAGAATCATGTTACGCTTACAGCCATATGATCTGGATGTTATGTTTAAACCTGGTCGTTACCTTTACATTGCTGATACATTGTCACGAGCACCTCTCCCAGATAATACATTATTAGATCTCGACAATGACATTGATATCCATGTTAATTTTATTATCTCAAATTTACCAGCCAGTCAAGAAAAGATGAAGGAAATCCAACAGTCTATATCTAATGATTCCACCTTAAGCCAAATTGTTTACTATTGTCATAATGGTTGGCCAGAACACAAGAAGTCTGTTAGTCAGTTAATTAAACCTTACTTTTCTCTGAAGGATAAACTACATGTACTAAATAATATATTACTTATGTGTGATAAGATTGTCATTCCAGAATCAATGCGTGAATCTATTCTAAAGCTAGTACATGAAGGTCATTTAGGAATAAATAGCTCTATACGCCTAGCTAAAACTTCTGTCTATTGGCCTCAAATGAATACTGATATAGAAAAATACATAAATCAATGCCACACATGCCTAACCTATCGTAGAAATAACTCTAAACAGCCTATTATACATCATGATTATAAACTTTTACCTTGGAACAAAGTAGGCATAGATCTCTTTGATTTTGATAACAAAAAATACTTAATAGTTGTTGATTATTTCTCAAAATATGTAGAATTAGCTCTACTAAATGATAGCTCAAATGCCAACGTAATTATAACACATTTAAAGTCTATTTTTGCTAGACATGGCATACCCGAAACCATGATCTCAGATAATGGTCCTCCATTCAACTCAAAAGAATTCCAAAGTTTTGCTGAAGATTGGAATATCAAATTCATTACTTCTAGTCCATATATGAGTCGTTCAAATGGAATGGTTGAAAGGTCAATTGGTACAATTAAACATTTATTTAAGAAATGTAAAGCTGATAATACTGATCTGTATATTGCATTACTTATGTATAGAAATACACCTAAAAAGATAGGATACTCACCTTCACAACTGTGTATGTCTAGAAACTTACGTGGTAAAATACCTGTCACAGACTCTCAGTTAATACCATCACTTATAGATACAAATTTGCTTACAACTAATATTGAAAAACAGAGACAGTATTCATCACTTTATTATAATAAGCACACAAAACCTCTGTCTAATTTACAAGTAGGTGATGAAATATATTTCAAACACAAACCACAAAGTAAATGGGTGCCAGGTAAAATTTCACAAGCTGGAAGCGAACCTCGTAGCTATATAATTGAGTCCCCGAATGGAGTGTTTCGTAGAAATCGTGAACACATCTTGAAGCCTACAGCTACAGCTCCTGAAATTGTACCTGAAAACAGAAACAATGTTAATGATGTTCCTACAACTAGAACTAATAGTTCTAGTGTAAAGACACGTTCTGGACGAATTGTTAAACCTCCACAGCGTTATCGTGATTATGTCTAAGCTTAAATTAGTTAAGAACTACTTCTTCTTCTAGTACAAATTAATTTTGTCAATACAATGTAAACAAACAATTGTTGCTAATGTCAGTTGTCACTTTCACATATGTCATAATTTGTTACGTTCTAAAACTGTAAAAGAATTTACAACCTTGCATATTAGTCTTTTAAGCCACTAACTAAAATTATTAAAATAATACTTACCACAAGGTTTTGAATTCTTAATTTTTCAAAAAAGGGAAGATATTAGGTACAGCACTATCGCTACCGGAACAACTCTCTTCCTTGTCTGTGGTCACCAAGAAAACACACTGTAACTCCGTGTAACCTGTTTATAATTAATTAAATATTGAAGCCGACGCAGCCGTATTATTAACAGTACTGCAAGTTCCCGCACGACCTCCGCGATCGTGATAAACTGCTGTAAGAGATTTGGATAAAGTTTAAATTTAAATTAATTTAACGGTTTATTAATTTTGAGTCATGAACTAAGTTCTTTGTGTTCTTACTTTTAAGGACGCATCGATGAATTAAACTTTGGTAAAGTTAATGACCTAAACGTGGGGTACATATCCATTGATTTAAAATGTGATTGCAGAATGTTATGAACTATTTTAATTAAACTATACATAGTTTACAAAATAATTCATTTACGGTTTTGAAAGCATTTTAACACAATTATTTGTGATGATAAAATACATAGTAGCACGCCCGAATAAAAAAGCAGACAATTACAAAGAGAGACATTTTTAAACAGCTACATCCATTTGCGTACTTAAATTATAAATGCCCAGTTTGCAAGATTACCAGGACTTTGGCAACTAAAGCTAATTGCAGTTGTTGGGTTAGCGCGGAGCCCGCCGGATCCGCTTAAGCCCCGAATGAGTGTTAAAAGATTTATATCAGTGGATAAGGACGATCCGAGATCTTAATCCGACAGTCCGCACCAGGAAATTAAGACGTTTACGAAATCTTCAACGGTTCGCACATTTGGCATAATGTCGTCCTAAGAAAATATGAGAATCGTGTTCCAATGGTTTTATTGCAGCGTTTTCAATTTCAGCGACGGATAATGAGAAAAATTTAATTATTAAGAATTAATGCAAATTGTTTTCAATTTGTTAAAAGGTGCTGACTCTTGAGATTTGATCGTTATTTTTACTGCAGAGTTATAATAAATTCTGAACGATATTTATTTATGGTAAGTTTCTTGTAAGGACTACCAGTTATCGATGAAACTTAAATGATATGACATCCATTTATTTAATTGCCGCAGTTAAGCAATAAAATGAGATTAATATATCAATGTCGATTAGTTTTGTCTATGTGTGTCTAAACTGCGTCATCTATATATTTGATGATACTATAAAAACATACCTACTAATTGTCTCATGCCTTTTACTTTAACCAAGTAACAGCCAAATAGACATCACCATCATTTGTTTTTCGAAAATGTTTTTTTTTAATTATTTTATGTTGCTATTGTGAATCATGCGCATTAGTAATATTCGTATCATTTTTTAGCGGTAAAGGGAAGATGTTCCAGCCAGGGTGGTATGCCTGGCGGGGCGGCCGGTATGCCCCGACGGTTATTGTCGGGATCTTGTATATATGTTACGTGCTCCGAAAACTCTCATAGCGCGATTCAGGATTGTATTGAGAATTGTCTATTGTTCTGAATGCGACTGCAGCACTATCTGTGTCGCTTGTGGCGAGGTTGAAGAGGTCGCTACAATTTCTTATTTTTTTGTTATAAAATTACAATCACAAAAATTGTAACAAATATTAATAACCGATAAAATAACGTTCTCTATCCAATTTGCCTCAATTTACCGGTGACTGCCTCACTTAACCCAAGTGTCAAAGTTCTACGAATTCCCACCTAATAATACAGAATCCGTGCACAGTTTATTTGAAAAGCAATTTTGATTTATTTACCCTTCGAAGGATTCGAACCACCAGACTGTTGATAACGCAATATTTTTACTAAGTATCTATTGTGCAGTGAATACATTTGAATACATTTCTTTAGTGCCCACATTAGACGTGTGCATATTTATAGAAAATGTCTGTCGAGGAGAATAAATTTTCCTTAGAAACTACAGACAAAATCTTGGATTTTATTGGGCTTAGAACATAATGATGGTCATCATAAACTTTACAAATTAGGATTTAAAAGCTTAAAGATATTTATGTTAATGATTTTTCATATGTATAAAAAGGTGTCATAATATTAGTATAAATAAATCACCAAACAATCCATACTGACAATTCATTAGTCTGACAGTTTTCGAGCTTCTATTGGCACCAAAAAGCAACATTACAAATTTACTTTTTTTTTAATTTTATTTATTGATAGGACCTAATAGCGTTTAGTCTACTGTATATAGAGTCGAGTTCAAATCCAAACTCAAAGTTCATACCTAAAATAATTACACATGTAATTATACATAGATACTCATCTATCAGCTTCTCCCTTCGTTAGGAACATAGAGAAACCGCTAAAGCGAGACACTGATTCGATTTCACGTTGAACGCTCGTAGTTGGTATCTCACTAAATCTCTCGGTGATGTGATTTACTTCAATTTAATTTGGTATCAACATTTTCAAGCATGCCGCGTCTAAACGCACCTTAATTATGTTTTAGGGCCTAATCTCTGACGTGAGATAAATACAGTCTGTGGTTTTGGAATCTGGCGGTTCGCAGTTGGATGGTTTTATATTGAATATAATTTGTTGTAATAATATTGAATTTTAAGTTTATTTATACCTGAATATAAACACAGCTAACTATTGATAGAGAAGCATGGAGGGTTATAGGGGTGACTTTTGACCATCAGCGGGACGATACCGGAAAAAAGCAACTAAAATTTGAGGCGTTATATAAAAATATATTATAGTTCTTCTTCTTCTTTCTTTACGAAATGAGATGCGATGAAATAAAATGGATATGAATATGGCCTCACCAACAACTTAGCGGGTATTTTACCAATGTCATGTAATTAATAGCAATAACAAATTCAATAAATACAAATTATAAATAAAATAATGGAGGTCACATGAAGATATGAAAATGGCGAATCCGATATCATAGTTGATGTCGCGACACGAACGTGTCAATCAATTAAGCACTTGAGGACTTGAGTGGCTTTTGAGTACTCGGTCGTTACTTACAAGTACTGAAAATTCTAATAATCTTCTTGGAATCCTTGGAATAAAATAAATAAAACGTTGTTAGTCATTAAAAGGAATATATAAAGCGTGTTCATAATTATTGCGCAATAACAAAACGCACGTAACTTATGCATATAGCCCTTTCATACCACACGTCAAATGATTCAATTAGCGGCCTCTAGCGGTGAAAATTAAACGCGAAGAGCCTACAAATCAACGCCGGTCCCAAGTAGACTCGTTAAATATTAACAAAGTTTCTTAAACATGTGTTCTTGACTCGCGTGCAGTGATTCAAGTGAGTGGGTGGTGGGCTCAATGAGAGCGGTTAAGAATCAGTTGTCTTTTACTGAGTAAGCATTATATAGAGATTCTCTTATGATTTCTTATGTTCTGGGATAAGATCATTATTATTACGTTCACAATGGGCAAGGAGAGAAGTCAGTCATTTTAGATGTTTTTAGGGCCCGTTTCATACGAGTATGCTGTGTGTTTTTTTCATTTTGTTGAAATTCGTCTACGTCATCTGTCAAATGAGTTGTGTATTGGTTTTAATACCTAATTGTTAGGCAGGCTCTTATGACATTGTACTTTAGAAGACTAATCTCCATTGGATTAGACGATACTAATGAGTATCTGTAAAAGTTGTTATTGATTTTTAAATTTAGAATTATAGATATCAATGTGAGTTATAAACATATGACATAGCTTAGTTTATCACTTAAAAAATATCTAAATCAACTTTATCGTATCCACACAAACCGAGATCGATCGGTCTGGATAAGAAAAATTATTATTGGTTCGAAAAAGATACCGTTTGCCGCTACTACTCGCTACCTACCTCTTACAGATCCCGCGACGTTAACCCCCTCTATACCCCTAATTACTAATCGTGATTACACACGCGTCACGTTACCGTGTTTACCTAGACTATAATTACAACGAGTTAATCTAAAACGCTCCCACGGCTCATACAAAATGCATCTGCCGTCAGGCGGGACTCAAAGACTGTGTTGAGTGCTTTTTAGTTACTTACATGTTAACAGCTTCATAGAGAAGTGTCTTATACATTAGAAGTGTTCGCTTGTATTATAATTTGGTATATTTTGCTTTCATAAAAAATAAAAGATGGATTAAAATTCTGGTTACATCGCAAAACGAAAATTTGTATTTCGGAATATGCATTCGATTTTCATTTATGCAAACAATTTTTTTTATTAATACTATAGTCTAGCGGCCATGAACTTGACCTTTTATACAAAAATTTAAATGTGAATTACAAAATGAGTAAGCACCAGCAAAATAATGAAAGTTATAAAGGATTATAACAGCGAAGGGTCGAAGCGGATTAGATTTGCAAGGGGTTCGCTTTTCAAGGTTATAATTTGAATCTGCACATGCATATCATATGTGTATATGACCAAACCCCGGCACGATATATTTAAAATACAATATAATATGATTATCAGGCTGTCCCCCTAACACAGACAAAATCAATAGCGTCTGCGTGAGGGTATATGCAAAATTATGCGATGCAATGCGATGCGGAACTTTAAACTTAAATCGGGAAGCAAATATTTTCACACGCTCATTCAATCATCTCAACCATGTCTTCACTACTACGTTAACTTTGGCAGAATCACGTTGCGGTGGACTGAATGAAATACAACCATAAGGAAAACCCAAAAAAAATATTTTGCATCCAAGTGCATGTTAAATAAGAAGTTATAACTTGGCCCTTCACTAGCAAGTGCTTTATACTTATATTTTCGATTAGACACATGAGACAGCACTCGCGAAAAGAATGAGTTAATTGTTCACGAGCAATTTTTCCATCAAATAAAAGACATTGCCACATAAAATTCTCTTCAGAATTTGTCTGAAAATTTTTAACAGACTGGATTCGCCGTACCTGTGTATATGCTAGTATTTACAGTGATTGTTGTGTAGTATTTATGCGCGGCGTCGAGGCCCGCCCGTGACCATGGGCTGGAACGATACTTGTTCGTTTTAATGGGGGATGCCGTGATGGAGCGGGGGACATGATGTTGAATAATAACAAGAAAAATAGGATCACAAATCATTGATAACGTTTTTTCGAACGACTTGGCCTACCACACACCTGCCATTATTATATTAGGAGAAATAGTTGCCTTAAATAGAAGTTAGAAAAATATTAACTGACCAATACCAGCTTAGAGTAGCTAAAACTTTAGTAACGAGAATCCATATAAATCTTCTTACAAGTCGGCAAACACTATCGAGATTTAAAATTGGAGACTACACTGTAAAACGTCTTCGCTGATAATTTAAAACATCCATTTTATCTACGTACAACGTGTGGCTTGAGACTATTCCCAAGGGTACAATTACTGCCAAGAAACGGTACACTTGAGATAAACTCTTCTGTAAATTCTACTTACTTCTTAATTTACTTGCACATGCTAATTTAAATAAAATACTCATTTGTGTATTTGCTACTTCAAATATGAATTAAAATGATTTTTCTTTTAAAAGTAAGTAAATGGATACTTTTCACTTAAGTACTAAATGACAAATGTAAATGTAAATGACTAATGAGGTTTATATTTATATTATTAAATTTATTACACATTAACTACATGTACATACATCACAAAAATTTTAAGATCAATTTTTTATTCGAAGTTATTTGTTAATTTATAAAGTGTTCTTACAGTTTTTGTGACGTATGTATGCAATTACTTCTAAAGTTACAAACAATGGACCATTTCTTGAGCATAATTTAAATCTATGTTTAAAACATATACACCGATATTGGTTACAAACTTGAACGTCCATTTTAAATAAACCTATTAGACTATGCATGGCTTGACCAAAGTATATAAATCATAAATAAATCGTTGCGTTTTCAAGTGGGTGTTATTTTAATTTCCGAGCGGAGACTTACTTAAAATAACATATCGCTCTTTTTCGCATGTTATTAAAACTCTAATTTCAAACAATGAATAATTAATTGCAGCGGTGCAGAGTAGGCATGAAAATTTATTTTAACAAAAGCATTCTTTATGTGGGTATAAATACAGTTTATTCGGTGATGTTAATCGAACAGTACTAGGTATCAAAGAATTTCAAAGTTAAAGTGGTAGTGGGCGGGGCACATAGCTCGCAGAACCGATGGCCGTTGGGGCAGAAGTTTCTAGAATGGCGACCACGTACCGGAAGACGTAGTGTAAGACGGCCCCCCACAAGGTGGACCGATGATATCACACGCGTAGCAGGAAGCCGGTGGATGCGGGTGGCGGAGGACCGTGATGTGTGGCAGTCATTGCGGGAGGCCTGTGTCCAGCAGTGGACGACTTTCGGCTGATAGATAGATAGAACAGCCTGTGAACCAACGCTTTTAATGACCACTGTTTCTGGCCGTCCCTCACGCTATCAACTTGCATCCGTGATGAACGCGTTCCACCCTTCACGGCTAAGACCAAGTTTCCAGTTGTATAAAAACTACACTATCGGGAAAGACTAGACTAGTTAATAAACAACTTTAGATTAGTAGTCTAGGTTTGAAACTAAGTTGTAATGGATTCTGTTTTTTGCATCAAGAACCGTTAAATTAAATAAAGTTTCGAGAGAAACTCGTGTCTCTTCATCGGAGGCTTTGAACCCTCACGATAGGGTATCGGGAGGTCAGCTATGTAGGTCAATGTATTGCGCATTATAAAATATTTACGCTAACCAACATACCTGAATAACCACAAAATATTGTACCTTAAATAATTGGTGTTATGGAGATTTTCTATTATAATGATAAAAACAATTAACAATACATTATTACTCTTATCACTTTTATTTTTTAATTAAAGCTGGCGTTAATTTTATTTGTACTTTTGACTTTGGCTTAATCTAGTAAGCCCATCTCACATACAAATCGTTAGTTCTAACAAAACACGTCTCCCAAAACAGTAATTTATCTGTTCTATAGATCGTTTTAATATCATTCGACAGACTATAAACGATGGGTCCATTATGCGAAATTGGCGCACAGTGCGTGGTCATAACACATCTCCTCTATACCGTTGCAAGACAGGTATAAGCCATTAGGGAATAATAAAACACCCTTATCGGGCCATTAGATGCTCGTAAAATAACAGTTAGTCATATAATAATGTGATGGATGTTAATATCCGTGTTTTTCCGCTGAGATTGTTGTAGCCGATAGTAGCAGTACTACGAAGTTCGTAGACCGTAGCGGTCTGTAGCTTTAAATGAGATTGTTCTAAAATATAACGTGTTTTAATTCAATTCGTACTCATTTAAGTTTATTTCTATTATATTCTATCAGCCCAAAGACGTCCACTGCTGTACATAGGTCTCCCCCAATGATTTCCACACAGCTCGGTCCTCTGCCACTCGCATCCACCGGCTTCCTGCTACGCGTGTTGTATCAACACTCCACCTTGTGGGGGGTTTATATCAATAAACACTATTTAAAATAGCGTACACTTGAAATTCTAACAAAAATAAAAATAAACATTTTTATTAAAACATATGAATCAGGTACGTATATAGGTACATGCTGTCCTGTCATATGTAGTTTAAACTCTCAACTTCATGTATAAATACATGCTTAAGTACGTATCAATCTGTATAAAGCGTCTTTATTATGAATATTTTCACAATACATTTTCTGTGAAATGAACCGTGTAACATCGATCACAATGTCACCTGAAGCCTTCCCAAATAGTGTGCGCCCCTCTCTATACTTTTCCGCATCTTCCCCCGTTCTTTACTGCATCCTTTACCTACAAATAAAGGTCATAACTCACTAGCAATATAGACGTCTGAATATACGGAAATATTCGTATCAAATACAATTTATTAGTGTATCGATGTGTGTTATGGATTAACCTATCAAATTGATTTGTATATAAGCTTATAGTCAATAGCTTAGTAATCAGAGGGACCGCATTCGTTATTCTGAGCCGTTCCGAGCTCAGTCTCTGTCAATTAATCTATTACTACTCTCAACACAAGATTAACTTAGTGCAGTTCCTACCCTTAACAATGTGCTGCTTAAAAATGTAAAAGATCTTTTTAAATGCAGAGCAACCATGGAGTTTCTTGCCCGTATTTCTCCATAGAAACGGCATTCCAAACTGGCGGTAAAGTTGTAAGGTAACATTTTGTAACGATTTTGACGATTAGAAGTACTTAATGTTTTACATGAATAAATAATGTTCTGATTCTGTGGCTAACGACAATACTAGTAATATTTGTATAGCAAATTATAAGTAACGGTTATATAAAAAAATCCACTGTTGGCCACATGCTTTCAATAATACTGTCATATGATATTCTTTCCAAAAAAAAACAGTTGTTTTCAAGATTTAAATATTTTAAATCTTGAAAACAACTGTTTTTCGTTCGGTTCCGTTCCGGACCGTTTACACGGTGTGAAAACTTCCTAAGTAGCGAGCGTGATTTAAGGAAAACATACATCATGCGCACAAAACACGTATAATGGACTGCTCCGATAGTAATTTTAATATGGAAATACGCCCTCGACGCTACACGTTTGTAATAACATTCCATGATTGATAAATGTGTCCATACGTCGATTTAACAATATAAATTGAGTGAATATTTATACTTAAAAAAACATTATTATTGGGAAATAAAATTTGATTCTTTTTATATTCGGGAGTCAAGATTTGATTGTTATATTATTGTTAGTTATGTTTATCCCCCCCCCCCACAAGGTGGACCGATGATATCACACGCGTAGCAGGAAGCCGGTGGTTGCGAGTGGCGGAGGACCATGATATGTGACCTCTTTCAACTCATATATAGATAGATTATTCTTGAAAAAAATAACATCATAACATATTACACACAGATAATGAAACATTCTATTTTTGTAGTTAGTTAAACATTTCATATGAAAACTGAAAAATATAAAAAATATTTATGGTCGTCTCGGTACTGCAATCACGATAATAGAAAGTAATCATCCAATTCACTTATGTGAATATTCATAAGTCTTGATAAATAACCAATTTTATTGTGAATGCACTTATTCGTTATTGATGTTATGGAGGGCCAATATTAAATTATTTGCCGATACAATATCGCTTCTGATTTATTATATTTTATTTCTATTTGCATAATGTCTTGGAATCTTTCAATTATGGAGAGTAGAAAATATAATAAAACAAATCACGGGTAATATCGTCGACGAAGATCTATTGTAGATGTTAAAATATTTTATTATTTTTCCGCTCGCAAGTTTCCAGAACTCTACCACTTTATGGTACGTGCAATTCAACTCTGTCTTGTTTTAGAAATCGTTATGTCATGTTTAAGATTGATTATCACTTGATAACAGACGAATGCGAACATTGTGAAGAAACCGTCATCTCCTCTATACCGGGACATTAAAAGGGCTAGTATTTTTTTTTATTTGTTAGTACCTAAACTAAAGTACAATTGTAAGATTTTATCTGCAAAAGCATGTCCTAAATAGCATCACCCTCCTTTTTTGTCCATAAAATGTAAGTACAGAAAACTTTGATCGCTTACTTTTACTGCTGTCTCACCGAGTACACGTTGCACTGTCGCGAACAAGTCTAAATAAGACTAAGATGTCGCACTAAGGTGAGGTCGGGAAGCTGCACATAAATCATATAAGATTATCTCAGAAGATGACTGCTGTATGAATGATGTATGAAGTCGGTGACGCTTTTTGGGTATAATAAATTGTGTTTATGTAAATAATAGTACCTGAACATTGGTGTTAGATAGTATATTATAGAGGAACGTGAAGGATATTTGGGGTGATCTTATATACTATCACACATTGCCCCCATACTTACTTTATTTTTCGTTTTTTGGCATTCACACACATATGACCTAAGCTACGTATTGCTATGCGAATATGAACTTTAAGGTGTCCAGGCATTAATATTTCAGATTGTATGAGTTTTTCTGTATGCTAACCAAATAATCTACTATTTGTCCACGTTGTGAAAAAAAATGGAATTTGGTAAGCTTGGGGCGCCGTTCAATTGTTCATACATAATAACTAATAGGTAGACTATGAACCTATCAATTTTTTTTACGGAAAAAGTTATTGCAAAAACTTACAAGCATTTGAGCGTCTGCATGAGGTGATGCTCAAAGATGGTTTGTGTTGTGTGTGGTGTTGTTCGGGTGTACTTGTCACAAATAAATGTTTTTCTTTCTTTCTTTTTTTCTTTATACCGAGTTTAAGTTTTTTTAAATTTCAGCTCTGTATTTAGATTTTTTTATAGAAACAGCAAACGTTGTAGCTTTACATTGTTTCTATAGTTAGTCTAGTTTGTTTTCAAAACACAAACTCAACTGTTTTGCCGATATTTGTAGTTGCTCTAACAACAGTCTGGGAGTATAAAGAACCAAGTTTGTTTTACAATCCATTGCGCTATCTGTACTTATACTGACACAAACAAATCGAAACGATTATTGAAAAAGCAGTGGAGTGAAAATACAACTTTATCGGTTACCGACTTGGGTCTGACTTCAATACAATAATAGGAGCAATGAAGCAATTTATGTAGAAACACTTAACTAAATGAAGCAAAGTAGTGTTTGAAATACTAGCAACAAAACAATGGCCTATGGCTGGAATCCTCCTCGTATTAAGGAGTTTCCCCGGTATAATGGTAATAAGCTCGACAACTAACATTGGGACCAAATAATATCGACAAAATGTGGATTCACTGCAATTCACCTCTGCCTACTCCTTCCAGGGCTACAGGCGTGATGGTGGATTCTTTTAATCATAGTAAAAGCCGTCGAACGCTACGCAAAAATGTTGATTACTATTGCGGCGTACTCCAATACCCATTGAATACCGTCAATGAAGGGTACGCAGCAGCTGAATACAAACTGCGTCGATCTCACAGCTTCACCATTATTACCTCATTTGAAACCTTTTGTGTGGCCGAGCACTGCGATTCAACTCGGCTCGCTGGATTCAACGTTTTAAAAACGTTTAGTGCCGCGGCAAAAATTATGATTCGAAATTTGAATTAAGCATTTCGCGGCTGCGAATAATCGATTTGAGGTATCGATAAGAATTCATTTCTCGTCGGCCATCGTCCTCCATATTTCTACCCTTTTTTTTATTGTTAATTAATATTGTATACAATCTTTTAAACCTATCTGCTATTATTTACTTGACATTCCCAAAATATATACCTTTGGGTCGCCTAGGCCATTAAGTTGAAGGAAAAGAGATGTCATTATTTATTTCTTTGTAAATACAAAATATGGTTTAGGGTCATCCTTGCAATTCTGTCAGATAAGTTCGGTATAAGATTTATTACGAGATGGTGAAACATCCTCTGATGCGTTGTAATTTTTTTTAGAGTACCTACTAATTTGAGTGAAGTGACATGATTATGTCACATATTATAATCATGCAATAAAAAATAATTATCACAACCCTATTATGAGTACAGTCGCGAACAATATTTTTATTAAATGTTTCTTTCATTCTTACAGTATTCCGTAAACATCAGAAAACCACAAACCGGTATGCAAAAAAATCGTTTACCATCTCCTGCTTTATCCTTCAATATACGTAATGAATGGCTCAATACCGTCAATGAAAGGCCCGTTCGCTGGCTGAATACAAACTGCGCTATTTTTTCTGAAAGTAATACCTCATTTCAAAGCTTTGCGGTCGCCCATCTACGTTACCACTCAATGATAATTTGAATGTAAAATAGAAGATTTTTATTATGTTTATGAAAGGAAAATGTCTATAAATAATCGTGGTTGTACAGTTTTATTAGAAACTACAATTGCCTCGACTATTTTATCAACATAGAGACACTCTGACTGAAATAAATAACATTTTCTACATTAAATTTATACTGCACGACATTTATAGCTAATAAAGAAATCGAGATTCATTTTCCAACATTTTCGAGCGGCAAATACATTTTCTATGATTTACAAAAATGTTCTACCGTCCCGAATGATGATGTTCATAAAATTATCGGTTTTACGATTTAAAATCACCGATACGTGCGTGTTTCGATATTTTGTTTATTTTACACCATTTTATTGGCACCGATGGGTATAAAGCCGGGATACAATTTCAATTGGCTGCACTGCAGACAGCGGCGGTGTGTCTCCGCAGTTTATTTATTGTGTTGAACCCCTAAAGTACTGGTGTTAACTGGATGTAGAGGCGCTGGATGCGATCTTTGGGTTGTGTAGGGCTTACACAGCTGCAGCAATGATATATCGCGTAAGATTTGTGAATACGATTTACGTAATCAGATTGACTTTATTCTTAAATCTTTAAAATATAGAACATGTACACTTAAGCCCTTCATGGTTTTCTTAATAAATGTTGAGTACCGTACTGTCATATTCCGAATAAATAAGTAGAATAACATCATGTCCTGAAGTGTATTACGCGCACATTGCAAAGCCTCATTGGTAGATCCTGGTGTGACAGAGAGCTAGTCTATCGCCTAAACAGCTAGAACTGCCGACACGAAATGAAATGTACGTACATTTAACCTTTCATTGTGTCACAATTCAAATCCGTAGCTTAGCGTGTCCGTGAGCCATGGATTGCACCCCATACTGACACATACATCGATATTTGTGATCAAAACGAAATAGAACTACATATTTCCTCGTAGCTGTAGCCGTAGCGCGTAGTAGATCTGCGTAGTAGATCTTAAACATCGCAGAATCTAATGATTAATCATTTGAGCTTACCGAGGTTGTATGCTCGGTTTGAGCACCGCTACGAGATACGCCTGTAATCAAAGCATCATGGAATTGATCCAAACAAACAGTCCCAATATATTTTAATGCATAAATAATAAATGCACAATACTCGCAGTACGTGAGCTCATTCAGACTTGTACGTCCACGGCCGCTGGTAGGGTAAGCCCTGTCGCTTCCACTCGAAAAAATTCAATCGTACGTAGCCGCAGACTGCGAGGCCACAATGAAAATCCCTAGAAAACGTGAGAATGCTCCAAACTCGTGTGCAGAAATGAGATACGTTTCATTTAGGATTTCAATTAATTTCGGGATTCTGAAGCCTTGAAAATCTGTAGGATTTCTTGGAAAGTTTTTTTAATTTAATTTCGTTTTAGATCAGATTTAATTTTTTATTTATTTGAACACAAATATTAATACATTGTATTTGTAGTGCGTATCTGACAGTTTAATTAACAATTTCAGCGTACGTATATGTGAGCCTTAAATAAATCAAACAAACCGCCATTTTTTAAAACACAATTTTCAATTTATGAATGCTTTTTTATACCACTCTAATATCATTAGCGTAAATACCAAATTCTGTAAACATAACGTTAATATTATAGACGCAAACATTTTAAGCCGATCGTAAAAGAGATAGCCACAAATCAAACCAGAATGTAAATAAAGGCAAAAATTATTTGGCAATGTGACACGATAAACATTCAGAGGGCAATACAATTTTTATCAGTGTGGCGGTGTCCATAAATTTGCGCTTACAAGCTAAATTTGCTATTGGAACAAGCGGACGGAGGTCGACGCGCGTTCCCTGAGATATATCTACCGTTTGAACATTATGTTGTATTTTTATTAGGTTCACTTATTTACATTTAGATTCGATTATGTGTAATATTGCGTTTAAAGTTTAAAAGAAGTAGCAATATTGATTTGGTTTTCGCGTAGGCATCTGTATATATGTCTGTCCGTAAGTTACATAATACGAAATGACTCCTACTTAATATGTGGTACAGACTTTTGGCCCTCAAAAACAAATAATAAGAAGTTATAGTTTAAAAGCAAACTATTTTAAATTAACATAATTAACACAGTCTAACAACGTGCTATTGACAGACCATACTTACTCCACAGTCCAATTCATAAACTAGATTAATTCCATCTTAAAATAAATCATCTAGTTAGGTACCTAATTCCATTTATTTTGTAAAGAGGCAATTTGGATTATTTCAAATTGGCTCTACTCAGAATCTAAATAGAATTTAGATTTAACATTTATAGAAAAATATACACGAAAATGTTGCTGATAAATAATTGTGTATTTTTTAAAGTAAATATTCATATTGCGATAGTGTGCGATAAAGCTCGGTATGCATTATTCATGTGGACCAAAACATGCTGCGAGAAGACGCGCTCAGAGATAATCTCTGGTGATTTACGATGGGAACCGGTGCATTTACACTATCTGCGCTACTAATTTATATTATATCTACTAGTACTGTGCAATTCGTTTGAAATTATAGACGTAGTATGGTCTAAAACAGGGATTCCCAAAGTGGTCGGTAAGTGTCCCAGGGGTTGACATGAACGAAAACTGATTTTGGGAGTCGAGGCGGCGTCTAAAAATCGACCCCTATTAATTAACACAAGTTCTTATTTGAAACTTTCAAGATACTGTATTAGTTGGGTTACGTGTACCAACTTGTTATAAGAATGACCAATCATAGTTGTACTTTTAAAAATCTCAACAAGTCTATAAGCGTGACAAAGTTGGTACAAGATGAAATTATTATTTTGTAATTGTTTGATGATCAATAGGAAAAAAACTAGAGATAGTTTTAAAGTAATTTTTTAGGCTATGGCGGTCTGAGATATAAGTTCATTTTGGAAAAGGGGTCTCTTGCCAAAAATAGTTTCGGAATCCCTGGTCTAAAGAAACTAACATAGTGCTTAGTATTTTCACAGCTTTTGTATAATTATTGTACCGCATTCTAATAAATTATTAAAATATTTACTTTGCAGCGCTTTATGGCTTTATTCTATCGCCATAAGGTTTAACATACTGACTACTGGTGATTCTTTAAAAAAAATCTCGGTAAGGTTATATTATTGGCTTGGTTATTTTACACTTGCTTAGAAATAGCTATATTTACCAGTTTCCCTTATTGGTTATTCCATTATAGATAAAGTTTTCAATTCATTCGATTGAAATAGAATCGAAGCTTTTATACTAACATCGAAAACCAAACTTATTAATGACACCATTGAGATATTATTAATTTAATTTATAAACTAGTGGCCAGACGACAAAGATGAAGCCATATTAATCCCAAGGGGAAGCTTGCAATTAAGCGAATTATTGTTGACAAAGCAGACGACTAGGAAAGTATCTAATGAAGTGTACTTTAATTAGAGAAAAGATCTATTTTAATAAACGAAGCTGCATTGTGGGTTGTAATGAAAATTAAGTTTTTTAAAACATATTTTGGTACTCTGCTCTTTACTAACGCAACCGCATAATCATAAACTTCTCAACATTTTTATATCTAATCTTTGAATTAAAAAAATATGACTATCTTCTTTTTTTTATTAGGGCAGTTAGCTACAAAATAGTGGCATTCTTGCCAGTGTAAAATATTTCTTGGTTATTTTAAATATATAATAGTATCCCTGATGATAATGATGATGATGATGATGATGATGAAATGTATCCCCTCTCCTTACCAGTAATACATGATGTGTAGGTGGCTAAGCCAATGACGTTCATATATGCTTGTCTTTTCAGTTCTAATGACCTTAATTTTATAAAGCTAATACACAAGGTGTTTTTCAATTCAACCCAAAGAGAAAAGCATAAAATATTCCGCTTCCATTTTTTTTTTTGTTTGAATTTTCTTTAGAAATGTGTTCAGCAACATTATTTTTATAATCCTCTTACGTATCATCAACACTTTTGATAGAAAGTAAACATTATTACTCCCAAAGCCTATCAGAGCCTCAGGGCCGACCTGAAGCGGATTACTTACATTTCCCCCTAATAATACACCATTCATATAGGCACTACAAAAAGCTATACCCTTTTGAAGATCTGAATAATACGGACGTGCGAATTCTTAGAACTTGGCTTCCAAGTGAAGCATTGACACGAAAATAAGCTAAGGGCTTAGTGCGAGCGGGCAATACGAATAAGAGCTTGTTTATTTTATGGTCCTTAATAGATAATGGAGTTTATGACTGATGAACTATTATTGTTCATAGCATCGTAGTTAGATGATTGAAATTCTGTTATAATATAATAATAATTCCAGCCCTTTTTTAATGTCCCACTGCTGGGCAATGGCCTCCCCTCAATGCAAGGGGGATAAGGCCCTAGTCCACCACGCTAGCCCAGTGCGGGTTGGCGGACTTCACACATCTTTCGTGGGGTTCTCTCAGACCATGCAGGTTTCCTCACGATGTTTTCCTTCAAC
This sequence comes from Pheosia tremula, assembly GCA_905333125.1. Lineage (NCBI taxonomy): Eukaryota > Metazoa > Arthropoda > Insecta > Lepidoptera > Notodontidae > Pheosia > Pheosia tremula. Next base: position 6,977,782 of record HG995404.1, on the reverse strand, counting down.
GTTTAGCAAGTGATTATCATGGTTGAAAATGAGATTCGCACATAAAATCCCAGAGGTGCGAACCGGGGTTTGAACCTGCAATCCTCGTTACCGAGGCAAGCGTTCTACCAACTTAGCTATCACTGCTATTTCAAATTCTATTGATCACATTGAATACCAATGATAGATGAGATCAAATCTAGTAAATGGTAAAATACAAATACTTTTCTGGATCATCCTGCGGTCTTATTGAAGTGTGTTTTATCTTTTTTTAAGTACTTAGGTGCCAAAACTTTTCTTTTTCGCTATTCAAACCAAAGTACGTATGAATATAAGTAGGTACATAATACTACTTATGTAGGTACTTACCGACAAATTAACACCTAATAATAATATTAGTAGTCCTGACTGAATTTTGGCCACGGAGACTAATCTCAACGGAGACTAGCCATCTGCGCAGTAGATATTATAGTACACTAGTGTGTGCGTAGCCACTGGTACACTCTCTCTTTCCTTAATCTGAAAGTAGATGGGAAGGCAAGACGACACAACCAGAGAGAGATCAAGCGCAGGACCGACTTACTTGCTCTCCGAGGCACGAGCGAGAGTAGTTGAAAATAAGATTCGCATAGAAAATCCAGAAATCCCAGAGGTATGAGCCAGGGTTTGAACCTGCGACCCACATTACCGTGCCGAGCGTTCTACCAACTTGGCTATCACTATTAAACACGTATTACGTACATTATGGAAGTGTCAGCTTTGTAACAAAATAAAACCCGCCTTGCGCTGTATTTGAAACCACTACCTTACAGGTAGCACTATTCTAATCTTTTTGCACTTTTCATTGGATTCAGCATTTCGAATCGTATTTACGCCTCAAAGAAACGTCTAGAAGATTGTGTGACGGCAAGCGGAACGATCCGATAAGGGAAACTAGTTTTAGAGCGAAAATACATTGTATTGCAATTCCATGGCATAGGTACCTTTGCCTTGCATGATATATAATATAAATTGGAGACCTTTTCTACTCAACGTAGCGTGTAATTTAATCAGATTCTTATTTTAAAATTTACAAGGCGTTTCTAGAACGTTCATGACATCACCGCCAGAGTCACATTTGAAATCTATGACCGGTTTTAAATTTCGAATTCCGAACGCACTATTTCTGGGAGTCAACACTTCCAATATTCTGCTGAGCCTTTTCTTTCACACATGTAGGCAGCATCTGGCGTGGGGCTCAAACTTCACTCACTTTCTGGTAACACTCATATGAAACGGCACTGAACAGCTAGCCACTACTATCATCACTATACACATTTTTTTTTTAAACTTGGCATCCATTTTTGAACCTATAACTGGACTTGAATTTCGATTTCATATTTCGAACGGCCAGTGGCGAATCGGCGAGCACCGCGACTTTTCCAATTGCGGAACCGATGATCGTGATTCGTTTTCGTTTGCGAATTTCGCGATTTGAGTTTCAAACGGTGGAGTTTTCGTTCACACATTACGACGGTGGCTATAGTTTTGCGGCCTAACACGACGTGAGGTGCAATACGGAGCAAGGAGTGAACTATGCACTGAATTGCAGTGCTCCAGTGGCCTAGTGGCAGTGCAGCCGCGCGCAGCTGACCCCGGTAGCCAGTGAAAGTGAATCAATACACGTTCTTCTTGGTTGTCACCTCTAGTCTTTTATTAGAATCATTAGCATGGATATAACCTTGGTTTGCTTTAGGGCGGGCAAAGCAAGGAAAATCGAATTGAACCATCATTTTTTCGTCGCCAAAAATGTGACTGACAATAGAAATTTGCTTTTTCCATACCTAAGCTAGGTTAAAGCAGCTGCCCACTCTGCCCCACCATAGCTACGTCCAAGCAGCAGCCCCAGCTAGACTACGACAAGCGAATGGTATGTTACGCAGGTATAACAGAGCAAAAATGCCATCTCCACTTGCGGGGATTTTAAGATGACCATTATGTATTTGTAATAAATTTATAACTTGACAAAATAAATAAACAAAAATGTAGACTCTTTGTTTTGAATAGTTGTATAATCAAAAAATGTTTATCTGTATAATAATCCCAATAAACATTACTCAGTTATAACCTTGTGCATAATCGACAATTATTCCTAAATATACTCGTTCCATATGTTAGTGATAAATTTTTTAAAAAACTTACAAGTCCGGCCGCAACGTCTATATCCACTTGTTGTACTTACTTACCATTTTTAATTAAATCTTAAAGGATAAAAAATCTACTGCGAATAATTATGAGCCCAACATTTTGCATAAAAATCTTTAATCAAAGCGATCGTTTAAACACCAGTGCCCAATTAAAATACCGTGCGATAATCCTGTTATGCCCAGATTCTTAAATAACAACAATAAAATTCGGAGAATGGCGGAGTAAGCGAAGTGTGGCGGATTATGGAGGGCACGCTGGTTCGATGCACGCTTTGTCAAGCTTCGCTTGTTCATAGCAGATAGGAATTAGCTAAACAATCTTTTATGCAAGCGTATATTGATGTCATAGAGGTGTGAACTATTGCCATGAGTCTATTGACGGCCTGGTTAGCGCAGTTGGTAGTAAGCCTGCATTGTGTGCCAAGGGTCCCGGGTTCGAATCCTGGTAGGGACAAACTTTGTGTGAGGCACGATCTTTTGTAGGCAGTCTTGGATGTTTAATATCTATATAAGTAATATATACTGGGTTCGCTCTCAGTCCATTGTACGGTAACCATAATACAAGCGTTGCTTAGTGTGGGACGCTATAGTTTGTGTGTTCGTCTGGCGATATTTATTTTATTATTAAAACTAGCTTCTGCTTGCGGCTGCGCCCTCGGTTCCTAAATGAAACATAGCCTATAACACTCAGGGATACTTTAGTTTCCTATTAGTGAAAGTATTCTCAGAAACGGATCAGTAGATACAGAGATTGCCACCTATAACCAAGCTCATAAACTATGTATATATGTTTTAGATAGTTTATCGGACAGTCGTTCGCATAACCAAGCCTCTCGCATCAAGATCCGTATGTTATTTACCCACATACTAATTTGTATATATTACATACAGAAGTTATATCAACATTATATAAACCAGAACTTTATGATTTCACGTTGCGATTTTCACGGAATTTCATTCCTTATTCCGTTTCCATAAAGGTTGTTGTTGCGTAAACAAACGTACAATATGCATGGTCCGAATCGCCCCGCTCAGATCGAATTTGTCTGCAAAGTTTGAATGCTTCTGTACACAGGGTGGAGTTAAAATGGCTGTGTGTGGCCGTTGCGAGGGGACGAGTTATTGACGCAGCCTGTATGACGTAAGGTATAAACTACCAAAGGTAAAGGTGCATATAATACTAATGATACGTCATAGGCCGGGTCTAGAGCAGCCGTGCAGCCTTGCGACTACTTGCGAGGTTGACTCGAGTACGTAGTAACTCGCGCTGAAGAGAGCTTCAAACGATATATTTTTGCTTACCTATGATTTAAACATACCGATAGAACCAACGCACAAGCGGCTCAAGCTCAATATGTTAACGTACTGTTTCGGTAACCTAACGACTTCTATCCCTCTCACACCATAGATTTCATAAATAACTTTACGCTAATATATGTAGTTCTTGCTTACCATACAGCTTTCGAATAAAAAAACTGCGGTTAATCGGTCCATGCGTGTGTGATACGTTGCCACGGACAAAAACATACAGCCCCCGAACTTATAACATCGCGAGTAGGGTTTAAAAATAATAAAATTAATGAAAATGGTCAACTGGAACTTTAGTTTTATTTATGATTCATTAGTAGATATACTTACATAGTTTGGAGCTGTGATTTCAGATCACAATTTCATTGCTTTCAGAACTGTCATCATAAACATAGAAGAAACAATTTCCCAACTCGATGACGAAATTCCTTAGTCAAATAATGTTTCGCTGAGTCTTTAATTAATCTTAAGAAGCTTAATCAATAATCTCTTAAACGCTTTTAATACAAATTAACAATTAATAAAAGACATTGAACGCGAACCGTGAAATTGGACGAGGCGCTGCAAGCGCTCGCTCAGCCGTGCACTTTCATTGGCTTCGACTTAAATAAAGCCCTTAATTTGTAATTTGTTTATTGGATTAAATTAAATATAAAAGTATAAACAATGTCTATTTGGGCCGTATAAATTGGCTTGTCATGAGGCATCTTTTCAATAAATAATTATTGAATTGACTTTTTACATAATTGTATTTAATAAAGCGATTTTTTACATATATTTTTTTATTTTACAGCATAATATAGGTATTTAATAAATTCAAGTCAAGGTTTTTTTTAGTCACGATGTAATTCTTAGACGAGGCAAAGACAAGGGCTTTTTGATACATAGTTTGTTTTCATATTATTTTTAAGTTTTTTTTAATTTTCTGTTTGTAAATATTTAGTGAGATGTAAAACTCATTTGATATATTTATATTTAACCTTTTCAGCTCTTTTGTGACCGGCGCTGCTAAACACCAGTCAGAACTGTCAGTAATTTACTTATAACTAACTAGTTTCAAAACGTAGTTTTCCTTACCTTTGATAATTTATATATCAAAGACCCACACGACATCGCGAGGTCGCCTTTGCTCACTCGGCCAGAGCGTGGCTCGCCCAAGGCAAACTCTCGCTCTGTCTCGTCCGAGCGCTGACAACTGCTCATTGCCTCGCTGCCAGCCCCACTGTATAATATGTCAAGTCTACGTGAGCAACTGAGGCTGCCGCACGTCGCATACAAGCATAATCCTAATATTTTTTTAATAGAAAATTAAAATACAACCGAATTGAGAACCTCCTCCTTTTTGAAGGCGGTTGTAAAATAACAAATTCCCAACTTTGTAGCGTAATTTCATGTTTTTTTTTTATAACCGATACAGGGCTGCCCGCCACAACATACGTAAATAATCACTCTTCATATAACAAGTGTCATTAAAATTGAAACAATAAGATCCAGAATGAGAACAAAAGAAAATAACTACCGTTCCCGCCATTAATAAGAGCTTTAACTTGTCGTTTGACACATTACTATAATGGAGCTGTCATCCGAGCATATTTCGCGAGCGCCCGCCACGCGAACGCCGGTACCTACGACCAAATTATCGGGACCTGCGACTTTAGTACCTAACACTTACTGAAGCGAATATGTGTGGACTGTAAGATAATGAAACACTTTGATGATTATGAAATAATATAATATTGGGGAAATTACAACTTACCTCTCTTTCAACTTAAGACAATCTGACACAACTCAATAATTTAATTATACTTGAAAATTATAAAAAAAGAATAAGATAATAAAAAAGAAATTAAGTAGTATCAAAAAGGCGGCAGACCTTACTTTTCTCATTTTCTTGATAAATTATTGTTCCTTTATCAATAGGTACTTACCAATATAAAGTCAATTTTTTAAGTCGGCAGATATTAAGAAAAGCTCACCCATAATTAAGTACATAAATACTTACCTTGATTCTTTGTTTTGTCTCAATTCCTTTTATGCAAATTATATAATACTTGCATATGCGAGTAAGGATACCGTATACTCAACAAAGCTAGCTACAGTGTTGTAGGTAAATTTGATCTGGATGTCAAGTGCGAGTTTATACGTAAACTAACCGTGTACTTCAGAGTCTACTTATTTAGACAAATTCTATGGAGAATTGAAAGTTTTAAATACTGTCCGCTAGACGCGCTGTTCAATTTACCATACAATGTGTCTAAATACGTAAACTATACAGATAGCTTACGAATAATCTCGCACATGCCTTCTGACAGTAAATTCGGAAACCATCCACATTGAAACCAGTAAATAATTTTGGTATTTTGAATTTTATTTAAATTAGGAAGACCGATTGATGTTGGCAGCTTCGTACATAAATACGTTTTGGTAACCAACATTTGACGGTTCGTTAAACTATTTCGACTTCATCCTCACTGAGTAGTAAATAGTTATACTCATTCTACTGAGAGCCGATTTTCAATCCTCAAAAAAAGTTTATCCCACAAATAAATATATATGACTATACAACAAACAAAGCCATGTCGCCAAGCGGCCTAGCCGTGTTCCGGCATGATGTTCGGTGTTGCCATTCATGGATGGCGGGTCAGATCAGCTGCGCTGCATGTGCCTAGTGAATGTAGCGCCTCGATCTACTGCCGCCTTCCTACCTAGGCAAGTATGCTCCATCGTAGATCTCATCATCACTTACCATCAGGTGAGATCGAGATCAAATACTTGCCTATAATGTAATAAAAAAAAAAAAAAAAAATATTAAACGACAACTTTATTAGGGTAACAAACTTTATCTGAGGATTGACAATCAATATTTCAACTTTTTATTTTATCAAACGTATACCGTTTGGTTCACGGCTCAGCGAGAGTTCTTTACAAGCTGGTTCGCGTTAGAAGCTTGGCCGTCAGTCGCAGGTGATAACCGGATCGCGTAATTAGAAACTGGCGTATCTGTTAATAACTGACTACAAGTTTGGTGCAGACGCGTCTGCGCGCTGTCAGTCACTGAGAGTGGCAAATGCATGTTTATGATGTTACATAAAAGGGGTGGAAGTAGGAAGACCATTAAATTACAATGTCGAGGCGTTTTACCATTACTAAGCTGTTCATCTCACTCTTATCTCGAACGCACATCTCACACTTGCTACTCATAGGTATAGCAGTAATAGCTAAGTCGTTACAATGCTCGCCTCAGTAACGATGATCGCAGATTCGAACACTGGCTTGCACCTTTGGGATTTCTGGATTTCATGTGCGAATCTCATTTTAAACCATGATTATCACTCGCTAAACGGTAAAGGAAAACATCGTGAGGAAACCTGCATATCTGGGAGAACACCACGAAAGATGTGTGAAGTCCGCCAACTCACATTGGTCGAGCGTGGTGGACTATGGCCTAATCCCCCTCGAATTTATGCCAGGCCCATGCCCAACAGACATTAAAAGGGCTGGTATTAAACTTCACACAACTAAGGCATAAAATCAATTGTACTAAAATGACCCAATCAGCACAGTTGGCAGTAACCCTGCTTTCTGTATAGAGTGTCCCGGACTCCAATCGTGTGTTCGTCTGGCGATTACTAAAACAAAACCTTCGACGAAACCGTCTCAATTGTTACATAATCTCGCATAGTTGGACGTTCACAGTCATTGTTCAAGCAAAGCAAATGCCCGTTCGACAGCACTCCAAACGAGTAACAAAACTCAGCTCACATTACTATTCACCAGACCATTAATCCCAAGTACGAACTAAAGTTCAGTCTTAAATTAGTTGCGGAGTCCGGCAAAATCATTTATATCAATTCTGTTACGTTGGCGGACGGTCGGAATTATTAAAACCGCAGGAGAACCGCGCGCGCACAGGCTTCTAATTAACTTCGGGCCACGTACGAAACTGGGCAGCTGTTGCCGGATAATACCTCCTTGGTTATTGCATCCTAGTACTTTGTTGCAACAACGCAAGGGTATTTCACCTTTAAAATAAAATAAAAGTAACAATTATTAACAAACAATTATGAAAGCTTTTTACTTATTCCAACAATGCGTCGAGAAATCTAAAAAATACAATTTTCTCTTAATTCACGCTATTCGATCTTCCTTTGTTAGTGGCAGCAATTAAAAAGGAATGAAAAATGATGAAATTTTAAAAGCTTCAATATGCTTTTAAAACGTCTGTGGAACTCATAGCAGTTTTAGGGCTGAGCGAAAAAATAAGATATTTTTACTGTTCTTAAATTAAATAATTATACAATGTAAGCAACCCCTGCAGTTTTGACTAATAGATTTATAATAAAAAGTACTACGCTAGATAGTGTTTTTAATATTATTTATACGTGGTAGTTACCGGTGGTGGTGGTATCTTATCGTATATAGCCGGTATATTAAAATATTACTTCTATATACAACACAATGTGAAAGTTTAACTAGGAGTACTTATACCAACTACTTAAAAATGTATATTTTTTAACCAGGTGACCATCTATACATACATATATATATATAAATAAAATTGGAGTGTCTGTTTGTAATATTAAAATAACCGCTTTTACTAAGTGCATTTGGATGTATACACGTTACCTATACCGAAACAACATTTTTTACAATTTTTGTCTGTCTGTCTGTCCGTCTGTCTGTCTGTCTGTCTGTCTGTTTGTTCCGGCTAATCTCTGTAATGGCTGGACAGATTTTGACGGGACTTTCACTGGCAGATAGCTGATGTAACAAGGAGTAACTTAGGCTACTTTTATTTTAGAGAGAAAAAAAAAATAGGATCTCACAAAAAAAATGAAAACCAATGTTGCAGCGCAGCGCCTGATTAAGTTTGATAGCAACACCTGCAATGCTTCCCGCGGGCTCAGAATGGGCGGGCAGGCTGTTGTCAACGGTTGTCTTTGTTAAATACCACGCGGACGAAGTCGCGGGCAACAGCTAGTAATAAATATAAACAAAAAATTTGAACTGCCGTGTTCCGCACTACTCGGAATAGTCGAGGGCTTTTGAAATTCGGAGCGCGCCGGCCGACCCGGCCCTTAGCCGATCCCAAATTATACGTTGAGCGACCAAATTGTCTCTGTTGGTCTATTTGTTAGATTTCTGGATGCCTGTGTGGAATACGGTACACAAGATGAACGTGAAATTTAGTTTACTTTGGAAAATTATTGACATTACTATAGCTCATGTGTTGGATTATTTGAAAAGTAAGGTCTAGAAAGTGAATAACGTTTTAATTTTGTTCCTAAGATACCTGTCTCTGTCTGCATTTCAATCCCATATAATATATATCTACATATATAGGCACATACGTGGGTGCCAGTATGTGTATAGGTGGTACCCCAAGATTTAACGTTTACAAAATGACAATGCTCGTTAGACGTACACTCGAGGAAATAAATCTAGCTCAAATTCCCGACGGTACAGCCGAGTGCACTCGAAAAGTTAATAATTCGAAACCGGTTCTATACTTGTCTGTCTGATTCCCCATTCATATTCATATTTTCGTTTCACCTATTCGCCCCGGGACGTTTCACAAATTTAAATTTAAATCCTTAATTTTAACAAGACACGCGGCATAACTTATGTCGGCGTCGTTTCGAGGCAGATTGTGCGTCGACTCGGAAGCAAATCTTCATTGTGTAACGCGATTTCGAATGAATGGTGTTTTAAGTGTGATTATTCAGTAAAATCTCATATTAATGTAAATTAGACGTCAAATGATTGTTATTGTTTGGGTTCTTTGTTCGTCTTTGTTGGGATTGCTTTAAATATTAAGATTTGTTTACTGAAGCAATATTTTGAAGCACCATCTTAGTATTAATAATCGCAATGTCAACATTGAAAACGATGATTCCGAAGCAAGATTCTATACAAATATTAACCTTACAAGCGAGAACACTCACAGGAATGACTTCATCTAAATTCGCTGCACTCAAAAACGGTCCAGACGTGTTCACGCTAAAGCAATAAGGCGTCATCTTAAACTCCATTACTAATTTATGAAGTCGAATAACTATGGGGACCGCAAGCTAGGAATGCAATCACCATTCGGTTAATTAATAATTCTAGACCGTTCTGAGGACATAATGTCTGCGGTTGGAGGGACTCGGCACTCCCCCCTCCCTCCTATTAGTACTCCGTTTTAATACTGTCCACATTTAGCAAGAACCACACCCTACATATTAATTTTACGAGACTACTTCTTATACTCGATCCCGACAATTTAGTTTCTAACAATTGCGGTTCGCCTCGGCTAGACGTTCTGCATAGGTAGACTCTTACAATATTCTGTTGTGTATTGGAAAAGTATTTAAGAAGTTATCGTAAATATTTTTCGCTTATAGTTGTTAAAAATGTCTAGTACCTGCTTATTTTTTTATATCCCTTAGAAAAATAAGCCATGCGGATTTTTTATTTACCATGCTGAAAGTATCTAAGTCACCCCATCCGATTTTATAATAGGAATTGAGTCACCGAGATTATGCATTATTGAAAAAAATACTTTTAATTTTGATATTTAAAATTATCTGACAATCTATAAATTAATATTTTACCATACCTTCAATTATTGTTTATAAATTAACAGACATACGTTCCAATTATGCCGAGCTTTAGTTATCAGCGGCCAGTCAAGTATACCTATCTTGGTTTGCGCAACCCTTGTCTTAGTTTATAACAATTAAAATTCCACATAGCCGCTTCAGTGTATCTAAACATGATAATAGGTAGATATTTCTTTAGACTTGTAAATACAGAACTTGATATGAATGCTAGCATTATATAAACACGCAAAAATTTTAGCGAAACACAATTATAGTGTAAAACTAATCTCCAAAAACGCTGTCATGTTACCCAGCTAGGTTGGCGGCGTGCCGCGGCCGTCTCGCCAGACATTTTCCTAAGGCTTTAATGAAACCGCAAAATAACGTATCGTGTTATTATATAATGGCGGTGGAATTTCAGCTCTAGGCGTTCGGGCGTGTGTTGTTACTAGCATAACCATATTTTAAGTTTCGCAGACTTTGTAGCTATATGACTGCGTAGCTATGTTTTCATGTTGGTAAGTCTGTTCACCTCTTGACTGGCTCAAACAGCTTCACATATGAGTTTGTGCTAGTGAGAGCACTGTGTTAAATTTACCCGTTATATTCGAGCTCTATTATAGCTGTATTTTGATGATATAGTATTATAGATCTATGAGGGAAGCCAGATCAGGCTGTATAGCTTTAATTTTGTATATGTCGTTTGTTTTATTGTTTGTGTGAGTGTGTGAGGCAGTGTGTCATTAAGGAATATAAAGGTCATCTTATCGTATTGTTTTAATTTTCTGTTAGGAAATTCTATGTACAGCTATGGCGAAGGTTATATATAACACGATCCCTGTCAGTTTCCATTTCTAAATTAAAATTTGGATATCTACGTGGATGAAGACGGTTTTTTTCTGAATTTTTCTACAGAATAAAATAATATAGGTACTTTGGTATGAGAAAATAATTTATCTTCGATTATTGTTTTTTTTTAAGTATTCTGTTATGTTAAGTATTTTTTCGTGCAAATATTCAGCCTTCGCCACTGACGTTCAGTAAAGATATATCACACAGCCCAGTTACGCAGTTTTAAAATATTATATATACATTTTGATACCCTTTTGCAGTTTTATGATATATCAGCTTTCACGATTGATATGGTCAATACATTCCAAAGCCAATATTTGTTTGTAGAAAGGGCTTATTGAATCGTTGGCGGTCCGACCTTTCAATTAATTGCTGCAATGTTTCAGCTAAAATAGTTTGCGGTTTGGAAACCAAAACATTCCATTAGCTTATCAAATAGTTGGAAATAAAAGTCTTTCAATTGTTTCAGTATTTATAAAAAGAATCCCAAAAAAATATTTTGTTTTTTTTTTTACTTATCTATACATTCCTAACTCATTTTAATGTCTAAACTATTACTTGGCAATATTTTTTTTAATGTAAAGCTGGTTCAAAATCTGCTATTTTACGTTGCATGCATACGCCTGCTTTTCTGTGACTTTACTAAGTACACGAGATATTCTAATATAATATTGAAGTTAAAATTGAATATTGGAACTTCTTTAACATAAATAAATACACTTATACGTCATACTATTGAAAGTTAATAATCTGACGTCGCAAAATGAAAATCTTATTTCAACCATTCATATCGGCGGGTAGCGTGGATACAGCGTAGTGTGTATCAGCATCAATAATCTCGCGATCTCGGAGGCTGTGTAGTCTCGGAGCAATATGCTGCGTGACAGCTCTTTGACTATGTGCGGAATTTATAGTCGAGACTTGCAATATTTTTTTAATAAAAGTAGGAAATAATATAGGCCATGTTGATTTATTTTTTCGAATTGAGATATGCCACTGAGTGGTATTATATAAACATCGATACGTAGAATTGAACCTGCTACTTTTAGAAGTATATAAAATAAGATTTTGACACAGATGTCCGCCGATTTTTTATAGTATTCTTCTGTAATTTAAATCATTGTCAAAATAATGCCCTATAGTTCTTATCAATGTTACCTTTGCATAAAATAGTTCTATTTTCACTTTGCAAAAAAATTTAGGCACTTAGGTAGTGAAGTACTACGCATCCGTGAGATTGCGGTGAATTTTTCTCCTTACATATCGTTAAAAAATTAAGATAAGTACATGCGCATTTTTCTCCGTAGCTATGCTTCGCTGAGAAATCCCGCCATAAAAAAAGATGTGTTCATATATAAGTTCAGAATTTATAAAAAAAAACTCCTTGTCCATGATAAATATTTAGTGAAGTCTAGACTATAAATCCGTCGCTTGCCGCTGCGATGTCGTGCGTGTGACGGAAGCGAAAATGTTGCTCGTGCGATAAGCAGCACCGCACTGATCCATTGTGTCGAGATCCCGGATATTTATAGTGTGCTTTAATCTATCATCTTGGAAATGAAAATGCGATCTTATTTATCCAAGTAGTTGATAATGGTGACACACACGTAGTAAACAAAATAATAAAAACCTTAATACCCAGTGAACGTGATTGTACTTCTGCATTTCTCTGCAGTTAATTGGCGGACTTATTAGCACAATTGGTAGTGCTAAACCCTGCTTTATGTGCCGATGGTCCCGGGGTCGAATCCTGGTAGGGATAAACTTTGTGTGATGAGCACGAATGTTTGTACCCAAGTCATCGATGTTTAATATCTATATAAGTTAAATAAGAGAGAGCGCACCAATTAGATGGTCCGATGCTTGTACAAAGCGGTGACCGTAACATTCGGAGCGATATCCTGATCCTCAGAATTGAGGGACCGATAAAGAAGAAGAAGTAAGAACTTTATATCGACGACTTAAAATCTTAATTTGCGTGCTTAAGATATATTTTGCTAAAGCTTGAAACGAATGTAACTTCAGCCAGTCTGAATGTATGTTATTTATTTCCTAGATGTTGTAAGAGCCAAATTCATTGCAAAGCTGCAACGTCATGGCGTTGTAAACAAGTTCAATGCCAGAAAACAAACTTGAAAAATGTGTACGTCAGCTTTTAATGAAATCCTTATATATTATCTAGCTTTCCTATTGTATAACAGCAGCTGCATTGCGTTTTCTTAAGTAATACTGCAAGAAACTATTTGGAGACTCTGAATCCAATGCAAGTGTTTTTTATAATTCTTCTTTTTATTAGGGGATTATGAATAAAAAGTATTGGACTAGTTATGACTGGATTTTCACTATGAGACAGCCTATGGTACATATTATACTTTAAGGTGGTAAGTTGTTAGCTGCCCGGCCGATTTGCAATATTGTGAACAAATCCTTGTGTTATTTTTTAAGATCTATTTAATGTTTGTGCTATCGCGTGAGTTGGTATAGAAAGTTTGTAAAAATAAATTGTTTTAGCGATAAGACCAATAATTATTGTTGTAATTTTAAAGTCTTATATGTTTGATGTATTGGTATGAGTGATCGTGTTTCCGCTAACCTATACTAGGACAGCGTGGTGGACGATGGCATAATCCCCCTCGCATTGAGGGGAGGCCCGTGCCCAACCGTGTGACATTAAAAGAGCTGATATTATTATTATTGGTATGAGTACAATAAATAGTATTCCATATAGTTGATGATTGTTCAGTCACTGATGGATGATAGAAAATGATGATAGCCAAATCATCACGTCTTTCGTCACCATGACAGTCAAATATCCCATAGCAGCCGAAAACTCGAAAGGGTTGTTAAAATTTTACGACCAGCCATAGTCTCTTGTGTGAAATTTAATTAGGAACGTGTCTGTGCAGTCGTGATGTGGTATTTTAATAATGTCCTGTCGTCCCCTGCGGCGATTTATGACTCTTAAGGCAATGCATAAAGCCCGCATCGTTAAACTGTGAATGAGAATGAAAGTTTTAATTTGCATTTCGCTTTATGAATAGACGTGGTGGGGATGTTCGTTTCAATCATTTTAGTTCACTCAAGATAAATTTTTTTGGCAACGAAATAGATACTTATTTCGATTCGTCCGTGAATAACAATAGCCATATTTTGGTTTCTGGTAGTGAAGTAATAAATTTATTGTTATACTAGCTGTCCAGTCGAACTTAGCACCGCCTCAGAATCAAATGTATGAATAATCTTTATTATTAGTTAATTGTTGACTCTTTCCCACGTATTAATATTTATTCTGCTATTGGTGGCATTCTGGTACAGGAGACAAATAAAAAAATCAAGAATAGTAAAATCTATTATAACAGATGAAATCGTAAGTTATGTGAATCTCGTTTATGTATAAAATAATTGTGTAAATGATGCCAATAATAATAAATTATATTATATCAATATATACAATAAGAAAAAAAAACTAAAACCAACTCTCTTTGCGTTCTTAAAGCCAAAAGTCACCTTCACAGAAGTTCTAAACAGTAGTTAGTTTAGAAATTAATTACCACCACAAAGTCACAACTGATTACGTAACACAGTTTCCAACTACAATCCGCCCCAAGTACCCTCGAGGTTGTATAATCTTACACAAACCCGTACTAATACACGTTAGAAACATGGCAATACACTTCTATGTACACAGGCTGGATAATAAATGCTCCGGAGAATAATAAGCTAACAAAAGAAAATCGTTATTTGTTTTCCGCATTGTACGCCCCCTAGAGGTGGATCACGTCATTATTCGCTCGGTTTTTCTGTTTAGGGTTCGGAGCGATGACTCTAGAACCTTGGACAATCGGCTATCGTTGGCCTGATAGTACATAATATACAAATGTAAACTGACTCATCATATCACTGTCAATTTAATGTCCTTATAACTTTTGTTACCGGTGATCGTTCACTCGCTGTGCAGCGGGACGTCACTAGCGGCGAATCTCTATGGTGACAGGAGAGTGTTTTGACAGTTCGTGTGTGCCGCCAAAATATGTAAAGTTTTGCCGCGATGAATAAAGTATTTTATTAAATATTTTCGTGTTTATTATTCTATTTAACACTTTCTACGTAAATACTAAAAATAGAAACTGTTTAAGCTTGTTAGTCGTAAAATTATTTAATTATCTTCAAATACTTAGAAAGACCGTTAAAGTTTCATGTAGATACGGTAAATCTTTTTATTGAAAATTTGATTCTTAATCGATTTTATAATCACTTATTCACCCCATGATACTGATACGGAACCCATAACGAGTAATCGAATTCGCACTTCTTCGCCTTTTTTTCTCGTTC
The DNA here is from genome assembly GCA_905333125.1 of Pheosia tremula. Taxonomy (NCBI): domain Eukaryota; kingdom Metazoa; phylum Arthropoda; class Insecta; order Lepidoptera; family Notodontidae; genus Pheosia; species Pheosia tremula. The sequence goes on along the minus strand of HG995404.1, from coordinate 6,962,541 downwards.
CGCGTCGTGTAATAATTAAAGATAAATATAATATAAAACGCTCCACTTTACTTGGATCGTCTCTCGCTTAGCTTTTGTCTACTAAATGGACTCCTGTAGATAGATTGTCGTCCATTGTTTTCTTAATCTGAGTGACGCCGGAGGAAAGAATAAATGATTTATAAGTCACCAGCCGTGTCCGCATCCAACAATGCTATGTTTTCATAAAAAAAAACAAGGTAAATATTTCGTGTACATATTATTTAATGAAGCTATTGTTGGAATTATAAAATACAATAGCATACGAGAGGACGACGAGTCTAACAGGCTATAAAATTATATTTGGTTCATGTTTTTTTTTATAATTACCTACAAATCACTTGTGTGTGTTTGTTGTATTATTCATTTGAAAACAATATTCATCTACTCTGTACTGAGTGATCCGTATTGCTCAAGGAATTGTATTTAACAGCAAATTAATGGGTTAAAAGTAAGCAAATCTCAACAGAAAGCTACGGATTGAAATAAAACTATTTTTTTTCGGATTTTTTCGAGTTTATTTTATGTTTTTACATTCTAGATGGTTTATTTACGGTAACCATGTTCATGGGCGGATGAGTCCTGTAAAGCAGCTAAAACGTCGGGAACGTAAAAATAAAAAATAAACGCGATAAAATCCGAAAAATATTTTTATTTCAATGTGTAGTATTCGCCTGAATATAAGAAATCAATATGAAAGCTACGGCTGAAATTTAACTAATTATATGTAACGAAAACTATACTTTTATCTGAGCTAAGTAGATATATGACATACTAATCTGAAAATAGAGAAAGTGTAAGCTGGTTGAATTCTGGGAAAGTAACAAGTGGCTCCACCTGTTAATTTCCCACGCTTGGCTAACGAACGAAAGACGTGTCGGACTTGTATAGTTTACTCCTCAGTTCTTTATACAAGTTTGTGCAAACTTGTGTTATTGAAATAATACTGTAGTTGTTTATTAATATAGTATTACAGTTCAGTTTACTTACTGTATAGCTACCATATGAGCATTGGCGGCGATTCGGTGCGCGAGATAAAATATCCATTCTATAGAAGCCCAGTAGATATATTCCGTACGTGCGTAAAGTATTACCCCGAATTTATAAACGTTTTATAAATGTATCAAACGTCATATAGTAATGCGCAAAGCAATACTCTTGTGCGCAGTACTATATGACGTTTGGTAAAGTTATAACAAGTCTATAAATTTGGGAGTTCGGGTTTAACGTCGAAGAGTTTTAGATATGTGAGTGAATCAGTGATATTTGACTTTAGAGTCTACAGGGTTATTCAGAAAGGGTATACTAAACCTGCGCTTCTATAAGGTATTTGTAATCATTATGTAAAGTCAGAATTTGAATAAGTCAAATTAAAAAAAAATCTTATTTGTTGGCAAAATAATTTATTTTTAAAAAACGACTTCGTAATTTCGACTTTAAATAATAATTACACTCTTCAAAAGCCCAGCTTCCAGGCTAGGTATAAATTATCTGAATCATATGTTTGAGTAACTATCTGCGCATGAGCTTATAAAGAAGCTGCAAAAAAAAAGGATTAACATCGCTCCTTATTTGCCTAAAAGCAATTACCTATCTTGAAATAGAGAATCTATATTTTATTTTACCTTAGATTCGCTTAAGTTATTCGCAGACATGTCTTTGACACGGCAGACACCTCGCGATATAATAAGTCATAACTAAGTACTTTTTTTTTGAGAGAGTCTCAGTTTCATTTCGGATCGTCGTAAAAGTGTTTATTTTCAAACGGATAATAAGAGCGCGAGAAATAACCCGTCACAACGACGTAAAATAAGCCATTTCCTTTTGTATCAACTAAGGTGTTCGCTGTTTATGACCCCTAGTTTACGATTTGTTTGTATATGCGACGCGACGAAGTGGTTTTAAAATCGAATTTCCCAAAGTTGTTTCAATGAGCGTGCGAATCGTAAAATGTTTAATCTTTTATTATAAATGAGTTAGTATCTCTAGCTTACTTGTTTGCTTTGTTAATACGATTTTGGGGAATCTTTGTAAAGGTTTTAATCATGTTCATAATCATTCATTATTGTGATAGTTAGTATAAAATTTTATTGACTTTTTATATTTACGCGAATACTAAACATTGAAATGAAACTAATTTAACGGATTTATCGCGTTTAAAACGTTCGTCGGGGACGTATAAACAAAAAAAATAAACGCAATAAAATCCGTTAAGTTAGTTTTCTTTCAATGTTAAGGGATCTGGTTTCTATGTAAAGACTATACCTAATTAAATTTTAATAATCTTAACAGCATTTGATGACTCCTAAACACATACTACACAAGCATAAAATTCCCATCGACATTTCCGATAAAAGGCCCAAATCAATACAATAGAGGAATCAAAACACCGTCGAATGTCCCCTGAAAACACTGTAATTTCAGTCAGGGCACATTCGGGGACTGTTAAAAAAGAACCGACACGTGATGGGAATACGGACGCAGGCAGACTAGATGGACGAGTGGACACGGAATATATTAGATAGGATACTGAAGTTAGGTACTGTGTATACAGCTATGCATTTTGTAAGAGTTCCATTACGTTTTTGTTGTCGATGGTAATATTCTTTTAGCCATTATGGGAGGTAGTCAATAGGGTTTTGTTTGCGCTAGGACACTGGAAACGAAAACTCAATGTGGTGTTCAAACTCAAGTCAAGTCAAGGTCAAATTTATAATTATAAGTGAGCTTTGCCTGCATGAAATAAGAAAATAAGAAATAGTATGTATATTCCAGCGCAATATCATGTCTCTACACAAGGTTTAAATTAAATCCTCTTGCATTAATAAAATGGTAGGACTAATAAAAAGTACGTATTTAATAGTTTTTTTTTAATAATTATTTATATTATGTATTTCTTTTCGTGGTGATAGAAAGATATTTATACCATCGCTGTGAAAGGGTTACCCAATCGACAAATTATCAACTACTAATTAATTGGCTTACTCCAAATTTAGTTTTTCCATGTAAATAACTATTGTACATGATGTGATACGATACGATATGTGATGTGATATAATGAAAACACTTAATAAACTACTGTGAAAATTAAATTAAACTATTGAAAACATCACGCGTGAAAACCAGTCCTAGCATCCATAGAAATTGAGCTATAAAACATTTTTCTCACAGCCAGACTTCCCTTTATTCCCAATCTATTGTATACAGTGTGTATTAAAATGACGTTGTGTTCATTCGTGCGGCCACGTGAGCGGGCAAAGCCGCGGCTATCTATTGTACTGTGATACATGAGACTTGGCACTGTTCACGGTACATTTGCCATGTGTAATAAGATTTCGATTAACGTCGTTGCAGCTTAGAGACATTGTCAAGACATTACTCTGTGGAAAAACCTTTCTCAAAATTAAATTTAAACTATAAATTTATGTTGTATTTTTAGGTGTTAGGTAGTTATTTTATTGAATTGCAATATTCTATCGCTCATCGCATATAATCGAAAAGAAAAATGAATAAAAGAAACGTCGGGAACGTAAAAACATAAAATAAATACGATAAAAACCATAAGATTAGTTTTATTCCAATATGCAGTATTCGCGTAAATATAAGAAAACAATATATGAATAATTAATAATAAAAATACAATTATATTAATATAATTAGTAGTAGGTAAACTCACGTAAATATTTTTTCGGCTAAATTATTAAAGGCCGACGATCTAAATGTTGCTATTTCGTTTTTAATACAAGCTAACCCTTGTCTGCCGCTACGGTATTAATTCCACAGAAAGTAAAAAGGATTAACACGAGCAAAACGTATAGCACCTATCTACGCGAACGCGGACGCACAGAGAGCGTAATTTGTTCAAATCCAAGCGAAATTTTTCTTTCCTCTGCTTGTCACCGGGTTATTTATGAGGGGTCCGCCGTGTTTTAATACCTTTTCATTAACAATTTTAAGGTTCACTTTATTGAAGTCGTAAATAACTCGTACAATTGCCCGGCTGCACTGTCACAGACGTAATTAGGAAAAAAGAAGATTAAATCGGTAAACGGCATTAACAATCATTTTAATGTTTTGCCGTTTTGTTATGTTAAAAGTTTACGTTTTAATTTCTTTTTTTTAATGGCACTCTGTATATTGCGAGGGAATTAGATAAGCTTGCACTGGCTCAGAATTATAGATGGTACATCCAACATCTTTCTATCCCTAACTTTTGCTACCGAACTGAGTAGGTAACTGTTACCAAAAGTATCAAATATTTCAACATCAGTTTGTAAAACTCTCTACACAGTTCGTTAGATGGGCACCGTAAAAACTTTTTAATATTTTGATAGGAAAAAACTATGTCTATTCAAACAACGCAATTCGATTGAATACAATATGAATAGAATCCGATAGGGTGCCCCAATTGAAAAGTTCAACAGCGTTCCTGTACGATAACTACGCAGTGCGGAGTTGAAATTTTTAAAATTAAATTGTCACCTCAATTCCATTAGCCAATATCTCTGGTGCGTTTTGCGTCGGTTCGCGCGTCCTTAAATTATTAATTAACCCGCCAACGCCGCATCGGGATTTATTCGATTGGGAGGGAGATGAAAAAAAAATCGCGTAATGAAATCAGTGCAGCGCCACCCTGTGGCCGATGCACGAATACCTATAAACGGTTTCCATTGACGATTGCGTTCGGTGGAGCGCGAAATCGTCATTAATACTCGTATCGTACTCGTGTGCAACTTAGGGGTTAACATTTTTTGACCGCCAAACGTACTTTCTATTATTGATTTCTTATATTTACGCGAATACTACACATACGTAACGTAAAAACAAAAGAAACGCGATAAAATTCGTAATATTAGTTTCATTTCAATGTACTTTCAATTGTTTAAAATATTCCACGTAACTTTTAAATGTATTGCCATAGGTGCACGAAAAGTAGTTTGACAGCATTTTCTCAGGAATCACATATATCTATATCTATATATCAAACAAGTCGTGTTAGTTGCACCATTTATAACTCAAGAACGAGAGGGCCCATTGTTATGATCTTTGATTTATATCATTTGATTCTGAAGCGGTACGAAGTAAGCCGGGAAAGCTAGTTATAATAAAAAAAATATATGTTCGTTGGTTATATGTAATAAGCGCATCCCTTGAGATCAGCGGAACCGATTTGACATATTATAATAATAATAAATATTATAAAAAAATGTCTTCCAATATTCACAAATAGAAAGTTTAGATTAATTTTACCTATCGAAGTAAAATCCATTTTACAAAAGTCACATCTTCTATACCAACTCAAATTTATTCTGAAGCGTATCTTGTCATTTATTTATGCTGTTCAGCTTATCTGCCTCCCAGCTGGCTTCACAAATGTGTGGTTAGACTTCTTTAGTACTGATATTGTGAATTCGATACAAGTTTTTCAGCATTTGCAGTATCAAACATTTCTACCCTCGGGAGACCTATATCTAATGCAGACATGTTTGATATGTTTATAAAATTGAGTAAGTCTTTGATCCCTTATGAATAAAAATAGATAGTACTTAACTAAACGAGTGCATTATTGCTGAAGCTTGTGCTATAAAAACAGTGTGCCACCGTTGGACATAGACCTGCCCTCAATGCAATAAGGATTAGGCTACAGGATGAAGATTATAGCTCCAAAAAATGTGTGCGAGTGCCGTGTTAGTTACATAAAGATATACCAAATATACCAAAGGTATACCAAAATATGGGTAAAGGTATACCAAATAAATGCGAAAGAATGATTACAATTTGAAAATGAAAAAAAAAAATCCTCCATATGTTAATGAAATCATCACTTCACATATATCCTTTATAAAGAACAACACACGAAACGCGTAATTATAAACATCGACCACACGAAACGAATAAAAAACCTAAATGTGACTTCAAAAGCACAAATATCTGCCCCAATAACACGGGTGCAAAATGAATCGATTGCAAAGTACTAGCTTAAGTACATTCTCCCCTCGAATAATTCGATAGTACTATATGTAGGACTATAAAACATGGTGACCTTGGGGATAGGTCCCTCGTTGCCTAGCAACGCCAGTATTGTACTTGGATCCCCTAGCTGCGACTAATCTGCAAATAATCATACCTATAGGGTTCCTACATCAAAATGAATTGTGAAGTTAGAAATGGTGGTGATTGTAAACTGTGCTCAAGGTCAAAAAATCATTAAAGCTGGTATATACGTACATAGTTTTTAATTTTATACATATTTTTAAATTAAATTTTACGGTGAAAGCTAAGCTAATTTCAATAAATACTTTTATTTTTAGATAAATTACATCTATAAGCTTCAATGTTTGTAGCGATGTATGAGGTAGTTATGCAAAAAAGATACTTCGAGTGCGAATCTCTAGACTTTGTTCACATTAAAATAGGTGATTATAAACATTGCACTCACAATAAATCACCGTGAACAAATACCACAGGAACACATTGTCACATCCATCCACATTATCTTCCTAGGTATCTCCTGGCCGCCATGCTTCCCCCACCCGCTGGCAACACGGCGGCCACCCTCGACCCCGACTGTACAATCAGACTGATGAATACCTTCAACGCACCTACCGACTGTACTTATATCGATGTTTGACACACGACCCTGCAACTGATGGCAGCGAGATGGGAAAATACTTGTGTAAAAGGAAATGTGATTGACGGACGTTGCTGATGTGAAAAAAAATTTTGCTGAAATAACATTTCTCATACTTTTTATGTTTACAATAAAACTTTTTAAGATTCTAAAAAGGTATTGTTAAATGTTTTTGGTGTTGGGTATATTTTGGTCCTGTTTTCCGTAGCTGCATTAATTTGTAAATCAAAGCTTATATAAATTGTAACGGTTAAGGATTGTATAACCCTTAATAGCCTAGAGTTTCAATTTTGATACCAATCTTTTAATCCGAATGTTCACATTACTATTAGTTTTTTTTATAGGTTGGCTGTACGTATTTTACTGTTGTATAATATTCTTTCCAACGAAATTAAAAAAAAATCAAATGTCATTATTATTAAACACAGTAATATTAAAAATAAATCACTTTCGTAAATCAGGCTACTAAGGGATAAAGCTTTGCAGAGCATACAGTAAGCCCGAAAACTAGAACATTTTAGTGATGCAAGTAGCGCCAGTGTTACACCGAAGGTCACCCTAAATTTTCATTTGACAAAACAATATTGTTCACTTAATAGGGTGTTTGACTGTATGAAAAATAAGCTTACAAATTGTGGCCATCCTAAAAGATTATAGCTTTTTATAACTAGTAGTCTTCATTTTTCTGCAAAATAATGGATTATTTTCTTTGAAATCATAAAATAAAATAATGTTTTTTTTGGTCCGGTCACGTGATCAAAATCGCTTTGGATTGTGGGTTGACGCGTTGTGACGTCACACCGTCCATATTATATTTTTTTCCCAATGGTCACGTGACCCGGAGCGTCTCCGTTTTTAGCGGTATTTTTACTTATTTAAGCTCCAAACTCATCATCGAATTTTATGGAAGATACTGGAATTTACAATGAAATAACTATATTGTGAGCATCATAATATACTAATGAATAATTTAAGATAGTTTTTCAAACGCATTCAAATAGCCTATTCATCGCTCCCAAAACGGCATACAGATTCACAGCTTCACCTACAAACAATCTTCAAAAGATCATCAGTGACACAGTGAACTGACGCGTAGCGACACACTTACCTTCAATGCAGTCAGCCCTCATATTTTTGTCCTTACAAAACACTCTCCCTCTGACACACATGTTCCCCCAGTATAACTCCCCCTTTGAATCTCCCCTTCCCCGAACCATAATGCCTAGGTACTGACTAAACCTAGGTATAGCGGCGTTAGGGTACTTGACAGGATTTGCAAGGGGAATGCTAAAAGGGTACGGCATCGTGTGATATAAATTTGTATGAAAGTTATGGGTATATGTTTGCATTCTAGGGTAATACGCAGTATGCGAGATCGACGGCGTATTTCACAGAACATAACATGATTTAGAAAAAAAACAAGTCTGATATTTGCAATGTAGATATATGATGTTAGTACAAAATCATTGTCATTAATTTACCAGCTGACGCATACTAATGTACTAACTGCACACACACACTTAACGATACAATAGCAGTGTAAGCGAGATAGCATGATAATTAGCAAGAGCCAAAGCAAGACAGATATATGTTGCGCTGCGTCGTTTCAATGCACCTAGACTAATTAGACTTAGTAGCAGGTGTGCTACGCAGCCCAGTTTTTTGGTACCATTTCTGAGTGCACGAAACTTATCTACGAGTATGTCCTCCTATAAGATATCGATGCTTGCGAGTATCAAGCATAAATATATTTACCTTTTAAGGTGATTAAGGAGGATACGGAAAATGTATCACAACATTTTTCCTTTGTAGCTTTAAGGATATCGTGTCAATGCTCCATTTTAATGAATGCCCCAGTCAACCAAATAAATTGGAAGTCACCAAAAAGAGTGTCCATTAAAAGGAGCTAACATCCAGCTTCAAATTAACTTCGGCAAAAGTTTACCCTCAAATAATTAAGGATTCACCACAATTATCACCGTAAAATCAAACTTCCCTTTGATCGTTATTTAGAAGAATTGTGACGACGAATATTGAGCATACGGCGTTCTGCATAGGACACGAATTTGAATGAGGATTCATGTTTAGACGGTGTTGTATAGAGAAAATTTTAATAACCAAGAGGGCGTAACCGAAAGTTTTACACTTTTGCCTTTTTGTGGAATCACCAAAGGGAAGCGCAGCAATAATTATAATTATTTACCAATTGTGAGTAAAGTTCGGTGTAGGTCCTCCGTAATTGCGAGCCGCTTAGAGTATCATTTAATGAATAATGTCCCGATTTGAATGGGGAGCCGGTTCGAGCCCGCGCGCTGCCCTTTCAAAAGTAGGTAAGAGTTATAGAGGAGACGAGACGTATTTCAATTTTTCCCAAAGAAGACTCGTTGTGAAGTTAAATTATTTCGCATGAGAAAATACTTAAGGGCTTTGCGATTCGCAAGTGAATGTATTTGATATTATGAAAATCCGATTTTAATAAGGCTGTATCTTGTTCTGCCAGATATCTCCTTGTACTAATGAAATTCGTACTTCTATATACTTAAGGTTTCATTTTATAATAAACAAATATCCCACACTAAGCAACGCTAGTATTATGGGGTACCGTACAATGGACTGGGGGCGAACTCAGTATATAATAATTATGTAGATATTAAACATCCAAGACCCGGGTTCAAACATTCATGCTCATCACACAATGCTTGGCCCAACCAGATTTCGAACCCGGGACCCTCGGCGCAGAAAGCACGGTCTCTACCAACTGCGCTAATCAGGTCATCCATTTTAATCTATTATTTAATACATTTAATATTTGCTACATAAATACTATTGTAACATCCGAGAAGCAATTTATGTAAGATTTCTCTTCTAAGCTTGACAAAGCACGAACATGTAACTTAACAGTTTGTTTACACCAAAACTTGCAAACTTTGTGTAAGTCACATCAAATCATATAATATCAATTCATTTGGCTTAAGCCATTTGATCTTGGGCCCGGATCACACGTGGATTATGGATTGGAGGATACTGTTCCAATTCCCCGGATAAAAGGCATTTTATAATTAATGTGTCATATAACCACGAAGATTTTCATGATAAATTATTTTAAGGAAGTAGTGACAGCATGTATTGATTTCTTATATTTACGCGAATACTACACATTGAAATAAAACTAATTTTAAGGATTTTGGACATGGTCCCCCCGTGACTATGGTTGCTGTAAAGCAGCCGAAACGTCGGGAACGTAAAATCAAGTTATAAACCGCGATAAAATCCTTAAAATTAGTTTTATTTCAAAGTGACAGCATGTGTTTTGTAATTCATAGTTTTGCATTCAGCTGTGATTCGTATCTTGATTATAACAAGGCTGAGCGCTTCGAAAACCAATCCATCATCTTATATTATCGTGGATGGGTTTATTCAACAAACGCCATGAAATGAAGGCATCACCGAGGCACAGGTCTATCAATCAAAGGTCTCGTGCGTGACGTCACCGGGAACTTGTCACATCTTATCTGCTCCTGCGCCAGCGGAGCGCGTAATAGCTATTTACCTGCCGGCCCGTGTTCAAGGATTATATCTGATTTTGATTCTTTTTGCGATATTGGAGATTAGCGGGGGTTCCGATTTGTTTGGTGAATTTTGGTGTATTCTGTAGATAGATATAGAACCTACTAGGAGTTGGTTTTTATTTTCATTATTATAATTTGCTACACTGCTTTTTTGGACCCAACTATGAAGCTATAACGAAGTGGAGTTACGATAAGCAAATGCACCCTGTGATTCACATTGAGGTTCTGACATCATCATGGCTTATCATCATCATCATCATAGATTATGAGCTTAAACACATTCTAAATTTAAAATTAGGTACAGGCATCAACATTGTCTAAATGTCTTATCTATGTTAGTAGTACTAAATGTTATATGAATGAATAAATAGCGTTATGATTTTTGTATATTTATATTCCCATAGTCACTTCGGAAACTTCAATTGCACTCCGATCAGGAAATTCGATTACCCGCCCAAGTTAACAGTGGACTTTTCGATAAATAGAAATTCCGCTGTTTGTATTGGCCGATTCGATCTCTAATCGAGTTGGTCCATTAGCTGTGATGAAAACCATACTGGAGGTGGTCTGGACATGTTCAATGCGAATTATGTAATGATGTGGGTGTACCTTGTCCTTCATTTCTAATACCTATAGTTATCTTACAAGGGTGCCTTATATTTTTTTTAATGTCAATTAATACTCATTGAAGCGAAACTGTGCGGACTGTTAACTAATGACACAATATAATGATCATGAAATAATATAATATTAGTATTTTGGGGCAATCAAAACCTACCACTGGTTGGCGGAAGGCAATCTGACACTATTACAATATTTTAAATACGCTTCAAAATTATACAAAAAGGATTAGATCATAAAAAATAAATAAAATCATTTTGGCATGCCCGCTATCATATTGAAGTACGGCTACAAAGCTGATCGACCTATCGTACTTATTATCTATAAAAACACACAAACTAATATAGGTCTCGTGTTTGTTTAGGTATACTGCATAATGTAACTAATCAATTTAATAAATAAAATACAGATCCGACTTGGAAATGTAGTTCGAATTACGACCTGATTAGCGCAATAAGTAGTGACCCTGTTTTCTCCGCCGAGGGTCCCGGGTTTGAATCCTGGTAGGGACAAACTTTGTGTGACGAGCACGAGTGTTTGTTCCCAAGTCATGGATGCTTGATATCTATATTAGTATATATATATATACTGGGTCTCGACCCAGTACATTGTACGGCACCCATAATATTAGCGTAGCTTAAAAAAAAAAAACGACGGAATACAATCATTTCCTACCATCTAATTAACACGTTATATATTCCAACATGTCGTGTCCCGCCATTATCCCGCCGAAACACGTCCCGATTAACACTAATTCACGCGCCGTATAAAATACAACAGCGCAAAGTTATCAGCAAGACTGGGACTGGACCTCAAATGGGTCACGGTGGACCTCTCCTCTAATGGCCACTCGTAAATTGAACGAAAATAATTAAAATCGCGCCTCCGCACAGTCGCAGACCGAAACACCCATTAAATGGATGGAGATACAAAAGGGTTCTGCATACGATAAATAAAGTAGTTGACCGTAAAAGCATTTGGCGTAGTAAGAAAGTATCTTTGTAGAGAAGATATTATTCGTTGATTGAGACTCGAATCTGTGAAATTCACTTAAAGTAAACATGACTTAACATACCTAAAATCTTCAAAATCAATATATTCTGGAAATTTGTGAAAACTGTGTGACATATAAACCTCATACTTAGTAAATGTTCGTGATCAATGATTTTTTGTTTATTCCAAATTCTTCTACATATCTCTATATATAATTTACCTTGCATTAAATACTTTTAAAGTGAGCAGGTCGAAAGAAATAGGTGTACTAAATATAAAATCTATGGGTCTTTAGTTTAGACTCTCTCATCAGAGTGAGTCAGTCAGGTACTGGAAAGAAGAGGATGACACACATAAACCGAAAAAACAACTGTTACCTATTCCAAATATAAATAGTATATAAAGTGATTTACTTTACACTAATACATAACATTTCACATCGAGTAGGTCAAATAAATTTAAACAACAGTTTCGGATAATATTTTATTTTCATAACAATTAGAAAATCGCAAATGTTACCCGCACTTATAAGCCGTTGTTGGTGTAAGCATTTGTTCTATGAAATCCACCATATGGTTTTCAATTACTTCGCTACCTATTGCAAGGAGAGTGGGCCCGAAAGAGTTAGATATCCCGCCATGGGGGGGGGGGGAATAAATACAGGCGCGATTGACCACGCGGCCGCAACCCCGCCCTCGTATCGTCCATCTCTGCACTCAGATAGATTAAATTTGAATGTAGTTATAAAATACGGATGGTTATGTTATAATGGCGTTTAAATAAAAATCGAAAAACTCGTTAATCATGGGTACTGGGTAAAATAAATAAATATTCGTAATTTAAAAAACGAATTGTCCTACCAACAGTAAAACTAATAATAATTTGCATAAATAGATATCATCTTATTTATATTCCAAACATAGGTTGTTGAATTCCACTACAAGTTGCCACAAGCTGATTAACATAGTTAAAGCAATCTATGTAAGTTTAATTTTTTTTTACAAAAAAAATAACGCAACGGTAATTAAAAAGAAATTTCACTACACGAAACGCTACTCGACTTAAGCCAATAAAGCCAGTTACACATTAATTCAACGAGCCAAAATTCTTTGACTAATTCTCGCTTTCATTTCGAAGTATAATTCAATAGAGGACACACATTTTTCTCGCAGCAATTTTCGACTAGGCGTGCAATAGAAAGGGAAATTAATTTGTTTTTCGAACAATAGGACGTCTAGACAAACGCATATAATTCAAGTTTCACTTAGCCCTTAGCAGACACTAATGGCGTGGAAACCGGCCGTATATTAAGACAACAACGCTTGTAGATCATTTTAGAGGAGCCCGGTGAGATTATAATGTAATACACCTACACAACTGGGTCCGTAGTATGAATTTTGAACGTTTTCTAATACCGTTTTTTTTTCTAGGCAAGTATGCTCCATCGTAGATCTCATCGTCACTTACAATCAGGTGAGATCGAGATCAAATACTTGCTTATAATGTAATAAAAAAAAAAACCGATCGAACCAAATGACCATAGTATTTCACGACTAGTAGAATTACTTACCCATCTGAAAGAGTTAGTGACGTTTCTACGTTACTTGGAAAAGCTGTTTCAATTTCATATTTATTAATTGCTTCCAGCACAGATCGCTATTATGACTGCTCTTTAATTTATTCGTGATTACAACAATAAAACCGTTTAGCCAGAACAAAATATTGCGGTGTCTATAATCATTAATATTCATCGTTAAAACTGCAGCTTATAGCACTTTTACGTCTTATTAAAGGGTTGTAAAACTTTATGTTGCTCTGGAACTTGCCTCGACTTGTTTAATTAAAAACGCTTTGAGAATAATCAAGACGCTTTAATATGTTCTACGCGACATTATTTACATCGTATATAAGTTATTAAACGGTGTTTATTGCTATATTTTATGTTCATCGTCTGAACTTCAGTTATTATAAATGGTTGTAGTAAATAATCGCGTCGAGAACTTAATTTGGGATTAATAACATACATTTTAATGTAAACAGCCCAGCGTCGAGAGCTAAGTTTGAGATACTATAAATCGGCAAAAAAGTATTTTGCATTGCAATTTGCATAAGATATTATAAACAATAAATATACGTACTGGTTTTCATAAATACCTATAAAGAAACTGCAATATATTACATTTTATTTTAACTTTTAATTGTGATTTAAGTAAATATATACTGTCTTTGGTTTTATTTGAATATGTTTGTATACTTATCACTACTATACTTACGGATTAATTTCTCATGATTACATGCAAAACCATACTTCTAAACTAAATAAACAGTGATTGGGAGGCATAGTTGATGCTTATGATCTAAAAAATGCACCTACCTCTTTTTAGGTATAAAGGTAAGAAAAAAAACAACTCAAAAAATGTTTTCATCTGGGTAACCTAATAAAAACTTAGGGAACCAATTATCTTTCCATATTCCCGCAATAGTTCCCCCGCCTACTGAGGTCAATTCGCTGTTTATGCTATCATTTCCAATAGTTGATCCCAGCAGGTGGCTAACATAGCATTAAAATTGTCAAAAAGGGCCTCTACGTGTTGTTGGACCCATGTCCCCGCGCAAGCCTTCCAAAGATCCGGGAATGGCCGTGTGGTGAGATATATACTCAAGGAACTAATCTTAACGCTGTAATAGAAGTAGGTATTCTCAATCTCAATAACCTTTTTTTTCGCGTCTCTTAATTTAATCAACTTTTAAGCTGACTCAGGGACAGCTTATCTATCGTAAGTAAAGATCAACTGACTCTCACTTTTATTAAAACAAAATCTTATTTACTTTAAACAAGATAGAAAAAACATCGTCTGAACTGATCGTTAATTAAACTGTGGGATCTTTTAGTCGGCACTTAGCAAAGGTTTGTTTTAAGCCGTCGTATGGTTAAGAGTGAGCTGCGAAGAGTTGTTCATTAACACTAAACGGTGGCTTGAGCACGTACCAAACAAATTTCAGAACATCTGCAGCCTTCAAACTGTGAGAAAATATTCATTGTACAATGCTTTTGAAATATGTATTAAAAGCTAAGAATGTTTCATATTTTATAGTTTGAAATATTTTAATTGTGAAAATCAATGAGTTGATTTTGTGTACGTATACTTTGAAAGCTCGACGATTTTCAGGTCTTCATTAGACCTGAAAATCGTTGAGCTTTGCAACGTGTTATTAATTAAGTAATGCTTTTAAGGTATCATTATTATTTATAAGCAACGATGTATATATACCTTTATACACAAAAGCTGCATAAATCTCTTAACAACTACATAGATATTGTGTACATTTTTAATGCCTGCTGTTTCAGAAATAGTAAAACAAAAATCTAATATTTTATTTATTTCAAGCTTTTTACCTTATAAACTAAATTAGGTGTGATTGTAATATCTGTAAGTGTTGTTCTAGTCTCAAAACAAAAATACATAATTCACGTAGGTAGAGTTTTTTTTTAAATCCACTTATAAAAACGAAGTTTAAAAGTGAATCAACTATATAAATGTATATACAGCGTGATTCAGGAAGTTCGTACTACTATTTATACCTACGCTTCTTTGGCGCAGTTGTAATCTTTGTGTAGAGCAACATATATGACGGAAATTAAAAAAAACGGCAATCGTGATTTTTGTTTGTAAATTTAAATTATCAAAAAAAAAATGGTGACGTCACAGTATGATTACAAATGGGCTCAAGAAGTGTAGGTGCAATCTCAATGTATAAACCTACATACCTATGACCAGTTTATTACCGCTTTGAACATATTCAAACGAAAGCGAAATTAGTTTTTAAAAGCACTTAAATAGATCGACAAAAAGCACCCGAATTAAACCCAAAACCATCTAAAATGTTCAGAATTACGACTCAACTACCGGATGCCATCTCTCAAAGTATAGTTTGATGGTCGTAAAACCATCCCTTAACGATCGTCCGATCTCACTCTCCCTTAACCCCGCCCACCCGGGGTACAACAGCTTTTATGCGCTGTTCCGACGTCTTAACCCCAATAATAAAATGCGGGTTGTAAATAGATAATAAGGGTGTATATGCGGCAGAAGCCATTAAAGGCGCCATCACTGCATTTAACTGTCGCTATCTTCACTCGCTAATCGGCGTGGCGTACTATTTTAATCATGTTTTTATTGCTCATGTATCACTCTGTTGCTCGGTTCTCTATTGCTTATACGTATTATTCGAGTGAATAAGCTATATTCCCTTTCACTCGCTAAAAGAGCCTCGCATTTTTTTTTTGGTGATAATGTATTTCTTTGAGTGAAGTCACACCTAATAGAATTCTCAATATTTGACGATCGAAAATAGAAAAACATCCTGATATTTAACTAAAAAAAACTGCGTGCAAATGCCTCGATTGATTTACCAGCAGACAGACATGGATGAAAATAATAACACCCGTTTTTGAAATACGTCTGAGATTATAAAATTATATCACCAATCCAATCAATCAACCAAATTATATCTATTTATATTAATCTTGCTAGATGACGTTACAGCGTTCATATACTTATAAAGGCATTTGAGCAGAGCGTGGGTGGGTATCTAATAATGTGGAAGAAATAGTGTCTGTGCGATTACAATGCTAGACTCGTATAAGGTAATCGAGTTAGTGCGGTCGCCCGGCTGCGCTCATTACTATACGGCGTGCGCTATCACGTACGTGGACATGGATACAAAGTCACTGGAAAATCTCATTATGACGGCATTTTTTTAAATTAATCTTTTATAAATGGCCATTAGGTACTTCCTTACCACATCTGCGACTTAGCGCCCTTATTAATGTCACTTAGCAGATGTGGTCAAGAAAAAAAAAACAATGTGCGTAAATCTATCTCTTTTTTAATAATATCATTGAAGTCGATTAACTACGCCGATATTTCGATAAATTACGCAGACCTTTGTTTCCTAGGTCGCAACGACGTGGCACGCAACTGCACCAAGTCAAAAAGGATATAATCATAGTTATTTTTACGTACAAAATGGAACACAGGAGATCGTTTCCAGGTGTTATAAGTCGTAACTATATCTGTGTAGATATCTTCATTTAGCGATGCGTCAGCAGTTTTCACGAATGCGAGATAATTCCAATCGCCTTCGAAACGGTTCACCCGTGTAAACTTGTTACCCAACACGATCAGGCTTCTTCGTATTTTATTTTCTATGTGATATTTTCTACGATTGAATCTACATAAAAAACTACCTTGGGGGCAATTCAAATTCTATGCCAATTCCAACTTTTTTTTCAAATAGGTACCTATTAAAATTCCTTGACTGGATAATGTATAAGGTAGGTGAGTAGGTATATGAATACGTAGTACTTAATTAACTATCACTCACTCATCTCTCCTCTTTCTCTCACTCTCGCTCCTTATGACACAAGCTCAGGCCTAGCATGAGGACTACTGTTATACCTTTTGTATGTGATTGTAAATATTTTTAATGACATTTATGATCTTCTAGTACATTTACTAATGACACGAGATATACTGATTTTACTGGAAGATTATTATTACCACTAAGTACTTACCTTAAAATTGAATTTAATTACTTCATCTGCGGTTTGTTAGTATTTGGTTTGTCTGAATGATAGTAGGTATATAACTGTGACACATAGACATAGACGTACATGTACTCTAATGACAAATTAGCCGAGCTGTCAAATCGTATATCCATTATAATGGCATTTCCCTGTGCTGTCGGAAACAAATAAATCTGCACAATAACGTGAGACGTCACAACGATAAATGTGACGTCAATCCGCGGCCATTTGTAGTCTTTGCCATCGTTAAATCTGTGTGTCTCACTCACGGGCGTTTAGTTCAGACAACATTTGAATGATTACCGATAATTTTGTGGTTATTTAAGTTCATATTACTAGGCACCTCCTATTTGCCTTTCAGTTAATTTCCTTACGGCTTCCAAGACAGTTAGACAATTTTCTACGGACTCGCGGTGAGTCAAACCTCGGCGTCTTCATTGTTTATCGCTGTGGATCCTGGCTTACAGGAGCAACCATGGTGTGATTACCCGGAGGGCCCAGTCCCAAAAAACTAATAATAACTAAGCACAAGCACCCTAATTAAAAATTACCTAACATAGATAAAAAAATAATAATTATAATGGTATTTAAAAAAAACCTTGCTTCTAAAATAATCTTTGTAATAATATAAAAAAAACTTTGAGTCAAAATCCATATTTGCGAAGATTTTTAATTAGCATTGTGTTATATATTGCACAAAGCATACTGAATGTAATGTAATCCTAAATAGAATTAAATAAAAATAAGAATGTTGTGTTCATTTAAAAACAACATTTATTCATTATGATCGTCAACTTGTTCGTCCTTATTTCCTACCCCATAAGCCATACCTACCTACCTACATCTAAAGTGTAAGAAGGGAGAAAGACAAAAACTTAATGACAAGTGGACAATGAAGGAGATTCGAAACGCCTGTCGGCGCCTCGAGATTGTCAGGAAGCGCGCGAATGGGGCTGCGGATAAGTTTGTATAATCCTTAATAGAAATTGGTGGTTGTTTTCTTTGTTAACAATACTATAATATTATTTATATTCTTTGCTATTATATTTATGAACCTCGCATTTGTTGGACAATACGATGACGTTATTTTCACAGATAATTATAGAAAAGCTATTTATTGTATATATCGGTGTAAATATTTCGTTGTGGCTGAGATGCTATTGTAGATGAAAATAATTAAGAACGTATTTTATTAAATTTATTTAATTTTACTACTTAGAATGTCTATGCTTACTTCAGGATATTGGTCGTAATGATATCGGCTGCCCCTCGAAATTTTATATAAGAAAACTACGAATACTAAAAAATAAACTACCCTCTCTGTCCAAATAAAAATACAAATACCCTCTAAAATATAATTCAATAACCAATCCTGACAATCCAAATCCTGCACGAAGCGGATTATTTTAGACAATCTATTTGCCCCGCAACCGGAGTGGCGGCCCTCGAGAAAATGAAATCAGACAATCAAGTGGAAAAATCCATGTCTGGTGTACAAACAATCAACTCGAGTTACGTACTGCCGAGTGACGTAGGCTGGTCCTCACCTCACCCATTTATTTGATCTCCACTCCATTGAGTCCTCCCGGGAGAACGATGTTTGTTTTAAAGCTTTATTACTAAGTAATGTGTACGTAGGTCAGCCCTCTAAAAATTCAATGTTGACCAATATCTTTAATGTGCCGGGGGTTCGTAATGGGAATTTGTGGGTTTGTTTTGATGAATGGACTATATGTTGCGTTCTGCGTCCGCGAAAACCATAATATACTCGTAAATCTGTAGCTCGACCTTCAATGGTCACAATTTGATGACATGTATCCTATGTTTTGAAGTTATCCATAAGCTATCCAATAATGAAAACCGAATTTAAATTGGTTTAGTGGTTTTTCTGTAATGTGCGAACAAGCAGAGATAGACGCAAGAATTTTAAAATCACTTGTTTAGGATTCAGTTTCGGATTCGCATATTTCTGAAATTATATTGTTTGTAGTTTGCTCTGGTCTACGGGACGTAGCTAGGATCACCCTTAGTCCATTGTATTGTACGGTATCTTCTGGCGATATTGATATATTTTTAATCCCGTAGCATTTTATTTAAATATTCAGCCAATACTATATTTAATCCCAAACTTTTATCTTAAAACATGTCTATCAATATTTAATTCATCGCTCCCGATCACACTATAAATTAAAGGCAGTCGTATACTGCACCGCAATGGCCATTGTTCGCCGTAATTTATTCACCGATTCAAATACAAAAAACTCGTTCGTCCTTCCTAGGGTGTGTCCCTTAACCCCGCCAAAAAGGTGTCAATTTTTGAAAGATTGGTACTGCATCATGAATATTATATGAAGGCATCGTGTTAAGGGTATTTGGCGATAATGTTCGCCGTTGTCGTTTCGATGCTGTCAGCCTATGTCATTTCACACGGATTTGCCCTTTGTTAAAAGTAACACGTAGTGTGTCAGGAAGGGACCCTATTGCGTGGAAAATTGGCGCGTTGAACGTCGAGATATGTTTACGTAATCGTGTGGGGTATCGGGAATAAGGTGTTGCGAGTTCACCCTTTTTTGTTGTCAATTTAGTTGATTGCATTTGTAAGCAGTGATAGCCAAGGTGGTATAACGCTTGATTCGGTAACAATGATTGCAGGATTTAACCTCGGCTCGCACCTCTAGGATTTCTGAATTTCATGTGCGTTTTCAACCATGGTGATCACTTGCTAAACTGTGAACGAAAACATAGTGAGGAATCCTGCATGTCTGAGAGAACCTCTCGAAAGACCTGTGAAGTCCGCCAGCTCGCAATGGGTCAGCGCGGTGGGCTATTGCGAAATACCCCTGGCATTGCTGGGAGGCTCGTGTACAACAGTGGGATACTAAGAGGGCTATTATTATTATTAGTTGATTAGGTGTTTCGGCGATACTTTTTTTTTCAGTAGGTACTAGGTTAATCAATTTAAAGTAGTTAATGAGAATTTCACTAATTCGGAATGGCCTAATAACAAAAATAGACCTTATCATCCCTAAAGAAATTTCTTGGACGACGTTACCAACGTAGATGTATTTTTCGCATCGTCAAATAATATCAGCAGTCTGCAAAAGTGAAAACAAACGCCATAAATAATACATTATACGCGCTAACAGTTCGATATTGCGATAGTTTACAGAAAGGAAATCGTAAAATAAGTTTTTTTGCGTCGCCGCCGCCGCCACGGTGGCGCGCCCCGCGACAGATCTTGTTAGTAAACTATTGCAGACATTTACTTACCTCCTACAGCCAACCAGGTAGGTCGGATGCCTGGTGGGGCTGGCTGCTATGCCCTGACGGCTTTTATTTTTACGTTATCTGAAAACTCTCACAGCGCGTTTTAGAATTGTATGGAGAATCGTCATCCGTTCTAGACGTCGTATGCGGCGCCATCTGTGTATCAGTGCTGTAAATATGTGTCTTGTAGCGAGATTTTCCAGAGGTCATTACAATTCTCTAGATTAGGGGTTAGTAATAATGTTGCCAAAATCTTACCAAGACCAGGATAAGGGACCTCATGTCGGCTAACATAATCTATCCATAAACGAACGGCAGAGACAATAAGTGATATTTAAGATGCCATTATCATTCGATTTTAACTCAAGTCATAATCTAGCCGTCGATGGTTTTAAGCTGATATGGCGGCTTCTATTAGGTTTCCCATACAATCATAAATGGAAGAATTTGCCAAATAGTGGCACAAAGTATAAACTACCATCTGTCTATATACCGCCTGAACCGTGCCTCCAATGTCGTAGCAAACTGCGTAGCGTTAATGCTATACTTAATTGCCATACGACAATGACCATAATTTAATTTTCGATGACTGCACAATAATTTAATCATCACAGTATAACATCCTCGTTTCCATCTCACGGTATTGTAATTTAATACGAACAGAATATAGGTTAAAAGCTCTCCAACGTAACGATCGCTCGTGATTTGCTCCTATTGTTCCCAAAACTCTGCGGGGTAGTAAGTGTGGCCATCTGGCTCGTCGTTACAGGGACAAAACATGCTGATATAAAAAAATAATGAAATTCAAATAAAGGGTAATAATTTAGGTGATGTCATGTTTACTTTAAAATAAAAAAAATATTTCAATATGGAATCATCATATTCCTAGTTGTCCCAATAATCACTTAAAATAAGACTAATGGTTGTTGCTATACGTGGGCCAATTCCGTAACTTGATAAGAGGACCTCCTTAAACCCTTAAATGTGGGGATCCAATTTTTAAATTCCTGCTTTCGGGGGCGACTCTTCAAAGATTAATTTTTTAACATTTTATATTAAAATTCTTTTTGATCACATTTGAAAGGAGCTCAATGCAATTTTATACCGAGGACAGTCCATTGAAATCGGAAACATTTGGCAAATCTACGGGTACTTTAAAGGTAGGTAGGTACTCAATACCGTTTGGGAGTCTTTGATGCATGTCTAATATGGATTTAATCCGATGAGTGTATGTCATCCACTCCATGCTAATGTCGACTTGGAAATGGCTTTCTACGGGTTTATAAGCCCCGTTGGTTATTTGTTATGGAGCTCGTTATCACAATTGCTCATGATGAGAGTGCACTTGATATTAAGGCACGTACTTTATTATTGGAATTGATCTATCTTCTACATCCTACTTTGCTATAAATAGATAATAACAAAATCATTTATTTCAGACTACATGCTAAAACATAATATATTTACCTAATCATTTAAGCTTCTCTCATTAAATAAAAAAAAACTGACGGAAAAAGTAAATTGAATAAAATATATTTGGATATAATCAGTGATCAAGACATTGTATAAATATGATGAGGGCCAGAATTTCTTTGTTGCCAAAACAAGATGGAGATTATAGTGCTATAGTTCGAAAGAATTGGCCGCGCCGGGCTTAGCTTCCAGTTTCTGACATTCCATAGTTGGAGCCACAGCCTCAATAGCCACCGCCATTTCCAGCACTCACTTAGAGAATTCCTGTAAAAAATAACTCCAATAATATTGATTGATATACTAACATTTAAAGAGTCACAAAATAAATTTGCGATTCCTACGTCACCTTCGCTGCTACGAGAGAAAACATGGTATGGTTGTCTGTTTTGATTAATTTTACTAGAGATCTGTTGGCCTTTCAGCGAACCCTTATACAGCGTCCAGTCTAGTCGTTCCAGTCGGGAACTACCTCATAACTTCAACAGATTAGAACATGAATACATAACATTTTATTTACAAAATTATCTAAAATGTAGATATTAAATCTAAAAATATAATACGTAATTTAAAAACTCTTGTGAAGCTTTTCTTTGTGGACCATATTGTCGTCAAATAGGTATTTTTAAATGAGATGAATTTTTCGATAAGAAATATATTAACAAAAGATATCCCACCAAAGCATCGATAGTGTCTAATTTGTAAACCTTTCGACGTAGAAACTTTTAATATTGAGAGTTACAAAAAAATAAATGAGTATAATCATCTGTAGTCTGTTACTCTAGTTCTTCTATGGATTTGCTAATTTTTGCGCGTAGCGAAACCCCGAGCATAGCTCTTTGTGCATTGAAAGCTCTTGAGTTTTTTATGACTTGGGAATTAATATCGATCATTTTTATTCTAATTTTTTGTTCCTAATATAGTCTGAATGATATTATAGTAGGTTTATAGTTAAAAATATTGCCACTGTTATGAAAGTCGTTCTGTAGTTCCATACATTTGAAGCTCTATCACTCATACTGAACGAGAGAGCGCTATTTTATCGCTGCCCACGTGGAGTAAGTTTTCCAAAACAATTGAATTACCTCCACCAGCACCAGCGGCCGGTGCTCCGCCACCGCCGAGGAGACCCAACACTGTGAGGTAAGAGTTCATTAGTCACATGAGACATTATTTTTTTAAACACCAGGCACACACAGTATTTTACTCTATACCCCGGAAAGGGGAAAGTCTAACCTATCAGCAGCAGATTAGCAGCATCACCAGAACGGGGTTGGAACTGACCGTATGTCTCAGCATGTCTGCGAATATTTCAGCTTTGTCGTGCAAAGTCAGATAAAGATTGCATTGACGCCAGAAAGTATGATCAGTACCTAATCTAATTTTTAATAGCTGATTTCCGAGTGAGCTTCACAATCCTCTCTTGCTCATGCAGGCAAACATTCATGTGATTGTCGCTGTTACATTTGAGAAAGATAGAGCTATACATATAAATAAGACACACTGTCAGCTAACTATATTTTCCTATTGCTTCATCCCTCTCAGTACAGCGTGAGAACAGGTCATATGTAGTGGGTTCTACTAAAATGGAGCGAAATTTTATGTTCAAATATGCCTTTATATATATTTCCAGAAGATTAATGTTTAAGAAAGTGTACAGTTTTCGGTATATAATACACAATCAAGGTCGTAAACTAGTACAGATAATCTTAATGTTTTTAATTCCATTGGAAGTGTGTCCTATCGTAAATCAAATTTCGCAGGGTCGAACTTTTTTATAGTTATTTTGACAGTAGCAAGGTTCATTGTATATAGAAATGTATAGGCATTTTTCAATTCTACCAGGTCTTAGTGACCTGGTAGAATTGCAGTAAGAGGAAGTGCAGTAGAAGTTATAGTATGCAAGGCGCAAGCGGTTACAACCTAGTTGTTTTGTCATAACAGCTACGACACACACACGTCGCTGGTGCGGTACGTCACTCCGAAACACACCATATCGAAGATTTAGAAGACACACGTGGTACTTGCAAATTTTTGGGTTTTTAACATTTTAATGCCAAATATACGAAGTGAGCATTCTGCACCAATCGTGCCAATTTTACATCTCTTGCTTTCCAAATCATATCAAAATAATAGGTATCACTTAGAAAATATCATACTCACAACTGAAAGGTATACTTAAAATGGGTTTAAGTAAGTCGTCTAAACCACCTGTAATACAAAAATTAGAACTTAAATAAAACTAATTAGTTTTATTTATTTAAATCAAAATATAAACGCCATAAAATCCTTAAAAAATAGTTTTATTTAAATGTAGTAGTATTCGCGTAAATTTAAGAAATCAATATACTAAAGTTAATGTTTATATAGAGGCGAGTACTATCACAGCGAGAGGCCTCGCGACACTGCCTCAAGTATATTTATCTGTTGGCGGCAGTGTTAGTTTTGATCCGAACAATCGGCTCCAAGCGAAGTTGACATATACAGACGAGTAGATAAAACAAAATATATTTTACTGAATTTTATTAAAAGAAAGCATATTTTAAATTTAATTTGTTGTTTTTAATCATGTACGATAAATGTAGGTACTTACCGGTCGGCTTTGCTTCGAGGCAACTCAAAGATAAAAGTAAAATAGCAATTACTGACAAATACTTGTTCATCTTGTTACTTCAAGCTCTAAGACTGATGACTGTAACACTAGTTACTTTTATTTATACAGAGTAAAAGCATTTAAAACCTATAACTACTGTTTCTTGTTCGTGACAATACTTAATAGATATTGTAAAATGGTAATTAATCCGGTGCTTATACGTAAATAAACTTATAGCCATATCTACTCATAAAATGTTTAATGTCTTGGAAGAATATCTATAGTAGAAATAAATAAAATTGGAGTGTCTGTTTGTAATATTAAAATAACCGCTTTTTACTAAGTGCATTTGGATGTATACACTGTACATCTATCATTTTTTTTTTTTTTAATTTTTGTCTGTCTGCCTTTCGGTCTGTCTGTCTGTTGGTTCCGGCTAATCTCTGAAATGGCTGGAACGATTTTGACGGGACTTTCACTGGCAGAAAACTGATGTAAAAAGGAGTATCTTAGGCTACTTTTATTATATAAAAACATTAATGTTAAATAGCACGCGGACGAAGTCGCGGGTAGCAGCTAATATATAATAACTAGCTGCGCCCCGCGGTGTTACCCGCGCAAAAAATCATGTCGATCCTTTGCGCTATGAAAAATTGAAACAAATCTGTAAGCGGTGGCCGCAGGTCCGCCACATGCCGGCGGTTAGAATAAAACGGCAGGAGGGATGGTTAAATAAGAAAATTATATTAATGGAAAATGTTACCGTGCGGACATAAAAGTGACAAAATTTACAAGCCTTAAAACAAAAGTTTACAAAACAATATATAATAGCTTCCAAGGAGATTGCGTCGTTAACCGAACCAGTATAGATGACAAGGTGGACCTTCTAATCTTCGATGCCTTACAGGAATGTGGTGGCGGCGACGTCTCTCGATGCTCAACGACAGTGCTGCCACCCGCAATAACAATTGTGCAATCGAAGATAGGTACCGTTACATCAATATGCATTTTATTTAAATCAGTTGGCTGATGAGTACCTTGTTGTGGATTGCAATCCGCTGTTTCCATCGGTGCATGCTCCCTGCATGCCATCAGGCGCGTTCTCGCCATTGCAGAACGTAGCGGTGTGCGAATTATATTAAAAGAAAATGTCACCGTGCGGATATAAAAGTGACATAATTGACAAGGCGTAAAACAAAAGTTTACAAAAAAATATAAAATAGCTTCCAAGGAGTTTCGTTCCAAGGACTTCGTTAACAAAAAATCTAACCCACGGAAACCATACATTTTACCGGGATAAAAAGTAGCCTATGTGCTATTCCAGACTATAATCTATGTCTGTGCCAAATTTCATCCAGATCCGTTCAGCCGTTTAGGCGTGAAAGAGTAACAAACATCCATCCATCCATCCAAACTTTCACATTTATAATATTAGTAAGTAAGTAAGTATAGATAATATTTTAATATAATATAATATAGTAAGTATAGTATAGTATAGTATAGATTAGTGTGATAGCCGCTCCGTAAATCACCAATGCTTATTTTGGGGCTATATTTATTCGTAGGTTGGGTATTCAGTCGTGGGTTTGTTTGGTTAGTATCGACCGGTATGCCAGGGCAACCAATAATAATAATACCAGCCCTTTTTTTTATGTTCCACTGCTGGGCACGGGCCTTCCCTCAATGCGACGGGGATTAGGCCATAGTCCACCACGCTGGCCTAGTGCGGGTTGGCGGACTTCCCACATCTTTCGAGAGGTTCTTTCAGACATGTATGTTTCCTAACGATGTTTTCCTTCACCGTTTAGCAAGTGATAATCGTGGTTGAAAATGAGATTCGCACATGAAATCCCAGAGGTGCGAGCCGGGGTTTGAACCTAAAATCCTCGTTACCGAGGCAAGCGTTCTACCAACTTGGATAACACTGCTTTTGGCAACCAAGGTTTCATCCTTATCAGATGAATTGTACAAGAACGCATACAGCATGGACAAGGAAACATAAATATATGTTACAATATTCTTTCAAGAAGACATTAAACATTTCATGAGTAGAAATTCCTTGATATGGCTATAAGTGTATTGACGTAAGCACCAGATTATTACCATTTTACAATATCTATTAAGTATTGTCACGAACAAGAAACAGTAGTAATATGTTTTTAATGCTTTTACCGGTATAAATAAAAGATAACTAGTGTTACAGTCATCAGTCTTAGAACTTGAAGTAACAAGATGGACAAGTGTTTGTCGGTAATTGCTATTGTACTTTTATCTATGAGTTGCCTTGAAGCTAAGCCGAACAGTAAGTACCTACATTTAAAGTAAGTAATCAAAAACAATAAAATAAATTACACTTTCATTTATTAAACTTAAGTAAAATATATTTTGTTTTATCTACTCGGCTGTATTGGTCAACTTCGCTTGGAGCCGATTGTTCGGATTAAAACTAACACTGCCGCTAACAGCGGACAATGCCTTAGGCAGTGTCGCGAGGCCTCTTGCTGTGACAGTACACGCCTCTATATAAACATTAACTTTATTACTAATTTTCTATTACAGGTGGTATAGGCGACCTTTATAACCAAGTTGTAAAAATACTACCTTGTGAGTATGATATTTTTTCATGATACCTATTATTTTTCTGTCACGGACGCTTGCTATATGTGATATCATTTGGATAGTAAGAGATGTCAAATTGGCTCGAGTTTGGTGCAGAATGCTCACTTCGTATAATTGGCATTAAGATCAAAAAAATTGCAAGTACCTCGTGTGTCTTCTAGACCTTCGATATAGTGTGTTTTGGAGTGACGTACCACACAAGCGACGTGTGTGTGTCGTACCTGTTATGACAAAACAACTAGGTTGTAACCGCTTGCGCCTTGCATACTATAACTTCTACTGCACTTGTTAGTGACCTCGTAGAATTTAAAAATGTCTACACATTTCTAAATACGATGTACCTTTCTAGTGTCAAAATAACTATAAAAAAGTTCGACACTGCGAAATTTGATTTACGATAGGACACACTTCCAATGGAATTAAAAATCATTACGATTATCTGTACTAGTTTACGACCTTGTTTGTGTATTATATACCGAGAACCGTACAATTTCTTACACAGTAATCTTGTGGAAATATATATAAAGGCATATTTGAATATAAAATTTCGCTCCATTTTAATGGAGCCCACTAAATATAACCTGTTCTCACGCTGCATTGAGAGGGATGAAGCTATAGGAAAATACAGTTAGCTGACAGTGTGTCTTATTTCTATGTATAGCTCTATCGTTCTCAAATGAAACAGCGAAACTCACATGAATGTTTGCTTGCATGAGCAAGAGAGGATTGTGAAGTTAGCTCGGAAATCAGCTATTAAAAATTAAATTAGGTACTGATCATACTTTCTGGTGTCAATGCAATCTGTATCTGGCTTTGCACGACAAGGCTCAAATATTCGCAGACATGCTGAGACAGACGGCCAGTTCCAACCCCGTTCTGGCGATGACTGCTAATCTGCTGCTGATAGGTTAGACTTTCCCCATTATCCAGGATTGACGCTAGTCCAGTGGTCCCGGGTATAGAGTAAAATACAGTGTGTGCCTGGAGTTTACAAAAAATAATGTCTCATGTGATTAATGAACTCTTACCTTACAGTCCCTGGCGGCGGTTCAGGTGGTGGTGGTGAGATACTTGACTTCATCAGCAGTGACAGAGCACCGTCAGTCGTCGGAACCGAGGCGTTCGCTGGTGCAGGTGGAGTAATTGTGGTGTTTTTGAAAACATAATCCACCGGGTGCACCGATCAAATAGCGCTATCTCATTCAGTATGAGTGATAGAGCTTCAAAATGTATGGAACTACAGAACGTCTTTCATAACATTGGCAATATTTTTAGCTATGAACCTACTATAATATCATTCAGACAATATTAGGAACTAAAAAGTAGAATAAAAATGAATTATATTAATTGTCAAGTCATAAGAAGACTCAAGGGCTTTCAGCGCACAAAGAGCTATGCTTGGGGTTTCGCTACGTGCAATAGTTAGTAGATCCGCAGATGAAATAGAGTAACCGACATAGCTCAAAGATTTCATAGTTAAGGTGAAGTCAGTGGCGAGACACTTAGCTAGAAGAACCGGAGGCCCTTGGGGCTGAAAGTATCTCGAATGGCGACACGAATCAGAAAACGTAGTGTGGGGATGGCCTCCATTAAGGTGGACCGATTATATCACTCGTTGCGTAGGAAGGCAGTGGATGCGAGTGGCGGAGGACCGTGATGTATGGAAGTGATTTATGTCCACCTGTGAACTTCTTTTGGCTGGCGGATGAACAGAAAGTGGCCTTATGATATCAATTTTATACAATTGTACATATCACTATTGATGATACGATAAGCTCTTGTACACATTTCATGAAGAAAATGAGATGATATCCTTTATTATGTCCACTTTTTCCTTAGCATAAACTGAGTGTAAGCAGTACCACAGAGAAAGAATTTACATTATGCTGGTCCTCAAATGTATTATATAGTGGTTAGTAGAAGGATTTTCAGTGGCATAATTACTGAAAGATTCTCTTTATGCGTGTCGTAACCCAAAACAGACAAATAATTATAAGGTTCCGTAGTCAATGCATGGTTTTGATTCGATAACTCATAAAATTTGATTACATATACTCAACATATTTATTAAAAGTTTCTAGGTCTAATAGTTTCGAAATTACACACTATCGATGCTTTGGTGGGATATCTTTTAAACGGCATAGTTTATATACATTGAAAAACTACTCTCATTTGAAAATACCTATTCGGCGACAATTAGGTGCACAAAGAAAAGCTTCACAAAAGTGGCCATATTTTTTTTTTAAATTACGTTTTATATTTTTAGATGTAATATCTACATTTTAGATAATTTCTGTTGAAGTTATTAGGCAGTAACTGACTGGAATGACTAGACTGGATTCTGTATAAGGCTTTGCCAAAAGCTCAACAGATCCACAGTAAAATTACTCAAAACAGACTTGAGATGCGTGCGTCATGTACCATGTTTTCTCATATAGCTGTGAAGGTGACGTAGGAGTCGCAATTTTTTTAGCGGCTCTTAAATTATGAGTACCGTATATAACAATCAATATAATTACAGTTATTTTTTACAGGAAAACGCTAAGCGAGTTCTGGAAATGGCGGTGTCTGTTGAGGCTGTGGCTCCAACCATGGATTGTCAGAAACTGGAAGCTAAGCCCAGCGCGATCAATTCTCTCGTACTATAGCACTATAATCTCCATGTTGTTTTGGCAATAAACATTCTGGCCCTCATCATATTTATAGAATGTCTTGATCACTGAATATATCGAAATATATTTTATTCAATTTACTTTACCTGTCTGGTTTTTTTTTATTCAATGAAACCTTTACCATAAAATTGTTAAATTTTATATATTTGGAGAAGCTGTGGGATGTAGAAGATAGATCAATTCCATTAACAAAGTACGTGCCTTAATATCAAGTGCACTCTCATCATGAGCAATTGTGATAACGAGCTCCATAACAAATAACCAGCGGGGCTTATAAACCCGTAGAAAGCCATTTCCAAGTCGACATTAGCATGGAGTGGATGACATACACTCATCGGATTAAATCCATATTAGACATGCATCAAGGACGCCCAAACGGCATTGAGTACCTACCTACCTTTAAAGTATCCATCCAGTTGCCAAATGTTTGCAATTTCAATGGACTGTCCTCAGTATAAAATTGCATTGAGCTCCTTTCAAATTTAATTGAAAGGAATTTTAAATGTTATAAAATAAATAGTTGAAGCGCCGCCCGCGTAAGCAGGACTCTCTAACTCTTAGTCAAAAGCTACCCCATGAGTTCATTATTAAGAATTCATGGGCAAATCCAAAGCTCACGCACAGTCGTGGTACGGGCCTTTTTCAGGATAAAATGATAACTTAAAGAACCTGCTGAGGTCCACTGCTGAAAATCGTTTAACATAAACAGTGAATTGACGCAAACAGCAGCGACAACTATAATAAATGGAACTATCAACAGACGAAGACATCAACTATATGGTCCCAAGCTAAGCAACGCTTGTACTTTGGGTGACTTACAATTATTTGGAGGCGATCCCTGTCTATAATTACTTACAGACATGGATCGGGAATATAAAATAAACGTCCATGACTCGGATACAAATATTCACGCTCATCATCACACAAAGCTTACCCTACCAGGGTTCGAACCCGACCCTCGGCGTAGACAGCAGGGTCACGACCAACAGCGCCAGGTCACCAAAGGATATAAAGGCGCAACATTTGATCCAAGAATGAACGGGTCTATCCGAGGCCATATCAGAGTCTGTTGTTCCATGGAAGGGTAAGGAACATCTCAGTGTCGGTGCCAACGTGAGCGTTCAGTAAAGTCGGCTCAGAAACACGTACTGTACCCTCGGGGTCGAGGACGACTGGGGTGTGGGCCCCGGACGTCCGGTGACGATGACGACTCCCGAGGAGGACGGCGGCGGGCGTGGCTCCCCGCCGCCGTGCGCAGCGAGGGCGCAGGGGGAGCAAACATCTGCTCCCCCGAGACGGGCCCCCATAAGGGGGCGAGGCACAAGAGGGGCACCGGTGCGTTCCGTTTGGAGATCCCGGAGCCCCTCCAACATGTGTCGAAGGCGGCCACCGGGGGGGTTTTAGTGGGTAAGAATCCCACATAACCCGGCTCTCTCCCACACAGAGGCCGGGTATCTATCGAAGATTTCCCCCCCGTCAACAAAAAAAAAAAAAAAAAAAAAAAAAGAAACGTACTGTGGACGGTGACCATGAGTATTATGTCGTCAAGGCATGCCTCATATTAATCATAATTGACGCCAGTCACGACAAACGTATCGGAGTGCGCATGCGATAGCGTTGGAAAGCGGCCCTTTTATTCTTACTATAAATGGCACCCTAAACCCCTCAGATACCTTAACGTCTGTACGGCTGCCAGCACGGCGCTCACCTCCTGCGTTGTATTTCTTGGGGTTTTCTTCGGGGTTTCTTTGATGGGATATTTTCGGAATTTCTGATAATGAAAATTCGTGTCGTTGCTGATGGTTGTTTTTAGTCTGTATTCAATCACCTTTTTAATGAGCACAGAACAATAGCTTTTTTGGTATTTCACAGAACAAGTAGTAACATTGACAGTTTTGCTAGCGCCATCTAGTGTTCGTTTAGGTAAGTCTCGAGGACACTAGATGGAGCTAACAACGTCCAACTCCTCCATTTTTCAGGTTCAGGTTCCAAGCCAATTAACTTTATCCCGGGACTCGCCGAGGATCAAACTTCAGTGTCATCATTGGACGCCACTGTAGATCCTGGCTTACAGGAGTAGCAGTGGTGGGAGTGTGTGGCGGGCCTAGTCCTATTAAAAATATACCTTAACGTATAACCTAAAGCTACTAGCCAACCCGATTAGCACAGTCGGTAGTGATCCTACTTTCTTAATCGAAGGATCGAAGGTCCCGGATCTCAATTCTGGTAGTGCAGACATTGTGTGATGAGCACGAATGTTTGTAACCGAGTCATGGACGTTTAATGTATATATATAAGTATATTACGGGGGCGGCGCTTCAATTATTTATTTTATAACATTTATAATTAAAATTCCTTTCAATCAAATTTGAAAGGAGCTCAATACAATTTTATACTGAGGACAGTCCATTGAAATTGGAAACATTTGGAAACTAATGGGTACTTTAATGGTAGGTAGGTACTCAATGCCGTTGGGGAGTCTTTGATGCATGTCTAATATGGATTTAATCCGATGAGTGTATGTCATCCACTCCATGCTAATGTCGACTTGGAAATGGGTTTCTACGGGTTCATAAGCCCCGTTGGTTATTTGTTATGGAGCTCGATATCACAATTGCTCATGATGAGAGTGCACTTGATATTAAGGCACGTACTTTGTTATTGGAATTGACCTATCGTCCACAGCCTACTTTGCTATAAATAGATAATGACAAAATCATTTATTTCAGGCTACATTATAAACTTAATAAATTTATTTATCTAATCATTTAAGCTTCTCTAAATATATAAAACATTAATATCATGTCATTGAATAAAAAAAAAACCTGACAGAAACAGTAAACTGAATAAAATATATTTCGATATAATCAGTGATCAAGACATTGTATACATATGATGACGGTAGAATATTTGTTGCCAAAACAAGATGGGGATTATAGTGCTATAGTACGAGGGAATTGGCCGCACCGGGCTTAGCTTCCAGTTTCTGATATCCATGGTTGGAGCCACAGCCTCAATAGCCACCGCCATTTCCAGCACTCACTTAGAGAAGTCCTGTAAAAAATAACTGCAATAATATTGATTGATATACTAACATTTAAAGAGTCACAAAATAAATTTGCGATTCCTACGTCACCTTCGCTGCTACGAGAGAAAACATGGTATGGTTGTCTGTTTTGATTAATTTTACTAGAGATCTGTTTGCCTTTCAACGAACCCTTATTTTGCATCCAGTCTAGTCGTACCAGTCACTCACTGCCTCATGACTAACAGATTAGAACATAAATACATAACATTTTATTTACAAAATTAACTAAAATGTGGATATTAAATCTAAAAATATAAAACGTAATTTAAAAAAAATGGCAACTTTTGTGTAGCTTTTCTTTGTGGACCATATTGTCGTCAAATAGGTATTTTTAAATGAGATGAATTTTTCGATAAGAAATATATTAACAAAAGATATCCCACCAAAGCATCGATAGTGTCTAATTTGTAAAACTTTCGACGTAGAAACTTTTAATATTGAGTGTTACAAATAAAAAATAATTGAGTATAATGTACGGACATTTTATGAGTTATTGAATAAAAACCATGCACTGACCACGAAACCTTACAACTATTTGTCTGTTTGGCGTTACGACACGCGTAGAGAGGTCATTTTAGTAGTTATGCCATGGAAAAATCCTTCTACTAAGCTTTATATAATACATTTGAGTACCAG
This sequence comes from Pheosia tremula, assembly GCA_905333125.1. Classification (NCBI taxonomy): domain Eukaryota; kingdom Metazoa; phylum Arthropoda; class Insecta; order Lepidoptera; family Notodontidae; genus Pheosia; species Pheosia tremula. Next base: position 6,928,774 of record HG995404.1, on the reverse strand, counting down.
CATAATATAAATTCTTTCTCTGCGGGACTGCTTACACTCTATTTATGAAAAGGACAAAGTGGACATACTAAATGGCATTCATCAAATCTCAAACCAATCTTCAAATCTCATTTTGTTCATGAAATGTGTACAGCTCACTGTACAGCTTGTCATATCTACAATAGTGATATGATAACGCCACTTTCTGTTTATCCGTCACCCAAAAGACAATCACTGGTGGACATAAATCACTTCCTCACATCACAGTCCTCCGCCACTCGCATCCACCGGCTTCCTGCGCTACGAGTTATATCATCGGTCCATCTTGATGGGGGTCGTCCGATACTTTCAGCTCCAACGGCCTTCGGTTCATCTAGCTATGAGCCCCGCCTGCGGACTTCACCACAACTAGGATTTTTTAAGCTACGTCTGTTACTCTAGTTCATCCATGGATCTCCTCATTTTTGCGCGTAGTGAAACCCCGAGCATAGCTCTTTGTGCACTTAAAGCCCTTGAGTTTTTTATGACTTGGGAATTAATATCGATCATTTTCATTCAATTTTTTTTTGTTCCTAATATAGTCTGAATGATATTATAGTAGGTTCATAGTTAAAAATATTGCCACTGTTATGTAAGTCGTTCTGTAGTTCCATACAGTATGAAGATCACCCATACTGAACGAGATAGCGCTATTTTATCGCTGCACACGTGGAGTATGTTTTCAAAAACCCCTGAATTACCTCCACTCGCAGCAGCGGCGGACGCCGCGCTTCCGACGCCTGACGGTACTACGCTTCCGACGGCTGACGGTGCTCCGCCACCGACGAAGCTGTTCAACACTGTGAGGTAAGAGTTCATTAGTCACATGAGACATTACTTTTTTATACATCAGGCACACACAGTATTTTACTCTATACCCGGGACCTCAGCACTACCGTCAATCCTGTATAAGGGGAAAGCCTAACCTATCAGCAGCAGGTTAGCAGTCATCGCCAGAACGGCGTTGGAACTGGACGTCTGTCTCAGCATGTCTGCGAATATTTGAGCCTCGTGGTGCAAAGTCAGATAAAGATTTAATTGACGCCAGAAAGTATGATCAGTACCTAATCTATTTTTTAATAGCTGATTTCCGAGCGAGCTTCACAATCCTCTCTTGCTTATGCAGGCAAACATTCATGTGATAGTCGCTATTACATTTGAGAAAGACCGAGCTGTACATAGAAATAAGACACACTGTCAGCTAACTATATTTTCCTATAGCTTCATCCCTGTCCGTTAAGCGTGAGAACAGATTGAATGTAGTGGGCTCTACAAACATGGAGCGAAATTTTATATTCAAATTTTCCTTAAAAAGCCAGAAAGTAAATGTTTAAGATATTTGTACAGTTCTCCGTAAATAATAGGCAAACAAGATCGTAAACTAGTACAGATAATCGTAATGTTTTAAATTCCGTGGGAAGTGTGTCATATCGTAAATCAAAAGTGTTAAGTAAAAGCTATCACGAAGGGATGCACTTTATTTTAGTTTAATTCACACCAGAAAGGTATCGGTCTTTTTAAATTCTACCAGATAACAGTAGAAGTCCAAGGTGCCAGGGGTTATTACATAGTGGTTTTAACAGCTACGACACACATCGTTCGTGCGGAGCGTCACCTGAAAACACCATATCGATGGTCTAGAAGACTAACGTGCTACGTGCCGAGTTTTGGGTTTTTTACATTTTAATGCCAAAAGTACGACGTGATCATTCTGCACCAGTTCTATGCCAATTTTCATGTCTTGCTATACAAATCATCTCACATATAGCAAGTGTTCGTGACGCCAAAATAATAGGTATCAGGTAAAAACTATCATACTCACATTTAAAAGGAATTCCTACTAATTGGTCAACGAGGTTGCCTATACCACCTGTAATAGAAAATTAGCACTAAAGTTAATGTTTATATAGAGGCGTGTACTGTCACAGCGAGAGGCCTCGCGACACTGCCTCGGGCATATTCCGCTGTTGGCGGCAGAGTTAGTTTTGATCCGAACAATCGGCTCCACGCGAAGTTGACATATACAGCCGAGTAGATAAAACAAAATATATTTTACTTAAGTTTATAAAACGGAAGCATATATTTTTTATTCAATTTATTGATCTTAATTATGTTGTTTAAATGTAGATACTTACCGGTCGGCTTAGCTTCGAGGCAACTCAAAGATAAAAGTAAAATAGCAATTACTGACAAATACTTGTCCATCTTGTTACTTCAAGTTCTAAGACTGATGACTGTAACACTAGTTATGTTTTATTTATACAGGGTAAAACATTAAAAACCTATAACTACTGTATCTTGTTCGTGACAATACTTAATAGATATTGTAAAATGGTAATTAATCCGGTGCTTACGTAAATAAACTTATAGCCATATCTAGTAATTTCTACTCATGAAGTGTTTAATGTCTTCTTGAAAGAATATTGTAAAATATATTTATGTTTCCAGCAAGTTTCCAAAAAGCAGTGATAGCCAAGTTGGTAGAACGCTTGGCTCGGTAACGACGATCGCAGGTTCAAACCCCGGCTCGCACCTCTGGGATATCATGTACAAATCTCATTTTCAACCACGATAATCACTTACTAGATGGTGAAGGAAAAAATCGTGAGAACCCCTCGAAAGAGGTGGGAAATCCGCCAACCCGCACTAGGCCAGCGTGGTGGACGATGGCCTAATCCCCTCGCATTGAGGGGAGGCCCGTGCCCAGCAGTGGAACATAAAAAAATGGCTGGGCTATTATTATTATTGGTTGCCCTGACATACCGGTCAATACTAACCAAACAAACCCACCACTGAATATCCAAACTACGAATCAATAGAGCCCAAAAATAAGCATTGGTCATATACGGAGCGGCTATACAATATGGCTTATGAAAAATTAAGACCAAACAGTCTAGCATTTATCTTTGCTTTTCAGCTCATTTGTATGATATATGTAGATATGTATATTTCATCCAGAAATATAAAAAAATAAATAAGATTGGAGTGTCCGTTTGTAATATTAAAATAACCGCTTTTTACTACTTTACGCTTACAGGAGTAGCAGTGGTGGGAGTGTGCGGCGGGCCTAGTCCCATTAAAAATATACCTTAACGTATAACCTAACGCTACTAGCCGACCCGATTAGCACAGTCGGTAGTGACCCTACTTTCTTTATAGAAGGATCGAGGGTCCCGGGTCCCAATTCTGGTAGGGGCAGACATTGTGTGATGAGCACGAATGTTTGTAACCGAGTCATGGACGTTTTATATATCTATATATAAGTAATTATAGACAGGGATCACCTCAAAATAATTGTATGTCGCCCAAAGTACTACAAGCGTTGCTTAGCTTGGGACCATAAAGTTGATGCATTCGTGTGTCGATAGTTCCATTTATTATAGTTGTCGCTGCTGTTAGCGTCAATTTCCTGATTATATTAAAGGCTTTTCAGCAGTGGACGTGGACATATTCTCAAACGTCCTGAACGGGCTCGTACCACGACTGTGCGTGAGCTTTGGATTTTCCCATGAATCCTTAATAATTAACTCACAGGGTAGCTTCGGACTGAGATTTACTAAGAGCCCACATCTTGGCGTATATTCCTTGAGTGACTAGGGATCTGTTGGACACTCAGGACTGGCGTACCAAGAGTGTTTTTTAGAGCTGTGTAGAGAGAGAGCTTTAGAGATGGAAACAATTTTAATGCAACAATGGTTAGTCAAAGTAGCAGTTCCGAGTTCTGCTATGGATACCACTGCCAATGTTGATCAACCTTTGGTGATATTATAACAGCAATTTTGAGGGCCCATCAAATAGCGACTCTGACTCTAAATTTATTATCAGATTACGTGGGATCGAAAATCGGGAGGAGTTCATAACACTTTTTACATTTTCAAAATTTTTATTCAAACTAATTTAAAATGTATTTATAGCTTAGATATTTACGGTAAGTATAACAATATGTATAGGTAATAATACAATTATGCATCGATAACAATATAATTCATGTAGTATTTACAAAGGTACTACATATTAAGCAACTAAATACCGCAATGAATCTACTATATATGGAATGGAGTTAGGCAGCTGAAAAAAAAAGTATTTACATTAAACTATTTGAGGAGGAACCCACTTGTCTGACAACTTCCCCACTCCCAAAAAGGTTGCTCAATTATCGATAAATAACCTCGTCCAGTTATCGATCTATTTTAGTATCGAATTTATAATTGAGGAGGTTGACAGGCAAAATTTACGTAGATGCACCCCGCATCTACGTAAATTTTTTGATAATATTTTTTCGGCACATAGCCCCAAATTCATCCAAAACATTAGTTTAACTCAAAGGTCTACATCCCGCGGGCCAACACAGGTACGCGACCACCACCCAGATTTCATGTTGATGCCGTTTCATGTTATTTTGATTCAAAAACGAGAATATTTTTTTTTGCCCTGGGTCTCTTGGAACCTTGGGGAGCAAGCAGTTTGGCCCTTAGGCAATTTTTTTTTGAAAACCCCTTGTTAATTGATTGATATCAAACAAACATTACGTATGTACTACCCCAATGGCACAGAGGTAGAAACTTGTAGGATTACAAACCATTGCCGGAAATCGCTGAAGCCTGGCTATCAGCTTTCGCGTCTGCGTCGCAAATACCTCCGGAACTCGTAGATGCAATATTGTAATTATTACATTTAATTAAGACTTTCAAATATTTTGATTCGTATCTATTGATAAGGCGTAATATTATTTTATAAAATAATGTAAATAGTTACCATTATTGGCTGAGGAGAAGGCCTGACTCGTGGCAGTCGATTCGTGGCGCCCGCCATTAGCGAAGTTAGAAACTGAAACATAAAATAAATTTATAGGTATACCGGTCACTTTTTCTACTGGTAATTTCATTCTTAGTTAATTTTATGTTCCCCTATTTTGTACTGACCTTTGTCTAACTTGAATGAATTCAGTGAGTCCATTAATTAAGAAACTGGATGACATAAGCGACCCAAGCTGTCTGACCATTTTCCATAGCAAATAAGTGGCTTAGTTTGTGACTGTACAGGTAGTTCGTGCATATCGCAAAAATAATATGTTTAACATTAAAAATTCGCTACTGCAATGGCCAATATTTGTAAATATATCAAATATTGGTGTTTTCTATTTGAAAATAAGTTTTTTTATTACTTGAAGAGCTAGCGCTCGCAGCAGTTTCACTCGTGTCTTTCGATTGCCCACCTCCACCACCGTTGCCAGAATTGATAACTGTAATACCAAATTTTATGAAACAAAATCACGACAAATTCAAAAAATATATCAAATATCTGTGTTTTTCTATTTGATAATAAGTGCTTTTATTACTTGAAGAGCTGGCGCTCACGGCAGTTTCACTTGAGCCATTCGATTGCCCACCTCCACCACTGTTGCCAGAATTGATAACTGTAATACCAAATTTTATGAAACAAAATCACGACAAATTCAAAAAATATATCAAATATCTGTGTTTTTCTATTTGATAATAAGTGCTTTTATTACTTGAAGAGCTGGCGCTCACGGCAGTTTCACTTGAGCCATTCGATTGCCCACCTCCACCACTGTTGCCCGAATTGATAACTGTAATATCAAATTTTATGAAACAAAATCACGACAAATTCAAAACATATATCAAATATCTGTGTTTTTCTATTTGATAATAAGTGCTTTTATTACTTGAAGAGCTGGCGCTCACGGCGGTTTCGCTTGAGCTATTCGATTGCCCACCTCCACCACCATTGCCAGACTTGATAACTGTAACATCAAATTTTATGAAACAAAATCACGACAAATTCAAAAAATATATCAAATATTGGTGTTTTTCTATTTGAAAATAAGTTATTTTTTTACTTGAAGAGCCAGCGCTCGCGGCAGTTTCACTCGTGTCTTTCGATTGCCCACCTCCACCACCGTTGCCAGACTTGATAACTGTAAAATAAAATTTTATGAAACAAAATCACGACAAACTCAAAAAATATATCAAATATTGTTGTTTTTCTATTTCAAAATAGTTGCTTTTATTACTTGAAGAGCTGGCGCTCACGGCGGTTTCACTTGAGCCATTCGATTGCCCACCTCCACCACCGTTGCCAGACTTGATAACTGTAACATCAAATTTTATGAAACAAAGTCACGACAAATTCAAAAAATATATCAAATATCTGTATTTTTCTATTTAATAATAAGTGCTTTTATTACTTGAAGAGCTGGCGCTCACGGCGGTTTCACTTGAGCCATTCGATTGCCCACCTCCACCACCGTTGCCAGACTTGATAACTGTAACATAACATTTTATGAAACAAAATCACGACCAATTCAAAACATATATCAAATATTGGTGTTTTTCAATTTGAAAATAAGTTTTTTTGTTACTTGATGAGCTGGCGCTCACGGCGGTTTCACTTGAGCCATTCGATTGCCCACCTCCACCACCGTTGCCAGACTTGATAACTGTAAAATCAAATTTTATGAAACAAAGTCACGACAAATTAAAAAAATATATATATCAAATATAGCTGTTTTTCTATTTCAAAATAAGTTCTTTTGTTACTAGAAGAGCTAGCGCTTGCGGCGGTTTCACTCGTGCCTTTCGATTGCCGACCTCCACCACCGTTGCCAGAATTGATAACTGTAATATCAAATTTTATGAAACAAAGTCACGACAAATTCAAAAAATATATCAAATATCTGTATTTTTCTATTTAGTAATAAGTGCTTTTATTACTTGAAGAGCTGGCGCTCACGGCGGTTTCACTTGAGCCATTCGATTGCCCACCTCCACCACCGTTGCCAGAATTGATAACTGTAACATAACATTTTATGAAACAAAATCACGACCAATTCAAAACATATATCAAATATTGGTGTTTTTCAATTTGAAAATAAGTTTTTTTGTTACTTGATGAGCTGGCGCTCACGGCGGTTTCACTTGAGCCATTTGATTGCCCACTTCCACCTCCGTTGCCAGACTTGATAACTGTAAAATCAAATTTTATTAAACAACATCACGACAAATTCAAAAAATATATATATCAAATATAGCTGTTTTTCTATTTCAAAATAAGTTCTTTTGTTACTTGAAGAGCTAGCGCTTGCGGCGGTTTCACTCGTGTCTTTCGATTGCCCACATCCACCACCGTTGCCAGACTTGATAACTGTAAAATCAAATTTTATTAAACAACATCACGACCAATTCATAAAAACTGAGAATGTGCCAAGCTAGTAAAACTCAAAGAGCGAACTTAAGAGCACTCTTTAGATACCATGCTACTATAACCTGAATATACTAAATTACTCCAGTCTTAGACGCAGCGTAGGTCTGAGCTACTGATAATATTTGTGCTCTACCGTACTTTCGCCTAGATGATCGTCCAGGTTTCGGAATATGGAGGAGGTTAAGCCACAGGCAGGCAATCAGTTGAGAGTCAGGTCAAGGTTGGCTGCAGCATCGAGATAGTTTGATGAAGCAAATGTAATAGAAAGGAGATACCGCTTATGTTGTTCCAGCTAAGGCGAGAAAATGAAGAAAATGACACAAAGTTCGGGCTGGATGTTCGTCCGAAAGAGATGGAGGAGGATGAACAGCAGCCGGCGAATGAGGTTGAGAGTGAGTGAGAGTAAGTGTTTGCAGTTTTACAATTATGATTCAGGTGCTGATATCTTTCGTTTGTAAAATCAGTTGAGTTTTCTTTGCGTTAGTGCTTTTATGACTGAATTTACGCACATTTCAGAGTCATATAGTTGTTTTCCACTTACCAGTATTTGTACTAGCGGAAGCCGCGCTCGCGGCATCTAATTCCTCACCGCCATTGTTCGCAGTGGTTGATGCTGTTAATTTGTTTGTTTCATTAGTAATGGTTACTAAAGCTAAATATAACAGCGAATAGGTATGGGAACATCACATGCCTATTCAATAAAAATCTTAATCGACGTAACTACTCACTGCTATCAGTAAAAAAAGTAGTAAAATTAAAAAGAAAACGAACTTATTTTGAAAACGGCAGACTATAACTTAAATATACTGAGCTAAATATATTAAAGATTTATATAAAGAATCTATATTATAATCATGATCAAGATTATAAATACGGTCAAGAGCATATCATAGACATGGTCAAGAATATAATTACGTCAAAAATAATTACAATCCGTTAAAGATAATAACAATAGTGGTAATATTAACAACGACATGTCCATCTTGATATGTCAAGCCCTGAGACTGATAAGTCTAGCACTAGGTAATCATTATTTATAGTTTAAAGGCAATAATATAGAATCCATACAGTATTATGACGGAATACACCAATGAATGTAAATATAAGACAAAAAATAACCATGCTTCGAGTTGAAAATTAAATAGTCAAGTAGATATTTAATGTGAATATTTTTTTACATAATAGTTTTTTTATACAAATATCAATTGTTAAAGATTGTGTTTTGTTTTGTGTTAATCATATTATTAACTATATTATGATGCTTGTATGTTTTGAACCAGCGGCTTCCTCCGACTTATTCCTGCTCGACTTGGTAGAGTATAGAGTAATAATAGTAATAAATCTATTCTTTGTTTTATAATATGTATGAAGTAATGAAAATAATAATAAAAAATACTATCATTATCTACTACTACTATACATAGGTATATATATACTATTTTTGAAGGTATCTTTTGCCATTATCTAAACAATGTAGAGACAAAATATGGCATCATTACAAGTAAATCGAACGAGCCAAATGTTCATTCAAATTGGAAATCCAAAAACACATTCGTCTTTAAATTGTGTTCATTTGCGGAACGCGATCTAAATCTATATAAATGTGGACTTACATGTCCCTAAGACGACCAGTGTACTATGACCTTCCTTTGTATTCACATTTTTAAACATGTACACGGACATAGGAAGAGAAATAAAATGTTATAGCTCAATTTAAATTGGTGGATAATATACGTGGGTCGCGTTTGGGACTATTGGCGTGTTCTTATTCACACGCAATGGGATACGTTTTCATATCAGGGATGAAAAATCTCTATAGAGCTGCCAATGCCATTACATCTTTTTTTACTTCAAAACCGTCATTTGAGTCACAGAGTGTCTATTTTATATATTACCCACTGATAGATACTTTTAAATAGGATGTAAAATTTCGGTACTTAAAATAGTGCGCGTAGGCACAAATAAGCAGTCTTTACAAACGGCAAAATAATATCGCAGAGATGTCCCAATTCTTCGTAAAAAATCAAAGCCGCAGTAATTTTGTGTTTCGCGGCCTGACCTAGTGATTTCATGTTAAGAAATAAACATTTTAGATTTTTTTAGATGGCAAGTAACTTTGATGAATCAAAAAATTAAAAAAAACAACCAACAGCTCTATATAAATAAAACATTTTTCCACTGAAATGACGAAATCATATGGAATAATAAGACGAGGTTATGAGATAGATATGTTCCACCTTCAGATCCTGCACAATGGGTCTAAGAGCGCGCATTATTTGAACCGTACGAGGCTCACACGTCAAATTTCACATTGTGAATAGACCCCACCCCTCGCTGCGGAAATTCAGGGAATCTTTATAAATAGTTGTGTGAAGACGATGTTTAATTTAATGGAAATCCGTAGCTGAAGTGAATGCATGCCGCGAAGTCAAAGGAGCTAGTGAAAGGACCTCTCATTCAATTAAACCTCACTTGATTACGGTTCGGGGTTAAGTGTTTGATAAAATTTGGAAAGACCGGTTTTGAGGTTTGACATTTTTGGGAAAATGTTTGGAATGCCTATAGTCGTAAATTATATTGAATTAAATTGTCTTTATGTGCTTAATAAGCAAAATATATAAAAATATTGATTTATATTAAGACATTGTATCCGGCACCTACCTACCTACCTACACTCTTAATCTCAAGTGCCTTTCCTACAACTAACCACAATGTCTCAACAAAAACATAAACGCGAATTAGTTCTCTTAACACCTTTAATTAAGTTATTCGCCCGTAAAAAAGTTAATTACACTCCAGTCTCTGTAACAAGTACAAGTGCACCTTTCGTCCATTTTTTACAAACACAAAATTACATTCGAGCAAAATGTAAACAAAGAAGCTCTAGCACGTAAGTACTTCGCAATACACAAGCACTTATTTCGTGCTCGACCGAACGATAAGTATGCTCATTGTACTAATTAAAATAGTCTGTAGTGGGACCTCTAGGAGGAATAACGAAACGGTACTTTTACAGAACGGTAATTTAACAGCAAATAAAGTTATAAATTAGCTGCGTTTCGCTTTAACAACGAATTCTTGAGTATTTTTTGTTGAGAGATTTCTTCATACTTAATGAGACCGTTATTTTATGTGAACGTCTGTCTTCTATCTAAAATTGTTTTATGCATTTCTCGTGTTTCGTTTACCTGAAATGGAAATATGTAGATATAATTTCCAGCTACTATAGACTGACAGTTAATAACAGCTAGTACAAATATAAATTATTTATGTGTTTTTTTATGTGTACACGAATAACGATGGCAATTAGAGTATAAAAATAAATTAAAATAAATTATTACTAGAAATGCCACGATTAACTGTAATAAAACAAATCGTGAGTATCGACTGAAAACTGTTAAAATAATATAATTGTTTACGATACAAAATAGCAAATGTGTGCGGACCGAACCACGGAACTGTTTCATTACTTATTTTAATAGCCAATAAAGTTTACCCAATTTATAGCTACTATTACATGTGGGGAATCAACCGAGACCGTATCCTGGCTCATGAATAATGGCTGGAACCTTTAAACTTTAATAAGGTCCTCGTGTGCAGTAGTATATGAGTAACGATGGCAATTTTACAATTTTCCCTTAGTTTGCCCCGCAGATATATTGGGCGTACGAGTCGCGAATTAAGCAGTTTTGTCTTTGGATGTAGACTGAATATTATGCTTGTGTATGGGATTATTACATTAATAATAACACAAGTATATATTTCATGTTGTGGAATAGGGTTTCAAGTATGAGTGCTGGTAGATTGGAAGTAGTAAATATTAGTATTAAAACATAATATATACTGTGTTGCCTAAGCCTTGTACTCGTGCGACCAAGACCAACACGGTAGATTCTTGCAGAGTTATGTAGCAAAAACTCTGAAAGATTTTTCATCTTCGATACCTTCAGACATGTATTTTAGGGTTGAGATTTAAGGCAACACTATATTATACTATAGTCACAGATTAACTAATAGGTGTACGAATAGATATTTCACTACTCAAAGACATTTAAATAAATAGCGACTCTTAATGCAACACAATAAAGTGCACTTCTCGCACACTGCTGCATTTTATGCGACTGTAGGGTAACTATAAGGTTTTCTTTTTATCGCGTAACTCTATCTCTTTTAAGCTCGTTGCGTCCCGAACCGCTGGGGTACAGCGCGCTTCGTGGTAAGATCGAAAATTAACGGATGCCTGCTATAGTCCCTAACAATATGAAGAAGTTTCTTATTGTTATTTTTTGCAGTATCTGCTCAAAATAGGAATATAATGGATCCTATAAAAATTCAATGCGATTGAGACAAATTATAATAAATAATATATTTATATAGAGACAAATTACTTTCCATATAATTTTATGGTTTTCTGCCAAATTTAATAAACACCCAATATAAGTAATATTGACATCTTATTTACCGTCTGCCGCAACTAAGCAAGCTTCATTGAAACCGTCGATTATAATACCACTCAATCCATACAATTTATATCCTCAATCCATTACCTTTACGACGATTGCCATGCAGACGATTTTGTATCTTATACCAATAAACAAGCTAACAAAATCGCCATTATACGACATAAGGATCGTTATAACGTTGCCGTGAGTTATGTCTCCGGTTGAACGACAGATTGCTAACATTATGGTAACGAATTGCAGTAGACAGGCAATGGCTAGGTGGATGAACTTGCAGTATGTCCGTGAATACGTTCTATTTAGTTTTCTAATGTTGTGTAAGAATATATTATAGTGAGCGAACATTGTACGTCGTAATTATAACCCATCTTGCCCCAGCAGTTCTGCAGCACTTCTCACCGCGCGCTAGTAAATCTGCAGAACTTATTACCTAGTACCAGCAATTCTGCAGTACTAATCACCTTGCACCAGCAGCCCTGCAGCACTTATCACCGCGCGCTAGGAAGTCTGCAGCACTTATCGCCGCGCGCTAGCAAATCTGCAGTACTGATTACCTAATACCAGCAGTTCTGCCGTACTAATCACTTTGCACCAGCAATTCTGCAGCACTTATATTTCCTCGCACCAGTAGATCTGCTTACTGTTAGTCCGTTCAACTAGTATTTATCTAAACAGTTCGTAGGTTGTCAGCAACTTTATAAGTTGCAACTTTGTTTGAGTCACTAATTCCATACCGAACGTAAATTCTGGGCATCTAAACAACAGTGGCAACTCAATAAAGAAACTATCCGTGGTATGCTGTCAAAATAGCAATATAATAATTAATTGCCACCGTCCACTATCCCTTGGCATAATGGTCGGCGGTAGAATTTATCGCGGAATTATTATTGAAAAGCTCCCTGGCTTCTGGTCAGGACAAATTGTCCCGTTGCCCGCAACGACGAGGTTGTGTGTGTGTGTTAGTTATGGGGGTGTGTTTATGTTAGAAAGCTATGTGTTCTTGTCGCCGGCCACTCTTATTTACTGCAAGACAATTTAAACAATGTGTTATTTGTATATGCAAGTAAACTTTAGAAAACCTGTAATTCATATGCAACGTAGCGAATAAAAAGTATGTTTACCTATTATATTTATTTAATTAAAATAAATATCATTTTACCAGGTTTTTCCTCTACTACACTGTGTCTTAGCCCTAAGCATACAACATAAAGCTAAACCTGTTATTAGTTTGATCACAATTAAGAGTATTGGGTCCACTATTGTTAATTGCCGTCATATTATTTATTTTATTTCAAAGGATTAAGTATGCACTGGATTTATTCATTCAATAGAATATTTAGGGTTTGAAATCGCATAAGAAATTTTACTATAATACATTGAAAATCAGTAATGAATACGTTAATATTTATTTATATTTTAATAAAGTATGTATTTATATTTTAAATCATATGGGGTGTCTGAAGTTTGCCGTCATGTCGCATGGTTGCATAACTTTGATCTCTACCCTAATATTAACTAAAACTAATTCCCTCTGAAGCTGTCCGTCAATGTTTCAATTAGATAAAACACTGAACTGGTGTCCCTATGCCGCAACATCATTAAATCATACCAGTTCTACCTGCAACAGCTCTCCACCCTAATCAATGTTCTGGCAGAACAATAAACGTGTGGTCATCCTCCTCTCAATGAAATTCAATAAATTTGGACAGCTAGGGTGGCCCTGTCTCGGCCGTCAACTGGAAACTTTCGAATCGCCGTCAGCGTCTATCGTCCACAATGAAGGGGCATCCTTTTGTCCGCGAAATTGCCTTATTTCGTGGTCTACCTAATAAGGGTTTTCTGGAACTATCAATTCGAAATTGTAATTGAGTCTGAGCTTTGTAGTCTTTGATGTCGTCTGCATAGTACCTATTGTCGTTTGATTTTGTTTCTGCTTTGTTTGACGCAACAAACTATCTCCGTTGTGATCAGATAAGATGTCAATTTTCGTTTCCAAATAAGTCTGTGCAGTTTTGATTCTCTGTGTAGAATAAATTGACGGTGTTATGCAAATTCGATGCGATTGGAATATTTATTGGATGAATCGAATTTGTAATTAGATATCTCCATCTTGCGGAGTCGGTCCTCAGGGAAATAGTATCGGGTTGAATAGACATCGTGACTCCGCATGAATTAAGAAAGAGAAGCAACCTTGTTTACTTGTTAGATAACAAAGCTTCGCTAAACTAAACGCGTTGAAAATCACTTATATTGAAAAATAAACCTGGATATTGGATTTTAAATGCTTTTAAATCGTTTTGTTTTGACGGTAGGTTGGTCTAAGGGTTTGAGCTCTCGGCTTTCCGCACCCGGTAGTTGCGGGTTTGATTCCGGTCTGGGTAATATCGAAGATAAGTGTTTGTAATGTCCCTGATTTTAATGTTACTGGGGTGGCCTGGTTTCTATTTTACGGAACTCATAAAACGAGCGTTGCTGTGTCTGAGACCATACAGGTGGTGTGTTCATCTAGCGATATTCATTATTAAAAGACAATAAACATATACACATATACATAAAAGTACAGGGTACCTACTAGTTAAATCTCAAGTAACAAAAGAGCAACATGTCCTTATTAATTGGTGTAACTATTCAAAATTTGTATAATAATAGGGTGTGTTGTAAAGGGTAGTCCGGCCTAATTAGGGGTCCATATTGACTCGCCCTTATTGTAACTGACCAAACGCTACACAAGGGCATTTTATATAAGGAACACAAATATGAAACTAAAGTTAGTTTTTATAAAAATATTATGATGTTATGATTCATAAACTATACTTATCGCTATCATGTATAATAGGTCCCTTATGAAATTTGTATACGCTAATTACCTAGCATACGAGTATAAAAACACCACGATTGACTTTTTGAAACGCTAGTGCCAATTTTATTATTCATGGGATACATTAAAATTAAACTAAGAAAAAAAAAAAATTAGGCATGTTTGAGAATGCACTCAGCTTTCCAAATCCCCACCACCATTGGCCGGCAGGGTGCCCAGAACGCTGGCAGCATTGCCACGTTGAATGGCAATGCTGATGTGTTGGCCAAAATATGGGACACAATCTGGTGAATTCAGGCCAAGCTTATATATATGTATTGGGAGCTCGGTACACGTGAACTCTTCACACTATATGACGACAGTATGATACTATACTACCAAGGCAAAATATGCCCAATAAAACGGATAAGCTGCCCGAACATTCTGCTCGTAACTCCCATTTGGCAACAAATAGCAAAACGAGCATCGCAAAGGTTGTGCCAAGTGGCGTGGATTGTTACGTCAGGGATTTGGATCTGATATAATCCGAGACGAGAGGCCGGCCGCGCCGTCACCCTCAAATCCATCGTTAATGATCAAGGGGTTGCTACCTACAAGCGCTGATAAAAAAATATGAAAAGTGAAATACATATATATTCTTTAAAATAATATTGGTTTATATTTAACCCGTAATATAAGATGTAACAATAATAGTGTAAAATATTTCAAGAAATCTTTATCACCATCCCCAAAAATAATATGATTTTAATAGAAATTTTAAAAATCATAAAACTATAATTACATAAAATCTGATTAGGTGTCCGCCACCCTTGCAATAGTCCTATCCCATGTTCATCCAAACTTCAATCCATAGTCCCAATTAACTTTTCCTATTCCTGCAACAGTTCCTCCACCTCCTGAGGTCAATTCGCTGTTTATGCTATCATTCAGCAGTTAATCCCAGCGGTTGGCTACAATACCATAAAAAATCACAAAAAGTGCCTCTACGTGTTGAGCACATATCTCCGCGCAAGCCTTCCAAAGATTCTGCTATAGCCTGTGTGGGGAGAGCCGTAATAGTATGTGTGTTGAAACATTACCCGTTGACCGGTATGACCTTCACGTCAAAGTTCGGTCAGTATATTTCAAGGTAATAATTCGGTCACCCATCCCAGGAGGGTCCGAGCTTTGCTCCAAACCTCTTGAGCGTTTTAACCAACTAGGTTGCGACCTCCTCTATAATAGAGCTCGATAAAGAGATATAGATATAGACATATCTTTTACTTCCATAGGTCAGAATAACACATTACTCCTCTAAATAAACGTTTTCACAAACTAATCGTAGCATTGATATTATCCATATCAAATACTATCTTAAAATAACTGACAACCAAGATAATGGATGCTTTTGTTGTTGCAATTTGTAGTGGAATGAATAACGTCTACTTGCCGTATACGATCAATCTCTTTCACTACCACGACCGCTGATGGTCAATCTGGCGTGAACCTTATCTTAATGTCTAGGGGCATTTGTCAAGCGTCTATCTAAACACCTCAGACGGTTTTAAATAAATTTCGAATACAGAAATGATTTTTTTTTTCCAAAAAGTTAAACTTAGAGGGCAAACACCGATTTGACGTCAATGGGCAAAGCTTTATTGTTGAACCGTTAAAAAAATATTTAGATTTTAATCACCGCATATAAAATTATCTTTCGACCTATTAGAATCTCGTACATGCAACTCTTTAGTTAATCAATTACATATAACTAGGCTAGGGGTTGGTAATTTAAGTGCTTTATAGCGTTATGCTCACCCATAGTCATTATTTCTCTACATAACATCAGTCTTAAAACAAACGACGAACGAATAAAAAAAAAACACTTGATATTTATATAAACGACAAACTCGAGAACAAATCGTTTTCAAATGAAAAATGGCCGCGGCGCAGGCTAATCTTTATTCAGGCACGGTCAATCCGGCACCGGTATCGTCTATTTATCACAGCCCGCCTCGTTTGTTAGTATATTCGTAAATATTTCAAGCGTTATTGCCGCCATCAACATAATGTTATGGGGAGAAATTTTTACAAAACGGAAACAAAAGATATAAACCAACGACGTGGTGCTGAATATCTTTTTCTATATTAATGTTCTGTACGGCGCTCGCTTCTCTCGAGTATTTGTTTTGGTTTGCTTTTTCTGTTATTTTATGTAACAAATTATTCACACAACTACAGATTATATGTGAGTGAATGAAGAATTATTGGTTTACGTTGCCGAGTTATAAAAGATCCTATACGAGTAAATTAATTATTTTTTAATTGATGTGGCTAGATAGGTTTTTTGAAAACTACCTGTACATAAATAGAAACACAAATGAAAACAAAAAGACTTGCTAAGTACCTACTTAAAAGTTACGTATAAAAATTCTGAGCAAGGTAATTTTCACTCACAGGATATTACGCTACAAATTTTTAGCCTAGCGTAAAACAAAACTGTAGTCTTTTAAAACTCACTTTGGTAGGTATATAAATTCCAGTGCGCCATGTATTTATGACTTCAAAACAAACAGCTAAATCGTTTTTAAAGTGCACCAGGCTGCAAAGTGAAAAAGATAGCGACATTTCTGTATAAATGTACGCGAAATCTAAAATAAATTGGTGCCGTATGAACGGTGTGTAGTGTAAATGGAGCGCGGTGCATTATTGCAGCGTCGTCTGCGACGGACGAGTGACTCCAAATTGTTCCAATACGACACCTGAGCGTACCTCCTACTAGTGATGGGACTATGACAGTAACAACAGTAAAGTAAAAGTTGTAGAGTTTAGTAACTTATTACGTATAAATACGTTTATTTATTTCGAACTAGCTGTTAGAATGTATTTTATTATAAAATTTAACACAATACCCCATGAAAGATGTGCGAATCATTGTTAGTCGAAAGTGTGGTTGATCTTATTTATTTTCTATTATCGCATATTGTCTGTTGATCACCAATCTTTCTAAGGAGATGTAAATTTTACCTCACATACATGATGTTCTCATAAATATATTGGCATGTTTGTAAATATAAAATGCTAACTTCACATAAAGATTACAAACGCGCTAAAGCAGCGCAAGATGAAGGATAAGTATACCCTCTCTTTATCACATGTATAATAAACAAATTAAAACGATATTATTAACGTCATTAAAACATACATTACCTACATGAAATATAAACACAGTTAAATAAGAACTCAATAGATGGAGGTAGAGTAAAAATAACCGAGAATGTTAGACGTTGAATCCCCGGCACTGTTCCACTCCTTTATAAATGAACTAGCTGTTGCCCGCGACTTCGTCCGCGTAGTATTTAACAAAGACACAACCGCTGGCAACAGCCTGCTCGCGCGTTCTGATCCCGCGGGACGCATTGTTGCTATCAAAACTTAATCAGGCGCTGCGCTGCAACATTGGTTTTTTTTTTTTTCGAGAGATCCTATTTTTTTCTCTAAAATAAAAGTAGCCTAAGTTACTCCTTGTTACATCAGCTATCTGCCAGTGAAATTCCCGTCAAAATCGGTCCAGCCATTTCAGAGATTACCCGGAACAAACAGACAGACAGACAGACAGACAGACAGACAGACGGACAGACAGACAGACAGACAGACAGACAGACAGACAGACAGACAGACAGACAAAAATTGTAAAAAAAATTGTTTTGGTATAGGTAACGTGTATACATCCAAATGCACTTAGTAAAAAGCGGTTATTTTAATATTACAAACAGACACTCCAATTTTATTTATATGTATAGAGTATAGATTATCTTTCAGTATCCTGCATCATGTGTTTCTTACTAAATTTCAGACGATGGATTTAAAAAAATCTGTTGGTGTGTTCGTCTGGCGACATTATCTTACAAGATAGATAATTTTACCAATTTATACGCAAAAAAGTATGTTGCTACCTGAAAAAGAAAACAAAAAAGTGGGGTATCGCAGACCGACACTAACTCACCGTAAGCCGAAAGTATTTGTGTACGAATATAAATATCAAAAACTCCCCGTAAACGTTTAACGTAATGAGAACAACCATAAACATAGAACCGCAGCAGTGGCCGCCGAGGATCCCGGATCCCTATTCACCCCGGGGCAGGAATTCGCGCGGGTCCGCTCCAACCACCAAATTAGATGTTATTGAGTCAGTTATTTAATACACGGTCCACGTGCATTTTTGGGTTATTATTATTAGGGCTTATGTAAGCGTACCGTAATCCAATGAAGTCTCATTAGGCTGCGTTCTGAGTATAACATTATTTGCTCGCTCGGCTTTCCTCCAAGCCTCTTGATACCCATAATAGCACGCGCGCCGATAGACAACGCTGTTCTAAACGCAGAGCAGGCTGAAGTAATTATTAAAAATTGCTTTTATTAGAAAACATCATTCATGTTTTCGCGTGGTTAACTTTGAGGAAAATTCCTTGTTTTTTATATGGTTTTTGAATACGCAAAACGGATAGGTATTGTTTGTAATTAGGTAAATTGATATTTTTACTTATTATGTCAGTTTTGTTCGTATTTTCAGATTTGTATGTTAGTTTACGGTGGATATAATATTTTTTGTATTAAGAACTGTTGCTGAAAGGCATTAGACAGGTTCTGACAGCAAATATATTGTTATGTACCTATCCATAAATAATATTATAGTACTTTACTTTTATCGCAACACTGGCTGTCAGTCAGAATTCTATGGGGAGTCATACAGTACACTTTCAGGTTTTAAAACATTGAAAGGACTTTGATATAGCCTTTTTATTACCCAGCAGACTTGAATACTTTAGGGCTACTGAAATAGGTTGTATAACGAACTAAAGTCTGTACAATTGGGTGTAATTGAAACCAGTGCGCTTAAGAAATGAGCAATTAAAACAATCATGTTTTATGACGTCGTCAATATGACGGGATACATTTGCAACTTTTATTTTTAGGTTTGTTTTGTAAACGATGCAGCGTGACGTGCATTCTCCGAGGTGGCGGAGAAGGTGGCCGCGGTGGTGGTGGTGGCGGTGGCTGCGGCGACGGTGGCCGCGGCTGTGGCGGCATAGCGTGACACATAAATAGTTGATGTAGTAACTTGGCATGGCGCCATTTTAATTCGATTAAAAAAATTGTTTGAGGACTACGAATTAAATTATTTTTCTTATCGATTGTTTCAAAATATTGATTGTTGTTTTTTTTTCTTTTATTTAACTCTGTGCTGTTATAAACACCATAGTTCCTAATCCTCAATGCACAGATCCGACATGAACTTGACCAGTTTTTATATTAAATCTCGTATTCCAGCACAAATAAGTTTGTATATTTTTTTAAGTCTAATTTAAGCCGGTATGTGGATAGGGCACAGCAATATTTTTCTCTCTCACACAGCGGCGTTATAGACTGGAATAAAATTGAACTTTAGCCGTTAAAGTAGTGGTGGGAGGAAGAGAGGGGGGTAGACAAAGGGGTTTGAGGCCGACGGTGGCCGCTAACCATCATGTTTATGACTTCTATAGGGAAATACAATTCGCGGCGTTCCCACCTAAATGGAAAAACTTTTATTCCCACACATGTGGTATTAGACGTATTTTCATATTTTCTCTGTACACCGATGAGTTTTTTATGTTTATATGCTCGTAAAGTCAGTGGTCGTTCAGTTGGCGACAATGTTGGTGTTGGCTTTTATGTTGTGTATATGGACTTTTCAGTGTAACTGTTTTCTCGGTACATTTCTGTACAATACGATAATTTTTCATAGCACCTTTGTACCCCCAACATATCGTCACTTGTTTTTTTCATAGATATATCAAATAATAAGCAACTGTTACCCATAATATTGTAGTTGTCATAACATAGAGTGGGCGTAAGCTCGAATTATCCAGACCAGTAAGATTCTGAAGTTTTTTTAATGGCTTAATAATTGTCATGTACTTAAGATACGAGTATTTACGTCCAGTACGATATTATTCGTAAGATTACTGTATAGTTTGAGAATTTAGACCCATTGTATGTCAATTTGAACAGCGCCTCAAGCGGACATTATTTCACATTCGATTCTCCAACCAATATATACGTAGACTGTCTTTTTAAAATAAAATGTACTAATTCAAACTTTATTTGAACATCGCTACTCTTTGTAAGCATCTATACATAACCTAACCACCTATCCAAAAACTCCCTCACCTCCCCAGAGATGGCTATTGACACGAACAACCGATCCGATGGCACTTGGCAACAAACACGGCTTTAATCAATACATCAAACAAAACTTAGCCACTACCAATAATAATTAAAACCGAATGATTATATGGAATATTTGTACAGGACCAAAGGGGACCGTCCGCCGCGGGCGAGATGGCTATTGCATAAGTAAGACATAGTTGGGTGATAGGGCTGTCCTAATATTCAACGACATTTCTCAAGTCCATTAAAAATCTGGGAGTCTAAGATTTTGAGAACTGTATATTCATGAAGAGATTACCGGTTCGACTTCAATTATTCTTGTAAATTCCTAAAGATAGTAAAAGAAATAACTCTTTTATTTTTTATTTAACCGTAACTTAACTAATTACTGTCTAGCATGAAATATTCAAACTTATCTTATCTTATATATAGCAGGTTACAAATTCCATAAAAAATATGATACAATTGTTAAAATATGTTATGTGGTAACTGGAATTTATGACTGTATTTTTTAAATAAAACTTGGTTAAGGGGCAGCCCTAGATCCGTAATCCGGTGCCCTCGTGTAATCCTGGTCGGCAAGATGATGATTGCGACCCATTTTAGTTTACAAAAGGTAATCCTTTAAGAGAAACTATTGGGGAAATTTGATATCAGCTAGTGTTTATGATGTAAATTCTACTGTAATATCTTAAACCTCTTTGATTGGTATGAAAGTTTGAAAGGGACGGGCTCACATTCTAAAGATTATTACGGAGCTGTAACTATAAACATAATGTTATGGTATGCGCTTAGTCTTGAGTTCCGCACATATTATATTCTATATACTAATGTTTTTTTTTTTATTACATTATAGGCAAGTATTTGATCTCGATCTCACCTGATGGTAAGTGACGATGAGATCTACGATGGAGCATACTTGCCTAGGTAGGAAGGCGGCAGTAGATAGACACGCTACATTAATTAGGCACATGCAGCGCAACTGATCTGACCCGCCATCCATGAATGGCAACACCGAACATCATGCCGGAACACGGCTAGGCCGCTTGGCGACATGGCTTTGTTCAGTGGGTGGTGACTAGCCACGGCCGAAGCCTACCACCAGTAGAGTTGTCACCTGGTTGGCACCACCCAGGGTCACGTGTAGGGTATCTCGAGGGTATTTAATTCTCCTACGGACGAAGGCGACTCGACCCCAAAAACGACCCCAAAAACGTGCCCCAAAAATCTTGACATACCTAGTAATTTTCTAAATAATACCTATTCCTTTATTTTGAATATAAACATATTTTAAGTACCCACATTCATAATCTACAAACAAAACACTCACAAATAATTACATACCGTACAGACACTTGTATTATTAAGAACAGCGGGAGAGGGTTGATAATACAGCATATGCCTGCCGAAAGTATTATAAAAAGGCCCTTTTGTGGGGTACCCTTTCAGAGCACCATGAAATGCTCTTTTATTCCCGAGGAGGCGGGTATTATACCGTCGAAAACATGGCTCCGGCAGAAACAGATACTCAGTTAAACAATACATGTTTGATAATATAACGCTTTTTGATGAAGGTACTGACTAAGAAGGAGTTTCCATACAATTGATGCTGTGGAGATTTTCAATACCTTTCGGATGTTTTTGTTTCATTTCATTTGCAGGTGGTTTTTCTTTCATTCTTTCCGAAGGTATGTACATGATATTGTGTTCGCGATTTTGGGCGTTCATTTGTTTAGTTGAAAAGGTTATCTTTTGTAAGTATAAATTCGAGTTTATAATTTTTGCGCGCCATCCACAAGACGACAGCGCAGTTCAAAGAACGACGTCTCAATGCGCAGAGTTTGAATATTCGGCCCTAAGTCACTTGTTTACGTTTGAATACTTAAATACAATTTTGAATTACATATTTAAAATCAATCTCTCATTAGATACAAAATGTCATAAGTATCTTGCGGACTGAAAAGTCGGTAAATCTTTTCAACTGTTTTTATTTGTATGGTTCTTGTAATATTTGTACCTATCCATATTATCAGCGCCTGTGCAACTGCTGCTCCAAATATTCTCTCTATAATACTCAGTATTTCCAAAAGTCAATTCTTATTTTAACCATACTTACAACATAGTTCAAGAAAGTACCAACCACACGAATAAAGCATAAGAGACTCTCTTAACTTTTATGTACAATTTATTCAAAATATAAGCGTCCGCTGAGAGGTTCGCAATATCAACATAGTAAACAAAGTAAAGTATCAAGTCTAGAGTATTTCGATAAACAGGAAGACTCGTTTACATGCGCACGGGCGCGGGTTAATGTCCCACAGGGATAGCGCAATTTCAGTGCCATCTAGTCAGTACCTATATACAAACGAAAATAATAGGGTGAGATAGTATAGTTGGATGAGCGTGTTTTGTTAAAAAAAACCCAATTGGCACAGATGGTAATGTCTGCTTTCGGTACTAAGGGTCTCGGGTTCGAATCCCGGATCCCGGATTTTAAATCAATGATTTTTTCATGTTTTAACAGTTATTATAATATAATAAATTCATATGGAAAAAAGTCACTAATAAAACACTAACACTGATGATTAATTTTCTCATACATTTGATTCTGAGGCGGTTCCACGTTCGCCGGGACGGTTAAGTGTATATAAAAATGAAATATCTGGCAATGTTACCTCGCGCGTAATAAATATAACAGCAACCCCAGACGCCACTTATAATATAGTTTGCTGTAAAAGCGTAATAACAATTTAATGCTTATGCTCGGAATGGCTTAGATGAATGCGTGTGCCAAGCTGTTCCTTAGCGGTTTTCAACTTGAATTTAATATAATGTGGGTACCACCGCCAGACATTTTGCTATAAGCTGTATATCATTTCTAATTTTTACTCTTATTATTATAAGGATGGTTATGATTTCGGTAGATTTAATTTACACTGTTTATGTTATGTTTTATATCCAAAACCAGCTCCCGGCAAACTTCGTACCGCCTCAGAATCAAATTTATAAGAAAATTTATTATGTTTGATATATTTTTTTGGTTTTGGCGAAGACTCGCGAATCATAAAAATCGGTCTATCCATTCTTTAGTTATAAATCGTGTAGCCAACACGACATTGTTTTTTGTATATAGACAGCCTGGATATGTTTTCTGTAACAAATATTTACTATTATTATTTATTACAGGTAATAACATAAACATACGATAAAAATAATCAATAAACGAATATAGACGCCAGCTTTGTCTAGCGGTTTGTTCCATCCTACGATACACAAAATGCAAACATTTCTTAATTTGGGACCATACATAGTATGTACGTCTGCCTTACTGTGAATGGAAAAGTCTAGCGCTCAGAAACTCATTCTTATTTGTTAGCTATATATACACTTGTTATATATAAACAGACTCGAGCTACCTGCCACGAATCTAAACAACACAACGCGGCAACGTCATTCGCACCTCATCAAAATATCACATTACCGAATCACAAATTCATTCCGGGCGGCCAATTATCCGTGAGCGCTCATTTTCCGACTCATTCCCCGGTGTAATGATCACGTGGTGATTTTGACAGTTGCCCCGACATGCGCCACCGCCACCCGTTACCATTTAAGCGGCGGTTCCGAAATCGAGAACGTGCTTCTCAATATTTTTGTAAAAAAATTAAAAGTTCGCTCGTGATGCCAAACTAATTTTTCATTGGTGTATTTGTACGCCAGTTTTAATGCAAGGAAGGTAGTATACTATTCTCGTTATTTGTGGCTGAACAAACTCTTTTATGACGTAATTTTCAATGAGATTTTTCAAACATCTACAACAACCCTATTATTATTTAGACTGTTGTATATATGTACTAATTTGACTGTAAGATGGGCACTAAGCAAGAATATAATTGTTTAAAAACAAACTAAGTAAACAGTTAAGTACCGATTGGGGCGGACTGAGCAAGTTTGCCTTCTAAAGGAAAAGTGAGTGGCTCCCATGTGTATATCTATACATACAAGTAACTATATACTGGGATCGACCTTATTCCATTGTACGGTACCCATAATACAAGTATTGCGTGAATTCTCGATCGAACAGTCTAAGGATATATATATTAATTTTGGTAATTCTGCTCGCACAGTGAAACCTGACCTTACGAGACCATGCCATGAGCCGGGAGATCCGAATGCAAATGTCAGTCGTTAACATGCATTGCGCGAAGTCGGCCGTCTAATTAGGAGAACTACTTTGACAAGGACCGAGGATATCATTTTGCGAAATTGTTATGAAAGTTTCCAGATATTACTGCTTAGTCAGATGAAACGATGCCTTTTGTTTTCATGCGCGGCTTAATCTTAATCTTCGTCACATATCTGTACCTCTAAATACGTCAGACTGTGTTGTATATTTAACAATAATGACAAATTATAGATTAAAACATCCAAAGCTGTTTGAATTTTTATTTTATTTTGTTGAAGGCAATTTGTAGTTTTTAGAATTTGTTATTAATTGCAACATAATTCATATCACCAGATGAACACACAAACTGCTCGTGTGCTGCTGTACACCAAACGCAACTGCTGTATTTTGTAAAATATTATACCTTACAATAATATAGGGCTGATCACAATAAACAAATTACCCAGTATACTCGTAGAAGATATTTGTTTTAAAAAAAGTATCAAGTGGTGTGTCGAACAATCACAAAACCTCGTGAGCCAAGAAAACCACCGTAATCGTAACAAAACTTTTCTTGTTTCATTGTTTTGTTAGGTATATTTATTTTTAAAGTCGATGTTGTAAATTATAGAACTTTGTAAAAAGTATACATCTAGTTTAGAATTTATTGAAGTGGCAGTTAGGCGATGCAGTTAAATTAGTTCTTCGAGCTTTCAGAATCGACGGTACAAGTTTTCTACCCCTCCCTTCCACTTCGCCAGTATACAACCGCCTCCCCACTGAAACGAGCATACATTAAAAGTTTACCGACAAAACGTAAACATATTGTATGATATTGAAGGAGAAAGATTATTACACAAAACTTTAGTGTTTTTAAATAAAGCAACTTTTTTTAACTACATAATATTTTAGAAACGGATCATTGGTTGAATCAAATATACTATTTCAAAAACGTATACCGTGTTCTCCCGATGTTGTATTGGCCAACCGACACACATCACACAAGTGATCGAATCGAATTTAAACCTTAAAACCCGAAGTGGCAACTGGAAATCAAACTTCCTGAAACCCAAAGCAAATAAGAACTGAAAAAATACAAAATAAATCTTTATAATTATAGTTATTTTCATAATACATGTCAATAGAATATTCGTCTTTGTTATATTGTCAATACATTTTAGTCTAGTCGTCAAATTTGGCGCGACTAAAAACCCTTGAAAATTCGATTTCTCTTCAAAGACTCCATTATATTGGCAATTTCGCGAATTTATTAGTTTCAATAACGACGAAATACCACTTCATCGCTACGTACGCACATATTCCAACTATTCCCAAGTAATTGACTTTCCTCTCCGTTGTATGAGAGGCAATAGCTAATCTACATTTTGAAATACACCATAATAGCAATACGTAATAAATCGACCATTATTCTTGATCTGTGTGTTGCTTATAATGTTTTGTTTTGTTACGTAACTGAAAGCAATGTCGGTAGTATAAGAGGGTTCAAATTATTCTGGTCGTGTGTGTAGTACCGAGCGCTTGTCTGTCAGGGTAAGTAATTAAGTTATGCAGCATAAATGAAGGGTCCCCGCTATGTGGAACAGGTAATTAGTTTATGTGTCAATTGTGGTCCTCACTGTTGAATTGAGAACGAAACGTCAGATATATGTATTTTTATGTTTATTTTTTAAAGAACCTCGAACCACATTTGTATATATTGTAGAATAGAAAAGCTTACCTACTTAATATTTACAAAAAGTGTAAAAAAAATTGGCCCATGCGGTAGCGTACCTAAGATGCTGGCCGCATTTCCTCGCTGAATAGACAAAGCTGCTCGCTGAGCGAGGAAATGCCTGGCCCTTGGGTCGCCGGTTGCGTCGACCAATCTTTTTGTTAGGTATTGTAAATTAATAGCATTAAATCTATGAATAAAGATGTGTAACGTCTCGTTATATTTGATAAGTTTCATTTATTCTTTGACAAGGTTTATATCAAAGATACAAGACAGAAATCTGGCCTTTGTATTATTCAGATTATGAATGGACTTAGCAGTTTATAAAGGGTCCACAAAGTAGACATTCAATATAACGCACGTGGTTCCAGACCCTTTAGCCAATTATTATAGTTAACTATGAGAGGAAGTGACCTCTTGGGCTTTGGGCGAGGGCCCCAACTTTGTAATACGTCGCCCATTCGAGCAGATTGATGGCAACAAGACAACGAACTTAAGTCAATATTGCGTCGGTAAGGAGTTTACATAAAGCCGCTGTTACGTTTATGGACGCTTATGGGTAAATATTATTTTGATTTATTGTTATCTGACAAACTTTACTACTTAAATACATTATTTTCTTCACCGATAAGGACAGTTGGTAGTAATCCTTCTTTCTGTGCCGAGGGTCCCCAGTTCAAAACCCGGTATGAGCGAACTTTGTGTGATGACGACGACGATGACGCCCTAGACATTTGTGTGGTACCATACGTGCTATGCTTAGTCTGGGTCCACACTATTGGTGCGTTCGATTTATGGATTTATTTACTTGGCTTCAATACCTATATAATAAACGTGATGTGTGGAAGTCATTTCGGGAGGCCTATGTCCAGCATTGAACGTCTATTGGCTGATGGATGGATGGATGGAATACATATTTCATAAGGTTAATAATTACGTGACCCAAATTTAAGAGAGAACTTATAATATAAAAAATCCATGTCTATTATCTATACAAATAAATAAAATTGGAGTGTGTGTTTGTAATATTAAAATAACCGCTTTTTACTAAGTTCATTTGGATGTATATACGGTACCTTAACCAAAACAACATTTTTTACAATTTTTGTCTGTCTGTCTGTCTGTTTGTACCGGCTGATCTCTGAAATGGCTGGACCGATTTTGACGGGACTTTCATTGGCAGATAGCTGATGTAACCAGGAGTAACTTAGGCTACTTTTATTTTAGAAAAAAAAGGATCTCAGGAAAAAAAATAAAACCAATGTTGCAGCGCCTGATTAAGTTTGATAGCAACAACCTGCAATGCATCCCGCAGGCTCAGGACGTGCGAGCAGGCTATTGCCAACGGTTGTGTCTTTGTTAAATACCACGCGAACGAAGTCGCGGGTAACAGCTAGTTATGTGTTATAATCGGACAAACTTAGTTGCACTGTGTGAGCTAAAACGTGGGATGAAACTAGGTATGTATTATCCTATTCAGTAATAATTATGTTCAGTCGTAATCTGCGTGTAGTTTTCATGAACCTTTTTTTAGTTAGATATTATTCGTATTTGACTCATCTAGTTTAATAATAACAATTCTCTGGCAATTATAGTCCCAGACAGAGTAGCAGGTGATTGAAGGAATTAAGGTTCTGGAGATAACCAAATAAAGATCTACTTTTTTTAAAGAAAATATTGGATACGGGAATAAACAATAGACGATAACAATATAATACTTTTAAATATAGTAATATCAAAACATGCCAGTGCTTGTCCGTATATAAAACGTAGGTTTTAATAAATTGCAAAGCTAACATAAAAATAAAATAAAAATTATCTATATCAGCATATTAGTTGATAGTTTCGCATAGTTGGCTGAACCCCTCCGTCATTATTCCACCGGTTTCCAGACGAGCAAATATTTGCAAGATGAAGTTTGTTCATTATAGTTTTTATTTTCCATTTTATTATGTTCGATGTGATTGCGTCTAAACAAGAAGAAACGCTGAGTGAACTGGCTTGAACGAAACCACAATAAAGCATTCTCCGATCGATATTGGATCCTTAAGTGGAAAACTTGGAATTGGCGAAGCTGGAATCGCTTTCTGTGAATTTTTGGTCTAGACGGGCTATTAACAATGTATTTCACATGGAATTTGATGGAATGCATTATGCATTCGAGGAGCTTTGCATTTCAGTAATATTCTGCTAAATAGAATACGGCCAGGGGGCTTAGAACCACATTATTTTGATTGTTTTTACAACTAACAGAATTAAATACCTAACCTAATCTATCTGTACAGCAGCGCCCCTTGCCCCTTGCAGCTTTACTGGTAAATGTTTGGAAATATTCAATCACTAGCTGCGCCCCGCGATTAAAAAGTATGTCCTTTCCCCTCTATGTCCTTTTGAAAATGCACAGTTCCTGTATTCTATCTATAGGAACCGTGCATTTTTTCGGGATAAAAATTTGCCTGTGTTATTTTCTGACCCCTAAACTACCACTACTTATGCAAACAATCATGTTGATCCTTTGCTCTATGAAAAAATTAAACAAATCTATCCCATGGGAACCATACATTTTACCGGGATACAAAGTAGCCTATGTGCTATTTCAGACTATAATCTATCTGTGTGCGAAATTTGGCAGATCCGTTCCGATCCAGATCCGTTCAGCCGTTCTGGCGTGATTGAGTAACAAACATCCATCCAAACTTACACATTAATGATATCAGTGGAATTTAATCGTTTATTAATTATGACCACAACTGACTCCGTGGACTTTGATTATTAGCTACTAAAAGGAGTCGATTATTGTCATTTAAATAATGGACTGGACTCTGTTTGATTTCAGAGCTTATGAACTCTGATCAATTTAGCGACCACACGGCAGCTATAAAATGTACTAGCATAGACTATAAGTCTTCGCCACAAACCTGCACCCGCTCTAGCCTAGCGTGGTCGATTATGGCCTTACTCCCTCCCATTGATGGAGGCCCGTGCCCATCAGTGGGCCATTAAAAGGGCTGGTATTATTTATTTATAGATATTTCGTATCGTTTTGGGACGACTTTGATTCAACCCTGATTTGCCTGGGTGGCACAGCTCCTAGGTCCTATGCCCTCCCAACCTCTCCATCAAAATACACAAGAATATAAATAGAATAATATACCAATAGTAAAGCACCGCAAAATGGACTGGTGGCTAGTCTAGTATATAATACATACCTAATTACACATCCACGACTTGGATACAAAGATTCGTGCTCATAACACAATGTGTGCCCCTACCGGGATTTGAAATCGGGACCCTTGGCACAGAAAGCAGGGTCAATACCAACTGAGCTAATCAGGAGATGATTGACAGTTCAGTTGCCGATTTATCATTCCGTGTTTGCTACTAGTTTTAAATCTCTTCAGATAAGACTAGATGTTATGAGTCTCTTTTTAAAACCTCAGACGCCCTTTACGACACAATGTACTTAATATAATTTAGTATAAATTGCACTATAAATATTTCAAGTAACAGCAGCAATAAACCATTTGTATGCTTGAAATACTTTATGTTTCTGATTTAGTATATATTTAAAGTACTATTAAATCATCAATTTATGTCGTAACAAAAGTACTATAAAGCAAAGTTAGATTAACATTGTTTATTCCAACAACAGTTATATTAGTATATGTAGAAATGTTTAAATTATATTCTCAAATCTGTGTATAGCCATTTTGGGAATAGTAACACTATCTATCTCTATCTATCAGCTGAAAGACGTCCACTGCTGGACATAGGCCTCCCCCAGTGATTTCTACATATCACGGTCCTCCGCCACTCGCATCCACCGGCTTCCTGCGACGCGTGTGATATCATCGGTCCACCTTGTGGGGGGCCGTCCTACACAACGTCTTCCGGTTCGTGGTCGCCATTCTAGAATCTTACAATAGTAACACAATAAGATTTAATTATAATAAAAAAAAATATTGAACCTATTTTTAAATAAACTCCCATCACATTACGTGAGGGAATTTTATTTACTTAACACAAACATACCTAAAACAAGTTTCACATATCTTTATTAAGAAGTCTCTTCTGTGGTATCAAGTAACCGTTTATTAGTCTCCAAATGAATCTCTACCACGGAGGTCAGTCTCCGAGTAACAGCAATTATCGTAATGAAATACATTAATTGTCAGAGGGGCCAGAAGGGTTTGCTAATATCTTCCCTCCTTTGTCTTGATCTGCACTATTTAATGTATATTTATGGGGCAAGACGTCGTTATTTATAGTGCATTTTGACATTAAATATTTGAATGAAAGGCTTGCTAAGTGCTTAAGGATTGTCATAGGCTAGGCTAGTTATACTTAATTAAACGCATAAGTTACATAATTCTAGAGAAAAACAAAAGCTTTAGAATAACTTACAGATTTTTTTTTCCAGTACCATCTCAGGAACAGCTACCTCTACTATAGGTACTGCAGCTCAGTACGGGTTGTGTTCTACTGTTAAATCATTGAAAAGAGTTCTTCAGGTTGAATAACCTCAATATCCTTACTTTAAAAAATATATTGAATACTACCTACGTGCCCGTTCAAAAAAATTTACACCTTAAATTTGACTTCACATATGACCCATATGACGTTAGTGGCCGAAATTCCAAAAATACATCCTTAGTGTACTCATGGAATATATACTCCAAATTTCAAATCTCTTCATCTACGGTTTAGGTTGTGCGTTGTCCGTCAGTTGGTCAGAATTTTATTAAATTACGTTAAAAAATTGTCGAGTAAAAAAAAATTATAATTATTTTATCATATTGAAATATTCAAAAACCAAGTTACGAAATGTCAAATCATATACAAACACAAAGAGTTGCCTCGTCGGGCGGGATATAACAATTTGATTATTTAAATCATCTAATATTGCTTCAAAGAACTTCTATCCTCCACTTTTATTCGCTCTAAGACCTTTGTTTTTCCTCGAACGTGTGCCAACGTCGAATCAAAGGAAATTCGATTTACCGTACCCGTACATCAACCTGTAACAAATAAACAAACCAAATGGATTTTAGTTTTGCGAAAAAGTTCGGTGCATAGTAACATATGCAGCGCAGGTTTGGGCCCGGTCCTAACGAACGCTGTTCGTCTCCCGAATACTTGATGTCAACTTGAAATTTTATTTTGCTTTGGACCGAAGATACGATCGAATGGGCATCAAACTTCAAAATAAGGTTTTATTGTTCTGTAAAAAAACAGTTCTTGTACTAGATACTTATGTACCTGCATGTGGTTGCGGTAAGTGCGATGCGAAGTACCCCTTGCACGATTTTCAGCCTATAAGTACCTACTTAAACATTATTGTGACAATATCGTATTAAATTCACCATTAGAACTATTGAATAATGTACTTATTTATGCGGAACGAGTCCCATTTTGTACAGCTTTAATATTTAAAGATTATAATTTAGAAAAAAAGGCTCCTCCATCAAACATAGACGCTCACAGAGTGGTTCTCAAACGATCCTCAGATTTGCATGTAATTATCATTTTTGATTCCCTCTTCTTTTGTGTAAACGCGTAGAAGGACGCGGTAAATGACATAATGCCGGTAAAGATACGCTGAATTATTAATGCGTTAATACGCTCCTGTGAGCCCTATTTCCTTAGTGATGTGCACGCTGTATTTCTCAACAATAAAAAATCAACCATTAAAAAAATATTATTTTCTGGCCCTCAGTTTTAAACATATAATAAACGTCAGTTAACATTAGTTGCGTGCATTTAAAAAAAAACAACTTTCACACCGTTAAATGATGAATAATTCTTATTTAATAAACATCTCTATTTTATTATAACATCCAATGCTATTACTATTTTAAATAGGAATATAATTTATCGTAGTCATAATCGCCCATCACTATTCGCCGTTTTAAAGTTAAACACGCTTCAATGGATATTACATTCGGGGATTTTTGTTGCTTAAATAAATTATTACATTTGACTAAGAACAGGTTTTAATGAATTTCAAGTGGGAACGCCAACGCGAGCAATATGATTTCCCATTTCACTCTTGTTGCTTTAGCGACATGAAAGGGAATTCATTTGGGGTTTGTCAACGTGTCGATATTTGGAATTGAATTGTAAATTGTTAGGTACGGTGTTTTATTCTGTATACGTTTGCTATTTGTAAATTAATACCGTAAGGCAAATTTTTGTAATGACTATTAGGAAAATTGTTGTAAGTCTTCCTAATTCCGTTCGTTTCGTACTTATCAATCCAATCAAAAGGTCCTGTGAAAATTATGTTATCGTGTCCACTTTATACAAACAGAAATTAATAACAACCCTTTTGTATTTATCACGCAACAAAGCATAGAAAGCCATCGTTACTGCGAATTCTTGTGCTTGACACGAAAATTGTTTATTCATAAACATGGCAGGTGAAGGAAACAACTCCGAATTGAGTGTCAGCTACAAACACAGTTACAGCTACAGTTTTACTGGTGGTAGGTTTCGGCCGTGGTAAGTCACCACCCACTGAACAAAGCCATGTCGCCAAGCGGCCTATCCGTGTTCCGGCATAATGTTCGGTGTTGCCATTCATGGATGGCGGGTCAGATCAGTTGCGCTGCATGTGCCTAGTGAATGTAGCGTCTCGATCCACTGCCGCCTTCCCAGCTATGCAAGTATGCTCCATCGTAGATCTCATCGTCACTTACCATCAGGTGAGATCGAGATCAAATACTTCCCTATAATGTATAAAAAAAAATTTAATAAAAATGAAGTATCATTTTAAATTTAATTTTGACTAAACTTTCTTTGGCGAAATAAGTGTTTTACGAACAGCACTGCGGAATATTTATGTAATAGAATGCGTAAATATTTAATATATTTATTTTACTTAAAACCTGTGATGATCTCATCAATGTAATTATATTTGACATAAAATATCGTGCAATAGTGGAGAGGCAAGATGATTAAAAATATAATTCTGTGAGACAAAGAGGCGCCTGAATTGAATATGAAATATTCAAACACGCTAAATGATTATTTGCTCTGTGAAAATTGAATTTACAAAGTACAGATGATGACATTGTCCCCATTGTTATATTGAAATTTTACATCTATGTAATTGGATATCTAATGAAATTATTTAATTTAGATATTAATTACTAATATTTACTAAATGCCTCGGTTAAATTAAGTAGACATAGTATTTGAATTATAAGGTAATCAATTAGGCATTTCGGGGTGAGTTTTAATGAAATTACGGAGGCAGCAAAATTAAATAAACCACAGGTATTGTAAAATAGCACTTAACTAAATGAATACTCAAAGTGAGTACTTATATTTACGTTTTGATATTCCTATAGGCACTCGAATGAGTATTGAAAAAAATATGTTTATTAACTGATGCAGTAGGTAGTACTACCTACAAATAATTCTTTACAGAATTTACAACGTAATTACTAACCAGGATTGGCCCTCGAATTGATATGCCTTTGATCAAGTGCAAGCAATCATTTGTATGACATGATTGAATTGTGGGTTGATTTACTGTTCCCTTATACTAGAGCTCTACATTATGTAATACAGAACTGATAATTATACCTATGATTCGACCATAGCAATAGATCGAGCTTTAGTAATGTATACACCCTCGAAGAATAACGTTTACTTTGTAAATGGGGTCAAACTGATAATTTATAATGGAGACGTCTAAGAAACGTTATAATCGTTTAAAACAGGGTTTCTTGTACGAAATGAACTTCTTGAGCAACGTAGGGAGCAAAATGTTCGTGTGTCCTTTTGTAGGCCACTCGAAACTTTCAACATACTGCTACTATGTCACCTACAGTCTATTATTTTTGACTTGCACCCAATTGTTCGTCACCCTATGTTTAACTGAGTCCAAAGATTGGTTCGAAATCATCAATATTGCTCCGAATTTTGGAGTATGTATTATGATCCTTAACAAGTACGGAAAGATACACGCCAACAGAAAATTGTATGACGGAATATTTAAACATTTTCAAAACGATTTGTGGGAAGCCATTGCCGATTCTATTCCTCATACGAGGATCTTATCCAAATATACTAAGATCACTAGGATTATCATCAGATTTCAGTTTTACTATTCAGCTGTTTTGGCAGTAGTTGTCAACTGCTTTCCAAGAATCATTATGTACATCGAGAATTACGTTTTAAACAATGAAAAAACTAACCTCTATCCATTTGATGGGTGGTACCCCTTTGATAAAACCGAATGGTACTACACTGCCTATATCTGGGAGAGCTTTATGACCACCCTGGTCATATTTATCTATGCTTTTGTTAACATGATTCATATCTCTTACACACGGTACATTTGTATGGAGTTGAAGATCCTTGGAAACAGTACAGAAATTCTTATTACTGAAGAAGATGTAGAAAATATAAAGAGGATGGAGGCCGCTGAAAGAGCTCATGCCTATATCAGGAGGAAGACAAAGTTTATTATTGTAAGACACCAGTATTTAGCCAAGTAAGTAAGACGTTCAATACCTATTTTTTATACTTCATGGTATATATTGTTTGATTCAAAGCAGTAATTCTAAAATCTTGATATGTGACTTTTTGTTACAGAATAACATCTGATTTAAACCTAGTGTTAGGTGACGCAATGCTTTTGACTTACATGTTTGGATCAGTCTTCATCTGCCTCACTGTCTTTACTGCTACAGTAAGTTTTGTTTCTTATACAAATAAAGATTTAATATAAACTTATATTACAGCATTGTCTCCCTTACATTTACATTTTTACAGGTGGTTGACAGTTTTTATATGTCTCTACGTTATTTTTCTTTCTTCTGCTCTTTACTTGTAGACGTATTTATTCAATGCATAATGGGACAGCTTTTGATAGATCATGTAAGTAGTTTCCGTACTTTATTCTGCACTGGCACCACTAATAAGTAAACTCGCAATAACATATACCCCATATACCTCTGTGTTGCCCGAAGGCCTGAAAATGTTGGCAGTAGAGTAGAACTTAACCATTACCACTCTACTCTACTCTATCAGCGGAAAGACGTTCACTGCTGGACATAGGTCTCCCCACATGATTACCACACATCACGGTCCTCCACCACTCGCATCCACCGGCGTCTTGCTGCGCGTGTGATATCATCGGTCCACCTTGTGGGGGGCGTCCTACACTTCTTTTTCCGGTAACCGATCTTCCTAACCATTACCATTGTGTATATTTTATGGAGAAACAGGAGCATCACCAAAGCCACTAAAATTCGGTTAGTGCGCACGTTGGTCTTTCCCATATTTCTCTACGCCTCAGAGACGTGGACCCTGCGAGAAGTGGAGAAAAAGAAGATAGACGCTCTAGAAATGTGGTGCTGGAGAAGGTTACTAGGAATATCCTGGACTGAGTTTCGCACCAACATATCTGTGCTCCAAGAACTCCGCATCAGACAGCGTTTATCCACGCTTGTACAGACTCGCATCCTTAATTTCTTTGGACACGTCTCAAGGCGAGAAAATGACTCCATAGAGCGGTTAGTTATACAAGGCAGAGTGGAAGGCACCAGACCACGTGGAAGGTCGCCCATGCGATGGACCGACCAGATTAAGTCTGCCATTGGTGGCCCCCTGCATAAATACACCAGGATGGCATCCAATAGGGAGAGATGGCGAGACTTCGT
Source organism: Pheosia tremula (assembly GCA_905333125.1). Taxonomy (NCBI): domain Eukaryota; kingdom Metazoa; phylum Arthropoda; class Insecta; order Lepidoptera; family Notodontidae; genus Pheosia; species Pheosia tremula. Next base: position 6,892,497 of record HG995404.1, on the reverse strand, counting down.
GAGGCAAGCAACACCAGTCCCAAAACCAAAACATGACGACCACGACCGCTCTGACAAGAGCGTCTCGACTTAGAAGAGATATTTTAGGCATAACAATTACTTATAAAAGTCGTGGTTTCTATTTTAGAGCGAACAATTGGAGAGAGCCATATATTTCGCAGACTGGCCAGGCGCTGATCATGTTACACAAAAAATGCTATTGATATTTCTGACGAGAGCGCAAAAACCTTTTATATTCAGTGCCAAGAACTACCTCACTATGAATCTGGATACTTTTAGCGGCGTACGTATAAATATGTACGCCCGCTCTTTGGAATATATATTATGTGTTTCATCGTAAAAAATATATTTGTATTTTTCAGATCTGTAGTCTGTCATACCAGTTCTTCAATTTACTACGCACTGCTTACTCGGAATGATATGGTATAGCGATCTAGCCTGCACTCTGTTAATAGCTCCTGATTTAGACCATAAGAATACCACTTCAAATATATTAGATTACTTTACACATTTGAACTTCAATCATGTGTTTTATTCCCCTGCTTTAGGGTGCATAGCCCTCAATGGTTAATTACAGTTATCACTAAGATAGGAAAAATAATTTTAGTTACTGAAACTGAAAAGCCATATCCAACCTATTAAACATTGTATTTTATAATGTACATATTTTGTTTATGTACTGGTGAAAAGATTAAGGCACTATGTACCATCACGCATCTTAGATAGTTAAAATTCAAAATCTTAATATATATTAGAGTTTATTTGCTTATTATATAACCGGTAATACCTAAAATGCTGTAGGTATCTATTGCGCGTGTGTAAAGTGGTTGAATTTATAAAAAATCTTGCAATTTTCACTTTCGTATTTCAATTTTTGGTTGAAAATAGAATCTGCCTTCACATTGACACGTAAAACTAGACGTAATATGAATATGTATGAAGAGATTGCCACAGAATAACGGCGTGCATACGACGGTAACAACGAGGGAGCCCGAGCTGACAATGGTACCGTATATTGAATTCGGCTTCGTGCGCAGTCATAAAAGCAAGATGTCTACATTCATATCGAGAGTCGACGTGAGAAATAGGCATTTTGAGATGATATTATTATTTCAGTTGATACGTCGTTAGGTAGTATCGCTTTATTTATTTATTTAAATGCGGTATGGTTACACAATAATCATCGAAACTAAGTATGGACCCATATAAACATAGCGTGATAATATAGGAACTATTTATGAAAGCTAAAAATAAATAAATAAATAGTAATAAATAATAATATTAAATACCATCGGTGGAGTGCAGTGCACCTCTGCCTATGACTTCAGGGAATTCAGGCCTGATAGTCTATGTATACATTTATGTATATATGTATATATACATATATATATATTATGCTTGCTAAAAAATAATAAAAAAGTAAATAAAACTTATCTAATATTAACGATCACGACTGCTGCAAAAGTGCCCCCCGATTAAGTAATAAAAGTAGAATAACACATTTTATTAATTCCTCACGGAATATCGATATAGGACTATAAAGTTTTAATTAGTTTTTCCCTTTAAAAGCATCGAAGAAGCCATCAGTGATCATTCCGGTGGCTCGAGCGAAGATGGGAACAAACTACTGGGCAATAGTTGCCACTTTACTTATTTTACCTTTGGGTGTCATTTCTGAAGATGCGGGTAAGTAGTCATTTTAGAATCTCATCTATACATCTATACATATAAATAAAATTGGAGTGTCTGTTTGTAATATTAAAATAACCGCTTTTTACTAAGTGCATTTGGATGTATACACGTTACCTATACCGAAACAATTTTTTTTTCAATTTTTGTCTGTCTGTCTGTCTGTCTGTCTGTCCGTCTGTCTGTCTGTCCGTCTGTCTGTCTGTCTGTCTGTCTGTCTGTCTGTCTGTTTGTTCCGGGTAATCTCTGAAATGGCTGGACCGATTTTGACGGGAATTTCACTGGCAGATAGCTGATGTAACAAGGAGTAACATAGGCTACTTTTATTTAAGAAAAAAAAATTGGATCTCTCGAAAAAAAATTAAAACCAATGTTGCAGCGCTGCGCCTGATTAAAGTTTGATAGCAACAATCTGCAATGCGTCCCGCGGGATCAGAACGCGAGCAGGCTGTTACCAACGGCTGAGTCTTTGTTAAATACCACGCGGACGAAGTCGCGGGCAACAGCTAGTGTTCTATATATGTACTCGTATATGTTCCTATACCTCGCTTATTTTATATTCAATTATGGTCATGGTCTCAAAACGTCTCTGACAATGGAATGTAATTGAGTACATAGGTTATTTAAAAATACTTACCATGATTTATACTATACTAGCTATTACCCGCGACTCCGTCCGTGTGGTATTTAACAAAGACACAACCGTTGGCAACAGCCTCCTCGCACGTTCTGAGTCCGCGGGACGCATTGCAGGTTGTTGCTATCAAACTTAATCAGGCGCTGCGCTGCAATATTGCTTTTTTTTTCGTGAGGTCCTATTTTTTTTCTAAAATAAAAGTAGCCTAAGTTACTCCTTGTTACATCAGCTATCTGCCAGTGAAAGTCCCGTCAAAATCGGTCCAGCCATTTCAGAGATTAGCCGGAACAAACAGACAGACAGACAGACAGACAAAAAATGTTAAAAATGTTGTTTTGGTATAGGTACCGTGTATACATCCAAATGCACTTAGTAAAAAGCGGTTATTTTGATATTACAAACAGACACTCCAATTTTATTTATATGTATAGATGTATAGATTTAGTTACTTTACATTGGCATCACATTGTTTTTTAATAAGAAAAAAAAATATGCCGTTCTATGGTACCCCTAATACATGCATCGCTGTGTGTGGGATCGTACAGCTGGTATGTCTATCTGGGGATAGCTGTTTATAATTTTTTGATTGTGCCCTTGTAAAATTAGTAAATTTTTCAGATATCACTGAAGAGATAAAAAACATTGCGCGTAACATCGCGGCATCCAGTAAGCACCCTTTTTTTTCTAACACCGACAGAGATAGGAGACATCCGCTACACTTTTATAGGTTATATATTGAAGAAGTCTCAGCAGCATATAGACGCGATGTGATGAGATCTTTAATATGTTCAAGAGAATTTAATGAAGGCCGCAATATCCATATTGAATTCGTTAGTTAGCGAGCTTAGTTTGCTTTTTGATGACATATGGTGCCGAGACGTGGTCGACTATGGGCCGCATAAGAAGGCTCAAGGTCGCTCAACGCGTAATGGAGAGAGCTATGCTCGGGGTTTCGCTACGCGTTAGAATCAGAAATGAAGAGATCCGTAGACGAACTGGAGTAACCGACATAGCTCAAAGAATTTCCAAGTTGAAGTGGCAGTGGGCAGGGCACATAGCTCGCATAACCGATGGCCGTTGGGGCAGGAAGGTTCTAGAATGGCGACCACGAATCGGAAGACGAAGTGTAGGACGGCCCCCCCACAAAGTGGACTGATGACATCACACGCGTCGCAGGAAGCCGGTGGATGCGAGTGGCGGAGGACCGTGATGTGTGGAAGTCGTTGGGGGAGGCCTATGTCCAGCAGTGGACGTCTATCGGCTGATTGATTGATTGATTGAATTAGCGAGCTTACTTTGCTATTCTTGCTCACTCACATGTCCCTGTCATTACTTCCGGCCCAGAATCAGCCCCTAACCAATCGTGAACGCACTACTAAACTTTATTTATTAATTCTTAAACACTTACAGTATTGTCTTTTGATTCAAAATGGTTCGATAGGTAACCGAATTTATATCATTGGTAAATGTATTGTATGATAGGTCTTGCAGCTATTATTTTTATATAAAGGACGAAGATATATAAAAAACAGTTTGACTCGGTTAAAACATAAGAAAATATTTCCTGTTAAAATGCAACACGTACTTAATAACCAAACCTTATCGATTTTTGCAAGTGGTAATCCTGGGAGGTTAAAATCTATTTTTTTTTTTAAATTTAATAATGGTTATATAACATGGGGTTAATACATTCAGTTTTTTTGCGTCACTACGGGTTAAACGATCCCAAGTCGACACATACCTCCAAGTCCTCAATTAAGTTTCTCTTGCCATGTGTACATCGAATAGAATGTATTACAGGGAGCAATGGAGGGTCTAGTTCAGCTTCATCGAGCGCGGCCGCCATCGCTGCTGCTCAAGGTATGATCAGTCTGAACTTTTAACGAATAAAAACAAATAGCTACAGTAAAATTACTTAGATACGTCGCAGTAGGTAGTATGTTTAGTTACTTACTTACTTTTATTTACTTGAACAGTCAGTTGAGGTAGACCGCTTGAAGGTTTGAAAAATAACGTTTCCATTGGTTGCAAGTTTATTGGTGGCATATTCTTTACTCGAACATCGAACTAGGACGCTGGGAGTATGATGTTCGAGTTGAAAATATGCCTCGCCCTCTACGCCCTAAAGCTTGCAACGTTGTTCTTGTATTCTTGGCAATAACTTGTTAGGTGCTTTAAACACGACGAAAATTATTAGCACAAGATTTTATAAGCCTCACTCAGTCCCTAATATATTAAGTATAGTATAGGTAAATCAAGGATGCAACTTCAAGACTAATAATTAATAATACATCTTTAATTCTAGAACTTATTACAGAATTAGAAAAGGAAGGCGAAGCACTGTCCAGCGCTAGCTCTTCAGCTAGTTCTACTGGTAATCAAGCTTGCTTATTTTCAATTGAACTATTTAGTTTAATTGAATAAAGGAAGGCAAATTTTTAGCTTATATTTATAATATTGACTTCTTTTATTTTTGCGAATACTAGGCATTTTTTTTTTTTAAATTAGTGTTTAATTTCAATTATGTTTGTAAGATAAAAAAATGCCTTCTTTTTTTAAAATTAATGCTTTGTTTTTTTAAATACATATTCCTTACACAGTTATTCAGAGATATTTGTAAATTAAAGTGTTTATCGCATTACAGCAAATTCAGCAGACGGAGTTAGTTCATCTCGTTCAGATGCCCTCGCAAATGCTTACAATGAGGGTAAGATAAATGTTCACATAGATAATTGTAATTCCTTTCGTAAAAAAATAGTGTTAATGATCATTATAAATATTAACAGGCTTAATGAATGGAGTGACGGCAGGTTCTCAAGCATCGAGCCGTAAGTGTCCATCAAATTATTAATCAAAGTCAACGTCAAAGTCAAATCATTTATTTCGTATAGGCCTACGGGGGCACTTACAAATTGTCATTACATTTTTTATTTTTTTTCTTCTTCAATCTCCAAGTAGACACATTACATGACGGGTGATGAGCCAATATAACGAGAGATTCCAATGATAAAATAAGTAAATATATATTGGAATACAAAGAACACAGCGCACCGGCCATAGATCATCGAAACAAAGAACAAACGTTTTTATTCGCTTTGACTTAGGCATTTGACATAGGCTTACTTCCTTACAACATAACCACTTCCAGATAGTTAACTTTGAAATACGTATCCTAAGCACCGCATTGCTAATTAGTAGCCAAAAATAATTTATAGGCAAGGCTAGTCCCTACATTTTTAGACGTTATAAACTGTATCAAACGTCACATAGTACTGCGCAAATCAAAACTCTTGTGTGTGATATGACGTTTGATAAAGTTATAGAACGTCTATAAATTTGGGGGTAAGTGCTGACTTTTAGCTTCGGCTATTCCAAATGTTTTTTCTATCCTTTTGGTATTGAAATGACTACAAAAAAATTTTGAAATATTCCAGAGGCAGCATCGAGTTCTCTCATCCTACCAACTACTCCCGCGACTGCGGGAGCAAATGGTCAATCAGGTAATTAGTTTATACCATTTCAATCGGACCCATACAATCAGGTTCACTATTTAAAAAAAAAAACTATAATTTAATAGCATGCTCAATATTATTTCGACACTCGATATAATTACTTAATACGAATTAAATTTGCCTATACCATCGGTGAAATGTGTTTCCACTGAAGTGCACCTCTGCCCACCCCTTTGGGAAACACAGATATCATAGTAGTGTACAAATTAAGAAGTCGTAATGAATTATTAACATACGCTCTATTCTAACGCAAGCCTAATAATAATAATATGAGATGTTTTTTAATGTCCCACTGTTGGGTACGGACCTCCTTAATGCGAGTGGTTCACATGTACCACTCGCATTAAGGAGTGGACAGATATGGACATAGTCCACGCCGGCTATATGCGGCTTGGCAGCCTCCACACGCCTTTCGAGGGGCTCTCTCAGACAAGCAGGTTTCCTCACGATGTTTCACTTTAGCGTTGAGCAGGTGATATTTATGGTCAAAATGACATTCGCAAATGGAATCCAGAAAACCTAAAGGTGCGTGCAGGGAATGAACCTGTGATCCTCTTTACCTAAGAGAGCGTTCTACCATCTCGGGTATCACTGCAATACCGGAAACCTTGTTATTATTTTTGTACTTTTAGAAGCTGCTACCGTTATTCCTGACATACCAGTACACAGCATTACTTCTGCGCAAGCGAGTGCGTCTGCTCTTAGTGGTAAGTACCTCACTAAGGCCACAACCCACAAACCACTAGAAGTACTTGCTTACCCTACTGTATCTTAGTTATGGACCATACAAATAACATGATTTCTATTACCGAGAGAAGCAATGGCCTAAATTAAACCCCTAAGTGTACATCAAAGCTTAGTCTTTTAGTCACTCACTTACTCAACATCATCAACTATATATTTTTTTGTGTTTACCACATAGTAATTTTGCTCACTTTGTTCAAGATTTGGCCAATGCCCAGAGGCTATCGGAAGCTTTAGCTCACGGTAAGTCCTGGTTTCATTGTTAACGAACAGTCTATCCATCAAGGAAGTGGAACATATTTTTTAAATAAACATTAACACCCTATTCATGAAATGCTTTTATTTAACAGCAAATTCACAGGCTGGGTCTGGCACTGCATCAACTACTACTACGGCTGTTGTTGGTAAATATCGTTAATGTTTCGTCTTAAATAGGCAGCAATTTAAAACATAAGCAGTGATAGCCGAGTTAGTAAAAAAGTTATTTCAGAAATTAAAAAGCTTGACTGCGTAAAAAGAAGAAAATGTAAAGAAATGAACGAGTCAAATAGTGTAGAATTTTGTTAAGTTATGTTAAATAACTTCTCCATTGAATTAGATTCATGATCGATACACACATCTTCAATCTCGCAAATCGGTTGATGAAAGAATCATCAAAGTCGGGGCACGCGTTTCTTGTCTAGAGCGCGACAAAGGAACAAACATACAGACATACATACGAAGGCTGATTAACACATTACCCATCTTTGCGTCGCGCAGTCCTATAAGAAACGGCTTGCCGGTTAAAAACCGGTTGCGACTCCCGAAGATTTTTGGATTTCATGTACTTATTACATTTTTACTCACCTTTTTTCTACTTCATATTAAAATATTTTTATGAGCAGTTATTCATGTACAGAATAAAACAATTTTAAATAATATTATTAAAACACGTGGTTGGTGTTAGAAGGGTGAAAATTTAGGGTTGTATGTATTTTATTGCCACATTGTAAAATAATAAAAATAAAAAAAAATGCACAAAAAAATAAAAAATAAATGTTAGGGGTGGACCCTAACCCTTATCACTTAGGAGTTTGAGAAATAGATAGTAGCCGATTCTCAGTCCTACTGAATATGCATATAAAATTTCATAAAAATCGGTCAAGCCGTTTCGGAGGAGTATGGTAACTAGCATTGTGACACGAGAATTTTATATATAAGATAAGATAGTGATATAGATTTTAGTGCCGCTAAGAATGTTAATAGTAAACTTATAAATAAACTAAACACATCAATTATTACATAATACATTTACAGTAACGAGTACGAAACCAAGTAAACCAGGTAGCACACCAAGTGTATCAGACGCTGCGCCAAGTCAACCAGGAGGCTTACCAAGTGGAAAGGGAGGTTCACAAGGTGGACAAGGAAATACATCTGGTGGATCAGGAGGATCGCCAAGCCAACCAGGAGACTTACCAGGTGGAAAGGGAGGTTCACAAGGTGGGCCAGAACGTACATCTGGTGGATCAGGAGGTTCGCCAAGCCAACCAGGAACCTCTACTGGAGCAAATGCTCTATCAGGTAATAAGTTTATAATAATTCACACGGACCCATACAATCGGGTTCACTAATTAAATAAATAATATTTCTATAATTTAATAGCATGCTCAATATTATTTCGACACTCGATATCGTTACTTAATACGAATTAAATTTACCTATACCATCGGTGAAATGTGTTTCCACTGAAGTGCACCTCTGTGCACCCCTTTGGGGAACACAGATGTCATAGTAGTGTACAAATTAAGAAGTCGTAATGAATTATTAACATACGCTCTATTCTAACTAAATATGAGATGATTTTTTAATGTCCCACTGTTGGGTACGGACCTCCTTAATGCGAGTGGTTCACATGTACCACTCGCATTAAGGAGTGGACAGACATGGACATAATCCACGCTGGCTCAATGCGGCTTGGCAGCCTCCACACGCCTTTCGAGGGGCTCTCTCAGACAAGCAGGTTTCCTCACGATGTTTCACTTTAGCGTTGAGCAGGTGATATTTATGGTCGAAAATTACATTCGTAAATGGAATCCAGAAATCCAAAAGGTGTTTGCCGGGATTGAACCTGTGATCCTCTTTACCTAAGAGAGCGTTCTACCAACTCGGGTATCACTGCAATACCGGAAACCTTATTATTATTTTTGTACTTTTGGAAGTTGGTACCGTTATTCCTGTCATACCAGTACACAACATTGCTTCTTCGCAAGCGAGTGCGTCTGCTCGTAGTGGTAAGTACCTCACTAAGGCCACAACCCACAAACCACTAGAAGTACTTGCTTACCCTACTGTATCTTAGTTATGGACCATACAAATAACATGATTTCTATTACCGAGAGAAGCAATGGCCTAAATTAAACCCCTAAGTGTACATCAAAGCTTAGTCTTTTTGTCACTCACTTACTCAACATCATCAACTATATATTTTTTTGTGTTTACCACATAGTCATTTTGCTCACTTTGTTCAAGATTTGGCCAATGCCCAGAGGCTATCGGAAGCTTTAGCTCACGGTAAGTCCTGGTTTCATTGTTAACGAACAGTCTATCCATCAAGGAAGTGGCACATAAAATATTATATAAACATTAACACCCTATTCATGAAATGCTTTTATTTAACAGCAAATTCACAGGCTGGGTCTGGCACTGCATCAACTACTACTACGGCTGTTGTTGGTAAATATCATGAATATTTATTCTTAAATAGCAGCAATTTAAAACATAAGCAGTGATAGCTTAGTTAGTAAAAGAGATTATTTAGAAGTTAAAAAGCTTGACTGTGCAAAAAGTGAACTTAAAAGAAAATGAAAGAGAAAAAGAAAAAAAAACGAGTCAAATAGTGTAGAATTTTGTTAAGTTATGTTAAATAACTTCACCATTGAATTAGATTCATGATCAATACACATCTTCAATCTTGCAAATCGGTTGATGAAAGAATCATCGAAGTCGGCGCACGCGTTTCGTGTTTAGATCGCCACAAAGGAACAAACATACAGACATACATACGCAGGCTCATAAACACATTACCCACCTTTACGTCGCGCAGTCCTATGAAAAAAACGGCTTACCGATTCAAAACCTGTCGTGACCCTCTAAGATTTTTGGATTTCATGAACTGAGTAGGTACATTTAACTCACCTTTTTTTCTATTTTATATTAAAATATTTTTATGAGCAGTTATTCATGTACAGAATAAAGCAATTTTAAACAATATAATTAGAAAAAATATTTTCAATAATAACCGATAAGACTCAATTGATCAAAAAGTATGTTTGCATATATCTTTTGCACTGGTGGTAGGCTTCGGCCGTGGCTAGTCACCACCCACTGAACAAAGCCATGTCGCCAAGCGGCCTAACCGTGTTCCGGCATGATGTTCGGTGTTGCCATTCATGGATGGCGGGTCAGATCAGTTGCGCTGCATGTGCCTGGTGAATGTAGCGTCTCGATCTACTGCCGCTTTCCTACCTAGGCAAGTATGCTCCATCGTAGATCTCATCGTCACTTACCATCAGGTGAGATCGAGATCAAATACTTGCCTATAATGAATAAAAATAATATCTAATTATTCCCGTTTCTATAATATTTATTGTATGTTTTGTTATGCTACAGCATTCATTAAACATTATATGAACATGTATGCAACTCGTTAAAAATAGCCACTTGGATTGCGTAGTCAAACTAGGAAACTTATAGTTTCGTCATATTCATCTGTCCGTCTGATTTATGACTATCATTTTATTTAGACTGCTGAGAGTCTGAGATTAAATGTTTCCAACCATCTAGCCCGAGGCTATAAAACTGAAATTTGGCACATTCATATAAAAGTACTAGCTGTCCCGGCGAAGATTGTACCGCCTCAATAAATAATATATTTGTTTTGTGATTTTATCCCATGTACAAATAGTTACTTATTCTGCGATTTGGAGAGGAGACAAATTAAAAAATTAAAAGATCACAAAAATTGGGCCTCCCATTCTTGAGGCCTAAATAGTGTAACTAACACGACTTTGTTTTAAATACAAATAGAGCAAGAACAAAACACGATAAAATTCATAAACATAGTTCTATTTCAATGTATAGTATTCCCGTAAACATAAGAAATCAATATACATATAGAGATATAGTTTTTAGTGCCGCTAAGCATGTTAATAGTAAACTTGTAAATAAAATATAAACAACAACTATTACATCATACATTCACAGTAACGAGTACGAGACCAAGTAAACCAGGAGGTTCACCAAGCCAACCAGGAAGTTCACCGAGCCAACCAGGAGGTTCGCCAAGCCAACCAGGAGGAACACCAAGCCAACCTGGAGGTTCACCAAACCAACCAGGAGGCTCATCAAGTGGAGAGGGAGGCTCAAGTGGACAAGGAAATAAAACTAAAGGATCAGAAGGTTCACCAAACCAACCAGGAGGCTCATCAAGTGGAGAGGGAGGTTCGCCAAGCCAACCAGGAGGCTCATCAATTGGAGAGGGAGGCTCACCAAGCCAACCAGGAGGCTCATCAAGTGGAGAGGGAGGCTCAAGTGGACAAGGAAATAAAACTAAAGGATCAGAAGGTTCACCAAGCCAACCTGGAGGATCACCAAGCCAACCAGGAGGTTCACCAAGCCAACCTGGAGGTTCACCAAGCCAACCAGGAGGTTCACCAAACCAACCAGGAGGCTCATCAAGTGGAGAGGGAGGCTCAAGTGGACAAGGAAATAAAACTAAAGGATCAGAAGGTTCACCAAACCAACCAGGAGGCTCATCAAGTGGAGAGGGAGGTTCGCCAAGCCAACCTGGAGGTTCATCAAGTGAAGAGGGAGGCTCAAGTGGACAAGGAAATAAAACTAAAGGATCAGAAGGTTCACCAAACCAACCAGGAGGCTCATCAAGTGGAGAGGGAGGTTCGCCAAGCCAACCAGGAGGTTCATCAAGTGAAGAGGGAGGCTCAAGTGGACAAGGAAATAAAACTAAAGGATCAGAAGGTTCACCAAACCAACCAGGAGGCTCATCAAGTGGAGAGGGAGGCTCAAGTGGACAAGGAAATAAAACTAAAGGATCAAAAGGTTCACCAAGCCAACCTGGAGGATCACCAAGCCAACCAGGAGGTTCACCAAGCCAACCTGGAGGTTCACCAAGCCAACCAGGAGGTTCACCAAACCAACCAGGAGGCTCATCAAGTGGAGAGGGAGGCTCAAGTGGACATGGAAATAAAACTAAAGGATCAGAAGGTTCACCAAACCAACCAGGAGGCTCATCAAGTGGAGAGGGAGGTTCGCCAAGCCAACCAGGAGGTTCATCAAGTGAAGAGGGAGGCTCAAGTGGACAAGGAAATAAAACTAAAGGATCAGAAGGTTCACCAAACCAACCAGGAGGCTCATCAAGTGGAGAGGGAGGTTCGCCAAGCCAACCAGGAGGTTCATCAAGTGAAGAGGGAGGCTCAAGTGGACAAGGAAATAAAACTAAAGGATCAGAAGGTTCACCAAACCAACCAGGAGGCTCATCAAGTGGAGAGGGAGGCTCAAGTGGACAAGGAAATAAAACTAAAGGATCAAAAGGTTCACCAAGCCAACCTGGAGGATCACCAAGCCAACCAGGAGGTTCACCAAGCCAACCTGGAGGTTCACCAAGCCAACCAGGAGGTTCACCAAGCCAACCTGGAGGTTCACCAAGCCAACCGGGAGGTTCACCAAACCAACCAGGAGGCTCATCAAGTGGAGAGGGAGGCTCAAGTGGACAAGGAAATAAAACTAAAGGATCAGAAGGTTCACCAAACCAACCAGGAGGCTCATCAAGTGGAGAGGGAGGTTCGCCAAGCCAACCAGGAGGTTCATCAAGTGAAGAGGGAGGCTCAAGTGGACAAGGAAATAAGACTAAAGGATCAGAAGGTTCACCAAACCAACCAGGAGGCTCATCAAGTGGAGAGGGAGGCTCAAGTGGACAAGGAAATAAAACTAAAGGATCAAAAGGTTCACCAAGCCAACCTGGAGGATCACCAAGCCAACCAGGAGGTTCACCAAGCCAACCTGGAGGTTCACCAAGCCAACCAGGAGGTTCACCAAACCAACCAGGAGGCTCATCAAGTGGAGAGGGAGGCTCAAGTGGACATGGAAATAAAACTAAAGGATCAGAAGGTTCACCAAACCAACCAGGAGGCTCATCAAGTGGAGAGGGAGGTTCGCCAAGCCAACCAGGAGGTTCATCAAGTGAAGAGGGAGGCTCAAGTGGAAAAGGAAATAAAACAAAAGGATCAGAAGGTTCACCAAACCAACCAGGAGGCTCATCAAGTGGAGAGGGAGGTTCGCCAAGCCAACCAGGAGGTTCATCAAGTGAAGAGGGAGGCTCAAGTGGACAAGGAAATAAAACTAAAGGATCAGAAGGTTCACCAAACCAACCAGGAGGCTCATCAAGTGGAGAGGGAGGCTCAAGTGGACAAGGAAATAAAACTAAAGGATCAAAAGGTTCACCAAGCCAACCTGGAGGATCACCAAGCCAACCAGGAGGTTCACCAAGCCAACCTGGAGGTTCACCAAGCCAACCAGGAGGTTCACCAAACCAACCAGGAGGCTCATCAAGTGGAGAGGGAGGCTCAAGTGGACATGGAAATAAAACTAAAGGATCAGAAGGTTCACCAAACCAACCAGGAGGCTCATCAAGTGGAGAGGGAGGTTCGCCAAGCCAACCAGGAGGTTCATCAAGTGAAGAGGGAGGCTCAAGTGGACAAGGAAATAAAACTAAAGGATCAGAAGGTTCACCAAACCAACCAGGAGGCTCATCAAGTGGAGAGGGAGGCTCAAGTGGACAAGGAAATAAAACTAAAGGATCAAAAGGTTCACCAAGCCAACCAGGAGGTTCACCAAGCCAACCTGGAGGTTCACCAAGCCAACCAGGAGGTTCACCAAGCCAACCAGGAGGTACACCAAGCCAACCTGGAGGTTCACCAAGCCAACCAGGAGGTTCACCAAGCCAACCGGGAGGTTCACCAAACCAACCAGGAGGCTCATCAAGTGGAGAGGGAGGCTCAAGTGGACAAGGAAATAAAACTAAAGGATCAGAAGGTTCACCAAACCAACCAGGAGGCTCATCAAGTGGAGAGGGAGGCTCAAGTGGACAAGGAAATAAAACTAAAGGATCAAAAGGTTCACCAAGCCAACCTGGAGGATCACCAAGCCAACCAGGAGGTTCACCAAGCCAACCTGGAGGTTCACCAAGCCAACCAGGAGGTTCACCAAGCCAACCTGGAGGTTCACCAAGCCAACCAGGAGGTTCACCAAGCCAACCAGGAGGTTCACCAAGCCAACCTGGAGGTTCACCAAGCCAACCAGGAGGTTCACCAAGCCAACCGGGAGGTTCACCAAACCAACCAGGAGGCTCATCAAGTGGAGAGGGAGGCTCAAGTGGACAAGGAAATAAAACTAAAGGATCAGAAGGTTCACCAAACCAACCAGGAGGCTCATCAAGTGGAGAGGGAGGCTCAAGTGGACAAGGAAATAAAACTAAAGGATCAAAAGGTTCACCAAGCCAACCTGGAGGATCACCAAGCCAACCAGGAGGTTCACCAAGCCAACCTGGAGGTTCACCAAGCCAACCAGGAGGTTCACCAAACCAACCAGGAGGCTCATCAAGTGGAGAGGGAGGCTCAAGTGGACATGGAAATAAAACTAAAGGATCAGAAGGTTCACCAAACCAACCAGGAGGCTCATCAAGTGGAGAGGGAGGTTCGCCAAGCCAACCAGGAGGTTCATCAAGTGAAGAGGGAGGCTCAAGTGGACAAGGAAATAAAACTAAAGGATCAGAAGGTTCACCAAACCAACCAGGAGGCTCATCAAGTGGAGAGGGAGGTTCGCCAAGCCAACCAGGAGGTTCACCAAGCCAACCTGGAGGTTCACCAAGCCAACCAGGAGGTTCACCAAGCCAACCAGGAGGTTCACCAAGCCAACCTGGAGGTTCACCAAGCCAACCAGGAGGTTCACCAAGCCAACCTGGAGGTTCACCAAGCCAACCAGGAGGTTCACCAAGCCAACCGGGAGGTTCACCAAACCAACCAGGAGGCTCATCAAGTGGAGAGGGAGGCTCAAGTGGACAAGGAAATAAAACTAAAGGATCAGAAGGTTCACCAAACCAACCAGGAGGCTCATCAAGTGGAGAGGGAGGTTCGCCAAGCCAACCAGGAGGTTCATCAAGTGAAGAGGGAGGCTCAAGTGGACAAGGAAATAAAACTAAAGGATCAGAAGGTTCACCAAACCAACCAGGAGGCTCATCAAGTGGAGAGGGAGGCTCAAGTGGACAAGGAAATAAAACTAAAGGATCAAAAGGTTCACCAAGCCAACCTGGAGGATCACCAAGCCAACCAGGAGGTTCACCAAGCCAACCTGGAGGTTCACCAAGCCAACCAGGAGGTTCACCAAACCAACCAGGAGGCTCATCAAGTGGAGAGGGAGGCTCAAGTGGACATGGAAATAAAACTAAAGGATCAGAAGGTTCACCAAACCAACCAGGAGGCTCATCAAGTGGAGAGGGAGGTTCGCCAAGCCAACCAGGAGGTTCATCAAGTGAAGAGGGAGGCTCAAGTGGACAAGGAAATAAAACTAAAGGATCAGAAGGTTCACCAAACCAACCAGGAGGCTCATCAAGTGGAGAGGGAGGTTCGCCAAGCCAACCAGGAGGTTCATCAAGTGAAGAGGGAGGCTCAAGTGGACAAGGAAATAAAACTAAAGGATCAGAAGGTTCACCAAACCAACCAGGAGGCTCATCAAGTGGAGAGGGAGGCTCAAGTGGACAAGGAAATAAAACTAAAGGATCAAAAGGTTCACCAAGCCAACCTGGAGGATCACCAAGCCAACCAGGAGGTTCACCAAGCCAACCTGGAGGTTCACCAAGCCAACCAGGAGGTTCACCAAGCCAACCTGGAGGTTCACCAAGCCAACCAGGAGGTTCACCAAGCCAACCAGGAGGGTCACCAAACCAACCAGGAGGCTCATCAAGTGGAGAGGGAGGCTCAAGTGGACAAGGAAATAAAACTAAAGGATCAGAAGGTTCACCAAACCAACCAGGAGGCTCATCAAGTGGAGAGGGAGGCTCAAGTGGACAAGGAAATAAAACTAAAGGATCAAAAGGTTCACCAAGCCAACCTGGAGGATCACCAAGCCAACCAGGAGGTTCACCAAGCCAACCTGGAGGTTCACCAAACCAACCAGGAGGTTCACCAAACCAACCAGGAGGCTCATCAAGTGGAGAGGGAGGCTCAAGTGGACATGGAAATAAAACTAAAGGATCAGAAGGTTCACCAAACCAACCAGGAGGCTCATCAAGTGGAGAGGGAGGTTCGCCAAGCCAACCAGGAGGTTCATCAAGTGAAGAGGGAGGCTCAAGTGGACAAGGAAATAAAACTAAAGGTTCAGAAGGTTCACCAAACCAACCAGGAGGCTCATCAAGTGGAGAGGGAGGTTCGCCAAGCCAACCAGGAGGTTCACCAAGCCAACCTGGAGGTTCACCAAGCCAACCAGGAGGTTCACCAAGCCAACCAGGAGGTTCACCAAGCCAACCTGGAGGTTCACCAAGCCAACCAGGAGGTTCACCAAGCCAACCTGGAGGTTCACCAAGCCAACCAGGAGGTTCACCAAGCCAACCGGGAGGTTCACCAAACCAACCAGGAGGCTCATCAAGTGGAGAGGGAGGCTCAAGTGGACAAGGAAATAAAACTAAAGGATCAGAAGGTTCACCAAACCAACCAGGAGGCTCATCAAGTGGAGAGGGAGGTTCGCCAAGCCAACCAGGAGGTTCATCAAGTGAAGAGGGAGGCTCAAGTGGACAAGGAAATAAAACTAAAGGATCAGAAGGTTCACCAAACCAACCAGGAGGCTCATCAAGTGGAGAGGGAGGCTCAAGTGGACAAGGAAATAAAACTAAAGGATCAAAAGGTTCACCAAGCCAACCTGGAGGATCACCAAGCCAACCAGGAGGTTCACCAAGCCAACCTGGAGGTTCACCAAGCCAACCAGGAGGTTCACCAAACCAACCAGGAGGCTCATCAAGTGGAGAGGGAGGCTCAAGTGGACATGGAAATAAAACTAAAGGATCAGAAGGTTCACCAAACCAACCAGGAGGCTCATCAAGTGGAGAGGGAGGTTCGCCAAGCCAACCAGGAGGTTCATCAAGTGAAGAGGGAGGCTCAAGTGGACAAGGAAATAAAACTAAAGGATCAGAAGGTTCACCAAACCAACCAGGAGGCTCATTAAGTGGAGAGGGAGGTTCGCCAAGCCAACCAGGAGGTTCATCAAGTGAAGAGGGAGGCTCAAGTGGACAAGGAAATAAAACTAAAGGATCAGAAGGTTCACCAAACCAACCAGGAGGCTCATCAAGTGGAGAGGGAGGCTCAAGTGGACAAGGAAATAAAACTAAAGGATCAGAAGGTTCACCAAACCAACCAGGAGGCTCATCAAGTGGAGAGGGAGGTTCGCCAAGCCAACCAGGAGGCTCATCAAGTGGAGAGGGAGGCTCAAGTGGACAAGGAAATACAACTAAAGGATCAGAAGGTTCACCAAGCCAACCTGGAGGTTCACCAAGCCAACCTGGAGGTTTACCAAGCCAACCAGGAGGTTCGCCAAACCAACCAGGAGGATCACCAAGCCAACCAGGAGGATCATCAAGTGGAGAGGGAGGCTCAAGTGGACAAGGAAATAAAACTAAAGGATCAGAAGGTTCACCAAGCCAACCTGGAGGTTCACCATGCCATCCTGGAGGTTCACCAAGCCAACCAGGAGGTTCACCAAGCCAACCAGGAGGTTCACCAAGCCAACTAGGAGGTTCACCAAGCCAACTAGGAGGTTCACCAAGCCAACCAGGAGGGTCACCAAGCCAACCAGGAGGTTCACCAAGCCAACCAGGAGGTTCACCAAACCAACCAGGAGGCTCATCAAGTGGAGAGGGAGGCTCACCAAGCCAACCAGGAGGCTCGCCAAACCAACCAGGAGGTTCACCAAACCAACCAGGAAGCTCATCAAGTGGAGAGGGAGGCTCAAGTGGACAAGGAAATAAAACTAAAGGATCAGAAGGTTCACCAAGCCAACCTGGAGGTTCACCAAGCCAACCTGGAGGTTCACCAAGCCAACCAGGAGGCTCGCCAAACCAACCAGGAGGTTCACCAAACCAACCAGGAGGCTCATCAAGTGGAGAGGGAGGCTCAAGTGGACAAGGAAATAAAACTAAAGGATCAGAAGGCTCACCAGGCCAACCTGGAGGTTCACCAAGCCAACCTGGAGGTTCACCAAGCCAACCTGGAGGTTCACCAAGCCAACCAGGAGGTTCACCTAGCCAACCAGGAGGTTCACCAAGCCAACCAGGAGGTTCGCCAAACCAACCAGGAGGTTCACCAAGCCAACCAGGAGGTTCAGCAAACCAACCAGGAGGCTCACTAAGTGGAGCGGGAGGTTCGCCAAGCTCATCTGGATCTAATGAATCGGATGGATCAAGCAGCTCTGAACCAGATGAAAGTTCAGCATCGGGTCAAACTAGTGAGTCTTCAGAGTCTAATGAATCAAGTAGCTCACCAAGCGGAGCGGGTAGTAATCCAACTGGACCTGGACGCAGCACAACTGCACATCACAAGCATTATTATCCCCTTGGCCGTTCTATCTATGAATATTTAGAAGGATTGCTTGATCCATTTGACATTTACAGTCCAATAACAGAAGGTTGGTAAATTAGTTTTTTTTGTTTACTTTGATAAACCTTGAATATTTTTTTAAATAATTTCGATTTTGTTGTATTATGTATGTTTTGTGTGTTACGAGTAATTAGTACTGAATTCATATTTTTTAGCTCGAAATCGGGCCAGAACGAGAGGCTCTTCAATTAGTCACAGAAGACGCAGGCCACGTTTGTGCTACTGTCGCAACCAACCAGAAGATCCACAATAAGGTAATGCCTAAACATAATGTTAATTTACTTAGTACATGTTATGTAAACTGAAAGACACTGATTGATTTGAATCAAGAGAAGTGGTGTCGCTCTCTTTCCTGTCACACACGCACTGACATAGCTACGATGTCATGTCCCTGTAGCCGTACACTGTTTCTGATCATTATTTTTTTACATTTATTTATTTATATCACCTAGGTTGATTGCCTCCACAGGTGACAGGAGGGCTGGCTCTTTCCTCGCTCAAAAACATTAGTTTGATTATACAGCGAGGGAATGCAGCCAGTATTCTTGCCACCATTCCACGCGGACAAGGTCTTTTTGGTACATAGTATGTTGTAATACTATGTTTTAGTATTTTTTATTTTCCTGTTTTTAAATATTAAGTTATTTTGATAACTAACATTATTTCAATTTCATTATTCGTACAACAATAATAAATTATGACATGAATCAAAATAAATGTATCATAACTACTATTGTGACTTTATATACTCATAAGATGCGAGGTATAAATAGCCTAGGAGTCCTTGGACTATAGATACATTATTATTTTACATGCTTAGGACACTTCGTAATTATGATAAGTAAATAAGTTACCTTTTTATGTATATACCAGTTAGTCCGGCAAACTTCCTATCGCCTTTTTCTCATACACTTGATTCTGGTGTATGAGAAAATGAGAATCTTTATTGTTATTTTCTATGATTTTTCCCATGTCTTGATAGTTATTCTAATATTTGGGGCGGAGATAGATTAAATAAATCATTCAATTATTTTATCAATCAATATAAATTAATCATTAAATAAATTTGGTCCACCCGTTCTTAAGTTATAAATGAATCTAACACAACTTTATTTTATATATGATGACGACCTGATAAGCGCAGTTGGTAGGATCTATCTTTGCGTGATGGACGCGAATGTTTGTACCCGAGTCATGGATGTTTAGTATATATATACGTATTATATACTGAGTTTGTCCTCAGTCCATTGCAGGGTAGCCATAATACAAGCGTTGCTTACTATGGGACCGTATAGTTGGTGTGTTAGTCTGGCGATATGTTGATTTTACTTTAACAAATCAAGTCTATGGACTTAAGGTTTAAGTCGTTATTTCTTGTATTATATTTTATTAATATTGTTCTTGTTTTCAGGCAATGTTCTTGTGAAGAACAAACCGAAACGATTGATTGACCACACAGAAACCACTGCTGCAATGAAACTGGACTTTGAAATATGATTTATAATTATTTTATATTATTCAATTGGAAAATTAATTCTTATTTCACTAATTATTAATGGTTATGGGCATTTATCTTCTATATTATTTGATTTAATCACAATAAATGAAAGCAAGCATGAAAATTAAAGGTTTTTTTACACTTTATTTTACAGCACATGAGCATTATGAAATACCTACGGTATTTCATAAATAAATTGTAGGGGCTGTATAAATGTTCACTTGTAAATAAATATGTCAGTAACGAACTGGAAAGAGTTGTTTATGTGTTTTACAAGCAAGGTCGGTGCGAAGAGCAACACACATAGTTCACATTTACGCCAATAGCCGAACAGAGCCAAACAAGTACCTTTAAAATTCAAGCTATAACGGTTAACAGAAAACACTTAACCTATTTGTACCATTCACACATTCAAGTAAATTTTTAAGGTTCCATAGTGAAACCAGCAAATCGTAGGCCATTTTAAGCATCACAGTTCCCTTAAAAAGACAGTACTTAGCGTATTACGTTTGATAGAAGCCAACCTAACATTTAACCAATGCTCGACTAAGTCATATCATAGATTAAACGACTTACCACGTTCGTAGTATGACTTTTACATTTAAAAGATAAAAATGAACACATTAGTGCAAAAACTATTAAAACACGTCACAATGAACCCTGGGTTGGACGTGGAATTATTGTTTTTTTTAGATTTCGACTATATTATTTATGGAACATGAACAAAATTTGACAAACAGGTACCTACTACTGTGCAGTATTCACGAAATCTGTATATATCTGGTTTTCTCGAGACTAACAGACAACGCTCAGCCCAAACTGCTGGACCCGTACAATTTGGATAGTAGCTTCATTTTAAGAAGAGATCTTTGGAAGTTCGACTCGTACAGAGGTCAAATGAGGGGTCAAAGTTTGTATGGAAAATGTTATTCTGTGGGTAGATTAACTCCAACGTTTGTGAATAGACTATTCATAAGAATTAATTAAATGTTTTGCGTATGTCAATGTAGTCCAAGTAGAACTTTCGGAACCATTACTTTTGACTGACGCTTAGCAACGACTATTTATTTGGCCCTTATACTTTCCGTCATGTCTGTCCGTAGTCAAGTTTATATTTATATACATATATTTATTTTATTCAGAGACTATTGAGACTAGAAAGTATATTTTTTTGCACATTAATAGATTTTTAATATTTGTACAAAGAGGTATATTAAACATTTTATGGTTAAAAATAATTTCACATTCCTTCACCGCTTTCTAAACTTATGTTAAGGTGGAAGCTCAGGGTCAGGGTGCGAAATTCAAAATGTCAATGGTTTTTATATTTTTACGAAAAATTTGGACAACTTTACGATGTAATTTAGTGTTTTGCGATATTAGCATTCTGCATTGGATGTCTCGATGTATTAAGTTAAAGCGATACAACACCATAATGTTAGTAAAAGTAGCGGTTTTTACAAACCTTTTTTCTTTACGAAATGAAATGCGATGAAATAAAATGGATATGAAAATGGCCTCACCCACAACATAACGGGTATTTTGCCAATGTCAAGTAATTAATAGCAATAAAACATTCAATAAATGCACATTATTAATAAAATAATGGATGTGACATGATGATATCCATTCAAAGACTACTATGATTATTAAATTGAAGTTTGACATATTTGTTACTGCATCAAAGGCAATATGTAACATAATCTTTGATTTAAAAAAAAATGGATTTTCCCTTCATGATGAAAAGTGATACGTACAATCCATAGTAAGGTCTGGTTAAGTAGGTGACGTTATTTTAAAATCATTGTGGTTTTGTTTTTTCTATCAGTTTTTTCAAAGTATTGTCCTGCTTCCAAAATATTAAATTCCAAATTAGCCTTTGTCAGAGAGCTGCACGATTCGTCCTTTATCTTGTTAACTACGTATAAGAATTAAAAAAAATACAAATCCGACAGCGAAAAAGAAACTTTAAATAAAAAATGAAAAGAACAAAACAAGTCCAGTAGCGATGTTAACAGTTGTTGGGAGCCTATTGTTGCGAAGATTAAGGCTGGTCTAGATTTTTAATGGGTTTCGATTATTAAAGTCGTTACTGGGCTTGTTTTTGCTTTTCAGATTTCATTTCCTTCCTTCCTACAAGTTCCTTTTTACGCAGTCAGATTTTTCAGTTTTTTTTATATTTATTCTTTTGTTTTTCACGTTAATAAGACCTTTTACGCAATTATATAATATCAACATTATCGTGGCTTTATTATAAGTTTAATTTTTTTGTGACAGTGATTTCCAACCAATTTTAAATCATTTTAGACCCTGAATGGTCATTTAAAATAAACAATGATAAGAAAAACCTAAAAATTATTATTAAATACATATTCAATGATAGATACTCCACTCAGCATAGTTCGGCAGATTTTTTTTTTTTTCACAATTAGGCTTCTGGTCGTCGCCACATTAAATTTTCATTACTGCCGTATATTTAGTGACACTTGCACGGTCAAGACAAATCGATTGATGAAAAAATAATTAAAATCGGCCCACGCGTTTGGTCTCTCGAGCGCCACGATGGAACAAACATACATACGCTGATAAACACGTTACCTTCCTTTACGTTGCGCAGTCGGGGAAGAAAACTGTAAATTGCTACGATACTAGTAAATTAGAAAGAATGTTATCACGACAGTCGAGAATCAAAAGATTACGAGGTATAGCCGCCCCGCATCTTTGGTGAACATACTTAATGGAAGGCTGAAGTCTGAAATCAAGGGATACCTATATGTGAACACGTGAACAGCTTATAGTATCATCGACTAGATATGGGCTTTTGTAATTAGTTTGTGGTGATATAAGCTGATTAACACTGTGCAAGTCAACCATATGCAGCTTGAACCGTTAGAAAATTGATAATTAAGTTCACTAAATAACTGCTTACTTTTAAGTAAGTAGGTACTTTTATTTTCTCTTAAAATTTTAGCTATTGAGGGATACACAGGTGTCATTTAGTTTAGCAATAAGCGTTGATTAATGCTTCAAAAATGCTTACACCACTCATGGTCGACCAGTGCCCATTATTAAAATGCTCTGTTAATTTTAATTGAGTAGATACTTATGAAATAACGAGAGCTTATAGAATCAAATGGGAGAGAGAGAGAAACGAAAATGCAATTTATAAGTGCCCCGTTGGTCTGTACGAAATAAGTGATTTCCCTTTAATTTGACTGTAGGTTTGTTAAGTAAACAACTTAGGTACATAGGTAAAAGTAAAGTAGGTAATTAAAATTAATGTCACAACGATTTAAAGATAAAGGTATCGCGGCACGAAACTATAAAAAATAAATAATTATAATATCAAAATAACACTGGCACGATTCCAAAATGTTCACGATTTGTAAATAAAAACTGTCACGATATAACCACGAGCACGCGGTCCGATCCCACCAGTTATAATAATTAATCAAAAGAAGGAAAGGAAGAGTCATTATGACTGCGAAAGTTTGGATTATTATAATTTCTTCTCTAGCTATCAGTAATGTCATAGGTAAGTTGAACACCCTAGTAACACCCACCCTAGAGTTAGAAAATATCCCAGTGATATATGTATCTATATAAAGAAGTATATGTATTATTTTTCGTCGCGTCACAATTAGTAATTTTGTTGAAAACTTTTTTTTATGGTCTTATGAAATTCTGACTTCACATACTGTTTGCAAATGCGCTATAGAAGTGCAGATTCAAGGGTTAATATACCCTTTCTCAATCACTCTGTATTCATGCATAGCCTGAAGTCCGATGTGTCTGACTTTACCTATGCAACTATTTGTATTAGTTAATTTTAGTATTAGTTGCATTTATTTTTATACAGGATAATAAACCAAAGCTGTTGATCATTCTAGATACGGGCACGTGATAGTACCTACTGAAATCATTGATTTAAATGTAATATTTTTATTTTCTTATACCTACTACTTCAGTTTATATATTTATTTTATCCTAAAACCCAACACAGATGATTGTAAACAATCAGGCTCATGGAATAAACATTTGATAAGTAAACTCTCATTGGTTCTCAGTGTACAAAAACTTTTATTTGTACTTTAATACATAATATATTGTTAGCGGTTCCTATCGAATTGTATTAAAAAATATATGCACGAGGAACCGAGGGTAGATTTAATGAATTAATAAGAATAAAATCTCATGAAAACATGTAATTACACAACGAACAAACTCAATTCTTCAATATTTGAATCCAACATAAATAACTCAAATTTAACAATTCCAACGAGCTATAACACGTCTTATCGCTACAAAATTCGGAGAGCAAATGAGAGTGACGTCGGGGCTCGCGCGCCTTATATAGGCGCGAAGGCCCGAACTGTCAAACAGTGTTGCCACATCGCTAATACGGCCTCTCCTGACAAATGGTCGTCCTCGAACATGTCTTCATCGCCTGGCAGTCCCCATTGCTCGGCTAGTGGGCTCGGGAACCTGGCGGGAGAATGCAGTCTTCAATGCCGGCCGGATGCGACGTTTGTTGAACCCCGTTGTCCATCTCCAGTGTGAGTGCTCGAGAGTAACTGGCTCTCGCAGCTAGAGAAACTGGTAGATGGATCAGCCGCAAGGGAGTCACCTTCAGCTGAAAGTAGAAAATAAGGAATATCAATATCTTCCCTATAACTTACTTCAGGATATACGCTGAAAATTCGTATATCCCGAGGCGAGAATCATCTCGAAGACATGACCCAGTTAACATGTCTCGACGCATCAGACATGACCCAGTTAACATGTCTCGACGCATCAGACATGACCCGGTTAACATGTCTCGAAACCACAGGCATGGCTCAGTTAACATGCCTACACCAGCGGAGAATAAACTCGACACCACAGACATGGCCCAGTTATCATGTCTCTCCTCTTCTTCTAAGTCGTGATGCTCCGGTCAGAGCGGTCGTGGTCGTCATGTATTGGTTCTGGGGATTGATGTTGCTCGCCTCACGATGTCTCGCCATCTTTCCCCATTGGATGCCATCCTGGTGTACTCATGCAAGGGGCCGCCAATGGCAGTCTTAATCTGGTCGGTCCATCGCATGGGCGACCTTCCACGTGGTCTGGTGCCTTCCACTCTGCCTTGTACAACCAACCGCTCTATGAAGTGATTTTCTCGAAAGACTCTCCGAAATACTTCTAAAGCCCAACATGCGCACTAGCCGAATTTTAGTGGCTTTGGTGATGCTCCTGTTTTTCCATATTCTCCTTAGTCTATCCATTGAGGACCTGTCTTTAGGATCCATTGAGGATCATGTCTACACTGGCGAGGAAATAAACTCGATACCACAGACATGGCCCTGTTATCATGTCTACACTGGCGGAGACTACTCGACACCACAGACATGGCCCAGTTATCATGTCTTCACTGGCAGAGAATAAACTCGACACCACAGACATGGTCTAGTTATCATGTCTACACTGGCGGATACTAAACTCCGACCCCACAGACATGGCCCAGTTATCATGTCTACACTGGCGGAGACTAAACTCGACACCACAGACATGGCCCAGTTATCATGTCTACACTGGCGGAGACTAAACTCGACACCACAGACATGGCCCTGTTATCATGTCTTCACAAATGGACACAACGTAACAGACATGACCCAGTTAACATGTCTGCTACACGGCTTATAATATTGAAAGCACACTTAGCTTAATGTCCAAAATTACGGCACAAGCCTCGGGGGTCCACTCTCCTCGCCAGGCCACCATATGCTCGGCGGCCGCCTGAGTGATTTTGCCATACGAACCACTTCTAGTGGTTCTAGTGGTGGTAGTTAGTTGTAGTTCATACCGGCCATGGGGTAATACTTTAATGACCCGCTAAGGCCCTCGCATCCCCGAGTCCAGCTTGCCTGTAACTTGAGAAGTTTTAGTTACAAAACCATTATCATTAGCGGAAAACTTCGCACAACATTCCGATTTTACTAATGTTTACGTCTATTTTCAACAAGTAGTTCACTAGCGCGCTGCCTCTATAGCTCCCTTAGGCCCTCACGATTCGGTCGTGTATTGTCCAAGGCAACGTCACGGATAGGTGACATTATTACTGGCGTAACTGCTTCTACCCCAATTATTAATTGTGATTGTGATATTTGTGTGGTTTTATGCTTAGTACTGTTAATAATGAGCTGCATCTTCCATAAAACACGCTGACCATCGATTGTTACGATTGGTAGTCTCGATGCGCAACATATTAAGTAACATGCGGCAGTAGCGTTCTACCTGACCATTTTCACTATGCATTTCTGGAGTAATAAAATTAATTTGACACCCCATATCAGAGGCCCATCCTTGAAAGCTCAAACTTTCAAACATTCGCCCTCCATCGTACACCATAAGTTTAGGAGTACCAAATAGTGATATAGCATTTGAAACTACCTGTTTAAGTTTATATGCTCATGTTGGTCATGAAAGATCCTTAACAAACTTAACCTATCACATCTTGGTATGAAGCATAGAAATCTGGGTTCACTCCCAGCAGTAATGTATTTGTAATAAGGCAATTCATTTACGAACAAAATATCGGGACAAGTCTAACTCATTATTTAGGACTTTGTCAATCAGCGTACGAGTCTCTGACTGAGCTATCTGCGCCCAGTATCGTGGTCTATCAATGTGGTCACATCTACAGGATTCCAACCCAGACAACCCGCGTGTTGCATCATTACGCCCTTACAATATTCAGTCTTAAAGTTGAAATCCTGCATGTACATCCACCAACACGCAACACGGGGCAACAAGTCCCTTTTTCGCTCAGTTAATTTAAGTGCGTTATTCAGTCGGTTACAATTCTAAAAGAAATTCCCAATAGGCAATGACTAAAGCTTTGTAAAGCTTTAATATTTGCCAAAGTTTCAAGCTCGTATGAATGATATCGTGGCTCGGCACCTTGAGTTGTTTTGTTAAAATATAACACAACCCGTCTCTTACTGTACCCATGCATCTGAATGAGAACTGCACCACAACCGACTGAGCACGCGTCCGTTTACAGCTCCGTTGGCAATAGTCGATCGAAAACAGCAACTATAACGTTACTTCGTAATAACCTAGCTATGGGTACGGTTATAGATGCACAAGCGGATATGTATCTACGGAAGTATCCTGCCAAACCAAGAAACTATCTGACCTCCCATACGTTAGTGGGTACTGGTGAATCTAGTAGGGTTTTGATTTTACACTTGCTCGGTCTAACCTGACCCATTAAAATCGTACGACCTAATTATTCCACTTCCGTGGCTACAAAAGTAGAAGGCGATCAATATGGTCTTCCATCAGCGGTAATGGATAGCAATCCATAACAGTGATCGCATTTAGTGCACGATAGTCGACACATACGATCCTTACCGTCATTTTTCTTTACAAGAATAATTGAGCTGGCATAGGAAGATTCCCCGAGAGAGATTAAAGTCTGTAAGGTCCATAACAAATACGTGTTCCACTTATTAACTCAAAATGCATATGACCAGTCGTTACCGCTGTCCACGCAGTGCCAACGATTAGAAACTCCTCAAATTCATTAATGACACCCAATAATCTTTCGCGATCATTACCCTCGAGAGGTGTATTAATTCGTGATTGATCATCTAAGTTAATGAGGAACACACTGCGGTCACTATTTAATGTCGAACTAGGAATTCGAGTAATTCGTTCATTGTTTGCACGAATGTATTGCACATCGTCACTGTTTAAGACATCGGTCCCAACAAGTACAGGTACATTCATACATTTATGAGTAACACAACTAGTACCCTCAATATTTTGATCACCTATACCACTTATAACTTGATATGTGGGTAGTTGTGTATATTCAAAATATTTAAGTACAGATTTTGAAATTAGCGACACTGATCAAAATTAGCAATATAATAATGGGTTGATCTGACCTTAGTCAACGCGCTCAGTGCGCCAATGAGGCGGTCGGTGACATCCAACGAAGTCGAAGTATTTGCGTACGATTCACCGATGGTGCCGTCATTCGATCTGGCAGTAACTGGTAGTGGCGCGGGCGGTCGAGGTACAACAGACACGATGGCATCAACCGGCGCCACGATTGCACGCTCCGCCGACGATACCTCCGCCGACTCGTTGCTTGTTGCGGGTAGACTGCTATTTTCTAGCGCGTCAATGTGTGCTAGAATTATGCTGAGCTGGTCTTGAAGATCTCCTGCAACACTGTTTTGACCACGCCTATTCCTAGTACTACTTCGAGTGAAGAGTCGATCAGCCATGATCAAACATTTAAAATTTCACTTAAAACTCAACCCAAGCTATCTAATCAACTAATGATTATTTTTCGCTTGCGACCAGAGCAGATGTAGGCTACAGGAGCCTATCCCACTTCTGATGTTAGCGGTTCCTATCGAATTGTATTAAAAAATATATGCACGAGGAACCGAGGGTAGATTTAATGAATTAATAAGAATAAAATCTCATGAAAACATGTAATTACACAACGAACAAACTCAATTCTTCAATATTTGAATCCAACATAAATAACTCAAATTTAACAATTCCAACGAGCTATAACACGTCTTATCGCTACAAAATTCGGAGAGCAAATGAGAGTGACGTCGGGGCTCGCGCGCCTTATATAGGCGCGAAGGCCCGAACTGTCAAACAGTGTTGCCACATCGCTAATAATATATATTAAACGTTTTTAATAGTCCGAATAGGGTGCGTAGAAAAATAATAAAATCCGGAGAATTTGGACAAAAGTACATCTGTCGGGTCAACTAGTAAGTGAACATAAATAAGATAATTTAACATGTCAGGTCACGAACATGGGAGAAGCTCCAACACCGCTCAAGTGACTCAAACACAACAAACCGGCCGCAACTCGATCCCGAGCCAGGCAGCATACATTAACCAGGACGCGACCAATTCTAGAGGACACAGTAAGCCAAACGCATCTTATCTACAAATAAATAACAAAAATGTATCTAATCGATATTACAATATTCGTATTATATTTAACAGGACAAAGGCAACCACGCAGAGACAGAGTAACATCGGAGGGTGACAACGATCGGTCGGA
This sequence comes from Pheosia tremula, assembly GCA_905333125.1. NCBI lineage: Eukaryota > Metazoa > Arthropoda > Insecta > Lepidoptera > Notodontidae > Pheosia > Pheosia tremula. The sequence continues at coordinate 6,863,636 of HG995404.1, read as the reverse complement.
CTCCGCTTACTATGACGACAATAGTAATTATAATCCCACTAGTAATATAATAGTTCTATGCCTACGTTATTAATTATTGCCCCACTATACCATCAATTGGGTGCTTTCACAAATATGACTTGTACTTACCAATTTTCTGTTTGAAGCCAACACAGCAGTGGCGTCGCCGAGAACAGAAATAATTATTGATAACAACGGCGGCCGTTCTGAGCCGGATAACCAAGTCGCAAACAGGGGAGTAACTCCACGTGAACCCCACGCCCAGCCACAGCCTGCGCCTGCTATCACCCCTCCTCCAAAAGTGTTAAAGAAATACTGCCGACAAGTCCATCCTGTAAGTATTAACTTAAATATCTAGACTTTCGATTTTTTATAGGTTATACCTGCTTATTTTCTATCATAAAGCTTGTATAATCTTTATATATATCGTGGGTTAAGATATCGTAAAAGGTGACTATAAGGTTCTAAGAAGTGACTCCTAACATTTCATGTTTTCTGAAGAGAGAAAGATAACTAAGGTTAAACTAAGGTTGGGGTATCTGACAATGAATTGGCAACACACGGAAAGACTGGTCATTGCTATGGACCAATGCTATGCATGTTGGGGAAGTCAAGCGGGCGGCGCAGGACATGGGTGAACCCGCGTTGCCCCAAAGTTATCCTAGGTGGTACAGCCTGAGATAGCACTCGAGGGTTTTTCATTAATCTATAGTATAGTTTAGAAACGTATGCTATTGTTGTAAATATTAACGTTTCTTTGTTTGCCTCGTATGCGTTTTTACACCATTTATGAGCACGCCCACAGTTCTTTATGGCATTGCAACGTATATGATTCATTGAAGTCAGGGGTACGTTTAAAATACTGTTTACTTCCAAATATGATGTTGCAGTCTATCGTAGTAAGTAATGTTCTCTCTTTTCATGTACCTCGCCCATCGGCAGTTCTGGGGTTTCCTATGTCCATGGTGTAATAACTTGCGGTGCTATTATTCGTATGATTAGTGCAACAATTGCAAACAACATCAAGAAAGAAAAAAAAAACAATAATAAGAGGTTATTTTAAATTGTAGACAACATTAAATGCGTAGTAAATTACAATGATAATGACGAGTAAATTATCTTCTAAAAAAATATATATAATGGATTTATTAATTCAGGTGTTGATATGCACTGCATTGAATCATAAATTCATAAGCTATCGATATTTCTATTGCTCCAACAAAATATATGACTTACTATCAATCTGAATATCAAAAGAATCTTCAAAAAAACTACTTCCTTTGAAGGTGCTACGTGTATCTGTGTGTCAGGTTGAGCCATTACAACATATCGTATAGACACAGGCGAGGATAGGCCGCATCCGGAAGGAAATCTAATTTCAAAATAAGTAACCCTATACAGTGTCTCAAAATGCTTTTAGGATACAATAAAACAGACAATCTGATACATTTTCCATTTACATTTTGAAAAACTGGTTTTATTTTCATTTACATTCTGAAATAGCAATTTAAGACGTCCAAAAGATATTTGTTAACAAATAAATATTATGCATTTGTACCTATTATGTGGTTTCCTTTTTATTTTTTTCTTAAGCTTATACCTATAACATTGGGACCCCTGTTACATTGGGACCGAATACAATCGGTGAAATGTGTATGTCTAGTAAGCAGAGGCAAAGATGCACTGTGCACCCCTACCCACACCTTCGGAGAATACAAGCGTGATTATATGTTATTATCAAAAATTTAATTGTACCTACCTTAAAATTTAAAAAGTTGAATTCGTCAACTACGACTTATTGAACATGCGATTTTACAAAAATGTTAAAGCAGCCAGTCATAACTATAAAATACAGTAGGTAATCTCTATGCTCAGTGAGATTTTCTTTCAGCCATGCATCAAGCGAATTTCGTTTAGGCGACGAAATAAGGCGTGCGAGCCAATATCAGTGGCAACTAGGTACATCTGTGAAGGCGAATCTCATTTGGTTCACTACATATTTTCAATCACTTTTGGGAGCATGTGAAGGCACAAAGAATATTATTTGCATGTTATAAATAAGTGGATTGAACAATTAAATTAAGGAATACATTTGAAATAGTAATTACAATGGCAGCATATATTTTTATAAGTTTCCAATAACTACTTACCGAATATATTGTATAACTATGTCTCGGAATACAGACGATTAAGTTACAATGTTAACAAATTATTGCTACGTTATTTAATACTTTTCTACGCGATTTTCTAGCTATAAAACGTAATTAAAACAATTTAGCTCACATTTATGTATAAAAATCGCATTTAACATTTGTATGTAGAAGAAAATTTCAAAATGAGTAACCGTAAATGCTAATAAAAAAAAATCTAAATATTGCAGTTAGTTAAATAAAACGGCATATATACAAACATTTACTATTTAATTCGTTATTTACATGTATTGTCAAATAAATTACACATTTTACATAATTATGTACAGTAGTTACAGTAAGTACACATATTTTACAATTGAGTGTAACATACTTAATTATGGTTATCACAGATCTTCAATAATTATTGTGCGTATATTTGCATACACAAAATGTGACCTTTAGGGCTTGTATCGCAGTCATTTATTATCGTAGATAAGCTATAGGAAGTAATTTAATTTGGCACTTTACCAGTGACTCTAGTCGAAATGTCAAGTTTAATTCCAGTGCCAGTCAGTAAAAAAAATATACTCTTGGTGAGTATAATTTATAATTAAATATTTAATAAATATTAAATACTTAATTTATTTTTAGTAAATAAGGTAGGTACGAGAGGGTACCCTCGTATTAAAATTTGATTTTTCTGGAAAGAATATCTATATTGTAAACTGTACTTATAAATTGAAAATCGAACTGATGACGACAGAGTTAGTTTCTAGTTGAAAGAGGCAGATAGTTATTCTGGTATAACTATAAAATATTTTTTTTAAATCTTCAGTTTTTCCGTAAGATGTTACTAGAACATACAAGAACATTGAAAGATTGGCGAGTTGATGTGCGCACGGCCGCAAAGGTTCCTGTGGCATTGCAACGCATGCCGAGAAGCTTGTTATTTATATAAATCTAATATCTACATAAACTTAATGTACTAAAGATGTAACAAGCCCTATATTATAATTGACGCCACATTTACATATTATACACATTCCTATTAATTTTAGAGAAAGAAGGTACTCGGGTATTAATTAAATAATTATTTTGTACAAACATGGACACCAAGTGATATTTACTTCATCTAGATTGTGTCCTATCTTACATAGAGTCGTCTTCCGTAGTAGTATCTTGGTATCGCTGGGCCTGAAATTAGAAAATAAATAGTTTCACTCCATTATTTCTAATCAAATTAACCATAGGAAAAATGTACACGGTAATTTATCTACTGGGTTTATTTTTATTTAATTATTAAAATTATGAGAATCATAACATACTAAAAAAAGTTTGCGGACATTAATAACTTGATGAGGAAAGCCGCATGGTCTCATTATTTTTTTAAAACATAATATTGTCTCGCCTACTAATCGACTATAACAATGCATTGAAGTGAGATAACCTCAAATGCGTGTGTACAAACACACACACACATGTGTATGGTGAGCGCACACTGAAGTTAATCTAAATGTCGTGAATCTAATTATGACGAATATGGAGTCATCATGACGAAAGCGTCAAACCCGGATGACCATAAAGTCATGAGATCCGAGACTGACGTCTAGGAATGCAACACAAAATGAGTGGAACACAAAATATATCCGATGTTATTAAAACGACGCATTCTTATTGAACAGAAAACCTTATGCGATTACCTAGTTAGTAGTTATGCCTTTAGTTAGTACCCAAGGAAGTGCAACTAAATTGGTATATTGAGAAATATACAGAATGATTCAAAAAAGGGTATACTAAATCTGGAGTCTGGGCTTCTATCATCACATTTGTAAACACTATGTCAAGTCAGAATTTTGATGTATTGACTTATGAAAAAATAATTTTGTCCGAATCGATTTATTAAGTTTTTCTTATTTCATTTGAGATATCCAAATTGTGACTTCACATAATGATAACAAATGCGCTAAAGAAGCGCAGTTTGAAGGCTTAACCTATATCCTTTCTGAAGCACCCTGTAAAAAGTGTAAAATATTTTAAGAGGTATATTAGTTGGTTATAAGTATAACATTCCCATGGCAATTAAACAATATGATACATTCATAACTAATATTACATAAGATGTCATTAATAAAAGTAATACTATGCCATTAACAGATACTTTTGATTGCTTTTATAACTAAACTTACTAGTGTTTTAAATATCACATAATTAACCGCAACTTAAAGTTTAGGCTGAAAACCTACTGTAATGATTAATCTATTAGTTTTTAAGTAACTGCTCTGACAGCCGATAGAAAGGGACAGATAAGAGTTAAATAAATAAATAAATCACAGTGCGAGTTGTGACAAGGTATACAATAGATTCGTCCCGTTCTGTCGGGTTTAAGGCTCAGGTTATTGGTGAAGCCCATTATTTTGTCCTATTTGGTTATTCTGTATAATTTTATCTTTAGCTCTATATGTAGCGCCAATCTGTTACGGCTAATAAATCTACGTTTATAGCATGTATGAACGATCTATTTATTCATATTTACATGCGCTCTATATGCGTTAGTAGTCAGGTTCTCTACATTACATTATGCGTACTTGGCGTGATATGTATTTATTGTAAGTCGTAAGAATGTTGTTGGCTCACCATAACCCGTAATAAATGACGAGTTCTTAGACGGTTGATGATTTTATTATTGCAGACGCAGACGACGTTCAGCCAAAAGTTCTGTATTACCTCTACATTTGGAAAGGGCTTTCTGAGCTACAGCACCATTACTTTTGATACTAAATCCGATGAATCGTAATTAAAACTACAACTTTAATAGTGAGCTTTTTAATATCTTATTAGTTGAGGACAATAAATTGATTATCGCAATTATAGAAACACACACACACACACACTCTCTCTCTCTCTCACACACTCGCTCTCTCTCTCTCTCTCTCTCTCTCTCACACACACACACACGCACGCACGCACGCACACACACACACATGCACAAGCGTCAATAGAATAATGATTAGAGGGACAACCTCCTAACCGATAAGTCTGACCATTAAACTATTAACCTTTTGCAAACTTTGCTTCTTCAAAATGATCGGAATCACATAGAGAGTTATAATTTTAAATGTTGCCAATGATTTCGGTTTCACCGTGTAGATACAAAAGCTTAATAGATATGCCTTGAATACTTCGCACTTGTTATGATTCGATGTCGAACGCCATTACTTTAAAGGTCAGCGTGAAATCAATACGAATGTCACTGCAAATATTGGCTAACACAATCAATGTTGTTGCCCGAAATTACCTAACAAAAGGTAAGTAGGCAGGAACATTATTTGTTGGAATAACACTTTCAAATACATTGAATGGACAAAAACGCACCACGTGTACCCAAACTGCATACAAGGCCGATTTTTTATAATCGTAATTATAATAAGACTATAATTTGGTCGTGTATGCACGGTACATTGAATATATTTTACACATAAAACAAATGTTTTGTTTTGAAAATGGAAGGGTTCCCAAATATAACCAAAAAAAACTATCTCAAAATATATTTGGTGGATTATGTTGGTAATAGTACTTGTCATGACATGTATATCGATACTTTTATCCCGGGAAATGTAAGGCTTTCCTCAAGGTAGAGCTTTTTCTTTAATAAATGTATTATTATTTTAACTAAACTATAAATAAGGTACTATAGTATACAATTCACTTAAGGAACTAGATTTCCCACTCTTTACAGAAAATAATTTCTAAAGAAAAATCTGATTGGTATCAATCATTGCCTCTTAACCAAACATTTTTTTTTAGTTATAATGGAAGTTTAATTTAAAGTCCTGGTTAAATTCAACTAATTCGTACCCAACGCAAGCTTGTTTGTCTTCGCAATCAATTTTATACAAAAACTTATAAGCTCGTTCAATATAACAAGAACAATCACTCCCAGTAAAAGTTATATCAGTATTGAAGAGTACTCGACACAGCATGCACTAACGATTTTAGAACTTACAAGAGTTAGGTTAAGGTTTAAAGTGCTATCCTCTGGTGTGTGGCGGATTTCACGCTCGTCGGTTCGGAAATGCAAGAAGTTTCCTTTTGTGGCGTTCCTCATAACTTGATTTGTGACGGCGCAACCCTTCAGCCGGGTTCCGGCGCGGCGCCGCAGTGGCGAGACGCGCCACTTCCGTCACACACAGGCCATCGACGCAGCGACAAGATGTAGCGGGAGCGGGAGTGGTTTAATTTGTGTTTTTCTGATCGTAATATTTAAACCTATACAATGTGGTTATTAAAATGTAATACGCACATTTAGTCAAAGTAATGCTTAGGTATGTATTAGATTTTTAACAGACATTCTATTTTTACAACGCATCGAACGATTCAGTATAATATTTTAAATGCAGACAATTCGTGACGAAGCTAACCGGACAAGATTTCTCGAAACCAACATTTTATCGTCATTGATCGATAACTTACTTGTCTAAATACATTTTTTAAACATTCAACTTGTCAAATGGCTCAGGATGCCATCTATGACACGAGAAGACATCACATCAAATATAAAAGACGAATCAGGATGCTGTGCGGATTTGACCTTTCACTGAATAAATAATTTTGAATCGCATTTGAATATAAAAGCAATAGAAAACCACATGTAGGTATATCTAAACTATAGAAAACTCATACCAATATACTTATTGTATATTTTATATTACGTATGCTCTTCAACAATTTTGGACAAAAAGAAACAGAATCATATCATCATTATTAGAATAATCTCAACCGCTTGTCAATATATTTATAGTCTCACAGAACAAGCCATGCGCGTCGACGTGACGTGTTTACAAGTCGGACAAGAACCCGTGTTCATTAAGAACAAACCAAGAATATAATTCATGTTTAAATTTTACAGATACTGCCAGCTTCGTGGTTTCGACTAACATATTATTATGTTACTCAGAATTAATCCTTATTCAGTTGAAATTAGGTATCCAAGGAACTTTTATATGTTATTGTCTGTAAAGTTATAAGTGGTGTTTGATCAATTTAATAAATTTATTACGTACATACAACAAAATCAAGAAATCTAAAACATTATTGCAATAAATCATGTCGTTTTGAACTACGTATGTCATAGCAAAACAAACAATACTTTCATAAAAGAGAATACATGTCTAAGCTGTCACAACAAAAAAGCTTATGAAACTGTCTTAAGTTGCAATGTCCCGGGGAACTTTTAGCGACATCCCCCTTTCCAATCTTGGATAAAACAATTGTTACTTCATAAGAATTGCTTGAAAATAGTTTGAAAATCTTATATAACCTAACTTCAAAAAATGTTGGCTTAAAACAAAACGTTTAATTAAAGGCAACTAAATAAATATTCATGCAACAATATGAAATTAAGAGGGTCACCCAACTAATGGGAATTAATTCAACGAATACGCATGAGAACTCCCCATTTTTATATAAACAAACATATAAATATGCATAAGATAAATATCACGAGGGCTTGGCTAGAAATGGCGGACGCCGGGAGTATGGAGGCTCTCAATTTATTTAAGTCCAAACTCTTTTATTAAATCATAAAACGTGCGGACCACTGCCCACCGCCCGTTCACGGCCATGTGATATGTCAATTTCATAATTAAAATGCGTTTGACCGTACTCTGAAGGGCTCGCGAGATTAAGAGCGAGCCTAAATTGAATGTTTGGGCGGACGAAACTGACCCCCGCAAAATATAAATGAAGTCATCGAGAAATTTCGTCAAACACAATTAAAAAGGTTCCGTTATGAATAATTTAATTACATTTCTGTTTTGGTGTTAAATATTATGATAAACATCCTTGATTGTGTGGGACCGAGTAGAGGTAACCTTTTATTTGATTACGTATGAATTATGGAGATACGTTAATTTTTTTGTAATGTTTTCAGGAAACGTTTGAGAATTATTTATGATTCTCAAATAACTGAAAACTATACTAAACATTATATTTTATATTGGACTTAAAATCAGGCAAGTACACGTGTTAAGAAAGGATGAAATAGTTTGTATTGGTGAGAAAATAACAAGAATGACCATAAACAATTGAAAATATCCAAGGAAATAAAGAAAGCAACAATATATTTCTAATCTATGAAAATGGGTATCCAATGAATCATGTCTTGGGATTTCACCAAAGATACTTACGATACCAATTACCGAATAGTAAACGATTCGATTTACAAAATCCTACCTTTTACCTAAATATTTAATAGGTGACACATAGCTATCTATTCTAAAACAGGAACAAAGTATCCTTGTCCACTCGCGCCGGCGGCGATCTGATCGTGAGTCAGCTGTCTACACTCCAATATTTAAAATTACTCACAGCATTTCCTACACAAAGTCAGCGGAACCCGTGCTTAATTGATAAATCATTTGACGTGTCAAAATGTAATACCCTCAGGTCAATTCTACTGTTTCGAATCAATAAGGCTGGTCACATACCGCAAAGGTTACTCAACCATCAATAGTGCGAGTCATGGAGCTAGTTGCCATTCATTACCTTTTTTGGTGATGTTTGCATTTGGAATTTCAGTAGTGTAAAACCGATGTAATAATGAATCATTATTCTGGTTTTTCATCAAACCAAGGTCATGGAAAGTACAGTGATGTGTAGCTTTATTTTCCGGTATCAATTTAACATTATTTTTTTTATATGGTATAATTAAGTCTTTCCCCGATAAAGGTTAAATAATTAACAATTGCATAAGTTATATTGCCCGACCAACAGACCAACTATACGGTCCCACACTAAGCAAAGCTTGTATTATAAGTACCGTACGATGGGCTGGGCAAACTCAATATACTACTTATATATATATAAAACATCCATGACTCGCGTACAACCATTCACGCTCACCACACAAAGTTTATCCCTAGCAGGATTCGAACCCAAGACCTTCGGCACAGAAAGCATGTTCACTACTAACTGAGCTAATCAGGTCGTCGGTACATTTAGAGAGCCCTGGAAAGTTGTGTATTAAATATCTCACTTGATTAAAGTGAGGATACAAATTCTTACTTGTACCTACCTACTGCACATTTCAACAGTACTATTTCGGATCGCTGTCTAAATTACTATTTTCGTGTGCAGTATTCCTAACACCATTCATGACCAGTTGTTCCGGCAAGTGTGCGCGCATGAACCACTGGCCTTCGTATTCCGGATCAGAAAGCAACGCAATCGTTTCCCCATTGCATTTTATTTGTTATTTTCTTTTGTCCACTAACGTGCCTGCTAGATTTATTTACTTACACCAGGAAACAAACATTTCATTTATTAATATGAATAGAATGTTCTAAGAAAATCAAAAAGTTTGTAAATGTACAGTAGAAGTTGACGAGGATTTCGTAACATTATCTTCAGTTAAATAAACAGATATAACTCCTGTCTAATCTTTTGTTATAATTCATGAAAACATGTATAAAATATATTCGCCTTAAAATGTTAATTAGCAAGAAGTAATTCATCCGGTGGTTCACTATATTTGATTAGAGACTACCACTTAAGTAATTATTAAATATATTTGGCCTAGTTACACTGACAAACATTTCATATCAATACAGAGTAATTCAGAAAGCATAGCTATACTAATCCTTGATCCTGCTCCAGTAATATGAAGTAGTAATTTTAATGTTTTTTTTTCGTTCACAAAAAGCTCACAATTGTAATATGTTGGAAACAAAATTTATTTAAAAAAAAATACTTATCCAAATTCTGACTTGACATTATAATGTATACCATATCTGAACCATCATGTATATATGATCATCTGTTGACCTTTCGAACTTTATCAATCAATCTTAAATGATAATTGTTATCAAGTCCATATGTTATAAAACTATCATTCAAGTATTTATTGGAAAGAGATGAAAAACTTCTTGTGAGAGAGGTCTAGTGAATAGAAAAGTTGGTTTTACCTTTTTAATAATATTTTGCTGAAGACAGTGAACAAATTTGTAATTAAATCTATATTATCCTTATTTATTAACATCATAAGCCATTACTCGTACATTAATTATTTATACATTCAGTAGATGCCATGCAGATCTACGATGATGCTGAATTACTGCACTCAGCCACCATTAATACCATGCAGGGAAATATTTCTACGGGAACAGGGTTGAACTAGTATAAACATCAACACACTACAATATTAACAATTATAAATAATAAACTAATAAATCGTTTTCATGTACTATAATGTTTGCTCAACTCGGTACTGCAAGCGTGACTATTATCAGTATTGCCACCGTAGCCCTGTTCGGGCTAGATCTAGCTATTTTTTAGTGTTTGAACCCGCTTTTCGCTGTTTAATCAAATCCATAAATTAATGCACACCCACTAGAAAAATATGGGAACTTCAATATCAAAATTTTTGTTGAGTTACCTTCATTTTGAATACCGGTTATAAAAAAGAGCGGATGTCACACTGAACTAAAAAAGAAAACACTAAAGAAAAAAAATACAATTTCAAACCTCTAGGTATATTTAGGGGTGGCAACACTAAACCTATTATTGTGAAACAATCGGGTAATAAATAAAACAGTTAAAATTCATTGTTTTTATTTATAAATTATAAATAACATGGGCTTATACACAGCTAGTCTACATTCACAACAAAATATACATTTACTCACTGGATTTCAAATCTAACTAGACAATTACTAGACTATTTACTACTGTGGCAATAATTATACAACAATATTATGTACATGCTAATTCTTTATACAAAATAATAACCTACTGAATCCCATTTTCCCACTACTGGGCATAGCGTGAAACCATTCCCACGGGGAAAATAGTCAGTTGGGAACAACTCATGCAATAATTTACCCATGCAATCAAATTTCACTACAGCATTATTTAACAAAATAATTTACAATCAATATGCTATTCTCCAATTAATAGTTCTTGGTGGAATAACATATCAATTTATTCTAGAATAAAATTATTTATACGAAGCCGTAACACGAGCATTTTGGTTGGGTACTGTTCGAACCTTTCGACTACAAATCTATGACTAATTAATTTTAAATTTCGCATAAAAATTATGGCACCTACACATCTTGGCAGAGTTTAGACGAGAGACGTCAAAGCGCTTACGCGTCGGCCTTTGCTTGTCCTCATATTTAATTTCGGAACATGTGTAAGCGCCCTTACAAATCTACAACCAAATTCCTGTTGACTACATAACTACTTATCTACGATAAAATAGGCCTCAGTAGTTGCCTGTATACCTAATGTCCCGGACCTCATGTTACGTCTTGTATAAGATTAGTGCTAACTACGGTTTGACTAGCGTTATTCATCGGCCGTACAGGTTACCTTGCGAGCCGGGGGGCACGAAGCCGTAGCCTGAAGCGCCGACTCTCACGCCGCTGGTCTGGGAGGGGTCACCGCTCGGCGAGGGGGGGAACAGGACTGGACCTGGAACAGGTAAGAACATATTAAGTTTATAAAAAAAAAATACTCAGTCACCTATTGGTATATTAATAAATGAATCTCGACCTCCAATGGTGACTACGATGATACCTCTAAATATTATATTATTCGAACCATAGGCTGTCCAAGAGTGAGAAGCCCGTTAAAATCGGGACAATAGTGTTCTATTGACGCTTGAACAAATAGACTCACTGTCAAAAAATCTAAAAATTGTTACAATGTTTTTTTTTTATTGCAATATAGGCAAGTATTTGATCTCGATCTCACCTGATGGTAAGTGACGATGAGATCTACGATGTAGCATACTTGCCTAGAAGGTACCAGTTCACTCTCGACTTGAAAACAACCAGATTAAAGTCAACGGGCTTTATAATAGTAAAATATATTTACTATATGTATATACAGCGTGATTAAACTAGTGTGACCTAGCCTTTGTACCTGCGCTTCTTAACGTATCTGTAATCATTATGTGAAGTCAGAATTTCAAAACGTATTTTTTTTTATTTGCTCACAAAACGTCAATTGTCATTATTTTTGGGAACATTTTTATTAATCGACGACGAAGAAGCGCAAGTCCGAAGGTTAGTATACCTTTTGTGTATCATTAAGTATAAATAGACAAAACAAAGATACATTACATATATAAGTTACAATTATAAATTTAATTTTAAAGATTACAATCACTGTGTCAGTTTATAATCGTTATCGAAAAAATTGTCAGCGTCCTGACAAAAAGTGTTCATAAGCCGTTAATCAATTGTCAAGATCTTATCAATTAAGTAAACCAAATTTCACAATTGTCAGAAATAGAATATTGACACTGGTCAATACTTGACAATGGAACGACAATGGCCTTTAGCCATATTAGTGCGAAGGTGGGGACTGGAAATTTGTAGATAAATATTGTCTGTTGATAAGTATACTTATACCTTTCTGAATGTGGGTTCTAAGAAATGTAGGTATTTTATTGAAGAATATACAGGTGATTCAGAAATGGTAGAGGAAGTATTAACCTTGCACCTGCGCTTCTTTACCGCATTTCCAATTATAAATTGAAGTCTACATACGTATGTCGATTTAAAAAAAAAACTCCCACCATGATGACAATCTTTTTTTTCAGCTTTTTTTTAAGATACTTATTGAATTTATGACTTGATGATGATTACAAGAAGCCCAGGTTCAAGTTTTAGTACACCCTATTGAAATCAACCTGTATATACAAATCGAAGAATAAATAGATTACTTATTATAGTGTACAGGCACAGATATTGTAAATTACATTCTACATTGACATTAATTAAAGTTTAGTTTTAACGACCGGTAAAATTTTCGATAAGTCCAGTCATTTGAAAAAATTAAAAGTCCTCGCCATTACATATTTGAAATATCAATTAACGATCAATTACAGTCATTAAGACTTAAGTACCGTTGCACAAGCATGATTATATCAATAACACAATAAACTTTCGTTGACCTCCAATCAACTGATAATTATTCGCGAACTAAATTATAAGTTATGTATTGTAGCTGTATGACAAACATGATGTTACAATGCTCTATAATGGGCCTTTAAGTGGACCATTACGATATTATATCAAGGATCAATTGAATAGTTGGTACAGACAAAGTCATAAGTTTCTTATTCGAGAGTAATAAGAGCGATTTGTTTTTCTGCATAGCTATTGAACTAGACGATAAAAAATAGTATCTAAGCGGAATTATTTGATACCTGTTGTGAGGGTATTATAATTTAACAGACCTCTTAGGTATTGAATTTTAAAGCTACATGAATATAAACATAACTACCTGTTTGGCTCAGTGAGAAGTGACCCTACCTTCTATGCTGAGGGTCTCAGGTTCGAATCCAGTTAGGAACAAACAAGCACAAATGTTTGTAGCCCAGTTATTTTTAATATGTATATAAGTATTATACACCGGGATCGCCCTCCAGTCCATTGTATGGTAGCAATAATACAAGCATTGCTACATGGGACCGTACAGTTGGTGTGTTCATCTGGCGATATTATTAAAATTAGGCATAAGAAATTATTCATTTAAAATTAAATAACTGCTCGATATTGTATACAAGGTATATTCTACATAGATTTTTCTATTTACGCGAATACTACACATTGAAATAAAAATAATCTTACGACCAACAAGCCCTAAAGACACTGTGAGCACGTTCTGCTTAGTTTGGACCGCAAACAACTAAATATGACGTCAAACACCTCTTCAGTCTTCCCGTGGCAATAGTGCTGTGAAGCAGCCGAAACGAGCACATACAATTATAAAATAAACGCGATGAAATCCGTATGATTAGTTTTATATCAAGGTATATTCTATAGCAGATTTCTTAACGTTTGAGTCTACAAGAAACGTATTACAACCGCAGGCCGTAAAGGCCAATTTAAGTTTATGCCATTGGTAATTGTACTACATGATCGATACAGCAAACACGCTATTAATCGTTTCGTTGAGACAATTGCTTGAGAACATATAGAGTTGGTACATTTTATTAATCGCTTTTAAAGTTCCATGCATTAGTTTTTGTAACCTTACCGTTTGCACATTGCTATATAAAGTACTAGCTAGTATTGCTGTGAACCTATTGTGTATAAAGTAAGTTAGTACTTATATCTAGAAAATTATTTACCATCGCAAGCTTGATGGTCAAGTTGGTAGAACGCTGGTTCTACCAACCAGAGTTTCAAAACCCGGCGTTCATGTTCGAATCTCATTTTCAAACATGATTATCACTTGCTAAACGGGGAAGATAAACATCGTATGGAAACCTGCATGTGTGAGAGTACCCCTCGAACGACGTGCGAAGTCAATCATTTTGGGCTAGAATGGTAGACTAAGGCCTGATCCTGTGCTCAACAGTAGGACATTAAAAGGGATAATATTGTTATTTATTATTACCATCGTATTAGAACTATTATTTGATGAACTCAAATCTAGCAGACCTATTGTGGGTAACATCATATGACATCACAGAAACTGATCGGCATCGTTCAGTACCAATAATCTTAATTTAACTGATCTGCGGTACATATAATTATGCGGAACTCTGGCCACGTCTTTGTTTTTAAAACCTCCCATAAATGACCATTCCACATTCCATCGTGCAAATCAAGTTACGCAAGGAGTAATTGAGATAAAATATCAGATATCTTCTTAATGTCAGACTAATAATTTATACTCGAGATACAGTAATTAAAAAGTGACCTGAAGTTCCAGCGGGCACAGTTCAATAAATAATATACAGGGTGTAAAGGGCATGGTAACGAAAACATTGGATAAAGGTTACACTTAATACCTAAAATAAAATTATAGAAATCATTTATGTCGAAAATAATGGGTTACAAATGTTGTCATTTATGAGCGCGCAATGTATCGTAAACACGCCATCACAACACAACGCTTCGAGTCGATACCCGACCTGTGCGTGTGACGAGCGCCCTCCAGCGTATATAGTTTTAATTTACATTGCAGTTTTAGGTCTAAATTTGTGATTATGACTTCATATTGAAATCAATTTAAATTTGGGGTTCCAGAATAATGAGCTAAATCCATGGTTACAGTTTTTGTTACGTAGTCACTTACATTCTGTATAGTCTCATTAATCTGATATAATTAAGTCGTATTGCGTGAGATCTCTTTGCAAGTTCCTTCGTTATTTCACAACTTGGGTGGTTAATATTACGCAGTGTACTTCCGACTGCGACATGTACATACTTGAACATGTAATTGTCTTTCATAATTGTTGTATGACACGCGATAACACGCTTATTACGAAACATATTAATAAGCCGTCATTTAATTGCAACATTACAAGTCATTTTAATTGCAAATGTCCATATAACGGGTGTGTCATCTTTTTTCCTGTGTTTGTACAGGGTTTCAGTTTAAGAGCGATAAATCTTAGGTTCGTAAACTTCATAGATGTATCACAAGGAAGTCCATTATCTAATTAAATAATTTTGTTACAATGTATCGGTAGTACTCTTGCAAAATAATGATCAATTTTATTCGTACGTAAAATCACAATGAAAATGTTATAACGTATATAGTAACGATAGGACGCGGGAATAAGAAGTGTGAACCCGCAACCTCTCTGTTACGGAGGCAGCCCCTCTAACCATTAAGTTCTTGACGCTAATAACATCTGCTTGAAAGTACCCCATATCCTAATCCCTTATCCACAAGTAATCCACAAAGTATCCACAGCTTTACTGATACGTGGAGGGGATTCATTTCATCACCATCATCGGCATCAACATCATGATTATCATCAGGGGTACTTATATTATTTAAAATAACCAAGATTTTTTTTATTTGACACTGGCCAAAATGGCACTATTTTCAAGCCGATTGCCATCTTAAAAAAGAAGAAGAACAATGTTTGACGTAGTACCACAACTATGCTCTAATTGGTTCGCACCGCCATGACATTGCCGCCACGAAACCTCAGCGGCCGAGTTGCCAAACGCTGAACCAACTTCCACACGAAACAATTATGTTACCTTCGCTTACATTAATTATATGATATTATCTGATTATATTCTACAAAGTAATTAGAATTCTAGACTAAACCATGTTTTGTGTGTCATTGATACAATATTTGATATTAATCTTATTGTTAATTTTACTGTGTGTGAATATTTATGTCTTGGGCGTTGTTCTTGTTAATTTGGGATCTGAATTTTTTAAAAATACTGCTTCTATCCATATTCAAAATGCTCGAACGTAGGTATTTAATTAATTTAACGCATATGGAAAAGTTAAAAGGGTGCATAATTAAGTGCAAGATTATTTGTTAGCAAGCTACATATATAAGCTATCCAGCTACTTTACATATTTGGCACACAGTGCACACACAGTGTTTGGCAAATTGTACAGCCTCTTACGAACAGTATTTAAAACTTTCAACTGTCGTACAGTGTTTAAATACGTAAACTATGAAGTATACGTTTAGCTTGAGAATAATCTTGCACTTGATGTCCAGATGTGATATATAGTTAACATAATTTCCATACTCGTACAACATTATTCTGATATTATATATAAGCATAATTGCAGCAGAGAAAAATTAAATTGATAATGATGAAACATATTATGGTGATAGCTTATAACCCGAGTCAACATTTATGATGTTTTTCTGTAAAAAAAAGGGAAAGGTCCTTCCGAGATAATAAAAAAACTAAAAGCCACGCGTAAAAAACCGCGTGTGCGGCTAGTTACAAATAAGATCTAAACAATATCGCAATGGATGCAGTTACGTGATCCGCAAATACCATCATGGAATTACACAATATGTAGTGCATAGTACTTTAATCTGGATGTTTGTTGAAAACCGTTCATTATAATTTGATATCAATCGCGATTGAAACTCAAAGTTTGTATTCGCGACACAATATGGTGTCGTAGGCCGTAATTAATTCTGATTGAGGGATGCGCGGTCCAACGCGAGATTGCTGAACGTCCTCGGTTTTTGCTTAGTCGAGCATGATTTTGTCATTAAGCTGTGTGTCGGACCCTTCTAAGAGCGGCGTCACACTGCGGTTGCGTGTGACGGGCGATATTAAACGGAAAATATGCCACGGCTGGCCATCTGGAGCATTAAGTTCGGGGCACTTCATATTTTAATTAACTAGTTGGGTATAGGTTGCGATGTGAAATAATTCGTGTCGACGTAATCGTAATACAAGGATGATGATAATAACTTTGACTGAATGTGTATTTCATTTTTATGTTCAATAATAAAATGCGATACATTTTTGAATCTGCGATTTGATATCCAAAGTACAACATACAGCGTTGCACGAATGCATATAAAATATTTCCTGTAAACCATCATTATTAAGAAACTAGCTGTTGCCCGCGACTTCGTCCGCGTGGTATTTAACAAAGACTCAACCGTTGGCAACAGCCTGCTCGCGTTCTGATCTCGCGGGACGCATTGCAGATTGTTGCTATCAAACTTTAATCAGGCGCAGCGCTGCAACAATGGTTTTAATTTTTTTTCGAGAGATCCAATTTTTTTTTTCTAAAATAAAAGTAGCCTATGTTACTCCTTGTTACATCAGCTATCTGTCAGTGAAATTCCCGTCAAAATCGGTCCAGCCATTTCAGAGATTACCCGGAACAAACAGACAGACAGACAGACAGACAGACAGACAGACAGACAGACAGACAGACGGACAGACAGACAGACAGACAGACAAAAATTGTAAGAAATGTTGTTTCGGTATAGGTAACGTGTATACATCCAAATGCACTTAGTAAAAAGCGGTTATTTTAATATTACAAACAGACACTCCAATTTTATTTATATGTATAGATGAATGGATTGTTCTGTGGAATGTAATACAGTTTACACATATATATAACAACGAATTGTCTTATTTATTACAAGATATTGAAGGCGTTGCTAACATAAAAAATATCTTTAAGTATCTCAACTCAACATTATTATATTTGTTAAAACACATTAGAACATGATAAATTAAAACTATAATTTAGATCAGGTGATTAATATAATGTGGTGCAGGTACATTATTAAATTCTTTTACTAGGTAACGTTTTAAAACGCCCTTGTAAAATATAGAATGGTTAACGAAAGCGTTTATCGGCGATTATACACGGTTCGATACAGCCCGTGTCTGGTCTATTGTTCGGTCTGTGTCTAATAAAAGTCACAGTGAAATTATTAGCACCTTGTTTGTGTATCGCTACCATCTTAAATTTGGAATATAACTTAATTTTATTTCGCTCTTGTTCCAATTGAAACGGGTATACTGTTTTAGTTATCGTTGTATTACAAAAAAAAATAATTGAGTTGACGCATATTATACATGTTATTAATTGTCACCTGTACCTCAAGCATAATTATATTTACGTACCATTCCGATACGTAAGCGTCGTCCATCCTTCTCACACCACAGACTTTATAAATAAGTTTGACAATAACAACGTGTTTTTCTCGATGACGTGCCGATTACTTTAGGAGTACCCGGTTACAACTAAATATGAACAGCCAAGCCAACGAGTGGTAGCCTCACAGATCCCGCAATATGTCCCCGACTATCTCCTATCCATAGAATTGGGATGTTGACAACTTTTTAATATACTTCCAATATTTCGAAATCTTAAAAAAAATGGGTTATCAATACTTTCATCCCTTGTCACGATACAAAATGATAAAGGCAACACTAAATACTAAATAAATATGTTAGTAACTTGAAACTGCGGCTTGCTCAAAGCAAGAAAGGAGTAACCAGTTAGATACAGTTTAATTTACATACAGCCCAGTCTTGGGCGGTTATCGGATAGCGTGCCGTAATAACACTTTACACCGTTTAATACTTACCTTTGGTTTATTGCAATGGTTCAAATTAGCATATTAAAACAAAGTAATGGATAGTAAATATTTACAGACGATGTGAAAATCAAAATTGTAACATTATATATACTGATTTCTTACATTTACGCGAATACTACACATTGAAATAAAACTATTTTGAGGACTATATATACGTTGATAATAAAGTTGAATTATCATGTCGACGTCTTGATTTAAAGGAGCGTCAATCAATCAAACTAACTACCGAAACTAGCGGGTAATTAATGACATATATTAGCTTAAAAGACCGGACCATTTACAATATAAGCTTAATGCTTCCTATTACGTTTATAGATTTTGGGTTCAATGACATACATCAATTTATAGGTACTGCAACTAACTCAGCCCAGTCTACAGCGGTCTCGTGGTGTGTAAGAAACACTAATATCACTAGAATCAAAAGCTGCAATCGATATCGTGTAATGAAATAATGTCGAGAAGTAAGGTAGCAAATTATCTGAGTTGGTTTTTAGAATCAAGATTAGACAACGGAAAGATATCTTCAAACAAATTCGATGTAGCTTATCGTGTGTTATTTTTGATCGATAAAGTTATTTCAGAATTAGGGTTATAAAATTGAATACATGATGGAAAAAATAAATTGCTACGCCTGGTATTCTCTTCTCACAATGATCCAAGATTACATCATGATCAGTGTTGCCATTAATTGACATCTTTAATAGAACACCACTCACTGGTCAATATGGCTGATGACGTAGTCTCGGGCTAATCACTTGACCTAACTGTCACGGGAAGAGAATACCTGGCTAAGCGAATTCATGGGCTAACAAAACAACGCAAATATTTCTTTGCGAAGTCTAAATGACGCAGATGGGGTAATCACTTGTTCTCAAGTACTCATGATGGCAGGTGAATGTGAGAACAAGATATCACAGTTGATTAAAACGATGCATCAGATGTTCTTACAGATACTAACCTTCGCTACCACTCCTCGATCCACGCTGATCTGAGAATGAAACAAAAGCATAGAGTGTATCAGCTTCTACTGTTTCCGCGCAATTCGCTTATGAGAGAGAGGATTATGGGCAAACGTGATGCTAGCAAGCGAGAGGTAACACTGTTTATGCACAGAAGCTATTAGTATTCATATTGTATGTATAGTACAGCCGCCATATCGACTTTACTTGATTTAGTATAACTAATTCTAGACCAGAGACAATCACATAAATAGTACAACTAAGGGATTTAAATGGTATGCTTAATATTAAAATTCTTTGGGAAAATGTAAAATCCTAAATCTAATGGGAGCCTCTAGTATACGTAGCCTGAGTAATACCAGGTTTTCTGCAGCCAATTATTAATAAACGGTATTCAAATCCCCTAAAATCCATTAGAGTCGGATAGTGTTGCCCAAAGTCTTGACCGGGATAATGTTGATCAAGACCAAAACGCAAAAGTGACGTAGAATTTATAAGCAAAATCTGCGAGAATCTTGCGTCTCCGTCTTGCCAAAATGCAAGACTAAGTCTTTGGGCAACACAAGTGACAGAGACAAATAGCTTTATAGAAAAACCACATAAATTCCCGAAGTAATAAGACATTAATCCATCAATCCAAATATCCAAGGCCCTTGAACCGGTAATAGCAAAAGCATTTATGAGACCAGATCCATTCCATCGGTCGCGTGCAATTAATTATACTAGTTGTAGTTCCCCGGTTTCTTCTGCATGAACATTAACGATTGCGGCACCCGTTGGAGCACATTTTGTTTACGTAAGTGGAAAAATATCATTAGGCTGTATTTGTAATATAGTGCAGAAGTGGTCATTACACAACTATGTACCTATATATCTTTTGATTAATTATTAACCATGATAGTAGTATCACTAAGCCTTACATTAAGTAGTTAATGTAAGGCTCAGTACACACTGCGATTAAACGCGGGCGGATTTGAAACACCGGCAAGTGTATAATGTATAAAGCTGACTTTCAAATTGCGTTATCGAATTTGTAGCTGCAACGCGTATGCGTCGGTGTAAACTAGCCCTTAGGTAGCAGCATCTTGTAACAAATGACAATCAACTTGAATTAAACACGAAAATTGTTACGTATTCACATTTTCGTAACGTAACATTCAAATGCGTTAAGATATTATCTACACGGCGAGTAACTTATCAGCCGACTGCGTATATTTGACCAACATTGCGTAATGATGTTCTTTGAGATTGAATTAATCTAAAATTTAGAACAGATTATGATCGTGAGTATAATTATTTACAATATTCAGTGAACACTATCATGGTTAGATAATTAATAGAAATAACAAATATGTATCATCAAAATTCCTCGGATAATATTCCCAAACAGTTACAATGATTCGAATAGTAAATTATGGGAATTATGAACAAGAAGTGATTTTATTCGCTGATATCGTTATTAAATTATGTTAAGGTTATAAAATTTGTAGACCACGGCGAATGCACGAATATTTGTCGTTATTAAAGTTGTTATTATTTTCGCAACTTTTGGATTACGATCAAACGGCAATTGTTCTTCGCACAACCTTCAGACCGTGGCATTTATGTTTTAATACGCAATGAGGTATAGGGTGATGGTCACCAATGACCTAATAAAGAACTGACATAATTTTTAAGGCAATAGTTAGTAGTTAGTACTATTTCATTGTCCCACTGGTGGGCACGGGTTTGCAATCAATGGAAGGATTCAAGCCATAGTCTACCACGCTGGCCTAGTGCGGGTTAGGGGACTTTGCAAATATTTCGAGAATCTCTGAGACATGCAGGTTTGCTCATGCTGTTTTCTTTTGAAGTGATAATCATTATTGAAAATTATATTAGCATGTAAATTCCGTTAACCCCAGACTCTTGCGACTGTTATGTCCAAGTATTGTCCTACCAACTCGGCCATCACTGCTTTAAAAGGTGATACACTTTACAAATGCCAACATTATTAATGTGTAAGGTGATAATGTTTTGAATTATAAAACCAATTTCAACGATAATACAGCTCAATCTTAATTTGGTACTATATTTCAAACGTGTCGGTATTTCTGTAACGTGTTCACAGACAGATAACTAGATGCCGGAATTTTGTAATATTTACCGAGCAAATTGCTTTTTAATCTCACATCGTGTCCATATTGTTTTATGCTGTAAAGCTGACCAAGCCTTTGAGATAAACTTACCCAATATTAATATTATATTGCACTAGCACCTTGTGCATAAACAGTGATATTGCAAGCCCATCGCTTAGTACCAAATCCTCTCATCACTTACTTGGGAGTAGAGCTCGATTCATTGAAAGCCCAAGCAAGCACCGAACGAATGTAGTCCTTGATAGTCGCGCAGAAAGAAGCACCATACATTCTATGTTTTTCCTTCACTCCATTAGCAAGGACACCTACCCACTATATCAGAATACCTCAGAATACTCAAAACCTTCAGGTAGTTGACTGTATTATCCGTTAGATGTCACTGTAAGCGCCATGGAGAGCCAATGTAGGATTAATAGACGATTGAAATTAGTACACGGGCTGATCCACGGAAATGGTCTTACCCGTACCAAGTTCGATCGTATGTTTATACCAATAGAAAGCGTTCCCGACCATTGAGCCCGGCCTTGAACCTCGTGCTCTATCGCTTATCAGTACTCATACCTGTATTCCCTCTGGGGTCTCTCGCGGCAGCGGAGTAGCTGCTGTAGCCGGGACCCTCGTAACTGCTGCCGAAATCGGAGAAGTCATAGTGACCGAACTGCGCTGTTGATAGCGCTATACACGCGCACAGTACTATCGCCTGGGGACAAAGAAAAATGATATTTAAGAACATTACTCAAAGCTTAGTTTATTTCTTCCTGAGCAAACGCCTCTACCTATTTAAAATAAAATGGTTTATAATAAAGCACGAATGTTCATCACACAATGGTTGCCCTACCGGGATTCTTAACCCTCGGTACAGATATAAAATGTGTCTGTAATTGAAAAGCAAAAACTACGGCTTAATCATGTTCATGATCCAGATGATCCAGAGACCTCTGTTTGGTAAGCATGTCAGCAACATTTGTTGTCCCAAAAACGTCAGTCCAGCAGCCCTACAAATTAAGAACACAACGTCTGACAGCAATCAATATACCACGACACATATTTGATGGTTATTACACACTCCGATCACTTTATAGATAGCCTATCTATCGTAACGAATGTGTGAAATCAGTCAGCGAATCACATCAATAGATACGCTATCTCATTATATCGAGTGTCAGAATCGAAAAAAAAAATCCGTACACACGATTTGAGTACTCTAAAATATTTATCAAACGAACAATGAGCCTTTTAATCACGTTACGTGGGTGATACAATTAAGTAACATATCATTTATTTAATCGCTGCAACATATACTGCCGATCGGCCAATTGTGTATAAATTGCACGGCACAGCGGTAGGTCTTCCGCGGCCTTGTGCACTTTCTAAAACGGCTTTTATATCAAATACGTATGCACTATATTCGTATAGCTTAACAATAAAGTTTAAAACAATGTGTGTTTTGTAATGTTGAGTTATCAATTGCGATACAAGGAAATAAGTATCGTAACATAGTTGATCGTTAAATCATCATATATCACCCTGTTGAGCGTATTATTGGTAAGATCATAGCGGCCGTGTTGGATTGGTTGGTTTATAAGCCAGCCACCAGAAAGGGCAAGTAAAAGTGAAAAAACGGCCATCTGTATAGTCATATATAATTTTGTTCTTATATCCTTGTAGTTATATTAATAGCCTACGTTTGATGGCAGCGTTAGGACGGTTACCCGAAAAAAAATCACTTAAATATCTTAGGAAGGCTTGAGGTAACTCCTAACTATCCGCAAACATACTCCTTATCATAAATAAGCCTTAATTATAATCAAAACACATATATAGTATCGTACTAGGATATCGTGTACACATAATGTTGTAATATTACATAAGATATATATTGATACGGTAGTAGCAGTAACAGGTTTAGATCAGAAACAAGTATGTGAACTTGATATGTGACCTCTGCTGGGGACCGGGCCGTGGGTGTGCGTGAACTCTATACTCAGCTGATATGAGAACACGTGTGT
Organism: Pheosia tremula; assembly: GCA_905333125.1. Classification (NCBI taxonomy): domain Eukaryota; kingdom Metazoa; phylum Arthropoda; class Insecta; order Lepidoptera; family Notodontidae; genus Pheosia; species Pheosia tremula. Next base: position 6,839,525 of record HG995404.1, on the reverse strand, counting down.
CTGGGTACGCAGACGGGCGGCGAATGAATGAAATGAATTAATATGAATGAAATAAAATTAATGATAATATTTAATTTTATATTTTTAGAATTTATTTAAAAAAACATTTCACCAAAGCTATTATAATAATAGGGTCCACTAGTACACAACACTCCGACGAGTTTTGTGATCCAACGTTATGGCAGAGTTTTTTTACAAAATTATTTTAGTATCGCTCGCATCTTGTAATATGATACAAAACTATTATAATATTTGGTCTCAAGTAATAAAAGGTATATTATAGTATTTTACGGCTTAATTAATCATTGATAATGCTATTAAACAATGCTAACAGCAGCTTTAATAAACAAAATAAGTTTTACACTCATTATGATTAATTATTAAATGTCAAAGCAATTATAATAGCAGCAAAATTACAACATAATAAGGTCATAAGATAAATTCATTTATACATAGATGATTGGGAGATAAATAATTACTTCCAAACCCTAAAAGTCTCCTACAATTTATCCGAAAAATATGGCTTGTGAAACTGCTAGATTGTAAATCGCCCGTCTGCAAGCTTCACCGCAACTGGTATTGCTATTTACGTACATTTCAAATGCTTTCTGCATTGAATATGGTAATCAACTGCCTACAGCTAACTTACGACACCATGTTGACAAATATTGCTATCAATTATAAATCCCTTTGGGTACATTCCAAATTGACACACTTGTGAAATTGTCCCTAGGAAATTATAAGTACAGGCCAAGTTACAACAAATATGTGCCAATTTCATAACTCTATGCAGTAAAAGGCCTGAAGCCGTCTAGCCGCAATTATTTTGATTAATTGAAAACCAACCCAATTGGTTAAGACTTCCATTCTGTGCCGAGGGTCTCGGATTAGGATCACCGTAGGGACAAAATATTGCGTGATGCTTTCAAGACATTGCATTTAGTGTCTATGTATATAAATATGTATATCGTTATCTAGTGACCAAGATACAGGAATGTCTGTGGTAGAACAGGAGAAGAACATATAGGAAAATGAGACGATAAAATAATACGTGTTGTTATTACGTGATTTTCTGATCGATATGTACTTAGTTTATATCCATTATCTACAGCTCGTAAATTAATTGAGTTACCCAATAACCCAGCCGAGTAAAAACAAATGAGACTGCTAATAGAAATCACTTTCTAATATCCCAGCTCAGCGCTAAACAACGCATTGAGAAATGTAACATAAACGTTAGGAATACGTAACCGGTGAGAGTTAAAAAGCAATAAAATCATTCAGTATAGTAACGATATACCTGTGATAACACACGTACGCTTATTACCAACTCTTTGAGGACTGATAACATCATCTGCCCTGATATAGAATAACTAAAATTCTATATTATGATAGGTATAGTTTGTTTGTTTATGAATTTGTATGTTACAGGTAATCTCCGGATCTAATAATCTGATTAAGAAAATTCTTGCACTAATATAAAGCTACATTATCCCTGAGCGCTATAGGCAATGTTTAGTTGCGGTACTGCGGGCGTACCCGCGAGCAGAAGCTAGTATCTAATATTGATATGAAACGAATGACACCATTCCGAATGTTGACTACCCAAAACAACGGTCATAGATGTATTTGTAACATGAATTTTATTGTAACACAAGTATTATTGTAGTTACTAAAATAACAGGTTATTTTCTAAATGTGAAATAGTTAATTCGTACTTGGCTGGGTTGGCCAGTTACACTGTGCAAGTTAGGGACCTAAATATGTAACAAGCATTACACCAAGAGCAGGAAGTTTAGCAACTGGTATTGATGAAACTCCCTCGCGATAACGCTAAAGCGATAAATCTAAATGTTAACCATTATATTAGTGGCTACTATTGCCAGTTCTGATAGTGTAGGTACCAAATATAATTTGAGTTTAACTAAAATGGAGCAAATAGTCCAAGAGATTCCGTTCTTTTCTTCCAAAATAGAGCACCAATGGCAAAGTCAAATCATTATACCGTATATGCATAAGGGGGCACTTGCAAATTGTATTTTTTTTCTTTACCCTACCTACAGCCGGATTTGTTCGCGACCACAACTGAGAAGATCCGGCAAGAAACTGAGCAGGCTTGTCTTTTTTACTATAACATTTTTTCTATGATCCAATGATCAATTATCGAATGTACAGAGTAGGTACAGTACGATTTTCAACTTACGAGTATGCAGAAGGAGATAGCGCATAGCCAGTTGGCTTGAATAATAGTTTTGGCAATGACCTTGCGGCGGTCGCATTCCATTTCTGCATAAGACTATATGATCGAGGATTTATTTTCGAAAATTCACCTCATTTGACATCTTATTAGCCTCACCCTATTTACAGGGTGTTTCAGAAAGGGTATACTAAGCCTGGAACCTGGGCTTCTTCAGCGCATTTATAAACACTATTTGAAGTTAGAATGTGGAGAATGTCCATTTAAAAAAAAAACTATTGTTCTTAATAAATCAGAATTATCATTTTGTTGGGTACAAAACTATTTATTAAAAATAAACATATTACGATTCTGACTGCATAAAGTGTTTACAAATGCACTAAAGAAGCTGAGGTCCAAGGCTTAGTATGCCCTTTCTGTAACACCCTGTATAATAACTATCTAAAACTATTAGCGAGCGGTTCAATGAACTGTTAACTGACGAACAAATAATAAATTATAATAGATGTAATTATAATAAAGGTGATCTATAAAAACTCTATAAACTAGAGCCACGCCCTTGTCCCAGAACCTTGAAACAAAAGGTTTTTAGAAACTATAATGCGATAGGGTGTTGCGCAATGCACCGCGCATAACAATAAACCTTACGACACATCGAAGCGGTGAAAAGCCCATTAGCTAAGCACGTAGCAGCAGCTTTTGTCATTGGACATGCAAAAACATTTATTTGTATGAACAGTAAAGTTCTAAACTGGGTAACAAGCTAAATTGTTGCTAAATTCACTCGAGTGCGCTAGAGTGGTACTATTGAGACCACAAAATGTTAAGTTTCTCCTAATTTTAGAAATTAATGTTAATCAATGTTAATTGTAGTGTAATATAATGATTTAATCAATTATACAAGAAAGAAAATAACTTAAATATTTACAAACTAAAGATATAAAGAAAATTATATAATTGAACTAAACTAATACAAATTAAAAAGAATAGAGAAACGCTACTAAAGGGTTAATATTTACAAAAAGTGTAAAAAATTTGACCAAGATGCTGGCCGCATTTCCACGCTGAATCGCTAAAGCTACTCGCTGAGCGAGAAAATGTTAATTTATACCTTCTATGAAATAGATACCAACCTGTAGAAAATTACCAGGGAAGAATAAGATAAGTTTAATAAAATAGAGCAGAATTTGAAAACAATTCAAATTAAATTACTTTTCATTCAACGAGAATTACATAAAATTGCTCTTGTATCATTTATACTAGGTGTCTAAATACTTAACATTACTTGTTTAGCGGTTAACTAGCACTTACATCCGGGTTTATTAGCTCAAACAACCAACAAACAAGGTTTATTGACTAACTACTCGCTGAATAAGCTAATTAATTCTCATAGCGAGCCGCACTAGATCCTCGCAAGGGCGTTTGCAACAGAATACGTGCGATACGTAAATACGTAGATACGTATTTGTGATGAATGACCTTCTCTTATCCGCACCGGTGTTGTGACAAAAAATCAAGTTGAAGGATTCCTTGGCCTTTCTGAATATGGACTTACACAAGTGAATGACTAATTGTGTATCGACTACAGACCTTTTGGTAATGTACTGGATTATAAACTTTCAGTTTTAATAAATTTGCATTTTTATGACTTAGACACTTCCTTATCACCTATAAGTATATAAAATACGAAAGTTTGGTTTGTATAAGCTTACATATATATCGACGGATATTCTTTGTAATGTCGAAGACATATAACCGCTATTCCACGTATAATTGAAATAAAACTTATTTTACAGATTTTCTAGAATTTATTTTGTGTTTTTACGTTTCCGACGTTTCGGCTGCTTTACAGCATCACAAACACCTCAGTCCACCTGTGACCATGGTTGCTGTAAAGCAGCCGAATCGTAGGGAAAGTAAAAACATAAATAAGTATTTATTTAAACATATATGTTATTCGCGTAAATAAAATGCACTTATAATTTTAGTAATTTGAGTAATCAATCAGTTATCTGGTTACTAACAGACTTAACATAGCATACATTTCTGAGACATGCAGTTTGAAGAAAATACTCTTTATAATGAAATGCGTGCAGATCTGTAGCCAGTGGTACTGTGAGTATTGTCGAAACTAATTTTAATGTATGCTCACACCTCATAGTCAATGAGGACTACTATAGACTACCTGATTCGCGCAGTTGGTAGTGACTCTGCTTTCTGTGCCAAGGGTCTCGAGCTCGAATCTTGGTAGGGACAAAATTTGTATGATGAGCACAAATTATGTATTGAGTTCACCCTCGTGCATTGTACGGTGCCCATAATAAAAGCGTTTCTTAGTGTGGGACTGTATAGATGGTGTCTGGCGAAATCAAAAAAAATGTTCAGATTTTTGACAATCATGCAACAAAGTTTAATATTATTTTAAGTATATTAATATGTACGAGGACTATTAGCAAGTAGTAACATTTAAACATACTTATACATATGTTGGCATACATTCGGCTAATCTGAATTTGCATTAAGAAGGGGTCAATGCTAAGTGGACGTTAATAATAATTACTTAACAATTTTGTTGTAGCTATTTATTTCTGATGACCCCAAGACCAATAAAAATGCATTGAAATATTTTTATCGGCAGATATTATGTATAATATTAGTTCTAAGAAGTATACTTTAGTCCTTACCTTGTATTATGATTTTCAATTTACCTTGACTTACTAAAACAAAACAAACATCAAACACCTCAAAGTTTTTCAGCAACCGATAGAACGACCACAATTGGAGACATTAGCTAGCGAAATGTGGTTATACCGTCCTATTCATATATCGCCAGACGAACATACCAACTGTTCGGTCCCAAACTAAGCAACGCTTGTATTACAGGTACCGTACAATACTATATACCAGGACTTCCCAACAGGTGGGGCATGCCCCCGGGGGAGGGGGGGGGTTTGTAGAGAGATCTTAGGGGGGGCTTGAAGTGTATGTTTTGATAATAGCTCTGTCAAAAACAGAACCTGACTGGTTCATAAATGCAGGCGCAAACATCCCATTAATAAATAATAAATCGTGTGAAATAAATATCGTAAAAATAATTTGTGTTTTTTTATTGATGCAATGTAGAAAAGTATAGGGGCATGATTTTTTTTTTTATATCCCAGGGGGGCACCATGCAAAAAAGGTAGGGAAACCCTGCTATATACAATACATAAACATCTATGACTCGGGTAAAAACATTCATGCTCATCACACAAAGTTTTACCTACCAGAATTCGGTTCCAGGACCCTCGCCGCAAAAAGCAGGGTCACTACCAATTGCGCTAATCAGGTCGTCTCTACTTAAACCTTCGTAAACTACTTTAGATACGTATGTAAAGGACATTAGCAATCAGCCCTAAGCTAAATATACAAACCGCGGGCATGCGTGCGGTGTAACCGAATCAAGTGTGAACGAGCACGTTGCCACACTGTGACGTAATTGGGCACAGGCCATTGTACGCATGCCCGTATTTAGCACTAAACCACTAGCCTGAGAACAATACTACTTGCTACTTGCCAGGCTTCTATGAAAGCAACTGTGTCACTGTGTACATCTTGATACTTAAGTATACGTATATACAAAAGTGTTGTGTCTGGGAAGTTTTTATTGTAGCTTAGCGAGTTCCCGGTATTCGTTGCATATCACAGAAAGCTTCGTGGGCGTGCGCACGACCTCTCACCAAAGTTGAATCGCAATCGGATGAATGGTGAAAAATCTTCTCCCATATGCTTATATAAAAATAAATAATAGATTGTATTCATCTATACAAATAAATAAAATTGGAGTGTCTGTAATATTAAAATAACCGCTTTTTTAAATGCATTTGGATGTATACACGGTACATATACCAAAAATTTTCTGTCCGTCTGTCGGTCTGTCTGTTTGTTTCGGCTAATCTCTGAAATGGCTAGACCGATTTTGACGAGACTTTCACTGGCAGATAGCTAATGTAACAAGGACTAACTTGCTACTTTTATTTTATAAAAAACGTTATTAAATACCACGCAGACGATGTCGCGGGTAACAGCTAGTTATACATAATAATGTACGCGGTCGGAGTGGACGTGATTATGGCAGAAGAGAGAGAGAGAGAATAAACTAACGAACTGTCCCGACCCCAGATAATGGACGAAGCTGAAGCTGGCGATGATGAGAAAAAAAATCTAATTCAGATGGTTTTAAGGTTACATGAAATAGTACATCAGGTTATTGAATAATATTTTCTGTAAATTACATCACAATTTTTTTGATGAACAGGGTCGAACCTACAAAACAAGACCAGCCTAATCTTTACTTTAAAAAAATAAAACGTTTGGGTTGTACGGAACCTTCTACACGCGATCACAATCCACACTCGAACAATATTTACTTCAAATATTGTTAACTTAAAGCGTGACGACATTGAAATTACAGCATACCTATGATATAATAATCACAATTTTGCGTGTAAAATAACAGTTAAATAGATATTTATCATTGGTCATTTTAATATTAATTGTTAGTTCTAGGTTAAGGTTTGCACAGTTTTTGGATTAACAATACATATTGTTAGGCATAATAATGTCAAAGTCAATTAAGAACAATGCATTTATAATTATATTCGGCTAAAATATTATTTACAGCCAACCATTGCACTATTAAACGTCGATTTTAATGCATATAATTTATATGCATTAACTAGCTGTTGCCCGCGACTTCGTCCGCGTGGTATTTAACAAAGACAACCGTTGACAACAGCCTGCTCGCCCATTCTGAGCCCGCGGGACGCATTGCAGGTTGTTGCTATCAAACTTAATCAGGCGCTGCGCTGCTACATTGGTTTTAATTTTTTTTCGTGAGATCATATTTTTTTTTTCTAAAATAAAAGTAGCCTAAGTTACTCCTTGTTACATCAGCTATCTGCCAGTGAAAGTCCCGTCAAAATCGGTCCAACCATTTCTGAGATTACCCGGAACAAACAGACAGACAGACAAAAATTGAAAAAAATTTTGTTTCGGTATAGGTAACGTGTATACATCCAAATGCACTTAGTAAAAAGCGGTTATTTTAATATTACAAACAGACACTCCAATTTTATTTATATGTATAGATTTGTTCGCCATTCTACACTAGGCCAGCGTGGTGGACTATGGCCTAATCCCCCTAGCATTAAGGGGAGGCCCGTGCCCAGCAGTGGGAAACTAAAAAGGACTGGTATTATATGACTACAATAGTTACTAAGTCATAATTTATAATTAATTACCTATAATATTCGTGTTCGTTGCGCTAATCCTCTCAGTATTTATAGAGATATGTATAGTAATACCTGCTGAATTACAAATAAATAAATATAAATGTGATTGAAACAGGCCAAAGGAGAGCGAAAGGAACATAAAGCCGTCTATACAATGACAAATAGGAATGCTATACACGAGTAAACGGATGCGCTCTGAATCCACGCACATAAATAATACTGACTAGTGTCATCCATCTCGTCTGTCCCATAGAACTATTTGAATTGTAGCTTGCATGCTGCTCCCTTACCTATAAACTGACGTTTACATAACTGAAGTGATGCAACCGTTATACTAAATGCCTACACTTTCAATAGCTAAATTGTTTTCTCAAGTATGTAGCTATTTGAGATGAAGAATAAAAATATGAAGAGAAAAAGTTGAAAGTCATTTATACAGAATGGGTTACTAATGAGATACAACTAAAAATATAGAGGTCCCGCTCGTACATTGTATTACTTATCCTTAATAAGAGAAGGAGAATGTTCACAAATGAAAAAGTGATCTCTATAAAACCAGCACTAAATGTAACCTCTGTTAATAACTTCACTTAACCTACCGTAAATGTCTGCGTGGATTTTGGCCAAGTGTACTGAATCCTTCAGAAGTGTAATAAAATGATGTTACCTAATTGATTACTGAGTAACATTTTTTTACAAATACCTAATTTATAAGTGAACAATGCTTCATTGTATGTTATTATATACTCGGATCGCCCCACTCCATTGTACGGTATCCATAATACAAGTAATGATTAGTTTGGATCCGTACAGTCGATGTGTTCAACCAGCGATATTTACTAATAGAATCCAATTAAAACTGTGAGATAAATTATAAACTATGATTTAACAGTTTAATTTTAATCATCCTTACACATGAATAGATCCTGTAAAGTAAATAATCTCCACATTTCTAGTGTAATTGGTTTAATTATTTGTTCAGAAGGCGTTAGGTAACGAGATAATTATCGTAGCACAACAGAGTAAAGATGATTTTCATCACGAAAACCGGATATCCATCACGGCCAAGTGCTAATTAAAAATATATACGGTCAGTTTCACCTGTTTTGTATGTTCACTGTTTTATATCAAACCTATCAAGCAACTGAGGTCAGATAAAAATAATGTTAAATATAGATCATTTTCGAATTTACTTCAAGCACTGTTGCACGCTATTCTCTCAAGCATAAGGTTAATAACTCAATAAATAGGTTAAGTAGTCGCACGAGCAAATTAAACGTTCATACAGCCTTAGTTTTAACAAAGGCACGTAAAATATTTACGCCTAAAATAAATACATGAACGCAGAAGGTCATTTTGTATTGGTAACAGCGGTATCCATTTTCAGTTCAGAATGCATACTGATATTTTAAAATGAGAACTGGTATTTTTTTAAAAAAACCTTTTCCTTTTTTACGACAACGAACGCGATAAAGATCATATATTATATAATAATAATACCAGCCCTTTTTTGGTATCCCACTGTTGGGCACGGGCCTCCCATCAATACGAGGGGGATTAGGCCATAGTCCACCACGCTGGCCCAATGTAGGTTGGCGGGCTTCACACATCCTTCAAAGGATTCTCTCAGACTAGCAGAATTCCTCACGATATTTTCCTTCGCCGTTTAACAAGTGGTAATCATGATGAAAAATAAGATTCGGACATGAAGTCCAGAAATCCCAGAGATGCGAGCCGGGGTTTGAAACTGCGATCCTCGTTCCGAGGCAAGCGTTCCACAAACATAGCTATCACTGGTAAATACCATGTTAGTGGTAAATCTATACAAGAAGAGTTAACCGCAAATTATTCCAGCGTACACACACATGCTAGTACTGATGTAAACAACCTCCTGCTAATTGATCGCGCTGCTAATGTTTTCAAGCAGAATAACAAACTGATAATGATGGAACGCAACATGACATCTTGACATCTCCCGCCCACAAGAATGCAAGCACGAACTGCTGGTTTCCCACTAGTACTACAGTGTCACCTACATAGCCAAGGTAACAAGCACAGGTCGTTCAAACTGCCCGAGGTCCACTGGCGTCTGCAATACGCCACACCTACATATTCAATGTTGTTTAACCGTAATACCGCAATTTAGTTCTTGTTACAATCGATTATAAAATTGTCAGCAAGTATTGAAAGCGGCAGAATCGAGAAGGCTGCAACGACCCCGAATACTTGTAGGTATTATGTAAAACACTTTCGGCGGTTTATTTTTAAATTAAAGCCTACGTTTCATTGGCGTGAAGGACGTCTAAATCCTATTTTCCGAAAGAAATCGATGATTTCACTCATTTATTGTGATTGCCCAATCTGTTAAGTAGCCTCCTGTAGATAATGTTATTTTTTCTGTCTGACACAACCGTTAAATAATATCTGTTATATAAAATATTTTTTCATAGATTTTGATGTGATAATTACTGCCCGGATTATTTACTTCGGGTTATTTTAGCCTTTTAATCAATTTGTATCTTTAATACAAGGCGTGTGAAGTTATATTTACGAAACCTGTCTCCGAGTAGTACTCAAACTCTACTCAGATATGGAGGCTGTTTAATTTAAACGAGTCATACAAAAAACGTAAGATAACGACAAATTAAATCGTTAAGTAGGACTTAACTATTTAAATAGTGTTTGAGTGTTCGACCGTTAATGGATAATTTTTGAGGACAAGGCTGGCTGAACCGGCCAAAACAATCAATCGGCTGCCGCGCTGTTCGTGTAATACTTCCCTTATGGTTTAATCAAAATTGTGTAAATTTTTTGAAAACGTTAACAAGTGGATCATACCAATCACGTTTATTTGTAATATAAACGTATAAATAATTCCAGTAATATTTCTCCGCACAGTTAGTACGTGGTGTGATTTTTAAGTTTACATAAATTTGATTTATTCTTTTCGGAATGTAATCTCTATACCTACTGTATGTAAGTCGTCCGAAAATACACAATATATGCTACAACATATATACATATAAGGTACCTTGTACGACGCCCTCTCTAGCTGCAACCCACTATAAATATGGAGTAGGTACAAAATTAACAAATGTTTATTACACAAACGTTCCGCATTCCGAGTGACGACAGGGGCGTGCTTATTACTTGATCGCCGCGGTCGACCGCTGGTGGCGGATTTCATATATTCTCGTATTTCCCGACGTTCTTCTATTGCGGATGTGTTTTTATACATTTATTTGAGATACTAAAAACAAAATACAATAGAACCTATTCCTTTTTGAAGACGGTTAAAAATGAAAATAAGCAGGAAATGAGATTAACAGATTCCCCCCCCCCCCCGCCCCTCCCTCCCAGCGAAAATTATCCCGGCTACGGCCCTAACAGACGTTCTCTCCACACTTTTGAAAACAAATAAATGCATACTTGGACCCAGCGTTTCTTCGCTTCTTACTACAAATAAATCAAACCTCAAAGCAAATATTTTAAGAAACTGAGAAATAATTAAACAAACTGTGTGTTGGTAACATATTTACCAATAATAAGGATATAAGTATTCCATATTCATTGAAAGACGAGAGGCTATATGATTTTATGACACCAATAATTTATTCATATTTCATAATGTTTTGTAAATTTGTCATTGGATTACGTCTGCAGTGATTACTGATTATCATAATCATTAATTAATGAGTTTTTTTAAGCAAACATTAAAAACAAGCAATAGCATAATATCCTGTAAAATTCAGCTGAAATTTCATAAAGAAAATCAAAGTTATAACTACAAAAAAACCCGTACATTACATAATTATGATAAAAATCTTGCACGCGAGCCATGAATGGACAGTGATACGTCACATAGCGGGAAGCATGCCGGAGGCTGCGCTCGCGCACATTACATTAACATACATGATAGCTTAGCGCGTGCGCCACCACGCGAACCGGTCCCGCCAATGAACTTCCGCCTTCCGACTACCATAGACTACCGTCTTGTTTATGGATATTATGTATACCATTTGTTTATTTTAAATATTATTTACTAGATGTGACCTCTAAAATCCCGGAAAGATATAGTTCATTGATTATGTATTGATTTGATTTATGTCAGATGTTGATTAGACAAATTATGGATTTTATGATTTATTTAATTAAGTAGTTAATGAGGCAATGATTATGGTGCTGTGTGTATGCAGGTTATAAAATAGGAAGAGAGCTAATATTACAAGCTACTAAATGCGCTGACGGAAATGTCAAGCATCGACTATAGCCACAAACTGCGCTAGAGCTTATCTAATCTATGTTGATCGAAAAGATTAAATTAAGAAATATATACAACTAACGGCTACAGTCTGAAAGTGTTACCGCCACTGCTCGGTAAATAGCTATAGGCTGCCACATTAGAACCTTAAACCTATAATGCAAGAGTTTGTGGGTTTCGAATAAGTAATGTGATTTAAGCTACACGTTCATTAATTAGCCCCGCCGCTTGTTATACTTCAAGTCGTATTTCTAAAGTTTTAAAGTAGATTTTTATTTGCCGCAGACCATATAACTCGCTTCGAACAATCAAGCTCTACTGGATCCAAGAATAAATATTACTGGATTGCTGTTAAACCGTACCGGTATGTTATAAAACCTGGCACCCGGCATACAGACGTACGCATTAACACACACCACGTACAAGCTGCTCTCTCCGTTACATCAGTTGAGAAAAATGCGAATATCAAATTTCTCATCAGGAACACGATTACTATATCCGTATTAATTGAATCACATGGCCGATACAATGTGGTGCGGTGACGTCATTCGTTATGAAATTGATTTTCGGGATACAAATTAAGAATACATGTATGGAATACGACCGCGGGGGCCGTGTAGAACAAGCATGAAGTACACCGTCCACTGTTCAATTTAACTTCAGTCTAACAATTCTAAAGAGAATCTGGTAGATTATGTAGAGATTTGAAGGTGGTTCAATTGAATCATAGATTCTGTTCTCCCGCCTAAGAATGCGTATACAAAATTTGTGGGATATTCTAAATCAACGCAAAGTTTGGGAAAGTTTTATAAGATTACTTGTAACTCGCGAGAAACCCGTTACCCTCTCCAACCTAGCTCAAGCTATGTTAGGAGTGGGCTCACCTCTAACATTTTTAAGGCCATGACACGTGGGGATGGAACCCAACTTCTCGGTTGCGAGGGCGGCCCTTTTACCGCCAGACTATTGACACTTTATCAATTTGAATCGCTATAACTGCGAATTTGATTTCCAGTCAATTTACGGTTGGTTATTGATATTATATCGAAAGATGATTCGTACTTACAAGCAAAATATTGCAATATACGCAGGTAGGTATGAACGTAGAAACTGCAGTACCTATCGGACGAGGTCGACGATTATGTAATCACACAATGACAAGGCCTCGATAGGCATTAAAACGATACGACAAGTGCACATTTGTATTCGCCTTGACTCGTATTTAAGTCTGAGGTTGAGAAACGGAAATGGTCATCTACAATGGAAAATTGGTCTATTGACAATTATGTGTTGTCGTTACGGCGAGGCCGAGGCATCGGTCGGCATTGGCACCGTAAGGCACGTGGCTGTAAAACATGTAAAGTGTGATTTCCCTAATATTTATGTCGTTACTAACATCGTTTACGTGTACAAGGTAAAGAGTGAGGCAGATGTGTGAACATCGCGAGGACATGAGAACTGTTCATACGAATCTCTTAGAGAAAATTCCACAAATAAATAGCTCGTATGGTATTTTTGTTAGTATATTTATAATTAGGCTTCACAAAGCGCATTTTACTTTGGTAGTAAATCTTAATAACATGTATTTTGTGCATGCCATTGAGAGTAGTAACAATTTGTAATCTTCACAAAATTTCCCTTGAAAACTCGCATGCATTCAAGCTGGGCTTACTATTTACAACGCCCTTTGAGGAATACACTATTTTCGCTACACAATTCTTAAAACACTGATCTTAATACTGCAAACCCTATCATTAAAGTCGTATTGTTTTGGTCACATAACTGTCTAATGAGCGACCGTTGTTGGGTCGGCCATATTTACTCTCCTTTTCTTTGTCTTATCCGTTGTATACTTCAAAACATATTTCAAGGAATATTAATTGACTGGCTACATAATGAGTATTTCAGTCTTCTCATAATTAACGCACGCGTCAACAGAAGTTTAGTGCACCTTTGAGTCATCTGTTAACCACCATTGAAATAGGTCATCGACCCATCCGTAAGGCGAAGGTCACTTCTTACTATTTACTTTACTAGTGCACTGAACATTTGATGATGATAAATTTCAAAATCTGAAACAACACTATAAAAAATGCAGGTAGTTATTATGAGAATCACCATTGTACCGCACCCTTGGCCGTACCTAATTAAATATGTACTTTTGTTTGATCGATGCGTGTTAGTCGCGGAATAGCTGACCTACATCTGCTGGTTGCATGTGCAAAGTGCCCAACGGGCTTCAAGTTAATTAATTGTACGAATGCGATGTTCCATCATTGCTTAACAAGGAAGCGTGCGTTAACACGAGATAATGTGACGCAACTGTAAACTTACATGGTCATAATAAAAGCGGTTAAGTGAATCGACGGCTATTGAGCGGTAGTACGCGCGTAGCTCCTATGTGTAATCAACTTTCTTTGATGGATGACTCGTCAAAAATAAATAACGCATTCATAATTAATGCTTAGTCTGTAACGTGGTATGTAGAAATAATATAAAGTAAGTATATAAATATCGCTAGACTTACACGCCAATTGTATGATCCCAAACTAAGCAACGCTTGTACAGTACTTGTAAAATTGTTCAAACTAGAATCGAACCCGCTATCGCACAGTGTAGTGAACTGATATATTCTCCAACCACCAGACGGTCCTCAAACTCGAGTCTATGTTTTAAGTATATCTATGCAAGCAGTGATATCAAAGATGGCAGAACGCTTGCCGTCGAAGCAAATGCCGCAGGTTCAATCTTAAATTCATGTGCCAAACTAAATTTCAACCATAAATTATCACTTGGCAAACGGTGAAGGTAACCATGGTAAGCATGTAGAGAAAACCATACCAGTTCTCGAAGGACGTGTGAAGTTCGCCCGCTCGCACAAGTAAGTGGGTATGGACTACTGCCAAGTAAGTATGTGATTTTATCAAATATCTTTAACAGGAATCAGTACTTAGACGCGGCTAAGCAAATAGAATGTCAATTAGATGCTATCATTAGGGTTGCCATGGCTACTTTACAGTTTTATAGCACTATAATAGTCGTTGTATATGTTCATAACTATATAATGTATAACAGTAAATCATGTATTAAGTCATAAATAAATTGCCAAGGATTTCACTGGAAGACCAGATAATATATCAATAAATATATACACTATTTATAATCAAGTCTGCCTAGTGCTCTTACAAAACAGAGGCAGCCCTAGCCACAGTTTACCACAACACCTCAAAACTGACATAATACGTGAGAGATATACCACGATAAATGGCATCTTGACCTGTGCAAAAACTGACAGACTTCAAATCGCAACGCTAACTAGACAAAGGATTTGGGGTATTATAAAATGAGAATTTAAGTCATAGGTCAGTGTTGCCATCTATCAAAATTCTACACGCTTCTCTCCACTGTCCGATACTGTGTGATTATGTCATCATTTTGACAGATAATATAATTTGGAGTGTGATTTATCGCGCAAACGCTCGCGAAACATAGACAATCGAGAAATAAAAATACAATCGGTCAACAAAAAATGTGTAACGTTTAGTGAGAGGTCGCTGTTTAATGGCACTACGTAATATAGTTATCTTATTTATTTTTTATGGTAAACTCGTGGAATTTTTATCAATGCAACATTTTTTTATAGAAGGATTATACCTAGTGTTTTTTTTTTAAAGAAATGACTAATGTTGTATCTCATAATACAATTCATACAATTATAAGGTTGGCAGGAATATATATTAAGAGCTTTTTTTTTATTTACACACTAGCTGTTGCCCGCGACTTCGTCCGCGTGGTATTTAACAAAGACAACCGTTGACAACAGCCTGATCACCCATTCTGAGCCCGCGGGACGCATTGCAGGTTGTTGCTATCAAACTTAATCAGGCGCTGCGCTGCAACATTGGTTATAATTTTTTTTCGTGAGATCCTATTTTTTTTTCTAAAATAAAAGTAGCCTAAGTTACTCCTTGTTACATCAGCTATCTGCCAGTGAAAGTCCCGTCAAAATCGGTCCAGCCATTTCAGAGATTAGCCGGAACAAACAGACAGACAGACAGACAGACAGACAGACAGACGGACAGACAGACAGACAGACAAAAATTGTAAAAAATGTTGTTTCGGTATAGGTAACGCGTATACATCCAAATGCACTTAGTAAAAAGTGGTTATTTTAATATTACAAACAGACACTCCAATTTTATTTATATGTATAGATACATACATTGACTTCGATATGTTTTGTTCTTGCCTTTTTTCAATTGATGACTATCGTTGTTTTCCGAAAAAAAGGCAATATTGAAATAATACATAACAATACTGGCACCTTACTTCACATTTTTGAAATACAATAATTCGAAAAACCTACAGTTAAAGAACTAAAAAGGTAGTCAAAGTAATCAAAGTAATAACCCCTATATGCTGCTCAAACATTGTTTCCAATCGAATCAACAATCGATGAGATTGAAGAGACAGATTGGATCAAATAAACCAATAACAAGTAAAATAATATAAGTACTCAGAGTAGATAATAGGAATGTTTCCATTACACCATAGTCTGTTGTTCAATATATATGATTAAATTTAGCAGTGGTCTATATTTTCACAATCGTTAGTATCAGACAAGGCTCTCTGTAGTTTCAGACATGAATTGTGGAATTACTCGATAATGAATCGATACAATCGATTGCAGCTAAATCTAGAGGCAAAAGTGTAAGCCTGTGTCTAGATAAGGTTTATTTTAATAAGTATAACAACCATTGCCTACGTAAATTTATTAAAAAAACATTATTTGCCATTTAGAACCCATTTTAATTAGTAAATATTATATTAGTTATTATAATTGAAATAAAACTTGTTTTATCGCGTGTTTTTATGATTTTACGTTCCCGACGTTTAGGCTTATTTAAAGCAAGTTTTGGCTGATGAAAATCAGTTATTTTCATTAATTAAATATTGTGGTATTGTATTTAGTATGTCTTCTTAAACGGGATCTTGTCATAATAGTTATATTTTTTTATTATAATGAGCGACAAACTTTTTGTGATGAGCACGAATGTTTGTACCCAAGTCATGGATGTTTAATATCTAATTAAGTAATATATACCGGGTTCGCCCCAGTCCATTGTACGGTACCCATAATACAAGCGTTGCTTAGTGTGGAACGGTATAGTTGGTGTGAGTACAAATACCCATAAATCAACAAATAAGTAGCTCCTAACAATATCAAGGAAATCCGCGTAGCAAGCTATCGATCGAATGATTAATATCGCTAACACTTCAAAAGTGTAACAACAATAGCCAAGAGCCTAGACTTAAATATAATTAGACAGACACTCTTACTGGGCCATGAAATTAGTTATTAAGGAAATTGATATATAGAGATAACATCTAATAGAAAGGATAAATTTAATTATGTATGCAGTGGACGTGGTGATGCGGTTCGCGTTTTATGTAACGCAAATAATTAATTAGGATGTCTATGGTTACTATTTTACAATATGGATTGGAAAACTTCTTTTTCATAATAATAATGTTTGTAAGATTACTTATGTATCTATAATTCAATAAACAGCTGTCGGAATGTATGAATGTATTCTCGTAGCTATACCTTTGCATATTTACTATAGTAGCCAAAATATGTTAAATATTACTTCCATTATATGTTACATTATATTTTACATTCCTTAAATTCCATTATATATTACTTTCCTTAAGTACAATTTTGATAAGTTATCCAGCGTCGAGTAATGCCCGCAGTCTACAAAAGCAGTAATACATTTCTAAGTTGACTCCTACTGCTTGGCGACTAGTTAACTTGCATATTGACTTTGTCTAAACTGGGCAGACAGATTTAACATAAAAAATATAAAAAGTTCGCATCCATCTTATAGGTTACGATGGATTTTTGTGGATACAACCTAAATAATTATTAACCTGCAATTTTTTTTAATGAGCTTTAAATTACTTTCTTTATTAGGTAATTACTAAAATTTACAATTCAAACTAAATAGGAAAAAAAAGTTCTATTCAGTAAAACATAACGCTCGTAATTAATTAGCATAGTTAGCTATTAAACAATATTATGTGAACGCAGTTATTCTAGCGCAGGTCCGTTAAATTATGCGAAACTCAATAACGACATAAACATTAAAAAAATTACATTACCGATCGCGCATACCCTTGCAAGTTTCACAACTGGTTTGGATGTTATACAACACGAGAAAACGAAGATTTTTGTTGAGTTACACTTCGCATCGGATAATCATGCGAAATATAACTACTAATGAAATTGTATGTAATTTAATGCAATTAACATCTATACTAGTTACTACGTATACAAATACAAGATACAAATTGAGTTGGAAATGTGTATATATGATACAATCTTACTCCCTTCACGATTTAACCCATATTAGCCTAGAGTTTCAATTTTGATACCAATCTTTTAAACCGAATGTTCACATTACTATTAGTTTTTTTTTATTGGTTGGCTGTACGTATTTTACTGTTGTATAATATTCTTTCCAAAGAAATTAAAAAAAAAATCAAATGTCATTATTATTAAACACAGTAATATTAAAAATAAATCACTTTCGTAAATCAGGCTACTAAGGGTTAAGTTAGAATGTTAAAAAAAAACTACAATGCTAGCCCATTTCATTAATGTTATCGTCAATAGAATATCCAGTCTTGAAATTATATCAATTTGATATACCTACAAAAGCGAATTCATACGATTCAATAATCAGTTTAATTATATAAACTACCAACAAATAACTGGTCCTAATAAGAGCTAAGTGACCATGATCCCAGTATTATGATAATTCAGACAAAACTGTTTAATTAAACGTTAACGTGTAAAATATGTTTAGATAACAAATTATGTTAATGTATAACCAATGAATCCAAACGTTTGGATATTGAGGTAGGTCTAATATAAAAGATTGAATTAGACTACAATTTTGTGTACAAGGCCCCACATCCATGCTTTGTTTTGTAACGGTCACATAAAATTGTACGTTTGCGTATAACGTACTTAACATTATTTAAATTATTCAAAGTGTAACGCACTAAAGGCTGACATTTCATCATCGCTATCAAGATCATCGTATACCGCGATTTTTCATTGTTTTGTGTCAAAGAACTTGACATCATTGTGTGGGAAATTGGATCATTATCACACACATTATTGTTGTCATAATAATTAAGTCACTGCAAACCATTCGAGACAAACAAACATACTTTAAGATAATTGTATTGCGAAACACAATTAATTTACCTCTTTGTTTCCACGAAATGTGTTCTAAACAGTTTAGTGTTCAATAAAATCAAGTTCACAAACTATTCTCCTTATCACATACGTAGGCACACAATACGCACAGTTGTGACACTGCTTTTGTTTATTCTAAAGAAATCAACAGATTTGACACTTCCATTATAAAATGCTAATATACTCACGGTTTTCACGTAGTGGTTCATGGTGTCGTTTGTAATAACGTCTCAGGCGTTTGTCACTGTCACGGTATCACTGGTGTTGTGTTGCGCGCGCGCTGTGGCCGAGCGCTGGATGCGTAAACGCAGACTGAAGGTAACACAGAGCTGGGAAACTGCCGGCCGCTCCCGCTGCAAGCAAACGTACCGGTCGGTGGTGGGTCCACAATCGCAGCCAATGCCGAGACACCAGCCGATCTAGTTTAAATAGATCACGTTTGTAGACAAATGGCTCGCAAGCATATGGAAACTGTTTCGCAAACTGCGCCAGACCTTGGCTGGTGGCAAATCGGTTCGATAGTTTTTAATTAACGTTTCAAAATTTTGTTTTTTACGTACTGGCAGACTTTTTGTGCTGGGTGGATGTTGGCGGTATGCGCGTGAGTCGGGTTGTAAGCGCTTAAGCAACGTGTTCACGTTATATAGGACAGCGCGCGACCTCCGACACGCGCGGGAAATGAGCCGATGCACCAACTGCTGCCCGCTGCTATGACAACCGATGCACTGCACGATGCAGCCCCGGACAACTGCGCTGCCGGCAGAATCACAATTGCACTGCTCTCATACAGTGCATAGAAAGTATGGCATCCCACCGAACGGTCGACGCCATCGACGTACTTAAAACAATTTAATTAATTGCATTGCTTCAAACCAGTTCGCGCAAGGATTTAATGAATCGAATAATAATTGTTACTTAATAAGTAAAACCATCGTATACGTTATGTTTAAAATTGGCCGAACACCTAGTTTTAATATTGAGTCTAAATATAAAACCACATCGATCAGGAAACGCATACATAACCGCAGCAAACGCATCATAACGCTGTTGATGAAATCAACGTATCGATAGTTATTTTACATTACCTGATGGTAATCGCATCTGTCATCATAATGATTTATCATATTAACGCAAATACCTACTAAGTACATATACACATTAAGCCCCTGTGATCATTTAGGATAAAAACCTCAAACTAATGATAGAATAAAAAAAGATCGACAACGTTAAAGGCAATCGTTTAAGGAATTACTCCGATTTGATCATAATGACTACCTTCGCAGTACCTATACACTAAAACGAGATACTAAAAAACATCTTCAACTTTTTTTTATATCCAGCACTTTATTCTACGTATTTACGTATGTTAATCATTACACGTCAATTTGAATTGAATACAATATTAATTTTTGTTAATGGCCAACTGATGCTTACGCAAATATCAAATCAAGCCACAATTCGATACCTACTCAATTATTTGTTTTAAACAGGACCCAACCATGAAACGATTAAGACTTAATTAAGTAACTGGGTCGAAGGACGATCCTTGCTCGTGAAAAAAAAAACATTATCTCGACTGACCTCATTTACATAAAAGGCAGCGCAATGTCAGGGCACATACCACGATGTAGAGCAAATTTTCTCTTTCGATACAAATCAAACTGAAATTTGATCTTGCCCTTGCTGATGTTGAAATGAAACAATAAAAAAAAGGTAAGCGGCTGACTGGTGCGCCCGGAGCACTATTTCCGCGTGTGACTGAGGTGGTCCGAAGGTGAATGCCCGCGGGCTGGATACAGGGCAATGTCAGCGAATGGGCCTTTTAAAAATCCTTCTTCTCAGTACTTTTATCTCATAATTATATAGGTATGCCAATACGCATAGTAGGTACTTTCCAATGAGGTAATTCGAAAGGGAAATTTTAAAGTTTGTTTTATATGTAAAACTTTGACGAAGTTTGTAGTTGCGCTGTCATGTTCATATTGTCATCTAAACAGCTATTAATACCATCACGTTTACATACCCCAAACCGGTCGACAGAGGTGTTCACATTCTGAGCTTATTTCCAAGGACTTACCACTGGTAATGGGATAACCTCAAATTGCGCTAATAATCTTTAAAAACAAAAAAGTATATGAGTAAGTAAGTACGTAGTAGCGAAATTAATTATGCGGATCTATCGACACCCTTCCGCATACGCCTATGTGAATATCTATAATTATATTTTATGTATACCTGTATGTAAATACATCTCGTAAAACATCGAGCAATATCACAAATGTATCTATAAGTACATGCTTGTAATAATAATATGAATGTTACTTGGTCGTGTCTGAAGTTTGACTATTTTTAGATAAGTATTAGTCTTAGAGGACATTATATTTGGAACAGAGACGGAATCTGATTTTTTTGGATATTTTCTCAGTCTGAATGACTCAGTGGGTAGTGACCCTGTTTTCTGTGCTGCGGGTCCGGGATCGAATCCTTGTAAGGATAATCTTTGTGTGATGAGCATGAATATTTGTATGCGAGTCATGGATTGCATTTTGGTCTGGTGATTGCTTATAATAATATTGTAGTTCAACATGTTATTTATTGTCCCGGGAATTAGAGGGGATCCCGCGGAGTATCCAAAAAAAACTAAGTCGAAGTGTACGAATCTCACAATTAGTAAATAATAACAACAGTCACCTCTTTTTCAACAAGTTTTTTCTTATTTTCACTTCTTTTCTTATTTCATTCAAAATATCACAATTATAGAGTTATTAAAAGAAATAAAACAAAATTTCTTTTTTTTCCTCGCACATTTTATTTGATACCTTTCTAATGAAATAAGTTTGTAATTCCTTATTTGTAATAACATTCATTTAAAATGACAGGATAATAAGTATGTATTGGAAATATAAGGATAAAATTTCACATTCATTACATGCGTTTAAAATAGTTGTAGACTCTGTCAACATTGAAGATAATTTTTAAATGGGTTTATCCCTCTTGAACTGATGTCGATGACTTTATTATCGTTTTTGAGGAAACCATAATATATACGCTACGGGAATAAATACAAGTCAGAAGTCAGAAGTATGAGAATAAATTTAAATCCAATGATTTAGGTCTAAATGGTGTTTCCATTAGGAAAAATAAGCATAACTTGGCCAATTACCCATAATTATAAAAAGTATGCAGAACCATAACTTTTTTTTAGTTTATCTTAAAATATGTGTTATGCACTTTATTGTTCACAAATCTTGTTACAAACCTTCGACTGTAGTAATTAGATAACCCGTCAGCAATCACACATTTCCAAAACCAATTCTTGACTAAAATATTCCTTGAATATACTATGAAGAGCTCTTAAAGTTTCAAAAACTTATAATATTTTCAGGACTACTGTAACATTTTTTTTTTAAATTTCAGTAACTAAAACCGCGGGCGCGATACTTTCGAGTTGTGTCTATACTAAGTATAACCATCTAAATACACAAAAGAAAACGTGAAGATCTTTCATAATCATCGGAAAATCAGTGTAAAACATTGCTAACGGTGTCGTCGAACTCTGACAGGGTCAAGGCAATGATGTAGCAATGATGGGGCGGTACACAGGGGGAGATTTTTGTAAAAAAGAAAAGTTCGGAAAGAGGCGTCTGCTAATACCTACATTTTAATTACTCGTATATGTATATGTTTTGTTTCTGATGAACAAGTACCTCTCTACCGTAATTAAAAAAAAATATGTGTATAAGTTTCATCAGTTCATCAGATAAATTTGTCAAGAAATTAGTTTCTCTTTTAACGGCCAGCTTTGCGACCACTCTGAGAAAGACTCTACCACTTCAGATAAGCATATCAAGACTCTAGGTCGTCCACAAGTTAATGGTATAACTACAAAATTTCTGAGGGTAATATATCAGCGGACTCTACTAAGCGAAATCAAATCAGATCACACATGGCATTTGACATACATAGCCCCCTTATCGATGGAGGTTAATAAAAACCTCCTTCTATAGTTATTACATAGCAAATTACATCCGTATAATGTAACCAGATTACCTTTTAACGCATGACTTATAACATCTAGAATTTAAAAAAATACATTGCACTCTATATCCATTAATAATAAAGTACCTGCTAACAACACAAAAAGTATTTTAAGATGTCGGTCAAAGAAGTCAGTTCAGATGAAAAACAACTTATCGTCAAAAATGACCGTGATAAATAAATATGACCATGACGTAATCCGACGAAATTCTTTCAGTTTTCTACCTTCATACGTAATGGTACTCGAGTTTTTTTCTTAGGACTTGACTCGCCACAAAGATCCTCCCACAACTTTTACTCTTATACTAGATAGGATCTACAGTGGTATCCAACAAGAACGTCGAAGTAAGGTGTACACGTATACTTTTTTTTTTTTGTAAAAACATGAATTTCAAAAAAAAAAAAAGACAATCCCGCTGAGTTTCTTGCCGGATCTTCTCAGTTGAGGTCGCTTTCCGATCCAGTTGTAGACTTAAGAAAAAAAAATGTAATGAAAATTTGTAAGTGCCCCCGTAGGCTTATACGAAATAAATGATTTGACTTTGACTTTGACTTTATGTTTACTTATATATAAAATACATTAATGACTTATAAGTTTTCTAACACATACTATGCTAGGTACAAAGTGTCACCACTTTATGCAACTGTGTGTTATCCCTATGAAATAAGTAAATAAGTTCGCATGTAAAGTGTGAAAACAATATTTTAGGAACTATTGGTTTTTTTACGCCTTGTACACCTACCTAGATATGTACATAACAAATATTATATACAACCGTAAAAAAAAAATTCTAAAAAGTAATAAAAAGTACCTAGCTACCTACCCCTTTGCTCTGTCATCGACTTATCAATGCATAACAATGACGATATTATTTTCATCATCAGCTTATTGGATGCCCAATTACCGAATCAGTTATGTAACAAAGAAAATATTTTTTTTACAATTATCAGCATAACAACATTGAACTTGACTAAAATAAATCGTCAGTGACCTAATTATTACATCCATGGTTCGATGATCTTGCCTTTGTCAGTCATTTCATTTTCATAAAAACATAATAGGTTATTTGATAATAGCCATTGTGTCATAATAAATGCATTATACTTAAGTATAATAGGTTCATCGTTTTTCGCATTGTAAGAATGTAGGTAATTGAATCAAGTTAATAAGCATCAAACCTAGTATATAAGATGGTAATAAGAGGTCAGTTCACACAATAGATACTTAATTTAACTATATTTAGTGCATGCATACATATGTATTTACATCTGTACCATGTACCCAATGAGGAGGACCTAGTAGTGGTAGCTAGAAATACTTAGAATATGTACTTATTTATAACCGGAGGCGGAAATCAGCCTCAAGATATAGAAATAGAAAAAGACCGCGCTTCGTGCACGATTTAATTTATTGACAGATGAAACAAACGTCAGAGGTGGCCATGTGTGGTGTCTGATTATTTCCTTGCTCTTGAGATTATTCCGAATTGCTAGCGGTTCGATCGCTATGCAGATGCAGATGTTATCTACAGACACATTTGTTGAGAGGGACTTGGCCAGCCACGCATTCCCGAGTGGAAGTTAGCTATTCCAGTAAGCTAGGTTCTCAATCATGTCCAACGGGGACGCCGAGGTTTGTGCTTAGAGAGTCTAGTAGTACTGCTCATATTATTGATACCCGCAACGAATCTAATCGAAATTAAATTATACCGGCTGCAAGAAAATTACCAATTACATTGCAAAATGCGAGACAAACAAATATTATATTAGTAGGCTGTTTGCTATAAACACAAAATTTAATGTTGTTGTTAGTAAGCTTTGACTGAGAATAGAGTTCATTTCGGTAGGTAAGGTACTGGCTAACTAGCTGGCTAACTAACTGGCTACAAGATGGTACCCAATCTTGTAGCCAGTTGTGAGTGCAGAAACGCTTGGACTCACAGATATTGTCCCTGGTTTCGTGTCATTCGCATGTCTCTTGCAAACTATTCAACGAATTCCACATAGGCACATTAAACTGAATTACCGGTCACTTGCAAAGTAACAAAAATGAATGTTAAAGTTACCGAAAGCCCCAGAGCTGCACTACACATTATCACATGCTACTTAGGAATAAGACTAGTTTATAGGTCTCTTAGGCCAGGATAGGTAGTTTCATTTACTATCCGTTCTTACATCCTTTACAACGGTGTAAATGTTTATCATAATCTACAGGATATTAGCCACCAAAGCGATACATCAAACAGAAAAAGCACACTCCAAAAACCTTCACCTTGTCGATCTCCCAATCAACCGTGACTCGAATACGCAAAAAAAGGCTTTATTACTTAATACACCAATAATGGTGCCAAGTTCATTGGGCGCTATATAACTGCTCTACTAGTGGTTGTCGATGATCTAATTCTGTACAAATCTGACGATCAAATCGAATCGAATTTACTTCGAGTTTTAATTTTTGATTTCAATGTAGAGACCCGTTATGGAAGAATATTATGTGAGGCACCTGCTGGGGTCAATTTATATAAATTATTAGAGCATTAACACCGAAATCATCTTACAGGTCTAGGATATAAGACCACATAATTCGGTCTTATTTTAGAGGTATTAGAGTATAATTAAAGCAGATAAATTTAAGTGATATACAGAATGATTCAGAGAAGGTATACTATGACTGGCACTTGCGCTATTTTAGCGTATTCGTAATCGTTATGTGAAGTCAAAATTTCAATACTACGATTTTAAAGTAATAATTTTGTTCGCAACAAAATGACAATTCTTTTTTTTATTCTTGAATCGATATTCTGACTTCACATACCGATTACGTATGCGCTAAATAAGCGTAGGTTCAAGGCTTAGCATACCCTCTCTGAATCAGTCTGTAAATATTTCGTAAAATAATAGTAGACCGCTCTACTCGCATCGACGGCGATCGTGCCGATTGTTTAAATATTGGTTAAGTTAAACAACACAATAAGACGATTGTAGATAGAATAATGTCGTTCCGTGAGATAATGTATTAATAAAAAATAACAAACACTGCCAATTGTTGCAATCATTAACAAAAGTGCAATCATAATTAATATTTACAAAAGAATTTTAAGATCATTCATAATTAAGTAAGAAAATTCAAAGGTCAATGTGTCCTAATTAATAACTAATATCAAACTGCATAAGTAATTATAGTAGCAACTATGTCGTGGGTATATGTGAAATAATTGAACTATAATTACCTACCTATATTGGTCGCAAGTTGCAAAACCATGAATAACAATTCCGAAAAGCGATATCATTTGTCTTTGACCGATTCCAGCAACTTAGTGAATGTCTCCTATAAATACGTAGTATGCTACGTAATTGAAATTAATTAGAAAGAGACAAAAATTACACCGGAAGGAAGGATGAAGTTGGCATAGACCTTGCGACCACTTCCTAACGTAATCGGAACTAGGTACGACCTTACCTCCATATCTAATGAACTGTATAATATTATGGATTAAGTTGTTGATAAGTTATTAAAAAACACTATCACACCATTTTATTGTTGATATACTAGATTTAAACTTGTTAAACTTGATATATTATGCAGTCTGTGTGCACAAGCGCGCTTCAATATGCAAATTAATTTATGACATGACCTAAGTTAATAAGAATAAGTAATCATATTTGATTATTGGATTTATAGAATGCGGTTTAATGATCTACGTTACAAAGTAGTTGGCCTAGATTATTTTACTGTCACAATTTCATAGAGAATATTCTCTCAATAAGTATAACTCGATTTTGAAATTATTTAATGAGATTAATTAACCTATGAGGTAGCTAAATAATTAACTATGTACACCGCGCGTCTGCGTTTCTTGCTCTATATTTGCATGTTTTTCTTCTCGTCTCCTAAATAATCCGATAGCCGAGCTTACCTCAAAACACACTAAAGTTACTTACCACCAGAATAGTACCAAGTTGAGAATGATGCATCATCAATAAACAAAAATATGATAGTCTTAGTAATGGGTACTCTACCAACATTAAAATACAGATTGAAGGATAGGTAGCTATCATTATAATCGTGATTATTATTTTCATGGTTGATTGACCAACTTTGTTACCCCATTTCGTATTACTGAGTGAGGACGATAGTTAGGACCTAAGTCATGTCCTAAATAACGTTGTCATGTCACAGAATCAGAGTAATGCTGGCGTGAAGATTAGAAAAATTCACGACAGATACCTATATTACATAATTTATTTATTAGTCACGGTTGATTCAAATTTCACAGTTTAATTAAACAGATTAATTTACGATTGAACGAGTTGAACCAGTCGTCAACAGCATGAATTTTTCAACCTGTTACCTTGTGTTATTTTATAAAGCAGTGAATTAGTTTCTGATAGAGCTGTTGGAAAAGTTTTTCGTTGATTCAATGCCCACCGCTAAACAGTAGCAATCAAGCTGTGAGTAATTATAATATATCATTTAATTGTTAAAAATGTAACAGAACAGGCAGTTTATTTGATCAATGCTCGCTACGTGACTAGAGACACGGGCCGCGATCGTGAGAACAAATTTACTATTGCTGTCGCGCGAACCTTGGTACCGAAAAATACGTGCTATACTTTATTCAGTAACAAATCATATTTTTCAATGAAAAAAATGGTGTTAAATTCTAATATGCCACTTTTGTCTACCTCAGTAAGTCTAACAGTGGTGAAGGTTGATATTTTATCAAAGGGAAGCAGGAGCAAAAATTCTTAACCTCTTTAAATGCAACCTTTGTGAGGCTCAGTATAGACGCATAGGGGAAGATTACACTATGATAAAGAATCTGTTTTCACTGTTGTTTGGGTGAGCGTTTAACTTTCGTTAGATTAATATGCGTGATTGATATTATGAACTTCATGCGTATTTACGGCAAATATTTCTATACGAGTCCTGAGTAGACACTGGTGTCTATTATTGCCAAATAATAAAGTAGTAGCTGCTATTTCTCGAAAGGGAAGCCAGTAAGTATCGGGTTGTATGGAGTCTTCGCCACTGCAAACTAATTCAAGTCTGGTAACAACATAATGTACATATTGCCATAATTTATTTGTATCTTTTTATAAATTAGTGTAGCGGAACTCTCCTGCCAACTGATACAACAAAAAAGGTGTATTATCTACTACGCTATCTTGTATTTCAAAGTGTTAGAAATATATTCATAAGTAAGGATAGTACATTCGTTCCCGAAACCACCGTAGATACGTCGTGGCCCTGTCTTGGCATGCGCATTGCAACGCAACGTGCCTTACTACGTTGCACCGTTAACGTCTACGGCGGCGTAGATACACGCGACTATTGCGACTCCAAATTAATGATGATAATATCGCCAGACAAACACACCAACTTTACGGTCCCAAACTAAGCAACGCTCGTATTATTAGTACCGCACGATGGACTGTGGGCGATCGCAGTGTATAAAAATAATGTAGATATTAATCTGGTACAAATATTCGTGCTCATCACACAAAGTTTGCCCCTACCAAGGCTCGAACCCGAGACCCACGGCACAGAAATCAGGGAAACCACCATCTGCGATATTCGGGTTAATTAGCATGATTGGTTAAGCAACTATACAGGTGTAAATAGTGAAACGAGTTATAATTAAAATTCGCACGCCATGCGTCTCGTGCGGCCTTTGGATGTAAATAATTAACATGCAAGCGGTGTCGGGATGACGTTGAGGCGGCAACTAAGTATTCTCTATTAGCTCTATAAGCAGTGATAGCCAAGTTGGTAGAACACTTTCCTCGGTAACGAGGACCGCAGGTTCAAACTCCGGGTCACACCTCGTGAGATTTCTGGATTTCATGTGCGAATCTCATTTTTAACCATGTTTATCACTTGCTAAACGGTGAAGGAAAACATCGTGAGGAAACCTGCATGTTTGAGAGAACCCCGCGAAAGATGTGTGAAGTCTGCCAACCCGCACTGAGCCAGCGTAGTGGACTATGGTCTAATCGCCCTCGCATTGAGGGGAGGCCCGTGCCCAACAGTGGGACATTAAAAAGGGCTGGTATTATTATAATGCAATATTTAGTTTGTGATGATCCTTTTAGTTAGACCATATTAAAAATGATGTCGAGGAAATTTAAAATGCGGAGACGTTTTATATATTTATTAATACTCATATTAAAAAGGTACACAACAATAAATCATACATCTACATAATACAAAAATTTTGAATATAATCACAGGATTTTTGAATGCATACATACTTACCCTGTTTATTACAAATAATACACTCATATAATATGCCATCAGTGCCATAAATGTGGATTATAACTTTTGGCGATTGGCACCGGAGTGGAGGCACTAAAAATATTATAAACAAATTTTACATATCAATATAAAAAAAAAATATAAAGCCTCTATGCAGTTAGTTTCAGCAGTAGGAATATCAACTCACTTAATTTTAAGGATTAAATCATATTCACCCGAGCGACTAAGCGGCTACGCGGCCTGTAGCCAAGTAGGTCACACAAAAGAAATAAAGCAATACTAATAGCGAACACCAAATCGAAAACTTAAGACCTCTACGATCAGCACAATTTGACTCACAATCGGCAGGCCCGATCGGTTGGGTCGGTACTCTACCAATTGCCAGATCAACAACTAGCCAACATGCATGTTTAGATGCTTGTTATGGTGTTATGTTGTTGTTTGTTGTGTGTGTGTTTTTGCCGTACACGTCGGCCTTACCGATCGTGACTCGTGAGCCAAATAGTACCGATGCGTAGACGCCTTTATTCTCATTATATAAACAACGACACATTGCTGCACATAATTCTAGCCTGTTTTTCGTGTTAACTAAAGATTATAATAGTTTGATACAATTTAGTTTTAATTTAATCATGGGTATTATAAAGAGCCCCTATGATTACGATGTTAAGGGCGCTATTGGAGTTGGCTCTTTGGGATACGTCCCTAATGTATAAGAATTTTGACAACAATGAACAAATTAATCAAAACATTCACCATTAAAAGTGTTTACTGTAAACATAAAAAAAAATGCGTTTATGTTTACAGCTAAATTTGAAATCATAGAGCAACAAATTTTTTTTAAAGGATACCATTATATGAACGAATCAGATCAGTCTTAAACACTTCATAACACGAAATATTAAAATGAACAGATGATAATAATATTATGTGCATTAAACTTATTATTAGTAATTACATAATAAAATTCAATGTCTATTCGACTAATAATTGAGTTAGTTTTAGTGTAACTCGAGATCTACAAGACGGATTCTATTACGATATTTTAGTAATATAATATTATTTTTAAATATATTATTATTAATACGGCGTCCTTAATAGCCGTTCAAATAGGAAAATAACAGATTAACTCAAACGACAAAAAAAATCAGTAGCTATTTAGTGAACGATATAAAAATATAATCAAAGAAATTCAACGAGGTTTTAGTCAGCCTAAGAGTAACTATCGAATCTGTAAGACATTATATACGACGATTTTCTTTACATTTAAGATTTATTTTTGTTAGTTATAATAAATATCTATGATACATATAGGAAATGAAATGACAAACAAATTCAAACAAAGAACATGCGGCTGAACTGCAGCATCTTATCGAGCACGCGCAAACGTTTGGGTTTCGTTTCCAATTCCTTGTTGTCGAATCGTTCGCCGCTGAAAATAGATCAATTATTAGATTATTATAGTAAATTCCAATGTATTGGCAATCTATTTTTTTACAATAAAAAGTACTGTTTTTAATTTGCGTGTATTTATTTATTATTAATCATGGACCTTGTGAAGCAGGGCAAATTAAACAATAGAAAAGATTAAGTTTTTAAAGTGGACCTACAAAACATAAAAATGGAGTCGGGTAACCGAGACACTCTTTGGGTTGAATCCATTCCAGAGAACTAACGCGTAATAATAAAGTTGGCAGATACACACGAAATTCAAGCGTAAAGCGCCTCATCGAGACTCAAAAGAAGTCTCCGGCGTCACTCAATAAAAACTTATGGTTGGGTATGGTCGGTGTACTAAATCGGCTTAGTTATTTTGTGTTCGCGACACTATCTCTATTATTTCTTCGAGGAGTATTCGTGCTATAGTCCACCATGGTTCAATGCGGGTTGGCAAATTTTACACACCTCTCCAACAGGTTAATCATATGATAATTATGGTTGAAAATGAGATATATAATATATAATTCCAGCCCTTTTTTTAATGTCCCACTGCTGGGCACGGGTCTCCCCTCAATGCGAGGGGGGATTAAGCCATAGTCCACCACGCTGGCCCAGTGCGGATTGGCGGACTTCACACATCTTTCGAGGGGTTCTCTCAGACATGCAGGTTTCCTCACGATGTTTTCCTTCACCGTTTTAGCAAGTGATAATCATGATTGAAAATGAGATTCGCACTTGAAAAATCCCAGAGGTGCGAGCCGGGGTTTGAACCTGCAATCCTTGTTACCGAGGCAAGCGTCCTACCAACTTGGCTATCACTGCTGCTGAAAATGAGATATGCAAGAACAAAACGTACTGCGTCAGGGATCTGGCGCGCAGACAGGCGAGATGCGCGTAGTAGGTGGGCGTGGGGTAGGACACGGCGCGCATGCAGCGCGAGTACAGGTGGCACAGGTAGTACGTCAGCTGCTCCACCTCGCTGTCCGGGATGCGCCCGTCGTTGCACACCGCGTGGTACCGCGTCGGCCGCGCCGTGCCCTTTATGGCTTGATGCGATACCTGCGGGGAATGGATCGGCTATGAGGTATGCACTTTTTTCCAATTTATATACGAAGTAAACACACACAAATTCCGATCCGGTTGTAGAGTTAAGGAAAAAATGTAATGACAATTTGTAAGTGCCCCCGTAGGCCTATACGAAATAAATGATTTGACTTTGACTTTAAAAAAATACCTACACATCATCCAGAAAGTTTGGGTGGATGGATGTTTGGTACTTAATCACGCCAGAACGGCTGAATAGCACATAGGATACTTTTTATCCGGGAAAAATGTATGGTTCCCGTGGGGTAGATTTCTTTTAATTTTTCATAGAGCAAAGGATCGACATGATTTACAGAAAATGTCATAGAGGAAAAGGACATACTTTTTAATCACGGGTAACACCGAGGGGCGCAGCTACTAGTTTCATATAACGCTTATGGCCAATGGCGATAATACTTTGGCAGAAAGGAAGGACTTGGGAAGCTAATTACAGGCATTTTTTTCTGTATTTGTTGAACGAAAACATCTATATACTATAAATTCTTTGTAAATGCGTACCATCTTGCCACGATCGTATGTTTTTGAACTATCAACCGACCGTTATTTAAATAGTTTTTTGACAGCTCATGAAAATGTTTTCACAACACAAAAAACATCTCCATCAAACCTGCCCCAACAGGATTAGCTGTTGGTCGTAACCTTGCCTACTGCACCGAGGGCCCGGGCTCGAATTCCATTAGGGGGAAATTTTGTTTGTGATGATCACGAATGTTTGTACCAGAGTGATAAACTTTTCAAATCTACATATGATTATACATGGTTGTCATAGTGCCTTAGTACAGGGAATCCTTTTTGAGAACCCAATTAATGAGTGTAATGTAAAATATGTCCAAATAAAAAACAGGTTTCTTTCTTCTTCTGCCATAATATTGGTTTACTGGGTATGAGATTGAATCCTCAGTGGTTCCTCCTAAAACCTCAAACATACACTTACTTATACAAATTTGTGCAACAACTTACAAGATAGAAGTCCAACTCGCTCGCATGCACGATGTCACGATCGACAACCGTCCCTGGCTCCACGTTGTATTGACTGCTTTTTGGATTGAAGAATCTAGAAAAAAGATAGTACAAGATAAATAACGGCAATACTTCTGTCTTACTCACATATAACGACCATAAAAAATGGTTGCCATGTTAGGTCACGTCGGTGTCCAAAAAAATGTACATAGCTATAATATAGCTACCATTTTTACGAACAAGACGTTCTACTCGGTCAGGCGGTTGATTCAACAGAGAGAGAGAGAGAGAGAGAGATTAACATCCTATATGTTGACCCCAGTAATTTTCCCGTACAGTCCAGTAATTTTCCAGTGATGTGTGAACGGATATAAATAAAAAAA
Source organism: Pheosia tremula (assembly GCA_905333125.1). Classification (NCBI taxonomy): domain Eukaryota; kingdom Metazoa; phylum Arthropoda; class Insecta; order Lepidoptera; family Notodontidae; genus Pheosia; species Pheosia tremula. Next base: position 6,806,340 of record HG995404.1, on the reverse strand, counting down.
ATGCTCAATGAAATTAAAAGTTCTTAAGACTTATTTTTCTCGAACGCCGCGGGGCTTATGTTGCCTATGTGGATAATCCGGTACTGCTTACCTCGTATGATGCCTCTTCTGCACGAGCAAGAATAATATCTCTGGCTTTTTACCAGCACCAGCCATTCTCTGGTATGCGTTGTGAACGGCTTGAAGTTCGCTATTCATCACCTGGCACAAAAATTGTTACAAACAAGACATTAACGGTGGCTAAAGTCATAACTATAAGTCATGTATGTACCGCATCTTAAAAGTCACCTTTTTGAAATAACCACAAACCTACTGTTTACGCAGATTAAATGAAAAAAGTTATAATAATAAAATAACTAGTTAAAATAAGTGATAATATTTTCGAGATGAACTCGTGGCGCCACAGTGCAATAATATTACATAGAATAGGATGAAACTATATACGGATTAAATCTGTTAGGATTGGCGGCATTAAACAAAGGGAAAATAAGGCACATTCTAATATATTCTTAACTGAAGTTTGGTAAAAGCAACAGTGGGGTGGGGAGAGTGGAGTGACCGTTTTTATCGAAGGACGAGAGATTACTTTTGCCGCTGACGTCATACGCCTGTAACTCGATTTATGTTTTCGTTTTCCCGATAGAGACTTTTGATTTGACTATAAGGGGTTTTTGTAATTTATCTATATTTGGTTTATGGTACTATTCTCAACACATAAATTATATAAATACGCACTAAAAAATATATATCCTCATTACACAACGTGGCTGACTTACTTGTGCAAACTGCCCCTCAGACACGCCGTCTCGGAATACGAATATCTTCCTTGGCAGATAGTTTTTATTGTGTTTCATGTATATCTTCAGATGATCCACCATCATGTCTTCAAACTCCACGATCATCTCTTTCTTGGGCGTCTGAATACTGAGCTCAATGTTGTACACGTAGCATTTGGGGTCAATAGAGGCGGTCACCGCGGCTATGCTCGGGATACTGGTCTGTAACAAAGCGTTATCATGTACAGCGTGATTGTATACTAACCATTGAACCTGAATTTTGTTGTTGTATACTAACCGTTGAACCCGTATTTGTAATCAATAATTTGTGTAAAGGGATGTATAGATAGATCAATCAGCCGAAGGACGCCCACTGCTGGACATAGGCCTCCCCCAATGACTTCCACACATCACGGTCCTCCGCCAAAGGTTTGTATACCATATCTGAATCATCGGGACATTCATAGGAAATATAATATTATATGTATTACCTGATCAGGGGATGGATGCGTGACGTCAGCGCCGACAATCATAACTCCACCATCTTTGAGGCATCTCGGCATACTGCGACCGTCGAGCGCTTGATTTATTCCCATCAGTTTCGAGTTCACCTAGAAACAAGAAATTATGAAGGCATACATGCTTTGGACAACACGAACCGGTAGGTAACGATTACCATCAAACATCAATACTAGTATTATAAACAGGTTAAGTTTCTTAGTTTATGAGCTACATACTTACTAATCCGATTCGAAAAAATCTTTCACTTATAGAAAGGTATATTATCACTGAGGCTGAAGCTATGTTTGATCAAGAACCGCTGGCGGAGCCGCGTGCAGAAGGCAGCAACTACAAGTATATGTCACTCATGGCAACCAAAACAAGAAAACAACGGAATGGAATCACATTGCACTATTGGCTAAATCTCCTCGCATTGAGAAGAGGTCCGTGACCAGCGGTGAGGAATAAAAAGGGGGGTAATTATGATTATAATTTACCTTCAGTAGAATGTTTCGAACCGTACTTTGGTTCATTTTGCGCGACGCTGTCAGCTCTTTGAGACACTGTGTGAGAATGCCCACCTCCCGTTCAGCCAATTGCTTGACCTGTTATATTAATTCATAATAAAATAATTTCAAGAATTTACGTCACAGCATTTCTATAAAAAATATCCCTAGTATTAAAAGAAAAATGCTAAAGTTTGTATATACCGAATTGACTGAAAGTCTCGTGGTACCATTTCTTTTTCAGATTTATCTGGTTTGATCCCCATTTTAGAATCGACCCTTAAGTGGTCAAATAAGGTGTTTAAGATTCTAAAGCTCCAAGGTTATTTATTGAAATCAGTTTTAGTTGTTTCCCAAAACACACTGTTCTTACCTTCTGACTCCCAAATTCATAGTTTTTAATCCATTTACAATATTACTGTTTTTCTGGCCTAAAATGCTTTATGCGTTTGTAAATGGAATTAAACTTCTATGAATTTGAGAGTAAATATATTAGATCTATAGTGATAAAATTATTTACCCTATGATAGTAATCCCGACCCCTCGTAGACACGACTATAAATAAGAATTTGATTTCCTTCTCCAGTGCACTGAACAATATGTTATGCAAGTCTTGCATTCTAGCGTCAAAACGGCACAGTGACGGCTCGGAGACTGTCATGCCCATGGACATGCCAGTATTCTTAATCTGAAATAATAATCTGTACTGTCATAGCCATTCAGATATACCTACTTTGGGGATAACTTACAACTACTTAAGCCTTATTTCTCGTGTGGAAATCCCGATGGTTACCTCCACCAACTCCAGCTAGGCAAGCAGGTTATGTCAGACTCCTTGCGGCCTATCGAATTAATCCCACTGTGGTCAGACTTTGCGCGGCCTGACGACTAGAACCGCACAGTGATCATACTTTTCGCAGCCTATCGTCTAGAACCGCACGGTGGACAGACTCCTAGCGGCCTAACAAAGGAAACCCCTCGCTAGTCAGACTCCTCTCGGCCTACTGACTAAAACAGTGGTCAGACTCGCGCTTCCAGTTTAAACTAATCTATGTGCCGCTAGCCAGAACGGAGGACGTAGATCAGATTGGACATTTCCGCTTTGTATTTAAATTAAAAAATAGCCTTTAAAAGAATCGCAAACCATAGTCAGCCTATCGTCGAAAACACGCAATTCCAAGTCTATTAATGTCTTCAGCCCTCTTTTACGACATACACAAGATACTATAAGTGGGACTATTCTGCTGACACCACGCGAAATCGACGGGACATTATAGAAAAATACTCTGTACATAGACTTACCAGTGATATTATATTCCCAAAGTCACAATATCTGGAGTCTACTTCAATAGCAATAAAGCCCCAAGATTGAAGGGCTTCGGGCTTCAACAATCTGTTTGCTTGCCATGCGCCTCTCCTACAAATATGAAAACTATTAGCTAGACTTTAAGATTAAACGCGGCGCTCGCCTCGGAATCGAATGAGATGTTTTCCCATGTTATTCTGCTGTAAGGTGACAAAGAAAAAAAGCAGTGATGGCCATGTTGGTAGAACGCTTGCCTCGGTAACGAGGATCGCAGGTTCAAACCCCCCGGCTGGCACCTCTGGGATTTCTGGATTTCATGTGCGAATCTCATTTTCAACCACGATTATCACTTGCTAAACGGTGAAGGAAAACATCGTAAGGATACCTGCATGTCTGTGAGAACCCCTCCAAAAGACGTGTGAAGTCCGCCAACCCGCACTAGGCCAGCGTGGTGGACTATGGCCTAATCCGCCTCGGATTGAGAGGCCCGTGCCCAGCAGTGGGACATTAAAAAGGGCTGGTATTATTATGATAGACTAGTCTAAGGTAATAAATATAAACCTCGGCATAATCCTTCCTTCGCCGACCTCCAAGTTAGGTGCGTCCAAAATTTTTGCCTTCACCGGGAAAAATTCATCGGATATTTCCAGACCGAACTTTTTGAATTGTGGGTTTTGAGGGTAATTCATCTGTAATATTATTATTGCGGTAAGTACATATTATAGCAATATTAGCTTTTTAATTTTTTCTTATTATATTTGGTTGATTTTCCAGTGGGAGTGAAATGCCATATGAATGCCTATCACTGATACCCAGCAGTCACGGCGTATTGTGCGACTACAGGTTGATTCAGAAAGGGTATACTAAGCCTTGAACCTGCGCTTCATTAGCGCATCTGTAATCACTATGTGAAGGCCGAATTTCGATATATAGGTCAGCTGCGTAAAGGATCTAAAGTCCCTCCTAGCTCCCTTGAAATCGGTATTTCGCGGCTATTATCCAACTTTTTTGACATTATATTAATTGACTCTTACATGAGCTATAACTTGTTTGATTTTACGCATTCGCTCGTCTGGTGGTGTGGCGGCCTCCCTCACCATCTTCGAAAGCTGATTCTCGTTCAGTTGCTTGTTGATTGCCTGTAAGAACATTTATTTTTACACTACTACTCGGATGCCATGGCGACGTCGACAAAAGTAAATGCCAAACAAAACATGACCACGAAAATGTGGCGAAAATTGGACCAGATAATCGCCATACTTTTGATGCTGTAACAGATTGTTAATGATTGTGAATTGATCCCAATTGAATTATCTATGATTTGAATGTATTAGCAATTTTATATGAACCATACCTGACCGTAGGACACGTCCAGGAGCTCCATTGGGAAGTAAATGTTCTTGTCTCTGGGCCCAACCCACACGCAGTTTAGATTTGGATACTGGATCCTGGGAATATACAGAAATGTTAAACAAAGGGACCGCGATAACTGCTAAATTGTTTCTAAGATAAGCCCGAATAGGAAATTGGTGGTACCGAGTTAAAATAGCACTACCCCAGATGTAGATAAAAAAAAAAAAAAAACTACACTCCTGCAACTGTTATCCTTTTGCGAGTCAATTGTCATCTGACTTGGAGCATGTATGTACATCACCTGTATTTCTTTTCCTTGGCGAAGTACTCGGCGACAGTGATGTCCCTCTGTTTGCCCGTCGCTTGGTCCACCAGTATAAACCTCATCTGAAGCGGCGGGTCCACCAGACCGTTGCAAATAAATTCGCGCTTCTGGCCTGCAGTCTCAGAGTTGCCCACTAGGGTTGTCACCACCTGTAAAAAATATCGATAAGCTAATCTTCCAAGCCGCGTCCTACTCAAAAGCTGTTGGTGAATGATTTATTACCCTAAGTCCCTTGATAAATGCCGTGAAGTTTTCAGCGTCACGTCCGCGTTGCCTCTCTATGGGATTTTTCACGTCCAAACGGAAATCGCGAGCGTACGCATCGACCAAGCGTTGTTGTCGCGGAAAGCCCTTATGTGCAACTGCGACCAAAGATTAAATTTGATTTTATTTATGCAGAGGTATATCGGTATGATGAGACTGGAAATTGTTCGTGTCTGTGTATTTAAAATTAAAATATTTAAAAATCTTTCGACATTGTTTCCGATACTGAAGCCGAATTTTCCTGGGTTTACCTCGGCCAGTACGGTGTACAATGGCCCGAATCCGTTTTGAATTGTGTGACCTAACAACCGACTTACATCTTAGTGATCGGTGTTGGTGGCTTCTTTAATTATCGAACAAACTTGTTTGGCTTATAAAGTTGACAAACTGAGGTTCAGTCGTGGGTTCCTCTTCCCCCATTTGTTTATTGAACTGAAATATCAAATCACGGGTCGGGAATCAGGTACAGGTCCCCATGACTGGACCACGGAACTAAGGAGGCTGTCACTAAATGACAATATCATACCTATATTCTAGTATTAGGGATCCCTAGGGGAGGGAGCGGTGGTCCCTCGACTTACCGTCAATATTGATGAATGGACGCGATGTGAAGATTGCAGATTGGAAAAGACCAGTCCACATCTCCAAACCATCACCCAAGTCTATTGGTCTGTCTGGACGCTGGAAGTATTGCCGGCCCGCCTATACGACAAATTAAAAAAACAGTGATCATAAAAATCGGCCCACCCGTTCTTGAGGTATAAATGATGTAACTAACACTACTTTGTTTTATATACATAGATTGTGGGTCCCAAGGCTCAGCAAAGGCCCTCTCCTTTCCCACAGGATCCTGTCGTGGGCTACTTATTTGCTTGTAGTTTTCATTAAAATCTTGTAAATTATTTACCTTTATATAAGCCTCCAAAGTTCCTTGCCTCAATATGACATCAACGCACTGTATTTCTTCGGTAGGAGGATTCAGTGAAGTACCTCCGGAAGACATATAGCTAAAAAAAAAAAAAAAAAAATATTTGAATATCGGTTACATTGATTCAATATGCCATTTATGCCGCGATTTACTTCACGGCCACAGGTAATATTTTTATTTTTACGCATTCGAATGCCGTAGTGGGACTAACATTTAAATATAATGCCAATGTGTAGCCATATCGTGCAAAGCAGGTTCCTTTTGGGAAAATTAATTAGAGTTGAATTCGTGGGAGTATGATATACTTTATGCTAACAAAGGCATTAAAGAACATTTTCATAAAAATGTTGTAATGCTTATGTGAATAGATTGTCACTCATATGAATGTTGGTTCATAGTGGCAAGCTGGGCCGTGCGAAGAGACGAACGGCCCAGCTTGCCACTCAATCTGTTAAGCAGATTTGTAGAATCCCTAATGATTAGCATGCCGATTGGTAGGGATTCTACAAATCGGCCCCATTGCATCTTAGAGGCCATTTTACATACTTACGTTAAAATTTTACTCAAATCAACAACGCCAGTTTCTTTTAACGATACTTCAAATTTCAAAACCCTTCCGTTTTGGTCTTCCACATCAACCTGAAATCAGAAACGAAATCGATCAGATCAGCGGATACCCAAATATTTTGGCGATTTTTGACGGTGAATATTTCGCCGGAGTCAACACGCAACTGTGCCAAGTAATTGATTGATTGATTTATAATTTGTCCCTTACTGTACAGGCCATTAGTATTTTTTTAAAGTGTACTAGGTTGAAGTAATTATGTTCCACTGGGTTCTCTTAGGCACTTGAGGTCATAATAATAAGTTAGGTACTTCATGCGTTTGAAAATGGTATTCGAACATTTCTTGAATTATCAGTTAATCCCTCCCGGGACCCTCAGAACGGGACACCGCGTTACCCACAGGGTCCGGGTCGAGACATCACCGGGAAAATCTTATGGCGCGGATTATAGCGCATTGATTGGCTCTCTCTCTCTTTCCTCATTCATAGGACAATGAAACAAAATCGCTTTGTTCGTTCACATTTCGCCAACCTGCTGGACAGGCGTGATGGACTATGCCCTAATCCTCCTCGCATTGAGGGAAGGTCTGTGCCCAACAGGCAAACATTAAAAAAGGCCTAATATTTTTCCTATTTAGTCTCATCATAGGCGATCATGCTACAGCTACTGTTACTCCACTATAAATGATACCCACCAATAAAAATACTTACTGTAGTAGCGAAACGTTCATTTGGCGGCACATTCTTCAAAGGCCTCAGAGAGTAACAATTCTTCATCTGATCAAATGCTATGACTTCGTTGGAGTAAAATTTTGTCTTGACCTTCTTGAATGCCATCGGTATCAACTTTTTAGGTTTATCTGGTTTAAATGATACGTCATATCGCGACTGAAACAAAATAATTGTATTCATCAATGCAATTTGACAATGAAGGCACTCAGTATATTTTTTTCCTATACTTAACGGCTGCTTAGGTCTCTGTGAGCTGTTTCAGTGTTAGCCTTTTACCCAAAATTATGGACGTTTTATAACTTTATCAAACGTCATATAGTATCGCGCACAAAACATTTGCTTTGCGCAGTACTATATAATGTTTAATGATGTTATAAAAGGTCTATAAATTTGGGGGTTTGTCTTTAAAGAGAAATTACAACGTATAACAGAGCAAGACGTCAGTTATCCCTCTTTTTAAACACCTTGTACGTGTAAGCCTTTGCAAACATTTTTTCACACGCTTTCGACGCACAGTTGCAAACGCACGGCCCATAGACTTATCGCGTTGAAAACGAAAATCAAATTTTCATGTAGGCCAAAAAGCACTCGAATTATGGTCGGTATCAACTTGTTATAGTGAGTTAGACGTGCTTTAACTGCTGTGAAAAAGTCGTGTCGAATTTAAAGGCTCTAAGGCAATGCTTAAAACTTGAGTTTACTTACAATCTTCAAAGGCTTGATAGTCATAGGAAGGTAGTTTGTCAGCACATCAATTTGTCGCATTGTCACACTGCCACCGGGTATTTTGAGCGGTACCTTGTACCGACAGAGTACAGCGTCATGTGGAGACGACCGTGGTGCAGCCTGTGCAGATTGGACCGGGTATTGTTGGGCCATTGGGGCCGGCCTGCTTTCAGCGGGAGGGCCTCTCCCAGAAGGTGGAAACTGCCCACCGCTAGCTTGTCCCCGCCCTCTGCCGGCTGCTTCACCCCGTCCTCTGTTGCTAGCGCTTCCCCGTCCTCTGCCAATTTGAGTGGGCGCGGGCTGTTCCCAAGGTCCTTGAGGTAGACTCTGACTGGGTGCAACCTGTTGAGTAGGCTGACCCCATCCCCCTGGTTCAGGAGCACCCTGCCTGGGTGGATACTGCGGCGCAGGCTGACCCCATGTACTAGCCTGAGGAGCAATCGGTCTGGGTGCCGCAGCGAATGGTGCTGGATGTGTAGCCATTTGCGGAGGCTGTACAGCCATTGGTACAGGCTGCGCCGCCATTGGGAAAGGCTGCGCCGCCATTGGGAAAGGCTGCGCCATCATTGGTGAAGGATGTGCCGCCACCGGTAAAGGCTGTGCAGATGGTGCAATCGCGGCAGGGGGCTGTTGGTCCCCGGCAGCTGCATCACCTTTTTTCTTCTTCCTTGGGTTTCGCTTCCTGGCACCTGACAGACCTAATCCGTCTAATTCTTCTGTGACTTCTTCGACTTTCGATTCAGGTGCAAGCGGTGGAGATGATACAGGAGGGGACACTTCTGCCGGCGGTGGCATCGCGGCTGGTGTTTCTTGCAGCGCCTTTTGTTTCTTATCTCTTTTTTTACGGCCACCTCCTAAACCCAAACCCAGTCCTCCGTCATCATCCGCTGGCTCAGCTGGCTGTTGAGAAGATGTAGACGGCGGCGGGTCCTCACTTACTGGTGTTGTATGCGTGTCTTCTTCTGCAGTATCCTTTTTACCCCCTTTCTTTTTACCTGTGGATATATTAAAAAAATTGACAGGAGAATTGACTTTATGAAGGTGAAAGCAAGGTTATAGATTGATTGACTGTAGATTTTGGAGATGGCTGCCACGTCGCCACCGCCATATTAATCGCAATCATTTCTTCAAAATAACTCTACCGATGAGATGAGAAATGAATTCAGCACAAATCAAACTTATCGAAAATTGAGAAATATGAAGATACAATTGAAAACCTTTGTTGATTAACACACCATAATATAGATGGAATTGATTTTTTTTATTTCATAAGGAGTGCAATAAAAAAAATAAAAAAAATAAAAATTTGCCATCAAATCTAAGCTGAATTAACACTGCCTGCTTCTTCTTTCTTTATGAAATGGAATAAGATTAGACACTGCCTCACCTACGAGTCTAAAATAAAGCTCCTCTTAAATACTACATCAGTAAAAAAAAAAAAAAAAAACAGCATTCAGAGCCTTCAAAGAATTTAATTTGAAAAATACTCACCTTTAGCCATTTTGAGGATTCAAATAAATCTGCAAATAATAATAAAAGCAGATTTAGCATTAAGCATTGCTGTCACCATAACATTGAGCTGATAAAAGCATTGTTATATATAACTAAGTTTGAGTAGAGTTTACCAAGGTGCCTGTGGGTTGGTGATGATTGATATTATGATGGGTAACTTGCCACAAACTTAATAGTTTGTATCCGAGTCATGGATGTTCAATATGTATATAAGTATTATATACTGAGTTCGCCCTCAGTCCATTATACTGTACCCATAACACAAGCATTGCTTAATGTGGGACTGTATAGATGGTGTGTTTGTATGGCAATATTTATTTATTCATTTATAAAATGCCAATGTTTACTGGACAAATATTAAATAAACTTGGGATGGTAATAGAATAGAACTGACTTAAGAAGACTTTATCCCAAGAAATTGATATTATAGACATTTTTAAGGATCGCTTGTAAAAGCCTTTTGTCTTGGAGCTTGCAATACATTAAATGAAATACTGATATCTTAGTTTACAATAATAACATAGTATCTACTCCCCAGCAAATATTACGATGGAAAGTGAATTATATATAATAGGCAACAAATAGGAAAATGTTATGTATTCTGTGAAAATGCAGCTCAAAAGAATGTTGGTTACATTATTTTAATAATGCTATAAATCTGTATAATTATGCACCTATGTACTGCATGCAAACAATACTTAATAATTTTAAATACAACATGTATTTTTATACTTAACCTTATTTTAATTTTAGGGTATTCCCCTGTTAAAGTATTGCACAATATATTACAAGATGGCCTAGTAAGTTCTATAAAAGTATGTACTTTTATTGAATGTTTTGATTTCAATATAGGTACACTGTGTGTCGAAGTATATCTCATGATGCGACCTTGATAAAACCAATAAAATAGGTAGATGCCTACGTTAAACAGTGTTAATGTGTCTTTGAAAGGTAGAATGAAAATAAAACAGAAATATTATATACCAGTTATAACAATACGATTATGATTGCAACTACGAATTGCAACTAAACTTGCACATAATATATCACAGAATTAGATTATAATAAGCTCATCTAAATATAAGTACTTACTTTATGAACGTAAATATCGGAGAATAATAAAAGTGATTATTGTTATGATACTCTCCAATCACAGAGTACCTTGTATATGCTCTAATTTCAGTGTACTGTACGCTGTACACTACGTACGCATGTCAACAAAAGTACTCTGTGGTATGCGTTTTGTTCCACGTTCGTTCCGTTCTTTCCACAAGATTATTTTGTTTTTTACACTTTTTGTAAATATTAGGTAGGTAAGCTTTTCTATTTCCTTTTTAATTTATATCTGTTTGTTGTATAAAAACGTAATTTTCATTGTACTCTCATTTGAAATTTGATTTGATACCAAAATAAATATGTTCTTCTTCTTTGTTTACGAAATGAAGTGCGATGAAATAAAACGGGTACGAATATGGCCTCATCTCAAAGAGTAAAATATGCCTCACCCCCACACAACTTTGTGAGTATTTTGCCAATGTCAAGTAACGCATTCAATTAATATTAGATATATACACATTATAAATAAAATTACATGAAGATATCGTGTATCGGATATGTTAGCGTTTGTCCATTCGATATCATAATGTATTTATACTATAGTAATGGTTTACAATCTCCCTAGTCGATATTAATTGTGATATATGTACTGTATCTATATTTATAAAAGATAAAATTGTAGGTACCAACAATATGATGAATAATTGATGAGTAAATAAAAGCTGATATGAAAACAGCCTGTTTCTTTGTTAAATAATGTGTAATATTAGTGGATTATTAATCTTTGTGTGTACATAAACGTACACCTGTGAAGGACATTAGAGTATATCTTCACTTTTCAAGTTCTTCCAAGATGTCCGGTAAATTTTCAATAAAGTTTCCACAGCTTTACTGATAAGTGTAGGGGATTCATTTCATCATAATATCAATCGAACGCCTGGCTGACCTACCTACGATAACGAACTTTGTTGATGAAAGAAAATTCATTATCGTATTTAGCTTACAAACCCAGTTAACCGTTAGGAAACCCCTTCATAAGTGAAAGTCACTTTATTAAGCCAGTCGTTCGATTGATATGTAAAATTTCAGGGAATTCTGAATAATAGGGTACGTCTTGAACGACTTAGGCTCGCAGACGACTTGTCCATCTGTCACCGGCTATCGTCTGTCTGTGTCCAAAACGTAGCTTATGTGGCTATGAAGTGGTGGTAAAAGCCAACATTGGTATTGGTGTATCTTTTAGCAAATTTATATTTTATCAAAATATAGTTAAATCTGTGTACCAGTAAACATTACACATACTGCACTGTATTTACAAGGTACTCTGTGTACTACACTATGTGCACCACAGACCAATAAGAAAAAAATATTAAAATTGGAACGCACCCGAGGCGGAATGTTGGCAACGGCCGCCATTTTCAATCTCAAACGGTTTTCGAATTTCGATTGTTATGGCGTTTGTATCGTCAATTTCCTAAAAAGCTAAAATCTGTGTACAATAATGTCTATATTCAATGAATTACTTCCAAAAATTCACGAGATATCAAACGCATTTACTAAAAACTTCAAGGATGACCTGAAGGTATAAAATCGTGGCTCTATCGTATGATATTGTTAATCATTTTTCAAATTTCCAATCAGCTTATAAAAAAGTGTGCTTTTTTGTTATAATTTGTGTAATTGTGATGTGAAAATTATCGTTAGTGACGAGAGAGGTGTGTAAAAGTGAACAATTATGTCATTTGCAGGCTGCGTTCGACTGCTTCGATAAATTCGAGGAGGAATTTCTACATTCTAGGGGCAATGCGCGGGAGAAGGCCCTGAAAGAAAAGAACCCTATGACCCTACAGAGTATCCACGAGGATGAAGGTCGGTTGGTGAATTAACACCCATGGTTCACACGAATAATGTTATACTAAAACTTGATTGTAATATATACAACTTTCCTTTTCGTCGTTATTCATACTTACTTGATTTATCATTGCGTGTAATCTAGGGGGTATATCCAGCTTTTTTACTACGGCTTAATCATCGATACTTTACTCATAAGTAATTGTAATACTCACATTTTTGGTCCTAATTTCTCAGAATGCTTACTACACTTAACTTTGATAGCATAATAATTGAGTGATCAGTTAATAGCCCTCGCAAAAATGTACAACTTTACTGGTACACATATGTTATGGAATTACTTCAGTGGTATTTATGTTTTAATGTATATGAATTAAATTGGTTCAAACCACATATTAGAAGCTCACTTCTTTTCAAATAGTATAAATGTTTAGATAATATTGATTTAGATAAATTCCTTATTGCAGATGATACTAACAAACAAGATACTGATAGTACTAAAGGCCATTCCAGCAATGAAATTATCAATGGACGTAGTTCCACTGAAAGTAACACTGATAAACCCCGTAGAGCTTCCAAGAAACGCAGCAAACATGAGGTGGATGGCTTACTCAGCCCAGATCAGGACAAGAGGCAGAAAAGAAATGCCTCTGTTAAAGCACAGAGTATTATTAGTAAACAGGTTAGTTTATTTTAATTTAGTATGTTTTCTGTTGATAAATTTAGGTTTAGTTCCAGCATTTCTAAGGACACACACTGTATAATATTTAAAAACTTCTCATTTGATACAGGTGAATGTGAACCTGACACAGAAGCTACGTCGCGAGGATCCTGACAAGGTTCACTCATCGCGCAGTAGAAGGGGCAAAGATGACAAAGAAAATACTGAACCAGTTCCTAATATACTGAGTATGTAATATGATCATAACTGAGATACTACCTGAAAGTGCTACACAGTGGAACTTCATTCATACAATTATGTACAATTGTGTGTGGATAGACATTAGTCATGGATACCTGTGTCATTGACAATGCAGGTTAAACTTTTGCCTGGAGCAAGAGATATTATCTGTCAATTGTCTCACTGGTAGCCCTCGTGCCCACGTTTCTGAACTAGCGAGGCAGCGAGATTTGCAAGGTTTATCATTAATTCTTTGCAAGGGTGTTCAAATTAATTGACCTTTATATTTGAGTTGGTGCAGGAAGGTTCTTGGCTATGTGGAGCACCTGACATGTAATGTTACATAAATATTCTTCGGTCATTGTTAATATTACTACCTTACATTACATACTTATATACCAGGCGAATGGAGACTGATGAGTGTTACAAATATTTTAGAAAGCAATAATTATATGTGATGTCTGTGTTATTATCTCTTACAGTCAAACAGGAGAAAGTATCATTGCCGCCGGAACCAATGGAGATGGAGACACTGTCACTCAACATTGAAGTCAAACGGGAGATGGATAAGGATGACATAGCAATGCCGCCGCCTAACGCACCCGTGCCCAGTAAGTATTTACTTTGATATTCAGCATAGGCTTGTGCATATGTTTCTAGCAGCAGTGATAGCCAAGTTGTTAGAACGCTTGGCTCGGTAACGAGGATCGCAGGTTCAAACCCCCCGTCTCGCACCTCTGGGATTTCTGGATTTCATGTGTGAATCAAATTTTCAACCATGATTTTCACTTGCTAAATGGTGAAGGCAAACATCATGAGGAAACCTGCATGTCTGAGAGAACCCCTCGAAAGATGTGTGAAGTCAAACAACCAGCACTGTGCCATTGTGGTGGACTATGGCCAAATCCCCCTCAAATTGAGGAGAGGCCCGTGCCCAGCAGTTACATTAAATAGGCTGGTATTATTATTAAATCTGTTTCTATGAGATGCTGATAATAGTACATTATGATACAAGTGAGCTAAGTTAGTCATAACAGTCGAGGTGGGATTGCAGCCCGAGCCAAATGTCTGGCCGTAATGTAGCCAAGACTGTAATGCCAAATGCTCAGTCGTGTCATACAACACACTGAGGAAAATAAACTTTGAAATTTCATACAAACACTATACATAGGCGACAAGTTTGTGAAACATGGTCACTAAACAAATGTGGCACACGGTTTTCTTTTCGAGCTCTGGTTGATAGAGAGGCATGGACAACACCGTAAAACAGCGTAATATTATATGTATAATGAATTGTATATATATATTAAAAGGTTTAATTATCATATTTTAACTAACAATTTATTTAAGCACAAATATAGTTTTTTTAAACATTAAACCTCTTTGCCACTGAAAACAATATGTGAATTTTAAAACACTGGTGCTGTAATATAGAGTAAAAAGCACGCTAGTACAATAAACTGCTATATAAACCTAAAATCGTTTACGAGTAAGTGTTGTAAAATATTAAATGTGTATGCTTATGATTATTATTATTTTCATAACAGAGCCCCGTAAAGCGATACCTAAGGAGAAGCCTGATGCAGAAACTAGCGAAGAAGAATCATCGGGTAAACGACGTACCACGCGGACTCGGAAACAGACTGACACAGTGGTGCCGGCTGGTGAGTTCCTCATCCCTAATGTACTATCGGAATTTCATTCTCATGGAGCAGTAGAACAGAAACTCCAACATTACTGTTTTCATTCATTCCGCAGCACTTCAGCCTAATACGGGTGTAATGAAATTGAATGTTACACGATCGCGAATCCTGGAGGTGTAATAATAAAAAAAAAAATAAGATTGCTTACTATATTCACGGTATAGAAATTTTTGCCAGAAAGATGATGAATGATGGCGTACATTTTGTCTAATATTTCAAAAAATAGTGTTTCCATGGTAAATTTTAATCATATTCGTCAGATATTCACCATTGTGGTGGCAGTTCAAATGGTATATCTGGTCTTTTCAAGCTTGCACATGATGTTTGGTAAATTTTCATTAAAGTATCCACAGCTTTATTGAAAGTAGTAGTAGCTCTTTGTTGTAGCTGATAGTCAATGAAAAAAAAGATGATTAATAATGGAAAGTAGGTATGTAGTGTATCGATTGAAACAAATAATGTGTGCGTACAGCGGCCTCGTCCCGATCCACACGCGCCAGTTCACGCTCCGCGCGGCAAACAGCCGACAGCGAAGCGCCGGCCGAAGAACCACCCGTGCCCAGACCCAAGAGAACTAGAGCTAAGAA
Source organism: Pheosia tremula (assembly GCA_905333125.1). Taxonomy (NCBI): domain Eukaryota; kingdom Metazoa; phylum Arthropoda; class Insecta; order Lepidoptera; family Notodontidae; genus Pheosia; species Pheosia tremula. Next base: position 6,790,748 of record HG995404.1, on the reverse strand, counting down.
GGTAATACTACCACTACCAAACAGTATGATTCGGCTTTCTGAGGACAATATTAGCAAACTTGGTTACTATCGATCTCAGGAGTATGAGTTTGAACGCAATCGAATACCGATTTAGTGCTAGCTTCTGCCTGCAACTCGGCCTGTATATTGATGAAAAATAGCCTGTAGCACTCGGAGATAATGTAGTTTCTTATTAGTAAAAGAATATTCAGAATCGGATCTGGAGATTGCCCCCTAGATGTATTTTAATCTCCAGATCTCGCAAACTTTACATCTTTTTATAATATTAATATACATTTAATGCATAGTCATTTTATATTCACGGTACCTATGTTTTCTACTTTAACTCACCGCGCCGTTATTAGTTTTGTTTATGAACAAACTGAAACACTGATATCGGTTGCGGTGGGTACACGATCGGCGTCACGTCATCTTGAACTTGGCCTGAATAATCTCGTTCTGGGTGACGCCGCTGTGGCGGCGGTGGTGGACATACATTGTAACCATACTCGTTATTGTTGCAGAAAGTATCTGAATCATCCAACACAGAAATCGAAAAAGAAACAGTTCCATCTTCCGAAAGTGTATTGGGTATGTACAAACGCTTATCATGAACAAAATTGAGTGCATGCATTTGAAAAAATTACCAAAGTTGTTAATCTACACCAATAGAATATAATCTCAGAAAGTAATCAATATGCAGACTGACTTTAATTTAATTCAAATAAACAAATTGGTCGTGATGATTAAGAGCGCCATCTATATCTGTGACGACACTATTTGTACCAACTTTGTTTACACAGCTTTTATATTACAGCTTCTCCAGCTGAGAAACCACGACCAAAACGAACTAGAAGAGTACAAAAAGCCGCGTAAGTTATTATTTGCCCTTCACTTAGTACCTGTGAGGACCTATTGAACCCATTCATTGTATCTATTTGGATCGCCATTCCCGATTCGGCTAGGTATACGACTTGAACGACGTAAAGAAATATCTTAATTTCAGTGAAAAGTCGGAAGACGCTCCACTACCCGTACAAGATACTGAACCAACCATATTACTGAAAGAAGATCCCATATTACCCTCCGATGTCTCATCACCAATCCTACAAAAAGAAATACCTAAGAAGACTGTAGATAAAAATAAGAGCCACCTTAAGAACGATAAAATAAAGGCGACAATAGAAGATGATGATCCACGAAAAGATATTGCGCTTGACGATACGAGAGTATTGGGGCAGAATGTTGACAATGCTATGGATAAAACCATGGTGCTGCCTAATGGGGTGTATAATCACGCTCCCGTAACGCCCAAGAATGTTGTAAGTCACTTATATTTAGTTTGCCTTTATACTAGGCCATATGAAACTTACATGTACATCTTAGTTAATGTTTGGTTCATTAATAATTAATAACACTACACTAGTATGTGTAGTGTAGTGTATAATGGCTATGCTATATAGAATACAGCATAAGCTAAGTTAGTATTCTTTTTTTGGAAAATTGTAGGAGCCATTTTTTGTTTGTTTTCAGCGCAACATGAACGAAACTGTAGTAATAGAGACATGCAGCCGAGAAACTATTGTGCTGGAGCAACATACTAATCATATCATGGATGCCACGGTTGTAATCGACAAAGGTAATCATCAATCGAATCGAATATCCTAACGTCTAAATTATATCACCGAATCGGCCGCCTGCCAGCAGTTATTTCCTTACTGTGGGATACCTCAGAATTTGAATCACACCAATGAAATATGTTATTGTTTCAGATCCAAAACCTACAAACATTACTGATGACAATTCCCTGCTGACTGACGATAGTGACACGCCAGTGCACACGCCACCAAAACAGGATATACCCATAACACAACCCTCGTGAGTACAGCTTTATTATATACTTGGCATACTAAATTCCATCATCCTCTTACCGTAGCATGTTTCCCAATTTAAATGGAGCTATTCTTGTGCCTTCTGAGAATCAACTGTAACCTATAACCTAAGTAAGACTAGTTCAGAATTTCAGAAGTTAATTTGATTTGGTATTGTCATCAAGATACGTCGAAGATAGTCAAATTCGGAAATTTTAATAGTGATTGCGGTAATCCAGTTCGGAAGTTTTCGATTCCGTTTCCAATATCGATTTCGAATGGTTTAAAATAACCCCGCAGATGTGATGTTATAATTCGGCAAGACACTCATGTCACGGTTAATGACATGCCAACCTATCAGTCTGAGCGCCAATGTTAAGTCTCATAGGTCACTATCAGTAGTCTACGTTCCTAAGGAAACGAATATTTTACAGTATTTAGCCTACAAAGACAAATTTCATTGTATAACACAGGTCGGCAGTCAAAGAAAAAGTGCAGCAGTTTGAAGAATTAGCATCCAGAGTGACGAGAACAAAGACGCGAGCGATGGCCAAAAAGGTATGGTTCCAACTAAACTTCTTAATTATTGCGTCAGTAATGATTATACAAGCCTTTAATCATCACAATGTCAGCAGGAGGAACAGACAGAAACACACACGCCACCCGACAGGATCGTGAAGCAAGTGTTATCAGTAGAAACGCTGAATAAGATGAATAGCATGATATTCAACGGGAAACAGGTATGTTTTATGCTACTAAAATTTTTTTGAATGTATATAACATGTAAAAAAATAAATTTGTCTTTTTAAGAATTTCTTATACACAACTTTTGGTTTTATAATTTGAAACCCTGATTGTCACATGTTAAACAGTAAAGGAAATGTAATTAGATCTGCATGTCTGGGACAACCTGACCATAAATATTCTGAATTTGAAATCGAGTTGTTTTAAATTAGATGCGAAGGCTGAAACTCATTGTCTCTATTGTCTAGATATCAAGTTCGGCCACAAAGCCTAGGGCCAATTTACCACCAATGAAATCCGCAATACCAGCTACCACTTCCAAACTGAGCGGCATCAATAGAGCGAGAGAAGCGGCAGAAGACAGTCTGAGAAAAGAAAAAGAAGATGCTAGGAAGAAGAAAGAGGCTATGCTTGAAGCTAAACGGGAGTTGCATAAGAGGTATTTTAGATGTGCTCTTTGCGTATTAGGAATTACCTGCGTATCAAGAGCAGCTGTTGCTTATCAGCGTTACACTTTGCTAAAAAAAATAAGTTAATTCTTGATCTTTAATTAGGAAACGCGAAGAGAAGATGGCCGCCGCAGCCGCCGCCCGAGAGGCCGCCGAGCGTGAACGCCGACTCGCCATGGAAGCGGCGGCTAAGGAGCGTATGGAGAAGCAGGCACACGCCGACCAGGGGAAACTGGAAAGGCTAAAGGAGGCTGAGAGGGTGAGACATATGATCTAATGACAGAATAAACAGTCAGTGTACTAAAATCCAGATTTTCCATATCCTTTCTAAAGTATCGAGGAAGCTACAGCCTATTATTGTTTGTAATACGCAATTCGAAATAGTCAAAGTCCGATTTTCATGACTACTCTGACGTTAGTGGTTGTCATGTTAACTGTGTCTCAGAGGGGATACAGCAAGCATTCCATGGAAATATCGTTGATAAGTCTAATTAGGATAGAGTCGGAATTAGGGTTAGAGGTGATGTGACCCTCCAAACGAATAAATACATTAGTTGAAATTCAGGAACATGGCCTAACGTACATACATTGACGGCTTATGGTGCGTGATAATCCTATAATTTTGTGTAATCCCCGAAAGGGTAGGCAGAGGTGCGCACTGCAGTGTAAACACATTTCGCCGATTGTATTGCAGTATCGAAGTCTATCGCATTATACCGGGCATAAGCCTCCTCAATATGACAAGAATATTGACTTTGGATTTGACTTTTCAAGTTCTTCCAAAATGTCAAGTAAATTTTCAGTAAAGCATCTACAGCTTTATAGGGGTAGAGCATTCATCTCAACATAATGGAAATTATCTTTATCATAAGGGGTACTTATGATAATTATCCAGAAATACTCGACACTGGCAAAAATTGCTCTATTTTGTAGCCGATTTGTATATAGTGGATCGTTCGACAGAAAAAGCTGGAGCTGGCCCGCAAGGTGGCGGAGACGGAGGAGCGGCGGCGCGCGGACGAGGTGGCGCGGCGCCAGCGCCTCGCCGACGACCAGCGCCGCGCCGACGACCAGCGCCGCAAGCAGCTGGAGGAGGCCGAGGCGTGAGTGCACACCGCCACACCACACAACACCACCACACCATCACCACACCATCACATCACTACACCATCACCACACCACACCATCATTTGGGGTCGAGTCACCGTCGTCCGTAGGAGAATTAAATACCCTCGAGATACCCTACACGTGACCCTGGGTGGTGCCAACTAGGTGACAACTCTACTGGTGGTAGGCTTCGGCCGTGGTTAATCACCACCCACTGAACAAAGCCATGTCGCCAAGCGGCCTAGCCGAGTTCCGGCATGATGTTCGGTGTTGCCATTCATGGATGGCGGGTCAGATCAGCTGCACTGCATGTGCCTAGTGAATGTAGCGTCTCGATCTACTGCCGCCTTCCTACCTAGGCAAGTATGCTCCATCGTAGATCCCATCATCACTTACCATCAGGTGAGATAGAGATCAAATACTTGCCTAAAATGTAATAAAAAAAAAAACCATCACCACACCATCACACCTCACCACACCTCACCACACCACACCACACCACACCACACCACACCACACCACACCACACCACACCATTGGCACTGTTGGTAGTGACCCTTCTTTCTGTACCCCTGGTTTGAAACCAATGGGTAAACTTTGTGTGATAAGCACGAATGTTTTGTACCCAAATCACAGATGTTTGGTATCTTAAGTATCATATACTGAGTTTGTCCTCAGTCCATTGTACCCATAATACAAGCGTTGCTTAGTCTGGGAACGTATAGTTGGTGTGTTTGTCTGGCGATATTTATAATTGAATTTGTATGTGTCGCGCATTAACGCAGGTATGTGGTACACATGTGGAGTGTTTCGTGTATGCGTACATGATATGAGCAAACCCATTATTTCCATATTTCTGTTGTATAGATAATCAATAGGAAGAAGGAAGAGCATTTTTTATGAATACAGGAACAGATTTCTGATTTCATCATCATCATCTGTGGCATTGTTTTATGACAGAATGAAGAAGGAGGCGGCGGTGATGGCCAAAGAAATTGAAAAGCGCCAAAAGGAATATATTGAAAAACAGAAGATGAAACAGAGATTGGAAAACAAGAGTGAGTATCAAATTGAGTTTCTTTATTCGTATTTATCGTCGTTGCCAGCCAGAACCAAAGTCTTCACCTCAGAAGTCGCGGACACAGCTATTTAAACACTATATTATAGTGGGGTATTATTCCAATAAGCTCGCCGCCTATTACATTAGGACCCAATACCTTCGGTTAAATCTGGGTGATGCTCATTACACGCGTGACTCTTTGTGTTGTGTGTGATATATTTTTTGTGTATGTGTAAATTAGTTATTATACTTTACTCGGTGCAATGCTCGGCTGGGTCATTGCACGGCAACTTCAATAAATAATATCTCCATCAGGTCACACGCCGCTGAAGGCGGCTGGCACGCCGGGCGGGCCGGCGGCGAATGTGGAGCCGGTGTACATGGCGGACGGGTTCCAGTACCTCGTGTCCGACGAGGACAGCGAGCCCGACGACAAGGGCCGGGCGCCCGAGCGGCCCACGCCTGTATGGAGCACGTCCAAGGTATAGTCAAATCATTTATTTCGTATAGGACTACAATGACACATACAAATGGTCATAGACATTTTTTTTGTTAACTCCAACCGGATGGGAATGTGACCTGAATGATGGAGGTCATACACAGATGAATAGTTGGAAGGTAATTACATAATATGATAACAAGATGTATGACAGATCTTTGAAAAGTCTGCTTCAGCTGCCTCATAACATAGCAGTTGTCGAGTTTTTTTCCTAAGGGAGCGTTCAAGTTCTGAAGGGTTAAAACAATGTTACGTAACGCGTAGTTCAAACACCCCCTTCCGCCCTTGTAACTCATCGTAAAGTTTCAGAAGACCCCCCCCTCAAATTCGTTACGTAATACTTGAACGCTCCCTAAATAGAATTACTATTAATATTTTTTTCTTCAATGCAGGCAGTATAAGTTTCTACAGATATGCTCGCAGGTGACGCACAAAACGTTAGTGCGTTGTAAACGTAATGATAAACAGTAACCCTGTTGGCGAAGTTGTTGTTATCACATCAACGGTCAGAGAGCCGTGTATTACATTTGAATGTGTTGTGTTGTGTTCAGGCCCGCAAGCAGCAGCTTGTGGTGCAGTGCCACATCGCGCAGGCGCACATCGACCGGCTGTTCAGCGTGCGCGTGCACAGCCCCGACCTGCGCGACATCTTCCCCAACATCGAGCGCGGCCGGCTCAAGCGCACCTCCTCCGCCGTCTGGCGTACGCCGCCCGGCCGCCTGCCCGCGCTGCACGAGTGAACACTCCAGGTGACAAACACAATCGGGGGTCACCGGTGCCCGATACAAATAACACAAAATTGTCCCCTTGTAAAGAAATCTTTGATCCGCAGCTGAACTCAATTAGGCAATGCGTGACACGGCGCCAGGTGAGGACCAAGTTGGTTCCCGCCTACTTTTACTATCTGCACCTAGCGGTGAATATAAAGAACTGAATGTTTTGTCTATATCTACATTACTTCGTGGTTTAGCTATATTACGCTAGATGGCCCTAATGCCATTAGCGTGGGACGCGTATACAATGTGGCGCAATCTTATGTGTAGCAGTCAAACTGAAAAAAAATGATGCGAGCGTGCTGCTAAGGTCGACCGCCAACAGACAGACCGTAACCACTGTGATGACGTCAGGACCTAGTTGTGAATGACAGTGCACCGAAAAATAGCTTATATCACTGGCCAATTGTAACAACAAGAATGTAGACTCCCAAGAACAAGTGTTGTCAGCTGTTGATGTAGATAATAATACAAATTATCAATTTATTTTTATATTTCAGGTAATGGTCAATTTGGACAACGACTGATTCCTATGTCGCGGGCGGCGTCGCAGTGTAAATATAGTGTTAGTCTATTACGTTCCCTAGTTTAATATAATAATCCTGAGTATATATATCAACTATGTATGAGTATATTAAACCTTTCACTCAATCAATATGCCAATTTACTGTAAACTGGCTTTATTTCGCTGTTGCGTTCATGTGACGATTTTTGAAATACATAAAGTACACAAATATCTTTCTTCGAATTTCAAACTTGGTCTATGAAAAAAAACCGGTTGTTTTAACGCAACGACACCAATGTGTATACAATAAGATAACTTAACACACTAAGCACCAGTTTTAAATAAATACATAATATATTCTCGCGTATCGCTCTGTCGTAAAAATAGTAGTGTATCTAATTTTTACTATATTGGATGACGTAAATCAATAATCATAACATTATGAAGTTCTTAGCCATGTTTTTGGTATTGTTATTAGAGTTTCCAGTCCGAATCTTATAAGATGATCCCGCCGATTGGAACCTGGAATAACAGTAAGATATAGAAATTAATTATGTTAAGTCATTAAAATTGCCATTGCGCAAAATTGAGAGAGAGAGGGAGATTGGTAGTAGAAACAAAAACCGCAAAAATGGGATTGTTTAATTCTAGCACTGTATTTTGCGCATATGGGTTCTTGCATAAAGCATCAGGCTGAGGTCGGTAGGTACTAGCCGTTTGGAATATACAGGGTGTCAGTCTAGGGACCTCTGAAACTATAAGAGATATCACAATATGTTCTGAGAAACGATGTCGTCGATCTTAGACATACGAAAAAGGCATTCATCGATTTTGGACTTAGAACATATTTTTCTAACTCTTTTAGTTTCAGTAGTCCCCATACTGACTTTTTCTCGACGTTACATTCTGTATAGCACAACCTTAAGAAATACCTCCGCATATACCAATAAATAAATGTATCGATATCGACTTAGCGAATGGGTTATTTAACAATATTGAAAAAAATATCTTACACAACATTAAGATCTCATTCTTTATGTAGGTAGGTTGATCTGAAACAGTTAAGTATATCCATTTACACTAAAGCCTGAATTGAGAACCTGCATCTAAAAGCATTATATCACAATGTAACTCGTTTCTATGGTCTAACTCTAAGCACAGGACATACTCTAAAGCTCCGTAGTTTAGAGTCCATATTTTCGTAATGTATTTTGTACATATTTTTTTAGTTTGATACCAAAAGCATGTTCTGTAATCATGTTACTTCAATAAGTGACAAGTTCACGCATTTTTTGAATTATTTAAAGTTAAGACTGTTTGAAATTCTATTCTAAGTAGTTAGATAATTATGTAATAAAAATTTACAGCAAGTATGTATGTCAATATTTCTTTTAATTTTTATTTTCTTGTAATGGGGTATGCCTGCATTCCAGGAATGCGTTGTTCAATCTTTGGCCTGCTTACATCTTCCAAATCATTCTAATATATTGGTTCAAATGATGAATTTATTCGTGGTTTAGGACAATACCCCAAGGAAAGGCAAGTTGGACGATGATATCACACGCGTCTCAGGTAGCCGGTAGACGGCTCTGCCATGTGAGAAGACTGGTGTGTTAACTAATTGGGGGAAGCATATATTCGGTAATCGATTATGCAGTGATGGATGGATTATAATGAGCAGCTGCACCGGGGTGGGCGTAGTTTAGGTCAGTATGTCGATGGTCCGATCGTCCTTAGAACATAACACCATTCTCATTTTATCTTACTGCTCGACATAACACGACACCGCACTATGTCGTATACTAGATACATCTTGCATAATATACCTAAACCACTCATTATAGTAACCTCTATAAAAATAAGTGGTTAAGCTTTTGCTATTCACCGTCAGATAATAAAACCCAGTAAAAGTTATTCTCTTTCTTTACGAACAACTTAGCGGGTATTTTGACAATGTCAAGTAATTAATAGCAATAAAACATTACATTGTCCATACGCATAGTCATAGTCATGGGCCATTGTAGGAAAAGAATACAAATACTTGGTGCATATTATTTAACTAGGTAGGAGTCAAATACTATAATCAAATACTAATTAACAGTCGTACCCAATACTATTCTTATCTATGGTCGTACCGACCCAAAGTAGAGCAATAAAACTGGAAATCAGTGTTACCAGATACACGGTAATTACCGTAGATGCACGGTAATTTTGAGCAAAACACGGTCTACGGTAATGAGCTATTACCGTGTTCTTTTCTACGGTATTTTTTAAATATCATTTACCGTGGAAATAATACTCAAATTCGTACGTTTTTATGATTAATACTTAATTAGCAACACTGGCTGTCGCTGTAGGGGAAATCCCTAACGATTTAATTACTTGGCAGATAATATAATCCGGCAAAATTTAAAAAATATTTTTGGTTGTGTTTTTTTCATGTATACTCGTGAAAAAAAAACTTCCAAAAATATTTTTATGTTAAAAATAGTAGTATTCAATATACTAGTATTTTTAACGTAAGCATTACAAACAAAAGTTAATTATATAAAAGTGTTATTTCTTTTTAAATCGACACGGTAACACGGTATACACTGTAATTTTAAAATAAAATCAAGGTAATTATACTTAAAACACGGTAATTTTAGTCTGCCGACAAGGTAGTTTAAAATTTTCATCTGGTAACACTGCTGGAAATAAAATGACAGTGTATTCTACTCACTCACTCATTCTTTCATTCTTATGTTCATTCTTATGTTCATTCCATGGTCTTTTGGACATTCAATGGATTCAATGTTGTTCGCCCGTGAAATTTGTTTTATATGAATTATTTCTGCTTGAATCTTCGTAATGATTTGAAAAAGTGTGGTAATAAACATACTGTAGTCATATGTTTCTTTTTAACATGTATGTGAATTACGAACTGTACTTATAGTCATGTGTATTGATGTGTTTACGAAAACGTCTCAACATTACATCGTGCCTTTTTCTGAATTATGGCTTATTATCATGCCGGCGAGGCTATAAATTCAATAAACTCACAGGAGTTAACTGATGATACTAACATTACCGACGATTTAACAATAATTCCTCTGGAAAAAGATAGTTTCGGTAAGTTATAATAGCCGACATCATTATTCCTGACAAAAGAAGTGAACATTATCAAATAATGTTGTTTTTCTAGCAATATGCGAGTTATGCGGCCGTGTCGGTCGTCGTGGACAGTTCTATACGCGAAACAATAAGTTTTGTTCGCTTAGATGTCACGCCAGTAACTCGAGGCGTCGTCATTGCAACTGGAGATTTAAGCTGATGGAGGGTGCTGAACACATGGCGGGGTTGATTCCGTTGGAGCCCCTGCCGCAATTGCAGCACTGGCAGGCGACATTTAACGACTTGCAGGTATAATTCTTCGTTTTCATGTCAAAGGCAACATTATTTTGCAGACACCACAGCACTTGATAAATTATTAAGATATTTTTTTATACATTGTAGTAAGTGCGTGATTGGTATAGTCTTCAATTAAAATCTAAATTACAGACCATGTAAATTAAAGCACAGCTGAAAACTACCTCAAAGCTTTGTAGTTATAGAATGAATGGGGATATTTTAACAAAATATGTTTTTTTGGCTTTGCCTTTTGAACTCAATCTCAAGTTAATAATTATGACTTGTTTGGTATCAAAAACAGACTTGTTATGTTTCAGGCAGGCCCAATCAAGCAGTCTGCAGCATTGATTGCAAACAGTTATGAATGGAAAGATGAACTGTTTGGCTGTGATTTCCTCGCCGCCCCTGTGAGCCTGTTCAAACATGCGCCCCTCCATGAAATGTGGGACAACACATTCGAGGGTATGAAGGTGGAAGTTAAAAACACTGATAGTGAAAGCAATTCTGATAAAGTTAGTGATTACTTTTGGGTGGCAACTGTATTGAAGGTAATTTTACTTTTCGTTATATATTTTGCAGTATCAGGCGGATGTATGTAGGCTAGTTGGTAAATTAGCATGTGGCTCAGGCAGACCTTGGATGGGTGATGAAATAATAATATCTGACATTTGTACTTCAGAGGGCATGTTAAGAGGCATATTTCATTATCATTTGTATAAATGTTATTTCTATGTATTGTAACTTATAAACAGATATAAACCTGAAGCTAAGTAACAGCTGAAAAAGGCTAACAGCCATTTTACTGAGGGAGAGAAATCTAAAAATCAAGCAGCTGAGCATCTTTTAATTTATGCTAAAGTGCTCCAGAGCCATCAGCATTATAATAGTCATTCCTCACTTGGAAACTATTCATAATATATCTTCTAATGTTTCTGTAACAGTACAGTAAAAACAGTTTTAAATGGTACATTATGTCTTGTGCATGCAGACCAGACCCTTCAAATGTAGTTAAAACAATGCTATAAGGGAGATAATCATTACTAATGTACCTTAATCTTTAAAAGTGCATAATTTCCTCTAGGTTAAGGGTTACATGGGCCTGTTGCGCTATGAAGGCTTTGGTAGTGATGATACCAAGGATTTTTGGGTCAATCTGTGCTGTTCTGAAGTGCATCCAGTTGGATGGTGTGCGACCCGCGGGAAGCCGCTAATACCCCCGCGAAGTATTGAGGACAAATATACTGATTGGAAAAAGTAAGTAGATTTATTTGGAAGCACTTTTGTAGGCAGTGAAAGGGTTCATGTAATGTGACAAGTTTTATTAAGTAGACTTACATTACTATTGAAGATGTCCAAATGTGCGGGAACTACTTACAAGTGTGAAAGTACTTTTCAGTCGCGAGCAATCTGTAGTTTACAGGGCTGAACATACTTGCATTGGAAATCGATCCTGATCCAAATATTATTAAGGAGCTCAATCATAGTTACGAAAAAAAAACCGTTAAACTTCCAAGTGTTTGTTTCGTAAATACGATTGTGCTCCTTATTGTTATGACGATAAGGCTTGCTTTCCAATTCAAGTATTCTCAGCCGTGGAAGCTGGAGCTCGCGTGCGATTTGCGAATTGCAAGTACTTTCACACTTAAGAATTTCTCGCCCGTACCAGGGCGCCCTACTTCGAAGCGAAGATCTGGATTTCAAACCTGGTATCGTAAATTCGTTTCATCCCTAGCACGGTATAAATTGGTAGTGATTCTTATGGCTTACCTATGTAATTTTATACTATAGTGACACTATTGGGATGCGCATAACATTTTCTAAAAGAACGACTTCATTCTGAAACAGTGTAGATTATTCCTTTTATAGGAAATATGAAAAGCGTTCTGTGTAGGATGTTTGTGACTTATCTAACGTAGTAAAGCTTTTCTTGTGATTACAATCTGGATTTTAACATTACGTAATAGGAAAATGTTGTTTTTATTATCTGAAACAAAACAATTAGATGTACATACATAAGAAACAAAACCAGTGATAGCCAAGTTGGTAGAACGCTTGCCTCGGTAACTATTATTATACATAAGAAACATTTGAAATTTAGCAAATCTTGCGATTGAAGACGACTTACCGATATCGTGGGCTTAATCCCAGCCCCGAAGCATCCTAAAGATCGGAACTCTAAAGCCGGTTGAAGTTTAGCAAGTATGATAACGAAAGTCTTTTGGTTTGACAGACTCATGTTCACCCATGGTATATAACAGTACATATTTTCCGATAAATCTTCGGTCTGAAAATAAAATTGATTAATATTTTATTCGTGTATAAACTGTATAAACTTTCTCTCGAAGACTGGACACAGTATATAATGTATTCAAATAGACCGAACTTTTAAATTTTGTAGAAATTTTCAATCTATACACTATAATGCGATGAGCTGATTAGCGCAGTTGGTAGTGACCCAGCTTTCTGTGCCGCGGGTCCCGGGTTTGAATCCTAGTAGGGACAACTTTGTATGATGAGCACAAATATTTCTACCCGAGTCATGGATGTTTAATATCTATATAAGTATCATATAACGGGACCGCCTCCAGCCCATCGTACAGTATCCATAATCCAAGCGTTGCTTAGTGTGGGACGATTTTATTTTTAATAAGATTTTTAGTCTGTTTTATATGGCGGCCAGTCAATTTTGATGTAACTTAGTCCTGGGCTGACTTAAAAGAAGATTTTTACGTCCTTACAAATTTATGGGCACCGTTAGTCATACATTAATTCTTAAAATCTCATGTCAAATATTTATTGCACAAACCTCTCTTCTTATCTCTTCTAACACGAAAGACATGGTGACGAGGCCACCCATATAATACACTAGCGTTAGTCCGTAAGTAATTAGGCTTTCTTTGTCCTTAAATACGAAAAAATTGCATCGCCTTTAAAAAAACCCTGTAGTAGGTATTAATTTACCAATGAAAATGGTTTCACGAATGACTCAAAGTTATTGATATCTTATTTCAAGAGTAACCAACGTCAAGAAAGTGAGCCAGACATTGGTCTCAATAATCACAATAGAACATGAAAAAATATGAAACAATAAGCCGTACGAATACGTTACATATAATAAAGTAAAAATGGACTTACGCCAAGCATACACTGATACATTAAAAGACCACCTTCGACTAAATTCTGCAGATAATTGGCAGCTACGCTGAATCCAAATACGTATTGTGCTTCTTTAAATGTTCTGTAACACAAAGTAATCTATTGTCATAATAAATGACTTTATAAAACGTATAAAATACATTGGTGCAGTAGGTACTCAACATATAAAGCCATATGAGTATTTTTTTTTCGAATGCGAAAAGTACATCAATGTCTGTAACGAGGCGAAACCGGCTAATGTTAACAGCTTGATCAATGCGGTAAGCATATTTTTCTGTTGCTATTCAGACGATGAAATTATATAGACCGAGTGTGAACAATATATTAAAGCGCAAAAAGCCAAGCCATTTCTTTAATATTTTCAATGACAATTTTAATGCAATGAGGTTGCTATATGTAAATTATGAACAACTAGTCGTCTAGCTACACTTGAACCCATAAAAGTTAACAGAAACTAAGTTGAGATGACCCATTTCCTAACTATCAAACAATATTGTTACTTACTCGGTGATAAAACAATGGTGTTGTATAATATCAATCAATTTTCGTTTAGTATCATCGTCATTGATTGTGTCTACAAACCGCGTCCTTATATTGTGCTTCAAGATCTGTATATGACCTATCAAGTTTAAAAGGAGGATGTAACAGATCATGTCGAAGGTGACTATTATAATGACACCCAGTAATGTTATGTACGCATTAACAACGTTTTGTATAAGCCAATTTTTGTAGTCATTGATGTAGTCAAATGGCATCCACATGTAGAAGCAGGTGTGGAAACTGTCCGTGCCATTGACTATAGCTTCAATATTCCTGACGTTATAGAGGAGAGGCGTGATCATCCATGCAAACCAAACACATTGAATGCATAAAAATAAACTGATGCACACATACATGGTTACACGTTCCACTTGTAACAATTTCTGAAAATACCACTATCATTAGAATTAAAACCGATACATTTGTATATATTATTAAAATTACTGCAAAAAGAGAACATATTAAGTATGGCTTCTTTCTTACTATTACCAAGATTGAAATCAAATTGATCTTACGGGTTTTATCGCGTTTATTTTATGTTTTTAGGTTTCCGATGTTTCGGCTGCTTTACAGCAACTACGGTCACGGGAGAACTGAGGTATTTGACGTTCTAGTGTCAAAGTTTGAGCTGGGGTACTCTCATATTTAGTGGTCGGGAATGTAAAAACATAAAATAAACGCGATAAAATCCGTAAGATCAATTTCATTTCAGTGTATAGTATTCGCGTCAATATAAGAAATCAATATGATATACCATTTTAACAAATTCATTTCTATTGGCGCGATAATAATTATACAAGTGGAATTTATCCATGAAGTCAATTAGTAGTTTTCTATATGATCTGGTCTGAGAGCTGGTTGATTTTACCTGAAACACGAAAATGGTTTCAATTTTTTTTGTGTACAAATATCAACTTAAATATATTTCTGACTAGAACACAAGCAGTACAACAAGTTGGTACCGCTTAGTTGGTATATAAAAGCAATTTGGTATATTATCAACACATATAACCCTTAAGAAGTTACTAGGTAATATAAGGTAGTCTCCAGCTTTACAATTAGATCTATTAAGTTCAAGCCTCTGCGCGCAACGGTTTTGCTCTGCTGTTCAACCCTAAGGCTGTGTCCCCAGTAGGCAAACCGTTAGCCGCCGACTGAGTTAGCTGCAAACTCAGATCAATTTGCGTGCGTCGCAAGCAAACTGTTATGAGTTAGCCGCTTATTTAGCTCGACCGACTGAATTTTCACTTTACTATTGTTGTACGAAGGGAGTGGTTGTGTTGGTCACGATAGTTTCTGTGGTGCGTGTGCGTAGAGATTAGTTATGTAAGCGATACAAAAAAAACACGTCCGGACACGTCAATAGCTTCTTTCCAACTGTCCACATGAACAGTTTGCGGCAAACGGACTCACTCCGCCCGGCGAACAAACATATCGCCGTCGCGGACTGGAGCCGGTTTTGCTGTGAGTCGGCGCGCAGCCCTGCAATCTGCGTAGAGTGAGCGTAAACTAGCAAACTGTGAACACTCCATTTCAAATATATGGAAAGGCGTACTAAACCGATACGCCGCAAACTCAGTCGGCCGCTAACAGTTTGCCTACTGGGGAGACAGCCTAACGGCTACGACGTTAGGGTTGACACTAACCGATTTACCGCGTGATTCAAAACGGGGATACTAAGTTTTGAACCTGCGTATCTGTAGCGCTTTTTTTATCATTAAACTTTAATTGGCAACAAAACTTTTTTTTTAAATCGACTTATCGAAAGTCTGTCTTCACATAATGATTACAAATGCGCTTAAGAAGCGGAGCTCAAAGTTTAGTGTACCATTTCTGAATTACCATGTATATGTTTTACCAAAAAACACTTGTGTTGGATTCACAAGCGCCCCAATAGTCTGTTGCAGATATCTTAATAGTACAGAGTTCAGTCTGAGTTTAATTTTTATAATAATATAGATAATAAATAAAGTATTAGCTCTTACGACAACTAAAAATCCGAGCGGTAATATGGAGTACACAATACTCAGCGTGTTCTTATCCAGTCGTGAATTGTGTAGATATAGAAACACGAATTGCGAAGAAAAACAAATAAAGCTAAGGTATGGTATACAAAGCCCTTGAAACATAAAGAAATATTTGAATAGCTTCGGGTATTGATACCACCACCAGTTGCAAGGACCCATCCCTACCAACGCCATTATATGCCCAAATATTCTGTAGAATAAGCTGTTCTGTGGTGGGATGCTGTAAACAAAAAATACATTATATATAGTTAACTGAAAAATTCATAACTTTTGTCCTATGGACTTTCATGAGTTGTTTTTTTTTCTTTCATACACAAAAATAAATGATGACATTGTATCGGAACAATATCGCTAGAAAATTATTTAATACGTAGACCAAGCGCTGTGATGATATTATATGCCACCCAGCTAATGAAATACAGAGCTACAAAGTGTCAGATAGTTTTGCAATAACTTAAAGTTGCTGTATTGATTTCTTATATTTACGCAAATACTGCACATTGAAATAAAACTAATTTACGGATCGATCGCGTTTTTTATTAGTTTATTTACGTTCCCGACGTTTCGGCTGCTTTACAGCAACCATGGTCACGGCAGGACTGAGGTAGTTGATGTCCTAGTGTCATAGTTTGAACCGGGATACCCTCATATTTAGTTGTTGCTTGCGGTCCGATCTACGCAGAAAGTGCTCACAGTGTCTTGAGGTCTTGCAATGGTGCGCTTGGATTTGGATTTAATGATGGTAATTACAAGTCGGTGGTAGCACCAAGCCATCTTCCCTATGGAAATTAGGATGTTTTCTAATTTCAATGGACTCGCGTATCATCCTTGGTCGGAATCGATGTTCTTTAGCAAGGATCTGTGGCTTATCAAATCTGATATAATGGAATGGATGATATATCGTCGGGAACGTAAAGAACATAATAAAAACGCGATAAAATCCGTAAAATTAGTTTTATTTAAAGTGGCTGATTATTATGATAATATTTTAGTTACAAAATTTTATTTTTTTCATCATCCCCGTATGTGTAACTCGGGAATTTTATAGAATAACTACAAAATGTATATACTTCCAGACTAATTTCGGAAACTTATTAAATTATTTTATTTAATAAACGTAATTTTTCGGCATTTCGGAAAAAAATATTATTTAGGATTTATTTTTTGTCAAATACTTACGGTACGATTAATTAAAAACAATTACTTACGGTTCCATTTTAAAGTATTGAAGATGTTTGAACGGGTTAGTGAAATTTATAATAATTAAGATAAATATGTTATTATCATTTTCTTCGTTTTTATACCAAAATAAAAAACGTAAACAGTGTGTTTTTGTTTGCATATAGGTTGGGTGATTGGAAATACCTACAAGATATATAGTAACTCTTTTTATAAAACACATTCAATTTATACCAGTTAGACAGTTCGTTTCCACTGCTCAAGTCGATGGCTTTTATTATTTTCTTTTGGTACCGAACTGCTTCGTCGTTCTATTGATCTGAAACTCGGCTGCTGATCTTTCAAAATCGATCCGCCCTGGGTTCAATTTCGTGACTGGCAAATATTATTTGATTATCCATTTAAATGAATATATTTATTTTTAATTTATGATTATTTTTCAAAATCAACACTAATACCCTCACGATACAGGCCAGGCCTAACGTGGGGTCAAAATTACTTCTTTTATATATATATATATATATATATATATATATATATATATATATATATATATTTAATTCTCTCTTTGACGGGCCTCCCCTCGCATTGAGGGGAGGCCCGTGCCCAGCAGTGGGACATAAAAAAGGGCTGGAATTATTATTATTATTATTATAATTCTCTCTTCCTTAACAGCATATAGTACAATATTACAACAGCTCATAATAATAGTCATCTACTATTTGTGCCTAAACGTGTAAATGAAAACAATGGAAAATGTCATTAGAATATCGGAACCGGTAGTTAAAAAGTCGCGGTAATCAAAAAGACTATTGTCTTCAATTACGTAAATTCATAGGCAGGCGGGCATACACAACTCTTCAATTAGGGAAATTCATAGGCAGGCAGGCCAACATGATAATAGAGGGCTCACCAGTTTGTTTACTTCTTGAAAAAAAAATATTGTGTGCTCCATAATATAAAACTGTAACCAGACTGTCTACACTGTGTACATAAAAAAAAATGTGCGATAGGCTTTTTGGACGTATTTGAATCCTAAGCTGCTTGTAATGTCGTTCTGTAAAAAAATACTGAACCAATACACCGTTTGTACTATTGGAAGGATATGCGCTAAATATAAAGGGTTATAAAAGGGACTTGGCAAAAAAAAAACTGGCAACGCTGATCCAGATGCACTTAGTAAAAAGCGGTTATTTTAATATTATAAACAGACACTCCAATTTTATTTATTTGTTTAGATTGTAGTAACTTGTAATTATTCCTATAACTAACAACGAATAACGTTATAACGTTTTACTTACATTGTGTTTATTTTTAAAATATAATTACAGGTTTCTTGTGAAGCAACTTACTGGCGCACGAACACTACCAGCCAATTTTTATTCAAAATTGAATGACAGTTTAGTTTCAAGGTTTTCAATTGGTTCCATCATGGAAGTTGTGGACAAAAATAGGATCTCACAAGTTAAGGTAGGACCTTACACTTACACAATTATAATGAACAGGTGTACTGGGAACCTTGTTCCAAATTATGGCAATTTTATATTTTAACTAAATAATAAATACTTATCCTAGTAAAAAACTATGACTATTTCCAAAAATTTTTGGACGAAATTACAATTAAAGACTGAGACAAAGCATTATCTAGCAGGAGTTGACAAGTTTTAAGCCTGGAAATTAGAGTTCATAGTAAGCCTTTATTAAATTCTTCTTAAATTCTTGAACTCAAATTAGTTGTTTTGAATTAAAATATTGTTTTACAGGTAGCTACGGTATGCGAGATAGTTGGCAAAAGATTACATGTCAAATATTATGACAGTTCACCTGAAGACAATGGTTTCTGGTGTCACGAAGACTCTCCACTCATACATCCAGTAGGTTGGGCGTTTAGGATCGGCCACCCTCTGGATGCTCCCCAGAATTACTGCCAAAGAGTAGCCGCAGGACGGCTTTTGCCAAACGATAGTACCCCCGAGATGTTTTATAAATACCCGAGTAACGAGCCGCCATTGTTTTCGGAAGGCATGAAGCTAGAAGCTATAGATCCTTTGAATTTGTCGGCGGTATGCGCTGCCACGGTCATGCAGATATTGAATGAAGGTTACATGATGATTAGAATAGACTGCTACCCCGCTGACGCGTCCGGTGGCGATTGGTTCTGCTATCATCAGCGATCGCCGTGCATATTTCCAGTCGGGTTCGCGCTAGCTAACAATGTGCCGCTCGTACCACCTGCAGGGTAAGACATTATTATTAATAGGTTAGTTACAAATCGCTTTTTTTTTCGTTATATCCGTGTATAACTTTTTTATTGCTAAATTACATCATTTATGTGTTAGTTATCTTTATCATCAATTATTAAATTTTCGAAATAACTCTTAAGTGACACAAATAGTAAAAAAAACAAGGTATTTTTTTTAGTTAAACACAATTTCTCAGATTTAATCGTACTTACCAAACTTCTCAGATTTACTCTTACAAAATTCTAAGATTTACTATTACTCACTAACGACGAAACTCTCCAAACGTCTCTCACGATACGTCGAGAACGTAAAAATAGAAAACAAACTCGATAAAATCCATAAAATAAGTTTTGTTTCTATAACTCACAACTTTTTTCAGATTTAGTGTGGAGGAGTTCAGCTGGGAGCAGTACCTGTCGGTGTGCGGCGGGCAGGCGGCGGAGCGCGCGCTGTTCGCGGCGCGCGGCCACGTGGTGTCGCACGGCTTCGTGGCCGGCATGCGCCTCGAGTGCGCCGACCTCATGGACCCGCGGCTCGTCTGCGTCGCCACCATCGCCAGGGTCGTGGCGGACTTGCTCAAGGTAGCGTGCGGCCACGGTTGCCTACTTTGGGATCATACACGGCCCCAAGTCTGCTAACACAATCGATTCCAATTTCCAATTCCATTTAAAAACTATGGCTCCATCGTTTACCGATGATTCTGCCAACGACAAGTGTAGAGGAGATTAAAAGAACACAAAAATAAAGACGGTTACATAGACACTTACTTATCCGGTAAGTGGAGCACAATCGATTCATAATCGAACAGCAACCGCATGGTAACTGTGAATTTTGACAGATATCCCACACAATATCTGTCAAATGTGACAGTTACTATGCGGATGCTGTTCAATTATGAATCGATTGTGTTAGCAGACTTGGTGCCCTGGTTGTCGATAAATAATGCACTTTGGAATCAAGGCGACGCAAGTATCCGATACTCGGTGGCTAGTTTTTTTATCGCTCGATGGTGGACTTGTTGGTGATAACTTAAAAAAAAGGCTGTGGATTTATAACTATTGCGTGTACATAGACATGCACAGTGATAGGAGTAGGAGATTAATTTATTATCTTCATAACTCAATTGGGTAGATGCTTTGTAAGGCCGTGAGCACGTTAGTACTCGTAGTTATTTTACTTGTGGGGCGTAGTACAATTCGATCGGTGCAATAATTGATTAGCGCAGTGGTAGTGACTGCTCTCTGCGCCGAGGGTCCCGGGTTCGAATCCTGGTAGGGAACAAGCTTTGTGTGATGAGCACGAATGTTTGTACCCGAGTCATGAATGTTTAATATGTATATAAGTATTATATACTGAGTTCGCCCTCAGTCCATTGTACGGTACCCATAACACAAGCGTTGCTTAAAGTGGGACCGTATAGTTGGTGTGTTCGTATGGCGATATTTATATTTATTTATTAACTAGCTGTTGCCCGCGACTTCGTCCGCGTGGTATTTAACAAAGACAACCGTTGACAACAGCCTGCTCGCCCATTCTGAGCCCGCGGGAACCATTTCAGGTGTTGCTATCAAACTTAATCAGGCGCTGCGCTGCAACATTGGTTTTCATTTTTTTTGTGAGATCCAATTTTTTTTTTCTAAAATAAAAGTAGCCTAAGTTACTCCTTGTTACATCAGCTATCTGCCAGTGAAAGTCCCGTCAAAATCGGTCCAGCCATTTCAGAGATTATCCGGAACAAACAGACAGACAGACAGACAGACGGACAGACAGACAGACAAAAATTGAAAAAAATATTGTTTCGGTATATGTAACGTGTATACATCCAAATGCACTTAGTAAAAAGCAGTTATTTTAATATTACAAACAGACACTCCAATTTTATTTATATGTATAGATAATATACGGAGTTAGTGCTAGGAAAGTATGTAGTGTTGTGTTGTGTTGTCAGGTGCACTTCGACGGGTGGGGCGCGGAGTACGACCAGTGGCTGTGGGCGCACAGCACGGACGTGTACCCGGTGGGCTGGTGCCGCGCCGTGGCGCACCGGCTGGAGGGCCCGCTGCCGCCGCCGCCGCGCGCGCCGCGCAAGCTGCCGCCGCGACACGCGCGCAGGCGCAAGCGCCAGCCGCACGGTAACACACCTCGCTATACCACCCCGACGACATGCTCAAACTGTATAGCTGTATATAGTATAGACTAGGCAAGTATGCTCCATCGTAGATCTCATCGTCACTTACCATCAGGTGAGATCGAGATCAAATACTTGCCTAGCCTATAATGTATAAAAAAAAAAGACTGTCTCTGACAACATAGTATTGAAGCACGCCGATTTGTTTGTTCGTGGGGGGGGGGGGGGGGGGTTTATTAAACAAACGGTTCGATTTTATGTGCTTCATGTTCAATATGTTGTTTCGACACTCCGTCGTATATTATTTCTTTGTAAGAGTTGCATGCAATATCCACTACTACTATACATATATATACTTATATACCTATATATATATATATACTTTGACATCCTATTTGTGTAATGAGCAGGCACATTTTACTGCTACACCTCGAAACTTTCATAATTGCGTGCGAAAGCGCTATGGGAAAACAATATTATGACTGTCTAGTCATCGCTTTATTGAATTAATATTATTTACCTTGTCTTAAAATCACAATATCTTTATACTGAATTTTTTGTTTAGATAATCAGTACATACATAGGAACTTAAATGCAACAAACATGGGTGTACCTTTAGAAGAGCATTCAAAAAATATTTTATACACAGATGCTGTATATCTACTATATAAAAATAAGTCGGGTTTTCCTTCCTGACGCTATAACTCCAGAACGCACGAACCGATTTCCACGGTTTTGCATTCGTTGGAAAGGTCTCGGGCTCCGTGAGGTTTATAGCAAAGAAAATTCATTCATCTGGCGGCGAAACGGAGTTCGCCAGGTTTGCTAGTAATATTATATAACTAAATGCTATAGTGTTTATTTCCTTTATTGTTTACCTAGTTCCACTCTCAGGAACAAAAGTAGCAGCTCAGCCACCGAACACGACCGAAGACAGCTCACAGAACTCTGATATGGGTGATACGAAGAGTCTGTCACCTCCTACGAGCGTGTCGGAGATGTCGGCGGACACAGAGCCGCGGGCCGACATCGATCTCGCTCCAACGAAAATGGATGTCGACACGGAATCCAAGGATAGTGTCGAACAACTAGAGGAGCGGCTCCCTGATGAAGCACAGGATTTTCTGGTAAGTTGATCCTCTATCTATGTTACAGCATTTTTACTATGCGACCTTAGTCACTATTTCTGTGTGCGAGAAATAATGTAAACAAAGAGACTGGATAGGTATACAAAATGTACGAAACATAAACTCGTCAAGTTCGTGTCGGATCGATTGTATAGTTTTGATTCAGACAAAGTATTGATATCTTAAATTTACGCGAATACTACACATTGAAATAAAACTATAACTATTAACTGAAAAATACTATAAAGGACTGAGAACTGACACCAGGACGTTAACCACCTCAGTCCTCCCGTGACCATGGTTGCTGTAAAGCAGCCGAAACGTCGGGAACGTAAAATCAAAATATAAACGCGATAAAATCCTAAAAAAATAGTTTTATTTCAATCAGACAAAGTATACTAATATGTGAACCTGCGCTTTTTACCTTCCGATTGGCTAAAATACAAATATTGAAAAATACACCTTGATGTCTAACTTCAAGTATTTAATCTGTTTCAGAATGTTCCTACTGAAACTTCACAAGACTCAAGTCAGAACATCGTCGAGCAGCTCACCCCCGAAGTTCCAGTAGAGAGTCCAGACAAGGTGATACCTAGACTAGTCAATACCTCAGTGCCCTTAGATGTCCTCAATACAGTTGATCCCGAGAACTGGACGACAGCTGACGTAGCCAAGTTCCTCACAGTCAATGGCTGCCATCCTTACTGTGTTAACTTTAGCAATATAACAGGTCCCATGATGCTCCAATTGTCAAAAGACGAAATTATAGAACTTTTAGAAATGAAAGTAGGGCCATCATTAAAAATATTCGATTTGATACAGCAACTAAAATGTAAAATAAAACAACCTCAATGTAGATTGCTAAGTACGTTTAAGTAGTGTCTATTTCAATTTGAGCTTCTTCCCTTCACGTCAGTGGAACTATCTTATGCAGAAGTTTGTCAGTAAGGTAATTGACTAGTTTGTAAAACAGTGGCCTTTTGATACACTAGGAACATTCAGAATATCAATTCAGTGTATGTGCAGTGGCGCGACTTGTGTTGCGGATAATTTTATCACATTCGATTCCCGCCTATATTATGGTATTGCATAATAGCTGACCTATTTTACAAATGTTATAATTTTGGGGCAGTTATAAAATGTCTGATATCAGATTTGTGTATGTAAGACAATATTGTCTATTATTGCCATTAAATATATTAATTTTCTATATTTATTATCGTTTAAGTGTGTGAATGGCATTGTGATTAAACTGAACCAATGTAGTTTTTAGTTTTCTAGTTTAGTAGTCGCGCTCTTCTCTTAGCAATGGTGACTTATTGAATTTTAACATTATTGATGATCATGTGTTGTGGAAAATATTCAGAACAGATCAAAAGTGCACTATTACACTATATTGTTTGAATCATTATACCAAATTAGGATGATAAATAAATGGTGTTGTGATATTTCATAGAAAGATTGTTTTGTACAACCGAATCGTCGAGGGCTCATTTATATTTGGTAATTTATTTTGCTCTATGTGCTTCATATTTATATCAATTACATTTTATACGCTTTGACTTTACTCTTTAAAAGTATATAAAAGCTTGGATTTGGTTTGTATTCAATAAAAGTGTTTGTATTCTGGAGAATAGTCATATCTGCTGTCGTAAGTTTGGTTTACTAAGTAAAGATTTACTGAATGTAAGATCGAATGTATCTGGGAGATTTAAATCAGCTTTTTTTTACTCATCAATTCATCATAATGCTGGAACCTACAGTTATAATATTGTATGAAGCAAGAAATCAATTAGAATTTTATCTTCCATAAATGGTGATGGAAATTGAATTAGAGACAGTGCATATCTCACAATTAAATCGTTTTAAAGTAAAATAAGGTGTGATTAGATATGTTTTAGTAAATGGTTTTACGCTTATTAAAATAATTATGATATTCAGTGATAAACACAACATTGCCTTTTAGTGACTTAACTTATAATCAAATTACCAACCATTACCTGTGTAATAGAGTTTGAACGTTCTGGTATTAAAAGCAAAGATAAAATAATTTTAATCTTTTATTTTAACATAAAGGACGGAATAATACTATATTTTTTTCTTTGTGACAGTTTCACCGATGTTATATAGTTGTTTATTACCAAAATACATCTTTATTTGTATTAAAATCTTGCCATATTTGTCCAGTTATTAACCTGAAATATAATAAGGTTTTGGAAAATGTGTAAAGGTGTTGCTTATATCAAAAATGATTATGGTTAGTTACCCCATAGTATGTCGTTGTACTGTCGATGCGTAGAGTACACAGCATATCAGGTATCCAGATTTGCGCGCGTGACATTTGTAGTATTCAGCGCACCAGTAAGTCTCAGACATTAAAGCTGTTAGATTTGATCCTGAAAATAGATTTTTAATAAGTATCTTCTAAATTTCCATTTCAATTTCATGTCCGAACCTGTATATAACAGAGAATAACACTAATTACTAGGTATGATAACTTAACACGTTTGCCCTGAAGGAGGGCGAGAACAAACATTCTATAATAACTGGGTTGCTGGCAGTGCTGATAATGGCCGAAAGCGCAGCGTACTGCAGCTTCAGGCCAATACGGCGCGGTCAGCATTGCAGCCCATGATGAACAGGCCGAGACCGTAATACTAATAGTAAACCGTGTAGGTTTCTATAGTGCGGACAGCAAGGGCAAGCAATGATGACCAAGCTTGAAGGCCGAGAGTGTGGCTACGCTGAGCTCGAGGCCATCATCATCAGCACTGCCAGCAACGCAGTAATTACAGACCAAGGCAATGTGTTTTACATAAACAATGTGAGAAATTTAAAGATAGGTTAGTAAAAAAAGTTGCAAGTTAAATTTAATAGATACTGATAAAAAAATCACCAATGGCTGATTCACCTGATATTTTTTCAGTGATTTCCAATCCTGAATCCAAGTTTCTCGCAGTAGTTACGTAATAAGTTCTGAGTACATCTAATCTATGTGCTCCGGACATACCGCGACCTTTTTGATGCGACGGATGCATGTTGATTGAGAAGACACATCTTTTCTTATTTGTGTTTACAACTAATAATCTGGAAATAAAATATGGATGGTTTTCCTTCTTTTTTGATTAGTAAATAAATTTAATATAATAGTTCAATATCGATATAAACATACCCTAAAACAGAAGGGTCAATAGTAATACTCATTGGAATATTTCTTGGGTATCCCAACTTTGCCTCTTTTATCACTTGTGCATACCCTTCCCAGCATTGCAGCACAATTTCATCGATTTGCGACAACGCTGGGGTCGCTCCACATATAACTAGAACGTAGACATCGGCCAGGAGCTTACATGTTACTGCTCTGAATGCAACCTAAACAAAAAAACAATAATTACCTATATTTTCTGGGGTATAAAATCTGAGTGGAGACCTCAGCAGATTCTGGATTATAAGAATAGCAGTGTGTGTTGGGCTACTAATACTTACATTAGGACTCATCTGTGGTAAATAAACTGGAGTGTCCCTGAGTGGGGCGCCATCTTGCGCGGAGGCAAGGAGCAGCAGAAGACGAGCTTCTCTCGGGTCCAACTCAGAGAAGTCCGAGCTGGCGGCAACTAGATGTCCCTGAATGATCAGGCACGCCCATCGACCTGTCACGTTTGCCGCATAGTTGTCTAGTGCTTGCTATAATAGATGCCCATGCCAATTATAGTTATTATTAAAATGAATGTACATTCAGGATCCAAAGATTTTTTTCTTTATATTGGTCAAGAGATTTGCCATCAATTCAACACATTTTTTTTGTATTACTTATTTTTTGCAGGTACTTTTTAACAAATAAAGATAGGTATTGTTCATAAACACCATATAAAAATACAACAAAACCATATTATAAACACAAATCTTAAAATTATCACCTGTAGCTGTTGGGCTTGAGGACACAATATACTCTGAATCAAATCAAGTATCAATGTGGGAAATGGGCTTGATACTGCATTGGGATCCAAGGATTCCAGTAAATAGTCCAAAATTGGATAACATTGCCTTAAATCTCTCTTCACTATATCAATACTATTCAAGTTTTCCAACTGATTCTGACCAATGAAAAATATCATTAAATCATGGACACAAGACAATAAGCGTTCCAAGTCACATTCCAGGCCACCGGTAGCTATACCAATCAGTGTGACACTGAAAATGAACATGGTGTTTTATGTAAGTTCATACCGTTTATTATTTTTTAAAACATGGCAATAACAAGTCACATTCAATTAAATGAAAGCAATGCTCCCTTCACCACTGAAGCTATCAACATTT
Organism: Pheosia tremula; assembly: GCA_905333125.1. Lineage (NCBI taxonomy): Eukaryota > Metazoa > Arthropoda > Insecta > Lepidoptera > Notodontidae > Pheosia > Pheosia tremula. The sequence continues at coordinate 6,763,633 of HG995404.1, read as the reverse complement.
TAGTAAGTAAATTACCTATGAAAAATAATTATTGCAATAGTCTAGTTAAGCACCTGTTTTGCTTGAGTAATCACAGATTTTACATCCATCACAAAAAAAAACCCAGAGTATCTGTCCATTGCGACTACCTGATTTGCTGTTGGTAGTGACCCTTCTTCTGTGCGGGACTTGTGAGGGGCCTGGGTTTGAATCCTGGTAGGTACAAACATTGTGTGATGAGTATGAATGTTTGTACCTGAGTCATGGTTGTTCATATCTATATTAATATTATATACGTGCCACCAGTCTATTGTACGGGACTCATAATACAAGCATTGCATAGTGTTGGTGTTTGTGTGGAGTTTTTATTATTATTATTGGCAGTCTCATTAACTATTTATCTAATTTCATAAAAGTTTTATGTGTAAAGGTTTATGTATTTAAACCATTACCTGTGCAAAGCAGGGGCAGGTAGTTTGAAAAATTAATCCATTATTATGTTTTATACCTTTTACAATACTCCTTCCATAGTATAGCTCCATTATCTACTTGTGTCTCAAGCATTGATAGACTGTGGCATTTGCTAAACATGTTAATACCATGGAGGGAGGCTATTGTTGAAAATTGTATCTAGAAAAATATAATAACAGTAAATAGGTGTTTGAAACAAATTAATAAAATTTCAATATAGCAGGTATATCGCTATCTAAAGGAAGTAAATCGTGGATGATATAGGTAACTCTTGCATTTAAGCCACAGACGTACCTAATCAAGCAAAATAATATTGATTGAAGTATAGTAAGTAGTATACTTACACTTTCATTACCGCGCTTTCTAGAAAATATAGGCACGCCACTTTCAGTAGCGACGCCTATTACGGCAACGGACATGGTTTGATAAATAATTATTGTCTTGCCAATATTTCAGTATATATTCAATAATTTTGTGTTAAATTGAGGCAAGTTTTCGATTTCGGAGAAATAAAAACATACCGCAACTTTGCTTTTGTAAACTTGTATTGTGAATGTTTGTTTTATAGTTAGGGTTTTACAGTCATTATTATAATGTTTTGATAAAGAAAATAATTATCAATATGTATTTACAGTTTACAAACAAACAAAACCTATTAAATTGTAAAATTCGAGTTAGAGTAATAATGCTAAAAGTGAGAAGCTAACACTTTTAGGAAAACAACAGAAATAACGTACACATCAGTGTCTCCAACTCTCTTTGTCAAAATTACGGTGTTGACTGGTCTCAAAATACGGTAGATGGTGGAAAATTACGGCAGATCAGTGTTTGCAGCTAAAATACCCATGCAGTGGGGATGTGTAACGTAAAAAAAAAAAAAAAAGGTCATTCTTCCAAACAGAAGTAGCAGAATGACCTTTTTTTTTTTTTTTTTTTTTTTCGTTGCGCATCTCTGCTCTTCCAAACTGAAGCAACAGAATGACCTTTTTTTTTTTTTTTACGTTGCGCATTCCAAACAGAAGCAGCAGAATGACCTTTTTTTTTTTTACGTTACGCATATCCCAATGCAATGTTGCAGTTATATTTTGCTAAATCAAGTGTTCATTATAGAAATATGGACACGGACGAAATTACGGTAGAATATGTCACCGTAATAACATGTCTACGGTAGGTGGTAGATCTACAAAAATTACGGTAGATCTACCGTAATTACGGCATGGTTGGAGACACTGGTACACATACACAATGGTGTTGCCATAATAGAAAAACATTGTAAAATAGTGGATTGTTAGTTGGCGAGAAATCAAAATGTTAGCATTTGATTTCTCATTTCTTATTTCCCATTGTTTCACCACAGAAAACTAGAGCAATATTATTAACATTGTTCTTTTTGAATCATAAGCGATCGTTCATCACCACTGACCTCTATATCATACTTACTCTATAGCATACTTGTATATATGAGGTCAGTGTTCATCACCAATCAATCTTTCTCGCTTTTTTATTCATTCCCTGTTGTTCAATCATCTTTCCCACTAGTTCACGTGTTAACATACATCTATATTTAACAATACATCCTCTCGGTAAAGGAGATACTTTAGGTACCTACTAATAAAAATAGTTATGTTAGGACCCTTAAAAAAATATATTTACACAAACATGCACGACAGACAAAAAATCTGATTAAGTAAGTAGGTAGGTATATAAGTACAAATCTAGGCTACATTATCTGTTTTGAGAGTATTTTCGGCATCTTGCATTTTGGCATCCGCTGTAACAAGACACATTAGGACGTAAGTATTACCAAAGATAGGTAGTTACTTAAGTTATACAAGGGGTTATAATAAGACTGGTACATACGATCGCTTCGTGTTAGCAATCTGGGCCCTGTTATAGCAATGAGAAGGGCCCCCAGAGGTGCTGATATCACTACGCTCAGTACGCTCATCGCTAAGATTGCCTTAGCGTAAGTTTCATCTTGCTCTTTAGTAGCGCCTGATGATAAACCGCTTTTAACTAAATCTAAAGCTGCTGGTCCTAGCGCTGCCTGTAAAGAAAAAAAAAGAAACAAAATACAAAAGAAAAAAGTTGTGTTTTAAAAAATCAAGAAAGACGTAATTTATAATTTAATTTAAATCAATCTTTTTGAAAGTAATTCGAGTGTAAGGTGATGGGATATCGCCTCTAGTCGATTGTAATCATAATGAAATTCAAGCGTTATTTAGCTTAGGAGTATAGATTTGGTGTTTCCATCTGGAGACTTTTACTTATTTATTCTCACTCAACGTTTATACTATTGCCATAAGTACTTACTTGTACTGTAGCTTTTGCCGTCCACGTTAGGCCAATAAAAACTTTTTCTTTTTTGTTAAGTCCACATCCAAAACTCACAAAAAACGTGGCAATAGCACGTATCACTAGGCATGCGACAAGGCTTATAGCACCCATTTTTATAACCTGTGGATCTAGGGCACTAACCTGTTGATAAACATACAATATCAGGTTGATATACACAACACGAAACTATGTAAGTATAAGGGTTACGAAACCGTAAAACAATATTCTGACCATGGAACTGAAATGTCTAATCTTTCTTGGATTCCGTCTAATAAAAAACAAAACATCGCCAAAAAGTTACATTCCGTCCAAGTTCGCCTAAAATTCTTACTAAACTAAATGACCTACCTTTTGAGTAGGTATCCGATAGAAAAATAGTAGCTACCTATCTATTTAATGAAGTAAGTTTTTCACTATATAGTTACATAGGCAGGTACATACTCCTTACCGTCACTTGGGCTCCAGTAAAAGCGAATAAGATGGGCTCAAAAAATATCCACAGGATCCTAAATAAATTGGTAACCGGATTTTTATTTACTGGCCAACCCTGTTTTTCCCAGAAATATGCTGCTACGAATCCTGATGACACTATAGCGAGTGGCCCTGAAAAACGTCAGAACTACATAAGTAGGTGCATATCTAAAGGAGGCTGTGTTCAAGCTTCTAATGAAGAAGGTATCTAATGAAAAGATATGTATGTCTTACCTGCGCCACTCCATTCAATCATGCTAGATATGAACAATGAAAACAGTCCTCCTAGAAATAAAGCTAGGAACCTCAGAGGCACTACGTATGTGTCTCCTCTTTCTGGAATAAATGCAGACATAGCACCCCATAATGAACCGAGTACCACACCAGCGATAATGGAGAGTGGACCCTGAAAAGCGATACACATATCAATCAGAGTATTTTTTTAATAACCCTTTTTGGAAGTTCCCACAGCTGGGCACGGGCCTCTCCTCAATGAAAGGGGGATGTAGCCACCACGCCGGCCTAGTGCAGGTTAACGGACCTCGCACGCCTTTAGAGAACTAGTTTCTCTCACGAAACGCGTTAATCTTCACGAGATTTTCCATATCCACATAAGTTATGACAATATAATACAACCTGGTTTAGTTATGGCATGGCAACATTAATCCCTAAGCTAGGATGTAAGTAGTGCAACTTACCATTCAAGAATATATTATTTAGTTGAATAACATTACTTTAGGATACAATAATTAATGTTGTTTTATTCTAACCTTGATTATATTGAAAGTCGCAGATCCCGTTGAGAACATGGCATTTAGAATAATAGCAAAAATAGCAACACTGACGGAGTCGTCTATAGCTGCCGCAGCTACCACTATAGTCGGTATACCCTTAGCTACACCGTATCCAGCATCTCTTATTCTGAACAAACATGGAACAACCACCGCTGGTGACACAGATGCTATCATTGAACCAAGCAGGAATCCTGAAACAAAGTAATTTGGCTAGCATCCCTCTCTCCTGCCAAATAATATAAACTCCCAGGACAACGTAGAATCAAACCCAATTCATCGTACACATCATTCTATGTATACTTGTGGCTTTTCAATCTACTTTTACCTTGATTTACCTTATGATAAAGATTCTGATAAAAATAAAGATAAAATTAGCAGGCATGTAATACCAAATCAAATAGTGAAAAAGCTTGTTATGGACTTACCCCATATCCAAGGTAAAAGGAGAAGATAATGTGTGAAGACGGCTATCAAAATGCATTCAATAAGCCACGGCAAAAGGCCTAATTGTAATACTGCGGCGTAGTGTTTCCTCAATACTGCAGCATCAAGACCGAGACCAGCTCGAGTCAGAATGATCACTAATGCAATTTTTCTGAAATAAGGGAAACTTATTTTAGATCTTACAATATTTTAAGTCGTGCAACAAGACATGTTGATTATAAAAAAATATCAAACACTAAACCCTTGCAAACTCATAGAAGTTTTCATTTATGTAATAATTTACAAATCAGTTTTTATGAAAATACCTTGAATAGATACTTGATTTCTTTAATTTGGACCTGCTTAAAACCAATTATAGGGAGGATATTCAGCGACCTTTTGGTGTATTTGATCTATAAATGACCACTGGCGTCTGGTACCCTGTCTTCTGGCATTAATCTTAGCTTGCTCATTACCTATAATAGGAAAATTTACTTGCCAGCAATGATAAATAAAGACAAAGACTAAAGAAGGTATTATTTCCATTTAGCAAGCTATTTGGAATAAGTAGGCCATTTTTCGACTACGTATTGCTGTGCATGTAGTTCGAAAAGCACTCACCTCAAATCCTGATTGAGTTTTCTATACGCCTCTGTCATATGCACCAATTGCAAGTTCTGGAAGACTATGCCAGTCAGCAACATCCCTATAAGGGCTGGCAGTGTGGTCACTTTCAACCATATCCATCCGACTAAGTACGCGGCAATGACTAGTAGGGTCATACTGAGGAGTTCACCGTTCAATCCCACTGTTTCCCCCAGTTCGGAGTACAAGATACCCCACGTCAGAAGAACTGAAAAGAGTATAATATGCGATTATTAGTAGTTGGGTAGGCTTTGCGACATACCGTGCGTGAGTTTGAAGCACGATTAATGCATAGGGAGCAGATGAAATAGACTTTAAGGGAGGAGAATAAGAGTTCAGCGGAAAAGTGAAGATCATACAGCCAAGCATACCATCCAACAGCCATACCATCCGTATGCCTGTTAAGGCTTGCCGTTATGCCCCGACGGTTGCTATCGGGTAAAATGTTACGTTCTAAGAAAACTCTCATAGCGCGTTTAAAGATTTTATGAATAATCGTCAGAGCCATCTGTGTAGCCTGTGGTGAGGTAGAAGAGGTCTCTAGAAGAGCAAAATTAAAAAGAGTTCAATTTAAAATGATTACCCATTTTAAATTAAAATGAAAATTAGGGTATTAGAAAGACATATTACTAAAGAACCTACGCAAAATGCAAGTATATTCTTGCCTAGATAGGAACAAATATAGGTAGTGCCTGTCACTTACAGAACATAATAATACAAAGTTGTTGCGCCGATTGTCTGTAAGTTGAGAAAAACGGAAACGGAAATAATTTCGACCACCATTTTGGTTGCCAGGATGGTGTTGGGTCCGGTTGATGAAATCGTAAACAGAATATTTCCCACCATCTGAAAAAAGATGAAATAATTGCAATTAGCGGCTGCAGATCTGATGCAAGGGGATAGGCAATTGTTTACAGTAGCTTGCTTGTAAATAAAAGCAACTGCCCTTATTGCCGAGATAATACGGGTACGCACCTGTGATGCTGGTTATTATCGCCATTACTCGCTGAAATATAATAATAAAATAATTTATGGTTATCTATGTACGAAGGTATTGAATATAGCCTATCATTGCAAAAATACGTGTATTTACCCAAAAAGTACACAAAAGAAAAGCGGTATATTATTTATGATTTTCCGAACCAATAGTACTACCCAGTTAGTGGACCATCGCCACCTACAGAATATTTTCGCATGTGAAACATGGCTCTTGCGTTAACTGTTTACTACCCACGAAACCTTTACCATAAATACAAAAATAACCTTTATTGTTAAAGCAACAATTTACTCAAATGAGGAGGCATTACCTACAGTCCCTATTAGTACGTATATTAGTGTATTATTAATTATTATCTAGGAACCTTCTATCGAACCTATGGTTAGTATTATTATAATTAATACATTTTTAAATGTGTTTACCTATAAATGAATACACACGAACAACACCTATAAACACAAAAAATAATCATAATGTTACAACGTAATGAATATGACCAGTTGATTAGAAAACTGAAGCGGACTAATAAAATTACTGAAGTAGGTACATACCTGTTGTTTGCTGATTTTGCTCCATATCTAGATCAATATATCCAATTCTTTTACCTGAAAACATAGTGAAAGTTAAACATAATGTGATGTATACGTATTGTTTACAAATAAACTATGGTCCCATGAATAAGGGATTATAGATATGTAGCTGATGTAACTATGTAGTAGGTATTCATAATTATACTAGGTAGGTAAGTACCTACTCAGTTCTGATAATGAGATAGCATTTTATCTAATAGATAAAATGTAATGTAGCCTAGTTCTGTTACTGTTTAAGATATGTCTTTCGGGCTACTTTTCGGCTTGCTTCTTAATTATTTTTACTTGCTAAAAAAATACAATTCTATAATAGATAGTTCCCATAATAGATAGATAGTTTGTATAATATTATAGAACCGAATAGTAAATCAATCCAATGTAGACTGCGGGCGATCCTTGTAGGTAACACCCAGTTTCAGGCAAATTGGATTGAGATATGAATTGAACCTGCAACTACCTGGTGCAGTGAGCCGCTCAAACTACAAAACCAAGCTGTCCAAACATAACATAAAATGCAATTAAAACAAAACTTACATCTGAATTCTTCGCTAAGACAACGTTAGGTAGGTTTCTACTACTGTAGGTAATTATTTATAAGCGATATTTTCAACCAATAATATTATTTACTACGCTCCGAGATATTCCAATTGTTTCACGAAATTTGTGTGTGCGCGTTTCAGTTTGGTTTTCATACTAACAAACGTATATGTAAATATAGTGATGTCAGCTTAGCACGTGAGCGCAGCGGCCCGCTAAAAGTCAAAAGTCAACAAGATAAATAAGTAGGTATAATAGTTCGGTAGGTATAATTTACGTATCTAAAACATACTATTGTTAATAATGGTGGTCAACAGTTTAACACATTAATTTAGTTATGTCAATACTAATGACGGGCAAACATCACTAAAAAAAAACATTCCCGGAAAATTACGGAAAAATACCGACTTCGGGAACGACGTTATTTCCGGGAATTCCTGATTCCCGAGTCCCGGGAATGAAACCCTAATGCCAATATACGCCACGAATAAGGCATTAACAACGTCAATCTGGAGTAGGTCGAGATATAAAGCTAGTTAATCTATAATGTTGTCATTAGAAAATAGGTGTTACACGTTCTTTAGTCTGGGAAGTAATACTTATTGTAAAAAATTAAACTAGTCGTACGGAAAATGTAAGGCTGGTAACCCTATACGTACCTCTCAACGTAGAAGGAAAACATAACCTCAAATAATTTTCGTCTAATTCAGAATCACGAGAGGGAGTGATTCAATTGCTGCAAATGACGTGACCACAGAATAATACTCAGTGTTTTATACATTATATTTAGTATGTAATATTGAGTAGGAATATTAAGTACTTACGACTCAGGTATAGCAGACGATAACCGTAAACAAATTAGCATTTATTAAAAAAGGTTGGGAAGTAGGTATGTATAATATGTATCTATGAAACGGTAATATTTTACAAACAAATCTCATTCATGATTCGACGTCAATTGTTTTGTATAGTTATGTAACAACTTTAGTAGTTAGACGTAGTAGCACTAGATGTCACTGTTTCACCAAATCTGCGACTTGGACATTAGAAACAAACATCGGTACGCAACGAGTTTATAACAACCTCCTCCTTTTTGATGTCGGTTAAAAACGTTGAACCTTCCTTTCTACTTCTACATCTCATCGTGGTGCTGAATCTTCTTCACTCTAGAGACTAATCGAGATACTCTTTTTACTCCCTGCTAAATAGGCTGCTACATCTGCCATGCATCTTATCTTGTTAAGATGTAGAGTAGAAATACTTATTTACTTAATGCAATATTTGGTTGGGTTGTCACTGCCTACAAAAATGCAGGGTTATCGACTGCAACGATTGGTAACATAGGCAATGGGCGTCTATAAGGTTGTATCGACCACCCACCCAGCAGTAACAAAACAAAGCTATATAATAAAAAAAGCAGATGCTGTACGACTATTATAAGTATTTAAATAGCTCAGTCTTCCCGTTTTGGGGCGTGGGCGGTTGATACAATTTTAAAGCAGGTGCATCGTGTAATCGGATGTAATTCACGGTTGTTGTAGGTATAGTCACACATTGCGAAGGTACGGCGAATAGGTTGCTAGCTAATTCGATCAAGAGGAGGGGCACAACACAAACATTTACTTTTTCCCGTTTACTTACATTCTCGCGGATTACTTACTGTCACCGTGCCGTGCTATCGCTTTCGCTGCATTGAGACCGCGCGCATTGTGAACTTTTTAAAAATATTTTAGTTTTCGAATATATATTTTTTTTTAAAAAGAACCGTATTATTTGTGCCAGTGACAAAATGTGTGAAAGAACCTGTGGAACGCTATTATTATTGTTCATAATGTCTGTAGAATTAGGTGAGTAATGATTTTCACATTATAAGTTACTGCAGGACTTTTTGGCGGGAAACTGAAAAGTCATGGCGTCAGTTATGTTTTAATTTCTAAAACTAGTGTTCCTGCGAGTTATAGTGTGTGATATAAGTGGAATATTAACCATTATGGGTTCGGTAACGTGCACAAGTGTAGGTAATTGAAACAGAGTGACGAAACTTGGCTCTTCAGTTTCCCACAAAAAATCCATGAAAAATCTTTCAGTAAAGTCTCCATCACAAATAAAAAAAAAAAAAGTTACTGCAGACTATTTGGCGGCAAAAATGGCAAAATATTAACAAATATGTAATATTCATCGCGATGGGTAACTACACAAAAACCACGGAATTAGTTAATGACAAAACACACGCGACTTTATAAGGAAATGCATTTCCTTATAAAGTCGCAGTTTTCATTATTGTTTCGTATGAAAGTGACGTTATACGAGCAACTAGTAAAATCTACACTAAAGATGTGAAAATAAGTGTTATTTATTATAAAAATAATTTATCGAGTGCCACCATCAGTACCATCAACTACTTATATTTCAAGTGTCGCTGTGCTTACAAAACTGTCTAAAACAACTAACATTGTTGTACCAAATTATAAATTTGTGGCTTGGGGCCGGGGTATTATTAAAATAAGGTTTTTTACCAGAAGTTGGTAACAGCATAGGAATTTATACTCATTAAGAAATATATTACTTAAGTATCTAAGTGTTATAAAATTTAATAAAAAGTGTAAAATATGTTTTAAAGCAGTAGGATGTAAGGATAACATTTGACGACCTGATTAGCGCAGTTAGTAGTGACCCTGCTTTCTGTGCCGAGGCTCCGGGGTTCGAATCCTGATAGGGACAACATTGTGTTATGAGCACGAAAGCGTACCCTACGACATGTACCCGAGTCATGGATATTTGTTTACCTATATAAGTAATATATAAACGTGATCAAAATTACTTACTATTATTTTATACTATAAATGTTATAAAGTATAAACATTATATCTGCTTTCAAGCAGCTACAATATAATGGTTATTTTTAACGTCTTTCAAAATAGACTTGAGAAAGTGTTCCATGGCAAGTTACCTAAGTTGAATGTTAAGTACCTATTTTGGGCTAACGTCGCATGTATGAAATACAAATTGAATAATTAGATTGAGTAAACAGATGAATACATAACATTGATCACCGTTCCCATATAATACCATCAATTTGTAAGTACCCTCTTACGCCTAAATATAAGCATTATTTGACTTTGATATAAAATGTGTTCAGTGAAAGCCGTGTGTTACAGATTTTTAAAAACACTAACAATATTAGAGCCTTTCTTACATTCACAATGTGAGTGCCTCGAGAAAAATATTTTCACATACGTATGCAATACTGAAGTTGATATTATTATGCTCTATTTATATATCGTGATGGTAAATAATACTAGGCTGCGCTAGGCTAGATATTCTCGCAACGTAACGTGGTTGGTCACGTCATGTCGTATTTATGTATTACTAGCTGTTGCCCGCGACTTCGTCCGCGTGGTATTTAACAAAGACACAACCATTGGCAATAGCCTGCTCGCACGTTCTGAGCCCGCGGGACGCATTGCAGCTTTTTGCTATCAAACCTAATCAGGCGCACCGCTGCAACATTGGTTTAAATTTTTTTCGTGAGATCCTATTTGTTTTCTAAAATAAAAGTAGCCTAAGTTACTCCTTGTTACATCAGCTATCTGCCAGTGAAGGTCCCGTCAAAATCGGTCCAGCCATTTCAGAGATTAGTCGCAACAAACAGACAGACAGACAGACAGACAGTCGGACAGACAGACAGACAAAAATTGAAAAAAAATGTTATTTCGGTATAGGTAACGTGTATACATCCAAATGCACTTAGTAAAAAGCGGTTATTTTAATATTAGAAACAGACACTCCAATTTTATTTATTTGTATAGATGTATCTCATAGAGTTTAAATGTAACTCTATGAGATACATAAATACGATAGGTACGACACGTGCGTAACTGCAGATGGATGCGTAACGTACCTACGCAACTCCAATGTTTTTGTCTCTATTTCTGTTGCGTTTTTTTAAATCTTACACTTTCACCTTAATACTGCTCTATTATAAAAGCGTCTATACTTTTACTTCTTGCATTTCAATGTGCATTCGATTAGTTAGTTCGACAGAAGTAAAAGTTGAATTTTGAAATGCATCGACTATACGCTCCGAGAGGAGGCCACAATATAGCCCAGATTACACGTATCGAGTTCAATGGCGAGACGGTGCTCTCAGCCAAGTGCTCGGCCGAGAAAACTGGTTTATAAGTACCCACCGTTTATAATTTCATTCGCGAACAATAATATGGGACCCTTTTCAATGGCACTTATAATGCAATGAGCTCGTATATGTGTATATATCGTCATACCTGAGAGCAGTTGCTTCTAGTAACGTTTATCAATAGAGTACCTCTTATGGTATACGTTTTCTGTACAATATTCAACCTTAATTGGGTCCCACATTAGAGTCCACGGCTGTACGTACCGCACTGTTTTCACCGACCGAGCAATCAGCCAAGAGCACTGCCTCGCCATTTTTCGTTGAGTGTTTTCTAGGCAGTCGATAATGTAATGATAAAAAGTAAAGCATTGCAGATAAAAGTAAAAGAGATCTCCGCTAAACAATAAAATTACTCAGTTATAAGCACACGATCGCTTCGTTACCTATTGTTCTCATTTACTCAGGCAATTTGAATAATAAATTCAACTGTTTGCAGTTATATGTTTTCGTTTACATATCACTTTTGTTAAGATTAAATTATAAAAATACAAATACACTCCTTTTTATATTATATATCTCGGCATATTTCCATACTTCTCTGACAATGCCATTGACCCCGAGTTACGTTTAATATTAAGTAATCTAACTTTAAAGATACTTATCTATCTAGCATTAAATAAGCGTGACTAAGTGTCGCGTTTAATGTTCTGCAATTATGACCAAATTACAGCCAAGTGCGTACCGGATAATGCGTGAAAAGTGGAACGACTTTCATAGAAATCAAAATAAAAGTATCGCAACGGTAGTAGTAGTACGTAGACGGTAGTAGAGGATACTCTGTAGTAAACTATCGTCTCTGTCGACTCTGTTCAAGAAGTATAATATGCGGTTATACTATTTGGAATATTGCTTATAGTTTTAATCATAAACTATAACCTTGGTCAACCGTGGTTGGTGGACTGTAGTCAACAAGGGTTTAAAAATACTAACGGCTGCCTACTTCATCAGGAGGTTCCGAGCATGATTGTACCTGAGCCTGCATGAGCTTAGCCTAAACGGAGAAACTAACTAGAATTGTACCTATGTTATGTAATAATCCCACGTTATAAAAAAAATACCTGACGGTAGGGATATTGCAGACACTTATGCGAATTCCTTCAATAAACCCACATGTAATTAGTTTTAATCATACTGTCTTTATTAATTGTTAAGCTTTGGTTCAAACTTTACAAAATCCATTTATAAAAATATTTACTGATATGTTCTTATCAAAAAACAAAACCCTTGATGTCCGCATTTACCAGACACCTATTGGGCAATTTATACGGACAGCTTGTGGGGTAATTGCAAACACTAATTGAGTTATAAATATAGCCTTCGCTTGTGCTATCGGACGATGCTTTTACCCCAAGCCTTACAGTTCGCAGTTAACCATTTCAGCATTCCTCGTTAGAACAACAAACATTCGTGCTCATTACAAAATGCTTGTTCGTACCAGGATTCGAACACGAAACCATCGCTTCAGAAAGTAGGGTCACTATCGACTGCGCTAATCAGTTTGTCAAGTCTTAAAACTTGTGACGGTGTATTCGACTCTATAAATACAATTGTGGAGCGAGGGGAGGGCCGACACAGTAGTGTCCGCAATTACCCACCGTTTGTAATCGCCTCGCTGTCCTCTACGCAATTTAAAAAAAAATGTGATTCATTGAAATCGCCGAGTGATCACCATTTCCCTTTTGCTGTCATTAGTGTGTGGTACCTGAATGTATATTATTCGTTAAGCAACCTGTCTTGTCCGGTGTGAAAGTGGGCGCGGTGCACGATGCGTTGGTTCGTCGCCCCCTCTTGGCAAGTGGATGTACTTGCAGAAAGTGCAGGACCAATAAGGTCATATAGGTACCTTGGATCTACATTATATAACTCTGGTAATCATAAGGCTAATGTCGTTAGTTACGGAACAATCAACACTCGATTTCTATTTTAAAGATATTTAAGTAAATTTATGTATCTAACTAAATACTGAAAATATTGCCTACCCTTTCGGGGAGTACTTTCAATTTAAAGCGAGCGAACTCAATCAACGTTGTGGCGAAGTGGTCTAGCGTATTATTGTTTACTAGCTGTTACCCGCGACTTGGTCCGCGTAGTATTTAACAAAAAGCGGAAGAAGTCGCGGGTAACAGCTAGTCTAAAATAAAAGTAGCCTAAGTTACTCCTTGTTACATCAGCTATTTGCCAGTGAAAATTGGTCCAGCCATTTCAGAGATTAGCCGGAACAAACAGACAGACAGACATACAGACAGACAGACAAAAATTGAAAAAAATGTTGTTTTGGTATATGTACCGTGTATACATACAAATGCATTTAGTAAAAAGCGGTTATTTTAATATTACAAACAGACACACCCTTTTTATTTATTTCTATAGATTTTTATTTGTTTGCAGTGTCTGAGACCGGCGCCGGGGCCGGCGGCGATCTGATGTCGATGTTAGACTTCCGTTACTTTCGATGCGTCATGAAACGAGACTGGAAGTGCCCGGACAGTGAAGTCGGCTTTTTTATGTTCACGCCGTAAGTTATTTCAACGATGTTTAAAGTAAATCGATTTGGAATCATTTTAACTATCTGTCTTACTTGTAACTATGAGACAATATGTATTGAGATTGTTGTTGAGATGTACTATTCAAACTTTATGGGTATCTTCCATAAAGTTTGAATAGTACATCTAGCTTTTTAAAATTCAGCATCTGTAGAATAGGTACCATCTATTGGTTGTGCTGCGCTCACTATAGATTATTTAAAACAAATAAGAGCGATAACAAAAAAAAAAGTCACTGTATATATATTTTTTAATAAAATTCTCGCTCTAAGGAGTTCTTTATCCAATGACGTAGGTAATCAGTTTCACTTTCAATTGTTTAGTATTCTTAAAATTCAGAGAGCACCCTAAAAAGCGCTGGATCGACCCTCGCTATCCGGAGCTGCTAGAGGTATTTGGATGGAAACCCTCAAGAAAGAATGTGCTGATCATCCACGGGTTCAATGGAACATACTCTAAGACCCCTATGACCTATATTAGGGATGGTATGTACGATTTATGGCAGAATTTTCCTTTCATGAATACAAGATAAACACGTAGGGGTCCGAATTGTTTTTTGGGTATGCTTATTAGTCCTTTCATGCCCCACTGCTAGGCACTGGGGAAGCCCGTGCTCTATACGATGAGGATACATGCCATCATAGTCCATCAAGCTGGCATAGTGCAGGTTGACGGATTTCACAATTCTTAATAAGTCAGGTTCTTTACATTAAATGACCTTTTTAATACTTGACGGTATTTTGTTATAGAGCTGTGCTCCTCAAAAATAACATTAATTATCTCCGTGGTTTGTTCTTATTTTCGACTATCTGCATAGTTACCGTTCCTCTACGTCACTCAATCTAGAATGTTCCTATTCACAGCATACCTGTCGCGTGAAGACTACAACGTATTCATGGTGGACTGGTCGGTGCTCACAAGGTTCCCGTGCTACTTGTCAGCGCTGGCAAATATGAAGTAAGTTATCCAAGAAAGGCTATTAACAAAGTTACGGAGTGTAAAGGAGAAAGTCTACACTAGGAGCCTAGTAGAGAGGAACGTGATGTGATTTAAATTTTTACTATATTTTAATTCATTTTTACAGGAAGGCTGCCCAATGCACAGCTCAATTATACTCGTCCATCACCCAAGCTGGAGCCCTGGCCAAGATGACCACTTGTGTGGGCCATTCGCTGGGGGCTCACATCTGTGGAATGATCTCAAATCACCTCACTGAGAAACAGTATAAAATTATCGGTAAGTGACCGATAATCTACTTTGAGGGGTGTAACGCTTTAACTAATACACAAAATAACTTTGGTATACATTTTTATAGGGTATAACGCAAAGCGAACTTAATAGCCGTACAAAAAATATTTAATCATAACTAGTTAGTATAAACAACTAGCTAGGTACCTATTAAACCTTTCAGGAATTTTCGTGAGCAAGCTTTTTGTAAGCAAAGTGTATTTTTAGATTTAAAACTTCCGATTCTCCGTATAGTCGACCAATAGACAGACACGGCTAGCTAACGAAAAAATTCGCACTACGACCTACTGATAGGCCAATCACAGTTGGGGTTTCTTGGGCAACCCGATGGTGATAGTCTTGGTCTCCAAGTATTGGCTGATGCCATCCTCACCCCTGAAAATAAACAAATGTATTTTTTTTTAACATTAACATTCAACATGCAGTCCTTGGTGAAGTTGAAAAAATATAGGCCGTGTCTATAATGAATAAATATTACTTTTGGAGGAAATAAAAACAGTAATTAGGCACTTACAGTTCTCTGCCAAGACCGGAGTCTTTAAAACCGCCGAATGGAGTTTGGCTAGGCGTGTGGTCGTATGTGTTGATCCTGAAATATTCAATAGCAAACATAAATGAATGATACAAGATTTTTGGAAAAAAATAAGGATGAGTATACGAGTGAAGAGGAGAGGACGACAGCTAACAAAGGTGGATGAAATTATGAAACACGATATACGCTAGAGTGACTTTCTTTTTTATAATATTCTATCAAGCTATACAGAAGAGGAAAGTCTATCACGGATTCTGTAGGTCGGATATGTAGATAATACTAAAGATATTTACCAAACGGATCCCGCGCGCACTTGCTTGGCGAAGCTTAGAGCAGTGGTGATGTCATTGGTGATAACACCGGCACCAAGGCCGTAGTTTGTGTCGTTGGCGCGGTCCACCACTTCTTCGAATGTGTCGAACTTCAAGATGCTTTGGACCGGACCGAAAATCTAGATAAAATAATCGATGTGAGTTCTAGACTATACTTGGAGAATGATTGGTTATCGGTCAGATTAGTTCCCACTTGGAGCATCTGAGCCAGAAATTAAATATAAAAAATATCTCCACCATAATCTCCTTCCTTAGCTATGATTCCAGTGGTTGTACCTACCTCTTCCCTAGCAATCTTCATGTTATCGGTGACGTCAGCGAAGACTGTCGGCTGGATGTAATACCCTTTGTTTCCTAATTTATCACCCCCGGCAACGCATTTTGCTCCGCCCTCTTTGCCTGCATCGATGTATCCAAGAACTTTGGTGTACATTTCTTTGTCGATCTGGAAAGATGCAAGATGTTTTAAGAATGAGGTTTATTTAGTCCACCCTTTTGTTCCATTGCTCCTGTATGGGTTAATTATCATTTACATTTTAATTTTATTTAAACGCGCAGGCTTTTTCAATGTTTTATTTCCACAAATCTGTCTGTCTTTACCTGTGGCCCTTGCTGAACGTCATCAAAGGGGTTTCCAACAGACCTACTGTTGGCGATCTCGGCAGATTTCTTGACGAACTGGTCGTAAATTTCGGACTGCACGTATGTCCTTGTGCCGGCGCAGCAGCATTGCCCACCGTTCGCGAAGGCTGCAGCGTGCGCTATTTGAGCTGCTTTTTCCACTGCCAAAAGAGTGTCGTCGAAAATCGTCTCATCCAAAGTATATATGTAAATCAGGGTCTAAACTTGGTAATACAGAGAGGTTAATGTAATATTTTTGTGTGTATTTACCGTCAGCATCACTGAACACTACCAGCGGACTTTTGCCTCCCAGCTCTAAAGTAACACGTTTAAGATTGACAGCAGAAGCGGCTCCTAGAATTATACGACCGACCTAGAACGCAAAATTATTAATTAAAAATTTTCTATTGGTCAATCTCATCGATTGGATTTATCTTTGAGTTTACGTACTTCGGTGGATCCTGTGAAAGCAATTTTGTCCACATCAGGGTGATGTGTAAGGGCGTGACCGGCTGTCGGCCCATAGCCTGGCACCACGTTGATAACTCCTGGTGGAAAGCCAGCCTCCTTGACGAGAGCAGCTATGGCCAGTGCCGTTAGCGGAGTCTGCTCAGCCGGTTTGAGGATTAATGTACAACCTTGAAGGTAGTTATGTTGAATTAAATTGAAATATATATTATGTCTTGATGTTAACAGTAGCGTCAGGTGAAGCTTAGATAGTGAAATACACACCTGCAGCTAATGCTGGTGCAATCTTCCATGATAACATGGGAATTGGGTAATTCCATGGTATAATCTGTCCACACACACCGACTGGTTCCTTCAGAGTTAATGATAATACTTCACCATCTGAAAACAAAATACCAATATTTAACATTTAATAGGTCCTTTCAGTATTATTCGTCTGGAAATAATAATATAAGAGTGTTTGCTATTGTCTTTTGCTATTAACTGGTTTTGTCGAGTATATAAATTGTACCTTACCAAAAAAGTATACCTCAATTAAATCCCAAAATTTATAGACGTTTACGAAGGCATTACAATTATTTATTCATAATGCATTGCAAATTTCTATAAATTAGAGAGCAAAATTTTGCACAGCAGATAGTGCTACACACACATACACTGACATTGTAATGCAAAATATCGTATTTGGTATTACGTCACTACCCGCTATCACGCCAAATAGAGTAGAAAACATCGTGACAATGGATGAAAACTTTATCTCTACAGACGTCTCAAGATAATGATTGAGATTATTAAATAATTGTTTCTCATTCAGTGCAAATCAAAGGAGAGGAAATTATTATGGAAGTATCTATGATACTCCAAACTTCCTGGAAATTATTTACTGACATATTTATTACTCATTATTACTGGGAGTTCATATATTAGATCAATAGAGTGTATTCCTCTAATTATTATAACAATAATCACGGGATCTTATATCACAAAGAGTTGAATCAAGCAATAGAAGAACAGTTCGATAATCGTTTATAACAAAACCAAGTCTAAATTATAATGAAATTGTATTTTATATTGAAATTTGATCACTTGTCTTACCCGCAGGGATGGTATTTCCCAAAATTTTATCCGCTTTCCCGGCGTAATATCTCAGTACGGTCGCTGAGAAGTAGACTTCTTCTTCAGCCGATTTGACCGGTTTCCCACAGTCCAGCGTCTCTAGTTCAGCCAAATATCTGGCCTGGGACTCGATGAGTTCGGCCAGTTTAAGAATCAGCAGGCCACGTTGTGACGCGTTCATGGTACGCCATGGTGCGTAGCGGTGAAACGCTTTCTTGGCTGCAGCTACCGCTAGATCTATGTCTGCCTGTTTTTTTTTAAATTAATTAACGGATGAGCCGAATAACTGGAGTAGGGGCATTGGCTGCAAGATGATAAGACGAGCCAGAACTATAAAGGAAATAAGTAATTGCTCATATTCTGATGTGACACTCCGTTTATTTTCTACCGTACCGTTGATTACCTTGTCTCCTTCTGCCACTTGAGCGATGATGGTCTCATCCTGAGGGTTGACAGTCGGGAAGGTCTTCTTGCTGACAGCATCCAGCCATTCGTTGTTGATGAATAACTTGAAAATATCAAACATAAACAATTTTACAGTAGTTTAAGGCAGCCCAGTTGAGGCGGTATGATACACAAAACCACATTGTTTATCTTCCATTGTGTCTACAACTGAGACTGTAACAAATGGTTTTGAGACTGTGTAAGCTTATAAAGAAATATTTTACACATACACACACATCCTTTCGGGAAAAAAGTGGCCAATTGACGCGAGGGAACGAGTAATTCTCTTGCATCAGTCAACATTATCCTCGCGACAGTTTAAACATAGCATGTAAGTAGGTAGGCAGACCAGGGAGCAAAGTGTTTGCTCGTTCATTCCCGACAGGTTGTACCTATAAGAATTTATGCCTACAATTACTTTTTTTTGCGTTTTGCGTACTGCACAGCGCTCTAGAAGGCCTTCTACACGTTTGGTTTGGAAAACCTGTTGGTTTGATTTTGATACGCCTTAACAACTCAGCAACCTCATTTGTCGTAAGCATTCTTACTACAGCAAATTATAACCACTGGACGCACTGGCGACAACCTGTTTTCTCAATGCATTTGCTCCCCTCATTTTCAAGGATCCGGCTTGTAAGTGAATTTTATCTTCTGATGGCCTATTTTTTTAGAAAAATGTTTGGTTACGTTAAACCGTATAATTCTTTAACTAAAGACTTATAATACAAAAATACGATACAGACGTATTACGTGAAATAAATATTATCTTCTTCTTTCTTTACGAAATGAAATGCAATGAATTAAAAACAATTATTTCGAGGACAATTTCCAATTCCAATTGATATTTATGGCTCCATCGTTTACCGATGATTTTGCCAACGACAAGTAGATGAATGAAAAAAGAATATATAAAATGGATTATACAGTTTCGAGGCCAATAAACATATCCTTATTACGCGTCGACAGAGTATTTCTTCTTCTTTCTTTCTTCTTCTTCTTTCTTTACGAAATGAAATGCGATGAAATAAAATGGATATGAATATGGCCTCACCCGCAACTTAGCGGGTATTTTGCCAGTGTCAAGTAATTAATAGCAATATTAAATTCAATAAATACACATTATAAATAAAATAATGGATGTGACCTGAAGAAATGAAAATGGCGTGTCTCTCTTCTTTCTTTACGAAATGAAATGCGATGAAATAAAATAAATAATACGTTATATTGAATGACGTGATTGACATCATGGACGTCACTTTACTTTTTTAATAAGTAGGTTACCTACTTACCTACCTCCTTATCAGGTATCTTCGAGGATTTATTGAAGGATATATGTAGATACCATTAACATAGTCTATTTCGTAGGATAAAGGTGGGATAGTGTGAAGCTTGTTTATGTGTAAGTAAATATTTTCTAAAAAAAAAACAAAGTTACGTTATATAAAAAAAACTACATTACATATATATATATATATATGGAGATTTATAAAGTCGTGCAAATATTGATAACTCAATAATGGGTGGTCCAATTTTATGATCTTCGATATTTTGATTCGGTTGCGCCCCGAATAGCATAAGAACTAAAAATATGGCTAAACACACAAAAAAATAAATTCTGATACATTTGATTCAGAGTCGGTGCGAAGTTCGCCGGGACATCTAGTTACCAATATATACCACCGATGCTAATACTAGACAGTTAAAAAGATTATAACTAAGTATGTTATTGCTAGGTATTTTTCTTATCACCGCGATTTTAGTTTATCACTGTCGCTTGGTGATTTTATATGTAGTTTGAGTACATACAGTTGTTTACCTATATACTTCACGTGTCTACAGATCAATGTGTCACATAAATAAATATCCAGGTTTTATAATAATGACCCTAATTTTATAATAAAAATATCAAATTCGTCGTAAAATGTGAATGCATAATTACCTACCCGCATTTTTTTTATTATTTACATGTAAAGTTAAAGTTTGAGCATCAGCAGATATAAGTTATTTAATCATAAATAAATAAGTCAATAGAAAAACCTTTTTTTTTGTAGAAAACGGCATCCAGATCAATATAAATAACTCCACAGCTGCACAGTTTGAGCATAATTCTGCAATGTCGCGATAGATAATAGTCTAAAAATAAGGTAGTGAAACTAATCTTCATTGTTAGTTTTTTTAGCACTGTTGAAGTGTGAATCAATACACAATTGTTCCATAAATACGTGAATGACACCCACCTTAGTGTATTTGACGTCTACCTTCACCATGTTTTCGTGATTTGTCGAAGCTTTTGTTCACAACGTGTCACCTCTGAGCCGGCTTCTAGCAGACTGACGTAGACCGTACGTAGGCACGTATGGGTCGCATCAAATAAAATTTGCGAAGATGGTGTATCTGCGCATTGCTAAATATCGCAAAGACGCCATATTTGCTCATTCTATTTAATGCGACCTATACCTGCTTCGGTGAATTTCTTTCTGGGTTACCAGAATTATTCCCAGCAGCGAATCTGAAATATGTGTGTGTTACTACAAAGTGTCTATCTCAACTTAACTGATAGCCTCAAATTACGTCGTTCTGATACATTTAAGTTTTTAATAGGCCGATAATTATAGAGATTTATTTGGTACCAACTGTTGCCCGCGACTTCGTAAGCATCTTTAAATTGATATTACTTATTTATTTATTAACTGGTTGAAAATATAACAAACTCTAATGTTAACATTTTAAATGAAGCTTGCCACAATATATTAGTCAAAACCGCATCCAAAACGGTTGAACCGTTTCTGAGATTAGCGCGCACAAACGCACAGACAAACAGACAAAAATCTAACAATCATTGTTTTGGGTTCTATTGCGTTAATAAAGGTCCCCGATAGTAGATTTTGTAATAAATGATAATAATAACGCCAGATGAATACACCAACTATGCGGTCCCACACTAAGCAACGCTTGTATTGAGGTACCGTAAAATGGATTGAGGGCGAACTCAGTATGTAATACTTATATAGGATATTAAATCCATAACTCGGGTACAAACATTCATGCTCATCACACAAAGATTGTCCCTACCAGGATTCGAACCCGGGTTTCTCAGCGCTGGTAGCAGGGTCACTATCAACTGCGTTTATCAGGTCATCAATAATATCTTCCATGTACAGACAGCGTTCAGTTAACTTTTTATTATATACTAGCTGTTGCCCGCGACTTCGTCCGCGTGGTATTTAACAAAGACAACCGTTGACAACAGCCTGCCCGCCCATTCTGAGCCCGCGGGAAGCATTGCAGGTGTTGCTATCAAACTTAATCAGGCGCTGCGCTGCAACATTGGTTTTCATTTTTTTTCGTGAGATCCTATTTTTTTTTCTAAAATAAAAGTAGCCTAAGTTACTCCTTGTTACATCTGCTATCTGCCAGTGAAAGTCCTGTCAAAATCGGTCCAGCCATTACAGAGATTAACCGGAACAAACAGACAGACAGACAGACAGACAGACAGACAGACAGACAGACAGACAGACGGACAGACAGACAGACAGACAAAAATTTTAAAAAATGTTGTTTCGGTATAGGTAACGTGTATACATCCAAATGCACTTAGTAAAAAGCGGTTATTTTAATATTACAAACAGACACTCCAATTTTATTTATATGTATAGATATAGATAATTTTGTGATTATATTGCTATGTATAAGATAAGAAAAGGTGTTAAAGTCACTGTGTCATTAGATTATTTTAGCAAAGACCGTAGTGTATTGGAATATGGCAACAATGTAACTTGCAATAAAATGTTTATTTAATTGAAAAATGTTTTAGCGGTCATTATCGACTTTTAATTTTGTTTTATGCTAGGAAGCATAAAACAAAAAATTAAAAAGTATGTCTATAATACCGTCGGCAAAAGTAGGTTCCAAATGTATCAACATCTTTCAATTAAATAGGTATATACTACATACACTCTGGCAACTATATTCTTGAACTTGTATCAGAATATTAGTATTAAATAAATACTATTATCTACCGCAATGCAAAGTAAACTTTATATCAACAGTGACAAAGTGCAAATGCGTAAGAGCAAAGCCTGTAGGTTCAGTACGAATTTATTCTTAACCAAATACCCAAATATACTAACATACCCAAATACCCAAGCAAATACCCAAGACCAGAAAGTTGCTAGATACTCAATGCATGGTTTGAATCTATCGTGAACGTCTACGCCCGTATCTCTCTTTCGCAGTCGTCATAATCACAATCTTATCTGTATTATAAACTAAAGAAAATCATCCTCTGAGTATTTGATGAGCTCTCCAGACAGAATCAAAATAGGATTGCACTTGAACATTCCAGTTCTAAAGTGTTTGTATCGACTTGTATTTGTAGTTGCTATGCACTCTACATTAAAACGGTGTTTTACATGATGCGTTAGTTCCATATCAATAAATTTCTTTAAAATAAGAAGCTTCATTTTGAATTACATACAGCTGATGTTCTCGTAGAAAGTGCGGTATAACGGCCCGTTCGTTCGAAAGTACTAATCAAATTATATTTTTTTTTTGCAACTTAACATGATGGACTCAGATCAGTAATTTTTTATAAAAAAATAAGCTCAAAGATTTGAGCATTATTGCAATCTTAATAAGTTGGCAAGAGCTGCTGTGCAAAGCTGCCATGGACATCAGTAGACTGTAGACATGAGAGGTGAAGGGTGTGGTGGGCGGGAGGAGATGCTCCCGTGCTTCACCTGAGGCCATAAATTAGCCCTAAATCCAGTAGCTTTTTTATGTTCCACTTTTCTAAGATCCAATAAGTTTGCTCGTATTTTTATATTTACCTAGGAACTTTAATGTTGAGTATAAAGGAAAAACAAAATCAATTTAAAATATTTTATAATAATCGATTACAAAATTCAGTCCGGTTGGTTATTTATAGCTGGGGAATCTTGGGCAGGCTGATGGATACAGTCTTGTGCTCCAGGTAGTTCAGGATACCTTCCTCACCCCTGCAACAATAAGACATTGTTAAGCTCTGGCTTCTTAATCAGCTCTTTTGTGATACGGCTCGATCTGTCATAGCTTTATTATGGTCAAGAAATAACGAAAATTCTCCTCTTTTCGTCTGGATGAATTTATCCATACTGATGTTGAGATAGCTTCATAGAAATGATTAAAAAGGCTTAAATGTAAATTATAATATTAGATAATATACGTACAACTCGCGACCAATGCCGGATTCCTTGAAGCCTCCGAAAGGTGTTTGAGGAGCTACGTGCTCGTAAGTGTTGATCCTGCGAGAAGAAATAAATTTGAGTACTGACTTATTATTTATGTTTGTGGAAGCATTTCAAGGTACTTTCGTCATTCTTATAAGCACATATGCGGGAAGATACACTACTGAGACTCAATTGGGATAAGTATTTTTTTCTTAACTAGATATCAATAGAACTTGTGATTCAGGAGGTAACCACCTCCTGAATCTGTCCTCCTCCTCCTCCTGATCCTCCTGATCCTGAATCGCTGTTGATGAAAAAGGGTACTGAAAGTAGACTCTAATATAAAAAAGAAATAGAAAAAAGGTTGGTGTACTTACCAGACTGATCCAGCGCGGACGTATTTAATGAAGCTGAGAGCGGTCGTGATGTCGTTGGTGATGACACCGGCGCCCAAACCATAGTTGGAGTTGTTGGCACGGTCCAACACCTCTTCGAAGGTCTCGAACTTCAGGATGCTCTGGACCGGGCCGAAGATCTAGAAATAATGAACAAATTTGTTAACATTACATTACCTTAGAGTATGGTTCACATTTTATTTTGACGATGTTTAGTAGACCAAGCATTTGAGCAGACCAGCCTAGACACAAAGCACTTTTTCTTCTAGTCTTTTAGTCTTATTCTTTCAGGCTATATCAACCCACTGCTGGTTATAGGTCCCTCAATCATAGAGCGTATGTTGGGGTGTGTAGATGTGTTATATGTTGGGCTAGCCTACAACATAGGCTAGAACAACACATATCGCCACCTTCTTGATGACAAAGAACCTACTTAGATCTGTCTACTCTCTCATCTGTCTACTGGGATTGCCCATACGACTACCATACCATACTAGGACCATAGAGTAATTTAGCGATATATAGTTATATAGGTTTTGCTTTTTACTTGACTACGGTAAAGCCAAAAGGAAGGGATATGACTGATATACCTATACATTTTGTAGATAAATTTCTAGAGAGAATGTTTTTTAATTTATGCTATGAATTATATTATACAATTCTTACCTCCTCCTTGGCGATCCTCATGTCGTCGCGGACGTCCGCGAAGACTGTGGGCTGGATGAAGTAGCCGACCTTGCCTTGGCGGGCACCACCAGCGACGCACCTGGCGCCACCCTTCTTTCCAGCGTCAATGTATCCCATGACTTTGTTGAACATGTCCGAGTCCACCTGTTTTATCACTTTATTAGTTAACTGGCTCTTTCCGTGATTTCCTACGCGTCCTATTTAATTTGTTGGCTCCCCTATAGAACCCATCCATTTTCAGAGACAAAAATATTCTGGCTATTGATTTTGTTGTAAGCGAACACCATGCGTGAAAAGAGTAGGTTGAAAACCACCTCCTTCTTGAGTTGTATTCTATTTTTGTTAGTAATGTATCCTACTTTACTGATTGGTTTAAAGAGGAATTTATTGAGCCTAGTCTACGGATTACGCTTGCAAAGGATCTTTCTTATCATGTATGTTAGTTCTACGAAACGTTGGCAAAATACCTACTCAATGGTGGGTGCCAATTTAGGAGGGAATAAAGTCGTCGTGTAACTAAGTATAGAAAAGTGGTTGCTAACCTGGGGTCCCTGAGTGACATCTTCGAAGGGGTTGCCAACAGTTCGGTTCTTGGCGATTTCAGCGGCCTTGGCCACGAATTTGTCGTAGATACCAGACTGGACGAAGGTCCTGGTACCAGCTACGCAGCACTGGCCGGCGTTTGCGAAGGCAGCGTTGTGGGCGATCTGAGCCGCTTTCTCAACTGTAATGGAATAGCGTTGTAAAATAAGTGTCTTATATTTGATGAACATAAAAAGAACTATAATTTCTGAATAAATTTTTCCATAATTTTGCTAAAATAATCTGTAAATCTCTAAGATATGTATGTGATGACTGTAGCAAGGGTATGTTGTATAAGAAAACCACATTGTTGTTCTGGCATTTGAAATCTGTAGGTATTATAAGTATAATGTATTTATAATTTATGTTGGAATTAGGGAAAATAACAATTTTATTATCCTTACTATCAGCGTCATTGAAGACTACCAGGGCGCTCTTGCCACCCAACTCAAGAGTGACACGCTTCAGGTTGACTTGGGAGGCAGCGCTCATGATGAGGCGACCAACCTGAGGTATTAAAAAAATAATGTTTATAAATAAAAACAATTTCATAAAATCGTCTGGCGTCCTGGATCTTAAAGTTAAGTAAACCCTTTGAGAGCTTTTTAGTAGGTGATAGTACTACGTAATCTACGGATTTGTATAGCTAATTATAAATAAATAAATATCGCCATACGAACACACCAACTATACTGTCCCACTTTAAGCTTAACACTTGTGTTATGGGTACCGTGCAATGGACTGAGGGCGAACTCAGTATATAATACTTATATACATATTAAACATCCATGACTCGGGTACAAACATTCGTGCTCATCACGCAAAGCTTGTGTCCCTACCAGGATTCGAACCTGGGACCCTCAGCGCAGAAAGCAGAGTCACTACCACTGCGCTAATCAGGCCGTCTCTGAATTGAAGAGCGCCTCTAGTGGACGGAATCTTCAACATTCAACTATCCATATAAAGTGGACAAATGCGCGGACGCGATTAGTTTATAAACACACACATATGCAACAGGGAGCTATATGTTCTATTTTAGTCATCGCCTACCAACACTCGCGCCGACAAGTCGGCCGTACGGTGCGCATGCGCACGCTTATTAGTATGAGATGATCTAACCTTGACGCGCCTATGAGATATTAACATCCTTATGTCCTTATGCATACGTGCTTTGTTTATGAACATCAGCTATAGCATTGCTAAAGTGTATGTCATACCTACCATATTAATTATAAGAATTATAAGGCTTGTTGTATCGTAATTTTATCGTTGTTTAGTGACAGTAAATACCTAAAGAATTATCATACTGAGCTTAACTTAGCTAGAGATATAGTAACTATACAAAAAGTAAGATATTATGTAAAGTTTATGGAAACGCTTCAAAAACGAGAATGTTATGTTGTTCATACAATAGATCGCGCTTTCGGCGCATATTCGGTAAAAGGTAAAACATACTTTTTATTTCATATAACTTCTCAATTATCGCTTAGATAATAAAAAAACAACAAAGACTGAACTCTCGTATCTCTATTTACAAGAAAAAAAAAATTTAGAAGTCATAATTATTTAAATAGACTGGTAAATACATAAAGAATATATTTACATGCATTAACATAAACAGACTGTCTGTGTTTTTTTTAATAGTTACGTAAGTACTTTGCAACTGTATTTCATCCGATCCGTATTTCTAATCTTAGTTATTTTGTTGTTATTTATTAATCTCAGGAACGTATTAACTATATTATAAGTAAGTGTAGATATTAAAATGAATACTATTGTTATTATGAAAAAAATAATAGATCATAATTTCACATATGAGGTACGTACAAGTAATTTTGCAATTTGAAAATAACATATCTAATGTAGTCGCTTGTAAACAAAAAATATTTAGCCTAATAGAAATGTACCTAGGTAAAGTATTTCGTTTTATAGGAGGAGGACCATTTCTTGTCCTACCGATCGATATATGAATTAAGATGACTTTGAATAGAAGTACAAGACTTTACCTCGGTGGAGCCAGTGAAGGCAACTTTGTCAACATCAGGGTGGTGGGTGAGGGCAGAGCCAGCGGTAGGTCCGTAGCCGGCGATCACGTTGAACACACCAGCTGGGAAGCCAGCTTCCTTGACCAAACCGGCCATGGCGAGGGCTGTGAGCGGGGTCTGCTCAGCGGGCTTGAGGACCACGGTGCATCCTGGAAAAATGGATAACGTTAGAAAAAAACGACCATTTGATTAAAATAAACAGATCATTTGGTATAAATGATCAGTACCTCAAGCACAATCCTGTAGACGTACCGTTTCGGTAACGTAACGTCTTCCATCTCTTTCACACTCCAGATTTCATGAATAATTATGACAGTGACACCATGTTTTCTCGATTACCTTACGATTACATTAGAAGTTCCTGCTTACCCTACAATTGGTCATTCAAAAGTCATCACTCCTTTGTTTCCCATTAACTAGGATCAGCGTACTAATTTTAAAATTCTTCCATTACTCTTACGAATATAGTATGTATCTACTCTTATTTAACCTTATCTCTTTCATATAACGTATATAATTTTTTTTGTATTTTTCTTGCTCTGTATCCATCACATAACCCTTTTGGTTCTTTAATACTCATTTTGGTAAAATGCTTCTTAAATATCAATTTTAGTTACATCCCCGAACTGTTCAATCTTTCTTACTTACTTATTTCCTCATTTGCATTAATTTGTATGAGAGCATAAAACTGAACTTCACCTCGGCATATAGGAATTGTATAAGACAATTTGATAAAATCAACAAAAAATATTCTGAAACGTCTTAGCCAGTTCCCAGTAAATCACAATTTGTTGCGTTATCAACAATATTTGCCTTTTAGATATCTTAATAAAATACATCATGATCTGGACCATCATCCTATTTACAATTTCCAACGAATCAATTTAATTCTATTGTTCATTTCATAGTAAGTCTCGTGCTAGTTCTGTGAATTGAAACGAAAAGAAATAGGTACAAACCAGCAGAGAAGGCGGGAGCGATCTTCCACACCAGCATGGGGATGGGGTAGTTCCATGGCAGGATTTGTCCACAGACACCCACCGGCTCCTTCAAAGTGAAGGTCAGTACCTCACCGTCTAAAAAATATCATAAGTTGTTATAGATATACGTCCAAAGTAATATCGAGAAATAAATACATATTAATAAGCGAATCACGTTTGAATTTAAAGATTATAGCCCATCAATGAGCATGATACAGCACAAAATATTATAACCTGTGACCGGTATTTTATATATTGATAAAGAATACTAAATAAATATTTACTTATTTAAGATAACAGTATCTGGTGCCTGAAAGTTAACAAGAATTATGTCGAAATCACAAGGGTTTGAGCGTATAGCCTTCACTCACTGCTCGTGTTACGAGTTTGATTCACGCTAAGAGTATTTACAAAAAGAAGATCTCTTTGTTTTTTTGCCTTGATCTGGGTGTGCTATTGTCCCCTGTGTATTTTACAGTGCCCATAAAAAAAGCGTTACATTTGCCATTTGCATACGATTGATGGCAATATCGATATACTTCTAAAGAATATTTTGCAAAACAATAATGATTAAAGATGTAGATAAAGTTTGTGAGTTTGGATGCAGGGGGTAATCGCCGGTTTTACTGATATGATTCTTCAAATTCTTTCGCCATTAGGAAGCTACATTAGCTCTGAGTGCTATGCTATGTTTTTTGGAGGAACCGCGGGCAAAAGCTAGTATGTTATAATAAATAAAATTCTAATTACCAGCGGGAACAGTGTTGCCCAAGATTTTGTCTGCCTTGCCAGCGTAGTACCTAAGGATACCGGCGGACCAGAAGATTTCACCCTCGGCCTGTTTGACGGGCTTGCCGCAGTCCAAAGTCTCCAATTTGGCGAGTTCCTTGGCGTCTCTCTCCATAAGATCGGCCAATTTGAGGAGCAGACGACCCCTTTGGGAGGCATCCATGGTGCGCCATTCGGCGTAACGGTGGAATGCCTTCCTAGCAGCAGCTACGGCCAAGTCAACGTCAGCCTGTGGAAGTCAGAAGATGTTGTACGAGAACTCTGGCATATTAAGTGATAATCATATAAAGGGACCTTCAGGACGTGGTTCAAGGTCTTTAGCTACTTAATAGCCTGAAAGTAGATGGTAGGACTATTAGTATGCTACTGATATTAGTCCACCCAAAAAATATTATGTGTGGGTGCAATTTTATATATAACTTTAAGGTGCTCAAAAATGAATCTGTGAAATGAATGGAATTAAAATTATCAAAACCATCTTAATCGGACGTTTTGATGTAGGTAGTTTATCTTGTAGGTGCTTAACATTATCTAATAAATAAAAGATTTATAGGGCGATAATAGTCCAAGTTGGAGATATTAGAAAATAATTATTGAACTTATCGTACATTCGTTGAACATTTTTTTTTATAAACTACAAATAAGTTTTCTGTGATTAGATAAACATATATTTGTTTGTATACTTATAAATCTTAAATCATCGCAAAATTATGTTTTTATATAGACGAACCATTTTGGTGAGTAATTGAATTATTTTATAGATTTTTATTTCATTTAGGGTGACCAAACATAAAGGTATCAGTTTTTTTACAAACCTTGTCACCCTCAGCGACCTGGACGATGACGGACTCATCCTGGGGGTTGATGGTCGGGAAGGTCTTCTTGCTGACAGCATCCACCCATTCGTTGTTGATGAATAACTGTAAATTAAATGAGACATATTATTATGATATTTTTATATAAAAAAAAATTAAATTCCGCCTTATGTCGCGTCAAAACAACAAGAGGCGCAAAAAATTATAAAACTGTGTGAAATACATGTATGTTCACGTCTATTCGAGTTATTTAAAATATACAAGTTCAATGTCATAGCAATTGACCTATTTCAATAAACTTGATACAAGCGAAACGGCCGTGAACAATGGGCTGTTTAGGTATATGTAGTTGTGATTCTGAATGAAAACCAACCCACTACACGGAATATTGATGTATGTACAGATCACCCATTGTGGTTTCATTGGTAACGGCAAGTAGTCACATACACAAACACTTGCATGTATACGTATACTACATTATGTGTGTATGTACTTGTACTGAACGAACGTCTGAAATAACAGCCGCTTGCTAACAAGATTAGTTTTATGTTTGAACACTGTTATCAATTGCTGCCCACATAACCAATTGTTAGATTGTTTGGGTATTTTACGATAATAATACTTAATATTTTACGAGATTGTTATGTATAAAACCTAAATTATTTTGATAGTTGACAACTAGATAGAACATAATATAGTTGTAAGTGGAAGCCCACCAGTCTGTGACCAAAAAATCATGTTATCTCACATTCTAAACATTAATCTATTTTTTAACCAAAGGAGTACAATTTACAATAATTATTTTTACCATTAATCACATATTTATAAACGTCATTTTATAATGTTTTAAAATCTTAATTGGCAAATAAATAGTTTTAAATAAAAAAATGAAATATGAAAAAAAATAAGTTATTGGACATTGTCATTAAACATGTGAAATAGTTTTCCATCCGTTCACAATATTAAATTATAATTTTATTGAAGAAACAAACCCAGCTGTACAAACTACTAACTGAATAACATTTTCCTCATAAACATTTCATGAGATTTTTTTTTCAGCAATTCAAAGACCGTATGTTATGAATAACAGGAATATTTCAATACTACTTTCGTCAAAGTAAAAAAAAAATCTTAATAATTAATGCAATAACTGTTTTGTAAATTAAAAAAAAACTTACTTTAGTGTATTTGATGTTAACTTTGGCCATGTTGATATCGGTTTGGTGCGTGCTTCTAGTTCGGTTAACTCCTACAAATTGGCGCCTCGCTCGCTGCTCAGTCTCGCCCACTGACTGAACTGTACTGAACCGTCTATTATTGGCTCGTTATATAATATATACAACACGCACACGATAACGATAGCGACCGTCTGCCGATAAACTTATAGGTATTCAGGTTCCGTACAATTAATTAATGAGATATAACCAAGATTACAGGTATATGCGTATCGAAATTACATATATATAAAACACATTGTTGTATTGTTTCAGTTTCCAAATAACTATAAGCCATTTTTAAGCCAGTCTTACAGACAGTCAGTTCTATTGCTATTTTTTTTTTATAATCGCTAATCATTGTATTTGAAATCACAGACTTATAAGAATATTCAGACAGCACACTGTGTACGTTAAAAGTGAAGCTTAAAAAGCTTTTAGCGTACCCTGTGTATTGTCTGATTCATTTAACAAGTGCAATAAAGATTGATACACATATCTGTCATCATATCTAGCATTGTTTCAGTTTTAAACTAAAGTTAGCTTAGTTCATTTTGCAGACAGTCTAAAATGAAGAAAATTTTGGTTGAGTATTAACTCGTAATGAATGAGTGAAACACCAATATCTTTATATAAGGTGTACCAATAATAGTGTAAATTTTTTTTATTTTTTTTTATTACATTATAGGCAAGTATTTGATCTCGATCTCACCGATAAATATTTCAATAGAGCCTAAAGTAGATTATTATTCATTATTAATCATTTAAAAAACTAGTCTGTACTGAGTCCATGGCCAAGCGCTACTGGTTCTTGCGTTGAAACAAAAAAAAAACCTTTACATACTTATTTTACACATCAACGAGATCCATAGAACTTACTGATTCATCTGTTTAAATATTTTACACTTTACATTTTTACTGAGAAGTCGGCATTTGCATACAACTGCAGTATCACCATTGACATCTATTATAACTAATCTGAAAACAAAATGTAAACTAATAGCAGAAAATCATAAAAAATAGAACATCATTTTACGTTCAGAACATTCATGTGTTTTGTGTGCGCGCCCACTGAACCCTAAAGCAAATAAAGCCAGACATTGACATTGACTAGATGAGCATGCATAAGTCCCATAAGATGATAATGACGGAACAAAACGGCACCATATTTCTGTATATTCTCGAATCGGATATTGAATATCATGGTGACTATAAACGAGAATGACGGTTTCAGAACCAAGGAGATAACGTACACAATCGACAATTATACTGTTATCTAAGTTGAAAGGTTATTTAATTTATTCTACTGGGATACATCTGTTCAGTTTTAGCTTATGTTATTGCGGGCGAGAAAAAAATCTGGCGAGGTAATTTTATTAGGTGCGTATGATGATGATGAAGATCTATATAATAGAATTAATTGGCAACAATTAATATATTTTGATGACAATAAAAATAGGATAAAAAAATAAGTAACTCCAGTGAAATGAAGGATAATAATAATAATTAAATGATAGGTTGGCTACTACAGCTAATAACTCGGCTACTAATATTGTAACTAAGGTGATATATTATATATAATTTATCCACTTTTGGGATTTGTAATACCGATATTTTATAATCTATCTCGGGCATTCATCTCTCATAAATGTAGTTATTTATAATAAGAAATCTGGTAAAATACCAATTACTGCTCCATAAAAGTGGTAGGTACTTCGATGACGTAAGAAATATCAAGCTCTTATTATTAAAAAGAAAACTGGATTTCAACTACTTATTTTCAACCAGCAACCCTAGTTTAAAATTATTCCGTTGAATTCGATTAAACCAGCTTTACATTTATGGGTCGACCCCATAAACAAAAATAGAAATGGAGAAAGGCAAGGACGTAGAATATAGAGATCATAGTATAATAATATTCGTATTACGTAGTCTGATCGTACTCGCGATCAGTGCTACCATTAATAGACTTCTTAATAGAATTAACAACGCTAGTTGGTCGAAGATGTCCGATAACGTAATCTTGGACCAATCATGAGAACTAGATGTCACGGGAAGAGAACACCTGGCGCAGCATCTTATTGTACTATGATAGAGATTAGGGTTCAATCGTGCTTATATATGAAATCTTTAGTAAAGAAAAGCTGCAAAAGTTTTTCTAGCGGATAGCCCGGTTTGCTAGGATGTCGCCGAATCGCCAATCAACCGCGTAATTTTAACATGTACTTACCTACCTACTCATATAAATATTATATAATATACTTATTAACTACCTATCTCTCATCCACTTGGAACATGTAGCGATAGCATGAAGATAATTTTGTTTTTTACTTTCATAATTAATTTTAAAAATTATCTATTCAGCACTTCATTAATTAAAGAAAAAGTACCTACATCACTGTATAATCAATTTGTAAGCATTCCATTGCAACATTGAAGTATGCCCTTGTTATTTAAGTACCTTAGTTTTGAGTTGATTATGTACTGCCAAACGACTGCATGTTTTTTTTTTACCTACAGATGTAGGTCTGTGCATTTAGATATGAAGTTGAAAATATTTTTGATCAAAATACGAATATAAATGTACCAGCATAAGTTTTGCATTAAATGTACTTCCGACAATCTGCTTAGCTCACCATGACGGGGCCACTGTCGAGCCCCCAGATAACCCT
Organism: Pheosia tremula; assembly: GCA_905333125.1. NCBI lineage: Eukaryota > Metazoa > Arthropoda > Insecta > Lepidoptera > Notodontidae > Pheosia > Pheosia tremula. The sequence continues at coordinate 6,729,504 of HG995404.1, read as the reverse complement.
ATTAATCTCTTATCGAGAAAACAATAAAAGTAGATTGCCTTCTTCTGACGTGACTGTGGCAGTAGACAATACCAAATTGTTGAAATTGATTGTCCACAGGTTTAGATCCAGGCAGACCCCTCATCTCCGCGTACGGATCGCGGCTATTAAGACTCGGTCGGGACGATGCTTACGTGGTGAATGTGATCCACACCAACGCTGGCTTCCTGGGCGAGACGGGCCTGGTTGGTCATGCTGACTTCTGCGTTAATGGAGGGAGATTGCAGCCAGGATGCAAGGGACATGTCATGCGTAAAGTTTTTATTTTATTCTAATGAATTGATGATTCAACCAATAAATAATTATAATTTACTTTATCTATATGTAGATTTTATTAGTTTTTTTTTACAAACTGGCTAGTTATAGACTAGATTACCCACTAGATGGTTGAATTTTCAAAAAAAAAAAAACCGGTATATCATAGACAATTTATTATAAAGTGAGAATGTAAACTCTTGCGAGCGGTCCGCTCTGCGACACTTGACACCGACACTAGACGGAAGAATATAAAACTGCAAGTCATTCTGTCGCAATAGTAGTACGTTTGTATCGGATGCTATAAACCGGTCTCGGGAACCGTTTAAGATGTTATTTTAGTTGTAAATGTGAAGAATTTGTAACGTAACATTTGTCTTCCCTAAACATGTATACTTATATAACATTTTATTAGACTGAGATTAAATCATACGCTATTGCTATTAGGGTTCTGTTTTGATCACTATTACGTTTCTACCAACACACGAATAAGTTTATAAAAATGTTGGACTTCCATAAGTATTTATTAATAAGTTAATCGGATCGAGTCACGATACTATTTCAGAGAATACTTTATTTTCCTTTAAGTACTAATTATTAATTGACGGTTCTAAAGATACCTAGCTTCTCGAGAAACGATTTGAAAGTAATCTAGGTTAAGTGTTGTATTGTTACCTACTAGTTTTTGTATGAAAGGTTATTTATCTACCTATCTAGAACCATAATTTCAGTGTCACTACTATAGTCTCCTACAGCTACTGTATAGGATTTTTTTTTGTTTAGAAATTCTTGGTGAGGCGCAAGTTTGCCGAAATTCTAAAATTACCAAGTAGACTTGAGTTTCAATGACTTTTAATACATCATTATTCATAAGTAACTTGGAATTAAGAACAATTACTGGAACGCTAATGTGACTAATATTGCCAGGCCATGGTATAGTATGGCAACAAAACACCCCGGGTTCTCATTAGACACTGTCTGCCTACCTTATCCTTACTATACTATAAATGTAAAAAAAAAAATTTTGGCTGTACATTACGCAAAATCGGCTGAGCGTATTCGGATGAAATTTGTTACAGAGATAGGTTGTACTCCGTAGTTTTTAATACTGGAAGTCCACGCGTGTTTATTTGCTGGTTAATCTAGTAGGTAGAAAAGAATGGCAAGGTTGTGAGGTGTGCAATGGCATGATTATTGTGTGACATTTATTTTGGAACACATTTTGAGCGAAGGCCATTCTATATAATTTTGATTTCTGTTGTTTATTCAGGTATAGCTAGATGTAGTCATTTCATGAGTGCGTGCTACTTCGCGGCAAGCGTCCGTAAGAAGAAGCGGCTGGTCGGCGTGCCGTGTGACAGCTCGTGTCCCAAGGAAAGCAGCCACTGGGGCGTCAGCTTCGATAGACGAGCTGTGGTGCTGGGGGATGAAGTACCTGACACGTTAGTTAATAATTTATTCTGCCTAACCTTTACTGGATACCGACTCCAGTCTAAATCTCTTACTAATCGGCTTCCAATAAACCCTAATTTGGAAGACACTGATATTTACATTGGGTTGGTCCAACTGTCCTCCGGGCCTACGGAAATTCTAAGGTTGTCACAGTTTTTCAGGCGTCTCAATATGCGTTGCGAACGATTATGTAAATGTAATCTGACAACTGGGACCGAAACCTGCTCGTGACCTCTAAAGCGAGGGAAATGATGAATTTTCTACTCTCGAATTTATAGATGTTAATTTACAACAGCCTTACTAAGCATTTTGCAGAAGAAGAGCGCATTGTAATGGCAATTTAAATGGAATGATATAAATTTGGTGATATAGGGAGTCTTGTAGAGTCATAATATAACGCTTCCTGATACTAATGTCGGCTTGGAGAGATAAAGATTCAAATTCTATCTAAAGTTAGACATGAAAGTAATGTATCAGTTTTTACAACAAAAACTAGTTAATGGTTAGTTAAAATTTTACGAAGGGCGAGATTGTTAGATAGTAAACTCCTCTGTGTACAGAAAAGCAAAGCTGTCACTTGCTTGTCAGTTTCTCTACGACATGTCCGTGTGTATTCTTACTAATTAAATCCATTTCTATCTTTTCTACATCGTTTACTTTGCTGCCCATAACCCATCAGGTTATGGGCCCAGGGCGTAGTTCCCTGTAGTTATGTAAATATATTTCCAAACCATTTTCGTGAAATTAAATAAAAAAAATTTTTCGATCGGGTGATTTTTGGAAAAGATGGCAGCAAACACATTGATTCAATGTAACGACAAATTACGAGGTATCGACAATTATTCAACATGGAAGTTCATGATGAAAATGATTTTAATACACGATGACCTCTGGGATTGCATTGAAGGTGATAGCAAAGAAGAAAAAGTCTGTCCGAAAAAGTCTCAGAAGGCTTTAGCGAAGATCTCTCTGTCTGTGCAACCAGGTGCATTTCCATACATTAGAAATGCGAAGGACGCGCAAGAAGCGTGGGCGAATTTAAGTAGAGCCTATGAAGACAGAGGACTGTGTCGCAGACTAGGATTGTTAAGATTACTATTCAGTACGAAACTGAATGAGCACAGCAGCATGGAAAGTTATCTCACCAAATTGTCAGATTTGTCACAACAATTGCAGGACATTGGCTCACCCCTGGAAGACGATTTCTTAGCGGTTGTTATGTTGAGCGGATTGCAACCCGACTATGATCCTCTCGTGATGGCCCTCGAGAATTCGAACGTCAAACTGTCCAGCGGTCTTGTAAAAAGTAAATTATTGCAAGAGTACGGACGTCGTGACAAGAAGACTGACGACACAATGGCTTTGTCAACCACTACGAAACCATTTAGATGTTTTCGATGTAAGAAAACTGGACATTTTATGAAGGATTGCCCGAAAGGAAACAAGAAGGTGACTAAAGACAAGGTACACCAGCAGGCTACCTTGACAGCACTAACGGCGAATATCCAGCATGACATGTGGTATGTGGACAGTGGAGCGACGAGTCACATGTGCAACAACAGAGAGTTATTGCACGATTTTGTGTGTGAGAAGCCGTTTGTAGTGAACGTAGCAAATGGTGAGAAGCTGTTGACAGCGGGTCGAGGACAGGTTACCGTAAACCTTAAAGACTGTGTAAGGACTATAACAGATGTTTATTATGTACCTAATCTTTCAGCAAATTTACTATCTGTGAGTGTTTTAGTAAAGAAAGGTTATAGAATAGTTTTTGATAAACATATGTGTTGTATATCCGATGTTAAGGGAGTTCTAGCTACTGCAACATTAAGGGATGGTATTTATAAACTCGATATCATCGCTAAACCTTATGTAGGGAGCATCAATAAATCTGTTTCTTTCAGTGCATTGACAGATGGTAAGGAACTTCAATCGGATCGCAAGACGGTCTTGCGAGCTTCATCAAGTTCGGAAGGTAAAGTAGCAGAGGAGTCTCAGGAGACGTGGCATCGTCGTTTAGGCCACTTGAACTCCAGGAGCATGACGCTTTTGAAACGAGGTATGGTGACAGGAGTGAACTATAATACAAATATTTTTCATCCGTGTACTGCGTGTATTGAGGGCAAGCAGACTAGACTGCCTTTCCCTAAGAAGTCATACACCAGAGCTACTGTAGTGTTAGGGTTGATTCACACAGACTTGTGTGGCCCTATGCCATGTGTTTCTTTTAGCGGTAAAAAGTATTTTCTGACCTTCATCGACGACTACACTAGAAAAACTTATGTGTATTTTTTGAGGACGAAGGATGAAGTATTTGAGCATTTCAAGAATTTTAAAGCGGTGGTAGAAAATGAAACTAATCACAAAATAAAAATTCTTCGTAGTGATAACGGTGGTGAATTTGTTAATTCCAAATTACAGGATTTCCTAAAGAAAAGTGGAATCAAGCATCAGACAACAGTCCCGTATTCCCCACAACAGAACGGCGTGGCGGAAAGGGCGAACAGGACTATTGTGGAGAAAACAAGGTGTTTGTTACGAGATGCAGGATTGGAGAACAAATTCTGGGCGGAAGCTGTGAATACTGCCGTTTACTTGAAGAACAGGACACCAACTAAGGCTGTAGTTGGAAAAGTTCCTGAGGAGAAGTGGACCAATCAAAAGGTGAACGTAAACCATTTACGTATTTTTGGTTGTTTAGCGTATGCAGTTGTTTTAAAGAATCGAAACAAACTAGATTCAAAATCAAAACAATATATATTCGTTGGATATTGTGACGATACGAAAGGTTACAGGCTTGTGGATCCTACTGATTCGTATAAATGTGTCAGGGCTCGTGATGTGGTTTTCTTGGAAAAGAGTTTCTACAAGAATAGGTCACATGATGATAATCAGGACTTGGTATTTATACAGCCTGATGGACCGTCTGAGCTATTTACTGTAAGTCCAGAGTTGTCTGATGACCGAGGGCAAAGGACGAGTACAAATACAGATCATGACTCAGATAGTGACGACACTTTTGAATCAAATAGCTGTGCGGATCCAACATATATTCCAGGTGATACGAGCTTGGACGATACAACATCATACATGTCAGACTGTGAAGATCCAGAGATGGATGCGCAGTCTGTGTTGCTGGTGAAGAAATTATGCAGCGATGGTGATGAGCCAGAAAGCGTACAGGAAGCCATGGATTGTTCAGAAGCAGTTGAGTGGAGAAAAGCTATGTCAGATGAGTACAAATCTTTCATTGATAATAAATGTTGGACACTTACTGAGAGACCAAAAGACCAAAAGCCTATAAAGTGCAGATGGGTATTCAAAAAGAAAAGAGGTCTGGACGGTGAACTCTTGAGGTATAAAGCTCGCCTCGTGGCAAAGGGTTATACTCAGAAGTATGGTGTAGATTACGAAGAAACATTTTCCCCAGTGGTAAGATACTCTACTATTAGAATGTTGCTGGCTATAGCTGCGGAGTACGATATGGATATCGATCAACTCGATGTGAAAACTGCGTTCTTGAATGGCGATCTAAAAGAAAAGGTCTATATGGAGCAGCCTGATGGTTACAAAATGAAAGGTAAAGAACAAATGGTTTATAAATTAAATAAAGCCATTTATGGCCTGAAACAAGCATCCAAGATGTGGTATGATAAATTAAATGAAGTTTTGTTGAAGAAAATGAATTTTAGAAAAACTTCGTCAGAACCCTGCGTGTATTTTAAAAGAATGCTAGGTGAATTGTTGATCATTGCCTTGTACGAGGATGATATTCTATTGTTTTCAAGTACTAATTCAGTCTTAAAGAAGAAAATAAAGAGCGATTTGATGAAGGAATTTGAAATGAGAGACTTGGGTCCTGTTAACCACATTTTAGGTATGAGAGTTAAGAAGAGTGATAATAAAATAACTCTTGATCAATCTGGTTATATAATGAAAGTGCTAGAGAAATTTCAGATGACAGATTGTAAGTCCGCCAAGACACCAATGGAAAAGGGTCTAAAACTTTCGCATGAAAAAGGAAAGGAAGAGAAGTATAGTTATAGAAATTTGATTGGATGTCTAATGTATATCGCAGTATGCAGCAGACCGGATATTGGTCACGCTGTGAGTGTGCTGAGCCAATTTAACGAAACTTACTCAGAAGTTCATTGGAAAGCGGCAAAACGGATACTAAGGTATTTAAAAGGAACGTCCAATTTTTCATTGACATTTGAAAAAGGAGGACTGGACAGTGTCACCGCCTACGTTGACGCTGACTGGGCTAACGACGATATTGACCGGAAGTCATACACAGGTTTTATTTTTAAACTTGGAAAGTCTTTAGTAGCCTGGGAGAGTAGAAAACAAAAGACAGTTGCTCTTTCAAGCACAGAGGCGGAGTATATGTCGATGTCAGATGCTTGCAAGGAAGCTTATTTTGTTCGCAACTTTCTGTATGAATTGTTAGAGAAAGATTGTAAAGTTTTAATGTACAACGATAACCAATCTGCTCAGAAGTTAACTAACAATTCAATGTTCCACAGCAGAACTAAGCACATTGATGTGAGGCATCATTTCATTAGAGAGGCAATAAAGCGAAATGTTATTGATGTCAAGTATTTGTCAACAGATTTGATGATAGCAGATATTTTGACTAAACCTCTGACAAAAGAAAAACATGAACAGTTTGTTAAAGGTTTATGTTTGTCTAATTTATAATAAGGTTATTAGACATAGGTAGTTAGAGTTGTCATATGCTATGACGGTTTAGTTATGTTTGTTTTTAAGAATGTTGATATGTTGTTGTTTTTTAGTTTGCTGTGAGTATAAGTTGTATGTCTTATGTTTTGAACTATGTCGGAGTAGTTTAAGGGGGAGTGTTAGATAGTAAACTCCTCTGTGTACAGAAAAGCAAAGCTGTCACTTGCTTGTCAGTTTCTCTACGACATGTCCGTGTGTATTCTTACTAATTAAATCCATTTCTATCTTTTCTACATCGTTTACTTTGCTGCCCATAACCCATCAGAGATTTGAAATTTTTCTAAGTGCAATTAATAAAAAATGTCAAAACATATCAAAATTCATATCTTACCTATTTATATATATTATGATATGCTTTATTAAAATAATGTGTTGTTATTTCAGGTCTCGGGGGATGTTTTGCGTCAGTTACCAACACAATGATAATTGTCCTTTTGACTGATCGAAATATTCGTATAACAATTTGTATACAGATTTAACAGTATTTTTGTAAGTATGTAAAGACTTGAATCAAGACTCTAGTGAAAATCCTCATATTTTTTCTTTATTATACTAATAATTATGAAAATTTAAAGTTAAATACGTATTAATTTATTAAAAAATAGAATTGTTTGTTAATGTGTTCTTATTTTAAACCTTGCTACCCTCTTAACATGGTACATCTTTTTGTGCTCTCTCTTTTGTAAAATGTTATGATATCTTACTGAAGAAGTAGTCAAAATCACAGTCGTCATTGTAAATGAGTCGTTAATCTAATAGTAATACATTGTAATTTCGTTAAATTGATTGTGGCCCTGTAACAAGATAAACTCAGGTTATCGGATCTATACAGAGGACATTGGGTGTTTTTCATAACAACATTGTTTTTATTGGGTAGGTTATACCTATCAAGCATTTCACAAATAATAAAAAAAAAATGTTTGAGATGAATAAATAAGAAATACTTTGAATGACATTACATAGAATGATAGTAGCAATAAAAAAACATCACTAATATACAAGGTGCAACAAAAATAGTGTAAAATAAGCGGCTCGTTTACCGCTTATTTTACACTATTTTTAGCTCATAACGATCACGTTTATGTATGAAATATATTATGTGTAAACAGTGTTTGATTTTTCCACAGATATATTAGAGGAGATATGTTATGAAAGCGGTGGGCTTGCGCACAAAGTTAGCGTACATTTGGCTAACCTACAATTTTCGCCGTCAGTCCACTGCAACTGCACGTCGGTGCCGGTGCTCTAGTTTTTTTCAAAATGCCGGGTTGTTCCGTGTTTGTATGCAAAAATACCAGCAGCAAAGTGAACTACGCGAAAGATGGAATCTCATTTCACCAGCCAGTATTAAGTATTTTATTTATTCGTCTTTAAAATCATTAAAAACAACAAATCAAAAAATATTTAATGCCTTTATTATGTTTTTTTAGGTTTCATGTAGCACAACGACTTTTTTATTTTTGTACAAAATACATGGCTCTTTAAGTACCACCTATGTTCGCTACTGAGTGAATGTACGAGGCAATGTATAGATCGTCTAACGATACTTTGAATAAACTGGTGCGTCGCGTGGTACGGCCGCTGTATACGACGACGACGCAGCACGCACCGAGGAGACTTCGTATTGGTTGGTTTTAGCGAGTGGTTGGGAACAAAACGGCGACAGCGAGTTCCCATACATTTTGAACCGCACGGCATATCTCTCGTGATCTGTGGATTTTTCTCTGAGGAAGTGAGCAAATACCGTTTCACCTCGCACTTAGAACAAGCAGTATTTTTTTAAATTTCGATAAACTTGTTTTTTTTTCAGAAAAGTGACCTGTATGTACTTCCTTCCATTGAGGCGATATTCTATAACAAATTAGCCATCTCATCTAGATAAGATAAACAATGATGAGTTAATTAAGAACCTCAATTTTTTTTCCTATTGTCTTACTCATGTAAAATAATATTTAATGTATATTATGACGCAAGTATTCTTACTTGTCAACAACTTTATCGTGCTTGAATATGCTAGGCTGTGTCTGCGGAGTACCTATTCCTTGTGCGTTGAAATTTGGTTTAGCTGGAAAGTTTATAAGTTATTCTAAGTACTATTGTACACGGGTTTGGTGGTTTAGGACTAATTAAGAGGTTATTTATTTTCAATAGTTAAGTCAAACGTTTAAATGTAGTGGTTTTATATATGTATTCCACTTAAATAATATGGTGTTTACATATAAAAAAGTCAGTAAAATGAATAACTCTTTATTCTGTCCCTGTGTTCTTCATTAGATTTTAATTATTTCTCGGAGACATTTGCACTTTTACAATTGAACATGAAAAATTACAGTCATCGTTGTAGAATATGGATTTAAAAGTCCAGTTTCCAAATAAGAATGACCCATCGTAGTATGTTTGCGCTACCTTCAGTAAGTCAATGTTGACTTGGTAATGACCCTGGAAAAAGAATAATACAATATTTTTTATCTCTCTGGTGAATATCTATCAATCCAAGTACTTATTTCCAGGCAGTATACCTAACTGCCTAGCCAATTCATATATGAAATCAATCCTACATACTTATCCTACAAAAACACTTATATTATAATCTTATTTCCAAACGCTGTCGGTATAAATTACAATGACATAATGAGACAGAGTACTTATATAAGAACTGTCTGGCGGCAACTTATGTCGTTAACATAAAATATATGATATGTTTAAAGCTCGTAGTGGAATTGTTGAGAAATAAGGTTCATGGTTAGGCAAATCGTACCTATATTTTCTATTTGCAACGGTACGTACTTTTAGAATAATACAATCTTTGGTGACGTTCATTAGCGCTTGAAACAGGGGCCTTAAAAACAGATGATCACACGGCCTCTTCATCTGGAACCTTAGAATCTGTCTGCCATTTGTAAACGCCGTTATTTTACCCTTGAAATAGAACAATATTAAATACAAATCAGTAAGTAACTTAGCTGATGTGATAAAGATACAATTTATGTTTATCACATCGATTAAATTATAAAAAAAAAATCGATAATGAATGAGCGTACGCACTGAGATTTTTTAGGGATTTGTTACTTCTAAATTCTAATAGTTAGAAATAAGGCCGCCCATTATACAAAGTTACTGAAAGTTATTTGTATAGGTATATTGAGATGAGAATACAGCCTCACACTGCAAAGCTGGATTTGACCCTGTCTTGACCGCGTATCCCAGTCGCCTGCCCGGAGTGCGGAAAACATATTTTTTATAATAACTAGCAAACCCGGCGAACTCCGTTTCGCCACCAGATGAATTAATTTTCTTTGCTATAAACCTCACGGAGCCCGAGACCTTTCCAACGAATGCAAAACCGTGGAAATCGGTTCGTGCGTTCTGGAGTTATAGCGTCAGGAAGGAAAACCCGACTTATTTTTATATAGTAGAATACCGCCTGACAAACATAACAACTATACGGTCCCACACTAAGCAACGCTTGTATTATGGGTACCGTATAATGTACTGAGGGCGAACTCAGTAAATAATAGTTATATAGTTATTAAACATCCATGACTCGGTTACAGACATTATTGATCATTACACAAAGATTGTCCTTACCAGAATTCGAGCCTGAGACCTACGAGTGGCTCAGAAAACAGGGTTACTACCAACTGCGCTAATCAGGTCGACAATAAATTTACAGTAGGTATTTACCTTAGTTGGGGATGTATTCTTGAACACATTTAGATCGTAACTGATCGTGCTGTAATCACTCACGAAGGCCGAAGCGGTAGCACAGTCTATGTGTTTCGGACCCTTACACGTTTCGAAGCTAGATATCGTCAAATTAAAAGAACCCTGAAATAAATAGGTACCTATACTATAGATATAACTTTAATATTATAGATCTAATTCAGATCGAGGCCCAAGGCGTAGTGTAGGACGGCCCCCCACAAGTAAAACCGATGATATCATACGCGTCGCGGAAAGGCGTTGGATGCGAGCGGCCGAGGACCGTGATTTGTGGAAGATATTGGGGGAAGCCTATATCCAGCAGAAGACCTTTTTCAGCCGATGGACGGATTTAGACTAATTTATAGGTAAGATTGACAACCTAACAGTTAATGACAAATTTCTGTTCGCTACGGTTGACAAGATGTTTTATTTAAATATCTAAACAGAGTTGTTGTTGTACATATTATAAATAATTAAATATTTCTGTTCACATAAAATACTCATATTAAGCATGTTGATAACATAAAAGAGATACAATTAATTAAGAAAAACTTATCTTACATAGTTCTTTTCAGATGTAGTGAATACGTATATACAATGACATAGCATTATAGACACGATTACGATATTTTTCAGCATTTTACACTTGGTTTCACCAGCAGATAGTGTTACATAAATGTTACAAAATAATAGATTTGACAAAACAACTATAATTATTGTAATTTTTCGGAACAGAGTTGTCCTAGACATGGTCATTGTTATAAATATCGCTATTTATTGTAAGTGGTACTAAATTATTGTTATTAAACTATTTCCAATTAATGGTTCGCTGACCATGTAAATTTGAGTCCTATAGCCGTATAATGCAGGTATATCTTTACCATTGAAGCTACTAGAATCAGAATATTCGTAAACCAATGAGTAGAGTACATATGAATCGTCAAAATAGGCTAAGCTACAATTATAATATGGTCCCTAGGTACACAAAAATAGATTTTAATTGATTAAACGTAAATTTGATATTTCATGAGAAAAGAACGTACGGCAGATCGTTCATGAGTGAATGAAACAAGTTAAGTAGTCCCCTTTCTTAGTGTACCAGAAGAGCAACATTGGGGGAGAAACGGAAAGCAATTATTAAACGTGCTACTTACCCTTAAGTGGTAACCATTACGAAGATAGAGATTAGACTTGAGTCAAGTTAGGTAGTGTACCTACCTACATTAGTTTTTATTATTATTTATTAACTAGATTTGAATTCCTAAGACATCATACTCCGCAGTAATGAAAAACGTAGCTCAATACATACAGCGGTTAGTACAGTTCGTTATCAACTAAACTGCAAGGTTTCTTGATTGGATTTTGTTGTGATTAGTGCTCACTAATATACCTTCTAAGGAATCAACACAGTAAGTTGGACATTTATTGTGTACTTATATGATAGGTTCACTTGCACGGATTGTTATTTATTGTACTGTATAAACTCTTTAATTTACCGAGGTAAAGTTTACACAGCATAATATTAAAATAGGAATTACCAAGCTAAGTTTATTTAAAATTCTTAAAAAATTATAATTCTTTATTGCCGATTTGGCCTTCATATCGATAGATATATTTGGTAAATAAGTTTATAATTAACTTATTATTAAACCACTAACTTATGCAGTTTTAAAATAGCTATGGCGATTTTATCAGGCGTTATCTCTAAATTACTAATAGATAAACTGTTTTGCTTACTTTATTCTGAACTCCACTCAATTCCCCTATTTATATTTTATGTGGTTTTCAAAACAATTGAAAAAATAAAAACAAATAACATTTTAATTTCTTTTATTTTTAGAACTTTTTGGGGTCAGTGACATGTGTACGACGCCACATATGAAGTTGCACGCGTCATTGTGCAGAACCTCCATGACGCTCCAGTTACCGAACATGAACATGTTGCCGTAGAATTTGCGAGATACCGCTTGTATGTCCATACTGAAGTTATAGTGACCCTGAAACATTTCATAATGTTATATAACTTTAATAATCAGTGACAGAGACACGAGACGAAAACTAGGATATAACCATTGGCGTAAGACAGAGACAAATCCAGATTTAATGCGCGACATTTATCGCTTCCGAATTTCAAGTAACATAAGCCCGTCGCTGACGTCGAGCGACGTTTTTTTAACTAAATTAATTAATAAACTTTATAAATTAGTTTTTATGTTTAGGAGTCAGAAAATGAATTCAAGAACACTAGATCCTAGCAAGATTCTAAGATTTAAAAAACAACATTGAATAGTTTATTTAATAATTTATTTAGTGACTAAATTCATAGAAGAATAGATAAAACCACAGATCACGAGAGATATGCCGTGCGGTTCAAAATGTATGGGAACTCGCTGTCGCCGTTTTGTTCCCAACCACTCGCTAAAACCAACCAATACGAAGTCTCCTCGGTGCGTGCTGCGTCGACGCCGTATACAGCGGCCGTACCACGCGACGCACCAGTTTATTCAAAGTATCGTTAGACGATCTATACATTGCCTCGTACATTCACTCAGTAGCGAACATAGGTGGTACTTAAAGAGCCATGTATTTTGTACAAAAATAAAAAAGTCGTTGTGCTACATGAAACCTAAAAAAACATAATAAAGGCATTAAATATTTTTTGATTTGTTGTTTTTAATGATTTTAAAGACGAATAAATAAAATACTTAATACTGGCTGGTGAAATGAGATTCCATCTTTCGCGTAGTTCACTTTGCTGCTGGTATTTTTGCATACAAACACGGAACAACCCGGCATTTTGAAAAAAACTAGAGCACCGGCACCGACGTGCAGTTGCAGTGGACTGACGACGAAAATTGTAGGTTAGCCAAATGTACGCTAACTTTGTGCGCAAGCCCACCGCTTTCATAACATATCTCCTCTAATATATCTGTGGATAAAACAGTTGAAACGCAATACCTACTTTAACAATTTCGCAGCCAGGCGTAACGTTTAGAATGCTCATCACCAGGGGCTTGAAGAATATGTGCTCGCACAGATTCCTTATTTTGAGCTTTAATAATTGTTTGTCGTTCACCATTCCAATCATTTTGCCCTGGAAACTTAGGGAACTTAAAATTTACCTACCCATGTATTAAATTATTTCACGTATAAGTCATGACATAATTACCTACCTTTATGTGACCTATATTCTCTTTCACAATTAAATCATATTTCAAATATGTACCATCAATAATGTTTACAGTAAAATCAGAACAGTTTTTGCGTTTCGGTCCTTTGCAGGTTTCTATTTTTGTTAGTGCTAAATCATATTCACCCTGAAATTATAGAATAATATCACTGGTATTATATACATACCTAGTTATATGACCAAATTATTTCTATGTAAATATGAAGTAGTAGGCATTACTTACATAATCCATTACGCCGTTAGAAAATACGAAGTATAATGAAATCAAAGCGAAATACGTAAACATTTTGCAGCGAGATGAATGCAAGTAGTGTTTGTACCATAAACAATAATTATTTTTTATCCAGTACAAAATAAGTGTCCCTCATTACGTTCTTTTGGTGATGGCTAATTATATACATTTAAAATCTGTTTATGTATTGTGACTCCTCCATCAACTTTCCGCTTGAAGTATCTCGTTCAAAAATGTTTGTAATAAAATGATGATCCGAATTGATAACAATGGAAACAAAAATCTGATGTGAGATTGAATTAGAAGATCGTTTCTCGGTTTGGTATGAGCATATTTGCGTCAGTAAAAAAATACTTGCTGCAATTAGATACTTTCCATGTAAATATTTTTTGTAAATGGTCGAGGGATGAAATTAAAAGCTAATCTCGCTATAAAGTTTATTAAAAAAATAATGGATCCAGGTAGTTCCGTGACATTGTGCTGAAAGTCAAAAAGTAAGGTACCCATCAACTTTTAGGGGATAATTTTAGTTCCACATAAGTGCATAAGAAATTGCTATTATTATTATAAAACATTGATTTAAATATTCGCGTTCCGTATAAGTGCATCCCGCCGTAATAGTTCCGTAACACATCCTGAAAGTCCAGATGAAATTTGTACTGGCCCTGAAAATTCGAAGAGTATCTGTTAAGCACAAATGAATTATTTTTTAAATGCTCTAATTAAGAGATAGCAGAAAATAATAACACTTTTCGTATTGAAGGAATCCCATAGACTACAGTGCAACTTATGTGAGGTTTTGAATATTTATAATAATTGCATTAAAAATATTCAGATTCTAATAAATAATAGTTTACCTTTAGTATAACGCATCTATTGGTCATATTGAAGATAGATTTGAGAAGGGGTCTCAAGTATAGATTGTCACAGGGTTTGTTGATCTGAAGTCTCATTGCGAAGTCGCTTTTGTTATCCGACGAGGTGACGACTTTTCCCTGGAAATTAAACAAGCGAAATGCAACCTTCTAATTCACATACTCATCACGAAAGCTCCAAAAATCACTCAAGTACCTTCATTCTCAGAGATCTTTGAGATTAGGTTATTACTGCGAACTTAAATGCCGCTCCAATAGAATATAGTATTAAGCTCTTTAAACTTTATTTGTCAAGAACTAGCCTAAACAAATCTTCACCAGCCTAGATTACTACCTATTCTCCTATGGTTCGGACCCATGAAATCTAACCTGTCGCCATAGGCACACAGACTCATACCATAGTACCCAAGAGTTAGTAAAGATTATAAGTTACGTTTCTTACTTTAGTCGGTGAAATATTTTCTTTTACAGTTATATTAAAAGTTATCTCAGTGTTGCTGCTAATGTTGGCGTATGCAACGCAACAATCCTTCTGTTTTGGCCCCTTGCAGAACTCAAATTTCTGTACTGATAAATTAAATGATCCCTGCAATAGAAGGGATAAGTAGGCAATAATCTCTTATATGCATTTTTGCTTGATAAGTTCGAAAAAAGGCGAACAACTGCAATGCTTAGGTAAATTAGCATAGGTAGGTAAAAAAGGCAGTGATAGCCAAGTTGGTAGAACGCTCGCCTCGGTAACGAAGATCGCACGTTCAAACCCCAGCTCGCACCTCTGGTATGCCTGGATTTCATGTGCGAATCTCTTTTTAAACCATAATTATCACTTACCAAACGGTGAAGAAAAACATCGTGAGAAAACCTGCATGTCTAAGAGAACCCCTCTAAAGATGTATGAAGTCCACCAACCTGCACTGGTTCAGCTTGCTGGACTATGACCTAATACCTCTCACATTGAGGGGAGGCCCGTGCCCAACAGTGGGACATTAAAAAGGGCTGGCATTATTATTATTATAGGTACTCACATATTTTATTGTGGGACTCGTAACTGCAATAATTGTGGCGAGATAAATAAAGACTGAACATTCCATTGCTATACGTTTTAAGAATATATTGTTAGGCTCAGCTGGTTAAAAATATTATATACTTACCTTATAATTACATAAAACAGATTGCATCAGCATTCCCATGCAGGTTTTCCTAAATTATACATTATTAATTGAGTAAATTACATTTTTAATCATTTGAAAAAAAAATTAATAAGCAATGAATAACAATAATTTGTACCTACCCTAAATACAAAAGCTAAAATGAGTTTTTAAACATACCTTTCTAAATTGTAGGATCTTATTTTCGATCAACGATGATAAGCTTTTGTAGTGTATTACATCTTCATTGCACTGGGTGTGTTGTTATCTAGACTAATATTATACACAGGAAAAGTTGTAAGTTTGTATGTTTGTATCGGTAAAAGAAAATTCTTTCACTGGTGTAAAACTACTCTTCCTGTCTAGGAGTGATATAAGGTGTTACATTTTGATGAAAATGTTTTTATTACTTTTTTTACCAAGTGTTTGTTAATCAAGTTGGTAAAAAATATGTTTTATCGTTGTTTTTATCCTGAAACTTAGTACGATTTACTTTAGAGATAGTACTAAGCGTACTAAGTCGCGGGTGCTCTATAAAATAACCCCTAAATTTATAGACGTTATATAACTTTATCAAACGTCATACAGTACTGCGCACAAGAGTTATGCTTTTTTAAATTTGGGGGTAAACCTTCAACTATATTTATTGTTCACTTAATATCATAATTCTGAGACTTTCGGACGACTATTTCAGAACAACAATTTACAGGATGATGTTATAAAAATAAAATATTTATTAGTAAATAGTTTATTATGAATGTTTTGCAGATAATTTCACCGTTATAACTGTACACGAAAAGTTACAATCTTTCGCATAGAACAATGATCGAAATATCCAATTTCCGTACAAATGCATGCCACCATAGTATTTACTGAAAACATCTTGAAAATCTAATGTGAATACGTAGCGACCCTGTAACAAAAAAAAAACATACGTACAGTCATATCCTTATTATAGCAATGTGCCAGCTCGTAACTTATTTTTTTTTTCGTGATAAAAACTATGACTCCGAATTTCCAAAAATCCCTCTTAGGTGCTTTTGGTTACTGAAGGAATATAATATGTTTCGACTTTTAAATATCTAGCTCAACCGTTAAAGCTGTGCCTTGTCAGTCAGTGATAAGAATTATATTATAAAAAATAAATATAAAAGGAGTTAATATTGGACCACAGGATCCATAGATTAGCTCGCTTTTTTAGGCAATTTAAGATTTTTTCAGGCAATAAAGAATTAAAATAGAATTGGCAAGAAAGGATTTTTTTGAGGACATGATTAGCGCAGTTGGTAGCGACTCTGCTTTCTGCGCTGAGGGTGCCGGGTTCGAATTAGGGACGAGCTTTGTGTGTTGACCATGAATGTTTGTTCGAGACGAGTCATGGATGTTTAATATATATATAAGTATTATATACTGAGTTCGCCCTCAGTCCATTGCACGGTACCCATAATACAAGCGTTGCTTAGTGTGAGACCGTATAGTTGGTGTTCGACTGGCGATATTACTATTACTATGCTATGTTATGCTATCAGCCGAATGGCGTCCACTGCTGGACATAGGCCTCCCCCAACGACTTCCACACATCCCGGTCCTCCGCCACTCGCATCCACCGGCTTCCTGCGACGCGTGTGATATTATCGGTCCACCTTGTGGGGGGCCACACTACGTCTTCCAGTTCGTGGTCGCCATTCTAGAACCTTTCTGCCCCAACAGGCATCGGTTCTGCGAGCTATGTGCCACTGCCACTTCAACTTTGAAAAACTATTACTATATTACTGATCAATATTATCAAAAGAATTAATTAACTATAAGTACTTTTTTGATGACGCAATTGCCCGTAATGTTGAACAGGGTTTGAAGTATTGGTTTTATAACTAAATTTTCACAAGGATTGTTGATCTGGAGCCTCAGCATCTCGTTGCCATTCGATATGGCTAGCACTTTACCCTGTAATTAACAAAGATTCAAATTCATAAACAATTTACATACTTACCACTTAAAATAGTATATTTCAGAAGCATGTTTTGTAATGCAATTGTGGATGGATTAAAACTTTTGATGAATTTGAGCTTAGTTATATTATCATTAGCTCAAATTCAAATTGGCACTAAATTAATGATAGGATTGGTTGACTTTCACAAAACCTAACCCAAGTCCATCATTAGTTTACTACAATCACGAAGGACTGAATTCCTTTACGAATACTGGGTACTATACCGTTACCTCAGATTTATAAAACATTATCTTATTGTTGACGATCCCCTCTTATGCAGTTAATTCAGAAAAGAGTATACTGAGCCTGGAACCAGCGCTTCTTTAGCGCTGAACTGTGATATTATTATTTTATTTCAAATTTACATCAAAATTCATAATTACAATGCGCAGACGCGCAGGTTCAAGCCTTAGAATACCCTTTCCTTGGCAGCAGTGATAGCCAAGTTGGTAGAACGCTTGCCTTGGGAATTCCGGATTTCATGTGCGAATCTCATTTTCAACCATGATTATCACTTGCTAAACGGTGGAGGAAATCATCGTGTGGAAAACTGCATGTCTGGGAGAACGCCTCGAAAGAGGTGTGAAGTCCGCCAACCCGAACTGGGCCAGCGTGGTGGACTATGACCTAACATTGAGGGCAGGCCCGTGCCCAGCAGTGGGACATTAAAAAGGGCCGGAATTATATATATACCCTTTCTGAATCACCCTGAAGATATAATTATAGATATAATCACGACGAGCTCACGATGCCTGATTCTGTTGACAAACTATATTTCGGCTATCGGTACACAATAAAGTCTTACTTTTGTTGGAGACACATTCTCTGTTACAAGAAAATCAGACTCAATGCTGACGTTGTCTTTAACTATTGCGGTGTAAACGTTGCAGTCCCTGCGTTTTGGGCCTTTGCAGAGGTCCAGTTTTGTAATGGCGAGGTTGAAGTGGCCCTGAATAAAAAGGAACTTTAAGATAATAGTATAAAGTGGCGGTTGCAATGATCGAATGCGTATTACTTATGGCACATAGCTCGAAGAAGCTATTGCCGTTGGGATAAAAAGGTTCTATAGATTGGCGGCCTCGAGCTGAAAGATGAAGTGAAGAATTAGGTGTAGGTGTGATATTACACGTGTCGCAGGAAGTCAGTGGATGCGAGTGGTGAAGGGCCATATGTTGTCCATTAGCATGTCCAACAGCGGTCGTATTTCGACCGATGGATATATATTACAAACTCCACTGTACCGATTTCATTGATATATACCAGAACTAGCTGCGCCCGCGCTGCGATTAAAAAGTATGTCCTTTATCTCCCGGGACCATACATTTTACCGGGATAAAAAGTTTACAGGGAAAACCCGTTCTGGCGTGATTGAGTAACAAACATCCATTCATCCAAACTTTCACATTTATAATTTTAATAATGGGATTACTAGCAATGTTATAACAAGGAAACTCACATAATTCTTCTCCTTACGGACTAGAGCTAAACCAAAAGAAAATAAAGTAAACGTTAAAAATAACTTCATAATTATTGCGTTCGTTTGTTATATAATATAAAATGGAACTACTAGAGGAAACTGGATAAAATTGGCTTGGTAAGTTTTACTATTATGGGCTTGTGATAGGGCTGCTAACCCTACTATGCAGTTCAGGGGATATTCTGAACATATTAGGGCCCAAACTACTATAATTCAAAAGAAATAAAAATGTAACTACTACATTATGGTTATTGGATATCAAGAATTTAAATATGGAACTGCTATTTTTGCATAACAAATAGGCGTAATTATTTTGTTAATAATTTTTAGCTACTGACATAAATATTTCAACAGTCAGTTCAACAAAATTCTGAACATAATACTTATGGCTTCTAAATCGACAGCTGGGTGAAAAAATAACAAGTTGTTCTGTTTTTATTCACCATCCATACTTTTATACTAATATTATAAATGTGAAAGTTTGGATGGATGGATGGATGTGTGGTACTCATTCACGCCCGAACGGCTGAACGGATCTGGATGAAATTTGGCACAGAGATAGATTATAGTCTGGAATAGCACATAGGCTACTTTTTATCCCGGTAAAATGTATGGTTCCTGTGGGATAGATGTTTTAATTTTTCATACTTTTTATCGCGGGTAACACCGCCGGGCGCAGCTAGTCTACTATATTTTTGGGGGTCTCTAATATATTATTTTTGATATACAAAAGTTGGAAACCCTAGCTGCAAAGGCCATTAGTCGCTGGTGGTCTGATGCCTTAATGGTGTCGGTATCGTACATAATAACCAAAATAACAAGCTATCTAAATACAGGTAATATAGATGCAAATCAAATTGCCCTCCGGCATTAAAATTGTAACTACATTTATTATTTTTAAGTTACAACGTTAAAATAATGTTCGCAGGTTAAGTACAATGGTTTGAGTATACAATATAGTTCAAATGTATTTATGGAATGATTACAAAGGACTTTGTAACTTTAGATGTATTCATATCACTGTTTTTGTTAAATTCTGAAAAAGAAGTCAAGAGTTTAACCAGTCTGTTAGTTGTGTGACTCGACCTCGTTAACCGTTGGCGGTGATATTGTTGAATAAGGCCATACACTGTAGCTTAAGTTACTCATTGGTGGTATATATTAAAAAGCATTCTTCGTCGGCTTGTCCTCCATAACTCATTTTTTTTACAGAATACTCAAAATATTTTACATTTATATACACCTAACGTAGGTAGAGTACACAGAGGTAGAGCACACAAGATTCCAGGTTTGAAATTATATTGTAAAAAAAAACATTGGCTTGGAATATCTCCCAAACAGGACAGCGGATATGTGGCGGTCCATATTTGTGGCAGTAACCAATAGGGAAAGCAGGAACTTCTAATGTAATCGTAACGTCATCGAGAAAACATGCTATCACTGCCATTCTTAATTATGAACTCTGTGGTGCGAGAGGGATGGAAGTCGTTACGTTACCGAAACGGCACGTAAAATGGATTGTGCGGTACGGTAATATATCGCAAATTCCAGTAAATTTTCAAATGAATTAGACATTATGACCCATACACAGGCAAAAACAGGCAAAAGAAACATACTTAGTTACATTTGACCGATTTTGCCTGTGGGATAGTTTAACCGTGAAACTCTTTTAGTAGAGCAATGGTTGAATCCAACAGTGGAATCATAAGAATGGAAATGCAATAAAAACCACAGCTACCATTTTTTCTTTAAAATGAAGCGTTTGGCTTGTGTCCAGTAAAATGTATAAAGCTATGAAAACTTCTTGGGAATTACTTACTTCAGTGTCAATGTTCCGGAATTCCATTTGACTTTTCTTGCATTTCTTGCGTTCGAATACCTTAGGTATATAAAAAAAACTAAAACTATTGTTTACTCTTTCTAACTTCTCTTCCTTGCCTTCTCCTTTCGCTTATCAAAAATATTTAATATTTCAATTTGTTTCTTCATTTTCTGTTACCTACTGAATTGCCTTTGCTGTTCGAATATTTTATTATTGATCTGTTTATTCTATCGTACAATGTACATTTTTTTGTTGCTGTCGCTTTTTTGTAAGTTGGTCAATTTTACTGACATACTTTTCTGTGCTTTTAAACTCTTTTGAAGGTGAAATCAAAATAATTAACTAAACATGAAGGAAGCCATAAAGTCTTAAAAAGAAATGTGAAGTATTTTGTATTATCTTTGTTAAAAAAACTACGTCAATACGTTCAATAGCATTATGATTGTATTGTTTACACTAAACATCAAACCAAAACTTTACTAATAACTAAATGTAAACCATTATATTTTACTGCTATCAATAAGTTCATGTCTACCTATCAATTTTATACACAATGCTTCTTGTATACGGTGATGTGATACTGAAATTATGCAGCCTAGGACTAGTGGTTGCAGCTGGGGGGCTCTGGGCCGGCGCTGGAGTGGAAACAAGGCCTAAATACAGGGATGACCAAACTCTCGTTGGAGGCGCTATATGGAGTCAGACCATCATACCTATTGGATTGATGATATCGAAGATAGTGGACGAATATCTCGACAGATTCGTGCATAACTACTTCTTGATTTCTGGAATTGCAATTCTATGCAGCACCGGTATGGTCTTGGTTAGTTTTAATGTTCTATTCTTAGTGTGATTAAGTATTTAATAAACACGATAGAATATATCCGTTTACATGCGATGGGTTGGTGAAAGATGTTTCCTCCGTAATTACAGTACTAGCTGTTGCCCGCGACTTCGTCCGCGTGGTATTTAACAAAGACAACCGTTGACAATAGCCTGCTCGCCCATTCTGAGCGCCCGCGGGACGCATTGCAGGTTGTTGCTATCAAACTTAATCAGGCGCTGCGCTGCAACATTGGTTTTAATTTATTTTCATGAGATCCTATTTTTTTTCTAAAATAAAAGTAGCCTAAGTCACTCCTTGTTACATCAGCTATCTGCCAGTGAAAGTCCCGTCAAAATCGGTCCAGAAAAAAATTGTAAAAAATGTTGTTTCGGTAAAGGTAACGTGTATACATCCAAATGCACTTAGTAAAAAGCGGTTATTTTAATATTACAAACAGACACTCCAATTTTATTTATATGTATAGATAATATGATTTCACTGGTCTCCATCAACAACCTTCTAATCGTTTTACAGATCATAGGAGAATGCAAGGCAATGCGTCGAAACAGGCAGATTCATAGAAACCGGTCTTCGCATGGGACACCTTCGCACGGTGTGTCTTCGCATGGTGTGTCTTCGCGCGGAGTGTCTTCGCACGGAGTGCCTCCGCACGGCATATCTTCGCGCGACGCATCTTCGCATAGCATATCTTTGCACGGCTTGCGTTTGCATGGCGTATATTCGACGACTAACGAGGGGTACGACAAGATCTACTTCACTATAGGAGTTTTAAGCATCGTGGCCGCCTCGTTTAAGCTGTGTGAACTTTTGATAGTACTAGCAATGGCTAAGTAGCAATTGGTATAGCAAATATTTAAAATCATACTAATTTCAATAATGATTATCGCTTGCTGTACGGTGAAGGCGACTATCGTAAGGCAACCTTAATCTTTCGAAAGCCGTGTGAGTTCACCAACCGGCACTGGAATAGCGTGGTGGACTATGGTCCAAATTCCCGTCACATTGTCACCTGGTATAATAGCAATAGAATCACCCACTATTAGATTGGGAAGAAATAAAATCGAAAAAAAACTGAATTCCACCGGTGTTTCAAGTCAATTCATGTCCTTGAATAAAAAAATCAAACTACTTCGGAGCCTTCTCCCAATTTGTGACGAGTCGGCTTCTAGTGACCTCCCAATTAACATGGAGCAACTAGCAAAGACTTACCGAGATCCAATTAATGAGTAGGAATACCTGTAAATAAAGTTTACCGAGGTTCAGAGTTCTAAAGGCTTGCCCAAACTAAGTCATATAACATATTATGTGTCAGAACAAAAGCCGGCACCGCCAGTTTATCGTACCTTATGGCGAAGCCCACTTCATTACGCTTCTCAATGAATTATTATATTACAAGATTATTTTTCTAAAAAGTTTTTTGTTAAAAAATATTTACCAATAGAATAGGTAAATACGTGGCCTATGTTTGATTTCTTAGTTTTTTATTGCTGATAATAATTTAAAGTACTAATTTATGTTCTATCATAATCATACCTGTGTTATATTATTTGATATCTTCATCGGTCGCCGGCATCTCTAGATATTCTCCAGCATAAGACGGCGAGTTTTCATAAATAATAATTAGTTTCTAAATAAGTGTTTGAGAAAGGTCAGCGTTATACACATTGGAACGCTAATACAATAACAGCACTATTCTTTACTATACAATTCGTGTTTGGTCAATATCACTGTTGATTATTCGAAAAATTCTAAAACTCGGGCACATTCAATGCTACGAAATATACGAGCGATATGGCGAAGTAGTATTTAGTGTAAGTAATTTGTAATGCTTCAGAGCCCCAAAATATGTCTTAGATTGTTACAAAGATTCAGATTGTGTATTATAATAAAAAATATCTTAATAAGTGTTTTTTTTTTCTATAGTAATTACCAATTATTGTATGTTACCTTCATATTATATCGCCTGAATAATATTATCAAGGTTTCGTTCACACGTCTGATTTGAAAATAACTTTGACTGCTATAGCAAGAACTGCAGCGCATAGCTTGCTGTGGAGAATGCCTTAAATAGCGTCCGTCTATATAAAGTAATGATCGCTTCTATTGTATTGTTTTAATACGAAGACTGTCATGTGCAAAGGATCCGTTTCGCACTTACGCAGATAAATAATATTCAAGATGCCGTTCGGATTGTAAGTACAGTTTTTTTTTATTTTAACTTTTGTGTGTCCTTTAGCCAAAAAACAAGGTTAAAAGGCCTAGTTCATTGGTTACGGGTAGTAATGCACAGCTTGTATGTGGTTGGTAGGTACGCAAGTTCTCAGCCAAGTTGCAAGAATCAAATGTGTGGAATTCACTTGCCTACTTATCTCAACTTGCGAAATTTCCGACCTGTTTAGACGAGGATGCTTGATAACTTGCGTACTATATGTGTGTAAGCCGATCATCAGTGTTGCATGCCAACCACGAAGTCCAGGGTTGAAGTCGGTAGTGTAATGTGTTTTTTTTTCTAATAAAAACTGTGTAGTTCACCTGCCTAAACCGTATTGAAAAAATACTTTAATTTGTTCCAGAATATTCAATTTTTTTCTAGAACTTTTTTAAATGTTTCGTTCCCTACAAACCTGATTCGGACTTTTTCAGCCGGAAATTGATTCAGCCGTTCTCAAGTGATGCGCTCACCAACGAACAGCATTTCATTTTTATTTACGATAGATTCTGCCAAATCTGAAAGCGTCCCTACGTTTAATTTGTCTTATACTATTGATAACACTATACTTACACAGACAGACTCATCAAGCGTTAATTTGATTGTTTCAGTATATTAATAACTGGACTTCTGGCGTTCGGAGCCTATTGGACGACGAAGTACCTGATGACCATGCCAGAGGCCACGTCCACGACGGTGACATCCATCATGAATGCTTCAACACCTGCTATATAGCCTCGGCTTTATTTAGTTTGTAAGTTTTGCTATATAAAAGTGATAATGCGATGCTATAATAATCGATGCAAGGTGTTATTTATGTTTAAATAAAGTACGTGGGAGTTTTATTCCGTTTTTTTTTCATATTGCCAGACGAACACACCAAATAGGTTTATAGTATCACACTAAGAAACATGATGTATCATGAGTACCGTACAATAGACTGGGTCAAACTCAGTATATAAAACTTATATAGATATTAAACACCCATGACTCGGTTACAAACATTCGTGGTCATCACATAAAGTTGGCCCTAACAGGATTCGAACCCGGGACCCTCGGCACAGAAAGCAGGATCACTACCAGTTGCTTAGTTGGGGGCGTTCAGTTGGTGTGTTCGTTTGGCGATACTATTATTATGCCTGCGGGCTACTCAATAACTTATGTCCACGCCTACGAAGTCGCGGGCAGATCTAGTCTTGACAAATATACATTATATTTTATTGTTTGTGTTCTATGTTGGCCCTGTGTGACAGAGCAATTTGGATGTATCCCATTAAACAAGTTGGATGTATCCCCGAACCGATGCGCCTTGCCAGGCACCTAGAAATTCCAATCAGTTTGGTTGATCATTTAAAAACAAGACCTACATCCACCATTCCATCTGCTGAACGTAGACCTCCCCCAACAAATGCTACGATGCGGATATTGTCATTTGTCTACTTCATTCAGTGCAGTCTCATTTCTTTTTGATGTAGCGGTCGGTTCAGCGAGCTATGAAGGTACCATTTCAGTTTTCCAAATTTAAAAGGTATATGGGTGAATAAATTCTCTACGGATTGTCTAATTTGTAATGAATGAAAATCACTTACTATCACACCGGTCTGTGTAGAAAGCGATGATCATTATAAATGAACTCGTTTTAGACAATCAAACCAGAAAGGTTCCCATGGATGACCTATGTTTGTTCAATACTCTCTTTTGTTCGTTTCAGCAAACATAAAGCTGCGTTTAGAAACGGATTCATAAACTGGTGCACGCACGCATTATTATTTTCATTTGTTTTGCAGTAGATGCGAAATTTATGATAGATCAGATATATCATTAAAAGAAAACAGACCGCTTAATATTGATTTCTTATATTTACGCGAATATTACACATTGAAATGAAACTAATTTTAAGGACCTCTATAGATCTCTTAATTTTTTTTAATGATAGGAAAGGTTTTTATTTACATTTGTTGACTATTTATTTATGGCAAATATACCAGTAGCGGATCGACACTATTAAACAGTATAGATAGGTAAATCAAAATTAAATGAAAATATGAGGTAAAATATTTTTTAAATACCTTCTAAAACTGATTAATACATTACAGGTAATAATAACTACTCTACCACTATGAACAGATTACAAAAAATAATAAAATAAATGCATGGTTCCTTATTATATAATCACCATTGATAACTCACCCTAACAGGAGCCTAAAGGCCATTATCAGTGCCATTACTCTTCTTCAGTTTCATTGATTCAGTATATTTGCAATGAAACACTGATAACATACTACACTACTACTACATTTGTGTAATAGTTTGTTTTAAGGGAAATGGCGTATGCTTTGTGAGTAATTGTGTTTTAAATATTATGTTTAATAAATTGGTAATTTACGAAATTACATTTTTTTTTATAAGTTGCTTTTTTACAATTAAATAAGCAAACTTTGAGTTGTGCTATTACTGCCACAATTGCATATTATGTTTTTTTATTTAATTTTTAGCAATATAAATATAATGAATAACGTTTAATTTATGTTAAATATTAACTCCCGTTATATAAGTTTTGACTAACTTACAAGGGAATTTTAAAATATTTCTTAGAAGTAAACTTACTATATTAGGGTGGTACTATTTTTTTACCGGATCAAAATATATATTAATTGACACATTGTTCTATGAAACCACATGGGGCCATAAAGTATATTCTTTTGTTTCAGCTTGATAATCACCGCCATGTTGGTGCTAGGTACGTACTGGGCCACGAAGTGTGTGCTGAATAAGTGCACAGACGACAAGAAATTCACCACAGAGGAACCGTCCAGTACAACCGATGGAGCAACTGGAGGGTTGGAGGGCACCACCAGATCGTTTTTTAATTACTAGGACTTTTTATAACATGTACTCACCTAAGAAGCCGCGTACTAGCCGACCGAGGAGCCTTGCAAGTGCTTTGTCATGCTCAATCAAGACCGCCCGAGGCAAGCACATTGAGAGCCTCGTCTCCTCGCTCGAGCGCTCGCGTGTGTCGTTTGCAGGAGTCAGTTTTACTTCGCTTAAACTGATTTCTCGGGTTGCATGTCTCCGCGGAAGCTTAACGAGGCTGCACGATCAACTATTACGCGGTTAACAGAAAGTTAAGCCCATAAGAGACTGCGCTCAGAGAGCCTTGAGCAAAATCCTGTTACGTAGCGTAACGTTACCGCAAGCGTATTCCATCGCGCTCACACCACAGTCTTATTACATAAGTATGACAGTGACAGCATCCTCTCTAGATAACATAACGATTACAGGTGTTCCTGCTTACCCTTTCAACCTTTGTCACTCTCTGGGGTTCAATATTGCGGGGTCGTTGTTGAAGTGACGCCCCCGGCGGTTAATCACTTCAAGCAGGGGATAAAAGTCCCGTGTTGCCATCTTTGAACGATGTGACTGTAATATCGTAATTATGTGGTTATTTATTGTTAAAAAAGTACTTCCTATGTATTATAAACTGTTTAAACTGATTAATTACAGTTACTTGTGAATACGGATTAAATAATAGACGGGCTCCAAACTTTCCTATACGTCCTAAATTCTAGTTTAAGACATTCGATAGCACTACACATTATCCGATAAATAGGATAGGATTGGATTGGATCGGAAAGTGTGGAGCCTGCTTTAGTCGTATTATCTTCTTTTAATTATATCCTCATATACATCTTGTTATCCAACGAACAGCCGACATCTGAACATCACACGTTAAAATTGCGAGTTTTAAACGGGCTCTGTGATGGTATAACTGGCCGGAAAGGAAACTCGAAAATTCTGTTCATCGGAACTTCCAGAAAGTAAACAGTCATTTCGAAATTCTTCGAGTGGAATTGCTTTAACAAACAATAAACAAATTGTTATTTTAATGGTAACAATGCATTTATTAATTATTCAATGTATGGCGGGCATACAGTCGAGTTAACAAGTATAATTAGCATCGGTCATTCATCGATACAAGAAAATCACATAACAAGTAGAAAATGGTGGTGGCTGGATTGTAAGTTTTATTTTATACTAACTGTCCCGGCGAACTTCGTACCACCTTTTACATACGTTTTTGCCCACTACTCATGCGCATATATAGGGTATAACAATAACAGTGTTAAATATCTTAACAGGGTTAATATTAGGTTATAAAAATAACATTCCCAAAGAAATAAATAAAATTATTAGACATTTAAAATGACAACCTGTACCTACTAAACACATGGCCAAGCGTTACAATTATTTTATACATTAACATGATCCATGTAACTTAACAATTCATCGCTTAAAATATTTTACACTATTTTTGTTATACTGTGTATAGGTATATGCGTAAATATTTTCGCACTTTTGGAACAGCCTGTATGATATAAGCTGCATCATTATTACGTACTTGGAATGCCATAGTATCGAGTGGTAGAACTAGTCTCTCCAGCCGAATTCTCGTCACGGCCACCAATCTAAACAGAGCTTAGTGAACAACATAGGAGATAAGTGTGGGCGAAAGCATAAGTACACCCCTTCCTCCATTTCAGTCAAAGTTCGAAGGGATAGACATCAGGCACATGACCGACGCCTTCACGTGCTCTCCGAGGCACGAGCAAGTGATGATTGTCATAGTTGCAAATTAGTTTCGCACGTAAAATCTAGAAATCTCAGAGTGAGCTGAGGTTTGAACCTGCGGCTCTCGTTTCCAACGCGAGCGTTCTGCCAACTTGCCTGCAACTGCTTGTTATTACTACTACCTACTATAAGTAATTAAAACTAACTTGGTTGTTTATACATTTGTTTATAAAAAGAAATAGTAGAGGACTTTATTTTCAATTCCGAGACCGAGTTCGCCCTTAGTAAATATTTTGTTTGTCAGTTTTAACATCACGGAATAATGATGAATCTTTGCATCGTAATAACCCGAGTTATGACCCAATGCAGTATTTTTTTGTCGAATTGATTTATTTATGTCGCAGTATATGTGTGATGCCATCACTCATTGTAGAAATAGTTATTTTTTAATTTTACTTGACGACTTCTTTCAGCCTGCTTTTATCAACCGCTTTGATGGTCAGCTTATTCCTGGGTGGAAGATTCCTACTGGAGTTGGATCGCCAGAACAACGACGTTCCCGTTGCTAACTTAACCGGCTTAGGTTGAAATGAATTCAATAAAATAGTAAGTTTATAGTTACTTAGTATCTGCGATCGGTCTAAAACGGTATTTTTCTAATTCTAGGAGAAGACAGACTTCTGAAATTGATGTCCGGAAAAGTTATTGGATGATTTTAAACAAGAATGACTAAGTTCTATTAAATCTTGTTTTGCAATTTTATGTAACAACTATTAATGCATCTTTTTAATTATTTAAAACTTTTTATGTAACAATTAAATAAATATAGAAATATAAATTAGTTTGTATGATTTTAGTAGTAGTAGGTACCTATTAGGAACTCTTGAATTTAAATAAAATCTGCGTGGTTTAGAGGCCTCTTTTCCTTATTTTTGAATAGTACGTGGTAGAATGTAACGTACCTATCCATAATCTAAATAATAAACAATTACAGCTCAGACTGATCAATAAGCTACGTAATGCTTTACAATAATGAGACAATACCTTTGTTTGTTTATGATCGGTGTCGCTTGATATAATCAAATTTTAGTCCTCAATGAGACGCAGGCAGCATCAGTGGAGTCTTATTTTTACGTGATTATTTGGAAACAGAAGGAATTGAGACTAACAATGGCAGCAGGAGCGTAAGTGTATTTTAATTTATAATTTAAGTAATCATGGTGTAATTAGAATATATTGGGCTGGTACAGAATAGAAAAAAGAAGTTAGACAGTTTATTTAGTCTAAATATTAAATATATGCGCTCATTAGCGTAGCTGCTTTTAGATTAGGACTTATAAATGAGTTAAGCACACTTTTTAGTTCAAATTATTGTAAGAATTTCATCCCTTGTCTGTCTTATTAAAAGTCCTCTTTCTCTCGTTTTTCTTAATTTTGTTTTGTTCCAATATTAATAAAGCTACCAATCAACTTGATTATGATGATAAGCATCGATATTTACATGGAGCGACGGCTATTAGCCCTCCGATACCCAAATAACGTGTCAGAATTTTGAGGGATAGACTTGGGCTAATATGGTCTGTGGTAAGTACGGTTATAAAATGGCAACCACGAGTTGGACTATCATAGCGGTGGCGGATGGCTGTAATGTGTGGCTCCCCCAACGACTACATTGGGGGAGGCGTATATCCAGCCGTGAACGTCTTCTAGCTGGTGGTTGGATAGATGGATCTTGTGTATCTTATTGAAAGTAGAAATAGTTGGATGTAGGTATATCATATTTTGATGTTACAGCATTCTTCTGCTTGGCGCGGTTGCTTTCTCAGCATTTTGGACCGCGAAGTTCTTACGTGAAGTATACATGGATAGCTTACAATTCCGCGATGATACGGGGGGCTTCTTAGAAAATAGCACCACGGACCGTCCAGAATTCGTAGAATACGTAGAATGACCCGTTTTCACGGTAGATACGATTTACTTTGTATAAAACTGTTACATGTGTTTTGATTTTCTATGTTTGTTTCTTGTATTATTAACTTGTGAGTAATTACATTTTATGTGTGATGTGATGTATTTTTAATAATGATTTTATAATAATTATAAAATATATCTTCTATATAAGTATATTGCATTTCCCTGGTCTCATGTTCACCATGATGATCTATACACTCAAACTACATTAAGAATACGGATACATTGCAAATGTTAAACTACTAAGTGGCGCCCGCTAAAGGAATACCAAATAGCAAAGAAATACCATTTCAAATGCCGCGATCGGAATCGCGCGTTTAGCTTTCGCAATACTAACGGTAGGTTACTCACTCAAGATATTGATCAATTTATTATTCCTTTTGCGGGCGTCACTAAGTATTTATAAACTCACCATCTATCCTTATTCTGATAGTATACAATACAATAATATAACCTGCTTAACGGTGAAGGGAAATATCAGGTTGCAACCTGCATGTTCGAGAGAGCTTTACCGGTTTCGGAAAGAAGTGTAGAAACGACTAACCCTTTATCAAATAGTGTTATGTATCTCCCTCGTATTATGAGGAGGCTTTTGCCCAAAAATGTGACGATAAATTGACTTATTATTACTATTATTATGGTTAGGTATTTTAGGCTTTAGTACGGGCATTCCACTTAGACCCTCTCGTTAAAACCCCTGGGAATCGAAGGGTGCTTACTATTGCGTTGCTTATTCACCTACCTCCTGAGCGCCTGCTCAGTGGATCCAAGGATACTTCACATTTCACATTGCACTTTGGACGATACTTATTTATTTGCAGATTGCGTGGAATTTTTTTGCCAAAAATTATAATTTAACATGTTACGTTACTCATTTGCAGGTTTTTGATGATGGGATCATTAGCATTTGCGTTCTACTTATTCTCGCGGAACCTCTATGCGCAGTTGAAGGCAACTCTTTTTGATGACAGTGAAGCTGCGCTTAAGAATATAACTAATAGTACCTTTAATAATAGTTCGTATGCAACGCCAGGAATGTAAGAGACAATCAAATTAAGATATGATGTTGTAAATATTAAACACTATTATTTATTTATATAATAGCAGTTTAATTAGTACGCATGTACTCTCTAAATCGGATACTGAATAACTGTAGTTTATGAAAGACGTGTTACATACTATCCATCTTCTTCTCAGTTGGACACTCGTGCCAGAGTAGTCGTCGTAATGTATTCTCAATGGCCCTTGCTATTGAAATTTTCTCCAGGTATCTCGGTATGGCATTTAGGGGACAGTGACTATTGGGCACATTAATCTTGAGATCATGGATTGGGCGTGACAGTTTTTATCAGACAATGGCGACCTCTTGTAAACCTCGCTACAAGAATCATGTTCACCGCGACGATACACAGATGGCGCTGCATACGACGTCTAGACCAAATGAAGATTCTCCATACAAAACTGAGCTCGCTATTTGATTCTTGTAGCAAGGTTGTCAAGATGTCACAACAAGACCAACCCATCGTGTATTACCGACCACATGGCCGTTTACCTTCTATCTTGGATCATCAGATGTTCCAAAGAATTATTATTTCGGATGATGTTTTTGACAAATGTATGGATTCATAATTCAACTCTCGTCGAGTTAAATCCATGTTCTTTCAATATAAATAACTTGTCATGATGGGTGTTTTTCAGAAGTAGAAACAGGTTGATGGTCATAAAACTGTACCTATGTGTTAATAATTGTGTGTTTGGTACGACGGAAATTACACAATAATTAACTCTCCACAATTAACTAAGAACATATCATAGACAGAAAAATAAAAACATAAATTCGTGTTTAACATTTTTTTATATTTTTTAAACTGTCGGAACATTAAAATGATCAACAAAATGTACATTTTGTTCTGACCCTCAAATTCATAACAGATGTGGTTGATTTTTAATGGCTTTCAGAGGCGTTTTAAAGCAGAAAAGTGTTTTGTAATTCCATGGTAAATGGCTTAAGAGATTTTATGTATTTGAGGGTGTGTATCTACGTGTTGTGCAATTAAATTAAACTATACACTTGCTCCTTTAAGTATAAAGTGAACACTTACATAATAGGAAGGTATATTATATATATCACAATTTACATTTATGACATAGATCTTCGATCATTGTATAGGCTCATGGAGGAAATATGAAACCATGGTCACAGGATCACAGAGAATCATATCAAGTTTTAGTTACATTATCATAAAATCTGACATCCTAGA
The DNA here is from genome assembly GCA_905333125.1 of Pheosia tremula. NCBI lineage: Eukaryota > Metazoa > Arthropoda > Insecta > Lepidoptera > Notodontidae > Pheosia > Pheosia tremula. Next base: position 6,696,719 of record HG995404.1, on the reverse strand, counting down.
GCTCTATGTCATAGATATAGTATTAAAATATAATAATATTCCCTTATCCCCTTATATCCACTTAGTGCATGAATTGGTTTATTTATATAAACCAATTCATGCACTAAATTTTTGGTATATTATTATACCAAAAATTTTACCACTAGGGCTTACCAGATTTTTTTTGACTTGGTATATTGAGATAATTATTTCCTATGAAAGAAAATATGGATACAATAAATAATCCTCCGAGATTCTTAATTAATATTGTTTATAAAGCACGCAGGATATAATTATCATTTCTATCATAGGGTAGGTATGTCCACTAGGATTTGAAACGTACGTAATAGCAAGGCCGTGGGCAGGGGGGCGAGGATTGGGGGTTCAAACCCCCCAAAATGCCTTACCTAATCTAACGTTTCATACATAAGTAATTTCCAAAATATTATCTTCGACTTTTGTTGTTATTGTTGTTGCTTATTATCTCTGGTCTAGAGCTCGACCCCACCCGAAGTGAATTCCTGGCTACGGCCCTGCGTATAAGGTACCTAAAACATTTGTGTATAATAAATAACTTGACTCTTGAATAATATTCTGTTAACAATCACGAATTTCTTTACTTACGTTTCTTAAAATATATTCCACACCTATTCTAGGTTACTTACACGGTACCATTAAAGTATCATCCGTTACTCCAATTTACTGACAATAAGTATTCATATTATTTAAATGAACAGTTGCCTACTACATATCTAAATGTCTAATAAAGTTCGTTGTATGTTTGGCTGATCGTCACGTAAAATCGGCTTAACCGATTTTCATTACATTTGATATAGAGGTTGTAAGTACCTACTCTCGGATAACATACAGGCTACTGTTTTACTGAAAATCCACGCTGGGAGAGCCACAGTTGAAGGTAGTTTCTACAAAAATACAGAGGAATTAAATTGTAAAAACTATGAATCTGTACATGAATCATTTCTGAAAGTGAAACAACACTATCGACTAATTATTGTATACTTATAACAACTCAAGATATTAATGTCAATTGCTACTTACGGTAGCAGTTGCAAGAACTTGCGCGGTCTATGTTTAAACCACTACAGAAAAAGACTAAACAAATATAAAAACCCCCTCCCCGACCCAAAACAAACGTTTAAAAAGTCAAAAACAATATTGGATAATTCGATTTCAACTGATTATTTATCATTAATGGCGTTGGGGACTGTTCAGGAAATAAAATAAAGTGACTAACTGAACGGTCCCCAACGCCATTAATGTTCAATGATTATATTTAAAAACGAATACGTTGTAACGGCCGAACAACACATAGCTAAGAATCATCCCGATTTAACTAGCTCTCGAATTAAACAGCTGGGTTGAAATCGGTCCACACGTTTGAGTGCTACAGTGCCATGGACAGACACAGAGAAATATAGGCCTCAAACTGATAAAACCGCGACGCTTGCGTCGTAGTAAACCGAATGAAGTAGCGGGTGTATCTTGTCAATATCTTAAAAAAATATGATTAAATAAGATGTGATGTCATTGCAAATTTACGCTAAATTCCAAATTTATAATTGCATTAGAAAAATACTTTCTGACAGATTTATATTTGTGAAGCCATTGTAAATTGATTATTTCTTTCTATAAATTTGGGGGTTATTATTCAACTTATAGTGTAAAAACTACATGATAATAGCATTTTTTCTTAAGTTTTCTTATCCATGTTCTTTTTCCTCTTCGGATAAATTCCTTCCATGCCTTTTCCGAATGGTGTTTCTGAATTTGTTGTTAAGTAGTAAGATCCTTCCGCACTAGAACAATAAAAAAAATATTTTCATTGATTGCCTTGTCCAGATAACAGCGTTCCACGTTCCGCGTTCTTTATATTGTATGGGCGGTCAGCATCCCATACATTTTAAAGTAGGTACCGCTGACCACTTTCTGTCTATTTAAGATGTTCGGTATGAAATTTTGTTATACATTTTCAATTCAGCGTAAGTGTTCAGTCTGCACTAATCACGTTACGTCATCATGTTATGGACGTCGTCATGTTTCTGAAGGTATATTTTTAATTGGCACAGTTGTTAGTGACCATGCATTCCGTGCCGAGAGTTCATGGTACGAATACCGGTAGGGCAATATTTTGGGCTAAGCATGAATGTTTTTATCTGAGTAATGGATTTTAAATAATAAGTAGGTAATTATATTCTGGGATCTTCCTCAGTCCTAATACTACTAATAATACAAGCGTTGATTAGTTTGGGTCCGTAAAGCTAGGGTGTTCGTCTAGCGATATTTACCTAGTATGGAGTGTTTGAAACTCCCATGGGGACCAAATGGTCATTCAGATGCGTAAGTACTTACTTAGTATCACAATTAAGACCCATATACACCATCCCTACTTCAGGAGTAGGATTCTCCCTGAATTTGTGATAAGATTCCGCGGGTGACGCCGGGAATCCATCTGGGTTCCGCACGGACTCCGCATAGAACCGCCACGATCTCCAGTGACTACATAAATCTGAAACAATATACATGTCTTTTTACAATGGTGTAATTAAGAAGTGTTTTCATAAATTATTGTCTGTTTCTTTGTGCTTCACGCAAAACTACTTAATGGATACAAAATTAGTTATAATGATTATTGGATAGCTTATCCAACCCGGCTGCCGTCAAAAAACACAAAAAGAAAATTGTTATTTCTCTTATCAATTACCAATTGTTATTTCTCTTATCAATGCGTCAAGACCCCATCGCTGTCAAGGGTTAATCAATGATTATATGAACAGTACATCAAGTGCGAGATTACTCGTAAGCTAACAGTATACTTTATAGTCCACGTAACTAGACAATTTGTATGGAAAATTGAATAGCGCCTCTAGCGGACGGAATTTAAAAGGTTCAACTCTCCATACATACCAAATTGTCGAAATCCGTAGACTATAAAGTATACGGTTGGCTTACGAATAATCTCACACTTATCGTACAGAAAACACGGGCTTCGATAGAGGACACTACATTGTTATCTATATTTTATCCCATCAGTAAGTTATAAGGTGTCTGCACACCGCCAAATCGCCAAGCTTGGCGGCTCAACCCTGCGAAGCTACTTTGATAAGAACGTTGACCCCTCGTCTTTTGGCCGAGTATCTGCTATACCGTTGGGCGAGTTCAGTGTGTAGATACCATGTCAGAGCAAAATGAAAGACCAACAGCCGAACCGATAGTAGCGGATGTTCATTCACCAGAGACATTTTTTTTTTCATGATGCCGGATGATACACCAACCGCGATAGTGGGTACAGCGATTACAGATAATGTTTTATAGTTACATGGTAATCACGCAATCTGAACATTATTCTGTGTCATTTTAAGAGATAATGGCGAGTAGTCACGCTATATCCGAGCATGGTGACCTTTTCAAACCTTTTCATATCATCCAATACGTGCGGTAGTTAGTAGAATAAAAGTTTTATTTTCTGTAGTGATTAAATATTCGTGGTAGGTAGGAAGTAAGTTAGTTGCAGAAAGACTTCTATAGATATCTAAACAAAGCTTAAACTTACTTATTACCCCTCATATAGTTGCGTTGGGGGTTGCGACATAGATATAATATACAGCACATGACATTCCTACTCTAAAATACATAACTACATACCACTTATATTTAAGAACTAGCTGTTGCCCGCGACTTCGTCCGCGTGGTAATTAACAAAGACTCAGCCGTTGGCAACAGCCTGCTCGCGTTCTGATCCCGCGGGACGCATTGCAGATTGTTGCTATCAAACTTTAAGCAGGCGCAGCGCTGCAACATTGGTTTTAATTTTTTTTCGAGAGATCCATTTTTTTTTTCTAAAATAAAAGTAGCCTAAGTTACTCCTTGTTACATCAGCTATCTGCCAGTGAACGTCCCGTTAAAATCGGTCCAGCCATTTCAGAGATTACCTGGAACAAACAGACAGACAGACAGACAGACAGACAGACGGACAGACAGACAGACGGACAGACAGACAGACAGACAGACAGACAGACAAAAATTGTAAAAAATGTTGTTTCGGTATAGGTAACGTGTATACATCCAAATGCACTTAGTAAAAAGCGGTTATTTTAATATTACAAACAGACACTCCAATTTTATTTATATGTATAGATGTATAGATGTATAGATGATGGAGCAACTTTCATGCAGAGTGGTAAAACCAGTTACACACAGCCAGATCGGACTATGATCTGAGAGAGATAGAGCTATAGGGAAATACAGCTCGCTGATAGTTTGGGTTTTAATAGCGGTTTTAAGCACCATTTTACACAACGGTACGGTAACGTAAGCGTGTTCTATCCCGCTCAAACTTGATAGTGACAACATGCTTTATGGATGACGATACGAATACATTACGAGTTTCTGATAGGTCTACTGTGATGAACAGCTTAAACAAAGAGCGTGTTCCCTGCCGCTTACTTGCAGGCTGACAGTGACATAATGATTTCTCGATAATTATACTTTAGCAGAAAAGGGAAGATATTCCATATATGTTACGTGCTCCGAATACTCTCATAGCGCGTTTCAGGATTGTATTGAGAATTGTCAATTGTTCTAAGTGTGTCTGCAGCGCCATCTCTGTAGCTTGTGGCGCTGTTGAAGTAGTCGCTACAATACGATTAGGTTAGATGTTTATGCTACATATAAGCGCTGTAGCTCTAGCAGCATCTGTTTTCTTATGGTAATGTAAGATTATTCCATCATACTAATACTACAGGTTTTATATATATGAATGGCAGTGACAGCATGTTTTCTCAATGCCGTTGCGATTGCATTAGGACGTCCTGCTTGGTATGTATGTAATGGGTATGAGAAATTATACTCACTATCGTCGGAGAGCGGTACCGGTGCAAACCGGGGACATCCGGGCTGGACGCTCTTCCCCCCATTGGGCCAGAAGTCCGCGGTCCCGGTCCGGACTGGCGCTCCGTACCCACCAGCGTCCGTGTGGATCACGTCCACAAACGTGGCGTCCTTAGCGTTGATGTGTTCCATCACCACGCCGTCCGGATAGAACGCTGGAAAAGCAGGATCTAGTGCCGTTACTCTGAAATGTCGGTAGGACTTCATTAATTAAACAGTTTCTTTCTACTATTGTATGTCTAGCCAGAGTGTCCATATTGGTGGGAATGACAAGGTTTAGTCCGACCCTTGGTACGCGAGATAATAATAGTTCATATTCGCTCGTTGGAGCCACAATAAAAGGTCTTTTTCAGTGTAGTGAATCATGGTCACCTTGCTACCACCACGTGTGCATGCTCTTCAGCTAAGGAAGCATAAAATAATGCTATCTTTGGATTGCCCCTATCGGATGACGTTGAGACGAAAGAAAAATATCTGGACATGACACAATGAGGTGATTATTAGGGATGGTTAGGGCGGAAACTAGCTCAAGGCCACTTCGCGGCTTGTTGGCTTTTTCTTAATCAGTGTAAGCGAGGATAGTGCTTAAGTTCAACATTTTTAATGTTCTTTTTAGTATTTGTAAAATAAAACCAGATGCAGTGAGTTGCTATTGCCTCATATTATTGAGAAAGGGCGTTACCGTTTAACTGTCTTATTGTATTTGTTCTTGAGCTCCCTCGCAGTGTAGCCAGCGACATGACTGCCCAGCGAGTGACCAATCACGTGAAACTTCTCCAAAGGTAGACCCGACTCCAATAATTTATTAAGTTCTTCTGCGACCGCCGTCCCCACCTGGAAATTTTTAATTTGGAACTGTATTTTTTTGTTTTCTTTTTAATTTATTTTTCAACCAGAAAATGGCAGCGGCAATAGTACTCTTTGAGATTGTTTTTCTTACATTTATTAAAATGTTACATTTTTAAGTATTTACCTTTTTGGTATTTCTAGCAGCATTTACTAAATATGAGCCGTGAGCCATATTGGACCAGTCTAATAAAATTACGTTTGTGCCGGGCCTGGATTCTAAATAAGCGTTTACCACGACCTGAAATGATAATAAAAATTAAGTATTATTGTTAGTATAAAACTATTTAAACAGAATCAACGTCAAAAAATCTAATTTGCTACTAATGGCTAGTAAAAACAATTTTAATTTTTTTTATTTTAATCAAGCTATTAGCCATAAAGTGTCAAAATATTAAGAGAACCATTTGCTCAACTTAAAAGTAAGAATGTTTGTTTTTCGTTCGTCTTCTCTATTGCCAGCCAGTGCGAAAAACCAGATCAATAAATAGATTTTATTCAAACCTATTTTCACATGACTAACCTACCTAATGGTATTATGGTGTGTTTATGTAATTTTACCATAGATTGTCTGGATATTGATCTCTAAGTTTCACCTATTGGTTAAAATTAAATCGGAAAGGTTTAAGGAAAACATATAATTTTCCTCATTCATAAATAGTTTTTATTATTTTTAACAAGAACATTAGGCAAACCACTCACATAAATTATTATAAAATACATTGTTTTCCGTTTGTGTGGCAGTTGTAAATACCATGAATAAACTAATCCGGAAACGTCAATACAGTAGTGGTTAGAGCGGCCGCGCTTACAACCGAATGGTTCCGGGTTCAATCCCTACCCTCTAGATATTAAGCTGACATTTTAGAATTATTGTCCGTGTGGAAAAAATAGCTGAACTAATTTTATCGAGACTCTCTCTATTTAATAGAAAAAAAATAGGTAGGTACAATATGATTTTTGCGGATCGAGCAGTAGCGAATAATCGACTGTTGCCCAGGCAACCCCCAACAAGAAAAAGCAGTACCTATAAATTATACCTGGATGCTCTCTTGCTGCGCCAACTCGATAAAGCCGTGGGCGTAAAGCACAGTGGGGTTCTTCTTGTTGAACCCTTTGATTTCGAACAACCGCGTTGCTTGGCTGAGGGGCAAGTCCACGTAGTCATCGATTGTGTTCCTGACAACAAGACATCATGTTTACAGAAAACACTTAGAACCCGGCTTTTGTAGGCGTTGATACAGGATATGGGGTTTTGTTTAGCTCCCCCCTGCCTTTTTAATAGCAATTTCGTATGGAGGCGTTGGCGGGGGGCGAGGCAATCACGTCTGGTGCCGAAATTCATAAAAATATCAAAATACCTTTTTGACGTTACCTATTCAGTCGTGGGTTCGGGGAGACATCAGCACCCATTACTCATTGCCCATCGAATGGCATAATTCTACTCATGATCGGTAGAGCTTATCGACACATATCAATTGGCATGTCAATAAGCAAATTGGCTTATCATTCGAGTACAATCCCTTAAAATCAAAATCAAATATATTTTTTATATCACTCACCCATTATAATATCTTAAATAAATATCTTCTACTCTATTCGTTCTGTCTGGCAAGATACCTGTAACAAAAAATAAATATTATGTGAAATAAATAAACGAGAACTTATGAATGTATGATGGATGGCACGTAACACAATAATACTTTATATCACAAGACTTTGGATTATTAAAAACTCTAAATAGTAAATGAGATTAAATTCATAGACCCTCAAATTCATAGACGTACTACACCTTATCAAACGACATATAGTACTGCGCATAAGAGTTTTGCATTCTGCAAAACTATATGACGTTTGATAAAGTTATATTGTAAGTCTATAACTTCGAGGGTTAATTCACAGACCCATTCGCAATAGGTTACTTAAATATAGATAGATGGCATCTCTACTCTCTACCTAATCAGTTAGATGTCAGTCAGAAGTTTACATTATCACCCGTCAAAATAATGTTATCATTATCCGTGTTTCATCACTGTCATTATCAAAAAAAAAAGTTCAATTTCTCATCTTCAAGATTTAGAGATATCGCCTCCGGTACTGATAAATTTCTATTTATTTTATTTAACCCAGATCGTAGTTACTCAGGCCCAGGCCATATTTTGTACAGTTAGTAGGAATACAGCAGATTATATAACCAACAATAATGTACGAAACTGAAGTATAATATGCTCCCAAGGTCTTTTCACCGTAACCTGACATGATTCTCGAATTGAAACACATTTTTGGGTGATGACCTGACGGAAGCTATTGCAGGATGTTGAGGGAAAAATACGTTGCTAATAATCTATTTATCTGCAGTACACAATAAGTTATAATGCGCTATTACAATAATAATCACATTTTTTTTCCTCTTCTCGTCATAATATATTCAGCCAATGGCATAATATTTTCTGCTGAAACGTCTCTAAATTAAAAAATAAAATATTCTAAAGAACTAATGCCATATAGTTACAGAGGCAGTCTTTCTCGATGCCACATGATATTAATAAGTTTCTATTAGATTAATCTTAAACTGAAAATGTACAATTATTAACAACTAGACAGGCCAAATATAAAACCATTAATAATAATAAGTAATAAAACAATCTATGTGCATATATTCTCAAGGAATGTTAGTAAGAATGCTGGCGTCATTTCCTCGCTGTATTATCAAGCTGATTTTTTGGGTGAGGAAATAGTGAGCCCTATTGTCAGCTGTGGCGGCAATTAATGAAGGTGATATTTTTTTAATAGGTTTTTACGCTATGACTCCAGCCAGTGTTTTATGAATACCGAAAAACAAATCAGTTGTAAAAAAGAAACTCATTCACGTTCGAATTGGTATTACATATCTGTCATTGATTAATACAACTCTATAGTAGGTGTTCAGCGAATTTCAGCATATTTAATCATTTAACCAAATGGGTATTACCAATACCGGATGAAATAATGTGATCTCCTTCACCGAATGTTAAATTTGGGACAGTGAGTCCGATTGATAACAACAAAATTATATATTTCATTGCCAGTTTACTTCCCACATCACTGTATTTATGGATATTTTCCTGCGTCATCGTTTGTTTATTGGAATTATTCAGAAGTATGCAAATATCAGTGGTTTTTTTTTTCACATGAACACAGCAAGAAACGCAGTTTATAACTAAATCGTTAACCATACCTAGTTTATACTTGTCCTGCCATTTAAGCAGACAAGTCGCGTTGGTACTCTAAAAATATGAGACAATTTATTGCACGCCAACTTTTGCTTACGTAAATGTTGTTTTTCATACGTACTTGGTTGGTATGGTAATACAGGATGATAGCTTAACTGATTATTATTGTGCAAATAATACACATAAACACAGTATACTTAATTGCTGTACTATTGACGCAGTTGCAGTAACCGCTAATGATTTAATGCAACGGCCAATGCTATATCATGGGCTAGTTTGGTATTGCAAAAGTAGAATCACACATGTACTGATCGCCAGAACTATAATTTAACACATCTAGCTGAGTTGCAGAGCGGCATTGTTTAGTAACAGTTACGTCATTAATTAGCCTGAATGTTCTTACATTACCTGCGTGACGTATGAACAGCTTTATCCAGCATTTGTTTTGTTCTGAGACCAGATCCATATTATAATTAGCTTTATCGTCAGAAGAACAATGTAATTGAGGCCTAACAGTATCTTGCTACACAGCGGGTGATAATTGTTATATACAATTTCGGTAAATGGATCGACTGCTTAGGTTCCGCTCCCTAAGGGCATAAACGAAGTATGTCAAATTGAATCTGTGTTTAAGAACTATGGGGAACTTTTTCTATATAGTCGACTTTATTATTCTGGACACACATTTAAATTTTTACTTGGATTATTAATATACTTTGTGAGGTTTAAAAATGTGTAATATGTCGTAAAATATCTTCAATGTTCTCATTTTTACCACTTTTATGTATAAAATAAATGTGTAAATCGACTTTGATGTATCTTAAGGAAAGCACTTTTCAACGAGCAATACCGTATTGATTTTTATTTCAAATTATTTTATTAATTTTCTGGGACTGTGATCTTTCTAACCTTCTTATGATTCTCCTACAATAATAAATTAAGTGTAATTTCATAATTCGTTAATAAATTTGAATGTAAATACTAAGTTCAAATATCATCTGCAACATTTCTACTAACATATTATCAAAGTGTACTAACACCGAAGCATGGGCGACCTCAGCTACAAGGGCCACAGCTGACCCAGATCGTGTAATTACAAATTCATTTGACAGCATTCTTTCATTGACGAATCATATAGGAAACGAAGGGCATATCGATGATGCAATACGAGAGTGGAAAAGGTTGCATTCAGATTATAAAGTTATGATTTCCTATAACTTTTCGAATCAATCATATCTCAATTTTAATATGTTTTATTTAATTGCGATTATTATTTATCAGCAATCGCGTCATATGCGGATTGTAAAGTTTAAGTAAGGATGTAAACAGTATTTTGTAAAAGCATTACGTAAAAGTGCACTCGTTTACGCTCCGTCGACACCGACGTGATGACTGACCTTGCGAGGGCCACCAGTGACCCAGATCGCATAATTAAACATTCAGGTACCTCACACATTGATAATGTATACGGTTTTTATAGAAATTATGTAGATACAACGGGGTGGTCTATATAATTTAAGAAAAAAAATCTGCTGTACGGTGTTACAATTATAACCACGATGTACAACTTGATCTTCATAACTTTGATAAAAAAATATTAATATAAACAAATTTAAAACAAAACAAAGCTATTAATTTGTGTTAACTTACGGAGCATTCTCATTAGCATCTTATTTATATGTATATCTAACTTCCGTTATGGGACTAGTTCTTCTCCAATAATAAATAAACTAATAAATAAAATGTACCTACTTATATAGTTTGCCATTTAAATTACTCATACCTAAAACGATTTAACGCTCTAAACTTAAACCCACCTACTCAAAAAAATATTTTTAGAAGCGGATTTAGTTATGTTAAGAATGAATCCACATTTATTATGAGAATATTTACATAGTTCAGCATCCTGGGAAAATAAACTGACGTTTTAAATAATACTATTTGCAAGTAATCAGACCTAATCTTATATATAAAACAAAGTCGTGTTAGTTACACCGCTTCTAACTCGAGAACGGGTGGGCTGATTTTTAATGTTGATTTTTTGAATTTGTGTCCGCACCGAATAACAGAATAACTATTCTAGCATGGCGAGAATTCACAAAATGTAATAAAGATAATTTATTTTCTAATACCGTTGATTCTCAGGCGGTACGAAGTTCGCCGGGACGGCTAGTTTTATTATATAAGAAGATAAGTATTAAAAAGGGGACGGTCAGATCATCGAGTTATACCTCGATGATGATCGAGAGTTGTAGAATATTATGTAATACTTATTATTGTTGTATATATTAATTACTAGCTGTTGCCCGCGACTTCGTCCGCGTGGTATTTAACAACGTCTCAACCGTTGGCAACAGCCTGCTCGCGTTCTGATCCCGCGGGACGCATTGCAGATTGTTGCTATCAAACTTTAAGCAGGCGCAGCGCTGCAACATTGGTTTTAATTTTTTTTCGAGCGATCCAATTTTTTTTTCTAATTATTATTATTTATATGTATAGATTATATTAAATGGATAAATATTTTTTGGACTGGGTAACTCGAAACCTCGAGACCTTCCCACGCGCGTCCTCATTTACCTTAGAATACCTACCATAAATTATTTTCAAGGTAAACAACAAACCGTTTAATTCGTTGTTATAATTGGTATGCAATGGTTATCTCAGTTATCTCTAAGTCCAAACGAATACCGAATAAAATTGTGTCTTTTGTAAATTTTGCTGAAATATAGTTCTTTCTCGTGGCTCCGTCTGCAACCATTGATTCCCCTATGCAGCTCGCTAATTGTTTACCCTATATGTTAGTTTTAACTATACGCTATAAAATAGTAAAAACTCAATTATAATTAGATCCAGATTATTTTCCTTGAGAGTCGAACAAACAAACAAAGATAAAAAAACACTTAGCTTGGATTTAGAGATAACCAAATAGCCTATTACTACTTTGTTACCATAAAAAAACATACACATCTCAATTGTAATAGTATAGAAAGATTAGATCCGTTAGCCATAAAAGACGTTGGGTCACCGAGTTATAGCATCTAAACCCTTATGTGCTTCTGGTCGCCTTGGTCTATATTTTAACATCGAGGGTAGTGGTTAAGGGCAGTCAGAAACCTAATGAATGCAGACGACTATTCTCCCGTTAAGCCAAATTCTGATTGCGGAACGAATGTAGCAATTGCCGAGCCATGGATGTTTAATATCTATATAAGTGTTATTTGGATCCATAATCCACTACAAGTGTTTTTGTTCGAGTACACCGCAAACTACGTGAGCAATTTAGACGGGATTTTTATTATTGAGTAGCATATAGACTATTTAATTTAATAATACCCGTTGAATATGATTAACTCTCACTTTAGACTGATTAATTATGGAGCGGTATGATCTTCGAGAGTCGAGCTACAGAGCAAATCCGATGGCGCAAACGCAGCCGCGAGAAAAAGCTAGTGCTACATAAATATTTATACTCAGCATGTATGTATTGTGCCTTTGTACTGATTCCATTATCTATGACAACCGATCTTTAATTTCCCGTCTTCAAGTCGTTATCGCCGCGGTGAAGCCTGTAATAGGCAATATTATCGTCACGTGACAGCTCTCTTCCGTGTTCTAAATAAGTGGACACACATAATTTATAAGATGTTAATATTCCAATTGGCCTTGGCCTTGGTATGTAAGGAATAGTAATTAATTTTGATATAGATACTACTTATGTAATTGCATTTGAGGTTTTTCATTCTTATTATACTTAGCTTACTCACAAAATCTTAGAGATATATTTTAGATCCGTATAAAATTAAATGTAGAAGTCATTTTTTACATCAGTTTATGCATCAGTCATATGTTTGTGATGCTTCGTTCATATGTTATACCCATAAGTACTAATAGTTACTATGTGATCCATCAATTTAAGTCCATCAGCAATAATCGACTCGGTATGATTGGTTCTCAATTAGTTTCTACAACGTACTGGACTATTGCCCATAATTATTTACTGCCAATGCATGACTCTATCAATGCTAAGTATATGAAAATTGTATACAATGTAGGTACTACAGCGGACCCGAACTTTGTGTTGAAGAGTTTGAATACCTATTATTTATTAATTTTATGAGTTAATTTTATAATTCAAATAAACAAAAACCAAATTAAATGTTTAGGTATAGAGCATATATCATAGAACTAAATAGGTACCAACCTAAATTAGTCATACTCATTACTATTCCGACCTCCAAGTAATGGCTATCAATGATTAATGAGAGCTATCAGAAGTCATTCTCGGGATACAAAGTGGAATGACTACCTCCATTATATGATTAATATCGATTTGCTGGCCGGCAAACTGATACAATTATCTAAGACGATATTGCGTATACTACTTACAAATAACCATCGCGATTAGATAATGTGTAATCAACCTTATTGTATTCAGACATTTCCGGAATTTAATCGCTGAATAAATAATGTACGCGTAAGTACGTGTGTGTACGTTTAAGATGTGGTGTTGGAGGAGAATGGAAAAGATCAGTTGTACAGAAAAAGTAACTAATGGGGACGTATTGAAGAGAGTGCCAGAAAGAAGATCATTAATGGAAACCATACGGAATAGAAGGGGGAATATGATAGGCCATCTCATACGACATGATACCCTTATAAAGAAAGCGTGGACGAGGAAGACCAAGAATAAACTACATGAGTCAGATAAAGGAAAGGACGGGTGTCATGTCGTATAGGGAGGTGAAAGAAGCTGCTCTAGATAGAGACAGTTGGAAAGAGCTTCATCAGCTACACCGACAAGGGTCGAGCCCTTAAATTAGAAGAGAAGTACGTATTGTTTAAAAGGAGTCTCTTAAGTTATATTTACAATAATTATTTATGTCAGTTATGTTTTAGGCCATGGCAAATTAATGGCGACTCCACCAAGTGTGTCTTATGTATGGAAACGATAGATTATTCCCACAGTATAAATAATAATAGTTTTTTTGCAGCTGTTGTATAACCATTTATAAAAGAATTATGGTGCGCAATACTGGCGCTAAACGAAAAACTTGTTATCTTGATGTTATTTATAAAACATTGAATTAAATTGAAGTTCTTTGAACATTTAGGTAGGAAGTGATATATACAAATTTGTAAAGATTACAGACACACATAGCGTAGCCAGGGTTTGCTTCGGGGCAAAGCAAGGGAACTCGAATTGAACGAACTACCGAAAAAACGAACGAAAGAATCTCTGTCAAAAAATGTGATACCAATGGGAAGACGCTCTTTTCTTGAAGTCAACCTTTCATTTGCCATGATACTATAGAGGTATATAATATCGTGACATAAGTAGTGATAAGGTCTTATATTTTTCGCTTGACTCCACGGCCGGTGGGGGGGGGGCAGCTGCTCCCATGCAGATACAATAACGTAAATCCTCATGTACCTAATAATCAATTCAATAAAGAAATGAATGCATTTTTATAAATAAACTATCTGTTACCCGCGACTTCGTCCGCTTTTTGTTAAATACCGCGCGGACGAAGTCGCGGGTAACAGCTAGTCTAAAATAAAAGTAGTCTAAGTTACTCTTGGTACATCAGCTATCTGCCAGTGAAAGTCCCGTCAAAATCGGTCAAGCCATTTCAGAGATTAGCCGAAACAAACAGACAGACAGACAGACAGACGGACAGACAACAATTTAAAAAAAATTTGTTTTGGTATATGTGTCGTGTATACATCCAAATGCAATTAGTAAAAAGCGGTTATTTTAATATTACAAACAGACATCAATTTTATTTATTTGTATGTATGTATAGATGTATAGATTTGTGTCTCAACTCAACAATGAATACAAATGAGTTATGAATGATTATCTACTGCTGTTGGAACACATGCAAACACGACAGACGGTTGTCAACTGTCATTCATTTTGCCATTTATAATACGCTAGTCATCCGTCTCATTCAACTACCTAAACACGCTTTTAGAATAAATACAATAGCAGATGCAATGAATAGAGCGTTTCCTTCACACTCACTAATTAATATTTAGTTAGTTTAGTATTTTTATATTCAACCAGCTGACCCAACAGACGTTGCCCTGTCTATTTTTTCGGACAAACTTTTTTATTTTTCTTTTCCATTAGGAAAACGGAAACTCCAAATAAGGTTATTAAACCTTATTTGGAGTTTTACGAACATTTTAACAGAAGATATAGCCAAATCGGTGCAACCGTTCTCAAGTGATGCACATACAAACTAACAGTTTTTTTTTATAAATATTATCGAATGAGCTATTATTAAAAAAAAAACATCCTATGAAAATAGCTCCTTATACCAAAATTCATGTTCATTAAAGATAAACACTGCATTGCAATAATTTAAACTACATACTATTTCTCTGCAAAAGTTTACATTGCTGCTAATTCGCTTGACACCAACTAGCCTAAACTAGACCAAATTATAGTTTACTCCTGTCAAACGGCGTTCGCTATTCTGTTAACAGCAGATTAGACTAATTTTGGTTTGACAGCTCCTAAAATTGGTTTAGTTACTCAACTTAGCTTAGTTGGTCATTTTTGTATTCTGTTGTACACACTTTACGTCAAATTGCGTCTAAAATTAGAAACGTCAAACTATAATCCGCCTTATTTGGTCGGCATCTAATTTGGTGCCACCTAAATTTAGTTCGTAGTTTTTCAGGTGATGTTTTTATTAAGATAAGTTGTGAAAAACTATTTTATCAAACACGATGGAGGAATATGTGGTTGCGGCTCTTGTGGATTCATCTGAAAGTGCAAATTTTACCAAAATAATAATAAAACAGAGCCTACTTCAAAGTACTTACTTTAAAAACAAAATTAAGGCATTTGCTTTCTAGCCGTAGAAACTATGAAGAAAGAATACGCCTCGAAGGTTTAAGAGCACATTTGCAGCACTTCATACTGAATACTCTAGATGATCCGCTCTTAGTGGAGGGGCACATCCCAAAACATATAAAGGTTTGCGATTTAATATTTTATATAGATACATATCTACTTTTTACTTGCTTATAAATGTTTATAAATACATCAACATGACACTTTGCAGATTTGAACAGCACTGCAATCTTACGCTCATGGGAGCTATCAGGCTGCTGTAGGTCAAGATAGTTTACCAGGAATGAGCCAACCAGCAGTGAGTAGATGTTTGGGAATGGTGTTGAACATAATTGTGCAACAATTGACACCCCAAAATATAAAGTTCCCTACAACACAGACGGAGAAAGAATCTGCAAAAACTGAGTAAGTTTCATTTCATATCCACTAAATTGGTTTAGTAATTTTTGAGCTCATACATTATAAACAAATAAATAAATAAATATCGCCATACGAATACATAACCAAAACGGTCCCACTTTAAGCTTAACACTTGTGTTGTGGGTACTGTACAATGGACTGCGGGTGAACTCAGTTTATAATACTTATATACATATTAAACATCCATGACTCGGGTACAAACATTCGTGCTCATCACACTCACTCAAAGGTTGTGTCCCTACCAGGATTGAAACCCAGGACTCTCAGCGCATAAAGCACAGTCATTACCACTAGGTTAATCAGGCCGTCGAACCAATATATCTTTTGTCTTTATAATATTAGCATAAAAAAATATCTTGACATCAAGTTATAACATGTAAATGTTTCTACTTTTGCAGATACGGATGAGAATTATACCATTGATTTAGATCATACTGATAAGCTATCTATGGTGGAAGAGTACATTGAAACAGATTTCCTTGCTGAAGCAAGACACATTTGGCAAGTGTTAATAAACACTATTTTACTCAAAATTAATAAAAGTATGGCAAATCATAAACAAGACTTTAATTTCTGAATTATTATAATAAAGCTTTTTACTTATTACTATGTTATCAATAATCAATAATAAACATCAACATTAAAATAATTAACAATCAAAATAATAAACAAATTTGTAAGTAATCGAATTTGAAAGGCTTAAACAACAAGCTTCTGCACATGGGGGCCATTTGTTGCCCACACTCAATGAAAATGGCACTACCGAAGATAACAACTATGCAATAAATGCTTAGTATTACTAACTTATTACATAGTATTATGGTACACTTCCAGGCGGCAAAATCCATCCACATAGGCATGCCCAACAATATCCAAAATTTTGGATTCTATGTCTGTCGGGGCTCCTCCTGCCGGACCGCCACCTGTGGCGCTTATTGAAGTTCGCAACTTGCGAGCCTTGGTCTATAACTTCGCCACCCACACACTCCAAACCTGTTGATAAAAAAAACATATAAAAACCATTTAGACGAAAAAAATGCATAATATTCAGAACACAAAACTTACATGCTCTCACTGCTGTGCAGTTCTTCTGCAGCCGAGTTGGTTGAGCTCGTCGTGGTTGGTAGGGCCCCCTAAAAATCTACCTCGCCAGAATCTGCTTGGTTTCCTGAAAATATAATTGATTTTTAGATAGATGTCCTCGCGCGTCGATGTAACTATAACCATTGATTGATTTTAAGTAAAACAAAACTTTCAATCCTTTAAAATGCTTACCCCTCGCTATTTTGATGTTGTTGCGGAGTCGCTCCACAAGAAACTCCTGTTGTCTCTTATTAGACCGTTTTCTATCGTTTTCCATATTAGATTCAAGCCACTAGATAACTTATTACAACAATTACAATGTAGCACACCCGTCTGATCTGAAAACGGTGTTTTGTTTACCTACTGTCAACAGATACAAAATAGAATTCACCACAGAACAATAGATATGGAACACTTAACCACAGACGATATAGAACAACTTTCTATAATTTATAATTGTAAATATCATAAAAAAATTACAATAAAAATATTTAGACGCCGACATATATTTTAAATTAAACTTTTATATATTTTAAGGTTATTTTAAAATAATTTAATCATGTTATTTCGATTTTCTTTTCCATTCACCTTATTTTCATTCATTCTTCAGATATATTTTTTAAATACTGGCAACATACCTCAATTCAATTTAGGTGCTGTCAAAATCAAATTAGTCCTGTCAATTACGATATTTAAATTAAGTTCGATGTGACAACAGAATTGATTTTAATGATTTCTAAACTATACTTAAAATTTTAGCTAGTTTAATTAAGTTTAGAGAGTGTGCAAGCGAATTAGCAGCACTGCTGCTAATTCGCTTGACACCAACTAGCCTAAACTAGACCAAATTATAGTTTACTCCTGTCAAACGGCGTTCGCTATTCTGTTAACAGCAGATAAGACTAATTTTAGTTTGACAGCTCCTAAAATTGGTTTAGTTACTCAACTTAGCTTAGTTGGTCATTTTTGTATTCTGTTGTACACACTTTACGCCAAATTGCGTCTAAAATTAGAAACGTCAAACTATAATCCGCCTTATTTGGTCGGCATCTAATTTGGTGCCACCTAAATTTAGTTCGTAGTTTTTCAGGTGGTGTTTTTATTAAGATAAGTTGTGAAAAGCTATTTTATCAAACACGATGGAGGAATATGTGGTTGCGGCTCTTGTGGATTCATCTGAAAGTGCTAATTTTACCAAAATAATAATAAAACAGAGCCTACTTCAAAGTACTTACTTTAAAAACAAAATTAAGGCATTTGCTTTCTAGCCGTAGAAACTATGAAGAAAGAATACGCCTCGAAGGTTTAAGAGCACATTTGCAGCACTTCATACTGAATACTCTAGATGATCCGCTCTTAGTGGAGGGGCACATCCCAAAACATATAAAGGTTTGCGATTTAATATTTTATATAGATACATATCTACTTTTTACTTGCTTATAAATGTTTATAAATACATCAACATGACACTTTGCAGATTTGAACAGCACTGCAATCTTACGCTCATGGGAGCTATCAGGCTGCTGTAGGTCAAGATAGTTTACCAGGAATGAGCCAACCAGCAGTGAGTAGATGTTTGGGAATGGTGTTGAACATAATTGTGCAACAATTGACACCCCAAAATATAAAGTTCCCTACAACACAGACGGAGAAAGAATCTGCAAAAACTGAGTAAGTTTCATTTCATATCCACTAAATGGGTTTAGTAATTTTTGAGCTCATACATTATAAACAAATAAATAAATAAATATCGCCATACGAATACATAACCAAACGGTCCCACTTTAAGCTTAACACTTGTGTTGTGGGTACTGTACAATGGACTGCGGGTGAACTCAGTTTATAATACTTATATACATATTAAACATCCATGACTCGGGTACAAACATTCGTGCTCATCACACAAAGCTTGTGTCCCTACCAGGATTGAAACCCAGGACTCTCAGCGCAGAAAGCAGAGTCATTACCACTAGGTTAATCAGGCCGTCGAACCAATATATCTTTTGTCTTTATAATATTAGCATAAAAAAATATCTTGACATCAAGTTGTAACATGTAAATGTTTCTACTTTTGCAGATACGGATGAGAATTATACCATTGATTTAGATCATACTGATAAGCTATCTATGGTGGAAGAGTACATTGAAACAGATTTCCTTGCTGAAGCAAGACACATTTGGCAAGTGTTAATAAACACTATTTTACTCAAAATTAATAAAAGTATGGCAAATCATAAACAAGACTTTAATTTCTGAATTATTATAATAAAGCTTTTTACTTATTACTATGTTATCAATAATCAATAATAAACATCAACATTAAAAATAATTAACAATCAAAATAATAAACAAATTTGTAAGTAATAGAATTTGAAAGGCTTAAACAACAAGCTTCTGCACATGGGGGCCATTTGTTGCTCACACTCAATGAAAATGGCACTACCGAAGATAACAACAATGCAATAAATGCTTAGTATTACTAACTTATTACATAGTATTATGGTACACTTCCAGGCGGCAAAATCCATCCACATAGGCATGCCCAACAATATCCAAAATTTTGGATTCTATGTATGTCGGGGCTCCTCCTGCCGGTTCGTTCGCACCTTGCGAGCCTTGGTCTATAACTTCGCCACCCACACACTCCAAACCTGTTGATAAAAAAACCATATAAAAACCATTTAGATGAAAAAAATGCATAATATTCAGAACACAAAACTTACATGCTCCCACTGCTGTGCAGTTCTTCTGCAGCCGAGTTGTTTGAGCTCGTCGTGGTTGGTAGGGCCCCCTAAAAATCTACCACGGCAGAATCTGCTTGGTTTCCTGAAAATATAATTGATTTTTAGATAGATGTCCTCGCGCGTCGATGTAATTATTACCATTGATTGATTATAAGTAAAACAAAACTTTGAATCCTTTCAATTGCTTACCCCTCGCTATTTTGATGTTGTTGTGGAGTCGCTCCACAAGCAACTCCTGTTGTCTCTCATTAGACCCTTTCCTATCGTTTTCCATATTAGATTCAAGCCACTAGATAACTTATTACAACAACTACAATGTAGCACACCCGTCTGATCTGAAAACGGTGTTTTGTTTACCTACTGTCAACAGATACAAAATCGAATTTACCACAGAACAATAGATATGGAACACAACCACAGACGATATAGAACAAGTCTCTATAATTTATTATTGTAAATATCAT
Source organism: Pheosia tremula (assembly GCA_905333125.1). Classification (NCBI taxonomy): domain Eukaryota; kingdom Metazoa; phylum Arthropoda; class Insecta; order Lepidoptera; family Notodontidae; genus Pheosia; species Pheosia tremula. The sequence goes on along the minus strand of HG995404.1, from coordinate 6,676,198 downwards.
AAAAAAATAACAATTAAAATATTTAGACGCCGACATATATTTTAAAATAAACTTTTATATATATCAAGGTTATTTTAAAATAATTTAATCATGTTATTTCGATTTTCTTTTCCATTCACCTTATTTTCATTCATTCTTCAGATATATTTTTTAAATACTGGCAACATACCTCAATTCAATTTAGGTGCTGTCAAAATCAAATTAGTCCTGTCAATTACGATATTTAAATTAAGTTCGATGTGACAACAGAATTGATTTTAATGATTTCTAAACTATACTTAAAATTTTAGCTAGTTAAGTTAAGTTTAGAGAGTGTGCAAGCGAATTAGCAGCATTGTTGCGTGAAATGAGATTTTTAATCTGTGTAGTGTGTGGTAACTTACACATAACTGTTACTATTTATTTCGGTTACATTACAGTACATGTTATGAGTTAAAATGTATCTTCAATTATGACGTTAATTGTTATCTCTATGAAGCACGTATATGGACGATGGTTGTAAAGGAGTTTAGTTAAATATTTACAAGAACTTACGACAAAATGTTAATAAAAGTATTCAGAATCAAGAGTTATATGTAACAAAATCGTGTTAGTTAGTCGTTTATAACTCAAGAACGGGTGGGCCGTTTTTTATGATCTTCAATTTGTTGAATTTGTTTCCACCCCAAATAGAAGAGTAACTATTAAAACATGGAAAATAATCACAAACAAAAAAAATAAAATAAGGATAATTCATTCTGAGGTGGTACGAAGATCGCTAGCGAACCACTAGAATTATTGTTGAAATTGAATTTTAAACATTCCAATTGCCAATGCTGTTTTAAATATTCAAACTAGTACATACATGAGTCAAGAGTTGTTGATGCAGTTGTTTCTAACTATCGTAACTCTGCGATACAAACTGTTAATTGAACCAATGAAACCGTACAATTTCAATAACACAACTTATATACTGCACACGTGTAGCTAATGATTTTGCAGTAGCTAGTTATATTATAACGTATATATCTATATATTACCTATAACACACACCAACTATACGGTCCCACAATAAACACCGCTTTATTATTGGTACCGTACAATGGACTAGGAGCGAATCCAGCATATAATACTTATATTGATGTTAAACATCTATTACTCGGGTACAAACATCCCTACCGGTATTCGAATTCGGGACCCTAGGCACAGAAAGCAGAGTCACTAACCACTGAGCGATTCAAGCCATCGTAATATAATAGGTCATGTAATAATAATACTAGCAGTTTTAATGTCCCACTGTCGGGCACGCGCCTCCCACCATTGCGAGGGGGATTAGGCCATAGTCAAAAGTTTTGAAAAAGAGCAACCATGAAGTTTCTTGCCCGTTCTTCTCCATAGGAACGGCGGCACTCCGAACGGGTGGTAAAGTTGCAGCTTAGCATTTTGTAACTTGTTTAACGATCTATAAGTATATTCTGATTCTGATTCTAAAGGTTAGTATATCTTTTGCCTTTTGAATCATCCATTAGGTATACACTGACCTACTACCTTCTATGGTAGTAGACTTAAAGGATATAATCACACTAACGCTATACACACCTACTAAAGTTTCCTACATGTCAAGGATAACGAGCCTTCTCTTCGTGGTTATATTTAGATACACTGTATAGGTGCCTTGTGCCTCCATAACAGATATTAAAAGTATTGCACGAAAGGTTTTATTGCCTGGATTCGTGACCAGAAAAAAAACACTGCGCGAACAAAAAATAAACTATTAAGTATCTAATAATATGGATAGAAAAAATCTATAGGTAGGCACCGATACCAATACTAACTATACAATGTGATTCAGAAAGGGTAAACTAAGCTTTGAACCTGCGTTTCTTTAGCGCAAATGTCAAGGTTTAGTATACACTTTCTGAATCAAACTGTATACTGATATAAAAACAACAGCCTAACGAACCCGTTTGGAAACGACCGTATGCGATCTCCAAATCTCCAATGAATGTTACGGTGGGTCGCAAGGGCGAGTTAATTCGTAAGCTAACTTATACTCTAAAGTCTCCGTATTCATGCCAATTTAGTATGTAGAATACAACGTTTTACATTGAAGAGGCGTTGTTCAATTTTTCATACAAATGACAAATACGCAGATTATGCAGTACAGCGTGTTTCGCTTACGAAAAAGCTCGCACTCGAAGTTTTGGAGCTAAAGACAATGTGGCCTAAATTTTATATTTATAATCGTACGGGACTTGATCTAACCATGACTAATTTATATTTAGGTATGATATGATGCGTTTAGTCGTACAAATATATGTTATAGAAATACTAAGATCCGACATTAATTAAACTAGACCGCGAGACCTGTTTAATAAAATATTGACTGTTTTTAAACGGTTTTATTGTAACTAATAAATTAAACAGGCGTTTACGAAAATTTTAAATTAAAATTCTTAAAATACATTTACTTTTCTAGCTATTGTAGAGTAAAGTTCAGAGAATTCATTAATTAATAATAGAACAGCAGCATCACATGTGTTGTTATCTTTAAAAACAACCGGAAAACTAACATTGTTATCGGTTTTGCAACACCTGCTATCGCGGTCCCGTCACCACGTGTTCCGAAGGAAAACGATCGCGAGCCGATTACAAACGAACGCAGACGCAAATAGTTTTGAACTTTTCAGGTATGCCGTACTTCGAACCGGCCGCGGCCACTCACATCACACGGCTGCCTCTCGCTTCAACATCGGCAACAAGTCCCGGGTTTCCTTGAAACAACTGTACACCGAAACAATAGCTAATAAAGAACCCCAACAGAAATTATGAAACTGACGCCTCCACGCAAGTGAAACACGTTATGTTAATGGAAAACTCGCTGGCACTGTAACTAGTGTGACACATATTTTTCTTCTCACATCGTAATGAACATTATGATAGTTTATTGAGGAAGTCGTGATTGTTGGTTCCGTACCTGTTCCCCACCAATATCGCTTCCAGCCGTCTGTCACAGCACGGAACATGGCGCTACGTGCGACGCGAACTGCGCGCGGCTGCCAACTGACTTACATACCAACAGAACTTCCCGCCATTGCGGGAAAAAAAATATGTTGCACTATCGATAAATCAATCGAATAGTTTTAATTCGGCAAAAATCGACTTCTTTCTGGGAATGATGGAGTGGGTCTTTTATGCGAGTCGCCGACAAAGGGCTCCTCGTCGCGTCCCGATTCAATTAATCTCTAATTAGCGAGGAGAGTGCTCTCAATGTTGAGTAGAATACGGATTTGACATCGAAGCCTGACGCCGAAGTAAATGGAAATCCGACAGCACGATGGGTTTCAGAGTCCGCATACAACTGAAATGAGGTCAACTGTGTCAATATAGGTACCTACTACACGCAGGTGTAGACGCACACACATTTTCAGCGATTTCGCGTTATTTTGGCAAAAGAACACATATAACCACACCAGCAGTTTAACTCTATATTTTAACCGACTGCTATTCGGTGACTAAATAACGAACTACCAATCATCAAAATGAACTTAGTTTTTATTTGATTCCATAAAAAATACAATAATAATATGACTTATGAATATAAACGTTATCTAGTAGAATAATTTCGAGCAATTTTTACATTCCTTGTAACCGGTTCAGGCATATTTTTACATTTAATGTAATGTATGCTGTGATTGGCTGGCTGGTCAATATGGTATAATTAATTAGCTATTCAATTATCATTTTCTTTTTACAAAATTATTCAATTGTGCTTAGTAGCGCCTGAGTAATTAAAACGAGTATTTCGAGTTATGTCGGATGGAACGCCTAAGATGAATAAATGGGTATTCAGCGTAGCGTTGCCTTTCCAAATGACGTTGGCTCATACATGCCATACACCGTCGACGTTGAGATGCATGATATTTTGCAGAAGTTAAAATCCATTTACAAAAGCATTTACCGAGCAGTTTTCTGATAAAAATATCGATGTTATGCAACAAACAGCGCAGTAGTGGGTATTTCCTTAAAGTCTTTTTTAAAATGTCTTAGGATTTTCAAGATTTCATCAAAAAAGTTTTAAAGTTTCGGGTTTTTTATTGGGTGTTTTTATTCATCGTGTCTTCACTATTGCTTTGAGTTTTCAAATTACCCATGAGTTCAGGTTTCACGGGTAAAGGCAAGCTTTTAGTTCAACAGATACAGAGATCTGATCGATAATCATCACCGAACTTCTCGCAAGTGTGGCCCCTTAAGAGTAAAGCCACGGAATAACTGCTGCTTTTTAAGTAGGTGCTTATTTTATATAAGTGGTATATACGAATATTTTTTTTATTCACCCCAATTGATATACAACCCCATTGATATATATTCTTACAAACGATACACGAACACAAATAAATTTGTTTTCTTTGATTACAAAACTTTCAACTCACGAATTCGGGTCTCTTTGGTCTAACCCGATGCACGAAACATAAAAGTTCAAAGCCAGTTGGGAGATAATATAGATATATTATCGATGTACCGAACAAAATTACTGTAACAGAATTCTGCAAGAAACAGTGAAACGTGCTTTAACTTATTCACACACTTTCTGCCAAATTAGGCAGTGACATCGTATAGCGAAGTCGGGTGGCCATCAGCACGCGCGCGCGCATGCAATACGTGCGTCTCGGTCAGTTTTAGGCGAATGCACTGTAGGTTAACATAACGTTAACATAAAAAAAGTAAAAAAAAAACACATTCAAACACGGTATGCAAGTAATATTTTGCAGAACAAATATGTAAAATAACAATTTGTAAGCCATTTATGAGTTTGCCTTTTTAGGCGAATATCAAAAACATTTTTACGTATTTATTCCATAATTTATTAGAACAGAAATAATAATGTAAATTATTAAAATGACCCCATCACATCACATCATGTTACCTACAGAAACAATAACTCCCGACTGAACTCTATATTTCAATGCGCCCCTCAACTCAACTCTACAATCTTCTTCAATGGCACTCAACGTGAAATTTGTTAACCACGGTCTACCAATTTATAAAGCTATATACGTATCTGCCTTTTCGGAATGTCTAGATTTCCGCAAAACGTGCCTATACTGAAATAATGCAAAAGCTTTACTTTAAATTAGCTTTATGTTAGTCTGTCTATTATCATAATCGCTGAAGCTCTTTACGGCGAGCGTAAATGTGCCTTTTATTACCATGAGGCTTGTATTAACTATATAGATATAGTACCTATCTACTATCTATCTTAATATCGTCAGCTGTCATTTAATAATAATAAAAATAATATCGCCAGACGAACACAACAATAATACCGTACAATGGACTGGGGATGCACCCAGTATATAATACTTATATAGATATTAAACATCCTGAACTCGGATACAAACATTCGTGCCCATCACACAAGTTGTCCCTACCAGGATTCCATTCGAATTTATTTAAAATAATACTAGTAACATTATACGTTACTTCTCACAATCGGATTTAGGAATTACTAAAGCTAGTTACCAAGTTTACTCCTCTTTGTATTGTTTTATTTCGCAAAACAAAGCATTGGCTGTACACAACACGTTTGTAATAAATAAGATACTTTTAATGTTACATTATTCAGGGGATTTGACGTATCGCAATATTTTTGATAGTTCTCCATAATGTTTCCGTCAGTACACTATTAGTATTTGCATAAGCAGTCGGGTTGTGGAATGGAAATCAAGTAAGTTGAACGGCAGAAGAGTGTTGACATTAAATCAGATTAGTACTTGAAATACTTTCAAGCAGTTGAGTTATTTTAGAGAAATATTTTATTGCGATTATTGTGTGTTTCAATATTTTAGTCTATAAATATTCGGTGCTGTTTGAACAAATTCACTGTAGTTTTAAACTTTGCGAAGTGTGTTTTTTTATAAAGTGGTCGCAGTAAAAATATTAAATATAATAAAATTATGTTGTGAACAAAGTTTTGTTTGACAGTGTTAAATTATATATTTAATTTGCTTAGGTATGTATTTCTCTGTAAATATACAATGTTTTAAATATAAAGTATAATTCGATCATATATTATGTAAGAGATAAAATAACAATAATAACAACGCTCTAGAATTTTCAGTAAATAATAAACTAGAATGTCATCTTTGATTTCAGAATACTCCCAAAAATGACATTTATTAACTACTGAAATACTTTAAGTAGTTTCAGCAACATCTATTGGAGTAGCTGGCTATTTGGATTACACGAATGTAACAGCTCATGCTCTACCAGTTCCCCTCATTTTCAAACCTGATTTCATAGATGGCTCTGACTACCTTTTTTTAAACCTTACATTCAAAACAAACGCTCTCTTCTACAGAGTCTTCACTTAGTATCCAAAATGATAATAAAAATAATGTATTCAACGTGTATTTGTAGTCAGTTGTTAGTATTTCAGGTACACACACGACTAATTTTCAATCTTGTTATATAAACCTACTTATAGACACTAGTTGTGCTAGCAGAACGTAGAACCTAGGCACAGTTTTGGGCTATCCCCTTCCATTTCACAGGGTAAGAAATACCTTGCAACTATTGATGCTAAATGGTTTATAATGGCCAAACTTTGTCGCTATACTGGGTAAATCTCGCTGCAGTATTGATCACGCACGCCTCTACCGTAGTCGCTAAATCATTGGATTATGCATACTATCTCACTCATGCAGGTAACAGTTAAAATAAATTAAGGTTTAGTTCGCGGTAGAGTCACACAAGTTGGCCCGATGCTATTGTGATATGGGGCCTGCAATAGCATCGTGTCTTATATACTTCGTACTATAATAATTAATCATGCCTACTTCTAGAAAGCTTTCCTATTAGAATTTCAAATACATGTAGAGCATTCTTGTGGTTTTTACTTGCGCCAATTTAAATTCAGGAAACACAATTAAAATATTGATTTCTACAGATACTCGTATATAAATATACAGATATGTTGATATCAGTACTTGTTGATTTACATAGTAGCTATGCCCAAACCATTTATCGCGTGGAATTAAGGATTTGAAATCATACAGGTTTATCACTATAACAATTAACCAAATTCCTTTATTTGCCGAATATTCATCACGAAGCACCTTACTTAACGGACGGTATTACGTCGACTTGGTGATCAACCATCTCATGAAGAATAATTTAATCTTAACAAAATATTTCTGTTCAGACTTCGACCATTTGAAGCAGCACGGCGAAATTAAATTGGTGGCATAATGTCCAACGACAGGGTCTCGGCGGTCGCATCGTTTTACTCCGGGAAATCTGTGCTCGTCACGGGCGGAACCGGCTTTCTTGGAAAGGTGAGGTTTCCATACTTTAATGTAATGAAACATTCTTCAGCTTTCAGATATAATTTACTACCATACCTTAACTCTATGAGAGGTGACTAAACTGTAAAAAATAGAGGTTTTGTTGACAGATGGATCATTTTTGACTCTGTTTAGTTCTCATTTGCAAATAAATAAACTTTGACATTCCAAATAACAATAAACTATACCTAGTTACGTCAGCCGACTCTCCAGAAAGCTCTTGTCAGCGCCCTATTTTCTGAGTACCGAGATGCTGAATCGACAGACGAAGCGATAAGTGACATCCGCTTCATGGTGGTCCGTTACCCACAAGAGTTACGTCAGCCGACTCTCCAGAAAGCTCTTGTCAGCGCCCTATTTTCTGAGTACCGAGATCACTTGAGATGCTGAATCGACAGACGAAGCGATAAGTGACATCCGCTTCATGGTGGTCCGTTACCCACAAGCCATAGGTTTAGATTAGATGTAAGTTAGTCTTAAGCGATCACTTGTAGAGAATACACGCTTTAAATATTAAAATTTGTATTTTTAAAAGGTCCTCCGGCTTGCCCAATACTTGACTGGCGCAGCCGGTAGGATTTCCGCGTCGCGAAAAACTCAAAAATCAGTATACCGCGGCGTACGTTTTCACGCGTTTTACGGGAATCCACGAACCAAATAAATTTGTCAAGAACATTAAAACCGTGAGTGCTACCACCACGCTATCATCGTGATCCGGAGGACGGCGCCTAAGACTCAACGAGGGACATGGGCAGTCTGTGAGTAGACCCAAATAGCTACTTCCAGTCAAAACCCAATCCTATTCACTATTTTAGTTATACGTATCTAGAAATTCCGAACGCTATTTCCAAAAATCGAATTGTGTTTTGTGGTTTCTTTTAAAATAGGATTAGTAAACAAATATAAGTAGTATAGTATATTCGAATTAAATTTTATAAATTACGATACATATAGAGATACATAAGTAGGTAGATATACATAAGTTATAGGATAGTTATTGTATAAATATAATAATGGAAAGTATAGTGCAAGTACCCCGAGATTTCGCGAATGTCATCCCCAAATTTGACGGTGACGAGAAATTGCTTAGCTTATTCATTAGAAAGTGTGAATACGTAATAAATTGTTGTAGAGTAGAAGGAAACCCGCAACAGGACCTATACGTTTTTCACATTATAACTTCAAGGTTGACTGGTAGGGCAGCCGCTCTTATCAGCGAACGACAGGATTTAGATACATGGCCTGAATTAAAACATGCATTTGAACAACATTTCGGTGATCCTCGTTCGGAGGAATGTATTGCAATAGAGTTGGAAACACTAAAAATTAATAATGGCGAGTCTTATCTAGATTTCTGCAATAGAATTCAACACGTTAAAAGCACATTGATTGCCAAGGTCAATCTAATCGCCGACGTAAATCTCCGTCGAAGTAAAATTATAATTTATGACAATATGTCAATGAATGTGTTTTTATATAACCTGCCGGAAGAACTGCTTCGAATTGTACGCCTTAAAGGCTCAACTTCTTTGGAAAACGCTTTGAGTATAGTGCTCGAAGAAGTGAACTTTATGTATCAATACAATTCTAGAAATAAAATGCTCAGATCACAAAATCCAATACAATCAAAGACACAAGTTATAAATCAAAACCCTTTTATAGACAAATTTGGAATGAAGCCTTTCTTTACTCCAAATACACAAAACTTTAAATTTGGTATTCCCCAAAATAACTCAGGCAGTTCAAATCCTCACCAATCACAGACAAATTTTAAATTCAGTGTACCAGCCGGTAAGCAATTGAATTTGCCTGCCTCACAACCCCATCAATTTGGTTACCGACCTCAGCTCAACCAAGGTCAACAGCAACTTGGTTACAAACCGTCATTTAATCAAACCCCACCTCAAATGGGATATCGACCCCAGTTTAACCAAGGTCAGCAACAGTTTGGCTATCGACATCAGTTCAATCAAGGCCAGCAACAGTTTGGCTATCGACCTCAGTTCAACCAAGGACAGCAACAATTTGGCTACCGACCTCAATTCAATCAAGGTCAACAACAATTCGGCTACCGTCCCCCACAAAAATTAGCTCCTCAGGTATCCACGGACGTGAGCATGCGCACAGCCCCTCTAATAAAACCCCAAGGATTTAAAATGAACGAACTATACAACCTGAACGAATCTGAAAATAACGAAGATACGTGTGCGTACGATCCTGATACAAACTATTACTATGACTACAACGATAACATTCCTATTGACGGCGCTGAAACTCACGAAACTAACACTGACCCTGACAACCAAGACCAACTTGTCCACAATATTGAAAATTTTCACATCGGTGCCTCCAACGAACCACTGAAATAATAAAACTTAATTGTAACAGACTAAAACTACCTTACATTATAATACCCGAAATTAACTCTAAATTCATGATAGATACCGGAAGTTCGAGATCGTTCATCAGCCCAAAAAAGGCTAACGAATATTACCAAAATTTCAAACACTATGAACCATTCGAAGTCATAAGTACTCACGCTTCCAGCCGACATGACGAAGTAGTAGTTATACCACTATTTCCCACGTTTAATAGTACTGAAACGCATAAATTTTACATCTATGACGTAGACGGTTGCTACGACGGACTCATTGGCAGTGACCTCTTGAAACAATTAGACGCGAAAATCGACATGAAAAATGAAATTCTTTACACTCAATCATCAGTTTTACCTATTATATATAATCCAAAAAATGAAATTAAATTAACTCCACGCTGTGAACAAAGGGTAAGACTACCGACTGACTTACAAAACGGAGATGCTATATTAAACTATAAATTATTTTGTGAAGGTGTGAGAATGCCTACCGCTCTAGTTAAGTGTGAAGATGGATACGCGACTACAATCATTCAGAATACTTTAGATACTGAGATGACACTAACAATTACAAGACCTTTTGCAGTGACTAAACAAGAGACTTTAAAATGCGACTTAAATAAATTAGAAGACCGAAACGACTTAGAAATCGACCAAATGTTAACTGAAAATATCGACAAGTTACGATTAGATCACATGAATTCTGAAGAAAGAGACGCTATTAGAAAGCTTTGCCTACAATATAAAGACATATTTTATTGTGACAAACTACCCCTGACTTTTACCAATGACGTTAAACACCACATCCGAACGCGAAACGAAGACCCTATCTTCATTCGACCATATAGACAACCCCAAGTTATTAACGACGAAATTAATAAACAAGTAGATAAAATGTTACAGGACAATATAGTACAAGAGTCACACTCTCCCTGGAGTGCACCCGTGCACCTCGTGCCTAAGAAATTAGACGCGAGCAACGAAAAAAAATACCGACTTGTTATAGATTACCGAAAATTGAACGAAATAACAATTGATGACAAATACCCATTACCTAATATCACAGAATTATTTGACAAATTAGGACGCAGCTGCTACTTTACAACACTTGACCTTGCTAGCGGCTATCATCAAATAGAAGTTGCTAAAGAGGACAGACAGAAAACCGCATTCAGTACCAACTCAGGACATTACGAATTTTCTCGTATGCCGTTCGGGCTTAAGACGGCACCAGCGACTTTTCAGAGAACCATGGATAGTGTGCTACGTGGACTACAAGGAATACACTGTTTAGTGTACTTAGATGATATAATTATATATTCATCTAGTTTGCAGGAGCACATAGCTAAATTACGAACCGTTTTCGACAGACTCAGACAGACCAACTTGAAAGTACAACTTGACAAGTCCGAATTCCTTAGAAAGGAGGTACTATATCTAGGACATACTATAACAAGTGATGGCCTGAAACCCAACAATGATAAAATAAGAGCTATTTTAGAATATCCTTTACCCCGTACTACGACGGAAATAAAAAGCTTCCTAGGTCTTATTGGCTACTATCGCAAGTTCATTAAGGACTTCGCAAAAATTACCCAACCAATGACAGCTCGACTGAAACAAAAGCGCTCAATGCCCGCCGATGACGAAAAATATATAGCAGCCTTTCAAAAATGTAAAGAACTACTTGTTAATGCCCCTATTTTGCAATATCCAGACCCTGACAGACCCTACATACTGACGACAGACGCTTCAGACTTCGCCCTTGGAGCTGTTCTTTCACAAGGACCGATTGGCAATGACAAACCTGTGGCATATGCTAGCAGAACACTGAATGATGCCGAAACACGTTACAGTGTTACTGAAAAGGAACTACTTGCAATCGTTTGGGCCGTGAAACACTTCCGCCCCTATCTTTACGGTAGAAAATTCACAATAATAACAGATCATAAACCTCTTGCCTGGCTCAATTCCCTAAAAGATACAAATAGCAGATTAACACGTTGGCGACTACGCTTGTCAGAATACGATTTTGAAATATTGCATAAACAAGGTAAATTTAACAGCAACGCAGATGCACTGTCACGAATCCGAACGAACGCATTAGGTAATGCCGATAACCTTTCCACACAAGTTAATATGGATACAGACGAAAACAGGAACAGAGAAATAAAACAGATTACAAAGGAATTAGAACAGTTAAGTAGAGAACAAAAGAGAACCCTAGCCCAACCAGATAGAGTCGTATCTCTAATCTCAGATGATGAAGAAATAGTTATATCGGATTCGGACGATTCAATTAGATGTCGTTCCCCATATTCAATTCCGTGTCCTTCAAGCTCGACGCTAACAGCTTCGGAAAATTCTTCTATTACAGTTCACTCAGCTCAAGATACAGAGTCTAAAGGTATTCCAATTTTACAAGAAGCCATAGATACAAAACCCAACCAGATTCTAGTTTACTCCTGGTCCGTTGATAGATTAACTGTTAAGAATTTATCTCGAGAAAAACAGAGGATACTCGAAGTACATTTACCCCTGAATCGAACGGATCTTGTTAAACAATTTCTTAAAGAATACATAAGAAACAATACTAAGTATTTCATTTACTTTGAGGAAAAAGAACATAGGCAACAATTCGCATCAATGGTAATATATTTATTTAAAAAGGAGTCAATACAATTTTTCGAATGCACCAAAAGAGTTGTATTCATAGAAAATGAATTAGAACAAAAGGAAATTGTTAGTAAATATCACACTGGTAAAACATGCCACCGTGGTATCCGAGAGACCCTAGCTCACATCAAGCGTACTTATTTTTGGCATAACATGGAACAGACTATTTCCAGTTTTATAAATTCGTGTGAAACATGTAAGCGTATGAAATATGATCGAAAACCATTAAAACCCAAACTTCAGCTAACACACACCCAACTAAAACCATTAGAAGAAATTTTCATAGACCTATTCTCTATCGAAGGACATTACTATTTGACAGTTGTCGATGCTTTCTCTAAAGTTGGTCAAGCCTTTGAAATCCCTAATAGATCTACCCCAGAAGTCGTAAGAGCCCTTATTAAATTCTTTTCCTTTTATGGCGTGCCCCAAAAGATCAGTTCAGACCCTGGTTCCGAATTTAATAATGCTCTCTTAAAAGAACTTCTATCACTTTATAAAGTGGACCTTCATATTGGAACCCCAAATAACCCCAACTCCATGGGCCTAATAGAAAGGTTCCATTCCACCCTTATAGAAATTTACAGACTAGCGAAATACGAGCACAAGTACACTGACGCCGCCACTGTCATGACGTACTCTGTTATGGCATATAATCACTCTATACACTCAAGTACTGGTTTTACTCCATTCGAAGTTTTACTCGGGCATACAGACTCTAAAAATGTATTTAGTTTAGAATTCGAAAAACAGTACATGCAGCAACTAATTAAAGAACATGCAAAGAGAACTAAGTTTCTATATCAACACATATCCGAACAAGCCATTAAGCAAAAAGAGAAAGTAATAGAGAAAAGAGGTGGAGAAACTGAGTTTAAAGTAAAAACTGGTGATATAATATTTGCGAAAGAGGTTAATAAGAGAAGTAGTAAAGACAAACCACGATTTCAGAAAGCTATAGTTTCAGACGAAATTGTTAGAAATGTCATTCCCATCCAAGTAAAGAATCGCGATACTAAGGTTCCATTAAAAAACATTAAACGCCCTTCGCAGGCACCTCCACATCCTCCTGGCGGTAGCCATGGCGAGCCAACTGCAGGCCCTTCAACTGCAAGAACTAGTTAAAAACCCTGGAGTCCTGCTCGTGAAAAATGGTGTTGCAGTAATCAGCAACGACAGATGGACACTTGCAAAGGTGTTGGACATTAAGCCTCTAAAAGACGAACTGACGTTTAATGTTCAACGACTATATGATTTAGATAAGTTAGTTAAGATTAATTTTGATAAGAATTTTACGGATAATTTTATAGATTTAAGGAGTCAAGTAAAGTACATTAAAAACATAACCATAAACAAATTTAACCAAATCATGCCAGCCATTCGAATTAAACGAGGACTTATTAATCCTTTAGGCTCACTTATCAAAGCAATCACCGGAAATCTCGATAACGACGATGCCATCAAATATGATAAATTAATTAACGATATTAGGTCTCATCAAGACGCTGATCACAAGAAATTGACAGTGATTACCGAAATGGTACAAATTTTGTCAAATTCCACAATTATAATAGATGCCAACCTCGTTCGACTTAATAGGAAAATTGAAACAATAACGAAAACTCTTGGAAAACTAGAACATTTAGAAATTCAGTTTGTAAGCACATATAATCTACTTATACATAACTTTCAAATAATTTACACCCAGCTTAATGAAATAGAAACCAGTTTATCATTCAGTAGGTTAGGAATTTTACACCAATCTATAATAGAGTCAAATAAACTTTTACATTTACTTAAAAATATTAATAAATTAGAAAGATTAGTTTTTATACCTAGTCTAGAAAACCTAGTTAAGATAGAACAAGCTATAACACTGAAGGCCTACTTGAAGAAAAGTCAAATCACTTACCTTTTGGAAATACCGCTCATTGAGAAAGATACTTATATCTATTATAAATTGATTCCCATACCTGTACTATCCCGTAACTCCACCGTCGTCATATTGCCAAAAAACCCGTACCTCCTAGCTAAAGGGTCGAAGATCAGGCTGCTCACACACCAATGCCAAGAAGTCGACGAGTCCAGCTTCCTCTGCACTAGTGACGGCATACTCCAGTTCAACCACGATTCCTGCATAACCGATTTGGTGACGTTTGCTAATAACGTAACATCATGCACGCAAATCCCCATCATCATTGAGAAGATCAGAATCCAGTTCCTGCAATCGAATAGATGGATTCTCTATAGTAGAGACGAAGCGTTACTCACAAGGACATGCAGCGACGAAATATTTCGACATACAATTAGAGGCACCTACATACTCACCTTAGATGATTCCTGTGAAGTAAAAATTCAAGACACCATACTGAAAATGCATCAGATGTATATGGAAGATGTAACATACCCTGAGTTACCGATTGTAAACCTGCCTACGCTTTTCTCAACAAATACTCTACCCTCAACTCCTGTAAACCTGGAAGGCGTTGACCTGGACGACTTGAGGCTCTTATCATTGGCGCTGAAGAAAGGTGTTAGTGAAACTGAAAGTGGTGAAAGTGAGAGGGCAATTATCGAAGTGCGTAGTATAAGTGTTTGGACTCTTGGAATCTATATTCTGATCGTTGTATTACTTTGTTACCTAATCTATAAATATCACCTAAAATTAATGTCATGGTCATGCTCTCGAAGTTCTCCAAACAAAGAGAACTTCGAACTTAAGGAGGGAGGAGTTACGTCAGCCGACTCTCCAGAAAGCTCTTGTCAGCGCCCTATTTTCTGAGTACCGAGATGCTGAATCGACAGACGAAGCGATAAGTGACATCCGCTTCATGGTGGTCCGTTACCCACAAGAGTTACGTCAGCCGACTCTCCAGAAAGCTCTTGTCAGCGCCCTATTTTCTGAGTACCGAGATCACTTGAGATGCTGAATCGACAGACGAAGCGATAAGTGACATCCGCTTCATGGTGGTCCGTTACCCACAAGCCATAGGTTTAGATTAGATGTAAGTTAGTCTTAAGCGATCACTTGTAGAGAATACACGCTTTAAATATTAAAATTTGTATTTTTAAAAGGTCCTCCGGCTTGCCCAATACTTGACTACCTATCATAGTGTGCAATCATAACACCCATCGCGAAGACCTATGAAGTCTATACAGAACGTCAGAGAAAAAAATACTATCGTTGTTGGTTACCGCGTCAATCCAGGTATGTAATATAACCAGGTATGTTTGTGATAGTTATTCATCGGACAGTCCCTAGAGCCCCGGACGTTTTTGAAGAGTAACGAGACACCAATGACATAATTGTATTATTGTTTCAGACATTAATTGAAAAGCTGTTGTACAGCTGCAATGGAATCAACAAAATTTATGTGCTCGTACGTGACAAGAACGGGAAGCAGGCGCATGAGCGGCTAGCTCATATAACTGGCACACCTGTAAGTTTTTTTATTAATGTACTAGATATAATTAAATTGATGTTTGGTTACAATTATAAGTTACGCCGTAACAAGTATATTTTCTGAATGGTTAGGCAGAGTTCCATACTATACTTATATCTTAGTAAAATAGCATACACACTAATCCCCGTATTTATAAACGTTTCATAACTTTATCAAACGTCATATAGTACTGCGCAAAGCAAAACTTTTGTGCGTAGTACTATATGACGTTTGGTAAAGTTATAACACGTCTATAAATTTGGGGGTTTAGCTATTGCTATTTACTATCTCAATTTTTATTCCTATCTAAAATGTTTACATAAACAATTCAATAAGTAAATCGGCAAGCAATGTTTGCGCCCACTATAAAGGCTAAATAACGTATTGAAATTTAGTTAGTATAAATTATTTAATGCCTCATAATAAATTTTACTCTTTCCTACTGCAGGCGTTCGACAGACTTAGAGCTAGTCGGCCCGAAGATCTCAGGAAAATTGTGCCAGTATCAGGAAACGTTGCCAAATTGGATCTTGGGCTAACTAACGACAGCCTCAAACGGTTGGAGGAAGAGGTTTGTTACAAACAAATTTTAAGGTTCGCTGTAACTAAACTCACATTTTGATCTTGAGTAATCCCTAAAACGTATCGCTTTCCCCTTATTAGAAATAAAAGTTTAAAATCGATCCTTTTTTTGAGCTGTCATACGCTGAAACTGATAATTACGACTTTCGACTCTACTCTTTACAGGCATTTGCAACATCAAATTATGTAGGCTCTGACTGGTTTATATGGAGAAATACCATAGTTATATAATGATGATATTCTTTTAGGTATCAGTAGTGTTCCACTTAGCTGCTACGGTGAATTTTAACGTACCACTCAAAGAAGCCTTGGAGATAAACGTAAATGGTACGCAGGAAGTTATACAATTGTGTCGCCGCATGAAAAACTTGCAGGTAGGTGACCTACAACATACTTAACATTCCCTTTGATCCCTCTTTTTAACAGTGGTAATTAATTTTATTGTAGTTTCGTAGCCTTATTCTATAACATTTAGGTCTTCTCTATGTATACTTACTCTACCAAATAAATTTTCCTCGCCATATTTATAGTCTTGGTATAGTTTCATTTGGTATTTTGGTGTTTTTTTCCCAGGCTCTCGTTCACGTATCGACAGCCTTCAGTAATTCAGACAGGTCTGAAATTGATGAAGTGGTGTACCCCCTACCAGTAACCCTGGATCATGCTCGAAATATAGCTGAACAGCATTCTAATGACGACCATTTTATCAATAAGTTTATAGGTGAGATTTACTGAGTTGTCTTTGTGACACAATATTTACAATATGCCACATATCACTGATAATAATTGTCTCAATATCACAGAATATAATCTCGATAATATTTATATTATGATCACTTGATAAACGGCGAAGGAAAACATTGTGAGGAGAACTGCATGTCTGAGAAAACCCCTCGAAAGACGTGTGAAGTCCGCCAACCCGCAATGAGTCAGCGAGGTGGACTATGGCCTAATCCCCCTAGCATCGATAGCAGGTCCATCCCCAACAGTGGGACATTAAAAGGGCTGGTATAATTATTATTTATATTTATGCTGTGCTACATTATACTTATGATATCAATGTCGTTTATTCTACTTCAAATATTAATTAAATAGTCAAAAGGGAAGTTTAATATATTTATTTCTTAATTTGTTTTTTTACCAGGAAAGAAGCCGAACACATATACTTATTCCAAAGCATTTGCGGAGGAGGTAATTATGAACGAGGGTGGAGACCTACCGGCCGCCATTGTCAGACCTTCTATAGGTAAATTAATTGGTAAACTCCCAGTTATATTCGTTAGGTAGACGAGGCACACGGATTTTGATTTTAATAGGAAATATAATCTAATTCGTAATATAAACCAAGTAAATGGATATCCCCAAATTCATGTATAATTGTAGTCCTCTTAGGTAAAATGGATTTACAATTTGTTATGACAAATGCGCTTTCTTTTAAGCGTCAGGAACAGAACCAACACCCGTGTAATGAGACGATCGGTTTACACTCGAAAAAAAAAGAGCCAAATCGTTCAGAAATAAAAGTTCTTCGATTTCATTCTCATGGTATGTTATGACGCAATTGATGTATTACTGCACATGTTTTTGGGTAAACAGCTCGACATATTTGCGACGGACAAGTACGCAAGTGCGGGAAATATATTTTCATACTTTTCCAAGTTGACAGTTAACTAATTCTCGACGGTCCTCGTGTAAAAATAATTTCTCTCGCACAGTGATATCTGCGCTCAAAGAGCCATGTCCTGGATGGATTGACAGTTGGAACGGCTCCACTGGCCTGTTCGTTGGGATGCCCAGCGGAGTCCTCAAAGTGGCCATTGGTAGGGGACATAACGTAACAGATTTGATACCAGTGGACCTCGTCACGAATCTGCTTATCGTTGCAGCTACACAATGCCAAAGGTAACTTCAGTAGCATGAAATTAGCGCCCGGTCAAACTATTCTCGGAAATATTGTATCATAAGAAAGTTGAAATTCAAATGGCAATGTTTCGTTAATTTCAGCAATACAACTCGTTATGCAATATATTTGTGTCGCTTAATATAAATAAAGCCGCCGACGGCAATTAAACTGCGATAAAAACTAAGGCGAAGATATTGTAGGTACGGTCGCGAAAATTAATATGGGACCCAATTCGTAAATATGTTATATGGCACTTATAATGCAATAAAGTCGTATATCTGTATATCGTCGTATCTAAGGTAAGTATACGATTGTTGTAGGATATTGAACCTTAAATGGGCCCATAAATTAAAGTTCGTGACTGTACTTGAATATAAAAGAAGCAGAAAATATGTGTTTTTTTTATTCCAAAACAATATCATTTTCTAAAACCAAGGATCCGCAGATCTTAGCGATCCATATCAATTTACATCAAAAACAAACAATTTAAAATGATCTTCCAGCTTTTCCTTAAGAATTTTAAGAAAAATGATTCCATTTTGTTTCAGTTCAGAAGGTCTTAAGGTATATAATTGCTGTACTGGCACTTCAAATCCAATCACATGCAAAGGGGCCAACGATATCGCAAGAAAAGTCGCCCTCAGGCATTCACTAAGTAAGTTCATGTACTAGCTTAATGGATTACATGCATCTGTACCATGTTTTGTGTCTGTAGGTACACTCAAGTTATTTTACCAAAAGGATAGTTGCCAAAAGTTTTAAGAGCGTCGCAAGAATGACTGATCCGGTTAATATATTTTAACCATAGATTTATAGAAGCCTACAATCAATTCCTATTCAATTAATGAATAAACTTTAATTAATTTGCTAATCTAATTTAACACCATTTCTAAAAAGTGTTTAGATCGTTCAGAATGCACATACCATACATAATTACGCCTGTAATCCCTGAAGGAGTAAACACACACACACACACACACACACACTTCGCAACATGAGGGGATTAAGTCCGTAGTCCACCTCGCTGGCCCATTACGGTTTGGTGAACTTTACTCGACTATCGACAGATGTGCAGATTTCCTCACGATGTTTGCCTTCACCGTACAGCAATTGATAATCATTATATAATATGATATTCGCACATGCAAATCTGAAAATCCCAGAGGTGCGAGCCGGGATTTAAACCAGCACACCTTGTTACCAAGGCAAGCGTTACCAACCTGGCTATCACTGGTTGATTGGAATGATGCTCAATGGTTTAAAATTGTATTTTTCATTGCAGATGAGCTTCCTTTTCCATATCTTATGTTCACAAGCAGCATAATATTATACGAGCTTCTCACCTTCGTCCTGCAGACCATACCTGCCTTCTTAATCGATTTGTGGGCATTATTCACGAGGAGAAAAGCTATGTATGTGTACTTTTATTGATATGATGCAAATAATATAATTACATTGCTGTGCACCTTCGCATTCATTCCTTATATAGGACTCGCCAATTAAAAGCCAATTGATTGTTTTTGAGTCACGCTCAGCTGTTACGTTTTTTTATCGTTTTTCTCCTGACGCGCACGTTCCAAGCAGCTCATTCGAATTTCGTATAGAGAGATCAAAATAAGAACTTGATTGTATGAAAAACATCAGCAGGATTATCCTACTGACCTAGGTTTTTGTTGTAATCTCTTTATTAACCCTTTATAAAATGGCACATGAGGTATAATTTCAATTTTATTAGGAAAACATACAATGAAACCATCTTATGTTAAAACTTTCTATAAATATATGCATTATTTATTATATCCGCATATGAGGCTCGGTTTTAACTCTTTTGTAATATTTTACAGACAAATAAAGTTGCAGAACAAACTGAGAAAGATAGTACAAGCGGTGAAGTTCTTTTTGTTAAATCAGTGGGAGTTTTCTGACAACAATGTGAGGAATCTGCATATGGCCATGTCGCCTCAGGATAAGGAGCTGTTCAGCGTCGATGTGACTGCAATCAATTGGGAAACATGCCTGCAAGATTATGTCCTGGGTGCCAGGAAATATTTGCTAAAGCAAGTATAGGGCACAATATCACACTGCGATGTTAATTAGTTATATTAAATTAATATCGTGAAAACACAGGTGTGATGGAATACCAGACTCTACCACCACAATAACTGATGTGAATGCTATGCAAACAATAGTGTTAACCTTATATATTTTTAGGTGTAATTTAGGAATTATTTCTATCATAGTTTAATCTGAGCAAAATGTGTGTCACGATTCATAGATTTTCATGATTTATTTTGGTGAATTATGTCCTGTGTCCTGTGAATGATATCTGTAGCATGTTTCTCTAAGAATTAAAATAATAATACTATAAAATTTTTTTAATATACCACTGTTGGGCCTTGGTCTACCTTCAATGCGAGGGACTTCCACCACGCTGGCCCAGTACAGCTTAGCTGACTTCACACGTCCTTAGAGAGGTCTATCACATATGCAGGTTTCCTCACGATGTTTTCCATCACTGTTCTCTAAGCATTACAAAATAGTAATATAAAATGATTACCTAGATCTAAAATTAATTTACTATCAATACATGAATTTATACATCTTTTAGCTATGTGTAAACTTCAAGGGTCCATTTGCAGCTAACAATTACACATACACAATAATATGTAGTAAAAATATACATTGTTGTTGTACCCGGCGAACTTTCCTTTGGTTGGAGTTAGTTCACAGAACAAAGCGAAACTACACGTATACTTTTCTATCAAGTGTCTCTCGGCGGACTTTGTGCCGTTGCGTTGGTTGCTTCGCCTTGCAGCCGCGACAAGTGGGACGTGTTAGTTGCTGTATGATTCCGCAAAATATTTTGAATAGAAATGATACAAATAGCGGAAAAATGCACAGAATTGTTTTTGTTGTTACACCATTTATAAATCAAGAACGGGTGAGTGAGCCGATTTTTATGATCTTTGAACATATTTGTGTCCGTCCCGAATAACAGAATAACTATTAAAACTTGCGGAAATTATTTCATGCTAGATACGCATGAAATAATATGAATGACAAGTCTTTTTATCATAATTATTATATGAATGAGCCTTCAAAACGAAAAATACATTGAGTTTAAAATTTATAATCAAAACGCCTTACAAAAAATTATGAGCAATACATATAATCTCACACAAAGTAGGTACAGTCCTCGGAGAATGAGAGGTTAGCTGCAACTAGCCTTGTGGGAGGGAGTTGCAGCTAACCTCCCATTACCATACAATTCGAAGTGTTGAGGGGGTTTGAAAGGTGTTTCAAACCCCCTCAACACTTCGAATTGTACACAAGAAGTTGACATAAGATAAATGAAGTGTCCATGCCCCATGTTATATCATTTTCGAACCATCAATTAAATGGGGGTACATTAGTGCAATATATATATTTATAGAAAGATTTCGTCGACTTGTCATGGCATGGCATTACAAAACAATTTTTGTTCAGAAATTACTACGTAATGTCATCGTGAATTGATTAAAACTCCTAACAATTTAGGTTTTTCTTTATTTTTTGTTATATGTTACCTGTCCTAGACCTATCGTATTATATTAAATTATAAATCGTTTGGTTTTACCCGTGTTTTATTGTGCAGTAATACTGCAAATGTAAGGAAAAAATAATGATTTTCGGAAATATATGTGGTAAAATAAAAACATACAAGATTCACAAGATTCAGCACTCAACTTCAATCATTCTACAGTCGTTGTGCAAACGTCGTGACGAGAGTTTATAAATAATAAAAGTACATAACAATATTATCATTTACCAAAAAGAGATTCAAATAGAGCTAAGAATACGTAGAAATATGACAAATTCAAATGATTTTCTTCACATTTCCATGACCCCAAACCATGTCGACGATGAACCATTGGCTCGTGTAGTAGAAGAGTGTTTCGATAAATGCGTACATAATTAGTACGGAGAATTTGAATCCAGTGAACAATTTCAGCGCTGGATAGACGTATATACCGTTTAGATAACTTTGTGTGCATCTGAAAAGATAATAAGCTTAAAAAACAGGATGATTCAGAATGGGCATACTAAGCCATGTACCTACGCATCTTTTGAAGCAGTATGTATAAATAGTTATCTAATTATAATTAGATTACTGTAACAAAATATCTTCTTATTTCCGTCAAAATAATGAAAATAATAGAATATTTTACACTCTACAGCTACACAGTGGTCCTTATTCTGTTAGTATATAAACTAAACTTGACTATTTAAATGAAATGCTATGCAATTTATTTATTATTTATAGTCGTAGTTTACACAACTAGATCATAAAAAGCGGATCACACTTCTGAACTAAAAATCAAATAGGAATGGAAGTGGTCTGTAAATTGTATTTGATGACAACCGCAGTGGTTACCTTTCCTGATCAAGTTAGCCCTGATTCCACTATTGCGATCCGACTTGACTGTGAAAGGCGCCTAAGAGATCTATATTTTTTGTTCATTGTCTTAAAAACAAAACTTCAAAAAAAATCTCTTCAACTTTTATCAGTTAATAAAGTAATCTTCCTTACTTATTATTGCCATCTTGTTAATAGTCCTAAAGTGTGAACAAGAGGAGTGCTCATATGTACAAAATCTGAAGATTATGTCATTTGGTGCATTATTTAATAATAGTCATTCTGCTTAATGGATGGAACATTATCAACAGTGAATCCGGTAGAAATACAGTGCGTGACAGAGACTTTCATCTAATAATAAATAATAAAGATGTAAAAACGGATTTGGAAGTAGCGACTGAGTTTGAGAATTTTTTTACAAATGTACCCATGTTGTCAACCAAAACACTAGAATCGTCTTCCAATTCTGCGGAGCACCTACTCAAACAAAGCGTAACGGAATGTAACACAGCTTTTAAATTCTCAGTTGTCAGTTGTAAAGACATAGTAAGTAGCTTTAAAAGTCTAGATGTAAAAAAAACAGCAGACCTATGGGGGCTTTCAGTAAAGACCGTTTCTGCGTTTATAGATATTATTGTACCCAACTTAGCAGCTATATTTAATAGCTGTGTTGCTAGTGGTGTATTTCCCGATCTCATGAAACATAGTAAAGTGATTCCTTTGTTCAAATCAGGTAGTAATACTGATCCATCAAATTTTCGACCTATTTCAATACTACCTACACTAAGCAAAATATTTGAAAAAATCATATTAAACCAGTTGTTATGTCATTTTAATGACAACAAGATTTTTCATAAAAATCAATTCGGTTTTACAAGGAATCGCTCAACTATAGACGCGGGTGTGGAGTTAATAAAGAACATCTATGGTGCCTGGGAGAACTCCCAGGATGCTTTAGGTGTGTTCTGTGACCTGTCGAAGGCCTTTGACTGCGTCCATCATGAAATACTTATCCGGAAACTGCACCACTACGGTATTAGGAACAAGGCTCTTGACCTCTTGACTTCATATTTAAATAATAGGATTCAAAAGGTCGATGTTAATGGTATAAAATCGCCCGGCTCTCTAGTGTCAATGGGCGTTCCACAGGGTTCGATATTAGGGCCATTCTTATTCCTAATATACATTAATGACTTGCCTTACTATGTAGGGAATAATCACGAGATTGTATTGTTTGCAGATGACACTTCACTGCTTTTTAAACTCAAGAGACAGTTAGTTAATTATGACGATGTGAACAATGCACTCGCTAAAGTTGTTGATTGGTTCACTATAAATAATCTTCTCCTTAATGAGAAGAAAACTAAATGCGTAAAGTTCTCAACACCAAATGTTAGACAAGTTGGAACCAATTTACAATTGAATGGAACTGATTTGGACCTTGTGGAGTCAACAGTGTTTCTCGGTATTACCATACATACTAAATTGCAATGGGGTCCACATATTAAAAAACTATCTGGTAGGCTGAGTTCGGCAGCTTATGCTGTTAAAAAAATTCGACTATTAACGGATATAGACACAGCTAGAATTGTTTATTTCAGTTATTTCCATAGCGTTATGTCCTATGGCATCTTGCTCTGGGGTTGCTCTGCAGATCTTAATACTATCTTCATCTTGCAGAAAAGGGCAATACGAGCAATTTACGGCATGGGTCCTAGAGATTCCCTTAAGGATAAATTCAAAGAAATAAATATTCTAACCGTTGTGTCTCAATTTATTTATGAAAATCTAATGTATGTTAAGAAAAATATTCATAATTTTGAAAAAAGGAGTGATGTTCATGTTATTAACACTCGTAATAAGGACAAACTATCCGTGCATGTCACTCGTCTCCACAGAATAAATAATTCTTTTATGGGGCAATGTATACGCTTCTATAATAAACTTCCCAAAGGAATCCGAGATTTGCCCATTAGTAAGTTTAAAAGAACTGTTAAAAGTAATTTATGTCGTAAGGGTTATTACAGAATCTTGGATTATTTGGATGATAAAGCAGCCTGGGACTGATCGCTCTAATATCAATATTTATAATGTTAAAGTGTAGCGTGTGTGCGCCTCGCATGGCAACACACTGGAGCTTACTTTTTATAATATTTTTTTTTTGTAAATATAATGGATAAAAAAAAAGACAAGCCCGCTGAGTTTCTTGCCGGATCTTCTCAGTTGAGGTCGCGTTCCGATCCGGTTGTAGTATTAAGGAAAAAATGTAATGACAATTTGTAAGTGCCCCCGTAGGCCTATACGAAATAAATGATTTGACTTTGACTTTGACTTTGACTTTGAATACTTACACAGTAACATATGCCAATAAGAAAGTGCACATAAGGATGATATTCGGAGTGTTACTCTTGGGCCTCTCCCGTCGCATGAGGACCAGATCCAGCAGGACCACTACGAGGGAGACCGAGTGCATGCAGTGCTGTGTCCAAAAAGGTACCACCTTATGGATGTTGGGTGGCGCGATCAATTCACTACGCGTGTTCCATATCCGCCAGAATAGGATATCACCGAACTGAAACCAAAGGTTTACTAATTGAATTCGGTATACTAGTAAAGATAGGAGACATATGAATGTCTGTATAGTTAGTACAATCGGTACGGGCAGTTGGAACCCAAAATTCGGAGAAATGTTTAACGATACACGCCTACGCTACGCCTGGTTTACATGTAGTAAGTGGGAAGTGAATAAGACGTAGGTCTTCTCCTGCGTGTCTTAATAGACATGGGCCAAATAAAAGTTGTGGGTCAACTTATAAATAAATTTCAGCCACTTGTCTACTAGTGTATAAACTTGACAAGCCGTCAACTTGTATCATCTCAGCCACATTGGCTAAAAGTCTGGCGTTATAATTCAAAATTACTAGTAAAAAAATATACCTTTCAATTACATACAAAAAATTTACCTCTAACGAATGACTTGAATTGGTAATAACGTATATTTCTTAATAAGGATTTGACATTGTGGTTCGTAATTAATTCGTTCGCTAATAAGATACAGTATCTTTACCTGTTTTTTTTTTAAATACAAGGTTAAGGTCAGAATGATGAACATACTGATTATAACTTTCATTACTGACGAACTGCAGTTTGAAGATTATTATTAAGACCTTACATCATTATTGTAAAGGACAGTTGCTGTCACATACCCATAACAATGTACTGCTCAAAAATGAAACGGATCTTTTTAAAAAGAGCGACCATGGACTTTCTTGCCCGTGCTTCTCCAATAGGAACGCCATTCCGATCGGGTGGTAAAGTTGTGGCTTAGCATTTTATAATTATTTTGGCGATTCATAAGTACCATAATAATAATAACTTCACGAAATATTTTGAAAATTATTCAACAATAAGTCATAAAAGTTAGTTTGTACCTACTTGCTAGAATATAAATGCTATATTGAATAATAATCAATTATGTTTGCGCGTTGGTAATTAGCATAGGTACTTACCGCAGTGAAGGGTAGGAGGATGCTGGTGAAGCATAAGCACCTAAGCTGATTCAGCAGCCGGATATGGGGGCGCCTGTGCTCGCCCTGCAGCTCCCGCCATTCGCAGTACAGGCATATCGGGAAGTATACGATGCTGAAAAGCTGTAACACATAAAAAGAAAAAAAATGCACCTAAAATTAGTAAAACATCTAAATAATGTTTGCTTCTTTTTGCACCTAAAATATTCCCCGAATTTATAGAAGTTTTAATAAGTTTACCTTAGCATTTTGATGCTATCGTGAATATACGACAACTTACTTTATTCATTGGGGAAAGTATGTTACTTTTTTATGTAATATAATAATGTTGCCAGACGAACACACCAACTATACGGTCCAGCTTGTATTATGGGTACCGCACAATGGACTGAGCGCGAACTCAGTATATAATACTTATATAAATATTAAACATTCATACTCATCACACAAAGCTTGTCCTTACCAGGATTCGAACCCAGGACCCTAGGCGCTGAAAGCAGGGTCACTACCAACTGCGCTAATCGAGTTGTCAAACATGTTTTGGTTGTTTCTGCATTGCCTAATGTTTTCAGTAGGCATGCAGTAGCTTGTAATACAATTGCAACTTCATCGAAAAAACATGCTGTCACTGTCATCAGAGAGGGATGGAAGACGTTACGTCACCGAAACGGTACTTCGCACTTGAGGTACGGAAAAATATAGTTGGGGACATTATTTTTGATATGTCCCCATCTATATTTTCAGCCGATGCTGGTTTTTTTTGCATTTTCCTACGTCTGGTTGACTAATCGTGCATCACGAAAAAATACTGACGAAATTTGATTAGGTGCAATATTAAAATATTTATTATCCTTATTATTGATTATTAATTATGATCTTCATTGTTGTTTAATTACCAAAATAATTCCGTTTTATTACTTTTGTTATTTGAAGATATATAATCTTACTTACCGCGTCCTACGATTGTTTTTTATTAGAAAGTTACTGAACCCCTAATTTAGTCATTGTTTTGTAAAACAAGTGTTAGATTACTTTTAGAGTTAGATATGTTTTAGACGTAAATCATAGAACGTATATAGGTGTCTTTGTTTAATTTAACACTATCGTCATCTTTTGTATTGTTTAGCATGATGCAATAATAGGCAAAGAGACAATTTTTTTTTTTGTATTTTTTTCCAAATCCGCTTTTGGACACAAACTTAGAGCATTCTTATAGATTTGTCTTAGTTTACATACTGAACAACTAGTTGGTACAACATTTGAATAATACATAAAACATACCTATCGTACGTACAAGTTTTTATAAGAAATTTATTTCATCAAAGTACTGAAAATTCAGTACTTTCATAAAATATATTCATTACTTTAAAATTTATATCCATCTATCTATCAGCCGAAAGACGTCCACTGCCTCCCCCAAAGATTTCCCCACATCACGGTCCTCCGCCCCTCGCATCCACCGGCTTCCTACAACGCGTGTAATATCATCGGTCCACCTCATGGGGGCCGATTACTTTAAAATTTTAACACACCTATTTGTTAAATCTTGTAAACAGGTAGATTATCTTTTAATAAAATTAACTGTAGCCCATGAAAAAAGCAACCTCGATATTCAGTGTCGCCTACAACTAGACATCCAAACATTCTAGGAAGGTTACGCTCGGAACATTTGTCCCTATTAGATGTTTATTCAGCCAAACTCTAAACGACCTTGACAGATGGTGTCAAAGCAAACCTTTTAATTGCTTGTGCCATTTGCAAATAAACAGTTGGAATATTTTTGTGTAGGAATTAAAGATTCCTTGTGTCATTGGCGAGGCGACTGCGGCGTCATTGGATAGCAAGGGGTCAAATATAAGGGCTACTAACTGGCTACAAAAAAAAAAAAAAAAAAAAAAACTAAAAAAAAAAAAAAAAAAAAATGTAAATAGCTATATAACGACTTATTGTCGCTGGCCAATTTGAAGCTGAGAAAAATAGAGTATTTCGATGTTTTGTGTGGTGCTTTCATAGTGTTTAGGATTTGTTGCCATACATGTTACCCTATGTTGTAGCTTCGATCGTGCGGTTTGAATTTTAAGTACGGATGACTATTAATGTCAGTTCGTGAAGTGCGAGATTATTCGTAAGCTGACTGTATAGTTGAGAGTTTCCGTATTTAGATATATTGTATGGCAAATTGAACAGCGCCTCTAGCGGACCGTATTTATAACTTTTAAGTCTCGATACCATGTGTCTAAATACGTAGACTATGAAGTACACGGTAAGCTTACGTAGACTCTCACACTTGACGTCCTGATATTTTTTTATAATTTCGTAACGTTTGTTTATTTTAAAATAAACTAAGTATTTTTTTTTCATATTCCCGTACAAAAATATAGCTTAATTCTGGTTATCATTTATAATATTTTGTTTTTATTTTTTACTAGCTGTCCCGGCGAACTTCGTACCGCCTCAGAACGAAATGTATGAGAAAATGAATTTATTGGTATTCTATGAAAAATTTAAACAAAACTAGGTATCCCACGGGAACCATACATTTTACCGGGATCAAACTAGCCTATGTGCTATTCCAGACTATAATCTATCTCTGTGCCAAATTTCATCCAGATCCGTTCAGCCGTTCTGGCGTGAAAGAGTAACAAACATCCATCCATCCATCCATCCAAACTTTCACATTTATAATATTAGTATAGATTAGTATAGATTAGTATAGAATATTTATCCAAAAACTCTCTTAATTTACTTTTATATTTTATTATATACATGAATGACCAATTTATGGAATAAATGATAATTGGGTACTGTATTGTGTAATGTTAATCTGAAATCGAATGTGAAAAATTTGGTAATGATTAAAGGGCGCTTATTTTACTTTATGATGACGTACTTAAATTTACTTTAACGGCTCTTAAACTGTGCACATCTCGTATAGAATCACCATAATATGGACGCAAATAAACGTTATCTGCATAATGCATGTGGAGCAAGCAAATTAACCAACGAATATATAACTTACATTGAACCACGCAGTGATTAGTTTAAATCGTATTTTTTGGTAAAGCTGAATTTCAGGATCGTCGAACTGACTGAAATCTATTGTTAGAATCCAATATGCCACTGACACTAAGTGCACCAATGCCGATGAGTAAAACAATAATCTCACTTTTATTAAACTTTTGCTGTTGCTCAAAATTCTCGTATTTAATGAGAGTGTTTCCATTTTTTAAAAAGTAACGTAATTGCAAATGTTTGATGATTGGCGCGCTCTCGTCTGTTCGCACGCGTACGAGGACTATAGTTGTTACCAATATACTGCAGTTCGTAGGATAACGGCCACTATAGTCGCTCAGGTGAGTGAACGATATTATATCACTGCTTCATAAAATACTCAGTGACTTATTTTTTTTTCTGTTATCCCCTCGCGTTGAGTTAAACGTATAAGAACAGAAATATGTAGCCAATCTAAATTAGCTAGTATATTATATTGAATTATAAAACTAATTTTGCGGATTTTATTGCAGTTATATAATAATAATTCCAGCCCTTTAATGTCCCACTGCTGGGCACGGGCCTCCCCTCAATGCGAGGGGGATTAGGCCATAGTCCACCACGCTGGCCCAGTGCGAATTGGCGGACTTCACACATCTTTCGAGGGGTTCCCTCAGACATGCAGGTTTCCTCACGATGTTTTCCTTCACCGTTTAGCAAGTGATAATCATGGTTGAAAATGAGATTCGCACATGAAAAATCCCAGAGGTGCGAGCCGGGGTTTGAACCTGCAATCCTCGTTACCGAGGCAAGCGTTCTACCAACTTGGCTATCACTGCTTCTACCAACTTGGCTATCACTGCTTATTGCAGTTGCTTTATGTTTTTTACGTCCCCGTCGTTTCAGCTGCTTTACTGCAACCATGGTTACGGGAGAACTGAGGTGTTGACGTTCTAGTTTCATTGTTTGAAATGGGGTACCCTCGTATTTAGTTGCTGTTTGCGTTCCGATCTCCGCAGAAAGAGCTCACAGTGTCTTGAGATCTTGCAATCTTGCGCTTGTTTTTGGATTTAATGATATTATAATAAATTCCCTATTGAAATTTCAACCATAGTTTTATTTTAATGTGTAATATTCGCGTAAATATAAGAAATCAATATAGCCAGTATACGACAAAAATAATGTGTACTTCTTCCCTCTTGCATACCTCTCTCACAATAGATTCATAATCGAACGCCAATAGGATCGTAATTGTCACTGAACACTTTTTATGACCTGTTTTATTAGTAGTGAATCTGAGGATACTTAATATTAAAATAATATCGCCAGACGATCACACCAAAATATGTACGATCCCAAACTAAGAAGCTCTTGTAATATGAGTACCGTACAATGGACTAGGGGGATTCCAGCATATAAAACTCATTCGTGCTCATCACATAGACTTTACCCCTACCGGAATTCAAACCCTGGACCCTCGGTACAGACACCCGATCACTACCAATTGTACTATTCGGGTCGCCATCATATAAAATATTAATTTAATATTGCGATTACCGTAGATGTAGATTAAGGACGACGAAAGGCCTTTACGCAGTAGTGAGTACCAAGTTTCATAATGATGAATTAGATAGTTGACTTGTTGTAAACTGCATGTTGCTTCAATGTAGCACGTGCGTGTGTGTGGGCACTAATAAAGCAATATGAAATCTAAGTCAATGCCGCTAACGCTCAATTTTAAGATACCAAACAGAATTTGTATTGCAATTAAGTTTTCGTGTTATAGTCAGTTTAGTGTTGTGTCTATTTCTAGATCCTAAATATAGACACACGGGTGACGTCACATATCACGCCTGTATTCCTCAAAGGGCAAGCAGGGTTGCACTATTGTACACCAATATTTTCTCGATTGATATTTGATCCAGTGTATAAACCTTATCCTTAGGACGATTTCGTTAACCGCAGTACACTTTTAGACTGCGTACAAATATTTAGATTTTCTTTAAACAAATAATAAAACTGCATGACTCGGGAATCTAATCGAGGATATCACGATTGATTTCTCGTCATTGATGTTTTTTTTAGTATATCATCTATAGGTACATACAATGAGACTAACATTTTTTTGGAATGTAAATAGATACTTACATTTCTGTATTGCTCCTGATACAAAAGCCGAATCCGCAATTTTTGGTATTTTTGAATGAGTGAATACTTCACGGAAAAGGTAATACTGGAAGTAGGTATTCTGATAAAACTTAGTAATTAATCTTTTATGATACTACTTATCCTGGGAAACTGATTGATGCCTGCAGATTAGTAAAAATAATAATTCCAATGATCGGATTTTCATATAGTTTGATTCATAATATTTATATTACAGTAAGTACTTATGAATCGTCAGAAATGCTATGCTTCAACTTTACCACCCGTTCGGAATGCCGTTTCTATAGCGAGGAACAGGCAAGTAACTCTAAGGCTGCTCTGTTTAAAAGGAACTTACACATACATTTTAGGTTCGTCATTGTGATAGATTATAACAAGATCAACAACACCTATATCAGTTTTTGTGGGAGAAATGGGAATTTGTCCATTTTCCTTCGGGATTGTGTAAAAAAACCCACGCATATACGAACTTGGGGAAGCGGCTTATAAGTAACTAGCTGTTAACCGCGACTTTGTCCGTAAGTTACTCCTTGTTACATCAGCTATCTGCCAGTGAAAGTCCCGTCAAAATCGGTCCAGCCATTTCAGATATTAGCAGAAACAAACAGACAGACAGACAGAGAAAAATTGTAAAAAAAAATGTTTTGGTATATGTACCGTGTATACATCCAAATGCATTATTAAAAAGCGGTTATATTAATATTACAAACAGACACTCCAATTTTATTTATTTGTGATAAGGTATGCAACACAATGTTCCGCTGGGTAGTCCGCTGTATACTATTGCATTAGAACGTTATTACGTCATATATACGTCAAGGTTATCTTACATTTTCTTTGGTAAAAGTTATTTTGACATTAACCTTGATCACTATTTATAAAAGTCGTACCTAATAACTGATTATTAGGTGCCCACTATACAATACTTCAATATGGAACAGTACCGCGATTAACAGTTTATATTGAGGTCGCCAGACAATGCTATGCAACATTAATGTTATCCTTACTGTACTCACACACGGTACTTATTTGGATTCCTTTGTGTTATCAAAAACATTTTAATAAAATAGGTACTTATGTTACTTACAAAGCATAGTTAAAGCAAGGAAATATTCGTTTAGTGCCTACCCATGATCTTCAGATGAAGAATCATATAACCAAGCCGATTGGAGTATTGTACGTAAGGACGTAATTCGTGTGTGCTATACAAATTGGCTTAGTTTTTATGTTTCAATATATTTTTCACGACACTCCGACTGTATTATTTGTTCGTCTAAGCCAGGGATTCCCAAACTATTTTGGGCAGGAGATCCCTTCTCCAAAATGAACTGATACCTCAGACTCCCATAGCCAAATTACCTTAAACATTCTATCTCTATTTTTTTCCTACTGATACAGAATAATCCTTTCATCTTGTACGAACTTGTGCACGCTTACCAACTTGTTAAGTTTATAAAAGTACAAAAATGATATTTCCTACTAAAATATTAGTCATTCTTATCACAACTTGGTACACGTAACAAAACTTATACGAGTACCGTATCTCCAAATCTTCAAATAAGAACTTTTATTAATTCATAGGTGTCGATTTTTAGACCTCGTTGACCCCCAATGACTTGATAATGACAAAATATCCACTATTTTCGGGTTCGAATCCTGGTAGAGGCAAACTTAGTGTGATGAGCACGAATGTTTGTACGCGAGTCATGGATATATATGTGTATTTATTATATCTGTTTAGGTATTATATACTGAGTTCACCCACAGTCTATTGTACAGTCTTCAAAATGCAAGCGTTGCTTAGTGTGGGATCGTGTAGTTGGTGTGCTCGCCTGGCGATATTATAAACATTTTAATCCATTTTATTTCATTGCGTAAAAAATGAAAAAGCAGTATTTTTGACATAAACCTTATCAAATATATTTATAAATGTAAAAGTATTTGTAATTTTATAAGATGAAACTAGGCTGAATGGATTTGAATAACTCAGGTCTTAGACTTATCTATGTTATAGAGCGGATAACATACTCGTATAAGTAGGCTACGATATCTGCGGGTAAAAGTGAGTTGTAAATAAATTACACTGAACGCCTAGAATGTCTGCTTATCCGGTATCCCCATGTGCAATAATCATACAAATATTCGTCTATAACTCCAATCCGTCTATTCGCGATCAGCCATACGAGACCATTAGGGAGCCATTAACAAGATGCTTCAATAAATTAATCAATCAAAATGCGTCATGCCAACACTACGCGACGCGAATGATTTATAGATATCCTTATTCGTCTAACGCACGGGTTCCCAAACTTATTTTGTCTACTGCCCACTTTGAGAATGAATTATTTTTAGCGCTCCCATTTTTTCACCTACTTAAAAACCACTATAACTTCAAATTAAATTAATTATTGTAAGCCTCTACACAACGCCCCCATTTTTTTCTGAGTCTCTTACCCTTTAGGCCTGCAGCGCCCACAAGGGGGCGTTATCGCCCACTTTGGGAAAGGCTGGTCTAACGTCTAGGATTGGGGCAGGAATAAAGCCAGGTTTCCACTATACGAGTACGCACAGGCCAAGATATATACCTACAAATGTATCTGATTTCGCTAGGTGACTATAACACAGTGGACCAGGGCGTCCACTTTGATCCGGCGCCGTCGCCGTGCCTAACAGAAATCTATTCCGAACACTTGTAACTTCGTACTCGCCGAACTGTTTACACGATAAAACTTGCTATTTATTATCTGCTTACTTAACTCGTGTAAACCCAGCATAATGCTTGATTTACACGAGGACAGCAGGAACGTAGCGTATAGCGTTGTAAAAATATTAAACCATATTCAGTGCGCTTAATTACTGTCTGTTGTAATATTTATCATTCTTGAAACGGTCGTAATAAAATTTGTAGTTATAGGGACTTAATAATATCTTGTTTTTTAAATGTCACGGTTTCAAATAAATAACCCATATATGCACCTTACTAGGTATGGATGGCTTCCAATTACAATTCCAATTAAAAATTATAGCTCAATCGTCCATCGTACCGATGATTCTGCTAACAAGAAGTGTAGAGGAGATTAAAGAAAACACAAAAAAAAGAAATGTTCGGTTACTGTTTATGGATGGCTTGTTCACTCTGAAATTACTATGATCGATGATTATTTTTTAATTTGGATTTGTGTGCATCATCCTTGAGATCTCAACTTTTTGCTGCAACGAGGGTAAAACAGACGAAATAATATTTAGTTGTTACGATGTATGGCCGTAAATGCACCAAGTCAGCTGTTAAGTGTTTTGACCCTTTTTCTGTGCTTACATATTAAGTTGTCTATTTTATTGCACTGTTATTCATGCACATGCATTGTTAACCTCGTCGACTAATTGAACGTCGGGGCCAGTATCAGTAACATGACATTGGGTTTTTTTTTTCGGCATACAAACACCAACTATACGATCCCACACCAAGCAAGGCTTGTATGATGGGTGCCGGACAATGGACTGGGGTGAACCCAGTATATAATCCTTATATAGATATTAAACATCCATATCTCTGGTACAAACATTCGTGCTCATCACACAAATTTTGTCCCTGCCTAGATTTGAACTCGGGATTCTCAGCAAAGAAAGCAAGTCCACTACCGAATACTGAGCTAATCAGGTCGTCAAAACACTGAAGACATATATTTAGGGAAAATAAAAGCCTATTTATTTATTTAGGATACTTTTAAGGCTCTGATGGCTCTCTAATATGTGCTCTAACGTCGGTAATATCATATCCGTACGTAATATACACAAAGCATGAACCATCTTCGCCTCCCAAATACTACCTATTGTTACTAGATACGCAATGTGTCCGGAAAATTCATGTGCACTTAAATAATTTGCAATGATTGCTCATGCCGAACGCAGGATGACTTTTCTCAATATACGCTCGGAGTTGTCCTACCAAATATTTACTTGATGTTCAAACAAAATTAAGTTAAACAATAATTCGAGTGAAGCTTGTTTGCTGAGCCACACCGGAACACATAAATTGAATTCTAGGTAAGAATACCTATTTATTTTAACGGAAAATATTTGTTGACAAGTATTATTTTTTCCTCACTTACGAGCTTTATATACTTACCTTGGTATCAGTGATCTTCATAAGGGTTCTTTGAATTGCAGAATAACTACTTTTTATTTTTTTAGTAAGCAATAACATATAGGTTGCGATTTTCTTGTTTTTTTTTAGAAATGCGATTTTTTATGTTAACTTTATTATAATAATTCGTTTTCATACACTCGCACTGTAACTGGTAACATTCTTGCGAATAAGCGCATTAGAGAAACTGATTGCGTGCGCAAACATTTCAGGCACTTTTTACTTATTTAATAATTCTATATATATATATATTAATAATATATATATATATTAATAATTCTATTAAATAAGTATTCACTTATATCCATATAATAGTAAAACTGTTATGTAGAAAGAACTTTGATAACTGCATGGTCGGACACAGTTAGGTAGTTAATAAAGTGCTAGTGAGTATCGCTTGCTTAACACGTGGTCCCAAACAAAGCAACGCTTGAATTATAGATACCGTACAATGTACTGGGGGTGATCCCAGTACCTATATAATTAGATATACTATACGAACAACCCACTGCGCCAATCGGGTCGTACCGAATTATAATATATAATATTAATATACACTGCCTTTACATAGGAAGATAGTTCTGTTGCTAATAAACGTAAGTTGAGCTTCTAAAGTTTCCATTAATTTGGTTCAGTGACCGGTTAAGTGAAATAAGTATGAAGCCTTACTAAACAGGTAAACTTATCCTGCAGGATTAGGACTTAATATGACCTTTCAGCGAGTTAGTCCATCTATTTGTTATATGTTCACAATTTCTTAAAAGAACCGAAAGAAATTTTGAAAAAATGGTTTTGCATACGTCTTCCAACAACCATGCAAATAAAGATACATGACTGTGATTGTCAAACATCGCATTATTACGTAGCAAGGAGGTAAATGGAGGTACATTTTGAAATCTAAATACAGCGGGATAATCGTTTCACAGAAAAAACATACTTAATGTATTTCTATGATGGAACACAATCCTATAACCTACACAAATATGTTTTAGCATGACCCATAAGTAGAGTATAATATATCGTACGACTTGTAAGTATACTGCTAGTATATTATAAATAGAGTTCGCTTGTTGTATCCACACACATTTCGCGGATGGCTATTGGTTGTCAGTCGATTGCAAACCTATTGCTTTATAACACTCTTTAAGAAGTATTCTTTCTGAAATACTTTACATTTTGCTCGATCCGTTTATTGATTCAATGATAATATGGTGATCGGCTGGCTACGTGTGTGACAGCAAAACCTAAGAGAATAATTTCAAAAATGTTTGATACAAAATAGACAGTAGGTATATTTTATCTATTTAGGAGTTCTCGCAGCGATGTTGAAGCTTGGAATTTGGATTTAGCTTTATAAGATTTCTATCTATTTTGTCCATCAATTAACTTTGACGAATACCGGATGGAAGGAATGTCTAATGAATTTCAATCATTTTTGGAATTGCTTGATATATCTCGTATTTTCATATACACTTTACAAAATAGATATCGTTCTAAGGTACCAACGAACATTGACTGAAATTACGTTGCTAGTCTCAATTATGAGTAGGTATCGCAATTAATTCTGTAAATCAGTATTAAATCCAAGATAAATAATAAAAAATAACTACATTAAAGTCAAGCATTTATTAAAATAAGGCCTAAAATAGTTTGTGACTTTCAGAATGTTTTCAAGATCACGCTAATCCTTTTTAAGACGACTAGAACGGGAAGCTTCTGCCAGTGTTAACTCTGTATATTCCAGATCTGAAACAAGAAATAGCAATTATAATAACAAGTACGTGTTATGGTAATGTAGAATCAAATTAAAATAGTTTTTGGGAGCTACAACATATGACATACACACAACATAACATACAACTCATGAGTTGTTAACAAAATTACTTATGGCATGCAAATTGGCGAAGAATTATCAGTAGAGTCCACTCTACTTGTCGTTGCCCTACTTTTTATTCATAGTAGACTATAGTTAATAAAAACAGTAGAGCAACGATCGTAATTACACATAAAACGAATGAAATAAAAGGTAGATACTCTCAGCTCGAAGCTCTGGGATTTTATTAATTAATTTAAGCACCGGAATGGAATGATAGACTTCTGTCTATTCAGCATATGATGGACAACGGATCGAATTCTCCTCTCATCGAAGAGAGATCCGAGCCAGCTGTGGTATAGGTCAAATTATTACAAGTAAGACTACTACTAACCCGAGTTTAGTCAACTCTGTGCCACCCATTTTCAAGGGAAATCCACGACACGTATTGAGAGTTAGCTGCAGGTTGGAGGAGCAGGGGAATCCGACGAGCGACGGATTGATCATGGACGCAGCGAATAACTCGAACGCACGCTCGTGACAGCAGGTGTGAGAGAAGCATCCTGGCTGGCTGCTTCCACCATTGGCAAAGAAGTCCACTCTCCCTATGGCAGTACCCAAGCCATTGGCAAGAATGCCACCACCATCAGTGTGGATAACCTCTACGTAGGCAGCGTCGGTGACCCTCAGCCGTTGGGAACTGCTGCCCCATTGGCTGCCAGATGGGTCCAAACCTTAACAACGTTAGAGTTAAATAGTACCTTTTTATCATTCAGTATTAACCAATGATAACAGTGGCTGGTAATTGCCTCAATTTATGAGTAAAAGTGCGTGATACATGGAAGATGTGTATGCCAAAAAAAATAACTGGCAGGTATTTTTTTTAAATTTTACAACTAAAGACACACAAAAAGATGGCCTTGATTATTATTATTATTATATAAAAATATTAGTTAACATAATGTGTACAAGTATAGCCCACCTAAAAATTCAAAGCAGTAATTGAATACTAGCTATGTGCCAGATCGTAAGTTTAAAAAAATGTTTCTTCGTACTTTAACCCTGCATTTGCCCTTAGAGGTCGAATTTCACTTAGTACGCCTTTAAGTTACTCGAGGAATATATCCTCCGAATTTCAAATCTCTAGGTTTATCGGTTTAGGCTTAGTCAGTCAGTGTTAAGAATTGTATCAAATATAAATAGATGCTTCATTCTCAGACCTATATGATAGTTACTTTACTGACATATCTAGTGAAGAAACTTACCAGTAATTCTAGCAATTCCGGGCAGATTTCTGCCTGTGATGCCAGCGACGTGCGCGCCCAAGTTGAAACCCACCAAGTGAAGGGTGGATAGCTTTACAAGCTCTCCCGGCGCACTCACTAACTCCTGGATGAATGCGACAAGCTCATCGGCCACGGCAGGCACTGTGCCGACAGCTACAGAGTAACTCAGGCCAGCGTATATGGACCAGTCCACTACTATTACGTTCAAATCTGCGGCTGTAAGCAACGCTAAAAAAACAAATCTTGTAAGGCATTCAAGTTATTTGTTATACGTATTTAATCGATTCATTTTGATAATATACAAAAATACTTTTTAACAAAATAAAAACCGTCTCCAAAAAACTAAAAAGCAAAAAATAATCTAATCTTGAAATCAACCTTGTCTAACTAAATCA
The DNA here is from genome assembly GCA_905333125.1 of Pheosia tremula. Lineage (NCBI taxonomy): Eukaryota > Metazoa > Arthropoda > Insecta > Lepidoptera > Notodontidae > Pheosia > Pheosia tremula. Next base: position 6,637,174 of record HG995404.1, on the reverse strand, counting down.
AATATCTAACTAATCTGAAGTCCTCCTCTTTTTTGAAGTCGGTTAAAAATTCAGATGAACGATATATTGGCAATTTCATATTTTTTTTTACTATTTTGTTTAGGATTGAAATTGCGTACACATAATCAATTTACTCACACAAATGCAATATATACTATAATAATATACCTACCCAGTTTTGATACCCGACGTTATCTGTCACGCCACACATATAGCTCTGTGGTAATTATACATGGCTTCTCAGGGCACGTACCTGGGTTTAACTTTTTCTTACGCATATACCCCAGAACTATATATGTACACCTATGTAAAAGTGACAAAAAAAGCTTACCTTCTCTGACCATAGGATTGAGTGAGGTGAAAGCACTGCCACTGTGGCCGTGGACTAAGATTACGGTGCCTTGTCTAGCCTCGAGGATGGATGCCACGATGGATGCCTCAGTGGACAGCACCGACACGGGAGAACTTGGGTTGGCCCTTAATAAAAAAAAAAAAATCAATTATCTAAATTGTTAACACAAAATCATTGCTGTCTCGGCATATAGTTATTATTTGTGTTAGTATAACTAAAATCGATAATCGTTTTTTATCATAATAAATGAATGGATCAAAGGTATAGTTTTACTTACCGGGTGTATAGATAATATAAGTTAGCTTGTCCATTTCTTGTTACGAAAGCAAAGCCTTGACTCACTAGAAAAGGTGTAATTATATATTATTGTTACAATCTAAATTTAATTATTATTTAAGTACTTAACATAATTTAATCTTATAACTTTAAAAAATATCCTGTTGTCATTTAGATTTAAATGAATAACCGATTTATTAAGTATACATCATATAAACAACGAACATATAAATTAAAAAGAGAATAGAAAAAAATACTACTTTCTTACTATAACATAGTTTTTTATTACTATAAAAAGAGTTAGATATATCTACTAAACACATGGTATACCTATCATTATATACGTAATGCAAAATTTAAGAGACTTACCCGCTACTAAAGCAACAAAAATAATAATAAATTTCGGCATGTTTTCCAGCGATATATGTTCGCTTTCTGAGCAATAAACTAATAAAGTTTACTTTTATAAACAAATCAAATCAATATTGCCACGATGATAATAACGTCGTTAATCAATATGAAAGTTCCATCAAACTATACACTTATCATCAAAAGGAAAAGTCAACATGCCGACAAATTTAATTTATAGATCGTTATAAAATAGGTTATAGATAAGATAATATCAAAATAATCAAATTGCTTATTGCTGTAATTTGGCAAGAAAGGTTATGATTCATTTGGGTTGTATCATTATTAACTGAAAAATGTATAGACATATTTGATAGCGTTAGACTGTGGAGTCTAACGTTAGACTCTACAGTCTAACGCTATCAAATATAAATCTATCTACTCCTTCAGTCAGTGGTATCTACCCAGTCAATATCTTCTTCATGACAGCATCCGCAACCGGTATCTTTAACAATGCTTTGCCAGGCCAATGGATGAACATGATTTAGTAAATCCAACTTCACTTATGAGTCACAAACAATAAACGAATAAAAAAAAACTTAATTAAGTGAAGTTACTTAAATAAATAGCAGAATAGAGCCGCCGGAAACGCTACTTTAATTACTAGCTAGTTTTCCAGTTTAGTAGCTCTACTATATTTATACACTGGATAGAGTTGCCAGTCGAACGCCTACAAAAATAAGTACAGCAAATTGTTAGTGCTTCTGGACAAGTTTCATTACACTAGCGAACTAGCGGCTAGCGAGCGTTAAACTTATGGTAGAGGTACGGTTTAGTTCTTCAAGCGCTCTGTATACCATTAAAATAAATAGCCATTAATTTGATGAGCTGTTTCACATTAAGTCTGTCTTGTAGGTCAGTTCAGGCGGCATTGACGCAGACGGCAAGAAACTTGGCAGGGCGTCTCCGTAGCTATTCCAAGTGGTATAAGTTATGAGGGCAACTCGCTGACCCAAAATTACTTGGCAGACTGCGTGGTTGCCTGGAGACGGGATTTGGGATGCAATGGCATAAATAAGGCTCAATAAATTATTAGCAAAAATAGTTGGCAGAGTACATATCAAATAAAGTTTGAGATTACTTAATTATTTTTCATCACATATGTAAAAAAATTGTTGCTCTTCTTTTTTATGTAGTAATAAGTGATAATTAATTTGTATTAATCACCAGAAAATAAAGATAACCGAGTGATGATTTACGAATGTTTTTGTTGCTGAGTCTTAGATTTATCGGATATAGCATTAAAGTGCTATTTTAGCATCAGAATAAGTAAAACGGTGATATCGTAAAGATTGTATTGGTTTGTACAAATTTATGCTGGACCCATGATCATCTAGATAAATCATAACGTTTGAAATAATCATGAACTCCACAATATATATAATAATATTTTTTTCAAAGAATTTTATGATGATAGTATTATGCCTAATAACTTGAAATACTTTCGGTCCATGTGTAGACTGAAATGGCACAATAGTTAATTAGTTTGCGCATGCGTGAGTATTACAGGGACGAGAGTTGGTCGCGCGATGCCCAAGGACCTCGGTAGTTCAACGCTGGGACCCACAGTAGGCTGCCGTTCCAACTCTCACACGCCGACGCATACGCGTAAAAGTTTCTTGGTCTTTATTTGAAATTAGAATCGTTGAGTTCTTTAAAGTTATCTATGTCGTGTGCTGTGTAAGTTTCGTGAGGAAACGACAACATGCGGTGGTCTCTGGTTGGGGTTCTGGTTTTCAGCTTGGTTTGTGCAGGTACGTAATAACATTTTTTTTAATATATAAATAGGTACATGTTGGAGTTTTCGATTTTATATAGTAACGGCATGTGTAAAGTCAATGTAACTAATTGATATGTTACTTACTGCAAAACATTATTATTAAAGGTTGACATGAGATACCTAGTAGGAATATAAATTACCATTATATCCATGGGCGTTATCGGCAAAGTTCAAAAATACGCCAATGTGGGTATAACGATATCAATATATGAGAAAAATATAATAGTTCAAGTTTCGGCTTGATTCTCGATACGTATTTTTGGAGGGGAAATCTTCATGAGTATCTTCTTTCAGGATAAGCGGTCCTGAAATATTCTTAAGTGGACCGATCTTCTTATATTATAACTTTTAAAACACTCTGATTTTTTGGGTGCATACATGATATACGGTTGGATTCACAGTTAGCCATTTACTAAATGTGAAGATCGTGTCAAATACCTACGTATTAAATGAAAGTTCTGTTGTTAGAGGTTTGAATATTTTGAAAAAAAAAACGCTATAAGGAATTTGAACCATTCCCCGTTGAATTACAATATAAAATAGTTGAGCAGTTACATTTTGAATGAACAAAATAAGTATTATTACATCCATAAATCAATGATTACATCATACGTTTCAGAGAAAGACCGAATACTGCGTGGTTGATGCGCGCGTTTAATTGACAGGTCAGCCGGTGTGTCAATTATAGTTCGTTCAACTAATGAGGTTACGCATCAATAAAATTCATGGTGAATGATGTGACCGGACTATGAATACGGCGACTATTCAAAAACTGTCACGCTTTTATACCCTTTCATTGCAAATTCAAAATGAACTGCATTATTGTGCAAAAAAAACCGTTATCGGTTATGTGAAAATAAAAAATCAACGGCTGTGTTAGGGTTAGTAGTAACTTACTTCATCTATAATTAAAAATTGTTGATAAAATATATATCAAAACTACTAAGGGCTTATTATACCAAATAATAGTTTTACACATATACACGGACCGAAGCCAAGTGCACATTATTATCTGTACAGATAATCATAATTTCCATTCCAAGTGATTCTTAGAAAAAGTTATATATGATTTGGTTATGTGTGTAAAACAATAATCAAAATACTTTCTTATACGTTACGTCTTAAAGCTCAAATACGTGAAACCACCATTATTAATTACATAAGTGGCATTTTATGATAACACATTAATAGTACTGGCGATAAACGTAAAGGAAGCATCTAAACGGCCGAAATAACACCGGATTATGGCATTAGATCTCGATAAGGACATTTATCACATTGTTTTATCACATTTCAGCTGGGCTTCAGGGGAATTAACTTGAACATGATATTTCCCCATCAGTCGTAAAGTGGGAGTGGCTATGGCCGAGCCCTCGGAAAGTAATGTGCTGTTACTGTCGGGTCAACGCCACTGTACTGTAATTGTACCTTCAATCTTTTTTGCATGTACACTCACATGTTAATTATATTACATGTATAATATGGTACCCTATTGAATAAAACTATTTTTTAAGGATTTTATCGCGTTTTTTTTTCGTTTTTACGTTCCCGACGTTTCGGCTGCTTTACAGCAACCATGGTCACGGGTGGACTGAGGTGGTTGACGTCCTGGTGTCATAGTTTGAGACGGGGGTACCCTCATATTTAGTTGTTACTTGCGGTCCGATCTACGCAAAAAGAGCTCCACGTACGGAACGTGTTTTCGTTTTTACGCTCAACGGAACGTACAAACGAAAAATAAACGCGATAAAATCCTTAAAAATAGTTTTATTTCAATATGGTATCCTGTTATAAATACAATTCGGATATTTGCAAACTAAATAATTGTCCCTCTTGGATTTGATAGTACCTATCTATTTAAATAGAACCACAGATATGCTTCAATATCATGTTTTTTTACGATAGCTGTTCCAATATTCGGTACATCGGTACACAGCATTTTATACAACGGGGTTTAGTGCGCGTGCGACGAATGGTAGTAATTTCAATTCATCTCAGCCGCGACTTATCTTAATTGATGATGTCGATCATTCGCAGATATTTACTGTGTCTCTTTGATTCCTATAGCTGTTGTTATAGTTTACGAAAAAATCTTGTCCAGCTAATTATTTATTTGTGAAAATATTTGTAGGGCCCAATTTTATGATTGAGTTCTAACTTTTACGGATGACTTATCGTTCAAAAAATGACATTTATCTTGTAAGTTTCTTATGGGATAAAGATCGAAGTATAAATGATGCAAGTCAACAGTTCAGGATATATTTCTGTGAGTTTCTTTTGCGCGCTCCGACATAATTCATCAATCATCGCTGTTTCATTCATTACACGCAGTATACCACGGTCATGAATCAAAATTTAGTGTAAGAAACACATTTGGAATTGTATTTCGAGGTGTTTATCTGGATCAAATTCTCTATAATTCTACCCATATGTATGTACAAAGCTCAGAGTAATTATAATCGACTTAAGTAGATATGTGATAGTTAAGTGACTATTGTGTACTATTCAGGAATGGTGAAGGAGGGTCACAAGGCCTCGGCGTATCACCAAACAAACACTAATTGGACGTATTGTGTAGCTTTGAGCCAATCCTGCGTGAATATTCGCAATATAAATTCGAATGCAATATGCGTTTTGCCTAAATACAATTTATTCAAAGAAACATACGTATTATTATTAGTATTACGTATTACGTTTGGAGTCGAGACTAGGTCCATGGTGCCCAAGCACCATTAATTTTGTAGAAAATCTTTCTAGAAGATTGGTCGACGCAACCGGCGACCCAAGGGCTGGGTATTTCCTCGCTCAGCGAGTAGCTTTGGCTATTCAGCGAGGAAATGCGGCCAGCATCTTGGGCACGCTACCGCATGGGCCAAATTTTTTACACATTTTGTAGCTTTTCTATACTCTTTTTAAGTTATATTAGTTTGTAAATATTTCAGTTATTTTCTTTCTAATTGTTACCTAATTAATTTACTTAATTAATTATATAAAACTGAGACATTATTCAAAGAAACTTACAATGGGTTTTATTATAAAACACATTAAGTTGTTTTAAAGAGACACCTATGAACATGTAGTTGCTTTAGGCGAATGCATTTAAAATTTATTTTGCTTTTTTTATATATTCTTCCGACCGGGTCTTTTCAAACCCTGTTGTCTGCAAAATCATCGACAAAAATGGAGGAATCCACGTTGTTTTAAAAAGTGAAGTAATTATGTTGTTATTTCATACTGTTTTTTTTTTTTATAATCTTTATTTAAGGAGCTTCGTCAGTTTTGACGATGCCGCTCCGTAGACACATATTACTTTATACATACCGAGCTTAATTAATCAAAAATTGAACAATATAGTTTGTATAGTGCTTTGGCTGCATCAGACATTGGAGCTGCCAGAGCACTATTACATGCACCAACATTGTGTACTGAAATATTATTATAGCTAAAAAGATGTCTTCTTAACTGTTCGTTCCGTCCACACTCCATCAAAACATGGTATACATCCTCAACAACTTGACACTCTTCGCAATTAGGGGAAGGCGTTATACCCATAAGAGATTTAAACCTATTTGATGGTATGTGGCCGGATCGCAGTCTCAAAGCAGTTACAACCTGATATCTACTCATAGAACAATTATCAATCCAAGCTGCTCTCACTGGCTCGGCTTCTATGGTCTTGTACCAGATACCCTTCTCCTGAGACCTCCTATCGAAATATTCTTTCCAAAGTTTATGACAGAAACTTTTAACCAAATGCAAGCATTCTGAAAAATAAGGTATAACTGTTAAATCGATTCCCTCATAACACGCTCTTTTGGCTAATGTATCAGCTTTTTCATTTCCAATAATACCTATATGAGAGGGTATCCACTGCAATATCACTGTTTTAGATTTTTGCCGTAACTTCAATATCTGCTTAATTATAGTGTACGCTATCGGTGTTCCTCGAATCGTCGTTTATTCCTTTTGAAACAGAGTTATTGTCTATGACATGAACTTGTATTGAATAATGTATTATTGCTAATCATTGTAGGTAGAACACGTAATTATAGTTATTATACCAATGGAAATGTCTTACAACTAATAGTTAACATTGGCTTTGGACAAATTTACCACCAACAGCTGAGTTTTTTTCGTGTAATAACTCAAAATGCACAAGCTACAGGCCAAGAATAATATTCTCACTATCGGAATTATTTCTCTCCCCCCCCCCCCCTTCTGGGCAAGGGCCTCCTCTCAATTTGAGGGGGGCCCGTGCCCAGAAGTGGGATATAGAAAAGGGCTGGTATTATTATATATATATATATATCAGAATGATTTCTTGCGGATAAAACGAAACGTTATAACAACATGTATCGATGTATAACTTCTCAACCAACCGGAGGCGAATAAAAGTTAGCAAGACAAATAATGTAGGGTTGCTTTTACGACTATTGTTTCGGAGTTAGCGATTATTTTAGAGTTTTTGGCATCGTTCCGCAGTTCCACTGCGAGAATTAATGGGGTTCTGCCTCTGACTGTTCCCGCTATAACTCTACTAGCCCTGCTTTAGCATGGGTCACAATAAAATTATGAATTCATTTTTTTTATGCGTGAAACGTAAATCTTGAACGTGCGCATTCTACCAACTTGAGTATCACTGCTTATTTAACATAAGCACATTATGTTCGACATAATTTCGTCATTTCATTGGTAGTGCCTCAAAAAGCTGAGTTAATATTATTTTTATTTCTTTATGGATTCTAATACACTAGATTATAATTACGTATTTTTCTTAGCAAGCCTCTTCTTCCAAATATGACGCAAATTTACAATAACTACAAATCCCATGTGAAATACATGCAAATACCCAAGTAGACGAGGGAAGGCATACCTTGCTACCCAATGACACATCTCTGCATCTTTCTATCATTCTTTAGACTAAATATTGTTTATCTATGTATATCTAATGAGTCAATTTCCTAGCCTATATACATAAATTAAATATTAAAACAGTCGTGACGTATTCCATTACAAGTCACGTGTCGCGGTAACGATACTTTAACAAGTAAAGTCCGCCTTCGGTGCCTAATGGAATCCCCGTCTTACTAACTTTATTACAATGGGTCACGAGGTTAAATGGCCGATGTTCACAGTCATGAGCCGGGGGCGAAATCCTCTCGCCGCCATGTTGCTTTTAATTATTTCATGCACATATTATGCTCTTGGTTAACGTTCAGAACAAGAATATATTTTAGTCATGTAAACTATTAAGTACAGTACATTTATGAATCGTCAAAAAAGTTACAAAATGCTAAGCTACAATTTTACTAGCCGTTCGGAATGCCATTCCTGTGGAGAAGAACGGGAAAGGAATCCATGGTTGCTCTTTTTCAAAAGATCTTTTAAATTTTTGAGCAGTACATTTTTATAGGTATGTGAGAACAATATAAGTAGACTAGGCACTTTAGCAGCTGGTAAAAAAAAGTACTAACTCTAAGTATATAATTACAAGTTAATGACTGCATGGTTCCTATATTTACAAGTTATTATTGATGAGTTGCTCTCAAATTATGAATAAAATTTTGAGCAGAAATATTCCTCAGCTTAGTAGGCAGTAGCTCCATGCAAATAGTAATAATCCACCCAATTAATTAGAGTAGGTAAGTACATTGTAAATGGCCCTAATTAAATTAGGTAAAGATTAGAAAAATATATTTACGACGAACACATACGACATTAACACCCTGCGTGTCATTAATACCTACTTACTGTTACTAATTACTTTAAACATGTTAATTGCGTTTCTAAGTAATTGAATTTGTCATCCTGTGAACTAGATTAGAACCTATTTTGACTAATATAACTACTTACGCTATATTGGACAACCAATATAGCGTAAGTAGTTATATTTTTATCTACACACAAGTGTAGATAAAAATAATTCTCATACGCATAAAAAAAACTAAACGCCCGTTCTCAAACGTTACATCATGGCATAGCAAGTTGTGCCCACATATTCCAAGTATGGCCTGAAAAAAAACTAAAAAAGTTAAGTTCGCAATGTAATAAGGGAAGCGATCTTTTCAAGTAATCGCGCATAGTTTTTATGTGGAAAGGCCCTCTGAATCTGTAAACAGGCATTCGCGCGACTCGTGGGTAGATTACGGAGAGTTTCGCGTCACCCACACATGCTACTGGCCGTGACGCCAGACGGCGCGGGTCGCTATCGATAATAATAAAAACAGTATTATATGATTTATAATTTAACTTTTACGTAACATTACCCACATAAATTACGTACATGTTTGTCGCAGGAATTAACTGGCTGTGTATTTATTATGAAAATCATTGAAAGCATGAGACTTGTTTACATTTAGAGGAAAATACATCGTTCCTCATATAACCATAACAGTGGACTGCTCAAAAATATAAAAGATCTTTTGAAAAATAGCAACCATGGAGTCAAATAAGCGGTAGGTGTGGCCGCACCAGTAGACATATATGCTTGCTAAAATATGCTTTAAAGCATGTATTCTTCACTCACAAAGCCGACGACTATCGTTTGTTTTTGTGGTCTCTTAGCACAAACCTTTGAGCTTATCGCACAAGGGAAAGGAGAGTGAGAGGTCTCCCTAAAAATGTCATCATATGGTTTTGGTTTTTAGTACGCCGAGTTGTAAATACATTTTTTATTCCTACATAACAATTCTCAGTTCTATGTTAAGTATTAATCTCTGTTTATAAACAGAGTCCATCCTTCCAGTGAGTGCACTCCCATCGACGGCGTGATTGAAAACAGGTCACCGTGCATATTCCATCCGCTGGGGTTTTCTGATTGAACTATATACTAGCTGACGCAATATTCAGATTATAAATAGTAAAAAATATCATAATATTACATTTAAGTTGAAGATTAAATGGTCTGCTCGTTTAATTAGCGTCTGCCAATGATTACTACAAGCTTGTGAATTGTTTCTTCTTATTATTATACGAATATCCTATTTCAATTTGTAACAAATAATTAGCTCTACACAAATTATAAAATACTCGAGATTACACAAGTAGATTTACTCATTTCTTAATTTTGTCTGAGTTATTGCTTCTTTAAAGTTATTCTATTTGTGTGTTGATTGGGAAAGACATTACGTAAAATGGTTTTCGTGTAAGTATCCAGTACCGTACAGCAGATGTGTGGAATCGGATCAAGAACGTAAACTCATGCTCATGGTTGGACATGCTTATAAGACATAACAGGTACGAACTCCTGCAATTTAGGGAAGAGACGTGTAGGTCGTAGAAAGAAATCCTCGTCGCGCAACATCAGGGAATGGACGGGCATTGCTAGTACTGCAGACCCGTTCCACTTCGCGAGAGACAGTAATAAGTATGTCAAGTTGAAATAAAACATATTTTAAGGATTTTATCGCGTTTATTTAATGTTTTTACGTTCCTGACGTTTCGGCTTCTTTACAGCCACCATTGATTGTCACGGGAGGACTGAGGTGGATCACACCCTTACCCATTTCTAAATAGCACCATCGTCGAAATATTGGTACAGAACGCTTTGCCTACCCCTTTTATAGGTCATAAATTATATCATATTCATCGATCAAAGCTTAGTAAGTAGAACTATGCCAGTTCAAACGAACGAGCAGCATAATTTCATGAAGAAAAGAACGTTTCATTAAAAACATTTTCGTTTATTCAACCGGATGCGACTGGTAAAACATCATTTATTTTATTCCTGTCAGATCTCATTATAACTCACGCGACGCAGGTACCTTGCTTAATAACGGCGCGGCAGCATGTGTTTACTCCGATATTAGTTTCTGTTAGTTTTATGGTTAAGTATTTACCTACGTACATGGTTATTTGTACGTGTCGGGTCAGGAGATAACATTAATGGCGTTTTTAGTGTATTCATGTAAGTTTGTTTAGTTTATGAATATATAGGCCACGAATACACCTTTGAAAAAAGTAGTAATTTTTAAAGAGAGGTATTTCTAGAATCATTGAATTATTAACGATATTGACATAATGCAATCAACATCAATATCATGACACCCAAGTCACTGCGAACACTCAAACACAACTCAAATTTGACAGCCCCTTGCTACTTTAATTTTACTTAAACTACTACCTACTTGCTTGCTTTTTTGTGCTTTTTTTTCTTATTCTCTTTTACTTTAATTGTAAATATGTTACCATGTAAATAAATTACGGTAATTATTTTAACGTTATTTCAAAATCATTGGTCTGTACCGCCTTCGAAGGAGCTTAGTTTTTATATGGTACAAAAGTTGTAATTTTGGAGTATGCTCGTACAACAACTGCATAAAGCTAGCTGAAATAAGAAAAGATTATCTTTTTGTTAGTAATACAGTGATTATTACTAACAAAAAGATAAACAAACCAACTTAGTTTTTATTTTGTCATAATTCAGAACACCGAAGGCAAATAATTTTAAGAAATGTAACAAAATGCATTTTTTTATAGAGTTTTATTTGGTATGGCTACATGGCGTACATGTCATTAGTCTTAGAAGAAGTAAACAATTTTGTGCACTACAGCATACAATGCAGTTTTAGTCTGCTTACACCCAGACTAAAGAAGAACTTTACAAGCATAAGAAGTGGAAATAACATTAGTTGTGAAGGCCACGACCACCTCTATAAAATTTAACACACAATACTCAAGTAGGTATCCCTCTAAAAACATACAGACTTCTCAGAAATACCTTTTGGAGTTTATAATAAAAAGAGAATGTACGAACAACAAGCAACCTTAGCGATATCAATAATAAATCACGAAACATATTTTCCGCATTTTCCCCTTTTCTTGACGCCCCTGGAACGATACAGTCGCCAAAATACCTTCGTATACATTTATAATGTTTTCGTACGGTACCTGCTTTACGAAATGATATATATATCTGGGCAATAATAACTGCTTAGATTTTTCCTTGCCTAGAACAAGCGAATGATTGCAATGATGGTTTCGTTGAAATAGTAAAGGTTTTACTGGTGGTAGGCTTCGGCCGTGGCTAGTCACCACCCACTGAACAAAGCCATGTCGCCAAGCGGCCTAGCCGTGTTCCGGCATGATGTTCGGTGTTGCCATTCATGGATGGCGGGTCAGATCAGTTGCGCTGCATGTGCCTAGTAAATGTAGCGTCTCGATCTACTGCCGCCTTCCTACCTAGGCGAGTATGCTCCATCGTAGATCTCATCGTCACTCACCATCAGGTGAGATCGAGATGAAATACTTGTAATGTAATAAAAAAAAGGTATAAATAAGTGTAATACTTTATATCTGTTTTACGACTTTTAATCCTTAACCTACGTTCACCACACTCTGTGCCTATATTAGCAACTGGTTAAAAACATAGCTAACAAAACATGTATCATAATTTATTTCTTGGGAAATATCAATTTTACGAGTGATGCTAGAAATAAACTCCTATTAGGTTATTAGTATTCTTTAATGAAATTTAAATAACTTAGTTAGGGGCAATCCCTCAGTAATCTCTCAGAAAATTATAACGATTTTAGCATGAAACAACACAATTAATTTAATAAAAAATTACAATACTAAAATTATATTTAGACTCACCGAAATACCTATATGATCTATTTATTAAATAGAAAAGCCTGGACTGAATGTAAACTTGAGGTAGGGTAGAAGAGCTTTTAAAACTGCAAAGTTTGTATAACAACTTAACCTACCCGACCTGTATAAAGGTTTCAAACTTATCCAATAAGACCCTACAAGTTGCAACCCCGGCCGTATACTTTCCTCGTTTTATAAGAATGGTTAGAATATCGACGGTTAAGCCGTCTAATATAAGACTATCGAGTTTTTCGAGGAACTATTAATCTTTAAGAAAAAATGTATTTAATGTAAAGAGTATATTTTAAAAATGTATTACGTAGACAGAAAGTAAGTATGAGAGTAGCTCTGTAGGTAAGATTTTAATTTTAAAACTAGTTCATGATACCATTTAAATTTCGACCTAAGAGAACAATAATAATTTGTTTGCCACCATAAAAAAATTGGAAAAGTTCCCAAATGCACGAAAATTTTTCAGATTTTTATGTTCCTATGTATGGGTGATCATCTGGGTTGGTATCGACCGCCTCTGTGACGTCACGGGCGACGTCCAGGCGCGCCGCACCGACGCCGACGCACCCCGCCAGACAGGGGATGAATCCTTTGACCCCAATCTTCAACATTATATCTCGTATAAACTATTTATTTGTAAAGGCAATAAAACTGGAATATACCTACTTAGTTGAACTAGTTTATTGATACTTTTAGGGTTTTTTATTTTGTTCTTTTTTTAAAAGGTTTACTGGCTATCCTCTATTTGAGGTTGACTAAGAAACTCCATAAGAAACTGGTTTTAGCCTACAGAATAAAATTATTAGTCAAAAGTAATTTAACACAAAACAAATCGCAAAACAAATCCAGTTGAGAATAGTGATTGAAAAAATAACGACCTGTAGTAAAAGCAGGAACTAAAGCTTGTTTTACTGCCTCAGGAGTCTCTTGCGGGCACCATACACTGAACGAATGTACTAAAATGACAATGACAATGAAAATTATCCGCGTGAAAGTTCCACAATTATATTATGTAGTTTATACGTTTTGCGCATTCACATGAACGATCCTCGATCGTCAACAAAAGAACCTTAACACTATTACTATAAAGTCATATAGAGCCGCATCCTAGACAAATTATGGTAATGATATCATCCCGAGGTACATAAGGCTACAATGTATACAATCATAGCGAATATAACTAAGTAAATAACCTTGTGGAACCACATTTGAATCTTTTATTACCGTGCCATAAACTTTACAATGGAACTTTGGCAAGTTTAAATTGACACACGAGTCTCAAGTCTTAATTGTTGCTTGTTATCGTTATCCTGTCTAAAACTTGTCAACTTGTCGCTCTGTAAGGCCGGGATGTTATGGGGCTACGATGGTTGTTATAGATATACATGTCCACCTGACTGTTTGTCGGTCGAAACCAACACATTACATGCAACTGACAGATTTTATTTTTTTCAACCAATTCTGATTCTCTGATGACAATCGATGCGTATTGAAACGCATAATGTTAACGACTATGTTCGTAAAGTCGACTTTTCCGCGCCACTTGAATAGGCTTTTCAAAAAAAGTCAGATGAAAGAAAAAACCTAATTTGGCTGTAGAAGAACAGGCAGTACAATTATAATTCATTGCCTAATTAAAAAAAGCGTTTTATTTAAATTACTCGCATTGTTCAGTTAAGCAGCTGCCAGCGCTGAGATGGACACGAACTTAGCTTACCTACGGTCTCGGCCTTCAAGCTTGATCATTGCACCCCTTGCTGGCCATGCCATAAAGGCCTCTACCTATGATCTTGGCCTTTATTTCAACTTGTCCATCAACAACACCGTTGATAGAGGCCGGGAAGTCATAAGTCTGAAATAAACTAAAAAAAAATCCTACCCTTTGGTGTACTATTGGTTACCTGTTAAATGACAGTGGACTAAAATCCAACCACAATACAAAAATATAAATGAAAAAATGGCTTTCAAAATAATATTAGTTCGTAGTACCGAAATCCTCGAATCATTTTAAAACTACTCACCATTCCTTAACAAATGCTGTCAAAACGCAGGTTAGATCTATCTTTTTTTCTCTTCTTTTTTTAAGAAATTCAATGCGATGAAATAAAATTTATATGAATATGGCCTAACCCACAACTTAGCGGGTATTTTGCCAATGTCAAGTAATTAATAGCAATAACACATTCAATAAATAACATAATGGATGTGACATGATGATATGAAAATGGAGTCAATAATCCCCAGGTTAGATCTATTGATTTTGATTAGTCTTTCACGGTTTGGTATATTTACCGGACTGTCAAAGTGTTCTACCGGGGCCTTGGGCGAACTGTTTACTTGCTCTACTGACCCCCAAACGACTTTCACTGTGACGTCACGAATAAGCGCCAGGCAGACGCGCCTCGGCGACGCCAGACTCACACCTATAAAACTGATCGATCCAGGATCCCCTGGCTTTAGTTCCAGACTTTTGTTTTGTAACCTTGTTATGATCAGCTGTTAAATGAATATATTTGCATCTCCTTAGCCTTCTATAGTTTGTAATTTTGTTTTCTTAGGGGTTGTCTTTGAAAGTGTTTGAGTAGAACACCATAGTTACTCTGAAAATATAGCAAATTCTTAGATTATTTAAGATTTCAATGATCCTAACCTATTTACTAACTAGTTTCTAGCTTTTGTGTTTAGATATATATACCTTGGTTTAGTGCAATATAGAGTGATAAAGAAGTCTAAACTGTAGAATGCCGAAATGTCTCTTTCTGCGCACCTAACTTAATTTTAAGATTGTAGTCAATTGGAATTCCAAGCACCATACAATAGGGCATATTTATTAATATATTATGAGCAGGTAATATATTATAGTTTTTTTTTTTTTTTTTTTTTTTTTTATTGCAGTATAGGCAAGTATTTGATCTCGATCTCACCTGATGTTAAGTGACGATGAGATCTACGATGTAGCATACTTGCCTAGAAGGTACCTGTTCACTCTCGACTTGAAAACACCCAGATTGTAGTCAACGGGGAACAAAGACGCCGGTAGCGTGTTCCATTCCTTGGCAGTACGCACGATGAAAGTAGAAGCATTATTAGTACATCGTTTAATATACAATTTTATTGTCTGGTATCTTTTTCAATGAGCTCAGTTAATGAAGTGTAATCTGCGCTTAGGTTACGACAATCTTGGCCGAACTTTACTATTACACCGGCTGATGCCGAATTTTACTATGTGATCATTAATAAAATCGAAATCGTTTATGCGCTAATACCCGCACAATAATGTTTATTTAGATCGATTCACTGAATTAAGAGCATCATTATCCTATGTTAATAATGCAATCACTATAAAGTAAACACAATGTCGCGTTTAATCTCAATAAATCATCTGTAAGCGTGTTTTAATTACGTCACATGTTGACAACGGACGGATGCGGCGCGGCGTATGCAAATTTATGGAAATGCCCCTAATGTGCATTCACTTAACGACTCACTTTTCTGTTATAGCATAGCTGATTTTGCATCCAATAATGTTTTTTTTTTATAATCGTACTGCATTCCAATAGAATTGACTTTTAATAATTGGGTTTGCGATCTTATATACCTACCCTATTGTAAAAACAATGAAGAATAACTTTATAACTCTACGATTTGAAATATTTTCTAAAACCATAGCCATCCAACTGGGATACGGTTTCTGTAAACAATACCAAGTGGCGTACGCTATGAATCAACCTATATTGGTATTGAAGCACTAAGTATTGTCATCTATGACATGGTACGTGACGGCGCAATACGCTCGGCTGCGCCGGGTGTTAGCCGACGACAACTATTTGTAGTGTGTAGCATACTGTCACATTATTGACATGTTATACATATTTGTTACATGTGACATTTTCTGTGCGATACACAGCGATGTCACTTTCTATCTGGACGTCAAGTGCGAGATTACACGTAAGCTAACCGTATACTCCATATTCGACGTATTTATACACATTGTATGGAGAATTTAATGTTTCAAATACTGTCCGCTAGAGGTGCTGTTACATTTGCAATACAATACAATACAATGTGTACGTAAACTATAAAAATACAGTTAGCTTACGAATAATCTTGCATTTAACATGATCATGGTATCTTTGTGAGTTTAATCCATACACTCAAATAAATTAGTCCGAGATAGCCAATGACAGAGAAGCATGAAGGGTTGTGTGGAAGACATTTGCCCAGTTGTGGGATGATATAGGTTTGGATAGTATAATATTTAATTTAACTAATATATTATAAATATACGTATAAGCTAGATGTAGAGAAAGATTTACCTGAATTAAAAATTGTTGTTATTTAATCATAACAGACTATAGCGTACCATAGATAAAAATATTTTTCTTATAACAATGTTACGCCCTTACATAATATATTTTTCGCAGCGGGTTAAGCCCGTTTTCAGTAGATAGTTATCGTGTTAGTGCCGAGGAGTAAATATATAAAAATAAAGTATTACGACCGAAAGGTTTAGCACCACAATAAATAGCGATAAAACCCTCCAGTTTACTACACACAGATTCCACAATACTATATCCAAGCTTTTTATTTTTTAATATGACGGAACGTTAAAAAGTAAGTAGTCAGCCTGCTTTCAGTTCTGAGGGTCCCGGTTTCGAATCCTGATAGCGGCCTTTGTGTGATGAGCACGAATGTTTGCATCTGAGTTATGGAAGTTCAATATTCATATAAGCATTATGTACTGGACCCCCAAGTCCATTGTACTATAATACAAGCTTTGCTCAGTTTGGGACCTTACATTTGGTGTGTTCGTTTGGCGATATTATTATTATTATTTATAATATCGAGATATCGTATTATAAACATACTTTCCAACATACATTTGCGAGTTCAAAACCATGAATAGTTAGGTGGTCAGATGTTGGCATAAGTACGTGCAGTCAACGTCAAAAAGATATATACGTGACTGAACTTACATCGTAAACTCTAGAACTTAATATATTTTGGCTACAACGACTGGCGAACTTAACTACTACATAATGGATAGATTATTTGTCTAGAATAACGTACCATTATTTTATGTGTATTTTAATATTCTGTTTCAAAGCAAAATACAAGTCCAAATTCTTTGAAAAATTCCGTTACTGTAAATCTAGACCATAGATTTCGTGTTCATCTGAACTCATTAATAGATACTAGTACCTAATATACAACCTCATACTAACCTCTAGACGATACCGTTTTCTTAAAATGCCTACGTAGGTATATTTGAATTAGGGACTAAGTCACTACAAGATATTACGTAAATAAATACTCAAAATAATATATTTTGAACTAAATAAACATTGCAATGTGAAAGATTATCACCAAATGTATTTACATATTATAATAAATATTAAGTACCTATTGAAAATACTTGCTTATTTACAATTGCAATACAAATCACTATTCTTAAGATAAATGGTTTGTAAGGTCATTATATATTGAGTTACTGAACTGGAGCTGTATGCATTTTCATTCCTATAAGAACAATATATGACGTTCATTTCATCTGCGGACCACCGCAGGCTGTAACGGGGAGACGTCAAAGCGCAACGTAGAGCTTCCCATCCACTAGATGCAAATGTGCCAAACGTTCGTAAAATCATAGAGTTGACACGCTACAAGATGCTGCGACGCCGGGAATGAGATAAATGCAAATTATATTTCATTAATTTACATTAGCTGTTACTTAAACTAAACTGACTGACTAAAACAAAAACTGACTTTAATTCGCATTAAAAAGCAACAAATTAAGAAAAAATAAAAATTTTAGTAACCACCTTAAAATTCTTTTTGAAGTCAGTGCTAAGCAAAGGTGTCAAATTTTTAGTTGAACTTGGCTCGGCATTATTTTCAATCTGGCTCGGCACTGACTTTAAAAATAATCGAATCGCAATCGGTTCACACATGGCTGAGATATACAGTAACATACATAGAAAAAAAAATACATAACTTTATAGCTATCACTGTCAACAAAATATGTTGCTATAGTAACAATGAGGTACTGAGTGCATTATTTTGTTGAAACTTGAGTGTTGATGTTGTTGCCTCGTGTCAAAGGTGGTTAAACTCCTTGGCTAAACTATAATAAAATTTATCTACATGATAGCATCAATCAAAAGTGCCTATAGATTATTAATATAAAAATATTTCCTTGAGATTAAGTCAGATTTATATTTGTCACTTATACTAAGATTAGATAGGAATATAATTCTAATTATGTCAAAGACGTTTTGCATTCGGTTGATATCATAATAAAAATTAGCTGTTGACCTACTTTACTGATATTTCCGGAATTCACAGTAACAAAAATCACGCAAACATTTCCAGATTCAATACTATATTTTAGTTACCATCAATTTCCAATTCCAATCCTCCAAACGAACCTTCAGAATATTGAATTGAATATAAAAAAATAACTCAATAGCGGGCCATTCAACCTACCATTATTCGATATTCAAAGGTCGCATCGCACCGAACCGATTGGACAATAACAGTGATACTTGGGTATTCTGTGCGCGCCGCCGCCGTTATGCTTCTGAACGATGGGTAGTCCACATTACAGGCGGTACGTGCTGATGCATGCTGGGTGCAGTCCGAGGTAGAAAGGCACCCAGTACCGACATTAGTGCCGCAATCCTTAATGGTTACCTTTGTGATTATAGTACCGGGCTTTCGACAGGCCGGTGCAATTCCGACGCGTGTTCGAATTGAGAATCTATATTCAGTTGTGTAATGCCATAATAGAACTTGCGATTTTTAATATTATATATTTTTTGTGTCCTCGAGGTTATACCAAAATGTCTTCTCTATTAATTAAGTGCGAGCACTTGTTGTTCCTATAATTCAATGTGCCAACCTAGCGAATTAGATTGACGGATACTCAATTCGGATTTGGTAGCTATTGCTTGTTTGCTCTTATATTTTTAGTTATTATTTGCTTTAAGTACGGGTCTGTCTATTAGTAAACATTTTAGTACTATCAAATATCATTCAGATTTGCAACTAAATAAACTAAACCTCCGAGATTTTGGGATTTTATTGTGCGAATCTCATTTCCTATAAAGATTACGACTTGCTATATAGCGAAGGCAAACGTGAGGAACATAGCACGTTTTTCAAAAGTCGTGTGAAGTTCACTAAACCGCACTAGGTCTAAACTCTCCTCATATTGAGGAGGAAAGTCCCATGTATAATGGCTATTATAGGCTATAGGCTCGCGCCCTATTACATTAGGACCAAACTACCATCGGCGAAATGTGGGTGCATAGCAGTGCACCCCTACCTACTCATTCGGGGATTACAGGCGTGATGGTGTATTTTTTCTTACTAAATCAGATTACATCAATCACCGATGCAATGTGCCAACTAAAGATAGTTTTGTATTTGGTTTCCCTGACTTGAGATTTCTATGAATTACGTCATCACAAACGCTTACAGTTTGTTCGCCTGTGCAATATACTTATTGGTGCACGTATAACCTACATTGTACTAGAAAAACCAATCCCGGTTTACAAAAGCGGCCAATTTATGACCCGCACACACAAATTCCGTAGGGAGCGCCACCAACACAGTGCCATCCCTAAACTCCAAATTAATTTCAAGATGCGAAAACGATGTTCGAGCCTCTAATGTCAATAACAAATGTATTTTCGCACAAAGTGTATTTTATTGTAGGGATGTCAAATATAAATCTCTAAAATTATTTCCCCTCGGGCTCGATCTATTGAGTCGGTATTTATGTCAGCGGCAGACCAATCGCGTCTGATTGAGTCGGGTCGCGTCACTACACAACGTGACCCGCTCCAACACTATTAGGAGTTTTATTGGCTGTCAATTCGTAATTTTATACACAACCGCGCTTGTTTTTCTCGAAGAGATAGACAGAGACGTACGAAAGGGCACTCCACCGAATCCATTCACTTTTAGCCTAACAGTCTATTGACATAATCCCGAGCACACTCGTCAATGCGAAGGGAATTTTGGCCACAGTCCACCAAACTGACCCAGTGTGAGTTTTGTTAAAAACTATCTATCTTCACTTCTTTCAAAAGACGCACATATTACAACAGAATGTTTGCCTTCACAGTATGGTAAGTGATAATCATAATTTGAAAATCGAATTCGCACATGAAATCCAAAAATCAACATGCACATCTCGTTTCTAAAGCTAGCATTCCATCAACCTGGCTATTGCTTGCTTCGTATTTTATATATTTGAAGGTCGATGGTTGTATGTAAGTGGTGGTATAATCAGTTATCGTCGATATCGGTATTCAGTTCTTTGTCGTCATCTGAATATATATGATCCAGGATTAATAATGTTTCATTTCTGACCTAATATTAAAAACACACGAGTAATACTAGTGAAAATATGTACTTTTACTTCTAAGATTTATTATTGTCACTTCGTTACAATTATAAACTCAGGGTTGGTTGATAAGAGTGATACTTTATAGAAGTAGTATGTACGTAGTTACATAAACTCTATATGAAGCTCTCTAAGGACTTTATATTCAAAAAACTATATTATTACCACTAAATAAATAGGCGATAGTAAAGCCTACAAAAACAGACCGGGTATTAACCACTAATCCAATATCCTCAATTCGGTAGAATCCGCAAATCATTTATAGTTGGCCAGTTCTATGAGATATTCTATTAATATGGATAGGAAAAGGACTAATCAGATTAATATAATAATCGGCCAAGCTTCTACGGAACCCAGTTGCCAATAAAGCACAAATTAAATTAATTATGAAGGATTTAAGGAGGTTTCCTTTTACGTGGAATTCAAGTTATCGTGGGCCAGCTGAATTCTCAAATTATTCGAGTCAGCTTCCCTTTACATTTTATTGTTAAATGAAATAGTATCTGTAGAATGCGTAAATACTTGAAGTTTCTTGCAGGTAAGGGTGCGAGGTAGCTGTTATATTCTTACTTCCTCCTATTTAGGCTAAATGTTAGGAACGAAAATGAAATTGTGTCTTTTATATGCCCTTAAGGCTGTGGATTGTTGACAACTTAGATTTTTTATTTTACGACTACTTACTAACAATGAAATAATTTTATTAAATATTCAAAAAAAAAGTACTCAACCACAGGGCCGTGACGTTATTACTTTCAGTCCATAAATAAAGCGAGACCCCAACCCCAAAGACTCTCCATACTATTTGCTCTTATCAAAATTTTATCTATACATATAAATAAAATTGGAGTGTCTGTTTGTAATATTAAAATAACCGCTTTTTACTAAGTGCATTTGGATGTATACACGTTACCTATACCGAAACAACATTTTTTACAATTTTTGTCTGTCTGTCTGTCTGTCCGTCTGTCTGTCTGTCTGTCTGTCTGTCTGTCTGTCTGTCTGTCTGTCTGTTTGTTCCGGCTAATCTCTGAAATGGCTGGACCGATTTCGACGGGACTTTCACTGGCAGATAGCTGATGTAACAAGGAGTAACTTAGGCTACTTTTATTTTAGAAAAAAACATAGGATTTCACGAAAAAAAATTAAAACCAATGTTGCAGCGCAGATTGATAGCAACAACCTGCAATGCGTGCCGCGGGCTCAGAATGGGCGAGTAGGCTGTTGTCAACGGTTGTCTTTGTTAAATACCACGCGGACGAAGTCGCGGGCAACAGCTAGTAGCGAATATAATTTAAATTGTTTCATATATTTCGAAAATTATTACTATACTTATGATAGAAATAAGAAATATAATCACTACATTCATGCAGGCCATTACCCAATAACTCGAAATACTTTGATTGTATATTCGCATTTTCTAGAAAAAGGATGACCCAGTAAATAGATAAGTATTTATTGAGGATAGATTAAAGGAGACACAAGGAAAATAAACAATTAAAATATAAATACTATGTTGACAAAAGCCTACAGGAAGTGCGTGGGTAGGGTGGCACGTGGATTATAATTTGAGCGTTATTTTTCCAAATGTTTCCTGCACGTGATACTGTGTGTACACTTTCAGAGAAAATACTTGCTTGTTGAAATGTTTCCTCATCGCGGTGACCTACATTATGGGGGTGTTCGTTAACTAGAGAATCCGGAACCATTGACGTAATTACCTAAGTGCCTCAATTCGACGTTTGGGTACCCTCGTGCACTTTGAAAATGTTTATGAAACCCTATTTAATGAAATCGAGTTCTTCTTATAGGTGGATTTTTAAGACTAGGCAGTAGCCGAGCAGTGCCTTAACCGTTGTAGCTACAGCAAAACGTTCTTAGACTGTCCTTTATTTTTGAAAATATTGTACCTGCATTCACAGATTTTGAAAAAACTATACAATCAGTATGAAAATGGGTAATTTTCATCCAATGAATCCTATATGTTGTAGGGATCTACAACGGCTGTGATACGTGCCCGTATAGCCCCGTCTTGAAATTCTTGTGTAACTTTTATCATTAGACAGCTTACCGATATACATTTCCGTTCGATAGAAATCACTTTATCAATGCGACGACCCATTTCTGTTCCGTACGCAAGACAGCAGGGAATGCATTAAGTTGAAAATGAAATAACGGATCAGTATGCGACAGTTCTTATTTTTAGTCACAACTAAGTAGTTACTTTGTGGCTATAAAGGACTATAATTATTCTAGGCCATAAGAAAGAAAAGGGCAACGAAAGCCAAAAGAAAGAGAAGACAAGATATATGCTAAAGTTACTTATAATTAATTACCTTACTAGGTATATGTTCGCCCGATAACTGTGAACGAGATAAATAAATAGCATTTGACCTTATTGGAAAAAATATATACCTACTTTGTTGGTCTCATGGTACTTTCAAGAAATTTTCGTTTTATATGAATATTATTAACAAACATGACGCGATGGATGGGTCGGCCCGATTCGATCTCCTTACAGTAATCGGATCCGAAGGCAGCTGTCTCGTGAATATCGATAAAAAGCTATCGTTTTAATTAAACTGATCCTCTTGGAAACCCTACGTATTATGTCATATACATTTCATGTATGAACTTTACCAACTCATTGTACATAAATTTATAAAAAAATATTTGGATTTTGCTACGTCCTCTGAAAGTCTATAGAAAATCTCCGTTGTAGATAAGTATCAAGGACTAATTCAACATAAATTTAACTCAGATAACAGAGTGTAATATGTAACTTGGATACGTACAGACCATTGTTTTATTAATCTTATGGTAACATAGGTATTTAATGTTAACTAGCTGTCCCGACGAACTTCGTACCGACTCAGAATCAAATGTATGAGAAAATGAATTATCTTTATTATCATTTTTTGTGATTTTTTCACCATGTTTTAATAGTTATTCTAATTTTCAGGGCCGAGACAAATTCAAAAAATCTATGATTACAAAAATCGGTCGGAATCGGTTAGGGTATATAGGTATAGATATCAAAAGTAAAAGAGATTTTTTTTACCAATACTCTGTGTAACACCATAAAGCCTCCGCCGTCTGCAGTTAATCATAATTCACAATAGAGTCGTAGTTAGTGTCTAAGGGCGGAGACATGCTATTGCGAGACGACAGATAATAATAATTGAGTCTTTGAATATAAAAAAAAAAATATTACATTATAGGCAAGTATTTGATCTCGATCTCACCTGATGGTAAGTGACGATGAGATCTACGATGGAGCATACTTGCCTAGGTAGGAAGGCGGCAGTAGATAGAGACGCTACATTCACTAGGCACATGCAGCGCAACTGATCTGACCCGCCATCCATGAATGGCAACACTGAACATCATGCCGGAACACGGCTAGGCCGCTTGGCGACATGGCTTTGTTCGGTGGGTAGTGACTAGCCACGGCCGAAGCCTACCACCAGTAAAATTTACTTAATGTACATTAATATAAAATAATTGTTGTTTAAAACAACCATCCGCTTTTTTTATGTGTGACGTCAGGATATTCACTTCTAAATTATTGCGTTCTAAGCAAACGTTATGTAAGTTTTTCTAATACTTAAACAAACATTAACAATACTTAAACTTAAATATACAGTGTAGGTGCACTGTGCAATAGTATATATATGAACTTACCTACCTAATAGTTAATAACTATTAAATAACATTCTCATTATTATAGACTGGACATGACGCCAGATATTCGTATACACGAAACAGGGTGCGACATATTTATGAGCAACGCAAACGTATAAAATACATTAATGTGACCCAGCCTTTACTTTCAGGCAACAAAGACTCCACCGTCTGTCGTAAATAGGTTTAAAATCTATAGATAGTACAGTAAAAGTACTAGTTGTGGAGTTAAAACATTGCAAGTGCTTCATCCGATTACATAGACGAGCAAGATGTGTCTAATAGAAATAGCGAATAAAGTTCACTACTTTTCACTACTTATGTTTATTTAGACATTATCTTTTATTAATTTTGAAATTCAGAAATGTTTAGTCGGAGCTAAGTGATCGTCAGCTTTTTTAATGTTGGTGGTATATAGTTAATTAACTACTAGGTTATTATTGATATTTTATGGATATTCCAAGAGATTCAAATTTTTTAAATAAAAATTGCAATAAGTTTTCGCTTGATCGGAACACTACGCGGAATAAGTTCAAAAGCAAACTGATGTTAATTTTAACCGTGTGATTAATTATGATGTTAACAATATTTTCCGATAACGTGATCCTTCCAAGAATAGAGTTATGATCAATTGACCAACCAATCCGTATCTTTGTTTAACGACCTATCTAGGTAGAGCAAACTTCGTTAATACTAAAACGACTCCTCCACTACCATTCTCACATATGTAGACAAACACGGGGTGGTTGCCTACCTAACTAACATAACATAACTGTAGTATAAGTTTATTTTGATGTGGGTTTGACGCAGTTCTCCAATTATACGGAGTAATCAACCTATTTCAGCATAATAAAATTAACGTTTTCATCACTTATGCCTGTGTCTGCCGCGAGAGGCGTGGTATACTTAACAGGCGGTAAGGCGAGCCGCGGGCCCCGCGCTGGCGTGGCGCCGCCGCTGCATTTTGGCTTCATACAAAATGTAGAGCAGAGTAGCGACGCGACCGCGCCGCGCCCATGCGCCGCCTGTATTATCTCGAGCAGGGCTGGATTAAGCCATATAGGTCCCTAGGCATTGCGAACCAGGGGCCATCAACACTGGAAGTAGGGTCACCACCAACTGCGCTAATTAGGTCTTCGTAAATCTATCTTACTACGAAGCAAATTTCGGGCAAACTTAAAACAGACAGTGATGGTTAGGTAGAGAGATACTCCTGTCCAGTTCACCTTCGTTTAGGGAAACCTATGTATATCCTCGCTATTTCAGAGCTTGCTTAGAATACTTAATAGCTTCATCGTCTGCCTTTATAAGACGTCGCGCCTGAGTCGTAGTTGTTAACTAAATGTCAATAGATTGAAGTTAAATTGAGGATTATTAGCTTTGAGCGCCAAGACAGGGAATATTCTGATTTATGATTTATAGCTATAGGCTACGGTTTAAATAAGTAAATTATCGTCTATTGGAAATTATTGTCAGATTGGATTAATATTCCTTGAAATCATACTCCGACTTTACCCAGACGTATACGGAACCTACTGAGGCATCATTGAATTGGATTTTTTTTTTTAAATAGTTTCATTATATTTAGCTATACCGATGTATAAAAGTAGCGAGACGGTAGTCTACGGCTATCGGTAAAGTAAGGTTCAGACCGTTACCAATAACGAAGGTCATAGATCTAAGAATAGCAGCCAACGAAAGCTGAGCCCTCACTTCAACCTAGATTACTAGGATTTATTTAACAGATTAACTTTAGAAGACATTACAAAAGTGCAATCGGTTTTTCTCAGCAGCGCTAGGCGTTCAGATGCAATAACCCGTGTAACTGCGACAGCAGGTGCCCGCCTCCGCTTCAATGCATAATGTGCTTTTTTGCAGAGTGCCGCCGCCGCACAGTCCGCGCGCTTCCAACGCAATAATTTCAAAGATTTATATCGTTTACGACCCCGGCGGAAGATTTCCTTAATTGTTTCAAGTGCTATTTTTTAAACGTTCTAAATGAAATGGTGCTCTTGTTACTACTTGAATTTTAAGTAGCTTTCGGCAGTTACGTAATGTTATATAGAATTCAGTGAGCCGTGGAGGCATTTTTCGCATTTCGGTTTTCGTATTTACGGTATATACCGCTGCTTTAATTCCACAGGATTATGAATCCCACTTAATCCTTTAATCTGCGTACTCATCAATTTAAATTACGAGGCTAGCTAGTTTTCGAGTAATGAGTTTATTTTGCTGGTGCTTTTAAATACCTAACTTGTTCACATTAATTAACATCCCCTCAAATAATGCGGCTACATTATGTCAGAGTTTATCTCGGCAACACGCATTAAGCATAAGTAAGATACACAACAAGACTATTTAATATAAGTAATTGTGTTTTATTAACTTGTTCATATAAAAGCAAATTAGTATAAGGTTAACAAAAATAGAGTGAAATATTTTAACGGATGAATCAGTAAGTTATATAGATCACGTTGGTATAAAAAATAATTGTGTAAATGATGTTTTTTTTTTAAGAAGGCAACCCTGTATCGTTTGGCCATGCGCTCGGCACAGGTGTATTTTTTTAAATGTTTAATAATATGATTTATCTTTTGGTATGTTTTCTTTATAACCTTGGTCCTGTTAAAATATTTTACACTATAATTGTTACACCTTATATATTAATATAATATTACGCATATAAGTCCTGACGGACTGACTGACCAGAAATTTTCTTTTTATAACATAAGCACCCATTAAAGCCATTTAGTAGTTCCATCCAATCGGACATTATGAAACCGATAATATAATGTTTTACAAATCTACGTGGACAAAGTCGCGCCAAAATCTTCTTTTCGCGGCAAAGGTTTTGTATTTGACCAACTTGGCGACTTCGCTTTGTCAGTGCCATAATTAAGTAAGGTACGACTATAGGATTTAGGTAAATCTCCTTTCTCACTTACTCTTTAGCTTCTGAAAATGCAAATAGAGCAACCACTCCGATAAAATATGGAATATAAATTCACGGTACAAATGGCACTGCGCTGGTAAAATTATGAGTTATGACAGCGGGCGAAGCCAACTATTGGGCGGGAAAAATAGTGCCCATTTCGGTCAACTAACTGAATTATAGGGAAAACAGAATGTGCGATACTCGACAGCGAATAACTCAAATAACATTGATTGATTCTATGTATTTATGATTTAATTACTTATTGTAATTTTGTTGTGAGATGTTATAAAATTGTTGATTCCTTTTTTTATTAATTATTAGGGAAGTAGATACACAGATGCATAAATAATGGGTATTGAAAACAATCACAAGCATTTTTATTATTTCCATACACTTATTCATGATTTTATATGCTTCACAATATTTGTCATTTTCTTACAGGGACAATTAATTCGTCATGACCTTAGGAGGAGGAGATATTTTTCAAGTGAGACCATTCTCGCCTCTCCCTTACTCTAAAGGGGTTAAATGCCCCAGGTAGGTTCTATCCAACAGGTGGACGATAACTTTATATTTTTCTTATCGCATACTAAAGCTCTTATCGCGGCCATAGTCCCTGAAACTAGTGTACAAAGTGAATTTCGTAATAATGAAATACCTACTTGTGTAATGTCCCCAAAGTAAAAAGTGTAGGAACTTTTGGACCTCAAGGCAAAACTGGGGTGACTTTTATTTAAGTTGTCACGAAATCCGTTTCGGAATTTATATGCGAATGTAAAGCCGGCTGTTCATTAGACGTCCACGGATCGCGCGGTTTAGAAATTCTTCGAGGTCTGCTTGAAGTACATTAACCTTATGATTGTGTTGAGACCAGCTGCTCAACATTCATGACGTCATAAGACAGTATTGTATTCCATTTTATATTGAACTTAAAACTTCCTCGTAATTAATCTTGCAACATCACACTATGTCTAGTAACATATCATGACATAATATATTGCTTAGTGAATATAGACTATATGATTAAGGTTGCACTATGATAAGGCCCTCGTTTAGCGTCAAAGTGTTGAGCGTGTTTCTACGTGAGCTATTGAGCTAAGTTATGACTCGCAGGAACGTGTCTGAGCCCACACCACCCCAGAAAACTAATAACAGTTCGTCTGACAAAGTTTCTAAGGGATTCATCTGAGGAACGTCCTCCCTCATATGGTTCTAGCATAGCTACGTGATAATATATATTAGAAACCTACCTTTTCTGCATACATTTTGGTTATCTAATTAGCTTCTGTATGTTCGCATTAGTTGATTAGATTAGCTTGTACATGTACCATGTACCTGTTAGGTATTTACAATGTTGCCTTAGCCCCTAAAAATAAAGAAGTGTATAATGTCATTAAAAAGCATTTATCAGAAGAAAAGTGCTTTGCATCGCCATTACATAAATTTGAGTGTAAATAAGCAATAGCACGTATAATATCTATTTGTCAATGATGACATAATAAACTTGTACCCTTAGTTTGATGTACTGCTTACATCGAAGCCTCGGAGATGTAATACAGGTATCAAATATTAAATTTTACGATGTCATAAGAGATTTGAACACGAACTCGCGATATTAAATCGAACGTAGCCGGCAGGTGGGGCGTCGATATTACGTTGTTCGTCTATGATTTAAAAATACACGCTGAATATTTAACTACAACATCTAGTTCAGACACATTTCCAAACAGAAATATTTTAGGAGTTCTATAAGCCTTGTAGGTTTCATGTAAATTCGAAATTTAAAAGTGATGTTCTAATAATGCATTCTGTTATATCTGAAACTAGCTATCCCGCGGGTTGGCGAGTTCTCTCAGAGATGCAGGTTTCCTCACGATGTTTTCCTTCACCGTTTAGCTTGTGATAATCGTGGTTGAAAATGAGATTCGGACATGAAATCCAGAAATCCCAAAAGCTGCAAGCCGGGGTTTGAACCTGCGATCCTCGTTACCGAGGCAAGCGTGCTACCAACTTGGCTATCACTGCTACTTATATAAAGTAAAGTTGTGTCATATAAAGCATAATCTATATGGTATATCTGAGGAAGATTTTTAAACTAAAAACTTCGAGGTACGGAAACGGGCATATTTATAGATCCCATTACCTTTCGATTCCAGATTCTTAGACATAAAACTCAGGCACAATGCGGTCTGCAATGAGCATTGAATAGCTATAAAACATTTATATAACGATATAATAGTTAGAGGTTGGCTTTATGAGGAAACCAATTT
Source organism: Pheosia tremula (assembly GCA_905333125.1). Lineage (NCBI taxonomy): Eukaryota > Metazoa > Arthropoda > Insecta > Lepidoptera > Notodontidae > Pheosia > Pheosia tremula. Next base: position 6,607,456 of record HG995404.1, on the reverse strand, counting down.
GGCTTTGTTAGGTAATATTATTATGAAAATCCACAGTAGTAGGTACAAATTCGTTGTCTTAACTGAGTAAGGGGATAAAATTAATTTGTTAATTAAGAATGGTTTTGGAGAACAGCAAGTGTTTTTATGCCATCAAATTAGTTTCTTCGTGAAAAGGAAATATTTTTGTTAATTTACCGTCGCGTGGTAGGTGCCACTTCCAATACCATATGGGTCAAAGGGTTAATATACTTCGCGAGAGGTCCCGAGCTATTATTCACTAAACACAACATACTAATGTGATAACATTTAGTTGAGCACAAGGGATAACGGTAATACGATTAGGATAATTAAATAATTGTTATGAATAAATATCAACTGAATACTGGGATTACATAATACGAAATATGAATATGAAATGTGGTGTTTAATTAAATTTTATCGGGACATATTTAATTCATGAACTACATAGTAAGTGTGAAGTCACAAAATTACAGCCAAGTAATTCGCAATTTAAGTTACACGAAGTGACGACGGCATGCCAGGAATTCGGATAAGTGACAAGAAAATTGGTCCATGCAAATTCCTACGAGCTCTCGTCTCTACATGCATCACGGAGATGTCTCCTTAACAAAGACATGCGAATTTATTCATACATAGTTAATTATCGTGTGTTTATCTCACATGTGCTTTCTTATCAGTGTACCATAATGTTCGGGAGATAGCTAGTGGCTAAGACTTTTTTTTTAAATAATGCCAGACGAACACACCAACATTGCGTTCCCACACTAAGCAACGCTTGTATTATGGGAACCGTACAGTAGACTGGGGGCGAACCCAGTATGTATTCCTTATATAGATATTAAAAATCTATGACTTGGGTACAAACATTCGTGCTAATCACACAAAGTTTGTCCCTATCAGGATTCGAACCCTATCATAAATTTTAATGTCTATGATAGGTATTATTATTATTATTTGTCTATTGATTCCCTACTACTCCCTGCGTTATGGAAGTGCAAGTATAGGTGTGCCGAATATTTATAAACATAAACATGTATGAAATAATAATTACCTAGAAGGGGAAGATATCAACTCGAGTGTATGCACCACATGATGAAAACGGTGTTAAATATCGTCGCAAAGTCAAAGCGGGCAATTATGAGGTACGGGTGTCGCACCCGCCCCGTCTGCACCTAAGTGCACCTAGCTGCCTCGGTGGCTCTGTGCATCCAGGGAAACCGTACAAAACGTAATGCACAGCAAATTCACAAGCGACCATTTTATGAACTGGAATGTGTTTTACTGTTATATTTTTGTTCATGAAGACATTTATAAAAGGAGATTAAGGTATTTTATGCGTCTTTGGTAACATTATGAAAGTAATTGTTCTTAAGTTCACATCAATTAAAAATAATAAGTCATTTATTTACGCATTACGTTCTGCTAGTCTTGAACTAAGCAAATTTGTACATAAAGACTTTGGAGTACGGATTTCACGTATGCCATAGTTATGGAGTATCTTGCGCTTCTTCTCCAATAGCAATCACATGCATAGTAGCTGGTAGAGTCTGATAGAGTTCTGATAGAGTTTGTAGAGTTCTGATAAACTTTATGGAGTCATACTATTAACGAGATATAATATTCATCTTCCTATTTCTAACAAAAATAATATTGTACCTGAGGCTTATAATACCTCAGATACATTTAAGCAGGTGGTATTCTCAGCAGACGTCGTCGTTGTTGTTCGGTGAGCTGTCGCGGCTGTTGTCGGAAGTTGTTTATGTGCGAACTTGTGTGACGTCATTCGCGTTCAGTGTTCGCCCGTATTCTACTATGTACCTCGTTAGTTTTAGGCAGATATTTCTATTGTCATCAGAGTATTCCATTTCATATATCAAAAATAACTATTTTTACCCGACTTCAGAATGGAGGACTTTCTCAATTCGGTTGTAATTTTTTTTTTTTTTATTTTAATTGGTAGAAAATGGAAGTTAACAAAAAAACTACTACGAACTACACGGTTTTAGTAACATCCATTAACGTTTTTGGATGATACATAATTTAAAGGGTTTAACAAACGTTTCAATGAACTAGGTTATAATATAGAGACTGTGTTATGTATTTTAAGCTTCAGTAACCATTTTTTTGTGATAGCCTATTTGCAAAATAATTATATTATAATAATTATTACTATGGAATGGAATGGAATGTTGCTAACTTGTTGGCATCTTTAATTATCAATCAACTTGTTTGGTTTATAATTGGAAAAGTTGTCAAGCCGAGGGTCAGTGGTGGGACCCACTTCCCCCATTTGTTTAACAACGGATTTCTGTCAAGCATCGCCTAGTTCTATCAATTTTATTACTAAAGAATGTACCTTTTTTTTCGTTTTCAACTCAATAAGTTGTTCATTACATATCCCGTTAATCTCAGCGGACCTATCTGAATAATTTCGCAACTTAGTAAAGTTAAGTTGTAAATAATATTCTTTTATAAACCTTCCGCTGTAATAATTATAATTTTATTGTTCAAGTGTATTTGATTTACACTATGTAAAGTGAAACACAAAAGTAATTAAAACTTAATGAATGTCTCCCAAGTTTAAAAGTAGCGCAAAGAAATTTATTAATTTGAAGGAATGTAGGTGCCTGTTCGTGTTATTAAATTAATCTGGAAGCCGAAGTTATGAAATGTCAAAACAGGCGCTTACAGCTCCACATAGATCGGACTCGGGTCCACAAAACGAGCGGGCATTAAATCAATATCTGGTAAAATATTTGAATTGTGAAAACGAGAGAAATCAGCATTACCGAAGGCTTATTTCAGCTTTTCCTTAAAGCTTAATTGCTCGACGGTAAAGCCATCGGCTTTGATAACTGAACGATTTTGTTGCCCGAGAACCGCGTTCGGATTCTATAATCTCAATAATTCCTGTAGCGGCAGTTTTTGGGCAGCTTTCACAGCTCTTATCTCGGCTAGTAACGATTGGAAAGCGATTCCAGATCGCACCCATCCGAATAATTAGCTTAATAAAAAAGTATGCTGTAGTAAATTCCTTTTTTAAACGCGATGTTCTAGAACGGGTAATCTAAACTGACTATCTATAATAGGCATTGTATAATATACTGCAGTGATATATATCTAAGGACCCAGGCAGACTACGAGGGTTTAGCGTTCTCGTTCCTCGGCCTTTGAAACATACATTACAAAAATATGCAGCACGCAGAACGAGGAACCCAACCGTGAGTGCTCTCCTGTCTATTTATTCTACCTGTTGTTGTATACATATTTTAAAGACAAGCGGCATTACTTCAAATGCAAAAGTTAGTAAATTAACTCGCAATTTTTAACCTGCCTTTCTAATGCTTTTTTTATTAATATTAATTACTTAAAAATATTGGTTTCTCTATGAACCTATATTTGTGTGTGAAACAGTACTTTAAGCAAAGATACCATTTTGCACAAATAGTGTAGTTGGTATTTTAGTAGGTATATAGATGTAGGTTATCAAATTGCGTAATTGATAACGATTTCCGTCGATATATTTTCAGATATTCCAATCAAGATCAAGATCAAAGTTAAGATACAAGTGAATCCCCGCAAATTGGTTTCACTATGTTTTTCAGTGTGTATCTATATAGATTACAAACTTGTTTGGTACGGTACGTGATATAGACACTAAATTAATTAAAAGTTTATTATAAAAAAACAATGTCTAGCCGCTCGTAAAATGCCTAGCCTTGAAAATACTCTTCATGATTGCAAACAATGAGTACGACATAATGAGTTACTACTCTAATTAATTACAATATTCGTTGTTACAATTAAGCCGTGTTCTAAATTATAACTACTTAAGCATACAATGTTGCAAACACGTCATCGTTTAGTCTATATATACATAATGATAATGATTATATTCATTCAAATACCTAAGTATACGCTTAGTATTATTAGAATTAATTAAATATGGGAGTTCTTTTTTTTTTATTGAAATCAGGGTAATATGTATCGTTACATAACTATTATATTATTGTTAAATTAATTATAAACATAGCACTTATCAAGGACAACAATAATTTTCTTAGATTTTACTACGTACGGTCGCGAACCTTAATATGGGACCCGCTTCCATAATATTTTCAATTACACTAATACAATAAGGTCGTATATCTCTACGACTTCATATCTGAGAGTATATATCCGAATAGTAGCTTAAATGGTACGATATTCAACCTTAAACAGGTCCCAAATTAAAGTTCGCGACTATACCTATTCCAAATCCCAGAACGAGTTACGAACGAGCCCCAAACCAAACACACAATTGACAGAGAAACCCAAATATAATATTAACGAGTAAAGTTTACAGTTACATTTCATCTGTCTGTCAGTGTCACTCGCAATCCAACGTGCACAGAGGTATGGTTCCGTGAAGATAAGCGTGTTCCCTGTCGGCTGAACCACTCAACCACCCGATATAGCAACTCCTGATATGAGTACAGTTCAACTGCCTATAGATGTACTTGCGATTTGTTTTAGTTGTTAACTGAGTCGGGACTAGTACTAGGGGCCTTGTTTAAGGCTACTTACAGTTTGGTTCAACTCAAATTGCGCGGTGAAGAGGGTATTAAATCAAACATTTCAGATAAATCATAATTACTCTAAGAATGTTTAATTTCTATACCGGCTTTAAGATAAAGTATACCTCTTGTATAACAACGCAATTCGATGTACTGGCTCATGTGAATGTATTAAGGTAATCTGTGTCATTATGAATGACGTAATAGGGAAGGAACGTGATCGGATCCCCCGGGAGTAGAGAGACCTTTATGTAAAATCCTCTACAATATTATTTAACCGAGGTTTTTGAGTCGTATAAGCGAAGCTGTATTTATATTATTTTTCTTATCTATAGTCATACAAAAATCAAAAGGAAAAGGTGCATAGTTTTTTGTTTCCTAATGGCATTTTTCCATTGAATCAGGCAATAAGAATAAAGGAGTTACAAGATGTGGATCAAATGAGTTAAATGACGTAGCTATTTAAAATTATATATCAAATAATAAATTTAATTTTGGTGGGTAAAGTACACATTTCACATAAAATCCAGCACATAATTTAAAAATTATTTAATAACAATTATCACTTACTGTAAGTACGTTGAAGATGTGGATCATGAGGAAACCGTGTGAATTAAGATCAACACTCTGCACTCGACTAGCGTGTTGCACTTGACCCGAATCGCCCTCCGATTTTGGGAGAGTGTGCCCGGCATAATGGCAATAGACTCAGCCCCTATAACATTGGGAGTAGTATCCAAGTGTCATGGGCGAGGTATTTCTCCGCTTTGATTATATACCCCTAGGTAGATAATAGGGTTGATAGTGTTTTATTTATTCAACGGTCTCTATTGCCACTACTGATATCTTACTTATCAATCTCAAGTCATTCCATACACTTAAAACTTTCCATTTAAGTAGTTTCTGTATCTCTCAGATCTGAGTTAGTGTCTGCGGCAGTTGATCTGGCGCGATGGCGTCGCAGTCTGGAACAAAAGAAACCTATTTTAGCATTCAGCACACTTGTTCTCATTACGAGAGGCTTTGTCCTATTATTTACGAGCTACGTGCAACTCCTCCCGGCAGTGTTATACGATTGTTTTTGTTAAAAAAATCAACAATATTTAATTTAAATAATAAATGCCAGTGTTTTTATTTCTTACCTAACTGTGTTGATACGTTTTGGACGACACGATCTGAATGATTGCTAGAATATCATATTTTTTAAGCAATAAAATTCCATTTTACGAATGAGTACAGATATTATAAATGTTTCATCAGAAATTTTAAGTTTGGTATTTAACCCTATTTTAAAACTAACGATAATATAATACAATTTCGTAAACTTTAACTTGCCCTTCATGTTGGTAGTATCGATAGTAGTAGTTAATATTGGCAGAACCGTGACCGTTTGGCAAGTAACCAAAATATCTCTCTTCGCGATTCAATCACGGCAATTGAAATAAATATCAAAAAATATTATTTGTCTTATCTGTGAAGAATAAAACTCAAGGTGTCCCTTTGGATTATATTAGATTTGTATCTAATAAATACATGTACTTGTATTTTGAATGGTAGGTATTTATAGGTTTTTAATATAATACCAGCACTAGGCCAGCGGTGGAATATCGTCTGAATCACCTCGAACTAGTGTATGGCTGGCGATAGGCTTTTTTTTTTTATACATTATAAGCAAGGGCAAGTATTTGATCTCGATCTCACCTGATGGTAAGTGACGACGAGATCTACGATGGAGCATACTTGCCTACTTGGCAGTAGATCGAGACGCTACATTCACTAGGCACATGCAGCGCATCTGATCTGACCCGCCATCCATGAATGGCAACACCGAACATCATGCCGGAACACGGCTAGGCCACTTGGCGACATGGCTTTGTTCAGTGGGCGGTGACTAACCACGGCCGACCCACCCACATTAGCACCTATATTTAGACCAAATACCATCAGCGATATGTGGGGATACTGTATTGTATCTACCTACCTGTTAAGGTATATTCACTTATGGTTAGGTTAATAAGTGAATGTTTGGCGCAAAATAAAGCATCATTGGGTTTATTAATAATTGAGTGTCATTTATCGCGGCTTCAACAAAATGTTACCTTAGTTCTCGCCAATTTATCATTCCCATTTCTATCAACATTTAAAATAAGAGCTACTTTGGTAATATGCAATATATCAGATTGTTGGCAACGCCAATATATCTTAACACAACGTAGTACTTACTCACCTAACCGATTGAAATTCGCTTCACCTCTTTCGATTTTATTGCCATTCGAGTTCGGAACGAAACATGGTCTAAATAAATTTCAAATTGGAGAAAGATATATTCGAACTCTTTACCATTTTATAAATTTTGAAAATTTTAAATGCCGGTGTAGTGCCCGAGTCCTCATTTTTTTACATATTACACTCCCAATGAAATGACAATGGCACTTTTGAATGTTTCAGCGTGGGAACACAGTCTAAAGAGACAATTACGATTCCACTGATCAATGAATTATGAGTCCCATAAAATATTGTATACAAATAATACAAGCTATTTTTACCTAATTGCCTACACGCATAGTGTGTTTTTCACTGAGGTATATAACTCCACTGCAATGACAAGAAATCAGTAAAGCTTATACGACCTGATGATAACAACATTTCGGAAATACGGAAACGAAGTTTGAATTAATTTAAACTGTCAGATCGATTAAACTGAGCAAACATTGGAATAATGCTACGTAAAGCAGATTTCGGTAAGTAAATAATCTTGATTCGCGATACCTACTTCATCTACAAAGCAGTTTAATTGCATAACTAATATTGGTATAACAGGAAACTTCTAACCAGAATGGTCTAAAGCAAAGAAAGCGTAAATTTACTAAACAAAATAGATTCACACTACGGAAAATTAAAATTAATATTATTCCGTAAAAGGTAGTGCCAACTTTCAAGCTTGATAAATTTATAAGCATTTAATTTATAAATAGGATTTTGCCTCTCGCCACATTTTTTATATAACTCAACTATGACACGTGCAGATTTTTCACAACATTCTTTCATTTTATAAATAAAATTGATATGTTTAAAGATGTGTTTATACGGTACATCAAAAAAATCCAAGGTAAGTATGCAATAAGCTGCTAAATAGTTTGAATATTAACCAAGACTTCTTCAGAGTTTCATACAATAGTTGTACGAAGTATTTCAACTACGGTCAAAGTTTCTATATTGATGAACGTGACTGTACATATCCATCCTCATTGAATCTGAACGATGCCTACATAATCAAGAATCTTCCAGAAACCAAGGATAACGGTAACTTATATAACGAACGAACTTCACTTGTTTTTTTGGTTTACCGATCTATCCTCCCTTTTTTCTATGCTATGATGGGCTATAACAGATAAATACATACAAGGATGGTGCCTGCGAGGTGGAATATGTAGGTAGTGTCAAACAGCTTCGCACATTTTGTTCCGAATACATTATGCACATAGTCGGCAATCATTGAATAAAGACGCCGAAGGACCGCGACGTATCAAAAGTATTATGGCAGCCACATATCCAACAGTAGGCGTATTAGGCTGATAATGTAGATATAATAATAAGATTTAATAATGACTCTTATGTTTACCTGCTACACATGCTACATAATCTAAAACAAATCGCTGGCAATCTTTAAATACCTAAATGCTTAAAGCGTAGCCGCCTACGTAAACTTCGTAGCCGCTATTGATGTTCTTGTACAATAGCACGCCCTTACAACCAGGTATAGAAATTAATATTTGCCTAAGCCCACACAATGTCACAGTTCACAAATATTGTCGCAAGGCGTGTGTGTGGCGTTATGACCTCGGTAAGTATAAACGACTCAATTTCTATGGTACAAAAGTATCATTATAGGTTGAATCAATCAATTGTTGCCAAGTCCTTTTCGGTATAGACTGCAGCTTGAGTCGCCGAACTAAGCTTTTGTACTCTACTGATATTAAAGACGACATTTGAAAGCCCGACGAGAATGAGCTTTAAAACTTTACCGCAACATTTTACTAGCTAGTTAGTAAAACTTGAATAAGTAGTAAAATGCAGTCAGCTGGTAATAATGACGCGAAATGATATTTAAAGTAGAGTTAGGTTAGTATTATGTGTACCTACACACACATAATGCCATTATCTCAATAGCAATGTGTAGTAATAATTTTCTCATATTATTGTCCTGTAAATAAATTCGAACACAGAATATGGGCTAAAAGCCCCTTTATTTTTTTAATATTTTTTATATATTTATACATCAAAAAACATCACACGTTTTAAATTTTAGGTTTTAGAATTGAGCACAAGTGCTTGGTAGCGGGTTGGCCGACGGCTCTTCACCGGTTCAGTGGTGTACCAGCTATTCTACTTGCATGTGTGAAAATAACAAGGCACTCGCGCGACCCGAGTGAGCCGTCGACTCAAAATAAAAAAAACACGGATTTTTTTATCACGTGGAGTTTATTTAACACTAGCTAGGTAGTCTACTAGGACTAGCAGTCCCGACTCCCGGTGATCTTCGTACCGCCTCAGAATCAAATGTATGACAAAATTAATTATCTTCATTATAATTTTTTTAGAGACTTTCCCATGGCTTAATAATTATTCTGGGTGGAGACAAATTTAAAAAAAAAAGATGATTAAAATCGGTCCACCCGTTCTTGAGTTATAAATAATGTAACTAATACGTTTTTGTTTTATAATATATAGATTTTTAAAAATCCTCTGTTTTTTTGAAGTAGATTAAAGACTTACTTCCTTTAGGTTTTATTTAGCCTGCATCGTGAATTTTAATTCGATCATCCCATCGGACTGGTCCATCGGATTATGAGAGTAAGGGAAGAGAGAGTGCGCCTGTGCTTGCGCACAAACTTATGCACTATAATGTCGCCTGCGCAGATGGCTAGTCTCCGTTAAGATTATTATTATTATTACTAATAGGTAGGGTGGTAGTCTTCATTCAAAATACAGTATCCATTTTATATGGCAACGTTTTTTAATGCTAACTTGCTGAAAAGTGTTCCTGTACGGAAAGAAATAAGCTACTCGTATTAAAATTCAGAGCATTTTTCTTAACTTTTAAGTAACTTTAGTTATTTAAGTAACGAAGTGTTTCCTTTCTATAAGAGTCGTCTCTACTTGAAACAGGAAGTCGAAAGACTACAGGAAGCAAAAGTTTGGCGATCTTTTTGTCTGTTTCGGTTTCAACAAAAGCAAAATGGCCGCGTGTAGTTCAGTTAGTTCAAACAACATGGCATTTGGTTAAGTTAGTTTTGTGTTGTTATAGTTACGGTCTGTACTTCTGTAGTTTTTGTCTCATGTGCTCTTCGTTGAACTTTCCAGTAAATATAATATGTACCAACATACATTATAGGGATGGTTTAAATGTTATTCATATTTTAGTACTTACCTACCGTCGGCTTCGTCTCCTATCAATTAAATTATTCATAAATATTTTGCAATTGAGAATAAATAAGACTAGTTTAAATAAGCAGACGGCATTTAAAAAGAATTCATTTAAAATAAGAATTCAGTTTGCAGTGGGTGGCATTAATGTTGGAACTACCCGAATACGGTGAAAAATGTTTTCAAAATTGCAAAAAAAAATCCACGGGGACCTGACTTGGATGTCACATCGTTCTTTTTATCATCCGTCGGAGTATTTGTTTAATGGTGCATTTGGAATTGGTAGAACGCTTGCCTCGGTAACGAGGATCGCAGGTTCAAACCCCGGCTCGCACCTCTGTGATTTCTGGATTTCATGTGCGAATCTCATTTTCAACATTAATTATCACTTGCTAAGCGGTGAAGAAAACATCGTGAGGAAACCTGCATGTCTGAGAGAACCCCTCGAAAGATGTGTGAAGTCCGCCAACCCGCACTGAGCCAGCGTGGTGGACTATGGCTTAATCCCCCTCGCATTGAGGGGAGGCCCGTGCCCAGCAGTGGGACATTAAAAGGGCTGGTATTATAAATATATTATACAAACTAACATAACAAGCCTAATTCTAACCATAATACAAAGGAAACGGACGGCTTTTCACCAAAGGGTTTATGCCTTAACAATTTAATTTGAGAGTTACTATTGGGTTCCAAGTTTGCAATTAAAACGTTATCCACCAACCATTTTGCTGTTTTGTGGATGTATTCGGTATTAAATTATAAGCTGCAGTTTAGCATCTATTGCTGATGTTATCACGCTATGAATTTGCAGCTCTAAAACGAGCGATTTCATGCTTTGTTGTCAGTATGAAATCTATGATCCAACATCGGGCGGATATTTGTTTAACCGTTGGTAAATCATTCGTCTTACGAAATGTAACAGTTTTCCTTTCTTAACCCTTAACTTGAGGATTTTCTTTTTAATGATCTATATTTAATAAGAAACATCTATCAATACCAATTGACGAGATTATTCTTAAATTATGGCACCGATTAAGCAACGACGTTAAATTGTTTTATATTTTAATTCTGATAAATAATTAATCTTTATATTTTAATATGATATTTTTACTCTATATCCTATTTAAATACACAACCAGATATAACAAACCCAGTTCTTCACTTCGAACCCGAGTGTGACATAAACGTGAACCTATAAAACGAAGTTTTAGGACGAAATAAAGTTAATCTAATAGTTTTCATGGCCGCGCTAACGGCTGCTGCGGCTTGGTACCCACAACTCGTGTGTAGGAGCGTTTGATGCGGAAACTTAGTTAGTCCGGCATGTTACAAATGACGGTCCGTGCTAGCGGCCAAATGATTGCAATACCGCGGTAATTACATAAATAAGATAGCGCCAAATTTCCTTTGCTCGTGTTTACACGTAATATCTATCTATCAGCAACCTACCTTACTAAGGCTGTTTTTAGTTTTTGGAGGTGTGCTATGAATATCACATTAATTCCAAAATTCAAACGGTGAATGCATTTTATATAATCAAATCGTGTGAATTGATATGAGATAAAAGCTACAATTAACTTTAAGTCCATATGGTTGCAGCCAGAGGTAAGTAATACATAATTAAACACACGAACAAATATTTCCTGAAAAATAATTACATTTTCTTAAATATATTTGTAAAACAGGAAACCGTTTTTTTTTATAACATTATAGGCGAGTATTTGATCTCGATCTCACCAGATGGTAAGTGACGATGAGATCTACGATGGAGCATACTTGCCTAGGTAGGAAGGCGGCAGTAGATAGAGACGCTACATTCACTAGGCACATGCAGCGCAGCTGATCTGACCCGCCATCCATGAATGGCAACACCGAACATCATGCCGGAACACGGCTAGGCCGCTTGGCGACATGGCTTTGTTCAGTGGGTGGTGACTAGCCACGGCCGAAGCCTACCACCAGTAAAATGTACGATATCTACTGTTATTTACGTTGTTCTTGTTCGCTACCATTGAAGGTAAGTTATACAAGGGCTATAATACATTCATATTAGGAACATTGGATTGCCACACGTGTACAATAAATCGATAATTCCGTGTAATACTTCCTCATGACGCGTGAATGATGAGAACGGAGATATGTCCGTTGTTCCCGCTCCAATTTCCCGACATGTAACCTAACAATTCTCGTGTAAAAATATTCACGCTCTCCGTACGGTATTATCTGGGTATTTGTGGTTGATATGCGGTGCAATCGCAAATTCGGATGGTGAGCATTTGGGACATTAGTGATAGGCCCAACTGGGATAAGTTGTAATCATCCAAAATCAATCAAAAGTCCAAAGGTTATGATCTTGATTTTTTTGAACAGCAACATTCTTCAACCAAGAAGGTCAATACATAGATGACATAGCGTCTATTTAACATAGATTTCTAGCCGTCAGCCATCATGAAGGGGCCATTGAATAGCCCACCCATGATAGGTTTATAATAGTTAAATTATGCGCAAAAATGCACGGTAATGGAGTGGCGGAGCACATCAATAGGAGACAAGATATATAGGTTCTTTACATACCGTCTCGCTGCCGCGATGCACAGCTCCGAAGACTCAATAGATAGTTTATCATTGCGGCTTACATTTAAAAATAAATAATGACAGCTAGTGTATTGGTTTCAGCTTAAGCCACTCGGTTAACTGCACTGAGTGGTCGTGGGCCTTGTTTAGAAATATTATTTTCGTAATATACCTTGGTCTGTGAAAGTCTTGCGCTAATATACTTTGAGTAAAACTGCAATCCAAGTTAAGGTTTGGATTTTTCCAAGTCATAATAAGAACACTTTCATGTAGACATGATCATGCTACGCGAGAACTAGCTGGGTTGTTTCAGACTTAAGCAGGAACATCTTATGTAATCGTAGCGACATCAAGAAAACATGCTGTCATTCTCATACTCATTTATGAAATCCGTGATGTGAGAGAGATGGAAAATGTTATGTACGTTACCGAAACTGTACGTAAAAAAATGTGTTTGTGGTAAATTCAAACATTTATCGCAACACGAATTTGTTCAAACTAGATATTTAGAACAAAGGTTACTTTTTTTATCAAAGCAAACATTCAAACCAATTACAAAAGCAAAATGAGTAGGTGAATAATAATTGGTCTTTTCATTTTTTTCATTTCACGCAAAATGGGAAATCTCATCGACGCAAAACGCAATTTGTATTCCCAACTGGGTTCGTTCGTGGGTTTTAATTTTCATTGGGCACCGTTGGGATGTTTTTCTGGTTTCTGTAGTCAAACTGGGAACATACTACTTAGGAGTTTATAAATATTTATCACACCTACCTACAAAGGTATAAAAATGCAAAACATATTTTTCTAGGGCGCCTCCTCTACATGAAAAGTATGGGTGCTTTTATTTTTTCTTATAACCTTTAATGGCGTGTTTTTCAATAGATATTTTTAATAATTATGGGATTTTTTTAAAACTAAAAAGGATATTTCTATTTGAATTCTAACACTTGGCAAATGTTGTGCATTCGTATCCGGTTTTAATAGAATTTATAAAATGTTAAATACACAAAGAAATTTTGTGAAATTATTGCTATTAGATAGTCTCATATGTAGGAAAATGCAGATTTTAAAATAAATACATTTAAATGCAATGAATCTGTCAGAAGCGAGTTTTCATTTGGTTTTTAACCGACATTAAAAAGGAGGAGGTTCTCAATTGGGTTGTTTTTTTTTTCATTTATAGTTATCGAGAAAGCATTTTGTCACTGTCATACTTATAAATAGAATCTGTGTAGTGTATACGAGAGCGTCACCGCGCGCCTATAACCGTCATTTCCCGTAACAGCATTGAAACAACATAAAACTATCTAAGATGACACCACTTGAAATATTATTATTTACTTACCCATTAAACTTTACCAATAAACGTAGAGCAAACTTATCAAACGATTTCAACAAACTCCTCGAAAATTAACTCAGAGGGTGTTTAGATACACGATACACAAACGTTTATTGCCGGCATGAGTGGGAATCCAGGTTCAAACGACCCATGAGTGCTGACTTGGCTATTGATTTTGAAAATATGTATATTAATATATTACCTAATACTACAGTGTGTTTATACCTCATACCTATGCTTTGAAATTGAAACTTCAAGTGCTTTTAAATTACGACTTAATCCTTGGACAGACAAGTCAGATATTAGTTACACGTTCCATACGTAACTTAGACGTATATTGTATATGGCTAGACTAAAATAATTAGAAGTGAAATGCCTCTCTATACACCTATCAGTATGATAGCGTATTAAGTTAATAGGGATACCTGAATCTGGCACTCAGCCTACATACACAGTTCATTCTTGTCTCCCACTATGCAATGGAAGGTTTATATTTTATGCTTTCGTTAAAATTCGTTGCACGTACCGAGTCAATTAGCGTTCTCCCAAGATTTGCTGAGTGTCAATTCGTGGCGTCGTTTTTGGACACTTAGAAATAAAATTAATTTTTCGGATTTTATCGGGTTTATTTTATGCTTTTACGTTCCTGACTTGTCGGGTGCTTTACAGCAACCATTGACAAAGGAGGTCTCCACTCTAGATACTGGATACACATACCGACTGTATAAGCGTAGTTCGGCATCACATTGATTGACAAAATACAAAGCCAGTTTCAATCTGGGTGTCTTATTGAAGCTCCACCCAAGAACTTTACTTTGGGCAACGCGACACTTGGTATGGCTCAAACAACATTGGTCTTTTAGCCGTAGGATAAAAAAAGACGTTTCATTTAATTTTATGTACGTACCTTTAAGGTTTAAGGTAATTTAAGTTCTCTTGTCAAATTGTGATGATATAGTTTGCATTGAATTCATGTTTAGCAGTGTTATTATATTGTTTTTTTATCGAATTCAGATAGTTAGACATTATACTCAATACTTATCCGTGTATTTGGACACTGCACAATGCATAACACTGTTAATATAGCAACTTCATTCAATAACACAATAATAATAATGAATAATAATTTACAAAACAACAGTCATAATTCAATATTCTTCTGTACCACATACGACTCCATAAAACATGATAGCCGCGCCCTCGAGAAAAGGCAAGTCATCGGCTATTTATCAAACGCGAGCCGCTTCCACGAGCGCCTGTTTCTCCCGCCGAATCCATTAAATATATTAAACAACCATTATGTTAACCGTTTCGCTCTCAGAAATTATAGATCATATTCGCTGCTATATACGAGTTTATTCGCATGTGCCAAAATAATCCTTTGCATATCTTACGAAATTGGTGCCTGAAGGTAGAGCAGTTCCACGTAACATGCATTAGAAAAATATAGCATATTATAGATATATTAAACGCCAATAATACGTTAATTATATAATTTTAGATTAAGATTGATATAGCTATAAGCAAAGAAATCCTCACGGATTGCAAGCTCATATACTGCGATACTACACTCAAATGTTCAGCCTTTTTTTAAATGCATACCTTGTTAAAGAGTCCTAGTTGATTGTATAACATCTCGAACATCATTGATTGTTTTGTAACAAACAGAATGTGTTCGCTTAGCTGTTCTGAGCAACTGTGCAATATCCGGTCAGTTCAAACATGTATTCTTCATTTTTCAGGTACTACAATATGGGTTTGATTGTTCAACTGTAAACAGCTACTATGTGTCAAGTACATTCGAGTATTTCAAGTATTCTTTACCATATTTATCTATAACCGTATATGAAGGATTTAGTAAGCTGAAATTATTTTTGTTATTCGATTACCCACGAGGGTTGCCTAATATGTTCCTATTAATCAATCGCGGAACAGGCCGGAACCACGAAAACAATTACTATGAAAGCGAATTAATTTCTTACCGTTCGATTCCGGCAGTGGCCGGTAGTCGACACGCCTATCAATTCGCCAAGAATTTCCATTGAGAATGCGCATTTATCTAATTGTTTACAAAGACATTTACTATGCAGTGGAGGTTTATTATGTTGGTACATCCCTATTTCCATATTGAATTATATAGTTAGTTAAGGGGCAAACAATCGTGACCCAGTTATTGCCCCTTCAGCAAGCCGATTGTTTGCTACGCCCTCTATGTTGGTTCTAACCACATATCGTTCACGTTTGGTCTGCCAAAGGAAGCATAGGATTCTTGAAATAGTAATCGTAAATGCCCTTGCTTATAATGAACTTGTACTTCAGCCTCAACCCCCTCTTATTAAGGGGAGTCCAGAGGCTAACAGTGGCATATTAAAATATAATTAATAGAGAAAACAAACTCTTACTCTATCCAGATTTAGTCAGAGCGGATCCTGAAGCACCCTTGTCTCGTTTAAAAATGGGAATTAACATAAAGCGAAAAGAATTGACATTAAAAAAGCCATTAAATGTGTCTGTACGACCCGGCGAGCGGTATGTAAACATGATGTAAATTAAAGGCAATCATCACAGCGTCGAGTTGGTCATGTTTGTGAGGAGCGTAATTTATTACATTGTGTTCAACCTGTTGACAAGTACATAGCAGTGGTGATCAGTTATTACCCCAGAAAAAAAATAACAGGACTTACAATTCCATTAGCCAACGAAGATGTGTACACGGAAATCAATTTGTAAACAGGTACATATTACTAAAGATATTATTATAGCTTCCTACGAATACTAACAATAGTGTTGTGAGTGAGTTGAGATGAGTTCTTTTGTTTTTGGTAAGTAGAAGTCTTCTTAGATGTGTTGATCCGTGTTAACAATATCACAACGATAAATTACATCTAAAACCGTAACATTAAAAAAGTCCGAGTATTTTAAACTTATAAGTGTGTACGTAAATTATTAATAAAAGTACGTATATTAATCTTTCAAACAAAGTAATTAAGTACAAACGTTGCCGAAAAAACTATGTTTCAAGTTATTCATGTACCCACGTATACAGACCTACAAAGGACAACAGTAAGTATAAAATTTTCTCATTTATTCGCAAGCCACAGGGGCGTCGGAAGCTACGGGGCTATGAGATCGCATTTAATTGGAGGAAACGGCCACGAAACAGACCCTTAAGTAAATAAGGCTTACAGCCGGTTTGCGGCTAGCAATCAAAACAGATTGGAAGCCGCACAGTTATGGTCCATGGGTCTACTTATTTGCATTCTTGAGGACAACGTCGTTGTACCCAAGAATGTAAATAGCTTATTTTTGTCATTTGAAAAACATTCAACATGAATGTCGTATAATAATTAATAGGCTTTTTAAACATACAATAATAATAATACCAGCACTTTTTAATATCCCCCTGCTGGGCACAGGCCTCCTCTCAATGCGAGAGGGATTAGGCCATAGTCCATCACGCTGGCCCAGTGCGGCTTTTTTTTAACGTAATTGCAATAAATAATCAATATACAAGTAGTCTTTCTATTGTATTCGTAAGGTTGTTTATTTTTTTGTAACCATTAATATTATTTATCACTATCAGTGTACATGTTCCCTTGATAGATGACTATTTTGCACATAAACTTTATTCGATTGATACGGATATTCGTCATTTTTATGTGCAGGTAAAATGTTCTCTGTCACAACAACGCTGCCAAACTGGCTATGACTCCACACCTACGACGCATTTTTTATCCCCATGTTGTATACCTCCCTTTGTTAACTATCTAGTCTATACGAATGCTAGCAAATAAGTGAAGATGATTCACAGGGTGATTAAGAAAGGGTATACTACCCTTTGAACCTGTGCTTGTTTAGCGCATTTGTAATCATTATGTTAAGCCAAAATTTAACGAAGAACCCAATTATAACTTGTCAAAACTTTTATTGAAATTAACTTTGATACCTTTCCGCAATACAACTCTAACGAACATACGATAATAAATTTATTCGCTGTCACATTGCTGTTCTACAAACGGCTGCGACATCAAGCATTGGGGCTGACGCAGCAATGAATGTCGGACATAAATTACGTACCGCGGCGATACGTAGCGAACTGGTAACACTAAGTTATGGCTTTTAAGCGAAACGCCCAGGGATTTTACGGACATTGGCTCACCTAATTAGTTTGCGATGTCGTATGTCTCATTTCGTTTCATAAATATGGAAATCGGCGATCCTAGGTAATGACGTAATTTCGCGCCTTGTTATTTTTTCTTCCACAAATTTTAGGGTGGTTTTATTCAAACCCGGTGGGATAATTAAAAGTGTGCTAAGAAAGGTCAGATGTTTAGAAATAAATAAAAAAGTATAGAGCACGTAATTTAATGTACCTTCATAAATTTAACTGCACATATTATGCCATATGCTATTGCCTCAAGGAAGCCTTCATTATAACCCCCCCCCCCTCCGCCCCTCCCATCAAACACCCCTCTCAAAACGACAAGAGTGTTATCGTAAAGATTTTATCACAGTTTTATCTGTTAAATTAATTTAACAAAGTAAACAAACTTCGCTGCTGTTACCGAAACGTAACGAATGAGATAAAACAACAATTAAAACATTGTTTTGTTTTCGCATAACTAACTCGGCTGCACCGCTATCCGGCTAACAATCCGGTCCGGGTAGCAAACGAAGATTATGCAAATTATTTGATTAAGCATGCACAGAGCTGGCCCTTGAATACCCACTTGATTAACGGACGCGGCCCGAATGCGGGCCGGATAGTTCACGTGAATGCGGATCTGGCAGAGACCCGGATCAAAAATGTATACGCAGACCGCGTGGCATTCAAGATTTATAAGCCACACACTAGTCTGAATTTTTTGATGTTGCCAAGGATTTTTGTATTATAGTGCCAATTCATTTTAGCTTAAATTGACTTACTTAGATTCTTATAAAGTCCAAATTTGAAGGGAAAAATAATGCCGCGAATTAGCGAACGAAAAAAATATTAAAATTGTAATTCGTCTCATTGGGACGAGCTGGCTGAGCTACAAGTTCGACTAACTCAACGACTCATTATAACAATTATGTTAGCATTTAACCTTTAAATTTATATAGAGTTATATTGGATTATAAAGCCATTATAAAACACTTTATCTTCTGAAAAGTTCATTATAATGCCATTGTAATCCATTATAACTGTCTATAAATTTGGGAGTAAGAGTGTATTGTTTTTATTGCAACAATAATAGGGCGGTTGGATTAAAGTTCATAGGAGTGTTTTTAATAGTTTTTTAAGGGCTCAATAAAAGTGATCACGTAACCTAGATATTTCATATAAGCCGGTGACATTTTAAACATTCTCACAGAATCTTCTCTCCTTCTGCCCACCTTTCTATTTGAAGGAGTCCTTGGAGTTCGTCAAATATAAATAAGTGCTTGTGTGCCCCTAGAGACACATTGAATTTTATTCATGGCTCTCCCATCTTGTAACCGGTCTTGTTCGTATTGTTGTATACAAACTAAAAATGTTCGAAGTAAATTAAATAGAGTTTGGTATCTACTAAATGTATGTATATTATTGTAACAATATATAACCCACATAGTTGTAGGTGGCAAATAGTAGATGGTATATTCAACACAGCTATACACGAACAAGGAATCGAACAAGTAATTATTCAAAACATTGTTCACCATCCAATCTGGTGGATTAAAAAGGGGTTTCACAAATATATTGGCTGAAGTCCTCTAACAAAGATGGCAAAGGGATGGAAACATCTGCGGTTGGGACTGTCAGTTTATAGGGCCAGTTACATACCGCGAATTGTTTTAACTCCATATAAATCATTGGACCCTTTTGCATGACCGAATGATAGAATTTTAATTTGACTAATACAATTCAGAAACGGTTTGTAGCGACCACTTCAACCGCACCATAAAAAGCTACGCAGATGGTACTACAAACGCAATCAGAACAATAGACAAGTGACGTCACAATCCTGAATCGCGCTATCAGAGTTCTCTGAGCAAGTAACATATATACAAGATCCCGACAATAACCGTCGGGGCATAGCGGCCGCCCCGCCAGGCATACCACCCGCCTGGCTGGAAGATCTTCCCTTTTCCGCTAAAGGTTTAACTAACCTTTGAACCCACGCTTCTTTAGCGCATCTTTTATAATTATATAATATTTATTTCTATTTTTATTTGCTCACAAAAAGTCACAGTTGTAATTTTGTTGTGTACAAAATTTTTTTTTTACAAATTCTTACTTCGCTTATAATAAGAGGTATAAAAGATACAGATTCATTAAGCCGGCTTAGCAATGTTTATGTTCGTAACAATAGGTAGAAGAAGTAATCCTCTTTAGGGCGTGGGGTCACTTGACCTTCGCTTATTGACCTCTTGCGCTTAGTGAAAAACGATAAAATAATTATATGAACATCACTATTATTAGTATTAAATAGACGGATAGTACCTATTCTAATGCTTAAGTAGGTACTAATGGCATGTTTCAAATAAATCATCTGCAAATTCAATACAAAGCTTAAACCAAATGTTTCGGATATAAATTATAAAGAACTCTTGCAAGTAAAATGATCACATTAAAATAGTTTCCCCAGAGATTTAGTAAATTTCAAAAGTATCCCGTAAACGTGCATCTATACATATAAATAAAATTGGAGTGTCTGTTTGTAATATTAAAATAACCGCTTTTTACTAAGTGCATTGGGATGTATACACGTTACCTATACTGAAACAATTTTTTTTTTTAATTTTTGTCTGTCTGTCTGTCTGTCTGTCCGTCTGTCTGTCTGTCAGTCTGTCTGTCTGTCAGTCTGTCTGTCTGTCTGTCTCTGAAATGGGCGAGCAGGCTGTTGTCAACGGTTGTCTTTGTTAAATACCACGCGGACGAAGTCGCGGGCAACAGCTAGTTTAATAAATAAAAATAAGATGATATCATACTTTTATTAATAAAGTCAGTCCGAAAATAGGACGTACAGTCCAATTTCTCGGATCATAAATCAAAGACCGACTATTGGTAGGGGCCAGCTTTAAACCAATATTCTTTGTTTATTGCTTCCCAAATGGTGGTTATGTATCGCGTATACGGCCTTAAGTTATTGGGTAGGTGTAAAACATTTATTTTTCGACCTTAAAACGCTTGAAATTCATAAATCTAGTTACTTATTTGAGTTCATGTCAGTTATGCCTGCGTAGGATTGATAACACGTTGCGTTAGATAAGGCGCTTCTTTAATTTGTAGGCCACGCTAAAACCACCCTTAAGAATAAAATAATCAAAATAATTTTTAAAAACGTGGCGCCCGCACTGGAGCGTTTGTCCTTTAATCTAAATTGATCTTTAAGTTTAAGACCATGAGCTTCTTAACGCATGATTTACAATGAATGTTGCTGTGTCGCAAAATTTTACGACGTCACGTCCTGTGATATGTTCGCGCTCAAACTTATATTTTGTCACGCATGCCAATATCTATTATATAAGAGGAAAGTTTGTTGTCCCAGAACAAACTAAAATTGAGTAGACCAAACAAAACAAGAAGTTATTATGTTTTAATACATATGTGAGACTGCTTTATATGCAACGTATATAATATATGAAACCCTAGTCTATAGTACCTATATGGGACCCATAATACTAGCATTGCTTAGTAGGAGATCAATGCGGATTAGAGAAACAATAATGAAAATGTAATGTAACAGTATCTATTATCTGTCTATTAGTCCCCACGGATCTGACCTGTGATATCTTTACGGGCTTAGTTTTTATATGTTGCCTTCTAATCTTCGAGATATCTACCAAAAAATAATAAATTATAATAGTCCAAATTGAGTGGTAGTTACTCGGTGCGAGTACAATAGCAATTGGCTCGGCATTAATCGAAATGAGGGTGCAATGCAGACTACTGTGCCTACCTCTTTGGAGAATAGATGCGTAATGGTGTATTTTAAAATAGCTTTGGTATGTAGGTACTATTGAGGATTCTGAACTAGAGCCAAATCCGTGATCGGCGCCACCCAGACCCGCCAAGAACAATCCCATAAAAATATAACGCAGACATATCGGTGACCCGACCCATATTTTGACCTTAGGTGGCATAGTTCAGTAAGAGTTATTTTTGCGTAACGAAATCTAGGTTATACAGGGAGAACCCATTACAATTTTAATTATTGGGATCATAGGAATATGTACAATATATAAAACTAACGATACTATTGATTAATATAATTATTATTAGACTCTAATAACTGCTAATCAAGCCAGGGAGTCCGGTTAGGTTGCTAGTATTGAAACTGAGTTTATTTATTTTGTCTTTAATCAAATATTCCGCTAAGATTATGAAATGTCGTAAGTTTAGTAAATTAAAACCACTTAATTTTTGTCAACCTATCTTCCAATAATTGTTTTTTAAAATTCCCTTCGTCCAAATAATATAATGTGCCTTACGATGTTATATAACATACCAGATCACGAATTAACCATATTTCAGCGAAAATAGAATTTAGCTAATGTATCTAGGACAAATATAACGAGATAGAACGCAAAGGGTGACGACTGCTATGATTAATTTACTTAGCCTTGTTTTTGTTACGCTACAGCGGTATAAAGGCTTTTGTATTAGGATTTGACAGTGTAATAGTGTTAAGTCAACACTATCTCCGCAGATTAATGCTAGTTGGGAATGATGGCAGGACAATACAGAGAACCATTATTAGTATATGTACCTATTTTGAATACAATATTGCCTTGGCCAGTTATTTTGAATTCTAATTTTAAAATTGCAGTTATTGTAATTTTGTCTTTGGCCTTGACGACCTGATTAGCGCAGCTGGTAATGACCCTGCTTCCTCGGCGCAGGAAGAAGTCCCGAGTTCAAATCCTGGTACGAACAAAGTTTGTGTGATGAGCAGGAATGTTTGTACCCGAGTCATGGATGTTTAGTATGTGTATAAGTAATATATACTGGATTCGATGGTCATGGATGTTTAGTATCTAAATAACATAAGCGTTGCTTAGTGTGGGATCGTATAGTCGGTATGTTTGTCTGGCGATATTATATTTTTCTATTTACTGAATTTAAGAATTATTCAAGCTCTTGTTTTAGTCAAAGCGATATCTATTTATGGGTTCTGTAAATTTCACTATTTCTCGTAATGAAATTTACAGAACCCATAAATATATTTTTCTTAATAAAATCTTCCACTCCGCCAACTCGTCTGTGCGTCCGTCTTGATCTATCAAAGCCTCTTAAGTTCTTTTGACCGCATTAAGCTTGCATAAAAATCTGAATACAAGAAACATAAAACGTCACTTAATTACTTTTGAGGGGAACCTTCTACCAATACATGTACCTCAAGTGGGGTTGTTTGCTTTAAATGTACCCCTTGTTTCACGATCGTTGAAGGTCTTATTAAATAAAAATCTATTTTACGAAATCCAAGAAAAAAGTCAGGACACAGGATTTGTTGCATGTTTTAATTCTGTGGTTTTAGTACATTGACTTAAATAGCCAGCCAGGCCTCATTCCCCTGTATATTTTACATTTAATATTTATAATATCATCCCTTGTAATATAAATTAAATTTACCTAGTTTTAACAGCGCCCTAAATTAACTGGATACTATTGATCTACTCTATCATTTAAGTCTAGACAAAACTATTAATGTTCTTTATGACACCGAAACACATCATGTTGACATCAATTACCATTCATCTAATGTTAAAAACAATATACTCACTTTGTCGATGTATCGTTAACGCAATGCCAACAATAATATTAACTTGATGATCGAGTTAGCTTCTCTCGTAAAGCATAAACCCTAAAATTTCCATTGAGAAATCAACTTTTGTTTATAATAATTACAACTTTTGGTCCCAAAAAGACCTACATAAATGTTTGAGTACATAATATTCCAGTGAATCTTGCCCCGGATCCAGTTATGCTGGGAAATATTTTCAAATCCTTTAATCTGCGACGCTATTAAATTCGCAGAGGACGTAATTATGTGAGTTAAACTGAAGCAGATTACTTTTTTGGTAGAAAATAATTTTACAAAACTAAGCTATTTTCATAAAAAATAGAAAGGCCGGCTCTAAGAAGCCATATTGGCCGATTTTGGACCAATTTGAAAATATTAAACATTTTTTTTAACTAATTGAAGTCAGTATTCGTGTGATGATGAACAGAAAGTTTTTAAGTCAAAAGTTTCAAGAAACAAGTTCTTTCTAATTATAGATGAGAATGATTACGTCATAATTATCTTATTGTTTATAAAGAAAACTTTAACTCGTTTTTAAAACAATATTTCGTTGTATGTAACTTCCTATTAATTGCTGCAATATTTACTAATCACGGTATCAAAAACCATCAAAACAATATATTACATAAAAAATATGGCGGATACAACCATGGGGTAATGGATAACTACAAAACTAGGGTTGTAAAAAAGGGTCCGCTTAAGCAAAAATGTTGCGTTTCATATAAGTGTATTGGTTTAAAATTAATTGGTTTTCAGGAACGCCGTGTATTTCGATGAGGTCTTGAGTACTTCTGGCATTTACTTATAATTTGAGTATGACTAAAGTAATTGAGTTGCCTTCTCAGTTCCCACCCATATTCCTGATTTCACGACAGTTTAGTGCTATGACAAAACGCCGTTAAAAGGTTTCCCATCGCGACGCCATTTTCATTACGTCACGCGTGCGGTTTGTCGCAGCCAGGGTCATGAATTAAGGTGGCAGCCATTATGGCAGACAGGAAATTTGCACGCCTCGCGTTTCGGGGTGCGTATTATAACCAGCCAGCTATGTTCTAGCGCTAAATTACTAATTTTGGCATAGAGCTGCTATATATCATGTAGAGTTAAAAATTACGCAGTTTATCTTCAACTGGTTATTTTATATATATTAAGATTATATACTGGATTCGCCCAGTCCATTGTACGGTACCCATAATGCAAGCGTTACTTAGTGTGGGTACCTTATAGTTGGTGTGTTCGACTGGAAAAAAAAATATTTTTACGTTTTTAGTGTCATCGCAGCAGTACACCATCTCATTACAATTTTCAAATAAGTATTTCCACAATATTCTTTTATCACATCAAAAAGACTGCTATATGCGACACATTACCCTAAATTCTTTCTACCCGAATAGAATAACGAAGCAAATTAAATATTTGCGGGGTAAACATTTGGTTTGCCGGTTACTAGCCCAAACTGACAACGTAATGGCGGTTTTTGGGGTACGGCGGCATCTTAAATTAATGAGTTGGTCACGCGAATATCACTGTGTCATGGAAGCCGTGCCATAGACACGACCTTCAACTTTTATGGTGCAGGTAACATATTGGGTGGGTTAGCGTGAATCATTGAATTAAAATCTTTATTTAGAACAGAGTTTCCCAACCTTTTGCATGGTGCCCCAGATTATAAAAAAAATTCATGCCCTCCTATGTTTTTCGTCATTGCTTCAATAAAAAAAAACACAAATTAATTTTACGTTATTTATTTCACGCGATTTATTAATGGGATGTTTGCGCCTGCATTTTTTGAACCCGTTGGTCGGTATCAGGTTCTGTTTTTGACAGAGCTATCATCAAATCATTCACTTCATACCCCCCCTAAGATCTCTCTACGCCCCCCGGGGGGGGCACGCCCCACCGGTTGGGAAGTCCTGATTTAGAACTTATAGGCGATGCCTCCACGGTTCGATTCTGGACAACACTTCCAAATAAATTATTGAGCTTTATTTCAATGTAAGATACACATTCGTACTCACTTGTCTTAAACTCACAACGACATAACTTAACAATATTTAACATCCGCAAATGTCGATCTACTATTGTCATATAGGCAATATCATGTGCTTAGATGTCACAATATTGATATCGAAATAATGGTATTGCCTCCAATACGGGATATTACATAAACAACTCGGCCGAACGAACGAGTGTAGGTTCAATTTTGGAGTTGTGTGTTAATTATAATGAACAGTATAAAATTAACGCCCGAAGCGCAGTCTTTTGAATCCACCAAGTAAATAATAATACGCTCTCAAATATTCCAGATTCATTAAATTATCGGTCAAATTTGAAATTGCTTCCCGATGTGCAAGTAATTATTACTTCTAAAGCCAGAACAGAACAACATTATTTTCTGATGCCATATAACTAGAAAAATACTTTATGCTCCGAATGAGTTTTATGTTTCGTTCCGATGTTTAACTTAACTCCACTAGTTACGGTTGTTTAACCTACTTTAACTTACAAGTATGTTGACTACCTCCCCATATACTTAACTGTATCTATCTTTGCGTGACACTTAACTAATCATGTGGATCATGTTTCATGACTACCTAATCATTAGAAATTGGTATTCATTTCCAAACAAAGTAGCTGAAAATATAAAGCACATGTAATTTTTGATAGAATAATGACCAAATCTACTATTGTTATCACAGATATATTAGAGGAGATATGTTATGAAAGCGGTGGGCTTGCGCACAAAGTTAGCATACATTTGGCTAACCTACAAATTTCGCCGTCAGTCCACTGCAACTGCACGACGGTGCCGGTGCTCTAGTTTTTTTCAAAATGCCGGGTTGTTCCGTGTTTGTATGCAAAAATACCAGCAGCAAAGTGAACTACGCGAAAGATGGAATCTCATTTCACCAGCCAGTATTAAGTATTTTATTTATTCGTCTTTAAAATCATTAAAAACTACAAATCAAAAAATATTTAATGCCTTTATTATGTTTTTTTAGGTTTCATGTAGCACAACGACTTTTTTATTTTTGTACAAAATACATGGCTCTTTAAGTACCACCTATGTTCGCTACTGAGTGAATGTACGAGGCAATGTATAGATCGTCTAACGATACTTTGAATAAACTGGTGCGTCGCGTGGTACGGCCGCTGTATACGGCGACGACGCAGCACGCACCGAGGAGACTTCGTATTGGTTGGTTTTAGCGAGTGGTTGGGAACAAAACGGCGACAGCGAGTTCCCATACATTTTGAACCGCACGGCATATCTCTCGTGATCTGTGATTGTTATGAAAAATAGTGCGCATACCTCTGTGTTTTCTGGATTTCATGTGTGAAACTTATTTCAACCATAGTCATGGTCTTACTGAACGGTGAAGGAAAACATCGTAAAGTAACCTGCATGTCTGGGAGAACCCCTCGAAAGACGTATGAAGTCTGCCAACCCGCACTGTGCCAGCGTGGTGGACAATGGAATATTCCCGTCATATTGATTGGAGACCCGTGCCCAGCAGTGGGACATTAAATAAGGGCTAGTATTATTTTTATAATCTTAGTTCGAAGTATATTTATATGTAAATGTGTTATTTAGGTTTAATGTTTCTAGTAGGAAATTACTACTTGTACACATTTGTATCTTCAGGTAAGTTGGTGAGCTGTAGGGATAGACTGAAATAAATACTGTGTATTATATAGTATTTACGCTACTTGAATAGTTTAGGAATACTGCTATATCATCATTGGATGACAAAACAGTAATTCGCAAACATTTGTTTCAATGAATTGTGGAACAAAACGGTTTCTGAAGTATGTCAACATACCTTTTAACCGTGCTGACTCTGAGTAATATGCCTACTGCTG
Source organism: Pheosia tremula (assembly GCA_905333125.1). Lineage (NCBI taxonomy): Eukaryota > Metazoa > Arthropoda > Insecta > Lepidoptera > Notodontidae > Pheosia > Pheosia tremula. Next base: position 6,579,926 of record HG995404.1, on the reverse strand, counting down.
TCTTGTCTTTCTCCACTCAAAACTCGAACAAAAATATTGCATAGCATATCCATAGTAATGCACTATATGAAATCCGGAATTTTCAATAAAAAACGTTTGCCGATGCAATAAATAGCGCTCGGGGACATTGCGTTGCGACTGGTGCTAACATATGGACTGCATTTTTTTTTTCATAAATTTTTAGATCGAATGGAAAATCTAAACGTTGGAACCTAAGTATTTATATTGAATCAGCCATTCCTTTTTTTGTTTTTTTTTTAAGTTATGAAGTAAATATCTTGTCTGACGCTAGTGAGATTTGCCGTTAAAATGATTATTGAACTCAATTTATGCTAAATCAAGACCCACAATAAGTCAAAGTCAAATCACTTATTTAGTATAGGCCTACGGGGCCACTTACAAATTGTCATTTACATTTGTGTTTTTCTAACTCTACAACCGGATCGGAACGCGAGCGATAATATTATCTGTATCATAATTTGATTGCCTTTAAGTATTTTACAGAGAATATTCTTCATTATCGATCAAAAGGCCCAAAATTAATGTATCGAATTGCTTGTTGATTTTAGTCTCTACCTATTTACTACTTATTAGTTACAGTTGACTAACTATGCATTTTTTAAATTCTATGTTTATTATACGTGTACATTCTAAATTTAGTATCTAATTAAACCATTATTATTTTCTGACTTAAATATACCCAGCCTACACGCGTTGTCTCTAGACAATACCACAGAGAATAAATGATGTTTCTCTCCGTCCGTGTTAAACTTTTTGCTTCGTCCACATTCATTAATTTACTCATACGTGCTCACTTTGCAACTACTCTACAAGGTGCGCCCTATGTTTTTTTTTACTACACATAAATATTATTTTTATTTACCTCAGCCGTAGTTAATATGTATGGCAACGAAATCATAAAGCCTAAATATATGCTACTAGCTGTTGCCCGCGACTTCGTCCGCGTGGTATTTAACAAAGACAACCGTTGACAACAGCCTGCTCGCCCATTCTGAGCCGCACGCATTGCAGGTTGTTGCTATCAAAATTAATCAGGCGCTGCGCTGCAACATTGGTTTTAATTTTTTTTCGTGAGATCCTATTTTTTTTTTTCTAAAATAAAAGTAGCCTAAGTTACTCCTCGTTACATCAGTTATCTGCCAGTGAAAGTCCCGTCAAAATCGGTCCAGCCATTTCAGAGATTAGCCGGAACAAACAGACAGACAGACAGACAGACAGACAGACAGACAGACAGACAGACAGACAGACAGACAGACAGACAGACAGACAGACAGACAGACAGACAGACAGACGGACAGACAGACAGACCAAAATTGTAAAAAATATTGTTTCGGTATAGTTAACGTGTATACATCCAAATGCACTTAGTAAAAAGCGGTTATTTTAATATTACAAACAGACACTCCAATTTTATTTATATGTATAGATTAACTATACTATTAGCGTGCCTCTAGCGGATGGTATTAAAATTTTCAATTCTTCATACAAAATGTCTAAATACGGTAGACTATAAAGTATACGGTTAGCTTACGAATAATCTCGCACTTGACTGTCTACTGAATTGTATGTATTCATTGGACAGGTATTCGGTCTGACTAATGCAATACTTGATGAATTCGTAGAATTAACGTTTAAGTGATTTTAATTCTTCATTTTTCTAACGACTTCATCATAACATTCGTATCGTATTGGAAATATATACAGCATAAGATGCCTGCAGGAAATTCCATTCCTAAGCAGTTCTCAAAATAAATGATGAAGTGAAGTGCTTTGTGCAATATCGCGTGGCGGAATTTCGACGTTATGAAATACGATCTGATCACGGGGAAAGCTATGTCCATATTTATAAAGAAGGCAACTTAAATATAATTGGCAGATCATTTCGATCGGGAACACTCTTCAGAAGTATGATAATATTAGTGTACGTACGTAAAACCAATCGTCTGTCATATTAGCTACACCATTTTTACGTTACATGCGTGGGTTTCTGGGTACGATGTCCTATTTTTCTCACCGACGAATATTAGACCGACAAGTCAGTCAGAGTTTTACACTAAAGCACAGCATAAAGAAAATACATCTTATAACACTAACTAAATTGACTTAAGTGCATGATTCTGCTCAAGCTTATTCTTCAAGCTTTTGAAACTTAAGGCGCTTGAATAAAAATCTCTCTATTTTTATGTCATTTATCAATTGCTGGGTATATCAGTGTATCTGAATACGCACTTATATGGTCCTAAAATGTTTAGAGTGGTGTAAGGTGTATGTATTGAATAATAATACAAATTGAATATGTGACCGGCCATTTGCCCAGGACGGGTGGGATTTTGCGAAATCATTTATAGGTTCAGCTTCACCTGGAGCCGTGGAATAATGCCTAGCTGTAGTATGTAACTTTATAGCTTCTGTAACTAATATTATAACTTTGAAATCGAGTCTTATATTTATTGATGTATAATTCAATTTACAATGTTAATTTACGACGGATAAGTACTCTGTAATGCATGGCTTCCAATGAATTTGGATAAGATTTTTAACTGGAATTGTCCAAACCCGGTGCAATGAGTGCTTCCTTGCCTCAAACCACTGCCACAGGCAGTCGTCAACAACAAGTGTGTAAGCGTATTGCATAAATTATGCTTAGGCACTTTGTGACTAAGTGTGAAAACTCATACCAAAACTGTAAAGCATTTTCCGTTTCAGTACTCTTTCAGTTATAGTGTTAATATCCACAAGAAATATAGCCGGGCTGTAATCCTGATTTATTAACAGAATACAGAATTATTCACTGTCTTCCAGCGGCATTGATGGACATTAACATGTTTTTGCTCGCTCATTGCCATTTCAGAGCGGCATTTTTTAGCGTAAGCAATATTCTCCTCTATAGAATACAACGAAAATATAAAATAATATTAGGCCTTTTTTAAATGTCCCACGGCTAAACACGGGTCTCCCTTCAATGCGAGGGGTATAAGGCTACAGTTCTCCACGCTGCGCTGGCTTAGTGTACGTTGGTGGACTTCACACGTCATTCGAGGGCTTCTCTCAGATATGCAAGTCGCCTAGCTATATTTTCCCTCACCGCTTAGCAAATGATAATCATGGTTAAATAATCCCTAAGGGTCGACCCGAGTTTAATCTATCGTAAAAAATCGGCAATATATAGCTTTGATAAATCAGCAAATGTATAGGTAGAGTAATGTAAACCACCTGGGAAAAAAACAAGATTCACATTAATTTTACCCTGGCTCTCAAGTCTAAATAACTTTTTAATCACTAAAATAGATAAACCAAAAGCCTCTTAATTTTTGATCGAAGATCTCTGGGAGGTCACAGACATCTATGCAGAAAACCTGGAAAAGGTTCCTTAATTTGTGGAAATAATTAGTCTTATATCAATTAAAATAGTCTTAAAATGATAATAGAGATAAATTGCCGTTCCTCTCCTCATAATGTGACCTCATTGCCTCCGGGAACATATTCGCCGATTGATCTCTCTCGACTGATAGCAGTAGACGACATAACTCGTTAGAACACGCCAGAGCGATATTTAGGCTTGGACCTTTCAAACAGGGAGTGTGAAGGTTCTGTGTGTATATAGTGATACTGAAAATTATTACTCGATTTCCCTATTCGCTTATAATGATTTAATATTATTGGCCCCGTGATTTTCAGGTTTTGAGGGGATACTGAATACAAAAATGATATAATTCAATGAATGACGTTTTACTCCATGGAATAGACATATACCTACATTTTCTTTACCCATATTATTGGTAATGTACAATCGTGTATTATATAATTTACTATATAAAAAAGTTTCATGGATGGCGGGTCAGATCAGCTGCGCTGCATGTGCCTAGTGAATGTAGCGTCTGGATCTACTGCCGCCTTCCTAACTAGGGAAGTATGCTCCATCGTAGATCTCATCATCACTTACCATCAGATGAGATCGAGATCAAATACTTGCCTATAATGTAATAAAAAATAAAAAAACAAAGTCGTGTTAGAACAGGAGGGACGATTTTTATGACTGATTTTTTTATAATATATAACTGCTTTTTGTATTAAAAGTAATAGTTGAATAAACGATATATGTATTTCATTCCAGATTACATTCTCTTGCATCCACTTTTATACGCGATTGGAAACATGTCCCTCCAATTCATGTCACGAGTCGGACAGCCGTATCCTTCTGAATACCTACCCGTAGTTAGACACCATTTTATTTTATCCCCTCGGAAGCGGGAAAGAATATTTTTACTCTTTGTCGTCGGTAATTGAATTTGGTTAGTGAGTACTTGCTACGGATTCGCGGTAAAATAAAGGGGTTTCTATAGAATCTCGTTCAGTGGAATTTAGCGTTTAAGTTGTGCTCTTTGTTGTCGGTTATTACGAGGCTTAAGGATCCGCTGTAATAGATTGCGGGAAAAATATTCAAGTATGCATGTTATTTTTTTTGGATTCGCATATAACATATTTTGTAAAGTACCATAGACTAAATGTGTGTGTTCACTGCAGTGTACCTCTGCCTAACCCTTTGGGGATTACGATTATAATGAAATGGAGATTAAGGCACAACTAACTGAAAATACCTAAGTATTCATGCTATAGTACAAACAGAAAGCTAGGTTATTTTAAATGCGTACACAAAAATGGTATTTCTTTTATAGTATAGACAGCAGCCTGCCCTATAATTTTAACAAAATATTTCTGAAACAAACTACGGTTTTCATGTAAATATATTTAATTTTTCATTTATATATAACACAAATAAATTACCTACAGTGTTATAATAAAAACTCTCTTTGACAGCCGTCTCTAGGGGCGATGGGAATGAACGATACATAACGCCCACAAAGTCAACAAAGTTTTCTAGTCATCTAAAATAATCGCCCGCAAATTTTAATTCAATTTTTAATTAGTTACCAGCTTGTCAACAGCCTATTATGTTATGAGTACACATAATAACACAATTGACTCATAATACAGCATACGCGTTATGGAAACCAAGAGCAGTTACATAACTACTAGGTATATAATTAAACAGCGGAACATACAATTAAAACAAATGCAATGCTTTAAGTTAACACTCCCAAAAGTAGCCGGACAAATTTCTGAATGACCTCCTAATCCCAGGATTGTACCAATGAAATATGTTTTAACAATGGCTATGCCCCACAACGCTAACAAGACAAAACAAATCGACACTTGGGAATCAAACCTACGACCGCGTATTTCGATAAAAACGACATCGCAATGAGAAATAGTGCAGAGATCGCGCGGAATCCCACACCATATTATGCGGTGGCCTGAAAACGGTGCATTTACATAAATATTCGTTTATGGGGGCAAGTCTGTGATTTAAGTGAAAATCTTGTTCGGTCTGCAAAAAGGAAGATAATAAAAAAGGTTGAAGATCTACCAATACACGGGGGTAGGCACGAGTGTTGCATATGAAGGTAGAATCGTTTCTGAAGTATGCGCGGTGGCGTATTGATATGCACGCCACGCATCAGATTCGACTAATTTATTTTCCTTTTCCCTTTTCTCAATTCTTTTCACCCGACTGCGTCATAGTGTAGAGTATTTTTAAATTGAACTTGTCTACAGTGATTTGGCTGATTTGTCTCAGAGCGAATGTTATCTGCTTGCGATTGTTATCTGTTATATCCTAGATTCAACTGATTTTCGTAGAAGGAAGGTTTGGGGTCGAGTCACCTTCGTCCGTAGGAGAATTAAATACCCTCGAGATACCCTACACGTGACCCTGGGTGGTGCCAACTAGGTGACAACTCTACTGGTGGTAGGCTTCGGCCGTGGTTAGTCACCACCCACTGAACAAAGCCATGTCGCCAAGCGGCCTAGCCGTGTACCGGCATGATGTTCGGTGTTGCCATTCATGGATGGCGGGTCAGATCAGTTGCGCTGCATGTGCCTAGTGAATGTAGCGTCTCGATCTACTGCCGCCTTCCTACCTGTTCACACTCACACAATATGTCAATTCGAGAGTGGACAGGTGCCTTCTAGGCAAGTATGCTCCATCGTAGATCTCATCGTCACGTACCATCAGGTGAGGTCGAGATCAAATGCTTGCCTATAATGTAATAAAAAAAAGAAGGCGATATGGAAAAAAATATTTTGTAAAATGTTGAAGATGTGATTCTGAAAGACAAGAACAGATCACATGGTAGCCAACTAAAAATTTGATAGTAATAAGTGGACACTTATTGTTATTGGCTGCCAACATAACGGTCAGTCAATCCGAATAAACATCCGTTGCTTTAATCAATGTTGATTTCATAAACCAATAATAAATTATCTGACTGGCTGGAAAACTTTTGCTATTTCCAACAAAACAATTTCTAGAGGTTAATTCGTAGAAATCCTTGTTCACAAGTAATAACTTGATTATAATGTTTCAACCAACTTATAACCAATTTTCTCGATGTCAACAAGTTGAATGGTGGTGGATGACTGACTTTAAATAGTTTTCGACTGAACAAATTTTAGCGGAAAAGGGAAGATCTTCCAGCCAGGCGGATGGTATGCCTGGCGGGGCGGCTGCTATGCCCCGACGGTTATTGTCGGGATCTTGTATATATGTTACTTGCTCCGAGAACTATAATAGCGAGATTCAGGATTGTGACGTCATTGTCTATTGTTCTGAATGCGTGTCTGCAGTGCCATCTGCGTAGCTTGTGGTGTGGTTGAAGTAGTCGCTACAGTACTCCCCCCCAAGACCGGAGGTCGATATCTTTGAGTGGCAGCGTCTTTGCGTGCAAGGGCCAGGAAGCTAGCTCGAAGGTCTGCAGTGAGTCGAGACCGAGCTGTGCGCGTCGCAGAACCAGGAGCGCGGTGAGTCGGCTGTGATGGTCCTGAGTGACGACTTGGCTTGCTGTGGGACAGGCTGCTTGCTGTTGGATGTCGATGTTGATGTCTTGGTATGGAGTGGTGATGACGTTGGTGCTTGAGTCTTCACAGAAGGATGTTGTTCATCACGACGGGGTCACCAATTTAGCGGAAAAGGGAAGATCTTCCAGCCAGGCGGATGGTATGCCTGGCGGGGCGGCTGCTATGCCCCGACGGTTATTGTCGGGATCTTGTATATATGTTACTTGCTCCGAGAACTATAATAGCGAGATTCAGGATTGTGACGTCATTGTCTATTGTTCTGAATGCGTGTCTGCAGTGCCATCTGCGTAGCTTGTGGTGTGGTTGAAGTAGTCGCTACAAAATAATTTAATTTAAATGTTGGTTCTGCCCCCCTGTCCCAAATAGACTGTATCAACGACTCCCAAATTTACGACATACGACTTTTAAATGAAATTTCATATGTAAATTCGGTATGTGTTTGTTGGCTAATCTATAACATTGAATAAATGTGTTAATAGAAATATGTATTTACTAGCTGTTGCCCGCGACTTCGTCCGCGTGGTATTTAACAAAGACTCAGCCGTTGGCAACAGCCTGCTCGCGTTCTGATCCCGCGGGACGCATTGCAGATTGTTGCTATCAAACTTTAATCAGGCGCAGCGCTGCAACATTGGTTTTAATTTTTTTTCGAGAGATCCATTTTTTTTTCTAAAATAAAAGTAGCCTATGTTACTCCTTGTTACATCAGCTATCTGCCAGTGAAATTCCCGTCAAAATAGGTCCAGCAATTTCAGAGATTACCCGGAACAAACAGACAGACAGACAGACAGACAGACAGACAGACAGACAGACAGACAGACAGACAGACAGACAGACAGACAGACAGACGGACAGACAGACAGACAGACAGACAGACAAAAATTGTAAAAAATGTTGTTTCGGTATAGGTAACGTGTATACATCCAAATGCACTTAGTAAAAAGCGGTTATTTTAATATTACAAACAGACACTCCAATTTTATTTATATGTATAGATGAGCGGAACCGGCTCTGCTGCGGCGGCTGCTCCAGGCGCCAAGACCCTGGGGGCGCTTTAGTGAGCCAAATTAGACAAAGACTCTCGACAATATCTTAAATGTTGTCGAGATCTTCCAAGCTCCATACTCTCCTGTTCTATATAGAGGTGCCATAATCCAATCTCACCCCATCCTAAAAACGAGACGGCAAGATTAGCTACCGAATTATTATGTACGATTCTAACGATTCCGCATTCGAATTTATTATACCAAATGAATTTAAATTTCGAATTCGAATTTATTTTACTGGTGGTAGGCTACGGCCGTGGTTAGTCACCACCCACTGAACAAAGCCATGTCGCCTAGCCATGCCTAGTGAATGTAGCGTCGCGATCTACTGCCGTCTTCCTACCTAGGCAAGTATGCTCCATCGTAGATCTCATCATCACTTACCATCAGGTGAGATAGAGATCAAATACTTGCCTATAATGTAATAAAAAAAAAAGCATTTTTGGTAAGAAAATTAAAATACAACGTCATCGATATACAGACCAACTTGAATAATCACATTTATAAGCTATATCTTACCTACATAAACTTTTCCATAGATAAGTAACGACAGTGAGAAAAATAAAAATGGAGGCATAATACCGCAAATCAACGATCATACGTGAGCTGAAAGACGATCTCATTTTGCCAGTATTCAATTCAATTTATTAGTTCGTTAGGTACGGAGCTAAACAAACTAGGCCCAAATGCATACCGGTGGTGCTAATAGGGCTGCATTTGCTCTGGCTAGAAAGCGGTTTTATAATCACCGTAACACGAATAAGCCAAACAGATTCTAAATAAATTTGTTATTTTGAATTATTACGTTTGCTTGCAAATAAAAAAGGAATCGATTGTGTAAATTGCTTATTGTTTTTTAATGTTAATGCTAAAATATAACGCACAAACGGAGAAGACAAATGAATAAATGGAATAATCTTATCCGATAAAATTTCGCTCTTTATCCCGCCATACGGACGAATGGAATATTCATAAACGCGCTTTGAAATGAAAAGAAAAACAACGCACATATGATATTGAGTCCTATTTGATACATACAATACGCGCATATATTTTACGAACATGTCTGTTTTAGAGGTGAAGGTTGCGTTCTGATCTAGTTGTACGAAAAACAAATGAAGCCCCCGTAGGCCTATACAAAATAAATAATTTGGCTATGAAAAGGACAAAAATATTTTATGAATATGATCTGAAAAGCTATGATGATTACCACCCAACCCTACCTATACCTATTCTGTGTTTTTTATGATTACCTATTATTAAAATATTTTTATAAACTGATAAATTAGTTCTACATTTTATAATAAATTACTAAACATTTACCTCTACTCAAACTACATCCTTTGAAGCGATTCAAGTAAAGCAATCAAATGCTATAAGTAATAAAGACTAATAGATAAAATTACCTGACTAACAATTATTGGCATAAAGAATAAATTATTTTATTTAAAAAAAATACTCGCTCTAATAAAATACTTCAGTGAAAATAAATTAAAACCACTGGCATCTGGCGTCTAAAGAACAACAAATTTGTGTATACCCATTCATAAACCGTTAAATTATTAGCGGCATTAATCACACCAGAGTTTGAGGTGCTTTCGGTATAATAATTCAAGACAATAACAGCAACACCTTCAAGTTATTTACAAGCACCTCTAATTAAAAAAGCAGTCCTTTGAACGGCCACAGAATCTAAACATTACTGGCACTATAATAAGTAAGTATGCTATGACACTGCATTACTTAGTAGTTGACATTTCACCAATTCTAAAGTCCTAATGTTGGTTCTCAGGCCAAAAGGCCAAAGCATTATTTTTTTATTTTGTAAAACAACTTTAGATCATACCATCGTTACTCTCCTCCTCCTCTCGTTACCATGGTTGCTGTAAAGCAGCCGAAACGTCGGGAACGTAAATACCATATAATAAACGCGATAAAATCCGTAAGGTTAGTTTTATTTTAATCGTTACTAGTAAATTCAAACTTTCTTCAAAATCGGGACGGGACAAAAACGAACCATTGACTTTTATACGATTAGGCTGGCTGGCAGTATCATTTCCAAGCTCAAGTCATAACAATTTAATAACAACGTGAGCCGTAAAACAAGTCTAGAATTAGAAATTACTTGTTCGTATAATGTGCAGGCTATTACCTCCTTTATTGGTCGTAGAGGGTATTAAATGAAACTAAAACGATTGCAATGGGCTATTCCATTGCGTTTACTAACGCTAGGTTAATTTTGTTAGCCTAGTAGTTTTTCTGGGCATGCTCAGACCGAAGTATGTAGATCCAATCGCATAAAAAAATAGCTGCAGGGTGTTGAACAAATTGTTGAAGTTTAGTTCTTAAGTGAGTTGCTTATAAAGAATCACGTAATTCGACGTTAGTGTTCCTTCCTACATCAAGCAAACAGGCAACCGCGACAAGCTTATGTAGTAACGTATAATCTTTTCGCGTAAGCGACTTTATCACACAAAGCTTCCATCACGTTTTCCTTAGAAGAAAATGAGATAGAATAAATATTCCTTTAAGTTCTTTGTCCAGTGTAGTCTTAAAAGCTATGTTAGCAAACCGTGCCTCGCTTCTAGCGCTCAGTTTCATGAAGGCACAAAATACAAACAACTCTCTTAATAATAAAACAGAGAGCAAAAACAATAGGAAAATTCCCAATACAAACAATCACATTCATAATATATATATGTAGGTATATCAATATATTATATCTAAGTATATTATTTATTCTTGGCGCACCACTGGCTTCCACCGTGTCAAATTATTAAGAATCTTCTCCATCCTAAGGTTGTCTGGAAGAGATCGCAGCTAGCGATAAGACCGCCCACTGTACACTGTACCTATTTATTAATACCATATAAAATGTTCATGAAATCGGTGTGCAATAAAGAGTTATCTATCTATCTATCTATATTCACCCCTCAAGCGGGAAGAGATGCTGCAATAATAATTCTTTGTTTACCAACGCAGACAAAGACTGAGATTGAATCAAAGTTATTTGTATTCGTTCTCTAACTGATCCGTCAGACGTTCGCGAGCTTATATTAACATCAACATAGTATTCGAGATCGGAAAACAAAGGGAATACACTATCTATCTTCGCACGTGTAAAAGAAAAAAATATTGGATCAATATCGAAACTGGTTTTCCTATTGGCGTACAAACAAACCTGTGGGAGGTAAAATCACGAATGATGTATCTTGATGGGTATTTCAGGTCAAATAGGAGGGGTCAAAATGATTCAACGTCATTCTAATTGTGTTTAAGACTTAGGTCAGCTATTTTCGTTTGACCAGTTTCCTTATCTACTTATTGTTGCATCTAAAGTTACAAACGCGTAAAAAGGTACCTTTCCACAACAAAATCTAAATAAAATAATTGTGACAGGCATAAGTGATTTTCTTTTTACCCGATTGCCTGCAATCCCGAGTTTATTTTTATCTTTTTAGTGTAGTGTTTTTGAACACGGATTTTTTGTTTTTTTTTCATATAAATTGTTATATGTATAAAACGAACTGTACCTTTTCACTGTCCACGTTAATACAGGATGTTATTATTGAATAAATAAATAAATATCGCCAGACAAACACACTATCTATTCAGTCACACACTAAGCAACGCTTGTATTATGGGTACCGTACATTGGACTGGGGGCGAATCCAGTATATATTACTTCTATAGATATTGAACATCCATGACTTAGGTAAAAAGATTCATGCTCAATACACAAAGTTTGTCCCTACCAGGTTTCAAACCCGGGATCCACGAACAGAAAGCAGAGTCACTACCACTGCTCTAATCAGGCCATCAAATAAAATGTATACTTGTATTAATTATTAATAATTATAGATTCATTATTAATCTATATACTTAAATATAAAATATGTATGATGAGAAAATTGTTGGCAAACATAAAACAAGCGCTGTTTACTTCCCGACAGCCTGTCCACCCTGTTAAGTTGACAGTTAGTGAGTAAATTACTTAGCTAGTTTCCAAAGAGCCGACCTGAGAGTCGTGTGGAGTTACAAAGTTATATTTGATCAATTCGCAGCGCAAATTGCTACAAGGCCCTCCGATTTCACTATTCATGACAAATCACATCTCAATTCTCAACTACTAATTAGAGGATGGTGATGAATAACGGCTATAGTTAGAAACAGAACATCGTATAATATATACAGTACGAAATCAGTGATCATAATTGTGAGGAGTACTCAAACAATATAATACTTAAACAAATGACATATCTAAATAGACACATAGCAAGTTGTATAAAAACCAATTTTGGTATTTTATAGACCACGTACATGTTCTTTTAACTCCACGCGAGATTTGTTTTTGGTGTTTGAAAAAAAAATCTACTATGCCTAATAATGTCTGGGCTGCGAGTACCTAATAATACAACCTGTAATAAATTACCACATTAGAGTAAATTAACAAGGGTCCTAATTGGAAATGTGAACAACGTAAGTTGTAATCTAACTGCATATTCCATGATGACTAATTGACTAATTAACGGTAATGTTGGTGCAGTGCAACATACAATACAATGCGTTTGATATTAGCTATCAAACGACAAAAAAAAACATTACAATCATTCATCCATTCCGGAGCTAAATCCCATAGACAGACTGACAGACAACAGCCTTAAACTATGTGCTGCTTTCAGGGTGAAAAAGTCCGGATAAACATTCACATTTGCTGAGTAATTGTTTCCCAGGCCCAAACACACTGTAGCCGGCTCCCGCGGCCTGTAGCACCAATAAGACGGCGGTAATAAATCATCTTGACAGGTATTACTTCGCACCTTGAACGCTGTCGTAATTACGTCAGACGAACTTCAATATTCAAAATAAACAGATAGCTTAATGAAGATCATCTCGAGACTAGGCACACGCAAATTCCTGAATTAATTTAGCACGTTGGTAGTGAGTTGGTAGGGTTAAGATATTACTCTAGACATCGTTTCGTATTAGAAGGACCCATAATTTGAAAATGGAAGCTCACCTACGCGAGCAAACAGTTCAAGAATCTTATAGGAACTTGATGAAAGATTCAGACATAAAATACACATAGTTGGATATCCATCTTAAGCTTCGGCCTTATTATCTATGTTAATAAATCGATACAGCAATCAATCAATTATTGATTTTGTTAATAATTGAGTGTTACTTAAGGTCTAAAGCGCATTAATTGACTGGCTGTTGTTCTGAGAGTTTTTCAGAATCATAATGGCAGCATATACTATAACATGCCGCGTCAAAAAATCTGTCCATAAATGTAGCACTGGCAAAATAAAAATCAGCCTAATCGGCAATATAATATGACGCAGTATCTGTTGAGCCTCTATCTAAATGAGGAAAATTTATTTACATGGTTGTCTGAATACTGCCACCCACAAAACTTAATACGGTCCGTAAGCCATTGTGCAAATCCTGGGAAAGCTCAATTGCACACTCCATAAGAAGGGTTCTGGACGAAAAACATACCTTGATTATTACATACTGCTAACTTTTAGGAGCACTGAGGCGAGGAAATATCTTTTTTTTTTCTTTTTTTTAATTACATTATTGGCAATTATTTGATCTCGATCTCACCTGATGGTACGTGACGATGAGATCTACGATGGAGCATACTTACCTAGAAGGTACCTGTTCACTCTCGAATTGACATATTGTGTGAGTGTGAACAGGTAGGAAGGCGGCAGTAGAATCTTTACATCTATACATATAAATAAAATTGGAGTGTCTGTTTGTAATATTAAAATAACCGCTTTTTACTAAGTGCATTTGGATGTATACACGTTACCTATACCGAAACAACATTTTTTACAATTTTTGTCTGTCTGTCTGTCTGTCCGTCTGTCTGTCTGTCTGTCTGTCTGTCTGTCCGTCTGTCTGTCTGTCTGTCTGTCTGTCTGTCTGTCTGTCTGTTTGTTCCGGGTAATCTCTGAAATGGCTGGACCGATTTTGACGGGAATTTCACTGGCAGATAGCTGATGTAACAAGGAGTAACTTAGGCTACTTTTATTTTAGAAAAAAAAACAGGATCTCTCGAAAAAAAAATTAAAACCAATGTTGCAGCGCTGCGCCTGTTTAAGTTTTGATAGCAACAATGCGTCCCGCGGGATGTTGCCAACGGTTGTGTCTTTGTTAAATACCACGCGGACCAAGTCGCGGGCAACAGCTAGTAAACAATAAAAATCTCCTGAAAAATCAATCTTTACAGCGAATTAGCGAGCTTTGTGGAATCTTTACAGGGAGTTAATGTTTACGATAATTTTTATACCGGAAAATTGAACTCTCCCAGGGAATGTCAACAAACTACATGTGCACCAAGTCGTGGGCATCGCTACCGTAATAATACAAACTAAAGAGGTGTACTAAAACCCCTAATTAATAAACTGGGGTTCACTAATAAGATGTTTTGTAAATTAAACTTTCGGTAATATAGACAGTCGTTTGAGATCATTAGCAATATGTAGCTGCAACTTTTTGATCGTGTTAAATGAAAGTAATTTAATGTAAGTAACCCGCCTTCTTGGCCTTTTAACAATAAAGGTATACAATCTAAATCCGTACCAACAAAAAAAGGTCTAAAATATCAGCGGATTTTCTCAATTTCGTTGAAATAACCACAGTCATTTGTTTACTTTGCTCCCCAAAACGAGTTGGAACAAATTTCAGTGCGTTGTCGGGCGTTTAACATTCTTCATGGGGCCTAATTTACAACGGCTGAATACAAAATAAATTCGTTTTCTTTTATTTTTATGAGGACGAGTATGTGAGCGTATTTAGAAGAGTAAAATATATTAGAACTGTGTTGTGTTTCCTGTGTGTATGTGTAGGTTGTTGTTTGTTTACTCCATATTAATAAAATACTCAAGACAATTATAAAGCAGATGAAGTCTGTTTGATCTAACTCCCGCTTTAGAAATGAATGGACGCAGGTGTGATAGTTTATCGATAGGAACTGTCATAATTGATTTCTACCATTTTATGTTATGTATTGAAAAAAATTAAATAGGTAGTCTTCTTCTTGCTTAATGAATACTCACATTTGAGCTAATACTTAGTATTTTTTTCGAGTATATAGACTTGTTTGTGCTATCTATTGCAGCATCCGCGGAAGTTAACTCGCTAATGGACGCCGCTTGGCATTAAGATGGAGTTGCTGACTTTATGCCACTGTTGCGTCCAACTTTGACCACTTCTCGCGTCCTTAATGTTTTCCAACAAACATTAAACTTCTGTTGACAACTACTTACTAAGTAGCTGCTTATGTTGAATAGACGGTACCGAAAATGATGATAAATTTTCATATTTTTAGTACTGGTCAAAATTACATTATTCCTGATTTAATGTTACCATGTTGTGTATATACATGATGATTCAAAAACAGTATATTAAGTTTGAACACGCGCTTCTCTATAAATGGCTACAAATAACTATTGTCATTTTCTTGGGAACATAATTTATTATTAAAATCGTCATATCGAAATGGTCACTTAACATTATGTTTACAAATGTGCTAAATAAGCCGAGGTTTCAGGCATATTCAGTAAATACTCATTCTATATACCAACGCAATACCACAGATACAGTGACAGCATGCTTTTTCGATAACATTACGATTACATTATGAGTTACTGATTACCCTACAGTTGTCAGCATTTTTCACAGGCTTCTGATTATGTGTGACACCTTTGATATTTTTTTAATTACTACATATATTCTTTCTCAGATTTCCTCGCTACCTCATCATGGTGAATTAAACAAACATTATAACATTCATCAAAATAATGACCCAACATTAAAGAGCTATGGCTTTTTACGAAGCCTAATTATTTTCATGTTTTGTATTAAAAAAAAACTTCAATGTTATTTTACTCATTACTCATCTTAGTAATAAGTGTCAAAATGATTTATTCCATGCTTACCTAACTTTATTCAGACGAGAAATGCTTTCCATTTGTTGAAAGTGTAATTTTTCTTTTTTATATTTTTCTACTTTTTCTTTTATCATTTTGTATTAGTAGTAAGTACTAAGTAAATTCGTGATATTACAAGTAATGATAATTCTGAAGCCTTTGAAATACGAAACGGTAAAAGACCCAAAGTGGTTAGTAGAAAGTCTCTAGTTCAATTCTCACCAACGACTTGTATACTTGGATATGATTCAACACTCTTACTGGTGGTAGGCTTCGGCCGTGGCTAGTCACCACCCACTGAACAAAGCCATGTCGCCAAGCGGCCTAGCCGTGTTCCGGCATGATGTTCGGTGTTGCCATTCATGGATGGCGGGTCAGATCAGTTGCGCTGCATGTGCCTAGTGAATGTAGCGTCTCTTATCTACTGCCGCCTTCCTACCTAGGCAAGTATGCTCCATCGTAGATCTCATCGTCACTTACCATCAGGTGAGATCGAGATCAAATACTTGCCTATAATGTAATAAAAAAAATAAAAATTATAGCAGATGTATTTACCTAAGTTGAAATAATTTGAGCTTACGGGATCATCACTATCACTATTTTTAGTTTCCTTAATAAAATAAAAAAAGGTTTAACCCTTGTTATAGTTTTAAATGTTACATCATTTTCCACAAAACCAATACGCAAATAGAGCCTACATTGTTTTATTTTAAGAACAACAATTTTTCTGACGTTGCCTTCATCAGAATAATGATTTATCTTCAGAACCCTTTCGATGCTCTCAGTTGGAAGACTTCGGAACCTTAGAACTAAAAGAGCAAACTGTTCATTAATAACTCTGGTAGCTCGCCCCATGTCACAGACAATTTCATCTATCATTCAACCGATTATTTTGAAACAGTCAAGTACTAAATACGTAGGTACATTCGATGAAAATCTTTATAGGATTTCACTGTTTTTTTTTTCAAATTTAGTTTTATTTGCAGCAATGCTTATAGAATCAAGCATCCTACTTTTCTACTTTGGTACCCGTGCGTGACAGATTGTAATAGTCATGAGGCCTGCTAGACACTTTTGTAATAGCTATAATAATTCACTTAAATTTAGGTCCAATTTAGATTGCTGCTGCACATTTTTTTTAATCTTGTTCATGCCAAAATATTCCAATTGTTTGTTACTCGACGCATGAATTGGTTGAGCGCCTTAAAGGCTCAGCGCCCGCTCAAAAGCTGTAAAAAGCATCTGCCACAGGCGGCGTTTGCCAAACAAAAAACTGTGAAGCATTTTGAACTACTCTTTTAAGTATGCTTGTAATAAGTTGGGTCTACTTATAGTACTAGCTCTAGATTTTTCCTTTTTTTTAACAGGTTTTAGTTCGAGATTTTTTTCTGTTCTTCAGAAATACCTATCTTACAGTACAAAGATGGTACATGGCTTTTGGTATTACATTCGATGTCAACGGCCTATCAGTCGTTGAACTTTGCATGGAAACTCTACACGCGACATGCTAATTCAATTAAAACGTTACCCCTCGGCACAAACACATTAGTTATCATGCAAATATGACGTTCTTTTTATGCAAGTCCATAAGTACTCTTCTTTCTTTACGAAATGAAATGCGATGAAACAAAATGGATATGAATATGGCCTCACCCGCAACTTAGCGGGTATTTTGCCAGTGTCAAGTAATTAATAGCAATATTAAATTCAATAAATACACATTATAAATAAAATAATGGATGTGACATGAAGAAATGAAAATGGCGTGTCCCCATAAGTACTCATAGACGTACGAAATTAGTTATTAAACATCAGTTGAAGTCTGACAGATTACAGACAAGGGAAGAAACCACATCATCATCATTAACTAAAATGTGTCCAATGATAGACTACTTTTTTCGTTATTTTGAATCATCGTTGACTCAAATCTTTGGGATTAGCAAAAAGTACATCAGTTAACAATTTTTTTTTAAATGCGTTCTTGAATGACCCGATCTATATGAATATGAGTTTAGTAGTGTGTTCTCTTTGCGCTTTAACTTACTAGTAAGGGTTTCAGGAACCGGTATCCCTTTCTAAATCCTTTTTTGTCATTTCATTCCAGTTCGGTCGGAGGATAGCAACGAGCCATCGCTGACCATCATGGCGAAGTCGACGGTGTTCAACGTTGGCGATCACAGAGGCATCTTCTGTAAAGCAAAAAATATTGCGGAGGTATGAGTTAGAGATTAAGTATTTAACGAAGATGTTCTATTGGTTTGTGCACACATCATATTAAGATTGGGGATAGATTTTTTATTGTTTGTGAAGACTTCCGATAAAGATACAACATAATTTCGATTCGGGCACAGTCAAGAAGTGGGTTTGGTAATGGTATAAGACTTATCCTCTATTACACCTTATGGTATCAGCGAAATTCATGATGTCGCCACGGACGCGCTGTTTAACTTTAATTAACGAACAGTTTATCTCATATAAACTCTTTAAGAAAACCATAAAATAATTTGACACTATTTTTGCTAACCATTATATAGTGATCCGTCAAAAAACCGTCAGAACCTTTTTGGTTCCGTTTCCACTATGGATTTAAGAACAAAATGATCATGTTCCAGAATATTGAATGGTACTCGCCGTCAAACAAGCTGATCGAGGAGCGCTCAGCCAAGAACAATAGGATATACGTGGAGCGTAAGCAGGTGAACGACGGCATCCTGAGGCCGCTCATCATCGATAAGATCCAGATCAGTGATAACGGCAACTGGACCTGCCGAGCCGGCAACATCAGTGTTACCAAGCAATTTATTGTTGGAGGTATGTTAACCACGAATTTACTACAAAACTACAATTTCGTTTTTTTTTTCATATATGTATCTAACGTCGTAAGTTACCACTAGATGTGACGCTAATTATATATTATAATAGTAAAAATATAATCGTCAGGCGTACACACCTGACATATAATATATATCACAATAAACTGGGGGCGAATTCAGTATATTTAGATATTAATCGATAACTTGTACATATATTCGCCCTCATCACACAACGTTTTCCCCACTAGAATCCGAACCCGGGACCCTCGGCACAGAATGTAGGGTCACTATCAGCTGAGCTAATAAGGTCGTCAACAATCCGGACATTTTGACAGAATATTGTTGTAACTCGTTGTCGTCGTTATTTTTCGCAATAAGGTCATGTTCAGATAAAGATTGAAATAAGTGTTCACTTATGTTTTTTTTTTTGGATTTAACAGAAAAAGTGGTGATACCTGACAGCAACACATCCGCCGTTGGTGAAGAAGGCGGTTTTGTCAAGTTTCCTTGCGAAGCCAAGGGGTATCCACCGCCCGTCGTTATGTGGTACAAAGACAAAACACCAATTGATGGTAAATTAAATTTTTTCTTAGCTGTGTTTTTCTTGCAGGTCTATTATGTAACTCTGTTTCAATAATTTCGTATATTTCTATCGACTAATTAGTCGATAGAAATATACAAGAAATTCTGAAATAGATTTTTATTTTTATTTTATTTATTTATTTAAATTACAAAGAATGAGTACAATTTTGTTAAAGTGGTGCAACATAAACTCCATTTGCAACAGAATTTTAATTATATTTAAAGGAGTGTGTTTAAGGCTTATTCTCACTATATGTCTTGCTTTTGACTGGCTATTATAGTCCAAAATAGAGGAGATTCAATATAATAATTCAACTATGAATTCAAGATGCCCTAATAATATTATTTTTGAATTGCAGCTCTAGAGCAGCCGAATAAATACTCGGTCCGGCGTGACAACTCCTTAGAAATTAAGGATTTGAATCACGTCGATGTGGGTGTTTACTTCTGCAAAGTGACGCAGAAGGTGCTGTCACACTATACAGAGAAAGTGGTCCATCTAACAGTCGCACGTAAGATTCTAAGTCTTAGTAATTTATTTACAAAGTAAAAAATCTAAAACCGACTTTAATACTCGTAAACACTGAAGAATTCTAGATTTCTAGATTTTTTGTTCTCCGTAAGCTGAGTCGGCTAATGTTTAATTACCCTAAAAATTTCGTTTTCCCCATTTTTTTATTTTATTTACGTATTCTAATAGCTTATTTGCAAAAGATACTTATTCATTTAATGAATTATGTTTTTTAATATTTCAGATAAACCCGTTTTATACGATACGGAGACCCAATCATTTTATGAAACCCCCAAAAATACGTACAGAACTGAGGAAGTGTATGGCATTTTAAATAACACGTAAGTATCCCATATATTACCGATAGTTATAATATGAACATACTAAATTTATACCAGCAAGTTTTTAAACAGATAGAACTATCCACTTCAAATCTTCTTCTTCTTTCAAATCAAGTGTATGATTTATTAGCATGAATTATTATGTTTTCAGTAAAAACATCACGTGCGCTGCAATTGCAAATCCCTTGCCAGTTTACACCTGGCGCCAACGACACAACAGCATGGATGGCGATCCCATCACCAATTCTGACATGGTAAGCACCAGTTGAAATAGAAACTAGTGTGAATACTGTAATAATAAATATTAGTCCTTTAATACTGCTGTATATTTTGCTTAATTCAGCCCGTCTGCCACGCCAGCCCAGTGTGGGTTGGCTATACGGCGGATCATATGAGTACTGTTTAAGTTCTCCCAGATATACAGGTTTCCTCTCAATGTTTCCCTTCAGAGTTTAGCAAGTAATAATCATGGTTGAAAATGACCCGCAAGAACCTGTGTTCGCGAATCCTGTAGTAGTTAAGAACGCACTAGAGGAACGCATCCGCTCATATAATAATGATTCAGCACCTTTGGTTGAACTCATTTAGTTTCTCGACCGACATACTTAACATCGGTTTTGTTTTTTATTCGCCACGTAATATTCCATAGCTCCAAGCTCGACAATTTATTCTGCAATGTCATCATACAGCATATACCTACTATAGTAAATTTATATGAATGTACACTTTAAATATCATACCAAAGATCACTTCTGAGACAGTTCAACTATTTAAACCATAGTATTATTTAAGATCGTTGATTGAATACATGCTTCGTGCAAACAACTCAAAAAACATGTATATTAAATAGCACATAGCATAAGAATTATTCCCAAATACTCAGATTTACTCATTAAAATTATTCTAATTCTCTGATTCTCTTCCAGGTCATCACCTCTGAAGACCGTACCAGCTCTGTTTTGGTATTGAGGTTGTATAACGAGAGTAATATTGGCGAGTACAAATGCACGGCCAAGAACGAGCGGGGCAGTGTGTCCATCATCTTCCACGTGTCTCTGGGATCCAAGCCTCAGCCACCGGATCACGTAAGTCACCGAGCTACAAAAAATCTCACTGTTACTATGACGATGACTTCTCATAGAAGTTTGAGTCATATTGGTCCATTCTCTTCTTCCTTTTCGTCTTCCATTAAATACTCCCAAAGTGATCGAATAGTCGTACAATAAAACAAGGCGAGAGCTATCAATCAGTTCTCATTCTCAGCTTTGCTTTATTCATACAATAATTTGGAAGTAATTGTTAGTAAAAATAATTAGAACGGCTTCACTTTGGCTTTCATAGTCATAAGAGTGTTAATACCACCACGTATTTCATTTCATTCTCAATACGTTGGCTGATTCGTAGCCCAGCTATTCTTCCTTAAGATGTGTCGTTTAAAAGTTTGCCTCTAAACAAGGCAGTGTGAATTTATATTTTAATTCCGCGTAGATAATCTTCGTTTATGGATTTCATCAATGATTGATCAAATTGTTTGGTTTATAATTCAGAAGGGTCTGACAAGAGTGCCTTCTCCCCATATATTTCTCAATAGATTTCAGCAAAATATCGCTTAGGTACAATACTAATAGAGTGCAATTTGTAACTAAAATGTCATCATTATACAGGTTAACCTCATCACAGCCAATAGCACCGCACTGACGTTCAACGTGACCTGCTTTTCCTGCAACCTTAACTATGGAGATGAGATATATGATGATGATCCTAAGAACCTAACAGTGCTTGGTTAGTATTAACAACAAAATATCGCACAACAAATAATCGGATAAAATTGTTGAAGACACCTGTTGTCCTTTATATTAAGAAATAAAAATAGTTATATCTCTGAATTTAAGAGATCTTTACGCTACAGATTAGGATGAAACTATGAACAGGATTGACCATTATTTTTTCATATTTTTTGTTATAACTGCAATGGAAGCAAAAGCGCTGACTAGCCAAAACCAGCATCATTTGATTCAAGAGCGATATGCCGTGAACTCCGTGGAGACAGACCTCAGCACGTTGATTATATTTCTAACCACCGCGAGTAACAGTTGCCAAATGATCCCCCATCCTCAATACTGTATTTAAAGTAATGATTAAATTATAAAATAACTCGTGCTAGTTGAAAAACATTTATTTTTAAACATAATCCAAAGGGGATCCTTTAATAGAACGTTATTAATAAGGATAGGATCAACCGCCTTAAGTGACAATACGGTCTTATAATATTTGTTTATGTTTAATCGATAAGTACCAACTAATATTTTTTTATATATACACATATCCTACTGAATATTTCAGGATATAACTTCCAATTAGTTCCTGCTAAAGAAGGCTATATACCGGACTGGGATGAAGCAAGCGAGTTCGCTATGGATATACTTTCGGGCAACGGTAAGTATCATGTGTAATACGATCGTAACTCCATCCCTGTGATGTAGAGTTACAAGGATAAGGTATTGCTAATGTATCATACCTATAATACGTAAAATATGTTTGGTCCAAAGACAATTGGTTTGCTATTGTCTATGTCTGTGGTCCATCCCTAACAGAAAGGTATCCCACTTTTTATACTAAGCTGTACGTATTATATCAGCAAATACCATAGGCTCTTCACTATAAAATGGCACTTATTAGAATCAACACAGGGTATATGAGGCATTATAATAATACCAGCACTTTATAATGCCACACTGCTGGGCACGGGCCTCACCTCAATGCGAGGGGATTAAGCCATAGTCCACCACGCTAGCCCAATACGGGTTGGCGGACTTCACACATCTATCGAGGGGTTCTCTCAGACATTCAGGTTTCCTCACGATGTTTTCCTTCACCGTTCAGCAAGTGATAATCGAGGTTGAAAAAGAAATCCCAGAGGTTCGAGCCGGGGGTTGAACCTGCGATCCTCGTTACCGAGGCAAGCGTTCTGACAACTTGGCTATCACTGCTTATGTAGCTATATGAGGTATTAACTGTGGTTATTATATATTTGCAGATACTGTGTTCACTATCGGCCCCGTGCACAACAGCACTACTTTCCACGCTCGGGTGTGCTCGCGCAACTCGGCGGGCTACTCCGACTGGGTCGATATCACCCCCGACCCCGCCACCACTGACAACGCCATCAGACTTACTGCCACTCTCACCTTGTTCCTTGAACTTCTTCTATTTATGCTTCTCTACTGAACTGACTATACTGACGTGGGGATGAGTAGCTTACGAAACTATAGTTTTATCTAATTAGTATCGATGTTGGGTACCGTTAATTAATTTGGTATATTGTATTTTTAATATACTGATCAATCAAAATAAATAGAACCTATATTATAAATTATTTTAGTATTTACTATTATTATTTGTACCATAAAGTTGGTGAGTTCGTACGGCGATATTTTTTATTATGTTATATTCATATTTTATCATATAACGAATATAATAATGCCAAAATTAATACAAGCCAAAGACTTCCAATTTTATAATTGCTTGCTTATTTATAATTCAATACTCTTGTCCCCATGACATTCCAAAGTAATGTAGATAGATAATCTTATTTTTAATATATTATCTACTTAATTGTCTACTAATATGAATTATATTTATTGAGTGTTTAATTCTATTACCAAATATTTGAATTACGGTCACGAGTTATAAACTTGATAAAAATCGTTTGCTATAATTATTGAACCAAAAGTTAAGTATTTATTATATGTTGTAAGAATTGAGCTATTGGATGAACGAGCACATAATGCGTGTGAGCAAGATAGAGAAGTAATCACTGCCAGCTGTCATTTACCGGTGGTGAAAACGGTTACTCAATAGTACAAGAATCGCTTAGGAATGGAAAACGTTGCTCCGTGAGAATCAACTCAAAAGTTACTGCTTATCGCTTAAAAGTTATCTGTACCGACAGGTACATTCAATTTTGTAAATATAACCAATTTGTTACTTAGCTTTGACATTATGATATAATGTAGTTTTAAGTTATTGCAAGTAAGGTATGAAATGTGTCGTTTTGGAGTTAGGTGTACTGTGTGTGTTGATATATGATTACCATGACGCTTCTGGCTTTGGTACCAAATATGGCTTTAGTACGGGTCTGCATGTTGATTCATCGAGTAAGTATAATTAAATGGGTAGCCGCAATTACCTTTTTGATTTAGCTATTAATCAATACTTAACTCCAAAAATACATAATTATTAAGTATGTATGTATATCCGGATCTGACACAAGCACTTATATGCGTAGATAATTACTGTTAGGGTATATTTTTAAGTTACTATGATTCAGTTTTAGAATAAGATTGTTTTATTTTATAATAATATAAAATTGAATCCTTCAATTAAATCTATGACAATATGTGTGCAGGTGTGCAGTTACTGTTTTTATTTAGAGTTTTGTAACATAACCAATTTGCTTATCTAATTTGAAACATGTTTTATCTATAACTGGATTAGGGGTTTTTATCCAATCAGGATATGCCAACCCCATCGTACCTTATGACCTAATTACAAACCAATTTACCTTGGAATTTAGTTACGGGAGTACTGCTGTGCGACAGTTACCGAACCACATAATTTCTACGCAACTTCTGAATTAGAATTTGCTAAAATACTCAGGATAAGCCAAATCCTACACAATGTCGGTCAATTTTATAACAACCAATCTTAACGTGTTGCAGGAAGACTGATATTCTATTGTATAATTTCTCCCTTCTTTTTTATATGTGAAAACATAGATAGGTTTGCCTTGAAAAGAGCAAACTATATACGTCAATATTTGAGATCAAGCGTAGCTTATTGCCGTTAGAGCACACTGAACATTTTGACAATGATATTTCTTACATATTATGCTCGATATTTTTCATAACTATCTCAAAGTAATTGCAAACATAGCTTAAGAAGCTTCGTATCACTAAACTTAATGGTTTGTATAACCCTTCTGAATCGTTAGTCATTCACTTCGTTATAACGCGAACTAAAAACGCGAACATGAAAATTTATAGTAGTTAAACAAAATGATTGTTTTATTAAATGTTTATTGTCGTTTCAACAAAAAAAATATGTGTACACAATTCTGGCTCTTACGATATGTGTAAATGTAGATACATTCCATTGTCAGCTGAAGAATTTCATATACACTAATTGTTACGTTAATCACACTGGTGTTTCTGCCTCTAATAAAAGTGGTTTATAAACATTTTATGGTTTTTTTTATTATACCTCGGTAAGCATGTAATCACATACCTATCATCTAATTGCTATGCTATAAATTATTGTGATCTAAACACAGCTCTTCACAGCTCTAAGCTCTTCACAAAACATGAGTTTGTTAACATGCGTTAATTACAACAAAATAAATTATGAAAAAAAACATATGTGAGTACATAACAAATCACCAGCATCATAACATTTAAATATTATCGTGTAGCAAATAATCTGACGCAACTTTAACAATTCAAAAATAAATAATACTTACCGTATAATTTGTACGTGTACTTGTTGCACGTTGAATGAAACATATTACCCTAATAAGTATACTGACATATTACAGAGAATTTTACTCTTTAATATTGTAGAATATTAAATAGTAAATCTCAGGCTTTCTATACAACTCACTTCTACAAACATTTGTAGAGTTTTTATGATCAAAATGTATGAAAGTATGAAACAGAAACGTGACATATAATAGGTATTGGGAGCTTAGCCTCCGTTATTATTAAATACTTTACTTAACCATTCTCATAGCAAACATACAAACAACGGCGACCACCAATATTCCACCGGCGAAAAATATGCCGTAGAATGTAGAGTCAGTCACACCTTCCTGCTCTTCGGCATTCGAAGACTCTTCAGCAGTAGAAGACTCTTCAGCAGGTCCGTCTGTCGATGTCTCCTCGACCTTGGCGACCGTTGCACAATACACCGGGGCCGACCATGCGGACTCACCGGCACTGTTGACTGCTCGAAGCCTAACCCAGTACTCGGTTTCTTCGTCTAGACCCCCTAATGTGACTAGAACACCTAGGGAGCAATGGAAAATGTTAAAGGTAGCTGTAACAAATACTCGTTAACAATGAATGGATCTTAAAAATCAAAACTAGAGGATATAGATATGGATCAAGTCTAAATAAAAAAGGCAGCGTGTAGGAAGTGTCGTAAGAAGTGAAGAAACCTGCGTGTCAAAGGGTCAGTACGAGCTTTGACAACATCAAATACCAATCGAACGATCGAATCGTTGCAAATCCTTATCGGAAACATTCGATCTGTTCATAAATACATTTTAAAGTCATAGGTACTATGGGTCCGAGACGTTGTAGTGTATAACATTACTATAAAAAAATGTTAATATGGACTTGGAAACAGCATTCCATTAAATTTACCTCCCAAATCTGATAGTTCCTCTTCTAGCGTGAATTCCGATTGCCTACTCTTCCTCCAAGCGAATTCTTTTGGATTTTTACCGGGTTGTCCCTTCATGTATTGAATATCGAAACCTATAAAATAACAATAACAAATTCGTAGCACCCAGGTATGCACCTACTTAAAAAATATAAATTATTATCATAGTAGCAAGCTAGTATATAAGTAATCGAACCAGCTCAAAGTACGAACATGATAAAAATATGTATTGAAGTCATCAAATATGCGAGAAAAAGAGTCTAATGAAAAATTACAATAAATGCGCCTGGAGCAACCTATTCCATAGATGCAAATAGCAACAGCGTTGCTATTAAAGATATTAGGCTCATGGCAATCATTAACTTCAGTTAGTGAAAAATTTAGAAAACTATTGGAAGATTCATATTAAGGTATTGAAGAAACTGAATTCAAATTGAATTATGCAGATTGTATAATATGTTGAATGTATATTAAATTTACGACTTTCCAAACTTGGATCTAGCACGGATTCTGACATTACGATAATTATGTATAGGTTTCAAAACATTACATCTACGTAAACCTTTCCGTAAAACTCAGTGTGATTTTAAACTATCAATGCTTCATATTTCCTCTGAAGACACTTCCTGTCTGTAGGTAGAATGTTTTAATATATTAAAAGGTGTTTGGTTGGTTGAAAAAATACTCATTAAAGGCTAGGGCATTGTTAGGGGCAGCATGTCGTGAGCTAAGTTAAACCAAAGGCCAACTTACTGTCGACTGGTAATAATGTCTCACTGTCCCATTCGACTTGGAACTCTATTGTGTTGTCATTGGCGTTGTTGTGCGTAACCTGTAAAATTCACATACATTAAATTAATAATTAAAGTTCATAATTGCATGATCAACTGGGCGTTTAAGTGTGAATTGTATTGAGCCGTTACCCTATCTTATAATGTTACCTACCTTAGTCGGTTTCATAGGCTTTTCAATCTTAACCAATGTAAAATATTTTTCCGCCGAGCCGAGCTTGTTTGTAACTTCACATCTAAACTTCTGCCCGAAACTGTTCCCTGGGTTCACAACTAGCACACTTTCGTTTTTACCATCAGTTAACTCAAGTCTTCCTTCCAGTTTGTAGCTAACATCTTTCTCTTCTTTGTACCATTTATATGTAGGAGCTGGGTAAGCATTTGCTGAACATTTCAGTTCAACACTGTAAGTAAAATACACTATGATTACATATTTACTAACCACATCAATGTAATAAAAAGTTATTTTACGGAATTAAATTAGTTAATAGGTATATTTGGATAAATCGTTTAGTGCCACAAACATTTATGCTTTAATAGGCAAAAAGTTATGAGTAAAAACTTAAGCACATACTCAAACAAATTGCATCCATTGGGTCTTCCTAAGGATTCATAAGTTACATAATAATGAAGATGATGTCAACCAAGTCCTTAAGACATCGACAGCAAAAAATGCGGAAATTTTTAACAAAGAGTTTTTCTTACATCTTCTTTTTGTCACTTGTGATTTTAAGACGACTAGTAGGATACATATAGAGATATATTAAGTTCTAAAAATAATAAGACTGTTACTTCGTGTCTGAATATTGAATATTTTTGCAATAAAAACTTAGAGACATTATATATAGACACTGATGCTGAATTCGGCGAAACTTCCAAGAGTACTT
The DNA here is from genome assembly GCA_905333125.1 of Pheosia tremula. Classification (NCBI taxonomy): domain Eukaryota; kingdom Metazoa; phylum Arthropoda; class Insecta; order Lepidoptera; family Notodontidae; genus Pheosia; species Pheosia tremula. The sequence goes on along the minus strand of HG995404.1, from coordinate 6,551,632 downwards.
ACACGCGGTTGCTCTGTGCGTAAACCATTGTGTCGTTGTTATCAAGTATTGGTGCATCTGTAAGAAGAATACACAATATCCAACTATCATTCGATGTAGGAAACCTGCTTAATGGAGAGGGCATACACAGAAGACAGTGTAGTCCACCAAATTGCCTAGACTAGGGTGGACTTGTAGCAGAGAATATAACCATACCACCTGTGATATTGTTGAGACAGTCTTGTTGCGGTAGTTGCAAGAAGAGCCAGTCAATAAGACGTCTTGGGTGCGAACTACGGATCGTGAAAAGTGTTATTCGCATATTCGGTAAGGTAAGGAATTAAGGACCACAGCGGCCAAAATCGTTAGGCATAAAGCTGCTTTGCAAGATCTTTCTTGTAGCGAGCTAAAATGAACGCTTAAGAGAAACATCGTTAGGAAATTAGCATACCTGAAAGAAATGCCCCTCGTTTTAATGGGTCTTTGCTCAACTGTAGGTCATTAAAGAGCTATAATAGTTACTCATTTATCCGAAATGTAGACTGCACTACAGACTTGTAAGTATGAGGACTTATTAATGGCTGCATAAATGCGTGTACTCTAGGACCCGGAGGATTATATTTAATGCGTCCCTATAAATATGGATTCCTGCACCTAAACTTTATTGCGTATTTAACGATTGTACTTACGTCTAACATTCAAAGTGATGTCCAGCATATTGGAATAGCTACAACCATTATCATCATCATCGTGCGAGCTTTTTTGGGTAGTCTCGCAGGTGAACACACCACTGTCTTCAGGTTCCAACGATATCAATGTAAGCAGACCTTGGAACCCGTCCTCGGTGTACTGTGTCATCGTTCTGAATTTTGAGGACGTATCCTCATCTGTTAGGGAAAATCAGCACTTAATTAGAAAGCATGGGGACACGTGGGCCGTCAAATACTTTCAAGTATTTTAAAACCTACTTGTCGACTCTGGTATTTTTACATACCCGTACTTGCATCCCTGGTATAAATTTTTGCAAGTACATCTCATCCCTATTACCTAAACGTAACAATTGGACCGGGCACGTAAAACATAAATAAAATTATAAAAAGCCGTGCATTGCTCATGCAACGCACGTTAGCTGTCCAAAACACGAGTAGGGTCCCTTTATGATGTGACTACTGATTTCCTCGAAACAACAACCTTTTACATGTTTTTATAAAGGTTTCGGGCCCCATAAGGAAAAAACCGGAACCTTAATAACAATTATCACTCGCGTGTCAATCGGTTTTACGTAGAAGCACGCTTGACATTCGGTAGTTTGAAGATTTAATTTTAGACGCTTTTATATCCAAATACAAGCGTATGAAATCAAATCTATCAACTATCGGACATTTAAAAAACGTACAAACGTATTCCGAAAGTCCAATGGTCTAAGTATTATTAATGAGATGTCGAAGATTAAGTCCAGGTCCCTCGGCTAGTGAATAGAAAATGATAAATAAAATCATTTGAAACAGATCCCACAGCGCACGCAAATCCAGGGCTTCTAAAGCTAGTCAATATAAAATGTTTAAAAAAATACAGAACTGTCATCGTACGTGTTTGCGTCGTACATAGAATTTACTTACCTGCATACCTGTAACAAAAACAGGTACCTTCGAAGATTTGTCGCTACCTACTACCATAACAATTGTTCGAGATACGTCATCAACATGACACTGGACTAAACAAAATAACCCCTACTATTTTTCATCTACAGTAATCGTTCAGTCTTGGATCGTCTTTTATTTGGGACTTAGTTTGTGGCTATCATAATATGCGATTAAATGACTTTGCTTGGCGTTGAAAGGGTTTGCGAATGGTAACCACGAGCCTTATGACGTAGTATGGATTGATTCTCGGTCCGCCATGGATCGATGACGTAAAACGCGCTCAGGAAGTAGGAGGATACATGTGGTGACATGACGACGGATCGGTTGTATGGAACTCTTTGAAGGTGATCAATATGCACGTTTTCTATAATACAATCCTCAAAAACAGTCCTCTGCAGAAGGTCATAAAAATGTTATCGACCAAATTCTGATGATAGAGTCCCGATGTAAAAACACGGTAGGGTTTTGCAAATGTGTTATTAAGTGCGCGCTAATTACTCATTCATTTTTTATGTCACAAAAAAAATAAGTCATTTTTTGTGGAGCGTATTAACTTATTGCAACGAGGTCCTGAATTTTATTTGTCAAATCATTTAGACCTACGACAAAAAGAATGCTATATGGCTTCTAAAGGTGTATATTATTACTTACTTATATATTTATTGTTGTTAAGTAATCAATTATAGTTATGTTGCATTAGTTTAAAAAAAATCTTTACCGGTCATAGGTTTTAAATCTTTGTGCCATGAGAACATGGGTTCGGGATCTCCTTTGACTGGGCAGCTCAGTGTCACGGAACGTCCCAAGTCCACTGTTACTGTGGTTGTAGGATCAACGAACTCCGCCGGGTCTATAAAAAAATAAGGTAAACATGAATCAGTACATTTTCACAATAAAAAAGACAAATCAATTAAATTCCGAATGGTCTAAATTTTGCTCACTCTTACTAAAATTTATCATTTTTCTATTAATTTATTCATTTAAAACATGTTTATTACATAAAAGGTGCCACATAAATCCATTACTATTAAATAAAATACATATTTAAATTGCCTTGATTATAATATACTTTAACTTGTATGGATTACAGCCTAAAATGGAATGGAATTTCATTTTACGCCTACGTAAAAAAACAAAATATAGGTATTTTGCTGCTAACTTTACAAAGGTACTTCTCTGGTTTTATTAAAGCCGTGACATAAGTGTATATTAAGAAGCTCTCATGATGTCGTCAGTATGTTTACTTTTATCTTATCGTAGCGAATAAGGAGTATTTCTACTTCAAAATGATTTCTTGTTTCTGTATAAACAATCGTTATGGATAAAACATTATTAGTAATATATTAGCAATAGACAACTATATCATATATACCATAAGCACCATTATGGTATCAAATTACTAATCAACTGGCTGGCAACCCACGTGGCATACGCGGTCAAAGGAAGTTGACTCACTGCATACGACTGTACTAGGTGTTTGGCTGGGGACGATTAATATTTTTCCTCTGAAATTATCTCCGAGCAACAAATAAACCCGCAATATTTTTTGTGTTAACAGAGACCAGTACCCTCACTAACTTTACTTTAGTTTGACCACATTGATCTAATAGATAACTAATCAAATTACGCGACGATTTTTAGAAACCAGGCATCTTTAAAGATCAGGTAATATAATTAGTCCGTGGTACTCTTGGAAAGATCAGGTAATATAATTAGTCTGTGAAATTATTCTGTCTTGGACCCCCCCTATTTGAAAGCCATAACTGCGATGCTGCCCATGGTACCTTTATGCGCTTATTGTGGTCAAGCTAACATACAGCAGGCTGTATCAGTGTCTAGCATGGAAATAGTAAAAAAAAGCTAGCTCACAAAAGCTAATAAAATTAAGTATCAAAATATATTATTTGTCTCCCGTGTCCTTGGTTGCTGTAAAGCAGCCGAAACGTCGGGAACGTAAAAACATAAAATTAACTTGATATAATCTGTAAAATTAGTTTTATTTCAATAATCAAAATTTCATACATACCAAAAACGCATAAAGACACATTCTTCACAGAATCTCCCGATTGGCATGTGTAAACTCCTGAGTCGTCGACCTCTGCGCCGGTGATAGTCAACACCAGCGCAGGAGACCTTCCCCTCAGGTGATCCTGGACGAACCTACGGTCACTTGTTACACGCGTCACCACATCACCGTTTGGGTCTATCCATTCCACCTGGTAAAGAATTCCATGAACTTATGTGGTCTAAGATTAATAACAACATCCAAACCAAAACACTTTATGTTAAGGTTGACCAAGTTCCCCGGCCCATCCAAGGCGAGGATATGAAGGATGGACCAAGTTCCTCTCGCATATAAAGCTGTGATGTCAGGATAGGTCAAGTTCTAGATGTCCTTGATTGTTGCATTTAACAATGCCAACATTCTAATATACCGATCTTGGCGTCTGTTGAGCACCAGAGAAGGTATAAAATCAGTATAAATATTTTTTAAATAAAACTGACTTTATCGGTGCCAACCAAAACTCCTTTTTTGAGTTATAATTATAAAAGCCTTTTCGGTAAAAAAAATAATAATCCAAATCGGATCATCCAATTAAAAGTTATGCTTAGTCAAATAAAAAAATATTATATACGCGTCGAATTGTTAATCTCGTGTCCTCTTGTTTTATCGTGGGATAGAAATACCAAAAAATACCATTGCTAGCACCGCCGTCAAGTTACGTAGATTGGGAACATGGAAATTGTAAAAAGCGATTATCAATGGCCTCTGAAACTTGGTTCATCCTTTCGCTGCATTGAATGGCCCGGGGATCTTGGCTTTTACACGAAGTGTTTTGACTTTGATATACCTATACGAGTGTACCCATTCCAATGTGCATTTATGGGAGGGAGGATATTTATATCTCAGGTTCCAGGCTAGGTAGTTATAGTTAATACTATTGACCTAGCTCACACACAATTTTTGGTTCACCTCGGTTTACAGAAAGAGCGACAGGGGCGATGCAAAAATGGCTAAAATACGCTAAACTCTGAATCGAAATATACTAGCCTGCAGCTCAGAGAGTACGGGTGGAGAACATAGTTCGGGCTCTTCCGCGCGCTTGATAAAAACGTAATTAATAAAATTAATGAGTCTTTGTTCATTTTATGAGCAACAATAATACAAAAAGTAATATACAGATTAATCAACTCATCGAGTCACTGTTTATTGTGATTGGTTTTATCTCGGAAGTTTTTTCGGTCGACAATACGCAGACTATGTGGTAAGTACACGATTCGGTTACGAAAAAAACATGCAATCGAAGCTCTGATGATGGCGTCTCGCCACCCATTTTTCACCAACTCGTCAATACACGTGTAGTATTAACTCATTGGTAAAGGTCACAATAATCATCATGAATCAACTCGATATGCCTTAAACTTCTAATCACGATAAAACAAAAAAAAATTTTTTTAAAAGCAATGACTTCTTAAATCATGACGGGCGCATTTGTATTTTTTTCTTATACCTTTTCATTCTTGTTTGAAGCTTTACAGCTTATGGTTATATCATCTTTGACATTGAAAAACCCGTTCTCGTTGAGATTCACAATTTCAGCTGTTAAAGTGTTTTCTACATTTTTTCCGTAAACTGTAAAGAAAGATTTATTTAGAATCGGAATCAGAATATTTTTTATTCATGTAAACCATGAAGTACAATACTTAGGAATTGTCAAAAAAGTTTCAAAATGCTAAGCTACAACTTTACCACCCGCTCGGAATGCCGTTCCTATAGAGAAATACGGGCAAGAAACTCAATGGTTGCACTTTAAGTAAGTATATTACCATATTATCCATAGTGTAATATATATCAGCACTTTGTAATATGTTTAACAAAATAACTATTATAATATCTAATATTTGCCTGTCTTGAATTATACTAACACAGTTAATACATAATATATGCAGATACTAACCTGTTCTATAGCACATATACACAAATACTATAACATAGATAACCCACTTCATTATTACTTATTTTGTATTTCAAAGGCACATTTATATTTTCTTTTTAATGACGTTTTTTTTTCGTGATGACTACAACGAGATCGGAACAAAAGTGTGGTATCCAGGAGAATGCCTAGTACGTGTCCCAATTATATAATGGGAACAATTAATTAATACAAATTAGCATTATTGTACACAATGCCATCGGCCAGGAAGCCGGTAATTATCATCACCGCGGAAAATTCATAAGGTCATACCACTATAACAACATGGTGACATTTTCAATATTTTTTATAGATAAGGTCCAACAAAATTATTGTAAAATATTTTGAAGGGACGAGATATTAAATACGTGTGCTCGTGTTATATTTGAAACTCATTGAAAACATTGAAATATTAAATTAAGTAGGTACCTCATTATGACATTCAGGTTTTGTCACGATGTTTTCCTTCACCGTATAGCAAATGACAATCATAGTTGAAAATGAGATTCACGCACGAAATCCCAGAGGTACGGGCCGGTGTTAAAACTGCGACCTCAATCCCTGAAAAGACATGTGAAGTCCACCAACCCGCAATGGGCCAGCGAGGTGGACTAACGCCTAATCTCAGTCGCAATGAGGGTAGGTCCGTGCCAAAGAGTGGGGACATTAAACGAGCTAGTATGAATATTATTATTATTACGTACTTATGACGTTTTTGTTTCCTTCGAGTTTATAGAAGATATATAACATATAGTACTGCGCAAAGCAAAACTCTTGTGTGCAGCACTATATGTAGATTGATAACGTTATATAACGTCTATAAATTTGGTAGTATATCTTTCAATCCTACGGGCGGACCTGTTAAAATATTATACTTAGGTACCCTATATTTTTAATCCTTATATACCTATTAATCGAAAAAATCATACGACACACTACAAGCTAATATTTCATGCCTGGTCTTGCCTGGAAGCGTAAATATCCTTAAACTGATAGCAAATAAAATTCATTGAACTTTGCTTCCTCTGTGCGGATGCAACACATTATCATTGAACTTCGCATGCGCGAGTCAATAAATGACACGATAAAGAAACGTGTGAATTTATTATTGAAATAAACTTCGCACATCTGCCACATTCATTAATTGGATCACACTAATGTGTGATCCAATTAATAATCATGTCGCATCAATCCGCATTGTAGGTATTATTAATATTAATTATTGAATTATATAAATAATACCTACTACGTGAATTGGTTCCTTGTGGAAATTAATTAAGTTAATGTAGTATTAGTTATTATTTTTCTTTTTAAATGTCTATTTATTATAGGCCAAAATAAAAGTAAATTCCGATACTTTGTGGTACGGTATGGTTATATGTATCATATGCTCTGCTCTGCAAAAATATTACCATTTACAAATTCAATCCAGAATGACAAATGATGACAAAAATATATTTCTAGGTATTACTGTCGATTCGAATCATCTGTCGAGTATTCGTATTGTTGAACATTATCTGACGTCACATTAATCACGTATTTTGTGAATGTTTATTCAAGAATGTTTCATTGATCTGCGACTTGCCCTGAATATCAATGCAAGTTGCTGACGTAGTTGCAGAGTCACTTCCATCGGAACATTATGAATAAGGAATTATTTATAAGTTTGACCAAAACTAGCATGGAAATCAGTTTCCGTTGCATATAAAAGCAAAATTAAAATCTAAACAAAGGAAAAATTCACTAAAAAAAATAATAATAAAGATAATTAATTACTCATAATTTTGATTCTGTGGCTAGGCGGAACGAGTTCGCCGGGACAGCTAGTAACATTATAAAAGTACCTAGGTGTGTAATAATTTCAGTCGCTTGTGATACTGTGTCGATTTTAATGGCCTCAACTAATAACGAATCCTGTAAATGTAACGTAGCATAAAAATAAAAAGCTATACAGTTCTTGCCGTATAAGATAACTGTATTTCAACTCGGTGTTTAAACTTTTCTGACACGGTTATTTTTTTTCAGTAAACAAAACTATCACAAGTTGCTATCACGCATGTAAACAGCTTTTCACTAAAATAGTAGCGATGCAATAAAAATAATGGTTATCTGTGAAACAAAGGCGGAATTCGCCTTTTTTTGTTATTTTTGTCAGTCTGTTCGCGCACGCATCACGGGAAGCTACCAGACGGACTCTAATGAAAGTTGGCATCATAGCCCGGTACTTCATATTGGATACTTTTATCCCGGGAATGGATGTGCTCCCGCGGATAAACCAAGTAAATGTATTTCAAAATGAACCGAGTAGATTTTGATCAAACATGACATGTTAGCATAGCTATACATGATCAACACTTAGTTTTTTTTTTTCGGGAATTGCAAGAGAATGCCAAAAAAATCCACGCGTACAAAGTCGCGAACTGCCTCGAGACACGGCTGGTGTAATGAAACGCGTGGAATTTTCAATACCATTATATCGGTGTATTGTTTTCTGACCTACACGTTATTTAATTAATTAAACAAACTCATTACACATTAATTAATCGGTGACGAGAAGTTTATTAAAGTATTAGAAACAAAGAAAGAACTTAAATATTTACAAAGTAAAGATATAGAGAAAATAACAATATTATACAAACAAAATATTAATTAAAAAGAGTATATAAAAGCTACTTAACATATACAAAAAGCGGTAGCGTGCCCAAGATGCTGGCCGCATTTCCTCGCTGAATAGCTGACTAGGTACTATTTTTCTTTGAAATTGATATTTATATTTATAGACAAAAATTGAAATAAATTCAAGTACTTTCGGGTACGGTATGAATATCTACGGATATCTACCATATGCTGGATCTGCAATAAATTACAACTTCTATCCAGACAGACAAATGACAAAATACTATTTTTAGGAATTACTATCGACTCGAAGCATGTGTCATGTATTCGTATTGTTAAACATTATCGTATTATTTTGTGCATTATCTTACTGACCTATATGTTGAAAAGGTTGATTGTTAGCATAAACAAATTAGCAATTATACACGGATATGAATTTTAGGTTGGTATTACTAATTATCATCTTCATCCTCTTTAGCCACTTTCAACCATCTTGGTGCAGGATTCCTTCAGCGTCTTCCAATTGTGTCTGTCTTGAGTTAGCTTTATGCAGTTCGAATACAGTTGCTTTCTTGCGTTTGTTTCCCCATGCCCTACATTCATGAAGTGATTTGCACCAAGAACCCTACTTTCGGGCAACATGACCAACCTATTTCGACATGAAACAGGCTACTCTTTTGGCGACATTAGCAACTTTGCTGTGGTATGTAAGCTTGCTATTGGTTTTGCGATTTTTCAGTGTAATTTTTATCAGTTTTCTTTCGACCGCCCTCTGTGCCACTTGAAGTTTGCTGATGCTCTCTTGAGTGAGGACCCAGGTTTTGGCACCATACGTAACACGAGACCTTAAAAACTGCTCTAGATGTGAGAAGAAATTTATTAAAATCAATTCAATCCAATAACCTGATATTTCGACCGAAATATTGCGTTAAAACTTTTTTCTTTGGGGCCTTTATGCTAAGTGCATTTTTAAAATGTTTGAAGAAAAAATAAAACGATTCATGTTTTTTTGACGACCCATTTACACGTACTAAAGTTTATACCTACATGAATTCATTTTTTTCGAAAATAAATAATACAACTAAATACGTACATAAATGCTTATTTAACATACACACATGATTTATATTGCAGTCTATGAAGGTAACAAAGCAAATGAATACCAACAAAAGTCATGGAACCTTTTTTTTAATAAGTTCATTCCTAACGTCGAAACCGTTGGTAAGTAATTGTATTTACATTTTAAAGGTTTAAAACCTTATAGGTCACTGAAGGTGGTCGGTAGTATTTTCAATCCTACAATACAAAATAACTTTCGCATAAAGATTAAATGAATATGAAAAATAAACAGGGTATTTTTCTTTTTAAGTAATAAAGTAAACAAAACAGAATCATTAAATGAAAACAAATAATATATCAACAGTTAATTAAATAGGTAAGTTTGAAAAAAAATTTTCCTTCAAATTGTATAATTCCTTATTTCGATGGATTTCGTTAACCATCTATACTAATATTATAAATGTGAAAGTTTGGATGGATGGATGTTTGTTACTCTTTCACGCCCGAACGGCTGAACGGATCTGGATGAAATTTGATACAGAGATAGAATATAGTCTGGAATAGCACATAGGCTACTTTTTATCCCGGTAAAATGTATGGTTCCCGTGGGATAGATGTTTGAATTTTTCATACTTTTTATCGCGGGTAACACCGCCGGGTGCAGCTAGTTATGTATAAGTACATATACGTGCGCGAGTGTAAAATTTCGAAATAAAACGGTGAAATTTAAATTTCAAGTTCTCCCAATAAGACGGGTAATTTGTCAGTAAAGTGTCCTCCACGCTAAGCTACTAATTAAGCTTAGTCTATGGACTAAACTTGCACACACTGTGTTAATAGATGAATCCTTGCAAATAATCTCGCCTATTTATGGTCATGCCTGCTTGACGAGAGTTGGCAAAATACCTAATCACGCAATTAGAAAACTAATCAAACTCGAAGGACGGTACTATGTACTCAGTTTTCCTAAGCCTTTAGTCATTACTACATATCTAACTGTGAGGTATGTGATATAGCAATTAAAAAGCGCATAAATTTGAAACTTCAATAGCCTAGAGGTTAGAGAAGCCTCTCCTTCGCTGTCAAAACGGAGAGGTACCAGCATCATTCCCTACATCAATCACAGATTGAATTACAGTTGCGAGAGTCTTATCTAATAACAAGCTTTAGTTGTAGACATTTGAAAGGACAATAATAATGTGTTTATCGCACATTAGTACATACTTATCTTTAAGATATATGGTTGTAACTTAAGATTTAGTACATAGGCGAAGTGTCTACCTGTCGGGATGTAGGCACAGTACCCAACAGATTTCACAAATTTACTTGCGCGAAACATCCGATTGGGCGTTGACAATAGTTTACGCTCTGAGTAAAATAATCATATTTTGTACAGACAATAGAATTCCTTTTATTATTTACGTAATAATAATACGTACCTTCTACCTGTCTGCTTATTTTTTACTTGAAAGATGACGGTTTCAGATACAGTAACATTGGGCACCTTTTTTCAAGTACAAACAGTAGGTTATACATAAAATTAACCTTTTATTTTTAAGCATAAATAAAGTCAATGTTACCAAATTTCAATTCGGCGTTCTTTGCTGGATTTGGTGAGCGTGTATCAAGGCTCAGCTAATTGAGGAATTTCAGCCGTACAAAGGGTTCGTCCACAACCGTGCACTAGTAACTTCATATGGACACAACCCCGTATAAGAACTATGAAATAAAATAATGTTAAATGTGTAAATCGTGAAATTCAATTTAAAAATGCATTAGCATTCAGGAACCTCTGTACAACAAGTAACAATTATGCCCATCTTAGTAACTATAATAATACATCCCCATAACCCAAAAAAAAAACAATTATAGAATCGCTAAGATTACTATACAAAATATTATCTATCAATCAACGCAAACTACAAGAAAATAGATTAATGTATTTTTATTGAATTATCCACACAAAGCATCCTGGCATTAAAGAGTACGCGATTGCTTATGATTGGACTGTTTATACTGTACAGTCGGGTTGTTAACTCGGCAATCCACTCAGTCGGGTGTGAGAAGCGACGCGCAGACGTAGTGCGGCTATTTTGATTAGAGCGTCGCGTGAACCGCGGACTTTATTACGAACAGTTGAATGAAAAAAGTGCGTGCACCTAAAAATATACTAAATGTAAGAATTCTTAATATTTCTTTAAAATATTTTCAAAAAATAAAATTACTTTCGTACTCGTCTCCAATAGGCAATCATAGAAAATAGATGCCTAATGCTGATGTGTGCCTACTTTCATTTCTGCACAGTTAAGTAAACGTGTGCCAGTTAAAAAGAAAACCATTGAATGTTAGTATGACTAAGCGTCATTATATTTTTATAACACCCTCATTTTTGAGGATTACAATACATCTTAGATGTTTGAAAGTAATTTGAATCTAAACTTTCTACATTAACTTGCGAAAAAAATGGGGACAAGTTTATGTACAATTCAAGTGTTCTTTTGTGTTGTATTGCTTGTGTTAATTTAGCACACAGAAGCTAATCAAAACACCAACCAAAATAGACCGTAAACGATGACTCTTTGGGTACTTACTTGCTTTGCGCAGTACTATATGTCGTTTGATAAAGTTATAAAATGTCTATAAATTGGGGGGTTATTGTATGTCGCTTTTCTGTTGTTATTATTACATAGTGCATATTTGATTGTTACCTGTTTTGTGTTCAATCGATAAACAAAAAAATAAATAGACTTCGTAAACAAAATGTATTAGGGCTATTTCATTGAGCTACACAAAATAGCTGCTATTGTCTTTATTTTCAAACGGCCTATTATTCATTAACTACTTACTTAGGTTAACTGTTTGGCCCACGATTGTTATCTTGCACTTGTTTAAAACAAAATAATGGTGAGCAGTCCTCCAATTTGAGTAGCATTTGAAAATTGGGCGGCAAATCTTTAAAAAAATATTTTCGTTTTCCACACACACACGGATTTATTTGAAGAGCAAAACAGCTATCGGTAAAATTGAAATTATTATCGGTTTGTAAACGCTCTATAATAACAGCTTATAGGTATTCCTTATTGGGTAGCTTTTGTTTTGAATTCCTCAATCTTCACAGTCATGATGAGGAAAATACGTAGGTACTCGTATGTGAGGAAACCTTAACTCGTATCTTCGTGTCTACCTTTGAGTCATGGCCGGTCATGGGAACGAATCCTACCTATTTACCGCAGTCATTGGCATTTGGAATTTCCATTATAAAACTCTAATATAACGGAAAATGTTAACAGGTGATAAAATCTTTTTTATTCGGACATAATACTATCCGTGAAATCTGGGTGTAACATAGTGTATCTGTTTAACAAAAGCGGGAGCAGACGTCACGTAGGATTTGCATATTGCACGTTAGTTTTTTTTTTTATCAAACGACTGGCTTTCGTTATTGTATTGAAATAACATAATATTACGAAATGCGCGACTCCTTCCAGCCAAGTATGTAAATATTTAACCTAGTTCACGAGTATCTGACACGTAACTCGGATCGCCGGCCATGCTGACATTGCGCATCTTTCGTATTTCCTAATGAAATCAAACATTTAGGTTTTTTGGGGTATTTTGAATGGTTGTTGATTATTATTGTTTTAATTTTATATTATAATACTATCCTAATTATGTGTCAATAATATGAATATGGACGCGAAATTTAGTTTTTTTTTTTTAAATAATGTAGGTACAGTTTGTTTGGTAAATAAAATTATCGCCAAACGAACACACCAACTATACGGTGCCACACTAAGCAACGCTTGTATTATATTAATGCCGTACAATGGACTAAAAAAATACATATTAAACATCCATGACTGATGAAATCATTTCTATTACTTACTTATATTTAAATTAGCAATTAAATTTATTCGTTTGATTAAATGTATGATTTTCATTTTATAATTAGGTACTGACGTTATAAAAACTCCAATTAAGCCATGTAATTAATAATCTGGGATAAAGTTTAAGCTATTTCTGGTATCATGTAGAATCAGGTTTGTGACGTAAATGTTAAGGTTGACTCCTATATAACTACGAGTTCAATACAATTCACCGCTACATACCGAGGTGAGTAATTCTTTCACATCTACCTGCTTTCGTGGCGGGACAGCCAAAATATGACTTGGCCGAGTATCAATAGGTTATTCCTTGCCAAATCAAAGAAATGTAATTACATACGATAATTGAAATGAAATAAATAAAAGTAATCTTACGCATTTTATCGCGTTTTATCTGTTTTTACGTTCTCGTCGCTTCGGCTGCTTTACAGCAACCATGGTCACGGGCGGACTGAGGTGATTGACGTGCTAGTGTCATAGTTTGAACCGGGGTACCCTCATATTTAGTTGTTGCTTGCGGTCCGATCTACGCACGATCTATTTTATTTCAATGTGTATTCGCGTAAATATAAGAAATCAATACATTCGTTAAATTGTGAATTTCCCTACATCACTATGCAATAGGTAGGTACAATAATATTATCGCGTTAAATGGGGAAATTATATTAGGTAGTTTAGTTAATTTATTAAAATGTTATTACAATGACATAGTCTATAACCAAGTTGGTCATACATACTTAAATAATTATATTTCTCATACTATATGTAGTTGTCCACATGACCGAGACCAACCATGAATCAATTTAAATTATGATTAAGTAGGTATATATAGATTATGAACCACTATATTCGGTGTAACAATAACACTGTAAAATGGGCTAACAGTAGGATATAAAAATCACATTTTGAAGAAAAAAATAAAATAATTCGACATAAAAAAATTGCACCGTGTACTGAGTACACGGCGAAACGCTACTGGATCGCCTTGTATACAAAAAATAAACATACTTTACACATTTATTTTATATATGAACGTGCTCGATATAATTTACTGATTCATCGGAAAATATTTTACACATTTTTTGTCATACCTTGGGTAGCCAAGTTGTAGGTATAGAAGGTTAAACTTTTATTTATACTTGGGTAAATACTTGGCAGTTTATAACAAGTTTGCTTAGCTGTTATAATAATTCACAGTTGCGGAGTCATAGCGACTTTGTTTTTTTTGGCACTGTTACAACACTCAAAACTATATATAATTTTTCTTCACCCTTCAAACTGTTGAATTGTGTCGACAAATAGTAATTCAGTCAATAGGTATAGCGATGACTAAATCGCGATACTAATTTATGTCCAGAGAATGTTCCAGACGGTCCGTTTTAAATTACTCATACTATGATAATACGCGTAGCTCATATAGGTATTTGGGTTAGTATTCCGTTAAAATTCTGTAATCTCGGACGTCATGAACCTGTTACATTGCTGGCTGCACAATAGAGTAGATTGACATACTCTTCACGGACGCTTCAAACTCCGGTTTGCACCTCTGGGATTTCTAGATATCATGTGCGTATAAGCACAGTCGGATAAAAATCTGCAACCACTCAATGAGCAGAGCGTTCTTTATTTTGTTTTGTTTTTGAATTACTTTCCAAATCAAATGGTATCCCGTCACACGTTTTATTGCTAGAAACGTAGCAATAATTCATTTACCAGATAACGTATTTATTTTAATTAATCCATTAGATAAATATATGCAAAACAGGAAAAATACTAGATTGCATTAGTCAGTTGATAAGTGAAGGTACTTAGCTATTGCTCGTGTGTATGTTTACTTAAAGTATTATAAACAATAGTTTACTTCGAAATATTATTATTTCGAAGTAAACTATTGTTTGTAATACTTAAAGCAACATTGCAGATGATATTATTGCCTATGTATAATTTAATGATAAATATTAATTATACAATGCATATATTGAGTAGATATCAACCGTTTGATCCAATTTATAGTTATCATACAATGTAACAAGTTTTGACGGCATAATTTTACATCTAGTGGTAAATTCGATTGGTACAGAAATATTCGATCTCTCATTCGTTATTCGAATACCTTTAAAACTCATACTATGCGTTAGTTTCTCTGATGACTTCGTTGAAATAAAATCTCTTGCCGTGTGTTTCATCCTGTTCATGTTTTCTTATCTCACAAACGAATTGTTGTTCAGTTTTTAGTTGTGTATGCGTCCTGAGTATTTTTCCAGTGCGAAGCTGGGCCACGACACTATAGCAAACAACAATAACAACTTTGTACTAACTTTGTATTATTGATTTTTATATAGCGAATATTTCCATAAAAATAAGACAATAAAAGTCATAATTAACTGAATAGACAGTCAAGAACCTAATTACACACTGATAATACTTTGAAATAAACTGCAAAAGAGGATGGAATATTTTACAATCATCTAATATAAAAGCGCACCAATCACCTAGGTTATCATCTTGAATAACCTACAAACCAATAATAATTAAATAAACCGTCACAATATTACCTCAAAATAATGTTACTGTTAACTTTTTCAATAAATAGAATGTGGGGAAATCCTGCATCCTGCATATCTATAGTTACCTATTACCCAAATTTTGCTATTTGATGGGGTGATCAACAAATTGCTTTTAGCACCACATTTCGCTGGCGATATCTCAGTATTCAGAAGGCAATCCCACAGCTCACTCAAATAACATCATACATATAAATAAAATTGGAGTGTCTGTTTGTAATATTAAAATAACCGCTTTTTACTAAGTGCATTTGGATGTATATGTATACACGTTACCTATACCGAAACAACATTTTTTACAATTTTTGTCTGTCTGTCCGTCTGTCTGTCTGTCTGTTTGTTCCGGGTAATCTCTGAAATGGCTGAACCGATTTTGACGGGAATTTCACTGGCAGATAGCTGATGTAACAAGGAGTAACATAGGCTACTTTTATTTGAGAAAAAAAAAATGGATCTCTCGAAAAAAAATTAAAACCAATGTTGCAGCGCCGCGCCTGATTAAAGTTTGATAGCAACAATCTGCAATGCGTCCCGCGGGATCAGAACGCGAGCAGGCTGTTGCCAACGGCTGAGTCTTTGTTAAATACCACGCGGACGAAGTCGCTGGCAACAGCTAGTATTATTTAAGATTTAAGGGATCGGCTCTGAGGGCGAACCAAATACCAACACGCTTTCAGACCTTTGTGTTCCTTTAAAATAAATTTATTCTACGTACCTAGGTACCTGGCTACCTTTGCCCTTGGCACATGACTAAACACCGTTGGCTAATAATTTTGTGACTAATTCAAGCAATTTCAACCTATCCACATGAAAATAATACGTCGCGTCCAAACTACGGCGCAATCAATATCACCACACGCTGATGTTTAATCAATTTCAAATACAATTGATTGTACTTTCAAGCAATTTTCTGTACTATTCGAAGGTGATAAAGCTGAAAATGGTGAACATGTATCAATCAGACCAATTATGTCGTTGATTGCCAGTTCAGTTACACTGACTGGCACGATGTGTAAATGCTACAAACGTTACGCATGGTAACAATAGAATACCCAATTACAGAAATAAATAGGTATATTATTTAATCTATATTAATAAAAATTAAATTATGTTCGTTGGTGCGCGCATAATTGGAGAACGGCTGAACGAATTTGGTTTAATTTTTTTTTTAAATGTTCATAATTGTCAAAATCAGGTTTGTAGTTGTGTTCAGAAAATTGTCCAGAAAATGGTAAAATTTGGGAAAAAAATGTTTTTCTGACAGTACCGGAGTCCGTTTTACAGCCCTAAGGAAGGAAACGCAATTCTACTTCCATTGTACCGCGGCAATCACGTTCAATTAAACCAATGTACTGTATAGAAGAAATGCACCGCGTAATACACAACAAGTTGTCAGCGAAGAAGAAGGTCGTAGCCTAGTTGGTAAAACCATCTGATAAATCGGCGCGTAGCTCAGTCGTACCATTGATCGAATTATACCATCTTTAAACATCACATGGAGATGGCCATCCGGCTTCTTTTTGGCATCTATGATAGTTGCTACGGGCGGGCAGTCAAAAGCCGGAACAAATATTAAAAAAGTAAACCCTTAGGTTACCGCGCCCACTAGTTGGGTCTTGGAGGACAGATGTAAATATATACCAGGAGTCCACTTTATCAAGCTGACCCAACAAGAAACAAAATATGGTGAAAATACTACCTCGTAAGAAGAGAGTTGTAAAGCGAGATTATTTATGCAATATACTTATACCATTCTACAAAATTATTAACACCACTTAGTCAAGCTTGCCAAAAGATTCTAGCTCTCCAATCTTTGAAGCCATTCGTAGTGTTTACCCTTCATATCTTCAAGTAAGAAACCTCCTTGGAAAGGAATATTTTTCTGTTACACAACCTAACCTACAACCGTATTTTGCTAATGGGATTCACTACACCGACCCCTATACATATATAAAAAAAAACCACAAACGATATTTCCTATTTCGTATGTTTACTTATCATTTCATAAGATTAGTAGTAGCAATTGCTAAGAGCCTTGCGATCTGATTGACCATCGAATCATATCTTTGACCTATTTTATTCTCTAATTTGTTTTTTTTTTTCGATTGAAATGGTATGTTATCAAGCGACCTAGCTTCGACAGTCAATAAATATGCCTAATCTTGAACCAGACTGAATTATAAAATAAACAATCGCATTGCGGAAGTTTCCGGCTGTGTGTA
Organism: Pheosia tremula; assembly: GCA_905333125.1. Classification (NCBI taxonomy): domain Eukaryota; kingdom Metazoa; phylum Arthropoda; class Insecta; order Lepidoptera; family Notodontidae; genus Pheosia; species Pheosia tremula. The sequence goes on along the minus strand of HG995404.1, from coordinate 6,533,691 downwards.
CATGCGATAACGGCTAGTGAATAGCCTAGAACGCAGCGTACCTACTACGCTTTATCAAGGCCATAGGATGGGGAAGGATAAACAAAATGTGATGATAAGGAATTAGAACAAATGATAGCGTTCAATTAGGAGGATTTTGATTTGACAAAAAGGCTGTGTGCAAATTATATATAATTAAATATTTTTGCTATAGCAAAAATAAACTATGCTAATCAATTTTATTTCATTAATCGACGGTTCAGATGCGGTCAACGTACCTGTATTTTTTATGTGATATTTTAGTTGATGTACTTATATCGACGCGTTGCAATTGTACCTAATTGAATGGTCAAAACATCAATAGCAATGCATAGTATTGTAATATTGTCAGACAACTACTGTTTAATTAAAGATGAGTTTGCTTTCGACGGTAAAACAAATGTAAAGCTTTTTTAAAAAACTAATTTCAATTGTTTATTTTCATTAATTTGACAAGACAAATAGTTTCTCGTCGTCAATCCAGAAAATACAAGTAAATGAGCACAACCTTGTATACACTCAAATTATAATTATCGGTAATGTATACCCATGTCTTATCAAGTTCTAATAATGTTTCGTATTTTCCACAGATAAATACAACCCAAATGGATTATTCCCGCATAGAGCTGGAACAAATAGTCAACACACCAGTATTCCGCTGTTCATATTAGAATAGTGCGTGCGACAGGGACAGTAATAGAACTAGAAAGTGAAGGCGATAGAAGTGGTTTGGTGAAAGTGATTCCGTGGTATTGTTCGTGCCGAAGCAAGAATAAAGCCGGGCGCGCAAGAAATGACAATAATGGGTGGGAACAATAATGTGGTCCCGTTGCTTCCCCGGACTTCTGTTCAACTGGATTTCAAGAATATAACGTGTACTATGAACATGTTCGCACTCAATAAGATGCAGATTGGTAAGTTTTTTGCCAGTTCTCCTACCCGAGGTTAGGGTGTCAAGGGCTTTAGCGTTTTGATACAGAACTGGGTTACAAATTACAATGCTGCCAAATACTGAATCGCTGCTTAATTTTTGTCCGACGCATAATTAGTACATCTCAAATTTGAGCTATTTGCTCTGTGTTTGAGTGTTCGGTGGCTATGCCCGCCATACACAATGAAAGTACACATTAAACAAGTATCAAAGTAGATAGAATATAATATTCTCTTTCAGATATCTGCCTACTTGTCTAGTGTACACACGAAGACCCTTGTTACTTGTTTACGCGCGTACTGTCCACGTATAAACCGGGATTAAAATTGACGCCATGGCAGATTTTTTTTCTTATCATTGCGTGTCACGGTCATGTATGTAGTGTCAAGGGCTCAAAGGCGATAACAACACTAATAACGCGTCACTTGACTTTGGCAAAATTGTACAAAAGGATAGAGCCATATTCCAAAAAAAAAACACTAATAAGCGTATTAGATGGCATACATGGGTCAACTATACATAAAGAAAAAAAATATTCGGCCGGTTATTAATTTTGTCTGGAAGTTGGTACTTAGGGATATCAATGTGAAATAGGATCTATCTACACTGAGATAATATAAGGAATGGATTTTGATTTTCGAACGCTCGTAGTTATTTATTGTCGTTTTTTGTAGTATTTTTTTAATAATTTATATTTTACCAAGATAAATAATTAGTTATGTTTTTAATCACAGGTCATAGAACCAAGGGTACTTCTTGTTTCCATGATCTGTATTATTAATCGTTGCAAAAATAACAGGTAGGTATCTACCATGAACATTGAACTTTAATACAAAACATTTAAAGTAACACGTTTTCGTACGTCATCATTTACGTATCACATAAAATAATTAGCTTTTTTAATCTTGTAATTAATTAAATATGTATATTTATTACCCATAATAATATAGTCATTATTTTAGTTGCTATACATTGTGCAGTCAGCAGCCTCTTTATGTAACTCTGTTTCAATCATTACGTATATTTCTATCAACTAATTTATTCGATAGAAATACGAGACATTATTGAAACAGATTTGCAACTAGGGTGTAATTTGTTTGCAAACCTGTTTCAATCATCTCGCGTATTTTAACGACTAATTAGTGGATAGAAATACACGAAATGATTAAAACTAACTTACATAACGGGCCTGCTGTTCTGTATCTAAATCCAAGTTAGGTGTTGTAATATGAGTTATCTATCATATGCCTACACGGCTTCGTCAAATCGATATCCTTTGGCAGTATAAACACGTTCGAAATGATATAATCTACACGATACTGGATTCAACAGAATTTCTCCTTGCATAGTTTATACTGCATTACGTAAAACTCTCAAGGTAAGCGCCCACAGGTCTGCTTTATACACATTGGACGATAAGGTAAGCAGGAACTCTTAATGTAATCGTAACGTCATCGAGAAACCATGCTGTCACTTTCGTACTTAATTATGAAAACTGTTCATACCGAGGGGGTTGGAAGACGCTTACGCTATCGTAACGCTATGTAAAAAAAGTATTTGAGCCGCTGACCGAGTGCGTCCACTGTATCTGCGGCATTTGAATTGTCGACGCAACGGCGATATACAAAGGAATTTTACTATAGGTAATCCATGTTACTTCATCGGCACAATCGGAAATCTTTATGACGTCATTGATATACACTGGAGCGTCGGCAATACCACAAGGCCAATGCGTACAGTTCGTCCAGTACTATTAAAAATATTCTAAAGTCAGTTTTATAAAATCTGCCTGATTCGCACGATGCAGACATGTGGGCGCTTACCTCTAACCGCCTAAGCCGGTATCTAAGCAGTGACCGACGAGCTGACATCATTTCTAGGTCATTATTGACTTTATATAATATCATAATGGTAGTGTTTACATGCGTTGCAGTTGCAAGCGTGTAAAAGTTAAATACTAAGAACTATAACATTACACTTAAGTACTATGTATGTTGTTTTTGTTATCGTTTCATATTTGTTATGATTTCTAAGGAGATTAGACATAAGATCTTAACCTCCATTGATTTATCTGTGCTGACGTATCTCAGTCATAGTTGGAATAGGTTTTTAACCGACTTCAAAAAGGGGGTAGGTTCTCAATTCGGTTGTATTTTGTTTTTCTTGTCTCTAGCATGGTGAATTAAGGCCAGAATCTCCCGTTAAGTGGAAGTCTGCCCAGTCTAATGGCATGAGCTCACTCCCTAGGCCCCTCTCCCTAGCTCCCCTCCCTATAACATTGAGGTTTTATTGTGGGTGGACTGCAATTCATCTCCGCCTACCGCTTCGGGGATTACAGGCGTGATGATGATAATTTAATTTAAATAAATATAGCCAGACGAACACACCAACTATACGATCCCAAACTAAGCGATACTTGTATTATGGGTACCGTACAATGGACTGGGGGCGAACCCAGTATTACTTATATAGATATTAAACATCCATGACTTGGGTAAAAAAATTCGTGCTCAACACAAAGTTTGCCCCTACCAGGATGCGAACCCGGGACCTTCGGCACAGAAAGCAGGGTCACAACTAACTGCCCTATTCAGGCCGTCGGTATTATTTAGATTTTAGTATGTAATACCACTACCACTGGGTACGTATTTATTTTTCAATGGAAGCTAAAAAATAGTGGAACCCACCCACTGAATGAACATTCTTGAATGATATTTAAAATGCAATAGACTATTGATATCAAACCAGTAATTAAGAAACCAGTCAGAGCACGTGCGCTATAATATTAATCTCGCGATATCCACATTATTTCTCGAACGGTTTATTGACATATGTGACGTCAATATTAACATTTTAAATTGAGTATTGTTCACACGCGCGCTTTTTTGTATTAAATATATATAATAATTCCAGCCCTTTTTTAATGTCCCACTGCTGGGCACGGGCCTCCCCTCGATGCGAGGGGGGATGAGGCCATAGTCCACCGCGCTGGCCCAGTGTGGGTCGGCGGACTTCACACGTCTTTCGAGGGGTACTCTCAGACATGCAGGTTTCCTCATGATGTTTTCCGTCACCGTTTAGCAAGTGATAATCATGGTTGAAAATGAGATTCGCACATGAAAAATGCCAGAAGTGCGAGCCGGGGTTTGAACCTGTAATCCTCGTTACAGAGGCAAGCGTTCTACCAACTCGGCTATCACTGCTTTTTTATGCTATCAGCGCTTTATTATGTAAAGAAAATCAAGGAGAACAAGGAATACAGTTTATTTACCGCATACAGACAACACATAACTTAAGATAATAAAAATAGATATACCTACTATCATAAAAACAACTCTTTTAATTGTTCGTTTGTTTGCTGTGCGCATAGCGTGTAGAACTTAGCACGTAGACCTTTCACCAGTGACGTTGTAGCTCGTCACAGCGTAATGAACAGATAGTATAATAATAAATTACCAAGGTAATAATGATTGACTGGCTTTCTCTACTCACAATTGGTCGAAACTTATAAATACTGTAGCCCAATTTCATTCGCCTAGTATTTTTGAATAGTTTCATTGACAAGTTCCACATGAATGTATTTTATAAAATGGTCTACCTTGACCTACCTTAACTAGACTCAGCAAGAGTAGGCTTTGTGGGGTTTTTTGTACAAGTGATATCGAGAGACATTCTAACATTAATTTTGAATTATCTTTATTATTATTTTTATAGTCTTTTTTTTCATGGGCTATTATTAGTGGTTGAAAAAAAAATCAAAGTTGATAAAATCGGGCCACCCGTTCATGAGAAATGATGTAACTAACTCGACTTTGTTATATATATATTGATTCTGCTGATGCATGAAATCCCGAATACCCACATAACTGTTACATTTATGCAATTCACTAAAATATTATCGGCTGCTTTCTCGAATCGTACTCATTATTTTTGCATAGCAGACTAAAATGTCGGAAAAAAGCCGCAATAAGAGATATTTAGATAATTTTAACCAAAACCATGTACAATAGTTATGAAATTTGAAATTTTAATCGAAATCACCAGCTATAAATATATAGATAATGTTTACAAACCATTGAAAAGTGCTGCGGTACATTCACGTTGGGCATCAAATAAAATAAACATAGAATAAAAAAAATATCTATACATATAAATAAAATTGGAGTGTCTGTTTGTAATATTAAAATAACCGCTTTTTACTAAGTGCATTTGGATGTATACACGTTACCTATACCGAAACAACATTTTTTACAATTTTTGTCTGTCTGTCTGTCTGTCTGTCTGTCTGTCCGTCCGTCTGTCTGTCTGTCTGTCTGTCTGTCTGTCTGTCCGTCTGTCTGTCTGTCTGTCTGTCTGTCTGTTTGTTCCGGGTAATCTCTGAAATGGCTGGACCGATTTTGACGGGAATTTCACTGGCAGATAGCTGATGTAACAAGGAGTAACATAGGCTACTTCTATTTTAGAAAAAAAAAAATGGATATCGAAAAAAAATTAAAACCATTGTTGCAGCGCTGCGCCTGATTAAAGTTTGATAGCAACAATCTGCAATGCGTCCCGCGGGATCAGAACGCGAGCAGGCTGTTGCCAACGGCTGAGTCTTTGTTAAATACCACGCGGACGAAGTCGCGGGCAACAGCTAGTTGAAAATAAATTGTAAAACTTATTGTAGAGATCCTTTTTCTCATTCTGTTGATGGAATATTTTTTGATGTTTTCAGAAAGTTGGATAATACTATTCTTAAACGTCAGTTGTGACTTACCTAGTAAGTGTACTTACACGAAACTACGGAGGTTATTACATAATTTCATTTGTATGACATGAAACAATATATAATCATAGGCAAAATGCAAGCTATAGAAAACTATAATCATAATATATAATCATGTCCATCACATTATCACATATATATGACGTCTTTATGCGAAGTTATAAATAAAAAATACGTGCCAGTAAATCAGTTGAACGCATTTCATCTACAAGTCAAATGTGTCTTGATGATGAATAGTCAAATCGCGACTTGAATAGTAATGAACAAGTTACTACTGTATACATTTAGTAGCAACTCTTTAGTTGTTGGGAAGTAATTTAATTAATAATTAATACAATTGCTGAAGGTACTTACATACGGCGATAGCAAACCTCACTAGGAAACCTAAACGTCTTTCGAAATTAGAGTGATGTTTCCCAAAACGCAGTGGTCCAACAGACTGGACTATGGCCCGTATCCCCTCGCATTAAGGGATACTAATGTGCCCAATATAATGACAAAAGGGTCACCCGCTGCCGTATAATATTTTATTCTGTATGTATGCATGACTATAGGAAACGCACTAAATAATAAAAGTATCATCGTTTTGTTCATAAAACATTTTGACATCAACTTCATAAACACTTACATAGTATATTTTATTAAGTAGTGGGTATTAATGATATGCACTTGTGATCACAATACTGTTATAGATATTAGAAATATTAGTAGTAACGATTTAGTAATAAATAGCCAACTCATCCGAACTCCTGATTTTATTTTGGTTTATATAATTATATCGACACTAAGACCCTACACAAGGATTGGCAGCCAAAAGCTGCGGTTGCATTCTTAAAACATATATGATGCCGGACAGAGGAAAAAGTCGGCCATAGGCCATAAAGGTTATCGCTAGTGCTAACTAACATTTTAATTTTAAACTACATTATTTTATGCACAAAACTGTACAAGTAGGTAAGTACAATATTATCAGTACCGGCGGCTGAAATCTTTGAAGCCACCTCTACACATAAAATTATGCTGAAATGACCTGAATATTCATTTTCAAAATCAAATAAAATAGTTTATATAAACTCTCAATAACTCATACATGCTACTGCCGAACCACTAATACTGACAAGCGCAATTTCGAAGAAACTCAAACTGAAGTAAGATTATACAGAACTAGCTGTTGCCCGCGACTTCGTCCGCGTGGTATTTAACAAAGACTCAGCCGTTGGCAACAGCCTGCTCGCGTTCTGATCCCCCGGGACGCATTGCAGATTGTTGCTATCAAACTTTAATCAGGCGCAGCGCTGCAACATTGGTTTTAATTTTTTTTCGAGAGATCCAATTTTTTTTTCTAAAATAAAAGTAGCTTATGTTACTCCTTGTTACATCAGCTATCTGCCAGTGAAATTCCCGTCAAAATCGGTCCAGCCATTTCAGAGATTACCCGGAACAAACAGACAGACAGACAGACAGACAGACAAAAATTTTAAAAAATGTTGTTTCGGTATAGGTAACGTGTATACATCCAAATGCACTTAGCAAAAAGCGGTTATTTTAATATTACAAACAGACACTCCAATTTTATTTATATGTATAGATATAGACCATTTGTACGAACATCGATAGGTAGTATAGAACATTGGTAAAATAATTTAAACGATGGACATATTTATAGGAATGTAAAGCACGCACAGGCGAAGAATACCATTACCGTTGGAACAATACAATCATGAAAGAATATTAACATCGCATCGGCCGTACCGAAAATCAATGCACGTATTTTATGACAAAGTGACATTGAAAATTGCGTCACTATTGTTCGTGGAACTTTGCCCAGAACATGCCGGATACTTCAATGTGAATACATTTACTTACTTAAGTGGACCAATAATTACTGGATAAGCCCTAAAATATTACCTATGAAATTGTAGTGCAATTTCGACATATGAACTCGTTTGCTTTGTTTTTTAATCGCAATTTCACTGATACAAATACATATATATATATATATATCATGTCTGTTTTAGTATGTTAGGTAATACCAGTTTCGGAAGACAAATAGTGAAAAGGTACTGACTTTTCGGTTTTTTTATTAACAGGGAAATTGTGGTATGTGGCAGGTACCATGTTGCAAAAACAATAGCATACTATTCGCCACAAAGGAAATGAATCATCCCAACAACCATTGTTTAAACACAAAAACATTATTAAATATTCAAGATGTTAAATCTCTGGGGTATAATATTTTTATAAGGCTCTTCAGAAACGACTCGCTAATGTTCCGCTTGACATGCTTAGTTAGGAAATGCAATCTTTGTTTCCAAAAATGTATAATCTTATCCAGGGAAACTTACTGCGAAAACCATTTGGTGAAGCTTACTATCCAACCATGTCGCATTTATTAATTAAATTAATAAATATGGCAAGGAAGACAAGATTTTGTTGAAAACACCATAATTTTCATAAATTATATGAAAATGATAGCCAAGCAGTGATAGCCAAGTTGGTAGAACGCTTGCCTCGATAACGAGGATTGCAGGTTCAAACCCCGGCTCGCACCTCTGGGATTTTTCACGTGCGAATCTCATTTTCAACCAAGATTATCACTTGCTAATCGGTGAAGGAAAACATCGTGAGGAAACCTGCATGTCTGAGAGAACTCCTCGAAAGATGTGTGAAGTCTGCCAACCCGCACTGGGCCAGCGTGGTGGACTATGGCCTAATCCCCCCTCGCATTGAGGGGAGGCCCGTGCCCAGCAGTGGGACATAAAAAAGGGCTAGAATTATTATTATTATTATATGAAAATGAATCAACCATTAGTATACATGGTTGATTCATTTTCTGAACTACATTTAAAAAGTGTTAGAAGCAATATTTTAACTTGAATCGTTCTACAGATCAGAAGAGAATCCTGAAAGGTGTGTCGGGATGCTTCAAGCCAGGGGAATTGACAGCCATCATGGGACCCTCGGGCGCCGGCAAGACCACACTGCTCAATATCCTTGCTGGCTATTCGTAAGTTTGATTACATTTTATCAGCTATTAATACACTAACAATTCTTAACGATGTTGCGACTGAAATTGGATCAAGTATGGACAATTACCGCTGAAAAACTCAAACAGTCCTCAAAAGTGAAATGAGCTATTTAAAGAGGAATTCCTGATATTTATTTTACTAAAGACACATTGGTTAACGCAATCTTTAATTAAATGCCGTGTACTTTAAACTACCGTGAATAACAATGACTGTATATAATTTTATTCATTCTAGTACCTATACTTACTATTTAGCACCTACCGTATTCCGTCTGCCTGCAGAATGAAATATAATAATACATCAAAATGTACTATAGGCATCTATAGCAAATATTACATGGCGATGATATACTGAAATAGACCTTCGTCTTCCTAGAAAAAAAATGTCCGAATCGGTTCATAAATGACGGAGTTCTGAGGTAACAAATATAAAAAAACATTCGAATCGAGAAAATCCTTTTTGATTTCTTATTTTTACGTGAATACTACACATTGAAATGAAACTAATTGTTCGAATTTTATCGCGTTTTTTTTATGTTTTTACGTTCCCGACGTTTCGGCTGCTTTACACCAACCATTAAATCCAAAACCAAGCGCACCATTGCACGACTTCAAGACACTGTGAGCACCTTCTGCGTAGATCAGACCGCAAGCAACAACTAAATATGAGTGTACCCCAGTTTAAACTATGAAACTAGGACGACAACCACCTCAGTCCTCCCGTGACCATGGTTGCTGTAAAGCAGCCAAACCTCGGGAACGTAAAAACATAAAATAAGCGCGATAAAATTCGAATAATTAGTTTCATTTCAATAAGAACCTTCGTCTTTTTTAATAAAATTAAGAAATACATTTATATCATTTATGGAGTTACTATGTTCAACGACTCTAGAATACCGTATTGTGAATGTATTTTATATTGCACTACGTAAGTAATTAAAGTTTTTATTATAATAAGAAACCTGTTTTTATAGGTAAATTAATTTATAATTCATGTATTATGAGCCGACTGGGTCAAGGTTTAATGCAAAATAATGTTTGTTAATATAATAATAGTTACAATATAGCATTATGCGGTAACCGGTTACTCTTGATCTGGTCATTACCCTTTTGATGAACCTAGTAAGTCATAAAAATACTTTTTGATGTTCTTATTTTGAATTAAGAATTTATACTCAACATTAGCATTGTACTCTTTAATAATTTTACGCCTGGTAACAGGCATTGTATGTGAAGGGCTTTGCATAAATTATTCTCAACCATTCTCGCTAAGGTTGGATACAAAACCTTTTTCGTCGATTAGCACTGTCGACTTTCCTTACATTTTCGTTTATTAATCCATGTCATAAAATTGTAACACTTATCGCCAAAGTTTGATCAAACACCCATACTCAACTCTGAGAGATGTTCAGTTTCAAGGCGTCATATAATAAAATGCTAAATAGCAATGACTCAAACAGTTGAGTTGGACTGAATAATTGTTTGAGTAGCGTTTGAGTATTTGGTCGTTTATACTAAAAATAAATAAATAAATATAAATATCGCCACACGAATACACCAACTATACGGTCCCACTTTAAGCTTAACGCTTGTGTTATGGGTACCGTACAATGGACTGAGGGTGAACTCGGTATATATTACTTAAGTATATATATATTAAACATTCATGACTCGGGTACAAACATTTGTGCTCATCACACAAAGCTTGTGTCCCTACCCCGGTCCCCGGGTCCCGGGTTCGAATCCTGGTGGAGAAAGCAGAGTCACTACCACTGCGCTAATCAGGCCGTCTAATAATCATAAGCATATCAAAATCTGTTTGTCCGTAGGACGAGAGGCGCAAAAGGTGACATTGCTGTGAACGGAGTATGCGCGTGCGCTTCAAAATCAGCGGGGCGCGGCGGCGCGCGGTATATCCGGCAGCACGACGACCTGCGCGCGCACCTCACTGTCTACGAAGCTATGTCACTCGCTGCCGCCCTGAAACTTGCCGATTTTACGCATCACGAAAGGAAAGAGAAGGTAGTAAAAGAAATATACTGAAGTTAGACTTACAATAATACACCATAGGATTCTAAGAATTTAAAATGCAATTAGATAAGTAATTGAATAAGTTTTAGTTTACAAGCCACCAGTACAACCACTTTTCTCCTTTTTCAATTCCCACCTCTTTTTTGACCTCAGACTCCGAACTCCCGATGCGCTGATGTGCTGTTTCTATTATTTTTTTTCCTGTGACAGTATTAATGTAAGATGCTTACTGTATTATCTCGCATCAACATTTTGTTTAAGAATTGTAGCATAGGTTACTTATAACCTTTGTGCGTTACTTTGATTTTGTTTTTTCAGGTCTACGAAATCTTAGCTCTATTGGGTCTCAGTGGGGCATCGCAGACGATCTGCCGGGACCTCTCAGGAGGCCAGAGACGACGGCTGGCAGTTGCATTGGAACTGCTGTCAGACCCCTCGCTCATGTTCCTAGACGAGCCTACCACGTAAGTACACATCCTTACTTCGTAACTATTTGTTACAATTGTCTTTCCTTACATTTCTTATTTGTTACATGTTACTTAGTAAGTTTGACTATTAGTGGATTTAAATGGTACTTTAGACAGGGGTTAGTTATTCTATGAAATTATGTATTTTAATAGGTACTCGCAAAAGCACATGGGGTGAAATATATTATAAATGATTTCTATATATAGATGACGCCACCTGTAGTATTTGCCCGTTTTCACTGAAACTGCTCGTAAAATGGCGTATATTGTTTGTTTTGACGCATCATAATGTTTTAATGACCATGTTAGCTAGCTTTAGTCCTCGCGGACAGATATTTACGATGTAGGTAGAAACATCAATCATTACGAGGTTGAACCATAGAAACAGCTGATATGATCCTACCTTGGTTAAACAATGGGATATTTTCAAAATCCGGTCAAGTACCCGTCAAAAATATTACTAAATCAATGTTATGGGTGTCATAAATAATCAACATTAGTACCAGCTTATAATTAAAGATGTCTAGGATATTAGACATGTCATATTAGTACAATTGGTATTTATCATGTAAATTACACATAATTTTAAAAAATTGTGTTATCATTTTACGTTTTGCAACGTTAAACGTAAGCTTTAATATGAAATGAAAAAAAAAACTGTGCAAAAAAGGATGTGTGTATAAATAAAGTAGTGATAGGTAAGTGGTCGTACGGTCGCCTTGGAACCAAGGTTCGCAATTTCAAGACTCATTTCTTTATCATTACCGTAGAATTAACGCAAAATGAACTCCTTGCCCTAAATGTTATAAATGACTTTCGCAACATTTTGGCTATAACCCGTTTAGTTTATAAATACTTAATAAAATTTGATTTGATTAATTATGTATCCTTAAAATTGACTATTAAGGGCCATTTGATAATGAGTGTATACTGTATATTTGTTAATAATTACTATCCGGTCTTAACAATTATTTCTGTTACTTCTGTAAGCCGGTGGCGGGCCGATAAAGAGGTACTATCGATTACTATCAGATAAATTAGACATTATTTAGTTATAGTTGATATTAGCAAAGCTATAATAATACTTACTTGACTTATTTATTAAATGGTGATTTCAAAACTGCATCGTGATTACAACACTTAGTAATTATCATAAACATTACACACGATAAAAGATCACTCTATAAATTAAACCACCTATGTAAATACAATTAACAAGAAAATCTTGATAATCATTCAACAAAGGACTATACATAAACTAAGTATGCGTCATTAGATTACATTATAATTTGAAATATAGAATAATAGCACGGCGTAAATGCACAGAATTTATCTCTTCTCTCTCTCTCTCTCTGTCTCTCATCTCTTGTGTTGTATGTCTGTTGCATACATACAGCCTGTCAGCCACGAGGGTTGTTTACTGTCTGAAAATTACAAAAATACGAATATAACTAACTATTACACAATGTACTGTAAAACCCTATACTCAATTTATTTCACAGAATTTGTAGAGCCCATCCGTCAAATAAGTTATCGATACGGTTAATCAGCAAAATGTGGTATATGTAGTATCATAGACAAATATCCTAAATCATTGATAACTCGATGTCATAGCAAGCCAGAGACAAAGTTGTTGACATTTTAAATTTTGATCTCATAGTGGTCTGGATTCAGCAGCATCAGCCTCCCTGATCGCTTTGCTGAACAGCCTAGCGAGAGGGGGCAGAACCCTCGTTGCCACCATCCACCAGCCGTCAGCTCTGATCTTCGAGAAGATTGATACGGTGTACTGCTTACAAGCTGGCAGGACCTTGTACAGTGGGCCGAGGACCAGCTTGATCCCGGCACTGGCGAGTGCAGGGCTGAGGTGCCCACCGTACCACAACCCAGCAGATTTCCGTGAGTAAAACTATACTTATATAACATTACTAAGAATGCTAGCAAGAGGTCCTTTATACCATTGAGTATTTAAGAAACGGAACCGCCTACAGCGAAACCCTGTATCTTTTAAATTTTTTTATGTCAATTCTTGAGGGAATAGGGGGTTAAATAAATTCCAGAGCGACTCAAAATCACAGTGATCGAGATTGAACTAGTTGAATAAGGATTTACAGCTTATGGTTTTATGGCCACTGTTATCAGGTTTGGATGCCATGCCCAGGCTATTTGGTCTGAGGTCATCACATTACTATTATTATCAAGCTCTTTGCTATCAATAAATAAATTGTATGAATAAGATTTCATATTTACAGTAGATACTCATTGACCTAGTGGCTTATTATGAATCGCGGCGATAACAATGAGTGATTCCGGTGTGATCTACCAACGGACTTTCTGGGGGCTGGGGGATTTGTTGTGTTTTTTTTTTAATTTAACTTAGGTTTTTTTTATTTATTTAACATATTACAGGTCACACTTAATGCCTATAATAACATTATCGAAATAATTTATGTCGCAAGTCATGGATCACAAATGTTGTATTTTTTAAGCGCGCAATGTATAATAAACCACGCGATCATAACGAAAAATTAAACAAAGATGGTTGATTTTCTACTCTCTCATTTCTACTCGGATGTTTTCATTCATTTTACATTTACAATAACTTTACAAAGTACCTTTCTTCTGTAAAATGCTTTGTAAAATCATTGTAATTTGCTTAAAACTTCTATAAATTTGAGGATGATTAGGTGTTTACCTCAAACTTAATCGGCTAAATTCATAATTTTCTGAAACTATCCGTACTTTTTATATTTAATTTATTCCAATAGCGTAGTACTATCGGTATTTTAAGTAAAGAAACTCCAAATTCACTCGTAAAAAGTGAAAACGCTAATCTATGATAGATACTCGTACTGACATAACGGTTACACAACCGCTTAGGTGTTGCATAATAGAGTGCGAGGGGAGAGGCTGTGATGACGCAATCAAAACATAGCCGAGATAACCGAGAAGATCGGTGAAATTTCGCCAGAATTTGTTTTATAATTTGGAAGCTATAATATGTGATCAAAATACGATACTCGAAGAGTGCCTCAATTGTAGTTTAACGTATATTTTCGTATACATCTTTTAAGGGCACACACAAATGAGTTAAATATTTATAACAACAATAAAATTAAATCTAACTATAAGAAAAATGTAGTCCTCGTGGTAACAAACATGAAATTCAGAACCTCCACAGTTATAATTATTTAATTTCCAGCTCTACATTTGCACAATATAAATCAGTACACAATTAATGTTATTGTCCTTACAATGAAAAAAATATAACGCTGTATACTTTATTACCCACTATTTAAAGTTTTTCAACTGACGAAGGAAAACAGATTTCCTTGTTTCTTAACCGCAAGGTTTCTTATCTTGAGACGTGTTTAATGGCTGTCTGCAGTTGCATAATAAGTTTACCGCAAAGCCTACTAGCCTTATTATAAGCTTTTTTGACAACGAAATAAACATGAAAACTAAGCTTTGGATCTTATCGCCTTAAGGGTATCGACATATAGGTAAAGTAGGCAGAACAACAGGACATATCGCTCCAAATCGGACGTCAGATAACAGTCAGACTAGATAATCGGTTACTAGTTTGAACAGAGAAAGTGTACATTATTGGCAGGTATCCGAACCGTATAATCTCTATAACAATAGTGTGTAAAAAATTGCTAATACGTGCCTAATACGTACCTGGTCCACGTACCTGGTCCACATACCTGATCCATGTACCTGTTCCATGTACCTGGTCCACGTACCTGATCCACGTACCTGGTCCACGTACTTCAAGTACATGGATGTACATTAAGTTTAACTAACCATTTTTCCAAGGAAAAACCTCATGTATTGCATTTCCTCCGTTTTAGTAATGGAGGTTGCTTCCGGGGAGTACGAAGTGGATCTGGTAAAGGCTGCTAAAACGATGACCTACTTCAAGCCGGAATCCATCTCCAATGGCAGTTGGGAAAGCCACATTCCTACCATACCGGCCCTGCCCAGCGCTTTAGGTACGTATTAACGGCTTAAGAATTAATTAAATCTGCTCATAAATAGCCGCAGATATACGTAACTATTACGTATATCTTTTATTCAATTAACACAATTTAATTATGTATTTAAAATTTTCTTATATTTACGCGAATGCTACACATTAAAATAAAGCTAATTTAACGGATTTTATCGCGTTTATTTTATGCTTTGACGTACCCGATAAAAATCAGCCGAAACGTAGGAACGTAAAAACAAAATAAATGTGATAAAATCTGTTAAATTACTTTAATTTCTATATGTATTTTAAGGTCGAATTTAGCATGCAGTATTCCCCGGGCTGGTGTATTTTATTAAATCCAATTTAATATCTCTTCCATTTGTTTCCAGATATCAGCGGCGACTTAAAATCGCATCAACTACCAAGCAATGCAAAGAAGAAGCTTTCCAAAAACATGTACCGACAGTCTGGCATATTGCGGCAGACGTGGATTTTATTATACAGGAATTATTTAATGACGACCAGAAACTATGTATGTATTCAAACCTTCATTATTTTACTAGAGTAACTAGTGAAGGACAGTTCCGTATGGAATCCCTTGGACTATGTCCAGGAGTGGACATCCTTCAGCGCATCGTTATCAAATATTTATGAGAGTAACTGTACCCATATTAAATGGATGGTGACGACTATACTTATTTATTCCTAGTATAAACTTTAACTTTTCTAGCACGTAGCAATATCAGGAGATGAAATTAGCTAAACACACACTAGTAGTGCAATAAATATAATAATAGATAATTATAAACTAAGGGAAGATCTTCCAGCCAGGCGGGTGGTATGCCTGGCGGGGCGGCCGCTATGCCCCGACGGTTATTGTCGGGATTATGTATATATGCTACTTGCTCCGAGAACTCTAATAGCGCGATTCAGGATTGTGACGTCATTGTCTATTGTTCTGAATGCGTCTGCAGCGCTATCTTTGTAGCTTGTGGTGCGGTTGAAGTGGTCGCTACATAGCTAAAGGGATGAATGTTTATTTATTCTGTTGCTTTGCAGTCTCTCTTCATGTACAGAGTGGCGGCGCACGTTTTTATTGCACTGCTATTCGGTTACTTGTACCTGGGCGTGGGCAGCGAGGCGGGCTCTGTGCTCGGCAATTATGTCTACCTCTACGGATCTATGTTGCTCGTCGTCTACACTGGAAAAATGTCTGTTACGCTAACGTGTAAGTAAATATAGTATTATATATCTCTCCACACGGGCTATACCTGAATCTTTGTAAGGCTTGCGCGGAGACACGGGCCCAACACGTAGAGGAGCTTTTTGAGAATTTTAATGTTATGTTAGCCACCAGCTGGGGTCATTCACTGAAAGCGTATTGACCTCATTATTACATTATTATTCTTGTATAATAAAGAGGTAAAGTTTGTGAGCATGGATATAGGAGATGATCTCCAGAACTACTGAACCGATTCACAAAATATATTTCACAGATAAAATGCTACCTTATTCCTGAATGCTATAGGTTACTATAACTATGTATCACCGAGGTACCGCGGGTGGAGCCAGGGCTGAAGCTAGTTTGTAATAATTATGCTTATACCTAACTAGACAGATAATAGACTATATCTATTTATTTTTACATTATCAAGTATAATTTAATGGATTTATTATAAATAAATTTCTGGCACACTGAAAAACCTAGCGTTAAATTGAAGTGCTTATATTAATCGAGTCGCTAGTTATTAAAATTAACTTAATCACAAACAACCCAAGCACATAATAGTAGGTAATTAATACGGGTTATTTTCTATGAAATGGGGTGTATTATAATCATTGCTTATCATACTTACTATCAATAAAAAACAACATAATTAAGAATTAGAATATGAATGATCGGTACCGATTGTGATAGTCGTATATCATCTTATCGTCGAATGGAACACAGCAATGCCAACAAAATATTTCTAATCTCAAACCAATCTCTATGGCTAAGGTCAAATGGTTATAATTAGATTGCTTTACCCACTGCTTCCACCGCGTGGTCTAGGAGGATAAAAAGTTAGCCTATGTAAGCATACTATTGCATATGGATAAGCTAAAATTGCACTAGGCCGGCCATGTCTGTCGCATTTCTCCCACCTTTCGGACAAAACCACTATCAACTGGGTCCCACAGAACGCTATTATAATGTATTATTCTATTTCCTTTTATTTTTCAGTCCCGCTGGAGATGGATATACTAAGAGGGGAGTACTTCAATCGATGGTACAATTTGGGCCCATATATATTCTCGATTTTGGCTGTTGAACTTCCATTCCAGGTAATTAAGACGAGTCAGTGTAAGAAATTAGTTAAATAATAATATTACGTAACAATTACCAGAAAGGGATTTAAATGCGATTCAAACACGTGGTTGGGTGAATAATGTCACAAAGACTGAGCCTTATTTTATCTTACTCTAAACTGTGAGTAATCACGGGTTTGTGATAAAATTTTGTAAAAAAAAAACGTTTTTGAAAACGCATGTTTAACACGTACTTAGGTTATATCTTGTGCTACGACAGGGTGGAATGAAAATCGATACTATTTTCATTCTATTACGAGTCAATCGTAGCACACTAATAATAGAAATTATATTAAAACCGATGACGTCACTGTATTATGTTCCAGATGTTATCGTGCGTCTCGTATGTAGTACTCTCGTACTGGCTAACAGACAACCCCCTGGAGCCGAATAGAGCGACCCTCTTCCTCGCCACAATTGTTGCCACATCATTGTGTGCGCAAGCATGGGGGTACTTCATCGGCTCGACTACACCTACCAGGGTAAGTGAAAACATGATATAATAACCACCATTTAACTTAAATAATCACTATAATTTTTTCGTAGCGCAGACGCAGTTTATAGAGTCAAATTTCTAAATGGCATCGATTTTATTGTCTGGCAATTAAGCGTGCGTGACCAGTGAATAAACCCAATCTATTGTGGTACCGCCACGGTTACATGAGCGTGTTAGGTCCCACTCATACCAAAGATTTCCGAAATAAAAATGAATAGCCACATGGTGCATTATCGCGATAACCAAACATATCCTCCATCACCGAAATTAGTTTGTACAGCTTCATAAATAACAAGTACGTAGCCTCTAGTAGGGAAGTGATTAAATCAGGGATCAGGGTGTAATTGAAATTAATGAATGAATCATACTTTACCAGATCGCCGTGTTCATCGGGCCGGTGCTAGCGTGTTTGTTTTCTATCTTCGGCTTCTGCCTGTCGCTGGTCGATACGCCGTACTCGTTCCGATGGCTGCACCATATCTCTTACTTCAGAGCCGGCTTTCACGTTGCCGTGCATTCTGTGTACGGGTTTAATAGGACAAGGATGCATTGTTCTAAAGGTGAGAATGACTTAGTAACAAAGATAGAGTTGTTGAACGTTATAAAGTAGCATTGTTGAATATTTTGTTGACAATGGTGTTAAGTGAGCCGTGGATTTTCGGCTACTGCTGTCAACTTTACTCGCTACTCGCTAAACAGCGAAGGAAAACATTGAGGATATCTCCATGATTCATAAAATATCTTGACCACTTTTTAGAAAAAGAAAGCTCTGATACATCCATTGAATTGGACTATGCAAATTAATATTAAATCTCGTCATTATATTTCTAACTGCACTCAATGCTAAAGGCCTATTTTTGTTATATTATTCCAGAATACTGCCACTACATCACACCAAAGACTTTCCTCAAAGAGATGGATATGGAAAACGTTGACATCGGCGGCAACATGGCGCTCGTGCTGTCTACTACAGTCCTCATGCATATACTGACTTCCGCCGCCCTCTGGTACAGACTCAACAAGAGATGAATTACGCTAATCTGTACTGGGATATTATCATAAGTTATTTAGTGTCCTATAATGTGTAACCTTTATGTAATCTGTAATAACACACAGGGCATAACAACCGCGGTATTTTCTTGCCAATTCTTGAATGGCGGTGGGAAAAAAATTAAAGGGATTTAGAACGACAGCGATCGACAGTGAACTAGTTTTATTTGTACAGCTTATGGTCTTATGGCCACCGTTTTCGTTAGAGGGGTTCACCATTCGATGCCATGCCAGGCTACACATGAAAAAAGGTTTGCATATAATTAACAAAAATGTTGACCACTAGTTACACAAATATTTTGACTTGTAACAAAACTTGGACTGGCTATTTTTAAATAAATAATAATCAAATTTCAGTTAATCCTAACAAAATGTAGTTATTTCAAAAGTTTAGTAAATTAGTTTTTTGAAAAGTTGCAACCATAATGTTTTAAAGATTGTATTTTTTTTAATTCCTTGTATAAACTTGTTCGGTTTTATAATTATATTCCCGCCTAAAATATTATTTCATAATTTTGTTACGCCCTGTATAACGTATGCGTGGTAGGTACGATATTTTCTTGGAACATATGAAAGTTTTTTAGAAAATACTTATATTATATCGGTGGTTACATCGACATAAATGGTAAGTAGTGCTTTTTGTCTGTAAGTAATGTATTAATTTATTTTTGAATGTGTAATATTTATATTCGGAACTGTTTTTTTGATAGCCCCAAACTATCGACCATTGATTTTTTATGGCCTTTCAATTTTTTTTGTAGGTACTTAAAATGTCTGTGAAGTAAGTTTAAATATCTAATAGCTTAAACTCATATTGATTTCTTAAATTTACACGAATACTACACATTGAAATAAAACTATTTTTAAGGATTCTATCGCGTTTATTTTTTCTTTTTACGTGCCCGACGTTCCAGTCTTCCCGTGACCATGGTTGCTGTAAAGCAGCCTAAACGTCGGGAACGTAAAAACAAAAAATAAACGCGATAGAATCCTTAAAAATAGTTTTATTTCAAGCTTAAACTCAATCAAATCCAAAATGTATAAATACCTAAGTATAGCCGCACTTGCCTCAATCAACGTATAATAATAAAGTTAGTAAGTATTATTAATTAATTAGAAACATAATAAATATGGTAGGTAATAGTATAATTCTATAATAAGTAAATTATTTTGCATAAATGTGATACATAAGTGAAGGGACAGTTAAACCATTTGTTGATGAACCTTTTTGCAGGATATGAGATGATGTTTGGATGCATGTGACCTCTGTCAAATAAGGTTAACCAGTGCATGGTGAAATAGGTCCTTAATATAGAATACCTACTATTAATTAATGTGGACATCAACAGATTACATATTTTTTATACAATTTGCTGTATAATTAAATGAGTCCATGACAATGTTGAAAAAATAATCGTATGACTAATCGACAGTGGACTGTAGTCTTTAACACAACTGTCCAGAGTTGACCGAAAACAGCCGATGCCACTATACGGATGGTATGATTAAACAAGTGTATAGTAATCATTGAACTTGTGCTTTTTTAACGCCTTTGTGTAATCATTCTCTGAAGAAAGAGTTTAGATTTCCGATTTTTTCCCCAAAATAAAACCCGTTTAGAACAAGAATAACAATTGACTTACTACTGTGACATTTATGTAATTTAACATATTTTATTCGGATATATGGTGCTAGATAAAGTATAAAATAGGTCAATAAATGGTTTACTTTATTTACTATTTAGGTCTTGTAAGTAGGTGTATTGGAATTAGGTACCATTAAATATCACAAATATAGATAAAGGAAAAAATATTTAATACGAATCTCAGTGTTTGTATGTAAGGTTTGACTGACTCTTTATATTAATTGTGACGTGGTTTGATACAAATAAAAATGAACATCCAGTGAAAGATATTTTTATTTAAATTTATCCCACATATTGTTAGAAGGTAATATGTAATATGTACACTATATGTGCCAATTGAAAAAAAAAATGTTAGAGCCAGATAATTTACCTAAGCAAAATTAAATGAAAATGATATAAAATTTCAATATTTTTGTTGAAGTACCTAGTACTTATGGTACTTACACAAACTTGTTGGTACCCGAGTTCGCTCATTAGGTCACTTCGTATCGTAATCGTATCGTTTTACAGAAAAAAAAGTTAAGTAGGTACCTATATGAATATCATCAAACAAAAGCATAACAATTATAGTATGTGTATGGGTGGTTAGGTTGGTGGCAGTTTATATCATTTATTCAGTTCTTATGACTACTATAAATTATTCCCCAGGTGTCATATTACAAGCGCATATTTTATTCCTATTTAAAAAAAACTTATAGATCTGCCTGTGCTTAGAAATTCTTTAATAATTCATTTAGGTACTTTCATCTATGAATTCCATAAAAAAAATCCAAAGGATTATAAATCTAACTAGCATTCCTTTAGAGGAATCTATGTACACAATAATATTATTGTGCCAATAAACTCGACATATTCACAACTTATTTGAAAGGATTGTAAGGGTCTTTGTCAAATAAGTTGTGGATTTCGTTTATTTTGGCGACCGAGAGATTGCGACGCCTAGCCGTCTAGTGCAAATACCATAGTCGCAGGGTAAATGTTGGTCAATCGATTTACTTACCGTATGTAGCAAACGTAATTATCTTTTACGGGCTGTTATTATTCATGCTATTAGAAAATAATCAGGCGTGTAAGTAGTATGTTTATCTTTCAATTGCGAAATAATTATATAAATAGTTGGTAAAATACAAAGTAATTACTAGTAATTTTAAAACTGTTAAACATGTAAATGTTTTTTTTTTCGGAGAAGTAAGTAGGGTCACGAAAATATTCGAAAGCGGGGTGGGGTTTTGTCGGTAGGAGTCTGACATAACGCGCGTGCCTTCCCGGGGCTTATGGTTATCAATGAGAATTTCCGATAGTTAGAGACCGAAAACACTTAATTATAATATAAGAAAACTAAACTCAGTTCATAGATCAATACATTTTGAAAAAGTTTATCTTTACTTATTGCATTATTGTTAATAACTTATTTGATTTAAACCGATTGTGAATATTTTATTTCCACCGCTTCTTTCTCATGTGGATGGCCAACTCATGTGGATCTTGACAACACTCGCTTTCATTGAAAATTCCTGTGTAATTGATTAACGGCCGGCTTCATTCGGAGCGGAAGTCGGTCCCACAAAGAGAATCGTATGCTGACGGACGGAAGATAAGTTTCCTAATTATACGCATAGGTAAAGTACTAGACTCGAAAGTCTAGTTGCAACATCTTGTTGTGAACGACTTGTTTTTTGCCGAAAGAGACATTATAATACATTGTATTAACCTTAATTCTCTCTCTCTCTCTTTTCTCTTTTTCCCTATTGATTTCTTATATTTACGCGAATATTTCACATTGAAATAAAACTATTTTTAATTAATTTAATAAAAAAAATATTTTTAATTACATTTTTAAATTAAAATATTTAAAATTGAATACCTCCCAATTACCCCATGGTTCCCTCGTCGAATAGTGCATACGTACTAAATGATAAATATTTTACTTTTACCATAGTATGAGTTTTTTTTTTATTTTCTCCACATCAACGACAATTGAATGGCTAATCTTATATTTAATTAAATTAATATTTAGTTTGATTCTTACCTTTTATCGGTTTCTTATCATTTTAACTTCTCGTATTAATAATGTAATTGCAATGAAAATCAATTACTGTTCGAATTATAAAGGAATTCATTTTATTACATAGAGTTCTATGATTTATGTAAAATGCTCTATATTTCTGACTTATCGTAGTACCTCGCTCTACGTGCTCTTAAAATGAGAGTACGTTGCTGCTTCGTAGCATATCATGCCAGAAAGATATTAGTTTAGTATGAACGTGTGCTCTCCTTCATATTTCCTTCTTAATTCATAGTTTTCATCAATTAATAAAGCCATTAGAAAGCACATACTTCTGAAAATTGGTTTGCAATGTCGATTAAAAATTCAATAAATTAAGGATCCGCTATTTGACACGATAATACGTTTCTAGTTTCGATTGTACAGCTATCTTATCTTGTTCGAGGTTACAACACAATCATTTAGATTGTTTACCTAAGGTCACTGTGCTTTAGTTGCTAGTTTTTTTTTATAGTATTCAAGGACATTGTAAAGTGTATTTTTACTTTTGAATATTTTTCCTGAATACTTTATTGAGTATGAATTAGATAACAATATATAGAGTGGATGGAACATTCTTATGAATAGTTAAACTTTTTATTTACGGGGAACAATATTTTAGCGATATCCTATATATCTAATAGTCAATCCTATCCAATGTACCATTATGTAACCAGCCTGTACCAACTAGCGCCCTTTTAAAGCCAGCTACTGATTTATATAGCAGATTAAAAATTATCAGCTGGATTCTAGTAATTTGCTTATTTTTCGTCAATGACAATGTAGCATTATCTGTCCATTGATAATGGAATTAACAATGCAGACGGTATCGTAACTCATTTACATGTTGCCACGTTATCTAGGTGTTGCCATATAATGACTAGGTAAGTACCACACTATAAAATAATGTTTTAGTGATACAAATGTTGGTATATCAAACCTCATGTGAGTATATTTAACAAAGAAGATGCATATTTTGTGGTGTAATCAAAATATGTGTAAAAGTAGGTGCATGTGTGGGTCAGTCCAAATTATTAGGTACTATCTTCTGCCCCCGGCTTCGCCCGCGTTACCTCAACAAATCACAGCACTGACGTATATTGTAGCTTCCCATTTGTGAAAGGATTTTCAGAATCTGATCAGTAAAACTCACAAATTAACCCTTATTAGCCTAGAGTTTCAATTTTGATACCAATCTTTTAAACCGAATGTTCACATTACTATTAGTTTTTGTTTATAGGTTGGCTGTACGTATTTTACTGTTGTATAATATTCTTTCCAACGAAATTGAAAAAAAAATCAAATGTCATTATTATTAAACACAGTAATATTAAAAATAAATCACTTTCGTAAATCAGGCTACTAAGGGTTAAGAAACTAACAAACTTTACGAGTAGGTCAAGACTGAGATTATTCGTAAGCTAACCGTATTCTTTGTGGTCTACGTATTGAGACACATTGTATGAAGAATTGATCGTTTTAAATACCATCCATTAAAGGCGTCGTTCAATTCTCCATACAAATTGTCTCAATACGTAGACTACAAAGTATTCGGTTAGCTTACGAATCATCTCGCAGTTGACGTAGTGTTCATGATATTAGTATACACTACTAAGTAGAAAAACAGTCCAGTAAGAGTAGGTACCTACTATTGTACCGTGTTACAAAACATTGCATAATTTCCGTTTACACAGTCTACGATAAGTATATTATTTTCAAAATAACAATGGCGGTCTGTGTTTTTATTTCAGAAGCTACCACGATTATTATTTATAAAATATATTAGTTCGCAACACTATTCCTCTATAAGCTAGTCTTGGTAATACAATAATAATCTGGGATCTCGGCTAAACTGTGAACTGAAGAATTTTCTTATTATAAATAAGACAACTAAGTACGTAAGTGTTGTTGTTTGCATATTCAAATATTTCAGCCAATTACAGTGATTATATTAGTCGATCTCCAAGTTATTCCTGCGGCGACCCTACCCTTTCCATGGCCCGCAGTTTGAAAGTTTGAAAACCGCCGGGAGTATGGGATGACCACACAGCAGTTCCTAGGTATGAAATAAGTGTAACAATACACGATAAGCCTTATAGGTACCTCCTATATAATAGCACCACAGTATCCTTGTGAACATTCTAGAAGAACACTTGTAAGGTTAAAAATTTATAGGGTCGTGGCTGAACTCGTCCCGAACGATTGTATCGCCACTTGCTACACGTCGGTCGCCCCCGCGTTGTTACGATTCCTCTGTCTCATCCATGGAATGAATATACTCAACAAGTATCATATTACCTTACAATCATCTCAACGCATTTGTCCTTAACATTCTTACGCTTTAGTACTTACTCTATAAAAGAACAGGGTATCTAATTTGTATGATTGTTTGAATATGCTGCTCAGGAAGTAATATCCGTATGATCTTTAGTCGTATTAGTATTTGTTGATGCCATCTGCTGGCAGCTGTTAACACCGGCACAGTAACTAGAGGCGAACGACTGACCGATAAAATCAATGATTGCCCTCCGTTGAGCCAACGGCAGTAGCAAGCCTGTCATGCCTGCCAGTATAAAGTGTATAATCTATGCGCTGTGCCGTTGCCGTGCTCTGTTCGCTTTCAGTACGCTCAAGACAGCCCGCGCGTCTGGGCGCTACGCAGCTGACGCGCCCTTCGCGCTCTTTGTTTACGTCTGACGCGTTTCTTTGTTCGGAATAGCGCGCGTCAAATACCCCATGTTTCGTTGTGTCAGTTCGTGCATGTGTGAGTGAAAGTTGGCTACGATGACCAGCGAACACTCGGAGTCTCAAGAGACTAGCTCTACATCAGTTATAGAGGACTCACTGAATATAACTTTCGAGGACATAACCTACTCGGTGCGAGATGGCATCTTGTCGAGAGGTAATCCACCTTTATCATTGCATTTACACTGTTAATGATAAACAATAGCAACACGGTGCATGTGATTTGTTTCTTTTCACACAACAATAGATACACACACAGCAACTAAGAGGGAACGTATATAGGTCATACCTAGATAACATTTTACTAATTGGGGCGCACTCTTTTTAACTCTCTTTAACAGCTTAGAATTAAAAAAAATGGTTTGGATGCCTACATAAAGGTAGCTAATACAATTTTTTTTAATAGCTCCGCTTTTAGGACAAAGGATCAGTAGGCAGTACTTTTTATTCTGGCTGGAGCGCACACTGCGTTCGCCAAATACCCGGTGAAGCTGAAAAGGCCGCTTCAGCCACTTGCAGTCATTTAAAAAATAAAGTAAATAATAGGTACTTTTTAAGCCAATTAAATGAAAGAGATTCCATCGGATAGTCAAAGGAACTAATGTTTCACGCGTACAAAATTACAGGATACCTGAATTCTGCTAACATTCATCATTTACGAGTAAATTTAAAGGAATAGATCATCTGTTTGTTTTAATACACCACTTTACACCAGTCGACAATTTGTATAATCTATATTATCTATCTAATACGGACGGAAGCTGTATCTGCTTGCGCTAACATAACCTACCTAGTTTGTGATTTAATAGCATACAGTACTTACATACCTAATCAGTCAGTAAATAGTCAACGTACAATGGACTTCTAATAAAAAGTGGTTGCCTCGTGGTTGCGGATTAGAAATGCGAAATCAATTGTGTTATTTTATCCTGGCTTTAACTTATTAGCGTCATTATAAAAAACAAAACAAATGAATCCAAATCAGATCAAAGGCAGATTAAATCCGCTAAACCATGCAGTGAGTGACTCATGTTTGACAAATAAAATTATCATTTTGATACCTAAACCCGTTGACGGAATGACCGTTCTACTATTTCTATACACGTCCTTTAATTGTATTTCTAGTCAGAAAGCAAAAAAAAAAAACTTGTGCCTTAACATAAGAACAGTAGACTGTGTGCGTTCAAGCGTTTTTGCCATACCTATTACTGGTATCAAGTTTAATCAGCTCACAAGTTTACCACCAACTATTATTTAAATTCTCCGTGGTGCCTTACACCTGGACTTAGTCCAGCTATAAGAGTCTTACTTCTGTGGAAATTTATCTACCAGATCTTTTTTATCTCCCGCTTTGTAATGGAGGGAAGTGGATAACTTTCTTCCAACTCCTCCTATTTTTATCTTAAGATTAAATTCTTGCGGGTTCCAAGACAATTAACTTTATCCCGCGACTCGCCGAGGGTCAAACCTCGGTGTCATCACGGGACACCAATCCTGGCTTACAGGAGTAGCAGTGGTGGGAGTACGTGGCGGGCCTATTCCCATTAAAAAAAATAAGAACAGTAGAGCCAGTAATAGGTTTATTGAGTCCCAAGAACTTGCTTTGGGTTTTATATGCATTGCATATCTAGAAAGTAAAACCATTTTCTTTAACATGAGCTCAGTGAATTGATTGCAAAATTAGTTACTTATGGTTTTTATAACAATCGCTTTGGCTAAATATCCTTTCGTTTATTTGCAACTTTAGTTTGTCACGAATAAATTGTGTTGTTAAGTATTCGTATAAATTTTCCTCAATTTTGTGAGCAAAGGACGCGGGCGATGACTTGTTAGTATTGTTAATTGTTTAACCTTAAATAGTTTAAGTAGTACTTATGCAAAAATATGAGTATACGTTGGGCCTACTATTGAACCCCAGATAGATTATTAATCCAATACCTGAATTCACAATCTTATAATGTCGGTATGCCTGCTTATAATGATAACAATAGCATATTACGTATTATGCAATTGGCGGTCATAATTACTGACTCACGGAGGTCGAGGAGCGTTCAACGATACCTATTTCTTGTAATTTTTGCTCGACTTTTGATCGAGTGTATTTTTCAGTTGTTTTGGGAGATTTGGATCGATGGGCTCAATTCGAATCCCTGCTTTCTGTACCGGGTGTCTCTAAGGTTGTCAGCACACTATTTGTACCTTATTCATGGACATTTTATATCTATGTATTTAAGTTAACATACTGGGATAGCCGACGCCGGTCTATTGTACGGTGTAACCATAATAGAAGCGTTGCTTAGCGTTGGACCGCGGAGTTGATGTGTTCATCGACGATATTTATTTTTTAAATAAACATGTACTGATATAATTGTTGATAATCGGAATATCTAACTGCTTGCAGATTTGAATTCGTTTGTTTGTATGACTCTCATAAACGTTTGTAGAGAAGTCATTCTAATAGAATTAGGGTTCAATTCATAAAAACAGGTATTAACAACAAACATAAAGTGTATTTTACGTCGTATAATTTATTGTATTATATGAATCTGTTAAAACGTACCTTTGTTGTAAATTTGAACTTTATTACAAGACTTATCGCAGCTATTCAATATTTGGGACACATTCGAAATGTTATCTGCGTGTTTTGTTTGAGTAAACATCCATTTACGAACTGATTGTTTGCCAAGATTATAAATTATGAACTAGATTTCGAGATACGATATGGATTTCTAAAGTACCCGCGAATATCTATGAATTCTTACAAGTATGTCAAATAGGTGCCTAAACGTTAATTAAGTATTTCCTCTGAATTTAATCAGCTGCTTACCATTTTTTTCTATGTAGAAAAGCATATGTGGTTTGAATATGAATAAATAACTCATGACTATAGTTAGATGGGTATTTTTAATTAATAGAATAAGTCAAGACCTCAAAATAAATAAAAAGCAGACCAGAAGATTATCATTCAGCTAAGAAATTACTTTTGCGCCTCAACTTTTTAGTTATTTTGAGGTCTATAGGCATAAGTAATTTATTTATAATTATACCATACATGCTTTTCATCTTTATTTACCTATATCTCTTTTCCTCGCGAGCTTTGGGAAAGCATGCCTTAGTGACGCGCAACTTCAAGCACTCACGCATGTGAATTCATAAGATAGGAACGAAGAAGAGATAAGAATTGATAAGAGGTTATCACATGTGCTTTTCTCAATAATATGTAAAAACCCAGTGTATTACGGAGGTCTCTATCCAATTCCTGTTATTATGATCATTAACTAAAAATTATAAGCTACCTATTGGTGCACATAGATTCTTAACAGGAATACCCACCTAAACGTATTGCACGGCTGGATATCGAACCTGGATCTCACGATCGACAGGCTGCGATTGCGAGAATTATACCGAAAACGCATTGCATTATCATTGCAAATAAAAAAAAATGGGTAGTCCTTGGATGTCTAGACTAGAGGTTAAACTATCATGACATTACTTGGTGTCATCTTTGAACATACTATTATATAACCTGTTTTTAAGCTTGGTTAAGGTGCCCAACAAAAAATTAGTACAGTGCCAAAGTATCGGCCAAATAACTAAATATCATAACAATCGCTAGAACTATGACCTAATCGCCCTCACATTGAAGGAAGGCCCGTGCCCAACAGTGGGACATTTACAAAAGGCTTGATTATTATTTAAAATTAAATTACTTACGCTCTGCCTTCACTGAGCCATTAGGTATTAATAACACGATATATTTTATTTTACCTAAAATATAATTTCGTTGTTTGATGCATCTGCAATATATATAATACTAGCTGCGCCCTGCAGTGCTACCCGCGCAAAAAATCATGTCGAGCCTATGAAAAATTAAAACAAATATATCCCACGGGAACCATACATTTTACCGGGAAAAAAAGTATCCTATGTGATATTCCAGACTATAATCTATCTCTGTGCCAAATTTCATCCAGATCCGTTCAGCCGTTCTGGCGTGAAAGAGTAACAAACATCCATCCATCCATCCAAACTTTCACATTTATAATATTAGTATAGATATACTTTATTCTAATCAACACATAGATATAGGTATATTTGTGTTGCTTATAGTAACGTTGTTTTATTACCAGGCAAAATAAATCGCTCAGTATTTTCCTTAAACTGCCTTGCACGCCATCAAGCCGTATTTCCGTATCCGCATGTGTTTGCAAATGTCAATGCATTCTGATGAAGCATACCTACATACATATAACACAATATGTGCAAACTTAAGGGGGAAGCGCAAGGTCAGGGCGC
The DNA here is from genome assembly GCA_905333125.1 of Pheosia tremula. Taxonomy (NCBI): domain Eukaryota; kingdom Metazoa; phylum Arthropoda; class Insecta; order Lepidoptera; family Notodontidae; genus Pheosia; species Pheosia tremula. The sequence continues at coordinate 6,503,847 of HG995404.1, read as the reverse complement.
GAAATTCAATATTTCAATGGTTTTTTTTTTACGAAAAATTTGGACATCTTTATGATGTAATTTAGTTTTTTGCGATATTAGCATTCTGCATTTGATGTCTCGATGTATTAAGTTTGCTTAAAAAAATACCTAAAACCGCTACTTTTACTAACTTTATGGTGTTGTATCGCTTTAGGTATTTTTTTCGTCGTACCGTCGTAAGGTGTCCAAATTTTTCGTAAAAAAATAAAACCATCGACATTTTTTATTTCGCGCCTTTACCTTGCGCTTCCACCTTAACACTAGCAAAACATGGAATCTAATACGTTTGGATAGTAGTAGTAACTCTTGTAAAGTTTCCATTTATATTAAGTGATATTTAATATTGTTAGTTTAGCTATAAATACCTATTTACTAGTAACAAAATTTAATAGCCAAAAAGTATTATCCAATAAGGATATCCAATCTAATGATATTATTCAAATTATATGCCCACTAAACTTAATTGCCTAGTAAAAACCCAGTTTACAACACTATTAAGAAGTAGGCACTGCAAGAAAAAAGGCTATTAAACTAGCCTTGATGGTTCAACTAAGTTATCTGTAATTATGAAAATACTTACTTATAAAGTACTTACTTATTTTAAACATAAGATAACTCATTCGTAAGAAATATGTATTTTTTTTTCAGGACATCAAATTAACTTAAATAAGTTTCTAAATATTTAGCTTATTCATTATTTTTAATTCCTTAGTTTTAGACACTAAAGAGAGTTAAATATATAACCAATAAAATATTATGAGCAAAATGCGAATGTAGAATCAACTAGGAATCCATTAAATTAATCAGAAAGAGCCATTTCAAAAACTTATGTAGACGGACGGACTACAAATAAGCCCCCAACTTATATAGACAGATCGTTATAAATAAAGTCTTCTGTATATACAAATCTAGCATGACCAGACAGGCCAGAGACACCCATACAGTGTGTAAAAACATGTGTAGGCATAAACTTATACAATTTATCACTTCCTTTCTGTTATTAACATCTTCCTTTATCGCAACAAGGATAACTGTCCCACGTGAAGTCCGAGACACTCTTTGTGGAATATTGAATGTATAAATTGTATAAAAACCCACTAGACTGTAGACTATGGTTATTTCTCTGATTAAAATTAAGCTTGGATTAACTTAATGTGTAGCTCCACATATACTATTGAGATAATTGGAAATAGCCTCTGTCTTCTTAAACTCACCATTATAGGAATGCTTACAAGTGTTTTGCTAAAATATTCGCTTACCATTTAATATATATGTTTTTACACAGTTATACTTAATATGACTTTAAAATCGTTTTAATTAATGGTAAATTACACATGTGTATTTTTGTCGAAGAAAAAACTAAACTACGTAATTATATAATTTTAGTAATGGCAAAAAATCTGTTTGTAAATGTTTGGTTATTTCGATATTCGTAACGAATCAAATATTTAATAAAACATAGGTTCATGCCATATCGCGTGTTCATCATGCGATAAAAAGAAAATGTACACCTCTTTAAAAAACAACAACTAAAAATTAAAAGCAAAACATATAGTATATTTAAATTAAGAACGCTGGCACATTTTGGCCCACACATCAGCATAGCCATTCAACGTGGCAATGCTGCCAGCGTTTTAAGCACCCTCCCGGCCTATGGTGTTGCCATTTTACTGAGTGCATTTTGTTAGGCTGATTACAAAATGCACTCATTTTAATGTTAAATATAATGATCTAACTTTTTAATATTTTAAAAGTGTTCCAACTAATTGATTTTCCTCCATGCTCTAGGTCGCAAGACGATTCTCAACAACCTCTGCGGCACGCTCAACGCCGGCGAGCTGACGGTCGTGATGGGCCAGTCCGGGGCCGGCAAGAGCACTCTCATGGACATCCTAGCGGGCTACACGTGAGTTCATTGCTTAGCGACAACTTTGGAGACCGCGATCCGCGCGCCATCCGGTCCATTCTAACCGTTGATAAGCCTATTGTGGTACTTCCTATGTGTGGTAGGCAATTTATTGTTGCTTCGGAATTCAAATCTTACATTTAGACGTTAGCTTTATGCACGAAATATCTAATCTACTCACTCATTCATTTAAACACTGACCTTGAGCTAGTTGTTGATATAAACAGTCTCAGTTCTGTTAAACTTAAAAACGTTTGAAATGTATTTTAAACTACATTTAGATATGAATATACTGTAATTAGTCGGCTAAGTTTGATGAAATAAGGTGGGTTTAGGGTTCCGTAGTCTCCACCAGGAGCCATAGCAGAAGCCCTTCTACGATCGTCTAGTCCAGGGATTCCCAACTTTGGGAAAAAAGACCCCCCTTTCCAAAAATTTACTCATACCTCAGATTACTTTAAAAGTCTAGTCTAGTGTTTTTCCTATTGATACAAAATAATGTGACATCGTATAGTTGGTGTGTTCGTCTGGCGATATTATTATTATAACTACGGAACTCCACAACGATGCGTGAACCGACTGGCACCTGGCAGGTGCTTAGCTTTACAAAATTGTATAGCAATTTTTTCGTCTAGTAGCCGAAACTACGTGACGATAATCGATCTTACACAGTATATATAGTATTATTGACATAATTATCAAATACCTTATAATTCGGTAGTGATAATTATAATCACTAGACGTCATAAAACACCTGTTGATTGGTGGTGCAGACATTTTGAGTGAATTGTTTGCTGTAGTTTATGGCCGTAAACACAATAATATCCGTTTCAGTTTTAAGTTAAAAACATCCTATCGGTCTTGAAGAGAGCCGATTATGTTTCTGTAGAATCCTTAGAAAGCCTTATAGTTTAGTTATGTCCGTCTGTCCATTTAACTACTCACTTATAGTTACTTGTGACCGCTACATGAATGTGTAAGTATTAGAATGTTTTGAACTAACTGCGGTGCCTTTTCTTAATGCCAAGGGACGCCAAAAGAAAATCCTTGGATGGGTACTATAAATACCTATACAGTATCTATAAAATAAGGATATTATAAGCTTAATTTTGTAGTACAGTAGGTACATTAAATACCTACTACTTAGTACGTGTTGTTGCAACGCTATTTCGTCACCAATATTAATATATTTATCTGTCTCTATATGGAAGATATTAAAAAAAATTGTCTATTTTGCGGAAAATACTGGACCAATGATATCGGGATTTGACTAGGTTTTGTAGCCTATAGCCTATAATACTACTCATAAAATGCCATGTATAGCTTCACGCCATGATAATTGGAAATTGAACTGCATATCGAAATCTACGCGAGCAGAGCCGCGGGTTAAAAGTCAGTTATATAATACAGTGCAAAATCCCACGAAGTGAGAACAAAGCACCACGTGTTTTGGGAGCAAAGGTCACAGTTTCCTCACAAAGACCTAGCGATGAGTAATATTATGTGGATAAACGTGACGTCACCGTGCCGATGATAATGAGCCTTGTTCCTTTTAAATTGTTGCCTAACTACAGGGCAAAGACCTGAATTACCTTTTTGTAAAAACTCCAAGATTTAATCAATGGTTAGGTTTCAAATTCGAATGAATCATTCAATCATTACTTTCAATAACCTATTGCAATTAAAGTACCTACTAGAGTGGTATCTACCGATTAAGCCGCAGACCGATTAGCCGATTTATGTTCGGTCTGGAGTAAATACGGTACATCTCTACATATATTCTGTTTTTAATTACAATAAGTATTGAAATAGAAAGAATTTTTCGAATTGCATCGCGTAAATTTTTTGATATTACGTTCCCGTCGTTACGTTCGTTTCGTTTTATTTAAATGCGTAGTATTCGCGTAAATATAAAAAATCAATATACGAGTACAATAAGTATTTCTAAAATCCCATTTTTTTTTAATGTCTTTAATGCAATTTTACTTTCTTATAATTGTAATTAAGACCTTACTATTAACTAATTTTCATATTAAGTAACTTTTTAAACCGAGTTATATATACTATCTTTTTTTATAAAATCCAATGCAAAGATTTTTTTCAATACACAATAAACAGACTTTTAAATGAATGCTTTTACGGCATTATATGGTTTCACTAAGACTTGTTGATACAGTTTACTAGGTTAGATTTTCTTTTCATAAAATGCAGATGCCATATATTTTACTGTGAACATTATAATATACTGTAACGTTAATACAATAGGACAACAGATATTTGTTTAAATTGTATCTAGTAATAGGTAGTATCGAGATACTAAGGTGAATAACCGTTGCGCGATACTGGTGATAACACATTTGCACGCAATATAGTAGGATCATTTGTTCACAACTCATTGATTATGCACCCAGGACAAGCATTGCTTAGTTCCATTGTCAGCTTATGACCAATCATCCCGGTGGCTTGGCGTGATACCGGTGGTAATGGGAAAATAGTGTCACCGTTACCGATAATATTCTTAGCGGAGATATTAGTACAAAAGTGCCAACATCCCCAGCGCTCCGCAGGAACACTTTAAGTTCCTGGGGTCGATGAGATTTTTATTTGTCCTGGCCGAGGCCACCGGAATGGATAACGATAAGCCCGATTTTCGTGTGTCTCATGTCTCTTCTTGGGAGTCATATAATCTATCTAGATTGTATTTGTAAAGAATTTTTGGAGATATCAGGAAACAAGCAGACATAAAAAAAATTGCATTCCGTTATCAGACAATACCGTACCGCGACACAGAGACCTGTATTCACAACGATTACAGAACAAAAACGACGTACTGTCTGTACCTACATGTAGACACAACGTACGTATATAATACGAAACAAACAACCCTTATGTCTAAGCATTAGTGGTTCAAGATAATCGTTTGATGAACGTGTTATAAATATCAAGATAGTATTTCAAAATAATAATATGACGCGTATTTACGTATTTACGTTTTTACAATAAAAACAATACGCACAACTGCATCCGTCTGGTAACGTCAATATTTTACATTATCTGGAATATTATTGGAAAACAAACTAAGATTGCGCAGCCGTCATCAGTGCCGGAGCTGCCTGCGAGGTCAGTTACAGAATCTTGGATTATTTGGTAAAGCCGCCTGGGACTGATCGCTCAAACATCAAGATTTACGAAGTCAAAGTGTAGCGTGTGTGCGCTTCGCATGGCAACACACTGGAGTTATTATTTTTTGTGAAAAGAATGGCTTAAAAAAAAGACAAGCCTGCTGAGTTTTTTGCCGGATCTTCTCTGTTGAGGTCGCGTTCCGATCCGGTTATAGAGTTAAGAAAAAAAATATTTAATGACAATTTGTAAGTGCGCCCGCAGGCCTATACGAAATAAACGAATTGACTTTGACTTTAAAGTTCACCCAGACCAACACACCAACTGAACAAAAAACGAAGGGTTGCCCAGTGTATATTATACTTATATTTTTTAAACACTTCCTCCACTCCGGTGTAAACATTCGGGCTCATCTCACAAAGTTGACCCTTTCGTGAATTTGAACTTAGGACTTGATACAGAAAGCGGAATCACTACTAACTGTAACACTTGGTCTTGTACATAGTTAGAATCCGTTTTCGGTAAAAACTTGTGTAGTTAATAATACCAATTTACATATTTTGAGCCAACATGATCGTGACTTGAATTTCCTGGTTCTACAGTTAAATTAGGTTATCAAAGTGTCCACCAATCAGCTGTTTTGCTCAACGCTACTAACATTCTCACATTGTACGTAATAGTTATTATATTTAATTAATATCTATACAAATAAATACAATTGGAGTGTCTGTTTGTAATATTAAAATAACCGCTTTTTAATAAGTGCATTTGGATGTTTACACGGTACGATACCAAACATTTTTTTTACAATTTTTGTCTGTCTGTATGTTTGTTTCGGCTAATCTCTGAAATTGCTGGACCGATTTTGACGGGACCTTCACTGGCAGACAGCTGTTGTAACAAGGAATAACTAAGGCTACTTTTATTTTAGAAAACTTTTTTTTTAAATACCACGCGGATGAAGTCGCGGGTAACAGCTAGTGACAATATAAGAATCAGCCAACAAACAGTAGATTCCTTAATGGGCAAGCCACACTAGTTACTGATTCTACCTACTGACCGCATTTCAACATAACAATTAACCATGAACAAAGCCAACAATTTTATCTAGTTCATTACCAATTTCGATAAGATTTGTCAGTAAACAATGATCGTGTACACTAATTACAACTATAAAGTTAACCAAGCAAAGAGTTTAAATTTAAAGTATTTATATTCGGGGTTCAAAATAATATATTTACGTGGACTTGGTACCTAACTACTTAACCTTTAAGTAATTTTGTTATAATTATCTACCTACCCAACTGTATATAATGAGTATGACCTGATAATCAATTCACAGGAGATCCTTAGAACATACTGATGTAGATCGAGTCATTTTTTAAAAGAATTTATATTCTGACATGAAATTCAATGTTTTTGATGAAGCCGCAGGGTTCAATGGCCTCATTCCATCACTTGTCTCTTGCCAGACATTCACCAACTAATGAGAAAACGGGTTAAGGTTAACTGTGGTGATCAACCTATTAAAACGGACTGACTAAAGAATATGATGGCAAGGAATCTCAGAATAAATGGCGTAAAAATATTAACCGATTTTTATATTGATGGCAGATAAGTAATTAATAAATAATATAAAATATTTTTTACGACTTTTTGTTTGCTAATACGATAAAAAAATGTAATGAGTTTTTTAATTTCGAACAATGTTAACACCCTTATTATGTACTTTGTCAAAACAACCTATCAGTCGCAGGCTAACAGCAACAATAAGGTCACATAAGATATTTTTTTCTTAGATGTCAAGGATATTGCTCGTGTCTTCAAAAGTAAAAAAACAAAAAACATAATCAAGTACCTTTTATCTCGTAAAAAAATGCGCTGTTTTATTTACCCCGACTTGTTGTTGGACAAAAAATATCTTTTGGATTTAATAAGTATTATTTTGTTTTACAACAATTGATATTTTGTGCTATATCTTCAATGTTGTTTGTAAGTATTTGAGTGCTTGATTGCATGATGTGATTTTCTGTGTGAAATCTATATGTATAAAACAAAGTGGTGCTAGTTACACCATTTATAACTCAAGAACGGGTGAGCCGATTTTTAAGATCTGTGTTTTTATTAATTTGTCTTCACCCCGAATGCAGAATAACTACGAAAGTACAAGAAAAACCCACACAAAATATTATAATAAAGATAATTCATTTTCTCATACATATGATTCTGTGGCGGTACGAAGTTTGCCGGGTTATATATAGATCTGCGTAATTCGGACCGCAGGCAGGTACCCGAGTTCAAACTTTGATACTAGGGCGTCAACCACCTCAGTCCCATGGTTGCTGTAAAGCAGCCGAAACTTCGGGAACGTAAAAACACAAAATAACCGCGATAAAATCCGAAAAAATTGTTTTATTTCAATAATTATTTTCCAATAGGTAAATAATGATGAGATTAAAATTATTTTTTTGCAACGTTCGCGTTACCTGTTCAGACCAAGGACAACCACTATCGTTCATTGGCAACACCTATTCATCATTACCATTGCGGTTATCAAATAATCTTTTGATATATTTTTATTATCGTAATTTAACTTTAAACATACCATACGAGTAGATGGACTGTTCTTTACTTACACTCGACTTACACGATACTAAATAAAACACTCATCACGCCTGTTATTCCTCAAAGGAGAGAACCCATTTCGCTGATGAAACTTAGTCCCAATCTAATATGGGGCGAACATATTGCTATTATGCTGGGCACGGTGCGGAAGGATTCGGGCCTCATAGCCTAACACGGAGACCCAGTGACTTGGTGTAATTGACACGGCATTTTAAAGACGTGCAGGTTTCCTCACAATTGTTGCCTTCACTGTTCAACAGGTGATACTGGTTATTATAAAGTCTTAAGTAATAATTAAAAACTAATTATTACTTAACACCTACAATGTCTGCGATTTGTTAACACGATAAAATGTCAACAGATAAACAAAATCCCTCGACTTCGAATATCAACCAATGCCTGTCACACTTCTAGGATATCTGATTAAGTAATTAATCTGAGATAACACATTAAGATTACCATGTGTTAAAATAACATGTATTTATGTAATAGCTCGTTAAATTTTACTTGAGAAATAGAGCAATATATATATACCATAGCATCACTTTGTTTACGACCTGTTCTACAATACAAAATATGATGTGTGGTTACAATACAATACAAATTATGCCTTATCAAAGAGGCCGCTCATAGGTGAATCATTTGGGAATATAGGAAACAATTAACACAAACTATAAGCCGCTTTAAATAATAGCTCCAAAAACATTTTAAAAAATAGGGTGTAGGTACAATGTGATAACTAACAAGTAATGGCTCACGTATATACTGCAAGCCCTGTCAGGTTTAGTTAGACTCTCCATCTTAAACCTACCTAACAATGATACGTATAACATAATGATAATGATATATCAATTTCAGAAACCCAACCAGTGGCAGAATCTACGTAAACAACCGCCTCCGAAACAACAAAATATTCCGGCGACGGTCGTGCTACATATTGCAGGACAGTATGGTTCTGGACCAGCTCACTATCCTGGAATCCCTTAACATTGCAGCCGACCTCAAACTGGGTGACCACATAGCCAAAGAGCAAAAAAGACAACGTGTAAGTATAGCTACTCCTAATGCTTCGAGAGCGAGTTTTTTCATAAACAAACCGAAGGTATGGAATATTAACAGTGCCTCTAACGGATATTCACCAAATCCTTAAAATCTCCCTACAAGTGGATAAATACGGCTAGCTTATAAATAAAGATGCTATCGAACTACTGATCATATTTTTTCCCGCGCAAATTGCGGCGTGTACAATACTGACTTAATAGCAATAACATAACTTCTCAGACGAGTAAACTAAATGTTCAACATATTCCAATTTATCATTGTCTTTTTTGTATATAATTTCAGGTAGAAGAAATAATTACCTCACTCGGTCTAAGTAAAGCAAAACACACTAGAGCTGGCAACCTTTCGGGCGGTCAAAAAAAGAGGCTTGCAGTAGGGCTCGAACTTGTCCATGACCCCCCCGTCATGTTCCTTGATGAACCCACCAGGTAATTAACACTACTCTTTATAGCCAAAGCCCCGATTAGCATCTGCATACAATCAACAGATGACCCTGTTGCTGCTTTATCATAATTTACAGGTGTACATATATACTATTAATGACCACACTATACGTACGTAGATAATTATATTGAACACAATCACGGTGATAATAAGTGTTATCACTTGAAAAACCTTTATCTCCTGCGCCGGCCAATTATATTGGTAACCAATTGACAATCAGTAGTACTTTGCAACGTTGTAAGCTAAAATCCCTCGATTATCTACTTGTTACAATCAAAGCATGGAGTAATATCACTGGATTTTAATCAGTATGCGATGGATTGGTGCAACAGGTTCGAAATATAAATCGCTTAAAATACTGCAGTCCTAACTCAATGAGCCAGGATCTGCATTAGAATCCAACCAAGTTGATGAAGAGTAATACAGTTGTATATCGCTTTGGGAGACAGAACTATGTATTTTAGTAGGATGACACAGGCTTACAGAGTAACAGTAATAGGAGTGTGTGACTCCATAATCCTATATTAATAAAAGTCCGAACCTCAAATTAATAGAAAGTTATAATAGATTATAAAGCTAGGTTTTCCTCTAAAATGTTGGTTATAGTGCCATTTTACCCTTGATGATTTAGTCTATAAATTTGAGGGTAAGACTCAATATATATTTGAGGGACATTGCAACAACCGCGATAGTACGTGATGATCATCACATGAATATAACTTAAGGATAAGGATTTATCTTCTAATTTTCAGTGGTTTGGATAGTTCAATATCAAAACAAATAGTGTTCCTACTGCATCTGCTGGCGCGACAGGGGCGCACGGTGGTGGTGACGATGCACCAGCCGTCGGCCACACTCCTGCACATGGTGGATCGCTTGTACGCCGTCGTGGGCGGGCGGTGCGCGTACGTCGGCGCGGTGGGGCAGCTGCAGCCGTACCTCAAGCAAATCAACCTCACCTGCCCTAAGTATCACAACACTGTAGATTATTGTGAGTATGTTGGATAATAATTTTATTTTTAAGCCAGATTAGGATCTGGGTTTGATACCTACCACATAATATCACGAGGTAAATAGCCGTATTTGCAATGTTTTATGCCATAAGGACTTTAAACACGGCGATTTTTTGCACTATTAATGACGCGCGTTTTACAAACGTAAAACAAAAAACTGCAGCAAGAAAATATGAACTAATGACGTTACTTTATACGGACTTTAGTTAGCGCTATTTGTCTTGTGGTGTTAAGAATAATAAGCTACCTAAACGAGATATGTTGTCATTATTTTAAGATTTCTCTCCAATAATTAAATTATTATTAAGATTTGAGTGTTAAATGTATCATAGAATTGACATTAATTTGACGGTATTATGCTTACAGTAATCGAAATTAGTACAGAAAATGCAGATGATCTGGTAGAGAGCTGTCAAAATGGAAGAAATCTGAGTTGGACCACAAACGTACCAACACCTGAGACTGATAATAATATAATGGGTATGGATTTATGATAATTATAATAACATTATTGCTTTGTTTTTGTTAAGTAGCCTGTAATTATGTCTTACAACACTTTTTTTTTATTCATTAAGTTCGCATTTCGTTTTTTGTTTCATTGCCAGCATGTTTCTTTATAATTTCAGACATATTTTACCAAACAGCCAGTGAAGAAGTCGCATTGACGATGTTGCCGCCTCCTAAGGAAAATCCCACCAACAAAATCCTATTAGCAATGAAAAGTACATACTCCACTTCCAACTGGAACCAGTTCACCACACTCACTAGAAGAGCAGTATTGGTAAAATAGAGTAATTTATTTTTCTTGTATTTTTATTTCACAAAGATATTAGGTATTATGATAATCTCAAAATTATAATAATAATAACGGCCTTTTTAGGGGGCCCACCTAACGAGCGGCGAGTCGCCATCTGCCAATAATAATTGGTTAAAGCTGGTTATGGCAGGTGTCTGCTACCCTTTCAATAGCCATATCTCATGTCCATCCAAACCTCAATCCATAGACTAAATTATCATTCCATATTCCTGCAATAGTTCCTCCGCCTGCTGAGGTCAATTCGCTGTTTATGCTATCATTTTCAGCAATTGACCCCAGCAGGTGGCTAACATAACATTAAAATTCTCAAAAAGGGCCTCTACGTGTTGGACCTATGTCCCCACGCAAGCCTTCCAAACATCCGGGTATAGCCCGTGTAAAGAGAGATACATAATAATAATAATTGCATACAATTATAATATATTTTATCGTGGATTTTATATGATTTATAGATTGTATCTTTGTACCCAAATAACCTTAATCACCTATTATTTGAATACAAAAGGATTACTTTTTGCCACATTTTGTAAAACTTGCCAAATAGTTATTATGGCATACCAATAATTAGGTACGTAATTAAATAAATATAAAGTACTAAATAATCTATATTTTATTAGGTAAGTAACTAATAATTATTATAATCTGTTGTAATACACATAACAATCTAATCACTAATTACTTAGCAACTGATGACGAATCAAGACCACACTTTCGATAGCGTATGCAAATGTGGATGCGTAAACTCTTTTAACGCTTTAAACACTAGCACAGGTATATTATACACAAAAAAACACTGTCAGCCCTTTTGTATATCTTTATATTCCCTAATAATCACACTTCTCGTATAGTTCGGCCATTTCCGTCTATCCCGAGTTACGGCCTAGTCCCCACAACAATATGTAAATTATGAAAAAAGAAATATGTTCTTACCATGCCTTTAGAAGACTATCTTATGCGTGACGTGACATGCTCTTGGCTACTTGAGAATATTAAAGTAGATCTGAATCAAAATATTTTTATTTATATAAACCATTAAGTACACTACTTATGACTCGTCAATAAAGTAACCAAGTGCCAAGCTACAATTTTACTACCCGTTCGAAATACCGTCCCTATGGAGAAGAACGGGCAAGAAACTCTATGGTGGCTCTTTTTCATGCATATCTAGATCTTTTACATTTTTGTGCAGTACATTGTTATAGGTAAAAAAAATGGTACTAACTCTTAAGTATAAAATTACAAGTTAATGGCTACATGGTTCCCACATTAACAAATAAAAATAAGAAGGAAGAGGAGAAAGACCAATTGAGTTATTATTAGCTAAGCTAAGTTTTAAGTTATTATTAGCGATTTAACTCCCTGCCTACGTAAATAAGATAATTGTTGTAGTAAGCTGTGTTGCTAGAGCTAAGTATTATGTGGAATTATGTAATGGTGGTCAAGCAGTACATTTCCCGATAGAGTTATACATGATTTATTATCTGTCATAAGCATGTGAAGTTGATAGTCGCTATATTTTTTTTTATTCATCAGACTATTTGGAGGGATCCCTACTTCACGCTCATGTTGACGGGGATCCATTGCGCGATGGCATTGTTCGTGGGATCACTTTTCTACAACATCGGCCTCTATGCCGAGAACGTTCGCAGCAACTTCAACTTCCTGTACTTCTGCCTCATGTTCCTCATGTTTACTGCGTATAGTTCAGTCTCTATTAGTTGTAAGTACATAGGCACTATTATTTAAAAAAATAATGCTTGTTCAATCATTAATAAGAATAATGTAGTAATCAGAGAATTCTAATCGTCTGTTTCATGGATTTGTCTAACTTCCTTTTGCTTCTTCTACACTTTATTTGCAACTACTTAGTCAATCCCGGCAAACTTGCTTCACAGATATCTCAGATACGACGTTAATGCGTTCCAATTTTCAGTTCCAGAGCAAATCCCGATAATTCGTCATGAGCACTTCAACAGATGGTACACGACTGCCGCTTACTTCGCATCGTCGGTTGTGTCGATACTGCCCACTCAGACTATTTGCACACTGTCCTACGCGTGTATAGTCTACTGGATGACGGGGCAGCCGCACGAGCTCATAAGATTCGCCAGCTTCTGCTTCGTGCTGCTTCTAGTGTCGTACGTGGCAGCTATCAAAGGACTACTTATAGGATTCCTGTTTAATGTTAAGGTCAGTACTTGGGACATTGCAAATTAATTTGAGAAGTTTTAACTGATTATGCTTTCAATTTTAACCGAGGATGTCTCAGATTACTATAGTCAATGTCTCTAGATGCCAACGATATATATAATTGACACTTTTGCATGTATTTGATTTCAGAATGGAGTTATATTTGGACCATTCTTGATAATGCCGTTCATCGTATTCTCCGGGTTTTTCCTACGCTACAGCGACGCTCCCAGCTACATCCGATGGCTTTTCAACTTGTCTTTCTTGAAGCATGGCCTGGTTGGCATTGTGTTATCCATCTTCGGCATGAAACGCCCTAAGTTTGTGTGCACAGACATGTACTGCCATTATAGATTTCCAAACCAGTTCTTACGTGATCACGGATTTGATGGAGAGACGTATCCCATGTTTGTGGCCGCGATATTGGCAATTGGCTGTGTGGTTTTAACAGCTGCTTTCATCACATTAAAAATAAGATTAAAGCACAAATGGTGACGTAGATATTATATTATATGAATGCCGTGTGTTTGATGGACATAGCGAGTTGCGAAGACATTTTCGCTTCGAACTTTTCTGTGTGTAATTTTGTGACTTGACAATGTGCCGTCGTCACGTGTCGACTTCTCACTCGTAGGCGGGTGTGTAAGCTAGAATATACCTTTGTTACCACTATGTGGTTTGACCTGTACGGTATTATTTGAAATAGATTAACCCAGACTCCAATGCAAGTAAGAGTACTTGTAGGTAGATAACTTTTTCGTTTTAGTAATATTACAGGACACGGAGTACTTGGATACATACAACGAATAATGACACTTTGATAGATAATAATTCTTCGAGGATTAAACTGGAGTTCCATGAATTTGAGTTGACCAGAGAGGTCAACGTTGTTGGTGTTGTAGATAATAACGTAGCTCTACGTTGAGTGGTCAACGCCTCCACAGATTTCTGTACTGTGGTGATGTCACTCCTTAGCGCTACATGTTATGCGAGTTCACTAGAAAATTATAATGTCCTATAGGGTATTACAGGGAATATATACAAATATAACATATAAGTATTTTATAAAATAAAATTGTTAATATCGATTTTTGTAAATAAGTCTAACCCCAATTCACTTGCTAGTGAGCCGAGCGGCCTTCGCTAACCACAAGGCCAAGCTGTCATCGAGATGTCGTCTGTTACACGCTCATCCTGGCGTCTGTCTAGCCTATCAGTTTGGTCATTACCCGACTGATGATATTAAAAAAATAAAAATCCGTCTGTCTGAGGTTTCAGTCAATCAGTCTCAGTTGTCAGTCGGCAGTCTCATGTCAGTTTAACCAGACTGATGGACCCTATTGACTGAGCATGTAACACCCAACTTTAAGCTCAATTATCGTAATCAATAGCTCAATAAATAAGCTGTGATTTGTACCTGAACTTGCACTGTGCTAAAATTACAGGTATGCCCTAGGTATATTTTTACCATTGTGTAGCCATATCGTTGTAACGATTTTATTGATTATATACAGTTTATGAAATAACACATTTTTTTATTAAATAATAGTAGTATTACCATACCTATGTACAATATTACCATAAGAGATGTTTTTTTGGCTATAGTATATCTTACTTTCTTATATTTACGCGAATACTATATACACATTGAAATAAAACGCCAGCAACGTAAAATAATAAAATAAACACGATAACATTCGAAAACATTGTTTTATATCAATGTATAGTATGTCTATTATATGCAAATACTACAAGAATACAACACTTATAGACGGGGCGTGTAAAACTTACTAACGTCCGCTAAAAAAATACCAAATAGCAAATCCAGTTTTGTTTTTGTAGGCTTGAGTGTGTCTACCTGTTTTATTACGCGGTCAGATTACTACAAATTAAAATAAATTTTGGTCAAACGCGGGCTTCCGATCGCGGCTTTCAAAACCACAGCTGTGAAAGGTATTCTTTTGGTGTTTGGTATTCTTTTAGCAGGCGTCACTTAGTGGAGCTACAAAAGCATATGGCTTTTGTAGCTCCACTAAATCTTTATTCGTGAAGTATGAAAATACCTACTAATTCAATCAGAATTCAATTTTTAGCATGCAAATTATTATAGTAAGTACTTATGAATCATAAAAAATGTGACAAAATGTTTTACCGCCCGTTCAGAATACCGTTTTCCTATGGATAAGAAGGGGCATGTTATAGATTTTCGTTACATTGTTATGGGTTTGTAAGCACATTGTAGGAATGTTTATAGGTGTGTTTGTATAGGAAGTAACAAACTGCGAACCCTAAGTATAGATATACAAGCTACGTGGTTCTCAACTTCCCACAGTAACAAATTACTTATTTAAATGTGGGAACGTAATAATTCTTATTCTGCTTAAATATTATGTATCTACTGTGGGTCCAGTTTTTTCGTATCGGTCAATTGAAATATACGTATGTAATTCCATAACCAGTAGGTGTAAGTAATAGGAACATTATATTATTAAATAGCTCAGTGCGATCTCATAGCTCAATATAATAATTTACAATTATTTCTAGCCTTTCACGTTTAAAACCATTATGTGTTTTATAAATAGAACCAAATAATTAAGACTGTGTACCTACATACGTAGATTAGTGAAATTGTGAATAAAAATATAAATTGTAGCAATAAAAAGGTATACTTATTTATTTTTATGAGGTAAGTAGCGTAATTATGAATTTTAAAACCCTTACATTTTTTTTTTTTTTTTATTACATTATAGGCAAGTATTTGATCTCGATCCCACCTGATGGTAAGTGACGATGAGATCTACGATGGAGCATACTTGCCTAGGTAGGAAGGCGGCAGTAGATAAGAGACGCTACATTCACTAGGCACATGCAGCGCAACTGATCTGACCCGCCATCCATCCATTTTGCATGCAAACCTGTATGTGATAATGTAGGCAACTGCAAGTAAGTGGTAGATACTCTGCAGTTGTTTCAACCGCATCTAAACTGATTTTAAACTGTAATTAACAGTTGTGTTGCATGCTGTAGCCGAATACCCGAGGCAGACAATCTGCATGCATGATCCCGAGATCATGCATGCAGATTGTCTGCCTCGGGTATTCAACAGCGTGAATCAGAAAGGATATACTACAAGTTTTACCAACGCTTCCTTAGCGCATTTGTAATGATTGTCTAGTCACAATTTCGATAGGACAAATAAAAAAAAATACTCCCAAAAATCACACAAATAATTAATATCTCCTATGTACGCGAATATTACTCATTGAAATAAAGCTAATTTAACAGATTGTATCGCGTTTATTTTATGTTTTTACGATCCCGACGTTTTGGGTGCTTTACAGCAACCATAGTTACTGGAGGACATAATTATGTCCTCTCGTGTCGTAGTTTTAATTCAATCACACAACTTGTCGTTTACGGTAGCTAGTAATCTTATAGATTATTTTTTACAATAGCCCAGTACCAGCAGGCCGAACAGCTCCGCGAGGCTGCCTTTGCTCACTCAGTCATCACGTGATTCGCCCGAGGCATACGATCACGCTTGCTCCCCGACCGCTGTACCGATTGGTTTATGGTTATTTAACTTCACGAAATTGACTGTAGATACCACACGTATTTGCTAGCTTCTCATTTCGGGTATAGGATTGCCTTTTAGCCTCGCAAAAGATATTCTTATTGGACTACGTCGATTTTATTTATTATTTACTAAACCAATCATTAAGGAGTAAATTTAAGCACAATGCAGTAAACTATTGGCGAATCATGGGCTCATAATTTGTGTACTGACATCGGCCATTTTCCTCGATGACAGTCAGACTATGCGAACATCGCGGAAAATCATTAATCGGATCAAAACTGGGGCCACCGCGCGTAATGTCCCCGAACAAACCTCGCGAGGCAGTTCGTTCTGTCAGTACACGGCTATTTAATATCTACAAATTATCGAATAAAATTACAATTAGATAATAACAGTCAAGATAAGGGCCTGCAGTATCTCTACAATGATCCATAAACAGGGCTAACAATATCGCAGTGCATTGCAATAGTCGGTCAGGTTGGTCACAAGTTGTGTTGCTCGGGACCGTGCGCCTGCGCACAGACGCTTCCAATTTACCAATTGCGCGAATAACACTTTCTTAACGTTACCTTCCGTTCTTATTCTTAAAAAGTAAAATCTCAAGTATTTTTCTTGCGCAATGGATATAGAAGCAGGCAAGGACGATATTCACGAAGAGGGGAGTTTAGTAGTCTACACAGATATTGTTTTCTCCGTTAATCTGAGTAAGTGTACCTAAATATATAATTATCTTACATTAAAATACAGTTTCAACAGTTTCACATTCATGTGCGAATCTCATTTTCAACCAAGATTATCACTTGCTTAACGGTGAAGGAAAACATCGTCAGGAAACCTGCATGTCTGAGAGAACCCCTCGAAAGATGTGTGAAGTCTGCCAACCCGCACTGGGCCAGCGTGGTGGACTATAGCCTAAACCCCCCTCGCATTGAGGGGAGGCCCGTGCCCAGCAGTGGGACATCAAAAGGGCTGGAATTATTATAAATACAGTTACTGTCTTGATTTAGGGTCCTATAGTTTCTAAGGGAAAATAAGTTTACCCAGTTCATCGTACTGTTTAAAAATATATTCTCAATTGACAATACTTTCATACATACTTACTTTTATATCTTGAAGTAACCTATACATTATCTCGCAAACGGTTCAAATTGTATAATCAAAGTTAACGTTTCATAATCATTTCTTAACTCCTGAAATATTGTGGGCACAGTGATCATTATTTTGGGTATCCTTGTGATGAAAAGGAGGAGTGAAGTTATGGAGGAAAAGCCGTGCGATTATTACGGGTACTCGAAGAATGGTTGGACTTGCACTTGGCCAGGATTTACTGATTATTTTTTAAACAAAATATTATTAAAATAAACAAAAAAACTGGCTGACCCTGCACACGTTACCTTGTTCGAATTCTTTAACAAAAAAAGGACATTGCCAAATCAGTCCAGCAGTTTTCAAGTGATGCTTACTAGCGAACAGTATTTCATTGTTATTTATAGGTATAAATCGTTTTATTATGAGCATTGCTTAGATAAAATGATTATCTCTATCGGATTTTAATCCCTAGTATAGGTATGATATTTTTATATAGGTACGTAAATGAAGCAATCCACAAAAAAATATGTTCTTACAAACATTTGTTTTATAGGTAGAACTATATTTTCTGTAAGACTGTCAATTCATATCAGCAGAGCGTGTACCGATGTTGCGGTGCGAGTGTAGAGCGTTATATAGCTACATTTTGTTCCGATAAGATGTTTACGAAACAATGCGTTTGGTTGGAGAGAGGTAGCGTGCACCTATGTTTAATAGTATTGCATTTATTCTGCTCACTATGCTTATACAGCATCCTTTGAGCCTTTTAACACAGCAACTTTAAAGTTTTCCTATTTTTTTCTTATAATTCCCGTTCCTACATTTCGCCGCGCTGTGGTTGGTGTAATTCAATTGTCATTTGGGTCTGTAGGTTTTATTAGTAAATTTAGTTTAATTTTATTTTTTTTCACCCCCATGGACATTTTTGTTCAGATGATTTTGCAGTAGTACAAATTTTCGCACTCACCTCGCTGTGACGCAGCCGCACGTGGAGGTAGCTCGCTAAAATCTATCTATAGGTAGGTATTTTGTGGTCTTCAAGCGCCTTACTTAAAATAAATGTGGTGAATAAAAAGGTAGAGACGGTGTGTTGGGTACCTAAGTATGTGAAGGCAATCAAGGTTATTTTTGCACTGTTCCTGCTGATGTAGTTTGTTTACCTAGTACTGTAATTATCCAGCCCTTGACATTCAACAACACTAATATTCCCGAAACATCGGTAAAGATCGATTGCTGTATGTATGCTTTTAGGTCGTATAGGTCGCGAGCCTATTTCAATTGACCGGGTGCAGTAACATATCGTTAAAAAAAACCTTGATGAAACTCGTTAAAAATTCATAAATTACATAACATAAATTCGTTAAAAAAGTACAACCCAACACAATAACCGCGAATACGTAATAAAGTCTCAAGCATTTTCAATGTTACAATGTTAAACTTTATTAAGCATATGTTTAAGTAAAACTTGATTGCCGCGTAATGTTCTTGATGGTCGGCTAGTAATTTAAGAAAGACTCGCTATCTTAAGACAACAAGGTTTGCCCTTTGACATGCGTTTATTTCATAATTAGTTGCATTAATACCACAGTGTTGCTGTATGACTTTAAACCTTATAAATACGCAGCAGAAAATATCATTTATATAACTGACTTCGTAATTTAAGTGGGGCACAATAGCTGGTCAATGCACAAATCTATTCAAAAGCCTTGAATTATCACAATGTTGCAATATAGAATCTTATAAGCTCACAGTAAATATCCCGTAGTAGGTCTATGGGGTATTATAAATTATGTACCTCGTCCGCGTACTTCGGATTAACTTAGACTAGAATATGAGTTAAGCTTATGAATACCTGTTATACAAGCCAGCTTCGCCAATCGATCCCAGTTCTAAGATTTAACTCTCTGCACTTAGATATGTACCTAAGTAATAAGGTATTTTGGATGGAAGACTAACTTTATTTTATTAAAAGTAAAATTCTTTGGCCACCAAAATAAGACATAAATAATTAAATGTGGTAATTTGTTTAATTTATTTATTTTGCTTCATAGGAAGTGAACAACCGGTCAACCAGTGATAACATTGCGTATAACTTTGCGCGATAATTAAGTGTTTATTGACATACCACTGTTACCCACTAAAACTTACAGTCGCTAGCTATAATACCAAGTGTATAACCGCAAAAGTCGCTTTATCTTTCCAGTCACATCGCCGCTTGCGCATGTTGCAGACGCGTATGCGCAACTTATCGAGATTTCCGTGGAAAATAGTTTTTGGCGAATTTCGTGAGTGCGCCACGATATGGATGTAGAAACGGGATATGCTAATGAAAATGGTCACCAAGGCGATGTGTCCGTGTTCATTAATATTCAGTGCAGAACTTCAGTTGGTAATCAGTTTTGGATATTTGTGAAAGTTAAGTTAGAACAAGTGAAAGTTAGTCGATCTGAGGTTTTTGGTAAATAGAGCAGTAATAATTAGACAAAAACAACGCAAGGTTTATTACTAGGTTTTATTGCTTTAGTACTGGAAACTTTTACACGCATTGATCTAACCCTCGAACTAGGATTCCCTGTGTTTTAGACACCAGACAACGATATAAATACTTAACAAAGAATTTTAGTGAATTTACATATAAAACGTACAATAATTTTAGGATTTTCCACATCGCCTGTCACTAGAGCATGCGACAGCGTTTTATAATAACACATTGGGATATGATCATCAGTGTCATCAACAATTTTTTTTTTTTACTTTGTAATATTTACAATATTAAAGATAAATTAATCTGGCTCGAAGGTCACGAATATCTCTCTCACTCGCTCATCTATAATCTCCAAAACATAATATATTTTTATGTTCAACAGGTTTGGACTCAAATTGCGATTACAATAAGTATCTATCTCCTTATTGACAAATTATATTGTCATTAAGATATGATATGTTGTATATTAGTGATTTACATAGATATTACATAATATATTTTACATTCGTGCATTACAAAGCACTTGATCTTCATTTTAACGTAATGCCTAAACCGGGGATGATTTTATTTTAGAATTCATAATCGCACTAATAGTTTAGATAGGTGTATGTATTATATTTATTTATTAACTACAAACATAACATACCGACTTATTTACATACTATTTCGTCTGAGCATATTTTACGAAAACAATAAAAAAAAGTAAACTAAAGTTATAATATATGAATTAAGAACCTCTAACCTACGTAGGCTACAAAACGCGTGGCGCGGGCACCTCGGAAGAGGTCAACCTACGTGCACCTATAATAAGAAAAGTAATTATAATACCTGCTTATGAATGTATATATTTACTTAGGTATCTACCTATTATTTTAGCATTCAAGTACGTACTCTCCTTATATGGTGGAAGTATGCCCATAGCATCATAATCAGGTAGGTACTCAACTACCAAACGCATGGCAGTGCAGTGAATTTGCAAGGCATATTTTATTATATTGAGTAGGTTCTTTTATATTTTATGACTGTGGCATTAGTTCACGCTTATTATGAATGAAACGAGTAATACTGGTAGTAGATGAGTAGGTAGATACCACTAGATACATACCTACTAGAAACGCGAAAATCCAAAATCGAAGTGTCTGACTTAATGTTTCATTTGTGTGGTTATAAGCTTTTTGTCATTAAAAACCGTAATAGTTTTAATTTCGCGATCGATACTTTGCCCACTATTTCTTACCATTATTAAAATAACTTTGTAAACGCAAACGACCTTTCCGAATCAGATTCCGATTTCGAACATGATTTATTACAAGCCATAACAATATGTGGAGTTAAGGTAATGGTTTTCCACAGAAGAAATCAAATTGATTAAATCATTGGCATTTTCTTTTTTTCTTTTAACGATTTTTTTTTTACAAATTATGTACTTACCTAAAAATATTTCAATTTGATAAATTCCGTTATAATAAGTAAAATTGATGAGTCTAGAATGAAAGTACCAGAACTAAATCGTGTTTCTATTTCTAAACCTACTTCTTCCAAATTCCTAGCAGCGATAGAGGATGCATAAGACACACATGGTACCCATTGAATTACGTCAATATTTTGATAATATCTCAACCTGCTCTTTCATCTCAATAGAATACCTAGCTATACCTATAATAATTGTAGTACATGTATCAACAAGTACCTAGTCACAATGGAAATATACCTACAAATAAGTAGTGTGACTTCAGTCTGCCAATATTTGGATAATAAAGTCCACCTATTTCTGCGATCTTATATCATCATTGATCGACGGCAGGCACTTAACATACAATAATGTTGCTTTGCACAGGATTTCAAATTTGTAGCCGATCTCAAACAGGTTTTTAAAAATAATCGTAAAGGGTAACAAGCATGCACGGGCATTGACTTCGTGGCAAAATAAATTTCGGTTTGCGAATTCGTGTCAGAAGCTGCGTAGGACTTAATTTTAGGTAACAGAAGGCTTTGGAGTATGTAGCGGGAGGGAATTCAAGGAGGGAGTCGAGTAGACTTATCGGTTTTGGGTGCGTCTGATCAGTCTTAAAGAGTTCTTCTTACTTTGGTCACTAATAACAGGTTAGCAGGGTCGGACCAGTGTCTCCAACCATGCCGTAATTACGGTAGATCTACCGTAATTTTTCTAGGTCTACCACCTACCGTAGACATGTCACATTCTACCGTTATTTCGTCCGTGTTCTTATTTCTAAATATTACTTCAGTTTGGAAGAGCAGGGATGCGTACCGTAAAAAAAGTCACTCTGCTGCTTCAGTTTGGAAGAAACAGTAGAATGACCTTTTTTTTTTACGTTACGCATCCCCACTGCATGGGTATTTTTATTGTATCATTTTGGAGAAAAATAAGTAACACTGGTCTGCCGTAATTTTCCACCATCTACCGTATTTTTAGACCAGGCAATACCGTAATTTTGACAAAGAGGGTTGGAGACACTGGGTCGGACTGACTGATAGTCAACGTCCAGCCCAAACCACTGGACATGGAGGCTTGATATTTAGCGGGTCTGTTTATAGCAGGTTGAAAACGCACACTAAGAAAGAATTTTCGGAACGCTATTACAATTGGGGTCGAACTCAGAGGAAATCAATGGTTGCGTGGGCAGAACCGCAGGAAAATGCTAGACCTATATCATATAGATAGGTCATTCAGCTTACTCATCTGACTATATCTTGGACAATCTTTTAAACATAATACAACAACTGTAATCGTTGTTTTCTCGCAGGAAAAAGGTGGAGAAATTATAAAAATGAAAAGGGCTCTACAAACCTGATCCTTCGTGGTGCATGTGGAGCCCTTAGACCAGGCCGGCTGACTTTCATCCTGGGCCCATCGGGAGCTGGCAAGACTACCCTACTCAACATTTTAGCTGGAAGGAAGTGAGTGACAAGTTTATATCAATAAATACCCGTACCCAAACAGATTTGCGTAGGTAATTATACCTAACTAAGTATACATGTTTTTTCCCATGACTTCGGTCTTGTGTGGAATATGCAAAACACATCTAGTTGTATTGGGTATGGTTGGAGGAAGGTTCGAAATATTCATATGAAGCACATTCAGCCGTTGCAATATAACTAAATATCCATCATGCATTGTAATATATAGTAGACCAGCTGACCCGGCAAACGTTGTTTTGCCGTATACCTAGATTATTTCTAAGAAATATTTTTATAGTTAAATATTTGCGATTATAAATTGAGATATAAAATATCCTATCTTTCAAGTTGGATAAAACTGCATACAGTGTGCACAATTTTATTTAAATCGGTATAGTAGTTTAGGAGTCCATAGCGGACAAACTCCGAGATACGTAATTTATATATATTAAGATATATTTCATAATGTATAAACCAGCTCCGTTTCACACCTATTTATTATACTGATGCCATCCTTCGGACAAAGCATGACTTGCACATTATTAATCTATCTAGGTAAACTTTTTTCAATAAGTATCCATCTATCAACAACCTTGTAATTTTATAAACGAAAAACCCCATATAGCTCATCCGGGATTAACTTTGTATAACTTAATCCATTATAAATATAATTCGAGTTTCATCATAGTTTTCTTTCATATAATGTTTAAGAGTTCAGGAGTTACAGGATGAATCATGCACTCACATAGAAAAACCATTTTGGGGCTTCATATTTCGTAAACGGGAATTAATATAGTAAATCTGAAAATCCTCAACATACTTTTTAAAATACCTACATAACTTGAACCTATACAAATTAAAAAAAAAATGTTCCAGAAAAACAGGTGTAACAGGAAACCTGTATGGAGCGGGTCGCAGTTCAGTCCTGGTCGCGCAGGACACAACACTTATTGACACACTGACTGCGCGGGAGACGCTGAAGTTCGCCACAAGCCTTAAACTGCCGGACGCCACGGGCAGACAGCGCATGAACGTGGTAAATAAAACTATAATTATTACCGATGTAATACAAACGACGTCTTAAGACTGTGGTATATAGTATGGTCATGCGAAAGACGTAAGAACCCGCACGTGACGGAATCGGCGGCCTATAGCCCAAATCCCCCTCACAAAGTTTTGCGCTGGTTTTCATGATATTTTAAAATAAAGATACACAGCTACTCTTCATGAAATACAATCCTCGTACCGTAGGGTTTTTTATTGTACGGACAAGCATGTGCTCTGTGGAATAATACAATTAAGAAACTACCAGTGGCGAGGGATGAATATTCGCACAAGGGAAGTCGAAAAAAACTTTACCTTCGAGTGCACAAAAAACCTTTAAAATACTCTAATAGCTACTCAATGTGGTCTAGATCCCCGATTATAAAAATATATTATTTTGTGCAGCAGAATACAAAGAAGACTTTATTCGGTTTCTCTAATGCTACAGTCACACCTGTAGCTTAGTGTACTAATTAATGTCTTAATAATGTAATTACTTTAAACATATTTTGGCAAAACTAAATTAATGTAGCGAAGCATTAACGTGGCAATTTTTAACATTAACACTAACGTTAACTCAGATGTGGCCGTAACATAAAACAACAAATAATCGATTTCAAGCAAGTAAATAAGTAACAAAATTTAAATTTGGAAAGGTAAGCCGAGAGGAATCGTGTTATATGAAGCCTTCGCCACTGGTAGCCGAATATACAAAGTATACCAATTTTCATCTAACTGTATTCTATATTTTTCTATAGTTGGAAACAGTTACAAAGCAGTTGGGCATCCACGAGGTATTGGACACAAGAGCGGGATGTCTTTCTGGTGGTGAGAGGAAGCGGTTGACCATCGCTTGCGAACTCCTCACAAACCCATCTGTCATGCTGTTAGATGAGCCTACCAGGTAAGACTTTGTATCCTGTAACAATTTTACATTATTTTACGATTATTAAACTTTACGATGCGTCTATAAAAGAACACTATTGTCGTATGGTTTGTGTTTCAGCTTCTTACAAGACTTACTTCAAGGATGCCTAGGCCGAACATTACGTATTAATTTGTATAGGTATATTTACCTACTTTGAAAAATCATGAAGCACTCTACCTCTATTTATCACTCTTTCAATGATTTCAATATAACAAATATCGCTACGAACACACCATCTGTATGGTATCTAACTAAGTAACGCTTGTAAGTTGTAAGTATAATGGGTTATCCAACGAACAAGTAACAGGGGGCGAACACAATATGTCATTGCTTATGTTATTAAGCTTCCCGGACTCTGGAATAAACATTCATGTTCCTCACACAAAGATAGGAGCAAACTAACAGAACTCGAACCCAGGTCCAGTACAGAAAGCAGGGTCACGTACGAATAACTGTGCTATAGGCTCGTCAATAGCGCTCTATTTTTTGTTACCAAGCAAGATAATTTTGGCTTTTGCATTGCAGTGGATTAGACACAGTATCCTCTCTGTCTGTGGCCCGGGCGCTCCTCACAGTGGCTCGAAGCGGCCGCACCGTAGCCTGCGTGGTCCACCAACCCTCCTCGCAACTGTTCAACATCGCAGATGACGTCATTCTCCTAGCTGGCGGCAGGACGCTCTATGCTGGCACTGTGCAACACGTCCCTAACTCGCTAGCTGCAGCAGGCTTCATTTGTCCCCAGTATTATAATGTAGCTGATTATTGTGAGTATGTACTCAATTGACATAAAAAAAAATAGCCTAACTACTTATTTTATCACAATGACTATAACTGGCGTAAACACAAATGAGTGATAAATCGTGTAGCGACCTTTAACCTTGCTATCGAAAAACGTGACGAATGCCAACAGATGGTTAAATAAGTACCTACCATTTGCCATAGAATAAGCAATAAAATGGCCCTTGACGAAGATTGAGTGATGGATTATGTACAAAAAAATAAACCAGTCATAGACATTGACGAAGAGCTTTGAGGCAGCAGTGGAAAAAAAACTCACGATATGAACCACTGATTAATTTTTGTTGGTGTTTATAGCAACCCTAATTAAATCCATGGCCATCCACGTGTATCCATGGGTACCTACTCGTACGAATATTGTAAAATTCCAAAATACTATTCCAGTTCATGATTCCAATTCCAGTACTAGAAATAGGAACAAACGAACACACTGGCAACTTGGTGCGTTTGGAGGAGGAAGCGAGCAGTTATGCTCATGAAATGAGGAAGATCGCAAAGAACGACGTTCACAACGGGAGAGCAAAAGGTAAAGGTAGCCAGAATAGATAGATGCTAGATTTTAACAATGTACCTACTACTACAGTAGAGGCGTAGGTCTGTAACGAAAGTCTTTGGGGGGTGGAGGTGCAAGGTGGTTTAGTGCACGGTGAGCCGATAATAACCCAGTTTGCTCTAACCGTATGATGCGAAGACGCGGGCGACAGTATTGATTCAAAACTTAATGCGCGAAAAAAACTTAGCTCAGCGTACCTGGTGAGGTCCTGGTGAGGTCCTGTGGTCCTAAATCATATTAGCTTTTCTCCACCAGATTTTAACTAGTTTTTCTTTTATTTCCAGACTTATCACCCGAGTCAGAAGCCCTGTTGAAATCCAATCAGACAGCTTCCAGCGGGTACTCTGCAAGAGTGTACCAGCAGCTGAACGCTCTCCTCTGGCGAAGCGGTATTGGAACTATTAGAGATGTGCACTTAACACAGGTTATTGTAAATTGTATTTAATTAGTACAAATTGAACTTATGCTTGATGAAGTTTTCGATTTCTGCGGTTTTTTCTTATCCTACAAGCTTACACTTTGAACACCTATTCATCCCGCAGCGCCAAGGTCGCTTAATTCGTTACTTACATAAAACAAATATCTGAAGTTGCGTCTCCTGCTAAAAGATTTTGGAAACATTCAACATAAATAATTGTACAAAACATTTTATAGATCACAAGATTGTGCACTGGCTCTCTTTACCCTTTAAAAAAAGTGTAACTACTTGTGTTTTGTTCAAAGTTACGAAAAACTTTTAGCATAGGACGCGCCTTTAGTAATATCACGAGCAGATAACCTTGCGAATATTTAAATACCTACCTAATGGGTACCCAAAATACGTTTATAATGTTTATTTTGACCACTGATAAAAAACCTATCTACTTTTTTTAATAAATCGCATCCGAATGATATTACTGTATACTTACGTCTTACATATAATCTGAGTTAGTACCTTACCAATGTTCCAGATACGAGTAATATGCCACTTCCTTGTGGCGCTACTACTTGGCGCGCTGTACAACGGCGCCGGCGCAGAGGCAGCTCGAATAATGACCAACACTTCTTGTCTATTTTTCTTCTTACTCTTCCTCTTCTTCTCCAACGCTATGCCGACTATACACACATGTAAGTAGCCATTATAAATCTGCAATTATTATCCGAGTACCTAGGCGATTAAAAAATATTTTTATCAGATAATTGTATTGCGGAAAAATTTATTATATTTATTATTTCAGTTCCAGTAGAGGCGAAAGTAGTACTGAATGAGCATCTTAATAAGTGGTACTCGCTGCCAGCGTACTGCGTTTCTAAAATCATAGTGGACTTACCGATACAAGTAAGTGTTCCATTAAGAGATGTCCCTGCCAGATATAAATATTCCATATTATTCCATTGTTTGCAACATTTTTATGTAAGGAAGTTTTTATAGCAGTGTCCAATAACACTCGACCACAACTTTCTATTTAAGAAATAATCGATGTATTGTTTAGTGTGTGCAAAAAATGGACGTTATATTGGAACGCACACGTGAGTGCGTAAACTGGGACATTAATAACACCACCTTAGTATTAACATCTCATATCTACACAATTATTCATCGATGTTAATATATTAGGTATAGTTTTGACCGCCATATTTATTTAGATACTAGCTGCGCCCCGCGGTGTTACCCGCGATAAAAAGTATGAAAAATTAAAACATCTATCCCACGGGAACCATAGATTTTACCGGGATAAAAAGTAGCCTATGTGCTATTCCAGACTATAATCTATATCTGTGCCAAATTTCATCCAGATCCGTTCAGCCGTTCGGGCGTGAAAGAGTAACAAACATCCATCTATCCATCCATCCAAACTTTCACATTTATAATTTATTTAGATTAGATTTAGATTAGATTAGATTAGATTTAGATAGATTTAGATTAGATTTAGATTAGATATTACTTTGTTAAATGATTACCTACTCCTAGATACAGTCGCTGACTCCGTGTGTAACGGATATAAAAAAAACTGATGATAACTATTAATTTTCTTTCAGTTACTTTGTGCTACCGTATTCCTCTTTCCCGCGTGGTACCTAACATCCCAGCCACTCGAACCACACCGTATGGGCTTAGCGTGGCTCATATGCGCCCTCGTCACGATACTGGCTCAAACATTTGGACTTGTCATTGGCGCTGCATGTGGAATGAAAGTAAGCCAATCAAAATTAACGTTCAAAATCCATCCACCATAGCAATTAATTCCCTGACAATTCCGTGTTGAATCCCATAGCTCCTCTATCTTATGGGGAGATCGCTAAGACTTTCATTGCCGGTTGAGGGTGCTACGGAATTCAGCTCTTCGTAGGACTGGAAGACTGTAATGAAGCCGTGAAAGTACGCCTGAGGTACCCTCTTCTGAGAGTATTGTTTTGAAGAAGCTTTTGCCAGTAGCTCAGCCCATCGATGTTGCTTTGCTGCGTAACCCATAATGGCCTGAGTGTATTAATATATATACCATACAATTGAGATTATCCGTAATCTATCCAATCCAGAGATTTTTCCGCATAGTTCAACCGAACAGACGCAACGACAAGAATTCAATTCAATTCAAAACACTTGTCTAGATTCAGAGACGTCCAAATAGCCTGTTGCATTTTTTTATCTTTAGTGTAAAACACACTCCAGTTACTTCCAGTTTGATTATAGTCTGGATTGCTTACGTAAACATTATTTTATTCGTTTTCAGCTCGGACTCTTCGTGATTCCTGCCGCAAACATACCGATGCTGATGTTCTCTCAATTCTTTATCCCTTACCGCGAGATGCCAGTCTATCTTAGACCTTTCGCGACCATTTCATACTTCCGTTACGCATTCGATGCGTTCCTGGAAACCGTTTACGGTCTAAACCGGCCAAAATTACCGTGCAACATAGCGTACTGCATGTTTAGAAATCCCGAGAAGTACATGGAGTATTTAGATCTTACAAGAAATTTGACCGGAGACTTTTTAGCTTTAGTTATATGGATTGTGGTCTTACAAATTACTCTTGTAGTCGTTTTAAGGTTAAGAGTTTACGGAGCTTGTAGATAAGTATCTGAGTGCTCTGTGGATGCAAAAGTATAAGTTTTTTTATTTAAGTAGTACTCTATCATAAGTAGTTTTTGTTTGTTACATTTCAATCGATAAGGTGATCTGAGTAGATTACATAGAATATGAATATAAGATTGTAGGTGCCTGGCATACCATTTTATACAGTACCTGGAGTGCGAGTTTATGTGTAAACCAACCGTATATTTTATAGTGTATTCAGGCACGTCGTATTGGAATTAAATGTTTTAGATAACGCCCGCCGTCCAATTCACCATACCAATCAGACAAATAGTAATACGTATACTACAAAGTATTCGTTTATATTACGAAAAATCTTACACTCGACCATATAGTAGATCAATGCACTCGGCATATAGTTGCGGTAAAGTTACTTTTTACAAAGCATTTAGTTAGTTCCTATAGATGGTCCATGGTGGTACCTAATTTCTTTGGAAGCTTGTTACGGCATCTACACAAGACTGGGAGCGGTAGTAATAGGCTGCTTTTTTAGTGACTGGCTATTGTAGATCCACTGTAGATATACCCAATAAGTAATATCGAAGCATAGTAAGAATTCTCGGATTTTATAAACAACAAGAGTTTTTAGAAATTGCAGTCTACTTTTGTTGTCTTGGAGATACCTAGGTAACTCATAGGTAACACAACAGCAATATGCTAGTAAATCCATTCAAAGTAATAGGGTGACTATGATTGAGTATTTGGGGGTATAAGGAAGAACTTCAAGCCAGGCGGGTGGTGTGACTGGCAAACGGATGGCCCGACGTTTATTGTCGGGATCTTGTATTTGTCCTGAATGTCGTCTACAGCGCCATCTGTGTAGCTTGTAGCTAGGTTGAAGAGGTCGCTACAAGTATTGTTTAGGAACATTTTACTCATGGCACTAAAAAGCAATGTGTATAAGTAAATAATTGTATTTTAATATAATAATAACTAGGTTTACGTACAATAGCAATATCTGTGATATTGACATAGCATACGATATTAATAATAGATAGAGCATACATGAACATAATTATAGTGATAAATTATATTAAAGTTATAAATAAATGTACCGCATAACTTATAATTTATATTAACATGTATAATTCAACTATTTGGTCACAGAGTTTTGTGTGCAATATTTTAAGTAAACAATATAAGTAGGTACTATAAAAACCTACTTTACTCAATAATTTCACAACACAAAAAGCGCTTACTCGAAGTACAATACACATTTGCAATACAGAAACATTAATTTTACAGTCAATGACTACAATACAAAAATACTGTCTAGACTAGGCTTACATCAATGACTATAATATGATGTAGAAGACACTCTCTGAGGGCTGACTCAAAATAAGGGCGCTAATGCTATGTGCACCACGTTTTATTATTATCGTAGAACAGCAAAATTACTTTTGGTGGCCCTTTTTTGTTTTGCAATAAGTAGTCATTTACAATTTATATAGGTATCAATAAACAATATGCATTATAAAATTATTTGGTCCACAGATAGCTTTATTTGATTCGTTCCAAGTTTTCCGAATGCCTTGAAAGTGGGTCATATTAGTGGGGATTTCGTCGAAGCTATTTTTCTTATGAGGGAAAAAGTTATTCGCCAAAATGATAGAAATAAAGATTACTTAATAAATAAAATGGACGACAACACACTGATTTATTATTTTTCTAGGATATCACTGTGATAAGTAAATAAATTAAACTTGCTAAGCCTATGCAATAATTGGTCCTATAACGCATTGGGAATAATTAATACATAAAACCCCGAATTTATAGCGTTTTATAACTTTATCAAACATCATATTGGGCACAAGAGTTTTGTTTTGCGCAGTACTATATTATGATGCTTGATAAAAGTTTAGAAAGACTAAAAATTCTGAGGTATATGTTTAAGTGAAAATACAATGGTATTTGAGGTATGTAAAGCTCTCCTATATTAAATAATATTTAATTGAGTGATAAAATAGTTTTTCAACAGTCAAACTGCTTCTGTGCCTATGGCGTGATGACTACATTTTAATGAATAGGTAAATTATTTGCTATTAGATAACTGTGAATTAAATCTCCTGCGCTTATAAATTCACAGCCATAGTATAGTGATGATGTTATAAGTACAAGTTGATATTTTTTTAGATTTAAGGGGGAAGCTCAGGGTCAGGGCGCGAAATTTAAAATGTCAATGGTTTTTATTATTTTACGAAAAATTTGGACATCTTTACGATGTAATTTAGTGTTTTGCGATATTAGCATTCTGCATTGAATGTTTCGATGTATTAATTTTGCTTAAAAAAGAACCTAATCCGATACAATACCATAAGGTTTGTAAAAACCGCTACTTTTACGAACTTAATGGTGTTGTATCGCTTTAGGTACTTTTTTAAGCAAACTTAATACATCGAGACATCCAATGCAGAATGCTAATATCGCAAAACACTAAATTACGTCGTAAAGATGTCCAAATTTTTCGTAAAAAAATAAAAACCATTGACATTTTGAATTTCGCGCCCTGACCCTGAGCTTCCCCCTTAAGCTATGATTATGTATAAAATATAATGTTCTGTCTATGCAAGACCATCCTTTCTAGAAATTATAAACCTGTGTTTTTATCAAAAGTTATACCGTAAAAATGTTCAATACCAAGTTTCTATGTTCCTTATCGTATTTCTAGCAATAACTATCTTTGGTGCAACAAATACTTTAGTCACGTTATTCATACATTCATTAAATATTTCGATATATCATATTAGCTATTGCCCGCGACTTCGTCCTCGTTTTTAAATTGATACAACTTTCTTTATTTATGAACTGATTGACATAAAAAAACACTAAATATTAAGTGAAGCATAGCAGAAAACATTAGTGAAAACCGCACCCAAATCGGTTAAGCCATTTCTGAGCTTAGCGCGCACGAACGCACAGACAAACAGACAAAAATTCTAACAATAATTGTTTGGGTGCTCTTGCGTTGATAACGGCCCCCAATAATAGTGTTTGTCATATATCTTCCATGTTTCATTTTTATTATATGTATAGATGATATAATAATACACTCATGCACGCTGAGACAAATACCCAAAAAGTTTTGGCGCACATGAAAAGCTCGCTACTTCAGATTATTACAATTGTATTCTAATTATATACAATTTGTTCACCATGAACATTATTTTTTCTAATTGATCCATTAGTTCATCAATACTATGACGGTAGTTCGTTTAGTTTAATCAATTTCCTGTAACAAATATGAGGATAAGTCAACAATATTGTGAGTAAAATCAGAAATATAAAAATATAAGTACTTTAAACGAAATTACCTGCAATAGTCCTGGGGCAATGTCAGTGTTTTACACCACATAATTAAGCTCAAAGCAATACTCCATGTTCGCAGGGGTCCGAATAGAAATGACATGGTTCCGTATTCCAACCAAAAGAAGTATGATAACAGCAGCTGAATCGACAGGAGAAAGACGAACGGCAAATTTTTTACCAGCCGCCGATATCCTCTCACATTGTGAGCGAACAGTCGATTGTCCAAACAGTAGGCCAGCACAAATATTAAAGGTATTTGTACAAACATAATTTGCACGCTACCATACATGTATGTAAAAGGTTCGGGTAAAAATGCTCCCTTAACCAATATACCCCAAGCGAATATGGCTCCGATACTGCCGTCTATTAATTCCCCAACTGCCCACGGTCCAATGGGGATGTATATCGCGTACAAAACAATTGGATAAAATATACGATCAACTTTGCTCAGCAACCAAACTGTTCTTAATATATATCTCCACACTCGTCCGATTCTACGGCAGTATTTCGGCGGCCGTTTTTGTAATCTCAATATGACTAGCGGCAACACATTGACGATTAGAAGTGTTCCAAAAATTGTCTGAAACTACAAACGAAATATAATTACTATTCGGTCAGACACTGCTTAATAGCTTAGATGCATGAAAAGTGTTTATTCTTACCACAACCCGCGCATCCAACATAAGCAAAATTCTTGCAGTTATATCAAATTTCATCACACTTCCATCCAAAGAGAATGGGTGATCCACATTGGCCTCCTGTCCTAACTCGTCGACAACATTGACATAGACATGGTGCAATCCATTCTTAAACAAATGAGGCAGCCACTGGCACACATAAAGTGGTCCTTCTGTGTGTCTGCAGGCCATCCAACTTATTTGATCGAAGGATATTTTAACAATGTTGATATTAACATCGCTGAATGCCAGTATTCTTATATGAGTGGAGTCAGGTATTAAATGCAAGGGCTCTCTACTCGGCATTGTGTATCGCGCATGTTTAGGATTCGTGACTAGTACCAGTGGCCAGCTATTATGTTTCTGATCAACAAATGAGAAATGCCCGTGATCTATAGCTCCTAATCTAAACATTCGATTGTCCTTCCAGTCTCCTAGCTCCAGCTCCAAATAGCCCTTTTTCTGTATCGTGTACATTTTAGGTACCAAACCACCCATGGAGTGTAAATGGCCACAAACATAAACCTGTGAACCAGGACTGCTACCGATCAGGTCACGCAAATCTAGCCTCTGCGAATCTTTATCCAATGACAATATACACGATGTAGGATAGTGTCCAAACCATACAATATGGTCGGTTTTAACATCCGCTTCTGCTTTAAGCCTCTGGATGTTTTGTTGTTCTGGTATGTCTAACATGCCAATAAAATTAAAAGGCCTTCTCAGGCCTGGATCGGGGCATGCATCAATACCCAAAAAGGCAACATTGACACCGTTGCTGTCCTCGAAATGCACATAAGATTTATAATGTGTAATACCCTGTACTGAGAAATTTCGAAAGTAATTCTCTTGGGAGTTTATCGTTCTGATATTAAAGTTGTCTGTAAATTAATAAAATATTTTAGATTAGAGTAAAATACAAGATTCCAAAAAAAAAATTAAGATGCATGATTTATATAGTTCCATACTCAATTTAGGACCCTTCTTCATTATAGCCATTGTAGCCATTATATTTAGATATTATTAAGACTATAAGGCTTATATTTATAGATATATAATGAGTATGCAATGAGTCATGTAATATTACAAAGGGTTTATAGTATCGTAAACATTATCTATTCTATATGCCACTTGTACAATATTGGCCAAAATATTAATATTATTTATCAATATTGCTATGATATTACATCATCATTTTGTAAACTCTTTATAACTAATTATACCATGAATTAAATTGCAAATTGTAGGACAATATTCACTATACAATCTTAATCTTTTCATTGAATTAAATAGTTACATGAACAAACCATGACAGAACTACTGATGTTTTTAAGCAAGTTTTATGAAAGAATGTACAAACCATAGTGTCTACGTATAATTATTTATTTTCATCCTTTATTTTTTATCTGTCAGTGGTAGTCAAAACGCTAACATAGCAGATACATAAATTATTTAAAAAATATATAGTAGGTTAAAGATGTGTGGAATAATAGAATAAACAGGATTTTTAAAGAAGTTGGGTAGAGACAATAATAACTTACCATGATTTCCCCTTATATCTAACCAGACAGTAGCCTCGGTAACTCCCGACTCCTTGATTATATTATGATAATACACCCATTCTGTCTTTACTTGTGAGCTGCCCAAGTTATCTTTGGCTTTGGCATCTGTCAGGTCTCCAGTGGCCAGCACAAGTATTGGTTTAATTCTCTTCACTGTGATATCACAAAACTGTTGAAACTGTGATATCCTACCAGGATCCCGAAATATACTAATGTGTATATCTGAAATCTACAAAATAAAATCACTGTAGTACTAATTTGAAATGAATGAATTAGTCACATTCGATGATGAGGTTTTAAATACCTACCTATAAAATAAGTCCATATTAGCCTTTGTGACTAAAACTACGTCACAATAAAACAAAGCAAACAATAATAAACAATGAAACAAGGCCTCACCTGTAGGAACCATACAATATTCTTGGTAGTGTCTGTAATTGGCCCATATTTGTTACCTAAATATCTAGTGTAATTTTGACCATCGATCTTATTTTCAATATAAAAATTGTGATCCGTTGCAATTAAATTTAACAAATTTGCCATAAATATTGACACCAGCAACAACAGGCAGAGTAAAGAAATTGTACATTTTGAAAGTATCATTTTATTTATGGTAATAGTGTGTCATTTCATTTAAAAGCAGAGATTTTAAATAATTTCAGAAAATTATCGCACGCAAAAAACATACGTATAATCAGCGAGAACAATGACAGAAGAGCAGGCAGACAGCTGAACTAAACGACTGACAGATAGGGCTGCCTGCCTGCGAATTTGCTGCGAATATACAGTATTCGTTACTTCATAACGGTGACAATGAGACACGCCATTTTGATATCTTCACATCTGTGTTTTTATTTATAATGTGTATTTATCTAATTTGTTATCGCTAGTAATTACTTGACATTTCGTCGGTATTCTGCCAAATACTGACGAAACGTAATGATTGCTTTCTCAGTAATACCCACTAATCTGTGGGTGAGGCCATATTCATATCCATTTTATATCATTTCTTTTCGTAAAGAAATAAGATAACTATTTACAATGATAAGAGCACTGGTCTGGAGTAACTTGAACAGCAAAAAAAATCTGTTGGATTGTTTGACATAGGCCTCTCCTAAAAGCGCGGAGGTTGCAAGTTATAGTAAACGTTAGTTAGTTAGTAAAGTAGTTCTTCAAGATCTGATAAGGTTCCCTAAGTCATCCAGGTTTCCTCAACTGCAACTATTGCATATATTTTTAAACGACGATTTTACAGACCTGACGCCTACCTGGCCGATTATTTTTGTATAAGTACGGATCTGTTTTATTCGCACTAGGTTAGTAAGAATACATACGGATATCAATATTATGACTACTTTCAGCCCTACTAACAAATTTATGTTTGTTTTTGACACATGTGACCCGTTTCTTTTATGATAACAACATAGGCAATCATTTTGCCAGTCTCAAAACAAATATACAAAAATAGGAAAACGATTTCCAACCTGTGTATGGTGCGTGGATATTGAACGCTAGGTCCAATACATCTCATAAATCGCTAATATTATGGTTTTCGGAGAGATTTAAACAGTTTTCTTAGAATTAAAAGATATGGACAACCGCGTTTTAACTTGATGGCCCTACTAAAACGATCCAAAGTT
Source organism: Pheosia tremula (assembly GCA_905333125.1). Lineage (NCBI taxonomy): Eukaryota > Metazoa > Arthropoda > Insecta > Lepidoptera > Notodontidae > Pheosia > Pheosia tremula. The sequence continues at coordinate 6,466,997 of HG995404.1, read as the reverse complement.
TGTAGATTCAAATAACGGTAACGTGCACTGTGGGCGTACACTATAAGATTTTTCACTCAAGACATGATACATAGATAGGTACCCAAAACAGGAGCGCTCGTGGCGGTGATCAACTGAATTGGTAGCTGCTGGCATTTTCAGCGGATGCTTCCGATTGTTCTTCGGAGGAAACTTTAAGTTGTATGTGTGTTGGTCTCAGGTAGAACAGTCATAAAGCCATGTCCGTCTGAGGCCTTCGGCCTTCTAAAATCGCTTACACCAGATTTGGCTACTAGCTCAAATGAACATACCTAGTTACTTAGTGAATACCACATTCGACATGGTGTAGCTCTATCTAGCTTGATTATTACGCTTACTAGTCGCTAATAGTATTATTTATTTAATTACATAACTAACAATACCCGCGTCTTAGGACCAGTGAACTTCACTTAATTTGCTACATGTATATGGAAAACTTAAATTTTTCCGGCTCTATTACCATGAGTTTTAAGTTCGCTACTTGCTAGTGTCCCCATAAAATACACCAACGTATACATTTTATATTTTATGAACCTAAGACGTTATGTTACGAACCCGTCATTGCAAATAACAACAACACTAACAATGCAATAAATTAACAGCGTCACGCCTGTAGACCCCAATTGAATATTCAGACTTGTGACAAGCCTAGTGCACCTGCACTGGTACTTACTGCATTTTGCCGATGGTAATAATAGAAGTGTAATAGAAGGCAAGCCTTATACTTATTATATCGGGCACACTCAATGCGATTCGGGGATTCGGGCTATAGTCCACCCTACACGGCCAAATGCGGAAATCTACACGTTCTCCGAAAGATGCAGATTCTCGATATTTCCTTCAGCATAGGTACTTGCAGCGTGTAAGTGATAAACATAAAAAAAAAAAAACAAAAATCCGACTGCGTAAAAAAATAACTAATAAATACTGAAAAGAGAAACAAGACCAGCGACTTAAAAAATCGGAACCCATTATTTAGAAAATTTTTAGCCGGTCTAAATATTATATGGGTCCTGCCTGACTAATAAGAAGAAGAAATCGATTGGCGTAAGAATCAACAAATCGGCCCTCGGTCTCTAGAGCGCTAAAAAGGAACAAACATACATACATATATAGGCTGATAAACACAATACCCTCCTTCGCGTCGCGCAGTCGTGTAAAACTGAGATTCGCAGTAATTCGCACATTGAATAACTCACTGACTAACGAGGAAAATAGTTAACGATAAGTACAAGTACACACTAAAATAGTAGATAAGGTGGAGACTTCTCTAGCTGTCTCGCAATTTACATAATTACTAGCCATTTTAGGACACGAGCATACTAGGGGCTTCAGATAGGGTTGCCAGATATACGCTTATCATTTCTGAGATATTTTGGGGTAAACTACAGAAAAGGAAGGTTACGCTCTAGAGCTACAAAAATCTTATTTAAATTCATTGCCATTATTTTATAGAAAAAAAAAATTTATTATTAAATAGCATGGAGCGCGCGGGCGGCGAACCAACTACTGATCGTAAGCGGCTTGCTTGTCCATAATTACCCGTGACAGTAACATATGATTGATTACTAGACACAGGAACAGTCACAACATTCCGGGGCTTTCCCGGATTTCCGGAACATCTGGTCTGGTAGCCCTAGCCCCAGATGTCGAGTTAACTGTAAGCTAAACAAAAGATTAGAGGTGCTCGAAGGCGGGTCGCGGGGCCGCGGCCTCAGAGTGTTTGGAAATTCTATTTATTTTAATGGGCAGAGGTTGACCGCGCGCATTCCTTAAGCACGGGGCGACGACGCCGCGGAGTCGCGTCGCGCGCCGTGCCCACTCGGAGGCTCCAGCCTACAGCGGGCCTCGGCGTGTACCCGCGCCGCGCGCGACTATCTTGCCGCATTCCACCGATCCCAGTCGCGGCGCGCCCCGCGCGTGCCTTCGCTGTGCCTTCGCCGCCGACCCACGCGCCCGCTTGCCTGCCTCACTCAGTCGTACTAGCGCACCCGCGGACTTCGTGCGCGTCGACGTGAGCCCTCGTGCCATTCAGCTTACAACATCGCGCGACTATCAGTGAAGTGAAGTGCCAATGGATGCGGTTTACTACGGATTATAGTGTCTTTACGTGCATCAGCATTGGATTTATCTATTCATGGTGAGTGAGATGGACGTAGACGGCGCCACGGACAGCCGCAATGGATGCGCGCGCTTTCACGATGCGGCCACTTTCATTTCATACGCATAGCTCGAATTCCGCGCGCCTGCGCCCGCGCCGACCGCGCCGCGGCCGCTGACCCTGCGCCCGCGCGCCCTTCCCCGGCACCACCACTTCACCAATGCGAACCTAGCCTAATGCGGCAAATGGTCAATGTAGCCGATTAACCTTCTGATAATGTAACACATTCTAATATTGTAAACCTCGATCTATGACATACCTAGTACCTAGGAAAGTAGCGCATCTCAAGCATCCTCTTTTACGGATAATTAGGTCCTACTGTGTGTATTATCGAAGACTATGTCTTAGGAAGATGAAGGTAGGCACGCTCTAGGTAATAGACGAGTTAACTTGCCGCACGTTTACAACAATTATGAATTAATTTTGAAAATAATTACGTAATTTATAATAGCATATTATATTATTATTATTAACTTAAGAATTGATTTCGGCGATGCATAAAAAATGGGTAAAACTTAGAAAGGTAGGCAGGTATACATATATACCGACACTCTTACTATGCATTTTAAAAATATAATAGGTACCAATAGTAGGTAACTTCTTGCGTAAATTTAATGATTTGATGTCATGAAGATTACCGTTTTAATAATATTATTCGCATCACTAAGTACCCAAGCACCAACAGGTAACCTAGGTACCAACCGGCAGGGACAAAACTGCTTGCCTTACATAAGATCATTTTCGCGTGGCCATACTTGATTCTAGCGTAGCTACCTACTAATACCTACGGCCTGTAGCTGCACCGTTCAATCATATTTTCCTAACTTATTTGCGTTCAAAAGATTTTTTTAAGTGCATAAACAGGGAGTGAATGATGCGTCCTTTCTAAATGTTCTAATACCAATATCTACTGCCCTAGTATCTACGACCTGCCAACTACCCTTTGCTAGTCAATAGTACCTACCCATTTCATCAATAATAGTTCTATCATTATACAAGTGATGCGTTAAATTATATATAAATTATATTAAATTATTTTTTCCATACAAACTGTAAACGTAAAAGGTTAAACACCCTGTGTATTGTACAAAAAATCATTACAATTGTAGGGCGCCTAAGACATACTTACCACTTTATGCTCAACTCGAATAAAACTATAAATGTACCGATCCCAAACCATGGAGCCAAGGCTGGAAATATATAAATTATTTAATTTCAAATTGTGCTTCAATAATCCAAGGCAGTTGTTGTGACATGAATGACAAAAAAAGTAAATTAAAGATATAACCAGGAAACCTATAAATATATTAGCCCAAATTCTTAAAATATTGATATTTTGACAAGTGGTCAACTACAGGTCTCTGGTTTGAGACTAGTACGTCCACCCTACCCAGTAAAGGAAATAGGACCTAGTCTAATTTATAAGTACATGTCTATAGAAAGCCTAATCATCTTCGTCTTGGCAGAGTGGTCGTGGTCATCACTTAAGGGGGAAGCTCAGGGTCAGGGCGCAAAATTCAAAATGATAATGGTTTTTATATTTTTACGAAAAATTTGGACATCTTTACGATGTAATTTAGTGTTTTGCGATATTAGCATACTGCATTGAATGTTTCGATGTTTAAAGTTTGCTTAAAAAAGTACCTAATCCGATACAATACCATATGGTTTGTAAAAACCGCTACTTTTACTAACTTCATGGTGTTGTATCGCTTTAGGTATTTTTTTAAGCAAACTTAATACATCGAGACATCCAATGCAGAATGCTAATATCGCAAAACACTAAATTACATCGTAAAGATGTCCAAATTTTTCGTAAAAAAATAAAAACCGTTGACATTTTGAATTTCGCGCCCTGACCTTGAGCTTCCACCTTAAGGGTTAGTAGCACTGTAGCAACATCTTCAACCTCGCCACAAGCTACGCAGATGGCGCTGCAGATGCATTCAGAACAAATGACGAGGCTCCACACAATCCAAAAACTCTCATAGCGCGTTTCAGGATTTTGTGGAGGGTGGCACAACAATCCGTGGCCATTCCTCCCGCACTGTTGCCCTTCTGGTACACTCATAAAGGGGACCATTAACAGCGGCTTTAACCTGGTCAGTCAAAGGCCATCTACCGCGTGCTTTCCTCATAGATATCCACTTATACGAATCAATATCCAGACTCATAATGAGGTTGAGATTTGGTAAAGAAGTAACATATGTATCTCTTGACGTCATCCCGTTAGAAAAAAACAGGAAAATGCAGCTCATCGCAAAGTTTCTCCACAATATATATTATGTACGTACGTACCTACAATATTAAAAAATATGTGGACCCAATTACCCTTGCGCATCATAATTAATACGAATGTAAGTGGCAGGTATCTGTTTTTCCTATAAGTAGATGATAGAAATAAACACCTAAAAATTAAGAAACTGCGACTAAGTTTGGTAGAGAAACGCGTCAAGTTAGACCATACCGTTGTCGTAGTGCTAGTAGAATTACCTATTTGAGAGTACTCGCGCGTGTTATGGACGGTAGACGAAGGTGCAATGCAGCGCACCCACATATGCTGATGATATTTTGGTCCCAATGCAATGTAATAGGGATAAGCCTTTTTCCTGATTGTCTTTATTCAAAGCCATTTGAGAACCAAAAGTCAATCCATACCTATCAAAGTGTTTCGTGATGATTGTAATTGCATTCCATATTGAAATAATTATCGAGGGCACATGTTCCAAACTGTAATACCTACCTACCTACCTACCTACATATCCATGGCCGCAATGTTCGTGGTCCAACTCATCAGTGTGCAGGGATTGATAAAGTTGATGATTCATTAGCGCGCAATAAGCGACTAACGCCGCGGCCGCATTCCTTTGATAACAGAACGAGTAGGTAAATAACACTAAATTTAAACCAATGACAAAGTGTTATTAACGTTTTATGACATTAGTCAGTTCTAGAAATCATCAGCGAGTTAAAATAATAAGAAATACCTATTAATAATTTTACCGTCATTTGAAGAACTTACATTGCGACGAAATATCATGCCTTATATTATTAACCGCAATGCGCCTCTGCCTGCCTCTCTGGAATACAGGCGTTATGGTTTATTATTCTAATAACTTTTGTTTTTATTATGCTTATGGTATTTCAACGAAAGAAAAGTAGTAAGTGCTGACTTTGAGTAACTACAGGCAAACAGACAGTTACATTTATAGAAATGTACAACAAACAATAAATACCTTGAAATGACATAATGTAGCAAGATAATTAAGGTGGAAGCTCAGGGTCAGGGCGCGAAATTCAAAATGTCAATGGTTTTTATTTTTTTACCAAAAATTTGAACAACTTTACGATGTAATTTAGTGTTTCGCGATATTAGCATTCTGCATTGGATGTCTCGATGTATTAAGTTTGCTTAAAAAAGTACCTAATCCGATACAATACCATAAGGTTTGTAAAAGTAGCGGTTTTTACAAACCTTATGGTATTGTATTGGTAAAATCATTGACATTTTGAATTTCGCGCCCTACCCTGAGCTTCCCCCTTGATATAATGTGCCTAATCCGTTGGAATTACGCGATCTATTACAATGTAGTACGGGAATTATTTTGAATATTTACTAACTACTAGGCATTGACAAAACGGCGACTTTTCCTATAGCACCTAGACTTTATGCAAAACTGCGTATTATGGAATGCGGCTCCAACCATAGACGATGAAATAAAAAAAAATATCTCTTCGTCTAAAGCGGCGACGAAAAACGAGGTGATCGATGGTGTACTCATTGACCTCTTAGAATGTATATTTTAGTGGCGGAGAGGTTAGTTATTATTGTTTTTGCTAGAGAACCCGTGACACCTACATATTATATCAGTAACTTTAAACTAGGTTTGACAATCTAAACATTCGTTTACACAGTAGCCAGTTCTACAGGGCCCCTTTTAAGCGCACCCATGGCTACTGGGCGTTATGTTCATACCTATACACATTTTGTCAGTTTGGTTCTTAGGTTAGTTCTTTCCGCCCCTTTAGATTAGTAGGTCATGGGGTCATAAAAATGTATTTAAAACAAAAAGTAAACACTATTGTCAATACAATTAAGGTGTAAATGTTTCACTTTATCTCTTACGTAACTTCAAAACGCCACTTGTAGACGGTATTATTAAACAAGCACTCATTGTGTTCAAATTGTTTCACGATACCGGCGTAAACACACTTGCATACGCAACCAAACAGTGCTCCCGGGAGCGGTGATAGCAGCCATTTCACTATTATAAAATCTTTTTTTAACGAATCACACCAGACAGCGTTGCTACAAATAAGTAGTGCTGGTGAGTAAAATTAAAATATAAGATAACAATTACGTAACTTTCCCACTTCCTTGAGTTACTTGCGTCTCGATCTAGGTGCTTATTGACAGCTTCCATACAATTAGATTTTTATTTAAATTAAAAGCTTATGCAGGCTATGGTACCTAACTATTCAAATGGAATAGTTTTCTGGTTTTCATACCTCAATTAGGTACCTAACCTAGATACTATAGAAATTTATTTGAAGTGCCTAGAACATTTATACAAGGTGGATCATCTTTAATAGCTTTACTACTAAGGGAACAGTCGACTAGCTGGGTATAATGTATTCAAATTAAATCAGTTAGGAGCACGTGCATTCCTACCTACTATTTTAATAACACTCATAATTACTCACCAATCCGGCTGATAAACCATAAATAAGAAACTATATTATAGCTAAGCAAGCAAAAAATATGCTTAAGCAGCAAATAACTGTCCCATTACCTCTGTTTTGCGGGAACACCGGTCTTTGTGATTGTAGTATTAGCTGGTTTGTAAAACAAAAAAACACTGCTAGTAAACTTATCAATAATCTTCAACTTAAATAAAATGAATTAGCATAAATCAAATGATGATCAGCCGGAGTTATTTTGAATACCTACTTTGCTTAGTATATGATTCGATCTTTGATGATAGATGACCCTGTTTAAAATTCGGTCCATTATCATCCTTACAAATTTGTGAGTGTCAAAATTTGGTAGCGAGATGTCGAAAAGTGGAGGTAGCGACGGCCTTAGGTATGCGAGGACGCAAGATGCGGCTGGCGTAGGGGGAGGGGCGCTCGGCATCTGAAGGTCGTCCGCATTCCTCGCGTCGCCGTCCGCTGCTACCGCGCTTACGTAGCGCCCCCCCTGCGTGCCCGCGCCCCATCCGCCGCCCGGAGCCGCCTGCGCCGACCGGTCTGCCCCCGCCCCGCTGCGCCTGACCGCCATCACAAACTATCGCGCATTTACTAAAACAAAAAACATGTTCTTATGGCTATCAAGAGCTGAGGAGCCGCAGAGGTACCGGATGGGATGAAATTTATTCGCGTCTAGTTTTTTAACGTGCTCTTGTGGTTCTACATTCCAATAAACGTTTTATAATAGGTACGTTGGTAGATAGGTACCTGTCGTGTCATAGTCAATATGCGGTCGATATCGCGTGGCGTGGGCTTAGCTAGTTTATAGTTTTGCGAGCCTATTAAGTGAATTTAAGTAAATCTATCTCTAAAATATTACCTACAAGGCGTTCAACATTGTAATAGTATTGACAATAACGTGATAAAAATTATAGCGGCTAAACTGTTAGCCGACATAACAATTTACTTCACACACACTCGTACAAAACCCGTAGGTACTCTAGTCTTGAGATACAAGCTTTGCCTAGTTCAAGACTCGCAGAACATACGTCGGAATGTTTGGTTTTGTTAAGAAATGATTTATGTTTGGAACACGGAACACGGTCAGAGTAGTCATGAAGACAACTTTATCAATACTATACCTTTCTCTATATTATACACTTACCGTTGATTTGGATAATAATTAAAACGTCCATCAGTTTGTATAAAATGTTATGTTCCTCTGTATAGAACTGTTGTACTTGCAAATTCATTAGCATATGGCCCAGACATCAATCACGATTAAAGAGATTTATCCGTAAGGTGAGATATGAAATTAAATGACAACCTCACATCACATCCCACGCGTGAGTCCTCAGGTAAAATGTAAATTCTGCATTAAAATTATAAAATTTACTTTTGGAGCCATGCGTGCGATATGAGATTGTCGTTCACAGAATAGCACTAATAGTTTTCATCCTTGCGCGCATATTTCGCAGAATTAGTATGATGTAAGTAAGTGGTACGGTCTCGTTTCCTTGCTGCGTAGGTCTCTTGTCTGATTATAGGTAGGTACTGAATACTAAGTACCTTTACAAATTGCTTTAAATCAAATCCTTGTGCAAGTAAAACCTCAGAAGCCCGGACTGGCTTCCAAAGGCCCCTGCCAAAGACTTATGAGTATAGGCTATACGCGTTATACAGATGGTTCAGAAAAGGTATACTAAGCCTTGAACGTTATTTAGTGCATATGTAATCATTATGAGACGTCAGGAAGGTACAGTAATAAAAATGCACCTGCTGTATTTATGAACTTCGGCTAGTGTCGCTTACATATTAAGCTTTACAAATTACATAATGTATACTTTTAATGTAGAATTTAAATTACTTACAACACCTTCAGAAACTATACAGGTCGCGGGCGGCAGCGATTCTGCTAGCTAGGTTAGTAAGTAGCCACTTGAATATTAAAACAACGTGGTCGACACTCACTCGCTCTCGCTCATTTAGTCAATCTCGTAGGTACCTACTTGAATTAAATACTAAACATCATTACGTAGGCAACGTAGATATACACACATAGCATAATCCATAACATGCGCGTACATATTTCAAAGGTTAATAAGTACATCATTATTTCGTAAAATAAATTCACAAGTAAACCAACAATGTATGCCACAAAAAGAGCAGGTAGCAAAAAGAGATCGTGTCCGAAAAAAGTAATGGAATGCACAGATGGCGCAGATCCGACATTCTTGCGCCGTTCGACCTCCGCCGAATAGGAAACTACTCATTTAGAGGCGGCATGTGGGCGAATATGAACAAAGTGCTTTTTTTTTACATAGCCGTACCTAGCTCGTGGTATTTCACTGAATAGCTTTAAACAGGCATACCCTTTTACGTATTTTATTGAAAATTATTTGTTTTGTATGTTAAGTGTCAAAAGTACTATCCACAAAGTGCCAATTAGTACTACCACAACTGGGTACTTGTATGTATTTTTTGGTAAATGACAAAACAGTACGTCTGCTATGACGCACAAACAGTTTTTATAAAAAAAACAGCTTAGAAGCTGTTTTTTTTAACCAACCGACTAGGTATAGACTGTTGGTTTTTATACACGCAAATATAACATTTGTGTAATCCCACCTATTATACCTAATGGGTATAATGTTAGAAGCACCTAGAGCAGGTAACTTCTTATGTCTCGCATTTAATACTATGTAGGTGCGCCGTAACTAAATATTGATTGATCAAAACGTAGCACTAACATTGGGCTATAGGATCATTCATCTACAACTAGAATACCTTCACTATGAACACGGTGACTATGTGGTTCAACCATGGCCAAACTAGCTTGGGTTCTACGTTATTTCATAGTACTAAAGTGTTGTTCTTTTGTCTCAGGTCGAGTAACAGTGGTCTCGAGATGCGACATGCGTGCTCTGTGTTCGGTTCGCGGGCCGTTGGGCGGCGAAACGCGCGCGCTCGGCGCTGGCGCGCGGTTCCTGTCACTGCGCATGCCCGGCCAGCCCCAACCGCTCAACTTCGTCGTAGAGGCCAAAGCGAGGGTCAAAGAGCTCAAGTCTTTGGCCAACACACATGCCCAACTACAAGGCATGACCGACACCGAACTGTTCGGTTTAGCTGTAATGCAAAGTGAGTGTTCTAATCCTACCAATAATTTCCCCTCACCTGTTTTGCACCTGACTGTAGTTCTAAACATTCGCGCCTGATTTCACAAAACAATTATTCATATGTATTCATGGCGTCACGCATTCCACGTCGTAAGCATACTGCCTTACAATACTATACAAACAAACGATCCGTTGGGTAATAATGTTGTGTATTCCTACTGGCACCACAATGTCACATTATGGAGACATAAGATACGTGCACAAATAAGTAGATTAGGTACCACTGTGTAATTGAGTGAGAATCAGCATCATAATGTAAATGGTAGAATTTTTACGACACTTGCAGTCACTCATAGTTACTGTACGAAAAAGAACAATGCAAACAATACGTCAAGTGCGAGATTATTCGTATGCTAACTGTATAGTTTACGTATTTAGACACATTGTATGAAGAATTTGAAGTCTCAAATACTGTCCGCTATAGCGCTTTTCGATTTGCCATAAAATGTGTCTGACTACGTGCAACTATAAACTATATAGTTAGCTTACGGATAATCTCGCACTTTACGTACAGTTTATATGAAGCAGAAATCTTGCTCACCCTAAGTGTTCACCGAATTGGCTTATAGACAAGTTTACATAATCGCTTGATAACAATAAATATAAAAAACCTACGTTCCATGATTTTTTAATTTAAAAATATGTTTTCAGATGGAGAATTCTTCTTTGCTGACTCGGAGAGCAAATTGTCAAAATATGCGCCAAAGAGTTGGAGGTCATCCCACACCCATGTGAGTACCTAACTAAAATTACTTTGACAGTTATTCATCCTTGAATCAATTAATATCTTTTTGCCTATTTTCTCTAGGAGACTAAATATATATTCTTTACTTCCAGGGATTGGACGCCAATGGGAAGCCACTTCTTGAATTGCACCTGGTCGTCCAGTTCCACGTGGAAAGCCCTCTCCTACTGCACGACGAAATCGGTCGCCACCTTTATTTCTTGCAATTGCGACAAAATGTCCGTACAAGGGACGCATTGCCCGCTGAAGTAGTTCTGTTGCTTACTGGACTAGCCTTACAGGCAGAGTACGGCGATGCAGACACTTACGAGGACAGGGATTACTTCAGAGTTGAAGATTACGCACCGCCATCTCTTACAGGTGACTGGGTCGCGGCAGCAATGCGTGCGTGCCACCGTGAACATCGCGGTCTTACAAAGTCCGATGCAGAGAATAGATTTATACGAGAAATTTGCCTTTTGCCAGACACAATAAACTCTCATAGATACCGCCTAAAACAATCGAAAGTAGAACCCGAACCAGGAACAGTTTGGCTACTCGTCACGGCGAAAGGTATAAAAATTTTACCCGACAACGGGTCGCTTTCAAATTTTATATGGAGCGCTATCGGTAAATTGAGTTTCGATAGGAAAAAATTCGAGATAAGAACTGAGGAAGGCAAAATTACATTGTATTCTTCTAGTGAGGAAAAATGTAAATATCTCTTCGCTCTAAGTAAAGAAACTCATCAGTTTTCAATGAAAATAGCTCCAAAATTTAATGAAATTTTAAGAAAAGAGGAAGAGGAACGCAAAATATGTTTCGGATATTCTAAGTCTCTGAATTTTCCGCACAATCAGAACAAAAGTGAACAAAGAATATCGGTGATTTCATCTACTAGTTCAAACACGACATCAGGTATTGTGAGCGATAGAGTGCAGTCAGAAGACGAACTAGAAATTATGATAGATTCTCCTCCAGCACCATCTACTGAAAGTTTAGCGTTCGCCCACTTGTTGGACAGCTCTAAAACTTATTTTATACGACACATATCGCAGGAGAATCAACCATCGAGTAAATCGTCATCCTTACATTTACAACGATCAAAGCCTCGAGTGAAAAAGAGTAAGGAAGAGTGTGAAGATGAAACTAGAAATGAATCTCCAGAGAAACCATCCGTATCCCAAACAGAAGAAACGACTTCTTTACCTGATCAAAGTATTACAGAAACCCTAACGGACAGCCCGAGGTCCAATAAGTTAAAATGCACCGGATCACAATGTTCATCCTCATGCAGTACAGTAATAATGGCTAGAGCAGGTCTAAGCACGCTAAGCCGAACATCTAATGCGAGCAGCCTTGAATTAGGATATAGCCATACTGCTCAAAATTCTATGATAAGTGATAACAGCACAATGGGCATAGATGTAGAATACTCTCAGGATGCGGCATCAGCACTGTATGACGGCTTAGGCCAGCCCGTAACTGTAGCTGCCTCCAGTGAAACAAGCGGAGTTTACACTATGAGCAGTTCAGAGCTAACAGCACGATCAAAAATGGATACCCTATCAGAAGACGGCAGAACAGATTATGATGGTTCTCATTATGATAGTTACAAACCATCAAAAGAAAACGATCTTGCTGATTTCGACAGTGTTTCCTCAATATTAAAAAATAAGTCGGACAGAGCTAGTCATTCTACAGGCACGCTTAGATTACAAGGGTCTCAGCCTAGTTCGGATTGTGTTGATGGTGCAAGTAAATTCACAAACCAGGAGCAACACAATAAAGAAAACATATTCAGAGAACGAACAAATTCCAACGTAAGTGCGATCTCTTTTCACGGCGATGGAAGTGATCCAACTGACAATAAACATAATTTACTTACTGCTAGTGAACTAAGCGATTTAATTGTTGGACGAGGAGTGTATCCTAAAAGTCAATCTGTAAGTGACACATTGGACTCTGTATCTGACTACGTAAGGTTGCCTTTACCATTTTCCGGTGATAGTTACCTCCAAGGGCATGAGGATACTGCTCCTTCTGATGATTACCCTAATAATGCATTTTTTGATCGACCACCAACACCTCCGACTAGAATTGACAGTCGAAAATTACATAATTTATCACTACCAAACATATTTGATATAATTGAAGGGGATAAACCTATTAGGACAACACTTCCTAACAAACCTCCACCGCCTTATGAATACAACCATAAAACTGTATCATCATTCGCTACGCCTGCGAAAGCGCCCCCTGCATACCCCGGCACGCCATTGTCCACAACATCTCTAAAAAAAGTAAGTGACAAGGACGAAGTAGCAGCCAGAGTAGTAACCTCAAAACCAATGATAACAATTTTAAAAGCTGAAGCCGGAGATGTTAATGCATCTAGTGAAAGAACTTTTGCAAGTCCTATGGTTTTAGAGCACAGGTTTCAAAAATCCAAAAGACATCAAGCATCAAGTCGTAGAGCCGAGAGATCAAAATTAGCTCAGGGAATAAACAGTAATCTTTCGCCCACGAGGGAGCTTCCACCGCATGCTGTGGATTCTAATGTACTCGTGGCTATGATGAAACTGCCTCCTCCGCCGCCGCCGCCACGCCGGACGCGGCTCCCTCCACCGCCGCCCGTCACTCGTCTCCCTCCTCCACCTCCACCACACAACCCTATATTTCATCAACAACTGTATAGCGACGTCGATTATGTTTACTATCCGTTGCAAGATCCTGTTGTATCTCAGCAAAATTATCTTGATCACAAGCTGACCGAGGCGCGCGTATCAAATATGCATAAGAGTGGTTTACAATACAGAAGTACGCCATATTTATCCACTACGTTATCTGCATCATCTATGTATGGATCCATACAGAATCTATCGGACTCTTATGTGCAGTTGCCTGGAACGAGGACGAGTTGGTATTCCTTAACGAGCCGAACATCGGCTAGCAGCCACTCTATAAATCTCGAAAGGCCACCGTTGACTACCCGTGTCCCAGATATTCCTCAGTTCTCAGGAACAAAATTGGACGAAAATTTACGCGATGCTAAGGATCCGCCTCCAGTTAAAATGAGGCGGATGCCACCGCCTCCCCCGCCACCCTATGAACACAAGAAGAAACTTCCTACCTATTTGAGGGACGTGAAAATACCGTATAGTAGTACAAATATAGCTAGTGACGTGAGTGTGAACAAAGTTAAAGACTCCAATTGTGATTTAGACATAAAAACTCTGCGAGAAAAGAGCAAAAACCTTGATTTGCCACTAATAGCAGCCCTATGTAATGATCGTTCATTACTTAAACAAACTAAAGCTTTTGGTGCTCCAAAGTTAACAAAACAGACAGGCAGTGACTGTGAAAGTGAACGGAAGTGTGTAAAGTCTGTTCGAAACACCACCGATAACGTAGATGTTAAGAATAAACAAGAATGTAATGCTAAGAGGGTAATGACAGGGTCCCAGAAAAAGATATTGATACGAAATCCTACAGATAAACTACCAGCATTACCGGTAACTGATACCCATACACCAAGAGCCATGTCTAACACATATGTCATGCATCCAGCTGTAGCTAAGGTTAAAAAATCCCAAACGAGCTCATGACATTATGACAAATATCTTACCTACTACTTGTGAATCCTTCCAGTGCTATGATCCTTCATCCACCGATATAAAGACTGAGTTTATTGTCACCAGGGGATTTAGTAACAGGTTTTGAATACTTACGCAAAACTACTCGATGCAACTTCCAATATTTCTATATACTTTGGTAACATTGTTATTTTATTTATACATGTGAAAATATTCTAAATCTAAGTTCGACGGTTCCAATATTTGTACTAAATCCCCATTACTTAAGAATGGAACCACACTTGTATCTCGATTCTGCGAGGTTTACAGCGTTGCTTTACCAATATTTTTACAATTGAATAAGTTAATTACAATTACTATTAGTCGACCAACTGCAGGTTCCTACAAATGTGGCTCCAAGTTTAGATTATTTAATATACATTAAAATAGATAGTACTTATTTATTTCTACCTACTTCGGAAAAGTGCAGACAATCACATATTTCACAAATTTTGCTTAATTTTATATTTTTTTTCACAATTCAATTATTATGCAAGACTAGTAGGTACTTATTTTATAATGTCAGGATCATATTCTGGCCCCTACATGTATATAACGTTTTAATATTATTACATAGCACTTTTCTCCCGAAAATGTATTGTAATGCCATTATAAGTGGATTGAAACTTTTATAAATTTGGGGGTAGGTCTGTATATTAGTGTGAAGCAGAAGTACTGTTACTTTTTCCAATTTATGTTGCTCAATAATATAATATACTTAAATAAATATTTTTTTATTAAATACCAAAGCAATTTGGCAGAAACCTACATATTAGATGACCAAGTTGATATTATATTATTATATACGCACATAATTAAGTATTACCCACTTAGCTCATACCCCGGCTATACCTGTTATCAGAATGATTTCCAGCCAAAACATTATGTTATAGCCGGCCAGCAGCTTGCATAGTTCCGAGTCTACCAAGTAGGCAAGTGATACGCAACATTATACTTCTATACATACCTAAAGAATAAATAACTGCATACTGCTATAAAATGATCTATTTTTTTATCATACGCTGCCCCCAGGTAAGACGGAAATAAATTGTTGAAAAACAAATCCTTTCGTTAAAATGTACAAGAATGGGAATTTCGGAAATTGGAATCGGGCTTTCCGTTATTTCCATTTCCTTTTCTTGCATATTTTATAGAAACGCATGTAGCTCCTCATATTGTCTACAAGCCATATGTCTTTCTAAATGCACTTTTCAGTTAACCTTTTAAACACACGTTTTCACTATAAAATAGTGAATTCGACTACCTATAAATTATCAATATTTTGTAATGAAATACTCGCTGATTGAAAGATTACATGTCAAATTTATATAAGTAATATATCCGGGACATTACTGCCAACTCACTTAACACTTGCAACCATACCGAATATACAAGTATTGCTACGCGAAAATGACCTTAAAAGGATCCAGGCAGTAATGTCCTTGATAGTACCTATAAAATTATTTGCTTATAGTCAGTAAATAAAAATGTAGTGATTTCAACACCTATTTATTTACTTTAAAATGAAATTGTGTACATACATAATAATAAAATATACTAAGTACATAACATTGGTTGGCATATGTACAAATGTATATTAAACATTTAATAACTGTGCCTGAATACTTTTTTAAAATAAGTACATCCGTTTTACATTAATGTAACATCTAAATTAAGGGGGAAGCTCAGGGTCAGGGCGCGAAATTCAAAATGTCAATGGTTTTTATTTTTTTTCGAAAAATTTGGACATCTTTACGATGTAATTTAGTGTTTTGCGATATTAGAATTCTGCATTGGATGTCTCGATGTATTAAGTTTGCTTAAAAAAGAACCTAATCCGATACAATACCATAAGGTTTGTAAAAACCGCTACTTTTACTAACTTAATGGTGTTGTATTGCTTTAGGTACTTTTTTAAGCAAACTTAATACATCGAGACATCCAATGCCGAATGCTAATATCGCAAAACACTAAATTACATCGTAAAGATGTCCAAATTTTTCGAAAAAAAATAAAACCATTGACATTTTGAATTTCGCGCCCTGACCCTGAGCTTCCACCTTAATAAATAATATCATCGGCATTTATCGTATCATAAAAACTAACGATGGCTATCAGATCATCGATCTTTGGTACAAAAGGAACTATTTGAATCTCATCTAAAACACAAGTACCTACTGAATATATGAATAAAATACTCCCCATTTTACTACATGGTACTTGGTTAATAAAGGAAGTACATTGCAAGTACGCAGCTGCCTCTCTAACGTCATATAAATTCAGAAATAACAATTTCAACAAATATACTTATAGTAACTTGAACTTACTTATTAATAAAAAAAAATACAAAAATACTGCTAATATTACAAACCTAATCAATAATTCACACTAGTTCTAAAAATATTTCAGATCGTGTTTGAGAAAATTAAATTTGAGTTTAAATTAATCCTAAATAAAAAAATAACAGCAATTATAATTTTGCCTTTAATACCTATTTAATATACGCCATAGTTATAGAAATTGTTACAAACATAACTTCATAGTTCAAAAATGTTCAAGCCTTCTGTAATATACGGGTGAGCCAGAAAATATATACTAACCTTTGAACCTGTGCTTCTTGTGCGCACTTGTAATCATTATGTGTCAGTCAGAATTTTGATGTGCCGATTTAAAAAAAAATATTGTTCCGAACAAAATGACAATTGTGATTATTTGTGAACAAATTGTTTTTTTTTATATAAAAACATATATCGGAATTCTCACTTCCAATAATGATTGCTAAAGCGCTAAATAAGCGTAGGAAAAAAGTTAGTATACCACACTACTAGGTATATAACTTACCTATCGTTTTTCTATTTCTCCAATTTCAAAAACATTGCAGAGTTTGGGGGAAATGTTATCTTATCGAAATATAAGACTTGCCCGATCAGAGAGGTGTTGGTGCTGGCGACTACTGTGCCGCCATAAAACATGGAAGATAAATCAGTTGTGATCGAATCATTTCCTAAATTACCAACAAACACGCAAGTATTCCGGCGCGGGAACCAGCGCTCAATTACTACTAAATTTTCATCGGTTTTGCGAATAGCTATATTATTTTGTATATCACCTTCCTTATAAATAGCTCTCAAATATATTGTAGGCGTATCTAATCTCACTTTAGTAAAACTCTTTATGACATCCAGGAAATAATATCTTGGTTCGAGATCCGACTTTGAATTCCAGGGTAAAATACCTACGGCATTCTTTTCGTTATTAGAGAATGACATTGGCACCAAATTATGTACATCTTTATGTTCATGAAAGTCTCCTTCAACTTCTTCTGTAGACAATCCACCGAGGCCAATTTCGTCACCATAAAATATACTTACTGTCCCAGGTAGAATCAATTCTAGAGCAGTCAATACTAAGGTGTTATTTACATGTTTAGTGGATATTCTTTCACTGTTAATACTTCCAATATTCCAATGCACCCAAGGATGATGCGGTTTCGCCCAAAGAGTGCCAGTTATCACTTTATCAATACGTTCTTTCAAACCACTTATACCTTTATGTAAATCTAAGTGAACATCAATAAGATCAATTCTGGAGAGTAAAACATTCAGTGAATCCCCTTTGGCATTATTGTAAGCCTCTTCACTTGCAATCAATATTTTTTCATTGCCTATCATTTGCTTCCATAACTGCAAAGTTCTAGCAAAAAAGACATCATCAACAAAATTTTCTAAGTCTTTCAAATAAAATCCATCCACCTTTTCTCTGGACCAAAACACAATAGCTGCTGATGTTGGATCAATGTAACTAGTCAAAGTATCATTTGAAATTAATACAGCATTTGTAAAATTAGTTGAAATTGGTTTTGCTGTGGATACAACTGGCATGTCCAGGATCAAGGACATATTTCTGCTATGTATTTCTGTTACTAAATCTTGGAAATCTTTAAATACTCCAATACTTCTATCAATCTGCATCAAAGATGTGATATTGTAGTATTTTTCAGGGTACTGAAAAGCTTGGTATATATAATTAAGTCTGACAGCAGATGCACCAAGATCTTGTATGTAGTCAAGTTTTTTAATAAGGCCTTTCAGGTCACCTGTACCATCATTATTGGAATCTTTAAAGCTAGCAGGAAATATTTCATAAAATACTTTTCCCTGATACCAAGGCAGGTTGGGATTGCATTCTTTTGGTATGGTAACAACCATACCAATAATAGCTGCTACACACGCAACAAGCCCAGAAAGGACAACCCAAAGCAGTACTTTCCTTATAATCACCCAGTTCCAGTTAACAAAGCTTGGCAATTTTCTGTTGTTCACATTGAGATTCCCATTTAGTTTGCAATCTTCTGTCTGAAAAATGTATTAACCTATCATTACTGAAATAAATAATGTGCCCATCTGACATACTTATCTGATTCCACATTTTGTGCAATGAAAATTAACTATGTAATCTACCTACTTTATTGTCACCCCACTTATTCATTATGTTTATGTACCTACTATGTCCACTTTCAATTTCTGATCTGAAAAGTTGCCAAAAACTAATACACATTGCTGCATTCAAGAATAACTATCTGCAAGCTCTCCCAGTTATGATACTCACCATTTACAATAGTATTAAAAAGGACTTTCAACACATTAACATTGTAAATTAAATTAAAGTTTTATAAATTTGGTCTGATCCACCCATGGGCGAAGGCCACCATTTTTGTCTCATATTTTCTATCTAACTAGCTAGGCCAATTTCCAACAGTTATGTAAATTATGCAATAATTTCAAATCACTACCCTTCCCTTAGTAGCTGTCTTTAAAATAACATATTAATGTAAATAATACTTACATATAAATTGAAAACAACAGATTTACTCTAATTACTCACCGGGCCCATGATGAGGTCTCCATTCTTACTAAGGGTTTGATAGTCCAGCATGCTGATATTGTTAATAAGTTGAGCACTAACTGGATCCTGAACAACGGAGTTCGAGTCTCCGGATGAACTTGAATCTCCTGCTGACACATCTGAAATAGGGAAACTGTTATTACTGAAAACCCATCTAATTGTTTTCCCGTTATGGGCGAACAGGTGACAATTTAAAAAAAATATAAATTTGGGCTGTGTAAAAGGGATGGAATCATTCTTTTATCAAAAAATATTATATATTTAATATGCAGTCTAACAAAGCTGAAATTAAATAGATACTGATGTGCTTAAAACAATAACAACTGAAAAAATCTTACCGGTTTGAATGTTACCCATATTTGGTTCTTCAGCATCACTTAGAGCCAAGAAAGGACGATCACTTATTTCTTCAGCTAGAGGATGTATAAAATCAGCAGCTGTGGGGCTTGGTGTCGTCGGTAGTAACAAGCACGTTGACGATTTGACTCCGCGCAAGTAATCCAAGGTGTCTAAATCATTACCGCCTGATGTGTTAGCAATTTCTGGTGTTTCATTCATGATACGGCAAATTAAAGTTGAGCTCCCGATGTAATAGCTTACGCAAATAATTTCAGTCAATTCAATAGGGTTACACGAGTAAATACTATTTAACACTTTCAAAATCGATTTGGTGTTTGTGCTCAATTTATCTATTTCAGGATCATTTTTTTACCAAAAATAAACATCAATTATTTGACTAGGGATGAGACGTATTTACGCTAAATGTTTTAATTCCAGGTATAGGTACGAAATACTTGCAGGTATGAAAGTACAAGCTAGTCGTACTTGGGACCCGGCTTCTGGGGCTCAAAATACTTAAATTGGAAATCGATCCTTATTTTCATACCAATATGATAACAATAGTATTTACAAAAAAAATGTTTGAAATTCCAAGTATATTTATCATATACGATTGCGTTCATCTATACAAATAAATAAAATTGGAGTGTCTGTTTGTAATATTAAAATAACCGCTTTTTACTAAGTGCATTTGGATGTATACACGGTACCTATACCAAAACAACATTTTTTTTTAATTTTTGTCTGTCTGTCGGGCTGTCTGTCTGTCTGTCTGTTTGTTCCGGGTAATCTCTGAAATGGCTGGACCAATTTTGACGGGATTCTTCCACTGGCAGATAGGTGATGTAACAAGGACTAACTTAGGCTACTCTTAATTTAGAAAAAAAAAATAGGATCTCACGAAAAAAAATTAAAACCAGTGTTGCAGCGCTGCGCCTGATTAAGTTTGATAGCAACAACCTGTAATGCGTCCCGTGGGCTCAGAACGCGCGAGCAGGGTGTTGCCAACGGTTGTGTCTTTGTTAAATACCATGCGGACGAAGTCGCGGGTAACAGCTAGTTATTTATATGAAATATACATGACAAGAAGGCTCAATTTCCAGTGCAAGTATTTTCAGCCATTGAAGCAGGGATTCGCTTGCGACTAGCCAGTACTTTTACATGTACATGTATTGCACACCCGTCCCAAGGCAGCCCGAAGCGGGCAGCCGTAGATTGCGAGTTCAGGGCTCACCGGAGTCACCGGCCGCGCCCGAAGTATTCCGAAGTTGTTAAGTGTACAGACAAAATCTGTGTGGTACTTTGGGCACGTGCAACTTCGTCGATTGGTTCCCGTGCTACCAAATATCTTTGAGTATTTTAAAACCTGGTTTTCAACCCGGATATTTTTACATACTTGTACTTGGGAGCCGTATTGAATTTTGTAAATATATCTCAATTCTCAACCCTATACGCGAGTTGCTTACACAGAAAAAAAAATAAAAGGGAACAAAATATAAAAAAAAAACAGGGAAAAGCAGGGCTGCTATCATATTTTTTAATAAATACCATACATAAAATCCCACAATAATATAATGTTGTAACGTGTAATGTAAGAAAGATTACCCCAAGGATGAATATTACGGCCTAGACAGGGAACTATAATTTCTTTTACATATCCACAGACTAATTAGAGAATACACAATCTCTAGCTCGTCTGTGCTACCACATATGTCTAATCAAATCAATCTGTGATTTCTTTGATTTCAGTTGGTTTGTTGTATTTCTTTATGTTTTTTATTTATATATTTGAATATTTCATTAAAGGTTGTTACATTCTTCGACTAGGACGTTATTTTCTGTTTACAGGTCGCATATATATAAATAAAATGATTGGAGTGAATAAAATAATTAATCAAAACAATTATTTGGCGAAAAACTTCGTTCTCCACCGAAATTTATCGAACAAACCCAAAGTTAAAGATGCGAGTTATCAATTTTTGCAGAGAAGTAGAGTACCCACTATGCATTTTCAGAAATCTTTGCCTCGGTTACCAATACCCGATTTATCTAAAACTGGGGAAAGATATTTGAAGGCATTGAGGCCTCTGTTGACTGGGGATCAGTATAACAAAGCTGAACGGCGGACTAACAGTTTCATTAGTAAAGAAGGTATCGCACTGCAAGAGAAACTAGTTGCCAAAGACAAAATTAACAAACATACAAGCTATATATCAGAATACTGGTTTGATTTATACTTACGAGACAGAGTTGCTATTCCTATCAATTATAATCCGTTTCTTGTTTTTAACAATGACGCTCGAAATGAGTATAACAATCAGCTCATAAAGTCAACTAACATGTTGACAAGTGCAGTCAGGTTTATGTTATCTCTGAGGGAACAGATATTGGAGCCGGAAGTGTATCATATGAATCCTAAGAAGAGTAATACGCAACTGTTTAGGACTGTAACAGGAATGCTGCCAGAAGCTGTATCTTGGTGAATATAGAGTATTTATATTGATTGTGATAATACCCAGCTTTTTATATTCAGATCCTAGGTCAAGCTGGCCAAACAAAATCCAATACCTTGAATAAATCATCCTAATTAATAGGTACACTTTTAAACAGACATGGCATGAACTTGTGTCATCCAATTGAAAGGATTCAAAATTTTGGAATATTATTTCTGATATCCCCTTTGGCTGATACGAAACATCAAACTGTCATTATTGTTTACTTGTAAAAACATAACTTTCATCATATCCTTTCCTAATCATATCCTAGAATGTGTTAAATAGTTGCCAAATTTTCAGGTATGGTGCATATTTGTTTAAAGCATTCCCCTTGGATATGAGTCAATTTGTTGACTTGTTCGGAGTTACTCGTATCCCTCGTCTCAATAAAGATGAAATATTTAGAGATCCCAAAAGCAAGCATGTACTTGTTCAAAAAAATGGAAACTTTTACATTTTTGATGTTTTAGATTCAGATGGTAATTAAAACGAAGTACATACCTATGCTTCTGCTTTATGCAAATGATAATACTTTTAGGTGGGAAATGGAAATGTTAGTGATGATGCTAATTTATTTTACGCTAAAAATATTGTGTTTCTATTAATTATCATGCATAATTTTATATCTGCTTACTTCTTAAATACATTATGTATGATGGTATAAGGAATATGCACATTTAAGAAATACAAACTTTATTTTCAGGAAACCTTCTGTCACCATCTGAGTTGCATGGCAATATGAGTAAAATCATGTCTGACAAATCACCGGCAGCTGAACATCCACTGGGAGTACTAACTTGTCAGAATAGAGATGTGTGGGCGAAACAACGAGAACATCTAGAGACCACGGGTAACAGTGAAGCTCTGAACAAGATTGATTCTGCTATCTTTAATCTGGTGTTAGATGATGAGCCAATAAATGATAATAAGCACAGGATTCTGGAGTCATATCTGCATGGTGACGGGTCAAACAGGTGAAATTCCTAGTTACCCTATTGTATACAGGTTGAGTCATAACTCACTAATTTAAAATTGTTTTCCCCCACTGGCATTAGAACCCAGGACCCTCAATACAGAAAGCTGGTTCACTACCAACCATGCAAATAGCGTCTTTGTATGTATAGTTTGTCATTTACTGTATGTATTAATTGCAGATGGTTTGACAAATCGTTCAGCCTGATTATAAGTGGAGACGGTATACCGGGATTAAACTTTGAACACTCTTGGGGCGATGGTGTTGCTGTCCTTAGATTTTTCCAAGATGTCTATGATGAAACAATACAAAAACCTTTCGTTCACCCGGACTCTGTACCAGCGGATAGTAATATAACCGTCCAAAAATTAGGTAAATAAAGATCCTTACACTGATTCCTTTACAGAATGTATCAGAATTTTGAAATAATAGTGGCGAAGGGTCGTGGGTTGACGGCAGCGTGGAGGTGGTGTGGTGTGGTTCATACATATGCATGGCTTAAAGTTAACACCGTGGGGTTGTCGAAAGAATTGCAACAAAATGTTTTTGAAAATTCGGAATCTTTAAACCTATTTTCCTTGATGAATCTGATTTTGTCTTACGAGTACATTCATTACCTAAAATATTATTTCATATTTTTGTTACACTCTGTATTTCTGTCATTCGAGCAAAAACGACTTCCACATTGGTTAAATATTTTTTACCCATAAGTACATTGTTAAAATTGCATGTACTTAAACAAGATACCACTTCACACCCAAATAATGGTGTATCGTTAGTGCTGGATTATGTTATCTAATCTCCTACTTGTATTAATAAAGCCAGGTATTGAGTGAATAGGTCGCATTATCTGTTTAGGTGAAGAATGCAAACCAAATTGGTTGTATGTATGTTCAAACGTCCCGGCCAGTACCCCTCGGATTTTTTATGTGAATCTCATATTGAATGATGATTATCACTTGCTGTAAGGTGAAGAAACCTAGACGTATTTCAAAGACGTGAAGTACCATAACCCATAATGGTCTAGCATGTTGAACTAAGGCCCAAATCTCTCGTATTGAGTGGCAGTGCTTATGAATTAATTATAGAAAATTCAAATGTATGCATGACTTGGGACTTGAAGTGCCCTCATAGACCTCAAACCCATAACCAACAAACAACAAATGCGACTAGTGTAACATCAGGCTAAAAATATTATGTTTCATTTCAGCATTCAAATTAGACGACAAATCGAAACAATTTATTGAAAATGCAAAGCAAGAATACAAAGCGTGGTGCGATTCGTTGAGCATAGATTACATATTGTACAACGGTCTCACAAAAGCGGCCTGCAAAAAATATAAAGTTAGCCCTGATTGCATAATGCAACTTGGGTTTCAGGTAGCTATCTCATATTCTATAAGTAATTGTTAAAAATCTAAGCTAAAATACACAGTGATTCACAATTTCGATATGTAATTTTTTTATCACATTTTGTTCTCATCAAAATTGCAAAAGTAATTTGTAATGAGCAAAATTATTTTATCAATTGACATACTTATCGAAATTCTGACTTCACATAATGATTACATATACGCTAAAGAAGCTGAGGTTCAAAGGGTATACTACCTTCCTTAATCACTCCGTATAAAGGTATAAGTCAGTTTGCGATTGCAGTAACTCCTTCCTTCTTTTTGGAGTGCGTCGAAGTCGTCGCGCCCATAATACAATAATATGCTTCACCAGTTATTCTCTACTGACGACGGCCCAAGACGTCATCTTCAATAGAATTAACCCCGCTCATTGGTCGAAATGGCCGATGACATAATCTTTGGCCAGCCTCGTGACCGTGTCACGGGATGAGAATAATGGTTTCATTGTACCATAGTCACGCCAACGTTTCTTCGCTCCCATTGCGTGACGATGATGACCCTTGGTCTATTGCGTTAACTAATCTAAAAATAACACAGTTTTATTGTTCCACAGGCAGCGCATCACCTTCTTAGGGGTAGTTTCGTCGGTACATACGAGTCGTGCAGTACTTCCGCCTTCAAACACGGCAGAACTGAGACTATGCGCCCTTGCACCGACATCACTAAAGTGTGTAAATCTTTAAAAAAATCTATTTTATTTGCCTATGCCTATAGTCATTGGGAAAAATTAGAAGTACCAGTATATCCGCCTACCGCTTTCGAAATATAGGTGTGGTGATATATTTTTTTTATCATACAGAATTTTTGCGAAGCTCTTCATCTGAACAAAAGTTCCAAGGAAGAATTACAAAACATTATGCAACAATGCTCGTCTAATCACTCCCAATTGGTGAAAGAAGCTGCGATGGGACAAGGCTTCGACCGGCACTTGTTTGCGCTGATGAAGATCGCCGAGGAAAGCAACATTACTAAACCTGAAATATTTGATTCCTTCGAGTATAAGTTTTTGAACAAGTCCATCATAAGTACTAGTACGCTGTCCGCTCCTCCGGTCCTGGCGGGAGGTTTCGGTCCAGTTCACAAGGAAGGCTTTGGTATTGGGTAAGTTGGATTCTCTTTGTTTTTAACCACGCCGGTTGACTGGACCGAAGAGGCCCATTTCATATCCAGGAAGAGGCCTATTCCCTCTATTGAAACGTTACCAGCCGGTCACCACAGATTCTGGTCACAACCTACCGTAGATAATCTACCAAATGACGGTGTGGTATTGTACCAACCCCGGCGTTGGCGTCCAGCAACACAGTGCACTCTCATTTATGGTTATAATGTTTTTTTTTTTTCAGATATTCGGCTTTTCCAGACAAATTAGGGGCTGCAGTAACAAGTTACAAATCTCACAATGACAGTTCGCAATTCATCGAGGCACTTCATACATCGTTTAAAGACATAACTCAAATATTAATTAGTTAATTTATACATCAATAGTATAATCAAACACTTATTTCTTTACATTTTTATGATTTGTAAGTATATTCTAACAGGCTGAATGCAGTAATGGGAAGGATTGTACAATGTTATTCAATGTAAGTAATTATTATGTTTATACTCAGACAAATATTATAGTTGTTAAGGATAATGTATTTTTTTTACATTTATGAAATGTTATGCATAAAACCTTTTTATAACATTTTAAGTACATGTTTTTTTTATAAACGAGGCTATTTATTGAGATAAGACTTTTATTTACGCCTATACAGGCATGCAAGCATGCGTACAATGATCTGGCGAAGAACTAAATAAAAAAACAGATAATTTGCCCTTACAAACTTTTATAAACTGGTGCTATTATAGTTCTACACGAACTATTTACTTGCTATTATTAGTAATAAATAGTATTTATATTAGTGACAACTAATCGTAAATACAGATTTATTATATATTATGTCGTATTTTTTGAGATGCGTACTGTCCCCAACCAAAAAAATTGTGACAAATATTCAGAGACTAGTAACTCGAAAACTAAGATTGTCAGTATACCTACCATACTGTTTAAAATCTCATAGCAATTACAAATCGGCTTACTTCCATATAAGTATATATCTTTAATTATTATATTGAATTTCTGGTACAACCTGAATAATATATGCTGATAGGTAAGCAACCACCAGCCCGCCAACTAGGCACCTAGCCGGCCTAGCTGGTGAGGTTATAACCTTAACATACTAGGTCAGGGGCGGTTTGCCGTTAATGGTATCTACAGACGGACTACATGTTGAATTTGTAAATATACTTGCCACTATCGCGCCTCGACATATTAGTCTCCAATACCATCAACTATTGACTCAAATCAGGACCTCAATTTTACTGTTTCAATTTTACAAAAAAATTCAAACCGTCGAAATTTGAAATCTCGCGCCATTACCTAGCGCCGTGGTCCCTTACGCCGCTTCTCCAAAAGGTTACGCATACACATTTTCCCCCGCGTGGGTAAAGATGTGCAGAGTACAATCTTCGTTGCCTGCATGTTTGTTGAGTGTGAATAGCAAAACACGCGCAGGAGACCACTGCGTCAGTTTCTGTAAGTATTTCTCTACAAAACGTAGACCGTATGTAAGCGCTTTATGGGAAAATCATGTAAGCAACACCTAGGAGTCGATAATAAGTGTAACATTTTAAAGGTTTCTTACAAGGATTTGTGTTTGTAAAAGGCTTGCATATTAAATGATATGCAACGCGGTTACAGTATTATGGCTTCAGATAGCAGATGGTATGATGAAGTCAGAACTTGGCATCCATTAGACTAGAGTGCTTTAGCACAGCACCAGAATAAATGACGCAAAAGAGAAGGCCAGTTGATTGATACAGAGTTGAGAGACTGTTCTATTTTCACATCGGTATAGTACAATTACAATTATGGGTAACCGGGTAGGTACCTATGTGATTAAAGTGCTTGCACAGAGCAGAACGCGCCTTCATACGTGTTTTACGCATTTTACGTGTTGGCCAATGGCAAAACAATGTCAGCAATTCACTCTGCGACGCGCGCAGATCTACGGTTATTTATGTGTCAATAAAGTATCCACCACTTTACTGATATAAATGGGGGTATTTATTTAGGCCTAAATTTATTTAGGGCCAAGGCCCGCAGGCTGCAATAGCTTGAATAATTTGATAATTGAGGCTTTGAAATAAATTAACATTATTGCTGTCACTGGCAAAAGAGCTAATGGCGAAGCCATATTTTATTTAAAACCAAAAATTGAATGGCATTGCAGTCGATCACTGGCATTTTGTTCTGTGGCCACTGGCCACAACTATACCAAAGTACTTACTTGTTCTTGGTTTCATTATTAGTATTAGTAAACTGTAAAAGTACATGTGTTTTTGATTAATAAATAAATATGACCTATTATTATTATTCACAAAAACTGACCTACAGCATCATGACTATGCGATGTAACTGTAACTATGCTCTAACTAGGTAGTTGCGTATCTTGATCAATGACCTACCTAACATATCTACTTCTACATAATTTAAATAAGTAATTAGTGGCTAAATTATCTAAGCTATCAGAAGGTACGACGTTATTATATCTGTAACGTCAGCGCTGTCGTCGGTCTGCGACGATTGCTATCGATTTTCCCATGTCCATCTAGCAAAAAGAGCAGTATTCATAGTGTAGGCAGAGAGCAGAGACGGAACAACTCATAAATTTAACCTCGACTACACACGCAATCAAAGTGCGCTTCACATTCAAAGGAGAGCGTGAGCCGCGGGCAAATATTTTGTGTGTTTTATCATGGCAATTATTATAATATGTTACGCCAGCACTAGTGACACAGTCAGCTGTGACAACACAAAATTATTTATTCTTTTTCTTTTAATGGTTACCGTGAAAAAATGGTTTTAAAAATTAAATTATATTTTATCACTTATACCTACTGACGGGCGAGACTATAAATACGACTACATCGTATCTACGTACCACGACGCAGAATCAACAGCGTTCCAATCTACGATTGCGCATATACAAAATAGCAAACTACGGATAGATAGATACAGACTATATTTATTTACTTTACTCGTAGAACGCTGGACTGCTTGCTGCTGCTAGCACATATATATAAATTTATAAAACAATTCAGCGTAGGATGTGAAACATGTGCTCTGAGATAAAATGTCTTCAAGTAATATCTTTGAACGTGGTTAAGTAATCGTTTTATTGCGAGACGCGAAGGATGGTTGGGTGCAACATGAAATGGAATGGCACTTAGGCCTTATTGACATTAGAATATTATCTCGAAATGTCAAAGTTCATCTCGATTCGTGTTACGTTTTGCAGAAAAGTGAATATTATTGAATTAAAAATGCAGTGAATACAGTGAAGATAAGTGACATTGTTCCTTTGAAGCGTATAATGGTAAATATTTAGAACACTTGCAGTTGTAATTGTGTCTTTATACATATCAATAGGGAACATTATGTTTTGTGGCATTATTTTGTTATTCATATAAGAGGAATCTCTATGATATTAATATTTCACTTAGAATGCTACCTACGTCTTATATAAAATATTTCTAACTGCTTCTGAAATACTTACATAAAGAGAGATACGTATCATCACATCATTAGAGAAAATACGTATTTATTAGTTGGTACCCACCTACTACTTATCTAATTATCGACAGTAAAATTCACTCAGCATGATAAGGTACTTTAAAAAACTAAACTAAATATTCCTAGAATCGCCTCTCATTCAAAACATACATTTCATAGCTTGCCTAGCAGTTGCACTACAAAATATGCAGGATGCTTTCTACCATAAATTATTCCACCACTTGAAGACCCAAATCAGATCAGAACCCTTGTGTGGGCATGTTTAAAACCTTTTGAAGGACTGTTTCAAATATTTATATGAAACAGTTTCAATTCAAAATGTGCAAAACAGAGAATGTTACTCAAAAGAAGAGTTCTTATTTAGTAGGTACATACCCAACTAGTTTTAACATTACCTACTTATGTAAATTTGTTGTTTTAGATTATGTAAACTCTGGAATGCAAAAGTAAGATATCAAGATGCTGATAAAAGAATACAGAATTCCTTTGCCTCTCACGGTAGAAGAGTACCGGATTGCTCAGCTCTACATGATAGCTAAAAAAAGTAGGGAAGAAAGTAAAGGTGAAGGCAGCGGTGTAGAGATTCTAGTCAATGAACCTTACGAAGATGGCCCTGGGGGTAAAGGTCAGTACACTCAAAAAATCTATCATGTTGGTAGCCATTTACCAGGTTGGTTTAAAAGTTTGCTTCCAAAATCTGCCTTAACAGTGTCTGAAGCAGCTTGGAATGCTTATCCTTATACAAAAACCAGATATACTTGTCCTTTTGTTGAAAAGTTCTCATTAGAAATAGAAACTTATTATTACCCTGATGATGGCCACCAAGAAAATGTCTTCAATTTAACTGGAAATGACTTAAAAAGTAGAATGGTTGATGTTATTGATGTTGTTAAAGATCAGCTTTATGGTGCTGATTATGTGAAGGAAGAAGACCCTAAATTATTTGTGTCACAAAAGTGTAACAGAGGTCCTCTCTCTGATGACTGGCTTGAAGAGTACTGGAAGGAAGTACAGGGCAAGCCACAACCGCTGCCAAATGGTAAATCACTTATGTGCGCCTATAAACTCTGTAGAGTAGAGTTTAGGTACTGGGGCATGCAAACAAAGTTGGAAAAGTTTATTCATGATGTTGCATTAAGGAAAACGATGCTCAGAGCCCATCGACAAGCATGGGCTTGGCAAGATGAGTGGCATGGTCTAACAATGGAGGACATAAGAGAAATAGAAAGGCAAACACAATTAGCATTACAGAAAAAGATGGCTGGTGATGCAAGTGACGAACAAGATGTATCAGAAGAAAACTCAAAATCACTTGCAGCAACAATGAGCAGTCTAGAAAAGAACGAGGACATGCCGACACCATTAGTTACAAAGAAAAATAATGCTGAAAAGAGAATTCAAAAGCATTTAACTCCTGAGGGCACCCCTCCATCTGAACACAAAATCTCCAAAACAAATCTTAGATCTTCTTCATCTGGCTCAATTAAAAATTTGCAAGCTCAGGCAGCTAATTGGCGCATGGAAACTCTTGTTAGAGAATCCGAAACCGAGACTGGTTCTGAAGACGAATTTTATGATTGTGAATCGTCGTTCAATAAATGGTCTTCAATGTGTTCGCTTGATGAAGCAGATATCGATATATCTCCCACCCAATGTGAACAAAGTCAAGAAGACAGTATTTTTAATCCTATTTTCTTAAAGAGAGTAACTTCGGAAAGAGGTTCTCGTAAAGTAGCAAATTTGCAAAGCCATCCTAGTATAGATGGAGGTCCCGGAACACCAGTACACAGTTCTTGTCCAACAACAGTTTTAATAATGGTATTCCATGCTGGAAGTGTTTTAGATGCAAATGTTGATATGACTGCCAAGAAATCCGATGTTACAACATTCAAAGGAGCGTTTGAATCTGTGATGCGGCAACATTACCCCACGCTTATAGGACACATAACAATAAAACTGGTTTCGTGTCCATCAATTTGTACAGAAGCCTTGGGCGTTTTATCTACACTGAGTCCCTATAGTTTTGATTGTTCACCATCGACAATAGAAACTCCTTCCCTCACTAATGATCTTATACCAATAGGTGCTGTACCATTAATTGCTACGACATCTCCTGATTATCCGGAATCTGTTACTAAAACTATAAATTCAGCAAACGTTGTTTACAATGAATTCGTTAAATCTGAGGATGGTAAAGGATTTAATGGACAAGTTTGTATCGTAGGTGACAGTATGGGTTCTGTACTCGCTTATGATGCTCTCATTCGAAGTTTACAATATCAATCAAGACATGATAGTGAAAATAGTATTCTAGACACTGAAATCACTATTCCAAATGATCCATCTGAACCACATTACCTGAATAAATCACACTTACAAGCTCCAACCCCGCGAAGGCGTTCTTCTTCAACAAGTGATAATCATATAAAATTTGAGTTCGAAGTCACAGATTTTTTCACATTTGGAAGCCCATTATCACTAATTTTAGCTTCAAGAAAGATATCTGATGATAAATTTCGGGATATTATGAAACCGCCTGTGCAGCAAGTTTACAATTTGTTCCACCCTACTGACCCTGTAGGCTCAAGATTAGAGCCGCTGCTATCAGCTAGATTTACAAATTTGCCGCCAATAAATGTCGCCAGATATACTAAATATCCTTTAGGTAATGGACAACCTTACCATTTAATGGAGTTGATTCAAAGTCACCCACAATTATTTGGAGATCATTTGCAAATGCCACCAACACCAGTTTTAAGAAGGCTCTCTGAGGTATCAGTACAAAGTACAATTAGTGGTTTAGTGGATAACATACCATTAATGACAATGAACGCCTTACAACAAAAATGGTGGGGATCTAAGCGATTAGACTACGCCTTATACTGTCCTGAAGGATTGACGAATTTCCCGACAAATGCTTTACCACACTTATTCCATGCCAGCTATTGGGAAAGTTCTGATGTAATAGCATTTATATTGCGTCAAATCGGACATTTCGATTTAGCATTATATGGACATTCGGAAGATAAAGAATGTCCATTGTTTAAACCCGGACAAGAGAGAGAAAAATGGATGAGAAAGAGAACTTCGGTTAAATTGAAAAATGTCGCTGCAAATCACAGAGCTAATGATGTTGTTGTGAAAGAGGGTTGTCCACAAACCTTTACGGCCCGATTCATGTACGGACCGTTGGATATGATTACTTTAACCGGTGAAAAAGTCGATATTTATATGATAAAGGATCCACCTGCAGGTGAATGGACGCTATTGGCGACTGTAGTTACGGATAAAACTGGAAGAATTTCGTATTCATTAACCGAAAGACAAAGCGTTGCTTGCGGGATATATCCTTTGCGAGTTGTCGTCCGAGGGGACCATACTAATTGCAATTTTCATCTGGCCGTTGTGCCCCCACAAACGGAATGTGTCGTTTTTAGTATCGACGGATCTTTTACAGCAAGCGTGTCAGTCACTGGCCGAGATCCTAAAGTGAGAGCCGGCGCTGTTGACGTAGTGCGTTTTTGGCAAGATCTAGGTTACCTTATTTTATATATAACAGGTAGACCTGATATGCAACAAAGAAAAGTTATATCTTGGCTAGCAGAACATAATTTCCCTCACGGATTAGTATTTTTTTCTGATGGCTTCTCAACAGATCCATTAGGGCACAAAGCCGCACATTTAAATAACCTAATCAATGAACATGGTGTAATCCTACACGCTGCATACGGTTCTGGCAAAGACATAACTGTGTACAATAATTGTGGATTGTCTCCAAAGCAAATATATGCCATCGGACGCATCAGTAAAAAGTACAATAATATGGCAACGACTTTGAATGATGGTTACGCTTCACATCTGGCTGATTTAAAGCAGCCTGGTGCATCTAGACCAGCTAGAGGAAACGCGCGGCTACTCGTGCCACGGCGGCTGTTGGCAGTAAGCAGCCCCGCCGCACCACGAGGACGACGTTAATATACGTAATTAATGTTTTTTTTGGTAATTATTAGTATTTCCTGATACGCTTAATCTTCCTCGACTTAGTTAGATGGTGTTTGTGATTGTACAATTGTCATATTACTAGTCTTAATTCGATATATATCTGTTATGACGTTGTGTCATTACAATTTGTTTGATAGCAAAAATATATAGGAACATACTTATAAAACTGATTATTCATTTGAATGTGTATGTTTGTTGTTAGGCAAGATGTCTATTGCAAATATTGTAATATTCGCGATGTCATAACGCCTGAGTATCGTCACTATGTACCTAACTAATGAAATGCTAAACATAGTATTTATTTAACGACTGTTTTAATATTCTAACTAGGTACCTATAAGATCTTGTTACGCGTATTTCTGCATTATGGGCAAGGAGTGAAATAATAAAGTACGTACGTTTTTTTGTTATGCTTGTAAAGCATAAATTTTGGAGGATCGGAATCTTAGTTAGTAATTTTAATAACTTATTGTATTCTAGTGTTGTATGATCGCCGTTGGTAGACTACGTGCAGTAGCATTTTCTGTGGATTGTGATATGAATAAAGCTAAGCCTGTGTAACATTTGCTGTCTAAGGGTAAACGCACATTTGAGTAGCGGAAGCAAAGTTTCATAGACTCACGAATTGTCTTCGTTTGAGGTTGGTTGCATACTGCTTAGTGTAAGAGCCGGGAGATAATGATTATCACGCGTATACTTTCAAATGTGCATTCGCCTTTATTAGTCTGTTTGTTGATGTTGTCTGCGAATGTAATGTCTATAAATATCTACTTACATCTCAGAATCATGGCTAGTGTTAAGTCGTTTTATGTATCTTAGCACCACACCGTGTGCATCAAACAATGTTTATATATTTGGTATAAACCAACGTATTTTTACTTCTTGAATATATTTATTATGTAAAAAAGTACTTAATACTGCTACCTAATATGATTGTTACCAGCCATCTGAGCGATAGTTTGTTTATTATTTAGTTGGGTTGATAAAAATGTTGATGTTTTTAACAAAATAAAAAACATGCATTTTTTTTATTCGAGTTACTTGTTTTTGGCTGTAAGTGGTAGTTTTAACTTAGTAACTGATAGGTCCTGCGTTTATTAAAATCATGATTTATTTAATTTCTGACAGATTTTTGGGATTTT
Source organism: Pheosia tremula (assembly GCA_905333125.1). Taxonomy (NCBI): domain Eukaryota; kingdom Metazoa; phylum Arthropoda; class Insecta; order Lepidoptera; family Notodontidae; genus Pheosia; species Pheosia tremula. Next base: position 6,432,708 of record HG995404.1, on the reverse strand, counting down.
AAGAAAAACCTTTTTGTTTTTCAATTAAGTAAGTCTAGCAAAGAAAATGTTTGTCATTTAGCTGGTCTGGTTCGTTTATATTAAAATTGCCTCAGCAAATTGAGAGATTATTTGTGTGAAAAGTGCAGTGCATCTTTTTGCAGCTAGTGTAAATGTATTTTTTTAAGTACTGTATTCTATTTATAGTTTGTAATGTTCCCATTACAATGACAATTATGAAACATGTCAGACCGATTTATGGTTTGACCGATTTATAGATCTAACAACTTTTGATTTAAAACAATCGAGCCTGTTATTTAGCACCGTTATTATTTATTGAAACATATTAATTTGTTTTTTTTGTGAAACCAATACTGATATGGACTCTTATGATACAGGCCAGGCCTAGTGTGAGGGTCACAATTATTACTCCTATCAATAATGTTTATTACACTTTTTTATTTTTTTATTATATACTACCTACGTACTAAAAAGTCTAGGATAAATGGTAAGACGGTGTAATCTATGCTACTTACGTGATATTATAATATCTTGTTATTTATTTGTATATGTCAATGGGATGTTTTGGAAAGGTTGAAGGCTCTCAACTCGACTACGGTAATTATTTTACTGGTTTACAAAAGATTAGTTTGATAACGCGTTTACCATTTCTAATACATAGTGGTGAAGAATCTCTTTAAGCAGTGTGTCACGGCTTTATTTTTAATAATTATGCCCTAGCTGAGTTGTGAACCTTGGGAGTCGTCTTTATTCTGGTATCTATGATAGATTTAGGAAAAAAACATTATTACTTGCTATGCTATAAATTTCATATTTATGTAGCAAGCGAAGGTATTCTTAATTTTGATGGGATAGAAATAAAAATTTATTAAATCCTACTTAAGTCGTTACCTACTTACATTTTATTGTAAGTAAGTATAATAATTGTCTAAGTAAGCAGTAAATTTGTACTTGTCTCGGGCCAATTCAATATCCTTGTTTCAAATTAAGTATTCAGATGTTGTCATATAATCTGCATTCAAGTCTTTAATAACTTCTAAATGTAGTAGGTATGTATTTTATTAATAACTAGCTGTTGCCCGCGACTTCGTCCGCGTGGTATTTAACAAAGACTCAGCCGTTGGCAACAGCTTGCTCGCGTTCTGATCCCGCGGGACGCATTGCAGATTGTTGCTATCAAACTTTAATCAGGCGCAGCGCTGCAACATTGGTTTTAATTTTTTTTCGAGAGATACAATTTTTTTTTTCTAAAATAAAAGTAGCCTATGTTACTCCTTGTTAGATCAGCTATCTGCCAGTGAAATTCCCGTCAAAATCGGTCCAGTCATTTCAGAGATTACCCGGAACAAACAGACAGACAGACAGACCGACAGACAGACCGACAGACAGACAGACAGACAGACAGACAGACGGACAGACAGACAGACAAAAATTGTAAAAAATGTTGTTTCGGTATAGGTAACGTGTATACATCCAAATGCACTTAGTAAAAAGCGGTTATTTTAATATTACAAACAGACACTCCAATTTTATTTATATGTATAGATTAATTACACGGCATATTTTTGCCTTACTGGTATGAGAAAAAAATAACGGTACGAATTTGAATTCTAAAGTTTAATTTTATAAGTACTTACTTATTGGGAATTATATAATAGGTACTCATATAATAGGATTGTTGTTATTATTAACCAGTAAGTGAAAAATAGTGTTCCAGTTCATCGGTTTACTTCTAAAAGATGAATGAGAAATCATATTGATATTGATTATATATGCAATTGTAAAATGTCTGTACATTCCTGTATCATATTATTTATTTTGTCATAGTATTGTTATAAAATACGTTAATTATGATTTGTTTAAGTACATACTTTAAATAATATAAACTTATTTATTACCTACTTCGGTACTTATGTAAGCATTTATTTTTCGCTTATTTGATATCCAGACCATATTTGCATATTTATTGTACCTTCTACTCACTCAAACAACTGGCGTTGTTAGCAAGCAAGTATTGAATCAGAGAAAAGTATACCTAACTTTTCTTAATGTATTTCATACACTGCATTGAATGACTGTAATGTGCATATTATTTCTCGGAATATATTGTAGGTAGGGTAGGTACCTATTTGTGAAGAGTAAAAAAGTTTCGGCATAGTAATTAAAAATATATACCTTTGCTATATTTACTTATCCTCAAAATAAGAAGCCGCAGCGTATTTAATATACCTATGTATTATTTATGTAAACTGGCAAAAAAAACGATATACGGTGTAGCAATAATAGTGTATAATATTTTTAGAGGTTCATCAGTAGGTTATACAGTATGATCCCTTTTCTGTAATACTACCATTTGATACTGCGCTACCTTGGCGCATTCACCGTTAAAAACCCAGTTCGCACCATTGGGAATTTTGGATTTCATGTGCGATGCTAGTATACGATCATAATTATCGGTTACTGTTGATGAGGCAATGGTCTACACCACGCCATCACCGAATTATTACGATACAGACTATTGACCACCTTTTGAAACCCCAATTAACTGATTTTTTTAAAACGGTATATAGGTGTCCAATTATTTATGTCCAAGAACGATTAATTTACTAAATTTGAACTCAATAGCACTAATTTAAAAAAAAATCTCCATTATGACCCCATGGGGTGTCATTTGGGAAAATCAAGACCACCTAAATATTTAATTAATTCTTATAAAGAACCTTAGCACAAAGTTTCGTGTAAATCTACCCACAGAATAGTCAAATTCATACTAACTCATCCCCTAAGAGGTCGAATTTCCAAAAATCCCTCTTTATTGCTCACCTGCGTTACGCAAGGTACTCTTGTGCAAAATTTCATTCTTCTAAGTCTAACGGGTTGGGTTGTGTGTTGTCTGTCAGTCATTGGGTCAGTACTAAGGATTTTATTAAGGAAATATTTTACACTATTTTTGTTAGACCTTATAGGTACAGCATGATTCAGAAAGGGTATACTACCCTTTAAATGTGCGCTTCTTTAGCGCATTTTTAATCATTATGTGAAGTCAATATTGTGATATAAATTAAAAAAAAGTGTCATTTTACTAGGAACAAAATTTATTTTTATAGTCAGTACGTATACCATTTTTGAATGATCCTGTTAGGATATAAATTAATTAAGTACCTACCTAAATATATTTTTTAAACACTACTACACAGTAAGTACCTACTTATACCTTACTATAAAAATAGAGACGCGGTATATTGGATATAGAAGTGCAGCCGTAAACACATCGACCATACGGCTTCATCCGCGGACGGCCTCTTTTGATGTATCTAAAATTATCTGTTTGGCGTGAACGTGGAACCTTGAAGCGTCCGGTATGATCATTATAGTGATGTAGATATTTTATGTTTATATATATTAACTGAATTTCGCCCGTTGTACTGATATTACACCTAACTCTAACACGCCTAAACAACGTGCAATGCTTTGGCCAGACGAACACATCGACTGTATGGTCCCAAACTAAGCAACACTTATATTATGTGTACCGTAAGCACAATGGACTGGGGACGACCTCTGTAGGTACGTCATTACTTATTATTCATATTTTATTTTATTCAGTACAAGTCCCGAAAAACTTTTATATGATGTGCAGGCGCTGCATTTATTTTCTTAAGGTTTCATAATACAGTATTGATGATTAAAGGTCTATCCATTTACTGAATGGTCAGCTCATTGAAAATGTTATAGAATTATGTATCATACGTATTATCTGAAACAGGCTGCAACTGTCCTAGTTTTCACGATTCACTGATATAGCATCAAGCTGATGGTTCGCTTCACAATTATGAGATATAACTTTATTGGTATTTATATTTTACTGATTAATTATAAACCTACTTGGTGCCAATTTGTCTCGTGCATTTAGCTCAAAATAATGCAGTTTTATTTTCATGTCCATTCGCAAAGGGGTTTCATTCCCTTGGTATTTTAGAGCCCTAATAGTGTTGCCTAGCTATTTTTATATATCTACTATTTTTGTAAATCCTTATAAGTCTCACTAATCAAAAATGGCGGCTCTGCGCGTGCCGAATTCGTACAAATAGGCATACGCAAGGCTGCTATCTTGGATCACTTACGTGATACGACTTCACATTGACTTGAAACTTTACATATTCGGTACAAGCATTTGTATATTTCGAGATGATACTTTGCCAAAAGCACATTCCATTCTTGATAAGCAGCTTGTTATGTGAACATTGTGTATCTTAACATAACACGCATCTATACACTGGTAGACTTTATATTTTTTTTTCTCTAATGGCCTTGTTTCCTGGTGTCAGGGTCAACATTGTTCCTAGTTGTTGACCTGCCCTATACCGTTGTCAATATTTATACCCTCGTACTTATGTAGTATCAAACAATATTCTATGAAAAAATGTATTCGTTTAAAGCTATGTGGTGAAGTATAAACAGTTGTGTATCATTGTTCCTTTATCTTTTTCTTACTACCTTATGACTTTTTATATGCAACTTAGTTCAACCATTATTGATATTTTCCAATGTTTATTATTAAAACTCGAGTTACTCAAGTATATACGAATGAATTTTATTATAATAAGGATTTAATTTACTACAAGGCTGCCCAACCATAGGCCCGCAAGCCGCGAACAAACTAGGGACTAAAGGTAAATAAAGTAATGGCTGGTCTCCTGCGCGTGTTTTTCTCGATACACTACACATAAACATCGCAACATTGACATCCTCGCGAATAGAGGGGCGGATACAATCTGTTGGTATCGCAATAAAATGTTTATACATAAAACATTTTATTTGCATACAAGCGACGACGACTATACCCTCCCCTCCCCTCCTCTGCTCCCGCTGGAGGATATGTTTTGTGTAGATTATGTGGAGCAAAACACGCATTGGAAACCCAGCTTATGTTTGTGCACACGCCTTTTCGCGCGTTTCTCGAACCCGCGTCAACAGCGCTGCGAACACGGCACGGCATATAGCTTCTATGATATATGCCGTTCGCAGATCATTTTTAGTGGCGTGAGACGCCTTTCAACTGCGCGTTATATAGCCGTCATGTCCAAAATATCTTGATAAGTAAGTGTAGTCCGCCACGAGTACCGGAATTATAATTTTAGTTGGTTGGGCAGCCATGCTTTACTACGTGTCACTAATAGCTAATAATCACTATGTTCAATTCTCCATTTAATATTGTGCTAGCTTTAATTCTTTTATGGTGTAATGTACCTAGTATGTGGGAAAATAAATTATTGTTGTTGACATTCTTTTTTTGTTTTACCCTTAATTTTTAGAGAAAGAGCTTTGATCTTCCAAGTTTCTGGTGTTTGACCTATATCATCTGGAGGTGATTCAAACAATCTCGTGTATAGGGGTCCATCCAACTGGGCGGAATTTACTAATAAGGCCGAAACGGGAACGACAGATCGGGTCGCACGAGTAGGGCAGTGGTCAGGCAAACAGCGTAGCCTTACCGGCGAACGCCGTCATCTGTTTTGCCTCATTGTTCCTAGGCAAGTGCTAAATCCAGATTCGCGAGCCTTGCTATGGGCGGGTAAGTATAATTTTTTCGCTGCTGAGTTGGGTATGGGTGGCGCGTTGCTGTATCATGCATAGCTATTAATTCATATCAATCGTTGTCATGACAATGGCACTGTCGTCAGACCGAAGGGAATTTTAAAAACAAGTGTATATAGTAAAATAAACGTTTATAAACAGAAAGAAGTACATTAATTACTAGCTTTCCTATTCTTACACATACATAGATACTGTAGTGACATATTTTTTTAAAACAGTGTAAGTATAAATACATCGCATGCTGATCATGACAATTAATATTACGTTTGTGAGTTTATCTCCTAAATTTTAAAAATCTTCAGAGCTTTATATATAACACAATCGAGCACTTCGTCTCCATGACGGTGCAGTATATTACAATAGTTTGTAAAAACAAAAGAGAACGCTTATCTATTTACCAATCTTTGGATACTAACTAAGAGGGATAATACATTGTGTACCTCACATAAATTATCCTAGATAAATGATAGTTTGATGTCACCATCAGCAATAAGAGAACATTCGGGGAACGTCTAAGTTTTGATCTATGTTAATATTTTTTTTTATATCTATTACAACTAGTCACATTTATTACTTGTATTACAATAATAATAGACAGATATCTAACATAGCTCTTACTTATATAAAAAGTAAATTAATAAATATATAAATAAATTCAGATAAGTTTTCGAAAAACTACAAATTTCTAGCAGGTCAGAAACATATTGGCTGAGATCTAATTGTACTTTAACATCACTAAAAGTCACTCTACATCACATAATCATAGTTTTAAAATTATTATTGTGTGTACAAAAAAGCATTCTTATCAACAATTCTTCATAAGTTGCGTTACTTTATACATACATCCATCCATTTATAAGTAACATTTGGAAATGACACAAAAAAATATAAAAAAATCCTGTACAAAATCTATACTTACTTACATATAGGTTAAATAGTGTAATAGGGCTATGTGTACATTAAAATGTACTTAAAATAATGGTCCTACCGATACGGAGCACAATTTTGTCTAAGTACGCACGTCACGGTGTTACCATTGTACGAAGCATTCAAGTGTGACAAGTGTGGCAATATTAAATTTCCACTGGCTATGGGCTAAGCCTATATGTTAAGTCCATAAGACGCTGATGCAAACCGAAGTCATATAATCAAATAAATGTATACCAACGGTACTTTTTGAAATACTTAGTCAATGTTATATGTGAATTTAAAGTCCCTATCTCAATTCGATTAGAAGCCAGGAGGCTAGTTCAACAACAGCAATGACCATGATTCCGTTTGGACCCTTTGGGTGTTCCTAATCCGGTATAAATCTGACAGCATACTGAGCGTCTAATCGACTACTGTATATATTAATATAGGCATGGGCGTAGTCAGGGCTTGCTTCAATGTAGGGCAAAGCAAGGAAACTCGAATTGAACGATTGTCTTTTCTTCATCAAACAATCTGACGCCAATAGAAAGCAGCTCTTTCCCTAAAGTCCCTGCTCTTAGCGTAGTGTTATTTTATCTATGACTGCTCTCATTCGCCAAGACACTGAGGCACACATATTCATGACATCAGTAGTGGTAAGGTTTTATATTTTTAGCTAGCAAACACAGCCCGGGGGAGGGGGTCTGCTGAACACTGTGGCTACGCCCATATTAATAGGACGTATATTGTGCCCCTGACAATGAATTCGAGTATTTTTGTGTGTAACAATAAATTAATAGTAACTCTATTTTAAGCGTCTTTCATACAACATCGAGCAACATAATAATATATCACAAAAACAATCCAATACTCGCATCATAATATTTGTAACGACCCAGTTCCTTAATTCATACATTGGTAAATTCAGACATTTTCCACAAAGATACGATGATTACAATAACATTACACTTATAATTGAAACTATCTTCATATGTATATTTTAGTACTTAATCGTTCGTTCAATGATTGGCACAATTTACCTATTTTCTATGAATTACGTGGGCCAATAATTACGATCAGAGCCCCAATCAACTTCATTTTGAAATTATGAGTGCACTCCAAAAAATTCAATTAAGATTACAACTTGATTACCTATGGGTCTGTTTCACAATGTTATCTATTTTACTAGCATTTTTTTTAATAAACTATGCATCAGATTTATCAGCACAAGGTGGAACAGCCTCTTAAGGTACTTACTTTATGTAGTAAATGTAAACTTTCAGAGGTCGACATTGAATAAAATTTTGACCTTAAATTCCATTGTACATATACATAATATGCAGATGTTCATTACAGTCAATGTACATTAACAATCGCAAACGTATCAAAACCGGAGAAAACGTGATTCAAAAGGGACGCGACACCGCGATATATTCATACATAATGTTTGATACTGACCTCTGTTTGAACGGCAGGTCATATCGATACATCTATTCGAAATAGGTTCAAAATTCAGGAATTCACTTCCACAGCCTGTGTCGGTCGCTCTACGCATTGCTATGAATACGCGATGCCATTTTTGTGCGACGCTCTTGTGAAAATAACGTCTTCGTCGTCGGCATTGATACTTTCGGCCGTGGTGAGTGCGACAGTGTCGCCGTGAACCACGTGCGGGGACTCGTTGAACTCATCCAACTCTTCTATGCCCGCTGGAAATAATCATATTTTGTTTTTATCAAATTTCATCACCAACTGGAGCTCAATTGACTTGACAGGTACTAACGGGGATCTGGGCCCCAAGTCTGCTAACACAATCGATTCATATTCGAACAGCAACCGCATAGTAACTGTCACTTTTGACTGATATTGTAGGGGATATCTGTCAAAAGTGACAGTACTATGCGGTTGGTGTTTGATTATGAATCGATTGTGTTAGCAGACTTGGGGCCCAGATATAATAGCATTAACAGGCGACCGAATTTGGTCCGCTCCGTACCATATCTGTTCAACTAGACACAAGTTTGCCAACACCATGGTACGGGCGGTTGGTACCGAGCGGTACATGTCTTTGTGAATTTAGCCCACCCTTTACCTAGATCGATCGCTTTTTAACACTTTTATAACCCATTTGTATAATGGCAGCCTATTTATTTGGGTATGTTTACAGTCTTTTACCCACTGTCATATGCGCAGTAGGTCCGTCCAATGTATGCTTGTCGTAAAAATGATCAGTCATAATATTTACCTGTATAATCAGATGGTGTAAGTAGTAAGTACTGTTCGGAGCGGGTGGGCCACAGCAGATGTGCCATCACACAAAACGCCAGGCAATCCGCTGAATACGTGATCCCTGAAATAGTAGTACCCGATATTAGTTTACTTCCAAGTCTAATTGTATATCGCATTTATTTTTTTGTATTGGACTGGCTTTGAGTAAGAAGCAGGAGGTTGGAATGGTTTGGTCACGTGCTGTATGGGACCAAGAAGCATGGGACCAAAACGGCTATGAGTCGGCTTACATATATAGGTAAATGGTCAGGGTGGGGAGCAAACTCAAAATATCTCTCTTACGAGTGTGGCCCTTTTAATAACTACGCTTTGATATTAAAATTTAATAACAAAAATAATACATAGTTTGTTACAAATTAACCAAATTATTCATACTGAATCAAATGAACACCTCTCAGAGCGGATCTTTTTCGAGTATGAAGAATGGAGTTGTTCAGAGCTAGCTTCCATACTGTATTTTTTTTATGCTAATTTTTGAGGGACAGCCCTTTGAGTAGGCTAATTAGTCCGAGCAATTACTTTATATATTATTTATTCCAGTGAATCAACTCAACTTACCCAATAAAAACTTGAACCTCCATAAGGGGCTTATTTGCAACGCAATCAGCGCAATGATCGGTAGGTACACGAACCACACGAGGCTCGACGCGCCGAAGTGCAGTAGAAAGTCGAGCTTTGGCATGTTGTGCTCGTACATCATCGTGTTGCGCAATTCAAGCACGAACCACGTCATTATAACCACTCGCAGCGCAAGTATCAACCACCCTGGCCATGTTTGATATTCGTCTATCTCCTCTATAATGTCCACCTCCGTCTGAAATAAGATAATTAACAATAACCATGTCAAACCAGTTAATAATCCTTACAGAGACCAAGCTACATACAAACGGCCCACTGTGAGCAATGCTTATCACCCAATGTTAGCCCCTACTGGGATATTCGACTCGGTACAAATAGCAAGGTCAGGCACTCACTACCATCTGTGCCAATTGGGTCAAGATAACAAATTTAATATATAATTTTGGTAATGTACTCACAGTATTCCATACATATAGCAGAATATGTACAATTCCATATGCTAGCCAAACGCCAAACACCAGAGGCTTGTAAGTGAGCTCCAATCTTGTCACTGCCCATCCTTTTGCTAACAAAAGAAGAAGCAGCATGAAGAGGGTCTGAAAATTAAAAATAAAACTGTGACATACAAGACAACACAACCTCACCTAAAACAGAAATCCCAACAAAATGATAATTGTGATTTTGTGTGACGTCTGTTTTTCACTTTGAGTGTTATACAGTCCTTGGCTTGGTCAATAGCAAAATTGCACTACGAGTGAGATACAATCCTTGGCTTGTACAGTCACAGGATTACACTTCGAGTGAGGCAAGGGCCTCAGATGGACTCTCACAGGAATTACTAGGTGATTGTGTGAGACATTCTTTATTATCTCACATTCTTGTATAATACCTCAAAATTAAGAAGCTTTTACACTTTTAGTATTGGCAATCAATGTGTTCTATTACTTACCCTGCTCATAATGTCTAAAACATCTCCCGCCGCTGCCAAACCAGCGAATCCCACTCCATCGACAGCAAATTTGACAGTGTGAAGTACATTGAAACACAAGGCAACAAACTCCAGAACAAGACTAAATGTGAAGAGTTTCGTCACAGGATGCTTCTGAGTTCTGTAATTAGGTTGTAAGATTTAGGCTATGGTGAAAAATCTGTTGTCCTCTATACTTTATTATCTGCAGAGTCCGAGCTGTTATTTATATAATGTTAAATCTCTTTGAATGGACATAACATAGACACTACTGGACAAATATTTATTAAATTTGATGATAGCTTTTATAATGGGAAATGGTATTAGTTCAACAGGATACACAACATACAGTTAGTAGGGTGGGCTGCAATTTTTTTTTTTTTATAATCTCCAATGACACACCTTAGTTAGTCAAAATAACATACATCTCCCTGTTTGTCGTTTTTTTGCAGAGCACAAACAGATTGCTACAGGCAACTGTGTTTAATTTCAACTACTTTAATGTGTATTACTGCACTAACGCAAGCCTTACAGGTAAATTAGTTTATTATCAGTATCTTACCTGACAGCATATATTTGAACAGGTAGTAGGATAATATAGCACAACCAGAACACAAGGTAAAGCTCAAGTGTATTCTGACGGTCAAATGAGAATTGATATAGAAGGGTGTTGTAGAATGTCAAGTTTGGATTCCCATTCACAAGCCAGAAGTCATACTGAATGGTTTGTGGGGACCGTGCCAAAGTCTTATTGTCCTTCGGTGGTGCTCCCGGGTAGTGGTACCATTTGCATGTTAGCTCATCCAAGTAACATGCAACCATTGATACATACCAAAATCTGTAAAACAAGAATGGATGTAAAATGATTGTTCTATATAGCCCTTTTATAATTTATAATTAGATTAATATATTAATTATGTAAAAAGTATAAAATTCTTCAGTTTCAATACAAATTAATAAGAAATATACCTACTAAGTCATCACAGAGCATGGAATGTATAAAAATAAGACACAAAAATTATGGTTAATGCATAAATGAAAAATAACATACAACACAATTTGTTGCAACCTACTTATTTGTAAAATCCAGTTTTGGCTATAAAATCAACTGGGATATTTTGATCAGAAAGTCATAATTATTTTAAGCAGTAAATTTTGTTGAATAAACTGGTAAATAAAAAATCAATATTTTACCTTGGTTGACCAGAGTTCTCAATGACATAAGTAAACTGATTCTTCTTTACCACATTCCATGGCACATTTTCATCAATACAAAGCGAACCTTGTGGGCATGGGATCCTCCTGAGCAGGTCTTGGCCATATGGATTGCATTTCGGATGATAAGCTGTCGCATTCAAATTTCTGAACATATCCTGACATGCTTTTTTTTTGTCGATTGTATCACGGTTTTTATAATAGTGTAAGAACTGTGCCCTGTCCAATACAGCGAATGTTATGGGATATTCGAATTGTTCATTTGATGTTATGTTACCGAAAATATATCCATATGTTTCCTTTTGATAATGCAAATCCGTTTTCTGGAAACCGAATTTCACTAGGAACTTAAAAAACTCATGTGTTGAAAAATCGCCTTTTATATGTGTAGGCGATACGAACACAAATATTGAACAAAATAATAGTAATACGGATTTTATACACATTTTGAAAGTCGTCGATTTCTGACACAACTATAATAATTCTTCATCACATTGCGTGTGTATCACTGGAAGGTCATAGTACACAAATTGCCAAAAGTTGGTTTTCAACAACACACTACTACAATTAAATTATTATTTCTTGATTTTACACTCCATAAATATTCAGAATAAATTCATTCAGCACCAAAGGTATGAAAGTGCACAGAATAAAATTACTTAGGTAGGAGCATAGCGTTATTTCCTCTATGCTCGAGGTAAGTTCGGTATTGGTTTGTAAGGGTGCCTATGCATCCGGAATTTCTTTCTGGAAAAAAAAGTGGAAAAAAAAAACTGGAAAAAAAAGTAAAACCTAAAAATAAGTAGATTATTTTTAGGTTTTACTTTTTTTTCCAGTGTCCATTATTTCTAAAATTATGAGTACAGTAAAATGACTCCTTTACCTTTAGAAATGTATGCAATTTTGAAGCGATACAACACCATGAAGTTAGTAAAAGTAGCGGTTTTTACAAACCTTATGGTATTGTATCGGATCAGGTACTGTTTAACGCAAACTTAATACATCGAGACATCCAATCCAGAATGCTAATATCGCAACACTTTAAATTACACCGTAAAAATGTCCAAATTTCTCGTAAAAAAATAAAAGCCATTGACATTTTGAATTTCGCGCCTTGACCCTGAGCTTCCCCCTTAAACAATATAATTGAACCTTGTCAGTCTGGTACATCACTAAAGGATTCTCCACATTTCCGATCCCAAATTAGGATTTCTTAGAACGTCCGATTGCCCTACCTCATTATCCGATTTCATCCGATAATTAGGATAGGTCGGAGGGTTTGGAGCTGGCAACTGGGGCAATATTTGTAGTCTATGTTAGATATATATTATCTATGAACAATTTTCTCTATGGACTGGACGCAGTGTCTCCAACCATGCCGTAATTACGGTAGATCTACCGTAATTTTTCTAGATCTACCACCTACCGTAGACATGTTATTACGGTGACACATTCTACCGTAATTTCGTCCGCGTCCATATTTCTATAATGAACACTTGATTTAGCAAAATATTACTGCAACATTGAATTGGGATATGCGTAACGTAAAAAAAAAAAAAAAAAGGTCATTCTGCTGCTTCTGTTTGGAATGCGCAACGTAAAAAAAAAAAAAAAGGTCATTCTGTTGCTTCAGTTTGGAAGAGCAGGGATGCGCAACGTAAAAAAAAAAAAAAAAAAGGTCATTCTTCTACTTCTGTTTGGAGGAATGACCTTTTTTTTTTTTTTTTTTTACGTTACACATCCCCACTGCATGGGTATTTTAGCTGCAAACACTGATCTGCCGTAATTTTCCACCATCTACCGTATTTTGAGACCAGTCAACACCGTAATTTTGACAAAGAGAGTTGGAGACACTGACTGGACGAGATGGCGGACTGGCAGACGAACCCGCATAAAATAGATTTTGTTTGACTTGCTGTAATATTAAGAAAATATGTGTAAAGAAATTTTGGATTAGGTGTAGAAAGTTGAATTATATTTTCGCTGTGTCGTAACTCTTTATTGTATCGCATAGCAGCGATGTGCGTACTGTAAAATATGGAAGACTCGGTGCCATAGCAACTATCATTACTTCTCTTACCCATTTCCTTTGTGATCTAGTTTAACTCTTTCTGAAAGTGTTTGTGAAATTTGATTGTGTTTTGACTAATGGGAACATAGGGACGGGATATTGTTAATGATAGAAGTGATAAGTGTATTTTAAAGTGTTTTTCACTGTTATTTGCTTTGTAACCTCGAACGCGGAAGTTAAAGTGCCGCTCCGATAAAGGCTTGAGCAGATGAGTAACGTGTGCTCATTTATCTACATTACTGGAAGAAGTGATTATGTGTATGCTTGAGCTGTGATATGCAACAATGACAAAATGGTTGAAATAGGCGCCCCTCAGCAGTCAGCCGAAGAGAGCTTGGAGAACGCCGAATGGTATTGGGGTGATATCACTCGGTAAGTTCATAGTTATACCTATCTAATTAAAAGCAACTGACTCTATGAACAATGTTATTGGACATCCAATTGACCAGGAAAATGATAATTTACAGGCTCATACATTTTCCCTAATAACCTAACATCATATAGCAAACAATCATATCTATTTGAATGGACTTTAGTGACATAAGGCACTTAAAATGAATAGTATTGGGCCCCAGTCAATCATCAGCAAGTAGGTATTAGTATGATAAAGTGTATGTATAACTTCATAAAAAACCATAGCCAATGTAATGTACCATATTTCAATCAGCAAGGGAAATGCATCCATAATGTTCAATTCATAAAGTTATACATTATAATTAGCTATTAAATTAGTACCAAATATACTGCTGTGCACCTCTGCATACCCCTTTGGGATTACAGGTATGATGGTGCATAAATTAATTAACTTATTAGAATGACCTGAAAATCTTTTTGTGATACAATAATTAAAATAATCAATCACATTATTTTATGAAAACCCATTACATTAGTGTTATTATTGTTTATAGCATAATGCTTACAAAGATAATTTTATATTCCAGTGATGAGGCGACTGAGAAACTCCGTGACACTTGTGATGGGACCTTTTTGGTGCGTAATGCATCAAACAAGGATAGCGGTTATACTTTGACTGTCAGAAAAGGAGGCACCAACAAGTTGATAAAAATTTATAACCATGACGGGCTCTATGGATTTTGTGAGCCTTTCGAGTTCCAATCTGTGGTGGACCTGGTCCGGTTCTACAGACAGTACTCACTGGCACATTGCAACAGCAGCCTCGACATTAAGCTTATGTACCCATTGTCGAGGCTGCAGGAGAATGAAGGGGGAAAAAACATGAGTGATGATACCCTAGAAACTAGATTTAAAGAAATTCACAAAAAATATGTATTAAAAACTAAAGACTTTGAAGTTAGATCTTATAAATACACAAGATTAAGGGAAGAGGTCAATATGCAGAAACAAATTCTAGATGCTTTTAGAGAAGCAGTCAAGATGTGTGAAGAACAGTTAAAACTACAGGAGATGATGCAAGCAGAAGCACAGCCACATGAAAAGGACCTTGTTTTAGAAAATAATAAACAATTAATATCAAGAGTGCAAAGTTTAAAAGAAGCCAAATCAGAATTGAATGATAAGTTGAGAAACACAGTGGCATCACAATTACTGCTTGAGAGAGAAATAGCCAAATTGAAATCAGATGTCACAGACCTTTACAAAATAAAGGATCGCTACAAAGGGTAAGATTTTGCACAGCACAATATTATTATAAACTAGATAGATATAGTTAAAACAAAAGCAATCATTTTAGCAGTTGGTGCAAAGCTGCTAGCATAACTAGGTCAAACCAAGACATAGTTTAAACATGTTTCACTCTTTACAATTATTTAAATGATACATCTGTATGTGTGTATGTACATAATTATTTTGAGGGTGAAGTTCATTAATTATAAATTTGACATGTACTCTTATTTGAAATACTTCTTTCAGTTGGCTACACGGCCGAGGAAAAACAGATGAGTATCTACATCTGCTAGAAGACGATAATATACATAAACTAGAAGAATTACACGCCCATCGGGAAATGATAAGCTGGAAAGTAAATTGCACACGAGAAACTGCAGAGAAACTTCTTAGTGGGAAACCTGAGGGTACATTTTTAATAAGGCCTAACTCTACTGGCCAGCTGGCCCTATCTATCTGTTGTAATGATATGGTCTACCATTGTATTATCTATAAGACTGAACGCGGTTATGGATTTTCAGAGCCCTATGTTTACGAGTGAGTATGAATTTTCTGTAGCTAGTCTCAAGCAGTCTTGTAGTTAGTTTGTCATGATGCCATGAGTGTGGAAATACATTCCACTAACTAGAACTGTCAAGAAACTGTGATTAATATTTTTGAAAATAATTGTACAACCTTAGGTTTTGAGACCTGTAAACAACTTTATTTAATATCATTATAGGTACTATGTATCTTAACTATATTTGAACATTTCAGAACTGTAAACGAGCTTGTCCTCCACTATGCCATTAACTCATTAAAAGAATATAATGAGCAACTAAGAACGGAACTAAAGTATCCAGTTAATGCACACCTGGTGAAAAAACCTGAAAAGAAGCAATAAGGTTATAATAAATGAGTCATGTGACAAAATGGCTGGTCCACTATGAATGTGTCCTATGATTGTTCTATAACAGTGACACAATTGTGAAGATTGTGCATTTTGGTGTAGGTACCTGAACAAGTCTCAGGTGAACTTGCCATCCATGCAGGGATCATCCACACCAAGATGAAGGAAATGTTAGGTATGTGTTTTCGGTGACACTGATGAACGCGAACTTGTGATTTACAGATGAATAGATTTTAGAAATTCCATTATTCCAAAAATGGTGATTGTAATGAAAAAAAAACTCAGTTATAACATTGTGATGTTTCTGTAAATTTACTAGGAGGGAACATAAATATTACGAATGAGAGTATTCATGTGGGTACAGGAAAAATAACGTAGGTCGGAAACCTGTGGTTTATAGCTTTATAGTATCTTTGTTGATGTAAACAGACAAAATGTGGGTGCACTGTGTTGCTGTAGTGCGCCTCTGCCTGCCCCTTCCGGGATTACAGGCGTGATGATGGTGTTTGTTGGTATTATAAAACAGCTATTGTGATTGTACAAAAGGTATGTGCTCATATGTATATTGGTACCATAATATGCACCTACGATTTGATAATTTTATTCCTTACTTTTTGTTATCTTTATGCATTTGTGATAAAATCAGTTTTTCCACTTCGTTTTCCCAATAAATATGACGCTTAGAAATCTTTAAAGAGAGCTTTTGAATAAAGGCAGGTGAGCCGTACAAATATTTTTATATTTGTCGTATTTTCAAACATTGAAAATGTTTTTGGTAAAATGCTATTCGAGTTGAAATCGGTTAGGGCATTGGCGGATCGGCCGCGATGAGAGATCGCGTATTGATATGAAACAGCTGATTGCTTTAAGATTTTCAAGAACAACATTACATGATAGGTTGCCGTGACGTGTCAATTGAAGCTACATAAAAAATTATAAGCGCTGAAATCGATATTGGGTCTGCATTCATACCGCCATCTATATTTATTACAAACAAATATGGAGGTTATCATAATAACTGAAAGCCTAAATATAATATTCGTTTTTTTCCACCTCTTGTTTTATTCGTATCAGAAAAAGAAAAGATTGAATAAACAGGTACAAATACAAAGACTTGAGTCTTACGCTACGTACAGTTTCGAAAATCATTCATTACATAAGAAAACCAAACCAATCTGTGTAGTAGGTACAAGAGAAATCACGTGTACGTAAGGTTGAGACTTGCGTGTAATACATGCATCGGCTTGGTTTCTTGTGTTATGTATTATTTTTTCTTCAAAGCAAGCGCATGAGTTCAAGAACGCATTTGGTCACTTCCATTCCATCATACGTCAGGCGAGTCGCACAAATCATTGCATATAATTATAATATCGCCAGACGAACACACCAACTGTACGTTCCCAAACTAGGCATGGTACTGTAGGTACTGTAAAATCGACTGGGGGCGCCCAGTATATAAACACATAGATTTTAAATATTCATGATTTGGGTAGAATGTTCGTGTGTTTCTCCTAACGGGATTCGAACGCGGGGCCCTCGGTACAAACAGCAGGGTCAGTACCAAACTAACAACTGTGCAATTCAGGTCGAAGATAATCTGTTTCTTGTTGTCTTTGCACTTTACCAGGGCCCCCATTCTGTTTAGTAACAGTCGAATGAGTTGTTAACCGGCTAATGTAATCCGCTGCACGGCGTGCGTGGGCTATTATTCAGTTCATTTTACACAATTTATGGAACCCTAAGATATTGAAATAAAACTAATTTTACGGATCGTCCGTCAGTCCTCCCGTGACAATGGTTGCTGTAAAGCAACCGAAACGTTGGGAACGTAAAAACAAAATAAACGCGATAAAATCCGTAAAATTAGTTTTATCTCAACCCTAATAAATGTCCAATATTCTGGACACAAGTTTTATTGAATGCAGCCTTAACAAATCGGAAGTTCTCATAGAGATATGTATATGATGTGATAATGTGATAGTAATGATTAGCTTGTAGAATTTCGATGTTTGTATATAGGTACTATGCAATAGATTTTTTTTTGTTAACCGTTTATGATTGTGTTTTATAAGGTACTGAGTGGCAGTTCGGAATATTATTTACATTATAATATAACAGATTGCATGGATTAATTCTATATTAATATTGAATGTAGCTAGTCCATTGTATGGTAAATATTGGATATTTTTACTAAAACTAAACATAGAATGAAACATTTAAGCGATGTTTGATGTCATTATGATTTAAGTAAAAATAGCTATGTAGGCACTCTACTGAATTAACTTGCAACATTGTGTTTAATTTCAGTACGTTCAAGTACTGTTTAATTTATATGGATGGATGTTTGTAAAGTGTGAATGTCTCGTCAATTAATGATTTAACTATCTCTTTATTTGCTATAATACCACTATAAAAAGAAAGATAATAATTATTATGTGTTGCTAGAAAATAAATTGTAAGTAGGGCTAACGACTAACTAACTAACTCTGGTTAACTCGATGGTATAATTTTATTTATTTACGTATTTACCCATTATTCTTTTATATGTACGTTAAATAAATACCACAGAATAAGTACCCCAAGCCAAGCTTTTTGCACTTCTACACGGTATAACTACCCGACATAGAGGGCCGGACAAGAAGACAGCCGAACATTCACGCGCGCACCAAGCGACTCCGTTGTGCAGCTCACACGACCGTGTAGAAACGCTCTTAGTTCGTCCTAAAACGTTTTCCCACAGAGCAATTAGCTTCAGTCTTACCCAACTCCCCCCCTGACAACCTTACCACTCCTGGATACGTCTAGTAACCAGTTTGCCCACACTACACTAAAGGTTTTTACGCTCGGCACAACCTGCCACCTAATGTGCTGGGCCGATTTGTAGGGTTCCTACCAATTGGTATGTAAATGAGATAATTGCCCCTTACCATTTTGGCTGGAGCGCCTTTATCGGATCCCTCTCGTCTGTCTCGTGAAGTTATGAAGATCTCTCGCGATCAACAAAAAAGGACGCGTGCGCAGTGCACGGTTAGATGACGATACGCTACATATTGTACCTATTTGCTATTCGTACCTATTATCTATTATGTATACCATAATTTACCTATACGACAAGCGTGTCTATATTAAGAACATGATTGATAAAATCCATTGGTTTACGTAAATTTTATTTATGCATAGAAATTTACATTGTATTCCCCAAGTAAGGTATAAATTCCAAAAAAGGAGACGTAGCTGTAGCACCATCATAAATAAAACGAAGTCTCCGAACGCGTCCGTCTATCGAAACGACTAAACCAAATTTGTTCGGGTTTTACTGGTGTAGTTGAACCTCTCCTAAAGTGCTACCCGCAGCCTGTTTGTCGCTAGTGTAACATATAATAAGACCTCATTGTAATCTTATTTAACAAGGTCAAAAATAGACAACGTGGTAAAAACCTAATAATGCAAAAATAGGTCTGCTTGTGGATTTTGGGTAAGCTCTTATAAATTCGTAGCTCTATTGGTCGTCATTTGACGTTGCTCTGTTAATTTTAGTATTAAAAAAAATACCACCTAATTATGAACTGTTATGTTTGATTACACAGAAGTGATTACGTGTGGAGCGGAGAGGACATACCCCAATCAGATTACTTAAAATTTATGAATCGATCGGATTGGTCTATATTGGAAACGCACCCTCTGTCTTTGATCAGTATTGCCACGCCATGTCTCTTGCAGGACATGCAGTTACTCTCATCGCTAACCTATATAGCCATACGAGTACGAGCCTCGCGCTGCTACTCTTACTTTTTCCGTGTAAATGTGACTAACAATTTAGCGTATGTAATGATTTGTAGATATGCTTGATTTCAACTAAATTGCGATCCGCTTAATTGTACCCATATGGGAATGACTTAAATGCCGTTATTACTGTATGAAACTGACTAGCTTATAGCGGAGTTTCCATTAATCAATCAATGCAACTTATGTCCGTCATTTCTGAAAATAGACTTGCATATGAATGCATTACTTATTTTCAAAAGCGCCATTCCAGTGCTGTTGGCAGGATACGATAATATAAATTATTAGATTGGAGGATTTTGAACTTATAATAATTTTAAATTTTTGAGTTCCCAGAGGCCTAGACCTTACACGAAATACGTAAAAATACATAGTCAAAGACGATATAAAAACTATTCGTATCCCTGACCCTTAACCGGCGCAAATTAATGAGTTTACTTTAATACATAATATATAACTATTTAATGAATTATATTCATAAGTTTTAAAGATATAAGTGAGATTATTGAACACGTTATTTTTGTATTAAAATTATGATACAAAATTACATTATTATTAATGCAAAATATTCTCAGTTGCAATTATTTTATGAATAAATATCGTAATGATCTCAAGTTTTAAAATAAGCTAACGCATAATTTTTCAATTATTAGTGATTTAAGTAAAAAACATGAGTTATGTAACAAAAATCAATAAGAGCCAAATCGGAAAGCAAAAATTAACAGACAGTCGCCATTTATAAGTGTATAATATTATGTAGTAGAATGTTTTAATAAGTGTTAATAAACAAAATATCAATGAAAATAGTGTAATTATTTACATTCTTTCTCAAAAGATACATCAAAATTTAGAATTAACTCGCTGATTAGAATTCTATTTATCCGTAGTGTCATTGAAGACTTTGTTGGATGGAGTTTTTATCACTCCGCTCGCCAAGGGAATACGCCTGCTCCCGAAGGCAGCCTTCTGTTACTATAAAATAAAGTACCTACATAATTCCAGTATGTTTTAAGTACTTACATACCATTAGGGAAAAAAAAAAGTACTTGCATGAAAATAGTGTAATTATTTACTTTCTTTCTCAAAAGGATACATCAAAATTTCGAATTAACTCGCCGATTAGAATTCTATTTATCCGTAGTGTCATTGAAGACTTTGTTGGATGGAGTTTTTATCACTCCGCTCGCCAAGGGAATACGCCTGCTCCCGAAGGCAGCCTTCTGTTAGTATAAAATATAGTACCTACATAATTCCAGTAAGTTTTAAGTACTTACATGCCATTAGGGAAAAAAAAAAGTACTTACGAGAGACCCACCACATCAATTGACGTTTTCGCTTATTTTTTTAATGTTTTATTCTTATGTAGTAAAGTTCCCTGTCTGTTTCTATGTCTTTGATAATAGCCAGTGGGGACGATCCTTTCGTGTTCTTCGATAAAAGGTACCCTTGTTGATTTCGTATTAAGGGGGAAGCTCAGGGTCTGGGCGCGAAATTCTAAATGTCAATGGTTTTTATTATTTTACGAAAAATTTGGACATCTTTACGATGTAATTTAGTGTTTTGCGATATTAGCAATCTGCATTGGATGTCTCGATGTATTAAGTTTGCTTAAAAAAATACTTAAAGCGATACAACACCATAAAGTAAGTAAAAGTGACGGTTTTTACAAACCTTATGGTATTGTATCGGATTAGGTACTTTTTTAAGCAAACTTAATACATCGAGACATCCAATGCAGATTGCTAATATCGCAAAACACTAAATTACATCGTAACGATGTCCAAATTTTTCGTAAAAAAATAAAAACCATTGACATTTTGAATTTCGCGCCCTGACCCTGAGCTTCCACCTTAAGGTTTTGATCTGATGATCAATGGAATCTATGAGGCTATGTAGATACTACTTCAACCATTCGAATTTAACGAACTGATATGCAATTGCGGGTAACAGCTCTGCTAGTCAAGCTACAAAATATTCCTACTCGCCTAAACAAACTACAAACATGGCCGTAGAATAACGTTTAAAAAAATAGAAAAATATTCGTCAAAATTTATTTTATTGATCACAAAATCAAATGACTCGTAATTATAAAATCAAATACACTTACACAGGAATGATAAAATTCTTAAGACTGTTAAACCGGTGGATCACAGAACTACTTTGACCGTTCGTGATGGTTCATCATACAATAAAAAATACAGAATAAGCAAACTGAAATATTACAATGTAAACTTAATACCAAGATAGGGGTACTGTAGTCTAGTTAGATTTTTTGGAATCTTTGGATGGAGAACGTGATCGGGAACGGGACATCGAGCGCGCCTTCGAGCGGGAGCGGGAGCGGCTGCGGCTGCGACTACGCGAGCCCGAGCGCGCTGAGCGCGAGCGCGTGCGACGGCGGGACCTCGACCGGCTGCGAACACAACATATATACATCACCACACTATTGTTACTACTCTTGTGTCAAAATCTAATTGGCCGTGTCCAGATCTACCGAGCAACCTGGCGAGCCTGGCTCAGACACATGCCGCGCGGACGGGTAACAGTAAGTAGTTATAATCTGATGATTTCTTTTTCGTTGTACTAGTTTTAAAAGTCGACGTTGCATTAGAAACTAGAGATGGATGTTATGTCACACCTTAACCACCGCTATTGGGAGAGCGGCCTCAAGAATTACATTGCCTTGCTAATGCTAGCGCTATGTTCTACTGGCCTGGCCCCTAGAACATAGCGCTACCTTGCCTCACCAGAGTGCTGTCATCTATCATTCGGCCCGCGCGCGGCATTTTACCGCGACAGACACGCGGGGGTGCGCGGTATGTATAGACACAACTATTTAGATTGGTACAACCAGTTCGTTGTGTATTTTCAAATTCTTAATCTCTTCTTTAATTGACACACAATTTGGTATGGTTTTGCTTTAAAAAACTTGTGCTGATAAACACCAATCACACCTAGTTCAAACAGTTTATCAAACAAAATGTTTGAACTATGGTTGTTGAAAATGTTTGATCTATAGTAGAATGGTTTACTTTATTCTTTCTCATTATATATTTTTTATATCTACTAAGTGTGTATCAGTCATCAAAAAATTATGGGTAACTCATATTGACTGTTTAATCCTCAAAAAGATGCACACCAAACTAATAAATAATATGAAATATTAATTGATTTGCATTCATTTTAAGAAATAAAGTAGGCAATTATGAGTTTTGAGACATGCCCATATCAATTACAATACATATCCACAATGATAAGAATAAAGTATGTGATTAATTATGATGATGTCTTCGTATAATGATTAATCTTCTTGTTATCAGCTGATCCTGTTTCATGTCCATGCGGGCCCTTGGTTGAAAAGATAAAATTATCCGATAAATACACTACCTTCCTACTTTTCATCTAAATATTTTGTTAAGCAGCACAGGCCCTCTTGGATCACAAAAATGGCATAATAATGTGTAACTCACTGAGTGCACGCAGTGATTACATTAGTCGTGTGAAGCGACGCGTAGAACGAACATAACTCTCAGAGCTGTCGACAAGTGGAGTGTGCACGTAGGCTGTAGCTACGTAGTTCGCAGAGCGAAGTTACCGATGCAACCAACATTAGCGGAGTACTCGCCGCGGAGTGAAAGCTACGTAGCGCAGACAATAAGAAGTGCAGACACTGAAGAGTTCGTTCTCGGCGCACAGGCCAATGATAACCTATAACATAGTTATCATTGGTATACTTGATTTGACCAAATTGGGATGGAATCTTATACTTGGAAATTAAGTTAATACTTTGCTGACATTAATTAGTTATCACAATCATAACAGGTATCTCAAATTGATCCCATATATAATAATATATCTTAGCTCAAGATTCCATGCCAGAAATTCAAGCTTCCTATCACAAAATGTTATGTGAATTCAATGGGTAACCTGCGCCGGCGTCGACGAGTGCAGTCTCTGGCATAATGTCCTCTGTCTCCGCAATCATAACAGCGGTCGTCATAAGGCCGCGGCGGTAGCCGAGAGCGCGGCGGCGGTCCGCGTCCTCCGTAGCCCCGACCACCGTTGGACATTTCCACACGAGCACGCCGACCACATATTGTGCGTCCGTCCAAACCTCTTACCTACAACGAGTTAAAACGATATGATACTATAATGTATTCAGAAAAATTACATGTTCACAAACTTTTGGGAGATAGGGTACTTACAGCGTCTTCAGCGTCACGAGGATCTTCAAATTCAACAAAGGCGAAACCAGGCGGATTTCTTGCCACCCACACATTCCTTAATGGACCATAGTAAGAAAAGGCATCTTCAAGTTCAGGTTTACTTGCGTTATTGCCCAAGTCTCCTACGTAAACTTTGCAATCACCATAACGAGACATTTTACCTAAAATAGACAACCAAAATACAATCGACTAATATAACACTGTGTTGGTACCTAATAACCATGTTTATGGGAGCCAGATGTATGAATTAGTGCTAAAAAAGAGTGATGCGGAAATAAATCGAATAATACCTGTAGACATTAACTGAGAGAACTCTTCATGAGCCCCAAAACGCAATATCACAAATACAATATGGCGGGCGACCGGGCGGCAGATGCTTTCAAAGACAGACGCTTTGGCTTCGCCACACCACGCTTCCTTCCACAGACTAAATAGAAATACCACAGATTACTAGGATATATGTATAGAGATGCTATCTTCCTTCCTTTATTCATATCTCGCCGGCATGCAGAGAGGGAGAGAGAGAGAGAGCAAAGCAATTCCAACCGGATGGAATCATCTTTTTAACGAGTTAAGATGACAGAATATTTGCAAGCAAAGTTGCATTGAAACTTTATGCTGCCTCCACACCTGTGGTAGGTAATTTAGTATGCGGAAATCTTGCTTCAGATTATTTTCTAAAACCTAAAACATAGGTAATAAACACTTAGGTATAACAGCCAATATGGTCGAGTTACTCGAAAAACACGTCAATTATTATATTTCTTTGTCCGCGTCTAACTCTTCGCACAATTTTCATTTCTCAGTCAACGGTTTCCATCGTAGGATGCTTTTGGGCGTCCTTAGTTTTGGTGTTGTCCATGAGTTTTATCCTTTGTAAAGTAAAATAAAAAAAAAGAAAAGGTTTTGATGGCCCTAGTTACTGTTGTCGCTCTATGAATTCTTGTATTCTTTATGTAGTGAATGAGGTGAATGCACTGATGAAAATCCCGGAAATACAGATTGAAATTCATTAGCTTTTTATCACACATGGGTGTATGTCTGACCGATATGCTGGTCAGATCCATACATGTGCGTGTAAAAATCTGATAACCAAATAGTATTCTCCACCTACGCAAAATACTTAGGAATACAAAATAGAATATGGCAACATTGTAAAAAAAAGTAAAACGATGTGTAGCGGACGGACGTCGTTGCGACTTTTCTTTCCGTCATGCAATAATTTTTGTCATTCATGAATTCGTCGATAAAAAATATTTTAGATGGTGTCACTTACGTGAACATTAGTTGAAATATAGTTATAATAATGTGTTAGTATTTCGTTTCTTAAAGTTCATCTTTGTAGTTCTTTATGATAGGTGTGTGACAAGTAAAGTTCGGTAATGGTGGCCATGTCATGAAAATCCCCACAGCCATGGATGATAGCTCCGTATCTCATCACAACGGAGGGCAAGTGGGATCTCAAATCGGAGTCAGTGTAAATAACAAACAAAATGACGAACCTAGCCAAAGTGTCCAGTATTCAATACCGGGCATTTTGCACTTCATTCAACATGAATGGGCGAGATTCGAGCTGGAGAGATCACAATGGGAGGTGGACAGAGCAGAGTTTGAGGTGATGTTTTGTTATTTTTAATCTCGTTTATATTATATTCCTCTTTATTATTTAAGTACTTATTTTTTTACGGGTAGGAATTAGAATATTGCTTGGCCTGACACATTTTTTTTATCCTTTTTTTACGTACTTGTTCTTTACCCCTAGTTGTTTGAATCGGAAATTATAATTACTGGATTTTGTGCGTAATATTATTATATGATTTTATGTCTTGTGCTATAAACCTTGGTTTAAATTACAGTTGAGTAAGTTTATTTTTCCTACAGTTCATTATATTTTCGTTCTTTGGTTTGGTGTTCTTTATATCCAATGTTGAAGGAAGACTCAACCCTATTAATTTTGCTTTCACAATTCTAGGGGTAGATTTATTTTTACTTATTCCATGAAATATTTGTGAAAATGTATAACATAACTAAATACATATAAGTTCATAAACACCTGTGGGTAATTGTAAGATTACTAGATCTGTGTAGTGAGCTGCAACTCTTCTGAAATACACTTCAAAGTCTTCATATATATATTCAGGGGCATTGTCCATATGTTATTGCCATGTCTTTGAATGAAAGTAAACTTACATTAGTAAAATGAATTGTAGAAATTTTCTTATTATGCATAATATGTTTTTTTATGATCATACAAAAAAGGTACATCAAGGTTGTGCCTGTTAGATCTATTATAACTTAACTGTAATCTGTGCTGGGTGAGGCTTGGCTTTGTTGTGTGGATTAAAAACAAATTTTGTAATATAAAAAATAACATAAAATTTGATCTAAAGACTGTAATATGATATCAGTCTGTATATGGAATTTTTTCGAAAAAAATAGGGCACATTATTGTTGATTCAGAAACCAAAACTTCTGTATTTTGCCTTTCTGTTCATGCATTATCCAAATGCTACTAGAAGGATTTTGATGAAACATAAAACGGTGATAGCTTACAGGGTTAAAGAATATGATTTTTCTATCATGTATTTCTACAGTACCATCCAAACCTAAAAAGTCTTGGGAACAGCTTAGTATTTTATAGCAAATATCCCAGTTGTTTAATGTACCATTCATGGGCCAACATTACCCAAAAATCTTAAGGTCATATTTGTATGACCATACTTAGCTCCTAGTGCCATTGTTTGCTATGGCCTAGTGTTCATGGAGTTAAGTGCTTACCTGATAATGCTACTGTTTTATTCGATAGAATGATTTGTCACAACATGACAGATGTTTGGCTTATTGGATTTATTCATTTCTTGACAATTAATAAATTTATCAGATAATGAACTATGCCAATACCAAATCATTTACGAGAAAAGTTAAGTAAAAGAAAATTTGTGTAAGTAACTCTGACAGACGAGGGATTTTTAAAACAAAAAGTCATATCAATTTACTGAAACTATTTTGTCTTATTCCTAACCTTTTCCTAGTTTATAAGGTAATGAGCTCGGCATCCAGTATGACTTTCTATATATTATAAAGGTTTTACTAACATTCCTAAAGAACCAATATAAACTAGGCTGCAACTTTCTCTCTGTTACAAATGATTATGCAAAACATTTAATTTTTTTATATTTGATGTGGTCACACAGGCGCGGATCGCCTTCCTCCAAGGAGAGAGGAAGGGTCAAGAGAATCTAAAAAATGACCTCGTCAGGCGGATTAAGATGCTTGAATATGCATTGAAGCAAGAGAGAGCCAAGTTTCACAAGCTCAAATATGGCGTGGAGCTGCAGCAGGGGGATGTGCGCCCGCCGCCGGACGAGCCGCCCGCGGAGCCCGAGCCGGCGGAGCGCGCGCAGTGGAAGCAGGGCCGGCAACTCATCAAACAGTACCTGCAGGTATGTTGGGAACCCCTATCCATAACCTGTGTATCAATGATCTGATATAGTAGCTACTAAAACTGCCTATTGATAAGTGTAATTGTTTGACCTTATATCAGTTGGTACCTATTTAGATAAAAGTGTATTTATTTTTTATTCAAAGTAGCATAAATAAACTTTTTAAATTGGTGATTGAGACAAAATACTTTTGAGTTATTCATCAATTAACATTAATGTGACTTTGATGGGCACCATGAAGCAATCTGCATTCCATACACCTTTATATGGTAAGTTAAATTGTTAGAAGCATATTTAAGTTTGCAACAACTTCATATAATGTGTGATGAAGATACTTAAATTTTACATTCATCTTCAACAGGAAATCGGCTACACAGATACCATTCTCGATGTGCGCTCGAACCGAGTGCGAGCTTTGCTGGGCTTGAACAACGAGGAGGTGGAGAACCCAAACTACAGGAACTACGACAAACAACAGCACGACAGATGTGACTACACAATGAACCACATGGGTCGCAAATATGATTATGGTGAGCACAATGTTAATAAATGATTATACACCCCCCTACACTATAATTATGACTTATTTTAACATCCTGATCCAGTTCGCCAGGCAGAGTAGATCACGCGTCTTATACTGGCCACATACGGTTGGGGCCTGTGGTCTGATAACATTATTGTACAAATTTGAGTTATCGGAATTCATATGATTAAATTGCGATGTATACTACGAATAAAGAAAGAAGCTTCTAAAGTATTTTGATGATCGAGAAGTGTCGAGTGTAAAAGCCCTCAACGACCGGCCCATGTCGACACCCAATTTGTAATCCCGATTTGTTGGATCCCTAACAGTGGGCATGTCAATTTACAAATCTGTCCCAAAGATTAAGTGCCAAATTTTGCCATTTGAATCGAACATAATCAGACAGCTGAATTTCTTACAAGTGCTTCGATTTGGATGATTCCAATCATTCTGACTGGGCAAGAGAATCAACAGCTATAATATTAATCTGAGCTGATGTCTGCATCTTATACTCTAGCTCAGTCCTTCTTTGTTAGCTTGAGCTAACCAAGTCGGAGCATGTATCTAGATAATTTCTTTTTATATGCGCGCAGTTAGATTAAATGTATACAACCGTACATGGTCGTGCATAATATAATTGGGCGTTGCGACCATGTGTCATCACAACAAAACCAATTTAACATAACCAAATATTATTCATAAATATTTTGTGACAATTTCTACACGTAACTATGTAAATAGAAAAGGATTAAATAGCACAATGGATCGCTTTCGAACAGCATCAACGATTTTCATATCAGGTTGGCTAATAACCAAATTAAATACTGTAGCTAAATATGTACTGTATTTGTTCAGGAGGCAAGGAGCCACGTAAAAGCGGTGTGTCAACAGGTGGCAACTTCAACGAGGAAGGGCTCTCGGTACAGGAGACGGCGGCCGTGTTCGCCAACTTCGAGTTTCTGACCAATCAGGAGATGGACATGGACGAGATCGACGACCTGGACGCCAAACAATCCCACCACGCTCCTGGTAAACAAGGTACACTACACACTACACACACACACCAAATATTTGTTGATTTTCACTTATAACACACGTAAAAAGATACACTATTGATATCACTATTAAGGCTATATTAGTGCCCTCATCAATCATAAGGCATGTATTCATTTACCCCTGCTTATGTTTATGTAATACATTGTAGTTTAGAGATTAATAATGTTTTGTGCTAAATAAGGTGAAGAAGTGGACCATGAGGCTGAAGAGGTACTGAACGAGATGAATCTGCTCACTGAGAGAGAGGCCGAAGGCGGTGGCCAAGGTGACGAATATCCTGTTGGTGAGTCCTACACATTTATATCTCACATCATCAACATGAGATTACTTGAGTATATTTTACGGACATTCACACATTACGGCCCTTGTCTTCTTGTGACGTGTGTAATGCCATCGGTCCACCTTGTGGATGGCCATCCTGTATTACGTTTTCCGGCTTGTGGTCGCCATTATAGAAGCTTTCTACATCAACTGTTCTCAGAGCTCTACCCTGCCTTAACACTTAACATTGCAAGTATTAATTGATGTCAGTTATTCTATTTCATCTACGGATAATTTCTGATTCCATTGCATAGCGAAACCCCGAGCATAGTTGTTTATGTGTTGGTTGATTTCATGGAAAGGTTTATGGACCTCGGGTCGCTAGTTTAATATAGACACATAGTTATTACCTGTCGTGTGCCTACAATTTATTAACTTTACGATATTGCGTGTGTTGAATTAATAGTCAATTTAATAATGATTCTTCTTCTTCTTCTTTCTTTACGAAATGAAATGCGATGAAGTAAAATGGATATGAATATGGCCTCACCCGCAACTTAGCGGGTATTTTGCCAGTGTCAAGTAATTAATAGCAATATTAAATTCAATAAATACACATTATAAATAAAATAATGGATGTGACATGAAGAAAAAAAAATCTAATAATGATTCATTATTATTCAGTAATTTGAATAATAAATTATATGTTTTATGACATGTGGCAGAGATTTCAAATATTTTAAATATATTCCTTACCCACGTTTTAAAAAAAGATATAGTGAAGAGACAGAGGTATCACAGTGGTTGTATCCATGGGCAGATAACACTTGTAGTTATAGCAAGTGGCGTATGTGCTACATGGCTAAGTAAAGTAAATATGCAATCTGACAGGCGGCGCAAGCAATACTGCGAGCGTGACGGGTGCGGCTGGGGCGGGCGCCGTGGTGGGCGCTGGGGCGGGGGCGGGCGCGGGGGCGGGCGAGGCGGACGAGGAACCGCTGGCGCTGGGCGAGCTAGCGCAGCTCACCGTCAGCAACGAGCCCGAGGCTTACGACGTGGCCAGCGCCAACAAGGAGTCGTTCCGCAAGACGTGGAACGTCAAGTACACACTGCGCTCGCACTTCGACGGGGTCAGTAGCCTGTATATATATTAGTTTCATGAGACTTAGGAGAAAGTGAACAACAACAATTTTTTTTTTATAATGTTTTAACCATATTGGTGACATTTAGTCAAAACCCCGGTGGTCTCTCGTTTATATATAGGTGATACAAAAGGGCATACTAAGCATTGAACTTACGCTTCTTTAGCGCTTTTGTATACCCTTGCTTGTCTTCGGTTTAATTGTTTATAATATCTCTGAGACACACAAAAATGTTGCGGATTTACGATTCCACGGTGGACACTTGCGACAGTAATTGCTTGATACTGAATCCGCCTCCTCATTACGAGCCGAGACTAGAGTCGAGCAATAATCTCGCAATGTTTGCTATCGCGTAATACAAATTGGCGATATGAAAGCGAATAATTCGCGATTGTTGATGTAGCTTTGTCGCTAGTGTATTTTTTTTATTACGTTAATCAAGTATTTGATCTCGATCTCACCTGATGGTAAGTGACGGTGAGATCTACGATAGAGTATACTTGCCTAGAAGGTACCTGTTCACTCTCGTATTACGTGCAGCCATATGACATTGCGGCTAGTGATGACGGATCGGTGTTGCAGGTGCGAGCGCTGGCGTTCCACCCCACGGAGGCGGCGCTGGTGACCGCGTCCGAGGACCACACGCTGAAGCTGTGGAACCTGCAGCGCACCGTGCCCGCCAAGAAGACGGCCGGGCTGGACGTGGAGCCGCTGTACACGTTCCGCGCGCACGCCGCGCCCGTGCTGTGCCTGGCCATGGGCGCGCCGCGCTCCGAGGAGTGCTACTCCGGCGGCCTGGACGGCACCATCCGCGTCTGGAACCTGCCGCCGCCCACCGCCGACCCCTACGACCCCTACGACCCGCAAGTGCAGGTCGGTGCCATCCATATATACACGGCTTTTTGGGTTCCCTACCAAATTATTGAAAGCGGAATCCTTAAGTGCGACTATTTCTTCTGTTTTTTAACTAGCACAGTATGGGGTAATCTAAATCCATAATTCTATCCTTAGATATTATTTGGTTTTTTTTTGTGAAAAAATGGACTGCCAACCATTTTTTGATCATCACTCGAGCTGTTTCTTTTTATTGCGGATTGATGCAATTTGATGTCAGGTTAATTTAATTGTATCTGAGAAAATAGATTGGGACAGCAGAAGTTAGACTAACTCTATGAAATACCTTTTTAGAATCGTGTGGACAGTTCATAGACAAATGACAGTTGTAATGGCGCTGCCGCCATGTGTGTATCTGGTCTGTGAGCACGTCGCTAGGCGGTGTGCAAGTGTGCATGTAATGTAAGGTGTACCGTGTTGTGTCAGGGCGCGGTGCTGCGCGAGCACACGGACGCGGTGTGGTCGCTGGCGAGCGCGGGCGGGCGGCTGCTGTCGGCGTCGGCGGACGGCAGCGTGCGGCTGTGGGCGCCGCGCGCCGCGCGCCCGCTGCTGGCCACGCTGCGCGACGCGCCCGCCGCCGCGCCCGCGCCCGCGCCCGCGCCCGCCTCCGCCGACTTCGCCGACGCCGCCGCGCGCGCCGCCGTCGTCTACCGCGACGGCACGCTGCTGCTCTACGACCTCGAGACCACGCAGGTACGCCCGCACTTGCCGCTGTCCACCGCGAAACACTCCTCGTGTGCGTGACGCCTTACGCTACACTACTATAAATTGACGACCTGATTAGCGTAGATGGTAGTGATCCTGATTTTTTGTGCAGAGGGTCCTGGGTTCGAAACCTGGGAGGGGTAAACTGTGTAATTAGCAGGAGTGTTCTTTGTACCCGAGTTATGGATGTTTAATATCTATGTAAGTATTATATATTGGAACTGCCCCGACTTCATTGTTCGGTACCCATGCTACAAGCGTTGCTTAGTGCGGAACAGTATAGTTGGTGTGTTCGTCTGGCAATATTTTTTTACTAAGTTGGCACTTTTCTGCTTGGATGATTTTTTTCCGTTCGTTATTCGAATAATTTCAACAGAACTGATGATAATGACGAATGATGATCCTCTAGTAGTGTTCTACAAAAAAAATACTGGACGTTTTGGGAGAGGTTGCAAAATGATGATACGTACCATCGTGCTGGTGCAAGTATATGGTAGAATACTCGCAGTGACGTGTGTTGTGGGCGCAGGCGGTGCTGCGCGTGTCGTGCGAGAGCGCGGCCACGCTGGTGCGCGCGCACCCCACGCTGCCGCTGCTGGTGTCGGCGCACGAGGACCGGCACATCCGCTTCTGGGACGGCGTGTCGGGCCGCTGCGCGCACGCCATGGTGGCGCACCTGGACGCGGTGACGGGGCTGGCGCTGGACCCCAACGGGCTGTTCCTGCTGTCCGGCTCGCACGACTGCTCCGTGCGCCTGTGGAACCTCGACACCAAGACCTGCGTGCAGGAGATCACCGCGCACCGCAAGAAGTTCGACGAGGGCATCCTGGACGTGGCCTTCCACCCGCTGCGGCCCTACATCGCCAGCGCGGGCGCCGACGGGCTCGCCAAGGTGTTCGTGTGAGCGCCGCGCCGCCCCGACCTATATACATAGTATATATACGCATTACATGTAATTTTACTTTCGATACGAACTCTATGTAGCGCAGCAGCGGGCCGCGTCGCCGCTCGCGGCTCTCGGTTTTGTGTCTAGTCCCTTCGGTACGGTGACGAGTAGCGACGTATCCGCGAGCCGACGACGCCGTGTGTACGGACGGCCGCCGGTTCGTTTTATCGTATTTAAATAATATTGTAACGTAATGGACGCGCGCTCGACGCTCGTTGTGGGCGCGTAGTGAACACTCATCTATGTATAGACATTTGAAATTTATTATAATATATTTTTAGACTTTCCGTATGAGAATTTTAGGTTTTTATCGCGACTTTTTCACCGATTTTACGATACGCAGTGAGAATATTGTTCGTTTCTATGCATCTGTAAGCGAGACCCTTATAATAAATATCATGAATATATGGACACCGACGATGTTTCCTTGATAAGTTCATTGTGTTTTAAGTGTCTGTACAGTTAGAACGTTGCGCAGTATTTGCTAATCTTTTGCAAAGAACGAATGGTGTTTCTTAGCTAGATTATTTTTATTTAAATCGATTGGATTTCTATAGATAGTATCCATTTTTTTTTGTTGTTTTGTAACATATACTATGTTAACACGCTCTCATGATATCTTATGCAAGTGATGGGCGATCGAACAAAATAATGATCGAGTAGTAGTACTATATTGAAAATATAAGTAATGTTTGTTCGTATCGAGTACTGCGACGTAGAGTAATTATGAAACGTTACGTATTCCTTTATTTTCCTCGAATTCATACTTGTACACATACATCCAAAATTGATAGTAAAAAGCAACATAACCGACTTGCATGTTGTTTTTTTAAATTTTGTTGTTTTTCTCACCCCCCTTCATCCTTTATCTTAGGTATCTTTAGCGATTTCGTTGACTGAATGACATCTGGATATTATACAAAAGTTGTAACATTCTCGTGGGTCATGCCAAATCTATATCATAAAATAAACCACAGTAACGAAACCGTGTTTCTTCATTTAAAATTTTCTTTAGTTGTTTGTACCACACGATCTCATCACACTCCTCACACTTGGTTTTACTAACGTAAAGCAAAGTTTGTTATGAGCTTTAGTCTTGTGATATTATAATTTCATGGTGCAATTCCACCATATCCACACACCATACTTTGACACACACACATGAGATGTCGTCAAAATACACTTAAAAAAATATACCATTCGTGATCAGGCTAGCTAGTGGGATGTGATACCTACCGTTGAAGGCTTCTTGTTTTGTTAAATGGATTCAAGTCTGAAGATGCATTCCGGTGGAAAGCACAGGGTAATGTATGATTTCCATCCATAAAAATCCCTCGCGTGTACTCTGGGATTTCCAAGACGAATCGATAACATGTCATGATACACATCACATAAATGATATTCCCATGTCAAAAAATGTTAATTTCATTTTTCAGGTTGGCGTTATTGAATAAAAATACCCTCTTTACCATGCCCCAATTTTTGTATAATGAATAGCAAAAATAAGAGGGCGGCAAATTTGAAATCCGCACCGGGTGCTAATGACCTATGCTACGCCACTGCTCATATTACTTTGTTTTTCCGTGCTGTTTACGCAAGGCCACCTGGTCGTAGAGGCTTGAAATTACTAGTGTAGGTAGATACGTTAACGGTAGTTTGGTATAAGATTTTTGCATAATGAATAACTGTGCCACAATCTGCGGTATTTTGTCTTTGGATTGGCCTAAGTACCCGCACTATCCATATCACTAAATTGGTTAATACCTAAAACAGTGTTGTGCTTGAGATAAAACCATGTTACTTTGCTATTCCTTTGCCCACACTTATAAACATTTAAGAACACAGCACACAAATTTAGCAAGATTTAAACAAACAAATTAACAACATCACATATCAAATTCCCTTCGCGAAACCCAGTAGGTACGGAACATATTTTTTTTTTAAATTTTATGGTACCTAGTTATTTACTATCAAGTGTTGAATGCTGCCCATAAACTAGAACCTACGATTCAGAACACTAGGCAGCTGATTATTATTCTCAAAAGGCTCCCATTCAGAAGGAAAACAATGCATGTTTATTATAATAGCCGTGCTCCACTGCTGGCAAGCTGAATGATTGCGTTTAGCGTGCGATAAAAATGATTGGTAAGTATTAGTTTAATTTAAGGCGTCCCACAAACTGGCACTGCGTGTTAGCGGACTCGGTAGCACTTATGTACCTCAAGGGTATACGTAGTGATTACTTTCTATGTGGACATGCCTGGCGTCAAATTTATATCCAGCTATTAGGATTCAAAGAAATGGTGTAAAGGGAACCCACCACTGATCTTCGGCTTGAGAACTTTTCCAATTATAAACCAAACCAGGTGATTCATAATCAAAGAAGTCAGCAACAGTCTAGAAACTATCTGTCACGAGTGTCGGGATTTCAAATTAATAAATGTTTAGTTTATTAATGGGAAAGTTGACAACCCGTCGGATATTGGTGGGTTCCTTTGGCTCCATTTGTTTAACAATGGATTTCCGCCATGTATCGCCTAGTTCTATTAATTATATTAGAGTATTCTCTACCGACTCGCTGTCTTACTAAAAGGGGCGCCATAGGAAAATACAGCGAATTGCCAGTGCTTATTTCTATCCACAGCTGTCCCTCCCCGTTAGTAGGTATGTAGGGGTTGGTAATGACAGCCAAATTACGCCGCATCTTAGTAGAACGCCTCTGCAAATCCACAATAAATTGTACTAAGTTATACTAAGTAAACAATTGGCGAGCTCGAACTTCAGATGAATCTTAAATTAGTAGGTAGGCATATTATAGCGCTGTTTATGTTGTGGAGAATGCGTTTTATGAATACTAATCAAGATCAATTGTTGTTAAGAATTCTGCGTCAGACAGACGGGTTGATGGAACACGTTCGTATGAATTGTCTAATTGAATCTGCATTGATCAAGGAAGGAAGAGATATTCCATCATGTTTAATCTGTAAGTTAATGTTTAATTTCTATAATTAGGTATGTACTTTAGTTCTAAAATATTCAGGGCACCAAAACAGTAAAGAAAATTCACCATCTTAATTTTTACTTTTTGTAGTTCGTACGTTACGTGTTAGGATATTTTCCTAGTTTGGGCTACGCTTATTTAATTTTGAGAACCCTGACAACGTTTCTATAGTTAGCCGTCACGCCTAAT
Source organism: Pheosia tremula (assembly GCA_905333125.1). NCBI lineage: Eukaryota > Metazoa > Arthropoda > Insecta > Lepidoptera > Notodontidae > Pheosia > Pheosia tremula. The sequence continues at coordinate 6,396,375 of HG995404.1, read as the reverse complement.
ACAATTATAGGAACTTTTTTATCCGATAGAACTAAAACCAAAACTTTGTTTAACAGATAATAAAGTTCCACTAAATTTACTTTAGCTGGGCACTGTTTAATAATTGGTAAATGTTAAGGAAAGTTTTATACTGGCATTTACATGGCGTACTTATATATTGGCACACATATTTGCATTAGGTATTAGACAAAACAAAATGCACTTAGTATATACAAGCACTTAGTACTAATTGGTGTGCAATAAAGAGTTGTCAATGTATGTACATTATAGGTATTTTTACACGTAATTCACGTGACGCAATTTGACCTGGCAAACAATTGGCATTGTACATCAAGTAATGTTCGATCTCTAGGTTTTCAGGCACAGGTATCTTCGTATACATCATGATGTGGCTGACAAAGAAATTGACGGAACTCCCGAGTCCGCCTATCAACGCCGAGCTATCTTCTCACCCTAAGCACCCACCCCCTCCGTTACAGGGGTGATAAGAACGTGGAACTGACAATTTAAAAAAATAACAGTGTTTTGAATTTCGAATAAACCACTTGGATTAAAAATAACTACCTGAAATATAGTTGAAAGTTATGGAATAATCTTTTACGAAATTTGTTTGTTCGGAAAATTACTGTTACCTACCTATAAGTAATCAAACTTGTTTTATTTTTCGATAGATTTTCGTCTGAACATTTTATCCTTATTGAAAAAACAATTAACATACTTAAGTACTTAATCTTAAAAATAATGCAAGTTATCTGTGTGTCTGTATATCTATCTATCTCTAAGTGATGTTAGTTTGGTATTTAGTACGTACTATATTGCTACACTGTTTAAGGCACGGATCGCACACCAGGCGGCACTATTTTGTACTATTCACGTAACTATGGATTTCTAATGTAAATCTACAAATAATAAATAGGTTAATACTGCATTGGGTGGAGATACTGTGGATGCGCGTTTACATTTGTCGCCAAAAGTCACTAAGAAATAGGTAAGTAATAAGTACTCTAAGGTATCATAGAAATATTACGTTTTGTTCATAGTGTCACAGAGACTTATGTCGGCTAAGTTAGAACAACGTCTTTGCCCGTGCGAGAAAACCTCTAGCCCCCTTAAAACCAAACTTTTGATTACTTATTTAATTTAACGGGTGATTGGAAATTTAACCTTAATAATCGAAAAATGTAAGTATTTGGGTGCCTACTTTGTATTTCGAATACAAATAATCGCAAACGAAATCAACGTGACAACATTTAAATAACGTTCAATGTCTACTTACTATAAGTACCTAGGTACTTACACAGATTTGTAAATGTGAATACTTATTATAGACTTTTGAATTGAGTATCTTTTTCCCAATCCACTATAAGATCGCTAAGATGAGGGTACTAGGGTAATATAGAACTAAGGGTTTATATAGATTTACTAAAGTTTAAGAAAGAAGCTGAAGAGTAATTATTAATTGTACCTACATGTTTTTAGCATGATAGTGGGCTTCGTATACTTCATGTTATGGGCAACGAACAAGCTGCAGCAGCTGCCGAGCCCGCCACCTCTAGAGGACGACGACGCGACAACATTGGCGGCCTACGATCCCTACAAACCTACGCCACCGTTGCAGGGATGAAAATGGATATCCACTTAAATATATTATTATTATAGTAACCCGGTGAAATAGTAATTCTCGAAGGCAACCCTATGTTAGACCTTGTTATATCTTTTTGTATACGCATAAATGCAGCTACCTTGTTGTTTTGCGATGGAGTATTCTGTGGTTATACTTACCAATATAATTAATAAATAATAACTAAAATATAGGTATATGAATTTATTTGATCTGTCTCTGATAATGTATTACGAGGTACATACATGTATTTACCGCAGCAGATTACTTAGTACGTTCACAATAAACAGTTGACTCGTATTTAATCTTAGGCTGTGGTATTCTTAACGTCAGTTTTCATAGAGAAAATCCATCTGGAAAAGTAAGTTTCAAGTGACAATTAAGATGCCATTGCCATTTGATTTCGAGTCGATCGGGATAGCAGACTTGGGGGTCTAATATGACGAACTGTCTGCACGTTATTAAGTCTCTTGGAACATATAAAATGGGACTTGTGAGTATCCATGAGGACTTCCCCACGCAATACCTTAACCCTTTTTCATTCCATATTTATAATAGGTTTTTTTCCAAAACTCGATCCTTTCTTTGTTGGGCATGTCAATCATTTTAACCTCTTTACCTATTTCAAGGAATTTCAATTGTTCTTCATCTGGTTCCCATGTTATTTGTGTATCTACAGGTTTCCTGAAAATTAAACGGCCTTGGTAGTTAATGAATCAATTAGGTTACATAATCTTCAGAATAGTTTTTAGCAAAATTAGTCTATTGTAGATATTACATAAGTAGGTATTTTAGGAAATATCCTCTAGCAGGTTGGTTTTATTAAAAAAATCCATTTAAAAGGTATCTATCTATTTAAATGGGTAGTCCTACCCAGTCGTAGGTCTCTGGTACCTCAGCCAAATCAGACTGGAGGCTAGCCGCGATACTAACATGTTTTTTTAAATGCTCAATGTAAAGGTATGTTGGCTTTATGGGGCCTTGGAAAGGTGACCGAATTATAGTATCTGACGAAATTCAGGCCAATACTCCAACATATAGTATTACTAATTGGTACTTGGATAGCAGATGGAATGGCATCGGCAGTCTTTAGTCATCTGAAGGTAGACCAGTATCCGAAGACCAATTAAAAAAAGGTAGGTAATAGGATAGGATGAAGGTATAGGTTCAGTACAATAAATAGTACGAGAGTTCTACTTGGTGTAACTTACCCAGTTCTAGCAAAACTTGTCCATAAGTTCGTTAGCAGCTCTATAATCTTTGCGTCTCTTGGAATATTGGGTAAAACTTGGTAAACCACAGGATCGAACAGGTAGAACAATTCGTCAGCGTGATTAGCGCCAGGTATGAACTTTAATTGTGATATCAACTTATACAGGTTTCTTATGGAATCATATCTGAAATAGTAATGGTATATTGTGCTGTTCGATCTTTCTAATAATAACTCAGTAGTAGCTATTGTTGGGTACATAAATACGATGTCAGAAAAATAGTCAACTAAACCATTTATGGTAACCTTTGAATTACCAAAGTAAAATCGTTTTACATCTGCAATAAACAATTGTCGGTCCACATCATTATTGAATAGTAGATTATCCGGAACTATACTTGTGAAATCCTTATTGAGCATTTCCATGCCGTGCAAATCATAGTTGCCGGCGAAATCAATACCTTCTTTATCATTAAAACCAATGATCATAGGAATATTAAGACCGGTTTTACGCAACAAATCTCTTGGATGTTGTGTAATCAAAGGTCGTCGGTTCGACATTGCTTTTTCTATACATGGTCTGTATACGTGTGGTGTGAATACGTCATTTAATGAATTGTAATTTGATGCTCTGACAATGTCTTCAGCTGATGCGTTCCTAAATATATTCAACAGTTCATCAGAGTCCGTCGTATTGTAGCCTAAACGGGCAGCTACTTTAGCAGTGGGTTCAATAGGATTCGCACTAAAGGCCATGGGCATTAAAATAGATCCGCTATGCATTATAACTCGGTGGAATAATCCTTTAGCTGAATTAGATAAGAGCAGGTAGTTAACAGCGGCGGCGCCAGCGCTTTGCCCGAATAATGTAACGGAATTAGGATCTCCTCCAAAATAGCCGATGTTCTTTTGTATCCATTTTAAAGCGGCGATTTGGTCTTTCAAACCGATGTTTCCTGGGGCTTCTTTGTGATTTAAACAGAGAAATCCGAATGCTCCGAGCCGATAGTTCACAGTAACTACTATTACATTTTTCTTGACTAAGAATCTCGGGTCGTAGATTAGATAAAGGTTGCTGCCCCAGTACAATCCTCCTCCGTGTATGAATACGATGACTGGATATGGTTTTGCGTCTAGGTTCAATGGCGTGAAGATGTTAAGTACCAGGCAGTCTTCCTGGCCAATTGGCAGCCCCAATGGTGTGAAGTATTGTATGCATGTGATTGTACCTTGATTAGCATGAAATGTGCCATTCCACGTAGGCGGCTCACCTGGTTCCTGGTAAAAGACAACATGTAGGTATACGAGGGAAATATATAACATGTTTCTACGCCGTAAATATGGTTAACAGTAATAGTGAGGTAGGTATGACTACTTACTTCAAATCGTCGTTTTACAGAAGCATAAGGTATTCCCAAAAAATATTGATAGTTTTTGACGCGGCTTTTTGAACCTTTTAATTTTCCCTGAGGTAGTGTTATCTCTACACTGTCATTAAAGTATATTGCAATAACTGTATTGCCAAGTACAAAAATATAAATAAAAAAATATTCAGGACTCATTACAAATAATATAGTTTCGTACGTATTAAAATCGTATATGTGTTTACAAGACGGCGACACATTAGATAGTTACATTGAATACTGACATCGGAATTTATAGCAGGCTTATCAGAGAAAGGTCATGGTTAATTGCGAAAAAAGTATCCAATTTATTTAAATAATGTAAATTAGCACCATTTTAAAACGTAGTAAGTAAAAAGTAAAAACATAGAGTGTATAATTGAAATTTTACATAAATGGTTGTTATTTATTAATATCTTTACAATTAGGTAGTTACTGCAGCAACAATATTAAAAAAAAAGATTAAAAAAAAACTTGCGAACAAAGAGTACCTTTCGTTATTTTATATAACTTATTGTATCTATTAGTTAATTAGTGCTGTCCGTTTCCTAAAGATTAATGAATAAAGCACATATGTAAGTATCTTTAAAGATCTAGTTTCTTTTTGTTTATCAGAAACTAAAATAAAATTTCTCCACAAAATAATATTATTGTGCGTGTTTGCTTACATCGATGATCACAATAAGAATTACGTAATTGTACCGCAATTCCTTTTAAATTGGTGTTCACGAAGTAAAAGTTGTACTCACGATTATAAAATGGATACGGTATATTTAAACGGTTATACCCAAGGTCGTGTTCAGAGTGTTGTAATGACACGAACGAACACGCATTGAATAGGTATCTTGGTGCATTTGGGTCGACGGAAATAAGTATCAATAACCTGCTAATGCGTCGACGTATAGTGTACTAGAACTAGACAAAAATATAAGCCAAATAGCGTAATAGACCATCATTATTTTCCACTACTGTTACTTCTTTTAGCTAGAACCTACAAAAAAAAAGATGATTGTGTGTAGCGTAGTAATATGCGTAACACCACATTAAGTACGCATAAGATACGCTCAGGACCCTTGATATCTTAATTAGGTATTTTTCATATTGTCATCAATGGGAAAACATTTTCGGGTGAGTAGGTAGATACTTACAAACAGGTCCAATTATTTCGCAGCTTCATGTTTTAATGAAAGGGCTATTTAAGACGTCCATTTAAACGAGATCTGTCTAGTCATTCACCGCGAAAGTGCCATGTACCTGTGAGTGTTTTACCGTGTTACCTAGAAGTAATTCTTCAGTTATTTTCTCAACGGATGCGTACTTACCCAAATACCTACGTATAAAGTCAAGATGATTATAAAAAAGATAACCTTACAGTAAAAGGGCTTTAATTAATTATCAATACTGAAGTGGAAACACATTTACCTCAAAACTACCAGCTTACTGTTTACTAACTTTTTTTTATTTCCAACTTCCAATATAATGAGTTTTTTTATTTATGTTTTTATTCATTTTAAATTGTTGTTGGAAGCTTGTTTCTTGATCAGAATTTGTTACACATACTTAATTGATTTGTATTTTTTTCACACGTTTAAAAAACGTTTCAAAATATTTCGTATGGTGGATTATGGCCTTCATGGCTAGCCGACTCATGCGTTCTATAGTGTTAAAACGAAGTAGGACGGGTGTGGATTTTCCCTTAAACCACGCTCCGCACCTTATAATACTAACCAATCCTAGGGTAATCAATCGGATGTCCTAAATTAGCATTTATCTAGGACGTCCGATTGTCCTACACATTAAACGATTTCATCCAATAATTAGGATCGGATAGGAAGGTGTGGATCCTGTCAAATAGTTCCAGATTAGACGGTCTGCACAAGAACGGTTACGAAGGCTAGGTGCCCATCTATAGCCATTTAGTTTGTACCAATGATTTTTTTGGTTTGCAGCATCGCAACAAGCACCTTGGGAGCAGTAGCCATAATGTACGGTGTCGTGTGGGTTCTCAAGCAGATAGGTGATAGGATTCCCTACTATGAAGATGTGGGACCTACTGTTATAGTGCCGTACGAAGTCGAGGTGCCCAGGTATTCTGGAACACCGCCCATGATGGGGTGATTAACACATTTTGACTACATTTGGAAGTTCCTATCGAATATAGATCACTGTTATTTTTATTACATGTATTAAGTGCGTGCGTCTGTGACTTTACATTTTGTCTGCAATATTTAAAAAAAATGGTACGTATATTGATTTACTATATTTATAAAATAATAAATAAGTATTCATTAACCACATTTTATTCGTCAAAACACACATACGAGTATATTAGCTGACAAATTTCGTGTTCTACTCGTAATAAGAAGGGGTATTATTAAAAGTGCAAATGTTTGCACATAGCACAGCGGCAATCCTTTAATGCGGTGCCCAGCAGGTAGCACGGCGACTGCTTGGACGGCAGAGCTGATTCTTCAGCCTCATCTGGATCGTACCCACACTGCAATTCAATATACATTGTCAGCCATCAACATCACCCGGAGTCAGATTCCGGGACATAATAAAAACACCTGTTGCAGTCTTTACTAGCTAGTAGTTTAAATAATATTCTAAATACACTGCGTTATGAGTAGCCTGCTCAGCTACCATAACACTGCGCAAGCCCTACACAGATGGCAATGCAAGAGTGATCTCTATTTTTTTTATCCATGAACAAGAAATCTGGAAACAGATCTACCACTTTTACAGTACGCTGGTCTCCGTTCATAGATTTCCTACTAAAAGAAAAAAAAGTTCCCGTGACGGTGGGCACATACATTTTGGGGTAAATAGAATGCTTCTAGAATCATAGCTGTAAGTCGGAAGGCTGTGTGCGGGATGAACTCGAATGCACGGTAGGTGCCTCTATCTACCTAGCCGGTAGATGCGAATGATCAAGGAACTGGTGTGAATAAAAGCATAAGGCTTGTGTATGTCTTATAACATACATCTTCAGGCTGATAGATGGACGGAGAAGAATAAAAGGAATCTAACAACAAGCGCCATGGTCTTGCAGTACAAGCGTCTAGCGCTAGGTTTGACTAGCTTCGCGAGCAGCGCCCACGCACGGCCCGCGCGCCTGTCCCATTTGAGGGCCTGGCCGGCACTGGCGGACGCACACGTCTTGGCGGCAACCTGGTCCTCTGTGTTGCCAGCATCGCCACCTTCACCGGTCGCAGCGCGCTGGTGAAGAGCGATAGAAAAAAAATCAGAACTTCCTTAAAATCCCTTCTTTCAATAAAGCAATTTTGGATTTTTACTCATGTTTCAAAGTTAATTATTTTATTTTTGGGACTCTACATTTAAGGCACCGATGGATTGTTTAAATGTCAATCAATTACAAACTATATTACGTTGAATGAAGTGAGTGTTGTTTACCGTCATCCAATCCTCGGCGAGCGCCACCCATGCGTACGCGCTAGGTTGGCGCCGCACTAGGTCCACTATCATGGAGCGGGCACGCTGCGGATCACGATTCGGGAGGGAGAGGAGTATACTATAGTGGACATTTCATATTATTAACAGTAATTAGGAGCAGGGACTAAAGTAATTTCGAGTGTTCTAAAACTACTTCGATTTCGAAAATTTCCATCAATTAGCTCATTATCAATGACATAACTACTTTGCTGTTGTAAGTTGAAGCATAAATAAATTTATTACGTTTTTTTTTCAGAAGGGGTACGGGTGTCTTTTTTCATTTAGATATTATGTGTTTTTTCAACCTTTTCTCAACGGTTCCTATTGTTTTAAACGATTGTTAGCTCTGGCGGGTCACCTGTAACCTCCAGCACAAGTGCCGGCCTTTTCAAACGACGCTATTGCAGAGGGAATGTCATTCAGCTTATGGTAACACTCTGCTTCCAGGCTTCGCAAGTAGCTGATCTGTAAAAAGTAGTGTATGAGTGCGAGCGTATGAACCTACCAAGTAGTGTATGAACCTGCACACCTTGGTTCCAAGACGAACGTTCTACCGTCTTGGCTATCACCTCTTAGTCTCCACTACAGTTGACTCAATCAAGATGTTTACCTCGCCATATTTGTCGAGTCCTGTTTGGAGGTGACACAGGGCGTCTTCAAAGTCTCCGCGCAAGCGGCAGCAGAGAGCGACCATGTGATAGTAGCCGGCAGACTCGCCAGCTTCGGAGAGTATGCGGGACACGCATACCTCTGCCAGCTACACATAAATCACTAGGCTAAAAAAAATTATACTTTTGAATTAATTTCTTATATTAACGCGAATACTACAATTGAAATAAAATGTATTTAACAGATTTTTAAATTTAATGATTAGATTAAATTTGAAGCCAAGCGCAAGACCTCAAGACACTGCCCGCACTTTCTGCGTAGATCGACCGCAAGCAACGACTAAATATGAGGGTACCCCATTCCAAACTATGACACTAGGCCGTCAAACACCTCAGTCCTTCCGTGACCATAGTAGCTGTAAAGCAACCCAAACTTCGGGTACGTAAAAACATAAAACAAACGCGATAAAACCTGTAAAATAAGTTTTGTTTCAATTAAAATGTGACATTTGCTGATAATGAACTTCTTGGTAGGTGCACTATTGTTTATAATATTTTTGGACTACATTTAAAGACGTTTAGAAAGGAAGGTCGAGTACCTTCCTTTCTAGCAGGCTGCTTCTTCCTAGCAGAATATATATTACTTAATCCATTTTTTACTGAATATGAACTGTTAATGCAGCAAGCAATGTAAGTAAATGTGAAATAAGGTGGTATAGTAAATGGCATAATGCTAATGGACCGATTGGTATCATTGGTTCGCAATTAATTATACGTTACAATCTACTGGCGGTTAAAATGTACCAAATAGATATTGATTTCTTGTTATTTCAAACGATCCATTCTTACACAAGGTAGGTCTATAATACAATTATTATAATGGGCGCGGATTCTTAATTGACTGGTCACTAAAGTATTTTCACAATATATATAAATATACAAAAATGCCATTTTTTATTTTCGCAATTATAATATATAGATCACATCACATCACGTAGATAACACTGGTTGGATTTTATGTGTAAATTGGTATTAATATACAAGGTAGGTAGGTACAAAATAGCTTGTCCTGGGCATAAAAGGGGATTCCGCGACGGAGTAATCATTACGCCCGCGCCACACCTATGTTGATTAACGCGTTAAACGACATAAAATATCAACATATTATGTTGTTTAACGCCTTAATTGCCGGTATTAGGCACAGGTGTAGCAAGATCATAAAACAAATGCCTACATGAACGAAGTTTCGGACGCACGTATCTCATTACGTTCGAAAACAATGAAGTAATGCTATGAATAGTTTCAAGAATACTGACCGGCATGGCTCTCAGCCTGAGCAGCAAATCCGCGGCGTCGTAGTACAAGTTCATGCCGGGCAGCAACGGCGTGGGGTCCCACCAGTCGCCAAGCTCACGCTCCCAAGCCCGAGGGAACATCTGCTCCTCTTGGGTTCCCTCCGCACGGCATCTGGGAACACAGTATTATAATTGAAATCAAACTAATTTTAAGGATTTTATCGCGGTTTATTTGTTTGATTTTACGTTCCCGACGTTTCGGCTGCTTTACAGCACACAAAAGTAGATCGGACCACAGGCCACAATTTAATATGAGGGTAATCCGTCTTAAACTATGACACCAGGACGTCAACCATCCCAGTACTCCCGTGACCATGGTTGCTGTAAAGCAGCCGGAATGTCGGGAACGTAAAATATAAAAATAAACCGCTATAAAATCCTTAAAATTAGTTTTATTTCAATGTGTAGTATTCGCGTAAATATAAGAAATCAATACCGTATTATAATTTATACAGCGTAGTTCAGAGAGTAGTGATAAGCGTTTCTTTAGCGTAAAGATTTTTGGGGTCGAGTCACCTTCGTCCGTAGGAGAATTAAGTACCCTCGAGATACCCTACACGTGACCCTGGGTGGTGCCAACCAGGTGACAACTCTACTGGTGGTAGGCTTCGGCCGTGGCTAGTCACCACCCACTGAACAAAGCCATGTCGCCAAGCGGCCTAGCCGTGTTCCGGCATGATGTTCGGTGCTGCCATTCATGGATGGCGGGTCAGATCAGTTGCGCTGCATGTGCCTAGTGAATGTAGCGTCTCTATCTACTGCCGCCTTCCTACCTAGGCAAGTATGCTCCATCGTAGATCTCATCGTCACTTACCATCAGGTGAGATCGAGATCAAATACTTGCCTATAAGGTAATAAAAAAAAAAAAAAAAAAAAGATGATAGTCGTTTGGTTGTACCTTCTCACGTACACCATAATCTGATCAGCCATGTTGAACATCTCCCGTTCAACATAGTAAACGCTGGCAATCACCCAGGACGTCAACCAGAATGGGTAAAGAGCCAGCAAGGCCACGAAGAATGGTTCAGCTGCGGTTGGATCTTCTTCGAACACCATTGCACCTTTCGCAATAAGCCTGTGGGGTAAACGAAAAAGACACATATATTACATGTAGGATTTCATTTAGGAAGTGAGAGGGGGACCACTTTTCTTTTGGAGAGACAATTGTTGTGTGATTTACCTGTCTCTTAGAATAAAAATATATTGTTGAAAATAAAGTACTCGAGTCGTGAATCAGAGTGGGGAATAGCACCCATTGCTTCCCCCCCCCCCCCGCCTGTATCTGCGCCTCATGCTTAATCCTTTACGGCCTGATTAGCGCAGTTGGTAGTGACCCTGCTTTCTGTGCCGATGGTCCCGGGTTCGAATCCTGGTAGGGACAAACTTTGTGTCATGAGCACGAATGTTTGTACCCAAGTCATCGATTTTTAATATCTATATAAGTAATGTATACTGTGTTCGCTCCCAGTCCATTGTATAGTACCCATAACACAAGTGTTGCTTAGTGTGGGACCGTATAGTTGGTGTGTTCGTCTGGCGATATATATTTTTTTTAGAGGTAAGCAAATCTGTCTCACGTGAGAGGATGCCTAGGGTTCAGCTCGACAGATTTGTTGAGGCACACGTTAGCCCAGTCAATTTCCACGTCTTTGAGACAGGTCGACAGTTCCCGCCAATTGTCTGAGTCGCGCGGAGTTTTCACAACTAACTGAAAAACATTAACAACTTTCAGAAGTTAAACATCTTTGAAATATGAATACCTATAGTGTTGTACTTGCATTGATTCATCATATTTATTTATTAGCTAATTTATATGACACTTCGTATACTGTATTTATCATAAAAAAAAAAAAAAAATAGAATTTTACTCGTTGAAAAAGTTAGTGATAAATAAGGTAAAATCTCGCAGGCTTTGCTGCGGAATAATAGAGCAAGGTATTAGTAGATATCTACAACTGTTTTTGTCAGTTACTTATAGCCTTTCATAAAAAATATTTATTTCCAATATCTAGGTAGTCCAATATCTAGGTAGTCCAGTATCTAGGTAGTCCAATATCTAGGTAGTCCAATATCTAGGTAGTCCAATATCTAGGTAGTCCAATATCTAGGTAGTCCAATATCTAGGTCGTCCAATTTCTAGGTAGTCCAATATCTAGGTAGTCCAATATCTAGGTAGTCCAATATCTAGGTAGTCCAATATCTAGGTAGTCCAATATCTAGGTAGTCCAATATCTAGGTAGTCCAATATCTAGGTAGTCCAATATCTAGGTCGTCCAATTTCTAGGTAGTCCAATATCTAGGTAGTCCAATATCTAGGTAGTCCAATATCTAGGAAGTCCAATATCTAGGTAGTCCAATATCTAGGTAGTCCAATTTCTAAGTGGTCCAATACCTACCTGCATATAAAGGTCCATGGCATGAAACATATCCTGCATTTGTCGAGCTTGTCTTGCTGATCTAAGTATTGGATCGATTTCCTTCCAGCCTTCAACACCGAACATAGTATTGGATGCGATCTTCATGAGACAGGCGTGAGCCATCATTACCATCTCCTGAATGATATTATATGTTAAATGAGTCTCGTAAGGGTTGCTTTAGGCCTTTTATAAGATGTTTTAAAATATGATTACCTAATTAAATAATTCTAGGTCATTCTAACATTCATGTCAGTTATCATATGTAGTCAGAGGTTTGAAAAATCTAGTTACGCCTTAAACGTGCCAAACATATGGCATAAGCGCCGAGTAAAAACATAATACGAATAATAATTATATAGAGTGGCCGAAACTTCTATACCTTACTACCTACAATATACAAATTATGGAAATTACATGATTAAAATATACATATGTCAACACATATATTATTTTGCAACAAATTATGAAACACTAAAAAAGTTATGGTATTAAGGCTAATGACGTTAGAATAGTATCTATCACTAGTCTCCTAGTCTGCTCTAGATGGTAAAATTGATAATATAAATAAGAAGAATAATATTGATTTCTTATATTTACGCGTATACTACACATTGTCACAGGAGGACTGTCCTCCCGTTACCAAGGTTTCTGTAGACCAACCGAAACGTCGGGAACGGAAAATCATAAAATAAACGCGATAAAATTCGAAAAAATAGTTTTTATTTCAAAGAAGAATCATGTCAACTTACTTCAAACATTTCGTTTGAATGCAGATACTGTTCCACGATGAAGTTGTTATTGACGTAGATAGCGGCGTCCTGCCAGCACGAGGTGGTCAGCTCCACGCGAGTTCGTGTCTCGCTGAGCTGCCGGTTCAGAGTACAGAACTCTGTCATTCCTGTAACAACAGCTGTAGGATCAGCAGGACCTCCTAATGTAATGGTAACGTCATCGGGAAATCATGCTGTTACTGTCATACGTCTGTATAAAATCAATGGTGTGAGAGCGATGGAAGTCGTTGTGTTACTGAAACGGTAAGTAAATAGGATTGTGCTTCTGGCACTGGATCCACAGTTTGAATTTTGAACGTATTGCAACTCTGATCGAGTGATGGAATGTTTCCATGCAACGAGATGAAAACCCGCACATTTCCTCTAGTAGCGCTGCTGTGATGTTCATTTGCATTCATCGATATTAAATATTATCAGAACTGTACTAGCCCTAGTGTCTAAAAGATAATCAGATCTAAAACAAGTTGTAAATAAGGATGCTCAGGATCTTTTTTGGTTTACTTCGAAAGGTGCAGGTGACATCAGCTTTGATTCATCCATTATTTTGCTTGCACATGGTCGTGCAACACTTAACACGCCTGTTTTGATCACATCACCAATAGGATTATTTTATATTTGCTTATTTTCTACTCTAATGACTTCAGTGATAAGAGTTTAGAAACCCTATGTTACCGTAATAAGGCACTCTTTTTAAGGAATTAGCAGCACTCCGAATGGTTGACTCCCAATTTCTGTCCAGTTGACCTCGACCTGTGCACTCGTGCTTGTTAGGCCCTTGCTGCTCCATTTCTTTGAGCATTTCATTTACTTCTTGCCTGAAATCATGTTGATGAAAAGCCATTATAAATGGTACGAGGCTTCTATAAATAGGTACATATGCGACTGTTTATGTACGTATTTATAGAAGCTTGGCACTAAGTAGTTAAGTACCGCGCCTGCATTACTTACCATCTTAGTGTCATTCCCATGTATAATGGACTTACTTAGATATATGAGGTGGCAACATAATCTTCTTTAGAGGCCGCCGCAATTTGACTTCAACTAGAACGAATGCTGTATTATCGTCTGCCCCTGTGGGTCGGGAACCAATCATCGTATCAGCGCTGTCCATGGTGGGGCCCGACGCTGTAGTTATCCTAAAATAATTATTTTTCATGGACACCAGATTGGACTACTTTTGTTTCTATTTTATTTATTACGATTTAAAAATATTGTTTTTCTATGGATTCCTTATGATTTGAATGTCGATCTTTTGAACTATCAAGTCCAAGCATGAATTTGATTCCACTTAGTGGTGTCGATGCTGAAGATGACACGACTTAATAATATGTTCTAAATATAATGTTATAGTTTACGCCTTTTTGTTCATGAGTCGTCTATAATTAAATTTAAATATGTTCTGTATGTTTGGTACCTGCTAGTTTTATGCAATATGCCTGGTGTAGATGGCGCCTTGTCGTTGGGTGTGAGCAACGACTCGCAGCCGCAATTCTGCATCATCATCTCAGGGTTCACCCATTTCAGCGGCACCACCAGCCGTATTGTATCCTCTTTTTATGTTCGACAAAAGCATATAAATTATTTAGTATGAACTATGTCCTTACAAAGCTAGCTTAAATGGAATGAAAGCCTAATAAATGCTACCTATATAATAGGTATACTATTTATAATACAGAGAGTTAACACTGTCCTGACAAAAGTGGCAGGTGCCTAGTATATAATACCAGCCATTTCAATGTCCCACTGTTGGGCACGGGCCTCCCCTCAATGCGAGGGGGATTGGACCATAGTCCACCACGCTGGCCCAGTGCGGGTTTGCGGACTTACACACATACAATTTCTACGCCTCGCAATACTTGTATATTTAAAATCCCAGATAACGTGATTCAATTTATTAACTTCGAATGTCAAAACTCACAGGACATTTCTATTCATAGATTCTATATAAAAATGGCACCTATACCTATATAGAATAACGCTGTCGTAGGCGGATAAATGAACTAAAATAAAAAAAAAATACTTGTTCAATCCAATTAAAAACGAGGTATTTCAATAATAAGCATGACCTCCTGGATACAGTAAATGGCTAAGATCCATGAAACCCATGAAGCTGAAGCCTTCGTTTTCTCCATAGATGTGTAGTTCCAGCGGCCACCGGTACCGACGGAGGTGTTCCCAGAACCATTGATCGGGGTTCTCCACCATGAGCGTGCGATGAAATGAGCCCCATACAGTAGTACCTAGGTGTAATATGCAAATAAGTTAAGCTATAAAATAAGGCCTCTTGTTTTAGGACGTTTTCTGCATCGTTATGAATAAAGACACAACTTACGCCAAAATTGATAATTTTCATTAAGCACATTTTAACCGAAGCTTTTAATAGGTAGGTAAATAAAATATTCCTGACCATGAAAGATGTTGATCATGACAAACAATGTGTTTCTTTTTTACACACTAAAGCGATTAGTGGTAGTAGTAAGTCGCGCAGCGCATCGTGATTTTACAATAGAATGTTTTAACTTACAATAGTGCGGAATTTGGTCCATATAATGAACCAGATCGATATTCTCATCGTTTTGTATCTCATCGTATTTGCAAATTAATTTCTCATCTCCCAATGTAAAGACGTCGTCTCCCACTCGCAAGCTCTCCCACTTCGGATAGAAACTGTTGCCTTTAAATCTACTAGGAATTCTGTAGCCTTGATTGAATGTTACGAGGTTGAAATTCTGAAAATAGAATATGCCTTATAATTTGGTGTAATGTTTCATGAGACATGCTTGTTGCAATGTCCACGTATCACACTTAAAACGTCTAAAGCCGTGTATGCACTATCTAAAACGAACATCGATCACGAACGTTTAGTCATACTTATGTAAATGGATGCAACGGAAAATGAACTCAGTTCGACAACCACCTCTGAAAGTGGACGATAGTGACCTCGTTCTATGAGTAAATTTCCGTAATTCCAGGCTAGAGATTTATTATTTCCATTACACCGTTTTGTGGTACCCCACCACCCACCCCGCTCCTTCTGTTTCAGTACCACATGCGCAACCCTTTTTACGTATCGTTTCAGCAACGTAACGTCTTCCATCTCACACTACAGCTTTCATTAATAAGTATGACAGTGACAGCATGTTTCCTCGATCACGATACCATACTGTATGAACAATGTTGTTACCTTGCTATTATACTACTTATCTAAATTCCCGAAACACCGTTGATAGAGATCGTACGAATTTGAATGGTCGAGTATATTTCATCGATCACAGTATTTTATGCTCGTTAGATGTAAATACAAGCAAACAAAATTTGTTCGTGATGACATGAATTTGTGATGTCCAATCTAAATCTTACCGAATCATTGAGCATCGGTGTTTTTGACGCTGCCGTATAAAGGAATTCGTCGTCATACGGTGTTATTAAATTGTAAGCTGCTACTAGCGTCAGTTTCATCCAATTTGCTGCTTTCAGCACTTTATGATGAAGGCCGTTCTGCTTGTGCCTGGCCACTGATACTTCCATAGTTAGCAACGGCAGGTTGTTCCAGCTCTTTCTGCACAGTAGTGGTGGGTTCACCATTGGTTGCATTCGATACTTTACGCATACCGTTTCTTTGGCTGAAAGAATAACGCGATCCTTGTTTTGTAGAGTATTACATTATAAAACTGTCAAGTTGAGGTCGGTAAATAGTTTTTGAATACCAAATTCCCGTCATTATTTCGATTATTATGACAGATTTGCTGAGATTATTTAGGCTATAAGATTTACCCATTGCGAGGCAATATGGAATTACCCACAAAATCGACCATTTCTTTTTTCTTTTTTAAATCATTGTACCTACATAATGTGAGGTGACTGATGAATAGTGCTGTTTGTCGTTAAGTGAAAGCATGCTCGCATACCAGTATCCCCAAGAAAAATATCTAGGATGTCAATGTTGCAGCAACTGATCTCTTCAGCTGCTTTGCTGAACAAGCTTGATTTGTTCGAGCGAATGAAACTCTGCTTCGACGACTTCATTGATTGCGCTGACATATTTGACTCCACACTCCTTAATGGCTGGATGTGAACTAAAATTTACTATCAGTTAATTTAGCTATATAATCTAATAACCCCCGAATTTAAAGACGTTTTATAATGTTATAAAACGTCTATAAATTCAGAGTTAGTGTATTTATTACTATCTGTGCGTGCTATAATACGAGCTTCTGTTTCTTGAATTCCTCCGAAAGCTTGACTGACTTGAAACTGTCAAAACTGGAGGCAAAACAAGTATGAAATTGCTTTCGTGCTAGTTGTGTTTCTGATCATTTATTGGCGATGATCGTGTAGTAGATTGAGCGTAGGCCACTGCACTAATTGGTTGCGCGTCCCATCCCCATTGGGGCTGGGGCTGGGACTGGAGCAAATCATTGCTCCAGTCATAATGCTACTGGAATAGCCAGTAGCTCACTGCACCGTACCCATAAAACAAGCGATACTTTGCTTGGAACCATACATTGGTAGCTTCGGCTAGAAATGTTTGAAACTCGAGTCAGTGAGTGTTCGGTAAACACATTTTTATCCATCGACACCAGCCTTTTCCAGTTACACATCTTTGACGCGGTGGAAATTTGCTATAAAGGTGTCGAATGTCAGCATGTAATCCCTTTATTAAATTGTTATGGACCGAACAAACCTCTCGTAATGACTTCCGTACACTACGGTCCTGCGCCACTCGCATCCAACGGCTCCGTACGACGCGTGTGATGTCACAGGTTCACCTTGTTGGTAACCTTTCTATTTTACGTCATTTAACTCGTGGTAGTGATTTCAGAAACTTACTGGCCCATCGGTGCTTTGCGCTATTTCGTTTACTCTAGTTCGTCTACGAATTAACTTATACATACTTCTACTGTGTGTGTGTAGCGATACCTCAGGTACATATCGCTCAATACATATTGGAGAAAACTATATAGATATAATTAGTGTCGTATGTCATCCCTAGGTCTTGAAATATAAAGGTCTAATGACGATCTTAAAAAATATTAAAATTGAAACCGTACCAATTAAAGGGTAATCAGCCATCAAGCACATTTTTTCGTAATCCGAAGGGTCGTAGCTCATCATGCCTCTGACAATAGTTCTTTCCTCGATGACATCTCGAGTTCCGATGGATTTTATAATCCCAGTCAGTATCAGCTGATCACAGAATGTCACTTTGATGGCAAAATGCTTCGGGTCTTCGTCAGGTAATCGGAGATTCAGCACTTTCACGACAAGTACATCGAGTTGTGGGGCGATATCACTGACTCTGGTATTTAACTCTTGTTTTTGAGATTGTACAGATATGTCGGAGCCTTTCTAAAAATCAAATGTTTATTATAGAGATATATCATGGACGTATACAATTTAAATATATAATACATTGCCCATTAATATACATCAGTATAGGCATTCAGCGTGAAAATTTGCCATCGTTTGGGGCCCCTGCCACTCAATGGTGGTTGGGACACGCTGGGTGCTTTTTGATATCAGTGTCATTCTAATTTATCTTATTGTATACTATTAGGAAGCAAGACGAATTGATTTCACAAACCTTTCCTTTTTTCATTTTTTTTATAAAAATATTTTTTTCCAAGAATACAATAGCACTCACACACTCAAATGACAAATGTTGTCAAATCGAAAATCAGGCTATCAATGACAAATAACTAAGGGACCCATTTTCATATCATTATGTCACATCCATTATTTGTGCTATTAATTACTTGACATTTGCAAAATACCCGCTAAGTTGCGGGTGAGGCCATTTTCATATCCATTTTATTTCATCGCATTTCATTTAGTAAAGAAAGAAGAAGAAAACATGTAAAGGAACATAAATGAAGATCTTTGGCGAAACAAATAGATACTTACCCCCAAATTTATAGTTGTAAAACGTCTATCAATTCGGGGGATAGAGTTTTATGTTGGATTTAAGATAGAGAAGAGCTAAAGGCTTACCCCCGAATTTATAGACGCCTTTTAACTTTATCAAACATCATAAATATAGTACTGCGCACAAGAGTTTAAAAAATTAAGTGACGTGACGCCTCGTTGCTTATACCTCTTTAAATCTAATATCAACTTTTTTATAGCTCTATGGTAGGGTAATGTGCGTTAATGTCTAAATTAATGCTACTGATGGTTGTGACTTCATCTATAGATCTTAATAAATCTAATAACGATCGAGCATCTTATATTGACTTCACAAATAGAGCCATTCACGTGAGACAAGCAATTTAGTGTAATTTATTCATACTAATGATATAGAGCTAATAATACCTATCAATATCTTCGATATTATAGTATTTTTTCCTCTTATTAGATTGTCTTTGTAATACCCTAAGGCTGTGTCCCCAGTCGGCAAACTGTTAGCGGCCGGCTTAGTCTGTGGCTATTTGTTTCATCAAAACCTAATAGCATAAAATTCATTAAAAATGTGATCAACTTATGTACACAGTAGAAAAATAGGTTAGTTACTGACCTACTCGTGGCATACTAAGTATTTATTAAGTAATAAATATAAAATAAATAAATCGTGGCGTACTAAGTATTATTAATTAAGTATTAGTTAGTATTTTTTCGTAGTCTTTGAAGTTTCAAGTCTTCAATATGATTATTAAATACTTTTGAAGATACGTAGCTAGAGGGTACGCGATTTGAAAATGCTGAAATCCAGAACAAATATACATTTTGATATGTTTTTATCAAGAAAGAAAATTAAAATATATGAAATAGCTTTAGCAAATGTTAATAGTAAAACAGCTCTACAATGGATTGCAAATTTCAATGTTATACCCGCATAGATATAGTTAGTTTTATGTCAGGGTTACATCATAAAAAAAACAACATGTAATTAAGTATGCTTATTAATTATTGCTTTTTATGAATATGCGGGCTAACCTAATACCATTATGGCTGAATATCGATTACAAAAAGTATAACAAATAGGTCTATTTATTTATGTAGAACTTTGTACTGTCCCGTAAGTAGGTATGTGAGAAACGTTTAAACTATAAATAACTATCTCTTTTATTAATTATATCTGCTTATGGGCATACACTACAAGCAGACGATACTTCATTGTAAGTGTTTCGGTGAGGCCGCCGTTGATTTTACACAGCATCCCCACATCTTTGGCGGCCTCTACGTAGTCATCCATGAAGTCATTGCAGAAATCCATTGGAATCTTGAACGGGCAAATGGATTTGAGGGCATCTAAAAATGCATACATAGGTATATTTTAATTCAAAGAGTAATTATATTTACAAAAACATGTAGTGAGTATCCCCATATATTAAATGCAATAATGTTTAAATTACTTCTCGCCATATCCATGGTTTCGTATGTAAACTCTAGATCTCTGCACTCCACGTTGAGGTCAACAAATCCTATTTGTTCCATCATTTTACGCACTATAGTTTCAGGTTTCTAAAAATAAAAGAACATTGGTAAAAAATTATAATTTATATACAGGGTGGAATCATGAAGTGTCAACGGACGATTTTTTTCCCAGTTCGGGAAATATTACAAAAATAACACTTATATAGACACTATATTATAGGTGGTTGACACTTAAAAAGATATATAATACCGACCTGTATAATACCGACCGTAACTGGTCGTGTCGGTTATTTTCGACACAGAAGCCGAATTCAACATTTTTGAATGTCTAGTCTTGATGTCCGTCGGTCTGTCTGTTCAAGCATCATATAAAAACTACGCAATGGATTTTATTCAAATTTGGCACGGTGATACCGCCCAAGTATAAGCTAGCTATACATTATAATAATAAACTAATTTGGACCCCGGCAAGTAACAAAAGTCGATTTTTAAACTACATAAGCAGTGATAGCCAAATTGGTAGAACGCTTGCCTCGGTAACGAGGATTTCAGGTTCAAACCCCGGCTCGCTTCTCTGGGATTTCATGTGCGAATCTAATCACTTGTTAAACCGTGAAGGAAAACATTATGACGAAACCTACATGTCTGAGAGAACCCCTCGAAAGATGTGTGAAGTCCGCCAACCCACACTAGACCAGCGTGGTGGATAATGGCCGAATCCCCCTCGCATTGAGGGGAGGTCCGTGCCCAACAGTGGGACATTAAAAAGGGCTGGTATTATTATTATTATAATAATAAGCGCATTAAACTAATTTGGACCCCGGCCTATAATTATAGCCGATTTTTGAAACTACTCATCAGAGGAACCATTCCAATCATACCTCTATGCCGTGGTAGGGGGATATAAAGCGATCAAAGGCCTGGAGCAAGGAGTTCCACTTGGTGCTGCGCGCCAGGATGCGGTACACGTCGAACACGGGTGCGCTTGCCACGAAGATCATGGAACAGTCTCCTCCAGCCGACAGCAGCTCAGAGATGTTAGTAAAGGCACGCCTGGTAACATCATATTGCTAAGTAGTTAAGCAAAACATTAATAGGAATGCTGATATTAAGTAGTAACTTTGGTAGTGGCCATTGTTACCAATGTTGTCTGTGAAAGTATAATTTGTAATTTTGATGATAGGTCCTACTTAATACACACAGTTAATGTTTTATAAAGGATCTAATCTCGTTTTGTGTATTTTTTAAATTCTTATTATATAAGTATATAGAAAATACCTATTCATAAATGTGCCTATATACAATTTCAAGGATCTAATGGGTTCTAGTTGTTCACGAAAAATATTTAGATTTTCATTTAAAGTTGTACAATTCGAGCATTTGAATTGGAAAATAAATATCCTTATTTACTAGAGTAAATCGATAAAATATCATAAATTGATGATCAACATAAAAAACTATTTTAATTTTTCAATAATTAATTAAATCAATGCGGGTCGTCCAGAGATATAGTCAAATGACTTACTCCTGGTCTATTATCCAGTGTAGTGCGTAGAAGGAGAACACGTGATCGAAGCTGCCTTTGAGTCGCTCGGGCAGCTCGCCGCCGACGTCCAACACTGTGAAAGAGGTCCGCTCGCTGCGGTGCTTGCGGTTGGCGTGCTGCACCATCTCCTCGCTGATGTCACAGCCCAGCAACTTGTAACTACCCGGTATATACGTCGACAATATGGTCGTAACGCTCCCGTCGCCGCATCCTATGTCTAACACTCTCAAGTTATCCTTCTTCCATTTAATTTTAGACGAATACTCGTCCAGGAAAGCCACAACATCCCTAGTCTGAAGCTGGTTACTTATTTGGTACAATTCAGCGTCATTCATGGTGCCAATAATTATTGATTTCGAAATGAAAACAAAATGCGAACTGTGTTGATGCACGTACGATGATTCGTGGGGACACTATTACCGCGAGAGCGAATTGCTTGTGCATTTATACTGCGGCCGCTTCCTCAAAACAAATGAAAGATTTCAGAAAAGTTAAAAATATTTGGTATTACCTACCACATCACAGTGTGAATAATAAGTGTTGTTATTTCTACGTTTTCCTTCGCAATTGAGTTTACAATACCATTTGAAAACGATTCTCAATTTGGTAAAATTACGTTGAAACAAAATTATTGTTATGAAGTCGAATTGTAAAAATAAAAATGTGTTTAAAATACTTATTTATAAAACAATACAGTTTTTGTTCGAAAGGGTCTAATTCTAGGATGATCGCATTAAAAGTATTGTAAGAAATCCTTCCCTATAAGGACTAAAGGCAATCAGAAAAAAAAACTTGGATCGATTTAATATAATAATTTTACGTGTACCGAGTTCAAATTAAACGTGAATATCTTTACTTAGCACCGACTTCAAAAATAAGATCAAATAAAATTTTAAAAGGATTTTCGTTTCGTGGGCAGGGTATTTATACAAAAATTTATCGCCACTTCAAAGTTTTCTTATAAAAGCACTATGTAAAATTGTACTGAAGCCTTGAAATTAATGACGATGATAAATTGATTCATCTTAATTAATCTGAGGTAAGTAAATATAATTTGGTTCACAACTTATAATAAAAAATAATCTAAGTACCTAAGGCAGTATGTAACGTTTACAAATGATAAAACACTTTGTATGAATACTAATGCGTACGAAGTAGCCGGCACTTTATGATGGGCTTTTAAGTTGTCATCAATTTGCACGAGGTCATTGAATTTCTGACATAAATTTAAAAAAAACTAATTTTCTTAAGATGTCCGGAAATGGTTCATATACTAATAGGCGATTCATTTCATCATCAGCAGTTTAATTACGTAAGTGCACCGAAATAATAAATCTGATTAGCACAGTTGGTAGTGACCCTACTTTCTGTACCGAGGGTCCCGGGTTAGAACCTGGAACAGACAAACTTTGTGTAATGAGCATGAATTGTCGTACCCGAGTCATATATGTTTAACACATATAAAAGTATTATATACTGAGTTCGCCCTTAGTCCATTGTATGGTACCCATAATCCAAGCGATGCTTAGTGTGGGACCGTATAGTTGGTGTGTTCGTCTGGCGATATTATACCCTCTCAATATGGTTCATTTTGAAGACACCAACAAAAAATAGGAATGTATAACACATGTTAAAAGTATCCAGTTTCTGATTTCTCTCATTTCGGTAAACATTATCGATATTATTAAAAAAAGTAATTTATGATCGATTGATATGTTATCAATATTGTAAATTTGGCTGAATATTGTTTCATATGGTACGATAATTGAACCCGTGCATAAGTGTTTTTTGAGTACCTTTTAAGAGACCGATAAAATGTGTTTTTTATAACTAAAATGAATATAATAATTAGGTACTAAAATGTGGGTTGTTAGCAAAATACCTTGGTGATAAACACTCAACCCTCTTGTACTCGAAGGCTAGCTAGGTACATAATGCCTATGGTATTTGATCCCAGTCAGAGCGTACCTTGTAAAGGTTTGTAAGGGTGAGCCTATTGCCATTATACCAGCCCCGCTGCCTTTCAATATGAGCATCACACTGATCCAGTGCACGTTAGCGAACATAACGCGACCCGAAAAAAATATAGCGCGGGGCTATTTTAAATAATTCAAAATCTATATCGGAAATGGAATAGAAAACTTTCGGAGACGGTTTCCCGCCACCTAGGTAAGTAGGTATAAAAAATATTTTTAATCTATACCATAATTTGATTCTGTATAATCGGAAATTTTCGAATTGAATTAACCTATGGCCTGTTAGGGATCTCAGTTTGTTGCATAGTTCAATTTGGTGAAGATGATGGAGTTAAGGGAAGAAAACGTAATGCTGACTAAGTCAGTTCAGTTCAGCAATCGTGACTAATTTAATAAAAATACAAGCCCCCACACGGCCTTTTGCGAGATCTTGGAGAGCGACATCAACGCGGGAAACTTTTCGAATCCGCTTCCAATTTCGGATTCCAATAATTTAAAATATCTCCGCAGGTGACCCCACAATGTTTGTCTTCATGGTAAAGCAATTAATGATCCTACAAGTGGGGGTTACACACATGTACACCTTGTTTTTAAGCAAACGATCTACCAACATAGCTATCACCACAAAATATATACTGACGAACGACTACAATATACCGATATTATAGCGACGAAGGTTAATCCCACCAATAGTATAAATGTGAAAGATTGAATGGATGGATGAATGTTTGTTACTCAATCACGCCAGATCGGCTGAACGGATCCGGATGAAATTTGGCACAGAGATAGATTATAGTTGGGAATAGCACATAGGCTACTTTATATCCCGGTCAAATGTATGGTTTCCGTGGGATAGATTTGTTTTATTTTTTTTATTTTGCAGCTAGTCGTTCATAGTCATAATAGCTGGCTCTAAACATAAATATACCTGTTACACCTGTATACTCAAATTATAATTATTCTTACGATTACCTGTTAAACCTGATAGCAAGGCGGATCCGGCTTGGTGGTATTTACTTGTTTCCTCTGCCTATAAACATTCTATACCGCGGCTATATGAGTACAAAAGAATGTCCTGGAAAAATAGCGGTTTTAAATTGGCTTAATCATCCTGTAATCTCCGAAAAGGTCGGCACACAGCACACACACATTTCGTTAATTTCTCGTCAATATGAAGAGAATTGAAGCAATAGCCTCAGCGGCTGCGGTTCAGTGACCTTCACGCAACCTTCAAGAAACATGCATCGTTTCCTTACGATGTTTTCCTTCACCGTTTATCAAGTGATAATTATAGTTGAAAATTAGATTATTCAAACATTTCATAACTTTATTTTTAAATCGTACATGGTTTCTTAGCGTATATCACTATAAGATTATAATTGTATTCTATCTTCTTATTGTAATGTTCTATGCTATTTGCTGTAGGCTCCAATAGTCCGATGTCTTTGGCTACGACGAGGCAGTCTCGCATGAAGTCTTCAAACACCTCTGTTGGCATAGGGTATGGCTGCACTGCTTTTAATGTGTCTGAAATGCAAAACATTTGTACATTTAACGTAATAATTTTATTAAATTTCTGTCGGTTTGAGTCACAATTTCTGATAACTTACTTTTCAATTCTAAGCCGTTATCCATCATATGTGATATCCTATTATTGTTCACCTCAACGTCAGTGAACCCAATGGCCTCCATCATTTTTGATATTCTGCTTTCAATATTCTAAAATAATAATATGCGTCGAGATGTTATGTGTTGTAAAAAATATGAGAATTTAAAATATAAATAGAGATAGAGGCAATAGAGAAGTTTCGCATGTATGTCCAAGTTGTTGGGTAGACTAAGAAAATGTATGTTCTAGAAAAAGCTAATTCTGCGTACCTCCATGTCGTAGTAAGGCGATATAAAGCAATCCAAGTCTTTGATCCACGAACTACTCCATTTACTAGTGCGGCCTAGGTTATTGAAGAGATTATATATCGGTGTGTATCCAAGGATCGTTACAAGGCAGTCACCACCTTCTGTCAGAATGTTGAAGATGTTACTGAAGGCTTTTCTGGAAATATTTTGAGAGTAATATTATAACTATAATCAGAACTTATTCAAATAAATTTGGCTCATATTGTTGTCTTAATTAGATGCGAGATGACTATTTATATCGTATGCTACCCCAAATTCTTAACGTATAGTTTTGAAGTTTCTGAATCGTAGGTGAATTATTATATTATGAACCTTACAACTTTTAAATATTTTTACTGAGCTATTTTCAATGGGGTCTCGAGCGAGAAAACAGCCAAATTATAGGCGGGAATGGGTTTCCTATCTTATGTATGTTGTAACAAAGAACATAATCATACTCTTGATCTTGAATCCAGTGTAAAGTAAAAAACGAGAAGGCCTTGTTAAAATGGCCTTTCAGGTCAAACGGGAGGTCGCCTACAATGTTAAAATTACGGTACGAAGTCCTTTCGTCGTTGTCCCGGCTGGAAGCAAACTTTATCATGTCCTCGTTGATGTCACACGCAACATATTTGGTGTAAGTCGGTATATGTTTTTTTATGATCTGAGTCACGCCGCCGTCACCACAGCCCAAGTCTATGATGGTATTGCCATTCTGTTCCCAGTTCATTTTGTCTACATACTCCTCTAAGTATTGGATAGCAGCTACCCGTGCCATGACATTACATTCTCTATACAATTTTGGGTTGTTCATGGTCGTTCTGGAAATAATATTAACGAATTTATTAACGGTTAAAAGTACTTAGTACGCCTTAGTATACTGTTTTATTATATTCGTATTTGTTGTCAATGTATCTCCTTAAGAGTGGAAATATTGAAATATCGCACAAACTATGTTGGGTAGGTATATTTTAGTTAGTCATAGATACACTTAATAGGTTTTTTATTTTATATTTTCCCTCAATTTTAAAATAGAATGTTATTCTTAACGTAAATCGCATTTTTTCGCCATAACTGCTCACTCAATCAATATTAAACGGTGAGAATCATTACTAAAAATTTGGTAAATGCGTTTACGTACGCGTATATTATTGTGAAGGTTTATGTATGTATGTTCTCAGTAGTTTATACTCGGCGCGCAACTCGCGAGAGTTCTAAATTGTTTACCCCTTAATTAAGTAGATACATTGCTAAATAATAAAATAAATCAAAGTGAAATATGTTCAAGCGCCCTTACGGGGCTGTATTTTTATTGAGGTAATGACAAGCTTATTTAAGTTTAAAATCAGAACTGAACCTGCGTTTTAAAATTTTCAAGAATGTACACTTGTATTAAAATAAGTGTAAATTTTACAAGCAAGAAGGTTTCTATGACATTTGATTATCGTAGCGCTAAAATGTAGGTTGTACTTACTAACAATTAAAAAAGCAATGCAGATCACGTACTCGAAAACTAAGCGTAGCTATATTTATGAAGTCAATATTATCGACAACTAAGAAGCTCGTGGCTCGAAGGCAATGAGGATGAAACACGACTAGATGTTGTTCTTATCGATAAAACATATTGGCTTGGCATAACTGGTAGATAAAAGCTGTAATTCTGGTTTTAACCACTAGGGTTGGAATTGGCTACTGACGCAAGCCTACGGCCGGGCCGCGAATGTAATTAAAAACCTAGAGTTTGGATAATTGGGTGTTAAATCATTTTTGAATAGAATATTTTTATTAATTTTATTTGAATAATTATAGCAGTATGTAACATATATAATAACATCTCAAAACACAAGAGCACGCACACTTGTAAAATTCAGCTGCGGGTTTATTTTAAACCATTCGAAATCGATATCGGAAATGGAATCGAAAACTTCTGAACTGGATTACCGCAATCTCTATTAAAATTTCCAAATTTGATTATCTTCGATGTATCTTGATGACATTACCAAATAGTTTTTTAAAAAGTTTCCGTCGGAAAGCTCGCCGGGAGCGACATCAACATCGGAAAGATTCAAATCCGTTTCCGATGTGGATTCCGAATAATTTAAAATAACCCATCCGTATGGTATTCAACTGACTAAAAAGTATAACTAAACTGTAACAGCGGATTCGGCCGCTGTATCGAATATAAAGCCCTACCCTAACTTTAATTTATATAAAAAAATATTTTTAACACAAAAGAACCGTCTTCAAAAAACAAAAGGAGCAAAAAATTATCTAATCTTGAAATCTACCTCGTCTAACATAATAAAATATTTAACGAATGTGAAGTTGGTTCATTACCGTCCGTTTAATGTCCAATTTGGCCCCATCAGAATGTGGTATGGATTTTTAAAATCAAGGCAAAAGATTGAAATATCGTCTTATAAATATGCAGTAGGTATTTTAGAAATCCCAGTGTGAACGTCTTGATGGAACATGTTGAAAACGCAGACCTGTCGACCACCAGAAGATGGTAGAAATGCGTAGCGAAAGTAATAAGACTGTAGTTCCTACATAAATAATAAACTAACTAACCTGTAGGTACCAGGATTTCAATAAGTCTAGTTAAATGTTTTATTTGGTTATGTCGACATGTGGTAACTAAATAACTTATACGAATCAAGAAAGTAGCACTTTAATGTCTAAAAAGATTATAAATACATAACAATTAAATATGTAGTTACTTTTTTTAAATCTTCCTTGGTTTCTTAGCATATATCACTATAAGATTATAGTTATATTCTATCTTCTTATTGTAATTTTCTATGCTATTTGCTGTAGGCTCCAATAGCCCGATGTCTTTGCCGACAACGAGGCAGTCTCGCATGAAGTCTTCAAACACCTCTTTTGGCATATCGTACGGTTCCACTGCTTTTATTGTGTCTGTAATGTAAAACATTCACGTTACTTTATTTCACTTCTATATCATTACCTCACAATTTCTGGGCTGATAACTTACTTCTTAATTCCATGCCGTTATCCATCACGTATGCTATTTTATCATTCTTCACCTCAACATCAGTGAAACCGATAGCTTTCATCATTTTTGTCATTTTAGCTTCGACATTCTAAAAAAAAACAAACATTACAATACAAAGAGCCCATATGCCGCCAATTACCATCCCGAAACTTTCGGTGGATATCGTAAAAGATGACTAATGGTGCAGTTGTGATGTAACTGTAGCATAAACTATGTAATAATTTGTAAAAAATACGGAGTCGATGGTCCAAAGATAGTTAGTAGATGGTTATCAACCGGAGGTAGCTGCTGAAATTAAAAAAAAAATAAAGCAAGGAATACATACCTCCATGTTGTAGTAAGGTGGTATATAGCGGCTCAAGTCTTTCAGCCACGTACTACTCCATTTACTTGTGCGGCCAATTTTATCAAAAAGATGATAGATCGGTGTGTATCCAAGTAACGATAGCAGACAGTCACCACCTTCTGTCAGCATGTCGTAGATGTTTCTGAAGGCTTTACTGCAATGATAACCTTGAAATTATTTTGACACTCATACAAGTGGATACAAAATCAAGTTGATTCCAATGCACTAATAAATTTCCCTCAATTAATTATCCTCGCGATGCCTCTTTCAGTAATTTTGAACGTTCATAGCGAGTCACAAATAATCATTGAGTGATTTATTTAATGGAAGTGAGTCAATGTTTATCGGAATGCCGACTTGGCTTGGCTTAGCTATCGGAATAGTAGCGTCACAGTAGTATGCCATGTGTGATCCTGTGGCGTCCCACTCCAAGGCGGTGAAGGCGGACCGCTGGGTAGTGAGTGGGTAGTCTGGACGTGTCCAGGAGCCCAACATAACCGTATGCTTAAATGCCAAGCGTAAAAAAAGGTATCGAAATAGTATTTTGGCCATTATTTTGATGAACGTTTCAGTATTTTAACCTTCCATACTAGTAATCATCAATTTTACAGATTGTAATTTAACACACATAAATTAAGAATGTGACTTTCAAAAGTACCCTAACTTTCGTCTGTTATAAAAATGAAGAAAAAATCATACTCCTCATTTCGCATCCATTGTAGAGTGAAAAACGAAAATACGTGGTTAAAGTTGTCTTTCAGTTCAAATGGCAGCTCTCCGTCGATATTGAACACTCTGTACGATGTCCTTTCATCCTTGTCGCGATCGGACGCGAACTTCACCATGTTCTCGCTGATATCACACCCAACGAATTTAGTGTATTTAGGGGTAATATATTTTTTTATTGTCTGAGTCACGCTGCCGTCGCCGCAGCCCAAGTCTATGAAAGTGTCACCATTTTCTTTCCAGTTAGTTTTGTTTGCATACTCGTCCAAACAATGGATGGCAGCTGCCTGTGACATGGCAGTGCATTTGATGTACAATTCTGGGTCGTTCATGGTTGTTCTGGAAATAATATTAACAATAACTAATTATTGAGTCGTGCTGTGGCGTTTTTTTCTTTTTACTTATTTTTTAAGTTATGTTATTGAAGAGTAACACACTTCTAATTGTTAATAACTTAAATCTGTAGGACTAACTTGTTTGTTACATAAATAATTTAACTTTAAATATTAATTATAAGGCACAATGTTTTCGATATCAGAAGCCGAATTCACTATTTGTATTGTATATATTATGTTCGCGCATCACGGGAAAATAACTGGTGGTAGGCTTCGGCCGTGGTTAGTCACCACCCACTGAACAAAGCCATGTCGCCAAGCGGCCTAGCCGTGTTCCGGCATGATGTTCGGTGTTGCCATTCATGGATGGCGGGTCAGATCAGCTGTGCTGCATGTGCCTAGTGAATGTAGCGTCTCGATCTACTGCCGCTTTCCTACTTAGGCAAGTATGCTCCATCGTTGATCTCATCATCACTTACCATCTGGTGAGATCGAGATCAAATACTTGCCTATAATGTAATAAAAAAAAACCTCGTTTTTAATGAAATTTGGCATAGTGATAGGTTATAATGTGCGTGCTAAATTTATTCCGAAATATGGATGATTAGTATTGAATTTTATTCAAATATTTTCCTCAGTCCACTCTTCATAGTCGCGGGCGCAACAAATAGGAAAATAATTATTTTTCCTTACCTTAGTTTTCCTGGCGTATATATCAACTTCAAAACAGAGTTAGGTTTTCTTTTCTAATCTTTTATTGAATTAAATTTTATGTTAATACTTATTTTAAACTAATTTAAATAGAAGCACTACCTAAAGCGGTAGTTTATGCTTCTAACTAGTCGAGCGTTTTGATATCAATCGCTTGCGGTACTCATCTCGCCCCAAGGTCCGTTCCTTATCGCGGGGTCAAGTGCGCGGCTTCTCACACACATACACACGCTCTATAACATTAGTCGAGTTACTATCCTGTCCTAAGGGTTAGCGCCGACGGGCAGAGTGGCGGCGAAACAATGTATATGATAACAAATGAAAGTCAATTATTTATGTATGTATTTGAAGACCTTGAATTTAATATTTTATAATAGATGATCATGATACTGGTTTCGTTCGTTGTTACGAAATGATGAAAAATGATGTAAATCGTCAAAGTACCCAAACATTCATCTAACAACCATTTCAACAAACATTGATTATTCCGATACAGACGAATAAAAAAACTGAATTGAAATTATTTCCAGTTTAAATATCAGATGTTGGTAGGTAAAAAATAATAGAATGGAGCCACATTAGTTAACATTAAAAGCAGTAAAAAAATACGATTGTTGAGTATTTTGGAAAAATATAAACAGTTACATTATTTTAGATACAAGGCCAAATCCTCTCACTGGTAGTCCCCTACGTAAGTACTAGTACTTTAGACATTTTCAAATTTTGCTGGAGATAAATTTTCAGCCTCATAGCCCTTAATACATAATGGTTATGACCCAGACAGACGAAAAAACGGACGTTGTTATATATAAGGCTTCTTACATTAGCTTTTAGGATTCCGCAGTAGAAACCCTATAAGCTAAAATATTGCGTTTAAAGAAGTGGGGACAACCAGTAGGCAGTTAATGTAAAACCTTACCTTATAGTTTTACTGTGCTCTTGTTACCAAATAGTCTTCTGAATTTATTTATATTTCTATTTTCTAAACTGCTTTTATGAACAACCTAAAGCGCCTGATTCTGCTTCTAAGTATGGATTAAATGATTGTACGTATTCGTAAGTCAGATTATATAATTACTGTCATGTTGTGGATGTTTATAAGATATAGGAATTTAGCTAAAATACTAGTCATGAATATAATAATAAAGAGGTATATAAACGAACCTATTGTTGTTTTATTGTCAACATGTGGTAAATTCATTTTTATCTCTAAATCTGGCGAAAAGTCGCTGTTCTAGTTTTGTTAATTATTTCCTGATTATATGAATATTTATCGAATGTGATTGATCTGAAATACATTTTTTCTTTGTCAAATAAGAAGAAATCTGAAAAAAATATAAAACGAATCATGATTTATGCAATAATAACCAATTAGAGACCAATAATAATAATAATCCTGAGACGCCATGATTTAATCCTGAGTTTTAAAGCTCGAAAATGGACCATATTTAGATACTAACTACTACTATAACAGTCGTCTACGTAACCCGTGACGAACACGGATCTGGCGTTTATCATTTAATATTATTGCTAGCTTGAAAGGTTATCATAAGAACTCCCGAATTGATAGAAAGCTTTTGTCCATTTGTAATGACATTGTAAATAAGTTGAAACATCGATGATTTTTTTTAAATTGTGACTTAGTCGTGTCTGTACATAGAATAATTTTAGACAAAATAATGGACACAGGTTAAAACGTAATTTTCTCAAGTCTTTTGTCTGGTTACCTGAACGCGCAGGATGGGAAACCTATTGGTCATATTTTGATGAAAATAGGTATAGATCAACTCCTCAGATAACTTGGGTCCTAGAAAATGGAAGGGTAACCCAAACGCCATAGTTTAAGTTTACTGAACCTTGTAACAGTGACATATGGGGTTAAAGGTCATGGTACATTATTGCCCCTTGGATATATAGTGCAGTGCCCAGTGCATTGCAATGCATTGGTGCCAAACAATGCAATGCTTGTAATTACAAGCATTGCATTTTTGGTTTGGGTTATATGTGGCTTTAATTTAAATAAGGCGCATGGTTTCGTGTACTTATAATCGAATGTTCAGTAAGCCATTTCATACAAAATAATACTAGCGGGGTATCTCATCAACAATTATAATTCACCGGTCTGACCACTGAATGAACCCATCAATGTTCTATGTATTCTTCGTCGATTACTCGTAAAATAATGTAATACACAAATTAACCAACATTACAAATAAAATTTACTTTATTTTTAGTATAAAATCTTATATTGATTTCTTATATTTACGCGAATACTACACATTGAAATAAAACTATTTTTTAAGGATTTTATCACGTTTATTTTCCGTTTTTACGTTCCCGACGTTTCGGCTGCTTTACAGCAACCATGGTCACGGGAGGACCACGAACGGAAAATAAACGCGATAAAATCCTTAAAAAATAGTTTTATTTCAATATAAAATCTTAGTTAACCTGAAATAGCAAAAATAAACATTGTTGCACAAATATTTTTTGATATTATTATTGTCACAATTCGCTGTCAATGTTATTGTGTTTATTTTTTAATATTGTCCCTTAATTATAATAGAAAAATTGGTTGGTAGAGCTATAGGATATTACTGTGTTTGAATTATACTAGAATAAACACCATGTTATTGCATGGTTTTATTTAAGTGTCTACTATAAATAAGTATCGCTACACAAACACCAATTAAACAGTCCCAAACTAAGAAAATTGTATTTTGGGTATTGCACATTGGAGTGGAGGCAAACCCATCCTTGACTCGTGCAAACATACGTCAAGACCGACAAAGATACTTTATACGAAGAAGATAAGATTTAGATTTCAATGGCATCACACAACTATGACAGCAAACATATACATAATGTCATCATTGACCTCATTACATAACTTATTATAAAATACAAACGCGCCTACAAACGAATTGTTGAAGCCATAAGGTTCAGTGTTCCTTATCAATCACTATCATCCCTACTTTCGGGCATGTACTACAAGCAGACGATACATGATTTTAAGTGTGTCGGTGTCGCCACCATTGATTTTACACGACATCCCCATCTCTTTGGCGGCCTCTTCGTAGTCATCCATGAAGTCATTGCATAAATCACTCGGAATTTTGGAAGGGCAGATCGATTTGAAAGCCTCTGAAATTGACCGAAAAAAATTAATTCGTATACATAATTTAGTTGAACCTTTGATTAGAAAGATACTGCAGAAACGACAAGTATCTAATTAATTCCAACATTATGTTTGTATGTAGAGGTGTTTAACCCTTAGTAGCCTGATTTACGAAAGTGATTTATTTTTAATATTACTGTGTTTAATGTTACTGTGTTTAATAAGAATGACATTTGATTTTTTTTTTAATTTCCTTGGAAAGAATATTATACAACAGTAGAATACGTACTTACAGCCAACCTATAAAAAAACTAATAGTAATGTGAACATTCGGTTTAAAAGATTGGTATCAAAATTGAAACTCTAGGCTATTAAGGGTTAACTCACTTCTCGCCAAATCCATGCTTTCGTATGTAAACTCTAGGTCTCTGCACTCCACGTTGCCGTCAATAAATCCTATATTTTCCAACGCTTTTCTGACCAGTTTCTCAGGTTCCTAGAAATGAGAAAGCATGGATAAGCAAATAATAATATAATAGGTAAACCGGACTGAATGCGGTTGACCGATTATTTTGGATTTTTGGGGTCATCACAAACTACTAACATATAGATAGATACTAGCTGTCCCGGCAAACGTTGTTTTGCCATAAACATTATTTCTAGGAAATATTTTTATAGTTTTTTAATATTTGCGATTATAAATTGAGATATATCTTTCAAGTTGGATAAAACTGCACACAGTGTGCAAAATTTATTTCAAACCGGTTTAGTAGTATAGAAGTCCATAGCGGACAAACACTGTTTCCCGTAATTTATTTATATTAAGATGAATAATTGAATGATTAATTGATTGAGATATAGATTTCAGAATGACAATCAGGATCAACAGTTTTTAACCCATCTTATACGTCAGATGTTATATTTTGACCCATATTTGAGCCATCGACTAGAAATAATATGAAGAACCTATGTTACTATCAATTTAATCGTACCTTTACGTCATGATAGGGTGATATAAAGGGATCAAAAGGCTGAATCCACGAGGCCCACTTCTTGCTTCGCGCCAGGACGCGGTACACGTCGAACACGGACGCGCTTGCTAAGAAGATCATGAAGCAGTCTCCCCCGGCCGAGAGCAGCTCGTAGATGTTAGTTAAGGCACGCCTGGTAATATTAATATTATAATAGTTCCTGGGTAATGGTTCACAGGGCACGGGCCTCCCCTCAATGCGAGGGGCATAAGGCCATAGTCCACCACAATGGCTCAGTGCGGGTTGGCTATATGTATATACCATGTGGTGGACAATTAATATATATATATATTTATATTATAAGTAAATATATTAAATATCACTCGTTCATAGCCACACACTGTGACTATAATTATAAAATTATAGTCACAGATTAATACTATGGACATTGGACATGTCATGATAATTTTATACTTGCTGAATATAAAGGGCATTTCATTGATGCGATAACGAATGCTTGAATTAATATATAATATCTGCATAATTGGGTTGTGCACAAGTATATTGTTTTATGAAATTATCAGCAGTCCATAAAGTATTATAAGATTTATAAGATATTCTTTGTAGATTGAAGAATTAAGTTGTGCAAACCGCACTAGTACGACCGTATATACAATACTAGTTATATCTGTATTTATCTTTAGGTATTTATAGAGATTAAGAGATATGTAACTAGTAGCAGTAATGAAGACTCTCCTTAAAACTTCTGCTGATTAATATCAGTGGCAACATCTTGGTTAACAGTATCACTATATGTTTATACTTCAGTA
Source organism: Pheosia tremula (assembly GCA_905333125.1). Lineage (NCBI taxonomy): Eukaryota > Metazoa > Arthropoda > Insecta > Lepidoptera > Notodontidae > Pheosia > Pheosia tremula. The sequence continues at coordinate 6,360,672 of HG995404.1, read as the reverse complement.
CTTTCTCTTTAAGTATACCTATTCCTAAAAGTCTAATAATACAATATATTACGAAGCTTTATTAAATCAACTTTTTTTTAATCTTTATTTTTTAAAAGGGGTTATTTCAACATGTGACTATGTTACCCTATTAAGGTTAAATTAACTTTAATACTACTTTAGAAATATCGCATCACGCCTGAGTGGAGAAGGAGCCATTGCTCCTTAGCACTTAGCAGTGCAACCAAATATAGCCGTTAGTATAACTTGAGCTCAGCTCAACTTGAGCTGCTATCAAGGGCGTAAAAGCGGGGGAATTCGGTCCACCAGTCACCAAGCTGGCTCAGTGCAAGTTGGCAAGCTTTACATGTCTGAAGAACGAGGACGACGTTAGATTGCAGGTTTCTCATTATTTATTTCTTTTATTTACGCAAATACTACACATTGAATTAAACTAATCTTACAGATTTTATCGCGTTTATTATACCTTATTATTTTTATTTCGCAATATTATTTATGAGCCCTTTTTCATGTGAAATGTGAATCATGTTTGAAAATCCATATGTGCAAGGCTTTGCTTGCACCTCATTTCCTGTTCCAACGCAAACGTTTGACCAGCTTGGTTAATATGAAAAAATACGAAAATTTTATTCGCGCTTTTAGTGGCTGTTAAGACTGTACTGCTTAAGATTTTGTAGGTATACACCTTCCAGGGATAAAGTTAAATGACTTACTCCTGGTCTAATATCCAGTGTAGTGCATAGAAGGAGAACACATGATCGGAGCTGCCTTTGAGACACTCCGGCAGCTCGCCGCCGACGTCCAACACCGTGAAAGAGGTCCGCTCGCTGCGGTGCTCGCGGTTCGCGTGTTGCACCATCGCCTCGCTGATGTCACAGCCCAGCAACTTGTAACTACCCGGTATACACGTCGACAATATGGCCGTAACGCTCCCGTCGCCACATCCTATGTCTAACACTCTCATGCTATCCTTCTTCCATTTAATTTTAGAGGAATACTCGTCCAATAAAGCCACTGCATCCCTTGTCTGGTGCTGGTTACTTATTCGGTACAATTCGGCGTCATTCATGATGTCAAAGAATATTGATTTCGAAATGAAATAAAATTAAACTATGAAATTTTGCGATACGCGTGCGATGATCTGTGCACGCACAATAACTGTAAGGGCAAAACGCTTGTGCATTTATTTATACTGACACTGCTTTGTCAAAACACAGGAAAGATTATCTGTATCTTATATAGGACGTTTTCTTTTTTTTTAATTTGCAAATCAAAAAATTGGTATAATAATTATAAAATATGTATAATAAATGTCGCGGGTACGGTCAGAAGGTAGTTAGTACATTTTCCTTATTTATTAATTTTAACGTGATGAGATCAATTTCAAAGAAGAATTATCTTTTGTAATTGTACCTCTGGGACTTACGGATTTCATGTGCGAAACTCATTAACAAACATGATTGCTAAACGGCGAACGAAAACATCATTAGGAATCTGCTCGTCTGAAAGCGTAACAGTCCTCAAAATATGAGTGGTATGGGCCAATCCTCACAGGGCATGGTGGGCTATGGCCTGACTCCCCCTCGCATTGAGGGCCTGTGCCTAGCAGTGGGTCATTATTTGGTTAATTATTATCTTTATGTATGTATTTTTATATCGCCATACGAACACACCAACTATATGGTCTTATAATAAGCAACGCTTATATTATGGGTAACGTGCAATGGACTGTGGGCGAACTCAGTATATAATACTTACATAGATATGAAACATCCATGACTCGGGTACAAACATTCAAGCCGGGCAAGTAGCAATTACGATTAAATCAGGACATAAAACCCTGGTTCTTTTCTTGATAGTTATGCATATGCATTGAAGTATTATTTCCTAATTATGAAGCAGCTGTATATATACTCTGACGTAAAAAAACCTTTTTGATGTATGGTTATTATAATAATGACAATGAATGAATGAATTATTTTTCTGTAAAAAAACATTTCTTGAAATTAAGTTACTAAAATAACTTTGTGTAATGAACCTGATTGTTTTGCCTACGTCAAGGATGTTTAATTACTACTTATATAAGTAATTATATACTGATATCGGCCCCAGCCCTTTGGACCGGTACCTACCTACCCAAAATTCAAGCGATGTCTAGTCTGTGACTTTACAGTTTGTGTGTTCGTCAGAATTATCGCCAATATTATAATTATTATATCATACTAAAACTAAAGCTTCAGTACCTATCACATGTTATTAACGTAATAGTTCACGTAGCGAATCATATCACACTTTGGTATCACAACACAATATGATTATAAGGTCAGTGTGTATCAGTTCAAAGACAAGAAGTTATGGTTTAATTGGTTCACATATTAAACTCTTATGACGAGACACTTACCGACACCATATCGATAAACATTTGCAAAAAGAATATCTTTAAAAAACATAAACTAAATAAAATAAAATTTGCCTCTACCTAACCCTATATTGTGTTGGTGTAGATGAAAGAAAGAAAAAACATTTATTCAGCAAGCAACAACACAAGACACGAGATTACATAAAGAAAACTTATAACCATTAACAGCATATAATAGGGGTTTGACGTTTAAAATTAATTAGGTATAATGCATTTGTCACATCCGAATTGTAAAGTCCGTCTCAATACAAATCAGCTGGCCACTTCACAACATTGCTCATTTTCTTGAATTAACATTTTAAATTTCCCAAAACATTTTACATTTCCTAAAAAAAACCTATTGTATAAAGTCCGCCCTTTTGCGCCCTCCGAGGGCCTAGCAAAAATTATCTTGCCCACATCAAATCTTTAGTTGCCCCACCACTGGGTTTTATAAAAAAAAGTAAATAAATAAATGGTAAATGACTTAACGCACTTTTAAAAAATAAGGTATGTCATAACCTAGCCGTGTGTCATATTTTCGATATTTATTGAAGCCGAATTCACAATTTTTGGATTCAATCAACTACCATGACTTAGCTATAGGCAATGTGGGACAGCTATTTTTAGGTAGTTCCCTGATATTGAAAATAATGAAACGGACTAATATCCATAGGAGTAACTATACGAGCCTTTTGGCGATTATAATAAAACTATACGCCTGCCGGAAATATCATCAGATAATTACATTATACAGTTGCTAATACAAGGAACAAGGGTCTGTGTTAAAGCTTATTTTCGATTGAGCTTTTAAGAAGCCCAACACAAGTATAATTCAAAAAAAAGTTGTAAGCGCAGCACACCCGTTAAAGATATTACCAAAGTTATAAGCCCTTAGGGTATCGCTATGTATTAAGTTCGACAGTTGGTGGCATTGTAGTTAGTAAATACTTGATTTACTATCGCTATCTATACCAAGAGTCCCGGGTTCGAATAATGGAATTGACGAGCAAACATGTGATGAGCACAAATGTTTGTTGGAGTCAAGGACGATTAATATCTATATTAGTATTTATTTATATATACTGGTATCGCCCAGTCTATTGTATGATAGGTACTTCTAATACAAGCGTTGTTTAGTTTGGCTCTATACAGTTGGTGTGTTCGTCTGGCGATATTATTATTATTATAACCTCACTCTAGGACACGTGACGCAATTCCGACTCATGAATAAAATATAATCGTTTCCTAAGGTTTACTGGCCACTTACGCGGAAGAATATGTATAACCTTTGCCTGTAATTGGTATTTAATTACATCTTCATTGGATTTAAATACCTACTAATAATACCTACCGTCTACTGTGCGACATAAATTGTATGTAACCTAAGTAGGTAATGTTTCTTTTAAGGGATCTTGGCTCGCCTCGCCTGCATCTGTAAGCCAGGATGTTCAGTGCCTCCAACCAAAACGTCGATGAGTCCTGTGGAAAAGCAAACACTAGGTGGACATACGATGTGGAACACCTACTGGTATGACCACCAGTAGGTGTCTATCAGAAAGAATCTGGCATATATTTTTCTTTTGTGTTTCGGAACTATTACGGAATTCTAAAAGCTACAAGTCTGTTAGGTTAGGAACGCCATTTCAGAGATAAGCCGAAACGAAAAAACAGACAGACATAAAAAAAAATAAAAAAATGCTGTTTTGGTATATGTACTGTGTTACATCCAAATGCACTTAGTAAAATGCGGTTATTTTAATATTACAAACAGACACTCCAATTTTATTTATTTGTATAGAGTATACGAGTATATAAAGGTGCAATTGTTGATTTGTTTTATGGAATCGATTTTTTATATGGAATTGCCACAGTCATCTTTAGCTACTACACATATCCTATGCTAAATTATATGGCAAGTGGTGCCCGGCGTACAGCATTGTAGTATAGCTATAAAATACAGGATTAGCCTATTAGCTAAGCAACGATCGAACATTTTTGATTGCTATTCCAATTAATCTATTCATCAATGGGATTATCCAAAAATTAAGCTGTTCGCTATAACTTAAGATACCTCATGCGCATCGTGATTTACATCCACGTTTGATAAACAGTACGGGATTAAATTATTGTTATTTATAAGAAGCCCATAGCCTTGGACCAAAATTGAGAAGTTACATTAAGACATACATTACCTAACTAAAAAATAATAAATTATGTTAAAATATTGTTTATGATTTTACTCTTATCCGTATCAAACTCTTAGCGCGTATGGAATTCTTTTCTATACATGCTATGAGTTTAATCTGATCCATAAACATACCTCACCAAAATTACAATAGGTGGCCTCTTAATTCTAACTTTTATATGAATAGTAATTTACCTGATGACGGAGAGTAATTTAGGATTGAGTCTATTAAAGCCAAACTTAATATCTCAAAATTAATAATCCATATCTATATATAACGATATGAATCTGGTCTGTCTGACCATTCAATACTTTTGGGAGATAAATGGTATTTTTTTGAATACTGACTACTTTTCAGTTTTTTTTTGCTGACTATATTTATTTTATTAAGAAGTTGTTGTAGGTATTTGACATGTTTTACGACGTGGTGTATTACCGTGTATGTTTGCATGTTGCGTACCACAAGAATATTTCTTGGCCGATTTTGATGAATCTTGGCACGGTAATAGCTTTTATACTGGGTATACTCGTATACAAACAAAAATATTGTAAATTTTTTAATGGGTTAATAAGTAGGTGATAACAATCACGTTTACTTATAATATATATGTGTAAACAGTGCTTGATTTTTCTGTGAGATAGCAAGCTAGTACCGTTTCATAGCGGACTTAGTGTATACGTAGGTTTATTATTTGAATTAAAAATAATTTAATTAAGTTTTCGGGAATGTGACCTTTATAGCCTACCGATGAACACCTTAAAATATTTTACACTATTAGTGTTAAACCTTATATATTTATTCCTGAAAATTGATTAGTTATCTCGGAATAGTCAAATACAGGAGCTCTATATTCACAACGTGTATACAGGCAGATTCAGTAAAGGTATACTAAGTCACACCTTGGCTTCATAAGCACATTTGTAAATACTATGTAAAGTCAGAATTTTAATGTCGATTAAAAAATGTTTCCAATAAAATGATAATTGTAATATTACAAAAAATTAAATACAAATTCTTAATTCACAGTGTTAACAAATGCGTTAAAGAAGCCCAGGTTTCAGGCTTATTATACCTTTTCTAATTCACTCTGTATATTACTTTGGCCACTCATAATTTCTATGATAAAGCCGAGATTTTATCATAAGGGAATCCAAAAAAACCATCAATTTGGGTTGCTTTTAATGGTAACAAGGTCTGTGATCGTACTTTGGTCCTACATCGTGATCAAAGCCAGATAGAGACGGAAGGTAGTTTTTTTTTAATTCTTTGTGGGTTGTAGATAGATGAGGGCAATCCACTGACCTCTATGGTATATATCGCTGGACTAATCATAAGCCCGGTTATCGTGTGCCTATTTGATTATCGCCATTTTGGCGCTGATAGCGGCAGTGAGGGGGAATGGAACTAATAATAGAGTGGGATAAATGGGACAGTGATATGATACATCGATAAAAATGTTTATGCTTAAACCTACCCATGCAGTAAAATGAAAATAATTATGATCCATTCCTTTAACAATGGCTAATGTCCAAAATAGTCGAGTGGTTAATACTAAGATGAAGCAAATAATGATTAGCCGAATCGCTCATGGGTAGGGTAGGTAATCTTAGTATAAGCCGAAACCGGACTAAAGGGTGGTGTGTGACTAGCTAGATCCTACTTAAATAAGGATCGTTTTTTAATTAGAAATGAGGTAATGTAATGTTGTCTGGGAAGCAATGGAGTAGGTAAGGTATTAATAGAAAATAAAAATCATCAAAGTAGTACATGAGTTATGTTTAATAAAACAGTCATCAGAGAAGTGTTTTGAACAGATGTAATCATATTTTTTCGGACGCCAACTAGGCTTTTCAATATTTTTGAGCCATAATTCTAGTCTTCTATTGTCAGTCGGAAACCTGTGAATTAGTAAACATTGTTTTAAAATAATATGTATTTGATAATACAAATCTGTCTTCGGCGATTTTTACGTTCTTGAACGTTCTATCTATTTAAAATATTGATAGAAAAAATATCGATAAATTTTATCGACAAGGAACTTTTACAGCACTATTGAATTTTATTGTTTATAAAAAACCGATAATACAAAGACAAATGCGTTGTAATCACGTATAAATAAGATTAGTAACATATTTTTAAGTGCCTATAATATCAGTAGAAGTTTTAATTTGTTGAATATTAGCCGTAAATTCACTTACTTGTGGAATGTAACCCCACTTCCCTTCTGGTAAAGAGTTTTGCATAACACGCACTCTTTCATGGTTTAACTATTAACTAACGCCACTTATTTATGTATTAACTATATTAATACGACACAACAAACAAGTTTAATCGCGTTAAACCTTCAAAATCACTTTATAAACACGGAGACAATGTAAACAAAACAACGGCCATTTGCATTTTACGTCAGATTTAGTTCCTTTCCCCCACGATGGGGGCGCTTCAAATAGGCACCACAGATAGCTGTCATTTTAAAGGATATCATTAGTCTAGCGTACTTGTATCATGGACGTCAGTGGGGCAATCAGTGGACACATTACAAAGTTTTTTTTAATTGACTAAATATTTTTTATAGCACATTGATATTGACGAGGTCGCGGCCACAAACTAGTTACACATATTTATAACGTAGAAGTTATTTTTATAATTACAATCTACTCTTAATAATAAATAGGACCGTATCTATAAAATGGCATTTTCTATTGAGACGCCGGTAGTGTTAAAACAAGGCTTCATCAGAAAATACAAGGTATGTGCCGCTTAAGTTTAAATATTCTAAGTTCAGGATACTCAGGTTCTAAGAAGGGGCGGGACGGAAAGAGGATTTTTTTACAAAAGTTAACTAAGATTACAATAACTTCGTTTTTTTTATGTTGGCTATCGTCTACAATATAGTACCATATTTGCCAGTGTAAAGTAAAATGTTTCTTCGTTATTTTAAATATAATTATACCCTTGATGATAAAAATGATGATGATTAAGTAAATCCTCTAAATTAATGGTAATCTGCAAGTCCAATTTCGACATATTTGGCTAACTAATGTTGATATAAAATTGTAGATATTTTTGCCTCTCCTATTTATTCATAACATCTTGTGAAAAATTTGGCAAGTTAATGTTGAGATGTACCTAATAAGTATACAGCAACAAATCCCTACAAATTATTCACGACAGTTTCTAAAGGCCCGACCATTTTCTATTATTTCAATTTGAATGGCTTGTGGTTATGTTTATTAATATACATAGTGATTTCCTTGGTTAAACGAATGTAGGTAATGTTTATCAATATCTAGGTGTTTTTATAATTACTTGCTTGACAACGAATGGATCCTATTGAATGTAGACTTACCAATTGTTTTCAGAATGACAATGAATAATCCCGAACTGTACAGCATAGCCAATGGCCTTGCAAAATATACTGTTACCAAATATTTAGAAGAGTATATGGGAAAAATGAAATGGATGAAAGATGGCGAAACCATCGTAGATTTGGGCTGTGGAGATGGCAGCGTTACCTGTTTATCGAAGAAATATTTTCCTAAAAACTATAAGAAGTTCGTTGCGTGTGACATTAATGAAAATATGTTGAAATATGCGCGTGAGAAGTACAGTAATGAAAACATAACATTCAGATTGCAAGACGTAGAAGGAGAACTGGCTGACGACATGAAATGCAGTTTCAGTCATGTTTTTTCATTTTTTCTATTCCATTGGATACGAAAACAGGAGTAAGTATTGTAGTTATTTTAGGTTTTTTTATTAATCGTGGATATAATGAGTGCATATCGAATAGAGATTGCAACCAGAGGATCTCGAAACCTGTTACAACAGGATTCTTCTGACCATTTTCTAATCACGAATTACAAGAATCCCAGAATATTTTTTTGTGTAATTTTGCTTATTGTAAAATTATGAGATAAATTAACGGATTTGGATTTAATACAGAAGTATTGTGAGTGAGTATACTTCTTTTAGTTTCATTGAAGCCGACTAAAATGCGCTTCTTTTGCAGTTGTATAATTTACGTGCAACACACGTATATAGAGGTTTGTCATAAATAGAAAATAGAAGCATAATTATATTTACGAAATTGAGTCGTACCTGCCCCTTAAGACGAAGGATACTCGGGCCATAATCCTAGTTGCTGACTGGTAAATATTGTTTTGCATTTCATAGAAAAGGTTTCCAGAATATCTTCGAGCTTTTATCGGTGGGTGGCGAATGTTTCCTGTTGTTCTTCGGATACATGCCGATTTATCACACCTACGATGTACTCAGCCGCGGCAGCAAGTGGGGGGAGAAGTGGCTTAAGAATGTTGCCAATGATTTCCTATCACCTTACTACGGTATGAAGGTATGCAAGTTGATCACACAGTATTGTTTATTATTGGTTGAATAAGAAGGTCGTCCTGCTTCAACATAAATATTTATTATTTTTTAATTACCTTATAGGCAAGTATTTGATCTCGGTCTCACCTGATCGTAAGTGACGATGAGATCTACGATGGAGCATACTTGCCTAGGTAGGAAGGCGGCAGTAGATCGAGACGCTACATTCACTAGGCACATGCAGCGCAACTGCTCTGACCCGCCATCCATGAATGGCAACACCGAACATCATGCCGGAACACGGCTAGGCCGCTTGGCGAGATGGCTTTGTTCAGTGGGTGGTGACTAACCACGGCCGAAACCTACCACCAGTAGAGTTGTCACCTGGTTGGCACCACCCAGGGTCACGTGTAGGGTATCTCGAGGGCTTTAATTCTCCTACGGACGAAGGTGACTCGACCCCAAATATAATGTTATTAGGGAGTACTCTCATCAGTGATTGCCCAATATCATGTTCACAGCATCGATGCAAGCATTCCTCCAAACTATTAAAAAAAATACTTCAAACTCGGACTGAAGAAGAATAAAAAACTTTTTAACAAAATAAAAACCGTCTTCAAAAAACTAAAGAGCAAAAAATAATCTAATCTTGAAATCTACCTTGTCTAACTAAATCAAATATTTAACGAATGTGAAGTCGGTGCCAAACCTCCTCCTTTTTGAAGTCGGTTAATAAATACAATGTCACTAACAAAATCTCGAAGCTAAAATACCGTGCTATTATGCGTTGTTCACATAAATTATACACACATACAAATCTAAATACATTGGAAAGGTCTGGAAATGTGTTCGTGCGCGTAATTTACGCCCACAATATACAACGAAAACCAGCACGGTTTTTTAGGCTACAACATTTTATTACTATAGGGATATTTGTTCTAGATCTTTTCTTAGTCTGTGACTTCAATATAGGTATTGATTTTTAGGAGCCTGAGAAACGAGTAACGCAGATTTTGGAGAGCACCGGGTTTGTTAATATACACGTGCAGCGTAAGGAGATGAGCTACGCCATAGAAAATGTTGTTGTACTTAAACGTGAGTTGATTCTTTAAGACAATCATTTAGCGGGCAATTAATATCGCCAGACTAGAACATTGCCTGCTCGCATAGAGGGGAGGCCTGTACCCAACATTGGGATACTAAAAATGCCTAATATTATTAATACCCAACAGGTACACGGTTCGAAACTAAACAAGGCGTGTGATGCCGTTTAGTAGAATACGGTGCATCTCAGTAACACCCAGACCAGATATTTAAGATAATTTTGTTTCCGAAAGGAGTTATCAGTTACGTTTAATAAGAAGTAATTAAATGAGTTTGATACATACCTTCAGGGAGTAGATATTAACGATGTCTAAAGCGTCTGATTCTATGGCTTCCGTAGTCAAATTTTCGTCACCCTTACTCAATATTTTTATTTTATAATTTTTCTTTGCATGCGAATGGTGTTTTTGCTTATCTTTGAAACCGCGTTTCGCGATATTAGCGTCACTTTTTATTTTTGTTTGCGTTCTGTGCAAAGCTGGCTAGTTTGAATTTCGAATAAGTCCTTAATGGACTTTTTGGCGGGAAACTGAAAAGTCATGACGTCAGTAGTGTTTTAATTTCGAAAACTAGTGTTCCTTCGAGTTATAGTGAGTGATATAAGTGGAATATTAACCATTATAGGTTCGGTAAAGTGCACAAGTGTAGGTAATTGAAACAGAGTGACGAAACGTGGCTTTTCAGTTTCTCACAAAAATCCATTTAAAATCTTTCAGTAAAGTATCCATCACTTTACTGATTGAGGGATGGGGGGTATTTTACTTGAGCCTAGGCTTTGGGCCTGAGCATATGCTCAAAAACAGAAAAAAAATATATTACTTGACACTGGCAAAATACCTATGGTGATGCCAAATTAAAAAAAAAAAAAGTCCTTAATGTGTGATTCTCTTTGGTTAAAATTTTGAGGTTCCAAATTCAAATCTTGTTTTGCCCGCGCGGGAATAATGAAAAAAGGTACAATATTATGCCCTGGCCATTAGGGGAAAAAAAAATATTATGCCCAAAGGGAATGGAGCCTATACGCCATTTTCATATTTTCATCTATTATTTTATTTATAGTGTGTATTTATTAATTTGTTATCGTTATTAATTTCTCCAAATTGCCAAAATACCCACTCAGTTGTGGGTAGTACTATTCATATTTATTTTATTTCATCGCTTTTCATTTCGTAAAAAAATACATTACACCCGGCTCAGCCGTAGGGCATACAGCTTACAACCCTGATAAATAAGTCATCACCTACTTTCGGGTTGGTTTATATGACGTGAATGGTTTATATGTATGGACATCGTCGAGCAGGTAGTGTGAAAATATAGGTACTTAAATGATTATTTTATTCTTGAAACAATTTAGCCATTGTTTGATAAGTTATGTTTTTATTTTGGTTGAATAAAATTAATTACATACAAGAAATTATAATATCATTGTTCATGTTTTGCACCAACTGTTAAAGCTTTACTGGGATTTAGTAAAATGTATTTGATGTATGGTCACAATTTTTTGTCGTCTTTGGTGGATTTAGAAGAGGAATTTTCATTTAGATCATAGTCCCTTATCTTATTTTGCAAATAAAGAAATGTCATTTGTTTTTTCAGAACTGCTAAGAGCCGTGGAACCATACAGTATGCCTGATGACGTGTTCGAAGATTTCTTTAAGGATTTCCTGTCTGCGGGGCACGATATCGGCTTCATTGACAAATCCATAAACAGCGTGGAAGACGCCCACAAAGAAATTGTTTTCAACTATTCGATGATAAACGTCCATGCAGCTAAACCATAGCAAAGGAAAAATATATTTATTTTCATGCGACACTATATTTTAATATGAATAGGTTCTCAAGAAGTGTATGCCACATGCTAGGTAGAACACAATGATAGTAAAATATTAAATACGAATATCATCTTAATGTATAAAATAAAAGTATCTATAGCGTTTGATTTTTATACCAACAGCACCAAGACCAGTCCAGTGTCCAGTACTTTGTCACCATGCAATTAGTATATGGTAATATTGCTTAAATTTCTAATAATTTGGCTCGATTAATATCTAATAATATTTTATATTATTAGCTGTATAAATAAGCGATCAATCTTATACACAAAATGACCTTTATCGTTTTTTTATAAATTTAGTTGCATGCTAAAATAATAGGACAGAGAGTGACAAAATGCTTTGTTGATTTCGTCACGTTTACATTAGAAGTTACAAATTGCTTTGCAGATTCGAAGCATCACATAGCCCTAACAGTATGTATTTTAATATACCTACACAAGCACTTCTACCTGTAGGCTTAGATTGTACTGCATGAATTGTTATGTATCCACTTTTATCAATAAAAAAGTTTTTAAGTTAATTAATTGTATGCCCACCGAAACCAAATACCAACAATAACAAGTAGGTAGGTATATATGTATATATAACTAAACAACAGTCAATACACGATTTCATTATTACCTGTGCTTGAGATGGCGCGAATATTCGTTATGGACAGATCCATCCTATACGGAATACGGATGACAATTGATTAGTCTAGATTACACGATAAAGATTTTATTTTTTTAAAGCTGGGAAACATTTATAGTGTTAAAATAATGTCCGCGGCTCCCGTGATGATATACACAGCAATCTTTAAGCTGAACTAATAACCTTTAGATATAATCTTTCTCACGCCTCATAGTTAGTACTATCGTCACTCACTAATTTGCCACTTCAAATTAAATATATTTTCTCACATTATCTCAATAATATTTATAAGTACATACATATCAAGTTTACAGTTACCGTCAAAAATTCTTGATACAAATCAATACGTTAATACTAGTGAGTAAACTTGTGAAATGTACCACAAAATCATGACAATCCTAGTTTTAAAGACTAAACAAATTTGCACGGCAAACCATTGATGTGACAAAATTAATGATGATGATGACGTCATGAGTCATTGTGATATGTTTATATTTTATACTGTCTCCGTTACCTGAGTCTCAGCCTTCGGTGCCATGATTAATCATAGGCATTTAGGGATAATTTAGTTTTCTACCAGTAAAAAACTGAGTCGGATCAGTATTTCCGGAGATTTCACCCAGCATACATAAAGATTTAAAAAATTTGCACCTTTATAGTAAAAGTATAGACCAACCCAAATTTATAAACTTATCACACGCCAAAACTCTTATGCGCAGTACTATACGACGCTTGATAAAGTTATATAACGTCAATACATTCGGATATTTATAAGTTTATCCAATTTTCATTTCAAATTTTAATCCGCAATGCGTGGCTGGAAAGAAAGCTATACATTTTCCAGGGGAACTCAATAGGTAGGTATGCAAGACCATTATGTTTAAATTCATTATTTACTGATCCATTGTTGTCAAGATATTGTATTTTATCCACTTCTCCACGAATTGCAATCACTATTTATCATCAACTTTTGACGATGTCTGTACATCCTTTACTTAATAATATATATATAATTTTATATAATGTTATTGTTAGTTAAAAATAGCACAAAGATTCTAATTTTGTTTTGTCAGATAAATTTTAAAGTATGGAACAGACTAATGAAAATAAATAAATACATCTGATTATATAAAAAATCTAATCATTCTATCATATAATAATCATCTATCTGAATAATTCTGAATATTTATTGATATTTCCGCGCTTGTCTGATGAACTTGAAACTTGGGACACCTATAATGTCAATCCGATAACACTGCAACGATATGGTCACCTTAACGGGATGCTGCAACCAGGCCAGTCTGCAGACTACCCAACTACTTGATATATTGCTGAGTTAAAACAATTTAATTATTAGATTTTAATCGGTCCTTTTAAGGTCTTGTTTTTTGGTCAGTGTATGAACCTAATGAAACAAACAACAACTTTGCATATAAATTACTAATTATAATAATAATAATATCGTCAAACAAACATACTAACCGTACGGTCACAGTAAGTAATACGAAATAATTGTGACAAACAAACTCACTACATTAATATAGCAGCATACTAATCGCACACGTATCTAGTAAGACAACGTAAGCTTTTTAAAAACAAAAAGAGTATTTGAAATCATTAACTTGTATTAACAATATCACCAGATGTACACACTGACAATACGGTCCCAAACTAAGCAACGCTTGTATAACGGTAACCGTACAATGGACTGGAGGCGATCCCAGTATAAACTATTTATACAGATATTAAAAAATCATGACTCAAGTACAAACATACATGCAAATATTGTCCTGTACCAGGATTGGAATGGATTTGTACCCTTAGCACAGTAAGTAGCGTCATTTCCCATTGAGCTAGCCTGGTAATATGTGTGTACCTGGTCTTACATGGTCACAAAACATCGGTTAAGTTATATGTTTCTTGCTTATCTGTAAGCACCTTTAATCATCTTAAATTAAATATTAGGAGGGTTTTAGTTACAGAAAATATTTAATATATATACGAGTATAATTTGGCGGTATCGGCATTCACGGTAGGTGCGCATACGTCGGCAGTAGGACTTGAAAGGATTTTTAGAAACTTGTAACAATCTTTATATTCATATGTAAAATATACATGAATTAATAAACTATACAAGTAATTTTACATTTATTGTTAGATTATTAATAGCATAACACTACAAATACAAACTCAATAAAGTGATAAATAGTTAGTATAAGGATAGTGATAAAGTGATAAATAACTAAAATAAATATAACAATTTCAGTAAGTATGGAAATACCAGCAACGTCAGATAGACCTATTTTGCAGTCCAAGGGTCGTTAATTATTTATTCAAATGCCACATAGCTTCATTTACATCAGCTAAAATTATTGGACAGAGATGGTTAACAATGGAGAAATATAGAATGTGGCGAGAGAAACAGTGGCCGAGCAGTTGAATAAAAAAAGTGTTCATGGACAATTACCTTACATCTTGCGCAAGTTTGTTATTTATTTTATATTTTCTTTCAGATATTCCGAATATGAATAATCCAGCACTATACAACAAAACAAATGGACTATCAAGATCAGCTGCGATCCATTTCTTGGACGAATATGCTCCAAAAATGAAATGGCTGCAAGGAGGCGGCAGGATCATAGATTTGGGCTGCGGCGACGGTAGTGTCACGCGCATCATGAGAAAATATATTCCAAGCAACTACGAGCTTATTTCGTGTGATATTAATGAGAAGATGGTGCGGTATGCGCGGGAGCACTGCGCCGGGGATGACATTACGTTCCGTGTGCAAGACGCGGAGGGTGACCTCGCGGAGGACCTGAACGGCGGCTTCAATCAAGTGTTTTCTTTCTTCCTCTTCCACTTCATACGAAATCAAGAGTAAGTTTTTGTAATATACATGCAATCCTATGTCAAATGAAGAAATAAGTAGATACTTAATGTTATGTAAGTAAAGATATTAATGTGAATTGCTAATTTGTCTGAGATTCATGTTCTGCATCGATTGTGAGAAGTCTAATAATATTTAGCCTTTGGATGCACATTATCTGGAGGAAGGGAGCTATTCTCCTGGTTTTCCTGACAAAATGAGAATAAATTAATACTTAGTTTGACACCGTACATAAATCCACTGCGTTCTAGTTGATTAGTGGTACAGGATGTAATAAATGATGACCTGATGAGCTCAGTGGTTATAGTAGTTGTAGTGATCCTACTTTTTGCGCTGAGAGCCCCAGGGTTCAAAACCTGGTAGGGACAAACTTAGTGTGATAAGCCTGCATGATTTTACCTCAGTTATAGATGGTTAATATCTATCTAAGTATTGTATACTGGGTTCGCCCCTAGGTTACACATAATACAAGTGTTGGTTTTTAATCTTGATTATTTTTCAGGAAGGGCTTCCGAAACATCTATAATCTGTTGAAGGGCGGTGGTGACTGCCTCGTGACTGTGGTGAAATACTCCCCGGTCTATGAAATGTTCCAAATCGTTGGTCGCGACAGAAAATGGAACGCAACCTGGCTGTCAGATCTTAAGCAATTTATTTCACCGTATTATTTTGTCGAGGTAATTCACATTCAATATTTAAGACATTCCTTTAATATTATTACTTTTTAGACAACAGTTTTTTCTTCCAAGTCACTCAACGACCGATATTCTATGTTTCTATGAGATCCGGAACGGGGATATCTGCAAAAGAACCAATCTGACCGACATAGCTCATAGGATCAGCAAGCTAAAGTGAAGTAAAGGAGCAGGCCTCATGCAATTTCACTTCTCCGATGGTGGGGTATCTTGATTGTCGTCTCAATGCACTAGAAGTTGTTACCCCCGACGCATGTGTCGCTATTTTATAAGTTTGTGTCCGTCCTTGGCATCGTAGCACCCAAACACATGGAAATTGATCCATCAGAGCATTTTCTTTTTCGAAAGCTGGTTTAGTCGGTGGCTGGTGACCAGGACCTGATAATGGAGCAAGACCCTGGCCTTAGGAATTCGGCTATCTGTCTGTATATGAGGTTGCATAGGTAGGTATTTAAAATATAATTAAAATAAACCCTGACTCAAAAGCAAACGTTTAAAAACTAAAAAATAATATACTTATTTTTATTCGTTTTCAAATGATCCTTAACTGCTTCGGGGAACAGACAATCTATTTTACTTACAGCGCGGTCCTCAACGCTTTTTTTAATCGTTTGTATTGTTTCGTACTGGTTTCTTTACTCTCAATACTTCAATTCTAGAAAGTATAATGATTTTATTAATTGGATTGGTTTATTATTTTAGGATCCTGAGAGTATAATAACAGCAATGCTCAAGAGAATTGGATTCATCAATATCGAAGTAAAGCGTGAAATGATCACGTACGTCCTGGAAAATGGCACCGAGTTAAAGAGTAAGTAACAACCATATAGAATGGTTGAGATGATCGGACACCATGGTCAATAGCCATGTCCACAGGGAGTGCACATCCTTGCAAGGCTGGCATCTGGCAAATGCCGCACGCAAGTCATCAGCAAGGCAAATGAAATATGACCACAAGGAAACGCAAGGCAACAATGGCTGCCATTGCAAATTACAATGGCTCTGTATGGGCATTTGGGGATAATGGGATAATCTATTATGTACTATCTGACCCCACGGGTGTTGTCCTGTCATTTAATTGTTTTTTCCCTTAAAAAATTCATTAAGAATGTTACGAGCATTTAAAAAAATAGGCCAAATATTCCAGCCGTTGTCATGTGATGCATTTACCAACGAATAGCATTTAATTTTCATGAATATATATTAGGTACAAACAAGCATTTAAATAGAATGTGGATTATATTTTAGAATTGGTATTTGAAACGTGAGACTACCATGTTATATTTGGTTCTATCGATTTAAGACTTCTAAATACAACTATTATTTAGTTCGGGATTTTTTTAGATTTTATAAGAGCAGTGGAACCGTACGACATGCCAGATCGTGTTTTTGAAGAGTTCCTGCAGGACAGCGTGAGCGTCGCTCAAGAGCTGGGTCTACTAGACGAAGCCGATAAAACATTTGATGATCACGTTCAACCGATAGATTACAATCACACGTTAATTGTTATCTATGCCAGTAAAACAAAGTAGATTGTACAACAAATGCATAAAGTAGGTTTCTTTATCCGAGACGTTTATCTGCCCGAGCCTAAGGCACGGGTAAATATTGAAGTCAAGGATGACGATGCTGATTTACGAACGTGTTATACACCCTGATTTTCACTTCAACTCCAGATTTTTTTGTGGCGAACTATAGAAAACTAAAAAAAAGTCTATGCTTATCCGCCGTTTTTAACTTTCTACATAAATCTGGTGTGAACAAATACTGCCTAGTTATAAGTACATATTATAATATTTTTGTTAATTATCCTTGGTTTTGAATTTATATTTGGCTATAGAAAACACAGAAACGATATTATCTAAATTTAATAAAATCAAAACTGTTTTCTATGTGTTGTATGATGTTTTATTATGATTGTGTTGTGTGTTACTTCAGAGAGCAATTTTCTTTAGAAAAAATAAATACTTTTATGCACTAAAGCAGGGGTTCCCAAACTTATTTTGTCTACTGCCCACTTTGAGAATGAATAATTTTTTAGCGCCCCTTCAAATAAATTCTAGGGTAATACCATATAATATACCTATATGGAACATGCTTGAACGAGAACTTCGGGAGTAAAGCAAAAGCTTGTTAGAAAAAAAGCGTTACTTTTTAATGATGTGTTTATGGACTTGTCGGTCATGGACACAAAAATATTGTACCCACTCGTTATACTTGTAAGTAATTTTGTGCAGGTTACTTCATAATTATATTTTATAAGCACCGCAGCCTTTCGTAGGAAGGACGCTAATAAGATGGATGAAGATAAAAAAACCGGATCGAAAACCTGACGCATTTCATATAAAAAGAAACTTTTCCGACAAATTCTTCATTGTGAACATAATTAGCATATGGTACGTAGCTCCAAAATTATATTTGCTTTTTATTTATACACAAAAAAAAATTCGCTGCATTTTTTTTTGGCAGAAGTTATTAATCAATTATCAAGTTTTTTTTTATTATAGGGAAATATAAAGTTCGATAGCCACTAAGATAACTTTATTGCAAATACCATAGTAAAACTCACTAAGTTCTTTTTCGTGTTAATCAGTGATATTATTTAAATCAAGCAAAATATGTGGTACTTCTAAGGTATAAATATATATATACGACTATATAGGTATGACTGTAGTCGTAAGCTTTAAGACTATAGTATAGTCCAAGCACAAGGGCAGATTAGCAGAAATCCTCGTAATTGTAGCGCAGACCACATTAAAACCCATTTGTAACCTCATTCAAACGCTGCTATACGCTCACGGCTGGTTATCCTAAATTGCTATTATTTTGTAGTATTATTATTAATTTAAAATAATTTATCACGCCCTTGTATCACATTGACTATTGGCTAAAGCCTTTCACCACGATAACATCATTATTTTTCACACTATAAAAAAGATACCAAGTGATTCCTAAGTTACGTAAAAATTAATCTTTTTGTTGAACATACTTGTCTTATTTATCTTTTTAGACTTTACTTACCTATATTTATTTGTCATTAAGTAACTACTTTATTAAATAAGATTTCAAAACGTGTTGAGTGTGTGGATTGTCGTGCTAGTAACTGAAAGGCAGTTCAATTTTTTTATAAATATACATATCGATTTTAATTCTGCTTTCACTATACGATTATCGATTACTTGAAAGTAAATTGTCGGACAAGACTGTCGAGCGGGGCGCAACAAATCAATCAACATTATTACTATATTTTATACCTGTAAGACTAAAAAACACTAAAGGCATTCAAAATAAAGACTCAGAGATTCAGAGATTAATCTTTTTGGGACATGAATATTAACGATGCATCTTCAGGCTGGTTTTGGGCATTCACCTTTGCATCATACTGTGATACTATAATTAGTGGTCTGTACATTCTACCAAACAAACATTCACGCTAAGTTGGCATACACAGGTACAAGGTAAAAACGTTGATTAATAAACACATTATCCTCCTTTGCGTCGCACGATCGGGTAAAAATGTAAAATATTTTAAGGGGATAGTAAGCTACAAATAAGATAGTGTAGTAGATCATAGCAATCACGTCTGTATATACAATAATGGTGTACTGTGTAAATGGTATTGGTTTTTTTTTAAGAATGTATTTGAATATTCTTTTATCATGCACTTAGTACGTAGTGTCTAGTAAATGAATGACGTAGTGTTAACTTTAAAATGAATTGTATATTTTTTGAGAAGATAATCTTTATAAGCTACTGATGGAGCCCTTTAAATATATTACACTATTATTGTTAGAGTTAATATCTATATCGTGGAATAGCATTTTACGATACCGATCGAATTTCATATGAAAAAACTACTTATCTATCTTACACTTACCTACTGAATCTGTCAGAAGATGCATCACCATTCTTCACAACGCTATTACAAGACGTTTTCAATATCGTGTAAATGTGCTCTTCTTTTCAGACCACCATGGACAATCCTGCCTTATATAATAAAAAAAACAACATGACGAGGGTGGCTACCGCTGATTGCTTGAACGAATACTCACGCAAAATAAAATGGCTAGACAGTGGCGACAGTGCCATAGACTTGGGTTGCGGTGACGGCGCCGTAACATGCATATTGAAGAAATACGCTCGTAATTGTGACAAATTTGTCGCGTGTGATATTAACGAGAACATGCTAAAGTTCGCACAGGAGAAATACGGCGATGGAAACATTATATTCAGAGTATTGGATCTGGAAGGAGAAATACCAGATGACATGAGAGGTGGCTTCAATCACGTGTTCTCTTTTTTTCTCTTCCATTGGATTCAAAATCAAGAGTAAGTGCCGGTGAACACCGAGTTACCTAAAAACAAATGATCCTTAACATGCCATATTGACATGCCCAGTGAAATTTGTAGTGATTTCATAGACCTTATATTAAACAAAGACATAGCGTGCCTAATTTTATCAAATAACCAGACGAACACATCAACTGTATGGTATCTAACTAAGCAACGCTTGTCTTATAGGTGCCCGATAGTCTGGGCGGCGATCCCAGTATACAATAAGTTGTATAGATTTTTCCATTGTTTCGGGCTTAACTTTTGCCTACTTTTTCTAAGAAGCAGACACATCTAAGTAACTATTTCGTTTGCAGGAAAGCCTTTAAAAATATTTTCGATCTTCTGAGTGCGGGCGGCGACTGTTTCTCAAACTTTTTCGGACATTTTCCACTTATTTATTTTATTTGTATTATGCTATAGCTCAGGATCCGAAAATGAAGTGGGGTTCTACATGGATTAAAGACGTTGACAAATTTGTCTCAAAATATTGTTATATGGAGGTGAGTTACCTTTTCTTGTTGTGCTATTTTCAGGTTTAATTTTGACAGAAGAATCATACTATATATTATTATTTTCACAGTAAAACTTATTTCATATGTATTATGTGGTATAGGAATAGTTATCAGCCTTACCTTCATCTTACGATGTGAGTACATTGAATATTTTTGGAAAACAACTAACGTTATAAAAAAAAAAATGATAGCTAATAACAACGGGATTCCGTTGGAATAACCAAAAAAACGTTTATTAGTTCACTAGGCGGATTTTATTGACATTGTAACTTGGCATGGTTATAATAACTTATATAAGGGTGTAAAGTACCTATACGATATATGTTTCATACCAGGTAACGAAATGCTTTAAAAAAAACTAACGCCTACGAAGTCATAATTAATATATGTGGGTAAACTTATTTGCGCCATTAATTTATATTTCACAAGTGCAAATAGTATATTTACGATTAACATCATACCACCTTATACCCTATTACCTTGCGAAGAGAATAATTTTAAGTTGTCAAAAATAACTGAGCAACTTATAGTCTACTAGCTGTTGCCCGCGACTTCGTCCGCGTGGTATTTAACAACGTCTCAACCGTTGGCAACAGCCTGCTCGCGTTCTGATCCCGCGGGACGCATTGCAGATTGTTGCTATCAAACTTTAAGCAGGCGCAGCGCTGCAACATTGGTTTTAATTTTTTTTTCGAGAGATCCAATTTTTTTTTCTAAAATAAAAGTAGCCTAAGTTACTCCTTGTTACATCAGCTATCTACCAGTGAAATTCCCGTCAAAATCGGTCCAGCCATTTCAGAGATTACCCGGAACAAACAGACAGACAGACAGACAGACAGACAGACGGACAGACAGACAGACGGACAGACAGACAGACAGACAGACAAAAATTGTAAAAAATGTTGTTTCGGTATAGGTAACGTGTATACATCCAAATGCACTTAGTAAAAAGCGGTTATTTTAATATTACAAACAGACACTCCAATTTTATTTATATGTATAGATTATAACCCATCCCCGTATTTGTTTTCAGAATCCAGTGCAACATGTCACCGAAATATTAAAGGACATAGGATTCATCAACATAGATGTGCAGTTGAAAAAGATGACATACTTTTTTGAAAATATTTTTGAATTGAAAGGTACCGAACTAAAATAATGTAGGCCGAGGGCAAAAGGAAAATAAATAAAAAGATATAGTCAGACGAACACAGCAACTGCACGGCTGTAAACTGAGCAGTATTTCTACTGTGTGTACCTAGTACCTACTGTACAATGGACTGGGGGCGATCCCAGTATATTTAATTATACAACGTGACTCAGAAAGTTTATGCAACCACTTGAACCTGCGTTGCTTAAGCGTATTTTTATTCATTATGTGAATTCAGAAATTCGATATTAAAATAAAAACTTGTTCCCAATAAGTTCGTATATAAGTGTGATTTTTAGTAGCACAGTTCTTTTTTTAATAAATGAATACAAGTAGTAAATGAAATATGCAAAGAATATGATAGGTTATACGTAATAGGTTGAAAACCAAACAACCCAAAGTTCGCCAAACTGTGCCAACAAGGTCTTAATTAAATACTTAGTAACTGTTACTTTTTTTTAGACTTGTTGAGAGCAGTGGAACCTTTTGGCATGCCGGATGACGTATATGAAGAATTTTTCCTCGACTATATGGCTGTTGGCAGAGATATGGATATTTTTGATAAAAATTACACTGGCCTGGGTGATCCCGATAAAACAGTACCGGTCCATTATGAATTGTTAGTAGTTCACGTTACTAAACCAAAGTGTCTTCCAAATTTAACTAGTTAATAAACTTTCGTTATTAATTATTACTGTTCTTTGTGTGTTAATATTTTTAGCTCAATTGAAAACAAATGTACGGAACCAATCTTATAAATAACATTTACTAATAGCCTGAGCTGGGATATTGCTCGTAATTCGCTTGGCACCAACTAGCCTAAACTAGACCAAATTATAGTTTACTCCTGTCAAACGGCGTTCGCTATTCTGTTAACAGCAGATTAGACTAATTTTGGTTTGACAGCTCCTAAAATTGGTTTAGTTACTCAACTTAGCTTAGTTGGTCATTTTTGTATTCTGTTGTACACACTTTACGTCAAATTGCGTCTAAAATTAGAAACGTCAAACTATAATCCGCCTTATTTGGTCGGCATCGAATTTGGTGCCATCTAAATTTAGTTCGTAGGTTTTCAGGTGATGTTTTTATTAAGATAAGTTGTGAAAAACTATTTTATCAAACACGATGGAGGAATATGTGGTTGCGGCTCTTGTGGATTCATCTGAAAGTGCTAATTTTACCAAAATAATAATAAAACAGAGCCTACTTCAAAGTACTTACTTGAAACACAAAATTAAGGCATTTGCTTTCTAACCGTAGAAACTATGAAGAAAGAATACGCCTCGAAGGCCTAAGAGCACATATTGGAATGTGCCCTTCGAATTAGCAGAGAAGTTTAAAAAATCTTTTGTGGCTTCACAAGTTTGCAGCACTTCAATTACTGAATACTCTAGATGATCCGCTCTTAGTGGAGGGGCACATCCCAAAACATATAAAGGTTTGCGATTTAATATTTTATACAGATACCTAATTACTTTTTACTTGTTTATAAATACATCAACATGACACTTTGCAGATTTTAACAGCACTGCAATTTTACGCTCATGGGAGCTATCAGGCTGCTGTAGGCCAAGATAGTTTACCAGGAATGAGCCAACCAGCAGTGAGTAGATGTTTGGGAATAGTGTTGAACATAATTGTGCAACAATTGACACCCCAAAATATAAAGTTCCCTACAACACAGACGGAGAAAGAATCTGCAAAAACTGAGTAAGTTTCATTTCATATCCACTAAATTGGTTTAGTAATTTTTGAGCTCATACATTATAAACAAATAAATAAATAAATATCGCCATACGAACACATAACCAAACGGTCCCACTTTAAGCTTAACGCTTGTGTTGTGAGTACTGTACAATGGACTGAGGGTGAACTCAGTTTATAATACTTATATACATATTAAACATCCATGACTCGGGTACAAACATTCGTGCTCATCACACAAAGCTTGTGTCCCTACCAGGATTGAAACCCAGGACTCTCAGCGCAGAAAGCAGAGTCATTACCACTAGGTTAATCAGGCCGTCGAACCAATATATCTTTTGTCTTTATAATATTAGCATAAAAAAATATCTTGACATCAAGTTGTAACATGTAAATGTTTCTACTTTTGCAGATACGGATGAGAATTATACCATTGATTTAGATCATACTGATAAGCTATCTATGGTGGAAGAGTACATTGAAACAGATTTCCTTGCTGAAGCAAGACACATTTGGCAAGTGTTAATAAACACTATTTTACTCAAAATTAATAAAAGTATGGCAAATCATAAACAAGACTTTAATTTCTGAATTATTATAATAAAGCTTTTTACTTATTACTATGTTATCAATAATCAATAATAAACATCAACATTAAAAATAATTAACAATCAAAATAATAAACAAATTTGTAAGTAATAGAATTTGAAAGGCTTAAACAACAAGCTTCTGCACATGGGGGCCATTTGTTGCTCACACTCAATGAAAATGGCACTACCGAAGATAACAACTATGCAATAAATGCTTAGTATTACTAACTTATTACATAGTATTATGGTACACTTCCAGGCGGCAAAATCCATCCACATAGGCATGCCCAACAATATCCAAAATTTTGGATTCTATGTCTGTCGGGGCTCCTCCTGCCGGTTCGTTCGCACCTTGCGAGCCTTGGTCTATAACTTCGCCACCCACACACTCCAAACCTGTTGATAAAAAAACCATATAAAAACCATTTAGATGAAAAAAATGCATAATATTCAGAACACAAAACTTACATGCTCCCACTGCTGTACAGTTCTTCTGCAGCCGAGTTGTTTGAGCTCGTCGTGGTTGGTAGGGCCCCCTAAAAATCTACCACGGCAGAATCTGCTTGGTTTCCTGAAAATATAATTGATTTTTAGATAGATGTCCTCGCGCGTCGATGTAATTATTACCATTGATTGATTATAAGTAAAACAAAACTTTGAATCCTTTCAAATGCTTACCCCTCGCTATTTTGATGTTGTTGTGGAGTCGCTCCACAAGCATGTGGAGTCGCTCCACAAGCAACTCCTGTTGTCTCTCATTAGACCCTTTCCTATCGTTTTCCATATTAGATTCAAGCCACTAGATAACTTATTACAACAACTACAATGTAGCACACCCGTCTGATCTGAAAACGGTGTTTTGTTTACCTACTGTCAACAGATACAAAATCGAATTTACCACAGAACAATAGATATGGAACACAACCACAGACGATATAGAACAAGTCTCTATAATTTATTATTGTAAATATCATAAAAAAATAACAATTAAAATATTTAGACGCCGACATATATTTTAAATTAAACTTTTATATATATCAAGGTTATTTTAAAAGAATTTAATCATGTTATTTCGATTTTCTTTTCCATTCACCTTATTTTCATTCATTCTTCAGATATATTTTTTAAATACTGGCAACATACCTCAATTCAATTTAGGTGCTGTCAAAATCAAATTAGTCCTGTCAATTACGATATTTAAATTAAGTTCGATGTGACAACAGAATTGATTTTAATGATTTCTAAACTATACTTAAAATTTTAGCTAGTTTAGTTAAGTTTAGAGAGTGTGCAAGCGAATCAGCACCATTGTCGCCTACTTTGTCTTGTAATTAAAGATATATAAAGTGTACTTTAATGCTGTTATAACGACAAGCTTTCATTATAATACAATTTTGTTGTTGATTACATTTCGTTATGATCTTCTTTTTAATAGACGAAAAATATAGTAAAAATAAAATAAAATAAAAGTAAAATTTTTAACATACGAAAAATAAAAGTGCTAAAAAGTCGACATGTATATAATATATATAATGTTTTTTTATAAACAAGTATTCAATGATAAGCAATAAATAGTGTTGTTATTATTGCTTTTTTTAGGTTTTTATAATGCTTATGGGTGCTATAACGTTGTCATATAAATATGGACATACTATGGACATATGAACATATCCCGGAAGTTATTTAAGTTAAAATATTATTCGGACATATGTATCCTCCTAAAGTCATAGTTTTCAACGGTATAATATTTTTTTTATTTATAATCATCTAAATTATTTATAATCATCTAAATTCGCAAGCAAACACAATTGATGACATTGATAACTAACCTACGATAACGGGTCAGATTCAAGGGCGACCAAGGACGGATCTGCAAGACCTTTATAAGACAACTAGCTGCGCCGCGCGCTGTTACCCGCGATTGAAAAGTTAATTTAAAAAAACACGGTTCCTGTATGCTATCCCATAGGAACCACGCATTTTTTCGGGATAAACATTAACCTATGACATTTTCTAACCCCAAAACTACCACTACCTATGCAAACAATCATGTCGATCCTTTGCTCTATGCAAAATTGAAACAAATCTATCCCACGGGAACCATACATTTTACTGGGATAAAAAGTGGCCTATGTGCTATTCCAGACTATTATGTATCGCTGTGCCAAATTTCATCCTGAAAGAGTAACATACATCCATCCATCCAAACTTTCACATTTATAATATTAGTATAGATATAGCGCAATGTTGTATAGGGAAAAATACCTACTTCACAGCGCTCACGATCTAAAGCAATTCGCCTTGAGCAGCACGATGCAGGGAGGTCCATAACACATGTAAGTGTAGAATTCGGAAACCTCTTAGGCTACGTCCAAATACAGTTTTAACACGCGATAACCGAAAATGTGTGGTTCGAAGATATTAATTAGGACCCCAGCTAATTCAAAGTTGTATGTTCGAACATAAACAAGTAATTGGTTCTGCCATGCCTCTACATTAGGGTCACCAAAGGGCAACATCAACATCAAATAACATTGTTAGGTCAAACACAGTTAAATCACTTTTAAGCAAAGGAAAATAAAATGTAATGTGCATTTTTAACCATTTACGTCAACATAGTTACGGATAATATTAGCTTACTCAAAAAACCTGTAGAACTTTATTATGGTTTCTGTTTTTTTTTAATATTGCGAGACGAACACAACAACTTTATTGTCCCACACTAAGGCGCTGTCTCCACGAGCGAGAGAATCGGGACGAGTCTCCACGAATCACGAATCTCCACGAACGAGCGATAATTTCGCCGCGTATCGTCACGACTCGTAACGGTATCGCCGCGTTTCCCACATCATACCAATACTTTGCTTTAATTTCTCTGTTTCGATACTCGGCCAACTGAACATCGTAAAGGGCAGGTCTCTCTCTCACTTCAAGTATAAACTTTTCAATATCAAACATTGTACTATTGTTTAAAAAACTTGTCGAAATGTCCTTGCTTGACGAGAGGCAACGCTGAAATGACGCTGCGTTTGACAGTGCGCCCGCTGCGCTGCGCCGCGCTGCGCGCTCGTGGCGCTCTCGCGACGAGCGCGCGGCGGGCCCGCTGCTAGTCGCGACGGGCTAGCGACGATGTAACGACGCTTCGCGCGCTCGTTGCCACTCGTCGCATCGCGGCGATAATATCGCCGTGTGGAGACGGCTTCTAGAGAGTGTATAGAAATACGTGCCACGACGATAATTTCGCCGCGATTCTCTCGCTCGTGGAGACAGCGCCTAAGCAACGCTTGTATTATGGGTACCGTACAATGAACTGGGTGCGAACTCAGTATATATTACAAATATAAATATTAAACATCCACGACTTGCGGACAAACATTCGTGCTCATCACACAAAGTTTGTCCCTACCAGGACTCGAACCCGGGACACTCGGCAAGGACAGCAGGGTACACCAACTGCGCTAATCAGGCCGTTAATGTTTTTTTGTTATTTAATGATCTATCTTTTAGTAGGTCTACGTATGTGGAATCGACTAACATTATAGTCGCGGGAGGCGGACATAGCATCGGGACTTGCGGTCACTAATGGTGACACACAGTTTCCCTTAGCACGTTAGTCTTGTTGTGTCGTGGGGGCGTATTAATAACTCCTATTTCCAGATTCATGTTCCGGCATATAACCAGTATTCTGCAAAAAGCTCCAGCTAACAGTACTTTGTCGTATATCTGTATTGTAATTTTTCCGACAACGGTTGGAAAATGATAGTTTATAAGGAACAAAGTAGTTTGTAATATCTCCCCCCCCCAAGGGCATTCACTTTTCCAACCCCACCGGCAACTATCATCACACATTAAAATTTTATTTAATGGTTACGTAAAAACAAGGTTATAATTAGCCAGCAACACAGCCCTATATTATAATTCGTATTTTTTACGTATCAGTAAAATGGGGCATTTACATATCCCACTGGATTTATTGCATTGTACCGTAAAAGGTATGTAGTTTATAGCTTGTGATCGTAATCTTGCGCAGGTGAATTAATCTTTTTAATAAACGCCGACACCACCTCTCTAATATAGAGAGGGTAAAAGTATGGATAATGATACAAATCCTGTACCTGACTCATTTGATATAAATTGGTCCGTTTTTAACAAAATGTTCAATGTGAATATCATCAGCTAAAGGTACGAACGTAGCACGAACAATTTAATAATTCATATTTTTGATTTCATTGTTTTCGTAATTCACTTTTATTTGTATTTTAAATATCACCAATAATAATAATAAGCTTTTAATATGGCTAAAAATGTATTCTCTATTTCACATCAAATTTTCCATTTGTTTTGTATTGTTTTGTCTACATGCAAGTTGTCATTTGATATCTCAACTCAAGAATCGGAACGGAACGCGCCAACCGAAAAATATTAGATTATTGTTATTATTATTTCGAGCCACAAGGTAGAAATAAGATCTCTTCCTAGAATAGAAGACCCCAACTGGCAAACTTACCCATAACGTAGATATTAATAAAGACAGCAATTATTTTAGTAATTCCAGAATTTGTCACCATGAATAATCCTGAATTATATAGCAAAGCGAATGGAATGACAAGATCCGCTGCAATTAATTGCCTAACCGAGTATATTCCAAAATTAAAATGGAGGATTGAAGGCGGCAAGGTCATAGACTTGGGTTGCGGCGACGGTAGTGTCACGCGCATCATGAGAAAATATATTCCAAGCAACTACGAGCTTATTTCGTGCGATATTAATGAGAAGATGGTGCAGTATGCGCGGGAGCACTGCGCCGAGGATGACATTACGTTCCGAGTGCAAGACGCGGAGGGAGATCTCGCGGAGGACCTGAACTGCGGCTTTAATCAAGCGTTTTCCTTTTTCCTCTTCCACTTCATACAAAATCAAGAGTAAGTTTTTCAATAACAGACCCATTAACTTCTTTAGATACCTACCATAAATGAAATGACATGTCATATATTTTTATTGACATAACATACGAGGTATGTTGATAAGTACCTTGGCATAGTGCTTTTTTATATTTGTGATACTTTTACTCACATTGAACTATCCCCAAACTATAGAATTCCTTGTATTGCCATCGGGCACTAGACAACTAATTATTCAACTAAAAAGTCCATGGCACGGGTACACACATTCGGGCCTTCACGTACCAAAAGGCTAAAGGCCTCTGCACGCAAACTACAATAAAACGGTAACGGTACAGTAATAAGAATGTTCTAATCTAATCTATCTAATCTATCAACCGATAGACGTCCACTGCTGGACATAGGCCTCCCCCAACGACTTCCACACACCACGGTCCTCCACCACTCGCATCCACCGGCTGCGTCGCAGGAAGCCGGTGGAAGAATGTTCGTATTGATTTTATTATTTTGGAACTTGTTTCTTTTTCAGGAAGGGCTTCAGGAACATCTACAGTCTCCTGAAAGGCGGCGGGGACTGCCTCCTGATGGTACTTAAATACGTGCCGATTTATAAAATGTTCGAGTTGGTTGCTCGCGACAGAAAATGGAGCAATTCCTGGCTGTCAGATCTTAGGAAGTTCACTTCACCGTATTATTATGTGGAGGTATTTAGTGATCTTTTTATTCGATTATACCATCCATAAATACATGTGATTCCGTACTTACTATAACTCTCCCTTTTTAGGAGCCCGAGAATGTAATAACAGCAATGCTCGAGAACATTGGATTCATCAATATCAATGTAAAACGTCAACAGATAACGTACGCTCTGGAAAATGGCACTGAGTTGAAGAGTAAGCTATGTGTATTTCGTTATATACACCCGCGCAGAAGGTTATATTTGATGGTCAGCATCTACGGTCAATTTGGGTCAATGCCATAGTTAACCGACTCCGTACGCGCAGATATTAGTATGATAGTAAATAAAAGTATAAAACCCCTGGGCTAATATAATAATAATCAGCCTTTTATATTATGTTTGTAACAAAACTTATAGCAAGACCTAAATTTATATTAGCGCCATCTATCAAACGTTGCAGAACTAATAATTGTATCGGAACAATAGTTGTTACGCATTGTAAAACTGAGGATACACATATTCCCCTCATTGTAAATCCATTTTGTACCTTATATATATATATATAAACATTTATGTTCTTTCTTCATTTAGTTATATCGTCCAACACTCTAAACATATTCAAACGTTCATTATTTTTCAGATTTGATTCGATCAGTAGAACCGTACAACATGCCAAATGATGTTTTTGAAGATTTCCTGCAGGACAGCGTGGGCGCCGCTCAAGAGCTTGGGTTACTAGATGAAACTGACAAAACCTTCGATGATCACGTTAAGCCGATAAATTATAATTACATATTACTTGTTATCCATGCTAGTAAACCACTATAAATAACCGTACCTAAGCGTACGTAACCTTTTTTTTTTTTATTTTTTTTTTTTTGTTTCCGCTGGGAAATGCATTTACGCATACCGCCCAAGCCCGGGGGAGCAAGGACGGTTATGTAGGACTCCTGGAAGAAGTCCAGACTACCCACTAAAACCCAGCGCCGCCCTCTCTGCCTTTTGTGGGGCGCCACGGGATCGCTCTACGAGCACGCTACCGTGACGCCCCGGCGGATACCTCTGTTTTGGGGCCCCCCGGCCCCATTCCGGCATACTGCTGCCGTTAGGCCCTCTTTATGACGGGGGCAAGAGGCGAGCGTATCGCCCCCTTCTCCGCCCCCGCCTCGCTCTGCGGATCGGGTCGGCCAGGGCATCCTCTTCCCTGACCCGTTCCGCGGCCTCCTTCTGCGACATTTTCGCAGAAGGAGACCATCGCCTCCCAGGCCTCCCTGTCGCGGAGCACAGCCTCCACTATGCTCCGCAACGAGAGGCGAACCCCACACCACACACTCCCGGAGCGTGTAGCCTGCCGTGTCCACGGGTGCATCGCACTCGTGGCACTTGGGGGTCACCACCCGCCCAGCGATCTGGTGCAGATACTTACCAAAGCAGCCATGCCCGGTAAGTATCTGCATCAGTCTATAGGTCAACTGGCCCCTCCTCTTGAGCCAGTTGACCAATTGGGGGCGGATGGCCTCCACAATCTCCCCGCCATATGTAGGGGTAGCCAACTGCTCCCCCCACCTCCGGACCACCTCCTCCTGGGCCCTTTTCCTCTCGCGCCGTACCGCCTCCCACTCTAGTACGACGCCCCTCGCCCTCTCCTCCGCCCGGAACCGGTGGACGACGGCCAACACCTCCGCCTGCAGCTCCCAGGGGGGATCCCCCGCCAGGAGCGTGGCCGCCGCCCAGGACACCGTCCGGTACCCTCTGATGGCCCTCACCGAGATTACCCTCTGAGGCCTCCGAAGAAGCCTCTTATTCCCCTCGGTAAGAGCCTCCGCCCAAATTGGGGCCCCGTTACACAGGGCCATACTCCGGATTACCCCGGAGTATAGCCGTCTGCACGAGGAGTTGGGCCTCCCCACATTGGGCAACAACCTGCCCAGGGCAGCGGCGGTGGAGATTAATTTCGGGGCTAGACGAGTGAAATGAAGCGTACGTAACCTCCCGTGACCATGGTTGTTGTAAAGCAGTCGAAACGTCGGGAACGTAAAAAAAGTATAATAAACGCGATAAAATCCGTAAAATGTGTTTTATTTCAATTGATGATTGCTTATATTGACGCGAATACTACACGTCAATATAAGCAATCAACACTATAAATAAGTTTGTATACTATATTGGTAAAGTCATCAAGTAACTTATTCAATACCTATTTCTTTTATTTTAAATCTTGTACGTTACCTAAATAAACATACCTAAACCGTACCCAAGTCAAAGTATATATTTTCTGTAGACCTATGCCACCTAAACTTTATTTTTTTATTCTGCAACCGGTTCGAAATCCACAATTCAGAACTCCATAAATGAGCTAATCGATCATCGTTTGAATGAAAAATGTTATTAGATGGATGATAATAATTTTTCTATTCTACGCGGCCGAAGTCGTGGGCAACAGCTATTATTTTTATCCCGCATCAGTCGACACAAGACTAATTATTGTATGTTTGTGAATCGGTGAGCTTGAACTGAGAAAATTTGTATCCATATCATTAAATATTTAGAGTCAGTCACTCGGTAGATAAGTTAAGTACATAACATACAGTCAATATGGATGATCTGCATAAATCCTTTTGATCTCTTAATCCTTTGGTATAGGTTCTTGGTTACCTGTTTTCTGTGATGAAAAAACACGTGCTTTATACTCATCTTTACACATACTCTAAATAGATGTATTACTGATAAGATAAATGATAAGCGAGTAATATAAAAAGGTATCTTACGTATTGGTATATGTTTCTAATAAAACAACATCCTACGTTGCGTTGCGTGTTTGCACAAATAGACCCGTCTCCACGATAATAAGAAAAAAAATATTGGACCAACATAGATTCATATCACGTCAGAAATAGGACATTGTTATCATGTAAGTAATGACTTGATTCAGTCGTCTATGGTTATGCCTAAAAAGGGAGTGATAGCTAAGTTCGTGAGACACACTTGCTGAAAACTAAGGTTTGCCAACCATGGCTCTTGGATTTGCTTAAATCTTATTTTCAATAATGATTATCTTTTGCTAAACAATTGAGCTAAACATTTCGAAGAAACCTGCACATCTTTCACAAGACGTCTGATGTTTGCCAAGTCACATTGGGTCAGCTTCTTGGACTATAGCACGAATTCCTTTCGCATTGAGGGAAGGTGTACCCGGTATAATTTCAATATCTCACTTCAAACCAACGTCGACGAACTGTAATGCACTTCTTCCTACGCAGTCGATAAATAGCGGCGTTTGATGAATATATAATTATAATTAACTTAAATATATAATTGAATTAATATGAATTATTACTATTAATATAAATTGAGCATCAAGGTTTGAGTGTTTATGTTTACACAATGCATTTTCCTTGTTTGGTGTGCTAGAAATACAAATGAACTGAAACGACCACTTGAGTTAATTATGTTGTCTGCCTTTAGAATAATAATGAACAAACCAGAATTATATGGAAAGTACAGTTCATTTATAAAAGCGGCTGCTATTCATTTTCTGAACGAGCATGTGGGGATCATGAAATGGACCAATCAAAACGAGAGCGTTATAGATTTGGGCTGTGGCGATGGCGCCGTCTCCAGCATCATAAAAAGATATGTTCCCACTAAAGATGTGAATTTTATCGCAAGTGACATCAGTGAGATCATGGTGGACTATGCAAGAGAGCATTACTCTAAAGAAAATATTACATTCAGAGTGTTGGACATGGAGGGCGAGCTGCCGAATGAATTGAAACACAATTTCAATCATGTGTTTTCTTTTTTTGCAATACAGTTTATCAGAAATCAGGAGTAAGTTTTTTAAATGAAAATACTGGTGGTAGGCTTCGGCCGTGGCTAGTCACCACCCACTGAACAAAGCCATGTCGCCAAGCGGCCTAGCCGTGTTCCGGCATGATGTTCGGTGTTGCCATTCATGGATGGCGGGTCAGATCAGTTGCGCTGCATGTGCCTAGTGAATGTAGCGTCTCGATCTACTACCGCCTTCCTATCTAGGCAAGTATGCTCCATCGTAGATCTCATCGTCACTTACCATCAGGTGAGATCGAGATCAAATACTTGCCTATAATGTAATAAAAAAAAAAAAAAAAAATACCACAATACGTTGATAATAGGTAACAATAATAATATACTTAGAAGAACACACGAACTATAGACTCCCCTAAGTAACGCTTCAATAATTATGGGTACCGTACAATGGACTGAGGGCGAACTCAGTATACTGGATATTAAACATCTATGACTCGGGTACAAATATTCATGCTCATCACACAAAGATTGTCCTTACCAGGATTCGAACCCGGGACCCTCGGCACAGAAAGAAGGTAATGACCCTGCTTTCTGTGCCAACTGCTCTAATCAGGTCGTTAATTGGTGTTGCCACATAATAATTTAAACTGTTTTTAGGAAAGCTTTCAGGAATATTTACGACCTTTTAACTGAAGGGGGAGACTGCTTCTTATGTTTTCTGAAACATATGCCATGTTACGATATCTTCATACGATCATCTCAGCAGGACAAGTGGAAGGAGTGGATTAAAGACGTGAATAAGTTCGTGTCACCCTACAATTATATAGAGGTACGACATTCTCATATTATGACGACATACATAATGTTCCATTACAATGACAAAACGTAATTATCTCTAGCTATCTTGGCGGATGTTGTCCTGTCAAAAAAGCACTTTTAGTTCTTCCCGAATTTATCAATTTTCGGGATAACTTGTGAAACTTTCTTTTCTCTACAAAACTGAGCCGAGAACTATTAAAAATATTTCCAAAAAGAAATTAGACAAATCGGTTCAGCCGTTCTCAAGTGATGCGCTTACCAACAAACATCAGTCAATTGTTATTATATGTAGATGATTAATGCACTGAGTTGATGTAGTTATTACACGAAGTAATACAATAGGCAAGACTATGGATTCAATGTTATTTGTTACGTAGGATTCCGAGCAAAAACTAACGCAAATGATGAAAAACATTGGATTCACCAACGTAAACGTCAAATGCAAAAAAATGAAGTACGAGATGCAAAATGGAAAAGAATTTAAAAGTAAGTTTACTAAAGGTTGATATTTTTAACAAGTATATGAATGAAAAAAATACTTCTTCACAATTTTATAAGGTCTCAAAATGTGTAAAATATTGTATTTATACGTTACTACTTAATTTCAAAATATTAGATTCGCTACGGTCGTAACTCAGGGTGGGGGGTGGGGGAGAATTGCTCCCAAGAAAGTCCAGTTAAGGAAGTCCAAATAACACTGCTCTACCAGTCATAATAACCGTTAGAATTCCGTAACCATACGGTCCAAGGCCAACACAACGAGGTAGTTTCATTAAATATACTTTTATCCACAGGCTTCATGAAATCTGTGGAACCTTTCAACATGCCGAGTGACGTATTCGAGAAGTTCGCCAATGATAATGTCGTTACGGCACAACAGATCGGCATAATAGACAAAACCAGCAACAGCTTTGAAGATCACGACAAACCAGTTGAATTCAATTACCAAGTTCTTGTGGTTTATGCGTCTAAGCCATAAAACATATTCTTTACCCGACTACGGCAAAGCTTAGAGGACGGGTTATGAATTTTACACAATTACAAATTAACATCAACTCATTATCTACTACTACATTAGATAGTTAATTTATGACGTTGAAGTGCATAATATGTGAATAATCCATAAATTAAGTAATTAAATGTTTCAATGACCGCAATTCAATGATCGCTCAGACTTATAGAAGTTTGAATTCATTATAATGGTATAATAAAGGATTTTTAAGAAGAAAATTAATGTTGTGATGTCTGTACACGCACCGGAAAACGTCCCATTAAAAAAAACGCTTTATGGAACCTATGAATGTAGATAAGACAGTGTAATTGAGTCTTTATAAAATGAACAAATAATCGTTAAATCCAATTACCATTTTTTTGCGGGATTTAAATGCTATAGGTACGTCATCATCATCAAGACCTTCTGCTAAAGCTGTGAGGCCTTGTCCTTTGCCGGCCTCTTCAAAGGATATCGACTTATCTACTTGGCGCGCCCTGCGTGGCCTCTATGTTTTTTCGGTCACCGTACCCCGCTGAATTGCTCCCTTCCCCACCATAGAAGCAGGTACAGTCAGCATGAAACGAACCTAGCACCATATGAAATGAAAAAAAATGACTTCTTTTCTAAGTCAGAAAATATATAGTATTGTCTATACCTGATAATTATCTAATAATGAATATATTAACCCCTGAATTTATAGATATTTCATCGTTATATGGAACTGCTCAAAGCAGACTTTATCAAACGAAAGTTATAAAACGTCTATGAATCCGGGGGTTAAAAATTAACTATGACGCATAACTGAAAAGCTAAAATCAAATTAGACGTATATCCAAACAGCACATTGCAAATTATAGAAAAAATAACAATATAGAAGCACACATCTATTACCTATAGCACAGATATATGAGAGGAGATATGTTATGAAAGCGGTGGGCTTGCGCACAACGTTAGCGTACATTTGGCATACGTACAGTTTTCGCCGTCAGTCCACTGCAACTGTACGTCGGTGCCGGTGCTCTAGGTTTTTTCAAAATGCCGTGTTGTTCCGTGGTTGTGTGCAAAAATACCAGCAGCAAAGTGAACTACGCGAAAGATGGAATCTCATTTCACCGGTAAGTATTAAGTATTTTATTATATTCGTCTTTAAAATCATTAAAAACAACAAATCAAAAAATATTTGTTGCCTTTATTATGTTATTTTAGTTTTCATGTAGCACAACGACTTTTTTATTTTTGTACAAAATATATGGCTCTTTAAGTACCACCTATGTTCGCTACTGAGTGAATGTACGAGGCAATGGACAGATCGTCTAACGATACTTTGAATAAACTGGTGCGTCGCGTGGTACGGCCGCTGTATACGGCGACACATCAGTGATGTGCTCGTGCAGGTCTACTGTCGTAGGTTATCGATAAAATTATCGTATGAAGAGATTTTTATAGTTTGATGAAGTCAATCTCAAATTATGTTTTTAACTAATTTTGATTATTTTACAGTGTATACAAATCCTAAACCAAAGGCGGTAAAGTAAGTTGGCTCGCGCATAAACGGTTCCCGTATATAGTGAAGAAGCACTCGAAGCTTTCAAATCGGCAATTTTGAGTACCTACTGCTACTTCGGAGTGGAATAAATGTTGTAAAGGTTAGTTTGTGTGTATGGAAAAGTGCATGAAATACCACGGGGAATACATTTAAAACAATAAAATGTGTATACGTTCTAGTTGTTTATTTTTCTCAAATGACAATACTTAAGACGCATCCCACGTTTACTATATTATGAGGTAATATCCAGGGATATTCTTGAAACCTTCTCTCTATTAATTGGTGTTGCTTTTTGTGTGTTTGTTGCTTTTGTGTATTTTTACAATATCATAATTTTTTAGGTAATCTTTTAGTAATATGTAGTAAATAAATTTCTCACTTTCGTTGCCATATCATTGAAGATAATATTTGGCTAAATTAGAAAAGCTCGTTGCCTTTATCCGAAACATGCGTGTAGCTGTCATTGTAATATGGTAGGATAATAGTTTTTTTATCTGTGGCAGAAAGTAATGTGATTTGACTAAAACTGGATTTCAGTGAATCTATAAATTATCGTTTCTTTATAACACACTATAAAGCCTATAGCACGATTTAACTAAACAGTGTTAGTAACGTGTTATAACCAACGTCTAGGTATAATTTCGACCGTAAATGTTTTAATAAATACATAATTACGAATCCAGCTATATTTTTTTAGAACTAGGTATTATAGTGTATTTTTCTATTACATTATTTTCGTTACATATCGTTTTTTATTTATATCATTCTCAAAACCCTACGTCATGATAAACAATAAGAAATTGAGGTATCGATAACTTTACATTTTAGTCTCTCACTAGTGTATATGTAAAATAAATTGCTTTTGCACAGCACAGCGATAACGATTGATTGATGTGTGAGTAATCTGCACCGTGTTTGTTAAATGGACGCTATGTATCAAGCGATAAAGTGTATTTGATTGTGCAGCACGCACCGAATTATTGGCACGCGTGTGTGTGTGAGACTTCGTATTTATTGGTTTTATGGAATGCATGTGTATTTGTGGCGAGTGGTGGAGAACAAAACGGTGACAGCGAGTTCCCATACATTTTGAACCGCACGGCATATCTCTCGTGATCTGTGACCTATAGCTTTTTATTTGGTAGTTATTGAGTACATTTTATTCGGTTTCATACAAAAGAGTCAATCAATTCGTAAAATTAGTTTTATTTCAAAAATCAATAAATTACGTCACTTGAACAGTTTATTTACTAAGCCAGACACTTTTTACAATGACTGTACGTAAGCTATAAATTATTAGTGTGATGACGATGATGTGAGATATCATTGCAAGTAAGTATTCGCATATAAGTGCATGTCTACGGTTAAGTTTATTAAAAACAACAGTGAACTGCAAATCTTTGGGTGTATTTGCTATTGTTGTGTATTGATATCAAAGTTAAGGGCTACGATACCAGTAAGTG
Source organism: Pheosia tremula (assembly GCA_905333125.1). Classification (NCBI taxonomy): domain Eukaryota; kingdom Metazoa; phylum Arthropoda; class Insecta; order Lepidoptera; family Notodontidae; genus Pheosia; species Pheosia tremula. Next base: position 6,322,120 of record HG995404.1, on the reverse strand, counting down.
CAAGGTCCTGTTTAACAATGTGATGGTAAAATAAATCCTATTCACAAGTTATTTAAAAAATAGTACATTTTATAGGTAATTTGTGAAATAAGTGAGGGATAGAGTTTATCAGCTCATTTCAATGCACGCGCATCGTAGTGTTATGTTCCTGGTGTTGGATATTCAGGATTTTTTATTTTAGAGGTTTTTCAACATATAAATATAGACACGTATATACATTATACATAGTTAGATTATGAATATGTATTGTCCCACCCAACAACAGTACGACAATACCTTATGATATTCTATGTGTGTATAGTTTTAATTAGTTTCCTCAGTAATGAACGTGCGATTATGCAATAAATAATTTAATATCCTAATCGTAGGTACATAAGGATTTAATTTATTTAAATTTAACTGTGTCTATAATATTTTGGGTTGGCAGTCACTCCCATTATTTTTTGGTTGATAATCAACGATCATATCTATTTTCCCCAAACTGATACAGGTGCCGTGCAGTGAATCCACGTTGGCCTAAAGTATTTCGGCGGCATTATATAACTATATTAACTATTATGTAATTGTTTTTGGATTTAAATACTTACTTTTATGCATATCTCGTAATATATTTAGTTTATGTCCTACTGTTAGGCAACTATGTGTCTTGTAAGCCAGAAGCGAATATATAGGTCAAAAATATGGGAATAATTATTTCTTTCTTCATACGACTCATGCTAAGTCTATATTGTGTCTTTATAGGACCCACAATGATGAACAATCCAGAACTATTTAGACAAAGCAATGGGGCAACAAGAGCGGCAACCATGGATCTGCTAGAGGAATACACAGCGAAGATCAAGTGGAAGAAAGGTGCCGATAGCGCCATCGACATAGGCAGTGCTGACGGTAGCGTGACAAGCCTAATTAAAAAACATATGCCTTGCAATGACGTCACATTTGTCGGATGCGATATCAGTGAGGTTATGGTCCAATATGCAAAAAGCCGACTCAGTGCTGAGAACATTACATTCAGGTTATTAGATATAGCGGGAGATCTGCCTGATGATTTGAAAAGTGATTTCAATCACGTGTTCTCCTTTTTTACTCTGAATTGCGTTAAAGACCAAAAGTAAGTAGAAGTTATGTACTTATGGAATGCTCTCGGAATGCAGCATACATTGCTTGGCATGGCGTGTTAGTACGCAGCGCAATGGTGATAGCTATGCTTGGCTTTCAGTAGTAGGAAGTTCAATGATGATATAGTGTATAGCCACAATGATCTCAGATCAAAGATTGATGTAAGAATAGGGTCATAGTTGTGAATAATTAAGCATTAAAGATCAAAACTAGTTTCATCTCGGGAATCTATTTATAAAGCGCCTAAACGTTGGCAGCCTGTTTGTTGAACAATATGATATCATCGTTATTATCAGAGGTATTAAAATCGTTGATGGTATGTAGACACAATTCTTTTTATTCATGGTACTGCAATAAGGTCAAAGATTCATAAATAGATAGATGTTATTGCTTTAATAAACTTCATTTTACTTACGAGATTATTATCATTGAATGCTTTGTTTATATCTATTTCAGGCAGGCATTCGAGAATATCTACAATCTTCTAACGAACGGTGGAGATACTCTCCTAGCGATTATACAATCCGTACCGATGTATGACATCTTAAGTCACGTCGCCGAGGATAGCAAGTGGAGTTCCTCGTGGCTCAAAGACCTTGAAAAATTTATCTCACCGTATTATAAAATGCAGGTTGGTTTTCACTTTGAGCTCTATTTTCATGAACATTAATTATGTTTTTGGTCAAATAACAAATAATACCTTGCTAAGGTGTACCTTGATGAACACTTGTTCGGCCCTATTTCTGCGTGATGACAAACAGACAACAATTCATCAGGCGTTTCCCAATCATTTTGAATTTACGAACCTTTTACTGTTTATTATACTGACGTTATTATAAATAAATAATATAATAATAATAACAGCCCTTTTTAATGTCCCACTGCTGGGCACGGGCCTCCGCTCAATTGGAGGGGATTAGGCCATAGTCCACCACGCTGGCCCAGTGCGGGTTCGCGGACTTCACACATCTTTCGAGGGGTTCACTCAGACATGCAGGTTTCCTCACGATGTTTTCCTTCACCGTTTAGCAAGTGATAATCGTGGTTGAAAATAAGATTCGCACATGAAATCCACAAATCCCAGAGGTGCAAGCTGGGGTTTGAATATGCGTAGATTATATAGGTACCTACACAATTACTTTTCTCGACATCATAATTTTCATATTTAACAAGAGAACTGATAAAAGTGATAATACCTAACAGTGTGATTATCGTTCTCGTGTTAGCAGACATCGATATCATTTCAGTTTATAACAATAGCAATAAATCTCTTTGGTTACTCTTTACAAAGTGATTTTAATCAGAAATATTTTTCAGGAGCCCGAGAAAATAATAACCCAAATGATGGAAAAGATAGGATTTACCAACATAGATGTAAAAACGAAAACTATGATGTATCAAATGAAAAATGGGCTAGAGGTAAAAAGTGAGTATTTTAGTACTGAACTGGGACTCAAGTAAGCTGATTTAGCATTTCATTCATGTGCAATGAAGAATAATAATATTATTTCTTATCTTTTATTCATTAAATATTTTTTTTAGATTTGATGAAATCCGTGCAGCCATTCGATTTACCCGATGATGTGTTTGAAGATCTTGCGATGGATTGTGTACCAGTGGCGCAAGCTAGAGGTCTTTTGGACAAAACTGATAACAGTTTTGAGGATCGCGATAAGCCTATACCGTATACGTACACTCTATTGGTAGTATATGCTGATAAACCGTTAATAAAATAAAGTGTTAAGAAAGATTAAATATTTATATTTTAAAGCTATTCATTATTTTAAAATAAATCATACCTACCTAGGTCCTACCCTAGTTTAGCGATGCCTCATTTATAACGATAAATAATGATATTAGTTACGTTTGGATACAGAATGATTCAGGAACTCATTAAAAATATATAAAACATTAATATCCAAATCTAAATAGAAAAAGCAATTTCAAAGTTAGTTACTCGTTTACGTATGCAACAGTTAAGTAGTCAACTGATAACAGACAAACAAGGGCGGCCATTATACCTTGAAAGGAGAGAGATAGAGTTCAATCTCTTCGAAAGAAAAAAATATTAATTATGGAACTGACGGCCTGGTAGATTTTTCTGCTAGCGCGAGCGGCATGTCGATACAAAGGGTAAATTGCTGCCAGCTTTCTGGGTCCCTACTATGCAACGGTGGCAATTTCGAGGAAGTTTTTTTATTTGTTTTTTTTTAACTATGTATGACTTTGTTATATATATAAAACAAAGTCGTGTTGGTTACACTATTTATAACTCAAAAAAGGGGTTAGTCGATTTTTAAGATTTTTCAGAAGATTGATTTTTCCTATTTGTCTCCGCCCCGAATAGCAGAATAACTCTTAAAACATAAAAAAAAAACAAAAATGTCATAATAACGATAATTAATTTTCTAAAACATTTGATTCTGAGGTGGTATGTAGTTCGCCGGGACAGCTAGTAGGTCAATAAATTACATTTGAAACTAAACATAAATAACTAGTGATTTTATTATTTTACAATACCACCTTTATAAATAATTATTCAGAATCAGAATCAGAAATACCTAGCATAAACTTAAATTTTTAACCCCCGATGCGCCCGCCTCCGTGTAATAATATTGAGGGTCTGTCTGTCTGTGTGTCTGTCTACGAGTCTGTCCGTGGCATCGTAGCACCCAAATGCGTTAACCAATTTCAACGCAGTTTTAGTTTATTAGAAACCTGGTTTAATCGAGATGGTTCTTACCTATGTTTATTTTATATTGAAGTTTAATGGCGTTGGGGACCGTTTAGTAAATAAAAAAATCTTTTCAACAAAAAAAACGCCTTCAAAAAACTAAAAGCAAAACATAATCAAATCTAAAAATCTACCTTGTCTAACTAAATCAAAAATGTTGATTTGGTGCCAAACAAACAACTTAGTCGAGTATTGGTGGTCTGCGCCTAAGACTATACCTACAAATTGGTCCGCGCATCTCGTTACCAAGTATTACCTATTTTATTATTTGGCACCAAATCAACATTCGTTACATAATTGATTTAGTTAGACATGGTAGATCTTTGGATTCGAAATTATTTTGCATTTTACTATTTTGAAGACGGTTTGTTTGTAAAAAAAAAACAGTTTTTTTATGTTACGATTTTATTCGCTTGCTTCTGCTCGAGGCTCAACCTGCGGTAGTTCGATGAAACATAGCCTGTAGCACTCATGGATAATGTAACTTTCTATAGTGAAAGAATGTTCAGAATCAAACTTACAAGCTAACATATTAGTATAAAAATATAGTCAGTATTCATACGATATGAAGGAATGTATTATCATGTCCATAGATATGAACACTTTAATTCAGAATCTATACATATAAATAAAATTGGAGTGTCTGTTTGTAATATTAAAATAACCCCTTTTTACTAAGTGCATTTGGATGTATACACGTTACCTATACCGAAACAACATTTTTTACAATTTTTGTCTGTTTGTCTGTCTATCTGTCTGTCTGTCCGTCTGTCTGTCTGTCTGTCTGTCTGTCTGTCTGTCTGTCTGTTTGTTCCGGGTAATCTCTGAAATGGCTGGACCGATTTTGACGGGAATTTCACTGGCAGATAGCTGATGTAACAAGGAGTAACATAGGCTACTTTTATTTTAGAAAAAAAAATGGATCTCTCGAAAAAAAATTAAAACCAATGTTGCAGCGCTGCGCCTGATTAAAGTTTGATAGCAACAATCTGCAAAGCGTCCCGCGGGATCAGAACGCGAGCAGGCTGTTGCCAACGGCTGAGTCTTTGTTAAATACCACGCGGACGAAGTCGCGGGCAATAGCTAGTTTTCTATAAAAAAATACACAGTGTACGTAAATTAAAATGGCCACCCTTTAAAGAGAAAGAGAGATGCCCCCTCTATTGCGATGTCGATGACATGAGGTGTATTTCCTGTATATAGTCTGTGACTAATTGACGCCAGTCGGAGAGCGGAAATATATACCAGTATATAAACTGATTTAAGATCATTTTCATTCATTGAATCCTTACTAGTCATAATTAATGAGAAGTTAATAAAGCGTGTTTTTTTTAATAATTTGGAGAATAAATACAATTTAATAATAAAAAAGAAGAGAAAGAATTGTAAGTAACGTATATTTTAAAATATTTTTGGTAGTCTTTATACAGTACATAACCTAGTGTAAAGTAATTTAAAAGTTTAGCGATGTGGTTATACGAACCTCATTTCTGTGTTAAATAAACGTGAAATAGTGTTTGATGGTTTTAAGAAAGCGAACCATTAGTGTCTAACTGCGCAATTATTAGTTATTATGTATTAGAATGGATAAATTGATAAACGACTAAAATCGAAATAATTAGAAATATTACTACTAAACAAGATTTTGTATTTTTTACCATTAATGAACAAATCGAGTGATTAAAATTTAATTTGAAATAAACCGAGTGGTTTTGATAATTGTTCAATATTATTTTAAAATAATAGATGATGGGGTTTCCATATATAGTGGACCGAGAAACTCTTTCATCACCTTAAAGTTGAATATCATTTGCACATTGAAGAATCGCAAGGCCTATTTTTGTCATGTGTTATTTCTTTGAACTTAGCACGTATGAAAAATTAACCTTATTAGGTGTTTTAGTCAAAACTGATAAACCACTTTCATGGCCAACCATATCTATTAAGGACTTATCATTTGCTCACTTGAAAGCTTAACATTAATGTTAACTCTGTATTATTTTTAGTACCACTCAAAATGTATTTTTAATGAAAATATTTCTTTTTAATCAGTATCTTATAGTTTTAATATTGCCAATGTCATCTTTTTCATTCTGTTGGTGAAATTTCGTGTATTATGCTATAAACATCAGTGAGTATGTAGGTATCCCAAATAGGGTAAAAATAATAATTTTGATCATCGTCTTAAGCGGGAGGATAAACGCGTTTTAAGGATTCTCCAATCTGACTCTTATTACCAATATAGTTTGGCCGTGACCGTCTATCCGGTTCGCAGTCATTTTATTTAAAGACTATTAATTTGCATTTTTTTGCATATTTATCACCACTAACACGATGTATTGAATAGATGCAAAAAATATAAGGTGCTTCGGGCGGACGGTGACAAATTCTTTCATACTTTACGTGTTCGTTGACTAGATATTTTAAAAACATTATGATGATGCTTTGACACTTTTTCAAATTTAAGTAGGTAAGTAAAATAAATAAAAATCGCGCCCTATTGTGCCTTGACCTAACTAAGATATATACTTAATTTGCTATTCATTTTAAGACACTAGCTAAACCTATATAAATTTATTGGCGAAGCTAAATGTTAATTGAGTTAAGAAGCCATACATGTTACACTCAAACCTGTATAACCTGATAGCTAGTCATGGTTGGATTGGTGTCAGTACTTGTTATTCCTACTTTTGACATTCCAAAGTAACATATTGTTACTACATTATCCAACAAAATATAAAACTACTATATTTTTTCGCTCTCCTATTCTCGAACGTTAATAAGAAAAACCGACCAATTGCGTGTTGGGTCCCACACAAGATAAGTATTCAGAGCCGCCTATATTGAAAACCTTCCAGTACTCGGATGAAAATCGTTCTGACGTTAGGGCGTCATTTCGAAAGCAATACTGCAAATATAACTATACCAATGAAATGCTTCTACTGTTCAGAATGTATAGTAAGGTTACTCTCTAAGGTTACTCTGCTCTGAATAGTGAAAGATGATCTATGGCAATTGAATATACAAAATGATGAATAAATAATTAGTTTGGGAATTCAGATACTGAAAAAATCAATCAGAAAAGAACCATGTGATACTTTTTTGACCGATGGTGGTTCCGTACGTGTATTGAATTCTATTTCTTGCAGATTCTGCCACGGTATAGAAAATAACAGCCCGTATACTTTTGTTTATCCATACATATCTATTTAATGTACAAACGGACCAAGATACATAAAAGAGTATAAGGAGTCCGGACTGATATTCATTTGTTATAATATTTGTTTCAGAACTGCCATGAACGACCCAGAATTATACAGCAAATGTAATGCCATGACACGGACAGCTGCTGTCCAATGCTTAGACGAGTATGCAAGCAAAATGGACTGGGAGCAGAACGGCGACACTGTCGTAGATTTGGGCTGTGGTGACGGAAGCGTGACGCAGATAATAAAGAAATATATCCCGCACAATTATAAAAAACTCGTAGGGTGTGACATTAGCGAGAACATGGTCAAGTTTGCTGCGAGCCGAGAAATGGATGAAAGGACTATGTATAGGATACTAGACATTGAAGGCGATCTTCCGTTTGATCTGAAAGGCAATTTTAACCATGCATTTTCCTTTTTCACTCTACACTGGATGCAAGAGCAAGAGTATGTTTTATATTAAGGTCTAATTGAGTATCTATACCTTATTATATTAATTTATTGTTATCTAAATGTTTTTGCAGAAAAGCCTTTCGCAACATCTTCAACATATTGGCAGATGGTGGTGAATGTCTGCTATCATTTTTGGGATACACGCCGATCTATAATATTTTCAATAACCTAGGCCGCACTAGTAAATGGAGTAGTTCGTGGCTCAAAGATTTGGATTGCTTTATATCGCCTTACTACAACATGGAGGTATTCGTTTTCAAGCAGAATTTTTATTTAACAGTTGGTTCGCTCTGGATGCATTAGCCATTCCTGGTCACATTAATGGAAATCGGTTCAGTAAGCCCGTATCGCAACACAGCTGGTGTAGGAATCTCAGCTGTACAAAAGAACCGTCCTCAGCAGCTCGTGTGATTTAACAAAATAAAAATAAATAAGTTAGTGCGTTCGACTGGCGATATAAAAATAGTAAAGAACGCACGACTCCAAAACATGCTTAAAAAAAGTGTAAAACAGCTCAGTAGTCTACTGCAGTAAGTGTTATAGATATATTTTCTATTCTAGAATACGGAAGAAAGACTTACGAAAATGATGGAAGGCATTGGATTCAGTGATATAGAGGTCAAGAATAATAAGATATCATACATGATGGATAACGGATTGGAATTAAAAAGTATATTATCTTTTGTTGATTTTGCACACTCGTTTTGCCTTATGTTACGGTAACGTAAGCGTATTCCGTTTTGCACAACAAATTTCATAAAATGAAACGGTAACAGTTTGCTTTTTCGATGATACTACGATGACTTTATGAGTTCTTGCTTGCTCCAGAGCTCAATAAAACAAACAATTTTACGAATTCAGCAAAATTCCAGAAATTACTTTATACTCAATTCAATCTTTGTAACTCAAACTGCAGAAACGAATCAATTTTATATTCCAGGCTTAATAAAAGCAGTGGAACCGTACGCCATGCCAAAAGACGTGTTTGAAGACTTCATGCGAGATTGCCTCTCCGTCAGCCAGGACATCGGTCTATTGGAGCCTACAGCAAATAGCATCGAAGATTACAATAAGAAGATAGAATACAATTATAATCTTATAGTGATATATGCTAAGAAACCATAAGGTGTAAGAATTAATAAAATTAATATAAAAGATTTTAATCTACAAATAGTCTAATATTTATTTCTTCATATATCCAGATGATGCTATTCAATGCGTAATAACAAATCTTGCTAAATAGGCACATAGGTACCCTGGTCCAGGATAGCCCAAAGGCCATGATGTGCTTCGAGGTGTCCTCTCATGTCTTACCCAACCATTATACAGGCGGGCCAGTCCGTTGCTGGAACAGGCACTGAGAAAAACATGAATACAAAACATGGGGTGTTATAAAGTAAGAGCAAATATACTCGTATATGTGTGTTATGGATTCAAGGCAACTGATAAAAATAACTTAAAACACTGCCAATATTATTACAAAAATCAAGTTTATCTTGTTCAAATAACCGGCCGAGAGCATATCGGTAAGGCACATTAAATGTAGGGTTCCGTAGCCAAGTCGACCACGACAACTTACTGTTACTTGAAGTTGGTTTCAAGCAAACAACTAAGTCGAGTATTGCCGGTCCGCGCCAAAGACTATACCTACAAATTGGTCCGCGCATCTCGTTACTAAGTATACTTTTATTATTCTTCGTCGGTTGTTTAATTGGCACCGACTTCACATTCGTTACTTATTCGATTTAGTTAGACAAGGTAAATTTCAAGATTAGATTATTCTTAGCTTTTTTATTTAACAAATAGCGATTTTAATGATAGTGCCAGAAGTGATTGCAATAACTATTGCTTCTTATTGGAAATAAGTTGTGGGTTATTACGAATTATTGAAATAGGTCAATTATAAGTATTTTATGTAGTTTAATGTGGTTTTAATGAATTTTAAATATGTTATAAAGACGGTTACATAATAATTACCTTTAAATTTAAATCTTTCCTTTTATGTTGACTACAATGTTACGAGCGCCTTACCTACTTGTTATCACTACGTGTTATCACAATTTCACATACACTAAAATTTTTTACACGCTTTTATCGCAATTTCGTTTAAGACTCCCTTTTTGTTTTGTTCGGCAAACTCGATCAAAATCTTCAATTGGCGATGCAATGTTTCAAAAGCGCCATTGCCATTATAGTCAAATTATATCTATTGTTCAATATAACATAGGGATTATTGCGATTAGTATTAAATATGTTGTAGTAAAATCACATAAATTGTAGATACTTATCAATCACAGATAAAATTTGAAAATACGTATGATCCGCCTGATTAAAGGTGGTTCGTGAATCTATACTCGGTTCATAACTTTATAGTACCTTCTGGATCGGTCAGGTTAACCAGGATTTGTAATTTATTCACACTGCATATTGTCGATTGAACTCGGAAAGATTTAAGATAGTAATCAAAATTAGATTATTGATATTAATTTCTGTTAACAACACGAGATGATTGAAACATGATTGAAACGTGAAAAACGCAGATCCCGCGGGACGCATTGCAGGTTGTTGCTATCAAACTTAATTAGGCGCAGCGCTGCAACACTGGTTTTAATTTTATTTCGTGAGATCCTATTTTTTTTTAAATAAAAGTAGCCTCAGTTACTCCTTGTTACATCACCTATCGTATAAAGTCCCGTCAAAATCGGTCCAGCCATTTCAGAGATTGCCCGGAACAAACAGACAGACAATTTAAAAAAAAAATGCTGTTTTGGTATAGGTACCGTGTATCTAAATCTAAATGCACTTAGTAAAAATCGGTTATTTTAATATTACAAACAGACACTCGAATTTTATTTATTTGTATGTAATTCTATGTAGTCGTTTTTAATCTTTGTTATTATAAATTAAGTGATATTTATATATTTGATAAGAGAATAAAAACGAGAACCTTGCGCATGGGTCAGCTAAATCGTTAAGTATTTTTGAATAAGGTGCACACGTACAAATAACTGCTTCTGAAACATAGAAAATACTGTAAAATTTTCATAAATATTCATCAATATGAACCACCCGGAGTTATTCAGCAAATTCAATTATATGTCAAAAGCGGCTGCGGTTAAATATCTCAACGAATATGCAGGAAAGTTGAAATGGAGAAATAATAACGAGAGCATCATGGATTTGGGCTGCGGCGATGGAGCCGTCACCACTATCATAAAAAAATACGTTCCAATTAAAAATGCCAGATTTGTCGCCAGCGACGTGAGTGAAAAGATGGTGGAGTTCGCGAGAAAACGCTATTCTAATGAGAATATTACATTCAGAGTGTTTGACATGGGGGGTGAACTGCCGAATGAGTTGAAACACGAATTCAATCATGCCGTTTCAATATTTGCGCTGCACTTTGTGATGAATCAGGAGTAAGTGGAAATTATTATGTAATTAACCATAAACAGTGACCACCGAGTTTTTACCGGCTGTTCTCAGTAGAACATTCCATCCAGTCCACTCAAACGTCAGTGTTTCCTTTCCCTGATTAAAAAAGTTGATAAGGGTATTTTTATGGATTTAATTCATAACTTTGCAAATAATATTAGTTTTTTTTACAGTATAAAGTATAGATATACATTTATTTTTACAGGAAAGCGTTCAGAAACATTTATAACCTCTTGAAGGAAGGCGGCGACTGTTTTTTATGTTTCCTAAAATATATACCTTATTATGACATCTATGCGCGAATATGTCAAAATAATAAATGGAAGCCGTGGATCCCAGACGCGAATAAGGGTATTTCGCCCTACTATTACGATAATATGATGGTACGTATATTTAATAACTAGCTGCTACCCGCGACTTCGTCGGCGTGGTATTTAACAAAGACACAACCGTTGGCAACAGCCTGCTCGCACGTTCTCAGCCCCCGGGACGCATTGCAGGTTGCATATCAAACTTAATCAGGCGCAGCGCTGCAACACTGGTTTTTTTTCTTGAGATCCTATTTCTTTTCTAAAATAAAAGTAGCCTAAGTTACTCCTTGTTTCATCAGCTATCTGCCAGTGAAAGTCCCGTTAATATCGGTCCAGCCATTTCATAGATTAGCCGGAACAAACAGACAGACAGACAGAAAAAAAATTAAAAAAATGTTGTTTTGGTATAGGTACCGTGTATACATCTAAATGCACTTAGTAAAAAGGGGTTATTTTAATATTACAAACAGACACTCCAATTTTATTTATTTGTATGTATAGATAGGTTACATGTATCTATCTCGAAGCAGGTCTAGTTTGTAGAACACTCGCCGTGGAAACTGGGGGCCCAGGTTCAAACCCCGGCTAGCACCTCTGAGATTTCTTGATTTCAAGTGCGTATCTCATCGCACACACTTGTGCACTGTAAATCCTGTGTACTTTGCGAGTTTCGTTGAGCGTGGGCCCTCACCAAAATTATGTCATGACGATAAATGCATCACTATGTACAAGTTAGTAGACCCTCAGGCCGATTATGTAACTCTGCTGCAGACATGTTTCAATCATCTCGTATTGCTAACAGAAATTAATTTCACCTTATTGCGATTATATTAGGTTAATATTGCCGATTTCATACATCAAATAAATCAAATCCACCATGTTCCTGATTTCAAACGAGAATTGAATATTGTGTTTTTTAATAGGATGCCGAAAATAAGGTTAGGAAAATAATGGAAACCGTTGGATTTACTAATATAGAGGTCAAATGCGAGCATACAAAGCATGTGATGGAAAATGGAATCGAATTTAAAAGTAAGTGTGTTTGAAATTAACAAAGTATACTACCGCGTAAGAACGATACACATTCCTGAAATACTTGGTTATATATATGCAACAAAGCCTTATATTTTTCCTCAAGAAACAATGCCAATATTTTAAACATTTTCTCACAAACACACCAACTATACGGTTCCCAACTAAACAACGATTGTATTTTGAACACCGAACAATAGACTCGGGGCGATCCTAGTAAAAAAAACGAATGATGTTAAAAAATCTGGTGTCTGGTACAAATCTTTGTTACTCAAAGTTTGCCCCTACCAGGTTTCGAATCAGAGACCTCGGCACAGAAAGCAGGGTCACTACCACCAACTGAGCTAATCAGGTCATCAAACCCTTACCCTTACCCTACCATTTATAATAAAACTATGTCACGAAATAGGAACGTATTTTTTCAGACTTATTAAGAGCAGTACAGCCCTTCAATTTGCCAGATGATGTGTTTGAGGATCTCGCAAGGGAAAGTGTACCGTTGATACAGGAGCTTGGTTTATTAGATAAAGACTGTAGCTGCTACGAAGACCATGTGAAACCGATAGATTACAATTATGAAGTTATTGTGGTGCATGGAACCAAACCATGGAAAGAAAACGGTTCTATATCCATCTAGTTTATTGTTTACATTAATAACGCTGATATCGCATATGTTATGCTGGTTTTATATTAGATGGTAGCAACTGCTACTCGGTTCTTTTTGAGCAGGATGGATAACTTAACCATACCTTTAGGTTAAGTTATCCATCCTTACATACCTTACCTTTAGGTTACCGATCCCCCTATAGTACTAGCTGCTATAGGGGAACGTATAACAACGAACATTAGGCTAACGTATACATGTTTTTTTATACTTAACAATATGTTTGTATTACTAAATAAATTCACGCGTGTTTCAAAAAAATTAGCTCATGGTTTATTTTAATATTTTCTCGATTTCCTTATATATAGGGTTTCTCTATACATAACATATTTTTCACGTGCGAATCTCATTTTCAACCAAGATTATCACTTGCTAAACGGTGAAGGAAAACATCGTGAGGAAACCTGCATGTCTGAGAGAACCCCTCGAAAGATGTGTAAAGTCTGCCAACCCGCACTGGGCCAGCGTGGTGGACTATGGCCTAATCCCCCCTCACATTGAGGGGAGGCCCGTGCCCAGCAGTGGGACATAAAAAAGGGCTGGAATAATAAAAATATACATAAAAAATATGTCATTTAAACTGAGCTGAAAACGTTTAGCCTGTATACCGGAATACTAACAATGTTGACAATAACATGGAAAATAAAATTTTATTGGAATGTTTTTGTCCTTTTTGGTGTTTATTTTTAAATTTATTAATGCTAATCCTTATTAATCTTGACCCAAGATATAATACTTTATCACTATTCTAAGTTTTACATAGAGTCCATAATGAATGTTCAGTGATTTTAACGATTGTTAATGTAGTCATTTTATGTACCTTCAAGCAATGTATTAAATGAGAAAGATACAAAGAAAATAATAAGTTCAACTTGTTCATATTTCGAAACCAACATGATAACATAATTGTTTAACCAATAGAGGTTATAAGAGTTAAAAAATACTTCATAAATCTGATAACGCTATCATGTAAACAAAAAAATAAGGTCAGTGATCAATTAGCCGAGTAGATATGACATTTGCACTGCTTCCTTCTTCTTCTTTGTGATATGAATTCTATCTTTGTGAAAAGATATGAATATGGCCTCACCCACAACTAGCGGGTATTTTGCCAATGTCAAGTAATTAATAGCAATAACACATTCAATAAATATACATTATACATAAAATAATGGATGTGACATGATGATATCCACTGCTTCCTTGGTTTTGTCTCACCCAAATCTTATTTGACATGTGTACTGCAGTCATATCCATCCATTACTCCTAAGTAGCCAATAGAATATCATTCGACGCGTCAAACTGTTCATGTTGCAAAGTACCTAGTTTGGTGTCGTAAAATATGTATCGGAATAAACGATGATGACGAATTCTTGATCGGATTAAAATAAACCGGTTTTGTCATTTTACTGTAACACACCCTCGCATTGAGAGGAGGCCCGTACCCATCAGTGGGACATTAAAAAGTGCTGGTATTTTTTTTTTCAGTGTATAAGAATTAAACCTAGAGCCTTCCAAATCTACCTAGGAATACCTTTTGTCAGATATAGCAGTATTGCATAATTCGAATTTAAATGAGTGATTATGAATGATACACATTGTAATATAAAAAAAATGGTTGCTTGGAATTGGTTGCTAAAAAATGTGTGTATACGTTTGTACAAAGATATTGCTGTATGAAAAATATAAATCTGCAAACAAGACACTTAGCCTTCCTTCTAAATCGTGATCCAATATATCGTTCCTCATAATGATAAGTTGTGTAAGTACTAAGATTCTAAAAATTGTTATCCTGTTTGCCTGACGCAGTTCTGACTGGTAACCAGAAACCTGTATAAGCTGTAGGTGCTTGTTTAAATACTTGCAAAAACTAAATAGTACTTCTTTAGAAATGCATATCATATACGCGGTCAAATATAATTTATTATAATTCTCTCATTGTTTAATCTATTCTTTGATGCTTTTATAAATAATATTTATAATTATTCGATAAAAGAACTCGGCCAAATACTGTTACTTTAACTTAGAGAACACACAAGAATATTTTTAATACGGAAATTTTAAAAAGTTTTTTTTTAAGTTTAATTTCACCTCTCGTAAATATGAACAAACCAGAATTATTCAGCAAATTCAATTATATGTCAAAAGCGGTTGCTGTTAAATATCTCAACGAATATGCAAGAAAGTTGAAATGGAGAAATCATGACGAGAGCATCATAGATTTGGGTTGCGGAGATGGTGCTGTCAGCAGCATCATTAAAAAATACGTCCCAACTAAGGATGTCAGATTCGTCGCTAGTGACATAAGTAGAGAAATGGTGGAATATGCGAGAAAACACTATTCCAAAGAAAATATTACATTCAGAGTGTTGGATATAGCGGGTAATCTGCCGAGTGACTTAAAACACCAATTCAATCATGCCATCTCGTTCTTTGCACTGCACTTTATAACTGATCAAGAGTAAGTGTTTTTCTGGATCAAGTATTTTTACGTACAATATGTATGGTATGTATTATGTTATAATATTCTACCAGTAAAGATTAATGTTTCGTCCGGATTGCCTTATACTTGGTGAATTTAAAAATATTGGCAAAATTTTGTACATTTCTTGTACGTTTTAGTTATATTGAAATGTGTGGCATTTCTACAGAAATATTTAAAAAGGATATGAACTTGCGCTTCATTAGCGCATTAAAAAAATTGAGGTTAAAAGCGCTCATAATATCAAATTTTAGATTTTTTGGAATGATTTTTGTTTTTAAATTAGAATATCTTCTGAATCACCGTGTATATGGATCCTGCATACAAAAACAATCATGTGTGTTATAGGTATTTTTTGTGTAACGTAACCGAAATGTAGCATAGAAGCATAGTTTTAAATTTTACACCAAAGTTTAACATTCAATCTCAGAATTTTTAAAATTGGAATCATAAATCGTCTTTGTTACAAATGCCCTTATAAATAATTTGATCCTTTCCATATTTATAGGAAGGCTTTCAGGAACATTTATGAACTCTTGAGGGACGAAGGTGACTGTTTTTTGTGTTTCATAAAAAACGCACCGTACTTTGACATCTACGTGCAAGCATCTCAAAATAATAACTGGAAGCCATGGATAACAGACGTGAATAAACGTGTTTCGCCTTACTATTACGATAGTATGGAGGTACGTACCTTGCGATGTTTAATGGTGATAAGTCAAGCTATGGATTATAAGTCAAGCTATAAAATAACAACCTCCGAAAAACACGTAGTTGTTATAATGTCAGTCCTTTATTATCAACTGTACTCTATTAGTTTTGTTCTCTACTAGCTGTTGCCCGCATCTTAATCTAGGTATAGTACTAAAAAAGTAGAACGTTATAATTATCCACAGAATAACATTTTCCATACCAACTAGGGGCACCTGCTTTAAACTATGTTAACCAACATACATATTGGGAAATGTCGTACTTTTATACTATGGTCAGTATCCTCTTAAGTAGTATGTAAAAATAATAAAAGCATTTATTACAGAACGCCGAACAAAAAGTAACAAAAATAATGGAAGCAGTCGGATTTAAAAATATAGAAGTGAAATGTGAAAATCTGAAACACGTGATGAAAGATGGCATGGAATTAAAAAGTAAGTTTTATTGAATACGAGGTGGACTTCTCCACCATTTCTCGGAGAGAAGAATTATATTTGAATGGACTAAGCTCAAGAAATCATGCCTCCTAGGATAGTTCCAGATTATACGTCTTTTAGGCAATTGATTCTATAATGTAACGTGGTGAGTGTCCCATTGTACCAACCTACAAGTGTAAAGGATCACATCAGGATTGGAAGAACTACCGTCGCATTATGCTGACTAAAATACTGACAAATTGATGGAAAAGTGTAGGGAGTTCAAGCAGGATGCAGAAGAAAAATGGATTCGATTTTCTCCCTAAGTTCTATCACTGAAAAACACTTGACGATATCGAAGAAACTGTACCGCTCTTTTTTGATTTGCAGCCTATGATCAGGTGCCGAAAAATTCTCATCAGCATATATGGGATCACACGTCTAGCGGGATCTTTAAAATCTCTTTACGAAAGCTTAGTATGTGTTGTGTGTGTGCTTTTAACCTTCGGTTTGAAAGAGCTGGTCTGAGTATAAAGAATGAATGGGCTACATATCAAATGTTTACTGTTGCAGACCATCAAGCACAGACTTACTTGTGCAGGCCCCAACACAGTTATACGACTTGTAACAGGTGGAAAATTAAACAATTAGTATGAGACGAATGATACAATGTGTTTAAGACAAACAATTTTTTTTTTACTTTTTTTCAGATTTAATGAAAGCAGTGGAACCTTTTCATTTGCCTGATGATGTGTTTGAGAATTTTGCAAAGGATAGTATCGCAGGGTTACAGCAACTGGGATTACTGGATAATACCTGTACACGCTTCGAAGATCACAATAAAACCGTAGACTTCAATTACCAAGTTATTGTGGGCTATGGTGTCAAACCTTAGAGGAAAACTATTGGTGATACAACCATATATTATACCTTGATTTAAATGTGATTATTTACATTAAAAAAAACATTGTGAAAATACTTAAAATATATTGAAATAAAACTATTTTTTTTAAGGATTTTATCGCGTTTATTTTTAGTTTTTACGTTCCCGACGTTTCGGCTGCTTTACAGCAACCATGGTCACGGGAGGACTGAGGTGGTTGAAAATAAACGCGATAAAATCCTTAAAAAAAATGTTTTATTTCAATGTGTAGTATTCGGGTAAATAAAAGAAATCAATATACTTAAAATATACATATGTATACTCAAAAATTGCCGCTCTTACTAAAAATGTGCACGATGACATATGCATACCTTAACATTAATTATAATATCTACGATAGACGCTTATGGATATTTCTTAAACGACGCCATTGTATTTATGATCATTACATTTTTCTTCTTTGAAATTACGTTAACTTTAAATAAGAAGTCTCCTAAAAAGAATGAAGTGCCAAAAAACGTTCTCGTCAAATCCGTTATGTTGATTCTACAGGGGAATGTACCCTGAAAAAAAAATAAAGAGTCATCATATTATTATTTTTATTTTCTACCCTAGCGCAGGGTTTGCATTGGCAAGCTTCTTATTATAGATTAGCTGTTACCCGCGACTTCGTCCGCGTGGTATTTAACAAAAAGCGGACGAAGTCGCGGGTAAGAGCTAGTCTAAAATAAAGCCTAAATTACTCCTTGTTACATCAGCTATCTGCCAGTGAAAGTCCCGTCAAAATCGGTCCAGCCATTTCAGAGATTAGCCGGAACAAACAGACAGACAGACATACAGACAGACAGACAGACAGACATACAGACAGACAGATAGACAAACAGACAGACAAAAATTGAAAATAATGTTGTTTTGGTATATGTACCGAGTATACATCCAAATGCACTTAGTAAAAAGCGGTTATTTTAATATTACAAACAGACACTCTAGTTTTATTTATTTGTATGTATAGATTCTTAGAACAACATAAGAAAGTGTGAAATAGCTGACCGTTTGCTGAACACAGTTTTTGTCCATTTGATTGTATTCTCTGATAATACTCGCCAATGCGTAGTGCTGACATGGATGCGTTACTTTATAGTTCCACAGCATGTTCTTCGTGTTATTAACTCGGTAAACGTATATTTTTATCTACAAATTGAAAAATGACTTAAGTAATTGTTGCTATATCCATGAGCCAGGCAAATCTCTGAATCAGGTCGCTGCATGCGTACTTTTCTGAGAAACCTTATAAAGCTAGCTAAAGCCAGTATAGGTGAGATTATCATCGACTGCTGATGGAAATTGCAATACATGAAGATCAATATTAAGAAGAAACAATCAAATGACGTTTTTATAAAAAAAAAATCCTATTTAGTTTAACTGTAATTGTAAATTTTAAATTTTATTTATGAACGGATTTGTAAATAAGTTAAACTCAAATAAAATAAATGTTACCTATATACTTGTCTTACTTGTCCAATTAATAACCTCATTTTTATTTTTCGTCGGTCAATAAGACATTTAACCAACTTATTTGCAATGTATTCGTCATGCGTGTTTGCCCTGACCTTGAATTTATATCATATCTATCGGGTTTCAATCAATAACTAATAGAAACTATAGAATATCAATCGAAATACTGACCTCATCAACTTTAATCGGTGTAAAGATTGTAACATTTAAACAAATTATATATTTGCCTTTCTCTTGAGTAATGCCTGCTTTTAGGGAACTGATGCCTGTGTTCTTAAGGTAAGTTAGATTAAAGTATTTGTATTCCGCAACGTATGGGCCCTGAAAACATAAATTATTAAGAACATATTCTCACAGAATTAGTTGATCGATTTTATAAACACTTACGTAGTTGACTTTATTTTGTAAATCATTGTAACTGTAAGAATACACAATAGGTACATAAGGAATCAAAAGGAGTAGATAATAATACATTATTATTGGAAAACAGTGGGAGATATAAAAAAAAACGTTACGCTGCCGGGTAATTTACGCAACTAGAATGTTTTGTCAATTTTTGTAATTATATACCATAATTTACTTGTACGAGTGTAGTGGTAGTTTGTAATCATGTTATATATACAATGTCATAATGGGCCAATTAGGTGCGGCCATTAACCAAATTCAATGATTCACCGCACCGTTTCACCGAATTTTTAAATTAAAGTCTGTTTATTACTTATTTTTAATTTTAAAATATTATTCTATATTTTTTTAAACGTTATCATTACAACAACACTTATCACGCTGCCCCTCTTACAAATTGTGTTTGCTTTAAACATAAAATCGCCATAGAAAAACGATGTCCCAAAAAACGCTGATAACAAATCAGTCACATTCAGTATGCGTCCGTACGTGCCCTGAAAAGGAAAAAAACATTATTTTATTAAATATATAAAAGCCTAATTTTAAATGATTACTAGGTAGACAGCTAACGATGCATATAATGATACTTCTCCCTGCTTATTTTTTAAATATTATAAAGATATTTCGTTGAAGTTAATGAAATATTTTTAGAATAATCAGCACTTCGGTACTGAGTGCAGTGAGAGTCAAGTTGGTAAAATGCTTGCCTCGGTAACGAGGATCGCATGGTACAAACGCAGCTCGCGCCACTGGGATTACTGGATTCATGCTAAAGGGTGAAGGAAAACATCGTGAGGAAACCTGCAAGTCTCAGAGAACCGCTTGAAAGTCGTGTGCAGTCCGCCAACCCACACTGGACCAACGTTGTGGACTAAGGCCTAATCCCCTTCGCATTGAGGAGAGGCCCATGCCCAGCAGTGGGACATTAAAAGGGCTGGTATTATAATCAGCACTTCGCTACTGAGTATATGTTAAATTATAATATAAGAAAATTGAGCACATCATATCTCCAAGGTCCACGCAAGGGTTCAATAATTTCCACCCGGTACGATAGTGCATACAGCGGCGTTGGATGAAAGTGATCGTGTGAGCATTTAAACTGCTTATTACATGAATTACCTTTTTGACTAAACAATTATTGTCCACTTTAAGATGTTCCTTCAGCATGCTGCTTAAAGCATAGTGCTGGCACGGATCCTTTATTCTGTAGTACCACAATACATTCTTGGTACTATTGATTTTGTACACTGATACTTTTATCTGTGAAGTAAAGATAACATATTGATTTCTTATATTTTAACTAGCTGTCCCGGCGAACTTCGTACTGCCTCAGAATCAAATGTATGAGAAAATGAATTTATTGGTATTCTATCCCACGGGAACCATACATTTTTCCGGGATAAAAAGTAGCCTATGTGCTATTTCAGACTATAATCTATCTCTGTGCCAAATTTCATCCAGATCCCTTCTGCCGTTCTGGCGTGAAAGAGTAACAAACATCCATCCATCCATCTATACATCTATCCATCCATCCAAACTTGCAAATTTATAATATTAAGTAAAGTATAGATTACGCGAATATTACACATTAAGGTCAAATTATGACACTAGGACGTCAAACACCTCAGTCCTCCCCTGACCATGGTTACTGTAAATCAGCCGAAACGTCGGGAACGTAAAAACTTAATATACCTACACGAGATAAAATCCGAAAAAACTTTTTGTGGTAGGTAACTACTTACACTAGTTCGTATCCTACTTAAACAGCATCGGGGTCATTGGCAACAGTCGTAAAACCATCACGAACACCAATCATCATCATCATCATGAAATCCCGTGCCGAGTAGTGGGATATGAAAGAGCTATCATATCCCACTACTCGGCACGGGATTGTCAATGGTTTTTATTTTTTTACGAAAACTTTGGACATCTTTACGATGTAATTTAGTTTTTCGCGATTTTGGCATTCTGCATTGGATGTCTCCATGTATTAAGTTTGCTTAAAAAAAGACCTAAAGCGATACAACACTCCAAAGTTAGTAAAACTAGCGGTTTTGGTAGTGACCCTGCTTTCCGATCCAAAAGTCCCGGGTTCGAATCCTGGCAGGGTCAAACTTTGCAAGATGAGCACGAAAGTTTGTAGCCAATGGATGTTTAATATCTATATAAGTGTTATATATACTGGGTTCTTAGTCCACCCATAATACAAGCGTTGTTGTGGGCCATATAATTGGTGTGTTTGTCTGTCGGTATTATTAAAATGCTTTGTTTTCTTTTTCAGAAGCTCTGACTGCTGTCAACCCGTTCTCCCGCACTAAATGAAATCCCGTGCCGAGTAGTGGGATATGAAAGAGCTATCATATCCCACTACTCGGCACGGGATTTCATTTAGTGCGAGAGGGAGGCTTACGTTCACCACGCTAGTCCAGTGCGGGTCACTCATTCTCCCCTCAGTGCATAGTTCC
This sequence comes from Pheosia tremula, assembly GCA_905333125.1. Classification (NCBI taxonomy): domain Eukaryota; kingdom Metazoa; phylum Arthropoda; class Insecta; order Lepidoptera; family Notodontidae; genus Pheosia; species Pheosia tremula. The sequence continues at coordinate 6,300,286 of HG995404.1, read as the reverse complement.
AACTAAAGAGGCACTATTCTGTCTATTGGTTGATTATTCGAAAAATGTTGTAAGTTTCTGTGATTTATATGCGGTGGCTACTAACCTCATCGATTTTGACTGGGATGTGTATCGTAGAATTTAGATTAATGATGTATTTGCCGTTTACTTTCATACAATTTCCCGTGGAGTGACTCAGATTCTTACGGTCAGGATAGGTCACATTCAGCCAGCTACACTCTCCCACGTATGGACCCTGTTGGTATAACCAATACCTAGTTATTATGAGTCGACTTCTAAAACGAGGACAATCAATTGGACTGTTTGTTTTTTTTTCTATTTATGTTTCTGGATATCCATCGTGAGTGGATTTTGATAAATCGTGTTTTTATGGTATCGAAAATATTACTGTTATTCTATTGAAATGTATTTTAAGAAAGGAACCCATCGAAAGGTAGTCTGAAACGTAAATATAACGAAAATCACTTTTTATATTTACTTACGTAGTCATCACCTTTAAATTCAGACTTTTGCAACTGCGCATCATGAATTGAAATTAAAAATATTGTTATGTAGAAAATCCACATTTTCCCGGTAAACGTAGTATTAAACTCTCACAATCACCAGGCGAAACATAAGCTGAGATAAACAACGCTAAATGATTTTGCTTTACCTAATTTACCGTAACAACTAACTGATCTACTTTTGATTGTATTTTTATATCCCTGTTTCTAATGGGTACTAATAATTATGTAGGCATATTGCTGTCAACCTACAGTTTTCTGATATATTGGTACACAAGCATATATGATCATTGGCCTGCTTTGATTTTTTGTGTCCCTTATGAAGCATTTTTCAGAAGAAAAATTTAAAAAAAAATCCGGACGTCATCTGTTTGGTAATTTAGGTGCAATCCAAGGAAAGAATGTGAAAATGCGTCTTGATTGCAATACAATTTTCAAAGACGAAATATCGAATGCAATCTAGGTTGTTAGGAGTGCCCAAAGTCAAGTCTCTCGAATGTTACGAATGATGGCCCTGTTGTAAAAAATGTCAAAATAGAAGTGCCTATTACATTACTCGCGCACGTCCGCTGTTCGCTCGCATTGTAATATATTCTGTGTAGGCGGACACTTATTGCTGCCAATTTCGTTGAAGTACTGATACTGCGAAGTTAGTATTTGTTCAGTTAATTTGTGTTAATTTGTGGGTAGGTGCTTACATATTTCTCTGATCAAGAGCCCCCCCCCCCCCCCCCCCCGCCTACAACCTTGCAAAACTAACATCTGATATACCACAAGAGCTTGTTATTGAATTTTGTATTAATCATAGTTTAGTAAGTCATTTTGTATACCAAGTAGCAAGGTAAATAAACGATAGGCAATTTCATATAGATTTAATTGTGACCTTGATTTGATCTTAAATAAATTAACAAAACTGCACTGTTTAGAAGTACGCTTATAATTTAGTACCTATATTTTAATTACATAACAATATTATTATAACTTTGTACTTGAATATTTTTTACATAAATAATACAATACGTATAATTAGCTGTACTTAAGGTTCCTTCTGTTGATAATCATTATAATTATTATTTGTATGAAAGTGAAGTACCTTATTAATCTATGTATATACCTATTTCACACAATATTTTAAATGTAGTCCATTCTAAATTAAGTAGGTTAGTTAGTTAGTAGTAGGTTAGTTAGGTAGGCCTACTACATGTTTGTAAAAGTTCCTCGAGATACCTATAGTTAATTCCGGCAAAAACATTAACAACAAGTTAGTATTCTTAATGTCTTCAAAAATAAATATACAGGCAACAGCTTAAAACACGACTTAACTAAGTAGCTTTCATCAACATATACGAATTAAATAATCCTAAAACAATTTGAGGATAGGCCACACGACCCACCATCGGCTTGCCGTCTCTCTCGGCGGTGTTATTAACTATCTAGGAATAATAATATCGCCAGACCAACACACCATCTGTCCGGCAAAGCAAAGCTTGTATAATGGATTTTGTGTAATATACTGGGGGCGATTTCAGTTAATGCAACTTATATAAATATTAAAAATCCACGACTCAGGTACAAACAGTCGTGCTCAACACACAAAGTTTGCCCAAACCACCACTTCAACTGACGTAATCAAGTAGTTCAATACACTTTGTTGGGTTAGGTTAGATTACCAGCATAATACATGATATTTTATAACGCATCTCTGAGATCATTATCTATAATACTATAAAAGTGAAAAATCATTATAAATTAAAAACGACTTTTATCTTTAGCTGTAGGTTTTTGACCATAGACTACGAGTAGTCGGTAGGTGAATTTGACAGATTCGCAATGGTCGTTCGCCTTGTCTATGAGCTGCATCTGCTTCACCACTTGCATGTAGTCATCCATGAAATCGTCGTACAAGTCGTTTGGTATGATGAACGGGTTGACAGCAGTCAGAGCTTCTGAAAAAGAAAACAAAGCATTTTAATAATACCGACAGACAAACACACCAATTATATGGCCCACAACAACGCTTGTATTATGGGTGGACTAAGAACCCAGTATATATAACACTTATATAGATATTAAACATCCATTGGCTACAAACTTTCGTGCTCATCTCGCAAAGTTTGACCCTGCCAGGATTCGAACCCGGGACTTTTGGATCGGAAAGCAGGGTCACTACCAAAACCGCTAGTTTTACTAACTTTGGAGTGTTGTATCGCTTTAGGTCTTTTTTTAAGCAAACTTAATACATCGAGACATCCAATGCAGAATGCCAATATCGCGAAAAACTAAATTACATCGTAAACATGTCCAAAGTTTTCGTAAAAAAATAAAAACCATTGACATTTTGAATTTCGCGCCCTGACCTAGCGCTTCTACCTTAAATTTCTATTCATATGGTCAATAAAAGTAAACTTACTTTTTGCCATTTCCACGTTGTCGTACATAAAACCCATTTCTTTGCACTCCACATCGATATCGACAAATCCAATGTTTTCCATCATTTTACAGATTTCTTTGTCTGGCTCCTGAAATATAATTTTACACACTGTGATGCTATACATGCAATTTATACTCCTCTATTTAAGCTTCTTCGACACATAAAAAACAAAATAAATTACAATTCGTCTATTGATTTCTTATATTTATGCGAATACACATTTAAATAAAACTAATTTTACGGATTTTATCGCGTTTTTTTTTTTTACGTTTCCGTAGTAGCGTAGATCGGACCAGAACCAACAATTAAATATGAGAGTACGCCGTTTCAAACTATGACACTAGGACGTCAACCACCTCAGTCCTCCCCTGACCATGGTTGCTGTAAAGCAGCCAAAACGTCGGGAACGAAAAAAACAAAAAATAAACGCGATAAAATCCGTAAAATTAGTTTTATTTACAATTTGTCATTTTGTTGAGAACATTTTTTTTTAAATCATCATCGAAATTCTGACCTTTAACGAATCATTCTGTATACTTATCCATTGTGTGTCTGGTACTACTTACCCTTGAATCATGGTAAGGTGATATATATCGATCGAGCTCCTTCATCCACGAGCTCCACTTGTTGCTGCGCGCCAGGACGCGGTACACGTCGAACACCGGCGCGCCAGCTACGAAGATCATGAAGCAGTCTCCCCCCGCGGAGAGCAGCTCGTAGACGTTATTGAAGGCACGCCTGGTAACGGGATTTAGTTATTACACACATACATTATTTACGTATGAGTATTTTTATTGAAATTATCTCCTGCAACACGGCTACCACCTAGTTGTAGTGATAGGGTCAAAACTACCTGCTGGCCTTTTCAACCACCATAATAAAACATTGCAAAAATATAATAATATTACTTTTTTAACCGACTTAAAAAAGGAGGAGTCTCAATTCGACTGTTTATTTTTCTTTGTAACTTATTTATGAATTGCCTAGGTACCTATTTTTGGTTACGCTTGAAATAGTTGGAAGAAATTTATTAATATTTACTTAGGAGGTGGCGTGACTTCGTATGCGTGGATTTTAAGTTTTAAGCTATCTCAGCAGAACTCCCTTCCTATTTCTGAATAAAAAGTATTCTAGGTGTTCATCTTTTTATGAGCTGGTATCACCATGCTAATATCTGTATTAAAAATATTTATCTCCTATTATTATAATTTTACAAACATATTCAGTGTAAAGACACAACTAGTAACTTAATGGTTTCATCGTAATAGTAAAACTAATTATGTACGAGTAATATCGGAAAATTTATTTAGGCAGTGAGTTACTGAACATTTTCGTTCAAACGATACAGGCACATGTCTATAATAAACTCTAGCCCTGGAGAAAAGTATTGTCATGCAAAAATGACCTTAAAATAATTATGTAATCGGTTTTTGTAACATGTTCAGTACCTATCAAAAAAAATTAACGAATACCGATTGATGTTGTTTCACACTTTGCTACTTGATTAGCGTTGGGGACATACACAACAGTGCACAATCACAGTCACAATTACAAGCACGGGTATAACAGAGAGGCTTTCGACCACAGTCCGATAAACACGCAGAGGTCACAGTGAAGCAGAAAATCAGGATATAAACAGTTCGTAAAACCGAAAATGGCGATAAAACGGGACGCGTCAACAATTAGCAGGTGCAAATAGCGACTGTCTAATGTTTTTGCGTAATGCATTCACCCGAATGTGTAACGTATCTCATTAGTGGAAATCGGAAAGGGGCGTGGCTTACCACCTGCTTCGCTTGTAAGGGCAAAAAAAAAATAACTGGGCATGCTTAACTTTGGGCGATAGTACATAGATAACAACTAGGACAATAAATACTCACCCCTGATTAATGATCCAGTGTAAAGCGTAGAACGAAAACACGTGATCGAAGCCGCCTCTCAGGCCCTCCGGCAAGTCGCCCTCGATGTCTAGCACCGTAAAAGAGGTTTGCTCGTTGCGGTGGTGACGGTTTGCGAAGTTCACCATCTTCTCGCTAATATCACACCCCAGAAGCTTGAACTCAGTCGGGATATAGTTTTTCAATATATTCGTCACACTGCCATCCCCGCAGCCTATATCTAGAATCCTGTTCACGTCCCTTCTCCATTTGATCTTCGGCGCGTATTCGTCTAAGCATAGCAAGGCGTCCCTCTTTTGCAAATTGTTGGTAGTCTGGTATAGTTCAGCATTGTTCATTGTGGATTTTGGGATGTTGTGGTACGTTCCTTGTATTTCGTGCGCGTGCGCTGGGTGCCGTCCTCAGCGCTGTTCCGGCGGGCTGTCTCGACGGGAGCGCGATACATACGCATTTATACGCGCGCCGCCTCGGCTCTCGACAACGCAGAACTCAGTGGCGGATTCGACAGCACGAGCACGAAGGGTCCTATGGGAAGGGTCGCATTCAAATATAAAGTAATATACTTGGAGTTATTTTTTAAACATTTAATTTGTTGGTTAATCAAGCAGTTACAGCTAATGCACTGACTTACCTCTAATACTTTTATTAACATAGTTACCTATATTCAATGCATTGAGATTTTATGTTGAGCAATCTTATGCTGCAGTGTTGTTTGTTTTTCTGGTACTTACTTTATATATATTATACATGCGTTTATGTTATTAATTTATTGAGTAAATGATATTGGTTAGCACATACATTAGTAAAACGAGATCTTTGCTGTAATAACTAGGTATTTATATATAATTTCAATTATTTTTAATTATTGGGATTTGCTGCTGAAATCTGTGTTAAAGCTGGCTGTATAAAATTTAACTTATTTGAATTTATAACTTTTCAGGCTAGCTTTTAACCTTCGTTTTTCCATCCATGCGTAGGACAAGTATGATTCATAAGTATATCTCTACTACTTGAAAGTTATCCCAACTTTTCACTGTCAAAACAATCTGTAGCGACCTCTTCAACCGCGCTACAAGCTACACAGATGGCGCTGCAAACGGAAATTCGGAACAATTAACAATTCTCCATACAATCCTGCAACGCGCTATGTGAGTTTTCGGAGCACGAAATATTTTTAAAAGATCCCGACAATAAACATTGGGACATAGCCTCCGCCTTGCCAGGGATATCACCCGGCTGGCTGGAAGATCTTCCCTATTCCGCTAAAATCTAAACATAGCCCAAGCTCTCGCCAAAATTGCACTTAAATAATTTTAAATGTTATCTGTGCATAGGCTGTTATACCTATACCTACGTCTATAGAAATAGCTACGGCGTAGTGACATTCATGGGCTGTTCTAAAATTCAATGTATCATCTTCTTTAATAAATTTTGTTTTGAAAATAAACTATGTATTTTGAAATAGTGGTCACCCACAAATGGTTTCTAACGATAACATATTTTATGTAATCAACTTCATTACGTAATAGGTCTACTAACATCCATTATTCCAATAGGTACAGTACGGTTAGGTTTTACCTACAGTTCAGTTTTTTTTAAATTTCAGGCGCCTTTTAGTACCCGGTATTGTAGGTAACGTTTCAGCGTAAGTATTTATTCTTGGGATGTCGATTCAAATAAAATATTTTAAAACGTCCGGTTAATTTGTTTTTTTTTTATATCCTTAAGATTTATTTCAATTATTATTATTATATTAATTGATTTATTTCAATGAATATAATTATTAGCATTATATTTTATAATTTAGTTACGTTTTTTCAAGTTTTCCTGCAAGTGTTAATAGCGTACAAGGCGATTTCGTACTTAGCTAAACGAAAATAGTTGTTTGTTATCGTCAGATCAACGTAGTCTGTCTTTTTGTCACCAGTCTTTTGTAATGATGAGTGACTATTTTTTTTAAATCGATGGCCTTCATCTGAACGGTATTTATAAAACTTTGTTCTAGCGCTAAGGAACAGGAAATTCCGTTGCGCAAATGCTCTGCGCTTGCGCATGCTACGTACTAACCGTTCTATTTATAATAATGCATAGTACCTCCTAGTTTCATTATTTCATTCTGGTGATTGTAAACATAGATAAAACGAGTACAGGGGTCATGCGTGCAATAGATTTGTACTTACCATGAATAGCTAATCGTTATAATATGGCATAAATTCTTTGACGAAGTTGGCAGAAAAATATTGTGAATGACAAGAATCGCGCAGAGGGCTGGCTCGATTTAAATGTTGATGTCATAAGAAAACGCAACTGTACGTTCCCAAACGAACCATTTCTTGCTTTGGGTTGTTGTATGTATTGAGTGATGTTGTCACAGCACATAATGATAATGTGTCATGCAACGAATGACCCATATTGTTAGTCTTATTTGTTATGTAATATCCAAAATAAAAATAACATTGAGGGATTGGCACCCAAAATAATTGTTACACATATTTTTCCTCATGTTCGTAAACGAAGGTGTAGGATTGATACTGTACCATCCTCTCCTTCATAATATTTAATCATGCTTCTTTGATGAGTCCAGCAAACACGTAGCGAATTTGACAATAGGACACGGTCGGACGGATAGGGCATACGGTCTAAATATAATATTTTGACTCACTCAATTGAATTGGCATTAAATTGAGTGAGACAACATAAGGAATCTAAATTATTGTGCTAAACTAAATAACATTAATAATTATTTATCCTATATTGATTTCTTATATTTACGCGAATACTGCACATTGAAATAAAACTTATTTTAATGGACGTCGGGAACGTAAAAACAGAAAATAAACACGATAAAATCCTTAAAATGAGTTTTATATCAATTTTTTATCCTCTTCAAATCTTATTGGTCCTGCCTACATCAAGCTCTGCTAAAAACTGCTCCCGAGACCCAAACAACGATCCAAATGGAAGTGAAATATTATTAATGAAATCGTTCGTTAGAATCTCTATTATACCGAATTCATAGTATATCTGTATATCATAGACGTAAATAATCTACCATCTAACATATTTCAAGTGAGTAAGAGTGTAGAGCATGAAATACCAAGAGCTAAGTGTGTAATTTGGCTTAGGTTATTTAGTTCATTATTCACCATGTTGATATATGTACTTATAAATAAAACGGTATTGTATTCGATTCGTTCGTTCTGGAGTTACGATGCGTATGATCGTACCCTCATTGCGTTTAGTGATAGTTTTTCTAATATATTTATTAACTTCTGCGACTTGTTTGTCATTATGAAAAAATCTTTGAAAGCAGGCCTGTAATAAAAATATTGGCTAAGTAAGTATACGAAAGTTAAATCGTTTCTGATAATAAGAAGTAAGTACAAGTTTTCGTAGCAATTTAAGAATCCCGGTCAAATTTGTCATTCAGATCACAAGTTAAGTTAGCACCGCGGCAATCTGGCGACCGCTCACGAAAAAGTACATTGCCCTGCGCCCGCCCGCGCACACCTTTTCGTAATTTATAAGCGGTTCTGCGTCAGCCGTATCTACTCGGTTAGGTTAGGATACCTGACCTAGTACAATGCTTTTTATATTGATGACGCAATTAATTCATAAGGTGTGACGGATGTACTGTTATAGATTTGAATATTTGAGTAATGTAATGTGTGTTTTTTTTTTATTCTGCCAAAGCATTCGGTCTCACAAAAATAGTGTAAAATAATTTAAGAATACAATTGGAATTGAATTTTCTGTAATGCCATTTAAAATAGTTAAAATCTTTCTATCAATTTGGGGTTCACTTATAAATACAATATCACATTATTGTTGTTATTATATGTATAGAGAATGATTGTGTACTCTAAAACTATTGAGTTTACTTTGGCAATCGTGTGTACAGAGATCTCTTTTGTATCTTATCACTCAATACAAATTAAAAACCTGTCGAGTTAACGAGTTCAAATTTTACCCAAATCTCTCTACATACAGGTACCTATAGTAAAGTATAATGTAAGAGCATTACACCAAAAATTTGCACGTCGTAATCTAAACTCGTATTTCAAGGCCAAAGTTAAAAGCCGCGAAAAAATTTAAGTCGCTGCATCAGTGCGTCCGTACGAAATGCAAGTGCAGTGAACATTAAAGCTAGCGTGCATATAATATATTGATACTGGTATTATTAGTGTTATAACAGTCACATAACAATGTTGAATAGGACTATGAGCTCTGGAAGAGTTTGTAGGTATACATTAAGATTTATAACAACTACGGTAGTGGCAATTGTTTGACTACAGCTCTGATTTTTTCGTCAAAGTATATTCCATGTCTGCCTTTTTTTTTTTTTTTTTTTGTTTCCGCTGGGAAATGCATTTACGCATACCGCCCAAGCCCGGGGGAGCAAGGACGGTTATGTGGGGCTCCTGGAAGAAGTCCAGACTACCCACTAAAACCCAGCGCCGCCCTCTGTGCCTTTTGTGGGGCGCCACGGGATCGCTCTACGAGCACACTACCGTGACGCCCCGGCGGATACCTCTGTTTTGGGGCCCCCCGGCCCCATTCCGGCCTATTGTTGCCATTAGGCCCTCTTTATGGCAGGGGCATGAGACGAGCGTATCGCCCCCTTCTTCGCCCCCGCCTCGCTCTGCGGATCGGGTCCGCCAGGGCATCCTCCTCCCTGACCCGTTCCGCGGCCTCCTTCTGCGACATGACTATTTCGCAGAAGGAGACCATCGCCTCCCAGGACCCCCTGTCGCGGAGCATAGCCTCCACTATGCTCCGCAGCGAGAGGTCCCTTCCGACCACGCTCTCGAGGTCGTGCCTCTGCGACCCCCACACCACACACTCCCGGAGCGTGTGGCTTGCCGTGTCCACGGGTGCCTCGCACTCGTGGCACTTGGGGGTCGCCTCCCGCCCAGCGATCTGGTGCAGATACTTACCAAAGCAACCATGCCCGGTAAGTATCTGCACCAGCCTATACGTCAGCTGGCCCCTCCTCCTGATCCAGTTGGCCAGTTGGGGGCGGATCGCCTCCACCACCTCTCCTCCGTATGTAGGGGAAGCCAGCTGCTCCCCCCACCTCCGGACCACCTCCTCCTGGGCCCTTTTCCTCTCGCGCCGTACCGCCTCCCACTCCGGTACGACGCCCCTCGCCCTCTCGTCCGCCCGGAAACGGTGGACGACGGCCAACACCTCCGCCTGCAGCTCCCAAGGCGGATCCCCCGCCAGGAGCGTGGCCGCCGCCCAGGACACCGTCCGGTACCCTCTTATGGCCCTCACCGAGATTACCCTCTGAGGCCTCCGAAGAAGCCTCTTATTCCCCTCGGTGAGAGCCTCTGCCCATATTGGGGCCCCGTACAGGGCCATACTCCGGATTACCCCGGAGTATAGCCGTCTGCACGAGGAGTTGGGCCCCCCCACATTGGGCAACAACCTGCCCAGGGCAGCGGCGGTGGAGATTAGTTTCGGAGCTAGACGGATGAAATGCGCCCCGAAACTCCACCGCCCGTCCAGTATGAGGCCCAGATATTTCATCTGGGCCCCCACCCGCACCATCTCTCCCCGGACGGCGATACTCGCCCCCCGCGGAGGCCCTCGACGCGGCCCATGGAACAAGAGGGCCTCCGTCTTCTCCAAGGCGACCTCGAGACCTAACTGCCGGATCCTGTCCACCACCAGAGAAGTCCCGACGGTCGCCCTGCGCGCCACCTCCTCCCAGCTCCCTCCCCGGACCATGACGAGGGTGTCGTCCGCGTAACATAACACCCTCATCCCGGGAAGGAGCGGCCCTCTGAGCAACCAGTCGAACCCGACGTTCCACAGTGTGGGCCCCAACACCGAGCCCTGCGGAACCCCGCGCTCGACTGGCCGCCTGCACAGGCTTCCCTCCCTGTCCTCCCACAGGACTTGACGGTCCCGCAGATACGCCTCCAACAGCCTCCGCAGATAAGGAGGCACTCCATGAAAACGGAGCGCCTCTACCAAAGTCTCGTGCGGAATGCTGTTGAAGGCGTTCCGCACGTCTAGGGACACCGCCAGTGCCACCTCCCCCCTCTCCACCGCCTCCCCGGTGAAGGCCTTCAGCTGGTTCAGGGCGTCAATGGTCGAGCGACCTGCCCTGAACCCCCACTGGGCCTCCGAAAGTCCGGATCCCTCCGTCTCCAGGTGCTGGACGAGGCGATATGCCAAGATCCGCTCAAAGAGCTTTCCCGCCTCGTCCAGCAGGACAATAGGCCTATAGGCCGATGCCTGGTCCGGGGGGCGCCCCTCCTTGGGCAGGAGACATACCCTCCCTTCCTTCCACTGACTCGGGAACTGTCCGGTGGTAAGACACACATCGAACAGTTCCCGCAGCCGACCCCCCAGGAACTTCCTGCTCCGCCACAGAATGGACCCGGGTATCCCATCCGGACCCGGCGCCTTCTTTCGCCTCCGGAGACGGTCCAAGGCCCCCTCCATCTCCTCGTCACTTATTAGTGGCGGAGGAGGTCCCCCATCCGCGGGCCCTGGGCTGGGCGGCGCCATCACCGGGGGAGAAAATTCCTCCGGGGAGCCCGGAAAAAGGTCCCCCACGATTCGGCTGAGGGTATCCGCGGGAAGGGTTTCCGTTGCCGGGGTCCCCAACCGCCCTGCCAGCTTGTTCCGGGCCCCAAGGAACGGACGACCCCACGGGTTCCGGTCCAGCTCCCGGAGGAAATCCCGATCCGCCCTCTCCTTAGCCCGGCAGATAGCCCGCCCGAGCTCATCTTTGGCCCAATTTAGAGCCTCCCTCAGGCGGGCCTCCCGGGCCGGGTCCCGACCATTCTGTCTGCGACACCGCACATACTCCCTCCGTGCAGCGCCGCAGACCTCCCTCTTCCGTTCGATGTCGGCCGACCACCAGTGGACCCTTCTCCTGTCGGTCCACCGCCGGGCCCTAGGCATGCATGCATCGCACACTGCCGTGAGGGCTCTGCGCATGCGACCAGCAAGCTCGTCGGCGGTGACACCCTCTGAGGCCCGGGGGTAGGCCCACCGCTGGACTATGGCGGCCTCCTCCGCCAGTTCCGGGTCCATTCTGGTCACGGCCCAACGCGGGAAGTGACTGGGCCCCCTAGGAGGGGCCACCCGGCCTGCGGGGGTGGAGACACTAAATCGGACGTATCTGTGGTCTGACAGTGTCTCCACCCCAGCTTCAACCCTCCAGTCCGCGATCCTGCGCGCCACAACGGGGGTGGCGAACGACACGTCCACCACATATTCCATGTCTGCCTGCCATTATCGCATGTATCTGTGTCGTCTGTCTGTACAAGAATGTTATTTGGTATGGTGTTTTTTTAACTCATAATATTCAAGTATCAAGATATTCGTATAGATGTACAGTGTGGTTGCATTGCAATCACCAATGTCACCCCGAGTGGGTTCAACCGCCGAACGTGCGAGGGCAGGAAAAAGGGCTCTTAGTTAAGGAACTTTATTGCACCATTTGCTTACATGCACCTCATAATGATTACGTTTGTTTGTCTTATCGCCGACGTTGTGTGGGTTGTCGAGAATACCTGTATTATATATACATATAGATACCAATAAGTACACAAATTATGTGATTATTTGAATTCTCTAGTTACACTAGTAGTAGTTCGGCCTTTCCCGATGCGTGTTCAGAAAGAAAGTGAAAAAAAAAAAAAAACTAAATTATTTTTAGTTAATCCCTAAATCTATGATGACAAACATTGCCTCAGATAATTAATATGTAATTACGATTTGATAAAACGCAACGCCGGAATAAGCCTTAGTCACACCATCGACAATCGAATGAAATCTAATATAAATTGGTCAAGTAGTCTTTCATGATGCTCGAACGAATATACACTAAGACAAGCATTCTAAGATTTTTTTTTTATGTATACAAATATTCCAGGTACTGCTTAAAACTTTTTTAGGTATAGACATAAAAATCACAAGAAAAAATTGATTGCATTCCAAGTTTGGTGTGTCCAGACCATTGACCTCATGCCCATCTGGTATGTGTCGCAACCGGTGAAAGTTAAAAAAGTCTGGGTACGCTTCATGAGACGTCATCTAACAGATAAACGTCATTGTTGCCGGAGAAAGTTGACCTTACTCAACAATTTATAATGTTCGTGTTTTTATCAGAGGTGTAATAACACTTATCTATACATATAAATAGAATTGGAGTGTCTGTTTGTAATATTAAAATAACCGCTTTTTACTAAGTGCATTTGGATGTATACACGTTACCTATACCGAAACAACATTTTTTACTACTAACATGGATAGATGTAAATCATGAAATTCATACCTGTTTCATAAAATTGACCAACACTATCTTTTTACTACGCATTTCCTATCCCAAAGAATTAATTTGCATTCAATGTGGTCAATGTTGGACTAAACGTAAAATAAATTGTATAAAAAAAAAAAAAAAAAAAGCGCATTGCAATGCCACTGCAATCTTTCTCTTATGATTGTAAAAAAATTCGTACTTTCGTCCTCTCACAACCAGTCGGTGAGTGCATTGCCCTCCGAATTTTGTGCCTAAGTTTTAAATTATTTGGTGTCTCTTTTTACATGTGGTGTTTCTTCGAGTGAGGAAAAGAGACAGGAGGGGATTGCTTAGTCATCGGCGGTTAAATTCATCTCATAATATTGTACCAATGTTTCGGGCCTTAAGGCAGGTTATGACTAAGGTCATAAAAGGAGAAGTTGTCGTAGGCTTAGAAATGTCTGTCAACGGAGACTGTTTGTTTGCTATTGAACTTGTGTAAAATTTTATAGACATACTTATTGCTTCATTTCAGCGAAATTATTTGTAGAGCTACTTACTTTAATCGGCGCACTCATTCTTGAATTATAAATGGTGTAACTAGTACGATTTTTTTATAAATATAGATTACGTATAAAGAGGTAGTTTGTTCGTTTTTGAATTTATATGTATGGGATGATCTCTGGAACTCCCAATGCGATTATGAAAATTCGTTCACTGGTAGAGAGCTACATTATCCCCGAGGGTTGCGAGCTATGTTTTTTTGAGTCACCGTGGGTAGAAAATATTTCTTAATATAAAACCTATATTTACCTTTACAAGCCCACATTACACCTTTTGCTACAGTTAACTGATTAGGGCATCGACCTGATTAACGCAGTCGGTTGCAAACTGCTTTCTGTACCGAGGGTCTCGAGTTCGAATCCTGGTAGGGACAAACTATGTGTTCTAAGCATGAATGTTTGTACCTACATAAGTTTATTTACTGTCTATATAAGTATTATATACTGATTTCGCCATCCGTCCATTGTACGGCACCCATAATACTAGCGATGCTTAGTGTGGGACCGTATAATTGGTGTGTTCGTATAGCGACATCAAAAACGACTATAAAAAAATCGAAAAAAACATAACAATATCTGGAGCGGTATAAAGTACGCCGGGACAACTAGTTTCTAATAAAAAAAGAGGTCCCAGAGCTTCAATGCCATCTATATTTTTATTATGGAATTACTCTGCAGAGCCACTTGTAGCGCTAGCAGTGAAAATAGGAACGCTTCCACTATAGGCAGTTAAATTTCCACCAAGTTGATTTCGTGCTGTATAGATGGCGCTTTTTTATATTAGTGGTAAATTCTTTGTACTACATAGTAGGTTAAATAGGTATTTGTTGTCCCCATTGAACCTGATCACGTAGTGTGGGACGGCCCTCTATAAGGTGGCCGGTGACCTCACCCGTGCCGGAAGGAAGCCGGTGGATGGGGAGGGCCGTGACGTGTGGAACTCCTAGAGGGTATGTCCAGCAGTGGACATTGTCCGACTGTTAATTATGAGAATGTAGGAATAGGTAATCATTATATATTTTAGGAGTATGAAAAAAGAAGCAGCAACAGCAGTAATGTGGACAATCATTGATTGAAAACTGAAAAATAGGGATTGTGAACTCTATTGCCTACATCGCCTAGGAGTATCACACGACTAGCTCTCTATGACTGGTGCCTACGCCCTGAATTTCCGACGTAGCAACGATTATAGAGAGAAACATTTAAATTACACATGTTACTACGTGATGTTACACAAAGTAAAGCACGTTACTTTCAAGCAAAGTAGAGATAAGTATACGAAGCTTGACTGAAACGAAGAAACCTACTGGCCGGTACCTAGTAAGCTGGATGCTTTTACAATAGTGCGTAGTTGTCTCTTGAGAAGAAGAAATCCTAGTCGAAGTTAATTATAGTGGCAAAAAGGAATCAAAACACGATGGATGTTTAAAAAGTAAAGTTAATACACATGTCCTAACATAAACGCGTAGAAAGGCTTACCCAAATATTAGACAAAAAAACCCCGCTTGACTTTCCACTGACATGTATTATGATTATTATAGTCACATAACTGTATCGCTGCTGTAATACTGAACCATGAGATTACAACATAACAAAGGCTATAATAGCAAAAAATCATAAAGAGTATTTAAAGTATGTGACACCTAATGGGAATGTTAATATAATGAAAACGAATGTTAACTTAGATGTCTGCAGGCCCTCCAGGGGAGACCGTTATGAAACTTATTACCGTAGAACGTACGTACTCTTAAAAGAAGGGAAGAAAAAATATCTTGCACCCGACATCAATATAAAAAACATAGCGGGCGACATTCGTACATACAGCATTATTTACTGACTCACACAGAGACGAAACGAACATCTACAAAAATATACAAAAAGCGTTTTTTCCCAAGAATAAGCGGGACAGAGTGCGGATCTTATTTTTCTCGCGGACGTTTCAGTCGCTCTTAGGTGGGACAGAGCAGCCTCCAGCTCCAGGGCGGGAGTGGGGCCCACCACCGCCCCCTGCAATAATACTGCGTCACTATTTTGCGCCATTACCTACACTCGCTTCCTATTCTATAAGTAGCGTCGTCTCTAGAACGTAACTCAGGGAGTTCCTACTTACTTGCCAGACAACACGAGTCTGGTAAACGATTTGTTCACAGAAGTTTTGTATCGATTTTGATGTTCGGTAGTCCTTGACCTCATTGCGGGGAAATTAATTTAGACGAAATCGGTTTGTTGTGCTCTTCAATTAAATTGTATATTATTTACTGGCATTATAATATTGAATTTGGCACGATTTCGAAACGGTAATTTTCTTATTTGAAGTGGGCATAAAAATTATATGTACTACTTACTCTACGTGTGTATATGCGAATTATATATATAAGTTATAGTAAAATTGAAACAAAGAAAGCAAGTGAGAGAAGGATAGGAGGAAGAATATTAAAATGATTCCCACGAACCAAGTTACGTGCTAAGGTTTCGTGGATTTCGAGTGCTAGCGCTCGGCGGTGCTGGTGCAGCTCTATATGTGTTGCGAGAGCGTGCTACTACATACCAGCACACAGCCCGACTTGCTAGTCCACGGAATAAATAGGCTGCCGGATGAATTTCTCTTGAGGCAACTAACTTTGTTTTTCTAGATACTTTGATTGCTCTTTCTTATGTGTATTGTTATCCTTTTCCTTATGATTTCTGTTTGTATACCCAAAAAATATGTTACTAGGTAATAGAAGTTCTTTACAAGGTAATAGTGTATGTTTAATTTAGCGTTATTGCTTATGTATTCTACATAGTGCAGATTACATCCTTTATTTTTATCCTTGATCGTATCTTACGTGCTCTTTTCTACATAACAATGTATTACGGTTCGCTCATGGTGAACTTGGTTGGTAAGTAGACTGGTTGCTGAATGGATTTCTCGAACAACTATTAATTTAAATTTTATTCTTGTTTTTTACCTCTTTTGTCTATTTATGTATTTATTTTTTACGGAACAAATAGGCTTCAAAAATATTCTGGATTATGTTTTCTAGCTTAAAATGTTAATAATGACGTTATATAATGTACCTAGATAATAAACCACGTGTATCTCAGTATGGTATTTTTTACTTTACGTCCTCCGAAATTGGGTTCAATTTTGATGTCTTCTTTCTGCAGTTACCTGGTTTAAGTACGTATATACAATTCCCAAACAATTTCAAGTTGACCCGATAAACCAAGCAAAATATGTGCTCAGTATCATGCATAGATGGAAATTTCCGTGCAAGCAATAATTTTAGCAAACAACGAACTACGTCTGACTGAAGCATCCGATGTAGCCTGCACATAAATTATTGACAATCGAGATGTAAGTGCAACGTGCTTCGTTGCAGGCATATTTCGATACGTTCTCTGTAGTTATATTGTCATAAATACCTACCTACTGTAAATAACATTTCAGTCTTGGCGCACATTAATGTAAAAATAACATAGTTTTATTTCTATAATCAGCTCTAAAATAGTTTAAAGTGAAAAAAGACTCGTTCATATTCAATAGGTACTAACGCTATAATTCAGGTGATAAAAGTTAAATAGGAATATTTATATCAAGCCAACTATTTTTTTTTAAAGTGTTTTGTAAATGCTTGGTAACAGTAGCTAGTTGCAACATTGTTGTACATTTAATAAAACTCCAGAAATAGTTATGTAGTTATGTATAGCAAACTGCAAATGCAACTATCTGGTCCGGAACATCTAAACATACCTCCGCAGATATAGGCTTGGAGACAAAGTGTGCACCATGATGTGAGTTCCAAACAATTTGTGTATCTTGCACAGCATACATAGCTGGTAAGCGAAACGTGACCAAACTTTTGGTGGACGGAAAGGTGCAATGGATGTTGTGGATGTTGATGGTGTCGCAATACGTGAAGTTGTTGGGTAGTTTGTGGTGGCAAGGTGGGTGTGAGGCGACGGTCCTTTGATTCTGGCGAGATTAAACGTGCGGCAGACGGTGGCGCCTCTATCGATTGTTGTTGTAATTACAGCGCTATCTCGCCCAGTCGCAAATGAAATTGTTCCGGACAGAGCTAGCTGCGGATACCAACGTCACGTTACACATCTCCCGGGCACACGCTGGGACATTCTCAACTGTAAAACGTGGTACAAAAGTGTCACAATGTCACAATTGAGCCGACATTACTGGAACAAGTACAGTGGCGGACACAATATTGCGTACGATGGATATATAGTCAGTTTTGATGGAATTCTAACGAAACCGTTTTAGTGGTTTCACGCGACTTGAAAACCTTTTTGATTGGTGTTTCGTTGCTACCGTTTTTGTTATGACGAGATATTAATATTTCACGATTCATTACATTTGATCTTAACTGCTTCAGTCACTATTATGATGGCTACATCATAAAACGGATGATAATGATGATGACTTAGTCTCCACTAGACCATTGCAATAGAAAATTCTATAAAGTTAAATTACACAAACAAAGAAAAAATACATAAGAGTCGATTAAAAAAGGTATATCCAGTAACTATTAAATATGTTTCCTGTATGATATGAACTAAGCTCTAAACGTTTTATTAATTTTAAAACAATTTTCTAGAGATAAACAATCTACAATAACATTTACGACGATAAGAAATAATACTTCACAATATTACTGAAAAGGTTGTTCAACATCCACGTCTGCGCACTAAACGCAATACGTGAACAAATCCGCATCTGAATTTCAAATACGAATGGCACCAGAGAGTAGAATCCAATAAAACATTCGTGGCCCTCAAACGTATCTACGTCTACGTGACGTAGCCACCTCCCGGCAACGCATGCGCAATTCAAACGTACAGTTCCAAATTACAATTGTAGAAAAAAAATAACCAATTCGAAATGGAGAAGGCTTCGCGGCGACCAATAGGAGCGTTCGGAGTCGTAATGCCAACTGTGTGGGCGGGGCCAGTGATATCTAGCATTGGAATGTTCGTTGTATTTGTTTTGCCGGATCCGAAGGCTTTATTGCACGGTGTTTGAGGCTCTTTCCCCTTGAGGGTGGCGGCGGCGGAAAGCTCGGTATGGTTTTGGGATGGAGGCGCTTCACATAATGTACCGTAGTCGTTTGCAACCTACGGCTGGGTGACCTACATATACAATCGTAGGATGGGTATGCTCATTGTTATCTATATGAATCACTGTTATAGAAAATTGATGGAAAAAATAAAAGAAAATATGAAAATTTTGCTTTGGTTACTTTTCGAAATGACAACACTAAAATGGCATGAAAAAACAAAATAGACATGAAATAAACCGATAATCAAACCAAGGAGTGTCTCTCCGAGTTTATGAAACTGTGAGTAGGTATTGATTTTTCGATAGGGAAAAAACGAAGGCAACGATCTATGCAGATCTGGAGTGCTCTCGGCACATCAGATGGCACCGGCGGGGCAGCCTCCGCAGACAATCGAACGCTGGGGGGACCCCCCACCGGAGGTCGGGGAACTGCCATAGAGTATTCACTATACCATTGCTGGAGGAGACAGCCAATTAGGTAGATGGTTGGTTATATAGCTTACTAGTATTTCAATGGCATATGGCTTATTTGAGATATGTTTTAGACGTGATATGTAAATGTTGTACCCATACGATATCTCACGAATTATCATATTTGTTTTTTTTTTTATATTTCCTATAATTATTAAAGTTTTGGTGATCTTTTTCTTTTAACTCAACATCAAACTTGACAGCTGTAACGTATGCTGCTAATATGATAAACCTTTAGATAGTTACGGGCCTGAAGGGTTGACAATACATGGAGAACCTATACAACAACGGTATCTCCTGAACATTCCTGAAACAAGTGGATCGCCTCTATCAACATGATCTTTGCGAATATCGACCCGTCGGCGGCGACTTCCCATTCTCGAAGTAAAACACGGCGGGAAGGAAACCGCGGGATAAACCACCCCCACCGCCCCCCACCCGATCTTTACGTTTCAGGAATAAATATTTCAGAGCGTGTGCTTCGAAAGTTAAAGTTATGTATCGCCCACACCACGGTAACAATCTGAGAATGAGAGAAGCCCGCTTTACTTTTATGTAACTACGCTTTATGTGCTATTTTTATGTGATTATGTATTAGAATTGAGTGTATTGTATGTTTGTATGTTACTGTTGTAATATTAATAAGAGCTCTAGGGATGACTTTGATTGCAAGCCTAATTTTCGTTCAGATCAACCGACAGAGAACAGACGTATTATACGTTCCAATGCTAAGGCGTGTATTATGGGTACGGTACAATATACTGAGGTCGAACTCAGTATACAATACTAATCTAAATATTAAACATTCATAACTCGGGTACAAATATTCGTGCTCATCACACAAGTTTGTCCAAACCGGGATTCAAATCGGGGATCTTTGGCACAGAAAGCAGGATCACTACCAACTGCGCTGGTTATAACCAACGAAGTAAGTGGTAGCAGGTAGTCGTTCAGATCTTGCTCACTGGCAGTTTCCATTGACATTTAAACTCATTGCCTATTCTAAAATAGCGGCTGTGTATTAAAGATAGACTTCATTAAAACACAATAGTTATCAGTTATCCACCTATGACAATGATTACTACATTCTGACGACAGCCTGGCCGGTCGGCTAACTGCACCGGGTAGTTGCGGGTTCGATTCCCTACTGGGAAAATTATTGTATTAGTTTGCCCGTGTGCCTAGACAGATTGAAACGTAGGAACCTAATAGATGACAGAGATCTTAATTTCAGAACCCATAGAGGCACCGCGTGCGTTAGATGACCCTGCAGTATGCGGTTGAACCCCGTTAGTTATGTACCCTGAGTCCAGTACCAATGCCGTAAAACTCGAAGCTCTATCGCTCAATGTAATTTGAAACTAGTATATTCTGGTTATATCGTAGAGGTGCACAATATTAGGTACATATACTAATTCAACGACAATTTCTCTAGGATTAGATGTAAGCGGACCGTTGCAGAATATACCTTTGTATTGGAAATTAAATCCAAAGCTTTTTTATTACTGCCGGCCAAAATACAATGCGTGAAAATAGTCAGAATCTACCATAGGTTCAGAACTATGAAGAACCGGCAATGATTGAAGTCAAATTATTAATTTTCTAAATACATGTTTGGCACCTATACATTCCAGGAAGCATTAAGATATATGAGTAGGACATTGCTGCTAATTCGCTTGACACCAACTAGCCTAAACTAGACCAAATTATAGTTTACTCCTGTCAAACGGCGTTCGCTATTCTGTTAACAGCAGATTAGACTAATTTTGGTTTGACAGCTCCTAAAATTGGTTTAGTTACTCAACTTAGCTTAGTTGGTCATTTTTGTATTCTGTTGTACACACTTTACGTCAAATTGCGTCTAAAATTAGAAACGTCAAACTATAATCCGCCTTATTTGGTCGGCATCTAATTTGGTGCCATCTAAATTTAGTTCGTAGGTTTTCAGGTGATGTTTTTATTAAGATAAGTTGTGAAAAACTATTTTATCAAACACGATGGAGGAATATGTGGTTGCGGCTCTTGTGGATTCATCCGAAAGTGCTAATTTTACCAAAATAATAATAAAACAGAGCCTACTTCAAAGTACTTACTTGAAACACAAAATTAAGGCAATTTGCTTTCTAACCGTAGAAACTATGAAGAAAGAATACGCCTCGAAGGCTTAAGAGCACATATTGGAATGTGCCCTTCGAATTAGCAGAGAAGTTTAAAAAATCTTTTGTGGCTTCACATGTTTGCAGCACTTCAATTACTGAATACTCTAGATGATCCGCTCTTAGTGGAGGGGCACATCCCAAAACATATAAAGGTTTGAGATTTAATATTTTATACAGATACCTACTTTTTACTTGTTTATAAATACATCAACATGACACTTTGCAGATTTTAACAGCACTGCAATTTTACGCTCATGGGAGCTATCAGGCTGCTGTAGGCCAAGATAGTTTACCAGGAATGAGCCAACCAGCAGTGAGTAGATGTTTGGGAATAGTGTTGAACATAATTGTGCAACAATTGACACCCCAAAATATAAAGTTCCCTACAACACAGACGGAGAAAGAATCTGCAAAAACTGAGTAAGTTTCATTTCATATCCACTAAATTGGTTTAGTAATTTTTGAGCTCATACATTATAAACAAATAAATAAATAAATATCGCCATACGAACACATAACCAAACGGTCCCACTTTAAGCTTAACGCTTGTGTTGTGAGTAGTGTACAATGGACTGAGGGTGAACTCAGTTTATAATACTTATATACATATTAAACATCCATGACTCGGGTACAAACATTCATGCTCATCACACAAAGCTTGTGTCCCTACCAGGATTGAAACCCAGGACTCTCAGCGCAGAAAGCAGAGTCATTACCACTAGGTTAATCAGGCCGTCGAACCAATATATCTTTTGTCTTTATAATATTAGCATTAAAAAATATCTTGACATCAAGTTATAACATGTAAATGTTTCTACTTTTGCAGATACGGATGAGAATTATACCATTGATTTAGATCATACTGATAAGCTATCTATGGTGGAAGAGTACATTGAAACAGATTTCCTTGCTGAAGCAAGACACATTTGGCAAGTGTTAATAAACACTATTTTACTCAAAATTAATAAAAGTATGGCAAATCATAAACAAGACTTTAATTTCTGAATTATTATCATAAAGCTTTTTACTTATTACTATGTTATCAATAATCAATAATAAACATCAACATTAAAAATAATTAACAATCAAAATAATAAACAAATTTGTAAGTAATAGAATTTGAAAGGCTTAAACAACAAGCTTCTGCACATGGGGGCCATTTGTTGCCCACACTCAATGAAAATGGCACTACCGAAGATAACAACTATGCAATAAATGCTTAGTATTACTAACTTATTACATAGTATTATGGTACACTTCCAGGCGGCAAAATCCATCCACATAGGCATGCCCAACAATATCCAAAATTTTGGATTCTATGTCTGTCGGGGCTCCTCCTGCCGGACCGCCACCTGTGGCGCTTATTGAAGTTCGCACCTTGCGAGCCTTGGTCTATAACTTCGCCACCCACACACTCCAAACCTGTTGATAAAAAAAACATATAAAAACCATTTAGACGAAAAAAATGCATAATATTCAGAACACAAAACTTACATGCTCTCACTGCTGTGCAGTTCTTCTGCAGCCGAGTTGGTTGAGCTCGTCGTGGTTGGTAGGGCTCCCTAAAAATCTACCTCGCCAGAATCTGCTTGGTTTCCTGAAAATATAATTGATTTTTAGATAGATGTCCTCGCGCGTCCATGTAACTATAACCATTGATTGATTTTAAGTAAAACAAAACTTTCAATCCTTTAAAATGCTTACCCCTCGCTATTTTGATGTTGTTGCGGAGTCGCTCCACAAGCAACTCCTGTTGTCTCTTATTAGACCGTTTCCTATCGTTTTCCATATTAGATTCAAGCCACTAGATAACTTATTACAACAATTACAATGTAGCACACCCGTCTGATCTGAAAACGGTGTTTTGTTTACCTACTGTCAACAGATACAAAATAGAATTCACCACAGAACAATAGATATGGAACACTTAACCACAGACGATATAGAACAACTTTCTATAATTTATAATTGTAAATATCATAAAAAAATTACAATAAAAATATTTAGACGCCGACATATATTTTAAATTAAACTTTTATATATTTTAAGGTTATTTTAAAATAATTTAATCATGTTATTTCGATTTTCTTTTCCATTCACCTTATTTTCATTCACTCTTCAGATATATTTTTTAAATACTGGCAACATACCTCAATTCAATTTAGGTGCTGTCAAAATCAAATTAGTCCTGTCAATTACGATATTTAAATTAAGTTCGATGTGACAACAGAATTGATTTTAATGATTTCTAAACTATACTTAAAATTTTAGCTAGTTTAATTAAGTTTAGAGAGTGTGCAAGCGAATTAGCAGCATTGTTAAGATACTAGAAAATCAATAAAGAAATCCCAAACGAATACGCTAGATTCATAACTAAACTAGGAAGCCAGCTTGGTGAGGTGTACATGCATACGCTATACTTATATTAACAGTAGAATATAATACATAAATTTGGTAGACTTTCATAAATACGTACTTTGGTATAATGCACTCAATGCTAAGATCATATCTACAAAAATAATTAATAAAAATTATATGTAATTGGTTGACTAGAGGGAAATTGGCGGACTAGTTCTCACAGTTCCCGTACCCGAGCAAGACTTGAGCAACTATCGCTGTCTTTAATCATATTAGAGGGTCGAGTGATCTGATTAACAGAGCCACAACAACCAAGGACATTAACAGTGGGTATGACTACTCCATGCCCAGATAATTGGCTTATAGAATCATCCTTCTGAGAACGATAGAGACGATTTGATTATTAGCTAATTAGAGCTAGTAAATACTGATAAAACGCTCTCCGTAAATAGAGTTGGTCTCTGGTTCTATAACTGTCTGTATGTCGAGTAAAGTAAGTTAAGGAAATGAAATTGAAAAATCCCAATAGCATCTGTTATCGGATCGCTAGAAGCGCCCTCGCTGCGCACCGCATCGGACATAGACGAAACGTAAAGAATGATAGCGACATGAGACAGCATATGGGAGAAAAATAACGCCCATTCCCTCGTCGCGGTGGCAAAATAAGTTTGGCTATTACGGTTCGATTCTGTTGCTATAAACTTACCTATGTGTGTTTTGTAGAGTGGCACCAAACATAGAAACGGTGATCAATCATGTTTGAGTTAGGAATAATAATATACATATCGATACTAATTAATCATTTTATAATAAAAAAAATAAGGACACTCAGTCCTAAAACGGCCAAGATCAAGACTAAAGGCGTTTTTCTTTTTTCTTTCAGACCCTGACTTTAACAATTTTGATGTAAAATTCAACAACAATTTAGGTACATTTAAAATAAATGATTTAGCCAAACCCGCAAACGAAAACGTGACATTGCCATAGACATTTACGTCAAAAGGGTCGGAGAGACCGAGAAAAATCAGCGGCGATGACTAGACGGTTCTATGCGGGTTACGTTCCTAATACCGAACCCTTCCTCGCAATATGATTTGCGTCAGTGGAGATGCGTTCAGAACAGATCACCGGACGGTAACCGAGTGGAAAAAGCGCTTCTCATCAGAGCCGTTACTGGAGATCGTAAGAATTCGAGTGGCGTCTCTCGACGAACGCTGTGCTCAGAAACAAATACGAGTAGGGTGGAATAGGCAATTACTGATCAATTGTTTGTTAAAATTCGAAAAAGGAAGCTTCATGCATTTATCAAATAAATTGTAGAGTCAGATATATTTAATATATCTATGGGTAGAGTAAAAGAACCTTGTGTTTGGATGCTGTATTGCTCGCAGTGAATGTTAAAAGACGTATCTATCGTAGACGGGGGATGTATTTCATTGTACTGTACCATTCAGGTATATCTGTATTAATTCCGTAGGCGTCCAACCACGAGGTGGGTAATGTTATCATTCCATTAATTACGACAACCACCCCCTGCTTTTTAAAAGTAAATTAATCCGATTAAGGGGGGAATCGAAGAACCCGCTCCGTCCGAGTTTATTCAGGCAACTTTCTTTAGAATAATTATTTTTTGTAATTAAATCCATCAACACGATTTTTTCCTAATGATTCTCCCGCGGGAGTCCGGGGGTGGCGCCCGGGAACAGGGGAGATTTTATTTTTTCTTTAATTTCTGTGTTTCTTTATGGTGTGACGTTGGATGTGTTTAGCGGTTTATATATGAATTGTACAGAAAATTTAAAAAACACAACAAAATTGAAAAGTGTAACGATACTCGACAAGTTGAGGTACTAAAACCAGTCAGTTGTTGCTATTGTTTAACATTTAGCTTTGTTTAACATGTAAGCAGGTATCTTTGGTCGGTGACCAAAGATACTTGCTTACATACAAGTCTCTATTCTTTATAGCCTACTATAGTAAATTTAACAAAGTAAGTACCTATATCCACTCTGTATGTCATTTTTAATCCCAACTTTGTATCCAGTGATGGGTGAAAATTTACCATGAATTAATTATTATACCTCGATACTTTAATTATTATCTCGTTTTGGGTACCATTCTCACCAAATAGGGTTTTATTTTGATTGAACTGATTTTTTTTTATTTCTACGGTAGCCTGTTGGCCATCCAGTAGCTCCCACACCCTCCCCTTGCTCACAGAACTGTTAATGATATCTCGCTTAAAAGGGCACATCATTTACTTACTTTTACGAAAATTAATTGAAATGAGTTTTGACGATGAAAAGATGGCTATACAAAAGAGAAAGGTGGCCGCTAGGTGTCGCTGCGAGATAACTTGTTCATCTTTAATTAATTATTTTGTGGCAAAGAATTTGTTTGCTTTGATATTTTAGTCCCTATTCATTGACTTTGCCAATTATGATTTCGATTAAGAAAACTGTATTTATAAAATTATTTAATGACTTGGTATCTAAATTGACATTGATATGTATTCTCCATTAAAAACGTTATATTTATCTATAAAAACAATTGTACCTTTTTATTTTTTATTTTTGTAGCAAGTGTATCTGAATAGGTACTTAATCAAAAAGGAATAAATAAATTTTCTGCGTCATTAGGATCACGAAAAATGTTCTCTTCAATATTTTTTATATACAAGTATTATTTATTCCCTTTATAATAGCCTCATTAGTTGTCCAACTACCGTGGGCGGAGTATCTCATTTTATCGTAGCTTTTAGGTCACATCTGCGTACGAAACTGGACCGGTATGTGGACCACTTGTAATATATCGACACGAGGAGGATCGCAGATTGATGAGCCGTCCCCCCACGCCGGGGAGGCCCCGCGGCTTGGCTGCCCCCACTGGCCATCCCGCGGGACCTCACTCTATTGCGATAGATTGAGCCTGTTTTGTTTCCTTTTTGCTTGTGCGATACACGTGGAAGTAGGATTGGAAGAATCACTTCCTGAGAACATAAATATTTACAAATAACTTGTTATGATGAAAAGCAATGTTATTTGATATTGTAATATAAAAGGATATCTTTATACTTATTATAATAATCCTTCATAGCAGCTTAATTTGTTATTGGATTAAGCTTTTGTGTTACCTTTTGTTTGAAGTTGTGTGGGATCTTTTGTAGTAGGTATAATTTTTTTTTGTATCACTTATTATATCAAAGGTAATTTCCACCTTTAGATATGTTATGTGTTAATACGCAATCTTCTAACCTGACCTCATCGAATCATCTCGTGTGCAGCCGTGTATCGTGTACAATCCATATGCATTGTCGAGGGATCTATTTATTTTCTTCGCTATAAATGCTCCAGTCCCTGGCTACAGACAATAATTTCAGAAAGAATAAGTAAGTATACGTACCACTCACTTGTGGGAATATGATTACTTTTCTTTCATGCTTTTCAGTATTTACACATTATAACGACAACATTATATTGGTGTTGCGGTGAAACCCAGGTAAAAGAATTTGAGTGCTAATTACGAAATTTTATACACTATTTTATCATAGTGATGAGAGAGACACTCACATTGACTTTCTCAAATATTGATGACCAAATCAAAATCATATATCGAAGCTAAAAGATGATATGTACCTAGTCATAAAAGAAACGTAAGAATTATGGTAGAGATGGGATCGCTTGAGAAAGCGGCGCGCGGTCGGGGGTCAGCGCGGACGCAATACATTTCAACTGAACACCTCCCCCCGGCTGTGCTGTGATACACAGCATCTAGCAATAGCCCACACACAAATAACGACGTCATACATTATTGAAAACGTGAAAGCGAAGACATTTTTCAAGAGTTTTCGTTTTTTTTTTTGTTTTTTTTTATTACTTTATAGGCAAGTATTTGATCTAGATCTCACCTGATGGTAAGTGAAGATGAGATCTACGCTACATTCACTAGGCACATGCAGCGCAACTGATCTGACCCGCCATCCATGAATGGCAACACCGAACATCATGCCGGAACACGGCTAGGCCGCTTGGCGACATGTCTTTGTTCAGTGGGTGGTGACTAGCCACGGCCGAAGCCTACCACCAGTAGAGTTGTCACCTGGTTGGCACCACCCAGGGTCACGTGTAGGGTATCTCGAGGGAACTTAATTCTCCTACGGACGAAGGTGACTCGACCCAGTTGTTACTAGGTATATGGTTTACTTAGCTTTATTTATGGAATCAGGTGCAAAATAGGTGAAAAGCGTAGTCCCCCAGGAGACGATACAAGTGATGGTCGTTCTCATTAACTAACCAGACAAAAACAAACCCAACCCGTTCGCGTCGTATGTTGGGCTTCGCCCAGTTTAGCAGTTTAGGCATGACTGCATGTTTGACCAATGCAAAAAATAGCTGCATGAAGAATTTTATTTTGATGTCCACCGTTGAACAACATTGTGGCAATATAACAGATGCTTCCGATTTATGATGACGATTCAATTAATAAAAAATAACCTTAACCTAATGAGAAAAAGAGAACCCTCCGATTTGTTTTCCCTGCATTGCGTGTATAATCACACATACAAGTCTACATTGACGGTATAAGCCAAGTAGGTACGTGCTAAGATCCACCGAGCACTCGCTTAACGCTCTAAGCGGTTCTCGTGACGGCTAATTCTGATAAGCTTAGGTGACGCGAGGCGCTGTTAGGCTTGGAATTCACTGTGTATATTCAGATTTATACTTAGATTTCATGATATTAGTAATTGTGTGTACCTAATGATAAAAAATATTAATCTTCTGGTAAGCCATCAACGATAATGAATCAATCTGACTCCACCACCAGTTTATTTGAGATTAATGTAACTAATATTTATAAGGATTTTATCGCGTTTATATTTTGATTTTACGTTCCCGACGTTTCGGCTGCTTTACAGGAACCATGGTCACGGGAGGACTCTTATTAATTTAATTTCAATGTGTAGTATTCGCGTAAATATAAGAAATTAATATTTATAAGTTTTTTTTTATTTACCAATTGTTTTTGGGATATCTAACATTATTATACCAGCATGCTGTCATATTTCTAAAAGTTATGCCTATTTATACTATTATTTGTAACTTAGTTTTAAAAGCTATGATCAAGAAGTCAATGAAGTAAATTGAAACGATATAAAGCGTACTTCTTTGCAATAAGGAATATACAAATTTTAGAATTTCAACTGCAGATGGTGCAATAGTGAGTACTAAGCTTTAAGTTGATGAACACATGCGTTATCTATAATTTACTAAGATGCGAAACGAAAATGAGATCCACCGATATATGATTGGCGGTATTTTATCACACGCTAAATTTGATAACCGATTTTTTGTTATCACTGTGGAGACAGAGAATGTTTTGCCAAGTACACGTCTCACTTAATTATGCGAGAAAGAAGCATAATACCACTGAAAGAAGTCCATCGAGAATTTATAATTACTCTGCCAAATCAATAAATTAATGGGAATGCGATCTACACTTTCATTTCGCAATTATAAAATGTATTTTAATTTACGTAGAATTAATAACATTGACACACGATACTTAAATAGGAGGGCTCAACGCAGGCGAGCGAAGGTTCCGCGGGATGCAATTATTATGCAAATTCATTAACATCTTAACTAGTGGAAGTGTTTGAACCAACATCACGAACGATCGATATTTAGCCCAAGTGCAATATGAGTTATTTTAATAAGTTTAGGTATATTATCTGATTAAATGTATGTTATTTACTTAACAGTCATAATAAAATACATTATTAAACTGTGTTAATGTTTTCTATTGCCTTTAATATTAAGTAACGTCTTAACAGACGCTTTCTTTTTATTAATACGTTTTACGGATCTCCCAATCATCTAGTAATGCTATTTAATTCACTGAACTGTTTCGTTACTCTTCGATCAAATCAAATTAAAAGTAAATATATTTTTTTTATAGTTTGTTTTTAATAATTTAATATTATTGAATGGATAAAAGTTTAATAATTATCTATTTTCATATATATATTACCAGTTATTTATATTAACAGTCTGAATTTTCTGACAATCGTCCGCAACACTTGTCACGACACGGTAATATGCCTATTTTTGGCGAACATTTAAGTCAGCACATGCTTGACAATCATGCTCAATATTACAAGCAAGTATGCAGGCTTAGTATCCTCTAAATTATTTTCCATTAATCGTGCTCGAAAAGGTTATATGCTCGACAATCATGGGTTCAAACGATCTAAGCTGGCTATCAAGCATGTGCAACGTCACCTTGACTAGCAAAATGAACCTTAAGAAAGCCAATAATGGCTTTAAAAAAGTTCAAACAACACGGAAGGAACCCAGAACTCTACGCCACAATATTAATACGCAATAATCGACTGATCAACTTTAACAAGAGGCCTACTATAGTGATCTATTCCATTATGAGGACGAGAATATGTACCTATGAAGGTTCGTTATCGTGCATGTGTGCGTGCGCTCGTTAATCATAATTTCGCATGTTTGTTCATGTGTATGTTGGTTCATATTATTATGTTTCGGGGATAAGAAATTAGTTAGTGGACATTAAACTTGGGTATATGTGGATTGGACGGTCTTGGTATTTGTGTGTCCTTTTTTGATAGGTACGTAGTTATCCAACTAGTTATATCTACTATTTTTATTCATTTTTTACCATTAATGTTAATAATGTCAATCATAGAGATATAAGTTAAAAGTTAAGAACAATGGACGCTATACGAAACAGAAAAAAATAATAAATATCACTGAACAAGCTTTAGGAAAGGTGGGACTTACAGGCTCGAGTCGGCTGCTGATCTGCATGGACACCGGTCAGTTGAGCACAGCACTACCAAATTTTTGATGACATCCAATGCAGAATGCTAATATCGCAAAACACTAATTACATCGTAAAGATGTCCAAATTTTTCGTAAAAAAAAAACCATTGACATTTTGAATTTCGCGCCCTGACCCTGAGCTTCCCCCTTAAGTGCTTACATGTAGCATTCGATAGAAACATTGATTTTGCTGTATGTCAATGACTGTATCCAGAACAATGACGCAGCCTCGGCAATCTTGCTTGAGTCGACAGTGGACCAAATGACAGATGACAGCACTAGCGCTGCCTTACCCAGTGATGTACAAATTATTTCTCACAAGTATCAAGATTTCCGGGCGCTCGTACACAAAACATGGCAAGAAGCATTAAGGGCTCGCACATCGCAGGGACTGACCCGTCATGAAATTTAAATCTAGATCAATAACCACGCTTATATCATTGTCTTCATTAGAGATAATTGGGTTCGCTCCCCGTCGGCCGCAACTTTGTTTGTTCGCTGATAACTTGAGACGAATTTCTTGAACATTAACCAACCTACGTCATGCAGGTTAGTCGTTAGGGCGAAGGGCGTTTCCTTCTATTTATAATTTGTTTGAAAACTATTATCTAGAACATTTTGAAGAGCTCTTTGCTAAAAGAACTGTCACTCAATACTAAATCTTATGAACTATAAAGTCAACGAACTTAAGTACCTAGTCATGTATGGTTTCATGGGTCTTGGTAATAAATCATTTTTAGGAATATTCTAAAGGTGTAGAAATAAGCTTGGGAGATTGTTTAAGATTCCGCGTACTGAGAGCTTTGAAGCAGTACCTAACAATTACTTAAGCAATATTTTTTTAAAACACTAAATACTGAGCTACGAGTTAAAATTAATGAAATTACCACGTAATATAAATATCTGCCTTTAAACAATGTGTGCCTACATCCTCTTAAACAAATGAGGGTTTACCTTTTAAATCTGAAGAAGAGTTTATTTGAGTCTATTACCATAAAGCTAAGTAATTGTATTTTCGTTAAGTTCTCGTCGGTGTGGTAACGCTGTCATTTAACCGGTACATGTTTGCAGGCGCGTGCAAACACGATTACCTGAAATTAGGTTAGTACGTTTTACGTTATTTACACTATCATGCGTACCCGGCCTTCACGTTTAAACATGGCCATGCACCTAATTGCCAAAGGTACTCACGATTTTTGTGGCTTAATATGGTCCAGTGCTAGACCTTGGAAACCAGGGTCACAGGGTCAAACCTCTTCTCATACCTCTGGGATTTCTACATTTCATGTGCTACTGTCATTTTCTGCCATAATTATCACTAGCTATATGGTGAAAGAAAACATTGTGAATCCTCATGTCTGTGAGAGCCTAGTACTTGAAAGACGTGTGAAGTCGGCCAACCCGGACTACTTATGTCAGCGTGTTTGATAAGAGCCTACATTGTCCTCACATTAAAGGGAGGCCGTGCCCAGCCGTAGGACATAAACAAAATCTTAATCAACAGATATTCACATTTTATTTCACACTTGTTTTTTTTATATCATCTGTCATCGGCAAAGTGAGCATCGTGCACCATTATAATAAGTCCCATCAATGTGTTTCCTGTAACATGCAGCGTTTCCTTACACGATCATTTCCATGTACACCCAATATTGTCTCACCCGCTTACTAAATCTTTTAAAACATTATCGTGTTCCTGCATTACTCCTCCCTGTTTTTTTAAATAACTGAGCAGCCCTCAAGATACACAGGGTAACAGTCAATGTTTGCACGAGCTCGCGTCGATTTCGACTCGATCGCTTTCTAATCCCCATTTTCTCGATGCCATTACGATTTTTCGAACGCTCACCTCTCTCCATATTTCCGTGCATATCTCGCCGATTCGCAGATCCATTATTTTTTATGGTTGGAGTACACGATGCTTAGTGGAAGTATCGCCCCTGCCTACCGAGTGTTAACGTCTCGGTGTCTTCACTAGGGGGTGACAATGAACTCACCTATGGGGAAAATAATACGTTTTTATTTTGCATATTGAGTTTATAGTGAAGAGATCGTGGATTTAGTCATGGTTATCAGATACTACTCAGGTTTTGGCTTGTCATAATTTAATGCTTACTACCTAGGCTCAGTGTAGATAAACAGGGAAGTTCGGCACGCAGGCATAAATAGTGGGTAATACAAATTTTAATTTACTATAATTAAAACGCGGTTAAATATTAACGAACACTTTCGTGCCATCACAATCGCTGTGTTTTTTGGTACTGGTATTTTTTTTTGTCAAATATAACCCCCTTAATTATTAACAGGTAACTGGGAATATTCGCTTATTTTAACATTGTAATTTTCCAACTAGTACGTACCTACAGGAATTGTCATTAATAAGATCATTTGCGGATAAACTGAACATAGGTTGCTTAATTTTTTTATCCTGTTTTCCCCTAGCGCCCAGTCACCCCCAGCTAAGTAACACCCGACTCAGCCATTCCACTCAATACATTTTATCGACAAACGTCAGTGGCGCTGCGTGACACTTATGTAAATATTTAAATACGATCCAGTACAAGCTATGAATATTTTAAACTCTAAGTAAACCACTCGGCTTTGTACTCCCACAAAGATATTCACACAACAATGAAAGAAAATATAATACTATTCCTTATGCGTTAGGGTTCAGAATTGCGTATGACGTAAGCAAATTAAGGTTTGGGTTTTTCCTTTATTATATCTATGTATGCATAAAGCGATTTGATAAGTGCTCGCAAATTGGGGATCGATATTAAAGTGACGAGTTATGCTGATTGGATTTTTTCAAGTGGTTTCAAGGGGACGGTGAATAATTGAGTGCGATTTAGTTTCGCAAACGCAAAATGATTTCGCGTTAAGTTTTAAATATTGACTTTTGGATAACATACTTAATACTTAAGTTTCTAGAATGCATTATTTAGTTGAGAGAAATATAAAACGCCTAACAATTAAATTGTTGCATTGAACCAATAAAAACGTTGCTATGACGTTTTTGCAGGGAGCTACCATACGAAGGACGAGGTGACGACTGGAAATATATAATATGTCTTCTCATAAGATAAACATGTGACTTTTATAAAATAAAATAATATTATAGATATTATAGCGTTTATTCATATTGTTTTTTTTGGTCCCAATATTAATTGAATAATATGAAAGACGGTAGCTCGATATAATTATGACATGTTATAAAGCAACAAAAATCCCGGGAACTTAAAAAAAACATAAACTCAAAAACATTCTCAAACAACTTAAATATTTACAAACAGGAAAATAAAAAAAACTTAAATCAAATCAAATCAAATCTTATCAAAATTAGATTACGAGTGAATGAGCCTATATTCATATGAATTAGTGATTTTTAACCCTGTGATACTAGCCATGACAGTGCATCGGCAATAAAAGAGGAAAGCTAACCTACTTATGTTAATTAACACAGGTTCCAATGACCAATTTCACTGCTATTCTTTATGTAAAATGAAGTGAAACTCCGCAATAAGCAATATCCAAGGACCCTGTCCGTATCAATTGATCACGCAGATTCGCTCCTCGGCGGCCACACTCGATACGTCAGCCACCAATCTCGATGGGTCTCCACTCGAGTAGCTCTCACCTCGCTTTCCGGATCCCATTCTTTTGTTGGAGCCACTCGGCGACTCTTCATCGGGCATGTCTTTGTTATAATGTCGCTTTGATAAGTAAGGGATGCGAGGATTTAGTATATTTATTAGATAGATTGTGGTGATATTCGATACTTATAGCTGCTTTTGATTTGCATGATATAAAATTTATTTTCAAATTCGTTTTTTTTAAGTACGTGCTTCAGATGTTCGTTCAAAGTCATATCAATACATATGCGTACTTGCGCAACAGGTATTAAACAAAAAAAAAATTGGACATTAAAAGATGATGAGAATAAATATATTACACATTGGTATGTCTCGAGTATACGTTTATATGGCTATGCGACAAGGAAATATTAGTGGCATTTAAGATGTGGTATTGGAGAATAATGGAAAAGATCAGTTGGATGAGAATTAAGGGTGACGAATTAGTATTGAATTGAGTACAAGAAAGGAGATAACTGATGGCAACAATACTACATAGAAGACACTGACCCTTTAATTAGCAACACTCAGTGGAAACGACACTCAGTGGAAGTCAAATGTAGCTTAAAGATTTTTTTAAAGCCACTAGGTACCCCCGGTGGCAGATGGGAGAATACAAAGTGTGCAAGGCGGACGATCCGCCTTCAGTTGAATTACGTATAGAGCAACCCTCAAATTTATAGACGTGTTGTAACTATATCAAACGTCATATAGTACTACGCAAAACATAAATCTTGTGCGCAGTACTATATGACGTTTGATAAACTTATAACACGTCTATAAATTCATAATTACTTTGCTGCCAATAGTTATGGGAACATTTTTGACACAGTTTGTTGACAAATTGTCTCTACATGACCGCAAATTATATTTGAAATCGTATTTTATTGGATTACCAACGTATATCTATGAATACGCTTATCTCATAATTAATAGTATCAAATTATATTACACATTTGAATTCGAAAGAACGATACAAATACCTAAGTGTGTTTGCGTACACAATATGTAAAATCTTTCCTTGATTAAATTAGCGCTAACCTACTACAGCATCAACTTCTTGTAAGAAAAGTTCTATTGCTATATGCACACGGGATAGAGGCGTTTGGGCGGGCATGGCATTGATCATAATATCGACGGAGGCTTACGAGAGTGATAAATGGACGACCGCAGCGTCACTGGCGGGATGACGCCCGCCGCCATATTTAAATCGCTTCTGTCACATCCGCGCGCACCTATTTTTATGGGCTTATTTTTGTTGGCATTGCAATATGGTAAGTACTGTATAAAGTAGCGCCGCATTTTTGGCTAAGGCTAGACGGAATTATCAGAGTTGACGTTTACATCAAAGGTTGTGTAAAACTAAGATTTTATGTGTTTTGTGTGCGGCCATATTCATATCTATTTTATTTCATCGCATCTCATTTCGTAAAGAAAGAAAGAAGAAGGTTTATGGGGCCTTGATCTGAAAGTAGAGTTCCTATATTCCACCTTAGCATAGGCAATTGTTAAGCCATGATATTTATTTACAAGCCTGACCTAATATATTAAGTTTTATAAATGACTTAAACCTTATATATAATAATATAGGTTATATCAATATCAGAGTGTATTCCAAAAGCCCCAGATTGATTAGGGCTATTAAATATATTTTCACATTGAATAGACTATACACCTACGAGAAACGTATCCAGCACCACACAGAACCAACGAACCAAATAGGAAATTAAAATCATCAATCAAACTAAAAAATACAAAAGCCCCGTATCCCATTGTCGCCGATATGTTTGCGCAAAAACGACTTTGTCGCATCACAGTCAAAGTAATAAAAAATCTCTACACACACATAGCATCGACTACTAGATATGCCAGCTATAGTTTAACTGTTGCCTTTATTGACAAAATAGGAAGATTGAAACATAGATCTACTTTTGTTTCGAATTTCATTCATTCATTCATTTATTTGAAATGAAATGTATGAATGAATGAATGAAGTTTTTTTTTCTAACTCACTCCAGTCAATATAAAAAAGTCATTGAAGGGACCACCGGATTTATGAATGATCTTTAGAAAATTCCGTTTACCCAACCAATAAGTTCAATGAAATTTTTAAATGAGTATCCAACCGTGTCGGGTCTCAATTTTTATTTTTATTTATCAACGTTCAAAACAATGCTTGCGTAAGATCGATTTGTCGCATTATGACTTCATGGAATGTCATCATTTAATATATTTTAGCCGAACTAAACCAATTCGTTATTTAATTTAAAGCGTTAAAGTTACGAAAACTAGTGAACAATGGCATTATGATATAATGAGTAACTTGTTTGCGTTTCTCCAATAG
The DNA here is from genome assembly GCA_905333125.1 of Pheosia tremula. Taxonomy (NCBI): domain Eukaryota; kingdom Metazoa; phylum Arthropoda; class Insecta; order Lepidoptera; family Notodontidae; genus Pheosia; species Pheosia tremula. The sequence continues at coordinate 6,263,763 of HG995404.1, read as the reverse complement.
CGTTACTGATGGTATAACGTTTATGAATCGAAACAATTTTAGATTCGATGAGGTGTGTCCAAATTGAAATTGAACTTGAAACATGTTTTTTTTTTCTTGTTGATTAAAATAGCCTCTATATTTAAAATTCTCTATATTTTGACCTATTCAAAACTGAGTTATTTACTCAGACCTTTTTTTAGGTCAGTTTGGCTGCCAGTAGCTTACCTGTTAATGTGGAAAATCTAGATAAGTACACACATGCAAATTTATATTAAATTACTGCCACGGATCTAAAGCATGAAATTACTGTATCGGTTGTCCATTGATGGCTAGGTTTATTTGAGTCTTGCACCATCCAGTGTGTCTATGCATTGTGAAAAGTGCTCGGGGCTTTGTGATAGGACACGTAATACGCTCACAATTGGTTATTGCGATGCAGTGACTATGCGGTTTGCGCAGCCCAATGACAGCTCCTAAGGAAAATGCTAAAGGTCCGCGACTTTTTTTTATATTACTTTTTTTCATATATAATACTGAAAAGTTATTTTTGAACGGCTACCGAAATAGTCTTTCGTAGTAATATCGTGCTGACGATATCGGTAAACGTTTAGTAGGCGTAGTACGGATTCGTAAGTAGCGTAATAATACTAAGAATACTTCTTTATAAGTAATACAGACTAGATAAGATAAAAAAGTATGAATTCTAATTAGAAGTGATGCAATGTGACTCGATAATACAATAAGAACAAGAAAATTAAGGTCCGCAATATTTATATTGGATTTAAATGTAAAAAATATGATTAATTATAAATAAACAGAAAAGTAAAATTTCAGTTGCGTAGTCGAGTCATCATGGCCCAAGTCTTCAAGATAAATGGATGCAAACGGTCGACGAATATTCTCCTCGCAGTTATTCTTTGAAGCTTACAGGAACATAATAAATCTAAGTTTAATTAGAATTTTATAAATACATTCATTATTTTTTTGTCAAATAGAAAATAATATAATAGTAAAGAAAACTAATTATACATATTTGTTTTTGTTCGTAATAAATGATTAATTTCTCCGTTCGGAACAATAAATTTAAATAAAAAAATTATCTTTTTAAATTTGTTGCCAAATTCAAAATGAGAATAAATATTCGAAATACTGTAACATCACATTTTTCTTGCCGCGCTTCACTTGCGGTATTCGTCCCTCGTTCATAACATTGGCCGCGTTCTTTCAGGGAGCAAGGGTTTGCAATCCTCAATGATTCATCAGTTTCCATTGAAAACTTTATTCGAAGATTACTCCGTTGTATAAATGTAATAAGCTTTGCAGTGACGAGATTAGACCCCGAATTTCACTCAGACATTAATGACATTTTCAGTGGGAACGCGGGGGGCGGCCTTGTTTATGTTGAGACAATCGTTATGAAAGTCATCTTGTAGAGGAAAAATACACGCGTGAAATGCTTTGTGGGTATTGGTTTAAGCCGAGGTTTCATCTGATTTATACATCGTTATCTGGTGCAATGAAAAATATACTGTAAAATACATACCTATTTGTAAACCATATTATAACAGTCACACACGATTCTATTAAAATAAAAAGATTTACCAAATGCGTTTACAATTAATTCATCAATACACTTGTAAATTTCTGTATAACCAACCAATATCAAATTTCAAATGTCATTTAAAAAGCCGAGAAAATAAAAATAAAAATAAAATGGAGATTTTTGCGATACATCGAAACATATTCGGTGCGCACGGCTTGCATGAAATTTACATGGAATTTTGTGCTTGTAATAAAGAATGATGAATTGGATCCACATTGGTAATTATGGGCAACGGTGAGCGCCCGAGCCAATATTAAATTGCGAAATTCAATAATTTTATTATATGACTGTATTTTTTGGAATATGATACGTAATGGTAAATTTGTAGTAATTATTATGTGAATGTTTTATGTGATAGGTAGATAATGTGAATGATTTAGTATTGACATACCTGGATACCTACTTTCAATATACAGAGTGCACCAATGTTTTATTAAAAAAAACTTTGATTTGTGTTATAGATATCTTAATAAGAACTGAATACATTTTCAGTCATATAATTGAGCTCGGTATATGTCATCCCTAGGTACAAATTTTGTATTGGTAGGTAGAAGGTATAGGTAGGTAGGCAGTATTTTCCACTTTTCCAAATACAAAGAGTTACAATATCCTTTACAAAAATACTCACATACATATGTGTATTGTGTAGGAAACTAATAGTTTTTGTGTTAGTAATTGGATTTCATTGGACGGCTGATTTACCGCGGGCGCTTTGAGGCATGGATGTTTGTCACGATACCATTTCGCCGGTGCGATTATTTGCCTTATTTCAAACATATTTTTTTCTGTACTTATCACATTTCCTTTCCTGTGCGTAGGTTTTTTTATTCAGATTACTAAAAAAATACTAAGTAACTAAAATTAGAAAAATAGTAGCTTAATTTTTATATTGAATGGAAATTTTACATAAATTTCAAAATATATTAAATATATTATCAGAAAGGTGCGTTAATTCATATATCATCATATGATATTAGACAATTATAGTAGAATTGTAATTCTTGAAATCCACTGCGGCATTCACTGTGGTCATTTTTTAAAGCGTCATTAATTGCATTAAGTAATTATAACTTAAGAAATTATTATTAAATAATATAATATTGAGGCTACAGGCTACATATATAAGCTACAGTTCAATCAATACACATACTAGAACTTTGACACCTACTAGCTGGTCTATACGACACCGGCAATCCATAAATCGACGCAAACAAGACACGCGTCTTCAAATTTGACGTCCACACGGACGTCAAGTTAGAAGTCTGCGGATCCAAAATATGACCAGGATGTATGGCTCTGTCCTTGGCCTGCTTATTGGCGAATTAAAATAACAACAACAGAAGTCTGCGGCCATTGTTTTATGATAACCACAGCGCTAACTTGGTCCGCGCAACACAAGTCGTTGCCGTGTAGACCTGCCATTATGTTGGACAGACCTAGCGCAAAAAATACAAACATAAAATATCTCCAATAAAAAACGGTTAAGCATGTCTTGGTCACGTTTTATCAATGTTTTAATATTCATTCAATCGATTTTAACGTCAGCAAAGAAAATCAATCAACCCGTAAATGCTAATGAAAACATCACAGCCTAGAGCATTTGTTTTCATTAAAATTGGCAGTTGCAGTTTTTGTTGCGTTCTATCATTTCCATGATATTATTTTATAGAATATAGAAATAACAATTTTTTCGGTATGCGACTACTTTATAATAGATAGTTCAGTTATATTAATACGCCCAAATGTATAGATGTTATATAATTTTATTAATTTTCATATACTACTGCGCACAAGAGTTTTGCTTTGCGCAGTACTATATGACTTTTGATAAATTTATAGTAGGGAGGTCTATAAATTCAGGAGATAATGTATATAGAAGTAATATGTGTCATGTGTTCAATAAATATGTAGTCTGTGTGCTAAATCCCAAAGACTGTTTAAGTGGAATCTCCCAGATAAATCATTATTTATAGTCGTAAATCTTTTACCGTAATCAGGCTTTCTTATACATAATATAGTAACTAGTCCATAGGCAAGGTTTTTGCTCTCCCACTTACTTATACCATTAGGTAGAACTAGCATGAAATCTAATACGTATCCACAATAGGTCATCACTAACAATGTTAGCAAGAAAAAGTCAGTCAGTGCTAGCGGTCAAACTATGACACTAAGACGTCAACCACCTCAGTCCGCCCGTGAACATGGTTGCTGTAAAGGGAATCGCCATTTTCATATCATCATGTCACATCCATCATTTTATTTATAATGTGTATTTATTGAATATTTTATTGCTATTAATTACTTGACATTGGCAAAATAACTGCTAAGTTGTGGGTGAGGCCATTTCAGATCCATTTTATTTCATCGCATCTCATTTCGTAAAAAAAGAAGAAGAAGACCATGGCTGCTGTAAAGCAGCTTAAACTTCGGCAGCGTAAAAATCATAATATAAACGCGATAAAATCCTTAAAATGAGTTTTATTTCAATGTGTAGTACTCGCGTAAATATAAGAAAAAGTATCATGGAAATAACAAAGTTCGTTGGAACATGTATTGCTCATAGACCCGCGGCGGGCCTTCGGCTGAAACCTCGTTAGAAAGGGTATCCCGATGCATGTTTTAAAATAATCAGCTTCCGTGTTAATTCTTAATTTACTGCTTGGATGGTGGCGACACGTAACTCGATTGGCCTCCGGCAAAAACTCGCCGGACGACGAACCTACTAGTAGTTTACAGTATTAGTACTAACTAAGGTTCATGGCATCTACGTGATGTGGATTTACATACGCGCCTTCATGGCAGTGGAAGTAAGGTGCATATGGTTTTTCGAGGCCGATGCTATCAGTACTGTCTTATTTCTTCTTATTTCTATTGGCTAATTTCTTTTTTATTGTACAGATAGCTACGTTATTTATTGAGGAATTTTACCAGCACAGTTGCATTCCCCGTTGGGATAGGCAGAGCACCGCTGCTGCAACACCCACGATTAAATTAAATGATATGCAATTTAGTCGTAAGTTAACATTTCAGCAGGGTCTCCATAAGAAATACATGGTAAATACAAGCCAAGATAGCCAAGTTGGTAGAACGCTTGCCTCGATAACGAGGATCACAGGTTCAAACCCCGGAATGCACCTCTGGGATTTCTGGATTTCATGTGTGAATCTCGTTTTCAACCATGATTATCACTTGCTAAACGGCAAAAGAAAACGTCGCGAGGAAACCTGCATGGCTGAGAGAACCCCTCGAAAGACGTGTGAAGTCCGCCAACCCGCACTGGGCCAGCGTAGTGGACTATGGCCTAATCACCCTCGCACTGAAGGCCCGTGCCGAACAGTGGGACATTAAAAGGGCTGGTATTATTATTATTATATACTGATATAATAGAAAATTTATATAATGATTGTAAAAACATAAACGGCAATAGGATTATCTGATTCATCCATATCGAAAGGGTTTAATGAAAGCGATGTAGTTAATAGTTCACCTTCCTGCGATAGTGATCTTTAATACGTTATGAGTGGGTGAGACGTCGAAATGAGACGCGCACGGAAGCGCCGCGCCCGCTCCGGTCAGACCTGAAAACAATTTCAATTTTTTATTTATTATCTTAGGTACACTTTTAACTGAGGTCAATGAATCTATGAACACGATACTGACGGAATGAAGTAATACATAATCTTGACTAATTCGTGAGAGCTAATCTTATCCCATTTCAGACTATAAGAATAAGGTTAGATGGCGCGTGCAAAATTACCAAATGCCGCCTGCTTAATGAATACAAAATACCAAATCCATTATTGTTTTATGTCTTAAGTCTCGTATTGTTCTGAAGTATTTTACACTAATTTACTACGTGAGATTAAAAATAAATAAATGCTTTGTAAAGGTCAAACGGGCTTTCAATCACGGCTCTTGATATACTGTGGCCGAAGTGGTATTCCTTTGCTATTTGGTATTTGTTTAGCTAATGTCACTTAGTATTTAACATGTGCGGTTTAGTCTTATTCCTAAAATATTGCCTATTAGCCTATAATTTGGAAGAGAATTTTGGATTAGCAACACTACTTATATGTAAAAGAAATGATTAATTATTATAGATTTAATCGAAGTTAACGCCTTACAATGCCATATAAATTAAATATGCTTCGTATAGCTATAATCAATACAAGAACACACAAGTAGGTAGGTACAATAACACATCCCCGGGGCTTCGGACCGGAACCCGTTACCCTAATCCCTTGTATCTGAAACTTCCTATTTATTACGCCAAATCTTAGTTAATTATTCTAGAAACATCTTTACACAGGATGTGGTGGATATCCGAAAGGTTGGGCTGGTGGACTGCTAATATGAGCCATATATATTTAGAACCCTATATTATATGTATATTTTGGTAATTAATTATTTATAATTTGAATTGTATGTTTTGGTAGCATTATAGATTTAAATTTAAGACGAACTTTGAGTATTGATGATGATAAGTATTTTGTGTTATGCTGTAGCGTACCAGTAGCATAACATATTATGAATATTATTTGTCATAGCACCGTAACTTTTTTAAACGAACTAGGTACATTGCTGTGTTAGTACACAGGCTCTACATAAACAGTTGCTATGCAAACCCCATGGGGTCATCTAGCCTGCATTTGTGGGCACATCAATATTCGTTACATATATGATTTGGTGAGACAAGGTAGATTTTTAGATTTGATTATTTTTTTGTTTTCGAAGTCGTAATTTATTTCAAAATTCGGTTCGGGGATTTGAACCCACAACCAACTAGTGCAGCGAGCCGAGCGGCCTACGCTTAAACTACGATACGATATTTTTATATGAACTACAGCATAGTTATTTACTATGTTAGACTTTTGTCGAAACATATACGTCTCATATTACCTCTACCTATGAATTTTCACAACTATCAAAAGTGCCATCAAAGTTTGCGTGTACACAATTTTAAGACGATTACACATCAAGTTGGATACGTAGCACGCCCACCGCGGCGCAACTCTTGATTGCATCCTCGGCAACTTTGTGTGGCTCGGCTTGTGGCCGGGCCTGTGCCCACCACTTCATACCTTTTGTGAGGTGCCTTTGTGTGTCGTCTGCGCGGTGCGTTTACATTACACTCGGTCGCCGGTGTACGCCGCCAGTGTTTTAATTAAAATTGGATGACGTTTTCTTGTAAGTATTTTACGTGGCTGTGGTAGTAGAATATCAGTATTGTTATACTATGCTGTAAAATTAATGTATCGAGGCAATTAAGTATGGATACTTATATCAGTAAAATCCAGCAGTTTAGTTACTACTAATAATAATTCGAGATAGGTTAGCCTCGTATTACTCTGATCCAAATGGTTGAACCTTTTCTGACAATAAAGGTTTTACTCCAACAAACTAATCAATCTATCCATTTCAATGTAAACATTGATCCTGATATCACACAAAGACGCATCTCTACCCATGAGATATTCCATAATTGCGACAAAATGCGCCGCCGAAGGCAAAAGCGATAATCTCCCGTCTCAGAGCTGAGTTAGACACCTTCGTGAGACTAACGAAGTTCTCATAATCCCACCCCCGCGCGCCACCCACCCCTGCGACTCCCGTGTAATCAAGTTATTGCTTGCATCTCATGTCTTACGACTACCCCCAGTTTTAATAACGTCATAGACTTTTGTTGCAACAACCTACATGCTAATATAATGAACAAATCCCAATACAGAGTAAGATTTACACGTAAAAAAATTGTTTAGTGTTGGGAACATAACATTTAATCTAATTGTAAGAATTTTATCGTGGGTAAGTACCTAATATTGTACCGCGTGATTTTTATCTATGAAATATAAGGTGTAACAACAATAATAAACTTTTAAGAGGTAGCAAAGCTCACATTTCCGAAAAACATATTCAAATTACTTGAAATTTTAAAAATTACATTTCATACTAAGCGCGCCGTGAGAGGACACTGTCTTGCTTTCTCGAAGAAACATCACACACTGTTTACACATGTATTTAATACAAACACGTGATCGTTATGATCTACTTGTCAACTCCTTAAAATATTTTACACTATTTTTGTTCAACCTTATTATGGTCAACAAAAATGTGTTACAGTGCGCTTATTTACTTATTGAAAAGGAGGAGTATTAGTATATATTATTTTCGAAGGCGAATACATTAAGTAAATAAAACAAAATCTATTTTGCATTCTTTTAAAATTAAAACTGACACAAATTATATTTTCTCAGAGATTAACGATTATATTATTATTTTGGAAACAGATAAGTGAATTACTTTGTTGTTATTTATGCGACTCTACTAAGAAATCTCCGGCGGCTATGGCCGGTGGGAAATTGCATCGGTCATTCAACGTGGTCATCGATTTAATATCAACAGTTAAATGGTCAGTAACTGCGCACTTACTAAATTGCAAATTTAATTCCAGTTTTTTTTCAGCAATTTCGAATACATTCAACATTTTAAAATTATCTTTTGTGTTGCTACGTATGACTTTATAATCAATCCTGTTGTATTGAAGTCGCGGACTGTTACACGTAGTAAGTGTAGTATAAATAATTACGAGGGTGATCAATCAGTATATACAGGGTGTTAGTGGCATGGTAAGGAAAACATTGGGTAAAGGTAACACTTAATTCCTATAATAACATTTTAGTAATAATTAATGTGGAAAGTCATGGGTTATGAATATTTTTATTTTTAAATGCGCAACGTATCTTAAACAGCGCGATCACAACAGTACACTCCATAGGATACATGTCTTGGGCAAGTGGCGAGCGCGAGATCTTATCGAATTTTAATTTACACTGAGATAGATTTCTATTAAGATTTCATGCTAAAATCAATTTAAACATTATGAAAAAAAAAATGCGTGTAATTCATGAAAAGATCAACGGAAAATTTCAACACCGGGGGTACAGAACCATGAGTTGAACCCTAGGTATCAGTTTTCTTTATGTAGCCACTTGCATCCTGTATGTGTTCTTGAACTAAACAAATCTCTCAAAGGTACAGTAACTTCTAGTTCTGTGAAGTGAACAATTCAAATACATTTCACCTATACAATCTAAATAAATACCTCAGCGCGTTCATTGTGTGTTGAGCTTATATAAAAGTTTATTGTTTCGCTTCGTCACTGGCATAGCCTCAATAGTAAAAATCACTAGACATAATAAATAGGTCTCCAGATAAGACGACGTGTCGCCACTCCACGCTGACCGGTGTTAGGTATTACGTGTCATTGCAATTAAAGGCTATTACTATCACAATGAAGTCTGTATTTTCAAATTAGATGATAGCCGCCATAAATAAATACACACTAGTTGTAACAGCACACAGGTCAATATTCTACACAAGTGGATTCTTCTCTTCCAATTCGATATTCAATAGGAACAGTGTAAAAAGAAAATAAATCGTGTAGATTGCATAACTTTATCAGAGTTAATTTAAGCATAAAGCATTGAAAAAGCTTCCCTACAACCCCGTTGTTAATGTTTAACGAAACGTTTTATTGTCCTTACAGTTGGTTATGCTGAATAGTTTCAGAAGGCCATGAAGTTGCATACGTAATAGACGAGATTTTCTGGCATAGAGCCCAGAAGGGCGGGCTAATGGTAGCGAGCACGCGACTCGCACTCTACAGCTACAAAATGCAATTGACCATCGAGTGCTTAACTTATTTTGATCTTAATATTATAATATTTATTTTACTCAAACTAAAAACAGCTAAGGAGAAGTGATTTATATATATTGATTTCTTATATTTACGCGAATACTACACAATATATTATTATGATTTATATATTATTATTTATTACATACCTATATTGTGCTGATATTTAATCGGTAGGTAATGTTATTAATAAGTACTGGCCCGATGTCAACGGAATATAAATTAAATAGTCTAATAGATATTATGCTTATGGTTCGCCATATAAATTACGGGTAATATTATCACGCTTTATAACCATTGCGGTTCGAGTAGCAGAGCAAAATTTATAGATATCCGGGCGGAGCCGCGGGCAAAATCTAGTTATCTATAAAATGCGAACTAAATCTCTATTTATGAAGTGTAAATTGGCCATCAACTTTAATAACATAAAATTCTCATTTGACCATTTGATAACTATGAAATTAACGTATTATTCGGAACACAGTCTGATAACGTCTTTTGATCGCCGGGCCGATCTTTTATTTTGGGATCAAAATTCTGACGTTTACGATGCCTATCAATCATTTGATATGTGGCGCCGAATTATCGTTATAGCCCGCGCGGGACGGGTTAGCTGGCCCTAAGCACCGGCCTTTTGGTGCGCTAATTAATTCTAGCTCTGTGGCTATCTAGTTATCACACGTCGTCAATCTGGGGCCATTTAATGTTATATGTTTTCAAAAATCGAAGTTGAAAATTGTAAAACGTTAAATTAGCTAATAACATAATTTTTAAAGCTTTTGTTTTACTTCAAGAGTGGCACCTGTGTGCTTTCGAAGATCTTTTATAAATATATATGGATGCAATTAAACAAAACATTCTTAAAACTCTCTTGTAATTTTAGTCTATTTAAAACCTTAAAAACTAGGTGACAAGTGTTGGAATTATACATTGGAACGATTGAGTATAACAGCTTTTAAGGTGAACCGTTTACGGGCATAATAATCATTAAAATGTATTTCCATTTTATTCGGACCCGACTCGGACCTTAGAGATTAGGATCTCTAAACTTTTATTAGGGTACCGTGAGGATGTTTTATCTTTAAGCGAATAACATCATGTTACAATAGCAATACGCCAGTAGTGCAAAAATATAGTAAGTCAATAAGAGCTGCTATTGTATGCAGCCCTTTTTAATATCCCACTGATAGGCACGGGCATCCCATCAATACGAATAGGTTTAGGCCATAGTGCGCTGCACTGGCCCATTTGCGGGTTGGCGGACTTTCGTCTTTCTAGGGATTCTCTCCGACATGCAGGTTTCCTTACTATATTTTCCTGCACCGTTAATATATTTTTTTAATTTAGTAATTAAAAGTATTTAGTATTTAATAATAAAGTATTTAACCAATAATTTTATAACAGACATCACATTCCAAATGTTACTGAAAAGAATATGCATCCAATGTTCTCTAGTTTTTTTTATCTGTCTCCATAGGTATATGATATCTATCCCTATCTACTGTGAACAGGATATAAAGTGAGTGAGTGAGTTGAGTTTCGAACTTAAATAATCTACGGAATCCCCAAAGGAGATGCTCGTGTGCATTTAATATGCTTATGCCATACTTGATTGTTTTTTTTATTAAAAAATAATTCTCGAATACAGGGGAATGGAAAATAAACTAAGTAAATGCGCTGTAACATGTAATTTTGGTAAATAACTATTCGATACGTATCAAATCATTATTGGAAACAAAAGACGGTAATGCGTTTAAAAAATATAATGCGTATTATAATTGTAGTGCATTTTTTGTTTAGTTTTATTGTTATTATAAATTATAGTTTTTTCAAGACTAGTGAATGTTGTAATCCTCGAATTTAAGCTAGTTATAAGCAGGAGTTAAGTATGATATATGCATTACAAGCTCTCTTTTTAGCCATCAATAAATAACAATGGGTATCATTAGGGAGACCTATGTCTAGCAATAGACATTTTCTGGATGATGGATTGATCGATGAAATTACAGGCAGCATTCAGAAAAAAACAATAAGCTATGCACGCAGAGCTATGCAGCTTTTCTTTGAAATTTAAATACAGAAACTCTCTTTCGCGTTGTGCCACTGAAGAATGTTTACCAACACCATAATAGTTATATATTTAGATTGGCCACTAAGTGAACGCCATAACAAACCTGCACATGCACACATCACTAATTACTTGCAAGTTGGAGGTAAAAAGTGCACACATGTGAAGTGCGAGGTGGCTGGTGCGTGGGGGCAGGAGGCCACTCCCACGGCAACGCCTGCTCATTTTAAATTGTAATTACAATTTATTATTGTCTCTGTGCCGCCTTCGTCGCGCCCGCCGCCATTTTATCGATTTAGCTATGTTTGAATGTTCGAAATGTCGATTCCATATTCATGCTCGGACCCGCGACCATTAGAAAACGAATGTCGTCAGTATTACTGCGTTGAGCACAGAATACATACTAGTACTAAGTACTTTAAGTTGCATCCCTATATTCAGACCTTGTTTTTATTATGGAAAATTAAGTTCAATAATACCTATGAATATATGGGAATATTTTGTATGCAAAATATGACACGAACGATCAACCCACACATCTCTCGCTATGAACATCCATAATTAGAGCATGCATGAGTACTTCTTCTTCTTTTTTTAACGGCAGCTCCCTCGTTGCTATAGTTGATATACTTTTCTCTATCTAATGCAGCTCATAAGCAAAACATTCAGGGGTTTCCACTAATATTTGATAGTGTTGTTTGTAATTTGAATAAACACGTGTTTTCTTAGCATATTTTGGTTTCAGCGCGAACAAAGTCGCGGGGAGAAGCCAGCAAGTAATAATTGAACAATTTATGTCATGTAGCAAGTTCAGAAACGTTTTCCTGCTAATACATGTGGAGCACAGTTAATATCGCGCGCATAAATATCGCGCTGGGCGACAGCGCCTCGCCGCCTGTAGTCTCTATTGAAGTATGGTGTGCCTACAGGATGATGACAGTTTGATGAAGATATTTACTAAATAGCTATTTAAGATATGATAAGATGTTTACGTGTAATTGTGTACCTACAGAATATTGTAAAAAGTACATCGAGGCATGTTTGTTGTACATATATATAGTTTGATATGATTTTTTAAATTCTATCCAACCGATTTATAAATTTGAAAGTGTATTCGGTTGTTAGTCTGATTAAGGATCACGCAAAAATGGCTGACCAGATTTAAATAAAATAAATATCGCCAGACAAACACACCAACTATACGGTCCCACACTGTGCAACGCTTCTATTTTGGGTACGGTACAATGGAATGAGGGCGAACTCACTATGTAATACTCATATAGATGTTAAACATCCATGACTCGGGTACAAAGATTCGTGCACATTACACAAAGATTGTTCCCTACCAGGATTCGAACCCGGGACCCTGTGCACAGAAAGCAGGGTCACTACCAACTGCGTTAATCAGGTTGTCATTCAATTTGATTGATACTTGCTAAACATATTGCTTCTGATATATCATATAAGCTAATATCCAACATCAAAATCCACGTGGAAAAAGTTATTTAGAGCACAAATTAACATTTCTATTAAACATGCTGCCAATATATTTTACGTGTTTTATTAAAAATATTATGATCTCAATCTGCACCACTCTGTACACCGAGTGCGACACACGCACCTGGCTGTGGACTCCGGTGGTGCGCGCAATTTTCACTCTCCTCACCTCACGGATTAGTTTTTCCTTACGATAATTAAATAACTTTGAGCTATGTCTCTGCGTGATGTACGATCGTGTTTATTGTCTTGTCTCCGCGCGAAGGGTGTGTTGCCGGCTTTATGTTATTGCCCGTGTTGTGTGCTTTTAATTAAAATGTTATGGAGTTGTAATAAGTTTCAAAATTGTAAACTATGTATCTCTGTAAGATAACTCATGTAATTTTTTTGTGTAAACAGAGCACAGCGGTATCTTCAATCAAGTAACACTTGATACTGCTGATTACTCTGAGTAAAGAATTTCTTGGGCTCCTGCCATTAAAACCAAAGACGATCAACTGATGACTATGGGTTTTGGATTACAAGGCTTGAGTTTTATCCCCAAGTACCTAAAACCTAACTATAATGATCAGATATTCATGTCCTTGGCCACACTTATCGCCCTTCAAATTATCTATCCATGCATGTATGATTTTAATTTTTTTAAGGTTTCAATAAAGTATTATACAGAAGATAGCTAGAGAAATGATAAAAAAAAAATCTGCAAAATGTCAAATGTCAGCTAAACACGGGTAATCTTTATTCACTCCAATTAAAACAGCAACAGAAAGGCGATTGAGCAACTGCTTTCGCGACACTCTGCTGTGAAAACAACTTCAACCCCTTAACGACTAAGGGCCGCGGCAATTTGCATTGCATCTGAATTTTAAATATTGCCATTTTCAGTCACTAAAGTCTATTGCGATTTTGAATATACTCTTCTATGTGAATATTCAAGACCACTTAATGACTGCCTTGTATTTTAGGTAGGTACATAAAGCAATAATAGGACAGGCAGCATCTACCATAACATAATTCCGTACCCAAAATTAATCCATATACCTGAAAAAAATAAATGATGTTCGATAATAAGCGCTCCACTTGAGAACGTTTGAACCGATTTGGCTTACGCCTTTTTTAAAGTGATTGTATAATAGAAATAAAATCAGGTCTGTAGGGAAAAAGTTGTACGAAAATTCACGAAAAACTGAGAGTAAATTTTTGTCAGGACGAATACTGAAGAAAATGTGATAATATAAACTATAAACATTGTACCAGGTTGATATAACTTGTGCTATAGCTATTACTACTAAACGCAAGAAACTCCCAAATTGAAAAGGAGAAGTTGACGTACAAAGGAATTAAACATTGCGACTAGTGGTAACGAGCGCTGACAGCGAGGGCCAGCGCCTCCAACTCGCACAAATTCGCATTAAGAAAGGCACAAGATGAACTTAGTTCGCTTTTAAGCCGGTCATCTCGTGCTGTTTATAAATCCAATTGGATTTAGAGTTACTATGCACGGAGACATACGGAGACTTATAGATTTTTAACTGAAAAATTTATCAATGTTGCATTCATTGAAATAAAACTGATTTTCAGATTTTATCACGTTTATTTTAGGTTTTTACGTTCCCTGCCGCAAATAACACCTCAATATCAGGGTACAAAACTTACAACTATGACACCAGGACGTTAAACACCTCAGTTCTCCCATGACCATGGTTGCTGTAAAGCAGCCGAAACGTCGGGAACGTAAAAATATAACATTAATAAAAACATAAAATTCGCGTAAATATTAGGTATCAATTAATGTTGCATTCAGTTAAAGACGCAAAGTATACTTTTTTCCACATAACTTGGCACATGATACAATCTAGACAGCTCTTAGACAATTCTTAATCATCCGGTTATAAGAATAAGTGGTCGTTCGTGTGTTGCAAATGTTATTTTAATACATAAGTATTATTAATATAGCCATCGTTCTTGTACATTTAAAATTTCGGAGTGATGACGTTCCTATTCAATGGGTACATCTACTCATTTAAACTTTTGATTACACACTCTAGGTACCTGAAATTATAGTAACGATACAGAGTTACGGTACGAAGTAGGTGACGAAGTTGATCACCGATATAAATTGCACTTTAGAACGGAAGGTAAACTTAGTATTATATTTTTCCTTATAAGCTTTTTACAATTATAATAATCTGTGGTTGGGAAATGAAAGCATTGCCAAAGGGATAGTCAATAAAACAAAAATAAACGAAACGTAAAGATACTAACGAACTAAACGAACGATACATTAATCAGATACAGCAAGACTTTTTAATGCCATAGCATATTATTATAGGGTTGTGTTTCATAAAAAGGTAGTGCCTACACGTACTAGTTTAGTACTGCCAGTGTAATATAACTGCGCCTGCGTATAACAGTGTCAGTGTCACTCTGTTGTCACCATTATAAGGATAATTTGCCTAATAACGTTTTATGGCTGTGCCAATTACTAAAATTGTATCAATGTACACCTTTTAACGGTATTTAGGTTTATTGAAATAGGCTCTAGGTTTTATAAAGGTTGTGCTGATGATAATTATGGAAATTTAAGTTATTTTTTGCTTGAGGCAAAGAAATGTATCAAAGAATTCTTAATCTTATGGTAACTTACTCCAAGGTAATTTAGCTGCAAGTAAATATTTCAAGCAACAAAATACCTATTGAAATGAATAACCTACCTAATCGAAATATATTATGAATATATTATTGAGTATAATTGAACTAAAATGTGTATTATTAGCGTAAGTAAACATTTATAAATTTGAT
This sequence comes from Pheosia tremula, assembly GCA_905333125.1. NCBI lineage: Eukaryota > Metazoa > Arthropoda > Insecta > Lepidoptera > Notodontidae > Pheosia > Pheosia tremula. The sequence continues at coordinate 6,248,115 of HG995404.1, read as the reverse complement.
CTTTTCGATTCGATTCTAAACATGAATGTTCTAAACACATAATACCTATATTAAGCAAACCAATAACAAGTCTACTAAGGTCTAGCATGGTACCTACCTATGTATTTATGTTCCTCTAAATATGTATGTAGGTATGTATGTACTTTAAATATGTTGTGTAGGTAACTAATAATCTCATCATATTAATTCTATGAAATATCTGAATCACAATGTATATTTTATTAGAGGTACAGTGGTAGACATAGCAGACGTCCACAGATGTTAAATCTTTAATTTTTTACCAATATTGCATACCTTTGCCAAAATTCGATTTTCAACACAAACTAACCAAGAAGTTGATATCAAAAATATTTTTTCCCAAATGCCTTTAAGGGGTCAATGATTGCACGATGTCCGAATCGGTAGGGGGCGCATCGAGTCCGCCGCAACCCCGGGACCGCCCCGGGACAAATATAAAAATCATTCATATGGACAAAATAAAATTGCATCCCAAATAACCCTGTGCTCATCGGCCGAAAATCTATTAGCAATAAATATGAACTTTTCCGATTTCGCAGGATTTAAAATGGCGATCGTTCGGCTCCAAGTGTAACATAAAATTGAAGAGTTCTTATGACTTTTCATGTTTATGACACTGTAGTTAAAATTCTTCTGTAGAATTGTGTAATTATCTTGTCTTGCTTTAAGTTTATTTCCTATAGTCTTTGCTTGCGGCTCCGCCCACATCATAGATTTTGCTCTATAGCTTTCCTTCAAAGAATTGTAGCTAATGAAACAGAGCATATACATTTAGCGATAGTGTAACTTTCTATCAATAAAATAACTTGTTAAATCGGTTCAGTAGTTTCAGAGATTAGCCCCTACAAACGTTCAAACTGCGACTTTACTTTTTTATAATATTACAACTATTATAGATATTTATAAGTGGTTCAAAACCTTGGTATGGTATATATTAATTATATGATGTCAGAGAGTAAATCAATATCTAACGTGACGGCACATGCCACTTAGTAACAAACTGTTGCTGGTATGCTTAGTCTAACTACGAGAAAAAGCAAAGGTATATCTTTTGTTAATTCTAAATACAAATCCCGAACTCTATTATTCTCTTGTGTCCAAATCAAATACAGCTCGAAGTAACACACGGAGGAGTTGAACTCAATCTCTTTTTGCTAGACAGAGGAACAGCCTACTCGAATTTTCAAATAATTATTCTGTTTCATTTTTATATGAGCTTCGCGTCATCGTTGTGTTCTTGATAGTGATGTAGCTTTATGCTTTATATCTTAGTTCATTTATTCGATGTTTGTGAAATGTTACCAAGTCACTACACGAATACATTAAAACTAGTTTTTGGGTATTAAAAAACAAACACATAGATTGATAATTTTCCCTTTTAATCTTGATATTTCCATCTACGATACAAGGCACACACACAATTTTAAGTAAATTAATAATAATTATATTATAGTAGAAATAATAAATAGTAACACTTGCTTTCATAATTGCATACTATTATCGAAGTACGAAAGGTACATTGAGAAGCCTCAACATCTAAGTGACAAAGAAAAACTAGTTCTATCGACATTGCGTAGCCTTCGCAGCCGCCTCCTCCCACATCAGTTCCATTCTATTGCAAAGAAATGAAAATAACTGATACAAAAGTACCACATTCATGCCTTTACACAATCACACATGTTCAGCTAAACATTTATAGTAACAACTAAGTTTTATTTATTACGTGGCATTATCCTTCGCGGATAATTATTATTGTATTAAGCGATCGTCTCCATTGGCGCTTCACTATTCACCGCCTTTTACATTCGTTTTCACTATTCCGGAACACCGATCGAACACAAATAGACAATTCGTTCCGCGATATTACTTATGCATCTCAAACTAGTTGGTCAATAGCCGAGCGCCATTAGATCGCTCGATACAATCTCTACAATCTTATTTTAAGCTAAGACATCCAAAGTCTCGTAAACTAAGCATCAATATAAATAGCGCTATCATGCTATACTTTATGTATATTGTTAAAACTACCGAACTTATTGTTAGGATAATAACTACCCATATACATCATCTCTGCGTTATGGATATGAGATACCTACAGCATTCATAATTATTTATACAGAATCTACTTTACGACAATTTAAAGAAAAACCTTAGGTTACATTGTACGCAGACACTGTCTCCTCTGTAGGTACTTACTCAGTCAATAAATTTGAATAGTAAAAATGTATCATGTTAAAATCACTAACTTAACTATTGTACATTTTAATGATTTATTAGACACACTAGTGTCATTTAAGATCTAGTCATTGCACTAAAATTGAATAAATTACAAGATAGTGAAGATCACAATTATTTACTATTGACGCGTGGTGTGCGGGGTCAAAGAAACGTGACCTACTTATTTTTACTGGCGGCGTGATGTTCTTTAAAAAACCTGATAGGAACTTAAACACATACGCCCATATTCATGGAAGTTGTTATCAATTGACAACGACTAGACAAAAAGTGTCGCGTAATGCCATTGTAAATTAATATAAATCCTTTATGAAAATGGGAGGCTATAGTTTACAGAATTTGTGAGACTAGTAAACGAACGTTTTAGAAAAAGTCTCCAAAAGCAGTCTTAAATCAATTCCAACCATTATCTCAATCGAACATTGAACGTGAAATGTGAGTGTCAAACCTTATGATATGTATGTAGGTACAAATTACACTTTGAAAATAAATCCAGATTTACAAAAGGCAATTAACGTGGATACTTAACACATAAATATGGCAATTAAAAATAGGTTTAAAGGTAATCTTGATATAAGATTAAAATATTGACGAATAAATAATACTCGGATCTTCGACAAAACCGTACTGATTCGACTTACCTATATCTATTAATAGATAATATTAAAATTAATAAAGAGATATTTACAATTTTTCTATGGAAGAAGAGTTCAGAGACTTCGCCTTAACGCCACGAAATCTACATTCTTACTCCAAATTGAATAACAATATTTACAAAATCAATCTCAATAACTCGAAGTAGTTACAACTTTATTGAGATCGTTTATGTCGAAAACTTTAGTTCAATAAACATTCGCATAAACAGTTCCATAGATATCCAATTTTTTTCGAACGAGACTTTATTTCAGAGTTCGTTAGAGGAAACCAAGGATAAATTCATTCACCGATCACAAATCTTTGGATTTTATTTTTCCCTAAACTCGGGTTTGACGCTGATCATTGGTTTTCTTGATTCTTCGATTTCTTTGTCGTATTCTTGGTTGTCGGGGAAGTCGATGGCCCCGGTGTTTGGTAGCTAAGTGGCCGAGCTGAACAGCACCGAGTTCTTGTAGTAGCTGGCGCGGTCGGACAGTGGGCTCTTGACGTCACGCTCCATGGCCTGCTGGCGGGACTTGCGCTCCATCTCCAACTCCTGAGCCAGGGACTCTGTTGACAATAAAAAAAATCAATACAATAAAAAATTACAAACTTATCGCGAAAAATAAAAAAAATATGTCATTACTCCGCTTCCAAACAGGCTAAGGAAATGTTATTGCTAGGAGAGGAATCATGACCATAGTACGAATAGAATCCGAGATTGTTCTGGTTGTAGAGTCAAGAAAAAATTACTAAAGACATTTTTTTCTTTAATCAATCAAGTTGTAGGTCCTGTAAATTTTGTTAACAAAACTTCTTACATAATATGAACAAGTACCCATGGGTGTAACCCATCTTTACAAGAACCTACATGCGATCCCCGGGAAAATGTCATTAATGTTACGGTGAAAGCCGGCATACATCAAACGGACTTCGCATCCGTACATGCTCCGGCACATGTTAATTTAATAAACGATATTGCCTTTGTTAAAAACGTAGCACTCGCAATATGAAGTGATATTAAATTGCTTGCGGAAGGGCTCGCGTGTCACCCAAAAAATATGTCTATATTAACATTTATTTACTGAATGAAACTTAATAAGGCATTAGACTCATAACTAAAACTGTTTTATAAAGAAAACTTAACAGTGAAGTGAGTAAAAATTCAGATATGCACAAAATAATATCCAAAAATATTGTAACAAATTAAAGCATAAAATATTGAAATACGTTTCAAGCACAGGAGATTCGCTAATAAGATTGTACGAAAATTGACAAAGTTCGTGAAGAGGCAAAGAGTAGGTGAGGTAAGGCAATTGTCTCCAAAAACGTCGACGTTTTACGAAATATGCTTATTCAATTTCATGCAACGCTTGCCGCCTCCTGCAATTTACGAGATATAAGAGATATAAACGGAATCGCATTTTTTTTGCTTACTTTGATGGAGCATTCTCAACGGGGAATTCAATTTCTCTTCCCGACATTCGTTTACAATTTATGCTACGAGTTCCGAATTTATAACCTACATTATTTTTTCTCAGTTAAAAAAAAAACAAATCTTATGTAAATATATAATATTCCAAAATATACTTAAATGATTTCACTAAAAAAACGTTCGTCAGTTGAAAAAACTCAATTATAATCCGATTTGTTTCAGTGTTGTGACGCCGGAGGGCATCACACTCACAAGTGTCACCGTTGAGGGTTGTCCCGAAACAGAAACCTATTATCTCGGGCGAGATTATACGCCTAGGGCGTCACAATTAAATATTATACACTTAAAAGCTTCGGCCTTTGCCGTTTCACTTCGCTGCCACCCCTAAATGTCCCATTAGGTCTGTTTGAATACGTAATATTTTTGCATTTGCTGCTTCTAAAATAGAATTGCCGGTTTCTTTGAGAGCTTTAATCTATTTGTTCTATGAAACAACTGTAATGGTTGAGCGCTTAGCTTAATAAAAGTTGTCCTTTAATGCTCCTCTCAATCTTTTTGCTCTTTCTTTCCCGTTACATAAAAATGCTGAATTAAATGCGCGATGTGAAATTTTGAAGCAGCACCTAGTTGTGAAACACAAATGTTGTACTGAATCTAATCAACAATGACATTAACTTTCACGGAGTGTTGTAAATACACAAAAACTTGTAAAAGAAACACTTCTCATTTCGTTTTGATCGAATGGTCAAGGAATGACAAAAAGGGACTTCACAAGGGGACGTGAACCGATCTATTTGAAAAGTCATAGAAATAAAACGATAGTAGTCTGATCGATAGTGAGAATAGTTTTTTGTTGTGTCAATTGGAAGTAAAGCAACAAACTTTATGTAGAACAGTTTCACTTGTTAGGTACCTACACGTCTAAACGCCTGCTTACTCATTTGAAAGCCCTCATTACTGTGATATTCTACATCGATAAAAAAAAACAAGAAACATCTTCTAATTACGAATATTTCTTCAAACTCAAGTAACGAATGCAGTACCTTCAAATATTGTATGCATGCCTATCAACAAATAGTAGTCATCACAGTGAACTGTACCTAAACAGAAATATAATAAAATAAAAAGTATTGCAACTGTTCATTCAAGCATTGATCGTTAAATTTCATGTGACGATCGATTTGCCATTATTCAAATACAAATTTAAAAAACCAATTCGGTGCACCAACTCATCGATTATTTTTGAGGTAACGAATCGATTTCATCATTAAAATAGAGGCTCAAGCAGGAAATTACTTCGGTACTACCAAAAAGAAATGCTTTTCAGTCGCATGTACAAGAGTTCTTAACGATATATATACTGATTTATATTCGACGAATTATTTATTATTTTAAATTAGAAATAACTATGTAGTTCAGTTCAATTTTGTTTCCTAAAATGTCATGGTTTGATATTTGATAGCTCTGTAAGAATAATATAAAGTGTATCTGCTCATTATTTTTTTTTAAATTTTTAACGCAATCGACACCTTTGCTTGTTGTTAAAGCGAAATTAATTACTGCCGTAAAAATACAAAGAAAAAGTGAGTTGATTAATTCCTCATCGGAAATTTGAGAAGGTTGTGAACAAAGGATTGGTTATACGGATGATTGTAAAGAGAACTAAGCCAGCATCCAACAACGGACTCGTGAACTGGTTAATGCTGCGACTCGGACAAATGAACGGAGTCGGGATGAAGTGCTACTGTTGCTGACTCTATTGGAGCATGTCGAATTGTACTGATTGGATTGATTTTCTATTAAAGGCATTCTTTTCACTTTTTTCTAGAGAATCAATTCTATCGTGACTTGGATTCACTTCGTTTTAAATCTTTATCATTGTTAACGTAAAAAATATGATATGATGTCCTCACACGAATAATGATCTAATAAAAGTTTCTGTGAGTTATCTTTACCGAATAAGAATCAAGAAAAAAGTTAATATCGTCAAAGGTTGTGCGCACCTGTGCGGTACAATTTTATTTCCATTCATTTTACAAGCTCACCTAAAAAGTAGCATGGAGAAGTTTCCTCTTTATTAATTTTTCAACTTTATATTACTTATGTTACATCAGATGGATCATCCGTCCAAGAAGCTCGGCTCGAATTCTGATCTAATATTTTTATTATTAAAAATACGTAATGATACCTGTGTCTAAAATTATTATTAATAATATTAAAATTACTGAAAACTAGAGAAACTAAGATAACATTTTCTGAATGCAAGTATAAATCTTCTTTTTATTTTCATAGGAAACGCACAAGAGTGCCTTTTTATATATCAGTATAATGATGAATCCCTAGTTTGTAAATTTGTTGTCATACATTAATTTATACTGAGATGTCATTGACATAAAGTAATATTCATATTTCCCTCTTCGCCTTCACTGAGTAATTACTCTAACACTTTTGGCTCATCTCGTTTCTTATAAAAAGCACGTAGAAAAAAGTTTTCTAATTTACGAATAATAAAATATGTTTTTCTTTCACCGAAGGTACTGAGGAAACTTGATGAAAGGCTCCAAGTTTTTAATTTTTGTTTTTCTGTTACCGACCTCTTTATATTTACAACCCTCTTGAATTTTTCTGTTTCAGCTTTTACCTATCAAACTTTAGAGGAATCTTATTGAAATGTAAATATCATTAGCACTTATTCTGTTAATCCTTGTACTGAACTAGCTAAACTTAATGTGCTGTCGTCCTGTAGTAGTAGTAGTAGTCAGTAATACTTTTCATTGTGTCAAAATGATCAATTATATGACAAAATGAATTATCTTTATTATTTATTTTTTAAGTGATTTTTTCTCATGTTTGTTTTATTTCGCTATTCAGGGTGGTAGCAAATACAAAAAATCAATGATTATAAAATTGACCTACCCGGTCTTGAGTTATAAATGGTGTAACTAATACGAGTTTTTACATATAGACAATGGACAATCGAATAAGCGCCTTTGTTGAGTATTACAATAATGAAATGTACTAATCAAAATTATACAACAAATAAATGTAACATTATCTCGTTAAGTTTGCAACCTATAACAATCTTAATCGCCATGCCCGTCTTTGCACGGACATTATAAACCCGCTCGTATGTAAAAAGGTGCACATGCAAATACTTCAAAACGTTTCCAACTCTGACAATTCGTATTGCGTGCTCGCGTGCATCAAGACACTTGGGGCGAGGTAACACTTAAATTAGTTGCAATTTCTACTTTAAAAGCAGTCTGTCGGCAAGAGGCAATAGTCGGAACAAGGGAAATGGTTAAATCAGTATCAATGCTTCGTGAATGACGAACATCCTTTTGACTCTACTAGTTAATATAACGTCGAGAAAAGAAGAGGAGAAAATCTTTAGTAAACCAAATAAGCATACTTTATTAATTATTTGGTTACGGTACACACTACTGTCACGCCAGTATATAGTCCCTGAAATGGTAGGCAGTAGTATTAGTACATATTATATGTACTTAATAATATGTCAGATCCTTCAAGTTGGGCACGTGTGTAGAGAGCTTACTGTGCTACGTATGCCAATATAGCAAGCTCAGTGATTTTTTAACGAAATTTCTGGGCTAGCCTTGAAAAAGTACCTACTATATTATTGCTTCTAGTTTTCCTAAAAGCGTCTGTGTTGCGATTCATTAAATCAAAAACTGATTTTTGAGGTATGAATTAGTGTCTTGAATTATTAGCTCTAACAACATTGTACTAATTATTTATTTGTTTTGCCGTCAAAATAAAAGAGATACATCCAACAATCAAACAATTTTACCCCAAAAAATGCCAAATCGAAACCGAGAGAGCTTGTTATATCGTTATGCTTTTAAATACTTGACATTCCCGATACGCAAGTTATGCAATATGATGACTATGGATGGTTTCATTTCGTCGAAATTTTTCATATCGTACGGACCCTTTCACATTCGAAAACCATTCGAGTTCTGAACGTATCGGTTTTGCTTTTGAAAATTGAAGAATTTAATATTTTTGTTTGTGCTGTTCCGGCAGGGAGAGATGTATTATATATATATACTCATTTGACTCAATTACATGATCATGTAAATAGGACATACTTGTTATATTATATCATAGATATAATGATAATGTTATAGCCTTTTTTAATTCGAAGGTACAATCAGCGTATTTTTTTTGACACGGAATGGAGTCAGCAAAGAAACCATTTATTTTGCCAATGCAATAAAAATAGTGGTTCCTTTACATACACAGTGCTTCAAATTGGAATTCTGCCGCAGTCGTATAGTAAGTACAATGTGGCTTATTGTCATATACAGGGTGTTACAGAAAGGGTATACTAAGCCTTGGACCTCAGCTTCTTTAGTGCATTTGTAAACACTTTATGCAGTCAGAATCGTAATATGTTTATTTTTAATAAATAGTTTTGTACCCAACAAAATGATAATTCTGATTTATTAAGAACACTAGTTTTTTTTTTAAATGGACATTCTCCACATTCTAACTTCAAATAGTGTTTATAAATGCGCTGAAGAAGCCCAGGTTCCAGGCTTAGTATACCCTTTCTGAAACACCCTGTATATAGTTTGTTTATGTAACTTATCTTACGTTTGAATAATTGTAAACCATACTAGTCATCACCAGTGATAATAGTAGATATCTTACCAGAGTAATTCTGCCAGAACGCAGCACCGCCACCCATTATGTCCACTGGTGGCGGTGGATAGTTCCACTGCGGCTTGTCAGGCGTGCGAGGGGGCTCGCGCTGGAACGGTGGGGAGGAAGCAGGAGGTTCAGCGCTGGGCGGCTTGCTCTCCCGCTCGGAGCCGTTCTCCCGCTCACATCTAGGCGCTTCCTGGTTCGACGGTGTCAGATTCTCTGTGAAGAATGATTAAAAATTAGGATAATGTACCTTAAAAAAAATAACATTTGAAATACAGCATTTTTTGGCAGTTGCGTATTTCAGACTTCTTGGACAACAATTCAAGTATCAGAATGGGCTGAAATAATGATATTGCAAAAATAGTAGCTGCAGGTTTTTGTTGCGATCTATACTCGCTTGTGTCAATCAAAATCAAATGGACAGCCAATAAATGTAGCAAACAGCGATTATGCAAGAGAATCAACTGGAATGCGTGTTAGTTCAGCACCGACCCTCGTTTCAAATGGTCTGCGAAACGATTTCCTGACACGGAGATTAGTACAAGCCATCACCAGCCCTTCCACCCTTCTTACGTCACGCACTCAACACCGACTCAACATCAATAAGTCACATATTACCCACCCCAGCAATCAAGTAGGAATCTTAAAAACTTAATAATAACGTTCAGTTTTGGTTACCTATTGCATGCATAAGTATGTTACGTGAAACTTGCGCTAATACACACAGTTTGACAGACGGCAAGTTAACATGTCAGTCGCAGTTTATGTTGGAACTTATGATGATAGAGATGGTATCGAGAATTTGACATGTTATGAGATGTGTCGAACAAATACAGAACATTACAGTAGAACTATCAAAATCAAGTAATAACATTATAAGAACACTACAATCTATACATATAAATAAAATTGGAGTGTCTGTTTGTAATATTAAAATAACAGCTTTTTACTAATTGCATTTGGATGTATACACGTTACCTATACCGAAACCACATTTTTGTCTGTCTGTCTGTCTGTCTGTCTATCTGTCTGTCTGTCTGTCTGTCTGTCTGTTTGTTCCGGCTAATCTCTGAAATGGCCGGACCGATTTTGACGGGACTTTCACTGGCAGATAGCTGATGTAACAAGGAGTAACTTAGGCTACTTTTATTTAGAAAAAAAAATAGGATCTCACGAAAAAAAATTAAAACCAATGTTGCAGCGCAGCGCCTGATTAAGTTTGATAGCAATAACCTGCAATGGGTCCCGCGGGCTCAGAATTGGCGAGCAGGCTGTTGTCAACGGTTGTCTTTGTTAAATACCACGCGGACGAAGTCGCGGGCAACAGCTAGTACCATATAAATTTGCATATAACGTCCTACCTTTATGTTTAAGACTCAAAATTATTCCGTAGAAATTAGACATAATTAATGTTTATTAATTACAATCTTTAATATAACTTCATTTTAATTTCCTGTGCTACTTTGTTATTGTTACATAGCAGTAGTTTTTACTTTGGTGAATTTACTTATTCTTCTTTTTATTGGCCACAGATGGAAGCGAAAATTCAAAAGGATTCTTACCTGTCACGATTCTGAGTATCTCGGATGGTGCGCCGGATTGTTTTAACGCGTCTTCTATCTTCTGTCGTCTTTTCATTTCCATTTCGAGTTGTTCTTGAATCATGTGCCGCTGTTTCCTCTCCTTCTTTAATCGTTTTTGGTACATCACTGTTGAAGGAGAAAACAACATTAAGTTTCTTTAAATTTATTGCGAGTACGTGAATATGTAAGTACTAATCATTTTCTCTACCGCTTTGAAAAATAAATTTGCGTGGGAATATGAGTTTTTTTTACATTCATTTCTATCTCCAGCACAAAGATATGTACTAAAATAATATTGCGATTGCGTCGTGAGCCATAATTCTCTTTACCCATACAGCCATTTCTATAAAACCTGAAATTGCGTTACATCTATCTCTTTTGCTCTTACGTCATTGCAACCTACTCTTTATCGGAAAACTACACGATTCCTTAATACACCTGCACTAACCACCTTGGCATTCGTCGATTATCGTCCGATCGTCCACGCATCGGAGTTCTATCTCATTCTACCTTGCGATGTAAAAATATTTACATCTTTCTCTTTCAAAAGTTCGATTGACGAATGATTGAGTCGGTGCACGTGTTGATAGACGCTGGAGGCCCTGCCTCCGACGGGCAGAGGGGCGGTGCAGATGCGGGGCCAAATTATAAGCGGTAAACGTTATTATTTTATTTAAAGACACTCAAGTATAATTTATTCGATCTCACGACGATAATTGCTGTCAGCTCTTTCAAAGACACAACATAGAAAATTAAACTAACAGTACATTATTGCATAATGTCATGCGTGTCTACGGGTAGTACACGAAAACATTGCAAACTACTTTTCTTGTTGATACAATCATTTTTCAAGATATAAATATTTTATAGGTACAAATATTTTGGTGAGTTTTAAAATTCAGTTTTAATAATAACGTCGCTTATCTTCCATGACTTGAACCGTGGACGTTTAAGATGTATCTTGAGATAGCAAAAGACAGAGTTTTGATTGAGCCCAGTCGTGGCGAGGATACAGATAACTCGTGCAATGCTACGGCAACGCCTCAATAATAAACCCAATAAAAATCTCTCTTGTAGTTTCACTTTTCGCTTTTGAAAACTTCAGGCTTTGATGTTCGAGAATTAAAATAAAAGCATTTGTTAGTTAATCAAATAACTTGGCTCAATGCCTGCAAAACCTACAGAAATGTAGTGTGTTTTTTTTAACAAAACAAGGTTTAATAATCTACGGATTGGAACGTTGCGTTTTTGTTTCTATTTGCAATATAGTCTATTAAAAAAAAAACCACTTTTTATGTTAATGATATACATATTTTGTAATTGAAAATTCCAAAGTTCAGCTAGGTTTAAGTCGTGTACAATACTTGGGCGTAAAATGATAATAGTACTACACTGCAACTCTGTATATCCCGTAGGAGGTTCCGAGCTTGATGGTTTTTATTATTTACACGACCCTGCATAATTACTTTGTTAACAAAATTAGGATAGCAAGGTCCTTTTTCAGTTAATTTCTCGTCAATACAAAGGTCCGCTTCCAAAGATCCGTTCAGTGGAAAATTCGTCGGACCATCGAGTCGAGTCCGAATATCTAACACCTCTGAAAAACAGGTTTGCACTCGACTGGAGCTTATTTTAGGACCTTTTCATCTCACTTTTCCTGCCTATTAACGCGTAAATATGTTAAGATTGATCACTGATAAAAAGTTCATGTCTAAATATTAAATCTCCAGTGTGGCTTAGGGAGTTGATTTCTTAATATCAGCCGAAACTAAAATGCCAATCAAAGTCTTCCTACGTATATTCCAGCGGCCGTAGCGTTGCCTCAGTTCATTGTTTCTACAAGTCAATATTTGTCTATAGCTTGTCGGCACCGCTTTGTGAGTTGTAATCCGGCCTATTGCTTCCTCTCGCCATCGCCAGTACGATGAATCGTAATAATTCCTCAATCGATTATTTCATTTGATGCTGGCAGAACAAAAAGTAGTAATCTTTTGTTGCCGCCTTTATACTTAATGATAGTTTCAAATTTAAATAGTGAACAATGATATTATTATTATAGTAATAGCATGGGTGTAATCTACTTCCAATAATACATAATAGTGCTATTGGAATAGAAATCCTGCCTATGATTGTTCAAGCAAGTTAATATTGAATTTAATAGCTATAGGCAATGATTCAACAAAATTACATTATTTATGGCTATAGCATAGCTCTCAAAATGCTAAGCTGATCTAATATGTGGTGATCTCTGAGAGAGTATGTACCTAGAATAATTAGCAAAATAATTAACAGAAGGACGAAAATAGCATAACAAAGCGTGTGATATTAGGCGAAACAATTCGATGACTGAGCGTATGAATAAAAACGAACCACCGAAATATTGAAGGAATCCGTTCAAAGGGGAAAAATGCAATAAAAAGCCCGGCCCGATACAGAATGAGAGTGTGGTTAAAAAGCAACGAACGAATATGGCTGCGAACATCCGGCGCAGACAAAAGTTGGGCTACTTGACTATGCAAATTATATTTGCGGACCGCCGCGGCTGAGACCCGATCTCCGACATTTCGTTTCACTTTTACGTATATAACGTGTATTCCTTTCATATTTTTCATCCGATTTCCTTCCCCTCCGCTCATTTTGTTTTAAAGAATCGCGGAACAATGCCGCTTTTCGCGGGGCTTATTCGCCGCGAGCGGTTTCCTTGCACGCGGCTTCTTTCTCTTGTTATTATACGTATCTTTTTATATCTATCGAGTTTTCTGTTCTTTTGATACTTTTTAACTCATAAATGGTTGATACGGTCCCCTAGGGTTTGTTGCCCGAATAACATGTAAATGAGTCGCTGCACGAGTACAAATTTAAATGGGTTTCGCTGTTATTTCGTTGTTTGGATGCTTATCATTTGTGTGCATCGGTGTGTTTTAGTTATAAAAAACAATAATAATATGTAATTTTTTCGAGTCTTTATTTTTTGTTGAAGGATCTCTATATTAAACAATGTTGTGGTTGTTGTCTGTGTGAAAATGATCTTAAGAGAAAATCCCTCAATATTTCAGATTTATGTTAGCTCCCTTTAAATATTTTTAACAGATAAATATAAGGTGTTTGCGTCAATATGTTTAGTTGCAACAGCATTGTGTGTCGTGCTGTTATCTGAGTGGTTCACAATGCGCCCTCGCCGGGGCTCCGCGGATGCGGATGTACTTATTGCTTTATGGCCATGCTTTCAACCATCGCACGCACCTTTTTACCTACTATGACTATTTTGAATTTATTTACAGGAAGATCAAATATTGGGAACAGTATTTGTTTTCAGTTTTTCTTTAAATATCTCCGGCGATTAAATAGAAATGTACTTTTGCGTGAAGGTTAATGTTCGTTTCTTACTTCAATGCTTTGCTAACTACCTAATCAACTTTCGTAGATACATATGTTGCCAGAGTATAAAAGAGGATGTGAACGAAATATGGCAATGTTAATCAGTTATAATAAAAAAACAAATGTAGTGAATGACAATATGGTATACACCTACACATCGTGCGATAGTTCTCCCACCAGTGCAATCCGACGTAAATAAGAATCGACTTTTATGACGGGTGCTCCCCCGCCAGTCGTGGCGAACGATTTAGATAAGTCTTTTTATAGTTCTTTATTGAAAATAAATTGCCTAGAATAAAATCAGACACAGTTCAAATGGCTTTCCGATAGATGTGTATGAAATAATGTGTTTCTGATAAGAGCGGACGTTATCTGATGAACGTATGTCTCGTTCAACGCTTTTGATAAAGCCGAGTTCGATTCGCGGGATACGTTATTGATGGAGATTTTGTTCGCTGAGCGCATCATATAGTTATGGTAATGTTTCCTACTACTAATAATCGCATACCTTAATATTAGGATCAATAATTAACCATACTAAATTCTTATATAAAATAAATTAGTGTAGCAAAGACAATTATGTATAATAGTGATTAAATGTATTGCATATGGCTAGGCTTATTTATATAGTTGTTGTTAAGTACTTTCTCAAAGAAAATGATCAATTGAATTCTGAGGTTTTGTGTGGAACATTTGTCAAAGTGTCCGCGCCACGGTCGCTAACAGAGGTTGAGCTTTTTATATGTTTCCACTGTTTTATTCCACCAAGCGCAGTATTTATGGGGCGGGTGTCCCGGGAGATAAACATTTTTCCTCAAAACTGTGCGGATTATTGTTTTTGTCGGACAAGTGGGGGATCTAAGTTATGAGTCGCGAATGACCTCCGCAGATAAATACCCGTATATCCACTATTAAAAATCGTACCCGACAAACAAACGTTAAGCTTTCATGTTTCATAACATGCCTACCTATAGCTACGTCGAAATAAAATATCAATAAAGGTACCTTCGAAGAAAATTTTATGAAAAAAGAAAAGAAGATCGCGAGCACTTTTATCAAACCGATCAAAGGGCCGGTCGGACATTCCGACTTCTTACGACGTTAGTAAAAAAATACAATCTCTCTTTATAGTTACCATTTCAGTGGTTATTATATCCGTATCGATACGGCTGAACTTACCGACCGTGAAATGCTCGACTCTCGACATCGCCAGCCCCCGGCACTACTACAATAATTTTGAACGCTTTTAAACTCAAGAATTCATACAAAAAAATGAATTTATTGTGGATAAAACCACTTCATGGATAATTATACAATTAATTACTCGGTATGAAAACGTAGTAAAAATATTTGTTGCGCTCTATTAATCATTCAATTTCATGTTTATACTGATATTTTGCCGCGACATTTTAGTTCATTCATAGCAAGGAAGAAATTGTTTTAAATTGAATTAGATAATAATTATTTCGAATATAAATCTCTATATGAATAAAAATGAAATACCGTCCGTTGCTAAAACCATCACTTGAGAACGGCTGCACCGATTTGGTATTTTCATTTGTTTAGGTTCGTAATATCCCTTATAAAGTGTTATGAAAAAAACGGTTATCTGGAAAATTTGAGAAAGAACAACGTCTGTCGGCTCAGCTAGTAAAGAATAATTATTTAAGTGTTAAATCATTCCAAAATGTCCTGAATTGATCTGGATATAGTTATATTGTCCATAAAATAGTGAATTGTCGTGTTGACGATGATTGTGTCCGAACAATATTCGGCACTTAACACGACTTGTCACACGCACCATACAATTTTTATTGCTTATAAAAACATTGATCACCGGCTGTTTATTTATGTTGCCATATAAAATATTGTATTTTCGGAACCAGGTCAAAACATCGGATACGTAACATAATACTTATCAAGCTCGCCGGTAAAAATTAGGACAGACAGATGAAATAAAAAGTAATCGATTCTTAGTAAAAAATCGATGCAGTTCGGGATCGAATGATGTATTTATTTTCGTTGGAATGGCTCATCGGGCCATGCTTCCTGCGACATCGGTGTGGTCGTAACATGACACCATATATTAATATGCCTGAATTAATAATATTGTAGATATTCGTTGGCAGGGGACGTTAGTATCGCGTGCGAATGTATCGTGAGGCTTCAGTGCATCGATTTGAAAACGAAATATCGATTTACAATACCTAAAGGAAGTCCTATCACCAAATGTGTTTTATATGGACCCTTGAATTGTACTTGGTACATTATTGTTATCTATCGGCAAAATAGTAAGTATCCATCTACATAAAATATTTACAGGTATAAGCTGCCTTTGTTGTAGGTAATCAATATAAGTAAAAACAAATAATTTATAATAATAATACCAGCCCTTTTAATGTTCCACTGCTGGGCATGGGCCTCCCTTAAATGCGAGGGGGCTAGTGCGGGTCGGCGGACTTCGCACATCTTTCGAAGGGTTCTCTCAGACAGGCGGGTTTCCTCACGATGTTTTCCTTCACCGTTTAGCAAGTGATAATCGTGGTTGAAAATGAGATTGGCACATGAAATCCAGAAATTCCAGAGGTGCGAGCCGGGGTTTGAACCTGCGATCCTCGTTACCGAGGCAAGCGTTCTACCAACTTAGCTATCGCTGCTTATCAATAATTTATACTCAAGTATTAAAATTGATGTATTAATATTTTAATTAAAGCTACATAAAGTCTGGACCTTTGAACGAAAAGAAATAATCGAAAATATTTAACTATATGAGTAGTAACTATTGATGACGCAATTTATTGCAGGCGAACCATATTCCTATTAAATGAGATTGATAGCATTATCGATATGGTTTAATCATTAGTTACGATGCTTATTTAGATATTAAAGAGGCCGTAGCGGATTAAGTATCATTCTTCGGGTAATATTATTATAAGCGAATAACTTATAATACCAGCCCACTGCTGGGCAAGGGCATCCCTTCAATCCGAAGGTGATTAGGCCATAGTCCACCACCCTGGCCCAGTATCGGGTTGGCGCAAGCAAATAATTTACCTAATATTTAATTCTGAAAATTTCCCTGGTGTAAGAAATATAAAATTCTTAAGTTATTTTATAAGTACAATTTGATTCCTTGACTAAAATAAAAATGAATAACAATAGTTAAGTTGTTTTTTTTATTACGTTTCTGGCACGTATTTGATCTCGACCTCACCTGATGGTAAGTGACGATGAGATCTGCGATGGAGCATACTTGCCTAGAAGGTACCTGTTCACTCTCGACTTGAAAACACCCAGATTGTAGTCAAGAATTATTAAGATCCATAAGAAAGTTATAGAAACAATGAATGCAATAAGTAACTGGTGTGTAAAAGTGGCCACCAGCTAACAAGCAATATCGTAAAACACGGGCTCAGGTAGACAAAACACAGCAAACATTGACTTTGGATGATTGCAGTACGTCCAGCCAGAGATCCCCTCGGCAAACTGCGAATTAAAATGGGGACGAGAAAAATTAATCCTAATGCGATTTTAATGAAGCCGAAATGAACGAATGCAATAATGAACTGCTAAGCCGGAGGTTATTCGTTTTGCGTTAGAACAGAGAGGAATGAAAACCAAAGAAATAAGAGTAAACAACGGAGCGATCGACTGGATTCCATTCTGCATGTAGAATGGAATCCAGTCGATCGAAGATTAATTTGATATATTATTACTCGAGCTTAGCGTCTCAAGAACGCATTGAAGTGCAGAGAAGATACAATGTAATAATAAAGGTTGAGCATTGCACAAAGACGCGCGCCTTAGCATACAGTATAAAGCACACAAGCTCTGAAAATGTACACCTGAAGTCTGTGCTCGCTTTTGCATTAACGAATGCGGAAGCGGTGCTGTGCATACAGGACGCGTTGCACCCTCCCTCCACCCCCGCCGCCCCCGAGCCTCCACTGCATTGAGCTGTGCCTCTCGCTCGAACCAGACGCCTCCAGCAGCTCTGTATGTCCCACCCGTGCGTTCATTACCTCCACGCGGCGACCCAACAATTCAAGTTTGCTTTCCGCCACACAATCTAAGCTACCAGACAGACTAGACTGCACCCATACACATGCCACTCGAATAATAAAGATGCAGAAATTAACCCGTCCACACTGAAAAAGAGGCAACTAAGTGAAGCTATCTCGACGTGAATGGGGGTAATGCAACGCGACCACTTGTATAGCGAATGAAAGAAACGTCGTCAGGAAGTTTGTTGAAACAGAGGGCAATGTCAACCGCGGAATAAAAACAGTCAACAGATAAATGCAAACGATAAACACACTCGCGAACTGAAAAGGCAAAATCTGAGAGGGAATGAAGGTTGTTTTTTTAAACATAAACTTTTTAATAATGCAAGTGGCAAGAGAGATTTGTTTTGGACGCTCGATAATATGGTATGAATTTCTGTGCAACGGATTACATCAAGCCCTACCGTCTTTCGGCCGTGCTTATATATTTTTTAAACGCATTTGCGAGCATTGATTGCGCGCACCATGTGCCTGTTATAAGAATCATGTGAAGAAGCGTTTATAGTTATGAGAAATCAATAAAGTGTCCGCACTAAATTTGGTCCAGCCCATAAAATATTCAATTACGCATAAGCACACATTTGCTAGGCCCAACAACGACCACGCGGCACCCCCATTAAAGACGCCTAAGGGCCATTTAATCGGTCAGTGGATGTAAATTCGGCGGCCCCAAAACAAATATCCCGAAACTAATAAGGAAACGAAATATGTAAATCGGTTGCCATATTGTTTCACAAGTGAAATCTTCCTTTAATCTTATAACAAATCCGCGTCCAAATGGCCGGTCTGGGCCGCATTTGAATATAGGAGGGTTGAGTGAAGGGTCACGTCGTGGAACAACGTAGTGGTACCTTGTTGTGGTGAGCAAGGAAATGTATGCAAGCCACGCACGGAGGAGATAGCGCCCGTAATGTTGTCCTGTGCACATATTGCAGCAAATTAGTTGTCGACTTGTAAACAAGGAGGAGGAAAGTAAGGCCGCTAAGACGTCGTCGGCGGTAGTTTGCATGGATATGAGAGCGGCAATATGGGGGTCCGCAGCTGCTGGCTCCACTCATTAAGATGTTTTATGGTCTGCCCGCCGGACCGTGTTGCCAATTTAAGATATTTCTATGCGGGACGGCACCACGTTAGTTTGGCTTCCGATTAGGGGATTAAAGTGGTCCTTTAAGGTATTAGTGTAATAATTGCTTCGGCCATTATGCGGTTAGCATTGTCCCTGATGTTCTCTTGTTAGGCCATTTAGGGTAATTATATATCGCAGTACATTCAATTTGTGTTTTGGTATAAAGGCAACATGTACCCTGTGCGGATTGTGTAGAACAAAAACATATAGGAAATAAAACAATGAAAAATTTGAAACGAATTCGGCTCGTTCCGTCGCACACCTATCCTCCGCGCAGCAGTAAATCAAAGGGTGTTGAAACTTTACACCCACTTAAAGCCGGACACAGTAATAAAGCGTTCGAACTTCATCGACCCTGGACATCAAATGGGACACCCCTTCTCGCATTTTGTTCAGGGGAAAATTAATGCTTTTGAGATACTACATCTATGAGTAGGAATATACGCATTGAGAACAATGCTAAGTAGAAATTAAATAAATTATCATATAAAAACAATAATTTTTTTTCTTGACATAAAGCAAATCTAGCCAATACTTATATGAATACGATAAATATTTTTGATTCGAAATTATATTTTTATTTTATTTTTTATTTTTATTTCTTCGGGACAACAAACAAATGCGTAATACAAACTTAACCTATAAACATATATGGATAATTACGCAACCAGCACCGTAATCCGCTAAATAAACTATGATCGAATGGATATGGATGGATACATGGAAGATATTGTTTTTTACTGTATGAGAGAGAGAGACAATTGTTAGATACCTATATTATTTGAATGATACATTTTACATTTTAATCTACATTTTCAGAAAACCAAGCCAATATTAACCCACGGTGTGTACAAGTGCTTATGGAAGTCCTACAAACTACTGCTTAATTACCGACAGCTTAGACGATCACGAGTTGCAGAACTAAAGTGTCTCGTCTCCATCATTGTATGGACCAAGTTTCCGTCAGCAGGTAATTGGAGATGCCGCCAATATCGGATTGCTTGGTATACAGATTAGCCCCCAAATTTATAGAGGTTTTATAACTTTACCAAACGTTATATAGTACTGCGCATAGCAAAACTATTGTGCGCAGTATATATCTATGACAATATGTAGCTGCCCCCTTGGGTCAATACAATATAGGTATATTGATTTGTGAGGGAATGCTCAGCGCCTAATAATGAGTCATCCAGTCTTCTTGATATTTTTTTACCAAATCCTGTATTTAGTCATTTATAAACTCTCATAGATAATATAAATATGGTACGAATTAATGTTGTATTAGCTGAAATGGTTTTGCTGCTTTGATTACTCGCAGTTCCATATAATAGATATAGATGGCGGTGGAAATCAATAATAGTTTGTACCTACGCCATGTGAACACCACCGCATTACATTAATATTAATAGTCTGGATTTGATCACTTTAAGAGAAAGAAAAAGAAAATCGTTGCCATATTTAAATTTACAAGGTAAGCGAGTAGACGTACACCCTCAGTTTTAGCCGATGAATAACCAACTGCTTAGAAATAACCTGACACCGGTCACCGTGACCGGGGCGCCGCCGCCGGTCAGTTGGGTTGAATAATTACAGATGAAACTCCACCAAGCTTTGAAACACGAGACCTTGGAGGAATTAGATGAATATAATCCAATACTCAACGTAGACCTTTGCAAACTATCAAAAGATATTTGGTGCCTTTGTGAAGTAATTATAGACCAAACAATGTAGACTTGTGACATAATAAAATAAAATAAAAGTCGAAGCTACAATTTATTCAGAGCCCTGACCATTTCGAATGGGATTGTATAAGTGCCTCCTACTACCTAGTAACAAATCACGAATGTATTAATTGTTCCTAAAGTGGTAATTCTGAATACTGGCAGATTATGTGCGCAGGTCGGAACCTCGGATCCGAGGGGTTATTAAATAATTTATTGTCTACTAACTATTTGTGAGGGGCACTGCCCAACCGTTGGCTAAGATTTCGCAAGTCTGCTATGGAATATTACCCACGGAAACTTTGTCCATGAAACTTGTTTGGTTTCGTACAACGATAATGTTATAACATGCTTTAAACTTAATATCAAGAGTTCAATATAGAGTCGAAAATAAAAATACTTATGTTTGGAGAATACGTATACTAAAAAATCGTATTTATTTTATTTTATATTCTGTTATTTTTTATTTTATTTTATTACCTTATCAAATTATTCCTCACCTGTACATACGTGTAAGTGGTAATGCAATGAACCGTGTTTTGTTTTAATATTTCTATCGCAACATCTAATTCATTTATGTTCGTAAACAAACACAAAACAACAACATTACTTTATTACACAATACCAGTAAAACAGGAGAACGGCCTTGATTGAGTTTAGTCTGAACCTTTTATAGCTTTCAATGCGCATTTCAGCCTGTCAGTGGCAAATTACGCAGGCTGCCCATTCGCGCTCAAAAATCACTCTCAATTGAGTCAAGTGGGGCAAAATAAAAGGTGAATTGATCACGGGGGTGCGAGCCGGCGCCCCCCGGCGGGAAACCAAGGCGGAAAACATATGTACGGTCCATTTGTACCCACTAACAGGTGCTGGCAGCTTTTTGACAGTTTATTAAATTAAATGGTGTGCGCTATTGCTGGTGAGTGGGCTAGATTGCGATCAAAGGGAGATCAGGTGATAGATGAAGTATATAAGTCGTCAACAATAAATCTTTGCGTTGTTTTGGTAGTGTTTTTCAATAATAATATCATAGGTATTGTAGCGACGTCTAAGTAAATTGTATGCTTCCCGTGGGATAGATTTGTTTTAATTTTTCATAGAGTAAAGGATCGTGATGATTTTTTGCATAGGTAGTTTGTTTGTTTGTAATGCTTTCACGCCCTTATGAGTAGTTAGGGCGTGAAAGCGTTATAAACAAACAATTTACCTATGTAAAAAAACATGTCGATCATCATGAAATTTTGCACAAGGGGTACAGAAAACGACATAGAGGAACAGGACATACTTTTTAATCGCACATAACATCGCTGGGCACAGCTAGTATAGTATTTTTTTTCAGCTATTATAAAATATTATAATTGTGCTTCGCCATCTGGTGGGCAATAAATGACCGGGGTCAGGTTGGCACGAATCAATTTCGGCTCTCGTCATTTGATTATACCCGACGAGTGCGCGTCGTACTTACACCGAAAGGGCACCAGATAATTCATTTTCGACGAAATATTGTCTGATGGGCGAAAAAATTAAATTACACGCGCGTATCGCTTTGCCAGTTTGGTGCACGATGTTTGGAAAATTATGGACTTAGTTGAAAGTTTCAACTATTTCAATAATGTTTAGGCGTATTTATGTTTACTCCATATATATGTGACATCTGACATTTTACTAGTGAGCTTTATTTAATTTCAATTGCTAAAATCAATTTTGTTTGTATATTACAATTTCAAAACAGCGAAATCATTAAGAATGAAGTCCTAACGAGTACAGTTTAACGCCCAACATTATTTTATTCCGATTTTAATGTAGAATAAACAAACATTACATCTAAACACTACCGTTGATGAGTGCTACTCGAGAGTCGAAATCAAACAAACAATCATAGACAGTTATAGAAGCGCAATAACAAATTGTAGAAGATAAACAAATGAATCCGCAATAAAAAGCAATAAGTCGATAAACCGACCGCAATCCGCTGTAAACTGTCTTCTTATTGCTGTTTCAAAGTAGCTATATAAGGTGTGCGCGCTGGTCCAAGTTTAAATAAAACGCACATAATTAGTTGAGCGGACTGTATTTAGGTAAAAAAAACAAATAAGTTAATTTCTATACGTGCGAACCGTGCGCAGGGTTGAATTATGACTGACAACTCTGGGTTGCCATTAATGAAATTATATAAACTAAAATATAGTTATGTTTGTGGAACGAACATAAGGAATGATCTGGCAACAAAATTTAAAAAAAAACTGGGGAAAAATAATTAGGTATTTTGAAATAATACTAGAAATTTAAAAAAGGGAACTATTTATTCTCATCGAAATTATTTAATGTTTAACCGTATATTTAATAAGACCTCAATGTAATAATTACTAGAATTGTGTCATCGGAGCTATTGAAGATGAATCAAACTGTATAAAAAAAATAACAAGCTAATGCCGGAAGTCTATTTTTGTCACTAAAACGAACTGCGCCGGTAAATATGATATTAGCAGGAACATTAATACAATATCCTGCAATCAAATCGGCGTATGGCTTCGTCGACGTCTGCTACTCGTGTGTGGTCGCATACTAAACAAAGATCTTAATGATCGCACAGCGGCCAACGTAAACAATTTATTAGTCCGCAATCGACAATCGTTACAATCGTTCGTGCATCGAATGGATCGATACCATGTTCTTTGAATCGAACAACATCTCCGATTGCAGACGTATCGATTTTAATTGCGTTTCGCGATAAGTAAACGCATACTTTACGTGTTTGCGAGTCGTATGTTAATGGGTTTGTATCTTCCGTTTCGAATGACAGGTTAAAATCGTAATACCTATCGCCATTACGTTCTTAGCGTATCTAAATACTAATCTATTATGCAATAATAACGTAGGCCGAAAATAGTTCCAAATAAGATTATTTCTGTCACTAGTGTACTAAGTAGAGTTTATTATAGGAACAAAATGTAAACACGAGATCCATTGAATGCTCTAAGACTAGTAACGTTTAGTTCAGCGTAAAATTTGTGATCAATAAGCGATTTCCCCGAGACACCGGATGCGGTCCGCCGGGCACCAAGTTCAATTATTATTGAATTTCCCACGTAAGGGTGAGTGCTGCGCCGACAAATAGGGGTGAGTGAGGCAATTCCTTTTAAACTTGCGCAAAATAATTTGCCTATCTTTGATAAGACTTTTTCAATGTTAAAAAGCTGCATAGGTGGTTGCGCTTGCATAGCAAACATAATGGGGATGCCGCCTTTAATTAATATAATTCCATTAGCAACTTGTAATAACTTCATTAATTTGTTATTATTGGTATCTATATAATTATAGAATAATTGCCTGTATACTTATAATTAGATAATTGCTATTACTTAATAGCGATAATCTTATATGGCTAATGGGATTTTATAAAAAACATACTTATGTACCTACGGGTTAAGAGTGTTATTCTTTTTTCATTTTTAAATGAACGCAGTGAACATGATTGCGTAACCGTCACGATTTATATTTACGATTGTGACAGTAGGAATTCTATTACCCTCGCGCTACTAAATCATCCGAGTTCGCCCCTGCTGCAAGAAAATTATTTCCGCAACAAAGAGTTTGGAATTAAACTCTCGACTCACTTCGTAACTCCGCTAAGACACTGGAGATTCATGTTTTTGTTTGTTTCTATAATTAAAACGCGACTTAAACGCTCTTCCGATAATTATAAATCCACTTGATGTTGTTATTGCAGTGAATCGGATTTACGAGGGGACGGCCGCGGCAGGCCGATTCTCGACGATTAGCATTATTTTGATTTAAATATTTACATTGCTATTTATCTCAGGTTTGCTCTTTGCTACACTCCTTTATCGAATTAAATTGACTAGCCAAAATTACTATTCAAAAGAAGTTAATATGCTAGGATTTAAAAATCTAGAACCTTCTAAAAAGGTCATTAAGTAGCGAGTGGTAGACATATCACATGATATTGACTAAATGCAATGTTTACGCAGCTCGGCAATGTTTCGTCATAGCCGGCGTTTAGCTGCCGGTCGCTTGGCGCGGCGTGCGGGTGGGCAGTGGGCACATTACCTCCGCCCGGTGGCCGGCTGACTCATTCCGATGTCGCTGGCCGCCAGTTCTGAACAGAGTTCTAACTCCCAGTGGTCTGGCGCTAACACGCAACTTCGCCTCACTAGTTCATGTGCTCCAGTGGGCAATTTGGAAATTGTAGCACACATTTTGCTAAATTCGTTCATTTGCACTAAGTGTGTTGTGAATTTTTAATTTGTTTACTTTATTTTATTTTATAATTGTTTTGTTACTGATTTTTCGATGAATACCTACTCCGTAATTGTATCTACTAAAAGCTTAATCCAATTTGCGACGGTAATAGTAAACACTTTCCATTGTAAATGGGCGAAAACTGTGTATACATTTGGGAGCTAGTATTTAAGTAATTACTACTACTACTAACGTAAAGTAATAATCAGATAAGTGTTGCCAGACATGGCACGATAAAATGATTTCACTTATTATAATTTTTTTACAATTGTAATCCATGAGCAATTACGTCAAAAGATGTCTGCTAATCGCGATCATTGCTAAAATTATAATAACATTAGTAGGATCATGTTACGGAGCGGCAATGAGCAGCTCACGACGCGTGCGCTCAGATGTAGTCTAATCGACACTCGTGGCGTGTCCGACACGACTGGGCTGCACTGTCGCGACACTTCTTACCACTTGATATTTTCAAATATCTGACATTAGTGTCGCAAATAAATGTCACAGATAAGCTGTCTATCACGAGTGCATTCGGTAAACAAGTTTGACTATGTTATTTGAACGCACACGAGTTATATTTTATAAAAAAAGAACATTATAGTTTCACACTGAATTAAAATTCTGCTCGACATGTTTAGTTTTTATAAATAATATAATTTCAAATATTAAGCAAAAAAGATGTATCCAAGTCAATAATAAACTAAATGGATATACTTATTTATTTCCCGGATATAAAATCAATACATTATGAATTTCAAACAATAGCTTACGTTTGATGCGACGTTCGTTATTCACGACGAAGACAATACACTAATTACAAAGTTCATTAGGTAGGTATTTCGCGGATCTGCTAAACTTCGTTTCAACTCCCGTCTTGTTACAGCGAAACATTATAATATACATTGAAACCGGTTCTAACAATTTCACATACAATCATAAATTCTAATTTAGCTCGTTCGCGGATCTTGTTACCACCTCGCCTTCGGTTTTCCGGACTCGTTGTATGTTAGTCCCAAGACATCGCAGCCCCACAGTGCATAGTATATACAAAATTAATTAGACAAAATCTTGGGGGTCTTGTAATATTTTATTATTATTTCTTATGTTGTAGGAGATTTTATTAGGGCGTTATATTTATCGCTTCCCTCTTAGATATAATGAACCTGAATGGGGCCTTGATTAGCCTCGTTCTTGTGTGGATGTGCTACAAGTTTATAATTACAGTGGATAATTATAAGGTTGCTCGCATTGCGAAACCTTCGTCAGTTCTCCGTTTCGTTATTTCGCTACGAATGTTGACGGTTTGTTAAATTGCACGTCGTGTGCTGGACTGCTATTTTCTAGATTATAAAACGCCTATCTCAGGATGGTTTGTGCTGTTTTAATTTGCCTAACTGTGAATAGTTTGCAATGTTTTAATTTGCACTTGAATCCGCAATCTTCATTGCGTGGGGCGTGTCTACGGGAAATACCTGTTATCATCACAGACTTGTTAGAATATTCAGACAACATACAGCATGCGTTATAAAAAAAAAACTCTGATCTAGCATGTAAACACGCACGCACTCCCGCATACCTATGTACAATAAATTATTTACAGAATTTCTTAGGCTATGGCCGGACCATTTACTCCAATAAATGCTTTGAAAAACTAGCTTCACTCAACTAGTGGCAGGCAACGTTACGTCTGAACTTCTAAACAAGTCTGTGGTTATCATTTGATTACAGGATATTGTTTTAAAATATCTCTTATAATAGTGTTAATGTGAATTCATTAATTTATTCCAAACCTTGTTCAAATGTTTCTTTTCAATAATTTTAATTTGCAATTAGCGGCATGAAATGATAAAAACATACTCTTTCATAAATTACAACGCATTCTAATTTGAGACTACGAAATCGGAATACCTTTTCTGATCTGGATGTAAGAAAGATCGCTCTTAGCCCACGATTGGAACCCGTAATACAAGCGTTGATTAGTTTGCGACACATTGGAATTTAATTATATTATTCTCAATCTTTATAATGCTTAAACCTAAAAAAACCTGATGCCATTGGCAACGAACGAATTAAAGAAGTTTTATGCGCAAACATGCCCATAGTATCCCAGATAAGGCGAGGACATAGGATTGGTACTTAAAAGGAAGTCAATCTGAGGTCCATCGCCACCTCGGCACGAGCCAAACATCGTATTCTACTTAGCTGTGAAATGTGTGAACTGTACTTTCCGTACAAACCGAGTCACTCTTTATTTTCCTTGCAGCGCTTTCGGTACAAACTGGGCGAGTAAACCCTCATTACTACTTAAACGAATTAAACGCAGTTTGTATGTTCATTTATCGTTGTAGTTACAAATAAATAAATATCGCATGAGGAACACACCAACTATACGATCCCACACTAAGCAACGCTTGTATTATAGGTACCGTACAATGGACTGAGGGCGAACCCAGTATATAGTACTTATGACTTGGGTACAAACATTGGTGCTCATCACATAAAGTGTGTCTCTACCAGAATTCGAACCCGGGACCCTCAGCACAGAAAGCACTACCAACTGCGCTAATCAGGCCGTCAAATAATGTAGTAATGAAATAAAACACTTCTACTGAACAATAAGTATAGTATTAAGGTTTAGTTTCCATTCCATCAGATGAACGTTAAAGTATTATTAATCCTACCTTATACGAGTATAATGAAGCTATAGGTAGTATTAGATTCTCAATATACTCACAATTTCTACCTTGTCTGTTTTGTATTATAGTTTGAATTGGTAGCACGAGTTGGTCGGTCTGTTCAGTCGGCGAAATCTAATCATTTGCGTTACTTCCACGCCTGCGGAGCCTATACTGCGCTTCATTTCACGAACACCGATGTACTAATTGATTCTGGACT
This sequence comes from Pheosia tremula, assembly GCA_905333125.1. Classification (NCBI taxonomy): domain Eukaryota; kingdom Metazoa; phylum Arthropoda; class Insecta; order Lepidoptera; family Notodontidae; genus Pheosia; species Pheosia tremula. The sequence continues at coordinate 6,220,084 of HG995404.1, read as the reverse complement.
TAGTGTTTGTGAGCATTATGTCTCTTTTTAATTGAATGTTGTTAAGCTACTTACATTATTTAAACGTGCTACGCTGAAACTAATGTATGGTAATCAAAAAGGAAAATTGATAGATTGTACTTACAAGGATAACATAGTGAATGTTGTAATAAAAGACCCTCGCTAGACCCAAAGACGTGTCCTGCATTCTAGGGTACCAGGGAATCAGGAAATATGTCACGTAGTAGATACCACGCCAGTAATAAGAATAGGCAAGTATGGGGAGGAATTAAAGTAGATCGGTGGAAATATTTGACCCTACCGAAGACTATTCTGGTTCATATAAAAAATCAAAGACATGGGTCAAAAGCCATAAATATACATAATGATAACCTATTGCATCGTGTTAAAAGTTCCTTTCAGATTCATAATATCGTTTCAATTCCTCTACTGTCAAAATAAAAACAATAGCAAAGTCTCGCAACAACATTTTCTGAAATAACACAAACCACACATCCGCTAAAATTTAAGTTTATCATGAAACGGAACTTATTAATGAACGCGAATGGGGGAACAGTTTGAAACAATTATTCCTTGGCCACAAACGAGCCTCAAAAAAAACTAAATGTAACCACTGAAGCAACGTTCGAGTGTAAATATTTACCCGACGATAGCCGGAAAAAGTTCCTAGCGCCGAACTTGGCTGCAGACCTCACAATTACAAAAATTGCCAAGTGCGGTCCGCGGCACCGTGGTTCTGTTTAATAAGTGTGTCGTAAACACACTTAATTCTTTATTCCAGCCACGATTTTGTAACAGTATGATTGTGGTAGAAATAATTTTTCTATACATTCTAGTTAGATTAGCTTTTACGCAAGTCGATACCATTAATCGTAAAATAGTTGGTATTGCGAAAATTTAAATTATTGAAAATGTATGTAAATGTATGGATGGATAGCTGATTATTTCTGCGTAAAATTGGATATTTCAATAATGTGTATCCCGCATAACTTGATCCGTAATGTCTGTGCTAATTAGCTCAAATGTAATGATAGAAAAGAGACAATTAAACAATAAGTGTTCTTAGTACCAGTTTCTTATTCTTTTATACGGAATCGAGTGGAGTTATATATTTTTTGATAAGCAATTAATATGTTCTCAAGATTAGTAATTTATTGGAAGAGCTTTGTTCGCTTACACGGTCCTTGTCACTTAGACTTAATTCCAAAATGTATATTTTTGTCTTTAGTTGTCTTACAAACGGAACCCTAAAAAGTGGCTGGAAGTTCTGGTAATTGAATTCCGTACACGGCGCGTATCTGCCCGACATTCTGTGCGAGGTCGCACGTACTGCCGCGGTCAGGATTTACCGTGTATTCCAAATTTTTTCATCTCTTCCCACTGGCATCTGTGCGCGAAGAAGTATTTATGAGAACTCTTCATTTACGCATTCCTTTTCAATGAGCTTATATCAATCGGTTTTTATTAAAGTAACTTATTAGTTTTTTTTTTGAACTATTGAATTATTATTCCCTAAAGTATACATGAATAAACATGGGCGTTGAAATATCATTTAGACAACATAATTATTCCGTGAAATAAGTGATCATGATTTCATAGTCCATTTTGTAGTTCAGTCATCATGCATTTTCCGATCATCTGTCAATTCTCGTACTACACTACCTAGTAACATAGTTAGCCCACACAATCGGATTGCATGCGTCCTGTAATGGAAAGCATCTGTCCATCGCAGTGCAATAGCACTGACGTCGAATTCGGCAGCACAGATTGTATCTATTAAGAGCGCACACAGAATAGCTGAATGAAAGGATATTGTATTAGTAGGTACCTATAGTGATTAATAGTGAATTATTTTGAAGTGACCGCCAATATAAGTTTTATTTGTGGGTGATGCCATTTTCATATCCATTTTATTTCATCGCATTTCATTTCATAAAGAACGAAGAAGATTTATTTAACTGCCTTTAAATATATTTAAATTTTAAAACAATCTGTTATGAAGTAAAAACATAATGTAATCAATATCATTTCGGAATCATCACATAATTGGCACAACTAGGTACCTAAGTATTCAAATTGTGTGCAAACTAATACAACCATCGGGGTGGGCCCGCACAGCGCTCGGTGATAGATTGACTGACTGCTGACGTATGTTGATACGATTGTCCGGCTGTTGGACGATTTCATTTGAATTTGATCACTCGACGCCTGCGATAATGTTAGCGAGGGCTGAATGACGGCCGAATCGACGTTTGCTAATAGATCGCCGAGTCCATGCCAATTGTGTATATAACATTTACGTACTGTCGAATTGAAAGTAGAAAACCAAAATATTTGTGTTATGATTCAATGAAATGCTAGATATACATCGCAATATAACAGCAGTAGTATCACCCAAAATACTAGTTATACCCAAATTACTAGGAATGTGTCAGAGATCATGCTGATATCGTGCCGAAGTACGATGGCCAAAAATAGACCAATAAACGTCTTAGCTAAGGTAGAGGGAATATAGCTATGATACATCTTTGACTGTAATACAATGACCCCAACGTGACTTTAATTTGTTGTCCGTGTATCGTATAAGATACGATGTCGTACCCAAAACGTGGGCCAAGGAAACAGAAGTTTCTACGTACAATATCGAATTCCTCATTGCGAGGTGGAAACGAGGCAGGCACCGATAACCCTCCATTCCAAACATAATGTACGCATAATTGGCGTAACATTTCCACAGCGAACCCTCTCAAGGCACCCCGTGATGTGAGGCCTACATGTTATTTAATTACTCAATCTCGAACACAATGAGAATTATACCAACTCCTTCACTTGTCTCAAATGTATGGGTGGAGCGAGACGGGGCTGGATTTAGATGAGTGATAAAAGTTTAATATTGCACTATATTTTTTGCCTTGATTTACATTACTTGAAACCCATCAAAGTATTTAAACTTTTTTTCTATTTATTTGTACCCAGGCAATACAATCAAGGTCAGAATCAAAGTCACTTGTAGAATATATAGGCACTCTTAAATAACTATCTAGTAATACTATGGAGGTTATGTATGTGAGATAAAAATGTTTCAAAGAAATCATCAAACATTTTCACTGGAACTCAAAAAATAAATAAATTCTAATTCCGTCCCTGTCTTCACCAAAGGTTAAGTCATGACCGGAACGCCTCAAAATCATAGGGCGAAAACTGTGCAATAGTCCAATTCTCTTCGACTCATAACATCCTTAGATAATGAAGAAAGGCACCCTCAGAGGGTCCCTTTTAGACGACATGCAATCCGACTCAATTATAAATTCATAAATCAGAATGACTGACTAAGGTTTTCGTGGAAACACTATCTATTTTCAAACGTAACTAAGTAATGCAGCAATGTATAGTACGTATCGTCATGAATAAAATATCGTAATTACTTAATACTACAAAACATAGTACATTAATTAAACTGATCAGTGTTTTGATTAATAAAGCGAAATTTATTATGAAAGCGCTAGATTCGGACACGATACTAGACTATTCAATACAATATCTATTATGAATGGCCGCAGCCCGCGAAGGTTGATTAGGCTGGTCGGCTCCCATCCAATTTTCATGGCATACTATCTACCTCTCTGATTGATTGTTATTGGAGCCCTGTAGCTAGTCTAGCTAGAAGCCCAACATGTTTAGATCACATACCGTATGAATGGGAAATCGTGTAGATAAAGTCATACATATTTGATTTGTTTGCTGCTTGAATATGATTCTATAGAGCAACGACTGTACTCTTCGAGTCATGTTTGGATGGGAATCTCCTGGCTTAGATTGGTCCGCCCATTTTCCTCCTAATAACATAGGTTTTGTAGCTTATCGTCGTAGTTTGAAAGCAATGATATTTAAAAAAAAAAACATATTCTTTTCTAAGTTTTTTTCCGGTTCTCGTCAGTGAAATAACGTTCCGAACTAGTAGGTAGTAGATTCAGATTATTCATAAGTAATTTTTGGGCCTGAATAAAATAGTTTTCGGAAAAAATATTCGCCCGCAGTGTTATTTCCGAAGTATACACGAAATTAAAATTGAACCCAATAATACCGAACAGTGTACCGTAACAATAAAAAAATACCTTGATCGTATACGCACTATTCATCTCAGTTTCACGGCCCCGTGTTGGCTTTGTGGGCTTTTGTAACCAGAGTTGTATTTCACCGCGCGGACGCGCTGCCCGCTATCTGATGATTGGTTTTTGGCAATTAACAGTATTGCTCATGTCGCAATCGAGTTCGTTCACCGTGTGAATTATGTATGGAGCCTCCTTTTCCCTCTTTGTTCCCGCACACATTCACACACACTATCATAGGCATATTTAATACACGCGTTTACTACTTACTACGAATTCAAAAATGTAACGGATATTAACCTTGCCATTCTTAACAAATCTGGCAATTAACAAAAAACTACTTTCCCTGACATCGACCATAACAATTGTGAGAGATTGTAAAAAAATCTAAAGCGGTTTTTTACTATAAATTAGCGAAATAAACATTTTTTACAAAATGATTATTGAGTCCGATAATAAAGGTGAAAATCCAACACAAAAGCGATTTCTCGGATTATAAAACGGAAGAACCGTCGATAAAGCTGTTAGCACGAGTAGATAAGTTGTCAAAAAGCTTTTAAACTAGATCGAAGATCGCCAAATACTCTAGAAAATCCATTAACAGCGATTAAACGGCTGCTATAAACACCGTTTAATTTACACTAGTTAAGCTTTAGTTTTATGAGCACTGACAAATTGTTACTTACAATATTGCAGTGCACATATAGCAGTCATATAATTACAATACGTGTTTCAGAGGCAATAATTATATTCATTATACGTAGCGACAAGCTCACAGCGACCTGTCGGCCCTTTATTAACATTTAAATTTATATTACATTCACACAAGAGAAATGTCTACTTTGATAAAGTATCTACGGCCGTCTATGGCACCTTTATATAGTCTGTGACATGTAAATTGTTCTGAGCATTCGTGACCATATAACTTAAAACATTGTTATTGAAACAGTAGAGTTCAATATGGCTCGCCATATCGTCTAAATAGAATTAAACCCTTTGTCTCAAGGCGTCAGTTCACGCTATGTCGTTTGACATTTGTATAAAGGTTACCTCCATTCTGTCGATTTTCTTTTTGCTTGCTGTTACAATGTCGTATTGCTGAAGAAAGGGTGGTACCTTCCTATAATGTTTTGTTCGAATTAACCTTTCCAATTGATTTGGACGCAAATCGTACGACACTCTCGGGATATTGTAAATAACCATAATGAAGTCTATTGATTTGTGGGAGACATGATGTATAGTATGCATAATGGTTTCCAAATTAGGCTAGGATTCATTTTCCAATTATGGCAGTTTTGACCCACAGCAATAAGCGTCACTCGATTGAATGCCATTCGAATATAAGCCTTCAAAGTAGCGAAGCAAAATTGTCTTAATAAATTGCATAATTACAGTGATTATATAGACGTCAAAGCAACCCATAAAACTATCAATGAACCTATAATTCAAATAAAACGTGGAACACGCGAGCACCGTTCTAGGGAATGAAGAAAAACAAATAGATAACATTAACAATAAGAGTCGGTGCGAGGACGCAGTGTGTGAAAAGGGGTATAAAAATGGATTAATTGTACACCAACACATTGTAACATAAACAATTATGGGATAGACGCCGATGGGTCGCTGGCACGGAAAGAAAATTGGCAACATAAGCCACGAGGCGTGTAATAATATGAGAATATAATAGTTTTAATGTTGGAAATAAATAACGTAGCGAGGAGGAATACAATGCTCCTGTAACGAGATCTATTGTTAATTATCACAGTGAAAGCAGAGCAATCCGTTGATACCAAATTTATGAGCGCTTCGAAATTACACGTTTATTTGTTCTTGATGAAATTGCATTGTTAAGGAATATTTATGATTGAATACGTACATTACATTTAAATAAAACTAATTTTACGGATTCTATCGCGTTTACTTTTTGTTTTTTACGTTCCCGACGTTTCGGCTGCTTTACAGCAACCATGGTCACGGGCGGACTGAGGTGGTTGACGTCCTGGTGTCATAGTTTGAAACGGAGTACCCTCATATTTGATTGTTGCTTGTGGTTCGATCTACGCAGAAAGTGCTCACAGTGTCTTGAGGTCTTGCAATTGTACGCTTGGTCTTGGATTTAATAATATTAATTACTGGTTCCCAAGTTGATGGTAGCACCCAGCCATCTTCCCTATTGAAATTAGGATGTTTTTTAATTTCAATGGCCTCGCGTATCATCCTGGGTCGGAATCGGTGTTCTTTTGCGAGGATCTCCGTCCAGAATCCGTAAAATTAGTTTTATTTAAATGTGTAGTATTCGCGTAAATATAAGAAATCAATATACGTACCATTACATTTTTATAACCTAGAATTACTTGGCCTGGAAATATCCGTAATGTATATAAATCTAAATGTACTCACCTCTCATTTTCTGTTCGTCAAGTAGTTGTCTCTCCAAATTATCTTTGACTTCTCGTTCTCTCAGTACATCCATTTTCAGTTCAGCTGTAACAAGAAACATACTTTATTGTGCATTTTTTCTTGTTCCGACATTATATGCGATCAAGAAAAAGCATAATTGTGCAAAAGAGGAAAATCCAATAAAAGTGAAATGTTGCTTAAATAACATTTTAAGTTAAATAAATGGTATAATGCGCACAAAAGGCATTGTATAAATTTAACAGTGAGCTAAACCGGTAACAAGGCCTTCAGCAAGGGGCCGATTAGGAGCATAAACACGGATTAACTCATTCGGAATCCCTGTACTATTGTGAAGGAGTCGAATTGAGAGATTTGCATAACTTTCAATTAAACCTAACCTGACGGAAATTATTAGGGGAGGAACTTCCTATTTTGCTTTCATTAGTTTCGGAAGTTAATATATTGGTGCGTTCGAGCTCTATAATCAATATTATTGTTTTTTTAATACCTAATAAACATAAGTTAAATATAATACACAATAAATGTGTTCATATATTTTAGTAGGCTGAACAGAAGGCTTTAAAGAAAGTTTACACAGACCATTTTTAAATTATATCTACATATGAAAGGCTCGTCAGTATATAAACTAATCAGTATAACCTACTTGTCCACATCTTAAATATTGTAGACATTTTTTTTTGGTTCTTGTTACAAATTAAAACCATTTCAGAAGATTTTTAAAAATATCTGCTATTTTTAATATTGACATATAATTTGTATTTATTGAATAATACAATCAAATTTTATTCATCAACTGTAGGTACCATACATTGAACGCCGTAGCTTAGTTAATCAACCGACTAACCAGGGCCCCAGCATTCAATCAGTGTAATCTTGGCCATCGATAAGCGTCTAATATCCAGCCATACGTATGTAAAGGCATCACCCAGGAGTCGAATTTGAATAGAAAGAGGTCACGCCTGCTCAATTTAATTTGGTCCCTCATTCAATTAGGTACCTTAGCTGTGTCTACGTAATGGAGGCCGTTAGGGGATCAGACTGATTAACTCTCGTTGTTAGCACCTACGGTTACTGCATCGCATTACTTGAAAGATTTAATTATCGTACGAGTAAATCGTTTCTTTGAAACATGTGAACATTTTAGCTGAATTAATATACACACATTTTGCTGACTGAAAAGGAAATGTAGCTTAACAATGCAGAGCACCTAATCACTATTTTGCCTAGTGCCTAGTATTAAAATGTAGTAAAAAAATGGTTTGATGAAACGATACCATATATTCTTTTACAATAAAGCTGATAATGCAGATGATGTGTAAATAGATAATCGATATAATACAAGTTATATACTAGATAATACGCCTTGACTCGGCGCAGCGATGTTGGCCCCGCAACTATCTTGTTTAATCCACAGCGAACTGTTCCGCTTAATAATTCCGTTAGCGTTATAATTATTCCCGCCGATTCCATGTAACACTAACCACTATTGGTTCGGTACGTATTGTGATTTAAATTATTCTGTAAATTATAGATTGTTATAATTTGAACATACATAACTTATATTTTTTTTCTATCTGCCGATAAATGATTAAACTCTTACAAATCCTGGATCAGGAGTAAGTAAATTAAAATAGTAAGTAATCGAACATAAAAATCAATCTCGGTTTTAAACGACATTAGAAAACCAACCAACATAATTAGTTCGTAAATTTAATTACCGCACCGAAACATTACAAGTTGGTTCGAAGATAAAGTACCAATTACGAGTAAGGCTAAAAGCGTTAAATGAACTGCGGACTGTCGATACGAATCTACAATGATACGAACGTATGAGCACAGAGGTAGCCGGCCGGTGCTCATGCGCCGTATCGACGTACGAAAATCTCAGCGATAACAGAGACAAGTTAACTTGTGCGCGCACGATTATAATAAGGCTCCGAGATAAATGTATGAGTATCGCACAATAGCTATCTGGGATTGTGATCTTGTAAATTGAAACGTTGCCTCGCTCATCGATTATTACCAATGCTATTTTAAATTGAATGGTGCGCAGTCGGTGAGCATCTTGGGTTTAGGAGCCATTAGTAATACGTTTTCTTTGTCACACTGACATAAATAATGTAATTTGAATTTGAAAGCTAAATAAATTATAATAATCTGGGTAAGTCTTTAGATTTGTTTTTCTGAAGTTAGAAAACGTGATCGATAGGCAATTGTGAGGAATATAAAAGAAGTCAATGTTTTATATTTTATAATATACACTTTTACACATACATATTGAACTAGATCCAAACTAGGATTCACTGTATCTTGTAGGTAATGTTATAGATATTATTGGTCAACACTACACTAATTTGGGTTGAGCAACCCCTAAACTTAGGCGGTTCTTCCTCGTTTTTATCGATTTGTCATATTAAATTGTCGGCCATGGCATCTAATACACGCTGCCTTTTTATTACAAAAAAAGCGTCAATCTTGAGAGCGCCTCGGTTGCGAGATTAATTTTGAATCAATGGCGAATGGTGTAATTTAAGAGGCTTTTAGTTAATAGTGGTTTTGCACATGAGACATAAATTACCTTAGGCGAGGGATGGCTATTAAGGGCTCGCGACGGTTTGCAGCTTATCTGAAAATCTCGCGATTTGCGAGTAGGAGAGTCTAACAAAAGATGCTCCCGGTGGTCCCGGTATACATACCTACTAACCTACCAAGAAACTATTTTGATTTTCATCAATAATTATATAATATCATCACATATAGGTATACATAATACTGATCAGCTTACTAAGCGAATGGGGTGAGGATCAATTTTAATTATAATCAAAGGTAATAAAAATGATCACATCAAAATTAGCGACCAATAAATCATCAAGACAAAACCAAATCGATCCTATGAAACCGTTTATCGACAAAAACAAGAGAAAACCAAAACACAAGCGGAACACTCGATTATTAAATCGATCTTTATATCGGATCAATCAAATTTAAAACCTGATCGAGTTGCGTCCGACGAAAAAATTATTACTTTATAAATAAAATAACAATAAAAACGATGCGCTGCGTTCAAGGGAATATATAATTATGGACAATTATTATGATACCGAAACTCAATGGTCGATAGATGATTGAAAGGATCGAGACCCATAAACAAAAGGATCAATTTTGATTACGCAATTTAATAATGTTCCGAAGGTAAGTAATTAGCTGATAATCATTTATACGCCATACATAAATAGCTCTCAATAATAACTATAAATTGAAAGTGTTTTATTTCAATTTTTCTCGGCAGTCAAATGTAATTTCTGCGTTTGGTAGGGTCGCGGGGAGAAAATTCTATTTCTCTTCAATTCCGTGCACTCTGCAAAAACAACAATAATATTTAAATTTTGAATGTGACGCCCTCAGAGACTTGTTCAATGAGATCAAGTGAGCTCCGGGTTATTTAGAATAACGACCCTTAGGAGATCCTCGTTCATATATTTCGATTCTTCGGACTGATTGGAAAGCAAAAATACTCGGTTCGCTACTAATTTGAACAGCTTAAAGGTGTTTTATAAAACCGAAAATTTACGATCTGTCTGTACCTGAGTACAAAGAACAAAACAGTTTAATTCCAATGAAACATAAGTCATAGGGCGAGCGAATTAAGACATATTTTCACGGCCCCCGCTATTGCGAACACGAAGTTGAGCTTGCAGTTAAAATAACAATTAAAGTCTTCGTAAAATTTACGACTGAAAACTGGCAAAATAATTTAAAGGAGCTCGCGGTGGTGGAGACTGAAATGGGTCTTTGAAATGGAAAACAAAAGTGTGCATTCAGACCACCCCTGAAATTGCCTTCAGACGTTTTGGCACGAATGAATATGTCTCCGCCAGTCTTAAGGTGAAATTTTAATAGTAATAGCATTCAGAAATATTACTAAGGAATATCGTTGATTTAAACACCTTTAGAGTCTTAACAAAGGTGCCAGATTGGTATGATTTATACAATATCTTTTATACGTGGATTAACATTACTGCAGAGCAACTGCACCTATTCAGGTATATCTCGTTATAGATTAAGTATAAACACATTAACTGAATTGACGATCCTCTTAAAAGGTAAATTCAAAGTAACGGTAATGGTTGTCATGGCGCGGAAAACGAATTTCCATCCCTATGCCTTTTTTAAATTTACAAACCGGCGGCAATTTTATTTTATTGTTATTAGATTTTTCCGGCTTATGTCACACAGCGATGTCACAGCAGAGGATTATTCCCGCAGTCTCCACGCTAATAATCATAAGAATTGCTTCCCTTTATTATGTGTGAAATTTAGACCGTAAAATCTTTTCAAGTCGACCTTTTATTACCCCAAAGCTCACCCTATTGACTTAGATATAAGAGCCACTTTCAAACGGCAGATAATGGGGTGCCCTTCATAAAAAATACACTGTCTAGTACTACCTACATTATTTGACGGGAAGTCTTTGTCATACATGTTGTAACACATAATTTTATGAATATATTATAAGGGATTTGCATTTCGCACGTCGCTACCAACCGAGCCGGCAGGTTTGTCAAACGTCGTAAACGTTGGTACTCTCTATATGCCCTTATTACTGTTGTGCTGTACAAATAATGAAGATGTCGTTGGAAAATGAATTAAAAAGTGGTAGCGTATCGAGCGTGCACCGTCTGAATAACTCTTGGTGTTATCGGCGCACGCGCACCCAATCTGCGATCGAAACACACCGGATAAGATTATCCAGTAGCCCTGTATTATTTTAATGAGACTACACGACTCTCGGAGATTCGATACGATACGAAAAAGCTTAGGTAACGAAGCGAATAAAAAATACGGGTCAAAAGAGATATCAAGCGGCCGCGTCGAAATGACGCGCTGCGCCGCGGGAATGCTTCTGCAAGAGGGAGTTTTAAATTAGCCACCGAACACAATAAACCGTCGTACATCTACATACCAGCTGACGGCAGATCGGCTGATACCATTATGTCTCTGGTAAGGCACCGATTAAAAAAATATCCACATTTATAGGCGGACAACATCTGGTGGTATTTAAATAAGATATAAACGCGGAGGTCCGCGAATGCTTTGTTTTTCGACTACACATTTTCTTTCCCCGGCGGATGCTCCCCTCGCCGGATATATTGGTATTAAAAATGTAAGGGAGATTTATGCGAATGGCTCTAAGCTTTCATTAGTTGTTTCTTATGCGGCGTTTCTGCGGTCGCCGCTCCCTGACCGGTAATTTTTCATTTTTCTGCAAACTTCCCGATGTTTGGGGCCCGTAGCGAAAATTTAAGTGCATATAAAGAATATTAATGCTCCACCGGAGTTGCGGGCAGGTGTACGCTATGACTTATTTTATTTCAATTCCCCGCCTGCATTGGGAATAGAAATTACAAGAATTTGGTTTTAATGAAAACTTATGGTGCGCGGGATTTTTATGTGGATATACCGTGCAAATATCTTTGTACGGGTCTATCAAATACTGATGTTTACCTTCATGAACTAGGCTATCAAACATGTTATTCCGGCTTGTAATTCCATATGTAAATTACAACTAGAACACGCGTTCCCATTTCACCCCATGGAGACATGTCTCCCAGTACAAGTTGGACTTGGAACATATTCCCAAAACATGCAAGGAAAGGTCCCGTGTTACGGGCGAGGGATAACGCACCTCAGCCGTAGTTTATGACAATTTTAAATATTAAGAACGCGCTGACGCTGTACGCATAATGTGTGAAACCCTTGCCATACTTTATAGGGATGGCAAAAGTTGTAACAAAAGAACTAATAGAAGATGATAGTTCGGATACAACAGAATAAAAAAAATATAAGATCGAAATGCGTGAATAAAAACAATACAACTTTGATATATTTCACTGCACAAAAAAGTGGATAAGTTCTGTCCGTTATTTAATAAGGTAGATGGTCATTGTATAGAATTAAAAGGCATTCCAATCAAAACCTTAGTCACTAAGGGCTTTTTTACACATCCTACAATGCAGCTTAAGGACACGCACACAACTGCGGCCAATTCGCGTGCGTCACATTAAATTATTTCGACTAAGTAATTCCGAGCGGTTAATTATTGCGCACAACCTGCCAGGAGAGTTGAGAATGTAATTATTATTAAACTTTACGATTGTCTCACTTTACCCCTTTACTTAGCCGCTACGGCACAAACTGACCTATGTAACATCCACTGTACAAGGAATTCAAACTTTCTGGCGTGGAAGATACGTTTTACTTTGCCGTGTCTTTACGTTGCATATGATACGTTTTATAAATGCAAGGTGCGCTACATTAGATCCCTGGATCCTTGGGGAGTTTCTTAGCTTGTTGCGGAACAGGATTCATATTTGCACCACTACTGGGTATGTGCATATTAATTTACGTTGTAATGTGTTACCAGCATTCATAATTGAAAGCAATGTGATCTAAAACTGATTTCTATCTCATAGCACTTCTCTGGCTTTAGGTATTTTTATAGCCTATATTATTTGTCCAACTTACCTGTAGGTAATAAAAGTCTACCTAAATATGTTGGCTGAGGAATAAAAAAACTATCCAAAGATAGTTTAAAAAAAATAAGTTTATGAAAACAAAACAGTTGCATTAAATAAGTAGTTAATTAAGTGTGCCAAAAAATATGCTCCCCCCCCCCCCCTATCAATACACTCACTCGCATTGATAAATACAACAGTAGTATTTTGGTTGAACTGTGCCCGGGGGCGCAGCGCTACCCTTCAAGTCGCGTCAAAATAGGATTACCTATCCAAAGTAGATATACTCACTTACTGTCTGAGTATGAATCTATTGATATATTTAATACTAGCTGCGCCCGGCGGTGTTACCCGCGATAAAAAGTATGAAAAATTAAAACATATATCCCACGGGAACCATACATTTTAACGGGATAAAAAGTTAGCCTATGTGCTATTCCAGACTATAATCTATCTCTGTGCCAAATTTCATCCAGATCCGTTGAGCCGTTCTGGCGTGAAAGAGTAACAAACATCCATCCATCCATCTATCCATCCATCCATCCAAACTTTCACATTTATAATATTATAAGTATAGATGATTGATATGTACAAAGATACATTAAAACAAATTTATCTACAAACGTATGCTGTCTCGTATATTTCCATGTGTTTTATGATAATTGTTGAACATTGATACATTGGTCTGAAAATAATTAATAATAATATCTACCTAGGAAGGTGTACGTGCTATATGAATATTGTGTTATGTATTCCACTTATCTGTTCGTTTAGGTCGCCAAATACTCATTGGAAAGATAAAATAAGTAAGTAGGTATCTTTTTAAAAACTGGGTAGTCGTAGGAATGAAATATAATATTTCCATTGTTAAATATTAGAATATACCTTCCTAACGCCCGAGGAGTAACACGCGCTCAAAGTTTCCCCCTAAGAAAATACGGATAATTATTTTATCCCCACATAAACACGAAAGAAGCATTTTCTCAAACAATAACAATAATTGACTTATGCCTTATAAATATTCAATTACGCTAAAAATATAAAATGTGTATAAATAAAAATTGCTCTATTTCAACTTTTAAAAGGCAGAGCCTGGATATCTACTTGCAATCTTTAGATTTAGTACTTAATTATTGACCGATTTAATATTGGATTTGTTCCATGCAATATGTATGTACCTAGGTGATTTTGTTTAGTGGCGGAGGACCGTGATGTGTGGAAGTCGTTGGGGGAAGCCTATGTCCAGCAGTGGACGTCTATCGGCTGATAGATAGATAGATAGGCGATTTTACGCCACTACTAGGTATTGGCGTAAAATCACATCATCTGCAGTACTGTAGTAATACAGATTTAATATAAAATCACGGTGTTTTCGATCAGCTTTAAAACATTTCTCCATTCAAACAGAATCTAATAAGTTTCTAACCGTCAATTCGGTTTACGAAGTTGCACATAAGAAGTAATCCGGTAAGCCACATTCAATAATCAAAGTCAGGCCCGCTAGATGGCGCGCGTGTGGTCGCGTCGCGTGCGCACTGTAACCGGAGCGACACGCGCAAGTAATCCAATATGGCCGCGCCGTGTCTCTTGTATCGGCACATTGCAGCAATGGTATTTTAATATCCTGCAGTTAACTTCAGTTATTGTTTGCTTAGTTCAACGAGTATGAAAACCACAGATGTCATTTTAATATTATTGTAGAGTATTCAGAAAAACATGTATAGAAAAACTTGGATTATATTCTCATTTTATTGATCTAGCCAGTAAGTCAAAATTAAATAACAAGACACTTGATTAGGCAATTCAAGAGGAACCAACGTAACTGCCAAAACACCGTAGTTTTATGGCACAGACTGTTAACATCGAAAAGTATTTCGTGAGAACAAAATTATATCCTCAAGCTCAAAACAGTTCTTAAAAGTTGAATATTATTCGATAACACTCCTCACCAAGTCGAAGTAAACAAACAAAGATTGCATTAACAGATTTTTGCAGCACACCTCGGCTGCACAATGGTGCGAAAGCTGGCGCGGCGCGGCAACAATGCGTCGTTGTGTGTATCTGCGCTTGCGCATCTCGCGGTGGCTCGTTAAGGCGCTGAGGGCGGTTGTTTGTACTGAGATGGGAGCTAGCTGGAAAACCCTGGCCTGAGTTATGAGCGACGACTCGTGATGGACAACAATACTGACGATTCTATCATGCTTCATGAAATTCGAATTTAGATATATTTGACCATTGGGGCTAGATGTGAATAACTTTAAAAACCTACCTACTAAGGCATTCATCAAGCAAGTCATCAAGCAAGTCCTTCAATGGAAAAAAAACATAAGTATCCTACCACCTAGCACCCCTACCTACCAGTTGCTCTAGTATCGTGTCATCTGTTGCTAATATGTGTAAATGTAAAATGACAAATAAAGAGTAATTCACCACCATGGTGATAATGTCGTGTCGACAGCATTGTAAAAGCTTTCCTATCAATTGAATCCATTAGCTGGGTACACAAGTCCTGTCTGTCTATTTGCTCATCAGTTTTTATCATTGGCCAGTGTGTGTTTGTTCGATCGCTTCTACGTTATTGATGGGCTGTTTCCCTTGGCGACTCATATTTTGAGCAGGTGACGACATTGCAGTACAAGTGTTGTTTGTCATTAAGCTTTTAACACATCAATGTTTTTTTTATATTCATGATGACCAGTTTTTTAAATTTCAAAATGCCTTTAATTACCTGTAATAACTTAAACTTGGAAAACTAGCCTGTTTTGTTTTAAATTCAAGTGTCATAAAGTTCGTAAACTTTCAACTAGATGGCGCTACGTACCCGCGAAAAAAATCCACGTTGAATATACTCCACGCTACAAACTATCTCCTTAACATGTACTGTTATTTTATATTTGTGAATTAAATGTTCTGAGAGCAAATAAATACGAATCTCTCCCAAGAGAGGGCCATAAAGTGCTCACGGACTATCTCGCTGCGCGCCATTTGTCCGTTGACCAGCACTTAGCTTAACAAAAACTGATAGTTGTTAAACAAAAGGGCGTAACAAAACCGCAGCAACAAGATCGGACCATTTGGTACAGAAATAAACTAAGCGGTAAGAATTAACAGGGATAAAGGCTTAAAAGAGTAGCCGAAGCAGATTTATGTCGCGATGATCGCAATCGGCCGATTCACCGTGTTACAGACGTTTTGTTTCTTTATTTTGACCAAGACCGACTTGATATACCGTGCTGAAGAGGGTCCAACCAATCGAACATAACTTTCTTTCAATCGATACCGCGTCTGAGAATATTTACTAGTAGAACATTAGTTTTAGTAGAGAAACGAACCTCGTCATAATAGAGTTTTAATTTAATATAGGTTCTTTTGTTTTTATTTCTTATTGTTTTCATACTCTTTTGTAGTTTATAGAAAAATAAAGTGTTAGGAGTACTTCATATATCAATCCTGGCAGCTTAAACAACTCATTTTTCAACTCCCAAAGTCACACTCGCTATGACTTTCACATCTCCCACAAACCGCACTTGAAAAGGCAACAATATGACACCTATTTCCCATTCATTGACACTATGTGTACTTGCCCGTGCGAATCGACAACAGTTTATCACGGGGTCCTTTCACTACCCCTCGCCAGTTATCTGATAAGACTATGAATGGCAACGCAACATTTGTCTGTGCTTCACCCACTCCGCACTAGTGTAAAAATCGTCAGCGAATGTGGCTAGATAGCGATCTGTCATTTGTGACGCGGAGGGGACCTGGGTCTGTTTGTTTAGTGGTATGCGTTCTGTTAAAGTCGCGTATGGACTTGTAACGTTCATAATGAGCTGAGTGAAATGAAAAAATATCTGCTCACATTGAGCGCTGGAGATAACTATGCATAATATTCCATATTTGAAAACTGCACGCAAGTCCCTTTTTCGGGCTCCGCGTTGGACGGCATTGGGCAAGCCACTCAACGCGAGCAAAATGATACATATAAGTATCTATATGCGCTGGTCTCGCATATCGATACGCAGCTTAAGTATACTATATTTTCACCAACATGAGGAAAGGTGTCTTTGTATATTGAAACATGCGATTGAAACCTGCGATTGAGGAGTTACAGCAAGAAATCATAACCCTTCGAAACTTTTACCTATTTCATTTGATGACATTTGTAATTTCATATAGGAATGCATGTGCGGGCCAACCACAGAATACGAACCGCAAAATATTCTAATACCCATTACAAAAAAACATTTGTTTACTCTAAAAAATATAACTTGGAACTTAGATTACGGCAAAAAAAATTAAAATTATATTATAAATTCTTGAATAACTTAAAATGCAAAATAATTTATTGATCACAAATGTTTTCTGATGGGTGTTGTGTATGTAATACATAAGAAAGAAGATCAACCAACCCAAGCAAGATAGCCAGTAACACCTATCAATTCAGTTGGAGCGAGCCGAGCGATTGCCGTAATTTATAAAAAGGAATTTCATCGGTAAAGTTCGCCAGACACATCGATTCGAAAAAATGTTTCATCAACAATAATTTTATTATCGTAATAACAAAATTACTGGTTTTGATGAAGCACGATTTTGAATTTTAATTTGATAGAAATAAGGTGTTCTGGTATCGTTCGTTTATGTACCAAGGGGAGAAATGGAACCTTTTGTTAGCCTATAGCATTATTATTTCTCATTTTGTTTTGTTTATTAATACAATTGGCTTGAGGCGCAATATTGATATTCAAGTTTGATGATGACTCGCGCACACTCCTCCCCGAGCTCTGTATTTTTATGGGTTTTTATAACAATTGCGTTTCGTTGTTATTTTTTGTTTAGGCAGCTGAGGAATTGTATAATGTTGTCTAAACTTCAACATAGGTATATTTAAGATTAACATAAAATTTCTTTTTCATCATTTTAATAAGTAGGTACGTACAGACTCGAATTTTGTAACCAATAAACTACCTCTCATCTCAACCTTTTACATACAAAACCATCCATCTAATTAAAAGCATACATTCGCTACAAAATAAAGATAATTTTAGCTCACAGTTCTCATACCATACAGCACGGTGTATTTCTTATGTGGAAAACGGAATGACGTGAATAAATAACTGGCAGAAATATCAATTAAACAATTATGCTGTCCGAATGGAATCGTGTGTAATGATAGTGGGCTCCACCATAACTCAGGCGCATCTGTACTACGGCTATTTGCAAAAGGCACGACATGCACCTTGCTTTCAACCAACATAGATACTCTCCGTTGTTAGCCGATAGAATTTTTTAAATCATGCAAGTATCATGGTTCGCCATTTTTTACAGAAATCATTAAAATACTTGATGCTAAAGATAATCGTTTAACTAGAGCAATGAACGGTTAAGTGACCAAAGATACAAAATAAGTACTATGGCTATAACAATATTCGAATAAATGCCTGAAGCATGGGTTGTCAACATTTAAGATATTTTGATACATGACCGTTCGAAATAATAACGAGTAATAACGGTAAGAAAACTCCCGTTAACGCACAAAATGTCTTAGGTCCCGCAAATAATGTGCATATTTAATATCGCTATTAATTGACAGACACACATAAATACATAACTATCATTAAAACGTTGCCCCCTCGCCGCCATACGTGTCCAAAGTACAAGGGCCTACAATGTACATTAAAACCGCTGTTTACCGATTATTTTCTAATTTTAATAATTCTACATAATAACGCAATATGGGCATTATATAACGCGATGCAAATGGAACTCGTGTCGATAATACTCGCTCCTACCAGAATGTAGTACTTTTGTGTACATGATCTAAGATCTAACAGCATAACAGCATCTAATCAATGTTGCCTATATGCCGGTTTACGCAGAATCTATTCGCGCGAGATGTGGACTAATATATAACATTAACATGGAAAGCTTCTAGTAGTACTGAATGATATTTAACTAGCGGAAACACAAGGGAGTCACCTTATTTATAATCCGTAAAACCGTAATTTTTAGTTTCTTATGGTTTCACTACTAATCGCTACCTAAAGTTTTATACATACATCTGTGTAGCCTCGAAAGGCAGCCTCTATCAGTTACGTCTTTCACACAGTCAGTTACGTGCCTCGCCCTAGCCAACGCTCTCATTGCTTTGCCCAAGAGCTATCATCCGTCATTTGCCTTACTGCCAGCCTGACCTTGACTGTCTATTTCAACCCCACATAAGCTGATTGCTTGTATCAAAACTAAGGGCTAAAGGTATGCTAGCTCTTTTTAAGCACATTTTGTAATCAGTACCCCTAGACCCAAAAAAACAAAAACGCTTACCTTTTTCGTAACTGATCTGTCTTTCTTGTTGCCTAGCGTTGTCCGCAGCCACCTTGAGGAGGCCCTGTATGTTCCTGAGCAGGGTCTCTGTAGAGGAGACGAGGGTGTCTGCGGTGGGGTCGACGGGGACTGAGGGGGGCGTGCCGGACTGCGCCGCGTAGCTCACCGGCGCTGGTGACGTCGATACAGGTAGGTCGCGTTCACCGTCGCTTAAATCCGCTCCTGAGGAATAAAGTTTAATGATTAGTCTATGATATTTTAATTCACACTGTTGTCGGTACCACAGTATAAGACTAAATAATTTCTTAATAATAATATAATAATTTTCAGTAATGTGTCCACAGTTTTATTGATAGAGGAAGGGGATTTGTTTTATCGTTATCATCGTCATCTAGACCACCATTATCATCAGGGCTACATTAACAACAATAAAACAATTTAGTCGACCGTGGTAAACATTGCACATTTCGTAGCCGCAAGTTATTGCTTGAGAGCAGTACAGCAGTCCAGGAACGGATCCAGGATTCCATTAGGGGGGGGGGGAATACCGGATGGGTATAATTGTTTAACTATATCTTTTAGAAAAAAACATTCAAAGTAGTCGCAATAAAGTACTTCAGTCGTCAGCCAGTGGGGGACGATTGCATCCATCCCCCCCTTGGATCCGCCCCTGGGCCAATCGGTGGCCGATCACTAGAATATTGTATTGATTTTCTTCCATTATAGACTAAGACAAAACCTCTTGTCAATGAAATATACGTTTTATATCCCTAGTTACCACCCACGACGAGTATTTCAACAAACACGTCCTGAACGCGTTAAAACGTAATACACTTTTTTATATTTTTTGAAACTGACGAGTTAATTACCATAATGTACGACTTATTTCAGTAACGGACCTCACACATAAAAAAGAAAGTGTTTCGATTGGCGTCTCTCACGGTCCAAAATAATCTATCGATACATTTAATTTAAGGTGAATGCTCAGGGTCGGTTGCCGCACATTTTCGATAGATGGTCCTGTTTTTCTGCAACTAGTTACACGAACATCGAGCATCTATGAGACTTGATGTTGCAAATTGCGAGCACTACTACGACATTGCATTGAAATATCCAAAAAAACATTACCTGAAATCATTTATAATGGATGAGATACCATGGCTTCTAAAATCCTTGTATAAATAGGCACTCACACATAGACAAATACACGTCTTTTTTGTGCCGCTAGAGCGCAGCACTTGTTAAAAGTCTCGCATACTAAAAGTTGTCTTTTTATGCCACCAGGTAGAGCGATCATAAAAAAACTTATTTATCGGTTGTAAAATAATAGAAATACTTTTGCGAGCTTTGCAATATTAAAAGTTTCAGAAATAAAAGATAGAAAAGAAAAATGTATACTTTCATGTTCGTAAATATAATGTTTATTGTATAGATCTTATAAATATAGCAAGGTTTGCATGATAACTGTAAAAGTATTACGCTTTACAATATACCAGATCAACAACAAGAACAATATTTATTATAATTTACAAGGGAATAAGAAATTTGGCAATGTAGTTCTATACCTAATAAGGGATACAGCTACATTTCCAAATTTCTTTGAAACAATGTTGTTTGTTGTTGGTATTCTAAAATTAGGTAAATATAACATTGTTTCAAATACTAATATTATGATATAGAATCGACTCTATACAATTTACAGTCATCTTGATTCTTGCAACCTCCTGTGCTTCATTCCTCCGCTAAAAAGAAAAAAATAATTGTTTAGTCCAATAATAATTATTACTGTATCCATACTTATTATAAGGTAAATGCTGCTGTGACATGTATAGATTCAATCATTCAATCATCGTTCCAGAGACGGGCCAACATACACCGTCACACTGCAATGCACCCACATTTCACCGATGGTATTTTGGTACCAATGTAATAGAGGGTGAGCCCATCGCCATTATATCGGGCACACGCCTCCTCAATATGAGGGGCATATAGGCCGTAGGCCCAGTGCAGTTTAGTGAACTTCACACGACTTTTGACAGACATGCAGGTTTCCTCACAAAGTTTGCCTTCATCGTACAGCAAGTGATATTTTTTATGGAAAATAAGATTCGCACATGAAAATCCGGAAATCTCAGTGATGGGAGCCAGGGTTTGAACCTGAACACCTCGTTCCAAGGCGAGCGTTCTGCCAACGAGGCTGTCACTGCTGTACAACTTTGGAATCTATACTAATATAATAGATTCCACTAGATGCGCTGATGTTCTTCACTCTCATAATACGATGGGATGGCAATCCGGTACAATCAGAGAGATCGGGCTGTGTTGTCCGAAGCACAAGCAAGTGATAATCATGAAATTGAACTTGTGTTGTGTAGCCACTTTACAATACGAGTTATGCTCTAAGGTATTTGTTACCAAGTTGTCCCGACTTTCACCAGTGTCACATTCCATCAGTATCTCCATTACAATTCAAATAGCAAACAAAACACAAATTAAAACAAAACTAATCGCAAATCCCACACAATTATTATTTGAATTTTGAAGTAAGTTTTTACATACATAATCACAAACAACATGAAATCGGTCGCAGCAGAGTAGTGAGTCCATTTTTTTTTATAATTCTGGAATTTGGCATCAGCATACCATAGACATGCTGCCAATTTGGTCAAGATATAATAAATTAACTTCGTAGACACCCAGAACAAAATAAGTAACACTATTCTATACATTCTAAGAACTTGGTAAGTGCTTACCGACTTTTATATTTATTAAATATCTATACCTCAGATTAACAGAATCCAAAGAGAATAATTTTAAAAAATATAACAGTAGGTAAGCACATACATAATATCTAAGTACAGAATGTATGTGCATCAAAACCAGTTATTTTCGGCCTAGGCACCTATTTATTATGTAGACGAGTACTCGTATCCGAGGTATAAGGTTTTGCGTTCAGAAACGAAAAAAAAAGTAATATCAATATATCTAAAACTAAGTAGGTTTCTAGTTGGTACCAATTTATAGCTACTCTATAATAAATCGGTAAGTAAAAAGAAGAGAAATAGGTGCACATAGGTATGTTTTCTTAGATTTATTCAATTACGAGCTATGTCGCACTTGATTTGTTCAAACGTTCAAGGGGTATCCCATTCATTAGGCTTCCCTATAATTTCGAAAAACCCGTTCATACTAGGTGCCGGGGCTTGCTTTCTTGTATCGCCAATCGTGTTAGGTTAGTTGGTTGGATATATATGTATGTATATATATATATACATACATGCCTTGCTGGTTGGTACCTTCCTATAGCTAGTCAGTAAGTAAGAAGAAGAGATAGGTACACATATAGGTCGCTATGTAGATTTTCTCAGATTGATTCAATATTGAATAATTACTAAAAACCGATGTTACGAAATATGTCGCGCGAGTCGCTGTCGATGTATTCTAACATTTTTTCTAGTCACAGCTGGCTGTGCTACTGATATATATATATATATATATATATATATGTATATCTATACTAATATTATAAATGTGAAAGTTTGGATGGATGGATGGATGAATAGATGGATGGATGTTTGTTACTCTTTCACGCCCGAACGGCTGAACGGATCTGGATGAAATTTGGCACAGAGATAGATTACAGTCTGGAATAACACATAGGCTACTATTTATCCCGGTAAAATGTATGGTTCCCGTGGGATAGATGTTTTAATTTTTCATACTTTTTATCGCGGGTAACACCGCCGGGCGCATCTAGTATATATAGATATATATATATATATATATATATCAGTAGCACACCCGGCAGTGCCTAAAAAAATGTTTGATAAATTGATCAATAAATCGACAAAGACTCGCGCGACATATTTCGTAACACGACATCATCTAGCTATGGCCTTGGAAGGTGTACATACTACCTATATATATTTTCGTTATATTACTACCACACCATGTTGGAGTAACACGGCCGAGCTGTGTGTTTTGGAAATCTAATATTCACTTACAGAAACAATATCAATCATTCAAAAAGACAAGCCCACCGGCAAGATTTGAACTTGCTATAGTACACGTTTGCATCAACCGTGTAGAACATTAGGCTACGTAGACCACTAGTCAAGACGACGAATATTTTGATAGGTTTCAATGATATTTACAACCAATTGAAACATGACATATTCATTCATTCATTGATTATTTAAAAAAATAAATACATGCTTTATGTAGGTATGTAGGTTATTTTATTATAATAACCCGAAAAAATATGTTTTGGGTGCAGACAAATCCTAAAAACTTGGATTACAGGAAATAGGGATACATGACGATCTGCACACACAGATAATAACACACCCCAAGTGGCTCAAGTGAAAAACGTAGGTACATGCGATTGTTCGTAGGTTCGATGGACGAACGAAATTTATATGTATTTTTTATTTTTAATTTTTTATTATGAATCTTTATACTTATTTATAGAAAATTTATATCTCTCTATATATTATAATGTTATGTCTTTATGTATTATAAGTAAAAACTCCTGCTGCCATCTGTCGCCGTAAATACTGAAAGACAAAGAATCGGATGCTTTATTAGTTACGGGTTAATTTGGACAGAGGCGCTTTTATTCACGCACACAAGCCTAAAATTTAATATCGTTTTATGATGTTATTACTATAAGATTTTGCCTGATATTTCATTCTGCGAGCTCTTTAATTTATAGAGAATTGATAACAATGCTTGTACAACTAAAAAACTGTATGTGTATCGAGTATTACAATGTTGAAATTTGTATGGGAATGCGACTGATCGCTTCCACCTTAACTGACAAGATAGTGACCGCTCATCAAATAATGAAGACAACATCGTTTCGTCATTGTCGATGCGCACGATAGCACTCTCGGGTTGTCACAACACCATCTCCCTAATAAGGCCAATTAACAGGATCCTAATAATTTTAAACAAACGAACATAAACTCTATAACTAATGCTAAGAATGCAGAATCAATCGGCCCGTGCGACCGACTCAGACGCTTCACGGATATAAAACAAAATTAGATTCGAGATGAGAACGTTGATTGAAAGGAAAAGGTAACATCACACGAACAAAGATCAAAGTTGAATGACACGAGCTTTTATAAAAAGCATTTTTATAATGAGACTGGGCCAAACGTGACGAGCGTGAATTACGTATCGACAGAATTAATCAAAGTAAATATGTATAAATAACGATTCAGACACGATTAATTGGGAAATTGCGAGATGTGCCTATACCGTACGAGTATAATGACCATTTTAGCTATTCTTTTAATTCAATCTTCTCAATTTCTTAGTCTATATCTATGTTACTCTGTGTTCTCAATCTATTGTTAACACAGAGTTTCCGAGGATCATCCCGTGACCATGACGGTCGGATATTTCCAATAAATCGTAGTTAGTTATCCGTTCCCACGCTCTGAACATTTTGTGTGCAGCTTGCAATAACCACAATACATAATCATTATTGTTTCACTTAATTTAGCTATTGTATACACCGATCTATTTACATTTGTGAATCGGTGTTATGATTTGCAGCGCGCCTCACGGGCAACGGTAGAGTTACGCGCTATGTCTATTCTCTATGCTTGTACAGTAGAAAGTGTTCAATCATTAAAACACATTCCCATGTTAGTTTTCTATTCCAATATGGTGGATAATATATTATGTACCATTGGTGCCACCTTCTTATTTTAAAACGTCAGTTATAGTTTTTATTTCATTTAAAAGATACCGTCATTGTAATATCAGCCAAACAGACTATATCAATTTTCAATTCAATTTAGAAATGGATGAAATTGCGCCTATAACTTAGTGACGGCCTAATAACTAGTTTTCTCTTGATCGATGATGCAGAGGAAGATAGTAAACTAAATTGATTAAACTATTTAGTACCTACAGCAATAGGCCCGTGGATATAAAGCTGTGGATAAAACGAACCAATGCTGTCGTCAGATAAATTGTCATGCCATCCATCATTTAGTTTAATAGTGTTAATGGCTTATGTTCTAATATGTGACGGTTAACAAAATGTTGGCCTTTGACGATCTTATAGATATTACATTTTGGAATTTTGGTATTTCCTCGTGTATAGATTGATATACATATGCGTTGAATAAATAACTACCTACACTGAGATATTATAAAGGCTATAATTCTCAGTCTGCTTAGCATTGTCTGATACAGCATAGGTTATATTCAGCTTTAAAACCTTTAGTCTAAAAAGAGTTATTATCTCAAACAACCCACTTTAAAATATAGCTAGAGACGACCAAGGTCTCGCGGTCATGTGTAAAATTGAATTGGGTCCTTTAATGAGGTATATTCATACATCATTGGGGGCATTTACGAGCGATGGTCGTGATAACATTTTATTATATAGGACCATTACATGCAAACGTGCGGTGTCTAGGGATCAAGATGGGAGAACGTATGGGAACGCGGCCGCATGATCATTTGCTAATCGCCGGCCAGGATGCGCCAGCGCAGATTCTATTGATTCTACGTTATTATTCTCTATAGCTGCTTTGTAGCTGCAGTCGGTATACCCATTTCACTTTATTAATTTATATACCGCAGTTGTGTACAATCTACCGTGTTGAATTATAAAATAATTAACTTTGACGTACAATGTATCGAGTGGATGCCATTTTACACAAGTATTGCCAGTCTTAAATAAAAGTAACCCCGGCGTTTTATGGCTGATAATTTCCGAACTATGAATGCTGATGGTTCCAGGACTATTAACTGGGTAATTTCGCCGTGCATTACATGCCATGTATGATACGGTGTCCGTGTTAATGGTGAACGGACATTTTCTTATCGTGTCCGCCCGTGATTGCTAGGGCAATATCGACACTTATTTCGTTATTCTTTAATTAATATAAAGCCACAATTCCTTGCGGTTTTTTTATAGAATCTTCCACTCACGTTTTCCTATCGTTATAATTTTAATTTCGAAATAGTCTTTTCCGGAAAAGTTGAAGTTTTTTTATTTTCCTACGTTTTATAGTTGTATTGTTTTCGTACGTCTGCTAATATAAATATGATTCAATTTTAAGGTTCTCGAGGACTACCTCTTTGACCACAGACGGCTCAAGTAGCATGTGTCTCTATCGGCCCCGTCACTTGGTATACAACCTACAGTTACACTATGTGTACAAAGATATCGATGTTAGTCGAAATATCAAAACCCTCCCACACCCTATTCCATCCTACTTGGAGTCCATTAACCGTATCCAGACCGGCAGCGCAGCCTCAAAAGACTTACTCGGGGTCGTTTTCTTTCACGCGAGGTAAACACTCTATTGGTCTGGAGACGGCATTTCAGAATTTACATCAGTAATATAAACTACCTATACACATATTTTAATTCTATTTAATAATTTAGAACACTTGCTTGCAACTTTGTTTCGTGTTGGCGCCATTAGGCACAATGTATTGAATGCGCCCTTGTTAACTCTGGTTGCAATAAATCGTGGCAATCGTTGTATTATTTTATAACTGGCTTTGTGATGACTGGTATTTTATATGTAGCTATATTGTTGCAGAATGTATACCTACCGATACTCTAAAATACGCGTTATGACGCAAACTTTTGTTGTGAAAGTACTTCCAAGTAAAGAGGTGACTGTGACAATGAAAATAATAATAAACCATACAATCGAAAGGCTATAGCTTATCATATTTTCACGATCTTTTTAAATATCACTAAGTATGTGATATTTAAAAAGATCACTGTAGAAAGGGAAATGGACAAAACTAGGTAGATGACATGATCTTTTTCCTGGCAGTAAGGGACAGGGACAGACAGAGCTATGCTAAAAAACAAACAGCTGCCAGTGTGTCTACCTTTATATAGCTCTGTGCCTTTCTATCAGGCACCTTCCAGATCATGTAGTCTACAGGGGGGTGGGGGTGGGGTGCTCTAAAATACACATACTCACCCTCATCTTCGTCTTTTACATTGTGGTCCTCCTGATCGGAGAGTTGCGCGTCGCTCTCGTCTGAATGCGACCTCGGCGAGACCGCAGCGGTGGCCGCGGAGGGAAGCCGCGGGGGCTGCGGGCTGCGGCGGGACGCGGCCGAGCTGCGCCCGCTCACAGAGCCGTCGCATCGCTCGCGCTCGCTCCGCTCAGACCGCTCGCGGTCACAGCCTGAGCCGGACTTTGATAGGTTCAGCACCGGACTGTGGCCGGGGGAGGAACCTACAGACGAAACGATTTAGCCATTCTATTACCGTATTATTTAATGAATTTACACATAATAATATGTTAATTTAATATTAGTAGAATTTGTCTCGTTAATTAGTTCACACTTCGATTTCACAACATTGTAGACAGTTTACATTTTCCGCTCAAGCTTTTTTACCAAGTCGAGTCATGGTCGAGTTTGTTTGAGCGCTAGACTTCTACAATTACCGTTATGTGAACCTTCCCGAGCCTTGTCCATCGCCATTACTCGTTCCATATCGCCTCGTTCGTCACGCAATCTGCAACAACAGAAATCACACAATTAAAAACATACATCTGATTGCGAACGTCTCGTTAACGATATAAAAAGTCCAACTGTCTAAAATCGGTCACGCTACCACGCAAAATGAATCCCGACAAAGCTACTTACAAACAATTTTATCATTTGAAACCATAAAGCATGCTTCCCACTGTGTTGTGGAGCTACTACAAAGGCAAACGTATAATATTATAGAACCCCGCTGGGATTCTTTGTGAACGGATGAAGACGGTGTATGTAATCATTTTGTGTGCCGATCTCTCGTACCGCTACCCTAATTCTTTAGCTTCTTTTTGATTGTGAATTATTGGACTTTTGATGCTTCCGTTCTGATTCTATATTTATTAATGTTTGCTTATTAACTTTTTTATCTATGATTTCGTTTTTAGATATCAATTCTTTTTTTTTCGTAGAATACCTCAAATAACAAAATAGGAAACATAATTAGTAAACCCTTCAATACCGAAGTTATAACTAGGCACATGGAGTTAATGAATAGTAAAATACGTTTTCGTAAATTAAGAAAAACGAGCGAAATATTGAAAAATGAATTTCTTTCAGAACCAATTCCGCTCATTTCAAAGGGGTTAGTGCTGCAATTTTTGCACAGTAATGCCTTTTGAGCATTTGAATATAAATGACGTCTGAAAGTGAAATGTAACATACATAATAAGTGGCTGTTTTAAGCTTTCGCGGAACCCTTTTGTGGATAACAGGGTAGTGACGATGCCGAGAGTTTCGATAAATATGCGTAACCCGGCCAAATCCCAGGAATGTAATGAATTGAATTTACTCATGAACGTTATGAACACATAAAAATGGCAAAACATTAAAACCGTTTAGACTTAGTATCTTAGAATGATTTCTTCAATTTAAATAAATACAATATACTTAAATATTTTTAATATTAGTACAATTAATTTAGATAACTACCAATATTTGTTTTTGTGTTTACTCAGCTGACAAATATGCTTTGTTTATTTGCTTTCTGCAAGTATTACAATAAAGTATGTGTTTATGTATTTGAACATGCCATCATAAGTCTTCTAACTACAGCTAAGTATGTGTAAAATCACGCAAACATTTTTGTCTCTGGTTCGTTACTCTACACTGTGCGCGAACCCTCAAAATGGAGTCGTTTGGTACTTTACTGACGAGTCACGGAGCTCCGTTTGAATTTAATATATTTTTCATTTCCTTCGCTATTAATATGTAAATAATTCTTTGCGCTGTTGGAACTCTTTGATAGAGTTTAAAAAATTATTCAACATTTTCAAAATCGTAAATTTAACATTTTGTACATTTTCAAAATCGTAAATTTAACATTTTGTAACATAATGTAAATTCTACAACTCAATTCTTACTAAGAAATAATAGAAAGTAATAAATGTATTGAAACCAACATGATAACAATAATTTACCAAGTGGACTTTATATTTATTCAGTTAAACAAATCGAGAACATTTTTGGTAAAAGAAACATATTGCAGAGTTCTCTTGCATAATACATAAAAAAAAAACATTTTTTCTGTCGATTAAAAGCTTAACAAGGCCCCACGAAGCTTGAACGAATCAAAAAGAAATGATCGACTCATCGCCACACGATCGGACAAAAGATAAGAGCTCAAATCAATAAAATAATAAATTATTTCCACTTCCTCCATTTTATTTTTATCTTTATAAAAGTGTTCATGTGATTGATGATGTTAGGTTAGGCTAAAATTCAAACATACGAGATTATTTTCACATATTTAGTTATCTGGCTATAGGCAGACATAATGGCCACAATTTAAAAATTGACCTATTGTTAGTTCTATACATTTTTTGGTAATATTTTGGATACCAATTATCTATGATGTGCATTTTGTCTAAACCTGTATGTTAATGAATCCTATAGGTGGCTTTACTTATAAATTATAAGGGTATCCGGTTTTTAAGGCAAATGCCTGCTTGAGGGTTTCCATACTACCAATTTTGTTCGAGTTCTATTGTTTGAAGCAGACGACATAGAAAATATTTGATATAGACGGGTGGCAGTCACAAACTTAGTACTTCGTACCATTTAAAGCGGAGCCATTAATAGTAGATATGAACAGCAATTAATATTTAATCAATGAGCGGCCGAATGATTAATCCAATTAGTTATCTATTTTTATATTGTACAATCTACGTAATGTACCTTGAGTTTATTAACAAAAAATGCAAATGATTTTGCAAAAACGGAACCCCGCAAATGGAATCCCATCGAAGCGTTACATTCAGAATTAGATAAATTAGCGTGCACCCTGTTTGCGGCCGCGCCGCACTCCGCAGGCGACATCAAACCGCCGAACGAATAATGTTATTCATTCGCTTCTCAGAAAGTAAATTACCGACGAATCGTCACGTAAACACATCATACAAATATTACGTAGAGCGAAACGCTTTTCATTTGTTTGTCCCTCATTTACGCTTCAATTGATTGAGACATTGCTGTAAAAGTAGGTGTGCATACATCATCGATTTATTCTATGTTTTTATAAGTATATATTATATATTTGTTCACAATAATTTCTTTTACGGGTACGGTAAAGTGACTGGGCGAGCAGAAAAGATTTATAAATTGCATAAAAAATCAACGGCTGTTTTAGACGACCTAATTAGCGATCCGAACGAATCTGTCAGATTAATCTTGAATAGTTCTTTAGGTAGTTTAGATATCGAGGTACAGCATATAATACATCAAACACTTAATTATTTCGGTATATGTACCAAATAAACATATAACATTGACTTCCTTAGCACGTCGTCACAATGTATGAGAATGAAAAAGACTGC
The DNA here is from genome assembly GCA_905333125.1 of Pheosia tremula. Taxonomy (NCBI): domain Eukaryota; kingdom Metazoa; phylum Arthropoda; class Insecta; order Lepidoptera; family Notodontidae; genus Pheosia; species Pheosia tremula. The sequence continues at coordinate 6,189,364 of HG995404.1, read as the reverse complement.
AATATTTGATGACAGAAAAAGTAGTAAACATAAAAACCAACATTGCTATCCAGAGATGATATGCAACGTGCCCAAAGATGATTACAAAGTATATAGCGAACTCTTAGAGTCGACATTCGTTGGGAACAGAATTACTGATATGCGCTGTCCGCTCTTTAACCAGGGGCGAGCTGACCGCGAGCACACCTCTATCCCACTGCTAACTCCCGTGCCCGCCCGCTATGACACTATTACCGAAGCTTTGTTTAATACTTACGTTAATCAGATTATGCATACAAGAACGGTTCGGCACGGCCAGTATTAGGTTATGGACGTAGTAGCATTAACTAATCAACGCGCGTCGGCGCGGCACCAGATTGCAACGCATTGTGCGCGCCCGGCGCACCGGAATATCTGTTTAGGCCACTACACACTCGGTAATGCGTGTAGTTAACGGCAGCTCTGGTAACCTTTATGCGACTTCATTAGCTGTTTTAGCATCAGCCCGACTTATAATTAATTTTGGTATGGGTTTGATAATTATCTCCCAGTAATAAGTAAAATAAGCAGTGATAGCCAAGTTTGTAGAACGCTTGCCTCGGTAACGAGGATCGCAGGTTCCAACCCCGGCTCGCACCTCTGGAGTTTCTGGATTTCATGTGCGAATCTCATTTTCAACCACGTTTGGCACTTGCTACAAACGGTGAAGGAAAAAATCCTGAGGAAATCTGCATGTCTGAGAGAACAGCTCGAAAGATGTGTGAAGTCCACCAACCCGCACTGGGCCAGCGTGGTGGACGATGGCCTAATCCCCCTCACATTGAGGGGAGACCCGTGCCCAGCAGTGAGACATTAAAAAGGGCTGGTATTATTATAATAAGTAATTTGTGATTTTAAATAGTTAACGTAAATTGATAATATTGTCAACGATGTCTCTCCCTAATGCAAGATGACGTAAAATTCCAAAATTATTGTTAAAGCCGTGAATTGTATTTAAATGAAACGAACCCGGAATTTACATTATCAAGAATCGATTAAGAAAATCAAATCCCACCGGAGCGTCACTGCGTAAAACATTTGCTTGACACCCAAATCAAAAATCGTTTTAGCGCACCCCGGCGAGGGTTGGGGATGTGTCGACGCCTCAACATTTATTATTTCAGACATATCACTCACATGCAAAACAAACTCCGTCCGATCCATAAAAAAGTTTCGTCTGAACCCCTCAGCCCTTGTTGAGGACCGCGCGACACCAATCGAGTGTGTAAGTTGCCTGTATTCACCCAACTGATGTTTTACGTCTATTGTTTTTGTTTCATTTATTGCAATGTTATTTTCTACACCACAGATAATAGACAGAATTATACGTAAATTTCTAATCAGATCTAATTCACGATTAAACGAAAATCAAAATGTAAATTGACCTACTTCAATTTTCCGCTGCAATATTTCGTATAATCCACAAAATTAAACGGAGCATGGCCAACATAAAATCTCAAAAGAATAAATAAGCTTGTTCATCCAAAAGAAATGAGCATTGTAACCCCCCCAAACAGTCAACAAAGCTTCGAAGAAAATCGAGCGAAAAAAGGCTAAAAACACCTTAGGGGTTTACTAATCGAATAAAAAATATCAGCGACCGATGCCAATGTGTGGGGGAGAGACGGAATAAATTATAAAGAAAATACAAGTAGCGAAGGGGCTGTTGTTATGAGTAAAAAGTTCCAAGCATATGCAGATAACGTAATGTTTTGCTTTTGAAATGATGTAAAGGCAATATTGGCGTGTAATAACGTGGCGTGGTGCATCAGTTTAAGGTTTTAATGGAAGCTATGAAGAAGTGCACCAACATTGAGTGCAAACAATGACTTTGTATTCCGAATATAAGTAGGTACCATACCTTTTTTTAATGACATTAATGAATACTGCCATATTTCTTATACGAGTTACAAGTAAATATTTTCAGGCGTTATCAGGTAATAATGTGCAATAAAAGATATCAAAAAGTTGGTGTTGATCCTAACATAAACGTACATCCATAAAACGATAAAACTAAGTCACCTAATCAATGTGTAAGACAAGAAACATTCAGGGCGGCCAAATGCAAAATAATAGGAAAGAAGTAACATGATGACTTGTCGCCGGGCCGGGCGGGCGGGTGGCGCTCCCTACGCATAAACGTCACGACGTCATTTGTAAAAATTGCGGCCTTCCTACTTCTCCAATTTTGTAACACAGATACCGTGGAGACGAAATAACAGCTCGACAACTCAAAAATAAAATAATATAAATTGTTTTTATAATAAACTCCACAGGATTTATTTATATTTGATCTTCTTTGTACTCGTTCTTGTTTGTTTTCTATCTAATTTCTTTGATCTATTTCATAGTTCTAATTTTACAGCGTGTGATTAAATGTGCTTATGTAAAATGGAGTAGATATCTGACTAGTCACACAAGTGCTTTGCGCGTTGTATTGTTACTATTTGCGCTGAATTACTGGGGAACTATTTTTATCGGAGCGGCTCTACGCAAGTCGTGTTCTATTGCGGAAATATCTAACCAAAATAACCAAATTTGGGGGCGTCAAAAAGAAACGTTAGAGACAGTGGGAACTTCGCGGGGGAAACCGGAGACAGTTATTTAAATTTGAATAATATAATATGAAAAAAATTACATCATTTAATACCGTAATAAAAGTGCACTAAGCGACCGGGGCATTACGCTTGCCAAACACAACGAGAGACATGCAAATTCCGCTTATGAAACGTGAAATGAAATATAAAATGCGTTTGGTGAAAAATAAAATATGTCTCTAGGAGCTTAGAAGCTCATTACAAGTACGTGAGGAGATTTGAGTTGTCGCTGAAGAAGCTGCGAAGATAAACGATATTTTTTAGACTTATTTTGCACTGAGAATTTGTGAACAGGTGTGCTTATCGGAAAATATGAGGATTTTGCAATTATAGTATTTTAGGCATTTGTAAGAGTTCAAATATAGTTGATACAATTTGTCTTTAATGAAGAGAGAAGATAAAAACCAAACTAAATATTATATTATCAAATAATTCTGATGTACCCTGGAAGCGAGTAATACATTTTGCTCATAGTATGTAAAGCAAATCGTTATTTGTTCTGAGTAGATTACCGTGAAGTAACGAGATTCCGATCGGATCCGATGTTATTAGGATTTAAGAGCCGCCATCGTGCCGTCGCCCGGCGTCGCCCGGCCCACTGTTGGATAATTATGCAAAATTGCTCCTACGATTCGTACACCCCCAGTTTTTAGGCGCCATTACCATTATCTGTAATGGGAATGCGTTTTGATAATGTCGAATTTCATTGAACAATTATAAGGTAAATGCGTTGGATTGCCTTTTTATGTTCGGCTGCTTTTTGTCAATGCTTCTTGATATTAACTTACTTTAATAGAAATCGTTCTTTTTTATATCTTCTAAACATACTGTGCGTCAGTGGTTTCTATATTTTGCAATAGGCACAAACAGATAATAGCATAAAAATTATGTCAGTTACGTCATTAAAAACGTGTTGTAATCGTATATGAACAATTCAGTAACAGCCGATTGTTTAAATATCGCTTCGGTGCCCATACATGCGGTGCGACCGCAGAAAATTCACATCCATCGGCACACTTCCAATTCAATACTTCGGATAATGTAAAGCGACAATCGCGAGGCATGTATTCTAGCCGCTGAGTCGTTGAATCGCATGAGTTTCTTCGACTAGACGGGCGATGGCCAAAGCCGCTGCAAGGGCCAGTCCATACGCACGGTAATCATTGTGATCGAATTGATCGCTCGCGGTGACCGCAACATGCTTCGAACGAGACGATAATGACGTATCGACGTACACCTTTTATTTTCTGCGGTGATAATACAAGGCGTTAGTGAAATAATGCAAAACCTCAGACACCGCAATTCATTCAAAAAAATAAATATCTGAACACAGTAGGACAATAGATTCTGAACAACTTAGTTTCGGGCTTTGCTTTTGAATTCACAAACACGTTATATATACACTGATTTATGAATAGACAATTTATGTACACAAAATGGCTGGACAGGAAGTTATAATTGAAAATAGATTCGTGAGTTGGACATAATAGATAAACAGTATCTCAAGATATAAACTCCTGTCTCTTTACAGATATTATCTGACAGACAAACGCAGTATCTGTGTCGATTTATCTCCAACCAGAGTCGGCCGGTGTGCCGCATCGATCATAGTTTTGTGGACTCGAATGATAAAAATAACAACTACCTCGAAACTAAATCAATAAAATTTTAAAAAAATATGAAGTACTATACGATTTATATATTGTGCATTGTTTTTAAAATAAGAACTATGTAGAAACAAAATCAATAAAGTTTAAAAAAATATGAAGTAGTAAGTATATGATTTAAAAATTGTGCATTGTTTTTAAAATAAGAACTAGCTCAAAACAAAATCAATAAAGTTTAAAAAAATATGAAGTAGTAAGTATATGATTTAAAAATTGTGCATTGTTTTTAAAATAAGAACTAGCTCAAAACAAAATCAATAAAGTTTAAAAAAATATGAAGTAGAGTACGATTTATTAATTGTGTACATTGTTTTTAATCTACAACCAAAGATGAGACACGCCGTATTTTGTTTTTTTATGAAGAATATATAATTACCAAAATATCATATCAAATAATACTATCTGAAGCGAATTTGATCAATGATATTTACATACAGTATTAACATAAAAACACTAGTGGACTTACTATATGGCAAAGTTAATTAATAAAATGTTAATTAGCCATACGGAAGAGGCAATAAGATTTTACCAACACGTTTAGATAAAATCATTATCCAGATAATCATCTTACTTTCGCTCGATTGAAATCGAAGGTTTAGTGTAGGCGTAAAGTCAGATTGTTATAGTTACTACGCGACAACTAATTAAAAAAATATACCAAGTAAATAATAATTAACTTAACAAGCGGAATTGTTAAAGTTAATAAGTATGACAGCTTAGTCAAGAGCTTATGCTACTTAAAGTATCAAGTGATTGGAACTCAATTTTAACTGCTATAATATAGTCATTATAGTTTGGTATGAATTTACTATAGAGCGATAGAGAAGTCAATGAAAATGATATACCTAAGTATACTTTATACTAAGCGCGTATTTTTCACATAAATTCTATCCACTACTAATTTTTTTTAGGCATTGTTTAATAAGTTGTGAAAAAGGTTCAAAGTGAAATTCAGTGCACATTTTTCTTTATAACATCGGCACGAAAGTGTGAACCCTGAATAAAAACAAAAAACAATAAACCGCCGCAATAAAAACCGCAAAAGCAAACATGTCGATGAAACATTTAAAAACAAAGTTAACAAATTCGAATAATTAACGCAAAAGAAACAAACGAACGGTTATGAACACACCCGTCACATATCGGAACGGGGAGTTTGGCAGGAGGTAAACAGAAAATATAATTTAGAAGCAATTTGGCTCGGATGTGTCCCGCAATCAAATTGTCTCGTTAATACCGCGGCTATCAAAACATTTGATTTGTGGCCAGCGGTGTAGGGTTAGCTGTTATTGAGCTGCGCGATGGTTAGCCGAATGATAACCCCTCGCTTGTTATCAATTTATTTATGACATTATTATTGTATAATTTAATCACAAATCCTGAAATTTATGTCTTATAATTTAAGAATTTGATTGTGGCTTACTTGTAATCATGGCAATGTCAAAATTTTATTTTTTCATAGAAAAATAGCTCGTTATTTTTTGCCTATAATGTCCAACAGCTTGGATTGGGCTTTCCCTCAATACGAAAGGGATTAAGGCTATGGCCTACCACGCTGGCCCAGTGAGGGCTGGGGAACTACACATGATAATTATTACTTCCTAAATAGTAAAAGAAAATATCGCGAGGAAATTTATTTAAGCTTCGAGTGAAACCCCTATGCCATTTGAATCGCTAAGTTCTTGATTTTTTGGTAGCGCTGCTTAATTCAAACTCTAATTGCCGAATAAAAACAATTGAAATACACAATCACAAATATAACTTAAAATAAATAAAAAATATGGACTTCGAAAAATTTATCCCTAAACATGTTTGCGTGTAAATAACGCGGTTTTCCCGATTTATGCGTACTCACACTCGACATGCGGACTCAGCGTGTAAACACTGGAGTACTTTTTATTCGCGCTGTACAATTCCCCCAGCAACTGGGATTTGCATATCAAACCGGGAAAAGGTCAGGAAGCGAACGGAATGGCAAGTGTCCGGTTTGATGCCCAGTCAGCATTGCTGGATGACAAGAGTGCGTTTACATTGATCACTGTACTTGGACTTCACTGGACTACAGTTGGAAGTACATTAAAATGTAGACTAAATAACTTACACCAACTTAAGATGCTTTGTGTGCACTACAAAATATTGAATTACGAATCAACGTTCCAATGGCCGTATGTTAAGACAATCTTGTATGTATTTCTCTCTAGTTTTACTTATTTAAAACGCTCATGCTCGTTTACATATAACTTCAGTGGAGTGGCGGGCACAAGTACCTCTATATCCATATATAGAGGCGCTTGTGGACGTTGCAAGAGTGATTTCCATTGGGAAATGTTCACTTGCATTTTTTGTACGAGTGTTTGAACGTAGCACAGAATGTTCAAACTCAGGCGCCCGGGATGCATATTCATGGTTGCTCTGCGCCACATGCAAATCGTGATTTACACACTGTAATGAATTCTTTTGATCTGTGGATTCACATATTTGATTTACCCCATCGATGTCGGGTATTAGCATGACACGCTGATTTCATATTCATAGTTTCTACACTCAGCGATCTTCATTTGTTAAAACGTGTTAATTACGCAAAAAAATTCAAGGGGAGCTGACGTTTTGATATATCTAGGTATATCTTCGCATTCACAGTATGACATAGATAAATACGGTGACATGTTTGCAATCTAAAATTACAATAACAGAATCATAATTATCAACAATCGCGACTTTAATTTTAGCTCAATCAATTGAGATTAAGTAGATCGATATAAAAGGCGCGAGATCCAAATGGAAAAAAAATGGACTAAAAACTTACATAATTACTTGAGCGATTCAACTGCTCGAAAGAAACGCAGAAATGACAAGACGATGACAAATGAGCAGCGCTCGCATCGCAACACAGTCGGGTGGCGGACCTCATCAAATTATTCCCCACTTAAAAAATCTCCGTAAACAAAAACGGGCCACGGGAAAAAACACTTGAGTCGCGGGGTAAAAAATAGGTATTGGCAACATTGATTGATGTGTACTAATAGGGCGCGAAGAAATGAGGCCGCTGCGTAATTAAAGGAAAAGTGACATCTTCTGTCGATGGCAGTGTTGCCAACTAGAAATAGAACAGTCACGCCTTTTGGTGAGGAAGTGATTAGTGTAACAAACTTATTAAAAATTATTGAGTGAAGGCGGTTAATTGATCACCGGGTCTGTCGTCGTTTCACACTTCAGTGGATACTATGTGTGTTTACCTTGCTGCTATATTGCCTAATAATGATGCTCATTATTTGTTGGTACCCAAGCGACTATAGGTTGCTATGTTATTTTGATTTTCTTGGTTCTAAAACAGAATTTTATTTATATTTTTTAAAATATAATGATTTATGATAGCTTTAATGTATGATTGTGCTAATCTTGTCGGTAGGAGGCATCGCTCCGGCCCTTCGTGGCAGTGACACCCGAATGAAGGATGGAATAATGAATGTTTTCCACCACGCCCGGCACGCGTCGCCGCATAAAACAACATTCGCAATTAACATAGCCTGCTATACAGTATTCAACTAAACTAAACCACTACTTAAAGTGGTATATTTCATATCATGTCTAAAACAAATACGTCATCAAGACGAGACTCTATAACTTATAGCAACAGTAAGTATTATACAGGTTGAAGTTGAATTTATAAATGCCGTTTCAATTAGGATATATTTTATACTTTAAACTATAACAGCTATACGCAAAAGTAATGCAAATAGTTAACCATGTAGTTACGAACGCTTACTTAACCCTAACACACTTTATATGCCCTAATACACTATATTTTATGTGCTACCTACATAAAATATAAATAGGTGCCATAATATCTCTAAGTACCTAGTACGCTATTATACTGATATAATACATTAGTCGTCTCAAATACCTAGAAGCCATTGGCCCACGTGTTCCGACGTAATCTCCGCACCACACCGATCCATACACGTCATAGAATATCGAATAACAAAAGCGTCACCCGAATAATCAAAGGAGGTGACAACGAATATTTTTCCTCTAAAAAGCTTTACCTTATCGCTGTGTACATATCATTAGTAATGCAAAATAATGGGATACGGACACCTCGTGCCGTTTGCCAGTTCGTGATTAATGCTGCTCGCCATTAATTCTTATTTTTGATGAGAAATTTGACTTGCGCTGTCAGGAGCCGGATCCAGATTAATATAGGCTGACGCTGCAACTTACATTATGACAGCGCTCGCCGCCCGATTATACTTCCCATTTACAACTTTGCAACGTTTTAATAGTTAATTCCAAGTGGTTAATGTTCTGTGGTTTTATCTAAGCTATTTATTTTTCCATAAACACAATGTTGCCTAAACCTCATTATACAATACTACCGCAGTTATGATATAAAAGCCTTCTATTAAAGGCGCAAGAGACATCGCCGCGCCGAAACATCAAAGCCTACAAAACGAATAGTTCGGTTCGCCGACAAAACTAACCGAATAGTTCTGGCCATAAAAGGGCAAAGTACAAAGAGCTAGATAAAATTCCAGGGCGACCGCATCTGCGACAAACTCGGAAGGTATTCCGAGGGCTGACGAGTGCCATGACGCGGCACCCTTTCCACAGCGCCCTACGCATATTAGCCCACTGAAAATCAAAAGTCTTTATTATTAATGATTCGACGCCATGACAATCTAAATATCTTCCGAAACCCGCTGAAAGTTCCGCACTAATCGCGCGAAATTACTCGACGCTAATTCAAAAGATATAAATGTACAGTCACCAGATGCGATCGTCGCTATCATCCTTCAAAATGGAAGAAGAAAAATCACTTAAGAATTTGAGCATTCAGTATCTTTATCTTACGCATACAAGAGTTCATTTTATGACCATTAATTTCGCCTTTTCCTCGGGTGTTTTATCACAACGGCTGCGCGGCTGTGTCGCGAGTCTCATTAATCAAAAGCATTTGTTTACAACGAAGGGAATTTGATTTGATTAAAATAATTCGCAATATCCTTGATAAATATCACCCTCGGTCTCCGTTTGATCTTCGCCGAAATTAATGGCGGAGGATTCAATCACGCGATGCTGTCGCGACTCCTGACGTTTCCTTACGTCACGCTCGCCAAATGTCGATGCGATCGACTGTTGCGCCGTAATCATTTATATTTAATCCCGAACTATGTAATGATCAAAGAGATCAAAAAATAAGAAAGTAGGTAGGTATTATAAATTAAACTCTATATTACGTAGTAAGCTCTGTTATGAATTCTGATAATTAAAGTCCTGTAAACTGCTACTATGTATGAAGTGAAAGTATAGGCGGTGAACAAAGCCCACATTTTATTGATGACGATAACGGGAAGGTGCCTATCATAAATTGATAATGTCATTCGTAGAGCATTATGGTTTTTTTTAGATTTTGTCATAAGTGTATCAAACGAAGGGATGGACAAACAGAGCTATCTTCCCTCGTCAAGGGGCGCGGGAATGAATAACGATCGACGTCACAGCGATGTGTGCCGACCCGGGTGGCGTATGCCGGCGCCCGGCGCGGATTAACCCGCGCCGGCCCGATTAATCGCAGGCTAATTCCGCCCCAAACCGATTTAAACCGGACGAATGCATTGAGCCAAACGATTTGTCCAATGTTAATTGTCTCGCTTTTGATTTACCGTTTCATTTGCTATATCGACACGATAATCAAGTCAATCGGCGATAAAATATACCTACAAGAGAAAACGACTAGGAAATAAGGAGTCCCTAGGATTTTCGCGACATCCCTAATATTGCATTTTCACTGTAACGTTTGTAACACAGATTACGCAAATCCAATTGTAAACGACAACTTTACCAGAGTCCCTAATACATTAAGCTATTTTATGTGACATTTTTGAGAACGGGAAACTGCGGCTTAGTTTGAATTCTCACTTATCACATTTCGTCCTCATAGCGTGTAGATGTTTTTCTTAAAAAATATTATAATGGAATATAACTGCGCGACTGTACTTAATTAATGCAAAATATCAATTTGAAAAGAATTTGTTATCGTTCAAATAAACACGGCAGTTTTAATTTAATCGCAAATGAAACGCGATCGAGTCGAAGACAAAACAAAATAAACAGCACGTACAAATTATATTAAATCAGATATAATCCTGTCAATTAATTGGACTTAGCATTGAGAACCGGTCGCGGACGCATGCGCGGACTAAACGAACCAAGATAATGCGAGAGCAAGAAATCCCAACACCGGCAAGGGCATTAATATGAATTAGCTGTATAACTGGCGATGCAAACATAGGAATATAAACATAGCAAATATAGCCTGTCATATTCATCTATATAACTTTACTAGCTGTTGCCCGCGACTTCGTCCGCGTGGTATTTAACAAAGACAACCGTTGACAACAGCCTGCCCGCCCATTCTGAGCCCGCGGGAAGCATTGCAGGTGTTGCTATCAAACTTAATCAGGCGCTGCGCTTCAACATTGGTTTTCATTTTTTTTTCGTGAGATCCTATTTTTTTTTCTAAAATAAAAGTAGCCTAAGTTACTCCTTGTTACATCAGCTATCTGCCAGTGAAAGTCCCGTCAAAATCGGTCCAGCCATTACAGAGATTAGCCGGAACAAACAGACAGACAGACAGACAGACAGACGGACAGACAGACAGACAGACAGACAGACAGACAGACAGACGGACAGACAGACAGACAAACAGACAAAAATTGTAAAAAATGTTGTTTCGGTATAGGTAACGTGTATACATCCAAATGCACTTAGTAAAAAGCGGTTATTTTAATATTACAAACAGACACTCCAATTTTATTTATATGTATAGACTAGCTGTTGCCCGCGACTTCGTCCGCGTGGTATTTAACAAAGACTCAGCCGTTGGCAACAGCCTGCTCGCGTTCTGATCCCGCGGGACGCATTGCAGATTGTTGCTATCAAACTTTAATCAGGCGCAGCGCTGCAACATTGGTTTTAATTTTTTTTCGAGAGATCCAATTTTTTTTTTCTAAAATAAAAGTAGCCTATGTTACTCCTTGTTACATCAGCTATCTGCCAGTGAAATTCCCGTCAAAATCGGTCCAGCCATTTCAGAGATTACCCGGAACAAACAGACAGACAGACAGACAGACAGACAGACAGACAGACAGACAGACAGACGGACAGACAGACAGACAGACAGACAAAAATTGTAAAAAAATTGTTTCGGTATAGGTAACGTGTATACATCCAAATGCACTTAGTAAAAAGCGGTTATTTTAATATTACAAACAGACACTCCAATTTTATTTATATGTATAGATGTACAACTAATATTTATCCGCAGCCAGATCCATTTGGACTCTTAAAACGAAAAAAAAGTTACGTTTGTATTATTCCACATATTATAACGTATCTCTTCAAAGATTAAACACTGTTAATCCTTTGTAGTTTTTTATTCCATAAAGTACACGGAGGCTACAGGGATATAGGATAATAGTTAACTATAAGCGATCCACGTTTGGTGATTGTTTATAATTTTTGATAGTAATCAGTTATATACTTAGAGTTAGTACTTCTTTTACCAGCTGCTAAAAGTCTGTCGAAGCATTCCAACATTATTCTCAGATACCCATAATAACGTACTGCTCACAAATGTAAAGATCTTTTAAAAAGAGCAACCATGGAGTTTCTGGCGCGTTCTTTTCCATAGGAACGGCATTCCGAGCGGCTGGTAAAGTTGTAACATAGTGTTTTTTAACTATTTCGACGAATCATAAGTTGTGTACTTGAATGAAAATATGCTGACTCTCATCTAAATGACAAAACTAATACATTGCAACTTGACAATCATTGATACAATAAACCTAGTATAGTCAAGTAATTAGATTTTTTTAACCAACATGAAATTGTTTTTTCAATCGAAATTGCGGAATAATTTCTTTAAAAGTGGCCTAATCCCGCACTTGTGCCGGCCGATCGCTGGCTGACAGTGACACATCGGTACAAGGCGCGCTGTCCGAATGTAATTCTACCCTGCGCGGTGATGCCGGCCACGTACTGTGTGAATACCATTTAATACTACGAAACACAGAATTAATTAAACGGATGCTAGAGATATTTTACCAGAATTTTTCAAATATGATGGGATATTGCTTCAGAAAAGTTTTGTAGCCGTACTTTAATTTTGTCCCAATTTTCAAGCATTGATCTGTATTTCCCAATTTGATGGAAAATTGCCATTCAGCGTTCAATAAGAACCCCTGGGCTTCGTTGAAAATATGTATGAAACGGTTGAAACGCAGTCAATAACCGAGTCAAAACCGCAAAGTATCAAAGCGACTCGGCGATCAATCACCATCCATTAAACAAGAAAAGAAAAGTGCTTTCCCCCGCCGATTGGCCCTCGAATCGGTCCAATTTACATGAGAGCCGCTTTTTCCTCGCATCGAGATTAGCCCTGAATGAGTTTGATGAATGGCTCGCGCCCCGCAGCCGGCCGCCCTGTGAGCGGTCATTTGTTAAAAATACACCCGATCCACGGATCTAATTGTCTCCTCTAATTTCACACCCTCCTGTGATATCCGCGCCCTATTTAAATTAACAGAGATTTCTTTTTTTTTTTTGAAAAATAATGATTCTCGCCTGCCTATCTATCATTGTGTGTAGCTATAGTTTGTATTTTTAATTAGATGTTTGTACGGGAATATTATAAGTAAGATGACAATGGTAATGATGGAAAATAATATTGTAGCTAATATAGAAAAAGTTAAACTAAATGTAAAAATACAACTTTATTTTATCTTTACCTGACTATTAAATATTATTAATTATGTTTTTTACAATAAAACATAATTAAGCTGTAGGTATTATTAATGTAAACTACGCCTTACCTTTCAAGATGCTTAACGATGTCCTCATACGCTGCTCTACAATTCTCCCAAATACCAGATCTGTTGACAAAAGAAAAGAAAATAAGAAAAACAAGAAATCAACAAGTAAACTATAATAACGTGGAAATCAACAAAATAACAAACACTAAGAAGAGAAAGTGATGATGAATATGAAATCCCATATGGACTATTTTAAGGTATAGTGATAATACTATGTTTTTATAAAATGTTTCACAAATTGGCAAGATGTAAAATTCACCCAGTTTATTGACCACAATCACCGGGTTAATAAAAATAATCTATATCTTCGTATATAAAATAATATCGTGTTACTACACCATTTATAACTCAAGAACCAGTGGGCCGATTCTTATGGCCGTTGATTTTTTAATTTGTCTCCGATTCGAATACCCAAAATTCACAAAAAAATATTCATTTTTTCCTACATTTGAAGCGGCACGAAGTGCGCCGGAACAGCTCGTATAAAATAAACATAACATTTATAAAAAAAGTTAGTAAGTAACTAAATAAATATTTCTTAAATTCTCGAATTATTCAATATGTGTCGAATTATTTCATTATCATCTTTCCGTAACGAATTGATTGTTAAACGAAAAATATTTTCGAAATAAAACATCCGCCTAAATAAGGAGACAAAAATATCTGTATAATAAAAAAAAAATCACAAGTATTTTCAAAGAAAGTTTCTAAAAGGGTTTTGAATGTGAAAGGAAGTTATGAGCACTCAATATTAAATGTTCCGTTAGGTGGGGCGAGGGGTCACAGAAATTAATTATGTTTTTAAAACAGTCGCTTATATTTGTGCCGTAACAACTCATGCGTGATTGTTCAAATTGTTTCTCGATTACTTTGGCTCTTTGTTTTACATTAAACTTCTCCTCGCAGTCCGTATTGAAGGGAGTGCTTGAGTATCCTTCACCCAAAGAATCCCAATTCCCTCACAACAAACTAAGGCCTTGTTAAGACCTAGTACCTATCTGAAATGTAGTATATTGTTTCGCTATAGAGAACAAACGAACGCTTCATATGGTTACATTGTTGTGTTAGTATGAATTATTAATGAAAATGTTTTGTTTGTAACGAGTCGATATAATTAACGAAGCGTCAAATAGTGTATTACCGCTATATTGTACAGTTTAATTGATCTGTGTGCGTGATTGTCTATCATTAAACCATTTCCCACTGTCACTGTTACGAAACAAATATTTATAAACACATCATATTATTGGTAATTAAAATGGTAAAAAAATATAATAGCGCCAGACAAACACACCACCTTTACAGTCCCACACTAACCACGCTTGTATTTTGGGTACCGTACAATGGACTGAGAGCTAACTCAGTCTATAATATTTATATAGATATTAAACATTCATGACTCGGGTACAAACAGTCGTGGTCATCACACAAAGATTGTCCCTACCAGGATTAGAACCTGGGATCCTCAGCACACAAAGCAGGGTCACTACCAACTGCGATAATCGTTTCGTCAAAAGATTGGATCACTTGATAATTTTATTCAGACAATAATGCACAGAATATAAAATTGAAATACTTATAATAATTTCCCCGTTTTTTAGATAATTACCAACTTAGTCGATTCCCATAAAAAGAAAAAAAAACACTAGCGAGACTTTCATTAAAAGGACAATTGACGTGTGTAAGTATAAAAAAGTACCTACACTTATGCCACCGGATATACTTATTACGTGAGTGGCAGTAAGACAGTGGGGTAAGTCAAGTGAACATTGTGGGTCTTCGGGGCGGAAGTGAGGGCATTCAGTGTTTGTACTTTTCTAACTGGATTAACTTACCTGGTGGACATTTAACCTATACCACTTGACTGACCTGCTTAAGGTTTCATGCGATGTATTAATACTTGAGCCGCTAAGTAGATGTAGATTTATTTATTCATTTTACTTTTTTTGCGTACTTATCGTCAAGAAGTTGGATAACTTCGTATGCCGATATCGCCTAGATAAAGTTACCCCGCCCAAATCACAAATACAGTATGTAAGTACTTCCTATTATAGGGACATCTACGGGATGACTGATACTACTCAAAATATAAAAAAAGAAAATTATAAATTTGGCGATGTTTTTAAAGATTACTAGTAAACACATTACTAGTCGTCATGTAAGCTCTTTTAAACAAATCAAAACTTGTACTAGAAGCCACGGCAGTTAGTGTCACGGCAACTCATTTGAAACAATGACACAAAACTACCGAGTTAAGTACTTAATGATAAACTCAGGTAGCCGCTATTTAAAGGTTACACGTGCCATCTGTTTAAATACTCTATAGGTACCTGATAGGATATATATATTATTTTTTCCTGTAAATTCGATCTATTTACTTATTTTACTCGAGCTTCTACATACACCTTTTTTGTGAGCGACGCCGGCGAGAAAATCGTGTTATTTTAGTATTAATTTTACCAGTTTCGAATCTTTTCGTAAACACGCCCAGTAAGTAAATTTATGGTAGCGTCCGTTTTTATCTTTCAATCAATAAAACCGAAATAGTCTCACTTCCTGTCATAGGATTTATGACAACCAAATATGTAGCGACGGCCATGTCCAAGCATGGTCAAAGCCGTAAAAATCCTCTGAAAAGTTTGGGGTTGGGAGGATTTTATTTGGTTCTGTGGCTCACTGGGTATTGATGGACTCGTTATGTTACAAAATGGTATCCAGTGTAAACAATACGGTCTCATGCTAACCCTATCGATAAATATTTTTGTTACCGAAATATATTTACCATTGCTGTATTGCTGGATAGACAATGATACATGACTTTAATTAAGTAACATTTTTAAGAAAATTAGGCCATTTGATGAAGTTAGAGGAAATATGACCAAAAAAATATACCAAGCAAGCTGTGGAAATGTTGGAAGGATCGTCCAGGATCCTACAACGAACAGATTAGTGGTCTAATCCAGAAAAGTCAAGTACCAATCCTTATTGGACAGTATATCCTTATTAGACAGAACTGCATGAAAGATGTAATTGATTAAAAGTTGGATGAAGCGAAATCGGTATTTATTTTATTTCCCTGGGATATAGGCGTACGTATATATGTGTAAATACCTACCTAAATAAATAACATATTTTTAATCTCGGTCCGATTATTATTATACTCTACATCAATCAACCACCTTACCTTGCAAGCGCCTCCATATTGTGCATAGGCTGGCCTTTGATGATGGATCCATCAGGCCGGGGGACCCCAGGGTGCGGCATGCCGGGGGACATGAGCGGGTGCTGATGCATGAAGCCCATGGGGCCCAGGTGCGTCGGCGGCGCATTGTACCCATTCGCCAACAGCGGAGACTTCTCCATCCGTGCCATTTCTAGAACAAAAAAAAATATGAATACAGGAATCACTTATATATATTACTTAGTATATGTCTATAAGCAGATACGGGACTAAACAAATTTAATGTCAAGGTAAACCATTTTTTTTTACTTTTCTGCAACCGATGTTGGGACCGCATCTATCTATATCTGCATGGTTTATGTATATTTTTCTATGCCACTGTTTAAGTAACTCCGTAATGTAAGAGTAGTAACGTGCGTTATCGCATTTTATACCTTCTTCAAATTAGTTCAATATAGAAATTTACATATCATGGCAAATATATTCTAATTTATATTACTATCTCAGTGATATCTCAAAGAAACATTGTACGATAACCTTGTATAGTTAAATTTCCATAATATAACAATATTCAAATGTAAGCCACGCCGCGGCATGAGGGCTAAGGTAAACATGAGCCCACTTAGGCGTAACACTCAGGTAAAATCCAATTAATGGCCTGTATTATCATTTAATTACTCGTTCCAATAATCGAATCGCCCGTAAACCGGTGTATCAACAATAATAAAATGAGCAATGAATTTCGAGACTATTGTTTTCTGGGTACCCCAAACAACCCGGGACAAACATAAGGGGGGGTGCGCAAATATTCTTAAAATGGTCCCGCGTGAGGGTGTTCGGAGTCGGGTGGTCCACGCTGCCCATGACCTGTCTGCCACCCCCGAGGTCACCAAACCTACTGGGGCGTCGGAAACAATTAACAAGGTGTCGAATTAAACACGAATTAACGGTCCAACCGTTAAAGGAAAACACCCTTTTCCATTGTGGCAGCGTTTTACAAAGGATTTCGGGATTGCTGAATATTAAATATTATGTGTCGCTTTGTTCCGCGATTAAGCGCAGGTATGTGGCGGCGATGTCGTGTGTTTGATGCCCAAATTTTAATTTTAATTAAATCTCTTCATAACTGCCGAAGCTTACACCGCGATTGTTTCAGTTTCATTATTACCGTCATATGATATTAACTCGATTTTAAAAGAGACAGTATAATTGTTTAATAAACTAAATCGACTACCTTTTAAAAAAAATATATATTTGGCTCAAAGTATTGCCCTATATACCTGGGGTGTTCGTCGATTCACACCACAAGCGGTTCGCACCATGGTGTGAAACGACGAAGTGTACTTTTTGAAGGCGCTGTTTCACACCATGGTGTGAATCAGCCAATGCTTTTTTAGACTTCGTCGTTTCGCACCATGGTGTGAATCAACCCAGGACTCTTTTTGGCTTCGTCGTTTCGCACCAATATCAAAAGTTTGAAAATATAATGTGTTTTTGTACAGATGGGTAGAAAACTGTTATTTGATAAAATGAATAGTGCAATAAAATACAAAATAGGTATATAACTTAGCTTTTTTGTTATTGGATAAAGTATTAATACGAATCAAAATAATTGCATTTTTTACTTAAAGGTATAAAAGAGAGTAAATAGTAAAAATGTAAACGATAAATAATCACAGATGAGGCGGCGGGGGGGGGGGGTCTATTACCCTTTTACATATAACGATTTTTACTACATAGTCATTATGCTTACATTATTAAAGTAATAATTGAAAATCACAGGCTGAGCTGTATGTGTGTTTGAACTTTTTTCCATCACATATTGCCAGCCGTCATCCAATAAGTTCGGCAGCAAATATGACAAGACCCAACATTTTGGCTTTCGCCTCAAAATGCGGCTGAAGACAAAATAGCACCCAGTATATATATTCAAACTAATACAAATCACTCAAATTTACAAAACAACGTGAACACCACCACTCTCTGAATATAAACTCCTTACTCTGTAACCTTAAAGATAACCCAATGGCACGCAAAATAATAATATAATTGTTATTTGCCAATCAGAAGCATGTATTCCTAGCCCAGAATAATTTTATTCTTTACTAGCTGTTGCCCGCGACTTCGTCCGCGTGGTATTTAACAAAGACTCAGCCGTTGGCAACAGCCTGCTCGCGTTCTGATCCCGCGGGACGCATTGCAGATTGTTGCTATCAAACTTTAATCAGGCGCAGCGCTGCAACATTGGTTTTAATTTTTTTTCGAGAGATCCAATTTTTTTTTCTAAAATAAAAGTAGCCTATGTTACTCCTTGTTACATCAGCTATCTGCCAGTGAAATTCCCGTCAAAATCGGTCCAGCCATTTCAGAGATTACCCGGAACAAACAGACTGACAGACAGACAGACAGACAGACAGACAGACAGACAGACAGACAGACGGACAGACAGACAGACAGACAGACAGACAGACAGACAGACAAAAATTGTAAAAAATGTTGTTTCGGTATAGGTAACGTGTATACATCCAAATGCACTTAGTAAAAAGCGGTTATTTTAATATTACAAACAGACACTCCAATTTTATTTATATGTATAGATTTGACGAGTGACTATTCACGAAATGGATTACTTTAACCTGAGAATTTTAGAGCGTCGAGAATTATTATTATACGTGTTGTTGTCTCAAATATCAAAACTAAGTCTTTAGTACAATATTAATTACGTTGCTGCACTACATGATCTTATATTTAGTGATCTTTAATTTAAACATAATTCTGGCTTCCAGTGCTTGCTTCCGTGCCAGATTATGAATGGATGAATAAATAAATAAATAATTCCATGAACGACTTTTGTGCACGCTTATATTTTATTGAATAAATAATAACAAAATATCATTGGTGCGAAACGACGAAGCCAAAAAGAGTCCTGGGTTGATTCACACCATGGTGCGAAACGACGAAGTCTAAAAAAGCATTACCTGATTCACACCATGGTGTGAAACAGCGCCTTCAAAAAGTACACTTCGTCGTTTCACACCATGGTGTGAACCGCTTGTGGTGTGAAACGACGAACACCCCTATACCTCCGGGCCCGCGCAGATAACAGATCATTTAGCAATAAGCGTTAGAGTAGAAGAACCGCGAGGTATTTTTTTTTCTTTGCCAAGAGTGTGCTAAGAAGGAACTAAAGTGCCTACGTTACCACCTCTTATCAACAACGACACCGACAGACTAATACTAATCGTGAGTACCTATAGGGTTTAGTATTACCAACATAATAATATAAATCAAAAACTATACGGCCAGCACCAAATACTCTACATCTGGGTTTATTATTATTTGTTCACATACAATTTGGTATCAAACTCTCGCATACGGTACTCGGCGGTTTGCACCAAGTTACATACAAACAAACATTATGACCAATGGACCCTGAATTAATTGCCGGGGTCTATTTACTTAGTTAACCGGTTCGGTTATCTTCTGAGCCATGCCCGAACCAACTTCGTATTTATTGTTGTATAATTAATTATTCAACGTTTTGTGCGAGGTAACACTTTCGTTTGCCACATGTCAAAATTGATTTAGGAGGAGGCACTAAAATATCTTTCGAACCTGTACAGAACTCCTAAACAAATTTCATGAACTTATTAATTATTTATGTACATACTAGATGTCCCGGCGAACTTCGTACCGACTCAGGAACAAATGTATGAGAAAATGATATATCTTTATTATTATTTTTTTATTATTGAATGTTTCCCATGTTTTAAGTGTTATTCTGCTATCAAAGGTCGTAATAATCGGCCCACCCGTTCTTGAGTTATACATAGCGTAACTAACACGACTTTGTTTTATATATATAGATATTTATAAACCAGATCAACACCCATCTATGGTATGGTCCCAAACTAATCAGCTCTTTTATTATGGGTATCATATTATATTATTACTAATTTCATATTATTATAACCGATAATTATTTTAAGTAGATTCAGAACACTTCCTAACATAAAACCATTCGACATATTACCTAGCTAAGAATACAAATATCACAAAAAAAAACTACTTCCTAAATTCTCTTGGAATAAATAACTATGCAAAAGCTAATACAATAGGCACCTACTTATAGTAAAAGGAGTCTCCCAAAAACCACAATTAGGTCACTAAACCAAAAAGCATATTTACAAATCCCCGGACACACAGACCCGGCAACCGCACCGGTCAACCGCACTTATGAATTAACTAAATACGTGTTAAATTACGTAATAACCTGCGGTTAAAACAACCCTTAGCGCCGTCTCTTTCTTTTTAACGATATTTATTAACATAGCATCTCTTTCTTGTGTGTAGAGCGGTCAATAAGTTGTTTAGATGATTCTCTTGTGCATATCGGTTACTTTAGCTTAATTACCAGTTTATACAGAAGTACAAAATTTCAGATAATCACCAATACAGCGTAAGTTAATAGATTATAAACAATATACATATTTATAGACGTTTTAATCAATTTCTATTACATTATAGGCAAGTATTTGATCTCGATCTCACCTGATAGTAAGTGACGATGAGATCTACGATGGAGCATACTTGCCTAGGTAGGAAGGCGGCAGTAGATCGAGACGCTACATTCACTAGGCACATGCAGCGCAGCTGATCTGACCCGCCATCCATGAATGGCAACACCGAACATCATGCCGGAACACGGCTAGGCCGCTTGGCGACATGGCTTTGTTCGGTGGGTGGTGACTAGCCACGGCCGAAGCCTACCACCAGTAAACATTGCATTGCAGCATTTTGTAGAAGCGTAATACTTTATAATATTGCCATTGTTAATTAACAAAAACTTTCTATAAATTTGAGGCTAAGTATGTTTTTATATGAGTGGAAGGTATGATTATTGTATATGAATGAACCTCAAACTCTTATGTTGTTCTATACACTGCATAAAAAAACTAAACACTTTGATCTGATCACAAATCGTCGCTCAATAATCGACAAAACTGTTCATCGTTCAACATTATGACTATTATTAAGCGAATCCACTGATCAGGGCATTTAAAGAAATGAAACGTCGATCCCGAACCGCTATTATGTCGATACACATCGATTTATTGATCGAATATCGACTGTCCTCGACAAATGGCCGTATCAAATTACTGGCCATTATTTCGAATTAGAATCGATAGAATCTGGACCCCAATTATATCACTTATGTGTTTAAAGGAGGTTGGAATCGCTGCAATCATAACCGCAAAAATGTAGGGTCATATTTTTTTATAAAATAAAAAAAAATACTTTCTTGAATATTGGGTTGTTTGTTTTGTATTGAAATAAAAACATCATTTCAGAAACTTTTAATTTAAGTCCTTGCAAATTGTAACAAAGGCCGTTAACATTCGTATGTTCTGAGATAATGAAACAGGCGTAATAACCGCCAAGTTTTATTGCGCACAGATTGCAAAATGACCAAACGAGCAACCATAAATGATTGGCCATAAAGTTAAAAGAACGAGTAATTACCGCGACTGACAATGTATGTATTCTTCCTTCACCCTAACATAATACTGCTGACCACTTGTTATTTAAATATTAAATACTCAGTATATTGTCCTATTGATGTCCACATATTGTTTCATAATAATTAAGAGTTATTTGTCGTCGTGGATTATTTTCATAATATCTTCCAGAAGGCCTCTCTTTTACTTGAATAAAAAGCATATATTTACGCTTGGATGTATACAATAAATCTCCAAATTTGCCAAGTTTAATGTCACCCGTTGTTTTCTATGTTCGAGTACAGGCATTTAGACAAACATTCCAGTGAGATAGACTAGGAAAACGACTCTAACTTTAATTCTTGTTAGAATAGTCGACATAGAGAACCAAGTTCTGTTACACTTTGGTTCTTTTTTCAAATGTGTAAGTATCTCTAGGTGGCATAGATTTTTTAGTAACGACACGATGAAATCAACTATCATTCACAATTCCAATAAGCTACGAAATACGTACAGAAGGCACTTTATACACAGTTGTAACTAAAATAAAAAAGTTTTTATTAAAGTTTTGTTGCCGTCGTAAAATAGTATCTATCGTAAATGTAGCCTCCTAGATTTTATAACTCGGTGGTTTTAACTGGAAACCTTAACATTACAGTAATGGCCGGTAAATCATGTGAAAGGAATAAATTATTGGATGTAAGTATGTAAATACGAAAAGCGATAAATGTGTTACAAAGTTGTATATATTTTTAATGTTCCTAGATGCCTGAGAGCTAAGAATTATTATCTAACTCTTATCAAAAATACACCCTGAATGTAATATGTTAAAACGATTAATTCTATGCAATGGATAATTTCATCTATTCATCATCATCATCATCATCATATAAATAAAATTGGAGTGTCTGTTTGTAATATTAAAATAACCGCTTTTTACTAAATGCATTTGGATGTATACACGGTACCTATACCGAAACAACAATTTTTACAATTTTTGTCTGTCTGTCTGTCTGTTTGTTCCGGGTAATCTCTGCAATGGCTGGACCGATTTTGACGGGAATTTCACTGGCAGATAGCTGATGTAACAAGGAGTAACTTAGGCTACTTTTATTTTAGAAAAAAAAATAGGATCTCTCGAAAAAAAATTAAAACCAATGTTGCAGCGCTGCGCCTGATTAAAGTTTAATAACAACAATCTGCAATGGGTCCCGCGGGATCAGAACGCGAGCAGGCTGTTACCAACGGCTGAGTCTTTGTTAAATACCACGCGGACGAAGTCGCGGGTAACAGCTAGTTGAAAATATAAAAAAAAAAAGCTTTATGTACTCGTCTGTACCAATCTGGATACAGCCAATGCAAAATTGCTGTGCGTATACCTAATTAAACATACTACTACCAATGGT
Organism: Pheosia tremula; assembly: GCA_905333125.1. Classification (NCBI taxonomy): domain Eukaryota; kingdom Metazoa; phylum Arthropoda; class Insecta; order Lepidoptera; family Notodontidae; genus Pheosia; species Pheosia tremula. The sequence continues at coordinate 6,166,124 of HG995404.1, read as the reverse complement.
TTATTTATCTTCTAAATATAAAATATGATCAACAAAAGAACGAATTTCGTAAATGATACGAAACAAGGTGAATTAAAAGCAAATTACAGACAGACGGCAATCTTAGCGTTTACAATAAATACATAATTGCATGGTCAGTATACCAATGGCATATGCGATTGGGGAAAATAACGGGACGCGCGCTCCACGATGAATCGCCGGTTGACGCCAACACTTTCGCACAAAATAAACGCCGCCTGTCAAATTGTTTACATGTTATTTTTATTATCTTCGGAAAAAGCAATCCTAAATTGCGTGTAGTACTTGGATAGATTTTATAATTAGCACTTACGAGTGATAATTACACGTCAGTTTTGCCGTGTGGTGTGCACGGCACCGCGGCTAGGAAATAATCGTATGTGATACTGTTGGCTCTTATCAAGTGCTTCCTTTAAGAGCTAGCCCCGATAGCTAATTTACGATTGCGTCGCGCAAAAACCGTAAAATGTGAACCTGCATTTTTTGTCATAAATAGAAAGATCCAACATTAATAACATCATAAAAAGAATAACAGTTGGTAAGTAAACCTGAATGTCTGATAGGACTTAAATCGTTTTAAAAATTTGTGCGAAATCTGCCAACCCATCCTGATAGAATATGGCATAAATTACCGTCGCAACAAGTAAATGGCCACGCCTAGCAATAGGTTATGAAAAGGCTAATTAGGATTATGTATTACTAGCTGTTGCCCGCGACTTCGTCCGCGTAGTATTTAATAAAGACTCAGACGTTGGCAACAGCCTGCTCGCGTTCTGATCCCGCGGGACGCATTGCAGATTGTTGCTATCAAACTTTAATCAGGCGCAGCGCTGCAACATTGGTTTTAATTTTTGTTCGAGAGATCCAATTTTTTTTTTCTAAAATAAAAGTAGCCTATGTTACTCCTTGTTACATCAGCTATCTGCCAGTGAAATTCCCGTCAAAATCGGTCCAGCCATTTCAGAGATTACCCGGAACATACATACAGACAGACAGACAGACAGACAGACAGACAAAAATTGTAAAAAATGTTGTTTCGGTATAGGTAACGTGTATACATCCAAATGCACTTAGTAAAAAGCGGTTATTTTAATATTACAAACAGACACTCCAATTTTATTTATATGTATGTATAGATAATTATATAAGTTGTAACAAGCTGTTTTATGTAAGGGATAGTCAAAGTAATAGGAATTGTATAAAAGCGCCATCTGGCGTGAAATATCGTACTCTGCACACGTATTCGTCCATGGCATTCGCGGCGCTGCGCTTACTAGACAACGAAGATTTAGCTTGTGACGTTCTACTTACATTTGAATATGGATTTCTACTTATATTTTTATAATAAAAGGTGAAACAGCTGGTACGTATTTTTTTTAATACTCAATTGAAGTACTTCAGTATTCCTTGCAATTAACATTACAATTTAAGGTGGAAGCGATCAGTCGCATTCCCATACAAATTTCAACATTGTAATACTCGATACACATACAGTTTTTTAGTTGTACAAGCATTGTTATCAATTCTCTATAAATTAAAGAGCTCGCAGAATGAAATATCAGGCAAAATCTTATAGTAATAACATCATAAAACGATATTAAATTTTAGGCTTGTGTGCGTGAATAAAAGCGCCTCTGTCCAAATTAACCCGTAACTAATAAAGCATCCGATTCTTTGTCTTTCAGTATTTACGGCGACAGATGGCAGCAGGAGTTTTTACTTATAATACATAAAGACATAACATTATAATATATAGAGAGATATAAATTTTCTATAAATAAGTATAAAGATTCATAATAAAAAATTAAAAATAAAAAATACATATAAATTTCGTTCGTCCATCGAACCTACGAACAATCGCATGTACCTACGTTTTTCACTTGAGCCACTTGGGGTGTGTTATTATCTGTGTGTGCAGATCGTCATGTATCCCTATTTCCTGTAATCCAAGTTTTTAGGATTTGTCTGCACCCAAAACATATTTTTTCGGGTTATTATAATAAAATAACCTACATACCTACATAAGGCATGTATTTATTTTTTTAAATAATCAATGAATGAATGAATATGTCATGTTTCAATTGGTTGTAAATATCATTGAAACCTATCAAAATATTCGTCGTCTTGACTAGTGGTCTACGTAGCCTAATGTTCTACACGGTTGATGCAAACGTGTACTATAGCAAGTTCAAATCTTGCCGGTGGGCTTGTCTTTTTGAATGATTGATATTGTTTCTGTAAGTGAATATTAGATTTCCAAAACACACAGCTCGGCCGTGTTACTCCAACATGGTGTGGTAGTAATATAACGAAAATATATATAGGTAGTATGTACACCTTCCAAGGCCATAGCTAGATGATGTCGTGTTACGAAATATGTCGCGCGAGTCTTTGTCGATTTATTGATCAATTTATCAAACATTTTTTTAGGCACTGCCGGGTGTGCTACTGATATATATATATATATATATATATATATATATATATATATATATATATATATCTATATATACTAGATGCGCCCGGCGGTGTTACCCGCGATAAAAAGTATGAAAAATTAAAACATCTATCCCACGGGAACCATACATTTTACCGGGATAAATAGTAGCCTATGTGTTATTCCAGACTGTAATCTATCTCTGTGCCAAATTTCATCCAGATCCGTTCAGCCGTTCGGGCGTGAAAGAGTAACAAACATCCATCCATCTATTCATCCATCCATCCATCCAAACTTTCACATTTATAATATTAGTATAGATATACATATATATATATATATATATATCAGTAGCACAGCCAGCTGTGACTAGAAAAAATGTTAGAATACATCGACAGCGACTCGCGCGACATATTTCGTAACATCGGTTTTTAGTAATTATTCAATATTGAATCAATCTGAGAAAATCTACATAGCGACCTATATGTGTACCTATCTCTTCTTCTTACTTACTGACTAGCTATAGGAAGGTACCAACCAGCAAGGCATGTATGTATATATATATATACATACATATATATCCAACCAACTAACCTAACACGATTGGCGATACAAGAAAGCAAGCCCCGGCACCTAGTATGAACGGGTTTTTCGAAATTATAGGGAAGCCTAATGAATGGGATACCCCTTGAACGTTTGAACAAATCAAGTGCGACATAGCTCGTAATTGAATAAATCTAAGAAAACATACCTATGTGCACCTATTTCTCTTCTTTTTACTTACCGATTTATTATAGAGTAGCTATAAATTGGTACCAACTAGAAACCTACTTAGTTTTAGATATATTGATATTACTTTTTTTTCGTTTCTGAACGCAAAACCTTATACCTCGGATACGAGTACTCGTCTACATAATAAATAGGTGCCTAGGCCGAAAATAACTGGTTTTGATGCACATACATTCTGTACTTAGATATTATGTATGTGCTTACCTACTGTTATATTTTTTAAAATTATTCTCTTTGGATTCTGTTAATCTGAGGTATAGATATTTAATAAATATAAAAGTCGGTAAGCACTTACCAAGTTCTTAGAATGTATAGAATAGTGTTACTTATTTTGTTCTGGGTGTCTACGAAGTTAATTTATTATATCTTGACCAAATTGGCAGCATGTCTATGGTATGCTGATGCCAAATTCCAGAATTATAAAAAAAAATGGACTCACTACTCTGCTGCGACCGATTTCATGTTGTTTGTGATTATGTATGTAAAAACTTACTTCAAAATTCAAATAATAATTGTGTGGGATTTGCGATTAGTTTTGTTTTAATTTGTGTTTTGTTTGCTATTTGAATTGTAATGGAGATACTGATGGAATGTGACACTGGTGAAAGTCGGGACAACTTGGTAACAAATACCTTAGAGCATAACTCGTATTGTAAAGTGGCTACACAACACAAGTTCAATTTCATGATTATCACTTGCTTGTGCTTCGGACAACACAGCCCGATCTCTCTGATTGTACCGGATTGCCATCCCATCGTATTATGAGAGTGAAGAACATCAGCGCATCTAGTGGAATCTATTATATTAGTATAGATTCCAAAGTTGTACAGCAGTGACAGCCTCGTTGGCAGAACGCTCGCCTTGGAACGAGGTGTTCAGGTTCAAACCCTGGCTCCCATCACTGAGATTTCCGGATTTTCATGTGCGAATCTTATTTTCCACAAAAAATATCACTTGCTGTACGATGAAGGCAAACTTTGTGAGGAAACCTGCATGTCTGTCAAAAGTCGTGTGAAGTTCACTAAACTGCACTGGGCCTACGGCCTATATGCCCCTCATATTGAGGAGGCGTGTGCCCGATATAATGGCGATGGGCTCACCCTCTATTACATTGGTACCAAAATACCATCGGTGAAATGTGGGTGCATTGCAGTGTGACGGTGTATGTTGGCCCGTCTCTGGAACGATGATTGAATGATTGAATCTATACATGTCACAGCAGCATTTACCTTATAATAAGTATGGATACAGTAATAATTATTATTGGACTAAACAATTATTTTTTTCTTTTTAGCGGAGGAATGAAGCACAGGAGGTTGCAAGAATCAAGATGACTGTAAATTGTATAGAGTCGATTCTATATCATAATATTAGTATTTGAAACAATGTTATATTTACCTAATTTTAGAATACCAACAACAAACAACATTGTTTCAAAGAAATTTGGAAATGTAGCTGTATCCCTTATTAGGTATAGAACTACATTGCCAAATTTCTTATTCCCTTGTAAATTATAATAAATATTGTTCTTGTTGTTGATCTGGTATATTGTAAAGCGTAATACTTTTACAGTTATCATGCAAACCTTGCTATATTTATAAGATCTATACAATAAACATTATATTTACGAACATGAAAGTATACATTTTTCTTTTCTATCTTTTATTTCTGAAACTTTTAATATTGCAAAGCTTGCAAAAGTATTTCTATTATTTTACAACCGATAAATAAGTTTTTTTATGATCGCTCTACCTGGTGGCATAAAAAGACAACTTTTAGTATGCGAGACTTTTAACAAGTGCTGCGCTCTAGCGGCACAAAAAAGACGTGTATTTGTCTATGTGTGAGTGCCTATTTATACAAGGATTTTAGAAGCCATGGTATCTCATCCATTATAAATGATTTCAGGTTAATGTTTTTTTGGATATTTCAATGCAATGTCGTAGTAGTGCTCGCAATTTGCAACATCAAGTCTCATAGATGCTCGATGTTCGTGTAACTAGTTGCAGAAAAACAGGACCATCTATCGAAAATGTGCGGCAACCGACCCTGAGCATTCACCTTAATGTTTTATGACTAGTAACGCCATGTTTGTTTCGTCTGTACGGACAGTTCTATAAACAAGTTGTATAATACCCCAGCGTTACAACTTGTTCATCAGCGGAGGTACAATCGCCTACACAAGTCACGCGCCAACTACAATCAATAACAGTAATACACAATCGCCGACAAAGTGCGGACGGTCAATATCGTGAGTCAACAAGACCGACCGATAGACTGGGTTGCCAGGTGATAACCTAGTAATTTGCTCAATACTTCATAAAAAAATTACCTGTCATAAAATTTATGGATAATGTATATAATAGCATTTAAATCTACTCTCAGCTTTATTAAGATTTTAAATACGTATAATTAACGCCAACATGAATTAGATGCTGCCTACTGTATGTACTTATTTAAAATTTGTTAATATCAGAATTTCAATTAAGATGACATAGCGGCAGCAAGGCTTGAGTTTACAACAAAATGAGATAACCTCCCCTAAGCTGGCAACACCGACAGACTTATGTGTTCGCCATAAACTCTTTCATTTGGCTCGGACGAGCCTTATGAACAATAAAACGTTGAGGGCTGGAGATTTGGACTGTAATAAAATATTTGCCCTAGCACACGCTAATCCGCGTCCCTTACTTACGAACGCAATTTGAGAAGTTATAGTCCTTAGAATGGGACCTTCATCCTTAACAGTATTACTTGTACAAGCACTTTTAGTATTAAGTTATGTTTGTTGATTTTAGACTCTGTATTTGAACACAGAAACTTTGTTATTGTTTATTAATATTTAATACTTTTCAAGAAACTTGACGGAATTGTAATCTATGCTAGGAATAAGTATTCCATGCTAATTATTAAGTCAATTCATTTATAAAGTACGTACTCTCTAAGTTTATTTGTAATGTAAGCTCTTGAGAGTATAGATAAGGTATAGTCAACTTATGTAATGTAAGTCAAATCTTAATCGTTCATTCCGGTGTTGCGAGCCACAAATACCGAATAGAATATCAAAACATTTGCGTGATACACAAAAACAATGCATCCTTTAATAAACCCAAATGTACGCTCACATATAAATAGCAATAAACGAGAATTTGAGCGGTACGCCACACATTAATCAAGATCCCGGGAAACCGGGAAAATCTTTACTGGTTCCCCGCCAATGAGATACGAGTTTAGAGGCGATTCCGGACTATTTCGACGAGCCAAATAAAAGTTCCTCCCTCGTGTGAAAGAGGGTCAGGCTTAATTACTCGTAAATTGACCGGGATACAGTTTTATCCGGGTAAATACATGCTTGGATAACGATGTGTCAGTGTTATTACAGTTTCTTGGTATCTGAGAATAGTAATTATCTACAAGCGATTTGCTGATCACATTAGATTTATTCATCATAATTATTGATAGATTTATTTATCATCTTGTATTGCGCAGAATGATGTATCCAATCAAACGTACATAGATTTATCTTATTCATCGAAAGGAAAAAAATATTTTCGGTCGAAGATTGGTTGTTGTCATATAATTTATGCGTAAGTATTCTTAAGAGGAAACCTAAAGCAAACATATAAGCTACGGTATTTGGAAGTTAGAATCCATTATCGTACAAAAGACATAATAAAGCGCCGTTTGAAGTTACAAGCTAAAGTTGCCTACATTACATGTATTAATATCACCGTATGCGAATGTTATTTGTTAAAAATGTTACCAAAAGGATCAAGTCATCCGTGCATGCTCACAAAAGAAGCTCTGCCATTGTTACATAATAACTACCGAAGATACTGAAATATCGAGCCATATTTTTATTAATAACACACAAAAGGAAGATTATCTGTCCGTGGTTTTTGGGAGCAGCTGTTGCCATTGACATGTATGTAGAGTTCACGAATGATTGTAAGCACAAGTAAGTACTCACAATCAAAATAGGCCACGAATGCTAATTCATACTTAAATCACCAGTAAAACGTGATTCTGTGTGTAGTAGTATAAGTTTATTATAGCTAATCACACGTATAATTAAAAGTAATAAACAAGCTGAAAGCTGTCGACGTTCACTTGGACCCTGTATTTTTATATTAAAGTTCAATTTATCTTCAGGCCCATTTCTTTTAGAACGGTTCCATGCTGCTAGTTCTAATTATAAGTATGTGACTCTAATTGGTTAATATCATAAAATTATATCAGCTGTCACAACCAAAAAAAAAAATAACATCACGAAAATCATTCTTTTGTTATAGAGTTCTTCGAATATTTTTTATTTCGTGTATTTAACATTGATTTGATTGCTCTCCTTGCAAACCGAATGTTATCGACTAATATAATAATTAATGTGTTTGATTCAATATCGAATCAAGACAATGTCGTTACTCTAGTGTCGCTCGCAAAACCAAAAAAACTTAAATCGAATGTTTATGTGGCACACACTTAATTAATAAGAAATACAGACATGCTAAAGCAAAAACAAAGTAATCTGCGGTACAGTACAAAACAGGAGTATTGCTAATTAAATGAAATTCCAACGCTATGCTTTCTTACTTGAACCTACAAAAAGCAATTGAATCCATCACGAGAAGACTCCATCAAGGTGTGAGTGATGTTATAAGTGGCTGAACGTTTTTAATTATAAGCGCCGATCCACGCGACATTATAAGACAAAGCGATGGGAATCAAACACTTCGAGGCTAATGTTATGTATGGAAATTGTCTCGAGCAAGGTATTTTTTATAAACTGCGAATAGTTTTTTTTTATAATATCTTAATGATGGCGAGTAAAAACATACGTAATTTAAATTTGTAACGGCTCTACATGACCTAGTTAATTACATCTATGTAACATAACCTCTCGTATCTACGAAGATAACTATTATTTCTATTGAGATATAATAATGTGTGTGTGTATTACAGCGGTCAATAACACTACTAATTTTAATATGGAAATCAAATAACAGGCTCGTAAGAAATTGGCGCATTTTTTTCATGATAGGTATGCATATGATAATGAATATGAAAATAATGTTTTTATTATTACCGATGGCAGTTAAGAGATAGAAGATTCAAATACTGTTGTGTAGTTAACCGTTACTTTAACCTGCTTCGTTAAAAATATAAATTAATCAAGTCCTAATTAAAACAAGCTTCAAAAAGGTATGTCTTGACAATAAAATTAATGGGTATGGTACGAAACACTTGAAGATCCCAATACAGGTGACGAAGTGGAGGGAGCGAGGGAGAGAATTCGCATTATTCCACGCTCGATTCGTATGTTTGGAATTCGAAATATCGGCACCGACACACAGAGCAAAGAACCGGAATACCTGGCTGCCATTTGCGAATTTCACCTACGTACATATTTGCTTTCAACGTTTGAACTGGTTTATTTGGAACGCATAGATGTAATATTGTATGTAGATGATAATCCGATCCATACATATTATTGTGTAGAAATTCTTTCGAGACACGTTCCTCGAAGCACGTGTACATAAACTCGAACATTACACGTTAGCAAAAGTATTAATATTTTATTATATAATAACACCTCACTATACGTATATTCGTTATAAATTAATGTTACCTGCTGGAAAATTCCAATAGGTAACGATAATGTACTAATTATTTTATTAAATAATCTATTTAACAATAAACAGAGTAAGGGCACTAAAACGTATATCGTTTACGAATCAACCGATGTAAAGATTCATATTAATTAGCACGGAACTGTACAACTGACATATTCGTTATTTGTTTTTGACAAATCGAACAGCCGTCCAACTAAGGCACGCAACATGCCATTTTCGATATTCATTGCGAAAAATACCGCTAATTGAAAGTCGATAATCGATTTAATCGAATATGCCGATTGCTGACCGTAATCATTGAGTGACGGCGCAGACGCACGCGTCTAAGCGCAGGTGGTCAGAAACGACCTCACATTTTACATTCATTTCCATACAGGGTTGCCACAAGTGACGATCGTACCAAAGAAACGACTGGCTAATGGCAGTTTTAATAATAATTTTAGATCAATTTGCATGAGAAATAATCAGACGTTTTGACATATTTTGGTCCAATAAATAGGTTACATACTTATTGTAATTGTGTAATTGCCCTACATCGAGATACGTGGAGAAAAATAGCAAGAGCAGCGTCCATGTCCGAACAGTGCAACCCATTACCACGACCACTCTGACAAGAGTGCCTGACTAAGAAGAAGAAGAACTTATTGTAACCTATTCTTGAGTATAAATGAGAAAATATTAAGAAATATAATAATACCCAATTCAAGTATGTATTGTATTGCGAAAACCCTTAAATATTTAAAACACAGGTTTTTCTGGGCCATTTTATGGAGACCATGTATAGCTCCAAGTATAAAAATTGTAAGTAAGTACCTAACGCCTTCAGGACAATTGATGTTCGTTGCAAACGGTCGTAATTAAGGCAGTAATAGGCGCAACATGCGTGAATGAATCAACTGTGTGTTTGCTTTTTCTGAATAGTATGTTAAAAACGCTATGACGGTTGTTAATTAAAAATGGCGGGCATAAATAAACTTTTTCTGTTCTTGGTGTTAATTTTCAAAGCGACCATACTTAGTTCTGAATCTCAATAGCAAAACATGTTTTATAATGATTACTCTTATTACCTAATAAGTCTAGTGTAAGACACACTATATTGTGACAAGCAGTCATTGGAAATATTACAAAAATATAATGATTCGTTAATTCGAAAAAAGCAGTGATAGCCAAGTTGGTAGAACGCTTGCCTCGGTAACGAGGATGGTTCAAACCCCCGCACCTCTGGGATTTCTTGATTTTATGTGCGAATCTCATTTTCAACTATGATTATCACTTGCTAAACGACGAAGGACAACATCGCGAGGAAACCTGCATGTCTGAGAGAACCCCTCGAAAGACGTTTGATGTCCGCCAACCCTCATTGGGCCAGCGTGGTGGACTATGGCCTAATCTCCCTCGCATTGAGGGGAGGCCCATGACCAACAGTGGAACATTAATAGGGCTGGCAATATTATATTATTATTATAATGATTCGTTATGGTTCACTTAGCAACCAATTTGCCAAATATTATATTGAGTACCTACTTTATAGCCTCGCGATAATTCTCATTCGTGAAGTACAAAAGCTATTTACACTGTGTCGGTACTGTAGATACTTATAACAGTTCTGAAACAGTCGCGCATCGCCTCGGCGTTTAATTATTGTTGCCACCGCATTTATTATTGTGATTTCCTTATATGGCGCAACGGTAATTCATTTGATTACTTCCAATTGCTACTTGATGTTTTAACCATTAAAAAATATAATCGCAGCCGTGGATAGCAAGAAATTGCTATGATTGCTGACTCCAGTCTGCGTATTTATCGTGCGTTCTTGGGGCGAGTGTACTATAGGGGCTCTGCATCACATACGATAGAAAAAATACGTCAGTAATCAGTAAGATACGTCAGTAAGAAGCATTAAGTAACAGTGGTGAAGGCTCCATATAAAACGATTCCCGTGGGCATCCCTATCGAAATTCAAATATGTATACCTACTTGCTTGGTAACGTCTTTTTTGTTTTGCAGAAACTGATTAGATTCGTGGTTGTTCTTTGCGGAATATAATATTAGGTACATATTTTTTTTTGATCTGACCATATTGAGTATTGTAGGTTTGTTAAGTTTTTTGTGCACTCGCAGGTAAGGTTTCTTACGCGAATATCCATCCTAAACCGCTGTTAAGTAGTTAGTACCTCAAACTGAAACACTGGAGCACAAATCAGATATTATTATTAATTAAGCGGCAGCTCAAAAGTTTCTAAAGCTCTAAAGTACACAGTAGCCCTTACTTTCGATACGGAAACGTAAAAAACGGAGCTTTCCATTCTGTAATTGTGGTGAGTGCGCTTTTTACTGCTCGATAAATGTGCAGCAATGGTGAACGCGGTTAAAACTCTGATAATTATCGTCTATTTATGTGTGACTCTTTTATAATGACATCTTCTATTCAAGTGATGGTTATGCGCTACGTTCTTTCAGTAGAGTTATATTATTATTGATAAGATTAATGTTGATTGGTTTCAAGCAGATAGACTATTTCATGTATTTTTTACCTAAATGTTAAGAGGATTTATAAAAACAACCAACTATTTTTTGATTTTATAAATACAAATATTTAATTCCCAATCATCAAAGCTAATCAAACCGAGTGGTATTTGCATTAATATCGTATAATTAGCAATACTTCACAGCATGATTCAGAAAGGGCATACTAACCTATAAAGCTGCGCTTTTTAACGCATTTGTAATTATTATGTAAAGTCAGAATTTCGAAATATATATCTTTCAAGATATATCTTTTAAAATGGACATATAGAACATATGACTTAGTATAATGATAACAAATGCGCTAAAGGAGTGCATGTTTTAATAATATGCCTATACCATTTCGGAATCAAGCTGTATAGATAGATACATCATAAATGTGACGTCACGTTTTTAAGGCGTAGTACACACAATAGATAACGGAAACAGTCTCCCAAAAACGTTACAATATAACAAACAATGGCGCAAACACAAGAAGTGCTCGCAAATTGACTGATCCGTCACACCCCTTAACATAAACGAGGCAATCCTTACTTAATATCAGTTGCAGAATTCAATCAGAGCACAAAGCCTTGAGTCGCTACAACTAATGTCGTAATACCTTGGGTTGATGGTGCGAACATAGTAACAGCTGAGCTGTGCTGTGCTATGATTTGTAATATTTTAAGCGAGTTTATTTTTCAATAATGTGTTTCGCTCGGCATAGTAAGTTTACCTGTTATTATTACTTAAGTTTTATGAAAATATATAGACCTCAATACAAGTTCAAGTAAACACATGGATAAAAATGATTCGGAACTTCTGACAAAATAAAGGAGAGACCCAGGATAATTCTTCTAAAGCAGATACTAAATAGAATATCACTTCAAATTGTTGATTGATTATAAAATATTATCAACAATTTAAATTCTACTATGTATATCTACCATTTGTTGGATACATAATAAACGCAGCTTTGGACAGCACAACACAGCTTAGCTTAAGTTCGTTTGCATTACCCCTGCATGATCCCCTTCGCGGCGACATAGCGTCGAACCTTTAATTATTATCAACACGTCATTTTCATGGCAATCTCTGAAGCATTAGGGTCGGAAGAGGATATAATTGCGTTAACAGTCATAGGATTGCGTGCGCTTGAATAATTAAGCATAGTACTAGCATAAGACTGCTTTTATTGGCAAAGATAGATTGTGTTAAAATCTAGCTCTACCAATCAGCATCTGCGATATCAGAACCATTCGTGACGTCACCTAAGTTTTTTCATACCGTATAATTTATAGAGTTCGCTATATATAAAATTTATTCTAATTTTCATTTTACTAAGATCCAAATATAATTTTAACGAATTAAAAACTAATCTCATTACATCAAAGAACAAAATCGCTAATCTAAGACACGATCCGGAATGTACCATTTAGATTTACCGCCTTAAGATAAACATCGAGAAACCCTTTCAACGAGCGCGTGGGCCGATACATCCCTTTCACGCATTTCATATTCCTATTTCCATTCCGTTCAACCTTCGCAGGAGGATTATATTCTGCCTCCGATGTTTTCGTATCCTATTATTTCACAGGGTGAAAATGGGCCACCCACCCTCCTCGCTCACCCACACAGTGACAGCTTTCGTGCGTGTGTGACGTGTACAGATTGCCGATTTACCTGTGTGAGGGCGACTTCCCAGGCGTGTGCGTTTGTTTCATCAACTGTAAACCACTGTCAACGACTCGTCAAAATAATATTGGCTTAACGCCGGGGCCCGTACACAGATACGGTGAGTACATGGAAACTTGATACACGCACGAATTTAATTAGAATGGCTTTAATATTACGGATAATGGAAAATTACCCAACAAAATAATAATTACAGCTTGGTCCTACGTAGGTATTGTTTTTTTCACGTATACAGGTTAGGTATAGTAACTATTGTACACTGATATGATTTTCAAATTGATAACGTAATACAATATGATTCTATACCAAGTTAGTTATACGTTTTATCACAAACTTCGTATCTCAAATTAAACCCCATACGAGACCCATCAATCATTCTACTAATTGTTAAATAATTAAAACCAACTAAGCATAGACAGCTCACAAAACTCAATAGCAAGAAATGATATGGAACACCTACAAACATGCATCGGTTCGAATTTGAGATGAGCTTAATGAGTTAAAATTTAAGTGCAACAAGGAAAAACAAATGCTTGTTTCAAACGCGCAAATGTTTCGAATTGCAAATTTTGGGAAAAAAACCGAGTGAACTACACTCAAAGTCAAATGCGGCAGTGCGCGATAAGCAAGTGTCGCTTATGCAAGATCACGAATGTAATTGCTCCCTTGTCTGGCGTGACACTTCATGCTAAGGCGAGAGGAGTATTGCACAATATTAAAGAGAAAAAGAGACAGCCGCATACTGTATCAACAAAGTCGTAAGCGACAAAAATGATTGATTGCTAGCCGTCTTGCGCTGAGCTCTATTTAATCACTTTATTCCCTTTTCTCCGTTTGTGTTGGTATAATTTTGTATTTGTGTAATTTGTATACGAAATGAGGAGGCATACCTCCCGAAAAGACGGGGATTCATATCCGGGCGCCTATCCGGAGCTTACACAAACCCGATTTTGATGTTATCACATGTCATGGTACCGTTTGTTTTGATTTATATTACAAAGCCAGATTAAGTTGAGATTAATCTGTAGGTTAATAACTTTGTGTTTAGCACGCGTTTCTACACATTATTTGCAAACAAAACAGAAGGATTCCAGGATTAGTAAGTATACCAAGTGTTATGTAAATGCTACATAATATTTGTTTGATTTGAGAACAGTTTCATTCTTCTGAATATCCCGAGTTTAAAGATTTTCCTACATGTTTTTTCTATTCTCCCACTGTAGAGCCAGAGTCCTCTTTACTGCTCCCACTTGCTCCGGTCTATAGCTTCACGGGACATTTAATTTATCTGGGTATTTTGCAAACAAATCTTACCGCTCATATGTCCGTTCTCGTAGGGCGAGTACTCTCCGTTCTCGAGTCGATGCTTCTTGAAGGGGTGGCCGGTGAACTGCGTGGCGGCGAGCGAGAGGCCCACTCCTGACGCGCGCTTCGGTGGTCGGCCGGGCCTGGAGCTGCGGACATAGTAGCACGTTACTGCCGTTTAAGATGGTACACTTATACTATGGAAGGCTTCACAGGACATGAAGGTCAGAGTACAGTATGTAATGGTTGTTACAAGACTAAATTTTTATTCTGTTTGTTGTTATGAATGCGGAAAGTGACAAGACTTATTGCGCAAGCACCTTCCACCGGTACGTTGATAAAATACAGGATAAAAACTACCGTAGAGCTCAAATTCATTAGGCAACAAATTACAATATTACCATGGTATTACCAAATAATGGTCGCTTACTATGCTCGTTAACATTGTTATATTTTAAAAGTATCCTGATTTTTGTAATAACTCAGCATCAAAACATAAATCATGCAAAAAGATATCTGTACGAAGCGAGTAAAGTGAAACTACTCGATCAATTAGCTTGCATAGATAGGTACCCGATTCATATTAATTATCATGCAGCGCGTTGTAAATTCTCATAACAGCAACAAAAGAACAATAACTGGAATAGTCATTAATTAAATTCAATTAAGTAATAATCTGCACCGCAAACTTCTCATGTGCTGTCTTTGTGAATCCAATCAAATAAACCAAGTTAGTAGGGTTGGCACCGCAAGCTTTTTTAGCATTTCAGATGTAAAATTGATACTAGCAAAGTGAAGCTACTTTTAGAAAGTATTTGTTGTAGTAAATATTAAGACATAGACTATGAAGTTCTGGGCATGATTATTATGTGTGCGTGAGTGCGTGTGCTTACATTCTAGACCAGAATGTGTTTAGGCTTCACTTGTAGCGCACGTGTTGCCTGAATATTCTGTTTTGACATTACTATATTTAAAATTATTATGTTGTTGTTATCTATTGTTTCGTCCAATTATTCATTACTATCACTAAAGAGTGCATCTTTGTCTGGTATTCTCTCAAACTTTTATATATTCAATCACCTGCTACTCTATCTGGGACTTCAGTTCCCAGAAATATTCCCAGCTTTAATGAAAATGATCCAAAAAGCTTTGCCTCATATCTATAGAACTAACATAATGAATTAACTAAAAACTTCTAATAAAAGTATCTACTAATTTATTAATGGTTAACTACAACCATTAACAATTGATTTCACTTTACTAAACATCTAATTCTTTTCAACTCATACATGTGATTTCATAAACAACGATTAAAATTATTTTTTATATATTTTTTTAATTATAATAATAATAATAATTCCAGCCCTTTTTTATGTCCCACTGCTGGGCACGGGCCTCCCCTCAATGCGAGGGGGGATTTAGGCCATAGTCCACCACGCTGGCCCAGTGCGGGTTGGCAGACTTCACACATCTTTCGAGGGGTTCTCTCAGACATGCAGGTTTCCTCACGATGTTTTCCTTCACCGTTTAGCAAGTGATAATATTGGTTGAAAATGAGATTTGCACATGAAAAATCCCAGAGGTGCGAGCCGGGGTTTGAACCTGCAATCCTCGTTACCGAGGCAAGCGTTCTACCAACTTGGCTATCACTGCTTTTTTTAATTATTTTTAATAAAATATTTTTAATTTAAAATCTTACTACTGTGCCAGTAGTCATGACAATATCAGCCGGTAGCCAATTGGCACAAATAGGTAGCTTCATAAAACATAGCTCTAGCTCACCAACCAATTATAGCTTAAGTGTGTTTATCACGGTGTTGCCAAGTTAGAGCCCTCTGGGTGGACACAGATTTATTTTTATTTATTTCACTCCCCTAAGATTTAATGCCGAAGATGTCGGCCGCAGTTTCCACAATTTCACGCTTATTGTTTTCCCATCCGTGATTTATGGTCGTGTAATAGACAACAGTATTTCTTGAACGCAATAAAGTTTGTCACCTAAATCTTGGCGGTTAAGCCTATATTGCGTATTTCCGAACCTTCAGTTTCGGCTTTACCTATAAGGCCACGATTAAGTTCTCAGTCTTGACTATAGATACTGGTACCTATCGTGACACCGATAAAATCTGAATATCTAACCTCATAATAAAATATAATAATAGTAGGTATTTTGGCATCTCTATGACGGTAATTTTATCATCTAGTTAATGAGGCTACCACTATATCTGTTACCCCCGAAGTGATAAGCAGAGATTGGATTGCGGTTCACCGATATTTTGCCGACGTTATTTGGTCAGATTTATCAGTCAGATCTCTCAGAAATATGTAGTTCTCAAATGGTTATGGACGATTCTATTTGTATAAGATTTTCTTTATCAATGTTAACTTTGACATCTAAAACAAGATTTATTTTTACTTATAGAGATCGTATCGTGATAAATGTATGCACAAATACAAATTTTTATTATTTGATATCTAACACAATCTTCACTCAGGTTGTCATAAAATAAATTTAATTGCATAACATTGCATTCGAAATATGTCATCAGCGACTAGAATTTCCGTCAGCAACTAATTGGCGCGCGAAGCAAGATCAATTACACTGGTAGAACTAATCCGCACTATATTACAACTAGGTGCCACATCAGAGGCGTTGGCAAAGTTCGGCAATTATCGGGGGAGCGATGCTGTTATCATAGTATCGGCTTACGCACAAACTGAGTCTCGCCTATTTATTTTTATGTCAGCAACCGTCATTATGAGACACTCCATTAGCTTGGATTGCGGTGAGACTCGTTTTCGGTTACGCTTTGGGGTGCGATTGTATGGCGTGACGAATTTTTTTTTCTTCGGATCCAGTTTTCGGGTAAAGGGTTTGGTTATTGCACGTAAAGTCAATTCTTATTTGATCAGCAGTATTGTGGATATAATCATTTTTTGAAGATAATTTTAATGAAAATATTTACCAATATAATTTTGTCATATTTCATCAAACCATTCGGATATCGGGTGTGTTAAAAATTATAAATAGATTCAATGAACTTCAAAAGCCGCACATAAAAATCGTTTATTTTCGGTGCACGCGAGTACAGTCGACAGCAAAAAAGCTAAACAAAACCGCGCCCGCGACGAAATCGAATATTGAAAGTGTCGAGGGACAGAGATAAGGAGAGCACGTGCCGCTCCCTTGCCGCCACTTAGGCCATACCGTAATCTGAATACCGCAAAGCTCACTCCGATAAACTGCCATTAAAAAGCGTTCGATTTATTACAGAACGATTTCCGAACGATTTATATGGTTGTGCAAAGTCAAAGAGTACCAATGTAGGGTAGACATGACAGATTTAAAAAGTAAAAAAAATACATTTGTTTCGCGCATTTTAACCCACTATTATATACTATATTTTGAATTAACAAAGAAACAATGTAAAAAAGGATGATTTAAATTGCTTCCAATAAATATTTTATTGATAGGTAACCTACGTAGATTTAATGGTTACCCGGGATTCTTGAAATCATGGGATCTAATTAACCTACAATATATTATTAGATAATAATCAATAATAATTTATTGTATCACACAAATGAGAAAACACAAAAACGTCAATGAACTATCCACTCTGCGGTGCGCACTCTTTCCGCCAACCAACCCTAGTGAAACTAACACCACGTATAGTTTTGCTTTTTTATATTTGCTTGGCAATATTCATCACTCACCGCCCATGTCACTGATCAAATGGCCTCCACAAAAGAGTCCCCAGATATTTCTGACAGATATACACTTGATAGATAGTTCTACAAACATATCGAACAAATCCTGATCGACGAACCGGTACGAGATAGATTGAATAGTCAGCGGCACACACAAAACTAGATTCGGAAATTTTGAAAAAAGAATACAAACGTGATGGCGCAAAGAGATAAAACGATTACGCTCCAACAGTAAGTATTGAGAGTAACACCTCCATTATCTTTAGTTTTATAAAAACTAGGCTCCTAAACACGTGAAGCTGTTAAGTATACAAACAGAATCATCGCCATCAGCACTCTATGAATAGACTCTGTAGTCTTTGTTATTATATTTGTATTACTATTCTCATCTCTTAGTGGACGTGTTCACACTCTCTAATAATTACTGCCACTAAATCATAACATTCACGTCGCGTAAACATCCTTCCCTCCAGTACCAGCCAGTTACAAAAAAAAAGTGAAAAGACCAAAAACAACTCGCTGACAGCCTATTGTAAGCTAATAGTCGTAATCTGTATATTTTATGTTTTAGTTTCTTGAGCGTCCGATTATTTACACATTACAGCACTACAACCCGTATGGGAATGTTTACATATTAAATTAAAACTCTTTTAAATTTAGCCCAAATAGATCCCCTTCATGGAGGGTGTCACAAAGTATAGATCTTATTGCATACGAGTTAGGTTATATTTTGAAATGATTAATCTGAGTCATTCAACGTACCCAATCACACTGCTATTACATTTGCCGTTGTCGTTTTACTACTATTGGATTAGAGGAGTCATTATGATATTATAACTTAAATGGTTATGTGTTTACTTGCAGATGTGACTAACGGTTCCAATTCTTAGAATCTGAAAATTATAAAATTTCCTTTTTTCCTTCCCTTATCTTATCAGCAATGATAGGAGATAATATTGTTGAGATACACTAATTTTAAGAGTTGCGCATTATTAAACTTTTCTCAACAATAAATATCATTTTGCAAGTTTATAATATTAATAATTATTTTGAGTGACGTAAATTTAAATACACATTTCATGAGTATATAGCGAAAAAAAAATATTTACAGTATTTTCGATCTAAAAAAAGTATTTATGTGCTTCGAAAAACACAACATTAATTAAGTCCCTTTTGATGCATTATTTCCTTTTCAAGTTCATGTCTCGGATACACCATATCTGAATATTAAACCAAACAATGAGGCTCTGTCTTAAAAATGGCTCTAGAATCGGTAGGCTACGTAAGACAAACACACGTTATCTTATCTAGTATAAACTAAAACGCAGTAGCAGTTTGTCTTGGGTTCAATGCAAACATGATAAATGATTTCAGTTCCAAAAAGCGTTGGTCTATTTTTTTCTAAACGAGTTCCGGTTGGAGCAAGAAGCGATCTCTCCTTGAATACAAATACCTATTCACCTTGAGAAGTACCTGAGGAAGAAGAGACATCGGAATTATTGACTTCATTGATATCTTTTAAATCTAAACAATATTGACATTGTCCAAATATTTCTACAGCAAATAGCATTAGCCAACAACAAACTGTCATCATTAAAAACAATGTTTTAATAAAATAGCAAAGGAAAAATGTAATTGAAGCCAAAAATTAGAGGGCACTAAGACAGTAACAATAAAAAGTGAAAGCAAAGCCGCGTTTAATTGTGTCGTAAAAATAAAAATTAAATAAAAAATGCTTTGGGGTGGAAAAGTTTTGCGACCGTAATTCTGCTTTACAATTATTTCATGTTCAGTTGGAGCAAGATGTTCTCCTAATGTTACCTGTCCCAGGGGCAGGGGTGTTCTTAGTTTATTACGAAGTTTTTTTAATCTCTCAAAATATTCTTCCTCGTAAGTAATTACTTTTACTTATTAGTAATCATTCTTATCTTACTAGATTAAATAAAAAAAACATACTGTGATTTAATCAAAACCTCGTCATTTCGAAACCAAGTAAAATAGAAAATATTTGATTGTTAAAGGGGATTAACCTCTACGATTCTATAAAGTTACGGGCCAGTTTAATAACACTGTTCTATCTGACAGTACAATCATAAGATAATGTAGCAAGTCACCGCAACAGTCAGGTAGCAGCTACGTTTCAATTTCTCGAAGGCATTTTATTTACAAAACTAATTACGTTTGTCTGATAGGGTATTAAACAGCTCCCGGTGCTTCTCTTGATTTGTTGACAGTTAATAAAGACATTCCCAACGTATTTAATATCTAAACTATTCCGTCTGCGATCTGATCGCTCCTTGATGAAGTTGTTATCGGTCTTATTATTATTTTTTACTTGTTATCGCGTGCGACTGTACTTTTGTATTAATCATCTCCAAAATAAAATATCTTATTAGCGATAGAATTAGACACATAAAAATATTAACTAGGTCGGACACGTTTTTTATTGTTACTTTTATTTTATTTTATTACTGTTGGCACGAACATCATTGTCGGCACGCCACGTGGTCCGGATAATTGAAATGTCCAAACACTAAATTTATAGTTTGTATAACGTCACTATTTCTTTTTTATTACTCATATCGATGTTGTTTTCATTGATCTAACATTATTATGCGCGGCATATCCCCTTTACTATGAATCCGTCAACTTTGTTGAACAAACAGATGTTTTCAATAGAGTTTTAATTAATTAAAATTTCAGAAAATTAATAACGTTTTCGATCAAACATTATAAGGCTCACGTGTGACAAGTTGTTAGTCAACCTTAGCTTCGTCTGTTACAGTGAACAGAACATGAAAATCTTAAATATTAATTGTAATAAGAGCGGCGGAGGCCCCGGCATCCCTTTCTGCGAATGTTGGGGCAACATAATCAGCCCCCAAGGGACAACCTCTTGTAATTAGCGGCTGTTCATTTCTTAATTTCAATATTTAATTACAAAGGAAACTCGATGACTGCTGCGAATAGAAAGAGACGTCATCTTCAGAAAGTCTTTCGAATCCGTTTTTGTTTCTAATTCACTTGATACTTAAGTATCGTTTGATACGGGCTTCTTTATCGTTTCTTTGTCTGTTCTATCAAAGGATACTTGCGTTTAATCATATTTAACTTGATAGGACATTGCTCTTTGTACAATTAAATTATATTATACCCTTTACCTACGAGTGACTCCATGTCTTTTATTATTTTTCAAAATATATTATACAAGCTCTTGGATACTTTTATTCAATGTAACTTTATCGTGTTCGTTGAGCAGCCATTTTACCATCCCTTTGTCGCAGTACCCCATTGTCAAACGTAATAGCTCCCGACATATTATCGTTTTATTTCATTTCTCTC
This sequence comes from Pheosia tremula, assembly GCA_905333125.1. Classification (NCBI taxonomy): domain Eukaryota; kingdom Metazoa; phylum Arthropoda; class Insecta; order Lepidoptera; family Notodontidae; genus Pheosia; species Pheosia tremula. The sequence goes on along the minus strand of HG995404.1, from coordinate 6,144,692 downwards.
AAGCCGCTATGAAATTCCCTTTTAACTATTTACCTGTCTGCGGATTTCATTACGGAAAAGTCTGGCCGGATGAATTTTGCATCAGTATCTATTGCCTATATAATGAAATTTGAAATCTCTCCATTCGATTACTACGGGTACGTTGTATTGTTTATTTATTTATTCGTTACCGCCCTTCTGAATAACTTGATCCACTGTCCAGTGCAATATTCCACTGTGATTTGTAATTGTATACTAAATCAATCAATTGGCGGTAAAATTAATAATGTACCCTTTGGTCATTTTTCACTTTTCAATTGGTATGCCAGCATTGGGGATACGTGCGTTTGGCACGTTTTGTTCGGATTCGTTGACGGCTGTTGGTTTGGACGTGTCCATTCAGGCTCGCCGTGTATTGGTGGATTGTTTTGTTGTGTAAAATTATACAATTTCTGGCTGGGTGACCGCGGCCCACGCACCGCGCCGCGCCAATGTCACGCCCTACGCCGCTCGATTGAAAATGAAAAATCTATTACAGGGTACCATGGCAGGCGACTATTCGATTATTACGTCATGGTTTTAAAATTGGTGCTCTTAAAAATGGACATGTAATGCAAAATAATATTAGCTAAGATATCGACTTAAGGTGTGAACAAAATTATTAGTGTAGTCATCCTTATAATAATTTGAGCAGTTTTTGCAACTGGCGCCAGAAGTTGTTTAATTATTGAAAAATGTTTAAGACAAATTGATATTTTGGGTCCATGGCGAATGCTATGCATTTTGATGTGTTTTTGTTATTTAATAGTTTTCTATTTATACTGACACGCTTCATCAGGAATAATCGAATAGTTTTGCTACCGTTCCCGGCGTTTCTACTTTTTTCTTCCCAAACGGTCTTTTGTAGCGATACCGAAAAAAAACCGTATCGCGCTACCTGGCTAGCACCACGCGCTGTTAGCGGCTTCTAAATTAATTTCTTCTAATTCTGGCGACCAATAATGACGAGTCATATAACTCGTATGCGTGCCATCGGCGGCTTTTAACAACACAAAGAATTCTGTTAGAAAAAAAATGGAGCTTGTTTTTCATCAGCAATCATTAGAGAGACACTTGAAAGACAAATGCAGTCGTATTTAAAATGATGTTCGGAAACGCATAAATATATCCCTTGAATTTTAATACGTGAACATGTATGCTTCGGAACCTTCGTCTCGTAGTTACATTTTTATTATTTCCTTTTCATAGATGATTACGACAATTTTATGTGATTTAATATAAATAATGTTAAAACGATGCTAACGTCATCGTAGATTGTAGAATTTCTTCCTCTATGCTCTACGCGCGCTGTTCTTGTTTTATTTTAAATTCAATTTCTTATGTTCAATGAAAAATTAAAATAATCAAAACAAGCTAGAGATTTGAAACAGAATAGAGTCCCGGACGTGTGATCGTTCAGTGTCGAACAAAAATAAACGTTATGATTTGTTAAACAGGTTATTAGAAAAACATCGGCGCTGTCGACAGGGAGTTTGGAAATAAACTATTAAAAAATGTAAAGTGTTTGTTGGCTTTCACGTGCATAGTGTTGGGCAATATCTAAATCTTACTTGAATCAAATTACATAGATATCATTCCTATGATATAATTTTAACTTTTATAAATATTTCTGTTCGCGTAAATAAAATTGAATAATAAATGTCACACGAATAAAATAAATTTGGAATGCATCTAGCAATGTCTACTTTGATGTCACTTCAATTTAAATCTCGAATGAGTTTAATAGATTATCCGCAGATAAACGTTTTAAGAATCTAAAAACAAAAGTAGAATTTGTAAAATAAACTTTTTTTATTCATAAATCATGAACGTAATCGTTACATTCTGACGCTGCGTAAGTACATCTGAAAAATCTTTTGTTTGATCAGACTCAAACATCTGGATGTTGAACAGAAGTTCATAATAAAATATGATGAAAAAATATGTTAAGTCCTTTTGTATCCATCGCGTCTGTCTATTTTTGTACAACGATCGGAATAGTTTGATACTTGAACCTTGAAAATTATCGTAAATATTCAATTTATTTTAATTTAGATTCACGTATACGTAAATGGACTCGCTAGATGCAACTTGTAACGTTTAATTTTGAATAACAGCAGCAATTACTTGCACAACTTACTACTTTGTATGGTATAATAAACGAGAAACTATTCTATATTAATATTTATCGTTTGGTCTTCGTCAATCAATGGACGAAGTAAATGAGGTGCAAGATAAAAATAATAGACACCCTAAGGGCACGATCGCACGAATGTGGTAATTCGTCTGGCGATATTATATTAGGTATATATTTATTCTATACTTGACATGATGTTCGGTGCTGCCATTCATGGATGGCGGGTCAGATCAGTTGCGCTGCATGTGCCTTGTGAACGTAGCGTCTCGATCTACTGCCACCTTTCTACCTAGGCAAGTATGCTCCATCGTAGATCTCATGGTCACTTACCATCAGGTGAAATCGAGATCAAATACTTGCCTATAATGTATAAAAAAAATAGTAGCTTTTGTCCGCGGTTCAACGCACGCAACTGTTGATTTTGCTATGCAGCTCAACTCTGAATGGACAAGGCGTAATGAAATAGTCTCCTCAAGGGTACCGCAGCTTTGATCAGTAAAATATTTTTTTAAATCGATTTAAAGACTAACCCCTACAACAAACTTACAAAGTTACAATTCTACCTTTTTATAATATTATTAAACACAAGAATGTAGCAAGCTTATCTAGTTCATTTATCGGACACCACACGTCATCAATAATGTTTAATTTATTTTCTACTGGGCAATTCATGCATGGAGTCATTATTGAATTAATGTTGAATTTACCCCCATCCGTATTCAATAATATTAGCATTTTTTAAGTACGTAGACAAGACAAAACCCAATTATAATAAAACTCACAAGCTATGACCATAGGCCATTACACCAATTAACTACTTTAATGTTACTGGCAAGCTATTTCTATGTTTATGTATATGGCGGTGCTCGTGACTTTGTCCGCGTGGACTTAAGTTTCTCAGTTGTATCAGAAGAACCCTTCTATTTCAGTTATTGAGTTATTCTATGTATACCTGCCAATCTTCACACAGATCTAGTTTTAGTTACAATTTACTTTTATGAGTGTTATATGATGGATCGAATATTAGATTAATAGCATTATAATACGCACTAAATCAGATTTTTACCAGTACCTATTATTTTTGATGGGATAATTATAAAAATATATTGTCAAATATAAATATAAAAATGGTCATATATTCCGTATGAGGTATTGATAGTGTTTCACAAAAATAAACATCTACCGCAAAATTTAATATCAAATATCAAAACCGTTCAATAGGTCGTATATCGAATTGCAGCCGAAACGTATCGCCGTAGTTCATAGTAACTCGGTGAGATTTGTTTTGATAATACATCATAAAACTATTAAATATTGGATCGCTGAGTGAGACTATCCGCGCTACTGTTTCCATATTCCCGTCCAAGTCATGGACTGCCAGCGATTTTGATATTTTCAAATCAATCAATTGTTAACAATTTATCGAAGGAATCTCTCACTAATACATCATTTAAGTTGGAGCACCGTTGTTTTTATTGTAGTGATGCAAGATAATCAGACAGTGTAGCGTGCCTCGATCGACGGATCGGCTTATGATTTGGACCAAAAGAAACACTGATCATGGCGTAATCGGTTTGTTATTTCAGCGTTTAGACAATGTTTAAACCTTGTTTTGTTTTGTCAGAGGCATGTGGGAATCATTCTATTGTGTTCCACATCCGGGTTATGATTGGTTCTTATAATTTTTAAATTTAGAACGATTGGCCGTGTTGCTCTTTTCAACACAGTTTATTAATTGACACATCTAAGTGTAACGACTTCGTTTTTTTTATGGTTGCTTTTTTATCTAGTTATAAAATGTATATTAAGCGTGATTAAAAAAGGTAAGTACCTATATAATTTAATTCTAATTAGATGACATTGAACACGATCAAAAGTGGCAATAAAAAGTATCCTAATAAGTACTGGGTAAGTATTTTATTGTTTTGTATTAAATGTTTTAATTTCAAAATAGGATTTGACTCGTAACTCCATGACATTGGGACCAAATATCATTAGCGAAATTTGGATGCACTGTAGTGCACCTCAGCTTACCTCGTCGAGGAATACAGGCGTAATGGTGTCTATTTATTAATTAAATTCATAAAAATGTTTTAAGGGTTATTTTTCAATAATCATAGTTTGTTTAATCTCCCTGTTGACGTGTGTCACATCTAGTTGCCAGGTGACTTCCGTTCCCATCTCCCGGCCTTTATCTTACACAAATATGACAAATTAAACCAAACTTACGGCGGCATAGAAATATTGCCACCGGTTACATTCAACAATGAGCTTCTTATGTTTAAACAAACTTGAGGTTCCTTCTCACAAATAGAGCATTTGTTTTAAGTGCCGAACAATTAGGAGATTTACTGAACCGGAATTATGTTGTTTTATTGAAAAAGATGTAACAGGATTTAACATTTTTAGGCCTATACAAAATAAACGATTTGACTATGAATTAATATAAAATAACCAGTCTCAAATTATGTAATACATAATGAATTATTATTATTAATCCCAGTAAGTGCGAAAGTTCTCAAAATGTTTAAAGCTATATTAAATGAGGCGGTGATTTTGACTTACGTAAATATAAATACTCCAATATGGACAGTTAACAGACCAACACCCTCAATAATTTTAACTTGCTCATAAACATTGAACTGAAATATCAGCTTATAAATTATTTAAAGCATTAACCGGCTGTACAATTCGAAAATTATATTAGCATACGGTTCAGTATTATTAAATAGGATTCTAAATAGTACTTATGATAGGCGAAAATAATAATCAAATTTAAAAAAATATGAAACAATTTCGGTTATCTTAAACTGTCAGAGACTGAACAAGGTAATTAAATCTGCAAGGAATTCATAACTCTTATGGGTACTATATAATCTTGACCCTACTAAAAATACAAAAATCCTGATGTGATCAAAAGAAAAGAAGAAGACATCTAGTTCGGATAAGAAAAACATTGTCGATCACGCAACATGTTTTGTCTCTGTCTCTCAGACTTGTCATCAATTATATATTTACGATTAAGATTTGTTAAGCTTTTTTCTTTCTGGATTTTAAATTTTAATTAAGACATCAAGGGCCTCCTGATTTTCTAATGTTAATCAACAACGAACAAACTGTGAATTAACAATGTCTTCATTGCAACAATTGTATGGTAATGATAACAATTTTGTTAGCAAATGGCAATAAAATAATTGCGACACATTGCATGCATGCAGCCATGCCTCGAAGCGACTGATGCCATGCGAGTCAATTAAATGAATAAATGTATTCCATTCAATTAACAACTCATTATTGCTGTCACTCTTTAATGATATATGGCTAAATTAATTGTTTCGTCTATGTATCATTTACAAAAAAGATGTACAAAATTATCAAATAAATGGGCCACGTAAGCAGCAACTTGTTACTACGTGGAAATCTTAATATGCGTAAATACTAAGCTCTAGCCTAAGGTTTGCACAGCCTTGTGCCTATACCGTTCAAACGAAAAACAAAATTGGGTGTGCAGGGAATAAAGTCCCAAACACTGCCTATAGGTCTATATCCAAATGCTCGTTATATTATCCCGCAATGATCCGACATAATGATTCGCATTATCTATACATCTATACTCTATACATATAAATAAAATTGGAGTGTCTGTTTGTAATATTAAAATAACCGCTTTTTACTAATTGCATTTGGATGTATACACGTTACCTATACCGAAACAATTTTTTTTACAATTTTTGTCTGTCTGTCTGTCCGTCCGTCCGTCTGTCTGTCTGTCTGTCTGTCTGTCTGTCTGTCTGTCTGTTTGTTCCGGGTAATCCCTGAAATGGCTGGACCGATTTTGACGGGACTTTCACTGGCAGATAGCTGATGTAACAAGGAGTAACTTAGGCTACTTTTATTTTAGAAAAAAAAAATTGCATCTCACAAAAAAAAAAAAAAACAATGTTGCAGCGCAGCGCCTGATTAAGTTTGATAGTAACAACCTGCAATGCGTCCCGCGGGCTCAGAATGGGCGAGCAGGCTGTTTTCAACGGTTGTCTTTGTTAAATACCACGCGGACGAAGTCGCGGGCAACAGCTAGTATTTATATATAATAAACTATTTAACTCCCGAGTAGGTTACAGTTTTGGTATAGACTCGTGTAATCAGGCTAAACAGACGAAAATATTGCAATTCCTGCAATAAGTATACGAATTGGGGATATTAATACGATTTCCTAATAAATTAAATAAATACCGTAAAATATAAATCCAATAAAGCCAATAGTACCTAATGCAACTAACAACATTATAAATGAGGTACGCATGTAGAAATGATCAAAGCAATTAGCCCGTGAAGTGTTAATTGAGTACTTAAAGGTTCGAATAAAAAGTAATTAAGTATGTTTACAAAAAAATATTACAATGTACCAGTTAAACCGTTATGACATACTGTTAACATTAAGGTAGAAAAGAAGTTGGTAAAATAACATGGTGTTTTGTACACAAACCATAATGAAGAAAATTTATAGAAATATTACTCCACCAAGTTCTTGATAGGCTGATCTCTTGATTAGTCACCTATATTTTCCCCCGAAGATCACAAAGCAATTTGAAACCAGTATCTCTCTCTATCTTGATTTATAAAAGAGTGAAACACTATTTTCTTTTATTATAATAAAACCGGCTGTGTGAAGGACGTTTCTGTAGCTAAGAGCTATGAAATGAAAAGGAGCTCTCTAAATAGGGTGCGTAGAAGTCTTGGATAACTGCACATAAATATATAAGTAATAAACATATAGCTCATGACCTATTTGCCTAAGAGAGTAATGTGAAAAAAAAGGGGTAAATAAGCAGCAAGTGTATCGCCTCGCGAGGCAAACCTCAAACGGCGCGTGCCGCGGTCTGCGGTTGCGCCGCGATGCGCCCACTCACCTGCAAATGTCTCATTCAATTCATAGTTTACTACAGTAGAGACGCCTTTTGTTAAACTTAATGTGCCTTAGTTTATCGTAGATGGTCGGCCCGAGATCAATCTGACGATTTGTCGAAAATACAATTACCGCTTCTGCTCTCGTTCACAAGTTAGGATTAAAAGGTTCAAGGTTTATTTAATACGTGAATTGTGGGCTTAATGATAGGTGTGAGAATGGTGTACAAAAGCTTTGTTAGAGGCATCATAAGACTATTGATTACTCTATAATCCATGATTGAAGCAATAAGATATAGATGGGTACATGGACAAGATTTTACTCAGTAAGAATCACCTCAACACAAGTTTTTAGATGAATTAATAATACAAAAATAGTATATCTAACTAAATCTGACTAAGTTATATTTGAGTATTTATACAAAATTTGTTTTATTTTTATTTGGATTAATGCTCGATTTACACGAGGACTGTACACAAGTAACATCTAACGGTAGTATCAAATAGCCAACGTGGAAATATAGTATACTTGCTAAACTGTTTGACGAACATACATACTAGTAGTGACTAGCATGTTGTCCTCATGTAAACCGAGCACAGGATAGTTATGTTTTAAAAGGAAAACCAGCCTAAAAAAAGAAACAGTAACATCCCTTTCGTGTTAAACAAATGAACGTTAAAAATCACTATTAACAATCACATTATGGTGCGTACTCTTTCATATTGCCAACTACAAATCAAACCTCACCCCTTTAATTAAACTGCCGGCACTAAGTCAACTTTGCCTATAGGTAAAACTAGCTGTTACGAAATAAAAGCATCTATAATTTACTCATGCGATTGTCCCGTGCCTTTTATCGGTGGGGGCGAGTAGGGTGTGTTTCGAATTAACTCTAAACGGACAGTTAACACTGTTATTTTATTCACAAAAATCTATGGCACAGATGTTTTTTTTTAAATTTTTTTTAAATATTTATGCAATAAGCTATGGTAGTATAAAGTAGATTTCACTGAACTATGTCATCAATTCATAATGTTAAAAACTAACACAAATAGCAATATGAAATATCGCACCATAGTATGCAGAGTTGATTGCGAGGAATGTGTTCTTATACAACCAGATGCTATGTGACGTCATCGACGTGGAATACTCTTCATCATTCGCATAGTTTAAAAATGCTTTGGAAAACGATATAATTTACTGTACCTATCTATGGATCAGAATCAGAATATTTTTTATTCACGTAGACCATTATTGTACAGTACTTATGAATCGTCAAAAGTTACAAAAACATTAGGCTACTGCTTTACCACCCGTTCGGAATGCCGTTGCTATGGAGAAGAACGGGCAAGAAACTCCATGGTTGCTCTTTTTTTTAAATATGCGTTGCATAACTGTAATAGTAATATTGATAAATGAAGACGTGACCTAAGAAAATCAGTTCTAACGCATAATTATACGCATTGTTTCGGTATCGTAAGCGCGTCTTCCATCCCTCTCAAACCAAAGATTTTGTAAATAAGTATGACAGTACCAGCATGTTTCCTCGGTCACGTAACGATTACATTAGCAGTTCCTCCTTACCCAAATGATTCGCCTATCAACACCACGCCATCTACCTGCATGTACGATATCGAATGAAATAATTATCGAAGCAATGCGACGTCCATTCAATTATCTCTGAAAATTGAGGCTCATTAAAATAATAAAACAGCCGGCGGCCGAATCAAATTGAATGATAACAAAAGCTTGTGTTTAATTCGGGGCAACGACAGGCCGGTTTTGATTATGTAGCACTATGATAAATGATAATTACGTCATCAATACTTGCTTTACTCATTACCTATATATACAACTTTCTGTAATACAACTTATATATATTCTATATATAAATAATTAGAACGCGACAGGTACTTGCATAGAGTATGGCTTCGTAACAGCTGTTTAATTCAGTCAAAACACACGGTATCATATTCTATTTTTCTATCCAGTAAGCGGCTAAAATCGGGATATTCTTATATTTCTTTAATTCTATTGACAATAATTAAATGTATGCTAATTATAATCTGTATATAATCAGGTGGTTATATTTCTAAAATGCTGACGTCATATTTTATTACAAACCAATAATATCAATATTGTGCAATATCGAACATTGATACGACAGCTTGAATAGAGGCCAGTGCACATGAGCGGAAGCCCTTGTTTGCACAATAATAGCGGCGGTGTGTCGGCTCCTCAACGCACCCCAAATGCAATTGTGTACATTCGTGCGATTGAGTTACAGTAAATGCATGAAACATTTGCATCTATCGGCGAACTGCACGGAGGTATGGAGTGGGCGTCGCTAATTTACCTACGTAGTGCTGGAGTACCATTTTGATGTAAGTATGTTATTAACTTTAGCATCACAAGTAAGCAATCTATGATACAGAGTTTTTTTCAACACAGACACTATCTGATAAAACATGAAAAAAGTTTATGATAGTAAACGGAGTAGCATAAAGAAGGATGCAAATTGTGAACTGCATCGACTCCGAAATCACCTTTAAAAAGCCTACTCCATATGAGCTATTCCGTATAATATAAAAGCCGGCTTGCCTGGCACTATCGCAATTACACTAAATGACAATTGGTATTGAACAGCACACGTACGCGCACCGGCGCGCCACGGCCGCCCCCTATTCGCTGACCACTTGGCGTCACTCGGCAGTCATCCCGCAAATTGCTCTTTCCCAACAAAATTGTCAATAAAACTCATCTGATTCGCAGTTAAACATGCGAAGCGCATTATTAATTTATGCGTTGTAATATGGCGCTAACGTTGGCGTTATCCCATGTAAATAATTAATAGTGCTGGGGTAAAAATTAAGCTTAAACCGAATGGGTAGTTTCGGCGCTAAAGCTCGTTCCGTGTGCAGGTTTAATATGCTGTTATCGCCGGTGACGAGTCGCTTTTATTGGAACTCGAAATTGGTCGCCATTGTGGACTCGATTATATCAACATCGGTATAAGTGTTCATTGGCCTCTAGTGCTTGACGAATTCAGTTTATAGTTTAGGTGTCTCAATACGTCTGTTCAATTTATTTTTTAGATGACTCCACATTTAAACATTGCAGCTTGACCGGTAATCGAATGAGGAGCAACATCAAACAGATAATGTACGTTTCGTAAATGAAAGACAAAAGTGGATGGCTCCCTCGCGACTCACCTCCGTGTTGTCTTAAGAGAAAGCGATTACACAAATCTGAAGAAGCTATTAATCCGGCTCGCTGCCCCCGAATGGCATCACGGTTTGTTTAATAAAATCGCGAATTTACATATCAAAACCTACAAAGGGGCATAATTGGACCCGATGACTTAGAAAACGTAGTGGGTGAGGCGGGCGTGCCACCCTCACAACAAACAAAGGAATTATACCCGCCTCAAGAAACTTTTAGCAATGGAAAGCTCCTTAACAAACAGACGCGTGTGTATCTAATGAAATTCCTATGGTTGCATAACATAGCCGTGTGAGCTGAGCGTTATTAGCGGAATTATTTCTCCGGGTAAAATCTTTGAAGGCGGTCGCTCTTTCGGAAAAGTTGTTAAGAAAATGGGTTGAGATCTTTTCGGGATTTCATTAGTTTGTAACTATGCGGTGTGCTACGCGAGGCATCTAATTTATTAGGTAGGCGTAGCCGAGGGAACGAATGGGCAGCGAGCATTTGAAAATGGAACGGAATTGCCGAATCACGCCGCTTTGAGCCGAAGCCGCCGCGACACGATTCGTTAAGAGACAAATGTTTGGATTCAATTCCAATAGTTTTTTCGACAGTAATTAGTAACGGTATATTTACTCCGCATTCGGTCTGCGAGTGTACGGTAGCCGTTTTTTTTGTACAATAATCAAGTTTTGTTATTAATTTTGGGAGCGTTAAGGTTCACCGATTCGGTAGAATGTGCCGCGTAACCGGATGATTCGGTGACCGCTTCATGATTACTTTCGCAATGACACTCTCTCGAACAATTTCGACATTCCCACACAGTACGTAAAGTGCCATTATGTTCGCTGAATGAAGTGCAAGCCGGCGACATACGGGCATCTTATACGCCTCTTGCTCCATCGAGGATATTGACACTTGTCCGCCTGTCATCAGCTTTTGTTCTATCACGTGTTAAGTTACACATACACACAATCGTGCACGTGTTCCCGTCGTTGTCACGTACCCGCTGGCGCTATTCACTTATGATTTTATAATATGGACCCACAGTTTCTTGATGCAGAGATCCATGTATATCGCGGTGTGTTGATAGAAATATTTATAAAAATTCAAGTCAAAAATAATTTTCAATAATTGTATCCTATGTTTAGAACTATTGCTGTAACCTTATAATTCAATTGAAAACCTATTTAACTCGTCTCAAATCCTGCATATTGGTTGAGCGTCGCGGCGCGGCGTGGTGAGGCATTGGAAAGATAATCAATCGCATCGCGCGCGCATTCGCGCGTTATAATTAGTACAAATCGACTACTCTATGTGGCGATACGAAGACATGAAAACTTTTAGACAAAACTTTTGAAATAATTCCTACTGGAATTCCAAATAAGGAATCACCGATGGTCTAACAGTAAGGGTATTAATGTAGATCAAATTCATCGCTCTACAAAGTGAAACAAATAGAATACTCGAGATGGCGTATCATAAGCATGATATTGTTTACTGGGGTTACCTCTACCTGACAGGCAGCTCAGTAATACGGTATCAGAAATTTCATGTTTTTATAATTAGTTGTAACACAAATCAAGTTCCGTAATTCATAGACCTAATAATACATAGAGAAGATGGATATTACCGAGATTGCATTTCCGATTACAGTCTGTGATGGTCTCGCTTCGTTCGAGCACCGAAAGGCTAATCGCGTTTCGCGTCGCTCGCTCGCGCGTTATAATTAGTACAAATCGACTGTTTTGCGTTGTAAACTGTAGACTAAGTATTTTATAGACAGGAAGCCAATGGATATTGATAATTTTGTATATGTTAAATGAAGTATAATTAAAAATAATATCGCACGTTATCTATGTGATTAGATTTAATGAAATGGCATAAATAACTTGCATCTACACATATATTGGATCATAGAATTATTAATTCAGTCAATTACCTGGTACGATGCTACAAAAAAAATATATTAGATAGATAACTCTTTTCTAAATAAATAAAAAAAATTACGGTATATCTACGAATACAACAGCCTACCAGCTCTAGATGTTTCATTAGCACTGCCTCTCCGCGGAATCCAGTAATCTCGAGAGCTAATAGATGCGATAACTCATCGCGCGCCCGCGTCGATACCGCGCGATCGACGGCGCCTGCCGGCCGTCAGTGGAATTCGCGACATGCCTCTCGTTCCACTGACTGACTTGCTTACATTACATATGTACCTAATGTTAAGTTTCAGTAACCGCGTAATGTATTAATTACATTGTAGAAGTTTCGCGGATCTATTTATTAGCAGCGCGTGGCTTTAGAAATCATTAATTAAACTAAGACCACAGAGTACAAGAACGAAAGAAAATAAATTAATCTTCCGGTACCGTAACAAATTGCGTAACAATAAAACTATGACAATAAGCCCTTTTTAATAAAAAAAATTCGGCCATTAACTGAAATGGTATTTAGAAATCTATTAAACAATTCCACTTTTCATCGCTTTCCCATAGCAATGGGGTCTACGAGTGATTTTGTCTGTGTCGCCAAGCGATTGGACGCGGCTCAGTATTGTGAAGTCCGATACACATTTTTGTGAAGAAATGTCCGTTTTATCCAATTCTCTGTGGTCACATTCCAATGATCGCTTCAGTGACGCTCCGTTTACGACTCGAAATTATTTTCTATTTCGTTAATAGGTCATTGATTTTAATATTAATATATTTAATTGTATTATTGTCAAATATGTATTCTCATACCGACTTACTTTAAGCCCAACCAATAATGCAAAACGCAATTTATATCAGTGTAACACAAAAGAATAACACTTTCAAAAAGTTTCCTCGTAAGAAACCTTTCACAAGCCATTAATGTCGATATTCCGACCCCCTAAAGAGTTGGAAACACGAAATGGAATTATGCATTCCCCTAAAAGTCGCCATTAGAATTAGAGGCACAATTTATTCCGCACCGGGGCCCTGTTTCCGCATTTCCTGTATCAATGCTCGGTAATAAGCGCCTAGTAGCGGCCGCCCCGCCAGGCATACCACTCGCCTGGCTGGAAGATCTTCCCTTTTCCGCTAAAATCTTTTGTATGTTTGTTAAGTTCGTAGGGAGTTATCTTCGGAACTGCGAATGCCATTATTTCATCAGTACAAAAGTACACTTCCCTGACTGTTATGGGTTATGTTTTAACACGCTATGACCATAAGGAGTCATCTGCAGATATAAATCCGATGAACACGCGGGCGGGGCCGCCAGCAAAAGCTAGTTGAAAATAATTTCGAAATTAAATTAACATAGCTGGGAGTTCTCCGAGCACATCTAAAGTTTTAACCGATTTTAAAGGCCACGACGACATGCAAACACATTAAGTTATAAGCACCATAAATAAACTTCAACTTCTGCATCAAGTCAGGAAAACAATTTCAGCGACATTTCATTACCGCGCGCGCCGTTTGTGCGTTATTTTATTACTCGTATAATTGACACTGGTTGAAATATCATTTAAACATAATATAACTCGGCCCTTCGTTTATCTATTACTGCATAATTATATATTGAAAGTCCAATTTGCAACAATGTAATTACAGGTCCAATAAACATTTCAACAGGCGCGCTGTCAAATAAATCCGGCAAATATTTTAATGGCTCCATACGTCGGCCCTTTTTATTGGCAGTATAAACCGCGCGCTGAGCGAGCGCCGCGCCACGCACCAACCCTTGCAGGACAAAGTCTCAGCTGAACTATAAAATAAATCTAGCAAGTTATCGGCCACAATAAACAGTCGCCGCGGAAGGCTATCGCCAATTCCCACGCAAAGTTGCTGTTAATAAAAGCAACAAAATTATATATTCAAGAGTTAGGAGGTGGCGGTATGGCAGTTAAGGTCTTTTACGTGGTCCGAGTTACAATGCAAATTGCCGCGGAGGGGTGCGTCGATGCCCTCTAACTGTGCGACTCGCAAAGATGGCCGCCCCGTAATGGCGAAATGAAATTATTAAGCATTGTCTTGTGAAATCGGCCGCGGTCGACACCTGAGACGCAGCCGCGATCACTTAGCGAGGATACGCTTTGGGGTGTAACCGCCAAAACCTTAGGGACACATCATGTTTGCTAGTGTCATACTTATGATCATACCTTTATGTAAGCAAATATACAACATAATGCTACTAAAAAATTCAATGCAAACGCACTCTTACATTATAATTCCAAACATGCGTATGATATTGATTTGTAATAACAATTATAATTACTTGGATAGAATTTGGTAGTTAAAAAAGTAGCTTTCCATGAATTTTTAAAACGTTATAAGTGTAAATTTCGGCTGGCAATATAAAACTGAAAAATTGCCACGGAAGTAGGTACCTCCACACTTTTCCAACGCCAAGACATTACTTACAACCCTCGGCTGAAAGCTTTGTATTAAAATTTAAATCTACTTTGCAAAGTGTATTTTATACACGTGCTCTTGCAATTTTGATCGTTCATAAAGCTCCAAATAGCTCGTATTATTACGCTTTACCTTTGCGGTATTGGGTGTTACACATCTCTCCCCATTCCTATTAACGTTTCGACTAAGTCTCCTATGAATTTAGTATGCATAATGTTAATATATTATAGATGCTTTAATTAGTCGTTTGCGGTGCAGTTATGGTTACACTGTTGGAGCTCATTTTGTATTCGGATGTGTGTTTATGTGGCAAGATACCGACGTAAGAAGGCTTAGTCAGAAATCGATAGAAACGCGACGGTCATTGTAATGCGAAATCAATATCGAGGAACCCGTCTGGCGAAAATAAATTAATTTCAAAATTTGTTTTGGACAACAAAGGGCCGGGATCCTTCTACTTATTGGCCGAGTGAAATTCCTCCTTAATCCGACGCATGCCCAGTCCGTGTTTTTAATTTCACACAAAAAACAGCTCCGACTCGGTGATCAATCAAAACTCCTGCTCGTTTCTTTTTTCTATACTTCATTGCAATACACTTTCGCGTCCCTGTAACCGCTATAAATGTGCATTTATTATTATGTTTGTATAAAAGAAATGGATATCTTTAGAATTAAGTTTGACGGATTTTATATTTCATGTCGCAAATTAATTATATTAGCCTAATACCTATATGGTTTAATAATCATAATATAATGTGACTTAACGTCCCCGATTGTACCTTGTCCTCAGGTTATGAAGATCCGGATGGATCCTAGTTTTACGAAATGAAGGATAAATTATTTTTTTACTTGCATGCGTATGCGTGGCATAATACTTCAAACTCAAGAAAATCGATTTGGATTCCATGTTTGCAATCACAAGTGTTGCCGTTACATCATTAAAAGCGACATACCACCATATTAATGATCATGTCCTTAACATGGCAGTATAAATTGAGTTCGTACTCCCAAAAAGTTGTACACGTTATGGAATCAACATAGTATTTCTTATTGAACTTCTTGTGAATCGTCAAACATCTTACTAGACTCTACCAACTCGCTACCGACCGTTCTAAATGTCATACATATAAAGAAGAAGGGGCAAGAACCTCTATAGTCACTCTTTATAAATATTTAAACCCATGAGATTACCACTAGAGTGATATATATGTCTGTATATATTTCTATACTATATTAGAACGAATATTATGATCATAGATCGGTTCATGTCATACATTGGGATATAGCCATGACGTCCTATATCTACAGCATATATTTTGTTTAATTATATTTATTTTCCCCAAGAAGAGTTACAGAATTTTAACGCCCTTATCATATTCAATTTATCTACCATATCTAGCACTAGATAATACACAAACACATGATTTTTAATTTATGTCAGATGTTTTTTTCTTAAATTATTTAAACATTGCTCGATTCAGAATGAAGGCATGAATGTCAAGAGACCCTAAGAGCGATGTAAATAAACATTCGCATTCGTGATCATTCGGCCTCATTCGGCGAGGGCGGTCGGGAATACGTGGTTTATTCAACAGCCTCTAATTGCGACCGAGACTTTTCGCAATCACTCTATTGGACTAGTCTTGATCCTTGCTCTTTGGAAGAAAAATATATTTAAAAAGAGCATCTATTTTGCTAAGTTAACAAAATAGGTGCTCTTTTTATAAGCTACAAATTACAAGCTTTGCTAAGTCGAATGTAACTTAAAAAAAAATTAAATGTGGTTTAAATATTACGTATCGAACACACTCTATTTCAGTGTATGAAACAGAACAAATATTTTTCGGTCCATGCACCTTCACAGATAAAGAATCATAATAATTTGTCATACAATATTTAATTAGCATTCAGACTTAACACCTATCACCACATTCTTTGCCAATGTCTTTCAAACACAGTCTATTGCAGTGAGACGTTTAAAGAAATAACGTCAACATGAACCAACTAAACAAATATAGTGAGGACGCGAAGTATCAAAAAACCATGTCCACGATGACAAGCCGAGATCAGTTTCATCTGCATATTTGCTTTACGAATGGCTCTACGTACGACACTCAAAGACAGCATTGGTTTCATTCATTTGCACGTTTCCAATTCAGTTCTGTAAACAGAAACGTCGCACGAGGTTGACACAGCAATGCATCCGCAGATACGAGATAAGCGAAAATAGTTTCAAACGCCATAAAGACTTAAAAAAAACCTTTGCTTCGAGCTTAGCAATATCATTTGAAAGGTCGGCGACAAACCGATCCCTTTTTTACTTAAAAGATAAGATTATGCAATCCTTAGTCGACACCGGCAATCTGCAGTAAATCCTATTTTAAAAACACGCAACGGTGGCTTTTAAAGCACTCTCGAGGACTAGATATACTCCCACACTTACACACAAAATGTTTCGTGAAGATGCATCAGATTTTTTGCATTCTTTTGTGCGCAAACGCATTCACGGTGACGATACGCGTTGTCTCCTAATCCGCTTGTAATTGAATTTCGATCGAAAATCCCTTTGTGCATTGTAAGATAAGATTTTAGGAATGTTATAATATGGCGATAAAAAATATCTGATTTTATGATGTATTTCCATTTTTTATTTACATTAAATATAACTATGGTTTTTCTTAGACATGCACCTATTTAGATTCAGCTCAATCTTGACCGTTTTTGTTTCACAAACTTCGGAAGCAACTGTAACACATTCTGAACAAACAAAGAAACACATTACAAAGCCATAAACCAAGCAACAAAGGCACCGACGAATACGTGTTGAAACTGATCCATCATGTCTCCTTTTAAAATAACAAAAAAACTCATACGATACACACAACAGATGTTTTCATAAAAAAACAACCCCTATCGACCCTAAAATATAAAACGCTGTCTATAATTTCTATTAAAATAACTGTAATTTCCCAAATTATCTTTCTATCGTAAACGTTTAAATGCAAATTTGGCATCCTGATGTATTAATGTGGTCATAGTTTTGACAAATTGGAGCAGACCGCGCGTCGATAAATTAATTTTGTAAAGCAACAGTTTCATCTAAGTATATTTGACAGGTGTTTAACTTTTGAAGGCATTCCGCGGGCTGGCGAGTCACATGGTGGCGGTGAGTGTCCGCTGCGCCTAGTCTAACCGAATTTATTTTAATTTCTCTGTATTCAATAAGCTGTTTGAGATTGAAATAGTAAGCCTACACGATATTTATGATAGTAATAATTACTTAAAGCAAAAACAATCTTAATATACAAGCAGTTTAAAATAAAAATGGCACAGTTGAACTTCCTTATGAATTCAGACTCAATAAAGGAGTGACAAAAGAGGAGAGTCTTAGTAGAGATGTTATTTGTTGTATTGAAAGGCAATCCAGAACCCAAGCAAATTAAAAAACCTGGTATTATTGTAGCCACCCAGGGCATCAGTTTTACAAAGAACAACTAAATATACTACTGCTATAATGTACAATAATATAACATGTTTTTGAAACTGCAGACTTTGATAAAAAAATAAGGAAAATGTGTTGAACATTTCTCCATTTCCCATTGAGTGAGTTGTATACCGTGCGCGTTATCACTAATGAAACCGATATTTATATGGAATACAATCAATATCTGAAAGCAAACATAATATCGACCAATAAAGAGTTGAGCATATCAACATGCAAAATTCCAATTAGATTCTAAACATATGATTGTGATAAACCAACCGTTATTGAAGTCGCTTATCTATGTAATTAGAAAGGAACTAAGCTGTAACCATTTGTGTTTATGGGAACTGTTCGAGTGCTGTAGAGCCATGTTTCTGATCGATAACACGCTCAGGTGTAATTGTTGCATTGTGTATACGCTAACGGTTAATATAAATTCATTTCATTTGTTCCGATGACACGAGATCTCCTACTTCAAAAGTCCAATCTTTAGAAGTTATATTCAATTCATATGTAGCACCTATAAGTATTTCGCAAGATCTATTTATTTTTTTAAGTAAGAAGATAGACAATAAATAATATTAACAATTTATTAGCAATGTAAACTATTTATCCAATTAACAACTAGGCAAGTATATTATGAATGGAAAATCAGAAAGTTGTAAGTTATCTTCTCTTGATATTGATCATGTTTTATTACCCACACAGAGTGCCTATAAAGAAACACGGAGATGATATAAATCGTTGAAAAATAAATGAACATCGCCAAGTAGTACACGGGATTAAGGGTAATGTGTGCGGTCGTTAACAGAGACATCCAAAAAATAATCTACCACGGAATTCAGTAAGCACTCACACCCGCCTGCCGCGGATTTGTCAGATGGGAATAAGGCATCAAATATTAAA
Organism: Pheosia tremula; assembly: GCA_905333125.1. NCBI lineage: Eukaryota > Metazoa > Arthropoda > Insecta > Lepidoptera > Notodontidae > Pheosia > Pheosia tremula. The sequence continues at coordinate 6,125,655 of HG995404.1, read as the reverse complement.
TTTTAAAACAGCCGCTAAAAGCGAAATGTCATCGCCCACGCAACCGCAGCTGGGACTTCACGATTTAGAAATTTCGTTACAGATGGGACCACGCACTCCGCTCCGGGAAAGAGATAAGTAAAAAATTGCATTAGCAAAGTGAAAAACATAAATGAGATAACAACAATAATGTTACAGATGTCTCCAAATTGCCTTCCCTAAATGTTTAGAGGGTGTGTCGGTGACGCGAAACGAAATGATTCTAGTCCCTTGAAATTATACTGTCAAGAACAAGAAAACGGCACACAGAGTAGGAAAAATTTCATTAGCGCCAATCAAAATGACGAGGTCCAAAATGAAGCTCGCAAAGAGAGTCGTAATCACGGAGTTCAGCAGGCGCCCCCTCGACATGAGGTCTTATTAAAGGAATAATATTTACAAAACGAGACGCCTCAGAAATCCCCAAATTAAGATCTCGCCGAAACCCGCCCAACTTCCACAAAGTGGAATCATTAAATTAAAAATGTAAACTTTTCTCTTAGCAAGGTAATGGGCATCCCGATGTAGATAAATAGATGGAATAGCTGCAAAAAGAAGCATTTTCCTGTTCATTAAATTTTTCCTTCGCTTTTTTTTATTTCGACCCCTGGTGCTAATTTTGTTGGAATTCACGCCCCTCGGCTCCACCCGCTGAGGCTCAATCACAGAAATTTTATATCCGGAATTAAATAAGTACCCGTCAGTATTACGAACAAAATTTAATATGAGCTTATTTATAGCGAAGTATCTTTCTCAATTAACCAGATACTGCTCTCCGAGATTATTGGATCTGAAACTGTCCGGGAATACTTGGTCTCACATCTTGGTATTTTCTCGTTGCAGTCAAATTGGTTTAGAAATTGCCAAGAAGTCAATCAGGAAGGGAAATACTTCCATCAGTGGTAACTTATTCCGGAGGGTGGTTTGTGTTAATAACTCAATTGTCTATAATACTCAGTGATATATACTCTGTAGGAAACGTCAGGGCTCTCGGTAGTAAACCAATTATATTTCCTAATATGCCGTCTGCACGCCTCGTCTCCACGGCACTGCTTCAAGCGACGCCACCCTTTAACTGTTTCGGGATCACTTGAAACTCAGTTATTGTACTCTAGCACCTGAGTTTGTTTATCATCTTTAAGGTGCTTGGGTTTATTTTCCCGATCTTTCTATATCAAAACTATCTTGCGTAGGTACATCTAATTATAAATCTCACTATCTATACCTACATTTATATTGTTTATTGAAATATACATTTTATGTAATTGATGATATCCTTTTGAATATTAATTTCTTTAACAGAAGTTCCCAGCATCTTCTGATATGCGCCTTCAACCCACATTGTCAATACCAAATGTCTTTCGATTTACCATCATATCGAGTTGCCTTATAAGATATTGATTGGTGCAAATAAGGAAATCGAATTATTCAATGTCCGCCCCTCATTTGTTTCCCGCTCCCCCACAGCAGAGATGAAGAAATTCTTTCTGAGTTTTCGATTACTTGTCCAATTAATTTTATAGATTCATTTGTCTTAGGCCCTTTGAAATATGCATAGCAAGTATTCGAAGGTTATTTTCACAAGACTAATTCTCAACTTAAGAATTCCAATCAAAATGACAAATGTAATGCATAAAAAATAATCTACGCCAGATTGATCTTTATATTTCAGAATATATGTTTGGATCTTATAGACACGCTTTGAAAATCATTATCTAAACTTTGATTGTGCGGTATTGCTGTACCCTAGCTATGCCTAGTGCCTTACTATTTATTAGAAATTCTTTATTATTCAGTCTATCTATTACCAGATAATTAATCAGTTAAACATTTCTCACAACCTCTTTAGGTTCGCCAGTCGCCACCCTCAACAATGATTATGCTACTAGATTACATGCGTGTACTCACTCTCACTTCAATAGCTTCGGCAAGAGGGACCGGGATAGGGATGTCGAGTGTTACGTAATATGAGCAGTTAGGTTATTGTGATGAGAGGGAAAGTCCACGTTCCGTTTCTCATCACGCCTCTGCGCTCAAGTGGGTGAATGCGGTTACTGGCCAGGGCAACGCACCGACCATTCATGACATAATTGGCATTCGGGCTCATTAAACACATGTATTTTCGCATGTTGAACACGTAAAACACCTTGATGGACTTATCAAAGTTTGTTAAGAATTGTAAGAGTTGATATATGATTAAGCGTTAATTTGCGTCCATTATCATTAGTCGCATTGACTTCCTTCAATTGTTTATCTACTTTTGTAAATCATGTGCTTTCATTTTAGGAGGAATATATTTATTCCGAATATGGTTATAATGTATGGGAAATTCATGGGGTGCTTTAAACATTTTATTAGAAAAGCTATACCTTGTTAAGAAGTAGCTTACACAGCAAGTAGGAACTCCGAAACCTTCAATTACGTATCCATCAACTGTGGCTGTAATAAATCAACAATTGAATAGGCTATTATTGTTTCGCCCAATCGCATTACAGTACGAAGTGTGTCGAATTACATACCCACTGATAATCAAGGACGTTTGCCGCGGCATTTTGTGCTCTATCACTTAGGGAATAAACAAATCATAACCTAGGATGTTGTGAAATCTGTCTCTACTGAATCGACTTTACATATGTAGACATTAGAAATATAACGGTATACCTATAATAGGTGTAAAATAACAATGAGTGGTTCGACAAGGTGTTAAGAGAATAGGTATCTATTGTTCGGTTCTGTGCTTGTGAGGGTGCGCGGGGCGCGGCTCGGCGAGATCAAAGAGGATTGACATTGAGTCCTGACCACACCTTTGCCAGTAAGTTATCGGAGATTAGACTGACCTGAGCTCAGCGTTTTATTGTGCTCAATAATCTTTATGCATATATCCCTGGAATTCCTATACAAAGATTTCAAGTAAGCAATTATTCGTTGATAGTAACCTTGTTGTGGGTACCGAGGATCGCGAGTTCGAATCCTGGTAGGAGAATACTTTTAGTATTGTACCCGAGTAAAGTATTTTTAATATCTATTAAGTATTTATATACTGGGATCGCCCCAATCCATTGTACAGTACCCATAATACAAGCATTGCTTAGTCGGTACATTTGGTGAGTTCGTCTGGCGATATTATCTGGCGATATACTAATATAATCCTATGATTATTCTTTTTCTCTCTTATTTCTTATTGATTAACTAGTTATAATTATAACCGAACTAGTTTTTTTAGACATACAATTCAAATATCGTAATAGTTATTATGCATATTTAAATTGTATTACTAAAACAAAAAATAGTTAGGGAATAATTACTAACTAGTTAAACACTAGATAATAAGAGAGAACTAAAAACGCTAGTCTTACAATGTAATAGTTATATGAATGCATGCTACAAATACTAATATACTAAAATAATGATATCAACATACTCGTACTTTTAATGGATTATCAAATCTATCGATCACGATCACGATCCGAGTCCAAGAATCATTAACTGCTTATAAAAAAACGTAATCGAATCATTGAAATCATTTTTTATTTGATCTATAAGTAATATTCCATCTAACATCTATCCGTGTGGAAATGTCGAATGAATTGCAAAGGGCAAAATTTGCACACAAAGGCACGCGTCATCAAACCACCACGGGCGGACACCTCCTTGCCGCCCTAATGGACCTTATCAACACATCACTCGATATATTGTCACATGATAGACACAAAACAATCCTGTTAAACGTCCAACCTGCTTGTAGATTCTCGCAACGTTCATAAATTAAGTGGCAATACATTCATTATACGTTTTAAATTAATGATGTAATGGTGTGACATTAAGTGGTCAACTACTATGAGTCAATTAATTGTCGTTTACTATAAGATTCTAACAATCAAAATACTCAAACGTTACTCAAATTGGTGGGTTGCTTAATTTTAACGCTTCATTCAACATAAATAAATTATATCGCCGTCTCAAACACAAATATTTGAGTGTTATAAGTATTTGCTGCATAACAGGTTCTTGTTCTTAGACAGATTCGCTCATTGCAGCTCTAGTATTTATAAGAGCTGTTTAAAAGGCGTATTCAAAATTAAGAATAGTAATAGCTAGACCCATTTAACCGAAATAATATGAAAATAAGTACCCTAACACCCGCGGTGCCAGGCTGTCGGGCCGCACCATACCCTTTGCAAAATCATTTCTATTCCGTTTTCCAAAGTGAAAATTGCCCACCGACGGTCAAAGGGTTAACGATTTAGTGTTTATTTGTATTCCACCTTTGCTTAAAAGGCGTTAGAATGTAAACGGACCCTTTCTGTTGTGATTGCAGTGAGCTTTGTTCGAAACTGTTTGGTTTATTGTTTTATTGTCGATTATATTGTTTCATAGTGACATTTCAGTATGTAATTTTTCTGTCATATATTACCTTCTAATGAGTAAATTTATTCTTTACTTTTTTTCAATAAAATTTGAAACATAATAAATTCAATCACATAACAAATGACAAGAATTAAAAGTTGTACTACCTGAATCTGAATTCATTATGAGAACACATTTTATCTTAATACGCGAAGGTCGGACAGGATTATTTTAATGTGGCTTCTGATGACATACCTATGTTCCATTTTTAAGTAGAGCTTCGAATTCCATTAGATAAAAAAATCTTTAAGACGTTTGACGGTAATTTGATCTTTAATTTAAATAGTTTAATCATACGGTCAATACATTGTGAGGAACGTACCTACGCAAATACGATTGGGAATGCATCAATGTATGAATGTATCAAATGTTTTGCTGCACTCTACCCTAGTCCTTTCAACTACTTAGTTTTCTTTTTAATGAGGTACTTACTTACATTGCTTTAACTTTGGCTATAAACTCCAAAAAACCTGTATATTTGATTGTAGGGATACGTCCGATCAATCGTGGCCAGTTACTATTATTTGCTATAAATCGACTGCTTAGTCTAGCGAGTTGAAGATAGGCTACTCAACTCACAGCATAGAGTAGTTGGGAGTTTATTTCATATTTTTCCCTAGACTGGGTGTTATTGTGATCGACCCCACTCCATTTTTTAGTATCTATTTATCTATACAAGCGTTGCTTAGTTTGGGACCATACAGATTCATCTGGAGATATAATTTTAATTTATAATTACTGCGTTTTACTAGTTGAGAGCCAGTGCATATTACTAATATTTATTCCTACATGAGTTACCAAATAAGGTGTGTTGGCATTTAATGTTGTTTTTTTTATTTATTTAAATACTTAAAGAATCCCATATATCAACAATAGGCCGTATAAAATGCAAGTTTAACAAGACCACTAGAGGCAATGATCAACCAAAAGTGGAGATGCGAGCGTTGGCTTTGTGTTGCCTGCGTACGCGCCGCAGCACGCCGCCGCTCCTCATTGAGGCCTCCCCGTGGGGAGCCTACAGTAGCAGACTGTATCTTTTTGTGCGTCCAACGTTTTATCAAACATTTTAATGGCCGGCTTTATGGAGCCAACAAAAGAAGTGTGCCAACAGAGGCGTTAAATCCTTTACGATTTGATGATGATTACGCATTTGTCATTGGACCGCTCTTGGATCTCGTTATCGGTCATGCGTAAATATTCCTATATTGATATTCGTTTGTTGTGAATAACGTTTTTTCAATACGAGCATTTTATGTTCCTTAAAATGTTATCGTAGAATATACTCACCCATTACAAGACACAGAGTTCAAAATAACAAATAAGATAATATCACAAACACAATCATGCTTAGAAAACTAGACATAAACAACTAATGCATTCAATAAATTCTACACAAGAAATTACATGTAAATTTATCTGTGACTTTTATTTATAATTAAATAATAGCTAGGGACGTAACCTGGAACCAAAACAACGACAACTAACATTTCACCCACAGTTATTCCAATTACATTTAGATACAGAAAAATAATTACACCATCGAGACATTATGCAATGGAAGGGCTGACTCACGGACCAATCAAGCATATTTTAAGAGAAATTTACTTCAAATTCCAATGATAGATGAAATGGGACCTACCTTATACGAATATGGAGATTGAGGAACACAGTAAAATAGTAAAACCAAATAAAACACACCAAATAAGCAATTTTGTTGGAAATATGATACTGTTTGGAATTGTCCTGCGCTGCGGGTGTAACGTGTGGTCTTCCAGGCTACCCCCTTGCCTGCGAGCGACCGGCCGAGCCCGCTCGAACGTTTCCGAACGCAACCGAACCCGGCCGAACGAAACCGAACGCGCAGCGCGACCGAGTTAGCGACATACCTGTCTGGCGCTTTCATTGACAGGCACCTGAAATGAAGAAAAAAATCGATCCAATTCGTTGAAAATTTTAAATTTTCAAAAATTTTGGTACATACAAGTACTCAACGAAATTTAGACAATGGCTGACACAGATAAATCTACATGCTATGACGTGTATTCATGAGTCATCGGTACGCCGCACCATACCATTACTGGCGTACAAGTTGAAACTTAGTATTAAAACACGATTGCATAATTGGGATGTAATATCTTTGTAATCCGAACAATAGACCGATTTATACATAGTGTAATATAAAATTTAAAAAAAGACAAACAATAATGTGGCGCAAATAGTTAAAAACAACATTGCAAGATGTATTGGGACAGTTGTTAAAATATGGGGTTCTGTGGAGCGGCTTGACTCCGCGGCTCCGGTGTTATTGCGCCCGCGCACGCGAGCTCTCCGTGTTTGCTTTCGCACACCGACGATACTACAAGCCAACGGTTGTTGCCTTTCAATCACGACTATTAAAATCACGTAAAATGGACTACTAACAGCATACACACAATCATAATTATTCCTATCCACTTAATTTATTAGCTAGGACCTTTCAACGGGTGTTGTCAAGTGTCAAACTAAATTGGGTACACATAATTATAATATAAACGGATATAAACTAAATATCCATGATGTATTTTTATTCTTGTACTATTAAAAAGTTCAACAAGCAATAAATATAATCCTATTTACAGCCAACCCATACTATTTTTCTCTTAAAACTACAAAAAAAGTGCAGTTACAAATCGCCTGCAATGTCGAATGCGCCAAATGCATCATTAAAAAAAAATATGACATGCGTAAAATGTTGCGCAAGGCAAGACAGATGGCGTCCCACAGACTAAACAACTATTTTTTTAATGCAATGGACTCAATTTTACGTCTCTGACTCACTTTTATAATCAATTAGAACAATAATAGGAATTAACCAATAAAAACAGATTAATATGAAGTCATTACAATACAGAGCAGCCCCCTCCCAATGGACATAATTTATTAGATTATTACCGGTCGAGATCACGCAAACGGAATCGTAAAATTAAAGGAAATCAATTCGGTTAAATTGAATCCAATTCCCTTAACATGGTTCCGTAATAACGAGGGCACGATGCACACCATTGCTGTAGACACTTGAACATGAAATCGATCATTTATAAACTACGTACCAATGGAGTGCCGCTAAACAATGCGGTTGTATCATTATAGTTGGTAATGAAAACGTCAAGGTAGGTACTAAAAATAACTTTATCGGAAATGAACAAAAATGTCTGACAATAAAAAGAGCTTGCTACGAATAATGTAGCATAGAGTAGCGGTGCTGACATGGTTCAGACAATACATTTCACTTCACGTGTGAACAGCCCTGATGACTATCGTTTTGTGCTATTTGGACACGAACGCTTTTCTCGTAGATATTGTACCGCGACGCTCACCACGTCTCCGCGGCGCACACACGCACCAAAATCAAAAGTCACCTACTCGAAAAAACCAATCTATCAATATTAGAACACAAAAAAATATGCAAGTCAGTTAATAATCCCGAATCGGCAATCGACAATGGAAATAAAGTCACAGTCACTTTTTTAATAATGGCAACACAGTTTTTCTTTTTTATTGCCACCCTAGGTTCGTTTGACATTTGAACTGGCTGATGACTTAGCCGCCATGATTGATCGTCGCGACCCAGTAAATGAGTGCAATTTAGCGTTTATTTTCCCTTCTATTCAATGTTTGTTATTGTTAACTGCATAAAATTGTGTCCCTTCAAATGATATAGACGTTCTATCAATAAGAATAATAATTATTCTTTAAAATAACATAGGAGGTAATATAAATTAAACTCAAATGATAAACCAAGAAAATTACATTAACATACAAATTAACTGTTGAACTGTGACTGATAATCATTTGTCAGTTCGAAATGTCATTCGGACTCCTACAATTAGGCAAAATGTAGTACTGGTGCAAATTGTTTTTACGCTCCTTATATTCAGAGTTCAAAATTGAATTCTTCGTGGAACAAATACCAAGAGCCTGTCGTAAAATACATTTCTGAATTTTCGGATCTATTGTTATGACGTTAGAGTCACTTATTCCACCCTTGCGCTGGAAGGATTTAAATAAAATGAGTGACTGTGTTCAATTTATCATCTGGCCAAGTATCCGCCCAGGCCGTAACAAATCACTAGTAAATAAATTGACCACAAACATTTCGGACTATTTGATGTTGCTTCCAAAAACAACTTCCATATTAATTAATTTATGATGTAAGTTTCTCAAAGATTTGTTGCTCTGTTAGTTTGCCATTTTTCTAGCTATATTAATCATATATCTGTCGTATCGGATACCAAAACAGTTGAACAATTTTAAGATATTATGTTTTAAATTAAATTTTAGATAAATTGAAATGAAATTTTACAGAAAACAACCCATATCGTAGGTCTTTTCATTATAAAGCCGTGTTTTGCGGTACACGTAAATCACCGTACTACCACGTAAAACAAAATAAATTAATAAATAAATACGACAAGGTGCAGCTCCATTCAAACAAAATTGACAACTTCACTCTAAAACTTTCCGCCAAAAAGTCCGGGTAATGTTGAATTATGAAATATTAATACCTGCTTTTTTTCGAAATTAATAATTCTGTCGGTCGCAGATGACCTCTACAGCTTCACCGGGCGAGAGGGCGAGCGCTAATAGCGCTCCAGCAAGAGGGATAAGGAGGCAACTAGATCAAGGACGCCTCAGGATGTTATTGTCTGCCAAAATCCACGGAACCGATGGTACATCATGCACGTGGGTAGATAACGTAGATGAAATATTATTTATACAATTTCACACTAATGTGCCTCCCACACCAGAGCCGAACGGTGATGGAGCCGATTGTAATGAGACACAATGTATAAATGACACATGACAGGTCCTAGAATTGGATTGACATTCTAGACTCACAGACCCAATTGATCATGATGCGGCGGGATGTGGGGGTCTCCTAGTCTAGTTTAAACTATACAGGAGGTCATTACGTCATGTAAGTAAAATAAAGTACATAATAATACAAGTTTAAGTAGGCAAATGCTTTCTATAATAAATACACCATGATACATAGGGTCAGCGGGTTATTATATTAATTTTAACGTATAAAACCATTAAGTACTGTACTTATGAATCGTCAAAAATAATGTTTATGACTACGACCCTACGGAATAGCACTTCTTATGGAAAGAGCAAACATTAAGTAAATATTAAAATAATCACAATTAAATAATACTTGAAATCATATTATACATTTATGAAAGACTAGTAGCGCCCGGCGGTGTTACCCGCGAAAAAAGTATGAATAATTAAAACATCTATCCCACGGGAACCATACATTTTACCGGGATAAAAAGTAGCCTATGTGCTATTCCAGACTATAATCTATCTCTGTGCCAAATTTCATCCAGATCCGTTCAGCCGTTCGGGCGTGAAAGAGGAACAAACATCCATCCATCCATCCATCCATCCAAACTTTCACATTTATAATATTAGTATAGAAAGTATAGATACACAAATAAATACCCCACTCCAGCAATGATCCGTTCAAGCGACTAGAAATTTCATAGCTCTCAATTAAAACGCAGAAATAATTATTTAGAAACATCCACCCCACTTGTGAATCAATTTATTAAAGTAAATACGAGATCCTGTCCCCACTCGAGCATCAGTAAAGTATGCTCAGCTAATATTTTAAGACTTGGAATAATTTTATTATTAAGTATAAAATATAACGAAAAATAAATAATATAATGCAGATACAGAAAGCAGTGATCGCAAAGTTGGTAGAACGCTTGCCTCAGCAACGAGGATCGCAGGCTCAAAACCCGGCTCGCACCTCTGGGATTTCTGGATTTCATGGGTGAATCTCATTTTCAATCATGATTATCACATGCTAAACGGTTAAGGAAAACATCGCGAGGAAACCTGCATGTTTGAGAGAACCGCTCGAAAGACGTGTGAAGTCCGTCAAACCGCACTGGGCCAGCGTGGTGGACTATGGCCTAATCCGCCTCGCATTGAGAGGAGGCCCGTGCCCAACAGTGGGACATTAAAAAGGGCTGGTATTATTTTTTTATTATAAATAATATCATTGATAATTAAAAATAATATTATGTTGTGTTATAGACGTATCGTGTAATAAAAAGAAACAAGTATCGTAAACAAAGCACAGTGGGAAACGCGAACGCCTTCAACTCTTTCTCCGCACCTGCCCGCTAAACAAACTTTTGACACGGTCTTAACGAACTTTTTTCGGGAAAATAATTGCACGGTTATCCTCTTGAGGGCATTAATTTCCCTTCACCCGCGATTCAGCTGAGAAAACATCCCAATTAGTGCATTACTTCTTACTTAAGCGAGGATTTGGTTTCCAGTTAAGTCAGTGATATATATAAAGCTATAAGTTAGCTTTATGTCGCATCATGAGGATTATTAATAATCAAAATAAAAAACAGCTAAGTACGTAAGTGCCAATTGATTTTAAAAATATGAAACCAGCCAAATAATACCAACAAACCTGTAAAAGTGGTTAGATTTCTTTTGGATGCGGCAAATTTCTAAATAATTTATTATTTAATCTTAAAATAAATGTTTTAAAAATTCAGCCTACACAAATCTTTTTTCATTGCATTACATATAATTTTGCGTTCCTATATTGGTGGTTTCGATACTGTAAATTCTTAGGAATAGAAAATATTTTATGACTTTAAATATAATATATCTATAATTTTCATTATATGTGTTATAGTTTATAAAGCAACGCTCGGCGATAGCGTCGCTATGGCATGGAGTGTACCGCATCTTAAATCGGCTTTACCCTTCCGACTGTGTAGGACACCATCTTTATTTTTGTTATTTATAACACTGAGAAGAAATATTACTTCTGAATCGTTTAAGTCCTTGCTCAGTGCTTGTAATCCCGCGAACCAAGATTAAATTGCTCGCCAGCCCCTAATTAAAACAGTAACTTTTTTACCTTAATGATTAATTGAACAGTTGTGCTCTTAACTGTATTAAAACACAGCACTTATGAATTGTTTATATTCACTTTATGAATAGTTTGTGCAAATCATGTATTTCTATCAGTAATCATCGGAACATTTCGTTTCCCAAAAGTCTTACTGACGCTAGGTCGGAAAGAAGTAATTTTATAAAAACAAGGAATTAAGATAAGATTATAACAGTAATTCCTTTTTTGAATCAAATAATTGGACGAAACATTAAAAAAGTAACACTAGTCAGATGCGAATAGAAGACGTCACTATGACATTGACAAGACCTTTAAGCGCCGTTTAGATGAGCTGACAATTTACGAGTAGGTTACTATCGTCAGTGTTTTTTAAAGGAACTAGCTTTGGCAAACACTAGCTGCGACCTGGCAACACCTGTCACAGGTGGGGGTCACTGACATTTGCCGACCTTGCTGTCGCTATGAACACTCCAGTCCACCACATCTACACTAGTGCTTAAGCAATAAGTGTTTTTTCGCTATCTATACATCTATACATATAAATAAAATTGGAGTGTCTGTTTGTAATATTAAAATAACCGCTTTTTACTAAGTGCATTTGGATGTATACACGTTACCTATACCGAAACAACATTTTTTACAATTTTTGTCTGTCTGTCTGTCTGTCTGTCCGTCTGTCTGTCTGTCTGTCCGTCTGTCTGTCTGTCTGTCTGTCTGTCTGTCTGTTTGTTCCGGGTAATCTCTGAAATGGCTGGACCGATTTTGACGGGAATTTCACTGGCAGATAGCTGATGTAACAAGGAGTAACTTAGGCTACTTTTATTTTAGAAAAAAAAAATGGATCTCTCGAAAAAAAATTTAAACCAATGTTGCAGCGCTGCGCCTGCTTAAAGTTTGATAGCAACAATCTGCAATGCGTCCCGCGGGATCAGAACGCGAGCAGGCTGTTGCCAACGGTTGAGACGTTGTTAAATACCACGCGGACGAAGTCGCGGGCAACAGCTAGTTAGGTAATAAGTTCGTGCGCCGGTTGTAATAATAATAAAAAGATTGACATACAAGGATTTATATGTGACAAGATGATTAAACAACTGAGTTCTTGCGATTGCTTATTAATTAATTACTTATGTTAATTTACCATGTGACCATTGGTAGTAGGTAGTTCCGCACGGGTGCGTCGCAGGACGCCCTGGTTAAAAACACCTTCAATATAAACATAGCCCATTTATTCCACTCGCGACAATAGTGAAAACATTAAGTACTTACGTAATTAAGTAGGATTAAACAGTAAATTATTCTACATAAACTATTTTAGTTGTCCTTTATCTATAACCTGTGGATAAATTCTAATAATTTCATGTCATCTATAAAAGTATTTCAGAATATTTATATTAATTGACAACTTAAAAAATAATATCGACGGAGAGTAGCGAACAATAAATTGAAGCACAAAAAACCAAGCCGATTTGTGTAGTTAACGCAATTTCGCGAATCCGAATTTGTACTTCAGAAATTAGTTTGGTTCTTGTGCTTTAATAAGTTGCTCGTGACACTCCGTCTATATTATTTGCTCGTCTTAGATTATCATTAATTCAATATTGATTAATACAATTTGTTTACATGTGGCAGGCAGACGCCAGCAACGTCAGAGTAAAGGCAACAGGAGCGTTTAGCCTGGAGCACCGACTGCGTGGTCACGATTTATCGTACACTGAAACAAAATTAATTTTGCACTCGCAAACTTTAAATTAAACAATATGCACGCCCGGCCATCTATTCTCAATGGTTCAAATTAGTTTAGCAAGTGTTTTGTCGAACGCAAAAGTAATTTGGTCAGCCCTGAGCTCTATACAGTAAAGTCAGTATTGTTTAAGGAAGATACTTGTCTAGGCTTCGAACGATTACCATCTGAAATTATTGTAATGAACTTTATTGGCATCTACAGAAGAATAAAATCTATTTGTTCGCCTATTATTACAGTTGCATAAGTCAACAACGAAAAAAGCTACTAAAATATATCTTAAAAATAAACATATGTGTGTGAATAGTGTCGAAGTGATTCAAAAATTTGAACTAAGATACTTTGAAAAAAGAAAAAAAACAATTTATCGTAACAAATATAATACAGTCATTACATTAACAACTCTATTTATTTATAACTTCTCGTGATTCAGAAACAACTTAACGTATGTGCGATCACGACTGATAGTCCACTTTTTACTCACGGTGTGCCATATACACGACCAGCAGTGTATGTATGTACTCATGCAAATTTCAAACCGTCCCACACAAGACAGTGTAAACGGCCATAAAGGTGAATTACGTTGTTAGAACTGGCAACATTTTTTCTTCATAAGCTTTTGGCAACACGCAAGCCACAAAATAAATTGATGATCACCATTTTTTTTCCTCAGGAACCGATTCGAAATTATTCGAGAATTGAGAGAAAACAATTGAAAAGCCTATGGTCATAAGCTTATTATTCTCACATTGTATACATAGACCTTTTTTTTCAGAAAACGCGTGAGAATTTGTAAACGAAACATTTCTTGAAGCCAGTAATCCTTGAATTGTATCGTTCATTACATATTATTTTAACATGATGACAAGTGTGTTACATCTTTCAAAGAACCCTAAAAGCTCTGAGCTCTATAAAAATATTAATTATAATTATTATCTTCATAATTAATTATGCACATCGCTAACATTATGATCTTTCTATAAGTGTCAGTGTACAAATTAATCGTTCGAAAGCCAAAACACACCTACACCGCTGCGTCAAAACGTGAAACATACAAATTGTATACAAAATTGGTCTATTTGGCGGGCAGTGGTACTTCCGGACTGCATACATCACTCGGACAATATCATTAAGACATCAAAACACTGCGAGGGGAGGCAACACACCTTATTATGTTCAGGAAATCGTGTGATTTTAGTAAAAGCCTTCTGTTGGTGGCACCATTATTATGTTTATGGCAATCTTGCTTTGAATAACAACACTTCTATAACTCTTCAGTAAATATTTTTTCCCTGATAGGCGTAACATAATTAATTTAATCAGTCATTGATAACATGATTATCGTCATAGAACCGGTGAAAATGGACTAGTAGGTACTTCAACTGAGATGAAACGCCTCACGAGGGTAAGGCTAGTACCAAATAAAAAATATAGCTTGTATTGCGGTTTTTTGTTTTTTTTTTCAGTAACATAAACTAACATGCTTTAATAACCCCTCTTTCGATGATTGATCCTCACTAACTTGCTTGATTGACAACACATTATTTAAAAACTAAGCAAATAAAATAAATAAAAACTAATAACAACATTTCCAGTTACCCACGATCGTATTGACACGACGAGCCGTTTTAATTACGAAAGTGAACAATAATTAGAAATGTTCGCGAATGAAAAAATACCTGAGAATTCCGATCGGAGATAAGAGCGCGATTGTCTTGGATTGCATATTGAAAAAACATGCAATAGAGATAAGGGGTTACACGGTTGAGCGGCTGGCATCGCGGTGCGCTGGCTAATTGCATTTCCTACCTAGTTGCTACACTGGTGCATAACGAGTCCAGTTATTCAGCTCGTTACATTTTTGATAGCTTGAAATTTTTAAGTACGGTTTGTACCAAATAGTGGCGAAGCATCTACATTAAACGATCCCTGTCGGCTTCCCCTTCGAAATTTAAATTCATAACTTGCTGACAACGTTTTCTTTTGTTTTCCAGATGTGAACCAAAGTCTTGGTTGTGTTCTACAGAATTAAATTATTTATTTTTAATAAGAGGTTTAGACCACATTGATTATGACATGTGTTTTAAGTATTTCGTGTAATGACAGGTAAGGTTTTTTTCAGCTTCCCTTGTGCAAACATCCATCCTTCGCCACTGTTACCTAACATATAATTTATACTTAGTTCGTTTGAAATACTTGATTGGCAGTGCTTACTTTATTAAGGATATGTTCCATAATGTGTGGATAAGCACAACATAACGTATTTGACAGAATGTATAAGGCCATCTGTCAAATAAGTTGTGGATAGAGTTTACCAGCATATTGAAACAGCTCCCAAGGGTATTTAATACTAGTTTGCGAAATCACAATTATTTAATGACTAGCTAAAGTTGTGCTATCTGTATAAAATGCACTTAGAAGTAAATCAAATGCAATAATCTACATACAGTTACTCTATCATAAAAAAAAACTATTTGTCAAGATATGTAGTAAGTACCTACTAAGCACACTTATTTATTCAAGTGTTGTAGACAACACGACTCCCGCGCATTATCATATCCACTTACGGAAGTTGAATTACCGTATCAAACTATTTCTTGTGCACACAGATTAGTTAGTGCACTCTTAGAACTTTATCGCACTTAGACGGTGCACTATTCATAGAGACATTATAACGGCTTCTTACTATGAAACGGTTCTATTACCATTCCCATTGTGTAAAGTTATCTTTGGAATCATGAATGAAGACATTCATTTCTTTTAAGCCGTGTACATACGTGAGTGTAGGCACTTTGAGCGACACCTGCACATTGCTCAAAATAAGCAATGAATAATGTCAAGAGTACGGCTTTGTATGGGCAACCTAGCATACAAGCAAAACTGATTGATTGCACTACAAGCATGAATATGATCGCTACAGAATTTTCGTTTGAGCCTGAGCTTACACGTAGGGATATTACATTATTATTATCCGTAACATAGATCTATGACGTCATATAAGAATTATATAATTCAGTCATGATGCTATACCTATGATAATAGTTTCACATTTCGCGTAGACTGTGAGCTGAGCAGCTCAAAAGCATTCTTCTGCGGGTCTGCACCCAGCTGTAATATTCAATTAGGTATTCTGTTCATATGTTATCTAATAAGATAAGAGTAATCATTCTGTGCAACATTGCAGTATTTAGAATTGCTTGCTTTAAATTGTGAGAGACTCTAGGTACTCTACTATTCAAGTTCAAATTTTTCAGGAGAGCGAAAATTAATAAATAATATTTACTGACCAACGTATCTACACTGGTACATAAACGGACGAACATAGTCGCACCATGGTTCCGATTTTACAATTTTCGTACGGAGCCCTAAATGTAACTCAAAGTAATGAAATAGACATAGAGCAGTAAATTAACGACATTTTATGTAGATCATACAAAGCGGTGTCTTTCTTTTCGTCAAACAGTGATTACTGTAACAGTGGGTCGGTTCATAAATTTTTCCCTATACCTTGATAAGGCTGTACACACGGATTAGACCACCGGGATGACAGGATGTATCAGTAATCTTGTTTGCTGAGAACTATGTGTGTACACCTCATTGCTGGTCTTGATGTATGCATTTTGAAAGGGATAAAACTGTTCTCGTAGAATTATGTAACTCTACATATTTAATAACTGTATATGAACAATGATATCATGATATGTAATTTCCAGCATATATGGATGGATTATCTTTTGCTCGCGGAACCAAGATTTTCTTCATCCGCTTGCCTGACTCCCAATTTTGTTTGTACACTCTTTTGTTGCTACCAATAAAATTATTATTATTATTTCGAATTTTCGCACTGTACAGCATCTGTTTAGAATTGCCGATTTTTTACAGAGAAATATATATTGGGTGGCAGGCTTAAGGTTTTATGAGACTTGTGTAGTTTAAGTATGACGCCCGTTGTAGAAAACACTATTGGAACTATTTTATTAATTTTAATTAACCTTATGACGATGCCTTTATTATTATGTTTGTCTTATTATCTTTGACCCCATTGAATGAATAGGGGTCGAATTTCCAAAAAATCCTCTTGAGTGCACGTCTAGGGAAGTTAAGGTATATTTGAAATCCCTAGGTCCATTGGTTCATACCCGGCATTATCTATAGCCGCAGACAGGATGAGTTGAGAATTTTGTTAAATATTTTTATTTAATAGAAGATAGATTTAGTCTCACATATGTAAACAAATACAAACTACAGTCGTTTCCTAAGCTCTTGAATTACGAGCTTGTAACTAGCAACAATACTAGCAATTCAGCCGGCGGTACATCTAGGTATTGTATTGCCACCGCGGCTAGTGCATCGTGTTTACATGCAACTCAACGGCCAATCGCTAGAATCGCACACATTCGTATGTGTGCGATATACAAAACTATTCAGTGGACAATAGAGATATCTGATTCGCAACAATGCATATGTATAGGAATTTTAATTGGTAATATGAGAAGCGAGTGTTGCGTTGTTTTGATTTAACGGAGTTTCTATCCTGTCGACGCTAGATCGCTACCAAGATATGTCCGTATTCTTTATGTCCATCGATTGCCATATCTAACGAGGTATAATTAAGTGATAAAAAAAACTAGTGAGAATTGTATGCACATTCGTTTTCGTATTGCGATTGCAATAACAGCTGTCGGTTTGAATTGTTTATTTGCTATTTTTATTCGCGGTAATTGTTAAGCGCTTATACGCCAGCTTATTTAATGTTACTAATGCGTTTCAGTCTATAGGAACGAACAATACAATGCAAAGACCTTAATTAAATTGTATAGGAAAGTAACAAGTAAGAAATCAATTTATAATAATACAAATAATTACATGAATATTAATAATTATGTGTAGGTATTATACCGAGTATTCGTATTATCCATGAAGAATTATCCTAAACGACCAAAACCAGTCACAAGTTGAGGATATATTCCTCCAGCTCTGCTTATAACCTTATAGACTCAATGGTTAAAAGCTAATCTGAATTGAAAATCACAGTGAGATTCCCCTTCGAGAGAACATTAAAATAAAATTAACAACGAGTCAATTATGGGCCCAAAACAAAATGAGGTATGTCTGTTATAAAAAATGGTAGCCAAGGGTTGGCGAATTTCTTTCCGGTTCTGTACATTTTATTTAATTAATCACATTCTTACGAGTGAGCCCCTCGCAGCCGGTCCGAATGTCCAAATGTTTGGAGTTCTTTTGCTTCACGATGTAGGTAGCCTCGTCAAGATAATTCAATTCCCCAAATAATTCCAGCCAAATTATTTCATTACTCCAACAATCAACAAAATTTGGTACTCTCAATTGTTTTGTGTACCCTTCAGTACTGAATTTGAAGTAGGTAATGGATTTATGCACTCACAAACAATATTTATAGATATGTACCTACTATGACTTTACTATGTCGGTATTATTAAGGTTATTATTAATTGTAATTGTAAAATTAAAAACGAAATTACAGAAGGGATCGTATTACAAGTCACTTCGCAACAATCTCGCTTATAATGACGTTAGTCTGACAAAAACAGGGGCCCTTTTTTGGAACACGACATCAGTGGAATAGCTGTTCATATTTTACGAGAATATTTTAGTATGTGAGTAAAATTAATTAATTCTCAATACATAGTCACTTTTAACCACAGTTTAAGAATGTATGGTTATTCATTTATCGTTAACTAGCTGTCTTAGCGAACTTCTTACCGCCTCAGAATCGAATTTATGGATAATGACTTATCTTTATTATATTTTTTTTTTCATGTTTTAAAAGTTATTCTCCTTTCTGGGTGGACACAAATTAAAAAAAAACAAATACCTATTTGGTGTAACTATAACACGACTATGTTGTATATATATAAGTATAGATTAGTTAGCTCACACACCAAACATACTATATTATTATGTTAGTTTAGTTCATAGAGTTTTAATTATTCAACTAAAAACTATGCATATTTAGAAAATTACATTATGCTTCTAATGTTATTGTTTTATTTTTATAGTAAATGAATGGGTATTACTTATTTTAATATCATCCACATAAAAGCTGAATGTTACGTGTAGATTAATTTCGGCGTGTCCGATCGATTCGTATCTCCATCGCACAGTGTTGAAAACATTCATACAAACATGAAAAAAAAAGAAAGTGCAAAATCATATCGCTCGCACATCTCGAATGGTTCTTTTTTATTTCAATTTTCGAGGGTTCGCTAAACGTTTCTAGCGAACTCTATTATTCGGTTGCCGATGCCGATGTGACGTAAGCACATTCGCCACTCGACAGCCGTTTGTTATTAAATATAATAATGTGTATAATAAAGTATTCATATCTAGGATCTCTATGAATATGCCAATTTGATTATTTGCTACATGATAGTTTTATGACATAAAATATGTATATTTATCTATACAGAAATTTCTATTTGCTTTTAATCCGTAATATTTCCCAGTAACTTTTTTCAATAATTGGAACTTCCTATCAAATCACGCATAGTAACAACTGACGATCAAGACTAAAATCTAATAATTCCACCGACAAAAATGATTTATAACTTTCTTAACATCGTATTACGTCAGTTTCTATTTACCTCAAAATGTTTCATTTGCATAATAGCTTTTTTTCCTGCCATTACTATTTACGTTAATATTCTGATTCGTTGGCGCAGGGGGTCGCACGCACAGAAAACATAAAGACAATTTGTATGTGGTGGCCATTTATGTAAATAAATCTACGATACCGCATTATTAGGACAATATGTACCGAACGGGTGTGGCTGCCACATAAAATTTTATTTAGGGAGCGGTTTTGTGTATACTATAATTACTTAAATTAGTTTCATGTGAACGGATTTATGTGTTGTCATTTTAAGCGTTACGAAAAATACTTTTTGTATTATTATAAGTATGAGGAGATAATTAAAATTTGCATCCCAAAACGAAATAAAACTTAATTACAATTTCAGTTCGTTTAATCAACAAAACATCAGAAAGCAATAAGCTCTATTAAGAGTCCGATAGAATTTCTCATTTCATTCGTCTTAAGTCGTCAGAAACAAAGTGCGGCCGTCGTCTGTGGTGTTATTAACGCGTCTAAATAATTACAGGGCACATCAATCAGGGGGCATATGCAGATAGAGCATTTTGTGCGAGTCAGCGCGCAGTCGGCCCACTGTGCAACCCTTTCTTTGATATCTGTGTGATATTACGAATGGATATTATTTAAGCGTTCCCGAAATGTGTGCAAGTAGTGATGGGAAATAGTCGATAAATTCAACATTAAAATTTGGATTATTTTCATCAGTTAATTTTAGTTTCATAAATTCGCAAGTTTCAATTTAAAGTATTATTACATGGTAATACAGAACTCATTGCCAATTAGCGAATGCAATTGCTACTAGCGAATGATCTAATTTACGACTGCCTGTTTCGGTTCAAATGTTTAAATAATTTGGTCAGTATGTAAGAGAGTATAAACAGCAGTATAAATAAGTTGTATATTTGGTCTATATTCCAATATTCAAACTTCAATATTAATTATTGAACAAAAATAACTCAATATTCCCTTCACCCCTCGAAGCCTTTGATGTAACGGCTCACCTCGGCACACAATGATCGGCACATTTCGTCTAGAACGCCACAAATTGACCGCAATTAAAAGAACAATGACCAGTTTCAATTCCCTAAACTTAATTTCCTCAGTCGCAAACGTGTAACTAACCGAAAAACGCATTTATAAATAGATTAAGTAGGTACTTCATACGTTTTGCTTCAGTGGACTTGGTTTGTGCGGGCTTGTAGCCAAATTTCACAAAATGTGATGGCGGTCTCGAATTTATACAGATATATTTGTGGGAAAAGTATTTCTTGAATCTTTAGTTTATATTGATTTCTTATATTTGCGCGAATACTACATATTGAAACAAAACTTATTTTACAGATTGGTGATGATATGGTGGATGATATGGAATCCGTTTATTTTATGTACTACCAGTACGAACTATGACACTAGGACGTCAAAAACCTCAGTCATCCCGTGACCATAGATGCTGTAAAGTAGCCGAAACGCCGGAAACGTAAAAACATAAAATACACGCGATAAAATCTGTAAAATATGTTTTATTTCAATATTTTGTTTATCATAAAAACACTTATAATGTGCTGCTTTTAGTTGATCCAACTACTATTATGCCTACCAAGTGCTTACGGAACGTGGTTGAACGTCTATACTATCACATCGCATTTGATATGTTACTGTCTTTAGCGATTATAAGTTACGAAACCGATCATCTGTCTATTAAGAGGAAAATAATAATTAGACTTTTGGCCTTCATTTAGTGGCGTGGGCACACTAGGCTATCGGCACGCGTCAATAGTGACGGACATCTTTACCCATCATCACTACATTACATCAATACAAGCTTACATTTGCGGGTGAATGATCTATCAGCGCAAAAATTTGAACTTTATCTCAATCGGAAAAAAGGTGAGATTTAATATAAGCCCACATTATGAGCAACCTTTTTTTCAACGTCGCCGATGTAACTCTGTCGTTGAAAGCAGTCTAATTAAGTTTTTTAGGACCATTGAAAGTCGTTATTGATTGACAGATGGCGCTAGCGGCTATTTAAAATGGATACGTCACTTTGGATGTGATTATTAAAGTATTGTTTGGTGGATATTGTTTAAGAATAATGTACGTTGCTGTTATTAGTTTTATAGATGATTAATAATAGCTTTTCGTAATGTGTGGCCCGTAATAGATTTTATCCGTAACTTTATTACAAGATGATGTTTTATGAAAATAAAAATAGGTTAGTAAGTGATGTGACAAAGTAATCTGTGCCTATATCAGTGTGTGCAATCAAACAGGCTGTATCTCACTGCAATTACCATGTATTGGTTTTTGTAGTGGAAATGTATCTGTATATCGTCAAATACTTCATTAGAATAGGTTTGATACGTGCATTTAAAGCAGAATGTGGGCCCTGCAGGCGCGCCCGCGCCGCTCCAAGCGCGCTTGCATGAATCAAAAAGAATCCATCAACATCAACGCAACACCGATCACGAAATCCGCCATCAATCATAAACATCAGAAAGGATTAAAATTTACGTTGCACCTTCCGAAGCTCGAGTACTTACCCTTGTTTTTCTCCAACCCGTAAATACTGAGGGGCGTAAGTATGGCCGGGGGGCGGTAAATATTATCGAGGGGGAGAGGGGGACTACCCCCGCTTCTGTAGGGGGCACTATCCCTTATCGCGAGCGTTACCCTCACTGGCGGCGGCGGCGGCCGCTAGACCGCCAAAATGTGGGGCAAATCGATTTCTCTGCCCCATTTTTGTGCATCTGGACCGGGATCGATTTTTAACTCGCTCCCGCGCGATCGATATTTTCATATTATGTCGTCAGCGTTACATTTTTTTCTGTGGCGGAAACTATTTTGCTCGTTAAAATGAAAACAATGTTGTTACTGGACCGACTATAATAATTTTAAATGTGTTCGGCGTCGAAATAAAATCATTTTATATCAGCTGTAAATTACTTATTTAATCTGAGTGCAAAGCACATCGATATTCCAAGGCGAAACCGATATCTGCTGTGACCCGACGACTATAAAATATTTATAATTGGCATCATACATTATAACTCGCGTATCTACATAAGAAGATAGGTATCTATTTTTACATTGTACATTTTACAAGCAATGATTTGTAATGAAAATGCCTTGCCCTAGAGCTCTTAAAATCTATTTGTATTTTCATTCATTACAGCTGTAAAATACAATATTTTTACTCTAAACGCAAAAATATATTTCCCACGTTTTTTTTGATAATTTACGGTATAAGAACACAGAAAATAGCAGCTAAGTCGGTACCCAGGTAAGCTTCTACCTAATAATAACAATTTAATCAAATGAGAGAGACAAATTAAAAAAATAATGGATCATAAAAATAGGTCCACCCGTTCTTGAGTTAAAAAATATGTAACTAACACGACTTTGTTTTATATGTATAGAGAAAATATGTTATTTTTATGTTTATAACACAAAACTAATCTAAAAGTATTTTTGAAAATATGTGTACGACCTTATTAATATCGCAACTTAGATAACTTTGTCGTTTCAAATTATTTAATAAAGCATAAAGCAAAAGTAGCTGTGCATGCCTAGTATTACAGCCTACCTCGTATTCACTTTGGCATGTTACATTGTTGAATTTATAAACCGTGATTTGATTAAAAATAAACAACAGGCAGGTTATAAAACGCAATTTACTATCTTTTAACTGGCAACCTCCGAGGCGTATTCGATACTCGTCATCTCATACTAAGTTTTTTATCGTTTCTGCATTTTAAATTGTTGCGAATCTTTTATTAAGTTTTATTATAAATCGTATATCACCCTTTAACGAGGGCTCGCATCGACTTAAGTAGCCCTTATCTCGTTCGTTTCTTTGTTATACATGTATCTGTGTTGGTGTATCTGACGTTCATAGCTCGGGACCTATGAACAATATTTTACATTATAAGTCATTTATTTAATAAGAAATTATACTATATCTAACAACATATTAATAAATTAAAATTAAAATAAGATCAAAATTAAAATTTAAATGAGGCATGTTTGAGAATGCAAAAGCAATACTTTATATTTTACATAACTTACATGATTAATTTATTTCTCCAATTATTTTGTCACACCCGCGATTGTATTTTCAGGATAACCGCCTTGAAAGGAGAACACACACTTAACGTATATTTTTGACTGCAGTGTTAATTCCTCCGAAAACAAATTTTCCTTGTTAATAACATATTCAGCCTTATAAAAGTAGATAGCTACCTATATATGTGTGTTACTTTAACCATCCGTGTTTTGGAAAATTGACAATCTCGTCGGTATAGAAGGCAAGGGAGCATTCGCATAATAAGACCCTTTGCAGTTCTTAAATTTAGAAGCAGCTTGAAAGAAGACTCCGGGAATAGCTCGCTCTCGATCCTAGCTCGCCATTACAATGACTACTGATGTGGTCTATCACTTCTGACTTTATTTTCTTTTGTTTTTAAAATACAGATATTATAGTATTATGTAAAGGTACAGGCATCGAAAACCTCTTCTTGATATGACCTATATCTTGACATTTTATCAGAGTTCGTCGCCTTATTAAATTGTTAAACTTCCTAGCTCTATATCTAAAGTGTGCGCCCTAAGAGATAGCTTGAGTGCGCCTCAGACATTTCAGAGTGCACTTTAAATCTGCTCTCATAATTCAGAGCTATAGTACGTATTAATACAGACGCTAAGCACAGATTAGTAAAAAAAAATCTTTGCAATTAGATGCACAACGCCGCAAGTTGATACGGTATCATGAGAATACCGACCAAATAGCACATGATTTGGTGTGATTTCATAATAGGAAGACTAATAATTAATGTGCGAAGGAATTTCTTGTTGCGTTCCTAATCTGAGTATCTTTTAAGTAAGTTTAAGAACTCAGATAATCTATACATGTCTTATGAAATTTTAAACTTACATATTGTATTTATTGTTTTGTCACAATTATTATTATTACCATCATATTTAATCTCAACTTATATCTACTTGCCTTTGTACACCGTACTAATAATAATTTATAAGCCTGATTTTAAATTGGAAATTAATAATTTAAAAAAAAGTATTATATTTAAAAAGAAAATCATATTTGGTTTGGTTTGACGTTGTCCTATCAATTGAAGTTTATTTATATTTTCCTGAGCATAGCACATTCATACTTGCAATTAGAACAATATCCAATCCATCATTTTCTCGCGGCATTCATACGTTTATAACCGTTCATCTCATGTTAAACGGCAATGACTCCTTCTTACTATAATTAAACATGATTGGAGCTCAACACATGGTGAGTCGCAATTATAAGACGTTACAACGGCTACCGGCGCTCTATGTTACACGCCATGCGATTATTTCTATCAACCATTCAATAACTAACTAACATAGAGGTGAATATTAATTAATTGCGTTCGCATTGTCGATTTTTTAATTGTTCTGGTTTTTCTTTGAATAAGATAACCAACGATAACAGCTTTTTTAATTCGTTGATAGGCTATTATGGACATTAGGGCTGCGCTAATTTTGAAACAACGTCCAACGCTATCAAATTGAGGCTTATTTCCTCGAAAAAATACGCGTGCTTGCGACCCCCGCTCGCAGCCCTCAGTGACGCGGTGCCGTTTGAAGTTCCACGGGAAGAAAACGCACATTTCGATTCCATTCAAATCCACAGTCATGAATGAACCGAATGAGAAAGAGACTGTCGTATATTTTGACGCTGCGTGCGAGTGAGATGCAATTTCAATAGTACGCGAAACGGAAATAGGCCGAGATAATTCCGTCTAGCCGGGAGGGATTCCCTCGTGTCACTTGTGTGCGTTCGTTTTTCCGATTGTACGGTGGATTTCGAGTGTCGGCGTGCACTCCGCCGACAGTCGGAGGGCGCTCTGTCGGTGTTCGTTTGGATTCGGAGGCTCCCGTATTCATTCTTTCGTTTCCGTCTGCGGCCCGGAGTTCCCCAGCTACTTGTTGATCATTCGTAATAAATTGCCTCCATGATATTCCCATTGTGGAACAGTTTGTCGCTTTACTGCCGAAGGAAATTGTGTTTCCTCGACCCACTCGAGTTTATTTGCTGTCCAATTGTGAATGTAATTGTGTAAGTGTTATTGTTGTTTTTTGTTTTATTTTGAAATTGAGTTATGTGTGTGATGGAGTTAACTTCTACCTGTTATTGTTATGGATGAGATCAGCGTCTTTCACCTTCTCTTTCATCTGGCTCATACAGCTAATTCATGGCACTGCTTATCTAGGCTTTACTTCAACTGTTCCTTCCAAAATCTTCATTATGAAAATGTGTGCAATCTCGTCATCTCCGTTCATCTGTCTATGTAATAGTAAGAATCTCGACGCCTCGGTCGCCTACAATTTATTACATCGTATTGTCAGCGTCACACCTAATTTACACCTTCATTATTCCACATGTATCGTTGAATAAAGTAATATTGATTGTACAATGTAATGAAATTAGTGAGCAATTAGTATGGGGAAATGTAGAAAGTAATGTAGGTATTCGCGTGGGTGGTTGTCTGTTTCGATAGCCGATAAAGCGCGCAGCGAGCCGTGGCCCGAGCACAGTGCGGCTCGGCGCGCTGCGGCCGACGGCACAATACTTACTAGCATTGAGAAAAACATTATTAATGACCAAAACTTTACTAGCAGTTTATAATACGCATGAAATACTAAAATAGTTAGTATCTTCTTAAGTATGTTTGAATATTTTCAGTACTTTTTTTTATTATATTTCTTTTGCTTCTATTGTCAATAAGTATCTTTAAAAGCCGTAGAACTGATGTTGCAGTACAATTTATTTATTAGGGGTAAGATGCATAACCTAACACTATTAATTACTTATATTTGCTCAACTTGCAGAACTGTTCAGCTCAACAGACGTACTAACAAAAGAACGGAATTCCATTTGTTCTTCTTTATCTTTATGTAAGATGAAACCTAAAATAAACATTCTATTTGGACTGTGAATAGAAATCTAGAAAGCCAATCGGCTCAAATGTAGCTTTATTTTAGAAAATATCTATACAACAATAATGTATTTAGTTTTTTATTTGCACATGGTTTGCACATCTCAAATATATTTTAACAGGAAAATGTAGTGAGATTGCTAGTAAATTACTTTTATTTTCACACAATTTTTCATGCAATCGATTTGCAAAAAAATGTTAACTAGATGGGTACAATAACGAGCAAAATATTTAAATCAAAAATCATACACTAAATCAGTTTGATAAGTTACATTATTTTCATTACATTTAATATTCCATAGATTTTATTCTTGATTTAGAAATGGATGAAGACTACGGATTAACTAATTTGTCACAAGTGTCTCAGACACTGCATTGCAGTGTCTTGGTTTAATATTTCAATGAGAATCACTGCTTGGACCAATGCCAGTCGGAGTTCCGACACAACATTCACGACAATAATGTAGGTATACTCCATACTCGTGGATATGGGCTAGATAATAAAAGCAAACATATCGTGAATATGCTCGCACATTAGCTAGATAATAAAATATTAAAAAAATGATAATACTATAGCAATTACTCCATTTATCATAACAAAACAATAATAATCATTTTACAGAATTACTCTCAAATAGCGTTATATCTAGGAGTATAGTAATAAAAAATCTCACGATGATCTGTTTAATGTCAGCTACAGTTCGGCGCAAGCGCCGCGTTTGTCCGACTTTGTCGTCGTCGCTTAATTATTGAACGTAAATACAACTCTAACAATGCAGTGAGAACCTTTATCTTTTTCATAACCAGTAAATATACACCTATATGTTTTTTGAACTAGCAACAAAAACGCTTCCAAAGTTCTCCGACGCACCTACCGGCTCTACAAAGGTAATGAGGTAGTTATTTCAGTCCTTTGTTTATTTACAAAATATCACTCCGTTTGAAGGCGGACCATCAAAATGAGTCGTAAAGCTGAAAATTCCATAAAAAGTCGTGTTGATGACCTCCGTAATTGAACCTCGCTCTTTGTAGCAGAGACAATGGACGGAACAGTGCGCTTTGATTCTATTGATTGGACAAATTTGTAAGTCGATAAGTGTAACGCCAGGACTTGAATGAAAAAACTACCCACTCACATATTCTCACAAACAAATGTAATAAACTTATTGCTGACGAAAGAGTAGGTCTCTTTCCTCAGCAATCGATATGAGAGAGGAAAAGAAAGTTTAAGTAATTGAAGTTTATTTTCGCATGATCTTTCATTGTTAATATTTTTTGTAAAGGGCTAGTAAATCAACTGCATTAAATAGATGACATAAAAGAGTTGGAGAAGTGAGTCAGTGAACACCCCTGCAGCTTCTTGGCTCCAAAGGTAACACGACACGCACTCGTTTATCTGCTGTCGAGCAATTATTGAAGCGTGAAAAGGAGCATCCTACTATTATTTACGCTGCGTTTTATAATGCGGGCGTTCCGTTTTTCAAAATATCACATTTCGTATTGCACAGTACAATGACATCCATTACTTTTACTCTTAATTATAATCTAACACTTTAAAAAAGGTACTTACTATCTAGCCTTTCTAAAGCAGAGCGCATGAGCGTTTGTTACTTGTCATACTTGAGTCAGAAGTATCTAAGTACCCATAAGTATCCAAATCCAATTAACTTTGTACCTATTGGCATACCTACTAGTAGGCGAAATACATCTTAGAATTGTTAAAACTTGGAATAAATCAGAAAAATCTCAAATTGAAATACTTTTTTTAATTGTTCGACTTCTGATGACGATTGTACATTCGTGACCGATTCGGCAAAAATGTTGAGTGTTGATTTTATTTATGTAAAAAAGTTGAGCATAAAAACAAGTTATTTATGTTAGAAATAAGATTTCTTTGTCGACTGCATTAGTGGAATCGTAATAGTGGAAACGTGTCAATACAAATTAGTTTGATTCAACGACCGCCGGAGAATGGCAACCGACCATTTTTTATTTGGTTGGTTATTTAGTTATTTTTAGTTGTGATCAATAGAAATCACATTTTTAATCATAATGCTCACTTTTATCGTTTTTGTTATTTCTTTTATTTGAATAAGTAAGTACCTTTACATATAACGACTTTATTACAATAAACCACAAGTAGAGCAGTACTTAGATACCGTGAGAAAGAACAACTACCTAAGTAGGTAGGTAACTACCAACTACCTGTCTACAAGTGGCAATTACTTATTTTTCTCATAAATTAGGTACCTACATTAATTTAATACTATTAACTAGTCGTAGGTACTACTACATCTGGTACTATTTAACTATGTAAAAAGTGCTTAAAGATTTCCAAATCGCTTCCTAAGAAAATCCTTGACCGAATTTATTATTTTGTTTCATACCTACTTAATATTTAAATTTACCTGCCTACCAATTTAACTTAAAACAAATAATATTATATTAAATAATAAATCGATGAGAATTATTAAGAAAGAAGTTCTTTAGCTCGAAAACCTCTTGAAAAATATGTTTCTATGATGTCAAACAAAATTGTGAGCCAGAGCAGAGGGGCCGCATCGGAGACAGGCTCAGGCCGACCCAAACGTTTCCGCTTACCGATAAACAAACAAAAATTAAATATTACAAGCGCAAAGCGCCAATACGAGCGAAAAAATTAAACTTTACGCCTCCCAGATGCACACTCCCCGCAGACATTACATTTTTAAAATCACATTCGGGGGGCAACTGGGGAAACACTGATATAGGCCTACCCGGACGAGCGGCAACACACAACAAAACAAGATTTTTTAATCTAACTTTACCGTTTGTAAAAATTACTATTTAAAAATTCACGGCTGAGCCACTAATTAACAGAGATTTAACCCTTCCGTCGCCGGCCGAAGCTCACTTTATTATTTAGCCCGGTGGAAATATTTTGCGCGTATTAAAATGTGCAAAATTAATGGAGCGCACGGTACTCTCCGTGGAGCAGTAGAGAACATTACATTTTATAACACATTATAACAAGTATTTGTTTTATAAGCGTTTGACACTTTTAGCTTTTAGTATTTTATTCACTTAATTGTATAATCAACATAGGTAATCGGCTTCAGGCATTAGGCCTATATACATAATGATACATCGTATTGTTGAAGCACTCTGTTAAATATATATGTAGTATAGTTGTAACAAAAAGTTGTTACTAACTATTTAAACCTCGATATACCTACATCATCTCATTAGTAAAATTAAAAAAACACGAAATTTTGTAATAACCATCACACAATATAATTTAGCCGGCTATTGAAATCATATTATTAAAATTAAAACTCAATCCGCGAAATTAAAATAAAAAAAATAAGAGACACAAAACCATAAATGCAACATAAAAGAGGTAAACCAGTCACAGATAAATAAAAAAAAACAAGCCTAGCTTCCTACCTGCAACAAATATGACAACTGGTCAAATTGTATGGTCACTTAGGACAATATTAAATTGTCAAAACAATTGAATCTTTGAAAGATAAGTATTGCATATAAAACGTACCTTGCCGTGGTGCAGTCCCTGTACAGCACGTCGAAATCCTTGCAGGACAGGAGCTTGCACCGATTGACGCCTGGCTGTATAGCACCGAGTCCGCGTAGGATTCGAACCTGTTCCACATTGCACACCAGTGGCACTATGTCCAGTCTTTTTAGTTTTGTGTACACCGTGTGCAGTCCGCCGACTAAATGTTTCAGGAAAAGTTCAAATGCTTGCGGCAAGCACAGCATCGTGTCGCCTTGGATGATGAATGCTGCTACTTTTTGACCACGATAGTCAACCAGCTTGCACTCGTTGGCCGAGGGGTCCGATGTGGAAATAGGCGGTGGGCTGCCATAGCGCGGCGGCCCGTGGTGGTGCGCCGCCGCCATCAGCTCTAGAGGTGAGTGGTGCATCATCTGCAGCGAGCCCAGCAGGCCGAGCCCCGGTGGCGGCAGCGGCATCCTCGGCGCCAGCAGCTGCGGCGGGCTGAGCCCCCGCGCTGGGGATGCGCCTTTCACCCTTGGCGAGCCCCCGGAGGAGCCGCTCACCTCGCTCGCAGTCGACGCTGAGTCCACGGCGGACTCCATGCTCGTAAGATATGACTACACACGCATCACACGCCCGTCGTGCGCGCTGTTCCGCGCAACAATAAATAAAAAGCCCGAGTGAAACGAGGGCGCGGCCGCGTGCGCGCGCCCGCCCCGACAGCCGAGTTTCATTGGCCAGCCGGAGCTGCAAGTTTAATTCGATTGGGTAACGGCATCGTCGCGGAGTCTCCGCCTCTTTTTTCGTTGCGTTGCGTTACGAACGCGCGAAGAAACGTTCCTGTTTCTTTTGGGTGTTGTGTGGAGCGGTCGCGCGTCGGGGGTGTATTGATAAGAATGTCACCGGTAATCAATATGAGCCTAGATGCCGACGTTCTTGGAATGCATGTACTACTGCCAACTGATATACTTGAGGCTTAAAACTGGCCACAGATTATATTTTTCAATTGTTTGATTACTTTGATGAATGTCACCTCTACACGTTCTAACAATGACTTTATCTAGGAAGGAATTTAAGAATATCGTTGAAATGTAAATATAAATAAGTGTTTTTTTTTCAATCACCCCAACTTCCCCTTGCATGTATTAAAAAAAGATTTAAATACGTAGTCGCTGTGTTAGCGTCTTATATTAAAATATTTTTTTAAATATTCTTTTTTTTACTATGTAGGTAGGTATCTACCCACACATCTGAGCTTAATATATGTAGGTAGCTAGACTTAGGTGTAACTAAGTAGGCACCTACCCTGGTAATGTTGGATGCGTAGTGTTTTCGACATTATTATGAGACTGATTACAATACAAAGGGGTTGGAAGTGTCGAAACAATAGCGATCTCAAAAGCTTTCGACAACTTCGCGAAACTACCGAAAGCCACTCGAATGGGTTCCGTCTTTACAACCACGTTATCGTTTGCGGGCGTATAGTTGAAGTTCACCCCAATCTACTCTTTATTTCTAATGCGATAATACTCAAATTTAATTTTATGATGGTGTGATTTTAATTTCGCCGCATAAAGTTCTTTGTTCAGGATGTTTTTCAATGATTATTCTTTATAAATTTCGTGTCAAATACGGTATTATAATAATATTGGCGGCGTACTCTGGACTCTTCTGTAATTTTAACCGTTATGTTGGGGGTATTTTTTTATATTTTACTGTGATATTGTTCTCATGTGGAGACCCACAATATTGGTACTTCCAGGTCAATCCCGTGGAGAGGCAGTCCTTCTGTGGCTGGGCAAGGAGTGTAGGGCCGACATACATTGAGATGAAGTCAGTCTCAATTAAAAAAAAATGTTTCCAACCATGTGAAAATTGTGTTTTTTTTTAAATTTACCCAAGTCTCGAAATTTTGTGTTCTGTTATTTTCTGATAACAAATGCGTTAAAGAAGCTTTGAGGCTTAGAACATCCGTTCTGAATCAGCCTGTATAAAAAAGTTAAACGATTAATATTGAATAAGTTATTTTCTCACAAGCACTGACCGCGACTTGTACGCGTGGACTTTAGTGGTTTGGCTATGCCGCGAGAATCCTATCATTTCCCGGGATTAAAAGTATATTTTATGTTGATCCAGGCTATAAGCTACCAACATGCCAAGTGTCATTAGGTCCTATAATTCGTTACGTAGATTTCCCGTAATGCGCGAACAGACGGACAAAAAATTTTTTTGTCCGTCCAAAAAATTGCCTACTCCTGCGCCAGCACCATACAGCCTGAGGCCCTGTGCGAGATATGTAGAGCTACTTATATTAAACTGTGCAACTTACTGGATTTATAACTCGGTTTGTTGAAAAAAATATATTTATTTGGTTTTTAACGGTAAGCAGAGGATTACATTTTGAAAATGTTCAATTTTAAGCAATATGGAATGAACAGAAAAAAACTGTTGGTTTAGTATTCAATTGGCGTCACGTGACAGTATACAGTGTGAAATATAAATAATTAGCACGTTTTATAAATAACTCTATATGTAATTAAGATTATTGTAAGAACATTAATAAACATGTCGAGTAATTAAAAATAAATTTCCAATAATCCTGAAAATAACTGTAAAAAGATACATACATATGTTTATATAGAGAATCAGTCTATCTACTTGCTTATAGTATAACCAGAAACCAGTGAGCAAATTTATTTTTAGATCATAGATGAGTAATTAAAAGTACCTAACTGCCAAATTATCTGTACCTAAGGCGAGGAAAGAATACATACGTCTGGGCGATTATCTATACATATAAATAAAATTGGAGTGTCTGTTTGTAATATTAAAATAACCGCTTTTTACTAAATGCATTTGGATGTATACACGGTACCTATACCGAAACAACAATTTTTACAATTTTTGTCTGTCTGTCTGTCTGTCTGTCTGTCTGTCCGTCTGTCTGTCTGTCCGTCTGTCTGTCTGTCTGTCTGTCTGTCTGTCTGTTTGTTCCGGGTAATCTCTGCAATGGCTGGACCGATTTTGACGGGAATTTCACTGGCAGATAGCTGATGTAACAAGGAGTAACTTAGGCTACTTTTATTTTAGAAAAAAAAATAGGATCTCTCGAAAAAAAATTAAAACCAATGTTGCAGCGCTGCGCCTGACTAAAGTTTGATAGCAACAATCTGCAATGCGTCCCGCGGGATCAGAACGCCAGCAGGCTGTTACCAACGGCTTAGTCTTTGTTAAATACCACGCGGACGAAGTCGCGGGCAACAGCTAGTCAATCATATATCAAAGATAATGGCGTGTCACCCAGTACGTGGTGGAAACAAAGAACAATGTTATCTATATTTACCCACTGAAACACTGGGTACTCCCAAATCGTTTGGTATTAAAAATGTTGTACGCGTTAAGGCGGAGACCAATTTCATGGAAATTTACAAGGTGTTTAATTAATAGCGTAAAATATTTAAGAGGTTCACGAGTAGACCGCACGTTTATGAATAAAATGTATACTTATTTAAGTCAATACTCTATTGATTTCTTATATCTACACGAATACTACACATTGAAATAAAACTATTTTTTTCGGATTTTATCGCGTTTATTTTATGTTCTAACGTTACCGACGTTTCGGCTGCTTTACGGCAACCATGATCGCGGTGAAACATCGGAAACGTAAAAAAAATGGATAAACGCAATAAAATGCGAAAAAAACCGTTTTATTTTAACAAATTGGAGCTATAGAAAATATTATACAAGTACTTATACATTTTGTAACAAACAAAATTGTTATCAATTAAAAATAAACTGATTATTTAAAAAAAACCCAATAACCCGATTGCAATAACACTTCACCGAAAAACAAGGTCTAGATTTTTTTATAGTAGTAGGTAGCAATGTAGATATTTTCTAAAGGGTTTTCTGCAGATGTTTCGGCCTGCACCGTTTACCCACACAACTAAAATACTTGCATCCCTTTCTTTTATTGCACATTTCAGGTGAGTTGAAAGGGAGGGGCGTTTTAAATAAGAATTCCAATGTTTTTTTTCGATAGCCACTTAAAAGTTATAAGATCTTACAATCGAAGATACTCCAACAACCAAAATAATTTGGTGGTTTTCTTTAAGTGTAAATCTATTTCATTTTTACAGCAATTAATACGGGTTGTAATTTTCGAATGACACAATAAATAATGATGTTGATTTTGAAAAAAAAACCTGAAGATCATTAAAAGAAAGAACCACCACATTAGCCTTAACAAAGCTCATTGAGCCTGCGCATAAAACACTGAACATTCTCTCCCGAGATAATCTCTAGTTCTCACTATCAACTGACAAACAAATTAACAGCTCTTAGCTTATCTCGACCCGGCTGCTGTTTCAAAACATATTTGTACTCTTACGTGCCTAATTGGATTTGTGTCACGCATTACCATCTGAACGACATCGGCTGGTTTTAATGTACAATATTAATAATGATATTGCCAGACGAAAATACCAAATGTACGGTCCCAATAATAAGCAACGCTTGTTTTACCTAGGGCAAATGTAAAATTGACTAGAAGCGTTCCCAGTAGGTATATATTGTATAGTATTAAACATCCATGACTCGGGTATAAACATTCGCGCTATCTCAAAGAGTTTCGCCCCGACCAACACCCTTGGTACAGAACGCATCACTACATTTGTACCAATCAGATAGTCGAACTTATCATCATCATCCCTTATTATTTGGGATCAGTACATACAATCTATCGATTTCATAATATTCCGATCGAAAACTAGTCTTGCTAGACCTACCGCACACTTTCATATTATTGCTCACGCAAGCTCAAATCTTCAACGTTTTTCTTTCTCTCTTTAAACATTTTCAAATTGCTATTCCAATTCTGGCAGGCGTTGCTAGCGTTCGGTTCATACAACGCCACTCCTAAAATATTACAAGGGCATATGGCAACAGTATTTAATTTTGCAGATAAGCAAGAAAGAATTTAAACGCAGTTCGGTAGAGTACAGATTATGAAATAACCACATTTTTCATGAATCGGTACTGTATAGAGTGATTATCAGATTCAGAACATACTCATAGCAGCCCTCCTTAGGGTTCAGTGTAGAGACTGGTAACATTAATAAGTAACATTTCCGGTGTAAAAATGAAGAGATAAAAGGGATTAGTCCACAAAAAGTATCGGAAATAAATGGCGTTTGTGAGCAATAAATCGGGCTCAACATTGCGAAGCTGCAACAGACTGCGCAGTCTCGTTAAACTTTATTTTTATATTAAAGCCGTAACTTTGGACGCGACGCCCAACAAATATAATCCCCGCCGTGAAATGTGAATTTTACGTACATATTAATATTAAACTGAATTGTTCATTTATGGGGACATGTTACCTATAGCTGGTAGGTAAACATCTTATGAGCTAAGTTGTCTATTGTTGCAATGGTCACTCGAATGTCTCCACCTACCGTGAGCACGACATGAAAAAAATCTCTTGATTGCAGCATACCTAAATATCTAACTAGGACTTAGGGAGTTCAAATTGACTTTTTCCAAGGCAGAGCAGAATATAAGGTGTAAGATGAAAGTTATTAAATAATACCGCATGTAATCAGCGTATTCATAATAATAATTAAGAGTTACATTTAAAGTTATGAGATGCTTATAGGTAAGTATAGCGAATAATTAACGTGTGACCTAAACACACATTGAATAAGTTGAACAACGAGAAAACCGCAGGCCATAAACCAATTAATTACATTGCTTTTCACCACACGGGCCCAAAGTGCAGTAAATAATGCCACCGATAGGTGGATCGCGTCCCCGCCGATCCGAGCGTCATGCATTTGCCGGTGCACCAACTAGGAAATTAAATTTGTTCACAATGCGAGGTGCCACCGCTACGCTTCCAATAATTTATGTTTCCACTAATTTGCTTTCGACGTCGCTTTGTTCGGTCGGCCGGACTTTACCGGCTCTAACGTCATTATAACTAGTTCATTGGGTGAAAAATTCAACTTATTACTTATTTACAGATTCTATGGCGTTTATTTTATGGTTTTACGTCTTGTCTATCCTCCTGTGACCATGGTTGATGTACAGCAGCCTAATCATCGGGAACGTAAAAACATAAAATAATCGCGATAAAATCTGTAAAATAAGTTTTATTTCCAACTAGACTTATATTCTTCACATTGGGCTTGTATTATTTGTGATTTCACTGGCAGATAGCATACAGGGAATAACTTAGGCTACTTTTATTTTAGAAAAACTTTTTTGTTAAATACCACGCAGACGAAGTTGCGAGTAACAACTAGTTTTAAATAAAATAGACACTTTGATGTACTATAGGTGAAATGAATGTCCACACAGATGAAAGGGCGGCATTAAGACACCTCTTACACATGAAACGTAATGCAGTACAGTATGTTTACGGAGGTGTAACTCAAGTCTCACTTTGCGCTCTGCTTTGAGCGGCGTTTTGCTTTTGATGTAAAAAACATACGTCTCTCCCTGCAAAAGAGTCTGCCAATATTGACTCGGCTTGCTTCACACCAAGACGTGGAAATCAACTAGCAGGGTATCATTATTCTGAGTTACTGAAAATAAAATGCTTATGTAGAAATAAACCAACCGTAACTTACCTAATTCATCAGAACTCAATCGTGTTTTACAAGAGTAAGAATATGTAATATTGTATATCTAAGCAGCATCAATAAAGGTTTAACAATAATAGTGTAAAATATTTTAAGAGTCCATTTTGATCCAGGTAAGCTGTTAAAATCACATTCCTGAAAAAAAAATCAAATTATTAAAAAAGTCATACTAAGTCCGCGATAAAACGGTATACTGTCTCGCTTTCTCACAGAAAAATCAAACACTGTATACACATATATTGTATATATAAATATGATCGTTATACCTACTTGTTGACCCCTGAAATATTTAACATTACTTTTGTTAAGCCTTGTATATAAAAATATTTTTGGCAACAGATGGACCAAGTCCCATTAAATTTTGCCCAACCATGCATCACATCACGGTTCTTTGATACTCGCACAGGCTCCCTGCAATCGCGTGTGATATCTACGGTCCACGCACGTGAAGATCTTGTGGTCACCATTCTATAACACTTTTGTCCCAACGCCCATCGGCTCTTCAAGCTATTATGCCCAATGCAACTTCAACTTTGAATTCTTAGAGGTCTGTCGGTTGATACAGTTCGTCTACAGATTTCCGTATATTGTAATTAGCAGAATGTAGCTTGAGTAAAATGAAGTAGATAGGTTAATACACGTATATTACTTATTTTAAAACCAGAAAAAAGACTATCTACATAGTTCAGTGCAGGTCAGTTGAGCGTCGACGTGGTCCTACACGGCCCACGGCCCAAGATCTCAGAATAGTCGTCCCTCGCTTGCACTCGTAAGAGCCAACTTTGTTATTTTTCCCAGTTTTCATCACTTCACGCTCAGTCTGTCTTTTGATTCAATGGCTGTGTAATGTGCTGTTGCTGCATTTATTTTGCACTCTTACCGTAGTGTTGTGAGTTTATTTTGCATTCTCTTGGTGTCGCCAGTTATTCCCCGCCGCTTTGAAGTCAAAGCTCCTTTGACTCTGCGGGGCGGCTTAGTCGACGCTGACCGCAGTATGAATGATACTTTTACGCTGAATACCTAGCCTTATGTGCATTTTGTTAGTTTTTTGTAGCTGTATGTGCCTTATTTTTTGTACTTAAGAACGACAAAGAAAATAAGTGTATTAGGAATCCTATTATATCTCGTAACTCGCTTCCGATAATGACGGTAAATACATAAGTAGTTACCTATTCAAATGGTGATTATGTTTATCAACACAACAGTTTGAATACATAAAGTCCTTGGCCTCATTTTATTTTTACCATTGCAGTTGCAGGTCTAAATTTTTTGTATAAGGTGTGACCTTAATATTAACTTATTGTTTAGTGAACATATTGTTAACGATAACGATAGCGGCGTCTCACTCTCATCAATGGTGAAAGATGAAAAATGATTTACATCCGCACGTACTGACTGTATAGCTAATACAGTGGCGGGGTGCGAGCACGCGTGATCCCGCGAAATATGATGTAGGGTTGTACGTAATCTATACATATAAATAAAATTGGAGTGTCTGTTTGTAATATTAAAATAACCGCTTTTTACTAAGTGCATTTGGATGTATACACGTTACCTATACCGAAACAACATTTTTTACAATTTTTGTCCGTCTGTCTGTCTGTCTGTCTGTCTGTCCGTCTGTCTGTCTGTCTGTCTGTCTGTCTGGCTGAGTCTTTGTTAAATACCACGCGGACGAAGTCGCGGGCAACAGCTAGTTCTTACATATGATTGTGCCTGAGACGACAAATTCACATTCGTCATACCTACATTATACTTTAGTGTCGCTTTATCTGAGATGTTCACATTTAAATCCATACGTACTCGTATTATGTAGAATTATTATTACTATTTCATTAGTTTCTAGCTAAGTAAAGCAATAATGTTTTAGTTTATATCCTTATTCAAAGTTCACTTTCTATGTAGCAGTACCAGCTGACACATAGGATATCCCATCTTTTTGAAACAGAACATAGTTTGTGGCGAATTGAATATGTGCATCTGTGTGAATCCGTGTCCACCAATGTTCCTATAGCCGTTCAACCCTAACCACCGAGCGTGTTTGGTAACAAGAAGAAGTCGGATGTCAACGCGTGACACGTTTTGAATGTACCACCGTGGTCGTAATAAATAGAATATTTTTATCGGGCGCACGCACTCTGCGCGCACAAATATTGCTTCTTCGTAATCTGCCGCCCGTCTTGCTTACATCTGAACGAGAGCGTGTGATTCAATGATCGAGAGCTTATGCTGAAGTAGACGCCTTAAAGGATAAAAAATCATTCCACTTTTTTTTAAATTTTAGTGTATAGACTGAGGTGGTTAGATAGGTCAAAATATTTTTTTGGATAATTTATTGTAATATAACATTCGTTTCCACCGATTATCATCTCAGTTGATATCACGAACCCATCCAGTTGAAGTGCTAAAAAAACTGAAATGACAATTTGTATGTGCCCCCGTAGGCCCCGTAGGCCCCGTAGGTAATTGACTTGATTTTGATTTGGATTAGAGCTCAAGATTACAAAGTTAATTAAATATTTTTGTAAAAATATGGGTGTGATATTTTACTACACGGTATGATATATTGACCAACCGCTACTCCTAACTCTACATTGCTCTACGAAAACATTCATTATAATGCACCATCTGTCAATCCATCAAGCCCCTTACCAATAAGTGTCAGCTATGATTCCATATCTCCGCATTTGCTCTCTCTCTCTTAAACTACAAAAAAGAAAAACCATATTGATACAAATTTTTTTTTTCATAGTTAATAGTTATTTTATACATTTTCTACTCTATATATTGGAACTTGCATAAGGCGAAAAAAAAAACCGAAAAAGATTTAGTACACTTCAATGCATTAAGCATTTTTTATCGATTTCATTGCTTCTTGACTCTACTCTACCCTACCTATAAGGTATAAGACCTGCACAAGTACATAGGTAGATACAATAATATATCTGAATGATTTCGAATCAGTTCGAGAATAAAACAACGATCAAGAAGATAACTAGACAGACGTAATCCAATTTCGAAACTCGGTAGAGCTTTGAAATTGTTTTTTTTTGTATTTCGTAGATACCTACAGATTTTTATTTTCATGATCCTGAACGGAAAGCAGTCCGGTGGAGTGTTTTAATGCGGCAGCCTTGCCGATAAACACGTCTCGCGCAGATTTAATTTAAATTTTTGCAACACTTTACCGTATTTGATGGAAGGGAGGCTTAAATCTTTGATTGATCACATGCAGTTGGCAACACCACAATACGTATAGGATTTTTGAGAATGTGATAAAACTGATCGCTGTTATAAATATTTATGAATTTAAATTAAGTCATCTGCGACTTTGGCGATTTTAAAGGGTGTTGATTTGGATGTTTTTAAATACCCTATGTAGTTATTACTTGATGGTTGGGTACAAGTTTTCTTTTAAACTCTGCTTATTGCTACTAATTCTGATGTCCTATTACTTAAGTGCTCTGGAGCGAGCTGACTTTCAGTTACTCATTAGGGTATCTCGATTATCCTCTGTCACAAGATCTGACGCCCGACCATGGTGCGTGTATGCCGGGCATAGTTGCAAAGCGTACGTAGTTAATTATTGTCTATGATCTTATTTTAAAATAGTACCTAAATGTCTCGCATATTGTGATCCCGCGATATTTAGGACGTGCTTTCGGTGAATTTTAGCGATTCTCAGCGCTTCAGAGCGGTATTTTGCATCATACGTGAGTAGGTAATCTCATTAGTAGAACAATGGTGGCGCCTAATCTGATGCGATAGCACGATGCGCCACTTCCAGCGCTGCCCGGAAATATATAATCTGATTACAGATAAGTATAATACACA
The DNA here is from genome assembly GCA_905333125.1 of Pheosia tremula. Taxonomy (NCBI): domain Eukaryota; kingdom Metazoa; phylum Arthropoda; class Insecta; order Lepidoptera; family Notodontidae; genus Pheosia; species Pheosia tremula. The sequence continues at coordinate 6,084,958 of HG995404.1, read as the reverse complement.
ACCTTTCAGTTTGTTGGTTGTTATTAGCGATATTAGATAAATATTGGACGCATAATTTATTCGTTACAGGTGCTGGCTTTTATTACCTATAAACAATCTTGCTGTTCCTTTTTTTTTATTACATTATAGGCAAGTATTTGATCTCGATCTCACCTGATGGTAAGTGACGATGAGATCTACGATGGAGCATACTTGCCTAGGTAGGAAGGCGGCATCCTAGCGCATTTTAGCCTATGTCAACCCCCCACATCTCAACGAAAATGTTCTTAAATTACCTACTTACGCTATTTATATTATACACACACCTACCTAATATTTATCAAGTAGGTATACCAACAACCTATTTCGAAACATTTTATACGCATGTCAACAAATATAAACATCGTAAATCAACAACAAAAACCCAATGTTTCCAAACGAAAGATATTTAAAATTCCCCAAGGAAACGGCTACTCGAAATGCGTAATTCGACATAGCGATCCCCGGTCACTGGCTAAAATGTAAAATGGCTCCCTTGCATTTTTTTCCTAAGTGCCATAAAGTATGACATTTATTACGGTCAGATCTGCCTCAACCACTATTGATAGGCAAATGAGAGAGTTTTTTAAAAGAAAAACGATGTCTGTTTTTTATGTGTTCTTTGGATAAGGATGTTTTAAGAAGTTGCGACTTGCTTGCTCTTAACGACCGCTTTTCTATGTTTTTGTGTCCTCGCTGCTTTTGATGGTTCAACCTTCGAGCGAAACTTGACTTATCGATGTCGCGTAATGCGCAAACTTGACCCTGATTTTACAACGAGTACCTACTTATCTAAACGCTCTTCCTGTAGTTGGTTAGATTTGCTACAGGTTTACGTAAAGTTAGCAGTAAATTCAAATGCAAATATTACTATATCAGCCATAAAACACGCATTATTTAATTAAGTAATGAGTTATGTATGTATACATTTTATTTAACCTTTCCATCGTATTTTTTGTTAAGTTTGCTGATGCAAAGATACTTTATTTCATACTTAAAGCTATGAAAGAATCTCGAAATTGAGCTAGCATTGTCGATAAGGGCAATAACTCAAGGAATAGGTCAAGTACAATGGTGAATGCCACCGATAATCGTATATTAAGGCCCTTATCCCTATGAGCACCTTTGCCACAATAGAATGGAATATAATGTCGAAAAGTGGCCACATAAAAATGACATACGGTTGCCACGTAGCTTTGGATGGCGAAAAAATAGCGGGAATAAACGTCGACTGATATGGAGATGATAAAGTATATGTAAAATTTTGTAAATATAGCACAGTGTCTTATTCGTTAAAATTAAAGCACAATAATCACAAAATATTAAACTCTCCAAAAATAGACTTAAATATTTAAGATGTAAAAAACATGACTTAAGTAAGCTTAAGATACTATATTCTAATGGCATAATATACTACATTTCAATGCTACTTTATTTTTGAAATAATAACAAACAAAGCACCTAGAGAAAAAAAAATACCTCTTATAGTGCGGTGGTAAAATCGTTTCTCCCATCAGGCGGCAAATGCAAAATCGTAATAAAACTCTCCATATGATATGTAAAGTACGCAGCCATAATATTGAAAACTTCCAAAGTCCATCAATAAATGTGACGATGCGTGGGGAACGTTACGCGGTCTTATGGTATAGACATAGGGTTGCACTCTTTTACTAAATGCAAAATGCAATGTATCGATAAGAATGTATTTAGCATTTGTGTATACCCACATATTGAGTAGCTCGATTTTTATTCAATTAAAAGACTTACTTATATTGATTTCTTATATTTACGCAAATACTACACTTTGAAATAAAACTAATTTTACGGATTGTTTCGCGTTTATTTTTTGTTTTTTACGTTCCCGACGTTTCGGCTGCTCTACAGCAGCTATATGATCACCGGAGGACAACATAAAATAAACACGAAAAAAACTGTATTATTAGTTTTATTTCAAGACTTACTTATGTTATTCAGATTTAGCATTAACTTAACTAAATGCTCACATGCCTATACTTACCGATTAATAGTAGGTATATTTAAATAAGGTGCACACAGTTAGGTCAAATCATTATTGAAAATGTTATGAGGAGTTGTAACCAATATTATAATCTATACTAATATTATAAATGTGAAAGTTTGGATGGATGGATGTTTGTTACTCTTCACGCCCGAACGGCTGAACGGATCTGGATGAAATTTGGCACAGAGATAGATTATAGTCTGGAAAAGCACATAGGCTACTTTTTATCCCGGTAAAATGTATGGTTCCCGTGGGCTAGATGTTTTAATATTTCATACTTTTTATCGCGGGTAACACTGCCAGGCGCAGCTAGTTTAATTATAAACGCAAACACATGTGACGTTAATTAAAAGAACATGAACATCTTGTCATTCGATTGTCCGATCATCTATTTCTAATAGGTGGATGTCTCTAACGTCCTATCGATATGTATAAAGTTGTCGCATCCTTGTCCCGGGGCGAGAGGCGTCAAAACGCACCGACCGCAACTATCAAAGAGAAATCTTTTCCGTGTATCAATAACGCTGATCGAGGTCGACTAGACACATTGCGCTCTTTATGTCGCCCTTAGCTTACACACACGACACCGACCGAAGGCACTATAGTATCGATACCTATCGATATGTAGAGACATATCTATGTACGAATGTTATTTATAAAGTTTTTGTTTTAGTTATAATCTAATTGACAACACTATATTCTACTATTTAATTGATACAATAGGTTAGGTACGTAGGTACCTGTTGCGCTAGAAAGTTATTTATTTGCTCTTTAATATCTAAATCATGACATGACATCAGATCACGTATGGTGTTTAGTGATGATGCCTTTTTCGGATAGCGATTAAAAATACTTTTGTTTTCTAGGGTGATTAGTTCTCTGACCAAAGACATCTGAAACCGACCTTAGCTGTGAGCAGTACTGTATCTGTACCTTAATTGTGAGTGCACGGTTGCACGCCATACGGTGTAATGATGGACCCCTGGTATCAGTTTTGTAAGTATTCAAATACCGATTGAGTGATTGAAGGTTTCCATATTTTTTCTGTAGGAAACCTATCCAAGTATGATCTATAGTACTCTGACTAACTAACATATCGCTCACCAAAACCACAGTGAAAAGAGATTCTTTATCATAGTGTAATCTTCCACTATGCGTCTATGCTGTGCCCACAGATCATGGCTGTGCCTCAAGAAGGTTGTATTTATAGAGCGTGTTCATATTTCACAGACTCCACATACTAAATATATTCATAAGATCTCAACAATAGAACATCGGCTCGATGTGTTCGGGGCGTGAAATTATTTTCCTTGGTGTATGCAGATTAGGGGAGGGTGGCTGGTGGGGCTCACAGATTAGTTCCGGTTTACTTTTTATAGGATTCAGATGATAAATGTTGCCATAGGATAGACTAACGGGTGGTGCGTGTAACGTTATACAAATAAGCTTTTCAAATGACTTCTAATGTATTCACACCATTGATGGGCTGCTTACTTCGTGAAATATGATACGAGTAGATATATGTACATAGTTATGAAGACGTAAACCACCAACTCTATCGTTATTTGTAACCGACTTCAAATAGGAGGAGGTTCTCAATTCGGTTGTGTTTTTTTATATGTAGACACCACTGAATACGTGTAAAAAGTTTATTTCAGATAGATATAACGTCTTTATTATTATTTATTCTTAATATATACCTAACTATCAATGAGAGGTGGTCGCATTACTCAATTAGTCCCATTGTCCTCTCCAAGTAAGCTGGGCACCTTTCGTTAAGATTGAGTTTACGTCAATAGTGTGACACGCCTATAGACTCTATGCATTTTTGAAGTGTCAATAGCCTAGTCGTTAGAGGGTTTGCCCCGCTATTGGGAGGTCCCAGTTCGTTCCGTTAGTTCCTACTCCCTCCCCTGGACCTTTAAACTAATGACGTGTGCCTCGCTCTAACATAATTATACTTTAGCTTCATTGGGAGGAGGGCTAACAATAATAGGATGATGATGTATGTTTTACGTATTCCTAAGTTCTTAAATTATCTTAAAAAATACGTAATATATACACTCAGGGGTACAGACTTACTAAGAAGTGCAGACATAACTTAGCCAGTACCAAAGTGAAGCCGCTTTTTAATACATTTGTAGTGGTAAATGTTACCACATACATAACTTTTTACCTAGTAAACGGTCCCGGTATAGACTAAGAAGTTCTAGATGTAGTTTTTTTATGTGTGCGTGAACGTTTTGCACACGCCATTATGTTGCCTCAAGTCTAAAATATTCTAACAATTGCGTACTAAGGGTTTTAAAATGTTCAATTTTCCAAATACTCGTTTCAGTATGACACTAACACGTTCATTTGTCAAGACACAATAATTGGTGAAATGAAAATGTACTGTACGTAACAAAACAGCACACATGTCGCCACCGCCACCCTTCTATCACACTTGCTAACGGTCTAGGAGTCAGACAAAAAACGAGGAAAGTCACCGAGCAGACGGGCGGACGATTGCCGATCCCAAAACATGATTTATAGATCGGACGTCATCGGCAATACGCTTTCTATACGTCACGGGGCATGTCACCACCGCCTTCCCCGGACGCCGGGGGACGAAGCAACTGCATATACTTATTTATACGTAAACGTTAAAAAATATTTGTTTATCAAGATTTACCGATTTTCTAACTAATGCGCCATACATTTGGTCCAAACCGGCTTTCTATGTTAGTATAGACCATGTAATGTACTGAGATACAAGGCGTTTCGGGGGAGTGGAGCTCTAGCCCAAAGATATAAGTGAGTACCTATGTACAAAACGGTAGGTTCTCTAAAATGGTAGGTCTTCCTGAAACAGAGTACTTTAAAGTGTCCTGACTAAATTCCAGCATTGAGGTTCGTCTAGATGTGCCTATGTACAACACTACAGATATGTAAATATCTAAATTACTTGCTTATTAGATTTGGATGGAATTCAAAAATATTTTGCCTAAGTAAGCCCTCAAAACCTGCTTAGTTATCCAATTAAAATTAACCTTTTATTTAAAATATTACCACCCTTGTATTAGGTAACCGAAGGATCTGTAGGCGGATGCCCTAGCTAAACCCACATTTCTACAATGCTTTAGGACTTAAGATCTTAACCTTATGTAATCGGGCCACTGGGTATCAAATTCAAAGTGAAATAAGGGATTTGATATTGACTTAGTTAGGTACCTACAAACCTATCCAACTATCATATTTCTTTGCTCTACCTAGATACTCACAACCAAATCGATACGCGATTTCAACTGAGAAGATCCGGCAAGGAAATCATCAATTTATAGAGGTAGATACCTAATTAGAAACTCCAAACTTGCGTGACGTGGGAATCGCACCTAAGACCCAAGAGATGGACAGGTCTATGAGTTTGAGTATAGGCGACTCAGTTCACTGCACCTGGTACTAGTGAGCTCGATTCCCGTAGAAGGAAAATTTTGGAAATGATTTCTAGGTGATAATGAACATCGCCCAGTCCTACGTGGTACCTAAGTATAGGTAAGTAGGTAAACTTAAGTAACACTCTTATCTTCAAAAAATATCACGCACTGAACATTTGTATCAAATCGAACAATAATCGCTCATATTGTCAGTTACAATACAATTTGTTTGGAAACTCGACGCGTGAGAGAAATAATAACAAATGATTCGCGCCCTAACACCGCCTGGCGTTGAAAGATCACGCCTATTGCTCTCCTACTGATGAAAAAAATATATGATATCACTCAGCAGTAAGTAGGTACCTAAATTATTTACTTATATGTCATTAAATAAGGTGGAAAATGCTATGTAGATGAGCATTTGGCAGTGCGCTCAGTACAGGGTCATCAAAATCAAACATTTTTTAAATGTCCTACCTATAATTTGATTAATTTATATTGGAATGGTTTCTTTATTATCTAATGTTAGCCCTGTTAAAATATTAAACACATTTTTTTAACATTTTATTTATAAAACAAAGTCGTGTTACTTATAAACTATACAATTTTTTTAATATTTGGGAAATTTAGAAAGCAATCTTGGTAGATCTCTGTGATATTTTTAAATACCTGTTTAGAAAGTATAATTACCCCAAACGCAAAAAGTTTTTTTTAAATCAATATGTAAAATTGTAATTAAAGCTAATCAAATTTAATAATTTAAAATTATACCTAAAATAAGGTATGTGTAAAATAAGTATCATTAAATTATTCAACTGCAATATTAGGTAGCGTAATTTAATTATTTTGCGCAGGGCCCGGAACCCGGTAAGCTGATGAACGGGCTATGATTGGGTTTTTATCCTATCCACGTTGCTTAACTTCTGAGTCGGCTAAGCTAAACGTAAATTCCGATAAAATCCATCCGATTCCCATATACATGCACCTATGGCTTTCATAAACAAATTTGTTTCTTTTTATTTTGATTATGAAGCCAGTCGTTCGATAGGTAGGTAAAATTTGAGACTCGTGTGTCGGGGATAAAAAGTCATTGAGCACCTAGAGTGAACACAATGTATCTCTATCTGCACTTAGATCTCGCTCAATCAGTTAGTTACTGGTAATTGCGTTTAGTTTTTGCTTCTATTATTATTATTATATGCGGAACCAAAGCGCGCTGAACGCGCGCACCATGTTTGAAAGCAACGAGTTTTATTTTTATTTTGACAGACAGCTGGCTCACTGACGGTTGGTTGTCAAACAAAGTATCGATTGATTGACGGACGGACGATTTAAAATATTTTGTATTTATATCCAAACAGCTGTAAGCTAATGATTTATCAATAAAATAAAATATTAGATTTTTACATATCTTTCTGTCGCGGGAGTCTTGAGATCTGTTGCATAACCAAGTGTATCAACAGCAAAACTAGAAACCTAACTACTTACTATGAGATGGACAGTGCATATCGAAGGAGGGCCGATGCGAGTAAACCATGCAGCGGTATGCATTGGAGACAGAATATATTCCTTTGGGGGATATTGCTCCACTGAGGAGTATAAAGATTGGGAGCCGATACCTGTTCATGTGTTAGATACTTCAACTTTAAGGTGGTCCCCAGTGAACTATAAGAAAACTGATGAACTGCCTTTTCAAAGATATGGACACACTGCTGTTGCTTACGGAGAGAAAGTAAGTAACTACTATATTATAATAAGAGAGACTAGACATATTATTGAGTTCACTATAAGTACACATTTTACACTATTTATAGTTATATATTGAGGGCATTCTTTACCTAGCTTGTTTTTATAAATATATACTTTGAAGCTTAACTTAATGTGTAGGCATGTTCACTAATCTTGTTGGTAAAAGTGATCAGTAAGATTATAATATAAACTGTTTATGGTACCATCACGCCATCCAACTCGATTCAATAATCTTAACTAACATAATTCCAATCTCATACATAGTTACATTGTCAGTCCTTATACACCTATAAATTTTGTATGTATATGACTAACAACACCATGTGTGGTATATACAAATTATACAACACCAAATTACTTTGTATTCATTACAATAACATCAATGTTCGGTCTGCGCTATCACAAATCTCTGCAGGTCACTGCATGATAACAATATGAGAAACAGTATTTGATTCAAAGCCTAATTGCTCATCACATTATTGTAATTTTTTTTTATTTATTGATTTCTTAAAATACTACTTGATAGCTATGAAAAATTATAATAATTACTAAAACTGCCGCTACAAGAATGGTTCTCACTAGAATTCCAATATTATGTTTCTTTACTGGAATGACATTGTAACTGTTACTCTGGTTTTATTCCATTATGGTTCATTATTTACAATACTTTCAGGTAATATTCAATAGTGTCCACTGCTAGTTAATATCATCTATTAATATACGCAATAAAATGTTCTGTTACTTTAACTATTTGAATATTGTTTATTATTCAAAGGTTCTATTATGTCAGAAATTGTAATGTTGATTACTGTGCTCTTGAACATTATGCATTATATTTACATAATAATTGTCACTGGGCCTTGATACTTCACAACAAACCGTTTTACTGAATTAATTATCATTATTTATTTCTGGTTACAGGTATACATGTGGGGAGGGCGAAACAATGCTGTAGCATGTGAAACTTTGTCATGTTTTAATACCAAGAAGTTGGAATGGAGCACTCCGCAGGTATCAGGCATTGTGCCCTTTGCCAAAGATGGTCATTCTGCGTGCATCATAAAAAATAAAATGTATATTTTTGGAGGATTTGAATATAACACTGATCAGTACTCACAGGAAGTACACAGCCTAAATCTGGATACTATGGAATGGACGTTGATTGACCCCAGTGGAACACCACCCTCGCACAGAGACTTCCACACAGCTGTTGCTGTGGGAGACAGGATGTATATCTTTGGCGGGCGTGGGGATTTGAATAGCCCATACAATTCCCAGGAAGAGATATATTGCCCACAAGTTTACTATTTAGATACTGTTAAAGAGAGATGGGTGGCTGTGCATCCTGGTGGAACATGGCCAGAAGGAAGGCGTAGTCACTCAGCTTGTAAGTTTCGTATTTTCATCAATTATATAAGCAGAAGCAAATCTAATTTCCGCATTGGCTACTGAATATTCAGTCCATTATTTAATAATGAAAATGACCATCACATGTGTATAGGTAGTGTATGCTACTAGTATTCAAAATGTCAAAGGCCAAGACAGCTTGAAGGACTAGCAGTGCCCACAACTTCCTACACATGGACTTTAATTGTTTACTATCCAGAACTTTTTCTAGTCTACAAAGTGCTGTTAAATTGAGGCTTACAAAAAAACCGCACTTTTAAATGGTCGATTTTCTTCTTAACCATCACGCTTCCACCCTGACCCCCATACTCTGTTCTAGTATTTTTTTTTGTTAACTACATTGAAATAATAATAATAATCTTAATGATATCTAATTATTTTCAGGGCTCTACAATAACTGCATGTACATCTTCGGAGGTTTCAATGGCAACTCAAAAACGCATTTTAATGATCTTTTTAGGTATTCTATCAAAGAAAATAACTGGCAATACATCAATGTGAGTGGTTCGGTGCCTTGCAAGCGAAGACGTCAGGCTTGTCTTATTTTTAAAGATAAAGTCTATTTGTTTGGAGGGACAAGGTGAGCTAACCGCTAATAAACATTCACACAATATATATTTCAGTACAAAATACTGTCAACATTTTAAGCCCGCATTAAAGTTGTCGGGTACGCAAACTTAAACGCATGAGAACGAGCGAGAATGATTGTAGTTAGACGCTTTATATATAGATTCCATGATAGAACAACACCAACGAGTTCCCCAGTTTACACATTAAAAAAAAATGTGTAGTCCAGTTCACGATTGTGAGAGAAGATTCCGTATCAGTTTCCCGTCCTCGAAGTTTTTGCCTAGAATTCCTGGCGTGAGTGTAGTGCGTGCGAGCCAAAAATAGAAGTTAAATTAAAAATATTTTTTTTGGTCTCCAAAAGCCCCTGCCCTCACACAACTATTAGAGTGACTGAGAACTTCGATAACAACCCAGAGAGGCTGATAGATAACAGCGACCTCCATCTGCTCGACTACTCGCCCTCACTCAAAACATTGTGCATATTGACTGTGTTGGAACATGACCTTGATCAGTCTTCACTGCCGCGCGATGTAATGTAAGTGCCTCCAAGTTTAAAAATACTAAATCTAGACGATAGTGAACTCGCGCAAAACCATTTTACATGTAATTTATCCAAATTCTCGATACACCGTTCGATTACACCGAACAGTCTTCGATGTTCAGTAACGAACATTACAACAAATTTATTCCATGTCATAGAAAACCATTTTTTTTTTCAAAGTGTTTACACAACATAATAGGTAATGGTTTGCGGTTTGTTAATGCTACGTGGTCATTATATAGTGTAAAGAATTATATTTTGTTTTCAGACTGGACATTCGCACTATGACGCTTCCCAACCGTATCAGTAGACCGATAAACCAGGCTGGCTAAGATTCAGTTTCGTTAGATGAGTCTTAAAATATAAACATAATTTATAAATTTATGTGTACTATATTATGATATTTCTATATTAAATTATTTAGTATAATAAATAACCTTATTATCTATGAATAAGGGCTTAATTTTCCGTCTAAAATATATGAAACCTGATAGTCTACAATTTTGTATTTTCTTTACCTCTACAGCAGCTAAGTAGCTATACGATGAATAATGGATCCAAGGAACTTGGGTAGTTAATATTTGAGGTACTCCAACAAGAACACATGAAAATAGGGTGATCAAATAAAAATCTTGGAAAGGTTAAAAGTAATAGTATTCATTCATCCTCTTTAACAATATGTTTCTTGCGTTCTGGTACAAAAGGCACGGTGCCGGGCTTGCTGTGCGCTCGCCGGTTGCCCTCCTTCCTCTTCACTTTGTCTTTTATTGTTCTGATCTCTTTCTGAGCATTCAAAATGTGTTTAGGCACATGTCTGTGTCGAGCGATACGTTTCACCTGAGGGTGGTTTGCAAACTTATCCTTTAATGCATCTGAATAGTTCAATGCAGTCCTTTCACGCGGCTTGAGCTGAAATATAATTAATTTAAATTTAAAATAATAACTTTTCCTTTAAGTATTATTTTCGACTCTAAGAACAGAGATTCTGAGAATTTGAGATTTGTATGAGATTTAGACACTTTGAAATACAGGTACAGTGGTTGAATAATTCCATAAAACAGAACTGCTTTGAAGCACTGCTATGAAATGTGTGGAGATTGGAGCGAAAACCCACCCATGCAAAGCCCCCCATGGTAATTTTAGTTTAAAAATATTACTCACAACACCTAGTTTTTCAGATGCTCTAGCTTTCCACATTCGTATATTCATTTCATCAGATCCAGTCAAAATATATTTGTTATCCAAAGTCCATTTTACGCATGTTAATCTCTGCATCCGTTTAGTATGGTATACATCTCTGGAGTTGCCTTTGAGACTTTCAAATATTCTGATTGTTTTGTCATAACTGCCTGCTACTAACTCCCTGCCTGTTGGTGCATAGTCTACATCTATAACAGCTGATGTGTGTCCAACGTGAATGTTGGCTGGTTGCTTCAATTTTCTTATGTCAAATGTGTATAGACTGAAAGATTAAAGGAAAAGACAATTAAATTTGCTGCTGTCATTATGATTATAATATATGAGCAAGACAATTTCTGAATTTGATCGGTCTGGCTTGTAACTCTAGTCTTGCCCTGTGCTAGGTTCAAGCTTAATATCTGTTAGCCATACTACACTGTAGACCTAGCAGAGAAACATAGCTATAAGACGAAACAGACAGGCAGCTATGTTTTTCATATAGCATATAGCGTATATCTCTGCTTGTATCCAGATCTTGTTTATACCATGTTGAGCTTACAGAAGACGGATTTATAATCTGAGGGTAAATAATCAAGTCAAACTTACTTATAATCTTCATTAGCAACAGTAAACATAAAGGCTTCCATTGGGTTCCAGCACAGAGCATTAGACCTCAACTCCATTACCACCTTCCTCAACGGTCCTGATTCACGACTATCATATAATATAATGCTTCTGTCACTTGCGCATGCTGCTAGCAAGTTATGTTCAACCTGTAAACATTTACAACAAATTCATAATCACACATGAAATCCCTTTTCCCAGGCACTACTATTATGCAAAAATTTCAAAGTACCTGATTAAAAGACACATGGTGGAGGCTGTCCACTCCCCACTTAAAGATTTTAATGGGCTCATTCCTAGTACTCTCCCACAGCTGACAATGTTCACCGCAAGTTGCAAAAATTGGTTTATGCCTATGATGTGTCACTCCTGTTACTACTGACATACTCAGTAGGGTGTTTAAAGGATCCTCTTCATCAGACGACGCAATCTCAGATTTCCAGGTTTTTATAGTCTTGTCATCACCAACACTTGTAAAAGTGTCACCGTTTGGTGTGAAACAAAGAGCACGCACCCAGCCCTCGTGTGCCACAAAATTTCTTGTACATTTTCTTACAGCTAAGTCCCATAAACGAATTTCACCATCAAAGGCTCCACTTGCCAATACCGCTAATCGGCTCGGGTGTTTAGCCAAGCTGGACACACCATCTCGGTGTCCATCCAGGTTCCCGATAAAGGGTTTCGCGAACACCCGCTCGAGTTTCACTGCATTCATGGCACGCACGTATTCACGTGATGCTTCCATGGGATGTAAGCTAGGATCATAGTTTCTTGGCACTGAAAAGTTCGGAAAAAAAAAACAACAACAATAACACAATAATCAACATTATAATGCTTGTGAAAGGCCACTTGAGAATAAAGTAAGCACCAAAGATTCAATGTATAGTATAAATAATGTTTCAGTTTGCTATAATAATATTATACTGTACTCACAAAATTTACAACAAATATCAAAATATTCATACTCACGTTTGTGAATGTCTCGTTTTGTGGCACGTAGATAGTCATCTGGATTACGACTAATAACCTTAATTTTAACTTTGGACATTCTATTAACTTTATTTAGGATTTTTTAGAAAATCAGTAATGTTTATTGAACGTTCGTGATAACCTCAATCTTCTGTTTTTGACGCATAGCAGCACGCACAGTTTTGACGTTTTGGACGAGTTTGCACGATACCAAAATGTCAACGTGTGTTTTTTAGGGTTCCGTAGTCACGTTCATATTCATCATCATCAAAAATATTTGTAGATTTTTGATGCTGCCACAACAGCAAAATTTTTTCAGGGTGCTCCTGTGCTTAGGAAGGTGACAAAAAGAAAATCATTAATTGCCCCCTTGAGTTTATGAATAAGACCTTACAGCCTTATTAATAACATGTACTAACTATACTGTGTATTTAATTAAATCAGATTAGGTTTCATCGATAGTTTTACTGTTGTATTATATTTTTCATGATATATAATCTAAAAAAAATATTTGGAGGGCCTCCTTTGCATGGACATGTGGGGTGGGGGTCAATTCAAAAGTGTTAGCTGACCCCTTCGTTTAGAGCAGTGAATGCAGACAGATCGCGTACCTATCACTAAAACTATACTGAAAATTACCTGACATGTTGGGGCAACATGAACAGTCAAGTTATACTATTTTATTTTTAGTTTCCTTTACTCGTGCACGTTTATGAACACATAATCGTTAATATTCCGCTAATATTACACACAAAAGAAACACATTTCTTGAAAAAATATTACGACTTCACTGTTCTACTTGCCGCCATAAAGCCCAGCTGGTTTTTTATCTGGGGCGGTGTCAATTACCTGTAAATAAATCTGGACTTGATTTACAGAACAAAGTAAACAAATTTTTTGTGCTGATTTGAAGCGCCTTCTCGAGCGTGTTTTGTTGTGGCTTGTACTGTTTCACTTATAGACATAAAACTTTAACATAATACAAACAACTCAACACAAACATACATTTAAACGAGATGGCTCGATATAAAATAAGTGCAGAGTAACAATGATAAGGTATTGCTAAGTTATCATACCTATAATACGTCAAATATGTTTGGTCTGTTATTCCATGTATGTATGTATTATCACATATCCTATCTCTATTATTAGTTCCGTAGACTCTCAATAACTACTGTCACTGCTATGAGCGCACTGACGTATATTATACAAGTACGCGTTGTATATATTATATAGAGGTCAGTGTATGAGCGCCAAAATTGGGAAAATCAAATAGGCCCAAAACGACTATTTCTTTCTAGTCTCCAGTCCGTCAATAGTAGAGGTCTGTAGGCGATATGAACAATTAAGTGAACAACTGGTGACGGCGATCAAGTTTCGTTCATTCGTTCGTTGTTTGACAAACAAAATAATGTCAATTTTGGTTGTATATTTGCTGTTTGTTTGAATTTTATGAACAATACCTATACAGTTAAATTAAAAGCCTTTCCTGAACATTTTATAAGTTAAAAGTGAACATTTTCAGGTATGTAATAATTAATTATTAACAATGATTTATGTATTTTTTTATACCAATCAATAAGTCCATCAATATCTAGGTGCTGAGGCCTTCTGCATAAAATCTTCGATACAGTGAACTGATATCCTCGGCAAGTAGCTAGGATTCGAATTCACGACGATACTTCGATCGATCTAGTCACTAAACCGAGTGTCGCAATTACTACGTGTCAATAAACTACTCGCTTGATAGTAAAGTGGAATATATATTTGTTTCCTCTAAAGCTGACTGAAAGTTTAAATGTTTTTTTTTGTTCTAGAAGGTACTAGTTTCCAGGCGTTCTTGATACCTCGCAAACTATCCAAATTCATAGAAGTATGTAGGTACTCACCTAATTAATATCATAGGTATGTACTATATTATGTGCCTGTTACTATATTATTTCGTCCTGTCTGTTTTTTACTCAGCATGTAAGCTACCATCATATTGAGTTTAATACAAATCCTTCTAGTAGTTTCTCTGGAATGCCTACTTCTACTTCTGAAATTTTAGTTATGTCCACAACATAAATAATTTATTACTGCACTTAAATGTAAGTGCTTACCCATGCCCAAATAATTTTTATTATAATTGTATAGATATATCTACTTCTGTTCCACTATCATAATAGTTATATTTTTGCTATTATCATATAATTTTGTAATATTTACACAATGATTAGATCACCGAGTCACTAGTACCAGTGAATAAATTGACCATGATCATCTATTTTACGTAAATGTACTAATACTTATAACTACAAATTTGAATAGATAGGGTTGCCACAAATTTCAGCATGACTGATTGCAAATGTTGATTTATTTAATTTGAAGGTATTAAGCTATTTTAATTAAGTACCTATGTAATCAATTTGTAATATAATTGGTTGACAAAATGTATCTGTAGATACATATTATAACACTGTAACCTGGATCTGATTGTGCATTGAATATTTTTTAGAAAAAAATGTTTAGTTTACCTTATTTTTGATCAAGAATGAAATCCAGAAATTTTCGTATTTGAATCTACTGTCAGTTTGTGGATCATGGGAAACTACTGTATGGATTTATATTAATCTTGGCATAGTCATAGCTATACATCTACATATGATACTTTGTATGTACCTACTTATTGTAGGCAGGTGTTGTAGTAGGAAATAGATGGGTCCTTTAGGATAGCCAAAAACTGTAGTTATGTCAGCAAAATCTACCAGAACGAATTTAATGATAATAATAAGATTTATAATAATAAGTTTGCATGGTGCTTTATATATGGAGCACCATGCCAACCATAGCAAGATCCACATTTTTTTTTATTCGAAAATTCGAAGGATTCCCTAGTATAATCATAAAACTAAAGTTGTTGCAGGCACTCCTAATAAAAAATAAGAATTAGTATTAAGTGTGTTAGATATAGGTACCTACTTATAATGTGTAAAAGTATTTTGGGAATCTGACTATCTCAATCCAGATACCTTTTTGGATTATATTAGCATAGAACATTCATGGTGTAGGTACCTATTCTTTGGCTTCAATGTATTACATAGGTAGGTACATGTGTCCCCCTAGTATACGTAACAACTTATTAATAATGCTCGTCATCTCGTCACAGCCGGTGGTTAGATAAGGTCACCGGCTCGCTCCTACTCAATGGCAGTATTTTGTCCGTTGACCCGCGAGCTGTGCGCATGCGCACGCCTGACGCCTACTCAATTCGGCAGACAGTGATTTTTATGTGATCAGCTTAAGTGGGTAGACAAATTGTTGTGTGTTGTGAGTATTTCGATATTTTTTAAATATTTAATTGTCGTTATGTTTCTAGCTAGTATAAGTGCCTAGGTCTCTGTGCTACATCTTTGGTATTCGGTTACTACAAATTAAATTGCATTATTAGAGATGCACCTACTTTATTTATTGACGGCTTGAGTAAAGAGCGATGACTTTAACAAAGCCATATAGGTAGGTGGTATGTGCATAAAAAAATCCTTTAAAGTTGCCAATTGTTTGCAAAATAAAATTTCGCAATGTTTGCATTTAAAAATAGGTATGAATTCCGCGGACGAAGGAACATCTTTTTGCCGTTATGTTCTTGGAAATAAGTACGTGGTTGGTTTTCATTTACATATTCAATTTTCAGAACTTCTAGAATATACGTACTTAGGGTTAGCTTAATCTGTTTTTTTTAAATCCTTAATTAACACTTAACTACTACCTATACCATCAAATATATTATGTTCACCCTTAATAAGGCTTATATTTATTTATTAATACTTATTTTTTGTATGTATGCTCATACGTACCTACAATTGAACTAAGTACCTACATGCCGGTTGGTATGTACACATCATCAAGACGAGTAAGTTCTAGAGAATTATTTAGAGCAAGTGGTACATGATTGGGTCGGTCGGTAGCCGGGAACCATTTGTTATCGTTATAAACTAATGATAATGCGGCCGGTCGTTAACTGGGATGCGAGCGCGCGCGCATACTAGCCGTCACGTGTCGCAAGCCCCAATACCTACTGGTATGACTACAAAAGTAGAGACGGAAGATGGTTGAGTCTGCACTTAATAATATAAAACTTAAATTTTACTGTCTTGATTTCTTAAATTTACGCGAATACAACACATTTCAATAAAACTAATTTTACAGTGCTCCCGTGACCATGGTTGCTGTAAAGCAGCCGAAACGTCGAGAACGTAAAAAACATAAAATAAACGGGATAAAATCCGTAAAATTAGTTAAATTCTACTGTCTTAAGTCGATGCCCTCTCAATGACACAATCGCACAAATATTTGTCAAACAGTGAATTGAGATTGAGTGTTTGCAAATTCACGTTCTGGCTGTACCCAACTTAAGTAGGTATAAACATATTAACATAATATCCACACAATAACAAAATTTAGTTATGTGCCTATGTGTGTAAGTACCCGAAACTTCCATAAATATCCGAAATACTCCAAACTATACGAATATACCCAAAAATAGTAAAACATCGCTAGGTCATGACGCAAAATTCAAAATTTTGAACTTGTGTGTATATTTTTTGTTTGCAACTACTGTATATTGTAATGTATTTGTATGCAGTGCAATTGTATCTATTCTACTATTCAATTAACTTCAACATAAATTACAAATGAAATAACACTTCCATGTTAGTAAAAGGTCCAGTTTTTACAAACATTAGAGTATTGTATCGCTTTAGGTAAATTTATAAGCAAACTTAATATATCTTGGCATCTAATTCACAACGCCGATGTCGTAAAAACATAAGTAATATCGTAAAATTCGTAAAAGATTAATAACAGCCAATCAACTATTGAAATTTGAATTTCGCGCCCTGACAACTTTAATAATAATATATATAAACGAGCTTTTAGGAAACAGGTTCACCGACTTTGTATTAGGAAAATAATGTATGAGACGGTCCCTACATTATGTAATGTATCGCCTGATTCACAACCTTTTTGCTAAAAGGTGGGTGTGTGGGTGGGGAGGAAAATGGGAAGATTTTCGAGGCAGATGGGTGATATGCCTGGCGGGGCGGCCGCTATGGCATTGTCTTGTATATGTATGTGTAACGTTCTCCGAAAACTGATAGCATCAACGCAAATTGGTACTGCACAACTCGGCTTGGTTTAACAAATGACATAAATAAGCCTTGTGATTCTATGATGTGTAAACGATATTCAACCTTAAGGCGATAAAGGAGTTTCTTGGTCGACTTTACATAACGAACCTGTAACTACTGAGTTCATATTTTAATATAACCCTATTTCTTTTTTTACAGATCAGACATCGAGTTACTAAAATGGTTCCCAATCTAAACATGCTGCACATAATATGTTTCCCCTTATTGTTTAATTTGATCCCGTGGACGCGGGCGGAAGTATTCACAGCGATAGCAGAAGTGGAGCATTTACTAGAAACGCACAAAAGAGTGATAGATGATTTAGATCATTATATCGACAAGGAACAGCGTAGACTCGAGGTTTTAAAGAGGTATTGTATTCAATAATTTAGTGAATCCTATAACAAAATTGCTTAATTAAATCCACTAATATTGCCCAATGTCATGGACTTGCAAAAATGCAAGACCAAGGCCAAGTCTTGATGCAACACAAATTCCTACTTATTATACACGTTGGCAAGCTGGACGCGAACGAAAGCGAGCACGTTTTGGCACGTTCGTATGCTCGCTCAGCTAGCCAGCTAGCATGTTCATAAACACTATTTAGGATAATCCTATTTCAATCATGCCATCTCTATTTACAGGCATTTAAGCCTCTACAAAAGGGAACACGATAAAGCAATGGAAGATATACCTAATTATTTGGGTAATCCAATTAACGCATTCACTTTAATCAAAAGACTGACAACCGACCTGGATTTCATGGAAGATAGTATTAAATTAGGAACAGGTGAGTTAAAAGTTTATATTTCTTAGACATTAGTCCCTTACCAGATTCCTGTAAAGTTTGAAAACATTATGTGTTCGTCGTCTTAGTAAAAACATAATGAGCTATGCTATTAATGTCGGAGATTTTTATATTAAAACAACAATGGCGTTACCTTGATCGCGTGAACGAAACCACGGATTATATCCTAATTAAAGCTGAATACTTCAAAATAATGAATTATGTAATTGTTTGTTTAATACAATTGCCTCTTTTGCAGAGTTCATAAAAAACGTAACAATGAACCGCGAGGGTGTGAAATACCCAGCGCTGGAGGACTTGACGGGAGCTGCGCAGGCGCTCACCAGGCTGCAGGAAACATATCATTTGGACGTGAAAGACCTCGCCGAAGGAAAGTTAAATGGCATTGTTTATAGGTGATTTTATTTTATTGTATTTTTTTTACTTGCGTAGTATCAGTTATTTGTAATAACACAATGCATTTATTCCTCAACACCACCGCGAGCGTAGCCACAGGAAAAGCTATTACGACAATAATACTTAATTGAAAACTTGCTTAATAAATGAAAAAATACAATAAATTATAATAATAAAACACAAAGAATAACATTTTGTTACCTACTACTAGAGGTTAATCTGACTTTTTAAGACCGTCTTCATTTGCTGAACATATTATGCATAATGCATAGTAATGTTAATGGTTTCACTATCTTAATTGTTCATTTGTGTCACGAAAAACCGATAATGATGTTATGATTAGCGTACGGTAGAAAATTAAACACTTAACTACCGTCGTGTGTAATAATCTCATTACCACATTTATTACGACTACATGACGTTTATTTGCTAATACTTTTTAAGTATTCGTGTTAAATAATCGTTTACCTTGACTATGTTTGGATAGGGTTGTCACTTGTTCCGTATATTATTACCAAGTTGGTATAATATTTTTATTATTGGGTAAGTTGCTTATGGTTCGAAATATACCATAGGGTAGTACTATTATGCTGTGAAAATTCAGGGTCAGGAAGCAGAGCAAAGTTGATGGTTGCGCGGGCAGAGGTGCGGGCGGTAGTTTAGAAAAGTGATTCATCAAGAAAACATTTGCGTTTATTCATTTTTTAAAGATTCGTAACATCCTAAAAAGGTCGACGATGTGTGATTCATTCAACACCGGTCTAACAAATGTATCCGCTTACGGTACACATAATACTTTTAGTAACAATTATTTTTGTATGACAAGTTTTGTTTATGTTTTAATTTGGTGTGTGTTTTAATTTTTCTGAGTCGACAGCAGAGGTGTATATCTATACATATAAATAAAATTGGAGTGTCTGTTTGTAATATTAAAATAACCGCTTTTTACTAAATGCATTTGGATGTATACACGGTACCTATACCAAAACAACCATTTTTTAAATTATTGTCTGTCTGTCCGTCTGTCTGTCTGTCTGTCTGTTTGTTCCGGGTAATCTCTGAAATGGCTGGACCGATTTTGACGGGACTTTCACTGGCAGATAGCTGATGTAACAAGGAGTAACTTAGGCTACTTTTATTTTAGAAAAAAAAATTGGATCTCACGAAAAAAAATTAAAACCAATGTTGCAGCGCAGCGCCTGATTAAGTTTGATAGCAACAACCTGCAATGCGTCCCGCGGCGCGGGCTCAGAATGGGCGAGCAGGCTGTCAACGGTTGTCTTTGTTAAATACCACGCGGACGAAGTCGCGGGCAACAGCTAGTATAAAATATGTTTTAAAACTAAATTACTTAAAAAGTTTACAAGATTTAGGATTTATTTTATTATTGAAGTTTACAATGTTGTCTCACTCTTCTTATAAATTAAGAATGATAAAGAATGTGTGACAAATGAAAATAAAAGTGATAATACAGCTGTTGTTTTTAAATGGTAATGCTAAGCCTCTTTATATTATAATACTTCTTCGATTATAGTAAAATATAAGATTTTTTTAAATTTTAGTACTCCAATGACAGCCGGTGACTGTTACGAGCTCGGCCGAGTGCTGTACAATGAGAAAGATTACACGAACGCATTAGAGTGGATGATGGAAGCTCTGCGGAAATACAGAACCGAAGATATACCCCACCCGTTCATAGAATCGGACATATTGGAGTACATTAGCTTCGGATATTATTTAATGGGTCTGTATTTTCAATCAGTCACAGAATAATATTTTTAAAATATAGTTACAGGTGGCTTTTGTTTAATCATTGTGTATGGTAGATTATCGCGATATTTGCCTTCATCATAGCAAGTGGTATTTGTATTCATTGGTGATCAATAGCCAATCGGTCGCCCAAAAGGTGGACCGATATCACGCCTCGGCGGAGGACCGAGACGTGTGACGATAGAGACGTCTATATCCAGCAGTATACGTCTTTCGGATGATGACCCGACGATCGACCGACCATCAGTGTCTCCAACCCGCTTTGTCAAAATTACGGTGTTGCCTGGTCTCAAAATACGGTAGATGGTGGAAAATTACGGCAGACCAGTGTTTGCAGCTAAAATACCCATGCAGTGGTTTGCGGTTTTTTTTTAACGTTGCGCATCCCTGCTCTTCAAACTGAAGCAGCACAATGACTTTCTTTTTTTTTTACGTTACGCATCCCAATGCAATGTTGCCGTAATATTTTGCTAAATCAAGTGTTGTCATTATAGAAATATGGACACGGACGAAATTACGGTAGATTTTGACATGTCTACGGTAGGTGGTACACCTATAAAAATTACGGTAGATCTACCGTAATTACGGCATGGTTGGAGACACTGCCGACCATTGATCGCTAAGGTTGAGATTTGAACTGAATGGTTTCATACCATTGATCGACGTCGTATAAAAACATTTGACGTCGATCGTGCTGCAGATTGCCTTGTACAATACTGAATCGGTTTAAGCGGTCGATATTATATTGATCGGTAGCAGCTTAGATATAAACTTTAGTTGGTCAAGGCATTGCTACAAAATAAAATTCAGCGTATTGGGTTTCTTTTTTATTTATCTTTGTTGACCACTGTTGGGTTTTCTACACAAGTTTCTATTCTATTAGGTACCGTTACAATATTTTATATTGCAGGTGACATTAAAAAAGCATTGGAATGGACGGAGAAGCTGTTGGTTGTTGATCCGAAGCATACGAGAGCTAAAGGCAACGTTCCTCACTACCAAAAGAGTATCGCCGAAGAGGACGATAGACTTAAAAAGCAAAAACGAGGGGTATTTATTTATCTATTTATCTAAAAAATATCGGTAAAAGTTTGTTTGAGTGGCCTATGGATTCACAGATCCGATTCTAAGAGTTAATGCCATTTTTATATTATTGAGTGGCAATTAAATATTCAGAAGGGTTATAATTTTATACAAATAGAATAATTATTACTCCATTAGCATAAAAACTAGTTGGCAACAAAAACATTTTTATTTAGAGGTCAATAACCAGTGTAATAAAATAGTTTGGTTCTATAAGTAAATATTTTAATTTTAGGTTTATATTATATAACTTGTTTTTAGAGCATCGTCACTATATCTAGTACCTTAAGTCAATAGTCTCTTTAATAATAAAAATAAATTATTTTTATTATCCCACGTGATAGGAACTTGGCGATGAGAAACCAGAGGAGGAGGAACCGGTGCAGGAATTGACGGGGTACGCCAAGGAGAGGAAAGCGTACGAGGCTCTGTGCCGCGGCGACATGACGATACCGAGCGAGGTCTCAAGGAGGTAGATAGAAATTAAAAAAATATTTCTTCTTCATTCGCGCTTATCATTCAAAGGATTCGAACCTGAGACACTTGGCACACAAAGCCAGGTCACTACCAACTGCGCTAATCAGGTCGGCAATTATATATACCTAATGTTAAATTTATATTATACCTACTATTAATTTAATACAGTAATGTCCACAACTCCGTACGAGTGGACATAAGTTCGACTATTCCGGGGAACTTCCATTCCCGAGATAGAAAATATACAATATAAACTGGCTGAGGCCATGCCGAGATTTAATTTAATCCATGCTGCAAGTTTACTACAACTTGCGACTGGACTGGACTCACATTGGTAAATTCATAGAATAAATATTCGATTACAGAGCATTTTTTAGGAGATAAGTTCTTTATGAAGCCAGAATCGTGTGTTGCAAAGCAAATTTTCAGAAGAAATAAAATTAGCTTTGCAAGGATCCTGACGTAGTCGATCAGTGTCGTCTAAATAATTAATTATAGGTAATAATACAATAGAACTTTTTATTATCGCTTTGTCAGGTTGACATGTCGGTATATGACGGAAAACCATCCGTTCCTGAAGCTGGCCCCCATCAAGATGGAGGTGATGTACCTCGATCCCGACGTTGTGCTGTTCCACGAAGTGCTGAGCGAAGAAGAAATACGACAAATTAAAGAAATGGCCATGCCCAAGGTTAGTCAAACCAGATGGCCTGCCTACTTAAACACCACTCAAATGTAGCAACTTGACATTTTTATTAAGGCGATAATATTAAGCATCTCAATCTTGACAATTTTTTACTATAATTTAAATTTAGCTTTCTTAATTCCGTAACGATATTAATACGATTCAATTCAGATATTTTTTTTATTGAAAATGAAGTATCAATATTTCATTACATAATATATGTAAAATATTTGTGTGTTTATTTACTGAAATACCGTGTTTAAATAGTGATGCTTTCTTTCCCGATACAGTTTAAACGCGCCGTAGTTCATGACCCTAAAACCGGTGAATTAGTGCCTGCCAACTACCGCATCAGCAAGTCAGCGTGGCTCCGCGACTCGGACTCGGAGACCGTCGCCCGCATCTCGCGCCGAGTCACCGACATGACCGGCCTCAGCATGATGAGCGCCGAGGAGCTGCAGGTCGTCAACTACGGCATAGGAGGACATTATGAGCCGCACTACGACTTTGCAAGGGTGAGTTCTGTTATAACTGCTTTCGTGGCTCTGCGACTCGGACTCGGACTCGGACACCATCGTCCTCATCTCTCGCAGAATCGCCGATATGAGTTTGTGACGTGAGTTGTTTGTTGTTGCAAAGTTGTTTGAATGACATATCAATGAAATGATAGACATTAAATATCGTATCAGTACAATATCGCATGTTTTATTAGATGAAGAACTTGATGAATAAACCCGCAGTGCGCTCGGCCATAACATAAGCTACATCAGTTTAGTGGTTAGCGGTCTCAGCCTAAAGATTCGAGTTTATTAAGTATATTATATTTCAGTAGATTAATTAGTTTATTATAATTTATTAATTACTAGCTAGGCCCAGCGGTGTTACATGCGATTCAAAAGTTTGTCTATAACATAGGAACCGTGCATTTTTCCAGGATAAAAATTAGCCTATGTAATTTTCTGATCCCTAAACTACCACTACCTATGCAAAAAATCATGTCGATCATTTGCTCTTTGAAAAATTTTAAAAAATCTTTCCCACATATTTCCGTCTCCCATTACATGAACCATCGGTGAGCGTCAAGCCTAAGGAAGTTATGAAAAAATTAACATTATTAAATTTTACAGAAAAAAGAGAACGCGTTCACAAAATTCGGCGGCAACAGAATAGCGACCGTACTATTTTACGTGAGTATATATATATATTATTAAACAAGTCTTATTATTTGTCGCACCGATCAATGTAATTGTAATTACAATTATGTTGCTGTAATTATATTTCTTTGTTTTTTATTAGTCGAAAGTCGAATTTCATGTCGCAATCCTGGCATATTATGTTATCGCTCAGAAAAAACCTTTCCAGTTGACACTATTATCATAACCGCCGATAGACTCGTACGCCTTTACAAAATCAGTCTCCAATTTTTCCGGCATAAAGTTGCTACACCCCGGTACCGTGTTCAGATGTCGGACGTGGCGCAAGGCGGCGCCACGGTGTTCACGGAGCTGGGGCTGAGCGTGTTCCCGGTGGCGCGCTCCGCCGCCTTCTGGCTCAACCTGCACCCCTCCGGCGAGGGCGACCTGGCCACCCGCCACGCCGCCTGCCCCGTGCTGCGCGGCTCCAAGTGGGGTGAGTGCAGCACACATATAACATCAACCTGCAAAAACACAACAAATTCTTCTTTAGAACGGTACAGTGCAAAGGCAAGCTGTTGCGCTAGGTCGTAGTATTCCATGCGAAAATAATCTTGAGTATCCAGGTCGATAATGACCAATAACAACCTTGATATAACCTGGGCGTCCATCTGACGACGAAGATGTAATGAACTAGTGTTGGCCAAAGGTCTTGCGAAAGTGGAAGACCCAGATGTGTTGTATTTGGTATAATTACGTGACTTGTGGCCACATCATGGCAAAATAACACCCAAAACCCATACAACGTTTTGTAATCTCATTATAAATTGTTTAAAACTTCTATAATTTTGTGGTTGCATATATTGAACACAGCATATTCACAGCTAATTTACGACACGTAAATTTATGGTCCTCTGTAAATTACAGTTTCAAATAAATGGCTCCACCAAGGAGGTCAGGAGCTGCTGATGCCGTGCAACCTGGAGTACCAGGCAGAGGGCATCGTGCGGCATATCCACCGCCCCGTACCGAAATCATTCAGGTAGACCCGTACCAAGGGCTCATTTCACTAAAAAAGATAAACAGATAACAAATGGTACTGAATTAGCGCATAGTGATTCAATTAGCTAGATACGCCATATTCGTCCGTCGAATTTGATCTTGAATTTATTTTAATAAGGATGTTATAATGTTTAGAGCACAGACATAGTGAACACGTTCCCCGTTCTGTATTGGCTTCAATTTATAAAGCGCCCGCGCAAACACCAGTGGATCAGCGTCTGATACATTTCATGGAACGCAGAACGTTCTCCTGTGTATTTGAGCTTTTATGTATTATCTTATGTGAATGTAACTTCACTTATAGATAATAATTTCTGATTCTCGAATAAGGTAATCATACTGGTTGAAACAGAACGACCGATAATCTAGAAAATGACAGATGTTATTCTATATATAGTTCTTTGTTTCGTGCTAATAAAGAATTTTCATATTTTTAGTCTTTTACAAAGGTTTACAATTAATGCCAAATTTCAACAATAAGTAGAGGTACTTAGGATTGAATTTCGGAAGGCAAGTATGTATGTCAACTTGTTCTAGCTATATCCAAAATATTAACATGGTTTATATTCTATAGGACACTGGTCTGACATTATAGAGGAATGTCGGTCATTTTGTTGTACCCAGTATATTTTCATGGTATTTTTTTTTTAATTGCTTATTAATTGCCATTGCAAATGTTCGTGATATAATAAGTAGTTCATACTAATTCATCTTTCGTAATACATGATTAAGATTAAATAAAAATATTCTTGCCTCACAACTGTCACAATACGTAACCAATTAATATTAAGATGAAAGCTTATAAGAATCTATAGGAACAAATGGAGGCTTCACTAGTTGCCGTTTATTTGTAAACTTTTTATAGTAATACCAGTGTAGAAAAAGGACAAGCTTTTAAGTCCCCAGTCTACTAGAGGTCTTAGTCTATAATTATATATATATGTTTAAATATTTTATGTAATTCTATGTCGCTTAATAAATTTATAATTATATCAATTATTATAACAAAAACGACTAAAAGCCAGTCATTTATTTAGTAATGAAAAATGTACAATTAATCATAATCCTAAAAAATGCATTTATTTGGATTTAAATTACACATAAATTAACATACTTATATGAAAATATTTTTAAGCAATAAAATACCATTTAAGATATATTTTAATTATTATACTTTGAGTTTAATAGCATTGTTTATGATTATATTATTTAACATGTTATGTTATACATTGCAATTGACGATTGCTTTTCAATTATACAGTACAACTTTTACTATTTTAATTGTGTTTTCATTATAAATATAGTATGCTAGATGTTCGCCGATGTCGTGATTCATGGAATCTTGTCCCGAGTCTGTTGTGCGGAGAGCAATTTAAGACAACAAAAACGTTACATATAGAATTATACGTATACTGTACATAACATTCCTGTTGTTTATACATTACCCTAAAGCTTCTAAGGCGATATAACCACGGTTCTCTTGGACGTCTGCGACGCTAATTGGAATATTTCAGAACAAACAAAGTAAGTACATGCATGGTGAAACTTTAGCATTGCACACTACTGTGTTTGCTATGAAACACTCCTCTTGCCTTCTCTTCTACGCTTGCGTTTCTCTCTTGATTTTCATTCCTAACTCATATAAAATTATAATGACATGATAATAATATCGCCAGCTGTACGGTCCCAAACACAGCAACGCTTGTATATGTGTCGTCCCGTTCGAATACTTGTTGAAAAGTTTAATTTGTTTCTATACCTACCATAAACAGGGTTATTTGTAAAGTCTTCTTTCAAGCATTTTTGAACCGTTATATGATGTCGGAATGTCGACAAGTCGATTTATAAAAAAAACTTGTCTCCAATAAAATGACATTGCTACGCTTAATATATTTTCTTCAAACTCCCATCATAATGAAGTTAACCTTCAACATTGCATATCATTGTTACTGGATAATAGCTCTTTGTTTTGAGGTCAATAGTATATGACTGGAAAACGGGCTCTCGGATTTCATACGTGGATTCCACGTTATTGGAAACAATACCGTTTCCTTTCGATTTTCAATACTGCGTTGTGAAACCGTCTGGCGGGCGTGTACTTTCTGAAATCATGCAATATAAATATCTCAATTGTGCTGAATCCTACCTAACCTAACCTAACATGTTTCACGATGTGTCGCTGATTCTGTTAGCACACAAACTAAACTCGACTACCTTGTTACAAGTATTAATGTATTAGCCAGACAACAGTACTTAGTCGTGTCAAATAATATAGTTGATTGTTGGATTTGTGGACACCAGAATTAGCACCTCTTATTAAAAATACCAGCCAGGTGCGTATCAGACCGCGCATAGCTGTAGGGTTCCGTAGATATGACACGATACGTACTTACAGGTCAAGCAAACATGCATTGCTAGTTTCCACTATTAGCCTGCTAAGAGGGATGATAGTTTATAGATGTAACAGTTTGGACATTATTAAAACATCGGTAGGATATCCCTCAAACGGCACGGCTGATTGAGTTAAGAACGCTGTCACATTTAAAAGATTATTCAACGAAACACTGCACCACGAAGAAGGGCACTTCGCAAAATTATCCCCTATTTACATGTATGGGGAGGTACCCCTGAAAAGTTATTTAAAGACGTTTCCATTTTAGTACTGGTCCATGTAAGTCAAGTATTTAGTGAATACCGACCGTTCACTGGGTGGGGGCTATTTGATGAAAAAAAAAATGTTCTTCTTTTCTTTGCAACAGAAGAAGTATGTCTGTAGAAAATTTCATGTGACATATTGGAACGGAAGGACCGGACGATGTTATTAGGGTTCCTTGTATCCGTACGGAACCCTAAAATCTAGAAGAAACTGTTACTTGAGAAATGTTTATGTTCCGTATATTTTTTTATTTTATCTGAAGTTATTATGTTGCCACTGTTATATCGGGGAGGGACATTACTGCTTGCCTCCCCTAAAACCTTTTCGCGTGACAATCCTTAACCCTTAATGGTTTATACGGCCCTGGTAGCGGTACCATTTAAACGAACATTTTCTTGTGTAAGCAGGGTCCCCTATATGAATATGACGTGAAATTTTAATGCAAAACTAGGGTTGGTACTTAAGTTTTAACTGTTATTAATGATAACAGATAACTGTAAGTGAGTTATATTATTATTTATGATTATTATTACTTATAATTCGTCACTATTTAAATCTGAAAAATAAAATTATCTTTATAATAATATTTATGTAAGTATCGATGTATGCGGGGCAAAATTTATCATACATTCGTACTTTTTAAGACCCTAAGCCTAACTTCATTAAATCGAAGGTATTGCTATCCTGATCATCTTCTTAATAAATAAATGTGACGGTAATATTTTAAATTGTAACCAATTTAATTTAGTCGATATGTAGACATCAGAATAATCATTGTTTAACCTATTATTATTATTAATTATTACCTTTTTTTAAATATAGAAATACTTAGGTAACAATTTGACACAATCTCGTTCAGGTATAACTAAAAGATTAGCACTCACCCTCTAAGGATTCATGAATCCCTCTTCAAACCAAAAAGGAATAATCTGAACCGCGAATACCTATAATAATTTATCAATTAAATTGCGTTATTGACCAATCGTTCTGAATAATGGGTCTGGTGCTAGGGTGGTCCACAATAGATACTTGACACTGCACTTTCGAATCAGCCCAGCGCTGGCAACAAACTGATGGGTAGCAGAGTCCGTCGCCGATGGCTAACGATGCAACCGGAGCTCGAGTGTAAACATCCACTGACTGGAATCCTCCGCCAGCTGCCGGCGACGCTCGCCTCGCGCCGCGACGCAATGCGCCCATAACAATCATTATATCATATCGGAATGGCCGTTGGGAGTAGAGCTACAGAGCAAAGTCGATGGATGTGCGGATGAAGGCGTTGCCATGCTCACTATAAGGCTGGGTTTCCCAAACTTATTTGTCTACTGCCCACTTTGACAATGAATTATTTTTTAGCGCCCCCATTTTTTCACCTACTTAAAAACCACTATAACTTCATATTAAATTAATTATTTTAAGCCTCTACACAACGCCTCCATATTTTTTCTGGGTGTCTTACCGCCCCCTTTAGGCATGTAGCGCCCACAAGGGGGCGTTATCGCCCGCTTTAGGAAAGGCCGCTATAAGGCCTATACACCATATTTCACCGCGATGCTCATTATAAGGCGCCGCGATGCTCACTTAACAGCGTCACGGACGTTGCGACGCTCACTACATGGTGTCACGACGTTACCTATTAAGCGTCGTGACGCTTGCTCTTAAGTCTCATAACGCTTATTATAAGGTGTTGCTTTGGATTAAAGTAACCTTATGCCGAATAATAAATAATTATCAAAAATTCGGCTCATCTCTAGTAAATATGTTTTAAGTGGTCATTTGGAAGGTTGTAAGTTTTTGACACAATTGTAGTAAGACCGTAATTTAATTTCGAGGCATTGACCACAGATTTGTTCATATAAATTGTTTTAGTTACCTTATTGTGCCGTTTCGGCGCGTGCGGTATACTTATGTTTTTCAATACAAGAATCATCGGAATTATTAAACAGGACGGTGTGTGTGTGAAAAAATGTTGTTTCTTTTACGTTTGTTTGTAGACATGTCACGCGACCTGTTTACAAAATATTTCCTCTGAAAAATTTATTGTTGATACCGCGATGACAGAGAACCGATTGGTGTTCTACGCAATACTTATGCTTTGAATGTTGAAGCCTCTTCTGATCACTTTCCTTTAGCTTGCTGTATGTCAATCCCACTTCCCACTAATATTATAAATGTGAAAGTTTGGATGGATGGATGTTTGTTACTCAATCACGCCAGAACGGCTGAACGGATCTGGATGAAATTTTGCACAGATATAGATTATAGTCTGGAATGGCACATAGGCTATTTTTATCCTGGTAAAATGTAAGGTTCCCGTGGGATAGATTTGTTTTAATTTTTCATACTTTTTAATTGCGGGTAACACCGCTGGGCGCATCTAGTAATTCATATTTTTTCAAACACTTACCACCACCTACGTAAATTATGACTGCAAAAATGTAATGATGCAGTTTTAGATTTCATCAACATTTATTCATACATATCAACATATATAGACAAATACATCCTGTATACGAATTTTCCAATAATACTTTCGGCCTAAACAATATGCCCGTGATAAGGACAACATGTATATATAAATAATATATTAGTTTAATTTACATGCCTACAGTAGTTATCTATCTTGCTCTCACAGTGTTAGGTTACATCTAATGATATGACACTTGTTTCGGATATTAATCGGGCCTTCCCGCAACAGAGCAAGAGCAGTGCCCTTGCACTGCTCTTGCCTTGTAATCAATGAGAAAAAATACTGTCTCTCGTGGACAGATGAAGATAACGGAGGGGATCTTGTAACTTGTAGGTACCGTGCTAACGTCGTCGACGTGTCAAGGGAAACTGCACGGTTGCCGGGGAAGTTAGCCCATACCCCCCCCCCCATCCCCAAGTTACTAGGATTTTAGATATTACATACATTTGTGGTAAGCACTCTTTGAAATATTCAAAGCATACATATATATCGTGCGCTATTTCTGACATAGTTACATGTAGGCATACTGCATATTCGATGCTTATCTTGAGGATAAAAATGCTTGGTTAGGTGCTGGTCCGGCTCCTCAGGAACATAAATTACCCTGTTAGTGGAGACTTTTTTGGGTCTGGTTGTTTTTACTCTTCCTTATTATCCTCATTCACAAAAGTAATTTGTAAATGTGGGAACCATGGAGCCATTAACTTGTAATTTATATACTTAGAGTTACCTAGTACTGTTTTAACCGTCTAATTTAGCCTGCCTACCCGTTCTTAGATTGTTCTCACATACACATAACATAACAATGTACAATTGAAAAGGGTATAAAATCTTTTTAAAAAGAGCTCTTATTGAGTTTCTTGCTCGTTCTTCTCCATAGGAACGGCCATTGCAAACAGGTCGTAAAGTTTTAGATTACAAATTTGACGCGTCACAAGTACTGTACTTAAAGATTTATATTGATAAAAAATATTCTGATTCTGAAAGTGTAGGGATACGAAAAACGATCCCCACTCGTATATACCGCGTATGTTTACATAGGCAGGAATTACTGTGGAGGCGTTCACGTGAATAAGTATGTGAATGTCTATCCAACGTTCATGTTTAAAAGGTGTCGATTAAGGTTAGCTTAGCGGGCGGGCGAAGGGGGCGATACGAGCGTCTATTCCCTCCGCCATAGCTAAAGTTAAGGCGATGGGTTGAAACACATCACCTTAATTTCAGCTTGTGCAACGAAATGAACGGTTTGAGCCGACTGGGTTATATCAGGCTATTTCCTTTATGAGCAGGAAGCCCGGCATAACCTGGGCCGTGCCGCCCAAACGAAGATGACTAATAGTACACCGTGGGGTTCTAGTCGGTAGGAGACCGATATAACACTATTTTCTACCCGCGCCTTGTATGATTATATTACTATTAAGGAGTACTACTTGACGGATATCGAAAATCTTGTCCTTGTGGAAGCAATGAAGGGAAACAATCATGTTCAGCAAACCTTTATTGTTTCATACATGAATCACATCAAAAATAAAAACATTTCATACATTTGGCTTTTAATTGTTAGATTCTTATCGTAATAAAGGTGAAACATTAAAATTTGAAATTTCACTACCCATTTATAACATTTAATTAAGTATATATTTTAAACACATAGGTAAGTAATAAATACTGATCGAACATTTAACAACATAATTATCTAACAGGTAACACAACATTTATCATGGAAAAATACAATTATAAGTAGATCCAATTAGAATGTTAATGTAATATGAATAGTCAAGGTCGCAAGAAGTAAACTAAATATAGACCTGTCTCGCAACGATACCCTGTATATAATCTCACAACAAATTGCATTATATTCCTTTCTCTTAAAAATAATATCGTAGGTACTTATAGTAAGATAAAGAGGATCAAAAATATAAATCTTTAAAACATCGAGATTCTTTGAAGACATTAAATATTGTTCTATAGCAGAAATGTAATCAATCAGACTCATAAGTTGTCAGGAATGTGCACAGCTTACAGCTAAGGGCAACAGTTTAGTGTAAACACGAAGACATGCCCCATGGTTCGGGGCTTCAATGTCAAAACATTGTCTCTACGAACAACATAATACAGATACATTAGTACACCGAACATTAAAATTAGTAGATATCGAGCCACATTCGAGTAACGCACCACGAGCTGACTTGATGAATATTGTGCCGTACTACAGCTAATCAATCTTAATTATTAAACATACTTTTTAATACAACAACTAATTTTATTAATTGCAATGGCAAGTTTGTGATGATCAAACAGCCAGGTCATAAAATATCACAAATAATGTGACACGGATGTATTAATCTTTAAATTAAGTATGTCTCTTGTATAATAATATTGCCGAATATAAAGAGATTGGGGCACAAACAATCGCTTTAAAAATAAATAAAAAATAACTGCCCCAGGAGGAACACCTCAATTCTATAAAATATATGAGATATGAGGAGACATATTGGAGTGTTGAGGTTTAGATTTCATAGTTGCGGAACTTTGAGATGACCTCTGAAGGCGGCTCCTGGTTGCCGGCGCCAAAGCGGCCCCACAGCGCGGCGCCACCTTCGGACGCGCGCCGCGCCGCACCCGGCGGTTGACTGGGTCCCAGACTAGACGGTCCCGATGGCTTGCCACCCTCTCCCTCCAGCATCCGATCCTTGGTGTTAGGCTTGCTCCAGTGCATGGACTGCTGCACATGGTCTTTCATTCCAAGCCATTGCTTGTACCCCATGGCTATACCACTTTGTCGCCACTTGTCATACAGCGCGCGCTTGGAGGGATCACACAGGGTCTCCTTGGCATCCTGTAAACATGGGAACAAGGTATTGAAGTCATGTAAACATGCATATCATAATAATTGTGAAGAGAATAATATGGTATGGCAGAAGGAATAAATTTGTAAATAATCTTGGTGTCTCCTAATTCTAGTTAAATTAATGTAAATTTATTCATCTACAAACTAAAATACATGTTTACCTTCAATTTTTGGAACATGGCTTCAGCTTCCTTATCACCATCATTCTTATCAGGATGGTGTTGCAAAGCAAGAACTTTATACTCAGCAGTAATTTGCTCCACCTGAAATTTAAAGAAATATATGAAAAATATTGCCAATTTTATTGAAGTAGGTTCTTAACAGTGAGCAAACCACCCAAGAAATATGAACCCATCTCGTTGTTTTCTTTCATTTATCACGAGTACCATGATAATATAAGTACGGGCAATTGGAAATCCCAAAGACGTAGAAGTACCTATTTACGAAGCGTGTCTCAGCGCATTAGTCACACACAATGCAGCAATTTCTTTATGCCAAATCACAAAATAACGCAATGTGAAAATTTTAATTTACAGGACATTAAGTCTAGCAAACTGTGTAACTATACCTACATTTTTTTATCAGATGTAGGTCAAGTCTCGGGGCCTCAGTGGAATAAGGTCATTGAGCAGAACAGTGGAATCAATAACTTGTTACTAAAATCAGAACAGGTGCTTATTTTACCTTTCTAATAAAATACTGTATGTAAAGTAGCACTAATACTTACTGAGGAATGCTCGTCACAGCCCAACAATGCGTAGTAATCGTCGTCTGGGTTTCTTTGATAATTTAATATTTCGTCTACTCCAGTCATGTTCACGACCCTCCCTTACAAAACCCCAGTAAATACTAACAAAAAAAGCTATCCGATCCGGGGCTGCCACATCACACATGTAATTTTCTATTTCTACCCAAATTTTACTTTAATTTGCTTTAGTTTTACCTAAAGGCAAAAAGTTAATAATAATATCGATTTTATTAATGGATAATTCGATATTATTCGCTACTTATTACGCTTTATTTCGTTTTTCTTCCAAAACTGATCTGATTTCCAAACCGAAACCAGCAGAATAACCTAACAAATAAAAGTGAGCGAATCAAGAGAATGAATAATATAATATGTTAATTTTATGTAGAATGAAATGGCTAGGTGAACTGCGTTCGTTAAATTCACTCAAATACATACAGTTACAGCCTACGTTTAGACTTTGAAACTAAAATAAATCTCCATGAATTTTCTGCAAGTATTTTATTTCTCCAGGAGCCAAGTTTTTACCCAGAATTGCGAAAAAATATCCATTCTGGTAACCCTGGAGTTATCTAGCGTAGGGTTGCCAACTTATGTTGAATACGCTCGTACAAATACTATGAGGCCAAAAATAATGTATTTTGTCCAATATCACTGAAAAAAATCCTACACCACAAAATTGCAATAAAACAAGATTGTTGAATTGATGAAGATTGAGGGATTTATATCAATACATTACGAAAAACGAAACGTTACGAGACCGGGCACTGACGTCCAAGTTCAAGATTATTCGTAAGCTAACCATATATGTGTTTTAGCTAAGCTGTTGATGCTTAATTGAATTGTTTTTTTCATTAAAGCTGTGGATAGCTTTATTGAAAATTTACCCAATATCTTGGAAGGACTTGATAATTCAAGTTATACTATTGTATTTCAACTTCCTTCACTCGTAAGTTTATGAAAACAGTGGGTTAATATCCCACTAATATTACATATTATTTATCAATGAAACACATTTCTTGGAAAATAAAACAAAATTTACAACTTTACGGTTCAAATTCCCGCCAAAAAGTCGGGTGTTTTGTAATCTAGTGATAATTGTGAAGGAAGTCTATTTTTGAGTGTAGTCGATTTTTTAAAACTGTAAAGAGATAGGTCTAGGTCGGTAGGATCTGGAATATCATAAATAGGCTTTCTGTATATTCCTTTGTTGAAGTCTTTGGTTAATTCGTTTATTCAAATATGTTGCCTATAGGTATGGGGTAAATAAAATCAGGGCTCGGAACCGGAAAGCTTATGCGCGGGTTTTGATTGGGTTTTTGAAGGATGTCAGATATGACTTATGAGTAGAGTTTCGATTGCCTTACTTTTTTAAGGGGCTTTCCTATAATACTGGGTAAGTTTATTATTCGCCTAAGCTCCAGAAAACCAGGGCCCCAAGTCTGCTAACACAATCGATTCGTAATCGAACAGCACCGCATAGTAACTGTCACTTTTGACAGTTATTGTATTGGCTATCTGTGAAAATTGACTCTCAGAGATTCTCTGTCTGTCTATGTACAAACCTCATTGGGATGTTGACAGTGTTAACATGACATATAATACTTATGTCAAAAATGTATATTTTCCATTGGGCACTTAAAATTGTGCATTTCGATTAGATTAACTTACGGGTAATGCTTGGTATATTTGGGTGGTTTCAGGTATTTTGGCTTATTTTGGAGTTTCGGGTATTAATGATGTTTCTGATAGATTCGGTTGGTTTTGGCTACATCTAATAATCGGGAAATGCTGAATAACAATTAGTTAATGCTCACTTTAGCAAGCGGGTCCGAGGCATTTTTTATATACAGTTTTTAAACGCTATTTTTTTATTCACTATTTCAT
Source organism: Pheosia tremula (assembly GCA_905333125.1). Lineage (NCBI taxonomy): Eukaryota > Metazoa > Arthropoda > Insecta > Lepidoptera > Notodontidae > Pheosia > Pheosia tremula. The sequence goes on along the minus strand of HG995404.1, from coordinate 6,049,271 downwards.
TAGCACGTAAGAACCCACTCATATCCTTATTCTCCTCCTAAACCTGCGTCTAATCCCGTTAATCGATGTAAAATGTTGGTAATTAATTAAAGTTGTAGGTACTAAGCGCAGGCCTGGCCCAGGCGTAACTGTAATACCTAAAGGCTAAAGCAATCAAAAACCCAGTGGTTTCTGCGTGATGCTTGCAAAGAGAGACCAAAAAATAAATTTCTTAGTTGTTATTAATCTCTCCTCAGTACGGTGGGTATGCACCGAACTTTCTACCTACAAGGGTTTGTGTTCGTACCTGCTGTAGAAAGACAAATTGTAACCCATGAATCTATTTATTGTGTTATACAAACCTTCATATCTTATAAAACCTACTTACTAAGGTGGTATTTACGAGATGATAATTATGCAAGCACAAGTACCGACTTACTTTCTTAAATTTAATAGTAATGTAGAAAAGATATACCATCTAAAAGTAGGAAGGTACCTACTTATTTATTTACAAACGCGAATAATAAAATGATAATAACTATGGAAATGTGCGAGCCAGTGTTCTGGCGAAGGCTGACGACATTGCATATTCCATGCATGCTCTAGACATTGGCGTCCCAACGCGCTTTTGCATCAAAAATAGCCACCGAAGGAAGACGCGCTAAACGTAAGTTTACGCCGCTCACCGGCGACTGCGGCCGCGCGCCCGCTTCACACGGCGCTGCCACGATCGCAGAGCGCTACACATATTATAATGTTGTGCGGTTATCGCGAGTTATAAACACTGATCTTCCACTGTTGTTATGTTTCGGAGCCGAAGCGGTCGGTAGGCGCTGTCAACGAACTATTCGCTCGAAGATCCTCCATCTTTGGCAGCGGAAGTAGCGGCGGATGTCCCGGCAATGGGTGAGCGGTGGCATATGAATGCTTAACACAATGCTCGCATCTTCGTTCCCATATTTCTATGCGATCCGTGTCCCTGCCGAAAGTTTGTCAACCTTTATTTTTTGTTTGTATTCGTTTATAACTCCCTAACTAGGTAGGTAGACATATAAAATACTCAGACCGTAAAGTAGGACTTCAAATGTCAGTTGCGTTTAAGGTTGATAGGACAGCATGTTTATTACATACTATTTTGCAATAGTAAAAGAACACGCAAACTTTTGCTTTCACATCGCAAAACCGTATTGCGTAGTGCTGCGACGTAGGTAATACCCAAATTGTGGGATTTTTGCTATTGCTGGTCTATCGCAAAATATGTATTCTGCCTACGGGTATCTATTCCTTCATATCCCTTTATAGTTCGCCATTAGCATTTACCTACTGGGCGCAAGGTGTGACATTGACAGTATGAGGGTAGGTACTGTTAGCCGTGCCAATTGTATCTCGGTACCACCACGGGTCACGGGCGTCGCGAGCAAAGAAGGCAACAATTATATATTTATTATTCATTGTGTGTAGCGGCAATACTTTAACGAGCTTAGATAACGATCCACCTTTAAAAATGAGCTAATTTGTATTTACAACCGCAACCAATCTGTTCACTACTGGTGTTTACTAGCGTTGTGTAGGTCGTCCCTACCAGGATTCGAACCCGGGACCCTCGGCACAGAATGTGGGGACAGTGCCCACTGAGCTAATCAGGTTATGCACATAGTAGAACGTATATGTAGGTACAAATAACCAGACGAAATATCGGTTCATGATTATAATGTTTATTCTTGCATCATTCCGGTACATAACAAATGAAAACAATAAAAAATCTAAACAGAAACAAACTTAACTTGACATTTATCTCCTTATCCATAGATAAAAAAATGAGCATGGCATGTTATTATTATGCACATATCACTTGTCAATCGACCAAATGTTTAATTAGCATACAGCAACATTAGTAATAGGTAACAGTATAACAAGATGATTCTTACAATAAGAATACGAAAAATCTAATTAATCGGTAGGATTACCGATTGATTTTGTTGACATTGTCACGAGGTATCCTAACTTCTTTGACCACCTTCTTTGACATGGGGAAATACTCATTGGTGGGTTTGGACTTCGATTCGTAGGATCGATTTCGTTCCCATCTGCTGCTCCACTAGTGATCGTCCATATTTTATGAGCGAACTTTGAATAGAATCCTTCTCAGCACGGCATGACGGCTCGGAGCATATTTACGCTCCTTGCCGCCGTCCTCCTTGGGGTCCCAACTTTAATCAGATGAAAATGTGTTGATAAAATCTTTCTCTTCTTCACCTCCTGAATGAGTAGATACATGCTACTAAATAATGTGCCCTTAATTTGCCTCCAAAATTATTGAAAATAATGAAATGTATTCATCTCAGTCTACTTAATTAAACCTAATAGATTTCTTATGACCTTGGTAATATTAAATAATATTTATAGGTACAATATTTCTTAAAGTATAATATTTATTTTTTCAATATATAATTTATATATTATAACAACAAAAGTAAGTATTTATAGAGTTATCCTCTGTATTCTGTGTCCAAGGTCCATTAATTTATTTTCCTTAGTTGATATCGGTTTAATATGGCAAGTATAGGTTACCTATGCAAATTAGATGGAAAAGTTTTTAAATAAAATAATGCTACAAACCTAACTGACCGGACCGTACTTAGCTGTACGATACTTAGGCAACAGTGTGTCTAATCATACATAATCGTATGTAGCGGCTGTAAGACTGATCTTTGCTAACCCAATTAGGTGATTAAATAACCAAGATTAAAAGCAACAATTTACGATATATTTTTTCAGGTCAAATCAACGAGTGCCCTTAGTGTTATGGCTGCTAAACATAAAAATATGTAGGTTACGTGTGTGTAACTATAAATGGGAGATGATGTTAGCGTCTGGCATGCGTTCGATCAAGACTGGTTGGCCGATGAACCCAAAATTGGCTTTGTAGACCAACAGTATTCAATCGATATCTGGTTATTGTCATAAATAATAAATAGTTTAGACTGACTTTTGTGAAATTTAAGAATCTAGTTTAGTAGTGCACGAGTAAATAGCGAAAGTAGGTAGGTGCCGAATCTAATTACAATAGAGAATTAGGTTACTTCACTACGCTACACTTCATTAAGATAACTTTTACATACCTTGTCAAAGTTAATGAAGCGTGGGCATCTATTGTTTTTGTTTTATGGCATAGTAGGCGTAATAAAAGGGCGATAATCAGTTGCCATTATATAAAAATAGGTACTTATAGTGAAGCAGAAAATTATGATATGTTTAAATGAGAAATGATGCAAGTAACGCGTTGTAGGTACCTACCTAGTGCAAGTCTTGCTCGTACTTGTGTTTGAATAGCCACCTTTTAGGTAAAGGTGAAACTTATAAAGGTTTAACAAAAATAGTGTATAATTTTTGAAAGGGTTACCAAGTAGATGATAACGATCACGGTTATGTATAAAATATATGTGTAGGTATACAGTGTTTGATTTTTTTCTGTATGAAAACGAGATAGTTAAGTTCCATCTCGGAATTAGTATGTTTAGTGTTTTTTTTTTAATTTCAAATAATTTACTAGTTTTTTGGGATTGTGACCTTTATAGCTTACCGATGGACCCCTTCAAATATTTGACACTATTATTGTTAAGCAGTCTATGTAGTAGAAGTAGAGAGGTACGTGGGCCATTCATCCAGTGGCTTCTGCGTGCATAGACTCGGACAAGTATAATAGAGTCATCAATTAGAATATCGATAAAAGTTTATTTTATCGTAATAGAAATAAAAGTTATCACTTTTTACTAGGTACGTGAGATATATTTGGTTGGGCTGTATACAGACTGATACAGAATGGATATGCTAAGCCTGGAACCTTGGCTTCTTTAGCGCATTTGTAAATACAATGTTAAGTGAGAATTTCGATAACTAATAAGGAAAATGAATTTTGATCCCGACATAAACATAATTGTGATTGTTACGAAACAAAATATTTATTGCCACGTCCGAGTTTTGACTTTACATAGCTATTGATTAAATGAGCTAAAGAAGCGAGGTTAGTAGTATAGAATTTCTTAATGTAGCCTATACAATGTTTATTTACGATTCCTAAATAGGCATTGGTACAATAAATTGGTTCGACAGAAACGGAAGCTTCCAATTGTATTCAAGTCATCCGTCGTCGCCCGCGTTGCTTGCTTGTATAAAATGTATAGTAGCTATAGTATACGTACTCAATGATCACGCATGATCCAAAAAAAAATTAAAACACGGTGTTTTACCTAAGCATTCCTGATATCTTAGTTTGCTTCCAACATAATTAGGTTAGGCAGATAGTCTGATTTTAACTTCCTCTGTTACGAAGGAATTCGGTATCTCATTCCACAGAGACCGAGATGAGTTGGTTATGATTATACTTACTTCTAATTAGATGATACATTCAGTCAAAAAAGTATCGGGAATGGATGATTTGTTTAAGGTTCCTATTTCAATTTTTGTTTTTTGTTCTTTTTGTTAGATTGGCACAACTGTTTTCCATTTTGGCGCGGGGTTTGAGTTGTATCTGTTAGTTAGATTAAATACAGTGCTGTTTTTAGTTATATCATATCTAGTGTGCATTGCGAATTTCATAATGGACAAAAACATCGAACAAAGAGTTTGTCTTAAATTTTGCATCGCCAATGGAATTTCGTGTTCGGAGTCACTGAAAATGTTACAGAAGGCTTACGGTGAATCGACTTTTTCAAAAACACGTGCTTATGAGTGGTTCAAAGCGTTTAAAAGCGGTGGAGATGGGATGGAAGATTTTCCTCGCTCTGGTGGGCCATCAACGTCTGCAACTAAAGTCAACATCGCAAAAGTGAAGGAAATAGTGACTGAAAATCGTCATTCAAGTTTCAGAGAGATAGCCGCCGAACTTTCTGTGTCTCACGAGTCGATCCGTATCATTTTAAATAATCACTTGGGTATGAAACATGTTGCCGCTCGGGAAGTCCCAAGAGACCTGATTTTTCTCCAAAAACTCAATCGCATAAGAGTCGCTGAGGACATGCTAAAACGAGTCAATTCCGACCCAACATTCATGAAACGCATTGTTACTGGTGACGAGACGTGGGTTTACGAGTTTGACATGCAAACTAGTCAACAAGCTTCGGAGTGGCGCCTTCCAACTGAACCGAAACCGAAAAAACCACGCCAAAGTCGATCAAAAGTCAACGTCATGTTGACTGTTTTCTTTGACTATCGCGGTGTTGTGCACTCGGAATTCTTGCCGGAAGGTCAAACGGTGAATAAAGAATATTATTTGAGCGTTATGCGGCGTTTAAGATAGCAAATTCGACGAAAAAAGCCAGATTTGTGGAAAAAAATTCTTGGATTTTGCACTACGATAATGTGCCTTCGCACAAGGCCATAATTGTGAACGAATTTTTGACCAAAAACTCAACAAATACCATCAAACAACCACCTTATTCACCAGATATGGCTCTAGCCGACTTCTTTCTTTTTGCTAAACTCAAATTACCACTTCGTGGCACCAGTTTTCATTCGGTAGAAGACATAAAGGAGAATTCGCGGCGAGAACTAAACTCAATTCCGGAAAAAGCGTTTAAAAAAATTTTTGATGATTGGATTATTCGTTGGCGTAAGTGTATCGTTTCTGAAGGAGCATGCTTTGAAGGTGATAAAATAAAATTGGATGAATAACTAACATTTTGAGTATTATTGATCTATTCCCGGTACTTTCTTGACAGAGTAGTATTTATCCGCCTATTTATAGTTTATCGTTAACTATATATAAATTCTTATGGCTGCAGTGTTTACGGGTAGCGAAGCGAACACATAAAGTCGCCAGATATAAAAGTTAACACATTGCTTGTGGGTGAGCGTTGCGGCGCGCGCGCCGCCGCGTAGTTCTGCGTCAGTTCTAGTTAGTGAGATTGTAACCCAATATTGGGACATTGCCAAAAAAATATTTTGATATTGTATAAGTATTCCTATTCACCCCATATCAATATATCTAGGTCTTTTCTGTCTCACTGTTGGGCATCGACTTCCCCTCAATGGGAGAAGAATCCTAGCCATTCACTATACAGTTCGCCTCGCTGTTCCTCAGCTACGAGACGAAGAACTACACGCACTGAGAACAAGTTGGATCCCCTCAGACATGTAAATCCCCACGATGTTTGCCTTGTGGCAAGTAATAATCGTGGTTAAAAATCAGTGTCCTCAGAAGTTTGAATAAGGGTTTGAACTCCAAAGTCTTAATCCTCTTGTTGCCATGGCAATCAGATTGGCTAGTCGAAAGAAATAAGTCTATATAGATATTAATCCACAATCAATATTATGTTCATCGTATTAACGGTTCTACTAAGCCCATGCCAAGAATCTTGGCAAGAACTTTAAGGACGGTTACGCACTCATTATAGAAATTCGCAAGAACAAATCAAATAAGAAGTGTCCACATTCTTGCTCTCGGCATAACTCGTTCGTTCGCTATATTTATCGTAGGTAGGCACGTAGGTATGTACTAGTCAGAAGTGCTGCTTGTTAACTGTGCCTACCCCTTAAATATTATATCATAAATTTGTATAAATTACAGTCTACGTCCTGGTGATCACCGGGTGATGACTAATGATTTTAATCACATCTCGCGAATGCACCGCGGTGAGTATGCGTTCAACAAAAATAAACCGCGCATGCATTCCGCGAATATATTACGGATTTTGAACTCCGTGATATATATAAATGTACATACCTGAGTGACTTGAACTCTTTTAGAATGCTGTCTTTTATTTCTAAGTAGAAATTACAATTTCAAAATTGAAATATTTTTGGGTAAAGCTAATGTAAGCAGAAAGCCTGTAATATAGGTGATTGAGGTATTTCACTATCCTTAATTCTCATTTTTCCTATAAGTATTATTTTCATTTCATTCATTTTTCCTATAATATTTAATATGGTAAAATTTGTTAGTTTGTGAGTTTAGATGTAGGTAATCTCGGGATTAACTGATCCGATTCTAAAGAATCTTTCTCTATTACCGAGCTACATTATTATTAGGTATATTACCGCGGACGGAGCCGCGTGTAAAAGCTAGTTTAAAGTTTACTTATAAAAATAAGGAACCCTTGAAAATACCTACTTATGTAGGTACTCTGAAATGATTAACACCATAACTTTCTTACGGAAACGCGTGCCTACAGCCCCAGTGGGTATTATTTCTTACGTATTTACAAATATACCTATATCATACAGGCTAGGTTTATGTAGATACGTACAACACATTCTCGGAATATTCCCAGCCTACCCACTCACCAATCCACACGATAAACGTATTCAGCTACCAACACTGCTATACCTACGTAAATTTTATCTTAAATTATTTTATAATATGTAGATACTACGTAGTCCGCAATGCCCTTTGTAAATCTTTAACAGTACAAAAGTGAGCTTTGTTTTACAGCAGATGCATGTTAATACAGCCGACCCGACATCTGGTGTATTTTTTTATTTCCAGCTACAAGGCAGCCTATTCTGTTGTCGCGTGACTCCATCGATCGCTACCACTTGGTACCCGAAAGTTATTCGGAGATCAACTTACTTGCTTAAAATTACAATACAGATTTGGTTTTGCTGACTGCTCTAATCTAAAGATAGCAGCTAGTTCACTTTTTTTCATTTCCTGTAAAACGATTAAGTGCCTAGCTACTTAATAAAAAATATACTTTGTGAGGAAAAAACATTGTCGATAGAAAGTCATCACCATATGAGTTGACTTGTGATTTTAATTTACCGAGAGTGTTTCTTCACTGTATAGGTAAATTGTATTGGTATTTAGAAGGCGTTTGTTTCGGCGTAGATATTCCATTTTATACTTAATCTGAGTTTTAGTATCAAGGTATCTGACTAACTTCTCTTTGCCGGTTTTAGAAATTTGCATTCGATAATAATATTATGGAATTCATATTGATTTATCGTATGCGATTATTTATGCGTTTGGGTGTAACGAGCGATACGAAAATACCAAGCCGCGTCACAGTTCTCATTTTTCGAATGGGTCGACACTCGACAGCCGAGATTTAAATTTCAATACGTGTGATGCCTACCTATATTGTCACGCAGACTGCATTTGGCGCACAAGTTGACTTGGGCGCTTTATTTATACTTATAATGGACTTAATATAAGCATTCGCTTTTCAATTTCACAGTGGCTTTACAACCGCATTGTTTCAACTTCGCACCCTAATTTCCTGTACATTTTATAGGGTCTTAAACTATAATTAGAACGAGTTAAATCTAAGACGTATGTTTATGGGCCGGGCTACCCCAAGTCGAGGGTCTACGGAAATGAATGAATGGCGACGGAACGATTGCTTATTTACAAACATTGACGCCTAAAGTTGAGAACGGCGGGCGGGCGGCGCGCTACTGAAACCGGCGCAAGCGCAACACACGTACACACACTTGAAATTAAAACTGGCCGCACAACTCCCCTTTTCATGAAGGCATGTGTACCTACTTGCTGGGATAGCCATCATTTTGTAGTTTAATGGAATATGTACTTAGTTTCTGTGCTTAATAATAATTAAGTAGGTATATCTAGCATTTCATTTGCATAAATCATTATCTGTACAATTTAGAATTCAAATTTAAACACTTTTAGTTTTAGTGAAAATAATTGCAACACAAACATAATATTACTGAGTACATACTCAGTAATTAATAGTAGTAATAAGAACCGACCCTTACATAAGTATAGGTTCTGCACATAGTACATGAAAGCCATAAGTAGGTGAACTAAGCTCCGTTTGAATTTTCAAGACAAATCTTCGAACTATATCCGATGCTCCTGAAATGATGTGGCTACTGTGTTTTAAAGCCATGTAGTCGCGGTGCGTTTCCTGCGCGCGCGTGCTATGAAAGCTCCGCTTCCTCATGAAAGCGCGCACGTGTGTACCCACAGCCGCGCTCGGCTCCACCTGCGCCGGCGCAGCCCCACGAGGGCCGCGCGCGCAGAGCATACCGCGCGTCCGACCCGATGTGTCGTGTTTAGTGAACACACCGTGATTGCCATGGGACCGCAGTTTGACTATTGCCTCCGTGCTACCAGTGAGTTAAAATTCCTATAATTTTATCCTTAGTGACAACTTATTACTAAAGTTGAGGACTTTACGACCCACCGACACTCACAAGTTGTGTATAAACTTTTGTAATTTCTTTCCACCCGCCCCTTAAATTTGAAAACTAGAATTTACGCAACAATCTCCAATACGAAAATTTGTACCTGTTTTATAATCTGCAGCTAAAGAATTGTATTTTTTAATTTATCTATCCGTTGATGCGATATAAAACGCACCTATATATGGAAGCTTCCATCCGTAAATGGAACGAAAGTTTGGTTTCGTAAGGTAAACTAGGTTCATTGTCTTCTAATTAGTTTGTCATAATATTGATTACCTAATTAGGTAGCGGTTGATAACCGTGCTCAAATACCGTAAATTGTCTACGTATCAGTACCGTATATATCTATACCTATATCGTATGTTATTTCAATTTGCCTCGGTCGATACTCACGGATATATCAACACGAGAACTTCTTAACATTTTCCAAGCATCTGGAATAATAAAATTAGTCATTCCTCCAAAATTCTTGAAACAAATTTAGAGGTATTTTTTTCATCCTTTTCTTGAAATACGATTGAATCATTAATCAGCGGGCGCCAGATGAGGACTCTACATAATATGTAGAGTAGACGCAATTAAACTTTTACAGCATTCTACAGCATTCACAGCAATCTAAAAATCAAAACACGCATAATTATCTATTGAATTCAATACTTTGGTATATTATATCAGTTACGGTCTTATTCTTCAGGAGTGGCTCCACGATTATCTATGGATTGTTTTTATTCGGCCACATGTTACCAGGGACACTAATGCCCCGCCCCGCTCGGCGGCCTATCGACCCAGGACCCGCACATGCGGGCTGGACACACAAAAAAAAACTAAAATAGAAAACACTCCTCTATCTCCTTGTCTATTATCTTTGTATTGTGTCTGTGACAAAAGCGGACATTTCTACACAATTATTTGATTTCCTTCGTCATATTATTACGTAGGTATATTTTTCTACTGTTCAATAACATATAAAATCAATAACAGATAATAAACAAAGTAGGCCACCCACCTCCTTAATTACTTATTACAGAAGGTAGATACATTATTTCTATTCCCACTTATTTATTTACATGGATAAAATATAAAATAAAACAACAGAGCATTTATTAGTGAAGCGTCAATAGCCTAGTGGTTAGTGGGGCCAACCTCGCGTCCGAGCTATTCCAGGTTCGATCGTCACCCGCTTCATTACACTATTGACGTGAGCCCACTCCTAGCTCAGTCTTGGCTTAGTGAGAGAGGCTAATAAGACTATCTACTTACTTATTACTAATATAAATATTTATCGCAGATATATAACTTAAAAAACGTATTGCTATACCCACTTAAGTATTTATCGCACATTAGTAGTTATCTTAAAAATAATCTTCAGTGAAGTAAGTACCTAAGGAATCCATACAAAAATAAAATTTCCCACATTCCCTCGTATACGTGACGTTAACTAGCCAAATCGTTTATCATTAACTACGCTAGCTTGTGAGACGTCTAGTTAGGGTAGACAATGGGCGAAAATTGCTTCCAATTCGCATTTCCCGGCTCTCAAAAGTAGGTTGGTCCACTCTGCCCTCACTGGACGTAATGGAGAGCCGTTAGTTCATTGAGGTTATTGAATAATTCCCGCGTAGTCGTTGCCCGGTTCCGTCCACGGCTACCGCACCGCTAACTGCGACACCGCCATGATACTCGGTACCATACTCGTACTAGCCTTGCAAGCTCATAAATAACGTAAAGACAGTCCAAGATAAATTGTGTGACTTGCATTTTAATTATTCATTGCGTCTTACAGATAACCCATCATACTTCGCGTTGCCCAACAAGGATGTTCCTGACAACGCGGAAGGTCAAGGATCATCGGAACCCGTCTCCCGGTCAGCGCCGGGGCGAGTGTGGTGCGACTCGGTGCGAGCACTCGGGTCTCCGAGACGAAGGGAACCGGAGAGCCCGAGGAGGAAGGAGTTCAGAGCTTTGCTGCGATCTCTGTCAGCGAGGGAGCCGGAGCAGGCTGAAGCATTCCTGAAAGGCCAACCGAGGCCCGGGGACTGCGCGCCCGGTGATATGAGACACACTTATACTGCTCCTCGTATAAAGTAAGTTTTAGTGTCATTTTTGTGGAATGAAAGTCGATTTCCACGAGTAGGTTATCATAATATATATAAATTACGTGTCACGGTGTTTGTCCGCTATAGAATCCTCAACTACTAAACCAATTTAAATAAACTTTTGCACACTGTGCAGTTTTATCCAGCTTGAAAGATAGGACAGTTTATATCTCAATTTATAATCACAAATATTTAACTATAAAAATATTTCCTAGAAATAATGTATATGGCAAAACAACGTTTGCCGAGTCAGCTAGTAGGTAGTACCTTTTACTCTTACCTTACCTTTAGCGTTTGACTGAATTTATTTGCAACTGTAATGCAAGCCGTATTTATATACTAAATCACAACATACGACCATCGTTAGCAATGATAATGTTTAGCGTTATTTTATGGCATCTTGTTTGAATATTTAGTGATGAGTAGAGATGATTGACTCAATCTAGTACATGGGCCGAATCCTTGAATACATCACGGTAATTTAAAAGCGCTGCAGCGCATAGATCTCAAACCCCACCGGAATACAGATACACTCGACGATTTTCTCACTAATTGGTGTTAAGAACAAAACAATAAAAGAGGGGCCAAACAAGTAGAGGTATGTATGATTTAAGCTGATTTTAATCGTTTTCTGCAGGAAGGGCAAAATAAGCACCACAGTAGTGACAACAGAGGGCCCACAAGAACGCGAAGAAGTATTCTACACAATCCCCCTTCATGGCAGGCGGAGGCACTCGGTCGGAGGGTATCTGGCAACAGGTGCCGGGGGATCAGGCGAGGTCACCGCCGTCCCGAGTGAGGTGCCCAGGATGCCTCCACCGAGGTTTGGACAGCAAGAAGAGGACACTGTTAAAAGAAGACGACCCAAGAACTTCTCATTTAAAGGTAAGCTTCCAAATAGGTGGGTACCTATAGGTACTTACTTTTTAACCGACTTCAAAAAGGAGGAGGTTCTCAATTCGGTTGTATTTTTTTTTTTATTTTTTTTTTTATGTTTGTTACCTCATATCTCCGTCATTTATTAACCGATTTGGAAAATTATTTTTTTATATGAAAGGATATGTTTACAGATTGGTCCCATTTTTTTCAAAAAAATGTTCTGATCATGGGATCCATGAGGAATTGAGAGGACTCCTCAAATTTTATAGGCATACCGATAGCAATTTTGGTATTTTCATCAAGAAGTCAAGCATTTGCATTCAGAAAGTATCATTTGCTGAAGTGGAAGTAATGAAGAAGGCCACAAATGGCCAGCGGAACTTGTCAGTGTTACGTATTTCACGGGTTGCGCCAAGATAATCTCGATTATTGGTATACCTATTATCCAGTAAAAAGATTGATATACAAATCTTTTTTAGTGACAAAGAATAGTAAATATATCCACTAAAAAGTTTAAAATAAAAAACTTTTTAACAAAATAAAAACCGTCTTCAAAAAACTAAAAAGCAAAAAATAATCTAATCTTGAAATCTACCTTGTCTAACCACATCAAATATTTAACTAATCTGAAGTCGGTGCCAAATAAACAACCGACGAAGAATAACAAAAGTATACTCAGTAACGAGATGCGCGGACCAATTTGTAGGTATAGTCTTTGGCGCAGACCGGCAATACTCGACTCAGTTGTTTGTTTGGCACCGACTTCAGATTAGTTAAATATTTGATGTGGTTAGACAAGGTAGATTTCAAGATTAGATTATTTTTTGCTTTTTAGTTTTTTGAAGACGGTTTTTATTTTGTTAAAAAGTTTTTTATTAAACTGTTAAGAACTTACGTATTGAAAACTAGGTCAATTAAATATTTATTTTCGAATTGTTCGATAACTCGCAAAACCTCAGTACGTAGGTACGTAATATATTGACTCCTCCAAATTAGAACACATTTTTTTCTCTAGATACCGAAACATGCATGACTAGGTATGTGTGATTTTTTTTTATGAAACGTTCTTCTTTCTTTCTTTAGGAAATGAAATAAAACTAAATACGAAAATGGCCTCACCCACAACTTAGTGGGTATTTTCCAATGTCCAGTAATTAATAACACATTATAAATTAAATAATGGATGTGACACGAAGATATGAAAAATCTTATAAAACGTTGCAAATATACAGCCTAACTCATCGATATACTATGTGTTACTGTTTTATTTTATTGATCCGGACGTTATCTGTCGCCTATTGTGTAATCATTGACACATGAAGTGTGATTTCTGCCGAGGTTATTTACTTAGGGTTGTTTGCTATCTTTAAAAGGTACTTATATATATCCTCGCATATATAAGAAATGATTACATAAAATCAACAAACATAATAACTATAGGCACATGAATCTATGCTAGATACGAGCCCTTAATCATAAATCATTTTGGATCATCTTTTAGGCAGATGTTTCCGATAACTGGCCTATGGTATGAGTTTTGAACTGATATCGAATGCTCCCATTTAACAGTAACATGCTCCCGCTAGGGGCGCTGCTATATCTGTATGGAAAGATTCGGACTCGATCGATCGGTATTTGTTGATGTGAAAACTCGTACTAAGCCCCCAAATCTCAGCGTGTAAAATGTGAAGAATAGATCTATGAGGGTCTAATTATATATTACAATGGAAATCAGTAGTTTGTTAAGACACCATTTACAGAACAAAATACGCCAGTACGCAGATAATCGTATTACAAGACTTTTATAGTAAAAAAATGGATAAGCAAGTATATTAACTGCTCAATAAGAAATCAACTGTCCACCTATCGTAAAGGAAACATGTGCAGTAAAATCTATTATTAGATAATATAATGTACATGGAAATCGACAATAACGATCATAAACAAGTCAATCGGGACCTGGGCCCGATAGCGGGGAGCGTTGCTCTCGCGCCGCGCCCTTCGACCTCCCAGATGCAACACCACAGATGAACAAAATGTACAATAACCTCAGCGGCGCTTTTGATATCTATCTCGTTTGCCCTTTACAAGAAGCTATCTAAACGGACCATTACACACAACCTTTTTTACATTATCAGCCAGTGAAAATAAAAGTTAATGTTATGTAAGAAATATAAGATTTCGAGCTCTCTATCTTTGTCACAAATCTACGATACCCAAGAGAGGATCATCTTATACTTTTTTTGGAATCGAAACGCCTGCGAATCGCTTGCGGAATACTTACAATCGGAACGTGTTTAGTATTTACCGACTCGCATTAGGCCGTCGATAACGTCTCGGGAATATTGACACGGGCCCAAATTTGTTTGACGAGATTAGGCGCGAGGGTTGGCATTGCGATTATCGTTGTCGCGACAAGCTTTTAGTATGCGAAGTGCGTGCTCGTGCGCCGCCGCCTCAGCGCCTGACGCCAGCGCAGTCGCCGGCGCGCGGCACATGCTCGCGAACCGACACTACTCCCTGTCACACTTCTGACGGCTCTTGTATTCAATTCGTGCGCTTTCTAGTGCTCACAGTCGCCTGCAGTTCAGTGCAATGGCGGGCGTTTAACGCGAAACCACCAGCAACCGCGTCTTCTAACACGTTTGTGACGACACAGTCGATAAGATGATCGACACAATGGCCGACACCAGTGAGTTTAGCTTTAAACTTTTAATTTAATCATGTCGCATGTCGTCTTTTGTTATTGAGTACTGTACTAAGTGAACACCGTGAATTTTTATTATTTTTTATTTAGTAAATTATTGTTTTGTGTGGATCATTTTAATACTTAAATAATATTAAGTAAGTGCTTCGAAAATAAATAATACGTAATTACAATGGCATTAGGTAATTACCGAACATAAAAAAGACGTTAATATTCTATAGAATAGTAGTTGCCATGAGACTTGTTTTACCAAATTCAAATAATATCCACTCATTTAGAATTGATAGACTAATTTATATTAATTGGCCGTGTAAGCATAAGCTTCTTATGGTATTGAAATCAATCGATTCTATCTCATGTTGATTAATAATACGAAATACGTTATTTACTATTGTACTCACTCACTGTATTCATAATAACTAGTTAACTTTACGTAACCGAAGATAATTATAATAATTATTCAAAATATCTAAGTGACTGAAGTACTGACTACATATTTAGAACCATATTTAGTAGCAGTTTTTAAAAGTTTAATGACAAATTGTTGAGCAATACAATTGAATTACTTAAACCTAAGCACCTAAGTAGGTAGGTAGCAACGTAATATTCATATTTTCGATATAACAATACCATTATGACATTATATGGCGGAATACAATAACGATATCTATACAATGCTTTTGCATGGGGCAACATGCATTACGCCCTTAATACGACTAACTAATAAGCCATTGTGATTGCCATCGACGTATTTGGCGGCCTTCGTTTACTTAACTAAGGTTCGTCAACCAACGTCACACTTTGTAAATGGAAGATGTGCTGGCCCATCCAAAATCAATGTCAAAGAAACACCGTACAACATTACCAAATTAGATTCACCGTTGCCGAGCTAAAATTTACGGGACTGTGAGTTTTAAAGCTAAAGCTTACGGTGTAAATACGATATACCGGCTCGCGGACAAGCTTGCCTCCTGTAGGATATTAAATATGCAGGGTGGCATGTACGGCTGAATAAACATAGTGTAATTTACATGCATCGAAGCAACTCCCGTAATGTACTCGCACTGGGAATGTAAATGCGTGAACGTCTTGTATAACTTGTCGGTACCTACCTTCTGTCGGAAGGATCGCTCCCACTGATTGTTAGCTGATGCACAGATGATAGAGATGGGCATTGTTTACAGACAAAAGACGTTCACAGTTTTTTTTAAATTTCGAATTCGGAAATGCTTTGCCGCATATGGTCTTTTGGCAGTTTTAACGGATCAGATGGCGACCGCTAAGTCATTTCCCGTCAATCACAAGAGTGGTTTGAGGGGTGAGCTAACTCGGGTTCGCCTCGGAGAAGGCAGACGTGGGTAACTACAGTGGAAAGCTCTTATCGGAAGGTCGTTTTGATTGCACGTTTTTTGTCAATTAAATTTCTATCTAATCACAATATCTAATAGGTATTTCTTTTGTCTAACGGGTTGTCACGCTATCGGTGGATATTTTGAATTATAACTTTGTTTGTGACGTCCATCACGGGCGTCGTGTCTGGAGACGTGGAGGACTGGACCTTATCGCGTATGACCGCATTCAAGGCTGTAAGTAGATAATATGTGAACAATTTCTAATTATCGATACACATTCGTTTTACACCAAATGATACTAAAAGCGACTGCTGTTCTTACAACAATAAAATCCGAGGAATTAACAATGAATCCGTTAAGAACACAAGGCTCTTTACGGCCTAAAGGGAAGTGCTATTTAACATTTTTCTTAAGTGAGTCAGTTACCGGAATTTGTTGTTTAAAGCTCACACGTGTAAGAGAGCCATCCGTAGTGCTCCGCAAAACATAATTAACAATAGTACTCTGCGGGTGACTCAACAAATAATGAGGTACCTATATAAAAAGTGGATATCTTATAATTAAACCAGAAAGTATGATTTAGTTGCCGAAGAACTGACAGTAGCCAGTGAAAAGAGTGTTTATTTTGATATCATGAATCATGTGGCGGTGGGTGCAGGCCAACCGCAGTCGCTATACCTAATTGTTTTTAATCTTATATTATAATAACCTCTTTTTAGCAAACAATAATATCCTCCAGTAACTAGGCCACAAATAAAACTCTAATAGAAAATGTAAACTGATCAACAGATCGTGATTAATTTGGAACATAGTCAGCGGTTGCAAGAAACATGTTCGTTACAGTATTACTCATTAGTTTTCAGGAATCACGGCAAGTAGTTTTTGATTGCATAGTAACATCTCGGTACTTATTTGTTATTCTCTAAAACGTGATTTGATTCTTGTTGCTTTGTTGGAAAACTAGGAAATATTTCCTCGTGATTCGTGGAAATGACTTGTAATGAACGAAATGAATAGGCGACGGCGCCCACGTCCAATCCCACTGGCTATGAGTGTCCTATTTACTAACAATGTATGAGGGCACATGGACACAACATTATTGCCCTACATTGTGTGTCTTAGGTACCAATTTTGTTATAAATAGGCCATGAATATTATGAGCCAGTTATAAAACACGTTTTTTATGCCCTGAAGTCTTTTCCAATGTTAAATGACAGTATTGTGTATCGGCACTTCTCAAAAGCTTATAATAAAAACCGTGATACGTTTCCCAACAAGCAAAATAACTGATGAAAAGCTACCTGATAGTGTGGCCACCGCAATAGGAGCCACAATATTTCAGCCGACACATCAAAGACGTCGGCACCGGCCATTGAACTGAAAACTGAATGCGGCAGCGCAGGGAACAGTTGAACACGTTACAGCCCGCCTTATGGCCCAACCTGCAAGTACTCGTATGGTACCTGCATTTGCTCTACTTTGTGACTTACGTAACGCACCTCTTCAAGTGGTAAAAATAGGTATTTTAAGCGTAGCCTGACGGAAGACACGTTGCTAGGAATTTAAGTGCGGCTCAAGAGTTAACATGCTTTATTAGTAGTCCTTTGAATCTTTTCGAATACTAGGAACTGTACCATATTGTGGACTGTTGTTTTCGTTTGATAATGGCCAGCAATGCCCGCAACTCTAAAAGGAAGTACTTAACTTTTTAAATCACAATTAAACCATGCCCCACATACGGATTCAACTTCAAAAAACGAAATACCATTCTAAATTAAAACCTCTCGAGTGTTTCCGTTCTAATTGAACAAAGAATAGGTGCATAGCAACAGAACATAACTGCACATCCCGAAGCGTCATATTCATAGCCCCGCACATCTACCCGATGCATTTAATCGTCTATAGTTATTCCGGGCGACGCTGATAGACGTTTGTCTATTTAGGAAACGGATATTACATTTAGTCGGGTCTTCATTTGGCGGCAGAGGTGGGTAAGTATAAAACCGTACGAGTTTCCGGCGCGCGCGGTGCATAGAATATTTTGTAAGCAGACGATGCGTATGCGTGCCACTAGGTGCAATAAAATTTTTCAAACTGAGCATATGTTTTCGTTCACGCTCGCTTGAGAAATGTGTTTTTAGGACAACGTTGAATCTTTTAACGCCCTTACGCTGATTAGCATATTAAAAGGATACATTTTGTTAGGTTGGTATCGCAATAGTCTGTTGCACTTGCGAGGTTTTCAATTTCATAATCTAAGTTTTAATGCATGTATCAATATGGATGGCCGAGTTGATTGATTTCAAGTGCCGTTACAATTAAGCTAAGGACATGCACTCAACATTAATTGAAACGGCTTGCAAATTTTCAAGTTTAAATATTAGTACGTACTACCTAATTTTAATATGTATGTACATTGGGACAAGTAAATTACACATTTACTGTGGTGTTGTCCATAAATTACTTACCATTTTATTTTTTTATTGTTTTAAAAGTTTACATGAAGCTGAATTGATAAACATGTGTGGAAAGGTTTATGTTCGGTCGGGGCGATCCGTGAACTTCGATCCAGCCAATGACCCCCCGATATGAAGTGAACGACATCGTTCATGCCTTGATTATCCCCGACAACACTTCCTTTCAATGTTAGAAATTATATTTTGAGCGCGAGCAGACGTATTGATGTAAGCGGGAATCACTTGGTCCCTATATTGTTGCGTGGTGCCTGGTGATTTCTATATTTAGCTCATTGAGCTTTCGTTTTATGATTAATGTTTCATTTTTCATACTTGAAATATTCCGGGCGTATCGAAGGGTGCATTTGAAAGGATATTAACTAACCCATTCATAGATTAAGATATTGGTTTTAGATTAGGTGTTAGGTGCGGTCTAGCATACAGATTTAAATCATATATAGGAAAAGGGTAGGTTTATTTTATGTCAGCATTATTTACTTGCTTTAATCACTCCTATTCCTTTGTTACAGAAATGGAAGATATCGCAATATTGTGGACTTCGGGGTCTCCGGAGAGCGCGCTGTGGTCGGACTATCTGGTTGCGAGCTTCGATAAAATAATGTCGCAGCGAGCCAGACACCACTATAGGTAATGACTGATAACAAACACTCGAACATGGATTTTGCATTAACATTTTGCTATATGAGAGCGTAGAGAAGTTTAGCTCTACCTATTATAAAGCAGCGTAAATCATAATAATCTTAGTATTCGATCGTTGTATATAACTATTTGTACTGAAATATATTTTCGTTAAAATCAGATTTTCTAATTATGAATCAAATGGTGTATTTGACTAAAGATTAGCTCCAGTATTATATGATTTGCGTACCAAACGTTTAATCTCTAATTGTTGTTAATATATCTCATATTTTACAGAGTAACGCCAATAACCGCTGAAGAGCTGTTATCATCAGATAATCAAGAAAAAATTGACAAACTAACAAAAGCACAGTTGCAAATAGTGATACTGTGCCCGAACCTAGCCACGAAGATGTCAGACCTGAAGAGAGACGTGAACTGCGAGAACCTGTTCAAAGCCGACAAGGTGCTCGTGATGCTGCTCGGCGTCGAGAAGAATCAAGTCATTGCTAATCATTGTGAAGGTAAACTGAGACGCGACTTTAGATTTCCCTGAAAAGCTTTTTATGATTCGGAATATCTTAATAAAAAAGGAATTCCGAATACTAAACAAGAAACCAATGAAATGCTTAGTAATAAAACTTTGTTGTCTGCTAACTCCTATTAAATTTCTGAATAATTTTGAAGAAAGTCATTCATTATATCATTCTTTCTTTGCTCAGACTTATCTTGGAAATTACGTGCTATTTAAGTTTACCAAAGTATAAGTGCCTAAGTCTTCAATACTTTAGTAGATTCCGAAAGCAATCTGTCTAGATGAAATTACTTTAAGGCATCATCATATTATTTCCGTAGAGTACCCGTCCATCGACCAATGGCCAATGATGTCGGTTCGCGAGAAAGACACGTCTTTTGTGGACACATTCCTAACAGCCGCTGTGGGCATTCTGAGAACCAAAGACTGCAAAGACACGGCCACTGATAGGACGAGCTTCTCCATTGTTCCTAAGAAAGTTAAAATTGTAAGTAAACAGTAATATTACACTATTAATGATAATGGTATGAATGAAGTATTTATGTACATAAGATATCGTTATTATCTTTTGTGTCTACTACTTAGTACAAGGAAGAACACAATTGCTATATATACTACCACAATTAATAATTCTCACGAAATAATCAACCTTATATACGGTAGTGCTAATTACTAAAATGGTAGTAAGTTGTTGTCTTGACTGATGAGCTAATTGATTTACGCAGGGCCAGAGTCGTGTGATAGCGCTTCTGAACGACCCTATTAGGGAGGAGGACAGCATTAAGATAATGGTTGACAAGAAGGGTGAGGTTATTCATATACCCACGTACAAGAAGAGGAACCCTTATACGCTACAGTTTGATATTCCAGGTGAGACAAAAGAAATGATACACTTTTGCTATTTATAAAGTTAAAGGTATAAGAAAAAAACTTATCTGCAACCAATGCATCGATATTGCCCAAATCAAGAACTTTACCAAGATAAAGGCAAATGAATATAGTGTGGCTTGATGTTTTACAGAATCATGTTTGGAGGTCTCCATGTTAGTTTGGGTGCGTATCAGCAAAAATGGCCAATCTCTAGGCCGAAGACAGATCAAGTGTGAGAGCCGCTTAAGAGAACTGGACCAGTTGCTAAGAGCCTCGGACCATCCATTGGAATTCATGTGTCAGGTGGGCATAACAAACGCTATGATAATCAGTCTTATTAAGGCAACGCGATTAAGAGGAATAATTCATGGGACTGCTTATAGCGCTTGCCTTTTTCAATATCTCTGTTGCATTGTCCTTGCTTCCTATTCGGATATGTGGGTAAGCTGGTTACTGTACTTGTAAATTTTGTGACCCACTTTGTAACCAATGCCTAATACTCGTAGATGCTTTTGTATTACGACACAGACCTCAGGAGAACTCCTGCAACTACGCCAGTAATATAACTATAAGTTTGGTTATTTAATTTCAGACCCTCGGTTTTAAGACAACGAGTAAGGAGCAATTGGATAGCTGGATGCTGAGTGCATTCCAGAAGAATATACCGCCTCATTTCAACCTACTAGCTTCCACCGAACAGTTCAATCCGAAGGCCGATATGTCAAGTGAGCATAGAGACTTGGAATCAATGGCGTAGATACGCGATCGATGTTTCTCAGTATAATATATATGTTGATGATTACTAGGTGGTGAAGAGTACCCTACGCTGCTCCACTGGGCGGCGCGGTTCGGGCTGGAGCGGCTGTGCTGGCAGCTGCTGGAGTGTCCGGGCGGGGGCGCCGCCGTCGCGCTGCGGAACGTACGCCAGCGCACGCCCGCCGACCTCGCCAGAGACTACAAGCATTATGCTCTCGCTGATGTACTGGCCGACCATCTTGTCAGTACCCATTCCAATATAAAGTAGTATGTTCGTAGGATTCTCTAGAATGTAAAACTGATTCACGATTGTCTTTTACAGAAAATAAACGAATTCTCCAATATGTATTATTACCTGAAAAATATGTCCGATAACGACAAGGACGACAACCAAGAACAAGTTAAACAGGACGAGTTACGAATCGTAGAAAACTGTGATACCGTCGATTCGCCAGTTCGCGACGAATCGACCCGAAGAGCAGCGGAGATCGTCACGGACCCGTTCAGCGAAGCTTGCATGCAAAACTTAGAGAAAAATGTAGAGAAAACAACGGAAGCCCAAAAGAAACAGCGCCCCAACTTGAAGCTTCCAAAAATCAAAGAGCAATTCTACCAAAACGAATTTCCTCTACACGACGACACGGCCGACAGAATCCAACAAGCGCTGGAGCACGACTACATAGTGCAACCTTCCAACATAAAAGTGGAGAGCCCAAAGTTCAGGCCGAACAACCTGTACGCCAACAGCTCGAGGCTAATGCCACAACAGTCAGACATATTTTTATACTCCCCCACCGAGGAATCAAAGACTTTCATCATCGACACCCCCACTAGTGATATAAGCCAAATTAATTTAAATACCAAAGATATCCGAAGCAGCGGAAGCGTGAAATCTGGGAAGGAGAGCTTCCCGCTCACGGGACAGGAGGAACTAGCTGAAATAATAAACGACTTCAAAAATAACGTGTTCTCTATATCTGAAGTGGAGAAACTTGTGATGGAGTGGAAGAATCGAAATGAGACGCAGCAGTCGTTGAAAGAGAAACAAGAGCAGTTGAACAAGATGCGAGAGGAGTACGACAGGATTCAACATAAGATAAAGGAACACATGAAAAGGCCAACACCATTCGAGAGGGTGAAGAAAATGTTTTCCAAGAATAAGAATAAACGTATGTGTCATCAGTCTCTAATACAAAAATAACGTCAACATCTGTAGGTTTTTATTAATAAAACATTTGTTTACAGATAACCATCACAATGATAACAACAACGGCACCATCGAGAAGAGAAATGGCAATACTCGACCAAATAGCAGTCTAAGCGAAAGTAAGACTTCTTCTTGTACATAATTAAGTTTAAATGACTTAATTGAAACTGTTGAGTATATAGTGAATTTGTAACACAGGTTCATCATCGTCTGGACGATTGAGCACAGTGAGCGGAGGCAGCGCTGCGGAGACCAACAGCGTCATGTCGGAGAATGACGACAAAGCGAGGTCTATTGTAAGTAAAAACATATTATCGCCGAGGCTACAGTCCAATAAAAAAACGGATTTTAAATATCGTTTTTGTTCCAGATATCTTCAAGCACGTTAACAATGCATTCCGCGTGTGATAGTGATAACCGAATGGATGACTATTTGATACCGCCGCCACCGCGACCTCTCAACGGGGGCCCCCAGTTCACCACCTTTGGACATCCTAAACATGACGCTAGGTAACCGATGGCTAATATCTAAGGAATTCTAATTTTCTTAGGCAAGGTACCATGTGTCCACCACCACTCAAAGTTAATACTTTCCCCAATTTTATAGATAGTCTTGGTCCACTTACAACAGCATTACCAAACAGTTTTAGTTAGCAGAACGATGAGATTTAGTTATAGTAGTAGTAAATTAAACAAATGTATTTTTTAGCAGGAATCTCCACATGGCGACTATAGTCGAACGTGAAACATCTGCATCCCGGGAAACGCTGGATTCCGACGCGGACTCGCACAACGGCACGCACCTGCGCCTAACATTCGCGTCGCGCGACAGACCCGGCGCAGGCGCGCGCTGCGACGACCGAGACGGTGCACACATGTATATGAACATATCCGCTACTCACACCTAGTACAATCCCAAATCAATATTTTGCTCTACACGAGCTTGATTTAGAAAAATGAGTTACATAATTTATGTGCTCGATCATGATCAGATATTAACTTCAGCAACGTAATTGGTGACACAGAAATAGATGTGACTGGTTGCCCGGTGGGTGTTGCGTACACGCACAATATCTGTATGTAGTGACTGTGCCAAAATAATAGAATATTATTAGTCATCTCCCAATATCAGCGTCTTGAAATACGAATACTGTAGTTCGGAATCAAATAAAGAGCACTGTGATGAGCATTTGATTACATTATGTAGGTATGTTTTGTGTATTACAAACGTACCAAATTGTTGTCTAAAACACGTAACAACAGAGTTCATTTTCCATTGTAATATACGAAGACTGAATATGATGCATGTAAATATTGTACATAACATTGGATCCATTTAAACGTAATTTCTATTTATTTTCGTCATCATCGAACCGATACGTAATTATTTTAAATAGTACAAAATATATTCACGCTAGCTAGTGTAGTTTACTCAAAATTAAGTTATTATTTAAGCATTTAAAGTTAGTTTAGTATGTAATGAAAAGCGTGCGCAAATCTCGAGTATGAAACAAATGCACGATTACAATATCTTATACATTTGTCGCCAAAATGCATTTATTGTACCTTTGTATACTTTGTATTTTGAAAATAAACTATTAAATTCTATTATTTTCTATTATTTCTGGACACCAAGATAATAAAATCGATGATTGAATTCCTCAGTTGGTTTTAAAACAAACAACGATATTAACATTTTTAGTTTTATTTTGGCGCCTACTTTTTCTCAATAAGTAAGTCACCATATTACAACTACTGCCCGGTTCCTACATTCGACTGTTAGTCATCGGTACAAAATACGATATTTGGCGTTGATCAATTTGAGACCTTTATACAATAACAAAACATATGTATTTCAATACAGGAACCAGGCATAAAACAAGGAACTAGAACATACGTTACGAAAATATTTGCCTACAATAAAATTAATAGAACAATAAATTAATACGCCCCGTTGTAAATACATTGTAATAATAACATAATACTTAATACTTTCTCACAATATTATACTAGTATGAGTTTTGAACGTATACAAATAGCGATCGACTCATCGAATGTAATCTACTTTTTTGAGTAAAGCTGCAAGTTTCCACTGAGAACACTGCTGTTAAATTTATGGAATCATCCGGTCACTCGATTTCTTTTGCTGCCCTCAAAACTCTTACTAAACACTCCCTTATAACAACACAATAATTTAAATTAAAAAGATAACGAAAAAGAATAGCATAGTACAAACACTTACACTGTCACGCGCATCGGCGCAGATCTTTCACGTCCATGTACAAACATAAAAGGTACAGTCGCGGAATGAAAAGGTTTGCCTGCAAGAGTTCAAGAACTGTAATGCCAACATTCCAGTACAAAAACAGTACTGCCAACATTTTAATAAATGCTACGCGCTGTGTTTTGACGCTTTTACTCTGGAATATATGGAATATAGGTTTTCCTTACCACATCCAGTCATTATAATATATAAAAATAAATACACTACCAGAAATAGCTCCATTTGTACCCGATTGCCAACCTAATAAATAAAGGAAAGAAGACTGAAATGGTGACATTGACACACTTGGACTGTAAGTTATAATCATCAGAAACAAGTAAACATATAAACAACATTGATTTGAGTATATTTGAAATTCGTTGTAGAACAGCTAAACATAATTTTCTATGCAACAGTTCTGTTCTGTGAAAAGGTAACATGTGCTCGCGAATATTAAATGAAACAATAAAAAAAAAATACGAACTTTTACATTCCACGACCACGCGCGCTATCTATCTATCTATCTATCAGCCGATAGACGTCCACTGCTGGACATAGGCCTCCCCCAACGACTTCCACACATCACGGTCCTCCGCCACTCGCATCCACCGGCTTCCTGCGACGCGTGTGATATCATCGGTCCACCTTGTGGGGGGCCGTCCTAACTTCGTTTTCCGATTTGTGGTCGCCATTCTAGAACCTTTCTGTCCCAACGGCCATCGGTTCTATGTATTTCGCAAGAAGCGGGTAGGGCCACACGGAAAATTTACGTGCCAGTAAGTGGGCGACTCCACTGCAGCGTAAACTTGCGGAGCGGAAACGAATAATCCTATCAAATTATATGAAATCCATAAAGCAAATAATTCAAATAATCTGACCGGCCTATTCCTCTTCACTCAGTTCGTCTCCACGTCAGTAGAATAGCCTTGTGCTGGCTTAAAAAATACAATATTTAATAATGAATATAGTAAAAAAAAAATATAAATCTCTTTCTGGCCCTGAAAACATTAACACTTTTGATACGTGCGTTGAGACTTGTTGAGGCCCAAAGGGCGCGGTAATATTAAATCTGAGGCCTAATTTTAAGACCGCTCGACCCAAATGTATTAATATGTAATAAGAAGCAACGAACAGAGATTTGGCTTTATATTATAAACTGAAGGTGCATCCAGGAGAAAAATAAAGTCATACAATAGAACAACAAAAGTCCGACAGCGAACATCACAGAGACAATAAAACTTGTTTTTTATTAATTATTGCCATATTATTGCTATCCCAATAAATTAAAAAAATAAATTCATTTATTTGAATCAAAACTAAGTATTCGAATCGGCGTGTAAAAATAAAAACATATTTCGGCACAGATCAAAGCCAAAATTTATAGAAGTTGAATAAATTACAATGCTGTTACATAGCAACATACATCTTTTGTAATATCATGCTAAATGGATAAAAAACTTTCTATGAATTTGGGTGTAAACAATTCATTTCTCAATTATGCATTTGAGGATCTAGTTGGTAACTTTACAGAACCAATAATCACATAGTTCGAATATTACATCCAGTTGAATACACTTCATTTCTGTACAATTTATAATCAATAATTAAAGCGTATCTAGCCGATCTATAGGTCTCACGCGACGACTTCATTAGCAAAATTTATATTTCTATCAAATTCACCGTAAAAAAACGAAAAAACAAAATCAATTATTGTATCATTTTACAATAACGAGTTAACCACTCGGAACTTTTTACTGCAAATTGAACTTTAATAGTTTCCCTTTAAAGTTTAAACTGCAACGTCATAATGAGAGTGGTCGACACATTATTGCGTGATTTCGGGACTATAAAGCGGGCTTATCTTTGGTGTGGTGTGTGTGTCCGTTGGCGAGCGGCTGCGCATGCGCGGGCGCGGGCGGCGGGCGCGCCACCAGCGCCTGGTACATGGCCCACACGGCCAGCGGCCGCATGTACGCCACCGAGCGGTGGTTGCCGTTCTCGTACAGCGCTTCGGGCGTCTCAAACGAGAGACCCATTTGTGTGAGCGTCTTGTACAAGCCGCCCGCCGTTACAAACGCCTCCTCATGCATGCCTGCAATGTTTCGGGGATATTAGTACACCAAGAACATAGCTTTTTGGTAAACTAAATTATTAAGTCTGCCTTTGCACTTATTGGTCATGTTTAAACATTTAGATCGTGAACTCGTTTAAAGTCAAACAAGCCATGAATTGTCTCGCGTTTTCACAACGCAAATGAGAATGTGTCGTGCATCATTCGACAATTTCTTTTTAAATCTAGTTTTGTAGGTTTGGCGTCTCCTGTAAGATTTTAGGTGGCGTTATATTTTATCAAAAATATAGCCACTAAAAACGGATAACCCCGCTATTTCGCTGCATGTCTATAAAATTGTCTTGTTTCTGATACTAAATCATGATGACTTATGATTGATGTTATTAATACTAGACTAATTTCAGTGTGCATTTGGCCACGGGATAGCTATAATAGTAGTAAACACAAGGTTAACCTTCGTATATCATGAGCGCGGCGAGTCCGTAGGTGACGCCGGTCCAGGCCTCCATGCTCTGCAGCGCGGTGCAGTCGACGCGCGGCCGCGTGCCCGTCACGAACCCGTTCACCGCGCCCATGCGACCGCCGTTGAACTGTACCACGTTGTGCTCATAGATGGCGCCCAGCGCCGACCGCACGTGGGCCGTCGGTAAAACAGGCTCGCTCCACCCAGACGCGCGGAGGAACCTGTCATAGATACAGTTTTTTTTTTATTTGGGTTAGGCAACAATTATTTTATTTATTTATTTCCACTAATTCGTATGGCTATTAAGATTAGGATACATTTCTTTACAGGCTAAAATTAATAAGGTAATAAAATTTGGTGTGGTCAAACATAAAAGAAAACAAATATAAAGGTATGTCGAATAAAAAAAATATACATGTTGAATTAAGAACCTCCGCCTTTGCCTATATCATTGCCAACCATTGCCTTTTTCCATTTAAACCAGTTATTTTCTTATTTAAAGTTACAAATTAGTATCGTGATCCGGATTGACGGTGTGTACGGTACCAATAGGTAAATGCAAATCCATCTGCACCGACGATCCGACTCGTACCGACCGTATTATGGGTACCCATAATACAAACGTTGCATAGTTTCGGACTATACCTTGTGATGATTATAAATATATACTTCGATATTTCAAAATAAATATACTGATAGGTACAAACTCACCAGTGGCCCGCGAGTTGATCCGCCATTATGACGTTTTCATTGGATGGCTTCGTATCAAATCGGTAAAAGGTTCCGTTCCACAGTTTGTCCTCGAACGAATGTTGCGCTTGTTCGAGCATCTTCGCGAACTCGCGCTCGTCGTCCGCGTGGCCGAGAATGCGCGCCATAGTGCACATTGCACTGATGGACGCCACCCATAGACCGCCACAGTACGCACTGTATAGTGAAATTTTGATATTATCGATTGTAAAGCGCTCCGCATACACGTATACATTTTAAATACCTGTTTTTAAAATAGAATTACTTGTTTCACACATGTAAACTGGGTTAAATAATTTCGTTAGTATGTAAAATAGTTAATAGTGTTACAAGTATTTAAAATATACATTCTGATAGACATGACGAGACCGTTTACTTATTGGAAAAGTAAGTAAAACAGACATTACTATTTTTAGTGTTTTGTATACAATACAGACTATAGAAAAAAGAACAATAACTTTTTTGGCGTTAAGAAGGACACTTATCGCACCCTCAGAATGATAGATTAACTCAAAAATCATTTTTTTGGGAAATCTCAATCAAAGATCTTTCCAACTGAACGGTGAGGACGAAAAGTACCGGTGTAAAAGAGACGGAAATATAATAAGCTTTTTCTATCATAAAAACGCATTTGTTTTTTAATAATCGTCGGATAGAACATACATTAAAACCATAATTTTGAGTTGAGCCTCCCCCGCCCCCCTATTTTGGCGTTTAGGAGAGTGTATATTCACCTGGGCCCGGTCATGACCCACGCGTCGTAGGTCTGGTCGGGGAAGCCGCCGTTCTCGATGAGGCCGTCGGCGTCGGTGTCCCAGGCGGCGGCGCGGCGCAGCAGCGCGGCGCAGGCGGCGTACACGTCGGCCAGGTAGCGGCGCGCCGGCCACGCCGCCGCCGCCGGCCCGCGCTGCTCCGCCGCCGGGGACGCCTCCTCCGCCGAGCCCTCCGCGCTCCTGCACGACACACGCATTACACCCCCCGAACACACAAACATGAAAGATCGCCCGTCGTGCCCGCTGCGTCCTTTGCATCGACAATGTCATCTATACATCTATACATATAAATAAAATTGGAGTGTCTGTTTGTAATATTAAAATAAGCGCTTTTTACTAAGTGCATTTGGATGTATACACGTTACCTATACCGAAACAATTTTTTTACAATTTTTGTCTGTCCGTCTGTCTGTCTGTCTTTCTGTCTGTTTGTTCCGGCTAATCTCTGAAATGGCAGGACCGATTTTGACGGGACTTTCACTGGCAGATAGCTTATGTAACAAGGAGTAACTTAGGCTACTTTTATTTTAGAAAAAAATAATAGGATCTCACGAAAAAAAAATCAAACCAATGTTGCAGCGCAGCGCCTGATTAAGTTTGATAACAACAACCTGCAATGCGTCCCGCGGGCTCAGAATGGGCGAGCAGGCTGTTGTCAACGGTTGTCTTTGTTAAATACCACGCGGACGACGTCGCGGGCAACAGCTAGTTGGCAATAAACCATTGATAAATGTATCCCAATCTTGGGTTTGATGATCGAAAAAGGACAGAGTATACCCCACATACATAATGAGAGGTAAAAATGGGTCTAATATCCTCTTCGCCACTATTATATATTTAGGTGCAGCCGGGCTAGGCGAAGATATCTCACACAAACAGGCGTAAGCAGAATGACATGTGTCACTCTATGATATTACACTTTCGCACAACGTAGGTTGCATACCTAACATTTCACTACAACGATATACAGATGGCGCTGCATACGACTACCAACAACAAACGTCGATTCTCCATACAATCCGAAAACGCACTATAAGAGTTTTAGCTGAATGTAACATATAGAAGGTGTCCTCCCGTGACCATGGTTGCAATGGATCCGCCGAAACGTGGGGAACGTAAAAACATAAAATAAACGCGATAAAATCCGTCATTTTTTTTTATTTCAATACAGACGGTGATTCAGAATGGGTATCTAAAGCCTTGAATCTGCGTTTGTTTAGCGCATTTGAATCATTAATTGAATACAAGAAAAATTGTTCACAAATAAATCACAATTGTCGTTTTGTTGGGAGCAATTTTTTTTTTTTAATACAACACTTCGAAGATTACCGATAAGAAGCGTAGATTCAAGGCTCAGTATACCTTTTCTGAATCATCCTGTACAGGTTGTAGATAACCAAAACTATAACTATTTTATCGATATCAGTGATTTAGGATATCAACCGATACCAACATTTCCTCGTATCGAACTAAAATAATCAATACGATTTAAGCCAAAAAAAGTATCGTAATAAAATACATCGATACACACATTCAGATTGGTCGATAGCGTACAGCCCTACCTGTACAACAGGTCCAGTATATCACCGACGCGGTCGGCGCGGTCGGGCGGCGGCGGGTCGGCGGGCCGCATGGAGTCGGGCGTGTCGGCGCGCGTGACGTCATCGTCGGCGTCGTCCGCGTCATCGGCCTGCCCCGTGGCGCGCGAGTACAAGTCGTCCTCGGTGCCGTCTCGAACGTCGTCTATGTACGCCATCGTACGGTACCTGCCCACGGAATAAACAATAGTACCCCGTAGTACAATAGTGTTGGTTCCCCGACAATTTGAACCAGTCGAGTTAATGAAGACAATTAGTACACACGTGGTTCGCACGCGTCCTGTACTATTATTTATTCTGTGGTTTCACTGCGCATGCGCGGCATACGACTGATACCAGCTGGATACAAATATTGTCGTATCTAAATAATAAGAATAAACAAAGTTGTAGATGCATTCGTACCGAAATAGGTCTCCCAACCGCCCGGAATTCTTGCTTAGTGTTACTATCTCGCTCGCACCACTGATGCATAAATAAGAATGACAGTGACAGCATGCTTAACGATGACGTTACGACGATCTGCTTCGAAATTTGAGTGGTCTAGTGCAGTCAGTGTCACATCTACTAATTTGTATAATCTTATGCCAAAACTAACATGCTGAAACAGATCTAACCTGTCGTCGCCAAACGGCGCGGTGTGTCCGCGCAACAGCTGATAGTCGCGGATCACTTGCAGTATGAATTTCAAATTCAAGTCCTTCCAATCGCTCACATCGTGAATGTTGTATGCGTTTATGTTCGAGAACGGCAGGTCCTCTGTAAATAAATAGATACATAGATAACACTTTATTGTTCCACCACATAATACAAAATTACACAAACCTACTTAACTTATACATTGTCACAATGGGCGGCCTTATCACTAATAGCAATATTTACCAGGCTACTAATGGGTAACTATACACTTGTGGTACATTTATTATATTCTGCTTAGCTACATTAATCTCGTAGCAATGTAAGGTTGGACAAGAAATCCTTTATCACCTTAAGATGGTATATCAATTGCACGTTATAGGACGGCAGTCTATTTTCGTAATTTATTATTAACTTTAAATTAGGACATTTCGAAATTAAGCATGTCACGTGCGAGCTAACTGTATACTTTATAGTCTATCGTATTTAGACATTTTGTATGGAGAATTTAAAAGCGCCTCTGGCGGACAGTATTTAAAACTAACTTACGAATAACCTCGCACTTGACGTACAGTCTCAAATTTCACTTAGGGCACACCAATAAAAACTATTCGAAAGGAGTCGAAAATAGATAAGGCATTTATAGGGAGGTTTGGTACTCCACAACCCATCTGCTACCTACAAGTGGTCAACCCATACATTTAAAAGAACGTGGAACGCGAACGCTCTCTGCATGTTTGGGTCTTACCTGGATCGCCTAGATCGTGCGGTATCGAATCTTTGATTTTGAACTTCACAGATTTTCCATCGTAGAGCGACTGTCTACATTTCTCTGATTCTAATTCTATGCTATCTCGGAACATGTACTGCAATACCACCTAAAATACAAGATAAGTTTAGAATTAAGAACTCTTCTTAAGTGTATAGAAATTGTTGTAATTAATAATTAATTAACAAGGCGATACTTGGCGGAAATTCATTGGGGCAGAGGAACCCACCACTGACCCTCAGCTTGTCAACTTTTCCAATAATAAACCAAACAAGTTGATCTATCAACTTGTTTGGTTTATAATTGGAAAAGTTAATAGTGTTCTTACAATAGGAGAACACTGACAATCATATAATATCATTATGATAAACTATCGAAAAACAATAATGTGTATTAGTTTGCGTTTATAGTGTGTACAATCGTATAACACAAGTTAAAGTATTAAGTACTCACTTGTAAATTAGGCCAGAGTTGCGCCAACGCGAACGAGGCGTAGAAGTGTACGTCATACGTGTTGTACATCCTGTACTCGTGGCCTTCCAAATATCCGAACAGACCGAAGTCGTGTCTAGAATAAATAACAGACTGATAATTAGTATGGCTGTGATACATCAAAGATTTGATTCATTGTATGATTATGAAACACGACTGTAACGATTAACATCTCGTCCGATGACCTTCCGAACCAAGGCTGGTAACTCCTCCGAAATGATTTCGACTTCAACATCCCAAAATTTTAGTCATAATTCTCGAATGAAATTGTATAAAAATAATTTTGTGATTATTTTTTTTGTGAATTTTTAACCCTTAAAGGCACATGCTATATACAGATTGATACAGAAAGGGCATACTTAAGCCTTGAACTTGCGCTTCTATAGCGCATTTGTAATCATTATGTGAAGTCAGAATTTCGATGTCAAATTAAAAAAAAAAAAGGCTTGGTCCCAACAAAATGAGAATCGTGATAGCTAGAGAGCGCAGTTTCTTTTTTTTGTACACTACGTACGCTTAAAAATAAAAATAGTCGTGTCTATAGTTACCTGGGGTCAGTCTCGGGGTACTCGTCCTGCACATCGAACCATATCGTGCCGCCGTCAGCGACATAGTAAAGCTCGTTCATTAAGGCACTTTTTAACCAGTCTGGTATATTGCTGTGACATAAAGAATACAGTTAAAACTTTTCGGATACGGCTTATAAAATGGATCATAAGAAGGCTCAAAGTCGCTCATCGCGCATGGAGAGAGCTATGCTCGGGGTTTCGCTACGCGATAGAATCAGAAATGAGGAGATCCGTACACGAACTAAGGTAACCAACATAGCTCAAAGAATTTCAAAGTTGAAGCGGCATTGGGCACCGACCGATATACGTTGGGGCAGAAAGGTTCTAGAATGGCGACCACGAACTGAAGACGTAGTATAGGACGGCCCCCCACAAGGTGGACCGATGATATCACACGCGTCGCAGGAAGCCGGTGGATGCGAGTGGCGGAGGACCGTGATGTGTGGAAATCATTGGGGGAGGGTTATGTCCAGCAGTGGACTTCTTTCGGCTGACAGATAGATAGAATATACTACTGCATGTCTGTGAAGTAGCATAGACCAAATTCGCGATATGAATTAGCATCGACGATCGCGTCTAAACGAAGAACCAATAGCGAAAGCTCATTCGCATCACTGCTAGGTACTTTGAAGCAAACGAATTATATCGGTACTACTTCCGAGATGTACTGTACTGTAAATGTATACCTATTTGTCAAAATGGGATCCTGCCACTCCGCGAGCTGTTTCTCCCAATTCTTATAATTCCTAAGCGCGTACGCAGCTATGCTGGCGCCCGCGATACCATCGCTACCAAAATACTTCGTATAATACCTGTAAGAAAATATTACCATAGATAATTCTGCAATGCAAATATATGCAAATATTAAAAAAATACTTATAAACAGGCATGTAATACCATCGAAATTAAGCAATAGAAGGTGTTTGGCGGGAAACTGAAAAGTCATGGCGTCAGTAATGTTTTAATTTCTAAAACTAGTGTTCCTGCGAGTTATAGTGAGTGATATAAGTGGAATAACCATTATGGGTTCGGTAAAGTGCACAAGTGTAGGTAATTGAAACAGAGTGACGAAACATGGCTTTTCAGTTTCTCACAAAAAAATCATGAAAAATCTTTCGGTAAAGTAAAGTGATGGATACTTTAGTATCCATGACTTTACTGATTGAGGGATGGGGGGGTATTTTACTTGGGCCTAGCCTTTGGGCTTGTGTATTTATTCAAAAACAGAAATAATTTATATTACTTGACACTGGCAAAATACCTATGGTGATGCCAAAAATAAAATAAAAATAATAAGCAATAGTGAGTATATGGGATTAAGGTGGAAGC
The DNA here is from genome assembly GCA_905333125.1 of Pheosia tremula. Lineage (NCBI taxonomy): Eukaryota > Metazoa > Arthropoda > Insecta > Lepidoptera > Notodontidae > Pheosia > Pheosia tremula. The sequence goes on along the minus strand of HG995404.1, from coordinate 6,014,935 downwards.
GATCAGTCGCATTCCCATACAAATTTCAACATTGTAATACTCGATACACATACAGTTTTTTAGTTGTACAAGCATTGTTATCAATTCTCTATAAATTAAAGAGCTCGCAGAATGAAATATCAGGCAAAATCTTATAGTAATAACATCATAAAACGATATTAAATTTTAGGCTTGTGTGCGTGAATAAAAGCGCCTCTGTCCAAATTAACCCGTAACTAATAAAGCATCCGATTCTTTGTCTTTCAGTATTTACGGCGACAGATGGCAGCAGGAGTTTTTACTTATAATACATAAAGACATAACATTATAATATATAGAGAGATATAAATTTTCTATAAATAAGTATAAAGATTCATAATAAAAAATTAAAAATAAAAAATACATATAAATTTCGTTCGTCCATCGAACCTACGAACAATCGCATGTACCTACGTTTTTCACTTGAGCCACTTGGGGTGTGTTATTATCTGTGTGTGCAGATCGTCATGTATCCCTATTTCCTGTAATCCAAGTTTTTAGGATTTGTCTGCACCCAAAACATATTTTTTCGGGTTATTATAATAAAATAACCTACATACCTACATAAGGCATGTATTTATTTTTTTAAATAATCAATGAATGAATGAATATGTCATGTTTCAATTGGTTGTAAATATCATTGAAACCTATCAAAATATTCGTCGTCTTGACTAGTGGTCTACGTAGCCTAATGTTCTACACGGTTGATGCAAACGTGTACTATAGCAAGTTCAAATCTTGCCGGTGGGCTTGTCTTTTTGAATGATTGATATTGTTTCTGTAAGTGAATATTAGATTTCCAAAACACACAGCTCGGCCGTGTTACTCCAACATGGTGTGGTAGTAATATAACGAAAATATATATAGGTAGTATGTACACCTTCCAAGGCCATAGCTAGATGATGTCGTGTTACGAAATATGTCGCGCGAGTCTTTGTCGATTTATTGATCAATTTATCAAACATTTTTTTAGGCACTGCCGGGTGTGCTACTGATATATATATATATATATATATATATATATATATCTATATATCTATATATACTAGATGCGCCCGGCGGTGTTACCCGCGATAAAAAGTATGAAAAATTAAAACATCTATCCCACGGGAACCATACATTTTACCGGGATAAATAGTAGCCTATGTGTTATTCCAGACTGTAATCTATCTCTGTGCCAAATTTCATCCAGATCCGTTCAGCCGTTCGGGTGTGAAAGAGTAACAAACATCCATCCATCTATTCATCCATCCATCCATCCAAACTTTCACATTTATAATATTAGTATAGATATACATATATATATATATATATATATCAGTAGCACAGCCAGCTGTGACTAGAAAAAATGTTAGAATACATCGACAGCGACTCGCGCGACATATTTCGTAACATCGGTTTTTAGTAATTATTCAATATTGAATCAATCTGAGAAAATCTACATAGCGACCTATATGTGTACCTATCTCTTCTTCTTACTTACTGACTAGCTATAGGAAGGTACCAACCAGCAAGGCATGTATGTATATATATATATACATACATATATATCCAACCAACTAACCTAACACGATTGGCGATACAAGAAAGCAAGCCCCGGCACCTAGTATGAACGGGTTTTTCGAAATTATAGGGAAGCCTAATGAATGGGATACCCCTTGAACGTTTGAACAAATCAAGTGCGACATAGCTCGTAATTGAATAAATCTAAGAAAACATACCTATGTGCACCTATTTCTCTTCTTTTTACTTACCGATTTATTATAGAGTAGCTATAAATTGGTACCAACTAGAAACCTACTTAGTTTTAGATATATTGATATTACTTTTTTTTTCGTTTCTGAACGCAAAACCTTATACCTCGGATACGAGTACTCGTCTACATAATAAATAGGTGCCTAGGCCGAAAATAACTGGTTTTGATGCACATACATTCTGTACTTAGATATTATGTATGTGCTTACCTACTGTTATATTTTTTAAAATTATTCTCTTTGGATTCTGTTAATCTGAGGTATAGATATTTAATAAATATAAAAGTCGGTAAGCACTTACCAAGTTCTTAGAATGTATAGAATAGTGTTACTTATTTTGTTCTGGGTGTCTACGAAGTTAATTTATTATATCTTGACCAAATTGGCAGCATGTCTATGGTATGCTGATGCCAAATTCCAGAATTATAAAAAAAAATGGACTCACTACTCTGCTGCGACCGATTTCATGTTGTTTGTGATTATGTATGTAAAAACTTACTTCAAAATTCAAATAATAATTGTGTGGGATTTGCGATTAGTTTTGTTTTAATTTGTGTTTTGTTTGCTATTTGAATTGTAATGGAGATACTGATGGAATGTGACACTGGTGAAAGTCGGGACAACTTGGTAACAAATACCTTAGAGCATAACTCGTATTGTAAAGTGGCTACACAACACAAGTTCAATTTCATGATTATCACTTGCTTGTGCTTCGGACAACACAGCCCGATCTCTCTGATTGTACCGGATTGCCATCCCATCGTATTATGAGAGTGAAGAACATCAGCGCATCTAGTGGAATCTATTATATTAGTATAGATTCCAAAGTTGTACAGCAGTGACAGCCTCGTTGGCAGAACGCTCGCCTTGGAACGAGGTGTTCAGGTTCAAACCCTGGCTCCCATCACTGAGATTTCCGGATTTTCATGTGCGAATCTTATTTTCCATAAAAAATATCACTTGCTGTACGATGAAGGCAAACTTTGTGAGGAAACCTGCATGTCTGTCAAAAGTCGTGTGAAGTTCACTAAACTGCACTGGGCCTACGGCCTATATGCCCCTCATATTGAGGAGGCGTGTGCCCGATATAATGGCGATGGGCTCACCCTCTATTACATTGGTACCAAAATACCATCGGTGAAATGTGGGTGCATTGCAGTGTGACGGTGTATGTTGGCCCGTCTCTGGAACGATGATTGAATGATTGAATCTATACATGTCACAGCAGCATTTACCTTATAATAAGTATGGATACAGTAATAATTATTATTGGACTAAACAATTATTTTTTTCTTTTTAGCGGAGGAATGAAGCACAGGAGGTTGCAAGAATCAAGATGACTGTAAATTGTATAGAGTCGATTCTATATCATAATATTAGTATTTGAAACAATGTTATATTTACCTAATTTTAGAATACCAACAACAAACAACATTGTTTCAAAGAAATTTGGAAATGTAGCTGTATCCCTTATTAGGTATAGAACTACATTGCCAAATTTCTTATTCCCTTGTAAATTATAATAAATATTGTTCTTGTTGTTGATCTGGTATATTGTAAAGCGTAATACTTTTACAGTTATCATGCAAACCTTGCTATATTTATAAGATCTATACAATAAACATTATATTTACGAACATGAAAGTATACATTTTTCTTTTCTATCTTTTATTTCTGAAACTTTTAATATTGCAAAGCTTGCAAAAGTATTTCTATTATTTTACAACCGATAAATAAGTTTTTTTATGATCGCTCTACCTGGTGGCATAAAAAGACAACTTTTAGTATGCGAGACTTTTAACAAGTGCTGCGCTCTAGCGGCACAAAAAAGACGTGTATTTGTCTATGTGTGAGTGCCTATTTATACAAGGATTTTAGAAGCCATGGTATCTCATCCATTATAAATGATTTCAGGTTAATGTTTTTTTGGATATTTCAATGCAATGTCGTAGTAGTGCTCGCAATTTGCAACATCAAGTCTCATAGATGCTCGATGTTCGTGTAACTAGTTGCAGAAAAACAGGACCATCTATCGAAAATGTGCGGCAACCGACCCTGAGCATTCACCTTAACGGGTGTGATACTGATTAATTATTATTAACAAATATAACATTATAAATATAGCCTACTGAAGCGAATGCGTGTAGACTGTAAACTAAATTTAACACATGGATGATCATGAAATAATGTAATATCTTAATTTTGGGGAAATAAAAAGCTACCAACATACAAAAAGAATTAGATCATTAAAAATAAATAGAGTAATAGCAAAAAGTCGGCAACACATACCTCTTATGTATATTTTTATCCTTTTTATATTTTATAACAGGCATGTCCCACGCGAGGCAGAACTCCGTGGATCCGGTCCCACCAGGATCCAGCGATATCACGCTCGTTAGTGCTACCGAATCACCTGGAAATATGAATATAACGTCAAACGAATACCTACAGCCAGGCATTCGTCACTCGTCGATCCTACCACGATAAATATCCACAGCGCGCGGTACCCCGGTGTCGGTCCGCAACGGGCTTGCAAGAGATAGAGTTACGCGATAAAAAAGTAGCGCATAGTTACGTATTCATAATATTTAAAACGCACAAAATGCAGTAGAGAGCTTAAGTGTACTTTATTGCGTTGTAGCAAGAGTCGATATTTATTTAAATGTCTTTGCAGAGTTAAATATGGGTTTTTAAGAACTACTAGTTGATTGATAATTCTACGTCAATAATTGTTGCTCAAAAGGCTTTTACACGAGTGGATCGTTGCTTTAAACGAGAGATCTTACGAAATATAAAAGAGACAGCTACTCTGTGCGTTTAATATGTTCATATAGCTTTGTCTCTCTCGAATAAACCACCCGCACAATCGTAAAAACTTTAGGCTACAATCCACCGATTTAGTTGATCTTGGGCAGGTTTACTCGTCGCGAGAACGGGTCGCACGCTAGCTAGACAATAGCGCTACAAAATATATATTACTTGCTGACCCGGCCAACGTTGTTTTGCCATATAGATTATTACCAGGAATATTTTTAATAGTTAAATATTTGCGATTATAAATTGAGATATAAACTATACTATCTTTCAAGTTGGATAAAACTGCATACAGCGTGCAAAATTTTATTTAAATCGGTTTAGTAGTTTAGAAGCTATGGTGGACAAACACCGTGACACGTAATTTATATATATATAGAAGAAGAAGATAGTTACATTTATAAAGCTTTTTCTGTTTATTTTTCTTATCCTTTTCTTCTTTTTGTTTATCCTTGTCCGGGACTTTAGGTGGGGGCGGGGTGAGGCTCGGGTCGGGCGCCACTTTGCCGTGTTTCTTAAGGCACTCCCACACGTAGCCGGATGTCTTCGCTGCGTTCCATAGACAATATCCCTCGTGGATGGTTTCGTTTTCGTCCTTTCGTTTAGCGATAGTGAATGTGCAGGGCGTCTCTGATATCTTCTGCTCTAAAGTGACACCGCAAGTGTGCTCCTCCGAGTAGCGTTCTAAATCCAATTTCGCTGCAAAATAAACAAAATGATCTGGTAACATTTTAAAATAACTAACTTAGTAAGGACAGTTAGTAAAAGAACGCTTGCCTTGACCAATAGTGTTTCGGGTCATGTCTTTTACTTGTCTTTTACCATGTCTTTTACCTAGAAAACGACGTTGGATGCCATCGTGCAGAAACCTCCTTGTCAGGCCTTACTCTAGATCTCAACTGATATTCCAATAATTCGTACTCGGCCCAGCGCGTGCATAATCAGAACACACCTCGCGTTAAGGGTAGGCCCGCGCCCAAAAATGCGTTTTAAAATTACTATTACTACATTTGACGACCATTAGCGCAGTTTATTGTGACTGCTGTCTATGCCGAGGATCCCGGGTTCGAATTCTAGTAATGACAAACTTTTTGTCATGAGCAAGAATGTCTATACCTGACTCATGGATGTTTAATACCGATGTAAATATTTATACTGGCTTCGCCAGCACCAGCTTTCCTTAGTGAGGGAGCATATATTTGGTGTGTCCGTCTGCCGATATTATTAGTATTATGTAAATGTGTGGGTATGTCAGTACTAACCGACGGTTTTTTTCTTGTTAGCACCTCCCAGGACCTCAGTCCACGTGAAAGTGATGCTGACATCCCTGTGCTCATTACACACGTTAGTTGCAGTGAACACGAACACAGCACACGGCAGGCTGCTGTCCTATAATACAATGTATATTCAGATATAAGCTATATTCGGTACCGCTGTACGTATGGCTAGCGCGAATCCAGAATGCGCGCCATATACACTCTGTCGATTTTCGGTACTCACAACGTTAGAGACGATCGCTTATATCTAAATAGGACTTTAAAATGGAAAGGGGTTTTAGTCATATAAATAGACGATATTTTTTTATATAAATTGCTAGCTGACTCGGCAAACGTTGTTTAGCGATATAAAATAAATTGAGATCCATATAAACATTCCTATCTTTCAAGCTGGATAAAACTGCATATAGTGTGCAAAATTTTATTAAAATCGCTTTAGTAGTTTAGGAGTTCATAGCGAACAAACACCGTGACACGTTCTTTATATATATTGAGATATTATCAAGATTTATTTTGTTAACATAATTTGTTGAATGATTATATTTTTCAAGTATAAAATATGACCCTGAGATGATGTGTTTATCATACCTTGTAGTTATGCGGTATGACAGGCGAGATCTGGCGGCAGACTAGCTTCACCCCGTATTTAGAGAGATCGTAGGTGGTCCACGCGCGCGGGTACAGCGCGGTGTACTCACAGTCCGCCCCATCCAGATTCCACTCCCACGACTGTGGGGCTTTCTTTGGTTTGCTACAAAGTAAATGAAAACTGTATAACAGTGGACCCGCGGTAATCCAACAAACGTTTCGCAGAACTATCGAATTTGTCGGATTACAGAGTACTGCCTAAGACCCCCTATAGTACGGATTATTTACAAAAGAGTACTCTTGTAATCCGACAAATTACAGATCCAACGATAAGATTCTATATGTTATACTCTGAAGTACAAATCATACTTCATTATGTATGTCGAATTGTAATTGTATGTGTCGAAAACAAAATAATACCTACGCGTCAAGTAGAATTGTGGTGGGCAAAGATTTTCAAAAAAATATTCAATAATAAACATGTCGGGTTACAGGGGGCGCCGGATTACCGGGAGTCCACTGTATTAGTATATTGAGGCACTCAAATGTGTATATTAGATACTAGTATACTAGTATACTAGCATACCGCATAGTGTTCTAATAGTTTTAGTATGGAGAATCTGCGGAAAGCGATAAATACACTCCAGACATGGGGCTTTATGAGAATAACGCATTTATAAAAAAAAAAGTGTTTGGCCTTTGGTTATAAGTTTGTTATGAAACTAAGAGGCTTATGCAGCACGTTTGACTAATTGTTGACTATCAAAATATAGGTAATAAATAGCACATTTTACCAATTGTATGTAGTATTAACATTAGTATCAAAAAGGCCAAAAGTAAAGAAAAAAAAACATTAATATCGACATGGCCTTATCACAATACTACGATTATGTACATAATGTTATTTTTAGATAAAAATAATTTAGTGAATTTGACAATGGTTTTCACTAGAATGTACTATACTCACCCCCACTAAGATTTCGAGAGTATTCCTTCTGATTCGTTTATTAACTAATGAACTAAATTTCCTTGTACTAATTCCATTCATTAGAATAGGAGTAACAGGACAAAGCGTAAGCATGGTGTACCACAATTTGTCTCATATTCAAGATCAAAATAATCCATTTGTAAAAAGCATGTAGTTTTCCAATAGGGAATTTGTAATAGGGAAGTGAACTGTAAGTTCTTATGAGAAAATAAAGTCTTTAAACCTGAATTTAATTTAAGCTATAAAAATGTTATTAATTAGTCCCGCTTCTTTATTACGTTTGAAGTCTTATCGTGAAAATAAAGATTTTAATTTGCTTTTATGTTAATAACAAAACTCGCAGCTGAGGCATAATTTGAAAAAACAGTATACTTTTTATATCCTGGGGCAGATCCAGAATTTTGTTAAAGGGCGGTAATTATGTTTGAGAGGGGGGGGGGGGGGTACATTTCTTGCGATATTTTACCCATCTCCTAGAAAATAAAAAGAAACTGGTCACTACTTCAACCTGCCACACCAATATCTACCCCTGTTTATATCTTCATAATTGGATTTTGTATTGAAACATACTGGGGAGTAATGGTGTAATCTATAAAAACCCAGGATTGTTTTTTTTTGCAACTTGGTGCAGTGTCTGTAGCTCCAATGTAATTGTCCATTTTAGGTTGTTGGTGTCTGAGATGATAAGGTCAAAGGCAAAGAGTCACACATATTATAGTATATGGCATTACTTACTTATATGTTGACAAAACGGACTGAAAAATTGTATCGTTGTTAGCATCCTGTATGTTTACAATGAACTGGCATTCCGGTACAGTGACATATTCATATATGCCTGGGTATAGTTGGAACCGGCAAAATTCGCCTTTAAACCCTCTACCGATGGTTCCACCACCAATACCTCCAATTGGACAGCCTAAACAAATAATATGTTAACATTTTTACACATTTCATATTCTACTCACTACACTGACTGTACCTATATAGATTATTGTATAAATACAGTAATTGATCACTGATAAGATTGGAGTATAAGTATTACTCATAGAGATAATCATTTCATACTAACACCTGCACAAATTACCCAATAAGTAGGTACTAAGTACCTTGTATTAAATGGAGCATCAACAAGGGTGTTCATCATATTATAAATATTATTATATGAATAAATATGATGGGGGGGGTGAGAGATTTTTATTTTTATTTGATAGATTTAATTTCGTGCAGAGAGTGAGCAGCGCAGAAACGCGGCCAGCCTGCTGGGCACTTTTGGCATCCACAACGATGTGGAGGCATTTTTGTGTATAAAATTTTATTTTTATTTTATTTTTCAATGTCCTATTAATAAGTATTTTTTGTTTTTTGTTTTTCCATGTACATAAATATTATATGAATTAATTATATTTTTTTATGAATTTGGGACATATTTTTTATAACAATACAAATAAGTAACTTACCATACATCCTCTGAGCTGATACCATGTTTATGTAATCCATTATCGGACGCTTCTTACTTAACTTTTTTCCTATATAATATTTAAGGTACCTAAGAACATAAATTACATATTTTAGATATCTATTTTAAGTTTTACTATATTAGTAACATTGCTTGTTTTTATAATACATGTAGTTCCTGGCACATGCATATCTTTATGAATCATCTAACCTCGAGAACCACTGAACAGGTTTGGATGCAGTTTCTACTGTTATTTTAGGTTTCTTATTGGAATGTGGAATTAACCAAAATAAGTGAAAAAGTACTTTATATGCGCACAGCTTTAATACAAACAAAACCTTTCAAAATGGTCAGATGAGCAATAGTAAAAAACAGAGTGACCTATGCATATATAAGAAAATGTTATGCATTGTATCTGCCTAATTTTTTGTACCTCCGTCTCTTTGTTAGGTGTTTGCAACCAAGTGCTAAGACTTTTATGCATAAGTTTAGTTCTATTTTTTTAAGTTTAGTATAATATGGATCAATCTAGCCGCTTCTTATAAATTGTTAGTATATTCTAAATTGCCCCTTCTCCAGATCTTGATGTTATGAGGATTGCTAATATGAGAATCCTTAATTTTCATAATCAACTAACCTGGCACTCAAAGGCATCATATCAAAAATTTGGTTCGCCTTAGGTCTAATTATTTGCTTGCTTTGCAGTGGAAATTCATGGTTTAGTGGTAGTTTCAGGCCGTATTTCGGAGGCTCGGGGTAACCGACTCCGAAATCGCCGACGGTTTCCATTTCCATTGTTTATACTTCGGCTATCCACCACACACCACACATAACATGTCCATATGCACTGACTAAAAAATAACCGTCCAACTAACATTCACTATATTAGTTATCGAGGTTGTAATCTTATCATTTTGTTACTTCCTCCGGCCGCATATCTTCTAGATCCAGAGAACCAAAGAGAAATAATAACCTAGACCAGACGGACGGAAGAACCTGACGCCTGTCTGCTGGCAACGTCATATTTTGACAGCAGAAGAGAAGCTGTCTGTCTGTTTGGCTGGACCGATTTTGACGGGACTTTCACTGGCAGATAGCTGATGTAACAAGCAGTAATTTAGGCTACTTTAATTTTAGAAAAACTTTTTTGTTAATTACCACGCGGACGAAGTCGCGGGTAACAGCTAGTCAGATATAAGATTCAAAGGTTATATTATGTTATATTTCCGCAGACCTAAATAAATTTAGATTTCATTTACAGTACGAAACGACAACATTTTTTCTACATATTTAAAGCGCCGTCTCCACCCGACACTTTCATATTTTATGGCCATTGCGATGTTTGGAGTGCTTCTGCCGTATTCTCTAACTACGGTTTCTGCATTTATCTGTGTAGGTACAAGAAAAACCATTACAGAATAGTTTATTCTTTACTTTACAGAATAATTATAACATCTTCTTCTTTCTTTACGAAATAAAATGCGATGAAATAAAACGGATATGAATAAAATAATGGATGTGACATGAAGAAATTAATGAAAAATCTAATTATAACATATTGTCTTGTCAGTGACAATTTCTCATAGACAATGTTGTTATGTCAAACCGAAAGTCAAAATTTTATTGTCATTAATGTCATGTTTGTTGTTTTGCTTGTGCGTTGGTTGGTTTGCTTGGCTGGTGGACATATTTGGAATTCAAGAATTTAATAAAATAATGAAGATTACGAAAGCTAATATCACATAATCTAACGTACCTGAATATGGAGTTGTTTTGAATTTAAACTTACAATAGCTCTCCACTCACACATTGAACAATTTTTAATTTCTGTGCACTCAAAGCGTGATTAGATTTATATAGTTTTGCTCTTTGTTTTGCTGTTATAGTCCAGTGTTGATTAACTTTATGAAGTCTCTGAATAGTGAAGAAAGCAAGTACCGTAATATATCACACAATGGATATTCCTGTGCAAATAGCTATCAGGCTGAAACCTCCAAGTCTTGCGGACTCTTCGCAATGCATTTTCAGCAATCCCGTGACACAAATCGTGATCACAGAGAGTGGACAAACATTTCACGTGAACAGAGCATTGCCTATGGACTGTACACAAGCGCACCTGTTTAACTCATTCATGATACCACAAATAAACTGTTTCCTGGATGGATGTGACACTTCTGTTGTAGTATTTGGTCAGGCGAACACAGGAAAAACATACACTTTATTTGGATCTGGTAATTTTTTACTATTGCTCATTTTATGTAATTCTCATATAAAATCTTAAGCCAAGAGTAGTTTGTGAGTATTCAAAAGCTACTTTTAGGCTTGAGAGCTTCTTTTTCATTCATGCCCCATTAAATGTCTCAAAGAGAAAGTAAGACTGATAATTTAAGTAGTGTTTTTGTATTTCAACTAAATTATATATTCTGTTTTGTTTCAGGCTTCGAATGTATTCATAGTGAATGTGATCAGGGTATAGTACCTCGTTTTCTAACTGAAATATTCCACAAACTGCAGCAAATGCCCGAGAGAGAATTTGTATTGCACATAACATGGATGCAAGTAGTAAACAATAACATATTTGATGTCCTGGGAGCTGGTTTGGTCAGATGTTGCAATGTAGAAGAGGCTTTTCAGTATCTCCAACTTGGATGGAGGCAGAGGTGTCAGGGAAATAACCACACAGTGTTCACAGTGAGTGTAGAACAGAAGTGGGTCAGCACCAATGGTGTTCTTAACCATAGGATGTCCACAGCCAGCTTTTGTGATCTTGCAACTTACCCTGAACCTGGCCTGTTTTCATTGGAGAACATTATAAAAGAGTTACTAGCCGGTAATCCACCCAAGCAAATAAACTATGATCAATGTATTCTTACTGCTATGCTCAGAGATTCATTTGGTGGCAGAGCTTTTACTTGGGTGATTGGATGTATCAGCTCAGAGCCTGAGGACTACCAGGACACATTGAAGACTTTGAACTTATGTTTGTGTTGTAGAGGCATTAAGAATTTTGTAACTGTTAACTTATTTGCTGACAACAACACTCCTGTATATACAGAAAAGGCTATTGTCCCACATGCTGATAATTTTAACTTACAATTTGCCACAGAACAGTGGATAAAATTAGTAGCCAATGCAGAGGGCCTTTTCAATAAAATTTTACAATCCAAATCATTAACTGAAACAGATGTAAATCAAGTGAGTGAATGGTTATTTTTAAAGGCTGAATGTGATGAATGTCTTAACAATGATGCAAGTGTTGATAATAAAGATGCCAACACAAAACAGGGTTTACCAAGGATAGCTGAGGATACAGAGCCCAGTGAGCCTAGTGAGTCCGATGTTGACTCTGATTCTGAAGAAGACACTCATTCTGACACAGTATTCCAAGATAAAGTTGAAAAATATATGGAGTATTTTAGAGAAAAAAATGATCAACTGTTTGCTGATCGGTGTGAGGAATATTTAAATCATGTTGATTCTGATGATATAACAATATCAGAAATAAGTGGATCTCAGTCTCTGCCTATAATGACCTCTCAGTCAAATTCTGGGCGAAGAAGAACAATACAACCTGGTGAAAGTTTATCAGGAGCAGAATTGGAGCTACTGAGGAAGGTGGCAGCAAAAGCTATATCACCTGAATCTCAAAAAATACTTATTGAGTCTCATAAGAAAGATTTTGACCCAGAACCCAAACTTATAGAAAGAGAACTACTTAAAATGATTGACTCACCAAAGACTGAAGAAATATGTAAGAAGTACAAAATGACAAAAGAAAAATACACACAAAAGCAAATACTGGGCAGAAAATTATCTAAAGAAATTAGTAGCAGCCAGTCACAATTAAAGGAACTGATAAACCTCTGTATAGCTAAAGAGAGACTGATAAGTGATATGTCCAAAGCTGTGTGCCATAGTAATAAAAATAAGTCTCATTCTGATAGAATAGAAAGCATCTTAGATCAGGATAATATAAAAGAAATAAAGAGACATGAGACAAATCTGAAGACATATAAAAAACAAATTGAACAAATAAAAAGACAGATAAAAAAAGATGAAAAACGTAAAAATACTCTAGATGTTGAGCTTGTTAAAGACAAATTAAAATTAGATGAACTGTCCGATACTTCTGTTGATATTAAGGATAGGAAAACAAATTCATTAAAACATTTCACGCACAGAATAACTCAATTAGATAGTATACTGAAGGAAAAAACCAATGATTTGGAGAATTTGGAGATGTCTAAAGAAAAGGAACTGATGTTGCGGAAAGAAATAAAGAATTTGAGGAAAACAAGAGAGTGCTTGCATGAACAGCGATGCAGTTTAGGTCAGAAGAGGAAGATATATAAATCTCTATCAGATTCAGAGGTAGACTCCAAATAAATATAGAAGAGTGTGCCTTTACTGTTTTTAACCAACCTCTAAAAAGGGGACATTGTCAATATAATTGTAGTTGTATAACATAATTTTATTTTCAGGAACGGAAATTGCTTGAGTGTGAAGAAGCAATCGAAGCAATAGATACTGCAATAGAGTACAAGAACAATTTAATTTGCGGCCGATCACCGTCTGCTTCGCTGTCCGACTCTCAAGACAACAAGGACTCGAGGAGTCGCGGCGAGCAGATGCTGATGGCGCGGCTTGATAAACTGTCGCATGACGAAATGAAAACTTTACTTTACAAGTATTTTCAAAAGGTAGATTCCCTGATATATACCTGTTCTTTTATTTTATTTAAACACAAACACCTTATATTAGGTATAGATGTATAAATTAACAGCTCATATAGATTTACTTACATAGGTATACACTGTAGTAGTAGTCGGAATTATACTGATTACAGTACACAGCTTTCTCTACAAAAATGTATATTTACGATTTATATTTTCAATCTTTGATAAGAAACCCGGTAATGCAGTTTGGAAGTTTTTGATTCGGTTTCCGATATCGTTTTCGAATGATTTAAAATAACTCCGCTCGTGCAGTCATGCAGGGTCCGGTCATACAAGATTTGATCGGGTCGGTCCATGAGTGAATCTTGACTAGGTTGTGATATTATCTGTTGCCTCGAGGTGGTGGACCTTCGCGGCGCGTGCGCGGCGCTGGAGGCGGGCGCTGCGGCGGCGGCGGACGAGGCGGCCGCGTGGCGCGCGCGCGCCGCCGCCGCCTGGCGCCACGCTCAGCGACTCAAACCGCACGCTCACTCCAGGTGAGACTCATATGGCTATGCTATCAGCCGAAAAGACGTCCATTGCTGGACATAGGGCTCCCCCAATGACTTCCACACAACACGGTCCTCCGCCACTCGCATCCACCGGCTCATAATCACGTCTGTATTCCACTAAGGCAGGGGAGGGGTAAGCAGGGTCGTATTGAACCAACATATCGCCGATGGTATTAGGTCCCAACATAATAGGGGGTGATATATCCCTTAACGCGATACGATTCGTTCATGTTGGTTCAGTGTGGTTTGGAAAACTTCACACGGCGTTCAAGACATACAGGGCTCGAAGTCTGCTAATACCATGGACTCATAATCGAGTGTTATAATGGACATTGTTAAGTGACAATTAGGACGCCAATCATGAATCAGTTGTGGTAGGTAGTGGAGTTTGGGACTAGGTTTACTTGCAAGACCTTAATTCCAATGCGAGCATACTATCGACTGCTATCACTGTATTTGACTGATAGTTCAGCATTTTATTTGGTACTAGCTGTTGCCCGCGACTTCGTCCGCGTGGTATTTAAGAACGTCTCAACCGTTGGCAACAGCCTGCTCGCGTTCTGATCCCGCGGGACGCATTGCAGATTGTTGCTATCAAACTTTAAGCAGGCGCAGCGCTGCAACATTGGCTTTCATTTTTTTTCGAGAGATCCATTTTTTTTTTCTAAAATAAAAGTAGCCTATGTTACTCCTTGTTACATCAGCTATCTGCCAGTGAAATTCCCGTCAAAATCGGTCCAGCCATTTCAGAGATTACCCGGAACAAACAGACAGACAGACAGACAGACAGACAGACGGACAGACAGACAGACGGACAGACAGACAGACAGACAGACAGACAGACAAAAATTGTAAAAAAAATTGTTTCGGTATAGGTAACGTGTATACATCCAAATGCACTTAGTAAAAAGCGGTTATTTTAATATTACAAACAGACACTCCAATTTTATTTATATGTATAGATTGAAACAAAAAAAGACAATGTATCTTTGGAAATAGGATATAGATTATGGTTTAAATCATGTTCCAGGCATTTCCAATCGATACACAGATACCTTGATGGTGGTAACGCAGAAAGAGCGTTGTCTATGGGCATGACGAGCGACTCTGAAACGTCGGATGATGCGATGCGATTGGTTAACCGCATGAAACAACTCGCCAGATGTCACCCGGTAAGCAGAAACTCCCGCTTCATTTTTTTTTTGGGTTCGATAAGTTAGTAAAACTGGGATTTTTGTCTTGGCGAATCATTCATTAACTATATACCAACTGAAGAAGGAATACCTTTGCTCAGTATGAAGACTTCTCGTCGCCTCGTATCCTTGTTTTACGCTCCGAGGGTCCCGGGTTCGAATCCCAGTAGGGACAAACTTTGGGTGATGTTAATTCCCGAGTACCGAGTAAAGTACTTAATTATATACGGGTACCACTCCCCATTTCATTGTACAGTACCCATAATACAGTCGTTGCTTAGTTTGGGGCTCTAAATTTGTTATATTCTTGTGGCGATATTATTCCTATTTAGTTAATCATATATACTCTTGTTTTTTCAGCCGCCTGTTATACCTAGTCAAAATTTAAAACAGCTAATGCCGGCGACACACTTGCCCGTGGCGAAAGTGACGAAGGAAAAGAACAAGCTGATCATAGTGCAGCAAAACAAGAAACATTGATATTAACAAATTGCCATACTGTTTATGTTCAATGCAATTTTCTATTCATAAAGTTGTACTTATTTTTTTCAGCTATAAATATTAGCACTATGTCCGTCTATAGATATAAAGTGCATCACAAACTATAGTAATAAAAAGCAATCGCTACCCTACGTTTTATGTCATGTACATATTAGGCATAATGTAATTAATTTGGTAAATTATTTCCTTAATGACTTATTTATTAGTGATACCTAGAATTAAAAATGTTTATCAACTTTAAAAAATATATGTCTACGAATAAATCTAATCCTGATTTTGATTTGACTGTCCATCCGAAATAAATGACTTATAGAGATTATTGAAAGAAAAAACCATTTTAAATTAATCCCATTTTACTAAACTATGTATAACATTTTATTTACAACCTCTTATTAATAGTATTCAGCTATTTATTACATAAATTCGTATCTATTTAAAATTCCATGGTATACACAGCATGCCTTCTGAAAGCACCGAGTAATAATGTGTTATGTATAGAATGTTTCCTCGGAGTTTCTGAAAAAAAAAACAAAGTTTAAAAAAATACGAATAAGAATTAATTTTATTCATCTCGCGACGACAAAAAAAGTATTGTAGAGGACAATAATCGATGGGTACAGAGAGAAAATTAAGTATGTCGAGATAAAGCATAAATTCGTTTGGTAAGGTAACGAGCGTGCGATGTGGCATTCAGCTTGCCTATAATGTGCGTTGGTTCATACAAAATGTAAAAGTTGGGAAAAGGATTTATGTGTTGCGGACCACCGATAATATGTGCGCTAGGCTTTATGGGATACTTTGGTTAGACGACTGCGTGTGCACAGATTAAAATACTTTCTTAGGGGACGTTTCCATTGAAACGGAGACGAGCCGAACAAAGATGAATAAACCAATCAGATTATTTGGATTCCCCGCTTTCGGATTTCCAACAATCTGATTGGCTTATTTCTCTCACCCAGTGGCTGAGGAGCAGAGGGTTTAGATTTTAAAATAAAACTAGCACAAAAAAAATAGATAATAACATACAACATTAATTTCTCTACTCCTTGTAAGTAGTCGTTGGCAGCATGAAATCATGAGTCCTGGTGTTATGCTGTCGTCCTTATGAAGTTCCAATAGTCCAAATCTCTCTTTAACTTCCTTGTATAAGGCTTTTTCCACATGCTTGTTGCTACAACAATTGAAACATTATAGATTGAGTGAACTTCGAGTTGCGTTTTTAAAATAGGCGTATATACAAGCCCTTTTTAATGTCCCACTGCTGGGCACGGGCCTCCCCTCAATGCGAGGCGGATTTGGCCATAGTCCAGCACGCTGGCCCAGTGCGGGTTGGAAATAGGCGCATATATATTAAAAACAGACGAACGAGCGAGGTAGCGATACCTTTTCGGGAGTCTGAACAGATGCTCCAATTTAAGTGCAGGCAGATGATACCAGTACGAGCAAAACTCTCGCTCCCTCCTCCCTGTAGGGGTAGGAAGACGCTCTGCAGTGCACCCACATACCGCAAACGGTAATTGACCCGATGCAATAGGGGGTGAACCTACAGTATACCGTGCACACCCCCCCAAAATATGACAGGGATTGGAATGGAACCATAGTTCAGGTTTCCTCACAATGTTTGCCTTCACTGTAAAGTAAGTGATGTAATCATTATTGAAAATGAGTTTCACGCATTAAATCCAAAGATCAGGGTTTGAAATGTAACCGCGATCGAGCCGCAAGGACGACTGCCATCAGAGGGGCCGGGGCCACGCCCACCGTGGTGACGTCAGGGCTTAACTGAGCATCACAGTGCACAGTTGGTTAAGTCACCTGTGTCTTTATTTGAACCGTGTTTATACAGCGAGCGTTCAACCAACATGGCTAATACTACTTTGTAACTCACATGTTGTATTCAGTCATAAGTAACGTCGCCTCGTCAAGGTTGTTAGATACGAAAGCTATTAGTTCTTCTGGCGGGCAGGATGATGGGGTGATGAATTGGCCTGTCGGGGACACCATTAGAGGGCCTGCTTCTCTGCAATAAAAGTAGATTATTTTATTAAAGTTGCTAATTACTACTCTAAAGCCACTGTATGTAAGGGTGTTTTGTGTATAAGTCAAAATCTGAGCGAAATCTGTTGCAGAGATTATGTATGTTAACATTGTCTCGTACTCCATTATGATTAATGCCATGCACTGACTCTACATTTGGGAATCATTGGTTTTTCAATGATCAGAGATCTGAAGACAGCGGTAAGTCAGTGAGAAGCCAGTGAAGTATGCATCCACTCGACTTTGGCTTACCGAGCTGACTCATTGAACTATCCCAAGACCTGGCTTTGTCTGGCGTAAAAAAATTAGACACAGGGTGTGACAAAAATTGCAGTCACTTATATGCAGCACCTTATATGCAATCATTTGACAGGTATAAATGTGATCACATACGGTTCTACGACAATTTCATATTTGTTAAGAGATTCTGGTACAGATGGAGGGAATTTATTGCCGCGCCCGTAAAAATCGCCTATCGATGTAATCAGCTGTCTAAGGTGATTGCAGTACTGTATTGCTGACACTTTCGGCATAAACTTTCTGCAAGGAAAAAAATACTCAAGTTAAAGATTGTCAAGTTAATTGTAAGCTGGTACTGAGATTTGTAGCTATAGAGTTACCTTCTACAAATGTGTATTTCTCTAAGCACACTTGACAATGTTTTCTCATAGTTCGGTATCATTATTAATGCACTGTCCTGTTGGCTTATTTTCTTGATCAGCTAAAAATAATAAACAAAATTACCTAATAAATACAAATGTGTGGATACACATATACTCCCGAATACATAAAGTTTTTAACTATTTGCAATAGCATTACAAAATGGTCTTCTTCTGAAAAATGCTAGTATACATAAAATAAATTATATTAAATTTCCAAATGATGGGGCAGATAGTCCTGAAAATGGTCTAATCTCTAAGATTGCGTAGTCTCTCTAATTGGGTCTTGGAAGGCAAATGCTAAAGGTGTCGTGAACAATGAACGAATGATCGCAACTTCTCACCGATAACCACTCGTTTCGAACATCGATTATGTTAAGATACACATCGCCATCCAGACTCACGCCAGTGAATTGTCCCAACGCTATAGTTCTTCCTGAAATTTATTGAAAGTCAATATATTAGTGTGAGCGAGTAGTCTCTCCTCCTTATTTAAGGGGGAAGCTCAGGGTCAGGGCGCGAAATTCAAAATGTCAATGGTTTTGATTTTTTTACGAAAAATTTGGACATCTTTACGATGTTATTTAGTGTTTTGCGATATTAACTTTCTGCATTGGATGTCTCGATGTATTAAGTTTGCTTAAAAAAGTACCTAATCCGATACAATACCATAAGGTTTGTAAAAACCGCTACTTTTACTAACTTTATGGTGTTGTATCGCTTTAGTGTAGAGTAGGGGAAAAATACTGACCTTCTAAGTTGCCCATGATTTGAGAGTGTTGTGATGCCAAGGAAA
Organism: Pheosia tremula; assembly: GCA_905333125.1. Classification (NCBI taxonomy): domain Eukaryota; kingdom Metazoa; phylum Arthropoda; class Insecta; order Lepidoptera; family Notodontidae; genus Pheosia; species Pheosia tremula. The sequence goes on along the minus strand of HG995404.1, from coordinate 5,995,627 downwards.
CAAGGCTCTGGAGTGCTCCTCGAATGTGACTTATGTTCCAGCCGTCCTCATATTTTACCTGTACCCAATCCAACAAAAGCATTAGTTATTCTACGCCATAAAGTTTGAATCTTTTAAAAAATCATAATGTACCGTACTGTACCGTATCGTATAACTAGTAGGAGTGGGTAGCAGACTAAGACCTACATGTCAAACATGGGCGCTGGCAGGCGGGTGCATCCGCATCTATACAAAAATAAATTATAGGAAAATGGTTAAGGCTGATACTGAATTATTGCACCCTTCGACCGGCGCCCATGATCTCAAATATGTTACTTTATCAATAAAACATTAAAATTTAAGTTTTACGAACTTCCTTAATACCATAAGTATTGCGAAGATTGCCCATCAGACTCTTCACTTGGTCACGAGTTGCACTTGTCAATTCATATTTCTCCTTAGCTAATGCACTGTTCTCAAACACCCAATCACTGCAAATCAAATTAAAAAAACATCATGACACCTGCAATCCCCGATAAAGAAGGTAGAAGTGCATTGCAGAGCACCTAAATTTTACCGATGGTATATGGTCCGAATGTAATAAAGGCAAACATCGTGAGGATACCTGTGACGTCTTTCGAAAGTCGTGAAGAGTTAACAAAACTGCACGGGGCCAGCGTGGTGGGATATGGACGAATCCTCTTTAATTGAGGAGGAGTGTTAAATAAAATGAGCCAATAAGTATCTATTTGGTAGTCTCTGAATGTAAAAAAAGTATTTTTAGAGTTCTTGTCTGTGTTAGTTTGTTCAAGCATCAATAAAAAATCTTTTGGACCTGATTCAATAGGGTTTTTATTACTAGATTGGTTTTGGTTCGACACATACGAGAGCTTAGTACCATCACGCTATAACTGCAGCAACATCGATGGCTACGCCGACGCAAATGTATAATAAATTATTATTTTAAATAGTCACAAACTGATCTAGTCTGTTTTACATTCATGTAAAGAGTATATACTATAGGCCCAGCCCTATCTTATTCTTTGCTATCATTTAAGAATGTGCAACATAGGTTGTTTTGACGTGCTAGCCCTGTTTGCCTAACCACAGCTAACATGATATGGGGTCTGATACTTACACAATGTTAGATATGGCCTTCCTTTCTTCCATTTTCCTCTTCATTGCTGCTGCTTTTTCAAATGCATCAGTATACTCTCCATATGCGGCTGTAAAATCTTGTTTACTGAAATAGATACATATTATTATATTATCTAAATACTGTTAACATAATACAGTTGAACACATGATTAGATAAGACGTAACTTTTAAAATAAACATATTATGATTGTCATTGGCCTTGCCAATCCTGTTATTTGAATATCAACAGTGCATTTAGTCACATTTTAATGAATGTCTAGTCAATCATGAATATATTATTAGGATTTTTTTGTTGATACCCATACTAATTACTTCGGTAAAATACTGTAAAATACAATACATAAATATTTTTTTCTTAATCTAATTCACACCAATTTTTTCATTTGGTCATAAAAACATTGATATAGGTAAGTAGGTTCAGTTCAACTATATATTATAACAAACATTAGCACTCATTGTCTAGTCTACAAATGGCAAGTATACTTATTAAATATAACACAAAGAAACTAAATATACTGCTACTGGTAGCAGTATATTTGCTTGCATATTACAATCATGATCAGGACAAAATTACACAAAGTTTTGTTGTTAATTTAGTTGAGGCATTAATTGTAGACAGCATATTTAGAGTAAACTCTCACCTAAATTCAAATTTTTTAGGGCTCTGAGGTATTTTGTCAACATACTTTGTTGATATATCACAGGCATTTAAAACTTTGACAACAGTTTCTCGAACATCATTCCCAGTTAGCTGAATTTTTACTAGTTTGAACTCACCTGTTAGAAACAAGATAAAAAAATGATTATTTACACAAAATAATATTAAAGTAGGTAGTTAAATACTAGTTAGTTTGATTTTACCTTCAGGCATATGTTTTTGTCTCAAATAAAATGATAAAGGCGCTACAAACATTCTTCTACTGGATTGTTGTGCTTCCAATAATGCACTTAATTGTTGTAATGAGTTCTCATTGATCCTCTGAAACATAAAAAGTAATATGTAAGCACATGAGAACTATTGAAAGTAGTCACTTACCTAATTAGTGTAACAAAATGTTACTTACTCTTTGTTCCGGGTATTTTCCAAACAGATCTGGATGTACACTGAAATAAAATGGTCGTAGTGCTGTGGATATTTCAGCAGAGCTCAAAAATCTATATATTATCCCACCTGCACACCCACTTCTGCAATAAAAACAAATGTATACTCATGTATAGTTTTAACTTTAAATGTACCATGCAGAGTAAAATGATTCAATCTTAGTACCTATTAGTACATACTTGGTACCCATTTACAGTATAATCTGTGCTCAAATTCACAATAACACCGAGAGAAAAGTAAAACTTTTTACAAACTAAGATAGGCATTGTGAACTGTTGACCTAACTTCATATAAAAAAAAACAACATTTAAATCGGTCCATTCATTTGGGAGCTACAATCTCACAGATACACATACAGACAAAGGCTTTTAATATCAGTCAGTCACATAGAACTTATATTTCAAATAACAGAACTCTAAACAAGGCAGTTGATTACATACCTGATTTTAGTCCTGAAATACATCTTATGATCTTGCAAAGTATGCTAATGACTTGGCGTCACATGTAAATTATTTTTAGAAGGTATTTGCGCACTAAAAATTTATAAAACAAGCCATGTTTTGTTTTGTACTCCTACATTTTCGTACAGCGGGTGTCCCTCAGCTCGCTTGATGATCCATGTCATTTGATAGCTTTTTGATTGTCAAGTTAATTGTCATTCTTGTGACATTGACGTTCAGGATTGGCGCTATCGAGTTCGTCGAAAAATCAAAAATTCAACCGTTGGAGAAGATTTTTACGTTGACACTGGCAAAATCAACGAATATCGGTGAGGTGGAGCCATTGAATATCAGGCGATCATTCATTTTAGAACTAGTTGAGTTGAGCTAAACTGTGCTATTTTAGAGATGGAGGGATGCTGTTTAGGGTGTCCAAAATGCATAATTAACATAAAATCTCTGTCTAAAGTAAAAAGAAGGTACCTACCCTGGGAGATTAGATTTTAGGTAATTGTTTCGTTCATAAAACGGTATAATTTGTGGAAAGAAAGCAAATAATTGTGCTTTAGGGATTTTCAGACCGAATACTCAAAATTGGCCTAGGGTGAGCGTGAAATGAAAAATGTCGGTCTTTGACCAATGCCGTCGACTCTTCTCATTATCCAAACCTTAAAAAGCATGTCAAATGCAGCAAAGGTCTGTCATAAGGTAATTAGCTTTGTCCGCAACTTATTTCATCGCATTTCATTTCGTAAAGAAAGAAGAACTTCGTACGCGTGTATTTTAGCGTTTTGATTAGTAAGTATACAAAGAAACCTTACATATCCCGGGATCAAAGATTGTATTCATTGACCCAGTATTAAACTATCGTGGCAGTAAAACCCACCTGAGAATATTGAGATAAGTTACTATAAGGAACTTTTCTATTTCGCGGGACAAAAAATATCCAAGCTTGATCTTATTATCAGCTATCACCCTACCAAATTGCATTAAATTCTGCGCAGTAGATTCTGAAATATAGGGTTTTCGCTATATGATACAGGGTGTAGGATCAAGATGGGTCTGAAACTCTGAAACTATAACACATAGATAGATATATAGATATGTTCTGAGGAACCATGTCGTCGATTCTAGAGATAATTGCATTCAGATGTTTAAAAAAATCATAAGTACGTGAATCGGGAAACGTACCCGGTCAATTTGAACAATAGATATATAGTAATCTAATAATCTATAGTTATTTTATTATTTTAGTTTTGATGGCAACATTTTACTTCTTGCAACCTACACGATCAATATCGCACAAATGATTAGGTTCGATTCCCGATACATGGATGAGGTTTTTTTTTAAATCTATGAATGCAGTTTTTTTTATTTCTAATTTCGGGTGACATAGTTCTTTAGAACAAATGTTTCTCTATTTCTTATAGTTTTGGAGGTCCCCATACAGATACAATCTAGTAGGTACACCCGACGGTTGTGGTGATGTTACCACCTAATTGTGTAAAGATACATCGTTCCTAACTTAGGCGTTTGATTGAATATTCGGTAATTAAATTATTATTCCTCTCAGCCCCGTAAAAACTGGTTTCACTGACGAACCTTATCGAACGCGAGATCATTGAATATTTAAATAATTAAATATAAATCCCATCACTTTATTATTACTACCACGATTTTCGTTAGAGTCGAGTATTGCGACTCTTATGGACTATGAAATGGATAACAGTGTACAAATAGGTAGGTAATTATACCTACTTAGGTATGTTAGCTATACATTTAAATTCAAGCAGGTAAGTACTTACCTAAAGCAAATAATAATACGTTTAAGTCGGACATAAAAATATGTGTTGTGTATAAGAATGTAGAGCTTCCGCAATTAAAATGACTTATGTGTAAATTGCTTGTTTATATTTTATTGCGGCGAGATGTTTGTAATTATGATAAATATAACGCGGAAACAGAAGGCAGGCATATATCGTTAAACGGTGTAAGTTGGAGGATAATATTTTAAATGAATACACCTAACAGGTGTGCATCGGATTGGCTGTCGGCAGCCGAGATAAAATCTGAAGGCTGCGCGTGCGGTGGTACAGTGTGGCAGCGCGGCGCAGCGGCGCGGCGCCGCGTTGTGTGTGACGCAAGGTGCCGCGCAGACGCGGTAGCGCCGCACGCCTGCCAGGGCCTGCGCCTCCGAGCTGCCTCGTAATTGTTACACAGACGAGTTCAATAATTAAGCGATAAATATACCCAGCAGTGGCGGTGAGAGGAGGGCGGCAGTCGAGCGGCGGCCGCGTTACGTACCACACCGCACCGAGTGATGGAACCGAAGCTCATTCGACATTTTTCTATCGGACGCCGTAGGAATCTCACCGGACTGGTTCCCGCGCAACACTGCGTTAGTGCGCCGCTTTGGTGAACCCTTTCGCTTGTAAATGTGCCGATATTTACATATGCGCGCTCGATCTCGCGTCGAACTTTCGATCCGCGCCCGCGCCTCGCGGCCGCGCGAGCCCCGCGAGCTGGCAGCCGGCGCCTGCCCGCCGCCGCCGCCGCCCGGGCCCCACCGCGCTCAACTGCTGCACGACGTGCAATGAGCTACGTACGTCAACAACAACATACTACACACACCTCTGTTCCATATTCAATGTAGTTTCAGAGTCGTCTCTACCGTTAATCTGATGAGTTAAGGTTTAAATGCAAAAGACATCTCTTGGGATATCTCTTGAAACGATACTCATACAATGAATATGTGACAGGGTCTTGTTCTATGTCTTTAAAAATACCCATGCCTAGCAATTGGTACTGATTCCTGCTTTAGAATCCACTTTCCCTATAAGTACTATATGTAACAACTGATATAGCGGTTATAATAGGCACCTTCGTAAGTACAATTATAATTGAGGTACCTAACACAAACAATATTGAACAAAGTTTTAACTTATTGTAACATAATTCCACCACAGCTACTCCACACGTTGTATTACGTAGGTATAATGTAGATGTAGACGCGAACAAATTCTGAGAAGATCCAACGTCCAAGTCGCTTGATACCAGTATCTAGATTATTACCTTGTTCCATTTAAATCACTGACACTCCGCATTATCGGTGACGTTTTTTGGTAGAGCTGTTATCGATTTGGCGGCAAATGACGTAGGTACGCTAACTTATTACTAACTTAACTTTACATGAAATATAATATATAGCTACGTAAATATTAAAGTCAGTAATTCAATGGAGTTGTGAACATAACAGGAAAATGAAGAATGATGATATAAATAAAATGCTCTATATTACATTTGCATGCGAAATTTTAACGTATTTGCTGGTGCCAACTAACAATTCTGATAGGATTCTTGTAATTCATTATCTGAACTTCCCAATGTACCCAATAATAACTTGTTTATTATGCATTAATTGTTGATATTGCGTGAAAACGTCAGAGCACATATTATAATTATCTATTAATAACTCTATATCAATTGTTTGCAATTAATTGATGCAAAATGGCATACGGAAACGTTCATATTTCATTATAATATAAGTACTTACATAATTACGTACACAATCATCTAATTGGTATATTTACGATGATAAAAATATTATGATACAATCAATTACTTACTGAAGTGATACAAGGTGGAATAATAACATCAGGTCAATGTTTCTATAGGTACCTACCTAAATAATGATCAATGTCTATTTTTTATATCTACTTATTGCATAAAACAACACATTTCTCAACAGTCGACTGACATTATTGTTTTGTTTGTAAAATAATATTTTGCAAACCGCACATAAGATTGACCTGACCTTTATCCGCCTAGTGCATTTTGAAATGCAATTTTTTATCAATTCCACGAGAATGCATTCTTACATTCCCGGGATAAAAAGACTCATAAATATTGACCCGCTTTTGTATACTAGCTATATCACCATGCTAAGCACATATGAACAAATTAAGTCAATAAAGTTTTCCCATGATGCGGATAAAATGCGGAATTCCTGACGATGTTTATCACTTATCTCATTCTCAGAGATGATAATCAGATTCTTTAGTAGTCATAGTTGAAAATGAGATTCGCACTTGAACTTCGGAAATGTCAGAGGTGTGAGCGGGTTTTGACCCTTGTTTCCAAGGCAAGTATTCGACCAACAAGGCTATCACTGCTCGACCCTTAATCATAATTATGCAACCGTCTTGAGAGTCTGGTTCCATGAAGCCTTAATTTCTGGAAGTAGTAGACAGAGGCACGCCCACATTTAGTAGAGTATTAAATACCAGGGGCATAACTATTGCTACTCTGCGCGCACGCTGTTGACAAGCTGCTATGAACTTATTAACAAGTAGAAAATCCAAGTACCACTCGAACTCGTAAGCCGGAAACCGGGACTTGCCGACCAACCAACCTGGGACTGAGTATTTGACAGGAGTAGCCACTCGTGACTACAACTGAGCCAAATTATTACAATTGCAATATTCCTATCAAACAACACAACAGTCCGGGACCAGAATTGTACTCCAGTTGTCGAGTCTCCAAGAAATGTTTCTGCGATAGTATTTACTGGGACGTTATTCATAATGGTTATTTCATTATTTGGTCATAGGTGAGCAAAGCGAGGTAATTTTGCTACACCGAGCACATTTCGCTCGAAGCGGGTCTAGTGAGATATATAAGGTGTAACAGAAATACTGTAAAATATTTTAACAGGGTAACAAGTATTTCATACTCGTACAGATTACGTTATTTGTATAAAATAATTGTGTTAATGATGTTTTGATATTTTTAAGAAGGCGAAACCGTAGCCTTTAAAAAGGCTCACAAATAGGTTCATCCAGTCCATATTCTGTAGTATTCCGTACTGCACTGCTCCTTTACCCTATAACCCTTGGCAAGTACCTACAGGTTTGTAAATACTTGTACCACGTTAATACTTTTTTTTCAACAATTCAGTCGAAGTACATAGTATATCATGGTTTGTCTAAACATAGTGCCGTAATGAAGACTCCGTGCTTTCATGTGTGATGCCAGGATGTAAACCGCAGCTTATTGACATAATACGACTTTACAGAAAAGTCTTTCAGTTTGTTATTTGTACTTAATAACATTCTACACTGACAGTATACTAATACAAGTGCTTAAACTATAACAAAATAGCTGCATTGGATTGGTGGTCACCGAAGCATGGCGCGTCAGAAGGCCTCCCTGTTAACGCTTCAGTGCCCCCACAGACGCCTCCTCTTTTACGCAGCTAATTGTTACACATATATAATGTTATCTATATATTAGCTAGTCACTAGGAAACCTAAATGTTTATGTTAATCCTGGCTCACAGAAGTCAGAGGTATAGGGAGTGTTGGTGGGCTTGCGCCCCAAAATAAAAATATATGTACATCTGTCCATACATATGAGTAACTTGGTCGTCTGTCCGTCTGTCTGTTCGTGCATGACGGAAAATTAACTGGCCAAGTTTTCATGAATGATTGATAGCGGTAAACTCAACATAAAGAAGGTTTAAGTTCTATCTTCCACGGGGAATGGACTGGCGAGATATAGCGTAGCTATATAGGTGTATCTCAAAATTCAAATGGCGGATTTTACTGGAACTTAGCATGGGTATAGTTTACGTAACCAATATAGGTATACGATACACTTAAGGCTGCTCATTGTGATACTCTCTATGTAAGTTAAGTGTAAGTAAATTTCATAATTATTTTATGAGGTGGAAAAATAATATGTTATCTATGTTACACTTAGTCAAAAAATTCACGCTTACAAAGTCGCGGACACTGCTAGTATTATATCCATAGAAATGTTCTTTCTAAAATAAACGTGTAGGATAAGCCTCAAAGAAAGTAGATCCTATATTCTAGCGGGTATCTAATTCAGTACTGCTTCTACCTGCCAATCTATTTTAAACGTTTCTAGTTAGCGATCTAAAATGGATAGAGCAAGATATAGAGTGCGTGTTACAAGCACGTTGGTGGGTGTTGCGCGTCAGCACACTGACGTCAAGTCGACAAAGCAGCCCTTCGGCGGCTTTGTCTCTCGAGACATCGCGCAGGTTCTTCGAGGCAGGTTTGGTGCGCGGCGACGACACGGCCCCGACACGTGTGCGCGCCCGCGCCGCCCGCTCGTCCGCGAACCGGTCCGATAGACTCCAGCCACCGTCCGATACAACCACATAATTTAAATAAATGATAAGTCTCATGCTGCGTTTCACAATTAAAACTGTTAAGGCCGAGGGAACATTACGATTTCATTTGCCCGTTACATAATTAGAAAGCAAATAGTGACAGCAGAAGTTACTCTATAAAACAAGAGCTTATGGTTGATAGTATGAAAATGGCAATTTCAATTGAAATCGCCGGATCTCGATATTTCCGCAGACTTTTGCTGTTTATAACTAGGAAGGTACGATTCTATAATCATGATCAATGAATAAAAATGTATATTTAATAGTAGAGAAGTAGATACTTCAGTAATAAGAATTCTATACTTTGGAGGTACGTCATTTAGATAAGCGATTAGAAATTGGTTTTAAAATGTATGAAACAGTGATACAATAAACTTCTGACTATGTTAGTGTATGTATTCAATTCGTTATTACATACATACCAACATAATAATATCTATTAATTCATAAGTAGGCCTTCCTATAGACTACAAGTTAACTTTCTATTTACATTCAAAACGAAAAATACAAATTTAAGATAACTACCTCTTCCTATCCACTTGCACTTTCATTCAAAATGTATGACCCAACATACCTACTTAGCACCTAAATACTGAAGATAGAGTTATGTCTCTACGTATACGTAGTAGAGCCACGTGCGTGACTAAGACAACGTTGGACGGCCGAGTGTCAGAACAGGGTCCAATTACAAGAATGACTGCAGGATCATTTTCAAATTTCACAATATCGATCATTTAGTTGAATATGGTTTATTTTCGGTCGTGATTATATGGTTTAGCATAACGAGTTCTTCAAGGTTGAGATGGGTAAGACGCATTATCGCTCGTACAATATGGATGTCCTCCTGTCATTCAGGCAGATTAAGTAGGTACCTATTATCCTTTTTTTTTGTTTAGAAGTTACATCAAATATTTCATAAATTAATAAATTTTATAGATTTTTATTATGATATAGATACTGGTACTATGTTCTTTACATACGTTTTTCTTGATATAGCTATACATTATTAATTTATTTACTATCATACAATCTTATATTATTTAGCACTCGTATTCAATATACCTACTTATGTTTCCAGTCAACTCTATCAATATGTTAATTGATAAACATGGACCCTATTAATAATGATGACATATCACACAGATGATACATAAATTAGAAAAAAAACTATACTAACTATGATGTTAGTAAATTTATATGATTTAAAACTACGTGAAGGTTTGCGTTTTATTTATAACTACGTAAACATAACTGACATACTGCATCATGTTGGAAATCACGCGCATATACGCAGCCCTCAAATAACAACAAATTCGATAAACATGAACCAACATACCTATGTTTATAATACCATAAACGAGCTTTCGTTTGAAGTGCACGTATTATCTATGTTGGAAAAAAATATTTACATAAAAATAATTATTTTTAAGTTTTCTTTATGATATTTTTAAATATGGTCAAGTCATGTGAGTGCCTTGGGTTTGGAACAATGAGACAATAACAGAAGAATCATTGCTGCCCATTATAACATTTTGAAAAATAACCCTGTTGTCGCAGTTTAAGTTGGGTTTTTCAGTAATAGTAGGTTGTCTCAAAATCTGCGTTGCGTCTATTACGAGGCAATGTTCAATATACCACACAAAATGCCAAACGCAGAATATGTAGTACACATTTCGCTTACCAAGAACGGCAAGAACCTTATACTCGAAGCCATATAATTAATTATTATTTTTATCCCAGAATATAATTTAAATCTGAAAACAGTTAATAAGATGTTTAGCGTAAAGGTTGATTGATGTTTGCAAGGATATATTTTCTATTTGACTCAAAGAGAGTATGAGTAACATAGAAAATACGATATAAGAGCGTTGGTTCCCCGTGTATTGTAGCTAGAATAGTATTACAAGGGCTTACCACTGTTCGGAACTATCATTGCGCGAGATTGACTCGCAATTGGCTGGTTTTTAATACCCATTTCACATCGCTCAAACAATAGATACTTATAATTAAACACAACGCCTTAATGAACACTAATCTGTGATGTTATATCATCGCTATAATAACTTCAATGACAGTTCCTAAGAAATGTTAATTGGCGCAATTGCCAAGTGTCCAGTAAATTTTAACTTGGCACATTAATTAACAGACGAGCAGGTTACCCTTTTATGTTTGTACTACAGTAATTATTCTATGGGTTTTCATTATTAATTGAAACCTCTTTTGATATTATTTTTACCGCAGAATAATTATTACGTAGAATTTTATGTCATATTATTATGTGTACGTAAAGCAGATTTTCTTTGAAGCGTCTAATGTGTTCTTGTATTTTTCGCGTTATTTAAATGCGTTAGGTAGGTATCTGTTTTCAATGAATAGGTAAAATTAAATTAGTTTTAATTTATTGGTTATTTATTGAAATTGAAGTGATAAGTAATTTTTCATGTAAAGTTTGACTTAATGAAAATCAAGTCACGTCACGTGTTGTGTCGTGTAGTCACGTGATAAATAGTATAAAACTGGCGAAGCCAGAGTTTCTATAGAATTGATAGGGGTCTACTGAAATAGTATAGAAGAAATAATATACTTATAAGTATCTCAGCGATGAATGAAAAATGTTTGCAGATATTTATTACAAAATAAGCTATAGTAGTAATTGCTTGATATTACTTTAAAAAGTACTTATATCTTTGTTGATTTTTATGTAAAAAAAATATTAACAGAAATATATATTACTTTGCTGCGGTAAGGTATGGGTTTCATTTTACCGTTAATGATGAGCCCCTAAAATGAGAATGTTAAATAATTATTTATTCATATCTGGTGGACAGTGATGAGTTGCCCACCGTGGAAGAGAATAAATAACAGATAAATTTACTTATTTACGCCGTGTGGCGCCGTCTCCAAAACAGGGTCTTCGTATTATTAACTGGAACTATCAACCTGCTACCGGTGTGAGTCGAATCCGCTTAGCGTATGTCTCTAATCTCATTTATCTGTGTTGATAAAGCTGAATCGCTTGTAATATTTTTAAGAAACCATGATACAGGATTTATTTTAGTTTTTCACACAAATACAGGGTTAATCAGAAAAGGTATACTAACCTTTGCGCTAAAGGTATAATTGGAAAAGTTGACAAGCCCAGGGTCGGTGGTGGGTTCCTCATTCCCCATTTGTTTAAATGACAATTGTTTGCGAATAAGTATTTAATTTTAAAGTTGACACATCGAAATTCTGACTTCAAATAATGAGAACAAATGCGATAAAGAAGCAAAGATTCAAAGGTTAGAATACCCTTTCTGAATCACTCTGAATACACAATGCGATAAGACTGCAAAGCGACGCTTAAGCACCGCTTCTATTATAGGCTCCGTATAATGGTCGGTAGCAATCTTGGAACACTGAGGGCAAGTACGAAATATTCATTACCGAAATCTGACTCATGTCGGAATAAAACTGTGTACTATCTTATGCAGTAGCACTCAATGCTTTAAGCACTAGAACAGGCGGTAACTAATACTTCTTCAGAATTCAAAAGTGTGTGTTTTAATTAAGGTTTGCCTTGGAATTTGAAACCTATTATGTGTGCACACATTATAGTTTTGAGTGAAACTGTTGTGCAGTGCCAACATACTGCATCTCGCAGTATAACCTTCAACCTTTCACGCTAAAGTTGTATTATGATCCGCCATAATACAGCTTGCGATCAGCGTTTTGTCCACTTCGGCCAATGCAACCAGAAACTGCACGTGATACTCGCGTATCTATATCCTTATTAGAACTGCAATATTATACTAGGTCTACCCGCGACTTCGTTCGTGAATACACATTTTGCGTGTAGGGACAACCCTGTGAGAATCCGATCATATCGCGGCATAAAAAGTAAAAATTTCGTGAGATCAATTGAAAAATATATATCATACATATTTGTAAGTAAGTTACATTAAATTGTTAATCCATCCAAATAGTCGTACAGATTATTTAATAGACGGTATGGTTTTACATTTATCAGATAAACTTATATTAGAAATATAATATGCAATCAACCTATATAATATGACCATTCGCTATTAATGTATATTTCATCTCTACTGTAATAATGAAAAGCACAGTAGGCACTAGACTTTAAAGAAATATTAATCAGTACTAAGCAAAGTACGTCATTCAGAGCATAATATGGGCACAAAACACATTTAAATAACTTATATTGTTACAGTTTAAAACCGGTAAACTGGAATAAAATCAAAGTGGCAACAATTTTACCTACTGTTCTCATGCTCCTTAAGGATAAATAACATACATTTATGTATGACCTACCCGCTAGCTGTTTAGCTAATTATATAGATTTTCCGATTTCGTTTTGTCAAAGTAAATGTCACATTTGTCGCTTTCAACACCGCAAAAGGGTTTTAATTGTTACCTATGGACAAGGTCGCAGCCAGGAAATCATCTCGTGAGGGGGGGAGGGATATGAGGTCGAGTAGAGACATTAGTAAGTACCTGTACTACCTATGTGTAAAACGGTGGTTGAATCTGCAACCAAACCGAGGGGATGAACCCGTAAAAACCTCCCTCTGCCTACGTACTGGCCTGAGCAGCATTCTTCTTGTGTCAGTAATTTTGTACTTCATAGATGCAAACATGCACATGCTTTTTTAAACGAAACAGCAACAATTCTGGAATCTTAAGCGATGCTAGACAGCAGATGGACTGTCAATTACACCGGGCATTTTATCCCCGGCATCATTGAAGCCAACAGGAGGGACGTAATCTGGCGAGCTATGTCCGACGGTCGTTGATCTAATTGAGCATTTGAGCGGTGCGTGCGTGCTAATGGACTAATTACGAACATGAGAGCCGTGAATTGATGAGTCAACAGGGCAGGACGCGAGCGGCCGTGGGTGGCAGACGGCGTGGCTCCGTTGGAAACTCAACTGACATACTTACATCGTTATCACACATCATTTGTAGCTATATATGTTCCATGTGGTAGTCGATGGAAAACAGGAGTTTCAACGTGCATTGCCTGCTATTAAATTGGATCATCAATTTAGACGCAAGGTGAACTCAATTTTCGCTTAAAATAACTAAATAGACGTAGTCAGAGTAGGTAGATATCATCGCTCCTGTGATATTTTAATAGCTCAATTACTTGAATAAAACAATGTAACACCATTAAATTATGGACAATGAACGTTCGTAGAGACACACGCTAAATTCAAGTATATAATACTGAAACAGGATTAGGACAATATATGTAGGTAGGTACACCGTCTACAAACACTAAAGCCTTAACTAATTATAAATATATTAAACGGAAACAAAATGTCTGTACAAGTCTCATACTTAACAAGTCTTATACAAAACATAAAGACAGAGCATCTACTGCTATCAATGTTTCGAAGCCAATGGCACACAAATCGCTGGAAGATTTCATATCAATAAAGTGATTCTAACTTTCGCTACCGTCGGAATATCACATATAACGGCTCACAAGAGACACGCGCCAAAAAAAGAACCCGGCATTATAGTTATTTGCGCGTAACGGCTCCGGTAGCGCGGCGCTCGCGCTTGCGCGGTGCGCGGTGCGCGGTAGCAGCGCAGTGAGTTGCCAAATTTCATGCTCACAATCATTATTGCGGTTAATTCTTGTTTATGAACATTCATAATAAATAATAATTGAGGTTTATTATCTTTAATAAAACTGTAAGTGTACCGGTATTTTCTTAATATTTGATACGAGATTCAGACTCCAGTATGTCCGTGTTCATCTGGGCTTTGCCAATTAGTTTGTCGTTTTATTGGAACGTGGATAATTTATATTGTTTTTTTTGACACTTTAATTTATTTTCAAGAATACGTATTAACATCGCATATATGTATTTCGGGTTACGATCTCTTAAAACGAATCATGAAATATGTTTCTGAAGTTGAAGGCTCACATAAAAAATCATAACGGTAAGCAATATTAAATGATATATACGTATATTATACATCAAATTATGAAGAACATAATGTTATCTTATGGATACATAGTTATATATCTACGTATTAAACAACTCATACAATGTTGATTACATTGACTTTACTTAAATTTAGCGCCTGTCTCTACGAACGTTAATTGTCCATAATTTAATGGTGTTACATTGTTTTATTCAAGTAATTGAGCTATTAAAATATCCAGCATGGATGGACATTTTTAACATATAACCATATTTGCTGTAGCCATAATTTTAACATAGTCCATTAATATTTAAACGTACCTTGTACATTGTTTAAAGTTATAAACGAGTCATAATGTCTAACAAGTGTTAAATATTTTGAAGAATTAACGATTGAGGCGATGCAGTGATAACATAATATATTTATTACGTGTCCCTAAATTTATAGACGTTGTAATACATTTACAACGGCCCCGGTTTATTAGAATTAAAATGTAACCGACGGCTATTTGATACTTGCAACTATTACAAAACATATAAATGTTGTAACGCTTTGAAAAATTTAGATAAACATTTTTAATTACCGATATCCTTGCAAGACAGAATGTCCGAGTCAAAATAAGCATGTTTATTGTAATATTTGTAAGAAACAGGAGAAAAGGTTCTTCTTCTTTCTTATGGGATTTGGCCCCACCCACTATTTTTTACTTTTTTGCCAGTGTCAAGTATTTTAGTAGCGATAACAAATTCAATGAATACACATTATAAATAAAAAAATGGAGGTTGATCATATTTTTTTGATGTTGTCATTACAAGATGAAATGGAGATCCGGAGAAGATTATCTGTAACAACTGACGCTGAAAAATGACAGACTGTCCTGAATACTCTCTTGTACTATGTTGACCCTACCTTTCATACAGAAGGCATTCAACATTATTTATGAAGTGACATATGCTGCAGTTATCATTTCCATGCTTCAATAAAACTATTTTTCTAACATCCAAATCAAATATCGTTATCAAAACTAAATTATCTTCTTACAGTACTTACATTCCAAAGATGTTTTCAATTATTTCAATGCATATTTTTATCTTGATCGTAGTCTCTGAATATGTAGCAAAATATTTGTTATTAGGGAAACATTGCAAATTTTATTTGGCTTAAATATAGGTTAGCCTTTTATTACAAGAAGGTGCCCATACAGGTTGAAATTTTCATATGGACCATAGGCAATATCGAAAAATACTTATAGAACTCTCGGGACCGATTGTGATGAAACTTGAAACGGAAACATTGGATTTTTGAAAAAATAATAACTCTAACCAGGAATTTAAACTGTTGACTTTGAAAAAAAAGAACAATATACTGTATTATTACACCATGCGATAATATCGCTAATAAGGGTTTAAGGTCTGTGAAGTAATGAAATACGACAGACTAAATTATTTATACATAGGTACTTACTAATGACTGGGTACGGCCTTGCCTATATAGTCTTAAATTACATAACAATTAACAAGTATAATTAAAATAATAAAGTTGCCAAATTAGGAGTGCCATAAATGCTACACTAAAACATATTAATTAATTACGTTAAATGCTGAAACATACCCCTCAATTAACTGGCTAATTACCCGTAACATTGAAAAGATATATGTAGCTATACGCTCTACTTATAGCAGAGTAACTATTTATTGTGTTTTATTTTTACATTTTGTCCGGTCGAATATTTTGTCAATGTGCGCACATGCCTATGTAGTTTTACACCGTATCTGTTGTTAACGAAGGCCACGGCATAGTTTAGCGTAGAGGCATATGAGCCGACCGGCCAGCAGCGCGGGTGCGGCGGTGGCTGGTAGCACGTGCGAGCACAGCACCTGACCCGTAAGCACCAGGATCATTGTTCCCGGCACACTCATCGCTGCGGCTCGCTGCCTATGTTAACATTTCATCTTTGCAATATTTATCCAACCATCATCTCATTGTTATAATATCTAGGCAGCTGCGCATCGAGAGTGGAGCGTATAAAAACATAGCGCCCATTATCTGAAATACGTGAAAAATATAACATTTGAGGTATTAAAGGAAGCGCACGCGCTTATCGCTTTCGACGCAGTTGCGGGTTTGTGACTAATACTTTGCGTTAGATAATATACAATCAGATGCTATTAGTCAGTTCGACAGATGGTTTTTCTGTTGTTTATTAGGAAAAACCTACTGATCGCACACAATAATACATTAAACAAATCTCTAGTATTAAGACACAATTTAACACGCCATGGAGCCATAGCGCTAAAGAATTTACAGACAAAATATCACCCAGGTTGATTGACTCCACAGGTGACAGGAGGGCTGGCTCTTTCCTCGCTCAAAAAATTTGCTCGATAGTATAGCGAGAAAATGCAGCCAGCATTCTTGCCACCATTCCACGCGGACAAAGTCTTTTTGATACATAGTTTGTTGTCATACTATTCTTAAGTTTGTTTTTTTATTTTCCTATTTAGTTTAACTGTAATTGACAATTTAAATTATTTATCAAAAAAAAAATACAAATCGGATTTTACTTACTTACCCTTATATTAGCGGTTAAAGATACCTATAGATACATTTTGTATTAAGTCACTCAATAATGTTGTTTATTATGATAACTAGTTAACAGGTCCCTTTAAGGTGCTCGGCCCACTGTCCTAATAAGTGTTTTGATAATTAAAGATTAAATATTCCGGTTTGTATCATGTTTGGTGTCTAACCAACACACTTATAATACCCATAACCATAAAATCGTAAAAATATTTGAACAAAATACATTTCTGTATAAAATAATTGATTTACCTAAAATGACCAGATAAAATCATTTCGCTGGTATTTAAGACCAACAAATAGATTATAGACAATTTGCCCAAAATGTTTCGTAGCACTCGTAGTACCATAGACGTAGCCCTAATTTTGATAAGCAAGTAACTATTTTTGTAGTTTGTAGTGTAATGTAATTGTAGAGTATAGACATATTTTTCGTGACATTCTAATACATAGTTACTTATCTGTAAAGTATATACTAAGTTATAGTTATAGATTCGGTTTTCACTACATGTAGAGCAATTATTCCTAAGATTTTTCAGTATTTCCTGCAATTTCTTATTGAATGTGATAATCACATTCAGGGCAGAGTAAGTCTGCGAACGAAACTAGAATGTCCTTCAACAGATTTGGTTTCCTATCGTCAAAACTATTGTACATTTGTGAGGTGAATGTGACGTGGTCAACAGTTAATATCCATTAGGATTATGATCTGGAGTTTCAGGAAAAATCTATCGTTACTTTAGAGCTGTAATTCTAGCTGGATCACAATATTAATTTGCGGTTGAAGGGTTCGCCTGAGCGTTAACTCCCCGAGTTATGTCTCTGGTGGTGGTGGTAGAGCGTGATGGCGAGGGTTGATCCCGACGGGGTGCGCTCGCGGAGGGGGCGGGGCGGCGCGCGGCACGCCCGCGACGACGCCGCCGCGTCTGGCACGCGCGCGCACCGCTCATTCGGACCGCGAACGCAGCGCCGTGAGCACGCGATGCGCGACACCCCTGCCCCGCACGCACCGCGAGCGCGCGACCACTCCCGCGCTCCTGCCCGCCACAGTGATGTTACCGCACTCTGTTGTTATGTGCCATCGGTTCGTTCGTGAACGAGTGCCACTCCATCTGTTCCCGAAGCGTTGACTGCGCTCGGACTGTTCGCGAGGATATCGCGGATTTTGCGTACCCGTCGACGTTGGATGCGTTAAAATTTCGGGTGAGTGAGAGAGGCGAGCGGTCGTGCGCCCGCGGCCGGTTTGACCGCATTATTTTCGAAATACGTACGCCGCAATCCGGTCGACCGCGCTAGAACGATCAAAACATTATAACAAAAACATATAAATTCGGTGATGATAGTATCATTTTTCATATCAGTTAATGTTTGGTAGAGATTTGATACTTTCACAATCACATGCCTACTAATGTAATTAATTTGCATAGAATGCATTATGGATGTAATTTGTAAGAGTGTATATGATCATTATCCGCTTATCAATGTAAACTTAACTCAAAAACATATCTAGTTATGAATAAACTGCAATATTATATGAGTTTTCCATTCGTAGCGACACTTACGCATCCCGTTGATGTCTTTTACAGAACGCTTTTGGAAAGTGTTTGGGCTATAACCACCTTTATATTGAACGTATGTGTAGTGCCATTTTCGTTTCTCTTCATTTTAATAAATCAGTATATACTTAATATGAGAATCTGTAATTTTAATAGAATCCTCTGTGAAATTGTTTGTGTTTTATCGTATTATAACTAATTTTATCATATAATTGATAATTACCTACCTATGTTGACCCACAATGATACATAAATATCTAGATACATTTAATACATATAATAAAATTGGAATGTGCCTACGTCTTTACATGCAATAGTTTTATTAAAAAAATATATAATCTTGGGCAATTACAATAACATACAATGTCATCAGTTGGCATAGGATGTATTTAATCGTGGGAAGCAATGACTGCCCAAGTGTAAATGAAAAAAACATTGCAACTGCATATATCATTCATTTTCAGTATACCGTTCGAGCTATGTATTAAATATTTATGCTAATATTGTATATACATATATGAAGGTTTTTAAATATAAAATTATGCATTTATACCAAGTCGTTTATTATAAACACTCCTAAGCTATGTATTTAACAATCTTGGCCTTCATGTTTCACATCTAAAATGTGGTAAAATAATACAGAAATATGTTTTCTGTAAGTAAATAGTATAATAACTGATTCATAGTGTAATAATTCTTAAAATATCGTTACACAAAACATGATCCAAAATGTAGGGAAATCCTAATGCGCTAAAGTAAACAAATATAGGCAGCGATAAGATTATAAACAGCTGTGTTTTGCAGCTCTGCGTTAATAGCTGTTAAAAAATATCAACACACTGGGAGCTATTTCGGTCAGGTTACATGATCTGGTTTGCTCTTAATTTCTTCTCGATAACCCACTGAGTGCGGCTCACACCGGAATACTGTGCCTATGGAACTGTGCGTTAATTAGGGTTCCATACCATAATGGTAAAACCAGAACCCTTATGATGAACTATGTCCGTCTGTCCGTCTGTGTGTACATCTCGTTACTGTTACGAATGGCAAAGATCACTCATTTTGGCTAACCTATAAACATGGTCGTCAACCCCCTCCAATTAGGCCAAGCGCGAGTGAGGGGTGTGGTTTCGTCTAATTACTATAACAGTACTAGCTCGCCGTCGGTGATCTTGCCGGTCCACCATAGGTAGTCCCCACTGCGGGCCGCTGTCGGTCCGGTTTTTCGGGGAAACGTGATAGTTGACAATGAGCGAGTGATAAGGGTATCCTGCGGCGAAGGTGTTAGACCAGTGACCGAAACCGTGGGGCGGGTCACTCACTGGTTTCAAATAAAAATAGCCATCATCGCCAACTATTATCAGTCACCGTTTAGCTCGGCTCGGATACGTGCGTGCTTTGATTATCTGATACTGACTTAACTAATACGTCGTAGGCGTGTTTGTCTACATTGATATTTTGTATAAAAAAAATAGTTTTCTATCTATTTGAAAATTAACAGATTTTGTTTAAAAAGTAAAAATCCGGTTTTCAGTTAGTGAGTTAACGAACTGATGTTTATTACAATCTGGCGTTACTTATTTTTGATGTTGAAGGCGAAGTAGAAGATTGGTGGACACGTCGGAACGCGTTTGTGGTGGGTGCTCATTGTACTATTAAAGCTCTATTTAAGAGTTAGTGCGCAGTTAAGCTATTAACGTGTTGAGCTAATTTATAGAAACGTGACATAAAGTTAACAAGTGGCTCCTCTAGTTTGTACATCGGTTGACGGGTACTTGTAACTCAATGGAATTAAATATGCATGAGTACATTACAATGTAGGTACCTACGTTGGTGCATTCATTAGAACACATGTAGAGATAAACCAACTACCGGTTGTACACAATGTCACTCTTTGTTTGCGAACTAAGAGCCGGTGAAATATATCAGTGTTTTGTATTCCTTGGAAATTCTTGTGTAAATATTTTAATTCTGTTCAATTTGAAATTAGCTCTTAAATGTTCCACTACTAAGCACAGGTCAATATTACCAATGTACTGTGACTACTTCCTACTATTACTTGGCAAACTTAGTAAAGTTATATTTTTTACTTAGTGTATGACAAACTAGCAACTGCCTATATATAATAATTCTTACCTCAAAACGAATAGTGGGCATTTTTTTATTGTAGGGAAACGAAACGAAACTTGGTTAAATAATGGCGGACTTATACTTAAATATCATTACGGTTTAAAAAGTTTAATTATTTATATATCCAATTAATTAAGTTGTTTTCAACGTCTGATTTTTGAAGTATCAACAAAGTTATACAATCTGCATTTGTAATAACGCATATCCTGAAATTCGGCATCAAAAATATAATTTGCCGCACTGCTGCAATATTGCAATCCTCATTATTTTGAAATCATCTGATCCCTGTTTTTAATTTAAATTTTAATAGATTTTTGCCAAACATAAATGCATTAAGTATTACAGTTAAAATTTGATTAGAACAATTCAACTAACTTGTATTAATATTTATTTTAGATATTGCGTTATTTCACTAAAACGGTGTATTAAATACCCTTAACTATACTGACATTACACTTAAATTTAATGAGATTCATGTAAATCCAAAGTTCTTAGGTAATTATTTAACTTTATGTGAAAGTAAACATGTTTGTAACGTACTGTTTTCCGTATTTGCAGGTGGGTCGAGGAGAATTATGCGTGGGGCGTGCGCGTGCGCGGTGGTGTGCGCGCTGGTGGCGCTGAGCTGTGCAGCGGGACTGGACGAGCCGACGCGCGTCGCAGCCGAGCGGCAGCTGCTGGCGCTGCTGGGCCTGCCGCGCCGGCCACCGCGCCGCGCGCCTCGCCCGCCGCCCGTGCCGCGTGCCATGCGCCTGCTATACGAAGCCGACGGCGCTATTCCCGCCGCCGCTGCCAACACAGCGCGCTCTTTCCACCACACACCCACCGAGCTCGATACCCGGTTCCCCGGCGAGCATAGATTTCGGCTTTTCTTCAACTTGTCCGGCATCCCCGTCGATGAGATCGCTCGCGGCGCCGATGTTACCTTCCAACGAGCCGATGGCGTCGCAGGCGCACAGCGCCTGTTGCTATATGACATCGTCCGTCCCGGTCGGAGAGGAAAGACCGGACCGATCCTCCGGCTGCTCGACTCGGTGCCGCTGAGACCAGCCGAGGGTACAGTCACGGCTGACGCGCTCGGCGCTGCGCGTAGATGGCTAACCGAGCCAGAACATAATCATGGACTATTAGTGCGTATATTAGAGGAGGATGAGCGGAACGTGGACGCCCAGCGGCCACACATAAGAGTGCGGAGACGTGCCGCGGAGGACGAGCAGGAGTGGAACACGCGGCAGCCACTGCTGCTGCTGTATACGGAGGACGGGCGCGCGCGGGAGGCCCGGGAGCGCGGCGAGACGCGCCTGTCGCGCAGCAAGCGCGCGACACAGCGGAGAGGCCACCGCGCGCATCACAGGCGCAAGGAGGCGCGAGAGATCTGCCAGCGCCGGCCGCTGTACGTGGACTTCGCGGAGGTGGGCTGGAGCGACTGGATCGTGGCGCCGCACGGCTACGACGCCTACTACTGCCAGGGCGACTGCCCATTCCCGCTGGCCGACCACCTCAACGGCACGAACCACGCGATCGTGCAGACGCTGGTGAACTCAGTGAACCCGGCCGCGGTGCCGAAAGCCTGCTGCGTACCGACGCAGCTTTCCTCAATTTCTATGTTGTACATGGACGAACAGAACAATGTGGTGCTCAAAAACTATCAGGACATGATGGTGATGGGCTGCGGCTGCCGATGACGAAGGCGCCCCCCTCGCCCAGTGCGGACCTAGTGATAACTCGTGGACCCAGTGTACATATAGTGACGGCCTCGACAACTGTACATACATATGCGTGTATATATTCGTGTAATTATTATTTTATTAAAATGCAGATGTAATAAATGATGTAATTTTAAATTGTACTATTATTTATCAGCACACAAAAATACTATATACCTATCGTATAATAGTGTATGTGATATAAGTGCTAGTTTTGCCCGTGCCAAGTAAAATGATTCTTCATTGTTTTAATAGTATACACCTCTGATGATAATAATGATCAGTCAGTCAGATAATCAGTAAATCTGTGGATACTTTACTGAAAATTTACCAGACATCTTGGGTGAACTCAAAAAGTGAGGCTATACCGTTTTATTTTAATTTCCTTCACTCGTGCACGTTTATTAACGCACAATGGTTAATGTACCACTAATATGACACAGAAAGAAATACAATTTTCAGAAAATAAAAGAAAATTGTCAACTTCACTGTTCAACTTCCCGCCAAAAAGACTCAATCAATTCTTTATACAAACTGCAAAATTGATTTATTGTAATATTATTGGATTTTCAAATTATCAGAAATTAATAGAAATAGTTTCAAATTGATAACTTAAATCTCGGTTGTATTTCAGTGTACACACACTAGACTAAGGAAAGCATAATCTCTCTTCAGTTTCTCTTAGTAAAGCTTTTTCATAGACTCAATAGATTTTTTAATCAAGACAAAGCATATTAACATCAACTTCTAATCTTACCGACATAGAAGTCCCAATTTGGTAACAAAATATTTCCACAAATCCATATAACTTTTCCGCTAACGGAATTATCTAACATTATCATACCATTCATTAATCTGAAGGTAGCATTAGTCATAATCCGTCATAAATGCTCTGAGGTTTATGTTATGCCTACCGACAGCGGACAAAGGTCAAGTTGTTCGGCTCGTAGTCAAAATAACGTTAGGTAGGTACATTAAACTGGGGTCGTCTAGAGGCAATGTGTCAGTGCAACCTCGGGGCAAGGTCGCCAGCGAATGAACCCGACAAATCACTCGAACAATCATATTATTGTTGGCTGTGTCAAAGGCGTTTCATGCCAGAATTAAACAAATTTAGCGGAACAATAACAATACAGCTGAGACGAACTGAGCTTCTGTTACTAGTTTGACGATTCATAAGTACCGTACTTAATGGTTTACATGGATAAAAAATATTCTGATTCTGATTCGAATTGCTTGAATAATTCGTAGTTTTTTTTCTTTTTTTACATTTCACCGAATTGTATTGACTAAAAAAACGTAGTAAGCATATTCTGTACCTCAAGCACAATCCTTTTTATGTACCGTTTCGATAATGTAATGTCATCCATCCCTCTCACGCCACGATTTCATAAATTAATATGAGAGTGACAGCATGATTCCTCGATGACGCTACGATTACATTAAGAGTTCCTGTGTGTACTGTTGTTCTTTGACGTTGTGAGTATACTTAGCTTCATCACCTTGGAGGATTGAAAAACTTATTTCATTCAAGCCCTTTGATGGAGTTTCGAGTAATGTAGGCACTCAAAACAATCAAATCTATTCCGCGCTTTGTATGCTGATGGCATACTCCGGAGAAGGCGCATTCCTTCGAGAAAATGTATCTATTACTTGTAGTTATTGCCAAGTGCATGTCGCGGCCGATTGAGGCTATATTTTAAACCAGTAGTAACTATGTCTTGCGTACGTGTCGCTATGCTATGTATGCGTATTATACGTAGGTATCATACAAAAGCTTATAAAGTCGTCTGAAAAGAATTCCAGAGATAATATTTAAAGCAGATTCCATTTAGAGCGTGGCAGGCAGGTCTCCGAATTTCAAATATTTCGTCACAAGGCAGCTATATATCATGTTTTTGCCCGGGCGCAGGAATGTGCGCCGTATAATTTGGCCGGCCACCGGCAACGCCGCGTCTGCCGCACCACCCGCCCTACGTCTATATTATCAGTAGATAAATTCGAGCTTTGTCTTTGCCTCGTATTTCGTCCTCTCGAGATTTTGCTTTTGTTCCTTTTTTTCGTTCGCTTTGGAGGGCAACAAAAAACTGAGTGGAGGCGAACGAAGTGGGTATAATTTATTTTATAGTCGGCTCGCTCGTAACTCGACGGTGGACGGCTGGACGCCGATTTATCCCCATCTCGACGTAATTAACGTAAATGGATTGGTCAGAGTCGGCGCATGTGAGCGCCCCCGCCCGGTGCTCTCGCGCAGCTCGCCCTGCGACCACTCCCTGCTCATCACGCCGGGGTTGCGGCCAATCGCGGTGCCCAGTGAACGAGTGTACTGCCGTAATACCTGACGTTATCCCGCTTAATCCAATTAGCGTTTTTCAAACCACAAACTGACTAAAATAAGAAAATCGTCTGTTGATTACTTACGTATAGCCTCGGCTGGAAGGGAGCGCCGCTTAGACTTATCCTTTAGGAAATTATAATTGTTTTGCATTCTTGCATGGGCACAAAAACAAAAGGTGAGGTAGGCCCCCCCGCACCGCTGGCCTACAGTGCAGACTAAAGTCTGACGACTCGCATTCCCTTGAGACAAAAAGTTACAAATAAATTGCAGCGAGCTTTTGATTCGGTTTCACGAGGAAAGTGTTTGCATTTGTTTTTAAAATATCTGTACTTCATTAGGTAGTTTTTCACTTTGTATATTTTTTTAACCATGAAGGGATTGAAGCTCATGCTTTTGGTCTATCTGACAAAGTTTCGGGATGATACTTAATGGACAACAACAATAAAAAAAAATACTTTTGCTCTATTTGAACTAATGAGTTAAGACATACATGCATAATAAGCACCTTTACGTATTTAGATATACTCCACTTTCTTTCTAATAAAATAATAATGATAGGTACTTAGTGAAAACTCATCAGTGTAAAAACATAATTCTTCCGAACATATATTTATCTAGTCTATGCTTAAGCTGCTGGTAGATGCGATATATTGCACAGCACTGCGAAATGGTTTAGTTTACAATGTTTTTATGCAAAAGTTATATGAAGAAAAAACCAGTTTAATTTGTGCATGCTTGGAATATTTTAGAGGAGGCGCGCGGTCGATGGCCGCCGCCGCGCCGCAGCGCTCTGCCCGCGCTGCACCGGCCCGCGCCGCGAATACACCGCTTACATTCATCTACGACGTTATCTTATCACCCGCGCACTAAACACACCTAGATACTATCTCGCCACACGCCACAACAATAAAATTGCACGCTCGTATTGCCAGAACGGTACTCTTTTTGACAGTTTAGTTTATCTTGATCTCTTTCATTAAAGCGCGCCGAAAGCTCGTCGCAGTATAAAAATATAATTCCACATTAATGCACCGCATTATGCAAGCGCTGTGGCACGTATTTTTCTTTATGAAAACCAGTCTACGGAATGTGCAGACACGGACGACTGAAATTTTTGTTACATTCCATTTGGACTCTGCACAGCGCTCGGTTCTCGCTATGCTACCTATACATGTGAAGTTTTAGGATTTCTCGTTCATTTTAACAATTAAGAATAACGCGCCCGGTGTGAAATATTTAACACGCGTGCAGGCGAGTTATTTGCATTTCCAATTTGAGCGGCGCGGGCGCAGCGCACCTCGCTACCATCAATTTGTCCGTCCATCACATTTTCGACCTTTCCACTTGATGTTAAAGGTTGAAAAAGGCACGTAATTATTTTGTCGGCGAAAAAAAGTTTTGTAGTCGCGTGCCGCACAGCGCGTCGTATTCCGTTTTTCCGTACGCATCTCCACCACAATCGACTTTCACCATTAAGGCATCATCACATGTACAATAATCGTATTATTATCGATGATAATTCCTATACAATAACGATATACACCTACTGGACTGTAATTGGTTGAATTTACGCAATATAATGTAAATTAGCATCACAAATGCAGAGTGTGTATTTTATGTCTCTGTCAAACATTAGAGAAGCATCATGGTGGCTTAAGCTTAGTGCACACCCTTCCCCGTGCGCTATCAAATGCAAAATTGTAACGTGGAGATTCTCAAAGGGTAATTCAACAGTAATGTAATTAAAACTCTATTTTTAATAATTCGATTACAACAAGCGTTTATAAAAGAGCTTATATACTATCCCCCGAATTTATAGACATTTCATAACTTTATCAGACGTCATATAGTAAGCAAAACAAAGCCAAACTCTTGTGCGCAGTACTATATGATGTTAGATAAAGTTATAAAACGTCTATAAATTTGGGGGTATATAACGGGTATATACTTATAAAACAAAGTCGTGTTAGTAATAAACACAAGAAAGGGCGGCCGTTTTTCATAATCTTGAATTTTTTGAATTTGTCTCCGCCCCGAATAGCAGAATACCGATTGATTCTGAGGTAGTAAGAAGTTAGCCGGAACAGCTAGTATACAATAAAATAATATCAAATCCGTGTGTAAAGAGGTTAAGAGTGTATAAAATTGACTCACAATGACTCTTTTCGGAAACAGTTAGACGTGGAGCGAAAAGTTAATAATCGTTCACGGTAATCCCACTAGTAGTGTTTTGTCACGTGTCGGTATAACGGTGGTGACATATTTAACCGGGCACTCGGAGCCGGCGACCATCCACGACTCTACTCATCTCTACCAAGCTCAACACAGCATTTCGATATTATTGAATACATTATAACACCTGTAATTCCCGATGAGGTAGGCAGACAGTCTAAAGCAGGGATTCCCAACCTTTTTTGCATGGGCACCATCACCACCCGGAATATAAAAAAAAATCATGCCCCGCCCCCCCTATATTTTTCTACATTGCTTCAATAAAAAAAGACAAATTATTTTTACGATATTTATTTCACACGATTTATTATTTATTAATGGGATGTTTGCGCCTGCATTTTTTGAACCAGTTGGTCGATGCCAGGTTCTGTTTTTGACAGAGCTATCATCAAAACATACACTTCATGCCCCCCCTGAGATCTCTCTACGCCCCCCCGGGGGGGCACGCCCCACCGGTTGGGAAGTCCTGGTCTAAAGGCTCACCACGTATCACAGTATAAAAAGTGACAATATCACGCCAATAATCGACAACCCCTTGTTGTCAAGGCAATCAGTCAGTACTTTTTGTTATTTTGTTATTAAACTGTGCTTATTTTTTGCCGTTGTATACTGAAAATACAGCTTAACATATAATTTGCTCTACCTATCGACATTACAGAAATATCCGGTTTCTAGAAATTTCACTACGAATCACAACCACATACAAAAATGTTAACTAAAATACTGACTCTCAAATTGATGTTTAAACTCCGAAAATAACCTATAAGGTAAATAATTACACTAAATTTGCAAACAATTTATATTATTCCGCAAAGTTAGGCCACCTAGCATTTAATTGTATCATTAAATGAAACAGATGATATCAGCTAATGTGGTGAACAAATCGTGTTTTGTGTCAACCGTTGATGTAGTTAAGTGTTACATTTACACCCATATATTTATTTACAGCAAATAAAGAAGCGAATTCTAGTTCAAAGAATATGGAATAGAAATTAGCACCTCTTTACATTTATTTCCTACTTAGTGTAAGCGCACATCGGCGGAGTGGCATCGAATAACTAATTCGATACCAATTAAAAGTCTACTTTACTCCGTTTGACATACGGTTGATTTTTAATACCTCTTGAATAGAGTCGTTTCATTGCTGTCGTTCTGTCGTTGTGCACTAGGCCCTACTGCGCTTTTGTTCAATCATAACAACTTAACACGTGCCCTATTGTGGTTACTGTCTTATTAACCAGTATATAGTAATAGCTTTCTGTAGTTACAAGGGCCACGTTCAACTTATCATTCATGAGAATTCCTTAATACACTTAAAAAAACTTTAGCTTTTTTTTAACTAAAGCAAAATTTAAAAAATCCTGATAGGTTCTAAGCTATAATAGTTAACAACAACCAAATACTTTCCTTTTCAGTACGTCAAGTCCGAGATTATTCCTAAGCTAACCGTATACTTTATTTTTTTAGACACACGATTCAGACACTTTAATGGAGAGCTGTACAGCGCCTCCAGCAGATAGATATAAAACTTTCAATTATCCATACTAAATATCAAAATACGTAGACTATGAAGTATATGTTTAAATTACGAATAATCTCACACTTGCCGTGCAGGTCCTTTTGTCACGTACCATTAATCAAATACAATAACGATATCCCCTAATTGATAACTTTTCAAAAGTCATATAGTACTGTGCACGAGAGTTTTGCTTTGCGCCGTACTATATGACGTTTGATAAAGTTATAAAGCGTCTATAAATTCGAGGGTTAGTGTTTCATGATTAAAAATAATATCAAATAATAATAACTCGATAAATTATCATTCTTGGGCCTCCTTTCAAGGCGAGGGGACCAGGGCATAGTACATGCGCTAGCCGGCAGTGCGGGTTGGCAGACTTCAAAGGTACTTCGAGAAGTCTGTCAGGAATGAAGGCTTCGAGCAAGGTTGAAAATTAATTGTCTCATGAAATCCAGAAATACCACGTAGTGTTTGAACTATCGAATTATCAAAGCGAGCGTTCTACCAACTTGGCTATCACTGTATGGTATGATTTTAAATGTGCCAGTTTATATTGGATGGGTAAGTGGGTAGTCTGATAGCAGAGTGCGATTGGCGGTTCGAGCGAGGCCCGCGGTGCACGCTAGACAGACATAAACAGCAATTTATTTCTGGCAACGAACCCACGTCCTTGGCGCCGACCTTATTGCGCAACACCGGTTTCCAAATGCTCACACCACAGATATATTAGAGGAGATATGTTATGAAAGCGGTGGGCTTGCGCACAAAGTTAGCGTACATTTGGCTAACCTACAATTTTCGCCGTCAGTCCACTGCAACTGCACGTCGGTGCCGGTGCTCTAGTTTTTTTCAAAATGCCGGGTTGTTCCGTGTTTGTATGCAAAAATACCAGCAGCAAAGTGAACTACGCGAAAGATGGAATCTCATTTCACCAGCCAGTATTAAGTATTTTATTTATTCGTCTTTAAAATCATTAAAAACAACAAACCAAAAAATATTTAATGCCTTTATTATGTTTTTTTAGGTTTCATGTAGCACAACGACTTTTTTATTTTTGTACAAAATACATGGCTCTTTAAGTACCACCTATGTTCGCTACTGAGTGAATGTACGAGGCAATGTATAGATCGTCTCACGATACTTTGAATAAACTGGTGCGTCGCGTGGTACGGCCGCTGTATACGGCGACGACGCAGCACGCACCGAGGAGACTTCGTATTGGTTGGTTTTAGCGAGTGGTTGGGAACAAAACGGCGACAGCGAGTTCCCATACATTTTGAACCGCACGGCATATCTCTCGTGATCTGTGGCTCACACGCACGTTCTATGTGTAGGTACCAATGTGTGCTTATCACACGGCCAATACATTTAACCAGTGTAGTATTGCTAAAAATATGGATCGTATGCAACCTCGCACATTTTTAAAGCCAAATCTGTAAGGCTCTTGCATCTAAGTCTTCGTTTTGCATTTTCGCAAAACTAATACCAAATCCTTGGACAAGTCTAAACCTGTATTACTCCTGGCCTGACTCTACCTAATGACTCTCCTTGCAATATCTACTCTAGATTGTACATATTTGTACGATATGTGCCTCGATCTATCTATACAGTGTGATTAAAAAAGGATATACCTGTCTATGAACCTGCGCTTCTTGAGCGTAATTGTTATATGAAGATATAATCTCTACATAAGTATATAAATATCGATTAAAAAATATGTTCCCAACATAATGACAATTGCGATTTTTGTGAGCAATTTGTTTTTAAACTGGCATATTGAAATTCAGACTTCACATAATGATTACAAATGCACTAACAAATGAATCGATAATCGAACTCCTAACCACCAGGTGTAGTGAGTCAAGCGGCCTACGCTCAAACCGCTACTTCAAGCTGTCGTTAAATGAGTTAACACTGTATTGATTGATTATACCAGTTTTGTTATAAGATGTCAGGATTAGTTTACCATTCGGCAAACTTCGCCAAGGCTTCGGGTCTATACGATACCACAGTGCCATAACTCTTTAACCAGGGTATCCTTCTGCCATGACCTACGGAACCGAAATGTGGACACACACTGTGACCTAGACCCCAAATTAAAAGTTGCTCTGCGGGCTATAGAGAGATCCCCATTTCTCTGAATAAAGTGACTGAGAAGAGTAATCAACATCACTTAGAGGATTACTTTTATGAAGGTGAGTCGCAGTGGCCTAGTCATGTGTCTTGAGGCACTGTTAACCGCTGAGATAGAGGGGTATACCATTTAATCATAGAGTATACGTAGCTAGAAGACATAGAGACGAACACAAGGCAATCGCAGAATAGGGCTCCAAGTTAAAACCGATGTTATTAGGAATTTAAAGTAGTAGTAGTAGAATTACAAGTTGTACCCACGCTTTGAAGTTTGAGAATTGTTTTGATGTGAGTTTTTTTTCTGGTAACAGTGTGAACATCGTATACCACGGAGCGGCAAATATATGAAGGAGCTGACATAATTATTTTTAGATGTAGCCAATGCCACAAAATGTAGGCTAGTAATTATTTTTAACTTGGTACTTTTAAGTGACTCTAAACATAAAATAAATTCTTAATTGAACGGAATATCTCAGGCGTTTGTGAATTCATTTCGATCACTCTCTTTCGGTTTGTTAAGGGAAAACTTCAGTGTAGATCCATTACAGGTTATTAAGGGGGATTTCGATAAGCTCTGACTATAAATAATAGAGAAATAAATTTAGCTTTTACTACTGAAGTCGGTTTTGACTTTCTATGTTACTAAAATTATTTGGTGTCATAAAATATCACTATCGTTACAGAAAAGGTAGTCAACACTCCTGCAACCCCAAGAAGTTATTTAATGTTGTCACGGCTGAAAAAATAGACTCATAATACTTATTTTTTGTGACAACACCCGCCAAAGTGGGATTGATGAGAAAATGCCGCATCCACGAATAAACGAGGTGTGTTGGATGCGCGTCGCTGTGGCCGAGTGAAAGTGCCAGCAAGCCTCTCGTCTGTTGGCAACCGAAGGCCGGCCGCACCACCCGACCTGGGTACCTAATATCCACAAAAACTACTGCACTCGTGCTTGCCAACTACTGCGTCAACGAACACTTCGACGCGCTTGTATTGTTGATCGGTTTATGGCATCATCATCTGTTTTCCGGATCTTTAGATACGATAATATTAACTGTAGGTCCTTAAGAATAAAGATTTCTTATATAAGATGTAACAATAATAGTGTAAAATATTTTAACATGGCCAATAGAGGGTTGTAAAGATAATATTCCCAAAGAAATAAATCAAATTATTTAACATTTAAATAATAACACCCCGTACTCAGTGTACGGGGGGCCAACAGCTTGTGTAAAAAAAAAATATTTCAACAATTATTTTATACATAGAGTGTAATGTGTTTAGGGAACGTAAAAATATAATATAAACGCGATAAAATCTGTAAAATTAGTTTTATATCAATGTTTTTAAGGGTTTAAGGAATAGGTCATACCGATAACCGTCTTTTTTTAGCCAATGTTTGCCATACGATTGATATTTATGGAATGCGAACTTAATGATGTATTAACTAACGTATTTTGTTAATGTTATCTTTGTTACATACCGTGAATACTAGACTTTTTTTTCTTCATTTTTTAATACTAAACGTTCCTTCATGCGCATCATCATCATCATAGTACTAACCATTCTTAATAAGTTTGGTTTCGACTGTACCATCAAAAATGGCAAATAAAAATATTACTTATCAAATGGAATCGTTTGTATAAAGATAAAAAATGTTTACGAAATACAACTTTTTTTTAGTTATTATGGATGTGTGGCGAAATGGGATACTTGCCAACTGGGATTAAGCCAGTGTAGGTAAGTATCTAGGACAATGCCACGAATAATTTTAGTTTTACTTACTCGCAAGCGGTAACATTGGTAATTAAAGACACAATGACTATAATAACATAAGGTTAATTCAGTTTTCGATATTACACATAAAAAGATGAATTAAAACGGGATAAATAATAGATAATGCTTCTATCTAATATTCAGACAACTTTAAGGCTGATAATTAAATGCTATGCACAGCTGTGATATAATATATTAATTCAATATTCAGGAACCGAGCATCCGTTCCTGAATATCCCATGCTTACGAAAGCTTTATCTGTCCCTAAAACCACAAGGTAAATAACAAAACGTAAAAAATCTATCACACATTGCCAACGCACAAACAATTTTTTATACACACTACCGTTATCAAAGTAGTCATAAATTGGTTAGACGACACTATTTACTGCTATATTTGCATTCATTAAACTAGAAAACATAGCTCTATTTTGTAAATATCGCATCGTTTGAGTAAATTTCAAATCAAATAGTTGCTTTTGTGAATTTATGAAATTTTAAATTACTATAACCTGTGTTTTTTAAATTCACTTGTGAGTTAATGATTGTTCGTCATTCGTGATATTGTACGTTTTCGTTTCTAGTTGATGTTAGAATCCGGATGTGAATAGACCTCCGAGGCAATAGCTCTGGCTGTTGGAGGTGATGTGTGGCCGCGCGGACGGCGAGCGAGCGCGGCGCGGGCGCGGCGCGCGCTCTGCAATTACCGCCGTGCCCCGCGGGGCATTCCTCGCAACGCTCCGCCTAATTAGCTCACCCCGATGAGCCTTTGTCTAACAGATCACTTCACCTTGCCCTGTCTATACAAATCGCATTCATTCGCTTAATATTCGACCTCTACTTAAGGACAACAGCCCTTTTTGTTGTCGGCATAAAAAAGGAATTAGGTAATGATTGATGCGCTGTGACCTAGGCATCGTATAGAATATCCGACACAGAAAATGTTGAAGGAAAGAGATTCCACAACTTATTAAAGGTATGCATAATATGATCGTGACTAGATAGGTCCGAGGACGATGACATCGTATGAGTAGCGTAGAAAAAATAGCCTTGAAATAAAACAAAACATTACTGATTGTACGAGATATGTTGATGGAAGAGAAAATCAATCGCACAGCTCCATCTCGACCAATAAACGAAGTACGTATATTGAGGCACGACTACTGAGTCGAATGCAAGTTGGAGGCAGTTTTCGGTGCTCTAGGAGAGATGGCCGGTGAGTAAACACCGAGCTTGTGTGGATCGTGCACTGTTCGTTGTGTTTGCGGTGGCTCCGCGCGGCGCGGCCAGCAGCGGCCCAACTTCTGAACACTGTTACGTAAACATGTCGAACACATAGTGCACAAACACTGGCGGCACTGATCGTTAAAAATAATATTTATTCTTGTGCCGGTGGCTACTTCGTACCGCATTCATCTCGCCGTCGCGAACACTACTCGAAGAGCTCACGACCGCCAGGTGTGTTTGTTATTGCGCTGGATATTGTAAATATTCTTGTTATGCAGATGTATGAAGATATTACGGAAAATTATTAGCAAAGATGCTGCGCAAAAAGGTAGTAAACAATATTTTATTGGATATGTTCGTATCGTTCGCAGACCAAGTGTGATGTCTACGGTACTATTGAATCGAAGATAAATATCAAGTAATATGCATTACATTACCATGAAGTGTGTTGTAGACAAGTAATACTGCACTGTGGGAACCATGTAGCCATTAACTTGTAATGACATACTTAGAGTTAGTACTCTTTTTGCCTAGCTGCTAGTCTGCCTCGCCGTTCCTGCATTGTTCTCACATACCCATATCAATGCACTGCTCAAAAATGTAACGGATCTTTTAAAAAAGAGCAACTATGGAGCTTCGTGCATGTTCTTCTCCATAGGAACGGCAACCAGAACGGTTGATAAAGCAGTAGCATAGCATTGTATAACTAAATTGACGATTCATATGTACTGTACTTAATGGTTTACATGAATAAAAAATATTCTGATTCTGCCTTTTTAAACGAACGTCGGGTACATACATCTTTAATATGGGACCCATTTGTTAGATATTTTCAAGAAAACTCATAATTTATGAGTGTGTTCTTGAAAATATATCATAATGCAATAAGGTCGGGTTGGCATTAGAAGGTAATAAAGTGTTTGTTCGGAGATACTTAAGTGTCTTTCAAAAACGGTGCTCTTCAGCCATATGCTTTAACTTAATACGCCATGTATCTGTTTAGTCTTGAATTGATAATGATGGACCATAAATGCGTATACCATAGATACCTTAGCTTAGAAATGAAAGGCTCCCTACCCGGCCTAAACCTCGTGAGTTTTCCGAATTCCACAAACAAAATGGCAGTCACCATCTCATTAATATCATTACCTTCTTACGGTCAAGGAAAACGTCGTGATGAAATCCGCATAAATGAGAAGGTCTAACTGGTTTTCGAAATTCATGCGAGGGATATCAGACTGCGATATATAGGTACACACTTATACCGAGTGCGACCGAAATAGCATGTACTTAGACGACCTCGCCCACAGTACAGGAACTTAAAACATATAGAAATTGATTTAAATGTTTATAGATAT
This sequence comes from Pheosia tremula, assembly GCA_905333125.1. Classification (NCBI taxonomy): domain Eukaryota; kingdom Metazoa; phylum Arthropoda; class Insecta; order Lepidoptera; family Notodontidae; genus Pheosia; species Pheosia tremula. The sequence goes on along the minus strand of HG995404.1, from coordinate 5,960,252 downwards.
AAGTTGTATGAATCTATAAACCCAAACCGGAAGGAATAAAATATATACCTAACATACTGTAGAAGTAGAATTGTAAAACTAATTATGTGTTACCTCGAACTAATCACGCTACATGCGTTTAGCTTTGAACGCAGCATGTTTGATCACAAAATGTACATATCGTTAATCTAAAGTATTGATTATTGGTGTGTTTGATAAAATATTAATAATAGTGGCAAGAAATGTTGAGTCCTTGTAGGTATGTTATGGTGGTTGTGTTGTGTTGCGATGGATCGGTATTCTATGTCAGAGGTACGGGCCGGTTTATAAATAGCCTGCGGCGCGGCAGGTGTGGAGCGGCGCCGCGGCGCGGGCGCAGGCAGACGCGCGGACGCCGCGAGTCGCGCTTCCGCGAATCATCACACAATATTTCAACATGCTCCACTTGCCCCTGCCCGCGCCGACTTTATGCACGTCACGATGCCCCTGTAAGACTTCACACTCTATACAGATCCCTTATAAACAACAACTTAAAATAGGTACAACAAGGTGAGTATGAAATCGGGAAGGTACCTATATGTGTAGGGATGGAAGAAGTAACGACTAATGTTTGAGCTCAGGATGGACGATGCAAAGTCTAATATGTTTATAAGCTAACCTATCTGCCAAATAACACTTTGTTTAAGATCTTTTTTCATAAAGAGACGGCGGGTCAAATGTTTAGCGATGAGCTGCAATGATACGAATATAGTAGGTACCTAGATTTGCTTAACATAGGTTATTAATCATAATATAGTGGTCTGTCAAATTAAATGTTGATATAAATTCAATGACCCTAGCTTTTGTCTGAATTCTGAAAATATCTGTGCTCTGATTTATCATTCAACATAAAGCGAGTCTGACTATTCAACTACTTAAGTATCTTGTGCTGAGGAGATGCATCTATACACCTTTTTTAGATACAAAATTTATTCATTGAAAAAAACTAACTTGTAAATGTCAAGATATTAATTGTTATTAAATTATGACTTTGCTTATATACATTTATTAAGCTTTATGTACCTACTGTCCTATTAATCGATTTCATTTCTGGTTTATTTTATTCCAAAACCCATAATTTGATTAAACTTATGATATTTTTAATAAATGAGACCTCTATAAATGTCAATAATAAAAAAATATTGATGTCGTCATATCACATTTCAAGAATATTAATATACATTGAATATTGACTGGCTTATTAATATACCTAAATGTTGAATAGAAAATATTAATTTCTAGAATATCGTAGCATATGTTTCTTATTATTGACTCTGGTTAAATAGATTTCAGATAGGTAACGTACCAAATTATTTGAAATACAAGTTTTTTTTCTGGTTTCGAATGAAATCCAGCTTTAACATTGCCGGAGTGACACGACACAGCTACGTACTGCGTCTTCGCTGACCAGTCGCAGCAACTTTGCTGGAAGCAGAAAAACGGCACCAGATATAAATGGAATCCCGATCGCATCGCTGTGCCCGATACGCGGCCATTATAAATAAATATCGTTTCTGAGCACCATCCGCGTTCCTACCCAAGTAAAAAAAGGGAATCAATATCAGTAATGCAACTCTGCTTCGCCTGAAGTATCTTTAATTCATTATGAGCTTAATGTGTGCAAGTTTTAATTGTATCAAAAATATGCAATTAATAAAAAAATTGTGCCGGGATTCTAATAAAACTAGAACATAATCGACATCGGACTTTACTTGTGGAGATCTAAAACAAGCAAAGACATTGGGTATATTATTATGTTTCTGGTCGAGTAGTCTCTTAGTTTTGAAGTTAATGTAGGTATGTGGAAAGTGTTCAGGATAAAAAGGTCGAGTGGTATGATAATGTTTGGATGGGAATAATGATAGGCGGCCGGTAGACGATAGGGCGCCGCGCGCTGCCGCCGCGCCGCCTGACCGAGTCGCCGCGCCCCGCACACACTGCCGCCAGCGATGGACAACATTGCACACCAACCACCTCTTATCGTAAGCGTATCGCTGCTCTCATTCAATATAATTATTTATTACTATATTATATGCTGTTACACGCGACTTCGTCCGCGAAGTAATTAACGAAAAAGATTTTCTAAAATAAAAGTAGCATAAGTTACTCCTTGTTACATCAGTGATCTGCCAGTGTAAGTCCCGGCAAAATCGGTCCAGCCATTTCAGAGATTAGCTGGAACAGACAGACAGACAGACAAAAATTGTAAAAAATGTTGTTTTGGTATATGTACCGTGTTAGATCCAAATTCACTTAGTAAAAGCTGTTATTTAATATTACAAACGGACACTCCAATTTTATTTATTTGTGTATACATAAGCAAACACGACTCGAAAGTCTAAAATACATGGATTTTATTTTAAATATTTAATATTGATTATTGATTGACTTTTACGTGTGTAGGTATAGATGTCGTTACTATATTCAGCGTATGAAGACAAGTATTATTTAACTACCAAAATGTTTGTAAACGGTGATGTTTTCACGAGATTGCTAATAGTTACATAATCGCAGCGCGGCGTGTTGTCGATCCTACACGTTCGTGTTCTCGCGCCGCCTGTTACCGTATACGCTCCCACCTGCGCCCGCGCACCACCAGCACTTGCGTCATTTACAACTTAAAAATAATAAAACTGGTTTTGATTGTGATCTATACGATGGTGTACAACGATTAATGTCCCAAGCATCGCACCTGGCAGCGCGACCCCGTGCTGTCACGCACCACACACGACATATGACACCGTGTAACCCGAAGCTTTTGATGTTTGTACAAAATTAATTCCATATTAATATCACAACGGCATTAACCAACTCGTTTACCGTCCCGACCTGATCATATCTAATTATGTATCCCGAAAACTTGATCGCTATTGATGCCACAGAGCCTGTTTTAATTAAACATAATTTAAAATTCTCTTTTAACTGCTAAAAATTGGTTGACACAACCGGCGGCGACCCAAGAGTCGGGCATTTCCTCGATCAGCGAGTAGCTTTGGCTATTCAGCGAGGTAATGCGGCTAACATCATGGGTACGGTACCACTTGGGCCATTTTTTACACGTCTTGTTGGGGTATTGAGTGGGGTAGTTTGAAATTTTCTTTTTAATATCTATTTCCGTGGGTCATATTGTGTAAATAAATTATTGTATATTCGAAAGATTCATTGGATGTTAATTTAAAAACGCCAATCCTGATTTTCTCTGTATAAAACATTATAAGTAAAATAATTAATAAGTAAGGCATTGTTCAGGTTTATAAGTCTAAATATTTAATACAAAGCATAATAATACGAGACTATGAACATTCGATTTCATTCAGACATTCATAAAAAGGAAGGTATTTATACAGATGATTAATTCTCAGTTGATTTTCTGAACACGTACGTATTCATACGAGACAAGTGTATTTTTTTAAACAAAGAAGACGTCGACGGCGGAGCAATGACCTGCCCTTATCTGGAAAAGTCAGCAAATCTGCACACTGGGGAATACACTGATACTGGTAAAGTACCTACGGTATTCCACCTGTAGGGAAATAGTACTACATAGGTAAGTTTTATACTACCAAATCTTCAAAGCTATTATTTTGCTGCTAATAACAATATTATCAAGCTATTAAATATTAATTAGTTTGACAAATTTTAAGTGAATCGCAGATTCGTCATAGATATTTCTGGAAATGATATGAAAAGTAAATTAGTATGGTGTACATGGCCGCCGCCGCCGCCGCGCCCGCCGCGAGCACCAGGTGGCAGGTGTAGCCGCGACGGCGACCTGTTCGGTCTCAGTATCATGTTACACTAGGTTTCACATTAGGAAATTTATACGACGTCTCATATGACTACTGACTGATAATTATTGTTTTATTGAAGAGATAAATTATCATAATTAATAATCGGTTCCAAGAATGTGCTGCAAAACAAGGTGATTCATCTGTGTATCTCGCCGCGGCCGGCGCAGATGTGGCTCGGCGGGGAGTTTTGATAAAATTAAGCGACAATTCATTTTGATTCACCGATATTAATCTGGGGCATGATGAGAGCTATTATCTGCGGCAGCGGGTGCCGCGTCTCGCCTCAGCCAAAGGTCCTCGCTCGACGAACGCACCGGCCACGATGTCTGAGGGGCACTCGCGTTGACTGCAACCGATTACGATAAACTTATGGTTATTGTCCACTCGCTGTCGAGCATAAACAAATGAAACTGACGTTTTATCGACTCTGTTGTTTCTATATTTAAAAATATCCACAAGTAAAACGTATAGGTAATATATTTGACGACCTGATTAGCGCTGTTGGGTTTGAAATCTGGTAGGAGCAATCTTTGTGTGATGAACAAGAATGTTTGCATCCAAGGCATGGATGTTTAATATCTATATATTTAATATATATGGGGTTCGCCCCCAATCCATTGTAAGGTAACCATAGTTCAAGCGTGGCTTAGTGTGAGACCACATTGTTGGTGTTTTCGTCTGGCGAATTAATGTATTTATTATTTATTTAAATTAAATACGTGAGTTACAAATATATAGTATTATTAGAAGGTACCTACAATATTGCACCCATACCTAAGCGAGGCTTGGTACTCACACCAATTTACTAATGAAAAAAATAAAACAACGATCCGTACCTAATCATAAAACCGTAAACTACAATAGCTCTTGCTTATCTAATGATTTGTCATAAAATAGAATAGGTACCTACTATACACGCTATATGTGCTTATTTACATTATTTTATTACTATAGTCCGCACCTCACAGATTCTAGACTTCTTGTCTGGGACTGGATGGAATGAAGGCCACTTTCTCATAAGAAACGCGGTACATTGGGACTGTGTGGGATATAAAACGGTTTGCCAATGTGGCCGCGCCTTTGGCTCACGACAGTGCGCACCCAGGCCGCTGTCAGGTTTATACGTCCACTTCATATATTTCCATGTATATTGTTTGTCAATACGATGCATTTGCATAAGTGAGCCGGAGGAGACTATTACGATACGAGGTAGATACCAAGTACGTACGGGCTCCGTGGTGCGTTTCCATTTTGCAACATTGATAGGGTTGCCGAGCAACAAAATTTATGCAGAATAATATAATATTAATTTAATAACATTTTTAATTCCTTCGTTTCGATCTACTGTTTAAAAAATATTCATTATTTATAGTAATTGTTTTCTAGTAAACTGTTATAACCTACGGTAGATATTAAAAAAAATGTTATGATCATACATGTTATCAAAGACGTCACCGAAAATGAAGAATATGAAGTAAACTATAAATTGCAACAAAAACTAGCAGCCGCATTTTCTATTACAATAACCCAAATCTTGCACTCCCAGCGTATGTATTTTACTCCCAGCAGTGGCCAACCCTAATAGCAACCGTCACTAGGAGACACACGGACCGCACCTTATCATAAGTATTTACAAGCGCAGGTAAATCAACACATTTATGTGTTTATACTCGGCGCATTGCGGATTAGGTACGGCTGTTAATCGTTCTATTATGCTTGTCAAATATCAAATACCGCGAGCTATGTACATACTAATAGGGATTATTTTTGAACGTTTCAGTATAGATGACTTGTTCGCTACCTTCAGAACCTACGTGTCCAATTACCAACACAATAACAAGCCTAAAGAATCTGCTTCTCAAAAGGTTTACCCTTATAACTATCGCAACCATGATGACTTAAAAAAATATAGATTGCCAACTCCCACCACCTCCACGCTCCCCTAGGAAGCGAGTCGCAGGTTAAAACCAGGCTTGCATCTATGGGATTTTTGAATTTCATGAGATAAAGTCCTTTTCAACTATAATAGTCATTTCCTTGGGGAGCAATTAAAGCCGTTTTTCCTACGCCTGAGCTCCCTCCAGTTGTCGCCCTTATCGGATTGCCGTCCCATCGGACTTTGAGAGTAAGGAATGAGAGTGCATCTGTGCTTGCGCACTTATGCACAATAATATCTCCTGCCTTGTTGGATAGTCATCATTAATATCAACTGCATTACCGAAATTCGGTCAGGAAGACTATTATCATTCAAGGTGAGTGACGCATCACCAGAGTTTTATTGTGCAAGAATCATTAGTGTCTAGGGAAACATAGAATACCTTCAATTTCAGGCGTATTATGAAAGTTTTCGATTCTGTTCGATAGTCACCAAGCCCATTATGTTATGGGATTAATATAGCCTTAACTCCTGAAGTATTTAACGACATTTGAATAAATCCCGTTTATAGTGATAAAATCATACTAGAATACATTAGCCACACACATTAGTAACACATTGGCACTAGCGTATCTCTATTATTCCCAACTAAAGTACCAAGAGTTATCAGGTGATATATAATTTTAAAAACTGTCGGATTAGCATGACGATCTCTACCTATTGCTGTCTTTGAAATCTATTTTAAATGTAGGTACCTACTGTCGTTTCTCCCAGGAAAAGTAATAATTTAAGGACATCCCAAGACCATTAGAGCTGGATGCATGGCAAAGGAAAAGTGTGTGCGTGTGTCTGGTGCGGTGGTTGGTGTGTCGGCTAGGTCACGCATGCGCAGTGCAGTAGCCGACCTTGCGGTGCGCCGGATCATGTTGCGGCCACATAGCTGCCGCTCGCCGCGCGTGCGGTTCAATCCCGCGACGGAATGCCCCCATCATCCGATAGCTTGGACTAACATTTGATATACTCTCGACGGCATTTCTCACGTACCGGACGCCCAGCCAGCGTAACTGTACGAGAATTAATCGATTTCGAGCCACAAATAATTGAGATCCTACTCTCTCAGTTTCTTGGTAACACATTACGTCTAGTTTACTGAGCTGATAAAAAAAGCTAATCAATATACTTAATTACAGTTGATGTAACTGATGTCAAGATACCAAGTTTCTTCATTCACAGGGAACATGACCCATTAATATTGGACCATAATAGGTATAATATTAACGAATCCAAATCTCACATTAAATCATACATTGATAATGAGAACAACTTGAGATATTCATCTATACTGCTAAGCACTGTGGGAAGTATTTTACAAAACATCTATCACGTCATTCATTATCATTACACGATCTCCTAGACATGTGTGTAAAGTGGTTTGTCGAAACGACGCCATTTAATCAATAAGGAAAACTTCACGTCAGGTAAGTATTTAGATAAATTACTTAGTTTTAATAACATGTTATGAATTGTTTCCCCTAATCGCCCTTGTAAGTAAGACAATTATTTTTGACGGCCTGATTAGCGCAGTGGTAGTGACTCTGCTTTCTGCGCCGAGGGTCCCGGGTTCGAATCCTGGTAGGGACACAAGCTTTGTGTGATGAGCACGAATGTTTGTACCTGAGACATGGATGTTTAATATGTATATAAGTATTATATATTGAGTTCGCCCTCAGTCCATTGTACGGTATCCATAACACAAGCGTTAAGCTTAAAGTGGGACCGTATAGTTGGTGTGTTCGTATGGCGATTTTTATGTTTATTTATAACGCCTCTCATATTAACTGTTACAATGAAAATATTGACAATAAATAATGAGTGAACACTGATATCGCAATGTTCTCGCACGTTTGCTGAGAATAAGTAGGTCCCGCGATCCCGCGGACCTACACACGTGTGCGTGACACCAATCTGTATCTTACGAATGCGACTACTAATATTAATGTATCCACACATCTGAGGGTAATAATGCAGTTTCAATTATATACAGCGGCGTTTACACGTCCCTCGACACCGGTCGTCAGTTCTAATTGAAACCTAAGCCTGTCCTAAATAGGGCTCCCAATACTATGGATTGCTAGCTGAGAATACAAACGAAAAACAACTCTTTTCAGTGCGCTTATTATCCGGGCAATATCTCTATGTCTTGCCGCGTAAGCCACCTAAATTTAAATTATTTATGGCTATATTTAATTATGTAGCTTCATTAACGAGCAAGATGATATCATAGCACTACAAATAATATATTTTTTCCTTATATTTATTCTAGCCTTTTCTGTTTGGATCGACTTTTATTCTACACTTATTTGGATGATAACTGATCTTATAGAGTACCCGTAACCTAAAGGTAAGACCATTTGTCAGATTATTCAAGCTATTATCCGTAACGACTGTCAAAGATGTTAAAATAACAGCTGGGATGTTAGATTAACAAGCCCTCCGCAGCACAGCATTCCAAATGGTGTAATCTTTTAAAATAAATCTTGTTAAGAAGTAGGCACTCTAAAGTTAAATGGTAGTGGATTAACTAAGTATTTGCATCTATATACTCTGGATTATTGGTCTAGTTTGTAACCGTAAGTGTTTAATAATGCAAATAAAGCTTTTTGTATTGACATTATGTCCTAACTAGTAGTAAGGAAGTACCTAACTATAGTGACACAGTGCAAAACCGCTTTTAATATATATACAACATTATGATCTAATTCGTGGTACTTATACGTAATTGAATATTAGCAGAATTAAAATATCATACAACGTGTATTTATAATAATCATAAAATTATACTGAATGAACCACTGATGAATTACACTTGTATACGATTCTTAATTCATACATTTAGTTTTTAAATGTGTCTTGTTATCGTAAATCGTAATTAACGCCGCCGTAAGAGCTCGCTAGTTAGTCCCGCTCCAGGTAAGGTGAGTGACATGAAAAACTCGGCTAGTGACACGTCAGCCAGATGGAATCTACCGCCTCGGCTGACAAATTCAGCCACCTTTTAACAGGTAGGTGCTCGCACCGCTACGTCCAGCTCTAGATAACTCGTGTTTTAAAGGCCCCAAAACGGAGCTATAACGATCGATCATTAGGCCTTATTTGTTTTTTGACGTTGACAGGACACCGACAGGGTTAGTAGTGGACGAGTTTTTGTTATTATCTATGGGTTGCATCGGGCCATTCGTCATGCTGTCAGGGGGACAGGGCCCAACGAAACAATCAAAGTGACCGCTTGATAACGGTGATGGGTACTCCACTTTCCCACTGCCCGGGAACATCGACTTATTAGCCAGCTCAAGCGAGTCTGTGGCATATCAGCCCTGTTGGTAACACCATCAACAAAATTACGGTTGATATGTTACAGATGTTGTTTTTTTATTTTTTTTGGGAACGTTTCACATTAGGTAAAAGTAAGCGATAAAAATTCAGGTTATTGCTAATGAGACACCTGTTCATGTACAACGTGGTTAACGTTCTTATTTATCTAATAAAACTACCGACGCACAAAAAAACATTCATCTCAAAATGTATTTATTTAAAACGAGTACTGTTAGCACTACATGCATTCTACAAATAATGAAGTCCATTACAATATTTGTCTTATCCAAAACATCAATCAATAGTTGTTTAGTCAATGATGGCGAATATGCGCTAATTGCATGAAATAATGTGCTCACCAAAAATGGTATTTACCCGCTATATGTAATCAAATGTCAATTAGTTTACGTTCGTTTTAAAATCATAATCCAAACACATTTGTATGTGACACTGGTATATTTACAGAAATAATAAGTTATTGACGCGGAGCCGTCTGCGAGGACCAGTATTTACAGCTCTACCACATAAATACATACTGATATTAGGTCTAAATGAAGTTCATTATTATGACACGCACTCTTACGTAGATGTCATAAAGTTTAAAATGTCGCGCGCGCGCAAGAGACGGGCCGTAATAAGAACGTTGTGTTTGTGCACCTAAGATTATCGAAGGCAAGTTTTGCATACCGCAGGCCACGACCATAAAATACAATACATTATGAGCGAGCCAGCAGCTCCCGTGTTACGTGATAAGCGCGCTTTTAAAAGAATCAATGAATATCGATAACTATTGGACACTTTCATATTAATTAAGCAACCGTTCGGGTTTTCCTTTTCTGCATAAAATATAAAGTTGTATAATTATTATCCACTGCTCTGATTTCAGACGCCTATGTTATATCACAACATACATATCGCAAATGATCCCAGCATTCTTGTGCAGGCACCTACTAATCTGGGAATGTTTCACATCGGAGCGATAAACTGTGGAGTAGTTAATGGAATACTGTGATTTCTAACTCCATCATCATGCATAAGTTATAAATATTTCTAACAGACCTCAAAATACTGCCTAACTATACTTATTATAGAGTGTATGTTTCTTAGAACCTAATTAGGTATTTATAGAAAATAACTTAAATCAGTTACCTATAGGTTATTACTGTGGTGACTGAAGCTCTACAAATAACAATACAATCTGAAAGAAATAAAATGACATTTGATTGCACTACTCATTCATCGGCTTCTTCATAAACGATGGAACTCCACTCCTAATACATTGTTATCAGTGTTCCCACTCTAATCTTAAGGTAATAAAATTCCGAAGGCCCAGGGAACTCGATAACTATAAATTCGGGCCGAAACGGATGGGACAAATTTTTATAATGGACCTCCCCCATTTGGACGCTGAGTCGCGTTAATGACAACCTAACAGTTTGTTTTAACATCATTATAGGAGCGTATCGGACATTCCATCACAGGTACCTGCGGGGCGGGCGCGGCCGCGCGCTACACATGTAGCGCCCACTCGCGCGCACTGATACACGCACTGATAATTGGGATTTTAAATGTGATACCACCGATTGTTATCTGAGAAACGCACCCCAATAATACTGTGGAATAATTAAATAGCCATCCGTAGCGAAGGCATTCGAAATTAGTAATATACACGGTATTTTATTTTAATTAGAGCGAGAAAACATTCCAACTTTTGAAATAGGAATTTTAATTCATAACATTTATTACAATGAGGAAGGTGTCATAGTGTGCTTACGTTTCCAAGCATCTGGACTTTAAAAAGTAAAATTAGTTTCTTTGTTGAAGGGTTGTGTGGACGCTGCTCGTGGTTGTCTTCAACTGCTATATATTCTGGGGACAGCTACATGTATTTACAATTACCTTATCGCGACTCGCGCCGGCTCCTGACATCATGCGACAAATATTCGTGATCATCGCACGCTCACCCGCTGGTGTAGTGCGATTTGTGAACTCCTTATCGATTGAGAATAATAATTTTAGATCGGCTCCGTAAATATATTCATAATTATAAATAATACTAGCATTAAATGGTTTTATTCGTGTTTTTCATTCAGCTAAACAATAGAACTTACAACGCTGTAAAAAAAATCGAAGGACTAGCAAGGCTATTGTGATTGAGCATATTTTAAATCTATCTAACTTATATATCAGAAACAACTGAACTTCAACGCGATTCTGTATTTGTCTAACAAACAGAAGAGAAAATACAATCGGCAGTTGTAAAAAAGACATATATTTTTTATTTTAATTAATTTAAACCGAACGCGGGCGGTGGGTAAGAAATTGACATTTCAATAGCAAAAAAGAAAAATCGTGTTGCGCGCAACCCAAGTGATTTAGCGCAGCATCGCAGGCCGGGCGCAGTTCCCATGGGAAAGCGCCCGCCAATATTGACATTCAGGCAACATGTTTATATGCACTTAATGCATCGCTCACCTTTTTATATTTTATTTGTTTTGAGCTTGCGGCAGACGAAACGTCGGCCTGTTGTTTGAGTTGTTTTCGTCGTAATCTTATTTAACAGGTAGTGTCTAATGTCGGTTATAAAAATGTTATTTTCAAGAATAACGCAATAGATACATCTATGTTAAATGTTTCCGAGGCGGTGCGGTGCCGGGGAAACATGCTATAATTGGCCTCTGGCCAGTTACTTAAAAAAAGAATTTTAATTCTCAGTTAAAACCGGATACATTTTAATTACGGGTTTGATCAAACGAGAAATAGAATTCCATCTGTATTCACGAAAACCTTTATGTCAATAAATAGGAGTTTACCTGCGGCAGTTGAATCTATTTTAGTCAATAAAATAATTAGTTTTTTTCATATAGTGTAGTACGGCGTCGCAGTAATGATTATAAATATTATCGATTAAACGAACTACGTGGCAATCACGTATAGAGTGACAAATCTTTCTGTTTGGGGTTTAGGAACATAGTTCCTATAATATTAAATAGAACTGTAACAAAATATTGAATTTATTTTCCATTAACTCAAACTTCAAAAATCAAACAGCTCGTTAAATTGTAAATACATATTTTTTATTTAATTAATCGTATGTCTGTGACTGCAGCCCATTTGCGGTCAAAATAATGGGTCAAAATTACGTGTTGTGTCCTTGCCTCGTCCATGTGGGAATGCGCAGCGTGGTGCGTCATGTTCCCTCTAATTACGCGCCCAGAATAAGGACGCACAAATTATACCCTGTCGATAACCGCACGGAGCAGGGGCCAGCTATTTCCAGCGGAATGTCTTTGATACATTTTGGCCTAATCATTTTGTGTATGTGCGAGGCAAAAACCACCAACGATTTGTTTAAGATTTATTGATTCCACTTAGTATTATTTTTTTATTCATGTAATTTAGGATATAGTCGTTATGTTCGTTGAAACAGGTATAGAGTCTAGCCAATTATTATACTAAGCGTTTGTTCTTTAGCCAATTTGTTAATAACTCCAGTGTCAATCAAATGTATATGGTAAAGCTATTTTTAATTCGCAAAACGTATTAAAACACAATTTTTCAAGCATTTTCAGAGTGTGGCTAGTCATAAACAACCCCCTATCCCTATCAGTAAACTTTACTGACCAAGAATACTTGGCTTGGGGAGACTTAGAAAACCATTTACAACAAAAATGAGTTGTTTCTTACGCATAAACACAGTACTCTTTATTTTTTTACGATTTGTTGGTGATTTCGTAAACGACTCCCAGTACTTTTGATTTTTCCTCCGTCAGTCGCGTAAACCACGGTATAAAAAGCGGATTCAATATTACTTGATTACCTGTATGATTACTCGCACTAACTACCAATATCTACCATTCATAGGTATAAACACAGTTTTAAATTACCAAAACATAGATGTGAAAACAATGGTTACAAAGATCTGTCTCCTTTTATATCTATTACATTTTCCTATTAAATGGTATCTGGGTGCAATACCATAATTTTCTTCATAAAAGATTTTCTTAGTATATCCTCCTCAACCATGATCACGAAATCTTAAGTGGGTACCACTAAAAGCGGCCAAGCGGCAGACTTATATTGCTCCAACACGGAATTTAAAACACATAAAAATAGGCACCTCTTATTAAATGCGTTCCAAAATATACAGCCGAGAATATTTTATGTTTAAGACATCAAAATCAATTATTATTCTTCAACTGGACCTATCCTTTGGGTTATTTATCATTATGATCTCGATCACAAAAGGACAACAACACGGAATAACTTATTTAGATAGGACACGCGACTTTACGTCTTAAAGCTGTAGCATCAGATGCGGGTATTCCATCATCGCGAGGGTCTTCGATGCTCGGAGCGATTTCGATTTGGGATACATGAAAGCGTGCAAAGGATTTGGACTGTTTACGACTACGTGGGTGGTTGTGGGCGTGGCGGCTTCCATCCCTTTCCCGCTTGTAGGGCATTCCCATCGATGTCTCGCTCGCGGCCGCTCCCACAGGACCTTTCTTGTTAACGTATTTTTTGTTCCTCTTAGCTCACTTTATGGAATGGTCAGGCGAGCAAATATTTACTCACGCTTTTCAAAATCTTGCTTTCATACTACCTACCAATGCTTAGAGTAAAGATGATCACTGGTTTCTTCACGCGGAATTAGGTAAGCGTTTTGGTATGTAACAAGTCTTTGTATTTTATGTAAAATAGAAATTCAATGTGGTATAACGTACGTTACGTAATAGTAATGCCGTTTTGTTTGATTATTGTTATTAGGTTGTGTTTAGTGCAAAAAAAAATATTATTTAGAATAATTTTAACATACAATCGTACTTCATTATACTCGTATAACGTCTCATCCAGTATTTTTTTTGTTATTCGGCTTAATTCCTAACCGACAGCAATTATTTGATTAAACATATTCAATTCATCACGTGGAATTACTAATTCAACCAATTACAACCGAGTGCAAAGCCTAGGCTACGCAATGGTTGAGTTAGGAATACTCACAGGATGAATTGAGCATACAAATAAATACTTATATCGGTTGAGTGAGGAATAGAATACATAGGTTGAATTAAGAAAAAGGTAATCATAGAATGTGCAGTGATAGCCAAGTTAGTAGAACGCTTGCCTCGGTAACGAGGATTGCAGGTTCAAACACCGGCTCGCACCACTGGGATTTTTCATGTGCGAATCTGATTTTCAACCATGATTTTCACTTGCTAAACGGTGAAGGAAAACATCGTGGGGAAACCTGCATGTCTGAGAGAACCCCTCGAAAGATGCGTGAAGTCCGCCAACCTGCACTGGGCCAGCGTGGTGGACTTTGGCCTAATCCCCCGTCGTATTGAGGGGAGGCCCGTGCCCAGCAGTGGGACATACAAAAAGGGCTGGAATTATTATTATTATAATCACAGAATGAGACGTCATTGGATGAAAATGGCACCATCCGTAAATCAATTAGGTAGGTATATTCGAACAGGTGGGTATATTCAAACATGGAGGTAAATATAAAGAACTGACTGATCAACTATCATCTGTAGTTATTTTCCCACACTTGAAGCGTGACTCGTGTTGTAGCGGCGTGTATGCGTAAGGATTTTTATTTCCCTTAATTGAAAAATACTTAGGTAGTTTGGGTAGGTGTTGGAAGACTCGGCGGCATCTTCCAAAGGCCGGCTCGGACCTCACGCGCGCCCTCTGCCGCCGATAAAGAAATTATCCGCTTTCAAACTAACGACCACCAATCCACCCGCATGGTTCCTAATTGGTAGTTACTGGCATGCTTACGCCAATACTTACAGGTACAACAATCAAGAATATAGATACTTATATCGGATTGAATAGGTTTTAGAGGTCATTAATACCAATATCGTGAAAAAATCGATTCGCTGTGTACTCGTAGAAAAGACTTCAACGCGCACTTGTGAGTTTATTAGACAGAAAATGTGAAAAATACGTTATCTCAATCTCTTAATAAAGAACATGTTACATTATAAAAACAAGCAATTAACGGTTCTCATCTCTTTTTCGAAAATCACTAACAATACCATATTATCTGTAATGAAAAGATAAATACTGTCTCGGCCATACTAAATAAAAGGTGTTCAAAGGTGCTATTTTTTTGTATATTGCAGTGTACAGAGGTTGAGTCACCGCAACTTGGGCATGAATCATGATACATTAACCGCTACACTCTACCGTTTAGCTGATAACGTGATAACATTTGGAGAACGCCAATTGTGTGGAGAATAAAAGGACCGTAACACCGGCTAGTAATAAGAGGCTTATGTTAAGCTTACTATAGTTTAAATGAGGTAGAAAGTTAAACAATTGGCTTGACCGGGGGTTGATACAACTTCTTAGTAGAGTGGCTTCTGTGCGGTGCCGCTGGCGCTTGTAGTGCATTGATGATTATCAGACGCTTTGATAATACACCGTTGCACTTATATTAGGACTGTTCGTCCACTAAATATGGTTTTTAATGAGCAACTTATACACGGATTACTATACTATTTAGGTAAGAATTTTTAGAAAATATTTATAATTTGTGCATGGGGCATGGGGCAGAAAGGTTCTAGAATGGCGACCACGAATCAGAAGACGTAGTGTAGGTCGGCCCCCCCACAAGGTGCACCGATGATATCACACACGTATAGCAGGAAGCCGGTGGATGCGAGTGTCATTGGGGGAGGCCTATGTCCAGCTGTGGACATATTTCGGCTTATAGATAGATAGATATAATTTATGCTACCGTATCTCTTGCAGAACTATGAGTTGGTCGTGATGATAAAGTCAGTGTCGGTGGTTTGTATAGCTTATTTAATACACCTATGTACAATTTATTATAATACCTACAAGATATTAGTTAGAAAGATAAATGTTAATGCGTGATAACGTTTTTATAAGATAAATTGTTAGCCCTGAGTGACAGCGCGCCAAGCTAAACGCAGGTACACAAAAGTGCCACAAAGTGTCGAGATAACGCAAACACAATTCTCAAGATGGCTTACGGTACATCATTGTTTGGCTTTAATACCATTGTTCATTATTATTCTGTTACGTTTTTGAAATGACGTCACTGCAATTTGTGCTTGATCCTATTGTCCTCTCATTTTCCATGTAACATTGCCACTTACAGGGAAGAAAATTATTGGCAGTGGTACTTTAGTCGCCCCGTATGTTTCTAGGAAACATCATTTCGGTACAGCCATTCGTTGCCTTTTACGTTTTCTTCATTGTCTATTGAGCTAAATACTTAGATGAGAGGTATAAACTCATTATTGAAAAAGTAGATTAGTTATCGCATTAACTCTGACAGCGCGCATTAGAAAAATGTTTTATCTTTGTCTGATATATACGAACCGCTAGTTTTGTGATATAAAAATACAATCATAATCACCAACAAATATAATTGATCGATTTAGGTATGTTTTATCTGTATGTAATCAAAGCAAATTTAATAGTAAGCAGTAGATAATATAAACTTTATTTTAAAAATAATTTCTAACGAAGCTATTTTTGTCTATGACCATTTTTAAAAACATCAAATGATAAACGGAATACATAAATAATTCTAAGTAAAAATATTTAAAACATTAAATATATGCATATCCATTAAAAAATACCGTTTACACAGTCAATAGATTTTGCGGCATACCAATCTGGTGACGCAACATACATTTAACACAAAATTCGGTTGTTTTCTAAGCAAGTATGCGGGTGAACTTGCCGGAGGGTTGCGGCGAGGCAGGGTGGCGCTTACGCATTATTTTGCCTCGTATATCAAAGCTTTTGTGCTCCAAAGTTAGCGCCACCATAAAAACTGTACCGACGGAAGTAAGCTCACAAAGCGAATACCAACGAGCAAAAACTCGATGAAAAAAACTGCATAATGCGGTCGAGAGCCAGTGTGGCCACTCAACCGATCTTGTAAAATTTATAACAGCTCTATTTTGTTTACCTGCTTGACTCCGCTTTATATTGTGCAGTAATTGGAGGCATTTGACGATGACTTATTAATTTATTGACCATAGTTTCGCTTCAGTTTTTATGGAGGTGCTAAAACGTTCGTTGCTCACTTTTGTTTATTATGGTGTGTAGACTGTTTTTGTGCTACGGACATTTTTACTTTTTTTTACATGTTTTTTTGTCCAATGACGCAATGTGGCAATTGTGTATTTAAATCTTCTATTTTCAAACGCTACGAATTGTGATATTCAATACTACAGATTATTTTATGTTTTTGTGTTTATTCCTTTGAACCTAATGAGGCCACGGTGCGAAGATGAAATACAAAACGAATAAAAGTTCCTGTAGAGTTGTAAAGTGTATTTTATAAAGTAATTAACCACCATCTATTTACTGACATAATGATTATAAATATCGTGGCGGCTGGCTCGGACAGCGCGGGCGCACAGCGTGGCGTGGGTAAGAACGCGGTTCCAGCTGGGACCGGAGTTTACTCAGATCCTCACTCGCGTTCCTCATTTTGTATTTAATGCTACATTATATATAAGTCTCTGGTTTGAATTAATTGTAGAGTTAAATAATTAAATTTATGCATTATTCATAATACAGGTTTATTTTTGTGACCACCTTATTATAGGACAGCAAGTCAATAAGTCATCCAAGTCGCCAAATATTTATGGGATACATTTTTTACTACACAATACTGCATATCGTTTTTGCATCGATAACACGTCACGAGTATCCTTCGCACAATAGTGTTAAATTGCGCACAATTTATTTATTATTTTCTTGGATGGTTTAGTAAGAAAGAACTTGCCGCATAATATTTAACACAGTAGGTACACTTTTTGTTCTGTTTAGGCTCCACACTGTCTCGCCGAACTTGGTATAAACTTGAGTTACGTATAAAGTCTACAAGTAGAAACACAATTATTAACTAAAACATAAACCCTATTTTCGTTCTTACCATGGCCATCCCTTGCCCATTCGGGTTTCTCATGCTCATGGTTACTCATGTTTTTTTACTATAATTACAGATATACTCTTTCCCTTACTCAACGTAGGATATCACTCGTAACAGTTTTCTGCAACAGGATGGGATGACTAGGTGTCCAGCCCTCATTCGTTGTGCAGCCCTCGAAGTTTATAAAAAGTGAGTTAATATGCTTCTGTAATCATAATAGAAATTTAAATTATAACTGAAAAACTGTAAAACAAAATAATGCATCGAATGACGCAGCATTAATGGGAGCCGACTTCACAGCAGCCTATCAGCGTGCTGTGATTCTGTTGGAATTTGTGCCTTCACTAAATGATTATTGCCTTTGTTTTCTTTTCCATCCTCGCCTCCAATCGAAATGTTCAAACATTATAATGATTCTTATACTGTGGGAGTCTCGGGGCTTCAGCGCAGACGCTACGGACGGATTCTCATATTATGAATCATGTCGTGACATAAACGAGCATTACGATGTTACAAAAAATACATTTGAGGTAAGTATTTGATTTAAATCATCTTCCCTTCCTGGGCTGTCTTGTGAATGTAATAAGACACTTTGTAAAAGTTATGTCAACTTATGTTTAATTTATTATGTCCCATTATTTGATATGAGTAGCAGTCTTATCTGTGTTTAGGTATCGCACTTCATCTTTAGTAATTATTGTACACAAGTTGTTACAGCGTAACCAAACTAGTCTATTGTCAATAAATGGTATAAAACTGTTGCCATGTATGTTTATACCTACAGTTGGATAGATACTCGTATACCCAATAGTATCGGTTGCATTTCCACATCATCCGAGCAACGCTGTCGCCCGCGTGTCTCGTACTACTTACACCAGTGACCTTCACTAAAACATGTCAAAATATCACGACCTGTCTAGAATGTAACGACATAATGCCGCGATAAGTGTAGTTGTGCGGTCCGCTGTCGACTGCGAAGCGGCGATGTACGCGTTACACACGAAATGTGTTATTCAAATGTTGTTTGTGGTACAGCACACAATTCAGGTTCTGTACGGCACCTGTAGACGAGTGTGCCATTTACATTGTAATGCACGCGCACTGCTTCCAACCAGTTCGATTAGGAGGGAATGCTGCCCACATAACATACCTAATAATACGGTTACAGATAAATTGCCATTGTTAGCTTTTATTTATGCATATTTTAGATTGCCTACAATACAGTTATATATACATGTATGTTCTGTATATCACAGATAGATTTAATTATAGACTACCAACTTATTTCTAACAACTCATATTTTCGATGGAAATAATGTTCATATCTTGTAGCATATATCACTTTTCCTTACTCTATGGATTACCGTTTGTTTATATAGTTAGATGGCAATAACAAACCATGTGTGTACTGAGGTACATACGTGATTGATCCCGGTGTGGGGGGGGGTGGGGAATGCGCTGGCGCAGCGGCAGTGACCGCTGCAGCCAGGTGCGTGCGGCCATCGACACCATAAAATTAATAACCCGTCGAGCCTCCTAACCAATGCACTCTTGAGAATCATGCGCACTTCACGTACCGGTGCCGCTCGTACGCACTAAAATAAATTTAATATATCTTTTAAATGCTTGTCATTGTTTAGTGTACACAAAACAGGTAGGTACTTTCTATTTATGAAGCTATGCCTAAGGAATCTTAACACTTTCAGTTGTTATCAGACTGACAAAAATAAATTTGTTGTGTTTAGTTTTTAGTGCTGAGGTACAACCATCCTGTTTCTTTTTCATACCTACACGTAGTGAGAGTCAGCTTAATAAGGAAAATATATTTCCCAGTATGTAAGGGCCCTTAACGCTCGTCGCATTGCGCTGATGAGGATTTCTCAGAGATATGCCAGCCATCAGTTGCCATTGATGTTTTTACTTCCAAGTGTTCTTCACAAAAATATTGATTGGACATACGTATCCAAGTTAATACAGGAAAAATAATAAAAACACGTATCTTGTAAAACTAAGCCCACTGCGTTGGTATGGGCACTGTTATCTGCATAGAATTAAATAAAGTCGTAAAAGCTTTCTATTCCAAGGCGCGTTAAAAGGTTGATAGGATTTATAGTACTTAAACATAAAATATTTCATTCTGATTCCCACAAATTGAATTATCATAAATTGATCCTTTCAACGTATTATTAGAGTTCATTCAGGGCTGATGTTGGATGTATAGTTAATGGCGGCGGAGGGCGGCGGGCGGCGCGCGGGCGGGCGCGGGAGGGCGGCGCGGACGCGGTGAGGCGCGGACTCCGCCGAGACGGTGAGTCTGCCTGATAAAGGAGGATTTTATCCGCTCGATTTAGCATGAAATTGGAACACAAAGTGAATAAAGCCACAAGATTGTAAACATTACGAGGTTCCCTTTTTTTATTGCAGGCATTCGGCTTATTTACGGTTCTCTTTTTATTAGTCCCCGGTGTCTGCCTCAAACCCTCTATTTATTACCTTGTTAAACTCTAGTTAACGAACTGATCGCTCAGTGCCAGCAGTTCAGTACTTGCGGAGTCGTTAATTGGAAATTCATCGCTTTACCTTAGCAAAACTTAATTGATTCGCGTTGCAGGTGATTGTAAACTGGGCTGCTGATACCGACTGCCGGGCGTCGATCGATTTAACAGAAAAAGTAAAAATCGAAATGGATAATTTCAAGTGCTCGTAAAATGTCGTTAACGCATGTGTAGGTTGCGTACTTCATGCGTTCCCACGCGCGAGGGTAGCGTCGGATAAAACGGAATGAATGATTCACTATAAGCTCGAAGCTCCATTTCCACAAGTCATAGTGCAATTAATAATGTGCGGCATCCTGTCGAATTATCTCTCTACGTGGCAGGGGTCCGGGCGGCTTTAATTTACCACAATGGAAGTGGGTTCTGAGAAGCGTTCGCCGGCGAGGCGGGCCGATTCTTCGACGAAAACAAACAGAAAATAATTATCATAAAGATGAAGAGCGGCCGCTCGAGGCTGGCCGCTGCTAATGGGGGCCCACCTGGCAGCGCGAGCTCCCTCCCGCCCTCGCACAGCTGTGCCGCGCTCCTCCGGACCCACGCATTCCTGCGCCGGCGCACGGCCGCGGACCAGCAGAGTCATGTTCACCGACTAACTAATAAAGGCATGATTGGTTTTTGATTGCGCCCGGTTATAAGTTCGCTCTTTATGAATACCTAAAGCGTCCGTTCGGACCGCAGCGTTTCCAGTTTGATTTATTTAATATCTCTATTACTGGGTGCCTACGTAACCTTAACACTTATTATTGTAGAGAAAGTTCGATGAAAAAACTTTCAATTTTAATCAACGTTTTAACTACGTTATTTTTAGCGCTTATATCATGTTAGTCGAGGAAATAATAAATCTGTAAAATAAACTAAGCTATAATTTATGTCTAGCCTCTACGTCATCGTATATAAGTGTCTGTATTCATACACACTGTAGCTGTCGTTGACATTACCAGTTAATATTTTTTTTGTAAAACATATGTAGTACTTGTAGGTATTTATATATTCGTCGTGTTATATGTAATCCGTACAACATGGGCTTGTTCAACCCTCATATATACCATTTAGGAGGGCTTACTAAGAAGTAAGTAAAAAGTATAAGTTGATGCAATTCTCAACAGGACCAGTAAATTACTAGATTAATAAAGTTTTCGCTAACGAGTAGGTACGTTTTTCTCGATTTGATATTGTTAGTTTTATTTTGTCTGAGTTATTGTTGTTTACTCACATTGTTTATTTTCGCTCCTAAATAAAAATCTACTTATTTGGTAGATACTTACTCAAGTGACATAGGCAATTATCTACCTAAGTATGAATGTCACAGACATTTTGTTTCTTGCAATATTTGTATCTTTTCACTTAACTATTTATTCCGTAGGACTTATATTTTCTACAGAGAATAAGGTGTGAAGTGGCTATAGGTATAGACATGAAGACATGAAATTCATTTTTACGGAGGCATTTATAGGTAGGTCCCTATAACCATTAAGTTACTTAATATATTATTATCTTCATACAATGTATGGGAAAATAAAAGGCTTTGGACACATTTATGGCGTACGTTACAAGCTGTTTCTCACAGTAAGTACCTACCCACCTATATTATCATTATACTTAGCAAACACAACGGTTATTTTTATCTTTTGTGTAGATACTTCGGGCGTCAATTATATTGTTCATAGCATTTACGGTTCATGTTAAAGTAACTGATTATATTTTATACTATGCAGTTAGTAAACTTTAATACAATTCCCAGTCGTTTTCTGTGATTCCAAGGAAGGACAATCTTTTTATCTTTGTATAACATAAGTAGTGATCGACCGCCCTTATCTGTGGTATGTGGAAGGACGTTTACGGTACTTTCTCTGAACAAATAAAACATTTTGCTGAGCGATACAGGTAACCCATTTGATACTAAACCTTAAAACAATTTGTGTTCTACGAAACATTTGGCTGAGACCGCACGAGGAGCAGCGGCATCCCGAGCAGTCTTTGAAAACGTCGAAAGGATCTCGCGTTACGTAGATAACTTTGTCCCGCCAATAATTTAACACTGACCGCCATCGAACTGTGAAAGGCCGAGATAAAATGCTTTGACGAATTCCTCGGCTGTCTACCTCAATGGCGAAATAGGTTGTTTTTCGTATCCTTTTTCCGTGGCCGATATTTCAGAGGCGTTTTTGCGTGAATGCCACCGCGTATCGGCCGGTGGTCCATTAAATGTGGAACAATGGCCTTCTCAGTTTCTATTAGCTGTTTATCTAACTTTTATGTGAGTTTTGGCAGGAGCTTTTTTGCCTTTGTTTAATGACTTCAGCCATTTGATGACTAATTAACTGACTTGGTTAAAGTTCATTATTAACACGACTTTTGTTTCGTAAATCTACCTTACTATTTTAATACCCGCATTTCAATAAGTTTATTTAATTAATAACAAGATGTGCTTTTATTTAAATAGGTACCTCATTACCTGTGCGTGGCTGGCATGAAGGTTCGCCTCTCATATAAGTAGGTATTTCATTATATATGTAGCTTATCATTTGTTTCTGCAAATGATGGAACTCTTATTTTATTTATGTATCTCCAAATTTTTCGAATATGACTATCAGCACAAAGTTTTAAGACTGGATGTAATGGGAACCTATTAGATCCAGATCTTAGTCACAGCTTAACTATTTTCCATCTTTGGCTTAAATATAGTATTTAAGCTACGTCTTATCGGAGTACTTAGTATTGTGTCGTTTTTTACTAATTGATTTGTTTCTTCTATAAAAGTTCACATAGGTAGGTATAATAAATCGCTATCTTATTTATTGGCGTATGATAATATATCTAGATAATACTTGTCCGAGAGGTAATACGAAGGAGTGTAAACATACGGCATCGTCGGGAAATAAATAACATTTTTTTCGACAAAAATGACTCATGACTTAAAATAGTAAAACCTCAAAGGAAATTGAGTGGTGTGTTGAGAATTTTATCAATTATAGGTAGATGGTCCCGAGCCCCGGCCTGCGCCCCCCACCGGGCTTCAACTTTAGCCTTTACGGTTAACATAGAAACGGCTTCTTTGTTTTAAGATAATTAAATTAAATTCAATTTTTAATGTGATAGGTGGAAATATGATATTGTTGTAAAACTCGCGAGCTTACCCTACACGTTGGTCCAGGTGTTCAAAACAGCGTAATTTACATGGACATAAAAATAAGTTTTTGACATTATTAATAATCTTACACCTGCGCATCCATTGGTTTATACTATATCGGATTATTACGACTTTTTATAATTAAT
Organism: Pheosia tremula; assembly: GCA_905333125.1. NCBI lineage: Eukaryota > Metazoa > Arthropoda > Insecta > Lepidoptera > Notodontidae > Pheosia > Pheosia tremula. The sequence continues at coordinate 5,936,432 of HG995404.1, read as the reverse complement.
GTGTCGTATTAATTAAAGTATAAGCACCTACATAATTATTATCTTAAATTTTAGATTATAAGTACCTATCAAAATAAGCATACTACATACCAAACTACATACCAAATTAAGTACAATTTAATTTTGTTCATAAATATAACACTTCTATATAATATAGGTAAGTAATTACCTAATAGAAAACATGTGAATGTTTCTTGGGAATTTCCCGTAAACATAAACACAGGAAAGCACATGCCGTATTTTCATAACCCCACAGAACATGTCAGAGCAAGTGCTTCGCGTGTGTTCTGGACTTTTACGATTTCTTCTACATTCCACAGGGTGGATAATGGATGCGGGGTACTCAAATAGCTGAATAAAAAATATCTATAGTATATACATGTTGTTTTAAAAGCTTAAAATTATATTTGACCAGTACCTACTTATACACAGTACCGGGGAAATTGGAACTTCATCGCTATTTTTTGACATAAATTTTAACAACTCTTCGTAGTCTCTATCAAAGTCCTACGACTATGTTTTAGTCATTTTCATGTGTAGGGTATTATACAAAACAGATGACGAGGATGTATCAGATATGCGTAAAATATTTTAGCCATATGTTAATTACTTATAGGATTCCCAATTACAGGACTTTGAATATTTCACACTACTGTTGTGGCGTTAATTATTAAGGCCTAACATATTTTACGCATTTCTGATACACCTGTAGGTACAATACCTAGTGATTTATGGCTATAGGATGCTAATAACAGATTACGTTAGGGTAGGTCCGTCTCAATATTATCCCTAATATTTTGAATTTACCATTTAACTGATCAAGAACTTTTGTAGGAATATTATTTATCCCTTATACATTTTGATTAATCCCTAATCAACATGGTTTTTTTAAAATTTGATTTTATTAAAGCTTCATAAAGAATTTAAAACTATTTAAAGAAATAATTAGTCTAGTAGATACATTAATACCTAAGGATTATTTGCCATCTTAACAATATTAACAGAATCAGAATATTTTTTTATTCACGTAAACCATTAAGTACAGTAGGTACTTATGAATCGTCAAAAGATACAAAATACTATGCTACCACATTACTAGTAAATTATAGGCACCACTTAGCAATCTCTTAAAATGATTAAGATAATCTATACCAGAATATCTTATCACGCTCTATACTTATTCCATATTTTAACGCTAAGGTAGACCCAAAGACAATCTATTATTACCCAAGAAAGAAACAACAGAAATTGGAAAAGCTCTGCCAGTTTAATACACATTATGTTAAGTAAATGTGATCAATTAGGAAAATGGCAGATAACGACCGAGTGGGCCGCAATCATAGACCTGATAACAGCGAAATTGCATGTTATTGACGTCGTCGTGCGATGGATAGTTCCTGTGGCAGACCATTCATTATAGGTACCTTACTAGCAAGGAAACTGTTGAATCAGCGCACTGCTTATAAAGCTGTAACCGTTGAATTCTTACCTGAGTCTAATTATTTAATCATAATCGGTTCATAATAGCTATTGTAGCGATCTTGTATATATGTTACGTGCTCCGAAAACACTCATAGCGCGTTTCAGGATTGTATTGAGAATTGTCAATTGTTCTGGAGCGCCATCTGTGTAGCTAGTGGCGAGGTTGAAGAAGTCGATACAAATCAGACTACTTGTCTACCTATACCTATCATATTATCTTAGCTAGTTTGCCAAAATCCTCGCGACCAAAGCTGCAAGCAACAATTTCGTAAGTAAATATATGGACAGAATAGGTACCAATACCTAATTAAGTAGGTGGAAATTATTCGGCTTTTAATTATTCAAAACAGGGTGTTGTTACAGAAGGATTTGGTACAATTTATTAGGTAGTATACAAGGTAAGTACTCTTAGTACTCAGTTTCAAAACAAAGTCGCTTCAGTTCATCGAGCAATTCAGTCGAAACAAAACAGCTTTTTATTTACATTATAGCTACTTTTCATGGAAAATTATTTAATCTTGCATTACAAACGAAAAACAGCACGCCGGTGTTTGTAAACGTGAAGACGGGAGCCTTGGGAGTTGCAGCTTACATATTCCACCTTTAGTGAGTTAATTTACAGGGTGCGACCTGAAGTGGATTCTAAATCTAAGTGGATAAGGAATAAAATCCAAAACCAAAATCAGCGTCGTTCTCTCAGAAAATGATAATTATCATTATTGAAATGTAAAATCTAACACATCGCTGATAGAATTCAATTTAGCAACAGCAAGTCCTGGAATCTTTCGGAGCGAACACCAAAAAGTGTTTACTCGTAAACCATTCGTTGTTTGAGTAAACTTCTATTTTGATGCTTAGTACTGTGAAGCACTCGCCGCACGAGATTCTCGCTAAACAATATTTCTCGGTACCTTTACACGAAACAAAAGCTACCGCGCACTTTGTTAGGCGGAGGAAATTTATAATTACAAATAATATATATGTATTTATAAGGATGTTAGCAACTTCTCGTACGTTAAAATGTTATTGACTTAGATCAACAATACTCGCATATTTTGTAAATATAAGTAGGTAACTCATTATGTTCTTTTCTATGTAGGTGTTTTATGTTTTCTTGTCTGTGCTAAATATTTTTTATTCGGTTTCATTGTATTTGTTCACTGAGAAATTTATTCCGAATAATAGGTGTAAAAGAACCTATTCTGTAACTAAAAGCCCAACTATTTTTGCATGGCGTTGCAAACTAGCTAATGGATGATACTCTATCTCATTTTTTAAGACTATCGCATTGCGTTCATATGCCAACTAGGTCAGGCATCATTAGAATAAAAAAAAAACTAATTTACTTATCCCTTATCACTAATAAGGATCACCATCTCCATGCAATAATCAGGATCAAGTTCTGAGAAATGATGATATATTTCATAAAAATCGGCCTCCAGAGTCCATTATGCATTTTTCGCTATTCCATACAGTTTCAGATTTCTCTATCCACTTCACTGAAAAAATACACCCTGAATAGTTGACCTACACAAATAAATAAATAACAATTTCGACACATGCTAAGTATACAAATAAGTAAATAGTATGCAAGTAACTGAGCCGCGTCCAAGTCATAACATATAGTGGAGAAAATCAAATATGACAATGACATTCGTTCATACATTTATTACTACAATTACAACCTAATACAATAATCAATAAGTTTCTTCAATCAGGAATTCATTCACTGATTTGTTATACTTATCGGGTAATATGCCTTTTAGTTCACTTCGCGTTAGCCAGTTAGCCTTTGATTCATTTATCGCATTACCTTCTTTGTAGTTGGCGTAATAGAAAAACACCTAGAAAAAAATATACAACTGTACGTAAAGTAACGCTCTTCGGAATATCGCAATCATATGTGGAACCAATACAGAACTAGCGCCATCTGTTGGAACACTTCGCGTAAGACCATTTGTGCCATTTTCATGCGTCGTCAGAACTATCCTTATGAAGTCATACAAGTCAAATAATTGAAATGATTCTGTGCTTCATGAAAATATTAAAAAATTTTAAGTACCTTTGGTACTTTAACGGATTTTTAAAATAGCATACCAAGTGTTGACGCAAGTTTCTAAAATACGAAATAAATAATAGTCAATTTCTTACTTTAGCTCCAACTTTTCCATCAACTTCCGCTGGGTATTTGTACTTATAAAACCCACACGGGGCATTTGATAGAAATTGTACTTTCAACTCGGGTCCACAATGCTCTTTTACTATTCTCTCAGCTGTCTACAAATAAAATAAGTAACAACATAGAAAAATTAATATTATTTTACCTCCACATAATTAAAAAAACATTAGCTACTGTTTATCACAAACAAGATCTTTATGTTGAGTATATATAAAATACTTTCATGACTTCATAATGTTGCGACCATCATCTATACTGTCTTCGTTTGATGGCTCCAAAATAATAATGAGTACCTACCTACAGATATAGTACAAATTTTGATGGAGTAATACTGTGTAAACATGGCGCTGCGGTGGCCAGTGGCGGTGTTTTCTGCCAGAGCCAGCAGACTCAACCTTCCAACTCACTGTTGCCTATGTAGTTGGAGTGTACAAACTACACAGGTAGGAATTTAGCAAATGAGATGTCACTGCCGCAGTGGTATCACTGCTTACAGAGAGTCATGTGTTCACAGCTTAATGGCTGACCAGCCACGCCGTGTTACCGCACCTGTCGTAGTGTCTCCCCCTCTTTCCACAGACCTTGTGGCAGTATAGTCTTCATGCTGCTACCTAATTTTATTGGTGCTACAAGTATCAAGTGCCTTTGGAGACACCTTTCTGGTGAAGTTTTGTCACCTTTCCGGTCTGCATCTGTAACATATGGTATGTTTTTAATGTTTATTTTTAAAACTATTATAAATAATAAAAGTAGTATATACTGTTATAAAACAGAACCTAGTTCTATAATGAAAATAGGAAGTAAATTATCACAAAAAAATATATTGTCTGTTAATATTATATTTACATCACAGCTATACAATTGAACCATAACCTAACACTTAAGGGTTTAAATTTTAAAATATCTATGTTAAAGATATAACAAAAAAACTTTTTAGACTTTATGTTTTAATAAGCTCTATTCAGTATAATTACCAGTTTCAATGCTGGCAAATTTGAATTGTGCGAACTCTTCAGCGGCTGCATCCTCAAAATCTTGAGCTGTAATTTTGCTCACTGAGTCCAAATCAACATCCATCGATTCATTTTTCAATAACTCAGCCTGCACCCTTAAAACAAATGTTTATGCTAAAATTCATTCCAATATCTTGCCTAATCACGGATTAATTACAAAATACAGATATGAAGATGGTGGCAATGTTTGTATGTATAATTTATGATTACTATTATATTGTTAAACCATAATTGTAATAATATTATCAAGTGGGTACGAACTTATCGCTTTCATATCTAATTTCATGGTTAGATTTCAAACTCTTCTCAGTTTCTAATGTAAAAAGCAGATCTTTGTATTTCTTCTGCATATCATTGAGCGGCGGTGTTACTACTGGAAGCCTTTCCACACAAACTCCTGTTACTATATCCCACGTTGATTTAGTACTCAAACCTGTAATAAATTCAATCAGACATAAGAAAATAATAATTAAACACTATCATTAGCAAAATAACCTCAAAATGCTTGCCTTTAATAAAAATCCTTTGGCAATAGTTTATTTCAGCGCGAAGTAAAGTTTTAAATAACATAGCTAAAGAATATTCTAGTAATAATGAAGCTTACAAATATGTACAAATGCAAATAAAATTGAAATTATTTTCATAAATTTGCTTGTTTATATATTTTTATAGATTTTGGTTAATGCTCTGGGTGCTAGCCCTTTGGTAGTATTTTAACCTGTTCAGCTACTTATAAGTTTTTTTGGCATGTTTCGCTTGTGTATTTTGCCAGTGTCAAACAGGTGGTAATTTGCTTTTAGACATTCATTAACCATTTCTGTAATGCTCGGTTTACATACTAATAGATAGATTTGAAACAGATAGGTTGATTTCTATTCCAACTTAAGGTGAACGCTAGGTGAACGTAGTTCTATCTACGCTGAACACGCTGAAGGAGCCGATCGTACCATTTTTTTCTGAGGCGTCGCACACCTTTACGAGCCTAAAACATTTCATGCAGCCTACTACCGAAAAAATCTTATTATTATTGAAATGAAAAAGATAATATACACAGTAAATAAAAATTCTTTAAAAACATGATAGCTATCAATTTAAATTTAATCAATTTAGACTATAACGTTAAAGGCAAAATAAAATGTCGCTTGGTCGCTTAGGTGAGCGAGGTTTTATAGCATTGTAGTCTTGTAATGATTCCAAAAATTAGTTTCGTTTCGTTGGGCACAGCCCGGCCGCCGTGCGTTCATGAGATAGAGTCTCCTATATTATAATACTCTGGATAGAGTAGTAGGCTCATGCCATGCTGATGCATGTTTACAAACGTCTAACATACCAAAAGCTGTGAAATAGTGCGTATATAGTCGCAAAATAGGACTTAAATAACTAAAAGGCTTACTATAATAAAAATGCAAAACCTGACTGCGTAAAAAAAAATTTTTATATAAATCTGAAAAGAATAAACAAGTCCAGTAGCGACTTTAATAGTCGGGAATCTAGATCGGCTCAAATAACCCAATAATCTGTCCCGATTGTTAAAGTAGCTTGTGTATTAGCAGTCGGGTTTTTTGATTCTTTAAAATATTATTTTTTAGGTTCGTTAGTATCGAGGATACTACTAAAATAATTGTCAATATATTGTTTACTGGCAACATCTTTTAGGCCGTTCTGTCTTTTCCGGCTCTAGTGTCAAAGAAAGTAGGTGATTTCGTTTTTAGTTGTAAAAATCCAAATAAATCTATGAAGATATTAAGTTTTTTAACGTTAATGTGATTGAGTGCTATACAACGAACCGCCATACACAAGTTCCCAACTATATTTCTTTTAACAAAGATATAACATCCACGGTTGTCAAGACGTTGAACAAATAGGTTAGGTCAGGTTTACAATATTATTTTTAATGTTTTAGGCTTGACCATGAAGCAAATTGTTGCTAATCAGAAGGTGAAAATCCCCGAGGGGCTCACCGTCCACGTTAAATCGCGTTTGGTGACAGTGAAAGGACCGCGCGGTGTTTTGAAAAGGAACTTCAAGCACTTGGCGGTTGATATTCGCATGATGAACCCTCGCATGCTGAAGGTGGAGAAATGGTTCGGATCCAAAAAGGAGCTCGCCGCAGTGAGGACAGTCTGCTCACACGTTGAGAACATGATCAAAGGTTGGTTGTTTACATTGTTTTTTAGTGTTTTGCTAAAATTTGTTTATCAATTGAAATATTTAGTCTAAACTGACCACTGAACAATTAGTTATAGTCTAAATTACTAGACTTATGGTATTCTATATCATAGTATTTTATTTATGTTTCTTATCTAAACTATGGATCTGATTTATTCATAGCTAATAAATGGACTAATTGTGGCTACATTCTGGGATCTAGTATGAATTAAGATCTATTAAGTCTTAAATGTATGAAAATATTGAATAGTTTATTATTACAATGGTGTTAAGATGATTATGTTAATCCTTAATAACTCTACCGACAAACTGTTTTAGGGCTAGTAATTACCCTACTTTTGGTATTGAGGGTCCAAGGTTTGAATCATGATAGCAGGGAACTGAGTCATGAATACAAATGTTTGTATCAGAATCATATAAGTTTTATAATCTCAATTAGCTCGAGATGTAATAAAATTGAACCAATCCATTGAATGATATCTATTTATTATATATAAGCATTGCTTGGTTTGGGACTGTACAGTTTGTATGGTTGACAATATTATATAAAATTAGTACAAGTAGTAAATTTACATAGACAGTGTTCGTGGAACTGCTGCTCCTGCTAAAGGAAAAAAAATTGGGATATTTTTTTAGGAATATGTATAATACAATAATAACTCTGGATTCTTAGTTCTTAGAAAGCTTAATGACTGGGTAATACAGTAGATAATATGACCTGTAGAACCCCGATACAAAGAGTTTGGGAACAATTCTAAGCTATTATTTACGAGAATATCACTGCGGAAGTCACTAATAGTATAATAGTTATTTTTCTGGTGATATTTATATGTCCTGTCATTTGACTCATTTCAGGTGTGACCAAGGGTTTCCAGTACAAAATGCGTGCTGTATATGCTCATTTCCCCATCAACTGTGTCACCACCGAAGGCAACTCAATAATTGAAATCCGTAACTTCCTTGGTGAAAAATACATCAGAAGGGTGAAAATGGCACCTGGAGTGACTGTTGTCAACTCACCCAAACAGAAGGACGAGCTAATCATTGAAGGCAACTCCTTGGAGGATGTATCCAGTTCGGCGGCCCTCATCCAACAGTCCACCGCAGTTAAAAATAAGGATATCAGAAAATTCTTGGATGGACTTTATGTATCTGAGAAGACCACTGTTGTGCTCGATGAAATATAAGGACAGTAAACAACTAATTTGAATAACTTTGTTTTATTCACACTAAAGTTGTCTTTACCATCATGAAGTTTAAAAAACTTAAGGGATGTAGGTATGTATACCTCTCCTATCATATACTCTACAGTAGTGTGAAACTAAGCAATTTATGACAGGCTTCAGATGTTGATGTGGGGCAGAGAAAGAGTGTAATCCATTTGCCCACACTAATTGCTCTTACCTTACATCAGTAAAATATTATTTCTTGTCTATAATGGCTGCTTCCCATTGAGTTGAGTCCAATGTCAACATAGAGACAAAAAAGGTTTGAGATTGAGGTTATGGTACTTCCAATCTGAGTTTGTTGAGATTGGACTGTTACTTCACTACAGTAGATTTATTATAGATTTTTAAACAATACACACAGACACTTTTTCAAATGTCTCTGTCCTGAATAGCAGTATAGCTATTAATTAGGGAAAAATACACTAAAGAAAATAAAGATAATTAATTTTCTTATACATTTGATTCTGAGGCGGTACAAATTTCTCCGGGGGACTGCTAGTATTGTGTTACTTAGATTTTTGGAGTTGGTTCTTTAAGTTGATTGCTAAGGTTAATATGGTAGGGGGATTTAACAAAAGAAAACAATAATAATTAGATTTTCAACGTAAATAATTTTATTCAAACTATTCTATTGAACATCACTAACTCATAAACATTGAACATCTGCAAATATGGATGTCAATTAAAACTACTACAGGTTAAAAACACATTATACACTTAATTAATTTGCACAAACTCGTTATATTAAATAAAATACCTACTTAAAAAAAATTAAATAAATAGCTTTATAATAAACCATTTGAGTGACTATGCTGTTAATACATTCTACAGAACCTTAATAATAAATTAAAATAACCTCTATTATGTACAGTAAGTAACAAAACAAAAGGAACTACGACAAACGAAACCTTAACTTTCAATGAAAATTAATTTATAGCAATGAATTAATTTGTTGAATGTTGTAGCGCTTATCGTAACCTCTTCATTTTGCCAGAAATTTATATTTTATTATAAACATTTGTCATGTGTGAATTAACTAACACTTGTATTATTTCATTATTACACTTGAATAATATCGATAAAATATTTAAGTACCATTATGTATTGTTAATATTTAAAATATATTCGTTATACTACGACACAATTATATAATACTCAGGGGGTAATCATTATTGTTATTAAGGAAATAATTATTAGTAATACATACGCCATCACATAACAACAAATATATTGCAGTAAGCTTAACATGCTTGCTTCTAGTGCCATATTTGCAGATGAGCAGTCAATTATTCCGTAAGAAAATAAAATTCTCAATAAATAAATGTCAAACACTAATTGGTGAGACACTTCACACCATATAACACAATTGCTTACTATAAAAATGATCAACAAACGCCTCACCTAATGTGTTTAGGAGGACAATGGTGTGCACAAATGTCATGAGATTCAATGGTTACGATATAGATTGCCGCTTGAGCAAATAATCCTGATTATGCACGTCTTAGCCTAGCCATGCGTGAGGTGGGTTCGACTACACAGCGTAAGTATTCATCTAGTAAGTATACATTATAATATAGCGTTAACATCACCGGCGCATCGTCTCGTACGATATCAACTATCTGAATGTTGTAATCATATTTAACTCTTAACACTGACGATAATTCAAAGTGTATCTAGCAACCTCAGTAAAATAACATGTATAATACCATTTTAATGTACAATTAATTTACATAGTTAATCGAAGCACAATTAATTTGTGGGCTTTGTCGAAGTAATTAAAATAATAATTCGATAAACTTGCGTTCGACCATAAGTCTCCGTCAATATTTAAATTCGCACTATAAACATAAGCGTAGGGTATAAACGCTATCGATCGCGAGTTGCTGGTTACCAATTTTATTCATATCGTCTCTTTAACGCTCAATTAACTCCGATGTGATATATTAGAGTTGTATAGTTAATCAAGACAGACGTTAAAATTCATACCCTATACAAGTGTGCGCGTGCGCTGGCGCTGGCGCGAGTTGTGGGCCAGCGATAAGACACGTCGGCATCAGAGACATTCACGCGAAAGACGTACAACCGATACCGCACCTCGCTTATAAAATACAAGCAACTGAGGGCGGCGCCCGGACATTGATGCGCAAATTTGAAGAGTTCACACAGAAATATAGGGCTAAAAACATCTGAGCCGCACTTTCGTGGCATAATATATTATGGCGAGTGGATTCGAGGCACTATAATAGGTACTAGTCGAGTAGTACGGGCGAGGCGGGCTCGCACGCTCACAGCGGGTCGCGGCGCGGCACCCACACGGCGGGCCCGCTCTCCGCCGTGATCACCGCCTTCACCTTCGCGTAGATCTCCTCCGGCGTGTCGCCGGTCACCACCGCTGCACACGAAACAATCATTTTATTATGACCTTGCAGTGCCAAAAACTACTCTTTCAGTTTCAAGGCGTTTGGACCGGCCACCCTTCAATTTCCCTGAACAGTTTTTCTTGATATTAACCTGGGTTGTAAGCTATCATCTAACTAAGGTAAATTTCATCGAAATCCGTCGATTCGTTTTTTATGATGCACGAACAGATAACACAAAAAAGAAATATATGGCAGTAGTATTTAAAATTATAGCATTCTGTATTTAATATAATACAGCCTAAGATTATTGTTTCAAAAATATTCGGTGTTATGCCCGCAACTCTACCAAGTTAAGTATTATTATTATTTAGAATAGATTGCAAAATCTATTGTTTTCTGTATCTTATAATTATATTTTCCAAAAGGTACCTACCAGTGAAATATTCGGCGAACTCTTGTTCCATTTTCAGTGCACGTTCGTACGTTTTCTTTGCTTGTTCTTCAGTCATTCGCTTATTCATTTCCCTGAAAACGATTAATACGTTAAACACGTGTTGTAAATACGACGGTAGTCGTCATCACTCGGGTCCACGCTTAAATACTTACATAATGGATTCTACGCTCTTTGGTTTTATAAATATGGCAATAGGATACAGTTGCGCCACTTGTAATCTCTTGATAGCGTTACCGCTTACATCCAAAATGCAATGTTTGCCCTAAAACAAAACATAGCTGATTAACAAATACAAATCACACAAGTCTCCTATCTATGCTTCTTGCTATACGAACGGTTTTCCCGCCACACGACTCTGTTAGTCAATTGTCTCAGACAATTAATATAAACGTTATATACCACCAACTACACTGCATTATTTCCCGCTGGGGTTCAAATTCGAGTGACAAACTTCAGCGAACAATCGCTCGTACGAAAAAACGTGACGGCGCGGTTTCCCGCGATTACGTCATGCGGCTGCCAGTTCTTATGTGAGAAGTTGTCGTTCCGTGTCTGCGACCCTCAATGGTCATAGCGTTATAAAATATCCTGTATGCTAGTTCATTCAGCGACATGAAGCTCTCTATCAGTGCGATTTTTCAGAATCGGATAATTAGTGTCTGAGATTGACTCCTACACCATAAAAACGTACAACTTTACTTCTTTATAATATTGTGTTCCTAGCTAATAAGTACAAACCTACTTAAGATCTTGTGTACCATACATAAAAAAACTTTTTTTATTTTGTTCGTCAAAATTTTGGTCTAGTTTCGCCCATTCTAGTAAGAGCACATTATCCAAGGGTAGCCTATATATATTGATAGTACTGTCGTATGTACCTTTTCGGCGACTTCTCTGACGGATGCGACCGAGGTGCCGTACAGGTTCTCATTGTACTGGCCTGCCTCGATGAAGAGATGGTTCTGAATATCGCGCTCCATCTGCTCGCGGCTCGCCACAAAGTGGTAGTCGCGACCGTCCACTTCGTAGTCCCGGCGGGGACGGGTCGTGTCTGCGACACAAAATAACGAATCAATCACATCGATAATTTTTACAATGTTGCAACAATATTGTCTAATCCCACTCATTGACAGCCCCGCCAATTACCGCTTTTTTAACATCCTAATCAGCTGATATTTCTCGGCGTCGAACTGGAATAGAATTGTTCCAACCAAATTACCACTTGTTGCAATGGGCGATAAATAATAACAGTAAGACATCAATATAAATGTTCGATTACTCACGAGGCACGCAGCTGCCGAATTTATCAGGGAACTCCGATATTAGGTCGTCGTTTATTCTGTCCTTGAGTGGGCCCAGGATAATGACAGGCCGCGTGTAAGTAATAGTCAACTGTTGGACCGTTTCGTACGATAGCACCGTTTCATCTTGACCTGTAAAACGTAACGTTTAAAGTGCAAATCGCCATGCCCCTCGTGTTATCTAAGGGATCGTTGGACCTGTCAGATGCCCATATACCAAATTCCGATTTGTTTGTGTAGAACATTCGTGCTGATGGTGCGCGTAAGTATCAAAATGTTGTATGTGCAAAACGTGTGCTGCAAAATCAACCTCTGCCCACAGAGTAGTCTTTGGTGACGACACATTTTATTAGAGGCGGATACCTCATTGCCCAACACCAATCAATCAAGAGACTACTATATTTATACAGTCGGTACCAAGTATCATAGAATCATCATAGCCAACTCCAGCTGATCTTATGGCAAATCAGCTGTACCTACTACTTTGTGAAACACTTCTTGTTTTCCAATATTGGAGAAATATATTCATTTCCAGTGACGTACTACTTTGACTCTAACTTGACTTGAATATAAATTATCGTCTTGCTTAGTTTCAGTAAATCTAAATAAGATCTTATCACGACGTATCACCGTGACAAGTTTTATCGAAATCCGTCCAGAATTTCTCCCGTGACGCGTGTTCACGGACAATATTTCAAAAAATGGCTTATTCCACCTCTGTATCAATAATAACTCCCAATTATAATTAACCAAAAATATTGAATGTACAGACAGACACGACCCTGTTACAATGTTATTACGTCAAAAGCCTAGTGGTTAACGTGTACATCTTATAATCGAGAGGTTACAGGTTCGTTGCCCACTCCCTGCAAAAGCTTTAGTAGAGTTGATGGGGCTAACGGCACTAGTAAAATTGTGTTGAGAGTTAATAGATATTATAAATAATAATAAATATGACATAACTAGAAACTAACGCTATTTAATCTACATTGACAAGGTTTTTGTTATCAAAATAACTGATTTATATACCTACCTAATAAACACTTGCATTCTAATAAAAATAAGGTATACAACTTGACACAAAAATTATAAATAATACTTGACCAAACTTTCTTAAACTAACATCATTATATAATGTTTAATACAGCTATAATCTATTTCATGTCAAATTGTATGTTTAACGGATTCACTAAATTACTGTAAATAACATGAATGTATTTCACTACCAGCCAACATTAAATAAACCTTATGTTTTAAGAACATGTTATCAAGGTTTTCTTTTATTGAATCTTGGCTCCCAAATGCCCATAATACAGCCGTCAGCTAAGTGTATAATAAGCAAATATACACAACAATTATTATGTCAGCGATCGCTAGGCTAATAAAATAAATACAGCGCCCCTAAACATAGGAAGCGACAAAACTAACTCTAAAAATAAACCAGCACAGCGTAATATTGAAAACTGAAAAACAAGCTCGAATGAGTATGTCGTGATATCGATCGTAACACCTGAGACATGCCAGTGACGTGAGGTGTGGAACTAAAGGCAAAGCGCGTATATCCGTGCGTTCATGCTCGGCGCCCGAAGCGTCAGCCAGTGTGCCAGAGGCGGCTCTCGTGTCCTCGTGTGCTTCCAGTGGCCCCCTCCCCCTGCCCCCCACACCCGCTCCCACACTCCCGCAGCGGACTACCGACGCAGCCGAGGCTCGGCTGTGCCGCTTGCGACGCGTACATTACGTGTTACGTGCCCGAGCCCGTGGCCGAGTGCTACTGACCCCGCCGTGTACCAAACGATTTTCAAATAATGATCACACTGTCGTGAGCTCGATGGTAATATTTTCGAGTGCGGAGAGGCTATTAGAATAATCGCGTTGTATGAATTAAGAAACAACTGAACATAAAGAAAATATGACAAATCATAAAAAAAAAACAACTGGAGTGTTATTGAAATGAAAACTACGTTTCTAATTGATGATCATAACCAGAATGCGGGAGGTAAGGTAACGGCTACGGCACTCTCAAGCTACGCCTCACTCCCAAAACTTACACTCGTCCTCGAGATAAATGAGCGTTATCTCCTCCATCATGGGAAGTTCCACTCGGTACAAGATTTCCCCTACACGTAGAAAAATTCACGTTAAAATTTACTCAGCAATTTGCGTCCGTACGACAGGCACGGTACCAGGAAGGGGAACCTCCTCCGTTTGAGCAGAAATACCGACATATTATCCGGCCACACGTTAGCGTTTTGTAATTAGCAGTACTCAAGAGTACATAATAGCGCTCAGGAAAATAAACAGCAAATAAAAATACGTTTCGTTGTATAGGTGATGTTTAACATGTACTCGGCTTGGGTTAGGCAACTAGAAGCACGGGACGGCGGCCGGACGTGCCTCAAACCAACCCGTGTGCTCGCTGCGATCACTTCCCAGAATCAACATAAACTACATGTGGAACACAAAGTCGAAGTTTCTACACACGCACCACACACCCTTGTTCATGTTGCCATTATTTAAATTTATTTTTAAGATGTACCACCACAAAAACTGTTTAGTTTTTTTTTATAACCAATTCCAGTAGTAGATTTCCAACATAGTTGTGTGGTGTGTATAGTTACAGGGCTGCGTTTACGGTACTCACCCAGTGTAAAATTTACACTGGTTAAACACAAAATACCCCGTTTCAGAGACTACGCGAGGGGAAAATTATACCAGGTACAATTTACACTGTCCCGTTTACGAACGGCCGCTGGTATAAGCTTTCCCTTAAATTAAATGCCTTAATTAATTAATTTTCCCTATAATTTAATTTATTTTAGTGTAAATTAATTAGCGACCTCAAATGATCGCTAAAATTTACTCTCCTGTCAGATTAACTCATCTCATCAAATCGCAACTGAAGCCAATTATTTGACAGGTATAACAATAGAATTTGACAGCTAGTATTGATATAAAGCTATGACACCGTTCAACGAACGTCGTTTGTGTAATACGTAAACGCACCCCATAATAAAAAAAAAAACTACCAACACTGAGGTAATGAGTACATAGCTTGTCATCGGGTCGCTCGCAACATCATATTATTTGGCAAGCCACAATGATAATGGCGACACAGGGAAATTATTACTACACCTATATTTTTATTATAGGCATCACCATGCTTCTCCATACATACTACAAGCGATAATTTACTCACATAGATCCGGCACATGGTGTATTAGAATAAATAGAAGTAAAAATATAACAATTCACTACACTCTGTGATGTTTTGTGTCCGGGAGACTTGGGTTGCATTCCGAGACGCGGTAATATCGAATCATCGCGCTGACACCCGTTCCGAGTCATCGTGAGCGCGACTACGATATCCCGTGTGTCGTCACGGATGACGTCATTTCATTCGCCATCTTGCGATATCACCGCCTATATAATATATATAATAATTCCAGCCCTTTTTTATGTCCCACTGCTGGGCACGGGCCTCCCCTCAATGCGAGGGGGTGTTTTTAGGCGATAGTCCACCACGCTGGCCCAGTGCGGGTTGGCAGACTTCACACATCTTTCGAGGGGTTCTCTCAGACATGCAGGTTTCCTCACGATGTTTTCCTTCACCGTTTAGCAAGTGATAATCTTGGTTGGAAATGAGATTCGCACGTGAAAAATCCCAGAGGTGGAACCTGCAATCCTCGTTACCGAGGCAAGCGTTCTACCAACTTGGCTATCACCGCCTATACTCCAACCAAAATTACGGTGACCGCCGCTGTGAAACTTAAAAGTAAAGTTTGTGTTCTTTTGGATTAGTATTGACTTTTGAAGTTAGGTAAATAGGAATTTTCAGATTTTCAACATCACTCATTTTTTATTTATAATGTGTAGGCATTTATTTATTGAATTTGTTTATTTAATTATTTGTGTATTATTCTTATTTATTTGCAGATAGGAAGTTGTAGCGATTGATTTTTCCAATTTGACTATTATACACTAAACTAGATATTCAATAATGTGACCTTTCGTAGTGGGTATCACAGACCGTAGGGCTAATAGTAAAACGTTTATACTATAACTGACGGAATATACATTTTACGGTTTCTGTTTTTAGGTTAAGAATGAACACTGAGTGCCCTAACGAGCGTCCAGGGCTCTAAGTCTGCTAACACAATCGATTCATAATCAAACAGCAACCGCATAGTAACTGTCACTTTTGACAGATAATCATTGATAGAACAAAACCGTCATAAACACCATTACAAATCGGAACGCAAAATAACAACGTGAACTCTGTCAGCAATATTAGCGCGTCTCAGAATGCAACCTGGATTTGCGGTACTTTGAAGTGTGTATTACCCATATTGTGTTGGAATTCAATTGTTTTATGACATAAAATACGTATAATACATCAATATGTTATAATAAACCGGAATAAAATACTATGTTGGACAATGGCTACTCGATTACATTACGAAAACAAAATATACATTATAATTATTTTATACTGAAAACAATAATGTACCTACTAAGGACTATCAAACATTGCGAGTGTAATTCGTCTATACTTCAATAATATGCTTCGTACTATACAGAAGCAGCCTTTAATTTGGAACGCATTTAAGGTTGATTATCGTACAGCAAACGAAAGCGGTATTATTTTGACTGACGTTACTAGGAGCAACTGCTGTCAGATATGTCGAAATATACGATATACGACCTTATATCATTACAAATGTCATAGAACATATTTAGGAAATGGGTCCCATATTAATGATCAACCGACCGTACTATCAAATTGATAGAAGTTACAATACATTTACAATGACATTACAAAATATTTTTAGCACTAACACGTTTGTAATGGTATTATTAATGACTGTAACTATATATAAATACGAAGGTAAAACTCTAACCAGATTACGTAAGTTCAATGGATCCGGTTAGATCGTTACTTTGTTTCAAACAATACATAGCCAGAACCGATGAAACATTTTGATCGTCCTTAGTAATAAATACCACTCATTTCGATAAATAAAAATCACCAATTCTGTAGAGCTTAACATATTATTCACTTCACAACCGTGAGACGTGAATGTTTTGTGGTTAGAATAAGCGAATAGCTCCAATGTAAACGGCCTATCGTCAAAGTAGTGGTTATTAGCAGCCGCATGAAATAAAAAACTGCGTAATGACCTACTAACGATTAACAGCACAATAGCGAGTATAATAAGTAGGGGGGGTAACGGGAATGTGCACTTACCGTCCGCGTTAGCGTCCTCCTGCGTGTAACAAAGCATGAAAGCTGTAACAAAATCGTTAAATTAGTCGTTTGTGCAGCGAAGCGCCCACGTTGTATTGTATACAAGTTAGAGAGATGCGCCGAAACCTCGCCCAAAGTAATATCAAGCCCAAACAAATCTCACATTTGAGAATTTTACCGGAGTGAAAATAAGCTCGGATATATAGATTCGAAATATAAATAACTCAACCGGCGACCCTAGGGCTGGGTATTTCCTCGCTCAGCGAGTAGCTTTGACTATTCAGCGAGGAAATGCGGCTAGCATCTTGGGCACGCTGCCGCATGGGCGAAATTTTTTACACTTTTTGTAGCTTTTCTATACTCTTTTTAATTTATATTAGTTTGTAAATATTTAAGTTATTTTCTTTGTAATACAAAATAAATATAGAAATATCCATTTTACCAACAATAACAGACATCTAAAAATGTTCATGTTTAATATTATGGTTTTATATATCTCTCCACACGGGCTGTACCCGGATCTTTAAAAGGCTTGCGTGCGGACATGGGTCCAACGCGTAGAGGCGGCTTTTTTGAGATTTAGTAACGTTATGTTAGCCACATGTTGGGGCGAAATGCTGAAAATGATAGCATAAACAGCGAATTGACCTCAGCAGGCGGAGGAACTATATGGAAAGATAATTGGAACTATGGATTGCGGATTAGGTGGGTATGGGATGGGAATATTGGAAGGGTTGCGGACACCAGCCATAATTAGCTTTTATCTAACTACTATTGGCAGGTGGTGACTCGCCGCTCTTTAGGCGGGCCTCCTAAAAAGGCCAAAGCTACATAAATTTGGGGGAAATTCTATGCATAAAAATCCACAACAGTGGGTTGATACAGTCTGAAGAATAAACTAGTATTCGGCGCATCTCTATAAACAACCCAGCCCCAGTGACGTACGCTCGTGACATTTTATCTGTTGATGATTTGCCGCATGAACGGAAGATTCTTTGCCGTTATTATATGAACACAATGTCATCCAAATACCACTGCACTATATAATACATTGTTTATGACATTGGTTCACAGTGTGCGCGTGCGCAGTGTGCTGTGATTTTAGTGACATGTAACGCTCTCTGTATACGCGCGGATACTTACGTTCTTGATCTGAACCATCTTCAGATTTACCATCCTCTCGACTCTTCATGAATGGGAACTTTCTGCTAAACGACAGTGTCTTCTTTTTTCTTTCTAATGTCGATTGGCTCTGGAATATTTGATGGAAATTTAAAAAGTTAGAAAAATTACCCTCAAATTATTACTGTTATGTAAAATATTTTAATTAAAAAAAATGCTTTGCAATGACATTGTAGATGCATTTAAAACTTCTATAACTATGGGGGCTTTATCTAAACTGAAAAGACGCCACCTTATGCCTAAGAAAAAGTACAGCAGTTTTATTTCAATGCATGTGACTTGTCAGTATCACGACTCGATTAGTTCGTAGTAAACTACTTCCTGTAATGATGGTCTCAGTTTCGAATCCTGGTAGGGACAAACTATGTGTGATGAGCACTAATGTTTATACCTAAGCCATGAAAACATAATTATACAGAATGAGACAGAAAGGGAATACTAAGCCTTGAACCTGCGCTTTTAAAGTAATTGGGTATCATTATGTTAAGTACGAATTTAAATCTCAATTAAAAAAATAATTTGCTCACAATAATCACGATTGTCATTTTGTTCAAAAATCAAAAATAATTTCTTAAAATACGACGTATCGAAGTTCAGATTTTTTTTTCTTTAGTTCTGCATTCACATAATTATTACAAAAGCGCTAAAGAGGCTCAAATTTAAGGCTTAGTATAACAAATCTTAATCATCCTGTATGCTGGGATCGCCCCCAGTCCATTGTACACATATATAGTTAGTATAGTCGGCGATAGTATTATTATTAGCACAGAGCTGTGCTTGGCGCCCACCGTGCTGACGGGCGTGCCCTGGCCCTGGAACTTGACCTGGCGGTCGCGCGCGCGCTGCTTGCGCTCCCAGCGGCGCTTCGACGGGATGATGCCGATCGCGTCCGACTCCGTTTTGTCCAGCCGCCTGACGACACAATGGAAACCAATATATTTCTGCCATCACGAAACAATTATAAGTATGGCATTTGAAGATACTCTCGAGTACCAAGTCTACCCTAAAAATATTTACTAAGTGTGAAGTTTCTACCTAATTCTCTAAAGGATTGGAATGAATACGAACGGACGGGAGGCTATTTTGTGTATTTTTTACGGTTTCCTAGTAACAAAGTGACTGTAATGATATACCATACATGAATAAAAGATTACCTAATTCTGATAACTATGACCATAAATGCATCCTATGGTAATCGCTCTGATTGGCGGCAACGTCAAAAAAAAAATACAATAAAAATCCATAACTTGAGTAAACAAAAAAAAATAAAAACACTAGCCGGCAGTGAGCCATGGGGTTATTGACAAAACTGGCCCACAGCAATTATTCGTATCAATTCAGCGTGATAACTGTGTTTGTCCGACTGAGAAGACTATTTAAATGTGGTCACCCTATATTACATTCTTTGATGATCCTGTTCGCCTAGGCTTGGCCAACATAACTTGGCCGTCATAGGATATTTAGGTCAAAATAATTGTAGTCGAGTTCTGTTTATATTCGATTATTTGTTCTGCGCAAACTGAGACCAAAAATATTCAATCTCACCTCGCTTGCCACCATTCATCGTCTGATGCGTTGGTAACGTGAAGAATGTCTCCGTATCTGAACGGTAGTCCCCTTGACGGCAGACCGTCGTCTCTCACCGGGTCATAGTCAAACAGGGCTCTGAAAATAAAAAAAAAATACTCTAATAGTACAATGAAATGAAAACTGAGCTTTATTTAGATAGATTTAAGGTTATTTTGGCGATGCCAAAGAAGGGATGTTTTATGATGAACTCACCTCACATACAAGGACTTCTTTTGCGATGTTCTCAGTAGTGTATGATGTTGTTTGAGTTCATTTATACGCGCTTCGAATTTATTGTACTCCTGAGGCCTATACACTACTGTTAACTTCACTTGCTGTCCTGTGCTCTGAAATATTAGAATATCGATTATAAAATTAGCTGAGGTTGATAAGTTATCGTCAAATCTTTTATTTCGTATGGGCCCACGGGGCACTAACAATAAATTATCAGTCAAACTAGATTGGAACGGGGTCTCAACTGAGTCGACGAGAAGGTCCAGCTAGAAACTGAAAACTTTTTTACAGTTATTAAAATCGCTATGCAAGTATGTTACATTAGTTGCATAGTTTAGGGGCCTTTCATAATAAAAAACACGAGACTTTCATGGCGCGACCATGTCCGTCTGTCAGACCTGATTATTTCAGCAACTACTAACGCTATCCATTTGTTATTTTTTGCGCGTTTTATTAATAAAGTATGTTGGTTACGGTACCTTCAAAGCTTTGGCGGCCTGCTCGTGCGTGGCGTGCGTGATGTCGAGGTCGTTGACGGCGAGCAGGCGGTCGCCGCGGCGCAGCTGCGCGGCGCGCTCGGCCGGGCCGCCCGCCAGCAGGAACGACACGTAGATGCCGTGCCCGTCCTCGCCGCCCACGATGTTGAACCCCAGCCCCGCCGCGCCCTTCTCCAGCTCCACCACGCGCGGCTGCGCCTCCTCCCCGCACTCCCCGCCCTCGTCCCCCTCATCCGCGCCCGCCCCCGCCCCCGCCCCCGCGCCCGCCCCGTCCTCGCGCCGCAGCGAGTTGGCCGCGCTCGACGCTGCACACATCACACTCTTTATTGCACACCGTATACGTTCATTATTGATATAAGTGTGGTGGTATTAAAAACAACGATATATTTTCGTGATAATTAAATTCTAATATAATAATTATTATAATAAATAATAATATATAAATATAATAATTATAATAAAAATGAAAGCAGTTCGTTGGTACACACATCACTTGAGATCAGCTGAACCGATTTGGTATTTTTTTTATGTTTGTAATAGTCCGAATCCGGTTTGTTGCGTAAGATTTTTTTTCGTAAAGAAATAAAGTTAATAGTATTTTATTTAAGAGAACCAAATTTTAAAAACAGTAACGGAACTATCACTCCTGTATAACACAGTATGGATGAACACAGATGTTTGTTTGATTACATAATGTTTGAACTAGCAATCTTGATTGGCATTGGCCGAGAGGCCCTTTCTCATATTGGACAAGGCTAAGATTCGTTTAAATATACAAATGTATAAAATAAATAAAACACCAATTGATTGTCGAGTACCTCAATCAGTAGCTAGGTTGATGCGTTGCGCAGTATTTTTAGGGTTCTGTAGCCCAAGGGTTAAAATGAAGCCGTATTTAGAAAGATAAATCCCGAAAGACTTCGGATATGCAATGTGTGTGCATTGCAGACTAATCGTAATTTTTAAAACCGAAAATACAATAAAACATTAGTCGGCCTAACTCTAATACTGAGGTCCCTGGGGGCTTTAGGATAATGGGACTTCTATACCTATGGCAATGGACTATTTCATTGATAACAGGCAAAAGAATCACTTTGATAAATAAAATTCAAGATTCCAATTTTAAATGAATAGATTATTATAAGATAAGACAGTAATCATCATGCAATTTATGACCAAAAATGGTGATTTTGGTTATCAATTGGTGATCTTTTGGTGACCCTTGCACGGAGTGGCCAATGGCAAAGAGGGGTCTATATAAGGTTTTTTTTTTGGTTTTGACCATATCCTGGGTCATGGTCTGCCACTTCTCCACTAACAGAGGTCAGAGCCCTTGTTTTATTTTATTTTGCTGCATGTGAGTTAGTCTGATTTTAAGGTTTTTATGAATTTACGGGTTTTATCTATATAAGGTTGGCGATCTAGGTATGTCGGTGGTTGTGTGACTCACGCGTGTTGGCTCGCGAGGCGCGCGGCGAGGGCTGCGCGAGACGCGGCGCGGGCACCAGCACGAGCTGCACGCGCTCGCCCGTCGCCTTCAGCGCGCCCACCGCGTCCTCGTGCGTCACGTTGCCCAGGTCCACGTCGCCCTGCTGCACACGCACCACAACACCGCCGTTCATATACTGACGTATTTTAATGGCAACATTGGCCTGGCCTTATGACCTGGCCTGACCTTATGGCCTGGCTCGCGCCCAGTATGAGGACCATCGTTATTAACTTGATTATAGGTAACAATGTAACAATCTAGGCAAGTATGCTCCATCGTAGATCTCATCGTCAGGAGAGATCGAGATCAAATACTTGTCTATAAAGTAATAAAAAAAAACAAGTAAAATGGCGAAACAGTGTTCTCGGCCGAGTAAACAAGATTGATATGTACCAAGCACTGCTTACATCTACCCAGTACGCGGTCGAGAGGCCTGACTCCGCTGGCTGGTCTCGCCATTCTACCCGTTATGTATAATGGAATATCTTTCATTTTTAGTTGTTTATAAATTAAACATGGTATGTTGGCTACTTAAAATAGGAAACTGTATAGATGGGAATTTAGTTGTACTAACAGCGGATCATGTCTTGTAACAGATCTCTTATTTATCTTTGCAACTTAACCCTTAATAGCCTAGTTTCAATTTTGATACCAATCTTTTAAACCGAAAAAAACTAATAGTAACCACTAATAGTAACACTAATAGTAAACAACATTACTATTAGTTTTTTTTATGGGTTGGCTGTACGTATTTTACTGTTGTATAATATTCTTTCCAACGAAATTAAAAAAAAAAACAAATGTCATTATTATTAAACACAGTAACATTAAACACAGTAATATTAAAAATAAATCACTTTCGTAAATCAGGCTACTAAGGGTTAACAAAAATAATACGACCTATGTTAGTTAAAGTCCATCTATCACTCACACATTGTATAAAAAGAAGCTCCGTCTGTCTATTTGTATAAATGCGCAATTTTTGAGTCACTGAACAGATTTGAATGTGATTTTCACTACAATAGCTTTTTATTGAAATAATGACGAAAATAAACACGTAAGTCGCGGGCGAAGCGTGTTAATTATAAAAAGCACATCGATAAGTTTTGGGATACAAGTGTCAACAAACCGGCTTTTTACTGAATAAGAATAACATGCACTCACCGAAGTATTTTTGACCATAAGCAGTTTATCGCCGACCCTCAACCGGCCGTCCCGGTGCGCCGCGCCGCCGGCCATTATCTTAGTCACGTATATGCCGTTATCGCCGGGAATATGTTGGTTCCCAAGGCCACCCGCTATGCTGAAGCCAAGACCGGACCCGCCTTTCACCAGTTCTATCTCGACAGATTCCTCCTTATTCGACACTTGTGACACATTTAATGTGTCTTCTGTGACACGGCGCCGCACTTTCTGCAAAGATTAACGAACGACTCATTACTATGTAGTTGACATAGTTAAAGACAGGTGAGCTGGCCAGTGAGTCACGTCTGCGGCGGGACCGACAGCCATGATTGTAAAGTAGTCCTTGAATGAAGGTCACGTACTGGATTGTGCCGTGTAGGGTGTTCCCCAACACACTATTTTGGATAGAAACTGGCACTTAGCATTGCTAGAATGTTTCGGACGGGCGTGAGTAAATTTACATTTTAGTGCCGTATAACCTACCTATTTGTTTTCAAATTCCAACAGTTAAATCTAATAAACAAGCACTGGCATATCACATATAAAAATATTGTTCCTGGTTAGTTTGAGTATATTGAAAGTTTGAAAAAAAAATAAGTCAATTCATTTATTTTGTATAGGCCTAAGGGACTCTTAGTAACTCTCCTACCGGATGGAAACACGACCTACCGTAGCTGAAATTATGATCAACACGACGACCGATAAAAGAAGAATTTTATCGATAAAAAGTCTAAAATCTCGATTATTGATATCCTGCGATTATTGATTAAATTCTTAGATAATGACAAGACATCACAACATTTTGTGTAGTAGTGATTACATTGGATAACACAAACAAGTTGCTCACCAGTCTAACGCTGCTGCCAGCCTTCTTCAGCGCGTCAACTGCGTCAGCGTGCGTTACATTTTCCACATTTGCATCATTAACCTGGACAAAAAGCATAAATAGGTGACCAATCAGAAACTGCCGTTAAGCTGTGACCCAGTTATTATTATTATTTGACAGTTGCAATATATTTTATTACATTCAGACAAAATTAATTATTTTTAAAGAATCAATTAACTTTTCCGTGGTAAGTATAGGAAAACATCGCGAGGAAACCAGCAGTTCTGATAGAACCTCCCGAAAGACATGTGAAGTCCGCCAACCCGCAATGAGCCAGCGTGGTGGACTATGGCCTAATCCCCCTCGCATTGATGGGAGGCACATGCCTCACAGTGAGAATAAAATGGCTAGTATTATTATTTACAACCAAAATAAGGTAACAAATTAATTTTTCAGCTGAATACTCATCATCAGATATGTATATGATTTATCAAATCTGTAAAACACCACAAAACTTCAAAGTGAACAAGCCGAATTGCTGGATGTTACCAAGCTTATCAAGAAATGTTGAACAAACTGACCTGTAATATGGCATCGTTAATTAGCAACTGGCTGGCGGCAGCGGCGCCCCCCGGGATCAGCTTGGTGACGTAGATGTGCGGGTCGTCGGCCACGTGAGGGTTGTCTCGGCCGCCGGCGATGCTGAAGCCGAGCCCCGCGCCGCCCGCGCGCGACAGCGCTACCGTCAGGTACACGTACCCCTCCTCGCCCTGCGTACGCTCACCGCCACCGCCCTCTATGCCATTCACCTGTAATGGCTGTCCAGATTGGATGTAAAATATGTTTGTGCAATAATTTATAAATAAAAACCTTAAGTCTGGTCTAGGCCAGAAATTATGGGACTCAGTTACTTATATCAGAATATCAATATAAAGGTAAAAATATTATAGATATATGCTATTATAATTGCTCTAGGATATAAATTACCTTGTTACATACTATAGCTTCCGCCCATCCTGAAGCCATAGATTTTGCTTTGGTGGTTAGCATTGGTTGTAGCAAGATGAAATATAGCCTATGCTACACAATTATAGTGTAATTTACTATCAGTGAAATAATTTTCAGAATTGGATCAGTAGTTCTGGGAATAGCCCCTACAAACATACACTCTCTATAATTATAGAGTATAGATTTATCTATTTATAATTACCTGCTTCATATCTGGTGATGTGATGTGAGCCTAGAAATAAATTGACTAATTAAAAGCCAGTCTCATTACAGTGTGAATCATTGAAGTGACAACAACTTAATTAAGAATTAGTAAAGATATTTACATATAAAAAAAGTCATAAGAAATTGCCTAGATCCTAAAATTTTATAAATTTAATTTTCATTCATATAGGTATTATGATAAGAGAAGTAATTTACTCAGTTCTAGATAAAAATTACATAATAATGTTAGTAATAAACAGATGTAGGTAGGAAATTGTTTACATACACACATTGGTAAGTTTATAGTCAATGCTGTGTTGTGAGCCAGAAGAGTTGTCATCTGACAATGGTGAAAATCCATTAAGAAATATTTAATGATCTGCTAGGAATCAAAGTGTGGCCTTCATGGTACCTACTCACCGTGTCAAGGTTAAACAAGGATGAGACTTTCCGTAGGAATCCATTATGCGATTTTTTCTTCCGTCTTTCTGTCATTTTCGGGACTCTGTGTGCATAGCCGTCAGGGAATATATTTTTGTGTCCGTACTACACTATGTACACTTCATGCATTGTTAGTTACACACTTGTGTCCACTTTCAGCTTACTTGACGATGTCCGGCATGCACCATTCTCTACCTAGAACCCACAACTAACTTGCACCAAAACATATCAACATTTTGCGACCTTTTTCAAGGAATGGAACCTCTTTTTCATGTTTGCTGGTAATCCCATATTTAAAGCCTTTTATCATGATAGCTTAGTTTTAAACTGCAGTAGGCCTTATCTGATGAATGTACAAATTTGCCGAGCCCTTTTTTGATAGCGATTTTAGTATGTATGTATGGCTAGGAGATTATTAGGCGTGTTACCAACTTGTGTTCGATGATAGGATGGTATGATATGAATGTCAAAGCGATGAACCTTAATTAGAATGTCCGTGTTACATTATTAGTGTGCAATTTATGTTCGTTTGACAATAGTATCGTATTATATTGTAGGTATATAACAACCATGGGCGAGTAGCAGCGAATTGTTATCAAGCAAAACTAACTCCGAAGTCGCATTAGTCTCACCAAGAATTGAAAACGTTCCCAGAGTGTAAAGAAATTACTAAACGTTTAAAAATAGATTAGTGTTTGGCCTTACTTGCAACGAATACGAAATCTCAGCAGTGTGAATGTCAAAATTTTGTTTGCAATATCATTTCACTGATTATCATATTTTAGCAGTATACTTTCAGTCGATGTAGCGTTCGTACGTCATTGACACAATTGTGAAATTTAACGGCACCAATCCACACAACGAACAAACGTTAGCGCACATATCGCCGAAAACTTGTACTATATTTTAGGTTATAAATAGTACTACGAGACGCGAAACATCGTCCATCCGCCATTACCGTCCACTTGTTTTATCTAGCTAGCGCCCTGTTCGTTCAGCCACTTTCGTAAACGTCACGTCACGTCATCAAAATAAAAAAATCATCGATCCACCACCCGCTCGATCCACAACTTTACTACGGTTCTTCAGACTTTCAACTATGTACAAAAGATGGCGCTGGTTGCTGTTTCGAAGAAAGATTCAGATATAAAAACTATAACTGGATTTTCACCATTGTTTTGATGTTTTCATTTATTATACTTACCTATTTCTGTAAGTATAAGTGTAGATTATTTTTATAACTTGACTTTAACTGATAAGTACTAGTTACTAGATACAACGAACAGACTAAAACTCTTACGCTACGCCACCTAATAAGTACATTTTATTGGTAGCTGACTATCGTGGATAAAATAATACTTGTAAGAATAAGTAAGTATAAATAACAAAATTAGTCTAGAAAAACTTGCATTGATATAAGTTATTGCTGTTTCTAGGTATTGCCCAATATATTGTTGCAACTGCGTATATTGTGCAATAATACTATGAAAGTAGGATAGGATGAAATTCTTACCCATCTAGTGATAAATCTACCCTTATAAAATCCAAAATAGATACTTCCGGTTTCTGCAACCGACGACCGGATGTACCCACTTAGATACGTTATTAAATTTTACTATTATTAATAGTCTTAGATTTCCAACAATAACCTACTTACCTACTGTAAAACCACAGTATATAAGGTGTAACAATAATAGTGTAAAATATTTAAACGGGGTGAAATATTTTACACTATTTTTGTAATACCTTATATAATACATAATACAAATTATGAAATAGGTAATAATTTTAGGTAAGTAAGTACCTGTTCCGATACATACCTATTGGCTCGAGATAGAACCAGGGCCCACTTTTGACAGATATTGTATGGGATATTTGTCAAAAGTGACAGTTACTATGCGGATGCTGTTCGATTCTGAATCGATTGAGTTAGCAGACTTGGGGCCCAGATAGTTGACTAATGTTAGACTAAACTAACGTGTAAACAAACCTTCGTTGAATCCGGCGTGTCATTGCGCGATTCAGTTTTTCTGTTGTTATCCTGAAGAAAGGCATTTGACACATTTCTGTACTCGCTTTCCTCAGTGTGTATCTGGAAATCGTGTTCGAATAAATAGGTAGGTGGCAATTAACTTAGACCTACAAATTACACGTGCACAACTTAAAATAGCAAGCTTATACTATTAGGTGGGTAGTACTTTACTTATCTAAGCACTTTAAACGACCATTAACACACATACTTTCCAACACTTAAACAAGAGTGTACATGGGTACAAGTCCCGGTGACCTGAACGAAAGGGCCTTTTCTAAAAGTAGGTACTCAGATTATGTACTTTATCTGCTAGTAATATACAGGTTGATTCAGAACGGCATGTGCGCAGCCAGAGTTATCTTCGAGTTAGGGGAAAGCAAGGAAACTAAAATTGAACCATTAGCTATTCTACGTCAAAAAATCTAACGCCGAATAGGAAGTCGCTCTTTCATGATAGTCAAATCATTTGAGATACTATAGAGGAATATCATTTCTTGGCTAGATTTAGGTCAGCTGCATCTCATTGTGGCTACGCCTATCAAAATCATTATGTGAAGTCAGAATTTGGATACTTCAGAATAAAAAAAATATTTAGCCGAACATCACTTTTGTTATATTATTGGGAAAAAAAATTTTTTCCACCTCAATCTTAATTCTGACTTACCACAGTGTTTAGAAAAGTGCTAAAGAAGACCAGGTTTCTGGGTTAGTATACCCTTTCTACCTAGGTAGGTAGGTACCAAGTGTTATCGTTATCTACGGTGACATCTGCCCTACTCCTTAAAGCTCATAAAAGATCTCATATGTAACTATATGTGCCAAGCTTGTTACGTAGTTATTCATGTATTCCCTAGTGTTCACATTGGAATAATAGTGACCCAATAGTAATTAACTTTGTATTACAATTATCATAGGAATATTAGGAAGGGTAGGAATTTCATAGGTGCCTACTAAGTAGGTAGTTACCTATGATGACAATTCATAAATCGGTTCCCTACGCCCGAGTTGATCGATTGACCTATAATAAAGTATACATTGTAGAATGATTCTACCGAGCCTATCCATCGGAACTGTTGTATGGAAGTTTGCAATGAATTGTAAATAACCCAGTTAAAATAACAGCCTCGTAACTCGTTTCGAAGCTTTGCAGATACAAACAAACAATAAAATCGCTAGTTACAGATAGTTCGCGGACCGTTCGCTACATTGCGAATTTTTTTCATATAGTTTAGGTGCCAACAAGTTCCAGGTCTGTACTAGATTATATATAAATAGTAGCTGAAACACGTAATCACGAAATAAAATATCGTTCACCTAGTATCGTGATTATTCACTTACCTCGCGGCGAATGTTGTCGGCCTCCCACTTATTCGCAATACGTATTGTTTCCGCAGTCTTTTGCTGAACCGACTTTGTGTCATCGAGAAGTGTTAGCTCGTAGAATTCTTGGATATCTACAATACAATAAATAAATACGTTTATGTTAGGCATTTGGGTTCGAACAAACAAACTAAAGGGAAATAATGCATATGAACATAAATGCTAAAGTTTGAATCATATTTTCATAAAATTAAGTTTGAATTAAGAAGTTAGAATAAAATGGAGGAATTTACACATGTATAGAGCTGTTGTTCCTAGCTTTTATTAAATATCTAACAAACGAGTGGGTAATTCTGCAGGAATAAAATTGTAACCTTTATGTAACTACAAGAATATGTTTAGAACATTCTAACGAATATTCGTTATGTAACTGTACCCACATACTTACTTGCTTATCTAATAATTCTATAAAGAATATAAAAATAACATGTGCATTTAATAATATATAAGTACCTAATAAATGTTATTTGTTTCAAATTGTTTCCTCAACAGTAACTCTATAAGTAGGTATATTTAGGTCAATAAATGGTAGAGCAGGTATATCTAACGCCTATTTACATGTTAATGTATAGGTAGGTGACTAATTAAAAACTACAGCGCACCGATTTAGTCTTTATCTGGAATAATTCCATGGAGAGGTAGGTCCCACATGGTAGAGTGGAGTATCGCGTGAGTCGAATCGTGACGGTGATCGATATAGAGCGGGCGGCGACCCCAGCTTTGTTTTATGTAGATTAGATGAACTTAGTGCATGTTATGTTATGATGACATCAAATTATTAATTATTCTTTTCGAATTTTGGCGGGAAGTTAAACATCGTAGTTGTACAATTTTGATTTGTTTTCAATTTAAAATCGTGTTTCTTTGATATCTATACATATAAATAAAATTGGAGTGTCTGTTTGTAATATTAAAATAACCGCTTTTTACTAAGTGCATTTGAATGTATACACGTTACCTATACCGAAACAAAATTTTTTACAATTTTTGTCTGTCTGTCTGTTTGTTCCGGCTAATATCTGAAATGGCTGGACCGATTTTGACGGGACTTTCACTGGCAGATAGCTGATGTAACAAGGAGTAACTTAGGCTACTTTTATTTTGGAAAAAAAAATAAGGATCTCACGAAAAAAAATTAAAACCAATGTTGCAGCGCAGCGCCTGATTAAGTTTGATAGCAACTACCTGCAATGCGTCCCGCGGGCTCAGAATGGGCGAGCAGGCTGTTGTCAACGGTTGTCTTTGTTAAATACCACGCGGACGAAGTCGCGGGCAAC
Source organism: Pheosia tremula (assembly GCA_905333125.1). Classification (NCBI taxonomy): domain Eukaryota; kingdom Metazoa; phylum Arthropoda; class Insecta; order Lepidoptera; family Notodontidae; genus Pheosia; species Pheosia tremula. The sequence continues at coordinate 5,905,676 of HG995404.1, read as the reverse complement.
AGCTAGTATAATATGTAATATCAGTGTACTTTTACACTGGAATACTTATTGTGGGCGTACCTAACGAGAGCCAACTATCTTAAATGTTGAAAAGAAAAATTAAGTTTATTTAAAAAAACTACATGGGTACCCCCGGTAGGTAGGATCTTATCTTCGGACTTAGTTTAGAGATCATAATAATTATTTATAGTGACCTACTCATTCGTATTTATCGTTTCGATTGAATATAGGTTAGTAAGTTACAAGAACTGTTAATGCTCGTTTAGAGAAATATTAAAGTAGGTATCGATAAGCCATATCTCTACGGTTATTACGCGCGATAATGGTAATGTTTGGTTGGATTGCGTGCGGTGACGAAAACACAGAGATTTATTCCGGTGGGAGGAATTGCGTCTTTTAGTGAATATTTCCTCATTTATATACGAACAATAAACACATGCTAAGAATAATATGGACCTAGTTATAATGGATTCGGAACCACAACACAATGCAGAGATAGGTAATAACGACCAGCAAATCAGTACTCTACCACCCCTTATTTTCGCTGGCAGCAGGCTTTATTTATAATTTCTATTTAAACATGTCCAAGGGAAATATGTCAGCCGCGAAAGGCTCTGTATATCCGCTGACCTGTATCTCGAGATCTAGGTCAAACAGACCACCACCACGACCGCGCTTATTGTAGAGTTTGCGAACGCATCTGCCACCCGCACTTCGACGTGAATTGATTGATTTCAATTTGTTTTCGTTTGTTTTTCAATCAAACCATAACACGGCAGGTATCAGAAATTATGGGTAGGTAACTGTAGGTAGAAACCAAACGTTAGAAGGCTCTGGGGTGGACCATAGTTAGTGAGCGCACGAACCATTAGTGTCACATTTATTTCTTTGCGCAAAACGCGAATGGTGCGCGCGGGCAAACCATGTGACAGTAAAACTGGCCCAAGCCATGTATTTTAATTGACTTTATTTTTTATATTATCTACCTACTATAAAAATGTCAACGATTGTACCCAGTACTTAGTGCCTACCTACTTGGAAATCACAGCAAGCAATAGTACCTAAGTAGGTATACCTAAAATAAGTTGGTAGGTACTGAGTGCTGAATTGTTGAGATTTCTTAATCACTTGTATAAACCAAGTAAATAACTAACTCAAGACACGGAAAATGGTCCATTTATCGTTGTGTTTAATAAATAAAAACATACAACAGAATTGTTGATGATTAATATTTATTTTAAAGTGATAATTTATGCGCTACATGAATTATTGACAATAAATAACAGACGTCCGCGTCGCGTGGTGTGCGTATCTATTTGTGATGGGTAATGATTTAGACTAATACAGTTCGAGGAAGTGCGTTGCAATTAAAGAAACAGGCGTTTATTGGGAATAATATTCTTAAAATAATAGGTACCTACCTACTTATAAGACAAAAATTGCCAAACCCAAAGTTTAAGAGTCTCGCTTTTGTGGAAACTTGTTTACCAGATCTTTTTTTCTCCCGCTTTGCAATGGAGGGAAGTGGATAATTTCTTCCAACTCCTCCTATTTTTATCTTTCGATTAATTTCGTGCGGGTTCCAAGACAATTAACTTTAACCCGGGACGCGCCGAGGGTCAAACCTCGGCGTCTTCATTGGACACCACTGTAGATCCTGGCTTACAGGAGTAGCAGTGGTGGGAGTGTGTGGCGGGCCTAGTCCCATTTCATTTAAACTCAAAGTTGGTTATTAAAACATGATGCATTACATGCAAATTGAACAACTTTACATCAGATTATTGTGATGCAGTGAAGCCAATGCTACAAGAGTACATGACGCATACACGGTCAACTGCAATCAAGTACGCATCGACTTGGGGGCAAGGTTAATCCGATTCAGATAAAACCAATATCTTCTGTTTTTACACAACATGTTATACTTTATTTTCATAATGATAACGTCGACTGTTGTTTGATAACTCTAGCGCCCTCCTTTATAGGCAATAGTTCTTCTTCTTTGTGTCCTTGGCATATGACTACAAAATAGAGCAACTTTTGCCAGTGTCAAAAAAACCTCCTATATACAGGTACCTTGTATATAGGAGGATTTTTTTATAGAAATATAGCTGAAGGTAAAAATCACGTTTTCCACATTAGTCTCGTGCAACGTGATACAATACAATGCGTGCCTTTAACGACTCATTTGAGTTAAATAGTCAACATAGGCTGTTCTTATGTTATTGTACTTTGAATTTGGTGAAAGAAACCAATATCGTGGTTTTGGGTAGGTACCTGTTCACAGAAGCGACATAAAGAATAGATGTGTCAGTATACGCATTTTTAGATTTTTTCTGACTTTAATGAAAGTAAACTTATAACCTATAGTAAACCAATATAATATTTTCTAAAAGTCATAAGTTGGATAATGAACTGTAAGTGGGTATAATTTTTATTTGACTACTTAAGGTGGAAGCGATCAGTCGCATTCCCATACAAATTTCAACATTGTAATACTCGATACACATACAGTTTTTTAGTTGTACAAGCATTGTTATCAATTCTCTATAAATTAAAGAGCTCGCAGAATGAAATATCAGGCAAAATCTTATAGTAATAACATCATAAAACGATATTAAATTTTAGGCTTGTGTGCGTGAATAAAAGCGCCTCTGTCCAAATTAACCCGTAACTAATAAAGCATCCGATTCTTTGTCTTTCAGTATTTACGGCGACAGATGGCAGCAGGAGTTTTTACTTATAATACATAAAGACATAACATTATAATATATAGAGAGATATAAATTTTCTATAAATAAGTATAAAGATTCATAATAAAAAATTAAAATTAAAAAATACATATAAATTTCGTTCGTCCATCGAACCTACGAACAATCGCATGTACCTACGTTTTTCACTTGAGCCACTTGGGGTGTGTTATTATCTGTGTGTGCAGATCGTCATGTATCCCTATTTCCTGTAATCCAAGTTTTTAGGATTTGTCTGCACCCAAAACATATTTTTTCGGGTTATTATAATAAAATAACCTACATACCTACATAAGGCATGTATTTATTTTTTTAAATAATCAATGAATGAATGAATATGTCATGTTTCAATTGGTTGTAAATATCATTGAAACCTATCAAAATATTCGTCGTCTTGACTAGTGGTCTACGTAGCCTAATGTTCTACACGGTTGATGCAAACGTGTACTATAGCAAGTTCAAATCTTGCCGGTGGGCTTGTCTTTTTGAATGATTGATATTGTTTCTGTAAGTGAATATTAGATTTCCAAAACACACAGCTCGGCCGTGTTACTCCAACATGGTGTGGTAGTAATATAACGAAAATATATATAGGTAGTATGTACACCTTCCAAGGCCATAGCTAGATGATGTCGTGTTACGAAATATGTCGCGCGAGTCTTTGTCGATTTATTGATCAATTTATCAAACATTTTTTTAGGCACTGCCGGGTGTGCTACTGATATATATATATATATATATATATATATATATATATATATATATATATATATATATATATATATATATATCTATATGTATATATATATATATATCTATATATACTAGATGCGCCCGGCGGTGTTACCCGCGATAAAAAGTATGAAAAATTAAAACATCTATCCCACGGGAACCATACATTTTACCGGGATAAATAGTAGCCTATGTGTTATTCCAGACTGTAATCTATCTCTGTGCCAAATTTCATCCAGATCCGTTCAGCCGTTCGGGCGTGAAAGAGTAACAAACATCCATCCATCTATTCATCCATCCATCCATCCAAACTTTCACATTTATAATATTAGTATAGATATACATATATATATATATATATATATATATCAGTAGCACAGCCAGCTGTGACTAGAAAAAAATGTTAGAATACATCGACAGCGACTCGCGCGACATATTTCGTAACATCGGTTTTTAGTAATTATTCAATATTGAATCAATCTGAGAAAATCTACATAGCGACCTATATGTGTACCTATCTCTTCTTCTTACTTACTGACTAGCTATAGGAAGGTACCAACCAGCAAGGCATGTATGTATATATATATATACATACATATATATCCAACCAACTAACCTAACACGATTGGCGATACAAGAAAGCAAGCCCCGGCACCTAGTATGAACGGGTTTTTCGAAATTATAGGGAAGCCTAATGAATGGGATACCCCTTGAACGTTTGAACAAATCAAGTGCGACATAGCTCGTAATTGAATAAATCTAAGAAAACATACCTATGTGCACCTATTTCTCTTCTTTTTACTTACCGATTTATTATAGAGTAGCTATAAATTGGTACCAACTAGAAACCTACTTAGTTTTAGATATATTGATATTACTTTTTTTTTCGTTTCTGAACGCAAAACCTTATACCTCGGATACGAGTACTCGTCTACATAATAAATAGGTGCCTAGGCCGAAAATAACTGGTTTTGATGCACATACATTCTGTACTTAGATATTATGTATGTGCTTACCTACTGTTATATTTTTTAAAATTATTCTCTTTGGATTCTGTTAATCTGAGGTATAGATATTTAATAAATATAAAAGTCGGTAAGCACTTACCAAGTTCTTAGAATGTATAGAATAGTGTTACTTATTTTGTTCTGGGTGTCTACGAAGTTAATTTATTATATCTTGACCAAATTGGCAGCATGTCTATGGTATGCTGATGCCAAATTCCAGAATTATAAAAAAAAATGGACTCACTACTCTGCTGCGACCGATTTCATGTATGTAAAAACTTACTTCAAAATTCAAATAATAATTGTGTGAGATTTGCGATTAGTTTTGTTTTAATTTGTGTTTTGTTTGCTATTTGAATTGTAATGGAGATACTGATGGAATGTGACACTGGTGAAAGTCGGGACAACTTGGTAACAAATACCTTAGAGCATAACTCGTATTGTAAAGTGGCTACACAACACAAGTTCAATTTCATGATTATCACTTGCTTGTGCTTCGGACAACACAGCCCGATCTCTCTGATTGTACCGGATTGCCATCCCATCGTATTATGAGAGTGAAGAACATCAGCGCATCTAGTGGAATCTATTATATTAGTATAGATTCCAAAGTTGTACAGCAGTGACAGCCTCGTTGGCAGAACGCTCGCCTTGGAACGAGGTGTTCAGGTTCAAACCCTGGCTCCCATCACTGAGATTTCCGGATTTTCATGTGCGAATCTTATTTTCCATAAAAAATATCACTTGCTGTACGATGAAGGCAAACTTTGTGAGGAAACCTGCATGTCTGTCAAAAGTCGTGTGAAGTTCACTAAACTGCACTGGGCCTACGGCCTATATGCCCCTCATATTGAGGAGGCGTGTGCCCGATATAATGGCGATGGGCTCACCCTCTATTACATTGGTACCAAAATACCATCGGTGAAATGTGGGTGCATTGCAGTGTGACGGTGTATGTTGGCCCGTCTCTGGAACGATGATTGAATGATTGAATCTATACATGTCACAGCAGCATTTACCTTATAATAAGTATGGATACAGTAATAATTATTATTGGACTAAACAATTATTTTTTTCTTTTTAGCGGAGGAATGAAGCACAGGAGGTTGCAAGAATCAAGATGACTGTAAATTGTATAGAGTCGATTCTATATCATAATATTAGTATTTGAAACAATGTTATATTTACCTAATTTTAGAATACCAACAACAAACAACATTGTTTCAAAGAAATTTGGAAATGTAGCTGTATCCCTTATTAGGTATAGAACTACATTGCCAAATTTCTTATTCCCTTGTAAATTATAATAAATATTGTTCTTGTTGTTGATCTGGTATATTGTAAAGCGTAATACTTTTACAGTTATCATGCAAACCTTGCTATATTTATAAGATCTATACAATAAACATTATATTTACGAACATGAAAGTATACATTTTTCTTTTCTATCTTTTATTTCTGAAACTTTTAATATTGCAAAGCTCGCAAAAGTATTTCTATTATTTTACAACCGATAAATAAGTTTTTTTATGATCGCTCTACCTGGTGGCATAAAAAGACAACTTTTAGTATGCGAGACTTTTAACAAGTGCTGCGCTCTAGCGGCACAAAAAAGACGTGTATTTGTCTATGTGTGAGTGCCTATTTATACAAGGATTTTAGAAGCCATGGTATCTCATCCATTATAAATGATTTCAGGTTAATGTTTTTTTGGATATTTCAATGCAATGTCGTAGTAGTGCTCGCAATTTGCAACATCAAGTCTCATAGATGCTCGATGTTCGTGTAACTAGTTGCAGAAAAACAGGACCATCTATCGAAAATGTGCGGCAACCGACCCTGAGCATTCACCTACAAAATCGTGTTACTTATAGGTACTTACTTATTTACTAACGGAGTATTTTTTTCATGGTGCAAATTTCATACCTACATGTCTTTCATATAAGTAGGTACGATAATATCTGGCGCCCTATGTCGCAAATTGTTCACTAGCGTCTGCGTACAAAAGCATCTGCGGAACAGACCTTCGTGGTGTTGATGTTAATGCTAGCGTACCTAATGTTCATTACAACCGGCTAAATATATAATGTGTATCACAATAGCAGTGTCGTGGTCAAGGAAGACGCGAGCGAGTGACGCGGGATGCGGTCACGCGTCCGTTCGGATATATTTATAGCTCGTTAGTCGATCGACTCGATACCTTCGACCACTGAACTTCAAATCGATATGAAGTTCAAAGCGAGATTTCTGTAAGGCGAGAGCGATTGTTTTGTGAATTGTGTACTTGGTAATGTGGGTAACCAACCAACCAACAGTCTAAGGTAGACCAAACTGCATTAGGTAGTTATGCGACATACGTAAAGAAATAAGGAAATTATAATATATAAATAAAATTATAGATAAATAAATAATAAAATATATTTTTTTCTATGCGTGTGCAATTCTTGATACATTTCCAATGTTCCTGTATGTACTGAGATAATTAAGAAACCTACTGAGAGGAACTAATAATATAGACGGATCCTCGCTAATTATTGAAGCACAGAAGCCAAGCCGATTACTGTAAAACACGCGAATTAGATAAGGTCATATACATAAGGTCGCAATTCGCGTGAACAATAAAAACCATTTTTTCGAGCTTCAATATGTTGTGCGAGACATACCATCTGCATTATTTCTTCGTATAAGTTAGTAATATGTTAAGTTGGCGACAATGGTTATGTTGTGGTAGTTTGGGCCTTCGATAAGAATCAGATTAAAGTCAAAACAATCGAGAAAAAAACTAACAAAACCTAATAAGCTTCAAATGCCTATGCCTGAAGGTGTGGAAGACATCGTAAAAAGAAAAAAAAAGTGATATTTTCGATGATGATTAATAGGTATGCACCAACTCAAATTAAGGTAACAATACAGATAAAAAGACGTTACTCAATAGGTAAACTTACCAAGTAGAGCTTGAAATAGTCGTGATTTGAATATCCTAATGACTCTCTCGATAGCGAGACGGAGCTGCCGGTCCTGTGGCTTCACCAGCTTGCTGTGGTAGTCTTCCAGCAGTTCTAAAGCTCGGTGGGCCTCTGCGGTACCGAAAAACCAGGAAATATATTAGATACGTGTGGTGGTGGCAAATATATCCACACTTCAGAAGCCAGCATCCTTGTGTAGGTGGACAGAGCAGGGATAGCCATGCACGAACCTTGTGAAATACATAGCTTGGGCATATTGCTCTGATTCGGTGACTATGTTACATTTTGATAGATTTGCACACGGATTAAGGAAAAAAAGACTAATAGTCCCTACACAAATTGTTGTCTGTTTTGTACCAAATTCTTAGTAGGTAGATAGATAGATAGGTAGATAACTCTTTATTGTTCCACCACATAAACTAGTCTTTGGTTTCGCTGGTTAATTTAACTTGTAGGTTTGTATAGGCATGCATTTAGTATGTAACCGATATATCTAGGTTATGTAAGTAGGTAGGTACCTACTTATTTACCATTTCAATACAATATGGGGTAGGTGCGGATCAATGTATCTATTTTCGAGTACTTAAGGATCAATGGAATCTAATTTCTAATTGGTATTAATAATTCTACCAATTATAATTCCAGTTACTTTATTTTTTTGGCACACTGCCTACTTATGCTACTATACTATGGCTACCTACTTACCTAATTAACAGGATCTATGATACAATTATCATCTGATCCTAATAATAGCGCAATTAATGTAGTAGAGGATCCAACTATCTTATTGTATCTGACTCAGCCTAGACTGAAAGATACATCTGTGCCTATATTCGCAAAGATAGTTGTATAATGGGAGTGATTTAAGCGCATTAAACGTGGATAGCATAGGCGTACATACCTACGGTACTAAGGTGCAGCATGTATAGCATGGAGCACACTGGGTGCTTGACAACCCTCTAGTATCTATACGAATCAACAGAAGGGTGTCGCGGCGAGCGCCGAGCGCTGCCAACCCTCGGTGCAAATTAAAAATAATAATAGTATCTAATAACAGATATGACGAAACACGAACGCTATAGACAATACGTCGATAATGTAGTAACTAAATTCACCTTGCTTACGAACGGGCATCACGGCACCACCCCCTCGCGATGTCACAAAACAAAATGGAAAATATATTTCACTGCGACAATATTATAACACTGATCATTTTAATCAAACGATTTTAATCACAGCCGAGAACATTTCCGAATCGGGCATAACACACAACGAAAACATTTAAAAGGTAAGATACGAAGTGGAACGCGGCAATACACTAATGCCGCTGTGAGGGCCATCGAACACTGCGCCCGATGGGATTGGTCGATTTTCACAGTGACGTCAGGGGGTGGAAGTATAGACAAGGGAAAATGTGGATAGGGGTTGCGGTAAAAATATGTTGGGGATGCCAGTTGTATAGTCTTGGTAGCTCTATGTATCGCTCTATCGCATTCATGAGTCGCTCTATATAAAGCCGCGAAGCTAAACCTGTGTTAGCACAAACGATTAGGTATTTGGTCAGTATCTAAACCACAGTTAATAATCTAGATAGTCTAGGCTTCTAACTATTTTCCCAACTATAAATACAGGTAGCATAACATGAAATTTTCAAATTTTGCGGCATTGCGCATGCCTAATTGTATTAATTCGGCGTGCGCAGAGCTGCCATCTGTGATCATTTTATGTGATGCGACCTGTATTTATTTACATTTACTTCTATATTTAAAACATAATAGTTGGTAGGAAATATACATACTTTACTTGGGTACGGTCTTTTAAATGTGAAGGTACAATAATTAGGTAGTTATTACAAAAAAATCGGTAGTAGGTACCTACAGCATATTCTTTGATTACCTATGTTTTTTGCAAACTATGGAAGTGTATCATCACAACAACATCCCCACCGAGGTCAACTAAGTAGGTATTCTGTGCCGTACCACCTAGCGCGCTGCGCTAAAGGTTAAGGGGCTGATAACAGGTAATGAGCACTCATCCATCAGGCAGTAAATTTCTTACGACCTTCTTATCACAGGCACAGACCTGCATTCTGTGTCGAGGGCCCTGGGTTCGATACCTGGTAGGGGCAAACTTTGTGTGATAAGCACGATTGTTTGTACCCGAGTCATGGATGATTATTATCGAGTAAGTATTAAGTATATAGGCTCGCACCCAGTCCGTAGTACAGTACCCATTACACATGCGATGCTTAGCTTGGGACCGTACAGTTAGTGTGTGTTTGTCTGGGGAGGTATTATTTGAAATGGAAATCTACTAGCCAGTAACACAGTCAATAAATTACGTTTGCTCATACGCAATATGCCATGTTACATATTAATAAGTATGTACCTTTGCGTAGGTCTTACCGATTATTCTCTATTGTTAGGGACTGCCAAGTCGATAATACATTCCTGCCTGCCCCATCATTTTAATTGGCGTGATGATTATTGCTATTTCTCACTACTCGATTTATTGCCTAGAAGAGAAAGCGAGAGGGCGAATAGCTGAGATTTTGCGTTTCGTTTCCTTCTTTGTACTTGGAATTTTACATGAAATTTGAAACATGGAGCAATTTAAGGATCTTCTTTTATTTAAATTTTATAGTCTTATTATAGTAATTCAAATCATAATAAGTGTGACATGTATTTCCTTAAAGGCAATCAATTTTTCATAGTGAAACTTACGAGCAACAAAACGTAAACCACATTTGACAACTCGTCTGACCTTGAGCGCCCTGCCTGCGCAACATTTGTGAATCCGTGAATCCAACCGAACAGGATTATTCTGTTTCATTCCAGTACGTATATATCTACTTGTGTACGTAGATATTTATTAGATAAGTAGTACATAGTGTAGTCTAAAATCCGTGAGTGTGGGGCTCGAAGATGCCTCTGTTTGGTAAAAAGGATTTTGGGAGAAAATCCAAAAAAGATGGTAAAGAATCTGAGAAGCAACCACCAATCGAAGACAAGTACGTCCTCAAGGATTTGCTTGGCACTGGGGCATTTTCCGAGGTGCGTTTGATAGAGAGCAAAGAAAATGGGCAGCTGTTCGCGTGTAAAATTATCGACAAGAAAGCGCTCAAGGGGAAAGAAGACTCATTGGAGAATGAAATTAAGGTCTTGAAAAGATTCAGTGAACAAGCAAAAGTCGAAGGTGGGGAGAAGAAAATGTTTTCCCATCCGAACATTGTCCAGCTGCTGGAGACATATGAAGACAAAAGCAAGGTGTATCTTGTGATGGAGTTGGTAACAGGTGGTGAATTGTTTGATAGAATAGTTGAGAAGGGCTCTTACACCGAGAAAGATGCTTCGAATCTAATGAGACAGGTGTTGGAGGCAGTTGATTACATGCACACCCAGGGAGTGGTGCACAGAGACTTAAAACCAGAAAACTTGCTCTACTACAGTGCAGATGAAGACAGCAAAATCATGATTAGCGATTTTGGTTTGTCAAAGATTGAAGATTCTGGTATCATGGCTACTGCCTGTGGAACACCAGGGTATGTTGCTCCTGAGGTGTTGGCGCAGAAACCATATGGAAAAGCAGTGGATGTTTGGAGTATAGGAGTAATATCATATATCCTGCTTTGTGGATACCCTCCATTTTATGATGAAAATGATGCAAACCTGTTCGCTCAGATATTGAAAGGTGACTTTGAGTTTGACTCACCATACTGGGATGACATTAGTGATTCTGCAAAGGATTTCATTCGCCATTTGATGTGTGTTGATGTGGATAAAAGATACACTTGCAGGTATGTGTCTTCTCAATCACTATTTACAGTATAACATATGAATTATAAACTTATTAGAGTTGCTAAGGATGCATTACCTACAGGTTTGCCATGCCATTGCATAGCCTATATTAGATTAATAAAGGCTATGCCTTGGCTTGAGAAATGGATAGTATGAACAAAGGAAAATATTTAAAATTCTGATCAATACTATTTCTTTAATCTTAAGCTAAAATGCAGTCAGTGAATGCACCTAGTGTATGGGTATTTGTAATATGATGTTATGTTTTTAAAAAAAATCCTGCATTAAAATCTAAAATCAATAAGCAGTAAAAATTACCTCACAGTCCATCCATGATCATGGTTACTGTAAAACAACTGGAATATCAGGAATGTAAAAACATAAAAAAAATTATAAAATCCTTAAAATTTGCATAAAAGAATTCAATAGAGTGTTAAGTACTATTCAAAATATCATTTCTATTTCCTATGGAAGATTTTTTAATAGTAGTGTATTGAAAATATCACACTATGCCAAGCTCATTAATTTTAATGGTACAGAGTGAGGCTGTAGGAAGCTGTAGCTCTAGAACTAAGTACTCACATTGCCAGATCATCTCATAATAGATACATAATATATTTTTATGAACAGGAATCCTATTAGCTTAACTTGCACTGGTGTAAACTCTGGTGGCTATTGAAGGCTTAGAATTAGTGACCCTTAGATATAAAACTAATTCAGTCCTACCATGACCATGGTTGCTGTAAAGCAGCCGAAACATTGGGAACATTGTTTTATATCAATGTGTAGTATTCGCATTAATATAAGAATTCAATTAGTGACCTTGTTAATCAGAAAGTTTCTGAATTTATTATATGTATTGAGGGAGACAGAATTAAAAATATATATTACTTAGCTTAAGCTTTTTCCAGCGGCTCCACCCGCAGTACCTTGATAAACCTATAAACAGTAGCCTATGTGCTGTTCCAGACTATAATCTATCTCTGTGCCAAATTTCATTCAAATCCGTTCAGCCGTTCTGGCGTGATTGAGTAACAAACATCCATCCATCTATCCATCCATCCATCCAAACTTTCACATCTATAATATTAGTTTAGAATTAGTATAGATTATTAACAAATTATATAGAATTGTCATGTGTTAAGTGTACATTTTCGTATAATAATCTATAAAGTTGTGATGTAATATATATGCATTTCTTATAATACTCTCTCCATAATAGTCAGCTGCGCGCGTATCCGTCGGAGTAGTACCGTCCTGGGCCGCCGCGCATAAACATGAGGTCACGTACGCCAGTAGGCGTGTGCGTATTTAGCTACAGCTGTTCTCGTTTGGTTAATTGTCGGCACATCTGTTAACTTGCCGTATGCTTAAAGATGCGCGTTCGTTTTATTTTAGAATCAAAACAATTATTTATATCAGAATAAAACAAAAACCGAATTCTAAAACCTTAGAAGCACAGAAAAGCTATACATAATTCTTTATTACTTGAAGTTGGTACCCCAAGTAATGTAAGTAGGATTATTTGGATTGAGACTGAATAGTAGAAAAAACATATTTCTAGCGTGTAGTGCTTCAAGGATTTTATACTTGTTGGTTGTTTTTATTAAAAAAATAAATACGTTTTGTGTTTTTGAAGCACTCTGCATACAATCTTTGATACATTACACACAATCATAACTCATTTCGTGCCTTTTTTAATTTTTTTAATCAACGCCAGTTCAACATATGTGTTAAACATCAATATATTTCCAGGCAAGCTTTGGCTCATCCTTGGATCTCTGGAAACGCCGCCAGCAACAAGAATATCCACGGCACTGTTTCTGAGCAACTCAAGAAGAACTTCGCCAAGTCCCGCTGGAAACAGGCGTACCACGCCACCACTGTTATCCGACAAATGCAGAAGATGGCGCTGAACAGCAGCAGCTCAAGTCGCAACGCCAACGCTCAGTCCAAGCAGTAGCTGTATTGCTCGACTACCCACCTTCCAATTGCCATTGTTACACCCGTCTAGAGAGGTACCTAATATTGTAGACTTTTAACATTCTTGAAATGAGCGGCTAACAACCGAATACTCAAGCACTACTCAAATATAAAATCAAATTTCTGGTTATTCTTAGAGACTCGGTATCCATCCACGTGTTCGTCGACAATAGCCACGTTTATTGCGTCATTTCACATTTGCAGACAAATAATCTAATATGTCTGGTGGAATATGACGTAACTAAATATTACACCCTTTTCGCAATTATGTCGTAAGCAGTTTGGGAATGCCTATGTTACATTTTATGTGAAAGGCTTTTACGAACGGCACAACTTGTCACCCAATCTGTAGGGTCCCTACCAATAGGCATGTAAATGACAAGCCAACTTGCCTAGTGACAAGTCAATTTGTGGGAACCCTACAAATCGCCCCTACAGATTGGGTGCCAAGTTATGCCATGCTTAGAGGCTTTAACGTGTTAAAATTTAGCAGCCCTCAAATCTGAGTTGAGTTTGAGTATTCGGCGGTGGGGCAGGCTCTATCCTGTTACTGCAGCACTATTGGATGCGATGCTTGTTAAATTGGTAGATGTATTACATTATTTGAAATTCATTGTCAAAACAGGTTGCTAAGAGACGCGTCTGAGATTCGAGTCATCGCTATATTGGTGACGCTGTTACTGTACCTAATATACTTAATATCGGAGCTTAGCAAAATAAAATATGTACTTGGAGTAGTGCTTACAAAACAATGTAGGTACCTATACTTGGTAGGTAATTATTAAAAATCAACGAACTGTTTATAAGACATTTCATGTCTAGTCATTTATCATTTTCTGCTTGCATAAAATAGTTAGGTACCATTTTTAATTGGATATATATTCAAATAATTGTATGTATGTAGTTGGCCATGCCGCGATTAAGCTACATCCTATATATCTACTCCTTTGACGGTGTTATTTTAAAATACAAATATATAATTGCAAACGACACAATTTCTTCGTCGAATATTTATCACTAACATGACGTTACTTAATGTATAGTTACAAATCCTTGACCATTAATAAGTTTTCGTTCAAAACCTTAACATTTCAAATGATACATAATAATTAGTTAGGCTAATAAAATGTTCTCTTTAAAAGATACTGATCGATAGTTATTACTTAGGTATGGTGATACTGACAAATCACATGATAAGGTCTGTTGCAAATTTCATTAGAGTTACAATTTAATAAAGTGACGATTATTTACAATTTAATAATAATGATACGATAGAAGTATATAATTAGGCATTTGGGATGTCGAACCGATGTTCCATCTTGTGATCGGAGTTTGGGCGGGCACTATGGGAGTTCATAGGACTGCTGAAGCGCGACGTGTATTGTATTGTGGTGATCCCGTTTGATCCTTCAAAGTAGTTGTTTTAAAATTCGTTAAATACCTAATCACATATTATGCTATGCTTAGAGTAAGTTTCGTGATTCTAAAACATAAGTCCTATATTAATCCACATACCTGTCAAATACCTTTTAGTAGTGAATTATAATAGCATACCTGTAATGCACTGTTGGATTCAATGTTGTAATAATACTCTACGGTTAAAATTATCGTATATAGCGCGCTATTCTATACGGATGTCATCCCATGGTAACCTAAATAATTCTAATTTTTATAACCATTTATTTTGAGCCCCAATTGTGACTAGACTTCGATAGTAAAAAGTGAATGATCTGTAAGCAAGACTGACATGTAAAGCGATAGGCATTTTTTTTATATTTTATTGTTACGTGACCATTATTTGAGCTAGCGGGACACGTTTCTTTTCTGGTAGATACAAAAACAATATATGCATATCCTTAAAGGGTAACAGGAGAGATTAAGTAGAACCGGTCCTTGTTTATGCTATGTGTATTTTCATCGTTGTGCGTTCGTGGTCGGTACTATTTTCAAACAGCGCAACTCTACGCTATGAGATTATAGTGCCTGTTTTTTCATGTCGCCCACTCTCTATTTTATACCGAATTAAGAGCTCTACATGAACACATTCTTATGAATCTCATTTTTTGTATTTATGTGGTATTAAATCCCAATCAACTACGTAACTCCAAAAATAAATTCTAATATTGATTTCTTATATTTTTGCGAGTACTACACATTTAAATAAAACGAATTTTACGGATTTTATCGCGTTAATTGTTAGTTTTTTACGTTCCCGACGTTTCAGCTGCTTTACAGCAACCATGGTCACGGGAGAACATACGCGATAAAAACCGTAAAATTAGTTTTATTTAAATAAATTCCAATGATTTGGTTTCGTGTAAATAAAATAAATCAAGGAGCATTATTTCGCCCATAATCCGGTCTATATAGTGGTACCTACCCCCTCTACAATCTTACCAATTCGATTGCAAATAGCTAGTTGGGTTCGACAGGAACATGTATATTGCCTGGTATCCTCCCTAGCCTTACAGATTCTGAAGTGAATAACTTGTACTACAAGCCCAACTATTAAGTGGCTAATGACGTAATAAACAATATTTCGACGTCACCTAGAAAACGTATTAACAATTTGCGTAAATATCCAGTTTAAAAAATATTGGAGTTTAGTTTTGGGAGAAAAATTGTTGATTGGCGTAATATCTTAACTAAATATGAATTATATAGCATTATTGCGCAATACCTACTTACATTAATTTAAACACTTTCAATGTATAATACCTAATGTGTATCATTTTAAAACAATTTTTGTTCTCTCTCAGCGAATTGAGATTTTTTTTTACATAAAGGCTTGTAACATTCCATTTCTCAGTATGTTTATACAATGATATGTAAAACTTTAGTGTGTTTAAATGATTTGAACGGAAGAACATTTTTATATTATTGTTTGGTAGTTGTCGGTGTACTTAAGGAATTTATGCATCTATAGTAGATACTTAGTAGATTTATCTCATTTTGGTATATTTGCGAAGCTTATACAGCAACAAAATTTTGTTAAACATTCCAATTAGGGCTTTATTATGTCCGATGATGATTGAATACGATACTATTTTTATTTTATCAAGTGTGTACCGATGTTTGAGGATTACGAATTTGTATTCCATACCTTTACCTAGGTACTATACTTATCACTGGGAACCTTTATATACATACCAAGGTGTCGCTAGCTGATGTTTAGAGTTTAAAATTGTAGATTCTACAAAAATCACCAAATTTTCAACGAACATAAAATATCATCAGTGTCGGCCTAACGATTGCTACAAGTGTGCAAGTCACAGGTAAACCACTACATTCCGTGTGAATCGTTATGAGAGTTTAAGTTCTAAACAAGTGGTAGTGAACGCCGTGGTCGGTATAACGTTGCTATAGTACGGTTAAAACAGGAAGTTAATGCTTTTTGAACTGGTTTCAGTGAGAATTGGTTAGATACCCATACATATTTTAATGAATTTTCGTTATCTAAAATAGTTAGCCGGCGTGCCTCCAGTGTAGGCACGAGATTATTTTCTACATATGTTTGTTAATAGTAACACTTGATTAATTATTGTCATAATAAAATATTGCTTGATTGTTATGCTATTGCACTGCTTTAAAAAAATATGGTAGTTAAGTGTAGTAATGTTCAAGAAATAATTGTCTAAATGCGCCTTAATCTGTGTAATTTAGTACTTTTGTCGTTCTCTTCGTATTTTATTACTTATTAAGGTAACATTTATTACAAACATATTACATATATTGATCATTATCTTATGTATAACATAAACATGTACTTGATTTTAATCCCTAGGTATATATTTATATATTTTTTATTCGTACGAATTACAATCATGACCTTTGTCTACGTTACTTATATTCCAAACATATTTAATAAGATGTTATATTGTAAGTTATTTGGTGTTTATTTATCCAAAAGTATTGGAATGTATACCTGTTGGCGAGATATATATGTATAATGTGCCATGCTGTTTTTCTTGCAGAGATTTGATAACCGCTTCGGGGTATTTATCACGATTGCATATTGTGTACTTATTGATTTTTTTTCTACGCACAATATTTGTTTTTTTAAATAAGTATAAGCATTAATCTTGAATGTTGTCCATCATTATACTTTTTATAAATTATGTCAACCTGAACCGGTTGCGGAGTTTAGACAAATAATGTGTGTTCTTAGACGAGGAAATAATACAAGCAGGGTGTTGCGAACTACATATTGATGGACATAATACCAAGCCGATTTGTGTAGGACACGCGAATAACGACCTTACGTACGTACAGGAATTCGCGTGTACTACCCAAGTCCGCATGGTTTTTGGTGCTTCAATGTGTTATTCACTTCTATATTATTTCCTCGTGTGTGTTTAAATTATTTAAGATTCTGTTCTCCGTTTTCAGCACAAACTACTTACATACCCATGACCATGTTAATCGCGTATAATTTAATTATCGTAGAAATGCTTTTGTTATCTTGCCTTTGTTACAGTTTTGACCACGTTTTAGCGTAATACATTTTACACTATGAAGTTTTGCTCTCTAGGTATTTTCAGCTGTAAGTTGTGTTTTCACTGTGCCAAAACCATATAATGATCAGTGATAATTGTTGTACATGTAAAGTGCAGTGCTACAATAGATGTTCCAAGTTCCTCGTCATTGGAATGCTATATTCGTTTTCTTTATTCATTTAATGTATTTTTAGTGTAAGAGTAATCTATAACATATTTACTATTTTTCGAGGGTTATTAACTATTTGTATATGTTTTAAATAAACATACACATTTTAGTTTCTATATTATCTAATTAAGCACAATAGTATAAGGGCTGGGTTATAAATTCAACAAGTTTTTATTTTTTATTTTAAACCTAACAGTTTTTTCTCTTCACTAATGATTGGGGTTGAGAAGTTTTTTTTTATTGACATTTTAAACAGGACTACCCATCTCATTGGGAAATATGTACTTATAACTTGTGACTAAGATCATGCTAAGATCTGAATACTGTTGACAAATCTTGTGATTTAGATTTTATACTTCTTGTTTAAAACAATCAAAATTTATTAGTAGACTCTTAGATGTTAGTTATATTTTCAATGTCATTGTAAATAAAATGCCAACTTGTTGAGACATTCGTTTAATTGTCTATACAACAACCCCAACTGCTGTTATAATAATTAATCTATCATTTGAAGTTATATTACAATATACATTAGGATAATAACACGAACGAGCGGAATGCATCTCTATTGTATCTCTTCTCCGAGAAGCGAGAGTTGCTTCAGGAACTGCGACGCGTTGGGCAGAGTCGTCGCGCCGTATATTATCTTACGAGACGTGCCGCTCGTCGCTTGTTGCTGGAAAATTCAATAGAACTAAATGAGCTTGACAAGGCGATAATGAACGGCAGCGTTTCCAGTTGTTGCATACCGTCTATTATCTATTCGCAGAATGTAAAATTCGCAGAAATATCCAACGTTGTTTAGGTCACAATTTTTTTCGGATTTTACGTGTTTACAATGAGACGAACTCAGACAGACTTTCAGGGTCAGCGCACAATTAATTTGCCATTGCTCGTTTATATGAAACCAACATACCGAGTATCGATGCCCAGTTCCGCGGTGTATATCGTTTTTTTTTTTCATTACATTATAGGCAAGTATTTGATCTCGATCTCACCTGATGGTAAGTGACGATGAGATCTACGATGGAGCATACTTGCCTAGGTAGGAAGGCGGCAGTAGATAGAGACGCTACATTCACTAGGCACATGCAGCGCAACTGATCCGACCCGCCATCCATGATTTATGCGTACCTTGGAGAAGTCGATGAGGTTGTGGTACTCGATGTAGTTGCCGCCGCCGACGAGGAAGACGACGGCGTCGGTGGGCGGCGGGTGCTTGGCGGCGCGCGCGCGCGCGGCGGCGTCGGTGCGCGCGGCGCGCGGGTCCAGCCAGCTCAGCTCCGCGCCGCCCTCGCCGCCGCCCAGCGCCGCCTCCACGCACCGGCTCACCGGCAGCTTCTGCATTTAACATAAACCCTTTGAAGAGATTATAAAGTCAGGTCGCTGATGTTAGTTATTGGGAGATATTACAAATGAAAATGCCGTTTTGTTGTTGCACACGTCATAGAAAAAGGCCAGAGTATATTAAAAACTTTCAACCATTGACAAAAAAGCACAGAATAAACATAGGACTAACCATAAAAGAAAGTGTTTGTTTACCACCCTTTTTAATGTCACATGTTAGGCACGAGCCTCTACTAAATGCGAGGGGATTGGACCTTAGTCGACCACCCTGGCCCAGTACGTCTTTCGAGGGGTTATTTCAGACATGCAGATTTCCTCACGATGTTTTCGTTCAGCGTTTAGTAAGTGATAATCAAGGTTGACAATGAGATACACGCACGAAATCTAGAAATCCCAGCGGTAGGAGCCCGAGTTTGATAGGCGATCCTCTTTCCTAGGCTTGCGTTCTACTAACTTGGCTATTTTTATAAATAAATACCATATATACGCTATACTTACGTGTTTTTTCACAACCAAGTTCTTTACACCTTCCATTACGAACGAGGAGCCCTGTGATACGAGTTTGGAAAACATGGACACCGTTTTCGTGCCACCACCTTCGTACTGACTGGACATTTTAGTGAAGCCTCTGAAATTATAAAAAAGTTGCTACCATCACATAATACGCTCAGAAGTTGTTACATGGAATCGTAAACTCTTCACGGTAAAAGGCCTCTAATCTTCTCAAATTATATGTACTGATACGGAATTCATATGACTCCCATAATAGTATTTTTAGAAAGGACCTTCTATTATTGTAAACATTGACGGAAAGATTATTTCCCCCAATGGAAGGTGGTATTAGACCTACCATATACCGCCGCCATAAGTGTTTACAAAATTTATTTTGATTTCTTATATTTACGCGAATACTACACATTAAAATAAAACTAATCCTTAGGATTTTATCGCGTTTATTTTATCAAACTAAGACACTAGGACGTCAAACACCTCAGTCCTCCCGTGACCATGGTTGCTGTAAAACAGCCGAATCGTCGGGAACGTAAAAACATAAAATAAACGCGATAAAAACCGAAAGATTCGTTTCATTCAAAAAAATTCAAATACTTTGTAAATACTTCGAATACACAATCAATAAAACCATAAACACAAAAATACTTACTTCCACCTTTTCATGTAAGCCATAGGTTTAATATCGCAGTTGGCGTTCACAAGAGCCAATTCAAACTTTTTATACTCTTCATCGGGTATTTGCGACGTGCACAGGTAATATATGATGAACAAACGCATCTTGTCCTCCGGGGTGCCCGCTGTGGGGTCCGCTATGAGGTCCATGACCGCTTTACTCTCAATACTGGTGCTTTTACTCATAAATTTCTCTTCCAATTCGAAGAAAGAGTCGAGTCGCCTTGATTTTATTGCGTTTAGGATTGCTGCAAAAAAAAGTATATAATTCAGCTTTTAGCAGCTGAGGAATTATCTTCCAGCGAGATGGCGTATTATGTACTTTTTTTCGAGGGAGATGGCTCACGCTGGCTGAGGAAAAGCCAACACCAACACGACTATATCTATTACGCTTCGATGCCTAAGTCAGACTGAGACAGATCGCGCCTTTGGGCCTGTGCATATGCTCGAAAATGGAAATAATTTATATTACTTGACACTGGTGAAATACCTATGGTGATACCATATAAAAAAGAAATAGTGCAAACTCAATAAGATGCACTTATTAGTTAGTTTACGTGAGAAAAAGACATGGTTGAGCTTCTGTAAATAAAATTTACCAGTGGCAATAGTGGTGTGCATATCAATAAGTCGCTTCTTCTCCATGAGCTGGGGCAACGAGTTGACGGCGCTGGTCAGTCGCTGTGTGTTGTCGCTCACCATGCTCAGAGCCAGGTCGCTCTCTCCGTCTAGACCCATAGAGCTTTTCAGTTGTTTCACTTCCGCTTCTGAGCTCCTGTATATACCATAAGTTTAAGTTTACAGCTTTACTTAGGAGCAGATTGCGTGAATGGCGGTGATGCAACAAATTCGACGGTAATTGAATCTCAAACTTATTTTCTTTCAGATACGGCTTAAATTACGAAATCGGGTCACACTCCACTACTTCCCTTTTTGGCGCAAACCCGAATTGGATATGTATTATTAAAAGTGTAACAATAATAGAGTAAAATATTTTGAAAGGGATTATTTACAGTATTATTCTTGTTAATAAATGGTGCTATTTTTTTTTATGAGACTAGGCCCGCCACACACTCCCACCACTTGTGTCTTCATTGGACACCACTGTACAGTCTACAGTGGTGTCCAATGAAGACACCGAGGTTTGACCCTCGGCGAGTCCCGGGATAAAGTTAATTGTCTTGGAACCCGCACGAAATTAATCGAAAGATAAAAATAGGAGTCGGAAGAAAATTATCCACTTCCCTCCATTGCAAAGCGGGAGACAAAAAAGATCTGGTAGGCAAATTTCCAAAGAAGCAAGACTCTTAGAGCTGGACCAAGTCCAGGTGTAAGGCACCACGGAGAATTTAAATACTAGTTTAGGACCAACTAGTAAATGGTGCTATGTGTAGGCTGGTTAAAAAACTATATACCTACCTGTATTTATCGAGATCCTCTTGGATGGCTTCTGCCACAGTTGGGAACGGACTGCCCTTGTGTTCAGTCCACAGCGGATCTTTCGAGTCCAGGTCACAGATTCGCGTCTTCGCCTTCTGCTCGTGTACCGGAGCTGCTCCCGTGTTCTCTGGTACCACTGCTCTGAAGAAAAAATAAATTTAATTTAATGGAAGATAAATAGTTCTTCATTGTCTCAAACGAAGCAACACTTGTATTATGGGTGCAATTCAATGAAATGTCGGTAATCAGAGTTGCAGCCAGACCACGGCAAATTACAATAAACACATCGTCCTAAATTTGCCTAGTCGGGAACCAAACTATAATTCTAAACTAAACTGTAGTTATACGCGTAATAAGACGCGTATAGTTTACTGGGCTTGCAATAAATAGTTGAAAAATAAATTGTCAGTTTTTTTTCTTGTGAATTTTTTAAGTTGTATAGTAAAATTTTTCGAATCTAACTTTGATAGGATTGAATGTAGAAAAAAATATCTTAATCTCAACATGTGCACAACAGAAATCATACCTATTTAATGACAAATCTAACACATCATGTGCTAAAGCTTGGTAAGTCCAAGTGTGATGTAGGGGTGTTGCCATATCAATATTCCTGTCCAACAATATAAGCATTGGGCGAGTGAAGCTGAATGATCCCACTTGACCAGTGTTGCCATGGAAAAGATTATTTCTTGCGTCCCATAGATTTTCACGCAGCTTTTTATCGAGTTTTTTAGCAACCATTTCTGCGGCATTTCCTTTGGTACTCCTTATTATGGGTACATTACCTGAAATACTTTACAATCTTACCACCAAATTTATAGAGAGCTTTCATCCATTAGCAATGGCATTACAAAACACATTTATTAAAAATTTACGTAAATTGATTATATCAACTATAAATTTGGAGGATTTTTCAAACGTAATAAATTAGTGTTTGTGAGAATAAAATTGGGTACAGACAAGCTATACTCCAGGATAGCATAGCATACGTATATTTAAGCTTTTTTAAACTCAAAACCTACATAGGAAAACCCATGGGGTAAAAGCTATTTTTAATACAAAATGTTTGCCATACAAGTTTTTAAAAAGTAATTCCTTGATACTGGAACTTGATAATTTCAGTAAATAATAACAATTTATGTATAACACTTACCTAGAGTGACAAATACTGAGAACAAACTTTCAACTATATTGTCCATTATAACTTCCATTTCAGTGTCTTTGGTGTCACCCCTGTTTATAGCTGGAAAATAAAATTGCCATACAGACAATACACAAACATATGGATTACATCTAAAGGTGGAACCGGGGGACAGTTATATTATACAGTTGAAAACATTGGCAATATTTAAAACTGCATCAACATAACATCCAAATAATCTATAAAAAGCGTAGTTTTGAATATAGCTAACATATTGACGCAAATACTATACATTGACATTAAACACATCTTATAGATTTTATTGCATTTATTTTATGTTTTTACGTTGCTGTAGATCAGCTGAAACGTTGGGAAGGTAAAAACATAAATTAATGCAATAAAATCTGCAAAAGAAGTTTTATTTGAATGTGTAGAATATACATAAATGTAAGAAATTTTATTAATTCTAAGAAAAAGTATTTAGTCTCACCATAATAAGACAAGGGATCTGACTGTTGATGCTTCATAATAAATAAGTCATCTTCCAAGCATATGAAATTCAAATATTGATCATACACTTTATGAATGTTTACTGCGGAATTGGACTGAATGGCCGAAGCGGCCAAGTCCTCCAGTTTCTGTCGTGTGATTGGTGAAATGAAGTTCAGATGGTACTGGTCATATATGCCATTATCCAGGTCTTGACAAATACGTCCGAGATTCTCCTCGGTTGGTGCACAGAAGTATACTGCTGGTACTTCTGGTATGGGATCTCGGTCTGAGTGTAGTTGTCTGTAACATTATTTAAATATATGTATTTACAAGCTAAGCTAGCTACCTTATTATATATAGGTAGTTCTGACTTGAAAATAATTAATAATTGTTCACATTTTAGAACTGTATGGCTTCAGGCATTGCTCTAAGAAGTAATATACTGGAACAATATTGCTATAAGTATGTATTTAGATCTTTTAACAGCTCTTCGGTGTACTTACACATGAAGAGTAACGCCTAGTTCTCGGAGTTCCTTCACAGATACCAATGGAGATATAATATCTTGGCCGACTCTGTCGTAAATCAACACTTTCCATATCGGTTCACAGGCGACGCTCTTAGTTAGAGGCTGGTTCAAATTAAGCATTTGCTTCAAGGCATCTGTAATGGTTTTAATAACAATAAATCCCTAATGTGTACTACGTGTAACAGCACACAACACAAAAAACACAATACGCACTGAGTTGTCGTTCACGTAAAGTAGTCATGGTGGTTTCTTTTATATGATGATTTCATTAAATGGCTATTTCTGCCTTTAGTTTTAATATAATAAACTTAAAATTATATTGAAGCCCAAAGTACGAAGGAATTGTAATTATTAAAATGTCAAATTTGACATTTAGCGCAGTGACACGTCGTTCGTATCAATAACTTTGCGTTCGGAAACTCGTGATTCTGCGTTGAAATGAAACGTTGAACCAAATTATTATCAATGTTAATTGAAATACTATTATATAACGGAAAAATAAAAGAAAACTCGAAATAAAAATAAAAAAAGTTATTTTTGGAATTACTTAAGTAAAACTATCAACTCGCGTTATTGTCCATAGCTCTACAATAAGCTCATATACTCGTTAGTCATCATTCATGGCAATTTTAAGTATATTATATTACTCTTTGCATGGCACTTAAGATTTTAATTCCTTGGGTGATTAATACAGCGACCGGCTGAACATTTACTAGTTGCAATAACAGACTGGCCAGCATAAAACTCATGGTGGTAGAATAGGTACATATATAGGCATGAGCCGAGGGTGGTGCTGTAACCGAAAGCATACCAGTCCGTGTATTTCCAAATGATGTGGCTACCCATTGGCGACAGATGAGACCAATGGGAAATAAAATCTGTATCAGCAGGTATCGCTGCAAAAAGATTGTTGTCTAAATAACCAGCATTGGTCTCCAATATTCTTTTGAGTTGAATATAACGTGGGTTTCCTGGTTTATGTCTTGTTTTATATATTCGAAACAAAAATTCTTTGGTTCGAAAGTTGCCTGTCGGATCGAGGAGCCTCATAGTAAATACATCGGAGGTCCGATGGGAGTAGGATCACTTCTGTGAACGGTCTAAGTCAACAACAAAAATCCTCAAATTTGTGCATCGGTACGGACAGATATTTCAACATCAATACCTTCTTGTGAACCTACGTATCTGATGCAATCGCGGGTCATCAATCAGGATGCCTTGGGAGTTTGGGAGGCTTGTTCATGGGAAATAAAAAAATATCGTCCTAAATTTTTGCAAGTGGTTTCCACCGTGGTGGTGGGTGGTACCACCTATCTTTACTATTTAGCTTTGCTCAAAGAGTATTATTATATAGGTGGACTTTACTTTATCTGGAATAGTTCAGCTAGATATGTACAGAGGCCGTAGTGAGTCGTGGCGCTATATAGAGTTAAGATAGTAGGTACACCTCGCTTCAACGAACCTACTTTGACGGCACTTAGGCATGTAATCGGTACCTACCTAGCTATATTTGACGAATGTCAGGGGGTTTGAGGAGAAAGCTACGGCCGCGGAGGTCGGCCGGCGCGAGCGATGGCAGGGCCTGAGCCCGATCGCCGCGGCTCGCGCCCCAGTCAGTGCGCATGCGACGGTGAAAGGCGCCATGTCGATATACACAGTAAACAGTGTGCGGACCGCGAACACCATGACCGGCTTACCATATATGCGAATATTACTTATTTGTGCTATATTCATCAATGGTTAGTGCCACTTTTTTATTAACGATTTTTATATCTCAGTGATCAAATATAAAACAGTAACCGTTAGAAATTGCATAGGTATAAGGAATTAAAGATCTACTAATGCGTATTCGTAATAAGTGCCTATTATGCAAGCGTTTATCAATTGGTAACTTCTTAACATAACTATTGCAAACACATGCAGATAGTGAAAGCTCTGGTTGTGTTATGTTTCCATAATTTCTACTTAACTGATAGGTAATAAGTTGATACTTAGATGAATTTAAAGACGTGTAATAAATAAAATACAAATCTCACATGGCTTATTACTACTAGTAGGCTCCTACCGGAGAAAGCGTCAGTTATTCTGTTCTGATGTATTATGTGGTCGGATATTGTGGTTGCACAGTAGCTAATTGTAATTCGTCTGGCACGTCCCTTCTTTCACTTGACATTGAGGCCTGTGACCGGTTGGGATCGAGGATATTGACACTTGTGTGCGTGCTTTATGTACGGATTGTATGTGCACTTATCTTACATGTCATACACTCTGTAAATTTATAGCCTGCGGTCACACGTTTTGTTTCGCACTTTGATGTAATGTTCCTGTTGTACCTACCTACCAAATGGGTTTTAAAGTGTGGGGATATTTTTGCAAGATTACTAATAAATAATATATAAGTACAATCTTTTTTTCAAAAAAGTCAAAATGTCTATTGAAAATATGTTGTTGGGGAAAATCATCGACTAAACACGATGGAAGCTATATTTTTTTTTGCCAAGTAAAGTACAAAATTAATTAGAGCGCTATTTTGAATCTACATTGTATCGGTACATACTTACTTAATTGAAATAGCTAATACTTATTATACAAATTTCATTAGGCAGACATTTCATTTAAAATCTACGATTACGTAAGTAGGTATTTTAAGTACGTACGTAGGATAATTAAATGTAATTAGTTTCGAAATACGTTAAACTAAAACGTCTGTAACTATCTGTAGTTTCAGCAATGTTCCTCTATGTGTTTAGATTTACTCTCACAAATTTCGTGAATTCAAACTCTGAGTAGTGTACAGTAACGCACACAAAACTTTCTTAGAGAACCGAGTACGGTCGATAGCAAAAGTAATTTACAATTGCACATAAAACAGGTTAAAAGTTGTACATTAGCTGGTTACTAATGCAAATTACTAAGAACAGATAATGAAACACCAATTGGTGAAGAACTTTCGCAATTGAGTGTAAGTCAATATTGGTACCTACCTACGTAAAACATAGCAAAATTCCTGCAGCCGTAGGTTCATAAGCCTCCGAAGGCCCACTAAATTGTGTAATCAGTTACCTCATAAATACTTAATGAATGAACTATGCAGCGCGGTTAGACTGTTTTCATACGAATTGTGAGATAATAAGTCAAAGATTAATCTTCAATTGAATTAACAGGAAACGCAGTCAGCGTACCGAAAACTCTCAGTGCTATTGTGCTTACTTAAATTGCTTTGTTTGAAAAATGCTTACAGTTGAGGACTTTTAGCTAATTACCTAGCTATGTTTGTTTAATTCATTGTTATTGTTTATATGTGAATTTTCTCATCAGCGGAATTGAGTTACTTAGCTGTACACATCGATGGATACTTGGATGTAAAGAGTTGCTTAATAACTTTAGAAATTTATTTTTTATTGATGTAGCACTAAAGGCATATTACACATACCTATACAATTATCACATTCGAAATGTCTTAGATAATACATCGCCAAACTGTCGTGATTGCTATTGTATTAGCACCCATCGAACGTATATGACATTTCGGAGCCAGTACTTGCGTAAATAAAAACGAAATAGTATGTCATCATTGTCTAAAGTATTCTAATGCTTATGGCATATACAAAGTGAGACGAGAAAGGCTGTAACCAAACGGTCGTCTTTCTAAGTGACCGCCATTTAGCCAGATGTTTCGTCTAGACGGCTTACAGTCAGCTTTTTCTAAATGCTTTTACGATTTACGAATGATAAAATGCTTTTCTAATTTGTTTTCACATCGAGATTGTATTTGGAGTGGATAATGTCGAATAAATATGGTATCTTATAAGTTGATATTATAGAGTAATCGATTTCTCTTATAGATATAACTAACCTTAAAGCTATATAGGTATTTTAACAATGAAAGTACAGACTCACTTATTGGGTAGGTAAGTACTTATACTCCTTCCCATAAACTTCTAGAAAGTATTTGTCCATTTACAATGGTATTGCAAACGACATTTTTTTTGAAAAAAATCATCGTTGTGCTACTGTGTAAAGGATTTATAAATTTGCGTTTTTTTAGAAACGTACCTACCGTGCTTAGTGTATTTCATAATATCACCTATTTGTTTTTCGATCAAGAAATTTGCTAAATTGCCTAACGAAGTAGTTCAATTAAATAATTTAATATCAAATGCGTGACTTCCCTATTTGATTAGCTACAACAAATTCGGGACTATAAAATGTGTTGTGTAACCAACTTTCTCTTTTCGATATGATATTAATAAATAGTAACGATCGAAAGTGCAAATTGACTAACCATAGTTCAGATATAACGCTTCTAATGTTACTATAACGAGTTAACTCATAGTGGCAATAAATGGCGTGCCTAGCATATGAGAGTAAGCAATAATGATATGACATAATTTCGTGGAAATAGGAACTTTTAAGTAAAAATAATTAGGTAGGTAATTAGTCGGCTTAAATTGCATTTCATGTCTTTCACTGAGAATACCTGTAGCGACTACTTCAACCGCACCACAAGCTACGCAGATGGCACTACAGACGCATTCAGAACAATAGACAAGTGACGTCACAATCCTGAATCGCGCTATGAGAGTTTTCGGTGCAAGTAACATATATACAAGATCCCGACAATAACCGTCGGGGCATAGCGGCCGCCCCGCCAGGCATACCACCCGCCTGGTTGGAAGATCTTCCCTTTTCCGCTAAATACCTATAAACATATTGGGTATGATATTAAAACTCAATAATATCGGGATTGATACTGACTGCCCACCTGTAGCGCAATGATTTATTATGGCCCTGTGGCGGTAGTGCATACGTTCTATACTCATACCTTGTTGCATCAGTGTAGTGTGTGTAGGTAATGGTTCATGTATCTTATTAAAATCATGTATCTGTTTACAGGCAGCTACCAACAAAAGGACAAAGAAGCGGAGGAGTACGTTTGTCCTGAAGGCACCCAGGGCAATGGAAATTTCGCCGACCCAGTCACATGTAGACGATTCTATCAGGTGAGATCTACTTATTTATACCTACGTTGAGAAGTTATTTACCTTGAAAAAAGTACTCATAATTAATCAGGGCCGTAGTCAGGAATTGATTTCGGGAGGGATCGAGTTTTGGACCATAGACAAGAAGTAACAACAACAACAATCAGGAAAAAGACGAAAAGTAATGTGATAAAAAAGGTCTGGTTACTTTATAATCATTAATAGATCCTTCAATTCATTATAACAGCAGCGTTATATTGTGTTGGGTTCAATTCACATAACATAACCACTATTTATCAATACTTAGGTATTGTTTTAGAGGTTGGTTGCACGCTCGCTTTAGAAACAAGATGTGCACCTTCAGATCCCCGTTAGAACATCTGGGATTTTCGGATCTCATTTTCTGTAACTATTATGTAGCATGGTAGTATGATGTACGGTGAAGGCAATCATCGTGAGTCAAATTGTTCTTATTTCGAAAACCGTAAGAAGCTCGCCAACCCGCACTGAGCTAACGTGGTCCACTACTTGTTTTTTTTTAATATTTGGAACTTGGGTTTTGTAGGGTTTTGTATGTTGTTTAAAATTTTAAGTTTTGGCTTATGTTGGTACAATTGAGTACATAATGATGCTTGATATTTTGTCCCTCTGCTAGTGCATACAGAAATAACTACTTATGTTACCCTCCTATTATATACATGAGGGTCAAAGAGGGCAAATGTGGGTGCACTGTGGTGTATCTCTGCTTAACCCTACGGGGCTCAATTGCGTGTCGGTGTTGTTGTTGCTTTACCTCTTTGCGTCTTGAGATGTTATAATGATTTATTTCACGTTCTTTCAATGATGTAAGCTAGTGAATTGTTTTCAGACTGACGATGTAATTTCGTGGTCACAGCCGTGCTCTGACAAATTGTAATTAAAAATAATTGGAAATAGCGGTCGTAATTTAACTTCCGGCTACCCTTGGATTATTTGGAGAACCCTTCACGTCTTTCGATTCCATAAATTCCTTGTCTAAATAAACATTAAAATGAAGATTTCCCGGTTTGTTTATTTTTGATTTGGAATCTCTATTGCCCATCAGCGAATGGGTTGGATATAGATTTTGAATAATATGATTTATTATTTACTAGCTGTCCCAGCGAGCTTCGTACCGCTTCAGAATCAAATGTATGAGAAAATGATCAAATGAATGAAAAATTTATATATTTAGTTGTACCTCTCTCATCTGATCCAGTTAAATATGTCTTTTTTATGAGGTGTAAAGAATGTGAATTTTAACTGTGTTGGACCAAGGAACTTGTAATCTATCTAATCTATCTACGTTTGCGGGCTGTTGTGGGCTGCACTACAAATTATTTTGAATATCCCATAATTATACAAAATAGTTATGAAATAACTACGGAACACAACAATTATGCGTAGTCAGACACGCACTTACCTGTTTTTTTTTAAGATCGTGATCTATTGACCTAATTTATTCGTACACATTTTTATTCAAAAGTTTTTATTGCGCACATCGAAAACCAGATAGGTCACTATTTAAAAAAAAAATTGTTTCATCTGTACTCATTTCGTATTCATCATGATTTGTGATGTGTAGGAATCTCTTCATAGGAAAACATGTAAGGCTACGAACAACGTTGGATTGGATCTTTTAGTTTAGGTATTCCGAACGAGATTATGTAACAACCGAGACATTTCTGTAATGTCGCGACAATGTGTGTTAGGCGAGATATCAATAAATATTTTAATTATTCTTCGCTCGTTAACCTCTTTTACTATGTGGATGTCATTATATATTCGTTATATTCAAGAATATATTAACCCCATATACTAAAAATCAAACTCATTAGAACTAGTTTTTTGAGATTGGCCAATATACATAGATACGTGTACGTATAGTATTTCAGTTTCATTTATTGCGAAATAATAATTAATTAAACTAATATCACAGAATACATAATAACCTACTTAATAGCTTATATCATCCTGTCCACTGATAGGTACTGCAGACGACTGATGCCCAAATACTTCATAACATACTTTTGTATATCAACTGTAATCATAAACGAACACCTATTTATTGATAATTCACATGCGTGTATAAGTATAATAATTTAGTTCACCTACAGGTCAGTCAGTTAGTGCTTAGCTATTTCACACAACCACCTAGTTGGTATTGCAACAACGTAGAGTCCGAGCGTCTCTGCCCTGACAGGACTATTATATTTACGACTATAACGCAAATCACCTCCTCTGTGATTTGAGCCTTATATTAATTAGTTTAGTTCTGTATTGAGGAAATAATTTTGGCTCATATATTGACATTTCGGTAACTGGACTGACCGGTTTCGGACTCACAACTCGAACTGGTACGGCCGGTACGATTTTAACAATAGTGTACGTCTCGTTTTCAATCGTATAAAAATAATTTGACCTCACTATTTCGTTCGGTGTTTAAATACCAATCGATGAGTATCGGTTTCTACGGTTTTTTTTGTTATTCACACGTCTTTATTACCTTTGTTCGTTGAATGTTAATGTCCTCGGCACGCACAAAAATGTCCATACAGTACCTTATATATAGGCTTGTATCCGTGTTGTTTTATTCATCTTATATTAATACTAGCTGTTACCCGCGACTTCGTCCGCCTGGTATTTAAAAAAAAAAGCTTTTCTAAAATAAAAGTAGCCTATGTTACTCCTTGTTACATCAGCTATATGCCAGTGAAAGTCCCGTCAGACAGACAGACAGACAGACAAATATGTTGTTTTGGTATATGTACCGTGTATACATCCAAATGTACTTAGTAAAAAGCGGTTATTTAATATTACCAACAGACACTCCAATTTTATTTATTTGTATGTATAGATACAGGATTGGCGTTCGTCTTTTGACTTGTACGTTGTCGAAATCATTGTTCTACCAAGTTGCATGAGATTGTTCTATACTAGTATTTAAGTAGGTACGTAGGTATATAAGCTACAAGCTATGCTACAGCTTACATAATTTCGTGTCTCGAGACCGAGTGACAAAAATACGGTATAAAATGTCCGGTACCGACAACTAGGGCGCAACTAGTAACACAGATTAACTACCTAATAAGTAGTTTTTACTAAGAGCGAGTACCGGTAACTGCGTTGTAAAACTTGTTAATAAAACTGCATAAAACATAGTAATGTTTGGATGGCATTTATAGGCTGAAATCGAAATCATTGGCAATATTTTAAACTAATACCCCAAATTTATAGATAACTATAATGGCATTATGATGAGCTTTTCCTAGAAAAAAGTGATATGATAATATCGCCAGACTAATCCAACAGTCCATTGTACTGTACCTAGCCTGTATACGCCTTAAGCATATAGAGGTTGAAATCGAAATATCTTAAGTAGGTATTTAGATATATTATTAACAAATATAAAAAAAATATTATCTCTCAGAATATTGTGAGCTAAAAATTTCTTTGAATGAACCGATTCTGCAATACCGTTTTAATTTTTTTAATGGATATTGTAGTAATCCACGAATTTCGCACAATATTAAACTGGCCGTGATCTTGATCATCTCCGAGTTCACTGAATTTCGATACTGTAGGTCAACATGATATTAAAACTGGCCGTTACAGTTTTATAGCAGTGCTGTGTAAGTACTCACCTACATCCAGTTTTGAAGTTCCAGAATATGAGCAAGCATTTGCCGTAGACCCACTTATTACGATTCCGATATTCGCTAGCGGGTATCACGTCATATTTTTATGGACAAGCACCGAACATTTTTCGCATAAAAACGTTGGATTCTTTTTTTTTGTATGCTGTTGTATGTAATAACGCGAGCCCGCGTGACTAACCCTCGGGCCCGGGGGATTATGGTTCAGTTTATGTTACGTCCGCGAAATTGGACGGATTCAAAACTAAATATTGGCTACCCATAATAGTAACTAGGCAATAACTGTGGATATCTACTGGGCTTCGTCTGGATGGAAGTGGTTTCATTCTGTGGCTAGCCTCCTACATATAAGGTTATTTTTTAATTTTCTTGCTACTCCTATGTTCTTTCGGTTAAATAATAGATAGTGTGTATGTTTTTACTTTTTCGAAACATTATTTTAGTTAGAAATATTCAAACTGATTAAGTGGAAAAACCTTCAGCGAATGTTTTCTCAATAGCAGTTTCAACCTATAAAGTAGGTGCGTGATATATTTATGATTCCTAGGTAGGTACTATTGGAGTATTTAATGCCTGGATATCTTTAAAGTCATATCTGCATGGCAATATTTAGATCTAATGCAACGGCTAGCTACAGCATTATCGCTGTACCCTTCAAACGAAAAACTGCTTAATCGGTTGCAGAGGCTACAGGCTCCGAAATTATATACATATACACAGTGGTAATATAGAACATAAACCCTGCAAATTAGGTAGGCCTGCAAAGGAGGTTAGCATCAGTGAAATTTGTACGAGCTACACAACTTCACAAATGCAAACTTATTTTGGACATTGTAGGTATGCTAACAACGACCAGCCCATCAGCTTTGCTATCTATACATATAAATAAAATTGGAGTGTCTGTTTGTAATATTAAAATAACCGCTTTTTACTAAGTGCATTTGGATGTATACACGTTACCTATACCGAAACAACATTTTTTAAAATTTTTGTCAGTCTGTCTGTCTGTCTGTCTGTCTGTCTGTCTATCCGTCTGTCCGTCTGTCCGTCTGTCTGTCTGTCTGTCTGTCTGTCTGTCTGTCTGTCTGTTTGTTCCGGCTAATCTCTGAAATGGCTGGACCGATTTTGACGGGACTTTCACTGGCAGATAGCTGATGTAACAAGGAGTAACTTAGGATACTTTTATTTTAGAAAAAAAAAAATAGGATCTCACGAAAAAAAAATAAAACCAATGTTGTAGCGCAGCGCCTGATTAAGTTTGATAGCAGCAACCTGCAATGCGTCCCGCGGGCTCAGAATGGGCGAGCAGGCTGTTGTCAACGGTTGTCTTTGTTAAATACCACGCGGACGAAGTCGCGGGCAACAGCTAGTCTTCATTATAGTCACTTAACTATAGCCGTAATTATTCATATCTACACAGGTAACGGCTTGTATAACACCTGTTCAATTCCTGTTTCAGTGTGTGGATGGGTACCCCTATCTGAATAGATGCCCGTCGGGGTTATATTTCGACGACATTAGCAAGTTTTGTACGTTCAAAGCTGAGGCGAGATGCGGGCCCATCGCTACAAGTAAGTATATTACCGTTTTATAAACCAATTGTTTAGTTTTGATGAATAACTATAGGGAGAATTGAGACAACATCCTAAACTAGGTACCTATACTAGGTTTTTCTGATGATCGGTTTACATCTAGTAAATGATATAAGTACTATCTACAGCAATGTAGGCTTATTTTATCTGTACTAATATTATAAATATGAAAGTTTGGATGGATGGATGGATAGATGGATGGATGTGTGTTACTCTTTCACGCCCGAACGGCTGAACGGATCTGGATGAAATTTGGCACAGAGATAGATTATAGTCTGGAATAGCACATAGGCTACTTTTTATCCCGGTGAAATTTATGGTTCCCGTGGGATTGATGTTTTAATTTTTCATTCTTTTTATCGCGGGTAACACCGCCGGGCGCAGCTAGTATTCAATATTTTTCTTATAAATATTTATAATAAAAACAGAGTCTTAACAGCGAATTCTTGGAACTGACATATATTAATGTTTAGGTTTGCTTACGATAACCTTGGATTTAAGCGTGTAGATATCTACCTCATGTTATTTGATATTTCTCAACCAACTTGAAATTTGCTAATTAGAAAGCACGCCACTTGAAAACGCAAGTACGCTAATTGAAAATAGGTTCACCGAAGCTGGGATTTGTAAATCCAAGTTTTGGTGTAGCTATTTTCACAAGGATTTATACGTATATGTGTAATTCAATGCGTCAACGAATATAACGTGAGTCAATAACTTCCTTTATCGAGTCCTTCGTCAACTTTAGATTGTACTTTTTATATTCTACTTCACGCGAGCATGCTCAGATCATACATTAATATGATTTAAACGTTAACTATATTTTTTTGCTCAGCTCCTGCGCCCATAACGGAGACACCACTAGACTTGGCCACCAAGTGCGATCTGTCAGAGTGCCAGTTGCCTTACTGCTTCTGTTCCAAGGATGGCACCCTCATACCTGGAGACATTGACCCTGAAGATGTGAGTACCCTCGTTAACTTTTTTTAGTTCAAGTGTAGGACCTTCAGTAGACAAATGCGATACTCTGGTGGCTAAGAAGTATATCCTGAAAGAGGGGCTTAGTTCGTCTTAGCTAAGTACTACGTAGCTACATAAGTCCTATGGTCTTGCATAACTATTTGAAGCGTTAGTTACTTTCTTAAACTTTGACGATTACCGTGTTTCAACGTCGCGTTACAACAGCAATTTAAGCTGTGTGTGTCATATCTGTCACAGCGTAGAGAATAAATCTTTTTACAAATCTACTATTTACTTTGCGATACAAAAGTGTTATATTCTGTTGATACAGGTCCAAGAAGTTTTGAGAGCGCATAATATTTAATTAATTGCGAAGTTCATATAACATGGTTAAAGCTATTTTAATAACATTTACAAATGGGTTCGATAGTTTAAATTTATCATAAATAAATTCCATAAATGATGTACCTATTTTTATTCTTAAAACTAGATAATATTTAAGTTTGGAGCACTTCAAGCTCCAAAAAGCAGTTTAGATTAGCGTTGCTCTTAAATTATGCTATTCCAGAGTTTTGTTATCATTATGCTAATCACTGTTTTAAACTATACTGGGGGTATATACCTAGTAAGTACGAGTTTACATAAATATGACGTCTGGGAGATTTAACATTTTGTTTGTGTGATTTATGCGTTCTATAATTTAAAAAATTAATATAAAGATGACTAAATTGAAGCATTTACTAACGAAAGCAGTATAACATTTGGAAAGGTATTTCAAGTTCGTATGACGCTTGCCCATATAGAAGAACCCTGCCTGATAAATATAACATAATATTTAAATGAAAATACCATAAAAAGGTTACTGTACTTTATACCTTAGCGGCATGTATACAAGGACAAGGATATTGCAAAAGGAGTAGATGAAAAAATGAACAGGATTTGAGGAAAGAATACGGGTTATAACAACACCAAAAAATATTCAATGACATTGTGTCGTTTACCTGCGGGGATTCAATGTAGGTCCATGAAGTTTAATAAAGCTGGCTCCACACCATCCTATCCGATCCTAATTATCAGATAAAATCGGATAATGTGTATATATCGGAAGGTGTGGAGCCTGTCTTGATCGTGCTGCTTCTTCGCCAGCTAATTCAGTTTCACCCGTCTAATGAACTGTGGAAAAGGCGATATATTATATATCCATTTAGGAGTTTTTAACAAGAGTGTTTGTTAAAAAGCATACAAATAATGATACTATTGCTTTTCTCGTGTCTAGAATATACTAATATTAATTCAGTGCGCGTGAACTCACACAGTCACACCTAAAGATTTTACAAAAATATGTATTTTGACCTCTGTGTACATAAGAATGTCACCCAAGATAAATTTTTAATGTATATTTCACATACAGCCCGGGTACCGTAATTACCTCAGTTCATAGCCGTCGATTTAACGATTGCAGTTAGTACTAAGTTAGTTAATAATAACTTAACTGAAGTTGTCCTTGTAAATCGTAGGTAATATGTTTTTATCGAGAACTAGGTATGGTTACGTAACACAACCGCGCGAACTGACTCTGAATTTAATGATTATAAAAAAGAACTGTTTACTCTACAGTTTATATATATTTGTTTATAAATCTTGTGAAAAAATTGCATAGAAGGCGGCCTTGTCTCAATCATTTAACCTTTATTACACCTAGTGCAAAGAATTGCGTAAAAAAATATGAAGCACGTACCTACTTTTCATTTAACAGACTCCACAAATGATAATGCTGACGTTTGATGGCGCCGTCAACTTGAACAACTTCGAGCTGTACAAGAAGGTGTTCAATGGGAAAATTAAGAACCCCAACGGGTGCCCCATAAGAGGAACCTTCTTCCTCTCCCACGAGTACAGGTAAAGACTCCCTCATATCTTTTGAAGAAAGCTGTTCGTGTTCGAAAAAATTGCAGACTCATGCATCAGATTGTGGCAATTAGATGTTTTTATTATTACAGTGTGACGAATGAATAATAAAAAAGAATCACATTAAAAAGTTGCATAACCCAAATGAATCATCACGAGCCCATAATATTCTGGAACCGGTTGTATGTAACATTATGAAAGTTTCATTTGCATAATGTGCGTGTATGTTAATTAACTTCCAGTTAATATTATGAACTTTGATGTTCATAAACATGGAAGCAAATACTGCGATGACTAAACTGGTTAAAATAAATGGTGTAAATTGTTAAATTTAATAGTGGTGTACGTTAAATAAATAGTTGTTTGCTTTCCGATTTCTAGTAACTACGCGATGGTGCAAGCGCTCGCGCACGACGGTCATGAGGTAAGTTGTTTTACATTA
Source organism: Pheosia tremula (assembly GCA_905333125.1). Lineage (NCBI taxonomy): Eukaryota > Metazoa > Arthropoda > Insecta > Lepidoptera > Notodontidae > Pheosia > Pheosia tremula. Next base: position 5,868,087 of record HG995404.1, on the reverse strand, counting down.
GGTGCGTACATGTCCAGCTAGGTAGAAATAAAATCGAGAAAGAGGTCAACTCGAATCTAACTTGGATGAGCAGCGTTCGGGAAATTGCGTGATATCTTCTCGTCCAAACTACGGTTTACAAACAATGTGTGTTACCAGTAATTACATATGGTACTGAGACGTGGTCGCTTACTATGGGCCTCAAAAGAAAGCTTAAGGTCACTCAAAGCGCAATCGAGAGAGCTATGCTCGTGGTTTTGCTACGCGATAAAATCAGAATTAAGGAGAACCGTAGACGAACTAAAGTAACCGACATAGCTCAAAGAATTTCAAAGTTGAAGTGGCAGTGGGCTGTGCACATAGATCTTCATAGATCTTGAGGATAGGTCTGGTGCATCAAAAATAAATCCTTACAAAAATTGTGCAGGATTTAAGTTAACACGTTTATGTATAAAATAAATGTGTGAATAGGATCTGATTCTTTTTCCCAAAAAACTCCTCTTGATACGGTTGACGTGACACTTAATTAATCATTTGAGAATTTTAATTATAGCCTACCATTAGTTATCCATACAGCCTTTTGCATGACCTTTTAAATTATTTTACACACATTTTTTTAGATCTTATAGGACCAACTGTGTCTGCCAACCAAACATTGATTTGTGTCTAGATCGCGACCGGGACAGTATCTCAGCAACAAGGTCTCCAAGACAAGGGCTACGAAGAGTGGGCGGGCGAGATGATTGGCATGCGGGAGATCCTCAAGAAGTTCGCCAACGTGTCGCGCTCAGAGATCGTCGGCGCAAGAGCGCCCTTCCTCAAACCTGGCAGAAACACGCAGTTTAAGGTGAGATACGTAGCATATAAGGGTATCAGCAGACCTATTAAGACTTCGGAGTGCAAGCAGCAAACGTTGATTATCGACAGGAAGCTGACTGCAATCACAATCGATAAAACTTGACGATCAATGGTCGATTGGCATTGATCGATATCGATATCGATAAGTAATGACGTGTTATAACTACTCATTGTCCATACCGACTAAAATGTGGAAAGGGTAGAGAACGTAGTAACCTACTCTACCCACTCTACATTTCAGTCGGTATTCCACATAAATATTTCACCAATACATTCTGCTCGTTACCTGACAATTACTGACGTCACTTGTACGCAACACCATTTCGAAAAAGTATTTTTTGCTTTGCGTGTCGCTAGGGAGATATGTCAGTTGTCAAATACGGGAACTCTCCTCGTATCGACATTTTGATAGGCAAGATTCGTGTGCGTATCTAAATAGAATTGATTGTAAAATATACGATGTAACCGGATTTGTTGCTACGGCACAATGGACTTTGCATACATGTCAATTGGGAACGCGTTTGCGAAACCAGTAAATTGATGGTTTATTTGGATTTCGAAGAATCAGTTGATTTGATGCCATATTAAGCTCTTTAGCTTCTAACCAAAATAGCTCTGAGCATACAGTTATTTTAAGATCAGGAGATGAAATCGTATAATATTTGGGTTAAATTCTATAAATAAATATTGCTAGAAACATACTTTATGGTTCCCTTAATATAAAACCAGGGGAAGTCAGGGGAATTAAGAAATTGCACAAACGGTCAGACGTGTTCCAAGTGATCTACTCAAACCAATTCAATCCATCAATAAATAGTGTTATTAATACTCTCAGGTGCTGGAGGACTTCGGGTACATCTACGACAGCTCAGTGGGCGTGCCACCACTCCCCATCCCAGTGTGGCCTTACACTTTAGACTACAAGATTGCGCACGAGTGCAAGTCAGGCACTTGCCCCACTAAATCATTCCCGGGTAAGTGTTGTCATAATTGTCGCCAAACAAACACACCACTTGTATGGCACGAAACCAAGCAGCGCTTGTATTACTGTATAATGGATTGGGGCGGTCGATGGCTCCGATGTTTTCCCAGTTAATAATTTCTCGGTAATTGAATCAGTGGCATTTGGCGTCTAGATATGTTTAGACATATTGTACCCGACCGGGAACGTATATTATAAGTGTCGTGTCTAAAAATAGGCATATATCGCAGGTCTGTGGGAGGTGCCATTCAACTCCCATTACGTGGAGACCTACGAGGGCGGACACTGTCCCTATCTGGACCAGTGCGTGTTGCATAACCACGACTCCAACGAGGTAAGTACCTTGTGAAAGGAAATCTACCTTAATTGAGGTTGAGGGTCGCTTATAATTCTAGATATAATTTATATATACAGTACACTTATTTTAATTCTTCACAGATCGATGATAATTATGTGAATGATAAGTTTTTCAATGTATCCGTTTATAAAGTGATTCATTATATTGTTATAAATATTGTGCGAATCAATTCAAGTCGTTCCCTAAGAAGTGAATTTGAGACTACTTTCAGAGTTTCTTGAAAAATCACAAAAGCTTCGAATTAAGAATTACTACGAAAAACTGTAAATTTCCTTAAGGAATTCAATGAAAAAGATTCCCATTTCAATGTACCTATGTGTCGATTATATAATTGATTTTGAACCACGCTCCTGTACCTTACGTGCTCTACGTAAGTACCTATGAATAATAAGTGTTTTCAATTCGAGAGTCACCATGTACCTTCTAGGCAAGTATGCTCCATCGTAGATCTCATCGTCACTTACCATCAGGTGAGATCGAGATCAAATACTTGCCTATAATGTAATAAAAAAAAATAAGCATTCGAACAATCACGTTGTTTATTTAAAACATAAAAACAGCGATATATGACGGCAAACAGTAGAGGCGCATAGCTGTAGCACATAATGTACTAAAGATTATTTTGGTTGTGTCGAAGTGCTCGATAATCTCACTCAGGTACGCACGTACGAGCACATATACGCCGCTACCGCCGGTTCGTTACTTTATCTCGCTTTTATAACTAAACCCCACTCGGCAGGTATAAAAAAGTTTATAATAATACAATTTGTACGCCGCCGCCTGTTTGTGCGGACTCGTATTTACTTATGCTCCTTATAAGGGTAGCATTCTTTTACGGTCTCGAGGTTAATACCTCGAGCAGGTAAATGGATCCTAATTCCGATTATTATATAAGTATGTATAGTAGAATTATTCCGATATGGAATAATCCTTGCAGATAAAATGTTTTGTAATAAATTCACAACCAAACAGTTAGTTATTTGAATCAATAATATATGTATTTTCATTCATCATTTAATAGTTGTGGTGTGTTATTTCGGCACCTAATTACATATTTTAACTGCTTCTCGAGGTACTAGGTTACCGCATACATAAATAAATAACAATTAAAATGCTTCTACACTCAGTGATATGATTCAATATTTCCTAGGTACTAGAATGGCTGCAGGAAGACTTTAATAGGCACTACGAGCAGAACCGCGCGCCGTACATGATGCCGTTCCACACCAACTGGTTCCAGATTAAAGAGTTGGAGCGAGGCTTGCACAAGTTCCTCCGGTGGGCTGCTGAACAGTGAGTATACCGAGAGGGGCAGGGCAGAGGGCAGCAGGGCTCCGGCATTACATTCAACGATAGCGTTATATCTAACATATGAACTTAAGAATACGTTGAAACATTCAAACTATGTAGGTATGAGGGCATTCATGGGGTTTAAAGTTCATGTGGCTCTGTGGTCTTCATAGTGTAATTAAATATAATTTATTCCTTTGATAGCTACCATTTACCTGCCAGTCGGGTAATTTGTTTTAAAACATGTCTTTTGGTAGTGAATCTATGAGCTTAAGATTATATATGACTATGGTATAAAAAAATTGGAGTTAGTTATATTTTTTAATCCTCTCAGGAAAGACGTATGGTTTGTGACCGTAACCCAAACTCTCACCTGGGCGACTGACCCGAAGCCGACGAAGGCGCTAGCCAACTATGAGGCTTGGCGCTGTGATAATAAGGACCTGCCAGCCGCGCCCTGCAACCTGTCCAACAAGTGCGCGCTATCCTTCAAGCAACCCGACAACAACTTCACTGACACGCGATACATGGAGACTTGCAGCGAGTGTCCTAAACAGTAAGCCTAATCTTGTACCTATATAAAATACGTGTCATTTTCTCCAAATAGCTACTATACACACATTCACACAACATTTAACACACACATACACACATCCACGTATTGCACAAAGGCCTTGCTACATCATGATGATGAACCTTTAACAATTTCCAGATACCCATGGCTCGGCGACTCGGGGGGTACAGGAATACCCGGCAAAGACAACTATATACCCGACAATCTCAAGAGGAAGTAGTGTGCCACATGCTCAATAGTAGTACCTACGCTGTGATCTATTCAGAGTGTTCAGACGTCACGTCCTTCCCACATCCATGGAATTAAATATTATATTATACAATACTTTAACCTCGGAGTCGTAAAGGGCAGCTTTGTAGTCACTGTACTGTAAAAGGTACTTATTTACAGGTACATAAAATGTTGATTCACATTAACATTTTCTTCGGCTACAGATATTTATTTCCATGCTTCAAAACAAACATGATATTTCTAATTAACGTAGTTGAAATAGTCATAATTTCCAATAATGCTTTACAAATTTTCTCCAAATCAAATTGTGGATGTAAACGACTGATATTATCCTGAATAGATTACACCGTAACATTTGTATATATTTAATGTTGTAAGTAATTAAATATTAGGTGGCTAGTCGTCGCAATTTATTGTAATTATAATGTCTTTTAATAATACTCTGTATTTAGTAATTTGTGGCATTCAAACAAATTATTTAATTTCTTTATGATGAGAAAAATTCGTGTAATAATTGTTGGAACAGTTGCCATGTTGAACCAAAATACTCCTAATTATAGGAAATAATAATAATATCAACTCCGAAATAATATCAACGCCGAAAAAAACGAGGTTAGATTTGATATATAACATTTTCTGTTGAACAGGTTGATTTATAATAGTGTGACAAAAATGCCGGCTTCATTCCTTTACCCAAAATATATTTTATGTGTTAAGATTTCATTAGTCAACTGTTTAATTAAAAGGGGTAGGTACGATAAATGCAATCGGCACAAGTTATTTTCTATATTTCAATTAATTTCTCAATTATTGCATACTTTGATTTTAAACAGAAAGTGTTTATCTTAGAACGACCCTGGTGCTTTGAATAATAAGGCGATATAACTGTTTTTATTGTTAACGAATAAATATTATTTATATAAATGACTATATTCATTTTGCCCATATTACAACATCGGCCTATTAGCCCAAGCTGTATTTTTTTGTATGGCAATACCGCGACGACTCCTTCTGTTCTCTATAGGAATTGGAAAGAGATCCTTGGCGACCAAGACTGATAGATAGTGGTATGAGAGACTATGCCCAGCACTAAGACAAAGTTTAAAAAAATTAAGTACCTTGTAAGTAGTTAATTCCGTGTAAAAATGCATTGTTCTTGGAAGCGAAAGTAGTTTTGTAAACCAATCTCAAAGTTCTTGGTATTACACCTGGCACTAGCCAAAAAAACACTCAGCGACGCTTTGTGTAAAGAGCTCCGCGGTCTATAAGTTACCCAATAAAGGTCCCGAAAAAGACTATTGTATACATATTTTATAACGACGGCTGGCATTTCGCGTCTCCGACCCGCCGCCGGCGAGATTTAATTTGAGATTGTGCCGAGAATGGCTGCTCGGAAACTTTCTCCATATTCACATGCATTAGCTGCTATTACAGAGTTTTTGTTATACACACATTCGGGATCGCTTCCACTCCATTCACAATGTCTTTCTCGTACGAATCAATATTCTTAGTTGCCAGTTTAAGACGCCGAGATAAGGGTCGTGTAGCTCTGTGCTCGTTATTTCAGTTGTTAAATTTTACTCGTAAAGTTTATTTCTATTGTCACATGATTTGATATAACTTTGAGTTTTGAATGGGATGAAGTCTGAAAAGTTGAATATTACTGTGAAATTAACTAGATACAATCTTAGAGGTACTCACAGATTCTGAGGTAAATTTAATTAAAAACTTGTTTCAAAATATGCCAATAAACCATATCCATAACTTGTTTGACAGAATTTGTATGAGTCATGTGTCAATAAATGAGGCTCTAAATATTTCACAAATGTTATATTCATCACAATTTTAGCTTAGTACTTGTAACACTTACTTAAGTGCACAACACGAAATAATGTTCCTCAATACATATACATAAACCTCGAAACATATGTACCAACATAAATAGTAATAGCAGCGTGTAATGTAGTAAGGTGTTAATAAGACCCAGAGACATTGTCGGCGAGTGGCGAACATTACAAAACCCTTCAGGCATGCAAGGGAGCTTCATAAAATATAATGAGACCACGCGAGGCCCATGGCGAAACCAGGTCAGCGGACTCCGCGGCACGAAATGAGCCATTTTTCTCATTCATGGAAGGTACCATTTTATTGTAGGCGACGTGTCACAGTTATGAACGAAACAAAAAGTAAACTTCGTAAGAGATTTCCAAATTTATTAAACGTAATAATAGCTAATGATCTAAGAATTTATGGACAACAAAATCCTTATGATTCATATACGTCGGCGTAATATAATTTTACGATGACGACGGCTGGATACGCATTTACAAGAACAACTACGCCATGTGCCGAGGATCGGTTTCATGCGAAAATTATCCGGAGCTTCATCTGTCGGCAATGAAATCGACCGTGAAACATGCCCAAATATGTTAATGGAAACATTGGAAACAGAGAAAGTCAGGTTTACGGTTTACGATACCAAGCTAGAATCTCCGTAGATAACTCGTGTCACCACAATCTCCCCCATGTTGTCACATTAGACTTTACTAACTCGACGACAACAACAAATTAATCGGAATCGATTCTTATAAGTCTTCTCATTATTTTCCCTTATCAATGTACGCAGAGAGATAAAAGCTCCAACTTATTCTTATGGACGACGTTTTTATGTCGTTAGAATAGGGAAATAACGAACTCATAAATGGGATTCGGACTATAAACAAGCTATAGCCTCAGAGATAAGACTATGTTCTCTCTACCAAGTAATGTGACTGGGAGAGCGGGGATATTAACTGTACTACCTGTTTTACATACGAAAAGCATATGGGTGTCAATTTTCTTGGAACATTTCATACATGGGCAGTATTATATAGGACAGCATGAGGACGTCCATACTTTGTATTGTGATAAAAGACGATTTCCATTGCCCGCTCATGATTCCGTTAAATTTACATGTACTCAAAATAAATGGTGCTAGAGGATGATGTGAAAACTTTGGAAAAGTTAAGGTAAGCAAACGTCTTAGGACATCGACAACCATTTTTTCCAATGATATTTGATGAGTTTCAAAAGACCTCAAGCTAGAGTACATTTTTTTTCCTGTTCCAAGTACAGTTATTAAACAGATGACAGTTAAATAGTTTTATTTCAGTGTGTATTATTCACGGAGATATGAGATAACAATAGTCCATTTTATTTAAAGTTTTAAGTGAGCTTTCTTGTATAAGAATGGCGGGTGCGTGGACATTAATAGACCAAGTTTCAAGTGACCACGGACCAGATATGTAAAGACAGACTTTAAAGGAGATCGCCTTTTGCCCGCAGTTACCAGAAACAAAAATGCAATTTAAAATACGAATAGGTTTTTCGAGATACTACGGGAAGATTGATCGAACGCTATCTGTAGCATATAATGAAAACATAAGAATATTGTGGGTAATCGGACCTATTTTTAGTTTTACTTTCTTTTTAATATTTTTTTAATTATTGTATCCTTATTGTATCCTGTTTTGTTTTAGTTGAGTTTGGTTCGTTGATAAAATCGTCTTCCTTTCCTTCCATATCCCTTTTCTTCACTCTCCAATAAGCAATCGATTAATCAGTAACTAATATAATCGAAATTTCTACGTTTACAACTTTTATGTTTCTAGTTTCTTGACTAAAACTTTTATTATTTTAATTAATCAGATTTAAATGTTAAACCTCTTATATCATAGAAAATCTAGTGAAGATTAACCTCGTCTGTTGTGGAGGGTAGTACATATTTTAGTCCTATTAAATGTCACCAGCTATAAATCTACACTTCACAACTTAACTCCGGCTCGTGAATAAATAATAAATGAAGGTCGCAAGCAAAACCGCTTCATAAATTTTTGATTTAAGTTTACCGAATTGAAATGAAACTAATTTTAAACATTTTACTTAAAATAATTAAGTTTTATTTGTCAAAACTGTAGTCACTGAAAATATTTACTAATGCATTTCATGTCATTTAGCGCTACCGGTGAGATATCTAATATCTAATACCGTTAGCAACAACTACTTATTATAAGTAAGTAATTTGAGAAATAACAATTCTTAGTAAAGATAACAAATGAATATGAATTTCGTAGAAAAAAGAGAATTACGTAAAGTAGTCACAATTGTGTACATAATGTGAATAAAACCTAACAAAATATCGTGCAAATTAACCCTTATTTTTATGGCTGCGATCTGAAGATACTCTCTTGTAATTGTATATCTACGGGTATAAACTTATTATGTTATTCAACTGAGGTAAAGAATACATAAATATAACTAAATTAAAATAGGTACAATAATAGGCAATTTTGAATCTTTTCTGGCAGTTATTTACAGCCATAAATAAGCTAACGACACAGGCTGATTAGTCCTATTTCCTTTAGGACATTACAATGTTTTTTCAGTATGACTGATAATAATATGTTTCTCATCGAACTATTATCATTTAAAATAAGTTTATTTTGTCAGAGTTGGTATCTTCAATGCAAACATATGTTGAGAATCACATTGCAAGTCCGAGATACAATGGTACGATCTCCGCATTGTTTGATAATACGATCACAGTTTATGGCTATGTTCTGGACGGCGCGTACTGTACGTTGTTTCTTTTGGAAAGCCTATTAACGTCTCTCCTATTGTAATAGGGGAAGATTGTTGAGTTACTGTAATATCTCTATGAGGATGGCAAAGATCAGAAAACTGTATAAATAAATATACTTAAGTAATATGAGTGCCTTATATTAACGGGTAGGCTTACATTTTGCTGCCTATTAGGTTATTTAATGTGCGAGTTCGAAAACAAGCAGCGTAGCGGCACGTTGGCCGCTACGCTGATGCGTAGCAAACCGCTACGCTGCGCCTTAATGCGTAGTGCACGCTTGATACGTTCAACCACGACGCCACACTGCATGGAGCGGAGAAGCCGCCGAGCGCATAGAGTTCCATAATAATTACAATAACGTAAGAATGTTCTCGTCTTCCTCTGTATGAATACAGAAATATTTGACGTGTATTTTTGTCAAGATCGGCCGCTGCACGTAATCGCCTCGGCCGGCTGCGGCTGCATTATGAATTTGTACTCTTTTGTCCGCAGTTTTTAATTCTACCGGTAAAATGTATTGTTCATGGAACAAAAGTCTCTAGTGTCATTGTTGTTGGCCAAAGTTCATTTAAATTCTGTGCCCGTGAAAGGCAACAGTAGCAAATATGAATTCCTTTACTCCTATTGTCAAACTGCTTTTGCTCGCTTTGGTTTAATGCTTTTGAAAGCCACATTGTGTTGTATATACACGTGCGCTCTACTTAATTATTAATTGGTCAATTTAATCTATTTAGCTCTCTGTGTAATTAATATAAAATAGTAAGAGTGGAGATGTTAAAAGTAATTACATATGCTACATTAGATGATCCAATAAAAAGTTCAACTAATGTATCATAATGTGTTTAAAAGTCACCCCGATTACTATGTTTTTAAATATAGTAACACAGAATGATTCAGATAGAGTATATGCTAACTCATAAACCTGCTTTAAAAAAAATGCGCAGATTCAAGGCTTAGTATCGTACCGTGAATTAGCGTGTTTCAACAGAGAAATATCTTTGGGCAATTTAGTCCATATAAAATCACATAAATAATAAGAATAATCTTACTATATAAACCTATATTGGTAGCGGTAATCAAAACCACCGCAAAGTTTCAATGGCTGGCGAAGAAAAAAGAATGGCGGCGGTGCACTGGCCCCGGTCCAACTGCGTCGCTCTTCATCACCTTCGCACGCAGTTGCAACAAGTTTGAATCCTCTTTTTGTAGCACCCCTACATCCTTTGCTTGTGAAAATACACAACATTATTTTCAGTGTTTTTTTATAATTACTCGGTTGATACAGTAGAGTGCAGTGCAGTACGTAGAGTACATAATAATAATATTAAAATGATAAAAACTGTATTTTCATTACATTTGTATTTGTAATAAAAAATGTGTTAATCACAAACCGTGTAATCAAAAATCCATTAGCATTTAGCGTATTGTAATCGGAAATTCAATTATTACAAAAGTTCAAATTTATTTTAACATTCATTTGTATTGTAGCCATGTACAGAGCCGAGCTTGGGAATAATTTGATTCATGTAATTATTAAAGTCAATTTTCATCATTCCTTGCTTTAAATGGCGGGTTCCGAGGGCGGAGTAATTTCGTCCGGACTGGCTGAAAGTTGAAAAAGGAAAATTACACAATTTGCTAATGGGCACGGCAACGATAATAATTTGTTGCGCAGTTTTTATTACTAGAAAAAGATTAATGCGAATTGAAATTTATATTAACGATCCATTCTTGGTCCGCTAATGTTCACTCAATGGTGATTTTCAGAAAATTCAAAATAGTTTGATGCTCAAGTTATTAGTTCTTGAATGAATAGGTAACTTGGTTGGCGCTGTAAGAATACACCTACACCCCTACTTAATAAAAGCAAGATAAGAAGGTTGCCTACTCGCTATATGGAGAGGTTATCTGAAAAGAACGACAAAGTAACTCACCTTAACTTTATTAAAAGGCATATAACCAGGTGAGTCCAATTTCTGGCCGGCACGGATCACTGACAGCGGAGGTCAGTCGGACCGTATAAACGCGCGATTTGGTGGCAAATTTACAACTTTTTCTCACTTCCTCGCCTCGACTCGAGGCAGTAAACTTGGAAGCAATCTCGTCGCACCGGCTACAGAGAGTTATTTCGCAGAATATTGCGGCCGCGACTAATAAAATGACAAATGGTTGACGGCCTCGCGAGAACACGTAAATGACGCAACGCGAATCTTGTGCGATACGAGTACCTACCTTCGCAGTAGGTGTGAAATCATATTGTCTAATAAAACATTTTTGACATAGTATTGCTGAAGGTGCCACGGCACAAACGTTATATTTTACAGTGTGCTGCGGATTGATCTGCTTTTGTTATATTGTTTTGACTGTCTCACATTTTACAAGGGAAAATACCTTAAATAACTATATTACCCGAATTTATTGTATACATTTCCAAATTGTATTATATACCAATGCAGTGATAGCCAAGATGGTAGAAAACTTGTCATGGTAACGAGTGTCTTAGGGTCAAACCTTGGCTCGCATCTCTGGGATTTCATGTGCCAATCTCATTTCAACCATCATTATGACTTGCTAAACGGTGAAAGGATATATCGTTTATGGGGTCCAGTCACCTTCGTCCGTAGGAGAATTAAATACCCTCGAGATACCCTACACGTGACCCTGGGTGGTGCCAACTAGGTGCCAACTCTACTGGTGGTAGGCTTCGGCCGTGGTTAGTCACCACCCACTGAACAAAGCCATGTTGCCAAGCGGCGTAGCCGTGTTCCGGCATGATGTTCGGTGTTGCCATTCATGGATGGCGGGTCAGATCAGCGGCGCTGCATGTGCCTAGTGAATGTAGCGTCTCGATCTACTGCCGCCTTCCTACCTAGGCAAGTATGCTCCATCGTAGATCTCATCATCACTTACCATCAGGTGAGATAGAGAACAAATACTTGCCTATAATGTAAAAAAAAAAAAAAAACGTGAGAAAACCTGCTTGTCTAAGAAAACCCCTCGAAAGACATGTGTAGTCCGCCAAACCGCACAGAGCCAGCGTGGCGGACTATGGCCTAATCCTTCTCACATTGAGGGTAGGCCTGTTCCCCACAGCGGGACATATAAAGAGCTAATATTATTATATAATACTAGCTGCGCCCGGCGGTGTTACCCGCGATAAAAAGTATGAAAAATTAAAACATCTATCCCACGGGAACCATACATTTTACCGGGATAAAAAGTAGCCTATGTGTGATTCTAGACTATAATCTAACTCTGTGCCAAATTTCATCCAGATCCGTTCAGCCGTTCGGGCGTGAAAGAGGAACAAAGAACCATCCATCCATCCATCCATCCATCCATCCATCCATCCATCCATCCATCCAAACTTTCACATTTATAATATTAGTATAGATATTCCAATGGAATAGCGACGTATTTCCAATAGAAATTTCGTGCCAGCAAGCATTATGGCCGGTATGTGAATTGTAACCGATATCTTTGAAGATGACCGGCCCGGAATGCTCAAATTCTTGAGCAGAAGTGCTCTCACCCCACAATATCGGCCGGCCGCTATCGAAACGTCTCAATTTCGCCTTCAGCTAAGGACGTCGATACGTTCTCTACCTGTGGAACCCTAATCCAATCTGTCTGGTTCTGTACGTTCATATAGAGCTCTACGTGGGTATACTAAGGGCCGTAACTCTGACTATTGGTTTATGTATTGTTTTACTACAAATAATGAGTCAAACTTTGTTCTTATTGCTTTATTACTGTTTGTATTGTGAAATAGCTCTCATGCGAAACAAAATAGCTGTGTTTTTAATAATGGCGCCTTATGTGATGATTGATGATCAATAACGTAGGTAGTTTTTTTCTTTTCTTTTATTTTATAGATGTTAAACAAGGTAACTAAGTAAAATCTTTGCAATTAGCATGGTCTGAGTGAACACAACCTTATTCTACGGCCACACCTGTGGCTTAGTGCACTAATTAGTGCCTTAATACTGTCAATAAGCAGATATAGCCAACAGTTTAACACATTAATTCACTAATTCCATTACTGATGACGTTAGATATTAAGCTATAACATCAGAACTACATTAATGTAGCTAAGCGTGTAACGTAGCATTTTAATGCCATTATTAAGGCGTATAGTGCCATTAACATGAACACTAACATTAACCCAGATGTGGCCGAATCGTAGCTCTATAATTATGTTAAACATACATACGTCATTCGTAACGAAAGCTCGCCTTACCAATAAAGCGAAACAACGAGGCTATCAGAAACAGACGCAAGCGTCACTGCCGCCCTGACATTGACAAATAAGCCATTCTGAAAAAGATCCCATTTCCCCCGAGACCCCTACTACGTACGACTATTAATAACAATTAAAGAAACGTAGATAGAATCGCGTTGAAATGCAAATTAATGAGTGGAATATTTCAACCATTCCAGTTATGAGATCTGTGACTTTATTAAAAAGCATGTCTATGGGAAGGGCGCGACTGGTGTTGTTTTTGAAAAAAAAAACGCCTTAATTGAAACCGTTTGGATCTAATTGAATACGATTCGATAGCTAATTAAAATACAATTTTATTCATGCCAATCCTCAATATAACTCTCACTCCCTCTCGTTTGATTGATTCAACTCATATTTGCTTTGGCTTCAAGTCTGACTGAAAATTCATAAGGACTACGTAACAAATCACATCTGCCTCTGACAGCTCCATATGATGACCACGACTCCACTGTCAAGAGGGATACGACAAAGAAGAAGAAGTAGATCAACAAAATCTTACGTCCTTATTTATACAATGTGTTAGATTTTCTATTTTTATGGAGCGAACGTGGAGCTATGAAAAAGTCATTCAAGAAACGAATGTTCGTTAAAATGGTTCCGCGATAAACATTTTGCAGCCGGTAATGATACGAATAACCTTATAGTGTGTAGTTATCTATTTCTATATCCTTGTTGTAACTATAAATTAATGAGTACATCCAACAGAGTTTTAAACTTTATAGTGGTTCAATTTTTTTTAGGTGTCTGGGATAACATAATTGAGATAACGGCAAAGCAAACAATTGGGATTTGACCCAATTAAATTATCCTATTGACCGGGGTTGTTATTATTGAAATCTCTCGACGTGGTGACGCTTACGCAAATTCCGGTGGTAGGCGCACTGAATACGGCTCCGAGCCAAACGGAAGCCGTATTACGAATTTAATCTCGCAGAAATGTGGTATCGCGGAAATTGCTGCAACAAAGCCCCTGTTTACGACAAACGTCTAGAAGCAATATTACCTAAGGGAAAAATGTACGACAACTAGATTATAATATTTTCTATATGAGTTTTGAATGAAATTTCTCGAGTCGAGAGCAGCAGTTGGGACAAATGAAATCTTATCTGTTTGGTTCGACCGTCTGCTCAATGGCTTATTTTCGTGGGATGGTCTATTCTCTGAAAATTATGTAGCGTTGGTCTGATGTTTTTCATATGAGACTGTGATTCACGCTTGCTTAATTTTGTTTGTGTCTACAATGGTTTATAGTGTAAGCACATTTTTTTAAAGATACACAATTTATGTATTTTTTTTAAATCCGTCTTTCACTATAATATTATAGATGCAAGTACTATGTTAATGCCTCGTGAGCACGTGTATCATGTGCCCGTCATCTCAATTTGTAAATATTGTTTTACCAGTTGATATTGCTAACTAGTAACGTTAATATGAGAAGTGGAGTGAACTGGCACAGAGCAATAGCGTGTTGCATCATGAGAAGTTTTCCAATCTAACTTCATGGTACATCAGGAATTGCTCGGTTCTTACGTGCCGCTCTCAATGTAATTTTGTGTTTATACTCCCAGTGCCGCTATCGGTGAACTGTTCCTGCATCGCACCGCCGAATTATTAACCCTAATGAATACTGTGCGGAGAGAGCTTTTACGGTAAACTCTTTTAGAAAACTCTTAAAAGCGGGCTTTTCGTATGTTTTTTCAGTTTATTTCCGCAGCCAAACTGGCACCGTGGTTCCTGTTAGAAGGTGTCTACTGATGGTTCTAACGCCGCGAGATTAAAGGATAGCGTTATTCAGTATGTCAAGTTGGCAAACGAAATGTTCTGTATAAATAATTTGGAATAAAGCCTTCACACAAAACGGGCGACACGAGGGGGGGAAGGAGAGATTTATCCTCTTGAATCTAATCTTGCGGATGGCGAAAAGAGCAGTTTCTACGAAAAAAATGTCTCAGTTCGTCGTGACTGTGTACGTCGCGCCAATCCCCGCCATTTGAGCGCTGCTGGTGTGCCGAGCTGGATGGTAACATCACCGAGCTATAAAGCTTGTGCAACTAAATATAATTGACATTGTTCAGTACTTAATTCTCTACTTCAATCGTTCTTGCGAAACAACTATTTAGATTTTTTGTAAATATTTCCCTCAAAATTTCTTGCATACTAAAAACGAACAAAAAGAAAAAGCTTAAATTCTGTTTCGCTTGAACTATTTTATTCTAAAATTAGACTCACGAAAATAAGATGTGAGTTATATTTCCAAAAGGACCTGTAAGAACTGAAACGTACTGTTTTTAGTTCTTAAGTTGTCCCAGACCTGAATTGTATTCATGTAAGCCCACTGAAATAGTGCGATTTTCATATTGTCAATAATAAATGAAGCCTACGCAGCTGTATGTTCAACGAATGAGACTTTGCCTTTAAGTCCCTACTTATTGAGCGAACTTTTAATATAAAAACTAAAATTTTCTGGTTACCTTCTATGCATGTAAATATTATACATTTTGTTAGTTACTTACAATGTTCTCATTACATTTCAATACCTTACTACAATAATAAATAATGATCCATTAACTTGCCAGTTATTTTTTCTATCTATCGCTGTGGGAAACCGTAGTAGAATGCTTCCAGAGTTAATTTAAGATTAAAAGGAAATAAAGGTGCCGGTGAGTTAACCGCCTCAGGTGGACCAACTTTGTGATTAAGTGGACCAACCCACTCCAATACTAATTTTGTATGGGCTTAACTTTTGATTAGTTAACATTTTAACGAAAATATTTGATTTAAGCGGTCATTTATATATACATGATGAGTTTGTAAAGTTACTTTATGGGTTGCTGAAATTTTATATGAGTTGATAATTGAAAAGGTATTGGAGGTACTTATTGTTTGGTACACAATATTCAAAGAAATCATCTTTAATCATTATTTTGAAATGTCCCGACGTAAGTAGGTAAATTCGAAATACGATGCCTAATGTAATAAGCAATATGTACTTAGCTAAAATGAGAAGAGAATACTAGATAACTTATTGGATTGTATTTTGACAATGTACCTTTTCTAGCCGGTATATTCTATGCAAACGTCCTGTCAGAATCTGTAAAGTAAGTCACGTTTCTCTCATTACTTCTTTTTTGCAAACGTTTTCCTGTAGATAAACGCCTAGCATTTGTAATAAACTGACAGCCTCAAGTAAAGTGTAGGCAGGTGGATCTTCACGGACGAGTGGCGCCGAGGACTCGACAACGGGTGATATTGAATTAAAATTGATGAGCGGGAATTTGTTCGCGCATCTTGATTCCAGCGAAACCCATAAATCATGTCCGCTGTAAATGTTTCGTGTTCTTACAAATTTCGGAATGTCTTGAAGGCGAAATTAAGTCTTTGTTTCGAGCCACTACAGCTTTCAAAATAAAATAAATGGTGCACGCAGTGGGCACGGTACAGTGTCGTAAATCAATTTATCAGCTTTACACTTTATCAATGTTGACGTTATCCGTTATAAAATATGGTTATGTGCTTGTTAGTTTAGGTACAAGGTTGGGCTCTTTAGCATAATAAGTAGTGCCTACTAAAAATGTTTATTTATTATATCTATCAGACGGAGAACTTACTTAATACAGAAGAATGTAGCAAATACGTGTAATGGCTAAAGCGTAGCTAGTATTCACACTATAGAGTCCCCGTATCCCAAACACGTATTTTTCCATCACATGTGTATAGGGTACTACATTCGTATAAGGAAATAACGTGAGGAAACCCTTTCGTACGGTAATAAATTAAAAACGTGTTGTGCCCCGTCAAGACGGTAAATACGTTAGTATGAGTTATTGGAAACAAGTAATTCAAGCTAGAAATATACAGTACTAGCAATTAATTAAACTTAACGCTTATGGTTACAGATTCTAACTGCTGGAGGTATGACAAATCACCCGTCCGGGGATTTAGAGCTTATGTCACCAAAGCACTGGCCTGTTCAGGGATTTTGAATCTGGAAAATGTACACCTATTTGTCCGGACAGAACACTAAATATCTCCACACAACCCTCTACCAATTTTCCTTCGGTAGGTAATCTCAATATTTATAAAAAAGCTTAATATATATAAAAAATAATATTTTATACCTACTGATAAAATACTAGATTTAAATTACAGAAAAAAAATATAACAATTGTGCATCCTTCGAGTGTGAAATAATCATTCATGTTTAAATTTCACAAATTAACCCATATCTGAGAGATTTATTTACTGGGATACAGATCTTTTAAATCGTATCAGAAGGCTTCTTGGAGCATTTATCACACACGACAGGTTATTTTGTTCAGCGAGATCAAACTGTTCTAGCTTGTAATCCTAGGTAAGTATCTGGTTTGGTAAGCTTAGAAGTACTCGAGCTAGGTGTCGATAAGTAGTTTAGCAGCACAGCTGCTTCGTGGTGTCACGTCGGTTTTACACTAAGCGATTCGGATCCTCTGCGACTAATCGCAGAGTCACTAATCGCATTAATAATTGCGTACAGCTAAAAGTATTGAGAGCTACGAATAAGAACAACGAATCATGTGCTAATATATTATTGAGGCATATTTGAATATACCTATATTATTATTGACATTTTAAAAGTTTCTTTAATCGTTAGGGTTTTTTAAATATTAATCAAATGTGTGTTGGATCGGATCGGTATGGTACAGTAACACACATACACCATCGTTGTCGAGAACACGATTTATTTAGTAACGTAATCCCAAGTCCAAGCCGTCTCTCGCGTACTTTCTAATCTGCTATCGAACTAACTTTTTTATTACTCTGTAACTAGCCAACAACGAGACGCGTGTAATTTGTTCCCCGCATATACACGGCCGGAATATTCTGGACTTGATGGATGAGCGGGTTATGGCGTTAGTTCACGGAACTTAATATTTATAACACCAACACCAAACCCATCTAATATGAATGTAATATCGTTGCGGGCTTTACATGTGCCCTACTCGCACCTACTCTACAATGCTTGACCTTCTTGAATTCATTCTACATTTAAATTTTGCTCAATCCGTATATTAAGCGTACAGGTATATATATATATATACCTGTACGCTAGAATAACTATGCACTATGGCATGCGAAAAATTTACAAAAAATAATAATTAAGATAATTCATTTCTCATACATTTCATTCTAAGGCGGCACGATGTTTGCTGGGACAGCTATATCTATATTTATAGTATATTAAAAAGATCTAATGTTTGTGAGTATGGACGTAGAAGGACCCAGAAATACTCTTGAAGATTCTTTCGATGCCAGAAGGCTGCACTTTATCCCTGAGCACCTATCGCGGGCGGGGCGGTGGGCAGAAGCTAGTGATCAATAAACAGAAGAAATCACTGAGACCTACAAAATAAAATCGCGAAATAAAACCTGAAATGTATTCTTAAAGTGACGTAACAAATTGAGGAAGACTATAAAGTGAATTCACGGTTATTTGCTTTGCGATGAAAAACCATTGAGTACCTACGAGTATCATCAATTCAATAAGCAAAAGCTTCATCGACAGACAATAAATAGGCCATAATCGCTATTGAAAATCGCGGTGGGAGAGAAAATACATGATTGAAAGTAATAACGTTTTCCATTTTAATCATCATTCTCCTAAGGGGAGCGGTGAAAAATTGTGGAATCGAATCACGACTGTGGACGTGAGAAAGTAATCAAAATTTATTATTCTCCTCTCCAATTGGTGACGTTACTTACAAATCGAATATTAGCTTCAACTGTGTGATCCCAATTTATTATTTTTAGATTTTATTAACATAAAGTAGGTGCGTTTATTGGAAAATATTACGTGGAAAGCCGCTACCTCAAGCACGATCGACGACGGACAACAAGCGACGACCTGATTAGATCAGTTGGGTAGTAAGCCTGCCTTCTATGCTGATGGTCCCGTGTTCGAATCTGGAAGAGACACAATTTGTATGATGAGCACAAATATTTGGATCCAAGTCATGGATAATTAATAAATATATAAATATTATATACTGGGCTCACCGCCAGTTCATTGTAGGGAACCCATAATAAAGGCGTTGTTTTGTTAGGGATCGTACGAGTTTAGATGGTGTGTTCGTCCGGCGATATTTATATCAAACCTTTTTCGGTACGTAAGCGTCGTCTTATCCTTTCACACCACAGATTTTATAAATAAGTACGACTGTGACAACATGTTTTCTCGATGACATTACGATTACATTGAGGGTGCCTGCTTAAGAAAGCATGTAAAAAAAATTGCTACTGCTTATAATAATATCTAAAGGTGTGATCTAAGGATAACACTCACTCCTACCATAAACACTAGCCCATACATGTTAAAACTTTATTTGGTCGCTCTAAAAGGCAGGTAAGACACTAGACTTAAAAAACGGACACCATTATACCTATTCCTCAATAAAATGGCCGTTAAAAAAATACTGGAAAAATAACAAGCCCACGGAATTTCTTGCAGGATCTTCTCGCTCGATCTTGAGGTTGCATTCCGATTTGGTTTAAAAACAAAGTGTGATCGCGGTAAAATATACTATACCGAAGTAAACAAATGCATACATACAACGTTGTCGCGTGTATATAAATACACCCAATGCTAGCGTCTCGTTTCCAGACTGAACAATACGATGTACGAATTGCAATCGAGAAAGTTTTGATCAGCGCCTATTGTGCGTTAACAATTGTTATGAAAGATACGCAATCGGCCGCGATCGCTTTATGAATAAAATTATGTTACTCACAGAAATATTCAGCATTATCCGTCGCCGGTGGAGGGGCCCGATATTGCTCTACAGGGTGTAGTTACTTTCATTTTAACTTCCACAACGATGTGAAAATATTTCTCGGGGCGTTTATTGCTAGCGAGAGAGTTGCTGCGGTGCGAACTCGAAGCCGGGATATAGTTAGGTATTCAGTTGAGTTATTATAACTAGTGTATCTAACCTTTGCGGATAATATTATGCTGGGTGTGCGTACCTGGGATTCGTATTTCAAAATAACACGTATATAAAGTTATGTATATCGTTCCTTTTAATACATATATAGCTAGATAGAATTCAGATTGTTTAATAAAGATTCCTTAGACGGAGTATATTATTGTATCATGCGTCGTACTTATTGGACATGGTAAAATATCTAAACGAACGGTAAATTAAGCGTACTCTGAGTACGCGCTCACTAAAACCATAATTCTTATGCAATAAACATCTGAGACGAATGTTCTTATGTGAATACTCAACTAATATTACTCCATCAGATTTAGGTGTCATTACTTCGGATATATACGTAGAAAACTTTTATGGCTTTAAAAGCTTTTAACGGAGGGTTGTGTATTGAGAATGCCATTACTTTAAAGTATGTTCTATGGTTACCTGACTTCGGTTGTGTACTAAATTCTTTTATTATGACTGTTTTAATTATTACTTCAATATTTAAAATGACAATAAATTATGCGATGTTTATGATGAAAGTAAAGGAAATGTACTCAAACATGAAATAATAGACAAACATGCCTTTGAAATGGAAAAATCTTTGCAATTGCAGATTGAAAATCTAGTACAACAGTGTTCAGTATATTATCGGTACGTATAGATAGGTACTTCGTTATTATACCGCCTCACTGAGCTCTGAGTACTGAGCACCGCTCTGTAGCAAGTACTAGGTGCTCCACAAAAAATAGTAAAAAAAACGCTGTTTCATTCAAAGCGCATCCACGTTGATTGCTGAAAAGATTGTTGTAAGGCAAAAGTCACTAACAAATTCCGGGGCACCGATTCACGGGATACAAATAAAATCTATAAAATTAAATTCTAAGATTGATTCGAGTTTCTCATAACTCTCTCTTATCATTAAAAATTAGTAAAAGATAATTTGACCTTTAGGTCGAGGTACATGTAAAGATGTAAGAATCAGTAATAAAGTTGTGAACTTTAATCTACAATACCGTTTTGAGCTTTTTAGATATTGCAAAAGGTTATGTTTAGTTGACTAGAATAAAGCTGATATCGTAGGCGAAAATATTTTCTCGCGTCTCGGGCTTTACAAAAAACCTGAGTTATGGCAAACAATTGATTCGTATCTGAAAATGATATCTCGGTTCTGGATATGAAATAGTTTTTCGGTGTTAGGTCGATGTGCTATGAATATGTGTTGCGAAATGAAGTCGCGGAGATAAATCTCGTGAAACTGCTTGCAATATTGGCTTCACTTCGAAAGGTTTCAAGCCATTCATTGTGCATCAAGCAGGCTTAGTTCGGATTGAATTGATGATATATATTTGTGCGTTTACGGAAAAAACTTTATTTATTGTATTGATATCTACTAAACTTTTTAAACTCAAGGGAAAGAGTTCAAGAATTTTGTCTATTCTTAATACAGCTTTTTGTTTATTAAGATGCGTTACAGACAGCTCGGATCAGTACTAGTAATCTGGACTAGTACGTAAAATTTAATTAACATAATTTCTACTAATGATTTCCTATATTTACGCGAATATCACACATTAAAACATTCTTTTTCGTATTTTATCGCGTTTATTTTATGTTTTTACGTTCCCAACGTTTCTACTTTTAACAATAATTTTGTTAATTTCTACTATTCCAATGTACTTCTTGGGTATAATAAGGTACCATCTAATTGACCAATAAATATCCCGGAAAGCCTGCCTCTTGCATGCAATAATCGCGCAGCTATTATCTTGAGACGCTTTCCCGATATAACCACAAATTAAGCATATTACATATCGTTGGCAGCCAACACACCGTAGCCCCGAGTTTCACTAGAAATTAAAATTCCACCGTATAAAGCCGAACGCTGAAACTGATTCGCAGCAACTGCGCCCTAATTCTCTTCGCGAGCCGTCTTACCTACGCCCTAATTTATTGGAACACTGGAACGAAGGAGAGCTCGATGGGGACAATAAATTTCAAATTTCATTATTTGAAAAGGAAGTCGCGAGTTGCCAATTGCGATTTGGTTTGCCGATCACGTCTCCATACTATTGGCGAGGATATTGGAGCCACCTGTGCCCGTACTCTATGAGGCTTTAAACGCGGCTCTGCTCTCTCGATAAACCGACTGTGAAATATTCGCGGCGTACGGGAGACGCCGCATTTCCTTATGAATGATACATGCCACACCGGGCGCGCGTTTTCTACCTGCAAACGTTATCGAACCACTGTAGCTTGCAGTCATTGCATAATTTTTAAACTTGGTAGCGAAATTTGGCTTGGTCGTGTTCATGTAACTTCGCAACTTGTGCGAAATATGTGGCAGGTATTTGTTGTATATTGGCTATGTTCGCGAGGTATTGTAGCGCTTGGTACAAGCGGAGCTACAAATATTGGTAGGTAGGTTTAATTCTAATCGAATTAATGTAAATTGTACACATTTTCTTGTATGCCCTAAACAAGTTTTCTTGTACTTAAGAAATGAAGAATATCTAAACAAATTAATGTATTCTAAAGAAAACGATTAGAAAAATCTCGAACAATTATTAAAAACTTTTATTTCAAGGCATCGTTAATATACGAATGAGGCGAGAGCAGTTTAAAATAATACAATGCGAGCTAATTTTGCGTGTAGTTACGTAAAAAGTTGGCGACGTCGGCGTGTGGCCGCGCGCGACCGTATCTCAAATTAAATCTCACCAACAAATCTTCGCGGGGGGATGAACCGCAGCGGCCTCTACCATCGACTTTGATGTTCGCATTGTACTCCCCTCAACGCGGTGACACTTGTATTTCATATAAGATAAGTTTTGCAAAGAAAGAATTGTTTAGAGATAACTTTGGAGACGAAATACGAGATATGAGTATTGGCTTGTGACTTTGAGAAAGGTAGAGTTGTTGGTGAAAGGTCGAATATGATATTTGGATAAATAAGAATTCTTTGTTTATATTTGTGTTTGCGTCAATCTCGTTTATGAGTAACTTGCTGCGCCCCGCGGTGTTACCTGCGATAAAAAGTATGTCCTTTTCCTCTATGTTCTTTTCTGTAAATCATGTCATTCCTTTGCTCTATGAAAAATTTAAACAAATCTATATATTACGGGAATCATACATTTTACCGGGATAAAAAGTAGCCTTTGTGCTATTTCAGACTATAATCTATTTCTGTGCCAAATTTCATCCAGATCTGTTCAGCCGTTCTGGCGTGATTGAGTAACAAACATCCATCCATCCAAACTTTCACATTTATAATATTAGTTGGATAACAAATGTATGTATCTTTAAGTTATAAGCAGTTAGTAGTTAGATTATTTATGAAGTCAGTGTTCGAATAGTGAGTTCCGAAGTCAATGGTAAGGGTGTAAGCTCATCTTCTAGCTGGCTGCGAACGTTCGGAGTCGCAATTTGTTTCCGTATACTCCTAAAAATCCGCATTTTATTGTTCCGCCTCTCATTTCTACTTGAACTGTGCCCCGCAAGGGCTTCAAATAAGCTCACCCATGCAAGACTTATTACCATAACTAAAAAAAAAAACAGAAAATATCTGCATTTATGGCAAAATAAGATTTTCTTTGAGATAGTTTACTCTGTATACACATGTAAATAACAAACGTCTAGTATTTTATTGGTTATTAATCTTAATACTATTTTAAAGTTTTAAGGGGTATGCAAGAAAAAGCTCAGATCACCCAAATCATCACTTTTAAGTACGAAATTCAACAAATTGGCAAACTTTTATAGCTTCGTACACTTGATAAACTAATTACACACGTGTATAATGAAGCCGTGCGGTTAGGTATAAATTGGATGGTTAGCAAACAAAACTTTAATTAATCGAATATCGAAAGCAAAGAATTTGATAGATCAAAGTTAATTAAACAACCCTAAATTGAGCTGTCTAGCTCAAAAGTTAATTCGCTATTGTCTTTGTGTTATATTGAGTTCAACAACAAGATTTGTTCCTAATTGATTTGAAAACTGATTATTATTGTAAAACGTTCATGAAAATATTTCATAAATGTACGAGTTATTATTACTTGATTTGATTTCTGTTATTCGTTCGTTGATTTATTTTTCAAGTGATTATCCATGATATCGAGGTACCAACGAGACGGTTAGCTGTACGAAATATTTATTAGTTTTACACATGGGTTCTAGAAGACCAGATAAAATTATAAAATTATATAGTATTTGGTCTTCTCAGAACAGTCTCGCCACTCTCACCACAAGCCACGAACTCGATATTATGTCTTTACGTTACGATACGTAAATTAATAACAATTCAAATATGTAATGGAACCTGTAAAGCTATCCAAGGAAATATGTCAAATGGACATTTATTTTTACTGTAAAGAAAAGCTCATAAAAGGTATTCTATGGAACAGATATAAGTTCGTGAGGGCTGAGTCTGTTTGACACACAAAGTGAAATAAATTGTAGAGCTGGTTGCGTGCGGCCGCCGCCGCCGCCGCCGGAGGTGCACCTGTCCATTCCATTTCTAACTTTTATTTTTCTTGATTCCGTCCAGCGAGGCATTCAGAATCGAACATTTATCTCCATAGCTGTTACAAACAGACTACTCTTGGTCTAGACTACAAATCACGGAGTAAAAGAAGCGATTCAAGAGTTTGTTAGACAATTTGAGATGCCAGAACAGTTTTGCGAAGTCATTTACTTTATATCTCAGTACCTTGTCTAATCTATGGTAAAGCTATACGCTCAGAATGGGTATAATGTACATCTAATGTGTATATAGTTCTGTATCTTTGTTTATCTATCAAATCTATGACTGGAATAATTAGACTTAACTAAAAAACCACTAACAAAGCAATATTGTTACTTAGATGTTTCGAATTTTGTTACCTACACTCAGATTCTACTGTAAAATGAATCGTCAGTAAGATCAACCACGTCGTGTTAAATACATAAAAACTGACGCAGAAGGTCCATGCACGGATAATTCGCGTGATAGTGGCACACATACATTACGCACTTACGATCCAGATTTACGTTTCCAATATAATATGTCACTCTCTAAACTCCAGTAAGAAATATGGTAGCTTAAAAACCTCCTAGCAAAGAATAAGATATTAAAAAAATGTGAATAGCAGATATTACTGACCGCCGCGATTCACCCGAAGTGCGGAACAAATACCGCCAGTGGGCCAGCGCGCAATGGAAATGGAGCGGATAAAACTCGCCTATCTAGCGCAGCCTTCAATCTTTTTCAGATTGTATTCTTTGTAGGCTCCGTGGAGTTATCAGCGAAGTAGAATAAAACATTAAGAATTTCATTATTTTAGAAAGAAGAAATGTAAGAAAAGGAATCGTTGGATACAGAATTATAAGACTCTAATACGAGTATATGTGTTTTAATTTGAACAGGTGTAGTAATATAAATGCGCGATTAGTCGTAAGTAGATATAAGTATCTACCTTCTAAAAATACAAATCTATCTATTATTTATATTTTATAGATTTAAAATAAATTAATTGGTGTCACAGTCATACAATTAATCTCACGTCCTACTACAAATACTACTTATTTTTGAAGTGTAAAAAGGAAAGCTTTTTTCCTGAGTAATATTGAACATAAATTTGGTTGTTTTTTTAACAAAATGAATTATCGCAAGTCATCAATGTCATTTTTAACCATACAAAGGTGGCGCCCCCGCAGCTGTGACAGATGTAATTACTTATTGGCTATGCGGACTCAACATAAATGTAATTGGCTTCATCATACTTTAATGGACTCCCATTAATATAAATGGATTAAGTGGGATTTTGAACGCAACCGATAATTCGAAGTTGATAGCACATTGCCATTGTTATGATATAAATAAATCATGCAAATATATTGAAATGGGACATAATAGCAAAGTATCTAATAGGTAAATTGATACATACTGGAATAGGAAATCCTATATCCCTTGGTAAGTAACCTACCAAATTCACTTAATAGTTGCATTCGAGCTTTGGGTGAAATTCATTGTTAAATGATAAAAACCGCGCTTAGATTGTTTATAGAAACTGTATCAAATATTCCCTTACTATATCACCGCTGAAAATCATCGCTGTATTTGACTGCAGCGCTGATTTTCAGCATTATGCTGAGCTGAGTCCTATTAGACTCATACCACTACTGTGTGTCCGATCTCTGTATTTTCATTTCTTTTATATATCATTTTTGTTGCCTAATAAATGCCTTCTTTGTTTCTTTCTTCATTTTCAATATCAATGTATGAAACCAAATCTACCTACATGATATTTCTATTCAAATAATTAAGTTGTTAAACGTATAGTTATGTGGTTTGCTAGATAGCCATCGTTAGGGTGGTTCGTTGCAGATGTCTACTCTGTGCGGGCCACGGTCAAAGGCTAACGGAAATTAGACAGAGGTGACGCCGTCTGTAGTCGACGCACAAAGAGACGGCTAATGGCCATCGAAAACTAACCTTTTTACATCGCAACCTATTAAAAATAACGTATCAGGGAAATGTGATAGGTCAGAAATATAGCACCGCTGAAATCTAATTTGCGTTGGCTGATGTGTAGGTAGGTGATGGTAAATCACAAGAATTCCGTTCTAGCTATATACATACATAGTAATGATGTCTGAGTCCTTGGTGTGAGTTTAAAAGTATTCAAATACCCATGGATCGATTGAATAATCCACACATTTACTAGGAAAGCTCCCACAATAGTCATAGCGTAATGAAACAAAGACTGTATTAGCTTTCTATCAGTGAGATGTATTTTAGAATCGTAACAGTAGGTAGTTGCAGAGATTACTCCCCACAAACATACAACTGTATCACTCAATAATATTAGTTGTTTGATGGCCGGCGGTGGAAATATAAAGTTTGTTACTCATATCTCAACCCAATGAAATTATCTTAACCAAAAAGTAAAATATATTATAAGTATCTGTTCACCCCAATACCCCACTAGGGTAGATATACGCATTATCTTTTTCATTCCTCTTCTTGGTCATCGAAAATATTTCATTTAATGTTACCTCGTCGGCGCGATTTACTTTCTCGGTATTTTATCGAGTAATATCTTTATCGATTATCAATAAGAAATAGCTGGTAAATTGAGACATTTCTCAATATCTACATTGCTCGCTTTAATATAGCTGTGCCTATATAATATAACCATAGTCGTTCAGAAACAATCCCATTTAATTATTCTGATTTCAGAACGGTATAAGAGCATGCGAAGCGTAAAAGGCTTAAGTGGCGTTTTCATGAAATTGCAAATAGGATTTAAGTGATGCTATATTTCAGGGGACGCTTGAAATAAAAAAAATGTATTTAAAAAAGACAGTCAGTTGTTTATAAGGGGCCATTGGCCGGATCCCATTCAGTTCGGTCTCGTCGACTACATTAAACTGATTGCTGCAATTAGCGAATGGTGTAATTCTCGTTTTTCAAGCGTCTCCCGCCGCCTAGCCCGCCCGCGCCCCCCTCAGGAAATTACTTGAGCCCCGCAGGTCGCGGCGACTTTACTGGGATTAAATAAAATTGAAGAACTCGAATGAAATTGTTTTCGATTTCTCGTCTCGATCAGCTAGGTTTAGGGCGGCGTTCAACTCGGGATTGTGGCCTTAATTATAGTAAGTGGATTGCTAATCGCATTTATTTCGAGAGATTGCGCGGAACTTCTCAGAATTGCGGCGGGCTCGATTTGGCGACAGAATTATAGTGAAAATTACTTTCATTATTTTCAGACGTCGTTCGCTTCAAAGAAAATTTTAATACCCTTTTTGAAGAACTCAAACTATTCCATTCAAGTCTTATTATACCCAGACTAAATCGTGTAATGAATTTCTAAAAGACATCAATTACTTTATGCTATAATATATTTATTATTTTGTAATAGCAATATAAAGTGATTCATGAGGTGTCCAAGCGTAGCCAAGTATAGCTAAGACGACACAACCTTCCGCAGCGAATCGCGGCGGGATGAGGCAACATGTGAATTCAAAGGCGACAGTAAAGTGTCGAAATGATACATATCTGGAGCGTATAGCCGGGACAGGACAATGGCGGTTTGTATAGGGGCTGCTTCATAGTTAGTAGTTTTGTGTTATATGGCGGGGGAAGGCAATAAACGCGAGGTGCACGACCGGCCCTTGTCCGCGCGCCACGCGAGTTTATGTATTTGTGTACAGGCTACACGGTTCATATTGCCTAATAAAATATTATGTATTTTATTATACTTATGATATAAAGTAATATGGTACACGCATGTGGATTGTAGAGTAATGGAGGTTTTGTGTTTCAGGAGGCAGATTAACAAGCGTTATAAAACTTACGCACGCTTATTAGGCGTGTCGCATCGCAATTTCTTACAAAACTGCTATAATACACTTTGATTTGCGAAAATTAAAACCTCAATTTTGTTGTAGAGATCTGAAAGTGCACTGTAGCGAGTGATTAAATTGCTAAAATGTATACATTATTTTAAAAGTGTACGGCCAAGATTCTTGAGATAACTTTTTAACCTAAGTAGTTGATAAATTATTTTTTGTAACCGCCTATTTTAGTAATTGTTAAAAACATAGTTCATATTCGCTGAAGTGTAAAAACCATATCGAAATAGGGTGCTCTATATACCTTTTTCTAACAGAATTTCCACAACCCCACCATTTTATAGTATTCTATAAACGTACACACAAACTTTATGGTCAAATAGTCACGCGTAGCGGTGCGTTGCCGAGCACCGTAGCGGCGACGGCACTAAGCTTTACACCGACTCTCGCAGTGCTCTACATCAATGCTAAAATGTAGCGCGGTGTACCTGGTAATTATCGGGATTGCAATTTGATATACGGTAGACATTACTGTAAATCACACGTATATAATACCCATTAAAACCTATTTGCACAACATTATACTAAATACCCTCCTCTGTAATATCCTCCTCGCAGTGAGGGGAGGCCCATGCCCAACAGTGGAACATTAAAAGGGCTGGTATTATTATTCTAAAATACCTAAAGGAGATAGTATAGTGCTATGAAGAATTTAAGTTTTTGATCATAATTAGATATAATTTAATTAAGGAATAATGTGTGGGTACTTATTACCTATAGGTAAACCAAATAATGTAATTAAATACAACTTAAACACAACAATTAATTGGTACTAATATTAGATATTATTATTGTATCGATCAATATCCTACAGCCAAGATTGTTAGCAGTAGTCAGGACCAAGTTTCCTTTGAGAATTAGGAGAGCATTAATAACTGAAATTCTTCAAACTATAACAATGTAACTATTCGAAGTTATACAAACTATTTGTTGAGTTACACAAGAAAGACGTACAAACACCTACGTCAGAGATTATTGGGTACATGGCTGGCCCGAAACAATATCCTGAACATCGAGTGTGGCATAGTTGGCTGGTTCATAACGTGTTGGGCGGTTTCTGCCCACACGTAAACATGGATATATGAAAGTTAATAACATTTACCTAGTGCAATAAAATGTATTAATGTCAGCCCCTTGCAGAGTTACCACCGACGTCGGCGCGATATTAGCTATATTTACACGAATTGGCACTCATTCTAGTGAGGGGTAACATTGTGAGCTAAATATTAAATACATTATATTAATGTATCCTTACTTTATTGATTTCTTATATTTATGCGAATACTACACATTGAATTAAAACTTATTTTACAGATTTTATCGCGTTTATTTTTTATTTTTACGTTCGCGACGTTTCGGCTGCTTTACGGCAACCAGACCCCCCGTGACTATGGTTGCTGTAAAGCAGCATCATATAAGATCTTAAAACATAAAATAGATCCTATCGATATGTAGATATTAGTTCCTTACCGTGAAACTATTACGTATTTTGGCAGAATACCAAGTCGTTTTGTGAAATACCTTAACCTAAATTACCAAAAAAAGATTGTAAACATACTGTTGTCATAGTCTGCATTTTAAAAGTGTTGTTTACTTTAGGAACGTACAGTTAATGCAATATTTAAAAAAAAAACATAGAACTAACCGATTTAAATAAATCATAAATATCGCGAGACGAACAAAGCAACTATACAGTCCCACACTAAGCAACGCCTGTGTTATGAGTACCATACAATAGACTGGAGGCGAACCCAGTATATGTTACCTATATAGATATGAATAAACCATGACTTGGGTAAAAACATTCGCGCTCATCACACAAAGTTTGTCCCTATCAGGATTCGAACCCGGAACCCTCAGCACAGAAAGCAGGGTCACTACCAACTGGACTAATCAGGCCGTCAATAAATATATATCAATTTTCCGTTATTATTACAGCTCACCATAAGCCCTGATTCATATAACACGTGTCTCAGCATCGCGGGCAATACGCGGCACGTACGAATAATTAATTCCATTGTTAATCTCCCACGCATCAGTCTTCAAGCCAATTGTTTCTCGACGACGACGGCGGCTAGTCGCTGTAATTAATCAACTATTTATTGGGTGGTGTCCCTTCATCTCATAATCTTTATATTATCCTGTGAGTTACAATAGAAAAACGTGTATTACGTACATAACATTATGTGTTGATTGGATTGTGTATTTAATGATTTATATATTCTATTATAAAACTGTGATTAAGTAATATTGTAGATTTTAAAAGTTGCTGAATGCCATTTAAACAATTGAACGGGCAGCACGTCAAGTGCGAGCTAACTGTATACTTTATACTCTACCGTATTTTGACATTTTGTATGGAGAATTGAAAAGCGCCTCTAGGAGACGGTATTTAAAACTTTCAATTCTCCATACAAAATGTCTATATACAGTAGACTATAAAGTATACGGTTAGCTAACGAATAATCTCGTCTTTGACGTTCTGTCGATTTCGATGGTTGCACGGGTGGAGTTGCAGGATAGAATAAGTACCTACAAGAATTATGTAAATTGATTGTATCGCTAGTAAAAATATATCCTTAAATAGTATTTGGAGTACAGTAGAAAATTAATATATACATAGTAAAATATTGCTTAAAACAAAAAAAAAACCTGTGTATGTGTGCGTTTCAAATCAATATAGTGTGAAGTATACACCTTCCTTACCTTCGTACTGTATTTTCGCAGATATTACAGTAAAATGGAATAGGCGTGATAAAATAAACATTTTTACGACATAGCAGGGGTAAATTGCTTCATAAAACGCAATTATCTCAAGAATAGGACCGACGGAACGATGTAGGTCATTGATAAATCTTTCGAAGTAGAGTCAATTTACTTAATTTCGAAAACTATTTTGGGAACTCCCTAAATTGATATTACGCGACGGTGGCTCTCAATAATTTCACGAATTATTGAACGAATATGGAAAGCTGTGACTGGAATAAATTTAAGGGATGAGAACTATAGCGTCTGGGATTTATAATTTCAAAATATATATTTGGGATATAATACTATACTGCATTTATATGCTAGGTGCCCATATTCTTTATACCGAACTATAGTGCTAAAAACAATAATCTTCTTTGACCTTTCAATGACTCTACATCGAATTCAATAAGGTTCACATGGAATTGATATAATATTAATACCCTTCTTAATATCCCACTGCTCGGCACGGGCCTCCCCTCAATGCTGGCGGGATTAGGCCATAGTCCACCATGCTGGCCCAGTGCGTGTTGGCGGACTTCACACATCTTTGGTGGGGTTCTCTCAGACATGCAGATTACCTCACGATGTTTTCCTTCACGTGATAATTATGGTTGAAAATGAGATTCGCATATGAAATCCAGAAATCCCAGAGGTGCGAGTCGGGGTTTGAACCTGAGATCCTCGTTACCGAGACAAGCGTTCTACCAACTTGGCTATCACATGCAATTTATGTATAACTGATTACCTGTAAAGCTAAATTTAATTTGATGGTAGTGTTTAGACCAAACGCAGGCTGTTCGATATCGGCCTACCCGCGATACGCACGAGCCAGCCTAGCAAGCCTCGACGTGGGCCGGTCCGGACTCGGCTTATCAATATTATAAGAAACTCTATGTTATACACGGCCATGGATTTAGAGGGTCCGAGATGGCTCAAGCCCTTATGTCAGTTTGATTGAAAGTGTAGGAAATGTATAATATCGCCATATCGCCTAGATACTTACGTAGCCTAGTTTACTATTCTTTGTTCGAGAACTCGTATCAACTGTACGTACTCGAAGAAGGAGTTTTATTGCATAAGTAATAGTATTCGTTTTGTATTTTAAATGGTAATCAGATTTTTTAAAGTCTCAAGATGGCCAGATATTTTTTGATGGGCACCATTTTTGCTGCTCGCAAAAGACTAATTGATTAGATTAAAAAATATCTCATTATTTTTTTGTCCAAATAAATAGGAGCCCAGAATTAAAAAGCTAGACCTTGGTAAATCCGGGCTCTATTGAGCAAACTAACTTAACGCATACTTCAGCGGTCTCACTGTATTCGCTAAAATAGTTAAAAACTCCACCGGCTGCACTTAAAAATCGCATATCTCAATCCTTTTGTTAGCTTCAACAATAGGTAACTGAACCAGTTGGCTATTGAAAAAGAAACAATGGGATACAAATTTATAATGCAGTCTGGAAATGAATCACGTCATGCCTGGGTCCTTTGGGAGCCGCCCTGAATGAAATTGAACAACAGTACTGATTCCGCCTGGACGTGAATATAAAATATTTTCAAATAATCCATCATAGAGGGCGCTGTTTTTGGTTATTCGCGGTTTACAACTTTCGGCGAGTTTGAATAAAGGCGAATCTTTCTTTTCATTGTTCAATTTTTATACAATTTCTCTGTTTATGAGTATAATTTAAAATAAGAACGCATGTCACGCACTTGTTTTTTTTTCGTATGTATATAATAAGTGAGATACCAAACTGATAATTGATTTATATATATAATATAAGGCAGCTACTCAAGTCATATAATTAGTTTCAATCTATATATACAGGGAAACGCGTTGGAAACTATTTAATTACGACAAACTTATTGCTATTAAAATAACTTATGTATTTTGTTGTACCTTTTTTCTCCGATAAATTACATAGCAAAAATATACTACTTGTTCGATTTTACTTACAGTACAACTAAAGTGTAGAGTGAAAATAAGCACATGAACAAAACGAACGCTGAAATATTGCAGGCACTCAATCAAGCGGGAAAATGTTTGATAGGTCCGTTAAAAACGTATACCATCAATGGATTTTTTTTTATAGCTAACACCTGCCATACATATTTCTTTGAGGATTATTGTTTGGTTACATATTCATTAAGTACTTAGTTAATTATTGCTCCAATTTGGTAAGAACTTATGAAGTACTAAGATTACCCAAAAATACTTGAATCGCCCACCGTCCAGTACCTCAAGCGCAATCCTTTTTACGTATCGTTTAATGTTTGTCATCTACTTATATGTCTATGATTTATTGTTCGCGCTCTAAACAGGAAATACGCGAACAAACATCAGATACGTTAATTTTTGGACGTAAGTGCACATTCGGAGGATATTAATGCGCGGGCCATGAATAACGCTCGGTAGTGTAGCGCGCCGCTGTCGGCAAATGGGCCATATGTCTGGCTTAGCGGTGTAAACGCTCCAAATAATAACACGACACTATTTCTTTGAGCACCAATCGTTTGAAAGTGACACAGTTCTATGATACTGGTGTGTAGATGCATTCATATATTTAAAAAGTTCTTGTATTTCAACCTAATAGTACCGTATTTAGTATTTAGTAACGTATCATATAATAATATTCGGCTCACGATAAAACTTCTTTCAGCCTTTCCTAATAAAACAGGTAGAAATATAAGATATACTCGTTAAGCGCAGGCGGTACATAAATATCTGGTTATAGCGCGTTCTGAGTGGTGGCCGCGATCCGCCACGCTTCCGGAACTAACAGCCTCCGAGGCTGTAAACGTCTCCAGCGCCTGACTTTCGGTGATTTACTCCAATTTTATGTGTCGCCTCCACTCTGGATTTATATTAAATTTATTTTATGGTACAATTTTACAACCCTGAGCATGTTACGATGGCCGTTTACGTCACCTACTTTGAACACGTGCTTAAACGATTTATGTAACATTATTTATGCCGCCGTTTCATGTGTTCCATACCTGATGGTATAGATTACAAATTAAAAAAAATATTGACGCATTTCAGTAATAATCTACCAGTTTCAACGTGATACCTACAGTCCAAGGCTCCAAAGCATATATCAATTCATGCAAAGGAAGTTATTCATATAAAACAGTAGATTTGAATAGTATTTTTTTAGAGAATGACGTCACCCACCATTAGGTAGGTATTTTGCCAACGTTAAATAGAATGTGTTAAATAACACAATGGTGGATTCTATGCAGGCCTGATTCGTAGACTGAGCCATTAGGCCCATTCTACGCCAGTCTGGGCCATTAGGGGTGTATTAACACCCCCTACCCCACCAAAATTAGAAAATATGATTCATAGAAACACTATTTTCACAAAATTGATAACATTTCTCATCGAATACCCCCAAATGGTCCAGAAATAGTTCCTTACCACGAAGGTACTGCCGACGAACGTACAAGGCGATTATTAGGACGTATAACAAAACGGAAACACCCAATGGATCCATTTCTTATTTTCAACGAAGCATTAAAAACGATGTTAATGGATGAAAAAATCGGAATAGCGACGTACTGCTGCGGACAACGGGCACCGTTGGTACCCGGCTGAAATTATTTCTGCTCAACAATGGTCGCCGACGTTATATTATTGTTTGTTCAGCCCATTGTGCGAAAGTAATCAAGTGGAAAAGCAAGGAGTTGTACTGCTCTGCTTGCGACACGGAGCACTCGACTGTCACAATAATAATTATTAATCCCGGTTATTCACGGGGACAAAGCGACGGCGCGAAATGAGTTTTAGTTGATTACGTGCTTAGCCAAAAAAAAGGCACGAGTGACACGACCAACATAATAAAGCCCAAAAAACTAAGCCAATTTGTGCAGTCCACACGAATTACACCTTTACGTATGCGAATTCGCGAGTTCTTTACAAAGCAGCTTGGTTTTTTTAGGCTACAATATGTGGTTCTCAACACTCCGGCTGTATAATTTCTGCGTCCGAGATTTTGTGATGGAAATCACCATGTCTATTATCTATAAGGTGTCTGCGAATATGTGTTCTGTTGCGGTAAATTCTGTGTTACGGTGTTAAATAATCTCATTCTATCACGACTGTAACCGCTGAGGGGGTGGGCAGAGATGCACTGCAATGTATCTAAATTTCGCAGATTGTGTAACTTGCTAATTTAATAGGGGAGCGAACCTATTGCCATTATAGCGGATACACTCCCCATCATGCAAGGTGGATGATGGCCATAGTCTACAACACTGGCTTAGTTTGGTGGTCGAACTTGAATTGACTTTCAAATTACATGCAGGGAGTGTAATATTAGCAAATATGGCAACACAACATATTTCACCAACATTGCAAGATATGAGATAGTTTAATCAAAATTTGGTTCCTTGAATTTCCCTCTGCTGTGTTGTTCTCGTAGTATAAAAAAACAATTAAAAACAAAAGAAAAGTAACAATATTTTCATTCAATTCCCAATTTGAATTTGGAATGCACACGTAGCAGGAAACACTGGTGCGCAACGAGATTATACATATTTATTCGTAGCTGGTGCGTCATATACGATAAGTTGGTAAAATTATTAAAATTTATAATGTATGATGACTGAACGACTCTGTATCCATGGATATGAATAAAGATTAAAAATATATACGTATCAATTTGTGGTAAACTGCAACACGTTTTTACAGTAGTCCTCGCGCGCGGCTCATCTTGCTCGCTCAGAGCCGTATACATTCGTTCAGTGATACCTAGTGATAATACTCTCAAATGGTAATTAAAACTTGTGTAATCAGTGTAACAAACGAACCACCTACATTAAATGTGTCATCTTAAGATCACCGACGTGTAATGTAAATTACATGTTTTATTTTTAATGATAAATATAGAAGCAACCGACTCTCGTTGACTTAAATTGACTGCGCAAAACTGTAGCTACCCTTTGATAGATTTGAATGACAATAGTTATATAATTTGGGTAGACAAGCGCAATATTAATACTTAGGTCAGAATAATTATTTAAAAAAATGTTCTCAATGTGATAAATTTCTATACTAGGTGCCTACGTCCGCAATCAATTGTCTATTTGTAGGCTGTAGTTGTGTTGTAGGTATGCATCTACTTGTATGTAGGGATATAAGTGTTTAAATAATTATTTTCTTTAGCTTATGCACCCATTCGTTCATAGGATGACCTGATCGAGCTAATGTGTTATGACGTTGATATGTGGAGTTATAATACCTATATATTGGTTCCACATTACATTTTATGCAGAGGGATGAAAAAGTCCGATTGCTTTAAAAAAACGCCTAAGCATTATTACAAAATTGACATTAGTTAAATAATTCCCAGAATTATTTAAATATTTAAAATAAAAACTGAAGACCAACAGTTTTTATCTAGATTAATAATATTATTTCAATATTAATGTAAAAAAATCAAAGAGAAAGATGCTCTCGCAAATATGATTAGCTACGCATAATATTTAAAAAGCTTTACTAAAATATAATAAAACTGTTCAACCCATAGTTTGTTTAGAACTAATTTGAAATGGCGAAGGTCTTTAGTGATGGGTCGGCGAAAATTCTATTAGGTTTGCCTACCTAATGGATTCAGAATTATGGTTGAAAATAAACAAACGCTAAGTCTTATCGGCTAGCCGGGATCTTAGTTTCAAGGTTATAATTACAAAAGAAGTTGTAGATTAGGACGCAGACTAGCAGAAAGACAAACTGCTTTCACAAATAAGCGTTTATCTTTATCTCTTGGAAACTCAGAGTAACGAGTAGACACGAAAACATGTTTATTTGGTTCTAGAAATAGTAACCTATGGTAGTTTGTTTTTGTTCTATAAAAAGGCAATGATATATTGTTGCCGATGTTTAGGTGTATGACTCGATATCATCTATCTATGCATAGTTTATAAAACTTATTCATCGGTCGATTAAATCGAGATGCTGTATGTCGCACATGACATTTGTCTTCATTTTATCAAATGTATGTAGAAAAGAAGTGGATTAAGTTATTTTCTCTATAAAAAAAAAACTTTGACATGCCCATACGTTGATCACGTCTAGTCATTAAGTAAGACATGAAACCAACTACGAAGAAACGGCAGTTAGGCGTCTTAGCGGCGATTAACTTCGGCAGAAAATTAAAAGCGACGACGGAGAGATAATAAAAGCAGTTGGTGAAAATACGTGACCAATATGTCCTACGAGGGTTCGCCGTTGATCTACAAGTTTATGTACCTCACGTAGCGCGAGTTTGCTTTGCCAACGTGCGATGGCTAGCTGACTGCTTGCGCAGCCCGCTTAGATATCAAATCAGCTACTGATCGCGTTCGGCATACACTCTCAAACGTGCGTAATATGATGTCGTTTACCTAATATAAGACCTATATTTAAGTTTGGATTTGAAGAAAAATCTATAACTCTGTATGTGGGGTAGAATGATTGAATCGATATTGCTGGCGTTTTTCCAAATTTTCTGTACGTAATGAACACAAGCGTGCTTAGTCGCCAGTGTAAAGTAATTATGATTATACATACATAATATTTAAAAATTATAATTTTCTTGAAAGAATTTGAAGAATTTTTGTTTAGTTTTAAACGTTCTAAACGTGAATTTATCACTTGTTTTTTTGGAATGTGAAATATTTCCAAATATACGGCCGGAAACTAAGACTCTTAAACGCATCTCAATTAATATGAGATTCGTTTTGAAACAATGGTATTCAAAGACGGACTACAATCCGCCAGGTGGTGACGTCTATTTATGCTAAATTAAATGCAGATTCATACTGAGTACACGTTCAATAGAGCCCAGTTTGGCTTAATTAACTCACAAATCCTGTATAATTAAAAGGATCTTATCTTAAGGGGTCGTCTGATACAAACTCGCTCCATTTGTCGTCCGGATACAAACTATGCGAAGTTTTAATTAAGCCGTTTTATCAAATGTGGAAGGGGCACACGGGATGTATGCGTGGGGGCCGAGGGTCAGCCGGACTGAAAGGGTGCGATGACTATCGAAGGCAGCGGTTTCAATCACGGCCAGAACTTCGCTCGTTAGACCATACACATGTCAACAAATGTCTATTCAGGACCTTTCATATACAGCTCTTTCATGACGCTGCCGAGTTGAAAGTCCCCTGTCAACAAAATTTGTATCCTTATAAATAAGCATTACACATGCGATGTTATAAGCTCTATTTGTTTATCGTATATAATATAGGGGATCATTTATTATGCTTTCGTCTTAGCAAAATTAAACGAGGTCGTGTATATAACTTTATTATTTCTCACAGTTGAAAAAACAGCAGTGATAGCCAAGTTAGTATAACACGCTGGCTCGCTGCACGCGTTGGTTTAAACTGTAAGTGCAGTTAGCAATTGAAATAAATAAATAAATAAATAAACACTTTTCAACGTAGTTCAAACTCCGGCCCGCACCTCTGTGATTTCTGGATTTCATGTGCGAATCTCATTTTCAACCATGATTATCATGTGCTAAACGGTGAAGAAAAACATCGCGAGGAAACCTGCATGTCTGAGAGAAGCCCTCGAAAGACGTGTGAAGTCCGCCAACCCGCACTTGGCCCGTGTGGTAGACTTTGACCTAATCCCCCTCGCATTTATGAGAGGCCCTTGCCCTACAGTGGGACATTAAAAAGGGCTGGTATTATTATGATTAATTCTCACACATGTCAATTTAGAAAAAATAATAATTTGTATTTCTCTCGTATCGCACGGAAATACAAAGTTAGGAAAGTATTTGTGTCTTAAAAATTACACTTAAAAGGAGCCAATAACGATTCGTTCGGGAGCGAGGGCTTCGTGTCCGTTTGTTACTTATTTACGAGAGCGGCATAAATAAAAACGCGTGAGGCAGACGTGATAAGTTAGTGCCGATAAGAGTTTCTTATTTGTTAACGTTGGATGTTCGCATTAAAAAGACGAATGTGGGGTTCGGCGCAAACGATTTAATCGCCATATTTAAGGTTGGCCTCTTGATCCGCTCACAAAACGAATTGGTTGCGAAATTGCTTTCTAAATTGGACTAGTTCAGCGGTAGACGATTTGGCAAGGCATTTGTATTCGTACGGAGAAAAATAGCATATACCACGAACATCTGATAGTGTACGTCGGAGGTCTGTCTTCGGCATCCGCGCGTCACAGTTGGGCCGGAGCCAATCATTCGATCGAAATGAAATATTTCGTAGCAATTTAGGGACTTAATGAAAAAAGCTCCCCTTTTCTTATTTAGTATGTTCGTGTATACCGCTTCAGCCTTGCCATTGGATTTGTTTCGCTGTGACGTGTTTTACTGCTGACATTGTACTTGGATATTGGCTCGGCATTCCATGTTAATTTATAGCTTAAATTTATTCGACATGCCGTTGATTAAATATTTGCAATTAAGTTTTGTGTGGTATGCATTACATTAAAATAACGGTTTTTATATTATTAACAATGTTTTCTGGATATCATTCAATGTCTATATTGTTGTATTGACTTGATGATATGTCGTTATCCATTAAACTATTTTCATTTATATCTGACGTGTGAATGCTATTGTGTTACCTTATAAACATTGCTGAAGCTCTAATGGGAATGTGAGTCAGTCTATTGCACTCAACAGCAGAAGTTTAGTATCCAGAATATATGTAACCGTCACGCTGTTCACACTATCAATACTATCACAAGTAACACACGAATTATGATCTGTATCACGTGGATCGTGATCTTGTGATCTGAATCTTGATTAACGATGTGTACAATACCAAATGCTAATATTCGTCAATACTTAACGGTGAATTGTAAATAAAAGCCTAGGTACGAATCGTATCCGAGCAGTGCTCCACGCTCGCTCTCCTTAATAGGAATAGCTATGTTAACAGTTCTCCCTTATTGTGTATAAATTGGATGCCGCGGCAATTTGCTCATCGTACTGTTTTTAAAATGGGTATTTTATTGTTCTCTCTTTTATTTAAACTGAAATTACTCCTCATTCATTAGGACGGGAGGACGCAGCGCACTCCACTCCATTTTTATCTTCCATTGTTGGTTTTTAAAATTAAGCCCCAGCAACAATTGCTTTGTTAATAAGGGTTTCATTAATCTGTTTTATGTTTTATTTTCGAAGAACAAGAAAGTCTTCGGATGATATTAGTGTTTTTGTGCCCATTCTAAATTAATCAGACTAAAAAGCATATCTTGCTGAACAAGGGCGTTGCGTCTTTCCTGACGTTCTTTGTTTGGCAGCACTGTAATGAAATTGAAGCTTTTTCATTTAATGGAACGCCTGCGTTTTTTTCAGGCGTAGCGAGACATACAAAATGCGTACATGAAGAGGTCTACATGTCCCTTTTAATCCATGACACTGTAATTGTTTTTAAGCTTAATGAATCGCTGTTGAAAATTATTCATTTTTACGAGGCACGTACGAGGTGAAATCGTCAAAACATGTCAACGTAACCTAACTGTATATCTTACGTATTTAGACACATTGTATGGCAAATTGAAAAGCACCTCTAGCGGAAAGAATTTAAAACTTTATATTCTCAAAACAATGTGTCGAATACGTAAACTATGAATTATACGGTTAGCTTATCAATAGTCCATGTGATTTTGTTTTGTCTAAAATACATTTGTAAAAATACTTTTTCCTTATTAGAAATACATAGTATATGTAGGTGTGTATAGAATGAAATAAGCGTCTGATTAAAATCACCTAAATTTAGACAACGCTCAGCGGGGAAGGGTCCGAGGCGGTCACATTAAAACATTTCGATTGGGATTACGGAAGCTCCATTTCCTTCCCAAAATCACGATTAAATACATAAAGGTAAGTATTAAGTGGTGTTTCGTTATTTTATGTTGGCATTTGGCTACAAAATAGTGCCAGTGGCGTTTGCTGGCCATCTTTTGGGGTCATTAACAAAGATTCCGCGGTGACCTGCCTCACAATGTTTCATATTTAATGTTGTTTACTCTTTCACACGCAGGCAATGTGGTAATTTGTTATAGGATAATATTTGAGCTCGTTTATGAGAGCGTGATGCTAGCATATTTGTTTGTTACTCTGCACCAACAGTTCGGAGCTGTCATCTGTCAGGCTCAACTGGCGACAATACGTACAAACGGACGACAAATAAATTGCCCATCATTTATATTGATGAGTGACGTTAGCGTTATTTTAAAGCCGTGTACGCACGTTCGAACGAATTTGTTCTGTTGCATAATACGTAAAAACGTTTTCGCATGCCCGTACTAAACTAACGAAAATCGAACATTAAGTATGGCGAAAATGTTGCAGTAATCCAATTTAAAATGTATGGACGATGTTTGGAGAATTTCTATTAATGGGGTAACAACAGTTTACTATCACTCACATTCAAGTATTTTGACAGTGATAAGGTGATCCACGACGATGGGTCGGAAAGTATTTGTATTCCCTTCACTATTTTCTGACCACACATACGATCCGAACATTTGTGATCTATGTTCGTGTTCGTATATTCGAAAGTGTGTACGCGGCTTATCATTTTGTAAAATATTAATATTGGGTTACAGGTCTTTATTGCATGCTGTGATCGAAGGTCGATGAAAGTGGGACGACAAATCTTTTTGTTAAAAATTGTGCATCTAATTGATATAATTACTTTTATATAAACTAAGCATTGTATCCCGAAAACCATTTGATTCCCTACGAATAAATACCTGAAATAGAATTAAATTTAAATTGACAATTCTAAATTCAAACTTTAAAGTATAAATAATTTTAAGCTTGCTTTTTCTGTGTTGACTTGACATCGCAATTGAATTTTCACTTAGAATTTTCATAGGATTAGGTATATGAATATAATATAAATTGCCTTACATAAAAATAATTCGATTATATAAATTGTTATTTATAGTTAAACCAATTTTGCTAAGGATGAAAAGGGTACATAATTTTAAATTATCTTTTCGTCATAATAGCTTTAGGATTTCGGGATTACCGAGGCTTAATTTTCACATTTGACTACAAAAAGGTTGAGGTAAATCCCTTATTTGTGTCTTTATTGACATTATTAATTAATAATCTAATCCCTTCACAAACAAGAGGCTTGACAACAATATATTATTGAAAACTATGTATAAAATAATACTCGATAAATTACTTTGGCGGTGACGGGAACATCTTCGAACCAGGCGTGTGGTTATGCCTGGCGGGGCGGTCGCTATGCCCCGACATTTATTGTCGGGATCTTGTATATATGCTACGTGCTCCGAAAACTCTCCTAGCGTGTTTCAGGTTTTTATTCAATCGTTCTGAATGTCGTCTGCAGCGCCATCTGTGTAGATTGTGGCGAGGTTGAAGAGTTCGCTACATTACCATAACCCTATTATGAAACGTAATATCTCGATCGCTGCTATCATCTCTATCACATTCGCATGTAAATTAAATCAATGTCTATATAAAGCGCGATGGCAAACTCTTGATTGCCAGCGTCCGCACGCAATTCGGCAATAAACTTGCAACTACGGAACTAAAATTTCAACGCAACTTTATTTTTATCAAAGGAAGTCGTTAGACGGTATCTGAACCACCTCGCACATATTAACATACATAATTATAGGTAGTTTAACAATTGGAGCGCTGCCAACTCGATCCGACTTAAATTATTCCGGCATTACAGTTTTTAGGTTTCCTTTGGTAGGGGTAACGATGGGTTTTCCGAGAATTTTCTTATTTTCTTCAGAGGCGTTTCTCGAGACGAAATAGTTCGAAATTTATTACTTTTGCTGATCTCAATCCTAAAACTAAAATATTAGTTGTTAAAACTTCAGCTTTAATGAGCTTGGTGGCTGGTCTCGGTGATTATGTACTCTCCTATTAAATTGGGGTATTTACGTCTCGTCAGCCCGAAATAGTAAATTACGATTCAATTCTGAAGTAATTAGTTTTGTGCCTGGTATGTATTACAGGGATTAAATAATCTTGAGCTGCTCGTTTTAACGTGTTATGCAATAGAGGACTGTTGTATAGCTATCATAGTTTGGTGTACGTCTCCATTCGAAAGCAAACTATATTAATAATTTCATTCAATATTAAGACCTTTTCTGTGACATTAACCTCTCGTGGGGCAAAACAAAGAGTCTGTATATTCCCCTTTATTGTCAAGCACAAGGCCTCTGCCGTTGACACTTCGATTTAGTACCGACCCTTGGTTTGATAAAACTCCTTTCACCGGCCCACCCATTATTTAAGTACTCGCAAGCACCAAATGCGAGCCTATTTCATTGTAAGCTCAGTTGTGAATGAAATTCAACATGGTATATAACTTACCTTTAATTGAAGCTTCAACTTTCATTAGTGATTTTATTGCAAGTACACATAAATAACAATTTCACCGACGATTAGTATAGGGAGGTTGAAACTACCAAGAAGTTTTTTCATTTGATATATCTTTAGCTATATTAAGGTCATATTATAATGTGCGGTAATGGATAAAGTCAAGTTTATTACTTTGACATGAGTGATAGCGGGGAAATAAAATATACATTACGATATAATATGAAACCACTTAAGGCGCTTGTCACGCGTCAATCCGTGTGCACCGCCCACCCTCACCACGTGATGACGTATTCCAGTTTTTACACACACGCATTGTTTATAACTCTTTTGATAAAGTAATGTGTTGTATGCAACGAGCTAAGATTAAGTGTATGCTTATATTCTTTTTGTGCTAAACACGTCTTTAACATAATTATACATCTTTGAACACTGTTGTGAAGGTTACAAATTAGATTAATATAAGCTTACATAAGTCAGACTTCACTGAAATGTACGTAAACACAAATTTCACCAAAAAAGAATTGATGCTTTGTACCCTCTTTTGTAGGGCAACCATAACGTAACAAAGCGGCTGAAAAATAGCACATCCAAGAAAAAGAAGGCAAAGTAAATTCAGCAATTTATTGCCCAGCCTCGGGCCCTATATTTGTTGCAAATGAAGACGGCAGCGAGGTGACAATTTTCTGATGCTGGGTCGAAATGACCGTCCGGGGACGCACCCGCCTCGTCGTGGTGCCGCGGTTCTTGAGTTTTATTCTCACACCTACGTAAGAGGGACCCAAAAGTTGACCTATATTACACCGCTTTTTATGTGCCACAGCGATCGAGTTAAAACAAGGTAGAAGTCCTGACAGTACAAGAAGTTAGATAGTTGAGAAGGGTTGGATAATTTATGAGATAAAAATACAAAATGCTGTGTTCATTTGCCGGTAAATGCTTTTCGCTAACGAAAAAAATATGGAGATAATCTTACGCAAAATCAGTCCATTGGATAACTGT
This sequence comes from Pheosia tremula, assembly GCA_905333125.1. Classification (NCBI taxonomy): domain Eukaryota; kingdom Metazoa; phylum Arthropoda; class Insecta; order Lepidoptera; family Notodontidae; genus Pheosia; species Pheosia tremula. The sequence goes on along the minus strand of HG995404.1, from coordinate 5,823,463 downwards.
ACCAGTTACCAATGTGTACTTTTTCTCATCTTCTTCATTTAACTTTTATATTTAAATAGAACCTAATTGTGTGAAAGCAAGATATAACAAGGTATACGGGTAATCCAGGAGGTGCATGTCAAGTAAATAATGTTATTTACAACATTCTGTAATGCGCAACTGTTCCCACCGGCGCCACGCGTAACTTTCAATTTACCACGCAAGTAAGTTGTAGTTAGATTTGCATGTATATGGTGCTCTGACTTTTGCACATTTTTGTTGCATTAAATGTAATCATGATAAAGACATGGTGTTGAATAATTTATATTACTTTAGCTTATAAGGTAGAATACATCTTAGGATGGTATATTATAATGTTACCGAGCGGGGCCCAATTCTGCAAATTTAAATAAAATGACATATAATTGCCAGTCCAGCGACATACTATTGAGGTTCCATTGCGACTATGACAGATTGGCTATTCTGCTAAAACTTTAATGTCGTCTTGATTGAGTCTCGTTTCAGTGTCATTGGTTGTGTGTCGACTGCTAGAAACGTCATATAACGAGTAGATACCATTACTTAGCTACATTATATTGATGCACGACTGAAGTACAGAATACGAAATAGTTCTATGGCAGTTGAATGGCTGGTTAATAGAAAGCCACCTGGTTTAGAAAAACTAGTAGACTACCAAATGTCTAAAATCATTCAATCGACACGCTATCGACACTCCACTGAAGCGTTTGTAAATTAGCAGAATTGAGCCCCAGGTATGATGCGTACCAATTCGCTGTTGGAAACACAACCAGACATAATATAACCAGAACATAATATTATCTTATTACATTATATACATCGGTTTCAAATCACTCCTAATTACCGAAAGAACATTATCAAACATTAGGCGATTTGAAGCGGCTGCTCTCGGTTTTCAGTTTGCTCGTTGAACTTTGACGCAGTTAGTATGCAGCGCACATTCTATTTGTGAGACATCCTGTTAGGTTTCCAATACATCTGGCCGGTGCGCGCGGGCGAGCAGACTCCGTACGTGCCCGCAGTGACAATGCAAGCTACTTGCACTGACGCTCGCTTGTATGCCATCCGATACCGATGAGATTTATAATAAATCTCAGTTCTAAAGAATGTAAGGGATATTAAAATATATGTTGTTATAGTGAATAGTTTTGAATTAGCATTATGTGACTCCTTCAACATAAGGAAACTCATTTTGTTGTATACTCGGATCGTGAACAACTAGTTGAGCACGCTCTGTACATGTCGTTACTCGACTCGCCGAATTGGATCCTTGAGTCGTCTTGTGCACGAAAGACCTATGTTAGCAAACGAGTCAGGAGTTCAGTAATAGCACAATGTAATACATCATTAAGGCAAATACACATCGCTAAATCAACTATCCTTTATTTTCTAAATATAATTAAAACCGACAAAAAAAGAAATAATGGTATAGTAAAAGGCTAACGTGGTTAAGTATATAGTAACGAGATTGGAGATTGGAATTGTAATACTATCACTGAGATAACAAAACTGGCCACAACATTACTCTTGTGGCTAGAACCAATTATTGTTTGTCGCTAAGACTGTCGGCTCAATCATTGAAATCCCAATGTCAGATGGGAACCAAAGCTATCTAATAGACGAATGAAGGTAACAATATTGTTATATATACTTTACTTGAAAAAACACAGTAGGTCTTTGAAGGGATAATAATGATAAGATTATAACAATATACGCATTTAATTCAACTGAGATCCGTCCTCTAAATTGTAGTGCAACTTTACCCGTATTTCATTTGTTTTTATTTTTTTATAATCAATTTTATAAAACGTTTGTAAATTTAAACCATTGAGAGTTTTAAATCGGAGTGTAACAGATTAATTCTTAAATTCAGCAGTCCGGGTTCCTAAACCTGGACATGACGTTAACTTTGCGCTGTAGTAGAGTTAAGTAATATGTATACGTATCGCTAGCTTTTGTTTCTTTAGTATTCGTCGTTAAGTTATCACGCTGGAACCACTCCAAAGTTTTGATGAAGCATGGAGATATCTTATAAGATAAAAAATTGTCGGCTGGATTCTCTGGAATCGAAAGGTTAGGTGAGTAAAACAAAACGAAATTCCATACGAAAGAAGTCACTAAGAGAGCTTATTACAATATAAAATTGTACGTCGTTTTATATTAGTTTACGCACTTACATCGATATACTTAAAATTAAATCACAAAAAGTTGTGTGTTCAGCAAATGTCTAAAACTATGAATATTATTTCTGGAACCATTAGCCTTTTTGGTTAATAAATTACTTGTCACATGTCCCTAATGGCTGTAAAGGACCATCTCTAAAAGCAATTATTTTACCCAAATATTATATATGATTCAGTGTATAACTCAGTGTTATTGTTAAATTGTATAATGGTTGTCCTGGAATTAATAGTTTCGCAAAGTGGTTTGTTTCCCAACATACGCAGTATACAGATTTATTTGCTTCAATTTGGGCCCAATGTCCTCTGTCAGCGGGGAACATTGCACGCCCCATGCAAATTGAAAATCAATGAACCGCGGGATTCAATTTAATATGAAAAGCTATTCATCTTTATATCATACTGTTATTTTATGTGTGTCATAAATGGTAATCAGGCATTTGTGAAGCTGTATTCATTTTTTTTTTTATTACATTATAGGCAAGTATTTGATCTCTATCTCACCTGATGGTAAGTGACGATGAGATCTACGATGGAGCATACTTGCCTAGGTAGGAAGGCGGCAGTAGATCGAGACGCTAAATTCACTAGGCACATGCAGCGCAGCTGATCTGACCCGCCATCCATGAATGGCAACACCGAACATCATGCCGGAACACGGCTAGGCCGCTTGGCGACATGGCTTTGTTCAGTGGGTGGTGACTAACCACGGCTGAAGCCTACCACCAGTAGAGTTGTCACCTGGTTGGCACCACTCAGGGTCACGTGTATCTCGAGGTTATTTAATTCTCCTACGGACGAAGGTGACTCGACCCTATTTTGGAGGTGATTTAGCATTCAAAATTTTTGTAAAGCCATATTAAATTGCCACCAAGGAATTACTTGATACTTTGATCTCTAAAGTAGATGGAAATCATAAATTCGCACGCAACCACCAATGGTTGTTTTATTTGACGACCGAATTAACGCAATTAGTGACCCAGCTTTCTGTGCCTTCGAATCCTGGTAGGGACAAACTTTGTGTGATAAGCACGAATGTTTGTATACAAGTCATGGATGTTTAACATCTATATAAGTAGTATATACTGGGTTCTCCCCCAGTCCATTGAACGGTACCCAGAATACAAGCATTGCTTACTGTGGGACCGTATAGTTGCTGTGTTCGTCTGGCGATATTATTATTTTTGTTTATTTCTCTAAAAACAAAAATATTGAAAAAAAATCTCAATACACTTACAAAATATTCAATTTCATTATTCCAAGTTCAAACAACACACAGAATTGACTCCCTAACGACGTCGAACTATTACAAAAGTTTAAACTCTTAGGCCGTCCATAATTCTGATTGAAGCAATATGAATGAAACTTTGAATTTTCGAAGAAGAGTTGGGCGCGGAATGAAATTCTCAATTGTAATTTATGACAGTCGATTCTCGCGAGTCCCGAGACGTTTTACAATATGGAAAGAGAAAATTATGCCGTAACTGAATACTCTTTGTGCTTTGAAACAAAACTAATTTTAAGGATTTTATCGCGTTTTTTTATGTTCTTACGTTCCCAATGTCGGCTGTTTTACAGCAACCATGGTCACAGGAGGACTGACGTGTTAGAATTCCTAGTGTCATAGGTACCCTTATATTTAGTTGTTGTTCGCCCTCCGATATACGGAGAGAGTCTTCACAGTGTCTTGTGGTCTTGCAATGGTGCGTTTGGTTTTGAATTTTATTAAAGTTATATATTTTTTTTAATAAAAAGAAAATAACTGAAATATTTACAAACTAATATAACTTAAAAAGAGTATAGAAAAGCTATAAAATGTGTAAAAAATTTGGCCCATGCGGTAGCGTGCCCAAGATGCTGGCCGCATTTCCTCGCTGAATAGCCAAAGCTACTCGCTGAGCGAGGAAATAGCCAGCCCTTGGGTCGCCGGTTGCGTCGACCAATCTTCTAGAAAGATTTTCTATAAAATTAATGGTGCTTGGGCCCCATGGACCTGACATCTATTAAAGTTAGTTCTTTATGTTTAGTTTTATTTCACTGTTTAGTATTCACGTAAATATAAGAAATCAGAACTCTTTGTGCTATTGCTTAACATATTTTTAGCTGATATAAAGTTTCAAATCTCACGGCATCTTACAGTTCAAGGTATTAGGCACGAGAATATAAGAGTAAATTTTTATTTTATGTAGGTACTATGGTAGGTACCTACATAAAATTTACTATATGCCCGCTAGCATTAATATTTGGTCCACCAAACCTACAAACGAGAAGGTATAACATCAGCACTGTAATCATCATAGGATATATTATTATACCCGAAAGGTGAACAGTACAAACACAAATTCGTCCGTAACGTAAATATAGTTGCCCTGTAATTATTCTCGCACTCGTTAATTAGTGCTTACTTCGAGGGAAGTGAATTTATGTTTATACAACAACGAAACGGTCGGAATGTCAAGATGAGAAACAAGAACTGTGTCTGTAATTAACATAGTAATTATAGGCGTCTAATTGCCTCAGTGTTCATGCCTTGAGTATCAAACGAACGTGACAGGACTGTAGAGTAGCGACCCTGGCTGTTTAATAACTATGACGTTTAATTAAACAGATACTGAGCGTCAATGCGTTGACGCTGTTGACGGCTACATGAGACGTGTCTGCGTTAAACGCCTAAATATTAAAATTCGTGCGCTTAAATGATGGCGATTATAAATCATGGAGGATATTCTGTTAGTGTAATATTAATTATCTTCTCTCCGTTTCATTATTCAAAACAATAACATATAACCTTTAAACAAATAAGTTAACTTATAATTTATAATAATATAATATTGCTACAGGTTACACAAAGCAAGGCTTGTGGGTCATTAGTACTGCACAGTTTACTAGAAGCGACCCAGTATATAATTCTTATATAGATATTAAACATCCATGAGTAGGGTACACACATTCATGCTCATCACACAAAGTTTGTTCGTACCAGGATTGGAACCCGAGACCTCGGCACAGAAAACAGGGTCACCACCAACTGCGCTAATCAGGCCGTCCAAAAATTTATAATGATAAACTTTTTCAAATTAAATTTGTAATTTATATATTTGCAGTTTGTGAAGGAATAATTAGAAACTGGAATCGTATCATGTTTACTTCCGTACGCCGTAGCACGCGTAGCACCTGTCTACGGCACTCTAGGCACAGTCTTCGTAGATCTATTAGTGTGATTACATAATGCTAATTGAATAAATACCGATGCTATAATATGTGTATATTATTCAAGAATTATTATCTAAGTTGTCATTGTGAGTGTGTGTGTCATGCCGATGTTAATATATTTTTTTATTTTTCTCCGACCGTAAAGAGAGGAATAACTATTAAAACAGAGGAAGAAATCACTAAAAACAATAATAAAGTTAATTAATTTTCACATACATTTGATTTTGAGGCAGTACGAACTTTACCATCCGTCCATGTGTCAATAGTTATTCGGCTATTCAGTTTTTATTTATCCCTATAGGTTGTGATTGCCTTGTCTTATTATTCGGCACAGGCATTAAATATTTCGACAAAAATAATGTGAAATGGCTCAAAGACATACTGCAAGGATACATCTATCACTGCGATGATATCTAAAGGTCTGTACAGAAGTAGATGTAAACGCGCGGGCAATTTAACCGCGGAAATCTTTGAAACGATGCAAAGTTTCGCTAAGATATTGTGAATCCCGGAGACTTCTTCCAAAGTTGGAGCTCTCTCGCTCTTTGCAGTGGTATTTCCAAGGAGTAATATTAAAAAGTACAACAGCTTTTGAAATATACAAGTTATGTGCGGAATGAAAACCTGGCGTAGATAAGGCTTGAAGTATTTCGTTATTTGTGTGAGAAAAAATGAGGCGTTGGTTTTTTTTTTATATAAATGGGGAACAATGTTGTCTTTTGATTTTGGCGTTGGTTTTTATTTTATACAAATTGGGAACAATGTTGTGTTTTTGTTTTCTATTGTTTGTGAGGTAGGTAGGTACATTCGGATATTCGGATTTCATGTGTTAATGCTAATGCATGTGCATGTGTTAGTGTAATATTTTTGTCTATGTCCTAAGGTAGGTGACCTGTCTAGTATACAGTCTACCTTCGGAAATTCGAACTATAAGTACGTGCAAAGACACATGCAGTATGATGCTGTGTTCAAGGTGTCGTGTGCGGAGAGCCAAGTGCGCAGTGCGCGGTAAATCACAGGGCAGTCGCGCACTCCGCTACTTGCACTCGGATAAGTTGTCACCACTATTATCACCGAAGCATGCAACGATTTTATTATTGTGCACATCTTGATAAAAGATGTTTAGAGTGTCTAGCTGGCCACTTACTAAAATAAAAAACCTTATAGACTTACAAATTTATACATACATAAATATACAAAATATAAATGTTCATTTCGTCATAAATCAATCATTATATAAACACTGGTATATTTAGCGAAATATAAAAAGATAAATCAAATAATGCCGGTTCTTTTATTATGTAAAATTATATATTTTTAAATTAATGGAGGCTGTGTTCAGTTTTGTTTAAATATTTATATACAAACATAACGCAAAAAAGATACACATTGTTTTTATAATCCGCTAAATTTGCGGTGGGTACGTACATTTTATTATTTAGTGTAGTATTTAGTGTTATAATATCAAATTATAAGTCTAAAATGTAGTACGGGTAAAGTTCACAATGCGGTGCATAAATCATGAGACAAGCGTGCATTTCGCACCTCGACTTAATCTCGCCTCTAGTTTCGCTAGAGTAGCGGCTTAGTATAATATCATTATTTATTAACCACAGTTGGTAATTAAAATGTAATTTGGTTCACGTGCGTTCATATATTATTATCAACTCCACTATTGTCCGATTAACCAGGTGCCGAATTCGTGTGTCAAAATAGGAGGGACTCGGCTTATAAAAAGTAAGAATTTTCATATATGGCTGTCTGACTGCGTGATAAACTATAGATAACTTATGTCTTTAAAAATAAGTGATACTTTTGTGTTTCTCAGAACTTGTATAATGAGGATTGTTGATGGCACAGTTGAGGGATAATTCAAGTCACGAGGCAGGCTAAATTTCGCATCACAGCTTGGTCTCGACTCCAATGTCGATCCAGGGATGAGCGATTAATACGTTATAGCTTTCATTAGCTATCATTGTGATTATTGTAGGTACTTTCATGCATCAAAGTCAAACTGTTTAGGACACTTACAAAGGTCATAGGCAGCTAGGGCAAGGTTTATATAGCACGATGTGTGTTGGATTCCTTTCAAATTTAAATTCTAGGTACCTTCATGCCTGAAAACAATGTTGAAAACATTTTTTGTGATGGGCGAGGTTTTTTTTCCAACTTCCTATGTGCGTATAATATTTCCCTTTGTCACTGATTGGTAGGTAAGGTTTTAATAGCAATTCAATGGCTCTTAGGTAGCGGCTGGACGTTAGAAAAATTCCCGGCAAAATAAAGTCCACTTAGATCTAATTATAATATGACTTTATACCATCTACAATTTACAGCTGATCAGCTACTTTCAATAAACCTCATGAAGGTATCAAATTATCTATAACAATGTACAGTAAGTATGGAGCGAAGTACATATGGATAAATCAAGAGGCAGCTTGCAAACCTGGTTTAATCTCACCTGCAGTGTGCACACGACCACGGCGTTTAATACACGATGATTTACTATGGCAGTTGTTAGCCAGTGCTGTCTCGGGATAATGCATTTATAATCGCAATACAGCTCTTATGAGAATATAACCATGCAATGTGTGCAATGTGCTGATTTGCAATCAAGTAGGTATCTATAACTCTTAGAGGCCAACATACCTACAACACACCACAATAGGCATATTGCTTATTTTAACTTGTATTAAACAGACTGGTGAGATATTATTTTATGCCTCTAAAATAGCCCTAAATAAATTTGGAAATCAAAAAAGGCCAATCTAGATATTTCGGTTGGAAAACCTGCTATGACTATGTACACGCTTGTGTAGAACTTCAATTGATGAACTGTTGAATGTTTTGGTAGAGCAACATTTAGATGACAATTCTGATGACGCATATGCTTTTTTTGTGCTGTTTTTTTCCCCATCGATCAACGTCTGGTACATCTGTGATATATGCAAAAATCGCCTTTATATATTACTAGCTGCGCCCCGCGGTTTTACCCGCGATTTAAAAGTATGTAATTTTCCTCTATGTCCTTTCCCCTAAACTACCTATGCAAAAAATCATATCGACCCTTTGCTCTATGTAAAATTAAAACAAATCAATCCCACGGGATCCATACATTTTACCGAGACCAAAAGTGCTATTCCAGACCTTTCTCTCCTGCTCTGCCAAACTCTCTGCCAAATTTCATCCAGATCCGTTCAGCCGTTCTGGCGTGATTAAGTAACAAACATCCATCCATCCACCCAAACTTTCACATTTATAATATTAGTGGGATAGCCTTGTAGCAACTATTGTCATTAATCCATGTATCTCAAACTTAGTTAACCACGTTATTATTAAAACTTCGCGTGCATACATTGTGTATGATAATGTAAAGCGGTACAAAGTAAGCGGTATCGTGCTTCCATCTCGCCATCTTAATCTCAGCTGCACTGTCATGGACCGTTGTTAATATATACTGATATATTGCGTCGTTTATTACACACTACACGTGACTTTGTAGTTATATTGTACCGCTATCATAACAATTTGTCAGCAGCGCATTCTGTCTTACTTCGGTCATGTAGTACGGAAAGGAGATGAGAACCTCGAAAAGCTGATCGTAGTTGGGAACACCGATGGCAAGAGAGCTCGAGGACGGTCCCCAACCAGATGGACCGATCAAGTAAAGGACTCATCTTCAACCAAATTCAGCTCGGTGGTCAGAAGCGCCATGAACAGAGACCGATGGAGGCTAATCGTCCGATCCAAGTGTGGACTATCCAACGATGATCACGATCCTCAGACATGAGGGACCGACCATAGAGAGATTGATATATTAGGTGTAATAAAATTGTTTTGGTATCTAGATATAATATGTTCTTGATATCGTATAGTAAAACACGATGCTTGTGTGTCCGGTCCTAAAGTGTCTTATATGTTGAGTTTTGCCTTACAAATATTTTAATTATTTTTTATATTCCGTGTCAGTAAGTACCATGATATATATCGACAGACAAACAACAAAAAGTTGATAATAAATTTAAATAAAAAAACAAGATTTTATATACATCAGTACTTATCGTTTTATATCTAAGCTAGGATAAATCCTAAATCCTCGCCTATATACGAAAATCGGTAATAAATCATATTAACTTTGACAACCACTACCACTAGGGAATCTGGCGTGAAACTTGTACGTACTAATTTGTTAGCAACCTAGAATCCAATCAGAGCAAGCGTGGACTTTGACGTCAAAGGAGTTATTGCAATGGAGATTGATTAGAAGAGCTGACAATGTATAGCGGTTCCTTGTACAAATACTGTTGAAGCCAGTTATATACAGGGTTGTAAGTGGCTTCGTAACGAAAACTGATAGCATGGATTCAACTCATGATTCTGAACCGTAGAGTTGGAAAATTTCGTCGATCTTTTCATTAATTTGACACATTTTGATCAGTTATTTTTATTGAAATAAAACCATTTTTAAAGGATTTACCGCGTTTATTTTTCGTTTTTACGTTCCCGACGTTTCAGCCGCTTTACAGCAACCATGGTCACGGGAGGACTGAGGTGGTTGACGTCCTGGTGTCATAGTTAGAAACGGGCTACCCTCATATTTAATTGTTGATTGTGGTCCGATCTACGCAGAAAGTGTTCAGCAGTTATTTTTTAATTGATTTAAGTTTACTTCATAGTGACTATAAATAAAATACCATAATTATTAATTTAGACCTATAACTGCAATGTAAATTAAAAATCGATATGCTTGAGCGCGCTCGTCACTCGCGCGCGTCGGGCATCGCGGGGAGGGTTGTGTTGTTATTGCGTTGTTTACGATTAATTGCACGCTCAAGAATCTTTTTTTTAACCCATGACTTTCGCTATAAATGATTTCTATAATATTAGTTTATGCTATAAGTGTAACCTTTACCCAACATTTTTGTTACCATATTCCTTACACCCTGTATAGCAAATGGTGAATTCGGGATAATAATATACGGTTATCCTTTGAGCGGATGTTTCTGGGATTATCTATTATTAGGTACCTACGTAATCTATTAACACAGATTGCCATCAATAAACTACGAATAATAACTAGTACGGGTATAGCCCGTGTGGAGAGAGAGACAATGAAAATAATACCAGCTCTTGGGCACGGGCATCCCATCAGTGCGAGGGGGATTAGGCTATAATCCACCATGCTGCCCAGTGCGGGATGCTGCACACTGTCTTTCGAGGGGTTATTTCAGACATTCAAGATTCCTCACAATGTTTTTCTTCACCTTTTATTATGTGATAATCATGGTTGAAAATAAGATTCGCACATGAAATCCAGAAATCCCAGACGTGCGAGCCGGGGTAAAAACGATAAACTTATGTATATTCTCATTCTCTTACATATAGTCGAGGGGGAGTTCCATAAACCGTTGGGTGTTCTGAAAGCGTATTCTAATAAGTAAAATCACCTTAAAAAGCCTATTACACATAAACCTTATCACACAGAAATTTCATAATGAGTAGGTGCAGCAAGGTTGTTACGCCGCGCCGTTAGCTCGGCACCCGGCCCGCTTTTATTAAGACTTGATGAAAACTTTACATCATCATATTTTCTGGATCGCTCACCTAAATTAAAGGTAATTTATATCCCAATGTACACAGCCGGTGCCCGTTCGAGCTTTATTAAACAAATAAAGTAATGAATTGGTGAGCTCTCATAAACAAACACGCGGAAATTTCAAACTTTATTATTTACGAACGGTAAGAGACATAATTTCTAAATAAATGAATACGGCTTTTGCACCTAATGACATCAGCTTCAAAGACAGCGGAAGTAATCGGAGAATGAATACTTATAAGTATGAAATGCTTTATTAATTTGATAAATTAGCGGGCCGATTCAAATGGTATCGACAAGTATCCGAATCAATTAAATTAGTTTTTTTTGGTTTCAACGACGATCTTTCAGAGCCATTCTTCATAACTGAATCGAAGATTTGATGCGACTACGCAATCGAATGGTTTGATTTGACCAGTCGCTTTGTTTACATAGTACATTTCATAATACAAATTTCAATTAATAACCGAATCGGTCGAAACAAGATTTGTCGTAAGGTTGTGAATCAGGGGCTAGTCATATATCATTTACTTTTTTGGTATTGGTATAGAATATAATGTAGCTATAAATATATTCGAAAAATTGTTCAGTTATCGCGCCTTTAGCTGCCAGTAATATTGCGCATAGTGAGCTCGGTCTCGTAAGTTCAATAGACTATGATAGTACCCTCGGCAAGCGCAATGAAAGTTTGGCTGTGTACCAAAAATATTAACACAAATTTTAGTATAATCCCCGCGTTCAGAGTAGCGTGAAATTAAAAATATAAATATTGTGAGACAGCAGCTGGTATTAATCCAAGCTGAGATTACCTACAGCACGTCGAATGATACGCTTTATGGTATCAATAACGATGTTGGCTGGCGTCTACAAAGCGGGGAATGTCACGCTAAATACTAATTAACCACATCTTACATATTAATTAAGGTGAGGTGCCATCGCTTATTACCATCTCATTCTTAAACGCTTTGAACTTGGCTTTTATTATAAGTAGGTACATAAAGCTAGGCGCAATAAGGTATCACACTTGACTTTTAGGTACCGTACCCATTATTATTAAAAAAAAAAAAAACACATGTTTTGGGTACCTACACACCTACTTGTAATCACTAGTCTTTGATCGTTGATTATGACATATAAACCACTTAAGAACTAAAGATTTAGTTTTATTAATTATGTTTTCTTCCATAGTGTGTTGGATGCAATGTTAATTTCAACAAATTGTGAATTAGGGCGTAACCGTTTTAGTGTTAGAAAGAACTAGTATAGGTTATAAACAATGTAAATATAATGAGTATAATATTCTGTAGGTAAATTAAAAATGAATGACTCTGACGATTGGAAATACATTTTTGATATTGAAATAACCATCGAAACTATTATGCAATACTATTATCAGCTCATATGCGTATTGAGTTAATTAATTAAATGGCACTGTAAACTATTTCCTGTCAAACTATAATTCCTAAGATTGTGATAAAACGCGTAACAGGAGATAGACGCGTCTTGACATTGGATATTATATTAATCTGTAATAAAATATGCTATACGTAAGCATTGAGACCCAAGCTATGCGTTCAAAGGAGCTGTTTCTTTATTTAAAGTCATATTCCGGAGTGGCGCTCGGTCGCAACGAAACATAATGATTCGAATGTATCTCTGTCGTGAAACAGTACCTCTGGGAACCGCGGGTAATAAAAATTCCGGCACGCGCGTTACAAGTGTGCTTTCGAGAAAGTAATCCGTGAAGAAATACAGCCTCCACCTACTGCTTCCACATTTGTAACGGGGAAATCTCCATTTCTCTTTGACTACCAGTCGTTTCAAAAGCCATCGGGTCCCTGGTGTGTCGTCTGGAGGCGACACTCATAAAAATTCGCGGTGCCGAAGTTTCATAGTAGCGTGTGAGATGGGGCTCCAACAATGCGCTCAAGATTTGCTTGTATAATAATTTGATAACGAGAGATTTTATTTAAGGATGTTGTCTTTTGGTCTACATCTATCGGCATTGCAGATCCTAGTTCGCCCTTATAATTTATGCATCTTTTCTGATGAGCCTCTTTAATTACACGCATAAGACAAGGCTCAGACTTCGAGTGGATTATGGAATGAGATCACCTTTTAGTTACGAAGAAATAATTCAGTGACCGTTTTTATCACCTATAGCGCAAATACATTATTTCCATTCAATAGAATTGCATAGATCGCACCGTAGAAAACAACTAAATACGAGGTTGCCCCAGCATAAACGATGACACTAGGACATCAAACACTTCAGTCCGCCCGTGACCATGGTTGCTGTAAAGCAGCCGAAACAATAAACGCTGAAAATCCGATAAATTTGTTTTATTTTAATAATTGAAGAAATTAATATCCATTCCAATTAATGACGCTCCCTCCACAAAGTCTTCATATCGATACCCGAATATACCAACAGAACGGTAAGCGATGCTGAGTATGGGACCGCAGTACCCGTACCGTAGAGTGGACTAGGGAGATCCCAGTCTCACCCAGACCAGGAAAAAAAAACAAAAAGATCGTTTGCAATAAAGGAGCCGAGCGACCTACGCTCAAATCACTAAAGCAAGCAATCTTCTTTTCTAGAATACAGTACAATACAAATGAATAAATTAATTTTCCATCTCGTTTGTTGCATTAAATCATGCTTGATCGTGGAGCTCGTTAGCCATAGCTCACCCTGTCGATACGCGTTCAATTACCAATCTTTATGTATGAGCTTAATATGGTAGTAAATCTGGGATGCTGTCCTTGGCTTGGTATCATTAATAAACAAAGTGGGGGCCAGCCGTGAATGGTGACCCGCGCAGTTACTAGCTGTGTGTGTGTGTACGCTAGTGAGAACTCTGTACGCTCTAGGTGCCGTAATTTGTTTACATATTTGATGAAAATCCCTAATTCATTAGAATTATGAATAATACGCGCGTGGGTGAGCTTTAGTTGCTTATAGCTTTCGTTACAGCTTGGAAAGGTCGAATTAAATCAGAGTATAGATCAATGCCTAATTTGTATAAGGATTAAAGCTACGGCTACTAGTTTAAAAATAATAAAGATTATGTTAGAGAAGGCTTAGGTGAATTGTTTTTGATGGTAACATTCAAATTTAGTAACGAAAATATATAAGAAAATTATTACATAAGTGTTTTTATCGTAAGGCTGTCCTCAAATTCCTCCTGATAAATATAACCTATGGGTAGGCCCTCACTTCCTGGAATTCTAACGAGATATGAACACAGTAACGGTTCTCAGATTTGTTACGGATATTCATTTTCCTCTGAATCGGGACAATATTACCAGTCAACTTTTTTTTTCTCTATATTTGTTGTATATATATGTTATCTGTTTATATTTTAGGAGGACGTCTATGATAGGTGATTCGAAATACTCCTCCTAAGTTTATGTATATTCTACTTAAGGTAAGCGTTTACTTATTTCAGGTCTGAACGATACTCGTAGAACACTATCGTCTATAAAGTTTATTAGTTTGTTATTCAATTCTAAATGGTACTGTTCACTGGAATAATAATATTAGTATAATATGGTGTGGATAGTTTTAAGCTAATTTCTGCTAAGCATAATAGATTTTTTTTTTTTTTATTACATTATAGGCAAGTATTTGATCTCGATCTCACCTGATGGTAAGTGACGATGAGATCTACGATGGAGCATACTTGCCTAGGTAGGAAGGCGGCAGTAGATCGAGACGCTACATTCACTAGGCACATGCAGCGCAACTGATCTGACCCGCCATCCATGAATGGCAGCACCGAACATCATGCCGGAACACGGCTAGGCCGCTTGGCGACATGGCTTTGTTCAGTGGGTGGTGACTAGCCACGGCCGAAGCCTATTATAGCCTATAGAAATATTAATTTAAAAAATCCAGGCCGTCGCAAGTTGGCCTTCCAAAATCATTGGAGCACCCTACAAAACAATGTTCAATTTGAAGAACTGCACGGGTGAACGCAGTGTCTAGTTGTTGTTAGTTAACCATTCAGAAAATGGAAGCTGGAAAATTTTTATTGAAAACTAATTGGCTACATTTTTCACAATCTAGTTTCATTCGTGTATCCGAAAACAAGCTATATCACATTTTTCGTAATATTTTTTCACGATATAATAGCGATATCTTGTTTTAATTTATTATTTGACGGCCTGATCAGCGCAGTTGGTAGTAACCCTGCTTTCAGTGCCGAGGCTCATCAACATTGTGTGAGGAGCACGAATGTTTGTAGCCAAGTCATGGGTTCGCCCCCAGTCCATTGTACGGTTCCCACAATACAAGCGCTGCTTAGTGTGGGACCGTATAGTCGGTGTGTTTGTCTGGCGATATTTATTATTTATTTATATAATATTAATATTTTAATTTACAAAGTAAAATTATTAATCTATCTTATATTATCGGAAGGGACTAAAGTCCCACCTAAAGTCTTGGTCTAGTTTACACGCAAGTGTTCGATAAAGCTTTAATCTAATAATAATAACTCTACATGAAATAAGGTCGTTTTTTTATTAATTTATGTTTTGCCAATGCAGATGATCCTGTAATACAAATCTGAATAGGGTTGGGTAGAGGTCATGTTTGTGAATTGAGCATGTTCGAGTTTCTGGCGCAATATGCCTATTGCAGCTTTAATGCTCTGCGGTTTGGAGTCGGTCCACGTACGGGGGTCACCATAAAAGTGGTCAAGCATAGCGGTGTCCAAATTGTTTCCACCCCACAAACTCACACGCCACAGTTAAAATGGCGACCAACGCAAACTTAATTTATTCTAAAGTTAGATTAGATTCTGTTGGTTTGTTTTGTAAAACTATAACTGAAACCGGCGTCCGCGAAATTATGTTACACGCCGAATTATAAAGGGTTCTAACGCTCAATTTGGGGGAGAGGACAGAGTTGATCATCCGCACTGAATCACATAACGAAGTTTACCATCGAGTCGCTCGTCGAATATGAAAATCAATATCATTGAAACTATGCTCTATTATTCTGAAGATACAATTCAATTTTAATTGTTAATAATAATTGTACTTTGTATTTGAGCATGGGTGAAATTAGAAAGTAGCAGTGATAACCAAGTTGATAGACCGCTTGCCTCGGTTACGAGGATCGCAAGTTCAAGCTCTGGTATTTCACGATTTCATGTGCGAATCTCATTTTCAACCACGATTATCACTTGCTAAACGGTGAAGGAAAACACCGTGAGGAAACTTGCATGTCTGAGGGAACCCCTTGAAAGATGTGTGAAGTCCGCCTACCCGCATTGGGCCAGCGTGGTGCACTATAGCCTACTCGCCCCCTCGCATCGATGGTGGGACATTAAAAAGGGCTGGTATTAATATATATATATGGGTGAAATAATATCTAATTTACTTTAGCTATTTGTAAAATTACATTGGCAATGCCTTCCAGGACCATAAAATTGGCTTCTTGCATTTTGTAGTATTCTTAGATATTGGTATTGGTTGGAGATATTTCTGCATTGCATGGTACGCGCATCCACTTGGGTATACGAAAGTAAATACATATATGATCCGAAGCAAAGGCCGTAACCAAACGAGTTTGTAACGACTTGAGGTGCATCGTTCGCAATTTGAATTTCATATTTTGGCGTTCACTGTACCTTATTATTCTTTTGATTTCGTCCTATTGTAGGGGGTTCCAAATTCAAAAATATGGCTATTGCTGCCGTAAGAGGTAGTACACACTGGGCGCTGAGCGTTGCGTTCGACGCGCGTTGTGTAGCATACTTAACACTGTTTTTCATCAAGTTTAGTAGTTTGTGCCCAATAACAAAAAAAACATATTATCTTTAGAATTACAGGGAATTGCAACCATTTGTTATAATTATGTATTTTCTATTGCACGATATCCAAAACGCCTAGTGTACAAACTCTAAACGTCGGCGCACAAAATATTAAAGTATAGTATTCTGGGCAAGTATACAGTCACAGGTTTTTAGCTAGTAGTGTCACCTTCTTCCAGAACGGCGCTTTTCCTCGATGTTTCGTTGGAGTGCACTTACCTACATATCTGTACAATCGAAACATACGACTATATAAAGTAAAGGAATATTATGTATCAACGTTTGAAGTATGGAGTTAGGAGTACCTTCTTATCGTTTTGAAGACACTCTTGTACACGATTGTAATCTGTAACGGAAGTAATATGCTGATTTCGTTTAGTTTCCCTTTTGTTACCATGTCCTTTTTAAATTCATTTCTTTCATTTCATTGTCCTTGTTAAAATCGAATTGTTTAGCCGTTCTTGTAAAAGTATGTTTGATAAAAAGGTAATATTTCATTTATATAAATTACAACAGCTGATTAATGAATTATATTGTTGATGTAGCGCTAAGATTGTGTAACCTAGTTATATAAATACCCTGCAAAAGATTTACGGTGATACAACCGCCATACATTAATTATGTGTAGTTCACACGGGCAAAGCAAGGGCGCCGATACCCTTACCACGAAACAATGGCGGGCAAGACAAACTGCTACACTCTCACAATCCCACCCCATTATGCATGTGCCATTATTCCAAGTTATAGTTTCTCCGTCTCTGGAACTTGTGTGAATTGTTAAATTCCATTTCTGAAAAGCTACTCTGCGCCGCGGGCGTCCCTGCTTCCTAACTAGAATTTAATTATGAATATCAGGAGACTGTGGGTACACACAGCTTGGGCCAAAGCATTAACTTGCGTTTGCTTCGCGCAGTGGTCTCCGGGGCGCAACTAGTGTGAACACTCATTAAACTTAAAGGGGTGTGTGATATTTCATATAATGGTCGGGAATTTAAAAAACATTATGTATGCCAGTTACCTGATTGAAGTTTGACGTTTCCTACTCCTAGGTTTACAGTTTAGTATTTCTTTTTTTTCGTTGGCATGTCATTCGTGCATAAAAGCATCCATAACTTTTTACCCGCAATAGTTTCATTCCTAGAAACTAATAGGCTGAACTTTGGCATTTCACGTTTTTTAACTAACTCAATGAACCACAAGTATCAATTCGAAATGAAAAAAACTCTGTGCTCAAATAAAAGGTAAACCTCAGCGAATCATGATCAGTGGTGAATCGTTGCGAAAAGATCTTTTCCGAAGAACCTCTGAGTGTTATTAAATGATGTTTCACGAAAAAGGACTGAAATTTCAGCAGCCAGTAGGGGCAGTCGTGCAAGTCATCTTTTTCTCACGAGTATTAATGGCGATTTGAAACAGAGTTGGGTGATTTTACATAATTCACTCATTGATCGGTTTGCCTAATAGAATTATCAAGTACCTAGCCGATATCGGATTGCAAAGCCTTTGTAACAAATGAAGGACATTTTTTAGTTTAAATTACACGACGCAAAGTGTTCAGTAAATATTTTTTAAAATTGTAATTTGAAAGCTTTTTGTAGGTAAACACCTACAAAAAGCAAAAAGTAGCAAAATATAAAACCAATTACAAAATTACAAAATGCCAATTTATTACATCATTACTTCCATTCAACTGATATTTCATCCATCAAACCTCGAGAAGCTTGACAGGCACCATGTGTTCAATTTTAACTCTGCCACGTTTGCAATGTCCGTCTTTGACTTCAACAACAATCCAAATATGAGCTCTAATTCATTGTCTCGAAAGATTGTTTTTGCGTGTGTGTTCTAAACGCCTCGGATAGCAATTAAGTGCTTCCTGCACGTTCGTGTGGCAAAAGAAGGTTAGTCAACTAATTATGACACTCTTCCTTTCGTTAACGTTTGAAAGCTCACACGACGCAAAACAGTTAATTAGCTCTTTTTCCGACCCGACTATTATGTTTGCCGTTTGTAAACACTTCATTATATTCAAATAGGATTGATTTTATTTCTGAAGTATTATCTTGAGAAAATATGCTAGAAATGAAACGGCAATTTCAACCGTAAGTGGCAGCGACAATACAATCAGTAAACAGGAATAATGTTAGCAAGTTTAGCCCATACAGAGACATTTATAATCTTTAATCGAAGTCAATATCATTATAAACCTTACACTGGTTATATAAGGCAAATAATCCTCCACAATCATATGTATTTGCCACAACTTCCATACTCGCTTTTACATTATTGACGGCCTGATTAGCGCAGTTGGTAGTGACCCTGCTTTCCGTACCGAGGGTCCCGGGTTCGAATCCTGGTAGGAACAATCTTTGTGTGATGATCACGAATGTTTGTACCCAAGTCATGACTATTTTAGTATATATATGAGACATATATATACTGGATTCGCCACCAGACCATTGTACGGTACCCATAATACAAGCGTTGCTTAGTGTGGGACCGTAGAGTTGGTGTGTTCGTCTGGCGATATTTATGAACGCGTATAGGCATTTTCTATGAATTAATTATTTCACCTATACGCAGCTCCCATCTGGGTCTCTACTCACAGGTGAAAGAGTTCTTTGTTTTGGGTGTTAGCACATATCTTCAGAGATGTTAAATAAAATACCTAACCCTTCAGTAAACTTTTGGATAATTTTATTACCAAAAGTTTAAATCAAAGGTTTATTATATACATAACTAGCAGTCACCTCAGAATCATATGTATAAGAAAATGAATTATCTTTATTGTATCTTTTTGTAAATTTTCCCATGTTTTAATAGTTATTATCCTATTTGGTACATATGTTCGGTACATTCGGTGCTACTCAGACAAATTTAAAAAATCAAAGATCATAAAAATCGGCTCACCCGTTCGTGGGTTATAAATCATGTTACTGACACGACTTAGTTTTATATCTATACATATAAATAAAATTGGAGTGTCTGTTTGTAAAATTAAAATAACCGCTTTTTACTAAATGCATTTGGATGTATACATGGTACCTATACCAAAACAACCTTTTTAAAAATTTTGTCTGTCTGTCTGTTTGTTCCGGGTAATCTCTGAAATGGCTGGACCGATTTTGACGGAAATTTCACTGGCAGATAGCTGATGTAACAAGGAGTTACTTAGGCTACTTTTATTTTAGAAAAAAAATAGGATCTCTCGAAAAAAAGTTAAAACCAATGTTGCAGCGCTGCACCTGATTAAGTTTGATAGCAACAATAGCAACGCGAGCAGGCTGTTGCCAACGGTTGAGTCTTTGTTAAATACCACGCGGACGAAGTCGCGGGTAACAGCTATTAGATTATATATATCATCAGTTCAAATTAAAGTAATTCAGTAAACTAAATACATACTCATCTTTATGCATTATCTCTGTTAGTATTCTTATGTTGATAGGTTTCAGATGGAACCGGGAAAACGTATCTACATCCGCATGAACGGGGACCCAGTTACGGGAACTGTGTACTTCCAATCTTGTTTTATTTACCACTCTCGAGGCAGCTGGTGTCCGGTTCATTCGGACTTTCTATCTCCACTTGCCTACGTAAAATTATTCTGACGTCAAAATATATGCTCTATTCTAGCAATTTCATTAAGACGGACTAGGATGTTATTTTTTTTCTAACTTAAAGCCTTTGATTAGTATTTTTATTTTATCAAAGATCCACAAGATACTAGGGTTTATTTACTCAGCGATATATTATCAAATTGTTGACTAGCACAATAAAAATTCATACTTTATATAAGCGACGTTAATATATTCAAATATTCCGAATGAACACTTGAGCCTCCAGCTTTGGCCGACGGTACGAAATGGAAATAGACCTGTTCATGCCTACAAGGGAAATCGTATTCGACATTTGACGCGAAATGATGATGCAAATTTCACGAAAATATTATGCGCGGTTAAGTATCAATGGAAACGCCGCATCGGATGTTCAGTATCTGTTGGCTCGCCCACTACCGTCGACTGGTAACAGATCTTTTGGAATTCTCTCTTATAACTTGTATGTGCCTACCAAAATTGAAGCCCAGATGGCTGGAAAAGTAAGTTGGGTTTGAGTTGTCTACACGTTTTACAGGTTCTAGCGAGACAGTATACTTACAGAAGATAAATTACAATTATCTCTACATAAACAATACATTTATATAGAACTATATATGTTACCCGCGACTTCGTCCGCGTGGTATTTAACAAATACACAACCATTGGCCACTGCGTACTCGCGCATTCTGAGCCCGCAGGACGCATTACAGGTTGTTGCTATCAAATTTAATCAGGCGCAGCGCTGCAACATTGGTTTTAATTTTTTTTTTCGTGAGATCCTATTTTTTTTTTCTAAAATTAAAGTAGCCTAAGTTACTTCCTGTTACATCGGCTATCTGCCAGTGAAAGTCCCGTCAAAATCGGTCCAGCCATTTCAGAGATTAGCCGGAACAAACAGACAGACAGACAAAAATTTAAAAAAAAAATGTTTTGGTATAGGTACCGTGTATACATTCAAATGTAAAACTTAGTAAAAAGCGGTTATTTTAATAATACAATCCGACACTCCAATTTTATTTATTTGTATAGATTATAACTACCTAGTTGTAGTATGTTTAAAAGATTATTGAACTTGAAGAATGTAGAAGTACATGCAGTATTTTATTTTCATTTTATGGTTTTAAACTTTTCTCTTTTAAATCATGGCTATAAAAAGTTCAGTTTAGTTTATTCTCGTACACTTGGAAAGATCTGAGTGTCTGAGTGCTAGATTTGGATTGGTACAGCCGAAATACTCTTTGTAAGAGGCGTTATTATCAGTGATGGCAGATGAGTGAGTCCTAAATCAAAAACTTGTTCTGGTAAGAGTGATTTCGAATTTTCGAATTGGCAGTTAGGATTTTGGTCAAAATCATATTATGCAAGACTTACGGGAAAGAAGAATCGGGTAGCAGATCATCCACATACAGTGAGTGAAATTTTAAACGCTGAATAATTTCATTAACAGCATTTTATAACACGTCGACAGCAACGCGGCGTGACGTCTTTAGCTTTAACCACATTTCATTCGTAACGAACTAAAACGAATTTGGACATTCGAAGTCGAAGATAACGTGAGGGTAAACGACACTTTTCTTGGGTCGGGCCTCCAGTTAAGAGGGTATCGTTGGAGGATTGTTTGTGTGTATGGACGTATCCTACATGCAGAATTACTTACGAAGCAGATGGACCGGCTAAATAAAGGCTGTGGAATCAATTTATGTTGATACGTGTCTTTATTTCATATTGTATTGTTGAGCATTTATTTGATTAAAAACAAGTCTGACGAAAATAGATTAGACGAGGATACCAACTTTGCGGTCCCACATTAAGCAACGCTTGTATTATGTGATACCGTATAATGTAATGTGTGGCGAACGCAGTATATAATACTTTTATAGATATTAAACATCTATGACCCGGGTTCAAACATTCGTGGTCATCACACAAAGATTGTCCCTACCAGGATTCGACCCCGGGACCCTCGGCACAGAAAGCAGGGTCACTATCAACTGTGCTAATCCAGTCGTCAAAATACGTATCGACGATTTATATTTGGGCGCAGCGGTATTAAAATATACAAATTTTATCGAACAGAGTGGCGTAGCAAATCGCCCGGAACGACGCTGTTTTTATATTGACGTTCTATAAAAATGCATCAATTTTATAAAAGTTTCGATACAAAATACACAATAATATGCGTAAAAGTACCCGTTGAAAATTACGATATGATCGAACAATTGATAGCGTTTTATTAAAATTAAAACTATAAAATGATTACGTCACAATTACATCATAGGTATCACTTTCAAACGGGTAGGTATGTGAAGCGTCTATTGTAAAATGTGTATAAATAAGCACAGTAACCTGGGCAGCGGAGGGGCGCGGAGGTCGCCTGGTGCCTCAATGCGGAGAACTCTAATGCAGAATTGGATTTCGCGGTCCATTAATTTTCAATTTGCGTGATTGCAATTTTGGAGGTTTGCTTCTTCCAAAGACGTCTGGATTGGGGACAGAAAATAACAAAAAGGATTTAGGAAGAGATTGAAATGAATACATTACGGTCCTATTACCCAACTTATTTATCTGAGAAGTCTTTCTATTTGTTTATTTTAGTAAATAAGTCATGTTTTTAGTGGAAAAGCATACATTTGTAAATTAGCACTAGCAACCTACCTACATTTTTATAACGTTAATGTTGCATAACAATGTTTTGTAACATATAATGTGTACCGCCGTATATATTTATGTCGATGTGGTTATATTCCAAGCCATTTGTTGGAGGGATGCTTAAACGGCGAGGAAACGTGACAAGAAAACAGAACCTACACATTAAGCTTTCTTTATTGTGAGCCTGACGGTCGTTTTGTTACATGTACCTTAAAACATGTTATTTATGAGATATGCGAACATTATGTGATTATGAAGTCGGCTCTCCTTGTCGTGTATCCTTGCTTAGTAGGTTCATACGAATATGCATATTGCTTTTGCTCAGTATATTTGTTTTTCGTCGTTGCTATATTCTTCGTTTTGCGGTGACAATTTCATTGGTGAAGTTCCTAGCCGTAGGATTAGGCCTACAGAAGAAAATCTTGCGTTTTGTTTTTGAAAAACGATGGCGGAAGAAACAATATAAGTACGGTGCCAAAGTAGGCATGTTTTTCGAATAGTATACTGTTCGAATCTGCTTTAAAAATGAATGATCGTAAGAAGAAAAAAAATAGCTAAATAATTGAGCATTTGATGTCTTATAAATGTATTATAGATTAATGATTTACTTTTTTTTATAATACTTATCTATTTTTAAAGTCTGCTGCCGCTCGTACCGCTTATTTGTTCAGCAGTGTTAAAACGGGTGAATAAATGAAATGGGTGCGGTGAACCGACGAGCTTAATTTTAATTTACCTACCAACATTATCGTTATTAAAATACTACATTTCCAACTCTGGTCTGGGAGAATTTATAAAACTATTTGGTTGCTTTTATTAACCAAAAATAATAATTATTAGAGCAATAGATGTCTGTCCATAAGCGGCCGGCGCGAGGGCCAGGGCGCGGGGGACGAGGCGGTCCGGCGAGCTACGTGCGACGCTGGCGCCACTACTATTTCGATAGCCACCGCGATCACGCGCGTTTTTATATAATTTTACTCATTAAACCAACCCTATTGTATACAGTCCGCCTTTTTATTGCAAGGAACCCTACAATGTCTTTTAAAATGAATTGCTCACGCAAAATCACAATTGCAATTTTGTTGGGTACAAAATTTATTATGTCTAATCTCTATGCACTTCATGCCCACATCATTTAAAATGTGTTAACGCTTCGTCAGTACAGTGTAGTTGTGCTAGCTACGTTATCCCACGCATAATTGAGCTACTACACACAGTAATGCATTTCGGATTGGGGTTGGTTCAACGGGCCCTCTAGTTTATCGCTAACGTGCAGCCATTGAGGAAATCCGTCGGGAGACCGCTAAATAGTTTATTGCTGTAATAATTGGTGTCGAATGTGTGGAGAAACGTGGTCCTTGATTTGAAACAGCTTTTGTGTTTGCTAGATTGTATGCTTACGATCAAAACGAGTTTGATTATTATCACTCACCTATATGAACTTAAACATTTACTTATATCTTACGCACATACGCTGATTAGCGGATCAGCTGTTTTTGGAATGTTCGTTCGTCTAACTCTCACCAAACGGATTTGCCTCAGTTTTATCGTCTGTCATGGGTCAACATAATTTCCAATTACCTATATCCAAGGAAATGCGTGCCTAATCAAAATTTTAATATAAAATGACCGCTTTGGAAGGTTGTCGTACAGCAAGATTATTTCCTTAAACTATTATACTCGTAGCTTAGCTATTAAAACTTTACTTAAATTGAAATACAAATCATTACTCAACATAAATGCCATTGTATATAGGCGAAAGCTATCTATAAATTTGAAGGTAATTTTAAGTGAACCATGTTTTTGTTTTGACTTACATTCTAATTTGCTTTTGTTTAGACTGCGATTTTATTCTTAGAAAATAGCAATTGATTGAAGACACGATACTAATGATTGTGTTCACTTTGACTTTAGAAGTAGACCTACATATTTTTTTATTCAAAATATTTTTTTAAAGTAAGTTGAGTACCCAACACGGTGCACGGCAGGGTGAACACAATCTGAACTACATTAAAATAATGTTCAAAGTCAATTGGCAAAAGAAAATATATTTTAAAATTTAATACGTATTATTTCGTGGAAGTATTCTTTGATAACATCCTCTATTTGGTTTCAATTTCGGGCGTACAGTTTACAGGCGTTTTGTTTTTAGTTTGTCACTTTGTATTTGTACCTTGTAATAGGGATGGCACGTGACCTGAATATCCAATATACTATT
Organism: Pheosia tremula; assembly: GCA_905333125.1. NCBI lineage: Eukaryota > Metazoa > Arthropoda > Insecta > Lepidoptera > Notodontidae > Pheosia > Pheosia tremula. The sequence goes on along the minus strand of HG995404.1, from coordinate 5,798,168 downwards.
AAAAGGAACGAAGACAGGGCGCGGAAGGTGCTGTAAATGTATCTAACGATCAGTGTCCACGATTCGGAATTCTAATCACCCTAAATTAAATTGCTTATTGGTTGGCTGGGAGCTATTTGTTTGCTTTGAATACGATTCCAGTTTTACATTACCAAATAAGTACCTACTACTAGTTTGCAGCCCCTAATTTGCATATTATGATGTTTGATTGCAAGTCGACCACTTAATTTAAATGTATAAGAATTGACAGATGGAGAGTCGATGGCAATCAGATTGGAATACACAAGGCACAAGATCTTTACATGAGATCTTACCATTTTTTGCGACGAAAAGGTTATACAATTTTTGCACATGAAATTGGGATACTTACATGGTAACACATTAGGAACATTACCCGTATTGATGGGCTACTTAGATATTTATTAAAAGAATATTATGAGATTTTATCATTCTCATACGAAATAATACAACTGAGATTCCATAGAGTCTTCCAAATAACCTTTCAATATATTTTACATTATAATTTAAACACGCAATTCGAAATGTAGTAAGTATATAGCATGCATCATTGATTCATTTCAAACAGCACACAGGTTGATAATGGAAGCTGCTTTGCGTGGCATCTCATTTCCTATTGATGCACTGTAATGTAATGAATAGGACAATGGCGGGGATTGTTAACGTGAACATGAAACTATTTATAACCGACCCACATTGCACAGTGCGGCACAGTTTTTGAAATAATTATTTTTATCGAGTAGTCAAACCTTACCTGACAATACTTTCGATAACTGTACAATTTGTTATAAACAAGCCGTATCATAAAAATGCCTCGTTTATAAAGATATTCACCTCCCTATACGACATGACACCCATCCTTTCTTTTATCTGACTCATGTAGTTTATTCTTGGTCTTCCTCGTCCACGCTTTCCTTCGATCTTTCCCTCTATGATGTTCTTTATAAGGGTATCATGTCGTATGTCGTATGAGATGGCCTATCATTTAAACTTTTGCTCTTAAAAAAAATACCAGTAATAAAAACAACAGTTACCTACACATCAGTCCCTGGGTCGTGGTATAAGTGTAGTACTAGCCCAGGGCGAGACCGCTGGTCCTGGGCCGCCCGCCCTAAGTGCACAGTCGTGTATCGGTTGCCAAATCCTCGGGGGACGTCGGGACCCGTTATTCAGTACATGTACACATTTTTAATTTTATTTTGTGCCCGCTCCCGCACCAATTTATAGTCTTTATCGGAGTTTCATTCGGAACAGTAGCCGAGTCGATATGCGCTGTAAATGAGAATGCTTGTACAACTATGGACCCGCGTACCAAGTTGCATCAAAATCAATCTTGACTCTTTATATACTACACCAATCCAATGTGATATTTTAAATGTAACCTAGGTTACGAATTTATTTTAATAAAATATTTGCAATTGGTTCGGGCCACGTAAATCAACGTTCATGTTAATTTAATTTTATATCAATAACTGTCGTTCGCGGCAAAATCGCGCTAGCACGAGTACAGCTTGGGTACCATTCTTCATACCTTCCTTTTACTATGTTCGTTTTATGAATGGACGTAAAAAAAAAAAGTGTTAACTATATTTTTTATCTTGATGCGAGCGTGAGATAATTTGGTACCATGTTTGGTCATTCTCCTTCAAAAACAATACACCTACTTTTAAATTGCTCCATGGTTTAACAAATCTCACTAAATATTGGATAAGTTATAATGTGATTATTATAAGTAAACCCCATGTTGAAATTAATATTTTGTGTTATTAGATAAATACGAGTTTCAACAATAGGTAGTAATCATTTGTTTCCATACTTGATGGACATACGGTTCCCAGCTAACACCAATTTTATAGTGTACCTCAGGGTGCGAAGATTTTATAGACCTTCTAGATTCCTATTCAATGAACTGTTTAAAATGTTCTCCTATCATAACATTCATGTTACTATGTCGTGCTTTATGGAACGGTATATTAATTCAAAACTACTCATATCTAACTTGATCAAAAAGCAGCACAAAGTCCTGTCAATTCGCATTAACATTTCTATCCATTTCAAACATATAAAGTCGGTTCGTAGATACTTTTCGTATGCAAAGTTTCCACTTTTGGACGGCGAACCAATTTTATCGGTCATTTTATTGCTTTCGACGGTGCTCGCTTTACAACTTAGAGCGCGCTATTACATGAGTACCTACCTACGTATCTGAGTGCGGGCAGATATCAGCTTTATCGCCCCTCACCCCTATTGCCTATCACTTCAGGATTGTTTAAAAACCCCCACTTAATCTTAATGATGCCTTTGAGGCTTACGAATCTTTAACAAATGTTACATAGTTCGTTAATTTAGATACGTAGGTTTTGGTAAGGTTCCGGTAACTACATTTGTCTATAACATTTGAAGGGTCTTAATCAGTCAAAGAGTTAATATTTTATCGTATGTGCCACCTACATTCGAATTGTATTTTTTCCCCCTTAATTTTACAACCGCACCTCAGCAGCGCAGAGACATACAAAATAACATTAGAATAATTCCGGAAGCCATAAACACACAAACATAAGATACTTCTCACAATCAATTTTGTGTAACATGAATTCGTTCGGCGTCTACTAATGTACTTTGTTATTGGATTTACGGCGGATCTCATGCTCGATTCTTTGTTTATATTTTCCTATTGGAAAGCATTTTCGCAATTTCCTGAGAGCATACGCGACGTATGAAGTGGGCCGTTCGCATGTCGGTGTAATTAGAAAATGGTATCCATTTCATTTCAAGAAGTTGATACGAAGGTATAACCTTTGTTTTCCAATGGGAAAATGAGAATTGGATTTTCGTACAGGTTTTTCTGTTTTCATTAGTTCATAGTCATCCTGTTTCAATACTAAACAATTGGTTTTATTTATAATCATTATAGTATAACCCTTAAATTTATAGATGATCTATATAACTTTATCAAACGTCATATAGTACTGCGCACAAGAGTTTTGATTTGTCTTGAGTATTGAGTTTTGTTTTGATTTGTCTATAAATTCGGAGGTAAATATTTATAAGTATCTTATACTGATCGCTCAATTATCAAGATTAATAATGTTGCGTGTGTGCGCCTCGCATGGCAACACACTGGAGCTTATTTTTTTATGTTTTTTTTTGTAAAAATAATGGCTTTTAAAAAAAGGACAAGCCCGCTGAGTTTCTCGCCGGATCTTCTCAGTTGACGTCGCGTTCCGATCCGGTTGTAGAGCTAAGAAAAAATTGTAATGATTTGGGAACGGGCATTTGGGTTCACTAGGTATTATATATTTTTTTTTTATTTAGTACCGAGTACAAAAATGCAAGTAAGTAAGTATAGTTGCTTCCAAAACAGAATGAAATTCAGACTGTAGCTACTACTGAAAGTTGAAATAAATTTCGATGCAAACGTCAAGCGTTTATTAAGCGTTTGAAAACTCCTATAGACTTTTATGATGCTTTCGCTAAGTCATTGTCGATGGAAGCCATATATTTAGCAACTTTGTAAAGTTATTGCCTAACGAGATGCGAGCTGTAGGTAGATATCACAATGTTTTTGTATGGCTTCGCTTTGTGAAATATACTTGTTTTGATGAAAATATTGCGCGGCTATTAAGTTACCATCGAGGTGTGTATAGGTAGGTTAGGTATAGGTAGGTACCTTCACGGTTAGATTTTATAGTAGGTACTATATATATCATAACGATATTATTTTGGCTATAAAATAAATATATTGGCCAATAGATAGCGCTAGGGCACTCTGATAATTTAATTTTCTTAAATACTAATTTGTAATAGTCGTAAAGTTTTACTTATTAAATAAAAACCCTGTCTGACGAGAAAAGACAATACTTGGCAAATTATTTGAAACAAGAATAAAAGCGACCTTTTCTGTCACTAATTACGGCCACTTTTATTTGAGCATGAATCAACCAACAGAAATTAAATTATTTTATAGTTATCGTTGTCGGAATAAAACAGTTACGGTGGAAACAAAGCTTAGTTTTAATTGACTATATTGACTAACGTATTACACAGTGTTTTATTCGGTAGGGTATAATAGTTTTTTTATTTCTTTTTCTCTATCTGTAATTGTTGACAGCAACCTGATTTAAGCAAGGAGATCCCTGTGTAAATAGGAAGTAACAAGAACGTTTTAAAGTAAGTACCTATGTATTAAAAAAATAGCCTGCACAATTTTCAATTTTCATATTTACATACACATATTCTTAGTTATAAGCGTGTGTCTTGTGAAAATAAGAGCTATCCCCATGTTACTCGTATCCATCTCGTGCTTGTATCTGTAGCGTACCTACCTCGCTACACTATTTTTTATCACTGCGTTTATACGGTACTAGTTGTAACCCTTTAGTTTTAATTATTCATATTATTTATTTTGATTCGTACTTGCCATTATTATCACTGCGTTACTCCACTACTAGTTGTGACCCATAAGTTTTAAATGTATATATGTTTTTTAGTTTATTAAATTATTGGTACTTCTCTCTGGACTCGTTTTACTTACGACGCACCTTCAAGACTTGGGAGCCACAGCCTCCCACATTGGTGACCCCGAAGAAAGAACACTATCAATCATCACTATGGAAGACAAACCAGCGCCCGCTCATGAAGAAACCAAAACCAGCGATGTCTTCACCGTGTCACTCCAAGGCACCATTCCGCTATTCTGGCGTGACAGACCCAGGCACTGGTTTCTACAATACGAAGCTGCCATCGCCGCTCAGAAGATCGCTGACAAGCAAAAATTCAACATAGCTGTCACTAAACTGCAGAAATGCGACGTGGATAAAGTCAGCGACCTCATCGCCAACCCACCAGCTACGGGAAGTTACGCTGCTCTGAAGGATCGACTCATCTCGGTATACGCAGAGTCAAAACACCAGCAGCTCCAAAAACTCCTCAACGGCATCGAACTCGGCGACCAGAAGCCCACTCAACTGCTCAGAAGAATGCGCGAGCTGGGCAACAACCTCGTCACCGAGGAAGCGTTAGGAGTTATGTGGCTTAATCAAATGCCCGCACAAGTCCGCGCCGTGCTCTCCATCAACTCAACGTCGACCAATGACGAGCTCGCTGCCATGGCCGACAAAATGATAGAGCACCTGTTCAGTCCGAGCATCGCCGCAGTCACAGCGAAAAAAGAACACACGAGCACCACAAACACCAACACCTCGACCAGTACAGAATTCGGGTTGCTATCCAAGCAGCTCGAAAAGATGTCATTGGAAATCGCCGAGCTACGCAGCCATCACCAACGGTCTCGTCGAGGTACCAACCGTGGACAATCTCCATTCGCACACCACTTCCGCGTGCGTTCAAGAACACCGACGCCGGCCCCCACCCGTGGCCACCGCAGGCTCGACGACGACCGATTGTGTTGGTACCACTACAAGTTTGGTGATTCTGCGCGTCGCTGCGAGTCTCCGTGTTTAAAGAAGCAGGAAAACTAAAACGAACATCGACATTGGCGGGCATCGATGTTTTTAATACCAGCCACCGCCTATGCGTCGTCGACATAGCAACCAGAGAGAGATTCCTCGTCGATACCGGAGCCGACATATCAGTGTTGGCGGCAAAAAGAAAAAATCCTCGCAACATTGACAACACAACGTACAATCTGTTTGCCGCAAACAACACACCGATACGTACCTACGGAGAGCGTACACTCGAGCTCGACCTAGGCTTACGTAGAAAATTCAAATGGACATTCATCATCGCCGATGTCAAAACATCAATACTGGGTGCAGATTTTCTACGTCATTTCAAGCTACTTGTCGACCTTCATCGCCGTAAGCTATCGGACAGCACGACAGACATCACCGTTAACGCCATAAAAATCCACAACGACGAACCAGCTGTGTTCCTGCTAAGCCGCAACCACGAATACCACGACATCCTCATGCGGTATCCAGATGTACTCCGGCCCATGTCATTGAAGACTCCGGCGAAGCACAATGTAACTCACCACATTGAAACAACCGGCCCGCCCATATACTCCCGGCCACGCCCACTTCCGCCCGATAAACACAAAGCGGCCAAACTCGAATTCGAACGAATGATGGAGATGGGAATATGCAAACCTTCGAACAGCCCATGGGCCAGCCCGCTGCACGTAGTCAAGAAGAAGGATGGATCACTACGTGTTTGCGGCGACTACCGCCGACTTAACGCCGCGTCTGTACCCGATCGCTATCCTATTCCACGAATTCAAGATTTTACGTACCAACTACACGGGAAAACAATATTTTCGAAGCTCGATATGAAGATGGCCTACTTTTGGATACCAATTGAAAAAGAAGATGCACCGAAGACTGCCATTATAACACCTTTTGGCCTCTTCGAATTTAATTGCATGACGTTTGGTTTACGAAACTCGGGCCAAACGTTCCAACGCTTCATGCACGAGGTACTGAGGGGTCTAGACGACTTCGTTTTCTGTTTTGTGGACGACCTCCTGGTCTACTCTTCCAACCCTGAAGATCATCAGCACCACCTCGACCAAGTTCTACAACGCCTAAACTCCTACGGCGTTACTCTTAACATCGATAAATGCGAGTTCGGAAGAGAAAATATCACTTTCCTAGGATATGAAGTTTCAAGCGAAGGCATCAAACCCACAGAAGAAAGAATTCAAGCAATATCTAATTATCCTAAACCACAGAACATACAAGAATTAAGAAGATTCCTCGGCATGCTAAATTTTTACCGGAGCTGCCTTCCTCACCACGCAGAACATCAACACGAACTGAACAAGTATTTACACAATACTAAGAAGAATGATAAAACTCCTATAACGTGGACGCCGCAAGCTGAAACCGCCTTTGAGACATGCCGACAAAGCATACTCGGGGCGACTCTACTCACGCATCCGGTACACAACGCCCCGTTGTGTCTACTCACCGACGCATCGGATACAAGTTTGGGCGCCGTACTCCAACAGAAGATCAATAATGTTTGGAAACCACTGGCTTTCTTCTCCAAGTCCATGAGTGAGACGCAACGCCGCTACAGTGTGTACGATCGCGAATTACTTGCAATGTACACAGCTGTAAAACATCTTCGTCGACTGATAGAGGGCAATGACCTCACCATATGCACTGACCACAAGCCGCTTACATACGCGCTTACAAGAGGCCCAAACAGTACCGATACGCCGCGACGAGAACGTCAACTTCATTTCATCAGCCAGTTCTGCACTACCATCAAGCATCTCCACGGCCAACAAAACCAAGTTGCCGACGCGTTATCACGAATTAACGAAATTCAATGTCCGGCAAACATCGACTACGAAAAGTTGGCGGAAGATCAAGAGAGCGACGATGAACTGACACAGCTGCGAACAAAAACAAATTTAAAGTTCACGTCAATTACCCTACCCGGCTGTCGGCGACCAATCACGTGCGAGGTATCTACAAACAACGTTCGGCCGTATCTACCCGTGACTTATCGTGTTGCAGCATTCAAAGCGCAACACGAACTTAGTCATCCCGGGGTGAGAACAACGAGGAAGATCATGCGAACCAAGTTTTTCTGGCCTTCGATGAACAAAGACGTCGGCATTTGGACAAAATCATGCATCGGATGCCAACGTGCTAAAATCCATCGTCACGTCGTCAGTCCTCTCGGCGAGTTCCCCGCATCGGAACGTTTCGAACACATCCACATAGATATAGTCGGACCGTTGCCGCCATCAAACGACTACAGATACTGCGTGACGATGATCGACCGCAGAACCAAGTGGCCCGAAGCAATACCTACACGCGATATAACTGCCGAGACTGTCGCGCAAGCTCTGTACGAGGGATGGATCGCACGATTTGGATGTCCATTACGCATCACGTCAGACCAAGGCCGTCAGTTCGAGTCGGCACTTTTTAACGCACTGATGAAGAGGTTCGGCATCACAAGAATACGTACCACCGCTTTCCATCCTCAAGCCAACGGCCAAGTTGAAAGATGGCATCGCTCACTCAAAGCAGCACTCATGGCCAAGGGCGCTGGCGCCAGCTGGAGTCAAGAACTACCCACCGTTCTACTCGGCCTACGCACCGCTCTACGTGAAGATACTAACGTCAGCCCGGCCCTCATGACTTACGGATCTACCTTGCGACTGCCTTCCGATTTTTTCGTGCCTACAAAGCCAAAAATCGAAGATAGCGAGTTCGTCCGTCAGCTGACCGAAACAATGGCAGCTTACTCCCCGGTCCAGAAGACACGCGTGTGTAACAAGGACACATTCGTCTACAAGGACTTAGCAACGTGCAGTCATGTGTTTCTTCGCAACGATACCGTTCGGAGCCCACTGACCCCACCGTATGACGGGCCATACCAAGTCCTGGATCGTGACAGCAAGACCTTCAAAATCCAGCTACCACTGCGCACAACAGTGGTATCAATAGACAGAATCAAACCCGCACATCTGTTCAGTGAAGATAACGAAGTGACACCAGGAACCACTGCATCTACGCCGCACGCTTCAACTACGAGTTCAACTATCCAGCTGAGAGCTACTGGACCAACGCAGTCGACGCCGGCGCCGAGTGAACAATACGTCACACGGTCCGGCCGTGCAGTGAAACCGAATGTACGCTTCGCTAGAGGGGGAGTACTGTAGCGTACCTACCTCGCTACACTATTTTTTATCACTGCGTTTATACGGTACTAGTTGTAACCCTTTAGTTTTAATTATTCATATTATTTATTTTGATTCGTACTTGCCATTATTATCACTGCGTTACTCCACTACTAGTTGTGACCCATAAGTTTTAAATGTATATATGTTTTTTAGTTTATTAAATTATTGGTACTTCTCTCTGGACTCGTTTTACTTACGACGCACCTTCAAGACTTGGGAGCCACAGCCTCCCACATATCCAAAAAGTTACCGCAACTTCAGTTCAGTTAAAATGGTAAAACAAAATCATTGATGTCCCAATTTAAAAATGTCAGCATGTGAATATTTCATTTGTTTTCAAAGATTTCATATACGTAATATAATGCAAGACTGTCGTAGATACGAATAAATATATAGGTACTGACTCTATACAAAATTCAAATTCAATGGATATCCGCAGGTATTTGTTTATGTACGCGCGCGTGAAGATACAAATATCACGCATGGATTTTCTTTACATTACCACCTACAGCGGACTATGCTTAAATACATAGATACATGCTGCGGGGAGTTTATCGCGATATAGATTGTTTATCGGTCGGCACATTCGGCGTACTTTTTTGTAATTCTAACACGTCGGGGCGCAGCGTGTTTCTGCTTTGTACCGCCCGCGCCCCTGTTGTTTGAATATGTATGAGGCGGCCGCGCACAGTCCGTGCCACCAGCCTGTATGAAAATGTGATGTCCCGATAAATTGTCAAAAGGCTTGATCGGCAATGGAAAATGGTCGCCGAAAATATGTCCAGAGAATAATACGAAACGCCCGCGGGGTTTCTGCCATCAGAGATTGTTTATTTAGAAGTTGACATCCTCCCCCAGGCTTACAGGTCTTGGTATTCTATTCGAGTAGAAAATCGTATAAAATCAAAGCTTTGTTGAGGTAAAAATCTACATAAACATAGATTATAAACCACGTAGATAATACTGAAGCATGCCCACTCATGAACGGGCAATATATGTATTTCATAATAAAGGAATTAAATAATGATAGTTGAGCAATAAAAAACTGATCTTTTCTTTGACTTACGTTTACGTTACGTTATACGTTACGTAGTTAGCAATTACGGTTAAAAATTGTCAACTACTTTACATCCATGAGTAGTACGTCAAGGTAGAAATCTTCATTTTTATAACAAGGAAATATTCTCCTAAAGGGGTCATTTTGTATGATAGTTTATATTATGAGTTTTGTTAATATTATGAGTATTTAAATTCTTAAAATAAATTTTGAATGTTCTTTTTCCTATTTGTGGCTATAATATAGATTATAGTGTACCTAGTTACCACCTATCTATGATAAGTAGGTACTTAGGTAAGCGACGCCCGTTATAAGCGAATAAAAATCAACGACAAATTACGAGCAAAATATTGCTCCATCTATAATAACAGTAGTTTCTGAAACGCACTGATTTTCCACTCAACTTACGCCTCGGAAACTCAGTAATAAGTGGCCAGAATTGGATAAGTCTGAGCACTTTAAAGCAAAGATGGGTCACAAAGTTAAAAGTCATGTTACTTAAAAGGGGTTTCGGGGGGTCGAAAAGCTCGGAGGAGGGTGAAAGAGGATTGCCCCGGCACACCTGTCGCCGCCGGGATATACCTCCTAGCGATATAATATATCACTTCTTGCCCCGGTTCCTTCCATTCGCGGGTCACGGCAAATAAACGTCCATGATGTTGCATCAAATGATACAATCATTGATTGACTGAATATACTATTATTCCTTGATGTGTCATAATTATTTTGTGTGTTTTTATATTGACTTCTTATATACTACACATTGAAATAAAACTACTCTTTTCAGCACCCTCCATGCTCGGCTGCCTTACAGCAATCACGGTCCTCCCGTGACCATGGTTGCTGTAAAGCAGCCGAGACGGCGGGAACGTAAAGAACGTGGAATAAACGCGATGAATCTGTAAGGGTAGTTTTATTTCTACGTATGTGTTTACTTTACTCAAAAGTAGATGTGAGTCGAATCAAATATGGTTATTGAACAAGCTCCAAATAGGTCCCGCAGTCAAACCAGGTATTACTGGCCAGAGCCAAATAAAACACCCGGTTCAGGACGAGGATATATAATAATAAAGGAATAATGTAGTACAATATGAAAACCAAAAACACAACGATACCTACTTCAAAAACCTGCCAGCGACATCTATCGCTGACGTACAAACTAAAACATGAATCATAATTTTGACGTCTTAACAGTTATTATGGATGTTTTTTTATAATAATTGTAATATGTCTAACTTATATTTCACCTCAACACAAAATAAATCGCAAGTAATGTGAATAAATACATAGTTAGTTAGATAAATTAGTTCACCGAGATGACTTCTATTTTAATTACAGAAATAATTGAGAATGCTAATACAGTTGTGAACTAAATTAGTTACATTTTCTATTCATTTATTATTTGAAAACTTAACACGTAATTTACCTGAGTTAATTTCACATTTATTACGTGAAATAAGCTAGTTGAAATGAAATATTTACTTTACTGAGAATATTCTTGAAAGAAAAGGTTCTAATTGAGAATAAATATAATTTTCCCGAAAATTACTAGGATTAAAATATATTAACAACATTTCAAATTATTATTTATTTGATCAGGTAGGGAGATGCTCGTATAGAGGTATTTATATAATATATTTAACAGGAAGGCTTAATGGGTTTGTGCTAACGCTAACACTGTGATCTAACTAAATAATAAAATAAAAAATATCGCCAGACAAACACACCAACTATACGGTTCCCCACAAAGCAACGCTTGTATTATGGGTACCGTATAATAGACCGGGGTCGAACCCAGTATATATAAGCTTTATATAATATTAAACATCCATGACTTGGACACAAATATTCGTATACATAAAGTTTGTCTACCAGGATTCGAACCCATTAACCCATTAACCCTCGACACAGAAAGCTACCAAATATATATATCACACTATCCCACTAATATTATAAATATGAAAGTTTGGTTGGATGGATGTTTGTTACTCATTCACGCCAGAACAGCTAAACGGATCTGGATGAAATTTGGCACAGAGATAGATTATAGTCTGGAATACACATGCACATAGACTACTTTTTATCGCGGTAAAAAGACATATTTTTAATCGCGGGTAACAGAAACACCGCGGGGCGCAGCTAGTACTATATATATATATATATATAATTCAGCCTGACGGCCTGATTAGCGCAGTTGGCGCTACGTGTTATTTTTAATGAACTTGACTATTTATATTTAGTCATGATTAGAGAAATAATAATTAATATGGAAAAAAAAACCGTGACACTTTTTAGAAGAAAAACATAGCTATGTGAGTCAGTTATGATATTGCTGGTGACGAGCAAATAAAGTTGTTGTTGCAAATAATTTCATTGTTAATTACACTGAAATGAAACTATGCTTGAACTGAACAGTATTTATTAATTAAATGAGTTCGGAAGTTATGTATTGTATTGAGGAATTCGGATGTGTTCGCCCGTAAATGTGGTTTCTGACCCTCAGACTTACTTTAAAAAAATATCAATATACAACGACATTATTTAGTGCTTTTTTTCTCAATTATTATGTATTTAATGTATAAATGTGAATAAGACAGTAACATCAAGTAAACTTTTGCTATTACGACAAGTATCTATATATAGCCACTGATTCTTCCATTGTTCTAGTTCGATCAGTCTTTACAAGCCGTAGTAGCTAACTCCCAAGTTATGAGATGAAACTATATACCTAAATAGTTCAGGAAACCTAATATCCTCCGGCGAATAGTTATTTATTTCCGCGGGAGTGGAGCCGCGCGATGCATTGAATTCAAACAATGTTCGATTGCTCTGCTAGTTAATGGCATGCCTGTGACGAATGGTTTATTGATTTACCCCTGTCCGCCTTGTATCCCGTTAAAAGTTAACGAACCAATCGCATGCCCTAGTCTTTGATGTATCGAAGTCATTATTGATTGCTGCTCCTTTTGTCAGTGAACTCCTCTAATGGGTAGGTGTCGTTTTTATAAAAAATATAGTGATGTATTTTAAAAAGAAAACTTTTCTTAATTACCTATGTAATAAAATAGAAGAGAAATGTAACTTTCTGTAGCAATCATTATGTTAGTACTCATTAATGATACAACTGCGTTGGTCGTAATAATACAAAAAATAACTATATATACCTATAAATATTAAAACATGCTTAACCACTGACTCAATAAACACTGTGGACAATCAAGGAGCACCCTTGACAGAAAGAGTCTGTTTTCACTCGAGTCAGAAGCCCACTCGCACAAAAGACTTACTTATTCGCTCTTGACCCGTTCAAGGGCCCCAATAATGTCGAGGAATACGGCAAAATAAAACATTGAATCGATAAGGAATAATCGCTTCGCCATGAGTGTGTTCGCACGTTAACTGGATCTATCAATCACCATCTTCGCAACGCCCCCGAGGGCTCCGGGGCGCCTCTCCCTCCCTCATTATTTCAAGGCATTGTGGTTGTTAATTCGTGTTAAATCGTGGGTGTTCCTCCCCGGTCAATCGTTGTCCCTTTTTCCTTGTTAATGAGAGACAATCCCGAATCTCAGATATTGAGGGATAATAAGATCTTCGCGGTGAATTAGACGGTATTTGTAAAGTATTTCGCGTTTAATAAGATTATAAAGAACAAAAGAGTCCCCAGAGCGTCGGAAATTTAATTCTCTTTTACGTCCAATCTTTTCAGACGTTTGGGTGGTATTATTACTTTATATTTAAAAGCTAAATTATTATTTTGTTATTAATTAGAACAAAAAATACAAGACAAATAACTTAAAAAAGTAAAATAGTATCCTCATCAACACGGCATTTCAATAATAAACATTTTCTACCGATAAAGTTTGTCTTTATTTACTACTTCTCTGTACTTATATTAGATTTTAATTCTGAGAGGTATATTATTTTCAGTATTTATAAAAACAAAAATTTTTTTTGGTTGTCAAACACAATGAAATCTACTTATATGGTAACTATATGACTAACATAGCTACTTAATCGTAACAAAGTGTAAACTACAAGGAAAGTACCTACCAACTTATATTCCCTTGTAACTTCCTAAGAATCGCCAAAAACATTGTTGCGAACGTTCTATCATTTATCTCGACAGCAATAACTCTAGTTTTAAGATAACGGTATATCTATTGATTTAGTGTCTATTCGCAGTAATTTTTCGACCGTACTAAGTCCCTTAAGTACTTTGGCTTTTGCCTTATCGCGATACCTATGGGTGCGTTTCATTTGTGTGCTATTTTTCAATGTTACCGCTTTCCGATATCTTGGACAGTTTTCGCACTTTGGTTCTTATAACTTCTATTATTGCGGGTTAGATGGAATACTATTGGGATATGCCATCGTTCTCTCAATAGCCCGCCTTCAATATGGACCTTACCTCAGATGTCATTCCATTGTCCGCTACATCACGTACATTTGTTGGAATTGCTATCGTCATCTCATTACTTATCCGTTCCAAACAATGAGACTTCTTTTGTTACTATAATCTAATGTTATGTGGTGATTTGGGTGATAAGATAGAAGAAAGCTGGAGTGCTTACAGTTAATGAATATTCTATTAGTACTTAAAAGACCGGTTGCCGCAAAATTGCCGCATCTTATCCCGTATCCGTATCTTATTTGCTTTTGTAGCGACCACTTCAACCTTACCATGAGCTACACAGATGGCGCTGCACACGCATGACAATTCTCCATACAATCCTGAAACGCGCTATGAGAGTTTTCGGAGCACGCAATATATATACAAGATCCCGATAATGATCAGCGGGGCATAGCGGCCGTCCCACCAGGCATATCACCCGCCTGGCTAGAAGATCTTCCCTTTTCCGCTAAAATTTGATCAGAAACATGTATCCAGAGTCCTTAAAAGATGAGATGATATATCTTTAGCGGTAATATACGACTTCTTCTTAAGTTTCCAATAAAGAGTAAGTATTATCGGGGACTTTTACTACCTACCCACTCCAGAACATGTTCCCATAAACGGCACAGTTAGAGCTAATATTTGCCACGCAAAAATGACTTATGGTGTCCTGGCTATAATGCCCGTGATGGTACATAAGGGGTGTGAAATATAAGCATTAAAGACAGGCGCATAAGTCCAACAAAGCCCAATGGGCAGGGTTCGCGGTGCTAAGCCTCCGGCCGCCTCTCACGCATCCACCCGCATTACTTCTAATTGTGATTTAATGGCCCTTCGCGCCGGATCTGCTTGACCTTAAAAATAAAATATATCGCACATTTTCGGGTAAAACTAAGAGCGCTCGCGAAATATTTTTATTACAAATTAGTCTAAATTTATGGCAAAATGTTTGACACTAAAAAAACGATGAGTTTATTTTCAAATACATTTATAGATACACGATTTTATAAATATATAAATAATTAGTAATGTAAGATAGGTCAAAATAATTACGGCTATACAAACAATTCACATATTTAAACGCTTGTGTACATACTTAAAAAAAACTCAAAAGACAATTCTAATGTTTTTTTAAGAAAATCAAGTTACAAAATCAATGATGTCAACCAGTTTCTAAAGGTATTATCTATAATATGATTATCATCACAATTATCGCCTTGATCAAGTTCCGCCATTCAATACAATTAACCTAGTTAATAGATAAGCTATTCAATTGAACCAATTATATCGCTTAATTAAGTTGAATATATGATCTAAAACGTAGGCGAGATCCTAGCTATGGTTTGAGGATGTTATCTATAATTATATCATACCATCACAACCACTAACATTGAAAGGGTAGCTAAAATTGAAGGAGTATTTGTAGCTATAAATGTAGCTACAAAAACACCCTGGAATCTACATAAATTATAGTAAAAATAAATCCATGTTATAATAAGAAGTCAACTCAATTTCGTTCAAATCGTCTAAGCGTAGTCAAAAGAAATGAGTGGATCAGTCCACGGATTCATGGGTGGCATGGCACGCTTTGTTGATATTCTTATCCATATTAAGATCACTGCGTCGCAAGCCCTTCAAAAGAAAGTTTTCACAATTTCAGTTAAATAAAGTCAGTATTATACCGACACACGCAGGCACACAACAAAAGCGGGGGCACATAAAAATGATATATTCTACACAAGAGAAAAATGTTGATGACAATTCGCTGAAATAATTTTGCAAGGAAAATGAGAAAATTGCCGTTGCGCGAACGGACCGTGCTAATTATGATTTAATGGCAACCCTGACGTGATGACCATTTTTACAATTTGCGCCGGGGCAGCACGAAACACACGGCCATTATAGAAGGGCTGTCGGTAAGCTTTAATGTTATTTGTATTATGCATAACTAGATACAACATTTCTATTTGTGCTGGTGACGATTAATATAATACGTAAGGTATAAAAAAAAAGATGGAACCCTTACAATTACACTATTATTGTTGAACCTTATAGACTAATATACAAATTTCTACCACACCCATAATGCATGTAAAATTGTATTCGGAAAGTTATGTATTTCAAGTAATTTAATTCGTTCTACCTGTGTGGAGCAAAATAGTATCGACTGACATGAATAAATTCTACAATGTTACAATCGAATTTCCTTACACATGATTGGCTGTTGCAAAAAATGTGCGGTTTTAGGAATCTTCCAATCCTCAGATAGGATGATGTATGAACTGTCTGATATACCCGGTTCGTAGATACCTATTGTAGGGTAAGGAGGTAAGGTATGCGTATATTCGAGTTTCTCGTCTTCGACGTCACAATATCAGCATATCTGTGAGGTACAAAGGGATTTTCCGCTTGCATCTATTTGAAGTATTTCGTAATACGAGAATTCGATTTGAGCGCGAGGTTAAAAGAGTTCTTAACGTTCCTATTATTGAATGAATGAACATACCATAACAAAAACATGTACGAGATAGTCTTGCGATCGTTACATTATTCCTCGGGTAGGCTACTGTAGCTACCAACACTATGTGGCGAGTCGGCCGCAAAATGAAAACGATCGATTGAATGATTGTCATTCACTCCATAGAGTGAAATTTATATATACAAAACAAAATCGTGTAAATACACCATTTATCTATATAAGTATTATAAACATAGCATATACAAGCGTTGCTTAGTGTGGGACGGTAAAGTTGATGTGTTCGTCTGGCGATATTTATTCATATTTTTTTTAGATATTTTAACTAGTTGCGTTCATGAATTTAGTAAACTTTTAGTGCGACGCGTAGCGTGTGTTTCTATTTTGTGTGTGTTATGCATTATAAATTTTATCGTGACTTTAGACACTAAGTCCGGTACCGTCCCTGTGTCCGTAACATGTCCTACTCATCAATTTGTTATGAACCAAGTTGGGGTAAAAGATAGTTAATAATGGAGTGAGGTCACAGTAATAGTTGTTCCGTTCTGTTCCTAGAGCAGTTTTGTAGTGGCTTTTTGTTTTTTTATGACCACGCACACACACAGGGGCACTGTTACAGTGTGTCTATCGACATAGTTAGTGCACATACAAAACCCAAAAAAGAAATAAGAGCGAGCGGCCATAATGAAATTTAAACAGTCGCGTATGATATGTGGACGTACATCGTTTTGAGGGAAGAATCCATTTACGATAACGTTATGTTACGCATGAAAGTGTCGCATTTATGGTAAAATATTAATGTATTTCAATTTGGGAAGGCTGCTGCAGACCTCCATAAATATCAGCAGCGCTGGGACCTAGCGGCACGCGTAAATACTTCGACTAAAATTGAATGTTATTATCCGTGAACTAGCGCGCAGTAAAAGTGGGACGTTACTGATGCCAGATAAAATTCACGGGAACTTATTGGCAGCGGCCGATGTTCATTTCCGCTGAATTCGACGTTAGAACAATTTTTATTGAGTACTCATTTATTTGTCGGTGATATTGGGGTCAGTAAAAACATAATAAAACCTTACGTAACGGATCGATATTATGGATGTACATCATTTACCTCCGCCTACCTCTGGATGGGATAAATACCTGAATTGGCTTTGCTAATACTGTTAATATAAAAAATCGTCTAAAGAAAACAAGCTGTTTTATTAGTATACCGGACTTGGGCGATCTTAGTAGGTACCACTCAAACTAGAGCAACATACAAAAATATAATAACCGTAGTTTTCCCAGCACGAGAATCGATCCCACGACAGCCCGGTCTAGTGACCTGAGCTGAGCCAACCACGCGGTCTTCAATTGTAGTGAATCACAACGCAATCGTGAGATTTTTCCATTAGTTTCTTGGCAGTAAGCAAAGCGAGTTTCAATTCGCGTGATTTCCACTTTAACGCGTATTCATGTGTGGGGTGGAACGGGCGGGGTGAATAAATGGGAAAATCAACACACAAACTGCATTTGGCAACAACTTTTAATGCAATATACTAAAATTGGTTTTCCCGGCGTCTAGGACTGCGAAACACTAGATACTTACGTTTTAAGAAGAAGTTAGAGACAGATTTATTGGTCCAAACAAACGCAACACGAACCACCCGACGCCGTCCTAGCAACCAAACAAGTTGTTTGCAGAAGCCGACTTTGGTCATTTAAATGTTGAATTTGATAAAATGCACGCTGAAATTGCTTCGGGTCGGTTAGAGTAATGTGGATCTTGTTCGGGGCGCTTAAGAAAATGCAAATTTTATTCAAATTGTACAAATACAAACCATTTAAAACAAATCAATGAGGGTTCGTAGTGGACTAATGAAATCACTGTTAAGTAGTCCGTCTATATTTATTAAGGGTTGTTCCTGTTTTACCGTTTCTGTTTTTGGTCATTATACTTTTTACGACAATGTTGTATTATCTTGTTTTATCAGGATGTTATGAAAACCAATAAAGTAACACAATAGAAAATATAAAAAAAAATCTGCACGGTTGCTGGAATAAAAACTTTATTATGGCGGCGAACTAATAAATTGTCGTTGTTGCAAGCATCTTTATATTGGGGTGTAAAAATATAAACAGCGAAATTTTTCTTTGCTTTTCATCTCAGACGTCAAACAGGCAAACAAAATATCAGCACGAACTTTTCTGTGACAACGACTAATTTATTATTATATTGAAAAGCGACGCCTATTACATACAATGGAAAGTGGACAAGTGTGAAAAATACATGGTGTTTCTATTGGCAACGCGAACGCCGTCCCTCGACCGTATCGGAAACAACAACACTCTGTGTCGTTTAAATTGAATTGAAAAATGATTTATACCAACAATCTCTGGCAATACTTGCGTTTCTTTACACACTTGATAGCTGCGAACGAAAATCTATACATATAAATAAAATTGGAGTGTCTGTTTGTAATATTAAAATAACCGCTTTTTACTAAGTGCATTTGGATGCACGTTACCTATACCGAAACAACATTTTTTACAATTTTTGTCTGTCTGTCTGTCCGTCTGTCTGTCTGTCCGTCTGTCTGTCTGTCTGTCTGTCTGTCTGTTTGTTTTGACGGGAATTTCACTGGCAGATAGCTGATGTAACATGGAGTAACTTAGGCTACTTTTATTTTAGAAAAACAAATTGAATCTCTCGAAAAAAAATCAAAACCAATGTTGCAGCGCTGCGCCTGCTTAAAGTTTGATAGCAACAATCTGCAATGCGTCCCGCGGGATCAGAACGCGAGCAGGCTGTTACCAACGGTTATCTTAGTTAAATACCGCGCGGACGAAGTCGCGGGCAACAGCTAGTAATAAATAAAATTTCGCTCCGGAAAATTGATCAAGTTTTTTTTCGCTATTTATTACTGCCGGATGTTTTGATTTTTTTTTCATTTTATTCACCAACGCAATTCTAATCGCTTGGAATTTGTTTGATTTTATTTTCCTTGTTTGTTTTGAATATTGCAATTTTGTTTCTGAACTAAAATTATATTTATAAGGATTGGGAAATTGGTTCAAATCTACATTTTGAGTTCTATCGGGTACGTACCGTACGTACTTTATGCCAGTGTAAATTTTTTAAACGTGTATTCTCTACATTTTCGAGCAACTAGATCGTATTTTTTTTAATTTCGCGAGGCTCAACCTGCACTGCACCCCTATACAAAATAAACATTTCACCGCATACCGCAGCAATACCAAGAATACAACGTGTAAGATTAATAACAGCAATGAATTAGGCACGGGAAATTGCAGTTTCTTGTTTAGTGAATACCTCAAGAGGGTAAGTTAGGGGTGGAACGCAATAAAAATGGCGTAATACGAACACGGCGGACTTATGAAGACGGAGTGAGCGAATTACGCATGTAGATATTAATATTTCCCGGCGGCTGCCTCCCGGGGGAGACGTTTAGTCATGTGTCGGCGTCTCTTTGCATGTTTTTTATTAAATACCTCATAAGTAGTATTCTGTTGTGCGATTATCCTTACGAAATATCTGATTCTTGCGTTACCAAAATGCATAGAGCCGAGTACACTTAACTGATAGTGACCTAGATATTATTATTTTAAAATCAATTAGAAATTGTAACAAAATAATCATGCTTAATATAATATATGATGTTAAGATTTCATATCTCAAAAAAACTGTCAGGACTGAAACTGATAGATTGAAACTGACTAATTTAGCACCCTCAAATTTTGTATGAATCGTAGTTGATAGTTATAGAAGAAGAAATCTCAAAATATTTTTGGTCTCTTACCGTTTTAGTATGACGGTGCAAGGCAGGCCTATTTTTTTTTAAATCAACTTTATTGTCACTGCATACGCACATTGGACTTATTATGAAGAAGGGAGCGAATTACGTATGTAGATACCCATTAATATTCCTCGGGTGCTGCCTTCCTAGAGGACGTTACTCATGTGCTCGCGTTTTCCCTATTATCTGACGTCTTTTGTCACGTTTTTATTAAATAGCTTATTTCTTTGAGTTTTTATCCCAATTGGCGGTTTGAAATATTTAATTTAATGTCACATTTTTAGGAAGTCAGAAAATGCGATTTGGGATACAGCCGCTTAAAACTTTGGCCTAAAGACCGTTGTGTGATTAGTGTGTGTTAGTAAACTAATTGTAAGAATTATAAATATACGATTGTGAAAACATTTGCGTATTTGTTATATTAATCAGATAGCAGAAAATAATATTTTTATTCGGTGTTTACGTTTCGCATTGACCTGTACGTAACTACACGTGATGGATTCTTGCTTTTATGAGATTGCACGAAAATTTTACGGTCGCACCGATTCGGTGTACAATATATTTATTACACACACGAAACTTTATTATTTAGGCTCTAAAAGATGTTTCTTTTCTCTCGTATATTGTTATAAACTTGTATATATTATATTATATTGTTATAAATAAGAACGGTGAAGGAAAACATCGTGAGGAAACCTGCGTGTCTGAGAGAACCCCTCGAATGATGTGTGAAGTCCGCCAACCCGCACTGGGCCAGCGTGGTGGACTATGGCCAAATCCCCCTCGCATTGAGGGGAGGCCCGTTCTCAGCAGTGGGACATTAAAAAGGGGTTGTATTATTATTGTTATAAATATAGTTATCATAATTTTTAAGTATAATGAAGTATTAGTCTACAAACACACTCAATATAATGGCTAGGGCTACCCAACATCCTCGTAAACAATTCTGTTATGTAATTAATTTAGCGGTCGACAATCCGCCTAATCTTTCGCTTGACTTAATCTGGTCTTAATCTAATTAAGTGACCATAATATCATGCACTATAATCTGCCAAGTAAGATGCAAGGAAAATACGTACGTATTATATATATATATATATATATATATATATATATATAAGATTCAGACAATTTATAAATGACATTGGATTGTTTTCAACTAAATAGCTCTTCATCCAAATCGGATGAAATGAAAATGATGTAAAATTTTACCTACCGACTGATCTTTAAAAATATTTAAAACAATTTATTTTAGATTTTATATATATGTATAAGATCTAAAATATATACGTACGTATTATATATATATATATATATATATATATATTTTAGATCTTATACATATATATAAAATCTAAAATAAATTGTTTTAAATATTTTTAAAGATCAGTCGGTAGGTAAAATTTTACATCATTTTCATTTCATCCGATTTGGATGAAGAGCTATTTAGTTGAAAACAATCCAATGTCATTTATAAATTGATTGTATTGATAAACGTGATCGGAATGACCTTATATATATATATATCTTATAATATTTACACTATTCTAGCGTAGGGAGATACACAGAACTTCGTACCTATTTATTGTAGTCGGACGATATAAATATTGCTATAAGGTCTAGTACCTCTACAATATAACCGTTCAGATATTACGCAATTTTCACCAGCCACTCGTATATTGGCAGTTTCTACAAGTAAAGTAGCTAGCCTCTTTGCGTGTTGATGAGAACTCTACACGGAATAATAGAGCAGAAGTTCAGGTTAATTTTATTGAATCTAAGAACTCAGCAACCGCACAAGCAGCATGTTGCTGTAACATTGTGTAACACGGGATTGGATGGGATTAAATAAAAAAAATACGGCATATTTAACCCTTAATAGCCTAGAGTTTCAATTTTGATACCAATCTTTTAAACCGAATGTTCACATTACTATTAGTTTTTTTTTATAGGTTGGCTGTACGTATTTTACTGTTGTATAATATTCTTTCCAACGAAATTAAAAAAAAATCAAATGTCATTATTAATAAACACGGTAACATTAAACACAGTAATATTAAAAATAAATCACTTTCGTAAATCAGGCTACTAAGGGTTAAAATGTCACTGACGTCGATAAAACAAAACAATGGTATAACTCTTGCAGCTCTGTAGGTGGCGTCTCAAGTCTTATGACACAATATCGTTGTGTGGTTTAAACCTTCTGAATTTTGCCTGTCACACGTCGAAGGGTGGGTAGGCTGTTAAACAGCTACCCTCACGTACACAAAAAAGATTTGTGCCGTTATACCAACGATGTTGGTGTAATGCCTCATTTCCGGGAATCATCTTCATAATTACAGCAATTCCGTCTAATGAGTGTGACACGCTGCTAATCTGACTCCTTACCTTCATACGCGGGTGCCATGTTCATAATATCAGTCCGTATATCCCGTAAGTAACTGAGATAAGTTTACTTCAACGAACTGCGCGTTTTATGTTGTACGTTGAGAAGAAACTTGTATGTTTAAGCATCTTACGGTTAATTGGTTTTATTATCAAATAGTGTCTATACTATACATCATATAAGTCTTAGATCTTTGTTAAAGATATACAGAGTGATTTAGAAAAGGAATACTTAGCGTTGAACCTACGCTCATTTTGCGCGTACTATGTGAAGTCAGAATTTCGATATGGCGAATTAAAAAAATAAATTTGATCCCCATCAATACTAAAGGAGGTTTTAAAAATCGTGATGATTATACTGACCTTCACACACACTTCATTCACACATTATCTTAGTAGAGCTGACTTTACTAGATCATCCTAATCAAGGTTTCAGTAACATAAAATATTTTAAATCGTGAAATTTAACAAACATTTTCCCACTGATCCTCAAGTTCATACATTTCATGTATAACGTTAAGCGGGCACGTTATCTTCGTAGCAATCTTTTTATATGCTGGAGTGTCGTATCTGGCGAGGACAGAAGCGCGGTGCCTCCCCCTCATGCATAATTAATATACTCGGTCAAAATAAGCAATTTGGACACAGCGCACTGGTTTGTTGCATCGTTTAGTTTTAATACGACACATTTAGTGTGCTTACTGTAAAATATGTAATGTTTATGTTTGCGTGCTACACGCGTGTCGTGTTTATGCAATTTTTTTGATTACACAATTAGCAAGTACTATAAATGAAAGAATAGGCACATCACGATAATGCCACGAGCTTGTAGCATTTGTACAATTATTTCAAGAGTTAATGTATCAAGTGTTTATTACAATTGATAGAACTAGGCGATACTTGGCGGAAATACATTGTTAAACTACTGGGGAAGAGGAACCCACCACTGACATTCGGCTTGTCAACTTTTCCAATTATAAACCAAACAAGTTTGATCGATAATTAAAGAATCCAGCAACACTGAACTCCTCTAAAATGTTAATCGAGAAACTATCTATCACGAGTGACGAGACCTCAAATAAAATTAAATTCTCCGCGAAACTAAGCGAATCTAAAAAAGTATTTGACACGTGTTTCGCCAATAAACGAGGCATCCTCAGGACTGTTGGGCTACGAATGAGCCAAAACAAATGAGGTGTTAATTATGTTACAAATTATTATCACAAAGTTACGAATATACCCTTCAATGGGATGACGAGGTGTGCAAATATTCTGTAAGTTGACTCTCAAGGATCAAAAGTTATTATTACAGGTGTCAATAAGTTGGAGAGCAAGCCAAGCAAGCAAGCAAGCAAGCAAGGCTACCTGCACGAACTCCCTGACTGATGTTGTTTAATCGGCTCGGATAGTGGATCCAGCGCGTTGCACTAGATTAGTAGCACCATGTTTAAATCGAATCTCTATCGTCTATTAAGTAGCTAGAAGTACTACATAATAAACAACGAGTAGGTATTTAGCGGAAAAGGGAAGATCTTCCAGCCAGGCGGGTGGTATGCCTGGCGGGGCGGCCGCTATGCCCCAACGGTTATTGTCGGGATCTTGTATATATATTACTTGCTCCGAAAACTCTGATAGCGCGATTCAGGATTGTGACGTCACTTGTCTATTGTTCTGAATGCGTCTGTAGTGCCATCTGCGTAGCTTGTGGTGCGGTTGAAGTAGTCGCTACAGTTATTCCAATTTGAAATTTAAATTTTAAAGAGAAAGAAGATTGTTATACGACATGATATACTGTTAAAGATCATCTTGGTGGAGATGGAAAGCGTGGAACAGGAAGAACAAGCTACATGAGCCCAATTTATGAAACGGTCAGTGACATGCAGTTATAAGGAGGTAACGGAGGCTAACTAAAGAGCTTCATCGGCTACACTGACTATTAGGGTTCTTAAAAAAATGTTCTAAGTGTGATTTGAGCTGCGGCGTCGCTAATATTAGTCATGTTATTGATGTCAAAAAAGAAAACCATTCCATTTAATTTAGCACTAAATCCACATCAAGTTGATCGCCTCGCCCACCGCAACTGTGCGACATGCAATGTTGTATACCAAGCATTTACTAGATTCGTGACAGTCAAGGCGCGCGATAATTATTCAATAAAAGGTATCATTTGTCAGCGCTGTCCAAACGTCGGCAAGTCGGCATCGTGATGACTAATGCGACAATGTTCCGACCATTTACGTCGAATGCCCTGATTGCCTACTTTTTACCAGGTGTCGGCCAACCATTATTCAACCCTATTGTGTTACAGTTGCTTTGTCGGTCCTATTAAATTGGTTATTAGTAGATTTGTGTGACAATAATTTGTTTTGCAGGCTGTCCATTAGGTTTATCGATCTTGTGGGTTCGTTCTGAATTTTGCGAGTCTTTCGATAATATCGTGAGACGATTACCTAAATAGGTAATCGTCTCACGAAACTACCTAAATAGGTAGGTTGTCAACTGTTTTTTTCATATGTCAAATCTTAAACTAAACAGAGAGTCCTGGTAAAAATAAACTAGAAAGCTACCATTCCAGTCATTATACCATAACTTTTATGTAACATTTTGATAGCCTCCTGGAAAAGCAGTGATAGCCAAGTTGGTAGAACGCTTGCATCGGTAACGAGGATTGCAGGTTCAAACCTCGGCTCGCACCTCTGAGATGTTTTCATGTGAG
Source organism: Pheosia tremula (assembly GCA_905333125.1). Taxonomy (NCBI): domain Eukaryota; kingdom Metazoa; phylum Arthropoda; class Insecta; order Lepidoptera; family Notodontidae; genus Pheosia; species Pheosia tremula. The sequence goes on along the minus strand of HG995404.1, from coordinate 5,772,655 downwards.
AATCCCATTTTCAACCACGATTATCACTTGCTAAACGGTGAAGGAAAACGTGAGGAAACCTGCATATCTGAGAGAACCCCTTGAAAGATGTGTGATGTCCACCAACCCGCACTGGGCCAGCGTGGTGGACTATGGCTTAATCCTCCCTCGCATTGAGGGGAACCCCGTGCCCAGCAGTGGGACATAAAAAAGGGGCTGGAATTATTATAGCCTCCTGGAAACGGCGCAGTAGACGAATAGAGTTAAATAAATGAAACTTCTCCAATTACATTATTTGACATCCGTTGGAAAATTTTCGGTGAACTTTCAGGAGCTATATAAATTTGATCAAAAGGAAAAGAAACCTGTAACACGAGCTGCGACAGAATTACAAATTCATTAAAAAGTTCCAACGGATTTGGTCAAAACCCTTTTCCTTGTGTAACTGCAATAGCCCCTCTATAGGAGATTTATTATTTTTGTACCTTTGAGAGAATTTATTTTATTTTATTTTGAATTCTTTGGATACCTTCTAGTTAGAACCCATTCTAGGTAGGCCTACCTTTAAACCTCTTCTAGACTTGGAAAAGTAAAATTAGTTGAATACATTAGTTTTTACAGCATATTAAGCACACCCACATCGCATGATTCCTACAAGGATGAAATGGGGCGCAATGTTTATTCGCAAACGGAGCCACGGGTCAGATCAAGACTTATAAAAGGATTTTGAAACGATAAGGAACTTATCAATCGAATTTTCATACTAGCTTTTATATGATAGGATATAGGGAGACTTATAAAAACTATGAGACAAGCCCGCTGAGTTTCTTGCCGGATCTTCTCAGTTGAGGTCGCGTTCCGATCCGGTTGTAGAGTTAAGAAAAAAAATGTAATGACAATTTGTAAGTGCCCCTGTAAGCCTATACGAAATAAACGATTTGACTTTGACTTTATAAAACTTATATGACATGGTCGGCACGAAAGATTTGTATGGATTGAATATATATTTTTTAACTTCATCCTTATAAGGATCATAATCGCATGAAAATATGATTATCTAGGTGATTTAATTATGTATCATAGTTCTGTTCACCACTCAATGTTGTACTGAAAAAATCAATTGCAGCTTGCAAATTGCAGCTTATAAGTGATATATCATTGTACTTTTTTAACGGATTAATAAATAATAAAAAAAAACACTAAATAAGTTCTTACATATAATATTAAAACTATTTTGTGCCACGCCACAGAGGACCACGTTAAAATAAAAAATGTACGAACCAATTCGAAATGATAAAGTAGTTAGACGGCAAAAAATTACCTAGCGAGCCCCTTAGCTTAAATTTCCAATGCGAGGTCAGTCCCCATAGAGAACGAAGTTGAAATAAAGTTAAATATTGAATTCTGCTATTCGCGCCAAGACACGTGACAAATCCCGTACGGTACAGCTGTATTTGAAACAATTCTGAAAATATTTAAGTAAGTTACATAACATTTTCAACTGACTAACATGGCATTTCAATATGGATCAATATTTGACATGGATACGTGTTTTCTTTATAGAAATAGTTACTTAATAATACCAGCCCTTTTTGATGTTCTACTGCTGGGCACGGGCCTCCCCTCAATTCGACGGGGATTAGGCCAAAGTCCACCACGCTGGCCCAGTGCAGGTTGGCGGACGAATAGTTACTTACCTACATATTAAACAATAAAATGAAATTAATATAGTCAATCAGTAATCAATAGCCAAAAGATTCATGTTTAACGTATGAACCTGAAGTGTTAGATGTTATTACATGCTTTTCTAATGGTTCTAGCTAAAACAACCTGATTTCTACAATTCCTAGAATTTTTGTTTTTTTTTTCTTAAAATATAATTCCATAATTTGAATTTGTCGGTAATGGTTATTGCTCTTTTAGTTTGAAGTTAGCAAGTGAGTCACGTTACCCAGCGGGTAATACTCCGACACCTTGCGGGGCATCGGGTAAACGCCGCGAACGTTCCCTGGAACAAATTGAAAAGCAATGAACCGCAGAATTCAATTTCATATTGAAAGCCATTCATCTTTGCCGCTTCTTCGAGATCGTCTGAAAGCGTTACATCTCGACATTACACCGCTCTCCGCGACTCCGTTTTATCCCTTAAAAGTTTGCCTTTTCTATAAAATGGTATAGTGTAACTGGATACACTATAGTTTGTGTATACACTTTACAAGGGATTGAGATACATTTTTATGGTCTAAGCAGAATATAATTTCAATTTAGGTACAGTACATTTGTACGTTAACTAAGTAACTAGGGCCTCACAGTAAAGTTAGCACAATTGTCTTAGAGTGAAAAAAATACCTGCCTTATTGGAAAAGTTTATATCTTCTACCAGAACATATATTTCGGTTTGGGACCTCAATAAACACATAGTGCCCATAGTATATATCTTACCTACTTCGTCGTTTTTACAGACATAATTACTGTTCAATAATAATCCAATTTATTTGATACAGTAAATTAATAACTTGTTCTACAATTCGCCCAATTCTCTCCAATTATCAGAAGAAACAAAACTCCTAATTGGCTAAGTTAACTGTTATTGCTGAAATTCTATTCCATACAATTGTTTTACCAAAAAAATATATCTAACTTTCGATGTCGTTTGAATTAAAAACATGATAGCTATAAACCACGTCGAATATACACCAAAACATGAATGGAATACACCGCGTTGGCCACATCATATTTATTACCCTGCAGCAAGGCGCTTATTAATAAGGCCCCCATAGAAACTGGGCAGCGCGCAAACACGAACGACCCGTAACGCTACTGGCCGCCACGTATAATGTACACACAAAGACTTAAGGGGTACAACATCTAACGTTTCCACCTATTATGAGGCGAGACCACCATTCAGGGGCTCAAATGAGTCTTAATGAAAGGTACCATACCATTATGAAGGCAATTGTGAGCTCATAAAGGAAATTAAAAAGAGACAAAAGGCCGCGCTAGTTCGCTGCAAAAAGGTAAAACAAAAAGGTGTGCGCGTATTCGGCGCGGAGCGGTTCCTTTACCTCGTCGAGTGAAAGAGCCTTTTGACTTCCACTTCGAAATAATGATGAAATGATCCCGATTGTGCTTTTAAGATTGTGGCATGTAGATCAAACTAAGATCATAAACAATTTATACGTATTTAAGCTGAGATAAGTTAACTATGATATTAACAAATGATTTCTTATATTTACGCAAATACTACACATTGAAATAAAACTATTTTTAAGCATTTTATCGCGTTTATTTTTCGTTTTTACGTTCCCGACGTTTCGGCTTGAAATAAAACTATTTTTAAGGATGGTCACGGGAGAACTGTCCTCCCGTGACCATGGTTGCTGTAAAGCAGCCGAAACGTCGGGAACGTAAAAACGAAAAATAAACGCGATAAAATGCTTAAAAATAGTTTTATTTCAATTAACAAATGAGTTTAGGTAGATATAGATAACAAAGTACTTATTAAAAATACACACAATTGACATTGAGTGTTACAATGGGCGGCCTTATCACTATTAGCAATATTTTGCATTATTCTGAGTACATCATTCAAATATGAATCGTTATTAAACCTCCAGTTAAATACCTAACAAGTGATCGAATGTTTCTCTCTTATCTATTAGGCGGAAAATAATAGACACTACCTTTTGGTGTAGCACTGCGAAAAAATAAAACTTTTCTTTCTCTGTATTGCGCACCGTTCAATAACCATTCAATCTGATTCGGTAGCTACCTCCATCTAAAAGGATGTAATATACGGAACTAATTTGGGGCGCGAACCGTTAAGATTTTCATTATTCCAAACATGGCGAGGCTCGGGGCATAGCCTCGCCATAATCGTTGAATCGTATTACCATTACAACTGTCCACGAGACACCAGATGCTTCAAACAACTTTATTCTATTTGGGACGATCGGGGCCCTCTCTGTGTTTATCTAAACCCTTAACATTTAGAGCTATCTTACATAAACCACGTTATATTAGTTCTGGCAATATTTTATTATCGATATTTCCACCAATACGTAGCTGTTATTAACGGACCGAAAAGTAAGAGTTTTTCATTTGTTTTAGTGTTAGTTCGTAATGCAAAAAATATGACAATATTTGTGTTTGAAAACAAAACACGAGAGCATATTTTCGTCACATGTAATTTAAAATTCGTTTCGTTTCTAGAATGGCAGACGCTATTGCAGTTGTAAATATTAAACACTGAATAAATTATACGGCATACGTATTCATAAAATATTTCTCACGTTTTGAATTTTTTGTAATTTTTTGATTTTTTTTTTAAATTTATCTTGCCTGACACACACACTCCTCAACTTTGTTGGGAATCCAAGATTTGGTGCTAAGCTGTATACACTAGAATACCTACATCTATAGTTACAACCTTAAATAGGAACATAACATGGTATAATTAGGTAATAATAGTACCTACACATAATACATTATTAGCCAACGTCATTATCTAAAATCGTGTAGTGTGAAATTACATGGGGGATAAAATTCATGTGTGTTGAGGCCTCCCGGCGCAGTGAGACAGACTTGCTGCCTGAAAGTTTAATGTTACGCCTCGCCTAGCCTGACTTCCTAAGAAATCCCCAACCGAGCCTTGATTTTGCTTTAACACCACTACAAACTTGTCTGTGAAATTGTGAGCTCGTTCACGTAGACAAAATAGTTGTATCGTTTTCTTGTCAATTTTAAATTCCACTGTCGTAATGTAAAAGAGATGTTAGAATTTTATAGCCTTACTACCTAAAGAGTTATTAGTATCACTACTGAAATCCGGCCCACCAAAATTATTACATATTTCATGATCGTATACTTCGAAAAGGGGAAATCTGGGTACATTTTCTCGGCTATAACTATAGTAACAGTTTTTATATGAGATGTGACTTCTTTGCAGGTGTTGTACACCCATACATGCGAAATAACGCTTTAACTACTAACACATACTTATTGGTTAAGTTAAGTTTGCAATGAACGTGTATTTTTTGTTTTCTTGTGGCCATTGTCCTTTTTAAATACAGTTCTATTAAAAAACGTGCATACACCAGATCCAGAAACTCAAAACGTATTTAAGAAAATAAATTTAAAGTTGTTCTTCGTAAATTGTTGGTAAACGATTAGGTATAACTTAGCTTACGGACTAGTCCATACGTATCACGGTCGGTAAAGCATAGAGCATCGTCCCGTAAAGTCTTAAAGACCAAACTTGATGGGTATCCATCTTTTAATTTGTAGTATCTGAGTGGCGCTTTACTTTTCTAGAGAAGTGATGGGCGAAAGAAAAGGGTAGTATTTTATTGCTCTTGACTCTCATGAAAAATACGCGTAGAATGTGTTTTGTAACGAATGTGTCAATTATAAGTTTAAATAAATAATGTACAAAATACATTGATAGTGGTGTACTCTCCTGTAAAATAGGAGGACAGAAGAACATGAAGCTGGATACTGTACGTTATTAAAAGTTTATAACATTTTATATTTCTCACGTACTATTTAAATACTCCGAAAAAAAATCCTCTGTTGGGGCACAAAAGTAAGGTAATTATATCGCAACACTGGCTCCCATTTCATGGCGAGACATTAGTACTAATGTTTGCACCGAAACTTTGTTACGTGGAAAATAAAAACTGATCCATTATCGTTGTAATAAAGGCGCAAATGACTTGGTGTTGCTGAAGTTACTTTTTATATTCGCTGTAATGATCTCAGTTAGAAAACCTTTCATTACTTGAAATATAAAAGTCACCTTGCCGTTATTAATCTTTGTGCACATGTGTTCGGGCCACGGGTGATGTATATACTCGCATATGTACGTACGTAAATCTTTTTGATTAATAATAACGTCTAACAAAACAATATTTATTGGTAGCACGTGTCGGAGGCACGTGGGAGGCGGCCGTACGAGGCAATATTGTTTGTGTGAGTCCAACTCGCACGGTGAGTTTGATTGAAACAATAGATTCATATTATTTTTAGACATTTAATTAATAATAGTAAAAATAACGGTAACGTTTGAAACTCAGTTTCAGTACCAATAGATATAATATATTTTTGGCATTAAACAGAATGTTTTCTATTCCTTACATGTATTTACGTTTGTTAATAAATCTTGTATCATCGCGACTAATATAATGGACAACGTTTTAGCAACTTGATGGATCAAAATGATCAACCTTTATGTTTTCAATAGAAATATATTTACTTTAGTCACGCGATTACCGAGACTATAGAGTCGCTTAGAATTTTTGAATAACCTCTATTCAGGCGAGTGTAATTAAAGGCACTGAAAATTAATCATCTTTTGTGTACAAAAGTAAACGTAGGTACCTACTAAAATGTTTCACCTAAAATGTTTGAAGTGTTCGCCCCAAATAATAAATATTTTATTCAATCCCTTTTATACTGCGTAGATTCCAAATAATATACAATGCGCCTTTAAGCTGGACCTTTACAAAGGTGAAGATTACTGGCTTTTAGCCTAATACAAAATATTTCAGAAGTTACCCGGCCACCTAGTAAAGTTTTGAGCGTATTAAAATACGGATTACTTCTATACCTTGTGCTGTACGTTTCGGATAGGGGCGATGTGGAATGCTTGGAAGAAATTTGATCGATCGATCGATATTGGATTCTGTATTCCCCCCTTTGAAAAAAATTAGTACATATTTACTCAAGTAAATTAAACACCTGTCCGGAAATCTTATCTACCAATTGAATACCTAGTCGATATTTAGTTTCGCGTTAGATATCATCAAATGCATCTACCACGTAAATTATGATACACAATGACTAAAGTTTCTATTGTTAGAAGCGGTCGTAAACTAACAGAACAATTGCTGGGCTGTGTTGTGGCAGCGTCGCGCGCGCCGGCTACAAATTGTCCTTGCACTATGATACTGTAAGGAAAGCAATGATGAACAATGCCTAAAAACATTAATATGCCTTTCCTGGAAACTGTGTAATATGTAGAGTAGGAGCACAAAAGAAAAATCCATAATAATACTTCTAGTTTTGATACAGTGCTACAACGATGATTCATTATAAACTTTATTTAGCTCACCAAATTTTAAATTTGATTGTATTTATGGTCACTTGGTGTGAATTATTTTTAATGGGACTTGGCCCGCCACACTCTGTTACGGAGTCAATATCTACAACGGAGTCCCACAAATATATTTAAGTATTACTTTCGGTGCGTCCCAGGACACGCTAATTGTCTTGGAATCCATAATGAAATTAATCTAACAAAAATGGGAGTTCTAAAAAAGCACGACTAGTTGTAACCTACTAGAACTTGACAGATGCACTATGCCTTCATCTTAATTCGACACTAACTTTAAATAATTTAAATATCGTTCTATTTGGAAACCCAACTCCGAGTTACTTTTTCACGAGAAATTTCCCCCTCGCTAGAATTTAATTATGGATGTAGCCGTGCCAAATCACGCGTTGCTTTAAGCTTTCCTTTGACCTTATTCTTTATAGATGCCTATCTGGTAGGTAATAAATGTCTTAATTCTTTTTGGAAACGTGGTGTTCTCGGGCGTGGAGGTTCGAGCACGTGTTCATGAAATGCCTATTTATTTGGTCTTAAAATTAAGATAGCAAACGATGAAATGTTTTGCTTGAACATTGTAAACATATCTTCAAGTTATCGATGTATTATATATTGTAATTTGCGGCTATTACTGTACTTCAAACTGCTTATATTACAAGTAGATTCACGACAATAGTATGCAAGTAGGCACCAAACTTAAAACCTCTTGATTACATGGCCACCCCTCAGGCTATTAACGATTCGCAATGTTTATATTCCGTATATAGTTCCTTACTGTAATGTATATTGCACACATGTTTTCCTTAATACCGTAGACCAGAAAAACTGAAATCATTTTCTAAAATATTTTTTGTCCGTAAAAATGTCGGCTACAATCCACTTTTCAGCGTTCGGCGTTGATTTCATTGTAGCAAAAATAGTTAAAAAATGGGTGCTCATAATACGTCCACCTCCCCTGATTGAACCGCCATTGTTCTCTTCTATTCGAATAGTCTGCGAGCGCCGATGCCTGTCGATAGATGCCCTCTATTGTACTGTTGCCCTCTTTGTCCCTATAGTTGCCTATATTTGTTACCATAGGTGATACTGTTATATGCTTTTAATTAAAAAACGTGGTAATCAGGGCTCCCCTCCAATTATCGCATTGACATAAAAGTAATTATTGCTTGCTCAACTAAGTGTTGAATAGATTACTACATTTGTGGACCGTACAATGATAATGTCTTTTGGTAATATCATAAATATTACACGTTTTTAAACATTTGGTAAGTATCTACCTTACAAATAGGTTTAAGCAGAAAACAGAAATATACTCCTATTTTAAATAAAGCGGTACATGTCATGTCAACATCGTCACAAAGTAACGTTTTCAGACGATCTTGAAGAGTCTTTCAATATGAAATTGAATTCCACAGTTCATTGCTTTTCAATTTGTTTGCTATCGTTTGTCTCAGTGACACACATGCTTTGGAAAGACGGTATAATATAAGTCGCATGTTTGTATGTATTATTTTTATTAGTTATAAATAAAAAAAAAGCTCCATAATAATATTTAACCTAATTGTTGACGACCATATAAACAGCAATAAAAAAAAAGACCGACGCTACATCAATCTAAAAGGTCACCGTTTAGATTTTAATTATACAGACTTTCATTACATTCGTGGGGTGGTGTGCCGCAGGGCATGGCCCTTATAGTTGAATCGTATGACCTGTGCAACTGTCCATGAGACGCCAGATGCTTCAAACTACTTTATTATATTATTTTACGACCTTTTTTATATGCGCGCGTGTTTTGCAACGCTTCTAAAAGTTAATATTAATAATAAGAAGTCGGTTATATTGGTTGGGGTTTCCTCAAGGGTCTTAATTTATTTCATGAAAATTAGATAGCAGCAAATATCTAAAAAGTAATCGTTTTGAAATAATTATTGCTATTCTAATGGCATTTGTGTAATATTTTACTAAAATTTAGTGCACAATATTTTAAATTCAGTAGCTTTTGAGTGCATATAAAATAATTACACCATTTCTGATACTTTTGTGCACTTTCTGCGTCACATATACGCTCAAATTAATTACAAAAATGGCTGAGAATTGTTTCGTAGTAATATGTCTAAAGTGATTCATACTAAGGTAAAAAGGGAATGGTGATAAATACAAGGAATTACACTGACAATCCTTGTCACATGCCACTATGATGACACATTGCAACACATACTAATTGCAAATATAATTATTTCCAAGACACGCCAATTTCATTTCTTCATGTCACATCCATTATTTTATTTATAATGTGTATTTATTGAATTTAATATTGCTATTAATTACTTGACACTGGCAAAATACCCGCTAAGTTGCGGGTGAGGCCATATTCATATTATCCACTAGATGCGCCCGGCGGTGTTACCCGCGATAAAAAGTATGAAATATTTAAAACATCTATCCCACAGGAACCATACATTTTACCGGGATAAAAAGTAGCCTATGTGTTATTCCAGACTATAATCTATCTCTGTGGCAAATTTCATCCAGATCCGTTCAGCCGTTCGGGCGTGAAAGAGTAACAAACATCCATTCATCTATCCATCCATCCAAACTTTCACATTTATAATATTAGTATAGATTTTATTTCATCGCATTTCATTTCGTAAAGAAAGAAAAAGAAGAATTATTTCCAAATAAAACTGGGCGATTATTTCGCTTTAATTATTTTTATTAGGTAAACTATTATTATTTGTCTTAAAAGCAGGCTAAGTCGAGAGTTATTACTAGATAATAAAAAAACAAGCAGTGATAGCCAAATTGGTAGAACGCTTGCCTCGATAACGAGGATTGCAGGTTCAAACCCCGGCTCGCACCTCTGGGATTTTTCACGTGCGAATCTCATTTTCAACCAAGGTTATCACTTGCTAAACGGTGAAGGAAAACATCGTGAGGAAACCTGCATGTCTGAGAGAACCCCTCGAAAGATGTGTAAAGTCTGCCAACCCGCACTGGACCAGCGTGGTGGAGTATGGCCTAATCCCCCTTCACATTGAGGGGAGACCCGTGCCCAGCAGTGGGACATAAAAAAGGGCTGGAATTATATAATGAAAAAACATCTAGACGTTTCCATTTTTAAGTGACATTGAAAAAAATCCTGTTTAATGCTCAAGATGTCCTGAATGTTGGGTAATTGACGTCACAATTGTTACTTTTCTTTTTGGTGCGTAAATTCTCTCGCTACAATGTAATTATGGACGTAGCTATGCCAAATTAGTGTTAATATAAGAATTTCAAGTCGGCTTATTTTTTTCAATAAATCATTTAGACTTGGAGCCTTTCTTTGTTTACGTTATTTTCTTATTATGTCTTTAAAATTATACAAATCGGGCCCGTTTATTTGACGGTATTGCAGCAAATGTATTTGACGTACATAGTTCTGATCCTGAGTATGACGTTAATAATTAAATTTTCCATATTGATCTTAGAATCTTTTATGAGTATACTTTACTTATCTCGTTGTTTAATTATATGTAATTACTTTCAACCTGTTTTCATGGTGGAGAAGAACTTTATTGATAGATTTTTCTATATAAGCTTAAATTCAAAACAAACCTAATTCCTCATCAAACGAAAATTTCAGGAGCTTGATGCTAATGAGAGGTTATATTATATATGAATCGTTTCAAAAATACATCATAAGTAATTATCTAAGCCGCAAAGTGGTATCTACATAACATAGCACAGTGCACAGGTGGTCCGGATATACAGTGTACGAAGGTAACTTTACAAACTTCGTGTACATTCGTCTAAAACTTCGGCAGCACCTGACGTCGCGTGACTTGACGCGAGCTACGACTGTGGGACAAAACCGCGTTTGTGCCTTTATTGTGAAATTCTCTGTATCTTTCGTAATTCATCTGAAAGATAAGTTTTATCTATGTAAGATAGACTGCAAGAACTAATCATTCGAACTGTTCTGGTTATTCAAACAACTTAATTTTTGTTAATATTAGCTGAACTTTGATTTAATTTAGAGTTATATGTGTTACTAGGAACAGATTGAGTTTTGTTACTAATAACACTTAGTTCGCATGTCACAATATTTGTGTAACTACTATGTAGTCAAAAGTTTTGTTAATGGATAAGCAAACATTTTTTTGGTGAATTTATTGTACGCTTTTGTATCTATAATATGCTTAATATTTATATCATATTGGGATTTAGAAATGCCAAAGCAGATACCTAAATTTGTAGCTATATTATACAAAGCATACTAGCTAGTTCAGTTCTAATATAAAACGCTTTGGATTACATATTTAAAACGCCATACAATTTTAGTACCATCATTATCCTGGCAATCGAGCGTTTATTGCAGGATTTTCTTAAACCACACCCATTCTACATGACATTTTCACATACCTAAAAACTTCTGTATGCAACAGAACGCAATATTTAAATATAATTTCTTATATTCCTACCTATATAAAATTTTATTCTCTCGATCCCTTTCATGTTGTTGTTGCGTAAGTAATAAAACGTTATTACCGTTCAAAGGGTCGAACAAAATATTATAAATGTAGGTACACCGCATGCATAATATATTTAGTAGGCTGGCTCGGTGCGGTCTAGGGAGCTAGACATACTCACGGAAACATTATTACATCGTTATCTAAAAAAACCTGTAGTGTGAAATTTCACAAGATAAAATGTTATGGAAGGAGGGCGCGGCGTGGTGAGACAAGCTTGCCGTGAAAGTTTAATGTTACGCCTCGCCCGCCCAGCTTCCTAGAATCCCCGGCCAGGCCTTGATTTCGGTTTTATACCGCTTTAAACTTGTTAGCCAATTTATTTGAATAAGTAAATACGTACAGACAAATTAGAGATGTTTTTCGATTATGTCGGTAAACGCAATCTGGCTTGAGACGCTTTCGATGTCAAGTGTAATCCGTAGATCTTTCCGCTACCTCTATTAGATTGGTTGCCTCTTTAATTTGATGAAATTCGTCCGATACCTACATATTTCGATTAAGTTAATAGTTTTATAGAAAATATACCCTTTGTTCCTACGTTATATCTATCTACTACTAGATCGTAGATAAGAGCTGAGGGTACCTACGAATATATAATGTTTACATAGAGAACGTTATTCCCAGTAAACATAGAGTCGAATCTCATACCACTAACAATGACTTTAGTTGTAAACAGTAAGTAGTTGGCAAAGTTACACGAACATAATTTCGTAACCAAAAAAATGTGAGCGTGTAGTTTCTTAAAGAGCAGTTGTTCAGCTCAGTACCACGTACAGTGCGAACTAACTCTGTAAACTCTTCGGGGCTAAACTCGGCGGGCATTCATCTAAAACTTTGGCGGCTCCCGAGCATCGCGTGACTTGACAAAGGTACCTTGACTGTAGGTTCAATTTGCGGTAAAATTACATTATCGCCATAAAAGTACCAAATGGAAACTAGTTATATAGTCTATGAGTATCATAGTATATGAGTATACTACTATACTATAATTGATACATTTTCCGAAAATAGCAAAGGCGTGATAGCTAGTGCAAATGCTGAGTGACTGCACATAATGCCGTATTTGCTATATCGAGTATCTTTTGTCGTTTTGTGTGTGGACCATCAAAACGAACCGCCTATGAAGCAAGTGAGAACTAGTCAGAATACATTACAAGAGAATGGATAGCAGGTCAGCCAAACTATAAATATTGTACTCTATAAAATATTAAAATATAAACGTTGTTGTAGAGACAGTAATAATTAACTTTGATATTAATTATATGCAAAGTGTTGAAAGATGATATTCATAATGTAGATTCATAAAAAAAAAAATTGATCACCGCCTGAATCACATCAATGTCAGCTCTCTATAGTGCACATTAATTTTGCATTTTTACTAATGTTAAAAAGACGTTACAATGAACAGTGATAGGTATATTATTTGTAAGTAACTGATGATAGATAATTAATTGAAGACACATAAGCAGTCATGTAATTCTCGCTATTGTGTACGTAGTCCACATTCCTACAGTAAATAGGCAGATAGAGTTACCGATATTAATTGAAGTTCAGCCTAACTGTAAAATTACGATGTAGAGATAGACAGCTTTTCATAACGTTACTAGTAACAATGGCCGTATTAAACGAACGGCAGAAACCTGTCACTCCAGTTGATGTTTAATTAATGTAAAACCACGCCATATCGCGTTTCGATGCTGTATCCAATTTCAAATTAATCGTGCTCATAATAAAAGATAAATACAACTAAATATTGCTAGCCGAATATGACATTTGCAGGGTACATCATATTAGATACAGGCCTGCGTTTACGGTATTCGCTCAGCGTAAAATGAATACTGGTAGGCACCAAATAAGCCGTTCCTCAGACTCCGCGAGGGGAAAAATTACACCGGGTAAAATTTACACTGCCTTGTTTACGGACGTTTTGGTAGAAGGTTTCCCTGACAAGTGTAAATTTTAGCAACCTCAAAAGCTCGTTTAGCTTTACTTTGCTGTCAGATTAAATCAAATCTTGTCTCATGGCCACTGGAGCCAACTCTATGAAAAATTTAACAATAGAATTTGACAGCTCGTATAGATATAAAGCTACGACACCGTTCAGCGATCCCGCGTTAATGTAATTTTTACCTGGGGGAAAAATATTGGGCTTACGTAACCGCACTCCAGTCAGAATCCGTATTCTTTTTTAAAATACTTACCTGCCTAATCGTCTATTAAACATAAATGTCAGTTTGTGCATCATGGGGAAACTATTGGATGGATTTTTATCAATAGGTCTAGGTCTAGGTCTTGGATTTATTGCCAGAGTATAGCGTAACCAAAGTGTAACGTAGTATACGAGTAGTTATAGTGATAATCGACCAAAAAGCAGATAACATTCCTTAGCTGTGTCATATACAAACCAAAGAGATTTTGTCACGATGTTTGGTGGATTTTTTTGTAGATAGCAGTAAAAACATAAATGGTAGGTAGCTACCTACCAAGATTATACCGTCAGTGTCCCTTGTTTATATTCAACATATTTTACTCGCCATCTTTATCTGACAGTTTTTACTACATTTTCTCAAGCCTATCTAGGTAGTAAAATGAGAGGCCGTAAATTTTGTCCTAGGTTATGCCAACATCAAGTAGTCAGTGGCAACATTTTCGGTGAAATAAAGAAAAAAGTACAGCGAATCCGAGAGAAATGTTATTTCTTTGCACAGTACAATACCTCTTCATTGTCGGACCTTTTGCTCTATGTAAGGCACATTGAAAGTTATTGTTAACCGACATATACAAAAAATAGCTTGAACATAAAGCTGGCCGTCTTAGTTATCCTTGTAACATCTTTGACCACGTTACGGGTATTCAGAAGCCTGAAAAATTCTGATATTGGTCTAGTACCCCGGTTACCGGTGGTTCTGCAAGTTGGGTTTTAGAGGGCATATGGCAATTGCTCCGTATATCGAAAATCAAATTACGGTAAGCTGGAAGCCAACCCAATACCTAAAAGAAATGGGGAAAAGCCTACGAGGAATATTAATTTTATATATTATGTAATATTTATGTAATTAATATGTAAGTGAACAAAAATGATTTTATTTAGAATTCTGTGTATGTGTGAATGATGATTTTATGGTCAATAGATAGTTTTGCCAGAGTCAAGCTATTAATCTAGACTCTAGCATCACTAGCTAAAGGACCTTATATCTATAACTATTACTTATTATACATCAAACATATGTATGTAATGAGCCTCAGTAAAGTTATAAAGTAAACCTTCACTCGATTTGCATAACATGCACACTCTTAAAATATATGTAGCCATTTTAAATTCGTATAGATAACAACAATAACAAACGCAACAGCCGAGTGGATGTTTATCATTATAATTCATGTTAATTCTGAAGACGTTTGACTCAAAATTACAGTATTAACTGTACACGTGGAATTATAATAAAGTTATGAATAATATGGAACAAAGGCAACCGTACCTTCGCTTTTAGAAGAAAAGCTACGAGCAGGCATTCATGAAAAATAAGTAGATTATCATCATTCTAGTATATTCATTTCTATAAAAACTGTCACAAAAATAATATACTTCGAAAAAATATCCAAATTTTACCCATAAACTGATATTAAACGTTATATGATCAGATTATGTAAGTAGCATAAAAATCAAACAGCTCTACATTCTAATTGAAAACCCCTTTTGTTTTATGGGGTTCATTCTTTATTGGCACTTAAAGCGATACTCTCGTCAATGTCGCTTCTGTAATAAGACTTATACAACGATCCAATGTTATTCAGCACCCCGAGATTATTGGACGGGCGAGGGGAGAGGTTAGCTTGTTTATTTTCTTTCTTAGTGTGTATTCTGTGTATAGGAAGGCTGCGGCTTATCGCCAGCGGGCAGCCGCTTCATACTAGCCGGCCACCTCACGCCACTATTTGGGATATAAATCATGGGAAACACACATTTCCTTTCGGTGAAATGGTCAAGACGGAAACCGTTTTCTTTGAACTAAATCTATTGATAAATAAAAGCTGCTGGCTGTGACTGTAGGTGGTCTGTAGTTTATTGCTTTCTATTAAACTCGGATATCCATAGGTTACATATTATATGCTTTTATATGTTCTTTATTACATCGTGTTACGTCTTTGGCAGGTCGTCATAACCATTTTAATTGAGGTAGAGAGGGCTCAGCGAAGCTATACTAAAGGTTGGTGCTGGTCTCTCCTTTTAATTTCCCATTGTAAATCTTATTAGTAAATGGGATCTTCTCACGGTAAGGCACACCTTTATTTTGCATACTCTCCTCATAAGTTCTTCTGCTTCCTTGAGCCATATATTGATAACAAATTAAATAGCTTACTATTTATCCAGTAAGACTCAATATTTATCCAAACGATATTACATTTTCTAATTCCTTTTTGCTAGGAATGAGCTTACATGTAATACTTCAACGAAATTAAGCGAGTTTAAATCACAACGACTTGATACTATAAGTACTACGTTAAGTACTTTTAGAAGTTGCATTTTCTGCGAAAATACAGATTATAAATTCCATTATTCAGAGTCGCAATAATATTTTAGAAGTCTTTAGAAGTTGTGAACGCGAATTAAGAGTTACAGAGGAATTTCGTTATAAGTATTTATAACATTATCTCTCACTGGTTAACTGTATTTTAACAGAAGATTCATATTACCTCACAGACCAAGAAAGCAAGTATTAAGCTAAATGTGTTTTTCCTTTTTAGCTGATTAAATAGGGATGAACCTTGAAAGGGTACAGAAATGTACAGAACTGCAATAGCCTAACCCTTTTTACATTTATCCTTATTTGTAAATGCGAAATTTAAGGAAAATTATAAAGTAGGTTAAGAATTTTTTTTAGAGATTTATAACAATGGCATTCAGATGGTCTCTATGGTAAAACGTGAGAGCTCTCCCTAGCAAATTTAAAATCAATGAAACGTGGAATTTAATTTAATATTGAAAACCATATCTCAAGTAGCCGCAAAGGGTACCGATACCTTCTCCGATCTCTCTCTCTGACTGCAGCTCACACATAGAGACATTCATTTACTGGTGGACATTCACTGGTGGTAGGTTTCGGCCGTGGTTAGTCACCACCCACTGAACAAAGCCATGTCGCCAAGCAGCCTAGCCGTGTTACGGCATGATGTTCGGTGTTGCCATTCATGGATGGCGGGTCAGATCAGCTGCGCTGCATGTGCCTAGTGAATGTAGCGTCTCGATCTACTGCCGCCTTCCTACCTAGGCAAGTATGCTCCATCGTAGATCTCATCGTCACTTACCATCAGGTGAGATCGAGATCAAATACTTGCCGAGGTATAATGTGTAAAAAAAAAAAATCTCTTTTGAAAAAAAGGCTAAGGATTGGGCTCCAATTAAAAAAAAAATTTTTAAATAGTATTTATAAAATTTACAATAGCTGCGCAAACAGTGGCCTATGTAATAAGTGTTCAACCCTTGCTGATAAGGCAGTGCGGGTCCTTGCTTAGTGTATGATTAAACATAATACCTAATCCATCCGTTTTGTGTTTACCGTGCCTTAACACGCGACATGATTCTGATCCTTAAGACGACTCGGACTGCTATATGCTGGGACCGCGGTCCCAGTTAACCAACTGCATGTTTTTCATTACTACTAACCACATTTCTTATAAAATTGGGCAATTGCGGCCGCGGTACCAGTTTAATAGCGGTTCGAGTCAACTTAAAGAAATCTGGGAGTACGTACAATGAACCACTTCTGTCTATTTCTTAGGGGATACAGGCTTCATTAGCATAATAACATGACAAAATCCAAAGACTAGAAAGAGGTTATATTGACGGTTAATTAATGCAAGTACTTACCTATTCACAGTAGGTTCAAAAAAAAACATGATGACCCATTTAGCGCGCTGACTGAGCCGGGTCCCACGTGATATTAATATTGCCGTAATTATTATATCGGCCACATAATTTACTACTTACGGTGTAGATATCAAATTTATTGCTGTGACATTGCCCCAAGAGACCCTGGGCTTGGCGTAAAATTGCGCGCGCAATCCTCACCACAGTTGCGCTGCGCAATTAATATTGAGCTCAGCTCTCCAATGGCAATTTCGGGGTTTAGTTTCATTAAAGATCGACGGTAGTTAGGACTTATTTTACTTTTTATGACGCAGGAATGTATGGGAATTGTTGTATGTCTATGTTTTAGTGATGCCTTTTAGCTGTTAAAATTTCTTGATCTAATTAAAAAGTCAATGTCACACATTTTTTATGTTTAGTATCTCGTAGGTAAGTTTTTCGTTTAAAATATAGTCCTGCTTGTTATCTAATATCGTCACACAAGAAATATATAGGCACATAGCGTACTTGAGCTTATCATATTAATTTAAACCCATCATTACTGTAAATAGAATGCATTTACGTTTACATTTTTAATAGATATCTGTAAAGTACCCAAGTAGATGAAAAGCTAGGTGCATGTAGATATAGTAAATGCACACCTGGGTGGTAGTTGGAAACAATAGTTAGTTTCAGGAGCTAAAGTGTAAATAACTCTCACCCATCTAATGTTTTTAAAATAATTAAAACACTCTCTGGAAAATCGTGTTAGGTGAGAGCAGTGTTGGTTCTATCGGACAATTTAATTTCTGCCAACCTTATCTATACATATAAATAAAATTGGAGTGTCTGTTTGTAATATTAAAATAACCGCTTTTTACTAAGTGCCATTGGATGTATACACGTTACCTATACCGAAACAATTTTTTTTTAAATTTTTGTCTGTCTGTCTGTCCGTCTGTCTGTCTGTTTGTTCCGGCTAATCTTTGAAATGGCTGGACCGATTTTGACGGGACTTTCACTGGCAGATAGCTGATGTAACAAGGAGTAACTTAGGCTACTTTTATTTTAGAAAACAAAATAGACTCACGAAAAAAAAAACAATGTTGCAGTGCAGCGCCTGATTAAGTTTGTTAGCAACAACCTGCAATGCGTCCCGCGGGCTCAGAATGGGCGAGCAGGTTGTTGTCAACGGTTATCTTTGTTAAATACCGCGCGGACGAGGTCGCGGGCAACAGCTAGTAAGGAATAAATACCATATTCATATGGCAATAGCGCATCGGTTTCCGTTATGCAGTCATCCTAGTTTCTTTGCACGTTACAACTGATCTTGATTATTTTATGGTCATTTCATATTTCATTGAATACTTATTAAAATTTTACTGAAAGTGATTTTTTTTTCTCAAAATACCGATGCAAATAAGCGAACTTCACACATGGGATTGTTTCTTTTAAGGTGATATGAATTCTGCGACTGGGCCAAATGGACGTGGTCAAATATGACATAGATCCCCCTCGCTTTGAGAGGATCGTGCCCAGCAGTGGACATTTTGTTATGAAATTAGTATTAATAAAGCAATGTACCTACTGTGATCCAAGCCCTGAGATGGCTGGAGGGGTCAACTTAATTGTTTTCTTTAGAAGTATGTATTCTGTGAGCCTATAAATAAATTTACTAATTTCAGAAATGCTTTTTAAAAATATTAAGAGTATACTTATTAAATATACTCAGTAAAATACAGTAATGAAGGCTTCAACGCGGGGCTAAAAGGTTTTACTCTTCTGAGTTAATCTCGTATTTACTTTAAAGAGGATGTAGTCTACTTTAGTTTATTTTACATTAGCCGTGTTAGCGATTTCCTTGGTGAGGATTTTAAAATGGAGTTTTTGGTTATCCCGTGAAATCCATTTATTGCCCATATATTAAGCATGCTATAATGTTTACTCAGGCTATAATAGTTCGGCATAAACTCAGTTTCATTAAAATTCATCTTTTCTCCCCACGTGTACAGGGTAAAGACAGGCGAACACAATTTGTTTGTACCTAATGTGAATTTGGGCTTTTCATCGATAAAAAAAACATGAACCACATAGAATTATATTTTTTACACTGTCACACGTTGATAACATTATTTAGCTACTGAAAAAAAAAATTCTTACAAGGTGGCTATAATATACCGATCCAACTTTTCCTTTCAACTGATTAAGTTGAAAATATTCGATACAATGAAACAGTGAGAAAAAAATTAAACGTAAGCCTTTTAAAATTCCTGAAATATTAGCGAATATTCAGCGAAAAATTCTTGAGATTTACAACAGTCGTATTCGGAGTGTGTCTATGGTAAACGATGAGAGCACTCCCTAACAAATTGAAAATCAATGAACCGCGGAATTCAATTTGATATTGAAAGCCATCTCTCACGTAGCCGCGCGGGGCATCGAGACTGCTCCCCGATATCTCTCTTTGACTCCGGCTCACACATAAAGACATACATTCTGGAGACGCTCTTCTGTAAGGTTCACATTCGTGAAGGAACTATGAGGTGCTTCTTGGTGTGAACGTATGATACGGTAATAGTAGTTATTAAAATTGCGCAAGGGACTTGCATTTAGAAAGCCATATAAAGTTGGGACTTTCTTTTTTATTTTCCTTATTTTTTTTTGACATTTTATTAGCATTTATTAGTAATTTATTTAGGGCCACGGTAGTGCCCTCAACACAGCTAAGTTTGTCTGTAAGTTACAGATTTGTTTTGTAATAAGAGAGCTATTAGTAATTTAAATTGAATGAGTACTCCAAAGCAAATAAAAAAAAGGTTTTTTACGATTCTAATGTCTTAAATGTAATATGTGAATACTATATTAAAATAAACTGTACTCTTTAGTCTTCAACGATATAATTTGTACACCAGAGCTGCTTAAGAATTGCCCAAATAACTAGTTTAGCTGTATAATTAAAAGTAATATTTCGATAATTCAATGTGTGGTGTGCTTACATTCACTAAACACGCGATCAAATAAAAAAGTTTAAAGACTGACTACAAACAACATAATGTTTTGAAATATAATATGCTCTACTTCGTACAACAGAAAGTTAATTACATATCTAATAATAAAATTACTTCATAGTTCATTTACCTTGACTTCTTACGGTTTCATGCCATCATATTACGTAGTCGTCAGAGCTACATGTGTGGGAAGAAACATCTTCAAGTGGTCAAAGTTGAATGGCAATAAAAAAATATAGTTGTCAAAGTTAGTAACGCGGAATTGTTTGCATGCTATTGGTTGTTCGTTCGGTATTCATCGGACCTAGAAATTCGGCCGATTGTACCTTCCGAGAAGTATAATACTATTAGCGATATGGCAACACAGTTTGACAGTTCACGCCTTCGTGCCTATATAAGGCGCGCGCACCCCGACATTGCGCTCTGCGCAATCCGACAATCTCCCCCCAAGCAACGGCCCAAGCCGAGGTCGTGCCCCATGTGGCGCCCTTGAGCTAGTTGCATGCCCCTCCGGCTAGAGCGCACTCTGCGCTCGCCTAAAAACCCGGTGAAGCTGCAAAGGCCGCATCGGCCAGCAGCGTACTAATCATTCAAAACAACAACAACAACATTGCGCTCTTTTGCTCTCCGAATTTTGTAGCGATAAGACGTGTTATAGCTCGTTGGAATTGTTAAATTTGAGTTATTTATGTTGGATTCAAATATTAAAGAATTGAGTTTGTTCGTTGTGTAATTACATGTTTTCATGTCATTTTATTCTTATTAATTAATTAAATCTACCCTCGGTTCCTCGTGCATATATTTTTTTAATACAATTCGATAGGAACCGCTAACAATACTGTATTCAACTTGAAGTACCTAGACTGTTCATACGAGCTAAAATATTCATTTCGTATTCCGCCGTCTAGGTTCCATTCGTGAACTTGCCATTTAGGTGATGAAGTGAGCCACATCATAGAGAAAATATCGCTTGGGTCACATATCATAGTGACATCGCCGTTATTGCATTGAGTTCAGAGAAACTGCGGCAGGTACATATTTGATACGAGTTTAGTATTTCACATATGTTATTTGTGGGTAGACAATTTCGGTGTCCAAATTATATAAAACTTTAGCAAATATATCTATACATATAAATAAAATTGAAGTGTCTGTTTGTAATGTTACCTATACCAAAACAACATTTTTTACAATTTTTGTCTGTCTGTCTGTCTGTCCGTCTGTCTGTCTGTCTGTCTGTCTGTTTGTTCCAGCTAATCTCTGAAATGGCTAGACCGATTTTGACGGGACTTCACTGGCAGATAGCTGATGTAACAGGGAGTAACCTAAGCTTCTTTTATTTTAGAAAAAAAAATAGGATCTCTCGAAAAAAAATTAAAACAAATGTTGCAGCGCTGCGCCTGATTAAGTTTGATAGCAACAACCTGCAATGCGTCCCGCGGGCTCAGAATGGGCGAGCAGGCTGTTGTCAACAGTTGTCTTTGTTAAATACCACGCGGACAAAGTCGCGGGCAACAGCTAGTATATTATAATATCGATAGATTGTTGAACCAAAATTTTATTGAAATACATTTCGATCGTAACTATATTATCTAATTTTATAAAACTACAATTCTATACCCCATCAATGCTAGGGGGATGAGGTCATAGTCCATCACGCTGGCCAGTGCAGCTTCGTGGACTTCACACGTCTTTTGAGAGGTTCTCTCATACATGCATGTTTTCTCACTATGTTTTTATCTTCGCTGTTTAGCAAGTGATAATCATGGTTGAAAATGAGATTCGCAAATGCAAGCCGGGATTTGTACCTGCGATCCTAGGTATTGAGGCAAGCGTTCTAACATGTTAGCTATTGCTGATTAAGTGTGCTTAGATATATTAATGAATTATATTGATTTGAAAATAATATGAATATCTACGTGTATAATTAGCGTATAATACACAGTTACTATAACTCCTACTTTCAAATCGCGCAAAAGCAGTTGTAACCACAAACTAGCTTTCAGCTCCAAAGTTCCCAAACACGAGTTTACTGAGTTAGGTGATGCACGAATACTAGATCGCCAATTCCCTTCGATGGCAATCGGTAGAGGCAAAATAATGGCATCATCAAAATTTATTAATTTAGTTATCGTCGAGAATATACCGCCATTTTCTCAACAAGGGATAAAGTAAATTGGATTATGTGATCGAGGATTGATCCGTATTACGTGGAAGACGGATATTTGAATTGAATATTTCTGCTTTAGTTGACAAGTAGGTAAGTACTTAAAAGGTATTATGAAGATAAAAATACCTTATATATTGATTTTTATATTTCCACGCATACTACTCATTGAAATAAAACTAATTATTCATTGAATATAATTAAATCCATATTGCACCATTGCAAAACCTTAAATTTGTGCACTTTCTGCGTAGATCAGATCGCAAGCGACAACTAAATATGAGGGTACCTATGGTTCAAACTATGACACTAAGATATCAACCACTTCAGTCCTCCCGTGACCATGGTTGCTGTAAAGCAGCCGAAACGTCGGGAACATAAAATATACGCGATAAAATCCGAAAAAAATGTTTTATTTCTAAATATCTTATGTTTATATCGACACACTTTAATTATAAATTCAATGTACTGATCGCATTATGTGTCTAACAAAAAAAAAACAGAACCCACAAGACATTTTTATTCATAATCTGAATTTATAAAGCATATTCCTTTGATACCATCAAAATTATTAATGCAAAAATACTAATAAACTAAGTTTTACGTTGAATTTCTCAAACATATTCCCAAGTGAAACAGACATTTATGACTGCTTCTTGTCGAATTGCATCGTGAAACTAGAAGAACAGCCTGTGCCTTGTTTTTTTTATTTATTTAAGGGCACTTCTCCGGCCACCTAAAAAGAACCCGCTCTGACCCGCGAACAATAATGCGATTCGTTTCTCTTGGAAAAATGGTTTGTATTAAAAATTCATAGGAACCTTTTAGTGGTATGAACAAACTATAGGGTAGTTGCTGTGACTTTTAGGTGTAGTATTAATAAATAAACGGATCCAACCTGTCTCATACCGTCAAAGCGACAGGTCAGGTTAGATAAAATAAGTTTTTTATTATATATGTGGTATACTTTGATTTTGATATTTGTCTTAAATAAAAATGTGTAGTAGGTGACAACATTAGGAGTTAAAAAACATGATGCACCACCAACAAAGGGGCACCATGAGAAACGATATACCTATTGTTTGTTAACTTGAAAAATTGCATAGTTTATTATGAAAGCTATTAAAGTTCTGTCTAATATGCCTATGTGTTTATGCAGATAAAGAAAAGGTGATGTAGTATACCGATATTAAATAAGTAGACGAATCATATCCTCAAAATATCTATTCTTTTTTGGTACTATAAACAATAATGAGACGGAGGATTAAATCCGCCTCCTACTCATTATTTTGACATCATAATAGTAAAGCGAGAAGGTAATGCAGTCATCGAGGGAAGGTGCTTTGGAAATAGGCCTAATGCGTATTACTTTAAAGTGTACATACAAACCCTTAATGCAAGGAGGTGTCAGGGGGGCCTAGCCCATTGCGAATTGGCGGACTTCGCATTTATTTCGAGAACTACTTAATCCCTCAGATATGCATGTTTCCTCACGATGTTTACATATTAGCAATGAAACAATCATTCTTAAAAATGGCATAGGTGCTACGCAGATGAAATCCGTAAATCCCAGATTTCCCGCCAAGGTTTGATCCTGCGACCTTAGGTTTTAAGTAGCGTTTTATTTACACATTTAAAAATGTATGTATGTACTTAAAATAAATAAAAAATCATTAGGTACGTATGTGCTCCGAAAAGGAGACAGTAGAGGTACACTTTTGTTTATTTTGCGAGAATATTCTTTTCCATACGTATAACACCACGCACATTAGACTGTATTATAGAACGGAATAGAACCTGGCTTACGAGTTTAACCAAAAATATATAATAACGGAATTTATTATTTACATCTAACTTGCGACTATTTAAAATATGTTAATGCTCTAACTACTTGTTGGGATAGCAAACAAGAAACAGCCAGAAAATGAATTACCTACCGCATACACACAAAGGTACAAACAGCCGACAATGTAACTAAATTAAAGTTACCTCCTTATGCAGAAAGTGGGTTAACCTTCCAAATCCCTTCGCGTCAGATGGAGGCTTTTGCTGTCTCGTGTTACAGTAGAATATTAACTCTTAGATGCTTACGTGGGCCACATTGTACACAGTTCATGAATATTTTATGCGATGGCCTATAATAATGAGTGTTGATTATGAACATTTTTAGGTCTTACCACGTTTACGGTATAGCTAGCAAAGCTAATTGATTTCGTATATTTACGCGAATACTACACATTGAAATAAAACGTAAAATCATATAATAAACGCGATAAAATTCGAAAATTTAGTTTTATTTCAATAACAAAGCTAAGCTAAATAATAAGCATTTAAAACAAAATCGATGACGTCTGGGAAAATAACATTTCTATTCTACAAACATGTAGGCAAACCACATTGGCAACTTGTGTGCATTCTTTCCAACGTCATCTGTACTGATTAAAAAACTCAGTACTATTGTGCTGTAGTAGTAAAACACAGGGTGTTTGCATACCTTATAACTAATTGAATTAGTGTCACGGCTCTGTGCGAATTACTCGGGCAGTTTAAATTAACTTGTTACGGGCAGGGGCGACTTTGGTCCTAAACTTCCCTAATTTTGTGAGGGCAACATCAAACTGTGCTTCGCCCATATAACCCTGTTTGGTCCCGCGTGAATTTTCTACACTAATTAGTTTCAACCATGTTTATTTTACTCAAGTTTGCGTACAACAATGATTTATGGCGGCGACGAGTGTTACGGCCGTGTTGTTCTTTGCCGTTGTACTAAAGTGCTTTATGATTTAAATTCGGTTTATCCCTATACCACAACCTTTATCTTCGTCATTCATTGTCATATACCGTATTCTGTTGGTTATTGAACATTACATATATGCTCAATATACTTATATATGTTTTTTTTTTGAACGGAGTAATAAGTATGATTTTTAATTTAGATTGTACGCATGTTTGTATTGTATTGGGGTCGACTCACCTTCGTCCGTAGGAGAATAAAGTACCCTCGAGATACCCTACACGTGACCCTGGGTGGTGCCAACCAGGTGACAACTCTACTGGTGGTAGGCTTCGGCCGTGGTTAGTCACCAACCACTGAACAAAGCCATGTCGCCAAGCGGCCTAGCCGTGTTCCGGCATGATGTTCGGTGTTGCCATTCATGGATGGCGGGTCAGATCAGTTGCGCTGCATGTGCCTAGTGAATGTAACGTCTCGATCTACTGCCGCCTTCCTATCTAGGCAAGTATGCTCCATCGTAGATCTCATCGTCACTTACCATCAGGTGAGATCGAGATCAGGTACTTGCCTATAATGTATAAAAAAAAATGTTCTTTTGATTGGTTAAAAGCGTCCTTAATATTTATAGATTTATTTTATCTATTTACAAATGTGTTACATAAATACGATTATAACATACGCACAAAAAGTGGTTACAAATACGGGGATATTTAAATTCATCGATTACTTCAAACAAAAGCCACCGTATTCGCGTTAATTGTTTAGATAAACCGTCGCCCGGCACTTTGCTGGCATTTTTACATTGTGTGTCGTGTAAAATCAATTACCTAGTGTGTTCTGTTGTCGTTGTAGCGTCGTGAGTGGGCTAACCGCCGGGATTAACGGATTAGCCGCGGCGCCGCTCGTTTTGCAATGGTTTTACCAGCACATTCGCATTACCCAACTAATTCGCATCACTCGCCCTTTTTGTTGTTTCAACGACTTAATTCTTTTTTATGCCTCACTTGTCATTTGTTTGTCTGTAACAAAAAGAAGCAAGGTCGTTTAAACTCTATTTAGGTATAGGCTGAGCGACCATCAGGGCAGTAGGTACATAGTAAAGACTGCTGCATAAATAGGAGTACTACCTATGAGTGGGTTAGCAATGAGTAGGTAGTAGTGCCATGATGCAGAAATGAATCTCGAATTTCATTGAAGTAGATAACGTGTACGCAAAAGATAAAAAAAAATATAAGTATACATATTTTTTTTTTATTATATTTTATTAATTGATATTGCCTCTATTAACTTACACCTTTTAAAATAAATAATTGCCTCTAATAAATGAAAACATTTAATTTAAATAAATATTTTATCTCATCTCAATATTTTAATTAAATTTCAGAACACTTATTTTAAAATTATACTAAGATAGTAAACTCACTTACTTACTCAGTATATAATTTACGTGAGTATTAACAAGAATAAAGTCTGCTTATAAGTTTTAGTGTTATTAACGTCTTATAGCAGTGATAGCCAAGTTGGTAGAACGCTTGCCTCGGTAACATGGATCGCAGGTTCAAACTCGTACCTCTGGGATTTCTGGATTACACGTGCAAGTCTCATTTTCAACCACGATTATCACTTGCTAAGTGGTGAAGGAAAACATCGTGAGGAAACCTGCATGTCTGAGAAAACCCCTCGAAAGTTGTGTGAAGTCCGAAAACCCGCACTTGGCCAGTGTGTTGGACTATGGCCTAATACCCCTTGCATTGAGGGGAGGCCCGTGCCCAGCAGTGGGACATTAAAAAGGGCTGGTAATTTTTTTTTATTATTATAACGTCTTATAACAGCTCAGAAACGTGACATGATATTAGATTTCACCTCTTGACCTCTATCGCCTGTCTTATTACTATATTAGCAATGACATCACTATATCGAAGGGCCCGCTCATACAACATTTTATTCGTACCATTTATTTAGTTTTATGACAGGCAATTGGCAGGTTGGGTAAGTGAATAGGTAGCGAAATTTTGCGTTCTTATCGCTGTGTTTTCAGGATACTTTATGCCTTAACTCGACCCCTTAAATATTAAAATTGAATTCGTTTTTGGAGATGAGGTAGCATTTATTGCATGCTTGGCAGACTATACAGTGGGGATAATACTACGATACATGATTATTATGCCAACCGGCACTGGGCCAGCGTGGTGAACTATGGCCTAATCGCCCTCGCACTGATGGGAGGCCTGTGCCCAAGAGTGGGACATTAAAACGCGCTGGTATTATTATATTATATTACATGATTATTGTAGGTGGATAACATTTGGGTTTTTAACGTACGTATATCAATCACCTCAACGATATAAAAGCGAAGAGGGGAGGGGAAAATGCACCGCAAATTTCCCGATCAAGCTTAATAGCCAATATAAAACCGCGCCATTCAAATTTCCCATACAATATCGACGGACCCATTGTCCCTATTAATCGATGGCCCAAAGAATTTCTATTAACAAAACACCACTTTAAACGAGTATACAAAAAAGAACCATTCATACAATTTTCAATTCTTACGCCTTCCGTTTATCCATTGAAAAAATCTTCGAGCGCGTTTAATTGAATTTTTTACGGTTTGACAGATATTGATCGTCGGCAGTTTCAATACCGCTTCGTTTTGTTCCACAAATACTTAAAAGCAGTATAATGAATCACCGAAAGTGAAAGCCGCTTTTTAAGCCTTTGAAAGTCTATAAATCATATTATAAATGAGTCGGCCGTAAACTACTCAGGTACACTATTAATATAAATATACAATATATTTATATAGAATATAAAAAGAAAATGTATGAACCTACCAAGTAGGTGGAAGTTATAATCAAAGGCAACCTACTTACGAGTAATTATGTAATAATTTTGAAAATATAAAAATGAGATTTCTCCGAAAAAAAAAATTACATTTAATCAAAGCTCTTCGTTTATATTTTGTAGGTCGTATTGTATTGCACTCTTCTAATACTATTTTAAAGTGGCACACAAATTTAACACGAAAAAATTCACTGAAAATCATAAATTTCATCTGAATTTCCAATACCTGTCTATGGACTATCAAATAGTTATTTTAATCGATACCAATGGTAAAGTTCAAATTTAATCACTTCTACGGTGCGGGCACCCTAAATCAGTTTTCCGTATCAAATTACTTGAAACCACAAAAAATCATGAAAATATTAAATTTCATACCATTTAGAAATGTATGTAATTTAAAAGGAAAACCTAATTAATGGAAACGAAACCCGACCTTCTGAGCCAATGAGATCGTTTTGCACTTGTAAGTAACTTTGTTTTAGTAAAAAAATATCTGTGCCGAAATGTCGAAAATTCGTTTTTCTTGTTGGTACATTAGTTTAATGAAACTCTAACGTATTTTCATTAGTCACCGAATTCCAGAAATGGTTTGAGTCAAAGCAAAAGCAGAGTGAATGTGTCAGTCAGCCATTCAGCACATGTGCAAGCGCTTTAAAGCAGTCCCCTTGTCACAGCTGGTCGGAACCACTCGAAATAATTACAATTCCGCAAAAATGTCACGAGTCACCCTGCAGCGATGTTGAGCTGAATATACGATGAAACAACTCAATCATATTCGTGATTGATTACTGCTCTTAGGTAAACTAGGTTGGTGTGTTTACGTAATTAAAAACATATTCAAACAAAGTTTTTTTCATTACGCACCCACGAATATTGAAATGATTGTTATCATTTATTAGTTTTACATGCATAGTTTATGTAATAAACGATAAGGTCCATGATCATTTTGTATTGTTTTGTATTGTTTTATTTTATTCAATACGATGTCCTGTCAAAAAAAACTATTTCACGTAATGCAACTTTTTAAATGACTTTTTAAATGTTTCTATCCCTACAAATCTTAAAAAATAAACCATAAAAAATGGCAAATCCGTTCAGCCCTTTAATTGTTGTGCTTAAGTATGAACATCATTGATTCAGTTTTTTTGTGAGTTCATGGTGCAAGTACGAGGAATAGTCGTATGTAGTGTAAAAGATTGGAAAAAGGGGGCAATTATAAATGGTCTAATTTGCGTCTTAACAGATCAAAGTTGCGCTTAGCGAGATAGTAATGGATGTTGTCTATGTTTTAATCCAATCTATGGACATTGACTCAAAATTTAAAAAGGCTGTATTATTTAAAAACAAAAACATTATATTTTATAGAAAGATGTAAATCTTTTGAAAGTCACTTTGAATTTTAAACGCGTCCTTATATTAAAGTTCCGCACAAATTTATTAACGTACATGACATTTAATTAAATTATGATAAAGTATATACCTAGAAGGCCTATAGTTTCCAGACTAGCAAAGTCAAAGCTGCCGATGTCAAACTCCAAGAGTTTGGCCCACTGGGTAGCGGGTGTCGCCCCCATGCGTCACGTTCAAGCCCGCCAATTTGTCTGTCATTTGCCAAATCCGAACGCGCCGTGAATGTCGGCTGAACATTCTACTAAGGCCCACTACACACAGGGCTGTGACATTAAGTAGCTTAAGCAAGTCCTATGTACCGAATATATAGATCAAGTGGCTACCAAGTTAGATAGACAGTATAAGTGGGCGGGAAAGTTACCTGAGGGTTGCAATTTTGTTATTAAATCTTCCTTATATTTACGCGAATACTACATATTTAAATAAACGCGATAGAATCCGTAAACAATAGTTTTATTTAAATTAAATCTTCCGTCAATATATATTTCCAGTTTTGACGTTATACAAAGTTGGTAATCCTTTTAGGGTTCAGTACCCCAAGCACAATCCTTTTTACGTACCGTTTCTCTAACGTAACGTTTTCCATCCCTCTCACACCATAGATTACAACTATGGTGTGAGAGGGATGGAAAACGTTTATGAAACCTTTACGAAATAAATGATTTGACTTTGACCATGCGATTTATACGATCAATTATTAAGCGGCCACTCGGTAAGTGTATAGATAGCATAAGCATATTGTATTCAGTGTTACCATACGTAGACTATAATTTAATACACAGTAGATTACGCGGCGTCTATAGGTATTTTTTACGAACAAAATTATATGTTATTTTTACGAAGGAGATGGAAATTCGCCGATTTGTATTCACAGGTTGGTGTCACGGGATATTCTGTTTTTTTAATGAAATAAGAATAACAAGATTACGTCACGTACATGGGAGGTGTGGGTATTAAATCAAAACACTTAATAGAAAATTGATTTTCGTGAAAATCGAATGATACAACATCTTTGGAGGAAATGTTCAGATGGAGTTATGGAAATATAACCTTTAAATCTTCAAAGCACTGGTAAATAGTAAATGTGTTTTTTTTCTTGTCTATGCTCCCTCCAATATATTTGGAAACGTTGCAGAAAAGTAATTTTAGTTAGCTACTTCTTGGTATAATAAAAATCGCCTGTACCACCTCCCCCGGTTACTTAGCATACCAAATAGGTAACAAATTTATAAACTTAACTAATTAGGTGGGCGCTGAACTGGGTTTCATGTTTGCTCTGAGCACCGTAAACTTATTCTAAA
The DNA here is from genome assembly GCA_905333125.1 of Pheosia tremula. Taxonomy (NCBI): domain Eukaryota; kingdom Metazoa; phylum Arthropoda; class Insecta; order Lepidoptera; family Notodontidae; genus Pheosia; species Pheosia tremula. The sequence continues at coordinate 5,741,739 of HG995404.1, read as the reverse complement.
CTTCCTAATTTGAAACGGCCGTAATTATTGTTTATCAGAATCATTTACAAAGTTTCTTCCCTCCAGAGAAAAGAGGCAATTAAAAAAGTGGAAATGTGGGTTGCGCCCCTATTTTATGTTAGTAATAAACTAGATTTAAAGATACCGTGTATTTTTATATTTCGAACCCATTAAACCATTTTGTTTCATTTATACTTGAAGTATTGCTGGATTAAGTTAGAAAACATACAGAATTGCAACACTGTTGCATTCCATATAATAGCTCTGATAGGGTCAAGTCTTGTGCTAAATGTATGAGTATATCATACATTTTATCATCGTATAAAATTTTCCTCACGCATGCACGTGTTGTTAATGGTATCACACTTGTTTTAATGGGCCATCTATATCGGGTGACAATGAAGCCCGAACAAAAACATAACATGCTTAAGGATAATGTTTTATGTCAAAAATACATCAATAGCCTTATGAGGTTTCGGTGTTTTCTTAAAAAAAATTAAAAAATAAAACCGTGTTTCCCCTGAGGCTAATCCTTCAAAAGCGTGTTTTTAAATATTATAACTATAGTCCCGGGGCTCTTTGTAGATCACTTAGGACTTTAAGCACAGACTCTATGGAACTTTAAAAAAATATAAGTGAATTAAAATAATGTTTTAACAAGCCCGACGTAAAAAGAGTGTTACCAGTGAGTGGCCTCGTAATAGTGTCCAAACGGTCCGACGAATTTCACCGTGTTTTTTTTTGATATCCTGAGAAGGTTCTTAGGCATTTAATGGCAATCGGTTTATAGGTGTCTCAATAAGCACGTGTCACACCACAGCTGTACGTCAAGTACGAGATTAATCGTAAACTAACCGTATAATTTATAGTATATCGTATTTAGACATTTTGTATAGAGGATTGAAAGTTTTAAATACCGTCCGCTAGAGGCGCTTTTAAATTTTCCATTATACAAAATGTCTGAACACGATAGACTATAAAGTATACGGTTAGCTCGCACTTGACGTGCTGGTGTAGGGGTCTCAACCGTACAAAGAGTTCGTCCACAATTGCTTATGACAATGACAACAAAATCAAACGTACATACAATAAAATGAGAAGTTTATTAAATCTTATATATATCATAAGAATGAGTGGACGACTGCCAATGACAAAACAACCGGAATAGCTTAAAAAATCGAGTCAACGCGAATGAAGTCACGGGCTCTGCTAGTATTGAATATATAAATACGAACTTCGTATCTCGCTAATACCATTATTAGCTACGGATGCGTTATTTCACGATACGCATTTGTGTAATAAAGGACAGACAGGGCTAACAGACAGGAGAGAATTGATATGGGTCACATTGGGCCATTTTACAAAAGGCAGCAACATTTTCTCGTCCAAATTATTTAAATATTTTATGAAACTCGATATTTTTAAGCCTCCTTCCAGTTAATTTTAATTATTTTAGAAGAACCCTATAAATTTCGAATAAACTAGAATTCTGGTATGAAAACGAAACGATTAAGTTTTCATGTTTGCTTGGAAATGTATAAAGATTAATCTAAAAAAAATCTGCGGCAGTAAATATTTTATAATTGTTTATTTCAATGTAAAGAAGAAAAAAGTCGAGGAGATATCTCGTTCAAAATTAACAGACAGAGAATACAGCAAGGCAAATTAATTCACCAATACTTTTTCCAACCAATAAGCACCCTCCACTTAAAGGAAGCTAACTCGGCAATCAAACTTAATGATTTTCTTAACGCTGATTGGCCACGGGCAAAGTACTAACGAGCGTTGATTTCCAAGTTTGCAAATTGCTTGCTTATTCAACGTAAGATAGTAACTCGGGACACACGGCCATGATTCCTGCTGAGCCGCGAATATCATTATTTATATTACCTACGAGCGCCGCTTTGTAATTATTTTGCACTTCATATTTTACAATTTACGCAGATTTACAATCGATTTGAGAATGTCATCCATTTTTATATTACTATATTTTATTAAGACTGTCGCACGTGACACATGTATATACGTGAAAAAAAATTATGACTTTATCCTAAGAGACTTAATTTATATAATTGTAGTATTTTATGATTTTATCCAGTATTATGTGCCTAAACCACATATATTTATATATGAGCTACATAATTATTCAATTCAATACATACTTATTGAAATAAAATTATTTTTTCCCCCGTTCCCGACGTTGACGTTAACGTCGGGAACGTAACAACATAAAACAAACGCGATAAAACCCGCAAAAAATGTTTTATTTCAATGTATAGTATTCGCAAAAATATAAGAAATCAATAATTAAATACAAAATCAGTCACTGTTACGTAATGAATATCCATTTAAATAAACGACTTTCTCTCCGTAAACTAGAATATTTACCCATTCATATTAACAAAAAGTTTTCTCAAAGCCGAGAGAACTGAAACATAAGTAAATGGATTTCATTTTATCTAAACCCTCGGGCTCCTATTCAAGATGAAATTTACGAGTAAATGTAACAAAAATTACTTTCTTTTATATGAAATATGGAGAAGTCGGTAGCAAAAGGCTAAACATTCTAAAATTGTTACAAAGCGAGCTAATACTGTTTCGTCTGTAAATGTTTATTCACAAGTCGCATTATAAAGGTAGTGTTGAGTGAACCCTCAAATCCATGACTTGACTACTCCGCGTCTAGGATATAAGCGGATCTGAATAAAGTAAATAAATAACAAAATATTTTAGTACTTACATACCTAAGACTGTTATGATACGGTGTATACCTATACCTACTTGTAAACAAACGGCATGCCGTTTGTTTACAAGTAGGTATAGACTCTGCAGAGTCGTTTCCTATTACACGTAGCTAAGTTTCATTTACTAATACCAGCTATGAATAAAAAAAAATTAAAAATCGGTTAACCGTTGTTGAACTTAGCAATCTAGCACTATATACAACACTTACACATATTATACAGGTTGATTCAGAAAGAGTATAATAAATCTAGAACATGATGATATTTATCGCATTTATAATAATTGTATAAAGCAAGAATTCCAATATGTCGATTTTAATAAACAAAATGAGTGTTGTGATTTTTTGTAAACGATAATAAAATATAAACATGGCGTATCGAAATTCTGACTTCACATTTAATGATTACAAATACGCTAAAGAAGCCCAGATTCAAAGCTTAGTACACTTTTTCTGAATCAACCTGTATAGAACCTGGTCAAGCAACAAATATTATAAATTCGAATCATGTCCGAAACCACGGTTGCGTATTCACAGAATTTATTGAATTTCTAAATGGACTTTTTTTGTAAATGTCAGTTGGCCATCAATTCTATATCAAATATGATACAGTGGGGAGACGCGCGTGGGTGCACACTCGTGACACCGGTGACTCAGCGGAATCTTAGGGTTGAAAGCGGCGGACGCGTCACGCGCAAGCCGGTACAATTTATCAGCTACCCGACGTGTGGACCATGTGTCGGTAGCGTAGAAATTTCGACGCAGTCTATAATTTACATAACACTCCATAATGTTTTTAAATACGAATTTATAATGTGATGCTAAAGCGTTTAAAAATGTATGACTAGTTATAGTCGGTTCGGTTAGACGAACTGGAGTAACCGACATAGCTCAAAGAATTTCCAAGTTGAAGTGGCAGTGGGCAGGGCACATAGCTCGCAGAACCAATGGCCGTTGGGGCAGAAAGGTTCTAGAATGGCGACCACGAATCGGAAAACGAAGTGTAGGACGGCCCCCCACAAGGTGGACTGATGGCATCACACGCGTTGCAGGACGCCGGTGGATGCGAGTGGCGGAGGACCGTGATGTGTGGCAGTCGTTGGGGGAGGCCGATGTCCAACAGTGGACGTCTATCGGCTGATAGATAGATAGTCGGTTCGGTGGGGGCTGTAAAAACATCACGTAAAGATACGGTTTCACGTGTAGACTTTCCAGTAATTCTTCATGTGGATTGCACCCTGAGTATTGCAGTAACCATCGTGCGCGCGTTCGCGCTGATCCATCGAGTGTCGGTAAATATGGCAACACAAGGGCGCTTTTATATAGGAGTCACATTGAGCGCATATGTTACAGTACATGAAACAATACACATTACCTCCATCCGAACCCGGCTTGCGAATAACACAAACATTATATTTTTGTACTTGCGTAGAACTATTGACGTCATTTAAATATATATATTAACGGGAGGCCCGTGCCCAGCAGTGGGACATTAAAAAGGGCTGGTATTATTATTATAATAAATGGATATAATAGCATGGTATAATTAATTAATTAGCGCTACATTGAGAGGTTTTATTTCACGTGTCTATATAATTAAGATCATTAATAGCTATTGACATAGGCGAATTAATAAGGGTTAAGTACACAAAAAATATAAAACCAACGCTCAAAGATTCGTTATAAATTAAATTACCTACTCAAACATAATAAAGATTCAACTTAAATAATATTTTAGTTTCCCGGAATAAAGGTTTATAGCTGACTGACAATTTGGATTTTTCTTTGTTATCTGAATATCAAAGGATAACGAACAAGGTACCTTGGTTGTTTCAAAGTGTTCACCAAAGCTGTGTGAGTAGGAGAAGGTTTGTGATGAAATGCCGTCCAATTGGATCGCTTCATTATAGCTTGATAGGAATATTATGTCATCTTGAACCAGTCTTATTGGTCAAAATGTTCGTAGTTTACGGTTTAAACATGACTTGGGAACAAACATTCGTGCTCATCACACAAAGTGTGTCCCTACCAGGATTCGATCCCGTTATCCTTGTCACAGAATGCAGGGCCAACACCAACTACGCTTATCTGACCGTCAATAGACATACAGCTTTTAATATTTTATGTAAGAAGGAAGATGGCTTCGTAAGCAATAGTAATTAATTTCGTTATGCTGATTGGCTTATAGCGAAGTACAAACGTTGATTTCAATATTTCTTGCAAATTGTTTGTTATTCAATGTAGGTGATAACCGTTGAGACACACTGCCGTAAATCTTGGCAAATAAAATATAAACAAGCATAATGTTCGAAGTATATTTTTCGATTATGACTTCTTTTAGATTATGTGCCTACAATGGTCAAATACAATATATAACTCCTTTTTATATTGAACAAAAAAAAATACAATCGAATTGAGAACCACCTCATTTTTTTTGAATTCGGTAAATAATAAAGGCTTTTCAGAAAGCTGAAAGAAAGTCGATTACGGGTCAATGAAATGTGACGAAGTCGCAAAATTATTGGAACTTTGAATTTAGAAATTGCTTCGTCGATGAATTGACAACGCGGCGCCTGGCAAGCTAGTTTCCTTACAAAGCATTTTTAAAAGTCAAAGACATTTGGAAATTAGTTTTTTTTATTCTTTGAACTGTCGAATCTGATTAATTTAATTAAAAAAGTATATGGCACTTATTGGGATGTACTCTTGCAGTTGATATCGATAGATGATTCTTTGTTGCTGTACCACTAATTAAAATCAATAAATATGAAATACACAATTTACACGTAGTGTGTCTCTGGATGGAAATAATCTAAAAAAATATGGTTATATTCACAGACATATATATATATATATATCCAAATAAGTATGAAAGGAAATTCAGAAAGGGTATACTAACCTTTGAACCTGCGCTTCTTCAGCGCCTTTGTAATCATTAGGATATGTATTTTTTAATTTGTAATTTTGTTGGAAACAAACTTTTTTTTTAAATCCACTCATCAAAATCTGACTTTACATAATGATTACAAAAGCGCAGGCTCAAAGGTTAGTATACCATTTCAGAACCAACCTGTTTATCTATGGCTTAGTCGACTTTTTTATCTAAAAGCTTGGTTGGCCGTTTAGTCTGACGCCGTCTTACATCTCTAAACAAACAGATGATAGAGTTCACGCCCTTTTCATATCATCATGTTACATCCATTATTTTATTTATAATGTGTATTTATTGAATGTGTTATTGCTATTAATACTTGACATTGGCATAATACCCGCTAAGTTGTGGGTGGGGCCATATTCATATCCATTTTATTTCATCGCATCTCATTTCGTGAAAGAAAGAAGAAAAAACAGATGATAAATCTGTATCAAATATCATATCATGAGACCTTTGCGTTGGTTCACTTTGCAGCACTGACGAGACCGCTGACTCAGCAGGTACCGTTTAAAAGCGCGAACGCGTCACGTACAGCCCTACAATTTATCAGCTATCAGGACGTATGGACGAACCCTACGGCACCAAAGGTATACCAAATAGTTATAGAGCACATGGGGCCAGGGACACTTAATAAATTATCCGTTAGCCAACAGAGTAGGCACATATTCTTTTTACCTACTTGAAAAAATTGGTCATTGCACATTGACGGAATTACATTTTCATTGATATCAGTAGGGTAATCAGAAACTCTTTTTTTAAATAAAGAATGAACATAGTCTTTGTTCCTTTAAAATGGCCTCCTCGCCCAGGTATATTGTCAAAGTCAAGTAACAAATAATTCAATACAATACTAATTGGGAGACCTAAGCAGATTATTGAAGTTAAAAAAAGAACAAATTATTCGGCAACGTATACACCTTAATACTTCGCCTTGTATTCATCCCAATATTCGTTTGCAAATAACATAAATGGCCGTGTTTATGTCTCACATTCGCTTTGTTATTCAGGAGAGAAAATTTTAACTTAACGATGGCAATAACGGCCTTGCCGGTGCTCGTTTACACCTCCACGTAATATTTTCACCTGCGCGAACGGAAGCGGGGGTAAAGGGATGTATCTATATTTTGCGGCCGCATTTTTCAGCGACGCAACCGTTTGCAGGGCTGAATTGTTTGATAAAAGTTTTTTTAATGTCGGCCGTGGTAGCGACATTGAGATGTGATGTTATTTTTTTTGGGTTGATAACGTCGTAACGTTTTGTCGTCTTTTTTTGACAATTGATTTATTACATAGTGAGACTTTTAGTAGACTAAAGTATTATCTTTAATCACGTTTTTGAAAACAACTACCCTGATAAAACTAATTAGTTGAACTTTTTTATATTTTAATTTTTAAATTAGCTGCACTTTAATTAACTTTAAAGTTGTTTGAGTAACTAGTAGCATACCGAGATTTGTTACTAATAACACATAGTTTGCATGTCACAATATTTATGTAGTTAGTAGTCAAAGGTTTTGGTTAGTAATAGCAATTTTGGGACTTAACGAAATAAGTTATATTTTTGTGTAGAAATTCGTTCCTTCTTACCTAAATACTCTTATTTTAGGACATTACTTTCCTTAAAACTCTCATAACTCGATGTCCCGTCATAACAAAAGAATTGAACTGTAAGTCTCAGAGCGCTGTAAAAGATTTTTTTTGAATAACAGAAATCCATCGTAACATTCACATTACGCTAAATTATTGTACCCATTATAAATGAGCTCTACCTAATCTTTTACCTACTTGTCATACGAAACACAATTTCAAATCTGGAATTAAATTTTCTCAGAGGATAAAGATTCTTTGTGAAGACAACGTTTTCATTATTTGCCAACCTAAAATTCATTGTTTTCACTATCTTTATATCGTTTTAGAAAGCTGTTCAGACATCCTTTTGTGCGTTATGTTCTAGAAGCTTCGTGCAGGTACTTAACATAAATAATTCAGGCTGGAATACAATTGGGTGTAGGGGTTGGGTGGGGAACTTCTGTGGTTACGACAAGTAGAAAAGTGGTAACATTAATCTGATCCCCGGCAGCAAATAGCTCTCGAATGCGGTGGACGAGGGTAATGCACCGTGTGAGTCCACTAGTTGGAGTCGAAACTGAGCGTCTGTAACTGATTTGCTTCCTATATGTCTGTTGAATTCGACCTTGTAATCAAGCAGTTAAAAAAGTGTGTACATTTAGTGCACAGATTTGTTTGGAACCTAAACTAATTGCGGCCTATTCATTTCTTATATTTACGCGAATACTACATATTGAAATAAAATTTCTTTTGAACGCGATAAAATCCTTAAAATAACTTTTATTTTAATTGCTGCATGATGTAACATACATTGGCTAATTTGACACGGCGTATAAATTATTGACAAAATTCGTGAAATTTTATCCTTTCATTTGAATATGTTAATAAATGTGAATACTTGCGAACTTTTAAAAGGATTTCTATATTTTAGAATAAGTTTTGAAGAAATAATAAATGCTCACCTATTTAAGAATGATAAAACTCAGAATCAGTATTTTAAATGGATTACCACCGAGAGAATGTGGAAATTGTTTAAGCTTTCAGAAGTTACAAGCGGAGTAAAACTTAACTCGCAGAGCGGACGACTTATCTAAATCATACCACTATGTGCCAGGCCCCGAGTTTGTTTGATACATTCACCAGACGTACAGCCGGATTCAATTATATACGGTATATAATATACAGGAAGACTGAAGTACGAGTAGGTATTGCCCACTTCTGTAAGCCACATTAGAAATAGTTTTGAAAATGAGAAAATGTTCACTGTAGATCGGTATTTTGTACTGGAATAGTTAAGAGGTCCTGATGGAACATGGCATACCTAAAAACTTCACTAAAGTTTTTGGATTTTGAGGAAAATCTTTAAGGTTATTTTAACTATCTGAAAATACTGAAATTATCAATCACATATAAGTAATTTTAGTGTAATCAATTGAATCTTGAGGATGTTGTTACATAATTGTTAATTTAAATGCCTTCTTCATCACTTTTTATATCTCGACTAGCTGTCCCGGGGAATTCTAAAATCAAATGAATGAGAAAATGAATTATCTTTATCTATACATATAAATAAAATTGGACGAATGATGAATTTTAGTTGTAACTTGCGGTCCGATCTACGCAGAAAGAGCTCACTGTGTCTCAAACTATGACACTTGGACGTCAACCACCTCAGTCCTCCCGTGACCATGGTTGCTGTAAAGCAGCCGAAACGTCGGGAACGTAAAATCAAAAATAAACCGCGATAAAATTCTTAAAATTAGTTTTATTTCACTATCTTTACAGTTGGGTATCATAATATATTTTAGTACAGTCGTTTACATTTAATGTTACGGAGTTTCATTGGCCCCACATTGTAGGTATGGTATGTAGGTACAGTAGGTAGTTATGTACAATTATCAGGCGTTCCATTTCCTTTTCTTTACATTCAAGTCGATGTTCCGCCGACGGATATTGCCAGCACAAGTGGAACAATAGCAGGTTAGTAGGTATACCTGAGGCACGTTAGGTTATTGTGTAGAATGAAGATATCTAATACTTCTAAGATAAGGATAGCTTATTGAGAGATAGAAGTTAGTTATAGAGAATACTGGAGTAGAGGTTCGATTTTGTGGTTAATAGCTTTTCAACGTATATACAAAGTGTGTCTCAATTGATACGAAATGTGATTAGATATAGTTATTTTGAAATAAAACTAATTTAGCGGATTTTATGGCGTTTATTTTATGTTTTGGACCGCGAACCACAACTAAATATGAGGGTACCCCAGTTACAACCATGATGAACGTTAAACACCTCAGTCCTCCCGTGAACATGGTTGTTGTAAAGCAGGCGAAATGTCGGGAACATATAATAAACGCGATAAAATCAGCAAAATTAGTTTTTTATCAATGTGTAGTATTCGCGTAAATATTGGAAATCAATATATATATTTATTTAAATCAGTAATCTTTACCACTCCCTTATGTAAGTACCTGATATAATAAAACTGGTGTGTAATTCATTTTCATTATTCTCACTAGACTTCTCTCAACAATAAATCCCAAAATGATATTCTCGTTCAAAATTGTTGCCGAACTAAGTGAGTTATCTAGTTACATGAAAGTTATCGATTACCCCAAATGTATTTAACAGTTAACAGTCGATAGTTTAGTATGTTGAATAGACAGACGCAATCGTTCCCAACACCTTATCGTCAGCTAGTTAAGCGTTTCGCTGATTGCTGGATTGAGTTGTAAATCTCCGACGGCACGCGATCCATCCTAAGTATCGTGGTTATGTTCTTGCTGGAAGCGACTAGCATCCAAAATTAAAAATGGTTCAGTCTTGCCACACAATTAATATACTTAGTCACTTTTTACTACGCTTTTATCGTGCTGAGTAGAGGTCAATAGCCGTATGAGCTGACCAGGCAGCCTCGTTCAACTATGGTATGCCTCGCTTGAGGCAAACTTTGGGCGCTATATATCACCTGTTATTTGCTTCGATATGAATTTGATGGGTTATATTAACTTCGCTTGAATTGTTATTTGGGTTGAAACTAAGGCAGTCGCGCGCGACTGCGGAGTTAGTGCGTGCTCAATGCAATAATATTTAATTCCTGATTGCTATGTTCAAAGAAAATAAAACACAACAACTGTGTAGATTAAATACATTGATAATGTATATACAGTTGTGGGTATTTTATTTATCGATTATCACTTTATAAATGGTATAGACTTACAGTGTAAGGAAGCCTAAACGGCTTTCGAAAAACGCGAGGCGTCGGTTCGTTAACCCGCACTGGACTATTCACCTTGTATTGTATTGATGGGGATTGTGCCTCAATAATGCCTAAAAGAGTGATTTTTGTAGTATTTAATGCATTTCCAGTAACCAGACATATAGAGCTCCTCAAGTGAGTACTAATAATCGATCTTGTTGAATGATAGCTTTATGAAGCGGCGCTATGATATAAATCACGTATTAGCATGTGAACATGTACTTGCCCTTTATTATTTTGTAGAGACTGATATTTGTTAATGTAGCCCTTATTACTTACTAACATTTATCTGTAGGTATGGATATCCTTAACTTTACCGCTCTACTGACACAATCATCTTAATATCTTTGAATGTAAGTTACGTGTATGCACAAGAGGTGTTACGTCTACTTGTTCACATGTTATTTTACATACAGGTGGCAAATTATTTATTATCTATATAATTTATTTACAATAGGTGTATACACAAAGATATCTACAATAAAAAAATAAACGCGATAAAATCCGTAAAATTTGTTTTATTTATATAAACAAAGGAAATAAATTAAAGACATTGTATAATAAAAATAAAATTATATACATAATAATGCCTCTACATCGTCGTCGATGCCACTTGTTCACATTATCTCAATTCTCGATTCGATTCGAACGTATATAAAAAAAAAAAATTAAATAGGCCCGCTCGACGCGTCCAATGCAGCTGCAATATATCACTCGAGTAATATATCCCAGCATTGTTACAGTAACGCATAGCGTTGCATCGCCAATGACTGCAATATGCGTCCGACTGTATGAACGGGGCGCCGGGGAGCTTTCCATCTAGATTGGAAGCCGGCCTGTGCGAATATCAATTGCTTTTAAAAATGCATTGTCGACTCCACCCCGGCTTGCCGGCGTATTACGGCTTTTCAATCGTTATTGACTTAAAACTCGAAACGATTTGTGTTGGTTTCGATGGATTCTATGTTTAAATTAAGTAGTAGTATCTACATAAAATGTCGTATTTTTTTATAATTTGAGCGTATGTCACACCAACGATTGGAACCTATATTCAGTAGCGAATAATAATTAAATTTGATTACCTTTTTTAAACGTTACGCGCTGAGTCGTGAGTATTTTTCCTTCTAAAAACAAGTTGTGAATTTATTCAAAAATCAAATATCAGATAAGCGTCTCAGTAACAAGTTCAAATAATTAACAAAGCATTCCAAGAACCCCGATCACTCGTGCAGAAAATATAGTCTCAAAATTGTTTGTTCAACGCTCAATTCACCGAGTCAACTGCTGTTTACTGTTAAAGAATAATAAAGTTGTTTCATTTGCTACACTCGGTGGCCAACAGACGTCAGTTCAACAGGCAATAGAACAGATTTCCCTTAGGAGTAGTATATTACGGCTTTCCATAGAGGAAATGTGAGTGTACGTACCTACGAAAAAGTAGTGACGTAAGCAATTTGGTAGCTGCATTCTTTTTTATAACGTATGACATTCAATTACATTTGTTAAATAATAATATCGCCAGACGAACACACGAACTATACGGTCCCACACTGAATAATTTCAGCCCTTTTTTATGTCCCATTGCTGGGCACGGGCCTCCCCTCAATGCGAGGGGGTGTTTAGGCGATAGTCCAACACGCTGGCCCAGTGCGGGTTGGCAGACTTTACACATCTTTCGAGGGGTTCTCTCAGACATGCAGGTTTCCTCACGATGTTTTCCTTCACCGTTGAAGTCCCACACTGAACAACGCATGAATATAGGTACCGTACAATGGAATGAGGTCGAACTCAGTATATAATACTTATATAGATATTAAACATCTATGACTTTGGTACAAACATTGATGCTCATTACACAAGGCTTGTCCCTACTAGAATTCGAACCCGGGACCCTCGGCCCAGAAAGTAAGGTCACTACCAACTGCGCTAATCAGGCCGTCAAAACTCGTAAACAAATAACTCATTGTCTTAGATAAATAAGGTGTAGATTTCAATATTGCAATGCAGAATACAGGTAATAAGACATCCCCATTTTAAAACAATAAAATTAGCTTCGGTCACAATAACCAAATTAAATAAACCATAATACATTCCTACCTTTTGAAGGTAAACTAGACAACTATTAATTAAGCTATAGTAACATTTTAGAACGTTGAGCAATTAAAGGCTTAAAAAGGCGCCTCCTACGCATATAGAGTTTCAAAGATACTTAATTACACAGCGGTATCACCCTTTGTGCGGACACTGAATACGATATGGTTTAAACAAATAAGGTTGAAATAGAGTTTTTTCTTTACTTTTTAAATAAATAATGTTCTTGCCATAAAATTGGAATAACAGTTTCAACAACAAAGGAGCGTGGATTATGTTCGCACGTATCATAAAATACCCACGCAAATATTTTTGTACTAGAAATAAAAGTTTATGAATGATGAATTAATTCGTCTTACGAAAAATTAAAGTTAGTAACATTAACCTAAGTTTAGTACGATGTAACAAAGTCTTCGTGAAAGTGAATTTGGTTTTGGCTGTTATTATTTATCCGCCAACCCGCACTGGGCCAGCATAGTGGGCTATGGCGTAAGCCTGACATTGAAGGAAGGCTCGTGCCCCTCAGTTGGACATTAAAAGGGCTTATATTATTATTACTATTTATAATATTAAAAATTTAAAACTTAAAAAAATTGTATTTTTTTTTTATTTTCATAATATGAATGATATTTCCTACTGAAGTTTGTTACAAACAAGTAAAGAGGAGAGAGTGGTTGGCAGGCTTATGACGATGTGATCACGGCTCTGCAATTTCCTACCTACCGTTTCGTTTGTTCAGAGCGGAGTCATTAAATTATATAAATTATGAAATAAAACTAATTTTACGGATTTTATCGAGTTTGTTTTATGTTTCTTTTTTACGCTCTCGACTTTTCTGCTGCTTTACAGCAACCAGGGTTACTGGAAAACTGTAACATAAAACAAACGCGATAAAATTCGTAAAATTCGTTTTATTGTAATGTGTAGTATTCACATAAATAAGTTTAAGAAATCAATAAATTACATCCTAGGTATGGCTCATAGTTTCTATATCTAGTATGAAAGTATCACCGGTAAATATGGAAACAGCCCTAGCTCACTCTATAAATGTAGGTGTAAATATAACAATGTCCATTTTTTTTACTCTAACTTTATATATAAAATTTACAATATTCCTACCTTTATCACAAGACACGTTATGCATGTAGACACGCAGTGCAAGTAAAATAACCTCAGTGATGCGAGAATTTAAAATTTGAACTTGCTTTAGTGACATTTTTCAAAAGGAATAGCGAGGCAACCTTGCCTCACTTTAATGTAGCTTGTGCATATTGCCCCCAGAAGACATGCAAAATGTGTAGGTGGCCTAGCTACTTACCAAGTCAACATAATTTTAATCTACAGGTTGTTTATAAAGGGTATACATTGTAATTTTAATTTGAAGTTAGAATTTCGATATGTATTTTTTTTTAAACCAACCACTTCCAATCTTAATTTTGTTGGGATCATTTTTTTTTGTTTCTGCGCAATAAACGCAACATTTCTCTTATGCGCTTGCGACGAAATACTCAAAGTATGATTTAGCACAAACAACAAGCAGAAGGTTAAATAAGCTAGCATGGTAAGCAATAAAAATAACTTTTTTTTCAAAAACATTTTCCATTCAAACATCGTGTCCATTAAAACGACAGAGCCTTTCACGAGTCACGATCATTTGGATTCCCTGAATAAAGCAATTCGAAATTAGAAAGCGCATCAAGCCGACAATTTTCACGGAATAACCGGCCGGGCCGAATTAAACGCAACGAAACCAGCACATTTGCGACAACACATTGCCATATTGCCATCGGTTAACTGCTGTTATATATTGTCATACTATATAGACTGTGTAATGTAGAATGTACTCTATTCTGGAGTCAATTACAGCTGGATTGCTTTGTGAGAATACAATTGGAAATACTCGTCATAGCTTACCGTCATACAAATATGAACAAATAAGAAGTATAAAATACGACCTAATTAACTCATTGGATGGTTGATAATGACCTTGCTTTTGTGCTGAGGGTATCGGGCTTGTATTCTAGTAGGAACAAACTTTGAGCACGAATGTTTGTACCCGAGTCATGGATGTTTAATTTCACACGTACGACCTATACCGAACACCGAAGCAGTTTTAGGTCACAGAATATGTACTAGAGCTCTGGTGCATTTTTTTTAGCACTCAGTTTCCTTCATAACTTAATATCAACGTTATATTTCGCTATTTGAAAGTCAGTTCGCATCGGGAGTGGTTGGAGTATTTCATAAATAAACCGTTTGCTTGCAGTCTGTGTTTACGTGGTACGAGTATAGCAACGCAAGCGAGTCGCACGGAGCAGACGTGTTAGACCTATAGGGTTACGATCAAATTTGATTACGGAGACTCGTATTAGCAAGATGCACCGACATAAGCCTAACTAACAATGGACCCGTGTATGTTTTTAAGTTAAAATTACGATACGGTGACGTTATAAGAAGTTAGTAGCAAATCACAACATCGATCATGTTCCGCTCACAATTCCTAAATCTCAATGTGATTATAAGCAATTTGTGTTTCCCGAACCTCACTACAGAGGCATAGAGCTCTCAATCTAGTGTTACAACGCTGTACTGGGGTGATCAGTAAGATATTTCCTAGTCCAGATGACGATGCCTAGGAAACAACACTTAAAATTCTGATCATACGATACCAATGTTAGGTATGTACTCGAAATATTTAACCTTTTACTCGTATCAATATTTATTGTCTCGACGTGAAAAGCAAAGCATAATCCCACACTGGGATTACTGTCAAGGTAAAGTACTTATTGTCAGTAGTATTTATTTATAAATATTGAATGCTCTTGGCATTAGGAATGAATACATAATCATCAATGTTTCAGCTTTTTACGCGAATGATTTTTTCTCCATAAGCACTGGTCTCTTGTAGACAATCTTTACATAACAAAGGGGTAGAAAAATTAAAATGGAAACACAGTAGTCAACTTTAATTGTGCGCTTGTAGTTTCTCTTACCGGAGAAACCGTCTACATTGATCACGCTATTTTACCATCAAAGATATATTCATGAATATTTCAGTGAACTCGAGGAAAGCTTTCAGGAACTAACGAACGAAATTTTCCTTTATGTTTTGGATGCAGTATTCTGGGAGCGAAATTTCGTATCGCTTTATGCATAAGCAGCCGTGGTCAATCACCTGCTATTGTGGGAACTATCTCAATATTGGAGAGAGTAGCAGACACATTACAGGTATTGTGCTTTGAGCCCCAATAAGGCTCGGCTTCTACTATGGGTAATATAAAGTGAAGCTACAGGGAGTGTAGATAACGACTGCCTTGTCGGAATGACTGTTGATGATGCGTAGAAATTCATATTGTGGAAATATATGTCTTCACGGAACTTAGTACGAATTTTGAGATCATTAAATACTGATTAGGTATTAGATATTTTTTCCAAAAACAGCCGTGGTACATACGTTTGGTGCGGGATAGCTGTCATAATGTGCATCATACAAACAGGAGTAGGTATTCAATATATAATATTAATTGAACGAATGTAAGCTAGAAATACATACATATAATATTATGTATAGAGTTCATAATCTTCTTAGCTTTGGTGAAGGTTTAACCTCATGAGGTTTTCCACCTATAGAAAATAACATAACACGTCAAAGAGAAGCGGATATCCTTTAATGGTAGGGCTGAGAGTTATATGGAGCCACAACCCTAATAACTTTGCATATTCCTTTAAGATTTCGATGAAATACCTTATAAAAATAGGTACCTTTTTAGTGAGAACCCTGATCCGGCAGCGTAGGAACGCGAATATACTCGTACTTATGAAAGTACAAGTGGTTGGTTGGTTACGCAATTATAAATTCCTTCTTAGACATAATGGTGATTAGTGTAAAGTTTCAATTGTACTAAGTTTTCAAAGAAAATATGGGCAAATATTATGATTGCCATAATAATATACGTACCTAGTAAAGCTTTTTTTTACCATATAATTAATCTATATCTATATTATATAAAACCATATCGTCTTAGTTACATCATTTATAACTCGAGAATGGGTTGGTTGATTTTTATGATCTTGGAAAACTATTAAAAACTGGGAAAAGTTTAAAATTTTCTGAAACATTTGATTCTAAGGCGGCACGAAATTCGCCGGGACAGCTAGTACTATCTAAATAAACATAATTGGTTTACTCCAATTGATAAAACTGATGACTCGAATACAACTTTGTTTTATATAAATAGATAAAAAAACAGATTTATGATTTGAATTTTTTTATGTAACTGCACAGAGAAATATTATATGTATTTACTTCACCGACGGTATACCAAAACCAATACCTTGAAACTGAAAAATCGCGGCCACTCTGTGAGTCTAGATCTTGACTCCACTGCCGTTTAAAGTCTGTGTCGTTCCAGATTCACAATTGAATTCCGATATCAACGGTACTACAGTAGCTTTAAGAGGCATATTCGTTTATATTGCTTCTCATTTCGCTTATATTGGTAAAAATATAAATTCAACCCCCAATTTACCAAAAACCTGCAATGACATTAGAAGAACATTTCTTTTGAAAAATCTAAAGGAACTTTAATAAAATATGACCTATCTTGGACGTGTCAGTACATTGAATTAAAATAAAATAGCAGATTCTGCCATTTTTGGAATATTTGTCTGATAGAGACTTAGACGTGGAAATTTACTTGTTGAACTTTATTAAGACTTTCCCATATCAGCATCGAGTATCACTTTTTTCCAGGAATATGGAAGGGTATCCCGGAATAATAAAAACTAAACTCCACGCGAACAAAACAGCTGGTCCTTGTAAATAAATTGTGATTAGTCCAGCACTTAATTGTGAACTGTCAATATTCAAAGGAAAATTAAGAAGATACTGTCATCAGATTAGAGTATCTAAATATGTTTAGTCTCCTTTCTATCTTTTCCTCTTGAGTCCTCTAAATTTGGTGCTAAACATTCCCAGATTCTTAGAATGAAAAGTCGAACATGCGTTACATAGTGGTCAGTCAAACAAACAAAACAATTAGCTGAATAATCTCTGAACGTTTATCTATATGACGTCATTAAAAAGTGTATGAATAACTAAGAACACTATGTACAGACAAGAAAAGTGATTCTAGAAACAAATAAGGGCTCCTTGATAAATGTAAGTTAACGTTCAAGCACTTTCATTGTTAAGAACAAAGAGCGAGGTTTGAACCTGTTTTGTGTAAAATGGCAAACATTCCGCTGAATCTAAGACGCTTTATTCAGAAACAAAGTATCGATCACTTTATAGGCAACATCTTTGGTAATTTATCGTGATCACGTTAATAATCAACCATGATTATCACTTGCTAAACGGTAAAGGAAAACATCGTGAGGAAACCTGCATATATGAGAGAACCCCTCGAAAGACGTGTGAAGTCCGCCAACCTACACAAGGCCAGCGTGGTGGACTATGGCCTTATCCCCCTCGCATTGAGGGGTGGCCTGTGTCCGTTGGACATTAAAAAAGGGCTGGTATTATTATTATTATACGTAAATAATGATTTTCTATCAGAATTTAGGAGATTAGTTTGACCGAAGTAGGTGACTTGTTCAACGTACTTATTACAGTGTGTGTTTTGTTTACGTGACCCAGTTTAAGAAGATTGTGCAGTGTTCGGTGGTCTATGGTCTGCCTGTTAAACACTAGCTTTCCCCCGCGATTTCACTAACGTAAAGTATACGATTTGTTTTAGTTTAGACCTGCGACTTCCTCCGTGTAATGTAAATCTGTTTGAAAAAAGAACAGGATTATTACATATCACACAGAAAATATCTTAATAGTGAAGTCATATTTAGGCTCTTTTATATAGGAACGTCGTTTTTTTGATGGGCATGGTCAAATCCGAAACTATAGAGAATAGCGAAAAATCCTTAATGGACTCTCGAGGCCAATTTTGATAAAAACTAAAACTGCATCATAAGATTAATAAAATAAATGACCTAGCCAGTAATTGAACCCAATGACATTGAGGACTAGAACAACTTACTGTATTTTTGCAATATCCGATTACGCCGCTAAGTTTGCCGTATGTTATAACTTCATAGAACACGATCCTTATGAGTATTTTTTTTCAAAAACCTAATATAAGGTGTATCAATAACAGTGTAAAATATGTTAGGAAGTCCGTTGGTAGGTTATGAAGATCACATTCTAAAAAAAAAACAAATAATAATAATACATTAATAGTTTACATTCTTGGAAAAAAACACCTATCATCAGTTGTATATTTACCTGCTGACCTACTTCTTAACCATTTAAAATTTATACCACTACTTTTGTTACACCTTATACAGATACATAGATAGTTTGGAGCTGCTATTCTTAACATTTAGCTCAAGTACAATTTGTGCTACTGTACTCCTTAGGTGGCAGTAAAATAATCATTAAATCTGTTCAACGGTTGAAAGTTATGGTGACATAAAGTTTCAGAGTAAAACGTTCAGGGATGCAGAGGACTTAGGTACATGGGGACGTTAAGCAGTTTTAACAGTGTTGGTGAAGACTCAAACAGTGGGACAACTATATAGGTATGTAGCTACCTTAACTGCCAAAATATAGGAAACATAATAAGCAACGCGGATTACAGTCTGAATTTCATTAACAAAGTTCTTACCACTATTGTTTTTTTTAATTTTACCATCAACTTACAAGACCCTTTTATTTATTATTTACTAGCTGTCGCGGCACATTTCGTACCGCCTCAGAATCAAATGTTTGAATTATTTATTTTATATTAGTTTTACATCTCACTAAATATTTACAAACAGCAAAATAAAAAAAAAACTTAAAAATAATATGAAAGCTGTTGAAATGTTTGAGAAAAAATAATTATCTTTATAATATTTTTAAATGAACTTGCCCATGTTTGAATTGTTTTCTGCTATTCAAGACACATTCAAAAAATCTAAGATCACAAAAGATCGGTTCACCCGTTCTTGCCGGATCTTCTCAGATGGACCAACATCCCGAATCATAATAATAATGCTTGTCACAATTATTTAAAAAAATGGATTTTTAACATCACTACCGGGTCCACCGTTCCAATTGGGACTTTTGTATGTAAATCGGGCCCGATCGGTAGCTATACGGATATTAAAATGCGGAAAAGGCATTGTTCTAAACTACCCCAAAATATAGAACACTACTGATTATATTAATCTTTGGGTAGGAGTGTGTACAACAATATTTTGAACAGAAAATAAATTACTCTTTTCAAGCTATAAAGGAACACTATATTCTGTGAAGTCTGACACTTGTACCTTATCTTACTGGTGGTAGGCTTCGGCCGTGGCTAGTCACCACCCACTGAACAAAACCATGTCGCCAAGCGGCCTAGCCGTGTTCCGGCATGATGTTCGGTGTTGCCATTCATGGATGGCGGGTCAGATCAGCTGCGCTGCATGTGCCTAGTTAATGTAGCGTCTCTTATCTACTGCCGCCTTCCTACCTAGGCAAGTATGCTCCATCGTAGATCTCATCGTCACTTACCATCAGGTGAGATCGAGATCAAATACTTGCCTAAAATGTAATAAAAAAAAATAAAAAAAATCGCTTTTAAAAAATAGCCAACTTACATGAAGGGCCAGTATTCTAAGGCCATACGATTCCTTTTGCTACTTATTCATTTTATAGTCATAATAATAGCAGCATAATCACACACCCAGCCCGTGCCGTCACGAATACGTTCCTGATTGGTATTTGATAAGGCTGCTCGTGTAAGCGGGTGCCCAATGGCAAGATTGGAGCTTTCACTTATCCACGAAGCGATGATAGCGCCGCGGGCAGAGAGGCTTCTGACGGCCCGCGTGCGAGAGACAAACGTATCTCTACTATTCTTACAAGTAGAATTTGCTCGAGAAATTCTTCTTTTGAAATTTCTTCATGTTATTGGCAACGAGTAAGTTAGTTATAGTATTAAAATGCTCGAGATTGTTGCTATGTCAATTGTTTACCTAGCAAAAGAACCTAAATTTAATTGGAAAGATACCGTTTTAATAAGCTAATGATATATGTTAATGCCTTTTCTGTTAGATATTTAAAAAAAATGTCGCTCGACATGCAACTTGGTATCTTGTTTTTACATATTATCTGATATAAATATTTTCATAATTGTCTACCAAACTCATATAAATTTCAGCAACTCTATGGAAATAACTTTTAATATAGTTTGGCAATGCGGCTCGGCTTTTAGTGATATACACTACAAGATGTACAGCAAAGGCGTCTCGTGGCGTAATATCATCCTACGGCAAACTCATAAGCTTAGCAAGATCCACTTACTTAGATTTTATTACAAATCTTAAGCGCCACCGATGCAATAATGCGAATACTTGTTATACTGAAGTACCTCTTTGTTTACCTCTATGAAAACCAATTTTCGGATAACTGTGGTTCTGGTGGGTAATTTGATTGTGGACAAAATTTCAGTCATATAACCAGTTGAGATAATTATGTTACTAAACTTCAAATAAAAAAAATATGAGCACAAAAATGAAGTCTGCATATGAATGGGTTCATTTTTAACCGACTTCTATTAATACCTATACTGCTATTTATAAAAAAAAACGCTGTAAGCTGTAACGAACAGAAGGAAATGCGCGCTTGAACGGGTGCTATGAGGTGGTAGATGTTATTGGGGTGACCCCACAGCATAACTAATTTGCGAGAGCATTTAGAGTACATTTTCGAGAATGGTTCAAGTATTTATATACTAACAGTGAACGTTCCACTTTAATTTATATAGCGATCGGAGCAGAGCTGCCGCCGAGTTTATGTATCTAGACTTAGCTATCATTAACAAAATTAAAGTTCAGTATTTATGGATGTTATTTTTAACAAACCATAGAGGTGCCTATTGATCAAATACTACACATTGAAATAAAACATTTTTTTCGGACTTGCTACCACCCACTAGCGATCCAGTAATTAATATAATTAAAGCCTAAGCCAAGCGCACTATTGCAAGACCTGAAGACACTGTTAGCACTTTCTGCGTAGATCGGTCCGCAAGCAACATCTAAATATGACGGTACCCCAGTTCAAACTCAACGTCGGACGTCAACCATCTCAGTCCACCCGTGACCATGGTTGCTGTAAAGCAGCCGAAACGTCGGGAACGGAAAAACATAAATTAAACGCTATAAAACCAGAAAAATGAGTTTTATTCCAATGCATAGAAGAGCCTTTATATTAAAATATTACTCTTTTTTACCGCAACTTATTGGTGAAAAGGTAACCTTTCCATAACAGTATTATTGCGTATGATGACCATGTTGCATAATATCCCACGAGACAGTGAAGTTATTTTAATATTCTCTTTGTGGCGTACGGTAATGTCCCCTGTCTAGAACCATGCTGCGGAGAAGCTTCGCTTAACCAACGTAGTTAGCAAGCATAGTTGTATTAACAACAAGGATATTGGAATTTATTGGATGTACGCAGACTCTGTCATTTATATACTGAAAGTAATTTATCGAGTCTGTCGCTTGCTATCTTAAATCTTGACTATGAATAAAAATCAACAACTCTTCATTTACATATTAATAGGATGAGGAGAAAATTGCGTCTCTGCGTATGGAATATAGCTTTTCTTTCATGTAAACGGTTGCGATAGCAAGCCAAATATTCACAAATGTTTTGTGGAACGTATCGCAAGAGATATGTTAGCTGCGACTCTATATTTTTTCTTTTATCAATCATATAGCGTTCGAGCAGGCGTTGATATTTTTTTTAACCAACTAAGTATATCATAATTTCTCGTTCACTACTAATTTCAAGGCAAGCAACCCAAGGTCCTTTACCAATGTCAAACTCTTAGCGGCCTGTCCCAATATTTAATCCATTAGCGACCAATGTCATCTAGGGCTATCGTCTCGATCAGTTAATAGCATTAGCACTAACAGGACAAAGTTTATTAAAAATATCCATGAAATTCGGTATTCATACTTGCCAACATCTGTTTTGCGTGATATCTGGTATCACCAATTATATGAAACCATATAAATAAAGCGATTAATCAATTCCTCTTTTCAGCAAAGGAAAAAAACTCAAAGCAATACACCACGGTAATAAGATATTCAAACAGCGATATATTTAGGTGAGTGACACTCAAAGCTTGGCCATTGTTTACCACCATGACTGATTTCCTCACATAAAGTTTGAGTGTAATACCTAAGGAAGTTATTTGGTTCCGCACGTTTCGACATTGAAATATGATGGCAATTTTCATGCTGCCGAATATACCTAGCGCGGTGACGGGCGCGGCTCAGTCAATCCTACTGTTTGTCGATCAACACGCGTCGTATCCGCTCAAATTGAAAATGTTATTTGACTCCGAGGTTAGAATTTATTGTAGTCAATTTTTGATTCTCACGACAGCCGTTTCTGACGGGAATTCAATAAATTTTCCGACAGGTTCTGATTCTGGATGCAAGTATTTTGAAGGAGGATGTAACAGAATATAGTAATTATTTTAACAAGACATGATAAAATAATCAATATGAAACTAAAAAAAAATAGTTGATGACCTTTTATTAAAACTAGCCCATTGTTTTGCAAAATGAAGAAATATACAAAAATATTTTTTAAAATACCTACCTATTAAACGAAACGTGACAATAGTAATATAACTAGCGCTTTGTTAATGTCCCACTGTTGGGAACGAACCTCCCGTCAATGTGAGGGGGCGAGAGACTAGTCCATGGTAAACCACGCTGGCCCTGTGCGCGTCGGCCGATTTCACACATCTTCCAAGGGGTTCTCTCAGAAATGAAAGTTTCCACGCGACGTTTTCCTTCACGTGCGATTAGCAAGTGATAATCATGGTTGAAAAATGAGATTCGCACATGAAATGCAGAAATCTCAGAGGTGCGAGCCGGGGTTTGACACTGCGATGCTCGTTACCGAGGCAAGCGTTCTACCAACATGGTTACCACTGCTATTAGACAATAATAATAAAACATGAAATGTTACAACAGACCAAAATAAATGCACGTAAACATATCCACCCATGATTATCCGACCGAACCCGAACACTACAATTAAGTACACAGTCCAATTCGCAACGAGTACTGTGTACCAATAACATAAAATAACATACCAGTCGAAATAGATAGACACTCATAAGCAGGCCGTACACAGCGAGTATTTTACTGTGTTCCAGAATCAATTCTGCAAAATGATAATTTTATTCATAGAGTTCCCGCTAGAATCGTATCGCTTACTTTGTCCGTGATTCCGTTCAGAAATATTTTATGAAACAAACGTTCTTGTGCACATGCCGCTAAATGCGGCGGTGGTCCCGGACTGGAGTGTTCTGGAAACGGTAATGAAGGCAATTATCAAGTTTTTGTTCGCGTTCGAGTATTTAATTAATGGGCGGCGGGTTGCTTGCCCTTGTGAGACAGTATATGTTTGTACTTAAGTATCCATAGCGTTACAAAGACATCAAAGCATTGAGAAGATTGTGCCTGTATATAGATACATATTATTATTAAACGGTATGGGATCGTTACTAATAGTTTTTTTTTTTAACTTATTACGTGGACAACAACATTTAAATATATATTTATCCCTATGTCCGTCTAACCAGGCATCAAGCAAACAATATTATATGGCTTTTAATGAGCTTTACCTGTCATAACAAAAACTTAAGTCCACGCGAACTTAGTCACAGGCACAGTTAGTTAATAGGCTTAAAAATATTTCCTGTAGTTTCTTACTTGTTTAAAAATTGAATTTAGTATCCAAAAAATAGGGTTCATTGCATAATAATATCCCGTAGGTGAAATCACAATTGAATAGGTAATATTGAATATATAATGTATTATTAAGCACCCAATTTATTCAGTTTAATGTGTATTTTTAAGTACATTTAAAAAAAATGTATCAAATAGTTTAATTATATAAATATACACATGACCAGTTCTGTTAATTAACCGCTACTCTGAAGTCGGGCTAAAATTTTTGCATTCCATCGATTCCATTAAACAAACTGATAGGATATTTAATGGACGAGTTTCACAAATGAGAAATTATGATTCAAATGATTGATGTACATTTTATTCATTGAAGCAAGAGGCGTTTTAATTAACAACAATGTTTCAGAGGGCAAGATTTGGTAGACATTGAAACATGGCATCTCATTTCGGTGGACCTTGTAAACAAGAAGAGCTATCAGTCAGGCTGACCTCATAGGGAATATAAACTAGGCATCTCCATAAATCTTTACTAATATTGTAAGTGCGAACGTCCTTTTTTTTATTCAGAAATTAATTTCTTGCGCGAATATTATGTACTTGTTACATTCTTTGCATGATTTCAGTCTTTATCAGGAATGACAAAGGTGACCTATTAAATCAATATTTCTATATAAAGCTCTACTATTATTTGTATCGATGACAACGAATGTAGATGATTCAAAACTAATCATTTTGTACCATATAACTGTATGTAAAGTGCGAGTTTATTTTAAAGCCAACCGTATACTGTATAGTCTACTGTATTTACCGCCGGCTAGAGGCGCTTTTCAATCTTCCCTACAAAATGTCTAAATATGTTGACTATAAATTATACGGTTAGCTCGCACTTGGCGTGCTGACTTGAATATCCATCTAGTTTAATGCTTAATCAAATGCGAGTAAAACCAAAAGTAAACGCTAGTGGTTCATAAAGTGGGCAACAGAGGCAAAGAATGTGCCCGAAGCACGCCCATGAGTAATGGCAGACATCGCTCCTCACTCCTTATGAACTGCAGTATATCCACGTCGAACAAATTTCACTTGTTCTTCGTGAGCTAATAGAAATTTAGGGAGACGCTCTACTGTTGACTAGAACGAAGTGCAATTTGTCTGAATACAATACAGCAGTCGAATCACGAATGGATTGCATGACATATTTCCAAGGTTTTGAGTTTTCAATTCGACATAAGATCTACAGATGAATAGCAAGAATTATGTATAACAAAATATTTGTGTATTTTCTCATTTTTGGATTTAACATTATGTATGACTAAAAGCATACCAACATCTGATATATGTATATGAAGCAAATTCATGATAGTTACTCCATTTATAACTCAGGAAAGGGTGCGCCGATTTTTATAATCTTGGATTTTTTTAATTAGTCTTCGCGCAGAATAACTATTAAAACATTGGAAAAATCACTAAAAATATAGATACTTTATTGAGGCGGTACACAGTTTGCCTGGATCGTTGGTAGGAAAAAATCAAGCAGAAAAATACACTGTAAGATTATTAATTAAAATCATATTTGTACCTAAGGTATATATAACACTCGTAATTAGTAATAATTATGAAGCAGATAAAGCATTAATGCTGTCTCAAGGGAAGCACAGATACAACCTGAGGGCATTCGTTTAATATTGAATGTGGGCGGGCGTATACCAATTAACGAAAGGTTTAAATGGAACATGCGCTTTGTTCTAAACGCCAAGTACAGCCACACGAGTGTTTTCCAAATTTAAATTTAGAAAAGGTTTATTGAGTTAGGTATTTTCTTAGTGTTCATTATATTTCTTTAATACCATAAACATTTGCGCATTTTTTTAAATGTTTGGCATGTTTATCTGATTTCTGCACGGGCTTCTTGGGAAAACTAATAGACGGATTTTGATGAAACTCGGCATGGTAATAGCTTATAACAATATCCACATCAACATTGAAGATACTTTTGTTCCGGAAAATTATAGGGTTGCAACTGGTAAAAAACTAAAGTCATAGGTACTGCCAGTATGTATTCCATAACTAACTAGTATTTTAATATCTAAGCGACTATAATCAAGTTAATACCTGGCCAGTGGGGTTAATTTGGCCTTGTCTCTTGATATTTGGAGAGTCCAAAACCCAGCAGTAGAACATTCAGAGTTTAATTATTATTTCAGGCATCTGAAATTTCAGTTTTTGCGCCCACCCCACACTCATTAACTGTACATGTGGTAAAAGTGCCATCTCATGTGACATCAATACAGCGTGTTAGTGTTATTATCCCGTGAAATGAATAAGTTCCCACGGAACAGCAAAAAAAACAAATATTTTATGAGACGAATTATAATGGAGTTTATTTAGCACTATGATAGATTATAAAGGTCATTCTCGCGTGTATTATATTACCTTGATGTAAAGTATCCAAAATTAACAAAAAAAAATACACCGCGAATATCATGCAAAGAATCTGTTTCGCGAGAATATTATTACCCATAAAAAGATCAATATTTAGGATAAATTGTATACCGGGATATAGTAAGGTGCCCAGTAAAGCCAAAAAAACTGGTTTACGCAAAGACAATCAGTTTTACATTGTGTAAAATGTCAACCCAGCAAATGAACAGTGATAGATAGTGAATAGGTCCCAATTGCCCTTATCTGTCCATAAAGGCTGTGTCTAGTCATTACATGGGACCACCGAGCACATAGATTATAATGTGTATATGCCCCACTAACTCTAACATAGGTAAATTAGTAGCTAGACAGTCAATCACGCTCCAGTTACCTATAATTATCTGATGGTTCAACAAATTAAGTGGCTGACGCATAGCAATCCCTTTGGTACTGGTTACGTAATAATTGTACGACACTGATAAGTATCTAGTGGGCATACTAAAGCATATAGTGTTGCTTTCCGATCCTAATACGTTTATAGCACGGTCATAGTATGGTACGGTATAGTGGGCAGACACTTTTAGACTTTTGATAACTCGAAAATAATTTCCAATGAATTAGCAAATGTGATTATTTGTGTTTTGTTTTTTTTAATTGCCATACAAATTGTGGTGTCTGACTAACGCTGTATAATTTAAGTACCTATTGTGAGTGTGACAATGTTTGTTTGATTTGCTAATCTCTTTCTTTAATGTAATTTTAGCCGCATACATAGTACCGAGAGACGAAATTTAATAGTTACGTCTATTCAGAGAGAAAGGGAAACCGTTTGCCACAGCCTCCCCAGAGGCCGAACATTTTGACCGTAATCAGGCTAATGGACAAACCCTGTGTCCGATCCTCACAAGAGGTTCTATTCAGCTGACACTTTAACAACCTTATTTTGTTTATATACACTTACTTAGTGCGTAAGTACGGTTGAGTAATACCCAACGTTATTAATAAAACACGATATTGTACTTAGGCGGCTGGACCGGTGACTATTTAATGAAGGCTAGATTTCTGGTCTAATAAATTAATTTGATTTTGTATATACCTACTCGGAGAATGATTGTTGTTTGAAAACCTCGTATACAATCTGGGTGTTTTCAAGTCGAGAGTGAACAGGTACCTTCTAGGCAAGTATGCTACATCGTAGATCTCATCGTCACTTACCATCAGGTGAGATCGAGATCAAATACTTGCCTATATTGCATGCAATAAAAAAAACGGTCTTATAAATATAATGAAGGAAATAATTAAAAAGACTACAAAGAAAATTATTAATATCCCGAATATACGTATTGATGTTTTTAAACTTTTCGTGCAAATATTTTCGAATGTATACATTGATCTACAATGTATAGGTACAATTTTAATGAACGCTCAATCTCTTTGATATAAATTAATTCTAAAATCGCAAATATTTTTCAACGAAATTTTACTCAAACCAAAATGGAAACCGCTCAAAGGTAAGTTTGATAAGTAAGTACCCATGTTTCATAAACCCATTCGCGATTATATTCCCTCAGTTGCCGGTACACGTATAAATCACAGTTCCATCTCTTTAAAACGAGAGGTATTCATATTTGAATAAATTCTCAGTTGCCTTTGTGGATTTATGCAATTTTGATATAAATAGAGATTTCGTAGCTTATAAGCAGCTAGGTATAAGTACGTTGAGTGAAATATTTATTTTATTTTGTATAGACCTAACTTATTTTTTTTAACAAATTTCAACTACAATCCTCCGAAGTATTTCACCACTGTTTCTATGACTATAGCTATAATTGGCTGGTATATTGTAGGATCATATATAATATTGAAGATATATCAAAGTAAAGGGTTCAGCAGTATTTTTTAAATTATTACCTTATTGCGGAAGAACTCCTAGATTGATTTTAATGGGGTTTTCACCTATTGTTTAGCTAAATTTTTTACTAGAGCTAGAATTAGGATAATTTGTTGCAGAGCAAAATTATAGATTGACAGTTACGGGTAAACCCACAGTGAAGGATTAGCCAAGTAGGAAGAGTTAACAAATGCTACGGGCATCGCGCGAAGGGGGTCCGCGCCTGTGCGCAGAAAAAAAAAATCGCCAGACGAACACCCCAACTAATCGGTCACATATTAAGCAACACTTGGATAATGGGTACCGCACCATGGACCGGGGGCAAACCCAGTAATTAATACTCATCACACAAAGTTTGTCCCTGGATTTGAACCGGAACACTCCACGCAGAAGGCAAGGCAACTAGCAAATGAGCTAATCAGGTCATCGTTGTCGAAAATCTACAAGTAACATATGTAGGTATGGTATACCAATTACGGTCCAATGGAAAGACGTAGTATTTATGCTAATAGTGAGTGCTGGCTGATTCACTTTAATACTTAAAATATAACAAGGGCGCATATGCCCTTTTGGTACAGGCCCCGCAGTGGCTTAATCTAGCACTGAATCGCAAGTGTAGTATGTAACTTTGCACTATGTCCATGTACAGTTCATCAAGCAGTTTTATCGCAGAGTGCGATCGGTGCGCTGTTTGCTTTACTTGGGCCGCTTGTCACCGAGGCGTCGTTTTACACGAGTGAGGATTTCTCGCTTGACTGTACGTGGGGTTTGCGCTCAATACATTTACGTGTTTGCATAGTACATGCACGTTAAATTCGAGAATGTCGTGGTTTTGTGCATGTGAACTAGTATACGTTGCTATGTAAGAACGAAATGCGGACGAAAGATCTTCTGATATTATGTAATATGCCTACATACGTGATATAGGTAAATTTTCAGACAAAAAACGAATGTCCTTAACTTTGTATTTGAACCTCCTTTTAATTGTAGCTACTATTTAACTCAAATATGCTAGTAGATATCAATTTAAGAACGTACTAATCATATTGTCTAATATATAATGTATTTAAACATTAAAATTGTTACTTTTATGAGAGTAATTTGACTCGCAAATTACATTACATACATTCAATAATACAATTTATAACAGCGTTACAACAACATTATCGATATTGTTATTTCAAAGAAACCGCAATTTCACGTCAATTAACTAACGAGGTAACTTGTAGCATGAAAATCACGAACTACGTAGGTACCCCTGTGGTTTGCGTATACGTCACCGTTGTTTATAGTTGGCCGTGTTGTGCCTACACTAGCGCCGGAATTATATCTCGGCTATGCAGGTGGGCTGGGCCAGTACAAACGAGGTGGTTGACGAGATAAGAGCGTTCACGTAAGTGCTACCATTGTTGTCTCGAACAATAACCCCACCGGCATTATCTGCAACACGCCGGTCGTAACGACCTAATGGATGCCCCGACGAATACAGCCCCCGTAATTATTTTAATTTTCGCTAAGTAGACGCCAAAGTACTTTTTGATCCTTTTATCCTTGAAATTTAAGTAAATATCCGAATTAGGGGGGAGTTGTTACGGGTTTTTGTTTTCTATATTTTGTGTCGCTGATCTATTGCGTGTTGTGTAATTGGCAGAGAGATTTTGTGTACAAATTTATAGATTTATTTTTGTCAATTTACAAGGATATAACCAAATACTTTCCTCTGAGTACATGATTTGTAATGCCATTGTATGTTGATTAAAGCTTCAATTCATTTGAGGGAAATATCTCTGTAATAGATTGGATTATGAATAAATAAATTACCCCCAGCGCACGTGAGCGTCTAAATACTTCGACTATATGAGTCTAGACGCTCGCAAGTCTAAATTCTCCACATTTTCGAAACTTGACAGACAGAAGGACTAAAGACAACTATGTCATTGGACTAATTTGTCTACGTCTCAGCGCTCAAGACCTAGCTCTTGCATTAGTTAAAGCTTAATACTAATTTTGAAACAAGCACCACTTATAATACTCGCAGCAGTCGGCACAGGTATACTGCAGTGCGGCAATGGTAGGTATATGGTCCCGAAGGACATGAGGGAGACTTTTATGCTTCACCAAACTTTAGACAGACGTGATAAAGACAACATGTTTGACATCCTATATTTATAAATACAACTTAAGTATTGTGGTCGTTTGTAAAAATCCTACAAATTTCTGTTCACAATGGACTTAAAAGTAAACAATGCTCCCAGGACAAATGCGATCTAATAAAACTAACTCTGGTTTAAAGAGAATAAATCGTTAGTTGTGCCTTTACTGCATCATGGAGAGGGAGGACTAAGCTTAGATCGCCCTATATCGCAAAACAGATGTCTCTATATCCAAGTAAGTACACAGCTTTGACTCCGAGATATAGCGTGTAGTTTTTATTTTGTTTGAACGATATTTTTTCCGTAGAATGACAATCAACTTTTTTTTACCCTCCCATACCGTATATACCCATAATATTAACGATTGTACACACATTAAGCTGAAAGCGACTTACATGAATTGGAAACGTCAACGTGTAAACAGGTTATTATTACAGCGTTTCAGGGACACGGTTTTCAGCTTAATTAATGATCGCTCTGTTGTTAGGAAGGCACTTTTGTGGCACATTTGACATGCTCGCCCTTTCAACTTAATCCAATTTGATGAGCATCACTTTTATAATACCGGAATTTGAAATGGAAATGGGTATGGCATAATACGTGCCTGTCGGAATTAATCATTCATAATATTTATAGAATAATTAATAAATATATAATTAATTCGTTGAATTTTAAGTAAGACCAAAGGACAAAGCCCATGCCTGGTACCAATTTGTCTCATAGATATATTTTTTTTTGTTATTGTACTTCTATTTGAAAAAAGAATGTGGATTTAAATAAAGATTTCAAGCTATAAAACATTATCAATTAGCCCCTTTCTTTTGTTTGAAGTCCCTACAGCGTTAATCCCTAAAGCATTAAAGTTGAATTTAATTGACATTTATGTCAATAACAATCATTCGCGGCAAAATATCGTGCATTTTTCTGATAATGTATTTACAAATCATGCGAGAAATTGTATCAAATATTTATCTCTGGAATTTTAGTTATATCAATAGACAAGCGAAGTGGTATATCATACAGTACCAATAATGTGTACCTATTTAGAAATATTATTCCACTATAGCTAAATTCTAATTAAATCAGTAGAGCAATTACGCGAATGTAAATGGTGACCAATAATTCTGATATGTATCTAGAACGGTAACGCAGCGATCCGATATTGCAGCCGACTGCAGTATCATCAGCGGACTTCATTGGCAGAACGTAAAATGCAAATGTGCCTCATGTCTAAGCTACGTATATGTATCCAACAATGGTATGTTTCCGTAAAATTATTATTACGAATTTATCAAAATATTATCTTAATGTAACAATAATAAAATTAATATACAAATGAAACTACATAAATATAACTATTTATATGTAACACATAGTCGTGTTAGTTACAATATTTATACGGATTGGCGGATTTTTATGATCTTTTATTTTTTGAATTTGTCTCCGCCCCAAATAGCCGAATAAGTATTAAAACATCGGAAAAATTGCAAAAACAATAATCATGAAGACAAGTAATTTATTTCATACGAGTGCAAGTATAATATATATTTGAAATGGTTTCCGCTACTGTCACAATCTCTACAAAATTGTAGAATATGAGCGACCTAAGTCTATATTTTACGAGTATATCCTAAAATATTACTGCTTGACACACGGATAAAATATTTATCAAGCATTTATCATATTTATCTGGCATGCTGTCATTATAACAGTTACAACAGCAAGTAGCCATTGTAATAGGTAAATGGATTAAAATTTAATGAGCACCTACTTCATATTTATTTTAATTTTTTTTTATTACATTATAGGCAACTAGTTGATCTCGATCTCACCTGATGGTAAGTGACGATGAGATGTACGATGGAGCATACTTGCCTAGAAGGTACCTTATTGATGTAACTATTGCAGAAATATGGAGAAGAATATATTATGGTAAAAACTGTGTGCTATATTACAACAGTATATAACGTAATACAATATATTGCTGCTGTCGCTCCCCGCACACGTCACGCGACGAACTTGCTCGACCATCTCCGCGGTAATGTATCTTCGTCATTATGTTCATTCAACTAAAAGCACTCGATCTCGTAAAACGATTGCTACTCGTATTTGTTCACATATCTTCACTTAATTTAGTTTTCAGTACAGCGATCTTTTTCACCATGTATGTGTAAGTATGAGAGATTAAAGTACAAACAAGAATGCCTTAGTTTACATTAGACATCGTAAAATGACATTTATTTTTAGAAACAAATATAGGGCTTTTGGGTAACCATTTCTGAATTTATTTTCAACAAACCCTTTAATAGACCTTCTAATCCTAGGGTTTTGAAACCCATGAAAACACATTAAATATGTCAACAAACGAATGCCTGTGAACAAACAAGGCTTGGAACCTATTGTTCTTAATTCCGATCTCATTTCGTTGGCCTCATAAAATTTAAAAAAAGAACACGAAGCCGTCGGTAAGGTGCCTATATTTTAATGATGCAATAAATTATATGACCTGCGTACACAAACGATACCTACCTAGGAAACTAGAAACGCAAATTCTGTGTACAGAGCCCCTAGTTCTGTATGATTTATGGTGTTTACTCAAGCGACGGCGTGTTTAATAACCCACTGAAAGGTATATGTACGTATGTAAATGTGAGCAAAGCACCCAATTTACATAGGCAGGTATGTACATGGTTATGTTTTACTTTCGTGGCGGTATACAGTAATATCGATGTATAGTGTAACGTTGCGTTTTCGTTCAATTAGATACCGGGACAATAGGTACTAACGACACTTTAAATCTTCCACGCGTAATTTCTCATTAAAATAAAGGCACACTAGGAACTGGTAACGTAAACACATAACATACACGCGATAAAATCTGTATAATTAGCTTTATTTCAATGTGTAGTATTCGCGTAAATATAAGAAATCAATATGTTATAACTACATAAAATCTACACATGTATACTTTTTCATCCCAAATCGGCTTATAAAAAATCCCTGCTAAGAGCATATCAGCGGTCCGATGAAAAATTGAAAAGTGATATTTGCAGTGACGTCGTAACCCTGGCTATGTAAGTTCAGAGAAAAACATAATATGTTAAAAAACTATCCGAAATCTGATGTGGGCTCCATCCATCATACAAGGCGACAGGGGCGAAGGCTTGTCGACCCTAATCGAACCCCATAAACATAATATATAAGCGACTATACCCTTGTATCTCCGCATATTCGATACTTTATTTGTATCCTAAAGATACACCGTCTTGGATACATAATCTGCATTTTTAATTATCTTCCGCACTAAAATGACGTTATCGCAATCCTAGCAATAAATAGAACTATCCCTCTGATATACTGGATCCGTGTCGTTTGTTGTACCTAAAGAAATGTTTTTTTCCTTTTTTTCTTTCCTAGTTATATGTAGATGATGACTAAGGCCAATCACAAAATACGGCCAAGTTCGCCGACCGCACGTGGTTATAAGGGCTCTGCACTGGTATATCCATATATCTAATCCATAGCTTAAATTTTTTTGAGTACAATATGTAAATGTACTGAAATAGTGTGACTTTTGATATAAACTTCTATGTGGCTCTCTACTTTAATAGTTTAGAAATTACGCCGCTTGATCACGGCCCGTGAAATATAAACACTGAATTTCGCCTCCCTTTTAGCGTTCATGCCATCTTCTTCATCCAAGTTAAATTTTCGTCTTATATGAGACGGTTAACTTTCCTGTTCGGTATATTTTATTCGTCCAGGTCTTTACTTCATATTCATGACTTTAAAAACCGTTCACCATCCGCAGTTGGGGGAAACAAATTGAAACACACGCGTTCCCTTGTTCAATAAAAGGGATTTTTCTAAATTGAACTCCACCAAGGCCGGGCCTGATTTATTGGCTGAAACGATTTGCATTATTTATAAAATGTAACTGTTGTATCAAATTAATTGTCAGTAAATAACGGCCGCAGCTCCGGCGGTGTTATTAACTGACAATAAATCCAGATTTATTAGACACTCTCGATTTTAATCAGATATAGTTATCTGCAGGTAATAAATTATAGAATGATTTGGGTCGTTGTTATAGGTCTTTCTGTAGTCACGCGGGATTAATAAAAATGGGGAGGATAGGTGGAGTAGAATTCAGACTCGCTAGTGTAAGTGATAATAATATAATTAAAGGCATAACCTAATAATTTAAGATTGGTTACCCTATGAGGTTATGTCTCGTGCTTGTGCCAGAAAAGTTCACGTCAGGTGTGAGGGAACTCATAACCTCTCTATCGGGACCGCCCGCCCTCGTAGGGCGATAGGGCCCCCTAACCACTAGACTAGTGACGCTTAAAATTATTGGCGGTGCTGGGTATTACTTAATTATACCTAAAATAAATGGGCATTTCTTAATTTCCTATTTGTACCGATGTTATATATCAACATTAGTAACAATTATCTACCACGTTGAGCATCATCCACTTCCATGGACTAATTTCAGCAGTTGCCGTTCCATAAAGTGTTTAAGTTTGCTCCTCAAACTGAAATCCCAAAACGCTTCAAATTTATGTTCAAATAGCAGGTCCAATTATTAGTCTGGTTAAACAAACATTAATAGAAATAAAGTTACCTACTCCTGCTAACTATGGATATTCCGTAACGACTCAAGTTCGCCGGGAAATGCTTCGGGATTGTACTTAAATTAGGTAAATAATATGGTAACCCCATTCTATATAACTCATATTCCTTATTGATTTCTTATATTCACGCGAATACATACATTGATATACATTGAAATAAAACATTTTTTAAGGATTCTATCGCGTTGACCATGGTTGCTGTAAAGCAGCCTAAACGTCGGGAACGTAAAAACAAAAAATAAACGCTATAGAATCCTTAAAAATAGTTTTATTTCAATCATATTCCTTATTTTTATATACAATTATACATAATTCTTATTGTTATTCCGCTTGAAGAAGTTTATTTGAATTCGTCTGCATACTTCTATCAAAGTTTATATAAGTATTTTTTTTCGTTCGTATCAACGATTATATTGTATTTGTATAGTAATGGCCGCCGAAGTGGACGATTAAATACCGTTAGGCAAATAGGAATAGGTTACCAACTATACAATCGTATGTTAAGAAGATAAGAATCCACCGTGTAGACCCAACCCTGTACTTTACAGAAGGCGGAACCCACTAAGTTGCGAACTCCTCACAATAAAGTTATCTCTAACGATACAAATCTCAATTGCTCGGTGTGTATAGAGTAGCAATTTGTCTGTGGTTTGCCGTGTGTTTTATCAATCTTCCGATTGCTACGTTCGCTACAAGCGGTGCTCGAGTTCCCCGCCTGTGTACACGCGATTCTTCAACTGAGTAAACTGTAATAGTACTTAGACGAGGGTATAATTTTTATTATTATTCTGTTCTACTGGTTGAATGATTTTAACATCAGTTTTTGTCGATCCTTAGCGGTCTCATTAAAACCAATCTTTGTCATAGTCGATCGTTCCTATGGCGACAATTTATTTTCTGGTCCACAGCGGCGTCTACTTTCATTTTGCAATAGTTATATTGACCCATCTGTACGGATTCTTTATAGTCATATGACCCCCCTTTTTCCACTAAAGTTCGGTTGTCTAAAAACCAAGTTGTAATCAATTGACAATGGCATTAGGCAGTATTTTTCATAAGATAAGTCTCTTATTCCTGTTTTCGAACACAGTACCTATTTAGAATTATTAATTTAAAATGTCTTAATGTTATGAGGATGTGTGTGTTTGTTTTGTTTCGATATTTTATAACATGTCCTATTTTATAAATTACATCGCTTAAATAAAGGTAAATCATTAATACTTTTGCTTCTCAGTGGTTAGTATATTTATTGTTAAACATTTAACGATGTGAGATAAAATGATTGCTTTTTTAAATGGGCTAGAGGACATTCGAGCACAAAGCGGCAATTGTTATCGTTGGCAATGCTGCTACTGGGGTGGACGTTGACTACAGCGGGGCACGCCCCCTGGCGCCGATACAATGCCAAATAAGTTATTATTTAGTAGTATGGATACACCCAATAAGTATATAATAATAGTTGTTTGTTCCTAAAAGGATAAGTTCGTATGGTACATTCACTCATACGTAGAATAGTTTCACACGTCATGTTAAGAACATTTTTGCTTTTTCTGGCTTAGTAAAATTTACATTACTAATGATTTCTTATATTTATGCGTGTTATTTCATTGAAATAAAACTAACTTTACGTCCTCCCGTGACCATGGTTGCTGTAAAGGAGCTGAAACGTCGGGAACGTAGAAACATAAAACGATCGCGATAAAATTAGTTTTATTTCAATTTAAATTACTAATTGATCATTCAAGATTTAAATTTTGAACTCTACTTCTATCCTTAGCCTTATAGGTTCACATACAAAAATATTTGCAAGCAAGAACAATTCTAAACGTTAACAAAAAGAGTAGTAAAATCTTGTAATAAATAATAAATACAGTGAATATTTTATTTTAAACCTGGAACTCTTATCTTTGTTATAAAATTCGTCGATTAATACCGAAACTCGTAGCTGATAACATTTTCCAGCTCCCTTAACCAGTAGGTAGATAGTTGGTTCCCAAACAGTGGCCGAAACGACGGTCGTTCCAACTTTACCTATTATAATTCTATAACAATAGCAATTTCCACACCGAATGGCGGTCAATACCCTTAATAAATATTAAGGGCCTCAAATTGGGACTTTTCATTCTGTCCAAACAATGGTAGGAATATCAAGACAACCTTTCCAAAATTGCTTGCAACCTTAGAGGGGTTTCGTTTGTCGAATTATTTCTGCTCTAGTATTCTGTTTGCTCTCTTTCCTTCATCACAAATGGATATA
This sequence comes from Pheosia tremula, assembly GCA_905333125.1. Lineage (NCBI taxonomy): Eukaryota > Metazoa > Arthropoda > Insecta > Lepidoptera > Notodontidae > Pheosia > Pheosia tremula. The sequence goes on along the minus strand of HG995404.1, from coordinate 5,704,038 downwards.
TTTGAATGGAAGTTATTACTGACTTTTTACCGTTTTAGGGACTGATTGGAGTAATGTTTTGTTTTGCAATACAACCATATCAATATTCCAATATAAATCTCAAGGGCAAATAGGTATTTACTGACAGAACTTTTATGAAATACTATCTACTAAATAAGTTGTGGATAGGGTTTATCCACAACTACATACAGTACATTGTTAAATATCGCCTAAGGAAAACTAAAAGAGTAAATGAACCATATCCATGATTGCGAATCCACTAATGCAAGGGCAATTATTTCTATCACACTATCAAAGAATTGGCTATCAGTACACACAATTTTCCGATTATACGTAACTGCAGTGTATGAAGATATATGGTACAGCTTCCATAGTTACCAACCGAACCGCAATAGCCAACATAGCTGTATATACTGCAACACGTAGCAACGACACTGGGGGATGTCTCGTATGTGCACACTGTCACGTGTCAAACGGACTGTCCAATTGTTAAATGGATAGCCAACGTCCGCTGAGTGAGTCGATAGCGCCGGCGGGACAGAGTTAAATCTGTACTCTGATATACATAATTGAGATCTTACATTCTATACAATCCATACGGTATACTAAGGTGTGTGTATACTAACCTGCATGTCTGAGAGAACCCCTCGATAGATGTGTGAAGTCCGCCAACCCGCACTGGGCCAGCGTGGCGGACTATAGCCTAAACCCCCTCGCATTGAGGGGAGGGCCCGTGCCTAACAGTGGGACATTAAAGTCTTGTTATTATTATTATTATACTAAGGTGTAACAATCGTTTTGTGTTAAATATAAGCTGAGTCGTAAAGCGAAAGCCTTTGCTCAGTATTACATAAAATACGATAAAAAACAGGGGTAAACAACTAAGTCATACCGGTCACTTTAATGTACAAAAGTAATGTGTTAATTTTGTTTGTTTTTTTTTTATAGAACGTGATCCAATTGCTTTGCACTATACTTACGGTATAATTTTAAAATTTTAATAATGTGATTATTGTTTTTAATTTGGTCTTTATAACTGAAATATATTCTCTTAAAATATTTTACGCTATATCTTTGTTACACATTGTATGCCAGAACTGCTGCAACACCCAGGCGTCATATTTCATTAATTATTAAGTAGACACGTTAGTTATACAGAGTTATTCAGAAAGAGTATATAAAACTTTGAACCTGAGCTTTTTAGCGGATTTGTAACCAATAAGTATAGTTAGTATTTCGAAGTCTGTTTCAAAAAAATATGGTCAAATAACAATAGTCATTTCATCGAAAACAATGTTCATTTTTTTATAATTAACATATCGAAATTCTGACTTTAAACTAACTAACTAAAACACTAAAGAAACTTAGGTTTAAAGGTTAGTATACTCTTTCTGAATCATTCCGTATATGCTTACTTTACACTATAAATCGTAGTAGATAGTTGCTACGCCGTAATTCGTATGTGAAACATGCGGATATATGCCTACATGGAATTTCATAACTGATGGTAGGGATTTATGCATGAAAACACATGGTAATTACCTTCCTTACTGTGTACACATCCGCCTTTAATACTTTGGTGGAAGGAAACATCATTAACGATGTTAACATTGAGTTAAAATATAGTTTATATACGCTGATATTAGATGTATTATTATCATGAAAAAGTATCATAAAATATTTCAAAACTATATAAATGAAAAATGCGTATAGTTATGATATTGATTTCTTATATATAAAATCTGTAAAATATTTATTATTATTCGCGTAAATATAAGAAAACAATATCAAAAGTATACGTTCAAAATAATATTTATTACCTACCCATAGTACGCCTGTAACCTCTAGTATCGAATTAATAATCAGTGTTGATGGGGACCCTCTACAATTTGAGACTTCCATCAATATAGTTAAGTGCGAACGATAGCACAATTTTATTAGCTACGTATCCTATAATTTACGATACAAATTAAAACGAAAAATAAAAAAGAAAAGATTTTCTTAATTGGATGCCAAGGTGAAGATAACTCGCTTCGAGCCAAATAGTCAGCTCGTTGCGTGACTAGCCCAAGATTTATGACTTAATAGGCAAGTCCGCGTTAAGTAGGCCTTAGATAAGGCATTTGTAAGTGATTGTCGGCGTTCACAACAATCGTAATTACTCCAAACTGCTATCTTCGCTCAGCCACACGCGATCTCTTTCATCGCCCAACTTGAATTGTGCTAATTGCTTCCCGGCCCTATTTCACAAATCATTGCTTTTTGGTGGGGCGCTTTTTAGCGTTCGTATTGAAGTGGGGTACGTACTCTGGATATGTTTAGCGACGGGATGTAAAGCTGCATTTATTATTAAATATAGGTCGCGGTCTTAAATAAAATATGTAGGGGCTATAGCATACAAATTCTAATATTATTTGAATTCTTATGCCCTACATTTCAGTATAGCTTACGGACTTACTGGTGACAACCTGATAATAATTGACGTTATTGCCAAACAGTTGTTTCCATACATAGTTTGTACCCGTTCCCGGATAAATTTTAAATCCCACTAATATTATAAATGTGAAAGTTTGGATGGATGGATGTTTGTTACTCAATCACGCCAGAACCGCTAAACGGATCTGGATGAAATTTGGCACAGAGATAGATTATAATCTGGAATAGCACATAGGCTTACTTTTTATCCTGGTAAAAAGGATATAACTTTTAATCGCGGGTAACACCGCGGGGCGCAGCTAGTAAATAATACATTTTAAGACAACGAAAATAATGATAAAACATAAAATATTTTTCAGTTTTAATTATGGGGCTGTTATACGTTCTTCCTTTTGATACCGTCGATTGGATGTTCTAAAACATGAGAACAATAAACGAGGGTCCATTGTATTCAAGGATTGTCCGTCTGTTAAGATGAATAAGGTTTCGGGATAAATAATAGGCGTAAGTTTTAATATCAGTTTACAAATAATGAAACCAATAAGGCAACCGATTAATTCCTCGATAAGAAAATAAAAAAGCAGCATTTCTAGGGTATATAAACTAAATTACCTAAGTTTTTCCTCAAGCCATAGCAATCCCACTTCCCACTAATATTATATATGTGAAAGTTTGGATGGATGGATGGATGTTTGTTACTCAATTACGGCAGAACGGCTGAACGGATCTGGATGAAATTTGGCACTCTGATAGATAATTGTCTCGAATAGCACATAGGCTTTACTTTTTATCCCGGTAAAATGTATGGTTCCCGTGGGATAGATTTGTTTTAATTTTTCAAAGAGCAAGGGATCGACATGATTTTTTGCATAGGTAGAATGTGAAATTTAATACGACCGTGACTTTGTTTGTTTGTGTGTAACGCTTTCACGCCCTAACAACTCAAGCGATAATCATCAAATTTTGCAAACAAAGGGTACAGAAAAGGACATAGAGGAAAAGGAAATACTTGTTAATCGCGGGTAACACCGCGAGGCGCAGCTAGTAAAATATATAACAAACTTTTAGCAGTTTATAACGACGTAGAACGACGTATATAGGTAAACATAATAATATAACGCTACTAATGCTCTGTGATCTACAAAGTCAGGGTAATCCAAATATCTAAATTTACATTTTCATTTCCATTTGACATGAAGTTTTAACGAATATCCATCGTTAAATCCGACAGTTAGAATGAAATACAATTTCGTGGGTCCAATTAGTGAGTAACATTGAGTCCCAACCAGTGTTGCTGGCTTTAATTGGGGGAAATTAGAAGGAATAAGGATATTGGAAAAAGTCCATAGCAAACGAAACTCAAAGAACTAGAAGAAAATAAAAATGAAACGAGTTATCTTTGGCGATAAAGGTACTATTGAATAAGACAATATGCACTGAATTACTCCATGATAAAATGTTTAATTAAACAGGAACACACTAAACCCGATAGTCCTATTAATTAAATATAAAATAGGGCTGTATAAAATATACACGCAAAAAACTTTTTTTTTTTTTATTACATTATAGGCAAGTATTTGATCTCGATCTCACCTGATGGTAAGTGATGATGAGAGCTACGATGGAGCATACTTGCCTAGGTAGGAAGGCGGCAGTAGATCGAGACGCTACATTCACTAGGCACATGCAGCGCAGCTGATCTGACCCGCCATCCATGAACGGCAACACCTAACATCATGCCGGAACACGGCTAGGCCGCTTGGCGACATGGCTTTGTTCAGTGGGTGGTGACTAACCACGGCCGAAGCCTACCACCAGTAGAGTTGTCACCTAGTTGGCACCACCCAGGGTCACGTGTAGGGTATCTCGAGGGTATTTAATTCTCCTACGGACGAAGGTGACTCGACCCCAAAAACTATTAAAAATCATAATGACTACCTACAGATAACCAGAACTAGACCAGCAAAATAAATATAATAGTTTATCAATATACATATATAGTTTGATACAGAATACTACCAATTGACCCTATAAGCTTTTCAAGCCCATTTGTAATCATGTGAAGTCAGAATGTCGATTAAAAAATTCACATAACAAATGAGAAATGTGATTATTTGTATCGATAAATAGCTTAGCATATGCTGCTGTAGTACTTTTAATTTTTTTTTAAATATCAACTTCATCATCATCATCACTTTTAAATATTAGATGTACAATTAATCAAAATGTAAGCGGACGTACAACTTTAGTGTTCAGTTGGTAACCCTCATAGCGCGAGCCCGACATGCACTTAGCCCTTTTTGAAGTACGTACTCGGATTCGAGTTCAATTTAAATGACTGAAGTTAAGTGCCGGGCACGTACGGGTTTTAATTTTTTGATTAATTTTACGAATGCCTGCAGTATTTTTTTTCTCCATTCTACATAAACTTTTTATTCTAGTGCCTCGCGTACGTGGTACGAACGGCACTAACAAGAAGAACAAACACATGTTATTTGAATTTTATTGAGGGTAATGACATAGATACGCCAATTTGCCGAAAATTTGCCACAAGCTTTTGTGGAACCAAATAGAGCTAGCGCCATCTACGACACCGCCTTATAATTTACGTGGTGCGACTAAGAACTTCACGTGAAGATTCGGTGCATATTTTTGTTGAGAACGCTGTGCTTACGAAGTAATTATCGAATATATGGGACGGGACTAACACTACTTACCTCATTGGACGGGACCTCATATTATGACATTTATTTCAAAATTAGATACTTATCAATACAAACTTCGTTCAAAAATCTTGTGAAATGGCAACACTGTCCCTGGTCCCGACTACATTTCGCCTTTCATTTCTATACTTTCAGTCGGAGATGAACAATTGTGTGCAAATTAGCAGTGACAACCCGCGGCGAGGGACCGCGGCCCGCACTCCGAGCGACACAGACAGAAATTACGACAAGCTAATTACTTGTAATGATTTCTTTAAAAATACGGTAAGTAAACTTACGTATTAGTAGTAATCTATCTATATTTATAAAAATAACAAAGTCGTCTTAGTTAACCATTTATAACTCAAGAACAGGTGGGATTTTTTATGATAGTAAAATAAACACTAAACACAGGAAAAAAATTAATTTTTTTCATACTTCTGAGGCGGTACGAAATTCAACGGGACAGGTAGATTTAAATAGATGAAAAATATGTTGATATTTTGTAAAACTAAAATACACGCGGACTGAGAGTTAGACTCTAGACTCGAAGATAGATTAAAATAGTCATGCAAATATCTTGCGATCCTTACAATACTTGAACCTAACCGGAAATATGTGTCTTTTCGTAATTACTAGAAATATTACACTATACTTAGTAGGAAACATTGTTCGCCAGTATGTATAAAAGGAATATTAATCGTCCCTAAAAATAGTTAGGACCTTTATAATAAAGTTCCATTTCACCAGTCGCGGTTTTGCAATTTAAAATTTCTGTACTTAATATTTTATACGACCCACTGGGCCGTCCCTTCTAATGTCACTCGACTGTGATGTCGTTTGCATATATATACATATATATGAGTATATTATACCAAATCTATGGTCGTTAAATTTTGTCATAGCATCGAACAATTAATTTAAAAAATCTGATAATAAAATCTGCCGGCGCGAAATCGCAGGCTCCGGGGATTACAGGTTAAATAAATATCTGTTAAAAGAATAGCAGCGAACGCCAATATTACAATTGGTTTTAAATAAAAAAAAAAGTCAATGAGCCATTAAACAGATACTTGGGTTCATCAAATAACATCGATGGTGACTCATTATGGTACTGAAGGTCTTGTCTACCTGTAATGTACCAAAATATGAATATTTAAACTACCCAATACCCACTGATTGTCTATATAAGAGCGCAAATACAAAGGAAAACGTTCAACGTTCTGCGTTATTTGTTTATTTATGGATTTCATAACGCCCGCACAAACAGCATGCAGCCAACAACCCACCGCTTGCTTCATCTGAGTATTCAGAAGGTACGGCTCTAGGTTCTTTTGCGTGGACCGTATGTAACAGGTCCATGAACTCATTTTGCCTGCGTCACAAAGAGTTGGAGTGCGTTTGTGTATGCGTCTGATTGCGCGGTGTTTATATAAGAATAAATTACAACCATAAATTCAACTGCTTATACCAGAATACAATTAATATAGTTGGCAAAACAATCCACGGCATTAGTTTGTTATTCTTTAATGGGGCAAAACATATTATTTTGCAAAATTGACATTCTATTCATTTGTTTTTACTCCGCAATTTTGAGAAGAGCCAACCAGCTAGTATTGGCAACCCGAGTCCAAATAATAAGAGCGACGATACCTCGGTCTTGTTAGCGCAACAGAAGTTATTCGCCCTTCTGTCACTGCTAGCGACTTCTTTACGTTTTGAAAGAATGTGTATAGTTCACGACCAAATAAATGATTATACATTCACAAAAACGGTACCTATCTACGCTGTAGTATCTATAACAACCAATAGGTATAATTTATTTTATTTTCAGTTATACGATAAGTCTTTGTATTCCATGATATAAAACGGGCCTGAGTTTTTTGAATAATTTATAACATTCACATAATATCGTCCTACACCTATAGATAGGTAATTCAATTTCCTTTTAGTGTGACCCTTCGGGCAACCCATCCTAAAATAACATAATACGAATATAGAGGCTTATGGTAATCGGTAGAAATGAATTTTAAATTGTTAATCAATATGGCGGACCAAATGGATTTACTGTTTTAGTAATATTTATTTAATTTCGGTATATAGTTTTCATTTGGTAATAATCGTTTTTTGGATATAACACAGCTGAGTAATCGTACAGAGTCGTACAGTAATTCTCAACAGTGACACTACTTATACACAATTATATATGTATATAAATAAATGCCTATCTAGATAATAAATATAAATGCTGCTGCCACCGCCGAGAGATGCCGCTAGTGTAGGCACACTAGCGGCAATGCATTATAGCATTTATGACATCTGCCGAACATTACAATTTACTTTGATTTGAACATTCATAAAGTTCAACATAGCGGTACGTGTTTTGTTTTTTTATTTTGTTTTTTTCGAGGTATGGCACTTAATTACATTGGACGACAAAATAGTATGGGAATCAGAGACAAAATCAAACAATTCTAAGTTGTCATAAGTGCCTTCATTCGTTGTCTCAAGTTGTGACAGGTCGAGTCGCTATTTAAAGTCACTGTTCTCATTAACCAGAGGTCTGACATTTGCGATAAACATTTGAGTAAAATTCTAGTAGACTTTTCTAGAAAATACAATTAATAGAAAACAGTGTAATTAGGTGGTATTTCACGCTATCTACCTACGCGTTTTACAAATCTTACACGAAAGTGTGAATGATCTGCCAATTTCTTCGAAATTATTTCCAAAGACATTTACTGTTTTCTTTTATACCGTCGTCGCTATAAAAATACCAATGTTGATGTATAAATAAAGAATTTAATTAAATTTTAAATTGTCGTAAATTTACTTCCACCTCCGTTTATTAAGTTTATAGTTTCTGTGCGTACTGCAGAAGTTCGGAGTTACGACGAATTGCATAATTGATCGGTGACTAACTTCTATATAGCAAAAGTCCAAATTGAGTTGGCAAATTTCTAGTACTACTAAAATTCTGTTCATGACAAATTGGACGTTTTATGGCGGTTATTTTGAGCTATCTATTATAAGACGCTTGGATTACTTCATTTGCCTACATTTATTTAGTACATCGGCCTTCGACAATTTATCATTTTCCTGAAATGTTTATTTTTGGTTGCTTATTTACTTAGCTTTTTTGTTTTCGCTGGGAAATGCATTTACGCATACCGCCCGAGCCCGGGGGAGCTCACACGGTTATGTGGGGCTCCTGGACTAGACCAGTCTAGCTTATTTACTTACCTAAATTATTAGGGCTTCAGGGAGAACTTAAACCTGGTGGCAAATGATAATTGTTCTATGACAGGATAGCGTCCATCTTGAACATATTAAATTGTCAGAATGGCCACGTCACAGGCCGAGGTTCAAATAAACGGACAGTTTGCAATGTGCAACCTAACGCAAATGCAAATTGGCGAAACTATGAGTAATAATTAAGTTAGGGATTCCAGTGATTTTTTTTGTTAACATTATGGAACAATTTTGCCTTTTGAGCATTGTTTCCAAAAGATCTACGATGCGAGCTATATTACCGTAAGTTGAAATATACTCAAATAGATCTGTAGTGCACTTTATAGAACATTAAGCAAATCTATTTGCATCTTATCGCAGTATTTCCTTATGTTACTAATGTTCATATCCATCATCTGAATCATCATGATCAAATATTTCAAGTTAAATTAAAATGTATATAGGTGCCATGGGTACCTACTTAATTAATTGATAGCTAATATAATTGAAGGTATTAATGTTCATAGATGAGACAGGTACCTACATAGACGAGAACAAAGCCGCCTCAAGTCACTCAGAGCTTCATTAAGGCGACGTCGGACAGAGCTTGAGTCTTAGACAATCTCCGCTTAAGGCTGCTTACCACCTACGCAATTCTTGCATTATGAATATCATAATAAGGACAATAATATATTTTTTGTGAAGAGTCACTTTGCAATGTGCTTCTTATTTCCATCTTCTTATTTTTTATCTTAGTGCTATTAAAATAGAATCTATTTTTAGTAGACCCACCTTGTGTGTACTTTCGCGTAATAAAATCAATTTTACTTCATTTGGTGCCTACCTACAACGAACATTGTTGGCATTGCTGAAGTACCTCTTGAGCAATGCTAACAATTTGTGTTAAACGATATAATATTTCTCAAAGAACATTAATTCTCTGGATGGCATGGCGGCCCTGTATTATTTTATAACTTTTTGAAGTATTTAGGTCAGTAGGTACTCGAAGACCGCAAAAGTTGGTTAATAATATTTATTGACATTGGATTTACCGGAGAGCCCGAACTCCTTTTGGCCTTCGAAAGTATCGGGTAACAGAATGCTCGCAGACCTTATTTTATGTTCTGTATTTTTTGGATGATATCATGAGTCTCCTTGATTTCATAAACAAATTTAAGTTTATGAAATGGTATACACAGTCTAGAACCGTTGTGTGTTTTCAATTTTGATCTAGTCGCTAGACACTTATTAATAAAACGGTACCTTTTCATCTATACATAGTTCACCGGCAAAAAATAAGGTATTGATGTTTTCAGTTTATATAACGTATAAGTATTTTTAGTACTAAACTTATCCAGCTTTGATAAGTAGCACATTTTCATAAGGTTGTTCTTAACCATCTTTTGTAATTTGTAAATTCATCTTGCAAACGAAAACCTAGAGCGGCCGATGTGAAACTTTACAACTACTTTGGTAATTGCTCCAAAAGTTGGGATATGAAAAGACCCCGGGGCTGCGGAGTTGAAATGAAGGATTCAATATAGAACAAGGAAAGAAAATACATTTAAAACCTCAGTAGAACCCAGTAGAATGATAATGGCATAAGTCAAATTAATAAAAAAGTTTATATTTTTTTAGCATACAATTTTTTTTGTTATATTTGATTGTGGCCTAACCTCAAAAAATTATCTAAACTAAAAAAAAATTAGAACGCTCTGAACAATTTGAAAAGGTTGTAGTGCGTAGGTTTATGTATAAAAATATTTATCATTTATAAAAAAATATTATTTTCCATAGTAATCTATAGAAAATATTACAATATGTCTTTACTTTTCAGAGCATGGTCCTTATTAGCAACATTATCGGATGGTGCAATAATATAGTATGTTGTTTATTTTTTTTAATCAACGATTTCAATTACTACCTAGGAAAAATATTGTTTCTAAATCTAATAATGCAGTTTTCGTTTTCATCAAGATTGATCTGGAGTCATTTAAGCATTTTTCGCTATTTCCTATTATTTCAGATATGGTCCGTTCACGAATACTTGAAAAAAAACATACTGTACAAAACGATTTTTCTTAAGATACGATAGAGACTGCAAGCTATGCTAATAACTAGCTAACTATCTATATTTTATCTAACTATATTAACATTGGATAGGTTGTTTAATTTATTCTCCCGATATTATTATAGATTAGCTGGTTCGGTAGAGTCATAAGGGACTTCTCACCGATGCAGCCGGCTTTTTGTGACAGCCTTTAATAAGCTCTGGGCTTTAGCGGCCTTACTCGCCGCCTCCGCCTCGGAAAATATAACTTATTTGATCTCCCATAAATTAACTTAAGAGATTTCCTAATTATGCTCGTGTGTCAAAGTTTGGGGCTTTACATTATTTATACACCCCGCGATACGAAAACTCGATTTAAATAACATTTCAAGTAAGTAATGAGCTCAAGTACGCACTACCTACTTCAGCTAATAATCTTTGGATCGAAGTATTCTGTAATCTCTAAAATTATTACTTTCATATATTTTTCGAATTTGTACTCAACCAAATATTTGATGGGTAATTCTGGTTAGTTTTGTACGTGCGCAAACGAGATATTATCGTTTCATATTTCGACCTTCGTTGCACTCAAATTGACTTTCACTAAATTAAAAAAGTTTACGATGTATTCTCAACTAAAACAAATTAAATACGTCGCAGGGCGCCGCGTGGTGCGCCGTGCGGTGCTGGGATAAAGTTTAACCGAACATTGCCGAAGCGAAGTGCTCTCAGCGCGTACAGTGCACGGTTTATAGATACTTTTTGTACTATAAAAAACACAAATGGGTGATATATTCGTCATTCGCCCCGAACAAGTTGCAATGTAACAACTTGAGCAATTAAAATTTGTAGCGGCGTCGGAGTGAAATTATGCATGGAGTGGAAGCAGTAGCCGGTGAATTTTGCCCTCGACTATTAATATTAATGAACTGTGACACGCCGTTCAGGCAGCGCCCGTGGCGGGCTGCCGTGTTTCTTTTGATTGTAAATTCAGTTTTGTTGATGTACTTGTTGCATATTCCTACCTTTGTGATTTAGATAGCGTCAGCAGTGAGGGATTTAAAGAGAGAATATTATACGATTTAGTAGGTCGGATGTACCTATCACATATAAATTTGACATTAGTTGTCAAGTATTATTGTACGGACAAATGTATAGATGGACCAACGACAAAGGAAACATTCTTGAATCAAGACAATTTCGATCAGTCTGAAATGATTCAGTCTTTTCTTTGAAACATAAAGAACTAGTTATTTTTATTCTCATTAAAATACTTTACCGTCAAGATGATGTGCTGAATTAAAAACAATAACTCAAAAAAAAGAAGATGGGCTTGGTCACGGTTCATTTAACATTAGTGGAACTACCTACTAGGATGAATTATTGGAGACCATTCAACATGAAAGATAACACCTATCCTGTTATAAATTTGGTAGGTACGCTGTTTTCACATTAGGTAGAACTACCTACTTTCACATTTTCTTTTCGGCCAATAGTAATTATAAAGTATTTTTTTTATTTCTTTGGTACAATAAACAGTTGCGTAATACAAAATTAACCTATAAAACTTAATAAAATACGTGGATAATTACTCAACATCGTTAATTCTGTATATATCTGTAATTATTATGCATGCTTCCAACTGACATCTGTGTTTGACTTGTATTAAGTACCTATATAATTTCATTTGCGTGTATGTGATGGAGAATAACGCAAATTATTATAAAAAAAATAATTTGGAGATACCTATACACTGTTAGCCAACGACATCTATCGAAACAAATTGAAAATAATTTGTAAATTGCTCTCAGGTTTTCAGTCTGATCTCGTATTTCAGGGCTTTTAAGTATGAGTAGGCTTCTTATTACGACATAAGTATTCTATAGTTTTTTTTTTGTAGTGACAAAAAATATTTTAAACAAATGGGGGAAGAGGAACCCGCCACAGACCTTCGGCTTGTCAACTTTTCCAATTATAAACCAAACAAGTTGACCGATAGGTAATTAAAGAAACCAGCAACACTGAACTCCTCTAAGATGTTAGTCGAGAATCTATCGATCACGAGTGATGGGACCCAAAAAAAATGCAATCCTCCGCGAAACGAAGCGAATCTAAAAAAGTATTCTACACGTGTTTCGCCTCTAAACAAGGCATACTCGGGACACCTGGGCTACTAATGATCGACGAATGGCTCATTATATTATCACATTTTATTTCCTACCTATAACTAGTAAAATCACTACTAAAGCTACTATAATATTATTGCATATACAATCGAGATATGAAGTGTCAAAGTGAAATACAAAGGGAACTCGAGATGGAGCAAATGGTAATGGCGGTGGGGTGTGCGCGAAGCATGGAAAATAATGTCTTCGAGGGAAATTACTGTGAAGCTTGGGGGTGGACTATCGCAACACACAAGAAAGGCGTGAGCGCGAGGGCTAAGTGTCTTTTTTCCAAGTTATTTGACGCGTTTTCTTCGAGTCATGTGCTCCAAACTGGGAAGACGCAAAAAATATGGCGATGTGCGAGAGACGGTCTACAGTTTGTAAGAAATGTAATCACTGCGCCCATTATCTTGTCTTGGTAGAAGTTTGTACTTTTTCACGTAATTATTCTGTGTTCTTGAGTGAACTTAAGTTATTTTGTTTGAAACTCAAGCTCTCGCCTCGGGTTCTGTACGTGTAACCGTCGGGTTTGATTCTATAGATCGACATGTACCTATAGTGTTATATTGTAGTTCAGTTGTATGTATTTTCATGTACAGTTAGGTATTTAAATGAGATGGATATACATACTTATTCACAAGCACTGTAAAACTATGAATAAATTATATTTTGATGAGTCTTTTATTAGCATTAAGGTGAAAGCGCTAGGTCAGGGCGCGACATTTTATTTTTATGTTTTTTATTTTTTTACGAAATCTTCAAACGGGTCGTAGTTTTTGTTTGCGACCACTGCATGCACTGTAATGCATTTAATAAATTTGCTTAAAAAATATTTTTGAGAGAAAAATACATTTTAAAGCTATTAAGTAAAGCGGTTTTTACAATCAGTGGAGTATTGTATCGCTTTAGGTATTTTTTAAGCAAACTTAAACGCTACGCTAATGTTGCAAAAAATTATATTACATCGTGAAAATGTCACAATTGTTCGTAGAAAATTTAAATCAGCGAAATTTAGAATTTCGCGCTCTAACCTAGCGCTTCCACTATAAGTAGACAGAGCTGAGTTCTACTTTACTATTCTATGAAATCGTTTTATGTGCTAGTACATTACGATCTAGGTACCTTAATAAGGCTTCAAATGTGGCTCAAAATATTAGTACTTAGTACTTTATTAATATTTTCGTAAACGAGTTCATTGTTCATAGGGGTGTCAAAGGGCCTCACATTAAAACAGTATATAAAATATTGAAGCTTTTATTTACAAAATTACCAACATATAATATCACTTTGGGAATTTGCAGGTTTACTTGCATAACGCCATAAATATACATACCTATTTGTTACTATTTAATAAAAACAATAGTGATTACAATTCCTCAATTGTTTAATTACAGTAGGTATACCTACTATTATAGTAGGTAGATAGAATGACGAAAATGATGTATCGATTATTGGAAGTGGGTACAGTAAATTGTAATTAAGTATCTTAATTTTATTACTATCAAAATAATGTTTCCGATATAAACAGTATCGGCCTTATTAATAAAAATCGCTTATTCCAAACATTATCAGAACCTACACTTGGATTTGTTATTCCCATAGTTACCGAGGTTTGACATCGGAGTTACAATGTTATTAATAAACATGGAGTAACCTCGGAGAAACAATACATTCCTTACACCGGAATAAACGCCTTCGCTATGGCAACCCATACATTTTAAAAGTAAAAAGTATACTAATGAATGAACCAAATGAACCATAGTGATTATATACTCTTTGAAATGAACTCAATGCTTGGTGATGACATTAATCACAGTGACAGACAATATTTTGAGTTTCATAATGTGTATTTATTGAATTTAATATTGCTATTAATTACTTGACAGACACGCCATTTTCATTTCTTCATGTCACATCCATTATTTTATTTATAATGTGTATTTATTGAATTTAATATTGCTATTAATTACTTGACACTGGCAAAATACCCGCTAAGTTGTGGGTGAGGCCATATTCATATCCATTTTATTTCATCGCATTTCATTTCGTAAAGAAAGAAGAAGAATTACTTGACACTGGCAAAATACCCGCTAAGTTGCGGGTGAGGCCATTTGCATATCCATTTTATTTCATCTCATTTCATTTCGTAAAAGAAGAAGAAGAAATCGCGAGAGTCGTTGTTTGTGTTTTTCGTATTTTCGGTGGAAAAATAAGATGTTTCAGGTTTTTGACTTGAAAATGAACACAAAACGCCGTCGCTCCCTTAACTGGGATGAAGGAGAGAGGGTAAATCATATCTAGGTATGTTTAATTATTGGTACCCTGGTTGTTACTGAAAATGCCTTTTACTGTTTCAGCAAATATTTTACCGTGGTTAAAAATATACGCCTGTTATTGGAAATAAACTCTGATATCTCAATATAATACAACCTACTGCTAGTTGTCCTAAACTTGCTTCGTTTATCAATATTATATTTTAAACTGGTTGTTATTTACAGATCGGATTTGCAATACTATGTAAGCAGCATAATACGCCATAGAAAAACTTAAAAGATGTAGAACACATGAGATGTGTGGAAATGCCGGAACAAGAACCTGCAATTCTAATGGACAAAGAAAAACTAGTGTGCCAAACTAGAAAGAGAATTTGAGAATTAAAAAAATCGCGATCATCTGATATCTTTTAAATAGTAATTTTGAATGTTTGTTTTGTGTTTTCTTAGTTTTATGAGTAATAAACACCGTCTCTTATGCGTATAGTTTATATTTATTACCAAGTCATGTCACCCAGCCAAAAGATATCTTAAAAGTATATGCCGATGGTGGAAAATGGAACCGGCAACGATGAGTATGGAAAGATTTAATGTAAATAACTATAGTAGAAATTCCAAATAAAGAGCGCATTAAAGGCGAAAGGCATTGATATAAAATAAGCCAGAAACGGATGAAAAAGATGGATTGGCGATGTACATAATTTTATTACGTCATCCATGGATTTTTAGCAAATAGCGCTTGTAAAACATTGTAAAAACACATGTGAAATGATTCAGAAATGGGATTCTATATATGAGCAGAAATCAGAATGACAAGACTATTTTACTTTTCACTTTATAGAAATACCAGCTTTGTGTTTAATAAATAATAGTTATTCTTATTCAATACGTTTTATTTCATAACTGGCCAAATTACAAGAGGATCACTTGAATCTCTTCACGGCTCCATGTTCTTATTGCAGCCAAAACATTCAGATGAGGTGGTATAAATCCACCTCTTGCATCACCTGTTTAATCATTTATTACCATGTCAATGATAAAAACAGCAGTAGATCGAGAAAGTCTAAACACATATTTCAATTCAGCTTCTTGAAACTCTTCCACAGGATTATTACGAACTTTATAAAATTTCACATGTCTCAATAATCCGGTTTTTGATCTCATTAATTTCATCCATCACGCTCAAGTCATCAATAAAATAATCTCCATCCATTTTATTTGCACAAAGAACTAATTAATATCTGCTTTCTTTAGAAAATGAAATTCGAAGGAATATATATAGCGAATATAGGTTAGGTTACTAGACATATGTCATCTTATTACATGCGTATTCGGACGTAAAACGACGTGCCGCGACGATTAAAATTTACTGCGAGAGAAGATTTGGATTAGCTTACTATCTTCTTACTGCATGTTTATTAATACTGAATTTTACTAATATTTCCTTAATACTTAGAATGAAGCTAATCTTGCTTTAGTCTATTTTTATTAATAAGGCCGTCAATGTATTGTAAAATTTCGTAGTTTAACGCCCACGACGGACAGTTAATTTTATTAGTACACGCTCTTTTGAGGACCTTATTACAACAGTCCTTGAGTCTAAAACCGTAAATACCTATCAAAGATAATGCCGCTGATACGGCAAGTGTAATTACGTGTAAGGTTTCAAATCCAAGATTGGAAAGAGAACAATTAAACGCGAGAGGTAATAAACGCTACGGCGCAGCTCCCGCTCTTAATTAGCTGTATCTGGTAAACTTAATTAGTAGTAACTGAAGTGAGCGACTTCGGTACTGGTTTTCATGTTACTGAGGATTCGTGTCATGCGCCAAGTTTAAATAAGTAGATTAACTACGCTGACAACGATTCTTTGTTGAAATTATTGCATTAAGATACATGTCGATCATTCTATGAGAGTTTTTTATAAATTCTCATAGACATGCATCCACTACCAGCAATGTATGAATTGACCGTCATTATTCCGAGCGAAGGAAAACCATGAATTCCGTTGCGTGCATACCATCTCTACCAACAAATTGGATACGTACTAGCTGTCCTGGCGAACTTCGTACCTCCTTAGAATCAAATGTATGAGAATATGAATCATCTTTTATTATTATTCGCATGTTTTAATTGTTATTCTGCAAGAAATTCGGACAACCAGTTCTTGAGTTATACATAGATGTAATGCAGTCATACAACAAAGTATTAAAAGAATTAAAACATTATTCTGGAACAATTTCTTCACAATAACTCTTACGCTTGATAATCTCATTAATTAACAACTTAATAGTTTTAATAATAACCGCTGAATTGCGGTCATGGGGCATTATGTACTGAATTAAATAACATGATCATATCTTAGAGCATAGAAGAAACAATGATCATAAATGCGTGCGGATATATGATAATTTAATTTAAATGTATGATATTTAAATTAAATTATCATATATCCACACGCATAAGATCGTAAATGATCGAACCCTGATAAATGTTAATGAATACCTGATCCGTCAGTGGGAGGGATCATCTACATAACTAAGCATTTTTTAGATGGCTCTCTTTAATCACAATTATGTAATTCAGACTAAATTTAGGGTCCTAATCAATTTTATTGTAAATAATGTATCCATTTATATGCATTGTGTTGGTGCAGCAAAAACATATAAAAATATGTTGGGCAGACAAAGCAATTATATCCAATGGCGCGTAATAATTTAACATTAAAAACTTTCTTTATAATCATTTATTAAATTCTAATAAATCTTAAAAAAAACATCTTCAACATTAGGACCCTTACGTAACTTTATAGTAACTAAAAATCAACTTGTTTGGCAACTATCTATTACTACAAAGCGTAATTTACATTTATTGTCACAGGTGTGAGAAGTAAAATAATACCAAATGATAACAAAACACATTTATAAAAACAAGTTTATCGTTATACAGTATAAATATGCGACTTACATAATTTATATTTACATGCTTTTTAATTTACAATTTTTAATTGTTAATGGTTATGTCTGGTATTATATCTACACATACATGAAATAGATATGTATCAGACTTCGTAAAATAATCGATCACAAGAAATATCGTTTCATTTAGATAAACCGAAGGAAACTTTAACAAATATCTTAATTAACAGTCGAAACCATCGTATTATAATTACATTATATTTTCATGAATCTTTGATATAAATAATCGACCCTATTGTAAATATGCAAATTGCAATCCTACAGTGGATCTTTTGATGTTATAATGTGCCAAAAGATCTCAGTAGCAAATGTGAGTACCAAATTTCGGTTTGGCATCATTTTATTTTGTATTGAACAGGTAAGTACCTGTAAATTTATTATAATTTTATAATAAATTTACAGGTACTACTCATAGTTAAGGATTGTACCAAAGATTAAGGAAATAGTAATAATTTTCAAATTGACAATACAATATAGCAGCGTAGCTATGGATTACAAACCATATGATTTCCCATACCTACCATCAAATAAGTAGGTATATCTGTTATAATAATATATACTATACTTAGTTGACTCATAGCACGTGTTACATGACAATGTGACAAAGAGTTCGCGGCGGGAGTTGAGTCAATATTCAAAAACGCGAGAATGTTACCTCCCACTTCCTCTAATTTAAAAAAGAATACGGCTATCAGCCAATCGATACCCTTTATTCACAAAAAAAATACAATTAACATGTGAATAATTGGTACGTCAATTGCTGGGTAGCTATACGTTACAAACAGCACAGATGATAATATTATAAAGGATTAAGGTCCAGACGACCTATCGGAGGTCGATCTCCATCCAAAGTAGACAGATGATACCCGCAACACAATTAGAAGCCAATTCGACGCCTCGTAGAATAATGTATTGGTTTTCGCGCTCTGTCTGCATGAAATATCGGTGCCGTACTTTCTGTAGACCTTGAACTGCCCCCTTAACAAATCCTGTATAAACTATACACCCATCAACCCGTTTGTATATTATTTCTTATTTATAAGCCTTTCGATATTTATACAGGCTGCAATCTTTAAGAGTCATAGAGGGAATGATTCGTAAATTTTGGAGTGATAAAAATAAAGTGATAATAATATTAAAAAAAATATAAGTGATCTAATGAGCGTAATGATTTGCGCTAATTATTGCAAGAAAAAATATCTAAAAATGTAAAATTTATATCGACGAAATATGTATGCATATAAAAAAACTAAATTCTATGTCAAGATTTTAAATTATACGTACTGTAGTCTACTTTTGACTGATTTTTACATTTATGAATAAATGATTGGACATAATAATGTATTAAAGTCATTTTACTCAGAAGGGCACCAAGATTTTATATCGGTTATATATTTTAGAATAAATCTGACATTAATATATATCGCCTATTGACATTTAATAATTCCACCCTGTATAATATTTATCATTGTGTTTTTTCAGGTCAGTTAAAAATAATGGAAGACGAACATAATTAACAACAGAGAAAACCATGATTTCCTTTATATACCTAAATAATGAGTATTAACGCTTTTTATATATTTATATATTTTGCACACGTATAAAATCTTTTATTTAAAAATCTATTTACAATAACTTTTAACTACATCTAGAACGTTGTTTTAAAGACCCTTCAATGTAGATTTCGATTAAACCTCGAGTATGTTTAAAATAATATTCTGCCTATGCAAGATAATAAGTACAGTATTTATATTACTAAAATGTAATTTAAGAGCAACAAAGGTGAGTACTAAGATTTAGTAAACACAAACAAATCGTTAATTTAAAAACAATATTGCTCATTTAGAATATTTTTTCACCGTTCTGTTTGAAAATGTAGAAATAATAATATTCAATGTACTCCATGACATATTATAATAGCAATATAACATTGTTATAATAACCCCTTACCGACTTTAATGTGATTAGTCTGAAACTGTAAAAAAGCCTTCAATCAAACAAATATGATAATTTTATTCAAATTACTGTATTCTATCGAAAGTTACGTAACCCTTCCTTATAATTATTACTTCTGGATATCTTTACAAGCACAGGCAGTATAATTGTCATACAAATTATAAATTCACTGTGGCGTAATAATGTATGTGGGAGTATATACAAACACAATATCATATATACACTAACAGTATTTTTGGCAATTGACATCCTATTTCGTCTATTCTGATGTGTATTACATGAGGCCTATATTTCATTAAATTATTTTCTGCGTTGTTTGCTCATTAATGCTCTAACTCTTTTAAGGTTGGTGATAGTGATTTCATCATTTGGTTGTAGCTGAAGTGCTCTTCGATAAGAAGTGGCTGCTGACGCGTACTTGCCGTTTAGGTGCAAAATCGCACCAAAATTCGAATGATATTCCGCGTCCTGGAAGAAAATAAAAATCAATTTCTGACATCCAATACAGCTTCAAGTTAAAAAGATTATAGAATGGCGACCACAAGCCGGAAGACGTAGGACGCAAGGCGGTGGACCGACAACATCACACGCATCGCAAGAATTTAAACGTGGCAAAGAAGCAAGATTTGTGGAAATCATTGGGGGAGACCTATATCCAGCAGTGGACGTCCTTCAGCTGATAGATGGAAAATCAAAGAGAAAATTATATCACGAATTAAAATAACTTTGTTAGAAAAAGGTAACTACAAACGAAATGTCAAGAAAATATCCTGCGGCCACGGCTCTATTGAAGACCGGTTATTTGCTTGGTAACAAATAGAAATTGCTCACTTCTCGAATAGATCTGTCCTCTTTGTTCAGTGACTCTGCAACCTTTGTTTAAGCAAATATCCTGCTACCGGTCAAAGAGCAAAGTAGACACAGTTGGTCATTAAACCATTCGTTGGACTCGTTTATGTCTGTAGTGTTTAGACAGCTAAGTATATGCTAGCAATTCCGGGAAATCTATAGGCTTCTTCTGCATACAGATAAATAACTTATGAATTATTCGATTCAGGATTTATGATTTTATTATTGTCTGCACTGCTCCTAAATCTCCCAGCATTAACGGTTTGCGTGAAACTCGCAGATTAACAAATTATTAAAATATTTTAGTATACGGAATATAACAAAAAATATAAAATAATATTTTAAGGGACGAATGTATTCATAAAACCGAACAAATTTTCCCACAGGACATAATTAGTTGCTTTTTTTTAAAAGGTTTCTTTACCTATTTTCGAAATTCCTACGTGGTCAACCGTGCGTAAATGTTTTTTTGATATTTCGTTCAATATTCCTTGGAGAAACTCTTTCGATTTTATGAGTATTTTCATCCGCTAAAATATTATTTCATAATTTTGTTACAACCTGTATAATCGAACGCCATTCTTTACTCACTCATGATTTTACATTAAGAGAATAAGTGCCTTGGAAGGTCTTTTTATGTAAACAGAAGTTTATAGACCCTGCTAGACTGCATAGACCCTGAAAATCAGTTAAGAGTTTAACTTACGTTAGGATTTAATTGAACCGCTCTCGCGTACCACCGCTCCGCTGAGCGGCATCTTCGTGCGTCTCTCAGCGCACGCGCAGCCGACGCGGCGCGCGCGCCATCGTTCGGTGACAGTTGGGCAGCGGCTACTAATTGTTCTGCCGATTCGCGGAGACGACGATGGGATCTCAGAAACATGCCTGTTATAATAACAATTGTTTCAAGATTAACCTTTAACAGATTGTCAAGCACGCTTTAAATGCGTTGAGAATTACATCTTATTAAAGGTAGATAAGGTTCAAATTACTGGTCTTAGGTAATGGAGATTATTTTGCGGTAAATATTTTTTTGAAATAATTAATTGAGTACATCAGTATGAATTTAGTATTTTTATTTGAACTAACAATTTTAGTAAACAAATAATAGCGGCATGTATTTTTTTTTTGCAATGGAGAGAGTGAAAGCTAAACATCGCTATGTTTAGCTTGTTACAGCTCGCCAGCCGTAGTAATGATTTTTGATTTAGGATCATTACATAATATATAAACAATTGCTTATATTACATAATTCGTTTGCATGTTAAATAAATATAGCGAGTAAGGAAGTAGCTACAGAAATATCTTACCGAATTGGTCCCTAACAGATGGATCTTCCGGGGCTAATGTTAGTGCTTTCTTAAACCACATTTCGGCCTCCATACTCCTAGTCGCCTGCAACAAAACACGTGACTATTTCACCGGTCCAATTAAAATAGGCTTACTAATACATTCAGGTGTGTCCAGACTAACCGTGCCTCTAGCTATTTGCGTGTGATACCTTACCGCAGTTTTAAAAGAGAATAATTTATATGTTGTGTGGTCAAACCCATTATCGAATTAACAATTTTTGTAGGCAGTCATATTAGTATAGCTAATTAGTGGAAGATAAAATAACCTTTTTTTTTCTCCTTTATCCTTATTACTAACTTTTGAGGATACCTCCTCAAAAACCTAAAAATTACGCCTTAGTTATTTTACACAAAATGGATCATGGGGCGTAGTTAACAAGTACTAACATTTCTAGCCATTATTTGAGCTAGCGTGACGTGAGTGGCCGCGTGACGCGGAGCCGCAGCGAGTGCTGACAGCAAACTGTGCTCCGCCAGAGGCCATTGCTGGAGTTGCACATAAATTTCACCAACCATCGACAAGACACTCTGCAACAAACCGACCAAATAAGAAAATCGTATTTGAAAAGCTACTCTTATTACCTATGAATTGCCATTTTCGAAATTATTCACCTAGATAAATAAATAATTCAAGCGTCGGTAATACCCAAATAAAACCTATATAAGTACTTTTCAATACATATTAATAGAAATTGGTAGAATATATTTTATTTAAAATCTACTATATAAAAATAAGTCGGGTTTTCCTTCCTGACGCTATAACTCCAGAACGCACGAACCGATTTCCACGGTTTTGCATTCGTTGGAAAGGTCTCGGGCTCCGTGAGGTTTATAGCAAAGAAAATTCATTCATCTGGTGGCGAAACGGAGTTCGCCAGGTTTGCTAGTGGAATATAAAATTCCATGGAATTGTTATTGTATGTATACAACATTTATTTTTCATTTCACCAGAATTTCACTTCTTTTTTTCGTGTAGGCGCGCCATGAGCCTTGGCCCGTAGCCAGTTAAACGCCCGAATGGCAGAATCCATCGGCACGTGCCTTCATCATAGGATAAGTACATCGAACGCCTGTTAAAACGCGACGTGCTTTAGTGTTTACAAGGATCTGAACTTACGTGTCGCGTCCAGCCGACGATCGGCGTGTTTGTGTCTGGTAATATTTGCAGCGCTTCCTTATACGCCGACAGGGCTTTATGCCAATGGCCCCTTTGGGAATGCAGCGACGCCAGCTGAACGAGCGCTGACACTCTTGCTGCTTCGTGCTCCCGTCTATCTCGTACGCGAACGCCTTCAGCGCGGGAGCCGGCGCGAAGTGCACTCGCGGCTTCAGCGAGACGACCATCAGCCATCAATGCAGTTCCGAGATTCACATAAGCCA
Source organism: Pheosia tremula (assembly GCA_905333125.1). Taxonomy (NCBI): domain Eukaryota; kingdom Metazoa; phylum Arthropoda; class Insecta; order Lepidoptera; family Notodontidae; genus Pheosia; species Pheosia tremula. The sequence goes on along the minus strand of HG995404.1, from coordinate 5,680,663 downwards.
CTAAAATGATTGGTTCAGTAATGTTTAATTGGTTCAAGGTCTAATAGGAAAGAAGTTTATTACTAGTATAGTTTACCAGAATCAGTTAACTATACCTACATAATCCTTCTAATAACAAATTCGTCAACTTTTAGAGCGAGCGATTTCTTTAAATGATAAAATCAGAGGCATAAGATTGCTAAAAAAAACCTAAATTTACAGAAAGTGCACGAAGTTTTCCTTTTATGGAGCCTTTATTATTAAAACTCAAACATAAAACTTTCAACAACTTGTAGTTTATATATTATATGAATATTCCCGGTTCTGTAATTATTGTCTATTGTTTACTTGTAGTCAACTGACCGCAAAATTGTTTATACACCCAACTTCCCAACAGAAAACAACTTCGAGCACAAAATTCGTACATAGGTAGACGAAATTGAAATAATTTTAATACCTACCTGGCTCGGGGGTTCTTTACACAAACATTTACTAAGCACCTATTCAATATAAAATACTCCAAGCATTGAAAATTTAGAAACCCTTGACAATGAGTCAAATTAGAAGCGAATGATGATTCGGCCGACACCGCTCCAAAAATAATTTAATAAGACAATAAAATTATAACCGAGAGCCATGAAGAAATACGAACGAGCCTTTGTTTTTAATAATTAATTTATCTCAAGTACTTACGAGCCATTGAAGGTCTAAAGTAAATTGCTCTCTCAAAACTTTTGATAGCATCACCGTATCGTCTTTGGTTTTGTAGCAAAATTCCCCTGGAACAAAGAAATAACAACATTTCAGGTTCTCCATCGTACTTGTTTCACTCAATTAATTTCATAAACTCTATGAAACATGAGATACTTATACCAAAATAGATACATATAATATATATTTTAACAAGCTACAGGTAGGTTTTATTTTCGGTAGGTAAATGCCATGTCATTATTCTTTACAATTTGTATGTATTCAGTTAAGTTGCCGCTATTATAACATCGATGGTGCATTTTCCCATAGACTTTCCTATAAATACATTTTTAAATGAAAACTGATATAAATCATTTATTTCCAGCGGATTAAGATCAGATTTAAATTGAACATTACTAACAGTATATATACTTACGAACTAAGTGACGTAATGACATAGCGTATATTATATATTTAAATAACATGCAATTCAATTAAATACAATCGATTCATCCTACACCTCTCACGTGTGAGTTTATGAATCTCCTGAACACGGCTGAGCCCATTCATTCATGTGTCACCCCTGCCACTATTCTACAATATCATTTCAACACATAAGATATTAAATAATGCAATATTAAATTTATAATTTATATATGCAAAGCAATAATATATATAACAACGATTGTTCGTCATCTATCTATTATACTCATTCCATTCATCCTTCACCGTCGCATCAGAGTCAACTTTTGTGACGTATTCATATGACGTATGAAATATTGAACAAGCCGCGCGCTCAGCACGGAGAGCCGACGCTTTCATACTCCAATATTGCATTTCCTAGCTCCACATTTGTTGCTAATTAGTGACGAACATTTCAATGTTTCCAAATGTATTGCTCATCAAACGTGTTCCCGGTTTAACCCTGTGCGTATTTAGTGCAGGTAGAGGCAGAACCAGAATTTAGAATTATATTGGCAGGTTGTTGTTGAAGCCATTGTGTGTGGCAAGTGAGATTAGTATTACAAATTTACGAACGATATTCGAACCAATTCAAAATTAAAGTTTTGCGTGATTTTAACTCTACTACAGAATTATTAGAGCTATAAGGGGTTATTGTTTCCAGCCTGTAAACTGAACTGCTTTGCAATTTTGATTTTATTTACTTTTGAATAAATAACAATAACAAATAAATTATATTGTTTCCAAACTTCGTAGATCAATCGATATTCTAATACAGACTCTAGTCTTGTATAGTTATATACTCTATATAGTTATTCTAATAACTATATAGAGTATATTCAATACATCTGAAGTAGATCAGTTTTACCGCAAACAACAACAACAAAAAACCACTGCACAATAACAATCTAACAATTGGATAACATCATTATACGTGCACAATGCAGAATGTAAACGTTAATAAAAAACAACGTCTGATATAAGTGTACGGTGTTATAAAAGCTGTATAAATAGATGCGCTGCAATATTGTCCGCATGAATAATGCAGGGCCCCAACGAGGCTGCTTCTACGTGGACCAACGTACACTAATGAGAACCATCCACCCGGCCGCGGCCGAGCTATTATACCTCCTCTTCGCAAGCAATAATTTGTTACTAATTCCCATCTAATTATTGTTACGTTGGCATTCTGAGTGAACTGCTTTTGTGCGGTCGGCTGCAGTACTGAAACTGGAGAGCGTTAAGTACGCTCCGAAATGTTGTCGGTCTAGAGAATATTTTTTAATGAAACTGCCAGTTTCATTTGAAACTAATTTAAGTAAGTACTTAGTATTGGAATGGACAATTTAGAAAGTGCATTCTGAATATATATACTTCATACAATAAGTGAATATACCTATATAGTAATATAAAGTTTATTTTCGAATTTTACAATATGAACTACTTGCTTAACGTTTTGGTATAATGTGGAAAACGTTAGAAATAACGAATTTAAAATCGTTTTTTTTTAAAAAAACATCTTTAACATATTTATACATCGCCAATAGCTATGAACTGTAAACTAACAAGTTTACAGATCGATTTGTTAAACCGATATTAATAAGTACTTTGCCCTCCACAATTTAGTGCCTATATTTAACCCTAATAACAGCTTCTCGGAAAGCAATTAAATACAATAGTTTCTACCGAAGTTAGTTTAAAAATTATCAGTTACGTGTATGTAAATGTAGATTTAGTATCAACAATGAAAGCCATTCCATGTCCATGTCATATTAATTCGGTTTTACCTACTTTCATAATAACTCCGAATAATAACTATTATCAAAGTATTTTTTAATTATTACCGTTGTACTGACAGCCTTCAAATTCAATTCCATTATGGTGACAATAAAGCCCCAGTGGCGTGTCAAAGTAATATAAATTAAATAATAGTTACCGTACTATACAAAGTCGCATACTTTAACTTGGTGTTATAATTGAAATGAAAAATACAATGATGTAAGTATACATTTATATTAATCCATTATAGAAAAAAAAACTAATGGCATTAGTCCATTATTATAATGAATTAGAAAAAAAGAAAATAGTGAGCACTACTCATCAATCAATTCCTAAATACATCTTTCCCATTTAAATAAAACTATTCTTAAGGATTTTATCACGTTTATTTTAAGTTTTTACGTTCCCGACGTTTCGGCTGCTTTACAGCAACCATGGTCACGGGAGGACTGAGGTGGTTGACGTCCTGGTGTCATAGTTTGAGACGGGGTACCCTTATATTTAATTGTAGCTTGTGGTCCGATCTACGCAGAAAGTGCTCACACAAGAACAAGACACTGTGAGCACTTTCTGCGTATAAATTGCTGCTTTCCCATTGTATAAAAAATACAGTCCTCCAATATCCGAAAAAAATTAGGCCCTCCTTGCTTTTGAGTTGATAGTACCTTCTATACCACGTCAGCCAAGAAAGATAAAGGAGAAAGCGGATACTAGATTTACTCAAAGGCTTAATATTTGGTCATGTTTTGTTTGCTTGAGTGCATCGAATACGACCTTCATCGTATTTGATGTAGTACATCCGAGTGAATTAAGACGAATGATTCTAAGCAATAATGTCGATACCCAGGTGTTCCTGTTGAATGATGAAATATTTATTTAATTCCACACATGATCAATGACTCAAACCATGCCGGAATAAATATAAATGAGTCGTATATGCAGTAAGTGCTCGCGAATGAGCATGCTTGCCAATTCACGTTAAGCTAGGAGAGTATCTTTTTTACTTATATATTGTGAAGGTATGCACGTAAACTCTAAAATTTCTCGTTTTAAAGAGGTTTGCGCCTAACGAGGTTACACTAATTCTACACTAATAATATCAAGAGGTCGAGTTTGTTAGTTTATGAGCATGTGTTAGTTTAATGTACAGATTTCTAAAGGTTATGTTTTATTGGCGTGCAGCGGGGAGAAGCTTATATTTCATAATTTGTTTACATACAGAACAACACTTCATAAGAAAATAAAAGGTCATAGAAAATAGCTATAAAGATCAATTATTATTTTACCATGTCCTCAATTGCCTAGTTGCCTAATCAATTAGAGTATGGGCTATGCAACAAGTTAAATAACCTGTACAACACGCATAGGGAATTATTCCTTTAAATAAAGCAATATTTCGTAGCCTATCCACTATCAACAAAAATTGTTGTCATGGCAACAATTAGTATTTTCGTATAAACAGACATGCACGGCTTTTAAGTATTAACTTAAGCCTTATACCACAATGTAAAATAGCCTTCTATGCTGCTTTAAAACATACATAAGATGTCCTGCAATCTACATAGGAAAACATAAGGACCTGTGAACTGTTCGGATCGTCCATTCGTTATAGTGCGTCGCAGTCACGCGATAGCGACATTCTGCGGTTTAACAGAGGTGACAAATTTAAATGAAATTAATGTTTAGTATCGCGCTTCACATGTAACTTAATATTTTATACTTATTGTCATATGTATTTTACTCGTTCGTTAATTATTTTTATGGGCACCAAGAATCCCAAAACTGCTTGAGTTTATAAATTAAATAATGTCGTTTTTATGTGTTACATTATACAAACTCGAGCTATCAATATGTTGCATAGTCAAAAAAATTGCTTGTCTATACATATAAATAAAATTGGAGTGTCTGTTTGTAATATTAAAATAACCGCTTTTTACTAAGTGCATTTGGATGTATACACGTTACCTATACCGAAACAACATTTTTTTACAATTTTTGTCTGTCTGTCTGTCTGTCTGTCCGTCTGTCTGTCTGTCCGTCTGTCTGTCTGTCTGTCTGTCTGTCTGTTTGTTCCGGGTAATCTCTGAAATGGCTGGACCGATTTTGACGGGAATTTCACTGGCAGATAGCTGATGTAACAAGGAGTAACTTAGGCTACTTTTATTTTAGAAAAAAAAATTGGATCTCTCGAAAAAAAATTAAAACCAATGTTGCAGCGCTGCGCCTGCTTAAAGTTTGATAGCAACAATCTGCAATGCGTCCCGCGGGATCAGAACGCGAGCAGGCTGTTGCCAACGGTTGTCTTAGTTAAATACCACGCGGACGAAGTCGCGGGCAACAGCTAGTTGAAAATAAATGTTTCTGTAACATACACCATACCGCATAAGAAACGCCGTTACAGAAAATTGGTTTTTATTTAGAACTATGGAAATGTTATTTTGTATAACATATGTCTGCTGAATTTAATCCGATTACATTTTGCTTGTTTGTGGGAGTATACGGAACACAGTGTTTCTTCTGAATTAAAATGTGGGAAGTAATTATTATTTTAACAAATAAACTGGTCAATCACAAATTTACTTTGGACTTGAATGTACGCCACAGAACCGAAAAATAGGTATAATCTATACATATAAATAAAATTGGAGTGTTTGTTTGTAATATTAAAATAACCGCTTTTTAATAAGTGCATTTGGATGTATACACGTTACCTATACCGAAACAACATTTTTTACAATTTTTGTCTGTCTGTCTGTCTGTCTGTCCGTCTGTCTGTCTGTCCGTCTGTCTGTCTGTCTGTCTGTCTGTCTGTTTGTTCCGGGTAATCTCTGAAATGGCTGGACCGATTTTGACGGGAATTTCACTGGCAGATAGCTGATGTAACAAGGAGTAACTTAGGCTACTTTTATTTTAGAAAAAAAAATGGATCTCTCGAAAAAAAAATTAAAACCAATGTTGCAGCGCTGCGCCTGCTTAAAGTTTGATAGCAACAATCTGCAATGCGTCCCGCGGGATCAGAACGCGAGCAGGCTGTTGCCAACGGTTGAGACGTTGTTAAATACCACGCGGACGAAGTCGCGGGCAACAGCTAGTATTGGTATAAAAGATTAAGACTTGGATTGAATTTTGATTATAAATACAAATTGAGCCGACGCTAAAAGTTATTGAATAAAAACATAGAACGCTGAAGGCTGTTATTCAAATGAATGAAAAAAATGAGCGAGTTTCTATGTGAAAATATAACGGGTGAATTTTATTGGTCAACAAAAACAAAAACATAAATGATAGTAACACCGTTTTTTTCGTGTCGTACCACTATCGATGTGCTGGAAATTTTTAACAATAACAATTTGCTGGCACAATGCGTGCCGCGTATCGATCGACGGGATCATATTTCATCTGCAACTGTCAATGGTTGCCATCTATACTTACAATAATATTATAATATTATATTATACATATATAATATTATAAATGTGAAAGTTTGGATGGATGGATAGATGGATGGATGTTTGTTACTCTTTCACGCCCGAACGGCTGAACGGATCTGGCACGGAGATAGATTATAGTCTGGAATAGCATATAGGCTACTTTTTATCCCGGTAAAATGTATGGTTCCCGTGGGATAGATGTTTTAATTTTTCATACTTTTTATCGCGGGTAACACCACCGGGCGCAGCTAGTATATAATAATACCAGCCCTTTTTAATGTCCCACTGTTGGGCACTCAATATGTGGGGGCCCTCAATATGTGGGGGATTAGGCCAAAGTCCACCACGCTAGCCGACTGCGGGTTGGCGGACTTCACACGTCTTTCGAATTGTTCTCTCTGAAATGCAGGCTTACTCGCGATGTTTTCCTTCACCGCTTAGCAAGTGATAATTATGGTTGAAAATAAGATTCGCACATGAAATCCAAAAATCTCAGAGGTCCGAGCCGGTATTTGAATCTGCGATCCTCGTTACCGAGGCAAGCGTTCTTCTAACTTGGTTATACCTGTACCCGTATAGATAAAGAGGATAATCAAAGTGATAGATAGGCTCTTTATCGTTTGTTACTAACGAGTAGTCATTTTTATATCCTTTGCAAATGGCAATAAAAAGCGATGGAAAATCTTGTAATAGAGGTTTCTTTGTATTAAACAATATTTTTTACATAAATGTAAAACTCTCATAAGCATTCTATAAATATGTAGTTACCTCAGTTAGGTGAGTACTTATAGAAATGAAATGTGGTTTGTAAATTAAAAAAATAACACTAATTGAAAAGTAAAAGCTTTCAGCGCAATGTAAATTTCAGTCACAATTTTATTAGGTATATTAAATTATAAAAGGTCTGTTTTAACAAATCAGTCTTGCAGACTCGAGAGCTCTCCGGCAGACGAAAAGGGCACCCAGGGGAGAGGTTTGTAAGAAAAGAAAATCATATGAAGGCAATTAAATTTAATTATTGTTTCGTGGAATTATTATAAAAAGCGGTGATAGCCAAGTAGGTAGAACGCTTGCCTCGGTAACGAGGATCGCAGGTTCAAACCCCTCTGGATTTCAAGTGTGAATCTCATTTTTAACCACGCTTATCACTTGCTGAACGGTTAAGGAAAACATCGTAAGGAAACCTGCATGTCTGAGAGAACCCCTCGAAAGATGTGTAAGGTCCGCCAACCCGCATTGGGCCAGCGTGGTGGACTATGGCCCCATCTCTCTCGCATTGAGTGGATGCCCGTGCCCAGAATTGGGAGTATACTTTTTTCATGAAACAGGGATAGTTTATGGTCAACCCACACTGGGTCCGTCTTTTCTCTATTTCAGTATCTCAATCTTTGACCTACTCCAGTTATTTAAGTTTTTTTATTCTTCATAACTAATAATACACTTTTATAAGTTACGTGCACATAATTCTATTTGCTCCGACCACAATTTAACTTGCGTGCCAATTGATAATTAAGACGACAACGAGTTTAAACAAGGAAAAATATATTTTTTTATGTCGTTATATTTTTCTGTTCCTTGTGCTGTTTATGTATTTACCTCGATAACACGATAATATTTGTTAATTTAATACGATTTCACTACTGGCTGTTTGGATTTAAACGTAAGCGGTTATTACGGCTTACGTATCAATAATCGAGGTAGTTAGAGGTGTGTAATTTTCTTAACAAATTAACACATGCAGGGTATATTCTAAACTAAGATATAACTACATTAAAAAAGGCACTTATTGCAGTAACTTCTGTATGTGAAATAAATACAGGGGTTATGTAGAGTTGGCAGGCAGTATCGGGACAGAGACGGTTAGAACAAAATATATTCAACTGCAAGATACGGACTATTCAACCGTTTGTAAAGCCCAGTTTACAGTCCCCAGCCGTGGTGCTTCTTAGTCAGTCGGACATTTATTATTAAGCATCTCGTCACTCATTCTCTGTGAGTCGCAAGTTGGACGCCGAGGAACGTTTCATTTCCTCCTTTACAGATATCCGTGTTCCTTTTGTGTTTTAAAGTAAATTAGCACTGAGGTACATGCACGGGCTAGTAAAATATTTCTCTATTCCGTGTACATAACGTTAATTTTCAAAGGAACATTGCTTATTCTGGTAGGTACTAAAGAAATAATTTTCGAATTGCCATAATGTTAGCTCTGATGCAGGCAGGCTATATGGAAACATATAAGGTTCCTAATTCAAATTTCTTCAGAACGATTTATAACAACAATGATGTTAGCTACTGATGCAGGCAGGCTATATGGAAACATATAAGGTTCCTAATTCAAATTTCTTCAGAACGATTTATAACAACAATGATGTTAGCTTCTGATGCAGGCAGGTTATATGGAAACATATTAGGTTCCTAATATAAATTCACCAGAATATAGGTCAAACTATTTCACAAACAAAAGTTACTTAGTTCAGCGGCGCGATATTCTAGACTGTGAATATGTTAAACAATATGCGCCGTAAAAATAACAACGACTGATATTTACGCCATTTGAGTCCGCAGACGGATCTCAATGTTTAAATCACCATAACAAATAGTAGTACAAATAAAGTCTAAATTATCCAAACATAGGACGTTATCCACTCCACATTTAATCGACTGGGATGTTGTATGGTGTCGTATAAATTGCTTTTGCATGTAGACGCGTGCAGATCTAGACCAAATCGTTCCACAAACAAGTATGCAAATACCAGGCAAGCGTTGTCGCGGCTCTGGATGCGGGGAATGTTAAATATGTGTGTGTGAGCAAACACCAGTTTAATCTGCGCCTTATCGCTATTGGGACGCGATGTAGTCTCGAAGCTCCGCCTGCCTTGCCTTGTGTACAGCACTGATATTGTGCAGGGTTGGCAGGTGAGAGTTATTCGTAAGGCGACATGGAATTTTACGTTGGCGTTCAATTAAAGACAAAAGGCTCTCGAATTTTCTTGCCATGTTAACTGTACTTCACCTTGGTTGGAACCGAAATTAATTCCATTTAACTGGTTGTATGGGTATGTGTTTTGCTTCCAGTTAAATTTTGATTCAATTCAAACGCCAATATAGGTAAGCCAATCGCTCATTTCGACAATCTGCGATTCATTTCTTCGCGTTGTTTGTTTCTATTTATGTTTTTACAGTTGTGTATTAGATTAAGGGGCCTATTTGACAATGTGCTGATAAATCATATCCATTGTAATCTCTCGCTCAATACTGCCAACAAATATCGATCAGAATTAATCGGTCCCGTGCTTGGCAGCCCTATCAGTGTTGTGAGTCATGTGCGTCCATCACTATTGCAAATACCGTCAAGTGATTCAGGATTCGTTGCTGCAAATCCTCTTGTGATCAAGTGCTATAATACACTGTATTTTTCATTTCCATATTATCTGACGCTTTTCCTACCTTATATCATAATTTCCATGTATTTGCCTAGACATGATGACGTCAAGATAACTCCATTATATTTTAAATGCATAATAGGTGCAACCAAGGATTAAAATGTTTATGTTGACCTTTTATTTTTTCTAATTGCCAGTCTAATACACCAAGTCTAATAAACACTAAGCAATGCTTGTATTATGGGTACCCTGCAATGACTGAGGGCGAACCCAGTATATAATACTTACATATATTTAAAACATCCATGACTTAGGAACGAACATTATTGCTCATCACCCAAAGTTTGTCCCTACCAGGATTCAAACCCGGGACCCTCGGCGCAGAAAGCAGGGTCACTGCCAACTGAGATAAACAGGTCATCAATAACAGTGTATGTGCTTAAATGACTGCTTGCTGCCAGAATTCTACCTAATCTTATCTTTGCGAGATATAGCAGCTAAGCGCCCGTTACGTCTGCCCTCTGGTAATAATTCAAAGTTATAAGATGACTCTTACGTTTTAGACTCCACATACTAAGAAAAGTCCTGAAATAAATATTCCACGAGCTCGAGTGTTGTGAATTTCGTTTACTTGAAGTAATTATCTTTCAACATATATCTCATGTCGACGTTCAGGGAATTCAAGAATTTGCGCTAGCTTGTCTCATTTCTGTAATACGACTACTTTATCAAGATTTACAGTCGAATAACATTTCTATTTTATTACAAATTCTTCATAGAAGTACCTATTTACTGTTAGTAGAATTTGTTCTGCAATAATTTGAATTATATGCAATTACCAAGGATCGAGTTATAAATGTCGTTATATTATCAAGTTAGGTTGACTTATAAATTAAGTAAAACATATTATTACCAGCCTGAATGTACCTCTGCTGGGTAATGGCTTGCCTCTCTTTCCTTCCCTTCTTTCAAACTCATGGGCTTTGATAGACTACGTCTCTATGTACGAATCCATTTTCTCCCTCTATCACCTTATAGGCCTGTCTCAATGTTGTCTAGTATTATCTGGGCCCCATTCTGCATTAATTTTCCCCTGTTTTTTTTTTTTAATTCGGCAGCTTGGCCAGCCCAATCTCATTTTCGGTTGGCGATTTTTTTTACCTCCGTTACTGATTAGATATCAAGTGCGGGATTATTCGTAAGATAACCATGTACTACATAGTCTACGTATATAGACACATTTTATAGAGAGTTGAATGTTTTAAATACTGTCCACTAGAGGCGCTGTTCAAATATGGTATCTATTAGCTTGACATTAATAATAAAAACAATTTGGCATAAGACAGCAACACAACAAATAGTAGTCTCTGAAAGGTTATTCGAATACCTCCCAAAAAGTTGGACATACTTTGCACGAAAGGTATGCAGTTTCTGCTACATTGTAAATGAAATTAATTTCATTAGTTAAGTACATTTAACTGAAAACTACATACCTCCTTCCTCGTCATCTATAATAAATATTCTCCCGTATGATTCCGTTCCTATGATAACATGGGCGCATATTAGACATGATATCAGAATCACACGCGTAGTATGACCTTAATAGAATAAGGATATTCGCCATGTTCGACCCTGGCCTACGCCTGAACACATGCTCGGTGATCGTCACGTACAGAGAGCCACTTAAGTGACACACGGCTGCGGCGTTTGTCTAAGCTACGAAGGTTGCTTTTGACTGTTATGTTAGCTGAGTATAGTTTCATTGGACATTAATTTTATGTCAATAACAATATGCAAGGGTTCTGTTTTAGATACAATTAAGAAATGACTTAATTTAACTATCTAAACTACCATCAATGAAGTAGCTACTTTAAAATAATGTTACTACAACGTGCATTTCTTAGGTATTTCGTAACTTAAACCCCGAATGAAGTAATTATTTTACATGTTAAGATAATAAAACTGTAGTTACTAATATATGCCAATTTGTAAGATTTATTTACAGCTCAAAATAAAGTGTGCCTATTTGCAAGAATTATTTACAGCTCACAATAAAATGTGCCTATTTACAAGAATTATTTACAGCTCACGATATAGGAGTGGGTCGTTGATCTCAGAACAAAAAACACACACATTTTACCCTTGGATCTAACCTTGTGTCGCGTAACGATTATACGAACATATTAACTGGGTTTTATTCAAACAGGCTAAGAAGCTGACGTGCCAAAATTGGAGGCTAAACAATACCTATTATCTTTATAGGGGTTCAGATTGATGCAATCCCGCTCATGAATAGAACGGTTTATAACGTGAACATGTGAATATAAAGTTAGAAGATTAATCTCCTTTCAACTATGTAATGTATGCTTCTTGCTGCAAATAAGTAAAAGGTTGTACTGCCTATATAAAAAAAAACATCCTTGACTTGGAGTGTTATGTACTGTCATTGATGAAGGTACTTTGAATTTTTATTCGAAACAGATTTTTATTTTAACTCTACAAAAGAACCAACAGAAATAAGTATAATATTTATTTATGTGTACTCATTCCTATTACACTTTTCAGAATGTTGATATTTAATCATCTTCTGCCCACATCTGAAATCTATACCAAGAAAATAATACTATAATATCTACTATAATAATGGTATCTATCGAGATAAACCAATATCTCTAGTTACTTTCTTAATTAGTACAAGGTCTCGTATACTTTAATAAGAAGATCAAAACAAAACCAGCTTCGACATGTACTTGTCGCGTTCTAAAAATCCAAAATGTGCCAACACCTTGAGCTTTATGAATAACCAAATTAAATTATATTTTAGCTGTCGACAATTAAATTTGAACTTGCAAGTCACGTAAGGTTACCCGAAAATTATCAACTGACTTAATTTAAGTAAATATTTTTAAATAGAAGTTCTTTTCCCTACATCTTATTTAGTCAAAAAAATAATCTTCGCTTGTAACGAGGTACCTGTATTTTCACTACCTATCCAAAATGATATCAAAATCGACCAATTTTAGAGTGAATTTGAAAGAACATTTGAAAAATTCGTATTAAACGAAGCATCCAGCGGCAGTCCTCTTGCCCTCATCCAGTAATTATATTATGATCGTACGGCTTGACGTTAATTTGTGAAACGGCTCGGAAACCCAACGCTTAGGTGGCAGGACAGAGTACCGTACCCGATTAATTCAAGAAGTGGAATCCTCGGTGAATTAATGGGACAGCCCGTCGTTGTGTGCCTATTGATCGACCGGCTCCCATTTTGACTGAGCCCTTATGCTCAGTTTGCACGTTTTAAATTGAAATGAAGCAAGTGAACTGTACTGGCCTTGTATAAACAGCTCAGCGGGTTAGCAAATATGCAATTACTCAAAATACGTAATTAGACAAGCGGCAAGTACACGTTGACAATTTGACAAGAATCGTTTTTTGTCCCATTTCACTACCCGCACGTACCCCACACTCGTACTCCAATCAGCCGTATTTGATGACCACCTTGGTGGGTAGAAATACAAAACAACTTGTGTAGTGATGTAGCCGGCTTGTAATCGGCACCCGATAACTTGCCACGCGATTTACAAGTTGCCACTCCGCTTGTCAACTTGCCAGCTGGAACCGCGTAAACCTATTTTCGCGTACGCTTCCTGACGTCTCAATAACAACATTAAATGTGGTTATCTTACCACCCAGTATCGTAATATTTCAAGGGATGTATTAATTGGATTGCAGTACTAGAGTGGGTAATTGGATTAATTATTACAGCGTGGAAATAAAGCCGTAAATTATAATTGTGAAGTTGTTTGATGATATAACACCGAATTGTATGTATTGCGAGCAAAATTGCTGTTTCATTTTGACGTAATCGTCTTATAGGAAGGTTAAAAATATACCTACTCAGTTTTATTTATTTTTGTAGAGGTCTAAAATATTTCGATATTACTATTATTAAAATATGTATTAGCCATACTAATAATGGTATTTGGGATTATTATGTAAATTTAATTATGCATCCCTCTGGTGGGAATGAGCCTCCCCTCAATGCGAAGGGGATTTAACTAAGCCATAGTCCACCACGCTTTCCAGGTGCCAAGTCTTGTTATAACTTTCAAGAACTGTCCAGGTTGTCTCAGAAATGCAGGTTTCTTCACGATGTTTTTCTTCACCATTTAGCAAGTGATAATCCTGGTAGAGAATGAGATTCGTACATAAAATCTATAATTGTCAGAGGTTTTGAACCAACGACCTTTGCTTCGAAGGCGAGAGTTCTACAAACTTGGCTAGCAGGCTATTATACTTAATCTTATATATTTCTTTCGCCTTTAATAGGGATCGGACCTTTTACCTTTTCGGTCCCACGCGAAAGACATGGCGAATTTTATTTCCACTCCGCTAACGGAAGGTTCTCGCGGACCTTTTGAATGTGTTATTAAACTTTTGTTGTTATCTAGATGACAATGATATAAGCATTATAATCTCCATAACAAGAAACGGTTTCAGCCAGTTTTTTCATTTTATTTCTAATATATTAAAATTATTTATATCAGGTCTAGACTACCTAATTTTTAAGGTTTATGTACTGAGTGATCGATATTATAAATGTCACATAAATTCAACCTACGAGAAGGTATTTAAAAGATAGTTTTATTTTTACTTATTTAGATTGTGTGTACTTTCTATGTAAGTTTCCTAAAAAAGTAAACTTTATCAACGGACTCCCAATAAATATATTACGAACACATTAAATTAATCCAAAAACTAAATTCTATAAAGTTTAAATAATACACTCACAGATTATAATGCACGTCGGCCATATTTGGTCTGTACTTCAGCGCCCTCTCGAAAGCTATTTCCGCTTCCGCGGTCCGCCCCTGTGCGGTCAACACGCTGCCCAAGTTGCCATATGCTGCGGGAGAAAAAGTTTTATTAGCTTTATTTTGTGGATAGAACTTTACTTAATATACTTATAGAAGATAAGAAGATAAGTGCCTTTAGTCTGCTTTATTTTCTTTAATCTGGAGTTTCCATAGTTACTAAGTTGCGTGTCATTTATTTAGTTATTTACCACTTATATGAATACAATTAGGTTTATATGGAGATTTTTTTTTTTAGGTATAAAACAAAAATTTAAATAGAACCAGCTTTAGATGACAAATAACATAATTTAATTCATAAGTATTATCGAAGATACTCTATTAAATTCTACAATATAATATAATCTAGTTGTTGCATATAAGCTACTATCAGTAGTCTTCTTTATAATTTTTTTGGTTGCAAAAATGTTTACAGAGTCTGAATTTAACATTTTACACAACTGTGCGCACCTGACTGATGTATTAGAAACACAAAACATTGTGTTTTGTAACATGTTTCTTAAACTTATATCTACTTGAATTATTGTGTTATTTGATCTATAATAACTATCACAGTAACAGTCATCCCGTTACCACGGTTGCTGTAAAGCACCCGAAACGCAGGGAACGTAAAAACATAATATACACGCAATAAAATCTATAAAAAGTATTTTATTTCAATCTATAACAACTGCTCAAATTGTACGTTCACGTTTATGCTAACTTAATTAAGAATAAACATGGAAATTAGCCACATAATCCATCATTATAATCCACTAACAAAGCAGACAACGCAATTTCATTCATTATTCACATTTATGGGTGGGGACTAAACTCTTTCATTATATCGTTTAATCACCAACCCGAGACAAAACATGCTAAGCAATTCATATATGTTGTTAGAAATTCCAGATTGAGACCAATTTAAAATAAGAATATTAAAATAATAATAATAAGCTAACACTCAGTGACAGCCGATTGCTATGGTTCCCACTTTTAGGGCCTATTTTACAAACCCGCACTGGGCCAGCGTGGTGGACTAGGGTCTAAATAGTCAACATATTGAGAAGGAATGTGCCCGATAGTATGATGGTAATAGGCCTGTCCCCTATTACGGTAGGACCAAATACCATCGGCGAAAAGTAGTTGGAATGCCATTCAGTGCACCCCTGCCTACCCCGTTTTGAGATTATATACTTAATCCCACTTATATTATAATTGTGAAAGTTTGGATGGATGGATGGATGTTTGTTACTCAATCACGCCAGAACGGCTGAACGGATTTGGATGAAATTTAGCACAGAGATAGATTATAGGCTGGAATAGCACATATGCTACTTTTAATCCCGGTAAAATGTAAACGCGGATAACACCGCGGGGCGCAGCTAGTGGGGTATATAGCTGATTAACCCTATACACAACTTATTCCGACATTCGATACAAGATTCGTATGTGATAACTGCGCTTTTACGGCTGCGGTATCTCTCGCTCTATTAGGGACGTGTCATATAAACCCGCCGCACGCCGCGCCGGGTAGGATTGGCCGCGCTATCGCGCCACCAACCGATCTCCGGTACACTCCGCCTCGTTTTCCACGAACAAACATTAGTCTGTGGCCACTAGGGTTACCAGTAACATTTGAACTTTTCTAGGATTTTCAAGTCAACATTTTATCCGTAACTAGATGAACATATTGTGCAACCTGCAGTCATTTCACCAAATTAATCTTGAAGGTCGTACAACAACCACTTAGTAAAAACTTAAAGCCAATTCAGGTCAGCATGAAAAATGGTTAAGGTTTATCACGATTGGTTTGTAGGATTATAAAACCATATTTTTACCCGATTAAAGCTTTGAATCCACATTCATTTCTTTTAAAACTGTTTTTTTTAGTATCTGACAACCATGACGGTAGCAATTCCCGTCGGTGTGAACCAATTTACCCTGAGGCATTCGAATAAAGGTGTACGCTATATGTATAAGAATTCACGTTTGCTTGATTTCTAAAAGCTTCAGCGAAAGCAATATACGGTGTTTATTGCATTTTTCATTACATGGCTCACGTAACTACCCTATAAAATGTAAACGGTGAATTTCAAAAATAGTCTGAGGTTGCCGGCTCTGAATATAGTACTTTTGTACCAATCAGAGTCAAGATCACGGTGTGGGTTTTAGAAAAAAAAAGAGAAGGCTGGTCAAAATCACCGGCGACCATAGAGCCGGGCACTTCTTCGGTGAGCGAGCGGTTTCGGCCATTCAGAGAATCGGTTAGCATCTTTGATTTAAGCTACCACATAAGCCAATTTCTTTTTTAATATTCTTCATGTTAATAATGTTTACCTAAGGCGTAACAATACTAGTGTAACATATTTAAAATTAAATGAAATTATTAGAAATTTATAAACTGACACCTCGTACTGAGCGCAACCGCTAAAGTATTACATCAACTACGCACTTATTTCATACATCAACATGATCCATGTAACCGAGTGATACATCTGTTAAAATATTTGACACGATTTTTGTTACACGTTATATATATAATACAATAATGAAATTGTATTATGGCAACACTTGAGACGTTCCGATATACCCAACACCTAACATCATATTATCTCTATACAATGATGTGGAGTAGCACGAATTCCTTCCAACAAATTTGGCACGCACCGACGAAATATTTCAACATATTAGATTAGCTGTTAAAATACAGCAATGCCAACACTAGGATCGAGTGCTTCTTCACATTGAATTCGAAAAGCTTAGTCGATTAAATTCCATTCGAGGGAACCACTCTAGCCGCCGAACGCCACACCACTTGTACGTACAGCAGTACAATATTCCAGTTAATACTGAATAGATTATACGGATTATATGAAATATTTATTGGGAGCTAATATTGTACGGATTTTATATTTTATTGTGAACACTGAATAGTTCCCGGTATTTTATGTGAAGACGAGCTTTAGTTTTCGGTACAGAATCCAATACTTAAACGATCGCCCTGGTCATACCTTTGTATACGTGTTAGTTATTGCTTATCTTATTTTGGGCATTAAATTAAAAATCAAAAATCCAGCACAACTACTCTTGTTTTAAGAAGATTATCGCAAGCACTAATCCTCGGTATTCTCGCGAGCTCTAAATCTTGCTTTTAACAATTTCACGTATGTTTACGGTAAGCGTCCATCTGTGAAGAAGCGATTACGTAAAAGTGTAACTGGGTGCTTCCTTTAAATAGGGCACATCAAAAAGAAAATAAAAATCTTATCCCGTTTACGATCGGAACCATTAGCCGTAAGAAAAACATAGAATAAAAAATATAAGAGACACGACGTTACTTAGTCGTTCCGCTGATTAAAATATCGGTCTGAAAGCTTTTTTATGTACCCACTTACACGGCTAATACGCGAAACATTGCCGCTATACCGTATGTGTTTATGTGTGTTTACCTTTTTATTGGCTCATATTTTTCCTTTTTAAAGTACGATTTTACTGTTCTGTGAGTTTATTTACTCCACGTTCGTGGGTTTTACGCCTACTTGCATTGGCAAGCTATCAACTTGAGTATTAACATCGTCGACGGAAGCGGTATGGATACTTCACAGTTTATAGAAACTAATGTTTTACCTTGCAATTTAATAGGTTAAAAAAATATAGTGGCTTCATTCACTACCGGCTTGTAATTTCGAAGATAGTTTTAATTATATCTAATATATTCTTGATTACCATCGTTAACGTTATTTTTTATAATTTATTTATTCGGTTCTTTAATATACATTGTACTCGTATGATTGGTGAAGTTACGCGGTCAGAGCCGGTCTATAAAAAATATTACGACTAAGTACTTGGGAAGTAATCGTCGAGAGAACGTATCACCAAAAAACCCGTTCATTTACAATTACAATTTGGGGTTTAGAAACACACAACGCCTACAAGGCCTATGTTGACAAATAGAAAAGTTCTAAGCAACAGTTGACTCCGAAAATCAATTTCGATCGTGAATCGCGGCAATAAGCTAGGTGGCACAGAATTGGCCCTCGCTGTTAGGAAACTACTCATCCACAACTTGCATTGTACTCTATTCTAATAAAAAGTTGTTCTTAACATTCGTGTTCCATAAATAAGCAGTCGGATTTGTTTCAGAACTCAACCGTGGCGGCGCACCGTTAGTATTGTGGACGATTTTTTTTTGCAAAACATTATATTGTCATTTTTATTGCCTTATAACAGTTACTGACGAAACCCTCCGCGTGTAATAATGGCTTCCCACGAAATGTTTCATTTAACCGTAATACCTAAACCGTACCCAATGTTCCAGTTTCGGTTTTATTATGTGGAGGTCATCTATTGTTCGTTTTCAAATCAAAACTCAGTAAAACTGAGCTCCCTGAGCCGTGTCTTTGTGTACAACAAATTGATATACATATTTTGTGCCGTTAATTAAATTATACCCATCATTTTTCAGCGAATGAATAGCTTTTACATATAATATTCTACATTGTACCGACATATAACTTAATGTTTAAAACATATAACATTTGCAAATAGCGTATATATAAAGCATTTGATCTGGTTAGCGCAGTTGGTAGTGACTCTGTTTTCTGTGCCCAGGGTCTCGGGTTCGAATACTGGTAGGAACAATTTTTGTGTGATGAGCACCAATGTTTGTACCCGAATCATGGATGTTAAATATCTATATAAGTATTATATACTGAGTTCGCCCTCAGCTCATTGTACAGTACCCATAACACAAGCGTTGCTTAGTGTGGGACAGTATAGTTGGTGTATTTATCTGGCGATATATTATATTATTTTTAATTTAAGGGATCCATAGGTAGGTTATAACGAACGATCACATTCCCCAAACTGCATATAAAGTAACATCTCTTACTTGAACCACGTTCCTGATTTGTATTCTTAAAAAGAATCCAACCAAAAATTTACACATTTTCTTTTATACATATGTAAATGGTGAGAAGATAAGTATGATATACACTTTGACCTTTTAAAATATTGAACACTGGTTTTCTTCCCTTAAAAAAAGGTAGGTGATTGTTTTTTCCTCTATGATATAATTTCATAACCCAATAACACAGGCCTCGTTTATAAATTGGCAAGCCGTGCTTTTCAAATTATTTTTTTAAGAATATATACATGACATCGACAACTAGGGAGCAGCTGTATGTCTAAGTTTCCATCATCAAGTATCCTTAAGATCGTGGCTGAGATAATTAAGTTAATCCAAGAGTAGCCACTCGCAGCGCCATCGGGTAGAGATGGGCTCGATAAACTGTGCGGCTTAGCCGATCCCGTGCGCCTGAGCTGATTACATCAGTTCGGCCGATGGAGCCACCAAGAAAATAGCCACGTAATGAAATTATATAATCGGCAACCAGGCCATATATAACATTCCAATTTCTGAGAAATTGCTGAGTGACTTTAATAATTTTCTGACTATTTTACGAACAAAAGAGGCCTATTGTACATACTTCGGTCTTTCTTCAAGTTTTTTGATGGAATCGGAATACCTAAAATGTTTCACAATGGGTAACAATGGGCACATGGGTATGGCATTACCAAATTGGTTATATTTTTTATACTTTACTTGTGGTAGGCTTCGGCCGTGGCTAGTCACCACCCACTGAACAAAGCCATGTCGCCAAGCGGCCTAGCCGTGTTCCGGCATGATGTTCGGTGCTGCCATTCATGGATGGCGGGTCAGATCAGTTGCGCTGCATGTGCCTAGTGAATGTAGCGTCTCGATCTACTGCCGCCTTCCTACCTAGGCAAGTATGCTCCATCGTAGATCTCATCGTCACTTACCATCAGGTGAGATCGAGATCAAATACTTGCCTATAATGTAAAAAAAAAAAAAAAAAAAAAACCTTATTTTAATCATCGTCATCAACTAACTAGTAATATTTGAAATAAAATATCTAATAATAAATAAAAGATATGAAGCAACGTGTCTATCACGTTATATATGTAGTGGGGAAAATGAATGAATCATATGAAACCGTAAGACAAGTCTGCGATAGTAACAGACTTATCGGATAAACAGAGATAGGCTGATATACAATTCGGCTTAGCCGATTACATCAGCGTGGACTGTGTCGCGTGTGGAAAAATAACCTCTAATTAAGCGATGCGTAATTAACAATTTGTAGAAAGTTGTAGCAAGAACAAAACAAAATGCTATCCCTCGAAAATATTCATTCTCAAAAGGTATGTTCATAAAACAGATTGTTATGAACGAAACGAAAGGAATTAAATAAATACTGTACGGTAAATAGGAACTTATGTACCTAATCGTAACGTCATCGAGAAAACATGTTGTCACTGTCATACTTATTTATGAAATCTGTGGTAAGAGAGGGATTGATAATGGGGTAATGCATACATTTTATTAATCAGCGAATAGTTATAGTACAAAAACTACCTCACAATGAAAAAAAAGTTGTATATTCAATCCCTACCATAAAGCTTATCGTAATTAAAACGGTAGTATCATTCTCAATATAATGTTTTAATGTTAGCATAAAATGTGGTACAAATAAGCAATGACGAGGCAATTTTGTTCGTGGAAATTCTAACGAGTAATGATCCGCGACTCTGCACGCTCCGGTTAAGTTTGCAGTCACAGAGTAAAATATTTACTGCTTTCTCGTGACATGAGAATATTGAGGCGCACGTATAAATATTCCACTGTGGCTCCAAACATGTGAAGACTTCAAAGAGAAATCGTATACATGCAAAAATGTAAAACTTGAAATGTTATCTGCCCGCATATTAAATACCTTGCGAATTTTGCGCTCAAATAATGCAAAAATAATATAGCACTCAAATACTTGCTCTAGAAACAAAATTAATTTGCTAGTTTGTTCGCTGACAAGATAAAATTCACCGTAGATTTTTTATTTACACATTAGTCCAATATGCGTAAATCGAAATAAAAAACTAGGCTTTCGACTTGACTACGAGTGCATATGACTATTTATTCGTAATCTATCTGCTTAAATGTCAAAATTGGAAGCCTAGTCCTAACTGCTTCAATTAACAGTTACAAACATATTCGACAGCGGTTGATTCCTAAACCACTCAACGCGAACACAATAACCGAATTAATTGAATATTCCACGCGGCATGTAGTGTTAATCCTGTATGGACACTTCAGTTTATCGGTTATCAGTACAAAAGCTGTATACACCGTGGGTGGCTTTGACTGATAAGATCGGACACCATCCCTGCCCGGCAAATTCGTGTAATAGCGGGAGCGTTGTGATTGGCCAATTTCGAATACGCGGCAGCGACAAATTGGATCCGTTAGCCTTTAGGTCATGTTACCGAAAGATAAAACAAGAAAACCGGGTCTCATCAAATTGGATAATAGTGGATGATTGGCACTTAATATTGCTAAACTTACATTTATTGACATTCCAATTAGATTGCAGTTTATAGAGTTGAATATTAATTCAATTAATAAGATGCCCTTATGTTATCAATTATGTTATAAATTGTCATGGACACTAGCAAAATATATACGATGTTGACGTATTTTTTTAAAGATGTACTTATGTAACGAAGTAACATTAAAATAAAACATTTTAAAAAAATAAACATCTATAAAAACAGTTTTAATTGCAGATATATTTTTCTCATCTTTCGTCAAAATAAGTATTTAATAAAGCTGGGATTATTTCTATATAATACAATTTTTGTATAAAACATACACATGATCCTAAAACTATGTAGTTTGCCTACAGTATTTGTTTCCATTAGATTTAGGGTACAAGTTTCTATATTTATTTTCCCTCTCTCGTATATCATACGAGGGGGTCGAGTCACCTTCGTCCGTAGGAGAATTAAATACCCTCGAGACCCTACTACACGTGACCCTGGGTGGTGCCAACTAGGTGACAACTCTACTGGTGGTAGGCTTCGGCCGTGGCTAGTCACCACCCACTGAACAAAGCCATGTCACCAAGCGGCCTAGCCGTGTTCCGGCATGATGTTCGGTGTTGCCATTCATGGATGGCGGGTCAGATTAGCTGCGCTGCATGTGCCTAGTGAATGTAGCGTCTCGATCTACTGCCGCCTCCCTACCTAGGCAAGTATGCTCCATCGTAGATCTCATCATCACTTACCATCAGGTGAGATCGAGATCAAATACTTGCCTATAATGTAATAAAAAAAAAAAAAACGATATAACCTTTGCTAAAACCTATTAATAATAACATTCTAGATAAAATTTCCGTTATTAAACCGTACAGACATTAATGTGTATAGCGTTTAACAATCCTAATGTAATTATTCCCCTCGTATTGATGGGGGGCTCCTGCGTTGGGCACGTATCACATTACAAAAGGGGTGGTATTATTATTTTTAATCTAATTATATTTAACCACAAATCAAATTAACCAATCAATTCCTTATACCGTCAACGCCAATGTAATTATATTGTGCTCTTAAGGCTAATTAATTGAATAATTAAGAAACCAGTTGTTTATGAGGCACAGATTATCCTTGGCACTCGATTCTTGCCGATGAATAAATAAAAAGGTAACTGCTTTTACTGGGGCGGTAGACCTTGCTGGTTTATAGCTAATACCTTTACATACTTATTTTGTAATTTATACCTCTGCGTACCCACGAGCCTGAAAAGACTCGAAACGAATTGAACAAGCATTGCCTACTGTTAAAAAATATTCTATAATTATATAGTTCATTACACATAGGTAGTGAAGTCAATTAATTAGAAACTTGACATTAAAGTAACTACTAATTAATATCTATAAAGGTAGGGTCTATACGTTTTGTGTACTAAGTAGTAAGACGATATAAATAATAATGAGAACTGAATATACTCCGTAATCCGCCACTTGATCCTGTTTAGTACTTACTACCTACTCATTACAGAACTAGAGGTACTTATTTGATCAACAACTCAAGCCTGCTTAGCCGTTCCATTGTTCTCACATACCTATAACAATGTACAGCTTAAAAATATAAAAGATCTTTTTAAATAGAGCAAACCATGGAGTTTCTTGCGGGTTCTTCTCCATAGGAACGGCATTCCGAACGGGTGGTAAAGTTGTAGCTGAGTATTTTGCATCAAGTTTGACGCTTCAAGTACTGTACTTAATTATTTACATGAATAAAAATATTTTGATTAGGATTCTGTTTCATTAGCTCTTCAAATGTCGATCTTAATGGAACATGTATTATTTACAATAAAGATATTTAATCGAACCACAGAGAGTAGATGTATAGAGAACTCATATCTACAGCTTACAGATCACGATTATTACAAATAGGCACAAACATTGATTCAAGAACTGTTAATAACGAAAATAATGACATAAAAATGATCTACAAATTCGTATCTACCTAGTACTGTATCCGATATTTAGCACAAACAAAAATCTTTAAAAGTTTATATAGAAAATAGGTTTCCGTGGCATTATCTTGTCATAGCAGGTGATACCCATGAGAAAATAACTCGCGTCACAGCTGCGGAGACGTGTCCTCAATATTTTACAAGTGATTTCGGATCTCGTAAAAGTACAAGAAGTTAGAAGGAAACTTTTAAAAAGCAACTCGCTCCTCTTATTTTTTTCTTACAAACCCATCGCCAAGAAGTTTGATAGTTTTACATCGAAGACCCTTCGATAAAGTGTCATAATTTGGGTGAAATATTGTTTTTCTGGTAAAGGGTATTTCGTTATCTTATTTGTGGTTTTTTCTTCCAATACTATATTTTCCGAATCAACTTCAGAGACCTGTTGATAGACATTATTTATGAAGTCCTCTAAGTATCTAGTAATACATTATATTGTGCGCAAATAATGCGGTCTATCAGAAAAAATATAGCATAGATTGGAACTGTCCACACTAATCCTATTACTTTTATTATCAAGTCAAGTTGCTAGTGGTTACTTAAATTGAAATCGCAATGAGTCTCAGAAGAATGATTACTGATTATCCAATAAGTACGATAATGGTTACATCCAATTTCGTGAAATCAAATAGAGCAATAAAAAAACAAAAGATTCATAAACAATTGTTTTACATACCAGAATTAATACAGAGCAATATTTGAGATTGAGTCGAACAACATTCGTCTTATGAAGCGAGGCAAAATGAGAACCATCAGAGGAAACTTTTCTCTTTGCGCCAAAGTTTGTGATATGAACAGAAACCCGAGGCGGACTCCCTCGGGACGTCGCACATGCATGTTTAATGGCGTCCTACAAAGGTCAAGAGTCTGAATGTGAGTGAAGATAGTGAATACATTACCGGCCCCCGAGCGGCCAGGTACTGAGAGACGAGCGGCCGTGCAGTGACAACCTCTTTTCTAACTTACATGAACTAACACTTCACGGACAGGTTGTTTGTAGCTGTCTCTCAAACAAATTAATTGTGTCTTAGTTTTGAGCTGTAACGAGGGAGCAACGCAAACAAACAAAGTTTTGAGAAAGGTACGAAATGGAAGTGCTGGTCTCGCAAGCGCCAACATTATGCCGTGAACTCGCAAAATTTTGACGCGACGTTGACTAACGGTTGATACAGCGGGCCCTCTCCAAATTTGAAACTTTACTGGGCTTTCTATAATGTATGTGATTGTACAACACATGTAACATATACAGAATTCTGTTACAGAAACGTTTTCAGTAAATATTTTGTTGAGTACGTGTTGACTTATGAATGTGATGTTATGGTTGTTGTATTATCCAAATATACCATTTTAGATAATAGTACAACCATAATGCCTTGTATTTAAAGTAATACAACCGAATTGAGAACCTCCTCCTTTTTGAAGTTGGTTAAAAATTCGGCTTTTTAAATTTAGCTTTTAGGGTCAAGTGAATGGATTTATAATAATTACCTTTAGGTGGGTTGATATGCAACGCGCTCCTAAAGAGGCTCTCCTCATCACGCCAGTCGAGGTTTCTGCGGAGCGTGTACCCGCACATCGCGGACAGCGTCACCAGCAGCGCCAGCATGAACATTCTGCTCCTCATCTCGCTGCGGTGCCAGCCGCGAGTCAACACCCCGGCCCCCAGGCCCAACAACAAACAGAACCCAACACTTGGTATGTACAAAACACGCTCCGCCACAACGAAGCCAACATAGAAAAGCAAATTAGTTGCAGGCACGAACGGTAGTACCATAAAAGCTGTGAACAGCAACAACGCGACTTGGGAACTGCAATAAACGCTTCTACGCGTAATATTCGCCTTGGATTTCGCAAGCGATATCGGGCAGATGCAGCTCGAATTGTGCATGGTTATGTTATTGTTGTTGCTCGCGCGACACACGCTCGTGTGTTCATCAGCGAGTGAATGTTTGCAGCCAGTGCACGGACATAATAGCTTTTTAGATGATACATTATCTTTGTGCGGTGCATGATAGCTTTTTCTTTCATAACAGTCTTGTCCTCTATTATACTGCTTGCAATTATAATTCCATTTGTGCTTAATTTTACAATTCTGTTTTTTATAGTACTTGATATCTCTGACTAGGTTCTCCTGACGCTTTTTGAATTCGTTCATCAGCATCCGCCAGGTGACTTTTGATATGACCACGTAGAATATCACCGTGGATATATTCCGTGCATCGAACAAGCTCGTTATCCTCGGGATCGAGTCCATTGACCAGTCGAAGCTCAGGTGAAATGGGTATAAAAGTAGGAAGAAGTTGAATACGGGAAGATAGGCAAAAGTGTAGAGACGCGTGAGAATTGAAGGGTCCCGCGAGGCTGGGTTATCTGCGGTGGCGAACGCAGTGGGAGGGCCGGCGAGACGCAGCCGCCAGTATAGGAGGGCGAACCCTCCCGTGCCCAGCGCGCAAACACTTCGCCAGCGGTACTGAAACAAAAATAAATTAATTAATTTGATTGCATATATTAACAAATGTACCTACCTATCTATGAAAACGTTCAATTGAGAAGTTAACAAGTAGCTGAAACTTTGAAGAATGGATATAAAAGTATTAACTTATTCTCAATTTATAAAATAAAGTTTATTCATAAACGCAAAGAGGAAAGTTAGGAATTTCAAGTTTTATTTTTCTAAATATTCTTCGCAACTTCATAGTGATTGATTACCTCCGAGCAATATTTCATTAATATCTGTCGAAGAATTTGCCGCGATATTATGGAATTATATTATTTTTTTATGACCCGTCAGATATGTGGCTTATGGAAAGAAAATAGTATTACAAAACATGTGTTTACTTAGTGTCTAAGTTAGGCTTTAAAGATTTTTTTTTAAATAATAATTTATTTGGTCTGACTAAGTAAACAATGCGTCGTTTAGTTTAAAGATTAATGAGCGTTTTAGCATGTCACCGACCCTACAGGTTTTCTACACAGATTTGTCCACGTTGGTTCGAGACCCAACCTTATGACAGGGGTATTTACGAGTGATTTCTTCACTGGCAAGAACTCGACGGTATTACGAACTAATCCTCACAGGACCGAGACGGGTCATAAGGTGGCAGAAACCAGTGAGAAACTGCGGTCAGTGCTTGGAGCCATCCAGATCCTGTCTGATGATGGGAGCTTAATTGTTAGGAGTCCATTTTGTTTATACATTTATAATGATAAATCTCGATTTCAAAGATAATTAGAATTATGTTATATTATATCTGGCACTTATTGTAGCTCATACATCTTTGGCATTGGCATTCAACGTGGAAATGCTGCCAGCGTTTTGGGCATCCCGTCGGCTGATGGTGGTGGGAATCTACTGAGTGTTTTCTGATACTTGTTTAATTTTAATTTTAAGTAATTTTTTGGTTATATTTGATTAGTTATTGTTTTTTTTCTCTATTACACCAACTTAATATTTTCACGCATATCCAGATTGATGAAACATGTAAATTTGGCCAGATACAACCTATATCGAATTTAATATATAAAATAGCATGCTGTGTTCCCCGAATGGTTGGTAAGGGGTGTACTGCAGAGCACCCATATTATGTTTTTTTTAGGATCGCCCATATTTTTTTCCATACACACACAGTACAGTATACAATCATATGGCACCTGACAACGTGATTATTATAACTAACTATAATTCACTCACTCTCTTTTTCCTTCACTATTGTTTCTAAAGAAAAGTGCTTCATAATAACATTATAAATAAAAGAAAAGTTTCAATCAATTTTGGCCAATATGTTATTTTAATAATTGTGGATTATTTTCATGTCTTTTTTTACGAATAAAGCAGTGAGTAATTTTTTAAACAGATAGGTGTAAGTGCCGTTCCTATTCCGTGGAGTAATAATTTTAAACCTCGGCGAAGTCACTCCGATAAAGCTGATTTATAAGGCGCAGGCCGCGGCGAGACATCCCTTAGATTATTAAATTACCGCCAGCACGTACGTAACGCCGACCCTCTTTCGGGCACTATATGATTAATATGAAAATACGATCAGTTAGCTATTTTAATCTACTTAAAGTGGTGTTATTATGAAAGTTTTCACGGTTATTTAGTGGCAGTGGGGTTCGATCCGCACCGGGCGTATGTACCGGGTTGTTAGCTGCGCGAAGCTAGAGGAAAAGATTTATGAAGGTTCCACGTCCCCTGCCCGACCTGGCCCAGGGGAAACCCGCGCAGAACGAACGACGCCGCGCCGCTCGGATTTCCAGCACAATTTACACCACCGAGGGAGCAAATCGGAAATCTCGGAGAAACTTAGATGAACTACAAATTAATCAATCCCAATGAGGAGGAAATCGCTGAATAATACAACACCTTACTCGCACCTCGCCATTTTTCCTCAAAGTGTGATGAGGCGTGAATGACAGCAAATAATGTTAACAATTTAACTGAATCCCAAGGCCATTGGTATCGATATTTTATTTTAAATGCTATGATGAAAATGATATTTAAGCTCAATAAATATATCCAAAGATTGTATGCATATTTGGAGTAAATTGTCGACTAGATTTCGTCAGCTACGAGTTGAAGTCAAAGCAAATAACTTAATGAAATAAGCGAGCGAGCCTGGCCTAGCCGTCAGAGCCGCGCTTATCTGGAAAATTTACTGGCTGGCTGACATTACCATCGTCGCCTCGCAAATGCCGACTCATTTGCCAGTCCGCTTGAAAAACCCTCAGCATTAAGTAGTAACGAATCTTCATTCAAAATACCCGCATTTTGTAGAGCCTAATCGGAAAATTATTTATTATGTATTCAGTCGCAAAATAGGGATCAAAGACATTTTATTTAAGTACTTACGACCTTCTCTGGTGATGTTATCACACGCTTAGCTTCGGGCTAGTCCACGATCGATCATATAAGCATGTGTGCTGAAAACGATTATGTGATAATAAGATTTAAGAAATAAAAACCTTAACTGTGTTTTATAGTAACTGTTCTGCACATATTACCTACATACAAATATATTCACATAAGGGTATACAAACTGCCTGTACAGGTAGGGCCGGCAGGATAAAGGTTTTTTCCTAACAAAATAATCTTCCGAGAGGCTTCCAAAATGGAAATATCTCACAAATAAAACGTAACCACAGAGATACTCCGCCTATGAACTCATAAACTGGCGGAGGTGGGCGACGGTGCCGAGGGCTCCATTAACTTTAATGCCCTCATAACTACATGACGAAATTTCTACAACAGGAAAAAGCTCTTTTAATTCCGACCGCCAAGGCCTTTGACAGGGAATGACAATATTTTTATACCGCCGCAGTATAAATTGTATACCTATAACAGAAATTAATGTGCTTACGGTAGCTTTTAGGCGACTGATATATAATTGTCTATGGTGCTAGAGCTGCATGTAATGGAGTCGTGTCATATGAAAATACTTTATAAAAGGTTGCCATGGGACGCCATTTTCATATCTTTATGTCACATCCATTATTTTATTTATAATGCGTATTAATTTAATGTTTTATTGCTACTAATTACTTGACATTGACAAAAACCCGCTAAGTTGTGGGTGAGGTCATTTTCATATCCATTTCATTTCATAATGAAAGAAGAAGAAAAGGTTGCCATTATAATAACTAAGCTGGTTGAAAAATAGTTACGTTTAAATCTTTGAACCCTGTACTTAGGTTAATTGAAGAGATACGCACACACCGAAAACTTAGATCACTACAACAGATAAGTGTTATACATAAGAAAATATTAACACTATTTTAATGTATATATATTTAATATAACTATATATACGACGAATATGTACATGAAATTTCAGCTGATGTAGTTTCTAGAAACAATACGAGTACGGCAGCAAACTCAACTTATTCGCCTAATATTTGGCTTAGTTTAATCAAATTTACCTCTCGTACGAGCAGTAACTTTGAGTTCTACGCTTTGTCTAAGCAGCTGCGAACGTGTTTTCGTTGCGTGGAAGTTTGTTGTGTCTAACCTTGTTGTAATCTTATTTTTTTTCACGTTTAAAGATGTCTACAGTCGCAAACGCGACTAAGTCTCGATCCTTGCAACGTGTTATTTAGGCACGACAAAAATTTCGAAGCAAGAAATTATTTATAGTTTTTTTTTTACATATTAAATTCATAGTCCTATATTTTTATTGGAACCAATGACCTACATTCACAAGCGTAATATTTAACGCGTACATTTAAAAAAAATACTAAGATAAAGTATACAACTTAAGGTAACGTAAACGTAAAAAAACATAAAATAAACGCGATAAAATCCGTAAAATTCGTTTCATTTGAATATACAACTCAAATCATAATTGCGCGTCAAAATGCAATGTAATACACCAGATTGGAAATTTCATAACGTGCATTGCAATTTCTAAGATAAATAAGCGAGTTACCTGTGGCGAACAAATTTCATATCGTCATAAGCAGGTAACAGGAGGAATTCAAGTCACGTCTTTCCAGCAGCAAATAATATTATGAGAGAAATCGTGTCTGGTGGGAGTATAACTTCACCGGTATTCCGTCTTCTACGTGGACTGCTGTTCTTGTTATATTTTGAACTAGTATTCTGCCTGCCGGCTTCGTGCACAGATTTTCAGTGTTTATTCATTCCATTGGTAAAACATCATGATAATTTGAAACACGGTTATCACATAAAAAATATGTACCCACTCTTATTGTAGTTAGTGGTTGCGTTTGTTGTCATGTTAGGTATTATTTTACTACTTTCAATTTTGAAACTATTATATAAATACTTAATACCTTATTATCATTTTAACACCGATTATTTTCTATGAGTGAGAAAGTACTACGAGCATTCGTAGCTTCGACGTCTCGTAGCATTTTCGAAACATGAGAGCCACTACAAATACTAATCGTAGAAAACGCCGTAATTAAATGTAATGGACTACCTTTTCAGTCATTTAACATAAATAATTCAGAACGGAATAGCCAGTGAACAAAAAATATGTTGTGCTACGCCGTAGCCATAATACTACACGATAGCTACGACGGGATGGTGTAGTAACAAAACTTTTTTTAAGGTTTTCATTCAAGAATATCATGTACATAAATTTGATCCTTCTGATTATTAACAACTACGTCACTCTACAGCAACTCTTCATAGGACTTGTAACATCAACAATAAAAATACATGCAAACATAGTATTTAAAAAAAAATTGCAAACATCTTCATCGAAGTTACAAAAATATAACTCAAATGGTCCTTTGACCCGTCATAACGAATCAACATGTGACGGAACAAAATTGAACTGGATGCAAAATCCGATGGCAAAAGTGACCTATAAAATTTCAATCGTACAAAATAAAGAATAGGTTCCATTCTTTCCGGTCGTAGATATTTGCTTAGAGTAGGTTAATACTACCTCTCGGTAAATAACGGTAAACCGAGTATTTACAGTGACAGTAAATGTCAACAGACTGCTCGCTTTGTACAGTCTAGCAGCGCAAACAAAAGTAATCCTCGCCGCTCGCTCGATGAGATAGTCGAGGCACGGGAAAGGGTGAACCATGAAAGATTGTTCAACCCTCATTGCTCTACCGATTTCAGTTTATTTTTAACCGACTTCAAAAAGGAGGAGGTTCTCAAATCGGTTGTATTTTTTTTTTCATCGGCATGTTGCCGATATTAATAGTAAAAGTTCATTGCATTGTTTTCCATATGGGCTATTTTGTGGATTTCAAAGCTAATATGTTATCTATTTAATATAACCAAAGAAATGGAAGAGTACAAAAATGTTTAAATAAAAAAAAGACTCATCAAACCTAATGACTATGGCATAATCAAACAAACTCATCGATTTCTATTGATACAACATTCTTTGATATCATTTCTAAAACGCAAACATCCTAGAAAATCACGTAAGGAGGGTAAACTATGAAAGCAATCAAGCTCAATTTATTTTACAATTCGCCTTGCAAACAGCCATTGAAGACGAAAGAATAAATAGATTCTTGTATTTTTATTTTTTGGAGCTTAGCCGCGTTAATAAGGAAAAGTAACAATTCTTGTCGTAAGTCGTTGGTCTGTAATTACTTAATTGCTTTTGGGGAGGAGAGGTCAAGTCAATTATAACTTATATAACTAAGGATATATAAAAAGAGAGCTGTAAGAAAGCTTAAGGAGAGAATATTCAAGTAATCGATCCAGTGAATAAGTGAATTTGGTAATATCAACATTACGTCTTAACTCCAAAGTTTCATTACATAATACCGACAAAACGAAATCCATTTGAACCCCAAGATTAGAGCTGGTGGGTACTTAAATTTAGAATACGTCTAAGAAAATACCTACTTAATCTTTTGAGCTTATACGGGGTGAATGTTGCCAAAACTTTAACTTTAAACATTCCCAGCGTTGCTTCGCCAACGCCTAGCCAAACGGCGTAACTCAGGGATGTCCTCTTCTTTACCAATCGGTCTAGAAAGCAAAGCAAATTGCACCTAATTAGGTGACAGTTGAATTAACAGCGCTAATCTAACGATTCACATACCCACTAACTACTCTAAGAACTACCTTAAATAACTTACGTAAATACCTTGCCCTAATAATAAAAAAAATGAATGAGAATTTTTCCGCAGCCCGAGCACTTTATATGATTTAGGGCTAGAGATATTACGCACTATACAAAAACAATGTGGGTCAAGCCATATAAAAAAAGTACTTAGTTATTTTTTAACAATGGAATTTATTATAAGTTAGTTAAAGTTAACTAGGCAAAATGTAACCACTTGAACTTTCGTGTATAATGCTCATAAAATTATCACAAAGTTACGGGGCAACTTGAAAACAGGCTGTTAGTAAATTGATCCTAAAACTGTTGTGATTATTTAAAAGTACATTGTATGAAGGAGTATTATATATCACGAGAACTGTGTGACGTCATGCGTTGAATCTGATTTAGCATATGTTTTATTAATGTAAGCCAATACCGGAGCGTAGGTACATAGAAATCGTCAAGAATTATAAAAAAAAATGTAAGTATAAAACTCTACCGCTTTCTCGTAATACGATTCGTATGGAGAGAAATGGGCAAGGGACTCCATGGCTCCTCTTTATAAACGAATATTATATGCATATTACAGCTGGTACGTATGATACAATCAAGTAGTAATATACCTACTACCTAGTGCCAACTCATGTCACTAATTTACTTGAGCAGTAATAATTAAAACTAACTTGATTTAAAAACGAAGTTCTATCAACGAAAAGAAGTGTTATCTCTCTTTGCGGAAACTCTTTAACATAATTAACACCAACACGGTCAGTGTTTGCACAGGATCCTACTTATCTATTGCATTAAAACCACGATGACGAGTAATTTAAGAAAAACAACCCACTGATAATTTAGTGCGTAAACCGCTCAAGTAAATGTACTGTGATAACTGAATTAATAATTGCAGTTAAAGAATTCAGGTTCCTTACCTATTCCATAATATGTATTTTCACATACTAAACTTAAACTAGACTTAAAAAAGGCTTAAAAACCTAAAAGCGAATCATACAGCACTTAAAACAATACATAATTCTTTATCTTGCCTATTTAACTTGCCATTTTTATGATGACGCTTATAGACAAAGTTACATATCGCTTTTAGCATTAATATGCGCAATTCGTAAAGCAATTGTACCACCCCATTTCAGTCATGCTATTTCCGTTAAGTTGGACGCATAATTAATTATTATTAGCATGGTAATGGTGGTCACGGCACTCGGTAAGATGTAGGTTGAACTTATGTAGTAGTAGGTATATACCATGGTTTATGGTGCGTATATTGACCAGACTTGCCTTATAATATTTTTCGGTACACAACAAACTTAACTTAAAAACTAGCCCGTTTTAACAGGACGTAAGGTGGAGTCATATTTAACTAATTAAACAGTACACACGACTAAATTCCCGCAGCAAATAATAACTACTAGTGAAAACAGATATAAGAACATTATCCATGCCAAGTACGTTTTGTGAAAAAATGGCACGCTTTTTAAATTAAAGTATATAATAATTTATATTTTTATTATTTTCCAGTTTCCGTGGCACGATGAGATGAACTCAGACTCAGTGTTATGCCTAATTATAATATCTGGGGCGAGATCTCGTTAACGTCGGCACGTAATAAAAGTACGCCGAAGAAATTATTATGTTCTCCTGGAAGTGAATAAAATGCTTATTCGAATACTAGAGCGATGAAAAGGACTGCAGAAAAGAATGGTCCGATTTCCTCCAAAGTGGAGCGGAGAGGATAAGTGCAGAATAGGCCAATCAGATTGTTTGAAATCTTGGGCTCGGTATCCTGCGGTAATTTTTAAACTATTTCATTGGGGTATTCTCGCCGCGCTGTCTAAGAAAGTGGACATTTTAGTGCTCATTATTTGGATTTATGTCTATACTCCACAATTTAAAATTACCATTCTCAATTAAAAAGTAAAGTGACCGTACACACAACGATTGATAAATAATTCACTTCATGAGCTTGGCATCACTATATTATTTATTCGAAATATAATTTACAATGTTTTGAAAATGTTATTTTATTTTCGCCTTCACGTTGGCACTTCCAGCAACTTTTGTGTCCATAGCAGAAGTAATTTAGTATCCAAAGGCTCGCAGCTTATGCAAATGGTAATCACACAGCGAAAAATTAACTAATCTCGACGCCAGACTCTGTGTGCCAAGTCCCCACACAGACTACTTTATAACACGGCTGACTTCATTGAAAATTGTAATTCGTATCAAGTTACTTTTCACTTGCTTATAACATAAGCCACCAAAAGAAATTACTTATCTTCACTCAGCCAAGTACGTCATGGTACGTACTTGGTTGGCGAGGCAAAAAGCTTAGTCAATACGGAGCTGATAGTATTCACAATCCTTCATTTCCCCATTTTGCGGAATTTAGATGCCACAAAACCACAACTAATCTAAAGACAAATTACCTTATTTGTAGCCAGCAAACAAGTGAAAAACCGCATGTAGGTACGTGGATAAACAACAATGTCCTCTTAACATCGTCGGTCTCGAGTGATAATGAGAAAGCTTGGAACGACAGCGGTACCTCGAAATGGTATAGTTGCGTAACAAATGATCCACTAATCGTATGGAGATGAGATACGAATGGCGACACTTTCCATACATTTGCATTCTATTTAGAACACTTTTCTGCCTGCATAATCAATAGTCACAAAATTCTTAGTCAACTAACCGGATGACAGCCAAATGTCGTAAATATTTCCCCCGTTATTTCACCCAATAATACTCGGTGTGCGCGCTGAAATAGAAACCGCTAAAGGTTATGTTGCTCGGACATGATAACCGCACTGAGCAATCGGTGTTCAAATTATAAAGCAGCCAACCAATTAGCTAAACAAAGGAAACTACTGGCGAGAAATACTAGAATCGAGCCACGAGGATCGTAGGAAATTGAACTAATCAAGTTTCTAGGCAAGGTACCTGCTTAAGTTTAATAAAATAAATACATTATAATACAGTTCGTTTTTAAGGTCCTAAGTAAACATGGAAAGTATCTTACATAAATATTTGTTACGTTCATAATAACTCTATCAGCAATGAAATCTATCTACCAATAAGCAACTAGGTACATAAAGATTCAATATTCACACTACAAAGAAACAAATTCTTTCAAAACTTGCTTTTAAAAGAACAAAACCACACGCCATTTCCACATTTCCATTCGAAATTCAATATTCGTCATTCAATTTACTTGTGCTATAAATTATACGGTACAATATGTGAGCCGATTTCCATTTATAATGCAAGTCACTATTACGTGTTCATTCCGTGTTTGTGCGTCAAATGATCAAAGTTTAGTTTAAATTAGACATATTAACCATTCGTGTGACATTCAGTCAATTGTAATACTCTCCACGCGGCGGCCATGAGCTTTACCATAATAATAAATCACTGGAAGGAGTTCTAGAGAAAAGTTAAACGTGGTGGAATGTTAGAAACCAGAGAGTTAGATTTCATTCTAATGGCCCCATCTCTCGCTATTTGACTCCGATGCTGGTGTCGTGATGGCACTAGAAATGAATAGACAATACAATAAACTTAAGTATTATCATTTTCTACTCTCAATTTACGTTTGATGACAGCACCTTTATGGTATTGCGTTGTTACTGATGGAGATAGAACAGCGGTGGTATAAGATATTCACGACACAGATATTTTGGGCTGAATCCACAGTTATTCGTGTTTGTAAACATGCGGAAATAAAATAAAATACGATATCATTCTAACAAGCCTATTTTATAAACGTAGGTTGACTGTTGCTTAAGAAGTGAGAGAGCGATTGTTAAGGTACTTACTAAAACATTTTTATCTTTAAAACATCTAAGCGCTATTCTGTGCTTTCTCTGTTCCGTATTTGAGCAATTCCGTCTGAAATACGAGGTCATTGTTGGTGGCACCGACGGCGTTGGAGACCGGAGGGTGGGGGGCGAGGAGTCGAGGGCGGTACCGGCTTCACCACTAGCGAGAAGAGGGGAGCACCAAACCCATTACTGTAGTAGGCGAGAAAGAAATAGGACGCTTGTGTCGAGTTCTGTTTAAGTAATTGTATTTCATCCATTCTTTCCTATTTTGAAGTGAAATAGTATTATTGATGAAATTTTGTATAATAACGTTGCAGTTGGCGTGGCCTCGCTCGTATTATTTATAACATTTATCACTGTCTATCGATTTCGTCAAAGCAATAAAACGAGTATCATCACGCCTTTATCATACCTCTCTTTTTAGTATGATACGAAGTCACAGCCAAACTACTATGATGACAAACCACCGTCTACATCCAAAAATGTTTTTGGAATAAAACATATATAAAAAATATTTTAGTTATCATTTAGCTTAACGAATACTAACAAATATAGTATAAAATATATCAACAAGAGAAACGCAACAAATTGATAAAATAAATAACGTCGAAAAATATATTTCTCCATAGCGCAAAATTAGTCTCAATAAAAAAATCGTTGAAGCTATGAGTAGTGGTGTTCTTATTAACGTCCCCAAATATATATTTTGTACTTCATTTCAACAACGATTCGTCCCTTTCAGGGTGGAACGACGAAGTATAAAATAGAAATATTTGTGTAGGATTCTCGGGCTCAGAAAACCTTTTAACAACCTTTTATAAAATTATGAAACAGTTTAGTTAATTGACACTGAAGCGTTGTATTTTTGAATTATTAATAAGTACGTTTACCTACCTTTTATTTGTGTCTTTAAAATTGTATCAAAAAGTAATATGTAATTCTCTAATACGAATAGTCTGTCAAATAAGGTCTGTTCACGCGTTAAGGAAAACCTCCAGAATGGATCTTCAGGAAACTAGGCAGGTTGATAGCTTAACCCGAGTCAAAATTATAATGCTAATGGTACCCGCGGGATAGTCAAAAACCGTATTACAAAATTCACTGGGCAAATTATACTGAAACTTGGCATTGCGATAGCTTATAATAGGATCAATATCTACTAAATCAAATTGTCCCAAGAAATTAAAAAACTCCTAAGAAAAGCAAAACAACTTTATCTCAAAATTCACTGTGCGGATTTTACCAACTCGGCATGATATTCATTGGGTCGATGATTCGTACAGGACATTAAAGAAACTATACCTTAAGTTCACGCGGACAAAGTCGCAGATGCTGTTATAATTATTCCATTAACTAATCGTTTGCTTTTAATGGGTACAATTAATGGTTAGTACAATTTTAACATACATTGTATGCGCTGGTCGTCGCGTGCAACCAAATCCATTCAGTAAATTGGGTTAATACTACCCCGGTGCATGGTCATCTTCTTATGCACGACATACATCAATGTCTATGTTTAAAACTAAATAAAAAAAAAACTTGTTTATCCGTAAAATAAAAATTAAATGCTGCTCGTTGGTAAGCGCGTTACTTAAAAACAGCTAAACCAATTTGGCATTTTTAAATGTTATTATCAGGTGAGCTGGAAAAGAAAAAATAAAAAAGTTTTCCGGAAAATTCTGGAACATTGAAAATGTTTTTTTTCTATGGGACATGGCAGGACAAAGTATGTCGGGTCAGCGAGTAGGCATAATAATTAATCTTGTATGTGTTGTTAAGATATTAGGTATGTAGTCAGCTTTATCAGTGCCGCTTTGTTTTTATACTTTATAGAATTTAGAAATATAGTCCTATGAGTCTAGCCACTGCAGCTATATGCAAAAAAATAATATAGAAAGTGCTTTTGCACACAGTCTAAAATTACTTTAAAGCTTGTGTTGTATTTATTGCATTGTTCCAATTAAAAGCAACATGCATAAAGTTACTACAGCTAAGATTAAAATTCATAAATAGAGCACGGCTAATAATTATACAAAGGGAAATTAGCGTTTGTGTATGAATAATAAAATATAATTCTAGTACTTCTGCTCATTCTGGTTTTCGAATTTTCGAACAAAAAGTGTTGCAGCTACATTTTTATTAGGTTATATAATTGCAACAAAAACATTTTGTCTCAATTAATTAAATTAAAAGTTATCTAAACATGCGAAAAACCTTGAATGCTGCATTGCTTGCTTACACAAATACAAATCTATATCATTAAAAATCAATATCGCATTGTTTTATTTATTTAAATTACTCAAATTTAACTAAAACCGTTGAGGGAGACCTCCTAGCAGGGTATGTAAGGAAACTAGTGTCATGAGGTCCTAATCTATTACTATAACTCTAACAAACTTCATATCTACTATGATACCATTATACGCATCGTAGGTACTCCGAAATGCATTGTGATTGTGTGCACCACACTGCAGCCGAAAGCCGTTTGACTGTGAAAACGTTCATAAGCCCTACCTACTACATATCAGTTCACACATGTGCAGAGCCTATCCACACTGAATGGCATTTGTACTCGACTGTAAACGCCCTTAAATAATTATTGAATTAATTACTTATCTGTATCTAGGACTATCATTGATAAGAGTCAATTGCTTATGCTATGCTATACTTCTCGAATTCCAAACAATCTTCCAGCCATTTTCATATCCTTCCGAATTCCAAAACATGCTGTCATATCATTGATCTAACGTCTATTAGATTAATGTGTCATCAAAACCTTGGATCTAAAGAGAAACAAACTTTATTGCCAAAAATATAGGTGGGTCATCACTGTCATTGGCATAGTCGGTAGTGTAGCTGCTTTCTGTACCGATGGTTCTGGTTCGAGTCGCGGTAGGGGCCAACTTGTGTCATGTGTGTGATGAGTACGAAAGTTTGTACCCGAGTCATGGATGTGTCTATCACATAATATATTTTGCTATCAATTATTTCGTACGATATTTCCAGGATGAGGTAGGTACCTTTTAAAACATAGTTTGTAAGACATTCGTAATTTGTGAGGTCAAAGGCAGCTAAGAAAAAAATAACAGTATTATTATACACATATACAATTGTACACACATATTTTTGGGGTCGAGTCACCTTCGTCCGTAGGAGAATTAGGTACCCTCGAGATACCCTACACGTGACCCTGGGTGGTGCCAACTAGGTGACAACTCTACTGGTGGTAGGCTTCAGCCGTGGTTAGTCACTACCCACTGAACAAAGCCATGTCGTCAAGCGGCCTAGCCGTGTTCCGGCATGATGTTCGGTGTTGCCATTCATGGATGGCGGGTCAGATCAGTTGCGCTGCATGTGCCTAGTGAATGTAGCGTCTCGATCTACTGCCGCCTTCCTACCTAGGCAAGTATGCTCCATCGTAGATCTCATCGTCACTTACCATCAGGTGAGATCCAGAGCAAATATTTAATAATAATATTTAATAATAATAATATTTGCCTATAATGGTTAAAAAAAAAGAGGATTTTCCCCTTGATCCTCCGTGACCAGGTTGCCGTAAAGCAGCCGAAACGTCGGAAGTTGTAAAAATAGTATTATTGTAGGTCGTATCCAATTGGGTGCAATAATACAAACTACAATAATTGCTTCGCAATACATAGTACTCGCGACTGCGTGCTCACAGAAATATATACCTTTTGCATTGGAAATACGGCCCGTTGCAGGATTAAATTACGGGCGCTCTTTCCAACTCCGTATTTAAAACAAAACAACGTCTGTTGGAGGAAATATGATTCTTGAAATAAGCTTTGGTACTGCATAAGAACAACAATCTGACATAAGCTGCGCGGATGTGCATCCGTATTTGAACAGACATTTCAAAACTATAATATTCAGTGAAAGCTTCAAGTTTCTGAATTTGGATATTGTATTGTTATTAATATATGTCATATCTAGATTTAAGATCATATTATAACTAATCATAATCATGTAGGTAAAATAACATTGTCTTATAAATAGGACGTCCATATGGACGATTTATGTCATAGATATATTATGTTAATGTAGGCCCCTTGACACGTTAGAATATAGGTATATTTAGCTGGGTGTAAAATAAATAGGAATGAACATCTGACTAATACGGATGTGTATGGAGTGAATATGAAAATGGTTTCGTTGTTGTACTTACAAAAACTCCATTTTATTATCTTGCGGACAAATAGAAGATAATATTTCACAAAACTGAAAAGAAAATAAGAGCAAATGCAAAAATAATTAATTTACAAACAAAAAAATATTATTTAAACGCTGCTTTAATTTAACTAACTATCAAACTAAGATTAAAATCGAATTAATTTAAAATTAGTCCTCGCTGGTATCATTTGAATATTCAACGCGATGAAAACACGAAAGGGGTAATGTCGTTGTCCTTCTTCCACGCCGACAGAAAATGGTAAAATGAAACACAGCTTGGCGTTTCGCCGCTTCTGCTTGATCAAATATAGGAATATATATCTCATTCGTCTATTCCTACGTACCAGATATCATAACGTTAACAAATAATCTGGGTGTTTTTTTTATATTGTAAGATATGTGTAGTATTCCCTTAAATATATGAAATCTATATAAGAAGAGTTACTTTTCTATCTATATAAGATATATATAGATCTATAGATAGAGCAGATATTATAGATCTATAAGAAGAGTTACTTTTGCAAACGTTTGGCTACTCAAAAGTCAACTGTAAGGAAACGTGACCATGTACACTGAACATAAAATCTATAGTTTAATTCAGGTTTCAGTCTACGTTCATTTGTGTTCAGTAATTTATACAGTGCCGCCTTTCATATTAGGTGTGGCAACTCTAGTGTGGGTTGTGAGTAATTATGTGCGTCCTTCCTGCCATGTACAGTTATATGAGAAATAAGTACACACATATCAGGTATGTAGAGCACTAACGCCTCTACAACGAGGTTATCTTTGTACTATTTACTGATATAATATGGAGTGACAGTTCGATATACCATCGCCTAAGAGCCTCGGCGTTAAATGCATTGCACTCAGCTGACTCTTGCAACTTACGCATAGCTTAAGGATATATTTTATTGCATGCGATAAAATATACGCTACATAAAAAATACCGACTAGTTTTAGGATCTCAACCTCGACTTGATGGTTTGACACGACCCAATTTAAAGCATCGGTTAACGACCGAAATAACGAGGCAACAAAAATGAAAACCTTTTTAGGCTGCAATTAAGAACTAGAAGCACAAATTGTTGAATCAGGAAAAGAAAAGTGAACGATTAGCGTAATCTTCTTGTAGGTGTACTACAATCTGTGCC
The DNA here is from genome assembly GCA_905333125.1 of Pheosia tremula. Classification (NCBI taxonomy): domain Eukaryota; kingdom Metazoa; phylum Arthropoda; class Insecta; order Lepidoptera; family Notodontidae; genus Pheosia; species Pheosia tremula. The sequence continues at coordinate 5,638,962 of HG995404.1, read as the reverse complement.
ATTTTAAATAGCACACTTATGTAATAATAAATTTGCCATTAATAAAATGAGTTGCACACGTATCGTATATGCGGCACGTGATGCAGGCGGGTATATGTACTGATGTAATTTGCCCGTTCTATTCGGCCACCAAGCGAGACGCGCTCGACCGTATCTATTCGGTTTGTATCCCACTCCAAACATTCACGTACACATTTAGGAGCTCTCTGTTAGCTATCAGCGCTTTAAATTCAGTTTAAATGACAATTAAATTGTATAAATTAACCAGCTTTTTATAAGTAAACAATTCTTACTAATCGCTTTCGCATGGTACATTCAAATGGTTTCTTTTACGTTTGCATAAAATTATCCATAGCGATAAAATAAAAAGTGGAATAAACTTTTTGGGGATCTTATATTGTAATGGAACAATTAAGGATAAAAAATATATTTGTTATTTTCCAACAAAACTAGAAACAAAGTAACATATAAGTTCCTCTTGACCAAAACATAAAATCATTCCAAAAGTCCTTCCTTATCCTCTAATAAACTACTAAGCGAAATAATAGTCATAAATCTTTTCATCTACATTCAACATTAATTGAGAAACATGGAGGCAAAAAAAATATCCCGCTTATAATGTCACGAAGATCAGGCCCGAACGTTAATAGGTCGGTTAGTCAGTCAGTCAAGACATTACTTTTTATACGTCACGGCTGTTACGTAAGTATATTCTGGGGAAAAGGCATAAGGAAACCGCTTATTTCACATCAAACTGACACTCTACAGGCCATCGTTTGCCACTTCGGAACGATTTCGAGATTATTTTGCACACTGCTGGACGATATGAACTTTTCCTACAACGGTTTCGATTTAACTCATACTGCCGCGATGTTTCTACTCAGCTTTATCAAAGAAGCGTATCTTCGACACAGGTGTTGAGCGAAAGGTCCGACTTTCTTCGATTTCGAACTTAAGGTACTATTCACAAGTTTGTTCGGCGTCGTTTCTATCGATTTTAGATTAAGAAACTTCGAAAACCAGTAAAAACATTCTGTAATAAATTTCCGTACTTTACGTAGGTAGCAACCTACCAGGAGCAGGGTGTTTCGAACTTGTTGTAAAACTTTTTAATAATGATCATGACGTCGGCCGCCGCCGTATTGTGTACCTATCCACGGTCTAGCTCGGCTTAATAGCGACCTTTAATTTAGGCTAAATTTCATTCAAAGCTCAGCAACGTAGGCGGCTGCCACATTTATTTATACCTATCCATATCAACTTAATAGAATCAGAATCAGAATATTTTTTATTCGTGTAAACCATTAAGTACAGTACTTATGAATCTTCAAGTTACAAAATGCTAAGCTTACTACTTTACCACCCGTTCGGAATGACGTTTCTATGGAGAAGAACAGGCAAAAAACTCCATGGTTGCTCTTTTTAACAAGATATTTTAAATTTTTTGCTGAACATTGTTATAGGCATGTGAGAACAATGTAGAAACGGCGAAGCAGACTTTGGCAGGTGGTCAAAGAATTAAGTACTAACAATGTATAAAATTACAAGTTAATGGCTACATGGTTTCCACATTTACAAATTTACTTAACGTTACCGACGTTAAGCCCACGATTCAATGAACTAATGAATAGGTACTCTACTATATACTGAAATAGTGGCAGGTCCTAATTAACAAAGAGTGCTTAAAGATGTACGTAATTATTACTTGTGTTTAATTTTCGAAATGTAAAATCATTCTTTGGAAATGTAATTTAATTTCACATGTGAGGTGAAGGCGTAGAAGGCTAATGTACTGCGATAATATATTCCGTTTTTTGTCTAGACTTATATACGAGTAAAAGAGGCGGGCGTGTTGTATCCAGTACATATTTCCAATGTAAAGTAATATTCATACAAAGCAAAAACTCGCGTCGTTGTTAAGTTTACATCACAACAGTAAATTGATGCATACACTTCACTAATAAACTTTTAACAATGCGACTTTCCGAGAGAAATAACTTTTTATATTTTTTATTTTCAAAAGAACAATACCTAGCAGGTACGATGGCTGAATAGGAAGTATTGAAAGGATTCAACGAAAGAAGTTTACACGGAAAAAGTCTCGATCGGAATTCAATATTATATGAAACTCAACACGAATAAGTAAAATTTTGAGGATAATTGATCACTCATTTCTTTTGTTTATTACATTGCTCCATTAAAGCTGAAGTTTGTATAGCCATAATAAGCATAAAGCTCCGTGTTATGAATAAAATCAGAGTCAGCAATACAACACGGCAAAGCGTATATTAATGACAGTGTTTCTTCGCCCCCAGTTTCCGTTCTTTTGTGATTGCTCGCGCGGGTTTCTCTCGCTTTTTGAATGGGCACATACGTGAGCGAACAGTAGTACCGGGCCTAAAAGTGTTTTTATGGCAGTTGGCTTTCATAAGACACGTGTTCAAAAGATCCCTGCTTACTATAATTTGACCTATATCGAAAGCATTTTAAAAATTTAAATTGTTGATCTAGTGTTTACAGGATTGGGCAGCTGATCATAAAGTCTTATTTTAAGATCGTAGGGGTTGCTATTTTAATCAACTGTTAGTGAATTAAAGTAACTGCCTGCAGTCTATAAAAGGCAACTGACTACCACCGACGAGAATATGGGTGTAAATAATTCACTTCTGACTGACCTTTCGGGAATAACTGTCGCGATGGTAGAATCAACAATCTGTATATATCTATAAAAATCAATGGCTGACTAATTGAACCTATTAACCTAAAAACAGCGACATTATTTTTGTACGTAAACAAAATCACGGAAAAATTATCTAGTCTTATTTATTATCAAGTAAAAATACATGTAATGGCTCCTATTTTATGACATTATTATATCCAATATCACTGATTATACTCTTCATAGAGTCTGCCAAAACGACGTACGTATACCTACCCAATCAAATCGAAATTCATCGATAATAATCGCTTCCTGAATATCGCCATTTGGTTGCTTTATTGGAAACATATTTTATTGATATCAATAAGTTCCTATTATTTATGTACGAGACAAAGATCAAAATAATTTATTACGGCGTGGAGCACCGAGACATTTTCCCCACATATGTTATGTTAGGCCAATTCCAGGCCTCCGGCTTCGCATAAAGATGAGAATATGACATGAAACTCAATAAATTTGGTCAATAGCCATTATACGACGTTGTTGGGGTGCGAAAATATGGAAGTGTGGGGGGACTTCACGGCTCTTTGATTTAGGGCCGGCGGCGGCGCGCCGCATAGAAACATTAGTATGGAAGTGACAAACGTTTGAGCAACGCGTATAACTAATTGTTGGATATGTCGGGCGCGCCTCGGCTTTATATGCCAATTTGAATGCAAAACTATGTTAGACATAAGCAAACGTTGTTTTCGCAAGCCGTAAACTGCACAGGTTTATGTGTTTACAATACACACAGAGCTGCGAAGTTCAGTAAGGGAATGGTTAATACACGCCGCTCAGGTACCACATGCGATTTATTTGTAGTCTAGTAAATATTACTGGCGGGTTTGATGATAAGTAAACTTTGCAATTATCCGTTTGTTTTGAATAATTGCGATGAAATCGTGATAGAAATACGAACGAAAACATGGATTGATTTAATTTTTTTGAATATGTAAGTTTTAAATAGCTATGTGCGATAAACATATAAGCAGCAGTCCTGCCCCTCCAGCTATGTTAAAGCTGGTGGTAGGAGTGGTTTCACCTATATAGTGAAATGGATCGAAGCCACAACTTCTCATTACATGAGCAGTCCTCGACACTACTAGGCTTTTTTCTTTCTTCATGTTCAAATTCATCAACTTTATAAAACGTACATGGGAATGGGGATATGCAGATACAGAAAGATAAAGATATCAAACATACTACCGCTCTTTAAGTTAATTCTGTGGTTAAATAATAAAAGTCTCCTCCAGCTACAGTATAAGTTTACATCTTTGCTAACCGGGGGGGGGAGGGGTTCCAGAGGTAGGTCGGCCCGCACAGCTGGCACCCGTCCGACCAGACGTAACTACACGTAGTGGCACCTAACGAAATAGAAAATACCATTACTCTTCTCCCAAGACAAGAAGGCGTTCGACCAATGTTATTTACAACCAGTTTTGTTTATTGCTTTACGTAAAAATCGTGATTTAGTGGATCCAAGTTGCAGTGCTGTGTATCCGCAACTTGGCTCGCGATACATTTTTAAAATCAAATTCGACTTGTTCAACGTATCTAGAATCATTCTGTGTGCTACGAAGAAAAATCTCGAAAAACTTATATACCTTGTTAGGGATCAGTTGCGCCTCTAACTTTGAACCCTAAAGTTTGTAAATGATCATAAATTGCTTAGCGTTACCCTGCAAATACAAACATCCCAAAAAAATACGATATTCGAATAAATTTAAATAAAAAAATAATGTACAATCTCAATCTTTTGTAAAACATAAAACAACGAAACAATGCTATGGTGTCCATAATTATAATCAACCAGTGTCACACCTACCGCAAATTAACCGCCAAATTGCTATCAGACTGAAAATCAGATCACGAATCTTGATCATTTTTTGTCGACGTCTAAGCTATTAACTATATTATCAAAGGTTGTGTAGCCCCGACTATAATGCGTTTTTATTTAAAAATAATAAATTAGAATCAAATTTGTGGTTACATTTACAGGTAAAATTACACATTTTTATTCACGAAAGAAATGTTTATCACTCTCTAATCCACCGCGGAATGGTCATTATTAACTCATTATCGTTACTAACGTTGCCAGCACGTAATCCGACACAAAAACACAGGTAAAATAATCATGAATAAACATTTACAACTGTAAAAATATACCTACCTACGTTATCATAACTTTTGGAACTTGTAAAGATCGTATGGAGTAGGTATTATATTAAACATTAAAAATAAATAGTGTCAATAACCTTGTGATTAGTGTGACACTGCTTTTGAACAAAATGAATATTAGATGGCTCTTAATAATGTTGTGACCTGTAGCTTGCTTGCAGCTTTTGAAAAGCTCGGTGTTGATTAAGCCATCAATTCTTGTTATCTGACCTCCTGTGTACCTTAAAGGTAAGTAACGTTGTCACACAGTAGCTGTGCTGCAAAATACTGGACACCATAGATTCATGAGTAAGTAGATTCATGAAATACATGGTGTTATAATTAAGTCAGTTTGTTCGATAAGTTTAAGAATATCGTACTTGTTTTAAAGAAACTCGTAAGATACATTAGAAGCTATTCTAGCAAGCCTACATCGAAATATTCGTACATGTAGTTAGATAAATAATTATAGCAGAATTTCTATAGAGTACCAGTTCAATACATTCCTATTACCGACAGACGATGGAATCAAAATATATAAAGAATACGTATGGAATATTCCAGTACAATCATAAATTATTCTATATCTAACATTCGCAGACAATATTCTATTGAAATTGGCAAATGTCAATTTATCTATATAACCGTTAACGAAATGGGGGCAATCATCGGGTATCAAATTTATTGAAAGCTCAAAATGAATAAGAATTTGTTAGTGAGATATTTCATGTGCAGGCTCGTTTCACTGGGGCGCACAATCTTGGGGCACTGGCATTCAAATTGATGGCAAGGGTACGTTTCACCATTAGAGGGGACTTATTAATTCCCCTTTCGACAGGCCGGCCGAGGAGGCAATAAATTCACCTCAACCAAAGGGATGACCAATTTCAGAACATTTACGATCCACAAATTACGCGACCGCTGAAATATACTGAGCCGGGGACGGCCGTGGAGCGCCGGCCGGGAGAAGAAAAAGCCCAAATGTTAATTTAATGTTGAGAGCTTCAGAAAATTGCTTCAATCCTAAAGATGAGAGAAATATTGGGTCTGGCCGCGAAAAGGTCCAAACACAAATTTTATGCAGGGCAAATGAGCCGAGGGCAGGGTGTCGAATCGATATTCATTTGGCTAAGCGTACCGTTAATTTTTCCTGGCGAGCGATATCATGAATATTACGTACCTACTTAGTTTTATAAGCGCCCTTTCATTATTATCGAATTTATACTCGGCTTGCCGTCACAATATGTTTAATTTTGCTGCTGAAATAGCAAAATTTGGAAGACACATGTTTGTTTATGTCTTCTCTATACAAGTTCTAACTAAATACTTAGTTGTTTTTTTTTTTTCAATTAACATATATATGTATAGTTTTCGAAATAACAAACTAACTAACCTCATTAACCGTAAGCTATTGTAGCTCTATCAAATAAAAATCACCAGAAAAAGACACGGTAACGTTACCATAAGCTCATAGAATATGCGCGATAAAAAAAGCGCCGTGTTCCTCTCATTTGATATAAAATAAAGCAACGTTAAGAAGATTTCTAAGCACGTGCAAAGCGCACAACTTGGAGAGTTATTTCAACATTAGCGTTACCGATGAGAAATATTTATCGGCACACACATAATGCGAGGCTCCGCTGGAGTTACGATATGATGGAAAAGAGAAAACAAAACATTCGGCAAGTTTGCGCTTTTAATGGTTGTTTTATTTGTTCGCGCCGATATATCTGAGCCGGCTCGGCTTTGCTGTGCTGGCTAACTGTTTTATCACTTTATGACATGAGATCGCATAAACTTGCGTACGAGATACCAATAAAACGGTGCTTTATGGAAAATGTATTCTTGTTGTGTAATACGTTGTACGTGGTAGATTCATCAAACAGTAAGATGGAAATCAAAGGGTCCTATAAACTGGACACGTTAGTGTAATTTTTTGATTGGGACACTTACCTCTAAAGCCACTACTTGATACCTGTACATTAATTTGCAATATATATTGTAACGACCACTTCAACCGCGCCACAAGCTACACAGATGGCGCTGCAGATGCATTCAGAACAATTGACAAGTCTCAACACAATCCTGAATCGCGCTATAAGAGTTTTCGGAACACGTAACATATTTACAAGATCCCGACAGTAACCGTCGGGGCCTAGTGGCCGTCCCGTACCACATGCCTGGCTGGAAGATCTTCCCTTTTACGCTAAAACATCATATAACACATTACCAACACTACATTATAAACTCCATGAAATTGTAATGTAATCAAATGTTCTTTCATACAATAACAGAATATCTACTGTATAAATAACTATATTAAAGTATTATCAATATCTGTCTTCAGTGATGGGTCAGGGCAGTTTCTGTTATTATTCAATTATGTAGGGTCGGTCAGCCAACTATCTGCGGCCGGTCCCAACATTCAATGTTATCTAGAAAAACAGCTATCACTCTATTTGGGATAAAAGTTATTTATTATAATAATAAAGACAGCTTACCACTGACAATTTAGGCCGTGTATAGGTCATGAAAATAATGTTCCTACTTATTATGAAAGTAATTGCTTTTTCTATAATTTGTCTTTATACTAGCCTCAATGGAGGTATGAGATTAAGGTCTGTATTGTGTAGAATTATTTCCCAATTCTCGTTTAGTTGAATAAGCTGCGGTAATAACTTAATACCCAGATAGGCACTATTGTTAGGAGATCTATTCGAAATTTATGAATAAGAAATTTAAACTTATCTTTTGAAATGCTTGGTCATTAGGTACCAGTAATAAATTTGTGAGTGCTTTAAAATGATAACAATGAAACTACAATGACAAATAAGTATTGAATATGTTAACCATATCAACTAATTATATGCATATCTATCTTAATTCAAGATATAAGTAGGTATTAACCGATTTGCCGCACATTTTTGAGTCACATAAAACGAATATTTAAAAAAAATATTCCGCACCTAACTAAATCATCAAATTTTTTGCAACATATGATTCAAAATTTCATATAAAATTAAATGTTTAAATCCAGTCTAAAATAGGACCACTAGCTTATAACAATTATAATACTATGGTCATTATACAATGGGTACGAGAGTCCGAGTATATTATCTCGTTCCGCGCACGCCGACGGATATTTCCACGTCGAAAGCTCCCGGGGATCGGCTGGCCCGCAGTATCTCTGCCATGGCTGCCCGCATTCGAAAATTGGATTTAATTAGCCCTCAGTATAAAACAGACCGCCTCGGGGCCGAGTGTGTTAAATGGTAGCCCTCCACGTCTGTGGTTGACTAATCGATCCTGGTATGTGTGTGCCTTTAAAGTGTGTGTGTCTGGATGTTTCAGAGCGCTATTATTTTCTGTACATTCATCGTGGCTTGGCTTTATAACGGAGCAATAGAAGCGGCACTTATATCCAATTGACAATACGTCCAATTGAGGTCCAAGGATGTTATATGAACTAGGGGAAAAGTTAAGTATAGTTGATTTCATATTCAGGTTGTATAAGATTTAGGCAGTTCTTAAAATAGATGCTCGCGTCTATTTTTAGATTGGTTTCATTCATTCAATGTCGACGTGCGTGGACTAGAATATGTAACGGAATATTTCCCTTTCATTGCAAGAGTAGCGCGGGAGGTTTTTTCAAAACTGAATGTTTGCGTACTTGAAGAGATATACTTACATTTTAATCGTTGATTCTATCACACTAGATAATTTGATGACCTGAATAGCGCAGTTAGTAGTGATCCTGCTTTCTATGCTGAGGGTCCTAAGTTTGAATACTGGTAGAGACAAACTTTTTGTGATGGGCGCGAATGTTTTTACTTGAGGCATGGATGTTTTACATCTATGTGAGTATAATATATCGGGTTCACCCCCAGTCTATTGTACGGTACCCATAGTACAAGCCATGCTTATTGTGGAATCGTGTAGTTGGTGTGTTCGTCTAGCGAACGTCACGAATTCTGCAATCATAATCAATAGCAGATTGAATAAGAAATAGCCAAACGTTTAAATGTGTTATTACGTGTCGTACTAAAGACGGTATTTTAGAGTTTTTTTTTATTAGCTGATATGCATAGATAACGAGAATTGAACGATAAATATCATGGAAATGACACCGAATCGTGTTTCGTTCGTCACGGACCTATTCTGACACATGAGTGTCTTCATCGATTCAGTAGACTGTACATCCGCAACCTCATTAGAGGGAGCAATCAGCGCGAGCAGTGTTTCCGTTTGCCTTCGTCCGATATAAATAAAATCACAACACAAAGCTAATGGAAGGAACATAACGATCCAGATAGTTTTCTGTGCGAGGGAATAAAAATTTATCGGTTTTTTTTTCTGGCTTTCCTATACAGTTTGCTTTTTATTGTTCGACTAAACACTTTGGATTCTTTTGAAACAGAAGTGGCCATTGGTATTCGGTTAGGTAAATTATTTAGTGCGTAAACCCGGTTTTAATAAGTTTGCTCAAAGTTAAATCACTATAGCTATATTTTGCATAAACCTCGACAACCACAAGAAATGGTGATTTTTATATGGATTTTCATAACTCTGCTCTATGCAGTCATCGAAAAGCTAAGTTTTGGCTTCTATATCAACACTTGTATTGACATATTGATTTCTAATATTTACGCGTATACTACACATTAAAAGCTCCAATTAAAATAAAGGTAATTTTTAGATTGGCCCACAAGCAACAATTAAATATGAGGGTACCCCAGTTCAAACTATGAAACTAGGACGTTATCCACCTCAGTCCTCCCCTGACCATGGTTACTCTAAAGCAGCCGAATCGTCGGGAATAATAATATACAATCCTTAAAATTAGTTTTATATCAATTGTATTTTCAATATCACTCACCAAACTACTGTCCATACATTCAATCGAATTATTATAGCAAAATGAGGTCAACTGACCGCAGATCGTTTATACAAGTGAAGTGTCTCATTAGCGGAATACTATAATAATACAGGTCAGATACAAGCCGGGACTTAGTGCTGTAGCTAGCACAAAGGGGCGGTAAACAACATGACGGAAATAAAGATAAAGTTGAGAGCAGAAATGGAAGCGCCTGCGTACTATTTGTTCCAGCTTACTATTATTAAATGAGCATTAAAATATACTATTAGAGCTGTCTACGGTATAGTTCAGAGAAGTTATTCTGCTATTCTTGAGTAATATATAAATGGTGTACCTATTTTTTTTTTATTTATATACTACTTGCGCCCCGCGGTGTTACCCGCGATTAATATTTATGAAAAATTTAAACAAATCTATCCCACGGGAACCATACATTTAACCGGGATAAAAAGTAGCCTATGTGCTATTCCAGAGTATAATCTATCTCTGTGCCAAATTTCATCCAGATTCGTTCAGCAGTTCTGGCGTGATTGAGTAACAAACATCCATCCATCCAAACTATCATTTTCAACTCAACATTTATAATATTAGTGGGTATATCTCGGCATCCATGCACGAAAAGAACCATTACCTTGATTAACTAACAAACGTACTATACATATATTTAATACCATTAAGTACGAATAAAGCAAAGCATCTCATTATTTCAACAACATTTTCCACATGCGCTTATTCTGATAATACCGTGTAGATAGATATTTCCATTATATAATAACACAATGGGGTCGGAAAACACTAGACGGACAAACAAGAGAAATGTAAGTGAGCTGCTCGTTACTGCAGTATTATTGCAATGTTCAAAGACAGCCAGGATTTCTATAAGAGCTTGATTATTCTTTTATAAGACCTTATTTGTACCTTTGTGTAAAAAAAAAACAATGTAGAACTATAAAACTACATGGTTGTTATATCCAATAATGGTCTGGCCAAGAAATTCACATCATCATTACAATTTGATCTTTATTACAACGTAGATAGGAACAATATTTGTTTAATACTACCAATGACACGACTTGTACGTAGTAAAATTTTCTATCGTCCACTATCCAACTATCTGTCCATTTTTCTGGACAAAAAATAATCTAGAAGTTGATAAAGGCGTTATTATTCATTTAAACTAGAATTTAACCATGCGTGTATAATTTTGTTTCTACCCAACCGAGTAGGCATAATAAAATCCGGACACTTCACATAAATATACATTTAAAAAGCTAGTCTAAAGCTTCCTATCGCAAAACATTGTATCGCTCGTGAGATACGATTATCCCCCTTGTAGGTTTATATTTCCCAGGTGTGAGGGTGCAGCCGGTGGAAAATTAAAAAGCAAGCAACTCGGCAGCAAGCTTCCCCGAAATACACCACCCTGTTTGGGTTGCCTGCCGACTGTGTCTAACAGTAACTTCTTTTATACGTCTCGTGTGGATAGTTTTGTACGATTGTAAACCATATTTGTTTTGGGGACCGCAATAAATGCAATATACTTCACATGACTGCTGAAAGAATTAATGGAGTAAATACTACGCCTTAATCAACTCATTTCGGAGCGTTCTTTTACCAGATGTATTGACCATTAACCACAGTAATCCAATGCTCATTTACAAAGCTACCTTCAAAGCTAAGCTATAAAAAGCACCATCTTACTGTTCCTTAAATCATCCGTATTCCTAATAAGCACAAAATAAGACGTAAATCTGACAATGCTCTAAATCCACCCGACATTAAATTGATATCGACATACGCAAACACAATTCATATGAAATTCTGATAGGTACACATGCGCTGAGCCCCGCTAATTAATCAATTACTAATCCTATTTGCACGCCATTATAAACTGAGCAAACAGAAAGTCAAATCAAAGAGACGTCTATACATATTTTAGGAGACAATTAACATTCGAGTCGTGTCTACCTATCTGTTCTCATGTCTAATGGTTATGGTTAACGCTGAGTACGGCTGTGGTAATTTGGTATTTGCTGCTTGAAATAGAAACATATATAATAAGTATGTATAAATATAACTCCAAGTAAATCAAGACGATTCAATAGCAACCTTAGAATACGAACCGTAGTGCAAGCGGGAACTCCTAATTGTAACGTCGTCGAGAAAGCATGCTGTAGCTGTCATTCAAATGTACAACATTCGAGGTGTGAGAGGGATGGAAGTCCCTCATGTTGCCGTAACGCTAACGCAAAGAGTTAGTCCCTAAGCAACTGAATACATGCTCACATTTAGTGTCACAATCCGATGTTAGTACCTATAATAATCCAATATACTTTTGAGAGTACTGACTTTATTGTGTGGGGTGCTAAAGAAGAAACTAAAACAGGCAATATTGTATAAGTTCTCTATTACTAATTACGGCAGCGCGGCCGTGGAAACTTTTCCCCACTCGTCATCTCATCGAACATTCAGATCACGACTTCGAAACAATCAAGACGTTCACGGGATACGGATGTGATTAGCAGTGACTTTAGATCGTGAAACACATTTTTGTATTGCCCCGGGACAATCTCGTATAAGATTTATCTTCTCTACGCTATCGCGGTCGTAAGCACCGAATATGTAAATCGCTCTGTAAGTCTTTATCAATCATCCTACTTTCATTAGTTGAAAGGAACCCCTTCAATATCGAAAGCCCTCGAAATCGAACTCATAACTTTTCTAGACCTTATAATTTTTTTTATCATTTTATAAGAACGGGGAAATTAATATTTCTTACCTTATAGTATGGTTCTTCGTAACGAGTGCCCTTGAGAAAGTCGTAGAATATGCAAAGAGGCAGCACCATTATGGCCGGCTCTTTGCACAGAGTGGCGGCCGCGGCGAACGTAAGTGTCCCCGCCAACGTGAGCCACTGCAACAGTTCACCTGCATCCTCACTGACACCACCACTGAACTGACACTTGGGTCTCACTGCTCCTTTAACTTCACAAGCGTCCAACATCTTCATGGGTCCGGCTTTGCTCGCTTTTAAAAGCCTTCGAACGTTCATGAGTATGTGTTGAACCAGTCCGTGACAGCTGAGCCTGAACGGCGGGTCGCTGGTTGGTATTTGCCGTCGCATCAAATTGTCTTTAATGATATGACGGCATTTTCGATGCCTGTCTTCGCGGAGTCTTATATGTTCGCTGTATAGTAGAAAACTCAATAAGAATAGATTGCAGGCAGCAAGGTCTGCTCTGCCAACCACGCCCGCTACGGCCTCTGTGTGAATGGGATGTGCTGCGAATGTTAGGCCAGCGACCGCTGTGCCCACTCTCATGCAATATGATGGCAGAAGACGGCGCGCTATCGTCACAACTAAGGCGGTCGCTGTGCAGTGAAATATAACGTTGAGGAAATGGTAGCTCCAAGGTTTGAATCCACTGAATGCGTAGTTGAATCGATATGTAGCGACGCACAAAGGTCTGTACGAGCCGTGTGAACCTGGGTCTGCGAGCGGTGTTCCCCAGAAATCATTTTCGAATAACGCCTTTATAGGCGTGTGTCCAATGACGTCCGGATTGGAGAGAATCGCCCGCCTGTGAAATAAAAACGACAAAGTTAGTTTTTTGTGTTTTTTATCCAAATATTTATGTTCGATAAAATTTCGTAGTTGCTATAAAAATGGTAATAGGTCACACATAGTCAACATTTATATTCAAAAATGCAGATAGATTCCTACGATTAATATGCAATGAAATTTTTATGCGAAACATGTTTCGCAGGCTTTATAGTTGAATATTAAAATCGTGGGATCAATGGTAAATACACCATTGATCCCACGATTTAATAAATATATTAAATAATAATGTAGTCTATTTATTAAATTGAATGCGAAATTAATCTCGCATCTGGAGATAAGTGTAAGTAGTCACCTCAGCATCGGTAAAATAATTTAATGATGTTCTCATTATCCTATCAAACACATGTACACACATTATATACTACCTCTAAGGAGATTGCGCGCCGGAATCAGGGAATCAGTATATATGTCCACAATGAAAGATTTCATTTCACTGAATAGTTAATTTGCCAGTGAACCAAACATATTTGTACCTAAACAGACATAATTTGTCAAGACACTACATAAACACAATAAGTAGTACTAAGGTAGCTCGGTACTTTGACGTCCACTGCCTCCGGTAACATTTTTCATCAGCTTTGATTAAAAAACTTTCACGGCGTAACTTTTCCGAATACTGTTCTACCTTTTTAATGAAATATAAAAGATCAATACCTAACATATTTTTTGTGAGGTGTGTCATTATATTATTATACTAGCTTTTTCTCGCGGCTCTCAACCCAATGGCCTTAGGGTCGTGATGTTAAGCAGTTCTTCTCAGATCAGATTAATAATAAATATCGCCAGACGAACACACCAACTACTTTTACGGTCCCACACTAAGCAACGCTTGTATTATGGGTACCGTACAATGGACTGGGGGCGAACCCAGTATATATTACTTATATAGATATTAAACATGACTTAGTTACAAACACTCGTGCTCACCACACAAAGTTTGTCCCTACCAGGGTTCGAATACCCGGGACCTTCGATTAAGTGTAGTTAAGAATAAAAAAAAAATATGCCAATTTGTAATTGCGTAATGATCTTACTTTCACTTGACTATGTGATAACATATTTGTATCCTATTTTCTGTGTCTTATTATAAACTACAAATTAGTAAAAAAAAAAACCTTGAAATGGTCAAGTTGTTTTTCGTGATGCTGAAACAAATAGATGTGCGGACAAGAATTCGAAACACTTGTATTGGACTCAGAGTCGACGAAATAGCCAATTGCACCAATTTTATATTTTCAATATACAAAGACAGCCAAAGTATATATATTTAGTGCAAGCAAGAGATGAAGTTATAAATAGTACAAATATTTTTAGAATACCTTTCCTATCATAGATGACTCAAAAGTTCTTTAACTATTTGATGTACCTTAAACATTGTGTATTTGTATCCAGCCCTATTGGTATTCGGTTCTTTTGATATACATAAGATTTACGTATAAGGTATATATCGTGTAATTATCTAACGGAATCACTCATTATCCGGCCGACTTCCATCCTATTAACACAAGATAATTACCATTAAGTAACTTCAATTCAAAGATAGTTTAAATTATGTAACATCTCCCTGATTAAATCCAAATTGCTTTATTCCGATTGGCTAAAATTATAAATACTTAGCTAACTCTACATTAACTTGATCCTATCGTCATAGACGTAATTAGTTGTATGGCTAAGTAATTTAAAAATAAACTGGGCCATCAAAAATTGGTACATTTTATGTACATAATGACAGTACTAATCATAATAGATTTGTTCTACTGTTTGTCAATAATTTATATCGAAGGTGTGTCAATAACGTTGATCAATAAGCCTTATTTCTGTTTGGTAAAGAATATGTGTACCTTTACGTCCTGGTAACAGATTGTACCTGCTTGTCGTAAAAGTCCAATGAAAATTGTATTATTTGTGAATCTATGTGTGTCTTATTATTATTATAGCGTTCGCAGTATGTAACAAATGAAAAGGTCTCGGAAGTCAGACCTTTCTACCTACCTTTTTACTGCTTATCTATGTCGTGTTAGTTACACCATTTATTTCAAAAATAGGTGTGGAAAAAGCTATTAAAACATGATAAAAAATTACATTTGATTCTAAGGAACGATACGAAGTGCACCCCGACAGGTCGTATATTATAAACCAAACGTAAACGTAAAACGTAAATATTAGTTGGAGCCCCTCCAACTAATATTAACGTTGCATTATAAATTGAATACCGAAGAACAAATTCAAACAGCCGTCCCCAACAGCTTAATTTAAATAAAATATTACCTTCTTACCTGGGCGGGCAGTCGCTCATCGCCACCGACCGTTCGACATTTCCCAAACGATTGGCCCGCCGCCCTCGAGCTTGACCCTCCGTAGGGCGCCTCAATACCGTCTAAATAATGGACATGTTTTAACGTACTGATCTCTCCTCTCAAATTGATTTTGTGAACCGTATTTTGACGTTTCCGGCTGACGTGTGAAGTAACCGCCGGATGAATGCCCGTCACAGCAAGCTCGCTGACGCGTGCCACGATTTGGACCCACAGACTCAATTTTCCCCTCGGAGCCTTAATTTCTACCTTTCCTGACATGCGATAGCTGAGTTCCGTAGGAAATTATTGGAAAGGCGAAGTGAACGTCGAAAACCCTGTTACCTGACATTGGTAACTCGGGTTATTTACTGGGAACATTTTAAGTTCAGGAGAAATTAAATAGACCCACCATCTTGTTATCCCAGATAAACACGTATTTATGAAATGTTTCGTGGAAATCTTTATCAATTCCGGATTACAATGGAATATTTAAATACAGAGTGTGAGTGACTTCGTACCGAAAACTGATACCACGGATTCAACTCATGATTCTGGACTCCCCAGAGTTGAAATTTTTTGTCGATCTTTTCATGAATATACGAAATTGTTTCCAGTAATTTTTAAATGATTTCAGCATACAATCATAATAGAGTCTATCATAACGTGATTATAAATAAAAAAAACCAAAATGCCTAATTTAGACCTAAACTTCAATGTAAATAAAACTCCGATACGCTCGAGCGTACTGGTAACTCGCTCGCGTCGGGTATCGCACGAAGCGTTGTGTTGTGATCGCGTGGATTACAATACATTGCGCGCTCAAAAATTACAACATTTGGTACCTATAACTTTCGACAAAAATGATGAATGAATGAATGATTTCTATGTTTTTTTATAGGCATTAATTGTACCCTGTACCATAAGTTTTCGTTACCATGCCCCTTACACCCTGTATATACTTAAATAGTACCTATATATGTTATAGAGAGTGAGTTTATTTGGTCGCCATCTTTGTCAGCGACGGCCTCACGTGACTACTCATCCCTTTATCTATTGATCCCTCATACATTTTATTCCTTCATTTTAGATTTGGAAGGGAAAGCCAGTGAAATGGCCGATTGAATAATATATATTTTTATAGGACCAGAGCCGTGCTTACTATGCGAAGGCGGAAAAATCATCTCTAACATCCAGCTATTGTATTGCAAATTGTGAGTAGACGCCCTTTCCTTTGGTTATTTACATAAAAAGTTCTCCAAGTATTTTGTTCGTAAATGACTTTCGTTTTGCACTTCCTCATTTGAGTTTTTCCGTAACGATATTTATTGAAATTGGAAAAAAATATATACATAGAAATATTATTAGTTTACCGGAATTTTCATGATCCGCTGGTTGTTGAACTCTCTAGGTACTGCATTATGAAAAGTTTTTTACAATAGTATAAAGAGATTCTACTCTACTGAGTTTTCCTTAATACAATACCTATCGTATTGCGGATAAAATCTTTACTTCCTTGACTCTACTTTATAAACATGTCTTTTAACTTAGTATGTAGTTGAGTATATCAACAATTTATATCAATGTATCCTATAGTATTGTCAAGCTGATATATACCTAATAACGTTTCTGCAAGTCATATAAGAATCGATATTTCATCCAATGACCAGTTAACACTCCGAATACAATTCTTGTAGCTTATATAATGTTTTACATGTAGCCATTAATAGTAATTTTATACTTAGTTAGTACTTTTTTTTGACCTGCTGCTAAAGTCTGATAAGCCGTTCCTACATTGTTCTCACATACCTATAACAATGTACAGCTCAATGTAAAAGATCTTTTTAAAAAAAAACGAGCAACCATGAAGTTTCTTTCCCGTTCTTCTCCATAGGAACGGCATTCCGAACGGGTGGTAAAGTAGTAGCATAGTATATTGTAACTTTTAACGATTCATAAGTACGCTAATAAAACATATTATGATTCCGATTCATTAGATACGGTCCTCGTTATAAAAAAGAAAAATAGAAATACGAAATACTTTAGCAGACTTATTGCGCCAGAGGATCGGTGCTGCCTCGTTTTTACATCAACACGTAAATATTACCGACGACACACATAACGATATGTGCAGCTTTTTTTTTGACGATGGTTAAAACATTCCGAAACCGATGTATTGATGATTGATATTATGTTGTACTGTTCCCTTGTTTATTTCTTAGACGATTTTGTATTAAATATATAAAGGTCGATAACAACCCACCCACGACGAAATCTCTATAAGCATACGGTAATAACGCTTATTAAATTTGACATACTAAGGTATTTTTCTTTTCATTAGTGCTCGTTTGTAAAAATATTTATTTTATTAATTGAAACGTACGTACATAAAATATAAGAATATAGGTTTGGAGACTCCAGTAAGAAGACACTAAATGGACGAAAGGTACAAATAAATTACGCGTCTGGTATATAGCAAAACACACAAAACAAAACACAGTTTAGTAAAACAAACATTGTATACCAAAGCTTACAATATTGGCCTATACTGGTTTTCATAACCATATCGATAAAAAAACTACTCGCGTTCCTAGTACAATCGGAACTAGGGCTGAGATAAAGTTGGAGGATACTACGAAACTTTTTTGTCGGTAAAGTTGTGGGGCAGCTGTGGCGAACAGTCGTCACGTAAGCCCTCAATTACGAAACACTGAAGCGGTTTTCGACGAGCTCAGATCGAGAACAAAGTTCATCGATTCTATCATGATTATCGGTTTGGAGCTGGCTAACAATAAATTAATGCCGTCGAGAGAATGTTCATCTTTCCCTTTGGGTGGCTACTTGTTACTTAATATTGGCCTCTCACAAGATATCTCCGAGATACCGGACTAATCAAGTCCAAGTTTAACCAAACAATATAAGGTACTTAGCGGAAGGTTGAACACACTTGATGTACAGTATCTACAACAATAAGAAATAAAGTTAGCCGTATAATATTGGGAAGCTAGAATAAAGAAATATATTTTTTAGAGTTTGTAGGTCACACATCCTAATATATGAAGCTCCAGTATAAAAATTCAAATTCAAAACGATGGTTTAATTAAATTGTATGTGAGATCCTAAATACACATTATTTTTAACGGCCTTTCGCACAAAGAATAAATCAAACACAAGATCGCGACTGCCCTTATACCCTTAGGGACAATGGGATCAAAGGAGAATCTAAATAATTCAACATTGTTAAGTCTGGGTCTTCAACAAATAGCAGGCTACCTTTTTACAGCTGCCCAACTCCTGTGGGTGCCCTATTTAGTGTTAATTGGTGGTGGGCCTCAAGAGGACCGGACCCTACTTCTTTTTATATGTCAGCTGACCGTATACCCACCGACCGTAATTATAGGAGCCTGAAATCGCGAAGGAAACTGTCACAAAGTAGAATCTTGAATTTCATAATTGAAATGTCACTAAGCTCTCCGCATTGTCACAAAATGTAAACTCATGGAGGACGCGACGGCCGTACCAGATATCTTTTCACAAGTCATTATTATAATCAAAGTAGTCTAGACAACATTGTTACAACAAATATTTTAATTAACAATAACTTTCCCTGGAATAATTAAACAAAAACATTTTAGTTCGAAAACATGGCTGATAAATATAACATTAGGTGCGTTGGCGGGGTTGTTACCCTTCTAACGTGTACCTAATAAGCAAATCTAAGAAGGCACTCGTCGTCGAGTGCTTATATGCTCAAGTTACGTAGGTGCCTACTTTCCTGTATTTCACGTACGCAGAGAAAGTGAAAAGGTTTCGCCTATCTATTGAAACCTGATATTGCGTTTTACGTTAAAATGGCTGTTACGTGTAAATTTTCTCAGGAGGAAATGTTCTGGATCTTAATGTAGGCTTACCTGCTTGTACTTGCGTTTCAGTACATTACTTTCCTACCTCTACTCTGTGTCACATATGCATTAATATTATTTTATATTCTTCGTCAATTTTCAAACCTAGATTGGTACATCTCAAACAAACATGTGGTAATGTTATCAAAAGGATTAAAATTGACTAAACAGTACCATATAGTTTTCTTCTTTGCTTCCTTTGTTAAGTTATTATATTTCTGCTCGAGCATTTGGTAAATAAATCAATGCATATATCCAGAGACAATATATAACTTTACTATTGTATTAAGATAATCGAATTTGCTCGCATGATTTCGTTGCTCACTATCTCTCAGTCATCTTGTTCATCAAGAATCAGCCAAGTTCGCTTCCAAACCTAGTTGATTGTCAAAAAATAACCTATACTTTTCTATTTTCGTATACAATAGTATTTCAAGAGTACGTGACCCCAAATCCTTAGGTTCGCCGTTCGTCTCAGTGAGTGAAGCAGCAAATAAACCATGGGATATACCCGTTCGTAAATCTCTTATATCCTTCCATTCACCCCGTACTTTAGCACCTGCATACGTAATGTTTGAATTATAATACAAAAATACAACCGCTGGAGTGAAGATTTCGTGAGTATATATATTTCGTGATACTTTTAGACCATTTGTAAAACTATTTTTTATGATATTAATAATTAGTAAGTTATCTTGGAAGCATCTAACCTCATTGTTAAGCTGTTTAATGAAGACAAAAGAAGAATATAAACTCACAGTATTGTTTCATAAGCTTTAAAATATCACGAAAATATAATTCTGTAGGTAGTATATGTTCCATTATATATTTACGATCTGAATATATTAGCTGGCATACTGACGATGCCGACGACGTGCCAATGACGCAGCAAAAAATTTAGCACAACAAACGATACACGAAACCTCTATATATATTCCTGGTTTCAGCTAATCCTAGAATGAATTGTTAATGGTAGTGATCTGTAGGGCTAAGACCACATGTTTAAAGTTTTTTTTACTAGATATTTCACTACTAGATAGGTATTAAGTAAAATTATGCATCAGGCGTCGCAGCTTTAGGTACATCTGGACATTCCGTACCGCGTTTTCGAATGCGAACTTGCCTGTTTTTTTTCTCAAAAGCTTAATGAAGCACCCAAATCTCCTCGTAAGTCCAACCACTAAACAACTGATGTGACTTACTCAAATGTGTAGCTCCTCCGAAAATTGAATTTTGTTGTGCTGAAAAATACGTTTCCTCAGGTCCAATTTCCGAGTAAATTCTACCAGAACATGTTGATGGTCCTCAATATCTCGGTAAGCATTCACTGAAGCATACGGAATTGTGTGCATTTTTCTTACCCAAAAAAATTACTAGGACTTAAACACTAACTCCGATCGATTGATTCACAGTTAAATGACAATGGCATGGTATAATATTGTCACTTTTGACGGTTTTCTCATACTAAAACTTTCAAGAGTGACAATAAAGATATCACATTTGCATGATCGTATTCCCGTTGTAGAGCTAAGGAGAATAAAATAACAATTTTTAAGTGCCCCCGTAAGCCTATAAAAAATAATACAAGACTTTGACTTTAGAATTTAATTGCGATCAATTGTGTGTAGACAATCTCAGCTAGCAACCAATTTTGTTTCTCCAGTCTACGTCCACCCAGAACTAATATTCTAATAGTAACATAGTAAATGCTTAAGATTCGATTAAACTATTACCTGTCATCGTAAACGAAGCCGGCTTCCAGGGTGTTGTAGTAGAGGAGAAATGCCAGCAGCGAGCTCGCCGCCGTCACCCAGTGGTCCATCCTTGTCGCTGCTATCTCTACATCCGCGGCTCTACCATCGTGCTGCAACAACAATACCTTGTTATTTATATGCTATACCTATATCTATACGGCTAGGTTTGGTGGAGTAGTAAGTGTTTTAAGAATTCTTACGTGTGAGTCTGCTTGTTCGAGCATCACAAATAAACTCAATAGAGCAATTTCAAGCAGGTTTTACTATTAGATATTCTGTTGTTACATCATAAAGATAAGATACAATTTATCTCGCTATGACCCTTGGGGTTTGAGCTACAGAACATATTTGATGGTAAAAATAATAAAACCTTGATTACGTAAAAAGAGACCGTACTTAAAAGTCACATAAATTTCAAGGCTGCTTAATTTTCAATAGCCTCAAACAATTGGTAGCACTTTAATGCTAGAGTAGCGTTTGTTTATTATACACTTTACATGGAAAAAATAAGTGAGTGGGCGTTGTAGTTTAGCTCGTTTTGGCTACGTATTTACCGAAAATAAATTCAGCGCCATTAAAAAACAAATTCTACTTATACATTAGTGTTGGTACATATCCTAAGGAATTCTTGAAATTATGAACTGCTAGTTTCCAATCCTACGATTCTGATTTAAAATTAAAACATAACATATTATACATTTTCTTTATTCATAAAAGGTTTGAGTGTACGTTTTACTTTGTGTCATCGCATATTCAAGTTTCGTTCCATGCTGGCTAGTCCTTATGCCGAAGGGTCTGTATAATTATTGGATGGATCTTTAAAAATGTTGAAACATTATTTTTAAGCAATTGAAATGATAATCAAATGCAATTAACTTTGAAATCGAAAGACTAGATTGCTTTTTTTTACGTAGTATTTAAGTATCTTAAGAAAATAAAATAAGAAGACTGTGGTGAATGTCACCGCTTAGACTTAACGATTGATAGGTATACTTTTATTATATGAAGGTATTTTCATTGCGTGTCTGACAAGCGATGCAGCTGATAAAATGTCAGACAGTACCTAATAAAATATGTCCTAAAATAAGAAGCTTATCATTAAGTTCTAGTATTTATTTAATAAATTGTAGTCAATATTAAGACTTATGTTTTGATAAATAAATTTTAATTTCTAATTGAAAATCCATGCCTTATAAAATTATTAAATAATTAATCAGTGAGTATGTACTCGTACGTCGTTCAATTAATTACCTTCCTTGATATTTAGCGAACACCCAGCACTGATAAGTAATAAGTCTCAACGACATTAATAGGCCCAAGCACCTCTTCTAAATTTAATAACCGAAATTAGTAAGGAGTCGTTGGAGTCGTTGCTTTATTCACAAGTATATATGTCGCAGCCGAAATGTAGAATCCGCTTTTGTACAAAATGGCTACGCGCTTTACAAAATGCCTCAGTTCTCTAATACCCCTATCATATTTGAACGAACTGTGTAATTAGGTTTTTCAAAAGTGAATTATTATATTATAATACTGACTTAATAAAGCAAATCGTCTTTAGTGTATATTGACGGAATAGCCGTAGTCATATTATCTAACATCGGAACTCTAATATGTTCTGTTTAT
Organism: Pheosia tremula; assembly: GCA_905333125.1. Lineage (NCBI taxonomy): Eukaryota > Metazoa > Arthropoda > Insecta > Lepidoptera > Notodontidae > Pheosia > Pheosia tremula. The sequence goes on along the minus strand of HG995404.1, from coordinate 5,616,027 downwards.
ATCATATTTAGCATTTTCAGTTCCCCGAATGCAAAGGCGTTAGGGGCCTTGAGATACTCGCCTCGGGCGCAAATCGGACGGCCGTCCGTAAACAATGCGTCTGTGGGGTGCTTTATTACTGTTGTGAAGCCTTACAACATTGTTCATTTTATCTGTGAGTAAAGTCCACACTGTTCGACTTGCCTTCTAGTGTATGTGCTTGTTCTAATTGGACAACTGAGGGCCTTTAAAAAAACAGAGAAGCCCGCCGTGTTTCTCGCCGGATCTTTTCAGTAGAGGTCGCGCTCCGATCCGGTTGTAGAGTTAAGAAAAAAAAATGTAATGACAATTTGTAAGTGCCCCCGTAGGCCTATACAAAATAAACGATTTGACTTAGGCTTTCATTTTTGTTTTATTGGGTTGCCAGCGAGAAATACCATCAGGTGAGATCGAGATCAAATACTTGCCTATAATGTAATAAAATAAAATAAAAATATTTGATAGACAGACACGTGTTTTAATAATATTTTATCATTTTAAAACAATGCAGATCTGCGATCAAATTTTATTAAAATATTATGAGTTAGTTTGCAAATAACGAACTTCTTTTTAAAAATATGTGCTATGGAGAAGGAAAGCCTGCATTAAATTACAGTACACCTAACATACACACAGTAAAATTTTAATATTTCATATAAAATGTATGTTCCGTATACGTAAACATTTAGTTTGATGGGAAATTCTTAGAATTAATATCTTAATCGTTATTCGGGAAATTTTTGCCGTGATCATAATTCCCTGTATAAAACCTAGGATTCTTTTATTACACATTTTATGTAGCCAATGTTTTATTATTCACTTAGAACAAAAATGCTTTCGGGCTGTAATAAAAGTAAATTATTCCTCGCAGTTAATACTTTTAACAGACCTTTTGCTTGAATTGAATAATATTATAAAGCAATAGATAAATACATACAAAATTATAGTTTTGGTAAAAAAAACTAATCCGGAAGAACTAGTAATAACTTTTTTTCATTTGTTATGTCGGAATGAACCAACCAATCGCGCAGAGCAAATAAAGCAAACTTTGTGGAGCGAAAATAGACAAAGGAAGATACAGGTAAATAACTACGCACGGCTCGGGCAGAGGAAACACATTCACCATACGCACAGGGCTGCCTCTCACTGAGTTAATCGATATTATCGACTACACTTAGTGCTTCGACACTTCGATAACTTTGACAGTTAAAAAACATGCAAATTGCCAAAGTTTAGCTCCCTTTTTGAAATGTATCCATTGGAAAGTGATAAATTACTTTCTTAAACAAATTTTCCGCACCGCTCTCCCGCGACTCGATACATCGTCAGTCGTTCAGTGAAAAAAGGACTCGTTGACGTGATTATGAAAGTTGTGCCTCAAATATCGAGTATAATATAGAAGGTACATTATCGGTTGAAACAATGAGCGAGTCGGTGGAAGAGATCGCGAGTGTTCACGTGTCGCCGCGTCTTCACACAAGATTAACGCCCAATTCAAAAGGTAAACGCCGTTTCAAAAGCTATAAATTTCTCCCCGCGGCTCGTTTCACCCGCGAGAACGCACAATTTATCGGAAATTAGTATCTACTAGAAACTCCGTCGGGATGAATAGACATAATGTTACGAAAGCTCAGCTGAATTTATTATTGCCGACCTATCTGCTGCGATGAGTTTACATGTATAAACGAAAATAATGTTCAAGTAACTCCTCCCACCTACTCACCAATCCGATATTACATATTTTACTTTGAAACCTGCGTAGTTCCCGTATCTTCTTCGTTAGTAACGTATTGGCGATTCAATGAAATCATAAGTCGAGGTATTTTCAGAAAACATTGATTTACAATACATAATAAGTCACAGCGTTTTTATGACATCGTATGCTAAGAAGTCAGCAAATTTGACTATCGAAATATATTGTAATATTACAGTAAGCTCGTGAGTAAACCCTTCTCAAATATATGGATAATGATGTGAGTACGACATACGTTATGAAGATATTAATCTTTTACTTAATTGATTGGCTGTGTGCTGATCGACCGCGCATCTTCGCAAGGCTGCCTCGGGCACATGTCACGCGATAGTTATAAACAGTCGCCAGGCATTTGACGGAGGTCAGCGCTCAGGCGGACTATTATTATGTTTTGAAATCCATTATATAGGTTAGATCCGTTAGGTTTTTTGCTACAATAGACGGCCTGATTAGCGCAGTTTGTAGTGACCCCAGGGGCGTAGCTACCGCCGTATTTGCCGTATCAATTATACGGGGCCCCCGGGCCACGGGGGCCCCCAAAGTGTGTAAGGAAAAAGAATAAAAACTTTCTAATTTATTTTATTTTACAAATGACAAAATTCTATAAAGCAATTCCTTTTTTTCCCGCCTTAAGCGTGCGTTCAAAAGTTGGCAACACTACATCGTTATGGCGGGCTGCGGGACTTCCCCGTTTTACTTACTTCATCTTCAACTCAGCGGGGAATCCCCGGGAACCCTTCATCGATATCGCGATGTACGTGTACGTTGTTGTACTTTGCATTGGATGTTAAACCACGGAGTGCAGTGCACTGTTTATTTACGCGCTTTATATAAATGTGCATTACATTGTAATTCAGTACAAACAATATTGTTCTTCTGGTTTAGCAGTATTAGTAACGATTTGTAAAAGAAATGAGTGAAAGAAAAAGAGATTATCCCAGCGGCGCTGAGAAAAGAAAAATTAAACAGAAAAGGGACGAGGTTATAAAAAAAGTGCCCAAAATTTCTTCATTTTTTCAGAGACAAGATACTGTGAGTGATTTAGATTGGAAAGGTAAGTACTACACTACTACCCAACCCATTTATTAGGGGCCCGTAGTGATAAACAAGGAAATCTTTTAATTTCGGTCTGTCCATCTGTCCGTCACAAAAAGTTGTCTCCCCCCTCGATTTTCCCAATTATACTGTTTTTAGGGTTCCATGCCTTGATTAAAAAAAACAAAATTCTAACTTATCTATAGGATCGATTTGTTTTGTTGTTTGTTTATCAGTCCGTATCGTATCGTTAATTGCGTGTTGAGAACTTCAGATGTGCAGACTCGCTTTCGGGTTCTCGTTTTGTATGACCACTACACTACGCGCTGCGTTTAAATAGCACGCAGGTGTATAGTAATGCACGGACGGGCTGCAGGTGATTTTGTATCTACTAATAGGTACGAGCACAATCCTCGTAGAATCTGTGTGCGTCTGAACTGAACACTCTCTAACTGTGACCCTTAGTAACGTTATTTATTTATATATAACTCTTTTTAGTTTAGTATCAAAGCATTCGTCTTTATTTTTTAACAATTACTCGTTTATTTTTAGATTCTTCTGAAGCATGTTCTTCGTCACATATCCATCCGGAAATAGAAGAAAGCCAAGCACATACTTTATCGGATGTCCATCCAGAAATCGAGGAACCCCAAGTCAACGATTCTGATATATCTGCAGATAATGCAGATTGTAATATAATTTCATCAGATAGAGGAAATTTTGGTGACAATTTAACTGAATGCGAACGAAAAATAATTTTTAAATTGGGTCCATTTAAACCACAAGGACCATTTCCAAAAGTTTCAGAAAATAACCGACCTTTTTCAGCTTATTATTATTCATATTTCAATCAGGCAGGCATAAAAATTATAAGACCATGGTTATGTTATTCTAACGTTTTAAACAAACCGTACTGTCACTTCTGTTGGTTATTAGCAGATCGTCAAAACAAATCGTACTCCTCTGCTTGGGTTAACGGTGTTTCGGTTAGAAGCAATTTCACACAAACTATTCTTGACCATGAAAAGTCACAGCAGCATATTAGTGCCTCACTCTCTTATAATAATTGGTTGCAAGGAAATACCATCGATACTCTATTGAAAAGTGAAATCGATAGTAAAATTACATTCTGGAGAGATGTACTGCATCGTATAATTAATGTTATAATTACTTTAGTATCTTGTAATCTACCTTTGAGGGGGCATGATTCTGATTCTGGCAATTTTATGGCAATTTCACGTCTGTTATCTAACTATGATGCAACTTTAAAAGAACTTTTTCTAAAACCGAAAGGTGAAATAAATTATTTAAGCCCTACGATTCAAAACGAAATTATTAGTTTGCTTGGTACTAACGTTAGGAACAGTATTATCTCAGAAATTAAAAAAGCTCCATTTCTGACAATAATTCTGGATACAACACAAGACTTGTCAAAAATTGACCAACTATCTGTAGTTTTTCGATATATCTCGGTTACAGGAAATGATGATAATGTGCCTAAAGAAATAAAAATCTGTGAGTCCTTTTTAGGATTCATAGCAGTAACCGATTGCAGTGCTGCAGGTCTGAAAACTGTCATTTTAAATTTGACTAAAGAATATGGAATTGATTTGACTAAATGTAGAGGACAGGGATACGATGGAGCAAATGTTATGTCGGGTGTGTATGGAGGATTACAAACCCTAATAAAAGAGCATGCTCCAAATGCCGATTATGTTCATTGTGCTGCGCACGCTTTAAACTTGGTTTTGAACGATGCTGCGAGACATGTTCGTGAAGTATCGACTTTTTTCGATAATTTAGAAAAAATATATACTTTTTTTGGCAATAGTATAAAACGCTGGGCTATGCTAAGTGACGATTCATCTGAAAAATATTTGATTACCCTTAAAAAGGTATGTCCTACCAGATGGTCTTCTAGGAACGACGCTTTATTAGCAGTAAAGAAAAATTTTTTACTAATCATGAAAACTTTGTACTAACTAAATTTAATTTCAAATAAAAATGATGAACGTGAAGAATGTAAAAGTATAATTAATATTTTAGAGAGTTTTGATTTCTTAGTGCTCGTTACATTTTTTTCTTCACTATTTGAAATTATTAATCCTGTTTCTAAAGCTCTACAGCATGAAAATAATGACTTACAGAAATCTAGTATTTTATTAAGTAATCTTTTAAATAGACTGTGCCAATTAAGAAATCAGAATTCATTTAATAGTTTGCTAAATGAATCCAAAGATTTAGCAAAAAAGTGGGGGGTAACAACTGTTTTTAAAAACAGTAGGCGAAAGATAACGAAGCGTTTTTTTGATGAGTTATCACAAGATGAGAGAATTTCCGACCCGGAATCCTATTTCAAAGTCAATGTATACTATTGCTGTTTAGATATATTAATTTCTCAAACTAAAGAAAGATTTCAGAGCCTTTGCAACCTGAGTAGTATATTCGAAATATTACAACCGGAGAAACTCCTATCTTCTTCAAGCGAAGAGATATTAAACGCTTCCGGAAAACTGTCTGCTAAATACAGTAAAGACATCTCACTTAATCTTTGTGACCAATTAAAGACTCTAAAAACATGCTTAAATTCTGAAATTAAAAAAATTTATTCCATTAAAGAACTCATTGAATTATTGCTAGTAAAATTCAATAGTCTTGCATCCAGTTTTCCCGAGGTAATCACAGCATGCTTTTTATTCTTGACCCTTCCAGTTACAACCGCAACGGCAGAAAGAAGTTTTTCAAAATTAAAACTAATAAAAAATTACTTAAGAACTTCGATGGGACAAGAACGGCTGTCAGACATCTCACTATTGTCCATAGAGGCCACTGACCTCTATGGTATATATCGCTGGACTAATCATAAGCCCGGTTATCGTGTGCCTATTTGATTTTCGCCATTTTGGCGCTGATAGCGGCAGTGAGGGGGAATGGAACTAATAATAGAGATGGGACAGTGATATGATACATCGATAAAAATGTTTATGCTTAAACCTACCCATGCAGTAAAATGAAAATAATTATGATCCATTCCTTTAACAATGGCTAATGTCCAAAATAGTCGAGTGGTTAATACTAAGATGAAGCAAATAATGATAATGATTAGCCGAATCGCTCATGGGTAGGGTAGGTAATCTTAGTATAAGCCGAAACCGGACTAAAGGGTGGTGTGTGACTAGCTAGATCCTACTTAAATAAGGATCGTTTTTTAATTAGAAATGAGGTAATGTAATGTTGTCTGGGAAGCAATGGAGTAGGTAAGGTATTAATAGAAAATAAAAATCATCAAAGTAGTACATGAGTTATGTTTAATAAAACAGTCATCAGAGAAGTGTTTTGAACAGATGTAATCATATTTTTTCGGACGCCAACTAGGCTTTTCAATGTTTTTGAGCCATAATTCTAGTCTTCTATTGTCAGTCGGAAACCTGTGAATTAGTAAACATTGTTTTAAAATAATATGTATTTGATAATACAAATCTGTCTTCGGCGATTTTTACGTTCTTGAACGTTCTATCTATTTAAGATATTGATAGAAAAAATATCGATAAATTTTATCGACAAGGAACTTTTACAGCACTATTGAATTTTATTGTTTATAAAAAACCGATAATACAAAGACAAATGCGTTGTAATCACGTATAAATAAGATTAGTAACATATTTTTAAGTGCCTATAATATCAATAGAAGTTTTAATTTCTTGAATATTAGCCGTAAATTCACTTACTTGTGGAATGTAACCCCACTTCCCTTCTGGTAAAGAGTTTTGCATAACACGCACTCTTTCATGGTTTACCTATTAACTAACGCCACTTATTTATGTATTAACTATATTAATACGACACAACAAACAAGTTTAATCGCGTTAAACCTTCAAAATCACTTTATAAACACGGAGACAATGTAAACAAAACAACGGCCATTTGCATTTTACGTCAGATTTAGTTCCTTTCCCCCACGATGGGGGCGCTTCAAATAGGCACCATAGATATTTGTCATTTTAAAGGATATCATTAGTCTAGCGTACTTGTATCATGGACGTCAGTGATAGAGGCAGAAACTTTAGAAAAACTAAAATCATCATCAGCCATAAATGATTTAATAAATCAGTTTGCCGATAAAAAGGCAAGGAGAGTGAATATTTAAAATTCGATTTTTATTTGTAAAATGGGTAAATTATGTGAGAAATAAATATTACTTCTCACAATATTTTTTTTCTTTTGTGAAAAATCTTTACCTCCATATAAGGGCCTCCAAAAAAATTTTTATACGGGGCCCCGACAAGGCACGCTACGCCACTGAGTGACCCTGCATTCGAGTCTCGGATTCGAATCCTGGTAAGGACAAATTTTGTGTGATGAGCACGAATGTTTGTACGCATATAAGAAATATATACTGGGTTCGCCCCCAGTCTTTTGTACGGTGCCCATAATACAAGCGTTCCTTAGTGTGGGATCGTATAGTTGGTGTGTTCGTCTGGCGATATTATATTATATTATTACTATTATAAACATATAGTGCAGTTACAACTTTCTCCTTCATCCATTAAATAATTCACTCAGTCTGTAAGTGAACCAGTCGAAGTGGTTTAGCCCACGTCCGCTCAGAGTGACAATCGTTCATCCGAGGCAAACGTTCCGAATATAGTCTTTGACGCTTCGCAACGACCTTTTATCTTGCAGTTCTGTCGTTGATTCGTTTATACTGGTATTTTTAACTTACGTAGTACACATTTGAGAATGCCTTTTTTGCTTTCTAAGTGAATTGATAAGACGTGATCTTGATTCTTTTATCGTAAGTAAAATATATATATACAAATATAATTGATTTGATAATATTGTTATTTGCATAACGTATCTTGGAGGCGACAGTATAGTTTATACCTATCTGTCCCGGCGAACATCGTACCGACTCAGAATCCAATGTATGAGAAAATGAATAATCTTTAATATCATTTGTTTAGTGAATTTTTCTCATGTATTAATAGTTATTCTGCTATTCGGGACGGAAACAAATAAAAAAAAACAGAGATCATAAAAGTTCTTCTTTTTCTATTTTAAGGGGAGACCCTTTTCGGTATAGCTCATGAAGCTCTTTCCACCTATCTCTATCTAGAACAGCCTCATTCATCTCCTTAAACAACAACAGCGATTCTCTCTTTTATCTGCCTTATGCAGCTTGTTCTTGGTGTTCCTCGTCCACACTTTCCTTCGATCTTCCGCTCCATAATATTCTTTATGAAATTAACTCCATAATATTCTTTAAAAAAAACTAAATTTCTTTATGGTGTCATGTCGTATGAGATGGCCTATCATCATCCCTCTTCTATTCCGTATCGTTTCCTTTAATGAACTCTTTTCTTGCACTATCAAGTACATGTTATCAATCTAAAATTACATTTGCGTTCATATCACTTGATCTGGGCGCAATCGATCAGACCCCTGATTACGAAGAAATGTTTTGTATTAACTGATTCGGTTATTATTGCATTTTGCATTTAGAAATGTACTAAGTATGTAAATACAATGCGAGTTTGAGTTAAACCCATGGTTTCCGCACTCATCGACACTTCGATTCTGTAATTAAGAATGGCTGTAAAAGCATCTCTACAAAACCGGCCGACTCTATCGCATCTTTTGGTAAAAATACTCAAGTAAATGGAATTATTTTTTAATAAACAACAACAACATATTTACACTACGCCAACATATCTATTTACAACAATATTTAAGGGCGTTGACCTATCGCGTATATTTTGATACACGATACAAAGACAAACAAGGGTAGATAAGAAAATAGGATAAAATAAAGGTCTCTTTCAACCTTTGCAGTAACATATAACATTTGGTGGCAGTAGGGCACAGATTTTCGATAGTCTAAAATTACATTGGAAGGTAAAACTATTATTCAATCTTTGCAATTTTTTTTTCTAAATCATAATTACAGAAGCACACAATCAAAGATTTTAACGTTACTTGTTTTATGTAGCGGAGGAGAGCTTTTAAAAGCTTTAATAAAATACGTGACGGTTGTAAATTTTATTTTTGTCCGTAAAAGAATAAATAAAACGAGTGTAACAGTCCATGCAAAGTTGTACGGGCATATTAATTAAATTAACCGCTCGAGCCCGTTCTCTTTAATTAAAAAATGACAAAAAATGCGAATTGAAATTCCCGCCACACGTAGGTATGGATTTTCCAAACACTTACATGTGGTTAAAGGAAAATAGTTTTTACGTTTGTTAAACAGAAAACCCTGTTCGTTTATGAGAACGAATATTTGTTTGTAGGATTAACTGAGCATCACGCAAAAACCGCTGAATGGTTTTGGATAAAATGCTGCAGGTGCAAAGGTATATCACACCGGCTATTTTTTCATCACACGCCCGCCAACACGGGACCGCTACTATGAAACTATAACTTAAGTCTTTAGTAAAAGTGAGCATGGAAAGCTTTGTGGTTTTCCCGTTGCTTATAAAGATAAAACATGGCTGCACGAAGTTTTCCGCAATCATCAATGGTAAGAGACTGGGAGGGCGCATCAAAAGATTCGTGCAAGGACAACATTGCCGATATAGGTAATGTTGGAAATGGCATTAGGCGATTACTTAACATATGTTGATCCATACATTCTTTGATTATGGGTTTGTTTTATGTTTTTGCAACGTAACACTGACAAATTATTGCTTTTTTTTCTAGGTAGAATCAACTTACCCGCTCTGGAAACTCATCTTCTGATCTTTTACACCCTGATGTATAAAATAAATAATACAGTATTTTTATATTTACGTGAATAACTACACATTGAAATAAAATAAAACTAATATTACTATCTAACTAATCTCAGTCTCCCCGTGATTATGGTTGCTGTAAAGCAGCTCGGGAACGTAACGTATGTTATAACGTACGTAACGTAAAAAACATATAATTAACGCGATAAAATCCGTAAGATTAGTTTTTTTTTATAGCAGAAATAATACTGAAAAAGAAATAAGAAGACCATTCCACTAATACTTTGAAGAAAGAACATCGTGTATGAGACATTATTTTCAATAAATGCGACGTCTAACTATCTATACCATTAATTGCGGATCGGATTGATGGTGTGCAGGGTACCATTTATTCACGAAAACACTTCAATAAAGTTCAACTTAATATAGTTTTAAATATAATATCAACAAGGTCGCTATCTAATTTCACCGCTGAAGCCTGGTAATCTGGGAAGCAAAAGGTAGCATGAAGACGAGGGAGAGGAATGAAATACCGTGCTCCGGCGAAGGTATGCCAGTAATACCCATTGTAATGCCCCGACCTGACTCGACCCTCGCGCAGGAATGCCTGTTGTTTATACAACCTACGCAACCTGCTATTGATAAAAAAGGAAGCCTGGTAGGTGGAATGAAATAAATAATATATTCCACATAATAAATAGAAGACCGTTTTTGATATGACGCCCTAGAACTATGTAAAGATTTTGTCAAATTTTTGTTAATTTAGTCGACATTCTAAACTTAGCAACACTAGAATCAAAAATGATATGTATTTGGGGCCTTATATGCTTTCCGAAATCTACCCACGTGATAATCGAACCCACAATCACCCGATGCACGGTCATTAGGCTAGGCTATCGACAAACTTGCAATTCGAATAATCTAAGGTGGGCAAACAAATATACATATTTTTTGATACAACAATTACCAGAAAGATATTAAAAAAAATATTGCGCAAAATAAGATTTTTTTTTTAATAAATCAATAATAAGAAATAACTGAACCATAATGTTGCAATAACAAGTAAATAGCAGTCAATAAAGCATCTACTACGGCATAACGAATACGAGCTTATCATGAAAACAAATAATCCCTTTAGTTGACTCCACGTGGCATGTAGATCTAGTTCTATATCAGTCGAACAGCGGCTATGAGATAGCAAATGAGGTGACGGCCGATCTCGGGAGCCATCCAAGGTGCCAATACGGCAGGTTCGACAATTCTATATCTTAAACGTTTATGTTATTATCCGCTACGAAGCGCTACGAAGTGCTACGAACAAATTGTTTGTCGCCGACAATTAACATAAAGCTTTGTTATCTTTAGTAAATATGGATATTTTCCAAGAAGCAGTCTATATAAAATATAGATTTACGTGTAAGTATTTTCGTGGAAAATGAAAATTAATGATAAAATAAAAATAGAACTGTCTACATTAAATATAAATACGCCGTTGGCTATATTCACCTAGAATATTAAATTAAATGGAAGAGTCGCACACTTCTGGTAAATGTAGTAAATCCCAAGTTGATGGGATAAATAAATCTCATTGTGTACTTATTTGTCTCTGGAATGAGAACAAACGAAGGCAATCATTCAAACCAGAAATCATACAAATACCGCCTATCAATCGGCGCTCGGTCGTGTTTGTTTCTATTATCAACGGTACAATGATTTATTTTCATCCCGAATACAGTGAACAAAATACGAGAATTACATTTCATTTATTACCTTTTCGGGTACAATCCTTTCTTTGTTCACTTCATAATTAAATTTTAGCACTTATCGAGTGTCCGCTCCGATGTTAAACGATTAAGGCCGTATTTGTTATTAAGTAACGATTAATAATATTCTATCTGTTAATTGCGTTCGATTGTTTAACGTTACATCTCACTGCCCTACAGTGTGTGCGCTCACATTGAACTGCGAACAATCTATACCGGCTGAACGTTACAGTCACTACAAAGGGCAGCGAACATAAAGTGGTGGCCACGCGGAGCCATGTTCGGGAGCTCCGGCCGCCTGCCGCTCGCCGACTGACGTTGGTATACACGACACATCTGCATTTAAGAAGCCGCTATCGTTATGCGACTAATCGATTGGTCGAAGCGAGTGCCACTGTCATCCATCCCTCTCCTCTGTTTCTCTCTCTCGCATTCCGCGCATGCGCGGTGACGGATCATTCTCTTTTAAAAGTGGCGAAAAGTAAATAAACTCATACGAACTGTTTACTAAGAGAACTGAAGACGCGGTTGAAACGAAATATTTGAATTCAGACCGTAGACAATTACGTCGAGGAAGTTAATATTATTGCGTGGTACCCATATTTTTGTGAGATAACCGAATTTATAGAAGGTTACTGTATTATAAGGAAAAGCTCTTTCGCCTTAGGTGGCTATGAACGAATAGTCACTTGTTGCGCGGTGACTTTGTTACAGCGTTGAAAGCCACGCACGCTATCACGCGCCATTCCTTTTCCTCTTGTTATTCGCTGGCAATTAATTCGAGCGTATTATGCTTATTAGAACAGACAATCATCGTACTATAGTGATCAAATAACTAATTAACATGTACCAAAGTACGCATTTTCGTTGAAATCAATACATCAATTAATTGAGTCGACGATGAAAGTAGTCGATTACATTACGTTTTAATGAGCGATGCAAAATGATTAAAAATATGCAAATCAGTAAAAAAATTTGAATCATTATAACTGTTGATTGGTATACTCCCTGTCCTCGGCATTTTAATTTAATATTCAAAGAATGTTGGCCGATATGACCACTGATGATTTATTATTTTATAACTCTAATAATAATGCAATTTATCATAATTCACGTAAAGTATTTATATGTTTAGTTTATTAAATATATTTTTAATGCAAAAGTACGTTTTCTCTATATAATTATTATGAGATTTGTTTTTTACTTACGAAAACAAAATATATAACTATGATTTATGTGAGCTAAAAGCAGTGATAGCCAAGTTGGTAGAACGCTTGCCTCGGTAACGAGGATCGCAGGTCCCGGCTCCTCGCACTTCGAGTATTTCAGGATTTCATCATGCGAACCTTATAGACAACCATGATTATCAATTGCTAATAGGTGAAGGAAAACATCGTGAGGAAACCTGCAAGAGTATATAATATCTGAAAGAGTAGGCGAAGTCCACTAACCCGCACTGAGCCAGCGTGGTGGACTAGGGCGTAATCCCCCTCGCATTGATGGAAGGCCTGTCCCCAATAGTAGGATATTAAATGGCCAGGTATTGTTATTATTATATGAGCTGAGTAGCCACTAGTCAGTACAAAGAATCTACAGAATTATTTACCAACAACTGTGTTTGCAGTTTCTAATCATAATTTTCCTAGCAGAAGCTCGTAATGCTATCAAAACGATATTAGACTTCCATACATTTGATAAATAATTAAATCCAATTTATGTGGAATATTAAATAGGATTCTGTGGAGTAATGATATCTGCCGTATGGATTCATAAATAAAGTAGAAGAATTTAATTAATAGAAACAGTGCGATAGCTGTGCCTGACACACGAACAATGAGAAATAATTTAATATGGTTCTATATTTACTGGCATAGGAGGCAAAATAAAAAGCTCTAAAAAGTGGTATAAATATCTAGTTTTGTCGCTCAACACAGCACGAACAAATCGAAAACTCTAAAACGTCTATTACATATAACACCAATTGCAATACTACGTTCCAAAACTTGTATTATTACTTTGTAATAAAGATTGATTTCGAGTTGATGAACACACAGTTTTAATCAATATCTATATCAAAACCAAATCCGTAACAGGAATTATCAATAATATTGTCAAACATCAATACTGATGAATACAAATGTCTAGTCACTCAACTCTTGAAACATAATGTTCTCTTTTCAAAATAAAACTAAGTATCGTGACTAGCCAATTGCTGTCCGGCCGAAGCGTCCGTAGGTACCGTCACCCGCTGTGGTCTGTACGTAGCTAGGCATAGGCGACTCTTAACATTTAGCCGGGAGCCGTATGAAACGACGCGGAAATTCCCACTTACTCTGTGATTGCCACACTAGGGGGGGGGGGGGGGTAATGTCATTGTTGATTTCGAATGCGGAATGCGCTTAATGGGATAACGGTCTCCACGTTTTTGCGTCCTTACGACCAATTGGATCTGAAGTTGGAATGGTATTACGGTTTTACGTGGCAAAAATGCTGTTTAGCTTTAATGCGTTTCGGTTCGAGGATAATGAGGTTAGTGAAGGTTTTCTTATAAATGCCCGTCTACTAGTTTTATGATAATTAATCTGATATCGCTTTTCATTTGTTAGAGCATCATACACTAATCATTGTTGTAGTGAACAGAAATTCATGTGTGTGTGTGTGTGTGTAGTAAACAGTACAGTTCCTGTTTATAAGATGTTTATGCAAGTACTCTATAAACGATTAAAAGAAAAACAATATAAATAGAGTACTTTTTTTAAATGATCCAATTGAAGCGTACAGATAAATGTTTATAAAACATCAAAGCTCACGTTTATTGAGAAGCGTTTAAGTGTTTTATCATATAACAAAATGCTTATGCGTAATTGTAACGGATTACGAAAAACCCGCCTCAATCAGTACCGCCACTACAGAAAAAAAGTTCCTCACGGTCCACAATGTTGGCACAGCTGTTAACACATAAACAATGCCAGTATCCCTTCTATGGAAATGCTCAAAATTATCACACAGCAAAGTCGACTATTACAATCGTGTAAACATTAAACAATAAAGGCACCCAGCCGAGGCGAGCTGCCGCAAACGATTGTTTACACTGCGTCGTAAACTAAACACTACTTAAGCTGACAGTTCCTTGTCATCCAGATGCTTAAACTTGATTAATAGACGATTTGGGAACGGCCTGATTAATATACGGGACCGTTGCGCGCCCGTGACGTCTTGATCATGATCAAACAAAGCGGCGCGCGGGCTGATTATGGAATATTATATCGTTATATTGCTTTCGTTGTTGGTAGAGCAATACTCAGCTCTACACGCTTGATAACGGTGATCGTTAAGGATATCCATACAAATAGACTTTTAATGTATTACAAAGATCACTTTCCACATGTATACCATAGATATGCTGTAATAGACAAGATATTTTAAGTAGTCTATAACCGTTGATGTCTATTTGTTCGACGCTGTCATTGTCTTATTCAATACACTGGATTTAGTTTTGCTATTTAGCTGGATTTAGTTTTGATGAAGCTTTTAGTTATAACACATATTATTATAATGTAAGTGGCCAGTGTTAGTATATTGAACATATTAAAAAGCATGCTTGGATGTCGCCGAATCCAAAACTCCTATGTTTGAAAAAAACTACTGGACCACTTTCAACGGGGCTCCCACAATCGGATAGTCTATTATATGCATATCATCATGCTATGTCTATTTACAATTGATTTGCCAAATCGATAGTTATGCGTTCAGAGCGTCGAACAAATGCTAGTTATAAATACATTTATTCAATCTATCACTGTGAAGCAGATATCAAATGCGAAAAAGCTCACTGTTACACAAAGATAAACGTAAAGATCTGATATTTACCGAGACCGGCTCCTTTATCAATGACACTGATGTAAATTACTTACCTATCGCGCGCTCCTTTATCTTGTTTTCTTACCTTTCATTTGTTTGCTAAGTCGGCATCTAGCCGTCACCGCGTATTGTCAGCATCGAACGAAATTGACTTTGTACAAAGTTATTCGAGATGGATCGGTTAGATTAAGTGCTTTAAGCAATTTAACCATCCGTATATGCTTGATTGTTTTTATTGCCGTTCGGCCAGAGTTCTGAGATTAGGAGCGACGACTCCCGTAAGCTGGCTTTTATATTGTGTAGGCCAAGACGGTATAACGAGTTTTATACGTATTTAGTCTATATTTTAGCTGCTTTATTACTACATAAAATAATTCAGCATGAGAATAATTCTTCCCAGGGGAAATTTTCAATTTAGGTGTTTCTTTATGCTATAAGCTTTAATTACTGGTTAACTTCAATAAAGGAGTAGAAGTATCAATTTTTAGAACAAGAATGCGACAGACCTTATAAATTTCATACGTAAACAAATTTGTCAAAAATAAGATAAGTGTGATTATTTTTTTAATCAGACATGATGCCCTACGCTATACCCTAATCTTCACGAATTTTACCCGCTTAACTAATCAACATCCTAAATCCAATAGTATATATACAGGGTCCATGTATAACATCACTAGCAACACGCCATATTTCTTTTATATGCTACATTGTAATAAAAATCAATAATGCGAATTAATTAATCCATACCATATGCGCAATAAACAAAAGGAGAACAATATCGAAGGGAACGTAGTTAGGGCTGCCACGTGCATTATATCAGTTAGAGAAGTTCGCGAAGACTTCTTAGAAATACATTTTTAAAATCCATCAGAAAAATATATATCCTACAGTGCCTACGTCGGTTCCATAGACTTAGAGTTCCTCTGATTCCGGAAACAAATAAAAGAGTAGACACAATTAAACTACCTAAATGTAACAGTGTTTTCGCACAAAGACAATACCAGTACAATGCTCCATTTCTTTACAATAAAATTAAAATTAACTCACTATCTAAAAATACCTTAAAACGCTGTAATAATCATAAATTTAAAAAAAAATTGACCATTTGGCTAAATGATCTAAACTATGATGAAGTTGAAGATCTCTTTGTCAAGCTAAATTAGGCAACATACTCACATATCACGCACACACACACACCCCTCACTCTCCTCTACCCTTAACACACACAACACACACCCCACACACATACACACCCTCACCCAAATGCTATTCTGCCCCTGATGATTGTTTGTTTACTATTATTATATTATTTTTTTTCTTTCGTTTTAAATTTTTTTTTCTTTTTTTGCTTCTAAATTTAAACTTAAATTTTGAATCTGATTATACTATTATTTTTGTCGTCATGTGTTGTATTGTTTATAATATTTGTGACCCAAAATTGTGTAATGTTATGCGAATGTGAACTCGGGGAAGACACTGCAGCCTGTAACACAGCTTGTAAAAAGCTACCACAGGCTACAGGGCTCTATTTAAATTGTACAACGCTTTTTATGAAATAAACATTTATTATTATTATTATTATTTATTTTTTTTAAATGTCTTTCTCTCTCCTTGTTGAAGGGGAGGTAAATCCGTAGGCACGGGCCGGAGCCAAGTGTCTAAGGTGTAAAATGTGCTTGGATATTTAGGTCATTGTAAGAAATTTGCGAACTAATCTAGGGTAGACTGGGTACGTTTGTGACAGTTTTCATTTGAGGGCCAACAATTTTGTTAGTGTGGCAGTTAGCTATACAAAAGATTTTATTTATTGTGAAGAGTACATTTGCCTACGTATAAATACTAAACTTGTACTTCTAAGTATTATGGTTAACCTACAGGAGCAGGTTAGAAAAAAAAGAGAAAATGTCACAACCGACCACACCCCAGGGGCGGTTGTGACAGTACTTGGGGTCGGTAGTGACAGGTTCAAAAATACACGAAATAGTTCAACAATCACTTTTATTGCACGAAATATCCATTCTTCTACGTTTGTTACACAAGAACATTTAATATTATACTCATACT
The DNA here is from genome assembly GCA_905333125.1 of Pheosia tremula. Taxonomy (NCBI): domain Eukaryota; kingdom Metazoa; phylum Arthropoda; class Insecta; order Lepidoptera; family Notodontidae; genus Pheosia; species Pheosia tremula. The sequence continues at coordinate 5,598,799 of HG995404.1, read as the reverse complement.
TTAATCAGTCTTAAATTACAATCAGTCCAAAAAGCTAACTTAATTTTTTTTGAGGTAACAATTGTCAAAATAAAAACTAAACCACTAATAAATGCTATATCACTTCTACAACTTCAATCAACTTCTATAAAAATATGAAACATTAATGTAAGTATCAACATACAAAATAAAAACAATAGAAGAAATTTTCATTTTAAATTTTAAATCTGAACAAAAACATATTTGACGATCTAGTCAGAGTCATCACAATTATGACATATATAATGGCGACTACCATCTGTGCACTCTAAGTGGGACCAGAGATCACATTTTCCTTGGCACTTTATCCATTTTTCGCCAGGCCTACTGTCAGAATATGCGCCTACACACACCAGACAAAAATACTCTTCTTCATCTGATGACGGTGATTCGCTTTGTTTCTTCCTTTTCCTTTATTTTTTCCTTTTAGTTCGTTAAGATTTTTCTTCACCTGTTTAGCCTTCAAACGTTTTTCTCTTTCTTCATATTCTTGCCTTACTGCCTCTTTTTCAGGCGTATATTCTTCTTATACTTCTATATAAGCTTCTTCATATTTTCCTATGTCACATTGGCCTCTTTCCGTCTTCCTCAAACGTTTTCTTGGCATCTAAAAGCCAAAAAAAGGAATTTTAATTTTGTCACAACGGTACCCAAAAAATATGTCACAACCGTACCCAAAGCATTCATTCGCAAAAAAACGATTACTATGGCAATATAAAATAATGTACGTACAAAGTAAGCACTGCTATTTAACCACTAAAGTTTAACTAATAATGAAAAAGAACACTCATTACGGTATCTGTACACATATAACAACAATCATTAAAAGACATTGAATAAAAATACTTACTTTTGAGTGTTAAAAAGTAATGAGGACCTCTGTTAACCCCAACGCCGCGCGTTGACTAACGCAATACTGAGAAACACGTTCAGACACGCATGGCGCTCCTTGCCCCCCGTACACCCTCCCCGGTATTCCTTATAGTTTCGCTAATATTGCGATTGTCACAACCGTACCCTGGCACAACCGTACCCAGTCTACCCTACAGGTATTGAGAATTACTGCTTTTTGAAGAAGTGTGTATGTGGATGGATGTAAATTAAGTGTGCTAAGGCTTGCGTGTAATGTGTGGGGTATTACTCCTGTTGAAGACAGAATTATTGGGACTGTTTTGACGGTATTGACTTTCCATTGGGTTTTAATTTCTATTGCTAGGTCTGTATATTTCGCAATTTTTTCCGTGTGAGTTGCTGTGAGGTTGTGTGTGTTTGGTACTGCAATGTCTATGAGGTATACTATTTAATTATTTTTGTCGTAGAGAAGTATATCCGGTCTATTGTAGTGTATAGTTTTGTCTGTAATGATTGTGCGGTCCCAATATAATTTATAATCGGATGATTCTAGTACTACTTGTGGAATGTATTTGTAATATGCAGTCTTTTGCGTGATGAGTGAATGTTTGAATGCTAGATTTTGGTGTATTATGGCGGCTACCTGGTCATGTCGATGTTTGTAGTCTGTCTGCGAAATAGTCTTACAGGCTCCAGTTATATGTTGTATGGTCTCTGAACTGATATGGCAGCGTCTACATTTGTCTGTTCTGAGATTGGGTCTGCGAATGATGAATTTTTGGTAGTTGCGCGTGTCTATTACCTGGTCTTGTATAGCTGTGATGAATGCTTCGGTTTCTGGAAATAGTTCACCTCGACATAACCAGGTATTCGTAGCTTTTGTGTCAACGTGTGGTTGTTGTAAGTCCTGATAGTGTCTTCCATGTAGTGATTTTTGTGCCCATACTAATTTTTTATCTGCTTTGCTGGTAATTTTTTCGCATGGTTGTGTGTTTGTGTCGTGTAAATTAAGTGGTGTGAGGTGTTTATCAGCATGATTTATAGTGTGATGTAGTGTAGAGTTTTGTGCTTTTTTAATGAAATATTGCCGTAATGTAGATATTTGTCTATTGTGTAGATTCGTTATGTCAGTTAGTCCTCTTCCACCTTCTTCTCTGGGTAATGTTAGTCTCTGTATACAGGATCTAGGATGATGTTTTCGTTGGGTAGTCATTGTCGTGTTGATGATACGTTGTAGTTGTTTCAGTTCGGTTTGGGACCATTTAATAACTCCAAATGAGTATGTTAATATGGGAACTGCAAACGTGTTGATAGCTTTAACTATATTACGGGAGTTGAGTTGTGATTTGAGTGTAAGGTTTAATCTGTGTTTGAACTTTTTTATGAGTTCAGTTTTTGTTTGTTTTTGATGTATCTGTCGTGACTGTTGGAATCCTAAATATTTATATGTACTGAATTGGTCCATTGGCCCTACTTTCTGCCCTGTATTTAATACATATTCATTCTGTTCTATTTTTCCTCCAACTATTGTCAGTGTTTTACATTTATCAATACCAAATTCCATTTGAATATCGTTTGAGAATGTTTGTGTGATGTCTGCAAGGTGATGTAGCGATCGCGTTGTGTTACTATAAAGTTTGATGTCATCCATGTACATGAGATGTGTGAGTGTTGAGGGTGTGTGGTGACCGTTATGTGTTTCAATGTGTAATCCTTCATTTTGTTCTTTCAGCAAGTAAGAGAGTGGATTTAAAGCTAAACAAAACCATAGCGGGCTAAGTGCATCCCCTTGGAAAATACCACGTCTAATGGGGATGTTATCTGTCTGTATACTAGAAGTTCCATTGCCTATTTTAAGTTTAGTTGTCCAGTTGCTCATGGTGTTTTCAAGGAATGCTATAATAACAGGGTGTATTTTATAATGGTTAAGTATGTGTAGGAGCCAGCTATGAGGCACAGAGTCGTATGCTTTACGGTAATCAATGTACATAGTACTGAAATCTGTTTTATTACGAAATGATTGTTGCATAGCTACTGAATCTATTATGAGTTGTTCTTTGCAACCTTGACTATTATTATTAAAATGTTACATATGTTAAACTTGCTACCTATTATATTACTAAAGTTACCACATCTTACTAAAAGACGACAACCTATAAAACTAAATATAAAAAGGATGCAGTTATCAATTCGGTATTTTATTAGTATTTAAAATGCATATTCTTAGATAGATGAGCATTGTAATGTATGCATCACATGAAAGTTAAGTAACTATAAAATAAGGCATGTTATTCGAATAAAAATATCCGAAAATATTCTTAAAAAAAATTGTGTAACTGGCAACCCTAACGCACTAATGAAATGTAACAGTCGAGCAACGCTGGGGCGCAAATGTAGCGAAACAAACGCACCAAGTTCCCCCACCGGCGGGTATCGAGGCGAACAATGCTGTTTGTCTCTATCCGAAGCTTTCTCATTGCGAACTGTTCTAATATATTTCTTCGTGTACTAAATCCCGCTAACAATAACTTATTTATCTGTTACAAAGTAAAGGTGAACAATTTCCTTCAGCTAAATAATAACGCTGCTGTTGCTATATCGGCCACGCATCATACCGACATAGCGATTGAGGCTGCTTTTCTTTCCATGTAAATTCAGCCTTAGTTAGATGCACACACATTCCAAAACTGTAATTATTATCTGGTTGGGATAATTACTCTGAGTTCAATTTGAAGTAATAGATCGGTATTATTATCGGTAAATACATGTTGAAATAATGTTCTAAGGTTTATTTGACGCCGATGGAATTCACACAATCTACGCATAAAAAGATTTGCATAGACGTGGCGTTGCAGACGCGCCACAGAACATTGACATTGTGTACATTTTAGTTCCGACTCTTTCCACGGGATTTCTCATATACTATAGAATATATTACATAAGAAATCCCGTGGAATATAGGGCTAGTGGCGTATAATAGCTACTTAATGGTGGAGACCGAGGATTTGCCAAGAAACTAATGCTTACTTGCTATAATTAGACTATAATATATTTATTTGGTACACACAGACATAAGTATAAGAGCCATGGATGGACCGTATTATAATATCTGATGTCTTCAATCTGTAAAAAAAACAAGCCCGTTGAGTTTCTTGCCGAATCTTCTCAGCTGAGGTCGCATTCCGACCCGTAAATATAGTTAAGAAAAAATGTATGAAAATCTTTATATACCACCGAAGGTCTATACTAAATAAATGATGTGTCTTTGACAATGTTACGTAATGCACCGATATCATTTCCGACATCTTTGACAGCCGTTACATAATTTAAAAATCCAGGTTATTCATAAGAAACCGACCACAACAGAAAAAAACTATACAATTTCCTTAGAAGAAAAAGGTATCTATAACATCTAGGACTTACCTATCTATTTTATCGGATCCAGTTACTACGAACATAAACAGAGCTTGTGTTATAACATAGTGAAATACAGGTACGTATTATTCAGCTCGAGACCTCGCCACATAGTAATGAGATGTTACATAGGTAGCAACTATATGTTAACGACTCAACATGTGTACCCACGGAATGTATTGTTGACACGTACTGTTGACTTATGAAATGAAAGGTAAACAGAAACCACCGCTTCAATTAGACAGAATTGGCATCAGTGTTAACACATCTAAAACCTTTAAAAATATCTAAACTTAACTTTGGCTGTGGCTCACCCGTGTATCAACAAAATATATACGAGTAAGTATATCAAAAAAAAACCAAAAAAAACTGACTTCACTAGCCTCGGAGCGCTAAAACGTAGAATGAGAAAATAAATATTTAAGATGAGTATTTAAATTTGAAATAGGAATCGTAATTGAAATAAAACTATTTTTAAGGATTCTACCGCGTTTATTTTTTGTTTTTACGTTCCCGAAGTTTCGGCTGTTTTACAGCAACCATGGTCACGGGACGACCATGATCTTAAATATGAGGGTACCCCCGTCAAAATATGACACTAGGACGTCAACCACCTCAGTCTTCCCGTGACCATGGTTGCTGTTAAGCAGCCGAAACGTCGGGAACGTAAAAACAAAAAATAAACGCGATAGAATCCTTAAAAATAGTTTTATTTCAATGTGTAGTATTCGCGTAAATATAAGAAATCAATATAGGAATCGTAAGTTATTATAAATAAAACAACTGAATTGAGAACCTCCTCCTTTATGAATTCGCTTAAAAATATGATTAAACCTACATATTTCCTACAATTTTACCAAGTAATTCCAAATTCTATAACCCAATTAGCAATCTAACATATTCAATGAACAAAAAGCGAGAGGGTTGGAAGAGCCGAGGGCATTAACAAGCCAACAATGCAAACGTGGAAATGAACAAAGATCCAAGAAACAGTAGCACAAAGAGACCGACTCCAGGCTCCGGTCTCAACAAAAATCAAGCCGCAAACATAGTTGCTGTAGACAATAGACCGAGTGAACATGGCCGCTTTATTTGTTATTAAACATTGTTCAATTTAATTATGATTTACGTAAATTCGAGTTTATGTTGATCTACTCATTTGTGTGTAGTAATATAGAGTATTTACAACTTGTAGTACACTTACATAATAAATTTCAGTTCGAAAACATTACGAAATATAACTTCAGGCACAAGACTACTCGTAGGTATACGGTGTCATATGGGCTTTGGGGAAAGCCCACCATTTCAACTGCACATAAATAAATATCGCCATGCAAACACACCAACTATACAGTCCCACACTAAGCAACGCTTCTAATATGGGTACCGTAATATATATTACTTATATACATATTAAACATCCAAAACTCAGGTACGAACATTCGTGCTCATCACACAAAGTTTTCCGCAGGATTCGAACCCGGGACCCTCGGCACAGAAAGCATTGTCACTACCAACTGCGCTAATCAGGCCGTCAAACGTATATGTCATATGAGTATTTAATACAGAAGTTTACCAGTTAAAGTTTAATATTAGAGTAACGTCTGTGGTTAGTTGAGCTGTGGCGTATTAACGTTATGTAACGCTCTCTCGCGCTGATGAGTCGGGACGTATTCCTGGGAGGAATTGCGCGCACTTGGTGCTGTACTCAAAGTTTCCATTGTAACATCTTAACTTATGCAATATACCGTCTGCTTCTTTAATACTTTCCACGACGGTCGATTACGTTTAACGACGCAGTTCGAATGAATTTTCTTATTTACAGTAAGCTGGCAGAAAATCGGATGGTGCTGCTCTAAGACGGCGCGATTTCACACTAGAACTGCTTGATACGAGATCCGAGAAGTTGTGCGTACTGTTTCATTTTGTATGCATATAAAGCGGGCGAATCACAATTTTATGTAGATCTTTCTTCTCAACCATTTTATGTATGGCTGGAGTTGGGGATTAAAATTTGTTTATTGCGGAATGGTCCGTTCTTTAAATAGCCAACTTTATAGTGGCGTATAAAACGTCGTAATTGCTACGGTCATTGTAAACAATCTTTACTTATAGGGTTACAACATGTTAAGTTCTCTTCAAAAGTATATCCATCACGTTACTAAAAGCTTTTGTCCGCCGGTCATCGTGTACATGTTGGGCCATTATTGATGAACGGCCGCGGCCGCACCCGCATCGCTCTAATATCAATAACCCATCGACGAAAAGCCTCTTCGCTGACGTTGCGAGGTAATTTTAATTTTAGCACAAACGGTGTCGGGGTGTGGTCATGCCACCGGTCGGTATTTCGTAACGCCCGCCTATTGCCATCTGCAACCGCTATAAAATTAATAGCGACCGAATATACCTACCCCTTCGGAGAAACACCTACGGAGATTTCGTTTTTATGAGCGCGTAAAAGTGAAATTGTAAGTATTCATAGGTATATGCTTACTTCGTAATTTAGGTACATATGCTATAAGACACAGAGTAGTGATGTGCACAACAACATTTTAGAATTCAAAAATGTTCGTCGCAAATTATTGCATTCATATTTCGAATATAATATTGTAAATCAATTTTCTATTCCGTCTGACAAGATCTCACAGAAAATAATTCGATAAAATGTAGTTATTTTAAATGCAATTACTATAGAATCAGTCAAATTGAGTAGGTAGTGCCTCATACGAATGCTGTATTCAAATAGACGCAGCAAAATGACCACTGCAAGCAAACCTAGTCCATTACACATATTATAGCAAGCGCACTATGAAACGGAATAGAAGACTGATGTATATAAGCACTCAGGCTGTATTGTTCACCATATTATTATTAATGATAGATTACAGCATGTATGGAAAGTTATTTCTTAGGATATCACGATTTACGATAATAAAATTGGATGTTTTATCGATAAATGGTTTTGATAAAAAATCTAGTTTTTAAGTGCAAACAAGTTGAACGTAACAAAAAAATCTTCCAGAAAATAACAAATTATATATTGTATAAATTGTACTTATTTTGCCAATGACAATATAGGACATCTATATTCTTTCGCACTGTTCCTTAAAAATTCGTTCAATTTCGAAATCCTTATAATGTATTCTAATATTTTCTTGGGGTTGTAAAAGTAGATTTTAGTGCAAATTAAGAATATAATATAAGTAATATGAGTATTACGAGTATAATATAAGTAATAAGAGTATAGTCAATATACATCAGCACAGTTTCAATCAACCCAAATGATTATCAGCCAATCTATTTGTTGCTGCCAAGTTAATTAATCCAATTTGCTATCAAAGCCTTATTGGAATCTTGTAACATTTCTGCTTTCAGGTAATATTTCTCTTGCAGCAAGGAAATGGACAGATATTATATGATATTTTTCATGTTTTCTCTTTGTTTTCTTTAAAATTGTTATTTATATGTAGAGAGTTTGAAATAAATTGCTTACCAAAATAACCAATGAATTTTATTTCGAAATATTTTATTTAAAAACATAATTTAAAGGGTAAAAGCGCGAACGCTTACTAATAGCATGGATGTTACGCTTATATTGTGTGTTGGCTTACCTTCTCGTGGTACGTAAGTACTCTATTTACTGGAATTATAAAGAGTTATTTATACTTAGTACCAATTAAACACGTCTGCAATCGTTATAATTTTTATAATCTCTTCAATATTTATAATTGTGTGCTATAATATAATAATAACTTTGCACATAATAGTTAATATCTAGGTTTCATAAAAGTAATTAAAATAAATATTACATAATAAACCCAGAATCATTTGGTCCCCTCTTTCTTTTCATTGTGAATATTTTTATTACTATTTTCTAAATTATAAGTGGTACTCTAATCTCAATAAAATATAACTTACTCATCATAAAACACATTGTATCTTGTTTAATTTGCCTCTTCCGGGCCTAGTGCCAACTCTATACGTACTGCTGAAATATGAGCAATAAGATAGTGCTGGGATGAAGTATGGGAATGAACTAAAAAGCGCAACATAGAGCCAATTTTTGCGTTGCGGTCACATCCAATAACTCTACACATTTGAAAATACAATTCCACGGTTAGGTTTCTTAACAAATATTTGATAATAGGAAATGGATAAAACTATCGGAATAATGTATACGAGTACCATACTATTTTTATACTGTAAATATATTAAGTGATAATTGAGTCACTTAATATATTTACAAGGATTTGACAAAAGTCTAAAATAGCTGAACCTTTGAACCCTTGGCTGCTAATGTCGTGAAGCACGTCTTACCTTCGAAAAGAGTACATCATTATTTTTGGCTTCCTCCAAAAATAAAGATGTCAATTTACCGAGAGACTCCATTTACCGTCGATTTTCTAAGCTCCGTATTACAATTACGTATGCCAGTCATTGGCATGAAATTTAATATGGCCTTGAGGGTAAAAATACACAATCTATATTAATAATAAAAACATACGAAAATAATTATAATTGTATTCTATGAAACAACATTATTATAAGTCAGTATTGATCTTGCCCTTATAAGTATGCCTAATGACTATTTTAGGTAAGGAATCTGCTAGACTGTCATATACTACGACAAGACGACTTTATTCTATATAAATATAGAATAATTACAACCGATTTTTTTTTAATTTATCTCTTCCCCGATTAGCAGAGTTATTCTGATATTAGAACATATGAAAATTCACAAGAAAAATATAATAAAGATAATTCATTATCTCCTATATTTCATTCTGAGACGGTACGAAATTTTTGCCGGGACAGCTAGTTATTGATAAAAACGTGCTGGTTCAAGTAACAAAATCATATTCGTAAACGTGTAAACGAGTTGCCGAAGTTGAACCAATTAGTAATACACCAATTGGCACGTAACATCGTTTCACTGAGAATGTTAATTACCTCTGAAGACCTTCCGCGAAATATCCTCAAGGAATTTTAAATTAGATCACTAAGTTTATAGGAAAAGGCGAGGGACTAAATCAATAGAATAAATTCTGTTCCCAAGTTATATTCTACAATTGGTTATATTTAGCATAATTACAAAAAGATCTCGGTTTTTTTTATTTACTAACGTGCCTTGTGCACCGCACCTTCCTTGTTACATCGATCAAGAATTTCCTTTATCTATACATATAAATAAAATTGGAGTGTCTGTTTGTAATATTAAAATAACCGCTTTTTACTAAGTGCATTTGAATGTATACACGGTACCTATACCGAAACAACATTTTTTATAATTTTTGTCTGTCTGTCTGTCTGTCTGTCTGTCTGTCCGTCTGTCCGTCTGTCTGTCTGTCTGTCTGTCTGTCTGTCTGTCTGTCTGTCTGTTTGTTCCGGCTAATCTTTGAAATGGCTGAACCGATTTTGACGGGACTTTCACTGGCAGATAGCTGATATAACAAGGAGTAACTTAGGCTACTTTTATTTTAGAAAAAAAATAGGATCTCACGAAAAAAAATTAAAACCAGTGTTGCAGCGCAGCGCCTGATTAAGTTTGATAGCAACAACCTGCAATGCGTCCCACGGGCTCAGAATGGGTGAGCAGGCTGTTGTCAACGGTTGTCTTTGTTAAATACCACGCGGACGAAGTCGCGGGCAACAGCTAGTTCACCATAAAATTAAATATCTTTGCAATTGCATATCATCGGTTGATAGGATCTATTTCTTTATATGTTTTAAATTTGAACTTAGAACATAGGAGTTGTTGACAAAACTTATAAACCCTTTCATGGCTGACTTTAAAAACATTTTTCACTTCTACGAGTGAATAAAATGATGGTATCAACAGATTTCTCATCACGATCGACAGCTCTTTATGTCATTTAAGTATTAATATAGGTACAGTCTTTTATGAAAACGGTACCTGCATTATTTAAAAAAAATATTTTTAAAATACAAACGAGCACCAATGCAAGCAGCGAATTTAATACAAAAATCAATTTATGAGGGTTATAAAAAGGAATGTAATTGTTAAATATCGGTAGCAGTCATTAATATTTTATTTAACACACTGCACCGCAGTCTTTACAGACTCTTACGAGTGTATGAAGTGCAGTGGAAACCCGACTTCCGGGAATCGTGCCAATACCATTCGCATTGCAGAAAGATGGGCTATAAGATTGTGTTATAATAAGGTATAGCGTGAATAAAACCAAAATGGTAAGCCACAGACAAAACTAATCTCAGATGGCGCCAGCATAGCTGGTGCTATTGGCATGGGATGCTGTTTTTTTTTCTCAGTTTGATAAAAAAACCTCATATAATATCGCCAGACGAACACACCAACTCTACGGTCCCATACTAAACAACGCTTGTATTATGGGTACCGCGCAATGGACTGAGGGTGAACTTAGTATGCAATACTTATCTATATAAGTATTACATCAAAAATCCATGACTCGGGTACAAACATTCATGCTCATCACACAAAGCTTATCCCTACAAGGATTCGAACGCGGGACCCTGGGCCCAGAAAGCAGGTTCACTACCAACTGCGCTAATCAGGTCGTCAAAGTTAAATCAAAGTCACGGGTACTGGCTACTGTCATCTATATAATATTACAGAAAAATATGTATTGTGACTGTTTAAAATAAATCTATACATATAAATAAAATTGGTGTGTCTGTTTGTAATATTAAAATAACCGCTTTTTACTAAGTGCATTTGGATGTATACACGTTACCTATACCGAAACAACATTTTTTTCAATTTTTGTCTGTCTGTCTGTCTGTTTGTTCCGGGTAATCTCTGAAATGGCTGGACCGATTTTGACGGGACTTTCACTGACAGATAGCTGATGTAACAAGGAGTAACTTCGGCTACTTTTATTTTAGAAAAAAAAATAGGGTCTCACGAAAAAATTAAAAAAATTAAAACCAATGTTGTAGCGCAGCGCCTGATTAAGTTTGATAGCAACAACCTGCAATGCGTCCGGCGGGCTCAGAATGGGCGAGCAGGCTGTTGTCAACGGTTGTCTTTGTTAAATACCACGCGGACGAAGTCGCGGGCAACAGCTAGTTACTTAATAAAAACGATGATTAAGAATACATCATTAAATATTTTGTTTTCCACAATATGGCGTAGGTAGGTAGCACTTATAATATAGTCGACATTTAAAGGCCTTTCATTAACGTAACTAGAGTTGGCAATTAGTTTCCATTTCTAAGTTAGGAATAATAATGAGGACTTTAGAGGTTTGGTTACGAACATTTTAATGATCTATCGGTTAATGAGAGGAAAATATGACATTTGGCTACTTTATTCGAAAATGTGATAGTACCCAAATCTCTCTAAATTATAGCGAAATCTAAAGACTAAGTTCAAATCTAGTGGTATTAATCTATAAGCAACGTTTGAACTTTGCGGATAACCATTATTTTATTTTTTGTTATATTGATTTAAGCTAATTATCTTTATCTTCGGCTTCATCCGCTTGGACTTCATCATAATCAAAATCCTTTTGGCTTCGCTGTAGTCGGGTGCTGCCTTTATGTTATTTCATAAGCACAACTTATTTCTGCGAAATCCGTTCAGACGCTTTTGCGTTGTGCTCGTTAAAAATAAAAACAAACAAACATTTATGTATATAGTAATAAGAACAAGGATACATAATCGTTACAATACAAAAAAAAACCCGACTGTAAAAACACTTAACAAAATTTCAGGCAGCTACAAACAAAATTACTCACAAAACATATTTGTTGTAAAAATTGAAAATAATATTCACTTAAAGCCCACCACCGAACCATATTTAGGTTTGTGATTTGTCTCCGCCTACAATTCTTGAGATTATTTTTCCCTTTATAGTGAACCTTTTCTTGCAGTCAGTTTTTTTTATAATTTGTTTATCACAAACTTTTTGCCAATCGGGTTACCTTTTATGTAAGAGTTATATTTAACCATCTGCGAATACACTAGCGTTTCTTCTCTATAAAGAAATAGCTGTTACCCGCGACTTCGTTCGCATAAACAATTTGAACATAACAAACATTTTCCATACGCATTTGGAACCCCACTTTCAAACCCTTGGGGGTCGAACTTTCGAAGGTCGAAAATAAACACGTGTAATATTTTATATTTTTCAATGTTACTTGTTTTAATTTAATTATTACTATGTCATCCACAATATTTCACTTCAACAAATAAAATTGAATTCAGCAATTCATGCGTATTTTCAGTTTATTTAATCGTTGTATATGAACGTGAGAACATGTGCAGATACGTATCACACAGCTTTAATTGGAAATGTAAATGTTATTGTTTAAAATTCGGTTACATAACGTGCTAAGTTACTGAAATTTTAAGCATATATATAAATAAAATTTAAGTAAGTATACATTAAAAAATAAATATCGCCAGACGAACACGCCAACTATACAACGGTTCCACACTAAGCAACGCTCGTATTATGGGCACCGTACAATGGACTGGGGGCTAAGCCAGTATATATTAGCTGACATGACTAGTGTACAAATATTCTTGCTTTCGAACACAGACCAGGATTTGATCCCGGGACACTCGGCTCAGACAGCAGGGTCACTACCAACTGCGGTAAACAGGCCGTCATGTTAGAATATCGCAACTCATACTTATTATATGGTAGTTGCAATGTTCAACCCGTGAACTGAACCTGGGCTTGTCAGCGCATCTGTAAACACTATGTGAAAACAGGATTTGGACTTAAAAAAAGAATTGGTTATATTGGACTATTTTAATCTACCGATGAATATATCGATACAAGCTCTCGGGTCGGCGACTGCGTATAGCTTGCCCTTATTAACACAGTTGATTGCCGTGGCAAATTGGATGGGGGCGCTCAGCGCTGCAACGCACAGACCATAGACAACTTTAGCAAAGAGACAGATTGAGACAGATAACAACGTATACTCTTGACTTGACACGTCATCCACTTTTGTAATTCCATATAGAAAATTGTGTTTCGAATTATACTGGGCATTCCACTTGGAGCAATCGTTGAACTCCTTGGAAGATCCACGGGTACTTACAATTCTTCTTGAAACCCCTGGGGGATCCATAAACACTCAAAATTCCCGTGTTAAACTTATATTTCGAATTTACTTATTGAAACTTTTTATAATATCAGCTGATTATTAGCCGTGTACTGACACAGCGAGAAGTTTTGCGATTCTGGCTCGGGCACATGCCGCACGCGGCAGCGTCGGTTTAGATTAAAGAAATTGACAACAATAGTCGAGTGACAGTAAAGTGAATGACTGATGGTGGCCTTCAAGCGATACAGCGCTAGCAATTGTCTTGAGTGAACCGCGTACTGACAGAGCGAGATAAAGCAGCCTTGCGAGGCTGCGCGCTAAGTCAGCACACAGCTTATGAAGAGGTATCGGTAACAAATTCAACGAATAGCAAGTAACATTAATGATGTGATATATGTAGTAGCTTGATAGTTATCTCTTATCAGCGTTGGCATAGGTCATCGATTGCAAAGGCAGTAAACATAGACAATTTCAATCAAGACGACCGCATATCGAAGCAGCAGTAGATGTACTACTGAGCAATTTACCATAATGACTTGCTTTCATGGTATTTCCAGTTTTATCAATGTAAAGATGTCTGTAAATACGTAGGAATTCAATACAAAGTATATGCCGTTACATATTTCCTGTACATAAATCAAATAATGTGAATAAGTACACTGTGAAGTACCTACGTATCTCCTTTCTTTTACATGAAAATATTAAAATAAACTTGCAAAACAAACTTAAATATTCGCCAATTAAATTACCATTTTTCGAAGAACTTCAACAAAGTTGACATTAATTTCACTTTACTTCGCATCAGTATGTATGAAGAAAATAATATCATTTGTCAAATCCCTACAGAACTTACATCCAGTAAGTTGTTATAAATCTGAAATATGTTTTCCATGTGACATAAATTATCTCCTTAAGCGTAAAATGAAAGAAGGTAGAGCATAAAAATATGTCGTAAGACGCGACTCACATGTACTTATTACCGGAGCAGATATTGTATATGTCGCCGCGGGAGCATTCACCCATCCAATTAATAACATTGATTAGTTGATTATCACTTAAATTCACAAATAACATTAATTATAGGCCTGAGACTACCATCCTTAACGATTTTTGTTTCTTTGATAGCAGCGCCATCTAGTAGTTTATATCATTACTTATAAGTAATCATTACTGGCGATGTATTTTATTGCATTTCAATTAATCTGTTTTGTTCTAAATTAAAAAGTAAATTTAATAAAGTTAATCTGCTTATAGCTTTGAGATTTTTACAAGTGTAAAGAGTTCAATCAATAATAAGTCATTCAATAAACTGGCGTCACGTGACGTCTTAGGAAGATGGCGCCGGTTGAAATGTTTATCGTTCAAATTTAAGTCTTGATTTATTGTGCGACCTAAATTAATATCACAATGATTAATTTCATATCAGAAAAATTGTAATGTAATTATTCTATATCCAAATAACACATGAAAACCTTTTTCTATTTAATTCCTTTAAAACGGATTCACAGCCATGCTAGAATAATCAAGTTGTGATGTGAATTAATTAACAATGATTTAAACAATTCATCAATAATCCAAGAAATTATAATTAAGCATTGTCTATTGTCAAATTAATTATTTGAGTATCATTAAGGTTTATTATGATGGCCAATTTTAATCTAATTTAAATTGAAATCATATTCTGTTACGCACTTCCGTTGCATTGTCGGGTTATGTCATGGACGCGTGTATAAAAGGAGGTGTAACACATTTTAAAAGATTCATTATATAAACTTGTGGAAGTTGTGCTTGGCTGGTTTGTTTTGTGCTCACTATACCTACCTACCTACCTACCGACGGAGAATGGAGGAGAATGCTGCCGCGGGGACCCCCATCGTGTCATCAGAAGTGGGATCGCTCTCGCGATCCCTTTATGCCGGACATCCAGAAGAACCACGTGCATCAGAACCTTTACCAAAGTTCGAGAGCGCACCGAAAGAGTTTTTCATGGAAATGATGAACATGATGCGCTCCATGAGTGAACGACTTACCGCCCAACCAGAGCAAAGAGTAAAGATAACCGAAGTATTTCTTCCTTCTTACGACCCTGATGGCAATATTGGCGTACGTGAATGGTGCGATCACATAACTACGGCGGTGAGTACATACAATCTTACTGATTATGACATTAGAATGAAAGTTTCTAGCCTATTAAAGGGCAGAGCTAAAGTATGGGCCGACGAATGGTTAGTGACAACAACCACATGGCAAGAATTACGACAAAATATTTTATTAACCTTCGAACCAGAACATCGATACTCTCGCGATGTGCTTTCTTTTCGTGAACACGTGTATGATGCGTCTAAAGACCTGGCAGAGTTTCTTTCAAAGTCCTGGTTACTCTGGAAGAGGGTAACCAAAGATAAGTTGGATAATAGAGACGCCGTCGAAGCGGTAATTGGAACTGTGGGTGATCAACACCTTAGGATTGAACTTATAAATGCCAGAGCCACTTCAGTGCCTGAACTTATATCAGTAGTAGCATCAATTCGACCTAAACGTTCTTATCAATCTGCCAACCTAAATAATAATCCATCTCAGGCCAAACGATCACGTCCGGATAATAAGGGAGTTCCGTTTTGTAGTTATTGTAAAAAGCCTGGACACTCAGTTGAAATCTGTCGTAATAAGGCTAGGGATACTCATGATTCGAGAGATTATAACGCTTCGAATAGTACACGCGTTAACCTACCCACAAGTAGTACTTGTACTTTTTGCTTCAAATCTGGTCATACCTTCGATGTTTGCTATAAACGCCTTAGAACTATTTCTCCTAATTTAGCCACTAAATCCAATGAAAAAGATCCTCAACGCGTAAATAGTATTGCAAGTTCAGAATTAACACGTATGCAGATTAAGATAGGTGATATTCGCTTAAACGCTACTTTTGATAGCGGAGCTGAATGTTGTGTTATGCGGGAAGCGATTGCTAGCAAACTACCCGGCCGAAGGCGAGATGTAGTTAATTATTTACGAGGAATAGGTTCATTTTCAGTAGTTTCTGTTTGCTCTATCGATTGCGTTTGTATAATTGATGGTATTCACGTCGAATTACAGTTTCTAATTTTGCCAAACAATGAGGTGTCAACGGACATCCTTATTGGTACTAATTTATTAAAGAAGACTGGCCTTGGTGTACTCGTGACTAATAATGGTGCCAAACTTTTATATCAACCATGCGTGATGCACCTGAGAGAAAATAATTCAATTTTTGATAACATTGATCATGATCTTAGTGACGTCACGCAGATTGAACAATTACTTACTTTGTTAAATAAATATTCTCATTTGTTTATCCGCGGCTACCCGAAGTCGCGAGTAACTACAGGACAGCTAGTAATTCGATTAAAAAACCAAGATAAGTATGTCGAACGTCGCCCGTATCGCCTTAGTCCTACAGAACGCAATAAGGTGCGTGAAATAGTTCGTGAACTATTAGACAATAACATCATTCGTGAAAGTCAGTCACCATTTTCTAGCCCCATTATTCTTGTTAAAAAGAAAAACGGACAAGATCGCATGTGCGTCGATTATAGGGAGTTAAATGCGAATACTGTCAGAGATCACAATTTGATGAAAACCTGCTGCCATATCAAACGTATTGTAGTATTTACCCCCAGAAAGATTATCAATCTGGTCTGCTATGAGTGGCAGAGGGTAGTGATCTCTGACAGTATTCGCATTTAACTCCCTATAATCGACGCACATGCGATCTTGTCCGTTTTTCTTTTTAACAAGAATAATGGGGCTAGAAAATGGTGACTGACTTTCACGAATGATGTTATTGTCTAATAGTTCACGAACTATTTCACGCACCTTATTGCGTTCTGTAGGACTAAGGCGATACGGGCGACGTTCGACATACTTATCTTGGTTTTTTAATCGAATTACTAGCTGTCCTGTAGTTACTCGCGACTTCGGGTAGCCGCGGACTGTACGAATATTTAACTATGCCTTTTGGTTTGTGTAATGCTCCGTCAGTCTATCAGAGATGCATAAATCGCGCCTTAGGGCCATTATTAAATGCAGGTAGTGCGGATACTAACAACAGTACTCCTAGTGATAGTGTTGCCCAAGTGTATATCGATGACGTAATCAGTAAGTGTAGACTCTTTGAAGATGGCTTAGTTTTTATGGAGAGAATTTTTATCGCCTTAGAAAAATCCGGTTTTTCCATAAATATCGACAAATGTCTATTTTTCAAACGCTCTGTTGAATATTTGGGCAACATTATTACAGATGGTAACGTAAGACCTAGTCCAAGAAAAATAGATGCCCTTGTCAAGGCCCCAGTCCCCTCTAACGTAAAACAAGTTAGACAGTTTGCAGGTTTAGCTGGTTACTTTCGTAGGTTTATCCCTAACTTCGCACGTACAATGATTCCCCTCTACGAACTCACTAAGGCGGGTGCTGGGTGGCAATGGACAAATCGTCAAGAAGAAGCCAGAGATAAAATTATTCAGTACTTAATTTCATCCCCAGTTCTAATGATATTCCGCGAAGACGCGCCTATAGAACTTTATACTGATGCCAGTAGCCTAGGAGTTGGCGCCATTCTTGTCCAAGTAACTGACGGCCGACAGCATGCAGTGGCCTACTTCAGTATGCGCACGACTGATGCTGAGAGTAGATACCACTCATATGAGTTGGAGACACTCGCTGTAGTACGAGCGATTAAACATTTCCGACATTTTCTTTACGGGAGACACTTCAAAGTGATCACAGATTGCAACGCACTAAAAGCCTCTAAACACAAACAAGAACTTTTGCCAAGGGTTTATCGATGGTGGGCGTTCCTGCAAAATTTCGATTTCGAAATTGAATACCGTAAAGGAGACCGCATGCAACACGCAGATTTTTTTAGTCGTAACTTAGAAAGTTATACAGTTAACATTATGACTAGAGACTTGCAATGGCTCAGTGTAGAACAACGACGCGATGACTTTCTACGCTCGAAAATCGACTTAATCCTCAGAGATGAGATGATTAACGATTACGTCCTCGAAGATAACTTACTTAAACATACACGACACGACGAAACTTTAGGTGACCAGAAGCTGGTAGTGGTACCCAAATCATTTCAGTGGAGTTTAATAAATACCTACCATTCTAGTCTCAAACACCCCGGATGGGAGAAAACACTAGCTAAAATACGAGAAACTTACTGGTTTGAGAATATGAATACCACAATTCGACAATTTGTTGATAATTGCATCGTGTGCAAAACATGCAAAAATACATCTGGTGCCATCCAGGCACAGCTTCACCCTATTCCTAAACCGACAGTCCCCTTTGAGATGATTCATATGGACATAACCGGAAAATTAGGTGCAGCAAACGATCAAGAGTATGTAATAGTAACAATAGATGCATACACAAAATATGTTCTGTTACATTACGCAAATGACAAAAGCCAACATAGCTCTCTTGCAGCACTCAAGGCGGTAATACATTTATTCGGCACCCCGAAAGTTGTTGTAGTCGATGGCGGAAGAGAGTTCCTCGGAGAGTACAAAAATTATTGCGAAAGATACGGCATAGAAATTCACTCTATAGCACCCGGAGTAAGCAGAGCCAATGGTCAAGTTGAACGGGTAATGGCCACACTAAAAAACGCCCTAACAATGATAAAGAATTATGAAACTCCTGACTGGCACACCGCATTGGATAGTCTTCAACTTGCACTTAACTGCACTAAGCATCAAACGACGGGTGTAGCTCCCCTCACACTACTCACAAAACGTCAACATTGTGTACCTCCAGAGCTACTAAATTTAGTCCAATTGGACGAAATGACCATTGATTTTGAAGTCCTAGAACAACATGTACGACGCAGAATGACCGAAGCAGCAGCCAAAGAAAAACAAAGATTCGATTCCCGAAAAGCCAAGATTAGAAGATTCCAGAGAGGAGAGTTCGTGTTAGTCAAAAATAACCCCCGGAATCAGACTTCTTTAAATCCCAAATTTAGCGCACCTTATGAAATACATAGGGTGCTTGACAACGACCGCTACCTCATCAAACCAGTAGTCGGTCGTGGTCGCCCTAAAAAGGTGGCCCATGATCAACTGCGTCGGGCGCCGCAGCCGGGTGAACAGGCAGCCGTGTCGCCGGCACTCGGACAACCAGGTGATGAAGACCAAGTAGAGGGCAGCCGAACAGCAGAAGACTGTCCAGGCCCCTCTACCACACAAGACTACTAATTACCTATTTGGTGAGCAGCTTTCACGTTATAACCTCTTTTGCTTTACGCATGATGTATTCCATGTATGACAGGCACTTATAGCCGTGGAGGCAAAAATATAATTATTATACATCAAGTCTCATACATGACGTATTCCATGTATGAAAGTCACATAAAATAGCCGTGGAGGCAACAATTATAAATCTCGCTTGTTATCCTACTGGGTCCACGGCGTACAAGACCGCTTAGATCCTGGTTCCCAATATCCTGTCAAATCAAAGACTTCGTGCCTGCCACGGAGCAATGGTCCTTAATTCCCTACCTCGTGTTCCATCAAATCAAAGACTTTGTGTCTATCACAGAGCGGTGTTCTTGATTCCATCCTTTGATCCTGTCAAGTCAAAGACTTTGTGTCTATCACAGAGCAGTACCATCACGTGAGAATGAAACCATACAGCTAAACAGCTGAACTAAATAAAACATAAGAAAACCAAATAAACACATCACACATGTTCGTGATATTAATATTTATTATCCTTAATCTATCTTAACCAATACGCTGCTAACGCCAAGAAAACCTATTGGTAATCCCAAACCATATGTATGTACCAAGCCTATCGTAAGGGTTGATGAAACCAATAATCGTCTGCCACGCATTATCTATTATATTTCAGATATCAACCAAGGACATCAGCAGGCAGGCATAAAACGGCAGTTGCAGAGCACGCACCGCCGATCAGAATGGCCGTGTCGCCGCGGGAGCATTCACCCATCCAATTAATAACATTGATTAGTTGATTATCACTTAAATTCACAAATAACATTAATTATAGGCCTGAGACTACCATCCTTAACGATTTTTGTTTCTTTGATAGCAGCGCCATCTAGTAGTTTATATCATTACTTATAAGTAATCATTACTGGCGATGTATTTTATTGCATTTCAATTAATCTGTTTTGTTCTAAATTAAAAAGTAAATTTAATAAAGTTAATCTGCTTATAGCTTTGAGATTTTTACAAGTGTAAAGAGTTCAATCAATAATAAGTCATTCAATAAACTGGCGTCACGTGACGTCTTAGGAAGATGGCGCCGGTTGAAATGTTTATCGTTCAAATTTAAGTCTTGATTTATTGTGCGACCTAAATTAATATCACAATGATTAATTTCATATCAGAAAAATTGTAATGTAATTATTCTATATCCAAATAACACATGAAAACCTTTTTCTATTTAATTCCTTTAAAACGGATTCACAGCCATGCTAGAATAATCAAGTTGTGATGTGAATTAATTAACAATGATTTAAACAATTCATCAATAATCCAAGAAATTATAATTAAGCATTGTCTATTGTCAAATTAATTATTTGAGTATCATTAAGGTTTATTATGATGGCCAATTTTAATCTAATTTAAATTGAAATCATATTCTGTTACGCACTTCCGTTGCATTGTCGGGTTATGTCATGGACGCGTGTATAAAAGGAGGTGTAACACATTTTAAAAGATTCATTATATAAACTTGTGGAAGTTGTGCTTGGCTGGTTTGTTTTGTGCTCACTATACCTACCTACCTACCTACCGACGGAGAATGGAGGAGAATGCTGCCGCGGGGACCCCCATCGTGTCATATATGTATTTTACGAGGCGTAAAATGAACTGATAGGAAAGTATTCACACGTTCACTCGAGGCGCCGCCGGCGACGCCTTTCAATCTGGACTTTATAAACCCTTAAATAACTTGTGATTTAGAATAATACCAAACCTAATCTTAATAATATTTTGCTATTTATGGCTCTGTATATTCTCGATTCCGAAAGAAGTGTTGCACATACCGTATCTAATTAATATTCACAAAATAAATTTGATTTAATATATAGGTACCTTTATGTATAAGATTACTACCAGCCCTTTTAATGTCCCACTGTTGGTCACGGGCCTCCCCAGAATGCGAGGGGGATTAGGCCATAGTCCACCACGCTGGCCCAGTGCGGTTTTGCGGACTTCACGTTTCTTTCGAGAGGTTCTCTCAGACATGCAGGTGTCCTCGCGATGTTTTCCTTCACCGTTTAGCAAGTGATAATCATGGTTGAAAATGAGATTCGCACATGAGATCCAGTAATCCCAGAGGTGCGAGCCGGGGTTTAAACCTGCGATCCTCGTTACTGACGCAAGCGGTTTACCAACTTTGCTATCACTACTTTATACAGGTAGGTAGGTAGGTAGGTATAAACCAGCCAGTATTGATAAAATAAAAGCGATTGTTTTACACTCATTGCTAGGTGATGATTAGCAAGAATCCATCGCTGCTTCGCGTGTTACATGTGATGGGTTAACTGGCCTGTGCCGTTCCTCATTAACAAAGGGTGAGCTCAGCCAATTAGCCATCGAAAACACCGCCTCGCGACATTTAGAGGCTGGGCGGGCCTCTATTTGTCATTAATTTCGGAAATGAGGTGACAGGAACACGGGCGCGGCTGCGAACAAGTTAATAGGTACTTACTACTGTTATGGTGACGCACTGTGGACGGATAATAATTGTCTAGCCATAAATATTTACAGCTTACATTACAATTATTATTTGCTTTCTGTGACGTAAGATAGTTGGGGATCTTAAATCAATTAACCATAAGATAGAAAGAATTTGTTATTTTTAAGCCAATTACCATGTTAGAAAAATGTTTTCGACATGTCTGCAGTATTTCGCTTTAGACAGTAGGCATACAAAGTTTCTGAATTTATAAAGGATTAAAGAAAACAATTCTTCACAAAAAATATATTTCAATGTTGATTTTAGTCAAGCTTATACATACCTATATAACTATGATGATAACAGATACACATGTGTGTGTACCATACAAATACGTCGATCAGTATCGCAATCAACCAGCAAACAAATGTAAAACACCCAACACACGAATAGTCAAACAATATCCACGTGGAACAAACAAAGCTAGACGCACCCACTATGTATTGTGGCAATCACTCACAAACATTAATTAGCAAATTGAACCGAAATCAGTTGACAATTTATCATGCGGAATTCCAGACCACAATTGCAATTGCATCCGGGCGGCAAGTAAATAAAGGCCCACGGTCTCCGCGACCGACACTGCGCTCGCAGGGGTGCGTTTTGGCACAAATTTGGCATAATAACCTTTGTGATGTTGGCTGCGGTGCGTGAAACTGCGAAATACCAACAAATTGTATGTACATGGGAATTATAATTCTGCCTATAACACTCTTATATCACTTGTTATATTTTTATTTTAACTAGCATTTAATAACAACTAAAACTTATTTACAAGGATAAACCCCATATAGTTGTTTTTTTTTTTAGATAACAAAGGACGTTGGATGTATATATATATATATATACGTATTACTGGTGGTAGGCTTCGGCCGTGGCTAGTCACCACCCACTGAACAAAGCCATGTTGCCAAGCGGCCTAGCCGTGTTCCGGCATGATGTTCGGTGTTGCCATTCATAGATGGCGGGTCAGATCAGTTGCGCTGCATGTGCCTAGTGAATGTAGCGTCTCGATCTACTGCCGCCTTCCTACCTAGGCAAGTATGCTCCATCGTAGATCTCATCGTCACTTACCATCAGGTGAGATCGAGATCAAATACTTGCCTATAATGTAATAAAAAAAAAAAAATGTTCTGATTGTTAGAATCATTCATATATGTATATAACGCATGGGTCAAATTCATTTAATTCCATCAAAACAGGACACAGCGTATTAATACCTGCACCATACGAGCATATTATTAGAGCAAAAGGAAAGTTTCACGCAAACTCCGAGCGTTACCTATTCACAAATCAAAACTTCGAAAGAATTTCGAAGACTTAATCCCAGAATAGGTACTCGTAATGTTAAAATGAAAAATTAGATTCACCTAAGCCTTAATCCTAGCTAACCCTGGGCAATTTATAAAAAACTTCTTTATTTAATCTCGCAAGTTATAATTTTTGTGGAAAACTTTACAGGAACTTGGAGATAAAAGAAACAAAACAGCGGAAAGCTTTTTCAGGCTGTTATCAAGGGCCATTATCTCTTGACCTGAAAAGTGGAATTATATTTTGTTTCTTCTTATAAGGAGTAAATAAGTTAGCGGGAGCGGGAGACGCAATTTAAAAGTTACCTCCGAGTGGTCTTTCTTGCTAAAAGGTTCTGTTATTAAGTGGCCATCTAAACAAAGATTCACCAACAAGAATAATGCAGATATATTTTCTCATCACGGAAGCTTCATTTATAGACGGCGTGATTAGCGCAGTTGGTATTCACCATGCTTTCCGTGCTGAGGGTCCCGGGTTCGAATCCTGGTAAGGACAAACTTTGTGTGATGAGCACGAAAGTTTGCATGTATGTTTAATATCTATATAATATATACTGGGTTCACCTCCAGTCCATTGTACGGTACTCATAATACAAGCGTTGCTTAGTGTAGGACCGTATAGTTGGTGTGTTCGTTTGGCGATATTTATTTATATCAAATTTGATTAGTGGCAACCAGTTTCGTCTAACGATTTATTTTTATTACATATGGAATCAAATCAACTATTTATATTCAACTTCGTACTTCAGCAAAATTATCTTTTACCCGAAAAAATATTATGAATAGATTGGCAGTGTTTACATTTAATATAAGTATTATGCTACCATTGTAATTGCCCTATCTCTATAATTAATATTGCGAAGGTTTTTAATTCCATAAAATGTTTTAATTATTAAATTGGTACCGAACAAGAGGCCACATTATTAATATTACGTATTTACATGTCAACGAAATTAAAAACGAGCTCTCATTTCCTTTCCATCCATTTGCTTAATGGAGTTATACGGCACGGGGGACTTTCGCGGACCAACTTTCATCACACTAAAAGCAACGTACGTGAAATACCCTCAGATTAATAAACCTCATAACATTTCCTCTTGCATACGAGAAAATTTGGTGGAATTCAAAAAATAAGAAATGTTCCAATTATATTCTAACATAAAGATGGAATAAGGTCGCAAACAATGTGTACACTAAGGCAGTAATGAGAAAATATTCAAACTTTTACATATCAATCAATCGCAAGATAAGAGAGTTAAACGCTCAAATTTATAAAAAAATGTTCGTCCCAGTATGACGCATTTTTTCAGAAGATTAAAACTTAAATAAACTTGGGCGTAATATTAAAGCTTAAATTGATAGATTGGAATAAAATACAGTAACCAGGAATATTCTGTAATAAACGTACCATCCGTAAGTAATTTACTCTTGTTAATCTTTAAAGGCCAAATTTAAGGCCCAGTTGGGAATTATTTACTTAAGCATATTGGATCGGTGGAATTAAAACTTTGATTATAAATTCACGCAATAGGTTTCGTAAGGCCGCAACAACTGCTCTAGGGTGCGTACATAAATATAATAATACGCCGTATTTATGAGCATGTTAAATTATAGACCGAAATTCGTATCTAGGGAGATACGAATTTCGTACACATACTTAAAGTAATCATTGTACCGGTATTGCTTAATACATTATATTAGTTACAAATGAAACTAAACTGAAATTTAATTTGGTTGTGCTATAATAGTTATCCTAGAAGTGTCATATGTAAAACAGCCTTTAGATTGCCCCATGACGACTTCATTCTTGTTTCACATATAATACATTATTAGAACATGTATTAATTTCTTATAGATGGGCTAACTGTTATCAATGATTTATTAAATACTATGCCACCCAGTTAATATTATATCACTTATCCCAAAAAAATCATGTGCTCATTTTCCTCTATAAACTTTACATACATGTACATACTAGCTGTTGCACGCGACTTCGCCCGCGTGGATTTAAAAAAAAGCGGACGAAGTCACAATGTCTAAAATAAAAGCAGCCTAAGTTACTCCTTGTTAAATCAGCTATCTACCAGTTAAAGTCCCGTCAAAATCGGTAAAGCCATTTCAGAGATTAGCCGGAACAAATAGACAGACAGACAGACAAAATTTGTAAAAAAAATGTTTTGGTATAAGTATGTACCGTGTATACATCCAAATGCACTTAGTAAAAAGTGGTTATTATAATATTACAAACAGACACTCCAATTTTATTTATTTGTATGTATAGATATCCCGATTGCCATTTCAACAATTACCTTCACGGTGTCGTGGAAAAATTTCATAAGTTCTTATATGACG
Source organism: Pheosia tremula (assembly GCA_905333125.1). NCBI lineage: Eukaryota > Metazoa > Arthropoda > Insecta > Lepidoptera > Notodontidae > Pheosia > Pheosia tremula. The sequence continues at coordinate 5,573,036 of HG995404.1, read as the reverse complement.
GATGTCGTAATAACATAGCGAAAACCACGGACCAACCATATTGCAGGATATGTTGTTGTTGAATCTCTTGAATCGTAAATAACAAATGGGAGAAAATAAAACTTTTCCGCTACATCCTCCCGTTTATATCGGCGTTGTAAGGTGGGTCATGTCGTATAAGATATATGTAGCTGCATAGTCTATTGATGTCATGATATATGCATATATAAATACAAGATATTTTCTCAGGATTATTTAAATTACACAGTAAAACTTTTTTCATTTTCGATTGGTGCCGAGTATTAGCGTTTGTCAAAATAATGAAATTTCAGATTTGCCGGATGGATTTTTTTATTTTTGTAACCTGTGTCCGGTGAACCAATAATGCTTTTACCAATTTCTCTAACTAGAAACTGCGAGAGTTGGTCGTAGCATCATTTCTTACTTCAAATAGTGCTACTTTTTTTGCATTTAGTTATGGTGTCCAGCTATCATACCTAGAGTACTGAGGAGGCCAATTTGGCTCCAATTTGAGTCATGCACGAAATGGTGGTATGCATCGTGTAGTGGGCTAGTTATTGCTGAAATGTATACCATCTAACAAGCCACATAAATTGATGCTCCCGACGGTATACAGACGTACCCGTGTGTATGGCAAAAATACAGAAACGGTAGCATATTTTTTTTATTTAGTAATTTTTACATTCTATTTAAGGATATTATGGCTAGGTAATGCCCTCTACTAGTAATATTTAAAATGTCTTACTATTGTCACAATAAATTCACTTGTCAAACTTTGCTTGTAAACTAGATTTAGAAACACTGCGACATTACTCCCAAACAAAAGGTGACCAGGACAAAGTCTTTCATCAAGATTATAAGATAATTAATTAAAATTAATCATAACAAGTCTAAGCATCCCTCGTCGCAACCGCAGCGTAATAATCTAAGATCTTCAGGCAGTTCCCGGCTATAGCAGCCTCGTGACCGCATCTACTACAATAATCCTTTGAAGTATTAAACTCCCACTTTAATATAACTTGTACAATGCGGCGGCCCATGGCTCAGCAGTAACAATGGTAAAGTTCTCATTCTAAGTCTCCGTTTTATATCTGTTAGAGCCCTTTTGTTGGTTGCGGTTAGTGTTGCCCAATGTCTTGGTCTTGGTTTTGCATTTTCGCAAGACCAAGTCGCAAGAATCTTTTAGTTTTTGCTTAATACTCTTCGAGACTTGCGTTTTCGTGTCGGTTTTTCATTTTCGCAAAACTTTGAGCAACACTGTAGTGGAGCGTCTAGGAAAACTGCACGTACCTAGGTAATTATGATAACCATACTGAATTTCTCTGATGACATAACCTTTTAGTACAATTATACTAAAATAAAACAATGATCGTGGTTGTGTTTGGCTAATTCGATTGGGATCCCTAATTCCGAGTAATCGTGCACTTTGACATTGTTTAGATGTTCAGTATTTTGGGAAGTTAAATGGTATTCTGAGAACTACCATCACATTACCTACTTACTGTGCCTTAGATTGAGTAAATTTTAGCTGTGTTCCGTAAAAGTTAACAATGAATTATTATTGATTATGCTAATTGGGATTGATTTTGAGTGATCAGGTATTGTTAGAGCATTAAACATTAATTGGGTTCCTATATAATTATGGGTATATTAAATTTAATTAAAAGGATCTATCCATAATTCCGAAACTTCGCATAAATTAAATATTATTAGTGTGGTATTTAACTTTGCCAATAAGAGCCACTATGTATACAAGCGTCTTAACATGAAGCGGAGATAACCCAGCTTGTGGTGCGCTCTACGTGCCTGGGATAGAGCTGATAGTTCTACTCCGTCAACACATGCCTGCAGCGATACCCTTCTGATATAGATACCTATATATAAAACACGTAATGTTAGGTACTAATAATGTTTTTTTTTTATAAGAAGGTGCCATTTACGGCTCAATAGTGAGGGGAAGATAGATACTTACTTGAGTAGAGTCGTGTGTGAAAATGTTCGAGCCGCCATATGTTTAAAGTAAATGATTTTATTGACGCAAAACGCTCATTATATAATTGAGTGTTATGTTTATAAAACACGTTTACAAAGTATATTATAAATTCTTTAAATAATGTTCAAATAAATAACGACGAATATTATTCTTCTAGTAAGTTGCCGTAAAACATACTTTGAAGAATTTTACGTCTACAAAAGTTGTTTCAATCCAATTTAAGGAAAGCTTCAGATCTCGTAATTTAAATTAAAAAAGTATAAGTTTGAAGCCATTTCAGTTTCAATTTAATTTTGTAAAATAAGTGTAGGTATGTACTACATTCAAGAAGTATAAACTACTACATTCAAGAAATAAAAAGTTTAATTTTGCTTCTCTACGGATTTTGGGACACTTTTGTATAATTTAACAAAAATCTCTTTTGAACAAATATATTCAAATTAACTTAAACGTCTGGAAAACACTACAAACACACACTTAAAAAAACAATATGTGTTTCAAATTAAGAACTTTCTCCTTCCTTCTTCTTTTTATGCAAAACAAGAAAGAACGTTGTCTTTCTTTAACCTTATGCTTTCTTCTTCTGTTTTTATGAAATAAAATGCGATGAAATACAATGAAATAAGATGATATGATAAACTAATGATTTCAACCGGCGGATACAAATATAAATGGATAATATCATCATGCTGTGACCATTGGGGTCGAGTAGGACAACAAAACCGATGGTTGCACGGGCGGAGCTATTGGTAAAGGCTAGTAGGCACTTACCTAATAAATTCGTAATTAGTTTAATATTTTATTAATTAAAGAAAGGATGCAAACGCACCAGCGAGTGAACACAGTTAATCAGACTTATCTTTGGTAGGTCAGAGATAGTTATTCCCTAGGGAAAGATGGAAACCTTAGCTTCTGTCTGCTCGAGTGAATCGGCAAACGCCCAACTTCGCCAACTTTGTCTAATTAGTCGCTAAACAAACAGAGACAAGAACGCGGCACCTCTGGAAGAGACTACGTCTATAATTATAATAAAATTGCTTAGGGGTATGTCTATTTAATATAAACTCAGTTTTGAGTTAATATGTCGGACGATATACGTAACTAAATTTATAAGATTAAAAAAACTACATAATATGATCAAAATAGTGACACCTAGTAGCAACAGAAAGAAGCTTTATGCTTTAGTGTTTTACAGAGTTAGGAACTATTTCTAAAAGATACACCTTGCCTGTATGTTATATCCTATATATCTACCTATATCTGTACAACCAAGGAAGCGAACCGCGCAATATCTAGCTCTGTACTTAGTAAAATTGTACGGAAATATTTATATTGACATGTTTGTTAGGACCACAGAATGATGATTTACTTTCTCATTACATTTTTGTGACTGCCAATAAAGTTGTGAGAACAACATGTTTTTTTTCCGTGTACCAGTCAAGGGTTGTCTTAGCCAACCGATTGCTACTAAATATATGTCTATAGTTTTATCATTTTCTTGAGACAAAAGAGAGACCTTATAATATTCAGATGGTATTTTCATTGTATTTCCTAACCGGACTTCATTATTACGCAATGAGACACATTATATACATTTACCTATATTTCATAGAAATTAAAGTCGTCACTTGTGATTATTCACGTAGGTAAGGTAGGTGATAGTAGGTATATAGTAACAAAAATACGCCACATTAAATAGTGAGGCTTTTATGAAAAAGTTTGTCAGCTCTATCGCATTATTAGCAACGTAATAAAATAAAAAAGTGAAAACACGATGCAACTACATAATTTTCCATCAGCGGAGCGACGCGCCCGCGCCGCCCTCGGATGAGGTTATAAAAATGCATTAATTACGCACAGCACGAGTGCTCTATTTCAAGAATATTTCCCCTATTTAGTTGGCTCTATTTCTGTGAATCGTTCGCCACGCTCCGCCAAGTAGAAACCAATATTGCGTTGGGATTGAGAAACTTCCATATGAATACTGTATATTAAATTTATATTGTGAATTAACAATTTTAATTAAACACACATAGTTAGGACGTGATTAAATCAACAGGTACAACTTCAACCAGTCCGATAGTATTCGCCACGCGATAAAATAATAAAAAAGAAAGATTGCAAATTAAAGACCAGTCTGCAAAGTTGGGAAAGTATTTCTAACTTATTAAAAATACGATTGCTAGTTCATGACTTTTGATAAAGTCGTCAAAATCGCTTTTATTTTATGGTACTTTAACGATGAATGCGTTTGTTCGTTTTCATTCTGATTGAATTATTGCCCTTTTTATGAATACATCAATTAAATCTGTTTTATACAGATATAGTAATCTTCTAATAAAATATAAGCATAATAATAAAATTCCTGACAAATTAATTTTATCCGTACTAACATAATAAATGCGAATGTTTTTTTTTTAAATGACAAAACATCACGCCGACTCGGCTAAATAGTGTTGGATTAAATTTAGTACAAAAGTCGATGCATTTTTACCTACAAGTCCTGTAGGTGTGTCTGTCTTAAACACATTTAATCGACCTAATTTGGTGTTGGCAGAACATTCAGTCTGTGTGTCCAGCGTGTTATCTTTGATAATGTTGGAAACTCTGCTGTTTTAGGTGATACTTTATCTCACTTTGCAGAAGTTTCGTCAGCCAACAAGATTAAATGCAAAGTTTAAATTAATTCTATGTTCCTGAAATAAATTTTTGATATAAAGCTTTTGATGGCATACTGGTTAAATATGCTCTAGAATAGTGCGACTATACAATTATGTAACAGGTTTAGGTATAATAGGGACGTATCTTTTAAGATAAATAGATACCTAAACACACGAATTCCCATTTCAAACTAAAAAGCAAACAGCAAACCTATGAATAACGTTCTCGTTTGAGAAGTATCGATAAATAAAAGCGTGCGAAATTGTTTACTTTGCCGAACGATTCAAGATTATTTATTTCGCATTACAATATCTATCTCGCTAATAATATGACGGGCGTTGCGGCGGCACTCGATTGAAAAACACCCCTAAGTCCTTTATCAGTGAACCGCACGCCTGCTCCACCCAGCTGCTGAATTTCCATATACTTATCGCCACATACCACTTTATTGGAAGCTCGATTGCAAGAACATAAATATTTATGAATTTATGTTAAAACGATAGTTGCAAATGTATAGTAAGCGGTGCAATTTGCAGCTAGGGATCACGTTTATTGAGAATATTGGATGCCGCAAAATAATTAAAAAGGCCAATGACAGATACACATAGGAGCACAGACTGCAGACGAATAGAGAGTCAAAGGTTTCTATCTTACACCTCTTCTATGCGTCGGGGTTGAAAATACTATATTAGAAGGTAAGCTCTCACCTACCTGCTCTTATAAATACCTCAAGCAATCTTATTGATTAAACTCCAAAATTGGATTCTGAACAAGACAAAGAACAAAGGAACAGACACTACACAATTATCATTAAGTAGAACCATTAATCACTGCGAAGCTTTCGAGCCAAGTGCAGTCGGATTAAAAGTTAACATAAAAGAAATTCCATCCATTACAACAATGACTACAAACAAGCACATTTTATTATAGAATAAAACTCCCTTGACGGAGACATAATAAAAACAAGTGGCGAAATTTCAGCGTAGTTACTGCACGCTAATTGAGGCCAGTAATGGTTGAATAAATTTGTTTGGACAATAAAGACGCTTAAACTGAACTATGCCCTATCGTTGGGGGTTCAAATTGCTAATTTGACCGCGTAGATTTAATTATGCATACCGTCAGCGGAGAGGCGGCCATAAAGGAGGGGTGTCACAGGCAGGCTTGTTTATAATGTAGCAAGTAATGCGCAATCCGGCGCGGCCCGCCTGCGCCAAGTATTAACTTTTTATTACATTGAACGAAGTTTCGCGGTTACAAGCACGCTAGGGGGACGGGGGTCGGTACGAACGTGTCAAAATTTAAGCGCTTGTTATTTAAAATGCAGCTTGTATATTGCCTTTTGCAAATTTACCAGCGCTGTAGGCCGGATAGTTGCCAAATGGTTCTGTTAAGCTGATACGATAACAAAGAATATTATACAACAATACCAATTGAGGGTTTTCAATATATTTTTTTAATTATATAGGTAAATAATACTAGTTTTATAATTACTTACAGTGAAACAATTTTCTAAAATAAAAAAGGACCATTCAATGGTTCCGATCAGTAAAAGCTAAAAAAAATACAGACACGAAATAAGTCAGGGCGCGTGAGACAGAGAATAAGCGCGACCCTCTCTCTCTATTACTTACTACTATACAATAGTTACGAATATCCTTGAAATTATATAATATATTCCGAATACGGGTTTAATGGGTATAACAGATCTTCTAAAATTGAATAATAATCAAATATTTTATCAGAAATGTTGATACTGAACTAAAATTAAACTGACTGGAAGCTTTGTCAATACATCCAAATGGCGATTTAATTATCTGGTAGGCTGAAGCGGCAACGTCCTCCAGCTTCTCCCCGTAGGGAATGCGTCAACTGTCCACTAAAACGTTGACAATTAACGTAATTTATAGCTTGATCGACACCGGGCGAGCTCCCAGCGAGGCTGGATACAGTCTGTTTGCCCAATCCTACCCGCTAATTGGTCGTCCGAGCGCTCGATATTCGAAATCGCACTATGCTTCTATTGGTACCGCGTAAACAAACACTTTATTTCTAAATTAGAAGCATCCAACCATAAAAGTTTTTTTTTTTTCATTTCCATCAACCAGCCATTACCATTCTTGATTATTTTTGTTGCATCGTTATCGAATCTTACAATTATGATTGAATATTCTAGTATACATTTAACAGGACTTTAACGAAAATGGTTTTTATATAGGTATGTTTATGGACGCTGAAGGCACTAATTAGTAATGTTCCTTACATTAAAATATGTAACTCAACTTCGAATCGCTTTTTACACCCTGAATGTCATTTTAATCACGATTATCATTGATTGTACGTTAAGGCCAATATCATAGGGAATCCTGAAAAAATATTTTTCGGAAGCCTACTATAATTCGCCAACCTGTAATGATCCAGGCAGGTGGACGAACTATAACCCAAATTCCTTTCGGATTGAGTCGGACCAAATATTATTGGCGAAATATGGGTGCATTGTAATACACTTATAATATAACTCCTTCAGACTATAGGCAAAATAGTTTACGTATTTTTATATTCTGCCCCTTATATCATTAAGTATACTCAATAATAATATTATCACCATAATCCAGCTACAAGGTAAAAATGTTAAGAGTGATTTACTCGACGTCTGCAACAGATTCTCATCATAAATAGGTCAAATAGCTAGATAAAAATCAAAGATGAATACTTTCAGATACAGCGTGTCTTCATCATCGTGATTACGGCCTTAAAGCTAGGTTAATATCGGCCCTTGATATAACTCGTAGCCAATATTTAGGGACTTTATTTTATGAACAAACATAACATAAATGGTATTGGACATTTCGAACACGTAAGCTTCGGCTCGTGTTGGACTTCAAAGGCAAAGCGTATGTACCCATGAATATACCCTAAAAGTATACAGCATCATCTTCATTACCATTTTCCATTATCCAAGGCCCCGGCCCTACAATATGTTCCGCGCTTCATCCTTGTTGTCTATCATACCCACATTCCATCCAACCTTGTTCATATTACTCTACAATCCCCGCAATAAGCACAAACTATCCGTGCATGTAACTCGTCTCCACAGAATAAATAATTATTTTATAGACTATCGTTGCAATTCCATTGTAACTTCTATAAATTTGGGGGTTATTGTATACGATAATATTTCGCTGTCTATTTTATTCTGTAGCTTATAAAGTTTAGGAGCGCGTTGGCCCTCGCCTATCGCGCGGATCCAGGTATCGACACAAACAATTGTTCCACATCTGTTCGTCTCACTCGAGATAAGATTTTCACTGAAAATGGATTTACTTCGGTGCTCTTAGGTAATCGTCTTACGAACTGTGAGTATATACTGTATGTGCCTACATAGTTACTTAAAGAAAAGTGGATGGATGGGGACTTGTTTAGCGTTTTATCATTAAAAGCACTTGGCAGTGTGCGTATTGATAAGTTCATAACAACTTGGTATAGTTAGAATAAGCAACCAAAAAAAAAATGAGTTTCTTACACTGACGTGCACAGGCTATTAAACAATACTCTTACTGAATAGGAGAGATGATAAGGCTATATATATATATATAGCGATTATTGCTTGGGCTTAGCCAGGTTTTGCTTCAGGGTAGGGCAAATCAAGAAAACTCGAATTGAACCATTTTTTTTTGACAAAAGTCCTGACACCAATAGAAGGTCGCTTTTACCTAACATGTCACTACTCTTATTTACGAAGATACTATAGAGGCACATAGTTTCTTGACATCAGTCGAATTGTTTTGATAGTCTTATATTTTTTTCATTTGACTCCATAAGAGCAGAGTGTGGGGCAGAGCTGTCCTCTCTGGCCTATTGTGAATACGCCCATGGATTATTTTACTATTAAATATATACATTTCAACTATTGAATGAAGTGTCAAAACATAGCACGCTAAATGAACAAGTACAGTTACTTGGGAATGCACGCATGTTAGTAAAATGCAACACTGGCAGCAAAGAAGCTTAGCGTCACCTGGCAAGCTCCGCGCTTCCCGCTCACCGCACTACAGACAACACTCTAAGCTGATTATGACGGATATGGCGGTCTCTTAAATACGACACCCTTACCCACATTTCCCTTTTAAAACTTAATTAGAATAATGATAGAATTTTCAGCAGTAGTATACCACAACATGATTTACTTAAGTCACGTATTAAAGTTGGAGTAAGATTCGTAGGTGAGGATTACCTAGTAGTCATCAAATATACAATCACGCACAATATAGGGGCCAAAACTAAATAAATTAAACTCACACAAAATATCAACCACAAAATATCAAAGCCACACGTTTACTGCTGCTATAACGAAAATTATATTTTAACAAACCTCATTCAAAAGCTAGTATCGCGCAGGCAGCAGGTAATCCAACTAGATTTTGTAACATTCAACTCACATATTGTAATTTCAGGGTAGCCAATTTGTATGCAATGGTAGAGGCTCGTCTAGTCTTGTTTGTAAACTGTATCGGCCTACGAGGGCGTACGAACTCGCCCTAACAAGTTAATTTAAACTTCTAACGCTTATCCGTCTGATAGAGCAAAACAATAATAATGTAAACAAAATTTAAATTCATTACGCAATCCCAAGTTTTGAAATTGAGGTTTTGAAGGAAACGAATTAAACTATTTTAAAATAGTCCAATTCGTTTTAGACTGTTTTAAAATGGTCTGTTTCGCTAACCATGTTTACATTAGAAAAACTAACGAAGCTCTGCGTAATGGAAGCAATTGTTGTTTATATACATAATAAACAACAATTTACCAACTTTTGTTTAAAGTTTTTACCTTCGTCTCACTCATGGGTACCAAAATACAAAATTCGAGACACGAACAGTAGGCAGCAACTTCTAATGTACCTAATCGTAACGTCATCGAGAAAACATGTTGTTACTGTCATACTTATTTATGAAATTTGTCGTGTGAGAGAGAGATGAAAGAGGTTACGTTACCGACACGGTACGTAAAAAGGATTGTGCTTGAGGTATTGAAGTCTTGACAATAATACGAACACGTTCGTAAGTCGCTGATACAGGCAATAAATATGAAACGATTTCTGAATACAAAATAACAGACATATCATCACTGCCAAATAATAGAAAAGGAAGCGGCATGATATTAAAAAAAATCTTTTCTCAAAGAAAGGTGCGCGAAAATTGGGGTTGCCCTTCCCATAATATCGTATGCCTGTGATACGGGAACTTAATAATGAATTCCTTTGTGCAAAAGGAACAAAAAATTAAAATTCCTTTCGTGTCCCAGGGTCTTCTCCGGCGCAGTTTTATCATTTTGTTTGGAGGGATCTTGCGTGACATACGCAAATCCCTTCACGGAATGTATGTACATATATAATACACTACTGTGTTATTAATATTGGACACGTTTTCTCATAAATCTTATCATGTTTTATCATGAATGTAGCGAAGGCCCATTTTTATATAAAAGTCATGTACAATATGGCTTCAAGCTATGTTATAGTTTCATTAATTGTGTATTTCAATATCAAGAATTTCTTTTGTACAATCTTTGATAAATACATTAAAGTATTTGGCAATGTAAGTACTTTGTTCGAAAGATACCAAACGACGGCCTTTCACGAGTTTCTAATAGAGAATATCATTAATCAACCTACCTACCTATATATCCTAAATTTATTTTTCAGTCTCTAGTACTCAGCACCTGAATTACACGATTAAGTCTACCATTAGGACTACATATATTCTCTAGAGCATTAGAATTGCTGCATCTTCTGTAATAGAAAATGTGACCAAAAACTATCTATACCTTTCATATGAATAGAAAAACAAATCATGCGTTTTGCGTCTGACCTTTAATTTTCTCAAATAATGTATACATTTTATTATTACAATAAATGTGTAAGTTCAATGCATTGTAAATTGTAAATGAATTACAATTAATTAAATATTTATAAACTTGGAATATACTACATACAAGATTTTTTTAAAGATATTTAAATACCTAATAAAATATCATGATCTATCCTATTTGGCCATTACCTACTCATTAAGTGAAATTGGCGGACAAAAATATTTAAAGGAATATAAAAGAAAGAAAAATTCGTAGAAAATAGAAAAAAAAACATTACCTGTTCAAATTAATTCTAAGCTGGTATCGTGCCCAATATTAATCTTCGAAGAAATAATACCTAACATGCTTGAAAGAGGGATCAAAATATTCATCGTGGGGCAAATCTAGAGCCGAGAGAACCGATCCGAAGTAATGTCTAGTGAAGTGGAGCGTGTCTTGAGGACGCAGGAGGAGTATGGCCTGGAGGTAGTCTCTCACCGCACCCGTCAATGCTCCGCTTTCCATTACGTAACGAGCGCCTTCAGATGAACGAGTGCTCTGATAACAGTGTAAAAGGAACAAATTAAATATACCTATGTTATAGGAAAGTTATGGCTAGAATAGCGACCACGATTCGGAAGATGTAGCCGGACGGTCCCCACAAGGTGGACCAATTATATCACACATATCGTAGAAAGCCTGTGGAAGACAGTTGCTGAGGACTGTGACGTCGGACGAGTGGACGTCTTTCGGCTGATCGATGGGAATGGGAAGAATCAATATTCAAGACAATTGAACAGTGACCATAGTATTTACTAGACGCCTTTAGTCAGTCTAGTTGTTCTCTAGGTAAGTGTCGTTAGATACTGTATACTCTGCTTGTATACGGACCATTACAGCCGATATACGTAAAGGTACGATGATTAGAAAAAGACTTGCTGGTGGCAGACCAATATCTTCGGAGCAGATTGTATGGTGAACTTATCCCAAATAATCCTACCTATTTACCCAAGTATTTCTACAACAGCTTAAGAAAATGCTTTAGTAGGTATATTCAATTCAATAAAACGCACGCTAATGGAATTAGCTGAATAATTCTTCGGGAGGGATATTATATCTAACGTCTAGATGAAATATATTTAAAGCGATTGCGAGGGATTACAGTTGAAACATTTAGCCGTGCAGTGCGCTCCACTGGACTGGATCCGAGACTTCTCGTCAAAACAAAAACTTTGTCTTTTCGCAGACGAAACAACTTATTCATGCGATGCTATTTATTTATTTTCTTTAGGCGACGTTACACTTTCTCACGAGAATTTAGGAGATAAAGGACGTTTAATGCTTTTAGCTAACGTCCACAAAAAACGGTTACAAAAGAAAAGGTATGAAGCAGTGTAAGCAATTAAGCGTTATTATTTTATATCTGTGTTGATCATAGCACAACATTTAAGAATTCTTATGAATAGGATTGGGAAAAAGCTCAAGAATTAGACGCACGTGCCAAAGTATAAAAAAAAAGTGTGGAAATCATATTTCCGCGCGTCTTTCGATATCCGTGTGAGTTTCGCCGAAGCGCACTAGGTTACATAATGTGGTTAACACGGCCTGAAACTAGGTAAAATGGTATTGCCCAGCTCGCCCCCTTGGTATTACATTTGGACCAGTTCCCGTCGGTGAAATTTGCGTGCCCCGCAGTAAATCTCAACATCGGAGATTAGAGGCGATTTACCACCATCACCATCAGGTGATGGTGGTAAAATAATTACAGCTATAAGCAAAATCACCTTAAAATCCAGGTAATCAGAATGCAATTGGAGATCCTCTCTCCATTTCTCTCGCAATGGAGCGTGGGGCTCAATCTCATCCTTTTCAGGGATAATATTCAAGAGTGGATTTATATGCAACACGTAGCAATTATCCGCCCACTCGTGACTCACCATGTGACCTGGTTGACAAAATGATAAAATGTTGTAGTAAATATTGAGATGTCGTAAGTCATGAACAAACGAGACTCCATTTAGCCTGAAGGTTTAGGAAGTGAGACTGACACAATTTGCATTCCGGCCTCATACGTATTTTATTCACAATTTTCACGGATATACTACTTTTAATAGCGCCTTTAAGACTATCATTATCACGCGAATCACGATAATTATAATGACAGTTTTGGGGTTACTAAAAGTATCAGGAGCCTACCTATGGATTGTGATCCTGTAATGCAGATAGCGATTATAGCTTGACGGTGTGAATGGCTCCAATAAATGTATTGATGCGGTTAACGTCAGATTCGATTTCTGTTTTGTTCGCACCAAATGCAGATACGAGCAGAATAAGGAGATTGGTTGGGTGAACATGAACCTAGGCACCTATAGTACCTATCTAGCTAATTGGATAAGCTCTACAAACCTCTTAAAGTGAGAACCGTCAACGTCTGGTGTATGTACCCCGTGGGCTCTATAATGTGGCGCTCAATCTTAACCACGAACAACGGTTTCCCATTTACGATAGCTTGACTCACACCCTGGCATACCTGGCAAAATTAATAATATGATGTAACTGGGTTGAAATAAGCTATTTAGATGTCTCAAAGTCCAAAATAAGTGTTTTTCTAGACCTCTTGCCTATGTGTCGTTCGTGCATCAGTGAAAAACAACTAGACCGCTTTGAACAGGCTTATGGTTCAAGAGTATTATCATCACACTGCTTTAATTGGGAGTAGAATGCTAGAGCAAAATGGAAATTTGAGCCCGTTAAGCAGCGGGCAGAGGCAAGTAAATAGGTAAATATATAAATGGCAAACTACCTATTTCTTGTGAAAATTATTTTAAGCCGTGCCCCGACATTCATGGCTTTCATGCCAGGGATTTACGCCGGTCGCCTCGACTTGGAGGATGCAAGTGGGAATGAAATACGCCTTTACATTACACCAATACTCACATAAATACTTTCACAGATGGTGCCGTCCATAAGAACCGTCTCTGTCTTTATGTTACCTCTGAACCTACGAAGGCCCATGTACCGCATTAGCACTACGTTTGCGCCTTCTAGCAAAAAGTCGTGCGCTTTGTCGAAAGTGTGATAGAAACGCTTCACAACGTCCTTTTCGCCGCAAATGCGAGTCACTTTGTTATAGTAACCGCTCTCACAGATCGCCATGTAACTCCGACGCTCTTTTGTTACTGTCTTCTTTGTTATGTGCCTGAAGTAATGAAACCTTTTAATTATATGTTTATGTGCAGTGGCCTCTCTCCCACTTTTGAACCAACCTTCCAAAGTATTTTTAATTGGCAGACTTCATGACAATAAATTATCAGACATGACCTATTTCGTTTTCTCGTTGTGCCTTTACTTTTTACGGAAATCACCTGAACTTCAAAAGAAAAATAGCGGAGAACTTCTGAGTAATAACAACTTACTCAATCCTGTTTTCTTCCATTGTATGTAAGTTACAATCCATGATACTGACGAGTTTAGATCCAGTTTTTGCGCCCTCTTTAGATGAATGTGATACGACTTGAACAAGAAATCGGTCCTTGTCTTCACCGAGGGTCTCTACACATATGCTGATTCCTAAATACATATATAATAAAGATTATTTTTTTAGAACAGTTAACATAAGCTTAACCCGAGGTTAGTATATTATACAGCTGAAAGAAAATTCAACAAAACACGTCACCTATTCCATATATATATTACATATTGAATGAAGAGGATTAAATAATAATAATAATAATATAGGTAATATTAACCGTACCTCCCACAGAGCTGCAGCAGTCGATTGATGGCTTCCTAACTTTTTTTTCATATGGTGGTGCTTTTACCGAATGTATTGGACAAACATCTTCCTCAGATTTCTCATCGTTCAGACCCAAAATTTTAGTTCTTTCTCTTTCTTGGACCTTATAAGATATTTTGTCATGTCTTCCATAAGCAAAATCAAAATATGTGTGGTATGGATCTACTTCGTGACACCAGCGATAGCCCTGTTTACCAGCGCGTACTTTTTTAAGTTTTCTGGTGTCATCAGCATGACGAGGGCAGGTGCAGACCATGCCAGCTGGTGTCTTCTCGTCTAAACAGATACATTCATCTGGTTTCACTGGGACCGTATCACATATACATGGGTCTGTGCAATCACAAACCTTGGAACATCTACAGTTTTGTGGATCACCACACATGCAAACCTTAATTGGTATAACATGGCATTTACAGTCATCCGGTGATTCAGCATCGCATTTACATTCTTTTTTTATTGGACAACTGCAAACAGACTTATTATCTTCCTCTAGGCAGACGATTTCTTGACTGTCAGTTGGCTCGCAAACGCATACCTTCTGTACACCACAAACACATGCTAGTTCTTTACAGGTACACTCTTTGCCTTTAAGGCAATAGCACAGAGGTTTGGGGTCGGGTTTCTGACATTCACATGGATCAGGTTCCATTACAGATTTACTTACGCTGACATAATCTTCGCCAAATTCTTCTCCCTCCCCTCCAACTTGAGATTGTACATCCTGTGCATCTACTATCTTAGGCTTACGCTTGCATGTGCAAACAGGGTATGGAAATTTATCCGCGTAGCAAACACATGGTTTATCGACTTTGTGACAGGTACAAACCGGCATAGCTTTCCCATCAGGATTGCAAACACATACATCACTACTTTTACACCTACAAACTGGCATCGGTTTTCCTTCGTGGCATATACAAATCTCTTTTAATGATTCGCAGGTACATTCGGCTTTAGTTTTTGCTCCACATTTGCAGGGTAACTTTGTAAAGCAAGTACATTTACCCGATTTATCCACTTTACAAGTGCAATTTATAAGGTCTTTCTTTTCAATATTAATTTTTGGCATACCATCCACAACTATAAGGCTAGCATGACTATCTTGTGGTGGTTGAGGCTTATCACAATCAGGAAAGAAGTAAAAGTGAAAATCGTTATATTCTTCTTCATCAACATTATCACTTGGAATTTCAATTTCAGGTGGAATCTTTAATTCGATTTTAGAACCATCTGTTTTCTCTTCGGATGTTTCACTTTCCGTGGATTCGTGACAAGTCCACTCTGATTCTGAATCTTCATCCCTAATATCGCCTTCATAATGACCGCAACTTACAATTAATGTTTCGCCAAAACATAGTTCCTCTTTAGTTTTGTCATCTACAATAGATTGGCACAATTAAGTAGGTAGTTAGGTTTCATTTTCAATACATCTATTATTAGTTTCTATTTATTAAGTACCTCGTCAATAAATTTAAATACTTAGTTCAATTAAGTAACAGGGCTGGGTTCAAAACCTATAAAACTAAAACGAACTTACGAATCTACCAACATAGTCTCTTCCTATTCTATGTGGCCTATACTATAGAAAAAATATTCAATCAGCACTGTAATGGGTTAAGCGCCCTCTTAAAACAGGGCTGCCCAAAAGCTACGCCATCCTACAGATTTCCCCAGTAGCTTCGACAGGAATGATGGGATGAGCCATTATATGTGATGGCAGTTCAGTTACAGGTACCTATCCTACCCCCAACCAAATGGTCAGTCTGGATTTTTTACTAGTTTTGTTCTCTTTACATAACACTAGAAGTTATGAGTAGTTTCTACAAAGTGATATCCTTGAGAGTCGCTTTTTACGACATCTCTGTCATGTGAGCGTGATGCAATTCTTGGGCCGGTCATTTCACGAAAAACCTACCTACAGATAAAGAACATACCTAAGTCTATATGGACTAAAATATGTAGATAACTATAAGTAGGTACATTACCTATTTCAAACGGTAATTGTTTTGATAAATCTATAAGTGTTATTTGCGACTCGGGTGTACTGAAAGACATTTTTATTTTTCTCGTAATTTATGTAGCTATTTTTAACATTATTATTTTCTCGGAAATTATTTTTTTAACTGTCATAATAAATACTCGATGGTCGATATTAGGATATTAGGTTTTATACATGTATAGCTCTATGTCAGTAACGATAAATAAGCATCTACTATATTAAATTTTTATTTTATGTTACACACAACGTGGATTTAACTCAAACGGTTTTGAGCAGCCGAAAAATACTTATTTAATACATACCATTGGCAAAATACCCACTTAGTTGTAGGTGAAGCCATATTCATATCCATTTTATTTCATCGCATTTCATCTCGTAAGTCAGCCACTCGCCCGAGCCACACAAACACAGACTTACATTTTGAATGTCCCGCCCCCGGTATAAGTAAAAACATGATCTGCCTTCACCTTTACGTTCCATTTAACGAGAGTATATCTCAATGTAGTTCGAAACAATTTCATTTTCGTGTAGTTAGAAGTAAAAGAATTGTTATAATTATGATGAAAGGACATTATAAAAATTGATTTTCTTCGAATTTGTTCTGTGCATGAATTTTAATTTATTTAAGGTGATCATTTTATACTTTAATATAAAAAAGTGTAAACAAACAAATTATTACATTTCATTATATTTGTAATCCAGTAGAAACAGATTATATTTTCTGCGTGGCACATAACGACCGACCGAACGATCGACTTGACAGATGATGTGGCCTAGCTTCTAGCGATTTTTATAAATAATATTAGAGAATTATTAGAATGCGAAAATGATTGTGTTAAAACTAATTATCTTCACGTTATTCATCTCTATATCTCACAGTAGATATCCTGATAAAGTTCATTGTGTTAATAAAGAATGTAATAGTAAGTATCATATCACGGTGTTGCAGTGTCAATCAGTTTTCGGGCTATAACTTTCTATTAACATTATTTTAATTCTTTCAGGTCCAATATCCAAAGCCAAAACGTTGATAAATTATAATAGTGCGGACCCGGATCTTATTTCATATCGGGCGAATTCAGACGCGATTGTATTCATGAAATCAGCTGGTACCAATGCCGACTTATGGTTCGTCAGTGTAAACGGACAATCTGGATTTGCCAACTCAAAGTTCTTAAGAGAACTCAAAATATTTTCAAATAAAGACTTGGAGATTGTGCCTTATGAAGTGAAAGATAATAAGAATGTTCAACCTGACAAAGTTCAGCAGCCACATGAAGTCATCGAAGGCACCACCATGTACACCACAGAGGCTGCTGTTAATGACGTGCAAGATAATACCGCACCCACAACAATGTCTTCTAATGAGGTCCTTACTCCCTCACTCAATAATGTACCAGAGACACTAAATCAAAATGTAAACGATAATGTTTCTAGTCAAACTAACAGTGAAATAAGTGAAAAACAAATGGTAAATGAATCTCCAGCCGTCCCTGTTACTAGTGCCCCAAAAGCTGACCAAACTGAAACACTTGTGCAATCAGAAAATGTAAGTGCAATTGGAAATCAGAACTTAGAAATATCCTCACAAACTACAACAACATCTTCTGAGGAAGTTCCCGCACCTGCTGACCCACATGCTGTCACTCCCACCCAAAATGAACCAGTAACTAAGCAATCTTTTGAACAAGTGGTGATACCTGAAACTCTATCTCCCCCAAAACCATTGGCAACTAACAATGATAAACTAAACCCTGAACCCATTTTTAAAGTAACAGACAACCATGATTTGCCGCAGCCACAACAAAAAGACACAGAACCAAATATATCCATACCTAACAGTCCAAAAGTAAATACTCAGATATCACATGAAACTGTTAGTGATGATACTCCTAATATAAGTGCACCTAATAAACCAAATGTAGATCAAGTGTTGCCATCAATGTACAGTAACTTGTATAAAAATGCATTAAATAAAGATAGCAATACAGTTAACATCAATGGAATGCAACCAAACGAAAATACAGCCAAACCAGGTGAAGATTCCAGCCAAACTTCTAAAACATTGAGTATAACTCCTGATACACCAGTACAAGCTACCGAATTGCCACCTACATCCGACAAATTGCCACCTACATCCTCCACATTGCCACCTACACCCTCCACATTGCCACCTACACCCTCCACATTGCCACCTACATCCTCCACATTGCCACCTACATCCTCCACATTGCCACCTACTTCCAACTCATTGCCAGAAGTATCTTCTACAATTGGTACTGTGACAACAGAAACAACACTAGCTGTTACTACTGAAAAGAACACACTTCCAACTGTTCCTAAAATTCTACCACCTGTGGAAGAGAGTCAATTAACTAGTGCAACTCTGGAACAAGTGTCTGATATTCCAACAAACCCTGCACCTTATAATTCTCAGGAAACAATCAATGATTACTATAGTCCTACAACTGAATCAACTGTTGAAAATACATATTCCTCATTTGCCCCTGTGGAAGAACCTGTTACCACAGAAACTCCAGAAGTGAATACTGAAACTCAATCTCAGGAGGAGAACAGTGAAAACTTCTTCTCTAACATGTATTCAACAGTAGCAGATATTTGGCCATCGTCCACAGAATCACCTGAAAGTTTATTTAATACAGAAGCTTATCCGAGTTATGAAAGTCAAAAGATTGACGGTGAGGAAGAATTCTCTATATTGAAATATATTTGGTCAACTTATTATTCAGTCATGGGGACAAACGAAGAAATTAAAGCTCTGTTTCCTTCTGTTGGTAAGTAGAACTATGATGATTGTGCTACAAATTTTGGTAAATAAATTATTTACACAAGTAACCATTATGAATTTCTCAATAAGTATGTAATACATTTGTTGCATTGAACTTCAGAACAGTTATGAAATACAATATCAATATTCAATAATTTACACAAATTCAACGGATAATAAATTTCTTATCTGATGATATTATGTAAAATGAAGATATAACAGTGCAATTGATGGTTGAATACATTTTGCAAACCATTTCTTCAGATTTATTAATTATCAATAGGAATTGCATTAAAGACACTATACTTCATTATATTTGGCATGTCAAATTGTCCTCTAATAGGTAATTTAAAACCATAGAGTTGATGAAAATAATTCCATTAAGAAAGATACACCAGCACACCAAAGTTTATGTGAACAATAACCGCCTCCAATTTGGTGAATTAATTCACAGGAGAAACCTGTTACACTGACGAGTACTGTGACGGGGCTGGCACCAGCCATGGCAATCGTCTGTTGACCTTCCTCCTGACTGCAGCCAGCTCAGTGCTTCTTTTCACACTTGGGTACTACTACATTGATAACAAGCGGCAAGACGGCCGCCTTATTGGAACTATCAATTCATTACAACGAGATTTACTTTTCACTACCAAGGTTAGTCATTGACTCTAAAAACAGATTTCAAGATATGATAAAGAATAAAAAACATAGATAAATATCTGATGTTATTTTGTGTGTGTGCTGCTCAATCTAAGGAGTCCTACAGACTTTCTACTGAACCCATATTGCACCAAATACTTTGAAGATGTTGTAACTTCATTATCTGTGGTTGAAAATTATACATTTTACCATCAGATTGACTTACATTGTTTACCAAATGCAAATAGAAGATTATAAAGAGGATAGGTAATAAAAAAGAAAAGGTAGACTACCTTGTTAAACTAGTAATTAATTATTAATGTTTTTTACACAAATTTGTAATTTATTGCTATCCACACAGGAGTGTGAAATCCTCAAAGAGGAACTGGCTACCACTAAAAACAAGCTAGCTGGGATCGAAGATAGCTCCTTTGGTATGGATGACATGGTACAATCACTGAAAGAAGAAATTGAAGAGCTCAAAGCAAACAATGAACGACTAAGGAACTCCTTGGATGACAATGAAAAATTACTACGAGTATCAGAGAACACTGCTGGAGAAATGCAGAATACCCTGGGCGAAGTTGAGAATACTCTTAGTGAGCTCTTGGCCGAGAGAGCTAATTCTGAAGAGCAAATTATAGAATTGAATGGTGAGAATTTTTATTTACTTAATTAGCTTCCTCATTATGAAGGTCAACTGATAACACAAGTAGCTGAAGATAATGAGCCCTTTTAATGTCCTACTATTGAACACAGTTTTCCCCCAAATTGAGAGGGTTTTAGTATTAATACCCTACAAACAGTAGGCATTGTTGAACTTCAGATGTGTTTAGAAGTGGTTCTTAAAAACATACAGGTTTTAACACAGATTCACAGTTAAAATTGGATAGTGCCTACCTAATAAAAATATGTAGGTTGTATAAACGCGATTTATTTACACAATTGCCTCCTGCAATATATTATGTACCTACTTACAATTACATATGGTTGATAATATTGATTATCTACATATGTAAGAAGTATACATCTTTATGTCATATACTTTGTTAATGCAGATAAAGTTTTTATTCCAACAAAAGGGAAAAAAGTTCAACATTGCATAATGTTCCTTGTGTATAATAACATAATGTTATCTTATCTTGAATAGCTGGAATCATAATATTGATGCATAAATACATATTAAAAATTTTATACATTGGAAATAAAATGTTAATGTTGCCAGATAAGATTCAAGCATTTGAGGAGGAATTGATTTCTGTGAGCCGTGACAGAGACAATTTTCAATTGAAGTATGTATCCGCTGAGACTGCGCTGGAAGATTTCAAGAAACAGAAGAAACAGTTTGACGACGTCAATCAACAGTTATCAGATGCTAAAAACACTATAGAGTTACAAAAACATGAAATTGCAGCACTCAAAGTAAGACATAAGATTGATGAGGAATTAGCCTATTATTATCTTAAACCAGTATTAGCATTTAATTTTTTTCAATGCTTTTCAGGATGCTATCAAAGAGTTAAAGAGTGGAGGATCATCAAATGTTGATGTTACTTCTCTTATAGACCACACTGAAATCAAAGCAAAATTATCGAAGGCCTTAGAAGAGAAAAACACGTTAGCTAGCAAATATGAGGTAATGCATACAGTTCTTACTGGACTTCGATTGGGTGTTTTTAGCCATAAATTGAACCAAATTAATTAAAAGGTCTAACGTTTTATATTTTTAACATAGAAACAATGTTTAAAAGTTTTTTTTTAACTGAGAACAGCATCTGGAGTGAGAACCATTAACTATAAAAGTGTAGTTTATGGTTTTCACTCCAGATGCTGTCCAGATGTAGAAAATTTTAGTTTTCGAGCACTGCTTTAGTCCTTACCAATATTATTTATTTTAACTATTATAAGAATTGGCTTGTGTTTGTCTCAGATTGAACACAAAGAACGGACGCGGCTTAGTAGTGAACTTGAAACTACGCAAGAGTCGTTACAGACTAGTACACAGCAAGCAACTGAAGCATTGACCAGACTCGAGGTTCTCGGGAAATACTTCCAGGAGCGGGAGGGAGAACTAATGAAGTATGCAAAGTCTGAATTGAAAAAGTTCAAAAAATTGGAAATACTGCTTTCTATAAGCAGTATTTCCAATTTTTGTCCATAGATATAAATATCAGGGTAACATTTTTTTAACAAGGAGGGAAATTTCTTTCGATTATGTGGAATGAAATGTCTTACAAAAAAATCTTTATATTGAACAATTCTAGAATACACTAATACAATTTAAAAAAAAAACTTTTTTTTTTTCGGAAATCTTTTACTTATTATGTATGTTATTATTTTATAGGGAGCTTAGTGCCAAAGAATCGCTGTGGCTTAGTAAACAAGGAGAGTCAACTAGTACAGTTGAAAAAATTGAATTGCTGCAGCAAGAAGTGCAGAGATATAAGTAAGTGTTTTTTTTTTTACTATTGCAATTAATTCATTGTTTAGATACTCGCTGTTTATCTATACTCCCTAACATTTTTGTAGCTATAATAGCCGGCCAATTTTATGTCGGTACAAGGTAGGGTTCCGTAGCCATGTCAGCAATGACCAATCTTAGTAGGTAGCTAGGTAAGCCAAAGTTATGAATCATAAGAAACAAAGTTTTATTTATGACTCGATTTATTTCTGTCATTACTGAGTTTGTTCAGAGATTTGACTTTTCAATACGTATGTCATTCATTTGTCGCTAAAACTAAAACTACAAAACGTTGTAAAGTAAAATTTTTGGTGGTACTTTACTGGCACTGGCGTGTGTATAGTACTGATAAAGAAACTCATATCGACATCAGTGCTTTGTTCTTTTTAAACAATGTGCTTGTTACTCATAAGGAAAATTGTAGCCGGCCCTTTTGTTCGTATTTTGTACTGATTATATTATTTTTGGTCCTGTAAGACCCTTGCACATTAATCAGTATGCCAGATATAAGATTCGCGATGTCTTATAACCGTTCAGATCCTTTTTTTATTATTACATTTTAGGCAAGTATTTGATCTCCTCTGCATCGAGTATTTATTTGATACCTTTACACATTTTTTTATATTTAAGGGAGAAATGTGACGCGCTAACCCTGGAGCTAGCGGAGCAGGAGTCGAGCCGGCGCACGGCCGTGGCGTCGGTGGAGTCGCGCGCGCACGCCGCGTGGCTGGAGGCGCGCGCGGCGCGGCGCGAGGCCGACGCGGCGCGCGACGACGCCGCGGCGCTGCGCCGCAAGCTCGCCGCGCTCACGGTCGCCGACGGCGCCGTGTCGCCGCACCACAGTCAGTACACTACAGCAGGAGTCCAGCCGGCTCGGTGCAGGCGCCGCGTGGCTGGAGGACCGTAAGGCCTCGAATTTAGCGGGCAGCGGGGCGGCGGCGCGGGAGCGGCAGGATCTTATGCGTAAAATCAAATGGACCGGTTTTCGAAAACAGCGGCGTGGCAGCGGCGCGGGGTGACCAACGAGCCCCGCTCCCGCGCCGCCGCCACCGCCGCCCCCGCCCCGCTGCCCGCTAAATTCGAGGCAGAGGCCTAAAGGTCGGGAATGTATTTAATTCCTCGTTAATTTACTTCAGAAATATCGTCGCCGCTGCAAAGCATGGACAGCCCGGCGGTGCCGCCGCCGCTGCCGCCGATGTTCCTGCCGCCGCCGCTGCTGCCGCCGCTGCCGCGCCCGCCGCCGCTGGGCCGCCTGCCGTCGCCGCACCCGCCCAGGTACGACACGCCTCTACTCACTAGGACCAATATTACCTTACTGCCAATGTCCTAATATTATAGGTGACTTGGAACCTACTGCTACGAATTGCCCGCTGCCTTGCCTACTACCAAAAAAAAATACGTTCGTGCGATACCCACAGTGCACTGCTGCACAAAAAACATTACCCTCATTCTGGCGTAGACGTGTATAAAAGAAGCATTTAAATGAAAATAAAAACTAATATGACATTCATTAACTACCAAGTGCTCACGGGAGGATCTCATGAAAAACACTGGGCCTGTACTAAGTCAGTACTAAGCTAAAAATACTGGGCCAGTAGAAATGTTAAGGGAGGAAAATTAACGTGCCATCGACTCGAAAGAAGAAGAAGACTAGCAAAGTTTCCAACATTTAAATATCATACTACCAGTACTCATAGTGAATAATTAACCCAATAAGATTTCAGAATTATTGTACGATTAATTATTATTTATGTGTATTTCGTCTTCTCCATGTTCAGATACGGTGACCGCCGTTATTCACCGAACAGACGATACTCACCCGATAGTCGGTACTCACCGGAAAGCAGATACTCACCGGAGACGGTGCGATACTCACCCGACAGTCGATACTCGCCGCGGACGCGCCAATCACCGTACTCGCCACGATCTAGACGACGATCCAGATCGAGAGAAAGGTATGATATAATTATATCACAAAATCTTTATTTGCTTCTGTCCTAACATTCTGTTCTATTCTGTCATTGGAGTCGGCTTCCAATCTACCCTGATTATGCTGCAATATTTACATGGAGTGACTGACCTCTGAATCGCTAGCTCGCAGGTCAAGACACCGCACCGAGTCGCGCTCTCCCTTCCGTAATTCATACGAGGGAAAGAGACAACATCAATTATCTCACATTTTGTCTTGTCACAGCCAGTTGTGCTACTAGTATTGATCTGAGATCCCATATATTTCCATAGACAAAATAAATCATATTAAAAACCACCAGCGGGGAACTATGTAGATTATCTTACATATTGCGCAGTAGGATACAATTATACTAGAACTGTATATTAATATTTGTTCAACATAGGGTCACATGTGTTGAACAAATATTGATATGGTATAATAGATATAACTTCAAAGCGAGTTTGTTGTTGCAATATATAGCTTTGGGCTATTATTCAGACCACAGTGGCATAGGCAGGGCTACTCAAAATACCCTTTGGTGGCGACGGGCGCATTAATATGAAGTGATTGCACTTAAACAGTATTTTAATGTATAATAATAATAAATATAATTCCAGCCCTTTTTTTATGTTCCACTGCTGGGCACGGGCCTCCCCTCAATGCGAGGGGGGATTAGGCCAGAGTCCACCACACTGGCCCAGACTTCACACATCTTTCGAGGGGTTCTCTCAGACATGCAGGTTTCCTCACGATGTTTTCCTTCACCGTTTAGCAAGTGATAATCGTGGTTGAAAATGAGATTCGCACATGAAAAATCCCAGAGGTGCGAGGTTTGAATGTAATAACAGTGATATAAAATATTTTATAGATATGAGGAAAGCCGGGTGACACGCTCGCGCAACGGGCCGCCCGACACCGAGACCGAGTACAACTCGGACAGCCCCACGCGAGCCCCGCGCAGGCGCAGATACTCCAGACATTCCGGTGAGGCTGCTATGCACATTTGTCTTATATGCAGAAATTAAAAACATATGCCCATAGACTTAAGTTCGTAAAAAAAAACGTTCGCAAATTCATAGAAAATTTCAAGTTGCTTTTTGTTAATCTGTAAAGCTATTTTAAAATGGATTTAAATTTCAATTAATTATAGGGTAAAGATTAATGAATTCAATAACGATTGGCAAGCTTGGGAAAAGCTTACCTATATCGTTGTTGTTAGGTGTACAATAAATTACACATTCATAATGTATCCATTTTGTTTCAGGTCCCAGTTCAGGCTCGGGGTGTTCCTCAGAATCGGATAAATGAGAGTCGTTAGTGTAATAGGTTACTTTAACTACGATCTACAACATGTATATTGTTCGATGCCAAATTGGTTGCGGTGATTCGTGTATATGAGTTAGTTGTGAGAATAAAATATTTTATAGCTATGACGTCAGTGAAATCGACTACTTGCGGGTATGGTTTCTATCTTATGAGCTTTGAAGACTCATTAAAAATATAATTATTACGTTATCTATTCAGTTATATATTCCTTCCTTATTACATATATATGTAACAATAATACAGTAGGTTATAAAGATAACTTTCACAAAGAAATAAATAGAGATTTGTATTGTGAGAAATTTGTAAAATGACACGCCGTACTGAGCGCACGGCCAAAGGCTGGATACTGGTTGCCTTGATCAAAAAAATCAAACGTGACGTGTTTCATATAACTTACTTATTCAACAGTTCAAAAGTTTTTTGTTACATAGTATACGAATATATAAAAATGTTGTGAGTTGGAAAACGCATCACTTGAGGAAGCAGGGACCGGTTTTTTCAATCTGAATATTTAAAAATAGTGAACATAAGGTTTTGTATTTTTTTTTCGTTAACATATTTCGTCCCACTGCTGGGCAAAGGTCTCCCCCATAACCCTCAATGAGCAAATTCTTTTCCAACGTATCTTGGTCGTCACGCCAACTTTCC
The DNA here is from genome assembly GCA_905333125.1 of Pheosia tremula. Taxonomy (NCBI): domain Eukaryota; kingdom Metazoa; phylum Arthropoda; class Insecta; order Lepidoptera; family Notodontidae; genus Pheosia; species Pheosia tremula. The sequence goes on along the minus strand of HG995404.1, from coordinate 5,546,927 downwards.
TGGGCCTGCTTCCGTGATGGATGCCGGCCATCTTCAAGCATCCATTGCGTGATGTCCATTGCGTGCCAGAGCCAGTACGAATTTTGGTAGCATCAAATACCGATCAAACCTTTCCCTACATTTTACAGCAGAAGCCTGCCTTATGAAAGCGTCCGTTTTATCGGTAAATATATGGGATACTAAAATGGAACTACCGAGCCGTATAAGAGCTCTTGTTAGACATAATAGCATTTAGGGTCGCCGCCTTCCACGAGGAAAACTGTAAACTCGATCGTCATTTTAAAAACCCTTACTAAGAGGCCTGAATTAGGTTTGTGAATTAGCAGGTTTAAATACAGGTGTATGTTGCGGTTCGAATAAAACATGTTCCATACAAATATGTCAAGTTGGTACAGCACGTGGCTTCTGTACGATAATTTTAAGTTTATTTTCTTCAGCCATATTTTATCTGGGAAGACTGCATTCATTGAATATACAGTTTTAAACAATAGTTATGATTGTTATTGATTAAGTTAATTCGACGATCCGAATTAGTTGTGTGTTGCTAGATTATTTTCGGTGTAGTCATATTCGATCGCAGCCCGTTTGTTGTCACCGACTAGTGTAAATAGGTATTCGGTTGGTACTATAATGTAAGCGAACGTATTAGGTCAGTGAGTATATGCTGCGGCTAAATACCGAAATGCGGCTATAACTAGATGCGGCAGTTTGCAAATGTTTATACTTAAGTGTATCCTAATTGTTAACGTCTAAAACTTGGTGTAGCCTTCATCAATAGGCTACAACTAGATATAACCAATCCTCGATGACTTATGATTATACTTATCAAATTTCAATATGTCATATGCATTGCCGAAAGCAATCTTGGGTGTAGTCATCGCAAATGGGCGGAGGATCGACGAAGCGGCTTATTCGATAACAATTGAAACTCAAACTTATCTTCTTCGTATACGGCTGAAATTGATATGTTTATTTAACGTGAGTTTAATATCGTGGTATCAGTTATAATCGACCGCTTCGTTGCCACCGCTCGTTGGCACTGACTTATTGTACCTACAGCAATTGATCATGAATTAATGAATTGATTTTCTACACAGAGTAATTTTACTGTGCATTTACAATACTATTGAATGCGCCAGAGTCTAACGGTTTTGTGTTAGTTCTCGTACATGATTATTCACTATTAATATCATTTTAACAAGACTGCGTTCCTATTGTGAATAACCACGAATAATAAATATATATGAATTGGATTTTACTCACACTAGACAATTTCGTATATCGCTGTCGGCTAGTAAATGTTGCCACATCCAGAATATTATAGCAATTACTCGAAATAGTTCAGTCGCCAAGCCTTATCTGTCATAAGAATTATTGCAATCCTTAATTTATTGAAAATTTGTTATTTTATGAGTCAGTTAAATTATATTATAATTATTATAAATACGATTTTAAAATAAATAAGTTTATCATTACATATATTTCTTTTTTATAATATTAACTGTCTCACGTCTATACCCTGTATACTAGTTATATGTAACCTAGATAGCACTAACTTATAATGAACAATAATTACACATATTTATTTTAATAACGTTTTTACAAACATGATATTTATTTCCAATATTATGTATTTGTGTATATGTTACTAAATATTAAATGATTCACAACACTATCACAATCACGATATCAAAACAGCTACGGGACGACGTTCCACGGAACAAAACTGCCGGGCTCCGGCGTGTCGAGCTGAAATAATTCCACAAATTAAATTAGCCAATCCACACAATTTGAAATACTGCCCTATTTTTTTTTTTATTATATCACAGCTGTCGCATATACCGAAACATCTTATCGAGCGGCGACTGACGTTATAATCTTTTGTTTGACGCACTACACTGTAGGTATTAAGGCTTAGATTACAATCAACAAACCAAATTGCCGTAGTATATATGGTATGCATTAGCAAACATGGTTACCTTTTTAGTGATGTGATCTTCACATGCCATACGAATGCGTGCAGAAGTCGCAGGCGCTTCCAAGTAGAAATCCAAAGATGCGCCCACGTCTGCGCGCGCCGCACAGATTGCATCCTTTATTGCAAAGAATACAGATGATGCCAAAAACAACGGAGGCTCTCCCACCGCCTAAAACAAAGTGATTTATTAAAGTATGAATGAGATGGCCTTTACGCGGCCTGCAAATAAGCTCATTCAAAAACTCACCTTGGAAGAGTACACCGCCCGTGGATTCGGAGCCCCTTTTAATAAAGATACATTAAATTCCTGAGGGATGTCGCCAAAACCGGGTATTTTATAAGCACCAGGTCCTCTCGAATACAAAGTTCCAGTTGGAGAGTAAATAAGCTCTTCCATCGTGAACAGACCATATCCTTGCATGAAACCACCTTCAATTTGCCCAATATCTATAGCTGGGTTAATACTTTCTCCCAAATCCATAACTATATCAGATCTTATCACCAGATGATCGCCGCTAAGGCAATCTATTTCAACTTCAGAGCATGCGACACCGTATGTGAAGTAATTGAATGGCTTCCCTGTGTTGTTTTCAAAGTCGTATCCGATGTCAGGTGTCGCATGGAACCCAGTAGCGGATAAACTAACTCTATCAAGCCAGGCCGCCAGGACCCAATCCTCCCATTTTCCCTCAGGCTTTTTTTCTTTATACGGCTGTAGCCTTTTAATCAGCGTCTCACAAGCCTCCAATACAGCCATTCCATTAAGATCAGAGCCGGCACTGGCGGCAGTGGCAGAAGTGTTGGGCACTTTATCAGTTGACGTCTCACTTATATGGATTTTTGAAGTTTCTATACCGAGAGCACGAGATGCAACTTGGATCATTTTCGTATGAAGACCTTGACCCATTTCTGTACCACCATGAGATAAGAGAACTGATCCATCAACGTATATTAGAATTAAAGCACCTGCTTGATTTAACAATTTTTCAGTGAATGCAATTCCGAATTTAGTCGGGATGATAGATATTCCACGCTTTCTCCATCGGTGTTCCCTACAAACGAAATTTAAACGGATTATAGGTACCTCAATACTGTTTGAAATCAAAATATTCGATTTATTAGTTATAGATATCGTGTAACTCACCTGTTGAATTTCTGGATACTTAATTTTCTCTCCGCGAGTTTGCTTTTTTGGACACATTCATCCCAACATCTCTGCAATGTGCAATGGATCAAGGCTTGTCCGTAGTGAGTAATATTATTCTCTTGATATAAATTCATCCTACTTATTTCTTCAGCGCTCTTTCCTAGTTTGTATGCGATGTCTTGTACAATATTTTCTGCACCAAACATCCCTTGCGGCCCACCGAATCCTCGGAAAGCTGTATTTGACGGTAAGTTTGTTTTACAGATATGTCCGGTTACTTTAGTATTTGGAATATAATAAGCGTTTTCATAGTGGAACATAGCTCTTTCAACTACCTGCAAAAAGTTGTAATTTCTTTGTTACAAATTGAAACATTGCTATAAAATGTTTTTTTATTTAATATTTATATTACTTACAGGGCCAGATAAATCAATGGAATAGCCGCCATTGTTGTAAATATTCACAATGGCTCCCATGATTTTGCCTTCTTTGGTTACTGCAACTTTATACTTGATCAAGAAAGGATGCCTCGTGCCAGTCATCTGCATGTCTTCGTCCCTATCAAGCATACATCGGACCGGCCTCTGCAACTTGTGAGCCGCAAACGCGACAGGTAAGGATATCAGCATACCCCGAGATTCCTTACCACCAAATCCACCACCCATACGTTTGACTCGAGCTACAATCCTATTCATCGGAACGTGCAAAATATGGCTGACCAATTTCTGTAATAGTTTTAAAAATGTGTATTAAGAACAACCTATAAATGTATAAAACAACAAAATTCATATAAGAAGGGAGAGCGAAGAAACTCACCGCAATTTCAGAAGGATGTTGACTTGAGCAAAACACTTCTAACTCATCGTCTTCTTTTTTCGGAATTGCAAATGCAGCATGAGTTTCTAAATAAAAATGTTCTTGTCCACCCATTCTACATTGTCCTTCAATTATGATATTGTTTTCATCTTCAAAAACAGGTTTTACGTCCCCTCTACTTATCGTTTTTGGGAATTGCGGATAGAACGAATTATGCTTAATCGCATCTTCGATTGTGACGATTATTGGCTGTATATCTTCGTATTTAATTTCAACCTTCCTAGCAGCAGCTTGAGCTGTGGCTTGATCTTCAGCCACAATAATACCTATAGTCTGTCCTTGACTTATCACTTTTTCACTTGCAAATAACTCTTCGTCGTGAAATATAGGACCTATGGCATTCTGTTCAGCAGTTAAATCTTTGGCTGAGAAAAATGCGACTACGCCAGGTGTTTCTAACGCTTTTTGTGGATCCACTGATAATAATTTTGCGTGTGCTCGGGTACTAAGAACATAAGCTAAGTATAACTCACCTTCGGCTGCAGGCATATCATCACAATAAATTGCTTCGCCAGTTGTTTGTTTGTATGCTGACATATGCGTTATCGGTCTTCCAACGGCATCGCTTTTGATTTGCTTATCACCAACTAGTTCAAAATATTGAGAGCTTTTTGGTATACTGCCGTGAAATTGTTCAGCACCACTACTATGATACGGCAAAATCAGATCTTCGTGAATGTAATCTTTAGACATTTGTTTGGCGATTGCTAAATAAGCTTTCATGAATAAACTCATTGTCAAAGCTCTTCGGAACTGCACATTTCCACCAGGAACCGAAGGACTCAACGGTAGCTCTTCCATCAGAACTACAAATGCTTTTTCTAACATTACTTCATTCCATTTTTCTCCTTTTAATGTCTGACCAGTTTTTGTAACAATTTTAGTAACAGGAGCCATACCTCCATAAGCTACATTTAAATATTTTATAACATTCGTATGATCTTCAAATTCCACATTGATAGCAGCGGTGACAATAGAAATGTCGTCTTCCCTCCTTTTAGCCTGCTTGAATGCTTTTACGTATTGGTATCTGTTTGAAAATGGAACTTCTATGGATAACAAAATTTCGTTTGGTTTTACAACATTTTTTCTGTACCCAGTAAAAAATTTTTCATCCATTAAAACAGAGCGATGTCCACTCTCTTCACTTAAAAGATTTAGCTTAACTTTTAAAGCCATTAGAATGGGATTCAAATCAGATATAGGACTACCGGTCATTATGTTCCCACCTATAGCTGCTACGTTCCGTATTTGTTTTCCAGCAAACCAATTTAACATATCCACGATGGCTAATAACGTTCTGGTTTTGTGGTGAGGTAAATTATTTATGTGCTTTCTAAATGTGTTTTCTACTTCCATTAGTGTGACGGCTGCTCCTATCGTAAAAACACCGTCGCTCTCAGTAATAATGTTCATTTCTGGCACGCAATTCGGCATTATGATATTGGGGTATACGAAATGTTTAAATTTAACTTCAACTCCAACCTCTGTGTTTCCAACAACAATTTTTGCATCGGGAAACTTGTTCTTCAGTTTCAAGATCGAATTTAATTCCGTGGGGCGATACCAGGTTGTCTGCTTTCCATTGAATATTAAGGATTGATCATCGTATATCGAGGACAATTTTAACTCTGGCGGGAATATGGGTTCCTGACTAGGATCATAAGGCAAAAATGACGATTTGTCGAAAATGTATTCTGTTTCACTTTTTTCTTCCGTTTCCTCAGTCTTATATTTACAACAGTCTTTTCCCATTGCACAAACTCCATTTCCGTTTTGTGAGCCATTGGTTACGCGATGCGTCTCCCAATCTTCAATGAATGTCTTGTACCCTTCTATTATAGCTCTGTATCCAGTGCACCTGCACAGATTACCCTGGAAAGCGACTTCGATGTCAGAGTATTTGATGCTATTTGAGCTCCTGAGCAAAGTATACATGGACATAACGATCCCAGGTGTACAAAATCCACATTGCGAGCCATGCGCTTTGGCTATTCGTTCTTGAACTGGGTGCAGCTTTGTTTTGGTTGATCCGATGCCTTCAACTGTTGTCACGGCCAAGCCGTGCATAGCGCACACCGGTGCCAGACACGCATTAACTGCGAGGTGACTATATATTAAAGTGAAAGAAACTAATTTAAAAACGAGATCTATTCCAAGGTTACCAGTTATGCAATGACACAAAATTATAAAAATTAAATACATACGTAGGTAGTTTAGTGCTAAATGCGACTAATTTACAATAACTACCAAGAACTACAACATAACAAGTAGATTTTTGTAAAGGATACATGACTTTCTTCTCTTTTCGGTTGTATTTCGATATCATAACAGTGCAAGCCCCGCACCCTCCCTCGGCGCAGCCCAATTTGGTGCCGGTAAGCCGTAGCTTCTTGCGAAGGTACCAAAGTAGGGTCCATTCTGGATCAGGATCGCGTTCTATTACCTGCAATCGAGAATGAGGAGGAATTTTTAGCTGTACCGTACTTTGAAAACGTGGTACCTTCTGTAAAATTCCTTTTAACCCTATATTAAAACAAGAAAATAAGACTCACAAACAGCTATCTGTTTTCTTTTTCGCATAGTTGTGTCCTTTTCTATTAATGGTTGAAGTTATTAATGATTAACCTGCTATTACATACAAATCCCACGTGTATCGTGACAGTTTATGGTACACCTTTACATTGTTTGTTTATACACATTGTTAAGTGATAAACAACTCGCACTAAGATATATTTCCTCTAAAGTAGGTAGGTAGCTATATTATTGTATGCACAAACAATATTGCTATTGACTGAATGCGGTCACAATTGTTATGCTACGTATCATCGAGAGGGCAACATGGGTCAGTACTATCAGGGCCACTCCATCGACCCTCTCATATCCAACAAATAAAAACATCTCGTCAAGTTCTGACGCAATACTAGCTATACTTCATTTTAACTCTATTTTAGACACCTACATATTTATTACAACACCGTTTCATTAAAGCGTTAAATTATTCAACATACAAAAAGGAGTATGATTTCATAAAACAACATTATCATTCCGTAATATTAGACAGGCAAACGAAAAATGGCAAACATATTCAAATAATCACGTTTGTTACTATCATCTAAGAGTAAGTATTCATAATTAGAAATATATATTTAAGTTGATAACGAGATAGGTAGATGCCATTTAGATCAGATGATACGTGGGATTTTATTATTTCAAGATTAAATCATGAATGTCGGCGACTACGGCAGTTTGATACCTACAATTTACCTAGTTATACCTACTTACTGGATATTAGTAAAGTTTGTGAGTGACATTATGCATGAATAGTAATCTCGTAAACGTCGTTACAATATATGGCCTTGTGTCTCAAACCACACTTTTTTTGGGTATTGCCCCCAAAGATATATGATCAATGGTACCTATATCAATTTTTTAAAAGAGTATTTATGTTGTTTCCGCACAATATAGCTAGGTACCTACATGCATAAATCATAAATTGTTAATAAAGTACTATAATTAGTGTTTTCATAATATTATATTATGATACACAAACGTATTATTTCCACAACAATTACCAGCCAATTCCATTATAATCAAAAGTAGTATTTTACGTCCCATCTAATTGTTTCTAATATATGTTTATAATCTAAGAAACTCTGATTTAAATTTGCTACTAAACTGCAATAGCTATAACATTTGAAGGCAAGTACTTACCTTCTTTCCATTCACATAGAATACTAGCTCCGAACAAACTTCTCCATTCTCCTCCTCAATATTCAATAACCCCATCTAAAAGTAAATATTTCGCCTGACAATAAAGAACAAAATTGATCGGATGTTTTATTTTCACACACGTCCAATCATATCTCACATAGGAACACGACTGACAACGTTCCGCAGTCCGCTGCTCATTGGGCTGGGCCCGCGCCGTTCAGCCTCAGGAATAGTCAACTAATCCAATTAATAACTCGTTATCGGTTCTATATACTTACGCATCATTTCAACAAGAACTTATCGGTCGTTTATAACTGATGAAATAGAAACGTGATGCCCATAATATTAATAAGATATACCTACTTACTCAATTACATTAAAGACTCGTTAAATATCTTAATTAAGTAAGTGTATTGATAAGTGGGTAGCACGTGGGTAGTATTCCACTAGAACTGTAGGTATCTGCTGCTCGTTTTGTTTTGAGTAGTATACCTATTTAAATAATATGCAACAAATCGAATACAAATGAGAAATGTACTTAATAATCAATTTAAATTAACAATATACTTATTAATAATAAGGCGTATCACAGAATAGGTTCCTATCATAGTATTCCGTGAGGTAGGTATGTATAATGATATGATTAGAGATCGATAAAGAGAAATTGATTGTCTTCTTATACCAGCACTCTAATAAACTAAATTATGCTGTTATAATATTGTAGGTAGTTAACCGTTTCATTCAATAATAGTATTTATTCTTAACTAGAGTAGGTAGAAATCACATAATGTATATCTAAGTAATTAGTATTATTATAGGTTTAAAATGAGTATAAACATGGTAACCAGATACCATCGTATGTTGATAAGAAAAGTATATTTACAAATGTACGTCTGTCAAAAATAGCATAAAGTGAGTAATTGCAAGTATGATTTCATGCAATAAGACACAGTACTTAGTACAAACAAAATTAAATAAATGGGTAAATATTTTAAATTATCACGTTCCATGGGTGTCCATTCGTCGTTATCGTAGGTTTGACCTGAAGAGATAAAAAAAATGTTAGTTGATATAGCTAGTACGCAAATACATTAGTTGAGCGATTCTGATGCCTAAACAATTAAGAATAATAATAGTTACACCGACAACAACAAAGTATTGGTGAGCTTGAAACTAGACAAGTCTGTATCTTGGAGCTCGGTACACTAATTATGGTACAATAATATAATGTTACGTGTTATAGAATTTCTTATATAAAACATAAAATCAAATGTCAGAGTTATTAAAAATAATTGTTCGTCAATATTAGCACTTGCAATCGTTAGGTACCTAGCTAATTTATCGTTTGGCCCTTTGAATGAGCTTTCGTATGTAAGTAACGCTTTTTCTTAGTTGTTTTTTGCTAATCCCAACACCTACTTATAATAATAATCTGCTATGCTTTTTGCACTTATGAAGTGAGCTTAAAAGGTTGTAAATAAAATTTTATTTGGTTGAAGGCGAACATAAAATAAATTTAAAAATTAACCCAAACAGTAACGAATTTGGTGTGCTTCGATAATAATAACTGTCCTGGAATGTATGAAAAAAATGTTTACCCATGTTTTAATAAACAAACTAGCATAACTAGTTATTCTACTATTCGGGGCGACGACAAATTCAAAAAATCAAAAATCAACCCACCCGTTCTTGAGTTATAAATGGTATAACGAAAACAACTTTGTTTTATATATATATAGATAGATAGATTGTACCTGTTTGGTGATATGATCTTCGCAGGCCATACGGATCCGAGCACATGTGGCGGGGGTATCCATCACAAATCTAGGAGACACCCCACTGTCGGTCCGGGCGGACTTCACAGCTTCTTTTATGGCAAAGAATACTGACGCTGCCAGAAATAAAGGTGGTTCACCCACAGCCTGCAAATAGAGAAGCAAAAAAATAACTCTTAAGACTGCAACAGTACGGCTTCAGTTGCAGTCTTAAGATTTAATACTTAAATAAATAAGTACCTTTGAGGAATACACTGCGCGTGGATTTGGAGCACCCTTTAGAAGAGAAACGTTGAAGACTTTGGGTATGTCCGAGAATCCAGGTATTTTATAAGCTCCAGGACCTCTGGACAATGCTTCGCCACGAGCAGAAAACACCATCTCCTCCAACGTATAAAACCCATAGCCTTGCATAAAAGCACCTTCTATTTGTCCTATATCTATGGCTGGGTTCAAACTCTCTCCGAGGTCCATAACGATATCAGTTCTAAGCACTTGATGATCACCAGTCAAGCAATCGACGATTACCTCGGAACATGCAACGCCATATGTAAAATATTCGTAGAGATTTCCGGAATTCGTTTCCTGATTGTATTCTATCCTTGGAGCAGCGTAGAAGCCCGTTGCCGATAAATGCACTCTATTTACATAAGCATCTATCACCCAGTCTTCCCATGTTCCATTAGGATTCTTAGCTTTAAAAGGGTCCAGTCTATCTTTTAAAATCTTACATGCTTCCACGACAGCCATACCATATAGATCGGAACTAATACTTGCTGCTGTGGGTGAACTGTTTGGCACTTTATCAGTTGACATTTCGCTAATGTGAACTTTTGTATAGTCGATTTCCAAGACCTTCGATGCCACTTGTATCATTTTGGTGAAAAGACCCTGTCCCATTTCTATACCCCCAATCGAAAGTAATACAGATCCGTCTTTATATATTAAAAGCAATGCTCCTGCTTGCATTAACACATCAACTTGAAAAGATATGCCATATTTCGTCGGTACTAATGTTATTCCTTTCTTTTTCCAACGGTTACGTCTGTAAAAAAAACATTTTAAATACATGATAATCGCAGATAAACCGTTAATATCTTGAAAATCGTATCTCCATACTTATTGAATTCATCGACATCCTTTTTCCTTTGCCAGTAATTAGAGGTCTCTATGCATTCATTCCAACATCTTGATAATGTACAATACGTGAGTTGTTGGTTAAAATGAGTCAAAAGACCTTCGTGGTAAAGATTCATCTCAACAATTTCTTCATAAGTTTTACTCAAGGTCTCCGCTACGTGTCTTATCATATTTTCTGTAGCCAACATTGCTTGTGGAGCACCAAAACCTCTGAAGGCAGTATTGGAAGGCGTATTTGTTTTACAAAGATATCCTTCTACTTCAACGTTTGGAATAAAATAGCAATTGTCGACATGCGCCAAAGCCCTTTCCATCATCTATATAAAAAAAAAAACATTTAACACATTTTATGAATACCATTAAGTAAGTATACTTAATTAATAATGACATGAATCTCACCGAGCAAGATATATCCATAGAGTTTCCTGCGTTGCTATATATAATAAATTTCGCACCAGTTATTTTTCCATCATCCATAAACGCCACTTTATATTTTATCAAACATGGATGCCTATATCCAGTTGCTTGCATGTCTTCGTACCTGTCCAACACAGCTCTCACGGGCTTCTTAAACTTATAAGCAGCTACAGCTACGGGTATGGCTAAAATCGCAGCTCTTGTTTCTTTGCCTCCGAAACCTCCTCCAATTCTTTTAACTTTACATATAACTTTATGATTGGGTATTCGAAGTGTTTCTGAAGCGATGTGCTAGGTAACAAACAAATATTCAGTGTTAAAATTAATAATACATAGAAGTTTAGAAAAAAAGCAGTGATAGCCAAGCTAGTTGAACGCTCGTCTTGGAAACCAGAATCGCAGGATCAAACCTCGGCTCGCAGCTCTAGGATTTCTGGATTTCATGTGCAAATTTCATTTACAACCATTATTATCACTTGATAAAAAAAGAAGGAAAACATCGTGAGGATACCTGCATGTCTGAGAGCAGCCCTCAAAAGTCGTATAAAGTTCGCCAACTCGCACGGGGCCAGCGAGGTGGACTATGGCCTGATTCTCCTTGTATGAGGGGAGGTCCGTGCCCCACAGGGGGACAATAAAATGGGTGATATTATTATATTAGAAGACAATAAATAACATATTGTTAAATAATCAACATACTGCTATATCTTCAGGATTTTGAGTAGTAGCAATAATTTCTAATTCATCCTCTTTTCTGACAGCATACGCAGATATAGTTTCCAGATAAAAATGTTCTTGTGCGCCATTTCTTACATGCCCTTCTACCACATGGCTTGATTTCAAAAATGCTTCATTTACATCACCTTTTCGAAGTAAGCGTGGGTACCCCGAGAAGTATGAACTATGAGAAATTGCATCTTCCAATGTAACTATTACTGGGTTTAGAGGCTCGTAATCAACGCGCACTAAATCTGCCCCTTTTCGAGCTGCATTTTCAGATCTAGCTAGTATTGCTCCTATCACACAAGCGCGACTAGTGACAATTTCTCTAGAAAATATTTCTTCGTCTTTCATGATTGGACCCATTTTATTACATTCTTCGTCTAAATCAGCAGCTGAAATGAACCCTTCTACTCCTGAGACTAGCATAGCTTCACCAGCGTCTACGTGTATTATTTTAGCATGTGCTTCTGAGCTAAAAACAAGTTTTAAATACAGCTCCCCTTCAATAGATGGAATATCGTCACAATATATTGCTTCTCCTGTAGCTTGTTTCATTGCCGAAGTATGAGGTATTGGAATTCCAACGGTGTCAAAAAGTTTTCTATCTTTATCTTTAATTTCGAAACACTGAGTACTGGAGGGCTGTATTATCGGAATTCCGTCTATGGCACTGATTTCGTTATCGTTTATGGCTTTAATTCCATTACTATTTACATTTTGTGACACATGCAGATAAAATTTAAAAAATAAACTGAGACATAGTGATTTACGATACTCAGCCATTCCTCCAGGTACGGATATATCAAGCTGAAACTCATTTACTAATGAATCAAGTACTATGTGTAACATTTTCTGATCCCATCGAAGACCTGTTAACATATTTGATGTTTTGTTGGCACATATAGTGGTTGGCCCCATACCCCCGTAACATAATTTTGCCTTTGACACTACTTTACTTTTGGGTTCAAATTGTACATTGAATGCAGCTGTTACTATGGAAATATCGTCATCTCGTCTTCTTGCTTGTTTATATGCTTTAAAATACTGCATGTCTTCTGTAAATGGAATTTCGACAGATGTCACTACTTCATCGTCTTCCACTACAGTTTTTCTATACCCTTCGAAAAAACGGTCATCAATGACTACTTTTCTAAGTCCTCTTTTATAGCTATGAAGATTGATTATTGCAGAACACGCCATTAGTATGGGATTTAAATCAGATATTGGACTAGCTGTTATTATGTTTCCTACCAGAGACGCAACATTTCTAACTTGATTACCAGCAAACCAGTGAAGCATATTTTTTATTGTTTTAAAAATTTCGCTTCTTCTAGGATTCAAATGTATCTGATCTTGTAAGAAATGAAACAGCTCCGTTAACGATGTTGCTGCACCTATTACAAGACCCTCGTTTGAAACATAACTTTTATTCATTTCCGTTATTATTAATGGATAAAGTAGTATTGGATATATTTTCATCTTAAATTTCACTTCTACTCCAATTTCTGTATTCCCTACAATAATTTTGCTATTGGGAAACTTGGATTTCAATACAAGTAAATCCTTTAGGTGTGTCGGTCGGATCCATGTAACATTTTCGCCTTTGAAAACTAAATAATCTTCGCTATAGCAGGAATTTAACTTCAGCTCTGGTGGGAAAATTGGTTCTTGTGTAGGATCGTATGGTTTGAACAACGATTCGTTGTATAACTTAGTGCTACTTTCATTGTTTTCATTTGCTTTCTTATTTCGGCAGCATTCTGCACCCATCATACAAGTTTTATTATCTCCGTCTTGACTGATATATTTCTCCCATCCTTCCATGAAAGTCTTGAAGCCTTCAATAATCGGTCTGTAGCCAGTACATCGACAAAGATTGCCTTGTAACGCAGTTTCTATGTCGGGATAGTTTATTTTATTTTGGCTTCTGAGTAACGCGTACATTGACATTACTATGCCTGGAGTGCAAAACCCGCATTGCGATCCATGTGCCTTAGCTATTCTCTCTTGAACCGGATGTAATCGATCTTGTGTGGAGCCAATCCCCTCCACTGTCGTTACTGCTAGACCGTGCATAGCACACACTGGTGTTAGGCAAGCATTCACCGCCATATGACTGGTTTACACATAATGAAAAAATATTGATGATGGAAATTATTATTATCAGCTTGAATATAATGAGTACTTTAAAACAAAGTTTTTTGACGACGGCTTGGTCTGATGGTTGAGCGAGCGTAGGCCCCTCGGCTCTGTACCGCGTGGTTAATGGGTATTTTCCCGTTTTAGCAAATTTCGGAAGTGATCTTATCATCATTTACCCTCGGCCGAGTTTTACTGGCCTCGCCTTCAGTCCATTATATGTTACCAATTATACCGGCATCGTTTGAGGTGTTGGTTTCGCCGTTTTTGGGTTCGCCTGGCGATAATTATTCATCTTATTTAAATTAAAATGTGATACCATTATATTAATTTTATCATAGTTAGGTCACGGCCCCTAACCACGACGCATTGGATTTCATAACGATCAGTTGATAGTTAGTTATGTAATATTTCTAGATTATCCGAATTAAAAAATTGGCTCTAATTTGCGGCTACTAAATGTACAAAGACGTAAAAAAGTAAATGGTTAGGTAGGTAGTTAGGTACGTTGGTATTAAAATAGTAATTATGTCCAAGTCTGAAAGGGCAGGTCCTTTAGACCTGCCCTTTTTAAGAAATAAGGAGTTGATGTGACAATCGAGAGTCGATAATGATTTTAGTTGCTGAACGAATGATTAAAAGGATACATGACACGATCTTCGTTCCTCAAGTACTGTGATATCATGACAGTGCAAGCACCACACCCTCCTTCGCCGCATCCATACTTGGTGCCCGTGAGCTGCAGCTTCTTCCGAAGATACCATAGTAAAGTCCATTCTGGATTTGGGCTGCTTTCCACAACCTTAAACGAAAATAGGAAAAATTCTTGCGTAAATGTGACGTAAAGACGTTAGTACTGTGGCTAAATTGTTAAAGAGGTTATCTGGAAAAGAATAATAGGAACCTAAGTTGGTACTTATAACGATAGACAAATCTCTCGTTAACCACACCACTTTCACTCCTGGCTATCCAAATCTCTATGACTACCTATAGATATTATAAGGTATTATGAAAGCCGGAGTCTATATAACAAAACATACCTCAAAATTTATAGAAATTTACAATGGATCAAGAACTTTTCTGTTGAAAAATACTTTGTAATAACTTAAATCTAAAACTTCTAACACGGGCTTTCAATGTTAGAGAGATCTTTAGAGTGTATATTAGGACATATTGCCTATAGTGTGTAATGAAAAATTGTTCAAGATAAATATAATATTTTACAATCCTACCTCTTTACTTATAGATACTTATCTATCACACAGGTCACAAATAACACACAGTACGGCGCGATTATAATTAGCTTCTTATACGGACAAAACTGGTTGTCAGACAGTCTTGAATTTAATTGATGACAAGTTTAAATTTAATATACAAACGTAAAACTTACCTTTTTGCCATTGACGAAAAACACCAGCGTTGTGATTGCGTCTTTACTAGTTAAACAGTCCATATTGTCTGTAGACAACCTGTTATATATATTTGACGATGACGCTGTGTTTTCATTATCTATTATTTATAATTGTGGAGCAACATGTCTGATACTGTGGGCAGAGCTCGAATCACTGTCACAGTTGGAGGCAGCGCGCGCCTGTCTAAATCCAAACCAAACTCGGCCCTACGTCTAGGTACGTGGTTAGATATTATTACTAAATTAGAGATCGTTAGTGAATTCGATACTTATGAAGCCATTTACAGACGCTAGGATACTTAAAATAGCTATTAGTGAGTTAAAATCGAATGATTTATTTCGTATAAGCCTACGGGGGCACTTGCCAAATTTACATTTTACATTTTTAGCGCGTCCTAAACTGAGATACTTAGGTACCATACCTATGTATATAACATAAGTAGATCTGATAATATAGGATCTGCAGATTGGTTTTAGAGGTAGGTAAATGGGAAGCAATTTGTAGATTACGGGATAATATAGAAACAATTCACGGGACAATACGGATAGGGGTGTTTTAAAGAAGCCTTTATCTGCCTGTGGTAGGTATCGAACCTCCCAAATTGATGGACCTTGTAGTGCGGTTGAAGTGGTCGCTACAGACCTATTTCAGTGTATTTTTTTTTAAATCGATTCAGCAGTTCTCTTAGCGCTCCAAATAAGCTAGTGTACACAACCGCTAGTGCGAATGACTAGATATTTCATACAGAGGTACTTAATGCAATTTGGTTTAAAAAGGTAAAGTATTGTAGGTAAACTATTATACTAAGCTTTTTTCGGGGCTTTACCCGCGCAACCATCGACTTTGCTCGGCTGCTTGACCCCCACTGGGCAGAGCGTGATGATACTATCTAATAACTTATAAAGCAGTAGTGAAAGATTCGTTGAAATTCCTACAGTAGTTTTACAGTTATGCTTGAACAGATAAAATTTCTAAAAACAGACAAGACTATAATTAAATTTAAACCCAAAAATATACCTATGGGACATTATTTTAGCTTAAAAAAGATTACAAGTAATGTGCGATAACCACATCACTATAGGTAGGTAATCCCTTTAGCCCATCCAAAGCTCGTATTAGGAGTTGGCTCACCTCAATTTCAATGGTCACCGAAGGATCGACCCCGAATTTCGGTTCCGACGGCGCCCCTCTTGCCACTAGGATATTCGATAAAGTTAAATCTGCTAAGTTTGTATTCCTCTTGTGGTTAAAAAATAAATAAAAATCCATGCGTAAGATATGAAAGATAGTAGGCTGAATGCTAAAGATAAACCCACAATAAATAACACAATTAGTAGCTATGTTATTTCATAGCTGACGTTGATCTAAGCTCTTGGTTGTGTGTGTGTAGAGTATAATAGAGGAAAGATTGGAAATTAAACATCTCAATAATAGTAACACATTTTATTAACAAGAGTATTCATACTACACTATGAACTTTTTTTATTACAACTAAACTAAATCTACATACTGGTAATAATTACAAACATGTGTTCTTTATGCTTACTTACATAGGTGCCTGATTATGTTCATTTTTATTTACTCCTTGTATACAACTAGACATCAAGCATTACTTGATTTTACTCATACATACTTGATACATATTATCAGTCACAAAAATGACACTAGGTAGGTATAATAATTATGTGTTTGAACAAAATAGGTAACATGATTATGTGTCAAAAATATTTACAAGTTTGACTGTATTTGATGGAAAATAAAAAACGACTTTCCCAATCCAGGTACCTACTAACACTAAATAATAAGTACTTATATTTGCTTCTAGTTAAGAAACATTGTATTTCTTTTTTTTTTAAATACCTATTATGCTGACTTTAGGACACCTTTATGTTCTAGTTCTCTTTCCACAGCTGTACCTTCGAAGAGAATTTTGTCTTTCAATGCATCCTGTAGAAGTTGAGCATCAAACCTTTGCTGGGACCATTGATATCTACAGTATGACCAATACAGTAGTGTGCTTATAGAGAACATGCCAACTCCAACGTGCTGTGCCAACATTGGGCGAGATGTTTTTATAAATGCTGCTAATCCACAACCAACTCCGGTTGCAAGACCGTTGAGGAAGCTTTCTCTAAAGCATGGGATTTTTGATACATCTCTACCAAATATGACTAAGCCCTGAAATAAATATAGATGCTTACTATTACTACCTACTACTACTAATATATCCCGTCCGGATAAGGAATGTGATTAATAAATATAGCAGTGTATCAAGGTACTTACTGACTTTAAACTACTTTGCTGACAGTACATCGGGACGAGTATTGAGCCCTTACTATGATATGTATATACAAGTAACTCTATAGTATTTACTGTAGTTGCTGATAGAACATGCGCCATAAGCCGCAATTCATAATTCAATTCTTTATCCGGACAGGTATAAAACAAATTTTCAAATCAAATAAATGGAATATAAACCTTAATTTCGTCTTCCGGATCATCATCCAACATACTTTTAACAACTGTATCCATTACGGCAGACTATTTTTTATATACTAATAAAATTAAATTACGCAAAATCGTGGAAAAACAATGCACGCACAGATTAAAAAAATAATTACAAGTTGGACTGTCTACGGAACAAAATAAGCTGACAGCTGTCTCCGGCTGGCAGCGACATAGGCCACAGATAGGCAAAGATCTAACACACTATTATATCATCATGTTACATCCTTTTTAAATGGAATTGGAAATGTTACATCCATTATTTTATTTATAATGTGTATTTATTGAATGTGTTATTGCTATTAATTACTTGACATTGGCAAAATACCCGCTAAGTTGTGACTGAGGCCATATTCACATCCATTTTATTTCTTCGCATCACAGTTCGTAGCGACCTAAACTCCCCACGCGTGGAAATCAGGCTTATAGCCTGTTTCACAAGGACTTATCTCGCTAGTTTTGCAAGTTAGCTCGCTACTTAACTAATGCAAATGTAAACCAGGCTTTAGAGTCAGTTAGGTCTAGATAGACCGCTTTTCAACCATGCTGAAAGATGTTCAGAATTTATACAAAATATGCTTTAACTGTTTTACCTATGGTTTAAATTTCTATTCCATAAAATGTCGACTACCAGATATGTATATTCCCTCATTGATAAACGTTCATAACTTTTAGCATTATTTTTATCTATCTCATTTGCACACGAGTAAGCCGTCATATATTCTTTCCTGCTGTCACTTAGTATCACCCATATCGGCAAAAGCTGGAATGTAAGCCCAGTACGGCGGGCGAGGCGAGTGCTTTGCTTTCCCTTCAGTTTCAGTCAGGCTGGATTTTTGAAAACGCGAAAAATCTTATGAAATCCATAAATCTCTGTGTACTTTAAATAGTCTGCAATTAAATTGAATATTTAATTAATCTCTTCATAATAACGTCTGCTCTCAGTGCTCTCAATCATAAATAAAATATAAATCTGTACAGATAACGTGAGTGTTAAGTTTTAGAAATCTGGAAAGATTTGTAGGTATTTACAGTACCTTTTTAGAAAGATCTACTGAAACATTTTTGAGTGTACACTGTAGATGCGATTAAATACCGATTTCACACTATGCGCCACTCCTAAGGATACATCAACATTCACATTTTTTTCTGATAGGTAAGTATATTCTATATCTATCATTATGTATGTAGTAAGTTATCATATCTAACAAGATATCGGCTTCTCTCGGGTATTAATTTGCAGGTCGCACTATGCTATTCATTGCAATAATGTGTGTAGTAGCACAAGTAATTTATTAGCGAATAGATTAAAGCAGTTCCTATTAGAATCTTGTAAAGTAATCAATTCGCAGTCCAGCTACTCATATTAAAGTACATAGTTAAAATATAAAAATGGATATATGCCAACAATAACTCAATAATTATGTAGACTACAAAATTGGCACAATTTCAAGTTTTGGGTTCATGATGTGTAGACAGTTCTCATCATTCATCAGCCTTAATATGTCATTTGCTGGACTGGCCTAGGCCACCCTCCACACATTATGATCCTCTGCCATTCTCATCCACCAGCTTCATGTGACATGTGATAATATTATTTTAAACATCACCTGGCATAGCAGTCCTTCTTTTTGTAATAGAGTTTGTTTTCCTAAATTTGATCGATATTTCATGAATTTATAACTTGAAAAAATAAAATTAAACTAAGAGTAGGTACTTATGTCCCCTATCTATCTATCTAAAAATATCTCAATTCCTATGAGGTGAGACTAAAAATATATACCACATCGACTCCATAAATAGGTATGTACCTATTTCATAAGCACAAAGGGAAAATAAATTAATCCACCTCATTGCTCTTCAAATCAATTGTGAGACAGAAATGAAAAGCACAGCACAGCACATCTATAAGTTTTAGTTATTGACATGGTCATAGAACCCTGCCCTACCCTACCCTTATGAAGATGGTAGGAAGTTTTCTATTTGAGCTTATTCAGGAAGCAAATTAGTCTACTATGCTGTATGCCTCGAATCCTCAAGACAGGGTATTTTAAATGCACAATCAAGTAGTATCTCATCACAAATGCTACAGTATAGGCAATTGGTTTTATGTCAAATATAATGCGACTATTGTGGTATGCTGAATGAATTAGTTGTATACAATAAACAAATCCCACATACCAAAACATATTTAAATCGACTAAGGTAAAGGTATGCAAATACTATTTATGTAGGTACATACCTACTTTACATATAGTACTGTATAATTAATTTAGGTATATCTAATATGAAATTTATAAATTTTGTCGCAAGTTCTGTTTATTAATTGAAATAAAAGATTGATTATTGCTCTATAGCCCGTAATTAATGATGCATGAAGGGCATACAATATAAAGTACATTACTAACTACCTGCTTATGAGGAGTGAAAAATGTGCAGATATCAGTCAATCAGGGGGCTGTGCATAAATTTGATAAGGCTTTATTTAATAAACTGCAAGGAGTTGAAGCTGGACAGCCATTACACCATTATTAATGACCAAACAGACATATTTGATGATTACAAGGCTGTATTGTATGTATAACTGAGGCATTCCTGCTTGTCACCCCAGTGTGACCAAAAAGACCCCCCCTTTTCCTCGTAGGACCTCTGTGGTAGAGATTGACGCACATTAAATCTATTGACATACTGTATAATAAAATGTAGGCATGCGCAAGTTATACAGAAGAGATGAATTGGCTGATGCAATTTATTTGCGTATCCCTGAGAGGGAGAAAAGGAGTTCGACGATGCTGAGGTCATCAATTAGTACCAATAAAACAGAGCAGTGCTTAATGGTAATTTATTACATATTGTTAGTCATTAAAACATTTCACTTTGTATTAATGTCTTATACATTAATGAACTGAACGTTCGTCGTGGGTGACGATTGGCGGCGCCAATGAAACTATCAACCGCCCACTGCAAATAGATTTTACAATAAACCTATTGACACAAATAAAACTTCGTCTTCAATTCTATAAAATTGTCACATTCACCTATATTTCAATCGTAATCAATATTTATATTAAAATGCCAAAGATAATTTATAGAGACCCTATACCTATTATAGGTAGGATATATGTCTATACAAAAAAACGAGTTGCAGATGTTTCTCGTATTTTTTATAGAAATCTGTAGCCTATCATAACTGACACATCACAATCATGAAATGACTCAGATGAACCGATTGCCCCAGTCGATCTGACCCTGCCTTCTTCGCCGAGGGTACCGGGTTCGATTCCCGGTAGGGAAATCAATTTTTTATGAATGTTTCTACTCGTCATGGACGTAGAATATCTAAATCCTACGTATTTATATCGTTATCTAAGATACAGGGAATCCTAGCTTAGGGCCACATCGATATGTAAAATGCCAGAAAAACATATAAATGCCTCACTTCAGACTTAAAAAACCTCTATGTGATTGATATAGCTATAGCTTGTAAAGTCATATCAGCGCCAGATGAGGAAAGATCACAGACCACGATCATAATTGTCGAGAATACATAAACACGGAGGTAAATCAAGAACAGGAACAAGACGTGGTTCTTTATAAACCGTCAGATGTTGTGCAACTAGACTGCCTACTGGCTGCACACATGGGTGAATATGCGGTTAGTCATGTTTGTCTGCCTACATAAAAGTGAAGGGAATCGGCACAGGTTTATGTTCTGCAACAAACAACTACTTGGTGTGGGTGACATTATTTTACCATCATTTTTAACTAGGAATGTTGTTCACGTAGCGTACTATATATATATGTTCATCTGTTTATAAGTAAACTTATCTATCCTTAGGTAGGTTATGAGTCTACACATACCTATGTAATGTATCATATAACATCATATAACCGATTCTGAACTGAACTGCCACGGGTTTTTGAAATCATGTATCTGTAGACCACGGAAGTACCAATGTTTTATTTATGATCTGAGGTTTTATTTTTTTTGCATATTTAGTAGTTGTGGACCTACTCATCTAATAATACGTTAGGAAACAAACAATTCATTGATAGTCCAAGGTTAAATAACGTAGGTACAAATCGTATCGGATGTGTATCGTTTGTAACTACACTACTCTGCTAGAAAACAATCCCTACTCTTACAACGGCAGCTCATCTGTAAAGACCGATAGTCGTAAGTTTTAGAGTAACAAAAACCCACTATCCCACTATCCTAAATAAACACACGCACACACTTTATTTAGAATATCTTAATTGTGTGTGTAATTTATTTTCGACGTCGTAATGAATGGGATAGTAGAGTAGAACGAGGAGTGCTCGACGAGAGTGCGGATCGACTTGTTATGCGACCTTCAGCAATAGCTGTAGTGTTGAAACTTTCAGCCAGTTAGTCAGTGGTGTTGAACGCCGTGAATCAGACTGTATTGGTGGTTAACGTGCCGCACGACTGAAATAGTTAGTGCAGTCGAGTAATTAGTACCGTGAACATGTTACGTCTTCGAACTTGGCATCGGAACATACATTAATTTTAGGTCTCGTAGACCTAAATATTGTAGCGACGAGTCGAAGGAGGAAAATTACAAGTTACGTGTGCGTGCTTTTTGTGATCATCTATTTATACATTTTTAATTATTTATGTGTTTTTATTAACAAGTGTGTGCTGAGAATATTTGCTTGGAGTTTATTCGCGTGTTCACTAGTGTCAGTCAGTGTACTAATTATAGCGTCCTCACCGTTTATACTTGGATTTCATTTTGAAGTGAGTAGAAACCTATTTATTCAAAAGCTGAGCCATCAATCTCTGATCACTGTTGATAAAAAATATACAATTAATTATCTCAAAAATATTTTTTATTAAGTACCTTGTATACCTACCCTGTACAGAATGGACAATGTGTTTTCTATACTGAGATCAAATTTTCATATAAATTTTCAACTCATTCTAAGTACCTACGTACAAAATAGTTATCTACACAAGGTAAAAAATATACTCAGAGGTACTTTTAAAAAACGTATATAATTTTCCGGCGCATGAAATGCACCTATTTAGGTATAAGTACCTACGTAGCTAATTACAATGAAATATATAACAGTTGCTATTTACTTAATATTAAAGTTCTTTATGCCTAATATGAGAATACAACATAATCTTGCTGTATAGATTTTGCAAACATTCATGTCGTACAAATGTTAGTGTTGTTCTTAGATATTTTTTTTTTATTTTAATATTATATATACAACATGTTTTTTTTCTTTGTGCATTTGTGAGGGATAATAGAAAAATAAACCTATTATTTTAAAACTATGTGTACATAATGCTGACAACGAAATACCATTTGGATATAATTTTAACAGAACAATACAAAAGTGGTTGAGGCCACAATTAATCTGTGCACAATATTCACATGAAATAAAAGTAGGCTAATTACTTGCAGACGGATTTTGAGATCAAGCCGAGGCGCCAGAGACTGCAACGATTGTTGGAACACCACCAGTCCGTAGCCACAGATTACGTAGCGTCAGTAAACAGGGATAGCCATAGTCTGCTTACGCCAAGTGCGTCATTCTCGATATTTGTCTTTTACTATCTCAGCAACAATGTCCCTAGGGATCATGGTCGCACTTGCCGTCTTCGTGAGCGCCGCCTTCGCGCTCCTACCCGGCCGTCTGCTGAAGTACACGTAGACATTGTACACCAGTTGCCTGGTATCTGCTGGTAGTTCTACATGCGAGTCGTCTGTCCCGTCTGCCATTTTTCCGTTATAAAGTCTTCTCCAACTGAACATTGTCCATGCGGTCATTGGCTCGTCTCCGTATTGCGCCGTTTTGACGTTCAAATGGATATCGAAACTTCTCAGATAATAGCTTTTCGGTATCCTTTAAATTGCTGTTGTATGCGCTCGATGTACCTCGTAGTACTGATTTAATTATATGTATATTTTGAAGATTTTGTATCTCTGATCAAAATTTAAAATTAGATTTAATATCTTATATATAAATAGATTTGTTGACAGTGTATTCACTCCGAATATATCCGTTCAAGCGGACAGGCACCCGAGTACTGGTGCTTCAATGGTTCCTGAAGACAACATTCGCAATCAAGTCACACTTGAGACATCCGTTTTGTTACAAACGTGATCACCATGCTGTAGGTACAAATGAAAGATAGGTACTATGCAAGTAGACCAAGATGTACCGAATTTGTATTCACCCAAGCATTTCTATTGACAACCTTGGCCAGTGATAGCATATCCTCCGTTATAATATACCTAATAAAATTATATTGCACATACTTACTTAGCTTATACGTACATCGCCATTTTAAAATACCGTTGGGTTAATAATTTAAAACGGCGGGGCTAGGACTGTATTATTTATTAATCAAGTATTATATTAAGCGACGATAATTTCCTTTTATAACATTTTCTGAATTAGGAAAAGAATACTTATGAAGAAGGAAATAAACTTTACTCCGTTAGACTTTCCTGGTTATTTCGCGTTTAGAGAGAAAACGGTTTTTTTTTTCGTCTTTTTAACTGCGAAAAATTGCGTTGAAAGCTATTATGCACGAATCTATAAGTACCTTAATCAATGGCCAAATAACAATGAAGACCTAAACTGCAAGAAGTTAATAAGCAGTGTAAAAAATATCTAGTAAAGAGATTCCGATGTCGAGTTGAGGTGATTTAGTTTAAAATAAGAATTATCGGAATGTAACGTGTGACTCAATCTATTATCAACATCTTTGTTAAAGCTATAATAATACTAAGGTAGTCACAAACTTAATGCGTTATGATTTCCCTGCTCTTATTGTTAGGTAAGCATAAGTATTTACTAGTGAATATCACAAACCTGAGTACAAGTTGATAAAATTCAGCTTCGTTTTAAAATAAAATATCGTTCTTTATGACTTTTTGCGAGTCAAAAATGTTGTTCACCTTGACTATATAAAAATCCCAAGTTCTTTTTTGCTTTTTTATAATAGTATCACGTGCTAAACGTAGGTATAGTCGATCAAGAAATACCTGTATCAATTTAGACAAAAACTCCTATTTCATAAAAAGATCATTAAGGCTGAGATTTATAATAGACTTGAAGCTACGTCACTAGAAACCACTAAGATTCTAACGTAAAATATTATAATCTTAAAAATAAAAAAGAGATGATATAAATCTGTTTAAAGCGTAGATATAAATAATTCCCTCATGTTATTTTGTCATATTTAATTTGTGGGTGTGGCCATATTTCATTTCATTTCTAAAAGAAAAATAGAAACATATTGTTCTAAATATTGCCGAATGGGCAGAAATCATTTTCTTTTTCTTTCGTTCATTAAACTTGTATATTCAAATTAACTTTATCAGTTCTATATTCAAATTAATAACAATGGCCGCTAACGTACCATATAATACCAACGTTATCCACAATATTTAACGACAAAGACAGCAAGACGTCACAGCGATATATTGTCACCTGATTGTCACACTTCTATATTGTTAGACTAGCTGTTGGCCGCGACTTCGTCCGCGTGGTATTTAACAAAGACAACCGTTGACAACAGCCTGCTCGCCCATTCTGAGCCCGCGGGACGCATCAATCAGGCGCTGCGCTGCAACATTGGTTTTAATTTTTTTTCTAAAATAAAAGTAGCCTAAGTTACTCCTAGTTACATCAGCTATCTGCTAGTGAAAGTCCCGTCAAAATCGGTCCAGCCATTTCAGCGATTAGCCGGAACAAACAGACAGACAGACAAAAATTGTAAAAAATGTTGTTTCGGTATAGGTAACGTGTATACATCCAAATGCACTTAATAAAAAGCGGTTATTTTAATATTGCAAACAGACACTCCAATTTTATTTACATGTATAGATATGCTTACTAAGCATTGGGTATGTACTCTTAATGCATACAAAAATTATGAAAAATTGCAAAATAAAAATCCAATGATTTTCATGTCCATATTAGAAAAAAAAAGATAATTCCTACTCTCCCTTCTCGTGATAGATCACTTTAAAAATAATAACGACATTAAGTAGTAATAAAAAAAACAACCTAAAACAATGAGAATACCGGATAGTGGCGTCGCCAAACACATCCCAATAGGTGGAACGCAAAGATTAAAATATAAAAATCACAAACACAAAAGAGCTTAAAACACTAAAACACCTTGATTATTAAATAAATAATGTTCTAAACATGAATTACGTACTGTATTGGCCACAACCATGAACCAATTTCATGTAACCAAAATAAAACATACTGGATAAGGTCACGCAAACTCAGGTCTATTTGTCACCCATGACATCTCTATTCAAGTTCCTTTGCCGGGTTGTTAACTAGACATAGTTACACTTTTCATTAAATCGAGGCTATATTATTGCGCCGTGAACTGTTTTGGTTTCAAATATACCTAAGCGTCATGTAACGGTATTTCAGTTGAATAGGATGAAACAGTTGGCGGAAATTATTGCCGAACGGACAATGATGGTGTTAACAATTTTGCGGTTGTTGGCGCTGAAATAATGTCACCGTCCTCAACGCAATTTTTTACATAGATTTATTTTTTACCGGTAAAATCGGCCATGGTGTATTTTTTTTTAATTTTGTTACAGTAGATTTGCTCAAAAAGTAATCAGTTCTGCGGATATAAAATAAGAGCCGTGTTACCAGTTAGAATGCGACGTAATAGCATTGGTTAGTTTGTCAAAGTAACATGATGTAATTTTGCTATTACATCAGAAGGTAAACTACTTACAAATAGGGTTAATAGGGTTTCCTCTAGAATGCATTGCGGAAAGTTGAATGACACATCACAAAAGGTAGGTATCATTCACGTTGCTATAATTGAGTGCACACTTATGTATTTATACATATAAAATGCGGAAAATAAAATCAATATCTATCTGTGTTT
Source organism: Pheosia tremula (assembly GCA_905333125.1). Classification (NCBI taxonomy): domain Eukaryota; kingdom Metazoa; phylum Arthropoda; class Insecta; order Lepidoptera; family Notodontidae; genus Pheosia; species Pheosia tremula. The sequence continues at coordinate 5,520,187 of HG995404.1, read as the reverse complement.
ATGATTTGACGAAACCTACGAAATATCAAATTGGAATCTGCATTCTTACGTTTTCCTCAATGCCCCAGCGTTTCCTCGTTTTTTTATTCGTAAAAATGCCGTTATCCGATCAACTTAGGGGTATTGTCTCTTATTCAGAAACTGTGTTGTTTGTTATTTTTGATTTGGTGTTTGTATTCTTGTTTAATTTTGTTTTGATGATTAATTTATTTTGATAAAGTTTCGATTATTAAGTTCAAAATGTTTCTCGATATATAGATTTTATAACCAACATTTTATAGATACAGTATCTGCATGAAACCTGAATAACAGCATCTCATAGAATGTTATGCTCCCATTTGGGACATTATAATAGATACTTATGAAAATACCGAGTAGTTACTTTGGCCATTTAAAAATGGCGAGTGGAGGCGTGTTATTTACTGATAATATTGACCGGGGCACGAATTTATGATTTTAAAACCTATTTATGTTTGTTAATCTGTTTTGTGAAAGCTGCCTATCGCTATCCACGACTACTTTCGTCCATGTTCTTGATGATTCTTGCGAAAGATCTGTTTGAAATGATTTCGTTTATTTGAAGTGTAAAAATGAAATTATATTTTCTTCGAATTTTTAAAGAATACTGGTCACAGAATTGGTATACCAGTTGTTGAAGTAATACTTGACATAGATTTCTAGGCACTCGACATTAAACATTATCACATCTTGGTAATAAACGAAACTGCATTGATTGCAGCATGTCATGCGTATCTATAGGCAACTGTAGTTGATCGGGACGTCAACGTTCGAATAATGTAATCTGAAACAGGGATTAGTCCAGACGAGGTCCATGACTCAGACTATGATTGACTGAGAGATATGACTCAGCGCTAGTGAAAAATTTGAACTTTCGTTGGTTGGAAGACCTTGCATTTACCGTGCCTCCTTTGAAATAACGATTGCACAAGCAAAACTAGCGTTGATTTTGATCAAAATGTTTCACATACTGGCGCCCTAGTTTTAGGAAACTACTTGTAAGCAGATCACACACTGCTAGTGTTGCAGATGCTGGCTCAACTAAAAATAAATGGTGTAGACAGAGCAGACAGCTCTCAAAACTATAAGTACGATGATCAAAAGCCATATGTTCAACAAACGCTTATAATGGGCTGCTCTCTGGGTTAGCACCTGCGTCCGTCCCACTCGCACGTGCTCAAACCAGCTGTTACTGTTCCGCATCGTCTCGACAAACATGAGCTCAATATATGCAGGTTTGATCCGATTCAAAACTTTTAAAATGGTCTTGCTACAAATCAGTCAGTAGTATGAGTCGGCAATTACTCTATCAGATTTACTCCTGAGAGCTTCGGTTTTATTTTTCTGTAGAAAAAAGATATGTTCATTGTCTACGTAACGAATTTTGAATTCATCGAATTCGAATTAAAGACTTGCTATTCGTACGATGATCTCACCGATCGTCAATCTTGACAATGCAAAGGACCGGTCGTTCGCGGGGTGCGGTATGGGACGGGACGGGGACTCTGCTGCAGGGTTTCGTGCGATTCACGCCGCTCGGCGCACGTCGTCGTACAACCCACAGTCAGTAGTCAGTGCGACAGTTGGCCGCTCAATGCGCGGCGCGCGCGCCTCATCCTCGAATTCTTCCTACATTCCTCAAATTCGACTAGTCAAAATGAAGTTTAGTGTTTGCTGTAACAAACGGAGATGTGTGTTTGTGCAATTTGAAAACAGTGGATTAGTTCAGTAATCGTTACTCGCTACGGTCCAAAGAACAATGCTGTGGGAAAAAATAACGTTCAGCTGGCATCGGCATTCGTTCCCAGCTACCTACCTTACCTCTCGCCCCGCACGGGCCGGGTACCGGGTTCAATGCGCCTCTCTGCGTTTATTCATCGTTTGTGGGAAAAGTTGACCCTCGTTTTTAAAAATTATTGTTAACGAATTCACACGCCTCGTGTTGTAGTTAATACCGCATCTTAGAAGATCAAATTATTAGTCATACTTGTGATGTGCAACTTAAAACTTAATTAGTCCTATGTACTTAAAACTGACTTTTGTTTCTAGTGAGGCAGCCAGTGCAAATACTTAATGTTTTATGCGCCAATTGCCAAGGTCGCAAAATTCCGCAGACCTAAACTATTTATTCTGGGCTTTGCCATGTTTGTTGAGTTTCAATTCCGTCGAAATTATTATCTTACTGTACTTACTGCGGATAGAACATTTATCAGAAGAGGACAGTACTCTGGTATTGGGCAACAAGTTTGGTTGATGAATGAAATTTAAATCTGTGTGCGGATACGCTCGCCGTAATGTGAAGAGTGATGACGCAAAACGGGATGTGGATTTAGCAAGTATAGTGGTTTTATGCAGTCCAGTGCAGTGTTTGTTCTGAAGACATTGTTCACGTAGGAAGTGCTGCACGATGGGGAACCAAGGTTCATCAGCGCACGAGCCGTTCGATCGAGCCCAGGCGGCCGCAAACCCCGACCTCAAAATGGTACATTCATTCATTATCCTTCATTTACAATTCATTATTCAAACTTGAGTCATTGAATGTTTAACGATATTTTATGCTTAATGTATTTTACGGTTGCGCTATGGTCATCGCTTTTGTTCTCGAGGTTCATACCTCACGTAGTTTCCTACTGTTTATGCAACAGATAAAATTTCAAAGACGTCATCGTGCTGATAGGTAGCTAGGCAACATCTAAGCGATTTGGTATTATTATTGCTTTTCCATAATATCATTTATTGGAGAAATTACGAATTTTGAGTTCTTTTTCCCTGCACGTCGTACGGTTTGTCGCTAAATGTGCCTTATGTAATTGTAATAGAATCTATAGTTGGTAAACACCAAAACTGACAATGTGTCAAGTACTCCTAAGCTGGTTCTGTTAAGGACCCACTTAAGAATGGATACAATTAGGTTGTTAAATGATCTAATGCTTGTACATCTGTTCAGTGGGTCATTAGTAAATTAGATCAAAATAAACCTAATCTACCTCATGTACACATCACACAATAAAAACATCCAATTAACTTAGTAGGCAAAATGGGTGCAGATTTGAAAAATAGAATACGTTTCTCTACTGACTGATGGAAACTGCCATTCGTGAATATAGTACTTACCTAGTTGTTGCGTTATTTTATACTTAGTCAACTTATTGTCCACTTTGTATAGGCAAGGCAAGTGAACAGCATCCCAAGCGGACGATATTTAAAACTGCAGGGAATCGACATAAAACAAGTAACTTGAAGTTAAGAAAGAATTTACCCAAATAACACATGATTGGACCAAGCACGCAACCGAAAAAGACAGCAATAACAATACCCGTGCCTGACATCCCTAAGTTTCTTAGGCTGGGTCCACATGGTAACGACTTGTACTGCACAACGTGTGGACGTGGTCGCAGACTTCAACATCGACGTCCACACGTCTCGTTTGCGCAGACCAAGTCGGTTTCAGGTGTTATAAATGACAATAAGAATATATTTTTTCACAGAGGACACAATATAATTACTTGCAACACCGCATTAAGCTACTGTTTAATTATCGGTCATGATTATTGATGATGTTGTGTAGGTAGGAACTAGGAAGTAATTATCAATATCTTGGATTGTTCTCCGTGGTAAAAATTATCCATCCTACATGATGTGGTTGTTTCTACATAGGTAGGTAGGTACCTACTTTATTTCAAATTCATATGTATTGGTATCTGTCTACCTATTGATAATTAACCATCCAAGTAGCCCAGGAAACCATGAAAACTTCGCGGAGATAACGGTTACCCGATACCGAGTTGTGTTCGGGCGTCAGTCACAAATACCAGGTTATTAGATGTCCCGACATAGACAAATTTTAAACTGGCGATAGTGCTTATCAGACGGCAAATACTTACATCCAATGTGAAGTATTTAATCTTATCTCCTGACGAAATTACAATTTGTTTAGTTTTATATCTCTACATTATGAAATAAGGTATTTTGGAGGTCCAAATAATAGTGTTATGTAGCTGTTCTGTTATGAAGCACTTCTATGTTTACTTATATAAATATTTACGGTTATTATTTACAGGATTGCCTTCATTTACATTGCGTATTATATACTTATGTTAGGTGTTATGTCAAGAATTCACCTAATGTGTTGAATAAATTTATTCTGTCGTAAACTTTATAAAACAACATGAATATTGTGTCCACTCCTATTTTGTATTTGTCATACCTAGGTACTAGTTAACTTTTTGGTATTGTTCTTCCTTTTGTTCTATGTAAGATTTACTTTTTGTCCAATGTTAGATTATATGTGATCAAAGGGATTTTAATTAGGTATTAATAGTTATTTTTATATTTACACAAAGATAACTTTATCCTCAAAGCTTATTACCCCTAATTTATTAATAAGGAAAACATAATTATGAAAACAAGGAAAATTAATTGGTTTGCCTACCGCTTACCAGAAACACGTGTTGCATTTCTTTGTACTATTGTAACACAACTAAGTATGTATGTACCATACTAGCTGCGCCCGGCGGTGTTACCCGCGATAAAAAGAATGAAAATTTAAAACAATTCTATCCCACGGGAACCATACATTTTACCGGAATAAAAAGTAGCCTATGTACTATTCCAGACTGTAATCTATCTCTGTGCCAAATTTCATCCAGATCCGTTTACCCGTTTTGGCGTGATTGAGTAACAAACATCCATCTATCCATCCATCCAAACTTTCACATTTATAATATTAGTGAGATTATGAAGAATTTAAGGTATTTATATGTATGTTGTACATCTTGAAACAAGTACCTACATACCTAAGTATCCATGATTCATCTATCACTCATAATCTATACTAATATTATAAATGTGAAAGTTTGGATGGATGTTTGTTACTCTTTCACGCCATAACGGCTGAACGGATCTGGTTGAAATTTGGTACAGAGATAGATTATAGTCTGGAATAGCACTTAGGCTACTTTTTATCCCGGTAAAAAGGACATACTTTTTAATCGCGGGTAACATCGCGGGGCGCAGCTAGTTATTAAATATTTTTGTTTACCCAAATCATTGTTTCTAATACCACACGAATTTTGATATTATGACTCAGTTAGCTTCGCTCCCCGACTAACTTATCGTCATCATTATAGAAATTATGAGACAAAAAATATACTAGATTTTGATCCTGTTATAACACCATGGAAACTTAGATCAAAACACGTACTGTAGTTTTCCCACGATGCCCGAATAGAAGGACACAAGTTCCAAAAATGGCTGAATCGGTTCCCGTGTCGACAATAATTTACACACGACAAAATAACAGCGATATGATGTATAAAGGGGTGTAATCCTGAGTGTAAATGGAACTTGACACAAAGTGTGTTGTGTTACAGAAGTCTTCTGTCCGCTCATCGCTGAGGCGCGCGCGCGCGGGCGGTGCGCTGTCGCCGCCGCGCGCCGGCATGGAGCGGCTGCGGCGCTCGTTCCGCGAGTCCTTCCGCCGGCGCAAGGGCTCGCCGCCTGAGTCCGCGCGCCCGCACCAGTGGCACGCCGACGAGGCGGCCGTGAGGGCCGGCACCTGCACCTTCCCCGTCAAATACCTCGGCTGCGTCGAAGTGTTCGAGTCCAGGGGCATGCAGGTCTGCGAGGAGGCGATCAAGCTGCTACGGGTGAGTGAAAGCTGGATACTGAGAGCGAGCTTGAGTGCACTCGTGAATGCCGTTCTACTATATTGACATCTCAAGGGTACCTAGCTAATTTAGGGCAAAGCGGGTTAGTAGCTAACGTCTGAACACGGGCGCTCCAGGCTTCATTTGTATAACAGGACATTGATAGCCAAAAAATAGTTTATGGGCATGCAGATTTTTATGCTACGATCTTGTTCGTGAGTGGTGTTCGGATCCAAATGTGAAGATACCTACTCCTCTTCGATATGAAGGCTAAGCCCGCTCGAATCTCATACATTTGAGTGCTCAAGAAAACTATTTGCTTGCTTTAAGGTTGTGGATTTGTGCACCTCTAAGTATTCGTATTAAGTTACTTCGGATGAGTCAGTGAAATAAACATACCGCCGCGAATCTTGCTCAGAGCACGTTTAGTATCATCAGCTATTCCGTAATCCAGTATGTAGGTATATTCTGTTTTGCGATTAAAAACTGAGTACGGATAAGAAAACCTACGTCATCAAAATCATACAAAAAAAAAAACTCCGTAACATCATCTCGTATTGTATACGAAATAACTTGACCTGCCTGTGCTAAAACATCCTAACCTAACACAATAATATTGCGTAAGCCACGATCGATTACACCAACATCTGTTCACATACCTACTATCTGGGTTATTATACGTTCATATTACTCGTTGTATGCAAATAGTTAACACCTGTATTACCGACATGGGCCCTGTGTCGAGGCTATCGCAATGTTGTTCAAACGTCGGATAGTCCGTCGGCCTTGGCCAGCCCACTCGCTATGATGCCGCACATTCGCAAGCCATCAAAACGAATCGATGTAGCCTATGTAGGTTCCTATTCATGTTTTCTGTTTGCTGGCAGCCATTGTGTCTGCGATGCAATGGCGCATACAATACTCTCGTTTCGACACAAAATCTCAGTAGTTTAAAATTACAATGTCGAGGCAACATCATAGATATACCTTTAATTCATACAACTCAACATGATAATTTATACGTAAGGAAGATTGAAGACGCTTAGGTCACTATACGACTGTCCACAGTTGCAGTCAATTGAATCGGTGCCGAAAAATCGGAATGCCACATGATTTTAATTTAACTCAATGTAAACGAATCTCAGTGATTGATACAAATTGACTTGTAGCGTACCTACCTCGCTACACTATTATTTTTCCCACTGTCTTTATACCTTACTATCTGTGACCCATAAGATTTAATCGTTTATATTATTTATTTTGATTCGCTCTTGTAATTTTATCACTCCGTTTATCCTCCACTAGTTGTGACCCTCAACTTTTAAATGTATATATGTTTTTTGTTTAATAAATTATTGGTACTTCTCTCTGGACTCGTTTTACTTACGACGCACCTTCAAGACTTGGGAGCCACAGCCTCCCACATTGGTGACCCCGAAGAAAGAACACTATCAATCATCACTATGGATAACAAACCAGCGCCCGCTCATGAAGAAACCAACACCAGCGATGTCTTCACCGTGTCACTCCAAGGCACCATTCCGCTATTCTGGCGTGACAGACCCAGGCACTGGTTTCTACAATACGAAGCTGCCATCGCCGCTCAGAAGATCGCTGACAAGCAAAAATTCAACATAGCTGTCACTAAACTGCAGAAATGCGACGTGGATAAAGTCAGCGACCTCATCGCCAACCCACCAGCTACAGGAAGTTACGCTGCTCTGAAGGATCGACTCATCTCGGTATACGCAGAGTCAAAACACCAGCAGCTCCAAAAACTCCTCAACGGCATCGAACTCGGCGACCAGAAGCCCACTCAACTGCTCAGAAGAATGCGCGAGCTGGGCAACAACCTCATCACCGAGGAAGCATTAGGAGTTATGTGGCTTAATCAAATGCCCGCACAAGTCCGCGCCGTGCTCTCTATCAACTCAACGTCGACCAATGACGAGCTCGCTGCCATGGCCGACAAAATGATAGAGCACCTGTTCAGTCCGAGCATCGCCGCAGTCACAGCGAAAACAGAACACACGAGCACCACAAACACCAACACCTCGACCAGTACAGAATTCGGGTTGCTATCCAAGCAACTCGAAAAGATGTCATTGGAAATCGCCGAGCTACGCAGCCATCACCAACGGTCTCGTCGAGGTACCAACCGTGGACAATCTCCATTCGCACACCACTCCCGCGTGCGTTCAAGAACACCGACGCCGGCCCCCACCCGTGGCCACCGCAGGCTCGACGACGACCGATTGTGTTGGTACCACTACAAGTTTGGTGATTCTGCGCGTCGCTGCGAGTCTCCGTGTTTAAAGAAGCAGGAAAACTAAACCGAACATCGACATTGGCGGGCATCGATGTTTTTAATACAAGCCACCGCCTATGCGTCGTCGACATAGCAACCAGAGAGAGATTCCTCGTCGATACCGGAGCCGACATATCAGTGTTGGCGGCAAAAAGAAAAAATCCTCGCAACATGGACAACACAACGTACAATCTGTTTGCCGCAAACAACACACCGATACGTACCTACGGAGAGCGTACACTCGAGCTCGACCTAGGTTTACGTAGAAAATTCAAATGGACATTCATCATCGCCGATGTCAAAACATCAATACTGGGTGCAGATTTTCTACGTCATTTCAAGCTACTTGTCGACCTTCATCGCCGTAAGCTATCGGATAGCACGACAGACATCACCGTTAACGCCATAAAAATCCACAACGACGAACCAGCTGTGTTCCTGCTAAGCCGCAACCACGAATACCACGACATCCTCATGCGGTATCCAGATGTACTCCGGCCCATGTCACTGAAGACTCCGGCGAAGCACAATGTAACTCACCACATTGAAACGACTGGCCCGCCCATATACTCGCGGCCACGCCCACTTCCGCCCGATAAACACAAAGCGGCCAAACTCGAATTCGAACGAATGATGGAGATGGGAATATGTAAACCATCGAACAGCCCATGGGCCAGCCCGCTGCACGTAGTCAAGAAGAAGGATGGGTCACTACGTGTTTGCGGCGACTACCGCCGACTTAACGCCGCGTCTGTACCCGATCGCTATCCTATTCCACGAATTCAAGATTTTACGTACCAACTACACGGGAAAACAATATTTTCGAAGCTCGATATGAAGATGGCCTACTTTTGGATACCAATTGAAAAAGAAGATGCACCGAAGACTGCCATTATAACACCTTTTGGCCTCTTCGAATTTAATTGCATGACGTTTGGTTTACGAAACTCGGGCCAAACGTTCCAACGCTTCATGCACGAGGTACTCAGGGGCCTAGACGACTTCGTTTTCTGTTTTGTGGACGATCTCCTGGTCTACTCTTCCAACCCCGAAGATCATCAGCACCACCTCGACCAAGTTCTACAACGTCTAAACTCCTACGGCGTTACTCTTAACATCGATAAATGCGAGTTCGGAAGAGAAAAGATCACTTTCCTAGGATATGAAGTTTCAAGCGAAGGCATCAAACCCACAGAAGAAAGAATTCAAGCAATATGTAATTATCCTAAACCACAGAACATACAAGAATTAAGAAGATTCCTCGGCATGCTAAATTTTTACCGCAGCTGCCTTCCTCACCACGCAGAACATCAACACGAACTGAACAAGTATTTACACAATACTAAGAAGAATGATAAAACTCCTATAACGTGGACGCCGCAAGCTGAAACCGCCTTTGAGACATGCCGACAAAGCATACTCGGGGCGACTCTACTCACGCATCCGGTACACAACGCCACGTTGTGTCTACTCACCGACGCATCGGATACAAGTTTGGGCGCCGTACTCCAACAGAAGATCAATAATGTTTGGAAACCACTGGCTTTCTTCTCCAAGTCCATGAGTGAGACGCAACGCCGCTACAGTGTGTACGATCGCGAATTACTTGCAATGTACACAGCTGTAAAACATCTTCGTCGACTGATAGAGGGCAATGACCTCACCATATGCACTGACCACAAGCCGCTTACATACGCGCTTACAAGAGGCCCAAACAGCACCGATACGCCGCGACGAGAACGTCAACTTCATTTCATCAGCCAGTTCTGCACTACCATCAAGCACCTCCACGGCCAACAAAACCAAGTTGCCGACGCGTTATCACGAATTAACGAAATTCAATGTCCGGCAAACATCGACTACGAAAAGTTGGCGGAAGATCAAGAGAGCGACTATGAACTGACAAAGCTGCGAACAAAAACAAATTTAAAGTTCACGTCAATTACCCTACCCGGCTGTCGGCGACCAATCACGTGCGAGGTATCTACAAATAACGTTCGGCCGTATCTACCCGTGACTTATCGTGTTGCAGCATTCAAAGCGCAACACGAACTTAGTCATCCCGGGGTGAGAACAACGAGGAAGATCATGCGAACGAAGTTTTTCTGGCCTTCGATGAACAAAGACGTCGGCACTTGGACAAAATCATGCATTGGATGCCAACGTGCTAAAATCCATCGTCACGTCGTCAGTCCTCTCGGCGAGTTCCCCGCATCTGAACGTTTCGAACACACCCACATAGATATAGTCGGACCGTTGCCGCCATCAAACGACTACAGATACTGCGTGACGATGATCGACCGCAGATCCAAGTGGCCCGAAGCAATACCTACACGCGATATAACTGCCGAGACTGTCGCACAAGCTCTGTACGAGGGATGGATCGCACGATTTGGATGTCCATTACGCATCACGTCAGACCAAGGCCGTCAGTTCGAGTCAGCACTTTTTAACGCACTGATGAAGAGGTTCGGCATCACAAGAATACGTACCACCGCATTCCATCCTCAAGCCAACGGCCAAGTTGAAAGATGGCATCGCTCACTCAAAGCAGCACTCATGGCCAAGGGCGCTGGCGCCAGCTGGAGTCAAGAACTACCCACCGTTCTCCTGGGCCTGCGCACCGCTCTACGTGAAGATACTAACGTCAGCCCGGCCCTCATGACTTACGGATCTACCTTGCGACTGCCTTCCGATTTTTTCGTGCCTACAAAGCCAAAAATCGAAGATAGCGAGTTCGTCCGTCAGCTGACCGAAACAATGGCAGCTTACTCCCCGGTCCAGAAGACACGCGTGTATAACAAGGACACATTCGTCTACAAGGATTTAGCAACGTGCAGTCATGTGTTTCTTCGCAACGATACCGTTCGGAGCCCACTGACCCCACCATATGACGGGCCATACCAAGTCCTGGATCGTGACAGCAAGACCTTCAAAATCCAGCTACCACTGCGCACAACAGTGGTATCAATAGACAGAATCAAACCCGCACATCTGTTCAGTGAAGATAACGAATTGACACCAGGAACCACTGCACCTACGCCGCAAGCTTCAACTACGAAGTCAGAACTCCAGCCGAGATCTACTGGATCAACGCAGTCGACGCCAGCGCCGAGTGAACGTTACGTCACGCGATCCGGCCGTGCAGTGAAACCGAATGTACGCTTCGCTAGAGGGGGAGTACTGTAGCGTACCTACCTCGCTACACTATTATTTTTCCCACTGTCTTTATACCTTACTATCTGTGACCCATAAGATTTAATCGTTTATATTATTTATTTTGATTCGCTCTTGTAATTTTATCACTCCGTTTATCCTCCACTAGTTGTGACCCTCAACTTTTAAATGTATATATGTTTTTTGTTTAATAAATTATTGGTACTTCTCTCTGGACTCGTTTTACTTACGACGCACCTTCAAGACTTGGGAGCCACAGCCTCCCACAGACTGTTTGTTTATTTATGATTTGTATGTTTTGTTTACACACTCAAATAGTTTATAGAGATGCTCGTAGTGAAATTATTCGCGCTCATATGATTACGTTATGTTGTCTATTTTTTGTATACATGTGTTTAAATGATTGATGTGTATGATTGCAGAGTTCCCGGCGGCGGCCGGTCCGAGCCGTGCTGCACGTGAGCGGCGACGGACTGCGCGTGGTGGAGGAGGAGACCAAGGGGCTCATCGTGGACCAGACTATTGAGAAGGTCTCCTTCTGCGCGCCGGATAGAAACCATGAACGGGGATTCAGGTGAGTTACTTTTTGTCCAGTTCAGAGGTTCATTTTGCTCCAGCAGATAATTGCATAACTTGATTATAAATAACATTTACTGGTAGTGAAAGTAAATTAGGTACGTAGTACAGATAGATACAAGTGTTATAGTACTAATTGAAAAATAGTATGAATATGTAAAGATGACAGAATAACAAAAAAATGGTTGGCGAACATCCACACTTGGAGTGAAACATACCATAATAAATAGCGTCGCTTAGTTAATTTGGCTTCCAATCGGAGGTTCCCTAGAGATTAGCATGTCAATTTTTCGATTGCTCAAAAATATAAAAGATCTTTAAAAAAAAGAGCAACCATGGAGTTTCTTGCCCGTTCTTCTCCATAGAACGGCATTCAAAGTATAGTATTATGTAACATTTGACGATTCATAAGTACTAGTACTTAATGGTCTATGTAAATAAAAAATATTCTGATTCTGATTCTGAATAGGCACGTTGGCCGATCGGCTTTATATCGATAAAGCCGCGAGTAAAATTTGACCTTGCGTAGAAGCCTCCAGGGGGGCATTGATAGGGCATACAGTGATAGTGTTGGTGGCCGGCAGCTACATATGCCGCGACGGCACGACGCGGCGCTGGATGTGCCACGGCTTCCTGGCGGCGCGCGACAGCGGCGAGCGGCTGTCGCACGCGGTGGGCTGCGCCTTCGCCGCCTGCCTCGAGCGCAAGCAGCGCCGCGACAAGGAGTGCGCCGTGTCCATGAGCATCGACGCCGCCAGCCACGCCTTCACCAGGCAGGGCTCCTTCCGCAAATCAGGTCCGGCACCAGCCAATATCGATCTACTGGTTGTTTCAAATAACTTTTCGGTTGTACTTAGATTGATAGAGATATTCTATAACCGCGGTTCAGTCGACCAACCAGAACGGGTTGTTATTGATAATTTGATATAATACTTATATATATTTTTGTTTTTTGTAATTGTTTGACACCGTGTATGTCGCCTTAGTTCTACATTATTTTGGGGTTTTCACCGGTCCCATCTAGACCGACTGCGCTGCATAGCGAGACTTTTAAACAGCATACAAATAATTTTTAAGCGAATTAAACTTAGTGGTGTTGATTCTCTGATAATGGAATGACCGAGTTTTTAGTATCGTGTTTCGTTGTGATAAACAAAGGAATACCATCGGCCTCGCGTCAGTTTTACGATTGTTCTCACGGATGCAATGTTTCGTCAGGCATAACCGCCCGTCGCGTGTCCGAAGCGGACGCGGGTACCGGTGGGGGCGGCGGTGGTGGCGGCGGCGGCGTGGTCGGGTTCGGTGGCGGCGCGGTGGTGAGCAGCGGCGGCGGCGGTGGTGGCGGCGGTACCGGGGGTGGCGGCGTGGAGGCGCCCCCGGCCCCGCGCGCCGCGCCGCTCAACCCGTTCGCGGTGGAGCGCCCCCACGCCGCGCCGCACCTGCTGGAGCGACAGGGCTCCTTCAGAGGATTCGCGCATCTCAATAATAGGTATGTACTCTCGTACTTACTGAACAGTAAGCATGAAAGCACGCTAACACTGTCATTCTTATTTATGATGTTTGTGGTGTCCGCGGCACAAAAGATGCTTACACTACCGTAAGTCTACGAAAAATATTGTTGTTGTGTTACAACCGGTATTATTGTTTTCTATCTCAACGTGTGCGCGTTCCATAAAATATTATTGTAATATTAAAATGGTTCCCAGACAGTTCCCAGCATACATGTGAAGCTCGCCATTACTATCCAACGCACCTAGACTGCGTCAAACTCATATAGACATAGCTGTTATTCTTTTTAAATGGATATTTACTTGATACCGGTGACATAATAAAAAATATCGTATCTTTTTTTTACAGTTCTCCGTTCAAGCGGCAGATGTCGCTGCGTATAAGCGAACTGCCCTCCAACCTGGAGCGGCAGCGCGCCGGGCTCGGCTCGCCGCCGCCCGACAACAAGCCCGAAGCGCCCGCACAGGTTAGTTCATTTCCTTGTGTTATAGTCTCAATGTAAAGTATCTTATAGGAGAACAGTCTTTTGGGCTTGGGTCTTGTGGGCATATAACAAGGTTGCATTTAGCGTATATAGTTGGGTAACTTAAATTATAAGACCTGTTATTGTTGGTCTACATGACACAAACAATTATGTTGCCATAAATTTCATATTTTTTAGTATTGCGTTAGGTCATTAAATCCGGCCGTGCAATGGCGCCTATCTATGCGAGTACAGTTATTTTTCGCATACATCATATATATGTATGAATATTCTTTCGCGTCACTCGCCTGAGTGTGACTACGATTTATAAGTGTTGTGTGTGCAGGAGTCTGCAGACCCGGTCGCGGCAATGTGCCAGCAGCTGTCGGCGGGGCTGCGCGCTCTGGCCGAGGAGCCGATAGGGGCGGGGCAGGCGGGCTTAGTGGGGCCGGTGGGGCCAGTGGGGCCGGCGGGCGCGGCCGGGCTGCCGCACCCGGACGCATGGCTGGGCCGCGTGGCGCGCGCGCCGGCGCTGGCGCAGACGGGCCGCGCGGCGTCGTACGCCGGCGCCGGCCCGGGCCCGCGCCTCGACCCCGGCACCAACCCCTTCCTGTCCCCCCTGCCGCCCCCGCCCGCCGCCATGTAGCTGCCGCCCCCCGGTCTCCCCGTGTACGAGCTTGCCGAAGATCTTATGACTCTCGACGCTCCGATCGACTGGGAGTCCCGCGATGAGTAGTCGCGTGATCTCCGGGAACGCTCGTCGGTTCAGCCTCGAGCTTCCCGCCGGCGCGGCGCAAGCTAGCGCCTCGAGTACATACGACCGGACACTACGATTTCGAAAAACGAGGAACCCTTAGCTCGCTTTCGATTTGGATCGGAACCAGCATACCGATTCCGCTCGCACTATAAAATAATGCGAAGCTTGTTGCTTTCTATCGCATTAAGATTATGATACTTTAAATTGTAATGGATGTCACCAATCTTAAAACTATAATACTGATGTACTTACCGAAAACGTTACTTACTATTGAAGAATAACGATTGAATACTAAAGGATGAAGTATGGTTGTAAAATTAAGATAACGAACTAAATAGGAAAAGGGAAAATTTGCGCCTTTTATAAATGAGGCTTGCAAGCACGCAGCTCTGCTAGCCGAGGATTTTTCAATTTCGACTTTATATCTCGACTAGTGCCACTTGAAACATATTAACGGTGGTTATAGATTATTATCGACCATTCAAGAGTGAGATACTACAATGTGCTCAACTTGTTTTAATCGACCATTCGTAAAAAAGCAACTTCGATTTGTATAAATATAACGATGTGATATGAAACGCAAAGCGGGTATTCTACGACAGCAAATGCTTGAAAACACGATTTTTGGTAAACACGTATATAATTTCCTATAATAGTCATAATGATATATTATGCTAATTAATTACAATCATTACCTATGCAAACTTTACTCAATTAATTCATACGTAAAAGTGAACGTAATCATGTGGAAAGATAATTATGAATAGCTGCGTATCAACCGCGCGTGGAGACCATTATTGATCTGAATTATTCTTTCACGCGAAGTTATCGTTGTGTGTTTATCAGCAAGGCAAATGTCAGCGTTCGAACGAGGCTGCTCGAACGGTCTGTACGCACCTAACGACAAACGTTTACAGAAAAGATGGACTATAGTCTATAAAAATTGTATCCAGGTACAGGCTTATTCTCAGTGAGGCTTTATACAATCTGTTTATATTTGTACGGAATAAAACGGTGCCAGTTAGACGTGACCTTTTTATTGGTAATAAACGATACAATGATTAGGTAACTAGGTCAATCAATGATGATGATTCAACTAACAATTTGACAAGTGCTTTTTTGAATCGTCTATGTATCTGTCGGTAGTTACCGAACCAATGGACAATGTTTGTGCTATCAATGTTAGCTAAGATAAATGTAGTACTTAATTCGATAGTTACATCGCACCGTGCTTTTGCGCAGCACAATCACTATAAAATTATAACGCAGTGTTGGTGTATAATACGTATGCCAGTTCCATGATATTCGTCCATACAGTATTAATAGGTCCAAGCGCATTGTTGCCGCGAAGTGTGAAACTAAATAAACGAACAATGCAGTATTTTAATGTTAACATGATTATGTATTATAGGATTTTGGATATATTTTGCCTTTTTTGTACATACTTGTAAAGTTTTAGGGTATTTATGTGTTGGGGTTTTCATAACTATACATTTATAAGATTTTTTAAATAGGTTTTCTGGTCGAACAAACTTATAAATAATCATTAAGTTCATTAGTAATTTTAAATTTCACGTACTTACATTTGCTATTTTTAATTTAATAATTTAGTAACATTAGATAGTTGTTTTATACTGTTATTTTTTTTTTGTTATGACGTGGTCCATTGGCGCATATTTCATGAAAAGTAATATACTTATTCATTGGTTCATTGAATTTTTGAATTATAACATCAACATTTAGTTTTACCCAAAACAGCAATAAAGATTGCATCTCTACATTCCAGATTTCTTTGTTTTTTTTTTAACTCAACTGATAGTGTTAGTTGATATTAAATGCATATCACTGGCTAGCCTTGCATAAATTAGTCGCACTTATGTACTTACGTATTTTTAAATAATATACATAGTAGGTACTTAAAATATAAATGAAAGAAAATACGTGCCCAAAAAAATATTGTATGTACTACACACTTTAGGGTAAATGTAGACTCATTTATAATTTGTAACTCGTTAAATTCAGAAGTCCAAATGCAATGAATTCGCCTCATTTTCTTACGTGGCAATGCTAATTGACCGATAATGGCAGTTGGGTCTATATAACAATATCATACTATACTATGTGATAGATCTAGGATAACGTATATTACGACTGACAGAATATATGAAACTGTCGGAAGCTATGATTCTAGATAAAACCATATTATATTCATAATAAATAATCATATAAATATAAATAGGACGTCCTATATCTATGACATAGGAGTTATGATGAAGTTTGCCCCTAAAGTCGGTAATACGATGATGTAATGATGTGGTGATGTGGTCATAGTTACCTGACAAGTACAATTGTCGATAATGCGGTAATGGGAAGTTCTATAGTAAAAAGTTGCACGCCCGTGGGGGTTAAACGTGTCAATATTAGAAGACCATCTTACTATCGGTTCAATGAACATACTATTAAATATAACGCTGGCTGTCTCAGCCAAGAAACGAAATTCGTTTATAACTGCATTTTACAGTTGACGTAAACCAATATTAATATTTCTAGTTAAACTCAAAATTATTTTGATGGTTACATTTGTATTTATAATAATTATAGACATATGATATGGTGTTGATAAGGACATGAATAAAATAAACATATAAAGCACATATTAAATTTAATTAGCACCAAATGCCAGCTTATGAAATTAACTGTTATATTTTTAAATTTAGTAGCACATACATTTTGGATAAATACGTCAATCCCAAATAAGAATTGCATGTGCTTATTAAAATGGTTATACTATTGGACAAGTTGTACTTAAATATTACCAAAATGTTGTTTCGAATTCTTATTTGTTGAGTGTTATTTGTATAATATACTTGCAGTGACTTTATCTTTGTCTAAAAGCATGTAAATATCGGCGTATATATGTAGATATTTTAGATAATGAGAGTTCAAATATTATAAATAAAGGAATAATAAATTATGTTTAGTTAATTGTGTATTATTTCTTTGCTGTAAACTAGTGAACCACCTTTGCTGATTTGAATTAGTTTCGGTCGACGGCTGAATAATACGTTTGGCAAATGTGACCAATGACTTTATTGTTCTTAAAAATAAATTTATTCTAATTTATTTATTTATTTATTTATTTATTTATTTATTTATTTGGCTTACTAACGATTGTTTACACTGATTCACTTATTAATATAATCATTATCTGCTTATTTGCTAAATGTAACAATCCCTTATAAGTAAGCACCACATGCACTAATTACTTACATCTATAGACACTACTTATATTATTACAATAATAATATTTATGAGCTAGCTACACCGTACTGTACAATAACTGTTTGAACTCGTATAAAGAATTGGCGTGCACGTCAGTGATGTCACTGCAACCATTTAAAAGTTTGCACATTCGAGGGATTGGAGAGCTTGCTCCGAGGACGGTTCTGCGGAAAGGAGGGTATAAAGGAGTAATAGGAGTGCGAGGGAGCCTAACTGGTATACGAATTGATAAGTTTCCCAATAATTGCGGACAATCAATTTTATGACGGAGTATTTTAAAAATGAATAAACAGTCTGTTATTTTCCTACGCTGCTCTAAAGATACCATTTTGAAATGTGATAGTCTTACGGCATATGAAGGTTTACTTTTGGCTATCCCGGAAGAATAAGCTAAGTGCCAGAGAAACCTTTTCTGTATACGCTCCAGTCGTAAGATGTGTGTTGCATAATGGGGTCTCCACACAACACTGCAATATTCCAGTATACTGCGTACAAGGCAATTATATATTAGTATTTTTGTTTTACTGCAACGAAATAGCCGAACATTTCTAATCACAAATCCCAACATTCTTGATGCTTTTTTAATTATGTTCTCTTGATGAGGTATAAAAGTGAGTTTTCTGTCAATTAAAACCCCCAAATCTCTAATCTGGTCCACTTCCTGTATGCGGCCGGAGCCAATGTGGTAAGTAGTTGATATTAAATTGAGCTTTCGAGAGAATTTTACATGGTAACATTTTTTAACGTTTAAGTCCATGTTGTTCACTTCACACCACTTCGACAACATATCTATATCTTTCTGTAGCAGATAAGTGTCATTTTTCGTTTCTATTATCCTACAGAATTTGAGGTCATCTGCATACATGAAACATTTAGAGAAATTAAAACAGTTTGGAATATCATTTACGAATATGTTAAAAAGTACCGGACCGATGTGAGAACCCTGCGGAACACCAGACGTGATTGGGAGTTTTATGGAGTGGAAACCATTGACAACAACAAAAAAACTGCGATTCTCTAGATATGATTTCAGCCAATTGAGCAGATTTCCCGTGATACCGTATGCTGATAACTTGTGTAAAAGGATATTATGGGAAACTCGGTCAAACGCTTTGCTAAAATCTGTATATATTACGTCGATTTGTTTGTTGGAGTCAACAGCTTCCACTACACTCTCAGTGAAGATCACTAGATTCGTGCAGGTGGATCTAGAACCAACAAAACCATGTTGGACGTCACTTACAAACGTACTACTGTCTACGTCACTACTGTTCGGCAAAAACTAACCAGTTTACAACCTACCTTCAATAACAATACGACCCAAATAACCTATGAAATACTTGATAACTATCAGAACTCACACACAAGTAAATCAAGCTTAAATTTCTTTTACGCTAACATACGAAGTATTTGCAAACCACGCAAAATTGATGAACTCAAATGTATACTACACTCCTTCAAAAAATGTATTCATCTAATATTGTTAACTGAAACGTGGATAAGATCAGAACAACAAGCTCAACAGCTTCAACTACAAAACTATTCTCACTACTACAATATCAGGCCTGATGTCATCGGTGGTGGTGTTTCCATCTTTGTGCATAACAATCTAAAACATGAAATGACGACATCAACCTTTGCTAGTGGAAACAACTTCTTATGGATACATCTTCACAAGTATGCCCTCGAAGTCGGGGTTATTTATAAACCCGGTCACTCAAACTTTAACGATTTCCTTGTCAACTATGAGACGCAACTGCTGCAGAGAAAGAGAGCTGTTGTCTTCGGCGACACTAACATTGATTTATTAACTTCTGAGAGCAAAACCAAGCGATACAATGCCATGATAACAGAATCTGGATACAAGATAATAAACAAAAGAGACGCAAAATACTGCACTCGGGAAACAGCAACAACCAAGACTATTATAGATCATGTGTCAACCAATCTGAAGGAAAACTACTTTCATTTTGCAATAATTGAGTCCTCTTTATCAGATCATAAAAATATATATGTCGAATTAAAAAAAGTTGCACCACCGGAGAAACAAAGGATTGAATATCAGGCTATTAACTTTACGAAATTGTATAAAATGATGGAATCAAGTAAATTTAAAAATGAAACCCACAATTTCTGTCACTTGGATGGATTTATTAAAAGAACGATTGCGGAAAATAAAGAAACAAAATATAAAATAATTAACCAACCTCAAAAAGAATGGGTTAATAGGAAAATAATAACAGAAATTAACGAAAGAAATCAACTATGGAGCAAACTAAAACAAGATCCTAAGAATGACAAACTGGAATCAAACTATAAAGTTAAAAGAGATAAACTGGCACAAGAAATGAAAAATACAAAGGACAGATATTTCAATCAAGAGTTCATAAAGTGCAGCAGAAAACCTAAAAAGATGTGGAAATTAATTAATACTATATCAAATAATAAAATTGTTAATAGCTGTGCTCCTCCAAACCTAAAAACTCATAACGGATTAGTCATTACAGATCCTTTACAGGTATGTGAACTATTAAACAATTTTTTTGCAAATATAGGCACACAGTTAGCCAGTAAAATCCCATCAAGTTCTCACAATGTTGATATGTACGTAATGCCACTACCTAACCCAAATACTGAAAAATATGAACTATCTCAATTTTCTCTATGTACTGTTAGAGAGGTATCCAAAATCATCGATAAATTGGACTCTAACACTAGCACCGGTATTGATAGTATCAGTACCAAAGCCCTTAAATGTATCAAAAACCTAATTATTGAAAATCTAACTGACTGCTTGAACAAATTATTAGTCGATGGTTTTTTTCCAGAAGTTTTAAAAATAGCGAAAGTCACTCCTATACACAAATCTGGAACTAAATCAGACCCTGGAAACTATCGTCCTGTTTCAGTATTGCCAGTACTGTCTAAAATATTGGAGAAAATTATATACAAGAGACTCGATGACCACCTAACAAAAATTAACTTTTTATATCAACAACAATACGGATTTCGTCCCAGGTCAAACACACTAGGCGCAACTGTAGACCTAATAACTACTATTAAAACAAAAATTGATCAAAAGCATGTCGCACTCGGAGTCTTCATTGATCTAAAAAAAGCTTTTGACACCGTTTGTCACTCTTTACTACTCAAAAAGCTGGAAAGTATTGGCATTACTGGGACAGCCTACAAAATGTTTGAATCCTATTTATCGGAAAGATTTCAGGTTGTAAAACTTGGAAATTATCAAAGTGCTCCCAAACCTTTAACATGTGGTGTACCACAGGGATCAGTGCTTGGGCCCTTGTTATTTTTACTCTATGTAAACAATATTCATCAAGCAGGCTTACAGGGTCAACTCACCCTCTATGCAGATGACACGTGTTTGTTTTACTTTGGACATAATCTCAATAATATCATTAAACATGCTCAGGACGACCTTATTACTCTCCAAAAATGGTTCCAATTTAATCTTTTAACAATAAATATCACGAAAACCTCATATATAATTTTTAGTGCCAAAAACAAAAAAATACCCAGTCATGATAACTTAAGTATAAATGGACAAGTCTTATGTAAAACCAATAGAGAAAAATACCTCGGACTAATACTTGACAACCACTTAACCTGGAATGCACACATACACAATATAGGTAACAGGCTCTCGTCCCTGGTGGGATCACTACATAACATTGTTAGATGCATACCACAGAAAGCTCGCCTCCTAATTTACAACGCCCTGGTAAAACCGCATCTGCTTTATCTCATAGAAATATGGGGCAGCGCTGCTAAAACTAATACAAAACCTATCCAAATACTTCAAAACAAAATAATAAAAATTTTATACCATTATGACTACTTAAAACCATCCAGGACTGTATACAAAGAAACAAAACTTATGAATATTAAACAATTATATACATATAACACATGCATACTCATATATAAAATAATACACAAACTCATTCACACAAACATCTCTTTCACAACAAAAGGTAAGACACAAAAATACGCATCTCGTCGAGCAACCCACCTTGTATTACCTGGTATAAGAACCAACTACGGTAAAAATAATATAACATACGGGGGAGCACAACTATACAACAAACTTCCAAAGGATGTAAAAGACGCGCCTTCGCTCAATATTTTTAAGAAAAAACTATCTGTTTGTATTTCCAACGACGAGTCACTGCTTTTATAATCGCTTGTAACTTGGACCACCGAACAAGTTACTGCAGCGAACTCGCTTTTAACGGCACAGCCACTTGGATTTATTTAGAATTACCCACACCGGGTTAATATAATAATTATGTGTAACATGATACATGTTATAATATTTAAGTTCTCATGTAAGTGACAATTGTCTTAATGGGAATAAAGATCTTTAAACCGAAAAACGGCGAACACATTTACGTACCTATATAAGTAGGTAGGTACTACGTGCAAGTGAGAACGGCCTGCGCTCAGGCATTGGTGCCTAATTAATTATTTTATTTATTTATTTTTATTACCATAATATGCAGCACGTTATATGTATCTCTCTATTCTATCACTTTTATTTCTATTTTATACTTTATACATGTATTGTGTGTATCTGCGATTGCGTCTGAGTTTGGTTACCAAGCGAAATGATTAATGTCCTACTGAGGAGGCTTTGGCTGAAAATCAGCGCTGGAGGGGAATCCGTTCCCCACCAGCTCATGCTGAGCCAAACGCCTTTCGGCACAGCTCACACTGAGATCCACAATACCTACTTTATGTTCCTCACTTTTTAATGTATGTGCCTATTTGTGTATCTTTGTGTGTTCTTTACTTCTACTTTTTCATGTAAATGTACCCATTTGTGTATCTTCGTGTCTGTGTCGAATAAACTTTTTTCATTTCATTTCATTTCATTTCACTTATATAAAGCTTTAGATGTGATTGAATATAGGGACATATCAAAGATTCAAATACTTTAGCCATGGTGGATAATATAGATATTGGTCTATAATTAGTAATATCGTCGTTTTCACCAGTCTTATGTACTGGAACCACTTTAGCTTGTTTCCAGATGTCTGGAAAGACACCTGTACTTAATGATTTGTTAAATATGTGTAAAAGCAGAACAACCAAGGATGAAGCACAGGATGCAACAAAAATTGGAGGAATCCCATCAGGTCCAGCACCCTTCCGTCGATCCAATGATCTTAACTTAGATGATAAAGCAGCAGGTTTTATCAATGGTGCGATCAGTGACAGACTGTTGGCTCTAAGTTCTTTAAAGTAGCTTGACTCTAGGTCTTCTGGGCACATTTTATAATTATTAAAAGCTGAAGAGAAGTTACTGGCAAACATATCGCATATCTTATACCCGTCTGATGTAGTTGTTTCACCATCAGTCATGATGAGCGGATACGTACCAGACCCGCCACGTTTATCCTTGATATAAGACCAAAAAAGTTTGGGGTTATTTGCAATTTGGGCTTCTAATCTTAAGATATAATTATTATAAGAATTAAGTGCTACTGTAGAACATCTCTTACTTAAAAGGTCAAGTTCCAGTCTGTCTAAAGGGTTTTTGTATTTTTTATACCTACGTCTCACTTTTTCCTTTTCCCTCAATACTCTGATTAAACTATTGTTAAACCAATGTGGATATTTTTTACGTTTGAGCGGGCTCGCAGGTACAAACAGTTTTATTGTATTTTGTAAGACTTCATAGAAACTACTGACCATTTCATTAACATCTTTACACATACCAAATATGATACTCCAATCTACTTTATTAAGCTGTTTACAGATATTTGCATAATCTAATTTGTAAAAGTTAGGTTTAAAGTTATATAGGTTATAAGGAAGTTTAGTTTCAGTCTTTGTTTTTATGAGGATTTCGAGCGGGGGATGCAGAGGATCGATGACGCTTAGAGGGTTATGTGAGGTACATACACTGCATGACGACAAGTCAGTCACTACTAAGTCCAGTGTACGCCCAGAGTTATTCGTAATGTGGTTGAGCTGATTAAGTCTATTTATGTGTATAAAGTCAGACAAAGTTTGGCCAGCACCTTGTGGCATGTAACTACTTATTGGATCACTTAACAAATTCCAGTTAATATTTCCTAAATTAAAGTCCCCAATAATACATATCTGAAGTCCAGATTTCTCAATTACTTTATTGCAACAATCCAAAAAGTATTCCAAAGTTGAACTTTGTACAGGCGGGGAAATGTAAACTGCACATAGCGCTAGCTGACGAATAGATTTGGACGCTGCTGTAACCTCAATAGTAACCCAAATATCCTCACATGTGCTTTCCCAATTAATCATGCGTTTTGAATTAATTTTCGTAGACACGGCTATCAAAACACCTCCTCCATCTTTTTTTCCACTATCTAGATTTCTATCTTTTCTATAAACCGTATATCTATTGTCAAACAACTCAGTGCACATAACCGAACTATTCAACCAGGTTTCAGTTAATATTATTATGTCGTAATTTTCACAACACATCTGACGAAAAAAGTTATGGGTTTTTGTGCGTAATCCGCGCGTATTCTGGTAATATATTCTTAAACTAGTGAATTTTAAAATTTTGTAAAGTTCCAATACACGTACATAACACGGGACAGAAAAAAAAAAGTCATTCTAATTGGTTAATAGTGTCCATATTTCTAACCAAGATATATTCCGACCCCTCATGTTTTCGCATAAAAATGCGGCCATTGCGGACCCACACATATTTAAATCCCTTTTCCTTGGCCTTTATTCTCGCAGCGGCATGCAGCGCTTTATTAGTAGGGGAGAGATGTTCTGTGACGTAAATAGGGGTCCTAGGTCCCGAGAATCCGAGGTGCACAGTGTTAAGCTTGTTGTCCGGGTTGACCTTATTGTGGGTGATGGTAGAGGCCAGCAGTTGGTCACGAATTCTCGGAGAAGCCAGTTGTATTACAATGGATCGAGGGCGCCCATTATCGCGATTTAGTTTAGCGACTCTGGTGCAATGTAAAATATCTTTATCTCCCACATCACATCCGACCGCTTTAGTCAGATCCGAAACGATTTGCAGTAGATTTTCGTTTTTGTTCTCAGGGATACATTGTATTTCGATGTTGCTTGAGCGCGTTTGTTGTTCTAACTGAGCAATCCGAGAATGTAAGTCATTAATTGTATTTTTCATATCTATATTCTCCCTTTGTAAATCATTCATTGTTGCTCTCGACATAGCACACTCCTTAATAAGGTCCTCGTACTGGCTATTCATAAATTTCATCGAGTCGGTTATCTGTCCAATTTCTTCCTTTATTGGTTTCAATTCTGTATTAAAGATACCATACATTCGGTCACTAAACTCAGTGACCACGACCTTGAGTTCGGTCTTCAGCACTTCTTGAATAATGTTTCGGACGTCCATGTGAGTGAGGACAGAATCACTACAGGCCAGGGGCGGCGAGTTGAGAGCCTGCCTCTTATTACCTCTAGAAGTATTGCGTAATGGCGTGTTGTCATTCTTGCCAGACTTTGGTGCGTTATTCTGGCATTCAGAACATACCCACGTCGCGGGCAATTCATGATTTTCGTCCAACAACAAACAAGCGTAGTGAAATATTTTACGACATTTCTTACATTTAACGCATTTCTCACCATCTATTCGCTGGTTGCAACATCCCCACAACGGGGAATTAATACAGACCGACATTTAACGGTTCTATAAAAGTTCGAGTAAAAGCACAATTGTTTTGTACTGCGTGTGGTCGCGAGAAAAACGTCGTAAGCGCCGTGAATATCGCGTCGCTTACGCGTTCCGATTAAGCACTTAGCACTTTACACAGGTCGGTAGATGAATAAAAATAATATTTCTTCTTGTTACTGTTTCTTTACTAATTACACTTAATTTATGCACTAAATTGGGTGAACAATGTTAAATGTGTAAACTACGAGATTTTAGCACTCTTAACTGATTAATTTCGATTAAAAATACGGAGCAACTTTTATAATACTACGAACTGTTCAACGGACGAGATCGAATGATGATCGAAATTTAAATAAAACTAGTAAATGATTTGCACCACTTTAATAAATTATAGGTACATGAATACATTAGTCAACGGCATAAACTTCAGTGCCTACGTACTACCTAAACAACGTATTATATTGTCTGTAAATTTTCATCTATACATTTCAGGTCGGGCGACTAAGAAATCCACTTAATACTTAATTACAATTATCTTTGCTACATACCGATATTAATCCAATAAATTACGTTGCTCTTATAATTAATCCAAGCAAGATTATAATTATCCTATATTCATATTGATCTTTTCATTTATTCGAGTTACCTAATTTGCTATGCATTTCTGTTTTATAAATATAGAAAACTGCGAATGCGAGCATATCTTACATTTTTAATTTCCTTCGGCAAGACGCGGCAGTATGTTTCTTAAATTTTCAAACTTTAATAACTGATTGAAGATAGGAGTTAAATACTAAACCGTGTTTTGTATACACAAAACAACGTCAGAATGTACTCTGCATTGCAAATGATACCTGAGATCGTAAAATTACAAAGACGATTAGTTGCGTACGCTATTAGATCATAGAAGAAATATTATAGGTATCAGATCTACCATAGTAAAGCTATGATAGGTATGTATGAATAATAGACAATCATGATTATTTAAGCGTTGTCTTCTAAAATTAATGAAAGCTTGTATAATTACGTAAGCTTGTACGTATGCGACTAGGAATGTTTTCTATAAGCTGTGAGCTATAGCTACTAACATATACAAATATCCACGATTAGATTTCAATGATTTTATTTAATACTGCCCGGCGAACTTCAAATCACCTCAGAAACAAATTTATGATGAGATAAATTTTCTTTTATTATATTTTTTTTTAGATTTTTCCCATGTCTTAATAGTTATACGGGTATGAGATAATCTCAAAAAGCAAAGATCATACAATCGGCCCACCCGTCATTGAATTATAAATGGTGTATCTAACACGGCATCGTTTTATATATAACTAGCTACGCCCACTGTTACCTGCGATTGAAAATCGCATTTTACCAGGATGAATAGTAGCCTATGTGCTATTCCAGACTATTATCCATCTCCGTGCCTAATTTCATCCACATCCGTTCAACCGTTCTGGCGTGATTGAATAACAAACATCCATCCATCCAATCTTTTACATTTATAATATTAGTTGGATATACACCTTATATTTAAAATAATGTCGTGTTAGTTACACTATTTATAGATATTATTTCCTTTTTGGTTACATTTTAAAATATAAAAAACATATCCAATGTTATTATTATATTAACACAATCTTAATAACATAATATATAAATTTGTTTAAATATAACATCTAATTCAGTGCGAGGAAGAGCAACTCATGCATAAATAAAATATACCCATGTTACATAAAAAAAGATGACTAGCACTAATTTTATATTCACGTACATAATTCCATCATAATACTGGAATGAATTTTTAGATATTGATTTAAAATCGGCCATAACATTATTTTATAACCATGAATCAATTATCATTTTCAAATCCTAGGATAGCAATAACTATAATAGTATTTTATAATAACTGAACTTAGAACACACATCTTAGTGAAATTTCCTTCTTCTTGTTAAAAATTATTAACCACTTTTATGGCCGTGTTACCTGCTTTATGTATCCCAAACTAAATAATATATCACAATAAAAAAAATATAGCCTAATGTGTTTAAATCTATTTAATTATACATTACAAACATCCATTATAGTTTCAGACATTTTGGCTTAGAAAAATATTTTTAGCTATATGAAAAAAAGCTTATTAAAAACTGAGATTACGAGATCTACACCATATAATAACATTAAAAACAATAAATCTAAAATTGTCTTATCATATTAATACTGATTTCTAATAAAACATATAAAAGCAGCACCGAAAATTATAATATTATATTTTATTGATTTAAAAATATATTAAATAAAGGACAGATACAATATCGTGTACACATAAAATTATTTGTAAACAAACTTTGGTGGAAGTAAATAATTTATAGGGGGTACACACACATGTCAAATCTATTAGTATTCTTTAATTTTCGTACACGAAAAGCCGAGTACAAGACTACTGGTTACGTTGAAAAGTCGCCAACGAAACGAATCAAGACAAGGAAGCTCCACTGGCGAAACTGTCCCGGAACTAGGTTGGATACAAAAGATACATGCGATTAGGGACTTGTAATGTCATGTAGCTATGATTGGACGCATAATAGTGTGCCGTGACATGTGCAAACCAATGGCGCCAATTATCTCAAAAATAATGTTTTTTTAATGTTGCAATGACTAAGCTGTACTAACTCGTGCGTTAGCTATAATATGCTAGCTGTCCATAACGTTAAAAGTGCACATTGATATTCATCAAATTTTCGTACATACTCTTCCTAATAAATATATTGTATAAGGTCTTCTATTTGCAGCTAAGACTAAATAACGTAAAAAATATTAGTTTTGGTGTTACTCCTTGTTTCAATAAGGGCGGCGACAAATTTTAACATTGCGCGATAACTACACGTTATAAGCAAATTACAATGATGCACTGATAAAAACTATCACCGATAATGAATGCTAAAAAACAATAAAGGGCTTGTCGAGTTTCTTGATGATACAGTACTCGTGTATACGGTTGAGTCGTCAGCTACGGCACGTAGAGTGGAAGCTAAGGTATGGGCGCGAAATTCAAAATGTCAATGGTTTTTTTTTTACGAAAAATTTGGACAACTTTACGATGTAATTTAGTTTTTTGCGATATTAGCATTCTACATTGAATGTCTCGATGTATTAAGTTTGCTTAAAAAATACCTAAAGCGATACAACACCATAAAGTTAGTAAAAACCGCTACTTTTACTACGTAAATATGTCCAAAATTTTCGTAAAAAAACAAAAACCATTGACATTTTGAATTGAGCGCCCTGACCTTGCGCTTCCACCTTAATAATGAAAAAGTGAACATGCCTTACCCAAAGACTTGGTAAGAAATTCAAGTAGTGTAAAATGAGCCGTTTACTAGCGGCTAGTCGCGCTTGGTGATGTGGTCGTGGCAGCGCTGGCACACGCGCACGGGCCGCAGCGCGCGCAGGCGGCGCACGGGCGCCTCGTAGCGCGAGCAGCGGCCGCAGAACACGGCGCCGCACTCGCGGCAGTGGTGGCGCCGCTCCAGCGCCGTGAACCGCACCTGCGCAGCGCTGCACTTGTACCTCACTCAACTCACTACTGACTAACTATGCTGATATTTATATAATAGTGCAATTGTCAATCAAATTATAGTGATTCGCACGATATGTCGTGTCCTCTTGAAATGGTGGAATAGGTTTGTCATATTTACAAATAATTTCCTCGAGTGGTGCAGGGTTGCCAATTATATCAATATCTACATAAAAAAACACTCTTACATCATCAAATACAATATGTTCTAATGTATCACTCGCTGTATCATCAAATTCTAAAAATGATGCATTTTGAAATCCTCAAAAAAAATTTTTTTTGTCTATAATTCTAAATTCTAACTCATCAAAGAATTTAACTTATGCCAACAATACTTTGAAGTATTATTACTTACCTGGCATTGGGTACAATAAGGTGCGGTGTCGTCTCGAATCCAATGGTCGGCCGGTCCGCCTTTCGCGCCCGACGCGCTCGACATGTCCGGGGCCGACCAGCGGAAGATCTATAAGCAAAACTAATTGTTGCAAAATCGATAACACCTTACAATACTTTTTTATACAATTTATATATTAGATAGCTGGCGATATTACAACAACAAACCATAAAGAACACAACAAAATCAATTGTCCATGAGGCCGTCGGCTGTTTTGGGCGTCTTTCCTCCCACCTTAGTGGGACAAAACAACATAGAAATAAAAGTGCGTCAGTATAGCTATAACGGGGCGAAGTAATTAGAAAAGTGCAATAGGACAAAATACTAGTTTAAGCATTACTGGCAAGCTTCTGAGAAATGCATGAATGTACCATCCTATTAAGGTCATTAATATGACATTATATTATATTCCAACACTTATGAAGTCACAGCCGAGTGAGAGAAAAACTCGGGTGGAAACGTGCTCTTGGCACTGCAATAGAGGAGAGGTGGGGGCAGAGGATTGCCTCAGCTCCCATCACCCTAGCAAGAAGATCCCCACTACCGTTAGTGGTCTCTAGCTCGGCTCGTTGTTGGTCCTGTTAGGAGTATTCCGGGGCGCCACGGTAGTGTGGCTCGTAGAGCGATCCCGCGGCGCCCCACAATAGGCAGAGAGGGCGGCGCTGGGTTTTAGTGGGTAGTCTGGACTCGTCCAGGAGCCCCACATAACCGTCCAAGCTCCCCCGGGCTTGAACGGTATGCGTAAATTCATTTCCCAGCGGAAACAAAAAAAAGGAGTATTCTATGGGGGATGTGAAGACGAATAAGTGTGTGTGCCGCACCCGTCCCCTGGCGTCGCCGACGGCGAGCCCGCGGCCGCTGCGCGCGGCGGCGACGGCGGTGACGGAGGCGGGGCAGGCGTTGTCGCGCCGCTCGTACGCCGTGTGCATGGTCAGCTTGCCGCGCAGCACCAGCCGACGCACCCACTTGATGCCCGAGTCTGTCACAGCGACCGAAACATTGCATTAGTCAACCGTATTTTTTTATTAATTACAAGGAACGGTACCTTGTTTTGGTTCTCTATGTTATTTTTTCCAAGTGTTTGTTATGTAATTTTTTTTTTGTAAAAAATAAATAATTTTTTTAAGATATATGGTTACCTCTAACGTAAATGATGAGAGTAATCAGACGTGCTCGTACATAGATATTTTAGAAAGCTTTTATATATGAAATATTTACCGTACCGTTTTATGTAAGTCAATATTAACTGATCTTACAAAAACATGCAATATGACCAACGTTTAAAAGTCAAGATATATACGATTAACGTGCAAATATCCCGAATTTGTAATTACTATTAGTAATTAGGGTCGAGAAACAACGAGATATGGAAGTAGGTAGGTACGTCCTGAAGAATGCACTAACCTGGATCAAGTGCTATTTGCTGAATATTTTTCCCCACAGGCTTGTGCTTGGGCGCGGGCGAGGCGGGCGCAGAGACAACCACGAACGAGTCCGTAAGACTCGTGTCCGATTTGCTGGTGCGTAGCCCGCCGCCCTCCTGGCTGGCGTCGGTGGAGATGCCAGCTGAGGTGTCCATGGAACAGGACTCGCTCGACTCGCCTATGCTACCACCACCTAAAAATGTATTTAATTAGCCCTGACCTATTGTTAATCATCATTCCACACACATATTAACCATCGAATTCTTGGAATTGTACAGTTCATTAACAATGGCCTGTGGAAACATGTATTGTAGCTTCAAAGAATACGGTGAATAATTAACTCGAAGACAAAATTAGCCCTGTGATTCCGACTTCCGTGTCGCCTTATTCCTTGATTCACTAAGAATTTCTTTGACCTAACTGTAAAACAATATTATAATGGTAATAGTATAGATAAAAAAAACATCTCACTTTTGCGATACAATGGATTCCCCTTAGACTTTCTCCTCAGCACAACATTCCCTTGTTTCTGCAGCTTGCTCCTGTGGGCACTCTCTTTCTCCATCTCCAAGTCTTTCTCGTTGTCATACTCCTGTTTCGCCTCGTCGCACGAGTCGATGGACTCCTCCTTGTGCTCCGGGTACTGGGCGTCCTCATTGTCACTGCAGGTATCTTTCTCGTCGTGTCTCCGGGAAGATTCCTTGGCGCTCGTCGTTTCGCACGCGTCTGATAGTGAACTTTCTGATCCGGATTTTTGTAGATTGCCTATAACAACAATATTGAACGTGTGACATACAACAAAGTAGTACCAGCGGCAAAATTATGTGCCTACTCTTTATCTCATCGGGATTACAGGCGTGATAGTTTGTTATATAACTCGTCATGGAAGTAATAGACCCCTGCAGATTTGTAGACGGTCTCCCTTCGCACTAGCATCCCTTACGCCTTTCCGTAATAGGTAAGTTAAAAACATTTAGTTTTTCTTATTAACAATGTATTGAAGAAATGTTTCTGTAGAAAATTTTATGAGATATTTTCAAGTTCAGTAACTAACCTTCATTATCCTGTGACAGACTCATCTGTTTAACTAGCTCCTCGACCCTCTTGATCGCAGCTTCCCTGTGCTCAGTTTCCACATCTTCAGTCTTTGCTTCATTCTCTACCTTCACGTCGCCTTCGGATTTCGCGTCCTCACTCTCACACACAGACAGTTTGGGGTCTTCCTTATCTATGTCCAAGGAGCCTGAAGCGGGGTCAACACTTCCCCCCTCTGCACTTTCAGATTGTTCTTCAGCTGTTTCCGCAATGTAGTCTATTGACCACATCTAAAGATACCAAAAACACATAAATTTGACTGCATGCGTATGCATGTAATATTTCATACAATTTTAGATCACAACTTCATTTAGTATAATGGGTTCAAATTCATACAAAAATATGGGTTCAAATTGATATTTCAATTATTACTCAAAGTTTAGCAATTGAATATA
This sequence comes from Pheosia tremula, assembly GCA_905333125.1. Classification (NCBI taxonomy): domain Eukaryota; kingdom Metazoa; phylum Arthropoda; class Insecta; order Lepidoptera; family Notodontidae; genus Pheosia; species Pheosia tremula. The sequence continues at coordinate 5,487,888 of HG995404.1, read as the reverse complement.
ATTATTATAGTTTTCTCTTTATGGGCCTTGAGAGAATTTTAATAGAAAAATTAATTTATGGAAAAAATCTGTCGAAGCTAAACCGCTAGGAATGATGGGACACAAACAGCAAATATAATTATTTCCAGATTACAAATATGGAAGAGAAATTTATTCTAAAACAAAGCGCTAATAAGTAGTAGGCGACGTGTGTCGGTGTGTCCGTACCCTGACGACGCCGTCGGTGGAGCCGGTGATGATGACGTTGAGCGGGTCCCACTCGCGCGTCTGGCTGAAGGCCACGCACAGCACCTGCTGCGAGCGCTCGCGCCCGCCCGCCGTGTCCACGGCGCCCAGCAGCGACCCGTTGATCGACCACGCGTACAGCCAGCTGCCGCTGCACGTCGCTATGTCGCCCTGGCACAACCATCATCATGAATCACTTCTTGTTATTAAAGCCTGTCTCAAAATGTGCTGATAAACCCTATGTACACCATATTTGACAAACGGCCCATACAAATTCTGACAATTATGTTATATAAGATTTATCATCACATTGTGAAAAAGCTATAAATTTATTATTCTATAAATATTTTGAAGGCTGGGTGTCATGATTTGTATCAGACATTTTTATTGTAACATCTCTGACAGCCATTTTGTCACTGTCTCTCACATTGAATTGATATCGATCACAATCTCAAGCAATACATTATTTTACATACTCATAAGAACGAAGAGTATAAGTAGTAACCACCCAATCCGATAATATTTTGCATAGATAAAACACGATAAATCATAGTATTTGTTTACCCGTGTCCAATCAAATTAATTTCTGTGACCTAATACACTGTTTCAACGTTCGTATACGAATTTTTAAACGCAACATAATATGAGAGCGCGTAAGATAGCGACGTGTCAAACCGTTAAGAGCGTGTCACTCACGGTGAGATCATCAATGGCCAGCGCCGACACGGGCGGCGGCGGGCCGTACATGCGCGGCGGCAGCAGCTGGCGCACGAAGGTGCCGCGCTCCACGTCCCACACGATGGCCTGCCCGTCCCGGCTGCCGCTCACCACCAGGTTGTAGGCCGGGCTGGCGGCCAGGCAGGTGACGGCCTCCTCGTGCCCGTACAAACACACTTTGACGGCCAAGCGACGCCGCCGAGCCCAGTATTGCCATACGGTTACCACCTGAATGGGACATTATTGGTATAAAGTTTGGACAGGTCGTTTGCGTGACCGAAAGTGAACGAGTTCGGACAACAGTTTTTTTGGATTCTAACATTTATAGTAGGTTTTTATTTACATACATTTAGAAATTTTAACAATGCCCACAAAAAAAAACCTGAATTATTCACCTAGTCGACCCTGCCTGCCGCCAGGTTTCAAGAAGCCGTAGTCTACCTACAAAAATTTGCCTAGACACTAAACCTAGATTCCAAGTTGGTATCAGTAAAGAGAACCTAATAAATAGAGATACATACTTAAAAAAATAGGAACAAAATTCCATACTTCTGAGATATTGAACTCCCAACAGAGACACAAATAAAGAAACGAGATACATGATCAGAATGAACACCAACTGGGAATTTGGTGCCTCTCTGCACACAATGGCAATTCGAGTTCAAATAAAATATATGTAATCCTCAACATATGCAACTAACTTACCGTACTAGTGCCAGCAGTGACAATAGTCTTGTCCGATGGACAAACGCAAGTCACGATTTCCCCACACGCCTGCGCGACCGATTCACACACGAACAGCGCTTTATCGTTGTCGTAATTCCCGATCCGCAGGGAGTGGTCCGCGAAGCCCCACGCAACGTACTTGTTGTACGATGGAGGCATTAATACTTTATTCTGTTCGACGGCCAGTATCGCTTTATCCGTGTAGAGGATTTGACCCACTGGGCCTTTCACTTCTGCAAAAGAAATAACGATGCTTACATACTATACTTTCTGGATGAAGGTTCTAAGGGTGGTGACCCTGAATGAAAATTGACCTATAGAAATAGATAAAAACATTAAACGAAATAAGGAATAATCAATCTTCTGAAAAACCTATCTACTTTTTTTATTATGAGGAATGCCGTTGGCTGAAAATAGCCTACCTTACAGCCACAAGAGGTTAGAACCTTATTGCGCTCCATTTTGTGGCCTTAGGAGAGTACAACCTACTCAAGCGTACCTTTGAGGGAGCGCGGTTCTCAGCTTGGGAGCCGCGGGAGGACAATGTATTAAAAGCATTGTACATTATTAATAGTTCCGTTATTCGTACCTTTGACAGGCTGCAATGAAGGCCTCAAGTTCTCTAGATTGTGGAAGAACAATTTCTCCGGCGGCGTTATACCTTGAGAAGGTATTATATTATTGGGATCGAGTATAGTTGAACTCCGCTGCGACATTTTTTTGCTAGGATGAGCTTTTTTGAACAGCTGCTTCGGTATCTGTCCAAAGTTGTTTATGAAACCAATGGTCGCGTTCTTTTTGAGCGGATCGTCAATACTGTAACAATAAAAAAGTGATATGCCGTGCTAAGGTGATTGGATACATTATACTCGTTGAGATATCAACAGCTGGACTATAGGATACCATTTAATAAGCATCTAACTATGTCTAACCTATTTACGTGAGGACTGTTTTGTGCTATTAAAGATGTGTTGAAACGCTATGCAAAATAATAATTAAATAATCATTGAAGGAGAGGTTAATATAAAGTTACAAAGTACACCGCCGATGGCGACATTTATTATCTAGGTGTGACACGGAACCAACGTGTCACACCATGTCATATCAAGACGTGACCCTAATGAAGACGCACTTTACGCAATTTCTTAGAAACGGACAATGTTTCGTTTAGTCGTGGAGCTATGTGGAAGTGCGCGTGGAGTGCGCGTACTGACTTGTATATATCGACGTTCCCCTCGTAGAAGAGGTGGTGGAAGACGTTGGTGGCGTCGACGGCGGGCTGGCCCTGCTGCTTGTAGCCGAACACCAGGTCGATCCAGTGGTGCAGGCGGTGCGACACGTAGTCGCACTCGAGCGCGGCGCGGTGCGCGCGGATGAACTCGCGCGCCGAGCCGCGCGCCCACGCCGGCAGCAGCGCCGAGCCCAGCGCCTCGCCTGACTGCTTGCAGCCTGCGCAACACTCAACCAAATCATGACAGAGGACACCTGCATGTTTGAGAGATCTATCGCGAAGAAATTGTGTTGCCCCATATCGTTATAGGTCTAGTGTTTACGCAAAACCAAGACCTAAAAACCAAACTGATTCTGCAAGACTTGCGTGTCGCAGTTACGTCGAACCTAATATTATTTTAATATACTGCAATTGGCTAGACAGGAACTTCTCATGTCATCGTAACAACAACGAGAATACATGCTGTCATTGTTATACTTAAAATCTGTGGTGTGAGAGGGACAGAAGACGCTGACGTTACTGAAAGGCTACGTAAAATAAATGTGCTTTTGAGGTACTGAATACAACGTACAAAGTCGAATGATCCATTGGATGTCTCTACGTTGGTTTACCCGATTAATGGATAGGCAAATTTAAAAGGGCATTATCTCAAACGTACGGGTCTCTAAATATCTTCCAGAATTTCAAGGGCTAAAACTGATGCGAGTACATACCTAAATCAAAATTATTTGAGTTTTTGAGGAATTCCGGTAAATAGAAGAATTCTGGAATCAATTCCTTTACATCCGCCATGTTATGCCGCGATGCCGAGTTCCATGCTTCTTTCACCGAGTGGAACATCCTGTAACATCCATTAACAATTAATAATATACACTTACTTTTACAGATAGACAAAAGTACCAATTAATGATCTGTTTCACTAAGTGCTGATAACCTTATCCACAACCCATTTTACACATATCTTGTGGTTTTATTAGCCTTTTGAAACAGGCCATAGAAGTCAAATAAGCTTACCTATCTGCCAAATCGAAATGGCCGCCTTGAAGTTTGAGGAAGTGTTGAGTAAAAGGCTCCATTCTGACTAGATATGAGCACACGATCATGGCGGACGAGTAATGGGTGCCGTAGTGGTATGGCGGAGTCTCCCCGTGGGGGTCGTCCCACTCCTGTAACAAGGGTCGAGAATTACCACCAAACTTCTCTTCTTCTAATTTAAGGGTTAGACCCTTGTCGGTGTAGCTGATGAAGCTCTTTCCATTTGTCTCTATCTAGAGCAGCTTCTTTCACCTCCTTGTACGAAATGACACCGATCCTTTATTTTATCTGACTCATGTAACTTATAGGAAATTTATTCCACTTCTAAGGGCGTTTTAAAAGAATACTGGCAGTATTGAAACGTTACATTATATTTATTCTACTATCAGTTCAGAGTTCAACTTTGTATGGAAACCTTTTCGAGGTTCTTTTTCTATTTACAACATATTCTTACAGAAGATGCAGAAGTCCCAAGCTTTGCAGATTTCCACGCTTGCGAAAGCAGAATAAGAGCGCCGTTACATCTCTAATTAAATAATTAATAATCATATCATTAATGGATTAACATACCTTATATCTTTTCCTAAATTGCTCTAATCTATCTGGACTCTGTGCGCCCATAGGTTTAGTGAGATCACGGAAGGTGGCCGGGTCGTTGAGATCCAACTCTAGTGAGTCGTAATCGGCCAGGATCCAGGGGAATACCGGATACTGCATCAGGTCGTTGTACGACCGCCCCGCCAACGTGTTCAAGTGCATTAAATATTGGAAGTTTGATATTTCACCCCTCTGAAAACAGTACCGATTTACTATAGTATGTTTCCTTGAAGGGTAGGGGCACACGTAAAAATATCGAAGGGACTGCTGCGCTCGTACCGATCGTGACAACTTTTATTGGAGACTGCCGTGAAAGTTCAAGGATTCGATTATGAAAAAAAACCTCATCCTTACCAGATGCACTTTACTTAAAGTTTAGTAAAGTAAAGTTTATTTCGGTATAAGCATTACACATGGCAGTTAAGTAGCGGATCCAAACTAGGCGGAAGCCTGTATCTTGGATATCTTAAATAGGGTCTTCCCCTATGTAAAGTAACAATAGGCTCACCCCTATTTCACACATGTTATCTATAGAACTGCAGGTATACAAGAGTACACATGTGTGTACCGCTACCGCTACAAGCAATACATGAGTAATATAGCAGGTACCAGCCACCGCTGCGTGACTGAGGTGTCGCCGATGAGCGTGGCCAGCAAGCCGGCGGGCTGCTCCACGGCCACGCCGCGCTTCTGGCCCGCCACCGAGCCCGCCGCGCTGTCCGCCATGCCCGTCGCCAGCGCCGTGAACCTGCTGTACACCTGGAAACCACTCGCTAATGTAATGGCTCCACAACTATACATGACGTCACTTATGTACTCAACAATAATGAAACGATACTTGAAATTACTATTCTGAGACCCGTCTAATATTAAGTGAAATTACCTTGTTTCGGACTTTTCTGGGAAAAGCGAGCAGGTAATTTCTACCATCGCTGGAAAATACTTCTAGAGCAATCGGCTGCAACAGATATCTTCTCTTGTGAACTTCCCTGCAAATCATACAACAAACATAATTATCAGAAGCTATTTATAATGCAAGCACTTTTACAATCAGCGTAACAGATTCTCGACGCCAGTAGGAACTTATTTCAAGAAGCATTTATAGTCCACCTATTTGAACTAGACCAGCATTGCGGACTATGACCTTTATCCCCACACATTAAGGCGTGAGCTATTCCCAACAGGAGGTTATTATTTATTTACTTTACGTACCTTATATCCTCATACAAGAACTTAGAACATTGCCTCTGGTTACTCCTTTGAATGCCCTGACTGGGCAATATAGGTTCATAATCATCCGGACAGCTGTCTAAGTCCCGAATTTCTCGGTTCTTTAGTATGGTAAAACCGTCGATGACGTAGCAGTGTTCGCGGCCAAACAACAATAAACCTTCGGTGGTGTCCAAACCTTGTATTCTTGCACAACGGAACATGTGAGTAATCTGGAAGTAAAATTAAAGTATTGGTAGAAAGAAAGTCAGACGTATTGTTGTGACTATTTGGTCGATTTTACCTTTTCATGGTGTTCTAATAGCCTGAGAAGAGTTTGGTTATCTGGCGGAGGTGTTGGCTGTTCATCTTCGTCCTCATTGTCGGGCCCGTCTTCGTTTCCTAATGGCACATTATAATTATAAGCTTATTATATTATTGAAAAGAAAGTAATAACGTAGAACGCTCTCACTGTCCGCGAGCTTTTACGAAATAAATATTGGGACGGACGGCGTTGGAATATGAATTGCTATAATTTGAACTGTATCTTAGTATACATAAAAATGAAAGTTAAGTCATGGTGGGGGAGCTGGGTCGACCATAGACAAAATAATCCCGGCGGGTTCAGATCGTAAACATGATTATAGATATATTTTGATGGAGTAGACAACATTTTTGAGTAACGTTTCGATTCTCGGCTATTGGTCACTCTGGGACTATCCTCATATAAGACCTATGGTATTCGTATCTAAAGTTAGTTTGTACATGTTATAGGAAAGTGTGTAACTTTATAAAGAGGTTGTGAAGTATAAATAATTTGTGAATATTTACCTTCACCAGAAGATTGGTTAGTGCCGCGGCTGACTACGCCGCTACCGACGAGATCCGACGGCGACTCTTCACCATTAGTGTCATCGAGCGATGTTTCGCGGCTTCTGTTACAAAGGAGAAACTTATATAATAACTAGCTGACCCGGCCACGCGTTGCTGTAGCTAACACCAAAAATTTAAAAAGTGGAAATAATTGAATTATACGGTATTTCTTTCACTACAAAATAAATTTAATTAATTTTATAGCGTCAACAACACGTGGTAATTATGCTGTTAAAATGTAGCTTATATGACACGTTCGTAGATTTACCATAGCAGCGCCATCTATTGATTACTTACTCAACCCAGTCGAAAGGTATCGACATCTGTTAGAATCATTTGGAGTTAACAGATAATTGTGACTGTCAAATAATAACAGACAAATAATTAGCAATAAATTAAAATTGCGACTATAATTTGAGATTTAAACTATCCTATCTCTCAAGTTGGATCGAACTGCACATGGTGTGCGAATTTTATTATAATCGGTTAAGTGGTTTAGGAGTCCATTGAGGACAAACATTGTGACACGAGATTTATATATATATAGATTATAAACACCATTGAACATACTGAGTATAGTCGGTGTAAAAATGTTTTGTTAATTAAGTTATTTTATTGTTATAAGATATTTTACGTGGTCGGCTCTTCAGACGTCTGAGGCAGCTCAGGGTCCACTCCGTCGGCTTCGCCTATGTTGGTACCCGCTGTCCGCCACTGCTGGTACACTCTGTAGTACTCCTTGCTGTCTATGCTCTGCGCCACTTTGTACTTCAATTGCTTCTAAAATAACAAAAGTAATGATGATTAGGAAAAGGTTGCACACGTAAATAGATAACTATTGTGTTCTCAACACTAAAAAAAAGTGTACATAATGAGGAGTAACATCATCATAAATCATATCTTAAACTAAGGACAAAGGCGTTTTTTTTTTTCAAAACATTAACGCGTATGAGGTCACATTCACGGCAAGTTTACTAATAGTATTTATGGAAAAAAAAAATTACTGAGAAAGTATGCGGATTTCGAAAAAATTTTGCCATTCTTAATGGTTACTGCTTCCCCGTGTCTCCTGTGGATTGGGAATTTCCCATACTGTGCTAGTTAAAAAATCGAGTGCAGCGTCTCCAACCATGCCGTAATTACAGTAGATCTACCGTAATTTTTCTAGGTCTACCACCTACCGCAGACATGTCAAAATCTATCGTAATTTCGTCCATGTCCGTAACGTAAAAAAAAGGTCATTCTGGCACTTCTGTTTGGAAGAATTACCTTTTTTTTTACGTTACGCATCCCCACTACATGTCTATTTTAGCTGCAAACACTGCTCTGCCGTAATTTTCCACCATCTACCGTATTTCGAGACCAGGCAACACCGTAATTTTGACAAAGAGGGAAAGAGGGTTGGAGACACTGATCGAGTGTGTATATAAACTGTTCACATTGTCGGCGTGCTGCAGGTCGGGCCGGTAGGGGTAGTGCGCGTAGAAGAGGTGGTTGCGGCGCAGCATCTTGCGCATGCGCGAGGGCCCCTCGGTGCTGTCCAGCGCCCACTTGGCGAGCGGCGCGGCGCGCGGCGGGCCCCACAGCGCGCGCTCGCGCGTCAGCTCGCGCCACGCGCCCGCCCACTCCGCCTGCACGTAGCGCGCCGTGTGCAGCCGCGTGTTCGCCGCCGCGCACACCCGCCCGCACCACGCGCGCCTGCCCAACACCACACTATATATAGCACCCGGACGTAAATATTGCACGTCGACCTTTAGAAAGGGACTATCGGCTGGAGGCAAGAGAGACGTCGCTCTACAAAGCCGAAACTTTTTCTACTGCCGATGTGCAATATTTATGGCCGGTTATTGTACTACAAACAACTAGTAGCTCATTCAACAGTGATATCATTTTTCCTTTACAGCGTGTATCGTTGGGTACAGGTTACACTATTTATAGAAATTATAGAAACGTTGAAATGTTGTAACTTTTGAGCGCGTAATGTATCGTAAACCACACGATCAAACCACAACACTCCGCACGATACCCGTCTCGTGAGAGTGTCGAGCGCACTCGAGCGTATCGAGTTTTAATTTACATTTCAAGTCCAAATTAGTAATTATGTTTTTTTTTTTATTTAGAATCAATTTGAAATACACTTATGTTATGATTGAATGATTAAATTAAACTTAAGAATGCGTATAATTCATGAAAAGTTCGACGGAAAGGGATGATAAGGGAAATAAAATACTTTGTAAAACTTCAAGTTTTTTTTATATATAAATCCGTGTCTTTACTAATAATGTGAACGATTTAATATATAATAATAAAATTAAAACTCACCGAACTAGTTGTACATGGTCCTGCATGTAAGCGAGCGCGTGGTCGCGAGGCGGGCTGGTGCGCTGCTTCGCGGAGTCTTCCTTCTTCACTTTAGTCCTGGACGCGAGGCGGGTCAGCCCTCCCGTTACCTTTTGTATCTTCGACTGGATTTGATTGTGTAACTCCCAAGGCACACGGTAGATAGCCTATTATAATATACGTTTATAAATAAAATGGAGTGTCTTTTTGTAATATTAAAATAACCGCTTTTTACTAAGTTCATTAGGATGTATACACGGAACATATCCGAAAACAACATTTTTAATCTCTGAAATGGCTGGACCGATTTTGACGGGACTTTCACTGGCAGATGTAACGAGGAAGCTGATGTAACGAGGAGTAACCTACTTTTATTTTAGAAAAACCACGCGGACGAAGTCGCGGGTAACAGCTAGTATACATTTAAAACTCAATGAAATAATCGATTACAATGCGTATTGACATTGCATTTTATTCAATCGTCAATAGTAATAAAACTTTAAATCATTTACAAGAATTCCGTTCATAAAGGGCAAGGACCATGTCTGACATAGGCGATATTCCATTGCCACTGCGGGCACGAGCGGACACAGCTAATGTGTGAACAGATTTATTACGCAATGAATAAAAATAGAATCTATACATATAAATAAAATTGGAGTGTCTGTTTGTAATATTAAAATAACCGCTTTTTACTAAGTGCATTTTTTTTTATTTTTTTTTTTTATTACATTATAGACAAGTATTTGATCTCGGTCTCACATGATACACACACACCTATACCGACACACACCGTATACACACACCTACACACGTACACGTTACCTATACCGAAACAACATTTTTTACAATTTTTGTCTGTCTGTCTGTTTGTTCCGGGTAATCTCTGAAATGGCTGGACCGATTTTGACGGGAATTTCACTAGCAGATAGCTGATGTAACAAGGAGTAACATAGGCTACTTTTATTTTAGAAAAAAAAATTGGATCTCTCGAAAAAAATATTAAAACCAATGTTGCAGCGCTGCGCCTGATTAAAGTTTGATAGCAACAATCTGCAATGCGTCCCGCGGGATCAGAACGCGAGCAGGCTGTTGCCAACGGCTGAGTCTTTGTTAAATACCATGCGGACGAAGTCGCGGGCAACAGCTAGTATTATAATAATATTGAATAAAAAAACATTGTAAGAAAAAAATACCGCAATGTCTTACGAGAGATTCCAACAAAAATAACGACACAACGAGCTTTACATGTAGTAGATATACCATATTTTTACAATTATAGTGTTGTACACACCTTCCGTTCCGCATCGATATAATTGATCCACAGTTTGTGGGCGCTTTCATTGAGCTGTTCCCTCACAACAGTGAGGTCGGGCGCGCGGGCGTTCCCGCCGGGCAGCACTAGTGTTATCTTGAACACCTCCTCTATAGCTGGCTTCTTACATACATACAACTCCTCCCACACGCGGCGGGCCGCACCGGCCATTAGGTTTCGTCCTAAAAATAGACTACGCTATCGAGGTGGTTTTGTTTAAGGATGACAACTGACCTGTAAAATTTACATTCAGGGCCCCCAGTCTGCTAACACAATCGATTCATAACCGAACAGCATCCGCATAGTAACTGTCCCTTTTGACAGATATCCCATACAATATCTCAAATCAATATCATAAAAGTGACAGTTACTACGTGGTTGCAGTTCGATTATGAATCTTTTGTGTTAGCACACTTGGGGCCTTGGCCTCTGAACCGGTTAATAAATACTGGTTAATGTATCGTTATTAATTTACCGATAAATGTATGGAGAGATTCGGCAATAAGATGCAGTAGATCGAATACATTAATATATAAAACATCGTCTAACGAGGGTCTGATTGTATATAATAAATTCACCTTGATGTGTAGTCAGTTTATCGTCCCTCGACTCCAGGTCGCCGCTAGGATTGACGTGCCACGTGGTGCGCATGTGCGACTCCAGAGCGATCTTCATGTTGGAACTCAATTGCAGAAGACAGTAAGTGAGGCATCCGATGAACTCGAGCTCGTGATTACCAGCGCCAAAAATCAGTAACCTAAAAGACAACAAGAAATTTGCTATAACTAAGCTCAGAGATGTCTTCCATCTCCCCTTTATACTCTCTTTGCATAGAGCCTCTCCACCTACTGGGCTATATATAAACTCAAAAGAGCCCCTCTCCAAAGTCTAATCTCTTATTCTGTATTCACCAACATCATTAAAATAATTATTATAAATCATAGCATGTTATAGTCAACCCACCTATTGGTTGTCAATTTATGTAAAGCTTCTAAAACCGACATCTGATCTGCGATGGAGTCGGTAGAACGAGACAGAAGAAACAGTATAGTCCTGTTCAAACAGTGATGCAGTCCTTCCAGCGATATAACTGATGATTTCTTCTTTGCTTGTGTAACTAGTTTCACTATAAAATCGAATACCTGTAACAATTGTTAACTCCAAGTACCTTTTAAATATACTTAAATCACATGCAAATAGTAAAAAGATTATTTGAGAATCAATAAAGGTGGTATATATCCGATGGTTTCGTACCTCGTGAGGGTCTCGCGACAATTGTCCTTGCCACAACTTATCCACCAGTCGCGCGGCTAAATAGCATACATTCGAAATATTAGATTCGGAGCCAAACAGCTCAATGTTCAACAGATTCTCCATGAGGGTCGTCAAAACTTCCGTCTGATATTCTATTTGCTGCTGGCTCGTGGAGTGCGGTGGAGACGCGTCTAACACCAAATCGATAACCTGCAAGGGATACAATGGTCATAACATCGATAGTAATATTTGGGGGAGCGACACTACGTATGTGTTAACCGCTACCACACATTCTAACTCACGTGTGTGAGAGTATCCCACCATATTCTTTACTCTGAAGCTCTGGGTACTATCGATGCATTTATCGCACGTATCGGCGTAAGCGAGATTTCAATAGGGTGGTTGACTATTATTGAAGAATTTTCGAAATACATTCCAAATTACTAACTGCCTGTGGCTGTGTACACATAGTATGAGTTATGAACGTAAGTATTCAAATTTCGATCAAATGATATATTTCCATAAATTAACCAGGGCAGCTGTATATACAGCGCCTAGGGACGCTAGTGTTAAATCCGTCCGTATTTTTGTTATATCTACAATTATCCCGAAAATAGCTTCAATGTTAGTAATCGTAACCAAACATTTTATACGAAATTATGCAAAAAAAAAACACAGTCAACAACCCTATTCCTGAATTAAATAATATGCGTTGCTCTTGTTTTATGATTAATAAAAAGCGTGAGAATAAGGCGCGTGATACCAAAAGACCAAAAGAGTCCAGTATACAAGTTGCTATAAATTGTTTTAAAAAATATTTATGCATTGTGGTCGTTAGGACAGCGTTAGTCACGTTTGTCAAGTTTTATAGTAAAAAAAGTCCCCATATTTACGCTATAAAAGTAGGATATCCCCGCAGCCGAGCAGGGGCTACATGGTGTACAAAACATTGACGATGGCACTGAGTCAGATGCGCATTCGGCGTTCTAGAACCAATGTTCAAGCTGATTGTCAGTGGGTTAGTATATTCGGATATCTTTATTAAAACTGTAATAAGTAACTAATTGTTAGATCTATATGGATATTAATTAGGTTGTTATGTACCTCATATTTTGTAATATAGAAACTAAAAAATGGAAAACAGCAAATATAAAAAATGCTTGCATTTGAGCAACAACATAGAAAAGTGTCACGCCAAACATTAGTAAATGACAACACTAAACTCATTATTAAATATTATTTACACAGCCTTTAAAGTTCTGATAGGTTTGCAAGAAAATAATGGAATACAATTTAGTAGTCACATCAGGGGATACACGCCGTATTAGTCGACCAAAACCTACGCATAAGTCTCACAGTTTTGTGTTAAGACTGCTAGATTTCTTCATTTTTACTCTTTATCTTGCGAGAGTGCAAGACTAAGGTGTTATGGTAAACATTGGTGGTTTGGTGACTTGGATAAACACTACAACATACCGGTGCAGTTTTTCCGGTAACGTTGAGTGGCAAGGAGTCGAGCACTATGACGCGCAAAAAGTCCATGACGCCCTGCCGCACGGGGTGCTGCGCCAGCGCCGCGGACCCGCCCCCGCCGCCGCCCACGCCCCCGCCCACCAGCGCGACCTCTTTCTCGGAGCCCGGCGTGGACGCACCAGAACTGTCGCCACTCTCGCATATCGCTGCACGGGTCATATTGGAAAGACTCTATCACCGTGATTATAACGAGCCAACTGTCAATCATTGTGAAAAACGTGGACCCCCAAAATTGATTTATGTTTTCGGCCATTTATATAAAGACTATTACAAATTGATGTAAAAAAAATATAAATTTGCGGGTAACTGGTAAAAAACACGTATCGGGATAATATTTTTTTCGGAACTTGCTAGTTATTTGTTTTGTATTAATTAAGTTTATACTCACGCATATGAATATCATCCGTAGAGTTTGGTGGGAATAGAATCGCCGCTAATGCGGTAAGCACCTCCGCAGTCATCATGATAGGAACAAAGTCGGGCAGAGTGTTGTACAGCGAGAACAGGACCTAAAATAGGACGAGGTCGATGAGTCATCGTTGTTTGGTAAGGGTGCTGCTTTCGGGGACGCGTCCGACCATTTTCTATTTGACAACATATTTTTTTTATTGTTCCATTACTTTTTGCTTGAATAAATCTCAACAAGCATTATTCCAATATAAAGCATTTGCCTAAAACTATCGTGTTCTTTGTATAACATTTTATTATGAATGCGAGCAGATTTGTATTCATACTTCATTACCGGACTCCTAGTTTAAAAACCTCAGACTATCTATACGTAATAAAAAAAATGGTGGCACGTTTTTTTTCGATGACTGTCAGTAATTAAGCAACAGACAAGTTGTTTTCAGAAGTGGTAAGTAGTAGTCACCTGAACGATGGCAACGGGATGGTCGCGCAGCCACTCGGGTGTGTTGGCGTGGTCGGCGTGCACGAGCGCGCGCGCGGCGGCCAGCAGCACGCCCACGGCGTCGGGGCACAGCGAGATGCGCGCGGCCAGCGCGGCGGGCGACTGGCGCGCCGGCGCCGCCGCGCCCCACGCCGCGCCCCACACGCGCTCCACCGACACCGCGCGCTCGCCGCACGCCGCGCGCAGCGGCTGCCCCAGCGCCAGCCCGAACACCAGGTAGTACAGCTCCGGGATCTGCAGGTGCGCCGGCACCAGCCTGCCACACCATTACACCCTTGTACTATACCAATGTGACGGTGTGCATTTGGAAACTGGACTTGATTAGTCTATGGTCAGTGGTAAGAGGCATTTGAATTAAAAAATAGGGATCTAAGGGAAATGGAATAAATATTGCATCGTTCTAAGCATCGATCCTGCTCTTTAGATTAACGCGTGATAAATATAATATCTTATTGCAGCCCGAATAGGATAAGGATAGAGATACAGAAATGATCAAAATTGAATGATTTAAAAATCCATGAGTATCAAGGAAGGAAGGCAAGGAAGCATCCGTCACTCGTAGATCATACCGTGATAAATACCTACAGCTTACCCCGGCGGTTGGGGCCGCAACGCGCTTGCAAGAGATACAAGTTACGCGATAAAAAGAGAAGCACATATTTACGTAATAATATTTTTTTAAACGCATAATGTGAAGTGCACTTTATTGCCGTGTAGCAAGAGTGATGTTCGTTTAATTATTCTTGCAGCGTGAGACATATGTTCGTAAGAACTATTAGATAATCTGTACCGAGGGCTAAATACCTTACCATGCTAACAATGTGAATCCCGACGAATGTAATAGCGATGTGTGCAGATGCGAGTTGGAGTGCGGGGTGGTGGCTAGCACGACACCCGCTTGCTGCGAGGTCGCTATCATCTCTGTGTGCCGCAGCCACCCGCCATTACCGACACCCTCGCGAAACCTACAAATACCATCAAAATAGGGGTAATCTTTACATAAAATATCTTGACATACTAATTCATTCATAACTGTTTGTAAATTGAAAAGGTCTTGTTTGTTTGGACATAAACTTACTCAACAGAATTTTTTATTCAAATACAAAGATATATACGATACGATACCCCAAACTATTTGAACCCACTAACATACTGCTTACCTTTGCATTATGGCGGACTGTTGGCCCTGTCCTGAACACAGAACGACAAGTATCCTCAACGCCCATAGGACCGTCGATGGGTGAACATTCTCAAGCATGAAGCTCAACAGCCAGTCCATGCCCAACACACGCGATATCTCCTCACAAACAATTGTGTTCACCAAATTTCTTGCCGTAAACAGTAACCCGTGTATCACGTTAAAACACTTGTTCCGTAAAATTATTTGTTCGCCTTCAGATTCTTTTTCACAATCGCTTTCTTTAGGATTTGTACCCTTTTCTGTCTGTGATGGTAATGGTAAAGTGAAGGCCATGAATTGTCCCAGGCAGAGAAGATCGCTCGGTCGAGGCTGCCCTCCTAGTAAGGCAGCGAGCAACTGGATCAAAACGTTTCTTGTGCTAACGACTTTCACATCATTTATTATGTAAAGGAGCTTTGAAACTAATTGTAACTCCCTCATTGTACGTAAGTTGTGCGTTCTATGTGCGGTTTCTGTTGCTAGCTCCAGCAAATGTTCTAGAAGGGACTTTATTAGTCCTCCGGGTGCGCCGAGCCACACCTCTAGCTCGCATATCAAATCCTAAAACAACATAATCACACAATCAGACATTGTCCAAAATTATAACCGAAATAAACCGCTTTACAAAGAGTTTTAACATACCTGAAATGCAATCAAATTAGGAATAGATGAAGTCTCTTTCTGACTGTCGACGGTGCCAACGAGACCAAATACAAGGTGCAGTATATGCGAGTTGAGCAGCTGTTTCTTTCTCTTCAACAGCATGGCCAAAGTTTGGTATCCTTTCCGTCTGTCCATCTCTGCCTGAGCGGCCTTGTTGGAGCGGACAACACAGACGAGTGCTTTGACACTTGCGTACAGGCACTCCACATCTTGTGACATTGCGATTAGTCCTAGTAACACCGAGCAGCCACCAACTGTGTCGATCTGGAATACCAAATAGTTAGACTTTCGATGGTTTTATCTTGAAGTGATGTATTACAAAATCAAACGAGTAAGCAAGGGCACCCATCTCAAGTAATCATTGGTTTAACCAACTTCGATGAAATTCAGAAATCAGATTACATTCGAACTAAAAATTTACGATATTGGCCCATTTCGACACTTTATAGTCCGGAACACATTAAGATCAGTTTTGCATGACAATACTTAGGTTTAGCACTACGGCTCCGTAAGGCCCTGTATCTATACCATTAAAACGTAATCAAACTTTAATGAGCAGAGAGTTAGATCCCGAGCTGTTGAGATGAGTCCCGTATATTATTCAATAATATTGTACAATATGAAGTTTGAAGTTTTGCGAACTTAGAAATGTTACTCACCATTATAGCAGCAGGCTTCGGACAAAAGACCCTCACGCCCAAATACCCAACGACGGTGCCGCCCAAACAACGCGCCGGCCCCATCAGATGTCCCGCAGAATTGTGCAATATCCTTATAGGCGTCGCGTTCTCGTGAGACGACATACCCAACATCTTTGCTATAGCCTTGTTGTCATTTTTACTGTACACTTTGCGGATTTTGGCCAACGTGAGCTGGGACATGGCTCGTGCGTTGATGCCAAATACTACTTTTTCTTCAGCGACTAGTGGGGCGAGCGGCTCGTGGTATTGGCCGGGCGGTAGCGGCGCCTGGAGGGTGCCGACGTAGTGGGGACCGAGCTGGTAGATTATGGACACTGTTTGTGCTGGTATTACCTGGGATAGAAATGTACCAAGATGTTTAGATTCCATTATTGTCTAGAAGGACTTAATACAGTCCACGATGATGCGTATTTATTTAATGCAAGAAAGACAGTGAGCGCCGCATTACTTACAATTACCATATCATGTCGATAAAGCTAGCCTCCTAAATTTACAGAATGTTTTCGTCCATTTAAATTGGGATTTTAAAGCATTTCTTTTTAATTGTAAAAGCTTGTATAAATTTGGACGTGTATCAACGAGGGGACTATAGGACTGGATAAGATTTAGGGAACCTTTAGATTAGACGGTTAGTGTCGGATTGCTGCAATTCAGCTGGTAGTATGTTACAGACTGCGCCTGCGCGCAGTTATGGTGTATTATTCCAACATTTGTTCCGTGGATAAATTACAATGAATAAAAGATATTAATCGTATGTATAGTGTTGCTTATGTTCCCATCCCTCCTGGAATTCCCGGGAGACTCCGGGAATAATGTTTAACATACCGAGCTTCAAGGATACAATAATATTCGCGGAGTATCATTCAACTTGTTTCGTTTTGTAAATATTTCCCGGGTTGGCAATCCCGAGTGTCACTCACGTCGTCGAGCAGCAGCGCGGGCCCCTGGCGCCAGGCGAGGCGCGAGTAGCGGCGCCAGTGCGGCGGCGTGCCCAGCACGCAGTACACGCTGGACGCGCCCGACAGCGTGGCCGCGCCGCCGCCCGGGTTGGCGCTCACGTAGTGCAGCTTGCCCGAGTGCATGTGCTGGCCTATCCCACACACAACCACAGCACGCTCAAATACTATCCATGGATTCAAAGACTACTTTTAAAGAGTCCCGTAAACGAGCTACAAAAATTCCATATTACTGAGCACTATATTTCAGCAATATTACCAGTGATACTCTCTTCCTGCAATAGTATCTTCAACACCCTAAGCATTGATCGCGGCAATGCTCGCGATATTGAGGGCAACTCGACCGCTACACAATTACGGCTGGAAACTGCTACAAAACTAGCTTGTTTACAAGCTTAGTATCAGAGGTATTGCTCTATGTAACCGCTGTTTGGGAGCTAGCCATCTCGTCCGGTGATATTGTAACAGCTATATGCACTTCTCAATTCACCTCTTTGAATAACCATATATTCAGCTGAGCGACGATATCAGATCAATGTATCTCCCTCGCACCTCTGTGACGACCGATTCGTAGTGTATTTAGGCTGTCCACTTACCGTCCAAATAGAGAGAGAATGAAGAGTTTTTCAGCACGGCCCTGTTGAGCACGAGCACGAGATGATGCCACTGGCCCTCGTGCTGCAGGTCGGGGCACCACACGCGCGCGCCGCACTCACCAGATCCTTCCGGCTCCCATTCTCCTACATCTTACATATTTTATATGTGTTACAAACAATTAAGGGTCTCACTACACCGCTCAAGTCAGCCAAAAAGGACTTTATCTCAAAGTGATAAACGTTATACGAAGTCATCGGGCCGGTGACACTCGGCTCGTCCGAAGCTACACGACATCGCAACGACTTCGAGACTCTATCACCTTGACATAAAGACTTTTATGTTTGCATTAACAATTCGATGAGTAAATAACTTGAGCATTTTGGAGGGAATTTAAAACAATTAGAACCATAAAACAAAGTTATCTTTCTCCCAAGGTCCCCAGCCAGCTCTACTAATAGTGGTAGGTTATTTCATTTCATGTTAATCATTTTCACTATTAGGTATTATCATTAAGGCCACTGTAATACTTTAAACAACGAGCAAGTCATTCTACTCTATAGTGTTAGAAGTGGCTATATTTTTTTTTCCGATTGGTAAAGTAAATAAATGTAAGTTGTCGTCTTACTGTGCGGAACCAAGGTCTCCTGCGTGGACACGATGATAGCCTTGTCCCGCGCGGACAGTACCACGGCGAGGCACACGAGGTGCTCGTCGCGGCTGTTGTTGATGTTGCGCACGAGCGTCAGCAGCCGCACGCAATGCGGGTCGGAGCGCGGGTCCGAGTACTTCTCCACGCATATCCATGTGGAATACGTCAATCCAGTCTGGGGCGGGAACACCCTATCACCTGCAACACATTCATATTTTAGATACATTAATTATTGAGACGAGAAAAAATGTCAAAGAAATCAAGTAGGCAAGTATGCTCCATCGTAGATCTCATCGTCACTTACCATCAGGTGAGATCGAGATCAAATTCTTGCCTATAATGTAATAAAAAAATAAAAAAATCAACATTAAACCGAAACTACTGACCCAGTCTTGATGAAATTTAAATGGGAATCGAGTTGTAAAATATCTTCTATTTAATATTCAATAATCTGAATTGGATGATCCACTAAAACTTTATGTGGGGTCAGAAAAAAAAATATACGTGTCGAATTGCGAAACTTGCCCTTTTTTTTCGCCGATTAAAATTAATAATAAATCGACAGTTATTACCTATTTGTCTATAAGTATCGTTAGATTATGTTCATTAATGATACTCATATTTATTCAAAATGCCATAAGTAGGCTGTTTTTTTTAAATATTAGGAACTCAAACACACTCAAATATCTGAGGTGAAGTTATTTTGCTAAATAAATTTCTTTAGCTTAGACGTCTTTGTAACATTTAGACGAAATAAAAGTACATACCCGAGCCAATACCACCGAGCGTTGCATTGTCTTGAGTTCCGAGAGCATTTAAATTGGCCGATTGCGGCGCAATGCTGGGCAGATACAAGCATCCGAAACCCTCCGCGGACATATCGAATTCCACAAAGGGCGGTAGCGTGCACGAATTTTGAGACCTTTTAAAAAGTAATTAATTAATTAAGATTACAAAGTAAATGCAACAAAATATTTTTATAGGGTTGATTTTACTAACCTATAATCTCTTGGCGTCGTCATCGATACCAAAGTCTTGATTCTGGTCAGCGGCACGGGGCCACCGGGTTTACATACCTGCCCCGGTTCGGGAGCCACGCAGTTCAAAGGGTTGCCCATTCGTAGAAACTCCCTGCAGCAACGAAATTCGTTCAAAGAATGTCCCATAGAAACCTGCTACATTCATCGATATAAATATACTACGTACTAGATTGGGCGTTCGGAACAATGACTGTGTAGCACTAAACTGTGGCTCTCGAACCGCAACATATTCAGATTTCGATTAATATTTCCGAAAGGCGGAGTGGTTCTTGACTTACGACTAACGAATATAGTGATATTATAGTTCAACAACAGGTTAGTTCGTGTGTCGTTTTCGATTGATATATGTGCGCTGTGTGTGTGTGAAGGTATGAGCTGCGTCACCTGAGCTCGCTGGGGCGCAGCGCGTGCGCGGCGAGGCGCTCCAGCATGTACATGGCGGGCGCGTGCAGCGCGTGCCGCTCGGCGCGCAGCGCGGCGCCGCACACGCGCAGCAGCGCGCCCGCCAGCCCCGCGCCGCACATCACTTGCTGGTTGCGCTCGCTGCCACACGCACAAAACACTCTTTAGAATCTCACATTGCTAAATGGATTCCTCACAGAATTTATGCGTACAAGAGTAGACAACTGAAGCTCTTTTGATGCGGTCTCAAGAACCGACACCGAACGGATCGCCCCGCGGCACGTTCGAGCTGCCGCGCGCGCCGACACCGTCTACTTAGCGCGCCGCAGCGCGCGCCAATGTTCGAAGATTTGCCGCGCGTAATTTGTACGCACCTTTATTGTCATTGTGACATCAGTACTTTTGTATGTTGGGATACGACCATACACTTATTACCTTGCTGATTTGAGTGAAGAAGCTTTAGGTAGGGGATTTTACTGCCAATAGCACTTCCAAGACTTAACAGATTTGAATGAAATTTGGTACAGACTTAGATTAAACTCTGGAATTTTCGAAATGTAGTGTAGTCTTACCTCCTAACGAGGCTCTTGAGGACATGCGCCAAGTAGTCTCTGATAGCTCTAGAGTGCGCCTCGTGTTCGAGCGGGCGCGGCAAAGCTGGCAGCAGCTTGGCGAGCACTATGACCACGCCGGTGTGTATCACCCACGCCTCTCCGCTGTTGCTCCCCACGGATAGATTGAGGGGGGCGGTGCGGCCTGCTGGTTTTGACTGGGAACAAGCCACATTTAATAGACGAGCTATATCTAAGAAGACTAGCTGTTACTCGCGACTTCATCCGCGTGGTATTATAAAAAAGATTTTCTAAAATAAAAGTAGCCCAAGTTACTCCTTGTTACATCAGCTATCTGACCGTGATGGCCCTGTCAAAAACGGTCCAGCCATTTCAGAGATTAGCCGGAACAAACAGACAAACAGATAGACAGATAGACAGACAGACAAAAATTTTAAAAAAATCGTATATGTACCGTGTATACATCCAAATGCACTTAGTAAAAAGCGGTTATTTTAATATTACAAACAGACACTCCAATTTTATTTATTTGTATGTATGTTTAGATAAAGATTAATATCAGTTTATTGAATCTACAGCTACAAATAATAAGTGTGTGCTATCTCACCTCGTTAATAGCGGAGCTCTGTCGAGTCAGGCTCGGAGATTTTACATTCAGAGATCCGCAGAAAGTGGGCTTGTCAAACGAATCGAGTGCGACGTCGTACAATAGTCGCAGTATAATGCATGCGTGTACAAACACCACCGGTATTGTCTCTGGAAATCTGTTGAAAAAGACAACCTTAATACCAAACACCCGCATATAAAAATATAAGTCGAGTTAATAAAAAGGCAGGTATCTTACGTAATTTCTAAAATATTTCCAGTGAATATTTCGTGGAAGATCTCGTAGAGCTCGGGGTCACCTGCTTCCGTGTCATTCTGTAACTCCGTGTCTTCAGTGAAACAGCCCAACATCCGAATAGTATTGCATAGAGTGGTCGCACATACCTGTGGGATAAATCATCGCCATACAAAACACGAACACATAATACATATTCTGAATTTACACTTTCTATGTTTTAAGATGGCAATATTAGAAATAATGTCTTGAGTCATTGACCTACATTGTCATCTTAACCCTTAGTAGCCTGATTTACGAAAGTGATTTATTTTTAATATTACTGTGTTTAATGTTACTGTGTTTAATAATAATGACATTTGATATTTTTTTAATTTCGTTGCAAAGAATATTATACTACAGTAAAATACGTACAGCCAACCTATAAAAAAAAAACTAATAGTAATGTGAACATTCGGTTTAAAAGATTGGTATCAAAATTGAAACTCTAGGCTATTAAGGGTTAAAACTCACTGAGTAAATGTATGCTTACCTCATGATGGAAGAATTTCGCATTGGCCGGCTCAAACCGCATTGCTGTGCTTATAGTATAGAAGACGATGTGTATCAGCTGTAGCATGTCTTGGTCTATCATGACATCTCCTTTCAGCTTACCTTCCAACGAGGCTAAGACACTTGTCACATATACAAAGCCGCTGACCTGAGAACAAATACAGGTAGTACTTTATAAGTACAGTACACCACATAGAAGCCGCAACATTATATCATTCTGATTGAATAACCAAAAGCAATCATTCATTTTTAACAGTAGACAAAATATTAAGGAGGTTCTCTCAGCTTCAGCTATGGAGTCATTTCGATAGTACTATCCTATCTATCTATCAGCTATCAGATGTCCACTGCTGGGCATAGGCCTCCCCCAACGACTTCCACACATCACGGTCCTCCGCCACTCGTATCCACCGGCTTCCTGCGACGCGTGTGATATCATCGGTCCACCTTGTGGGGGCCCGGCCTGCACTTCGTCTTCCGATTAGTGGTCGCCACTCTAGAACCCTACCTTACCTTTTTAGTACTATCCAATAAATATAATAAGTAAAGTAAAGTAATACCTTTCTAAATATAGTTCTCGTTCGGTGCGAGTCTCGCAGGCACGCCAGCAATGCTTTCAGAATGTCGAGCTTAAGCTGAAGTGCGTCGTTAGGTGCGGCGTGCATGCCGCATAGCAGGGCAGACATGTCCTCCTCTCCCGACCCACTCACTATTAACTCTCTTACCACACCTAAAAATATACCAGAAAGTTTTTATTTTGATCTCAAGAGTGGGCCAATAAGTCCGTGACCTTTTGCATTTTCCGCCGCTTTTGTAAAAAAGCTAATTGACTCTTAAAGCTGAACAAAGGAAAGAGGGCGATTTTTTTCAAGGGCTGCCATAGATTAATTAAATGATGGAACTAAATCAACAATCAATCTTTGACAGTAAATGATTTAAGGATGCTTGTTGACCATAAAGTAAATTCGGAAAATGCAAATAGTAACGAACTTATTTACCCACTCTCGTACACAGAAATAAATAATTACAGTAAATAGTATTCTTAATAAAACGAGATCGTTATGTTTATTATTTCATAGACCACAAAAAAACAGCTTTCCTTTTATTATATTTAAGTTATTTATGGGTCCACGTAATTAACATAACTAAAGTTAGGAGAATGTAACGGAAAGCTATTATAATTAATTACCTAAAGCCATGCTCCTGCAGGACTCGTACACCACCATCCCATGCACACATTTAGCGCCCCCACAGTCTCTGAATACATTGCAATTGTTCGAGTTTCCATTCAACAGCGCCGTCAAACCTTCCATTACTAAGGCACCCAGTTCTTCTTCTTCAGAGTCTATGTTCGGATCTCTTATCAAAGAGTCCTGACGCGAAGACTGCCTCTTTTTCCTTTCAGGCGCTTTAGGGGAGTCGTTCGCCACTGTGTCGCTAGTTTTCGCGTCAGTAGCTACGCCGTTATTGGACCTTTCTTCCTCCAATATTTGTTTGTCTTTTAGATATACAGCATAGCGTGATAGGCAAGTAACAAACACTTCTAGCATGCCCACTTCCCGGTACACATCTTTGAAAATTGCGTTGTGCCTATAATAGTAATAAAAATATTATAATTTGAAAACATCTGAATTAATATCCTGTAAAATGATTTTTAATAATGAGAGAATTAATACTTACTTTAAAATATTTAGCAGAGTTTTCATACAGAGAATACTACAACGTCTCGATCTATGAGCTTTCAACAATAGAGACAGAGAAATCAATTCTTTGCATGGTACGAAATTTAACTGGAATACAATAAATTCTAACAACTCAAAGAACTTTTCCTGTATCTCAGCATTTTTTACGTAAATCCTTTCAGAAAATTGGCTCAGTGTATTTTGATTTTCAAGTATGAAGTAGTTAGCATTGTCAGCGTGATATACACTCGATATGGCGTCTAATATTGTACAGCACAAAGCGGCCGAATTGGACTTCATGAAGACAGATTGCAGCACCTGTAATAAACATAAAATATCATATTTAATACACTGAGTTCAGTATAAATAAGTAAATATACAAAGACAACTTTGTGCAACCTGAAATGCTTGAACATTTCTAACAGCTTGTCCGGGGGTGGAAGGTTGCGGCAACACAAAGCCCTGCAGTTGGAAGAGCTCGGTGTTGGCGCGGGTGGGGCGCAGCTCGGAGAAGCCGCACGCGCACAGCGACGACACCATGAGCACGAGGTTGCGCAGCGCCGCGCGCGCTTCCGTGCCGCTCACACGCTCTTCCTCCAACCTGTACGACACATTCATCATTATTTTCCCTAACACCATACTCAAACAGTTTGATATGTACACATCTCCGACAAGTACTACTACTGTTATATTTAAAATAAAATAAAAAATGAGATACAGAAATCATATTATCACAAACAGTGAATGGTGCTTACCCTGATGTCAAGTAATCGGTTACATCTTGTGTCTCATGTCTGTGATAAACAAAATAAAAACAATAGGTGAAATAATAAGCAAAATAAACATTCTAATTTACATGCTACAAATATTACTAGGTAAATGAATACACATGCCCATGCGAATAATTAAATATAGATATTGATACTTACTTTAGAAGAAATTCTGATAGAAACAAATAACCTTGGCAGGAGCGAAAATCATCCAGTAACAATTGACTAACGTCACTTGAGTCTTTCAAAAAACAGAATGCTGCCACAAACATTTCCACTACCTGCAATAACAATTACACAAATTAATGTTAAACAATATAACAAACCATTATAATTTGTATATACAACATAACAGTATTTACCTCCAATGGCGTTAACTCTGGGATTCTTTGCATATTTTCTATGCAAAGTGCAACACATCCTTTATCTACAAATTCAATATTGATCATTAGTTATTCCAATTATTAATATCCAATCATGTATGATTACTAATAATCTTGTATGTAAACAATGGTAAAAGCATAAACAGGATCATTAGATATTTATTATTTTATCAGACAATAATGATAACATGTATAATGGAACTTACTGTGTATGTACTGTACAACTGATTGTGTCAAGCCATGTCTGGACAATGTCATTAGTACTTCGGCTGCTGACTTCCTCCACATGATATTATGGGGGGCACACCATGATGTGATGGCAGAGAACAGTAAACTGAGATCATCTTTCCGTGCTAGTTCTTCACATGGAAATGGGTGGCTGCAGAGCCTTACTAGTACCTATAAATCAACTCAAAGACATATTCATTAATAATTAACAAGCACATAAATATAGATCTAGCTCTTTATATATGTATACATGACTCATATTATGCACGGAGTAATCTTTACCTGCACAAATATCTTTTGCAGTAAGATTCGCCTTTCTCTAGGTGTAAAATCACTATTTTCATCCTGCACATCTGCCTCAGACTCGGGTATTTCAGGCAGATCGAAAAACAGGTATAAACATTTGACCAATGTTGAAGGGATTGATGCTGTAGTCATGACCTAGAAATAAAAACTTGACTGTTGCATTCAAACTGAGGACAAGGTCTCACTCTAAAGTAAACCTAGTCTTGATATAAAAACAAACAATAGATTTCATAAGTGCTGTTGTTATTAGACATAAAATGAAGAATCTAATCTATTGGTAACTTTATGGACTGGACAATGCCAATATTAAATACCTATACAATGAACACAAAATATGTAAAGGTTGTGATAAAGGTAAAGTACTGATGTTAAATTATAATAAAGATTTATATGTAAGTGTAGGAAAAAAAACAATATTTCCTAAAATTATACAAATTATTATACCATTCAGTTTAAAAATTAAGCTATTTAATTGATCATTACCTGTATTAATGATTGATCTCCAGCTGCCAAGAGATTTAAAGCAGATAGCAGCATCCAGCCATTGCTTGACTCCTCAGAATTCTCTATTTCCAAAAATTTGGCTATAGCACAGCTAGCTGCCTCTGTACTTTGGTTACTGGCCCGCTTTCTTATCTCAGACACCATAAGCTTGGAGACTTGTTGGCAGAATGACAAAATGTCCCAAAACTTTTCGTTCATATCACTTGATGGACTGGTACCGAATACCTGATCATAAAATTGGTTCATATTACAAGCTTTTATTGAACTCATATTGCTATTAATGTCATAAAAATATATTCAAAACACATAAAAAAGATATAACAGTGGTCTTCATATTAAGCGCGAGCCTGTGCATAATAATACTTGCATGCTTTGCATGTATGCAACAATACTCAGTATCATGTTCCGTTTTTATTACTAGTGCAATACCTAGCTACAATACTATCAATATGAATTATAAACAAACATAACAAGAAAAAAGGTTTTACATACCTTACAGAACAGAGGAAGCATATTGTATAGTTTATCATCTTTCTCTGCCTCTGTGAGTGGCTGTGGCGGGTGTGTGTACTCAGCGAAGAGCTTCTTGAGATGCATGAGGCCAAGTTGAACGTGCGACGAGGAGCTGGTAGACTCGGCAGACTCGGAAGATGCCGAAGTCGTCGCCCCACGCAATTTGCGCATGAGATTCATTTTTTTTTGTTTTAGACACTTACACTACATATGTTATACATATTTTCTTATTGATTTAAATATTATGTGCTGTTACATTTTTTATATGCGAAGTAAACATCAATCGTAATCTATTCGATTATAATAAAAATAATCCGTAATGATACCATGATGGTTTGCACTGTAAAGATAATGCACAGAAAAATAAAATTAAGAAAACACACGCAATTGGAATAGGCAAAATACGGACTGAAAACGATTACACTTTCTTAGTTTTTCTTTGCTTTCTGATTGATTATTCCCGACCGATCACGATTTCATTCGTTCGTACGCCTACACATTCATACAAATCTCCTTCTTTTTTTCCTTGGCAATCGGCTATAAAATCGAGCCACTTCTGCCGGAATCGAGTAAAATTTGTTGCTTGTTGTTTATTTACTTGTAATGTTGACAAAGGGCGGCAGTATACATTCAGAATTTCACCGGATAGGTCGTTCAATGAGCTGAAGTAGGTAATTCTAATTCATCGGGAGTCGGAACTTTCCTGGATTTTGAATCAAAATTTTAAAAACAAAACTTTGGTGTTTATATGGGAAACCCTTTAGAACGGGTTTTATGGGCTGTTGCGCTTAACTTTGCTGACTTCATCCCATAATTGGGATAGGATCGGCAGGTGTAGTCTGTTTATGGTAACTGGCAATAATTTAAAAATTTTTATCATTCGTTCTTTTTGAAACATTGTTCACTGCCCTAACACTATTAGATTTAGTATGGTAACATTGTATTTTTTGAACTGTCAAGTTGCTGAATCGAATTGAAGTTCATTTTATACGTTTCTTTTCTTTTGCATTGTCTGTGTCACAGAGTACTGTATATACTAGAAAATTCCTTGATGAATGGGAATTGGAAATATCGTGTCGAGTCAGGTATTCGGAAACTCGGGAAGGAACACAAACCTATTAATAATTTTCTTAAATTGTTTTCTAAACATAGAAACCTACCTTGGTGATCATGCCCGAAAACCAAATTCTTGTGCAATGTTATAATCGTGGTTGCGGCAAACTTTTCGATCCAACCAAAAACGATCAGGGTAAGTACAAATTCGAGATTCTTCTATAACTTAGATATAAAATAGAGCACTTCAATTTTCATAAATTAATGAAAAAAAGTCCTCACCCGATATAACCATTATAATTTCCACAAATAGACATATTTCTTTTCTGTATGAGTTCAGGTTTGGGACACCTTATCCATAGGTCCTACTCCTATCTGGTGATTTAATAATTAAATACTCATCAATATTATATACTTGTCAGCTTTTAAATACTTGTCTATATTCAATAAAGAACATATAAATAATTAACAGCATCATGTAAATGTAAATTTGTATGATCCAACAGATGAATGCTGCCACCACCCTGGCGTGCCAGTTTTCCACGATGCATACAAAGGGTGGTCATGCTGCAATAAAAAGAGTGTTGACTTCACTGAATTCCTCAACATCAAGGGCTGCACAGTGTCTAAGCATTCAAATGTGGTTTGTACTTATTTCAATTAATTCATAATCATTGGTATACATCAGTAGAACTCTCTGTAGGTATGCAGTTTCTCTATAATAATGTGTCCATAATAGATGTAGGAGTTTGGTTAACTATTTTGCATCCCTACATATTGTAATAACCATTACTATTACTCCCAAGTTATTTTAAATGTTCTACATTTGGGCTTTAGGCTCTGGTGCTTTTAAAATTACAAGAAGGTAATTTTGAGTGGAGAGAGCTGGGAGTCTAGTCCAGTCTAGTGAATGTTGCCTAGTTTAATTTTCATTTGTTTTAATAATGATAAAAAATTATTCAATATTCTGTTTTTATTTGTGTTTATAAAATTCTAGAAACCTCCTGAACCAGAGAAAAAGGCCCTAGACAAGGACTTGAATGAGAAGAAAGTAATTGAAGTGAGGGCCCCATTAGTTGGTCCAAAGTTGCAAAGACCACCATTTGAAACACCGCTAGTCACCATAAAGCCAACTGTTGCCGAGTCACTCAAGCAAGCATTACAAAACACTTTGCAGGCTACTGCAACTGTTGAGGATGGGTATATATTTTTTATAACATTTATTATGTGTGACCAAGTATTTATTGAATAATTTCTAAGTATGTTAAATCACTGGCATAAAAGGATAAAGGAACTTAGATCTGGATTTCTGAAAACTCAGTATTATTATATTGACAACCTTATTAGCTCAGTTGGTGGTGACCCTGCTTTCTGTGCTACGAGTCCCGGGTTTGAATCTTGGTTGGGATAAATTTTGTGTGATTAGCATGAATGTTTGTACGCTAGTCATGGATGTTTATTATCTATATAAGTATTATATACTGAATTCGCTCTCAGTCCATTGTACGGTACCCATAATACAAGTGTTGCTCAGTGTGGGACCGTATAGTTGGTGTGTTCATCTGGCGATATACAATGGCATGTATTCTGAGGCTTTTTCCTATAATATTATGATATGATAACTCTGAACACTACCTAATGTGTTATAAATTAATTTCCAGAAACATACCTATTGGAACAACATGTAAAAATGGAGGTTGTAGTGCCACATATGAAAGTCCAACTTCCAATGACAGTATGTGCACCTATCATCCTGGGTGTCCAGTTTTCCATGAAGGTCTCAAATTCTGGTCTTGCTGTCAGAAAAGAACAACAGATTTCAATACTTTCCTTAGTCAACCAGGTTGTACTAGCGGTATGCACAAATGGACTAAAGAGGTGAATATAAATATAATATTTATAATTTCCAATCTAATGAGATCAGCCTGCACATGACAGTATCCCAACAAAATGCATAAGAAAGGTTCAACATCTTGATCCAAGTGTATTTATTCTATATCTAAATATTGTTATGAGCAGTTAATAAATGGTATGACCAGTTAATAAAAATATAATGGTTTTCAGAGTTCACCAGCGGGCATAGTTAAATGTCGCTGGGACTGGCACCAAACGCCAGACTACGTTATTGTAAGCATATACGCTAAAAAGTATGACCCTACATTGAGCTTTGTCAAATTGAACCCTATACGTCTTAATACAAAGTTGGTATTCCGGGAACAAGGTGATGCTGCTTTTGAATTGGATCTGGAACTAAGAGGTGTAAGTATAATTTCAAAGTTGTCAGTTGGTATTGATTACTTATCTATTGTTACCTCTAGATTTAAGAAACCTTTCCAGTTTTATTATTATTATAGACATCTAACAGCCTACGTAATGTACAATAAACTCAAGTATATTCATCCTATCATCACAGGTAATCAAAATAGAGAGCAGCAGTGCATCCATGCTGTCTACAAAAATCGAAATAAAATTAAAAAAAGCGGAGCCCGGAGCTTGGAGTAAATTGGACTTCCCTCGGAGAGAGTCAAAGACGGAAGAAGAAAAGAAACCACAGGAGCAGGTGAAACAAAGCGACGATGACTATGAAGATCTCTCCACTGTTGAAGCCATACATTCTATGGGGAAAGTTAATGTAACTGGCTAAACACTCTGAGTAAGCCTTAAAATTGTCTACACACGGACAAGAAGGATAAAATTTCACTTCTAAAATCTTGTACATCAGTTTATACTTTGTACATTATATCATATTGATGTCTGTGTACAAGGTTTGGGAGCAAAAGTTCGATGTAAGTATATCGTATGCATATATTGTGATAGCTTATTCCCGTGCATAGATAATTTGAAGGCGGACTGTAATAATAATCTATTAATATTTTTTTTATTTAAAATGGTTTTTACTTACATAGGGCATGAATTTCCCCAATGGTATATTTAGATATTTGTTTGTAATAATGGTTGATGTGCATTTATTGTTTTTAAATAAAATGTGCTTCTGCTATTATACAGTACTTGTTTTATTTCTCGCTTTATTTTTAGGACCAATTAAAACGGCAGAATAACAATCTTTATGAAACCAAACAATATTTACATTTTACTTGACAGATATATCTTTGGTACATTAATACTAAATCTTCACTAGGTTTATATATGTATTTATGATAAATATCTAGAGCTATAGTTTTTATTAAATAACTATTTAAATGACTATGGGAAAGTAACATTTACAATTTTATACAATAAATATAAACGACTAGATTGACTAGAACAGTTAATTATGACACATTTATTTCTTAATCTCTAAATAGTCGACCAAAATCCAGCATTTTTTGGCTAAAAGTCGGAAGTAGATTGATCACTAGAAAAATGTATGATATAACTTCCAATGAAATGGTTGCCAATAATCAATTTATTCCTCTTGGTATAACTTTATAATTGGTTGAACCAACTTTGTTGATACTTCTTTATAAATTTTGTCGCCGCCGGTGAACGAGCTCTACCACCCTTGTAACAATAATTCTCAGAAAGAGAATCATGTATTTGTCTCTACTGTTGTACTGGGAAAAAAACCGCCGAAAGCGTCTCAAGGAGATTCGCTCCTTGACGTGAAAGCTTACTGTCTGGCAAGTCGTTTTTCAATGTAGGGGTGGCCCTTAGATGGATATCCTGGGAACAGTGTGACATGGCAAGTACGTTGTCTATGGCGATGAGCAGTGTTCAGTGGCAGGCGGCGCGGCGTGCGGGTGGAAGGCGGGGCCGGGCGCGGGCGCGGGCTGCATGCGGTACATGTCGTGCAGCAGCGCCGCCACCGACACGTCGCCCACCGTCTCGCGGAACAGCAGCAGCTCCACGGAGCGCGCGCGCACCGCGCGCAGGGACGGCAGCAGCAGCAGGAGGCGACCAAACCTGATAATAAAGAAACGGCAATGCTGATCGTATGCACATAAAAAAATCAGAGAAACTTGCCAAGCTCGTGTCCGTCTAGGCTTCCGTAGTGATTTATTTATGCCGTGAAATTTTACTCATCTAAAAGTCTAGACCTCAAACAGAATCGGACAAGAGGTGCTTGTAGGGCGTTTCGAACCCTAAAAGTATTATCACTTTCTACAAGGTGGAGCCTTATATGTAGAGTTTATAACTGAGTGTACTACACCTACTGTGTAAGTACCTAGTACAATAATGTTTTACCTAGTGGGTTGCCTCGTGTATCTGGTTCGCACGTAGTCAGCAAGGATGCACTGAGCTTGGTCTTGCAGCATCTCTACCGGCTGAGTCTCGCTTAGGCCGGGTGTGTCTGTAATGTAGCCAATATCATGGTGGGTAAGAAAAAAATCTAAGCAAAGTGCATCAAACAAAATGAGCAACATTGTATACTCTTGCGGTTTGAAGCTCCCATCAGAGAGTCAAATAAACGCAATAAAAAAAACTAACCAGGTGAAAACAGAACGATCGCCTTCATACAGCCGCACTCGCTGCCATCTGGTGCTATTTGACGAAACCGGCAAAGTATTTCCTACAAAAGAAAACCAAATAGCGATTAATAAAATAATGTTTACCTATCGCAAGTGAGTAAGTAGGTACTTTAACTATTTTGTAAGACGCTTTAACAAACGAAATGGTCTAACCAATGAATATACTTAGGTAGACATCGACAAACTTGAAGGAAGCGGCAAAATGGTTCTATTTTGTAGCCGATTTCTAATCGGCTACAAAATAGAACCATTTTGCCGCTTCCTTCAAGTTTGTCGATGTCTACCTAAGTATATTCATTGGTTAGACCTAAAAAAAAAAAGAAGAGCTGAAGACCGCAGCGAGCTCTGGACCGGCTACATTAGTAAGTACACATGTATAATACGGTGGTTGTCTAAGGCATTTCAGGGGGGCTTGAACCCCCAATCTCCCCCCTCCCTACAGCCTTGATAGATGTGTTACGGTATAATAACGTTTTTAGTCTCTGCACGGTTTGTTAACTTGTGTGGTATAGGTACTCATCTAAGAAAAAAAGGTACGTACGTACGTATTATGTATTATCACCTGTAAAGTGTTAAGTTCTAAATCGGCGAGTGGGTCCGGTGGCAGGCGCGCCCTGGCGGCGGGCGCGGCCAGCAGCGGCGCCAGGTCCCAGGGCGCGGACCACTGCGCCAGGTGCAGCAGGAACAGGTCTTTCCAGGCGGCGCGCAGCAGCACCAGCTGGTCCGAGGGCGCCAGCGCCTGGAACGGCGCCAGGCACCGCACCCACCGCACCGCCATGAACAGCAGGCGGGCGCTCGTTTCCTAATGTAACCAATTAATAGATACTAAATAAACACAATCGATGTCATCCGAGAACGGGTTTACCATTAAATAAATTTAGCTAGTACGGAAGGGTCAACTTTACATGGTTTCCGTAAGAATTCCAAGTCTGGCCTTATGTACAACTATACCTTTAGTGATAAGTCATTATTGAAAATGCAATTCGCACATGAAAACCGCAAGTTCCTAGTAAATATTGTGCTTGAGTTGAAACTTGTTCACCCTTTCCAAACAAAGCATTGAATCAACTTGACTGATTCTAAGTATGTACCATAATTTGTATTTTAGTAGCGAAGTGTACCTATGAAGAGATACTACCTACATAAGGTAAAATTACAACTATGACTGCAATTATAGGAGACAGGATAGTCATCGAAACAATTGAAAGGATAGGATAAGTAGATGCTAAGGTAAATAGGAATGAAATTCATATTTAGGGCTACAAGTGTCGAGAACGAATATAGGTCGAGCGAGTCTTCATAGTACTTTACGATAATGTGACTTTTAACTCGCGTATACGAATGGCTTCAGTGGCACGATGCGGATGCGACCGGCGCGCGTACCTACTGTGTAGGGCGATGGGCGGGGTAAGTCATGTTAAGGCGATAAGTCACCCCGCGACCGCCCAATCGCGGGCCGCGCCCGCCCCTTCAGTCAAAAAGCCACCTATTGAAAGTCCATGACACACCCCTTCTAAGTTTTCAATTTTCTCAATACAGACCAATCGTAGTGTTACAAGAACATATCGAATGGTAGGTACAAATATTAAAAAGAAAATGCAAAGGTTCCCTGAGTACGTATACTTTGCGCTTCGAAAGACGAAATCATTGTTTAGAGCCCAAATAGAGAGAAAGCGATCTGCGATACTTAAAATGTGTGGGATGCACATTGCCTGTTGTTTGCACTCCCATACATTACAAGAACGCAGAACGTGCAGGAACACGTTCTGCGTGCACAGGAGTGTTAGGTAGGTACTAAGAACTCACTTGTAGAAGTTCCCATGTAGGAGCTAGGGGTGCACCGAAAGCGCTAGGCGGTGGCCGCAGTAGTGTAGGGTCGCCCTGCAGTTGCAGCTGCTTTGCGCTCCACATCAGCTCCTGGTTGATAGCACAAAATGTACCTCCAACGACATTATCAAACACACATCCATACCAATTCCTGCAGTTACATCATAGTTTATTTTAGGTTTCCTCTACTCCCGACCGGCCTATGGAACTTTCTCACAAGCTATTTACGATGAGATATTTGTACCTAGGTACTTAATATGGGACCTAGTTAAGCTTGAATATCGTATACCAAGAGGTATACTATTTTCCTGACGTTACTAGGAGCCACTGCTGTTAGATATGACGATATCTACGGCTTTATTGCATTATATGTGTGATTCAAAATATTATGGAAATGGGTTCCATTAATGTTCGCTATTTAACAGTTCCCACCTGGCACTTGTCAGTAGACATGAGTATGTGCAGGAGGCCGGGCGGCGGCGGCGCAAGGAAGGGCTCCGGCATCAGCGGCAGCGGGCTGGCCGCGCCCGCCGCCCCTGCGCCGCTTGACCCCGCCGACGACGCCGTGCTCAGCGGCGCCGGCTCGCTCATGCCACTTATACTGAACTGTTTCAATAAACACCCGGGTGAATGACCTTGGCCTGACCAATGATTAACGTTGAAAGTCCATTCCCAATATTATTATTAATAAGTATTTAGCGGAAAAGGGCAGATCTTCTATCAAGGCGGGTGGTTTGCCGTATTGCCCCGACGATTATTGTCGGGATCTTGTATATATCTTACGTGCGCCGAAAGTTCTCATAGCGCGTGTCAGGATTGTATGTAGAATTGTCAATTGTTTTGAATGTCTGTTATAGCGCCATCTCTGTTGTTTAGTTTAGATTGAAGAGGTCGCCACGAGTAGTTCATGGTAAACCACCAGGTCGTCTTATATACCATTATGTTTTGGTATTAGGCTAGGTACCTGAAAGTTGAATGGCTGCGGCAGTGGTGTGTACGGCGAGGGCGGCGAGAGTTTCAGCGCGTGCGGCTTGTGCGCGTGCGCGTGCGCGAGCGACGGCGGCTGCAACCCGCCCAGCCCGTGCTGCAGCTTCGGCTTGCGCGGCCCCCGCTCGTGCTGCACCGCTGTATACAATAGTTACGTTTACGTGACATTGTTATTGGTCAATATGGATATGGTATGGTAATAGAGTATGTAGCTAACTACCTAAGGTATTGTGTTAGAAGAGCAAACGAAAAGAAGCGACATTTCGTAAGAAAAAGTAAAAAAATGCGATAATCTATTAAAAAAAAGTAATGTTTGAAAAGTTTCACATGTAGCGACCAGTGGTTGACATCATTGGTAGTGGGTAGGTACTTATAATGAATACCTCTGAATGATCTATTGAATAAAAATGTCAATATTTTTTTTATTTAGACTAGGTTGTAGATATACCTCAATGGGTTGTGTTGTTGGCACAAAACATTTACCCCCTAATTTATAGACAGTCACAATTGATTATAATGGCAATATAACGCACTATTCAGAGAAAAACGTTCGTTCTATAAATTTCAGGGTTAATATTTAATACTTCAGGTTTTGGGGTTGTAGGCATTGATCTACTAGGTTGTTGTTGGTCATGGAATTACTATAGTCTATGTTGTCGGTATGATAGCTAACTGCTCAAGGCTGCAAGTAAAACCATTTGCATCAAACTTATACTTGTTTGCGTTGCGATGCGCCGAAGAATGGATCTTTATCATGGAACTAAAGTCATTGTATAAAGGATTTAACCAATCAGCCTCCAGTGTATAGGTGAAGTTGTTTTACACCGGGGATTATAGCTATGAACCGATTATTCGCGGACGATCCCTCGGTAAGCCGAGATCGCAGCACGTTACTCGCTACGCTACCTCGCTACCCCGTAGGTAGGTAGGTAGGTACCTAGTACGTGCAGTCGTGGGCCGCGGTCATAATGCAAGCAGTTTTATTATATACCTACCTATACCTACCGACCTTTCTCATAAAATTTAAGGCCCTAGTTACCTATCAATCCTACCTTTAGAACCTTTGTCGATTAAAATTATACGGAGGCTCAACCGCAACTCAAATTCCATAAGTTGCTTGTTGGTGATGGGACAGTGAGGAAGAAATAAGCATAGAAAACAAGACGGTCACAATCGTCCGGGAAAACGTCAGGTTCAAGCAACATTCTTTATTTAAAATCAAATACGAAAAATAGACAATAAAATTAAAACTATAACATTTATGCGTCGCCAACATTACTAATGTCACTTAAAAACCTAAATATAAGACAGCCACTAGAACTTACCTACCAGATGGTTGGCTTGTTTGTATTTCTTAGTTAGATAACTCTATAAATCAACTCTACAACCCGAAACAATAGTTAAGTGAAGTAATATTATTTTATAATTGCATGTCCAATGCGCTGGGTGTATAGTGTGGGGTGGTGTGACGTCACGCAATCAGCTTACCGCGGCTGAGTCCATGAGAATGCGGCCATTGTGTCCGCACATGGCGGCGCATACGCTGAGTTCCCGCGCGGTTTCGATGCACCGACCGATGATATTCTACAGAGCTCGCTCGATAGGGTTGGGAATTCGGAATCCGATGGAATATCGATACTATACTTACACGATACTATATATCGATACTAATATATATAATTCATCAGACAGAAGGTAAACAGCTACGTTGACGTATAATTAAAGGTCGATCTTATGGTCCAAGTACGACGATCTAGCTAGTCAATATGAAATTATTTTCCTACGAGATCTGTTTTCTAAAGCTACAGAATCCCTTTTAATTTAGCCAACTATACAATTCTGGGTAGATACTTATTGGCTACGAATAAAAGTTATTGGCATCTCTTATAATAAATCTATTTTATAAGTAAACCTTAGGAAGTATCGATACCTACTACATTAAATTGTTGAACTGGATAATCGACATCGATGGATGCAGCCATCCCTAAATTAAGGTAGGTACACCTATCACAGAATAGTGAACGGTATAAGTGCTCGGCTTAGCGACCGATGCGATGCAAGTGTTGGGCGCACTGCGCCGGATCAAGCTGAGACATACAACTTTAAAAGCGTTTGAATTTTTAATTATTAAGTCAGATTGTAAATTCTATAAAAAAGTTTTATGCAACAGAAGTTTAGAAGGCGTCGGCTAGTGTATTATTTACAAAACGTTATCGTAATTAGTGTTGCCCAAAGTCTTGGTCTTAGTCTTGCGAACATGCAAGACTAATACCAAGACTTTAGGTAACACTAATTATAATCATATCTTAAATATATCTTGATCCTGAGTATACCCCGTCATGTAACTATCTACCAACAAGGATCATAATACTAGTATTCCTACATACTTATAGGTAGTAATAGTAAATATGTTCAAAGCAACACTCATTAAGCGACTGATCGTGAAATGTTAACATTAATAAAGCGCCAATAGACGAGCGGTCAAAGTGGTATTTCAGTCACGAATAGATCGCGAGTACAACCCTGTCACTGAACGCTAAACGCATGCGCTAGAACAAGCTTAGTTGGACTAACGTGGGTATAATTACGATTAGCGAGGTATACTTTTAAAAGGCCCTGGCACATGTAGTTTGTGATTTGTTGTTGTAACTATGAAGGCCTGAAAACGTGATAAACGATTGTATGGATGTGTTTCGAAACAAAGAAGATATTGTTAGTACTTATATAATCAAAAATTAAAAACCGCTATAGCGTAACGTGCGTGTCCATAGCGGTAATAGTTCCCTATAGTGTCAGAGCAAGTGGTGCAATGTTAACCTTTTGTTTATGGGGCGCATGTAATCCCAAATAGAACACGTGCTTTTTTTCTCGACGTCAGACTCACCCTCACAAATTGTTGTCATCCGAATATAGAGCTTACCTTAACGTACTCTAAGGGTGTGTTAGCTTGAACCCGATGCGTAAGTGTAGTTTAAGCCAAGGGGCTCAGTTCCACCGTGACGGGGATAAGCTAGATTTTAATTAACTGAAGGCGAAATGTAACAAGTTTTTCGTGATCTAATGACTCCGCTGTACAGCTGTACGCTTTCAAAAAATCTTACACCACATAGAGTAGCTGCTTTCCATACATTTTAATCAACAGAGTAGCAATTAGACTATGTTTTTGAGATTGTCCATTGTTTCGCATCGGCTGATCAGAAGTAATCTGATCTAAGTAATGAGATTTTGATTACGGTATAAGAAATGTCACCTATTATTTCTGCTACTATCTGAGTGTGATAGGTCGATATCAAGTAAACACTTTATTCCTTAAATATGTCAAGTTGTTACAACAAATTTGCAATCATATTTTACCGTCACAATATTATTTAATTTAGTTAGATACTAAACAGCAAAAGAAAAGTTTATTCTCCATCGTTTAAGCTCGCACAAAAGGCGTTCAGTGAATCACATTTGTGCCCTATAAAAGGGAGATTTAACTTCAAACATGGTTGCGAGAAGCCCTCCGTCCGCCGAATTGAAAGCAAACAAAACATGTTTTTCAAAAAGGTGGTTGATACAAAAACTTCGAGTTTGTTATTCATTACCCGCGAGGCATCAGCCGTTAGACGTCAATTACGTTCACTATGCTTTCATTTATAAAACTGTTTCGTAAACATATCGATACAGTGTAGGTAATCCTTACTATTTGTGCTAGGTCCTTAGGTAATTTTACTTAAAGACAAAGACATTAAAACTAATATCTATATTTTAGCAATCTGTAAATCGGACGGTGAATAGTTGCTTGTAGTAAACTTTCTGGTTTTCTTTTCCATTACTACTTGCTCACAGAGCACATTTGAAGGTCTATCATAAGAAACGGCAATGCATAGGTCGTTTTTTCCAACACTACGGAATCGGAATGCGACCGCAGCTACGGCTCGTCTATTTTACTAAGGATTTTATAGTAGGTCGATATTATTTTATATCGCCAATTTAACATAAGTTACCTTTAGAAGCCAAGTCGACTTGATTGCAGCATCATTGAAACCATGCGACTTGATACTATATGGACCATGGACCATGTGTAGGTAACAAAGTACCCAGGAAATAATACAAGTAACTCTTATAGCACTCACGGCAAACATATTGCGAGGGCTTTAGATACCCATAATGTAGTGTAGGTCGTTACTGTCCGTGTAAATGTGGAGTTTTGCGGTCGATATCATAGTGATGTACGATGTCTCGATGTGTTCAAAACATTAAATGAGTGAAACACAAAAATAGATCTAGCTTTGTGCACTTTCCTTAGTGTACCTAGATAGGTATCAATTGATTGCATTGCTTTCCTAATTGTTATCGTGATAAGTTGTAAAACCTGTAAAGAACAGTCCTATCACACTCGTACGCTATGAACCTGTAAACATACGTCTATAGTGCTTTTATAGGAACACTAAAGTGCTAAATTGATCTGAGTGTTTAGCTACGTGAAATTAGGATGAACAGTCACATACACACAATTGGATCTGAAAAATAGTTCTCAACTACTTGTCATAATAAGTAAATGACACAAGATCTTGTGAATGGTTTAGTAAGCAATCACAAATTCAATACATGAGAATGTAACACATATAACGAGTATTATTTAGATATTAAACCGCGGAAAAGATAACCATCGATTTGTTGTTGGTTATACTATCGATAATGGTGACTACCATGGCCCAGCCGTGGACCACCAGGCGGAGGAGGCAGCGGCGGCGGCGGCCGCGGTGTGGGGCGTGATTAATGAGCCAATAATCCTGGCCGCTCCCGCCCGCCCTGTGAAAGCTTCACGAAGCCGAATTGGTGAGCGGTCAAAAGGTTTATTGACTACACAGACATGACCAAGACGAGCTTACATAACTAACAAGTGTATTAAATACATCATTATAATCCCAACGCTCAAGTAAAGTAGACGTAGGTAAATTACTAACCTATTTTTCTTGAAGAATATCACATCCCCAGTTACCTATTTGTATAATTTCAGTAGATAATGTAGATATTTCATAAAATAGCACGAATTACACTTAACTCTACACAACATGTTGATTTGGGCAGTTTGCCGTACCTATAACAATAGAACCCTTAAATCTGGTGAAATAATAACGTTGGCAGCGTTTCATTCAAGACATTCCTATGATTTAGCATAATAGGTGATACACAATAGCGAACCAATAGTAGGCAGATAATTGACCTACTTTACTTAAATAAGATGAAACTTCGTGTCGACGATGTTGGCCGCGTGATTCACTCAGCCAACATGAGTCAGCACAGACCGCGCGCCGCCAAGAGGCGAGCTCTCGCTGGAGATAATGCTGGATCAAGATGTTAAACAACCTATTTTTTGCATCGCGGTTTACATTATGGATTCGTGAAGGAAAATAGGGTGAAATCACCCATATTCAACACGAAGATAAGAGGTTAATCTTTAAATACTTAACTAGCTACTTTGTAGAGCTAAGGGCTGAAATCTTATTAATCTTATTTCAAGGCATAGGCCATATACTAAAAGAAAGAAAGACAACTTTTTCTTTTCTTTTTAATAAAGAAGGACAACGGCAAAATAACAACATAAGTTTTATAGGTAATAATAGTAGTAGTATTATACTTATAAATAAGTGGTAGGTACCTACTTGGGATCAAAGATGAGTACCTACATATTTGTAAGTAGGTAAATAATGTTTATTTGCCACAAACATTATAAGCGCTCCATAGCTGCGCATCAAAATCATCGCGTGGAAAATATCCGGCGAGAGAAGGACCCCGTGTCCCGACATTCGTTCCGACGTTAATTCCAGCCGCATTTGTTCCATTACATTTCCGACACAAAGTAGATACGCGCTTGCCGAATTGACTAGGTGGATGCGACCAGGCGAGCGGCGCCTGAGGAGGATGGGGCGAGCACTCCCGCCCGCGCGACAGGGACGCAGTATCAAAAGTGAGAAAGATGTATTCAGAAGTGAAATAGTCTGCTGGCTGAGCACATCATCATTAACGAGCCAGCGAGGGCGGAGGGCAGCGAAGAGGCAGAGGGGGCGCGTCAGGTGGGCGATGTCCCACGCTCCGGTACACCTGCGCGCGAAATTGCTCCTTACCGCGACCGCCCCAGGGAACTTATCCGTTCAAAGCTAGCGGCCGAGGAGTGCCGACCTCAGGGAATAATGTCGAGTGCACCGACATAAATATGAGAAATATCCAGGTTTTTATTCACCTTCCACCCGGCGGCGGGGTCTACCCGAGTCCCGGACAAACATCGCGTATAGTAAGTATAATAGATGTCCACAGACGTCGAGATGACATCGGGTTTACTTACACAGTCATAGCCTTGCTTCTATTTATAGGTACCTGTCTATAAAGTTTATGTAAGTATATGTTCTGTCTGACCTGTGTTGAGTTGCGAAAATACTGAACGTCTCCTGGCTGATGATAATATAGGTGTAGGGTAATGGTTGCATAGAGACAACTACTCAGTGTGACGTCATATTTAGAAGTGAAGTTGGTAGCAATTTATAAATACACTAAAATAAATTTCATAGAGTTGATGAAAAGTTAGCAATGCGGTTGGAAACGTCGAGCCGGTTTTCTGAAACAGTGAACTGAACAAGTTGGAAGTGCGGCACCCCACCACTATAACTTCAGTACAGCATAAACTTTACAGATAGGACTAAAAGTTTTCCCATTTCGTGCTATTGTATAAAAGTTCAGTTAAAAAAGCAATCTAAAGTTAATACTGAGTTTTAGCAACCAGGTAATAGGTAAATCACTACATTAGCAAATTAATTGGTAACACAAATTCAAATCGTAATGACCTAATAATATGAGATAAACTGAATTTAATTTAACAACAAAAACAATCATCAATAAAGCTGGACTAATCCAAACGTGTGTAATGCAATCAACCCACCCACCGTACAACCCGAAAATTAATTAAGAATCGCGTAAATGTGAACAAAAAATATGAGTGCCCCTAAACCAGATGCAACAGATTATCCCATTAAAACATTTTAGTTTTATTCACTATGACAGTGCAATAATTTGTTCACGCACAACATTAAAATGAAATTAGCCGGGCGGGAGGAAGTCCCGGGCCGGAGGGTGAAATCACTTGCTTTGTCAAAATATAGGCAATATTTTAGTTGGCTGAGAGGACACCGAGTAAACACGGAAGCGGTGAATAAATCACATAATCGGATCGCAATAGGAACCTTTATTCAACCATCCTTTGGCGAATTAGGGTATCAATAGGTTGACACGAGTGATCCGTAAAAGCTTTCCAGTAACGAACAAAATATAATATACATCACTGAGATTAACTTACAACATGCATAAATTAAATCCAGTAAATAAGTGATAGGTATACTTATTGTAGGTACTAATATATGTTTGAAGCATATGTTTTCATAAACAGTGTAAAATATACTAAACGGTAAGACATCGATAGGTTGAAAAGATAACATTTCCAAAAAAAAAAGACGTGAGATTTTAAAAACAACACTGAGTAATTAAGTTTAATTTAAAACCAATATTCAAATAAAATAACATTCATATCTAATTACACGTAATAAATATCCACAAACGTAACTAAAGTACCTAGCTATTATAATAGAATTGGCGGGCTTTGTCCGGTCTCCCCTCGGGTCGCCGGGTGTGGTCGCGGCTCGCTAGGTGTTGAGCGCGAACACGTGTTATGATCCTTAACACTGCTCTAAGAGCGACGATCTAGTCCATTCGATATGCTCCGGCTCCTAACACGCAACAGAGGGTTACACCAATAAATATTAATTTTGAAGTAGAATATTGAGAGCGTAATAAACTATTACCTGGCAGCTGATTAATGCAGGCAGTAAATTGGGGTGGGAATGATAAAAACAATTTTTAGACTCATCCGTGTGTGGTAATGAACGAGAACCAGAAGGATTTAATTCCATGATGTTAAACATAATATTACCTATTCGTTGTTAAAGAGGATCGGTTATTTTACCGAACTAACCAATTTGCAGAATTTTTTTTGAAACCTCGAATCGTACGA
This sequence comes from Pheosia tremula, assembly GCA_905333125.1. Lineage (NCBI taxonomy): Eukaryota > Metazoa > Arthropoda > Insecta > Lepidoptera > Notodontidae > Pheosia > Pheosia tremula. The sequence goes on along the minus strand of HG995404.1, from coordinate 5,445,001 downwards.
GACAATTACAAGCGAAAATAAGAGGAATAAAAGCAAATTAAAGAACGTTACGGACGAACTCTACTCATCTAATATCAACAGTAAAATTCACGTAGCAAGGTTGAAACGTTTCAATTCGTTCCCGACAATTTAAAATTCTCTTTTTAACACAAAAGGACTTCACAAAAGGTAAGCTCGACGGAGAATCAAAATCTATGCGCGAACCGTTAAATTAAAAATAAATATTGCGAAACGTCAGCATGTTACGGGTTGGGTCTGCTTTACATCCAGGGAAAAATCGAAAAATGTAGCGATGGCCGATGTCGGCTCACGAGAGAGGGAGGGTGGGTAATGTGAATCTTTTTGTGAAGTGGAGAGAATTAATTTAACCCGCTGCGGGGTAACACGACATGGTGGTAATTGAAAAGTTTGCCCCTTGTCGGCTGGCGGCCGCGGGCGCCGGCGGCGACGCGTCTTCGCGACACTCGCGCTCCAGTAATGGGACTTTATGATAATTGGTATTTTATAAATCATACTATAAGTTTACCGATTTTAATAGTTCTATATGGCTATAGATAACGTTAGGTTCACTAAACGTATAAATTAGGAGGCACCTGGGAGGTTCTATAAAAGTAGTAAATACATTTTCAAAACGTACTTATATATGCTTCGGTACTATTGTCTAGGGTACATATGTCGTAGCACATAGTCATAAGTATATGGTTATTTTACTCCATTATGAAAAAAGAAACCATTAATGTGACAAAAAAACCTACCTATTTAATTTTCAAACTTAAATCGAAGACGTCCAATTAACTTCCAGGAAGCCCATTCGAGGAGTAAAGTTTTTGGAAGCAACCCTTTAACTTCTTCAACGAATATTAAAAAGTACAGTAAGCTGACGAAGCCGTCGCCTGCTCTGCTCCGAGCATGATCGATTTTAAAATTAATTTTATAAAGTTAAATTGGGGATTATGTTTATTTGATCACTCAAAAAGGGAGAGCCGCTTGGATAGAATTTTGTACAGTGAATAATCATTTTTGTTTAAAATATGAGCTATGTGCTGATGTTATAAAACTTTCGTCTAAAATCTCTAAAGTTTGCGTGCCCTATTGACCTCTAAAATTGGTCGTTAATCCTTTATGATTGGTCCAGCACGACAGAAGCTATATCAATATGGATATTAACTTCGTCGATGTAGGTGTAGATATATAGCGCAAGGGTAGTTGGGTATGTTGACGCATTGGCTAACATCGATTCGGTCTATTTGCGCAACGATATTGAAGTTAGCTGATTGGCTCCCTAGCCGTCGGACTTTGCAAACTTAATGATTTCCTTCCATCGATTTCATCCGCTTCGTTCAATTCGTGAATGTTTAAGGACTGACCGATTTTTAAATTCCTTTGAGGAATCTGATAAAGAGGAAAATCAAAGGCATCACAGGTTATTTAATTTTAGAGTCAGTAGATAAGTACCAACCTACCTACTAAAATTTGCATCTATTTCGGCTACCTGAATGTGACTTTTGCATAAAAGGTATATAGCATTAACATAACCTTGAAAAGGTACATCCTTAATTTTATTCTTTGATTTGTTTGATTAACAATCACATAAGTGAAGTAACTCTCCTTGTTGACGGCAGGCCACCAAATAATAGGTAGGTAGGTGTATAATATAAAGTAAAAGCCACTTCGGCAGTTCGGTGTTCGCTGATAATGGAATTAATTCATTATTCTGCGGTTGCGGCTGTTAAGCGAGGCAGTCGAACTCACGCCAGATGCATTGTTAATGTCTGTGTCTGCGATTACTCACAGATTCGAATAAAATTTTCATGGATTCGAAACATTGGTTTTTTTTTTACATTCGGGCCATGGCCAAGCGCTTAAATTCATCACGTCAAGCTATCAAAAATGCACATCATTATAGACTAGAAAAAAAATCTACAAAGTAAAAGTCTACCTAAATTGCTAGTGGATGAGTTCAACTGTTTGACATAAGTATATATATATGATATGATATGATATTTCGCATGAGTCTTCTAAATCTGGGTATGTAGGTGGCCTGCATATACCTACACAAATGATGGTAGAGTTGAGCCGGCAGCGGCGGGTAAGTTTCGTGGGGGCGTATAATTACGCGAGCGAGTAAACATATAAAGGTAATCCGGGCCGCGGCGGCACAAAGTGATCCTCGTGAATAAATTAGCGACGGAACACCTGCGGTGCGACCACAGCTCGCTTGCCGCGTCGCGCCGCGCCGCTGCAGGGCTGCACCAGCGACGCAGTACACATTTAAACATATTCTCGCCAGACCAACACACCAACTGTACAGACCCAAACTAAGCAACGCTTGTATTATGAGCACCGTATACAATGGACTGGGACCGATCCCAGGATATATACTTACATCCATGACTCGGGTATAAATATTCGTGCTAATCACACAATGTTTGCATCTACCATAATCTGAACCCGGGAATGTTGGTACAGAAAGCAGAGTTAGTACAAACCACAGAATGATCTGTGATACAAACTATGCTAATCAGGTCGACGCACATACTGTAATGGTTATAAATTCATGCATTTTGGTTTTGCTATAGCTTGGTATCATACATGGCCGTTTCATTTGACGTTGTAATTTAAAACCCCCTTATAAGCCTTAAGCACGTGGCATCCTTAGTGAATTTTGTATTGTGTGACTCATTCACGAGCTGTTTATTACTCACTCGTGCTCAGTATAGTGAGCTGAACTTACTGAAACTCATTAAGTTCAATACGGCAGTATAGGGACCTAATGCTCTACCCCCAACTGACGAGCCGATGGTAACTTTTCTATATCATGAATACTATTTAGCGAAATAAATATTGACAGCCCTATGGAAGATAAGGCGTATCTATCCACTCCCACTTCTCTATGCTAAAAGGCTCCGTCACATGGCGAGAGATGGAGCGCGACTTGCGGCCGACATGGGACTCTATGAATATTCAATTATTCACAAGATTTTACTTATAGCGAATTTTGATTTAGAGAGAGTCATATATTATACTCCTGAGAAATACAATCATAGAGAGAACATAGAAATTGGAATCTTTAATACATACCGTATGTATTATATAAGATGCGTGAAGCAAATTAGTGCACTTAGGTATACCTTCGTTTTACAATATTAAAGATCTGTAGATAATATGTATCATGTATCACTATTTTGTCAACCGCGATCCATGGGGCTCCCTAGTTAAGCCTGATCACCAACCCATAACCGATATTACCGATAAATATATTAAGTATTTTTCGAAAATCATACAATAATTAGGTATACCAAAGTGATCATGGCTTCGAATAGGTTAAATATGGCCCTGGCCACATTTAAGATGCTATACTAATTCCAATATTATTCGATTATGTTAACAGATTTGGGGCCAGAAATTGTGAGGGACAAATTTTTTCATGTTTTATCTCATTTTGCCACAACAATCCACGCCATTATACCTACATTCGGAGATCGCTATAAATAAAAGCAACCAATGGCGACAACAGAACACCCGCAACGCAATACTGGGTCCATCGCGATGACGTAATGATAGATAGACTCGGATAGTTGCGTCGAAATTGAACGGCCCGCCGGCAAATGGCATATTTCCCTCAATATTTGAGCGCTCGGCCGTCGGCTGTGGACAAAACAACCTGCTGCGAGTGTGACGGACGAGGTGTTGAATCGTGAACATATAACCGCCGATGTGGCTGTGGGAAATGAGATCCTGCTATTGTCGTCGAATAACAATGCAGGCTATACGCGTATTTTGAAGGCTATAATATGATATCAGTAGGTATTCCGATCCGAAACCTTCTGATTTGAAATTTGGGTGATGAAAATAAAACAAGAAGCTTTGTACGGCTTGCGAAAATATTAATATTTGAAAAGTGATCGTAAGGAAAATCCGGTAGCATCTCGAAGATATTCCCATGATGTGCAAACAGACAGACAATAGTCCAAAAATGTTGCTATTGAATCTGTATCGAGAAAAATATCCCCTGCGATTATTAATTTCCTAAAGTATTCTATGAACAGATACAGATTAGATAATAGTTGGTACAAATTCGATCAAGTTTTGTCTATAGCTAGGTATACTAATATTATAAAGTTTGTTAGTTTGTGTAGTCTGCGGATTCACTGATCTGATACTTAAAATACTTTCACTACTAGAAAGCAACATTATCCTGAAACGCTAGGCTATGTTTCAGGTACCGCGGGTGGAGCCGCTGGCGACGCGAGTCGCGGATATTGTGAATATTGAATTTTCAACGTACTCACCATCTTTGTTCATGTTCGCCTGGAAGCACTTGGCGAGCCGGCAGGCGCGGCACTGGTTCCTGTGCGTCTTGTCGACGGGACAGCGGCCCTTCATCTCGCCACCCGCCTTACAAGTGTACACGCGGTTCCGGTGAATCGACCGCTTGAAGAAACCGGAGCAACCTAGATATACACGCAGATTTAGTTGTGACCTTCTTGTTGCTAGGCAATGCAGATCCTCACCTGTTCATATCTAATGAGTAACAGGGAATGTTCTTTGCCAGGATTGTGTTACTTATCTGTATACTAATCTATAATATTGTAGATTGGTTAAATACTGGGCGAAGGTCCCTAAATGTCTGCTCTTCTCAAGTAAAGTAAGAGGAACAATACCTTATCTGATCTGATAAATGAAGTACTTGATATTGGTACAAGGCTTGGAAATTGGAGGATACCTACCTGATAGTCTTAATCTATTCATATGTTTGGAATGCTAAAGATTGAGAATGCTTGTAGTAATAATATAAACATATCTGCCGGGATCCTAGAATTTTGAACATTAACCTAACAGCCGGGAAGCTGCCTGAAAGTTGCAATATGTAATTGTTTTGATTATAATCATGTTTTTGTTTATACTAATGATTTAATTGAAATTTATGGGTTATATATACACCCAATATAATTCTATATTGACTTAGCAAGTGAAAGAAAAATCTTTAGGTTTGCCGTTCCCTAATAAAACAGGCAGGACGAGACGCTTGTTTTTATTACCGCTATTATTTTTGTAATTAAAATATACCTAAAATAATTTTCTATCGAAAATCTAATTAACTAGCTAAATACCTCTATCACCAATTAAATAATATTATCTTGTAGTAATAATGAATGTGATTCTTTTAGTTTTAATATAGGTAATGTAGGTGCGGTTACTTCTACGATTTTTTGGCGGTTACTTCTATAGATTCATAGGCTTTTCAATCTAACACTAAATGAATTTAGGATACTTTTCAACAATAACACAACTTATGGTTTTCATAATCATAAGATGGATCGCCAATATAAATACAGATCAAAACTACTTCATGTACAAGTAAGTCTTTTTTAACCTTTTTTTAACAACCATGTGTATATACATCTAATATAAGTTAGTTCAGAAGTGTATAACATATTAAAAGTTTTTTATGTGTAAAAGCTATTAGCTTACCGTCACAGCTGTAGATGCCGTAGTGTTTCCCTGAACTCCTGTCTCCGCACACATTGCACGGTATGTCCAGAAGACGATCACCTGCAACAAATATGTATTAAATATAGTATCTACCTACCTAGTATTTTCTGATACTTCACATTCATATGTTCGTTGCTCAATAATATTGTGGCATAGTAAAAAAAAGTAACCTTATCTTTTCTCATAATTAATAACTCCCTCACTTTCCTAATGACTTTTATCACTCTTTTTACATATACTATGTTTTTATAAAAATACCGAGGTAGGGGTAAAAGTTAGTAGTATATTCATGTGAAAATTATATCCAGAAACAAGGCATTGTATATAAAAAAAAAATTATCTATTATTTGACACTTCCAAGTATCGCGGCGCGCCCCTTTTCCAAAATAGATTAGTCAGATTACACCAATCTCGCTAATAACGTTGGTGTTTTTGTTCCGTTTACAGAAGCCTTCCCCTTCGCCCCTTTTCCTCGGCTCTTACAAAAGCCTGCTGTTACACCGAACCGATCCGAAATGATTACAACTTAATAAATAAATGTCGCCATAGAACTACTAACTGTGCGGTCACAAAATAAACAACACTTGTATTATGGATATCGTACAATGGAATGTAATATACATAATAATATTATTATTAGTGTTATGAATAAATAAATAAATAAAACGCAAGACTCGGGTAAATATTCGTGCTCATCACATTAACTTTGCTCGTATCGGGATTCGAACCCATTGCCCTCGGTACAGAAAGCAGGGTCACTGCCAACTGTGCCAATTGGATCGTTATACTGACATACCTTTGGTATACTTATTAAAGCATTATTCAATGTACAGAGATCTGTACAGCAGATGGTAGGTACCTGCTATACTTATTTTTATTATAGATATTAAAAAAAATTGGAAATATTTCACTCGTTCTTTATTTGAAATTGCAGTTTATTCAGTCAATTAATGTACTCGTATAGTAACTAAACGAGCAGTATATCAATATATATTAGTAGATATAATCAGTATTTTAATCATTTAAATTAGATTTAGTAGGTAGGCGCTACTTTATTTAATAGCCAAGATAAAAACAACTACACGGTGTAATAGAAAGCCTACATAATGCCGCGAATCCTTTTCAACGAAAGATCTTTTATTTTTTTCCCTGAAACGGACTTAGACGACTTTACTGTTCGTCTTTCAGGCCTCTAAAGAAAGCCGCGAAGTGTCGTAATTATCTCCTTTTTGACGTACTTTCAAAGGATTTTACGCCTGAAGAGAGTTCTGGAAATGGGTATTCATAGAACTAATAGTTCCGGGCTGGGCAGCTTTATGTCCACATTTGTGAAGTTGAGTACCTGAAAACCTATAAGCGGTAGTTAGCTGCGTGCACGTCGTGTGGAAAAATATAAGCTTATGCTAAAAACAATTTCGCGTCGCGTATCAAATAATTAACACATTTGAATCGTAACTACCGATATACTTTTGCGTGTATAATATTAATTAGGAGACCAGGATAATTTCCATGCATATAGGTACCTGCACAGCGCGAGTTGTACTCGTGTGTTATGTGTGTGTGTGTGTGGGGGGGGGGGGGGGGGGGGGGGGAGTGCAACGACGCGTGCGTCGTCGCGCTCCCGGCGCGCTGAACTCAACATAACGCGCGACAAATTGCGATAGTCGTGCGAAACGTGACACTCGCTAATTCCGATCAAATGAATGTACTTATTCAGTGCCCTCGTGTTGTTCATAGTTAACTGCACTATTACAGGGTTATTTTAAATCATACAATTCAATATACCATCTTTCCGATGTCGATATCACTCCCGACGAGCTGTCAAAAGGCTATTTCTTCTTCTTTTTTTTAGGTTGGCAATCGGATACAAAGTAGTACCATTTTTGCTAGTGTTAAGTATTTCTTGATATTTTTTATAAAACTATAAGTACCCCTAATGATAATGATAAAGAAATTAATCTACTACCCCTATCAGTAAAGCTATGGATACTTACTGACAAATTACCGGACATGTTAGGAGAACTTGAAAAGTAAATTTATAATTTCTATTTTATTTTAATTTCCTTCACTGGAGTACGTTAAAGAACACACAATGGTTAATATTCCACTAATATGACATATTATTTATCGAAAAGACACATTTTTGGAAAATAAAAACATATTTCGTCGAAAAGAAAAGGCTATTTAAATGAGCGTTCGGATAAACATTTGTTCACGTAAAGATGGTGTGTGTGTGTGTGTGTGTGCATTTACAAGGAAATTATATAGCGATTTCGGAAATCCGTTTCGGAAGTTTTCAATTCCGTTTCCGATATCCATTTCGAATGATTATATAAATAACCCTGCTATTGGCTTTAAGTCTGTAATAAAATTAATTGTGGTTTTTGACAGAATTCCTATACTTATTATAAATTATTGTCAATATTGACTATACCACTGTCATTGTCATTCATTCAGAGTAAATTTTGCAGCAACAAACCGAAACTCTTACAACAACCACCGCGTGTCTGCCCGCAACAACAATTATTTTTTACCGAAATGTATTCAGAACATAGGTGTACTATCCAGGTCACAACTGTTTGCCCACTTTAAGATTATTTTTGCGTGGCAATACTTTAGCTAAAGCGATACAACCCTAAAGCTAAAGCGATACCACCCTAAAGTTAAATCGTTCAAACGAGAATATTCTTAACTTTTTATTTCATTAAGGTATATACATAATCAGAAACAAGAAAATATTAAAGTGTACATGTTCAAGTTTTAATAATCGTTCAAGTACCTATAGCTAGTACATTTAATGTTCCGTCGGCAATTTACAACTTACAAGGATTAAAGGAATATTATTTAAACGATATTCGTATTCAAAGTTATATTGGTATATATTTGATTCTAGATATAATTTATTAATACTTATAAGTAGTTCAATTATGTCTGTAAAGTTTCTTACAAATTAAAGATTTTAAAATGTATGCCATATTTTATTTTTAAGAAACTTTATAGACTTAATTGAACTAGCCAACGGTAATAAGTTAGGTAGGCGTTAAAGCGATCAGATTAAGTTACATGCACCCTTTGTACGAGAGCCGGGGTTGGGGTGTACAACTAAGTTTTGGGTTCGTCCCCAAGTTACGTTTGTAAGGACGCGGGCTCCACTGATCTTCTAAGATCTTATTTGTATGTTAACTACGAACAATGGGTGAATTAACGTATACTACATAAACTTATTGTTAGATACAACTGTGAGATCTTCTCTACCGTAAGTTGTAACATTGACGGACTGAAATGTTGTTAAAATATATCGATGTTAAAAGACGCTTATGATAATATAATTTTGTCTAAATATAAGGAACAAGATTGGGGCATTCAAAGGTTATTTGTGACTGTGTGTTTTCCTATACTCATAGCTACATCTACTACCTATGTACCCACGTACTGTTAACATAAATTGCGAGGGGGTTTCTGGACCTAGTCCATAACACTGGACAAGTGCGGCTTGGCAAATTCACATGGCTTTGAAAGAAGAACAGGTTTTTAATTGTGTGACTTCATCTTACAACAAAGATTTAATTAATAATAAGGTATTAATAAAAAAATAATAATCAGGTTCTATTGGAAATCAGATTCGCACATGAAATCCGAAAAGCCCGATATGCGGATGATTTTCTGTATAGGTACTACATAATTAAGTAAATAATGGATTGCAAACTTTTAAACGCGGTTCACTCAACATTCATTTAAGAAATTCAATCATTTATCTTATAAAGGACATAAACAGTTTACACCTCAATGTAGAAATGTACTCGTTTATATGTCTTATAAAGAAACACCTGCTTAGGTAACAGTATCATGGCTGCAGAATAAGTTACAACATCAGGGTATTAATAGATTGCATCAAAATGGAGCTGGAAATATTGAGAAGAATATTAATAGAAGCACGTAAAAGTTGTGTAGGCGGCGCGGCGGCGTAGCTGCGTAGCGTAGGTGGATTTTGTGGCGTAGTAGCATAGGTCAAGAGATATACTACCTAGTAGTCATCAGAGAACCAAAAAATTAGGTATCTCACAGTGAAGGTATTATACAATTCGTAGTAAATGAGTGATTTCAAAATTTAACAGCAGCTAACCTGTTCCCATTCTACGCACAGCCACGGCTGGCGCCCGTTGTCGCTCCCAGAAGGAAGACAGCTCGACAGTTACACTATCGGACCAATTAGAAAACACAACTATCTATTAAATGTGTCATTTTTGACAACTTTACCGGAAAAACTTTTTATATTTATTTATATTTTATCGCGACTTCACACACATTAGAATTAGAATATTGTTCCGTAATGTTGATAGATACTGTCAAAGTGCATATGTACGAAACTTTAAATGGCTTATCTCGGTGACTTCACCACACCCGGTCGCGGCTTTCGACAGACTGCTCTGATAATTGTGATCTTTGAAGCCGCTGCGGAGATCGCGAGTCACATCATCCCCTGATTACATCGAGACCCACCCCCTGAGCGGGACGGCTATACGGCGTGACGGGGAGTGCGAGCGGGACGGTTGTGATCCCATCTTGTGTCCCGGTCCATAGGCTACATTGTCACGGCGTCGGTGGCGACGTATCTGACCGAATTACGTATAAACATACTGAACGTTTTATATGATAAGGCGATGCTTACCAACCAACAACCAACTCCGAGTCAGTATCTACTTTAAGAAATATTTGAATTATCGTCAAATTAAGTGATAAAGAAGGCAGAACATACAATACTTAAAATTAGATAATAGCAAGTTACCTCTTAATCTTTTTAAATTTGTAAAATTTACGCTTAAACAAATAAAATACTAGAAAACAAAATAAGTTAACCATGGGTTCCAATGACATTCGAACCAAAATGTCATTGATCAGTTCGGTAAACATTAGAATGTCAAGTCGGATCACAGGGTGAGCGAGGCAGCTTAATTGTCTGGGCGGCAGGCTCCGCCAATGGGGGCGCGGCTCGCGGCTGGGGGCGGCGCGTGCTTCGGCCGAGCCGAGCTACGAAGCGAGTATGCCACGTTTAGCTATTTCAATAGATTTTATAGAATACGGACGTTTAATGAACGAGAAGGTAATATAGACCTCTGAAACGATACAATCATACTTTAGAATTATAATTTGTGAGTAGCTTTGTTGATTTTTAAGGCATTCTTTTGTTTTTCTAATTTATCAATATTAAGTATGTAAGCCATGTTTCTAAGTATGTTCTAGAACAACTTTTGGACACATCTAATAAAGTTTTGTGAAAAAAAAATTTTTAGAAAACACAACTGACGTCTAAAATGGTCCAAACTCCTATATCACATCGTATTGACGGCATCGCATTTGTCGGCCTGATTAGCGCAGTTGGTAGTGACCCTGCTTTCTGTGCCGAGGGTCCCGGGTTCGAATCCTAGTAGGGACAAACTTGTGTGATCAGCACGAATGTTTGTACCCAATATATTTATATAAGTATTATATACTTACTGAGTTCGCCCTCATTCCATTGTACGGTACCCATAATTCAAGCGTTGCTTAGCGTTAGACCGTATAGTTGGTGTGTTCGCCTAGCGATATAATATAACGTACCTACCTAACTATTCCATTTTTAAATCTTAAATACCCTATATGATGCAAAAGGTTATTGCCCCCATAATTTTATATAGGAACATAGTTGAACCATGGTTACAATGTATACGTACTTGTGTAGATCGTCAGCTCAGCGGTAGCACTGGAGTTCGATATCCTGTGTTCCGTGCGATTATGACAAGCATGTTGTTTTTGCCGGGCGCCGGCCGCCGGTAATCCACCGCTGCTCGCACCCGCGCGGCACGCGACCTGCACACATTGCTCGTTCACACTACACTGTAGCTACTATAGAGATATATGATTTCAATTACTTTTAGATTTTCTCTATAATTGAAAGTAATTAGGTAGTATATTTGACAAGTGGGTAGGTGTGGACTATTTGCGGGTTGACGCAATATGTAACGTATCTGGAAGTTCTGGAAGGCACCTGACGAGGATCACTTCAATATGTCATACAACCTGTGGAGTCAATTATAGATTACGTTTATTGTATTCTTTTGTTTCTCTCCACACATGCTATACCCGGATTTTTGGAAGGCTTTCGCGGGGATATGTGTCCAACAAGTACAGGCCCTTTTTGAGAATTTTAATGTTATGGTAGCCGCTGGGGTCAACTGCTGAAAATGATAGGAACTATTGCAGTCTATGGAAAGATTGTATTCTTTATTATTAATGCATAATTATGGTTAATTTTTCATTGAATTCATTTTATTGATGGGAATAATATGAAATTAGACAATGAAGTAGATTCGTATAATAATCACTCAATAATGTTCTATCGTGGGAATTCTCATCCCTTCAAAAACCAAAGCTAAGTGTTTATTTTTAAACACTTATAGATCTAGAACTTTTTAAACCCTTTGTCATTTTCATTATTCCGATTGTTCATATTGGAATAGAAAACATATGCGTTCGTGATAAAAAAAAATAAAAAGGGTAAGTATTCTCGCCCCATCGAATTACACCAACAAATGAAAAGCACTTGAAAACTTTAAAATTAAAATATGTGCGCGTGACCATGCCCTTGTTAAGGCAATCCTCATACCATTCCATCGACTATGCAAACTGTGATTGTTTGTCGTTTAGTTAGGCGAGCCCCTTAAAATTAGATTATTTCACTATGTTTTTGAAAGAACTTTTTTTTTATTTAAAATCGTTTAACTTATTCATGTTTTTCCTTACTTTAGTCATTAACTGAGTATCATACAATTATCAATTAGCATATTCGATTTTTGAAGAAAGTAACGAAATAAATGAGATAAACTATTTTACATTTCTTTGAACTGTCTGTTGAAATGACCTCCAAAGGTACTCAGTTTTAATCGACATATTACAGTAGGCATTATAGGTAGATACAATAAATATAGTTCCAAGTAACTTGGTAATCCTACTACCCAAGATCCTACACAACAATGTGTCTAGATCTCATTATAATAATATCTAGGCACAATATAAAGGGGGGTAATTGACTTGGTAATTAAAACATTGGGTTAAGGTTACTCTTAATGCCTGGAATAAAATGATGGAAAAAAAATATATCGAAAGTCATGAGTTACAAATGTCATTTTTGAGCGCGCAATGTATCTACAACGCGATCATGACTTTGACTACGCTTCGCGCGATACCAGCCATGCGAGTGACGAGCGCGCTTGAGCGAATCGAGTTTTTATTTACATTGCAGTTTGATGACTATATTATAACTTATGGCTTTTTATTTAACAATCACGTTGAGATAAACTTCTGTAATTATTGTATGCTAAGATTAAATCAAAATACTAAAAAAATGCGTATAATGCACTCAAAGATCGACGGTAAATTTCAACTCTTGGGTGTCCAGAATCATGAGTTGTATCCAAAATATCAGTTTTTGTTACGAAGCCACTTACAGCCTATATAGCGGTACCTATACGACTGTTTTAAGGTAGGTACATGTACCTAACATAGAGTTCATTAGCGAATCGGGGCACTCCACTTGCCATTATGTTTGCAGTAAACGTAGATGTTCTGTCAAATGTAAAACGACAACTCATTCGACATCGAGACACTCCTAACACCTCACTAGTCGTCATTAGAGGACCACGGAGGTAGAAGAGATGCGATGGATGGAGGTGCAATTTTAAAGGTGATTTGTAGTTTTGAAATATTAGAGGTCATAGGAATTTGACGGCCTGATTAGCGCAGTTGGTTGTGACCCTGCGTTCTGTGCCGAGGGTCCCGGGTTTGAATCCTGGTAGGGATCAATTTTGTGTGATGAGCACGAATGAAAGTCGTTTAAAATAAAATAGTACTTGTAACTTGCCTTATCGAGTTCTCCCAAGATGTCTGTGAAAGTATTCACAGCTTTACTAATAGGGGTAGGGAATTCTTTTCTTCATCGTTATCGAAATCATTATTATTATATTGGGGGAAATTTCACTACAATTAAACAATTTACTCAACACTGGCTAAAATGGCACTATTTTGTAGCCGATCTAAAGAAAGAAATGAGAAAAAGTTTTGACAGCATCAATGAATGCCGATCGAGAATCCTTCTATAGATGTTACAGCGGCGCCCCTAGCAGAAACCTAAACACAGCTAAATTCGATACGTTCAAAGCTCATACTTAATTAATTCCCTGATCGTGGAGTACCGTATCCATCTGAATGGGTGGTGTTAATATATCGGTGCGGTGCTTTTAGCAGTGCGACGATACGCACCTGTGCTATAGTGTGCGCGGCGCCGGCGCCGGTGACAAATGAGCGGGAGCTACAAAAATCGCGCAGCCTCGAACACCGCATTTGGCTCAATTAATTCGTCTCGCGATGTCTCTTTGGGCATCATACTTTTGATCAAGACCATTGAATGTTATAGACACGGAAATATATAAATGGTATTTCGTGCTATCATGTTAACATAATTTTTTATGACAAACAACTTGGTTTAATACATAGTAGTTCGAGTGTTGGCTGCTTAGTTCACTACGCTGGGTGCTTGTAGGTTCGATTCCCGCCTGCCAAATTGTGAAAATGATTTTTTGTAACTTGCCCTAGTTTGAGTGTTACTGGGATCACCCATATATAGTACGGTACACAAATGATGCTTAGTTTGGCACCATACAGTTAGTAACGTCGGTGATATTTATAAAAAAAAAATTGTCTGAGTCGAGGCTTCAAAATATATACTATAAAATGCAATTTAGTTGAAGGAATACCCGTAGCCTCCGTAGTAGTATATTTAGAGAGAATTTATATTAGTTACGCAACTTTACCTAACTCCATATTCAAACCGGCGTGTCTACGAGATGCTACGGCGTAGCGCGCTGTAGCAGGCACTTAGCTGGTCGCCCGAGGCGGCCTGATTTATGTGCGCGACAATTTATTTCAATTAGCGCTCGCAGCGCCCTCTGGCGGTTGCGGCTCTGTCATATAAGATGAATCCGATGAATACTAAAATCTCTATCTATTCGTTGATTGATTAGAGTTATTTGATATCAATATCGAAATAGGTAGAAGGAAATATGGAAATTTAAATGTCTTTAATTTCAAATGAGCGGTATACTCGTATAGCTCCATCAACATTTCTTTAGGTGAAGTGGTTGCTAAAGGTATTTCTATTTGTTAAAAGAAAAGCTCCAATAAGCCTCCCTCCCGCTCTACTTAATAGCGAGCTTATTATAAAAAATAGGGAAACGATTTTTTTTCCAAGTTAACAATCACACGCTAAACGGTTTACACAACGAATCCCGATCACTGGCGAGAATTCATTTGTTCGCTAAAAGCGCGTCAGTGGGAACAAGGCGGCGGGCGGCGCGGAACAAACAGAAAAGGACGGGGATGGCGAAAAAGTCCTCTTAAAAATGTTGCGGCACGTACGGGTGGGAAGGCACCCATTACTGTGGAGTGGCGATTGTTGGTTTAAAGATTTAGCTGCAATCGAGAAAACAGAGCGGTCGTTGTTAGATGACGTACACTTTATTTTGAAAATGGAAACGGCATTCTAACGGTACTGTTAACGTAATACTAAATAGTCTTTAAATCAATGTATATAGAGCTAAATATAAATAAATCATCTCTACATTCATTTCTTAAAAATATATTATAAAAAGGTTCGTAAGTTCCGTCCCTTTATGGAGTTCTCTGATAACATGTATGGTATAGGTATCTATTTGTTCCGATCATCACATCATCAAACAAAATGCATTTTTTCATAGATTTTTTTACTTTGTTAATTAGAATATCCAAGCCTGCAAGTGGAATTTATAGCGTTATTGTTTCATATTTAGTCAAATATCATGTCCATATATAAAACAAAGATGTGTTAGTTACACAATTAATAACTCAAGAAGGGGTAGGAAAAATTTTATGAACTTCGATTTTTTGACGGTTTCTTGACCGCAAATAGCAGAGTAACTATGAAAACGTAGAAAAAATCACAAAAAATAATAATAAAGATTCATTCTAAGGGGATACGACGTTCTCCGGGACAGCTTCCGTTCTTCTTAATATATACAGCTATGTCAGTCTAGTGAGCCTAGATTTGTTTTAATTTAATTTATTTTTTTATAATTATCAGGCAATTACCTATCTACACAAGATATCGGCTCCCAAGATAAATGCTAAAGCGTTGGCTTAGTTTGGGAGGCAATTGAATATTCGGCGTTTTGTTTTCATTATATTAGTCTTATACATGGAAAATATAACCATCACATCTAGTGATTTGTATCTGTATACCGCCTTTGTACCTAATTGCTCAGTCGTGATCTCTGGTAATGCCGCATTGAGCCGCGGCCGTGCCGCGCCGCCGCCGCGCTGCCCCGCTGCTTTATGTCGCCCATACGATGCTTACACAAAACAACATACTGGGATACTCCTTAGTAATGTACAAATGTTTAAAAAGCAACAATAACGCATTTATTTAACTTATATTTACAATAAGAGTAAAAATATATGCCCAAAATTCATAGTGTCAAATTTTATCGCAGTTTTTGCTGATACAAGTGTTTTTCGTTATTGAGAACCTCTATACAGCAGTCTTATAATTATAAGTACTAGAATCGGTGGTCAGGTCTCCCGGAACGTTGGCCAAGTTCTTAATAATCTCCTGGTATATGTCGATGCCTCGGAGGAAGGTGGCCGCGTTCAGCCGTTCGTTCACTGAGTGCAGCAGCAGTGGGGTGTCGGGCATGGGCGACAACCCGAAGGCAGGGATGCCGACATTGCGTACGTGACGGGCATCCGTCGAGCCGGGTGGAACTGTAGGTAGTGCTAGCACGTTGCTGTTGACGGAAACGCCAAAATGTATTAGTGTGACTGGATATAGGCCTAAGAATACGACTGCAAATGCTAAATTTACACTCTTACACAGAACAGAAACCACCCTATTGAGCATTATGTCAACTGATTATCTGATCGGGGGTGGATATAGGGGGTGGGGCATGGCTGCAATCCCCCCCCCCCCGGAAGCATGACTGAAGTTAGTTATTTAGTCGCATACTTTATTACGACAATATTTTCTATAACCCCCCCCCACCCCTAAGAAATTATAATTAGGTTACAAACTTACAGAGAGCTGATGGCAGTGGAAATCGCGGTCCAGTATGGGTTGCTGGTGTCCACGCGAGTGGCCGGTGACTGCTGGTCCTGCAGGATGTACGTGAGCGTGATGTTCTCGCCAGCCTCCGATATCCACTGCCGTAGCTGTCAATCAAAATAATAATACCACCATATGAACTCATAACTATACGGTCCCACTAGAAGCAACGCTTGTATTAATGTAAAGTAAATTTCAAGTATCGTACCGTAGTATCAAATTCTATTTCATTGACTGTTGTTCCCAATCGTATATCGAAGGTGAAGCTGACGTGGCTAGGGATCACGTTGTTAGCAGTTCCACCCTGAAACAATTTCAATTGTTTAAAATTAGAATATTTTTTTACAACGCGATACAAAATGTAATTCGTAAAAGTACATTAATAGGTGATAGCCAAGTTTATAGAAGAACGCTTGCCTCGTCACAACGGTCGCACGTTTAAGCCCCAGCTGGCACCTCTGGGATTTCTGGATATCATGAGCGTATCTCATTTTCAACCATGGTTATGACTTGCTAAACGATGAAGGAAAATATCGTGAGGAAAGCTGCATGTCTGAGAGAGCCCCTAGTAAGTGCGAAGTCCGCCAACCTGCCTAATCTCCCTAACAGTGGACCCGTACCTAACAAACTATACCTATTACCATTGCCTACTTAATTTTCACTGCTATCACGCGGTCATTTAACATTTAATAGATACTAACGCTCATTATGTTGAGGTTGACGGATGTATAGCCGCCCGCATCGGTGATGGCTGCCGTCGTCGATATTTCGTATTGTTCCTCCCTGAATGCCAACAGCCTGTTTATCACATTGCGGCACTGGAATTAACCAACACATGCATTAAACAGTTCGGGTGTTCGTAAATTATGTTGCAGATAGATGTATTATAAGCGCCTGCACATCACTATTGTGTAACGCGCGTTTGACGCGATACAAACTCGATGTAGCCGCAGCCGCTCAATTTTCATGAACTCTGTGACGTGTAAAAGTTGTCTTGTGCAAAATGTCTAACAGGCCAATTTTAAGTGAGTGTACAAAACCCTAACAGGTCAAATTTAAGTGTGTATAAGAACCCTAACAGGCAAATTTCAATTGTTTGAATAAATCCCAACCGGGCAATTTCATGTTTGTGATAAAACATTTTAAGTGTTTGTAATAATCTCTAACAGACAAATTATAAGTGTGTCCAAAACCAAGTGAATGAGGAATTCCTTGGGGTTTAACTATTGGAGAACATTATATTGGAATATTTGGAGTAAATTATACCTTCCCAGTGGCGGTAGAGTTGGTGCTCGGGAATGTAGAACCGTGGCCAGCAACACCATAACAATCAACCTGGATTTCTTAAAAAAAATGCAAATATTGTTGGTACCTATACTTATAAAAGACATATAAAAATTGACTTTATTTTAGCAAGGTATACGTACGCCAAACAACTTTGTCCTGATAGAATATTGGCACAGCCGGCACCGGGAAGGATGTGCCTTCGTCCAATTCTATTCCCACATTCATGGCGGCGAACTCGTCGCTCTGTAGGAAAGGTTTCATCCCTGCGTTTGCGCCCACTTCCTCATCTACGATAAGCTTAAATATTATCGAAGGACTCTCAGCAGCATGCTAATTAACACGGAGTAATGCTGAAATAGGCTGAGTAATAAGAAATTACAAAAAATTGGTCCAGCAAAGTACTCAGAACTCACATACTCAAATGTGTAGTTCCACATAGCTGAGGGTGAGTTTAGGCTAGTTAATCTATTTTTTTTATTAAGTGTCATAGGTGTATAGTTAGATACATACCAGGCATAAGAGTCATGTAAACGTCCCTTAACAAAGTAACATTGTCGGCTTTAAGTCTTCGGATCGCCTCGTAGTATTGTATGGAGACAGACTTCATATCCTGGGTGCCTCGTCCGTAAATGTCCCCATTCTCGTCTATTTCACCCGAGAACGGATCGTATGTCCAACCATCCTGCATGGTTAAGTACATTGAGTATTTAATGACATATTTTGGGTTAGAAATTAATTATTTGGGTTCGAATTGAATGACAACCATACGATACGACCGACGATACGCCGCTAGCTCAGTTGGTAGTGACCTTGCCTTCTGCGCTCAGGGTACCGGGTTCAAATCCTGATAGCGATACACTTTGTGTGATAATCAGGATTTTTTGTGGCCAAGTCATGGATGTTTTAGATCTATATAAGTATTAGATACTGGGTTCACCCCCGGTCTATCGTATGGTACCCATAATGCAAGCATTGCTTAGTGTAGGACCGCACAATTAGTGTGATCATCTGGCGATAATATATAATTATTATATTATACTAGCTGCGCCCCGCGGTTAAAAAGTTAAGTTTTAAAAACACGGTTCCTGTATGCTATCCCATAGGAACCCTGCATTTTTCCCAGATAATAATTAGCCTGTCATTTTCTGACCCCTAAACTACCCACTACCTATGCAAAAAATCATGTCAATCCTTTGCTCTATGAAAAATTAAAACAAAATTATCCCACGGGACCATACATTTTACCAGGATAAAATATAGCCTATGTGCTATTCCAGACTATAATCTATCTCTGTGCCAAATTTCATCCCGATCCGTTGAGCCGTTCTGGCGTGATTGAGCAACAAACATCCATCCATCCATCCAAACTTTCACATTTATAATATTAGTGGGATACCTACTTAAAGTAATACCTAGTACCAATATTATTATTATATTTGAATAATTTTAATAGTTCCTGTTATCACATACCTACTCGTCATTTATATACAAATCTCATAAGTCATTGTAATAAATCTATATGCCATTAGCTAATAAAAGTCAAACGCGCTGTAGATGCTACTGCTATTGATAACGATTGACAATACATTTTTATAATTACTTTATTACCTAATATTGTAAATTAATAGAATTTTATATTATCTATACATATAAATAAAATTGGAGTGTCTGTTCTTTTTACTAAGTGCATTTGGATGTATACACGTTACCTATACCGAAACAACATTTTTTACAATTTTTGTCTGTCTGTCTGTTTGTTCCGGGTAATCTCTGAAATGGCTGGACCGATTTTGACGGGAATTTCACTGGCAGATAGCTGATGTAACAAGGAGTAACTTAGGCTACTTTTATTTTAGAAAAAAAAATTGGATCTCTCGAAAAAAAATTAAAACCAATGTTGCAGCGCTGCGCCTGATTAAAGTTTCATAGCAACAATCTGCAATGCGTCCCGCGGGATCAGAACGCGAGCAGGCTGTTGCCAACGGCTGAGTCTTTGTTAAATACCACGCGGACGAAGTCGCGGGTAACAGCTAGTTACTAATAAATGTTTTGCACCGTTTTCTTTAACGCTGAAAAGTTACATACATAAGAGTATAATAGTTGTATTTCTTGTGATTCAATAAAAAGTTAAATAACGTAAAACCAAAGATGAATTGGGTCGACGACCTTAACAAACTCGGTACGTTCTAAGATCAGAAAAAATAAGTCATTGTACCGTATAGTACCCTGTAAGTGGTAGGTAATAAATAATCAATATAATTATATTGTAATCAAGCATTGAGCATGGACCCTCGTAATCGATATTTCGACTAATAGCAAGTGTACCTCGTATGAGGCCGGGACCACGTCTACGTGGGAGTTGAGCATGACGCTGGGCAGGCTGCTGTCGGCGCCCGCCCATCTGATCACCATCACGGGGTACCCCTTCACGAACTCGTACACCTCAATAGGCAGCCCTTCGGCCGCAGCTAGACGGGTCCAGAACTCTACCGCGGGCTCTATAATAAACAAAATATATATGTATAAAGATCATGGTGTATAATTACTCGAGATAACGAAAATGCGAATTGTCAGGATCCTAGTATTTCCGATCTTGCTGTATGGCGCTGAGTCCTGGACCATAAAAGCAGTCCATAGACTCGATAGATTCATAGAGGCATTCGAAATGTGGTGCTGGCGGCGTATGTAGCGCATTCCCTGGACAAACGTGTCCATCCTGAAGCAACTAGAAGTAGACCAGTGGATAGCCTCTGGCACATGGTAGATAGCCACAATATGCCACCAGAGAGTGCTAAAGTACTTTGATCACATAGCTAGGACACTCGCTGAGAACCTAGAAATAATAATAATAACGGGAAAAGTGGAGGGAAAAAGGCTAAGCGGTCGGAGCCCGAATAGATGGACTGACCAGGTGTCTGAGCAACTGGAATTCAAAATTATTGACACGCTTCACGGTGCCACTGATCATCAGAAATGGCAGCAAACTATCAAAGAAAGCCTTGGTCGGGTGCATCACGATGATCAGCAGTGTGCGAAGAACTTGTGGGGGAGGAATGTTATTTAAAAATTAACATGAAAAATATAGTTACTAACAATTCTATCCTGCCCTTTACACACTGATACTGATACTACTAATACTTGTACATAATATAAAATTACTATTAGTAACTACTTACCTTGGTATTTTATTTATGATTCGTTTATATTCTAATCATTAAAAAAAATCTCTGTTTACAGACTTACTTTTAGCTCAGTAGGTTAAGCATTAACTTCTATTGTAATCGTAATGTCATCGAAAAAACATTCTGACACTGTCATACCTATTTATAAAATCTGTGGTGTGAGCGGGATGGAAGATGTTAAGTTACGGGAACGATACGTAAAAAGCAATGTGTTTGAGGTACAGTACTCTATTTTTTGCTTATGCTACGAAGCAAAAAATAGAGTCAGTTAAAATTTGGAAAATGATTCTGCGAATAACATACCGAGATCATTATGGGTGGTGGTGTTTATTTGTAAGTATTCCTGGAACAGTTTAACGGCTTGGTTGCTGGCGTAGTCTTCAGCTGCAGATCCGCGCAGAATTGATAACCAGGATATTAGTAGCAGTATGGCGATCATCTTCAACTATAGAGAAATTAACTTTATTTAGCATATAGATCGTGTGTTTTTTCTGTTAACCACTGTTATAACTTTTGTAACTACCTGTACTTCTCAGTGAAAAATATTTTCCGGTTTATTAATACTACGATATACTAGGTACTACTAAATGATAAGCTAAAAAATATATTATATAAAAATGGCCTAAGCACCCTCGTGTTAGGGGGGGTTCGTGCTCAACAGTGGGCAGGCAGGGCAGCGGGCAGTGGCAATTGGTTTGAAAGGGCTAATATTATTATAAAAACTACACTCTACAACTCTACTACACTATAAATAAAACTCACCAATTTTCAGTCAATCGGAAACGTGGATTCTCCGCCAATATTCGAACGGAGTACGGCTTGTAAACTTATCGGCTCTTTATATAATTATTGCAAGTCAAACTCTATTCCAGAGACGAACTTTACAATTGAACGGTTGAAGCGCACTGAAATGCTGTAAGTATAATTTTATAATGAAACCAAAAATATTAAAGGGTAATAGGAAATTAGCATTTAAAAACGCATCAAACCCGATTTCATTTGCGTAGATCTTGTATTTGGTCTAATGAACAGGTTAAATTAACAATAGACAATTATATCCTTGGATTGTTTTTGTTAGGATAAGTTAATTGAGAAGCTAGACGATGATAATCAAAAGTAATAAACAGAAAACAACGGTTTTGCCATGTATTCCATATATTATGATGCTATGACAAAAATAATAAGCTAACTAACAAATCTCTTCCACCACTATGAACTCACCGTCACTGCATAAGAGTTGATTCGGCATTTATGGAGAAGTAACCGAATCAATCCGATTTGAGATTTTCTCGTATCGTAGATAATTTCAGGAGTCAGGCGGCGGGGAAGCTGTGTTCTGAGGCTTCAATTAGTTTGATTGGAGTTTCTTTAATTAAAACAAGCGCCCCCAGGTCGCCATGATCTCCACGGGATTATTATGTCGACCTTTTTTCAGAAGGTAATTTTAATTCTGATATATAGACCTTTAGTATAATCTTTACCGCCCCAACATATTATTTTATTCACAAAAAGTGCAAAGTATCCAATTAATTATATTTTTTTTGAGATATTTCTAAATTCCATCCAAATCCAGCCCCGGTGTAGTACGGTGTCTGGCTACTGTTATATGGGCATCTTATTAAACATCGTAAAGATTAATAGGTATTATGATCGTATTACATGATTATTGCATACCTGATAGCTGCTTTTCTGATATTCAATTATTAAAATGTTGTATTTCACTCGGTTTTTCAGTGACATTGGTATTGGTTTTTATTGAGACAGTTTTTATCTTCATGGGCCAAGTTCACCTTATCACATGTACTTACGTATCTTATCTCCGGTCGGTAGGTACTCTATCTTCTAGTTTGATACTTGCTTCCTGAATACTAGTTATTTCCAGTATGTTAATTGTTTTTGGTGCCCCCATATCCAACAAGAGAGCTTAGAACTTAGCGATCTCGGCATCTTAAAGAATCTGTTTAATTTGGCTCACTCAAGCGCCCTCTGGGACTTGGCGTCTGGAGCGGCCGCCCCGTTTACCCTATAGTAGAGCTGGCACTGCTGGTAGTAGTATTCCAAATATAGGAACTTCCTTGCTAACAAAAAACGAGTTGTTGATTATGGCAGTATAACTTTTTTATTTTCCATAAGATCATTTCGCCGCAACGACGACGCTGTAGTCTGGCGTAGTATGTCTTCTATGTCGCTGATGAATACCAAACCTACCATAGGTACCTATATGAACTGGTGGGCTGGGGTTACTGAGAGTTTGGTCCAAACGTTATAATAAATTACTTATTGAAGTAAAAGGAGGTTACTACATCAAGGAACTAACTAAATGAAAAGTTGAAATTAAAGTTAATTTTGTTTTCTTATCGCATTTATTTACGTTTCCTTTCCCGCTGTTTCAGATACATATTTAGCAAACACAAATACAGTCACGCCATAGAAATACATGTACATTGTAAGTACCTACAGGTATTTCCTAACTACTGTACTAATTTACAAACCGTTAACCTTAGAAGATAACGTAGATACTATGAATTACGTTACATTTATACGTTACATAGCTAAATACAATATCAGTTAAAATAAATCAATCTTATAATTAGGTGACTCTCTCGTGACTATTATATACGTTTTATGAACACGATATAAACTATGGAGTTAGAGGCTCATCTTCATTAGGTACCTACATTACGAACTGTAAGAGATCTATAAACGACGCTATAAAAGTATCTCTCATTATACGACTTATGATGATATATGATATACTTATTAAATAAATACCTTGGTAATGGTTCAATATTCAATGAAATGACTTTACAGAAATGAATTGCAGACGCACGTACATATAAAATTAAAAAGGACTCTCCTATTATTCTCTTTTTTTATATTTATCTTAGGTACCATCAGATAATCTACCTAACAAATAATATATTTTTTTGGCATTTTGCACTTGTCGACCTCATCTTAAGTATAACAATGCAATGTATAGTTTAACGTTCTCTGATCTATCAACTCTGTCCCTTTTCAATCTTATCAATGGCCATCTAGGCTGTTTGTAATTTTTGGAGGTAAGGTGATAAAGGATCATATCCGTACGCCGGATACGAATCGTTCTGACGACGTGATGTGAATAATACCGAGTAAGTAGGTATTTACGTAGAATAACAATGAAATTATCTTTTCTCCTAATAATATAATAAAGTTAGTATTACAATCTAGACGGAATCAACAACCGAATGTCAGGCGGCGAAGTCACAGTCACAGCAGCAAGAGTATCTGAGGAGAGAGTCACCTGCAGAAGTAGAGGGGGGAGGGGGAGAGAGGGATCTATGCGCTTGAGTGGCGCATCTAAAAACCACCTATAATAAGTAATACTATTATAAGTATTACGTTTTTTGGAGAGAGCCTAGGTATATTAGATGTAAATACAACATTTCAGACCTACTAAAGGCTTACAATCCCTATTAGAAAGGTATTCCTTCAAGAAATTCGAGTTTTTTGACGTGACACTGGCCCTAAATATTAATTTCTTCAAGAAATGTTTCCACGTTAAGTACCTAATTTGTTCTCCGTATGACTCTTGGGCGTGAAGTCAAGTGCCGATTAACCTAAGTTGCGGACTTGCAGTACCTATATCCGAAGTGGCTGGCAACACCACTGGAGTGATCCTGATACCACTGGAATCAAACATATATCCTATATATTTATAGTCTTCATCCATCCATTTACGTACCATTAGCTTACTGTTCACAATCCCTGTTAGAAAGATATTCTTCTAAAAACTTTGTGCTTTGCGAAGGGACATTAGCTAGGTTGGGAATAAGTTCAGCGTAAATATCAATTCCTTTGAGGAAGGTTTTCACATTGAGGTATTCATTCTCTATGTGATATCTTGCGATGGTGTTGCTCTTGGTCGCGAACCCGAGGGCTGGGTAGTGAAGGTTTCGGAGGTACAGCATGTCCGAAGTGGCTGGTAGCATCATCGGAGTGATCCTGATACCCCTGAAATGAATCATTACGTAGCTATATACTGTAACTTCGGCACCGAACAGTTAGAATATCAGAAGGAGGTTTTTAAGCTAAAATACTCTTTTTCTTGGTCTAATTTGATATTTATACGGAGCGGTTAACATGTACTCTCCAAGTACGTGTAAAATTGTTAGAATAACTTAGACCACTTGCACGGTCAGATGTTAACTTGGATCCGAAAGAGTATTGCTGCATTATGTTCGGTAAAACATGTTACGCGTGTTTTTGTCAATTGCGTACACCATGGCAATGCTTCGTTTAGAACATCATATATTTATGCGAGTCTTTCGTCAGTGCAAAGGTGCAGTCGTACTGACATGTTGTTGAGTGTGTTCCGCATGGTGATCCAGTAGGGGTTGGAGTCGTCCACCGGGGTCACTCCGGACGCGTTTTCGTGGCGACTGAACGAGATTTCGGTACCGTTGCCGGCCGCCAGCACCCAGGAATTCACCTGGAAGTATTCCTTTATTTGTCACCAGCTTTTACATGTGGATATGGCAATGTGCGTGGTATCTTAAGGGCATGCGAGTGGCGGAGAACCACATTGTAAGGTGTACTCTCCCAGCTTATGGATTAATGTTTTACTCTAGAGTAACAACTACCTCTATATGTACCAAATGTTCATCCATATTTTGTGTAAAAGTCTGGCAAACCTACTAACCACGTACCATTATGGGTATATTTCCAAATTAGTTATGTTAATATCTTAGTCCCGAATATATTCCATTAACATAAGATGAAGTAAATAGTAAACAGATTATTTATTTTTAACAGGGCGTATTATTCATGGGTTGTGTCTTCTTTAAATAGTGATGCTCAAAGTCTTGGTCAATCACAAGACCAAGTCTTTAAGGGGGAAGCTCAGGGTCAGGGCGCGAAATTCAAAATGTCATTGGTTTTTATTATTTTGCGAAAAATTTGGACATCTTTACGATGTAATTTAGTGTTTTGCGATATTAGCATTCTGCATTGGATGTCTCGATGTATTAAGTTTGCTTAAAAAAGTACCTAATCCGATACAATACCATAAGGTTTGTAAAAACCGTCACTTTTACTAACTTAATGGTGTTGTATCGCTTTAGGTATTTTTTTAAGCAAACTTAATACATCGAGACATCCAATGCAGAATGCTAATATCGCAAAACACTAAATTACATCGTAAATATGTCCATATTTTTCGTAAAAAAATAAAAACCATTGACATTTTGAATTTCGCGCCCTGACCCTGAGCTTCCACCTAAAGAAACACTTAACTACTTAAAAATCTTACCACAGCCTCCATTTCTACTGGATCAGCGTCAGGTGACAACCTCATATCAATAGACAGCTCTACTTTTGAAGGAACTATATTGTCAGCTAGTCCAGCCTGAAATTATTAATAATTAATAATATTTTATGTGCCTAGGAATTTTGGTTTCTCTGCTTTCGAAAAATACGCAAATGGAACCGTACCTTTATAACATTAATGTTCAAACTGTTGTATCCAGTAAGATCGTCGGATTCCTTGGTTCTCATTATCGCCTTCTGACGGTCCCTGTAGCTCATGACTGCGTTCATGAGTTTATATGCCTGTACATCATATAGGTACGTATCAAGGTTCTATTGTTTCATAAAAACAATGTGAATAATAATGCATGTTTTTAACCTAGTAGGTAGGTAAAGTCCGCCATGAAAGTGGTGTATCACTTTGACTAAGATTGAGGTATGAAATGTTCTATATTCAAATAATGAAGAAAATAGACTTTTCCGAGCTATGATGTGTATATGATGTTCGATCTTAAGGTGAAATAGGAATTGTAGGCCGACTTTACCTACACACAAGTACTGTAATAAATATGGTCAAATGTGAGTCCTGTGACAACACATTTTGTACCCCAGTTTAAAAGAGGTCCTTCCGTAATCCAATCAAGTTACGTCAATATTTTTAAACGAATACTTATTGTTGTATTTCATTTGCATTTATTGTTTTGCTGGCATCAAATTGTTAAATACTTGAATAAGTATATTTTATCCGTAAAAAATATACTTGTTAGCAGTCCTTTACCTTCTCCATAGCAGAGTTGTCGGGCATTAAGGATCCATGACCACCGACGCCGTTGACTACAATCTGCATTTCTAAAAATAAATGGATAGCAACATTGTACCCACAAAATACATCCCACTAATATTATAAATGTGAAAGTTTGGATTGATGGATGTTTGTTACTCAATCAAGCCAGAACGGCTGAACGGATATAGTTAAAATTTGGCACAGAGATAGATTATAGTCTGGAATAGCACATAGGTTACTTTTTATCCCGGTAACATGTATGGTTCCCATGGGATAAAGGACATACTTGTAGCGACTACTTCAACCGCACCACAAGCTACGCAGATGGCACTACAGACGCATTCAGAACAATAGACAAGTGACGTCACAATCCTGAATCGCGCTATCAGAGTTTTCGGTGCAAGTAACAGATATACAAGATCCCGACAATAACCGTCGGGGCATAGCGGCCGCTCCGCCAGGCATACCACCCGCCTGGCTGGAAGATCTTCCCTTTGCCGCTAAATTGGTGACCCCGAAGAAAGAACACTATCAATCATCACTATGGATAACAAACCAGCGCCCGCTCATGAAGAAACCAACACCAGCGATGTCTTCACCGTGTCACTCCAAGGCACCATTCCGCTATTCTGGCGTGACAGACCCAGGCACTGGTTTCTACAATACGAAGCTGCCATCGCCGCTCAGAAGATCGCTGACAAGCAAAAATTCAACATAGCTGTCACTAAACTGCAGAAATGCGACGTGGATAAAGTCAGCGACCTCATCGCCAACCCACCAGCTACAGGAAGTTACGCTGCTCTGAAGGATCGACTCATCTCGGTATACGCAGAGTCAAAACACCAGCAGCTCCAAAAACTCCTCAACGGCATCGAACTCGGCGACCAGAAGCCCACTCAACTGCTCAGAAGAATGCGCGAGCTGGGCAACAACCTCATCACCGAGGAAGCATTAGGAGTTATGTGGCTTAATCAAATGCCCGCACAAGTCCGCGCCGTGCTCTCTATCAACTCAACGTCGACCAATGACGAGCTCGCTGCCATGGCCGACAAAATGATAGAGCACCTGTTCAGTCCGAGCATCGCCGCAGTCACAGCGAAAACAGAACACACGAGCACCACAAACACCAACACCTCGACCAGTACAGAATTCGGGTTGCTATCCAAGCAACTCGAAAAGATGTCATTGGAAATCGCCGAGCTACGCAGCCATCACCAACGGTCTCGTCGAGATACCAACCGTGGACAATCTCCATTCGCACATCACTCCCGCGTGCGTTCAAGAACACCGACGCCGGCCCCCACCCGTGGCCACCGCAGGCTCGACGACGACCGATTGTGTTGGTACCACTACAAGTTTGGTGATTCAACCAAATTAATTTAGCGGAAAAGGGAAGATCTTCCAGCCAGGCGGGTGGTATGCCTGGCGGGGCGGCCGCTATGCCCCGACGGTTATTGTCGGGATCTTGTATATATGTTACTTGCACCGAAAACTCTGATAGCGCGATTCAGGATTGTGACGTCACTTGTCTATTGTTCTGAATGCGTCTGTAGTGCCATCTGCGTAGCTTGTGGTGTGGTTGAAGTAGTCGCTACAGTACTCCCCCCCAAGACCGGAGGTCGATATCTTTGAGTGGCAGCGTCTTGTGTGCAAGGGCCAGGAAGCTAGCTCGAAGGTCTGCAGTGAGTCGAGACCGAGCTGTGCGCGTCGCAGAACCAGGAGCGCGGTGAGTCGGCTGTGATGGTCCTGAGTGACGACTTGGCTTGCTGTGGGACTGACTGCTTGCTGTTGGATGTCGATGTTGATGTCTTGATATGGAGTGGTGATGACGATGGTGCTTGAGTCTTCACAGAAGGATGTTGTTCATCACGTCGGGGTCACCAATTTAGCGGAAAAGGGAAGATCTTCCAGCCAGGCGGGTGGTATGCCTGGCGGGGCGGCCGCTATGCCCCGACGGTTATTGTCGGGATCTTGTATATATGTTACTTGCACCGAAAACTCTGATAGCGCGATTCAGGATTGTGACGTCACTTGTCTATTGTTCTGAATGCGTCTGTAGTGCCATCTGCGTAGCTTGTGGTGTGGTTGAAGTAGTCGCTACATACTTTTTTAATAGCGGGTAACACCATGGGGCGCAGTTAGTGGTTTATAAAGATATTGAGTAGGTGACTTTAATGAATAATCCCAACTACAGATCACTTAGACAATAACAGCTTGACAGCGTGATAGGGCTTACCATGAAATGAATTTGTTCTATGTTTGTGTATAAATGAACTTACGCCAAGGCCTTCTGTCTACGAATGTAGCGAGCAATGAATTGTCTGGTGTCGCCATTCCTTCATCCAACGCAAATCCAATGTTCAATGATTTGAACTCTTTGGTTTTGACAAAAGCCTGCATTCCTCTTCTACCACCAGTTTCCTCATCTGCATAAGAGATCATTAAAAAATTACTTACTTATAATAATTATTATAAAAGATTAATTTGCCATAAATGAGATAAATAAAATTAAGCAAATCCAAAAAACTCTCGGTGCCTAATATTTTACACATTTAAATAGCTAGCTAGCCTAAATACATACAAAAAGAGATACCGCCTAATTGGTCATCCGGTTGTAAACATGGCCATGACATTTGAGCTCTTATAGCAGGTTCGTTTACATGAATATTC
This sequence comes from Pheosia tremula, assembly GCA_905333125.1. NCBI lineage: Eukaryota > Metazoa > Arthropoda > Insecta > Lepidoptera > Notodontidae > Pheosia > Pheosia tremula. Next base: position 5,415,129 of record HG995404.1, on the reverse strand, counting down.
TGTTGGAAAATTCAAAATTACAGCCCATCTGTGTCCGGTAAAAGGCTATAGGTATCTATACTAACAACCATTTGTGATTTTAAAATAATATCAATTATGTTGGAAATAAAATAATATACCTTAAAGAAATAAGGGGTTACTAGTAACATTACTTTCTATGCTTTTGGAGAACTTGAATCTGAACTCGAATCATGAATTAACGTTGATCATTCTTTATACCAAATAATATAAGCAGGTAGGTTTTCGATCTAAATCTACGATATCAAAGTTCAGCCAGAGATTTAAAAAAGAAAATATGTCAAACCTGGCATCACAGTTATATGCACAGTGCGCAACAAAGTCACGTTGCTCTTTTTAATCTTCCTGATAGCTTCCATGTATTGCATTCCCACGTCCTTCGCGTCCTGGGCGCCTCGTGCGAATATATCGCCATTCTCATCCATATATGCTTCAAATGGAGGGTAGGTCCACGATGCCTGTTAATATATTAATACCGATTGATAAGATTATGCGAATCTGTGAGAGCTGGAAGTTTTTCAATGACTGTGGCGGTTAGTCTGTGAATGCGGATTCTGCACCTTAAATCCTATATGACATTGATTATATGCTCCGAATGAAGGATGAGTTTCCATAATCTGGGCCACAAGTTTGCTAACACAATCGATTCATAATCGAACAGCAACCGCATAGTAGCTGTCACTTTTAATGTGACAGTTACTATGCGGTTGCTGTTTGATTGTGTTAGTAGACTTGGGACCCTGTAATGGTAATACGTTCTAATATTACCGCATCGACGGGCACGACGTCCATATGCGAGTTGAGCATGATGCTCGGGAGAGTGGGGTCGGAGCCTGCTAGTGTGGCAACGAATATCGGTTTCCCTTCTGGCTCGTATATTGAGTAGGGTAGCCCAACCGCTGTCGCCTGCCGCACCCAGAAGTCCAAACCACGATCTTTACAAATATAAACAATGATCCACAAATTATTCAGGTCTTAGTTCAGCAGCGATAACATATATAGTGATGCGTCACGTCACAGAGCGTAGGCCGTTATAATATTCGCACGATACTAATGTAACTTTGACCGTGAAGTGCCTAATTTTTTTTATTTAATTAACACAAATTATTTAACTATAATGCATAGAAGAATTGATAGAACTGGGTGATATAAGGATGAAAATCTATTGCAAAAAAATTGGAACATCATTGGCCCTCGCTCGGGTTGTCAACCTTCCCAATTATACACCAAATAAGGTGATCTATAATTGAGGAGACCATTTGGGGGAACCGAGAGAAGGGACCCACCACTACTAGAGGAGTACGGATTTTACGTGCAGCCGCAGATTGTACATACATCTACTAACTCACATGAGTTTACGTATTTTTTTTCATTATGTATCAATCGCTTAGATACACACATTGTAAGACAAACAGGTTAGAGATAACCTAATTAGTTGGTGTGAGAATTTTTACACATGATATTACAATTATTACATTATTCGAAACAAGTTTGAGGAATTAAATTTTATATAGTAGATACAGCACTTTTTTTTGTAACAAGAGTCGGTTTCAAATAAACAACCGGCAAAGAATAATAAAAATATATTCAGTAACGAGATGTGCGGGCCAATTTGTAGGTATAGTATTTGGCGCGACCCGGCACTACTCGACTCAGTTGTTAGGTTGGCACCAACATCACTTTCGTTAAATATTTGATTTCGTCAGGTAGATTTCAAGATTCGATTTTTTTTGCTTTTTAGTGTTTTCAAGACGGTTTTTTTGAAAAAGTTATTTTTTAAGAATTACTGTGCGGCTTCCCGCAGCCGCTGCTGTTGTCACTTGGAGAGCTGCGCTTACCATCGGTTTACTGGCAGCTGCTTTTTGCTAGGCGCAGTAGGAAACGGACCCTGCAGATGATTACATGTAACGAGTAAAATGGCGAGACAGTGTTTTTGGCCGAGTGCTCGGCAGGTGTAAACAGTGCTCGGTACTTATAAACCTTCTTTACTCGGCCGAGAAATCTGTGGAGCGCACTGCCTTGCCATTTTACTAGTCACGTCTTATCAAGCTATAGGTAACCGTATTGTAGCTAGAAATCAGAAGGGCAAAAAAATTAATATTTATAAGTACTTATATTTTCTTCTTTGCTCGTATCAATTCGAAGATACTCCCGGAATCTGTCGACCGAAGGGTTCTCGAGGTACCGCTGGTACTTGTTCCATTGTGGGGCGCCATTGACCTTACTCGCCACCGATAATATGGACAGAGCAGCTAACAATCTTAACATCTTCACTTAATGTTTCAGGACCTGTGTAACAGAAATGTGTGTAAGTATATAGGTAGTCAATAGTCAATGAACAGAATCACATTACGTTTTGAACTGTTAGCATTTATAGCCAAATGTAAATTTTGTGTCGTTGTGCCTAGAAGCCCATAAGAAGGTAATTTATACACGTGCGTAATAGCACAGACGTTAATATGTACATAGATAGGTACCAGTTTTCTTTCTTTACCGGTTTTTTATTGTGTTGGTCATGAATATTCGCCGTAACTACAGGAATTTGTATAATTTCACCACTTTGTAAAATTCGTGGGTGTTATTTTATTCTTATGTGTTCATTTATATCTACTATTTAATTTATTACTTAACTAAGTAGTATAACATAATAATGAGGTGGCTAACATTACATTAAAATTATCAAAAAGGGCCTCTAAATGTTGGACCCATGTCCTCGCTCAAGCCTTCCAGAGATCCGGGTATAGCACTTGTGGAGAAAAATTCATTAATTAGCCAATTTACTTACATCGGCCAATTAATGAATTATAATATACTAGCTTTCCCGGCGAACTTCGTACCACCTCAGAACGAAATGTATGAGATAATGAATTTATTGGTATTTTATGAAAAATTTAAACAAATCTATCCCACGGGAATCATACATTTTACCGGGATAAAAAGTAGCTTATGCTATTCCAGACGAGATTCCAGAGATAATCTATCTCTGTGCCAAATTTCATCCAGATCCGTTCCGCCGTTCTGGCGTGAAAGAGTAACAAACATCCATCCATCCATCCATCCATCCAAACTTTCACATTTATAATATTAGTATAGATAAATATAGTAAAAATACAAATAATTATATTTTCTTCAAATTTGTTGGGTAACTTAACTAAAGTAAACTAACAGAACCACACACCGGTAGTTTAAGGTAATTTACGAAGTATCACCATGAAAAAAACGTCAATACGTAGGTACGTTATTAGTATATTGGCGCGAAGGTTTTTCAGTTGTGAGTCCTAAAAATAACTTTAATACAGATAATTCGGCTTTATCACGTTTTAATTATGCGCGAAATGTTAATTGCGTGAGTCTAACTAACCGTTTGAAATAAAGGACGTACCAGGAAAAACTCGTTCTGTTGCGTTAGTTTAATTTTCAATAAATTATTAAGGTTCAAGCATTGGCTTACCTTACTGACGTAATTTACTTGCTTAAAAATAAATGGGTAATGAGTAGGTACCTAGTTAGTGGGTACACGCATTATTGTTTTTCAAGTGTGCGTGGATATCCGTATTCGAAACTATAGGGAATAGGTATCGAAGAATGGTTAAAGGTCTCTCGAGACCAATTTAGATGAAATCTAAAACTGCATAATTAAATTAAAAAACAACATACTGCATTTTGTATTACACCATCGTTGCTAATAAGGACACAAGTTCTGGGAAGTAATGACATACGAGAAACTAAACTCCTTTAAGCATTTTTCAATTGTCCTTATAGATTCAGATTTGGCTATCCACCCTCACTTGAGAAGTTCATTCTGTATACTTAATTTAAAATAATATTACAATCAAACACTACAGTAGGTGCAGTGCCAGTTCATTTATTCGAAAGCAAAGCGTATAATTTTTAAACTGACATTTGCCATACAAAATGGCGAATACGCAACCTATGCAGTATACGTTTCGCTAAAAACTGGCACTTGAAGCTCCAGTGATTAATCGACTATATTTAAATGTTGAGAAATAATCACTGTTGTGTATATACTTCCTGTAAGTGCAACAGCGCTTCTGCCTACCCCCTGTGTTCATACAGGCATGATAAATTATAACAGAATACCTTTGGAAAATAAACAAGCACCACTGGGAATACTAATTAAATAAATGTCGCCAGACGAACACACCAACTATATTGTATTAGGGGTACCGTACAATGGACTGGAGGCGAACCCAGTATATATTACTTATATTATAGATATTAAACATCCATGACTTGGGTACAAACATTTGTGCTCATCACACAAAGTTTCTGACTACCATGATTCGAACCCGCCACAGAAAGCAGGGTCACTACCAACTGGGCTAATCAGGCCGTCTACCTATTAGGCCGTATAATATTTAAGTATACATTTCGTAATATTATAGTATCTACCTACCTACTCAAATAATTTAGTTATAATTAAATTATGAATCTTAAAATAATCACTTACCCACCGTTGTCTGAATGATCCACACGTTAATTCCGAAACGAGAAAAATTGTATCTGCCAATATCTAACTGTGGCGCGCGCTGCGGACAGCCAAAAGCTAGAAACCGGATTTAGCTAGAATCATCAGGAGTCATATTATGTCTCGTCGACAGATATTATTATTGTCTCGCTTGAAAGGTTATCATATCTATGCACATCAAATAGTTACGCATTTCGTTTGAGAATATGCGCCACTCATGTGCGTGAAGGCGCTGTGTCGTGCTCCGTACGATACGCCACGACACGAACACGTTTTACTAGCTAAACCCGAATAAGTGCGATATTGACCTTGCGTTACTAGCATTTTGGACTTGCAAAAATACAAGATCAAGACCCAAACAAGACTATGGGCATCTACAAACCGTCTACTAATAATACTTAGTCTGGAAAAACATTTATCCAAAACGAGGGTTTAAAAGTTAACTGTCATTTCTTATACGATTTGCATGAAAGTGCAACTCATGCGATTTGAACGAGATTTTTAACTTTTTGATAAGGAATGGTTTTAAATAAGATAAAACCTATCACAGAGCAGATTCAATGGTTACACGGGTAGAGCCGTGAGAAAAGATAAGTTATCTAACATATTATGAAGGGCATATTATAATGATAATAGGTAGATACCATACCTAACTATATCAGAGATTTATATAAATATATGCTTAAATTTATTTATCTCATCTAAGTGACGTCTTAAATCTAATTATGGATTAAGGACGTCATTTATATGGGATAATTAAATTGAAGCATACCTATGACTTTATCTAAGATCTTATCTCCAATAGTTTCATACTTACATTTCGTCGACGATCCTAGATATAAATCATAGTAATATGATAATATGCCCTTAGTTAACTTCACAAATAAGCCGACCGAAATTTTATGAAAACATTAACCAGTACATTATTTGTATGGCTCTCTTAAAATTAATGTATTTTATCACTTTCACGTTTCACGTTCACTTTTCACGTTTTTGAATGCAGTATGGAATATCTGATCTTATCTTTAAGCTTGTTTGCCTTATTAATTCATAGGATGGTAGGTCTCTACTACGTTACACTGCCCTTTAGCAAACCTACCTTCCGTTTTGACCTTTAAGGAACCAGTCTGAAAAACACGCGCTGAAGACCGGTATAGGCATGCGACGAGCAGCTTTTTTGGTCATTTTATTTGATGCGCGCTTTGCGGATTTTTTGTTTTTCGGTTTATGTACTATATAAATAACCTGGTAGTAAGGTATAGTTACACGTAATTATACTCGCTAAGTGCAAATAGTCTAAGTGGATATTACATTGTGATTTTAATAACAACCGATTAATTTGCCTAGAAAAGGATTCTTAAAAAAAAAAGGATTCTGGATATAAAGTACTTGGCAATTACATATGTCTGCCAACCCGCACAGGGCCAGCGTGGTGGACAATGGCCTAACTCGACTCGCATTTAGGGGATGCCCGTGCCCAACAGTGGGACATTAAAAAGGGCTGGTATTATTATATTATATTAATTACATGACTTACGTGCGAATTCTGTTAAACAATATTTATTCACATTCAATATACGGCTCAATCGACAAAGTCATGAGTGAACCACTGCACTAACACGGAACAGCGCTCAGTCGGAATAGAACAGACTTAGCCGTGGCAGGCACAAGAGCTAAAATAATTATAAATAGCTAGACAATGTAGGGCATTCCTGTAAAACAATGTAACTAGGTGTATAAACACACCGCGAATTTATATTGGATTAGCGCAGTTGGTATTAACCCTGATTTCTGTGCCGAGGGTCCCGGGTTCGAATCCTGGTAGGGACATACTTTGTATGATGAGCATGAATGTTTGTACCCAAGTCATGGACGTGTAATATATACGTAACATATACTGGGTTCGCCCCCAGTCCATTGTTTGCTCTTACCTGAAAAAATTAAGCACCACACTTCACTTTAAAATCATTTAAGTAACTAAGAAATCTTGCTAACTCGTCACTTAAAGGCGTCACTATTATTACAATACATGAATATTTCAGCACACACCTACTTAGCTACTCAAGGCTTACCCCCCTCTATAGGTGAACAATAACAAACTCTTTGTTATACACTTTGCGACTGAATTATAATGACGATGCTTTAAAAATTATGTTAATTGACAATCAGGAAATTAATATCGCAATGTAGCTTCCCTGCAATTATTATCAAATATACAAAATAAGTATAGGTATGTAAACACATCTGTCTATCTACATATCTAAAACAAAGTCGTGTTAGTTACACCATATATAACTCAAGAACGGGTGGACCGATTTTTATGGTCTTTGATTTTTTTTAATTTGCAAGAATAGTAGATTTAGTACGATAAAATCTGTAAAATAAGTTTTATTTCAATGTGTAGTATTCGCGTAAATATTTGAAATCAATAGCAGAATAACGATTTAAACATAATTTTCTCATACTTTTGATTCTGAGGCGGTACGAAGCTCGCCGGGACAGTTAGTAATGATTACAAATGAACTTATGCGTAGGTTCAAATTAGTATACACTATGTGAATCACGATGTATTATAGTCGCCAGACGAGCACACCAACTATTCCCAAACTAAGCGACACTTGTATTATGGACCGACTACCGTACGATATGGAATGTGGGCGATCCCGATATGTTTTACAATTACATATATAAGTACCTAGATATCGAACGTCCATGACACGGATACCTGAATTCAAACCCGGCACGACTCGGAACTTTAATTCGAAAAATGTTTTTCTTTGTTATTAGTGGGATGTTAACCATTATGTGTACATAAACGGGCACGAATGAAGTAAATTGAATTAAAATATTACAACCTATCTTTTCCAGTTCTCCTGAGTTGTCCGGAAACGTTCAGTAAAGCATTCACAAGTTTACTGATAGGGGTAGAGAATTCAGTTTAACATCATCATTATCATCGTAGGTACCCTACTTATATTTTAAAAAAAACGGTGAAGATTTTGTAGCCGATTGCCAACTTAAATAAAAAGAAGTAGATATTTATAAGATAAGGCACCAAGTAATTTATATATATTTATTCAAGTCTCAAGGTTTTCATATTGATTCCTTATATTTACGCGAATACTACACATTGAAATAAAACTAATTTTAAGAATTTTATCGCGGTTTATTTTTGATTTTAACGTCGGGAACGTAAAATCAAAAATAAACCGCGATAAAATTCTTAAAATTAGTTTTATTTCAATCTCAAGGTTTTGTTTTTATGCCAGTTTGTTATAAGTGCGTTAATTACTAACTTGTATTGTAACTCTGATTCGAGTGCTTCCAGTTTTTTGTAGTCAATGTTACGAACTCCAGTCTGTGACGTATTATAAGATACGCACGGGGCTAATAGCCCCGGGGTGTGTGTGTGTGTGTGTTTTAGGCCTATGAGGTCTGATGTCCATAAATTAACGAAAGATAGGTAAATAATTTTAAAGGTGCCTAAGGCTGACCGCTAAGAGCTTGAGCCGCCCCTGGCAGACTGCCGCGCCTGGCCATTGCCCACATGGCCCAAGCGTAAATACGCCAGACTCCAGACAATTCACTTCCCACACTAAAACTTGACATCTGTATTATGCACGTTAAGGACATAAGTTTCCGCTAGATATTAATTTGTTGGTCAGTAATTGTAATTTTGACCGACAAAGTTTGAAAACAAGGTAGTTTTCTTTGTCAGGATAATAATATATTATTGAATTAAAATATATAATTTCCAATAATATAATTTTCTGCTTGAAAATAAGAGTGCCTAATAGTATCGTATTTTAGAATTTAAGGTCTCAATTTCGCTGGTAATTTATTTTAATGTCGGTTTTAGCAACAATTCTACAAGTATCTCATACGTACGTATTCAGAGGGTTTAAAATAAAATAAAAAGTGCCGAGACATATAATATAACCATTTAATAATCATTTACGTTTTTGCTTCAGATTGCTTTGACTTTTCAAAAGCATCTACTGTTAAGAAACTGTCTTGTTCCGTTGATATGTCCATGTCGGAGATTTTGCTTTCCTCACTCTCTTTGTACCCTTGAACCTCGTCAATTGCGGAGTAAACGGCGTTCTTTTCGATCTTCGCGAGTATCTTCTTGTCGTGGAATGAATGGTTGTGGAGATTAGCCCTGTTGGGGATAACACATAACCATGAAATGACTTTGAAGTACTTATTTATTTAAAAGCTGTTACAGCTATCAGAATACTCAAATGTAATTGCGACAAATAACGCTGAAAGGACTAAAGCATTCTTTTTTCTAGCCCTTGTAACCAAAATTATTGTGGGTTCGAATCCCACCCTGGCCATCAATCTATCGATGCGAGCCAACTTCTAAGACAAGCTTTGACTTAGTCGCTCTGGATAAATCCCAGAGGTGCGAGCCGGGGTTTAAGCCTGCGCCTCTCATCACCAAGGCGAGCGTTCAACTTTGCTATCACTGCGTATAGCTACCTACTCTACATATTAACATACCTGTTAAGCACAACATTCCCTTTAGTGACGACGAATGCACTACACTTGTTGTTTCTATAATCGACGCAGCGCCACCGCCGGAGGCCCGACCGCGATCTGGACGAATGCAGGTTGTATATGTACCGGTTCAGAATCACTTGCAACGAGCCGCGTATTGATACCGTGAATTGAAGATTTGATGCTGAAAAAAAAAATCATACGGACTTATAACATACACTAGCCACATGTGTGATCGTGATTTGATACCATTAGGGATCCAATTTAAAAAAAACCTCTATTGTGCATCTGTAAAGTTCTCAAGGAATATATCCTGCAAATTTTAAATCTCTAGATTCATCGGTTTAGGCTATACAATAATACCATTATAAACTTGAACAGTACATAAATTATTAAAAGATTTCCAACGGCCTGATTAGGGCAATTGGTAGTGGCACTGCTTTCTGTGCCGAGGGTCCCGGGTTCGAATCCTGGTGCGGACATATTTTGTGTGATGAGCGCGAATGTTTTTACCCAAGTCATGGATGTTTAGTATCTATATAAGTAATATATACTGTGTTCGCCCCCAGTCCATTGTACGGTACCCATAATACAAGCGTTGCTTAGTTTGGGACCGTATAGCTGGTGGGTTCGCCTGGCGATATTTTTAATTTATTCATATACAAGTTGCGTATAAAAGTCTCCACAATAATATTTACATATTTCTTTGGTGTCAGTTTTATCAGCAGTCTTTCCTGTGTCGACTTCCTGTTTGAATCCGTCGTCCGAGTCCTGCGCGCCGGTGTCGTCAATCATGTCCTGGAAGTCGTGCATATCGTCTCGAGACACTGAAGTGTTGGATGACTTTTTACTAATACTGGAAAAGAGAACATAATTGCAGTAAAGATGACCACGTAATTCCTATACTACCATCATTGGCGGAACATAGAATTACAGGGACTATTTTCGCTTGCATGATCAATGTGATAATCACTAGCGCTGTGATAACTTAGATTCATTTGAACATGGAACAGCCTTAGTGATTTTTTTAATAGCTATTATTGTCACAATAATATAAGACTAGATATATGGCGCGACCATGATACAATACTATAGTACGCCAGGTATTATCGCCAGGTATTATCTTCTGGGGATGACCTAAGACTACGGTATAATCGATACGTCATCTTCAATAGAATGAAGACCGCTCATTTGTCGATGGCTGATGACGTAATCCTGGCCCAGTCACGTGACCTAGAAGTTACGGGAAGAGAATACCTGGTTGTATTGTATGTACCATAGACGTGACGAAATAGATTCAATTTTAAAAGGATGGAACAGATATGGCCGGTGACAGTGAAGCATGGAGGGTTGCGGAGGAAACATGCTTAGCCGTTGCGATGATAAAGGTAATAAAAGAATACATGCTTCCAGCAATTAGCGGATGGGATTATAATCAATCTTGATATAGTATGAGTTGGGGAACATTTAAGAATAGGAAATTTTCCTCGATAGCAAAAAACGGTTTCTTCAAGATAGCCAAAACATTTTTGGCACACCAGCTTATTGAATGTAGATAACTTAAACTGACTCTGTTTATCATTATCTAAAACTTAACTGACAATGATGATCATACACCATACTATATTAATATTGTTAACATATGTTTCTTTGTTAATGAATCCCATAACTATTGATTAATTTCAAATTAAAACATCCATGGGATCTGTAGTACTTACATGCTTGGATCTTGTTTTATATAAATTTTTCGTGCAGCTGCTGGTAGCCCGATCTGTGAATAAAAATTGGTGTCAATTCGAACAAATCATTCAAAACGAAAAATAAACACGATAAAATCCTTAAAAAATAGTTTTATTTCAACAAATCATTCAGTCAAGTAATTATAACATAATCATTTTTACATTAAATTGAAACTTTATAGGCAAGCAAGTTGGTTGACTTGCTTTTTTTTAGTCAGTTACCACCGGTTCAGAATGTAGGTTCCAATGAGAAGAACTGGCAAGAAACTCAGTGGTTCCTCATTTAAACACAGATTATTATAGGTATATTCAAAAGCATTGTCATGTGAGCAGGCTGCACAAATAGCCACAATATAATAAGCAATATAGCCCACAGTTTAGTGGAGTGTGCATGCATATCAACATGCCAACATGAATTATGTAGGTAAAGGTCATAACAACCAGTAGTCAAATCAATTAATCTTCGGACTTGGGATTAGGCTGTTTACCTGTCTCATTTTGTCAGTGGATATCCGTTTAATACCACTGACATGACACATTTCTGTGTTATCCAGCTGAGGCATGTTCACAGACATTTCAACAGGGAGGTTCTCTTGGCTACCCTGAAACCAAAATACTTCCATTTTAGGAATAATAAAAAGAAGAAAAAAATCACTCAAAATTTTTTATTGGATACCATCCAAAATTTCTTTAAAATTCACAAACAAAACAAATATGACAGAGTTCCTGCAACTTTTTGTTCCATCATCAGGTCCAAGTCATGTGATGTGTGAGCCAATTACTCATTCAACCTAATTCAATGAGCCCAAACACAATACATCTGCTATAAGTTTTTGAGGAGTTGGGTAATCTGCAGACTGTTCTGATTGCAGCACCAGGTTGAGGTTTTTATATTATCACAGTGGCATTAATTATAATGAGTGTACTAAATTTCAAATCGATGAGACTAGTAAAAGTAGAATGAATTAGCCCATTGTAAATGACCATAATAACTTGTTGTATTATTAGTTACTGATAAAAACTTACAATATTTTCAAGTCCTCGAATATTGAGTGATTTTGCAGTTTCTGCAAAGGTTGAAAGGTAGTCAGCTGGCACAACTACTTCTCCCGTATATATATACTCTAGTAACAAACTCAACACCCGGTGGGAGACATTCTGAAAAAAAAAAGTATGTTCTAGACTTGGTTCTGAAACCTAAGACAAAGTCTAGCCTAGCTAGAAGGTAATGAGCAGTTTGAGGTTGCATGCGGCAATCATCAGGCAATAATTTTGTAATTTGTTCTAGTCTGGGTGTTATGGACACTGCATCTAGTGAATCATTTTAGGGTTTCAATAATAAAATGTACATTAGGTATAAGTGTGGCTGTGTGTATAGAGTTAGTGTTTTGCTGGCTATATTTATTTATTTAATTTGATCCAATTCAATTAGAAAAGTTCTCTATACTCACATTAAGGAAGATAACTGGGTGTTGACATGGTGCACTCGAAATGAGGTTTTTTATATAAGGACTGGCCAGCGCCACCATCACCTGGTGGACTTTTACATAATGGCCATCTGCTGCTATCGTCATATCCACAAATTCTCCATTCTGTAATACATTGAAGAAGAATCAGTTTTGGCCACTCAGGAATTCATAAGTAACAAAAGACTTATGTATTCCTTAGTAATCATTACAGAAGTATACCTGCCTACTAGCTAATAATTAAAAAAAAAATGCACCCAACATATATTTTAAAACCAAACATTATTTGGTTCAGCACTTACCAAACCAAATATTTGAGAAAATTAATTTATATTTGGTTTTCATGCTGATATTTTAAGCCGTGTGTAGTCAGCTAGGTAGTATATTTTAGTTATAGACACGCCACAAATTAATTTTCTTTATTTTGATTGTTATACACTATATTTTTACCCAACTGCACCATAGGATACGTATTTTTTTCTATTGTTTCTATTTCTGAATAATATTCAGATTCTATATTCAATTATTATTTTGATATTTATTAATCAATACTTATCTATATGGGCTTATATGGGCTTATATGGGCTATTCAGTAAGATTTTGGAACCTTAATAATCTTTTATTTCTTTTATAAAAGTTCTGTTAATATTCAGTGTAACTCTCAGTACCGAGAATTCGGCCGGAAACCGAACATATCAAATCTTGCCGAATATCGAATAATTAAAGATTAGACGCATCCCTAATAAAAAATACATTCTAACCTTAAAAACTGTTTCCAAGTTTTTTAATATAACCAATTTACAATGGACCTAAGCTGGTAATTCAAGAAAGTAGATAAGTTGCTATATACTTCGGAGTAATAGATATAACTCCGGCGATAGATCAAAAGCTGCTGAACAGGAATAAAGGGTATGTACCACCACTGCCATACTACAACTTACATTTGTTTATCAACGAACTTATAATAGTAATCACAAATTTAAATGCATGCATGAAATACATAACAGTCGTCCAGATATACAAAATACCTGCTGCAACGCGCTGAATCCATTACAAATACTAGATTTATAGGAATCCCAAGACAGCGAGAACTGTGACTGTACCATTGCTAACCAAAATATATTTTCGATTATGTGGAACAGCTTCGTACACAATGTAATTACTAACTACAATAACTGCCTGTTATAAATTATATGTACTTTTTACAAAATTAACAATCTAAATTGAAAACAATCAAGTAGTAGTAGTTTAATTCGTCCAGTAGGACAGGCGAAGGAATCAACCCATACTGCCAATTCTGATGTTGTCAATGTCATGGGTATTTTCTTGATCAAATTTACTTGCAGGTATACAATTTAAATATAAAGGCACAAGTGCCAAATCTTGAATAATTATTTTCTTTAAATAGTTCAGTAATTATATATCCATGTTGATTACTTGTTAAAGTAAAAACTAGTCTAGTCCTTGATGAATTGTCTTGTATTTTTATTTTGTCTCTTCAAATATCTCCAAGCGAGGAGTTGATAAAGTCATAGATAGGCGTAAAATTATCAGGGCAAGCTAAAAGGTTCTGTAGGGAAGGCGGGATGTTTTGATATTTTTCCAGCAATTGATCTATGAGCAATAGGCGTTGTATGTTAAAGGCCGGACATTTAAAGAATATATGATCTAATGTTTGATCTTCCTGCGAGTTGCATTCACTACATTTAGGGGAAGCGATCATGTTCATGCGGTGTAAATGAGCATTAAAACGACAATGTCCGAATCTCAGTCTCATAATCTGTGTGTAAAATTTTCGCTTTAAATAATTTTCATTGTCAACTGCAAACCAAGGTTTTTTGCCCACATCTTTATTAATACCGGCATACCATGCTCCTTTGGTTCGAATTATCTCATTTCTTTCTTCTAACCATTTTTTATTGATTTCTGCACGATAAACAGGTATCAAATCTTTCCACGGACTTGGTATATTTGTAATATTGCCACCCAAAGTGTTTGTTAATCTGGCAAGGTAATCTGCACTTTCATTACCAATCACGCCCACGTGCGCTGGTATCCAAAGAAGTATAATTTGCTTACGAGATATCGCCAAATTTACCAGGATTTCTTTTATATCATATATAATATGGTGTTCATTCTTATAACCTGGATGTCTCAAAGATTTCAGAACAGACATGCTGTCAGACGCAATAATAAAATGTGATGCACTGGAGCACAAAACGTCGTTTTGTACATATTTTAATGCTTCCAAAATCGCTGTGGCCTCTGCCGAGAAAACTGTGTAAATGGTAGGTAATCGAAAACCTCGACCATACTTTTTATCCGTATCATAGAATGCAGCAGATACACTTGTTTCATTCTTCGACCCGTCTGTGTAGATAATCTGGTAGTCTGTCCAGCATGAAAGCTTCTCATAAACATCCTGCTTGGTTCTCAGATTATGGTCTATTTCTATAATGTCTGATGGAGGAAATTTACCTTCAAAGGTTCCATGATAGCAAGCCCAATTTTCAGCATGATAAACATTGTTGTTTTTAATGTATGTTGATATTTCAGTATAATCACGAAGAATATATGGATATTTGGAAGATAGAGGAGTTGAAGCTAAATATCGGGAGTCATTTAATTTAATTAAAAGAGGATGATTGTCAAAAGAGTGAAGCTTTAAAATGAAATTGAACTTTAAATACTTAAATCTAAAAGACAATGAAGGAATGTTACATTCAACTTGCATTGAAATGATAGGGGTAGTCTTCATAGCCCCTGTAATTAAACGAAGATTTCTATTCTGAATTTTTTCCAGTTTATTTACTAGAACAGAATTGGAAGCATAGCAACAAAAGCTATATTCAAAATGAGAGCGGACTATGGATTTGTACAACATAAGTAAAATTTTTGGATCAGCTCCCCAATAAGTTCTGGCAAGTGATTTTAATATATTAAAAGCTCGCAAGGCTTTGTCTGCCAAACCATTAACATGTCTTTGCCATGATAAATTCTTGACAAATGTAACTCCCAAAAACTTGACCTCATCACTAACAGGAAGTAAATTACCATCATAAATGATGTTGGTGAGTAAAGATCTGGATCTGCTGAATATTATGACTCGAGTTTTATTTGAATTAACGTCTAGTTTCAAGTAATTAAAATAGGTTTTTAAACCTTTTAAAGCAGTGTTTAACTTATTCTCTACTAGTCTTATGTTAGTACCTGTGCAATACACTGTTAAGTCATCTGCATATTGCAGACTATTAACATCAGTGCCTAATATATTATTTAACCTATGTATATACAAAATAAACAATAAAGGACTTAATATCCCCCCTTGACAGACACCCTTATGGGATGACTGAGGCCCATACAAATTGTTTCTCCTTCTTACATATACAGATCTACCATTTAGAAAATTGAAAATCCACTTTATTAATTTTACAGGCAACCCAAGTAGATGCAATTCATTAGCAAGGACATTATGATCTACATTATTGAAAGCACCAGTGATATCAAAGAAAATGCTAATTAAAAACTTGTTACTAGCAAATGCATCATGCACATCCAAGTTTAAATGATTTAAACTTTCTGAAGCAGAGCGTCCTCTCCTAAAACCAAACTGATTACAAGGTAATAACTTCTTGGATTCTATGAAATATTCAAGACGCTGCTTTATTAACTGTTCAAATATTTTGGCTGTACAGGAAGTGAGAGCTATAGGTCTGTATGAGTCATGATGATTTGAATCTTTACCAGGCTTAAGTATGGGAACAAGACAATCAATCTTCCATGATTTAGGAATAACCATGTTATTCCACAATGAATTAAAAATATTTAAAACCATTTGCTGGCTAAATGAGTCAAGATATTTGAACATTTTGTAAGATACATGATCTAAACCAAATGCAGTATCCCTACGAGAGTATATAGCACCTGTAAACTCAGAAAATGTAAATGGCTTCATGAAGAAATTATCAACATGGAAATCAATATTATTGTCATAAAGATCTAATGTTGGCATATTAGGAGGATTGGAAGTGTATTTGTCCAGAAATGGTTGTATCCAGCTATCATCATTAGCATAATTATGTGAATGACTATAAGTTTTGTTAAATTTTCTAATATTGGACCAGATAGTTGATATTGAAGTTTGCCGATTGAATGAGTTACATAGTTCTGTCCAAGCAGTCTGTCTTTCTCTGTTAATGATTAATTTCTTCAAAGCTTGTTGTTTTTTAAATGATAAATAATTTTCTATTGTAGGATTAGATTTGAAGTTCAAATAAACAGACTTACATTTACTAACTGCCTGTGAACAGGCTTGATTCCACCAAGGTAAATATAACTTCCTTTTGGGTCTATTGTGAATCTGAGACACTGGATTAAAGATTTTATTAGCAGTATTTGCTTCAGATACACTTTCTAACAAAATTTTATATAATATGTCATAACACATTTCTGGATCAGATAAATCAAAATTGCTACTATGTAGTTTTAAACTTACCACATGTTGATATTTCTGCCAATCAACACACTTATAATTTGGACGGAAATAATTAGCATTAACATAGTTGTTGTTATTTATATTTACAGGATTGCATAAAAGAGTAGTGACTGCAGGAAGATGATAACTACAAAATGAGTCATCATGCACATGCCAATTACATCTTAAGGCTAACAAGGGTGAAACAATAGTAAGGTCTAATGCATTTGGCTGCCATGTATGGGAACCAACAGTTGTTGCAGAACCATCATTCAGCAAGCACAGATGATTATCATTTATTACATCTAAGAGAGTAGTGCCACGCAAATCCGTGGATGTGCAGCCCCACATAGTGTGATGTGCATTAAAATCACCAGCTAGTATCAATGGCTGTGGAACAGACTTTATTAAATTGTCAAGCTGTGTATAATTGAGATTAGAAGGAGAAGCAGATGTAGGACTGTAAAAACTAACTATAGACAAAGTTTCATTATTTATAAATATTTGAATGGCTATATTTTGTAGAGAACTATCTGAATAAGTTTGTATCTTTTTATAATTAATATAATTTCTAATTAGTATAGCAACACCATTATGTTTAGATCCAATATCTAATCTTTCTATTTTATATCCTTTGATATTTATAGTTTTTGATGATTGCAACCAAGTTTCGGAGATTATAGCTATATGTATATCATTTTCGTATAAATAATGTGAAAAGACATGTTTATGACTAAGCAAACTCTGAGCATTCCATTGAACTATATTGAGCTTATCCATTTTTATTAGTTGTACTCTTTTTACTAGTATTAAAATTATCCAGCAATATTGATTTAATAGTCTCAGATGTAATGGGACTGTCTGTTTTAGATTTTTGTGAGCTAATTTTAACAATGGTGGATATTATTAAATTAAGAATACGATCTGATTGTAAAAACTGTGTTATGTGATGGTCAGATTTAGTTTTGGTAAGGTCAGGGAAATTTGTGTTATTGAATAGATCAACATACTTCTTTTGTTTGTATTTGTTATTGTTTTTTTCTATTTCTTCCTTTCGTTTAGGGCACTCTGCTGAAATGGATATGTGATTGCCATTGCAATGCACACATACGGCATCTTTGGCTGCTTTTTGACATTCTTTGTAATGATGATCCTCTCCACAGATCGAACACTTTTGTTTGTTTTTACAGTACTTGCCAATATGTCCATAGCGTAGGCATCGCAGGCACTGACTAACAGGTGGAATATATACGCTTACCTCGAAATACCAGCTATTTATATCGACGCTATCAGGAAGTGTAGGACAGGAAAAGGTTATCGCCGCCGTCTGCGTGGGTAATAAAATGGGATTGCCATCATCATCGCGTCCACGGCGCATCAGGCGACGCACGGACACTACATCTTTGGAGCTGGAAATGCCGGTATATATATTAGAATTAGACATATATGTGGGAACACCACGTATTACCCCTGTAATTTCCGTGAGTGTAGCAGGTATTGTCGCTTTTAAGTCCAGGTCTTTTTGCACCTTAATATTATTCAAAGCCATGTTTGCAAGACCAGGCCGCTCAAAGATTGCCCCAACCTTGAACCTATTAATTCGTTTGAAGCGCTTGATGCCTTTATGATGGCGCTTCAGGACCGCGCCTAACGCCATCAAATCTCGGTCCCCAATGGGTTTCGACACCTCGGTACTTTCATAAATGACAATATATTCAAAATTTCCGCCGTCCTCAGGGTATTATCGAGAATAATTGTCAACTTTAAAAGGTTTAAATTTATCTACTCCCGAGTCATCATCAGATTCCGAAGACTGCGATGACGGGGGAAGATCCCCATCCGCCTTTCTTTTTTTCCGCTTCGCCGTCATTCCGGCCACAGCAAGGCCCCTTTAAATTCACTCACTTTATATTTATAATATAAAATATTTTTTTAGTTCAAAAAACGCGCCCTCTTGGTTTAAAGGTTTCCCGCCTTTTTTCCAATGTCAAAACAGTCTGAAAACAATCAAACAACAAAATTTTATTCACTTATGTCAAGCTCACCCATAGAGAAATTTGATTATTGAGGCTGAAAGTCATATCAATATCGCTTCACAGATAAAAGACGATCGCTCACTAGGGATGGGCGCTGAATAAATGAATGAAATCAATCGGGAGAACAAACGACAGAGATAAGCCTATTCGTAGACAGAGAATATTCTGTCTACGCCCTTGTACGCACTCATTATACTTTTAAGTTCGATTCAAAACCCAGGCATGGTTACTCTGGCTATGAGAAAACCCCTTCATGAAGGAAAGTTACGTTATCATGGCAGTTGTTCGATAGGAAGAACATTTTTCTGGAATCCCAATGAATTAGGTGGGGTACCTAATTCATTGGACGACTTGTCTGGGCCCTGGCGTATAGGTACTTTGAAGTCTTATGTATGTATTTATCCGATTTATAGAGATAAACAAAGATAACGTTACCGTTATGCGCTGGTGGATTCGCCATACATTTTGCGAAACATCTAAGTAATTTTAACTAATTTATTGCCTTGGTAGGGCAGTCGAAGCTGTAAAAGAATAGGCCATGTTCCTTGGCACATAGACACATAAGTACAACTACCTACCTATGCTCTTACTGGTTCCGAATAGTCTCTAACTTCTGTGACAGGCTGGGAAGAAAATAAACTATTAAATTTCTAGGACTCATTTAATTTATTACCGACTTTAAAATGGCGGTTACCAATTTGCCGCGTATGATATTTTTTTCGTAAGAATTTATTTGGAATTTACATGAAATTTGGTTATATCTAATCTAAGTATCATACTATCAGTAGGTATCAAACGTTTACGATACTTAATTCAAAACAAAATGTCTTCTTCATTCGAATTATGATACTTTTCCTTGTTTAAAAGCTCATTATTTTTTTCTTCTGCAATAGATAGCGAAGTAAACACTGACTTCTGCTTAATTTTTTTCAATATTTTATTGTCATGGTAAGTATGACTATGAACTTCGGCCCTGTAAATAAACAAATTGGTATTTATTAGGTTTTTATTAAGATCCTATAGGTAGCTTTTAAAATAATAATTTGGAGCAAGTATGTATATAATCTTTGGAAATACTTGGCTATGGCTGGTTCCAAATAAAGAAAAAAAAGGTAACTTAATTGTACTATTTTAAAAAAAATTACAAATATCCCTTTTGAATCGACGGAGCTCCAACTCACCTATTGATAATAATTTCACCATCAGTATCAATGGTTGCGGGACAACGCATTTTTCGGTAATCAATACATCTCCAACGGCGTTTACGACCTTCGTGTGACCGATGATGACAATGATACAAGTACCGGTTACACAGTAACTGCACAGAGCCGCGGTTAGATATTGAGTATTGTGGTATGCCATCTGAAACTAAAACGGGTCTTAATGTTTGTCTTAAAACTATGCTTAGCTATAAATAATAGTTTACCTATATCTCCCAGGCTTTGTATAGACTAGCATCTAAGCACTCTTATTTTTAAAATTTGTTTATAAACTAGACCATGTAAATATGTTGTGTCGCATATTCTTGCTCCATGTAAAATAATGTGGAGATGAAAAGACGAACGGCGACAGCAATCTTTCCCATATAGATTTGACTTATACAGTCGGGCAAAAGATTCGAATGAGCAGAAGCGAGAAGCTTACACAATTGAATACAATAATGAATCCTTTAATGTAGCAAGGTGTAGTAGCGATTGCATTACTTCATGTACAGTACACACTTAGTAAAAACTTAATTTGAGAACACTTAAAAACCAATTTTGATACCCACCTTTGATTTTTGCATCTGCTGCTAATGATATTCCTTTTACAGAGGGCTTCAATTTATTTTTCTGTGTTTTGTTTTTTACAATGTCTTCCTCATCTAAGCTGTTGAGCTCATTGTTTAATGACACATTTTCGGGGTCACATATTCTATTTTCTATTGGACAGCTTAGGCTTAAATTCATATCATCACCAACATCTGTTTCTGTTCCAGAAACCAAATTGTCTTGTTTATAATTGTTTTCCATTGGATTTACTTCCAAATGGTAATCCTTCGCATTAATAGTAATGTGTGCTGCATAATTATCTGGTGGCTCAGCGGGTCTAGAAGTTAAGAATTCTGGATGAGATTGAGCCAGTATTTATTCTTAATTTTTATTATAATGTAGAGTACCTACTCAATAATCAGTAAGTAGTGCTGTAGCATCTTTTTCTAGCAAATCAAATCTTTAATAATATTGCTGTTACAACATTTACTTACTCATTGCAGAAAGTCTCCTGGACATCTGTTGGTAAATTCTGAAAATAAACTACACATCAACTTAGGACATATGTCAACATGTAATCAAAAAATATTTGGATACAATAGCACTGAATCAATAATGCAAAGTATTAAAAACATCCTTTGATCCAATGCCAGGCATTAGTTTAAATTCCAAATTGAATAAAATGAGGACCTTGTTATTCACCTTGGGTAAAATGAATTTTTCAACTCCAGATATATGCAATACCTTACAGGCTTCAATAAATGTGGTAACTTCGTCCTTTGGAATATTTACTTCTCCAATATAAATATATTCCAACAAGTAACTTAAAACATTGTTACTGATATTCTGTAAATAATTAAAAATATAAACTATATAATTAATGCTTTTTTGGATAAATATATCTAGTAATACACACAACAAGCATTTGTTAAAATCTGTATTTTTTTAACTGAGACATTTTTAGCTGGTATGGACTTCAACTTATTCACTAGATAGGTACAACAAACAACAAATTGATTAATGATGACTATCCGTCAGTCTACATTACAATGGAAATTTGAGCTATGTAAAATAACTCTTTACTTACAGTTAGAAAAATTATAGGATGTGGACAAGGAGCAGATTGTAATATCTGTTTTAGATAAGGACTTGCAAGTGCCATAATGTTCTGATGCACCTTCACAAAATGTCCTTCAGCAGCTAAAGTCATATCTACAAATTCAGCATTCTGAAAATGTTCAAAAGCTTTAGTAAGTAATACATTTATTAAGAGGATTTTGCGAACTTAACAAGTAGGTACATAAAACGTTAACATAGCTGATGCGCTAAACCGAATTAAAGGTAACTTACCTTTCTTCAATTTAGTGCCTTTATTAAAATTATCAGTTTGAAAGCAAACTTATTTGTATTTTTAATCGAGATTCTGGAAATACATTATGTACCTGTTGTAAATAACAGAATCCATTGGTTATATTATTTTTATAAGAATTCCAACTAAAACAATACTGGGATAAAGACATTATTTAATTTATTGGCAATGAGTAAATTGGTTTTATTATTGTTCCATTCTACTGTTTTAGTAGGTTGCACCACAGACCAATAAAATAACAAGTTGGTTACAATCTGTTCACAGACCAGTAAGAGACTGGGTTGCTACAAAATTGTGCCATCTATGCTAGTGTTGATCAACTTGTTTCATTATTGTTTTAAATTAATATCAGTTGAACCCTGATGATGATGATGTTGATGACGATGAAATTAATTCCCTATCCCTATTAGTGAAGCTGAAGATATTATTGTTACGATGCGTATAAAAAGGTATCGATAACTCGTAAAATAGTCATCGAAGCTTCTAGAAACAAAAACGCATTGTTGGGTCCAAGGTCTCCTATCGATCTGTGAAGAAAGATCTAGAATCGCCAACAATGTTGCAACCGGCTTCCAGAATATATCTCGTAATATTTTTATTAAAATTATTAGTAAACAAAAGGCGAGGACAATGCAATTCCTGGAACTGGGAGTTCTAAGAATAATACCGATTTCACGAATGCAGCTACGTACACTAGAAAATTCTAGCCCCTCCTTATTACCGCGTAAATAAGGTTCATTTTCTTTATGGAACATTTCTGTTTTGTGGGTTTTTGTCGACACCTTTCTGGAAAGATCCACCCTCGCTATTTTCGGATTATATATAGTGTGCAGGACCAGCGACGAGACAGTTTCTATTTGAAAGCGATTGTGAACACATCTCTCGGAAGCGAACTAAGAAGACTATACCGGCGACTCTAGCGAATACTGTGGACTACTGTGTTTCTAAGTGATTTGGTGAATTGTGATTTGAGTGTTTAATAGTTAGTGTTCTGGTGTGTACTATTTTTGCCTTCTGTGTGGAGAGCGATTAAAGTAATTTTCACGTAATCGGCATTTGATTACCCCCGCACGTAACATTATACTGGAAAATTACCAGACATCTTCGGAGAAATTGAAACGTCAAGTTAATTTCAATTGCATTCACTCATGCACGTTTATGAACACAATGGTTAAAATTCCACTAATTTTGCACATTATTTTAACACAGAAACACGTTCTTTGGAAATACTGTTGCTAATTTCACGGTTCAACATCCCGCACCATTATCTGTATTATCTATGTCCCGGACAAAAAGTCCCAATAGGTCTAGTTTATCGCTGGCAAAACTGACTCTATTATGTAGCCACTGACCTCTATGGTATATATCGCTGGACTAATCATAAGCCCGGTTATCGTGTGCCTATTTGATTTTCGCCATTTTGGCGCTGATAGTGGCAGTGAGGGGGAATGGAACTAATAATAGAGATGGGACAGTGATATGATACATCGATAAAAATGTTTATGCTTAAACCTACCCATGCAGTAAAATGAAAATAATTATGATCCATTCCTTTAACAATGGCTAATGTCGAAAATAGTCGAGTGGTTAATACTAAGATGAAGCAAATAATGATAATGATTAGCCGAATCGCTCATGGGTAGGGTAGGTAATCTTAGTATAAGCCGAAACCGGACTAAAGGGTGGTGTGTGACTAGCTAGATCCTACTTAAATAAGGATCGTTTTTTAATTAGAAATGAGGTAATGTAATGTTGTCTGGGAAGCAATGGAGTAGGTAAGGTATTAATAGAAAATAAAAATCATCAAAGTAGTACATGAGTTATGTTTAATAAAACAGTCATCAGAGAAGTGTTTCGAACAGATGTAATCATATTTTTTCGGACGCCAACTAGGCTTTTCAATGTTTTTGAGCCATAATTCTAGTCTTCTATTGTCAGTCGGAAACCTGTGAATTAGTAAACATTGTTTTAAAATAATATGTATTTGATAATACAAATCTGTCTTCGGCGATTTTTACGTTCTTGAACGTTCTATCTATTTAAGATATTGATAGAAAAATTATCGATAAATTTTATCGACAAGGAACTTTTACAGCACTATTGAATTTTATTGTTTATAAAAAACCGATAATACAAAGACAAATGCGTTGTAATCACGTATAAATAAGATTAGTAACATATTTTTAAGTGCCTATAATATCAATAGAAGTTTTAATTTCTTGAATATTAGCCGTAAATCCACTTACTTGTGGAATGTAACCCCACTTCCCTTCTGGTAAAGAGTTTTGCATAACACGCACTCTTTCATGGTTTACCTATTAACTAACGCCACTTATTTATGTATTAACTATATTAATACGACACAACAAACAAGTTTAATCACGTTAAACCTTCAAAATCACTTTATAAACACGGAGACAATGTAAACAAAACAACGGCCATTTGCATTTTACGTCAGATTTAGTTCCTTTCCCCCACGATGGGGGCGCTTCAAATAGGCACCATAGATAGCTGTCATTTTAAAGGATATCATTAGTCTAGCGTACTTGTATCATGGACGTCAGTGTATGTAGCCGATAGCAAACCATAAAAAAAGACTCTTAGATGGGTTGGTCTATACCACTGACGTCCATGATACAAGTACGCTAGACTAATGATATCCTTTAAAATGACAGCTATCTATGGTGCCTATTTGAAGCGCCCCCATCGTGGGGGAAAGGAACTAAATCTGACGTAAAATGCAAATGGCCGTTGTTTTGTTTACATTGTCTCCGTGTTTATAAAGTGATTTTGAAGGTTTAACGCGATTAAACTTGTTTGTTGTGTCGTATTAATATAGTTAATACATAAATAAGTGGCGTTAGTTAATAGGTAAACCATGAAAGAGTGCGTGTTATGCAAAACTCTTTACCAGAAGGGAAGTGGGGTTACATTCCACAAGTAAGTGAATTTACGGCTAATATTCAAGAAATTAAAACTTCTATTGATATTATAGGCACTTAAAAATATGTTACTAATCTTATTTATACGTGATTACAACGCATTTGTCTTTGTATTATCGGTTTTTTATAAACAATAAAATTCAATAGTGCTGTAAAAGTTCCTTGTCGATAAAATTTATCGATATTTTTTCTATCAATATCTTAAATAGATAGAACGTTCAAGAACGTAAAAATCGCCGAAGACAGATTTGTATTATCAAATACATATTATTTTAAAACAATGTTTACTAATTCACAGGTTTCCGACTGACAATAGAAGACTAGAATTATGGCTCAAAACATTGAAAAGCCTAGTTGGCGTCCGAAAAAATATGATTACATCTGTTCGAAACACTTCTCTGATGACTGTTTTATTAAACATAACTCATGTACTGCTTTGATGATTTTTATTTTCTATTAATACCTTACCTACTCCATTGCTTCCCAGACAACATTACATTACCTCATTTCTAATTAAAAAACGATCCTTATTTAAGTAGGATCTAGCTAGTCACACACCACCCTTTAGTCCGGTTTCGGCTTATACTAAGATTACCTACCCTACCCATGAGCGATTCGGCTAATCATTATCATTATTTGCTTCATCTTAGTATTAACCACTCGACTATTTTGGACATTAGCCATTGTTAAAGGAATGGATCATAATTATTTTCATTTTACTGCATGGGTAGGTTTAAGCATAAACATTTTTATCGATGTATCATATCACTGTCCCATCTCTATTATTAGTTCCATTCCCCCTCACTGCCGCTATCAGCGCCAAAATGGCGAAAATCAAATAGGCACACGATAACCGGGCTTATGATTAGTCCAGCGATATATACCATAGAGGTCAGTGGTCTATACCCATGACATTGACAACATCAGAGTTGGCAGTATGGATTGATTCCTTCGCCTGTCCTACTGGACGAATTAAACTACTACTACTCACAGACACTCGGTAATCACTCCGAATGATTTCACCGGACACTGACCGATTCGTTCGATTACCAAAACAAATACACAAGGCTGAAGTTGTTTATAAAAACATTGTGACTGTTTTTACCTACATTGGCTCAATTTGGCTCGTCCGGTGAAGCTGTAAAGGTCATCAGCGACCAACAGCGAATCTGCGATCAATTCGAAAAAAATACCTACATTGGCGCGTTGAAGCTGTTGACAACTTGCCTGCTTTATGAGGTAAGAAAGAGCATTAGGCAGGCGGGGCTGCGATTGTATACAGATTTAACTCTGCATACCTAATTATACATAGGAATTATTCTTATCATTTATATTTTCCTATGCTTATACGAAGTGGGTTTTTCTGTGTGAATATTGCCTACGTTGATTCATAGTGAGATAATTTGTATTTTTAGCTGCTTTTATGATTTTAGTTCAACTGCCTGTGCGGAATTATAAGTCGAAATTGATGAATTTTATGTTCATTTCCACAATGACTACTAAATTTAAAGTTGCTAGAAATTTTTCTACCTTGGCTTGGAGTGTCCAACAATTGCTACCCTGCTCTTCAGTGATCACAAGCTCTAGTCACAGGTAATTTATTCCATATCTTAATACACACACTGCGATTTATTCCATAAAAAACACTCCAAATGACATGTATTTTCATAGATACAACTAGTGGGGCTATCTATTATCAATACTATCCAGGCTTCTGATTGCCCATCATGATATTATAGATTTTAGAATGACCTCCAAATAATAGAGAAAGTCAGAAATTATTAGTTGGCAACACATCTAAGTCCCGGACAGGCTAATATAAAAAATAGCAGGCTGGGTGTTTAGCTTATTGAGTTTGTAGTCTACAAGACTACAAACTCAATAAGCTAAAAAGTGGGTTAGTAGGTATATTAACTGAATTCTATGTAATCTACTATTTGCAGGTACAGCAGAGAATGCCCACAAAATTTTGACATAGCTGTTATTGGTGGTGGCATTGTGGGTCCTGCCTCAGCTAGGGAGCTGATTATGCGACACCCAAATTTAAAGATAGCATTAGTTGAAAAAGAACATGCATTCGCTTGCCACCAAACTGGACATAATAGTGGTGTGATCCATGCTGGTATTTACTACAAACCAGGATCATTAAAAGCAAAGCTATGTGTAGAAGGTCTTGAGCTTACATATAAATACTTGGATCAAAAAGGAATAAAATACTCCAAATGTGGAAAACTAATAGTGGCAACAAAGAGGTCTGAAGTGCCCAGGTTGCTTGAGCTGTATGACCGTGGGATTAAAAATGGTGTTAAAGATATAAGACTGCTAGATGGTAAAGAAATTGGAGAAATTGAACCTCATTGCAGAGGCGTTCAAGCTTTATGGTCTCCACATACAGGAATTGTAAATTGGGCAGAGGTTGCAGAATCCTATGTTGAAGATTTTGTTAAGTGTTCTGGCAGAACATATCTAAACTTCGAAGTAAAGAAATTTGTAGAGGCCGAATCTGCAGACTACCCTGTACTAATATCAGATGGAAAGAGTAATAATATTTATGCCAAATATGTTCTCACATGTTGTGGCTTATATTCAGACACTGTTGCTGTGCTAACAGGTTGTCCAGAAGAGCCAAAGATTATCCCTTTCAGAGGTGAATACTTGTATTTAGTGCCAAATAAAAGTAACTTGGTAAAGTCAAACATATACCCTGTCCCAGACCCAAACTTTCCATTTTTGGGTGTTCATTTTACACCAAGAATTGATGGACGTGTCATTTTAGGACCCAATGCTATATTAGCTTTTTCAAAAGAAGGCTACAAGTAAGTATAGTTTTGTTGTATAACCATAAGATAAAAAAATGATACCATATTGTTATAAGTTCACATAAAGGTTAATTACACAACTGTGAATGATTTGCCATTAATTTTCTGATACCATTATTAGTGAGGTACATGATGATTAAGTTATATTTGTAATAAACAGTATAAAATTATTAATGATTTTAGGTGGGGAGATATTAATGCTAAAGAGCTAAAAGAGATAATATCATTTCCTGGTTTCCGGAAATTAGCATTGCAATATGCTGGATTTGGAATTAAAGAAATAATAAGATCAGTTTTCTACAAACTCCAAGTTCACCAATTGCAGCAGTACATTCAAGAATTAACAAGTGCTGATGTGGAGAGAGGCCCAGCAGGAGTAAGAGCCCAGGCTATGGCAAAAGATGGTACCTACTTAATAATACAACTTTTGGAATATAACAGAATTACTTAAATTTAATTTTGAACTACTTAAATTTCCTGCATAAATTACAAAGATTTTGTAACTTTTTAGGTACTCTTATAGAAGATTTCGTGTTTGATTCGCGACCTGGCTCTGGCGCAATCGGTAGTAGAGTTCTACACTGTAGAAACGCTCCATCGCCAGGGGCGACGTCATCGCTTGCTATCGCAAAAATGATAGCAGACAAAATGGAAGAGGAGTTTAATTTTAAAGTGTAAGATGGCAAATATTGGACTTGTTTTCTTTGTATAACTCATTTTAATGTGTACATTATACCATTATATGGTCCATACACAATAGTGTTGAGTCATTAGCAAGTTAATGAAGTCATGAAGCACCTTAAATCTGTTGTTTAGTATATAATAGTAGAGATTATACTTGCTTTTTAATTAACACTGTGTACTGACAAGGTGCTTCTAGTTATCAATATTTGTTGGTCATAAAAAAATTCAAAGATATGTTTTATAATCATTTTAGTTATAATGTTTTACTATAAAGTATTTCATACGATATAATTTAAAGATGTAAGTCCAAACTCTGATTGCATAACCATTTATAGTTAAATGATCATCTGTGACATTAGTGCTATTTAAGGAAAAGTAGATATTAATTTTAAAATACTCCACTCGTAACAAGTTGATAAACGATGGTGTTTATTTATCCTTAGGTTAAAAGTAGGTAGTAATATGTACAAAAATGATAAATGTATAAAATATATTTCTGATTTTACAAAAAATAAAAACTTCCTGATTAAATAAGTACAACACTCCAATTCAAGTGATAAAACTATGTACATGTTTGGAAGTTAACTATGAACACAAAGAATTACGAAACAACCATGTAAATAAGTAAAGCTCATTCTTTCTCGAATATTGTTCCTCCAATTTATGCAGAGAAATGGTTGACATAAGTCCTAAATCTTAATTAAGATAATTTTTACTTTATACATACGAATACATAAATGTATGTATAGACGAAGTAGTGTATAGTTATCCATTATTTCTAAGTTAGCTACTTTATAGTAAACAATTAGTTGTTCGATAGGTTAGCAGCTGAAACTGCCACCTTTCCAACTTATTCCCATGCAAACCCATCTTTTAATGGTTTTTTTTTTGCAAATTTTATATGTAAAGAATTTTTGATTATTTTACGAATGTTCTTTCTAATACCATTGTATCTGGGCATTTTCCTATTCATTTCAGATGAATAAATCTTTAGTGAATAGGCTAAAATTTTATGTGGATCATTTATACAGTGGTTTAATGCTATTAAAAATTCTCAACACATGTTTTTAATTACTTGTTTTACAAAAGTATAATAAGCTTGTTGTGAAATTATCATATTTGGAAATATTTAGGATGTCTAGTATACTAGTGTCGGTGCGCCAATATAAGGTGTAATTTTTATAGAGTAAAATATTTTAACAGGTCGATCAGTATGATATAAAGATAACATTTTCAAAGAAATGAATCATATTATACTAAATAAAGAGAAATACATCATATACTGGTGAGAAAGAGCACATTGAAATGCTGCTAGTTCTCCTTCACAAAAACAAACAATTTTCACAATATTTTATACATAAACATGATCCATATAACATACTTGTTAACCTGTTAAAATATTTAACACTATTTATGTTATGCCTTATATATTTGCAGATTTCATTTGTAGGTACACTGGTGAAGGTGATCTATATTTCCAATGTTGTACAATGTAGTCTGGGGTGGTGCACCGCTTATATATTTGACATACTTTATATGGCTAATGAATGATAATATCATTAGGTAAAGTGCAATCAATGTAAGGTGCTATCTAGTCGATAAATTTTATCATTATATTTTTATTACATAACTAATATTTTATTATGGTTCCTGAGTGCATTTTATACATACATATATGTTAAGATATAAACAAAATCAAATCCTGTATTTATTTTAATAAATTGATTTTTAATATAGGAATATTTTTTGTTTGTCATTCAGCTGCAACACCTTTATTTGTGAGGCATATGAAATTAATTTGTAGATCATGTATGGTTGTCAAATGGAATGCAATATTGCTTATGACCACTATATATTCTGACAATCCAAACATTGAATAAACTGAAAAGAGAAAAATAATGATATTAATATTATTGATCATTGATTAATTAATAGTCATAATGTGAAAATGATCTCTTCATGAGCCTGATTTCGTTATACTACAACATTTTCAATCCAATTAAATTACTGAAACAAAACTAAAATTGTTTTGTTATATGTGGATTAATTGTCAGCTAAATATCGGTCCTTGGATTGCTGTATTTTAAGAAATAAGGCCTTGCATTGTAAATATGGAGGTGTCAACTCAGTATTATGGTTGGGTTATTTACATAATACAGATTTGGTCATTAGCAAATTATTTACTTACCATAGGGTTCACACAAGCTGTTATGTCTCAAGAAAAAATAAGCAGCAAATGCAAATGATGTTACATTTACAAGAAAAGCTCTCCGTTTTAACTTCACAGAATGCATTTCTCTGTATGTTCTGTTTGGTCTCCTTTTATATTTACTAAGCAATATGCATGTAAATAACATATAGAATACTGATGTACCAATAAATGTCTTAAAACAAATTTCATGCTGACCTGTAAAAATAGTTGCTTGTTTTACCTTATAGGGAACATTAATTATTTATGCTAAGTATATAATTTTTAAGATGCTAACTTACGGTAACTTTTAGAAGATGTCCAATGTGTTAATCCTATTAAAGCTAAATTTTCCATAATGTTCAAGAATACTGCTAATTTGACTATAATATTACAATTTTCTTGAATAACACTAGTATAATACTTCCACCGCAAATATATTATATAGAACCTTATAGGAGAATGCAAGTAAATTGCGATTTTCCATATAGTTTGTTGCGGTTCATAGTTCCCTATTGAAGCAGATATTGATGGAAACACATTAGGAACCTTACAATGTGTATTATTTGCGCTTTCAAAATCTTTATACAGTGTTATCACAACACATGTTATAAAGGCAAGTAATGGAATTGATACTGCTGAGAAACATATCTTAGCGGGTATTCTAACGTAATATTTCTTTTCAGATACATTATATAGGGGCAGATACATTTCATAGTAAATTAATAGTATTTTATTCAATCTATGTAAACAAAGTTCGATTAACTTTAACAACCTATAGACAAATTAATTTGTAAAATGCCATAATGTCAAAAGTGCCGTTCCGTTCTGTTATTTTTCGTACCCATCTGTAACTATCCTGGTTTGTTCTCTATTTACGGAAGAACGAACCGCCTATTAGAAATGCATTTTTATAAAATGTCTGGGTACATTTCGTTCGATAAGTGCACCATTTAGTAGATAACCTAACTACAACAGCAACGCAATTTTTTATAAAGTTCAGATATTATACCTACTTAAAGATACCCATGATTTTAGAAGCCGCTGGTCATCAAAGAGACTAGGTCCAACCCAACCAAAGAGCTCATATAAGTACTACCTACAGATATTGGGTAGTTGAATGGGTATCTACTCTACATTAGTTATACTCAAGATGAACAGTGCAGAATAACAATGCGTATAAAGAAATGTTAAGGAATTGCGTTTGGTCTTTGCTGTAATGAAACAAACTAACGTTTTGTTATGCCGATGTTTTCGTAGCAACAAATAATATTGATAAATTAATAATCTAATAGCATTTAATTTTAATTTATCTTTGCGGCATTGACTTAGATACTTATTCAATAATACCTCAATGTAATGACTGACTATTTCAATGTTTGTGTATGTTTCAAGTACCTATTTATGTTGTGTAAATGAATAGGCTGATCGAATGGACAACCTTTTATTTAAAGATATATTTAATGATAGAGATTTGTACAAACTATCCCCAGATTACAGGCCTAAAAATGTTTTATTACGAATGCAGCTCCGAAGAACATCAGTGAGTAAACATACTACCTACATTACTTTAAGAAGTTAGGTACCTACTTGTATTACCTAATATTCAGGGTAGCGTTCCCAGGGTCAACAATAAATACTTTTTGAAATAAAATTAAATTTGCGGATTTCGTCACGTTTATTTTATGTTTTTACGGTCCCGTCGTTTCGGCTGCTTTACAGCAACCGCAACCACGGATGCTATAAAGCAGCCGTAACGTCTGGAACGTAATAACATAAACGCGATAAAATCAGCAAAAATGATTTTATCTCAATGTGTAAAATTCGCGTAAATATAAATAATCAATAAATAAATACTTAATACCTATTTAAGGTGCGATACTCTTTTCATCTCGGACAATTTTTGGGTTCCCTTGGTATAGCTAAAAACCTATCTTTAAATCTTCAGTGCAGATTTCGCTTACACCTGGCATTGCGATAGCTTATGACTATCTCAGAATTAAATGAGGTAGGAAGATGATCATCATCAGCTCTATGTATAGTTGATCACCCGTTAATATAGGTACTTACCTGTTGTTATCGTGTATTCGTGTACAAAATGCTCTTTCTGTTTTTAAAAAAGAGCAACCATGGAGTTTCTTGCTCGTTCTTCTCCACAGGAACGGCATTCCGAACGGGTGGTAAAGAAGTAGCATAATATTTTTGTATCTTTTGACGATTCATAAGTACTGTACATAATGGTCAACGTGAATAAAAAAAATTCTGATTCTGTAGGTAGTTAGACCTATTTAGGATTCATGCAGGTGAACCTATTTACCTACACCTTATAATGTTGCAGGTTAAAGACACTCATCAGCATCACAATCATAGCAGCGTATTTAAGAGTAATAATTCGTCAAGGTAGGAACTTAATTCAAATTGGGTAGGCACGTATACCAAAACACGAACATAGGTGTTAGAAATTCTTAATATTGTTGTTTTCAATAATTTTAGAAAGTCAATGAAGAAGTCAAAGGATTATTATAATGTCCATAAAGATATAGTAAAACTACGCAATGAATTCATTAATATTAATCAGAAAAATCAGATTACGTTGAAACATTTGGACACGTTAAAGGATAAGCCTAATGATGACCTGATAAATGGTCGTGTAGCTGATTCAATGGATGAGAAGATATTTTTACATGATTTTAGCGACGATGAAACCAAACTTATGGTACATAATGATACTGATTTTAAATTAAACATGAATTTAAAATCTGTCAAATTACCTATACAAAATCGTAATAACGAAAAGCATAAAGATTTAAATCCAATTAGAAGTGAACCTGGCGTTGAACAAGGTACAATAGAGAATACAGAAGATATACTGACTGTTAAATGTGTTTATTCCAACAAAAATATAGAAGATGATTCAAGAAATGAAAGTATAGTTATAGAACAGCCTAATGTGAGGCGGAATATCTCAGTAAATAACGTTGAAAACCAAGAAGGTGATTTACAAAAAATGTTAATAATGATGGCCATATCATCTAAGCCAGATAATGATGACGAAACATTCGAAGGAGTCGAATTCACAAACAATATAACCTTGCAAAACGAAAACATATCACACACTAAACATAAATGTGGCGATATTGAAAATGTTTTAACCGTGACTCCCATAAGAGTAGAATTAATCGATAAAGAAAAAGTATTTATAAGGAAGTTCGTTAATAAATGGAAGCAGTACGTTCAAACCCGAAGGAAGTACGCGACTGAACAGAGACGAGCTACTCTTAACAATTTTTTTGATAAAATTACGAAAAAAAAGCTAGACATGAATCAAGGACAAGAACTTGAAAATAAAGCGAAACAAGATGTACGCGATTACAATACCTACCAACACAGGTAATATAATTAGTTACCAACCTAAAGAAAATAAATTTAGATTAAAATTTGCATCATAAGCTTAACTCTCTCTAGGGCGTGATTTCAGTGAAAGCTTATCGTGAAATAAACCGTCAAGGTATATTTCCATTAATTTACGCCTACGTGATCATTGTTTCAGATATAAAATGCAAAAACATATAATTGCGCTTCAAAAAGCAAAACTGGAAGAACAAAATAGGTTCATAGAAGAACTTAAATACAATAAGATTATTGAGGCTTCACGTCAATCTGTTGATATCATGAGGGATGAAGTTCGTAAAACATATTACGAACTAGACAGACAACTGAAACCCAAAATAAAGTGTTTAACAAACGAATTAAAAATCCACGAAATAGAAGGTACCAACAGAGTACTCCGAAGATCAATTTAAATAAGAAAACATGATAATGCCCCTGAAATTTGTATACTTCTGTTCATTTTCAGAACCATCGCTTGTACTACATTGTTTAAAAGTGCCACAATTTTTACAAAGGATGGAAAAGAGAGCTAGAGAGCGAGAGGAAAAACACGCCATTATACGCGAGAGACGAAGACAAGTGGAAGAGGAACGGGTCAGATTGAAACAGCAAGTTAGTAATAGTACCTACTTTATGATCTTAAGTTAGCTAAGTTTGTAATTACAGTCGAGACGGGATTGCAGCCTGAGCCGAAGGCGAGGGCGCTAATGGAGCCGAGACTGTAATGACCAAATGCTGACGCGTGTCATACGACATTTTTCAACACATTCGTGAGGGAAAACAGTATATCATAAAAACGCCTACTACCTACTCTTGTTACATATTTGTGAAACATGGCCACTGAACAAAAGTGGTGCCCGGTTTTGTTTTCGCGCCCCGCTTGAAAAAGAGGCAAAGATAAGCCGTATTAAACCTTATATTCCAAATATATCAAATTGAATAATATTGTAATTATAACCAAAATTAACGTTATACTATATATTTTTTTAACAATATTTAGACATGACATCTTTTTGCCAATATTTAAAGGAAAATATAAAGCGAAACAACGAGCTGCTTTACGAGGAAGTGTGTTGAAAAAATATTTTGCAGTTCGAATAAAAAGGCACAGGTGTAATATTCAGCATAATGGCAACTTGTTTTAATTGCAGGCTGAACTGGCGAAATCAGAAATGGACAAAGAGGAGAAAATCAAAAGAATGAAGGAACTTAAAGAAAAAAGGAAGAGAGAAAAAATTGAAAACATAAGACGTAAACAGTACGTAGAAAGAATGCGGGCACTCATAGTAATGGCAGACTTGCACTACGAGAAAACTTTGATGACGAGGTACGGTGTACGGCCGTTACGATTATTAATCGAAATGAAACGCGACAATATTGAGAAGGCCAGAGCGCATTATCGATTTCAACATAAGAATAATATATTTTTACATTGGATGTGGTATACGGAGGACATGTGGTTCGAAAAAAATTATAAAGCTGAAGAACATTATAGGAAGAAACTGTTAAAAAATGTATTTGAAGGGTTCAAAATGGTTGGTATTTAGATAGTAATAAATAGCGAGTTTCATTCTTCTCCAATACACACACCTAATGAGTATTCATGTTACCATTGCAGCATCATTACGATTACATATTAAGAAGACAAGTTGCTGAAGATTACTACGATTTATACGTTACACAACTGGTTTTTATGAAGCTATGCCACGGCGTAAAGCTTCTGAAAAAAGAACACGAAGTTAAATGGCAAAAAGCAGTTGTCTATCATAGCAGGTATGTACATTTAAACTTTCCAATACAAAAGTTGAATATCTCTTCAAAATTAAGAACGAGGGGGGAGGGTAGAGGTACTTAAAAGGCTCAACCCACAACGTAATGTATGGCTAGGTCAGTAGGTCCAAAAAGATAATTCTGTTTATATATTGTTTTGCAGCAATTTACTCTTCAAAGCGTTTACATGTTGGAGAACCCTACCGGCTTTGAATGCGCTGAAAAGAGAACAAGAAGCCAGAAAAGCTAGATGGAGAGAGAAAGTGTTGCAAGTGGTGCCAGATTATACACCGCCTGAAGAGTAGTACTAAGTACTGGATTGTAGTAGGTACTTAGTTAAAAACAGCCTGTAAGGGCGTTGCTGTTGCCAGTAGCGCAGACGACATACGGTACGTTTCTCTCAAAGAAATTCGAGTTTTTGGTTGAGCTTTAGTAGAGAGAAAATATTATACAAAATATTTAATGGTAAATCTATCGAATAGGCGCGGGTTCTTGCTACCTGAAAATCGAATCCAAAGACACGAACATGAGAATAGGCAGGCCTTCAACGATTTTCGAATTAAAAATAAAATAAGGGTTTCCAGATGGTATTTTATTTTAATATCTATTGATATTCTCTAATTCATTACAAATAAAAATAAAGTGATGCGTCTGTTAAATTACTTACAAGTTATATGTAGTTCGAAGGTGACTTTATTTGTAAGATTAATTATTTCGTACAGATATTTGTATGGTAGGTGTAAGTATATCTATTGACTTAAGATTATGATATGTTCGACTATCCGCTCTGTTCATCGATTATGCTTTAAATATAGGTAAATATAGTTACCTGCATACAAAATATTTAAGCAGGTTCTTTTTATGGGTATTTTTTTTTAATTTTTAGAAAATTCGTACTAAACATAACATAATAAGGCCTGGGGAAATTGCATTTTATCACATTGCACCCTCCCCTCCGGACCTCTATCCGCGCCTGGGTACACGTATGCACTGTGTAATAAAAAAATATCTGCCTTACATCATAAATTCAAATTTAAATTTGGGTATGCTTAATTTGTTTTTACATAGTGTTCTTTTTTCTAGGTGATAGGTATTTAACATTACATTTATAACAAATTTGAATAATTATATGAGTAACAAAAATAGTGTAAAATATTTTATATAATTAACAAGTACGTCGTATGGATCACGTACATGTATAAAATAATTGTGTTACTGATGTTTTGATTTTTAAGCGAACTAGCGTTTCAACGTGCTCTGAGTATGTGGTGTCATATTTAAATAAAAACAAATAATATAATCGAACTGTAAATATATTTTTCACCATAACAGTTACGCCTTGAATAACTTGGATCTTTGTTAGTATAAGTACATTTAGCCTACAGGCTTCTGATAATAGCTAAATAAATAATGTGTATTGGAACAAAAAACTCATTAATAAAGACAAAGTATTAAGTAAATCGATCATAAGAATTAAAAGTTTATGACAGCAATTATTTACTTACTATTAATTCATTATTAAGTGTAGGATTTCCGTTCCTAAAGTATTTATTGATTATTATTGAATATGTAGCGATAATTATATGTAAGCACTTTAAATACTTGACTCATTATAATCCATTGCTTCCTTGTGAATAAATTTCATACATTCAGCACATTTACCAGTTTTCTCCACTGTGGTTCTGAAAAACCAAACACCAGACACACATTAATCCCGTAAAATTTTATATTTTTTAAGCACTTATTTCATTTAAAGTGAACAAATACAGTTTTGGTTTGCCTTATAATAAGAATTTTAATTATTGAAATAATGAAACTGGACCTCCATATCAAGGAGTATCAAATAAAATATTAGTTTTTAATAAACTACACTTATCCTTGATGTTTTTTTGGTTATGGGCCATATAACATGAGCTTTGTCTTTTGAGGGTATGTTTAGAAATATGTCATTTTTAAGCTAATACTTATATAAAAAAAAACTGAAAGATATACTAACCACTATACTTTGGCATGTAGACTAGGAGTTGCCATAGTAAAACCAGGACAATAACAAATAAATATCCCACTCCGTATACACAGGAAACAAAGCTCAATGCCAAGCTGGAAATTACCGTAAAAACGATTAGACAGTTTTATAAATGTTAGTGAGTATCTAGATGTTATGTGTTAGGAAATCACTTGAACCAATTGTCTTACTTGACAATAGCAATTCATAAAAGGGGACGATGATGCATGCATTTTCATAATTTTATATTTCTGTTTATTTATGACCATTACAGTTAAAAGCCAGTAGATGTGTATTATATTCTATATAGTTTCTGAACTAGGTTCTAAATTAGCTAACACAATCCAATTTGTCACTTAACAGATTTTCTATGGCGAGACTGTCAAAAGTGACAATAATAATGCAATAGCAATTAGATTAATAGTCGATTGTTTTATTGTTGTGTATACTTCAGGCACATATTATAAAAATTATATTACTTGATGCAATGTTAAAATTATAGTACCTATACTGTACTAATTTTGAGGATAAAGACTGATGTCCAAATCCGTAACTATAGAAAATAGAGAAGGGCTCTTGAAACCGATTTCGACCTGTGGTATTTGAAAAAAAAAGCAAAAATATTGTTCAAATCGTACCCGCCTATATTCAGTATCACAAGTCGTTTTAATTTCTTGTTAGGTATATTTTCGCGGTTAGGCCATAATCAAAGACTACAAAAAATATTTTTCTTCTTCTTGTAGGGCATCATTTTGTATAAATGATGAGTTTCAGGTTTAATCAATGTATGAAATTAAGCTTTTTAAGAAAATACAATTTCTGGCTAGGGAAATTATTTTTTAAATTTGATAATTCAGTTTTAGTTTTCATCAAAATCTGTCTCGAGAATCTGTTAAGTTTTTTTCGATATTACCTATAGTTTCGGATTTGGCCATCCATGCCCACTTGAAAAAATTACTCTGTATAAAAATAATTTAACTTACTCGAACTCATAATAAACGTCGTCACAGTCCTCTGGCATTAGCATACTACCATAAAGTATGGTGGGCTGACAAACTGTTGTGAGACCTAAGTTGGTCCCAAAAAATAGTGTCGCCAAAGCAAATATATGGCCTGCCAGAAAATAAATATAATTTGGTCTAAGCACGCAGCAGTCCCACCTGAAAAGGAAACATGTATAAACTTTAGTTTCGGGTAATTATGAGAGTTTTGGCTCTTATCGGATAGTTCTGAGTAGTTCGAGTACATTTGGGTATATTTTCGTATAATGTGGGTAGTTTCTGATATTATGGTTACTATTGGATAGTTTCAGGTACTTGCATGGCAGGGCATTTTTAGTATAATAAGGTAAATTCGAGTATTTTCGGGCAAATTCGTTTAATTTCGGATTTTTTTATAGTTTTCGATTAATTTTGGATATTTTAGTGTTTTTTTTTTTTCAAAATATTTTGGGAAGTTTTGGGTATTATTAAGTATAATCTGGTAAATTCAGGTACTTTTGGGTATATTTGGATATTTTCGGTTAGTTTTTTTTATAGTTTTCGAGTACCTACCCATTTCGGAGTTTTAGGAATTTTCATGTATGTTGGGCAGTTTTGAGTAGTTTGAGTATTTTCGTATACTTTGAAGTATGTTTGAGTACTTTTCGATATTTTGACATGGTCATTTTTTTACTGTGTAATCTAGTCTGCAGTAACATAGCTGCTGTCACTAGCCCTAAAACCAACACGAGTGGAGCCGCAGGAAAAGCTACTGAAAAATAAATAGAACTTACCATATTGAATGGAAAAACCGTTCATTAACTTCAATCTGGCAAATATGACAGTATTGGGAGTCTGCTGTCAATACTGGGCTGAAACAAATGGAATGTTTTTTGTTTTTAAATGTACCTACGAAAAACTGTAACTTCCCATTTATGCACTTATCCATATTTTGTTGGCATCTGCATTCTTAAACATATTTAAAAACTAATGACTATCAGAATAAAAACAAACGAATCTGTAGTCTATCTGTGTATATTATAAAAATCTAAATATGGTTGAGTGCATAAACATCATGAATAAATTCTGCACACTCAAAAAACATTAAGTAGAAAGATTATTTCAATACATTGCTGAGTAAAGGTTGCCTCATTAACTACTAGAATGCTCTGGGTTTTGGCCATCTCTGATCATCCAGAGAT
The DNA here is from genome assembly GCA_905333125.1 of Pheosia tremula. Taxonomy (NCBI): domain Eukaryota; kingdom Metazoa; phylum Arthropoda; class Insecta; order Lepidoptera; family Notodontidae; genus Pheosia; species Pheosia tremula. The sequence continues at coordinate 5,375,304 of HG995404.1, read as the reverse complement.
AATTTTCTAACATTTACAACAATACTAAGAATTAGATTTTTTATATCTATAATCTAATACTCATTATTTACATTCAATATAAATAAATCTACAATTAGCATGTAAGTTGTTTAAATGTGACATACCTACAGTTTGTCTGGTTTACTAAATATGAAAATAGATATTTAAGTAATACCTGTATTCTTTCCCTTTTGAAGACCCAGTTGCTAGTTCAAAATCAGCCACAGCTTTCATCTTGTAGAAAAAATAACATGTACATGCCAACAAAAGTAGGAAAATTAAATTTTCAAGTTGAGTTATCTCTAGTAAGCTTAGCACACTAATCTCAAAAACTAAGAACATACTTATGCCCGATGATAATGTCCATGAGAAGAAAAATGGAGATCTGAAAATGAAAATCAATAATATGTTAAGGCAAACAACATTATTTCTTATTCATAGTATAACAAGTATCATATTAGGAACTCTAATATGCTATGACAAATTGCTGACTGTCGCTACATCTATACTATGGAACAGATTATTACAGAGGAACTGTGCTCTCAACAGAATATAAAATATAATAAGAATATTGGTTAGATTCCATGTGCCAAAATTATTGATTAACTTATACAATAATATTGATACATTTGAGAACTCACAATATCATATTTACTATTTTTATTATTTTTTTGGTAGGTTAGTAGTTATGTGTTTTACTTGGAAGTTATGTAAATACAAATTAGTTATAATGTTACATGTTACCTGTTCTTCTGTAGTGGCCTGGAGTGTACATACAAAGCTCCCATACCAATGACCACCATGACTATTATGGTTACCGATCGTGATATAGTAGATATCAGTAATAAGCCCGGTAATATAAGGAACGGTAAAACAGTATCCATATCAAACTTCTTGCCTCCGGATCTTTTATCACCACCATACGGCAAAATATCTTGAATAGTTAGCGTTGTGGTCACCATTTCTGCGAATTAGCTTATCGTTCTTCATGCAATAACTATTTATTTATAACAATTGTCGTGTCCTCGATCGTTGCGTATCCTTATAGCGATTTGCCTTCGTATCATTTCATTAATTCAGAAAAAAATATTTTGTTTGTTTGACTGATTTTACATCTTCACTTTTAAAACATTTCTCGATTCAAGTTCGAAGTCAACTAACTGTCAATGTCAGTAATTGCCACATGTCACTCTAAACGTCAATTGAATTGACTTTTTGGTTTAAATGGCTCCATCAATCTTCGGTGATTTTGCCAGTCTAGGTGAAAATATTGCAACCTATTTGTCTACGTACGCAGTAAAGTACCTGACGTCGCTTTACTGATACGGGTAAAGGTATTTCGTCCATCAAAATCAGTGAAATCTACGGTCTAATTAAAATTTATTTCTCTCCGTAAAATTTCATAACACAAGCAAGAAACATTCCACACTAGAACTGGCTGAATTTTGCAACCAATTGGCATAAAATATCCAGTGTGCTACGGCTACATCTGGGTTAACGTTAGTGTTATATACGCCTTAATAAAGGCATAAGTTTAATACAGTTCTGGCAAACGCTCTTATTATAATTAACATTAAGGTTTATCGTCATTCGTAATGGACGTTAGTAAATTTAATGTGTAAACTCCTGGCTACATCTGCCTAGTGACATTATTAAGTCACTAATTAGTGCACTAAACATTCGCCTGAGAAATATGTGGCGAGGAAATTTCAAATTAAATCGTTATTATTTAACATAAATGTAAGTCTCTCAACGTTCAGCGTGCTGTGCCTATATTGGGGCATACTTGAGACCGAAATCAGTGCAATTCTCCTGGAAGTGCAGACCGAGCACAGCTCAGACGGAATAGCTCGAGAGTCGAGGTTTCAACCCGTTCAAGGTTTCGCAATGTTTAAACAGGATGATAGCGACCACAAGCAATCCAAAAACCTTGCTAAATATTATCCTTTTTGAATGGCTAAATTTTAGCTACGATATGATTTGGTGATTTGACGCGCCGGCGCGCAGCCGCCGACTCTTGAGTAAATAGGTAAGTATGAAAAGAGACCGTTCACTTCACTAATCCAGTCATTCGATGGGTATACGAATTTTGAATACATTCCGAAAGTCCTTGAATGTTATTGTTATAGAACCTACCTTAGTGTGGATTTTGGAGGTTCTTTTACCAGCCACCTAAGGTACAGGTATCCATTTATCTAAGCTAGTATTCCGTGTAGCAGGTCAGCAATTTGCATAGATAACTATGCAATTCAGTGCTTATGCAGTGTACCCCCAGCAGCCGGGCAGGGGTCGTGCCATTCGACACACATGCGCCATGTCAGTCAACAACAGAATGCGCGCGCACGCGTAACCTAACCAACGCTGTGTTTTTACCTTATCCGCCGCCGCCGGTAACGACATACGAACCGACAGTATTGATCGGGTCTCCGCGACGAAACGGCGTCTCGAAAATGCGAAACGAATATTTCCGCGCTCAAGCAGTGTTCGACTACAGATCGTAGACCAAAAAATCTTAAAAGGTTTAAAATGGAGAAGTGAGGATAAGAGTGATAACTCGAGGAGGTTGACGAAATGTCCAAGGTGAGTGATGTCGTATGCAGACCATTGTTATAGGATGTGGTTGCGGGTGGCTGCAGAAATCACTGCTAAGGACGTAGTGGACGATTTCAGCTTCATATAATTGCGAATATGCTTCTAACGCCTATTGCCTAAATCTACCATCATCATAAGAGTACCGCTACCCTCTTTTTAACGTGCCATAGTAGTTTTATTATCCTACCTGCCTTTTTGCAAATAAGTAAATCTAAATGCAATCAATGTATAGAACCGATCGAGTGTACATTAATGTTTTTTTTTCTGTAACTCGTGCTAACTAGTCCATGTCAAGCATTAGTAGTCAACCATATCATTATTTTTAATACTATTTTTAATATTGACCGTATCCTTTGCGCAATACTCAAAAATAATTCTTCGGTCTAATAAATAATATATATATGGGTTGTTACGACAATAGGGGATTATTTAGGTATACATTAGGGAGTTTAGCAAATATTCATCAAATTACGTAAGGTTTTACACCAATCACAAAATGTTTTCATGTCCTTTACTTATATGGTTTCAAATGTTTTTTTATGTCTGAAATTCACAAAGTTATGGTTAGTGGTAGACGCATGTAGTAAGGGCGTAGGTGCATGTAGGTAATGGCGTCTTTTATGGAATACCTTTTCTGATTCAGGTTTAGCAGTAAGAATATCTGTGTCTTCTTTTGTGTTGGAAGCCGGTTTGCCGGAGCCTGTTTGGTCGCCTCCAGGTTGCAATTTTAAAAACATCTTTTTTGCCGGAATATTTCGCATACCAACTACCTACATCGTCCATTATAGTAACTCCACAAATGTTATTTATATGGGTAGGTATTTGGATCAAATGGATTTGATACTCTTTTACTGCCTTAATGACATCATACCTAACAAAGTTTCCCAAGATCTTAATTAAATTCAATTGCTTGCAAATCGAGATAACCAATTTAGATGAAGTTCTAGGTATGTAGGATGGAAGTAGTTTTTAATTTATATAAGGTCGGAAACATCTAAAATAAAACGAATTTTGGCAATTACATAGGTCTAGGCAGACCTACCTACGTTATCTATTTGAATGATAGCAAGATACATAAAATAAAAAAAAATCGTATAGTTTTAAATTATAAGATATTATTGCAAGTATTTAATTAATTGATTCATAAGGCAGAGAACATAAATTTTCTGTTCTTTTGTATTCATTTCATGACGTCATATTGCTGAACACGTTACTGCAATTTATTGTTTTATGATTGTTCAGCGAGACTGTTAGTATTCCATGGTTAATACCTATATATCTACTAGCTGACCCGGCCACGCGTTGCTGTGGCTAACACCAAAAATTTAAAAAGTGGAAATAATTGAATTATACGGTATTTCGTTCACTACAAAATAAATTTAATTAATTTTATAGCGTCAACAACACGTGGTAATTATGCTGTTAAAATGTAGCTTATATGACACGTTCGTAGATTTACCATAGCAGCGCCATCTATTGATTACTTACTCAACCCAGTCGAAAGGTATCGACATCTGTTAGAATCATTTGGAGTTAACAGATAATTGTGACTGTCAAATAATAACAGACAAATAATTAGCAATAAATTAAAATTGCGACTATAATTTGAGATTTAAACTATCCTATCTCTCAAGTTGGATCGAACTGCACATGGTGTGCGAATTTTATTATAATCGGTTAAGTGGTTTAGGAGTCCATTGAGGACAAACATTGTGACACGAGATTTATATATATATATCTATATTTCATAGGTCAGATTATAATCTTGAATCAGCAGTCTTAGATCAATTGCAGTATATTTCAAAGGCTTCATCAATAGAAGGTGGCAATTATTTTTACTTCATTTAAACATATCAAAAGAAATATTATAGGTAAGTTGAGTATGCATAAAATATCTTACGTCACTTTTAAAACTAGCATGTAGATATCGGTACATGAGTAACTGTGAATTATATTTTTTGCGAGAAGCAAAATAATGCAGACTAATCTTCAGGTTACGTCACGACAAAAAATCAACTGCCGCCGGTCGTTGACATCGAATTTTTTTGTTGAAAACCGCGACAACAAGCAACATTTTGGATCTTTAAACATCAGCACTTATGTTATTGGTAACTAAATATCTACTTATTAATTTTTATGGTACGTGTATTCGTCATACCTAATTATTTATTCTTTATGCAATTTTATATTAACTCTTGCCTTCAAATTGCGCTTCAAGCTGGGAATGATTTATTTATGTCAAGAAGCTGTGATCTAATGCACATGTAAACAATGTAATGCATATGCAAAATAACAATCTGATATGTTTTTGCTGCCATGTGTAATTTAATGTATGTGTCTGAACTACAAAGATAGCTCCTTATTTAAATTATAACTAGGTATACAAGTGTAACGGATACATTGCTCCATCTAAGACAGAATACTGTCACACTCACGAAATATACAGAATGTGTCAGGATGGACATAGTACGCCTTAAAATTGCAATTATTTGAAAATGGGGCATCCCATTTTCAATAATTATGTAAAACCAGAAGTTCGATAGCTGAATTGTAAAAAGAAATGGCTCAAAAAATCATTATTGTCGATAGACAGTGTGAAAAAAAAAGAATTTTATTTTTTAAATCGTATATCAAAATACTAACATTACAAAAACGCTAAATAAACGCACATTAAATGGTTAGTAAACCCTTTCTGAATCAACTTGTATAGTTTCGAGTGCGACTAATCAATATTTGCCAACGAATAGGTAGGTACGTACTCGTATATTGCGGACCGTCTTGTTTTGGAACAATTGAGTGAGCTGGCTATAAAAAACCTTGGATAAAAATTTACGTATAGATTCAAGAACCTGACTATACCGGTACAATATTATTATTTTAAACGTATCGGATGGCTTCGGGTCGGACGGTAAGTATGGATTGCACGATACAGCAGGTCGCGTTGCGTTGTTGGCAATCGTCAATAATTCACAAGCTTTGTTCACTGATACGAGGGAAAGTGTAAACTTACCGTGTTAATGTATACACTTTCGTGCTAGTCAATTTCCAATTCCATCGTGACTCATTTGATCAGTTGTCTTATTTGAGAACATATTAGCAGGATCTTAGACTATAATCATTTAAACCAAAGTTTCGGTCCTATAAGTACCAAATACTTGATAATTATAATTCCGTGCCTCCACTAAAACATTTAGATTTAGTACCAGCATACAGTGTGTGTAAAAGCGGTCTAATTTATGAGAAGTAGGTAACCAGTGAAATACTTTGTATGTACCTAATTAATATTAATTATCTAGGTTGCGTTTAGAGAGATAGGTCAAACTAGCACATTTAATATGGGAAAATTCACAAAAAATTAAATTGCAAACAGGATAGAGGTAACTACTTAATCTGAAAATATTCGCCGGATTCACAACGGGGGACTTAAAACTTATTTTGGAAACATTAATCTTAAAACATTCCACAAGTGTTCAGTATTTTTTGGGGCTGGACTTAGCATTCAATGACCTCATATTCGTTTAGCTGCTGAGTTAATATCGATGAGTTGAAACTTGTTTGCCACTCTGTGAATCTTGCAACCTTTGATCGTGTTTTAGATTCCAATTTATCGAGCAGTCCTTGACGAAGCACCACTGACCTTTCCATTATTTTATAAAGGTGATAGTAAAAAAACAAACACTGCGGGCGGAAATACAATCAATACCTCGTTGACAGGTCATGCTTGATTAGCGAATCAAGTTTTAAATGAAGTAATCAAGGAGTCTTTAGAGCATACTCGAACACAGACGTCATTCTATAACTTGTGCAGTTGCAAAATTTAATTTAATTGATTGCGTATTTAATTCATCATATTTTTAATGAAAACGTAAGTACTTGCAATAAGGAGGTAGGTATGTCTGGGCATTTATAAATAACAAGGTGTTCGCATAATGAGAAGTCGTGACTTACACGCGAAATACGACCGTACCAATGAGCTAACCTTGGATTTATCGAAAACGAGACTATGCAACCGAAACATGTATGATTACTTAAAAATAACATAACTAATTCTCTGTGCGTACGCCGACATTTAAATACCTTAATATATTCCGCATGGAGTAAAAAAAATAATGATCGGTATCAAAGTTGTGTGTTTAATGATATGTGCCACGCACGGTTATATCGTGGTTATGTAATGGTTTGCATTACAAATGACTCTCATCCTTTGTAATAATCACCGATAGACTTAGTGCGAGCGCTGCATACATACATAGTTGGTGCGTTTGACTACCTTCTTCTTCTTCTTCTTTGGTATTGGCGTTTGCAGCTAATTGCCACAATTCTGCCAGTGTCTGTGATGCTAGTGTCATAAACTTGGATGTAGATGACGGTGAGGAACGAATATGATCGGTAGAATGAAAGAAGGTCCTTCGTTTGACTACCAAGGTGAGAACAAACTTGAATCTGACATGATTTAAAATTTAATGATGAGCGGGCTTTCCTAATTTGCTTTTACTTACTCTCAAAATAGTTCCGTTATCTTAGTATCGTTAATTATAGTGTGCTATGCATTCGATAATTATATTCGTTTAGATTATTTTTACACTAATCAGTTTGGTTTGTCATCATAATTGATAATAGTGCGTACATAATATTACCGCAAACTATAGATTTAATACGTAACAGAAATAGATACAGAAAGGTAATAAACGGCTGATATACCTCTACCTAATACGGAAATTAATAAGCAAATGAAAACAATACAAAATTAAAGTTTTCGATGTGAAGGAAGTAATGAGAACATAGTTCTTGGTATCATTGAATTTATTTAATAAAATTAAGTTCAAGGTGACGCAACTCGACATGAGCATCCTGGACTTCTCACGAGTATATTTAGATTGTTTTAAAGATAATATTCTTGACTTCTTTAATAAAGGCCTTTTTATAAGTAGATCGGCACTTATTGATTTCTTATATTTGCGCGAATACCTACTACGCATAGAAATAAAAATAATTTTACACATTTTATCGCGTGTATATTATGTTTTACGTTCCCGACGTTTCGGCTGCTTTACAGCAACCATGGTCACGAGAGTACTGAGGTGTTTGACGTTCTAGTAAGTACTAGATCATAAAGATCTGCACTTACTTTCATTTTTCGGGATTTTGTGTATGAATCTCGTTTAAAACCATGATTTTCACTTGTTAAGCGGCAAAGATAACATCTAACATAACCAGTATTGGGACAGTATTGTAATTATGGCCTGAATACCCCTAGCATTGGGTTTGGCAGTGAGGGTCATTAAAGGGCTAGTTATATAAACATCATGATACGGTGGACAGTCTCGTACTGGATTGCTTTCAACTGCTTAATTCTTGTCTATCCGGTGATACGTAAAAAGAACACATAAACATTTGCTAATGTAAAATTTACCTGTACCTAATTTTTGAGATTCATCTAGATGGTATTTAGCTAATGACTGACTGCATAACTGCCTACATAAATATTTTGCAGAGTGGTAAAATATGTTGCATACCGACTTTATTAAAATGCATTCATCTCTTTGATAGCATAAAATAATTGATTTTTGGTGAAACCGAACAATCTTTAGCGCTATTCTCGTCCAAAGTCTGCGTGTCATACGTGAAATCGGTTAGTAATAACTTTCATTGTATGTAAGTAATTGAATCGCTTACAAGAAGTGATGGTCAAACATTCTGCCGTATGAGGAAAAAAACGGGTTTTTATTTATAGTACCTAGTACACGAGAGGTGATATCTATATCGAACTATGCTAGCTATTATGGAATGATATTCAGAGGTCGACATCGGTTACCTTCGTTCTTATGATGCGAAGAAATTACTTTATGGCTAATTGATTAAAGTATAATAAAATCAAAGGATTTTTACTGCATCAAATACATCGAAAAAAGGCTATTACTTATGATGGTTGGTATGGTTTTCCTAATAACAGGTTCGCCAAGCCACTTGGGGAGGCATGTGATTATGGTAGCAAATTAATTTTCTCTGAAATTAGTAGAGTCTTTGAGTGTAATAAACAATTGGATGTTATTCAGTAGCATTTCTAATTTATGTAACCAAGTAAGTACTTGTATGATGACCAGCGATTACCATGGTGACGATAATGTCAGACGGCGCTTTGACTACACAGAAGATGTAATAGCTTTCTATTTTGTTAACAATTATCACTTCCTATTTGCAATGTTCAGGAACTAAGAATAATGAGTTACGATTCAGAACGCTTTTGTAAATGACGTCCACGTAAACAATAATAACTATTGGAGGTGCTGTGTACGTTGATTACAGATTCAATCAATCAATCGCTATTTGATATTGTCAAAACTTGTACTAGGGCTTGGTAAGGAATAGTTACATTACAACTGCAATCTATTTAACTTACTAAATAGTAAGTATCGGTGTAAATACTACGCAACCAATAGTCCGATATAAATGAAGTTATATGTCCGATGTGTTTAATAATTACTAGGTTCAGTTAATAGTTCATATCACTTAATGAAACAATGACGACACTATAATTTGTATTAACTTTCACAAGTTCGTTATCACTAAAACATTAAACAAAGTACCTATCTAGGTAGTGAATTGTCTTGCGTATCGAGAACTCTGCATTGTACTCCTACACGTCATGTCTGAGCATATTTTTCACACGATCTTAAATTCTGAATACCTATCTACCTACTATGCCGTCTAACGGATGGAAGTTCTTAGTCTAATTGAACATTCTCACGAAAGAAATAGGTACAGTAATTATTTACTTGTAAGGTGGTTACCTTTTTACTTTTGACGGATGTTCTAACAAATTGTATTTACGAAGAAAAAACTATTTAAGAGAAAATGTTCTGTAGATAATCGCGCTGTGACTAAAGGATTTTTCTAATCACCAATTATGTTATTTCCAAAATATATTCATAACATTATGTAGATATTTGCAGTGGCGTATTTAAAGATTTGCCGGCCTGGGGCTATGGGCTTTGGACCTATAAGGTTTGCCGCCACATAAATTAAGGAAAGATAGGTAACAGGGCTTCCCTGGGCCCCATGACCCAAGGGTAAATCCGTCACTGGATATTTGGCTGCATAAGCCAATTGCTTGATGATAATTTTTACATAATTACAAGATAACACCTGTACCACCTGTAGTGTATGTACACTACATAGATGTAAACAATTAAATACATAATTGTTTACGGAGTTATAAATATAAGTAATATTTATATGTGGCATTATATATATTTATTGTGTCGTCTCGAGCTACGGACTGTGCGAGCTGTCAGTGTCAAATGAATGACAAGAGATATATAACCAACACGCCGGAGAGCGACGGTAGGATATCGTTGGTGGTGACAAAATAAGTAAGACGCAGGCCGTGAGTTAGAGCCGATATTATTAGGATAATTATGTACATTACATAATGGCGACGAGGATAAAAAAAAAAATTGTGAACAAAGTAAAAGATGTAAGTGGGGAGAAAACACTTCATATGTACAAGTGATTGTTATTCAGTTTGTTACTATGTGTTTTGGTTTTCCATAAGTATTCGTTTGATTTATTGCTGCTATGGAATTGGGTGCCGGCCGTTGGGACGGTGAGGCCATGTAAAGATAGAAAAAAGAAGAATAAAAGTTGTTGGGTGCACCATAACCTACATAGGTAGATAGGTGATTGGTGTAGTCTGTAGGTAAGTATTACCTAGGGGTAACAGAAAGATAGATAATAAATAACACTTGGTTGCATTACCACATGGAATAATTACAAAAGATACACACACTTGGCTTACATGGGCAGTGTCACAATGGGTAAGTTTATCACTGATAGCAATCTTCCATACAATACATACTTACATACTTAAAGTTTGATCACAGGTATGAACTATGGAATTGTAAGGGAATACATTCCCTTAGTGGTAGATTTAGCTGCCAGTTACTTAGAAGTAAAATAATCATTTTCATGATCTCATGTATGGTCTACTTTTAATGTATGATGAATGGTTGATAATGGCCCACTTAATACATTTATTGTTATTTTAAAATAACTAATAATTGAATTTATTTGCATAGTACACAATTATTATATTATCTAATCAAATTGTGGGTAATTAGTGTGGTAGAGAAAGATAATAAACTTATGCCAATATTGACCATTGGGTAGTTTTGTATATTCAATTATATTAATATACACATCTATGTGACAAGGTACTGGGTCTCGGGTTGTAAAAGAAACAGCTTTGGAGCTTAAGGATGAGAGTTCTATGGAACATTATAAATATTAGTAAGATCATTTCAAAATACAACGGAGATTGATTAAGTATTATGAGAATACTTAGTTATTCTGGGATGTGGTCCTTATGCTATTTAGAGTTTGTTTGGTCTTTCTGTCCTAAGACTAACATTTAAACTAAAATAATAATCAAATATTAAGTAAAATAGAATTTAACTTACTTATTATGGTATTAAACAATTGTATGCAAATACTATTTTCACAAGTGTAATTGTTGTTAAGTAATTTGATTTACCCTAGTTCTACAGTAATAATTCTGGAAGGGTAATGGTTGGTATTTGTTTGATGTGGGTTGGAAGGTATAATGCGATATTGGTAAAAAAAAAAAAAAAAAAAAAAAAAAAAAAAAATTAAAAGACCATATTCAACAAGAAAGATTATTATTCAGTATCAGTAATCCACTTATTGAGGAACTATATTTACGTACTTAAAAAAAAAAAAAAAAAAAAAAAAAAAACATTGTGTAAGTATACAAGTGTGTGTAAAAGTATGAATATATAAAAAAAAAAATTGGGTACGTCGGAATAAGAGAACGCTTACAACTCGACAGTCACGGATGTAAAATGACTGATGTTACTAAATGTGGCATTTATGGCAACCATTAGGTAAGTACTTGCAGAAAGCCTGTAAAATTTGTTCAAGTGATTTGAAACTATTTATTTGAGTTCCGCATGGAACTATAGATCTTGATTTAGTCATAGTATGTACTGGTGGTACATTGTGTTTTTTATGTACCTACAGATTGGACTCGCCATATCATCGCCGCGCCAGAGTATAGTGAGGCCTTATCCTTGTGCCGCGCTTGATTGGTGAGATTGTTTAATGTTGTTCTTGTTTGAGTTGCTGGTAGAGACATGATGTATTAATTAAATAACCAGTATCTACTGAATGTACAGGATAACACAATAATGATATAGAGGTCAGAATTCTGATTTAGAATCTAATAATTTGAATAGTATGTACCTCTCCGGTTCCATTGAACGAAATATCTATCCATTGCACTAGTGAATTAATATCAAATTGGTTTACGCGTGTCAGTTGGGAGATTATTCGATTGTAGAATCGATATCTAATATTATAAAATAAAGAGACGAAATGTGGGTCTAGCAAAGTCCAATCTCTAAACATCTACATTAAAAAATAATATTTAATGAGATTATTATTATCGATTCAGTTAAATTTATGGTCTTGAAATACAGAAATCAAAGGTGAAATGTACCCATACCTATTATACAATAGTGAAGAGAGTTGAGAACATAATAACACGTGGGTGGTTGTAATTTTAACTGGATGACCAGTTGACATGGTTGGTTGTGGCTTTGTTTTCTGTATTGGGGGGTTCCGTGTTGGGGTTCCGGTGGGGACTTACTTTGTGTGTTGGGTGCGAGTGTTGGTGCCCGGGTCGTTTGGTGACGTAGTTTGTGTGCTCGGTTTGTTGTGCGGGGTTTGAGACCGAGCTGACGACGTTGGCGATAAAATAAATAAACATTTATATATCTAACATGATTGATGTTGAAGTACGGTCAAATTGAAGAAGCGGAGGTACAATAATAATATTTTTGCAAATAAATTGTTATTATTCTATCAAAGGTAATGGGTAAATGGTAAAGTATTTAATGGTGGGATGCATTAAATTGCGATGTTATACGTTGTTGACGACCTGATTGGTGCAGTTGGTAGTGGCCCTGTTTTCTGTGCCGAGGGTTCCGGGTTCGAATCCTGGTAGGGACAGACTGTGTGTGATGAGCACGAGTGTTTGTGCTCGGGTCATGGATGTTTAATATCTACAATAAGTACCTAATATATATATATACTGGGTTCATTCCGGTCCATTGTACGGTGCCCATGGTACAGGCGTTGCTTGGGGTGGGACTGTATAGGTTGTGTTCGTCTGGAAATATTTATTTGTTAAATTGCGAGACGCATTAAATTGCGAGAGGCATTAAATTGCGAGATGCATTAAATTGCGATGGTATTAAATTTTGAGATGCATTAAATTGCAAGATGCATTAAATTGCGATGGCATTAAATTGCGAGATGCATTAAATTGCAAGATGCATTAAATTGCGAGACGCATTCAATTGCGAGAGGCATTAAATTGCGATGGCATTAAATTGCGAGATGCATTAAATTGCAAGATGCATTAAATTGCGAGACGCATTAAATTGCGAGAGGCATTAAATTGCGAGATGCATTAAATTGCGATGGCATTAAATTGCGAGATGCATTAAATTGCAAGATGCATTAAATTGCGAGACGCATTAAATTGCGAGAGGCATTAAATTGCGAGATGCATTAAATTGCGATGGCATTAAATTGCGAGATGCATTAAATTGCAAGATGCATTAAATTGCGATGGCATTAAATTGCGATGGCATTAAATTTCGAGATGCATTAAATTGCGAGATGCATTAAATTGCAAGATGCATTAAATTGCGATGGCATTAAATTGCGAGATGCATTAAATTGCAAGATGCATTAAATTGCAAGATGCATTAAATTGCGAGTGGCATTAAATTGCGAGATGCATTAAATTGCAAGATGCATTAAATTGCGATTGCATCAAATTGTGAGAAGCATTAAATTGCGAGAAGCATTAAATTGCGAGATGCATTAAAATGCTAGTGGCATTAAATTACGAAATGCATTCAATTGCAAGATGCATTAAATTGCAAGATGCATTAAATTGCGATGGCATCAAATTGTGAGAAGCATTAAATTGCGAAATGTATTAAATTGCGATGACATTCAATTTCAGGGAGCATGAAATTGCGAAAGGCATTAAATTGTGAGAAGCATTAAATTGCGAGATGCATTAAATTGCGAGAAGCATTAAATTGCGTGATGCATTAAATTCTGAGAAGTATTCAATTGGGAGATGCACTAAATGATGATAAGTATTAAATTGCGAGAAACATTAAATTGCTGGAAGCATTAAATTGTGACGGTCTTTAATTGCGAGAAACATTTAATTGCACGAGGCATTGAATTGCGAGATGCATTAAATGGTGATAAGTATTAAATTGCGATAAGCATTAACATGCGAGTTGCAATAATTTGCCAGAAGCATTACAATTGAGAAATTGGTATAAGCATAGAATTAAAAAGTGAAATGAGTAAGTACAAGCATTAAATTGCAAGATGAGTGCAAGCACTTAATTCCGTACTGAATTGTTACCAGTTTACTACTATAAGTAGGAAACTAGAGCGTGAGTGCGATTTGATATTAATGTTTTCAACATTACAGTATGAAATTGTAATACGCACCGGAATGGCGTGTCGGAGTAGGAATTGTGTTCCACTCGCGGTGTGTGGAGTATAGAATGATGATTTTGAGTACCAAATTGGACATTTTCATATCTCTGGTCCAGGGAATAACCGTGTTGGGAGAGAGCGCTGGCTCTGTAAACAGGCACCGATGCAACTAAATATTGCGTGATTGGCACGGCGCTAAAGACTAGATTTCTCTAGTATAATGTACAGCTTAAATAAAGCTGACCAACTATGTGTTGTAACAAATACGCACGACGAAGTCATGTTTAGATTAGTTTTGATCATTCAAAACGAAGGAATGAAAACTAAAAGGTATTATAAAGTAAGTCTTGAACGTTGTATGAACTGTTAAAACTCACTGACTTGTTGGCGCTGGTTGAGCGTGTCTTATTATTATATTTTAATGAGCAGAGAGAAATGATCAGTGAAGTACTAAAATAAAGTTAATAGGTAAGAGTTATAAGCTATTTACTGTGTGCAAGAAGTTACATTTAATCACATAACTTGTAAATATATTTGTACGAGTATATAATTGGTGGAAAAATAAGAATAATAAAAAGTACGTGTGCATTGAAGATCAGTATCAGGAAAATATGCGATGTAGGATCGTACGGAAGTATTGAAATAATGTTTATCAGCGTGGTCTGTTTCACGTGAGTAAGGTCATGCGCAGCTAGATGTATGGAACAAATACGTGAGATGAGGCACAGATTGCCTGTTTTTAGGTATCACTCGAATATTAAGAGATTTAATCTAGAAGATTGGGCAATAGAGAAAATAACAAGAGGAAGGAAAGGAGATAGTATAGGAATGGTTAGAGAAGGGTTACAAAAGATGGATATTGTAGATAGTAAGATAAAAAACTAAGAAATTAAGTATGCACTTATTTATGAAGTTGAATCTTAAACAGACGATGACACTCACACACTTTTGGAATGATGAATGGGGTAGGAAAGCTAGTGGCAGGTAGAAGACAGATTTTATGATCTATGCTAGCAAAGAATACCAAACTGCCTACAGATCAGTGGAGTGAGTGAATTCTTTGGTTTAGATATTCACGCTATGAGTATATGCTTGTATAGAAGTATATGTTTTAAACTTGAGTTACGGTGTAACACAGGAGTAGTCATAGAACTGCTAATTTGGAACAAATAGTGTTGATTTAATATTTTATAAAATCAATTATAACAAAGGAGAGATGTAGTGTATGTACACTACATAGATGTAAACAATTAAATACATAATTGTTTACGGAGTTATAAATATAAGTAATATTTATATGTGGCATTATATATATTTATTGTGTCGTCTCGAGCTACGGACTGTGCGAGCTGTCAGTGTCAAATGAATGACAAGAGATATATAACCAACACGCCGGAGAGCGACGGTAGGATATCGTTGGTGGTGACAAAATAAGTAAGACGCAGGCCGTGAGTTAGAGCCGATATTATTAGGATAATTATGTACATTACACCACCCGCATTCAGCTTGTTCATATCTATGTGCCTACCTATAAATCGGATATAAGATGTTTCCTAAGTCATTGGCCTTCGGTTTCATGCAAGCGTACCTACCTATCCGCTGTGATATGATAATATGATGGAACACTTTTTGCCGCCGCTGTAGCGAGTAAATTGAAGAAGATTGAATTAGATACATTAGCATCATCCGCCATTATTAGATCATCGAGTAAGGTCATAAATAAATAAACCACATAAGGTGTTCTCAACAATTCCGAATGTTTTATGCAAAATGAAAATCTTATTAATAATTTTTTATTTGCTTTCGTGGTGACTTAAGTATATTTCGGAAAAAAATACTGTTTTGCCTTCTTTAAACAAAATGTGAATGTTCATAGAAAAGAAAGATACGAATGCTGAATGCTTGTAAAATACCATCCCTGCTACGTAAAACATATAAGAAATAGGTAAAACTGAATCCACCAACATGATTTTCAGACTATACTAACGCTAACGACCGTATCCCAATGTACTGAAAAATCTATTATTTGTAATCGATAATTTGACAGAATGTGTATCTGTCAAATAAGATGTGGATCCCAATCCACAACTTGTTTAGCAGATGGCCCATATAAATTCTGTGAAATAAGTTGTAGATTAACGGTCGTATTTATAACTTTATAGACGATTTATATCTTTATTAAACGTTACTTAGTACTGCGCACATGAGTTTTGTTTTGCGCAGTACTATATTACGTTTTATAAAGTTATAAAACGTGTATAAATTTGGGGGATAGAGTATATCAGCACATTTTGGAACAGGCCTTAAGTACGTCAGGTAGATATGTACGTAAGATCTATTGGTATTGGTGTTTATAATCGACACCTTCAGTGTTCCATGAATAAAAATGATAAATAAACAAATATTGGTAACACTTGGTTCGAGTAATTAAACTTAGCTAGTCATACTGCTAAATTATATTTGTATCGGTGTTACGAAATCAACTTGATTTTGATTGATACTCGCTGTTAATGTAATTCAGTAGTTTTTTTCTTTTGTTATCGATTGAGGTCTTACGACACAGGTATATAAACCATATCGATTAGATTTAACATGTGAGTATTTTAGAACACTTATTCACATGAATTTTTCCAACGATATCGCAGACGAGGTGGAGCCCGATTTGTCATCACTTATCTTGAAAATTGCATCGTTTTCTATTCGTCGTCGTTTTATATTAACATACCGTTTAAAAATTGTTAAGACGATTTTGACTATATAATTCTTTGACTCACGACCTACAATTCTTTTATCCCCCGTTGTGGAGTGCTTGATAGAGACTCCCTTCATGGAAGGTTATGTCCAAATTGCCTGTTGGTCGGACATTTGACCAGACATGGTGCCGGCAATGCTACTTCATACTTTGGATTTAGTAAAGTATATATCGTTATAACCTTATTGGTATCGACTAATAAAGTTGTTGGGTTTTGTATCCGGAGACCAACGCCTCTAGAGTCGATGACTTGTCTTCGATTTGACACGTCGACATTGTCCGCATTAGTCAGGGATTTGGTAAAGTGGGGACGTTATCGTCTCTAAACGCTTTTAAAATTGCATCAAATTCTTATTCATTCATTATTTAAGAAATAGACTTACCTTGGAACGTGCAAGAAGGCATTTGAAACAATTTTGTAAGGACTGACAAGAAAATATTATCTTAGGAGTAGGGCTATCTAATCAGTGCCGCTTTAATGTAAACTTGGTCAAACAGTTTACTGATAACAACATTGCAAACTGAACTTGTGACGTTAATCTTGTAAATCAATAGCTAACCTACCCTTTTTTTTTATTTTTTTTTATTACATTATAGGCAAGTATTTGATCTCGATCTCACCTGATCGTAAGTGACGATGAGATCTACGATGGAGCATACTTGCCTAGGTAGGAAGGCGGCAGTAGATCGAGACGCTACATTCACTAGGCACATGCAGCGCAGCTGATCTGACCCGCCATCCATGAATGGCAACACCGAACATCATGCCGGAACACGGCTAGGCCGCTTGGCGACATGGCTTTGTTCAGTGGGTGGTGACTAGCCACGGCCGAAGCCTACCACCAGTAGCAAATTACTATACTTTACTTAAAAGTAGATAACAATAACTGTCATCATCATCATCTGCCTCTGATCTTTCCCATTATATTGGGTCCAGCCATATTTACGACCATTTCATATTTTCTTGGCTTTTCCAACATGGCTGGTCAAATATCTTTACATAACGCTTCATTGACCGTTTATTGAATACCTTGTTTATTTTCAAATAATGAATGATTTACTTCGCAAGTAATATGCAGGCGGCTATTGAATTGGTGTTATGAAAAGTTAATTCTGTTTGCCGGTTGAGCAACAAATGTAATGTACCTACGTTAATGCAATTTGACTTACCTTGATAGGTACCTAACTTGTGCATGAAGTGTTTGAAAGTTAGTATTGTTGAAGGATTTATCAGGGCTGGTAGATAATCTAATGTTCCTTAATATTTTTACGAAATGTTATGTGGTTTTTTTTTTTTTTTTTTTTTTTTTTTTATACATTATGGGCAAGTATTTGATCTCGATCTCACCTGATGGTAAGTGAAGATGAGATCTACGATGGAGCATACTTGCCTAGGTAGGAAGGCGGCAGTAGATCGAGACGCTACATTCACTAGGAACATGCAGCGCAACTGATCTGACCCGCCATCCATGAATGGCAACACCGAACATCATGCCGGAACAGGGCTAGGCCGCTTGGCGACATGGCTTTGTTCAGTGGGTGGTGACTAGCCACGGCCGAAGCCTACCACCAGTAAAATGGTGGTATGTTGAGTGTAATGCATATGTAGGTATTATATTAATGCAACACGTTCAGTTGCCAGTAGGATAGGAGGATTAGATTACGAGGTCAAGTCGTCGGTGCGAGGGTGATCCCTTCCAAACAAGGTAGCAGTCTCAAGCCGTCCTGGGAATTAATGTAGGGACCATTGGATTTGCGGAGATAAAAACCAATAAAAAACCTAAATTCAAATTTGGATTGACCTAAATTACCATGATGTAGTTGTAATCTACAGTTAACAGCGTAATTCGAATTCCGTTTAAATAATATTGGAGCCTTGATATTTGAAGATCTTCCGAGACTCTTGTTTTTATGTCAATCAGCGCTTCAGTTCAATTCCGCCTTCAAATTGTTTTTATTACTAAGTCTTCAAATTTCGTTTCTCACCTTGTATTAGATTCGCTCTAACCAAACTACGTTGCCTACTCTGAGAAGCCTAGAAAATAATTGTTCCAACATAGCGAACCGCGATAATGATTGCTAATGAGAAGGCGCGTTTCTGAGAGGAATCAGGTTGAGAACCGGCGGCCCGTGCCGCCAGTTAGAAATGCTAGCGTTTGATATGATGTCAAATATTCTCGGTATCGTCGTGTTCGTGACTTTGCGCTCCAATAACATGTAAAAGGAAGTCTTTTTATTCCTTTTATAGGCTAAACATTGTGAAAGTTAGTTACTAGCCACACTAAAATTTCATCATAGCGACTTACCTACCTATATTCAGGTGGTAATATTTGTTTTCTATCGCGTTCAAATAGTATAAAATTCTGGTGACAGCGAAAACATTTTGGATTTCAACGTTGGTATTTATTGTTTCATTTTGTATAGTATACCTATGTATTCAGTCTTGTTTTGTCCGAAGTAATGTTGGTGTAGAATCAATGTTGTTTCTTCCTTTTTTTGTAGACACGATAATAACTAATTCAATCGAAATATCTTGTCTGCTAACTTTATCAAATTAGATCCAATTTTGTACTACAACGTATAATTTAAGTAATTGTAACGCATCATTACCTTTAATAGCATTGATAGTAGCCGGAAACATAATAAAGAAGCACACACTAAGTGACTTAACATTTACGAAGGAAAAAACATTCATTGCAATGCAGTACCGGTCCGTGTGTCCCTAACAATAGTACGTGTGCATGGAAACCACCGTGCGTGACGGCTCTCTGAACCGTGGTGAGCGAATACTGGGGAGCATGTTTAGTTCAGGCGCATGCTAGAAGCGTCAGCGAGCATAAACAAGTATAATGTAAAATTTAATTTAACGGACTCGATTCGATAATTTATTAGTACCGGTTGAAACTCTATACCTATAATTCAGGAAATTGCGAGAATACCATCTATTATATGAATTAGTTTACTCCAGGGATCTATCGCTTAATTATCTTACCTACTTGTTGCTATGGCGTTGCAATTAGTAAATAGCGGCATGCCATAGATGATCCACATTTACGTGTGTAGGTATTTAATTAAGTAATAATTTGTCTCAAAACTTTAAGAACCATATCTATAAACTAACATAGAATTCATCTATCTTATACATTTAATACCCTGTATAACAGATTTTCAGTTAATACTGGAAAAATAAAATCAATTTAAAGTAGCTTCTTCAGTTGCCATATAAGTCGTTATTTCTTTTTCAGATTCCTGTGGATAAGAATGGCAAGTTCAGGACATTAGAGCTGCGAGGGATTTACTCCGCTTCAAAAATTAAGAAAATCGATGCCATCAATGCTTTCGATGTTTCAAGAACACCAGATATCCCAGAAAAATTGCAAAATATCGATACGAAAACCAGAAATGATATAAAGGAACAGGTTTTCCGTAAGACTTACGCGTCATTAATACCAAAAATGAGCTTAAATTTGGAGAAAGTCGTAGAACAGAACCCAAGAATATTAGATTTACGCGAGAAGTTAAATCAAATAACAAGAAAACAGGATCGCAGCGTTGACAAAAAAACAAAAGGTCTCATTAATGATATAACACAACAACTTGTTGACAAAAAAGAAGAAGACGAGTCGGGTCCTTATAGTTTGTTGTTCGATTTACAGTCAGATCCTTCTACATCGTTTAATGGAAGCAAAGAAGTTAATGTTTGGAATAGACCAAAATCTGAAGTGTTGAATGATACACATTCACAATGCTTTAAAATGCTTCTAAATCCGGTGAACAAAAGTGCAGATAGGTTGCCGAACGTATTAAATTTCGATGAAAAACCAATGCGAGAATTTGAATACTCTTGTGAAAACGAGTTTAGTTTCCCAGCACGAAAAACATTTAATACACATTCTAGATCTGATCTATGCCTACAGTTAAAATCGCACGTACACACACGAGCATTTGAATCAAACTTAAGTCCCAATGATAATTCACTAAGCAGGGCCAACGAAGAGAATTCATTAGACGACAGTTTAGGCATTTTGACTCCAGACCAAATGGATGACATATGTTATTTAGAAAATGCATTTTCTCCCACAGTAGAGGGTCTCCCAATTTTCTGTGATACCATTGAAAGTAAAATATCTCCAGATAATGGCGATTCTCCATCAACTGATAAAACTGAAAGTAACTCTGCAGCATCGACTATTCAAAATGACGGTTTTGACAGCATGGATAACAAAATATGCACGCTCGAAGATCAACTAGTTCCTATCGCAAATCTTGATCATGATTCGCTGATACCATTCGATTCACCAGCTCAGAAATGTAATGAAGCATTACCTGTAATGGAAGCTATTACAAATAACACGAGGATTTTTGATCTTACCGCACAAGATACAACAGAGAAAGATGAGTTAATGCCAAACGTGATCGAAGAGGAATTTATGCCCTCGATTCATAGCAGCATTTTAGAACCAGTAAGTTCAATTGCTGAGAATTTAGAACATTTAGAAATTCAAATAGTTTGCAAACACGATAGCCTTCTAATAACCAACAGAATAGATCAAACACCATCGCCAGAGGATTTGCCTCTTGACAGCTCCGATATCAACGGAGAAATAAGTACATATTCACAGTTTTCTGCATCAACTCTGCATGATTCACAAACCTACTCGGATGGGAAAAATGATTATCCAAAATCTATGGAAACTTCCAAAGTTTCGAACAGTTTTATTACAAGCATTACCAGTATAACAAGTTTAGACGGTTATCAAGGTGATGGAGAAATGTCAAGACCCGTGAGTAGGGGCGCTGATCATTCTATTGAACATCGTGAAGATGCAATAGAAATGGATTGGCAAAATGTTCCCGTGACCAGAAGGGCAGATCCTATGACCGATTCGGATTTCTTTACGGAAAGTGATGCTGACGGTTTGGACGACCATATGCAGAGAGGTGATCGAAGAGCTCAAGTTATCGATGGCGCCCTTTATGGGGGAAAGAAAGTAAACGGAAATGCCCCTTTGATTGTAAATAGGAATGAAGATTCTTGCATGGAATCCAGTGGCGTCTATACCGACTTTGAGAATCATCGTTCGTCTCCAGTATTTTTGAATGTTATTGATGATATGTCACCTGATGGTTCTACACCCTCGACACGATCAGAATGCAGTCAGAAAAATGCTAGCACAGGTAATATAAGCACATTCTTTTCTCCATTGCAAGATGGTTGTGAGGAACAAAAATCCGATACGTCACACATAATTGATGACGATGAGACGCCGAAAAATACTAGTAAAAGGAACTCAATGAATAGTGTGAAGGATGTTAAATGCGGCGAAAAGACTAAAGATGAGAAAAGAAGCTTTACATTGAAAAAGTACAAAATGCCTAAGCGTGATGTGCCGAGCAAACTGAAAAGCATGCTGGCAAATAGAAAGACTGAAACAGATAACAGTGTTCAGAATAGTCCAAAAACTGTGAAAAAGACAGAAAGACGTGAAAATTTGGTTAAAAAGAATGCTTTTGATATAAAGAGTGATTACAAAATAAAATCGTTTAAAGATATTAAATCTAAGGTAGACTGCTCGTTTTCCTTGCAAAGATCTCAAACTTCGTGTAGTGTCAGTAGAATGTTAAGCTCAAAATCAACCAATATCAACGTAAAGCCTAAAAGGTAAGGATTTTCATTTTAATTAATTGTAATTAAAGTTCATAATGTTGGGGCCTGAGTGGCACCCCGAGCTGTATAAGATAGTAGGGGGTATGTATAACAACCCAATCCACAAAAACAGCTAAACAATATGATGCAGCTGTTGAAGTAATACTTTGATAACATAAACCTTTAAAAACTACCGGTATCGTAAACACATTTTACAACCTACTAGACAAAATAACATAGAATATGTGATTGGTAGATATTTCCGTTCACAGAGTTCAAGAATATCTGTCACTAAGAAATATAGGGCTTCGGAAATCAGGTTACTGCGCATCTTTTATTTATACACGCGTTAAATCAACGGTGGCACATTACAGCTATCGCATTTTTTTTGTAAACATTGCAACAATAATAGTGTTGCAATCGGAACACATTTCTATTTTAATTTCTAACCTGAAATTAAGTAGAATTAATTTGAAGTTGCTGCTTGTCTTGAAATGTAGGAAATCAGTTTTGTAATGTTTCCATAAAATTTATATGTTCTTAGTTATTTCTCTACCGCCTCTTGCTACACCGCTCTTCTGCGCGTCTGCTATAGCCTAGAATTATCATACAAGTATTCAACTTTTGATTCAAAATCATCTTGATTTGAAAATCCTTAAAAATGTATACCTTATGGCAGCCCACGACAGCTCTACTATTTGGATAAGTTATAAATGTGATGTTATTAATAAGATACTGAACGTGTTGTATTTATGTGTAGCCGTCACATGCGTATGCGCATGGATCTGGGTTCGGCGGCGGGCAGCGGCAAGAGCAGTCTGCACAGCTCGCAGAGCGACATCAGTGCCAGCAGCACACCGCTCGGCAAGCACGCCACCGGCCGCTTTCCTCTACTCAGTGAGTATTATACCTACAGCCTCTATACCTAGATCAGTGAAATATTTTTCACTTTAACTTAAAAGTTCACGATTTTCAATTAGGTTGATTTTCACATGATCACATTATCACATTGATCACTGTACTAAGCAGTGATCAATGTGATCATCTCCTTTAACTTCATCTGCTTTGTTGAGATTGATTTTTTATTATTGCGCTTTTGACATTTATTGTGATCTATCACCAACAACTGCGTCACGTGGTTAGTTCTTTAAACTAGTTGCGTCTTGCTTTTGAACGGTATGCAATATAATCCTTTAAGGATTTTTGGCAAGAACAGTACAAATCTATTTCCCTATATCATCATTGGTACCTTTCACATACACTTTACTACATTTTATATAACCTATGATTTCGCAAGAAACTTTATTTTACAGTTTTAGCATTATACGATTTCTAATTCCTGCTTTGCATTCCATTTGTCAATGTAGCTCATTTGAATATTTATGTTTTGAACATTAGTATTACAATTTTTTCCACTACTTATACCTATCGATAAAAATATCTTGCAAGACAATTTAGTTGTTAAACACGTTTTAGACGCCATTTAGATTGTTGATGTTCGTTAATTGTTGAGGAGCTATCTTGCAACTTGAATAAATATTTCAAAAAGACTTCTTTCTTCTTGTTTCATATCCCATCCACACTTACCGATAGGATTGATCGCGATAGAGTTTTCTTAGCAAACACCTACTTATGACATAACAAAGATATGTAAATAATCTGTCTGACTGTTTATTATCAGTGGAAAGTATTTACTTACCGAGTTTAACACATCATACTCTTATGAATGAACATTTAGAGATCACGCATAGACACGCCAAAGCGGTGTGATAACGACGCAATAACTCTACTAGGTGTTTTGTCATACCACTCTATTACAAGGTCGGCTGATGGCCACGTGTGATCTAAGTAATATTAAATTGTAAGAATAAGTCTCAAATCTCGAATCAAAAGACCTTCTTTCCCGAGCTTCTTGTTTTCCTTCTTTGCGAGAACAGAACTCAATATATCCCTAGCTAGATAGAGTTCTTGTGCTTTAGGTGGTATGAAGCAACTATGCAAAAACAGTGCATCAAAGTAGGTTATTCCAGTTAGGTATTTCTGTGATACTATAAAGTTATGATAAGTAGCGTTTAAACACTTCAAAATTGTCTCTACAAAATTCTTTACATGTTCGTCACCGTTGATATTATTAACAGCACACCTATTTCTCTCATTAACATGATAGTAGATACCCAATTAGGCATCATAATTTTGTATGTAACGCTCATTGATTTTGATACAGCCCTTCATGTGTTAGCACTGATAGACAGATACCGATTGTTTTGACTGCAAGGCTCTGGTATTCCAGCACCATTATGTAGTCAGTTCATCCGTTGGCACAAATAATCAAGCCATGAACTTATTACCTATACATATTTCGTCATACAGTGGACAAGAATTTTTATATTCGTCCATGAAAAGGTTTGTTGACTTAATTGTTGTAGGTATCTAGGCTGTTTCATCGGTCTTCTACAAGGCCACTGCTTGCCTAATGACGCACGATGAAACAACTGATGGTAGGTAACGGCTAGGCGAATGAAAGCGTTAGAATTTTAAGGTTTTAATTGTTTATTTTATACGGGACTTAGAGAGTGACTTTAAAATATTAAAATCAGTCTTTGAGTCCCTAAGAATATTATTCCCCTATTAATTTATGAGCAGATATCATATGACCTTTAATACGTTTTTCTTTCCCCACTGCAAAACTATATCGACATAATAAGATTAAAAATATAATTTTACATAAAAGTATTTACATTTTTAGAGGACAACCGTTTGAAAGCTTACTTTTGATGTAGGTACTAACAATAAATGATACGTAATATATAAGATCTTATTATAATTGATAATAGGTGAGTTAACAGCCGTCGTATTTTTCCTATCGCTTTTATTGATTGGTATGTTTGCATATGCCGTATGTAGAGTTCATGGCAAAGTCGTCTGTCCTTGTTAGTAAGGTTTCATTTCATTTAGCACCTTCTGACTGTTGGTGATAGCAATTTGCGACGCGGCGTGCATTATTCATTGCACAATCAATGACGTATGTACTCTACATGATTGAACAGACATGAGAATCTCTAGAAAATATATGCAAATTTAACTATGTAGTTGAATATATTTCTTTAAATATACCCAAAATATCTCTATTGTGATCGAATAGAATTACTGAAGAATAGGTTTTCGCTGAATTTACATGTGCCTACTCGAATTCGTTCGGTTTGTTTATACACGTGCATTGCTGTGAAAATCTGTTAGGCACTTGTATTTGACTATGTACAAATTTGAACAAAATTGTAATGTTTTTGTAATGCTTTATTTCTAAGGTAATATGTTTAACTTATAATATACAAACTCAAATAGTTTTAAAATAATTTCAGAGGCTGATTCTTACAGTATCGAGGTCATTGCCTGTATAATATAGACCAAATGCCTTGAGGAAATTTATTGTTGCGATCATTTTTTTTGTAGGCGTTTAGTAAGAAATATAATCGTATTCAAGAGGCTCAAATTCAATAACGTTGGAGGAATTTAGGTCCGCTGTTACATTTATCTTTTTATAACTAAATATTTATGTACAATGCGGTGCTATTTGGTAATTGTATTATACGTTTTATATTTAAATACTTACCTAGTTAGTGAAATGTAGGTAGGTACCCGAAAGGGAAAGTACTGATTTCCACAACACAAATAAAATTAATTTAACAAACCATGAAGAGGTCTGATAACTAACAAAGGGCCATCGAGTGGTAATGAAACTCCTGCTCTTTGTAGAATACCTAGTTGTAACTTTCTCAGTCAGGGTCGCTAATTAAACAGTCGCTCCTTCCCCAATTAAAAGTCAGCTGTGCTTGGAGCACAAGACCAAGTCGATGCGGAAGGTCAACACTGCGACTGGCAGGCAGGCAAGCAGGCAGGCAGGCAAGTAGAGACCGCATGGCAACTAGCGTTTCCTCTCGCCTGGCTCAGTCGCCGGTGAGACGCGAGCCGGCGCGCGCCGCCAGCTTGTCGCGTTTGTGACGTCAACGTGCAACGCGAAAAATCAATGGATTCCCCTCTGACACTAAGGTTTACCGCATACCGCATTTTCTCAAAGAAAATGTGTCAATTGCCAGTGAAGTGTTGACGATTAATGCCCACTACGATTGTAATTGGATGATAATGATAAGGACCCGCTATGTAAAATGCATCGCGCCTCGTGAACGGTTCACTTTCAAGTTTTGTTTTGTGTGGTGTCTGTCATGATTTAACTGTTTCTTTAGTTTTATGTATTTTGCAATTGTAATTTATGAATCTACTTATTTAATTTGACGTTTCCTATTTATCGATACCTATAGCTTGCATTAGAAGATTTTCTCTGTTTCGTGTGACAAGTATTCTCATGGAGGTGTTTATGTTACATTATTTTTTAAATTTTGGTTCTGTTTGTGATAGCACATAGTTAATATACCATATGTTTTGGAAATCCATGCTATTGTTGCGTAATCGATATTCTGTTATGGTAAATAATAGCTATAAGGAGTTATTTGTTGTTTGCGATGGCTTAACTGTCCTTCAGCCGACAACTGGTTAAACAAGCTATCACACTGCGTTATTTTTAAAGTAAACAAACTTACTTACATTAACATGCATAAGCACACACTTAGATTTTTTAGCGTCGTATAAAGTCGTTTCTGTGTTAAGAGTAACTTCAACGAACAGCAGAATAGAACTTCCAATAGAGTACCCGAACAGAACTCTTTCTATTGAATTCTAACACCTGTAAAAAAGCAAATAGTATCTAGTGACTTAAGTACAATAGAAGTCGTTAAATATATTAGCAACGTTTGCCTTAGTATTGGACTATTTAATTCATCGCAATAAGACTTTGATTGTGTCATCATGTAATGATATTAGTTTTGAACATTGATGTACAAATTACGTAGATATGTAAGGCTAGTACTAACGGTTGTCAATAATGTCCCAGCTGACGCACACACGCTTACGTTATAATATAACTTACTTTAGCTGCACTCACTAAACGATGTAATGGCAGTGTAAACGAGATAGTATGAGAATTAGCAAGAGCAAAAGCAAGGCAGATTTTATGTGGCGTTGCGTGGTTTCGATGAAGCTACATTTGTAAGGCTAGCAGGTGCGCTGCGCAGCCCACTTTTGTGGTGCCATTTCCGAGCGCAAGAAACCTTTCTACGTCTTCCTTAATAGATATCGATGGTTGTGACATAAATCTTGTTGTTGTTGTCTATGTTATTTCTATGAAAAAATTGCTTCATTTCCGTTGGGTACAATACTGACATATCAAAGTATCAATAAACGCCTAAACATTGTAACGTAACTGAGAGCATTGAGACTTATAAGAGTCTCATTAGAAAACTATTATTCAACAATGTGTAGGTGTGTTACATAAATCGTTGCAATCCATTGTTGGATATCAAATATGGCTGAAAATAATAGGCCGAATAGAAAGTACATTAACGCATGCTGTGTTCACATGCAAAGAGCCGTCAATGTATAATTAAAAAGTAATTTGTAATAATCGCGTTAAACGCTCCCTGCAGTTTGTATTGTCTTTGCGACGACAGCTTTCCCATTTTCTTTGCAAACCGACCGTTGTGTTCGCACATCGCGTCGTAAAGAAAAGAACTATTATCAAAGAGTGCGATAATAGTTATTAGGTAATGTATATACATTCAATCGTAATCGAAATTAAAAAAAACATTCTGTGTCACCTTTCACCGCGACGTTGTCAAGTTAACTAATAATATGGAGGTAACGATATTCAACACGCAAGAAGTAACTGTGCGTTTTTTTTTAATTGACAGAGATAACACGATTTGAAAGCATGAAATTGGAGAGCCATGAAATTCTCATGTTATAGATACGTTTTATCTTTTACTTATATCTTATGCTCGAGATGTTATTCACTTCGCCAAATCGATAGGGTGTTACCGTTTGATAGTGTTATTGACATCTATATCGAATTACATTTTCTCGGAAATATCATTATGCATTATCTATTTATAAAGTATTACTAATTACGGTTCGATAAATTTTGAACTTTTGAAATACAAAGCGCATGTCGTAACTAGTGTTGTGTCTTCGATGATTAAATTGATTGGGTAAATCTACTTAAATACGTGCACATAATTAAATCTAGGGTCGTTTCTAAATGACAACTAGGTACCCCTCGTAGTGCTGCGGTATAGCTATAAATCTTCGGTGCGATCTCAATAACCCCAACTTAATTAAAAATAAAAATTGTATGCGTCTTATTCTTTAACAATGATGAGAAATACCCCAACTCTCATTTTGTCATATTTTTTAAGACACACTTAGTATCTAGGTGGAATTAGTGATCACCCTAAAAAAAACAAGAAAAATGGTGAAATGGTTCGTTGCCACTTCTATCGATAAATCAACAAAATATCGAACAAAAAATCCATGCGCATTGTATCTGGTCTGTACCGTTGTATCTGTGGCCAATATAAAAATGTTTTAATCTTATCCTCACAATCTTTTGAGATAAATCTTTAAGAATCCACTCCAAATACGACATGAAAATGTTTTTCTCATCCATAAAACCATGAAAATTGTAGTAGTCCACCAAATTTGCATAAGAATAAACGATACGACAAATATTATTATACATAACTAATGGCCTAATAGAGGTCAGACATGTTTTCATCCTTGAACGTATAAAAATATAATTATACTAGTCATTCATATTAAGTATTCGATAGCTAGGTATAGGTATAACTATTGATATAAGTTAAAACAAAAACTCATATCCACACATAATTGCAACTGCAACATTTATCGATCATAAACACTAGGTATTAGAGTATATTTTTCTATAGGTTGACAATTGTTTAGTTATCTTGAACCTCGCAACTTTGTTTATAAATTATTTACTCACGATATATTTAGTACTAACAGTGGGTAATTTAAAAGTGGAGAATAAATGAACATATTCTACACACAGATGCGGAACATAAATTATATCTTCAATAAAACGTATGAGACACTGTTAACCCTAAAACGCAAAGTATAAAAGTGGAGACAGTATAAAATGGTCTAGGCGCTGTGAGTGAAAACCGCTGGAAGCCGATGCAGTGTAACGGGTTATTCTCGGCGATGGATTTGTTGACGAGCCGAGAAGCGTTGACCCCGGCCGGCGGTAA
The DNA here is from genome assembly GCA_905333125.1 of Pheosia tremula. Taxonomy (NCBI): domain Eukaryota; kingdom Metazoa; phylum Arthropoda; class Insecta; order Lepidoptera; family Notodontidae; genus Pheosia; species Pheosia tremula. The sequence continues at coordinate 5,345,600 of HG995404.1, read as the reverse complement.
GGCGAAACTGAGTGCGAACTGTTCAATGTCTATTCAAGTCAAAATCACTGGTCGTCCTTTGAAATTATACCAACATAACATCAAATATGGTTTTGACAAAATTATTCCACAAATAATTCTCCTCAAACCGCAATAGCTTGTCAAAATACACGGTGTTGTTCCATACAACCAAAGTAGGTAATAAAATGTAGTACGCTTACCATTACAAAGATTATGAAGTACTCAATGATTCAAAATTACCACCTTTTGATACGTTCTGAACGTTCAATACAAATCTTAATCAAAACAAATATTGGGTGACGTTGATATGAACCTCCATTACCATAGGCACCTCTGTATGTGAGCTTTGAGGAACATGCTAGATAAATTGGTCCGGGGTAGGCTGTATGGTTAAAAATTATTGTTTTAAAATCCATTTTCTGTGAACGATAGTAATTTGATTAAAACGTAGCATTGTCAACAATCCCTTATTGCTGCTGCTATCAAAACACATTGCATAAGCTATAAAGTATCCATAAAATATTAAGCAACTAAAGCACGGGTCACTAGAACGGTACTCAATAATGTGTTTAGATACTAAAACCTAACTGGAATAATATTGATACTTACTCAATAAGTAGTTGTTATTTTTTAGGAGCAGTTTATCTATTGTTCGTTACCTGTACAACTTCTCAATATGTTTCTCTTACGAGCTATAGTCTGACCCAAATTCGAATTAATAAACCTTGGCCTACAAGCCTTTGGGCCATGGTGTAGTGCTATTATATTATTATAGATACTAATATTAGTTACATCTAAGGTTTGTTAATGCGTATTGAAGCAACCACAGCTGCCTGTGCCCATGTGTCCAACTACCATTAAATGCGGTTAAAGGCCTCAGAGGTACAATGTCGCATATTTCAGTATTGTAATAAATCTGTCCATAATCCTAAATGACACTTGTACTCGTAAAAATATTCTTGAAGGTAGAAGCGATCAGCCACAGGTGCGAATTAAAATTTTGATGGTTTAATTTTTTTTACAATATTATTAAATATCTGTAAGACGTAATTTTGCTGTTCCTGACAACGGCATATTTAATTGAAATGGGTGATATATTAAAATTCGCTTCAAAATTATTCCAAAGCTATAAAAATCGGAAAAATAAGAATATAATCAGTGATTTTGTATAGTTTTGATTATTCCTATCATTTTAAATTATATTAAAGCGAATGTAAGCGAATGTAAAACACAAACAGTTTCAATGCAATAGGTATGCAGCATTACGTCTCATGGATGTCCCAATTTTACTCAAAAAGTAAAAACCGGACCGAGTGCTTCCACCTCGTAGTGCGTAAATAAAATGATCATTTGCAGTGGCCAAGAACCAGAAGTAGTTATGAAATTTTAATTCTCATTTTCATAACACGTTAACAGTTAAACCGAAACTCATATTCGTGGCAGTAAAACGTAATAGGTGTTTCTGCTTTCACGAATCTGTGATTAGCACTTTCATTTTCAAAACATATTCATGTCTCAGAACACTGAATTACATCAATCACCGATTGTTTATACGCGCATGTTTATTATTTGCGGATTGTTTGTGTAGCATTGCATATTGCCAACGCATAACACAGCAAGAAATACGGTTTTATTGCTCATAGTTCTGCGAATAAAATTAGCCGCAAGCAACGTTCGGAGTCCAGTCAGTTTAGTAGTTAGCCAGTCTCGATACAAAAAGGTAAACCGTTTTAATGGATACCGGTCACAAGTTTACTGTTCCCAGTAACGTTTCCCGTTGATTGTTTGATACTAAGTTAGTCCCAGCCTCCCACGAGCTATTCGCTTCACGTATAAACTCTGGTGATTCGAAGAAATACCGCTCTGTATATGATGGATGTTGATTTTGTCATTACTTTGTATCAGCTTGAAGTGCGTGAAACATTGTTCCTGTGTAACGAACACAAACTTGCCGACGTATAATCTTTCTTTGAGAATGTTTCATTGTAGAGTGTAGAGTTCGTTTCGTAAAGTTAAATTAGGTAAAGGCAGTTTACATAGAAATACTCGTCCATGTTATCCAATACTAACGGTCTATTTACATTAAATTCTAAAGGCGGTAAGGCATTGCATAGACAGCTTTTATTCCTCGCCGCCGTCGAAAGTGTGACGACCACCTTTTTGTGGTTTTCTGACCGCAGCGAACCGGTCCCACCCAGCGCGAGATAGATACAGGTGATTCCTTAAGAACAGGTTCCTTTCGTATTGTTTGAAATTGACTTCTCAACAGTATAAGCAAACCAATTTGTATGTCAGGACTACTTTTACTCGTAGGGAAATAAAGTGCCGCAAATAACCGACACTGATAACACATGACTTTATTCGATATCGACTACACTTAAGTAATTTTAATTCGTGGTACAGCACATTTTTCTAACAATAATTGTAATGACAATATGTAATATGTTTCGTCAAAGATTAATAATAATCGAAATTATCGGCAACAGCTTTCGGAATATTATCCCAGATTTTCTCATCAGACTTCTGTATCGGCTAGCTTGTATCTCGAAACAACTGTGCGCCTGAGGTCTAGGCTTGCACCTTGTCTTATATCGTCGAGTGATATACTAGACCATGTTATCTCCATATAAGGTTCAGTATCGTGGGATTGGATGCATGAAAGCACCGACATTGCTTCGAAAGCAAAGTAATTGCTACCTATGTTGTTTTTGCGCACAACGGCTTGCTTAGCGGTGTCTACTTTGGTTCATTCTCGCTTGTTAATATGCCTGATAGAGTAAAGTTTGCCTTCGCTATTCATCAGTTGTGTTGAATAATGTACTTTAATATGAAACAGATTAATGCTATCAAGATCTTTTCTCGACAGCAATGTGCATTAGCTGTGTTGGTAAATTGGTCACGTTTTTGCTCGCTATACCATGAAGTCGCTTAGTACTTTTTTTTCTGATATCACCTAAGTGCAGATTGAATATGCTCATTAGTTTATTTCTGTGTCGGTAACTGATTGAGTTCTAGATAAATATGGCAAGTCGGTAATGCATACAAAAGATTAATTTAACCGAATACAATCCTGAAGATTTGAGAAATCAATATGGTTTTCAAGTCTAGGAGCTAGCCAGTTCTCGTCTATATGATATCTCACTTACGTCAATATTTAGGAAAACACTCAATAATTTTGAAAAAAAAAACAATTCCGTAAGTAGGATAATGTTTGCTTGTTCAATTGTAATAGAACCGCGCTTGTTATTATTTCCCTCATGTCGGAGTCGTAATATTCAAGGTGCTCGTAAAACCATGGATATTGTAAAAGAAGAGGCGGCTATGTCGTCTACGCATGCATGGTCCGGACAACGAGCTCGCTCATGTAACTAATGGGAACGCGTTGCGACTTCCTAATTCGACATTACGTGACATTCATAATTATTTTGCTTTCGATTGCTCCGAGTGATTGATGGTGCGGGATATTCCATTGGAATACAAGAACATATACAATCTGCAGACAGAACTCCTTTTGCCAGAGTCCGAATATATTATTGCACCAAATAATATACCTATTCTGGAAATTCTTGCGAGAGAAGAATGCTAACAATAAATTGTACCTATTGGGTACTTTGAGTTCGTGATTTTCGCTTATCACGATAATCCGTGTAGAACTCGGCATGAGGTACACCTACACGATTTCACTATGGCGACAAAAAGAAATCAAACACAATCTATGCAGAATTGTGACACTATAGCCGACACATTGTTTCGTTACTAACAATTAATCTCAACACAAGGTGATCCGATTTTGCCTCCAAATTAATTGGTCGAGGCAACATTCAATTTTGGTCTAGGTTGAACGTAATATTACTTTCACTGGACAAGTGTTAAAACGTCGATTAATTGATGATCAACGCGCCGGCACGTTTTGGACGACGAAATCAGTCGTGTACCGGATGTTAATCTGGGCATGTGTCCTCACGCTGTCATTTAATCTCCTCGATAACCGTGCTGGGAGCAAGCAGCCAATTTGCTATTTAAATGTATATGGCGAGCCATTCCGAGACGTATGTAAATGGCTATAGGTGCCAACAAAGATGACCTCTTTGACATTCGGTCTGCTGCTGTTTATAGTTTATGTTAGTACAAATGCTTGGGTACAAATATAATCGCACAGGTCAGAATCATTTCAAAGTTATTGTATTGTTTTGAAAATTATTTCTTTAAATGTTTTCAATTTCCATAACTTACACTGGAGGTTCATCGATTTGCAGTATTTTCAAGGTTTTTCATATTTTTTCCTTATATGTTCATACTTTTTTATTTAGTAGCTTTCTTGGTATCATATACCTGTAAACTCTATGCTGTTTTAAAAAGGTTTAACCGCCAGTAGCTGACTCCCTTTCAAGTCGGTTGCAATTGGCAACCGTCCAACAGCCGTCCCTGCGGTGTTTTGTATATTACGAAATTACGCCAATACTGTTGCCGTAGGCAGGAATGACCCCATTCGAGCGCTACTACAGCATGACATCATAATCAATAAAAACTAATATGATAATCTATAAAATTGTTTTAAAGATGCATTAACTTTAACTGGCAGGAATGGTGTTAGTTTAATGTTATAAAGTCACAAACTGCGTATGTTTTAGCCTTATCACGATACAACTGAAGACATAATGAATGGTAGGGTCATATTAATATTTCGATTACTACTGTGACACTAAAATTATTACCACTGTACGTGACCCATTAAAACGCTATTACTGTAATTCTGTTCATGTGCTACAACGAGCTCGTTTCGATTGTAAATTTTCCTCGTAGTGGGAATGTGGTAGATTTGAAACCAAGCATTATATCTGATCGACACCACGCTAGCGGCTGACCACTATATTTTCCATGACTGGGCCGTTGACCCGAATATTAACATTTACGTTTTATAACATGTAACTATTTAATAAGCAGTAGACGCAAAACATTGGTCAAACTGGCGCGAGTGGCCGACCGAATCGGTTGCACTATCCTGCATGATTCGTTCGCGTAAGTTTCCTTCGAAAAATATAGATTGGCACAATTACCAAGACCGAATTGCTTATTCCCATCAGCTTAAATAGTTACACACACTTGTATTTATCTACCATTCTGATTACATTGTCCTATCAAAAACATAATTCTTAAATGTCTGCAGTAGTTTAAAACAATTGAGAACTACAAATCTTTAAACATCAGTGAAATTTCAAAGACAACAAAGTTCATCCAATTATGAAACGAGTTTTGTTGGAATCACAGACGACGATTGTCTTAGTTTAAGGCTTGTTCCAAGTACTTTATCGATTCGCATGACCGGATTTTCTGTCCTATTAACCATGCGACCTGAAGACTAGTTTGATAATAGGTACATAGTTTGCGAATATGTAATCGTCTACCGGTATCCAGGTGGTAGTTTGTCTCATATCGTTGTGGTATATCGCCGCATCCGCTGTAGAGCCAGTCGGCCATACTTCTTTCATGGGTGAGTCTGTATCGGTGACCGATTTTAGGTAGACCAACCTTATTTTAAGCGACATGTAGAGCATAACCGGCACAGTAGATGTATGTTAACTATTTCGGTTGACGTGTTACATTTGTTACTCCTTTTGTTCATCTAAACTTTATCTTTGTCGTATCTTGCTAGTTTTATCTTATTTAATTTCTACTTGAATGACTAGAGTTATGACATAAATTTATTTAATGCTAATGTTTTAGCTACATATTAAGGTCATTATTGACGGGAGAATGAATCAAAAGGGATTTTGTTTGCTTGTTGTTTGGCGCCTAATAGAACGTTTGTAAATTTTTGAGGTTGTTTAACTGGTTGTTCTATAGGTCAACATACAAATGGCTCGAGCTCGAAATGCCACGCCAGGCTGTTTGTGAGAAATGTGGAAACAGCCAATACTTGTGCTAAATTTCATGCCAACGTTGAACTAAATATTGTTTTACAAAAATATTCCTAATTTCATCAATTACGCTTATTTTGTGGCGCTTAGAATTGAAAGCTCTCAGACCTATGACACGTTATTATTATTGTGGTTTTAAGAAAACAACAAATAATCAACAGCATCTGGTTTTAAACAACTTTCATCTGTCTCAAGAACACTAGTTTTTAAATTAGAAATTGAATTGAACGTTAATTCTATGAAATACATAATACGACAAGTATCTAATACCAATAAGGTCTTTAATATTTGTAAAATCATGCACGATTGAAGTACATACAAGCATGATACTTACGAGACCTAATGCATTCCAACGAGCGGTGTAGCTGCAATAATTATTAATTATTATACCTGTGGTGCTTTACTGCTCGTGTTATTCTAATGTCATCACTTAAGGTTATTTTAGTCGATGCAGTCAACGCTATCAATGCGAAGTGACCTTTAAGATTTCGCATTATATTGTGTGTTTGTTTGAGGCTTTATACAAACGAGCATCAATTTAACGTTGGTTGTTGATAAATCTTCACGGACCGAGAGACCAAATTATAATAATTAAAATGTATAATGTCGAAACTCATATACGAATATTCGTTCAAATCGATTGGAAACAGGTTAGTAATATAACAACTGCAACTAAAATAACTATAAAGCTGTATCTTTGACCTGAATCTATATGTAAATATAGACAGACAAATGAAAAAGCTATTCAATGTTGCCCTGTCCTATATTCAATTTATGCAGCAGATATAAATGTTATATGTGGATAGGTACTCAAGTGGATGTATGTTTTTATTCAGCACTACTAGCATAGCCGGCTGTGACAGGACAAAAAGTGCGATAAATCGATTTTCTCTCGTTCCTTCGTATTCATTACGCAAGGGAGAGAGCGACTCAGTGAGACATCAAATAATATGTGACTGAGGTTTTGTCTTGACGTGCGTGCTAGCCCCCTGAATTGATTGCAATCTTATGAAAAGCCATCAAGAAAAACATATTTTTTTTACACTCAAACAATTCTCAGCCCAGTTGATCATAGAAAGTTTGAAACCATGTAATAATGATACCAGTATAGGTGTGTATAGAGAATAATATTAACGACTAGCGTAAAAAGTGGATTGTACGGTTTACGTTTACACCGTTGGCAAAAAGTAACAGTTATTATCGAACAGTCGGATACGTAGAAGATGCGTTGGTTGCTACGAGTATCTCTATGCGGTAATGACGTTAGTTGAAGAATCAGCTTAATGATATAAAAAAATATTCAACGAAACATTGGAACTTATCTGTGTCCTCTGGACCTAGCAAAAGCTTGTATCGCAGAGAACAAGTGATTAACATATGTAGATAAGGTTAAAATACATCCTATTTTATAAAGACTATAAGTATAATAAACAGAAAAGAAAAAAAAAACTAACTAAGAACAAAAATAATAACTCTGTATCTGTTACAATGGATGTTTATCGTATCGTGAAATAGGACATATGTAGAGTGGATGGTGTGTGTGTGTGTGTGTGTGTGAGAGAGAGAGATAGATAGAGAGAAAGAGAGTGAGTGTACAGTGTAATAGCTCACAAGCATGAATACAATGAAAACCACCATAAGTATAAACATTTTATTTTTGTAATATATTCAGAGTGGAAAGGGATATGATGCAAAAAAGTTAGTTCTTGCCTACTTCACTAATATGGCACTGTCAACTTTAAGGAGCTGTTTGGAGCTGCTAATGATTTTGAGCAATAGGTTTTGGCGTCTAAAATGGGCGTCGAATCGATACTAAAGTGTGGAATACATAAACGGAAATTTAGATTTCACATGAAGTTGTTAATTTATAAATATATATATTGTTTTAGCAACGTATTAGCTAATCGGAGACGGGTGGGGTGGCGTATCTTCGCGTTGTATTTCCAACTACCTACTTAGTTACTCCTGGTTGCCGGCTGAGAACAATAGTCATACAGTGTTTGGTATATAGAGTGTTCTTCTTTTGTTTGACGTTGAAATGTAGCCAAGTTTTGTGATATAAATTTAATGGAATCAGTGTCAGCGATGTGATAAGATGTTTTATTATCTTTGTATTTATATGATGAGAGTATCAACTCTAGGAAAGCGATTTGTGCCTAATTATAGGATTTGTATCTAGTTTTCTACTTTCCCTGTTGTTAATATATACTTTGTAACTGATTTACTAATTATCTATCCACGTGACTATTCCTAGTCTCAAGAAGCGAGCAGAGTAATCTGCAAGTTTTTAAACATTTGTTATTTTGTAATCGAAATATACTTAATGATTAAGATAATGTTATATAACAAATATTACACTATACATTAGTGATTGCAAAAAATACAAAATAATGTACCCATATTTTACGCCCGCGTGCATCTTTTACATACTGTTCGCTTGGTCAAGAACGCTGCAATCATTTACGCGCTGTTGCCTTTCATTTAATCAGATATCTGAGATAATCATTCGGTTGTATTGTTGAAATAATTACTAAGCAGAAAAATACAACATATAATTTGCTGTCGTTATAAAAGTCCTGTCGTATTGTGAACTCTTTGTTTTTCATAACAATCTTCTAGCTGAATCGGTAACAGCATACGACCACTAAAACCCATTTATCTCCATAAACTAAATATACTCTGCAACATTGGGTGCGTTTAAAATATCTCCTTCGGCCGTAGTAAAAGACACAAGTGTGTCTTTAAGTTATTTAACCCTGAAAGCATCGCTCACTAAAATAGCAACAAATCTGTGAACCACTTGCACATATTTTCAGCGGGCAATGCGCTTTGTTACTGCGCAACTAAATAATATGATGATTCAAGTTTAATTTATTGAGAATGTGTGATACATTTTCTTATTAAAACAACTCAATCTAGTCTCTCCAAAACCTATTATATACGGTTCTTATGTAGATAACGTTTAGTTTAAAAGAACGTTTAAAAGAAACTTAATATACATAATAACATCAAATCACAGCGACATTTTCGTTAATTTGATGAATAACACTCGAAGCGGAGCGTCTAAATTGGGATCAATTAGCCGCAAGCTAATTTTATAAATATCCGAAGAAGAACAAAATCTAACGGATAAGGAACTGTTGAAAGATTCATATTTATTACCAAAAGTTGTTTATTCATTAGGAACGTATATTATTAGATGGGAATATATTTTAAGGATTTTTTGGCTAGGTGTGAGAGTTATTGCTTTGATCGCAACAGTTTTGTACTGATATAGTATATTAATAGTCCTAAATTCTAGTAATTTTATTTTATCTTATATGTATAAGGAGACCTTGTATAATACTATTTCATGAAATGTTGAATATTTATTTAATTTGTAAACATTCGCTTGGCATTCACATGTAATAAACATCGCTCTCGCTGTTATTTCCGACAGGAAATGAAGTCGTCGGTGGACTTCTATGATTTATATTCAATACACTTTTCACTTTACATAATATTAATTGAATTTGCTAAATCATTTAAACCTCGAGTTGCCTAATAACTAATTCCTACTTATATAAGTTGTCATAACTCTACATTCGGTAAAAAAATATTATAATATTTCCACATGTGCCATCAACTAAACACTAAACATATTTCATGCAATAATGTACCGTCGAATGACAAATGGTGGCTCCTCAGAGAAAATCCTTTAAAACGCAACGCTAATGCGTGAAATTACCATTCTGTTTGGAGCTCCCAGATTTCGCTTATTAAAGTGTCATTAGTTGTCTGTAAAAGAATCGTGAGCGGGGAGGTGGTTCATGCTATGCTGGCGCGTTGGGTAGTGAGTCGACTACAGGAATAGATTAAAGCGTTGCAATAATTATATCAGCGCATGGGCTTTGTTGACCACCGTTGAACAAAACACGTGTGTGCTTTCATGATTATATTATTCGAGATCCCGACTATTTCGCATTAAGCTTTGTTTGGGTATGTACCTATATGGATATGAGGAAACGTCAAATTGCAAATAAAGTGACAGTGATTCACGTCATATACCTACTCACGTTCCTGTAAGATCTTACATTATGCTACTACTATTACTTATTTTAATGTGTTCCTTAAATTATTTAGGTATGTTAACAAATAGGTGACGACTAAACTTTATTATATAAGTTAAGAAAAATGTTACTAAAATAAATATGATGTGACTTAAAAGTGATCACGACAAAGTTCCTACAAGTGCATAACAATAATGGAAAAATAAAATAATGTTTTGCATGGATTAATGACGAAATTGAAGATGGGGGCGCACGGCTCTAAAGAGAAGCTATACCGAACTAATTCGGAGAAGTATCCGTCCAAGCTGCCTGTACCCAATGACAAGAAGTATAAGATAGCGGTAAATCGTGAGAGATTTGGATCTTTCGGCACGAGAGGTAAGTTAGAAAAGTGGCTGCTACCGCAATACCCCTTGCATTATTGTTAAGCTTTCTCTTTCAGCCATGAAATCCAAACATTTAGTTTATTTAGACATATTAGTAGGCATATAATAATAATACCAGCCCTTTTAATGTCCCACTGTTGGGCACGGGCCTCCCCTCAATTAAGGGGGGATAAGGCCATAATCCACCACGCTGGCCCAGTGCGTGTTGGCGGACTTCACACGACTTTTGAGGGTTTTCCTCACGATGTTTACTTCACTGTTTAGTAAGTGATAATCATGGTTGAAAATGAGATTCGCACAAGAAATCCAGAAATCCCAGAGGTGCGAGCCGGGGTTTGAACCTGCGATCCTTGTTACCGAAGCAAGCGTTCTACCAACTTGGCTATCACTGACACGCTGCTAAATACCTACGAACAATATTTTCCTGGACTAGATAATGTACCAATTAATTTAAATACGCGCGTGTGAATCACATTTCGGCCGAATTGTTGCAATTCCCACTTCAATTATTGTTGTAATGATTTATGGTTTCTATAAAACCGTGTTTCATCGCCACTTAGGGTGAAACACCTTTGACCTTCACTTGTTAACGCGGTTGAACTATGAAAAGTATAGAAAATCAGTTTGTTGCCGCCTATCGTATTTGAGTTCCTTCATCGGTTTCGCGAATTTGTAATAAAAGAAACCTTTACTATTTCATAAAAAAAACCTGCTAAATATAGTTAAAAAAGTAAGTTAGGACTACCTATTTATTAAATGAAAATAGTTTAACGTCCTTATAAAATACTCAATATTATTGATAGGACCGCACTTTATATTATCATTATCATCATCAAGGCAATCAACGGCTGTACGAGGACCTGTACCAAATTCTGTCACTGATCCTAATCTTCAGTTGCCAGTTAGTGGCATGACTAATAAAGGCATTTTACAACAATGAAATTATCACGAGTCCAACACTAACCTTGAATATAAATCAGAATTGCTTAGCTTACACCACCTAGGTCCGTGCGAAATGATTCGCAAATATAAGCGTGAAAATAAATATCGAAATGGACCTTCATAACTAGTGTTGTAGTACCTGCTGCAGTTGGGTAACAAATCCCTATACAAATCTAAACAATCGCATCCGCATGTGAACTCGGCTGGAAGCCATAGGACAGACAATCCGTATTAAGAATAGAGTGTACATTTTTAGCCGCGTCCTTACCGACCGCGCAGCCTCCGCAGTTCTTATCGCCTTTTTCAGTAATCGAGGCAGCCGTTCTTCTTTCATGTTTTGCAAAAACAGAAAGTACGTTGGCCTTATTCTTTTGGGGAGTCTTACAAACGGCAGGTATTTTACCAATGTCAGCAATAACAAATTAAATTAATCAATCAAAACATCTTGTTAGAAATTTTATTGACGATGATGGGCTTTGGATTATACATATCCGGTGACGATACTAATGATCCGTTACTCAGCACGTCAAGTGCGAGCTAACTGTATACTTTATAGTCTACCGTATTTAGACATTTTGTAAGGAGAAATGAAAAGCGCCTCTAGCAGACGGTATTTAAAATTTTCAGTACAGACTATATCAATATCGCGTGAACTAATGTGTCGGACCAAAACTCAGATTGCCGCGCGGTATGTGATCAAACAAGCCCCGCGAGGCAGCGCGATAAGTCAGTTCACAGTTTTCGTAATGTACTTATTTTCAACATAACTTCATTTGGTCTTAAAAACATAGACACAATAAAAAGTACCATAATGTTATAAAGGGTATTCAAGACGTTTGATACTTATAATGTTATGTGTGGAGATATATTTTTTGTAGCTCTACCATAAAAGGTGTTCGATATTAGATAATTCAAAATACCTAAATAATTATTTAAATCCCGTTTTGTCAGATTTTCCAAAGTCTTAATACCTTTAAAAGATGAAATGGTTATCGATTATAATTTATTGACAGTCATATAGGTCATTCACATTGAAAATCTCGTAGGAAGCACTGGAATGTCACTTAATATAAACAAAGTTATTCAAGCCGATAAGGTTACGCTACTACGATTTAAGGTGGGTGTTACTATCAAGCCCAAAACGTAAGATAATTTACGTAGTATGCCTTGATTAACGGCAGTGCTTGCTCATAGAATACTGCGGACTAGGCGCCTTATTTCGAGGTGGTTAAAGGCCAAATTGGCCAAAATCTTTAATTCTATATTCCCGTACAAATTTACATCATGGATACAATGAACTCTAGGAACAACGTTTGTGTGCAAAAGCAATCCATAAATATAGAAGAAAATGTAAATTATCTATACGAGGAATATTATCACGTCGGACATCAAATTATTTCAATAGTTGCCAGATGCGGGAAAAATGATATTCTGTTATCTGACATTTACAATTCGACACAAATGGAAATCAAAAACAGCTGTTGAACGTAGAGCGTCTGTTAACTAGATTTAAAACATACGTATTCAAGATATATTGGTTTCACAGATCTAATTAGGCTTCAGAGAGTAATAGAGATTTTGGTTTGTTATAATAATCGTTTGGGATTTGTTTTCTTGCTTTAGATTGATACCTAGCTGAAACAATTTGCTATACGAATAAAATGTTTGTAAAAAGTGTAATTTTATTTAAGTAGGTATACAATGTAGCTTGCGATATTACCAAAACAAATATCCCATAATATATCCCGTAACACAATAACTGGCAGACGTCGCACAATGGGCATATAACAGTTTTTATGACCACTTTCCTACGTAAGAGTGGATGAATCATGGCACGGAATCATGTGCTCGTTAGTATATTAATTTAATCCACAGAATCATGGAGAATGCGGTTGGCATTATTTAATGGATCACAAAATAAACATTACGTGTGCTTATAGCGATAAGTTGATAAAGGGATTTTCTCTTCCATTTTTTGTGTTATCGCGCCGTCTCGTTCTTCCCACGGGACATCGGCTGAGTGATACGTGAGATAGGTGTCTCAGATAAGGAATTGTTTTGTGAAGTAAACATCTTTATAAGAACCGGCTACTCGATTTAATATGACCTCATGATTCGTTTCGATTCTCATACTCTATAGGATTTTTTATTGAAACGTTTTCACAGGTAGTTTTTGTTGATGACTTGGTGTTATAGCTAGGTTTTAAGCGAGTTAATTTTGGCAAGTCATTTAGATAGATTAATAAAATTAATATTGCAAAAGCGTATACTTACAGGAATTCTTTCGATTCACTGAATCCATTAAAATAATTTTAGCTTCATAATCTAAAATTCTTTGTGTAATCTCTCCAATTGTTACCTCCTGAATTTTATTTTCTTTCTTTTCCAGGGAACGGCAAGAAGCGGGAGAGCGCCCCAACACCGACAACCCCAGCGCGCCCTCCGCCCACCCCTCCACAACCCCAAAGTGTACAAGGTGAGTCATCGCATCCCCTTCATATAGCATATATTGTGATACTGCATAGCGTCGCGAAAAGAGAATCGAATCTTAATGGATGCACGTCGTGAGTCCTGAAGGTTACCGGTGGACCCAAAAATGAATTGGGTGACCATGCAGAGCATTTCATTGTAGTAATAAGACGTGAAAGGTGTATGCAACGTGGACATTTAAGGCCGAATAATATTTACGCGCAGATATACTTAGCATCGGATGTAAAACCAATAAGCAAGACGGAGTGAATTGAAGCGTTAACTTGTGAGCGGTCGACTTGAAACATCGTGGACGCTCCCGAAAGCATCAAGAGAATAGTTTCAGAACAATAAATCAAGTTTGAGATCAAAGAAAGTCTGTCGTCAAGTGCCTTTGGTTCATTTTTCGTCAGAGGCACATTTATAAAATGGCGAAATAGCATTAAAAAAAAATTAAGTCACCTTTGTTGAATCATCTTGTATATATATATATATACCTATAAAGATAGTGACGAAGAACTTCCATCTATTGAAGCCTAAAAAGTAAAATCAAATTAACATTTTCGTACCTAGATATATGACATCTTAATAGGTTCTGCTTAAACGTGACCTTACTTAGTTTCGTAAGTAATCCATTTATAGTACCCACCTACCGTCGTAACATTTGTTAAGTAGGCTTACCAAAATTAGTTCGTACGCATTACGCATTCATTAATTGGCTTTGTACGCCTTCTGAATAAGTTGACAGGAAGGAAGTCACTCGGTGTTGCGTCAATATTTGTCTTGGTTATTTGTTAGGTAACATACGGGGTGGAATTTTTAATCGCACCTGGAGCGAAAGTAATCTAAATACTAGAGAAAGCATATTTTACTCGAAGGAAACATTCCTTTATTTCTAAAATGTAACAAATCTGCATTCAAAGATTTCAACCAACTAAAAATTTCCAACCTGTATAGCAGCTATCTATTAATTGTAAGGTTCAATAGTTGCCTTTTTAAACTAGACAGAGTACTTACATATGTCGAACCGTCAAAATAATGGTAGCTTTGTATTTTTGAAAGGATACCCAGGGTTAACTTGATTTAAAATAAAATTTGACGATGGCATTACTATGTACCTACTTTCAGGTAGGTATAAAGTCAAAGTCAAATCGTTTATTTCGTATTAGCCTACGGGGGCACTTACAAATATTATGTGTACAGCGTTACAACTGTACACAAACACTTGTAAAAACAATATCCGCTGTAAAATAGTCATAGCGATTCTACATAAATTATTTCGTAAGATCTGTTACGCAAGCCATCTTTGAGGTAAGTATCAACAATAGCGCCTGCGCAAAGGTTGTCCTTTGAAAACTGTGTCAGATGGTAACTGGTTCGATCGGCGCACGGGCATATTAGAGTATCAACAGTTGATACGTGGAGCCTTCATTAAACAGATACTTGCTCGGCTTGCTTATACGCAAATTAATCTATAGTACTTATATTGATAAGTTTTAGAATGGTTTTAGTCACGATACATTTAATAGCTTTACTCTACGGCAAAATTGCGCTTTGAAGTGTAAACGATCAGTAAAATGTGATAAATTCAAGGCTTACCTACGAATTTCACTAGTTTTATAACGATTCGGAAGTAGGTTATGCACCTACATATAAGTTTACATCCTTTCAATCGAAGTATATGTATTGTCTGCGTTTCTTAGTTTAATATAATATTAAAGTTGAATTTAAAAAAACAACTTATGTTATAATCCGTGTCGTCTTTGCTTAATCACAGTGTATAGAGTTCATATTAGTTTACAAATAAAGTCCAGTCAATCGTCCCAGTCCCAGTCTTATCTTAGTGAAGTTTTGTAAGAAATATTAACATAAACATACTATTACACAGCCGAGCTTCCTTATAGTTGTGTTCTCATTCTGATAATTATTTATACATGGTATGAATATAAAATCGTCTGTGATGTTAATTTATTAAGTCTTTATGTTTGACATACTTTATTCTCAATACTTCTAGGAAATAAATATTTCGGAATCTGTGTTATTTGAATGTTATTAAGCCTCACAAGGTTGAGGATAAATTACTTATTTAATTCATTAGGTATAAGACTAGGAACGTTGGTATCTAATATCATTATCATGTGGTCTTATCCTTAGCTATTTGGAGTCGGCAGTCACATGCCCAGGTCACGATTTCTCCTCAATCCCGTAAAATGTAGATAGGTATAAACTATAATTATTATAGCAGTTGTTGAAAGATATATACTATATTATTTAAATTGTATTTATTTTTACAGCAAAGAAAAATGGTGTGGTGCAGAAACTGTCGTCGTCACCAGTGGCAGTGCGCGCGCGCACCTCGCTCGCCCCGCCTCCCTCGCCGCGAAAGCCTCCGCCCCACCGAGTGCCTGCGCAGCGGCCTAACACATTACCAACCAATAAAGGTCAGTTGTAATGTTAATTTATTAGCAGTTTTTATCTCGAAATAATTTAGTTGACCATTGTTTAATAAAATATATTTATAATAAGTATTACAATAAATTATACGTAATTTACATATAAGAGTTAATTGTGTTGCTGTTTTAATTGCAAGGTAATTGTAGTATGTGGTTGGTTTCAGTTCTTTTACTAAATTAAAAACTTTAGGTATTAAAGGTTTTTAATATATAATGTTAATGATTATGCTAAAACGGGAGTGGTTGAAGAGTCAGTTATTATATTGATCGGTCAAAAATATTAATAAGTAGCATTACTATAGAATGTGTGTAGTACTACGTGGAACACTATAAATTACATATCACTTAATGAGCATTGTGCTGCCATCTAGCATAGCTATATGTCATATAACCGCTACCGGTGAAGAGCTGTATGTGCGGTTTGAATCTTAGTTTATTTGTTCGTTGGTATAGTTTGTCGTACTTACGACAGATGGCGCTTTTAGTCTTCAATTTTATTTATATGTATCTGAGTATTATAATGTTTTTTTTTTTGGAACTTAAACACAAGGATATAGTCTTTAGTTAGTTAATTATACTAAAATAAATGTATAAAAAAAAACTTAGCCTAGGAAAAAAAGTTATTTGCCTTCTGGCCCTCAAACATAGTTAGATATTCAAAACTAGGCCAAAGAGAAATAAACACTATGTTAGATAATAAGCATTTAATGTAGTATCGCAGGGATGCTCACTATAAGACACTATTAAGCAGTTCGTCTATGTTTTATTAAATAAAAGGGTTTTTAATGTTGATTTAGTACATGATTATACATTGTTTTTCTAATATGACGATTAACGAATAATTACCGAATATTCGGCGCATTCCTAGTTTCAGTGTAAAAAATGTTTACAAGACCGCGTCGTGTTTGGGCAAGCAAGTACCATAGATAGGTACATTGAAAAAGTATTCTCGGCCTGCGGCATACCGACGTACACTATCAGCAGATTTAAAGATTGTAAAAGTGCACATTTATAGGACCTACCAACAGAATATACTACCCAATAGGAAAACCAGACCAATAAAATCCAAGATGCGGTAAACAAACGGAACGGGTTTTAATTACATTCCGTAACGGGACCATATAACATTTATAGTGGCGCTCCTAAAAAGGTGTTTTATTTGCCGTGCCATGTCCAGTTCTAACTTATGCTATTACTGTACTGTGTGTATAGATTGTCAGTATAATATACAGAAACATTTGTTCATACAATTTTATTAAAGTTCTGTGTATGGAGTACCAATGCAATGTGTTGTGTTACTCTTCTATTCACTATTGGTACTGTAGCGACCTCTTCAACCGCGGCACAAGCTACACAGATGGCGCTGCAGACGCAATGTAAAACAATTGACAATTATCAATACAATCCTGAAACGCGCTATGAGAGAAAAGTAGTAGAAGTAACCATAGCTCAACATTTTAGCGCCTACCAAATATCCTCGCTAATTAGGTATGCAGCAGTTTACAGTACAGTCATTTAGAAAATACCTATTTACGTGCAAGCATTTTGGGAAATACGCAAATTTACTAATTATTACTATACTAAACCTAAAATAGTCCGTTTTAAACAAAATGTCGAAAAGAAAGTAGAATTCGCGATTGAAGCAAATTATTTATTAACAAGGTCAAGCCAAGCTCAAACAATGTAATACTACTGTGATGTCGAGAACGAAAGTGTCGATTCTATATTTCTATTAAATCGAGTTCACAATTTTGTTTATAATCTTATACCATATACAGACTGTTGCCGTTGTCTTTTGAAACAACATAAAGAAATTTAAATCGCTTAATGCTTGTATAATTAATATTCAGCTATGCACAATATTGATTGAAATCAGTCTTTTGCATTTTGCAAGGCTGACCTTGCTTAGCGCAGACGCATAGGCGCGTGTCTTGGCATTATATGTGTATCGATAAGTACACTGATGACTTATAAGTGTGTTTAATTGTGTTGGTGATCACACACAGCGCCACGAGGACATGCTCTATCATCAATATTCAGTATCCCAGTTTGCCTCATCAGTTTCTTGTAAAGCAGATAAACGTTCATCAACTTACGCAATTTGAATAACCATCTTTATATCTACATGTGTAGGTGAAAATATAAGTAAATAGCCCGTGCCTAATGTATATTACAAATGAATAAAAAATAGCAATGACGTCACGTTAACACTGCTCAAGTAGAGATTTTAATGCGTGCAATTAATGGAAAAGCAGATGTAATATACATTCAGAACCCACAATGTTGTTACGTGAAGAAGGTGTTACATAACAATATACTTACTTATTGTTTGTTAACGATTGTTTTGAAGTTGGTATAGACTTCACACAGCGATAATGATTTCTTTTATTTCGTGTCTTTTCATAATTATATCATTATTAAAATAATTAAACGAAATTAGTTAAGCTTAAATATATATCGCAAGACGAACACATCAAGTGTACAGTCCCACACTAAGCAACGCTTGTATTATGGGTACCGTACAATGGACTGGGGGGCGAACTCAGTATATAATACTTATATAGATATTAAACATTCATGACTCAGGGGCAAACATTCATGCTCATCACACAAAGCTTGTCCCTACCAGGATTCGAACACGAGACCCTCAGCGCAGAAAGCAGGGTCATAACCAATTGCGCTAATTAGGTCGTCAAACAAGTTACACAAGTGCTTGAGTATACTTAAAAGTACATAAGTACAAGTTACCTAAAAGTACAGTAAAGAGCTGGAAAATAGCCCACCTCAGATATATAAGCTGCAAGAGCGGAGTGCGAAAGGGATTAAATGCATCATCATTCACAGCTTGTCAATAATACAATTCATTTATTTTGATACTACTTACTTCAATTAAAATCTTTATTCACTGAAGCCACGCGTGTAAGTAAAACAATCGTCACGTCACGTTGGAGGGTGAGCGGTGCCCACTGCCCAATGAACGCCAGTTGGTGTTAGATGAAAGTGCCCGCTCAGCACTGGCAATAGGTAAAAAGAGCGGCCGCTGGCGACACTGTCGCACCGGCGCACGCGCATCACACCGCCACGGCCACAACAAGCGCCGCATTCACACCCCAGCTCTTCAGTGCTGTGCTCATTAAGTGAAATTAGTGCTTAGACACATTATAAATAAACATTTTAAACCAATTTATTTGAAACTTGGGTCAGTTGTGTTCTAGCTGCCATAGAACCAGTATGCAATAGTGTTAGTGCTTAGTTTAGCCAGTTTTTATACTTTAGTCTAGTCTAGGATAATACCGTTAAACGGTGACAATGAGTCCGCTCCACAAGTTTGTGTCGTTTTTTCAAACTGACACAAAAAACAACCAGAAAAACTTGATCCATCATAAGATATTTTCAAGTGAACTGAATATTTGTGTTGGCGGTGAGGACTTGAAGAACAATCAGTGGGGAACTATCGGTGCATATAGAAAATATAGAGGTAAGGTGGATGGTGCTTGAACAACTAAAGTATTTAAAGCGATCTCTTGAATCGCTTAATATTATATTATATTTTATATATCCTAAGGTCTTTAAGTATTCATCTATATTATTTCTAAATGGCACCTGCTTTCGTATGATAAATATTACTCGAAATATCACCCAGAGGTTGGTAGCAAGCCTACTAACTTTTGCCTACGAACAGAGAATCAATTTATGCAATCATACATTTCATATTATTTTTATTAATATTTACATTCTTGGCACAAATATTGTCTTGTCACTTTTTCTTGTCAAGATCACACGTAGCGCAAACAAATATTGAGAATTCCAACAATGATGTTCAGTGAACAAACTTCCTTGACCTTAATAATATTTACAGGAAACGCTTACGTTTGAAATACATGGCTCGGATTAACTAAATGCATAATGTAGGCACAACAAATCAAGTGAAATGTTGGTGCGTTATTGGCATTAATGCATTAGAGTGGCTGTATTCGGACGGATGCGCATTGCCATTTATAAACGATCGCCAGACGATGTGGGTGGCATCACCTCTTTCCCCTTGTTTTGTTCGTCTGCATTGTCTCATGTTTTATTAATGAGACCAATTAGTTTTGCGAGACCTTCTGAAAGATTCGTTCCATGCTATTGTATAGATAACTAACATAAGTCCCATGAAGTAGTTATGTAATTATTATTATAAATATTACAATTTCCAATATCATTAATATTATATCTAGGTGGAGTAATAAAGAGGGTGATATGATCCGTCGAGTTGTCAGTTTTGTAACTAACGCTGGATGTGTTTTTGCTCACCGTGGTGTCACTAATTAACTTCCAACCAGAATATTGTGTTCGCGAAGATATTTGGTATGAATTGCCCGACGCAGCAATTGCCCGAGTAAAACTGTAATGATTGCGAAAGCGCCTACTGTGGATAGTTTTTCGCGGAAACTTTCTACATTACTTAGTACTTACAAGATTTACAGTTGACCAAAGTGACATATAAGCTGATGCTTCATTGTAATTAAAATAAGTTACGATACACACGTGATCGTTTGTATCGTAACTTATTTCAATTACGCACCTGTATTATTTTAGTAAGATTTTTATGAATACTAGCAGTGCCTGCGACTCCGAACGCATGGCCGAATGTATGTATAAATTAACGTGTTTAATAGATGTATCTTATCAAATCCTGATTTGAAGATGCTAGACTAGAGGCATTACAATAATTAAAATATTTACAGATTCACATATGCAATAGAATACATTTGCAACGTATGATATAACAAATGAAGAACTCCAAAATTTCCATTTTAATATTATGAAACCGGTATGATTCGTGTCAATACACTCTCGTGGGCGGTTTATTCTTTCAATGGAAGAAAGTATGTCTTACGTATCGAAGGTGTGGGTGGATTCTTGATTTTGAGCAATTTGCATCAAATTAGTTTTTTTCGATCTGAGTGTAGGTTTCGAACAAAATTATACCTAAAATCTCCCGTCGCTTGACATGTCAATAGTTTATATCGATAACCCAAAACTGTTATTGGCAACATCGATGATGGTGCAATTAAAATGATGATATAGCTATTTAATGTTGCAAGCATTAATGCGTCAACCATTACTACATATCTCGGTAAAAATAATACGTTACTTCCAGTGTAGTTGTCATCAAGTAGCCTAATCTCTTCCTTTATAAGCCGGTCTCAAAGCGCATCTCCGGGAATCCCATCATTGAAGACACTCCCACACTATATTTATTGCTTCCTTTATTTATACATTGTTCCGTGAAATTCTTTTAAATATTCGGCCGCTAATTGGTCGGTTATAATATGATTTCACTGTCATTCGTAGTTAATTGATACAAAACGGTGGTGTGACAAGGTTTTTGCTCTTGATTCGAGGCGCATAAATTTAAGTGCCTGCCTATCTTAGATTATGTAATTTAACATGACAGCGTTGTGCAAACTCTTATCGCCTTTAGACCGAAGCAACGTATTCCAAAACCGGCAGCTCCATTATCGGCTGTATAAAATTATCGTTCCTTAATTGCCGAAAGTTCTTATAAGTACATAAATATTCCAGTTTGGCCATTAGCACTTGTGTTACGCTTTGAACTCAGTGTAGATTTACATCCATTTCGGGCTGCTCGTTTTAGCCGCGTCACCAATTAATGCATTTTTTCGTGTCTCGCCTTATGATTTTCTTTCTTTTTTTATCTTAAGCACTTCCTTTGTCTCATGTGATAGCACATGTTTAGTGTTATATTTTTTTTCTGTGTAACATTGTTTCAAATACTTATGTGTTATTTATTTATTTCTAATCAAGATCGATAGAAAATGAAATCAAATACTTAACTTGCTTGCGAGGATGATACAGGTGATTCTACCTGATTATTGTAGGTACTTTTTTATTATGTATTATGAATTACTTTTTTTTAGATACAATCTACATATCCTTGAGCAGTTTTTGAGTAGGTAAACGTGGGAGTGATGCTTGATTTACATGCGATTCACTTTCTTTTGTTACTGACTCATTGACGTCAGATTTCACTTTGTATCAGATTTAGTCCAGTTTGTAGTATATATGAATAACAATATATAAAAACTAAAAATGTATGATGATTAACTCGATTTAAAACAAGTTCATTAGACTAACTCTGAATTTCGGCCACATTATGACTCCATTCGTTCCGCACCTCTATCTCTGCAGTAACATTCAGTAAAAAACCGGGTTTCTAATAATTAACGATTTACAAATAACAATCGTGCACGCTAACGTTTTTTTCACGACTTATATGGACGGAACACGGAAATGTTTGTATGTGTTTGCAATGATAACCGTTAACGAGACCCGGCCGCGTTAGGCAGGCAGGTCACCTCAGGTTTTCAGTCTTAACGCTCCATTACGCAAGCCCAGTAACCGATTGTTTGGCAACTAAACCGCTATATGCTTAATAAATCTTGATATACCATTGTTTCTTTGTCTCGGCTGATATTTCAATGGTACGGCGCATCGCGGGTGAAATCAACGAGAAGTCGTTGAATGATGCGTTCTACATACTGTGCGAAAATAGTTTTATTTAACGCCAAGTTGCGAAATTTTGTAAAGTAATTAACACATCTAGCGGTTGCAATTAATTTTAAAATCACAGACTAGCATTAGCAATTCTTGGGAGGTTCGCTAATGTCATTAAATTTGTAGTTGGGTGGTGCACAATAGGTTATTCGTCATCGTTGTAATTGACTCGACTTTATTCGATAACAAATAGGGCGGAAGCCCTAGATCAGGACGTGAAATTCAAAATTTCAACGGTTTTTAGTTTTTCTTTTCGAAAAATTTACATATACTATATGGGTCGTAATTTTTTTTTTGCTACTACGACATAACTACAGTTAGTAATAATAGCGGTATTTAGAAACCCTGTAGTATTATATCGCTTTAGGTAAATTTGAAAACAACATTAATGCATCGAGGCATCTAATGCACATTGCCAATGTCGAATAAACTAATTTACATTTAAAATATGGACCTGTTATTTGTAAAATTAAAAACCATCAACATTTTTAATTTCGCGCCATGACCTAACGCTTCCACCTTAAACCTTAATCTATTAAGGGGGAAGCTCTGGGTCAGGGCGCGAAATTCAAAATGTCAATGGTCTTTATCGTAAAGATGTCCAAATTTTTCGTAAAAAAATAAAAACCATTGACATTTTGAATTTCGCGCCCTGACTCTGAGCTTCCACCTTAAGCCCAAACATTCATGTACACATACATGGGGTACGTGTCTATAACTATTTCTAGTGACCGTGAACGAAAATATATATCGTTAATATCGCGATATCCGCTCCGACAGGATAAAATCTGGCAACAAACTTCCACGTTTCATATTTATTGACACAAACAGACCGCTAAATCAACACTTTTTATGAATAAAATTTCGTACACTTACCAGTGTGCAGCCATAATATTTGGATAACAACATCGGAAGCGGTTGAGTAGTTTCAAAGTGTCCAAACTCATAAAAAATATAAATATATTGTCTAGGTTTTCAAACTTTCTCTCAATATCTATTTTTTACACTTCTTGAATAGTGTTTTTAGGCAACTGTAAAAACGTTTTGTAATAATGTTTTGATGATAGCATGTTGAATGTTCCTATTACGAAACAGTAAATACTTTTTTATTATCAACCTTATAAGGTATCATTTGCTTTAGGTAATGCTAGTGAGAAGTCATCTCACTTGTAGCGTAAGTAAGTAATAGTTTATATTTACGCTATGTTTCATCTGGTAGAGGCTAATTACAACAATTTAATTGTCATCTATACTAATATTATAAAGAATAGTAAACTTTGTTAGTTTGTGAGCATGGATGTAGGGTAATCTACTCATCTGATTCTGATAGT
The DNA here is from genome assembly GCA_905333125.1 of Pheosia tremula. Classification (NCBI taxonomy): domain Eukaryota; kingdom Metazoa; phylum Arthropoda; class Insecta; order Lepidoptera; family Notodontidae; genus Pheosia; species Pheosia tremula. The sequence continues at coordinate 5,321,488 of HG995404.1, read as the reverse complement.
TCTTTCGTTAACACGAAGACACATTATTCCGGAGAGCTATAGGCTATTCATCATGGAGGGCCAGCCAGGCAGAAGCTGGTATATTATAAAATAGAAGAAAATATAAGTGTCATAAAGATACCTAAAACGTCCAAAGAACTCGGAAGCGGTATTATCAATTTTGGCATCAAATTGAAACATTAAAGTGTATCGATATATCAATATGGATGCGCCTGAGCGGCCAGATGCGCATTTTATCGTTTCTGGCTAGTTTTCAAGTGCCGAAAACCCATTAGAGGTGTATTAGTGATGGGAATAACCGACTGATAATGGCTGTTTTGCACTCATTTGAATTAAATTATCGGTGAGGTTTGGTACCTTCAAATTATTTATTTTTTGAATAGGTACCCTTTGGGAACCGGACTTACCTACCATAGAGTTGGTTTTATGTACAATGTGTAGAAAATATTATCTGATTTAAAACTATAAATTAAGCTAGGTAATGGCCACGTCCAGACCGACAGCGCGACCTCGCGAGGCTTGATTGGGAACATGCCGCGCGAAAGCCGACAGAGGTAAATTACACTTGTCAGCAAACGTATACCTCGGGCGCGTGGTGCGCTGTCTAGAACTGTTCATCATCTATCTATGGCAATACTTAACATCACATACATACTTATATGTATAAACAATCATGGCAATCAAAGAACACAGCAAATGGAACAAATGGTAATTTGTTCGTTATTAGATTTATAGTTCCATTGCAACGTTAAATGGAACTACTCGAAAAAAAGTATTACCAGTTCAATGGAACAAACGTCAATGGACGTAGTGGGAACGATCCGTTATTATTTCGCTCGTATTACACGCCATAAACTAAATTTTGGTGCATACTGCAAACAACTTAACTTCATTTCAGGCTAGCCCGCTTATCTCGTTCACCCAGCTAACCGGTATTTTATCGCTACACCGTTGTTAGCTGTTTTTCAAGGAGTTTTGTTGCCTATCTATGCTAATGGTACGGCCCATTAACCAACTTTTCGTTTATCAATACCAAAATATCGTTCGTGATTAACGAATCTATTGTAGAGTTAGGTAGGACTGGTAGGACAGTTCCAATCTAATTAGCTATGCCATTTTGTATTAATTTCTATCATGAATCAAATGTATGAGAAAATGAATTATCTCTATTTATGTTTTTTTAAGTGCATTTTTCCCATGTTTTTATAGTTATTCTGTTATTCGGGGCGGAGGCCCACGTGTTCATAAGTTATAAATGGTGTTACTAACACGAATTTGTTTTACGTATATTGATAAATTTCTCTACGTAGGGTCTAGAGTTTTTATTGAGTATTTTGTAAACATAAATATGTTATAAATACCCATCAAACCATGTTTGAGGCATCTTATTTTCATTTCACATTATTCGAAAATAATCAAGTGTCCTTTAAAATATTTTGTGATGTGTGTATTTTATTTGAGTAACAACGAGAATGCTTTTGTTTTGTAAAGAGGGCTGTCTCTTATGAGAGTTACGATATTTCTATCTTGATTTAGTGTGTGTGTGCATATTTCACCATTACGTTATCTACGGTAAATAGTTACATACCTTATCTACATCCGATAGTACTCGTATTATTTTGCATAAGTTGATAAAACATGACTTCTTACAGAGTCCACAATTGTATAATCATGCGACATCTATTTTCGTAGGAACGTTTGCATTCATAATTCACTTTGCTACATCAAGGGTAATCTGCCCTTGTATCGTTTTGTTTACAGTCATTTTAGTCTTAAATCTGTTGGAGAGTGCCCTAACTTTAGATTGTTTGAGTCAGCGTGATGAAGTAAACATCGGTTGAGTAATACTACGAGCCCTTGTTCCCGGCTTTCTTAGCGTAAATGCATTAATTTAGCTCGGATAGTCGTGCATCGTGCTAATGCTAATTGACATAGACAAATGGTAGTGTTGCGAAATTAATTAAATTGCATTCAATTGTTTTTTTCTTGTAATTTAATAAATTATGAATATGATGAAATGTCAGAGTGCACGAATACCATATTTAAAATTATTACAATGAATGATGTCCTCCTTTATTACGATCCGATTGTGGTTAATATATGATCTAAGTATACAGGGGCTTACAATTTGTCATTTAAAAATGTTTTTTTTTCTTAACTACAACCGGATTAGGACGCGATCTCAACTGAGAAGAATAATATGAGAGTAAATCTAATATGTTTAAAGCAATTATATGTACGCAAACTGTAAATGATTATTGCGTGGTTGCTGTTAAGTAATAATGTATGGAAATGCAAATAAAAAATATTAGTATAACCATGCATGCAACTTCCTATTTCCATAAAAAATGTAAAACCGTATCATTACCTGTGCACGCGACTTCATACCTATGGACTTTATTTTCTGAGTGTCCGGGGAACCCTTCTGCATGGCTATTGGCTATCTTTTTGATCGTCAGTGACAATCAAGCTTCAGTTGTACACCGAACTTTGATGATAACTGAGAATTTCATTGGTCCTTATATGACCATGCCAAGTTTCATGACAATTGAATGTGGATTTTGAGATAACTACAGTTGCTGGGCTGTCCCGTACCCATTCATTTGCTGAAAAAAGCAGCCTTATGTTAACCCGGGCTATAAGTCATCACCATGTTTCATAAACATCAGTCAAGTAGTTTTCTCGTACAGCGCGAACCGACAGGCAGAGAGATAGACGGACAAAATATAAAAAAATGGATTCTCTGTATAAATAATTATGTAAAGGTGTATAACAACTTAATAGCTGTTTCGGTGAACTTCGTACCGCCTCAAAATCAATATTGTCTTTATTATTAATATTATGTTAGTGATTTTCTCCCATGTTGTAACGCGTAGACAAATTCAAAAACTCAATGATCATAAAAATCGGCCCACACGTTATTTAGTTTTAAATGGTGCAACTCCACGACTTTGTTTTATATATATATATACAAAGATAAACACGACCAAGATATGGTCTTAATACACTCGTTCATGCATAGATTATGTCATAGTATTCGTTCCGATTTATTTAGTGAGGCAACAATACAAATATAGCTGTGCTAAGTGCATAGTTCAATATTGATGTCAAATTACGTAAAGTGATAAATGCTCTTAAACTAACCCAGCGTAATAAATAAACATCAACATGTCGATGGTAAAAGTACGTTAAATACAGTGCGATTCAGAAAAGTGCTACTACACTTGACGCTGTGCTTCTTTAGCGCATTTATAATCATTATGTGAAGTCACAATTTCAATATGTATTTTTTTAATTTGCTCGCTAAATGTTTACCATTTGGTAAACATATGTATATGGTATGGTTAGAGCATTTGCTCTAAAGAAGCACAAGTTCAAATTGTAGTATACCCTTTCCAATTCACGCTGTATATGTGGTATGTAAGGCAGACAGCTGCACACCGCATGATCTTATCGCGACAACTTTCTGTTATTTTGTACGTGTTTTTATTTAAATTGCGATATCAAAATTTGGAGAACAGTAACAAAAGAAACTGGGAGTTTGAATTGATAAGTCAATGATAGTGTTTAGTTAAACATTGGTACGTATATATATGATATATACTCATTGAGTAAATCAGATTCTTTTTTTGTGTTTAGTTGTATATTACATGGATTAAATTGATCTATTATTCACTAGCTTCCCCGGCGAACTTCGTACCGTCTCAAAATTATCTTCTTTTTGTGTTTTGAATTTGTATCACGTTTTAATAGTTATTCTGCTAATCGGGGAGGAGACAATTTCAAAATTTTAAAGATTATAAAAATTGGCCCGGGTACCTTCTTGAGTTATAAATTGTGTAACTAACACGACTTTGTTTTATATGTGTAGATTATTACAAATGCAATTTAGAAGCGAAGGTTTAAAGCTTATACCCTTTCCGAATCACCCTGTATATATCATTATACGCGTTATATTCGTACCGACCAATACTTTTTTTTATCACTTATAACGTGATCACGCGCAGGCGTTAATCATAATTACGGTGAAATAGTATAGTGCCGGCACTCGATGTCTAATTTACAAGTATCGCAACTGATCATGCCCATTATGAGCGCATAATTGTAACAGACTATTTGATTAATTGCTAGTTTGTCGTACGACGATCATGCGATCATGTTATGCCAAAGCTTTTTCGGTAGGTAACGCCTTAGCATTTAGTGTCAGAATCTAACCCAAATGTAACCATACATTTTCCCAAAATGAAAACAGTTTGATGATTGCTCTCAGGGTCAAAAAAATACCTGCTAATCATTCGGAAAAGCAGAATGTATTTATATACAAAACAATGTTTAATAACGAATTCGGGTTAAGAGTGAATCCAAACCTAGTACTAGCTGGTCTGATTGAGAGGTTTATTTTATTAGACTTAATACTTCCCAGTACGTCTTGTCAACCCTAGCCGACCGATATGACAAATTGTCCGAAAATAGAGTTACGATCGTCTTTTATTTCTTAGTGCGCCGCACAACACTACATTTAGTGCGTCACAAAAACAGATTTATAGATACCTGATTGTAAGCTTGTTGTTTTTTTTAAACTTCTTCAAAAATAGGCAAGAATGATGACGCCTATGAATCATTTTTAGAGCTTATGTAATTGGCATCTGTGAGTAACTATCTGTACCGACCGTTTGGCTTCTAAAGCGTGACTCGGTTAACTCCTTTTTCCATTCTGATCTAAACGTCAATCGATTAAGCGATTTAGGGCTGTCCTATAACAATAAAGGATAGGGAACCCTATAACAATAAAGGATAGGGAATTCTCTTTAAATTAATATATCTAGTGTGTATAGTCGATGTAGAAAAAAAAGGTATTAATAAAAAATGCTTATCGATATGGAAGGATTTTTTTATTTTTCTTTTACTTCAATCAACAAAACGGATATCCCGTAAATGCTTACAATGGGTAATTTTTTTCAATGTCGCTTCACTCAATCATTGGTGTGTCTATCGGTGCGTTTAGGCGCCGACGCGCGGTTCCGTCCGACCACCGGACTATTTACGTACCTTTCATTAGTTCTGAGAAGCAAACACGCGGGGAAGTGAGGGTTTTTGTATCGGAAGTTGTTGCATTCGTTTCTTTTCACACTGTGCCACGCCAGTGCGATTCTGTGTACCGCGGTACTTTTATGTTCCAATCATACCGGAGGGTTGATACGGAACTGTTGAGAATTTATTTGATGAAATTGATTTTGTTGTCTGGAAGGAATTTCGCAATAAACCAGCCAACTGCAAATTAATTAAATTAGAACCATTACATTCATTGTATAATTTGGTGTGCATTGAAAAAAAATATCGCTTATCATTAACAAACATTTTGACTACTAGTTACACAAATATTGTGACTTGCAAACTATGTGCTCGTGAAAAAATAATGGCTGAAACACATTAAAATCCCAAATATTACCAAATTCGTATTGACAACCTGACACTGATTACGACGGTGTGACGTCAGAACGTATGAACCAACCAGAGCGTTCTTGATCACGTGACCGAACAAAAAAAAAATTTATGATTTTAATGAAAATGATCCATATTTTTTAAGAAAATTGAAGACTAATAGTTATATATAAAGCTATAATATTTTAGGATGGCCATTCATCATTCATACAGTCAAACGTGAAAATTTATACTTACTTACCTTATTCTTATCGATATTTGTTGACAAAATTATATATATTTTTAAATTTTAATCAAGTGGTAAAGCTTTTACAACTTCGATACCTTTATTTAACGCAGTAAGTAAAACAAGTATGGAAGTGATGGTTAATCCTTTTAAGTGTTGTTAAGATGCGTTTTTGATGTGGTAACATGAAAACAGTATCGGTTCTAGCTTGATGTACTCTTACGCAGAATGTAAACTGAGTGGCTCTTTGATCTCGCACTTCGAAACAGATTGGTAGAGTCGTCGATTGTATTTCAAATATGAACAGGCGACTCTACAAGATTTTACTAATTCAGGAGTACTCGTACATTAATTCAGTAAAAGTATTAGTCATGGAAGAATTGAAAATGTAGAAACTAAATAGGTACATACATTTGTTGTTTAACTATATTTACCATGGCTCTATCTATACATATAAATAAAATTGGAGTGTCTGTTTGTAATATTAAAATAACCGCTTTTTACTAAGTGCATTTGAATGTATACATGGTACTTACTTATACCAAAACAACATTTTTTACAATTTTTGTCTCTCTGTCTGTCTGTCTGTCTGTCTGTTTGTTCCGGCTAATCTCTGAAATGGCTGGACCGATTTTGACGGGACTTTCACTGGCAGATAGCTGATGTAACAGGGAGTAACTTTTACTTTAGAAAAAAAAATAGGATCTCATGAAAAAAAATAAAACCAATGTTGCAGCTCTGCGCCTGATTAAGTTTGATAGCAACAACCTGCAATGCATCCCGCGGGCTCAGAATGTGCGAACAGGCTGTTGCCAACGGTTGTGTCTTTGTTAAATACCTCGCGGACGAAGTCGCGGGTAACAGCTAGTTTATACATATAAAACAAGTCGTGTTAGTTACACCATTTATAACTCAAGAACGGGAGGGCCGATTTTATGACCTTTGATTTTTGAAGTGGTCTCCGCCTCGAATAGCAGTCGAATAGCAGTCCGAAGTTCGCCGGGACCGTAACTTAAATAAATATCCCTATTCTAATATACCAAGAGATTACTTTGAAACTCAGCAATGCTTGTATTATGGCCCGGGGACATACCAAGTAACACCCAGACCATGGCAAAATACAAAAAGATAATTTCCAAAATTTGCTCACACGGGAATCAAACCCGCAACTACTGGTGCCTGTGAGTGACCTGAGCGGCCTACGCTTCAACCATTAGCATAGAACTAAAATAATCGAGGAGTATTTTTTGGTTTATACATTTTGATATAGGCTTTTAGAGTCAATATATAAAAGTAGTAACTAATAGTATAGTTTGCGTATAATGGTAGGTACCTACCAAATCTATGTTACGGAAAACACGGCGTTATCTATGTCAACATAAGGATTGTACGGATGATATCCACAGTCCATGTTAACTTTAATAGCATGCAAATATAACAAGATAATATTTATGAGCGCCTTTAGTATTATGATCGAGCTGTGTATGGTGAAAACACATACCTATATCTATAGTTATATATAAACAAGAAACAACAAGGTTTTACGCATTAATCACTTTATTGACGGCCAGTAAATACGCGAGCAGTGTCTACTCTATGTACTCACATACTCCATGAGTTATCGTACATATCGAACTATTTTAGACTCGTATTTAAATTTCAAACTGCAAGGTGTAATTTCAGCAGTGTTTAGACTTGCCAGTTCCTTTATTCAGTTTTCAGAGAGAATTAGCCTGAGTTATGGAGCGTCTGGGGCCAATTCTGTTTGGCATTCGTATACATCCGTCCGGGAACGTGCGTCGATTTCTAAATTATTGTGTTCCCTATGTAATTCACTGCCCCTATTTTGAAACTCACTTTTTGACCTGAAAAAGTTTATAACTTGGCTTGCGCATTTCCTATCTTATATATGTCAGGTGTAACCAAAATAGTGTAAATTATGTATGATATTTTTTTACACAAGGCGAACCGGTAGCGTTTGACTGTGCGCTTAGTACGGGGTGTCATTTTTAATGGTCTGGTACTATGATTTATTTTTTCGGGAATACTTATTCAGAATCAGAATCAGAATATTTTTTATTGGCGTAGACCATTATGTACAGTACTTATGAAGCTACTATTATTCTTATAACCTACTGTTGGACCTATTAAAATATTTTACAGTATTATTGTTGTGTGTTTTTGATTAGCAATAGATTTTTTCGATTTACTTCTACAAAATAATAGTTATTGCTGTATTGTTTTAAACTGATACCTATCTTCTCACAGATGAGATGGTTGCGATGAAAAAAAAAAAACTTAATTCTATTTTTATTACCAACGCTATTATGGGACCGTCCCACGCCAGTTGCGAAGTTCTTTCTAAACACTATCTATAAATGAGTGTATTCTCTGCCTACATGTACGTGAGATTGGGACAGTCGCTCAGGTGGGAGCCAAATGCTAAATAACAGTCTGGCATTTCGCACATTGTTCCTTAATTACTGAGCGTCCGTAATATTTTTGTTCTTGGACTTTGTTAGTAAAACAGAAAATACTAATAATGAAAAAAAAAATTCAATAGGTACTCGTAATTAGAATAAGGTACATCTTTCATAAAAAGTTTCCTGACTAGTAACTTTGAACTTTCAAATGTAGTCTGTGGCGTCGGTCACGAAAATTTGGCACTATGTCGCTGATCATCCTAGAAACATACCTTTTCATTTTAACCCACTTATTACAAATCTACGTTTTAGCAATTACGTTCACGTCTTCATTCACCATTTGAAATTGAAATCATTGTTATTTGAATTGATCGGCTGCTGTGGTCACGTCGGCGAATACATATTGATAACACGCCACGTGCTACATAGCCCGGCTAGAATGCTAAATAGTCCACTTTATTACGACGAGCTTAGTATACGTCACGCGACGCAATGTACCAACATATTGACGTGTTTAACATCGAAATTACATTTAACATCAGTAGGAAATCGCCCGTATGAGGTCAGAATTATTTTAGATAACAGTATGTAGCTGCGTTTTTCTATATTTTATTTACGGCACGTATTTGCATGTGGCATTAAGAGTTAAGACCTTTGTTTAATATCATTAAATTTCGTAGATTATGTATACCTATGTAAAGCTAGGCTCAGCCAGAAATATTTTTTTTAGAAAATTGTAATAGGTAATTATAGTAATAATCAGTTTTTCTACAAATATTTAAGTGACTATAACGATCTGTTTTGGGTCAATACTCACCAGTGTGTTCTGAACGTTATAATTAACCGCTTCCTTTCGTTACCCACACGGATACTTAAGTAACGAGAAACGTCTCTAAATGGTAATGCTATGTAACCAGCCGTTAGTCGCTATACTTTTACTTGACCATAATCTAGGAAATCCTGACCAAAGGGCAAGTTAAACTAGTCGATAAGAAAGCAGCTTCATGTATAGTGAATTATTTATTATTTTTTTCTAGCGTCAGCATCTTGGATAAGATTGAACGGATAAGAGTGAACTTAAAAATAATTATTCCAAGTGTCTGCAATTGGTTTGAGCATCCTCGAGTTGTTTCAATATCAATATTACTAATAAGCATTGAACATGGTATTATTGTCGAGGTTAGTTGTATGTGCCAAAACAGAGATGATTCGAGCCCTATATGTAGATGCAAATAATTAAATGGCATCAAGCCACAATTTCAATGGAAGTGGCAAGATTCTAAATCATTGTAGAAATTAAAGGAGTATTTAAATGTTTTGCAGATAAGTTACACTTTTGCCTATGTTTTCCATACTTTGTAAAATAATGTTTGGTTTCTGTTGACAAAAGTAGCCGAGAGTATCGCCAAAAGCATTTAGAAATAATGTACCCACATTATTATACTTGGAACGATGGCAGTCTATGCTTAAATTCATAGAACGTTAAGCTTTTTCATCGATATAATGTGATGATGATAGCAGCAAAAGTAAGGTGATATATAGCTTGGTATGCTTTTATTATTCTGCCAAGTACCAAGTTCGTCTTGCATGATAATTTCGGTTTTATAGCTTCAAAAGCATGTAAACCGGGTCACGTATATGCTGTACGCTACTTTCAGCTCTTCGCTTAAAGACATTGTTGCAGATTGCGACCTTAAGGCTTTAACCACACCATTCAGTATTTAACGGAAATAGCTCGCACGACATTTTTCTACTTTAAGGAATAAGTATAATTATGTAATTATTTTCTTCATGGACCTGTATTATGAATGTTAAGGTTAAATAACAGCTTTCTGTACAGTTGAGAATAAAATCCACACTTATTTTGTAATTGGAATCATTTTATTCTGTTATAGAAAGTAATGAATAATTTCGAATGTAGAATTAGAATCTGAATATTTTTTACTCACGTAGACTTACGTAGACGTTAAATACAGTCCTTATGAATCGTCAAAGGTTACAAAATATTATTCTACTTTACCACCCCTTCGGAATGCCGTTCCTAGTGTAGCACTATTATTTTCCTTCTTTGTTTCTACACATAATACTTGTTTGTGAATCTCGCCTAGCTTCCATTACTGTTGTAGGCAATCTTATCTAACATGGGAACGACTATCAGTAGCGGCTCTCTTAGCATACAATGGGTCATTGCCTTGATTAGTTTCTAAATCATTTGCATATGGCGGACGACGTCAATTTACAGTTTTAGAAGGTGGTTCTATAAAGATGCCCTATTAGGAATTGATTTCCCTTTACAAATGTTTGATATAGTTATTAGTTTATTAACCTTGCCTGTGTGCAGTGGGTTCGAACTTCGAAGGCTTTTGTTAGGTGGGATTTAGGTGTTGGCGGAATCTTAATCCTTTGGGCCGCCTTGAAGGTTAATAAATATCTCAGAAAAGATTTTAAACAAAACTTCATTTAGTTGCGTTGCTGATGCACAGATTAATTTATTCATAAAAGATAGTGCGAAACATCCATATGTAACGTTCTCCATATAAATAAGGACAGTGTTATATTCAGCAGCAGGCTGCAAAAGACTTGAGAGTTTATTCACCGCATAAAATAACTATTTGTTTATGCGCTCACGCTATCAAAATTACAAATATTCCCGTGACGACGCTAATGTAACTAACGCACCGGTAACTTACACGCATGAATGCGTTTGTATAAAGAGATCGCATCTGCGAAATTGTAATGCACATTATAAGTGTGAAGAAAGTCAGTTTTTCCAAAGCATGCATATGTATGGTGCGCGCGCGCAGACGAGGGCGGCGGACCGCGACTTGCGGCGCGGGTACACTTGTTCGGTTTATTTAGGGAGTAATAAAATGGATAGTTGAAACGAATCCAATTTCTTAAACATATTTTATATCTATCGAGATCACCTTACGCATCTTTTGATGTTCAGAATTAAAATCGCATGTTTTTATAGTCCTAAATTTATCGTGCAGCTAACAAAGTCTTATGGCGTTAAAAGCAAAAAAATATTTATTTAGCTTACTTTCTTCACGATGTTTCTTATCAACCTATTGCAAATACCCTTTACAGTATCTTACGCTGACGATTCTTATCTTGTAAACCAGCTTAATACAGATAATGTCTCTTTTCTCCCCATTCATAATTCAACGCGAACACAGACCGCTTACTGAGCATGACAAGAGTCTATTCAATGCAAGTCTCAAACCTTGATTGCGTCGTTGTGATTGCAGGTACCGCCGTTATCTTAGCTCAATTATTCACTGTCTATCACTCTTATATCAACTCGTATAAAGTTTAGATTCCGTCAATAGAGGTGTAATGCGTTTTTGTATCCTTATACGGAACTAACGGATGCATTCGCCGAGGTATTCTTTACACGTCACAAATAGTTACCGTCGCGTTTACCGAGGCCTAGGCTAGCATGCTTTAATTGACACTCTAATGATGCCTTTTAAGTAACATGCGATAAGAAACATGTTGAGCTAAACGTGAATGAACCGATTGTTCTTGCGGCTCCGTAGATCGTAAGACAATAGCACATCTTGAGAAAGTCTGATAAGTTTGCTCCAAATCGGAGATTGACCGTGACGCTACTACTTACTCGCGGTTAGTTTATTTTTTTCGCGCTATGGGCTTTATGGTTCATTCTGCCGTTAATGGTGTTGCTGGCACGCAATATTCTTTTTTTTTATGAAATATAAAATTATGAATAGTTTTTCTGCGACCATAGTTATAATGGTTAGTGTTAATGTGTACCGTTTGTAGGCGTAACTTAAAATTATTTAATGTGGTTAAAATTGTCTAATACCGACCATGTTTATTATCCTTAATTGATATAACTTAATGTTAGAACTGTAACAGTCTTATCAGATAACTTGAAATTGTTGAAAGTAACGTTATTTATTTTAAAGAAACAAAGAGATAAATAATTTTGGTGTACGTATACGAAACATGTCCATTAAGCAATCCAGTTGAAAAATAACGGGAATAATTTACTGTATACATTTATACAATTTCATAAGGTGGACAGTTAAGTTATTTTTTAAAGAGGCGAAGTATGAATAAAAGTGTCAGTCGCGATAAATTTGCAAATTAATGGCTGTGCTGATGGACGCGGCTGCAGTCGTCAGGTGTCCTATCTCGTTCCTCAACTTTCCTCGCTACGGCTGGCAGGTGCGTTGAACCGCGCGGTTCAAAGGGAAAAGTTTCGCGCGTTCGTGCAACGTATACAAAATATGCAAATAGGCATCAACAGCATAAATGTTTTTGTTGTTAATCCTTAATCTACTGTACAATTAGTATTCTTGTATTCCGGAATGAGGTGCCAACTTTCCTATTGGCAACATTTAAGACCTCAAGGGCCCTTCACATCCTTGATAAGTAGTGTCACACCGCCAGGGATACTACTTCTTGATCGGGCCCAATGAAGAAGACCGTTCGAATACCGCAACGGACGCAAAACGTCAGTTCAACACACAGCGTGACTCTGAACGCACGTTCGGAACGTCCCTTGTTACATCTATTTTGTTCGTACCGTGTCGAATGTTTGGGCAAATATTTGCACTGCAATATGGGTGTGCATACCGGTGAAGTGTTGATCGAGTGCAGTGAATTAAACAAAATATCACACATTATGAGCTAGTGGCAAATAAAACTTCGCAAATGTTTGTGGACGGAAGAGGTTAGTCCTTGTTAATACACTTAAGGATCTCGTCAAATTAGTGTCGTCGCTCGACGTACGTCAGACTAATAGAGAAATTAAGAGTCTAATTTATCCTTTCAAAAGGGGCTTCCCGTGTTAGTTCGTAATTGGTTATAAAACTATCTCATAACGTTGCGTGTTTGAATGCAATGGCATTTAGAAATGTAGGTTCCTAACTATATGCATACGCGTTAGGACTTTGTTCATCATACACAATATACTTTTCGTTTGCTATCCATTTTACTCTATTATGAAAATAGACTGCGGATATACAAGACATACGAGAAGAGGAATAAATGCCTCTGTAATTTATGAGCTTTCTGTCGTAATAAGGTATCAAACCGTTCCAATCATTTTGCTTCAAAACAATAAATTTAGCTTTAATTTATCGTTTTGAAACGGTTTTATTGACATATTATTTTTCATCGGTTTTACGATCTGAAAGTTAGTCAGATTGGCATATTATTCATTTGAATGATAATGCATGTATAAAAAAAAAACAATATTTAAAAATGTACGAGACGGCCTTCGCGACGGAAGCGTGCGCCCTAGTCGGCTCGTTCACAGGGCTTAAACTTGAAAGTTTCCGTTTGACCTTGCCCTTTACAAGGCGACCGTTTTCCACAATCTTTTTTTTTACTGCATTGTACGTTTTCGTCGGCTCGTGAGCACTATTGTTTACTCAATATAATGGCGCGGATGTACGTTGATTGATAAGTTTGTATGAAGCTCTACGTGTCTACGGCCTCGTCGATCACACCACCCAACATTCACTATGCATACAATTATTTAGTTCATACATACATGCTATGACTATACGTCATAGTTAAATGGTAGTATTGAGCGAAATTAATTTTGTTTAGGTATATCCTAATGGGTGGTATGAATCAAAAATTTGATTTCTTGTTTTCATATTGTACAAACCTTTTGAGTTTTTTTTACCAGATCTTACTAGTTGAGGTCGCAATCACTTCGCAACATAAAAACTTATAAAACATAATCTGACTTAGAGTTAAAAATATGACAATTTGTTTGTGACCTTTTTGACTTTGGTGGAATGAAATGAAGAAGCTAACAATTATCTAAATGTTAAAGTATTTTCCATTCATTATTATAACTACTACATTTTCTTTATTGACAATGTTGTTGTTGTCCAATACGCGTTAGCTACTATTTCACACACAAATGCTTGAGGGACAAAGCGAATTGGTTATTTGCCGGTTGCGAGAACCGCCATACAGGCTGTGCCTCTTTTGTGTCAAGGGGCAATTTGGCCAACGTTTGCAACTCATTTTTAAATTAACACTGGCACTGGGCCAACTACTTTACAATACTTATCTATTCGTCACAGGTTTGGAAGTCAACGCGTGTAATCTATACATATAAATTATACTAACAATAAAAAAAAAATGGATGTGTGTGATATAATTATAGCATAAATGGCATGTTAAGTTAATTCTGAGATATCAGAAAAATACATAAATGAACGCGGCTTCAGTTGGGTTGGGTTCGCACAAGTAGCGAGGGAAGCTTAGAGCATCAGCTGGAGTATTATTGTATAATTCAATAGAGTTTATGTCTGTACCTGAGAACGTCTTAATTATAACGAATATTGCAATTATGTGTACTAAACTTTGTCCGGTACACTAGTGTCAGTGCGCCTGAGCGCAACGTAAAAGTTAATTGTGTAAAATAATAAATTAATTGTCAATGTGAAATAACAAATTAATCGTCAATGTAAAATAACAAATTAATTGACATTGTAAAATAACAACTTCGTAGCATACGCTCGCAGATTTTTTAATCGCTTTTGTTAAATACTGCGTGCGATGCCGACCGGATGATATTGTTTACGCATTCACACATAAAGTTTGTTATTTACAATATTTCTACGATCCCAGTGTAGGAGGTGAATTTTAGAGAGTTATACCGACCGAGTAATACCGACCGATATTGTGTGAGCTCTACTCGGCTTGAGCATAGAACTTATTATAAAACTTGTTTGTTTGTATATATTAGATTGAAGACATATAATGTTTAATTATGTATGGTTACATAACTATGACATCATTTGATCGTTTGTAATATCAGTCATGCAACTGTTTACATTTATTTCACAATTTTTGTCGGATGCTTTGTTTCAAACTGAAGTCTGTACGCCGGGTCTAACACAAGTAAAATACAAATGCGAAATTATGCCTATTCATAAGTGTGCAAACGGGGTATTTGTAGCGCACGCACACGTCATAAAACAAACCAATAGAATATAATACTATGTGTATTTCATGTTATTAAGTGGAGTTATATTAAGTAAGCCGGGTGGCGGGAGGACACCCGTTTGATGAGACGGTCTGTCATCGCCCGCCCTCGTATAAATACAACATGACAAATTTAATAGACTGGTTTTAGTGAAATTCGTTGCAATGACTAAATGATTAATGTTGCCGTCGCATTAATAGCTCTAGTACTTTATATCTACATTATTCAATTCTAGTAGCTATACTTATTGTTAGGTATGTAGAGTTCTTGTCTGCCACCTTTGACTTTAACACAGGTTGCGCTGTCATTGTGCTTTCCAGTCCATTAATTTGAATAATTTTAAGTAGTTAAATATAAAATTAACGTTCGCGCAAGCTTGACCCAGTTTACGAAATACAATAAGGAAATTGTCAGCGTTGTCCTTAAATTTTGACTTCCTCTGAGGTTGTCCTTTTTAATTTCAAGCGTGCCGAGCAAACCCGTCGATGTCAGAAATTCACGGACCATCGTGTCATTAGCACACAATGACAGATTTACGTCGTAAAACTGCACCTTATTGCTCGCCCTATAACAAAATTCATGAGCTACCCATCCCTTGTTACAATAAATATAATGCCAATTGCCACGAGCGTACAAAAAATCGTTAGGTAAGGACATATAAATAATATGTACATAATGGAAATTATTGGTAGGTACCTAATATTTTTTAAGGAATTAATGGCTACCTACTCACTATTTCATATCAAAAAACAGTTCAGCTAGACGACACATTGGCAACATATGAAATGTCAGTCCTTTATGATTTGAAATTTCTTAATGTCATGCGTGCACGCATCGTGCAAAGCAACGCGTGTAGACTCGCAATTAAAGTATCGGCAATTCTACGTAAAATGAGACTATGTTTGCATTCTATGAGAACCGGATTCGGGTTTATGTTTGGTTCGAGTTGCGATTGGGGATCAACTTTCTTGAACTCAATGACGCACTATATGACACCTGTTCTGATTCAGCGGCTGTAGGTCAATACACGAGTAGGTAATAAAAATATTAAAACACGACACGTTTATCTGATTCCGATTACTAAAACATGATATTTTCAGAAGCTTGAATACAGATTGATTTTTATCTTAGTACCTAGTTAGCAGTAAAGAATCTTTAACAAAATTCAATAAAATAGTCATAAACCTTTGACTTATATTTCCATGGAAACGGTTTACAATAACTTTGTCCAGAACGTTCAAAGTTTTTAATATGGCCCATTCGGCCTACATTTTATTGCTTTTGTTCCTGATCAAAGATACATTTACCGAGAAATTTACAACGCAGCTCGTTAAATATCATGATAATGTGTTATTTATTAGTTATAGAGAACCCTTAACGTAAAAAATGATTATAGTTTAAACATTAATGTGGATTATAGGAGATGACCCTTCTAGGGCGGGCGGACGTCTCCGCGCGGCCCCCTGACATACATACAAACACAACTAAAATTAGATTTGTGATTTTCTCACCAACACTATGCGCTAGACGCAACCGAATAGATTATAGTATTAATAGAGCTAGTAAGCGATAGAAATAACAGTGCAAATGAACTATCGCCCGTGGATTTGTTGCCATCCGGAACAGTGCAGCGCCTTGAGCGCGGTTGACGAGAGTATGATAAATGTCTTCCATAGCATATAAAGTCATTTATGTCAAGGCGAGAGATGGTAGAGTATTGTATCAGCATTAGCAAATTGAGGTAATCTACGGAACCATACTTACCCAGTCATAAAATATATTTATTTATACCTCACTTAACCCACGTGTGTCGACCATAAATTCATTTCTGAAAGAAGCTAATAGAATACCAATGAGAATTTGTAAAAATACACGCCTATAGAGAAAAATCACAAACTATGGAATCTTATGTCGGTGCCTGTCGGGGCTCTAATTGATTGCCGAACGAAGCGCTCAAATTAACGTGTTTTCTCGGAATCAAGAAGCGAATGTTACTTTGTACGTCAATACGTGATCGAAATAATGGTAAATTTACATCAAATACGGGAGGCTAAGGCTGATGGGTACGTTATTCGGTTACACAAAATTTGGGCCGTACAAGCAGTTATATCCTTTCTGTGGATTTTACGCAACACCCAATAATACTGATCAACCACTAAAATGCAGTAAAGAAGTAAATACATAGTATCCGGCTGCATAGTTTTTTTACATTTCAAACTAAGAACAACGCGATTGTTGACCAACTTCGTGTGTCGCTCTGGGTGTCGCGCTGGTTATGGTTTAATAGCTTATAAATTTTAAAAAATGTAGGCACTGTGTATATTACGCTTCTAAAATATCGGCCACGTTGTGACGCGACTGGTTAAACATTATATCTTGCCTTAAGTATAACCAATAACGATAAGCCTTTCCAATGTTGCCCCACTTCACATTATGTGACAAAGTTATCGTTATTATGTGACAAAGTAATGCTTAGAATATCCTTATTAAATGTAATAGATAATCGTATTACGATTTTATGTACGATGGTTAAAAGGCATAAAGATCCTTAGAAATAGTTACAATTATTACCACACCTAACATGAGCTGGTGTTTATATCATACAAAGTCTGTATTTCATTCCCGTTTTTACAAGCTCACAAGGTAGAGCGTCCGCCACTATTTACCCGACTGCGCAAGAAGGACCCTCCTTCAGTAGTTTAATAATGGGGCTGTCATTGGTCAAACAAATACTCTCTAGTGTGTTACTTAAGCATAAAGTACGTGACCAATCCTTATCAATCAAATATCTAATGCGTAACGAAATAATTAATACAAGTAATTTGACTTTTTTGATCATTAGTTCCCCTTGAAATACGTATTTAGGTATACAATCATAAACTAAGATAATCGACGCGTAAACAATTTGTTATTTTTTTCTGCATGTAAGTAATCATCTGTCATCTGCAAGAAAAATTGCATTTGATAAATCAAGTTTCCAATCGCTCTGCGGCAGACTGCGTGGCGAGAAATTGCATAGAGAAGTTAAATTATGTTTAGTTCATAAAGTATGTACAAGAGGTTAAGACTACACTTACAATAAATGCTGTTTCCATTTCCTTGTTTTTCAATTCAGTCATGAAATCATTCTAAAAGGATTTTTAACAATGCCACTTATTCATGCATGGCAATGCACCAGTGTAATATGCAGGAAAACCAACCGGAACTATACTCGATAGTACACAACGTACGTAGAGTTACTACTACTCTAGCGATAGAGTATTCACGCCACGGTCGCCACGGAGACCCGTTACCCTACTCTGTAAGTAGAATACTGATACAAAACAGTCGATGGACTCGACCATTACATTAATGACTGTCTTTGTGGTTTATGTATCTGCGCTTTTGAATTGTTTGCTGGGTAAAAAAGTTTGCGCATAAAGAGATTTATATTCCAAACGATCTATACAGTTAGGTATATAAAATTAAATGTTAAAAAAAGGCTCAATTCAACGTAAATGCGTGCACGCGCTGTAACAGGACTTTGTTTAGCAGGCCGCAATTAGTTTGGAGGGGGAGAATTTTTGTGTGATACCTATCTTTCAGAAAAAAAATTGAATGTGGTCAAAATAATGTACTTCAGCCGTGGTTCGTGGGGGGCAGGGGGGATTAGCAACCATTGCCTACCCCCCTATCCGCGCCTGATTGCGTGTTGTTTTGCATTTATCTATTGAAATATAAAAACAAATTAGTCGTAAAGTTTTCTAGTTTATGAATAGGGTACCATCGCGTGTTTTAGCAAAAAATATGTACCTACCTTCTTGTACGGCATGCTTACCTTTCGTAATATAGAGCTGTATTGAAATGTTCTATAAAAGTATAATATTAATAACAGCGATCATTTAATCAAACATTATTTTCCGGGCGTGTAGGCGCTAATTCTCTGTAGGTAAGTAATACACTTGTAAAGGACCTCCTTACAATGTGCCTGTACCTACGATTGCTTTTAGGGCTGATATTTATGAGTTTATTCTTTAATGCACGTATTACAATAAATGTAACAGTATATCCAAGAATTTCTTTCAAATAAACAATGCAAGATTTCGACAACTGTGTCATGTCTGAAAAGCAACAGTTGTTTTAAAGACTACCGCCACCGTACCTATATCTGCCTGTATACTCTAAAATAGAGGTAAAAAATGAGGCATAGATAATGTGACTACCTCTACTAAATAGGACAGCCCTATCGTCTGTTAATTTGACGTTTCAACGTTCTCAATTGATGCCCACGCACCGCCCGCCCGCTGACCCTACCCAACGGCCATTCACGAAATTACTATTGGGACATCATCCGCAATAATTATGCTTTATGAGTACAATGACTACGTGCACAGCCTCACTATATCAAACTTTTTCTGTATACTGTACAGCAGCGTTTTTACGCTATTTTACAAAATATTCTCAAACGTGGGATAATTTACCATTGGTAATCATTCGATTTGTTCTTACGACTTTTTCAATTTGCTAATTGGTATGGAGTTTATTAGAGGAAAAAGTGTAACAGATTGTCTTATATCCCAGGGTAAGAACTACGGAAACCCAAACAATTTCTACGTGTATAATTTTAGGTGATACAGGACCTTAAATATTTGAGATTGCCTTAACATCGTTTAAAG
This sequence comes from Pheosia tremula, assembly GCA_905333125.1. Classification (NCBI taxonomy): domain Eukaryota; kingdom Metazoa; phylum Arthropoda; class Insecta; order Lepidoptera; family Notodontidae; genus Pheosia; species Pheosia tremula. Next base: position 5,301,760 of record HG995404.1, on the reverse strand, counting down.
TGGATTATATGAACGGTTTATTAACTTTATAAGAACAAGCATTTACCTACTAACATAATAGTGTCAACATATACGCCAAGTGCCAACGCTATCCATAATCTAGGTCATATGGAAAATCATCACTCTGTTATAAACAAACATACATTGTTCTCCCGTAAGCGAGTATCAAATTATCCAGCGTAACGTTAATGCTAAGAAATCAACGTTAAATTGCACTTACTCGTAAGTATTACGTATGCTAAGGTTTCTGGTATTGAATACGTTTCTTCTGAAAGATAGGTCGATTATAACGAAAAGTGTATCAACAAAAACATTCCGATGCTATTGTTGTTCGATTACAAATCAATAGTGTTAGCAAACTTTGGCCTCTGATATCTTGTAAGTAATGTGTTAAAGCCATAAAACGTACCTATTGCACATAAAAGTACCATAATGTCTCGTGTAAGCTGCATATGCCCCTGTTTAGCAGTTTCTGGAGATTATAGCAGACAGATATGCCGCTTTAATATAATTTAGAAGTCCAAAATGATAATCATGTGGCGGAAATGGGCGCTGCTTGGCGCTGCACCGCTAATGGTGCGTGAACACAAGCAGAGCTGTCAATGGACCGCGTGGGAACAGTTACGGATGCACAGAGAGATCAATTTTTCACATCTGCTGAATTAACGTTCGTTTATAGTCTCCTGAATTTAATCTGTAATATAAATTTCGACCTTCCGGCGTTTTCATTAAAGATTACAATGCCTCATTAGTGTGATCAAAGGAAAGTTACACTTTAAAAGAGGATAGGAAGTTTTTTTATCTAAAATAAATCGGAAGCTACTCTCTTGAGTCATTTATTTTAATGACAATTAATTAACAATGCTATGATGCTTTGATATTCACATCAAATGATTTGATACGTGTTGCAAATGGTGGACCGTCGACGATTTCACTTCATATGTAATTGGTAGAGCTAAGGGCTTGGGTACAGCTGATGAAATTTAGAAAGTTATGTTTCATATACTGATACAAAGTGAAGATTAGGGCCCTGTACCCCTATTAACGATTGCGCTTTGTTCTTTTCGACTAAAGTCTTACTCGAACAGCCTATTTAATGATTCTCGACTAATGTCCATTCTCACGACACCTTCAGCTCACTGGTATAAGATTATACAGTTTGATTAGATATACAATGGAAAAATATCCCTGATTTTGCTATTGCAATTGTTTCCCTGTAGGTAACGCTTGTAATTGTCTCTGCGGAGCCGTGAGAACGCTTGCGGTGTGTAATTTTAAAACAAACAGAGGAAACGAGCTAGTTTCTATTGGCACACGTTGCTGTTGAACTAATGTATGCCAATTTGCGAGACAGAACGACATGAATGAAGTTTAAGGCCTCAGCCTCGAATTTAGCGCGGGAGCGGCAGGATCTTATGCGTAAAATCAAATGGACCGGTTCTCGAAAACAGCGGCGCGGGGCGCCCAACGAGCTCTGCTCCCGCGCCGCCGACCCGCCGCCCCGCTGCCCGCTAAATTCGAGGCTGAGGCCTTACTTTTGTAAACTTTCTTTAGCTCCATAAAATCGTTTTAACATTATGCGAATTTGTGCATGGAATTAGCATAATGAGCTCCGTGTCGGCCGATTAACATCTGTTCATGGCGCGCAGTTATAAAGGTCGATTTGCAGATTAGCTCGCGACAGGGACGAGTCCTCGCGGGGCGGGAATAATTCGTGACAATGCACAAAAGACTCGGAATAATTTTATGATTGCCCGTGCGTGAAACGTCCTGACATATTCAATGGGTATATATCAATATAGGTAGCGACCTCGGTACGGTACTTATTATGTTAAGATTTTGATGTGGAGATAGTTTACCAACGAACAAATACTTGCGACTTAATAACACATCAGTATCATGTGCGTACCTACAGTATCTAGTCACATAATATACATAACTGTTAAAACTGTTGTAGCTCAATTATCAATTTTGTCTGAAACGTTAAAATTATGTACTTAAGTAGTATTCCAATTTACTCCGCGGTCAAATAAATATGTTATTTAATTCTGATGTTAATATATAATTAAAGAATAATTTATAACCTTTCTTTCATGATTTGTGATAACGACTGTTACGTAAACTAATTAAGTAATTAGTAAACATAACGCGATTAAGTTACGATTGAATTTCTATTAAATATCTAATATTATCTCAACTTTCACTTTAAATCCAAACATGTTTTTAATTATCCCTTTGCTTGGTCCACAGAGACACCGCGCGTGACGGTGGCGGTGGGGCCACGAGGCAAGCGGGTGCAAACGCCGCAGCCCGTGCGCACGCCGCCGGTGCCGCTGACCGCGCCTCTGCCCGCCCAGCCGCGTGAACAGGCGGCTGCGCTAGCGCATGCTGCTAAGGGCGTCGAAGCTTTGGGCGTTTTAGTCCAGTATTTAGTGTTTCGTGTAAGTATTTGCATTCTTTAAAAATATTACGTATCCTTTTAAAGTAATACTAATAGGAAAAGATTTTAACCACTAAAGAAATTAACGCATTAATAGAATAAAAAGTAGATTATATTTCAAGTTGGACAAAATTTAATGTAGGCTAAATATATATGTACTTTTTCAATAATAGTTGTGAGCATGTCTTCCAAATTTAAACATCTAGTTCATTATGTTATCCAGTTAGACGCGCTGAACGGTAGTTCATGGCGGGTCGAGGCGGAGCGGTGGCGCGGCGTGGCGGCGGCAGAGCGCAGCAGCGCCGCGCGCGCCGACCGAGACCGCCAGCATCGCGCGCAGAAGGACCTCGATACCAGTGAGTACTTTATGGCCCAACCGTTAAACACGTCATCAACTGAACCATCAAATGGACTTCTCCGAGTTAATTTCTTTATATGACTATATAGGAAGGTTAATCCACACTTATAAATTAGTTAGTTAATAATTTGAAATGGAGAGATCGAAGAATCAAAGTAATTCCAATACCGATCGTTAATCCAATGATTATTTCCATCCATTTACTAGTAAAGTTGGACGTTCTGCTAGATAAAATACTGTATATGTATGAATGTTTGTAAAGATCACTCGATCGGTATTCGATGATTTAAAACTAATTCTAACTTAGCTCCTTGAGAGGGAGCGAATCTTTTTGATAATATATTGTTAGAGTAATATTTTTATATAATTCCAGTCGCCGAATGCCTGAGCAAGATCTCAGAGCTGGAGATGGAGCTCTCGTCAAAGGAGGAAGCGAACGCGCGTCTCCAAGCCAAACACATCGAGGAGGTCGTCGCACTCGCCGATGACATCAAAGGACTCAAGGTAATAATACAAAAACATGTATATATATATATATACACACTTAATGATTTATTTATACAGCAAGGCGCGTCGTAGCTCGCTCTCGTATATACCGAATCTTGAAATAATTTTTTTTAAATATCTCGGAAGTTTCTGTTGTATATTGTGAAATTATCATAATTGAAAATATTTTTTTTTATTTTTTCCAGGATACAATCGAGTCTCTTAAATACGAAGTCGCCGAGAGTAGGGCGCGTCTACACGCGCACAGCGAAATCGAGCGCACCTTGCGCGCGCAACTCGAGGCCGCGCGAGCGGAGGCTGAGCGCGGCAAGACGCGGGTGGCGCTCAGCGACGCGACTTGCGACAAGCCGTGCGACACGTGCGACGCCGCGTGCGACCCGGTCTGCTGCGAGGCGGAAGATTGCGAGCTGCGATTAGCCGCAAACGAAGAATTGAGCTCGGATGCCAACGAGTTGGCAGCTGAGGTATGGACTGTGTTCACTATTAATAGCAAGCGGTGGGAAGTTTTAATTAGTCGCATAATGCTATGCGTCAATGTCAACAAACCCTAGCTTCGATAACTGTCAAAGTAGTATTTTAAATACTATTTAAGGATATACAGGATAAAAAAAAATAGTCGGTGATAGTAATGTTACCTACTTACCTTATAAATATTGACCCTAAAGAAAGTATTGTATTTTTTTTTAAGTTTCTCACCTCTGTTGGGAATTGAGCCGCCATAAATGCAAAAAAATATACCGATCGATATGGATCAAATTTTGCTATTAAGATAGTGGTTATTAGTAGATTAAATTTTACTGACTTATGTTTTCTTCGAGAAAATTGGCCATCGATAATGATTTATTACTTCCCCGCACAGTTTTCTTTTTTTTTAAATATTAATGAATACGCTACTAATATATGACCTACGTTCGGTATATCTTTGATAGCGTTATAAAAGTGTAGTGCAATCACTTAAATATCTGCTTAATGTATAACAGGTGCGGTCCCTGCGAGCGGTGGTAGAGCTGAAGCAAGCGGAGATCGCGTCCCTGCGCGACGCGCGCTCGGAGCTGTCGGCGGAGCGCGAGCGGTGCGCGGGCGCGGAGCGGGCGGCGCGCGCGGCGCGGCACGCCGCCGAGGAGCTGCGCGAGCGCGCCGCCGCGCGCCAGCGCGACGCCGACCGCCTGCGCGACGACAACCGCCGCCTGCGCGACGCCGCCGCGCGCGACCGCGACCACGCCGCGCGCCTCGCCGCGCTCAACGAGGAGCTGCGCTACAAGCTCCGACAAAAGTCGCAGGTCTGTTGCACCATGGATTTTTCTTGCTTCGACAGACTGTGACAAAGTTTTAAATAATGTTGCCAGGTATTTTAGCGTAAAGTAATGGAGTTCAAAAATAAGAACAGTTGAAACCGTAGGGTTGGCGAAAATTTGCAATTAATCCTTTATTTTTAAGATTGAATGTTTTTTTTTATTAATTAGAGTCATGTTTATTGGGGAAAGTTGTTTAGTTTTTTTGTGTACATACACCTACTAAAATAATATACCATATTTATTCTACAGCCTGTGTATTATATTAATTATTCCTCTATATTTACCTAAAATATTATACAATGCCTAAAATATTTTAATTTGCAAACATTTTAATTGTTCCGTAGGTAGTATCCCTGCTGGCGGGCGGGGGCTACATCGAGCGACCACCTATGCGCGCGCGCACGTCGTCGGGCGACTCCGGTCGCTCGGCGTCGCCGGCGCCGGACTCGCCGCCCTCCCCCGCCTCCTCTCCAGCACCTGACACCCCACCACTCCCCGCCGTCAAGGGGGTCGTTGAAAAGCACGACTCAGTCAGTTGGGTGCTCGAGATCGAGGAGACCCCTGAAGAGGTCGCTTCTAGGTATATTTTTAAATTATTTTACTTGCAAGACTCGTCTATTGAATAGTTATTATAGCGATTAAGTTTTATGATGAATGTTAACGGTTGTGTGTCCGGCAGGCTGGCTCGGCGCTCGTCGTTCCGCGCGGCGCCGTCCCCGGGCGGCGTGAAGCGGCGCGGCGGCGGCTCGCCCGGCAGCGGTTCCCCGGCACCCGCGTCGCCGGCGCCCAACGCCTCCAAGCTGTTCCGGCCCGGCGAACTCGACTTCCCACCGCCGCCGCCCCCCCTCAAGGAGTCCGCCGGGGAGGCCATCTACATCTACGACGACCGCCAGTACTGAACCCGGTGGCCTCGGTGGCTCGTGACCGACTAGTCTCGTTGTGAAGCTCGCGCCGCGGCCGTGACGCCGGCGCCGCGACGTTCTTGCCCGATTATAATTTAACGCGCGTTCGGAACGGTAGGTTTATACAAAATTGGGACCCAGCCGGAGTGACTTCTGTATGTCGAGTATTATGAATGTTTGTATTGAGAATGGCGATTGATGATTCGCTCGGTACGCTCCGTTCGCTGCAGCTAGAGGACCGCCGTCGCCGCGACGGACTCTGCGAACGATTTATGAGCTACGAGATATTATTTTACGTAGATTTATACGAGTTTGCTCTTTCTCAATAGAATTTAGCTTGAGGTGATAATAATATGTTATTCTCATAAACGATATTAAAAACAATACGTTAAGTAATATAGTTATTGAATATCCTTGTTCTGAGGATTTACCTATTTATCTTATTTCGATTTTATCGACTCGCGTGTCTGTAATTTGGTTAGTGGATAACTTCAATGGAATAAGGTAAGGGTGTAGCTCCGTACTCACACTAAATATAAGTATTTGCTTTACCCGACATTCTGGCCTCGATGGGTATACTCGAATTAGGCTGCATTTACCTTGTACCTGTAGATTGCGCCAATAACTAAAGGTATTTTAACAGTTTCATTCTAGTCCTGTTCTCCATCCTTCTCTTTCCTCTACCTCTGTCCTTTTTTATTTACTGCTTCACACCTTCGAACTTAGTTTCGTCATAATTGTTCATTTCGACTCTTATTTATTGGTGCAATCGTTCTTGTTTCTGATTGTTTTAAGAGAAAATGCCTTGAAAATGTTTTATCCTGTTCAGGCTTGTCCGCTCTAGCAGGTTGTTATATGTATTACTTAGCAATAAATTATGATTGTATTGTAAATTAGTTATTTATATTGTTTTGTATTGTATTTTTAACTTAATTATTATATTTTATCACACTCGTTGAATTATTTTGTACAAATAACGATTATAATGATGAAAAATTAACATAGTTTTTGTAAGTGGAAAAATGTATTAATAGCGTTTTTATTCTGTCTGCTATCGGATTATGACGCTTTCGTTCTCATCAGAGCTGATGATGCTTCGTTCTTATTGGATGTTATTTCCAAACTTTAATTGTGTAGTGTAGGTTTAATAAGAGGAAACAACTCATTGAAACCAAAGAGTCGCGTTCAACTCCACTCTTTGCTACGTCGTCGCCATGTTCCTTGCGTCCGTCAACATCATGCGTGTTGGAAGCAAATTGTAAATTCAGTTTTTACATGAATTTTATTTATTTTTAAGCTTATCGTTATATTACATACCATTCCAAAATTAAACTGTAATCATAATATTATTATACGTGATTGCGAGGGATATTAATATATATATGGAAAAAAGTAATAAATTAGTACGTTAAAGATTTACTGTTTTTTTTTTCCACCACCACTTGCATGTGTGCCAACCGTCGATGCAATAGTATGATTACAATAAAGTTGTTAATAGGTAACATTGAACTAGATATTTTATTGGCAGCCCAATGCTTACGTAATTTAACTAAAAGTGGGGAGTGCTTCATTTCAACGCCTCACGGAAACAGCTAGCAAAGTATGCAGTGATAACCAAGTTGGTAGAATACTCACCTTAAAAACACAGGTCGCCAGTTCAAACCCTGGCTCATATGTCCTGCTGGATTTCATGCATTAATCTCATTTTCAATCGCGGTCATCACATGATAATCAGTGAATGAAAATAGCATGAGAATACCTATAAACAGTTTTCAAAAGGCGTACAAAGTCCGCTAACCCGCCAACTCAGTGTGGTGAATTAAAGCCTGTATCCCCCTCTCATAGAGGGGAGTTCCATGGCCAGCCCTGGAACATCAACGGTCTAGTTATTATTTCACGAATGAGAATAACGCAGTGTCAAACAATTTCGCTTGAATCATCGTTCTCCAGACATTCAGCTTAGACTCTCACTCGACTTTCACTGCTTATCGTTGCCAAAATTCAAAAGCAAACGAAATATCTGTTTTGCATTGGAATGATCTTAAAATGGTATGTTGCCAAAGAGTAGAATATGACAGTATAAGAATGAAGCTTTTCATTTTTTTACTAAAAATAAAATCCAGTTTTGTCATCATTTATGTTGAATGCCGTAAGTATAACGAAACTGTAAATTGTGTAATTTACTTGGACATGCGATTATGAGTCGATTGTGTTGACAAATTTGGGGCCTAGGTAGGTGAACTTTTTTTTACCGACTTCAGAAAAAAAGCAGGAGGTTCTCAATTCGGTTGTTTGCTTGGCACCAACTTCACATTCATTTCCTATTTGATTTAGTTACATAAGGTAGATCTCAAGATTAGATTATTTGTTGTTTTATTTTGTTAATGTCGTTTTTTTGATATAAAGTTTTTTTTTATAGTATTGAGTAGTTATTTAGCCCTTAGATACTTACAAGAATCTCCGAATTATATATACCTAACACAATTTCTTATATTTTTTTGGAAAACCTGATATTTCGTAACTGCATCCAACGACGGCTTGAAAGCGAGGCCAGTGAATCATTGGCAGGCCGGGTTTTCCATAATGCAACAGCTATTCAAATATAAGAGACAAGTTCCAACATCATCAGTAAGCCAGACACGTACGAGTAAAACAGATGGGTTTACTGGTGGTAGGCTTCGGCCGTGGCTAGTCACCACCCACTGAACAAAGCCATGTCGCCAAGCGGCCTAGCCGTGTTCCGGCATGATGTTCGGTGTTGCCATTCATGGATGGCGGGTCAGATCAGTTGCGCTGCATGTGCCTAGTGAATAGTAGTGGCGTCTCTTATCTACTGCCGCCTTCCTACCTAGGCAAGTATGCTCCATCGTAGATCTCATCGCCACTTACCATCAGGTGAGATCGAGATCAAATACTTGCCTATAATATAATAAAAAAAAATTTTAAAAAGATGATGCTTACAAGAAAGAACATTTATGAAGATCGTTCATTGCTACTATTGACCGCATATTCTACTGCTCTCGGGCACTGACGAAGCGAGTTTTTAAGGGTACGTAAACCAAGAGACTATTTCATTTTAAAATGTCAATAAAGCACTTGAATTAACTTGTGTAACTCTAACAATTATTAATCAAAAACAATAGTGCTTGAATTAAAAATAAAAAGAAACCCCTATTGTTTTTTTATACAACTAATTTAACGTATATAAAATTCATTCTCGCAATTAACACCAGTTCCAGCCATTTAAATTAAAAAACATCCTAATTTCAATGGGGAATATGGCTGGGTGCTACCACCGACTTGTGATCCATTAATTAATATAATTTAATCAAAAACCAAGCCCACCATTGCAAGACCCCAAGACCCTGTGAGCACTCTCTGCGTAGATCTAACCGCAAACAACAACTAAATATGAGGGTACCCTAATTCTAACTATGACACTAGGACCTCTAACACCTCAGTCCTCCCATGCACATGGTTGCTGTAAAGCAGCCGAAACGTCGGGAACGTAAAACACATAAAATAAATGCGATAAAATCCGTAAAACTTGTTTTATTTCAATGAAACCCTATCTCAGCGTCGCCGAGCACAACGAATAATAAAATACAGCATCCAATGTTGATGATTATATCAAATGAAATAAAGAAAGAAAAAATGAAAGTCCTGGTGAGCAGTTAACGTTGTAGTTACTCTTACTTATAGGACGAATCCTTCAATGGATTATTATAATATATTTAGGAATGTATAATATATAAAAAAAAAGGATTCTTGCCAAAAAGTACCAACATAACACGCGTATTTAATTACCAGTTAAAATGTTATCTACCAGTGTCCTCTATGAATAGATTTTTAGGACACACATTAACGCTAAATTCGTAATCAGTTATGTTTATGTCAAGGTAGGACTAACGAAATGGTGCAAGCTGTAAGGACACATTGATACCAAACCCCTATATAAATGCGGGCAAAACTACCAGATGGACAATTGGTGGAAAACAGCCAAAATGTTCACAAGTCTGGTCATATTTTTCGCACTGTGTGGTGCTGGTAAGGATTTTGTGACTCGTTTATTTAATTTGTTATTTATGTGACACGGATACTATAAAATGTATATCGTCAAAAACATTTAAACGGTGACCAACCAATATTGGAAAATCGTCGTCGCATTAATTTTTGTGTTGAATCCATTATTTTTGTTGTGTAACATTTGGATCCTATTTTCAATCACATCCACTTTGAGAATTGTGATTCTGAAAATTATTTTAAAATAATACCAGCGGGCGAGTCGGGTCGGGCCGGCTTTTTACGCGTAAACTTTCTAAGAAATTAGCTACACATAAATCAAATTCGCATCAATCAAAATCAGTTGAATAGTTTCTGATATTAGCCGGTACAAACAGACGTATTCGGACAGATTGTTTAATCATATAACAATGATGATATCGCGGGGAAAACATGGTTTCGAGAGATGACGTCATAAAACAACGGGTACTTAACACAAATTCCATTAATTACCTACCGGTAAGTATTAAGGTAGTTAAAATAATAAGACCGCCCGGTATCAAGAATCGTAGTGAAATTGTAACAGAAACGCAATATTATGTTTCGAAAATCAAACAGGCTATAAATCATCGTTATCTAGAAACAAATATACAAATGAAACAATAAAAAAACTGAGTCATCATTATTATAATGTTTAGCGAAAGCGGTTTTAAAAGTTGTATCTGCATCAGTGTCTTGGCAATAACATATTGCTCTATTATTATTCATCCTAGAGGAATTGTGTCCGAGTGAGGTCACTTTGGCTGTGATCTTATTCTATTCATAGTTTTAATGCCAAAAGCCTTCACAAATAATAATTTGCATAAATCAATGGATAAAAAAAAACACTGAACCGATCCATCTAGCAATATAGTTCAGTACTGTTCCTACTGTGATTTTTGCATATAATAGAACTGCTGGCATAGACTGATAAGATAAAACTATTTTACGGTAGCCAATAATGCTGTTCAATGTACCTATACGAGATAAAAAAGTGTGTCACTAGTTTAAACCTGCTCGTGAATACCCAATATTTAACCATAACTTAAATTGAGAGCTGTTTATCCGTATTACAAAAAAAAGCAAGATAAAGACAACGACGACATCTCAAACGGTTATATAGAACTTAAATATTTGAGTAGCATTTGAGTATTCAGCCTTTAGACTTCCAAAAATAAACTCCCAAATGTATTATTTTGGATTTAAAATTGCATTATAAGCACGTAATGTCAGCCGATGTAAATGTATGAAAACTAGCTATAAATTTGGCGAATATTTATGTGACTTTAATAATATAGTTTGCAGTTGAATGCGAAATGTGTGTGGACCAAATTATTTAGAAATGTATAACTACCCATTGATAAGTCTTTGTTTAACTTTACAGCATCAGTTGTTGACAAATCTTTGAGAAGTAGTTCATAAAACATAACACCTACCTAGCTATCTACTCAAATCCAGTATGTAGACAGGTGTGTTCTAAATAGAATAGGTATAATGTATTCAATTTTATCTTACAGTTATTGGAGGTGATGAAAAGCAAGCGAAACTTAGATATTACTATGAGTAAGTTTGCGCGTTAAGTCCAGTATGTTACCGTTATTTTGAAATATTAATTTAACATTTTTCATTTCAGTTCATTCGATAATTTTACGGAATTACCTCTAGACGAAGCTAAGAATATATTTTCCTCTAAATGGTACAACTCTAGTCGGACCACGGTTATATTTTGCCATGGATTCACAGGAAAGTATTTTTAAGCATTTTTACTCAATTCTTATTTATTATTATATACAATAATTACAAAGAAAATAACTTAAATATTTACAAACTAGTATAAATTAAAAAGAGTATAGAAAAGCTACTTAATATTTACAAAAAGTGTAAAAAATGTGCCCCATGCGGTAGCGTACCCAAGATGCTAGCCGCATTTCCTCGCTGAATAGCCAAAGCTACTCGCTGACCTAGGAAATGCCCACCACTTGGGTCGCCGGTTGCGTCGACCAGTATTCTAGAAAGATTATCTTATTTATTATGTCGATACGCCGGAGATTACAACTGCGGGCGAGTTATGGTTATTGCTAATTTATAAGACGCCTATTTTTAGTATGAGCCAAATGTACATTGCTATATGCTTTCGTTAAATGGATCCAATAGATTTAGTTACATTCATTGACTAAGTACACGATCTCGTAATTTGATGCGAAGTTATGTTCAGTATTCTGTCCGATCCCTAATCGCTACGCTGGGCGAGCATATCGGTAGTGGAGTCTGGCAGCTCGCCACAAAATACTTTCCCAGATTTGCAAATACAAAAGTCCCCGTAACTGGCAATAATGTGTTAACCATTACTGCTTTACTTAAAGTCTGAGCGATTTTAAGAGGAGGTGTAAAAATAATTATTGACTACAGGTCATCCCAATGGACCGGCGGTGAGTGGCATTATAAAGGGGTATCTAGAACAAGGGCAGAGCAACGTGGTTCTGTTAAATTGGGACCGTCTCGCCGCCGCCGTGCAGGGAGGCCTCGCTGCTTCTTATTTAAATTATGCTGCTCCTAATGCTGTAAAGGTGAGCTACTTTCCCATTATCAGAAAAAAATGCTATTTTTGGACTGTATTGTAATATATCAGGATATCAAAGCCAAAGACCCAACCAAAACCTGTCACCCAAAATTAAGCATTCAACTCTAGATGGAGTGTATGCTGAATCTTAAACGACAACTTCTGTATCTGTCTCTGGATCGTGAGCATTAAATTATGTAAGAACCTACGACGGAATTTCTCAGACTTCCTATTGAGAATACAAAATTCGATATGTATTCGACATGAATAATGTGTCGTAGGCATTCTTTATTATTAAGTAGTTATTATACTTAACATGTTTGGAAAAAGCTTGTGTTAATAATAATGTATAAACATATCACCGAGTAAATAAATTCTTAGCAAAGTCTATGTACGTATGATTTCGTTTACCATCCTGACTGGTGTTTTCAATCACCGCTCGGCACATTGTCAGCTGGGAGCGGACTTCGCCGAAACACTGCTCGGCCTGTCTGCCGCCGGATTGGATTTGAACAAGACGCATTTGGTGGGACACTCGCTCGGCGCGCAAATACTCGGGATCACTGGCAACACAATTTCGGAAAAAGGTCATCAGTTGCCGCGGTATGTACAGCAAGTATTATATAACTATCCCGTGGGAACTGGGAACCCTTTCTTTGCCCGGGCAAAAAGTATCGTATATCAGTCACTTATCTATTTTTTGCCTTTATTTTGGGACTCGAAAGAAAAGCACCATGCTTAAGCTTTATAGTTATAGTGTTGCATGATAGATGGATAATTTTTTCGGGAATAGTGTTTTAGCAAAGTCGATGACAACGTCCAGTTTATATGTATGTTTTAAGAACCGACCTTTAGGACTTCCGAGCCCACTTAGTATTTATCACGAAATCATCTTTATTGTTTCAGGATTACAGGCTTAGACCCCGCGGGCGTTCTTTTCGACTCGAGACCAGAGTCGGCACGATTAAACCCCAAGTCAGCTCGATTCGTGGCCGTGATACACACCGACCCCAGCAAGTATGGTACCAGAAAGTCTATCGGGACAGTGGACTTCTGGCCTAACTTCAGAAACAATGGACCCGTGTCACAACCAGGCTGTGATAATAGATCTCATAGAAGATTTTCACAGGAAGGTATGGCATAATGGACCATATTGAGTATTGTCTTAAAGTGCTACTTATACCTAGAAATATGGATCTCAATTTAATTGAAATATTTGTCGGGTAATGCCTACGTAGGCAGGCAGGAAGACATAGATTGTGGGTTTTTATTTCGAGAAGTATTATTTTATATAGTTACTGCGGCCTTAGCACAATTTATTTACGAAACGAAAACGGAATCGTGTTCACCACAATAAATAAGTAATAAGAATTAAACTAAGGGCACATGTTTTTTGGCGCCAATTCGATAATTTTCGAGATTCCGCTGGGGAAAACAGTGATTTATGTTAATTAAATAATTTTTTTTTTTTTAAATTCAAAAAATATAATACATATTTAAATAAATTTTATTTCCAGATTTATGTAACCACAACCGATCCTGGCAGTTGCTTGTAGACTCTTTAAAGAACCCAGGCACTCTGCTCGGCTCCCAAGCGAGGAATTTCAGGATATGGAAGAGATATTCCAAGGCTGAAAGATTGGAAAATGTATTGGAGATTGGCAAGTTAGCTGACAATCCGTGAGTATGAAATTATTTATGCTATATATCATTACCTATTGGATTATATGTAATTTTCGGGTATTTATGCAAGTTTGGGGTAAATAGGGGTATTTTCAGTTAGTTTAGTTTTTTTTTTATACTTTCAGATACTTTTTCTACTTTTTTTTTCTACTTTCTGTTAGATTAAGATAGTTTTAGGAATTTTGGCTAGATTCGGATAGTTATGGAATTTTAGGGTTTACTTGTTTTTTTTTCGCGTATTTTGGGAAGTTTTAGGTATTTTTTATCGGCATCCATTTACCTTTAAGAACCTTGATAAATTTGAGTGAGTCCAAATAATTATTTTCTTTCCTTCTCGTAACTAGACTCTAAAGTGATCGTAACCGTTAAAAATAGATTGCACTGAAATCTTTAAAAGTACTGTTGTTTTGTTTCAGTATATCCGGCAATTACTATTTATTGACAACTGATGCTTCACCCTATGGGTTGGGTGAACAGGGACTGTGAGACCTTGTACTAACTATAATTAATACCTATACTTAGCATACTTAGCTACCAATGGCTGTGATAATAAATTTATTTAAGTATGATCTAAGCACACCTAAATAAAAATAAACACGTTAATTACATTTCTTTTTTAGTTATAAGAATAAAAGCTACGGTAGCAATTTCATCATTCATTATATTACAAACTAGCTGCGCCCCGCGGTGTTACACACGCTTAAAAAGTATGTCCTTTTTACCGGGATAAAAAGTAGCCTATGTGCTATTCCAGACTATAATCTATCTTTGTGCCAAATTTCAACTAGATCTGGCGTGATTGAGTAACAAACATCCATCCATCCAAACTTTCACATTTATAATATTAGTGTGATGCAATAAAATTATATATGCTCTTGAAGCTCTACATTTGTGTTAAAAATAACAGCATTTTTAAAGTAAAGTAAATATATAAGTAGTTTAATTTTAAAAGCTCGATGTTAAACCGTTTGCCTGAGATGCACGATACCCTTCTATATTTCTTATATATCTCACACTCTCCATAAATCTACATAAACATACAAATTAATTTAAATTAAAAAAAATATTCATAATAACGGCCGACGAAGATAATGAATCGTCGACTATCGAGCGAATTAATCATCCAACTGCTAGAATTTTTGCACAAATCATTAAAGCACTTAAAAGGCAAATGGATTTTCTGATGCGAATGCCAAATGGATTCTCAATGGTTTTTTATAGATGGCCAGTACCTGTGTCTTCGCTTGAATGCCATCTAGTTATTTCAGTCATCTGTTTTATGAGGACCCTATTTTTCCGATGAATAGTTAAAATTCCACTTAATCATTTGATTGCTATGGAGAGTACCTACTTGCGCGCTGAATCGATTAATACCATACCGACTTAGGTATTAGGCAATTTTATATAGGTCGGTATTATCGAGGACAATACTACCGCGCAGACTGACATTAAGGTCATTTTTGTCACCGTTACCGCTACTTTCAGCTACCGTTCTAACGATTTTTAGCAAGTCAGGGAAGAAATTTACACTTTTACCACATATGTGTATGATAATACTTATTCACATCTATAATAATGTTTAATTGTTCCGGTAAAGGCCCAAAGTCAGATAGAGTATGCAATTTGGACAGACCAGTCCATCAGAGCATCAGTAAAGAGAGACATTCCCCTGGGCAGGCCGAGCCGCGGGCTACTATACCCAGCCATGTTGTTTAAATACACTGGAAACGGTTTTTGAATGCACCTCTTGGGGCTATGTGTCGCGCGCGTGCGAACCCTTTCAAAAGCGCCCTGTGACCGCTTATTTTGAAATGGATATTTAGGTCTATGGTATCCTGCTTTCTTAGTTTGTTGTTTTTAAATAAGTAGCGGGTACAATTGGGCTGTAGTGAAATGTAACTGTATAAATAGATTTTCGTAATAAAAATAAATTGAATTAATTACATCTTTTTTTATTTAGTTATGTTCGTTTGTCTCTCGGATATAGCTCATTTAAAGTCAGTGCCATAAATGGACCCTACTCATTAATTGTCTGGCTATATAAATTAACATGACACGGGCTGGCTAGGTAGATAGTAAATCTTGTGAAATATTTTTTGCTTCTACAACAAACTTGTGCAAACATTATTAAGCCACGCCTGTTTCTTGACTGTGCAAAAATCTGCACAAAGATATGTTTACAGAATAATCAAAAAGATAAACATTTATCCATTTGTTCCTTTGTTCCGGTTTCGGGGATAAATACTTACGCAAGCGAGTATAGAGCTTCGCTGGATCGACTAATTGACCTAATTTGAATAAGCTTTCAGCAAGCCCATCTCATCGAATTTAGTTTCCCTTATTAAATGTAAGTCAAAGTAGATAACAAAGAAGGAGAGAAATAATATGATTACAGCTTTATATAGTGTCCTTTACTTCATGGAATAGGTGATTTGGGTAGGGATTTATGCGGATATCTACTTTGCCTACCCGTTTTTTGTTCCCGTTCTGCTGAGTACAGAGTGCTGAACGACTGTCTTTTCTCTAAGGTAAGGAAGACGAGAGCAAATTCTAATGTCGTGTTTCAGCTGTAACACAGCTTTAAAAGCTTCCTGAATATAATATAATCTCTGTCTTTACAAGAAAACGACAGTAATAGAGGTTCATGTGTCAACTTTATTTTTACGTAAGAAATCACTTTCATTCATATTATGAACTAGCTGTTGCCCGCGACTTCGTCCGCGTGGTATTTAACAAAGACAACCGTTGACAACAGCCTGCTCGCCCATTCTGAGCCCGCGGGACGCATTGCAGGTTGTTGCTATCAAACTTAATCAGGCGCTGCGCTGCAACATTGGTTTTAATTTTTTTTCGTGAGATCCTATTTTTTTTTCTAAAAGAAAAGTAGTCGTAGTTACTTCTTGTTACATCAGCTATCTGCCAGTGAAAGTCCCGTCAAAATCGGTCCAGCCATTTCAGAGATTAGCCGGAACAAACAGACAGACAGACAGACAGACAGACAGACGGACAGACAGACAGACAAAAATTTAAAAAAATATTGTTTCCGTATAGGTAACGTGTATACATCCAAATGCACTTAGTAAAAAGCGGTTATTTTAATATTACAAACGGACACTCCAATTTTATTTATATGTATAGAAGATATATAATAACACATTTTAATGTTTGATTGCGAATAGAGTTCTTGATAAATTTACCATGGGGGCGAAAGCCAACCATTCATTTGGATTTACAGCCTATCAAGGCAAGGTCGTGCAAAATGCGAAAGTGCTAAACCGAGCACGCCAATTTTCATTGCGTTTTAACGCAGCCCGGACGCAACCAAAGTCGTTATGTACATCTGTTTGACAATTTACGCTTTTAATAATAGCCGACGGTGCCTTTGAATTAACAACCGGCTAAATTAAAGGCTTCAAATTTTTGCGGAGCCAGCGGGCTGATAGAGCGCGTTTCGCTTTGCCCTCATTTAATCGCGCGAGGATTTTCACCAAATTAGAAATGTTACAAATCGACTTAGTTGTATTGTGCGCCTATGGAACGGACTTACTGCGGAAAATAATCGGTATACCTATAGACCATCGCCGGCAACTTAATAAGCCAACACCAGTGAAATAGCTTTATAAAACCACTGACGGATTAGGAATGCGAAAATTAATATACATACTCGTATAAATATAAAATAGAAAACTACAAATACAATTAACTCTCCATTTATAGACGGGAGGAAAACGGATTGTGAATTTGTTATTACGTAATCCTGATTTGAAAAAATAATATGTCTAGTGTATTGTAAAATATATACGTTGTATTATAGCACTTTCGGGAAAACTTATTTAATAATACTTCGGCTACATCGGGGTGAATTCTTAATTAATAATTTACGATAAGTGGCACTATGTCATTAGGGATACTAACATTATTATCACATAATGACAAAAGTCGAAATAATATTGAGTCCACTAATCGACAATATAAGCTTATTTGTGTGTCTTTATTTACGCCCTATTTTTTAACATTTGTACAGTAATCAGTAATCAATTATTACTGAATAATCAGTAATCAATTATTACTGAATAATCAGTAATCAATTATTACTGAACAATCAGTAATCAATTATTACTGATTACTGCTTCAATGAATTCAACATGACACCAATGTATACTCTACAGGATGATGATTCTATCTCCATCATCCTGAGATGAATGAACGTTATCCACACACAGTAATCGATTAATATTTCAATTTTCATCCTGTATTTAATTTATACATCACGAAGCCAATGTACAAGATACTGTATTGGGTAACTTTTTCCATTAATTTAGGCAGCAGTTTGAACTTATTCCGGAAGTACAAGCTACATGTAAGTTCGCCGGCGAGCCCGCTTGTTGTAATTATAGACTAAAACCTACGAAATTATCCACTAGGCGTACTAGGACCAGTATTTTCATAATTTATTCTAGGGTAAGTGTAGGGTTGGATCGGTAGGCCAAGTATGAGTTCAGCCAATTACCTGCATACACTGTGTAATGTTCAGTATGAATCGACAGAACTTGTCATTGATATGCGTATTATTTTAGTTATTTGAATAGCACGACCGTGTGGTATACTCTTTTTTTTTTTTTTTTTTTTTTTTTAATTACATTATAGGCAAGTATTTGATCTCGATCTCACCTGATGGTAAGTGACGATGAGATCTACGATGGAGCATACTTGCCTAGGTAGGAAGGCGGCAGTAGATAGAGACGCTTTGCTTTGCTTGATTCACTAGGCACATGCAGCGCAACTGATCTGACCCGCCATACATGAATGGCAACACCGAACATCATGCCGGAACACGGCTAGGCCGCTTGGCGACATGGCTTTGTTCAGTGGGTGGTGACTAGCCACGGCCGAAGCCTACCACCAGTAGAGTTGTCACCTGGTTGGCACCACCCAGGGTCACGTGTAGGGTATCTCGAGGGTACTTAATTCTCCTACGGACGAAGGTAACTCGACCCCAAAAACTCAAGGATAAACGATTTATACTTGAATATTGATTACTTGGTATCGTAGCTCTGCTTACATTGCTTTGATTTTCCTGCGAATGAGCCTACAATAACCTCCTGTTTTTAAAGAGTAACCATTGAGAAGCAACATTCTGAGCCGGGTAACTTTGGCCTATTCATAAATGCTTTTTTGGCCTACTAGTTGAAAATATTATTTGATTTTGATTTTATATAGAAAAATATATATATCATAACCTTAACAATATTGTTTATATATCTGGATTAATATTAGTTCATAATTTATTATAGCTAAATTAATGATGAATATTTTGATGTAAAATAATAATAAAAGTCCGTGAACAAGGCTATGAAAGGCTCGTGCCAATTAGTCTGCGTGTCGCACGATAGAGGCACTACGAAACGATTTTTTTTTAATAATTGTAAAAATAAAAAATACGCCTGAATTTATCAGTGATCATAGAAATTTAACTCATTTCCAGCGACATTTTTTTTCCGAACCCATGATTCAAAGTAAATAAGGAAAATCGATTTATTATGTAGTAGACAAAGAGCATTGCAGGGAGATGAGGGAGAACCTTTATCACAAGTAAACTACACCAGAAACTAAATTTTATTACTCTAAGATTTTACACTTTCTCTATACATACTAATATTATAAAGTGGAAAATTTTGTGAGGTTTGATGTAGAGGGTAATCTCAAGAATCGAAGAAACGAAGCAGGTACCGTGCGAGGATCTGCAGGCGAAAGCTAGTTGGAAATATATCCTAGGGTATATGTATGACAGTTTTCATAGTACAATCCACAATTACGAGTAATGAGTGTATATTATTTACCCAGTTAGGCTGAGTTCAATAAATGTTTCCAACCAATATTAAAATTAACTTACAATATGCCGAGGAACCAAAATGTTTTGAAATGTAAATAAGGTCGCTATCCGAGAAACTCGAAGTTCATGACCATCTACTGGAATGAGTCCAAGATCTCTTAATTCACAGGAAAAAGATTCGGGAGCGAGTTTTATGACGTCATAAAAAGGTTACAAAAATATATATCTTTTTTTTATATTTTATTGCTTTGTCCGCGACTTACTGGAGCTCATGAAACCAAGACGAACAGGGTCTCCATTTCAAGTTCATAGATCTGGGAATTTCGTCGTTTCTGAGTGATTGAAATTTGACCTTATCCCAAAAAAATTGTACTAAGTACCTGCAAGGGATCTGATATATGTATATCAGATCTATCGATAGGATTCTATCTACATATATAATTATTTACTTTTATGACCAACAAATCGCTAAACACCAAGCAAAACTAGCGATCAATTAATAATTTTTTTTTTTTTTTTTTTATTACATTATAGGCAAGTATTTGATCTCGATCTCACCTGATGGTAAGTGACGATGAGATCTACGACGGAGCATACTTGCCTAGGTAGGAAGGCGGCAGTAGATCGAGACGCTACATTCGCTAGGCACATGCAGCGCAGCTGATCTGACCCGCCATCCATGAATGGCAACACCGAACATCATGCCGGAACACGGCTAGGCCGCTTGACGACATGGCTTTGTTCAGTGGGTGGTGACTAGCCACGGCCGAAGCCTACCACCAGTAAAAACACAAAATTACATCTTACATCCTGTGCCTACCTATTTAAATGATTTGTTTTATATTGAATTTGATGTTTTTATAACTTTATTTCTTCACACAAGCTGGAAATATACAGTGTGTAGAGTTTTATTGATTTTGATTTTAAACCTACGTCAAAATTTTTCATTTGCAATCCACAATTCACAAACAGCGAAATTGCAGTACCTGCCTTGCCAAGAATTGTCAATTACTCAGTTTAATCAGTGGAGTGTTACATATCGGAACGAATCTGGATTAATGGAAAGGTGAAGGTGTATCGTCAGGCAAATGAATAGGATTTGTTGGTTCTTTGCTCATAGAACTATTGCAACGTCCACGGAATTATTGACCACCGTTAGTCATTCTAATGCGAGCATAAATTGCGGGCTCCCGGTCGCTTTATTGAACTACCCACTCGTATTGCATTTCATTATTAAAAAAGTAAACTTATGAACGGTTTCAGGGCTGGCCGTTGTGGGTTAGAACTAAAAAAATATATTTTAAAAACTCTAAGTTTTGTATTTAGAATCTTTTAGAAATAAAAATTGTGTTGTAAAAAAAATCTCATTTTAATTGTGATCTAAGTCTTTTTTTATTTTCCTGTTGTAAATATTTAGATGATAATTAATATAAATAAAAATTTACTTGTATTGTGATCCAAGGAGAAAAACATAAAAGATATTTATTAAGAAGTATACCTACAAAGTACTAATAGCTAAGTATTTTTTTTTTCCAGAAATTTCATCTTGATCTTGAATTACAGATCAGCGATATGGAAAACATATATAAATAATGTTTTAGAAAATGTTCTTGAATTTTTTTATTATTTTATAGGCAAGTATTTGATCTCAATCTCACCTGATGGTAAGTGATGATGAGATCTACGATGGAGCATACTTGCCTAGGTAGGAAGGCGGCAGTAGATCGAGACGCTACATTCACTAGGCACATGCAGCGCAGCTGATCTGACCCGCCATCCATGAATGGCAACACCGAACATCATGCCGGAACACGGCTAGGCCGCTTGGCGACATGGCTTTGTTCAGTGGGTGGTGACTAGCCACGGCCGAAGCCTACCACCAGTAACTTACTTAAATTAAAGACATCAGGTGCATACAACGTTAGGCCATATATTTTTCTAGACTAATACCCCTTCTTGGATAAAACATATGGTTCATCTATCACTATCTGACATAGATTTAACAACACATACTATTGCGATTTGCTGTTTTAAAATCATGATAATATGAATAAGGTTGTTTTCAACCCTAGCTGGGTCGTGGGGTCAGCCACCGTGCCGCCCATTCAGCCTCGTCAAATATTAAAAAGAGGACTGAATCGACTTTCAACTTTCTCATAAACGTTAATGTTAATATTCGTTTAATTTTTATTCACCTACCTACGCTGTGCAAATTGAAACCACATTCATATATAAGAAGCATATTGCGATATGCCAAATGTCTATGATTGATGTCTGTAATCTAGGTATCAGCTTAACGTCAAATTTCAGTGTAACTCTGTTCCTTTTGAAAATATTGACAAAATCTATAAATATAGGGTTGATTCTTTTCCACAAGAAATAAAGGTCTTGGATTTTTCAACTCTTTGATACAATTTTCGTAGATTACTTAGTACTTTACCCACATCTAATTATGCGGCGAATTACACGCAAGTGCATACACACTGCCGGTGCCCTAAGATTTTAGTAAATTTTCAATCTTTATTTAAAAAGGTATTACAAAGCACGTGTTTTGTGCTTCAGTATAAAGTGATTTATACTATAAACTTGGGGTAAAATTCTTAATCCTATACTTAATGTGAAAATAGCATAGCATATCGGTAACGAGTCAACAGTGCCAATCAACAACTTTTAACAGCAGTTAAATGTTTTGTCAGTAAAATAAAGGAACTTAACTAACTCAACAGGCACACAATTCGCGCATGCGCTACAACTGCTGAAAATATTCATACACAAACTTTTCAGTCGTTGGGTCACCACTGAATCAGACGGCAGTCCCTAAGGGATTTATATAAACCCTTACTTTTCGTGGTTAGAGTTTTTAGCGATACAGAAAAAATATCGGATTGGAGAAATAATGGATTATTCGATTCACTTCGTGTTGCTGATACTGTGCTCAAGTTAGTATCGATTATTTGTTGTATATAATATAATGTTGTTTACGTAGTTCCTGACAGTTTTCTGTTGCGTGTTGAAAGTTTGTGTGTAATTTTCCCGTCATCCTGCTCTTAGATTATAGACGGCCACTTCCGCTGCGCCGTGTGTTTCTGTATTAGTTAGATGGTTTACACGTAATTTATTTAGATTTAAACAACTTTATTGATAACATTTTTCTGAATATATATTGTAGGTAACACTTTTAAATCGCACCGGAGGCGTTAATTATAGGTACTGCAAAAGTTGATGATAAATCACTGTACAAAAATTTTGAACTTTTATACTCATAAAATCCACGTCAATATTTTTATCAGGCGCCGAATGTAGGTAACAATTTTGTGAAAATGAGAATAACAATTTGTTTGCCTAAAATATGTAATAGGAATTTAAGATACTAGGAATGTAATTTATAATTCCGTATCAGTCAATGTCTGTCTGAAAAAGTCTATCTAATACACCATATTCTTTATAGGTATTATTTCCAAAGAGATACCTAGTTTGGAAATGATTGCAACCAATCATATCTATCCGACCCCTGACGTAACCTGGAGCCTAAACATACAAACCACACAGTAATCATATTCAAGAATGAATGATAGTGGAAAAATACATGACAATATAAAATGGTTACATAGGTATCTTTCTCTTTTTTACATCCAGTGTCAAAATACGGCAATATATTGACACTGTATGGAAATGATCAGCCCGCAAGGGAAATGGGCGTAATACGGTAGACACGTAGGGCGTCTTTATCCTTCAAGGACGGTCCTTTGCCAGGTAACGTGTGCTCCTTCTTAACTTCAAACTGGTTATTTACTTTTTGCCTATTTAAAATAGAATACTGATGGGTCGTGTTCCACGTTTAAACTGCACACTTTGGGGGTAGTTCTAGCGGGGTGCGTGTAATTAATTTAGAAAATGTACAACAATAAATAAGTTGTTAAAGGGAGTTTTAAAGATTATTTTAGCAAATATATTTAATGTAACTAATGAATAAAATTTTCATCAATTAAAATAAAAATAATTTTATGGATTTTATCGCGTTTATTTTATGTTTCACGTTCCTGACGTATGACACTAGGACGTCAAACACTCAGCCTCCCGTGATCATGCTTGCTGTAAAGCAGCCAAAACGTTGGGAAAAGTAAAAACATGTAAAAACGCGATAAAATCCTTAAAATAAATTTTATTACGATGTGTAGTATTCGCTTAAATATTAGAAATCAATATGTTTCATCAACATAATTTTTTAAACCCAAAGTAGTTTTACGTACTTAGTTGACGACTGGTTGGTCGAATCGGATGTCACAGATCCAATTTTCCTACGGGCTAGTTTTATGAAAGTCCTTGTACCTACTTTGGACCTACTATCAGGTTTACTTTCTTTTTATTATTTTTAAAATGTATTTTGTTTTGTATTAATGGTCTCCGCATCTGCAATCTTATATTTTAATTCCCTATCTCCTTTTCTTCACCTTCATTGAGCTTAGTAATTAACCTAGGTCTGGATGACATTCAGATCCCGCCATTCCATTTTAATACTAAAAGCAATTAGAATATAACACCGTTGTTTAAACAGTTCAGAGTAAGAACTATACTGTTCTTAATAATAGGAGGCATATCTTTAAAAGGTACCTATTAATAATTAATTCTCATTTCACAGAGTCGTTACAGCTTTCAATAATTTCACATAGAATGTTTAATATAGCTTTGATGAATATCTTCGCGTTCCGACCTAGTGGTGGGTGGTGTAGAGTGAAAAATAAATAAATAGATAATTTGTACGTAGGCTCCCGTGAGTCTTTACGAAATAAATACTTATCTCCAGACGAACACACCAACTATACGGTCCACGCTAAGCAACGCTTGTATTATGGTTTCCGTAAAATGGACGGGGGGCGAACCTAGTATATACTCGTATTACTTATATTAAACATCCATGAGTTCAATGTTACGAGATGAACAACGAGAAACAATTCGTGTAGAAATCGCTGCACTGTCATTAACTACAATGGACTTGTAGATAACAAATCTCTTCTGAAATCTTTAGTACTGATTCTCTGTACCCCTTTGAACGGTGTTAGGACACTAAACATAAATAAGACAGGAAAATACCAGAATCTCCAATAAGCTGAAAATACATTTGATGTTTATTTAATTAGTCAAGCAAATAGGCTTACCGCTGCATTTATACCATATATTTTTCAAAACATACTACTACTAGTAAATTTACGAAATAGGGGCTCCTAATTAGGGTTTACTAGAATAATAGAGGTCACTGTAAATGCCAGGCGAAGGCTTTCTGAAGTACTTATTAGACTGTAAGACCTACTTAGATTACCTACCTTAATAATACACTTGTAACAGTTCTATTATCATAGTATCATCATTACGATTTGTATATTTTAATGTTACTTTATTTCTTTAGCCAGTTTGTTGTGTCTATTTTTCGACATCAATAGTTTCAAGCTAAACAAATCTAAAATTTGTAAATTCTGGATAAGCAAATTGTTTGGAATAAAACAACCGTCTGCGATCGAAAGATTTCTGCCTGAGCTTTGATTAACTTTAATTGATTAAACTTAAGACTAAACAAAAACTAAATCTATTTTTATTACGTCTGAAAAAGGTAGAATTATTGTTGAATCTATTCAAACAATTCAGCACATTTCTTTATAAAAAGTGCTGTGCCATAAAAAATATTTTCCCGCATAGCAACCAATCGACCAACGGATATTGACCCTTAATATTCTGTCTTTCGATACGACAGCATCCGTTCTTCTGGTTGCGTCTCCAGTAATGGCGTAGATTCATAAACAAACGTATATGAGGGCCGGACGCTGCCACCGCTCACTACTATGTAATACAAAAGGAATTGAGACATTTTCGTCGAATGTTTCCCGTTCGCATTGTCGTGAGATATTGACAAGTCTTATTTGACTCTACCAATCCAATGTCTCTGTTGCGAATAAACATAGTAAGATATTATTCTTGTGATGGTACTGCATCCCTATTTAGAGTTTGTAAATATTGAAAAAATATCACCGAAGTTTTATATTTACCACTTTAGCAAACAACAGTGCCTAGAAATGAAGTAATGTTAAGTTTATAGCAATTTTGTAAACGCTAATTTCTGTAGCTCTCTTGAAATATCCTGTGTTCTTTCTCAAAGGTGTATCTATACCTACTATGCATAGAGTATGTAATATCTTTTTGGCATAAATGAGCATTTCAGAACGTCCTTGCCTATCGTTTTGAAAAGCATTATAGGTACTTAATTTACTATAGCTTTTGAAGTATGTAACTACACAGTTTTTTTTGCTATTTAGTAATCGATTGATTTATTCACTACGCTAAGATAGTTAGTAACAATTGTTGCATTTATACACCTTTATCCATAGTTATTACGAACCGGTGCCAGATTCCAAACATAAAAATCCAGTTTAACTCTTTGGTTCAAAACCAGTAAAAGCATTTCAAATAGAAAATAGGTTCAGTAATGTTACTTGATAAAAAAATGTTTAACGACACATAACGTCTAGACGGACAATCAAACGTCGAGATGTATTGAGGTAACTGGGTAAGTTTTATAGGAAGAGAAGGTAGTATGTTACATTTCACATCAATAACTTTTATGGCCATTCGTATTATTGAATCTAGGCGTAAACAAGAACCCTCCGTATATACGATTTTACTTATGTAGGTATACTCCGATAATAACTCACAACCTATGATTATATATCAATATAGCTAGATAAACAAACAGATAAAGATCGTAATAACAATCGGGGGTTTCAATCTGCTTGAAAGCCTATATTGGAGTACGAGTCTATATTACGTTATGCCGACGATGCATTATTCATGGACTATTTGAGGGAGATAAACTAGGAAAACAATAAGTGGTAGCTGTAACCGGCGTACGTATAATAAATTCATATTGGCAAACGGATAGTTGAGAAATAATGTTTATTCGATGCGTATTAAATGGATTGGATAAGAATGGTTACAGCGCTGTGTGGTAGCCCAACAACGTTTTATGTTTTGCTGTACGCAAATTGCTTTAAGGAAATATTTTATAAGGATACTCTCCTTTGTGATAAATAATCCAAAGGAATATAAAAATATTAAAGAAGTAAGTCCATGTTATACTTCTGATAGTCACTGTGTGTAGCAGTGATAGCCAAGTTGGTAGAACGCTTGCCTCGGTAACGAGGATCGCTCGTTGAAACTCCGGCTCGCATTTCTGGGATTTCTGGACATTGGCCTAATCCCCGTCAAATTGATGGGCGGCCCGTGCCCAACAGTGGGACATTATAAGGGCTGGTATTATTATTATATTATTTATAGTAAGTACATATATATCAACAAATATAAAATATTCATATTTCAATTGCTTGTATTCACCTGTATGTGTAGATTATATGCTCTATTGCTCTATTTCAATCGTCTCTTATTCGAGTTAATTTTAGCAAAGCAATTATGAAATTAAGCTTTAATATTTGCTTTGCTAAAATTTAATACGGGCAAGCGCAACAGAGCAAAGGTCGCAATAATTAATTAACAGTGACACAAAGAAATGTGCTCAGTTTTTGATTGCCGAGCTAAAAAGCTAAAAAGGGGAGAATTTATTCCGGAGGAAAATAATTACCGCTCGCAAACAAAGAGATTAACTTATTCTATGTAGCGGGCAACAGAAATACGAACATTAGTCGACAAAGGCAACGGGAATCAGATTCTCTTTTATTAGGTCTGCGCTTCTCCCCATCAATTTGTGTCCCTATTCTCGTTAAGATTAATACTTTATTCATAAAACGTTATCCTGATGTAGTAACGTATCAATATTCTCTTTATAATCCCTTATATGGGTAAGATTCGAGCGTGGCTTAATGGAAGTGGCCGTGTCATGGTTGCGTGTGGATGTTTGGATATGGGCGGTTAAGCATCGTTAGGATAAAGGGAAGGTTATCTTAATATTTCAAGTGCAAATCTAATTGTCTATGGAACCCACCAAACCATGGAACAAAGGACAAAGTGGTTGCAAACTCGTGACCGCAGGCAAACATTTTTTTTCTTGCACTAGGACCATATCTGCTGCAAGTTTTTGCGGTAACCAACATTAAATAATTATTAGTTTGATATCTAGTAACCATAATTAATTTGTTTTATCTGAAACGTGCAGGTTATTTTTGGTAGCCGCAGACAAATGGGATAAACGAGTAATTACCTATTCGACGTAGCGTATTGCACTATCAGTCGCATTGCGGCCGATCATCGTACCCATTGATCTACTATAAGATCAATTATCGTACCATTAGGTATAATAATTATAACTTTTCTGTATTTATGGCTTAACCATATTTACAAGTGATAATATATGTTAACTATATGGTTGGTGTTGTAGAATAAAATTGCCTGAACTGCTATTTTTTTAATAATAATAATATTGTTTTTTAATAATTATATAAGTAGGTGGGTAAAAAAATATCGTGAATATACGATCGGTATTTTTCTTTCCGTTATCTATGTAGGACTTTATACCTAGCCGTTAGTAACTTTATACAATCTTTATATAACATCTACTTGAAAAAAACTGATATATGGATTACCCGGAAGCTTACCAAACGAAATCCGCATTAGACATGGTTCGCATTACATCTACATAAGGGCCATTCAAAGCAGACGGTCTGAGTCAAAGGGATTACCCAATATATATTTTTAATATCTTTGATCTGATGATGCGATAGCAACCACTCGTAAGGATGCCCTATATTTGGATCATTCGTTTTCAGTGATCATCTAGGCGTGGTCAGTGATGAACTCAATGATTTGATGGATAATTGTTTTATTTAATTTGATTGTTAGTCTTGTTGTCAATGTAAACATAGAGCTGAACTAAATATAAAAATAAATAGCTGCTTCCTTTTTGCGCAAATACGTTTTTTTTTAGTAAAAGAGACAACCTAGGGGCTATTATTATGTAAGGTTTACACGAGTAGATCATACTGATCACTTTGTTATAAAATAGTTTAAATGAAGTTGAATAATTGTTTTTAAAGTAAGTACCAGTTGCTTTACACCGCGCACTTAGTGATGCTATTTTAAATTTTGTAATAGTTTGATTTATTTCTTTGGGAATGTTATAATTGTAACCAACTGATATGCACCTGTTAAATTATTTTACACTATTAAAGTTACACCACACATAGGTTATTGATATACATAATAGTATCTTAAAGTAGTACTTATTATAATTGTATTAACATGCAATTGATTGGTCACTATTGCATATAATTTGACCGGCATTTCGGTCCATTATAATAGCAATTACAGGTAATGGTAATTAAATTATACACTAACATAATTTGGTTGCAATTGCGCGTGAGATTCACCAGCATACCAGCGACTGGTAGCAATAATAACACGTGCTATAATAGAGATTTTGAAGAAATTTTGAACAAAAATTAAACCAATGTGAAACCTATACAAATAAATAAAATTGGAGTGTCTGTTTGTAATATTAAAATAACCGCTTTTAACAAAGTGAATTTGGATGTATACACGGTACCTTTACCAAAACAACATTTTTTACAATTTTTGTCTGTCTGTCTGTCTGTTTGTTAAGGCTAATCTCTGAAATGGCTGGACCGATTTTGACAGGACTTTCACTGGAAGATATCTGCTGTAACAAGGAGTAACTTAGGCTACGTTTATTTTAGAAAAAAAAAACAGGATGTCACGAACAAAAATTAAAACCCATGTTGCAGCGCTGCGTCTGATTAAGTTTGATAGCAACAACCTGCAATGCGTCCCGCGGGCTCAGAATGCGCGAGCAGGCTGTTGCCAACGGTTGTGTCTTTGTTAAATACCACGCGGGCGAAGTCGCGGGCAACAGCTAGTCTAAAATAAATTTAATACCTATATAATAAGCATGTAAATATATTTAACATGGCATATATTTCGCACCAATAGTACCAAAGTATTCAGAACTATGACAACTTGAGTATTAATTGTAACAATACATTGAGTTCGGAACCGGGTATTCAATTTAGTAGACTGACGATATTAGAGCATGTTCAATGTTTCGTGACAAGTGAATGCTTTCGGCTATTGATACACTACATACATTCTCGGATTAAATAATACAATTTCTTAGCTATTGTGTATACATTAGCTACGTATTATAACCACGACGTCAATAATGTCATTAGAGTACTGAACTAGATTTCGTCTTTCTTTCGTGGATAAAGACGGCTTTTTCAATCAATCCAGGTCATAGTTTAGTCAGCTAATGTTCTTTAAAAATGTGTATTTTATTTGTATTGTAATACAACGTGTAAGGGAAATGGTACCGAAGACTATGGGTATAGGTTACACACAAAATTATAAGAATCATTTATGACGAAAGTCATGGGTTTAAATGTTGCAGTTATTGAACGTGCAATGTATCGTAAGCAATGCGATCACAAAACAATAGCTATAGCTATAACGGTAAGTTTTGTTTCGTCAACATTAGTGTATGAAAATACTTGCTTTAATATTGTTTTAAATTATTTTTTTATTTGCGTTTGAATCAGCCGAGTTTATAATTTAGTTGATAATGAAACAAGGGTAGATAATTATTGAATACAAAGCTAAATATACAAAATATTTAGCTAATTAAGCAAAATATTAAGTAATACGAAAATTAAGTAATAAAGATCATTCCGTAAAACTTTAATAATAAACAAAACCCAAACTAATTATTTACTTCTACATTTGTATGTTAAAAATTGCGTTGGACCGTAAAAGCGTGACAGTGGAATATTTATTTCAAAAAGCCCCTTTTGAAGATGAGAGTACTCTGAATATTTAAACTTTCTTTTCAGCGTGAAACTTTTTTTATTCAGCCCACTTTTTGTGCGAGAAGAACATAATTCAGGAGTTCATATAAAATTAGGAAACGCGATACTCCATGATATATTGGAATAGGATCTGTTATCGTGAAACTGTCTGTATGCCCGTCATATATCTTCGAAACAGCTTAAACTGTCAACACGGGTAATAGACATTAAGCTTATGCAAACCCATCTAATCCAGAGAAAGGATTATGATCACAAAGAGCTGATGCCCTCGTTTCTCTATTTATAAATTGGATAACAATAATTGTTTCATATCTAATAAATAAATATTGCCAGACGAACACACCAACTATACGGTCCCACACTAAGCAGCGCTTGTATTATGGGTACCGTACAATGGACTGGGGGCGAACCCAGTATATATTACTTATATAGATATTAAACATCCATGATTTGGGTCCAAATATTCGTGCTCAACACACGAAGTATATTCCTACTAGTATTTGAACCCGTCATCCTCGGCACAGAAAGCAGGGTCACTACCAACTGCGCTAATCATGCCGTCTCACTAATCAGGCGGACAGGTGGTGTTACCTATCATGTATTATTGATCTGATTGGTACATCTTGATAATGAATTTGATAAACAAGTCATTTTCTGAAAAATAAAGCTCAGTCATAAAAGTAAACAAGTTTTGATCAAGTTGTAAAAGTAAAGCAAGAGCAAAGCAATATAACTTTTAACACTGTCATAACTTTTGCATACAACACATTTAGCACGTATGACGAGAGCACCCATCCCGGGTGTATTACACCCCGTCCGCTTCGAATATGTGATGCGGAGCGCGGCTATCACAATAAAATATTCATAAAAGTTATGTTTGCAGAATGTATTGCGGTGAACATACGGCGCATCGATGTGCCAGCCCTAGTGGAGCTCGGCACGGAGTCGGTCATCTTGGATTGCGACTTCTCCACCAACCCTACGCCGGGACCGGGGCTCGTGTTAAAGTGGTTCTTTAACGGCACCACGAGTCTCGTGTACCAGTGGATACCACCATTAAAGCCGCAAGACATAGGCTTACTGAAAGGGAAGGTAGATATAAACTTCAGGATTTCGGGTGAGTTAATCCACAGCACACTTTTGTTCGAAAATCTTTTTGGTAATTTCATATATAAAACTTCTATAAATTTGGGGTATATTTTATTACCAGTTGTTTACGATACTATGCCTAATGTTGAAATCTATAAATTTGGGGTTAGCCTTTTCAGCAGGTAATTGGCTTTGTTCAGCAGCTCTTAGGACTATTTATGTTGCGCGCGCAAACAATTGTCACAACAGTGTTCCATTATCAAATTACTTTCAGACAACCCTCTCTGCATGTATTAGCGTAAAAAAATACGAAAACTTCTGTATGCCGATTTGACTCCCCTTAAATGATGGTAAATATATTGAGCTTCTGGGAATTAAAAAAAAAACACTTATGTGTTATTTATGATCAAAATAAGTAACCTAATTTTATTGTTCCTCACATTACTTAGGCTTTGCTAAGCCCAAGCATTTCGCATGTAATTCATTGCTAAGGGGAAATATGTTAACATTATGATTTTATAATCATAATGTTAACATATTTCCCCTTTCAATTGACACGTGTCCTATTTCGAGGGTGTCAATGCCTACACAGGTTATAAGTTGCTTTTTATTTCAGAGGAACCATTACAAGCGTACCGAGCGATAAAAATAATAAAACCGAGCACACATCTGAGCGGGAATTACTCGTGCGTGGTATCGACCTTCCTAGAGGAAGATAAGCAGACAAAATCAATGCTAGTCTATAGTAAGTGAAGAATAACTATAGTTTTTTTTTATGTTAAAATCTATACAGGAAACCATTAGGCGTACAATAGCAATGAAGCATTCATTTAAATAACAA
The DNA here is from genome assembly GCA_905333125.1 of Pheosia tremula. NCBI lineage: Eukaryota > Metazoa > Arthropoda > Insecta > Lepidoptera > Notodontidae > Pheosia > Pheosia tremula. The sequence goes on along the minus strand of HG995404.1, from coordinate 5,269,394 downwards.
AGCCTTCGCAGAGTGGATCCAGCTTTATCTACTTTATCAATATTAATTAATGATTTTCGTGTCCTGGTTTGTGGAGCTTAAGCCTAAATTTCTTGAGTAATTGACCCGTACCTATCTTTTCATACAATGAACAAAGATATATTTATTTTCCTTGTATATTATTTTGTGATTTGTTGTACATCATTTATTTCTAGCCTCATCCTTGCTTTATCTAAATTAATTATTTTGATGTTCACAGGCCGCGGTAACAGTTTTCATTTCGTTCAGGTAAAACAATACGTGTTCCTAGTGACGTTGATATGCACAGCGGAGAATTTGTATCCGAGACCAGTGATCAATATATTATCAAAAGGGTGAGTGTAAGTACCTTGACCGCGTTCTTACAGGGTGATAATAATTTTATATCCCAATAATTTTATTCTAATTCTGAATTTGTTTAGATTGTATGTTAGTACATTTTATACTAGTTGTTTAGCCTTGGATAAATAAAGGATTGAGCAAACTTGCTGCTTACTTTTCACAGGAATTTAATTAGATATTTGAGTTTCAGTTGTGCCAATGTAATTGGAACAGCTATTCGTAATTTTTTCAGACTAATAAATTCTAGCGATTGCGTTACATTTCCAGTATGATTTTAAACAGAGATGGAATAATTTTGTTACCTACTGTGATATTTGAGCAATAAAATAAAATTTTCACTTCACACACTTAACAATAAAATTTTGACGGATGCTAGATTAAGTTTTAGCCTTGATTGAATTGGACTTGCCACAGTGTAACCAACAGTTTAACTAGCCACCTAGCCTTAAACCACCATAAACAATACACAACCATTTCAACTATTTATGTTTAGAAATTACGTAAGTATTTTTTTATTATTTAGCAAACCTCTAGAACAAGCAGTGACTGACATGAGGATGGACTCCTGGGGCATGTACACGGTAGAGACGAAGGCCGAAGTCCACGATGATAACGTCGCCAGGCCTTTCGAAGAGTTCGTGTGTGTGCTCAGTCTACCCCTAGCTAATTACACCGCCAACAGAACCACTGTCTACTATCCAGGTGAGCTTAAACTTTTTGCTTTTTTTTTATAACATCGCCAGGTATTATATATAATACCAGCCTATAGGGTATTAGGCCATAGTCCACCACACTGACCCAGTGCGGGGTGGCGGTCTTCACACATCTTTCGAGGGGTTCTCTCAGACATGCAGAGTTCCTCACGATGTTCTCCTTCACCGTTTAGCATGTGATAATCGTGGTTGAAAATGAGATTCGCACATGAAATCCAGAAATCCCAGAGGTGCGAGCCAGGGTTTGAACCTGCAATCCTTGTGACCGGGGCAAGCATTCTACCAACTTGGCTATCACTGCACACCTATTATACGGTCCCACTATAAGCCACCGTACGCAACTGTATTATAGGTACCGTACAATGTACTGTAACTATGTTATTTTAATTACTTATGGCGGTCAAGTACTTCCCTTTTAGTTGAAGTTTACTCAAATCACGGCATGTTAGGTAAGCCCTTATACACATCCGGTGAACATTAAATAGTTTTTGTAAGTGAGTAGATACTTATAGAAAATCAAATTGGTATTTAAATCAGTCGGATCGATATAGCTTTTAGTGATTTAGCAAAATGTTTTACCGGGAGAATTGGCACCTGGAATTGGCAACTGTCGCTGTCTACCTCCTAAGAGACAGAGGAGTGTAATTAGCTTACGAGATATCCCAGACGGAGTACAAAGCATAGGGCCAGTCAACTGTAGGCTAAAATAAATATTATACAGGGTGTAAGTAACTTCGTGACGAAAACGAATACAAGGGATTCAACTCATTATTCTGGACCCCCGAGAGTTGCAATTTTCCGTCCATCTTTTCATGAATATATGCATTTTGTTCAGTATTTTTTCATTGATTTTAATATTGAATCATAATAGTACAATCATTTCTAATTTAGACGTGAAACTGTCTATCTCAACGTGATTACTAATTTAGACCTAAAACTACAATGTACCATTAAAACTTGAGCGCGCTCGTTACTCGCACGCGTCGAGAATCGCGCGGAGCGTTGTGTAGTGATCGAGCGGTTTACGATACATTGTATGCACAAAATTACAACATTTTTAACCCATGATCATCAACATAAATGATTTGTAAAATTTTATTATAGGCATAAAGTGTAACCTTTACCCAAAGTTATCGTTACCATGCCCCTTACACCCTGTATACATTATTTAATACATTATAGTTCCTGATAACTAATCAACACGACGTCGCTATTTCAGTGAAATAATAATGATTTACTATCCTTTGACGTACTCTCCAAACTTCCCGTTTCCTTGATTTACACGTGACTTGACGTGATTTATCTTTGTTCCATTTGTGGGACTAAAATTATACTGATACTGGTTGGGTTTCGCTAGATATCTACGATGTGACTACGTCAAAATTTCCTTGTTTACATTACATTGCAGGTCTTATGCCAACAGCGCACATTGTCGCCGAAGCTGAATTGCCACAAGAACAACAAGCCAATAGTAAGTACATTAGATCGTTAACAATTTTTTTTATTCAAAAATGATCGTCACTTGTTTTAACGATTATCACTTGCTAAGCGATGAAGCCCAAACCGGTATGACACGGAGAGTTAATGTTTCTTAAACGCGTTTGAAGTCCACTTTACCGGGCCATTGTGACGGAAACTGGCCTAAGCCCCACTAGCATTGAGAGGAAGGCCCGTGCTAAGCTAAACGCACCGTGCTAAGCGATGGGATATTAATTTGTTTCTTTATTATTATTTTCAGCCAGCTCAATATTGACGTCATACACTATTATCTTCATGTTTCTTATGAATTTTATAACAACTAAGTTTAATTAAGTCTTAAATGGGTAGGTATGTTAAAATATATATTTATGGAAAGACAAAGTCATAGCTTTAAGGTTGAAATGTTTTTTACAAAGGTATAGTAGAGTCGGTATCTTAATTATTATCAAGTGTTAAATTTATTCATTTCGCAAAAAACTGAGTCAGTGTGATATGTTTCGAAGTGTAAATAATGTTACTTACTTATGTAATGTTATAACCAATATTGTCGGCTGAACAAGGTTTACAAAATCTGTGATATTTAATTTAAATAATATTGCGATTTTAGATAAAAAAAATAACATTAGTTTAATTGTATATTATTTATGTAGCCGTTTGCTTTGTTGATTTATTTTTGCTAGGTACCTAATTGAAATAATTAAAAAATAAATCCCAATGTGTCAGTATTATTAAATAGTTGTCGTAAGTACCACCGTTATTTTAAGCTATAAAAGTTAAGTAAATAAAATGCTTCATAATATTTTTTTAGTTTTATTAATACATGTTAACCGCGGCAGACACAGTGACGTAAGCAGAATAATGGTTATGGGAAAGTAAAAGTACCTAAATTTAATTAATGAGAAATAAGTACCAACTACCCTAAGATGAACGCTTTGTAATAAGTTGGTGTATACTTACACGAATACTCACATGAGGTACAAACGTTTACTTTCCATTACCTGAATTATAACTATATACTCAAGTATATGACCAGTTAATAAGTTATAAAAAGACTATTATTAACTTATTACCCAGTTAAAGCGTATAACCTAGTTACCTACCGAGCACACACACACACACCTGTTTAAATTTACTTTGTCGTCATTCACAAATCGTTAATTTCACCATAATATTTCAATCCATTGGGTTTATTATCTGTTATATTCTATTTCACGTTATACATAAAAAAAACATACGTATGTACTTGACGATAATTACAAACACTTTTCTAAATTCATTTAAGCACGCCAGCTTGAAGTACGTATGAAAAGAAGCTCCGCTTTCTCATCTCGTTTCAGTAGGTACAATATAACTTGAACGGAAGCGCTGAAGCAAGGTGAAGCTCGCCCGCAATCGCCCGCCTAGCACGTAACAAATAAAATTAAATCGATCTCGATAAATAGAACTTGGACACCGTAATATAATCCCGCCTTGGGTAATAAAATTGACCTACACAAGACCATTGCACCTCCAAAATTGATTGGATCCATGCTAACTTGCTTGGACCTCAACATGCAATTGCAGTGGGTATGTATTGAACTATATTATACTATTCAGTATATAGAATGATTCGCTTTACATGTTTCCGAAACGAGCATAGTTTAAGTTTGTCGATAAGTAACAAAATCACATAGGAGAATCTACCTTATATCTACCTACCACAGAATTGTTCGTTATCTGTGGTATAATAATAAGTACTGTTAGCTAATATGTTGGTTGATTATTTCAAAAGACAAATTATTTTTTTACTGTGCATATAAATCATTCATTGTAATCATAGTGAATTACATAAATACATAATTAATCTGTCTAATGTGCAGCAACATGTCGATTAACTTTTGTTTTCAGTATTCCACTACCTTAGTCAATAATTGGTGTCATATAAAAGGAAACATAAATGGTAGGTCTCTATTTGTTTTTCTGGGATGAATAAATAAAAAAAAATTGAGCTAAGAAGCTTTACAGTATGAGCGCAAAACCACACAAATGTAAAATTTATACAGATCGTAATAACACATAAACTTGTAGAAGTGACATGCGTATCCACTTATTTCTTACTCTTTCTGTAGTATTACGCTGTGGGGTGTATATGTTAACCCGAGATAGAAATATTACAGCAGTAGATAAAGAGAAAAGAGAAGGCGGCTAAGTAGGTGCTCTCCGGCTGCAGTTATTTGGGAGTATTCCTCTGACGGCCGTGCGATAATATGTCTGGCTAAGTGCGTAACTCCTTTAAGCATTACCATAACTGTGCTATGTTACTTCCGCGTCTGGTCGAATCCCCAGGAAATATGCGAGAGACACGGAAAAGGTACCAAATGAAGCATCATTTTTGTGCTTGCCAAGCCAGTAAAGAAGTCGAAAACAACGTTAATACTTACGTATTGAAGGTCCTTTGATGCGTAATTGTTTTAGGAAGTTAAACTTATATTTTCATACCTTCAGGTTAGGCAACTGGCTGTTGTCATGACAGTGTGAACGATGTGATGACAATGATGTTTTTTTTTCTTTTTATTCGCTATTTTCTTCTTTTCTATAATCATGTATTTTTTTATTTATTGAATTTGATATCGCTATTAAATACTTGACAATGGTAAAGTACCCACTAATTTGTGGGGAGGCCATAATTCATTTTATTTCATCGCATTTCATTTCGTAAAGAAAGAAGAAGAAGATGACATCGAAAAGATATCACGTTGAGAAGTGCGTTTTTTATTTGAAATGAAGTTTATCGATTGGTTAGGTTAGGTAGTAATGTTGTGACTTTGTAGGTTCTGTTATTATTCTAAGATCTTAATATAGATCAAATCGAAAAGAATACCTACATTTAGTTTTCTAGGTACAAAAATACTGCAGTTATCTACTAGCATACACACAACATAAATTTACCCCTAGGTAAGTAACCTAACTCGAAAATCAGCCAAACTTTATCAAACTGAAACTTTATCTACCTACTCATTCACTCACAATAGTCCGCGACCACTTGCTTTTGTTTATTGGCCAACAAACTTTCATAGTTTCCGAAGTACAAACAGCACTTCTAGCAATATCTGACTCCGCGACGCGATGGTGAGTGCTAAGTTGCCTCTGTATCTCTGGCGATAAGTTCCTAATTGCACTTCACTCCGAGGAAATGGGGTAAAGCGGGCAACTGCGGGGGAACACGTACCAAGTGTACGTGTCTTGAAATGTACTACGCTGTAATGTGTGTGACACGCGGCATTATGTTTTGTCGATCTATTCGATTTTATGCGTTTCAATTCGATGTCGGGGGCGTTACGGTGAAAAATGTTTACGGTGAGCTTGGATTACCTACCCGTGTGACGACGAAACGTATTCAGAGAGGGAAATATACAATCTGATTTCCTGCTTCATTACCAAACAAAAGAATACACCTACTTTTATTCAGTATTTCTCTGGTCGATTGGAAATATTAGACGAGGGGTACACGTACTGGTTAAGTTATCCGTAAATAATTTAATCTTGTTTTTTTGGTAGGAAGCTATATTGGAATTCACATGCTGCATAACAAATGACTTTGTTGTTTAGATTTTAACGTCAACAAAATATCAGTAAGTAATAAAATAAATGTATGATATCCTCTATTCTCACTCTCCGTGTGTGAACTCTACCGATGAACTTTTAAACAAGTGGAGTGACTCTTCGCGGCGGACACTGATCGCTTTTGAGAGTCGGAACTGTTACAAACTCTTATCCCATATGTTCTTAGTAACTGTAACTGTTCATAAAATCTAATGGAATGGTGGCTGACAGCGGGATACATAGATTAGGATTATATAATAATGGGTAGGTTGTACCTGGATCATCAGGTCATTTCATGAAAATAAAATGTATAGAATATTTGAAAAACGGTTCTAATGTTTTCTAAAGTTATTTGACCTTAATAGATTTGACACTAAACCGCGATTACCGAACTTAATATATGCAGGGTGATTCAAAAGTGGTGTAATTAACTTTGAACCTCCGCTTCTTAAGCGCATTTGTAATCATATCGTGAAGTCATAATTTCGAAGAGATGATTAAAAAAAATATACAAAAATCACAACTATTGTTGGGAGCAACGTTTATTTTTTTTTAAATATTCATGTCGAAATTCCGACTTCACATAAGTTCCGTATGCTCAGGTATTAGGGCGGGATATACATCCGGATTTTTATTTTATGAAAACAAAATCATCAGAATTGCATACAATTGTGTTCTACATTACACACATTCTAAATTTTTCCGGTTATGATTATTTTCAGATCGATCTGACAGAATGATACTGAGGCGCGGAGTTGTAAGGCCAACGTCAGTTTTTAAGATTATGAAATTCCAGATGTATATGCCCGCCCTTAGCTACAAGAACTAACTTGTAACATTTTCGAGGTGGAAACAAGTTAGGTTTACGTTTCAATGATTTAAATTAGGTAGGTACTATGCTAGCTAGCTTAATTAATATTCCATACTAGCAGAATGTTCTAGGACTAAACTAAATTCTTAGAAATTATAAACGTAGGCACACAATAAGCTTGAATTAATTAAATTTACACACGCTACTGACCTAACTAGGTCTAAAAGGCTTCTTATTAAATCAAAGCTTGCTCCTGAGAACTCACAGAAACATTTTTAATTAAAGCCGGTACCTACCGCCTTCGTTACTTCTGAAGCCCTCATATTACTAATTATATTAGGTATTTTAAAACTTATTTCGCGCAAATTAATTGACACAGACATGAACTTACTTCGTGAGAGGTACCTAAACATCTTCATTAGTATAAAGTACGGGGCTTGATAAAACATGTTCTTTTTAATAATTTGCAATAGTTAGAATTATTATTTTAGTTAGGTTAGTTAACTTGTCATACTCTAATAAGAAAAAACATTTATTCTGTAAGAAATCCTGCAGTTACAGGTATTTTCAATGGATATTTTTTTTTATATAATTTAACTGTACCTAAACATTATAACTAACAAAAGCTCCACAGAGCTTTTATGGTTGAAGAGAGTGAAGGCTGCTCTTATATAGAGCCATGCTATTCAAGTGTTTGATTTTTTCTCTATTGACGGTATTTCTTTTTCTGCTCATCACCTTAGCTTACACACCCATGCCTTTTCTTTCAGTAAATGTGTGTAGTCACTCTCACCCTTGCACACCTCATTCATTTTTATTTAAGTAGTTTGGTACTGCTTGAGTGTTCTTTTCTAGTGTTCTAATAACGGTATTGGCTGCCAGTCTGCTGAAATAGAGTTGATGTTCCCGTGAACGTTTAACAAACTTTTTTTAAGAGCAACTATTGAGTGTCTTGCTGACTCTTCGTTCCAAACAGCTGGTAGATTCTGACTAAACCAATACTCTTGGGCCTACATGAATAAATAAGAAATGATTTCGCTCACTAATTGTTAGTTGGCTATAATAAAACTGGTTTTTAAATGGTGAATAGGTTATGTAAGCACCTTACATTGACGACGCAAGCGTAATAAAGCAAGAGTGTTAATTCCAGGAAACTGCAGCGTACAGTAGAAGCGAAGCCATATTAAGGTGTGTAAGTAGAGGCCCTAGTACATATTCACGTTTCGTGTAATAAACGGTATTCGGTGATCCGAAAGTCGGACACTGTTCGTGACAGGTCCAAATGGGAGCAATATCGACGCGGCACCGCCGAACACGAACCCACGTCTGTCTCACCAGCAACTTGTGACTAACATTATTTTTCTCTGACATAGAAACAACGAAGCCTTTTGTATTCTGAATATCTATTTGCTGTACGTTACTTGTCTTTAAGACAACATTTCTTTGGTCTCTGTCGACGTATTTACGATAGCGCTTTGTTTCCTTTGATTTGACTATCAATAGCTACTGTTTCGACTTCCTGCAACTTGTTAAGAGTCAATTGACGGAAATTGGATATTAACTGTGAGGTTTGTTCACCAGTTGTTTGGTTCTTTGTTTGTGTAGTAGGTTCTAAAGGAGATTACTGAAACTGAAAAGTTATTCTCATGTTTTTCTTAGTTTTCATCATAACATACAAAGTAGGTACCTTAGATGAAGACGTTAATATATTCTTCCGTAAATTAGATGGCGAGCAAAAATTCTCATTTAACAAAAGATCCTTATTTCATGAGTTAATGCGTATCTGTGTATCTTTGAGTTCTTTCGCTCAAGACACCGTGAAATTGCAGGGTGACTGCCGTATTCTCGACGAAATAACAACAAAAATCGTAAATAGGAATAATGAGTTCCCTCTGATACGATAGGATTGGATGCTTTTGTTGGCAAAGGCAAAAACTTATTATATTTTTAAGTAGGTATTCAGCTGTTTGGGTAGGAAATTTTATGCTTCACATCCAACGAAAATATTATTCATTCTACACATGAAAATATCTGTAGCCAGTATTTGAGTTGACAAATAGAAATCGTTATGAATGTGTTCTAGATAATTCATATCTGAGTAGTATTTGTTATAAAATATTTCTTTCTCCGCTTGCTATGGTCGCAAGTGCTGACATGACGGTCTGGGTTCATGTCTGAGCTCATGCAAATGTAACTTTGATTTGCTGTTAATAAATTGTTACGGATATTACTTTTAATAAATAATGGCTTTGAAAGAAAAAGACAAGCCCGCTGAGTTTCTCTCCGGATCTTCTTAGTTGAGATCGCGATCTGATCCGGTTGTAGAGTTTAGAAAAAAAATATTGAAGAAAATTTGTAAGTGCCCCCGTAAGCCTATACGAAATAAACGATTTAACTTTGACTTTATCAATTACCTAGGATCCTACACATTATAAGTCATAATGTATGAAGCTATCGCAAACTATGATTAAAGAGAGAATCAATGTTTAAATTACATAATTATATTTTATTCGTAGATAGCGACGTCACAGATACAACATCCCATAGTCTGTCCCCAAATTTATGGAAAATTGTTGTCCAGTTATAATGAAAAAACGAGCACTTTTCATCGTTTTTTTTTGTTATGACGTTGTAAATCCATAATCCGTTATTGGCATATAGGTAGATTCGCACCCTATTTCATTCGTCATAGTTAATGAACTCGTGCTTATTACTGGCTACCTTTAAGTTCATTATTATTATATATATTATACTATAGTCAAAATGTGTGCTACAACAATATACTCAGTCTACCACAACTGAAAATATAGGTGCAATGGTTATTTTTTAGAACTAAATAATAGATAAGTAGGTAGATATTATTTTGTTTCATATGAGACGACTAACAGGACGTTGGTTTGATCTAAAGAGCAATCCGACCACAGATTACTCAGTGACGTCACTGGCCTGTAAGCATAATAGGGAAAAGGAAAAAGGCCCAGTTAATAGGGTTCCCTTTGGAGCAGGATTGAAGCAGCTTTTTGGCTTAACAATCATTTGGCAACCGAAATCGGTAATTGATATTTTCTGGACGACGTATTAGGTCTGATATTTCAGTTGAGCATTCTTTTCTATCTTGTTTAATCTTTCTAGTATTCGTATACTATTATATTCATATGCTAAGTATAATTAAATGTAAGTAGTTCAATCCGTATATTTATTCATGGGTTATAGAAAGAACTTTCTAAATATGTTTTTATTCAAATTGTATTTACAATAGGTATAACATACAAAGATAATTACATAGAACTAAATAATACTTATAGATGCAAAATCAAAATAAAAAAACGTGGGTATCAATTATATAATTTTAATTGTACTTTCGAATTATATTACTTCCTTACACAGTTTTAATTATATTTGCTCTGAAAGTGTTTGTAAAAGTAGACGGTGGGAAGCACCAAAATTGATGAGAGCGTGATTTTGTGCTCCGTCTCTGTCACTAGCGCTGTCTTATAGTGCTGACGTCATTGCCCTGTACGGTTTTACTTTTTTTTTCAGAATGGTTACTTCTGTACTTTACTCATGATAACAGTTATTTAAAAAACGATTCACTGTCTTTATTAGTAATACGTAAATAAGTATTCCTTACTACTTAAATGTTTTTAAAGATTCGCATCTTTTCGCAGAAAATTGCATATTAATTGGGGTCCCGACACTCGTGACAGACAGTGTCTCGATTAACATCTTACAGGAGTTCGGTGTTGTTGGCTTCTTTAATTATCGATCAACGTTTTGGTTTATAATTAAAAAAGTTGAAATGCCAAGGGTCCGTAGTGAGAATCTCTTCCCCCATTTGTTTACATATATTGAATTGAAATACATTACCTTGACCATTTACAAAGAGATGTATCCCTTTATAAATGTTGCATAATGTTTCAAGAACCAGCAATCTTCAATAAGATCCCAAACCTAGCATATTGGACTTAATTCAGCAAAATAAAGGGTCCAGCATTAACTGATTAAATGGATACTCACCCTACTCAAAAGATATCCTAAAGACAGCAAAAAGTCAATCCGTTGGGACTTAGCTTAAAATGCTGAACATAAAGTAGGTAAGTAGGTACCTATGTTACTTACTATTTGATAGATTATTTATAAAAGAAAAGTCAAGAGATATTATTTCTCTATCCTTCAATTTGCGTTTTATAAGTCTACCAACAGAATCCTCTATGTGGGAAGATATTTATTTAGGTACTACCACAGATCACGAGAGATATGCCGTGCGGTTCAAAATGTATGGGAACTCGCTGTCTCCGTTTTGTTCCCAACCACTCGCTAAAACCAACCAATACGAAGTCTCCTCGGTGCGTGCTGCGTCGTCGCCGTATACAGCGGCCGTACCACGCGACGCACCAGTTTATTCAAAGTATCGTTAGACGATCTATACATTGCCTCGTACATTCACTCAGTAGCGAACATAGGTGGTACTTAAAGAGCCATGTATTTTGTACAAAAATAAAAAAGTCGTTGTGCTACATGAAACCTAAAATAACATAATAAAGGCATTAAATATTTTTTGATTTGTTGTTTTTAATGATTTTAAAGACGAATAAATAAAATACTTAATACTGGCTGGTGAAATGAGATTCCATCTTTCGCGTAGTTCACTTTGCTGCTAGTATTTTTGCACACAACCACGGAATAACAAGGCATTTTAAAAAAAGTTAGAGCTCCGATACCGACGTGCAGTTGCAGTCGACTGACGGCGAAAACTCTATGTTAGCGTAATTTTGGCTAAAGGTAAGCGCAAGCCCACCGCTTTCATAACATATCTCCTCTCTTATATCTGTGGGTACTACCCTATACCTGCTTAGTATTTTTGTACTAAATCGCAGTTAGATCTGAATAGTACCTATGCACTGACTTGTATCGTGTAAGTACCTACATTTAATCATCTATAAATAGGTACTTAACAAAGTACCTACTGAAATATTTTTGGTTTTTACGTGCTAAGAACTAGTTAGTAGGTAGGCTGCCTACAAGTTCTTAGTAGCAGAACATTGCAAAGAGGTATTTTTCAGGCTTATTTATTTATTTTAAATATATTATTTTTGGGTTTCGATGACATAAATATAAGGTGCTCTTTGCAGTAACGCCATCTGTTAGAGTTGGCCTTAACTTCTCACAACTATTATAGAGTGTGGAAATCATGATGTCCGGAAACAAGATCTCTAGAAGACCAACTAGGTTCTCTTTATAACGCTAGGTGGCAGTTTACACAATTTTCAATGTCGCGCACATTTTTCAAATTCCGTAAATGAAGGAAAATTGGTAGGTATTTTTCCTGTTACGTCCCCCGGGTGTCATAAAATTAAAAGTTAATGGGTAGTGGTTAAAATAAAAACGTTTCATGAATACTGTTTCAGAATTAGGAATAGATAGGTAGGTACACCTCAGTGTCAAGTCCGTCTATATGTTCGCGCATCACGGGAAAACTAATCGCTGAATGAATATGATAATACTAGGCGTGATGAAAGCTAGTAACCAGGGTCATTATATAGGCAATTCTTTTTCCGGGATATGTGTGGGTTTCTGCAGGATAGTCAAAAAACTTAATCGTAAAATTCACTAGGCAGTTTTTACTAAAAGTTAAGTTGACACGGTGATTGCTTACATTCCGGGTTAATGTATACGATATATAGATTATCCCGGGGAAATCATGATGTTGCCTTTTACGACATTCACATGGAAGACTGGAATTATACCTACTAAACTAAAAACATACTAGGTAACATTAATTGGTAGTACCTATTATATCATTAGATTCCGTTACTGATGACCTAGACAAAGTTCATCTTTCTTTCTTTACAAAATGAGATGCGTTGAAATACTCGTAAAACATAAAAAATACTAATAATACAACCGATTTGAGAACCTCCTCCTTTTTGAAGGCGGTTAAATTTGGATATGAATATTGCCTCACCCACAACTTAGCCGGTATTTTGCCAATGTCAAGTAATTAATAGCAACAACACATTCAATAAATACATATTATAAATTAAATAATGAATGTGACATGATGATATGAAAATGGCGTGTCCCCAGACAAAGTTAAATCGCTATCAAAGACTGACAGTGCCATTGATCTCTGCGAAGAAAAAAAGTTACACGAGAATGTTGTAGGTATCATAGGTATATAAAACTAAACAAGGTATACAACGGTATACAAAGGTATATAACAAGGAAATATGTTATGAACAACAAGGTGTATGGTGTGTAATAGTCCAGTGATTAGTATAGCTTATGAGTATTTAGCATGCGCTCTCCCAACTGTGGGGCTACGCCGGGCGCCCACTAGCGGAACTATTCGGAAACCTTAACATTATAATTAAAATTTCAAAGTCAACGCTGTGCCGTGCTTTTGAGATACCGTGTTGGTAGTCAATTCGTAGCCGTGAACAGGCTTCCGGAAATTTTAATTATTTACTGGAATATCTATCTGTCGCAGTATAGGATGATAGCGACCATCGTATTATACAAATAAAATACCGTAAATATGGCTAAAATATAGCGAACATAACATTTGAATTACGCTTTTGATTTTATAATCCTCTTTCGTCCAAATTTCCGAACCAGCTCGGTTTTGATAGCAAAAGCTATGAAGTTTTTAATGCATAGTGTAGCAAATAGCATTTTCAGCCGTGGTTAAAAACATCGTGAAAAATCCTGAATGTCTGAGAGAAATAAACCAGTTCTTGATATAACTGCGATGTCTGCTAATCCACACTTGGCCACCGTGGTGACCACAGATCACGAGAGATATGCCGTGCGGTTCAAAATGTATGGGAACTCGCTGTCTCCGTTTTGTTCCCAACCACTCGCTAAAACCAACCAATACGAAGTCTCCTCGGTGCGTGCTGCGTCGTCGCCGTATACAGCGGCCGTACCACGCGACGCACCAGTTTATTCAAAGTATCGTTAGACGATCTATACATTGCCTCGTACATTCACTCAGTAGCGAACATAGGTGGTACTTAAAGAGCCATGTATTTTGTACAAAAATAAAAAAGTCGTTGTGCTACATGAAACCTAAAATAACATAATAAAGGCATTAAATATTTTTTGATTTGTTGTTTTTAATGATTTTAAAGACGAATAAATAAAATACTTAATACTGGCTGGTGAAATGAGATTCCATCTTTCGCGTAGTTCACTTTGCTGCTAGTATTTTTGCACACAACCACGGAATAACACGACATTTAAAAAAAAAGTTAGAGCTCCGATACCGACGTGCAGTTGCAGTCGACTGACGGCGAAAACTGTATGTTAGCGTAATTTTGGCTAAAGGTGAGCGCAAGCCCACCGCTTTCATAACATATCTCCTCTCATATATCTGGTGGTGACCTATGGCCTGCCTCCCACTCACATTAAGGGTAGGTCCAAGCCCAGCAGTGGGACATCATATTGCCTTATTATTATTAACAAGTATCTTATAGGTACTTAACACTTTACACGACTCGGATGTTAAACTTAAGACATTAGGCCCTACTTGCAATCAATACGCAGTCAGGGCTATACCTATGTCTAATAAAAGTGTTCTAGAAATATTGGGATATAAATTATTATTACGATCTGGTTACCAAAACAACATAATATATGACTTTTGTTTTATTAATTAATTATAAATATGGTTATATTATAAAGCCCACAGACACGTTGCATACGCGTATTATAATATCCAAAACGGCCTTCCATTCAAGGTTGGCTGGGTCTCGTGGACGTGGACCCGTGGTACAGGCCGTGACTCAAGTATTTTAAAAAATGTATTGCAATTTTATATAAATGAAATCACCACTACTACCATGTACAATATAGTAATTTACACATATACTTTATATTGTTATGAGGTTAATGCCCCATGTTTTGTTTTATGACGTACGAAGTTACGTTGCGTCTACCGAATTTTAAGGTCGAGGTCAAGTGCGAGTTTATTCGTAAGCTATCCGAATTCATATTTGTTTGTCTTGATCAAAAAGTTATAGATACCGTCCGCTAGAGGCGCTGTTCAATATTAAAAATATTTATTTTTAAGTTATAAAAATGTAGGTACAACATATTATTATACTATTATTACAGTTTGATCAATAAAAGCTTGCTTCACATAAAATATGCAAGACAAACACATTTCACTTCTTTGCTCGGCACTGACGGATAAAAGTAATAAAAATACCTACCAATAAGGAATGGCAGTGTATCCACTGCGTATATCCAATCAATTTATGATGATACTTATCCAAAAATATCCAGAAGCCGCAGACAGCATCCTGTACCATCTTTTTACATTAACATATGGTATCCTTCGAGTTAACCTGTTTACGACAATGTATTTACAGTCGGGTAAGGCAATTAATTTATGGCATTCCTTACCATCCCCATCCGGATAATACCTACCACGATTTTTTGCATTCCAATACTATTAGCATAAGATATTCCCGTTTCTTTAATGAACGGCCATTGGCTAAATGTTAATATATTCATAAGAAAACTAATTTTGTTCGGTGTCAGCAATTTTTCGTTTTCTTTTGTATAGGTACCTCATTAATATTTATATAGATAGCTTTTTTTGCGTGGGGAACTCCTCATGGATACCCGCAAGCCCCGGGGGAGGCAAGCGGGTTATTTCGGACTCCAACGGTCTATGATCCCACGGTGGTCCAGCCAGGTACCAGCAGGACAGGTACAGCAGGTCCAGGTGCCAGCATTTATATGTTTATAATATTACTGTTTTATGACTTATAATTATACTATAAGACAGTAATGTTTATTATACGTAGTTTGTAGATAAGAATCTGTATAGCCGCGTTCTGCAATGCACATTATTATTATTACTCAACGCCAAGCGAGGAGGATATTTTATACTATATATTTACGTATTTTCATTTACAAAAGTAATTTATTAATGTGGGAACCATGTAGCCATTAACTGTATTTTTTACTTAGTTAGTCCTTTTTTATTGACCTGCTGCTAAAGTCTGCTAAGCCGTTCCTACATTGTTCTCACATACCTATAACATTGTACTGCTCAAAAATTTAAAAGATATTTAAAAAAAAGAGCAACCACGGAGTTTCTTGCCCGTTCTTCTCCATAGGAACGGCATTCTGAACGGGTGGTAAACTAGTAGAATAGTATTTTGTAACTTTTGACGATTCATAAGTACTGTACTTAATGGTCTACGTGAATAAAAAATATTCTGATTCTGATTCTGATATATGTAAGATACTGACTTACTGATAATTACTCGTGATTTTCGTTTACCTCTTAATTTAAAATAAAACACCTATGAATACAGTTGACCCCGACTAAGCTGTTCGGCTATAGATATTGCCACATAACTTTGCTCCAGTATTTTACTTTCTACTGGAAACAGAAAGCGCGATTAGCAAATTATTAGTTTACTGTCACTAGTTTTATTAATATTTTATGAGTAGTTTATCTGGTGCGACTTTGCATTTAGCTCTGTAGGAGTTTTTTTATTCATATACTAGTCAGTTCCCGCGACTTCGTGCGAGTCAGCTTAATTTTATGGCAATCCTACGGAAACCCATTTATTTCTCGAGATATAATTATCTTAAGATTCATAAAAATACATTCTGTATATTCCCTAGATTCCAGAAATGGCGGATTCAGCTTTTTTTAATGAAAATACTGTCCCTCCTCTCCTTCCAATCAAAGTTTGTATTAAGACACTTTTTTTAAGTTTTACGATCGAGCACATGACATGCAGATTACATAAAGGTGATTTTAGTGTGAGTTTAATAGATATTGCTCCTATTCTATTAATTGAAATTGCGAAAGTATTTCCTTGCTTATTTCTAATTTAAGAAAATCTTCAATCAAGTACCTATATAAAATACAATACCTAAATATAAAACACTGATTCACACTGATATTACTACACTACATACACTTGTAAACAAATCAACGTAATAAATGCTTAGACAGACACATATTAGGTATCTGTACAAATGAAAGACTGTGCCCAAGGCACTACAATTATGAATAATTGTTATAAATTATGATCAATATAACGATAAATTTATTTTATATTTTAATTATCAATAAAACAAAAAAGTATCAATAAAACACCGGTAAATCGTAACTAAGTATTCTAAGAACATTCCACTCGATTGCATCACATTCGGAATATAAAATACAAGGCGTAAAACAAAAGTTTACGAAAAAATATAAAACAGCTTCCAAGGAGATCGCGTTGTTAACAAAATCGGGATAAATTTAAATTAAACGGGAACCATACATTTTACCGGGATAAAAAGTAGACTATGTGCTATTCCAGACTATAATCTATCTCTGTGGCAAATTTCATCCAGATCCGTTCAGCCGTTCGGGCGTGAAAGAGTAACTAACATCCATCCAAACTTTCATATTTATAATATTAGTATAGATATAGATTCGGCACCACAAAAATGTTACCAACTTAGAACACAAATATCGAGGGAACACGTACGTATGCAGTTATTCGCGAGCGATGACCGACAAATAATGACCCAAAGCCGCGACTTCAATACTGATCGCGTCTTCAAAACGTATTCACCTCTAGTTATCCAAAAAATAATACCTATTTAACATTATTTTATATAATACTTGGAGCTAAGTATTTGGCTGATGATTTTAGAAACGAATAAATCTAATACCAGTCCTTTCTAATGTACCACTGATCAGCACTGGCCTCCCATCAATGCGATGGGATTAGGCCATTGACGGACTTCACACATCCTTCGAGGGGTTCTCGCAGACATGCAGGTTTCCTCACGATGTTTCCCTTCACCGTTCAGCAAGTGATAGGTAATCATGGTTAAAAATTTGAATCGAACATGAAATCCGGAAATCTCAGAGGGGGTTGAACCTACGATCCTCGTTACCAAGGCAAGCGATCTACCAACTTGGCTAACACTACTTAGAAACTAATAAAAGGCTAGTGTTATTCTAGAAAGTGTTTTTACAGTATACAGTATCAGTGTCAAGTGTCTTATACGTTGGCATAGTTTACAGTTAAGAAATCTTGATAAAATTATACACTATTTATAAATATCACACATATACCACAATCACACGAACTATATAGTCTCGATTTAAACAACACTTGTTCTCATATTTTTGCTTGAATATGCATAAGTATTAAGGATGATCCCGATAACACCATATAAAATAACTTTCAAAAACTCAAGGAAGGTACGGTTTTCTTTTTTTTAAATTCCATACTCATACTGATCTTATCTATCGCTTCAACCAAATTTTCTAAGCACAGGCATAACTTATATCCAAATATGTATTTACAAATGAACACCTGCAGTCACGTCATTGTTTATGCGATCTTTTAACGGAATGCCTCAGTAAATAGCCTAAGTGTAGCTAACTATAGTTATCTCTATTTGCAAGCCTTTTGCGGCATTTAACGGGATTCCTCCTTTGTAAGGCATTGTAATGTGTATTAATGGTCGCTGGAACGTCAACGACTTATTTGTATAACGTGATATATGATTGTGACCACTCTATTACCTTGTATTGTTTATTATTCTGTGGGCTCATAGTGAGTAGAATATATACCGAATAAATGGTGCTAAGTACCTAGTGTATAAATCACTGCAGTTCATTGTCCTGTGCAAATCAAGATTTAAAAAAAATGCTGCCAATGTGGACGCGGAAACATAAAACTCTTGAAGGATGAAATAGATTATTTGGTCAAGATAGAAAAGATCGATTCCCAGGACATCGAATTTCAGGACTAATACAATTATGTAATGTCGCATGATCTCAGAAGTACATTCATATTTCTATTTATTAATACCGGCTTAGGAAATAATCAGTTATAATTTACGTTGATGTCTGTGAACTTGAGCAGCTCATTTAAAATCAATACGAAGCGGGGACTGAGACTATATTAACTATCCAACACAAATTATGTTGTATTATTTCAAAATGCTAAATTTTGTATGTAGGTACCAACACACCTAACACACATGTTAACCTTACGACTTTACAATGTGAATGTCCGAAGACGATATTACGCAACTGGCCGACTTGTTGACTTGGGTTGGTATTGAATGATCAAGGCATAGGTAGAGTGTCAACGACGGCGACGTGCCCCTTGGAGTTTTTTTTTAAATTTACACATTTTATGCTATTGTTTGAAATGGAACGCAAACCTAATGTATCTTAGACTCTATCAACTTTTTATTTTCTTATTTAATTTCCATATCTAACGTGTTATAATTGTATAATTAAATTCACGTCGTTAATAACGTCTTTCATTGAAGAAGTTATTCCTATCACCTTTGCCCGCACGTTCGTTTTCCTTAAATATATAATTTTCTTATCCCCATCCCAAACCTGCCGTTTTTTTTCACCCTGTGGCGGACTGCGGATACCGCTAACAAGTTGGCCTCAATTTTACAGTAATTATTATTTATCACGTACGGTAAAAAAGTTTAATTAAACATGTAGGTTATAATAATGAGTGGTCCATCTAAATGAGTGAGTGATAGGTTAAGTTTGTTTGGTTATTGGTCATTGTGTCAATGTAGCGGTACAATTCAAGTGCACGGTCGAGGTGCGAGCACGCACCACACCAGCAACACGATCATTGCCATCATTCTCCGAGTACGTGTGACTACGACGAGACGTGGACTGAACTTATTCCAACCTCATAACAAAACTTATTTATATACAATCCTTCCATGTTTTTGAAGGTGAGTGACCGTTATCTTTATAAGTATTTATAAAAAAAAACTAGCCCGTATTTTATAGGTTAATTATAAATAAATAAACTTGTGTGTGCTTAAATTCGCAAGGTTGATTATACCTTAATTGGAAGTGAAGTGAAGTTTTATCTTAAAAACTTTCGTATTAGCAATATCTTGCAGCAACTTTTGCAATTAACCGCAATGAAGAAACTTTGCGAAAAAAATCAATTAATACGAATAATTAAATTGTGTTCATTCAAAATTCTCTCTCGAAACTAACCACAGAGAAAATAAGTACTAGACGAAACAAGCTAGTGTAATATTTAAAACGTTGTTGAAATCCTGGAAAACAAAAACTAGAGAGGTGAAATAAATTACGCTATTATATAATTGTTTTTACGTTAATATGAAATATGAGGATACCCCGGTTCAAACTATGACACTAGGACGTCAACCACCTCAGTCCTCCCTGACCATGGTTGCTGTAAAGCAGCCGAAACGTCGGGACATAAAAAACATAATATGAACGCGATAAAATCCGTTAAATTAGTTATATTTCAATGAAAGAGGAGAATATTATAACCATAATTTTGAACTATTATTACCTTATTGGATGGCATTTTTTTTTGTTTTTTGGTGAAATAAAGCCGCTAGTGGTATCCCATCTAACCGTTTATCAACCCTTATATCCATAGCTTCAATGACGTAAAAATTGCCAGGGTCTTATAGCGCGCAGTGTTTGTAACAAGTATGCTTTAAAAATGCCAATTATATAGTACATTCGATGAGGTATAAATAGGTATATAAACCTTGATATGTTTCAAGCCTGAAACCTACAGTCACTGAAGCGTGAGTGAAGGCTAAACCAATCAGACCTTTGACTTAAGGTATCAATAAAAAAATGAACAGTTATTTGATCTAATTGTTCGTTAACAATCATACAAAATTACCTTTTGGCAATCATCGTTCACTAAGTGTTATCCTACGCACGCTTAAAATTGAACACTTGTAACACTTTTTAAATACATATTATATATATGTATTTAAATAAATAAATATTATATACATATATATATATATATATATATATGTTTGATTATAGAGCTACGTTTCTTTCATAGGAAAAATATTCTTAAGCGATCCTTTTTAAAGTTATAATCATATATATATATATATATATGATTATAACTTTAAAAAGGATCGCTTAAGAATATTTTTCCTATGAAAGAAACGTAGCTCTATAATCAAACATACTATAGAATTTTCATAACAAACATATGCACTTATTAAAATTTATGGTTTCAAATTTTTTAATTCTTATAAAATGCTTAGTATTATTTGTTTTTAGAAGTACCTAAGAAAAATAGATTACGTGTTCACAGTAACTACTTACAAATTGTTATTTTTTGTAAAGAACTGATAAATTAATGCGCATATTAATATCAAGAATTAAAGAATAAAATAAGAAATTGTAAACCTAATATTACTGGTTATTGATTGTGCAAAACTGTCCAGTTAATAGTGAATGTTAAATAAAGCTTTTATAAGCAATAGAGCTAAGAGCAATTGTCAGAGGACTTAGATAAAAAATCCTCATCTCACGTCCGCCGTTTACGGCATTCGGTTTGTGCGGGGAATCATTATGCTATGTGCGTTTTGTGATACAAACGTGATATACAAGCGCTATTTTATGTATACACACATAAAACAGCGCTTATCCTTTTATGGCGGCCACTGTCAATAACACAGATACTCATATACATATTCGTATCTCATAAGATTGATATTTTTACATATCGGAAATGTACTGGAGAACAGTCAGTTACTAAGATGACCCAGATATTATTCCTCGTAAATTTAGATTACTAATCGAATTATGTGCGCTTAGCCCGAATCTACCACTAAGATAAAGTTGCTACGACCAACGATTAACAAGAAAAATTATCTATTTCTAGCCGTAGGCTGACGAGCCAGTTATCTTACAAGGACCTGGTTTTTATGTTACATATAGCTATATAAACACCTCATTTAGAGATCGAGAGACTCTGAAAGAAGTTCCTAATAACCAGGACATTGGAGGACCACGGGACGTTTTGCAGTCTAATGATGACGCTCATGTTTCGGCGAATTGGTGTATACCAATTCGCGAAACGCTAAAAAACCTTAGTGCTCTTACGAAGACATTTATACACACACCTTATCCACAATAATTGGTTAATATATTAACTGTCAGAAGAAATCAGAAATTCAACACCATAGAACGCCACGAATATTAAAATGTTCTGGATATGTACACAACAAAATATATTTATAAAATTATCATTTGTAGTACGGAACCCTAGCATAGGCTTACTACCAACTTGCTTCTTGGCTCTAATATCCATAGCGTAATGCACCCGATCTTTTGAGTGTAACCATTATGCCACTCCATAGTGAAAACCCGTTGATATTGGTGCAGTAAACAAACATACATATAGACAAGAATTCTTAAGACACGAATAGCCTGTCTGTACCAATTGTTTTTAAATATTTTAATAAAAAACACAGTTTTAGATTAATTCGTGTAAAATTATTATGTGACAATAATAGAGTGAAATCACCATCATCTTCATAAAATTAAAAAGAAAGCGAATAACATTTAACGATCCACAGCGGATCGTAAAAAATAATTCGCTTCATTTTTTAAAGTCGAACATACCTATTTTACATATTTATATTTTCGTCCATACAAAAATATACCAAAGCATCATGATCAGTATGACCTACTCGATAATCTTTGAAAATACAATACCTATTGTAAGGTATTACAAAAAAAAAATAACAGGGCCAACAGTAGGTTATAAAAATAACATTCCCAAAGAAATAAATCAAATTATTGGGCATTTAAAAATGACACCCCGTACTGAGCGCACGGGCGAACGCTACTGGATGAGCTTGTTTTAAAAAACAAACATCATTAACACAATTATTTTATACATCAACGTTATCTACATAATTAATTTATAACTTCACTAACTATTAGCCACTATTTTGGTTAAATATACAGATACTTATTTTTCTTATGATATTCTTATTGCTAGTAAACTAGGTATACACATTTAATATTTCAGTTACAATGAGGCTTAAGAAGACTGTTCAGATAATTATAGTAACAGCATTATTTGTTGTGAACGTATCCGGATATCACAGAGATGAGGACTTTGTTACAATTGAAGACGAACAAGATAGTTTCAAGGAACCGGAGAGACTGATATTAAACAATTTAAGGAAAAAGCGGATACCGTGGCCTTTGCCTAATTCCTATGAAGGTGCAAATGAGAACTCACAACGAAATGAAAGGGAGAAGCGGTACCTGCCTCTGTCGTATCGTCAAAGCCCTATAGTTGACATGATGATGCAGTCACTGCCAGTCAACTACTCGCCCAGCAACGCTAACGACCCGTTCGATTTTCTCCGTGATTCATATCCACTGCCCAAAGGTAAGAAATTGCGCCGGTTTTAAATCTTGCCGAATTTTTTTTTACCGTCTTAAAAGTTTTATGGAGTATGATATACGTATTATTGGAGCTTTAGAAGAAAGTAGGTATTTGTTTAATACACTTCAAAAGGTACAAAAAAATACATAAAAATAAAAAATCATCCTAATCGGATCATCCACTAAAAATGTTTACGTGGTCAAACATACAAAGCATATTTATAATACGCGTTGAAGAAATATTTCGTTTTGTCGAAATCCATACAATTTCAGACGCTATCCTTCAATCCAACCAAAAATAAAGTTGTGCAGGATACAAATGAATAAACAACATCCAACATCCCCTAAGTTGAACAACGAATGAGTTCACGTGAATAATATGATGATGACGGATTTCCGACGGTCATTCGGGACGGTCGAGCGCTCAAACAAATAAATTAGTCATTTCATTCCAGGGTTCACCGGACCGTTAGATGAATACGATTACATCATTGTTGGTGGAGGTACTGCGGGTTCCGCGCTAGCGTCCCGGCTCACAGAGGGCAAGCCCGCGGCTATGGTGCTAGTTATAGAGGCGGGGAAGCCAGAGAGCCTACTCACAGATGTCCCCGCGTTGCTTTCGTATATGCAACTTACTGACTACGTATGGCCGTACACGATGGAACGCCAAGCTGGAGTGTGTTTAGGTACGTATTGAAACTTTTAGCGCTATAAATATGTGCATTATTGGACCATGACGATAGCTTTAATATAGAGATACCCGGAATCTATCTACACTGGATTTGATATTGACAGCGGATGCCTTGTGACGTGAACTTATTGACGATATAATAGTTCAGTTGATAGTAAGCTTGTTTTCTGTGCCGGGTTCAAATCCAGGCTCGTACTCTTGGTATTTTCGTTTGGCGATAGTATAATTATAATAATATTAGATTCTCACCCTCTGACACATTAGGCTGGACTTGACTTCCCATGGCGTATTGTCTATTAAACGGCACCTTCCCCATGTAGGTAGTGATGAGCAGAGATGCTTCTGGCCTCGTGGCAAAGCGCTTGGAGGCACCTCCGTCATCAACTACATGTTGTACACCCGGGGTCGCCCGCAGGACTGGGACAGGATCGCCGCTGACGGCAACTATGGATGGTGAGATACACTTAAATATTATGTTTCGTGATTTAATATATTATATATATATATAATAAATTAATACTCATTATTTACAAAAAAATCTATTAACCGGTACATGCTTTCACAAATGTTTTTGAAATACAATGTGCCTGGCCTGTCCTGGTAATATACTAGTGGATAATGATGGTATAACAAAGTATACCTACTGAAAATTTGAGGTTAATAATCGAATTCAAGACCGCATTGGAAATGACCACATTATTTTTTGTCTTTATTTATTTACTAATGGCGTAATGGTTCTCCTTCTCTACATATAATTTCAGATTCTTAATAACAATATAACAAGTGCATTTTAAACTTGCTTACCTATATCTTATCTTTACAGGTCCCACGACGAAGTTTTGCAGTATTACATAAAGTCTGAAAATTCAGAGCTGAAAAAGTATAAGAACGCTCCGTACCGCGGCCGCGACGGGCCACTAACAGTCGAAAATGTTCCTTTCAAGTTAGTTTATACCATTTTTTTATTCTGCCATAAGAATTTTCTGCGTTAACTAAAACTATTACCCAAAAGATATTTTTAATGTTTCACAACTCATTTATTTCCAGGACCGGTCTCGTTGAAGCGTTCCTTAAAGCGGGCAGAAACTTTGGTCACCCTACTGTTGATTACAATTCACCCTACGAACTAGGATTTGGATACGTGCAAGCTACTTTAAATAAAGGTCACAGAAATAGCGCCGCTAAAGCATATCTTCATAATCATAAGCGCCGGCGAAACCTTCACATTCTAACTGACACTAGAGCTACCAAAGTGATGATAGAACCACAATCCAAAAGAGCATACGGTGTAGAATACGTCCGAAATGGGGTTAAACACACAGTGCGTTGCCGCAGAGAAGTTATTTTGTCAGCTGGCCCCATAGCTTCACCACAATTACTCATGCTCTCAGGTATAGGACCTCAAGAACATTTGCAGTCCCTTGGCATTCCAGTACTAGTCAATTTGCAAGTCGGCAGAACTCTATACGATCATATTTCGTTCCCTGGAGTTATTTTCAAATTGAACACTACTAACGCCAGTCTGCTGGAACCTAAAATTGCAACGATAGACAATGTAATTCAGTGGTTGCAATTTGGTGATGGGCTCTTGACAACGGCAGGTGGTGTTGAAGCTATTGGTTATTTAAAAACATCAGTGTCTGATGATCCAGAAAATGTTCCTGATATTGAAATATTGAGCATGGGCGGTTCATTGAATATAGATTCGGGAGGGGCGACCACGAGGAGCTGGAGAATTAGTGCCAGCACATACGCTTCAGCATTTGCACCTTTGAACGGTCGTGACACGTGGTCACCTATTCTTATGCTCACACAACCAAAATCCAAAGGTTACCTGGAACTTAAAGATAGTAACCCGTTTTCTCATCCAAAAATGTACGGAAACTACTTGTCCGATCCAAAGGATTTGGCCGCGTTTATGGACGCTGTCAAATACGTCATCCGCTTGGGAGAATCTGAGGCATTTGCGAAATATAATCCTAAGATTCATTTAGCTGATTACCCCAATTGCAGGAACTTTGTTCCGGGTTCTGACGATCATTGGGAGTGTGCTATTAGAACGATGATGATAACTTTGCATCATCAAATAGCAACGTGTAAAATGGGTCCCACCTCTGATCCTTACGCGGTAGTTGATCCAGAGCTGAACGTGTACGGAGTCAGTGGCTTAAGAGTGGTGGACACGAGTATCATTCCTCGACCAACGTGCGCGCATACTGCTGCTCCAGCTTACATGATCGCTGAAAAAGCCTCGGATATGATAAAGAAAACGTGGCAAAATGTAATATAGAATTAAGAACCATAAATATTGAATAATAAGAACTTGCCTATTAGATAAAGTTTAACGGAACTCATTACCTTTTATTTTTAATATTCCTCGCGTAACTAAGCCGTGAAATGATCACAAAGCAAAGCAAAGCAAACCCAAAGCAGTAACGCAACAATAATATGCCAAATCATTGCCATTACATTATTATCAGGTAATGTTAAATAATTAAAAAAATATTGGTTGATATACTAACTGTGGCTGACTTGGTAGACTTACTGATTACTTGCATATTTCTTGTAACCCACTATTTACGCTCATATCATTTCAATCTTTTATTAATTTATTCCACTATACTTAATTGAGATACACAAACCAATGAAAATAATTCATTAGATTCCAAATGAATGAATTTGCTGTTTCGAAAGTCAACACTATACAGTAGCCACGTAAAAATCTCTTTCGGATGAATAACGAAATCATGGAGCATCGTTTGATTTCATTATATTAGGAGGCGGGTGCGGGAAAGGGGTTGTGCCGCGTCATGTTTCCTCAAATAATAAAATTAATGGTTCTTGTATGCAGAGATCCATTAGCGCGGCAGGTATTCGTTAATATTACCTCCGGGAACGGGAAAAACAGTTTTATATATTTTTTAATGTCTCATAAAATGTCTTTATTAAAGCAATATAAACAATCGAAAAGTGCATAGCTTTTATCAACAGTATACTAAACATTTTTCGTTATAGTTTCCAAACCACGGTAAATAATGATTTACAAGCTTATCAGAATAATCTTTATTTATGTATACAATTAAATACCTTACTTATGAATCGTAAAAAAATTGTCAAAATGCTAAGCTACAACTTTACCACCTGTTCGGAATGCCGTTCCTAAGAAATATAACGTGCTAGAAACCCCATGATCCGGTATTTTTAAAAAGATCTTATACATTTTTGAGCATATATTTAAGATTATGGCTACAGGTTTAATACATTAGTATGCTCCATAATTAATATATAAAGTAACTATAAGATCGTAAACAGGTCTACCTAAAGAATTATATAAGAAGAATCTAAGGGATGGTAGCAATGAACTAATTTATTTATTAAATGAATTGTGGGGTCGAGTCACCTTCGTCCGTAGGAGAATTAAGTACCCTCGAGATACCCTACACGTGACCCTGGGTGGTGCCAACCAGGTGACAACTCTACTGGTGGTAGGCTTCGGCCGTGGCTAGTCACCACCCACTGAACAAAGCCATGTCGCCAAGCGGCCCAGCCGTGTTCCGGCATGATGTTCGGTGCTGCCATTCATGGATGGCGGGTCAGATCAGTTGCGCTGCATGTGCCTAGTGAATGTAGCGTCTCTATCTACTGCCGCCTTCCTACCTAGGCAAGTATGCTCCATCGTAGATCTCATCGTCACTTACCATCAGGTGAGATTGAGATCAAATACTTGCCTGTAATGTAATAAAAAAAAAAAAAAAAAAAAAAATCGCTATTTTATTATTGTAGAATTACAATAAAATAGTTTTGCAAACGTACAATTGGAAAATTGGACCAATTTTCCCGTTAGATCCACAAATCTGTAGACTTGGCCTGAAATATTATTACATTAGGCTCTAACCAAACTAATTCTAAGAGGAACAAAAATACGAACAAGCCTTTACCAGATTGTTGAGACGAACAAGTTTTTTTGGTAAGTTTCGTTCGTGGCGTAGATTGCTTGCTCAGTTATTGCCTCGGACTTGATGGCTTGGGGTAAGAATTTATGAACCCTAAATGTTTTATACTTCATGCCATAAACATTTGCAAACGTATTGCTTGTATGCATAAAAGTCATATTCGATTACGAGGTACAGCATCATACCTGTGGTCTTTGAAGGAGGATCTGAGTATAACATAACCTTAATAGTATGCATCAGCTTTTAGTCCAACTCTACCGCCGCGGACGTGATGCCGGTAAGGACAAAGCGATTGAGTCCAACACACCTCATGGGAATATCTTGGTGTTGAGCGCGATCATTCGCATAGACCTCGACAGGTATGTCGCGGTCTGGTGAGGCCTGTGTTAACACAGGCCGTGAGACCCTAGCTTAAATATTTATCGACTGATATTTAATTAATTGATCCTAGATATTAATGTACAATCAGTCCTTCTGTTTGATTTAACGGCTGATTTGTGTTGGATAGATTATTTTCTTTGTATGTACCCTGAATAGCATTTAACGTCGCGCAAAGCACTGGGTATACGTTAGTAATATACCTAATACTGAACATATTTTTTTCATCTCACAGATAAGCTTGAAATACAAAAGCCTCGAAGCAAACCGTTACAAAGAAAACCTAACAATTACTTTGTTATTTTTATAAATGGCATGCCGTCTCTACGGGCTTGCCTTTGTATAATTACATCCAGTAGTTTTCAGCAGCGCGACGCAAATTGCGGAATTCTTTGCATGAAATCTCGCCACGCTCGGTGAAACTTTCGCTACATTGTGAAAATTAATAACTGTATAATTGCTACAGCTTTAGGGTTTATTAATTATGTTTTTAAATGTACGCTGTAATTACAGGCAATTTTATTAACGTCGATAATATCGTCGAGTAGCGACAATGATGAGGCCACAGGCTTTTATTACTTACAGTAGGTAGATATTTTTGTAATATTATTGACTTTGGCCGATGCTGATCCCATGGGCATTTAGTAATTTAGACCGCGGAGCAACGCTATCGCTAGGTTGGAAAAATATATGTTAATCCCCAAAACTCCTTATTTTCTTGGACTTCATGTAAAATGGTAATATATGAATAGGTATATTGATTCAGAATCAGAATCAGAATATTTTTTATTCACGTAGACCATTAAGTACAGTACTTATGAATCGTCAAAAGTTACAAAATATTATGCTATACTATGCTATACTACTTTACCACCCGTTCGGAATTCCGTTCCTATGGAGAAGAACGGGCAAGAAACTCCATGGTTGCTCTTTTTTTTTTTAAAAGATCTTTTACATTTTTGAGCAATTAATTGTTATAGGTATTTATATTGTATAGATTAATTCATTCTATGATAGGTATCATATTATATACCTCCAAACATTACATACTTAACATGTAGATATGTACGTATACCTAAGTAGATCAACAGAATAAAGCATCACATAGTTGGTCTATTTCCTATATCAAATCTCTACTTGTATAGTAGCAAACTAAACTATGTTAACTTTTGCTCGTCGATTACGCAAAGAATTTACAACCATTCACCCTCTTAACATACGCCAGGTGAGTTATGTAGCCGCGATAATAGGGGAAGTGACATACCGACTGAGGACTACTTAAAGTATGCGGATAACACACCTATGCGTAACAGAATTAAAACCACGGGTTTACGATTATAAGTTTACTAAGGCTAAGGCATGTTAATTTTCCTGCACTCGCAGGCGCTTTAATAAAAGATAATTTAGTTTAGCCCCGCATTAAAAATGAGATGCGTCTTTAGTTAGATTAGCCCCGCATTAAAAATGAGATGCGTCTTTAGTTCGATTAGCCCCGCATTAAAAATGAGATGCGTCTTTAGTTAGATTAGCCCCGCATTAAAAATGAGATGCGTCTTTAGATAGATTAGCCCCGCATTAAAAATGGGATGCGTCTTTAGTTCGATTAGCCCCGCATTAAGATGAGATGATAATGATAATTCTGTTTATAAAACTCATCAGGTATCTATTATACAAATATATTAAATTGAATTTATAGTATTCATTGCAATAATAAAGATTGCAACTTTAATAAATAGCTGACCGTAATCATAAAATAAACCAACTAGAACTTTTATCTTTGGCCCTCATCTATATTGCAAAAAAAAACTATAAAAGTTAGGTACTAGTCAATAAAATCGAGTTTATCTGTGATTGTATTATTTGTAAGTAGTATTCTGTTGCCAGTCGTAAAGTGAATCGAGATCGAATCGAGAGTACGTGGGTAAATAAGGGCAGTTCAATGAATGGGCGGGAAGCGCAGTCGCCTACGCTCCGTCGAGCGCGCGAACGTTGATACGGCCCGCGGTGCAACCCTCAACAAGTGGGGCATAAAAGCTAAGTAACTTGCCCGTCGACATTAAAAAAAAACGGTGACTACACAGATTGAAACTATTAAAAAAGTGATAAAAACTAGTATGACATAAAAAATAAAAAGTGCTGAATAAATGAGAAAGTTTGTGCGTATTGTGAGCAATTTTTTTAGCGCAAGTTTGCTAGCGCGTGCATTCATTATTTAATCTTCGTATTCAATGTAGGAATAACATTTTGTTTTATTATTATAAAACAAATAATTAGAATTTAATTATATCTTTTTGGTTATAGAAAAAACGATTTTCAGTAAGTAAGCTGCATGTCACATATTAAATTGCTACGTCTTTAAGTTAAGGTACTCTACTAGCTTCCAGTACATGTTGCAGTGCACATTATCAGAATTCTGTATTTCTTACTAGCTGTCATTGTTCTATCTAAATGACATAGGGAAATGTAGTTTCTGCTGTACGCGAATTTTCCAATTCACCGGATTTTTTTAATTTTCTTTCTTTAAATACTTCTTTCGGACTATAAAGGACTTTTAAAAGAGATATCAAATCGGTCCAGCCATTCTAAAGTAATTCGCTTAACAACGAACAGCATTCCATTTTTATTTAAGTATATAGAAGAAGAAACATAAATAAATTACTTAATTTGTTATAAAATTACTAATTTCGTTGCTGTTATAGTTTAATATCTCCCTGTTGACCGGAAAAACCGCAAACAATATATACGGGACAGTGTTGTGAAGCACAACAAAAACTGTTGTAGGTAACAACATTAAATTAATAGAAATGTCACGACAAACACCGTTTCTGTATGGGATTATGTAGCTTGGATACCTATTCTGCATATAAGTAATATGAAAGAAAAATTTACGAATACTGACGAACTGTAAAGTGTGTGAGAAATTAATGTTTTAAAGTGCAACATTAAATCAAGAATGTGTTAAGAAGAGCATATTTGTGTAAAGTATCAGTATATGAATAAAATATTATTTAACCTCACCGTATGCATGCAAAAGTAAAATTTTAAATTATATGTTATTTTACTCAAGTATATCAAGTACTGTATACTAAGTACGTACCGAGATACTTACCGCATTATAGTATTTAGTACTTATAAGTACGGCGTTTTAACGGCAACCGTGACCAGCCAAGGTTTGATTACAGAAAAAAAAAACCTAAAAGGCCAAAACGCGTAAAAGATCATTTCTATATAATAATAATCAATTTATTCTATATATTTAAGGGGGGTAATTATATACGTCCAATAAGGTACCACCGCGACAGGAAAAAGAGCGGTCACCCCCACAGCAGCTACTAACGAAGCGAGCTACCAAAACGAAAAAATCCTTCGCTACACCAATTACTGGTGTGCAATCATTGCGGATATATTTGGCACACTGTTACTGAGACTACTCCTCCTCTCTGTAACACTAAATAGCATCGCCCTTTTTTCATACCGAATTAACGTTGAAATAAAACAAATCTTATGGATTTTATCGCAATTTTTTTTACGTTCCCGACAATTCGGCTGCTTTACAGCGACCATGGTCGCAGGAGGACTGAGGTGTTTGACCTTCTAGTATCAAAGTTTGAACTGGGATATCCTCGTATTTAGTTGTTATTTGCGGTCTGATCTATGCGGAAAGTGCACACTGTGTCTTGAGGTCTCGCAATGCGAAACGTCGGGGACGTAAAACACATATGTATAATAAACGCGATAAAATCCGTAAGATTAGTTTTATTTCAATGTGTAGTATTCGCATATATATATGAAATATATGAATATATATATATGAAATCAATACAGAATTAACGAATTCGATAATAATTCAGTATGATATTCCACCCCGCGTAAAAATCGTGCGTAAAACTGTTTTAGGAACCTACCTATCTGATCTTTACAGCATGCGTACACACAAATAGGTGTAATACCTAAGAGGGGTAAAACTGACTGGGTATCTGTAGACCTATTAATAAGTACCTAAAGGTTTAATCTGGTTTGCTGTTTTATTTAATTTTGTATATTTACAATGGGATTTTTAAGATGGTGTTTGAATAACCAAAAATAATACTTTATATTTGATTCTTTATTTGTAGACATTAAAAAACCTGTCAGTGAATCTGTAATCTCACTGAAAGTGCAAGCTGTTAGAAACGGACACATCTGCTACAGAGTTGGACGTAACACTCATAAGGTACGAGCTCAAACTTATAACAGCTTGTTTATAGCTAATTGGTTACTGTACTGGCGTACACTGAAAGCTTAAAACTTTCTTTCTCGCAATTCCCTACAAGCACGCCATTATTTTTATTCCGATTGCCATCTATCAAATCAACAAACGGTCGTTAAAAGTAAAATTAAAATGGTGGCAATTCCAGTCACTCTCTTTCCATTGTCCTATCTATTTACTTGGCAGGTCGTAATGGCATCGTTTAATTCCAACTAGCCGGCTATCACTTCAAATAAAAGATAGGAATTAATATATACCTAAACAGGCTTGGTATAGATTCTTTTTCCCTTTGAATGTTCTATAAGTAGCCTTTCAAACGCGAGCAATCGTGAAATCTTTAAAAGAAACCTGTGAAAACTTCTTTATGGTATTCGTTTAACACAGCACCGAAATACTTTCAAACATTTCGGCTGCACTCTCTGAAATAGAGTCGTACGAGGCTTAATACTATATCCACCGACCTTTCATAGGTCCCGCCCGCTAGGCTTGATCTGACGTCGCACGTGTAGTCATTACCACGTAGATCGTGAAATACGACATAAACGTACGAGTTACGACGCAGGTCGTTTCTTCTGCCCATATAATGCGGCCCAGTCGCGATAAATTGAAATTGCCACGTTTATCATCGCCTGTGATTGTATTTTTTATTGTATCAGCCGTCACATGGCGGTGTGATTCCAAGCGATGTGTCCCACCGCCATCCGCCCTGTATGTAATTACGTGTAAGCAATTTTCGTGACATGCAATCGTAGAAACGAAGGATATAAACTTTCTTGGAGTGACGTTGTTCGACTTTATCTTGACACTTTGTGGAGTCTTGTCGTTACTTGTATTAGTTTGTTATAATAATAATATCGCTAGACGAACACACTAACTATAGGGTTCCACGCCAAGCAACACTTTTATTATGGGTACCGTATAGAGGATTGGGTGCGAATCCAGTATATAATACTTATATAGATAATAGAAATCCATGGCACGGGTACAAATATTCGTGCTCATCGGACTAAGTTTGTAGGGACTGTGTATCCTAGAAGGGTCCAGGATTCGAACCTAGAATCCACGGCAGAAGCAGGGTTATCACGGTCAAATTGCAGAACTAAGAAATATTTTTGTTTGACATATTGTAATGTAGTTGAATTACTCAATATACTATGGGTAATCTCTAATTCATTTTCCAACCACAGGCATGGTCGTAAATCACAGATTTGCTGGAATACTATGATCGTGTTTAATCAAGAGCTCAAACCCTGGAATTAATTTACGAATAGGAGATATATGTCGTATCTCATTATCCATTTGTTCAGGATCAGTTCTTAGCGGCACAATCCCACTAATATTATAAATGTGAAAGTTTAGATGTATATATGGATGGAGGTTTGTTACTCCATCACGCCAGAACAGTTGAACGGACCTGGATAAAATTTGGCACAGAGATAGATTATAGTCTGGATGGATATATATGGATACTTTTTATAGGTTATAGGAGGGTTTATTGAGGTACCGCGCGGGCGGAGCCGCTGAAAAAAGCTATTATGATATGTTTTTAGTAATTGATTTATTTTGCAGTCGCAATTGTTTGTAACCATAATATATTGGATTTTAGATTAAAGCAACATCATGTTAATACAACTTATTATTATACCATGCGGTTTGTGTGACCACATACGACTTTTGATTTATGTGCAGTGCGTGTGTGACGAACTGGCTGAATCATCTGAACCAATTACTTTAATATAACTTTTTGTAGTCTTGCTTATTAGCTGTTCTATCAAAATGTAATGTTTTGCTACCGTATCTTGTTTATCACGGTATTTCAACAATGAAGTATGATTGGCTTACATGCGGGAATCTGTAAAAATGTTCATCTTAATTTCGATATTTTTTCTGTTTAATTACATAATTATTTACTCATTGAACCAATCATGAATGCAATATTTATTTAATTTGTCACATTGAAATCAACAACAATACAATGGCACATACAATATTATATCAAACTAAAGGTACCTACACGTTACATACCTATTCGGTTTAAACGTCAATATACCTACTAAGAATCTATACGTCAAATAAACGTTTATGAAATCTACGAAACCAATTCCTGCAGTCATACGTAATGTTTTATGTTTGAATACTTAATGAAATTACCTATAAAATGTTGATGAACTGATCTAATGTTTGTTTGTTTTTGTGTAATATGCTATAGTTTGTTTGTATTAGGGCACCATGAAATAAACATACCAATGACGAGGTTACGCTATTCGTTGTTGCCGCGTGCCAGAATTCGCCGCCACGGCAAAGTTTTATTAGCTTTCGGTAACTCCCGCAGACTAAATTCTAGTAGTTACTGCGGTTGCCACGCTTCCCAGTTGGGTGTGTTCAGTTTGCATTTTATTTAAGATATGTTAAAATAACTGCCAGTCGTGTTTGCTAATTAAATAGAATTGCTATTAAAGAGCTCACACTAAATAATTAATTAGAGTCCAGTCCATGGAGCATGCGTCACTAATAAAATTTGAAAAACAAATGAATCCGAGAAGGTGTAGCGACCACTTCAACCGCACCACAAGTTACGCAGATGGCATTGCAAACGCATTCAGAACAATAGACAATTGACGTCACAATCCTGAATCGCGCTATAAGAGTTTTCGGAGCAAGTAACATATATACAAGATCCCGACAATAACCGTCGTGGCATAGCGGCCGCCCCGCCAGGCAAACCACCCGCCTGGCTGGAAGATCTTCCCTTTTCCGCTAAAAGGCATAAAGACTGTTGACCATGAGCACATACGATTAGGTGCGTTTATAAAACCATAATGAGGTAGGTACACGAGTATAAAGGGACCTAGATTCATTTTATTCGTCTGTGCACAAAAATATAATTTGAATCTACTACCGATGTTGGTAAGGCTCATTTATTTTTTCTAAGCAGCTGAAAAAATTAAGCAAATATTTATGTATCTAAAACAAACCGTAAGTATACAGTTAAAAAATTTAAAATTGGAATATGAAATAAGATGGTATACCCACAATTGTTTTTTTCAGTTTCATACCCAACATTATTTTCTCAAGGAAAGGTCATAAAAATGGTTTATTAACATTATAACGCCACAAATACATTCGTGTTCACCGAAGCGACTCATTTAGGACGCGTTTCTGTCTTGCTCTGACATAGCACCCGAGGTCTTACTTTTTTATAGGTATCAACAAATACACCTACGTCGTAGAAATGTTAGACGCGAGTTTTGTACGTTGATGATAAGAAAACAGAGAAATTCTTCGACGCGCGCGACTACCGCAATGAAGTCACTATAAGAAAGAGATCACTTTATTTTCAATAGTACCTACTTTATAGTAATGCAACATGTTGAAATGCCTATTGATTTTATGAGTTAATTTCGCCTATATTCGCGTGTAATTTCCGCTGAGCGCTCGAAACATCGGAATTAGGAAACATTAGAATAGAACGATTGCTCGGGCTTAATGAATGAAAAGTGTAGTAGCACCATTTTTCTTCGTCATAACATTTTATTAATCTCCTTTTGAAAGCCTCTTTATATTAGAAATTGTGATTGCTTATATAAACCATGTTTAGGTAATACAATTTCCAAATGTGACTAGTTCGATATGTACACGAAAATAAATATATACCTACTTAAGCACCATTTTTACATTATGTTTCATTTAGCTATTTCCAAGTCCAATTGCACAATTCCTGTAAATCTATTTTGATATAAAAACGATTCTTGAATAAAAATACGACTCTTAAGTTTCACAACATTCGTCACTCTTCCCTGGAATCTTTTTACAGCAATGACCGCCGATTGGAGGCTTAGAATAGCTTTATCGGATTTTTTGCGAAATTATGTCAAATAATGTCACAGTTAAGATTCAGATTTATCGCTGGGTATATTATCATACGACGTAGATCCCAAAAAAATAATCAAACAAACAGCATTATATAGATTTAATATAAGTGTATCATAAAATATATCAATAGTCCCTTTAGGAGTAATTTAAATTAATTAACAAGGGCACGTACAATTACTATGTGACTTATAATTCAATTCACGTACGTATTTACAGTCACAGAATTGCTTCGTAGCGTATTTAAATGCTACGCTAAAATATGCTACCTTCAAGAGACTACGGGTAACGTAGCATGTGATGTGAGTCAAAGTGCGTAGGCCAATGACGTAGGCAATTTTATAGCAACCAGCCAAACTTTTAGATTAGTTTTACTTTAGGAGCATTTTTCTCCATTTACGTTACCTTTATTATGTTTTAGAGTTAATTTAGTTTTGCGTATAAAGTTGAGCTACCCCATGTGTTTAAAATTAGAAGTCCGTTGAGCATATGCTGAGATTATACTTATATAAGTATAATCGCCACGTATCTACCTACGCAGACTTGTAAAAAGTTGGTTAAGTGTGAATCAGGCTTTGCGGGTTTTGTGCCTGTCCAAACTTTATTACACGGAATACAAGTACCGCTATAAATTTCCTGTAATCTACTTTACTCTTTCCATATGATGGACATTCTCTGTGAAAATACGTATTTTTATAAATTCTATCATAAATGACGACATGTTTTAAACTTATTGTTGCCTGAATAAAGTTTTCTTGTAATAGCTTGGAAACATTTTCTTATTCGTTTATATGCAAATTAAAACGTAAAGGTCATTATTTATCATATAATAATGGCTATATTTAAATTACGATTACTTACAAGTGGGTACCGTAATGCTCAAGCACACATAAATATTTATTTTGTATTGACATTATATTAGGGTTGTCAACTATATATTTTTACAAGAGTTACCCGAGCTGGAAATGAGTTACATTCTTGGGCGATTGTACGCGTAATGTAGATAAGACGTTAACGTCGGTTGTAACAAAGTGAAGTAAAATAACGCAGCTATCATCACAGGACTTTCTTCCTTCATCTTGAATATTGGGCTGTAGGGAGGCATCAAGCTTTCAGCGATGTTTTGTTTTCATACCCTAGCACGCTCTGTAGGTGAATGTTTGTCAGGACATAATACAGCATAACATATTATATTTAGCACATAATAGTACCTATACTTATCGATACAATACAACTAGGTATAACCTAGCTAAAAAATACAAATAAGTTTAGTCAAGGTCTATTCTTACTTTTACAAAAATATTGTTACGTGCGGGGGTAATTAAATGCCGATTTCGTGAAAATTACTTTAATCGCTCTCCACACAGAAGGCAAAAATAGTACACACCAGTACACTAACTAGTTAAACACTCAAATCACAATTCACCAAATCACTTAGAAACACAGTAGTCCGCAGTATTCGCTAGAGTCGCCGGTATAATCTTCTTAGTTCGCTTCCGAGAGATGTGTTCACAATCGCTTTCAAATAAAAAAACTGTCTCGTCGCTGGTCCTGCACACTATTTATAATCCAAAAATAGCGAGGGTGGATCTTTCCAGAAAGGTGTCGATAAAAACCCACTAAACAGAAATGATCCATAAGGAAAATGAACCTTATGTACACGGTAATAAGGAGGCGCTAGAATGTTCTAGTGTACGTACGTGTGTATTCGTCTAATCGGTATTATTCCGAGAACTCGTAGTTCCAGGAATTGCATTGTCCTCGCGTTTGTTTACTAATAATTTTAATAAAAATAATACGAGATATATTCTGGAAGCCGGTTGCAACATTGTTGACGATTCTAGATCTTTCTTCACAGATCGATAGGGGACCTTGGACCCAACAATGCGTTTTTGTTTCTAGAAGCTTCGATGACTATTTCTCGAGTTATCGATACCTCTTTTATACGCATCGTAACATTACCCCCCTCTTAGTCATGCTCGTCCCGAGCATTATTTGAGCCATGATATCGCGCTAACCGGTCCACATGGACTACCTTTGGTTTTCCTCTAAGTCCCTTCTTGATGCGGAAGGTAACATCATTGATCCTTGTAATGACGGTGTACGGTCCTTCCCAGCGAGCTTGAAGTTTCGGAGACTTTCCCTTTTTGCGAAGCGGATTATGAAGCCACACTAGTGTTCCCTCCTCAAACCCGTTGGTGTTCGAATTCCGATCGTACCGGGTCTTCATCCTTGTACTAGTCTTAAGATTATTCTCCCGTACTCTTCTGTGTACTTCATCCAGCTGGTTTTGAAGTTCACTCACATAGTCTGTAACAGGCTTAGGACTATCGGGTGGCGTGCCTGTTATCGCATCGACTGGGAGCCTCATTTCTCGACCGAAATTTACCTTGGCCGGAGTATGTCCCGTACTATCATGTACCGCAGATCGATAGGACATCAGGAACAGCGGAATGTATTGGTCCCAATCTCTTTGATGATCGTCCACGACTTTAGCCAAGTAGTTCTCTAAGGTCTGGTTGAACCTCTCGACCATTCCATCTGACTGCGGATGCGCTGGCGTTGTACGGGTCTTATTGATTCCAAGCAGTTTGCACATTTCCTGAAATAGAGCAGACTCAAAATTCCGCCCTTGGTCTGAGTGAAGCTCCATGGGTACGCCATATCGACAGACCACTTCCTGGACCAGTTTCTTCGCCACAGTTATGGCTTCTTGATTGGGTGTCGCAAAGACTTCGGGCCACTTAGTGAAGTAATCTTGCACTACTATGATGTATTTGTTCCCATCATCCGTCATTGGAAAAGGTCCAGCAACATCAATGGCGATGCGTTCCCATGGCGCTCCAACATTGTACGACTTTAATTTTCCCCTGCTTCTAGTCTGCGGGCCTTTCACTGAAGCACAAGCGGTGCACTTACGGCACCAATCCTCGACATCTTCCCGACAACGGACCCAGTAGAACCGTTGTCTCACTTTAACCAGGGTCTTCTTGACTCCAAGATGCCCACCAGAAACACCGTCATGAATGTGCCGCAAAAGAGGGGCCACCTTACTCCGAGGTACTACGACTTGCATGGTTACTTCTTTTCCATCGTTGGACTCCCATTTTCTACATAGTACACTGTCTTCCAGAGTCAAGCTGTCCCACTGAGCCCAATAGCTTTTGGTGGTCGAACTATGAGCAGACACATCACTCCATTGGGGTTTGTTCCCAAGTCGTTTCCAGTCCAGTATAGGTCGAAGGTCATCGTCCTCTTCTTGGGCCTTCTTCATGTTAGCTCCTGTCCACTCGTCATCAAGTCCGTGTGTCCTGATGACTTTAACCTCTTCCCGTACTTCATTCTTCTGACAGTGCTTGCAGTCTTCGGCACACGGTCTTCGTGACAAAGCATCGGCGTTGCTATGTCCTTTTCCACTTCGGTGTTCTATTATAAAGTGAAATTCTTGTAGTTGCTCAAGCCATCTAGCTACTTGACCTTCTGGGTTCTTGAATTGTAACAACCATTTTAACGCAGCATGATCCGTTCTTATAGTAAACTCCCTTCCTATAAGATACTTCTGAAAATGTTGTAGGGTCTTCACCACGGCAAGTAGTTCACGGCGAGTAACACAGTAATTTCTTTCTGGTTTGGAAAGTGATTTACTGAAATATGCTATCACGACTTGACGATCTCCCTGTATCTGAGATAAAACACCACCAATTCCTGTGTTACTGGCGTCTGTGTCCACGATGAATCTTCCTTCTCTATTTGGGTAACCCAAAATAGGGGCTTCACATAACCGTTGCTTGAGCTCACTGAAGGCTTCCTCACAAGTCAGGTCCCAGATAAAATCGCGTTTTTCTTCAGTAAGTCGATGCAACGGTTTTGCAATGTCCGAGAAACTCTTAATGAATCGTCTGTAATATGCGCATAATCCCAGAAAGGCGCGCACTTCTGTTTTATTTCTTGGAACAGGCCATTCTTGAACAGCTTTTATCTTCTCAGAGTCGGTTTGGACTCCTTCCGTTGAGATGACGTGTCCAAGGTAACTGACTTCCTTTTTAAATAGAGCGCACTTCTTTGGACTAAGTTTTAGATTAGCCTCACGGATCCGGGTGAACACTCGTTCTAGATTCTTCAGGTTCTCCTTGAAGCTACGACCCATAACGATTACGTCATCAAGGTAGACCAAGCATACGTCTCCGAGTAAACCCACCATCACTCTTTCCATGAGGCGCTCAAATGTGGCTGGAGCATTACATAAACCAAAAGGCATAACATTAAATTGCCACAATCCGTTTCCAATTCCAGTGCTAAATGCTGTCTTCTCTTTATCTTCTGGGCTTAGTTCTACCTGCCAATAGCCACTTTTTAGGTCGATTGTTGAAAACCATTTCATACCACTGAGCATGTCCAGTGTGTCGTCGATCCGAGGTAAGGGATAGCTGTCTTTCTTTGTGACGTTATTCAACATCCGGTAATCCACACAAAACCTTGTACTGCCATCCTTCTTCTTCACCAGCACCACGGGTGATGACCATGGACTCGTAGAAGGTTCAATTATTCTGTTATCAGCCATATCCTTAATCATATCTGTCACCTCCTTTTCTCTTGCCCATGGTATGCGTCGTGGTCTTTGTTTTATAGGCCTGGCGTCGCCTGTGTCGATCCAATGTTTTACGAGCCCCGTCCTTCCACAGTCATTTCCAGTAGCAAATATGTCGCTGAATTTCAGCAAGAGCTCTTTAGCGTGCTGCATTTCTGTTGCCGATAAATTCTCCTTAGAAGATTCCAGTAGTTGCTGGATGTGATCCTCCTTCACGTGGGTACCATTCTGTCTTACTGTATCACTATTCAATCGTCTCAGGTACTTTAGTTCCTCACATCTTCCAACCACACTATTCTTCTTGAGGTGAACTTCTTCATTACCAAGGTTAAGGATTCTCACCTTAGCAATTCCGTTCGACATTAGTAAGGTCCTTGCTGTAATTAAATGTGGGTAATTTCCAGTGTCTTCAACAACGAGGCATCTTCTTTGTTTAATATTACGAGGAAATTTCACTATTACCAAGTTTTCTGATCTCGGCGCCAGTGTAGTGTCCTTCAGACAATAAATATTGCACGGGCGTGATCCTTGCAAACAAACTTCTTGGTCAGGAAACCTTAACACTCCTTTAGCAATATCCAAAACACACTGCTGATTCTTCAAGAAATCCAGTCCCAAAATACAATCGTCGGTTATATTAGCAATCAGCACTGCCTGTTGATACACTCGGTCACCAATTCTAAACTTTACGTCTGTTTCGCCGAGGACGGAAACTGGCTGGCCGGTGGCTGTCTGCAGATGACATTTTGGAGATCGTCTATTCCACATTATGGTGCGTCTCAATAGCTCTGGTCTCACAATGGTACGCGACGCTCCAGTGTCCACTGTTAAACTACATGATTTATTATCTATGGTGCCCTCGAGGATCAGACTATTCCCATTAAAAACTTGAGTTATGGTTACTGTAGGGGCTTTATGTTGACCAGCCAGCGCCCGCCCCGCGGCCCTGGCGACCTTTAGTTTAACGGACTATCTTGCTCATCCTGGGTCGCGGAGTCCTTGACCCTTCTCCTTTTCTTAGGGCATTCGAGCCGAATGTGCCCTTTTTCTCCACACTCATAACACGTGGGGACAAACCGAGACTTTTTCTCTTCTGGAATAATCGCTCTTATTTTATGTAGTCTCGTGTCTTGTTGCACAGCTTCCACCTCAAGAGCATGAGCGAGTGCGTTTTTCAATGACTGGTGATGACCTAATTTTACAGCGCCTCGAACCTCTGAGTTTCTTATACCATCGACAAATGCCTGCAGCAGGTTCACTTCGATGACTTCTGGTGCCGACGAGTAAGCCCGACGAACCAGCCTTTCTATTTCCTGGGCCCACTGCTGGAGGCTTTCACCAGCCTTCTGTGATCGCTCACGGAGTTGCACTCGGTAAACATGTTCCAGGTGCTTATCACTGTAGCGCGTGTCTAACGCTTCCATTAGTGTCTCCAGCGTTCTTCTTTCAAGCGGTAGGTTTTCGAGGATTGATAAAGCGTCCCCACGTAGAGCAAGTGTAAGAGCTATAAAAGATTGCTCATTGCTCCAGCCATTACCACTTGCAAGTACCTCGAACTGGTACTTGAACGCTGACCACGACGAAGTCCCATCAAAACGTGGTAAGTCATGTTTTGCAGCTGATGGTGACGCCACTGCAACAGATCCATATGTTCTTAGCTTCATCACCTCCTTATTAAGTGTTTCCCAGCGGTCTTCCATAGCCTCATTCTTGAGAGTTACTTTTTGTAAGCGCTCTTCGAGGTTCACTGTCTTCATGGTAACTTCTTTATCAAGCACTTGTACGCGTTCCTTTAAGGTGTTAACTTCTTCTCCGAGAGCTGTGATACCTACGCTGATTTTATCTAAGACAGCTTCCTGGCTGGCCTGCACCACTTCCTTAATCTCCCGCTGCGTAGCCTCTTGGTTAGCCTGCATCATTTGCTGCATAGAAGTCATTTTCTGATTGAGCTCCTGACGACTGGCTTCTTGGTTAGCCTGGAGCATTTTTTGCATAGATGCCAACAATACTGACATGTTCATGTCTGGCGAGCTAACCCCTGGTGCTGCCACAGGTTCCGCTGGAATCTCAGCTCCGGCCCGAGGCTCTTCCTCTTCACGGATACGTTGGCGTGCAGCATCCATTTCCACTTGCCGTCTGGTTCGTGGAGTACGCCCTTCGTCTTCACGTGGTAGTAACGGCATTCCGCTTCTGACACCAATTGTTACGTGCGGGGGTAATTAAATGCCGATTTCGTGAAAATTACTTTAATCGCTCTCCACACAGAAGGCAAAAATAGTACACACCAGTACACTAACTAGTTAAACACTCAAATCACAATTCACCAAATCACTTAGAAACACAGTAGTCCGCAGTATTCGCTAGAGTCGCCGGTATAATCTTCTTAGTTCGCTTCCGAGAGATGTGTTCACAATCGCTTTCAAATAAAAAAACTGTCTCGTCGCTGGTCCTGCACACTATTTATAATCCAAAAATAGCGAGGGTGGATCTTTCCAGAAAGGTGTCGATAAAAACCCACTAAACAGAAATGATCCATAAGGAAAATGAACCTTATGTACACGGTAATAAGGAGGCGCTAGAATGTTCTAGTGTACGTACGTGTGTATTCGTCTAATCGGTATTATTCCGAGAACTCGTAGTTCCAGGAATTGCATTGTCCTCGCGTTTGTTTACTAATAATTTTAATAAAAATAATACGAGATATATTCTGGAAGCCGGTTGCAACATTGTTGACGATTCTAGATCTTTCTTCACAGATCGATAGGGGACCTTGGACCCAACAATGCGTTTTTGTTTCTAGAAGCTTCGATGACTATTTCTCGAGTTATCGATACCTCTTTTATACGCATCGTAACAATATATTTTACGCCCATGTTTGGAAATGTAATCGTTCCACAAGTATATGGTGTAAATGCGTAAAATTTTCGGTTCGGCCGTGTAATTAACGCTCAGTAAAGCCTTATGGGGAATTCATCATTCGAGCTTAGGCT
Source organism: Pheosia tremula (assembly GCA_905333125.1). Lineage (NCBI taxonomy): Eukaryota > Metazoa > Arthropoda > Insecta > Lepidoptera > Notodontidae > Pheosia > Pheosia tremula. The sequence continues at coordinate 5,225,511 of HG995404.1, read as the reverse complement.
TTGTTGATACTGGTCGCGTAGATCGCATGTAAAACTGTATTTATACTAGCAGAAGAAGTAGGAGTTTCGATTGGTTTAAATAAATTATTAAAGAGATGAAGAATGAGAAGAAGAACATATGAAAAAGTTATATAGAAGAGGTTGGAGTGAATGTGACTAGTGCTGATGGGAAAAAAGATGGATTGCGCCGACCCCAGATAGTGGAAAAATGTGAGGCGGCCGAGATGATTGACGAAGCAGGTAAACAGATGTTATTAGATCATAATACCGATAGTTTATCTTATAGGTAAGTTACAGTGTATGGTGTAAATAAATTACTTTATTAGGCAAGCTTAGAATACCAATGCGCTTGACATTATGGGTACTCTAATAAGCTATTCGACCTAGGCTTACAGCGGGATGGTGTGAATGAAATCCCATGAACGACTCTCACACTTTGGACTTAAGCCCACTTCTAGTATAAGTAGGTAGCTTAGTTGAAGGGGTTGGCAGAACTACTAGATTGGCCACGGTAGTGTACTCGTAGAGTGATCCCGTGGCGCCCCACAATAGGCAGAGAGGGCGGCGCTGGATTTTAGTGGGCAGTCTGGACTTGTCCAGGAGGCCCACTTAACCGTCCAAGCTCCCCTGGGCTTGGGCGGTATGCGCAAATGTATTTCCCAGCGAAATGAAAAAAAAGGACTACTATATTGTGAGGTTGGTAACTAATATTTAAGAAAAAGTAAATGGGATTCCGGGCAAGCTCTGCTGCGTAGTAAGCTACGTCTGCTTGTTGCTCGGCCAGTGTGTACCGGTCTATTGGGCTGGTTGTAATGTGAGTGTGTGCGTGCGGCGTCACCTCACACATTTTGGCAACGCCTCGTTGCTTAGTCACGCGACGTCGCCGTCCAATTTTGTAAATGACCACCGTACAATGTTATATACAAATACAACGTGGAACATCGGTAATTTAGTACAGCCTTGACACTAGCTTCCGTAAATAATACATGGACATATTTTATCAGTTTAAAAGCCCTCCACTGAGTATTGACCCGGTCGATAAATTAACTAGACACCCTATCTGACATTTCAGCTATAACATAATTATATTACGTGTCTGTTGCCTTGACCTGATCACCAGACAGAAAAAGTATTTAGGGATTACTTATTATTTATGTTTTCGAAAAAGACCTTTATTATATTAATTAACCCTAATTAATTAACCATTAACAAATTCTGTATAGTTTCATTACTTATAGTCTCTTCTAATAATATCTATCATATTACGCTGCTTTTATAAAAAGTAGTGTAATATAATTTTTAGGTATAATTAAACTAAATCCATTGGATATCTAATTTTTATAAATACATTACATTAACGTAACAGTAACCTAAACGATAAGAACATTCGCTTTCCTACATGTAATTATTAATATAAAACTAACTAGCTAGTGAGCGTCTAAACATTTCATGAGTGATTGCCGAACTTACCAAGTTTGTAACGTCAGCAAAGAGGAAAAATATTTCACCCAATTCAAATGTATCTAGTACTTAAATAAATTCATGATAAACTACTATATCTTATTGCCTATAGTCTGGGCCGAATTGACAAGTAAGCCACCAGGCGTTGGACGTAGATTGATGTTTCGCCCCGGAATGAGACATGCGTAGACGTTAATGCTAAGCTTCATTCGACTTTTTATTGTTTGGTCAATGAGTACTTACACATCAATGCCCCTGAGACCTTTGAACACATTTTTTCACTAACATTCTGAAAATTATACGATTAACCAAAGCCAAAGCCCAGACAAATGAAAAACCAAAAAAAGTATTAATTTCTACATGATTTTCTAATAAAGTGTAGCGACCTCTTCAACCTCGCCATAAGCTACACATATAGTGCTGCAGACGCATTCAGAACAATAGACAATTATCAATACAATCCTGAATTGCGCTATGAGAGTTTTCGAAGCACGTAACACATATACAAGATCCTGACAATAACCAACCGGGCATAGCGGCCGCCCTGCCAGGCATACGATGGCTGGAAGATCTTCCCTTTTCCGCTAATAAATTAAATACAATCGTTATAAAATTAGACGAGTAAGTGAGGACGCAGGTTCGTTATCATAATATCGCCTTTTTACGTATTTTTTGTTGTATAACTAGAGACAATATTATAAAAATATCAGTAGGAGAATGTATGTATTACGAATTATCACACTAGAGGGTTATGCTCGAGGGAATTAGACTAGAGCAGTTCAGCAACACATACGCTGTGCAAACTCATTTACTAACACTCACTACGGCCGAGTTAACTAGCCTTGTAGTTTTACCTTGAAATTGTAATACAAATTAAAAACTTCCCGCCTTATTCAGCACAGCCGTAATAGTAAGGTATATTTCACGATTCATTCTTTAAATTTAAACACAAAATTTCTAATGTTTCTAACATAAACTATTGAACTCTTCATTCATTGATTTATTTACATGTTTAACCTATATTACCACTTACGTCTATTGTTGTTGAACCTCAGTTTAAGTACTTCCACTAGTGTACTCTACATTAAATCTCATTTTTTTTCTTATTATTATTTACACTGTATCAGTGGCACATGATGTGGTTGCCTGTCGTTAGAGTTATAATTACCTAATACTCATATTATTATTAATTATATCACATGTAACATTGTAAACTCTGTTGGCAATCCTAAATAAATAAATAAATGACTGGACATTGCCTACCGGGCAATATCCCGTTGTACCTTTGGACCAAACTTTACGACAGAACCGCATGAAAGTTACAGAACTAAGTTTTTAGTGTCTTCTGAACGCAAAAACACGAGCACGAAATACTGCGGACGCAATTAACCCGCGTGTAAAGTTTCGTTCGTGCTTCGAGGTGCTGTTGCGTTAGTTTTTGTGTTATTGACACTATGAGAACACTTTACGAACACACAGAACGTAGTCTGAGTGGTATTATAAATGAAACTATGGAGTCATTAACAGATAGTCGTATTTCACTACTGTTTTGTTATTTTACTTTGTACAACAAACCGGCGAATACTCCAACTCAAAGTGTAAGGCTCTTAATATGACCGCATCAAACACAAAATCCAAAATGACGGTGACGGTTAAGTCCTTACCTGCTCAGAGCAGTGCGAGTGAATTAAAAGAGTACAACGTGAATTACTTTCTCATGCTATAATCAATGACAGCAAGTGCTTAAGGGTGATTTTTCCACTATGTTCACCCAGATGATATCATCTAGACCCTAGGTGGAGCTTCTTCTTCTGATGCCATCTCCTATCGGTGTTCGGCGATCATCATAGCTATCATGGCTATAGAGTCGGCTGCCCGACATAGGGATCCGTTACTCCACCCAAGCCAGTATCTAATATTTTTAACTAGAATGTACGTCTTCGGCCTAGTAAGCTACGGACTTGTATATGGCCCTGGATAAGTTAGTATAAGATAAGTTGCAATAGGTTGTACTTATCTTTTCAAACTATGTGTCCGAAGCATTGCATTTTTTTGTTCTTAATTGACTTCAGTTCGAGGCCTTTATTAATTCTCGTAGAGCTGTTCGATTTGAACTCGATCCGTCCTAAGTGATTAAACTGTAATAATCGGTAGTAGGTAGTAGGTATATCGTTGACTACACTCATATAGGTATATTTAAATTAAAATTATAGCAGAAACCGTATCTCACTACCAACACCTTATTATAGCCGCGACACACATAAATTTCCCGGCACTATATAAAAAAGATGTATTTTTAGCACCCCGCCGTTTATATTGCAAAAGGTGCCCCATAAAATATCCTCTAATTATACGCAAACATTTGTGTGAAATATGTGTCGCTATGATTGACTGGTCGACTAAAAGCTACTAAACAAAATACGTTATGTATACAGGTTTATTCAAAAAGAGTATACTTACCCTCCAATCCACGCTTTTTTAGGGCATTTGTAATCATTATATAAAGTCAGAACTTTGATACGTAGAGATAAAAAATGGTACCCAGCACTATGATGACTGTTTTTTTTTTAATTTTTGAATCTTGCTGTACTGCTATGCCTAGCTATTGTAGTTATAAGTCAACTACACACTCAATAACTGTCTGCAGTAACTCACTCATCATGAACATCTTCACAACTATAAATCTCGAACCAGCTAGAACTATAAATTTGAGAGACATGTATCTTGACATAGGTGCTCTTTAAGATACGAATTAGGTACCAATTGATGTTCCACCCTTAAGCACTTTTAAAAGCAAGTACCCGTTTTAAAATTTAGAAGAAAATTTGACTTTATAAATTGTTTATAGAAAATCTCATTTCGTTAACTTGTCTTTGTGAATTTAAAATGGAATAAGATAAAACCAAAGAAGTAGATAAGTGCTTCGTAGTAGATGTTTATAAAATGCACAAACCTTTACAGATTAACGTACCTTGCAAAAGCACCATTATGCAGTTAATAGAGGTTCAGTGGAACGATATAAACTTTTCTTTTAAATATTTAATTTTAATTTTTAGTATAGCTATTTTGGACAATAAAGTCAATAATAGCTTAAACATATCTACATAAATATAAATTCCATGCGGTTCGTGGGTAAGTTTACTTGAGAACAACTGGACTAATTTGGACACTTTGTTTATGTTCGTATCGTAGTAACGGTTTTAGGGAAAGGCAAATTGGAAATTTCAGGAAAAACTTAAAGTACTTTTTTTTTATTGGAATTTAATTTGGAACAGGACAAGGTTAGTTGGGTCGACAAGTAGTTATATTAGCTTACTAAAATCGTACATAATTACCATCGCAAGAGTCATATTGTGAAAAAATTACTGGACAAGTGTGATCAAGAAAACGGCGTGCGATGTGTAAATTGAAAATTTTAAGTTGATCAATAATTTGTGAGCAATGTTGACCAGTTGATGTTAAGTGCGCTGAGGACTGCATTATGGTGGCGCGAGGGAGAGGGCGGATGCTCTCCATCCTGTTCAGCGCCTTGCTGCTCGGACGGGCTATCGCAGGTAAGAATCACTCCTTTAACATATTATACTAACTGTTTACTTAAATACTAGGAAAGATCTTTTAGTAATGTAACTTTTATGATAGCTTGCAACTTATATCGTTATGTTTCTGAGCGGAATTTTAAAAAAACCATTACGAATTGATTAGATTTTTTGTTTGTCTAATTTATTGAATCATTCCTTATCAGTTAGGATGAATTTTGATATTTAGAACACAAAGGCAATTTTTATTGATCTATAAATGGATATATATTATGTATTATTTTAGGTGGTTGCATCAATGGAAATGAGCAAAGATGACGGCTCTAATTAGGTATGCGAAGAGATGCAATCTTTTCTGATTCTATTTGATGCGACCTCTATAGAACGCCGTCTCCGGGGCACAGAGCTGCAGCGAAAGACTCGCGATCCAGCTCAATACTTCTTTAAGCCACGTCGCGTTTACCTACCAGCGGATGCGAGCTGTGTATTTTAGATATATTAGCATAAGAAGCCGATTTTGCTGCAAAACAAATTTAGCCTTCCGTAAATCCGATTCTATTATTCATTTCATTTACATTCGACGAGCTTACAAAGTTTCGCTCAACTCTTGGAAGCTCGTGACACCTAAAAATATTTCTATTGTGGATCGTTTTGTTTTTATTTATAAAGGTCATAATTAAATGTGGGTATTATTTAAACTAGTTAGGATCATTATTAATTTGTGTTGTCCCCGTGTTTGTTAGAGTATACCTCATTTATAATATTATATATACAAGCGTTTTTTTTGTATAGATATTGTAAGAATATTTGCATATTTTGTATCGTCAAATACTCATCATGCGTTACTCAACTTTATCTCTCTTAACAACAAGTATCAAGTTACACATGGATTTTGGTATCAGGATCAATTTTAACTTGAAAGTAACTCTGCTTAACCTATGCGGTGTGTATAGTGATCAATCTTTTTTTTTTCATGAAGCTCTCCTGTTTTCGAATTAATGTCATGCCATGCCATGTCCCTCCAACAAATCTCAAGGAAAACCAATAATTGACTCAAGTCAACTTTACTCCTTATATAAAATAACTAGCTGTTGCCCGCGACTTCGTCCGCGTGGTATTTAACAACGTCTCAACCGTTGGCAACAGCCTGCTCGCGTTCTGATCCCGCGGGACGCATTCCAGATTGTTGCTATCAAACTTTAAGCAGGCGCAGCGCTGCAACATTGGTTTTAATTTTTTTTCGAGAGATCCAATTTTTTTTCTAAAATAAAAGTAGCCTAAGTTACTCCTTGTTACATCAGCTATCTGCCAGTGAAATTCCCGTCAAAATCGGTCCAGCCATTTCAGAGATTACCCGGAACAAACAGACAGACAGACAGACAGACAGACAGACGGACAGACAGACAGACGGACAGACAGACAGACAGACAGACAAAAATTGTAAAAAATGCTGTTTCGGTATAGGTAACGTGTATACATCCAAATGCACTTAGTAAAAAGCGGTTATTTTAATATTACAAACAGACACTCCAATTTTATTTATATGTATAGATGAATCACTACATGGGAGCTCACGTAGGTAGTTAGTTTTAATTCTGTTAGAAACCAACTCAGTTGTGCCGGCTCTGGCCTAACGAACTGTAATCACAAATAGTTAACACGCTGAAACAAACTCAAATTAATTTTCGCTAATTACCCGCCGACGACGGTTCTAGAAAACGCAAGTAATAATAGCGTGTTTCCGCAAAATAGTGCTTCGGATTGGACACGTAGCAATCATATTACTAGAGATGTATTCTTAGATCATGTATATTTTTATGAACTAAATACGTAATATCATGGTATATACATAAACTAATATCATTAAATATAACAGACATATGACTTCATTTAAATAATATGAATATACCATTCAGTTAGATTACAATAATTGCTGCTTGATCATTCCATTTATTCTTCGGAATCATGCATATAAAGTCTGTTAATAACAAAGCTTAAAGGGTTCATATCAACACTCTTTTTCAGAAAATGCATTTTGTAAACACAGCTATAAAACTATTATCTTTATAATTCAAATTTGAATGACAAAGCACTTTACCTTTCACCTTACCATCGGCGAAGTAACAAAACTGAATAAGGCCCGGCGCACAATAAATTCCAGCTTATTTCGGCACAGCCGTTGTTTCCTACCGAACATATTTAGAGTCTCCGCAGAAATGAATCATTAACCAGTGTCGAGGAAAGCGGCTGCCTTCGCAATATAAATCAAACTAGAAGTGGCATGCTACATAAAATATTGCTTCTCCAACAAGATTACGTTGGATTACATACTTTTAGTGGATAAAAGGTGCTGATCTGTGTACACCTCTTGTATTTTCACTTCTATAATTTTCAAATGTAGATCCTAAATTCTCAACCACCTATGTTACTGAATATATGTATTCTGGCATAGTTTTAAAGACAGCGTTGCACACGGTTCTTCAATGAAGCGGCCGAGAAATCGTGATTGACTAGCCAATGAGATTTGAGACATTATATAAATTATTAGTAAATTAATTACCCAGCTCAATTATCACAAGCGGAAAAACCACTCTAGAACACAAACCTCCTGTCAATACGAAGGGAATAGAAAATTTATAAATTCTAAAATCTCCAGTATATAAAGTTAGTCATAGATATGAACACGTAAAGACTTTTCTTACCGATGGTTATAAGTCCGTGGCGCAAGTCATTAAAGTTCGTTTGGACGTATCGCGCGTAAACTGCGACCTCGATCAGTTTGCGAACCCTCATTTAACTATACTTAATTAACCTCTAAATTGATGAACTTTCTAATGGTTTTTGTTGTAAGAATATTTAACAATCAGAAATACCTAGTGGCTAAACTAAGAAAGCTACGAGCTGCAGGTTGATCTAAATGTTTCATAGATCAGACTAGCGCTCTATAGTCGTGTCCCATTTAAAGGTTTAATGTGGTTCACTTTTAGCTATTGTCAAATATTATAGAATTTATTACAGCGATTCGCGATTTGTTATGAGCTGTCAAATGTGTCTGTTAAATTTTAACGAGCTCATACGACTTTAATGAGTACTAATGCTGGGCCATTAGCATGAGTTTTCGAATGTATTCAAAACCCATCAAATGCTCGAATGCTTACACACATTTACCATAAAACACGCAGCTATACTGCGCGTTTTCGCAAGGGGCGGTGCTGCAAAATGTATGAAAAGTTCGATGCAATTTTTCAATGACTATTTATGATGCTGTCAAACTCACACTACACATAGCAACTGTATATCATTACAGAGAAATGCCGTATGCATCTGTAAATTGGTTTACTATACGTAACGTATTACGTACCTATACGTAACGGCATTTTTAAGGTTCGGAAATATAAGGCATTGTGTAAATAAATCATATAAAATAGATTACTTATTATTCAGTAAATTTTCACATGCCATCGAGCTATTATTAGCAAAATGATAAAACTTCTAAATGGGTGGGTAACATTGGCCCAAAGTGGGTAGTTCAAAACTATCCGTCCTTAGACCCGGAAAACTTTACCCAAAAGTAGTTTGTGCGCACAACGTACGCGAACACAATGGACTGGGGCCATTCTTGTACTTATTTATTAGTAAATATCGACCGTGGGCAATCAGTCACGTTATTGGCAAAACAATACCTCATTACTAACTTGCACGATAGTTCTGGGGAAAAATATTGTACGTTCCGTAATTTGAAGTTTGTTATACAACTTACAACGTAACTTCGTAACAAAAACTGATACCATAGAATGAACTCACGATTCTCGTCCCCTATAGTTGGAAATTTCCGTTGATCTTCTCAAGAATGATATGCATTTTATTTCTGTATTTTTTAATGGATTTCAGCATTAAATCGTTAAAGACTTCAATCTCAACGTGATCTTAAACAAAGAAAACATAGTTACTAATTTAGACCTAAAACTGCAATGTAAATTAAAACATGATAGGCAAAAAACTTTTGGATCCAAAAATATCTGCGCTGACGTCGCAAGAGAAATATTTATTTTAATTTCAATCGGGCTAGTAGATATAAAAAAGACATACGATATACGAATCCAGAATTGTATCCGTCTGGTGCGCCTCCAGGGATCGAAAAGGAAAACTAAGGAGATATACTAGCGAATTGGTGTCAATCCAACCCGCCTTGTAGGATGCTCACGATACATGTGTTATCTCGGGAGGAGTATGGAATCTCTAGTTACCTACTGTAGGTAACTAACTATATAACATCGCGGCTATATTTCCTTTTAAGTCGGCAGGCATGATACTAAAAATATAGAAAAAAAATCATACAATAAAATTAAAAACATACAATATAAGCAAAATATAAATTAATTTATTTTGCTACGTAGCGTTTTGTTAACTACACCATTTATACCTCAAGAACGGGTGTGCCGATTTTTATGATTTTTGATTTTAAGAATTGCTCTCCGCTCCGAATAACAGAATAACTATTAATAAAACAAACCAGGGATTACCTAAAGGTCGAAATCTTCCTAAAAAAAGATTTGAGAAATGTATTTCTACCGAAACAAGTAACATCACTTTTGGAATGTATTATGTTGTTTCTTAAATTTTCTTGTGTGTAGTTGCTTCTGATGTCGGGTTTCGCCATATAATTATTAAAATGTTAGCGTTAACAACTAAAGTACTTACGGCAAATGACTTCTTTATTACTTGGTGCCGAAACAACTGGATTAAATATTCCTCAATTTTTCATAGACACTGTATGTAACATTATACACAATTGAGTTTCAAAGGGCAATTTCCGCTCAGACATATCTTAAATTGATCAAGCCCTTACCCTAACCTTAAGATAATATAAATAGAAAGCCTACTAACATTTTTCCATGGAACCTACGTAAAAACTATTTATTTTATAAACCCTATTTGTTACAGCCAACATTATTACGGTCAAAAGCATTTGTAATAGTACTTTTTTTTCGTTTATCCTTACACAGAAGGTCTCTAAAGATTAGGTAATAGGTATGTACCTACTCATTCAATTGAAGTTTCGTACCTTTTCATTGGAAGATAAAAAACTGACCGTAATAACTTTGTAGTCCTAAAAATCTAGAAATCATTGATAATTTGTTACCGACCAACCATCCATCAACCTTTAATTTAACACTCTTTGGAGTTGAACCCTAGAAATTAAATTAAAAAAGACATGGTGCTATCCACATCAAACAAAAAAAAACACTGGAAATATTCGGCAATGATCAAAGATAAAATACAGCATTGAATTGATAATCTCTTTCTTTTTTAAGGTGTTTAAAAATTTGAAATAAGAAATAAACAGTAGGTTTATCCGAAATATTTGAGTGAAAATAAATTGAGATTATGTGCCAAGTTGAAACAGCAAATTGATTGCTTACCTTCTTACTTCAGGGTCAAAATGTAACCGTAGGCGAACAATAGACCAACGGGTCCTTTCAAACTGAATTGAATGGTGCGTAGGCAAGGGGCCAAATAGAAGAGAATTATATATAAACCATTGTTCTACTAAATGGAGCCACACATCCTATTTTTTAATAATAATCACGTGACGTACGCGATATCTATACGAACTTTATATTTCTATTTCAAGCAAAGAAAGTAGGGCAGGTCAATCATTAAAATATTATAACAGTAGAGTTAATAAACATGGAGCGGAAAATATTAGAATTATTCGCATGGTTTCGCTATACCTAAGTACCCACACTATAGGTACCTACAGTTGAGTTGACATCGATTGTTATTCCAGCCATTCTGAACGCCAATGTATTTTGAATGGTAAAATTAGCTCCGTTAAAGTTGTAATTTCGTTTGTGCCCAAAATTTCCCCGAATACTGTGTTACCTTATTGTAAAACAATTCCGTACCATATTACCAATCAATTTGTAGCGACACAAAATTGGTCGCCACGCTCGCGATCCACGACGAATGACGAGCTGGCACGATCGCTCACTCGCTGTTTATATAATCAAACTGCTAAAACGAAATAGAAACGAGTAGCGTACATACACATAGGTACCGAATTTTGTAAAATGCACAGATCGCTCTACGAGACACTTCTGTTTCAATTTCTGTGAACAATTGTGTTAGGGGAGGCGCTTAGGTAGATATCTCTACATTGAGCGTGTTATACAGATTGCCGAGAGAAATACGACTATCTCAATTTCCTGTTGCCCAGGGCTAAGAAACGGTAGTTCAGAACGCAGTTAAAATAGCAAAAGAAATCTCCGAAATACATAGAAACATGAACATTAATAGTTTCAAGCTAGTTAAGTTGCGTAACTCTCGGTTAAATGCTTTACAACCATGACATAATTGGAGGAATTGGGGGAAGCCTCTAGCGGAATTATACACGTGGGGTAAATTACCGCCAGGCGGGTAATAGAGGTCGTCCCAGGGACCCCGTTGCACGTTAAACACCACAGTTCGACACCCCTTTGTCAAAGTTATATTTTATACATGAAGCCCTTTATCATGAACGACGCGCACTATTGTATAACATCGACACAATTATACGAATAGGTACCTATCGTTTCCTACCCCGCAAAGTAACTTCAATAATAAAGTGTTTGAACCATAAATTATTCTGCAAGGAATAAACCTGTAAGGAATAAACCTCCAATAAAAATGCTGGGCTTAGATTCAGCTATCTACTTCAATATTGAAAATTTAATACAGGCGATCGTTATCAATATGTATCCAAGATACGTACACAGACGAGACCCAACTTGTGAAAATTTGTCTAGCTTAGGATTTTGGAAAACTGACAACACTGAATGCAGTTTTCTTCGAGTCGTGTACTAGTAGAAGGGAAACTGTAAAACGATGCATTAATATTAGAGTAGAAACCTGTGTATTCAGTGCTTACTCGTCTATATAAATAAAAAAGTTAATGCTGTTAATTGGTAAGTGCAACTCTTGAGGGCTGGCGCGATTTAATTATTTTTAATTTGACGTTCGTAATATTTTTTATTTTTTAAGAAAATTAAATTAAAAATGTCTTGAAAGGACTAAACGTCTGTTAGGTAGCTAGATAAAAATAACATTAAAAATCATCGTTTAGTACTCATATAATAAACAAAACCCTATACGCCACGCCTAAAATAAAAGAGAGAAAATCATGAAAAAGGAAGCCAATAAAAACAAAACACAAGCCAATGACGTCATGCATAAAACGAAATGTGTATTTATCTGGCAATATTTGTTTTTGAATGTAGCTTGCCTACTAGCTTGCCATCAGGATATGCTACCTTATGTCTTTAGTATTTTTTTGTTTTTATCCCCGCGAATAAAAGGGTTCCCACGAGACGTTCACGAGTCGAACGACCCTGAAGCAAAGTTGTGTGTTGTACACACCTGTACATTTTTATTTGTACTATTAAAAGTGCTCAGAAACTTAAGTTATTTGATAACATCATTGTTAAACAACATTTACACTTTATTAGCAAACCAAACAATTCGGCAAAACTATCTAAGTAGATAATTAAAACTGATGACTCATTTCGTTTTACGATGCATCAAGTTGTCTCGTTTTTATTGCGACTCAACGAGCTCTTTAACAAAAGATGTTGTGTAAACAACTGTTTACTATATGATACAGCTCATTAAAACTCACTATAGTATGTACAATGTAGCATGATAATAGTGGTTTTGTTAAGTCTTTAACTTGATAATCCGTAGTAGCAAAATGGATACTGATTCCATGAATCAAAGTAGCGTAGTATCAAAATGGATACTGATTCCATGAATAGACAATTTGGCGCCTCATCCACAACAACTACAACCTGCTAACCCGTACTAGGCCAGCGCCATTTATTAGTTTTCCAAAGCCTGAACTCTATTCCAATCCTATATTAACGTTTATTTTTAGCTAAAAACACCTGAAATACTTCTGGTGAAAGGAAAGTAGAAAATAAAACATAATTTTTCATTCATAATCGCTGCGAGTACATCCTGAAATCCACAAAAGATTGAATAGGAACAGCAAATATTGTTGCTTCGTATTCATGGTATGTTTTGAAGAGGAAACCATTGAATCGTCCGGGGTGGCCGGGCTTTTTGTTGCCAGTCTCACAAATAACGAGAGGAATCAATGTTGTCCTATTTTGTATTCTGTTAGCGAGCGGCCGCGGAGTGCCGTCTGAGAATGAAATTACTGGTTAAAGGAAACCGCCCTACAGTTTGAGAACTTACAGTACTGTGCTATTTTTGGACCGATCGTATTATTGGAAAACCGAAAATAGAACTAATATTAAATATTTTTAATTCAAAACGTTATCATTTTTTTTTAAATAAATATTTAAGTAAAATTCCCTAGTCCATTCATCTGTCGTTCTACGGGGCAAATTGCAACAAACTGTACAGTTTGTCCGTTGTATAAGTGTCCACTTCTGTTTCGGTTTTCTGATACCTATGGGCTTAATTACATATGGGCGTTGAGCTAGTTATATACTTAATCATGTAGATGATGTTGGCAACGCATAATCTTTTTTGTCTCTTTTTCATATGTCATTTTGTTTGAATAAAGATTGTTGTCAAAGCTGTGTCATTGACCGACTTTTGATACGATCGGTCGCATTTTTATTCCCAATTTTGATCCCAATTTCTTCGACACATCCGGCCGGCAACAAAGTGGCTCGACCTGTTATCTTATTTTTTTCTTAGTTTAAAGTAATCATACCAAGAACGCAAACAATTACCCAGTAACGGGTAATAGCGTTACGTAGGTACCCACCAACGTGACGTGATACCGCGCCGCGCTCGCGTGACCGGCTGTCGATCGGAACAGCTTATCACAAAACGGAACCACCTCCGATCCTCCGATATAAACTACGTAGCTTGTTTACAACACGATACGACTTCCACTACCACCGGAGGAATGCCCTTATATAAATATATAGTACCACTCTTTTTATAGCGCCGACGACCGGCATCTTATCATTTAAATATGCAGCGGACTGTACGATGTTGAGCTTTTCCCATCGGATTCAAACAGGTAGGTACCTATATGATGTAGATTCGTCGGAGCAGAATGTTATACAATTTGTTAGACATAACATTTCAAGAAATATTTTCTCTCGAGTCTGGACTTGGTAATATAAACAAGTATAGACACGGCAAATACGGCTCCCTAAAGTTTCCCCTGCAAACTGTCAAAGTAAATGCATCTTTATTGAAGTGTAGTTAGAGCACAGGCGTCGGGAAGTTAATATTAATGTGCTTCCTTCAGAGTGGGCTGCATCCAACACTTCTAATAGGTATCGAACGGCGTGCCGCAAGGTGGGGTGGAAAATGTAGAGGGTATCAGTTGCACGTTCTCCTGCTGTAGGCACTGTTTTGCTACGGCGTAGCAATATTTTTATTTCTTTGCAATAGCGCGAAGTATAGCGTAGCGGATTGAACTCCTCGATGCAACGCAAAATATATGGCTAGGAAAATTGCTATTACAACGTAGCACTTACCAACTATGGCTACGAGTATAAATGAAAATACTATTTCAGTGTGCTAGAATATACATTGCGATCTACTAGCGAATAATACTTAATAAATAATACCTAAAAAATGTACCTTCGATGTACTAGGTAAATGTTTGGCTGCGATAAGCTTTAAATGTCTACAAAAACTTGCTAATACTTCTACAAACACAAAATCATATGCTATTCTCGAATTAGAATCGCTATTACGAGCTGGTATACCAGTTTTAACCCTGACCGTATGACCTAGCTATAAATAAAATCATTATTCACTGAATGGAATATTATTATAAGGTACTAAAATAACATTTAACCCTGCATCATGCTTGCATCGCGGCGCGTGCTCTACGAATTCCCAGTAATTCCATCATAACGGTCCTTTATACCCACCAACACTCACTCATGACGCCGAGAGCTTTCTACTTCCATTCTGTTAACACTCAACAACCTCACTTAACAGGACAAAGGACCCTCGACATGAGCCAAGTGATATCTTTCATTTCACTGTGTTATTTATTGGAAAGAAATGTAAAGTCAGCGGTTAAAATACAAAAAAAAAAAATTGATTTACAGAATATAATATCGCCTTACCATTGCAAATTCGTAGCAGTCTAAGCTCGTTATTTTTTTTTTATATTTCACTATTCCTGAAGCTCACGTCTAGCACCCGTGTAGAATACTAACATCAACAGTCATTGCTCACTCCTTCTTATCTAAGTTTGCTACTTACTTTAGAAGCCAGAGAGAGACAATATTATTGCGGCTGCCTGTCTCTTTAGCATTTTTTATTAGACATAGATATCGCTTACAACCCTTTCGAAACGTCGGAGACTGATATCTGAAGCAATCCTGCGTGCCTATCGCACAAAATGAAGTCTCGAACCCAAGAATACAAAATAAACAGGGTTAAAAAACTGTAGAATGGAGATTACTATTCAAAACCATTCAATTAAAATAACACAAAGATAAGATTGTCCATACCTCATAAAATAGTTTCTTATAGAGTAAAATAACACTGCAACAGTTTCTGTGGCTCTAGTCCGAGACACTTGAGGAAATTAAGTTATGTTAACGATTCAAGTTGCTTGTTCGAACCATGCACAAATAAATCACAGAATTACCCCGGGAGTTTCGGATTTGCATCGAGGCGATATTTGCTCAATCGTGTCGTGGGTAACGCGCTTAATCTTGAGCAATTTGAGCGAGCGGCACCGAGCACTGGAGCATTTACCCCGACCTATATAGGTCACCTGCATGAAATATAGGGGCTCACGGGGTACCACCACTCAAGTTTGTCAGTGTCGGAGGATGAATGACTTACACTGGAAAGCAAGCTTTATAAAACGATATAAATTATTTTGTCTGACCATTAATCTTAAAACGTCACTGTAATTTAAAACAATATACTTTTATGTTTAGAGAGTCGGTCGTAGCGTAGTCTAGTTCGTAAAAACAACTGATAAAGCGTGCAAGTCCCGGTCGGACTTTGGATGGGTGACGGAATTGTAACTTCTGACCACCTCCGTATTTCGGAGTGTACGTTAAGATGCAGGTCCCGTGGTTGTTAAAGATACTTCTACTAAAGCACATTGATCATCGTACTACTCAGGGTCCTCCATAATAATAAATGACGATAAAATAATAAATTGTAATATAAAATATACTGAATCTAATAACCTAATAAAACGGTTTAACTGCATGCCGCTCCCGTTTACACCTCAGTTGACCTACTTATCTGACATTTAACAACCACCTGACGACATTTTAGTGTTGCAACTAAAATAAATTTTCAACTCAAGGACACAGCAGAAAGAAATGGCGAAAATTCCTTGACGTGATTTTATTTACCAACTCCAGAAAGTGGACGATATGCGCTCCCAGCAATAAACGCTCTTAAAACAGGAGCACTTATTCACCAGTAGAGTAATCAGGAACGTGTAATGTAATCACAACGTCATCGAGAAATCATCCTGTTGCTCTGTCATACTAATTTATAAAATCTGTTGATTGAGAGGGATGGACGACGCTTACGCACCAAAAAGCTACGTAAAAAGGATTGTGCTTGCTGAAACAAATGCTGGTTTATATTGTTCCAATATTACTCGTAGCTTAAGTTTGATTAATCATTAACGGTTTTTTTTGCGCTTGGAGCTGTAAGCTTTTACTACAATTATATTACGACATATCCATTTATAACATCGACACGACCTAACATAAAACATGTTTCATTTAGCATCTAACATTACTCTCCGTCCCAATATTACGCCTTGTATATCAAACAGACAGGGATATCCTATTATGACGACAGATTATAACGAAGTTTCTTCGTCACTGGGAAAACGAGACGAGAGACGAGAATAATAAAATGTGAATGTAGTACCACCACCCCTCTGATTTACTTACCAACATTCAGCAGTTACCTATTTACGTAAATATTAGTTACACAAACCACATGCTATTTAGGTAAAGTAATTCTATTCATAACAAAAGAGTAAAGTTTTTAATAACGATCTATCTTCAATAAGGTAGAGCTGATTTCCATGAAACATCGGATAATAAAATCGTGTACTTAGTGAAAGTCAAAGTAAAGTTAAATAAAAAAAATACCCCAATCATTTGCCTCGCTCGTCAAGAGCGAAGTAAAAGCAATTACATAAATTGTAACCTTAATGATTCGTGGTATCAATAAAACGTCCATGGTTCAAGTTACCGAACGTAAGGATGAAGATTTCGGCCTCTGAAGATATAGATTTGTTGATACTTATGTTAACAAGCTAATTTCCGCAGACTTCCCAGCATGGCTTTTCTACACACAAAAATGGAGCGTCTAATTTATACGTACTTTTCGGCCACATCAATAGGCTTTCAGTTAAAACATGTTCATTTATTGTGTATTGTTAAATTAAATAGATAATTTAATTAATTAATTTAATTTAACTAAATATATAACATGTATATAAATATTCGCAATAAAAAAATATGTCGTTTTTATGCCATCAGAGTCGTTTTGTAAGTAGGTTTAATTTTTAAAGATTTGGACAACCTACACGTAGCACAACGAACGTTTTCCGTTCGACATACAATATTACAATCTAGGCCAAGAAGAACTTTCTGTGCGCAACGTACAAGTCTCGCGGGACCGCGCGGTATCTCCAAAGCGTTACTAAAGGTGCATACCGCACATGTGACGCTTATGTTAACCAAACAAGAAATAGGTGATAGGGCCCATGCCCGGAACACATCTATATGCCTATCCACTTCTTATCATTCTTCAAACGTGGGCCATGTGAAGATAACGATAGATGAAGCGATATTCAAAATGACTTGTCGCAAGAAATTTGACACCTCGCAGAAACACTGCTAGAGTAAATTGTATGGCGATAAGAACTTATCGTTTGATCATAGTGGTGGTGGTATTGCAGTCTTGTTCTTGCTTTAATTAGGTGATCTTGGTGTTGCATTTTCGCAAGACCATAACCACCAATTTTACCCACCATAACACTATGTGACCAACATATTGACGCATGTCCAAGTTACATTTATGAAATTATTACCGTACCAACCGTAAATTAAAAAAAAAAAAATTATCTCTAGAGGGCGATCGATGACGACAAACATAAAATTAAAAAAAATACCGGCTTATTTTATTCGACACAAATAATTACTCAATTAGTAAAAGTGGATTCCACCTCTTAAATAATTCGCTTCAAAAGAGGGAGTCGTGTTAATAAATTAACCGTGACATCAGTCTCTGACCCTCTTCGGCCTGTAAATCGTTTCAAACACTGATGGGTTGGATTTACCTCGTATTTATACCTAACGTTAAGTTAATTATATCGATTTTTGAATGGACAGTTTAATCAATCAAGAGCGAAATTCTAATAAACCGATCGCGTGAAAATTATAATGACGTCATCATTATCATTCCATTTAGATCTATTAGGTTACATTCAGGTCAGTTCAGGTTCAGTTCAGGTGTTTTATACCCGTGTAATATAATTAATAAAATATTTTATATCATGCGAAACAACACTATGCCTATATAATTTAATAGGTGATTAAAATTCACGTAAATTTATTAATAGTACATGCGATTTTTATAATATGCGAGACTTATATGACATAGGTACCTATGTTAATTCTTATATTTCAAAATACGTATTGCTTTACTCGAAATATTTGTTGATCAGATAAATTAAGATTAATATCTTTACACAACTTAGTAGCAATTTATTAATTGTATCAAAGTATTTCATTATCATGAGTAAATTCATCACTTTGATACAAGTAGTAGGTACGTCACGTTAAAATATAAACAATAATCAATATCTGGAGCGCGCAATCAATATTTCTGTGTTAGGCTTATTTTCGCCAAAACAGAGAGTAAAGCTATGCTAAATCCACATTGACAGATGAACCGGAAACAGGAACAATTAACGTGATATATCATGATGTGTGATTGAGTATGAATAAATATGAATTAGTGCATTAATTTATAATCTCATCAATGAAGAGATGTTAAATTGAGATACAATTGTGATATTTTAAAGCTTGCTCGAAAAATGTGGTTTTAAATAGTACTAATTCTTTCTAATCCCCATCCAAAACCCAGCTGAAAGTTAAACTATCAACAAAGTACTTCAAGTATGAAGCGTAAGTACCTTTCTACTAAAGAACAGTGCAGTTGGAGATGGTTATAAAGCATCATTAACACTTAGAGATAAAACCTACCAGCGCCCATTCTACTAACGAGCCTACCCCATACCGCGGTAAGTACCCCGGTACCCCCATACCGCACCGCGCTACGTGAGTTTTCGTCGGACTGTACATCACTGACCCCCGGGTTTACCCCCCATAACGTAATCTTTACGGTTGGTTTAATGTGTAATCCGATCCGAACGACACCAGACGAGCTTGAAACATTTGAATAATTTTGACGATTTGGTATGCCAAACAAGGACAACTCAAATAAAGGATAGTTCGGGAAGTGTTCGAATGTCCGGATACAATTATTATAGCTAGCTTTCGTAGATTATTATGTCGTGGACATAGGGTCTGTTTCTACTAATAAACATTCTAACTTAACTGATAGTTGTAACGTATACATTCTTTTAATCAGATAAGTTCAGGCCATTAGTATGCTTGGTTTTTTTTTTTTTAAGAAAAAGTTACACTTATACTGCTTTTGCGCTAACTTCTTGTCAAACTCGCGGCAGATAATGAACTTTGTTAATAGTCATATGTATTTATCTATGCCACAAGTTTCAAGTTATAATTACAAATAATTGTAATATCATAATGCAATCGTTGTATAACACTAATGTTTGTTCATAAAACTATAAAAGTTCTTGGTTGTCTTAGACTGATTATACTTTTTAATTATATAGTTACGAGTGTAACACTGTCTATGGTCTTAAAATTATAATATAGTACCTGTTTCACATATTTCAGCATCTGTGAGTAGTTTATCCTGCAGACGGACAAGGAATATATTATCCGTCGCCATATTGGACTTATAGTCTGTCCTCGTTGCTTTGTTCGCGCAATCAGCGCCTCCACTTGTGGGCGAAGAGTGCCTTGCCACTCCAACATTTCTTTAGCACACTGTATAGCATATATTTTAAGCTTTATATACGTTTAAAAATAATTTGCATCATAAAATTGCAAGAGTTAATATTGCCATATTTACTCATTTGAAATTTTCAAATCTCAGTTTGGTGAAATTAACTAGGAGTTGCGTTAAAAAGTGATAAACCGCTATCATGACCAACTTGATCTTAGTTGTTTTACGTGACTTTTATTTCACGTTGAATACAGCCATAATATGTGGCCATGGGTTACCATGGGGCCACCGCTCGGACTACCAAGTAAACTAGCCAGCATTGCAGCTCAAGTTATGTCTCAAGGGAAGTCCTAACTTCTTGGACTTTGCAAAGAATTTAATCAGAAATAAAATTTCGTGTCGGATTATGTTCCAGAACATCAGCTTTTACAACTTTCATACATTGCAAGCGCTTTACAAAACATAATATGTAAATAATAATTGTAAAAAATAATGAGCTTATTTATACCCCTCAAAAGAAAAAAATATTAAGGAATGAATATAAAATCTAAAAAGAGATACTAGGGCGCGGAGCTTTTGTAGTTTTGAAACGATGTTAAAATAACCGGTCTTATTTGAGCTTAAAAGCAAAATTTAAATTAATTGAACAGAACAATATTTTCAACCGGAATTGAATTATTTCATGTGACTATTTGGAACAGGAATTGTATTTTATTTTTAACCAGAATTAGGTCAAAAGGAAGTTAGGTACATTGGCTGCTATTCCATGTTTGCATTAAAGTTCTTAATAGCAATACCTGAAGTTGATCTTTTAGTCTTCTACACCAATTTAAGTTCAATGGGGTAAGCAGGAACTTCTAACGTAATCGTACCGTCATCGAGCAAACATGCGTCACTGTCATACTAATTTATGAAATGTGTGGTGTAAGAGGGATGGAAGACGTTACGTTACCGAAGCGGTACGCAAAATAGATTGTGCTTGACGTACTCTTCACATATTCAAAACAAGAAATCCAGAGTGAATGCTTCGCTTTTTACACGACATTCTTTATTTATGGTTGTGCGCGCTTGCCCCACTTTACGAATGGATGTGCCAAATAAGAGAGGGCTCCAAAAATGTTATTCATTTGTAAATGTATGTTTATGCATTTTATATAGGTAATACAATACAAGAAGCACCGTTTGTTTTTTGTTTTTTTAGAAAATTCCCTTACCCACCTTTGGGCAGGTATTTGGCCAACGCCAAGTGGAATGATTTTTTTAAATCTCAACTTGAGAAACTCTATGCAGGCGTAATCCGTAGTCTAGGCCTAATAAACCCCCCTTAACCTATCAGTAAAGTTGAGGATACTTAACTGACAAATTACCGGACTTCTTGGGCAGTTCTCCCAAGAAGTCGAGTAATTTGTCGGTCGGGAAAGGCATGTTTTACTAAATCATCTTTTTTTCTACACTCTGCACGTTTACACATAATGGCTAATATTCCACCAAAATTACTCATTATATTTCAAAGAAACACATTTTTTACAAAATAAAACAAAATTGATAACTTTTCTCTGCGACTACTCCCAAAAGACCGTATGTTAGTAAAATACTTGAAAATAAATTATTCAGCTGTGGCTGTGATGCATATGATGCTGTTTTCTACTCTGGCAAGCATGACAATATTTCAATATACCAGCAATTATTGTGATAGCCTATCAAAAGCCACAACATGAAATATCTATTAGATACACTATTCTCTGAAAGCAATAACTAGTTTTTAGGGCACCTTAAAAATAAAATGTTGAATATTTTTGTTGAACTAACGGGTGAGTGTTTTTATTAATAGACACCGCGGCGCTCTCGCTACATAATATTTGCTGCAAACACAGACACTGTATTTACACTGGAATGCTTTCAATTAAGTGCATTACTTTTAGTGCCATTCACTGTACACAATGAGTTGTAAATGCGCAGGGTTGTAAACAAATTGATTACTCAATGGATATGTAAATAGCAGTGTCCAGCCCGCGTACTTTACTAGAGACGCACAAAATACAGTGCCACAGTTATACAGTACATACTCACGACTTCAGTACTTTACTATGCAACCACTTGCAATGTTTTTTTTCTGAATGATATTTAATTCCTCCCCGCCGCCGCGCCGCCATAACGAAATCCGCCAATCCGCCCCTGCATACACGCAGGATTAGGCATTTTGAAAAAACCTTTCAACTCCCTATTATTTTATTTTCAAACAGAATATTTTTTTTTTCTTTGTTTTTACGACGCGTAAAAAGGCGGAGTTTCAATGCGACGCGTATGCTTAGTTGTCTTGAACTACGTTTTGTCATAACCTTGATGAACCTACAATTTCGCAAATAAGCTTTTTGTGTACTAATTGTCATAAGTGCACATATCTATCCATTAATAACCTCCAAATGTTTGGCACAAATTTTTAATCATCAGTCCACGACACATCTAGTCTGATACATTATTAACACATCGACGTTTGGGTTATTTATTACTTGCCCAACTGAAAGCCCGAACAAGTTTATAATCCGAAAACAGTCGAATAAAAAATGTAAGTGTGATTGGAAGCTACGATAGTCCCCGACTAGGTAGATCGCGGTCAGCTGTAAAGCAGTCGTTTTGCGATACAACCAACAATCTGGTATCGACTTAAGGAGAATAGTTGTTTTAAAATTATGTGCAACTAGGTATCAATACGTTCAAGGTATAACAATAATAGTGTGAAATATTTTAGGAGGTTCATTGGTAAGTATATATAGGCAATACTCATGAAAAACTAAATGATTTAATAAGGTAGAAATTTAAAAATTACGTTCGACTACGTTCGAAGTGCAGCGGTGGAACGATACTGATTGACTTGCTAGATCGGTATAACATTTTTGATACACCTTACGAAGAAATTACTATTTATATAAGGTATAACAAAAATAGTGTAAAATATTTTAACCGAGGAATCTGTAAATTATACGGATCACGTTGCACTATCCAATAATTGTGTAATTGATGTTTGGTTTTTTAAACAAGGCGAACCAGTAGCGTCTGGCCTTGAGCTCAGACATTTTGCATGGAGAGTTGAAAGTTTTAAATACTGTCCGCTAGAGGGGCTGTTCAATTCTCCATGCAAAATGTCTAAATATGGTAAACTATATAGTTAGCTTACGAATAATTTTAGACTTGAGGTACAGGGTGTCATTTTTGTAAATGTTATTTGATTTATTTATTTGGGAATATTATCTTTATAACCTACTGTTGGCCATGTTAAAACAATTTATTATATTATTCTTACTATGTCCTCCTTAACTTTGCTTTATAAACGAAAATAATCTAATAATATTTTCTTCCAACTCCTCCTATTTATCTTTCGATTAATTTCGTGCGGGTTCCAAGACAATTAACTTTATCCCGGGACTCGCCGAGGGTCAAACCTCGGTGTCTTCATTGGACACCACTGTAGATCCTGGCTTACAGGAGTAGCAGTGGTGGGAGTGTGTGGCGGGCCTAGTCCCAAACGAAAATAATGTCAGATATACAGGGTGAAAACTTTGTATTTTATTGCTCTGCAACAAGTTTTTCAGACACACCAAGGGTCGAGTTAAAACTTTATCTGTTTCAAATGTATACTATTCGTTAGAAATGGAGATAGAGTTTTCGTATTACCAAAAATGTTGCAATTTTCACCGTGTGGACTTTAATTTCCCGTAACCAAACTTATCCAAGTAGTGGAGTTTGTTATAATCTCTCAGCATGACAAGTTTCAATAAAATTTGAACACTAGTTTCCCCGTGATGCGCTTTCAGCAGACTAAATTCCAAAATCATAATGTCTTCTGAACGATTGTTAGGTATTTTCCAAAAATATTCAATTACAAGACACGCACGACCCAACACAGTATTAATGACTATATACGTGGGATATTTAAAAAAAAAATTGATAACTTTCTCTATGGTTTGAGTAGTGTGTATTGGTATCTTGTAACGTTCGTTGGCTTGTCAGTGTAAAAAGAATTTAAAAAAAATTGAAGATTCATGAGAAAATCTGCGTTTCTTCACTTTCCTTTACTACATATATATGTTTGATTTGTTACTCCATTTAATGTAAGCAGTAGACATGTAGGAAGTACAAATCAGGTTTAATTTTAAGTTACCCGGAAATAGTCCGGCTTCGTTGTTTGAGTTGGGAGTCTGTCCTATTTGCTCAGTCCGCGCAATCACAGTGCAACTTGGCTAACTACCCGTAGGACTGCGGTGCATCGCAGCCATCTTATGACATATTATTCCATCTTATCATTTTATGTATTTTATTATATAGTATACATAATTAAATATACATTTTTGTACACTAAGTCTAAGCAGTATGTCTTTGTCTCCCATTCGTCCCATATTCCAAACCTGCTTCATTATCTTTTAGAGGAGCTAAATAAGGAGGAATGGAATTGCAAAGAGAATTGGTGTCCGTTCACAAAGCGTTGAGCGCGCGAGATGGACGAACACTCTCCCTCATTATAAAATATGAATAATTTTCTAGACGAGTTCCGCGTTAATTTGGTCCGATTCAACTAACAGTTTCAAGTCTCCATGAATTGCATCCTGCTATCTGTACATAAGCACTTATACAATACTAAAACTGTAACCGGGCGTGTCACTCCATTGAAGATATTTTTAAATTGGTTGGCTAGTTGGTTGTCACCCTTGAAATGTGTTTGGAATTCTTGAATTACATATTAGATGTGACAGATGAAGAGTTAAAAAGGGGCATATACTTATTGTACTTACACTTTTAATAACTTATACAGAATTATTTAGCAAGCGTATAGTAATCCTTAAAACTGTGCGTTACTTCTGACTTCAAAAAATTCTGACTTCAAATAATTATTTCAAATACGCTTTATTTGAAATAATTATTTGAAGTCAGAATTTAAAATATATGAATACGTCCATTAAAACAAGTCACATAAAATCGCAATTGTCATTTTGTTGGACACAAAATTATCTTTTAAAATCGACATCATGTTGAAAGTCTCACTTCACATAATGAGTACAAATGCCATGCGATTAGTAAACCATTTCTGAATCATCTTGTTTTTTTAAACCATTAAAAGTTATTAATGCTGTTTACAATACATATAAAAAATCATCAAATTTATAGAAAATTACAATCTTTTCACTATGATTTAAACACTTGTGGCCGAAACTAAATTGTTAAGCTATAGAAAACGGAGTAAAACTTGTTTAAATTTAGCGGGGTACTTATATTATGTTCGTAAATTGTAGGTATATACTATTTGGAACGTCAGTTATAAATAAATTAGCATGTCACCTCTAGAAAATTAATCCAATTAGAATTTCACCATTAGAATATTACATTGTGTTCACAGTTTGGTTAATGGTTTAGAGTCTGTACACGTCACATTAGGTATGCTCATTACTTGGTTGGCATCAATGAGATTAACGTATTCTCAGTACAGTACCAAAGAGAAGGAAGGTAGAGTCAGAGTACAAACATTATTTATGTTGTTTTTCCTCATAAAACTGTCTCGGAGGTCTCCTGAAAAAACGTCTTTTCATTCGCTCAGTTTTACTTTTTTGATTGATTGCGTCCTAATGTCGGATTATATTGGAGGTCTTGTAGGCGTTTATGAGACAAGCGAACGTTTTTATTTATTACCATTTAAGCTTTTCCTTGTACTAATGTTATTTATGTCCAAAATAAAGCATATATTTCGGGCATGTTTCTCGATGACAATCTTGATCTCGGTGACATTCACATAGTATGGAACCTATTTTTATATGTCATAATAAAGAAGTGTAAAATATTTCAACCGATTAATCATTAAGTTATATGGATTATGTTGATGTATGAAATAATAGTTGAAATGATGTTTGTTTTTTTTAACAAGTCGACCCAGTAGCCTTTGGCCATGCGCACAGTAAAGGACATATTTTTTAATGTCTAATTTTATTTATTTATTTCGGAATGTTATATTATCTTATGTAAAGTTACTGTTAGCCCTGTAAAAATATTTTACACTATTGTTGTTACACCTTATATATTCAAAACGACTTAATAATATTTACATGTAAAGGTCTAAATTCCTATTCAGATATTTAGTAACATTTTAATCTCAAAATGCCGTTAGGCTAGTTTGTTGTTAACTAAGTACTTATAACAACATCAGGGAAGCCAAGTTATTAATCAATGTCCTGAGTTAGCTGCCTAGGTAACTACTATAATTTTATTTTGGCATAAGATAAGTCTAATGCCTAAATAAATTTATAGTAGTAAGGTTAGGTACTAGGTAAGCCTAAGGGACTATTTTACTTTATACTTCTATGTATTTTAACGCACCCTGACTTGGTATCTTAAATACCCAAAACGTCAGAGATTCATGTGAGTTACCACAAAAAACAAATGCATAAATAATACATGTTGTATTATAAGAAGATGGCAACTCTAAGAATGTAGCAACTCTCATAAACGGGGTCCGATTCCATATATACGGATATGTATACACTTAAATGCTTAAATAACATTCTACATTCATCCGAAAACATTACCAAATCGTAACGACGTTGCGAGAATTGCGGAGGTCCGAATCGCTTCTATCTACATTCGGCTTTACGGTACGACGCCGGCCCTAGTCCATCCAACATTACATAAAAGCGATTGATTCCGCGAACAAGGAAGTGGGACGTGGAAAGATCGCTCCAAACCAGGCTAACGATTCTCCATTTGGATGTAGTAAAGGGAAAACCATTGATAGTTACTGAATACCGATGTGTCTTCGGTTAAAGTACGTAGCAGTTACAGATAATCATAAGACTCAATGATATTTGCTAAGATCTCATTTGGTTCTTATTTATATTATTTTTATGCAAAGAAGGTCGTTCTTATATACACTGCACCTGATTAAGCGGTAATTACTAAGTGTAAGGCTAGGCAAAAGAGCTTTGGTAAATACTGACTCATATACAGGATGTAAAGTATATGAGGCAGGATGAAAGGGGTATGTTAACTGTAGGTAAAGGTTACACTTAATGTGTACAATAAATTGTAGAAATCGTTTATGTAAAAAGTTACTCTAACGTAACGAGTTTTAATTTACATTGCAGTTTTAGGTTTTAATTCGTAATTAAATATTATTTTTAAAATTCACGTTAAGATAGACTTCGATTATGATTTCTTGATAAAATCAATTTAAAAATACTGAAAAAACTGCGTATAATTCGTGAAAAGATGGACGGAAAATTCTAACTCTAAAATTCTAATTATAAGACCGAGGGTGTCCAAAACCATGAGTTGAATCCTACAACGTGATACAGGAAGGGTACCTTATACTAAGTAAGTAAGTAGAAGTTCCCGTTCTGAATTACCTGTATAGGGTGCGGCAGAGTTAGTGAGTACCCTTGATAATACTCATATTGACTTCAGTCGATTGTTACTTTGCTAGTTGCTATTTGCTACTATCGCTTTCGCAAAGTTCCGCGTGAGCAACATTGCTTGTGTACCCGACAGTATCCCACATTACGAGCACAAAAATAAATCGGTCGCGGTGTGAATTTTAATTCACATCAAGCGTCATGACGCATGACCTGCCTAATACTGGAACATGTATACTGGAACCGGTCAATTTAGCGCAAAAGGGATGATCTTCCAGCCAGGCGGGTGGTATGCCTAGCGGGGCTAGCTGCTACGTCCCCAATGGATACTGTCCCTGTATATATCCTACGTTCTTTGAAAATTCTCATAATGGGTTTTAGTATGGTATGGAGAATCGTCATTTGTTCTGGACGTCGTATGCAGCGCCATCTGTGTATCGGTTTGGTCAAGAGAAGAGAGAAGGAGAGTAACCAATTTTTGTTTTACTTTGTTCCATTCCATGGAATGACGTGAATGGGAACATTCCACAGGACAGTATTAACATGACGAGGAGTCACATTTTTGTCCGAATACATAATGCAAGCTGGCAACCCCGCGGCGTTTATTGTATACCTTTACCCTTTTTCACCCTTCACTAAAATCCTCGTTTAGTCCCTCCGCGAGTTACTTCTTTCAAACGGTAGATACCATTAACTGTGAAAAGCTTCTCGATGATATATATGCTAAGTTCTGCCAACTTGTGCCGATATCAATACCTATACACAATTGATAGGTAAATGTTCAACCGTGTTTATTTCAGCAGGCGATTCCGAAAAAGTCTCTACGAACGACATGCTTTGACTCACAATGGCAGGGCCAATCGGTAGGGTTTCTAACAAATAGCATGTTAATAGGCCAGTTAGCTATAGTCATTAACGTGCCAAATGGTAACGTACCTACCGATCGTGAGTCAAATCATGCCGTTTGTAGAGGCCTTCATATTTCACTGTGATAAACGCCCTCAGCATCTCGCCTTATGACAATACAATATAGGTCTATACATACTGCAAATTCTATGCTAACGAAGCAACAATACAATGTTTTATAAACATTGTATTAACAATTCTGCAGCCCGTACAAAAGCAGCAGAACATTCTCGTTATTTTGGACGACGACAAAATTTCAAGCCTCATTATTTCAACAAAGCGGAGCTCTCGCTGCCCTCTCGAAACCATTATAAGGCTTAATAGCTCGTAATTATGATGGGTGGTAAAGCTCAAATTACGCATGATTGCTCGTCAATAAATCCTGAAGCACTTTTTTGGAGTTATGATGCGAATGAAAATACAAATCACATTGTATTCATACCTCTTTTTTCTTTGGTTTACATAAATAATGTAGCTATGCTAAGCACTTGGCATGCACATACCTACCCAAAATGTTATTAACGATACCTACTTACATCAAGTAGATACTTATAGGTAGGTAAATATAATAAAAAGCTATTAATAATATATGACTTATAAATAGCGGAGGGTTTGCTAGAAAAAGACACCCTACTGTGTATAATCTACATGGTCTCAAACTAGCCGATACTTGGATTATAAGTACCATAAAATGAACTGACGGCGATCTCAGACTAACACTCAGGCTAGTCCAATGGCTAATAGTATGAATGTGAGAAAAACAATGGAAAAGAATAAGATATTTTAATTCTATTCTATTATATCAGCCGAAAGACGTCCACTGCTGGACATAGGCCTCCCCCAATGGCTTCCGCATATCTCGGTCCTCCGTCACTTGCATCCACCGGCTTCCTGCTACGCGTGTGATATCATAGATCCACCTTGTGGGGGGCCATCCTACACTACGTCTTCCGGTCTGTAGTCGCCATTCTAGAACCTTTCTGCCCCAACGATCGGTCTCCGGTCTGCCCCATCGGTTCTGCGAGCTATATTTTAGTTAGTCTGTATGATTATGAACAAAGCATTCTCGTCACGTTAACGTGATGGGTGTGCGACACGAACCATGTCTCGAGTGTATAGGCCAATTTGAACCTAGTTAATAATATTATGCTAAATTCAGTACGTCAAGGTCAAAATAACACCACAGTCTAATTAGCTAACATAATATACGTAATCGCTTTTAAAGAATTTATTACGATGACTCGTTCGCGGCTATTAAATTTACATTATTCCTCGGCTATTAAAATGTCTGGCCTTGCCTGAATGTGGGTGTTTTATGATTATTGCATTTCCCTCAGAATTATGGGGACAATACAATAATATCATCTTGGGTTAATTACTTTTTCGGATTGTTTATACGAAATTTCGTTTGTCATTCAGGATATTGTGACAAGTAACTGCCACACACGTATGGCCCTAATATATAACAAACAAAGTCAGTTAGTAGGTACGTATATGCATGAGCTTTTACATGTTGGACCTAAGCTACCAGTTAAGCCTTCCAATGGTCCAGGTCGCTCGTGTAAGAGAATGTTAAGTCAGAATTTATTTCACGACTCACGGTCGAATTTTGACCACTGGTACTAGTTATAATAAATATTTATTGCAAATATAAGGATTTATAAATCAACCCCCAAATCTATAGGCGTTCTATAACTTTGTTAAAAGTCATATAGTACTGCGCACCATTTTGCTTTGCGCAGTACTATATGACGTTTGATAAAGTTATACGTTACGTTTATCAATTCGGGGAGAAAATCTTGAAATAATAAGTACTGGTTGGATTCCCCGAAAATGCTGTTCATCATTAAGTACCTATGTTAATTACGTCCAACGACGGTTAAATATACAATCTCTAGATATACGCTTATAGCTTGAAAACGAATAGTCTCCATACAAATCTAAACAACAGATCGATACAGCAGGTAGCTTAGCTTCAGGAAGTTGTAATTTTTCGTTTTAGTTTCTAGGATACAGAGCCCTCATGACAGTAATCATATACTTTGTTAAGTAATTCCATCTTTCCAAGCACCTTAAATGTTGACACGGTAATGTAATCAAATTTAATTATTCAGGTGCATCCTTTCACATTATTCAAAGGACTGGCTTTAAATGTTACTGGGGTCGAGGGGTCGTTAAAGTTACTTACTTGTGTAAGGGGATTGAAAACAGCTTGACCCGCGCCATGGAACGAAACCGCACTTGTGAGGCTAAAAATATAATGAATGCTCAAATTTTTAGACACGCTCAGGTTCCTTTTGATTCAGTAGCTCTCCAGGTGTTCACGATTCGAAAGATCAACTTGTAACGTGAAACTTTCGCTATTAATGAGATAGATTTTATATACTTTGAGATAGATTGATATACTTCGAGTGTTCATCGAATATTGCAATGACAAGTTTGTTCCATCTGTTATACTCTACATTAATAATAGGTACATACCTTCACTATTATATAATCAAATGGAAATGCATGTCATTAATCTTCTTATTTTTTATATATCTATACCTTATTATATAACACAAAGTCGCGTTCGACACACCATATATAATTCAAGAACATGTGGGCCGATTATTCTTGATCTTCGATCTTTGACTTTTTGAAATTGTCTCCGCCTAAAAATTAATTAAAGATCATCAAAATAATAAATAATAAAGATATTCTGTGGCAACACAAAGTTCGCCGGGACAGCTAGCATAGTTTTAAAAATCAAGCCTTGGTAACTTTATATCCTTCGCATGATGCTATATAGGGAACATAGGTAAGTCATAATACCTATAATATGAGTAAATACATTTTGACTTTTACAGGTGCGTGTACAAAAGGTAGAAAAATAATTCATACCTTCACGGATTCAGGTCAAAAAGGACTCCTATTAAACCTTTGTTATTATAATCAGACTGTCATAATGTAATTAACACAGACGAATAAATCACGCTGTTAATGCTATTTTCAGTTGTAGACACCTTCATTGAAACTGTAACACGACAGAGAACTTATGTGAGGCAAATATTACACTAATATAAATGTCGATACTACATGCTACCTATTAAGGCAACATGAACACAGGCTGCTTTTATACAAATATTCCTTATAATTTTATCCTCAAATAACTCTCATCAAGTCTGTTTTAATAGGAGAAGATCTACTGGTATATATAGCGTGATTCAAAAACGTATTAAAAATGCACTAAAGAAGCACTGGTTCAAAGGTAAGTAAGTACATATACGCTTTCTGAATCACCAAAATTAATTCGAAAATCATCGTATACTCAGTCATAAAGAAGCAACGAAAACTATAGTAAGTAGAAACAAAGTGTTCACATGTTCGTGAAAACTATAACACTTGATTGTTAATCAAGACTCGGTCACAATGCGTTCATAAATCCTGCATCAACACACGAGATATTTGCATCAGAAACAGATACAATCCGTGTAGGGACGTCTCAGAATATAGGTCGAGCATCCCGCGCCCGGCCTGCTACACTGATCTAGAGACAAAGCGTAGCTTTGAGACGCTGTTACCTATTTAATTATGACGATGATACTAAACATGGTTATTTATTAAAATACTAGTGTTACCAGAACCTATTTTTATTAGTCCTTTTTTATCAAATTATAAAAATTTACGAAAAGTCGATCAATTTCGGGTCACTGAGTCAACGCTAAATTAAGAACAATAACTAAAACGCCTATAAACGGAATATACTTCTATGTTATATAGTTGTTTTTGGCGGATATTGTAATTTTTAATGTTTTTACCTCACGGGTTAAAATTTTATAACTCAGTAATCAGCTTACGGAAATATGGTAATAATAGTTTCGTTCTTAGTTATATTCAGTAATCTATAATTTTTATTTCTTACTAAATCTTATATTCTTTACAATTTAAGCACAGAATATAAGTATTGTACAGTATTACATGTATGTCAATACTAAAGCAATAAATCAGCCGACCGCATGCTATAAATAGATAGTACCACCCCTGTCCATAAAGTTTTAGGTATTCAGGCGCGAGTTTTTATTTAAATTAAGTTTAATTATTACGTATCTACTTGCTTCGGTAGGATATCGATCTTTGAAAAGACCAAATCAGGTTAATCACCCAGCGATGGTCAAGACTAAATGCACGTCAATTATTCAGAAGTTATAGTATATTCAAATACCCGAGTATATAGCTATAGTCTCTCCCTTCAAACATTCTTAAAAAAGGTTAAAGTACTGTGGAAGGGACATGCCTCTTATGACTCTCTAGGGCGTCGTGTGAGATGTGGGGCCACCTGTTTCTTATTTTATTTTACATCTGTGTTTTTATTTTCATTGCGTCGGAGGTTGAGGGACATGGGTCTCTGTAAAACGAGAGTTCACCTTGTGTGTGGCCATCTTTAAACTTAAATAAACAAATGGACTAGTAGATACAATGTTATGTGCCTACTAATACCGGTATGCTGATGTTACTAATTCCGCAACCCGGTGGCGGGATACATTGATCTTTAAATTATAAATGAGGCTCGCGAAATGGGTTGAATCAAATGTACTACGTGTGATTTGGAAGGGATATAGCGTGGGTATTACGTGTATATCTTTTACAGGAAAAGGTTGCAGGCGTGCACATCAAACACAACCGTACCATTTAACTTTTGGGGATTCGTTATCAAGCTACTTAAGTAAGTGAAAATAGTAATACACCGACGTTTCCATTAAAATTGCATATAGGTAGGTACTTTACCATGACCCGGATTCAACTTCAAATGTAAAATGAATAACAAAAATCAATTTCAGCATCATGTTGTCTCGATTATGGTGTGTTAACAGTTAGAAGCTGAGGTGATTGGGATAGTGTTTATAAAACACCAATAAAACAGAACAGTTCGATTATAAATAGGTACTGCTTAGTGGGTATTCAGAAATATACTAATGTACAACTGACCTAAAAACATTTACACAATACCAAATAACTATTCTAATGAGTCCAAAAAGGTTTACGAGGGTATGGAGTTTTATTGTATAGAATATTAAGTCCACTTTAGAGCTTATAGGAGCGTTAATAATTCATTAAATAAAACCCCCAAGTACTGTATTTCTATGCATACCTTTAGATTAGATCAAGCTTTATTATTATTAGGCATCTCATTGTTGGGCAAAGACCACCCCCAACTTATACATTAACCTACCAATTAAATTATAAGTAATTGTCAAATAGCTCATTGGTTATGTAAGGCTGTGTCCCACAGTGTGCTATGTCCCCAGTGGGCAAACTGTTAGCGGCCGAGTGAGTTTGCGGCGTATCGGTTTAGTACGCTCTTCCATATATTTGAAATGGAGTGTTCACAGTTTGCTAGTTTGTGCTCACTCTACGCAGTTTGCAGCGTTACGCGCGCCGACTGATTCACGTGAGCGGCCGACTCACAGCAAAACCGGTTCCAGTCGGCGGCGGCGATGTGGTTGTTCGCCGGGAGTAGTGAGTCCGTTTGCCGCAAACTGTTCATGTGGACAGTTGGAAAGAAGCTATTGACGTTTACGGACGTGTTAAGGACGTCCCTAAGATACCAATTACTTCGAAAATACCCATCGTGACCAACACAACCACTCCCTGCGTACAACAATATTAAAGTGAAAATTCAGTCGGTCGACCTAAATAAGCGGCTAACTCATAACAGTTTACTTGCGACGCACGCGAATTGATCTGAGTTTGCAGCTAACTCGAATTTCAGTTCGCCACTAATTTGCGGCTCACTCAGTCGGCCGCTAACAGTTTGCCTACTGGGGACACATCCGAAATAAAATGTATTAAAACTTCGCTAAAGGTCAGATACCGAAATGACTATCAATGTTCGAAATAAATATATGAATCAAATACACATATTTTGATTCAAACTTTGCGGAGAGCTATTTATGTCAAAATTTGATGGATCGAAGCATTGAACATTGTGAAACGCGAGCATTTTCGTCAAAACGAAGTATATTGCAATCTTATGCAAACATGAAGGCGATAAGCGACTCATTTGTCTAGATCGCGTCTAGACGTTGAAGAATTACGCTTTATAGACGATGGTGGAACGTTCAAATGATAATATTCACTGATTGTTGACGATACCACAGAATATATAAAGAACCTACTTGGCGAAATCCGAGGCGAATCATTTTTGGTTTGTAAAACGAACTTGTATCGTTTATTTTTACGATAGTTTTGCAGTTTAATAATACTATAATTTGAGTTATAAATAGCCAGATTAAAAGTTTATCAAATAGATTATTACTTATATAGTTATATCAAAAGCCTGGTAATTATTACAAACTTTTAAAATGAATACATATGAATGTATTTCTTGAATACGTTATTGCGTGCGTGTTCATTATAAATTTTACATTCATAGTCAGACTAAACATAGCATTTTATACCTACATTAAAAACTGATTATCATTCGAAGCATTGTTTCCAGTAGATCTCACCAATATTCATACCATGAGTTCTTTTTAAGCTTACATTCCATCATTGAGTCAAAATAAGGTGAAAATTCGTTTGAAAAAGGTTTTTCGACACGCAATGTAGAAGCTGACTTAGCAGAAAGCTTAACACGGCGACACAAGTTACTAATGTCGGGATATTGGATCGCGGGACCTTTTCCTACATTCACCTGTCCGACACTGACCGCAAATTTGTCACTGTCCCATAGATCCACATACATTCGTGTCGTTTGTCACCAAACACATTAATAAATAAAAAATACACTATCACGCCTGTATTCCCTTATGGAGTATGATCATATTTTGATTCCAATATAATATAGGAGTCATATAAATATGTGATATTACGTATATAACAACTGAAATGGAACTTTAAAGCTTTATTTGCAATGTTAAGCCAACTGAGGTTAAGCCATTGGGGCATAGCATCTATTCAAATATTCATTCGTGCCTCGAAAAATTATAGTATGTAGCTATGTCATAGGTTAATCCGCTCAGTAGATTGACGGACAGGCATGTCATTGTATTGATGTTGTCATTCAAAATATTAAATGTAAGACATCCCCTCAAAAGTCGTGTTAAGTCCACAACCCGCGCTGAGCCAGCGTGGTGGACTATGGCCTAATCCCCCTCGCATTGAGGGGAGGATAGGATATTAAAAGTGCTATGGTATTATTATTATTGTTATACACAGTCTTCGCAGGGTGCAATGATGGCATAACAAAGACATTGCAGTAACATAACAAGGCGATATCCACCTTAATTCTGTATCTCTATATCTTTAAGTGCCATATCTGTAGTTATCACGTACAGAATATTCCGTTAGCGCACGTATATGTGGTACGTATAACAACGACCATTTTCGTTATAATCCGTTATTTTGTAGGGAGTTTCATTGCGGGAATACAAGATATCAAATTCATTTCCTATATTCAAAATTCTTTCAATTATCAGACGAGCTATAACTATCGGAGCCCCAAGTCTGCTAACACACTTGGATCGTAATCGAACAGAAACTGCACAGTAACTGTCACTTTTGACAGATATCCCATACAATATCTGTCAAAAGTGATTATGTTAGCAGACTTGGGGCCCAGTTTAGTTGTGCCATGTTTATGTCTCTAAACCACGATCGCAGTACTCCAAATATTAGAGAAGCCATTGATATATCGTACATGAGCTTCAATAGACAAAACCGAAAAATAATAAATAAAGAGATACAAGTAATCAGCAAAAAGTAGACGTGGGTACATATTTGGGTACCCTAGTTATTAACAGTATATATTTTGGAATGTTCTACTATCATAAAGTGGTTATAATTATATGAAAGTTATAGTAAATGTTAGCAGCTCTGTGCCGTGAAAAACAAAGGCGAACCTTGTCTCAACCTAAAAATAGTTTTGGCGAGATATTTTGATCAAGCAATTCTGCTGCCTCAGCTGTAACGAATAACTATATTTCTATACTTTACAATTAATAAAGATAATACTAGACCCAAAACATTCCACATAAATATAAGATAAGTGTATAGAAGTATAAGAATTTGCATATAATATAGAAGGTGTAATTAATTCAATTTTATAATTTATATTCTTTACAATTTCTAAACCAAGAGCTTAACAGTATTTTCGTTGTAAACTCTTTGTAATTAATATTTTAATTATGAGAAAGGTCGCAAGCGTTCCAAAGAAATTATTCTCATCAGTGTTTCTTATTTTTCTGCGCTAATGGAGACCGGCTATTAGAACGCCCTCTTGAAAATGTATAGACCGCTGACTGGGTACGTTTAATAGCGACGGACAGTGTTCACGGAGAACATAGTGTACCTACCTATTTAAGAAAATTGTATACTAACGTTACACACTTTTTTATCCTGATTCTGTATGAAAATACATTTTTGCACTTTTCTACTTTTAACCTTCACCATCCACAACAAGAGGCATACTCCCTCATTAGTGTCAGGTTGAAATAATAAGCTCTTCTCAGAAGCTATTACGAATACTCACATGAAGGCCTCTCATTTTAAGTAGCAGCAACAATAATAATAATATTTTTTGGTGTATAATATTTATATGAAAAATATATAACCTTTCCTTCGCCTCGAATGAACACTGCTGGTTATTAAAGCTCATTCGTTCACAACCTGATTATAAAGTATGAATATTAAAATAATTATGCAGCGTCTCCCTACTGTACCGCGACGTACCAGTGAAAGTTGCAATGTAGCTGTAGCGGTGAAAATCATAAAACGTGCAAACCGTAAAACCGCCGGGAATCGTTTATGGCACGCAACAAGGATGCGAACCACTTCACGTGGAGTTATATTCCTTTTCACTTGATTGCACATAATATTTCGTTGTCATATCTTCCCACGGAGCAATTAAGGAAATTTCATCGAAAGTGTCAAGTGGGCGTACCTGTACAAGGTTATTCAGAAAGTGTATACTAACCTTTAAACCTGCGCTTCTTTAGCGCATTTGTAATCATTATGTGCAGTTAGAATTTCGATAAGTCGATGTTTAATTATTTTTTTCGTACAAAATTACAATTATAATTTTATTTTATTTTATAATTGACATCTTGATATTATGACCTTACATTGTGATTTAAAATGAACTAAAAGGGGTTGGTTCAAAGGTCGGTATACCCTTTCTGAATTACCTGTATATCTGAGTTTTAATGTTAACTAAACTGATACGGAATTACATTCCTGAGCGTATTCGAGTCAACAGCTCTCGCGTTAAATTATTATTAAATGAAAGCTAAGCACAAAGGCCGTAGAGGCGGCTGTTATCCTAATTATTTTTGTATGTAACACAGAGAAGTTTATCTCTGTGGTATATACCTGCGCTATAAGACTTTTACATTATCCATGGCACAATAATTCTC
Source organism: Pheosia tremula (assembly GCA_905333125.1). Classification (NCBI taxonomy): domain Eukaryota; kingdom Metazoa; phylum Arthropoda; class Insecta; order Lepidoptera; family Notodontidae; genus Pheosia; species Pheosia tremula. The sequence continues at coordinate 5,187,744 of HG995404.1, read as the reverse complement.
GGTATAAACGTGTTGTCATGAACCTCGAGTTTACAGAGCCCGAAAATGTTACTAGAACACGTTTTGTTTTATCCGACCGACGTTTGGAACTTTACATCCAAGTACATAGAGTTCAAAATACATTGAAAGTAAACTTGGTGAGTCGCATGGGTTGTCTCGGATCGTAAGAACAGAAGGGAGCCGAAGCAATTTCAAAAAACGTGACAAAGATCATAAAAAAGGACTGAGTTTCGCATTGTGAGTGTCGGGTGCGTGAAGCGGGCGATGGAAAAGGCTCTACGACACTCTCCTATATTTATTCAGTTGCAAGTTTGATCAAACCCCAACCACTTGTTTCCCTGCGAAAATTGAATTCAACGATAACTCATGAATTCTTGAAGAGGTTCGAACGGTGTCGACCTGACTTCTGGGCTTATGTAGATATATTTTTAGATCAATACAAAAAAAAAACTTGCCACGAAAAGTTAAAATTTCACTACGTACCTACTTTTTATGAAAGAACCAAACCCAACTTTACATTTGGCGTGTAGGTACTATATTGCTACAATAAACAGGGCTAGACTAGACGGGGGTACAGACGTCCATTCAATCAAAGAGCCATTGCTCGTGACTTGGGAGTCGAGATCGCATTCCGTCATCGTCGAATCAGATATACTATAACAACTGCGCTCTAGATCACAATTGTGTGACGTAGGGCGAATTTCTTTCAGGCTTAAATGGAACTAGGCTTGAAGAGAGCTTCTACATGTTTAAACAATAATAAAATTGCCAGGGGACAGAAGGCCTATCAGAAGCAGACGGACGGTGGGGTAAAAATATGTGTATGTTTCTATTCTAAAATAACATTTCTTGAAGGTCAACTCGTTAGGGGGAGGATATTATGGGATTCAGGGGCCTTACCGTGAAATATTAATGCGACTAAAATCAGGACCTCAACGCAGATTTGTACCAACGGACTTGACTAAAGTTACTTACTTAAAATGTTTCAGTTGAGGTTGTGATTTGAGTCGCATCAAAGGAGCTATATAAGACTCGCAGGCGCGCAGCTAGAAATGAATATTTTTAATTGAAGATTCTCGTTCAATTTGCGTAAGTGAATATGACTAGTCACTTATTATTTCCAGTGCGTGGCCACACAGAGGTGCGTGTGGAGCTACAGATGGAGCGGTGGGCGGCGCGCGGCGGGGCGGTGCGCCTGCGCTGCGTGCACGACGTGCCTCCCCATCTCCTCGACAAAGTGGTCTTCCTGAGGCACGGCACCAAAATCTTCCAGTACATTAGGGACCGGAAACCGCCTTATAGAAACTTCACTACGCCCGGCGCCGTTCTTAACGTAAGTGAATAATGCATTTTCAGAGCAATCATGTTGCCTAAAGAGCTTTTCTCGGTACCTGAATAGCCCCTAATTTATAAATTCACTATACAGGCCACGTATCTGGATAGATATTTAGGTTTCTAGAAGCAGTGCAATATGAATTATTTTATGTGAACGCGATATCGATTCCAAGTTATCTGGCGCTTGAGGGTAGTGACCGTCTAGGTTTGTGATTTGTTATCGGTAATTATATTAATTTAATTTAAGAATAATTTATGTATAGTAACCTGGTTAAGGGCCCCGCTTTACTTCTCTAGACGCTCTTATCTTATTTCTTGTCACGTCACGATGTTCCAAGACAAACAACTCCCTCATCTTCTCGTATGACAGTCCTCCTTCCATCGATCCTTATTGGAAATTAAATTAGCGTATCGTTTATTGAAGATTTATTTAAAGATACATTAAATGCCTCTACAACTACATAAACAACAATGTTTAACATTCAGCATTGCGCTGAATTGATTCAAATTTTCTAGCCTCACGTGTATTCCGTACACAACCTACTTTTGCTGAATGTCGTCGTTCAGCGAATGAATCTCAGTTGGCACCAGTTGCAGGCGGCGGCCGCGCGCACAATGCATATTTATGACATTACCTCACAATGCAAAACCCGTACGATCTCCAAATCTCGAACGCCGCTCAGCACAACATCGTTTCTCATTGTAGCTACCTGTACATTTTGCATGGATAACGTTCTCACGTTCATGAATACAGAAATAATGAAGGCGATCAAATGCCATAGGAAACCAGCACAAATCCAGCACAAATGAAATGTGTTTTTAGAGTAATTAATTGTTCTAAATTATCGCCATGCCTTGCTATTGCACATGTTTTTTTTTTGGCTAGTACGCAGACTAATTGCTCTGGTCAATAATTTTACAGGTCAAGGGGCACTTTTCGCACATTTTTAATTTTGGAACGTATACTTTGGTTGAAAATTTGTGGCTCATTTATTAAATTGACTGACCGACCAAGTGTACCGTTATAAGTAGCAGACCTCAATATATCCTTTTAATGTGTAGGTAACAAAAATATTTTAACACAGCTTTGTATTTTTTATAAGTATACATATGTAGGCATTGCTCTTTTTTCGAGCGTAGCTATTATCTAAGGTATGATAAGTGTATATTTGAACTTCAATTTACAATTTTCATATTTTCATTTCTGGACTATACGTATCTACTACCGTACAATTAAAAAAAATATATACTCTACGGATTCTATTGCACCGTATGCATAAACCACGCCGGAACTCCATTCATGTAAAATTTATATAAATAAGTTTTTATCTTCACCGCTGCACTGTTATTTAACGCGTACGTACCAAACTAATTAACCCGTGGTTAGTTTATACCAACCTACTTTCTTTGTAGCTCTACTTTTTCTGTTAGTAGCACAAAAACTACTCTATCGTCTCATTATCGATTCTATAAATAATTTATTAAAGTACCTACATACCATTATAATTATGCACGTACATATGGAACTCAAAAATATTGAACTATACGGTAGAGTTCAATCTTATTGAGGTTGTTGTGGTTTAGAACGATTAAAAAGAACAATTAGCGTATTTTATAATGTCAAAGTCAAATCATTTTTGTGGTAAATGGGAATTTGTAAGTTCCCTCGTAGGCCTATACGAAATAAATGATTTGACTTTGGCCAACTAACTACAGTCATGGAGTTTAACTACCTACAGATAACCTAGTTTATTTACAAAATTTTACGCAACCTCTCTTTTTTCTCTTCATCTAATACGCAACTTTCTGCATCCACTCGAAAATCTTCATCAAAAGTGACTACGTACACCTCTTGTATGAGAATGAGATATTTTGACGTGAAAAGAAATTGTGTTGATTCATTGTCTTGACATTTGTGGAGCCGCAGCAAGTACGGTACCTACTAAGTTTGGCAAATGTCCCCGTAATAAAACAAGTGACTTACTCGAATAATGAGTGAACACAGGAGCCAACACATAGGTGTTATAAAAATTCTACTGAAAATCGTTGTTAAGAATGATAACCATAAATAATTACGTGACTGGTAAATGTTCAACAATTTGCATTTAATTATGATCTGCATGATTGAAGAATGGTCGGTCGGGTATTAATCACTCGTACACTGTGGGGTTGGTTGTGAAACACTCGGAAATCGATGGAATTATAAAACATTACACCCAATAGCTATTAAATTATGATTCACTTTTGAAAATTGGTTGGTTATAGAGATTTCAATCAATTATGGCTTGTCATCCGCAATACAGTTTTACAGTGCAGGTCAGCTCACCTTTAAATGTAATACTAACGTCATCGCAAAAACAAGATATCACTGTCATACTAATTTTTAAAATCTGTGGTGTGAGAAGGATGAACGACGTTTACGTACTGAAACGCTGTGTAAAATTGTACGATATAATGTATTGTGCTTGAGGTACTTTTCTTGAAGTAAACTATATATATAGATAATAGGTATCTGATGACCGTATGCGAGTTGCTTGTTGATTGACGCATACTATAAGGCATCGCTCACATTTAGGCGTCAACCGACGCTCACTATTAGGCGTCACGACGCTCACCATAAGGCGTCGCAACGCTCAGCTAAAACTAGAACTTCGATATATAAACATCTTCGATATGGCAATATAAACATTTGCTCACAATAAGTCACAATAGTAATTTTGTTATCACCTAAATAAGAAGATTATGTATCTATACATATAAATAAAATTGGAGTGTCTGTTTGTAATATTAAAATAACCGCTTTTTACTAAGTGCATTTGGATGTATACACGTTACCTATACCGAAACAACATTTTTTACAATTTTTGTCTGTCTGTCTGTCTGTCTGTCCGTCTGTCTGTCTGTCTGTCTGTCTGTCTGTCTGTCTGTCTGTTTGTTCCGGCTAATCTCTGAAATGGCTGGACCGATTTTGACGGGACTTTCACTGGCAGATAGCTGATGTAACAAGGAGTAACTTAGGCTACTTTTATTTTAGAAAAAAAAATAGGATCTCACGAAAAAAAAATTAAACCAATGTTGCAGCGCAGCGCCTGATTAAGTTTGATAGCAACAACCTGCAATGCGTCTCTCGGGCTCAGAATGGGCAAGCAGGCTGTTGTCTTTGTTAAATACCACGCGGACGAAGTCGCGGGCAACAGCTAGTTTATAAATAAATCTATTTAGTCAGCCTGTACATTGTTATACCACCAACGAACCTATAACTTAACCATACAGGAGTGAGTGGCTTTATAACGAAAACTGATACTATGGATTCAACTCATGATTCTGAACCCCCCAAGAACCAAATTTATTTTTAAAGTCGACATATAAATTCTGACTTCACATAATGATTACAAAGGCGGTAAAGAAGTGCAGGATCAAAGCTTAGTATACCCCATCTTAATCATCCTGTATTCAATTTATGAGTACTTAACTTAGCACTAGATTAGTTTATGTATCATGATAAATAAAGCGTGAAAGCGAAGAAGAAGAAAGAAAAAATAGCGTTGCCATTAGCCAACCTCCACTCGCACAAGATAATCAGCGAGCACCACTCAAGATTATCTTAAGTATATTTTTCGCTAGCCGAAATGATCCTGAATATGTGAACACACCTTAAAAATTCACAAACATAGAAGCCAGCCAGGTACCAGGTCGGGCGGAGTTAATTTACCGGGCCGAAGTTATCGGTAGGGTAACCACTCATTTCAAGTTCAGTTAGTAGCGTGCTCACTTTTGTTGCCAGCCGCAAGAGTTCATTGTTTCGTTGTTTACATCTCGACACATTCGAGTGAATGGTTATATTGTTGTGCCACAAATTATGGTTGGCGAGTTTATTGTTTACTAAGAGGTCATGAAACTTATGTAATCGATTGTACATTTTCCAAGGGGAAAATTGTAATTTAAAATTTGTGGGGTGAATGTTATTACATTTTGTTCTTTACTAGCTTTTGACTTTGCGCCTTTTCGTACACTCTTATCACCAGAGATTTCCCGAGCCGAAAAAAAAGACGCCGAATTACCCACTTAAAATTATGTACACTAAATATGGTACCCTATATATTGCCTTCAAGAAGGAAACCTCCTAAGAAAACGGCAAATCTTGGTCAAAGTACAGGAAAGATTTCTACAGACGCCTATTCGCCGCTCATTGGCTAATTGTGTGGGCCTTTCTATCAACGATCGAAGCGAGGTGTTCGTGCATCGCCTACCATGTGAACATTTTCATTAATTAATTGATTATAATTTTTATTAGGTATAGGTTTCAATGCATTTCCTATACACAAAAATGTGTTTAATGCTGTTGTAAATGGATGAAAGCATCTATAAATTTAACGATAAAATTGTATTCATGAGTTAGATGGGAATACAGCGATTTATATGTAGAACATAATACCTAAGTAAATTAGAAGCCTCATGCATAGTCCCAAGTATACATCAGGTAATAGTTAATCAGTTACCAACACCTCAGGACCTTTTTACACTGATGTGCTTATAATAAATGGAATATACAATATTGGATAGGATGAAGTATTTGACGACCTGATTAGTCCAGTAGGTAGTAACCCTGCTTTCTGTGCAGAGGGTCATGGTTTCGAATTCTGATCTCTACCAGAATTCGAGTTGGCCCGTGCACACTTTTTTTATTTTCAAAAATCAGGTTACAAATTGATATTTGTGATGCCTGAATTGTTTCTTTTAATGTATATATTATTTTTGTAATAATATAGAACGTAGAAGTAACAAAATAACTAGTTATTTTTCAAAGAATAATAGCTAGTTATTTTAAATAAATTACAAACAGTAATACCGCGATACAAATTGTTCCGTAATACGGTAACCGGAAACCAGTAGGAGGTAATGCAAAAGCGCACTTAAATTAATTCGGCGTGCCTTAGTAAGTACGTTCCGTTGCATGCACGATGCTCGTTCCATTTCACAGGAGGGCGTAACAGGTCGACCTCACTTCCAGGTCAATCTAGGGAATTGTGAGTTCTTAGCAAGTGTTCCGAAGGCCTAGCGAAATGACTATAGACCAACTGAAGTACCATGTTCTCTGTGGTGTACTTTGTAGTATACAAATTGCAATGACTTCTATATACATCGCCATTGGGGTGGGCCAGTCGTATTTAGCATAGCACGTGAACAGTTTCCCTCAAATTCACAAACTTTTCATCTGCAAAATGTTTTGTAATACCATTTTGCCCATTGTAAAAGGATTAAATAATAGGTATGTAGCAAAAAGGTAATATTAACTTGTATACTTATTTATAATGAGGCGTAGATAAAATTGAGGTTTGATTAAAAATGTTTATAGAACCTCATGATCCATGAGTCATTCACGTTTCCAAAATCCAGTCGAGTGAAACTGCAAGTAAAAACCAGTGATGATCAATTATGTTTTTTCCAGATCGCGTTGGCAACTGAAAACTCGATAATCCTGCAAAACCTGGACTTTGCGGCCAGCGGAAGCTACTCGTGCGAGGTGTCACTCGACACACCCATATATACCAAGGCGTCTTCGGAAAAACAACTCACAGTTTTCCGTAAGTACACAAGTGGCAGCAGTGATAGCCAAGTTGGTAGAACGCTTGCCTCGGTAACGAAGATCGCAGGTTCAAATCCCGACTCATACCTCTAGAATTTCTGGATTTCCTGAGCGAATCTCATTTCCAACCACGATTATCACTTGCAAAACGGTGAAGGAAAACATAGTGAGGAAACCTGCATGTCTGAGAGAACCCCTCGAGAGATGTGTGAAGTCCGTCATCCGTTTACTGATCAGATTCTTAAATTTTTATTTGAGCCCAGGCTTGAACCCGCGCTCCTCGTTACCGAGGCAAGCGTTCTACCAACTTGGCTATCACTGCCATGTAATATGTGACCCCCTTAAGAATAATTATAACTTTTCCACCTAAAAATATCATATATTTTATAAGCGGCAGTTAAAAAAGCAGGTTACGAAATAAATCTCAATTTAATGATACTCAAGCTTGCTTTTAACTTCTGAAAGTTTGCTCGCGGTCAAATTAGAACCATTAATAAGAAGTAGTTATGAATCCTATGCCGTTAATGCAAATCAAGCGAGCTTAAGCAAGTCCAGATTCTAAAAATCTCTCTCATATTAAAATTCCACAGTGTCATAATATTAATTAATTGACACAACATAGCACGAAAGAAACCATTAGGGCCCTAAAACATCGTCATTAGATTAGTATTTGATTGAATGCACCGTAACGGCTTGCCGGCTCGTGACGTGCTTATCAAATTACCTAATGCAGTAAAATTTACACGATATGAAACCTTATTAGCACCTGGATAAGAAGAATTTAAGCACGCGGAACCGGCTAGTAATCCTGGTTTAAAGTTACGTGAATTGGATGAAATAGAGCTATTCGGAATTAGAAATTGTACCTTGGTTTGTGGACTACATTTAATATGTTTGGACTGAATGTTGAATCAACAGCACAAAGCAGCACTTAGAATTATGTTAGACTAGCTGCGCCCGGCGGTGTTACCCGCGATAAAAGTATGAAACATTAAAACATCTATCCCACGGGAACCATACATTTTACCGGGATAAAAAGTAGCCTATGTGCTATTCCAGACTATAATCTATCTCTGTGCCAAATTTCATCCAGATCCGTTCAGCCGTTCGAGCGTGAAAGAGTAACAAACATCCATCCATCTATCCATCCATCCATCCATCCATCCAAACTTTCACACTTATAATATTAGTATAGATAAGTAGGTAGATACTTTAAGATATATCCCGCGTCATCCATATGTCGTGCATGATACAAATGAAATGTGTCTTGAATGGATTTCTTTTGGAAAACGTGTTGCAAATTATTTTTCCCTTTGGAGAAGGAAATGGGTTTGGGCTATTTCTCCTCTCGGAATCGGATTGGCCGGTCATTTGTCAAGTCCTGGGTCGAGAAACAAATATCGCGGTCTCGTTTTCATCGAGGAGCATCCGTTTCCGTTCCAAGGTACAGAATACTATATTGATATAGCTATTCCAGTGTTATACAAGGGTCTGCAGGTATAATATATAATACCTTAGTAAATATATATAATATTGAATGTCAAAGTTTGGATGGATGGATGGGTGGATGTTACTTAATCACGCCAGAACGGCTGAACGGCTCTTGATGATTTTTTTTTATTTTTCATAGATTTGATTCTGAGGCGGTACGAAGTTCGTCGGGACAGCTAGTATATATATATTTACTAAGTTATGTATAAATATACCTACGAGTTACCCTGGACCAAACCCCACAAAGAATACATTTCTGTTTCCAATTTATAGATAGATAGATAGATCATAGTTAACAAAATCTAGCTCACACGCCTATCCTTCCACACGTACACTAGACATGCTAATTACCAAATAATCTTTATTTATAACTTAATCATTTTAACAATCTTATCTTTAATTATATTTACGACATGTAATTAATGTAACATACTTGATATATTTTTATCAACTAGCTAGGTATTTGGGTACAAGGCCTTTGTCATCAATTCATCCTTTGTTTTTGTGTATTTTTTTCTGTACTTACGTGAGGTAAGTACTTAATTATAATAAAAAAATGTTTGCGTAGTAGGTATTCCCATTTTCGTTAGGTCAATGAACTCACACCAAGATAACAAAAAATAATGCGATAGAGCCCAAACTATGTTTAAAAAGAATACATTCCACATCTTGGCACATTAAAACATCTTCAGTTTGATTGATGCGTGCCTATGATTTGGAATAAGACATTTAAAATGCAAAAGTAAAGAAATAACTAATCTGTAAATCCCATATTACTACGAGTATGCACTGTTATCGCTTTAGCATTTCATAATTTGAATTCTTACTGTTATCTTATGTATTAATAATAACTAATTTAGCCACGTAATTTAGTCACTCCTAAATAATATATAAAACATAGTAAAACAAAATAATCATATTCAATGTTCTAGCGTTATCCTTAAAAATATGTTATTGTTGGCGGCTACCTTGTGTATCAGTTTTCATGATGACTATCTAATAACTTGCTAACTCTTATCAAATAAAAAACATACAATAAAATATATAAAAACAAAATAGTGCACGACTATTTACCTTTAGATATATAAATCCTTAAATCAGATAAGCTTAAAGCACGCGCAAATTATTTACGTACTAACTGAATAGTAATCAGTAATCAATCTTTATTTCAGAAATGATATTAATCCAAGCTTAATACGGCAATAAAGTTTATCGATTGACTAATTATCAGGTTAGCTTAAAAACGGCAAAAGATAACTATAGCCATCAGTAGGTATATAAAGAACAAACAGGTGATCTGACACGCCACGCCTCATGACCACAACAATGCGCTCCCTCCTGGTGTTCACTTTGCTGTTCATCCATTCTACATGGACTCAAGAAGCCGGCGAGGATTTTATTGGGTGGCACGAGAAGGTCGGAATTAAATATGCTGAATACATTCGGCTATCGGAAGAGGTACCAGCCCGCATCGTTGGAGGCGCCGTCGCTCCGGTCCATGCTCATCCCTATCTCGCTGGTCTGCTCATAAATGTCATTGGACTGACCGCACCTTCAGCATGTGGAGGATCACTTCTTACATCTACGAGAGTTCTGACAGCTGCCCATTGCTGGTACGATGGTCGATTTCAAGCTCGGCATATCACCGTCGTCCTGGGTTCGGCGTTCTTGTTCCACGGGGGATTCAGAGTGTTTGCATCGCACATAGCTGTACATCCGCAGTACTACGCCAGAACCTTTGCCAACGACATTGCGATGCTATACCTACCAGTTCCCGCGCCGATCTCTAATGCGATCCGGCCGATCACTCTGCCGAGTGGAGCTCTTCTGAACATGGAATACGATGGAATATGGGCACAGGCATCGGGATATGGAAGATATTCAGATGTGATCAATCCTACAACGAACACTATGACTAGAAATGTATGGCTGGAAATTATGCCGGTAAAAAAGTGTAGGTCGTTCTACGGCAAGCTAGTGCTGGATTCCAACGTTTGCACTCACGGCGTCGGTGGAGTTGGGATCTGCCAGGGCGACTCCGGGGGACCGTTGACGATTAATGTTCTCGGGCAAGACGTTCTTATCGGAGTAAGTTCATTCGTCGCCTTAGAAGGGTGTGAATTAGGATATCCTTCCGCCTTTGCTAGAGTGACCAGCTTCATCGATTGGATTCAGATGCACTTATGAAGATTAAATATAAAACAAATGTTATTTACAATGTGTGTTTCTTTAATATATTCTTGTTAAACAGAATCACTTTAAAAAACATGGTAGGTACCTACATACCGATGAATAAATTGTAAGTAATGTAAATAAATTGCAAATTAAAGTTGTGTTTAAAACAAAATTAAAAGTCACTTCGTGTCAAGCAAACATCGCTAACGTGACAATATCTACTCCATAGTACTGTTGTCCTCGCTAGTTAGCTGAAATCGATGCAGTAAGAACAAGAAATAGAGTGGACTTTATTACTAAAGTAATATATCGAATACTATTAAGTGGATATATATACAAACTAAAGATGGTGCCTATATAACTTTGGATATTCTTGGTATGTCCATCGGTTTTATAATGTTAGTTACTTAATCACCGAAATGTTAGCAAACGATTCTACTGAGAATATTTATATCATTTTAACTTAGTAGATAAAGTAATCACATAGGACCAATTTGGAAAGATGGAATGAGTAGGTAATAGATTGGATCTTGACTGTGATTAAATTTTTACACTTGATTTGTAAATTCGAGGACGGAAGGTCAATTGAAAATGGGGCCAAGGGAGACTGCTCCGGGAAATTCATTAATGGATGACAAGGAACAGTTAAATTATTTATTGCAATGTCGTATAATCGTTGGCTATTCATTGCTTTTTATTTGTACCTCCATAAATGTTGCAAGTTCTGGATTAAATAACCATACTTATATATAGGTACTCAAACTACTTAAAACTACTATATCATAGACTTAGTGAATTTCATATTGTGTAACAGCCTAACTCTACCGAAATTATAGAGTTAAAAAACCGCCCAATCGCTTCGAGATAGGGGTAATGTAGCGCCTCCATTTTTTGGCATTGCAGCGTCGCTACTGCGTAGTCAGATATAACTGTAGGTATTTACTAAATTCCGTGGGTATACGTTACGTTGATGTATACAATAATTGTGTAAAATAAGTTTGATTTCTTAAAACAAGGCGACCCAGTAGCTTTAGGCCGCGCACACAGCACAAGGTGTATTTTTTTAATATCCAATAATTTCATTTATTTCTTTGCACGCAAAGAAGTGTTATCTTTATAACCTACTCTTAGCCCTGTTAAAATATTTTACACAATTTTTGTTAAACCTTATACATTATTTATCTATGTAATTCGGCGAAGGCGATCATAGTTGCTTTCTCCGTGCATCAGGTGTTAAGCAATATTTTGTACTGATATTCAAACTTTGACAAACAAAGGTTGTAAAAAAATATTTTGTAACAACAGATCCTCAAAAGCATCACCCGCGCATCGACTTCCCCACGCGCTACCTCAGCTTCGGGGAGACCCTGCGAGCCAACTGCACCACGGCACCCGCACTGCCAGCCCCGCACATCACCTGGTTCATCAATGGCAGAAAGGTTACAAGAACAGATATGTCCTCAATTTCATTGGTGCACTTGGTTCATAATATAGGCAAGGAGTTTCGGGCCATAGTGAACCAGCCTGCTGGGCCAGTGCCGCCTCGAAAAAACCGTTACCTTAAATTCTCTCGGAAACAGAGTTTCCTCACGACGTTTGCTTTACCGTTTAGAAAGTGAAGAACATTATAATATTGCCTTAAAGATTTTCCGCCACACCGCGTGTTTGTTAAATAACAAAAAACCTCAAACTACATAACTAAGTTATATCAATTGGTACACCTAGCACTGGTTTTTATTATACACTATTACTTATTATTGGAAAATATAATTGCACTATTTTACTAACATAATTTTAAAATCACCTTATTTCTGAAGATTAAAAGTGACATCTAATTTAAAAATGTGCAATGACTTAGGAACTAATTTCAGGGTTCTTTTTAATTTACATACACGTTCTAGATATAAATAATATGATAACAATGACGTAATTCAGATGGACAAACTGGCAGCTCACTCCCACAAGTTCCGCGTACCCATGGGAGAACGAAACGGAAGAAGAGGCCTGCAGAGAAGCTTCGAGTACGACAATGGGTTCAGCAGTCCCCCCCCGCTCCTCACCCTCACCCATGCGTCCCACGTCGCCACGCGCCCACCCGGGTGCAACTTAAGAGACAGTCAGGTAACGACGCCTGTTACTAACATATCCATTCCATAGGTGCACTTTTTTTTTAAATCGAATCTGTAGATCCGAAGATAGCCCCCATATCCAAACTCACAAACTAACAATGTATACCTCTTTATTATTATTATAATATAAGTGTGAATGTGTGTTTTTAATATTAAAATAACCGTTTTTTTACTTATTAGTGCATTTGCATGTATACACGGGACATAAACCAAAACATTTTTTTTTTAAATTTTATCTGTCTGTCTGTTTGTTTCGGCTAATCTCTGAAATGGCTGGACCGATTTTGACGGGACTTTCACTGGCAGATAGCTGATGTAACAAGGAGTAACTTAGGCTACTTTTATTATAGAAAACCTTGTTTGTTAAATACCACCCGGGCGAAGACGCGGGTAACAGCTAGTACTAAATAAGTATGTAGGTAGGATACGCTCAAAAATCAAGCATTTCATTTCAATAAATTAGGTCATGCTTTTGATGTTCTTACTTTATTATAGTGTTATTGTAATTACTTCCCGTTTTGTTTATGTAGCTAAGTATAGCGTAGCTGGGGCTCCGAGGAAATTACTTTTATGCAAATCATGCATTAAGTTCGCACGTGCACGGATCTAGTGAAATAATGGTTGACTGCTTTATAGCATTCGGATATCAGCGATCGTTTGGATGCAATTTTATATGTAGGTTAATAGAATACCTATCTGGGTATTTTTAAGTTTGCGTTTTTATGATTAGCGGTGATAGCCAAGTTGGTAGAACGCTCCCGTTTGGAATCAAGGTGCGCAGGTTAACCCTGGCGACACCACTTGGACACCTTTCGAATTTTCATGTGTGAATCTAATTATCAGTAATTATTATCACGGTGAAGCCAAACATTGTGAGGAAAGTCGTGTAAAGTCACTAAATTGCACTGGTCCAGCGAGGTGGACTATGGACTATTCTCATATTGAGAAGGAATGTGCCATGTGTAATGGCAATTGGCTCGTCCCCTATTACATTGGGACCAAATACCTTCGGCGAAATGCAGTGAACCTCTGCTTACCCCTTCAGGAATTGCAGACATCATAGTTTATTTTTAGTTTAAGTTCATATAGCAGTGATAGCCAAGTTGGTAAAACGCTCGCCTCGGTAACGAGGATCGCAGGTTCAAACCCCGGCTCTCACCTCTGGGATTTCTGAATTACATGAGCGAATCTCATTCAACCATGATTATCACTTGCTAAACAGTGAAGGAAAACATCGTGAGGAAACCTGCATGTCTGAGAGAACCTCTCGAAAGACGCGTGAAGTCCGCCAACCCGTACTGGGCCAGCGTGGTGGCCTGTGGCCTAATCTCCTTCGCATTGAAGGGAGGCCCGTGCCCAACAGTGGGACATTTAAATGGCTGGTAGTTTTTATAAGTTAACAACAGATAAACTTATTTATTACAGATATCGGAATTAAAAGAACACGAAGAGTCGAACATGATCCACGGCACCAGCCGCCACAAGAGCCGGAAGCCGAGCAAGCGGGACCTGTACGTGACGGTTTCGGAGCTGCAGGTGCTGGCCACCGGCCGGCTCGAGGTCACCTGCGTCAGCACCATCCCGGAGTTCCGGAGCATTGACGACAAGTTCGCTGACGTCAGAAATGACACCGTCATGGGTGAGATAACACAAATCAATGTAATCAGCAAACCAACTGTTTAGTTCCAAGCTATACAATGCTGTACCGACTAGCGCACCATGGGTGTAACCCCTGGGGCCCAAGTCTGCTAACACAATCGATTCTTCTTCTTTCTTTACGAAATTCAATGCGATGAAATAAAAGGGATATGAATATGGCCTCACCTGCAACTTAGCGGGTATTTTGCCAGTGTCAAGTAATTAATAGCAATATTAAATTCAATAAATACACATTATAAATAAAATAATGGATGTGACATGAAGATATGAAAATGGCGTCCACAATCGATTCATAATCGAACAGCAACCGCATAGTTACTGTCACTTTTGACCGCTATTGTATGTGATATCTGTCAAAAGTGACAGTTACTATGCGGTTGCTGTTCGAATATGAGTCGATTGTGTTAGCAGACTTCGGATCTGTTATTGTGCGTGTGAGTATTTTTGTCTGTCCGCCTGTCACATGTGACTGTCTCATTCACTAATTCTATCGACTTGAAACTTGGAATAGTTTTGAATCACGTTCTATAATATTTATTACATTATAAGTAGGTACTATTTATTTATTTATATTCATAAATATATTTCCAGTGGACGTGATCAAGCCGGCAACCCTTTCCCAGCCGACAGCCAACCTCACAAAAGCCGACCTCAGCGCCTCCGCGAGCCACAGATCAATCATCTCTATCGTACTGTGTATCATTACCATCTTCTTATTCGCCGTCGCTTGATAACGTCATATAAAACATAACTATGGGCTGTGATATAAATATCTATAAAGTTAATATAAAGTAAAGCGTTTGCGTGCAATGTGAATATGCTAAATGTGTAAACTGCTGAATGTGAATAGGTATTGGCACAATTTGACGGATGAATGATAAGCAATTTGAGAAGAGGAGTTTGTCGATAAAATAATACCTAATGAGTCAATTTTGCGGCCAGTTTTGGAACATTGTCTAACAATGATGGGACCTACCCATGTCAAGTTCTTTTGTTAAATTATTTTTTTTCATTTTTTTATTGTTTCTGTTGTAGCTAATATTAAACAAAGGTCGAAATGGTATTTTGTTTATATCTATCTGTCTCGGTGAACTTCGTATCATCTCAGAATCAAATGTATGAGTATGAATTATCTTTATTATTATTTTAGTGAATTTTTCCCATGTTTTAATTGTTCTTCTGCTATTCGGGGCAGAGACTTATAAAAAAAATCAAAGAACATTAAAATCGGCCTACCCGTTCTTGAGCTATAAATGGTATAACTAATGTGACTCTGATTTCGTGTGGATTACTTAGAACTCAACTGTTAATTAATCTAATAAAATAGGTACTTCCCAAGAGCTTACATATGGGTCCTATCACTGTTGGGTTATTTTGATAAGCGGAGTTGAGTGGCCCGGGTTTATACCAAAATGCCCATGGTCCTTTACCCGCTGAAATCAGACTGTTTTTTACTTTTTATTAACCTTCATCTATAAAGTTATACTGATATACTTACAAAAAAACGTAGTATACCTAATAGGACGCCTCTTTCGCGTGAAATCTTCCGTCTTCTCGAATGTTTGTTTTTTATAACCTTAGCTTTTTAAACTAACTTACAATGGCATGAATATTTAAATTGCCAGTGTTGTGCCTCGACATTTTGATGGTCGCCAAAAATGCATATCATCCCAGTGAGGGTCATTATTAGGCATAGGAATAAAATCTGCATTAAGTACTAATTATTAATTAAGTAGCTAAGTACATATATATATACCTAATATAGATTCTTCATACATATAATAAGACTGTAACTCGGTAGTGGCTGTATTTTAAATAATGTTGAACAAATGTCAATTGTAAGGAACATTATTGACACAGAGCTGAGTCCGCCATTGTTTTATTGTTCTGACTGTCTGAACGCCTATCATGGGAAATTTTCTAGTTAGATCTTAATGGAAAATGACTTGGAAAGGCTTAGAAGGTTGAAGTCTAAGAAAAAAACGCGATAAATTTTATGCACTATTCCTAAGGGATAATTTGGTAAATGAAAAATACTACTTAAAAAGAATAGACAAGCCCGCTGAGTTTCTTGCCGGATCTTTAGATCCGTATCTTTTTTTTCGGAATTGTGGTCACGTTCCGATAAGTTTTTAGAGTTGAATACAGGCAAAGTAAAATGTCAATTTGTAAGGCCTAATCTTAATAGGTACGAGGCTTTGTCCTGTCCGGACTGACTGACAGACAACGTACAGCCCAAACAGCGGGACATTGAGTGTGTTTAAAGAGGGCTGAAAACGCACACTATGGAAATATTTTGGAAAATGCGCACCCCCAAATCCTTTTCTTCGGGGTGGCAAGACTGTACCATAATAATTCGGTAAAGGCGGGAAGTAGACCCATCCAGCTTGGGTTCGATTGATTGGTATTAATGAGAACTATATGTATCCATGACGACCAGGGTCGGATGATGAGGTCAAATGTTTGTCATTGGAATTCGATGAGGAAATCAAGTACTTATCTAGTTGGGGTGCGTCTGATCACACTAGTTTGTTAGATCACAATAAGTACCTACAAGTATAATGCGCACCGCTTCCTTTAAATCCTTTAAATTGTATGTAAATGATGTAAATATTATCTTCATTAAAAAAGTTTAAGAAATGTATATCATAGAGAATTATCTGCTTATATTTTTCCTTAAACTCACGTTGTACAGTGTTTTACTGTGTTTTTAATATGTACTTAATAACAAGTAACACATTTATCACAGGACTGTACAAAAAAAACATATTGTTAAAACACTTATATACTAATAAGACACCATCACGACTCTAATCCCCGAAGGGGTCGTCAGAGGTGCACTGCAGTGCACCCACATTTTGCCGATGGCAGCCGATCATAAAATATATATGTAAAGTCGGCCAAGAAATTCCTTTATCATCTATGGTTTTCACATTAAAGGATGGCCTAAGCCTATTCTCGTTGTTTACTATTAATTTGAACTAAGAACATTTTAAATTAAGATATCCGTTATCAAAACTGATAAACCAATTTTATGGTCGTCTTTGCTTATAATAGTTCTTATAATATGAATTTAAAGACCAAATCATATCCACTTAAGTACTTGAGTAAAGTATAGCGGTTTAGGATGATAATAAGTAAATATCTAAAACATATCAAGAATGACTTATTTTACATGAATTGATAGGTAATCCCAAATATAAGAAATTCCAATAATAAGAAAGAGTTTTTATACTTACTAAGGAATTCAGATTACTAGGTTTATAAAATTATTTAATAGATAGAAGATCGATATCTGTACATAGAAAATACATTATTGAATCCATAAAGTAACGCTTATCCAAATATAGATCGACAAATAACGTAGAAATATAATTTTGTACATACTTATAACATCGTTTACAATCAAATAAATTGATCTTATAGGTAGACAGGGTGAGACCGAAATAATTGGCTATATTTAAAGCTATGACTCTATACGATCACCATTTGAAACGAGCAATATAGAAATCGATTATATTGTCTGAAAATTACACAGAGTCAACAATTAATTATTGCTCAGGTGAGCAAATTAAAAATATCCATTATTTATTTTATTTATACCCCAATACCGAATATTTTAAATTAATATTCGAGTGTGATAAAAAATAGTTAGTTTATTTCAAACACAAGTTTATAATAAAATAAATAATCAATCGATTTACTTATTAATGGTCCTAAAATAATCTGAAACATGTATAGAGTTAAGTAGTTTAAAATATTTCTAATGACTTCGATTTCACCCTGTATAAGTACTTACTTATTCTTTAGTGTACCCTAAAATGCTGTAACTTGGCCTAGATTTTGAGGTTTTTGTTTATACCTCTGAACCTATTTATTGTTTTGGCTTTGTTTTGGCTTAAGTTTAAGACGGTAAACCAACGTTTTACCAAATCTATTTAAATCTACCACTGTTTCTATTACGAGTACTTAAAGTCGTAGGCAAAAGCTGCAACTTTGCCCTGGCCTCAAATTACAGTAATTAAGAAAAAAAATCACAGCTATTAGGCAAAGTTGTATCAGGTACCAACAACATTCCACACAATAACAAGGGTTGTCCTAAAAATACAGATTGTTTTTTATTAAAGATTATTGACTTTTTTTCTATAATCAACATTTTTACTAGTAGCAATTACAATGGAATGTTTCTTTAAGCAGTATTGTCCAGTAGCAACAAAGGTAATAAACAACCAATTTTTATAACAAAAATATCGTACATTATGTAGGTAGCAGATACTAATATTATCTTCTAACCTTTAAAAACTAAAATTATGTAATTAAAATTTCGGAAACACAAGGTAGGTTATTTTTTTTCAAATTCAATAAATTTACGATTTACATATGTACGCTTTGTCAACCTTTCAAAGTCGGTAGTGAAAATGCTAATAATTTGTATTTTGGTTGAACATCGGAGAGGCCTTTTTACAGTAGTGGGGAAAAAACATGCTGCAATCATTATGATAATAAAACCGATTTACTGCAGTGAGCACGACTTTATTTCATCTTTTTTTTGAATGGCTAACATCCGACTAGTGTCAACTCTAGACCCAGGTAAAGTTGTGTCATTCATGTTTCCGAAACACTTCACAAAATTGCCCACTAACTACGAATAATGATGCATCTTAGCTCGTTGCCTACTAAGTTATTTTGATGAAATCGTTTCCTTTCACTAACGTATACCTAGATCATTATAATTATTATCCTCAGAATACCATTTTCCATACAAATTTTAATCCCCCCGCTTTTAGCTCCTTAAGGCTCCGTAATTCCAAACATCCTTACGTAGCGAGCACCTATAGGGACCCAGAGGAACCCCCGTGCCAAATTTCACCGCATATAGGTAGGTAGTATGAACCAACAAAGGCAGTAGCCAAGAATTATTTTCGGGAGGTTCGGGACGGGGACGCGCCCTAGACCAGAGACATTATAGTCGAACATATTTTAGTAAGTAGTACCTATTTATGTAGGTATAAAACGATAGGTTGGATAAGGAATGTCGGGGGGAAGCGAGTGTAATCCCCCATCCCCCCACTTACGGCCTTGGTAGTTGGTTTGGTACCTACCTATAGCTAGTCTGTAATAAATCAGTAAGTAATAATAAGAGAAATAGGTACGAAGTAGCGGTAACACGTGCGGGCGCTTCGGCTACAGCTACACGTCGAGCGCGCGAAATTCGACCTTATTTATTTTACCCACACAACTCAAATAGAAAGTCTGAGATTTATTAAATACTAGCTGTTGCCCGCGACTTCGTCCGCGTGGTATTTAACAAAGACAACCGTTGACAACAGCCTGCTCGCCCATTCTGAGCCCGCGGGACGCATTGCAGGTTGTTGCTATCAAACTTAATCAGGCGCTGCGCTGCAACATTGGTTTTAATTTTTTTTCGTGAGATCCTATTTTTTTTCTAAAATAAAAGTAGCCTAAGTTACTCCTTGTTACATCAGCTATCTGCCAGTGAAAGTCCCGTCAAAATCGGTCCAGCCATTTCAGAGATTAGCCGCAACAAACAGACAGACGGACAGACAGACAGACAGACAAAAAT
Source organism: Pheosia tremula (assembly GCA_905333125.1). Classification (NCBI taxonomy): domain Eukaryota; kingdom Metazoa; phylum Arthropoda; class Insecta; order Lepidoptera; family Notodontidae; genus Pheosia; species Pheosia tremula. The sequence goes on along the minus strand of HG995404.1, from coordinate 5,167,784 downwards.
TGTAAAAAATTTTGTTTCGGTATAGGTAACGTGTATACATCCAAATGCACTTAGTAAAAAGCGGTTATTTTAATATTACAAACAGACACTCCTATCTTATTTATATGTGTGTATAGATTGAATAATTACTAAAAAAAACTATATCACGAATTATGTTGCACCGAGTCGCACTCTCCCTTCTGTAACTTATACGAGGAAAAGAGACAAATTAGATTTATCTCTTATACTGTCTTGTCACAGCCGGCCGTGCTACTAGTACCGATCGAAAAATAACGACCTATCACAAGATTACTAACTATATATTATATATAGAGGTCAGTGTATAGAAGAGACACACACATAATATTATTGTATGTAAGCTATAGCTTTACGACCTAAGACAATTTTTATGTTGGGGGGTATAAATATTTTGGTAAGTAGAACATACCTATCCTTTGTAGTTATAAAAAGATGGTTTGACTAAGCATTTCGGAGGGGTGGCTGATTTGTATGAGGATTTTAGAAAATTATAATATATGTATGTAATTTACGCGGGCAGACACTACTCATCTACCAATTCTCTATGATAGTGTACATGTAGGTATAAGTACCTAGAATATGTATTAAAACATACACCGGGCGAAGCGGTCTTTTTCAAGTAGGTAAGCAGCTACCTAAGTTCTTAGGATGTATCTGCATCCAAAATAGATGGTTTAGACCTAGGTACCTAGTACGTAGGCTAGTATGCGAGGTATAAGGTACTGCGTTCAGGAAATTAATTTGTAAAAAGCCTAAAACTAATTTTACCAATTATATCATACAAAATAAGAAATGTGCAAAGAATTTATAGATCGACGTAATCTGAATAATGGTGGGTAAGTAAAATTATTTATAATACTTGGAGATTTATATTGTTCTGGGTGTCTTTACAAAATAAAATTATTATATCATGATAAATTTGGCAAAAATTATATGGTATGGCGATGCCAAATACAAGAATTATAAAACTCACTCACTCAGGGTTACCAGACTGGGTATTTTATTTGCTTTTCTGGACAAAAATTGGCTTTGGAGAAATGAAATATTTGGAGAAATAAAAACAACATGGAGGATTTTGGGTATTTTTTTTTGTTTCAGAGTATAACCGAAGGCCGTAACTAAATACATTTGTATTTATGTATTTGAGTGCATTGAACAAGCGATACAACCATTTTTTTATTGGTGAGCTGTTGTTTTTTAGTTTCTTGGGGTTGGCAACACTGGTTTAGAACATAGGATTCCCCCTATATTTAGGGATTTCTCAACCGAGTTACGGGCAGAATAGGGGGAAAGAATATTTGGGGGTTTTTTAGGGGAAATTTCAAAAACACGCCGAATACAGCTTTTTTGCTATTGTATATCACGTTCCTGACCTGATATTTCGTATTGATATTTTTCATCATCTTTTATTACTCGAAAGTACAAGTCAGCGGTCAGTCGACCGGTCGACCGATGCTGCCGCCACTAGAGTATGACGGTGAGAATAGTATGTTTACTAGAAAGACAACTTCATGGAAACTTCATGTTCTGGCGATAAAATGTATCAATATTATGATTCTGAATGCAAAATGTGATTCCTGTAGTGCCCTCTCTCTCTCTCTCGCTCACTCTCTGGATCAGCCAACTAAATTCGCGCGTTTTCTCGATTTTAACTTAACGATGTCATTCGGTAAACGAATGACATGACATAACATGAAACGCAATCTACAACAAAAGAGTCTTCTGTAACCAAAAACCGAATAAAACTTGAATCTGTCAATCCATTTTCTATTACATTTACTTTGCGTAATGCCTTTCGTTTCCCATCAATCCCAACATGATCGCCGCTTTAAAGAATCGCGCCATGGCCCATGCCACCATCCGCTTGGTGAGGGCATCCTAGGGGATTTCTATGGGGAAATCAAATTAGTCTAGGGGTACGTCGTCGAGACCATCTGGCAACACTGCACTGTTTGCGTTAGTGATGTGAACCGATTACAATTTTCAGCACCGGTTTAAACCGATTACTTTCGAAAATAAACCGGTTTTTTAGGTTATTTTAGGTTTTTGCTTACTTTTTTTAAGAAATAACAAAACTTCGAAACTTACTTTACTAATCGTACTATAATACTTTACTAATATCAAAATACCTTTAACCTAAAATAACTAATCGCATAAGTCGTAATTTTGATTGAGAAAATAGATGTGGTCGACCGCATCCGCTTGCAACCTGCTTCTTGAAGACAGTACATATCCTTTAGGGCTCGCCACCCTACAGACGACTTTTTGAAAAACTTAACAAATAACCTTGCATTTGTTCATTAGTTCCATAACCTTGAGAAGTTTTAAAGAATCTTCAACAGTTAGATTCAACGTATGCGCAAAACATGGCATATGCCGTATGCACAGCAAATCGCACATTTTAATCATATTAGTAGAGTTGTCTCTGAGAATGGCTGTAATTTTACCACTTACGTTTCCATTTTGTTAGTAAGCTAGTAATAATTGAGGCAAGATTTTCAGCTGCGTGCACTGCAGTGAGAACATCAGAGGTAGTCAAAACACAGCTTTTTAAATCTCTTTTCAGAAAAAATGAACTGTAACCGTAATAAAGGAGTCCCATTATGGTTAGACCACAAATCAGCGGTTAGTGCGACATGCTTAACATTCTCAAGTACAGTAACAAGCTTTATCTTTGCATTTTGGTACAGTTGCGGCATTAATTCATACCTGCGTTCAAATTCCGAAAGTAATCGGTTTTAGTAAGCCAAAACCGATACTTATCGGTTTTTACAAAAACCGGTTTTTATTAGGTTTTTCTAAAACCGGTTCACATCACTAGTTTGCGTGTAAGTAAACGTAGTCATCAGCATCAAGAAAAAAAGGGCGGGAACTGTAAAAGTGGAAAGGCGCGCTTTTTAATATTTTTTCTGGAAAAATTAAAATTTAATGTATATATTGTAAGAATTTGTATATTTTGGTGTAAATTGTTGTACAAATATAATTAGTATTGGTCAGTGTAAAGGAAATTCCCCAAGATGGGGAAAAAAAGACGGCGGAAGGAAGATTCGCCTCTTCCAGACCCGGACTCGGACCTGCAGCAGCTGAACTCGGTCTCTGAATCCTCAGATTCGGAGTCATTGAAGTCGGCGTTGCCCGATACTCCGAAACCAAAAGCCGACAAATATGCTATTTACAAAGTCCCAGGCTATTCGCGGCAGTATCCTGAAGACTCAAGGAAAACTGAATTCATTGTGTTTTTATCGCATAAAGTTGAGGACAGTACATTTAGTGATAGAGACCGAATGGCTCTTTCCAAAGGGTTGCGGGAGCATGGCGTTTCGGGCGTCATGCACCTTAAATCAATTAATAAATATAAGGTGGGCATAACATTTGACCTGCCCAACAATGCGAATATGTTCTTAAAAAATAAAAAACTGTTGGACCAATTGTCCCTTAAAGCTACAATACCAGCTGGCGACACCGAAGTGACTGGAGTGCTCACATCAGTCCCAGTGGAAATGTCGAATAATCAAATCTTTTCTTTAATTGGTAGTTCCAAGAACGTAATACAGGTGAGGCGCTTCATGCGCAGAGTGCGAGGTGACGGTGGCGCCGCCTTCGTTCCCACGCAGGCAGTCGCGGTAACCTTTGCCTCCACTAACCTTCCCGACTATGTATATCTCGACTCTTGGCGACATGAGGTGAGTAAGTACATACCTCCAGTGAAGCAGTGCCTCAAATGTATGCGGTATGGGCATATTGCCAAGTTTTGTCGTAACGCCGAGGTATGCTCTGTATGTACAGAAAACCATAATTATAAAAGTTGTAAAATTAATCCTAAGGATGCTAAATGCGCCAATTGTCAGGGCAATCATATAGCCATTTCATCAGCATGTCCAATTAAAAAACAAAAAGTCGAAGCAAATAAAATCAAGTCCGGAACTGCTACATTTTCGGACTTGTTTGACGCTAAATCATTTCCAACATTAACGGCACGTACACTTGATACTCAGGTAAATAATCTCATGAAATCTGATACTTTCATCAATATTTTAATAGAAACAATTACCAAAATAATTAGTAATAAGGATGCACCAATCAACTCAGTATCCATTCGAGATACCCTTAAGAAAACGCTCAGTAATAAATTACCTAATACTTCATAATGGATTTGTTAAACATATTACAGTGGAATGCCCAAAGTCTAAACAGTAACAAACATATATTCATTAATTATCTCTACACTCATAACATACATATTGCAATCATATCTGAAACATGGTTCAAAGCTCATCAACATTTTAAAATTAGAAATTACAATATTGAACGTAATGATTGTGGAAACAATCATAATGGAGTAGCTATAATAATACATAAAAGTATTGCATACTCAAAAATTAACACATATTTTGATAATTCATTGCAAAACATCTGTGTCAGAATTACAGTGAATAATAAAGAGTTTTGTATTGTCAGTTTTTACAGTCCTGCAAATTGTAATCCAGCTTTTAACAAAGCTAAATTTGAATCTTTGGTAAAGTCAATTCCCAGTCCATTTATATTCGCAGGGGACTTCAACGCCCACCATACTTCCTGGGGTTGTGGTTCTGACTCTCCTCGGGGTAGGGAAGTTTTGGAGGTCATCGATGACAATAATTTAGTTCTGCTTAATGATGGTCAAGTAACAACAATCGGTTCATTAACATGGCGTCCAAATGCATTAGATTTGTCCTTGGTTTCTTCATCACTGGCACTTCATTGTGAATGGTCAGTCCTTGATAGTCCTCTTGGAACTAGTTATCATCTTCCTGTAATAATTAAAGTATTAGTTAACAATAACAGCGACAATGAGGATATAAATTACTGTAATAGTAAACATTTACCCATCTACCCAAACTACAAATGGGTGGATTGGAAAAAGTTCAATAATTGTGTAGATGCTCTAATAGATAATTTTAAACTGGATCTTTTAAGTCCTCACAATACATATCTACTTTTTTGTAAAATTTTGCTCATAGCAGCTGAAAAATCAGTTCCTAATTTCAATTCCAGTCACTCCAAGAACATTAGTCAGTCATGTCAAAGGAACTTTGGTAAAAGACCTTCCCTTCCATGGTGGAATCAAAAATGCTCAGACGCTGTTTTGAATTTCAAAGAAGCATATTTAAAGTTTAAAGATGACCCAACAGAAGAAAGCTATTTGGAATTTAAAAGAACTCGAGCTCTTAAAAAACTTATTTTGAAAAGGGAAAGGCAAAATAGTTGGAAATCTCTTTGTGAAAGTTTTAATCGTTGTACTTCTATGTCGGTTATATGGAAATTTATGCGTAAATTTAATAAAACATACATTCCTAATAGTAATGGAAATGATGCATGGATTTCAGATTTTCTAATGAAATATACCCCAGATTTTGTGTCTTCGAGTCCTAATATACTTAGTACTAATAATGTAAACTCTGGTAATAGTTTTCTTCTCAGTCCATTTACAATCAATGAATTAATATCTGCCATTTCTTCAAGAAGGGATACTGCCTTTGGTCTCGATGGAATACCATACATCTTTTTTAAGAAACTAAACAGTAAGATCTTGGTAATTTTTCTAAGTGTGTTGAATTTACTTTGGGAAAAGAACATTATACCCCAAGAATGGAAGACAGATTGTTTGGTACCAATTTTAAAGCCTAATAAACATAAACAATGTCCCGATTCCTACCGCCCAATAGCACTTACCTCATGTGTAGGAAAGATATTTGAACAATTGGTAAAGCAACGTTTAGAGTTTTATGTGGAACAAAACAATATTTTACCTTCTAATCAATTCGGTTTTCGCAGAAATCGTTCAGCTAGGGAAAGTATTTGTCAATTGCAGCTTGATATTCATAATTCATTAGGAGCAAACAATCATATGATTGCAGTTTTCTTCGATATTGCTGGTGCTTTTAACAGTGTAAATATTGATATTCTTTGTCATGAATTGGTACTAGTAGGAATACCTGAAAAAATAATGAATTGGATAAAAAATTTCTTAAGTAGTAGAGAAGTTTTCGCTAAATATAATAGACACCTCTATGGCCCCAGACTTTCATCAAAAGGAGTCTGTCAAGGTGGCATTTTATCACCATTACTTTTCATACTATATATTCGGCGTTTAAATCTAATATTAGGTTCAAATGTTAAAAACCTTCAATTTGCAGATGATTTGGTAGTTTATGTGTCAGGAAAAAATCTACTTCAAGTAGTTGAAATTGTCAATGATGCATTAGCAAAGTTGCATAAATATTTCTCTTACCTAGATCTTGAGGTCAATCCATCAAAGTCTAAAGTTGTTGTTTTTGGGAAACGGTGTTCTAATCCCCCTATTGTTCTTTATAATCATTCTCCTTTAACTATTGCAATGGATGTAAAGTTTTTGGGTGTTTTATTCTCCCATAATTTATCCTGGAATAATTATATAAAACATATAAATAATAAAGCTAACAAAGCTTTTAATGTATTAAAATCGTTGTCCGGCTCATACTGGGGTGCAGACCCAAAAATTCTGTTAACATTGTACAAATCATTAGTTCGTAGTCACTTTGAATATGGTTTTTTTTGTTTTGCTGCAGATGTAAAATTTGTAAATAGTTTAAATGTTTTTCAAAACAAATGTCTGCGTTTAATTACTGGGGCATTCAGAAGCACCCCTATAAATGCAATGCAGATTGAATATAACCTCCCGCCAATCGGCATTCGTTTTGTTTATTTAAAAGAAAGGTTTCTTCTAAAACTTCACAGTGTTTCTAATAATAGTCTTATTAGCAATTTATCTATTACACATTCTCAGACATTCTCCAGACCATTATATATGTTACAGGGATTTCGAAATTTCTTAGATTTTCTTCAAAATTTAAATATTTATCAATCAAATCATATTTTACCTTGTTATGAAGGATCATTTACTAGCAAATTTCCAGCAATGAATATAATTATTAACAATAAGTTGTCAATTAAAGAAGATGTATATGTTATGTTGGCAGAGTGGTCTGATCATCAATTTGTTTATACAGATGGTTCTAAAAATGATAGTGCTGTGTCTTATGCCATATTTGAACCCACTTTAAATAGAGGTGTAGGTAACAAAATCGATAAAAATGCAAGTATTTTTACTGCTGAGGCTGTTGCTATCTTGAGTGCTATGAGACACATTAAAAATCATAATCGAGGACACACCAAATGGGTTGTGGTAAGTGATAGCATGAGTGTATTAAAAAACTTAGCAAATAATAAATTACATGCTAACACTAACTACATAATTTATTTTATAAAACAGTTATGGATGGAATTATCAGATGCAAATATTCATGTTAATTTTTTGTGGGTGCCTTCACATATAGGTGTTGAGGGAAATGAAAAAGCAGACTATCTAGCTAATACTATAGTTAAATTTTCAGATGTTATCCCCGATAATAACAGTGATACAAATGTCTCAATACCATTCACAGATGCTGTAAGTCTTTTAAAACAACGAATGTGTCAATCATGGGGAACACATTCATATCATTGTACACAGGTGGAAAATAAAGGTACCTGGTATGCCTCATTAGATGTTCAGATCAATTCCACACCATGGTTTTGTAAGAGTGACACTTTCTTGAATAGAAAGTTTTATGCAACTATTTGTCGTATGCGATTTGGTCATTGTCGATTGAATTATCATCTTCATCGTCTTAAAATGGTTGATTCCTCTAATTGTGATTACTGTCAATCACAAAACATCCAATCATTGAATCATATTTTCTTCGAGTGTCCATCTTTCAACATTCAGCGCCTTGTGTTGATAGATGACCTTCTACAAACTTATAATGAACCTGAACTGGTCCCGCAGTGCATTCAGGAGTTGCTTATGAATGTCTCAACTTTTGGGTATTTGTACAAATTTATAATAAGTACTGTAAATGAGATTTAGAATAAGTAAGATAAGGCTATGCTATTGTACATAATCTTTGTGTAATATAAATACTTAGTATATAAAATGACCTAAACAGAGGCTGAGCGATATCGTAACCTACTATCAATTCATTTATTCTATCAAATTGATAGAATAAAATTTGACTTTGACTATAAAAGACGAGGAAACTGACATTATATTCAAGGACATGACGTAAGAGAAAACTAAAGGATACTCTGTGAAAAAATAAAAAACTGTAGAATTTACAGGATTTGGATTGTCATAAATGATTTTACACGAATGAAATTAATTGTTATATTATTACATTTATGAAAACCAACTACGTAAGACGAGGCGGTATGGTCATAATGACTTTAGCCTGTTCGAAGGAGCGAATTTAACAAAAAAAAAAAAAAAAATCATCAGCATCAATCACGTTCTCTTATCTGTGGTTGCGTACGGTTGTGTCCAAAAAACTTGCTTCTAATTACAAATAATAATTATTGTGGGATTTGTGATAAGTTTTATTTCTGTTTCTGGTTATATTTATCATGCCTAAACGTCAAACAGATAAAAAAGCTTATCGGCGGCACGTTTATTCGGGCCCTAAAAAGTCTCTGAAGCGTGTTCGTGCTGGACTAGCACAGTATCATAATGGGGAAACATCGTATGTATACTCCTGACTGTGTTTGTTGATGTCTTTATTTACCGATTAATTTATTTTTCTTCCCATCTTCGTCTTAAGTAAAATGCCACCATGTCGTTGAATGCGTCTACGATTATTAGCGGGAAATACTTTAGAAACATGAATGTCAAACATAAATATAATAATAATCGAAGTCTAGGCCACATCACATATTATTCTATTTTATTTCATTGCATTAGACGTGCAGTTGTATGGCGTAAAGAAGAGTCAAGCAATAAACAGAAACTAAACGACAAAGTTAGCTGTAAAGCCAATGTTACGTATGTACCTATATAAAAATAAACACGTTATTGTGCTTGTGGAACAATTTTAGAAAAATCCTAATAACAAATATTTTTGTCTTTCAGCACTCCTGATGTACCCAAACTTAAAACTTACCCGCGTGGCAGAAAGCAGAAAATCCACCTTGAAGCCACATATTCTCCTGCTGGCACTAGCACAGCTGAACCTGTAATACAAGAGCCCTGTGGGATTGACTCACCACAATATTATCCAGATACTGAATCTTACGAACTGTCTGTGGAGACTGTGGAAACAGTTCCAAATGATAGTTTGTCCAAGATATCAGGATTACGGATTGTAGATATAAGACATGTTATCCAGTGGGCATTTCTCCTAGAAAAGCACCGAAATATGTGTCCATCATCACGAATTGAATTTGTATGTGAGACACAAAATGGATTTCATAGTAATTTAGTTTTTAAATGTAGTATGTGCAACAAAACATGGAGGCACAGTACTATGAAGGATGACAAAATAAATACATCATTTGTGTGGGCAACTGTCACTGCTGGCAGTTGTTACACCCAAGCTACCCATATAACAAGTCATATGAATATACCTACTATGGCGAGAAACAAATTTCGCCACATTGAAAAAGATTTAGGCTATGTGTGGAGTCAACATTTAACAGAGGAAATTATGTGCGCTGGTGAACAAGAAAGAAAAATTGCTATTGATAAAGGCCATGTGTCTCCAGATGGTGTGCCATATATAACTGTCTATGTAGCTGGGGAACGGTTAAAAAAGGCTAATGTTCACAATTTTAATGCATCGTCAGGAATGGTAAGTTTAGACATATATTTTATGCTAGCAGTGCCTATGACTTTATACCTAGTCATTGGAATTTGATGAGAAAATGGAGTTAAAGTAAGTTTGATCGATTTTGAAGAGCACTATCAGATAGACAACCTGATTATCCATTTAGTATTGCCCTCTGCAATGAGTGTCCCGAGTCAAATCTGGTAGGGACAAACTTTGTGTGATGAGTACGAACATTGATATACAAATGAAGAACTGGCTCTGCCCCCCCCCTCCATTGTACTGTACCCATAATACCAAGCATTGCTTTGTGAGGGACTGTTTAATTGGTGTGTGTTATTATTAGTTAAAAATAGTAATGTTAAGTATTTCTTATTTTCGATTTTAGGCCTGTATTATTGGAAAAGAAACTAAGAAATGCCTATTTCTTGGTGTCCGAAACAAATATTGTTACACATGTCAGTATTATGAGCAAAAAAATCTTGATGTAAAAGCACACACTTGTTGCAAAAAATATTCTGGTCCATCTACATCAATTGAATCTCAAATTATTATTGAGAGCTTTCAAAGCAGTGAAGAAATGCATAAAATTCGCTACTTGAATTTTATTGGAGATGTAGACTCATCAGTATTTAAAAATTTAAAACAGAAAGTTTCATATGGATCTCAAATAAAACAAAATGAATGTAAGACTCATGTTATTAAAAACTACACTAGTGCACTTTACAAGGTAAATAAACATGTCTTTTTACAATTTAAAATAGTAGGCTTTATATTACTGAAAATTAAAAACAATAATTTTGTAGATCTTAGTTAACACCAAGCTCCCTCTTTATGGGCGAAATATATTAAAACTGAAGCTGATGAAGCTAACTCAAGTTGCAAGGAAAATTATAATGCAAAACAGTAATGTGTCTGCGACAATGGTAGAAGATTTGAGAAATGGACCACTTCATGTCTTTGGTGAACATGAAAACTGTAAGGATTATTACTGTAAAGTGAAAGCAACTTCAGCCCATGACATTCAAAAAGAAGAAAACCTTGTTGAAAGTCTGAAAAAGACTATGCCAGATGTTTGGGCTCTGATTTATGCAGCCAATGATAAAATTGCTTTGAAAGCTGGTTGTTTGTCCAATGAGACAACAAGTGTGGCAGAAAAATTTATGGGCTTTATTAATAAATTCATCAGTGGTAAACAACATAGTCTTGGTAGAGGAGTTTCATACCAGCGTCGGGTACGTGAGGCAGGTAAATATAGGACGATTTTAATGTCTGCTATGGATGAAACTTATTAAGGAGAAAGCGCAAGGTCAGGACGCGAAATACGAAATGTCAATGGTTTTTAATTTTTTACGATTTTTTTTTTTATGTAAAAATTAAAAACCATTGCCATTTTGAATTTCGCGCCCTGACCTTGCGCTTCCCCCTTAATGCTACCAGGTTTAAAACCTGGGGTTTGCTTCGAAGTAGGGCAGGCGCACTGTTACAGACGGGAAGTACTTGCAAGTATGAAAGTATTTGCCAGTCACGCGGGAATACCGGCTTTGGTATTTTGACATACTCATACTTGCAAGTCCTGGTGAATTTTGTAATGTATATCTCATGCCTGTCTACTTGTATAGATTTATTTATATTTTATTACTCACATTTTTTTAAGTTGATACTTATTTTTTGAGGATTATCACATGCTGCTATATACAAGTGGCATTCAACTGCATGGACAAAACAGATCACACAGAGCCCAGGACAATATTTGAAAAAATATATTCAACGAAAAGAAAAAAGGAGATTACGACAGCAGTCATTGACACAGAAACAGATGATTAATCCTAAAGAGAAGAGCCAACCTGACAAAGACTATGATCCAGAAGTGTGTGACTCTGTTGATATTGATAAAACAGAATTGAGGAAATGGTGTGAGGAACGGTTAGCAGAATTCCAGAAGCCTTCACAATACATAGCTGCTATTGAAAAGGCCACCATTGGGCAACATGATAATGATCTATATGTCACTCACAGGTGTGACCGTTTGATTGCAAGCCAATTTGGAATGGTAAGTGTTTAAATACTTAATATTATTTGTATTTCTTATGCTCTACTTCTATTATGAACCTGTATATATTTTTATAGGTTTGCAAACGCCGTAATACCACACCATGTCATAACCAGGTGGAGGAGATTCTTTATGAAAAGAAAATATGTACACAATATATGTTATATAGGCAGCAAAATAAGAATATTGCAAGGAGTTTATTCATACAACAGCATAATAAAAATGTCAGGCCTTCGGGTATTTTTATAGATGAAGAATTTGGATTTTTAGCTGCAAGCCCAGATGGTAATTAATTTCAATTTTCCACTTTCCTTCAAAATGTTGAATTCATTTTAATTTTGAGTATTATTTGTTCCAGGTATTATTGAAGATGAAAGGGCTGTTATTGAGATTAAGTACTTTCGATCATTAGCTAAGAAATCACTAAGCATAGAGAAAGCAGCACGAGAGAAAAAAATGTTTCCTTTACAATTCGAAAATAACATACTGATGTTGAATAAAAAGCATGATTATTATTATCAGGTCAGTAAATGATATATATGCACACCCTTATCACAGAAGCAATAGCCACACGAAATGAATTTCCACCATCATCCTCACCTTGGTTTGCGCCTCTTGTAATAACTGAGAAAAAAAAATATATCGCCAGACCAACACACCAATTGTATGGTCCTAAACTATGTAAGGCTTGTATTATGCGCAGCTTGCATTATGGTATTCCTCTTTGACAATTTGTATCTATTTCAGGTTCAGGGTCAATTGAGAGTAACCGGAATGAATAAATGTTACTTGATTTGCTTCATCTCAGTAACAGAACCACTGACTGTTATAGAAGTTTGTCGTGATGACGAATTTATTAATTGTATGATGTCAAAGCTGGTGAACTTTTTCAAAAATTGCGTTCTACCTGAGATTATTTTGAGACGGGTTCCGAAGAATTGTAAATGTATAGATCTCACGTAAGGAACAGGTAGGTACCTACTAAGAACTATCTCCAAAAATCCTTATTTAGTATCTCAATCGAATTTGGTATCTCCAACATACTTATTTTTTTAGTGAAATATCGTTCAAAATCTTCGAAGAATTAACAATAAAGTTTCAGAACTGCAAAGGAGACGCTAATGGTATGTGACGCTAGTGATCGTCGGACTACTTGCTGACCAATACAGAGTACTTGTATTGAAAGTGGGTACCATGCAATGATCTGGGTGATCCCAGTAACACCAGGACAAGATGAAATTTAAAAAAAAAAACTTTAATTTCATGATTATCACTTGCTCGTGCCTCGGAGCACACTGTGCCTGATCTCTCTGATAGTGCTGGGCTACCATCTCATTGAAATATGAGAGTGAAGACTAGCATCAAATCTATTATATTAGTATAGATTACAAAATTGGCCCGTCTCTGGAAACAAGCCTGTGATTGTAGTGATTTAAACTCCATACATTTCACAGCAGCTATAAATTATAATAAATAAAGATAATTGTTGGATTAAATGTTCTTTTTAGCAGAGGCTGCAAGATTTTTTATTTCTTTTATAGTGCATTTGCTTTAATTAGATTTAATACAACTTGCCTTGACCGGATTTTAATAAGAAGAGTGACCATATACTATTTTATAATCTACCAAAAATTATAAATGTTACATATTGAACAAGAATCAAGATGGCTGTAAACACTATTTTATAGTATTATTGCAATTAATTTGTACAAAGTCGGTACAATATCATATTATAAGTATTTGAAACAATGATATCATACCTAATTTAGGTATTAAAATTTAGAGCTACATTGCAAAATTTCTATTCCCTTGTAAATTACAGTAAATATTGTGCTCTCGTTTCTTGATCTGGCATATTATAAAGCGTACAACTTTAACAGTAATCATGCAAACCTTACATGTAGTACGGTTATTGCCTAGCCTATTTATAAGATTTATGACACACACATTATATTTACCTATACCTTGAAAAAATAATTCACTTTATCACAGTTTTATTTTTATAACTGATTATTAATAGAATTTGTATGATTATACGCGCTATCTATATCTATACATATAAATAAAATTGGAGTGTCTGTTTGTAATATTAAAATAACCGCTTTTTACTAAGTGCAGTTGGATGTATACACGTTACCTATACCGAAACAACCTTTTTTACAATTTTTGTCTGTGTCTGTCTTTTTGTTCCGGCTAATCTCTGAAATGGCTGGACCGATTTTGACGGGACTTTTAGTGGCAGATAGCTGATGTAACAAGGAGTAACTTAGGCTACTTTTATTTTAGAAAATAATATAGGATCTCACTAAAAAAAATTAAAACCAATGTTGCAGCGCAGCGCCTGATTAAGTTTGAGAGCAACAACCTGAAATGCGTCCCCGGGCTCAGAACGGGCGAGCAGGCTGTTGTCAACGGTTGTCTTTGTTAAATACCACGCGGACGAAGTCGCGGGCAACAGCTAGTCTATCATAAAAATAGAGCTTTCAGAATGTGTATGATATTAGACTAGCGTCTACAACTTGTCAATATTTCGGAAGTTTTTCGTTCATCAAATCATTATAGATTTCAGGTTGATTTTTTTGCATATGTCATTGCAGTGTTACTCTATTGTTTTTCGATCACTGCTCTAAAAAAATAGTTAGTAGATATGTAATAAAAATAATTAGAAATAAATCTTAGCGCGACAATAGATCACCAGCGTAACGTGCCCTGCAAGTACCTACGGAGTTTCAATGCTATGCAGTCCAACGGAGGCACGCGACGTACAAATAATATATGCACACGGCAAAATACGCATGTTTGTACGATCTCCTCTGGTATATTCATATATCAGCATTGCTATTCTTTCGATTTTGTTTCAGAATGCCAAATCTTAAAAACCTTCAAAATAGTCTCGACGTAATTCTTCTCACTTTCGTCGTCACTTAGTGACCGCTAGTGTAAAGTATAATCAATCTCACCGCGGATACTAAAAAACAAAACTAACAAGGAATTACAATGTTCGATATGTGTGATCACCGATGAAGACCATCCTAAAAAACTGGAAATTAACCTTATGAATTTAAACACTAATATATCAAAGTACAATATAAAAATCAAATGAAAGATAATGCAATTAAATCTCAGTTATAAAACAATATTTATTAGACATCTAAACATTTGAGTGTGCCTGACTGAAGCATTTTGTACAAAAACCCGGGGAACCTTCACATTGCTTGCACTCGTATATCGTTTGCACACGCTTTTTCTGGGCTTTACATCCTTTGCATTCTTTTCTAACCACTTCGACGGTGTCTTTCATGACACGTCCTATTTTCTTGTGCCTTACTCGAGTCTTTTCAATTTTCGTGAGCTCGTGCTTTAATGTTAAAACTTTGCGTCGATTGGTCTCATTAGGATCAGGCAAAAGACTTTCTATTACCTTTAGACGAAAATCACAAAAATTCATTTTATCCAATGCACTAAACTTATTGTATAGATACATTGCATTACTGAGACTCATTTGCAGCATGTGCACAAATAGCTTCTTGTACCACCGTAATGTTTTTCGTTGGATCGGATAATATGCCAACATTTGATCCTGTAGATCTACTCCTGACATAGAATTATTGTAATGAACGATTGCCGATGGCTTCAATACTACAGTGCCTCTATTTGATGTAGTTTCAATCATTTCATCACTATGTTCCGTCGATATATATAGTACATAACGCTTGTCTCTCCATTTTCCAATGTGTACACCATTTAAAAAAAAAGATTTGTTTTGTCCTTTCTCCAATGGAATAGTTCCTACCTCGACGGGATTATCCTTGCGGTTTTCTCTCAATGTTCCCGTGCAGTATGTCTGTCGGTCTAATAATTTGACGGCCAACCCATAAGAGTTATAATAATTGTCCATATAGACATGGTGGCCATGGTCTAGTTTCTCCTCTAGGAGATTTAAAACTATCTTGCTAGCATGACCCGGACCTGATGTCTCATCATTTGCACCAGCGTATACTTGGTATTTTAACACGGTACCATCAGGCTCAGCAAGGACATATAATTTTATGCCATATTTATGCCGCTTATTTTTAATGTATTGTCTAAACAGCAATCGACCACGCCACAAGACCATCGATTCATCTAATGACAGTTGTTTACCCGGGCAGTAAATCGTTTCCATTTTGTTATTAAAATGGTCCATAAAAGGCCGAATATTGATCAGGCGGTCTTCATCACTAATTTCAGACGTAAAGTGCAGGCATCGTAATATCAATAAAAAGCGATTTCGAGACATGAATTGCCCGAAACACGTAATATTGAATAAATAATGTCTTTTCCAATAATCACTTATGCGGTTAAGTCGAATAGTTCCAGTGTGAAGCAAAAGTCCTAAAAATAGTAGTAGTTCATCACGCGTCAAATTTTTCCATTGTTTTATTCTTGAATGTTTGGTAACATTACGGCTAAAAAGCTCTCTAGCTGCGTTAGCATTAGTCTCCCGAACAATCAAATCTAACAGATCATCATCAATAATTAGTCGAAATGCTTCATAAGGATCTGTTGGCGGTGATACTAAGAGTTCCTGTTCTTTGGTAAAATCAAACGATTTCATTGCTTGAGGGATACTGCTCCAGGTGTTGGTAGCTCCTTGGCAAGATGGTAAACAAATGATGGAATGGTTAGGTAATGGGGCTTCATCGCTTTCAATTGGTAAGTCAAGATAACTTGAGTCGTGTCTTAATGTTTTGAAAGCAGAGGTTTTAATTCTCTCAGGCGATACATTTGGAGTGGGTACTTCGGATCTCAGGGATATGGTAGGTGTAGATTTATCCACCAAACTATCTGGTATATCGGGCAGAAAACTGTAGTCTTCCTTTACTGATGGTGATAATTTACGCGTATCAGCAGTGAAATTGAATTCACAATCGGTATCTTTGTGAAAATCCAACGTACCAACCATTTTCTTCGGAACAGGGCAACTTGGTACTTCAGATAGAGGTCCACTGACATCCGCAGCTGCCACAGGTACCGCTTTATGTACTTCAATCCTGGCTATGGACTCAGACAGCTTACATTTTGTTACAATACTATCATGAGATTGTACTTTACGGAAAATTTGCATCGATGCTGATGACGTTGAGGGTTGAACTGGTGTGTCATGGGTACTAGTTCCACTCTTAAACGCTTTCGGCTTTGATCTCTGATTTTTTGTGTCAAAAATGCTCATATCCCTATCAAAATCATCCGCACTTGAAAATATATCTTCTTCGTAGCACTGGGAATATACATCTTCACCACTGTATTGATCCGAAAACTCCGAATCACTATCCATACTTGCACGGCATCTTTTTTTAGCACGAGATTTTAAAATAATCGATTTAGATTTGCTTTTTGGAAACCTAGTTTCGGCGTCCATTTTGGCGCAAAAGCTGTGTACCGACACTACCACGAATCCAAAACTGGATATTTTAAGTTAACAATATTGACAGCGTGGCTGCGTATAATAACATCTACTCGCCACGAGTGCCGCGGCCGTACTAGCTAAAGCAAAATGATTCGACCGTTTGTTCGGATCCGAGTGGGAGGCACCGCTAAAAATGGTCCCGCATGGTAGATAGAAAATGAACACTAGATGCGTCACTAAAATAACTATAATAATGTGAGAGGGACACAGATTAGATTAATAGTGAGAGTGTGTGCATGGCGCTGAATGTGGGCATTTAAGAATAGTATAGCTGTGGTATGTAATAGCGTATCGTAAATGTGATTTCTATTGTACCCCGGCAGTTCCTGAACATTACATGCAAATGAATACCGTTTGACAAATAATAACGAGTTTTATTTTTACTAGATATATTTATTTCTATAACAAGTAGGAATACAAATAAATTAAGGAAACCTACGAATATTTTAATTCGTAGAAGGAGTCTTTTAAAATATAACATTTATTACGCATAATAACATCGTGATTACTTCTAAAGAAAACATATTTATCTATTTAAGCTTATTTCATATTAGCCTTGGTAAATAAGATATCTATATGACGATCAAAATTACAAGTGCAAATAGTTAAAAGTGGGAAAAATAGGTAGGCACTGTAACATTTTACGTTTATCCATCGATTCATCAGCTGATAGCTCAAAGGCCGAAAGTTGACCACAGCTGGACATAAGCGCCTCAATATCTTCCACACATCACAAACTATGTAATTTTGAACATGTTGCATAACAAACTTTTACCCCCGATTTGAAAAAGTGCATCTATTTGCAAGGGCATCTTGTTCTGAAAAAAACCTTAAAAATCTATAAATTTGTGGCTATAGTATTGTATTACTTCTCAAATACAGGACTAACAGAGCAAGAAAATGCAACCAATTCGTTAATCTTAAAAGACCAACGGCAAGTCAATCTCACGCGAAGTTCTCCGCATGACGGCATGAATTAGAATAATACTACTGTGCTAGCCTATTGGTAACACTTTATGAATTTACATTCAAAGGGAGCAAGACAAATACAAAATGGGTAGGTATTAAGGACCTCATTCTCCTCATATTGCTAATGTTAATATTTGAATGATTATTGCTACAAAATTGTAGAGTACGTGTCATAATAAACATTAATAACTAACATGGCCAAACTATTATAAAACTGAAGTAGTGTGAAATAGTACTTACTTATGGACATGGTTATATCAATATGTGAATATATCTAATGTGACTTTGGACAGCTGCCTCTGCGCACCGTACAGCTAGCCGTAGCGTCTCGTCTTAAGTTCTATTCACTGGTGGATTAATATAAAATGAGACTTGAAGTGCTGGGAGAACAAATAGCTGTATCAAGGGTTGTTAACACATATGAAATATGTTATTTATTGACATACCTACAATTCTGACTTTTCTATTCTGTTAAAGTATTTGAAGTAAGGTCATTGCATGCCTACTATGGCAATAGTAGTACATTTTCAAAGCATAACTGTTTTTTTTTGTTATAATCCGTGCTCTTTCATTTCTATATAGTATGTGACACGTGTATGTTTCGAATACAATAATTTTAAATATGAATAATTATTTCATTTCTTTTCATTGTACTTTATTATCTAACTGTTGAACTATTTGATTGGAAACAACTTTTGTGGCTACAGAAGCATTTGGTATAAGAAACCTATCCATGTCTTTTATCAAGAGGTTATCTCCATCAGGAACACCATACTTGAATGTTATTAACTCAGGATGCCTTTTTTTGGCTGTTATTTTAACTATTGTAGAAAGTGGCCTTCGGGACATAACTTTTGCAGCACCTCTTTTATTTGGAAGAGCTCTCAGAACAACCAAATGTGTTTCAGTGACTACAAGGTATGAGTCATGCATATATCCATTCAGTAAAACTTCTTGACATGTGAAACTGTCCACAACATACTGTTCCTTAAGGAAGGCTTGGAGGTCCACAATTTCTTCTAAAGAATCAGAGTCAGTGTAGTCCCGTCTTATACTCTCTGACCTTGAATCATCCTCCTCATCATTAATACTGAAAACTGGTGGAACATTTCTGTACCTTTGTTCCTTTTTGTCAGTAGCAGACACATGCCATTCACCATTATTGTAGGTAGAGTTAGGATTAACAATGTATTCTATTAGTTTACCTCGAACTTCTTGACTTTTGGCTTTCATTGCTGAAGACAACTTACTGAAAAGTTGTTTAGCTGGCATATTATCGGTCATTTTAGTAGGGGGTGCCTCCATCCCATCATTGTTATTATTAGGTGCACAAACTAAACAGGTAGATGGGTTGTGCTCCTCTAAGCAATCTGTCATGTGAGGACCAAAATAATCATGTATAGCAACAAAACCACCATCTAACATTGACACATGTTTAGTATTCCGTTTCAAAAATGATGCAACTACCATATGAGCGTAGCTGTCTTCCTCTGTTCTGCCAGAGCCAACAAAACAAAGGTGCTCTCCTGCTGCTAATGACCCAGCTGCAAGCGCCTGCTGCTGAGCATTCAGCAATCCTTGGACTGCAGTGTTGAATGCTGATGGCTCTTGTAGCATTAAATTACAATCAAGATGGAATGCTGTTGATAAATGACCAGCATTGTACTGTTCTGCCGGTCTACAGTCTACTAAAAAGAATTTCACACTATCTCCATTTCCAGTATCCAAAGTAGCACTTTCAATTAGTTCATGTACAGCAACCGGTAGACATAGGGCTTGTGAATAGAGTTTTGAATTTATTTCTACACCAGTGTCAGAAAATAGAACCTCTAAAACATCCTCTCGGAATGATTGTGGTGTCTTCAAAGAGTAATAGTGGGCTAATGAACAAAAATCAGAAACGTCATTTGCTTCTAAATATGCTGGCATTTCAATTAGAGTTTGCATTATCGCTGCTTTATCTTCATTCTTCATTTGCAGCAATTGTTCTCTAGCATTTATGACCATTATTAAGCAAAGGAAAAAGATAAAAAATGGATCAGACCTCTGGAAGTATAAATCCCACATAAATAGGACCACTTCTAAGCTGCATGTACCAGCAAAAAGAGATCTAAGCCATGGCAAGCAGTATTGTTCAGGAGTGATTCGTTTTGTATCCAAAAATGAACAGAGCTCAGGATCATGGTACTGTAGAATAAGTCTTAGTATATGAAATGGCACACCATTCTTCACACAGCCTTTAGGAATGTATAGTTTTAAGACTTTCTCAAACAGATTATATGTGTCAGACATTGGTAATTTCAAACTTAATAATGGTAATAAAATTTCAATCCAACCATTATTAGCTGAATAGTTTATTGATTTAGATTTACAATAAAAAGTTATTATTGACTCTAGGTCTGAGATAACTGACAATTTTTCATCCTCATCATTGCCAAGCTGCTTGACAAACTTCTTGACATTATTTCGGAGCTCATTTTGATTTGTTAAATCAAATATTTCATCAAAAGAGAGCAACTGGTTGCTGGCTTCTTGGCAGTTGAGACAAAGAAGCCAAACATCCGGTCGCAAACTTTCAGGAATTTTCTTGCCTTTGGTCAGAACATTGATTTCTTGTGCTGTGCAGCCATCTAGGAGGGCAGATTCTAATTCAATTAACCTGAAATATAGGAAACATATTTATTCATCATTTACCTGTTCATATCCTGCTCTAGTATGATCTTCATTTTTACATTATTAAGTATTAGCCAACTATTAATACACATTATTACTACTATTATACATCTATAACATAGATCAAAGATCATAAATTAGACTGTAGATACTATCAAATGTTAACTGTGACAAACTATGACCATAGAGATAATAAATTATCATGTAAATTGGCCTATATTGGACTATATATATAATTATTTCACAAAATTAAAAGGACAAGTTATTTGTCCGCCAATAGCGACTCAATTTACCATGTACTGTCGTCTTCTTCACCAGCCATCACTGTTTTTACAACAAGAATTTCTGTCGAAGAAATCTCAAATCACAATCACACAAACTCCGCTCAGATTCTCAGCCAAGGTGTACAATATCTCACACTGATTGCGAGCTATTGCCTGATATAATTTATGGTTGATTTATTTCCAAATTCCCAAAAATTATCCGCTTTTATTCAATGACGAATTTTTTTTACTTCTTCTTCTTCTTTTACGAAATGAAATGAGATGAAATAAAATGGATATGCAAATGGCCTCACCCGCAACTTAGCGGGTATTTTGCCAGTGTCAAGTAATTATAATAGCAATATTAAATTCAATAAATACACATTATAAATAAAATAATGGATGTGACATGAAG
This sequence comes from Pheosia tremula, assembly GCA_905333125.1. Taxonomy (NCBI): domain Eukaryota; kingdom Metazoa; phylum Arthropoda; class Insecta; order Lepidoptera; family Notodontidae; genus Pheosia; species Pheosia tremula. The sequence goes on along the minus strand of HG995404.1, from coordinate 5,146,288 downwards.
AAATGAAAATGGCGTATAATTTTTTTTTTTACAATTTATTGATATTTATGAAGATGACATTGTCATAAGATAAATTACATTTGACACATCTGACAGTCAGTAGTTCCCGATGAATGAGGTATCCTTTAAATTAATGCGGCGAATGAACGAATTTACCGGGCTGTGATAAAAGGGGTTCCCAAGGCTTTCCTAGATTTTGAATCGAAATTACGAATTTGGTCGATAAAACACATCGGTGTCTGTTATATGGGAAATCCTTTCAAGACGGGCTTTATGGTCTTTTGCTCTTACGTTTAACTTGTTGGATACGAATAAAAAGCCTAAGAATCCAGAAAAACTAGTCTCCCTAAAATAATCATATAGTACTGCGCAGACCAAAACTCTTGCGCGCAGTACTTAAGACGATTGATAAAGTTATAAAACGTCTATAAATTTGGCGCTCCACGCCTTCAGATTCTAAATTGACGGAAATCCTCTCTAGATATTCCGACCAACGACCAATGCTTTGACCTCATCCGATATGTCAGATACCGAATGCCGTCTGTATGTGTGGTGTTTTTTATCATAGAAAGTATGTTTTTTTTAAGTCTTTCATACGCCTTATTTATGAAAAAGATAGTTTAATTCATCCGACCTTCCAATTTCGGAATAATATTAATAAAATTAGGATATAGGACGTCCGATATCCACATCAATTAAAGATGTGGATATTTTACTGAAAATTCAACGGACATCTTGCTTGAGTTTGAAAAGTCAAGCTATACTATTTCATTTCATGTTCCTTCACTTGTGCATATATCAACACACAATGGTTAATATCCCATTAATATAACACATTATTTTTTAAAGAAACACATATTTTTTGGAAAATAAAACTAAATTGGCACTTCACTATTCAACTTCCCGCCAAAAAGTCTTCTGAAGAGTTACTCTATTGCGTTTAGTTCTGTGTTGTGAATGCGCGTGCGCGGCCTGGTTTAAAAAAATAAAATAAATCGTAAATCGTGCACCATAAAAAATGAAAATATAAATAAACATTTTCCATCTATTAGTGAGTGCTTCTGACCGACTGATTACTGTTACCGTGAAAATGAAAGAATGCTACAATCTATTTCCTAATAAAGAGGGTTTTATCATTTTTGCTCTATACATCATTCTCTTCGTGTTTCAAGGTAAGTTTTCATGATTGAAGCAACGAAATTTTTAGTTCCATGGATTATAGTATTTGCTCAAAATTAATACTATATTATTAACGAAGCCATAAGCTACTACCGCTAATCCCACTGTAATTAGGTACATACTCATTTTTTACCTTTACTCATGAGTACTCATGAGGTTGTATAGATTATAGTATCCTCATCTCATTATAGTTTATTATTAATAATCTAAAGTCCCTCATAGAACGTTAATTTCCTGTAGCTGTATTGGTGCTCAACAATTAATAATAATAGGCATTAAAGTTGATAAGAAATCTACTAAAGTAGTGACTCATTGTTGACACTACACTATGATAAATATAACTCTTATTATTACTGTTATTTATGCATTGTAAAAATTGTGTGCTAATATTGTTTCTAGGGGTATTTGTTACTGCATCTAAAACAGAAAATGGTGGCTATGATTACAACACCACCCTTGTGGTTTTCTTATCAGAACTGCTCAAACTGGTTGCTTCTGCGATTTTATACACATACAAAAGGGAGTAAGTAATATTGCTATTATTTTTCACAACCAGTCAAGTGCATAATGGGAACTCAGTATTTACTGTCATTCTCAGAAACACTTAATGTAATGCTGCCTAAAATAATGATTTTGATTGAGCCACTGAGCATAGGCTGCTGGGCTCCCTGGATCAGGACATATACAGTGTTACTATGTTTCCATCCATTACTCAGCTGAAAACAGTCCATTGCTGAACATAGCACCACCTAAAGATTTCCACATATCCATGCATTAGTGTAGGACCATAAATAATATTCATGGTCACAAGCCATCATATGACTAGGCTTTCATAAATACTATGTTTTAACACTTATGTGTTACTTTTGCAAACTCCTGTGCTCACTTTGTAATATTACAAAAAATGCGAAATTGGTCCAACTGTTCTCAAGTAATGTGTTATCTAATGAACAGCATTTAACTTAATTTTTATCTACATGCTCAGTTAAAAAATATTTTATTGCAACAATTTTTAGAAAAATATGATTAAATAGTTAGATACCTAGACAGGAACTTACAGTGTTGCTAATATTTTTTATTTACAGAAATAAGCTGAATATATTCAAAGCCGTTCTTCTGAACTACAAACTTCTACTGTTGTATTTCATCCCATCCCTGTTGTACTGTTTCTACAACAATTTGGCATTTATAAATTTATCACATTATGACCCTACATCATACTACATTTTGCTGCAATTCCGAGTTGTATTAACTGCAATACTCTTTCAGGTTGGTATACTTACTGAAATAATCCTAAAGGTACCAATAAGTACTGTAAATTATATATAGACTTTACTGCCTACATAATTACACTTATCAACTTCAGAATGTATTAAAGTAATAATTTTCTTTTAATTTCAGTTCTTATTCAAGAAGAAATTAACATTTATTCAGTGGATCTCACTTGGAATTTTAACTCTAGGATGCATGATTAAAAATTTTGATGCGGCTGCTGTTCAATCAAAGGATGACAGCAATACATGGTCTCAGTTATTTAACATTTACTTTTTGTCAATTAACTTCCAAAACTTCTGTTCTTGTTTGGCCGGTACATACAATGAATACTTGTTGAAAACTCAGGGCTCAAATGTTGATATATTCTTACAAAATGTATTTATGTATCTTGATTCTGTGGTATGCAACTTTTTCATCTTAGTGTTTAAAGGTGAATTGACCAATATATTTAATGATTTTAGCTCTTTAGGAGACACTTTTGTGATACTTATCACCATAAATAGTGCAGTAGTTGGTATAGTGACTAGCTTCTTTTTGAAAAACTTAAATTCTATTTTAAAAACATATGCCAGCGCTTTAGAACTAGTGATAACAGCTGTGGTATGCTATATATTATTTCATATTTTAATAACATGGTTTACTGTATTATCAATATGTCTTGTTATTATTGCCGTGGCAATGTATTTCAAAAATCCTGTCAGTAATGTACAATCAAAATCCTTGAATTTAGTAATAGAGGCTAAAGATAAGGAGCCGCTTTTGGACGTTATTTCTAAATAAGTACCTATTTAATAAGCAGTTAATGAGGTCTGGTGTTTATGAATACACAATATATAATATATTTTGGATATATCAAACAAAAGTATTGTTTTAAAATTGTAAGCGATTATAAATGTATGTATACATTCGATTTCCTTAACACCAACATAATTATTATTATTTAGGTACTCTATTTGTGTATTAATATTTTAGTTTTGACATGTTACCTATGAAATTAAACAGCGCCTCTGCGGACGGGCTCAAACTTTCAATTAAATGATAAAATGGAAACCGATGGTCGACACAGTGATTAAACTCGAACTCGGCCTACTGGAGCTATGTCATCAGGGAAAACGATGTATTTATTAGATGCTAGTTAGTACTTTGTAAAATATGTATAGTTACCTAGCGTATTGAGATAATATTTTTAAAGTGTATTAGACAGGTACGGGCAATTTGAGATGATACATTTTAAGTGAATGGAGCAAATGAATTCGTATCTGAGTATTATAGTTACACAAAAGTACTTATAAAAACTTTTACTTGAATGTGTTTGTACGTGGAATATTCTTGTGGAAAAATAATCGTGGATAATGCTCGTAATTCGCTTGGCACCAACTAGCCTAAACTAGACCAAATTATAGTTTACTCCTGTCAAACGGCGTTCGCTATTCTGTTAACAGCAGATTAGACTAATTTTGGTTTGACAGCTCCTAAAATTGGTTTAGTTACTCAACTTAGCTTAGTTGGTCATTTTTGTATTCTGTTGTACACACTTTACGTCAAATTGCGTCTAAAATTAGAAACGTCAAACTATAATCCGCCTTATTTGGTCGGCATCTAATTTGGTGCCATCTAAATTTAGTTCGTAGGTTTTCAGGTGATGTTTTTATTAAGATAAGTTGTGAAAAACTGTTTTATCAAACACGATGGAGGAATATGTGGTTGCGGCTCTTGTGGATTCATCTGAAAGTGCTAATTTTACCAAAATAATAATAAAACAGAGCCTACTTCAAAGTACTTACTTGAAACACAAAATTAAGGCATTTGCTTTCTAACCGTAGAAACTATGAAGAAAGAATACGCCTCGAAGGCCTAAGAGCACATATTGGAATGTGCCCTTCGAATTAGCAGAGAAGTTTAAAAAATCTTTTGTGGCTTCACAAGTTTGCAGCACTTCAATTACTGAATACTCTAGATGATCCGCTCTTAGTGGAGGGGCACATCCCAAAACATATAAAGGTTTGCGATTTAATATTTTATACAGATACCTAAGTACTTTTTACTTGTTTATAAATACATCAACATGACACTTTGCAGATTTTAACAGCACTGCAATTTTACGCTCATGGGAGCTATCAGGCTGCTGTAGGCCAAGATAGTTTACCAGGAATGAGCCAACCAGCAGTGAGTAGATGTTTGGGAATAGTGTTGAACATAATTGTGCAACAATTGACACCCCAAAATATAAAGTTCCCTACAACACAGACGGAGAAAGAATCTGCAAAAACTGAGTAAGTTTCATTTCATATCCACTAAATTGGTTTAGTAATTTTTGAGCTCATACATTATAAACAAATAAATAAATAAATATCGCCATACGAACACATAACCAAACGGTCCCACTTTAAGCTTAACGCTTGTGTTGTGAGTACTGTACAATGGACTGAGGGTGAACTCAGTTTATAATACTTATATACATATTAAACATCCATGACTCGGGTACAAACATTCATGCTCATCACACAAAGCTTGTGTCCCTACCAGGATTTAAACCCAGGACTCTCAGCGCAGAAAGCAGAGTCATTACCACTAGGTTAATCAGGCCGTCGAACCAATATATCTTTTGTCTTTATAATATTAGCATTAAAAAAATATCTTGACATCAAGTTATAACATGTAAATGTTTCTACTTTTGCAGATACGGATGAGAATTATACCATTGATTTAGATCATACTGATAAGCTATCTATGGTGGAAGAGTACATTGAAACAGATTTCCTTGCTGAAGCAAGACACATTTGGCAAGTGTTAATAAACACTATTTTACTCAAAATTAATAAAAGTATGGCAAATCATAAACAAGACTTTAATTTCTGAATTATTATAATAAAGCTTTTTACTTATTACTATGTTATCAATAATCAATAATAAACATCAACATTAAAAATAATTAACAATCAAAATAATAAACAAATTTGTAAGTAATAGAATTTGAAAGGCTTAAACAACAAGCTTCTGCACATGGGGGCCATGTGTTGCCCACACTCAATGAAAATGGCACTACCGAAGATAACAACTATGCAATAAATGCTTAGTATTACTAACTTATTACATAGTATTATGGTACACTTCCAGGCGGCAAAATCCATCCACATAGGCATGCCCAACAATATCCAAAATTTTGGATTCTATGTCTGTCGGGGCTCCTCCTGCCAGACCGCCACCTGTGGCGCTTATTGAAGTTCGCACCTTGCAAGCCTTGGTCTATAACTTCGCCACCCACACACTCCAAACCTGTTGATAAAAAAACCATATAAAAACCATTTAGACGAAAAACATGCATAATATTCAGAACACAAAACTTACATGCTCCCACTGCTGTGCAGTTCTTCTGCAGCCGAGTTGGTTGAGCTCGTCGTGGTTGGTAGGGCCCCCTAAAAATCTACCACGGCAGAATCTGCTTGGTTTCCTGAAAATATAATTGATTTTTAGATAGATGTCCTCGCGCGTCGATGTAACTATAACCATTGATTGATTTTAAGTAAAACAAAACTTTCAATCCTTTAAAATACTTACCCCTCGCTATTTTGATGTTGTTAGACCGATTCCTATCGTTTTCCATATTAGATTCAAGCCACTAGATAACTTATTACAACAATTACAATGTAGCACACCCGTCTGATCTGAAAACGGTGTTTTGTTTACCTACTGTCAACAGATACAAAATAGAATTCACCACAGAACAATAGATATGGAACACTTAACCACAGACGATATAGAACAACTTTCTATAATTTATAATTGTAAATATCATAAAAAAATTACAATAAAAATATTTAGACGCCGACATATATTTTAAATTAAACTTTTACATATTTTAAGGTTATTTTAAAATAATTTAATCATGTTATTTCGATTTTCTTATCCATTCACCTTATTTTCATTCATTCTTCAGATATATTTTTTAAATACTGGCAACATACCTCAATTCAATTTAGGTGCTGTCAAAATCAAATTAGTCCTGTCAATTACGATATTTAAGTTAAGTTCGATGTAACAACAGAATAGATTTTAATGATTTCTAAACTATACTTAAAATTTTAGCTAGTTTAGTTAAGTTTAGAGAGTGTGCAAGCGAATTACGAGCAATATCTGTTTGTTTGTTTATTTAAGAATCACGGAAAACAACTGAACCATCAGGGATCCGATTATGCGATAGTCTATGGTTCATAATATTATCACGCTTTTAACATGTTGGTTCGAGCTGCAGAGAAAACTCGATGGTTGCACGGACGGAGCAACGGGCGTAAGCTTGTTGGTTATTGGTAGAGGCGACAGAATAGTTGTAAACTAATTCTGCAATCAATTCAGTATTTTCGTATAAGTTGAAGCACTTGTCACAATGGCTACTTATTACTACAGTAATAATATTATTCCTATTTATACGCGATGCAATTCATAAATCCATTATTTATGCGGACGGGTTATGTTTTTATACAATTGATGCAATAGTATTCGCATACAAACTTACATTATTTTAGTATGACTTCAGACGATTTTTTTTTCTACGTCTAAAAGTGTGAGTTAATTATATTATTATTACATGTAGAATCTCGATATCATGACTTAGAAGGGCAACCAAAAAAATTGGTTTTGAAAATCAATCATTTCAACAGTTAAGTAGGTAAGTACCTACTTTAAAAAAACACGTGTAAATTTATTTTGTAAAATAATAATTAGGTACTTCATGTATTGTTTACTTAGTTAATAAGTATACCAGAAACTCATAAATATTTGGTGAATAATACTCCGGTTATTAATTACTCGTTGTCCGTTATCGAAAGAGCAGTGTGGAATAGGCGGACGAAACAGGTGCGGGGAATGAATTAGTGTAGTTTTTCCTAGCTGTGAGAAGATATAGGTATAAGATAGTGTTACTCGCAGTATACTCGCATGCATTTCCTAATTGTAGCGCTACAATTATCATTTTATAACAAATAGGAATGAGTTCAGTAGCTATGACGAATGTAACATGAAAGATATTATATATCCAAAGAATTGTTTTTAATTAATTATATGAAATACGTGAGTACCTAGTTTTTTACTTTATTTAATAGGATGTACATTTACTTTGAGTTATTTTTATGAGAAAAAGGTGTATGGTGTCACCCTACATACATACAATCCATTTATGTGGACTCCTGTTGTTTTCCTATTGCATAATTGCTATTCAAATAGCGTATATATTATTATTGGACCTTTAAAACTAAATACTTACTTAAATCTCATCATTTTCATTGTGTAAATGGCATATGTTTCCATTAACTCTTAGGTAAATGTAAAACATTGTTAGATATATCTAAAGAAAAAATACATAGACATATTTCCTAAATAAAAATCTCAATTTTCAATTAGGGTAACTAAATAATTTAAGACGGTGAGAAAACAAAATTAAGTTTATTCTAAACAAACATTTTTCGCCCGCTCTAGCACACAGAAACATGATAAATATATTATTTATTAGTCGGGAGAGAATTGGTCATACACACATAAGTTAACTAAAAAAGGTAAAGTACTTAAACAGGAATGAAACAATGTTGTAGGTGCCACCTTGTGTTGTCTACAATAAATAATCTGTTACAGATTATTTATTGTAGTTTAGAACATAACTAAACTAAATAACTAACGTTCATTATAATTTCTTCCATATCTATTTCTGTTAAAATATGCATACGTTATATGATCAACAATACTACTAATATGTTTTATATTTTGGAGTTGAAAGTGGAAAACAGATATAAAGTAATAACTACACCTACTACTACTACACACGCGTCATGACGTCTGTACACGTGCATGTGTATGTCTCGTAACGGGAGTGAAAAAGATAACTGCAATATCTCTTTCCCTCCCTTTACTCGACATACGATCTACGCCACGAAATGCAGGGCAGCTTGATAGTTCATAATGGTGTGTTACATTTGGTATTGGGTAGTCACAAATTTCTGGCATAAAATTATGGATTTTCATTTTATAGAAAAGCTTGTTATTCTACATCTTTAAGGAAGCTAGTTAGGTACTCACATTCTCATCCAGTTAAAATTTATTATTGTATCATAATTTTTTTATTATTTACGTTAACAAAACTGAATACTGAAATATGTATTACAATAACAACACATTAACTATTTGTATGATACACATTGATATTACATACATTGCTTTTTAGTGGCTATAGAGCTAATGACAATCTATAGTATAAACTAAACATAATACAATTGAATCTTAAAAGAAAAGCTGTCATTTCAGAACATTACAACCCTAAATAATAAAATCATTGTCACCCTATTATGTTGGACACAAGCTCATTCTAGAAAACATCTTTTCCTATCATACTATCAGTTTTGGAATAGGGCCATAATATTTAGTCTTTCCTTAACAAATAGCAAGTATTATATATGTACAATCGTAAACACTCCTTAGCCACTAACAAACCAGTGTGCATACATATGACATCACTATTAAATTGGCTTATATAGAAGGGTGGTAACATATTTCTTCCTATACCTGTGTGTTGCAGATAACACCATGACACCATCCTTGATGGACAATGCATACAAATGATTCAGCATAACATGATTTGGCTCTGGTAACAATGTAGGCTCACACTGGAAAAATAAAGTATTAGGTATTAGTAACAGGAATAAATCCTGTAATGTATAAAACTGGCAATCGATTACAATAGGTTAATTGAACTTACAGACAGCGGAGTGTCCTTGTTTAAAATAACTTGTAAGAGGTGCGGTGGTAGTATTGGTGGTCCAGATACTTTTTCCCAAGGTTTTGACTGTGGTATTTCCTGGAAACAAAACATAAAATAGATTTGCCTTTTTAAATTAAATATGTAGTCTTCTATAAACAATCTAGAATATGGTGGAGATATTTCAGCACTTCTCATTGATAACAAACATAAAATGTGTTTTTGGAATACAAAAAATAATAAATTAAAAGTGGCTCACCTGGGAATACTCAGTTTGTGCACTGCTGTGCCCACCTTCACTATCCTTTGCTAGTGCTTGGAACACTTCAAAATCTGACATCTTTACTGTTACTAAATTATTCTTGCTGCCCATTCCATTATCAATTAATTTCTGCAAAAAAGGATTTCTTAACATTATAAATTCATAAATTGTTTAATAATTATGACAGACTAAAATCTTGAATTTTATTAGTCAATTTATCAGAATAATAATAGTTTATGATATTAACATATTAATTTGTGTGGCATTATGTATAATGTGTTTTAAATGATTTCTAAGAACTAACCACAGTAGGATCATGGCGCCACTCTCCATCTACAAAGTACTTGTACTGGTGTTCACCTTCTGGTAAGTCAATGATAGTCACAAAGTCTCCATGAGACTTTACCATAGGAATTGTTTTCCAGTCAGTAAAAGTTCCACTAATAAATACCTGTAGAATAAGAATATGATTGTTTTAGAATACAGTTTATCTACCTACATATTTTAAATCATACTATAAATAAATAAGCTTATTTGGATATAGGTAAATAATGATTCTAACATTACTAACTTGTTTACCACCTCCTTCCCACTTAAAAACTGTTGGCAAAACTTTAACATCATCCACTATCTTGCTACCTTCAGTTAAAGTATTGGATCTTTCCCGTGGACCACTGTATTCTACGTCACTTTCAGGAACTGCTTTGGTGTAATACGGCGCACCATCTTCAATGTTATTCTCATCGTCACGACCACTGCGGTCATCGTCATTTTTTTTATCAAACGTAAATGCCTCTCCTTCCTTTACTGGTGAAGATGGTCCAACATCAGGTGCCTTTGTCACAGTGTCTCTGTGCCAATCTTTGGGCTGATTACTCCCTGCGTTTCCCATGACCTCTTATTCTTTATTTACTAAATATAGTGAATAAACACAGTATAATAATAAGAAAACGTTTTTGCATTCAATCACAGACTAATAACAGAATACTACGCGATCAATTTATTCGAGACGACACTGGCTCACTTGACACTGACGCTACACCTTCCGATCCTACTAATCCTAACCAAATTATCGAATGAAGTTGGATAATATGTAGGGCTGTCGAACGTCGTACATGACTTTATTATTATTTTAACGAAATTGTAAGTTTGGATGAATCCGACCAACCTTATCCTAACCTAAATTAGGATGCTAAATCGGACAATGGTGTTGAGTGTTCGAAAGACTTCGTCCTGTTTTGTTTCTGTACTGAGTTACTGACTGAGGGTCGTGGGTTCGATACCTGAAAAACAAAAGCATTTTCCTAAAAGTTCCTGTCTAACACGTAAAGTAGATCTGTTGTGTAAAGAGTATGGAGTTAATCTTAGTACTGTTGCGGTTGCCTAGCAACATGTTTTTTATTGTTTGTGTAAATGGTTCGTTCTTGTAACTTTTGTCGGGTCTAAAATATATGTTCTACATCCTAACTGTTCCTGATATTATTTCCCATAGGCTCGAATCCACATTTAAAACTTAACATATTGAAATAAAACAAGCGCCTACGATCTAAATTGGCAGTAGTAAGTTTGAAGGTAATGAAATAATTTAATGAAACGAACAATTGAACTGTTTTAACTGGTTCGGTCGTAACATTCATTCTTGTTTTGGATTACATTCTACGGCTAGATTCTTAAACTAACTAATAATATTTCTATTTATCCAAACGTATTCATTTAAATAATACATTTTTACCCAGGAACCAAATATTAGCCATAATTCCGATAAAAGACCCAATTTATTAACAATAACTGATAAAAGAAGTATTGCTTGTTGTTGTTGGTGGAAAGTGAAGGGAGAAAGATTCCGATTTAGGATGTCATAGAAATTAGTTGGGATCGGAAGGTGTGGAGCGTGCTTAGCTGTCAGTCACATTTGTCAAAACCTATGATACCGTTCCCACTATCAGTATTATCACACAAACCACGGTACATATCACATCTAATACTGACTTTATGTTTCTGTATAATACAATTTATGGTTTAAATTATGATCGTCTGCTTTGATAGGGACACAACCTACTTTGGGAACCTTTTAATCGACTTGTGTTTTGAGCTGAAATCAGTGTTTCAGATACATCTTTTACTAGCTCCATAAGGGATCCGTATTCCAGATTGATGGTATGAATGGTGCCAATCAATAGAATATAATATTCGATAGATACCAACCAAGTTTCACTATTTTGTTGGTACCTACTACTACTCGATCATTACTATACATGATTACAATTCAATTCAATACAGTGCTCTCGGCTCTCACACCAACAACACGGAACAAAATTACTCAAGTCCCTCACATCTTCATTCCGATTTTGCGTTAAGCGGGACTGCAGGTCATATGGCACTTTATTAAATAAATCTAAGCACATACTAAAATAATGAACGATGAAAAGCAACCGTTATTAACGGGACCTACCACTCCGACTGATAATATTGAACAAATATTAGAATTAGGGGCTGAACCAGCATTAACTGCTAATGAGAAACCCAAAAGTGACTATCACCCATCGGCAGAAAGATGCTTGGAACACCCAACGTCGAATTTCGACACGCTAATCCATCTTTTAAAAGGAAACATAGGTACTGGTATCTTAGCCATGCCAGATGCTTTTAAAAATGCTGGAATAGTGCTAGGTAAGTGGATTATGTTTTTTACATTTTCTATCACATATTGATAATGGAAATAATTTGGGGGAAAAGTTAAATTGGTAATTGCATATATATATACATAATATATATCATAGGATTGATTAAAAAAAATATTAAGTAAGTACTCTATGTACTTACTTAATATTTTTATTAGTCAATAAGTGTAACATAGGAAAAACCTACTTAATTAAAATACCTTAAAAATAATTTGGTTCTTCTATAGCTTGTAAAAGAGATGTTAAGTCTTGTAAGTGATCATATTTTTATCGCCTAAGGCTAACGGAGATACATTTGCCAGACTTCAAGACCATAGGCCTCCTATTTTAAAGGATTTTTGTGATGAATGTTTTAAATGTTTTTTGCTTCCATAAATATTAACATTGTATATAAATATTAATAAATAAAAATATTATCATATCCAGAAGATTATCATAATTTATATAATTTGTCATGTCCAGGTGTGTTTGGCACATTATTAATGGGTGCAATATGCACCCACTGCATGCATATGCTGGTGCAGTGCTCCCATGAGCTATGCATAAGAAGCCAGAAACCAGCACTGAGCTTCTCTGAAGTTGTAGAAGATTCTTTTTCTTCTGGACCAGTATCCTTGAGACCATATGCTAAGACTATGAAGTGAGTATTGATTTTTGTAAACCTTAAAAATTCCTTTAATAAGTACAAGATACATAAAAAGTATTCATATTTTCAAGATGAGAATCAATCATCATCATCTTCTCCTCTATTATTATTACTTATAAAAAACTTAGTATGCTTTAATGTTTATGTTGATACAAATTCAGTGTTAATTACATTTACATACCAGATGCAGTAAATACACAAGTCCATTAAGTAGGTATTATTCCTGTATAATAACTATACTAATTCAATGTCATATATGTTGAGTTAATGTATTTTACAACGGATAATAACAAAAACTACATATTAAAGATAATTATGAATCATCATGGAATGAGGGTAAACAATATATTTTTTTCATGGTCAATATTCCTTATCTCTAAACATACATCAAAAATTTCCCATTCCTAATTAATTTACTTACTATCAGGTGGAATATTACTTAGAGCAAACAAGTAAATAAAGTTCCCTGTACAATATGTCACGAGATATGAATGTTCACACATAAACAACATCATTTTCTTGATAACTAAGTACTATTGGGCATAAATTTTAATGGGACTACACTAGAGGCTCTTATCGAACTTATAAAGAATATCTCAAGTTGATATTTTGATTAGAGAAGCGGGTAATTCGAATAAGTATATAGGTACTTGTAAACCAAAGTAGTAATATTAGTTTTTATATTGTTTCAGGAATATTGTGAATGTATTTCTGGTGATAACACAATTGGGATTTTGTTGCGTATACTTTTTGTTTGTGGCCACCAACCTGCAAGACACAATGCGATTTTTTCATGTAAACCTAAGTGTACATGTCTACTTGGTATTAATATTCCCACCAATACTTGCACTGGCTATGGTTAAAAACTTAAAATATTTGACTCCAGTATCACTGGTTGCATCTATAATGACAGCTTGGGGACTTGTGATAACATTTTATTATATATTACAAGACTTGCCGCATACAAACACTGTGAAATCATTCTCAAGTTGGCATCAATTGCCATTATATTTTGGCACAGCTATATATGCTTTTGAAGGCATAGGAGTGGTGAGTTTTCGTTACATGTCTTATAATAATGATTAAGTATGTATTATTGACTGAAAGTCAAGTCAAATCCTTTATTTTGTATAGGCCTATGGGGGCAATTACAAAATGTCTATTATTATTATTTTCTTAACTCTAAAACTGGATCGGAACGCAACCTCAACTGAGAAGATCCATGTGTTGCCATGCGAGGTGTACACTCACTACACTTTGACATCTTAAAACTGAAGTTCAATATTTGAGCGATCAGTCCCAGGCTGCTTTATCTGGGCTGGGATTGGGCAAAGGCCTCTGCTTTATGACTCCACTTGTTCCTGTCTAGTGCTTGTTGTGGCCAAGTTTTACCCGCAATGGTGTCCAAATCATCGCACCAACTTCGCCTCGATCAGCCACGGCGGCGGCGGTGACCATCTAAGGGCGACCAAGTGTTGTTGCGGTTTGCCCACCTTTACGGATCCACTTGAGCTACGTGGCAAGCCCAGTCCGACTTCAACTTAGCAGTTTTCTCGCTTGCTCACGTCAGTAATTTAAATACTGGAGCGCAGGGTGGTGTTACTGACGCAGTCCGTCCCTCGGAAATGAAAAATTCCAATAATCCAATAGGCCACTATAGAAATTAAAATATAAAAGTATTGTAGCAAACAAAAATAAAGAAATGCTTATACGGATAATGGTTCCGATTTATTATAAACCCATTTTCCGTATTCGTCAGCATCATTATCGCAATTACAAGTAGATGCATCTAAGTAAGGATGGAAATTTCAGAAATAAGTTCTTTCAGATTTTGCCTTTAGAAAACAACATGAAAACGCCCGAAGACTTTGGCGGATGGAATGGTGTCCTCAACACGGGCATGGTGTTTGTAGCTGCTCTGTATACAGGGATTGGTTATTTCGGCTACCTTAAATATGGCGATACTGTACAAGGCAGTATCACGCTTAACCTGCCTAACACTTTGTAAGTATTTATATCTATATGACGTATTGAACGTTAGGTCTGGTTTCCACTAAAGTGGAGACGAAAGGAGATTTTCAGAATAGACCAATCAGATTGATTGAAATGCTCCACTTGGTACCAACAATGGTGTTTATTAAATAGTCTGACTGGTCTATTGTTCACATCTCTCTCCGGTTTGGTGTAAACCGAGCCTTATGCGCGAACCCAACTCATCATAATTGAATCTTACTTATGTATATCATTACAGGTTGGCTCAAAGTGTTCGAGCCGTTATGGCCGCTTCAATATTTCTATCATACGGACTACAGTTCTATGTGCCCATGAATATAGTATGGCCTTATGTGAAATCGAAACTAACGTCCGAACAAGCCCTAAAACATGGCGAGGCAGTCACTCGGTTTGTGCTCATTTCAATAACATGTAAGTAGATTTTGCAAACAGGAAGAAATTTTAATAATAATGTAGTGATGAAAAGTCAATTAGTTTATCTTGACATAAATAACGCTCAATTAATATGATTGCTGTCCCAACAATGTCTGTCTGGTCGTATGTTATCATATCAAGTTTCAACTAAATTATTAGTACAATAGACCTATATCTGTCTATATTTCATTCACATCATAAGCACTTACTCACCTATCAATAAGTTTTATCATGCCAATATTGATTTTTTGTGGGAATGATAATAATACACTTTTGGTATCGATATCGATCAATGGTAGCCAAGTTGTTCGAACTCGCCTTGAAAAAAAAGGGGGCGGCGCGGAACGAGCGTTTGGCTGTTACCCCTGTTAAAATAGTTTACACTATTATTGCTACATCTTATATATTTAAACAATAATTATTGTCTCTTAACGGCAGATATTTTGGGTACCATTTCTGGTAGATCCCTTCTATTTGTAGAAAGGCATGTGAAGTCCGCGAACCAGCATGGTACCTACTGGCCTAGCTAGTGGACGAACCGATTCGCATTTGAATAGAGAGAAGGCCCATCAGTAAACATGATTACATTTCAGTATTATTATGATAGGTATACTATTAACTACGTTATCTGTTCCAGTTTTGGCAGCTGCCCTCATTCCCAATTTGAGTGGAATTATTTCTCTGGTGGGAGCATTTAGTAGTTCCGCCCTCGCGCTTATCATTCCACCAATCATTGAAATAATGACGTTTTGGCCTGATCAACTCGGAAAACATGACTGGAAACTTTGGAAGGACGTATTGATAACAATATTTGGCTTCACAGGTTTCGTATTTGGTACTTTCACAAATGTGAAAAATATATTTTTTCAATCGTAAATGTAGATAGGTATGCCAAATGATAATGAAATATTTAACCAAAGAGTTTATGATTATGCTATTTTACATGTTAATCATGACAATAATTGTATTATTTATAGTAAATGTTTACACAATTATGCATTGCTTTATAAAAGAATATAGTAGCTTATAGACGTTGTGTAGTTGACAAACTAAGTGTATTTTATACACATGAATAATTTTACTTTTTTTAGTACATTCTTATAGATAATGTCAAATATTTATTCAAATATGCTTTATTAAAAACATAAGAAAAAATAGACGAGCTTTCTACAATGCATTAAGTACATAAATTAAGGTATAGGAAGTACCTACCTATGTAGACTTATTTAAATTTTATTGTAACTATGTGATAAATACATACATAGTATGTATATTTAGTTAATGTTATTATGGTTTGCATTCCATTTATTAGTCTTACAAATTGTACCTGTTGGTATTTTTACTATGTGATTGTAGTCGGTACCTGTCCTTTTTATATAAATTTATTACATTATTTCGTTGATTTACTTGAAAGTTATAGATCTTATTATTTTTTATGTATTTTTAACAAAAGTAAGTCATAAGTTTTTCACCTCATTATAAAATCATGAAATAATACGTCTAAATGCAATAGAAGTGTTGACCCAACCTTTCACTCACACAATTATAACCTGGCTCTGTTATAATTTTTTTCAATGCATTCAACAAAATATTTTAGACCTGTAAAAGTTATAGTACTGATTAAGTTGTAGTTACCTACTAACTACATGAATGATTTCATGTTGCTATACCATGTTTACTAGTTTACAATAAATTACTATGGGTACTTATTATATTTTCTGTAACATTACCAACAATTTCTTAGGGAAGTAAATTATTTAAAAACAGATGTACCATGGATGAAATTGAGACATAAAATAAATAAGAATTGATTTGTAAGTACCATGTGCATTTCAAGTTTTGGTATATATTAAGGTGTCACATAAAAGTTTATACAGGGTGGTATTGTTATGTCAAGCTATATTTTTTCCTCGGTTTGATTTGGAGATATTTACATAAACGAAGTGCCCTAAAAGTAAAATGGCATCAATAATTTTAAAACGCCATTTTGCACAAATGTTACCCGATAAGACGATTATTTTATCCCTTGTACGAATGTAGTTACTTATACACCTGAATATAATTATATGTATTGACAAAAGAATATGTAATACCTATCTAAATTTAAGAATCCCCTGTATAATAGTAGGTAGGTAACGCAAACAAATCCATCCTGTATAGAACTCTGCATAAATTAAGGGAGATGTACTTACAAACAGAAGGAGGCTATCAATTTGTCGCGTGTTTTATATAAAAAAATATTTTACGTAGGTTCATAGGTCTTGTATGTAATCAGTTATCCTGTGATGCTAAAATAACAATAATAAACTCAAACTAATTAATTAGCTATAAATTATGATTTGTTAAATATTCTGTTTGTGTCTCTTCAATGTTGTGTACGTATTTATTAAAGGAAACGGCTAAAGGTGCAAAGATAGAGAAATAGTTTGATTATATACCTACCTACTATTCCTCTTCAATTTCAATAAAAATGTCGCCAGACGAACACATCAACTGCATGGTTCCAAACTATGTAACGCTTTGTGGATACCGTGCACGAGGACTGGTGGCGATCTCAGTATATAAATACTTGAGATATTTAACAACCATAGCTCAGGTACGAACATTCGTACTCACTACTCAAAGTTTACCCTTACCAGGACTCGAACCCGTGGCCCTCAGTACAAAGCACAACCAACTATGCCAATGGGTGCCAATCTTGGGACTGCCCTCTAGGTAGGTATTAAATTGGCTAAAAACTTGTGCTATTTTGCCAGTGTCAATTAATATATTTCTTCGTTATTTCCATATCATAAATCAGTATAGCTTACTGTTTTATTTTAATTTCCCTCTCTCGCGTGTACATTTATGAATACGTAATGATATCCCACTAATTTTACTTATTATATTTCAAAGGAACACTGTTTTCAGAATATAAAACGAAATTCATATCTTTAATGTGCATTTTCCGCCAAAAAGTACTCATTAACTGGTTTTCTGGGTATTGTATTGGAATTGTAATGTGGGATACCCTTTCGAACAGGATTTGTAAGGTTTTGTGTTTAACTTAGCCGAATCATATACTTACCCCGTGTTATACGATACTCCTTTCAAAAGGTATGGCAAGTGAATGGATAATCAGCTTTTAGCGAAAAAGGGAAGATCTTCCAAGAGCAGGCGGGCGGCCGCTATGCCCGTACAGTTAGAGTAAGGATCTTGTATAATGTTACGTTCTCCGTAAACTCACAGTGCGCGCTGCAGAATTGTATGGAGGATCATCATTTGTTTTGAATGTAGTCTATAGCGCCATCTGTATAGCTCAATATTATAATACTCGTTGATATAGGTTGTGGTGCGGTTGAAGAGATCATTACAAACTCAATCTACGAGTATAAATCATAATCAGTAGTACTAGTAGTTTAATTCGTCCATTAGGACGGGCGATTAATCATAATCATATCTTCTTCTTTCTTTACGAAATGAAATGCGATGAAATAAAATGGATATGAATATGGCCTCACCCGCAACATAGCGGGTATTTTGCCAGTGTCAAGTTATTAATAGCAATATTAAATTCAATAAATACACATTATAAATAAAATAATGGATGTGACATTAAGAAATGAAAATGGTTTCCAATCCATAAGCATATCAATCATAAGTTAAAACTGACAGTAGTTAGTCAAGTCCCTTAACAACCCATTAAAACGTTTTTTTTGGCGGGAAACTGAAAAGTCATGGCGTCAGTTAAAGGCGCAGGAACACTAGTAAAAAACTAGTGTTCCTGCGATTTATAGTGTGTGATATAAGTGGAATATTAACCATTATGGGTTCGGTAAAGTGCAAGTGCAGTACAAGTGTAGGTAATTGAAACAGAGTGACGAAACTTGGCTTTTCAGTTTCTCACAAAAAAATCATGAAAAATCTTTCAGTAAAGTATCCTTCACTTTACTGATTTAGGGATGGGGGGGGTATTTTACTTGGGCTGAGCCTTTGGGCCTGTGCATATGCTCAAAAATAGAAATCATTTATATTACTTGACACTGGCAAAATACCTACGGTGATGTCAAATTAAAAAAAAAACCCCATTAAAACCCGTTAAAGCTTACGCTTAGTATAAGCTTTACGGTTCCGGACCCTGCTTAAAACTATCGATTTGAAAAGTGAATATCAATAATTTTAGGGTAGATACAATAGGGATATATTAAATTAATACATACGACCTACTATTAAAAAATATTAATTATTTAATATTATTACAGCTATTTT
This sequence comes from Pheosia tremula, assembly GCA_905333125.1. Taxonomy (NCBI): domain Eukaryota; kingdom Metazoa; phylum Arthropoda; class Insecta; order Lepidoptera; family Notodontidae; genus Pheosia; species Pheosia tremula. The sequence continues at coordinate 5,126,828 of HG995404.1, read as the reverse complement.
TAATATTTCTTGCAAATTCAACGACATGTCATGCTCGTTTCCGAACGTACGCAAAGAACACGCAACACTAACGTGAAATGTCATTCATCGACAACAATTAAAAAATGTCGGAATCGTGTCAAGACGGTAATTGTCAAGGAATTAATGAATATGGGCCCGACGAATCACCCACCAAACTTATCGTCAATTACATTCCTGAAGTCATGACGCAGGATATGATGTTCTCACTATTTTCTACAATGGGTAAACTGGAAAGCTGTAAATTGATAGCGAACCGAGGCTATGGGTTCGTTGAGTACACTCGTCAAGAGGATGCAGGCAAGGCACGTAAGGCTTTCAACGGCCTCCTGATGCAGAACAAGACTCTGAAAGTGTCACACGCCCTTTTGAATCCAGAGCTAAAACCGCCCACGAAACCAGAATCCGACTGGAACCTCTACGTGTGTAACCTGCCTAATGAACTGACCTTGCAGGATTTACATGGACTATTCGCACAATTCGGTAAAATAGTTAATTCGCGCATAGCTGCTGGAATAGCATTCGTTTTATATGAGCACCAATATGAAGCGGAGAGAGCCATTCAGAATATAAATGGTACGACACCACCGGGTTTTCTCCACCCGTTAACAGTTAAGTATGCTAATAAAAGTAATCCTAATAAACATAAAAACAATAATAACAACTTCCCTAAAAATCCTCTTGTGAGACCGTACCATTGGATTAATCATATGAACGCAATAGGGGATCACAATTCTCCAAGTACATGGTCTATTTATATATATAATATTGCCCCAGAAGTGGAAGAATTGACTCTGTGGCAGTTGTTCGGTCCGTATGGTGCTATTGTATCGGTTAAGATAATTAAAGATCATCAAACTAATAAGAGTAAAGGGTTTGGGTTTGTAACAATGAGGAACTACGACCAAGCCGCGATGGCAATACAAGCGTTGAATGGATATGTTCTCCATGGCCAACCCCTCTCTGTTAGTTTCAAGAGTCAAAAGAGATAATGCTAAAACTAAAGACTTAATAAACTTTACAATATCAATACAGTAATAAATAGACAAAAAATTATACCTAATTGTTGATTGGCATTACCAGACATTGCAATAACTAGTTCAGACCTGGATTCTGTGCATGGAGATGACTCTTGTTGAAAATATTATATTACTTTGAGCTATCGACATTGTTAAGTTTGTTTATGAATAATAATTTATTCAGTTTGCTCGTTAAATGTTTCAAGTTTACTAGAAGTTTAAGATTTGTATTGAATATGATTGTTGTTTGGAAGTTCAACATCAGTTGTGAGCTATAATGCTTTCATTATTTTAATCTATTATTTAAGTATAATAAATCCATTTTAAAGAAAGTGCTTTTACAAGATCTTACTAATTGATAAGCCACATTGAGATGTTTAATCAGCTACTAGTTTTAGTTGTACACTTTTTATAACATGATGTCTATTTAGGTAGTGAAAACGAAATCTAGATTATATCATATTTATACATTTAGTATAAAATTTGCTGAATTAAAGTTCATTTTCACAATTTTAATATGAGTTTTAATTTTGCTACTACCCATCCCACTTATATACTTACTAACTGCGCCCTGCGGTGTTACCCGCGATTAAAAGTATGTCCTTTTCCTCTATGTCCTTTTCTGTAAATCATGAAGATCCTTTACTATTTTTTATGAAAAATTAAAATAAGTCTATCTCACGGGAACCATACATTTTACCGGGATAAAAAGTAGCCTATGTGCTATTCCAGACTATAATCTATCTCTGTGCCAAATTTCATCCAGATACGTTCAGCCTTTTGGCGTGATTGAGTAACAAACATCCATCCATCCAAACTTTCCCATTTATAATATTAGTGGGATATATACACACTCAATATATTGGTAGATATAAAAAGTGTAATATATTTGTTAAAAGGCAAGTTGTTATTGTATATACAGAATTTACAGGGGGGTCATCAATGAATAAGTATCTAGGATCTTGGTACCTATTTATCTATCATTGAAATAGAGTATCTATATGCAATAGTTAGGCCCCCGCGCCGCCACCGCCGCCGCCCCGCTGCCTGCTAAATTCGAGGCTGAGGCCTTATGGTTGCTATGCACATTTTTGTAGACAGATGGCGCTGTTTTATCAGTGGCGTATAATTGTTCCCCATTTCTGTGTTAAGTAGTAACATTTTTTATGTTAGTAATCATAGCATGTACGAGTAATTTATCTACAGCACACTAATGTACACGCACAGTGTAGGACATCCTCCAACGCGTGAAGAAGTGTGAAATTCCTGGCCCAATATAGCTATTTGGTGCTCTGATCTAAGTGTGTAGAACCCAGTACCAAAAGTTTGAAAAAGTAAGGGTTAGTAGTAACTGTAAGTATAGTTAAAGTTGAGTTGTAAAACTTGTAGGGACATGTAACTTCTAAGATAACGCTTATATATTTTACCGCCATCTTTTGAATGAATCCCTAATGAGTTATGCTGGTACCTATCTATTGACATAGATAGGATTATACATACAGAATGGTTTATAAATATATTACTTTAATGAATGAAACAGAGCTTGTATAAAACAATACATTCCAAAATAAAATTATGTATAAGTAATTCAGTTTTATTACTTCTGAACAGTGGCCTACTTGTGCAGGCAGAAAGGCGCATGCTCTAGGATTGAATGAATCAATACATATACAAACCTAGGTGCTGAATGTCACGCAATCTTATAATGGCATATTTGGTTCATGTGCTAGTAGTTGGTTAAATTGTTTGCGTATTCATTGTTGGGAACCTACTAGTCTCACAGTGCATTCGTGCGCCGGTGACGCGGACGTGGCGGACGGCGACGGCTCTGCGGTGGCGGGCGGCGTCGGCCTCGCCGTGAGTAGCAAGGTGGGAATGCTCCTATACTATTAAGTCAATATACCTACCTGGATGAATTATGAACACCAGCGAAAAACAAGACGTGAAAATAGCACCCACCTGATTTCACTCATGCGTGAAAGCCGAATGTATAATCAAGTGAGTACCATCCTGCCTAATTTATTAAATAAGTGAACTGTTTTTCTTTCTAAAAAAGGCGTTTTTTAATTAATTGGCGCCGATGACAGTATCAGCATTATAGAAAACTAGTTTCATGAAAATCACGGTTCATATCACAGCCAGCTGTGTTAACAGTCCTCTTGAGATTGTAATTTGGTGTGGACGGAGCCATCCCACTATCTTTTGTTACATAATTTAGAATTCGCCCTCATGAACCAAATATGTAGCTAGGTACCTACCATCGGCAAAAAGACGGCACTGCACAGTAGCTCTTCCTAGTTACTTCTTCGTATAATACAATCGTGATAGTGTATCAATTGGCGATCTATTGTAGGTATCATTAGGTACCCAAACGTAGAATAAATACGGAAATAATGATTGATACTGGATTTTTCACTTACAAAAAGATAACCTAAGTATGTTTGCGGTCACGTGATTCCAATTAGTTACTTTTAGATTTTTAACCTACCATGAACTATGGGCAAATTATAACAATCATTGTGCGTAACTAGTAAGACAAGACTCTTCACGAAATGTGAGAACATGAACACGAACATGTGAGAACAAAATTGAATTAAGTTGTAACGGCACAGGTGTATCCGAGTCCGGGGGCGGCGCGCGGCGTGTGGGCGCTGCCGCAGCCGCCCCCGTGCACGATGGCGGCGGAGGACGCGCTGCCGCCGTGCTCGCCCATGTCGCCCGACGCGTCACCTGCCCCGCCAAGGACCCTCACCAGCTTCAACCACCATTCTGATCTCCACCAACTCATATTTGAGGCGGTTCGATCTGGGTACTAAGCCTGTTTTATTAAATTTCGTTTCTTATTAGTAGTAATAAAAAATAAAAGAATTTAATTTTAGAATTATAAGTATATAAGAATTTCTATATTCCTTCTAAAGTTCTTATGACTAGGTAGTATTAGTCGAGAGTACCTACTTATATTTTATGTAAAATATAGTTGATCTTCAATACCTAACTATACTTAAATTAAACCAAAACCTTGGCGAAACATCTGCCAGCACCTTATGGTAATTTAGGTAGATGTCTATCACACCTACAATTTTAAATATTACCTAAGTACCTATTCCTTAAATGAAAAAAAAATCGTTTACAGTGAAGTATCAGAGATCGAGCGGCTGGTTGAGAAGGTCGGCGTGGAAGTGCTGACTGCCCGGGACCAGCACGGGTATACCCCGGCGCACTGGGCCGCACTCGACGGCAGCGTCGCGGTCATGCGATACCTGGTTGAAAGGGGAGCTCCTATAGATCTATCTTGCTTGGGCACCCAGGTACTAATCTCATTATTTTTCCCACTAGATAGGTTACCTATTTAATTGCAGGGCCAACTGGTCGAACGCCCTCTTTGAAAATCTCCAGCTCGCAATTGTAGAATTTTCAGATTTCATATGCGAATCCTGATGGGTTAAGGATCTGTATTCCCCGACCGGTAGCAGTGTTCAGAGATTCCAGGAGTGCTTTTATTTATAGTTTCTGACCATGAGAGGCTGTCTCATTAGGTCACTTAGTCCCTTAGTACCACTAATTAAGATTATACCTTAATGCTAAGAATGGACTCATGTCTATGTGTAGCGAGTGGTGGACAGGTGGTAAGAAAGAATGGAACCGCTTTGATCGTGAAGTATTATCTAGGTAATAATGGATGTTTGTTATTAGGGTCCCCGTCCGATTCATTGGGCCTGTCGTAAGGGACACGCATCTGTTGTACAAGTATTGCTGCAGTCAGGTGTTGCTGTTAATGCAGCCGATTTTAAAGGTGGGTAATCAATATTATAGCTAAATATAATAAGAAAATTACTCAGTCGTGTCTGTCCATTGTAAATGAAAAAAAAATTAAGCGTAGAGAATATTATTTTGGAGACCAAGCTGAAACCGGTATTAGTGTGCATGTGCATCAGGAAAACTACTGGAAAGATGACTGAAAACGGATTTAAATTTACTTATTATGTGGCACTTAACTCAGCATTTGACACTTGCATCCAGGGAAATGGGTGGAATATCCCGAGATAATAAAAAAAACTATAGTCCACACGTACGAAGTCGTGGACATAGCAACATGTTGTCACACAATTCTATAAGTATGGAGAATACAGTTGAAGAATACGTGATATTTTACAGGTTTGACACCACTCATGACTGCCTGCATGTATGGTAAAACAGCGACAGCCGCGTATCTGCTGGGTATGGGTGCAGCGACCAGGCTATCGGACATTAATGGCGACACAGCGCTGCACTGGGCCGCGTACAAGGGTCACGCCGACTTAGTTCGCTTGCTGATATACTCAGGGGTGCCCTTGCACTGCACAGATAATTTTGGCTCTACACCATTACATCTGGCGTGTTTATCGGGCAATTTGACGTGTGTTCGACTGCTTTGCGAAAAGGTATAAAGGTAGTAATAGCTACTTACCTACCTACTGATTTCTATGTAGTAAAGTAAAGTACCTAGGTAGGTAACATATTGTTTAAAAATGCTTTTGACGTTCTAGGTAAAAGCTGAATTGGAACCGCGCGACAAAAACGGAAAGACTCCATTGATGCTAGCGCAGAGCCATCGAAATCTTGAGGTCGTGAAATTATTGCAAAAGGAAATGAAGCGCAAATCGCATTGGATGCCACCACTTTCTGAACTGTGGGCTTTACTATTCGGAGGAGCTGGCGACTCCAAGGGTCCCTTACTATTCTTTTTGATTTCAGTGCTACTTTGGGGCTATCCTATGTATATCATTAGATGCATTCCTTTGACCTGGAACACGTTGCGGCTTTCGCATTATTGTTTTCTTTACTGGAACGCAATTATGTGGTTGAGCTGGGTCATCGCTAATAGACGAGACCCAGGCTACATTCCACAGAATTCAGAAACATACTACAGGGCTATCAGACAAATCCCGTATTACGATAAATGGAAGAAGAGGAACGTGATTTTGTCTCGATTGTGCCACACATGTCGTTGCCTGCGACCATTGAGGTAATAAAAAAGAATATCTTGTAATTACGTAAACTGTAGGTATACTTAACTGAATTATTTTTTCAGAGCTAAGCACTGCCGCATCTGCAAGCGCTGCGTCGCGTACTTCGACCACCACTGCCCGTTCATCTACAACTGCGTGGGAGTTCGGAATCGCATGTGGTTCTTGTTGTTCGTCATGAGCGTTGCCATCAACTGCACCCTGTCCATTTACTTCGCGTGCTATTGCCTGCTGCTCGAGGGTTTCGGGCTGCAATACGTCCTGGGGCTACTGGAGGCGATCACCTTCTGCGCACTGGGTTGGATCCTCACATGTACTTCTGTAAGTAGCTTCTCAACATGTTTCACTCGAGTATATTAGACCGAGTGCTGATCTTGTTTTTGTATTCTTATTAGTGTTGGTTGAGTGTCAGTGTCGCCGCGTGCACTTAGCATAAGAGAATCAGTAATTCAAAAACATTTGGGAGATGCAATTTTGCAGTCTGTCGCACTCCGTTAGGCGTCAGCTCATACTCTATGGGATTTTTGGTGTGTGTTTTCTAACTTCTATCCTCTCCAATTATGTATTGTTTCATGTTAATTTTCTGCATGGTTTTCCTTTTCAGATTTTACATGCTTGCATGAATTTAACAACCAATGAAATGTTCAATTACAAAAGATATCCGTATTTGCGGGACAAAAGGGGCCGGTACCAGAACCCGTTCTCGCGTGGGCCCATCATGAACCTGATCGAATTCTTCGTGTGCCTACCGGACAAGTGCGATGAACAAGATATTTTCCACGAGGAAAGCATATGATGTGAGACGCGATGGCAAAGTGTTTCTAGCTTTGCTAGAAAACGATCTTCGGACATGGTTTTACTGTAAAATGTATTTTTGCTAAGTGTTAATGACCTACGTACGACTCACTCACTATTACTAATGATATCGCGCCCAGCCATTAGCTATAAGCATTAAAACTACGAGAGTAGGCACTCATTTGATAGTAATTCTAGGCAATAATTTTTGACGAAAATCGTTTCTTGATAACGGGAGTAGGTACCTAGTCTAACGGTTTGTTACAAATAAAACAAGTTAACCCAATTTCAACATTAGAAAGTTATTGCACGAATGTTAGATTAAAAGCACCGCTGCGCGCTGAACACTAGCACTATATTAATTCATATTTTCAGCGTATTAGTTATTACGTCTCAAATTTACCTAGAAGTAATTTAAAAATAATGTTGGTCCTCCCGTGACCGTGGTTGATGTACAGCAGCCGTAGCGTTGGGAACGTAAAAACATAAAATAAAGCGATAAAATCTGTAAAATAAGTTTTATTTAATAAATTTGCAATGGTAATACAAAGTATGGTTTGAAGAAAAGTGCTATGTAATGCCGTGTAAATGGAGAACAAAACTTTTACAAATTTGGTGATAGATCAGCATTATGCAGGTACAGTCAACATTCGCGGAAGAATGCGTCTAGCGTACCCGTGACCTCGGCACTGCGACCGTGAGACACACCGTGGAGTTTTAGTGGGTATACCGGCACTCTGCCGGGAGTCCCACATACCCCTCTCGTCCCCCCGGGCGAGAGGGGATGCGTAACGCATTTCTCCACGTAAAAAAAAAGAAAAAAAAAGAAAAGGTACAGTCAACAACAATTGTGATGAACATATTATTGCAACTACTTATATACGTATTTCATAACACATGCCCACTGTTTATGCCATAAATGCATATTGATCTATTAGAATCAAGTATTCACGGCCTTATGAAATTAGGGCCTCTTTACTGGGCTAGGTGTGCTTAGTTATAATTTATATGATAAGTAGCGAGACAGGGACAGCAAGATTTACCTTCACGTGTAATGAACGTCGACGGCTCTAAAAGAAGACGAAATAACTCATTGTTATATTTTTAAACATAAATTAGGTACTACGGTGATACCGGTTTTTTTACTAATCGCGATTTCACTCATCAGTTTTAAGGCTGACTTAAACTTTTAACGGTCCAATTTCAATCCCTTAGTTAGCTACTGTCTGGTCGATAATATTCGATTAGCCTTATTCTATTATGAAAATCTTATTTTAATTATCGAATACCTATTATTCCACCCGAAATTGGATTTTAATCCAGATTGGACGCAAAAATAATACATCTTTTTTCTTTATAATTTTATTATATTGAAACATTACTATGAATAATACAAAATCATTCGGTATTAGCCTTAAAACAATCTATAGCGTAAATTATAGGGATGAAATGACAGTGTTCTTTTGTTTGAGTTAAAGTGCAGAATAATGTAATAGATTATCTAAACATAGGTACTCTCTAAGTAATACATTTCTCCTCACTGTTCGCTTACATACATGATAAATTATTTACCCTCCTAATTATCACAAATCACTTTACACATCAGTCATTATACACGTTGTAATAGCACACACGTATATATTATATAGAGATGTCTTATCTCTACATAATCCGACTCTAGATAGAGACCGTATGTACCGTCAGACCAGCTGAACTGAAAATCTATTCCTTATAAATCGAAAATCATACACAGTACTAAGTAGCTAGCATAAATATTTTAAAAATAAAATACTATTATAACGATTGCATCTGCTTTTACAACATGAAAAATATTCTACAACCTTCTAAGCCACATACTTCTTATATTTATACATGTACAATTTCTCGAAAGACATGTATAAGTAAGATATATAAAAAGTTACCGGGACAAGATTCACTGAACGCAATTCGTAACAAGAGGTGTTTGTGATTTGTACAAATGAATCGGACTAGTGCTAGCTACAGATATTAACTACCCAATGCAACAGTTACATAACATAATAAAATTAACAATATGTGGTTTATAATACTGATGTGTCCTATCACATAGAATAACTAATATGTAATAGTAGTTATTCGAGTCATCTTTATCAGAAAATCCATTTAGATATACTTATATTCTTTTTTATTAAGAAAGCAATTTTTATTTCCAAATAAATACTTAATAACGATGAGGTGATTGTTGCTAGAAATAAGTAGACATTATTAATTACTTACAACGAATGTGAAGAATGCGGAAGACCAAAGCATGTACTACATAAGCTGCTGAAACATTGCACTGCTGAAATTCTAATGCTGCATCCATACGTTGGCTTACGTTCGCCAAACAAATACCAACCCAAACATGTGGGTTTCAGGCTCATATCGGCTAGCTGACGCGGCCCGTCACCGTCAGCGGTGACGTCCTTCTTTTCCTCTAGTCATATGTACTCAGGATTGGCAAACATGTAGACAGATTACTCGTCGACGTTGCTGGTAGCTGGTCTTTATCTTTACACTATTGGATTGGTCCAGCGTGTGGGGATTCTGTCACTGTACTAAACTAAAGCTTGTGTCCGCCGATGAGACGCGACCTCGACCTTGAGTTTTGCGCGTAACGTACTAAAGAACTAAGGTCACGCAACGCAAATGAATCCAGTACCTAATATGTATTCGTCGACAAACATACACATATGAATGTGTTCACGCGCTATGCAATACATTTACATTATCTGTTTAACAGCATTCGCATTTACAGTCAACATCAAAAGTAACAGGAAATATGAGTATGTTTTTTGTATTTCAATATTTGTTTCTGTGGTTTGTATATTCGTTTCTTTCACTGATCGAATTCTATATTAGTGTGCAGTGCCATAAGGTATGTTTCAGCACGCATCGACCATTATCGCTTTCATTCATACACGAGGGTTAGATTGATGAAAGATTACTATTGTCTTGGCCTATGTGCAAAATAATAATAAAACTGTGTTTTTATGGAATACTACAGTAATCATGAGTTCTCAATTGCTTTTGATGTTGACTGTACTCGCATACATACTTAAAATAGTTAAATGAATGACTAAGTCTATCATCAACATACATAAATTGCGTCATCTTTTTTGGGTTTGACGAACCCATAAATTAAGTGATACAGCTAAATCAATCATCTTTGGGATTGATTCTAATAGCGGCGTCGATCTCTTCTTTGGAATGATCCTTGTCGCCCCAGCCCCACAGATGGTGCGAGCCATCGCCGGTGCGCTTCACCCTGCTCTTCACGATCTCATCCGACACCGTTTTCATGTCATAGGCCCAGCCGATTTTAGCAAAGAAATTGATGAAGTTAGTTGTGAAGTTAAGTCTGTTGTTGCCCAGCTCTGCAGTTTTGTAATCCCATGGGAAGGTGTGGTGGTAGTTATGGAATCCTTCGCCGAGCGCGAACACCGACACCGATATGTTTTCCGAAGGCTTGATGCTCTTATCGTAGGGCTTGTCTCCCCATTTGTGTGCAGCGGAGTTCACGAGCCATGTAACGTTCAGAATGAACGTGTAGCGGAATAGGGCCGCCACGAAAAACGCATTCAACCATGACTCACCCCAGCAATAGACAGGTATCGCCGACGGCAGGATGAAGCAAGCGACGGGCATCAGCAGTAGATAGTACCTAGAAAGTCGATAAGTAAAGCAAATATAAATCGAAACAAATGGAAATAATATTAGCGCTCTGTAAATGGAACGGTTTTTGTTTTTAGGACGGAATTTCTGCTTGATTATATATAGAGCACATTTTAAGGGCTAAAGTGCAAAATGGCAATGCATTTGTGTAACGACAAGCAATATACAATCAGTTTGGTTATTTTTCTGGGGGTAATTTTTGATAGTGTATGCAGAATGACATGCTAAGTACATTAGTTGGTCACCAACCACAAAACAACGAAAACCCCCGTCGTCTGCATAGGTTTTAAACTCACGCGAAATTATGTTAGAATCCGTAATAAATCAATTAGTAGAGTGTGAATTAATTATTTATGGAGTGGTAGAGTTTAAATTTAATGATTTTGGTAATGCTTTGCAATTTAACATAATTATTACAAACTGTTCAATAATGAGGAGCCCTAATGGTTATTGGAAGTGTTTCTGTAAAAGTACCTGGCATGTGTACCACAGATTAGAACCATTATGTTAGTTAGTGAAATATTATTTTATCATATATGACACAAATCTAAAAGGTAAGGAAATACAATAAATTGACTTACTTTTTCTGGAATCTAAGGATAGGGTCCGCATACAAGTCGCTGACATCGAGTCCCTTCCCCTTCTTCTTGAGTTCAGGATGCTTCCTGACGAGCAGCCAGCCGATGTGCGAGAAGAAGAAGCCGCGGGTCGCGTTGTGGGGATCGGCGTCCGTTTCCGAGTACTTGTGGTGCATGCGGTGATCGCGGGCCCAATCTATAGCCGAATCCTACAACGAACAGGAAATTTGTCGAATAACAGAATAAAAAATATCGAAACGTAGATCGTAGATAGAATAAATTAACGTAGTCTACACTATAAGATAATTCTACATGATATATTTATTGAGCTCGTGAGAAGCCGTGAGCCAATGATATGATAATATCTAGCTACTGTACAAAAATATAGGCTGTAACATTTCGGCAGTTTCTACGAAGTAATATATAATACCTACTACGTTATATAAGGTTTAACAAAGTGTGAAATATTTTAAGGGGTTAACAAGTAGGTCATAATACATTTAGGTTAGTATATATTTGCATAGTGTTTGGAGTTTTCTGTGAGAAAGCGAGACAGTACCGTTTCATCGCGGCCTTAGTATGTAGTATTATTATTTGTAAAAATGATTATATTTTTCAAGAGACCTTTATAGACTACCGAAGGACCCCTTAAAATATTTAAAACTTTTATTATGAAACCTTATTTAATTTCACAGTAGAAAGAACTGCGGGGCGACGAAGTAAGAGTGACCTTTAGCTGAGCTGTCCCGGGGAACCCATCTATTTCCCGGAATCGAAATTGTCTTATATGTTGACCCGGGTTATAAGCTATCGCTATGTATGTTTCTATAAAAGTCTGACCGGTAACTTCACGTTATACGTGACTGGCAATTTACGGAAAAACTCAAATAAGGACATCGGTCATATAAAATTCGTAAAGTAGGTATACAAATTTCATTAGCGAAGCACAACACAGTCAAGTGAATAATGCAAATACGAGGCTGTATGTATAGTGATATAAATGCTTAATTCGTGGAATAACATATGCCACTCACGGACCTATTTCACGAAAAATCGAATATAGGTACTATTTATCAACTTAAAATCGTAGGATTGCATTGCAACTTCATAGCATTGGATCCTAAAAATTAATTATATAGGCAAATCGGTTTGCTACTATATCTGGGTCGTTAGTATGAGTATCGAATGTATTCAAAATCAAATCGAGTGGTAAAATGTTATAATAGGTACATTTATCGGTAAAGCCGCACGGTTCTACTAGAGGCATTGCGTTGAAATGTATTAAAAGTATTGATCACTTGATCGGTATTTGATGATGTCAAAGCTCGTAATAAGCCCCCTGGTTCAAGAATTGCACAAAAAAAAAAACCTGGTTACTGCATTTTTTTTTTCTGTAAAGCAGCAGTAATTAGTAATAAGCAAGTTGGTAGAATTATCGCCTTGGACGTAGGTTGGCAGGTTGAAATCCCGGCTCGCATCTCTAAGATTCTGGGATTTCCATTTTCTATAATGATTATCACTTGCAGTACGGTGAAGCCAAACATCGTGAGGAAACCTGCACGTCCGTCGAAAGTCGTCTGAAGTTCACCAAACCGTACCGAGCCAGCGTGGTGGACTATGGCCTGAACCTCATCATATTGAGGAGAGTGCCTAGTATAATGGCAATATGCTCATCCCCTATTACATTCGACCTAATACGATTGTACGGCGAATTGTGGGTGCACTACATTGCGCTTCTGCCTACCCCTTCGGGGATTACGGGCTTGATCAAGCCATAGATTAGTTTATTTATGCATAAACTATCGGATGCTGACATCATACAAAGAACAGATAAGATTAGATTTGACGAGTGGAAGAGTTGAGCCTTCGTTAACAGCCTTTATGATAACAGACCCATGTAAAACCGTTTGGTTGGATGCATAAAAATGGCAGACCTATATGGAATTACTCATAAATTATAATAGAAAATTATTTAAACGATCAAAACACCATAATATGGTAATAATATTATTATTTACATGGAAGTACTACCAATGACTTAGGGATTGTTTAATGAACAGAAACTTATCTTTTTTTCACACTGACCCTTTGCAGATAGACCTAGCTGTTCAGCATTGAGTTTTGTTGAAGTTGTCAGTTGTTTCTTGGGTAAATGATTATTTGCAAGTGTGTAAATTGTGCCAGCCCACTCTAGGTTAGTTTGGTGGACTTTGGTCCAAATCCCCCTTGCACTGAGAGGGAAGGTACCCAGTAGAATAGCAACAGACTCGCGTTGTATATGATTGGCACCATATAACATGGTCAAAATGTGGATATAGTGCAGTGCACTTTACCCCTGACCTTGAGTGATAATGGACCTGATGGTGTCTAAAAGATGTATCAAAAACAATGCCTACCTGGAACGCCATCGTATTGAACAGAACCAGGATAAGTCGAAGGGGCCATTTGGCTTTATAAGACTTGTGAGCCCAGAGACGATGAGCTCCAGCTGTGATGCCCAGCCCGGACATCACATACAGGAAATAGGCTGTGGGAAATACAATTTTTATTTATTATACAATTGTTAATGCAACCATTTAAATATTTTAAACATTGCTATTAGATAACATTTAAAAAATGGAAATGTTTGCAAACAACTTCGTTATCAAGCATGATAAAAAATTATAACATTACAACTATATTGCCCAAAGCGGTATGCAGATGTATCTAGTAAAACAAGGTTATGATTAAGGGGGCTAACCTCCCTACATAAAACATGATCTGAATTCTATCTTTTTAATTGTATAGGTCAGGTTTATACATAAACAATTGTGTTGAATATGAAGTGGATGCATAGGTTTAACTTTGAATCAATATTTAGGGCCTGTTTCACAATTTACTGATAATCCCTATCCATATCTTATATTAAAGGTTCATATTGCCAGACAGACGCACTGACTGTACCACCCCAAACTAAGCATGGCAAAGCAAAGTGGTCCATACAAATTCTGTCAAATAAGTTGTTCATAGGTATACAGTGGACTCCCGGTAATCCAGCCCCTGTCTAATCTGGCACCTCCTGTAATCCGACATGTCTATTATTGATTTTTTTTTTTAAATCGTCGCTAATGTTGATAATGCATGATTGAACAGGTAACAACTTGTATGCGCCACCACAATTTATTTGATTTGTGTTCAACCCATATACAATTACAATTCGACATACATAATGAAGTATGATTTGTACTTCAGAGTATAACATATACATATAATCTTATCATTGGATCTGTAATTTCTCGGATTACAAGGTACTCTTTTGTAAAATAATCCGTACTATAGGGGGTCTTAGGCAGTACTTTATTATCTGACAAATTCGATAGTTTGACACTGCCCTGCAAAACGTTTGTCGGATTACAGCGGGTCCACTGTATTGTGAAACAGCTCTAGCATTATAAACAAACAAAACCTTGCATTTGCAACAGGAAGTTTTGGACACATCATCAATACTAACAAGGTTGTGCTTGATCAGAATACTAATATCGTATTCTCACCAAAAAATTACACATTATTAAACATGCACATGTTATAGGGAGTTTGACGATTATAGAATTTAGTAACTTAATGATGGCTTAAGTGCCTACAGCATTCCATAGATATTTTTATTAATGTTGGGAAAAGCAATCCACCTCCAATGGATGGGAGGCTCGTAGTCAATAATGGGATGTTTCAAAGGGCTGATAATATTATTATTATTGAAAAAAAATAGGGTGTGAAAGAGGGGGGTTTTCTCTGTTGCACACTTGCTGAGTTATGGTGATGATATCACATGCCCAATATTGATCAGAATCTTTAAGCATCTGTACTTTTTTCAGTTGTAAATTTATTTAGAAAACTGTTTCGCTGTCAGTGAGTACTACGGTGAACTGCAAATATTCATGGTCTCATTCAGATATATATAGTATATAGTCTCATAGATCTCTATGGGTAGTTATTATGCAATAAAATAAATATTTAAGCAAGATTATACCCTTATGTCAACATAATGATCATTCAGATTTAACTATACTATGAAACCTATACTTTAATTAGAGAAGCACCAAATGATTTAAAAATATTTTTTATATAATAATAGAGAGATTTAAATTATGTAACACAATACATCATTATTATATTTCTTCTGTAAAACAAGCTCATAGTTAATAGAAGAACCTAGGCTAGGTAGTTATACGCAAATAAGTTGCATTACTTACCTCATAAAAAAAATGAGTACTCACCAAAAATATCTGTCTGCCATTTAGCTGAGAATAGGAACAGATAGCCGCCATAAATTGCAGCTAAATGAAGATATGCGAACAGTATGATGTTCCTCCAAACGAGTTGTTTCGGGTTGCTGTCGGCTTTCTGGACGGGAGCGGTGGCGAGGGCTAGGTCAGCTGTTGCTGCATCAGTCTCAAAGAGCACCCCATTTGCGTCCGACACGTTAGGTGGCATTTTAATTGCTGTAGTTTACTTTCTATGACAAAAAGAGCGGATTATGATTCAATTCGAAATTCTACAAACTGAACGTGAAATGCAACCATACAAGTCAACAAAGTCAATATTTTTGCTCTATGATAACAAACAAAAAAAGAGTAAAGACGCCGGCTGTCAGTGAGCATAGAGCTATTATTTTATTAAAAGTCGCAGCCGAATTGTAAAACCCGCACTTTTACAAAACGCCTACCTAACCGCTTTACATTTACCTAGGTAGATTACTACTTCATAGAATAATAGGCATTATTTATAATTATTTTACATGATGCGACTTATACTTGCAACTTGTAGTTAGATGAACAACATGAGCTATGTGTGTAAACTAAATCTAGATCGGCGTACTAAGTACTAGCTGATATTATGTAAGTACGTATAGATAGGTCTAGGTACCTACACTCAATAGTTTACCGGTGAACGCAGCTTCTAACTGAAGGTAATAGTACCTAGGTACCTGCTCGTACGTTGATGCACTCTAATATATAACGCCATAGAATGAAAATTATTTATATAACGCATCATTATTCTTTCAAAATGCTGCGATTACTAGGTACCTACCGTACGTACTACCTACTCTATTCCTGTAGCTATAGCTCAATGCGCCAAGTGGAAATAAAGTCCTCTTTGACCTTGTTTGTTTAGTTAGACTAATCTACATTATAAGGTAACAGGTAGGTGCAATAAATGTATTTTAAACAATTGGGGAATACAAGGCATGTACTAAATGCAATTAATAATAAGCACGAAATGGATAGGTAAACAATTTTAAATAATGAATATCGTTTTGTTACACTTACTTCGAGATTTAGAAAAAAAAAACACACGGTTAACTGTTCTACTAAATAATTAAGAGATTATGTGGATTCATCGAGTTATATACGAGATGTTAATAATTTGCGGCATTCGGCCCGGCCGGTGCAATCGATATGTTCACGTGTTCAACTGGGGAAACGTGAGGCGTGCACACTCGTGATCGCGGCGACCGTTCGTTTCAGACTAGCAAGTTAGGCGGTCGGTGGAGGGCGCAACGCTAGCGCGCGGATTGGATGACGAAGTGGCGCGATCTTGGCACCACGTCACGTAGCGAAGCACGGCCCGACGCTGTGATCAGGCGATATTAGGGCAAACTTCCACCGGGCGCGGGGCGGGAGTTCAAAACTTATACACGTATAGCATTTACCATAAATGGATGACTAATTGGTATGACACTTATATACTTAGATCCTGATAGAACTGCGGCGACTATTGCTTAACTATTATCGACCCGGTCGTCATCTGACCTTGATGGAGCAATTAAAATCCTTGCTTACGCTGTCCCACAGGCACACGCCTTAGATGCCTATACGTATAAATAAATAAAACAACAATACGTCTAAATCCCTGAAGGGGTAGGCAGATAGAATTGGGTTCCAATTTACTATGCGGCGAGCCTATTGCCATTTTATAATTAAGCATTAAAAAATCGGATTCAATAGTATCATATCAATAGCAGGGTAACCCAGGAGTGGCGTAACATGTATGGCTACAAGTTCATTGCCTTAAAAAAACAAATACTGAAGTATGTTATTAATAAAATAATATTCTATAATATTTTTACAAGTCAACAGGCATTAATTTTAAGTAAACATAATAATATATGTAACTATTGATTAGTACATTATAAGTGTAATACCTATATACAAATCATGAGCAGCAGTGACTTAAGTATCGCAAAACATTGAATGCGTTTTTATGACGTCATCAATCTCAAGTCAAGAATTGATAACATAGAGATAAACATCGCCTGATTCATTAAGCATCACATCATCACAACACTAAACAAAAATATTGTACATGAGTAAGTATCTAGTATCTACTTATATTAATGTTTCAAACTGAAAATATATCAGCATCAAAATTACTTCATAAAGTGTGACATTCAATCATATTCCTGAGCAAGTAGAACATCTGGCCACGCCGCGGTACCGGGAGGTAGCAGAGACGAGGGACACAGCAATAATTCATAAATCGAGCTTAAATTGTAACTGCCCAGGCAATTCAGAACCCACTCGAAGTTGACAGGTACCACACCCAATTCCATTGTAAGGTCTGCAACAGAAATGAATAATTAAAATTCACCCATCCAGAGCCATTTTCCAATGGATGGAGATGTTGTTAAGAAGTCATTGATAACTATGTTAGTAAAACGTTCGTCTGCCTGGTCATTGGGAAATAAAGAGTTACAGGACCAAAATAAACAAAAATGCCAAAAAGTTCTAATGAATAGTCAAAAGCTACCACCTGATCCATAAAGGTCTAGGATTGCAGATCCGAAATACTACAACAGGTGGCAGAGCCGTCGCTTCCTTTTTAAGTTTCGCTAGAAAGATTTTGAACGGCTGCTTCTAATAAAACAATTATACAAATATTTGTTCAGACTTCAACCAACGTGTTTAAAAATAGTGCAAACAAAGTCTGATTTTGCGCGAACTGTTGAGTAAAACCCGTTTGGTGCGTTATTCAAGAACTAATTAACATATCAGTGCCTATTCGATCCGGTGCTACCCGACTAATACTGCAAAGTTCTTTATTATTACTCACACTCAGCCCTCGGATATTTACACACGAATTAAGGGTGCACACATACATTCTAGTACTATACCGTTCTTTTGCGTGAGACTAATTGTATTTATTTTGTTACTGAGTCAACAGTTTTTGTCTCACCGCTAGAGTGATTTGGTATCACTCGAATTGAGCGGTGATTTCATTCCTCGCTTTACACACACAGACAGGACCTATGCTTGGCCATATATACTGCTAGCTTTTTGAGGTGTGTTAGTTTTCATAATAATACCACCGTCTTACACTGAAATTCCAAACTTACTTATCTACTATACATACATGCATTATATTATAGACTACACTTTTAAGTCGGTAAAAAAATGTCTTTACATATGAAACGATCCTCTTGCGTATGTTCTGGCTCCGCCAACAACAATGCCGGTTCGTCTGAATTAGTTGCAACCCGCACATCTTTTAAGTCATTCACGACCCGGCCGCCTGCGGCTACCAACATATTCTACAAAATAATCGTTTCGTTAAAGAAGGCATAACGTTAACAATGCAAGAAAAAATAATGCTCCTCAGTGCTATGGATCTGCACTTACTGATCATTAAGGTCAGCAGCTCTTGCAATAAAATGAATACAATTACAATCATCCTTAAGATCAATATTGGATCAGCAAGAGAATGTTGACTTACCTTTAACGTTTCAACATCCAGAACACTGAAAGGCGGCATGCAATAAAATTTGATGCCTTGAAATAGTTTATTCTTTGCTAATCGCGAAAGTCTTGGGCCCGGTTCGCCTGTACTATCCAGAGCCTCAAAATGTTCCTGGAAAAATAATTAGTGATTACGAAGGGGTCCTTTGAGGACATCAGAATAATTCGTTAGAAAACGCAACATTATCATCTTCTATGTCGTCATCGTCTATCGTCATCATCTATGTCATGTTTCACATTAGAAGAAGCAAATAAATGTAAGTACCTTATTTAAAATATAGTTACCTCATCAACATATTCCTTACTCATTAAACATTTTTCAATCCATTCAAAGGAAACAATCCATTTGGATGCTGCTAGTGCGCACATATATTTTACTGACCTAAAACACGAATAACTTTTAAATGCAGCAATCAAACGGGCAAGTGGAAATAAACAAATGAATGAAGAAAATTCTGACCTCTGCGATTTATTTTCTTCGTCAACACCCACAACTAAATGCGTTAGATCTTTTGTGTATTTTTCGACGTATGTCCAATTACGTTCTTTACATAAATATTTGATCCGTGTTGTATCTTGAACTGGTAGACATGAACCAGCTATACACAGTTTTTTATTAGGCTTCAAACCAATACTTCTAGTTGAAAGAGACTTCAACATAGTTGTAGGTGTTTTCTCAAACGCTTTTCTGAGAAATTCTTTTTCTTGTGTGGTTTTAGCGATTGCAGAACTAGGACAGAGAGTCTGTTCTGGGTCGTCATCATCGTCATGATTTTTATTATCGAAATTAAGCGATTTTCGAGCAACAGGCGTAGATTTATGCTTAATTTGATCTGCAAATTTAGATATGGTAAGAGGTGTCTCGAGTGTTATTTTATTTGCAGCAGAATCAATGTCAGTTACGTCTCTACAACTTTTATTTGACTCTGCTAAGGTATCTGTCAAGTTAATAACACTTTTATTCTCAGTTACACTTGATGAGGGAATCTTCTTAGTTTCTATTAAAGCTTGTGACTGTTCTAGTTCTCTATGTGATGTGCTGGCTCGTTTGAGTTTAGGAATTATCACATTCCTGAAAATAAAAAGAATATTACTTTCACCATAATTTAAGCTTATTTAATAACCATTAACTAATACCATACTTTTGTGGAGTCTCCTCGATACTCTTGTCGGAATCATAATTATCCTGCAATGACTTCCTTCTTGATTTACATGTTTTATCTATGGCTTCCTGGTTTTCTTGTGAAACATTTAAATTACGACTAAGGCCTGGAGTCAGTAATTCTTCCACTCCTTGTGGTATCTGAGAATACATCATACATACTAAGTATATATATCCTTGTAAAGTAAATATAAATTGATAAGTTGTCAAAATCTATTAAAAAATATTTTTTTTATTACATTATAGGCAAGTATTTGATCTCGATCTCACCTGATGGTAAGTGATGATGAGATCTACGATGGAGCATACTTGCCTAGGTAGGAAGGCGGCAGTAGATCGAGACGCTACATTCACTAGGCACATGCAGCGCAGCTGATCTGACCCGCCATCCATGAATGGCAACACCGAACATCATGCCGGAACACGGCTAGGCCGCTTGGCGACATGGCTTTGTTCAGTGGGTGGTGACTAACCACGGCCGAAGCCTACCACCAGTATGAAAAAATCAAAACAATGAAATTAAATTATAGCTTACTCTCTCATTTTTTAATCCTTCAGAATTTTCATCATCTTTCTCTATCATGGAAAATACCATTTCACTATGTTTCTGGTTGAATTGTGATGCATGTTCAATATTGGTTACATTTGAATGATGTTCATTTATTTGAGTTTGTGTTTGAGAAATAATATACTTTGGTTGTCCAAAATTATGTATTTTCTTTCCTGTTGAAGTATTTGTATTTTCCTGGCACTGACTTTTCCTGATGACTTCAATATCAGCATCAATATTAGCAAATACTTGGCCCATAACAGCATCGTAGTTTATGGGTTCACTGTCAGGTTCAATATTTTCAATTATGTTTTGGGTTTGAGTTATTTTCATTTTTTTTATTTTTGGTAAAGCATCGTCATTATTATCTCTATCCCGTTTTGCAATCTTCTGAGTCTTGTACTTACTATGTACCGTAGAAACAAAAATTTCTGAAGGTGCAGGTTCTTTGAGCATTTGAACATTCGTTTCTTTAACAGATCCACTGCCAAATATATCTAAATCGTTTAGGTCATCCATTTCACTTTCAACAATGTCTCTGTGTTTGTTTTGCGGTGCGTGAATTAAGGCCGGTTTCCCACCACTAAATGATGCTTCCTTAACGAGATTTTCTTTACCAGCTGTTTCTTCACACTCCATTATATTTGATAGCTCTTTTTCTACACTTTCAGTTATTTCGAATTGTGTCGTTGCTGTTACTGTCTCAGCTGAAGCGGTATTTTTTTTAGTTGATGTAGATTTCTCCAAATTGGAGCCTGTTAGTACGTTTGCACATTTATTGGGTATATTATGTACATGGTCCGTTGTTTTAGATGGATTGTTGTTTAAATTTATTTCTATATCACTTTTTTTGGTTTCATTAGATTTTTGTTCGTCGCCTAAAACATAATTACCAAGTGACGTTTGCACTTCTCTATCAGTATTTACCTTAACCTGGACATCACTTTCTTTCTTTTTAATGACAATATTTGTGATTGTATTGCCAATTTTAATAGTGATCTCAATATCATCCGTGTTTGCAGAAGTTTGCTCACAATTTATTACATTATTATTTGTTTTAATGAAAATATCTTCATGTTTAGGCAAGAGAGCACTTTTTTTGATAAAAGGCATTTTTATATGGGTTGCCTCTCCAATTTTGCTGTCCTGGATTTTAGTAATGTTACTATGAGCAGAATATACTTTATGACATTCAGTTGTTTGCATAGAGGTAGTATTTTCTTGTTGATTGTGAGATAAATCTTCTTCGTTATTTTTGTCATTTGGCGCATCATTAGCAATTAATAGGTTTTTACTATATTCAACAGTTATGTGATCTTGAGGCTTATTTACTGTTTTGTTATTATCACTCGAATTTGGAACTCCTTTACATGATTGAATATCCTGATTATTGATATCTTCATGAATTGTTTTATTAACTCCAATATCTTTATTTGCATTGTCAGGAGTATTATCATCTATATTCAGAATTGGCGGTGTAATAGCTGCTGTAGCATTCCTTGTTTTTAAATGTTGTGTTTTTTTAACCATTTCAATAGAAACATTAAGTTTGTTTTTATTTTTTTTATTTAACTTACTAAATTCTTTTCTCATTTTCTTCACATTGTTCCAGGTTTGTTTACTCTTTTCAGATTTCTTTTCATTATCACCACTTGAGTCTCTAGAGCTATTTTTAGATGTTGGAAGATCATGTGTTTTTAAATTACAGTCATCATTCTTTGATTCCCTTTTCCGGGAGCTCCTTCGAGGCCTATCCAATGTATACTCAGTATCATCTACAAAAAATGGTTCTATATCCATAGGGCCTACTATATTTTCTTTGTTTTTATTGCCATCATTTAGATCAGGCATTGGCTCAATTTTGTCCCAATCATCTTGTGGAGGTGGAACAGAAATTACTTTAGTAGAACTTACAGTTTTTTTAACCTCTGAATGAATTTGTATGTTTCTGGCTGAAATTTCCAAAGGATTAGATACTGGTTGTAGGCCTCGAATTGATTGTTGGGAATGCATGAGTGGTGATGAAAATTGATTCTGTGAGCTTGCCAACCATTCTGTAACATTTTTATTTGGATCCTTTTCTAATTCAAGCTCATCTGGTGTATCAAGAATATATTCATTTACTGAAAATAGATATGTACTTAGAACTTTTAGCAGACACACTCACACAAAGACGTAACAAAGATAGGTTGTCGGGAACAACAATTGGTAGTACAAGCAAATTTGCACTACAATACTAATTAGTAATACTAATCAAGCAGACACAATACTAATTAGTCCAATCTAGAGGGTGAATTATTCAAATGGGTGTGGATAGCCAAATCTGAATCTAAAAGGAATAGCATAGAATACTACTGCCCAGAAATTAAGCCATATTAGTGACATTTGAAACACCCACAAGAAAAAATCACCTGTGTAGTTACTAAATAATTACCCACATTTGATATTGAATAGTTTTTCAAAAGTTTCACCAAGAGTTTGGACATGTTGAGTGAGTGTTTGAAGTTTCAGATTGAGCTTCAAGGTTTTGCGATCAAGTGTAGCTGCACAAACTGGACATGTGCGTCGGCCTCTCCAGCAACTGTGACACAATGTGTGACCACACGTAGCAGTTGTAGGTGCTATATAGTATTTACAGCTGAAATGTTAAATTTTAATCAGTTTTCACATTCTATTGAGCAGTATCAGTAGTTCAGATCAGAATTGAAACACAATTGATTAAATCATTTACCTCGAATTTTGTAGAAATATTACATACATTTATTTATGCAAAAACATGTGAATGGTGCAGAATTTAAACATAACACATTTTCACTGTATGTTTTGCAAATGAAATAAATTGAAATGATATCATAATAATGATATAATCATTTATTAAAATAATATGAGTTTGGTTGTGATGTTGGTGTGCCATATACAGGTAGGTAAAATTTGTCTGTTATAGATGATGCTAACTATTTTCCAATGGTAAATGGTAAAAGCTAATTGCTACCCCATGTGCCATATTTTTTTACAGTTTTTGTAAATATTTAAGTAGGTAAGCTTTTCTATTTGTGTTGTACATATTCTATTGTTTTTGTTATATTGGAACCTAATCAAATATATCAAATACAATTAACATTTTAGTAGTAACTAATAGCTTAATAATATAATTAAATTGACTATTGTTGAAAACCAATTCTAAACTATATAATATAAATGCGATACACACATCCTGTTTCTTTTGGTAACCTACTAAAGTACTCACCACTCTAAACAGGTAACATGGTCAATTTGATGAGATGTCAGTGTCGATAATTTAACCAAATCCAAATCCTTGTGGTTCATACTTGTAAATTATATCCCAAATGGATATAACTAATGTTCTAGAACTTCCAGACTAAAAGAAGGAGAGTAAACAATGTTAGAACGCCTCGGTCCTAAACTCTATTACTCTACCTACTAGTTTATAACATATGCTTCACATAACATTGTTGCAGGTCCTGTTGTAGGTGGGATTACATACTTCCTAATTGTAGATTTACATACTTCTTAATATTTCACAGAGTCTATGTCCTCCAAGATAGTTCTATTTTTTTTCTAGATATTAGAAAACAATCTCAGTCTTATTTTTCTTCCCGCCACAACGGACGGACTGCCATTTTTCGATGTCAGAAATAGTTGTCACTTATTGACAGATATTTTTGGTAAGCAAAAACGGGTTTTTACAAAACCCGGTATATTTTTGGTTTTTCTAAAACCGTTTACATCACTAAGATATACCTTCTTCTTTCTTTACGAAATGAGATGCGATGAAATAAAATGGATATGAAAATGGCCTCACCCACAACTTAGCGGGTATTTTTCCAATGTCAAGTAATTAATAGCAAAATGGATTATAAACTTCTAGATGTCAGAAAAGAAAAGTCTCAAAAGAGTTAGTACCTAGAGTTGTAACTCAAATTATGAAATAGAAAAAACTAGCTGTCAAAGTCAAATCAGCAGGACGAGGTGGTGCCAATTGCCGATAAAGGCTTTTCTAAATAAAATTCGGACAAATACGGTCACCAATTATTAAAGTAAGCATATCAAATGTTAAATCAATTATAGAAAAATAAACCATAATGTGTTATATCATGTTAACTTAGTTATTTTCGAACTTAGTGTCAACTGAAAAATATTACATAATCTGGTACTAATGTTTTTATAATAAAATTAGTTACAAATTCATCCTTGCTCGATAACTGAAATTATTACCTAAGGCTTTTAATTCGTGACCGGAATAGCTCTGAATGATGAATTGAATTTTAAAATGTCATACATAGAACAAATATTAATATTTTTTATAGGTTATCCAAAGCTCTACTTTTAGAAACTAATAAGAAGTATGTAGGCACTTAGTTAATGCCTAATGCCTAGGCTGGGACAGGCTGACAGGCTCTGTAACTTTTTATTTCAGCTATTTGAATAATTTTCAGACATCATGCCCAACAAAATGTTTTCCTGTATGATGCTTATATTATTATAGTTAACAATTCTTTTTTCAAATTTATTAACTATAAAGTATTTTAAATCTTTATTTCCTTACAGAATGGCATTGGCATTGCGTGGTGCACTGAGGAGTGTGGCGAGGAGGCTCCAAGTCCGCAGCTATGCTGATGCTCCGAAAGGAGATGAAATGGCACTTACTTTTGCAGCTGGCAACAAGGTGCATATTTACCAGCATAATATTTTTAAGATCCATGATTGTCACTATCAAACAAAATTAGTTTCTCTTTATTGATTGTCTCATTTTGTTTATTTAGGTTTCATTTACCTGAACAGAATTATAAATTCTATAATTTTTACTTTCTACTTTTCCACACAAGTACAAGAAACTTTGTATTTTGGTTAAGATTAGGTTGTTGGGCATGAGATAGAACATCTATATTCCATAACATTGTCTCAACACTTGAGTCATTGTATATTTAATTAAATATGCCTGTAAAATGCACAAGTTGAAAACAAAGGTTGCATATTCTGGGATATCTGGATTGCATGCAGGAATCTCATTTTCAATTGTGATTACCATTTGCTAAATGGTAACATAGAATACATTGTGAGGAAACCAACTTGTCTGAGACTGTCAAATATGTTTCAAAACACAGAATATCTGCTAAACCCACGGGGCAAGGGTGTTGGAATATGACTCAAATCCCTTTGAGAGGAAGCCTATGACCATCTGTGGGGCATCAAAGGGCTAATAATGATGATGTTTTTATTTCCTAGGTGTTCTACGACAAAAAAGCTGTGAGGCAAATTGATGTGCCATCCTTCAGTGGAGCTTTCGGTATATTACCAAAACATGTGCCTACATTGGGTAAGCTAATCAATTTTATAATAAAAAAAAAACTTTCTCATTAAATAGAAGTATTCAACATGCATTAACCTTATGCTTATTTAATGGTCTTTTTAATTATAGCTGTCCTTCGTCCTGGAGTGGTAACAGTAACTGAAAATGATGGCAAGTTAGTCAAAATCTTTGTCTCCTCCGGCACCGTCACTGTCAACGATGACTCCACAGTTCAGGTGAACCATTACATAATAACTCAAACAGTCTTATTACCTAATAACCTAGATGACTTACCATTCATCCACTAACATATAAACTATTTGACCTTGAAACCAATAATTATCTAGGTTACACATTGTAAAAAACCAATACCTTAGGTGGACAATGCAATAATGGTGTATAGAAATACTATTTCATTTAAAAATATTTAAATCACAAAATAGGTTGCAATCACAACCAGTTTACAGATATTTTTTAGGGTATATGGATACTATCAAATTGTATGCTTTACAGTTAAAAATGTAAGTTGTGATGCTGTGATAGATTGGAACGGGTGGATGGATGCTTGATTTTATAGGTTTCAAGAGGCTATGGAACTTCGTAATAGAATACCACTTCAATACATGAATATGTTTGTTGTTTAGGTACTAGCTGAAGAGGCGCACCCCTTGGAGAGCTTGGACCGCAGCGCGGCGCAAGAGGCACTCAACAAAGCTCAGTCGGAATTGAACTCTGCTGCTAACGAGAAGGTATGTTATATGAAGATATGTCCCAAAATCATTATATTATTGTCAGGCAAAGACACTAGTTTTTGCCTGGTGCTTCACCTACCCAACTTTATGTACCACCTATATTCAATAGGTAGCATCTTTTAACCTAAAATTTTAGAACTACTCATGGTTCTACACTTCTCTGATAGCTGATATGAATTACTTCAAAAGCCGTTAAAATTTTGATCAGGGGGTTTACCTTGAACTATTAATACAACTCAAATCCAGACCTCAACTTTATTGATCTACATCCCAAATTTTATGGTACCAACAGACTTGATTTAAGTGACAATGTTCTCATTTTGAATCGCATTAACATTATGGTAGGGCAGTTGTTAGGTCTATAAGTTTAATTTCTATTTACTCGTATTACAAATGATGATTTAAATATCGATTCTTGATTAGTGATATGTAATTGTTTTAATATTTTTACAGGCCAAAGCCGAGGCGGCTATCGCCGTGGAGGTCGCCGAGGAGATCGTGAAGGCGGCCACCGCGTAGACCGCACTGCATTCGAACCGTTAGTGTTATAAACTATTTAATATTTTCGCGTATGTATAAATAAACATTTTCTTCGTAGAACAATGTATTTTATTTATATTATAATATGTACCTGTCTATATTATGTAGATACTTAATACATTTTATGAAAATAATAATTATATATAGCATCCCAGCAGAATGTTTTGCCTATGATCACCCATCCCGTCCTTCGCCTCATTCGGATGTACCAAGTGCACGGGCGCACGGGAAAGTGGCGACTGCCGGCAAAACTGTGAGGGCGTTATATTTATTAAGCGATACATATAATATTTAGCAATAGATGTTGTTATAATATGTATTATTTATGGTTTATTATTATCATAAAATATTGCATAACAGTTCTAAAATCAGTGACTTTCTAAATGAGATATGCATTTTGTTTGTACCAATGTATAGTACATGCGCGGGCGGGCCGCGCTGCAGCATGTTTTATTTCGATTGCAAAGGTAGTTTTACAACGAAATGCGACCTATACCATTCTGCACGAAGGTAAGTTGATATATGTATATTTATAAAACAAAAGTCGACGGAATGAGCTGTGCCATGCCATTTTTCAAGTCTTTTTTTTTTTTTTTTTTCCCTTATGGCCTTTTTCCATTGAGATTTTTCAAGTCTAATAACTTGATGAATGTTCAGAGAAATAAAACAATCTTGCGTAGTTGACGTTTGAGTAGTTTATTACTTAACACAAATCAAACACTTTGGTAAAGTTAGTTAGCTGCGGTTATCGATGTCGCCGTAACGCATAATAAAATGGGTGCGAACTAGCCGCAATCCAAACGCACATCGACAAAAGCAAAAACATCAAAAACTTAATTAAAACCCCATTTGCTGCTGCCAATAAAAATACAATACAGATTATGGTACTTACACATTTTAATTGAATACTTTTTATTATATAATTTTGAATAGGTACTTAACTACATTTATTTAATTTGTTCACAATTCAAAAATTTATCTAGATATTTTTCATTAAACGCGAACTCTAATTGGAAGGTTAAGAGAAGATATCGTTTGCTAGGAAGTCGCGCGAACCTAACTACAAGCCTACGTTTGCGAAGCTTACACCACAAAGCACAACACATAAAGGGAAACATCTAGAAAGTGACACACGAGTGTCTTACATCTATCCATTTTATATACGTAGAAGGATAAAATTACGATTATGATTAATAAAAATGCACCTTAATATACTAAAGTAGTATTCTCAAAGATTATTTTTATATTGTAAATTCCATGCCAGCATAGCAGTGTCAGTGTCTGTTGTGTTTCTATAATGTTAACTAGTTTGTCCTTGCTGTTTAAATAGGATTATTATGCTATCGTATTTTCTGTATGTATAGGGTTTTTTTGTTGCGAATAACAGCAGGTAACCCTAATGATTACCATTTAATTTTATATGATTAATTTGTGTAACCGTGTTACCAACTAGCTACTGATTATATAGTAATTTGTTTAAGAATTGATTAATTAGGTATTAATATAAAGAAAATTATATCTAAACTTATTCTAAGTAGTATATGCATAAATGCGAATCAAAACTGTAAAACAAACGTGTCTTATACAAATTAGGACTTGCAATAAAGACATTGACGAAAACTGTCATAAAAACCAATAACATCAAAAGGAAGCATAGTAACGACCGTCGGGTTGTGACGTCATCTAATAATACCTATTACACAGTCCTAAACGTACACGAGCATAAATAACGTGTCAGTATTATTTCATATAAAAATAATAATGGGGTAAAATACAAAATATCACATTATTACATGTTGAGCTTAATTTAAATCGAATCTTTTAATCACCCCAATATGTACCGGCTGCATTTTACTGAAGCATTCTTTAAATTAAGCTAAACAAATAAAACCAAAACAGGTTAACTACAATTAAAATTAGCGGTATATAATGTAGTAAACACGTCAGAGTTGGGTACCTATACGCAGTATGTTGATATATTACATATTATATACCTTGGGTAGGACTATAAACGCGCCACGATTCATTTAAGCATATATATCAATTTGAAATAACTACCACAACCATTATTTTCTGCTTCTATATGGTAATAATAGCGTGGCACGCGTAAAAGGTTTCTCTAATCCGGGACGGTAGATACTAATCTGTACACAACCCAACTCTGATTGTTTATGTTAGCGATTAAAAACGAACGGTGCCCATAGACGGCACGAAAAGTTACAAAAACTAAAGGCAAAATCCAGCCAACTAAGTTGGGGTAAATTTAAAAGTGAACTGCAACACAAGAGATGCGACACACAAATTAACTGAAATGAAAATATTAGATTTGGCACGAGTATCACCATCTTGCTAAGTGCTATTATTATGATAAAAGCCGACTTGCAAATGATTTTTTGTTAAATGAAATCTTGGTAAGCGAAGGTCGAGTGTCGCATCAGCAAGATGGTAATGGTCCATAAACTAAATTAAATTATATATGAGGCGTGTGTCGCAGTGCGTTTGTGACGCTTCACAGGTTACACTGCCACAGTATCGTAGGCTGTGAGTCCCCGCCCGTGGACTGCTTGCTGGGGGATTGGGGTGGCTGCTTCTGGTCTGTAAATACGATGCACCACATTATATTTATTATTGATCATGTAATATGATCATTTAGGAGGTGACAACGATTATTTATGCTGTAAGTATATTATTATTTTAGGAGTATGTAGTTTATATAAGTACTAGTTTCTTCTTGCTAAATAAACATCTATGTTCTAGTATATATTTGGTATAAGTATGCAATATATTTGTATAGGGTATAATATATTTCTGTGGTGTCGATAGCAATTGTTAAAAAAAATACGATAAACGGAACAGTCCGCGCGCGTGGTTCGGTGTATGTACACTTATTCAATTTATACGGATTTATTAACCCTTAGTAGCCTGATTTACGAAAGTGATTTATTTTTAATATTACTGTGTTTAATAATAATGACATTTGATTTTTTTTTTAATTTCGTTGGAAAGAATATTATACAACAGTAAAATACGTACAGCCAACCTATAAAAAAAACTAATAGTAATGTGAACATTCGGTTTAAAAGATTGGTATCCAAATTGAAATTCTAGGTTATTAAGGGTTAAACATCGATTTTAATTAAAACTTATTGAGAACCAAACCTACCGCGCGAACTTTGCATTAGCTGTCAAGTGCTAGGGATAAATCTATTTATTGTTTGATTATTATTGAGATTAAAACAATTCAATTACATTGAAGTACTAACTAGGCACAACTGTACATATGTACAACTGTTTGGATTAAACATGCCTTTATAATCGGCAATTAAATAACAAAATAAAATGAGCTAATAGCCGACGTTTAGGAAAATGTTTTGCCTTACCAGTCTTTGAGCAAAACAAATAATATTAGTGCACAATGGTTCCAATGTTAGCCACATAAGGTTAATCAAATAACATAAAGTTCAGGCAAAAATAAGGTAGGTAGGTACATTCAGTAAATAATTTTCGTTTTGACATACTTTGACTTACTGTTTCCTGTAGATCACGAATGCAGAACATAACACATGCTTAATAACGAGCATAGACTAAAACACAATGCTTTGTTTACTGTAAATTATCGCTATCGCACGACACAATGTACTCGTGCTAGCTCACACACAAGGAATCGGCTTCTGTATTAAATGTACTCTACACGGTTGAATCAACCGCCGCCGCACAGAGACACATATTTAAAAGAAAAAGAGGGATGCACAGCTGCTGTCTCTGTTTTTCTTACGACTCTGTCTCGTGCTGTTGCGCTGTTAACCCAACCGTGTAGAAGGACTTTTAGTAGTATGCGTGTAGTATGCGTATATCTTCAAATGGGAATATTAATTAATAGTTATTTATTTTTCTTTCACATTTGAGTATAAATAATTGCCTGCGGGATTTAATTCGTTAAGTTCTATACAGGTGGCTTCTTGAACGCGAAATAATATTTACACATATGCAAGAGCATTAGTCAAATAATTAAATAGTTAAAACATTATCAAATTCTGTATTTATTTTACATAAAAATTGTTGACATGAATTTTATTATCTTTGTGATATTCCTCCGCGACGTAGCCCACTTAGTTTTTATTACGTGTTAGTGGTCGCTACTATAAGGCCGTGATACAAACGTCATGACAAACAGTCGAAGTCGAAGTCGAATTCTGGACTTTTTGATAGTTACGTACAGTTTGTTTGCACTACAATATTATTTCGCAATTCTAATCTATCCTGTATAGTTAGTTATCAATTTCAAAATGTGAAGTAGCTTCATATTGGTGGGAACATTTGTTTTAGAGTCATCTGTGAGGGTACGGGGTGTTATTAGATGTGCATTGTGCTAGGCCTGTTTAAACTGACCTGTCAATGAGTTTCCTCATTTCCTCGCTGTGCATACCGTCCTTGGCAGTGTGGGCCCTGACTGCAACAACACACAAGTCACGACGCGCTCTACACTAGCCACGAGACCTGGAGTCGCCTGCTACACAACATCTCGAACAATATCCACTAGACGCACATTTTTATGAAACAGCCAACCCTAATTCACTAGTGGTTATTGTTTGAGAACTGTCGTCTCCAAAACACGTACTAATTATCTACAGAATGATTTAAAATAGTAATAATTAATTAACACAATCACGTCTAAGCACATAAAATAGAAAATTCATAGAAATAAAGGAAAAAATGTTTTTTTGATAGTTGAAATAGGTATGCACTTTTGAATATTAATTATGACGTGTTTCACATCTCGCTTTAATGATAATGTCGTCATAATTAATATTGGAAGGTGACTAAATAAAGGAACCATACCAAGAATTTTGAAAAATAAACATTGAAGCCAATTGCCAGAAATTCTAATTGTTGAAGCTTTTTAATTCAATGTGTTATTACTGAGACAAGTTGTGCATGCTGTCAGTCACAATTATTATAAACTGAAAAGAACCAAACAATTTGATTCAAAAGGTTTTACCGTCTTCTGTTCGGGCGACACCCAAGTGTGCATGGACCAATTCGATAATTATGTAATTTGAAATAAACATTACTTGATTATACAATGTATTATTGTAATTTTATGATGTGCGTGTCATACTTTTTCATTGCATTTGGTACGTATAAATGTATATCTTGCCGAGTATTAAAATATTTATACACAATCTCTGTTTCGATAGTTATTCTGCTATACGGTGATGAGACAAATTAAAAAAATCAATGATCATAAAAATCGGCCCACCCGTTCATGAGTTATAAGCGATGTAACTAACACGACTTTGTTTTATATAAATAAATTATTCGATTACAGTACTCACTTAAAGAATTAATTATTAGAATTATTGAAGTTATTTTATAAATTAGGATGACTCGGCAAAATTCAGATACAATATTAAATACAATACTTATAGTTATTATATAACAAAGTTTATGGTAACAATTTATTTGGCTTTAGAAGCAAAGCAATACACAAATGAAAAAGTATGACGTTAGAACCTACTATTAATAGAATTACATGTATTTGGATAGTGTCCCTGTCAGAAGAAGTTTAGCGATATAGCGGCCTTGAGGAATAAGCTGTATAGATATAGCTGGATATAACACATTATTTCCGCCCAGTTGGGTCCGGTCACATTCAATAACTAGTTATATGATGAAATGGATCCAGGCTTATCGTGTTGTTATTGATATTAGTACAGCACATACCGGGATAGTTGCGTGGTTGGTCGCATTCGGCTTCGGAGATTTCGTTCGAGTCCTTGCTCTCGTTGAAGGAGGAGGAGCAGTTGTTGTCGGTGTTGGCGTTGCGCGGCGGCGGCGGCGGCGGCTCGGGGGATCCGCACTTGCGGGCGCCTGGCGGGACTGATCACTCACACGTTAGCATTAAGATGGATAGGACCTCGCTGAAGGTCAAAAGTCAGCGTCCACGCTGGCCACGGCTAACTAACAGAGGTTGTAGTGGGTCCCTAAAGTTTGTATGTGTTAAGGTCAA
The DNA here is from genome assembly GCA_905333125.1 of Pheosia tremula. Lineage (NCBI taxonomy): Eukaryota > Metazoa > Arthropoda > Insecta > Lepidoptera > Notodontidae > Pheosia > Pheosia tremula. The sequence continues at coordinate 5,093,622 of HG995404.1, read as the reverse complement.
ATACAACTCCGAAACCACACTCACTTTAGAAGGCCTATGAACGAACTAATTTCAGAATTTGCGTTAACTACTATTAACTATATTTCGTTGTATTTAACGCATTCTTTCCAGTCATATTAAGTATAGTTCTTGATATTAATTATCTACTATGCCAAGTTTAATTAAAATATCTCACCTAGTTATAGCCGTTTATATCGGCATTAGCCCTCTGTATCGATAGTAATGATCCCTATGATTCTATTTTGAGGCTACCCGGCAATAAAATTGTATACGTATATTTATATATTTAGAGTTAGTACATTTTTGACCTGGTGCTAGAGTCTGCCTAGCCGTTCCTACATTGTTCTCACATACCCATAACAATATACTGCTCGAAAATGTAAAATATATTTTAAAAAAGAGCAACCATGGAGTTTCTTGCCTGTTCTTCTCCGTAGGAACGGCATTCCGAACGGGTGGTAAAGTTGTAGCTTAGCATATTGTTACTACTTTGACGATTTATAAGTACTATACTTAAAGGTTTACATCAGGGGTTCCCAAACATATTTTGTCTACTGCCCACTTTGAGAATGAATTATTTTTTGCGCCCCCATTTTTTCATCTACATAAAAACCACTATAATTTCAAATTAAACTATATTATTGTAAGCCTCTACACATCGCCCCAATTTTTTTCTGGGTCTCTTACCGCCTCTCTTTAGGTCTGCAGCGCCGACAGGGGGGCGTTATCGCCCACTTTGGGGAAGGCTGGTTTACAAGAATAAAAATTATTCTGCTATGGTACATGTATGGTTTAGTGGTGTTGTGAGTTACCGATGCTGGGTCGGGATCCGTAGTGGTCGGAGTAGGGGGTGCCGTAGGCGCCGGTGTACTGGTCGTCCTCGGGCGCGCAGCAGGCGGGCTCGTCGTACTCGGGGCCGCACGCGTACATTGGCCGCGAGTAACGGGCACGCTGGACATATACAATTATGATACATGTTGTGGAAATTCTGTCATCAGTTATATTGGGTCTTTGAGGAAAGTGCATTTATTTCCTAGTCTTTACTCTATTTGTCGTAAGTAATATTACGTAACGAATTTGGGGGAGGGGGGGTCTTCTGAAACGTTACGATGCGTTACAGGGGCGGGAGGGGGGCTCAAAAATCTCCAAGAATTGCGTGGCGTAATACTTCAACGCTCCCTAAGGTCGGGTTTAGCATGAATTGGCTGAGTGATCACTAAATATTGTCTTCCTAAAAGACAAGCGATTCTTACCCCCAGATTTTACCCTGACAACGACTCAACGTACTGTATGTTTCTTTATCCTTCTTCAAATGTCTGTCCAAAAATAATTTGAGCGACTCCGCGCAGGCCTAATTGTATGAATTCGACATGTACAGAGATGCCATTTTAGTTAAGACTTATTTGCCGGTCATTGTCTTACGTATTGGTCTTCTTCAGCGCATGTAGCGGGGTCGTCGTATTCGGGTGCGGTCGAGTAGATGGCGCTTTGTCCTCCCTGTGAGTTCTTGCGGGCGTAGCGGCTGTTGGCTCTGGGCTGTTTAAATTACGATAATAATTAACATGTATTAGAATCGAGATGAATTTCATAGATATTTTATAATGTAATATGCTCCATAGACAAGGTTCCCCTCTCCCTCGCTCTCCCCAGCGAAATGACCGATTTATACTACTCCCCGTTCCAAATGGTAAATATACCATTTGGGCCCCGGGGTGGAATATATATACATAATTTGATTAAATACTCAGAACACTTTTTAGAACAAAACTGTGAATGGAAAAATAAATCTGTCAGTTGCTTATCAGTATCTGTACGACATGTCCGTGTGTAATCTTATTAATTAAATCCATTTCTATCTTTCTTGATCGTTTACTTTGCTGCCCATTACCCATCAAAGGAAGCGCCATAGAGAAGAGAGAGAAAATTATATAGAGCATTTTTCATAGATTATTGTTTTTTTTTTTTTATTACATTATAGGCAAGTATTTGATCTCGATCTCACCTGATGGTAAGTGATGATGAGATCTACGATGGAGCATACTTGCCTAGGTAGGAAGGCGGCAGTAGATCGAGACGCTACACTTACTAAGCACATGCAGCGCAGCTGATCTGACCCGCCATCCATGAATGGCAACACCGAACATCATGCCGGAACACGGCTAGGCCGCTTGGCGACATGGCTTTGTTTGGGTGGTGACTAATCACGGCCGAAGCCTACCACCAGTAGAGTTGTCACTTAGTTGGCACCACCCAGGGTCACGTGTAGGGTATTTAATTCTCCTACGGACGAAGGTGACTCGACCCCAGTTGTCCACCCGTCTCGCAGAGTCGAGGGAGCCGCACTTGTAGATCTACATCTAGAGGGGTAGAGAGCTCACCATGCTCTGGGAGCCGGCGCGCGAGTGCGCGGGGTGGTGCGGGTGCGGGTGCGCCAGCGTGCCGGCGTGCGCGCCGTGCGAGCCGTGCGCGCCGTGGTGGTGTGGGAACGCTAGAGCCTTGCTGGGGTCCATCTCCTCGCGGAACCCGAGCAGGTGGAAGGTCGCGTACGGGCAGATCTCGTCTTCCATACCTACAACCACGCATACCATTCACTCACTACATATTTCTCATTCCAATTCGTCTTAAGCCTTCTAGACATGCCTGGCAGAGGACGAAACTATACGAAAATGTATTATTAATTATTTAGATACCCACGGATAACGAATTTATTGTTTTAAATATTTTAATGTATACCCACATAGAATATTAAAATACATATAAGCAAATAAATATAACTGGGGTTAGAATAAAAATGCTAACAAAAAAAATAAAATATGAACACTGAGATAATTAATATCATGCGCGCACCATTAAATAATTAATATAAATACTCACTCACTCGTTGTTTGTTAGAATCCGTTCCGTCACTGGATCGAACGAAGTCACGACAATTTGTATCAACCTCAATACATAGGTATGTCATACAAAATGTCGTGACTATTACAATGTCCATAGAAATAACCGCCCTTATATTATGAATCAAGGTCTGTGTCGTTTAAGGGAGTTCCTAAGAGGGATACTACTTAATCGATTACTCAGATTTAAGGCATCCTATTATGAATATGAATGAATGAATGAATTATTTTGATCTTATATCATCATTATAATATGCACACATAATGTATGTCACACATATATGATGATGTAATATTGCCCTAATACTGTATACAGAATCCATGAAGACATTATTTCTATGGGCATGTCATTGAGTCATGCGTTTGTACATTGCCACCAACATATCTGATCACGGCGTCGCGACACACATAAGGCCTCAGCCTCGAATTTAGCGGGCAGCGGGGCGGCAGCGCGGCGCGGGAGCGGTAGGATCTTATGTGTAAAATCAAATGGACCGGTTCTCGAAAACAGCGGCGTGGCAGCGGCGCGGGGCGGCCAACGAGCCCCGCTCCCGCGCCGCCGCCGCCGCCGCCCCGCTGCCCGCTAAATTCGAGGCTGAGGCCTAAAGCTCGTGATCAGGTGCGCGCGCGGCGGTACCTGTGGAGGCGGTGTCGCCGGAGCCGGCGCGGCGCAGGCGCGGGCGGCACACGCGCTCGTAGTGGTGGCGCCGCGGGTCCCACGTCGAGTGCGCGCCCACTGAACCACACTACCGCGTTACGCATGCGCTATCTACTACCGACTAGCTTACGCACGACTACCGATTTGAGTTTTGCTCGAGTCTAATATTTCTCGCCACGGATGTATCGATTTACTTGCGCACGTCCCAGTGATATTTCTATTTACTAGCGCAAATCTCAGTAATATTTATATTTGCGCAAGGATGTACATAGCCAATTTTCGCAAGTAAATACCACCCCTGTTCCGAAATTACGCAACATAGTATCGCTTGTCACAAATCGGTAATCGTTTTATATCCCACATATCATCTTTATTAATTTAATGAAAATGTACAATTGATTGAGATGATATTTGAGACAGTTTAATATTTATGAGGGTTTTTCTACCAAGTCATATCATTGGTGTTGACGATAAAATAATATTATGATATGACTGACAATGACACAAAGCCGAAAATGATTGGGGCATGAAATTATTAAAATGCAAAGCTAAATAAACATGTGAGGACAGCTACCAATTAAAGCCAAAATAATAATGTTTTATTATAAATTAATAAACTTTCCAGCTTACAAGTAAAATAATTGCCCCGTACCTAAAATGAAATCCTCCACCTTACCATACACCAATAAAGGTTTTAGAAGAGAATATACAGAAAATAAATTTATAGCTAAAATCGTGCAGACGGTATGAACATTTTACAAAGACGTTTATAAAGTTACCGTGTTGATTAAAAATGATGGCGAGTGATGCTTCCCAGATTCCATTGGTTTATAGGTGCTTATGACTGTTATCCTTGACGACATTAGCAGAAACGATTTTATTCAGTGGTGCTGTTTATAGCCCCTTTAATAACGTGTGTGACGTAGAATGTGTACACGATGGTGCGAATGTGTGTGTGTAGGTTCCGTTACTCACTGATGACGGCTTGTCGCTTGACTCTGTCGCAAGTGTTGTAGTTGGAGCCGGGCACGGGCGGCAGCTTGCGGTTGGGCGGAGCGATGTAGCCGAGTTCGTCGCGCAGGCCTCCGCGCTTGTCCAGGGTGCCGCCGCCGCCGCCCAGCGCTGCCTGCGACGCGTTGTACACCGCGTCGTCTGTGTAACAAACCCTTTTCAATATCCTATAACAATATTATATGCGTACCTACCCAGTGTTAGTAACATTCTACTTCGGTCGCATCAAAACTGTACAAGTTAGGTAACATTATTAGAATAATTAATATTAATGATTTTCAAATAAGTATATAAGAGGTTTAGCAAACAATATTAAATTATGAATTTTGATAAAACGAAATTATAAAATTAGAACATCTATAAATAGAAATTGAGACGTCTAAAGCTTACAGGTACTCGCATCATGCTGATGATTATAACGGAGGTGAATGCGAAAGTTAACGAGTTATGAATTCGATTAAATGAAAATTAGAAAAGCGGTGTGGCGCGCCACCGTACATACAATACGCGTCCTTCTGACCTCGCAGGCGGTGCGGCGCGTTCCTGCGCGCCAGCGTCAGACAGATCACCACCACTCCCACGATGAACACCACGATGGTAGCCAAGATCGGTACCAACACCTCGGGCTCGAGCCAAGCCTTCACCCACGGGGGCAGTTCCTTATCGCCGAAGTTGCCAGGCAACGGAGCAATGGTGCCTATAAATGCAATGCAATCAGTATTTACCTTTGTGGTGGTCCCTCGCGCCGCGTACCACGCACACAACAACGATAGCGATAATTATGACGAGTATCGCGGCTACTACGGGCACGATAAGGTTAAGGTGCGACAGGATAATCTTGAGGGTTTGTTCGGTGGTGAGCGAGCCGTCGCCGACTTCGCGCGCGGGCGAGATCGTACCTGAAATGCAAGCCCCAGATGTAATAGTCGACCCACACGGCGGCACAAAATTAGGCTTGCACAACCCGTTTCCAAAGAGACTTTGTGCAAGTATATCTTTGTGTGGTCCGGACCAGCTATAATTATTATGTAGCTTCTTGTATAACCAAACGATATCGACGTGATTAAGAATTGTATATAATATGGTGATGCATTTCAGGTACGCGTGAGAACGATCTAATTGTCGAGCGATATTTATCGATTATAAATTGATTCGAACGATAAACATAATTTAAATGCTTACCACCAGTCATTGTAAGCGTTGCAAATTCGTATTCGGCAACATTGAATCCGGCATTGTTGTGGGCTGTGATCCTCAGCACGTACCATGTGGCAGGTTCCAAATCTGTAAAATGAAGTGATTAGTATTCAGCCAAGTCTTGCACCATCCACGACCTGATCTAATGTAGATAAGAACCAAGCTTTATAATGAAATTAAAAAAATCGGTTGGCCGCTTGTTTTTCATATAGGTAGTAATTTGCTTTACGTTTCTCAGGCATTTTATTTCGTCAGTAGGGGCTTTAAAAAAATATCTTGTTCATTTAAATGAAACTAATATTTCGAATTTTATCGCGTTTATTTTATATTTGTACGTCGGGAACGTACGTGAGTCTTTGTTAAATACCACGCGGACGAAGTCGCGGGCAACAGCTAGTATATAAGATAAAATTTGGAAAAATTGTTTCATTTCAATGTGTAGTATTCGCGTAAATATAAGAAATCAATATGTTCATTTAAAACGTACCGAGAACGACAAAGTTTCCACCGGGTTTAACAGCGTTTGATATCTGATTCCATTCAGCAGCACCCCTGTTTAACAAAATAATTATTAAGTCACAAAGTATTTCATATTTTATAAAAACAACTGCTTAAAAAATCAATATTTGATTCATGAAATCGTAAACACGTTAGGTAACAAAAAATACAAAAAAAAACTATAAAATGTACCTAATGACATCAAGCTTTATTAGTACTTATTGAAAAAAATACTTATGTAGGATTTTTTACAGAAGAATGTGCGTTGTGCGTTGGTTATACAAAGTGTTGAATGGATCGGTACGTAAGTAATTAGTTTATAATTCTGAGTTAAATATTAAGATAATCTACGGTAATGTAGCGATTTTCAATTGCAATGTTCCAAATACAGATAAATTTATAGGATCAAAAAAGTTATAGACAAGTCGTTAAAGAAGTGAATTTAAATTGCTTTTAATAAAACATTGGTTCGCAATAAAAAAAAAAGTGTGCAATAGAAATTAATGTATGGTGTGCAATGAAGACGAGTGTGGGGGGGGGGCGGGGTTTATGAATATGTACGTACTTCTTCTTGTTCTCAACGACGAAATGGCTCATGGGGCAGCCGCCGTCGAGCCACTGCTTGAGGTGCAGCGTGACGGAGGAGCTGCCCACCTCGATGAAGTCGGCGGCGCGCGGCACCGGCGGCTTGGAGCCGCGCGTGCGCGCGATCACCACGTCCGACGCCTCGCCCGTGCCGATGCTGCGCCCCACACCGTATCCAATTACCTTCATAGCTCGCGACCATAGCCCGTATACACACTCATAGTAACCGCATAACAGAGGGAGACACACTTATAATAAAGAAAGAGACAGATGCTGTACAGAAATTTATTATAATGGTGATTGGTTGATCCGACCGTGCTTCTATTTGCCTATGAACTCGGAGGTATATAGTTGTGTCGTCCATGGCGAGTGAGTTCTGTCTTTCTGTCATCCCGTTCGATCTAATCTCGGACACCACTGAGCAGATTGTGTCCAAGATGTCGCCCAGATTATTAGGTCGTACCCTACGATGGACTCTTGTGAAGCCGGGGTAGATATGTACCCATTAGTATTTTATTATACTAAGTAGTAAATACCTAGTAGTTATTAGTAGTAAATATTAATTAGTCTTGTACGATGATGTAACATTTAGCTCTATAAGAAACTGTATCCACTCACCCATTGTATGCCGTAACGTAAAGTTGATATCTGGATCCGCAGAACAGGTTCTCCAAAGTGTATGTGTCAGTGGAGCTTGGAATCTGAGAATAGACGCGTAGCATATTACTTTAGGAGCCAAACGCTGAGTCCATTGTCATGTATTAAGCACTTGTTTCGATTGCGGACTCCTAAATCTTTAAGGTAAGAATAGAAGATGGAGCACCTACCTGAACAGTTTCCCAGTCTCCGAATTCCTGTTTGTAGTGTATGGTGTACCCGGCGGCGGGCGACTGGTCCGCTTCCAAGGAAGGCTTCACACGTAGCGTCAGCGAGGACACGGACGATGACGCGATCGCCAGTTGCGGCGGGAACGGCGGGGCTGGTGAGTACAGAATGAGCTCTTTATTAGTATATTAGCTGCGTTTACGCGTACGCTCTTTATCGCGTGACTCTTTGATGCAGAAAAACAAAGAAAAAGCAAAATTACGACAGCTGCGCCACCTGACGCGAGTCTTCGCAGAGATTAGCGCATAATTTGCCTATACACAGACGCTCTCTTTAATGCGCGTCTAAAAACCGGATAAACGATCACATGGAATTTATTGTAGTCAAAGTCATATTGTTTATTCCGTATACTTACAAATTGTTATTTTACTTTTTTTTTCTTAACTCTACAACTATATCGGAACTCGAGCTCAACTAAAAAGATTCGGCAAGAAACTCGGCGGGCAGTCCTTTTTATCACCATAATGTACTAACGACAAAAGTTATTTTTATTTACTTCAGTTTGTTGCCTTGCGAGACACACAACACATGCTACACATTTTAATTAACGCTGGCTATTTGAGTGTTCAGTCCCATGTTGTTTTATCATCCAAATAATCCAAGATTCTGCAATTTAACCCTTTCGACAGAGTTTACATTTGAGAACAGTTTTAAACTTAATTATAGAAGCGTAGCGATAGTACCTATTAAATTATCTTTCCTTACCAAGAACTGATAGAGTATGAGTGACGGTATCGGTGCCAAATTGGTTATCGACGTGGCACGAGTATTCGCCGGCGTCCTCGCGAGCCACTCCAGCGATTTGTAACGATCCTTCAGGCAGTTGACGCACGCGGTCCGATGCTTCTAAGGGTTTTCCTTTTACCTAAAAGAACGAAAATTCGTTAATATTTTTGTAGTCGAGACTTTTTATTTTATAATAATTGGTGGTAGTGTTTTACCTTCCACAAAATGTTTGGTGGAGGAACACCGACAGCAAGGCATGGCAGTTTCACATCTTCCTTGTACGTAGCGGTGAACGATTCGTCGAATGAGGCAATCTTGGCAGGAACTGAAAAAAAATCCTTAAAACTTGCATTCGATTCCAAGAATGTTGAAAGTAATTTAGAAATAAACCAATGAGAGACTAACCTTTGTCACTTGAGCTGCAAGAAGCGGTGGCTGAGGGTTGACCTTCACCAATGATTGTGGAAGCGGTCACCCAGAAGTCATAACGGCCGGCTTTCAGATCTGTTGCGGAGTAGCTAGTTTGCGATGCTGGCACCTGAATAACAAAAAGGGTACTATTAACAAGAAAATTAGCAAGAAAGCAACGACAGCAAAGCACGATAACTATGCGTATGAACCAAACTTGGGAAGTGTCGGAAGATAATAATATGTTTACAGAACCGTTCCTAGTATCCTCATCAATGAAAGTGCGTGAATATTTATTATGTGGGTGGGGTGAAAATCTGATCAGAATTGTAGTTTCGAGAATTTAAGAGATGTCTTATATACGATGCTTTATTTTCTAACCTTATTCGGGTGTGGTTCGGCATTCTGTGCTTGCGTGTAAACGTTGTAGTGGGTAACCACACCATTGGGTTGCGCGGGCGGCCTCCAAGACACAAGGATCGAGTCTGATGCCATGACTAAGGCTTTCACGGCACGTGGTGCTTCAGGTACTGTAATTGAACGAGAAAACCGTTGTGTCATCATAATATCATAAAATAAATAATGTTTAAGACGTTTGAAAAATGCTCTTACCGTCTTGTTCAGTTTGGCAGTGGATTGGAATAGATCGGACGCCGTCGCCTCCGTTAGTAGTCGCGAGCACTTCCATCGAGTAGTTTGTGAATTTCTTAAGTCCATGAAGAATTGTTTCACTGCTGGCCGTAATCTTGGTGTCTTTAGTCTTTTCGTCTATTAAATAAATATTTAAGATGAAATCATGTGCCACTAAGTCTGTAAATAATGTAGAATGCAGTGCGAATACTCACCATACCAAGTTTCGCTAGGTCCATAAATTACTTTGTATGCCTTAATGAGTCCGTTAGCAGCAGCGAGAGGAGGCGAGATCCAAGAGACGCGAATAGTTTGCGCAGTGAGAGTGGTGCAAAGCACATCCTGGGGTGGGGCTGAGGGGGAGCCTTCCGCCGTGTAAGCCTTTACTTCACCTGACACGGGGCCAGATCCCATTTTGTTGAAAACCTGGACAACTATGGCGTATTGTGTGTAGGTCCTAAAACATATGGCAGGTTGGAGTAATTTATTCAATAGAAAAAAATCTTAAAACTTTTCAGCAACATATTTACGTACTTCAAATTCATAATATCGAGGTGGTGTTCCTTTCCAGATTCCTTGGAGATGTCGACAGTTTCGAAAACAAAAGATTTATTGCTTGAAGCCAGTTTGTATCCGACATAGTATCTGGAAGACAAATAATGAGTTATAGCAACTTTCAGTACTTTTATCATTCCATTGAATAATTGAAAAATATTTATCAGTACCCTTGAAGTTCGCCGTTCCAGTCTTGGGGTGGGGGTGGTTTCCAGGTGACTCGGAGAGTGTGCTTGTCAACAGCGTCTACCTTCACGTCCTGCGGTGGGCTAGTGGGGGCTTCCTCAGCAGTGATAATGGTAACAGTTTCTGATGGTTCCGAAGTACCCAGCTCATTTTCAGCGACGATCCTAATGTGGTAAGCAGTTGCTGGTCGTAGGCTAAATACACCGGCTTCGGTTGCATCTCCAGGTACAAGAACCCTACGCATAGAAAACAATTAGTAACAATTTGCGTAGTTATAAAAGAAAAGATCGTGCATAATAAGGATAATTTTAATTTACTACCTATCAATATCTTTATCCCAGTTGCCTTTAGCACGCTTGTATTCGATAAGGAACTTTTTGATCGGGGAGTTGCCATCGTAAGGTGCAGCCCATGACAGTTGTACAGTTCTCCCAGATTTGTCTAGGACTTTCAAACCGTAGGGGGCTTCGGGTACCTCTGTAAACATTTATTTATTTTATGAATTGCCTCAATCGTGAACAGTTTCGCCAAGTATCTAGTATACTATTATGAAGCTGCATATTGGAATCTAGTTCTAGATATCTTAGATATCTTGGTTATTAGTAGTTTCAAATAATAACATTTGTTCTCACCTTGAATGATCATGTTGATGCTAGTATCGTCAGAGCCAAAGGCATTAGTAGCAACGCAAGTGAACAGCGCGCTGTCTGATCGTTCAGTCCTCCTGATGCTGAGGTCGGATATGACGCCACCAAGCACTATTTCCTCGCGGATGGTGTAACGAGGGTCAGATTTCGATTCGAGACGTTTGTTGTTCATATTCCAGATGATACCGATTGGCTGAAAAGTTCGGATAATTATAATACGTTTTATATATATTAAAATAGAATTATTCGCTATATATCGGTTGTTTAATATGAATTACCTTTTCTCCCTTAGCTTGGCATTGTAGAACAGCAGGTTCGCTACGGCGAGCGGTTTGGTTCCTCATCTTAATTTCAAACTGCGGTGGTGCTAAAATATGGATTTGGTTACAATGTCATATCTTACACATTGTTTTATTTATATTTCATATTTCGTCGACTCTCTATTAGACTTACCTTGCACACTGATTAGAATAACGGCAGATAATCCAGAACCGATTCCATTGACTGCTTCACACAGATAATAACCCTCGTTCGTCTTTTGGATATTCGCAATCGTCAGTGTTCCATCTTCAACTTTGACATTAGGGTTGTTGGGTTTCAGATCTTTGTAATCGCCAGGGGTATCACCTACAAATATTGCAGGTTCATTAATAAGTATACTACGTATCACAATTATATTTACGATTAGTAGAAGTTTACATAAAATAATATAAAAATATAGACATTATTACCTTCAGCCCGCTTCCATGTAACCTGGGGCTTAGGGAACCCGTCGGCTTTACATTCAACTTTGGCATCAGATCCTTGCGCAAATGCTTTATCAGTAGGTTCAAGAATCCAACGTGGAGGCACTGAAATATTACCCATATGTTATAGAAACTATTAATGTATTCCAAATACATTATAATGGAATGAGATAATCAAATAATTTATTGAACAAATTGATGGTGTTTTTATTATAGATATCCACTTTTGATGTTTCCATTGGATATACAATTTTATTAAACAGGTACTTTGGTAGGAAATACTTGAAATCAGTTCAGTATTTCTAGCATTTTAAAAATTTTCTTTGATTGGGACATTTTTTGTTTACAGTTTGTAAGGAAACGATTTTGTAGGTACTTGCAATAATATTAGTTGTGTATTTTATTATAAATAATATTTCGAATTTCCTATTGAATAATATAACATTAAAGTCGAGCAAAATCTTTCCCTTACATATTTTAAAAGATGATGAAAATGTGCCTAATTATATTGAACATCTATATAAATTGAAAGCTTTATTAACGGTATGTCTAATAAGATTTTTGTATTTTTTTATGATAAAACAATTCAATTAGAAGTTCAGTTATATTTAAGCACAATAATTATGTTAGCTTCCATAATAACTCCAGCTATCATTAAAATCGAGGTTTAATTAAATCGAATGTTCCTTTATAAAAATACCAAATCCCTATATAAGGCACGTATTATGTTGTTATAGAAACTTAAGTACGTATATTACGTACGTATATTATTGTTTACAATTTTGCAAATAATAATATGAAGCTTTACTATCTACATACCAAAAAAATATAAAATTTGAAAAACCAAATTATAATAAAAAGCACCTTTACACATAATACCACAAAAGCAACACACTGCGCGAGTCATCTGCGGAAATTATTTTTTCTTAATTTTTGTGACTAAAATTATTTTCGCAGACATATGTTGTTAATAAGCCAAGCTTAAGCTTTAACCAACCATCTAATACGCAAATTAATAAATGAACCAAAAAAAAAAGACGGGATCCCTAGGATAGGAACAGTGTGAGGAAGTGGGTAGTATGCAAGGAAAGGAAGAAAAGGTGACGTCGATGATAGCCGTAGCCGGTTCCTATAGAAAGCATCCAAGACGACTGATCTACCTGAAGATTGTAACATTAGTTCTCTATTTAATAACAAAATCTAATTTGAAAACATGATAACTGATGACTTAGTAAAACCCTAATTCATTATATTTTGAATTTGATACCTATATCTTTGAAAGTAATTGGAATATTTAAAGCATGTAATATCGAAACTACGCAAAGCTAATCCGTGCAAGGGATGAAGGGTACACAGATGCGTGATATACCGTGAACTTCTAGCGAGGCGGTAAAGTTGGACATGCCAGCGGCATTGCGCGCGATACACGCATACGAGCCGCTGTGCGACCACCCCGCCGGGTCGATCAGAAGCAATGAAGCTCTCTGCGCAATTTTAGTCGCCGTAAATCCGGCTTTCTCCTTCAAAGGTTGCCCTTCAAAGTACCATTGAATATCTAGAGGCTGATCGCCCTCCGATACCAAACAAGTGACTTGACTGGCCTGCCCCGCAAACAGCGGTGTCTCGAACGAAAATGGGACTATGCGAGGCAATACTGGAAACAACCATAGATTTGGGTTAGATCAATAGGAGGCAGGCAATGTTAGCGACCATTTTAGTGAAAATAATGTGGAAGAGAACGGTGACGGTGAACGGACTTCCTTCGAAGGTGCGACTCGGTGAGGTTAGTTTTCATTATTAACGGTTTAATTCGCAATAAAAGTATTATCATTTTTATAGACGTGCCGTTAACGACGAGAGTCGCTGCGTATTCTGCGCGGCCGGCCGCGTTCTGGACGATGCACGTGTAGTTCCCTTGATGATTCGCGCTCACGGAGTTGATGGTCAGGACAGAGGCGCGCGGGCTTAGCGGCATCGTGATGATGTCTCGCTGGAGACTCGCGTCAAGAGTTTCACTGCTGAACGTCCACGAGATGTCGAGAGGTAGATCACCTTTGGTAGCGACACAATTCACTACAGCCGGGTCGCCCGGGTTGAATGGCACTTCACCGAAATTGAACGGCATTATCAACGGTGGAACTAGGACAGTAAAAATGTTATGATGAAGTGAAAAAGTATAGGAAACAAGAAATTCAAGGGTAGGTCGGAAGCTTAAGAAATTACAGCTATTTTCGCACCCTTTACGACTAATTCGGTTGCATGCGAATCGGTCCCGGCGACATTGTTTGCGATACAAGTAAATAGGCCTGCATGTGTCGCGTCCACGGACTCTATTGTCACCACGCTACTTCTTCGGTCGATGTTGCTAATGCGAACTCCCGGAATAGACTTGGCAGATCGGTTATTGATTGTCCATTCAATTTGAATCGGCTGATCGCCATGAGTTATTATACATTGAAGGGCAAAATATTCCCCGAGAAAAGCCGGTTCTGGGTCGGCCATAAAAGGTGCAATCTTGGGAGGAACTGAAACAAATTTGATCTAAATGACAAAATAATAAATTCTACCGTACGTTCAGAGACTAACCGTAAACTACTAAGTCTACCGAATAAGTATTGCGCCCCGCGCGATTTTCTCCAACACATGTATAGGAACCAGCATGTTTTGCGTCCACGGATTCAATTATTAGTGAACTACTTCTTTTGGAGTTTGTCATAACGTAATGACTATTTCGTTGTGATATTAGTTGTCCATTAAAAGTCCAACTAATGGTGAGTGGAAGATCACCAAAATTTACGGTACATGCCGCCTGCAAATATTCTCCAACGTTTGCGGGTTTTTCACCGAATGAGAATGGCAAAATGTTGGGGGGAACTGGAAAGTCATTATTAATTTGTAATAATAGTGGGTAATTATAATTTTTAATAGCAACCCAATATAAACAAGACACAAAATAAATCTATTTTACCGAGCACCAGGAAGTCATTTATATGCACCATTTATTATCAAAGTGGAGGTATGAGAATGGACTCCTGCTTCATTTTCCGCAACGCACGTGTAGTTTCCAGCATGATCGTGTGATACTGAAGCTATACTAAGGATAGCACTTCTTTCTCCAATGTTAAATACTGTCACTCCTGATCTGGGTTTAATAGGTTCGTCATCAAAGAGCCATTTTAGTTGCAGCGGGTGATCTCCCTCAATAACCGAACATGGAGTAGTTACGACTTGTCCGGAATTCATTGCGGCTTCGCCGAAAGAGAAGGGTTGGACCACAGGAGGAACTAAACAGAAAGCAAGCACATCCGAGCTATAAATTGTTCAAGTACCGATTACGTTAAGAAGCGCCGTATGGCTTGTGGTGCCAGCCTTGTTTGCAGCCGTACACGTATAGTTGCCACTATTTGGCCCCAGAGCGTTGGGAATATCAAGAACAGAAACGCGTTCACTTAATTTCATGGTCTTCACACCCATTCTGTGTGTCACAGGGTATCCTTGGAAACTCCAAGATATATTCAATGGTGTATCGCCTTTCGAAACGTGACAGTCGAGGTGAACAGATTCTCCAGCAAAAACGGCCTCGTCCAATTCGAAAGGTTTGATGTGAGGTACGACTGAGCAAAGAAAATATTTAAAAACGTTAGTAATTCGGGTAAGGCGCATGCTATGACTTGTAACGAAAAATACCCTTGACGTTGAGAGTGGTCGAATATCTGTCTTCTCCAGCCATGTTTCTTGCAATACAGGTGTAATTTCCACTGTGAGCTCCCGTCACGGAGGCAATAGATAAAAAAGATGTCTGTGCTGCCATTTTCATAGTTTCGATTCCCATATGAGTGGATAGATCTTTGCCTTCGAAGGTCCACGTGATAGACATTGGACGGTCTCCTTTGCTGGCGTGGCAGGTCATTTGAACAGATTCGCCATAATATATTGATTCTTCAATCTCAAACGGTAGTATATGGGGAGGGACTGATAAAAGGAAAACAGCGAAATTGATTCTAAATCGGAATCTAAACGTGCAACAATCTATATAGTTAAGAACACTTCTCTTATAGTAGCTATTCTATACTAGGGGATTATATCCAATACCATGAATATTGACGAGAGCAGAGTGATATGCGCGACCGGCGCGGTTACTGGCTGTGCATGTGTAGTTGCCGCTGTGCTGTCCCATGGCAGTCGGGATGCTCAGTACTGACGCTTTTTCCCCTAACTTAGTAGTCGTTACACCCATGTTGTTATGATACGATATTTCATGACCTTGGAAACTCCATGAGATTTGAAGCGGTCTATCCCCTTTTGAGACGTGACATGTGAGGTGTACAGATTCCCCGGCAAATATAGTTTCTTCTACTTCGAATGGAATGATATGTGGAACCACTTAAATAGAAAATAATATATCAAACAATTACAACATGAAGGGTGTAGAGGAAATAATAAAATTAAGGTAACAGGTGGTATGATAAGATAATAAGAATAAAATCTGACATAATTTTAGATACCAATGATTTTAAGAATCGTAGTATAGGAAGTAGCCCCGGCGTGATTTTTAGCGACGCATGTGTAGTTTCCGCTATGGGCTCCAGTGACAAAAGGTAACATCAAGACGGAAGATCGGTCTCCCACCTTCGTGGATGTTCCTATCTCTCGAGATAGAATTTGTCCATTAAATTTCCAGTAAACTTCTAAAGGACTATCGCCTTTGGATATGTGGCACATCATTTGTACTGATTCTCCCGAAAATAGTGCCTGATCGACGTCAAACGGTAGAATATTCGGTGTAACTGTATGAGAAAAATTTGTGAGAGGAGATGATAAAAATATAGAAATGAAAAGTAAAAGCATACGGTGCTTTTAGATATGCCAATAGAACTCATGCTGATTCCATTTGCAGACCTTTAGGCATCGAACCGCTCTGTGACAAACATAAAATAAATCTTTGCTTTAATTAATTAATT
The DNA here is from genome assembly GCA_905333125.1 of Pheosia tremula. Classification (NCBI taxonomy): domain Eukaryota; kingdom Metazoa; phylum Arthropoda; class Insecta; order Lepidoptera; family Notodontidae; genus Pheosia; species Pheosia tremula. The sequence goes on along the minus strand of HG995404.1, from coordinate 5,077,035 downwards.
GTAACTGACCATGAACATTAAGAGCTGTGGAATGATTAGTGGAACCGGCTCTGTTGCTTGCTACGCAGGTGTAGTTGCCACTGTGGCTAGCAGAAGCCGCAGAGATCGAGAGGAATGAAGTCCGTGATGTCATTTTATTTGTCATGATGTCGAAATGTGATGAAGTATTTTCGTACCCATAAAAATGCCACTTGATATTTAGGGGTAAATCGCCTTTAGACACATGACAAGTGAGTTGAACCGGTTCCCCAGCAAACACCGATTCGTCCGCTTCGAAGGGTACGATGTATGGCAATACTGTTAATCCAGAAGGCCAAAATTATTATTGCAGAGTTAAGCGTGCAGCGTGCGAGAGGCTAGGGCAGCTAACGTGGTTTGGGAATACCGTGAACATTCACTGCCGTGGAATGGACAGCTAGGCCAGCACGATTGGCGGCATGGCACGAATATTCGCCGCTGTGGCTAGCTGTCGCACTAGATATTGTTAGCAGCGAAGTCCGTTTGCCAATCTTCATTGTAGTAATTCCTTGATGCGAGGACAAATCCTCTCCATGGGAAACTCCAAGTAATTCTAACTGGAGTATCGCCTTTTGATACATGACAGTTCAATTGTATGGATTCACCAGCAAAAACTGGCTCTTCGGCCGTAAATGGAACAATGTGTGGAGGAACTGGCAGGGGTTAAAAACAAATAAAAGTAAACAAAACGAATATTAAACACTAAAAAGTAATCAATGTACCCTGAACATTTAGTGTTGCTGTGTGATTGGTGCTCGCTACGGTATTGGAAGCTGTGCAAGTGTAATTTCCGGAATGTTTTTCAGTTGCAGCGGGAATAGCTAAAATTGAACTTCTTTCTCCTACTTTTGTGATTTTGACAGCATCTTTGCTTGTAATTGGCTTGTCTCGGAACGACCATTTGAGACTTAATGGCATATCGCCTTTGGGAATGTGGCACATTACTTGTATGCTTTCACCGTAAAAGACAGCTTCATCGAACTCGAAAAGGGATATTATTGGTGCCACTGAAATAGATGGCCATGATAATAATATTAGGTATGCTAGGTTGGTTATATTTTGTTTGGGTCTACATAATTAAAGCCGCTTTTCAAGGACATAGATAAAACAGAACTGAAAAGCACAAACAATTTACCGAGACCAAATACCCATAACATTGAGTGTAGCATGGTGACTAGCTCTGGCGACAATATTAGAGGCGGTGCACGTGTAATTGCCAGAGTGTTTGGCCGTCACCGCAGGTATTATGAGCACTGATCCCCTGTCCCCAGCGTTCATGATGTTCAATCCGGCTAGTAAACTCACATCTCCTCCACTAAAAGTCCACTTGAAATTTAAGGGTTTGTCTCCTTTTGGAACGTGGCACATTACTTGAACACCCTCTCCGAAAAAAACTGATTCGTCGAATTCGAAAGGAGTTACGACTGGTGCCACTGAAATTTATTTAAGGTTGAGCTTAATTTTTTAATGAAGCTTTTATTTAAAGATTGGAAATGGTCAACAACTAAAAAGTACTTTATGACCCGCCAAAGTTACAATAAGTACAAAACCAAAAGAAAATGTTAAACACGCACTAGTATCTACCAGGCAGAAACAAGGTAATAATATTAGATACCGTTCACAAATAATTTTGCAGTAAAATTCATGGAGCCGGCATCATTCCTAACCACACAGGTATAATCTCCCTGATTCTGGTGGCCAACAGATTCGATGTTAAGTTGACTTGAACGTTTTGTGTTTACGAGATTCACTCCAATATCTCCAGTTTGTACAAATTTTCCGTTAAAATACCACTCTATTTTCAACGGTAGATCCCCTTTACTGACCGCACAAGTAACCAAAACCATTTCTTGAGCATTCACTGGTTCCTCTCCGAATTCGAACGGTTTAATTTGTGGGGGCACTATAACAGGATGGATAACAATAAAGGATGCGAAATAACAATAAAATGAATAGTAGGTTCCTAATAATGATGTATCCTGCACTCATTATTCATCCCTTGGATTTCTTTATTTGTACGATTTCTATGCCCTTGCGCTCGTATCACACTTTGTTACACATTCTGCTGCTCTGTAGTGCAAATCAGATCATTATTTAAGTTCTTATAAACCTTCCACACCATTATTTACTCTTTGATTCGCAAACTTTATCATAGACATCAGGAGGATTAGGTAGTCAGGATGAAACAATACATTTACACAAAATAACGATAGAATAATATCGTGCGATATGCTAAGCATCTTTTATGAACTAATTTGTACCGTTAACGTTGAGTACTGCGCTGTGGCTACTGAGACCGGCTTCATTTTCGGCTATACACGTGTAGTTGCCAATGTGTTCGTGTTGGACATTCTCTATGCTTAAAACGGATATTCTTTTCCCATTTCTGGTAATGAAGATGCCATTGCCCGAGTTGAGAATTTGATCGTTTAGTTGCCAATGTATTTTCAGAGGTAGATCACCCTTGCCGACAGTACAAGTAAGTGACACCGTATCACCCGCATTGAGGATATCTTCCCCGAAATCAAATGGTGTAACCTGGGGTACCACTGAAAAATGTCTTTCTATTTCAATTTATTTTAAGAAATATAGTACAGTGCCCTTTATCTTCACATGACGAATTGTTATGCACACAGGATAAAATTGGGAAAATAGGAAGGAATTACAAAATTAAGAACCAAGCGATAAATTAAAGAATGCGATTAATGAACTCTCGAACAAATTTGTATACCATTGACTATCAATTCAGCGGAGTAATTAGCATAACCCGCATTGTTGGAAGCTGAGCATGTGTACACTCCCGTGTGTATAGACGCAACGGAGTCTATGGCCAGACTACTTGATTTGTGACCGATCTTAGTGACTGTGATTCCCTGAATTTCACTAGTTGGTTTTCCATTCAAATGCCAAGTGATTGTGATAGGCGTGTCACCCTTTGTTACCATACATTGGACTCCGACCGTGTCGCCTGCATTAGCTGGTTCCTCTCCGAAGGTGAAGGGATGGATTTGGGGTAAAACTGTTAGGGGAAACCAAAATATTGTAAGCCATAATAATTATTATTAAAAAAGAAAGAAGAACCGTTAACTTCCAGCGTGGCACTGTGGTTGACTTGACCGGCTAAGTTCTCGACGTGGCAAATGTATACCCCTCGATGGGTCCCATTCACGGAATCAATATTGAGTATAGACATTTTTCGACCCATTCCACCAATAGCTATTCCCATTTTATTTTGTTGAGGAATTGTTCTTCCATTCAAGCTCCATGAGAAGTTAGCTGGCAGATCGCCCTTGTTCATGACACATTGAACCGATGCGGTATCACCGGCGTTGGCGGGCTCTTCGCCAAACTCGAAGGGTGAGAGTTGGGGTGGGACTGAAGTTTTCAAAAAGCGAAAAAAATCTATTAAATTAATAAAGAATGAATCGAACCGTTAACGCTAAGGATAGTGGTGTGGTTTGTGACGCCAGCTTCGTTTTTGATTTCACAAGTATAAGAGCCTCGATGAACTGAGCTTACGGGTTCTATGTTCAATATTGACGTTTTCTTGCTGATGTTTGTGAGGACGATGCCGAGAGAGTTACGCGGCTTGATTTCTTCTCCGTTAAAACGCCACGTGAACTTTACAGGGAGGTCACCCTTACTCATTACGCATGACACGGAAGCCGTCTCCCCTTCATTCAGTATTTCTTCTCCAAATTCGAAGGGTGTTATTTGTGGAGGGACTATCACAAAATTATTGATTAGATGAAAAACAAGGATTGAGGTCCGAGGATAATTAAAGTTAAATAATTGAAAAAAGCAAGCTGAGAGTTATTTTTGGAAGTGTACCGTTTACTTCTAATACGGCGCTATGGTTAGCATAGCCAGCCGTGTTCGCCGCAACGCAGAGGTACGTGCCCCTGTGTACGCCACTTACGGAGTCTATGTTTAATATCGAAGTCTTTTTGTTGATCACGGTTAATACGATTCCCATATCGTTATTCTTTTGTACGACTTGTCCATTCAGAAGCCAGGTAATGTTTAAAGGTTGGTCGCCTTTGCTCAGGGCGCAGGATATCGAGGCCATATCTCCCGCATTGGCTGGCTCGTCGCCAAACTCGAATGGCAATATTTGCGGAGGCACTGTATAAAAACTTTAAATTTCGTGTGTGGCAAACGAAGTACCTTTGGCGGGCATAAATATGTTTATCTTATTTATCCTACATCAGTTATTATTATTTTTATTTGTGATGTGATCGTGTCCTGTAAAAAATCTCATTAGTACAATTTAAAATAATACTATAGTTTTGACAATAGTTAGTTTATTTTTCTTGTAGGCTATTATTAATATACTTTAGTTATACTACCTGAAACCGGTAAAATGCAAAACTATGGTATTATCAAAAGAGGAGCCACCGAGTTATTCGATTCTGATAATAAATTTATAAAACTTATCGTTTAAAAAAAATTACGATAAATGCTTAAGTAACTGTAAATACTTTTTAAACTGGGTGAATAATCGTTTACTGGTAATAATATAACTAGTTTAGAGATGGTACCTATTAATCTTAAAAGATTTGTTCGTCTTGTAAGTAATAACCTGCGGCTTTTCACACAAGTGGTCAACATAATAACATTGAACATCACATGTACCAGACACTACTCTACCAACGATCCGGCGAGCCGCTAACTAGACATAATACTTTATACATAGTGGGTGGAAATAATCTTTCAATTATATTGTGAGTGATTCTTAAATTATAGTATATTTATCTTAAACAAAACCAGTAAACGATCGCCTCGATGGATGTTACATTAATAATATTGTAAATGAAATGAATACTTATAAATGCTGCTATGGATATTTTGGATAGGTAACTTAATAATAGCTAGTCTTTATAATAGCAAGTTTTTATACTATTGGCGGCAAAGACAAAAATTCATTTCATTTTATTTCATTAAGTACACAATAATAATATTTCTATGTTTGGTACCTTTGAGTAAGGTTTTAGTATAATAATCACGAATGCGGATAATAACATTTTGGGGTATGCTCAAACTGATTCAATAGTATCATAAAACCGAACGTTTACGTCCATTTGCAAAGTAATTCCAGAGTAAAATTTCTTTTGAAGAATACTTAGTAATGCAATTGTAAATTGATTATAACTTCCATAAATTTGAGGGGTATATACATAGCTATATTTATATCAAGTCAATAGCTGATTAAATAACTGGAGAAAATAGGTAGGTCTCAATACATACCTACTTCGTATGTCTCTGACTTATTTTTTGTTTTTAATATACTTTTATGTTACTGACAGTTTCTCAAAGGTACCAATTAAAAAGACAAATCATGAACTTACCCATGACTTGGACTTCTAGTGTTCCCTTGGCGCTGTATCCTTGTGAGTTCTTGGCTACGCAGGTGTAGGTCGCTTCATCGCTCATACGTTCCACGTTCTCGATCACCAGGGTGCCGTTCGGGTACACTTTCTGTTTTCGGTTGATAGGTAGCACTCTGAAAATTGATTGCAAACATTTTATGTAGGTCTATTTCAGGTCGAGAAATGTTACCTAAATAAATTGGACAGTTTTGTCATTCTTTTATAAATTTCAAAAGGTATATATTTTTAGAATCATAGCGTATCTGCTTAGTACCTATTATAACGTATTACTATTATAGGTATTGTTGTGTTGTACGAACCTGTTATCGCGTTCCCAGACGATGGATTCGATGGGGTACCCGGCGACGGGGCAGTGTACGGTGAGGGTGTCTCCGGCGACGACGGGCCGCTTCTTCATGGGGCGGACGTAGGGCAGGCCGTACACGTTAACGCGAGCTGACTGAGAAGAGCTACCAACCTAGAAAATTACAAAAAAATGTTAAGAGACATCGTATTCAGTCAATATTAAGTAGGGAAGGTGGCACGACGCCATTTTCATATCATCATGTCACATCCATTATTTTATTTATAGTGTGTATTTATTGAATGTTTTATTTCTATTAACTACTTGACATTGGTAAAATACCCGCTAAGTTGTGGGTGAGGCCATATTCATATTCATTTTATTTCAACGCATCTCATTTCGTAAAGAAAGAAGAAGTAGGGAAGGTACCAAATAAAAAAGGTAATGTGATAGGTACCTTGCTAGACGCAATGCATGTATACAAGCCGCCGTCGTTTGTGTGGACCGAAGAGATGTTGAGATGAGACTCGACGTTGCTATCGGCAGTAACGAACTGCCCGATCTGCAGGCGCTCCCCGCTGCTCAGCTTATCGCCGTCGAGCAGCCACGAGATGTCGGGGGTAGGGTTGCCAGATGCGACGCATTTCAGACGGAGCGATGGGCCGGAACGGAAGGTCTGCTCTCCGAAGCTATGACGAATTTGTGGTGGTTCGACTATAAACAAAATTCCAATTAGTACAGTATCCGGCCGTAAATATTGCACATCGGTTATGGAAAAACTTTCGGCTTTGTAGAGCGTCGTCTCTTTCGCTCTTGACTCTAGCCGATAGTCTCTTTCTAAAGCTTAACGTGCAATATTTTCGGCCGGGTGCTGTACATACAATCTGACTGCTTTCTATGGTTTATCGAAATACCTTATTTTTGTGTGCAACCTCGTTACAAGAGATTTCTCTCATCTCACATATTTTCACTAACTCTACAGTTTGTATGACAAATGTTATGTACTCACAACGTCCTCCAAGTTTCAACTCAGCGCTAGCTCCCGCGCTTTCTTGGTCGTTCCTTATAAAGCACTGGTACATTCCTTTATCGTCTTTCTTTACTGATTCGATTCTGTGAACGACAAAATTAGGACTCTAAAATAATTCGTATTACTGATGATTAAAATATTCATGTGTCATGAGGTGAATCCATGGTATCAGTTTTCGTTAAAAAGTCACTTATACCCTATTTATCATATTCAATAACTATACCACTTGATACTATTTTGATGCAAGCTTTTATTATGCCCTAATAGTTTGAAATAACATTTTCGATTCCGTATAATAACGGCATCCAGTTATTATAATAACGCATTATACCTTAAAGTAGCATCGTGATGATTCATATCTTTACTATCCTTGAGCCATGTAATAGTTTTCACTGGATTGCCTTCATATCTGCAGGTGAAAACGGCGGGACGTCCAAAGTCAACGGTTTGGGTCGCAGGTTCCACAGTTGCTTTCAATGGTGCGGTAACAGTCAAAACTGTTTCTACAGACTCGCCTGAAAGGTAAGATGATATTATTATATTAGAACGCTTTCTCAGATGACTAAACAAGTCAAATGAAATTACACGTCGTATAAAACACTCACCACCAACAGAGTTGTTCACAACGCATAAGTACTTCCCGGAATCCTCAACTTTAGCCTCTTTGATAATCAAAGTTCCAGATACTTGTTTTACTCTATCATCTAGGGTAACGGGTTGCTTTCTAGTTGTACCATCAATGAACTTGTACCATCTGTAACAAAGGAGAACCAGTTGAGGCGAAACCAGTTAAGTTCATTCTAAAAAGAGTATAAATGGAGACTGGCGATTGTCCCTCAACAAGAGTTCTAATATGTGAATTTTACTTCTGCTACATCCATATCATCCATAATTGTATGTGGCCAGTATAGCAAATAGATAATTTAAATGGGAAATGTTAGTTCCTATTAGAGCCACCCACCTGAATGCAGGAACTGGATAACTTTGTGCGAGACAAAGAATCGATCCCATATTTCCAATTTTTAACTCAGACTCTTGTAAACGACCACTAGACAGCTTTGGAGGAATACTGTTTGTTGGTTCTTAAAGAATAAACAAAGACAACTAAACTATCAATCCTTCCAAGTGGAATAATAATATAAACATAACGAAGATATTTTTCAAATCATCGTGGTTCCAAAGAAGCGTGATGTTCGCGAAGAATGAAATACGAAACATAAATAGCTAGCCGTTGAGACAAACTTATGATAAGCTACCACCGCATAAACCATGGCTGTATTTGTTTGTAATTGAAAATACATTAAGTGCAGCCTTGACTCACGAAAAGCTCAAAGTAAAGATTAAAGCGTTAAACGAAAGCAAGAACACCCGGACACTTACCAACAGGTGTCTACGCCGCTCAATCGTTACTTTGGCTGGGGACCTTAATAGGGGCGCGCGGCCGGCCGCGATTCATCACGCCTTCATGTCACGTGGGGGCGGGGCAGCCGCCGCGAGACTGCAATAACAACGTGTATCAGTACATAGGAATGATAGGTATGATATGACTACGTGATAAATGAATGCGTGAGATGCCGGCGGCCGGCCGTATATAAGGGCTATACCTCGTTAGAGGTGCGGGGAAAGCTTGAACGTCGCAAAGGAGCGCGAGGCTTTCACCGGCTCGACCTATTTGCCGATTGAGCCCGTCGCCCGTCACCTTTGGCCCGGTCCTACCGGTTGGCTCTGGAACGTAAAACCGTTCATATATTGTGCCTACTCACCTAAACAGAGGTACTGGATATCCAGAAACTTGGCATGTCATGTACGCCACATCAGTTTGAGACACGGTGAGAACTTCCCAACCTTCAAAATGCTTAGTAGAATCTTTTCGAGGTGCAATTTTATTGGTAGGTTCTGTAATAACAGAGACGACTCTTCCATCAAACCTAAGTTCTCGTCCAATTCAGTTAACAGTTCAATAACATTAACAAGGGTCTCAATTGATTTATTATCTTAACCACTTACCGAATCAAAGGCGGCACAAACATTTTGTGCATAGTAATACAACTGAGCCATTTGTTAAAAACCTATATAACTTACTTGCCTAATTAATAAATGTGGAACAAAAACGCACCTTGATAGTGGTACAGGAAATCCTTGAGCAGGGCATAGAAGTGCCAAAGAAGAATGCTGAGGATAATGTATTGTAGCTTTTGGTGTTGATGTTATACTTGGCGCAGCGCTCGCGATTGGCTCTATGTGGAAATTTTATAATAGGTATATAGGTGGGTATTATGCCAACGTAATTCAGTGATGAGGAAAAATAAATATTGCCTTACTTTCCCGACAAGAAACACCCATACAATAAAGGTAAACAATGTGACTTGCCTGAACAAAGGAACCGGGAATGCCTGGGCTTGACATAACAATCCGAAACTTTGGCCGACGGTGCGTACAAAAGTTGTGCTACGTGCGTCCGTCGAAAAAGTAGGTGCTTTAGAAGCCACAGGTTCTGCGAGTTGAAAAAGAGATGCACTTGCCTGAATAATGGGGCCGGATAACTTTGGGCCTGACAGAGTAGAGCAAAGCCTTGATCCACACGCTTTCGAAAAATGCTCCCCATGGACTCGGATGAAAATGTTGGAGATTTAGCCCCAACGGGTTCTATAAAATTAATTTATTGATGATCCATTGAACATATGGAATTTCGCAACTTGCCTGAAGATTGGTACCGGGAAGGCTTGAGCTTGACATAGGAGGGCAAAACTTTGGCCCTTATGCCTCTTTATGGACGATAGAGCGGACTCAGTTGAAAAAGAAGGAGCTTTAGATCCCACGGGCTCTGCACAAAAAATCTCGCACATATTACAATACCTAGATTTTCCCTGTAAAAGGGCAATCAATAACTAGATACTAACACAAGCCTCACACCAGATTATTTTCAATTACCAAACCGAATATTTAAAAATGAATATGTAGGTACAAGACTTGCCTGAAAATTGGTATTGGAAAAGCTTGAGCTTGACATAACATTGCAAAACTTAGACCTTTATGTCTTGTTACGGCTGATAATGTAAAATCAGTGGAGAAGGTCGGTGGCTTGGAGCTAACGGGCTCTGTAGAAAACAATAACGTATTAATTACGACTTACCTAAACAAGGGAATAGGGGACGCCTGTGCCTGACAGAGCAACGCAAAACTTTGTCCGATTTCTCTAACAAATATACTGCCTTTGGAGTCAGACGAAAAGGAAGGAGCTTTAGCCCCAACTGATTCTATAAAAAGAACGATAAATATGAAAAAACGGATCCTACCTGAATATTGGTCGGGGATACCCTTGCGCTTGGCAAAGCATTGAGCCGCCTGAATGAGCTCCAATTTCATAATTGTAAGAAGTTGCAGTGGTAGGAAATGCAGGTGCTCTCGCAGTAACTGGTTCTAAACCAAGACAAAGTTGTCTAAATTATGAGAGACTCACTTGAATATGGGAGGAGGGTGAGCTTGAGCCTGGCATAAGATAACTATGGCTTGTTGTGCCACCTTCGTAAGTGTAGTACTCTTAAATTCCAAAGAAAAGGATGGTGCTTTCGATCCGATGGGTACTGTGACAAATAGTACAAAGTCACAAAAGAATTATAAGTCTGTTTCTTACCTGAATATAGGGACAGGAAACGCTTGCGCTTGACATAAAAGAGCAAAATCTTGTCCAGTTCTACGAGTAATCCCAGAAAATTGCACGTCATTCGAAAATGTGGGGGACTTTGAGCCAACAGGTTCTACAATTGAAAACAAGAGGCTATTTATTCACCTGAATACTGGGGCCGGGAATCCTTGAGCTGGACATAAGATGTTTAAACTCTGGCCGGTAATTCGCACATACCAAGAAAATTTATTGTCAGTAGAAAATGTGGGCGCTTTCGATCCGATTGGTTCTAAAATGGAGTGCAAAACAAACTAAAGGAGGATTATCATTAAGAGTAAAAATACCTGAATATAGGAGTTGGGTGCCCCTGAGCTCGACATAGCAGTGCGAAATTTAGTTTTACTGGTCTTATAAGCCATCCTACATATTTGTCATCAGTAGAAAATGTGGGTGGCTTGGAACTGACAGGTTCTGAAAATTTTGACTCTAATAAGTATTATTAAAAGGTCTCACCTAAACACTGGAACAGGGAAGCCTTGTGCCGGGCATAGTAAAGCAAAACTCTGGCCAGCTCGAATTTCAAACCATGCTAGTTTAGAACCGCTCGAAAACGAAGGACTTTTGGAGCCGATTGGTTCTACAAAGACGTAAAAAAATAAAAAATAGAATACCTGAATAAGGGGGCTGGGTATCCCTGTGCTGGGCAAAGTAACGCGAAGCTCTGTCTAACGTCCCTTACGTACCATGCTCGTTTGATGTCCGTAGAAAACGTAGGACCCTTTAAACCAACAGGTTCTAAAACAAACGCGATTTATAGTTGAGTCTAAAACTCACCTAAATATAGGGACCGGGAATGCTTGGGCCAGACAAAGCAACGTAACACTGGAGTCCTTTGCGTATTCCACAAACTCTATGGTTTTAATTGGAACCTTCGGTGGGGCGCTATTTATTGGCTCTAAAAGAAATAAATAGGTATATTTAAATTGAAACCCATATTTATACCTGGACAGAGGAACAGGGAACGCTTGAGCTGGACACAGCAGCGTTACGCTTGCATTTATAACGGTACTAAAACCTCTAACATTATCCAATGTTGGGAACTTCGGAGGAACTCTGCCTACTGGTTCTGGACATAAACAAATAATTTATTTTGCCTAATGTATTTGATAGTTTGCATTACCTGAACATTGGAACGGGGAAGGCTTGAGCTGGGCAGAGTAATGTGACAGTGTTATTTAAAACTACTTCCGTGATATCTATAACTTTGGTCGCTACTTTTGGAGCAGCGCTACCCACGGGCTCTAAGAAAGAAAATCGGACCGGTTAGAATGTATATTTTGTATTAATATACCTGAATGCCGGGGCAGGGTAGGCTTGGGCGGGACACAACATAGTAACATGATCACCTCCATTAGCGTCAAATGCACGACTTTTATCACCAGTAGTGAATTTAGGCGATACACGACCGACTGGCTCTAGGATAAAAAAGTTTTTAGATTTATTTTTTAATTTTACTTAAAGCTTTACCTGAACAGTGGGACTGGGAAGGCCTGGGCTGGACATAAAATCGTCAAACTTGTATTCAACATAGCGCTGAAACTTCTGGAGCTATCCATCGAAGGGAATTTTGGTGGCACACGCCCGACAGGTTCTAAGTGGACAAGGCCAAAATAAATTGAATGTACCTGAAAAGTGGGGTCGGGTATGCTTGTGCTGGACAGAGCAATGTCACGCATGATTTCGAGGAGAACGTAAAACTGCGTCCCGTTTCCGTTGACGGAAATTTCGGTGAAACTTTGCCCATGGGTTCTGTTTATAGAAGAAATAAAATTTAAATTACCTAAATGCTGGTGCTGGAAACCCTTGCGCAGGACAAAGTAATGGAACGCCGTCACCTGCGTTGGCTATAAACGTCCTACTTATGTCTCCAGTTGGAAATTTAGGGGATACTCGTCCCATGGGCTCTACGAAATTAACATTCATATGAATTCAATAAATAAACAAGTTAGGTATGTCATCTTACATCTTATTGACATCTTACCTAAACATTGGGGCGGGGAAATCTTGAGCAATAAGTGTCATAAGGATTGATCGCTATTAAAATCAAATAGCCTACCTAATATTCTAAGCTTTGAAACTTTGGAGATACTTCTACATAGATTCTCAAGCGAATATAGTACTTATTTGTTATTTAAATTATAATATTATAATTCTAGGTACCTGAAAATTGGGACTGGGAAGGCCTGAGCAGGACATTGTAAAGAAAATGATTTATCTTTCTTGACACCAATCATTGTTCCCATCACAAGAGATGCAAATTTGGGCGGAACCCGTCCGACAGGCTCTACAGATGAAAATAAAACAATATTTTTTCTTAAGAAACATGGAAATATTTACCTGAATAGTGGGGTTGGAAACGCTTGGGCGGGACACTGCAAAGCGTAAGAATCGCCTTTCGTTACCTCAAACATTGTTCCAGTCAATATGGATGAAAACTTTGGAGGTACGCGGCCAACGGGTTCTACAATTCGTTTTAAGATGAATAGTAATAATTTTACCTGAATACGAGGACGGGGATACCTGAGCTGGACATATCAATGTAAACGAGTACCGAGTCTATATATACCAATTGTATAGTTGATAACGTGCGTGACTATTGGCACGGAGGAATTACGCAAAACAACGTTATTTCTCCTCTTACCGGTACATCGGTGCAGGGAAAGCCTGTGCTGTACATAGTACAGCGAGACTGGTGCCCTCGATAAACTGGAAGCCACTGGTCGTCTGCGCACTAGGGAACTTGGGAGGCACCCGACCCACCGGCTCTGCGCATGTTGGGAGAAGGCGAGTTTATGAACGAGAGACAGGGCAATTGCTTGAAAATTGTGTCCTGGTGCGACCTAACAGACCCCTATTAATCTCACAGATACAAAACCGAAATTGACAAAAGAACGCGCGAGTCAAGGCTCTGCAGGGTACCCTATCCCAACATTCAGGCAAGTTATCAATCAAATATAAAGCTTAAATACAAAAAAATATTGCATATTTAAGCCTTAGCAAAATACAATAAAAATAATCTTTTCGAGAAAATATTGACATGACATGACATATGTTTGTTGTTAAACTAGCTAGTAAAATCAATGATGATATTATATTTTTTCAAGATTACCATTATTGTACTCAAGATGTTAAAAAACTAATTAAACATTCTCAGTAGGTAAGTAATTAAGTGTTTCTGGTATTACATTTAACATTATCGACGAACTTTTTGAAAGGAATTGAAAAAAGTAGGCAATCACATAACCGAATGAACTAATCTTTACAAGTCTATTGAGAATATTTTGGACTCATCATAACATTGTATGCAGTCATAGTACCGGAGTTGTTCATTGCAAAATTGAGTTTACAGCTATACTATATACATAAGTATAGGTATATAACTTATTGATATGCTACAGATGGGTTAATGCAAAGTGTAAAATTATATTTTTCACTGGTTACTCGACAGTGCAATGATCTTTCCGCTGTATAATAGCGTCATAAATTCATGTTCAACGGATGATAGGTACTAATTAAACTATAAATGTTTGTAAATTGAAACGAAAATCTAGTTCTCACAGCTCCATGAATTGATGTCACTTTTATGAGCCAAATTAAAATAATACAAGAGTAAACTTACCGGTGATGACAAGACGTCCTTTAGTCGCAGATAGTCGGGTTTCACCGGTTAATCTGTGTTTTGTTCTGCATTGATATGATTTGTAACCGTCCTCAGGTCCTACATCACGAATATGTAATTCTCCAGATGGAAGTACAAGGTATTTTCCCTCTGTTGAAAAATTAACAATTGTTGAATAAACCCGTAAATGTATAAAAAGATAAAAAAAAAATTCATTATGTGCAACGCAACATAGAGTTACGATTTACTTATAAAAATCATTGCATGCATTAAAGTCTAAGGAAGTGGGAAAAGGGAAAAAGGTAGGCCGTAAGGCCCTTGGAACCACAGGAACCCATTTAAGGAACACAACCCTAAGCCTCCTATACCCTAACGATGGACACTATTAGTGGCATTTGAATACAATACAATGATATACCTATTAAACTTTGCGCCCAAGCTAAGAGAAGACAAACTGACAGGATAAATAAAGGCATTAATGGCCTAGCGGAATATCATCGTACCATCCAGGTAGTCTGCCGAATCAAGTTTGATGTCAATTGCTTCGTCGCCCTCGCTGATGATCCAAGAGGAAACAATGACGTATTCAGAGACAAAGCTCGGTATGTGGCATTTTAAAATAGCGCTATTTCCCCTCAGAACGTATTCTTCCATCAGATTGACGGCATATGCCTGAGAAACCACTGAAACAATATGAGACGAAAATAATATCGCTTATTTGAATAATAAATCAGATTCCTCACTTAAACCCCTAAACGCTAAGGGAGTGAGGATATAATATGTCGGACGTTAAAGCGGAAAGGTTAAGATTGAGGAAACGTGGCGAAAAGTATGTACCGAGATCGAAAGAAGCGTTCGTCTTAATCTCTTGCTCTTTATTGCCTTCGGAGACTATCCAGGAACTCACTGATACGTATTCTGATACAAAGCTTGGGATCTGACACTTAAGGATAGCGGCATTTCCACGCAAAATATACTCTTCCCAAAATTTCACATCATAATCTTGAGATGCAACTGAAATATCCAAGATAGAAAGAAATTATAATCACAATGCAAAATCAGCTTAGACTGGTGTTAACTTCTGTCGAAAAATATGAGCGGTAAGATCGAGGAGCATTCGTGTCGAATTAGGTTTTCGATGACTAGTACAAAAGAAGAGGAAGTGCGGAAAGGATGTACGAAGTCCTAACATTTACAAAAGTTTATGTTACCCAAGTTAAATTTGGAATCTAAATTTATCTCCATTTCGTCTTCTTCCCCTTCAGATATTATCCAGGAAGTGACCGTGACATACTCGGTGACGAAACTTGGAATGTGACATTTTAATATGGCGGCATTCCCGCGCAAAACATTTTCTTCCCATAGATTTACTGTGTAGGATTGGGAAACGACTGCAATAACAAAAATATAATGTACTGGATATGAAGAATGATAGGCATCAGAGGCTCTAATTCTAAAGACTTTCATCGAAGGAAGGGAAGTCAAAGGGAAGTGTTTTCTGGAAGTTAGTTTATAAAATACCTAAATTAACCGATTCATCTAGTTTGATTTCTATTTCATCAACGTGTCCTTCAGATATAATCCAAGACGATACGGTAACATATTCTGTTACAAAACTCGGTATGTGACACTTGACGACAGCGGAATTGCCACGCAGAACATTCTCTTCCATTAAATTCACGGTGTACGCTTGAGATACAACTGTAATATTGATTTTAATACGAATATTTAACGACATTTTGTACAATTTATAATTTTATACATGAGTAGAAAGGAAGGAAGTTTGGGTGAGATACAGTCCTATAAGTATACCCAAGTCAATGGATTCTGCTTTTATTTCCAGTTCATCAGTATCTCCTTCCGAAACAATCCAAGATGACACACTAACGTATTCTGTCACGAAGGTTGAAATATGACATTTGAGAATGGCGGCGTTTCCACGTAAGACGCTCTCTTCCATGAGGTTAACAGTGAAAGCTTGTGTAACTACTGCAAAATAGATTACCAGGAGAATGTGTGAATTTAATCACTATTGTAAGGGCACAAGGAAAGGACAATAATAATGGTCTAAGTTTCGTAGCTAAAGTACCCTCTTTATCAAAAGTATTCCCGCTACTATTAATTTCGACTTCACCATCTCCTTCAGAAATTATCCACGATGCGACTGACACATACTCCGTCACAAAACTAGGAATCAAACATTTCACGATGGCGGAGTTTCCTCGCAATACGTTTTCTTCAACTAAATGGACTGTGTACGCCTGGGACACAACTAGAAAATCAAAATAACTACATTAAACTATGTAGGTTCATTGGCAGGTTACCTTCGCTTAAATTAGAAAAGATGGGACAGGATACAGATGATATAAAGATTGTGTTTGGTATGAAATATACCGTAATTTGCATTCAAGCTATATTCTGCTCCCTCGGTATCGTGCCAAGTCGCTACTTGTACATGATCAGATACAAAAGACGGTATGTGGCACTTAAATACCGCTGCATTTCCCCGAATTACATATATATCGTACACCTGCGACTCGTAGAATTGATTAACGGCTGAAATGATTATAATCGTACATAAGATGTAACTCGATGTATTGAAATATATATCTATACAATAAAGATACATAGATTGATCTATTTAGGGATGTAGTGGAGTGCGGATAGGAACAATTGGGGCCGCGCGGTACTCTCGATTACCGTAATTGCCCCCGGAGCCGTTGAACGAAAACGCAGAGAGAGAATCATTGTCCATCACCCATTCAACGACATGAACATAATCCGCCACAAAAGATGGAATTGTGCACTTAACAATAACGCAATTGCCTCGTAGGACGTCTTCGTCGGTAACGCGAGGTTCATAAGATTGATGTACCACTGTGAAGGTTAAGAAAGAGTTTTATCTGTATATGGTAGAATTGAATATGTTTTTACGGCTGCGGAAAATTATAAGGAATCAGGGATCGGGAACAAGTCTTATTTTTATGATCGTGTAAGGATTACTACCAGGGTCAACGTTCGCGTATTCCTCTGAAGAAACTGTGTTATTATCCATAATCCAAGCCACGACATGAACGAAGTCAGCAACGAAAGATGGCACGATGCACTTGAGGATGGCAGTGTTACCGCGCAAAACGAATTCGTCGTTAACTCTAGCTTCGTAACTTTGCAGCACAGCTGTGACAAGTAATTTTGAGGATTAAGGGATGAGGATTCTCAAATTTTACTGTTACTAAGTTATTGGATGATACCCTCGTTATTGTTGGGATGATAAGTGCCTCCCTCGCTATCCATCCACATTTCAACATACACAAAATCGGAGACGAAACTTGGCACTTCGCATTTCATAATAGCTGCGTTACCGCGAATGACATACTCGTTGTCAGCCTCTGCTTCAAAAGGTTGCGATACCACTATACAAAACAATATTGTTAATTCAGGTCGAAACAAACAAAAAATACGGGAAATCTGGAATAGGAATGGCGTTCAGAACATAACAATTATTTTCACACTGTACCCTCGGATGTATTTGTATTGTTTATTGTGAGTATTTGTCCGTCATCCATAAGCCACGATTCAACATAAACGAAGTCGCTAACAAAAGATGGAATCTTGCAGTGAACAATAGCAGCGTTCCCTCTAATCACGTACTCGTTTTCGGCTTCGGTCACGTAATACTGCGATACGACTGAAGAATAACAATTAGATACTTAGAGGAGAACAGTGTATAAGGTATAAGGAGTTGGCGTGAGTGGGTTTGGGAAGCATGACTAACATGCTTGGTAACTTCAAGCTATAATACCAAGATCATCTGAATGACCAATCACTATTCCTTCTTCGTCGATCCACGCTTCTACCTTTACAAAATCAGCGACGAAAGAAGGAATGGAACATTTCAGAACTGCGGCATTTCCCCTTATAACATATTCTGTGAGAATTTCTGCTTCGTAGAACTGATTGACAACTGGAAGGAGAGATGATTCTTTCAGTTAGCTGAGGAGTTTTTCTAAGAAGGAGAGGAGGGATTAGGAGAACAATGGATGACGAATTCCTAGATTAGGTACCGATATCATCAGTCGGCAAATATTCGCCGCCTTCAGAGTTGACCCAAGCTTCTACTTTTACGAAATCCGCAACAAAAGAAGGAATGTTGCATTTAAGAACAGCAGTGTTTCCTTTGATAACATATTCTGAAACCACTTCAGCTTCATAGTATTGAGATACAACTGCAAGTAAAAAAAGTTGATGTAGCGAACTATTAAATGGACAGGATACGGAATATATGAATAGGAGATAATTAGGAACATTGATTGCGGTGTTTTTATTGGATGTGGCATCATCTCGTACCATCGCCTTCTTTGTTTTCGTCGAGAGTGAAAGAATTCCCAGATTCATCCTGCCAGGAAACAACACTCACAAAATCTGCTACGAATGAAGGTATAGAACATTTGAGAATAGCAGAATTTCCACGAATCACATATTCATTGTTCACTTCTGATTCATATTGCTGCTGTACCACTGTGAAATATGTAGTTACTTGCGTTGTAAATATATTATTTTGAAAGAACGGAAGTGGAATAGGCGTTAGGTGGATGGAGCAACATGGTGAATAAAAGATGGTGAGGGATTAACCGTAGTTCTCGCTGGGTAAGAAGTCTTCATTGTCGTTAGTGTGCCAAGAGAGAACCTCAACGAAATCCGCTACGAACGACGGAATCTGACATTTGAGCGAAATGCTGTTCCCCATAATTACATAATCCTTGTTAACATCGGTGTCATAATGTTGTGCGACCACTTAAGAGTGAAGAAACAATGAATATTTATTTAGTTAAATAAATATTGAGGGGGTTGAACAATTATAAAATGATGATTCATTGCAGTTTTGGAACGAAGTTCCTTATTTAAACATACACATCTAAAAAAAATATTATGCAAATATGTAAAGTACCTACCTACTTTCATTAAATTAAGGTCAGTAAGTATACATATACATACATGTTCCAATAAAGTTTCTTAAAATTCAGAAAAGGATTTTCGTAATGAGTATTAACATACTTACTTAATAATTGTGCAGAAACTTAACTGGAACAAGTTTTCTTTATTGTGTTGTTAATAGCAGAGGTTGAAATCGAACGCCTAAGATGTAGTCCTTCACTTAACTACAATTTTGATTATTTAATTGACCGTATTTGGCCTTGGGTCATAAAGGGCAGCGCCCTGTGATGGGCAATAATGGCCGTTTATATTCAATTCAACCAACAGCTAGATACAACTCCTTTATAATTATCAATCTTGCATTGTGAGTCACAGAAGCATCAACGCATCGAATATATAACAATGGTTGATGTCCAGTAAATAAAAGCTCATAATTACATTGAACATGTTTGTTTACTTATAATCAACTTGCATGCGATAAGCGAAAAATAACAATTGGAATTTGTTATTTTCTCCCTTATCGCATTAGAAAAAAAAATTAAAATCTCAACAAAAGTTCATATTTTTTCTTGTGGTCAGATTGTACTATCGTTGGTATTTTAATTATAAACTACCTACTTAAAATATGACTCAATGATAGGGGGTGACTAAATGATACGTACTTAAAAGTTTGTAGATGAAGAGATCGGTCGTGGACATAAAATATCATCGTGTAGATCCATAGACAGATCACGATCAACGACGTCATTTATTGATGCCAGGGAAGCCGATTTTAATTATTTATGACAACTAAAATTTCATGGAATTACTTAGGGCCCAATTGCGCGTTCGACTTATCTTAAAAAAAATCTAAGTATTCTTAAAAATTATATGCATCTGTAAAATCTAATTTTGATAATTTTAATTATCAAATGACTTGATCATAAAACTTGTTCATTGTGTGAAAAGTTTACTTATCATATACAGTTAGAGGACAAAAGGTTACGGTAATTCTTACCGGCGCGGACGTTGACATCTCGGGAGTGAATGGTGCCGACGGAGTTTCGTGCGAGACAAGCGTACACCTGAGCGTGGACTTCCTGACGATAATCCTCGGCACGGAATGGAGGGAATAAGAGGTTGCCGTTCGCTTGCACCTGGAAGCAACAAAAATAATTTAATAGTACTGTACAAGAGTTAAACATGCGAAGTGGCTGGAGTTGGAATGGAGAGGCACATGACTGTATTACCTGTCGCAATCCGGGGACATCACCAACAGCGCTTCCATCGGCTCGTACCCAAATTATGTCAGGGGTTGGGGATCCACGTGCTGCGCACTCCACTGTTGCTCCGGTCGTATTGCTGAAATCCACTCGGTTTGCAGGTTCCTTCATGAATATCGGTCCTATAGTTTCGTCCTCGCATAGCACTGACCCTGCAATGTATAACGTACGTAATTAAAATATTATCAGGTATAAAAGACTTAAAATATTTGGATCTTTTGTTAGAATTTATTATGACTAGTTGTCCCGGTGAACTTGGTACCGCTTCAGATCTATGAGAAAACCTATTTGTTTCATGTTTTAATAGTTACTCTGCTATTTGGGGGCGTAGGAAAATTTTAAAAATCTCAGATTATTAAAATCAGCCCAACCTCTCTTGACTTGACTCATTAGCTCTTTACTGTTTTGTTATTTCGGAATATTGTCAAGATTATTTACACTTTCAAAAAAATATCGTAGGCGCAACGATTTTCCCTGTTATACTTATAAAAACTTTAATAAAAACTCATAAACCTTTCATTCAGGCTCGGATTGTTCACTGCTACAATCTAGTCTGGGATGTTTATGCAGTACCTGTTCTGCTCGCCTCAGCACAATAACATTCTATATCATTCATATTTCAAATATATGGGATCATTTCTACGAACTTCTAAAACAGATTCTATATTTGCCTCCAAAGCACATACTCGTAACTGTTCAGTCAAGAATTTCAAACGTGCAAGCTAGGATCTTAACATACTCGACCTAGTTTATTATGAAGCCTGGAATAAGCCGTCGCGAGCGACTAGCGACCTCGCGGTTAACAACTTGTCACCCCGCCCGCCTCACTGCTAGTAGATGACGCTAACTAAATGTTAATTAGTGACCCCATTAGGGCGACTTACTTTGGAATATACAATATACATGTACCCTAATATCCTGTGCAGTTAAAATACATAATTAAACGTTTTTATCACGGTGAATGGAAACACGAACATTTGAGCTCATCTAGGTATTTATTGAATACCCGGGATAAGAAAAAACATATTGTTTACATTTCTTGCATTGCATTTGTTTATAGATAATTCGTTAGACGTACCATTGGCATTAATTAATAAGTACCTACATGGTTAAAATCTTTGTTAAAAATAAAAATAAGAGAGAGATTAATAACAGGATCCTGTTATGTTTGCAGTGTAATTATACACATAGTGAGCTATTTTTTTGCAATTTTATTTTTATACGCGTTTGACATCAAAATTTTGTGGGTACAGATTCAAATATAACGTTCCATTTTTATTATTAGTACTTCTGGTGGTAGACAAAAAATAGCAACAAAGGGAACAAAAACGCGAAGGCGTGTGGCGTGCCCGCGACAGATGTGCTCCCGCGCATGCCCCTGATTGGTCGGCTCCACGACAGATGTTTTCAACTTCACAACCTGACCGTACAGACCGACTCAAAAGAGATTTATCATACCAACGGTAACGATTTTTAAGAATTAAGTTTATAAAATTTCTAGTTTTGATATCGACTCACTCACTTAAAGTGCAGTAAATGGGTAAGTATAAGTACCCATTTACTGTTATAAAAAAATTGCTACTTACTTTTACAAGTATCCTTAAACTATAGAGCGAAAGTTTATTATCAGATACTGCTTATCGCGTATACCTAATAACGATATGAGTACTTTTTTAAAACCACAGATTGGGCATTTTACCAATCGCCACCATTCTTTTATTTTTAGATATTATACCTAGTGTAGGCCTATTATAGACCATACCTATTTAGTTATATGTATTTTTTTATTTTAAATTAGGAATTAATTGATAACAGTGATTACATTGTGTTCATAGTACCCGATGAGCTGAATGTATATTTATTCGTAGATAGTACCTATAAACGTAAGAATTCATTGGTCGATAAGGATGCGATAACATGGTGTTAGCAGCTGATTACAAGGTTAAAGAATATTGTGTTATTTTACACGCTGGCTGCTATGTATTAGCTTTCGTTCTTTTATACACGCCGCAGCGTGGCACTAAGGCCGTTAATTTAAGAAAAGATGTTGGATATCCCCACGGTATATCGGATAAATAACTGGCATACATATTTCATTATCATAAGCCTAGCAATAATAGCCAAATGCGGAGACATTAGCCTCGTGTTGCCCAAGTCTTGGTCTTGTTTTGAAGTGTTCTCAATAATGTTAATAAATAATTTATTTATTGTTTAAGTACTAACTTTAGCGACAACAACAACATGCAATGCTAATGATAACCTACCCGTCGTAGCTAGTAACCTACTAATTAGCTTATCTCAAGTTATCTGAAGGGCCGAAGAAGGGTAAATTAAAAGTTAAGTTAAATATGTTTCAACAATTTGCTGATAGAAGACTAATTGTATAGGCATCAAGTGGCTACGGGAACTCAACAACGTTACAAATTGCATTAGGAAATAACAATCGTGCCTACTGACTCACGGATTAATATTACTATTACCATACAATAGAAACTTCCTTGCGAGTCAGTCGGTTTGGTAGCGAGCGAGCTATCATTATTACCGAGATGCGAACGTTTTTTAATCACGTCATCTATACATATAAATAAAATTGGAGTGTCTGTTTGTAATATTAAAATAACCGCTTTTTACTAAGTGCATTTGGATGTATATACGTTACCTATACCGAAACAACATTTTTTACAATTTTTGTCTGTCTGTCTGTCTGTCTGTTTGTTCCGGCTAATCTCTAAAATGGCTAGACCGATTTTGACGGGACTTTCACTAGCAGATAGCTGATGTAACATGGAGTAACTTAGGCTACTTTTATTTTAGAAAAAAAAATATGATCTCACGAAAAAAAAATAAAACCAATGTTGCAGCGCAGCGCCTGATTAAGTTTGATAGCAACAACTTGCAATGCGTCCCGCGGGCTCAGAATGGGCGAGCAGGCTGTTGTCAACGGTTGTCTTTGTTAAATACCACGCGGACGAAGTCGCGGGCAACAGCTAGTCTGATATAAAATGCAAATGTACCTGTCGTAAAAGTTCAAGGTGATCTGCGCGAAGCTTTAAATTTTTTTGGCCTCAATTTTTGTCTTCAATGTTGTCATGTTTATGCCTTTCGATTCCAATGTCGATTATTGACGATAAGGCAACAGAACTAGCACGCAGGTCAAGACAAAACCAATCTAACGCATTACGTCGCACGAGTCGCTCTCTCCCTTCCGTAATTGATACGAGGGAATGAGACAAAATCGACTTATCGAGCATTGTTTTGTCACAGTCGGCTGTGCTACAAGCCCTGGACGCAGCTGAACATAGTTAAGACTATCAGTTATATGTATTCATTATAGGTTAGTAGTTAGACGAGGCACTACTTTTAAAGTAGATTGTTATACTTACATTAAGCTTAAAAAACTGAGACCCATGAAGATGCATTATTTTAAAACGGTTTCAAAAGAGTCCCATCTACATCTACTATATAATATATCATACACTTCACGCCTAATATACCTTAAAGGAGCCAAAATAGCGAGGATATGACGCCTCATACTCTATGACTAGTGTTCGCGATCACATGAAATATGAATTTTAGAATATTTATTCAATAAATTACTCTACTATTAATCTTTCAATAGAGTTTTAATTTTATACCGATATTTATTATTCTTATTTGTTGTTTTCATTTTAGTTTGTCTATCAAAACCGTGTTAGAAGCAGACAATTATAATACAATTGAGAAAGTCCAAGTAGCCCCTAATTAATTTATATCATCAATTATATCAATTATTCTAAATAGCGACTTATATTATTTTTTGTTGTAAAAATGGTGCACGGTCAAAAACGGTATCAAAGTATTCTGCCGAAGTGTTCATGTTGAGAATTCCAAAAACCGAACGGTATGTCGCACGTCAGCGGGCTTTGATTTGAATTCCTAATTTAGAAAACAATCAACCGTTCAATTGAATGTTGCCAACGGAGAAAATAACGACACTTCTTATTATGAAAATTGTCTTCATTGACTTTTAGCTGGCGGCTCATGCTAGGTTTATAGTTTAATTATTATAATTAAAGGTATTTAACATTTTTTTTGTTACTTACTTGTATATATTATTTATCATTGCTTGATGCTATTCTTTAGCACGATCGATGGAAATTAGTAGTCGACAATTATATCAATCAAGATAAAAACTAAAATCTCAAAGAAGATCGCTGTAAAATTATACTAATAGCATGACCTTCCTGTGCGCATTAGTTGAGTAAGTGTCTTCGTGACTTCGTAGGTGGTGATTTAAGTTTTTATTTTACATTCCAAAAGGACCTTTACTATTGCCTAGGGTAAAAATACAATATACTCGGCGTATTGGCTATTCCGATGGCATCCTTTCAGTTTCCGATATCGTAATATCCTAAATGTTGACCCGAACCTATATCACCATGTTCTAAGTTCCATCAAATTTTGTTTAGTGGTTTCCCATGCGTGATGCTCGAACAGACAAATAGAACATTTAAAAAAAGGGCGATTTCGGCTTTTCTGCCACAAATGTGATTGCAAATTGTTTTAAAAAAAATTATGATCGGTACAGACATCACCGATTTACAGTCTTATTTTATATAGAATATACATGGGTATATCATATAAACCACATGTAAGATTAAGCCATATAGAACATCATAAACATTCAGGAATATTTCACACTCACGAACTACAAACTATAAATCTATTTGTGGCCGTTGACCCGACGAAATTCCTTGTACTATACAGCTACTATACTTATACTATCATCACCTATCCTTATCTTTTGTTTCTCAATGTGTTACAAAACAGCAGTTGCGTAGAACGTGCTTTAGCAGGAATTTTTCAACTTTAAGGCATGACTGTAATTTATACATTTATTAAACCTGAGGTGTATTGCGGGCTCCTATTTTTGTCGTTAACGAAATAACGATAAAGATACTACAGAATCTTTGACACTATATTAATAGCATAGATGACTATTCATGCGCAATGGCATTGGTTTGAAATAACTCAAATAATTATGTCCTGCATAGCTGCTTGGGGCGTCTTCCATGTCATGTAAGACGCGTTAAAAGTGAGCAGGTCTCAAATTTTACTTGCGTTTATTATTTGAAATCAGGCTATCTATGACCGATCCAAAAAGTTGCTGGGTCATAAGTTTCATAAAAATAAAAATATTTATTATAATAATGTAAAATTTATATTTGATCTACATGACTACGATGGTAACTAAAGAGGCTTTGTACTTCCGTTGTTACTTGTTAGTATAGTTGCGTAATAGAAAATAAGCATAGATAATGCCTTTTGTAAAGTGAAGGAGGAATGCGTAGACGCATACCAAAGTAGAGGCCTTCTTAATTAAAAAAAGGCGGTTTGCCTCTGTATTCTAACGGCGGCTGCGGCTAACGAAATATTTCGCTAAACGCTCAATTAGTTGGAAGGACATTTCGACAATGGGTGCCAGACAGACAAGCACGTACCTAACAAATATTGAAATATTAAGGTATTATAATAATATAGGGACATTAAAAGTAACCTTAGCGAGTGTAGTTTACTACAGAAGGCCATGATAAAAAGTATACGTTTGAAAATAGTTCGTAATCTCCCATACTAACTTTCAATGTGGTGTTTTATCCATGAAGCTTGGAATGTAAAACGTTAAATATAAAACTAGCAATGGGCAAAACAATACACGATACTGGGTACTTTGTTTTGGTATGTTTAATTTACGCCGACCTAAATATGAAATGCCTGTTTCTACAATAACAAGCAGACATAGATGTTGATGTTACTTAACAATGTCCGGTCGCAGGCGTCTTATAGGAATCATTTTCATATGGAAAACTACAATATCCGATATCGGCAATCACGCGTTGCTTCGAACCTTATTTGGATACGTACAAGACTGGCGGGCGCCGGCTAGTAGGTACTAAACGGCCTAGGGCGGCCAAGGTGGCTATAGTCCGCCTTTGCCTTTATTGTATTTTGGCGTCATCTTAAACTTTGAGTTTTAAGTGGGTAGGTAAGTAACAGGTAACATTATTAACGCAGACTGACCCAAAATTCACTAGTTTTTACCGAAGTATATGAAAATAAAACATGGAAGCTTTTGAAAGGCATAATGTTTCAACACTCGCCATGTGGAGTGGTAGATCCCTGTGTAGTATTATAATTTTCAATCAACAACTACAAAATTGCATTAAATCTCAAAGGTTGAAAAGGACCTACCCATTTTACCCAGTATGAAATAGAATAGACGTAATAAAGCAAACAGTAAATACTAACTAGTTTCTAATGTCGTAAATTTTCTACAAGACATTACAATTTACGTACTAATAAGAAACAACTCAAGTATTTATAATGTTAATTTCTTCAGTCATGAAATAAGCATTTTTCTTATGTTTCTACTCAATTGATGCAAAACCAAAGACAAATTCAGGGTCGCGACCTTCAACATGTGCTTCGAAAGGGCAATGTTCTACAGGTTTTATGTGAGACCTAGCATTAAAACTGGACCTGGCAGCCTCACCCACGCTATTTTATGTACGCAATACATATCTACGAGACGCCGACACCAGTCAGCGCAGAACTTTAGAGAAAAAATAATAACTTGAATGAATCACCATGACTACTTACCATAACATTTATAATTACAGAATTGCATCATGCCGAGTTATATTGTTGATGCTAGGTACCTAAGGGGTCATGTTTATACATATAGTATGTTAGTATTGCCTACTACAATATAAACATCATTCACAATTAATGTGCCTACTTACTACTATTTGTAATTAAGTAATTATAGTTATAAATGTAACGACATGACTCTACATAAGAAAAGAGAAAAGCAAGGGTGAATTGTGACGCGCAAATACTGGTTTGTTGCCCAGCCGCTGCTGTATCGACCCGCTACGTCACGGGGGTAACTTCCTTGCCCTCCGCACGTGCCCTTCCCTAGGGGGAGGGCACCCACACGCACGCATTGTATACAACCTATATTATTCATAATTATCTACGTTTAGTATATTAATATTGACCACATATTTTGAAGAAAATTCTGGGAACAAAATATGTATTTAAAGTAACAGTTTTGGCTGCTTAAATGTACACTACATCATGTTTGAGATGTTTTCGTCATTTAATTCGAAGTTTGTTATCAAATATTGATTTCAAGTAACATTTACACATTATTATAAAAAATCTGTATGTATAGTTTACTCACCTATAGCGGCCAGTGCCACGAGGGCAGTGAATCCAGTTATAGCCATGTTATTACACTTGGACACTTCACAGATCACTTTGGTCACTTGCAAAACTTCCACAAAAAAATAAAGTCGAAGTGCCGCTATGCGGCTGGGCTTCGCCCGATTCTGAAACAAACAGAAAACCATGGTTATTGTCAATGTTCTAATAAAAAAAAAAATAAGTACACAACATAGATCATAATGGAAACAACATGTATCTAGCCATGCAATTTATAGATACATCTATACTTAGATTACTAGATAATGCTGATATCTAATTCCTATTTTTATAAGAACGCACCTAATTGCTTACAAGCTATGATCGATGCTGCTAAGACCTGAGTGGTTTTAAAATAGAGTACTTCCTTTAAGAACTTGTGCACTACGTAGGTAAGTATTGTAAGTATGTTTCAACTTCTTAATAATGTTTTTTTTTTCCTAAGCATTTAAAACAAAAATACTCGTGTTTAAATTATTTAGTAATGGTCGGGAGGGCAGGAGAGGTCCGGAAGTCCACTCAGTCACGCAAGGATAAACTAATTCTGTACAGTTTGGGCGCGTACCTGCTCCCTCGTTTTGTTAATTCGCTTTTACTGTTATGTTTTAACATTTAAATACTTAAGTCAACATGATGAGAAAAAGCTGGCATTGTTTTGTTCCTAACGTTTGCAAATTCAATGCAACTAATTATCAATAGGTACCTACAGACCGACAGAGTTCAAGGGCGTTCAACTGTATTTCTGTCCGAAACGAGCATCATGTTTAGTATCCCTTTCCTGTAAGTTAATTCTCATGGGGAGATGTAGACGGATGAATCCATTACGTAGCGAATTACATTTTGTAATTACTTTAGCTAGACCATTGCAGGCTGCCTTAACTCTTACGGTTATTTTGAAGTCATTACGTACATTATATATACTCACCTTAAACTATAAATAGATGTATACCGTAGATAATGTGTGGTAAATACTATTATTAATAGCCATCGAGCCATATGTACGTATCATCAAAATTGTTTTGTCTATCATAGTTAAATACTGTATAAGTAACTACCTTTACTCAACCAAATATGCAAGTAATATGAATTAGTTATTAAAATATAGAACTATTTAGTCTAGGTCAGCCGGTCCAGTAAATGGCGTAACAAACATAGTGCTTATACAATTTTAACTGAATGCTACAACTTCAAACACTTGGCAAATGATGATGACATGACATCATCGTGTGAATTTGTAAACCGACTCAATGTGTAATCTAGGATCTCACAACCATAACCATGTCTGAATGTGCCGAATATTAGTTTTAGGTATATTAATTCAAATAAGTTTATTTATAATCACTTTCCGGTTGCAACAATTTTAACGGACAAATCAAGATATCTGTTCATTCATCAGTAGTCGACTGGTGCCGATAATCAATATGCCTCGGATGTCACAACATAATTGGCCACAGGAGGATGTTAATAACCATGATGGCTTAAGCAATAACGCGTCCGCATAACAATGTAAGTAAGTATTAATGGTGGTAATCGTTCGATGGTACCCTTAACCGCAGTCAGCATGTCCACAGTACAAAAGTAACCTCGTGCATGAGTGACGGAAGACTATTTCGGGCACCATTATCCAGAAATGGCTACGCGCCGCTCGTGTTTGGATTAAACGAGTGAACGTTTCGGTACGTAGGAACGTATACCAGCAGAACGTGAAGTGAACTATTTATTAAAATGCTTGAATTTCTTCCACTATGACCATGAGTTGGATTTTTATACAAAGTAAAATATTGTTGTTTCTAGTTCCTTACGCATTTCTGTCATTGAGCAAACTTTATATACATGGATGATTTTATAAATACCAAACAAAAAAAACTTGTGCTATATGATGACCAGGACCCAAAAAATAAAGTATGCCTTACAATTATATGTTTTGTAAACAATATCCTCATATATATAATTACCTGTTTTGTGTTTATCACCTTGTCGCAGATATTGCAATTTTAATATCTTATCTGATACAATCACAGGATTCGTATGTAGAGCAACATAGGTAACTGTATTTGACATTGAAATCAGTCATTAAATAGGTACTTACAACTACTAAGTACATTATTATTTTTATACAAATGTCTATTATATTGCACGGTTTTTGTACCTAAACAAGTAAATCAATATTCCAGATAGATTGCCGGATATGTGTAGATATTACTATAAATATTTGGTTCAATAGGATCGCCTCGCCTCGCCTCTCACTTCACAGCCGTCTGGGATGCTGCAATACCAGTCCCCTCCCCCTTAACATTCCTTCCCCTAAGTGGAGATAGCGAATTCCATTCCCTATACTTGCGAATATCCCTCCTACGCAGGAAGACGTTACAGACAGCATTCGCTAGGATATTGATGTAGGTGGGCGCTCGGATTTCACTAATATTGAAAACCATATACACGAGAATGATATTAATTCAAAAGGATATATGCTATTTAAGCCCACCCATTGTCATGAATTGCGTGTAAATGGTGCAGTTACCCAACAATGGATATTAATGTAGGCACTTATCAAATTTATATATAGTATAGGTAGGACATAGGTCCTACTAATATAACAGTGATTGAAATAACACTAACGTGGGCTGTCGTTATATCCATAAAAAGAACATTCGTAAGGGAAGGTCTTTTACCTGAAAATTTGAACAAAAAAGCGGGTTTTGTCTGAACGCTTTGCACCTGCCACCACCGGGCAAACAGGCTTTACGGATGCACAAAAAATGCTACATTTCATAGTGAAGGCTTTAGCTTATTTTCTTTCAGAATAATACAAGTAGGCCAGTTTCGAGCGAATTGACAACCCTCATGAGTGTGTAAATGGGGAAAGGTCGATGCGCTAGGAGGGTCGGCCTCAGCTCCCCTCCTTACAAAATTTATAGCTCACAAAAATACCTACGAATTATATTACTTGTAAACTTTAACCAACGTAAACAGTATCATGAAGCGAAAAGGCAAGTATCTTAAATAAATCCTACAGCGTTATTTTCTACCTAAATCTACAGAAAGCCAATTTTATGGTGGGACCGGTTTTCTTTGAAGCGAAAGCTAGCAAATCTAATCGACTTTAGCAACAATGTGCAAGTTGGACATTTCAAACAAAAATGCACCTGCCTGCATACTTGCTTTCTAATATCAAGATTAATTGGAACCATTATGTTTGTAAAACAAAGCTTATGGTAGTTTTTTTATAACTGAGAGAATTAAAAGGAGAGTACCTAGTTGAATTGTTGACTGATGAGTCTTTTGTAAATCTATATGAAGCAGCAGTGAATTAAAATTATTAGTACCTAATACTTATATTTAAATCACTGTATGTAAGGAAGGTGTCAGCACAACCACGTGCTCGGCATAAGAAACAAATGAAATCACATTGATTAATCAAAGCTTGCCAAATGGGTAGTAGGTACCATATACACATATCTAAGTTCCATGAGCACATTGTTAAGATCCTTGGACAGGTCTCCAGTTGAGATAAAATTATGTATCAAGCATTGGTATTTGCATATTAGCATGATTTTGAATTTGAAATACTAAGTATCTTCTGGAGTAAATTAAGAAAGCTTACAAAATTTTTAAACGTCGTTTTGAACATCCGAATCAGATCGATAATTGCGAAACATGAAGCCGGGCCGCGGTTTCTCAATATCCGCCACCCACCGGCATTTTATTGTTTAACACGTTGAGTGCGGTGCCATTTTCAGAGGACTTTCAGCCAGTGCGTTAGAGACCTATTCGACCTCTTAACCGAGCTTCACTCTAGTGCGT
This sequence comes from Pheosia tremula, assembly GCA_905333125.1. Classification (NCBI taxonomy): domain Eukaryota; kingdom Metazoa; phylum Arthropoda; class Insecta; order Lepidoptera; family Notodontidae; genus Pheosia; species Pheosia tremula. The sequence continues at coordinate 5,045,767 of HG995404.1, read as the reverse complement.
ATGAGACCTAATCCATCTCGTAAAATAAGGTATTTTAAAAAAACTCATATCTTTATCAAAAAATAAGATACAATCTATGTTCTTTCTGTAAATAATAGAGAATTAACTGTTCTATCTCAAGTTTGCTACGCATGGGGATGTGAAAAGTGGGTTATGAGATATAACGAAAAAAAAATTAGGTATCCATTGAATCTCGCATCGCAACTAAAGATAGATCAGTTTGGGTTGTGACTAGTGATGGGATTAAAATAAAACCCCAGTTATCGATAGCTTAACTTTTTATGAAGTAATCATTTAAACATAGTAATATTGATTTCTTATATTTACGCGAATACTAGACATTTAAATAAAACTAATCTTACGGATTTTATCGTGTTTATTATTTGTTTTTTACGTTCCCGTCGTTTCGGCTGTTTTACAGCAACCATGGTCACGGGAGGACTGACCATGGTGACTGTCCTTCCGTGAATGATGAATTATGATAAATCCATAAAATTAGTTTTATTTCAATAAACATAGTGACTAAAAAAATATTTAAGAAAAATGTTCCTCATTGAAGCATGGTAACCACATTTGTTGTTCGCATTGCACACATAGTGTATTTATTCGTTTGGTTTTTTTGGATGCATCGCTACTAAATGTGAGCCGTAATTTACTGTAACAGCCTGTGCAACGACTTTTTTTGCTACCACGCTGACAAAATATAAGAGCGTATTTTTTTTAAATGGAGTGCGCAGGTACACATTATCGACATTTGAACAACACTGACCGCGAGCTAACGGCGCCCGCGCCGCCCGCGCTCCGCTCCTTGCGTCTACGACGCCTGTGTTTTAGGAGGTCCGAAAGATCTCCTCACGCAACAGATGTATATTATTACAACTCAGTGCGTTAGAGACCTCATCCATCTCCTATTTTTTTTATTACATTATTGAATCAAACTCGCAGCGGGAAGTAGGTATGTATATTTGTCTCTGTCAAACACATAGAAATAAAGAAGTTACGACTTCCCGCACAGAGGTGGAGAACACGATTTTCGGCGCCGCACCAGCTGAAAGTCACGTTAGAGATCTTTTAGACCTCTTAACGCAGTCAACGTGTTAACTAAGGACACCGTGACAAATATATACTACTGCTACTTTAGGACTGCCGATATTTAATTGATACAACTTATATTTATAGATAGGATATATAAATGTGTGTGAGGCAAATATGCCGCCGTATGATAGTCGCTGTCGGTGAAGTTAAATGAAGAGACGTAGAACTAATGTTTTGATATAAAATGGCTTGGTAATGTAGACTACTAAGCAATTGTAATCAAAACTTGGTCTAGGACTGCAGCATCAAATTAAAACAGAGATATTGCGACTCTTGGTCTACCCGGTCAAGACAACATCGTTTCGTTATCGATCGCGGTCGCGCATTCGGCGAACCGGCGTTATTTGCAAAAAAGCCTTTTGTGACTTAAAAATATAATGAAACGGATTGTTGGCTTGCCCTATGATGATTTATGGCTCTTACCTGCGAGTAGCGAAAGAAGGGGCAGCGCAGTAGCCACAACACTTGAACCCACAACACACGCGAGAGAACGAGGGGCGACAACCGACCCGCCCAATCTACCGACGCGGTATGAGTAATTTCTGTCTGTAGCTGTGTTAACGGCCAATGACATCCGACCGCAGAAAGGGACGGGCGCACTATATCGTATCTCTTCTACACCTCAACGAATGTATAAAAGCGATCCAACCACTGACGTCCATGATACAAGTACGCTAGACTAATGATATCCTTTAAAATGACAGCAATCTATGGTGCCTATTTGAAGCGCCCCCAGCGTGGGGGAAAGGAACTAAATCTGACGTAAAATGCAAATGGCCGTTGTTTTGTTTACATTATCTCCGTGTTTATAAAGTGATTTTGAAGGTTTAACGCGATTAAACTTGTTTGTTGTGTCGTATTAATATAGTTAATACATAAATAAGTGGCGTTAAGTTAATAGGTAAACCATGAAAGAGTGCGTGTTATGCAAAACTCTTTACCAGAAGGGAAGTGGGGTTACATTCCACAAGTAAGTGAATTTACGGCTAATATTCAAGAAATTAAAACTTCTATTGATATTATAGGCACTTAAAAATATGTTACTAATCTTATTTATACGTGATTACAACGCATTTGTCTTTGTATTATCGGTTTTTTATAAACAATAAAATTCAATAGTGCTGTAAAAGTTCCTTGTCGATAAAATTTATCGATATTTTTTCTATCAATATCTTAAATAGATAGAACGTTCAAGAACGTAAAAATCGCCGAAGACAGATTTGTATTATCAAATACATATTATTTTAAAACAATGTTTACTAATTCACAGGTTTCCGACTGACAATAGAAGACTAGAATTATGGCTCAAAAACATTGAAAAGCCTAGTTGGCGTCCGAAAAAATATGATTACATCTGTTCAAAACACTTCTCTGATGACTGTTTTATTAAACATAACTCATGTACTACTTTGATGATTTTTATTTTCTATGAATACCTTACCTACTCCATTGCTTTCCAGACAACATTACATTACCTCATTTCTAATTAAAAAACGATCCTTATTTAAGTAGGATCTAGCTAGTCACAAACCACCCTTTAGTCCGGTTTCGGCTTATCCTAAGATTACCTACCCTACCCATGAGCGATTCGGCTAATCATTATCATTATTTGCTTCATCTTAGTATTAACCACTCGACTATTTTGGACATTAGCCATTGTTAAAGGAATGGATCATAATTATTTTCATTTTACTGCATGGGTAGGTTTAAGCATAAACATTTTTATCGATGTATCATATCACTGTCCCATCTCTATTATTAGTTCCATTCCCCCTCACTGCCGCTATCAGCGCCAAAATGGCGAAAATCAAATAGGCACACGATAACCGGGCTTATGATTAGTCCAGCGATATATACCATAGAGGTCAGTGGATCCAACCGACACAGGGCGATTTCTGCCGGAGGTCACAGGATCTGTGCGACTAGTGCGCGCGCAGGAAATTCGTCTTGACATTCATGTACCGTCCAGATGTGCGGGTGCGGGCCTTCTCATTCAAAAGCCCTATTAAATCGGAGTCTTCACACAATTATCGTCGGCTCTATCGGATGCAATATTCAAACGATCTATACACAATTTATACTGCGTATAGAGTTTTTTTTTCGATTATGGTGTTATTACTTAATAGATGTATGTATAAATACTTAAACCAACTGAAATGATTATAGATATTTATTTGAGTAATATAATTTGTAATAACAATAAAATAAAAAAAAAAACGCTTTAAGTAAAAAAATATATGTAAGAGTATAAGATATTAAATTAACATTTGTTTCATCTACTTGAATACCTACATATAAGGTGTAACAAAAATAATATAAAATATTTTATTAAGTCGTGATACTGATCTGGTCTACAATATTTATTTCCTTTACAAGTAGCTCGTCATACATTACAAATACATTGACACTAATTAAATGATCTAAGCATTTAAACTATGTATATTTAATTTTTAAATGTTATTGTAACTATCTACTGATTGACCTTTTAATATATTATATTAATTACATAATGTTTGTTACGACCTTAAAGAAGTTATGCAAAACCACAATGTTAAAGATAGCCTCAGATTTTTAAATACCAATACCAAGAAATAGTCCACTCATTTTTTTTAATAATAATAAAATATAATCAGTACAAAATTAATGTATGGCACATGAATTTAAATTCGTTCAATTGTCTTATAAGGGTTTATAATAGTAATAAATAGATTTGATAGTAACAAATAATGTTTTAACAAACAGGGTATTAGGAACATTAGTTATGGTTAATACATTTATAATAGAACAAATATATGTTTATATATATATATGTATATAGTTTTATAATTTAGTACAAACTGGCTACGACTCTAACATCTATCTAATTCATTTCGAATTTCTCGATTCAACATGAAATCAACATGCGTAATAAATAAATCTAATTACATACAGAACTTATTATCATAATATCTAGAAAGGTACTAATTGATATATTACAAAACCATATTAAGTAAATAAAGGACTGAACGACAAAAATGTAATACTTCAGTTGGTGATTGTTAATAAAAATGCAAGAAAACTGATGGTTTTGTAATACCAGTACAATATTTATTCATAAATACAATATTTATTAATATTAAAAACATCGATTTATGGATTCAACAAATATATTTACCTATATAAGATATGGTTATAAAGACTAGACAGACCAAATGTATAACGATGAGGAAGATGTATCTACATAATATTATAAATTACTGATTATTTAAAAAATTATCACTGTCGTTATAATTACATAGAAAAATATTTCAAGATTAAAAAAAAATATACTTACTGATATTAATGTGTTCTGAAACTTACTTCGATTACATTGGGTACCGTCCGTGAAATGTATGCAGCAGTGCACCTCTGCCTACACCTACGAGGATTGAAATCGTGGTTGTTTTTATTTATTAAACTGATAAATATATATCCCACTAATATTATAAATGTGAAAGTTTGGATGGATGTTTGTAACTCAATCACGCCAGAACGGCTGAACGGATTTGGATGAAATTTGTCACAGAGATATATTATAGTTTGAAACAGTACATAAGCTACTTTTTATCCCGGTAAAATGTATAAGTCCCGTGGAATAGATTTGTTATGAATTTTTCATAGAGCACAGGATCAACATGATTTTTTGGATTTATAGTAGTAGTTTAGGGGTTAGAAAATGACATCAGCTAATTTTTATCCCGGTTAAATGCACGGTTCCTATGGGATCCGTGCATTTGCAAAAAAGACAGAGGAAAAGGACATACTTTTCAATCGCGGCTAACACCGCGGGGCGCAGCTAGTATATATCTATATATATATATATATATATATATATATATATATATATATATATATATATGTGAGTGCATTCTATATGCATTCACACACGTCCATATCCGATGAGATTACAAATTTCTTCTCCATTCAAGAAATGACGAATTAATAATGACGTTATGGCGATAATTGTAACGGTAGTAGTGGCGTCAGTACGGGGGATGTTTAAGCGGTTTCATGCGGGGCGGGCAGCTTCTCCCAGGTGGGCTCCACGCCCCAGATCTGTCGCGCGTACTCCGCGATGGTGCGGTCCGACGAGAACTTGCCGGACGATGCGATGTTCTCGATAACCATCTCAGCCCACTTGGATTGATCCTGAGGAGGAATTTACACCATGAAACAGCTATTTCTATTCAGAAAAAGTTAGATAGATTTCTTGCAGCAATGGTACCATAATGGCTGGGCTGGGTGCTGCACCTGCTACTCAGTCTTATTAATCTAGCTCGATGGAAACGATGTACCGCTAACTATATCTGTCTTGCTTTTTCCCTTGCTAATTGTCATGGTATCTCATTTACAATTGCACATGTATCGTTTAGTGTGTGGAACCAAAGTACGTAACATTACAACGTACACGTATGTGCGTCAGCTGGGACATTATTGGCAACGCGTTAGTATTAGCATCTCATATCCATGCAATTGTTAATAAATGCAATAAAATGTGACTAATACTTAATTTTTGTTTATGAAACCTGATTTACTTAGGTACTTCAAATTTAAAAAAAAAATCTCTAAAATATTTTCGACTCTTTTCGGATTGTTGTTGCTTATTTTCTCTTGTCCAGAGCTCGACCTCCCATCGAAGAGAATTCCTGGCTCTGGTCTAAAATCCTCTACTCTCTCGACGCTAGAGTGAGTGAGTGAGTGAGAGAGTGGGAGAGAGAGAGAGAGAGAGAGAGAGAGAGAGAGAGAGAGAGAGAGGGACCGTAGATCCTTCGTGATGTAATGTGCAATGATTACCTGATAGATATCGGAGACTTTCTGCTGCGCCTCGATGTAGGCGTCGAAGTCGGCGAGGTGCAGGAAGCGGTCGTGCTGCAGCAGCACGTCGGCGATGTTCACGAAGCGGCCCGGCTCGTCCGGCGAGAAGAAGCCGCTGCGGATCTGCTCCACGCACTGCCGCAGCTCTGGGTTGCGCTCGTAGAACTCGTACGCGTTGTAGCTGCGATATAATCTTGTTTTAACATCTATTTGGACTGAATAGGCCTTTAATTTATGGTCTACACAGATCAATAAACGATTTTCGCTACTGTTGTAGGTAGCGAAACCCGCGCATATTCAGCGGGGTGATCTTTACTAGTACTATAAACCGGTAAGGTTTATTAGTTTTTGGGGTTGGACCAAACATCAATCCGCACAAACTAATAAACATTATCTGAAGTATCCGGTAATATCCGGACTTACAAATCAGATTCTAAATGGTATTTAATTATTAGGGAGCTACATTATCGATGTGTGCTATAGTCTATGTTTCACCGAGGTAACGCAAGTGGAACCGCGGGCAGAAGCTAATTTTAAATATTTTGATATAGCGTATTCGATAACTTTCAGATATTGATGTCGCTCCCAACGAGCTGTCTCCCGTCTCCAAGGCGAGTGTTCTCCCAACCTGTCCATCGCTATCACCTATAGATAACAAAAAACTTCGACGGTAAAGTATGCTTACCCGCGTTTCTGTAATGCCTCAACGTCGTCGACTCTCATGCCGAATATGAACATGTTGTGTTCGCCAGCCTCCTCGGCCATTTCGACGTTCGCGCCGTCCATGGTGCCGATGGTGAGCGCGCCGTTCAACATGAACTTCATGTTGCCAGTGCCGGACGCCTCGGTACCGGCGGTGGAGATCTAAAAAAACAATACGATTATTTTATAATAATACTCTTTGCTGTAATCGCCCCCACTCAATTACGGTACGGTACCCATAATACAACTGTTGCTTAGTTTGGGACCATTTTACTTTTCGCCTGCTTCATTCAACGGGGAAATGCGGCTAGCATAACACTACGAAAACTTTGTACACTTTTTTGTAAATAGTAACGGTAACAATATATCTTTATTGTTTTTTTTTCTTTCAGTGGATTGTTATATAGATATACGTTGTGTAAGTAAATTGTATTTAGTTGGACAAAATAAACATATGCTAACCTGCTCGCTCAAGTCTGCGGCCGGCATGATGCGCTCAGCCAGCGTAACGCGGTAGTTTTCCAAGTAGATCAGTTTGAGCTTGTCACCAACGTCAGGGTCGTTGTTCACCTAGATCGTTTAAACATAGTTAATGTTCAATAAATTGGGTAGGTACTTACTTTAAAAATTCTCCCGAGCAGGGAAGCAATAAATTTTTGCATAAGTTACCAGTAATTAGCCATGACCACACTACCAGATTTTAAAAGCCTCTGACTAAGCTAGCTAAAGCTTATAATTGGAGTAGTATTTTTATGCTCACCGTATTCCCGACAGCACAAGCCAAAGCAATGATTTGTTTGGCTATGTAATAGCCAGGTGCAGCCTTGCCACCGATCATAACGGTCCGGGGAGTGACGGCCGCGGACGGGTCGCGTTTGATACGGTTGTACAGAGTGATCACGTGCAGAATGTTCAGAAGCTGACGTTTGTACTCGTGGATTCTCTTCACTTGCACATCGAACATGGACGCTGGGTTGATTTTCACTCCAGTATCTCTCTCTATCAGAGACGCAAGTCTGAGTTTGTTTTCTTGCTTCACCTTCATAACTGCCCGCTGGAAGGCGGGGTCTTTTGCCCAGCGCTTCAGCCCCTGCAACATGTCCAGATGCACGGTCCAATCTTCTCCGATTTTGTCACAGATGAGGTCGGTGAGGCCAGGGTTGCATAGTAGGAGCCAACGGCGCGGCGTGATACCGTTGGTTTTGTTTTGGAATTTTTCAGGCCACATTTCGAAGAAGTCACGGAATAAGGTCGCTTTGAGGATGTCGGAGTGAATGGCCGCGACACCGTTGACAGCGTGAGAGCCGACGACGCACAAGTTGGCCATGTTCACGCGTTTCTCACCGTCTTCCTCGATGAGGGACATGCGGCGCTGACGGTCCATGTCTCCCGGCCAACGCTTCTCAACTTCTTGGAGGTGCAGGAAGTTAATGTGGTAGATCAGTTCCATGTGCCTCGGCAAAAGATTTTCGAGCATACTGCATGGCCACCTTTCCAAGGCTTCAGGCAGAACTGTGTGGTTGGTGTAAGCACAGCATTTCACTACCAGATTCCAGGCCTCCTCGTATGGCAGCTTTTCAATATCGATCAATATCCTAAGCAGCTCAGGAATTGCGAGAGCGGGATGGGTGTCGTTCAGTTGAATAGCTACTTTATCAGGGAGCATTTCGAAGGAGGTTCTGACTGCCTCGCGAGAACCGAACCTAGATGCTTTAAATCTCCTAATGATGTCTTGAAGAGTTGCCGCGCACATGAAGTACTCCTGACGCAGACGCAATTCCTTGCCTTCGAAGAAATTATCGTTAGGGTAAAGGACCCTGGAAATATTTTCCGCAACGTTACGGTCAAGGACAGCCTGAATGTAATCTCCAGAGTTAACTGAAAAGAGAAAACCAAATTCAGCCTCCCTTCAATTTATACATTTCTTCTTGGAAAAGCTCGTGAAGGAAACTTACAGAATTTCAAGTTGAAGTCGACGGGACTCTTGGCAGACCAGAGGCGCAACGTGTTGACGACGTTGTTGTTGTATCCGGGGATCGGGTTGTCGTAAGGCATTGCGAACACCACCTAGCAACAAACGGGTGATTATACCAACATACGTATTGCATCATATAGGTTAATAGTAAAGGACAGTCACGCCTATCGGCAAATTAACTAGCTTTCATTAATTTATGATGGTATTTGAAAGCGTTTATCTTCTGAAAAAAATTATGTTGCGCTCTTGTACACTGATTGAAACTCCTATAATTTCGGTGGTTGATGTATTACCATAACTTATATTGGAACTTAAAAATCAAAATAATTATCTGTGCTCGTTCATTTCTAGGCCAATGTCAATGAATTTTTTTATCAGTTATTGAGCTAATAATAACCACAAATTAGTAACTCTTTAATGTGAATGTCATGGGCAACCTGGGCAAAATAAAGCATATAAATGATCTGGACGTAAGAATAGCCAACACATAATAATCACCCACGCTGTAGTACCTATGCACGGATAAAGTTCATTGACTATATGCTGTGTACGTCATACAAAACATACAAAAAGGACATTATGTTGCTGATAAGATTGTTAACAAGAAAGTTTTCTTTGGGCGACCTTTTCCGCAGATAAAGTTAGTAGATATAATCCTTCTAATAATGATAGTAGAATTCAAGATAAACATGAATAAAGGCAATCAATGGCGTTTTACCATGTTGGACGAAAATTGTGTAATAATCAATGAAACCCTAGGTTGGGTTAGTAGCTACCTATACAAATCGTATAAACATGTTTCTTAGGTTTTGTCAAAAGGTTTTGCTGTTAGTAGCTTAGTTGCTCATGTCTTTGAACATTTTAGGCTAAATTGGGATAGAACATACTAAGAATCTACAGTATAGATAAGGATAGAGTAGGTACTTATAGATTATTACTAGCTAGAATATAACAAATTAACTATTAATAGATAAATAAAGTATTAAATTCTCGATAAAGATAATAAGAACAAGCACTTGGGTGTCACGAATGTGCCAAATGTAAGATAGCAATAGAAGGTACAATATATTATTATTAAACATGTTTTTGGTTCTGATAAATAATAAATGAATCAATGTTTTAACAAGTACCTATGTGTATCTTTCTTTACAAATTAAGAAGCTGCTGTTACTTGTTCATGTTTGCACATTGAATCTTTATTTTTAATCTCGGACGTGGTATGTTCCCGACAGTACGTAAGTACTTAGTTCAAATTGAAATAACACTCCTATTTTATATCCGTCGTCAATGATACCCACCTATCTAGGTACTCCTAATATTACCAAAAAATATTAAGTCAAATTGCGACAGCCTAAAGCTACTTTACACATACGACATAAGAATATATAGGTACAAATAATTAAACATGAGTCATATTGTTTGTCAATTTTCTGCCAACTATGTATCGGTGTTTTGGACTATCGTTATGGTAATATTTAATTTCGCGGTTAGATCATATATTTTGATATCTGCAAATTGTGTCTTTTATAACACTCGAATAACACGCTGTCTATCTCTGGCGTCACGGATACCATTATAGCCTCTGTTAGAGAGTGTTACCTGCGTGTCGATCCATTTCTTTCCCTGTGGAGTGTCGACCACGCGTCCGTAGAAGTTGATAGGTAGCATAAACTCCGGGCGCGCCTTCTCCCACGGGTTACCGTACCGCAGCCAATCGTCGGGCTCCTCTTGTTGCTCGCCGTTCTCTATCTTCTGTGCGAAGATACCGTACTCGTATCTGATACCTGTTGTTTAAAATACACCTATTTTTCTGCATTTGTTTATAATTTTATATAACAAAAATGAGAGAAAAGAATGCTCAGCGTACATTTGTGACCAGCGTTTTAATTTTAAATTGAAATACTCGTTCGAACATAGGTAGGTAGGACCGAAATGCAGTAAAAAGCATTTTATTCGGCACATGTCGTGTTTAAATTTAACAAGAGCTGGTGAATCAGCAGTAAAAAAATATGTCAGAGACGTTTTTACATCCCCTCTCGCGATACGTCGACGGCTGTTGACCTTTGTTTAAATGCTGTTTATCATTTGTCTCATATGATTCGTAAAAATAATCAGTAAGTAATCACTACGCTAAGAACTTAAATTCGTTGGCAATTGTTTACCCGCGTTACGAATATACATATACTTGCATAGATTTATTTACCTATAGCTACATAATAGGGATACATAGATGAAAAGCGACTGAGAACTTTCTACTAAAAATGTCTCCCATTAATTACTACATTGTATGTTTTTAGTCAATTATGGGTATGTATGTATGAGAGATAACTTTATACCATGTAGTAATTTGGTTTAGAGCTCTCCTAACTTGGGCTAAATTCGAAAACGCCTAACCTAACAAATTGCTCGCGTAGATAGTCCGCGAGAGGAATGAGGAGACTTAGAGCAAACCCTTTGGAACCCAGGTTTGACAGCAAAATATCATTTTTGACCCAATCAAACGTCCTCTGGAAGTCAAAGTAGAGGACATCGTCTTGTCGTCTGTGGTTCAATTGAGTGGAAATGTAATCAACGAGAGTCAGTACATTAGTATTTACTGATCTCTTAGGAATAAAGCCGGGCTGCCTATAACACGGGTAATTCGCAATCTGAATATTGATTCGTTTATGTAATATGCTTGTGCTTTTTGATACACACAAGCATAATTGGGGGAATATAGTCAGGGCCTATGGAACTATTATTTTTCAATGCATCAAGCAATACACATCCATACAATAATCTAAGCATTGATGTGATTGTCGAAAAATACCGACAATATACATATATTTGTAACAATATGTTTGAGGGCACTCAATTTAGTTTGAACAGTTATAATTGGCGATGCGCCAGCAATGGAGATGTCAACTGCTTCAAATTGGTTTACATTAAACTCAAATTTCAAGTACAATTACTGAATGTATTTTAAATGTTACATTCATGATCCAGGGTGCAATTAGGAGTTCATTAAATTGCACATTGTAAAAACCTTCTAATGTTATAGTTGTGCTACTCAACATTTGTATTGAAGAATTGTGATAAATGAGGATAAAACAAAATTAACCTTTCTGTGAAATACCTAGTCTATGAAAGTGGTGATATTTAAATGAAAGGTAGTAAAAAAAATACTTTGTAGCCGAATAGCCACGCAACAGACATGGGCTATATATAAGTATAATATAAACAGACATTGTAATTCTCCGGAATAAATTAAAATGGCATCTATTCCTGGTCCCACAATTTTTAGGAACCCATGGAATATTAAAATAAAAAGTTGAAATCCTGTGTAAAATATATGGTCAAACTACAAATAAAACCAAAATATAAAATATTGTTTGCTACATCTGTAATTAAATAATTTATGTTGAAATAAACATGTAGATGAAAGTATTTATTGTAAAGCAGCCGAAACGTCGGGATCATATTCAGGATCATATATATTCGGGATAAATCCCGAAAATAAATGCGATAAAATACAGAAAATAAGTTTTATTTCAGTATTTATTATTATATATAAGGTTTAAGATATGTAAAGTGCTACCAGTCTTCCTAATTGCCTTAAATTTTTTGGGGCTGAAGTAATTACCTAACAAATCAACGAAATAGTTCTTAATTAAATTACTACTTACCATAACCATAAGCTGCCAATCCAAGAGTGGCCATGGAATCAAGGAAGCAAGCTGCCAGCCGGCCCAGGCCCCCATTACCAAGGCCAGCATCTTCCTCCAGCTCCTCCAACTCCTCAATATCTAAGCCCAGCTGGTAGAGGGCTTCGTCAACAGTACCCTGGATGCCCAAGTTAATCATGGTGTTCTGGAGAGACCTTCCCATGTAGTACTCCAATGATAGGTAGTACACTCTCTATTTAAAAAAAAGAGCTTGTTAAGTATCAATTATAAATTAATGTCTATTATGCATTGAATAATAAAAACTCCTATCTTAAAGATATTAATTTTACAGTTACCCATTATTTAAGAATGATAATAGAAAAAAAACAACTTAAACAAAATCAGGTGAACCCTAGTTTAAAATAAATCGGTAAGAATGTGCATGTCATTTAAATAATAAATAAATCTGGTGCATTTAATTATGAATCCTCAGATCATTCATTGGTGTATAAAAGTTATAATTTTAAATTTAAAAACAATAAAATTATATACTGAAAGTGGGACGTAAATCAAAATTTTAATAAGATTCAGATGTTGGGTGCAAGAAAGGTACACCTCCTTGACGCATATTTGAATATATTTTCAAAACTGGTGTGCCCTAGGCAATCAACAACATGGCAGTTGGCTAATCCTTTCACTGCAATAGCATAAATAAAGTTGCCATTGTCGCAATTAAAAACTGAAGGTATACATTTTTTAAGGGCATACTTAGTTACCTTGGGATCCTTCTCATAGTAGTATTGCTGAGTACGAATCCAACGCGACACCAGGTGGTCCCTCACAGTGTGGGCCAAGGCGAAGTAGTAGTCCCTTGGCGTCGCAACATTGCGGTCTTTTACCAGCGTATAGTGGACGTGACGGTTGAAAGCCTTCTTCACTTCGGTCACATTCTCCACGGCTACAATACCCCGCACAGATATCTGCTTGCGCTTCTCCGAATCCGATTGCACGCTCATCTTGGTTTAGTTCTGAGATATCGTTGGAGAACCGTGCGGACGCCAGACCCTATCAGCCCTGACTGGTCAACTGCGGTCCGCGGTATCGGTCACCTTGAGAAGGTCAAACATATAAAAGCTAAATATCCACAGAACAGACAGACTGTCAACCATTTCATAACATACAAAAGTACTCTGTGGTCAACTGGTTCAGTTCAATATAGTAGATAAATGTATATATTTGGAGAAATTACCAGCTGCTGCAGATATGACTATGATACCTATTTAATAATTACAACCACGTCGTAAATGTTTCATTTAAAAAATACAAAAATGATGCGACAAAGCATTGAAAATACCAGTTTGACAATAAATTGACTTTGACATTTTTAATCTTGTTTTTTTAGGTTAATAATCGCCTATAAAATATATCAATTTTTGCCAGTGTCAAACATTTATTTATAATTGTAATATGTAGCCTGGATGGTTATTATGATTTCGATGACGATGATGGTGTAATAAATCCCATATCTCTATCAGTAAAGCTGTGGATACTTTACTGAAAATTTACCGGACATCTTGGAAGAACTTAAACTCAATTTATACTATTTCAATTTCCTTCTCTAATGCTTATTTATGAACACACAATGGTTAATGTCCTACTAATATCTCAAATTATATATCAAAGAAACATATTATTTGGAAAAAAACAAAATAGACAACTTCACGGTTTAGCTTCCCGCCAAAAAGTCGACATTTCTTTGTTTGACTCAAGGAAAATAATCACGTCACTCGTTCGGAAATCGGATAAATATCTAGTTGACTTTTCGGTTCTTACCATTAGTTTTTGGCGGGAAGTTGAACAGTGCAGTTATAAAATTATATTTATTTTTCTTAGTATTAGTGGAATATTAACTATTGTATGTTCATTAACGTGCACGAGTGAAGGAAATAAATATGCATGGAGTTCATGGGGGAAAGGTTTATCACCTGTCTAAAGTAAAAATCATAAATGTGTTTACGGTTTATTAACATACACAGTATAGGTTAATCTTATTGGTACTTACAAAAATAATTTGCAGTAGGTACCTATGTAAGTAAGTAGAACTGTCATAATGGTGACAATATTTTACACCGGTCAGTAATAAGTATTTGAAAATTTAACAGAGTTGTCTAACTATTAATTACATAATTAGTTAACTAGGTAAGAAAGTTAAATCGCTAACATGGTAAATATTGTGGTACATATTATATATGGCAAATAATGTAATAGGTATTAAGTTACAATAACGAAAATAATAAAATTTATCTGTATTCGTCTTTAGTACTTAGTAGGTAACTTAAGCTTAAACAAATATAAAAATAATGTCAACTATAAAAACGAACGCTTCAATTAGGTAAGCAAAAATATTATATACTTACAACATTATTTTCTTTATACATGAACGCAAATTATACAAAGTAGGTATGTAGGTACATACTAGTTTTATAAAAATACGATTATTTATACATTTATAAAATCAATCAAAAAGCTTCTTCTTAGAATGAAATGTTATTTACAAATTATTTTGCTGTAAGAATCTTGGCCTATTCATCATACCACATACAAATGTTTTGTATTGGAAAATATTTTTTAATGTAAGCCTTCTATTCCTTCCATACAACATTCGAATGAAAGCCAACACTCTTTAGAGCTTTTCACATTTTAACATTTCGTAAAAAGCTTTGGACGAAATTGTCTGAACTTACATGTGCTAAAAGAATATTTTATAACAATCGAATTGTAACAATCACTGAAGTATTTAGCATATAATATAAGTAATGTTCCTCGCGTTTTTTCTCCAGGCCTAAATCGGCATTGTGTACATTCCACGTCATGGATACATTAATACTGTTCAACAGTTCTCACGTATAGGGGAGCTGGTAGAGGGGCAGATGTATATCTGTTCCGGATAGAGGTCGCCTCGGACGCGCATCGCTCTAACCCCATCTGCCGACGCCCGGTACTCCAGCTCGCCGATGAGTATGTCGTTTGCATACACCGCCCACTCCGACGACGCTCGGACTATACGAATTTTAACCTGTAAATATTATATTAATGCATCAATAATATTGTCGCCGTCAGGGGTGATCGTCATCAGCAAGCCTACTGACGGGTGAAGGTACAGTAGGTACTAGGCACATAATCCCAGTAGTCAACACTTATTTTTGGGCCATCACACACCCCTGTCTCAAGAATAAGCGATTGGTATAAGGTCGTACCATTTTAGTAAATAAGTAGGTAGGGAATTAAATAAATAAAATAAAGAAATTGCCTGGACCACAGCAAAGATAAGCCGGGTCTACTGCGCATGTTTTCAAAACATTCAATAGATCATTGTACCCTGCCACTCCCCGCGCGGGGGAAATGCTGAGATGTTTTGTGTGACATGTAGAGAATAACACGTTCAAGAGACCCTAATTAAGTAGGGCCTCTTTATACCTACACTGTGTCTATAGCTAGTATACCTAAGTACTTTACTTACATAAGTTCCCGGCACGAGCTGAGCTGTCCGTTGCCTCCTCTCCAGACCCCACTCCCCGTGCCACGCATTCAATACAACGAGCTGCCTCTCCTTCTGCGACTCCACGTGAGCGCGTAGGTTTACGTGCGCTAAAATGTTCGGCCGCGGCCATTCGCGCGCGCAATCCATTAGGTCTATCGAAAACGAATGCAGTAGCGGACGGAGTCTGAAACACAATAAGGGTTGAACTATTAAACCAAAAGGATATTTCGGGAACTGGACATTCTAGGCATGTGACATTCTTCTCCATAGGAACGGCATTCCGAAAGGGTGGTAAAGTAATAGCATAGTATTTTGTAACTTTTGACGATTCATAAGTACTGTACTTAATGGTCTACGCGAATTAAAAATATTCTGATTCTGATTTGGATTTGAAACAATTGAAAATAGAATATAGTGATAGAGGTAGACAAGCAATAACAACCCGTGAGCGAGATATAGGAAGCCATAATTACTTCGGTTACTCTCGAGGAACCTGAATTGCAGGTAGCTATAGCCAAACTATAGCAGGAATTTTAAATTTATATTTTTATTCACGTGTGCGTGATATAGGAAGCCATAATTGATTCGGTTACTCTCGAGGAACCCCAGTTGCAGGTAGCTGTAGCCAAACTATAGCAGGTATATTTTTTAAACAAATTGGTTCTTATTTCAAATGCATTCATTCAGTTTAGATTAAAATCGTGAACTAGAAGGTAACGCAGGCGTGGTCATTATGGCTTTGTTTTTCACTAAATGTTCCCCCTATCCTGTCGACCACATGTCATATCACATGATCTCTCTCTTACTTTATCCAAGGTAAATTTTACATTATGACTTTTTGTACCAACAGTATAAGGCCAGCTATTCAATGGAACTAGACTGCATGACAATTCACGTGTTATTTTAAAAGTTGTTAATAAGCGTGAACACTGCCAGTGTGTATTGTTGGAAATACGCCAACATTTGTCTTGGAAAATCTAAATGGTTGACAGGAGATTGAACATTTCAAATAATGCCAGTTAGAGGACAAAAAAACATAGTGGTATAAATATATTTATAAAAAAAAACAATAGATTAACAAAACAACCAAAAGAATATTCATAGTCGACCTACCTTCCATAAATAACTAATTGGTGTCCTTCGGGTATTCCTTTATTCATGGTGGCCATAACGTTTGGCTGCCAACTAGGTTCCTCACCTTCCGCTGGCATGTCTGCACTTGATCTTTGAGGCACCTGATTAAATAAAAAAAAACATTAATTTAACCGAAGTAACAGTAAATTCTACCGGAAATATTGCCATAACGCAATGGCGGCAATCCAAGTGGTGAACTTACTTCATCTCGAGCTGGAGCTAAACTCGGGAACGAATCAGTCTTTTGAACGGTCAGCGTCGCATCCCTGACCCCGGTTACTTGCACCCACTCTGCGATCAGTGGGCTGGGGTTCCTATGGGCGAAGCTGCAATACGGCTCCCCGTCGACTGCCCATAATGTCTCCTTTTCATCTATCACAATTTCTATCGTGAACGGACGGTCCAATTTGAAGGGAAACGATCTAGAAAAATATGGTCTAGGTATTAACCATGGTTGCCTTGACGACAGCGTGGTCTAGGGATTCGTGGGAAGGCCGTTTGGCTGGCATTGCATTTCCATACTGGGGTAGTTACGGGCTCGGTAATTTGACTTGTTCTGGATCATCTGGATGATATTAGGATTGCCCCCAGTCCATTTATGGTACCCATAATAAAATTGTGGCTTAGCTTGGCATCATTAAAGCAGAGTTCGTCCGGCGTTATTTATTATTATGTAAAACACTTCTAGGTCAAATTACAGAGAAAATATGCGGTTCACTACTGAAATGTAGGTCATTGACCATGGCAAGATTGACAAAAAACATTGTTGTAAAAATTAAAATACGTTGATTTCACTCAAGGCAACGCTTCGTGAACGGTAAGTAGACTCATCATATTATGAAAGATCACGGTAATATATGACTGACTAGCTGCGCCCGGCGGTGTTACCCGCGATAAAAGGTATGAAAAATTAAAACATCTATCCCACGGGAACCATACATTTTACCGGGATAAAAAGTAGCCTATGTGCTATTCCAGACTATAATCTATCTCTGTGCCAAATTTCATCCAGATCCGTTCAGCCGTTCGGGCGTGAAAGAGTAACAAACATCCATCCATCCAAACTTTCACATTTATAATAATAACTAGCTGACCCGGCCACGCGTTGCTGTGGCTAACACCAAAAATTTAAAAAGTGGAAATAATTGAATTATACGGTATTTCGTTCACTACAAAATAAATTTAATTAATTTTATAGCGTCAACAACACGTGGTAATTATGCTGTTAAAATGTAGCTTATATGACACGTTCGTAGATTTACCATAGCAGCGCCATCTATTGATTACTTACTCAACCCAGTCGAAAGGTATCGACATCTGTTAGAATCATTTGGAGTTAACAGATAATTGTGACTGTCAAATAATAACAGACAATAATCTATACATATAAATAAAATTGGAGTGTCTGTTTGTAATATTAAAATAACCGCTTTTTACTAAGTGCATTTGGATGTATACACGTTACCTATACCGAAACAATTTTTTTTACAATTTTTGTCTGTCTGTCTGTCTGTCTGTCTGTCTGTCCGTCTGTCTGTCTGTCTGTCTGTCTGTCTGTCTGTCTGTTTGTTCCGGGTAATCTCTGAAATGGCTGGACCGATTTTGACGGGAATTTCACTGGCAGATAGCTGATGTAACAAGGAGTAACATAGGCTACTTTTATTTTAGAAAAAAAAAATTGGATCTCTCGAAAAAAAATTAAAACCAATGTTGCAGCGCTGCGCCTGATTAAAGTTTGATAGCAACAATCTGCAATGCGTCCCGCGGGATCAGAACGCGAGCAGGCTGTTGCCAACGGCTGAGTCTTTGTTAAATACCACGCGGACGAAGTCGCGGGCAACAGCTAGTTAGCAATAAATTAAAATTGCGACTATAATTTGAGATTTAAACTACTCTATCTCTCAAGTTGGATCGAACTGCACATGGTGTGCGAATTTTATTATAATCGGTTAAGTGGTTTAGGAGTCCATTGAGGACAAACATTGTGACACGAGATTTATATATATATAGATATATATGACTGATTGACCTTGCGATAATTTCGATTGAAAGTTCGAATTGAAGGTCAATTTGTTTTGGGCTTGGTTAACGACCTCACAAGGTCAACTGTATTAAAGTAGATATATTACTAAATGTTAGATAAGCGCCATAAAGCAACATCTTCATGACTCATTTTAGAGTGCAGACTGTTTTGTTTGTTCTTATACTCCCACTTCTTAGAGTTTGAATGGCGTGCGTAACCTGCATAAGAAAATTCAAGCTATTGATGTGTTTGTCGTGTGTCTATTTAAGGTATACATTTTAAGCGCAATTGGTAGCTAATTTATTATCAAAACGGATGATTTACCTACTAAAAACTAGAGCTATGCCACTTAAGGAACAGTTGAAACTGCATGTAAAACATGATTTAACTATTCCCTAATTTGCATTGTCCGTTTTAAGGAAATCTCAGAGATGGATCCAGGTAATATCCAGACATAATGCGTTAACGGTTTGATTGTATCGGAAAACTGAATATCTTATAATGATATCACATTACCTAACCTTTTGAAAGGTCAAACTATCTCACGTGTAGGTACTGTTTTTTTTCCTTGTTGGAATGTTTATCCCACTCTACAAAAGTACTTATGTATTATTTAGCATATCTACTCAATTTAATTAGGATAAGGTTCAATGCCTATTGTTTAGGGATTGTGCCTATAAGTTTACAAAAAAAGTCTAAATACTGTGGCAATTGTTATACTTGCTACAGTTTTAAATATATTTGCCCGTCAGTGTTTACCTGTAGGTAATTACGTCACGGTATCGAGGAATTAACTTTGACGTGGTAATGGCTTTGGCTCTGGTAATAACATAATATTAATATTATGCGCAGGCGCTTATTACCGGGAAATGGACTTGTTGCCAGGATTGGTTCAGCGCAAGGCAAAATTAAGTTTATAATATTTACAATAATTATAGAACGCCTCGTGGTGTTAAATCTAAGTATTGCCAAGCGAATATGACCTTAATATTGTCCAGGCAGTCCTCATAGTTACTGCCGTAACACATGCGATAAGGAACGCACCTAAATGCAGTAGTTTCCTCGTTGGACCATTGATTGTGTCGGCGTGCGTTTCGTACAACATAGCACTGCGGCATGCGTACATTAAAGTGCACCGCGATGTCCGCGTGGCCTGTGTCTACGTCCCCCCGGCCGATGTTCACTGCAAACCTGGTGACCAATAAACATTAAACCTACTAACAAGGTCCACATTTAAGGATTCTACCATCTTTACATTAGAGGACTTTATCGCCGCCTATTTAACAGTAACATCATTTGAACGGTACAGTAAACGGCCTTAGGAAACAGTGCTGCTAGAGGTAAGATCGTAATGTGTTATTGAATGTCCAAGCAGTAGTAAGGCCATCTGTATAAACTACTTAGGTGTACCAATCAGTGGCGTAGGTATATGTCCTTTTGTGGGCTTTAATTAATACACTGACACCGCTAGTACACTGATGGTCATTTGTTATTTCCACGCTCCTTAAGGGCCTGTGCTGGGTTGATGCACCGCTGGCTTCATCGTAAATTGCTCTTATCTAATGTAAGTATCGCAGAGATACAATATAGACCCAGAAAACACCTACATAAATTCTGTCATTTGTTATTTTATGGCTGCAGAATCTCCATTCGAAAATTAGACTGTAGAATGACGCACTATAAAATGCAGAATCGGAAACGGGCAGTCTCTTGCCTGTTTTATAGTACGTGTGTAAAATTTAACCCCGGTCTGTAAATACGTGTGCCAGGCCTTGATTCACGCATAAACAGACACGATTCTAGATAAATGCTGACAAGAACGAAATCTCTGTGATTTCTGTTTAATGCTGCTGTTACAGTTCCGCCTAATGCCGTTAATTAACGCGTTGTCACTAAATGCCTGCATTTTGTGTCGATTTACGTGTTAATTAACGGCATGAGGCGCAGGTGTAGCCCGGTCATAAGTGTGCAAGATGAATGGAATTATAACATAGGTGGGCTATCCAAGATAAGAGAGATATAGACTAAAATTCGTTATGAAATTTACAAATCCATGTAATTTTTAACATTTACGAACACTTTATTTACCACGGCAGATCTTCAGTGGGTGTGCCAGTGCACATAATATGCGATCCGATGCTCAAGGGCTCTGTCAGCGTATGAGTGAACTTCACATCCCGCGCCTCCGCAAGTTGGGACTGTAATCAAACAATTCTTGCTATCAACAAGGTCCTTAGTGTATTATAAAATAAGTACGAAAGTTGCTATAATATCAGAACTGTTGAATAAATAACTAAGGGGATCAAGGCCGTAGGCAGGGGTCGAGGAATTTGGGGATTCAAACCCCCCGAAATGCCCTGGAAAGCACAGCGTTTTATTCATAGGTACTTACTAGAGCTTGATCTCCCCTGAATTGAACTCTACACCTCCCGAAGTGAATTCCTGGCTACGGCCTGGTAAGGGATGGTTTAAGAGTGCGCTAGTAATGTTTATAATTTGGTATTATAATGAACTAGCTATCCCGGCGAACTTCCTACCACCTCAAATTAAAATGTATAAGATGATGAATTAACTTTACGAGTATTTTATTTTTTTCGAATCTTTTGTTTTTTTGTGAAATTTTCACATGTTTTAATAGTTATTTTGCTATTCGGGACGGATACATATAAAAAAAAATCAAAGATCACAAAATTCGGCCCAATCGATTTTGGACTATAAATGGTGTAACTATATTATATTATAGATTGCATTGCTAAGAATAATATCCTAATCGTTGTTGCATTGGATTTCAAAATTTTTATTTATACTGATGACATAGTTCATTCCTTGCATTTAATATAGCCACCAATTTAATCAAAAAACGAAGCACGAATTCGTGCCCATCTTCGGCGCACGTTGAATTACCGGCAGCGTGACTTCATCATTGCATACCTCTACCTTAATTGGTGTCAGGGTTTATTTAATAAGACATTGTATGTAGCTGTATCCCATAGAGGAAAGTGTGTGGAACGCGTCATTACCGAATACATTACCAGAACCTGGCATAGCTGCCCTCCTGTTTGACCAGCTGCTAAAGTCTGCCTAGCCGTTCCTACAGTGTTCTTACCTACAGTCTGCTCAAAAATGTCTAAGATCTTTTTAAAAAGTGCAACCGTAGTGTTTCTTGCCCGTTGTTCTCCATATGAACGGTATTACGAACGGGTGTTAAAGTAGTAGCTGAACATTTTCAAACTTGACGATTTATAAGTACAAGTCTACTTAATGGTTTACATGAATACAAAATATTCTGATTCTGTTTGCGGGTATTTTCGTTGCGGTTATTCCACCATCGAATATTAAAAAACTTCGGTTAGCTTAGAAGCCTATAAGCAGGTGTTATTGGCATTTGAAGCGGGTGTTCCACCCTACATCCCCGAAGCCCGTGCGGGTGTGTCGATCGACCTGATTAAGTTCTCCCCTAATAGAGGGATACCTACAGGATGACTCCAGCCAGAAAATGTGAAAATATAGGTGGGTGTACATACTTAGCCACAAGAATCAGAATATTTTATACTTATTGTTATAGGTAAACCTAGAACCTATTTATGAATCGTCACTCGTTCGAAATGCCTTTCCTATGGCGAGCAAGAAACTAAATAAAATATTTGATTTGAATAAAATACTTAAATAAGTACTTGCATGCGCCGTGCTTTAAGATTGCGTGTTTGAAGGCAATCAATAGGACCCTACTCTGATGGTTAGGTTAACCCAACACCACTAGCTACTCGTTTAATCAATAATTAAGAAATGAGTTCGATTCGTTACTACAACAAAACTATAATAGATGAATTATAATACATCAGCGATTGCAATATTTTGGCGATTGTTCCAAAACTTCTTCACCTGCTATGTTAATAACTATGAGCATTTGACTTATTTAATTATTTTATTCACACGCACGGGTAGGTAACGCAATGCTGCAGTAACAAGGTTCTTACAGTGGTATAATCAAGTGAGTATTTTTTTATCTTTAAAAGGTTGTATTAATAGGTACTTACTTGTAGAAGAAACGTATAAGATCCAACCACAAATAAATTCAAAAATTGCAGTGACATCACCCACTGTCGTTAACCTTCACCCTAAAAATATAATTATTTGTTCGTCATCTTCAAGAGTTAGGTAGATAGGAAGTGGATATTATCAATATAGTACACAGTGATTACTTTACATTTTGAATTTGTGATAAGGGCATTACCGTAAGTAAGTATCTAAATAATTCATTTTCGCGGGTTTGTTTATTATTAGGTCGAGTGAGATAGTAAAATAAATTATGGAAAAATGCCGAAAGTGCGCTTCGCAAGGTGTTCACGCCATTAAGTTGGCACCTAGATTTCCATACGATCTTTAGCAGTCTACCCACATATCTACTAACGTACTAACTCATTATGTTGTGTGTGCTAAATTAAAAATAATACAATATTGTGCATACCTATGTAATCGTGAAATTTGCATGGCATTAGTAACTTATTACAAACTCAAGTTGTGAGTCATGTTAGGCAGATACTTTCGTCATGTTGGTATAGGCACTTGGTCAAGGCAAATGTGTTATAAAGAAACATCTACCAAATCGTTTCCCACAAGTTATTGTGGCTGAAGTAGTAGGTAACTAACTAAGTACCTACCTACTCACTAGTTTAACAAATAATGTTGTAGATAGGTAATTATGGACCAACCACCCACTGGTTGCTTTAACTTAGTTGGTCCATAAACGTAAGCAACAAATATAAGTTTATACAAAGTAGTAAGTAGACACTATAATGCACATGCACTTTTGTATTTTCTGTTCTTCTTTACTTCAGGTAGATTGCCTACAAATAATTAACTCAAGCTGTAGTATTTCTATTCTATTACCAAAGTGACTGGTGGGTTTTCTTCATCATCACTGTTCTCAGGTGGTCGAGTGCGACAAAACAAACGGTGGCAAAAAGCGCCGCAACCACATCTATCGCGGAGACACACCATATTCGGAGACCATTTATACAGTAAACTGTCCCTATAGGCGGATAGCCTGACACTATAAATTAGTAAGCCCGCGATATACACGCGACAGCATCCCACGAAAATATCCGC
The DNA here is from genome assembly GCA_905333125.1 of Pheosia tremula. NCBI lineage: Eukaryota > Metazoa > Arthropoda > Insecta > Lepidoptera > Notodontidae > Pheosia > Pheosia tremula. Next base: position 5,021,711 of record HG995404.1, on the reverse strand, counting down.
TCTCACTCTCAAGTCTTAACCGTGCCGCGATTAGCCGGAACGCGACCACAGACGCGACTAGCCAACTACCTACCGCAACAGCCATGGCCCAGGCCGTAGTACTTCGTTTATGTATGTTGATTAGTGAATTGATATATACGCATAGCTGTTTGATTTATGTATACAATTGGATATAGATCCACCTTTCTTGCTCTTGTGAATGTAGCAATCTGCTTTCTCGTTCTCACACCATAGACTATGAATGATCATCGCAGTGACAGATAGAAGTTGTTTTGTTTTATATTATATTACTAGAAAAAGGGAGCAATAGTTTTGTTTTGTGGTTATTATCCTTATAGGCACTTGTAATTTCAACTATATAGGTATATATATAAGTATTATTTGCATGCGCCTTGAGTGTAAATGGATTCTGTAGGTAGGTACTTAATATGAGTCAATAGACGCTGTAAAAAAATGTAGGACATTTTTTTGTAAACAAGTGTACGTACTTACTTATCTTCAGTTAAATTTATTCCTATAATCGATTATCAGCAGATATTATATGAGATACATAATTACCTACTGAGTCATTTAATCAGTATATATATATATATTATCTATGTACCTAATATTTTATAAACACCTACAATAGATACCTACTTCTTTACATTCTTTTAACTAAGAATTTACTTAGTACTTAGTAGCTCAAAGTAGTTAGGCCTCAAATTAGGTTTCTAATTGGAATTAGTTTTTCAGAAGACAGTCTTCTAAAATAAGGTGGGATCTAATTATAATGTTAAAACTAACCTCAAAATCCAGTGCATCTTCAGCAAAGTCGTATTCAATGAAATCTCTTGGTATCGTGCCCTCTTCTACGTCATAATCCATTCTAACACAATTTACACATTTCATCACTTTCACAGGCATCCTTCATTTATCGGGTTCTTGTTACGTTGTCACTCGACGCTATTAGCATCTTGCTACAAAATCAATAACAACGAAAGACGAAACCTTAGTAGGTCTTCGAAACCTAGGTAAACTAAACCTAATCGATACACTCCAACTTGAATGGCAGACAGATTGATCGGAATTGAAAACTCTCGAGTCCCTGCACTGTAAGAGTGAAATGAAAACAAACAAGTTTTGTTAGTTGATACAAAGATAAAATAAAGTAGGTATGACGCATACGATATTAAAACTGTCTGTCTCTTTCATCAGTAGTAGCTTCAGTTTGTGTGAGAGAGATACCAATGCGCCTATCTGTACCCAATAAAAATCATACGGTATGGTCAACTCGATACTATGGATATGATGCTGTAGGTTACTGAAGTGAATTCATAGACAATATTTATGGAGCATTGACTTCAGAAATTTTATCTCATGAAGTGATTGTCCTGTAGGTCCACTGTTCGTCCTATGTGATCGTTTCAGATTTTTCAACTTTACTTATTTCGCGCATCCATCTGGTCAAACTCTCCAGTATATCCAAAGGTTCTCAGGACATAACATCTAGGCAACAACCACAAATATATACGTCTATGAGACAACGAAGCCCCTTATGTTACAATGGACATTATTATAATATCAAAATTTACCTTATCTTCTTCCATATCAGATATGCACAATTTGACTTCCATATTTAATGTCTGCTATAATAGGTTCAAAATTCGTTAATGAAATAATAAAACACACACATTGATTCACAATTAATTTCTTTAGCGTGTCTGCTTCTCGTTGATATAAGTTACAATAGATACAATTAAAACATCTGATTATAACTAGTTCTATACTTGACGAACTCCTCGGCCGCGGCGATCTGATTATTCTGTAAAACAAGTTTGGCAACTATTGAATTTCCGTCATATCGAGACAAAAAATATGTACATATCAAGATATGGAACATTGACTTAGCATCATAATACTAACCGAATTGTTTGATTTTGGCTTCAATGGCTTCTTGTTTGATGGCATAGGCTGTAACAAGAAAAATATAAATACCATTACACCCATAAACACATGCCCGATGGTATTTCGCTTCAATATATGTAATGTGGTGTAACAATCAAATTTTAAGAGGTGTACTGAGAGCACGGCAAAACGCTACTGGTTCGCCTTGTTTTAAAAAAATCTAATATCATTTACACAATTATTTTATACATCAACATGATCCATATAACCTACTCATTCATGTGTTAAAATATTTTACACATTTTTTTTACACCTTACATAGCAAGCATATTGTAAGTATAGTATACCGCTTAAAACAACGGGGATTAGGGCAATAGTCTTTTTTCTCAGTGTTCGCTTTTATAAAACAGCAAGTCAAATTCGTTTTTGAAAATAAGATTCGCACGTCAAATTCGAAAATCCCCGAGGCGAGCCGGGGTTTGACCGTGCTAGTCATATAGCCAAAAACGAATGTTCGAACAACTGCCCTTCCCATGGGGTGATACACAGGGAATTCGTATTTTATAGGCAATAGTTCTAGTTACCAGGTGTGGATGGTGCGAGCGCAGGTGCTGCAGCATCTTGGCGCGCGTGCAGTACTGGCGCGGGCACGCCGGGCATTGCGCCGGCGAGTAGCTGCGGACACCGCCTTCTATCGACTTCGCTTGCTGGCTATCAGCGCCTGCGCATGTAAACATTTAATTATATAATTTCGGCTATGTCCTCGTACCTGGCTCACAACAATGGCAAGAACGACAAGCAGGTCCCACACTAAGCAAAGCTTGTATTATCCTTACAATGGATATTTTAAACATCGACGATCCCAGTATAAAAAATCGTGCTCATTACACGAAGTTAGTGTCTACTAGAATTCGACCCGGGATCCTCGGTACAGAAAGCGGAGTCACCACCAACTACGCTAATGAGGTCATCATTCTGCTATGATGATGTGTGTAGGGCAGTTACCAGGATGGTGCCGCGCCACATGCAGGTCGCGTTTGGCTGCTGCGCGGTATATCTTGGGGCAGGCCACGCACGGGTAGTGGCGCACGCGCTTCTCCAGCGGAACGCTCGCGGGGACCGCCTCGTGGACACGCCACATATGATTCACTAGCATGCCGCGACGCTGCAAGTTAAGTTGCGTAAAAACTATTTAAAAAAAAACGTTCGCAGCTTACAGTATTTCGTTTAAGTGGGAATTTTGTGTAAATGGACCTATCTTTCGGGAAATAAAGGGGGTGGGGGGAGGCAGCATTACGGCGTACAAGGTCGCAAGGCAAAACGGCGTTATAAGTTTTTTTTTCTGTAAACTTAACTACACTATTACACATGTACTCCGTAAACATCGTATGGTTTGTCAGGTAAAGGTACATCCAAACAACATATCAAAACCCTCGCAAGGTGAGTAATCTACAAAACCACAATTCCAGCGAATTCAGGTGTTTATCGTTTTATAAATAGGCATTTAAATAATTGGGATGTTCAATTGCGTCTCATCCAGCTTGTACTAGCAGCAGAATACTGGGTACATTTTTCAAGTGGCTGTGGGTGACCAAATCTGATACTAACAGACAATAGTCAAAAATACTTAACAGTCTCGAGGCCCATTTTAATTAAAGTTAAGACGAAGTGTATCATTAGAATTTAATCCTTATAAGCGGCATTATCGGATCGTATTCCCGTTTTGGTTGCGGGCTTGGTCATCCATGTATGCCTACTTGAAAAATTAACCCTGTATACTGTACATTGCTGACTATACAGGCTCCATACTCCGCTCAGTATACTGTAGTACAGACAGTACAGTATACTGTCAGTAGTAGTACTAACTTTGAAAGCATGTTGACATATTTCACATTTGTATTGTGTGGTGGGTTCTGCTGTTGTCGTTTGATTCTGCAAATAAAAAAAAAATACCCGTTTAAATATAACTGTCGGGATTCCCGAACGGTAGTAATACCGCGTCATAAATAATTATTATAGTTGACAGGCAGACGTGTTTGTATGTTACCGTTGTAGACGTTAAATCAGATATATGGTGATCGTGTATATGTTGTGCCAACTGTTTCTTGTTTATGAACACTTTTCCACATTCGCATTCAAATCTTCGCGCCGAACATTTTCTGGAAAAGGCAGTAGGTGTATTATTTTTCCATATGTTTACGAGCATTAAGTTAATTTCAATGAAATTAGTATATGACTAAAGTTAATGTGTGCGTACCGTATATGTTGTTTTTTCTTGTTTTTCATCACAACTTGGTTGCAATACGTACATGTAGAATAACTTGGTTTTTGCTCTGATACTTTATTATTCTGAAAGGGAATCAAATTACTACATGACGATTCGCTGGATAATCAAACCTTATGGGAAACTACATTATCATATATCTATGACATAGATCTAGCACATCCTATCTATATGATAATATAATTTGATTTAATATTTGAGTAGCGTTTGAGTGTCCGGCCGTATGATATTGAAGTGATGTTCGTACGTACACCTATACTAGCATTTGCGCCCGGCTCCAGCATCTATTTTAGTTCTGCTGCTCAACTCCTTCAATCACAATAGGCTATGCAATAGTGAAAACCTGGTTGAATTTTATACTAACCTCAACATAGCAGTTTTGGGAAATATCAGCTCCAGTAGAACATGGATTTGTAAATTCTAAATCATTCACTAAAGCGTTGTCATCCTTATATCCTACAGAATAGGGATTAAATTCTCCTTCAGACCTGGAGTTCCCTGATATATCGAGACCTGGAATTCGATCTGTATCGAAAAGGGTGGTTGAAAAATCTAAGCCATTTGAATAATTTTGAAAACTTTCGTCAGATGATATTCTATTGTAGTCTGTATTTTGAGCAGAGTTAAGACCAAGATCTGGTAATATTTCCACGCTGGGTAGATTTTCACTGAAATTAAAAGTGAGGCTTCAATTTTGATGTACGATTGATCAGTCTTATTTTCTTGTCTGTAATGTGCATGCCAGCATATTTAAAAAAAAGGACTGAGCCTTACCTTTTTTCAGGTTTATTTGTGCAGTGACGAACTCTATGCCGCCTCAACCTGTAACAGGATACATTAACAAAATACAAATATTTAAAAAATATAGGAGATAAATTTTCATAAGTAATTATTTGAAATAAAAAAAAATACCAGCAATAAAATAACCAATCAGCATTCCAAGAAACTGGGATTTTTGCAATGATCCTGATAAAAGCATGTATAGTTACCGGTCCTTTGCAATCATCCTTGGAATTATCAAAAAAAGTTTGTGTTTTATTATCCTACATTATGGGTACCCTATTTATAACGTGAAAATCAACACTTAAGTAATTGCAAGACGTCAAACTTACGTAAATAAACGAGTGAATGTTCGTGTGCAATGCCGACATTGATAACGTCGCTTAGACGGTTTGTTATCCTGGAACATAAATAATATCAGTTTATAAAAAGCTCATAATACAATTAGTTTTTAGTTATTCTGATAAATAAAAAATTAATTAACTATAGATATTATTTGTCAGGATAGTTGTCCAACTAACTAAAACTGGGAGTAGATCAAGTGACATTTTCTAAATACACATACTTAATTTAAGAGCGCCAATTTAATGTACGTCTTGTTCGTGACAGGAGTTTTGGCATCACAATAATTATTATTCATATACAAATTTGATAACTATTAATAGAGAAATAGTTTTGCATATTACTCTGTGGTGAACGTCAAAATGACGCTGGAGCATGGAGGCCGAGGGCATCGCACGTTGACACTCGTAGCACCACCATGGTTTGGATTTTTTGGACAGTTCTAAAAATAAATAAACTATACATATAAAAAGACTATATTTTCTTCTGCTTCTGTGGTCACTATACTATACAAATAATTGGGACAGGACGTTTTTTTGATACAGAAGCCGAATCCGCTGTTTTGTCTGTGGGAAAACTACTGGACGGTTTTAATTAAATTTGGCTTGATAACAGCTCACGCCATCATGTAAGACCCTTTATCCCTGGAAATAAAACGAAATAGTTTTCGTGCGCTAGCCAAAAAAACTAAAGCCACTGGGCGGAACTGTTATGCAACTTCCCATGGCAGAATCTCATAAGATCAACATCGAGCATAACATTATTCCCGAGGTTCCCAAGGGTTTGTAAAAAAGAATCACGTACATGTAGGTAAGGCGCGGGCATTGCTTATAGTAATAGTTTTACAAAATCATCATAAAAAATAATACAACATCAAAATATTTGGTTTCAATTTAGTTATGTACCAATAACCATATTATTAATATACCTTGAAAAATATCCTTAGTGGGTTGACCAACTAAGCTATAGTGTTCGGCGTAATTTTGACTGTAACCAAGCATTAGTGTTTTCCGGCATGGTATGGGCTCAGTTGTAAATCCATATAATTGATGTTCTTCTTCATAGAGCCAGACATTCGCCGTGGTTTGGTCCCCGAGAGGAAGTAACCCAATCCAGTTCGATTTATCTAAAACAGAACTTAGCCTCACATTACTTGAATTTGAAAATTTAATTTAGGAACTATTATTTCTAAGCAAGTCACATCTTGATTTGTGAACTTTATAAGTTTATGGATACCGAAAAAAAACAGGTTTCAGTTTAAGATATTAAAAGTTAAACAACATGGTGAAGGCTATAAAAAATATTAAAAGTTAAATAATGATTAATTACCAAACTGTGGTTACCTTTATCTGACACATCTATATTAACAATGTTGCAACTTTCATCCCTCAGCAGAAATAGAGGGGTTTTATTTGAAGTCGAGTTTATTATCAGCTCGCTTGCATCCTCATTGGATATTGTTTGTCTTATTCCTGAAAAATAATTGTGACGTCAATACTACTAGTAAGAGTGAACAATAAGCTTGTGGCGACCTCATTTCATACTTCACCTTAAACAACGCTTTCGGGACGCCGCGTCAAATTTAATTGCCGTTAGCCAGGTCTCTGGGGGGAGTGATGTGGCGACCCCATTTCATACTACACCTTTCACAATCATTCATGATCCTAATTCAAAATTTATGAAATAATATTTTTGCTTGGTGACGTGTGTCACATAAGATTTTATCTTGTTCAATAAAGATCTCTATAAGCTCAATAGTTACTCATGGTCTGAATAATTGTATATACCTTCCACAGGACCGAAACGTGCATTGGCAGGCAGCGTGCGTCGCGGAGAGATGAGGTCATGGGCCCGTATCTGCAATACGGGCGGTAGCCCCGCTACCGCGCGGGGCGGGACAAGGCGATCAGAAATATGTACTGAAAAACAAATATATAAGATATAAACTCAAAAGAACAGAATAAGGAATCGTTTATATTTCTTGTACTTACCATAATTGTCAATTGTTGGATGTTTTTCGACTTTTACCAAAGCATTAATATTTTTGTTTTGTTTGGTTATTTTTGTTTCATTTAATGGTTGTTTAAATAAATCTGATCCTAATATATCTGTAGTTGGTTGCAGTTCAATAACATATTCTGAAGGGGCACAATTCTGGGGGCATACACTGGACATATGGACATATGGCTTTTGTAAGGCTTGATTGCTATTGTCCACAATGTGACTAACAACTTTTGGTTTCTTCTGATTGGGACCTGTAATATGTTAGATACAGAACTATACACATTTGTTAATGCCTGAGGTACCTACTTGTATTCCACTAGGTTTGTTTAGGGCAGATGGGAATTGTATTATGTAGACATGGGTTATCATGGTAGATTAGCAGCCAACCCTAACATAAAATAATATTACATAATGGTTAGTGAGTAGATACATTTATAAAGGCAACAGCACACAGCAGGTACAATGCCTAATGGATCAACAGCTGCAGTACATCATGTAATTTCTACACATAAAATAGTATCTCAACAGGAATAAAGTTCGTTTCACCGGATAAAAATGTTTATATGGAAGTGCTAGTGGCAAGTAGCAGTAGGCATGTCCTTGTAATCTACTAGGTGTTCCTAGTGCAGCCTTAAATTGATCATACTGAGACTTGCTTAAAATTTATACATAAAACAATAACAAATTTTAACTGTTAAATATATGAACTTACCAACTGTTACTTGGTCTTGATCTTGTAACTGCTCTAGGCTATTGTTTTGATTGGCAGTTATTGGTAATAGATACTGCTTGTGCAGATCATGCCCATATTCCAAAGTCTAAAAAAAATCCAATAATTAATATCATTGTTTACTTAATTTTGATAGTAAACAAATACAGTAGATAAGTAGGTACATTATGTAGTAGCTGTAGAGGAAGAGTTTGGGTTTCAGGACAGAAGTTAGAATCCACTTGCAGTAAATATACATGCCCGGTTGCTTTTGCCGCTTGAGTATCCATGTTTTGAATATCTATAACAATAATAGAATTATTAAAAGTTTTTTGTGATGATACTATAATAAAAATTACTCCTATACATACCCATATTAATGGTTGCAAGTCTTGTATCTTACTTCAAAGTACAATGTAAAACTTACGAATACCTAACTCTAATCAAATAAAATAAAACCATGCTTGTTCTTCTTTATATTTTCTTTTCTTTACGCAATGAAATGCGATGAAATATAATTGTTATTAAAAAACAAGACATCCCGGCTGTCACATTTTCTGACTGCTAACTGACATTGGTAACTGCCTGCCTCCAATAGCTCATTTTTTTACCTTTGGCTCGGACATAGAGTAAGTATATTTTTTTATCTTGTCTGTGTTTTTTGTGTGGTTGACTCCGTTGACACAGCGAGCTTTGCTAAATTATTTATCGTTTTTACTTGATAAAAGTTACATAGGTACGGGTGAAATTGTTAAATAAAACATTTGTTGCAATAGTTTGTGTATATTGGCAACGTTTGGGTGCTAAAATTTGCCAGTGATAATGTGAAAAATAGAAGAGTTTGTGATCACTCCGTATTTTTATGTTACACATTTTGCTAGCTCGTAGGATTTATTGTTTCATCGATGATTATAATAGAGTATTGAAATGAGTTATCTATTCTGATCGGTACATCTAATTGTCACGATAACAGATATGAAGTAAGTTGATTGGACAAAATAATGCCATGTACGCTCAAGATAATAGAAGAAAGGAAACAAGAGATGTTATTTATCGCAGCAATTCAAGTCTTGACTTGATATACGCCGATCATCCATCAGGGAATGGATTGCGACGTGAGTATGGAAGTCACGGTTCTATCGACGTGATAGGTGGAGGTAGCGAGCGCTTGCCTACGATGGTGCACAACTACAGTGTCGTACAGGCACCGGACAAGCCACCGGGGCTTAGCCGTGCCGTCGATCGGATTGCTGAAGGCCTCAATACCGACCACGCGGATGGACCACCTCCTAGGTCTAGCGCTAGTCCTAAACCAAGACTCAAGTTGAATAAATTCTGGGGTGGGGCAACACCTGCTCTTACTCGCCAACCATTAGAAGATAGCCTTTCAGCAGTCTCAGATGGAAACAAGAGGAAGCAATTTGCCCATTATGATTGTCAGTCACTTGTGGCAAATTTAAGTTATGCAGCAGAGATCCGTGGGGCACTGTTGAGTCGACGTCGCAACACAACTACAGGTGCCTCAGCTGCCTCACTACTAGCCACCAGGGGCCTGCCTCCTGGTGAAGAGGCAGCACCAGACACAGGAGATGGAAGATCAAATGAATTGTTGGAAAGTTGTCCATTCTTCAGAAATGAACTAGGAGGTGAGAGATTTTTAAAATTCCTTATAAGTAAGCTAGGGCTTATCAGATTGCATTTATGTCCTAATCCCAAACTAAAGCATTCAAAAGTAATTTGTACTCTTGTCTTTTAAATTTCCACTATTTGAGTTATAACACAATACAACAATCTATTTATATTAAGTTATTAATTAATAAATAACATTAATATAACATTATTTCACCAGTCTGGATATGGAAATTATTCTAGAGACAGCAATTAGTAATGAGAATAAATGTCATGTACTGGTTTTACAAGATTTCTTGCCTATTTACACATAAGTACTATATACATTTTGTATCATCTGAGAATCAGGTGACACATAAATTCCAATCTCACACTTGACATTGTTCTTAGAGCAATAAAATATTTATTACTAAGATGATATTTTCACATAAAACTGAAATTATATATAGGTATCTAAAAAAGTATTGCCCTCTTACATACCTACAATATATTGCAATCTATAAAAAGATGGTAGGCAATACTTGTGTACCAATAAAATTAGGGTACTTTTCAAACTGTAAAATGTATAGGTAAGCACCTACTATATTATCATGTATTCACATACCTAAAGTATACATGAAATCAATAGAGCTAAGCATTTAATTTTATAAAATAAATATCATTTATTGTTACATGTTAGTGTGTAAAACTAATTTCCTTATAAAAAAAAAATCAATTCACATAAAATAATGTTTGTAAATAACAACAAGCTAGGTAATTGACCGCAACATTGCTAACATTTCATGCTTCCATTGAGTACCTATCACATATTCATTAATGCAATAATTGCTGCTAGCCAGTTAGTCATGCGTTAACATTGTACACATCTTGACAATAGGAATACCATGATCTACACTTTTATAAGTTTAATAAGAGGCTACAAAAATATTTTTTATCATAAGATGATACATTAACTTCAGAATAATTACTTTTGGAATAAAATACCTGGAAATATTTTTTTTATCCAATTGTACAATACTGTTTAAGGTTTTGTTTTGTGTTATCCAGATTATGTAAATAAATAAATGTACATACAAACTATTAATTTACTTTAATTATAATTGTCAGAGATTGCAACTGTTCTGTCATCAACTGTACACATTATCCAGTTAGCATATATATATGTATATATATTTTTTAGGGAAGCTTTGTTCTTCATATAGCAATTTATTTAGACTAGTGAATATATTGGAAAATGATTCACATGAGTATTGCAAAATACTACAGGGAAAGTAGTTTTTAAGTGAATTGGCTGAGTAATGTTTACCAACATAAAACCAGCATTTGTCTAGTATACATCACAAACACCTTAGAGCATGTTTCCATTAAATTGTGATGACACATATTTGTTTTGGTGAACTAGTTGTGGTTTGTATAATTTCAATGTTACTGTTCATATAGACAGGCACAATAAAACGGTTGCTTGTGTCATGCAATCATCAGTTCTAAGGCTACAACTTAATTTCTAGGTGAAGAGGAGCGTTGCGTTTCACTATGCTGGAAGACTGCCCGTGGCGCTATCCCCGGCCAGGCAGGAGGCTGGCATCGACCGCGTGCCGCATACGGGATATCCACGCTAGAGTTCCCCCCAGGCCACACACACTGGCGACATGGATGCCCATTCGCGAAATCCGTTTCCCCACTGCCGATAGAAAGCCAACACCTTGGTGCTTTGTATTACAGAAACTATTTCTATAATCAACGTAAGTCGTCCTATTTAAGTATATCACCATTCATCTACACACGCAAATATTTACATCTGATAAGATATCACTGTTCATTCATCATCATCTATACTCTATACATATAAATAAAATTGGAGTGTCTGTTTGTAATATTAAAATAACCGCTTTTTACTAAGTGCATTTGGATGTATACACGTTACCTATACCGAAACAACATTTTTTACAATTTTTGTCTGTCTGTCTGTCTGTCCGTCTGTCTGTCTGTCTGTCTGTTTGTTCCGGGTAATCTCTGAAATGGCTGGACCGATTTTGACGGGATTTTCACTGACAGATAGCTGATGTAACAAGAAGTAACTTAGGCTACTTTTATTTTAGAAAGAAATAGGATCTCACGAAAAAAAATTAAAACCAATGTTGCAGCGCAGCGCCTGATTAAGTTTGACAGCAACAACCTGCAATGCGTCCCGCGGGCTGAGAATGGGCGAGCAGGCTGTTGTCAACGGTTGTCTTTGTTAAATACCACGCGGACGAAGTCGCGGGCAACAGCTAGTAATAAATAAAGTAGTTGTGTTTTTAATTTAAAAACATCGTATTCTCGTATCTTCGTCGATTCGAAGGATTATAATATTTTTTGTTAGTTTTCTTAACATCGGTAAATAAAATAGGTACTGTAAAAATGCTCACGAGTTTCTTTCCAGATCTTCTGATGAGTTGTTCAGTTGAGGTTGGGCTGCAATACAGTCGTAGAGTTTACAAAAATGTAAAATAATGATTTGACTAGGCTGAAGCTAAGGCTTTGCTCGTTGCTCGTATTGTTTTTCAGTAGATCACGATGTCATATCTATTTTATTTCTATTATTTTCACCAGCTCATCAAAATTGGTTTGGTATGGATGAGAATCTCGGGCCAGTAGCAGTGTCTATAAAGAAGGAGCGTGTGGAGCTTCGTCGCGGTGGCGGCGGCGGAGGCAGCGGCGGCGACGCGGCCACGCCCGCCTCGCAGCTGGCGTGGCAGTACCGCCTCGTCATCCGCACCTCGGAGCTGCTCACTCTGCGCGGCTCCGTGCTCGAGGACGCACTGCCCATCGCCAAACCGAGCAACAACACCGCCACATACAATACTAAAGATGTCTTGGAATACGTCGCGACCGAGCTTCAACTTAATTGCTTAAGGTATTAGGCCCAATTTATAAATAAAAGCTTGTAAGTACAATTTACATAAGTCCCAATATTCATACATATTTCGTTTTCAGGTTTGGTGTGACAAACGGTGGTGCAGAGGAGCAGCTGCTACGCTTAGACGAACAGTGTGTCACCAGGCATTATAAAGTCGGAGTGATGTATTGCAAGAGCGGACAGTCCACTGAAGAGGAAATGTATAACAACCAGGAAGCCGGTCCCGCTTTTGTGGAATTTCTTCAAATGTTGGGCCAGACTGTTAGGCTAAAAGATTTTGACAAATACAAGGCGGGCCTCGACAATAGAACAGACTCCACTGGACTATACTCTGTGTTCACGACGTACCAAGGCTGTGATATAATGTTTCACGTGTCAACAATGCTTCCGTACACACCTAACAACAGGCAGCAGTTGTTGAGGAAGCGGCACATTGGCAACGACATAGTGACCATCGTGTTCCAGGAACCGGGGGCTGCGCCATTCACGCCCCGGAACATTCGTTCTCAATTCCAACACGTTTTTGTTGTAGTTAGAGCAATTGATCCGTGTACAGAGAACACTCATTATAGTATAGCCGTGAGCCGTGCTAAAGAAGTGCCTTTGTTTGGACCTCCTATTAAAGGCGGTGCGATTTATCCGAAGGGCGAAGCGTTTACCGATCTACTTTTAAGTAAAGTAAGTGAATATTTCATATAAGTTATCGATCTATACTATTATGACTGTAGCTGGGATTTGTATGTACATTCTAGATATAAAAAAATGATGGCAGATGCTATTTGGGAGTCTGAATTCAATATATTTATTATACTAGCTGCGCCCGGCGGTGTTACCCGCGATAAAAAGTATGAAAAATTAAAACATCTATCCCACGGGAACCATACATTTTACCGGGATAAAAAGTAGCCTATGTGTTATTCCAGACTATAATCTATCTCTGTGGCAAATTTCATCCAGATCCGTTCAGCCGTTCGGGCGTGAAAGAGTAACAAACATCCATCCATCTATCCATCCATCCAAACTTTCACATTTATAATATTATATAGTAAGTATAGTATATAGTATAGATAGATTAAATATCAGGATCAGAATATTTTTTATTCATGTAAACCAATAAGTACAGTACTTATGAATCGTCAAAAGATACAAAATTCTAAGTTACTACTTTTCCACCCGTTCGGAATACCCTTCCTATGTAGAAGAATGGGCAAGAAACTCCATGGTTGCTCTTTTTAAAAAGATCTTTTACATTTTTGAGCAGTGCATTGTTATAGGAAGGTGATGTATCGCGTTAATAAAAAAATTAAATTGTTTTTTTTTAGGTAATAAACGGCGAGAACGCTGCAATTCAATCACCAAAGTTTAGTACTATGGCTACACGAACGCGCCAAGAGTACCTGAAAGATTTAGCTAAAAACTATGTAACTCCTACTACCTTGGAGACTGGACAGAAGTTTTGTAAGTGCACTTTTACTCAACATTTTAGGTATTAAAATGTTTAATTCGTCGTGTCTGTCATTTATAAAAATATTTTCCATTCATTTGTTGCAGCAATATTCTCATCATTGTTGATGAAAAGTGGTAACAATTCGGCCAATAATGCGGTGATTACACGAGTCGACAACTGTACTAATGACGTATTAGTTGGCGGAGCGTTGTGTTTTCATGTAAGTGCTTATAAATATATATTTTTTCCTTACGTATCTACGATTGGGTGGAATAAGCCGTATCATTTGTTTTGTTACAGGTTCAAGTGCAAGACGAAGGTGCGGGTGGATCGTTGTTGGATTGCATCATGGGCGTGTCTGTGGACACCGTGGTTTTTGTAGAGGAGAGCACGCGACAAATCGTGCTAGTACTGCCGACTAACTCATTATTGGGTAAGCTTCTGAAATACTATTGAAATTTTAAGATTTTTTGGTTGCCTGTCCATTAAGAGCCCAAGTAGGTACCATATGGGATAATGTACTCCATGCGAAGAGGGTGATATTTAAAGCTAATATGTATCTATGGATATGTATTGAGACGTCAATCTACTGCACTTATTAAGATTAATAACGTTACAAACACTTTACAAGTAGTGCACTGGCTATAAATTTGTACATAATCCGCTACAACCGATGTTTATTTGCAACATTTTTTTTCCTAGTAATTTGTGGCAAACAGTTGAACATAGATGCGTTGAGCAAAACAAAATAATCGATACGCGTTCCTCGAAATGTATGAATTGCTGAGTGCCGGCTGATTTTGCGAGCGTGAGACGCGAGCATATACCCAATACTACAAATTTTCAATATATAAAAAATATGCCTAATTGGTTTGAATATTATTCTTAGTTAAATATTATTTAAATTATAAATGTATTGCTTATGTAATATAGCGTATAGTGATCTTCCTATCAGTGACGGAGTTCACATAATGTTTACTGTACATTTTTTGTTAAGCATGTATCTGTGTGTGTCCTTTGTAGGGGATGCCTGTAATCAGTGCCGCCCCAAGGGAATTTTAAGAATACGCGAGATCCAATTATGGCGCTCCCGTATTGAACAAGAGAGTATAATACTTGGAAGATCTCGACAACAACTTAAAATCTTTGGCTGATTTGGCTCATTGAAGCGCCTCCAGGGACTTGACGCCTGGAGTGGCCGTTCCGTTCGGCCTATGGTAGGGCCGGCCCTGCATGTATATGTAAATAAGCTAAATATGTCCTACCCAGGTTGGGTGGTGAGCGGCGGCTGGACGCGTGTGTACTACCACCGCGGCGAGAGCGTGCGCGTGCGCGGCGGCGGCGCGGCGCTGCTGCGGCGGCTGGCCAGCGTGGCCCCGCCCCTCGCGCACGCGCTTCAAGAGATCACACTGGAGCGCGGCGCCGCCTCACAGCTCGGTACGTACTGCCACCGCGGCGGGAGCGTGCTGAGAACTACAATTAAATTATCGTACATAATGATATATGTGAGCTTAGTTAGTCATTACTGTCGAGGTGGATTGCAGTCCGAGCTTAAGGCGCTTAGGGCGTATTGGAGCCGAGCGTGTACAATGAGCGTGAACAATGCTTTCGCATGTTATAGAACGTTTTTCAACACACTGGTGTGTCCGGAAAAAAATGTGATGTATACCCACAGAACTAAAAATGCCGTACGCTTTTTTTCGCGCGTCGGTCAAAATAGAGGCACAGATAACAAACCCGTAAAATAGCCTTATTTTTTAAATATAATTATTTGAATATATTTGTAATTATAACACGAATTAATATTATTTATACAAATTATATTGTTATTTATCATGTTTTAACTAAGACAGTTTCTATATTCAAATTTTTTTGATAAAAACCTCTTTGCTACATTTAAAAAAAAGTGAAGATTTAACACTAGACTGACAATATAAAGTAGAAAGCACGCGTGTATAATATGTTGCATTATGAAGCTAAAAGTGGTGAAATAAGAGCTTGATATAAATAATAGTATTGAAAAAAAATAAATAAAAATTCTATTTATTTTTTTCAATACTATTATTTGTGCGCGTGATAGTTGTTGTAAGGCTGGGCGGTGTTGGGTCAGGGTTCCACGTGCAGCCGGACGGGCTGGTGACGGCGGTGGAGGGCGGCGGCGCGGCGGCGCGCGCGGGCGTGCGGCGCGGCGCGCGCCTGCTGGAGGTGTGCCGCGCCGCCGTCGTGGCGCTGCACCACGACCAGCTCGTCGACCTGCTCAAGACCTCCGACCCCGTCACGGTAACCACATGTCACCGTACGAACACACACACTATACGCTCCCAATTTAACCCTTAGTAGCCTGATTTACGAAAGTGATGTATTTTTAATATTACTGTGTTTAATGTTACTGTGTTTAATAATAATGATATTTGATTTTTTTTTAATTTCGTTGGAAAGAATATTATACAACAGTAAAATACGTACAGCCAACCTATAAAAAAAAACTAATAGTAATGTGAACATTCGGTTTAAAAGATTGGTATCAAAATTGAAACTCTAGGCTATTAAGGGTTTAAAGCTTAAGCTGGAAGCTCGGGTCAGGGCGCGAAATTCCAAATGTCAATGGTTTTTATTTTTTTTACGAAAAATTTGGACATCTTTACGATGTAATTTAGTGTTTTGCGATATTAGCATTCTGCATTTGATGTCTCGATGTATGAAGTAAAAAATATCTAAGGCGATACAACACCATAAAGTTAGTAAAAACCGCTACTTTTACTAACTTTATGGTGTTGTATCGCTTTAGTTATTTTTTAAGCAAGCTTAATACATCGAGACGCCCAATGCAGAATGCTAATATCGCAAAAAAACTAAATTACATCGTAAAGTTGTCCAAAATTTTTGTAAAAACATAAAAACCATTGACATTTTGAATTTCGCGCCCTGACCTGAGCTTCCACCTTAACGCTTGTGTTATGGGCACCGTACAATGGACTGAGGGCGAACTCAGTATATAATACTTATATACATACACTCGGGTACAAACATTCATGCTCATCGCTCGTGCGCACAAAGCTTGTGTCCCTACCAGCATTCGAACCCGGGACCCTTGGCGCAGAAATCAGAGTCACTACCCCTGCGCTAATCAGGCCGTTATAACTATATCCTATTACATACACAGTTGTACACGAGACGTTGTGAACCCATCCGTACGTCAAGTGCGAGATTATTAGTAAGCTAAACGTATTCTTTATAGTGTACTGTATTTAGACATTTTGTATGAAGAATTGAATGTTTTAAATACCGTCCGCTAGAGGCGCTTTTCAATTCTCCATACAAAATGTCTAAATACGGTAGACTATAAAGTATACAGTAAGCTCGCACTTGACGTGACGGTATATTCATTAAGTACCTACCGAATTCTCACACACGGCAGTACTAATAACAAAATTGTATACACCAACCCCAATATTCATAAAAGTTTTATTACCCGAGTTGTAGAAATAATTATGTAAGAATAGTTGAAATTGTACCTTTTTAACGTGGTTGTAACCTGCAAGGCCCGGAGCAAGCAAGCGGGGTTTGCGACTACTACAAATTCCATGATAGTCCATCTCCGGCCTTGTGGTATGGCCACGGGAATAAGGGATACCGCACGCACCGACTAAAACCCCATGGTGTGCCATCAGCTGCCAAAACGTCCCTTCCATTAACCAGTAGTCTTCGTAAAACGCTTGTTCTTTCCACTAAGCACTAATAGCCCTTGTTTTTTTTTATTATACATAGGCAACTATTTGATCTCGATCTCACCTGATGGTAAGTGATGATGAGATGTACGATGGAGCATACTTGCCTAGGTAGGAAGGCGGCAGTAGATCGAGACGCTACATTCGTTGGGCACATGCAACGCAGCTGATCTGACCCGCCATCCATGAATGGCAACACCGAACATCATGCCGGAACACGGCTAGACCGCTTGGCGACATGGCTTTGTAATACGTTTGTTCGCCAGGTGACGGTGACGTTCGCGAGCAGCGCGAAGTGCCCGTGCGGGTCGGCGCTGGAGGAGTGGGCGGCGCTGGCGCCGGGCCGCGGCGACGCGCAGCAGCCGGGCCGCCCGCGCCGCGCCTACGAGCGCGGACACTCGCCGCCGCGCTCCGACAGCTCCGGATACGGGACCGGTCCGTGACAACTTCATTTAATATAATGTCCTGCTATTATTGCTCATACTCAAAAATAATATGAGACGAATAAATCCAGAGAAAAGTAGGTATTTTAAGTAGATATATTTAAATAGGAAAATGAAATTATTGAATTTTAATGTAAATTATATGATTTTTTTGCTACAAAGTATAATATTGTGTGGGTAAAGTCCTCCAATTGTGACATTCCTTTGTCTTGGCAGTCTCATCTAAGTTTTTTTATTTCCACTATTTAATATCCTCCACGCTGGCCTAGTGCGGGTTTGTTGACTTACAACGGCTTTCGAGAACGTGGTTCTCTCAGACATGCAGGTGTCCCCACGATGTTTTCTATCACCGTTTAGCATGTAACAATCATGGTTGAACTCATCCATTTCCCGGAACAAACATTATTTTTGATATTGATCTTGTTATAAGTTTACGTAATTTTCTTTACTTTGACGTAGGTCACTATAAATTGAACTTGGTGCAATAATATAGCTTTCTTTTTATTTCGAAATCACCATGTACGATACTCGGCTAAGGAAATAGTTATTTCAAAATCGAATGATGCTGTTTTAGTTTTATCAAAATTGGCCGCGAGACTCTTTTAAATATTTTTCGGATTTACCATTCACACTCACTTGAAAAAATCA
Organism: Pheosia tremula; assembly: GCA_905333125.1. Lineage (NCBI taxonomy): Eukaryota > Metazoa > Arthropoda > Insecta > Lepidoptera > Notodontidae > Pheosia > Pheosia tremula. The sequence continues at coordinate 5,002,911 of HG995404.1, read as the reverse complement.
TTCTGTGTATGATTGATGTATGTTATGATATTGTAATGTGTTCTTATGTGATGTTATAATTGTGTGCAGGCGGGTCGTGCCGCAGCGGGCGGGGCGCGGCGGCGGAGGAGGCGGGGGCAGGTGCAGGTGCAGGGGCGGCGGCGGCGGCGGCGGCGCGGCGGCGCTCGCACGACGGCGCCGCGTCGCCGCGCCACGCGCGACACAAGCGCGCCTCCGCCAACACCAGCTCGCTCACAGTCAGTACCATACTCGCACACTTTTTACGGCTCCCGTAGAATCTCAACTGAACCCCAATGTTACCCCAACGTTGTCTGTCCTACCAGCTGTCAGTCACATCCGATGAGTATGTATGTATGTAAATAGCTGTTCGGGCGGCTTTCCGTGGATAATAAATCATCTAAACCCTTTTATTACAGTACGAATAAATACTAAAAATAGTTTAATATGCGAAATAAGCAGCAAAATTATTATATTATTCTGCCTTTGTATACATCAAAAATACTTTTCAAGCAAAGCAAAAGATTAATATTTTCGTCTCAAATTGAAATGGTAAACGTTCAGGAGGAGTTAATGCGATTAATGGACGCGGAATTGGGTGGCGGTGGATCGACGGGCGGCGCGGCCAGCCCGGCCACCCCGGTCACCCCGGCCACCCTGGTCGCTCCAGCCGCCCTGGCCGTCCCGGCCGCGCCAGTCGTACTGGCCTCCCCGGCTGCCGCCACCACGCCGCCCCTGCCACTGCCCGACGCCACGGCGCTGGACTGGGCCGCGCTCGTGCATACGGCTACACGGGCCATGCTACAGGTATGACGAACAACTCGTAACTTAATTTCTAGTGGTAGACATTGCGAATAATAATGGTACTCTCTTCCACATAAACTCTATATATAGCGATACTACACAAACTCACTCAAAAGTAATAAATTTCAGATATGCGAGGAGCATCAGTACCCGTCGATGGACAACACCGACCCATCGTTGGAGTCGTTGGCTATCGAACCTGCGAACGATTCTTGGACCGACGTTGCAGTCGTGAGTTACTTATATTCCTTCCTCAATTAGTTTCTAAACTAGAGTTCTCAATTCCCAATGTTAGACATTTTTTTACTTTATTTGTTCAGATAATTATAGTAGAAAAAATTGAACAATCCATTATCATCAACATATTGCTGCCCAGTTATTCTTCCTATCATATTACTCAACCTGGCTTCAGGGTGCCCTACACTGCGGTTGCCTAGTCGTGATGTCCATCTAGTACTTGTCTACTCCAGCAGTTGTCCGTTCTCCGGGAAGAATTACCAGCCCACTGCCACCTCAGTTTACTTACTAATCTTGATTCAACAAATCTTATTCTATGTCGGATTACATTGTACCGAATTGTGTCGTTCGGAGAAATGTTCTCCATACCTTTGTGCGACCACCTTGTAAATACAAGGGCTACCGTGAGTGGCCTCGTTTTATATCATCACAAGTAAACATTGGTTATCTTGACATCGCAATCGGTTCCCACATTATCACCAATTTCGCTAGTCTGTTCACTTCTAAACAGGGCTGTGAATGTTGCTGATGATTCTTGATTTTGTATCAAAGTAGATATGATAATTATCATCTTTATTATACAGATGACAGAGGTGAATAATGTTTCGTCGACCCCGGCGGCGGTGGCAGCCATCGCAGTGGCGGCAGACGGCGGGTCGTGCGGCTGCGGGCTGGCGGGCCGCGTGGCCGCGCTTGAGGCAGACGCCGCCGCCTCGCTCAGGCAACGACACCAGCTAGAGGAAGAGGTCAGGACTGGATTTGGCTATTCGCGCAAATCGAATTGAGATACCTAATTCATGACTCCAAAATGGTTAACAACCGACAGACAATAAATACAAATGAAAGTGTTTTATCAAAGTGCTACTGATGGCGGGGATTTATAACCGGTCTAAATTTACGAAAGCAATTTCAGTAATTGATCTTGGACTAATATTATTTTGGTTATGGGTCATGGTTACTGGGCAATACCGGTAATTTTAGGATTTTCTTCCCGACCGATTATATTAACTGCTTATGAGGCGGAATATTCGAAAGTATCTTAATTACGGTTTTGTGGCAAGTCGTGATATTAACCGGTTTTCTTAGTAACCGGTAATAATTAACATTTAGGATAGAGAAGAACTGTTCCTTTTATTCACTGGATGATATTACCCAGTACTTGTTACCCGGTTCCGAGTCCTGGTGATAGGATTCGTGGAGTACCTACTGACACGTATTGATGCAGGTGCGGCGCCTGCGCCGGCACAACGCGCGCCTGCGCGAGGAGTCGGCCCGCGCCGTGTGGCAGCTGCGACACTTCACACAGTGGCTCAAGCGAACCGTCGACAAGCAGTGAGCGACACGCCACCGCACAAGGGATCATACAAACTCGACATCTTAAAAGTCATTTTCGCACGACAATAGGCTCTGGCGCTCACTACGGGCCCCACCACAGCCCCACCGTTCTTAGTAACATTTTCTCAAGTGAAGTCCCCGATAGTGAGTACACGAGATTAACGCGTGATGATATACCTACATCATGTAACCGTCAACGAATTTACAGATATTATATTAAATATGCACGTTAAAATTGAAAGTATTGTCTTGTACCAAATTCCGATCGCTTTATGAGTCATTGCTTTGGAATAGTTATTTTTTATTTGCTACGAAATGCTACATAAACAATGAAATGTAAACCGGTATTCTTAAATTCATCGAAATTGTCACGATTTTTGAATCACTTCTTAAAATTTGTTTTTTTCCAATTATATAGGTACTGCGATAATAATTTTGAGGAGACTGCGGCTAGTATAGCATTCTATTGTAATAGTTGATATCTGTAATCATTCAAATTTATTTAATAATGAAATGTATTATCACCAAATGTATGTATATCTAATCTCGATGATATCTGGCGGGGAAACCATTGACGCAGCTACTTAACCGTAATAAGACGGTCATTATCGATATGTTATTTACTATTTCCTTTTATAAGTACTTGTTATCAACAAAAATAAATATTATAATTTGCAAAACATACTTACCAGGTAGGTAAATCCGAGTGGCTAGTATATAAATGGTTTGACTTGCGAAACGGTAGCTAATGTTTAGAAAATAGTTCAATTATTCAATAATTCTTATGAAATAAATACCCAATAGTAAGTATACATATAAATGAGCAAATATATGCGCTATGTCTTATGAATTTCGTGCCTTTTCTGTGCTTCTTGTGAAGCGTTTGTTTTGGCGTAATTTTTACGTAATATGTTGATGTTAGCGTAATTAAGTATACTAGATTATTTTGTTGTTGCCCTTTATATTATGCTATTGCTAGTTGAAGTTGATCAAATCTCAATTAAATTGATATATCTAAATATACTTGTTGTATTTATAAGACTCAGTTTATTTTATCATAAAAATATGTAAAAATTGGATAGTTTACGTTTTGAACATTTTATGGGTACTGTATAATTACTTATTATTTATTGTAACGCATGTAATTTATAACGAATACGTAAATGAATTACTTATTAATTTATAATGACTAGTTGTAAGTCGTTTCTTATGAATCAATATTACGAGATTACTCTTACTTTATATTAATATGAACTGATGTTGTAAGGTGAACACCAACTATGATAGGCATAAGCAAATGCGCAGTGGGCTGTGGTACTTATCGATGCTTATTACATAGGACCGTCTCTGGGAAAGCCTACTGCCATTTAAATATTGACTCAAATTAGTTTTGATGTTACGTCAATACTAAATCGAACCGTCATAAAGTATAGACTAGTAAATAATTTGTATGTAAACCTTATTATTAACAGACTTGAAACCTGCCAAATATTAATACAATAAGAGAATGATGCGTTAACACAAATAGAACTCATTTTATTTATAAACGTGGATAAAAATGTTATCAGTTGAATAAACTCGTCATTGATTTGCTTGTCATAAAATCAATAGTGAATCTAAAGTAAAACTTTTAGCCTTATTTTCGTTGCCCAGATTTTGGCACCTATTTTTATACAGGTACCGTACTGTTTTAACTTTCGTGATCAACAGGAATATAATTTTGTTTGTGTAAATATGAGTCTCATGTTAGGAGTAATCATCATAAAATGAAAGCTTTACTAGTTTAAGTTATTATATGTTCTTTTTATTGTTAACTTAAGCGACTTAATTACGTGTAATGGGATTAAGATTTCAACGTTTCCGCTTTTGATAAAACTTGTGTGAGACTAGATGAACATTCGCGTTTACTCATATTTTCCGTGTATTTCTAGCTTCAATTACAACAATACATACAAGACAATATGGATAAATTACATTTATAATTAATTAAATGGTCAATTATACTAGTATAATATAATATACTCCCTGTAGATTTATTTTTTAAGAAAAGATCTCCAGCTCTAAAATCTTCCACAGTTCCAGTCTCAGTGGCAGTTATGACGTACAGGAGTGAGATTTAGTAATGTTTACCTACAATATGTTTCAAAATACATATTTATTGTTATACTAAAAAAAACTTAATTTAATTTTTATAATAATAGTAAAATGACATGAAAAGACTATTTTTTGGAAACTTAAATTTGGGTACTTAGTAGAATTCATTCGCTTAGGGATTGCTACAAACCAAAAGTAATTTATATACACACGTAGTATTATGAAGCCAAATAATTTAATTCCAGAAGTGGCAGTCTTTTCATGTCTAGAGCTGCATACTGAAATACATCAGAGTGAATGTATTTTTTCTTTACGTGCCTATATTCGTCAAATTTCTTTGTTTCTCGTGTATTTTGTTATAAAGCTGAACAAAGTTGTTTTGATACCTTCTTATAACTTTATGTGTACATAAACAAGTGTATTAGTATTAATATTTTTTTACATATAAACCACGGCATTATATAATATTTGTGCTATTAGAATGTGGTATCGTAAAGCGTATTGAAACCAAAATGTTTTTGGGCAATAACTTGGGTTTGTAAACAAAGGAATGAAACAAAAGCAAACGGATACCATTTTTCTGGCAAACTATGAACCAGTTGGATGACGTTAATGACGAATTTATCTAAGGTTCTCCCACCATTGATTATAAGTGTAGTAAGGCGTTATGTTTAATTTTAAATAATAAGGCTAGTCCAGACTTTTTTCAATTTGAGCCAAGTTTTCAGAGCTAGTTGCATTATAATTATTAACAAGGAATTAGCAACGTTTTCTTTAAAAAATAAAATTCGACGTACCTATCTACTGTAATATTTACCTAATGTTAGGTTCGAGACCAAAGCAATACTTTTAACCACCATATTTTTGAAATTTGGAATTGTTTTCTCGTAACCGCTTCATTATTGATTACCTACTTAGTTATTACGTCTCTTAGATGATTTTTACTTATTATAAACGACATTCCAATAAACAAACGTATATACCAATATGGTTGTATTATTTAAATTGCTATTTATACTAGAACCTTAACACATAGATACCTACACTTCCCTCTATATGTAAGTATTATAATAATCAGACTTATATTAACAGTGGATTATTATTATTACATAGACGTTATTATAGTGGCGTATTTTAAGATTTGCCGCCCTGGGCCTATAAGTTTTGCCAGTTAACGAGTGTTTAAGTCGTGCAATGGTCACCCATGGCTTGAGACATGGGCTAGCTTTGCACGCTTAGGCACTTTGCTTTGCTTTACGGATGAAGCTTTGGACGGCTTCTTTAGTGGTTTATTTACCAGAGTGGATCCGGCACTAAAAAGCCGTCAACAGCTCCAGGCTACATACGCCACTGGACATGATACCTAAAGGATGAGAACAGCAATAGGACGAGTGTTGGTCAATTACTCTGGGCAGGTTTAGAAATTATAAAAAAAAAACCGTTACAAAAAACCCCGTTACGTAGGTCTAGGTATGTTACGAATCGGCTATAAAAAATAAGTGATTAAAATAGGAAATTATCGTTATGATGGTATTTCCTAAATATCTACTTATCTCTTCACGAATAATAATAATAATATAGGCACATCCTGTATGCTTCGTAGTTACAGGTTGCATAAAATAAAATGAACAAGGATGGCTTTCCTCATGTCGAATCCATGAAAGAAGGTATAACCTATTTTCTTAAAATGGCCCGCTTTGTCTTTTACAAAATGGATTGTAGGCAATACTGAAACTGGGTATATACCTACGTATTGTGCCTACCAAAGCGAAGTACTTATAACTTTACAAGTGAACGCTATTTCTAGGAAAAACATGGTCTCTAATGCATAAATAGACTGTTATGGGTACCTCAAAGGTAAGTGGGTGAGTATCTATGTATAAATAATATTACTAAGATACGAGTAAAATTCGAATTTTAAAATTCTGTTTCAAATTTTAGTCCATCGAGTGGGTCACAACGTTATTTGTAGCCAATAAAAATATTGGCGATTTGCATATTAAGTAGGTAAGTACTAATCATTAGTAGCTATACGCAAATTGCAGATTGTGCTCAGTTTGCCTCGTTGCCTTTAAATTGAACGTAAACGGCAAAGTTTGCATGTGTAGATATGTGTGCATATTTGCTTATACCTACAAAGACGCAGATCGGAAAGGTTTTTGGTTCACACTTCACCTCGGGTCTCGCACATAATACTACCATGCTATCCGGAACAACAACCTCTACCTGAACTTGGTAGTCGAGTACTGTGTGCGTTGGATATTATTATCCAACAGCAGCGTCGTATCTGCATAGATCCCGGGAGTTAACTTTAATGGCGAATATTTTTTAGCTATCTCTTCGCTCCTTCACTTCATACCTTAGATAGACTTGTCGCCGTCACTCGAGTAGGTAGTTAGGTATATTATTGCCTATTTAAAATAGTATTTATTGGAATTTAGGTAGGTACTCTTATTCTGAGCTACCTCTCTGGTATAAGGTAAGCCTACCTACCTATGTCCATAAAATCGGGGCTGTATATTTTTCATAGGTAACTTAATTGTATGAACGCATGCTCTGAGCTGCCATATTTGTTCATTTTGTTTGTGGGCGCTATATATCTAATAGTATGCTTCCGTCTACTTATTTTTTTTTATTTGTTTATCATAATCTTAATAATTTAAACGTGATTAGGTACTCATTTGATGATAAGGATAACATCCTATATAATATGAACTGGAATCAATTAATTCAACAAGTGTTCTGCAGTTGCTTGTCCACAATGCGTGCCATCATCCTACTAGCACTAGTGGGCTCCGCTATTGGTGAGAATTTTCAAATAATGAATGATTTAAAAAATACAAAAAAATTGGTAGGGACTAGGTATGTGTACTTCAGATACACTGATGATATAATAATGTTCTATTATTTTTAGTTAGGTATTATTTTGTTTCGGCTTCGGTCTGTAGATCCGAAATAATAAACAATATTTCTAGATTTTTAGTTTACTGGGGTTTTGAAAACGAATTGGTTATTTTATAAAAATAAAATAAATTGTTTTCCCATTTTTTAAGTTCACTCAAACTTTAACACCTCGGTACGAATGGTGATTTTTCGGGAATCGTATCCAGAAAAGATATGTCTATGACCTCCTTTATTAAGATAGTTAAATCTTACATGATGAGGTTATGGTGGGTTACCTATGTGCGGGAATAAAGTGTGAGTACATATTTCAGCCCAATTTTTTTTTACCACTATTCTTATACTTATTATTGATTCTTTGTAGCGGTGCCCAAGAGCATCAGCCGCATCGTGGGCGGGACCCCCACCACGGTCGACGAGTACCCTTACATGTCTAACATGCAATACGGGTTCTTCGGCATCTGGTGGATGCAGGCCTGCGGTGGCTCTCTCATTAACTCTTTATCCGTCCTCTCTGCTGCTCACTGCTTCTAGTAAGTGCATTTTTTAAACGTTTTTGATAAAATAATAAACAAAGTGAGATTATCTCAGTAATATCAAACATACATTTTAATTGACGTCTTTCAGCGGAGACTCTGCGTCGGAGTGGCGCGTGCGGCTGGGTACATCGTTCGCGTCGAGCGGCGGCACTGTGCACAACGTCCAGGAGTTGATCCTGCACCCGCTGTACAACCACACCACGCTGGACAACGACATCGCCATGGTGCGTCTCACCACCAACGCCGTGTATTCCGACGTCATCCAGCCCGCCCGCATCGCCGGCACCAACTACGCTCTTGCTGACGGCACTGTGGTCTACACCATCGGATGGGGAGCTATTACGGTACTTACTTATTCTTACTACTAATTCCTTCTTAATGTACTATGGAATGATGTATTATCGCGCGACTCGTGAAGATTTGATCCAAGCAATCAGATCACAAAGGTTGGGCTAATGACTATTGACAGCGCGCGGGCCAGGCAATGTGAGCGTTTTCCAAGGTTGAGGTTCGTCCTGACTAATGTCGCCAAAGCAGCCTCGGTCAGTCAATACCTACGCAGCTATTATGTTTGTACCCGCTTTCGATGTCAGCGATCGCCGAAGCCAAGTAGCTGCTGACCTGCTAGAGTCTATCGAATACTAGAGTAGCTTGAATGTTTTCTGCATGAGACTTAGGTATTAACCAAATGTTGTTAACATGAATCTATAAATACGCGTAGAATTAATTTGGTAACTTTAGGCATCGTATAGAATCCTTATGAATATCCGTTGGGAATTTTTTTCCGTGATGAGTGAACACACAGACGAAAATTGGATGATGGTCCATCCGCAAAATTATTTTACAACGGTTTGCTAAGTATCGCCTTCATGAACCCAAACTTGTTCCTCGACAGCCCGAAGGCTCGTACCCCGAGCAGCTCAGACACGTCGACCTGAACATCATCAACCAGGAACTGTGCGTTGAACGTTACGCCTACCTGAAGACCCAGCCCAATTATGAGAACTGGCCGGATGTTACCGACGGTATGTTGTGCGCTGGCATTTTGGACGTGGGTGGCAAGGACGCCTGCCAGGGCGACTCCGGCGGCCCGCTCGCGCACGAAGGCGACATCCTCGTCGGCGTCGTCTCGTGGGGATTCAGTTGCGCCGACTCCTACTACCCGGGAGTTAATGCACGTGTCTCTGCATTCACCGACTGGATCGTAGCGAATGCTTAGCTTCATCTCAATAATAACTTACGTGACTTGTAATTTCATTACTAGGTACATATAAGTAATATTAGGTTACAAATTAAATGTAAATTTTGACTGACATTGTTTTTATTTTTTATTTGCTCGCTATTTATAACGTATAGTATGTTGGAGCAGTTGTAAGCGAGAGCGTCGTTTCGGTATAGCTACTAGGTAAGTACATCGAAAAATCAAACGCACAAATACCTACCTATCTGTAGTTCAGTGTAATGTTTTAGTGTCCAGCAGAAAATCTTTAATATTACCAATTTTTGTTAACTACCGCAAACTCAAAACAAGAGAGTTAATGATAGACGTATACCTAGCATTAGCTTATAGTAAATAAAGGTTTATTTACAAATTCTATCACGCACAGTTTAGAATTTATCAGAACGGATATATTACTCATCGACTTACTGAATTAAATAAATAATACCACAGCACCTACCACACTATCATGGATTAAGATAGAATCCAACTTATCATAGAATTAAAGATTCGTTATAGTTTTAGGTAAGCATAGTTTATTATAATTCTTATGTCTGTACTACAATAATGACTACACGATAAACTTCCTGATAAAAATCAGGAACTAGTTACTATTAATATCGCAAGACTTTGTGACCCAAACATCTGCCGGTACCTACCTATATGATTAAAATCTTTACTAAGACCAAAAACGTTGACAGCTTCTAATACAACAATATATATACGATACTAGGCGGTACCTAGAGTGATAAGCTCTAAGATAGATTGAAAAATTAAGAAGAACATAAATCAAAATCATGAACATTACAATAAAGTAAATCTTCAACATCCTTACTCAAGTCTTAAGAATATTTTAAACTAAATGGTTACTACCTACGTCTGACAGTGAGAGAGACAGACGATAAAATATTAATTGAACATTGTTTTTTTTTGACTTATTTAGATAGTATAAAGTGAAAAGGACTATGACGCGTGACAGTCCTACGAGTGCTGGGCTACTATAATTTCTGGTTTGCACTCTTGTGAAATAGTTCATAGAAGAATAAACAAATGTATCCTAATCTTCAATATGCTAAGCAACATCATCTCCAGCCTCGTGTTCCCCACCATCTTGCCCAGATCCTTGTTCACCATGAGCATCATCTCCGGGTTCGTGTTCTGCATGAGCATCATCTCCAGGTTCTTGCTCTGCATGAACATTATCTCCAGGTTCGTATTCCTCAGGAACGTCATCTCTAGGGGCATCTTCTCCACGTCCATCCCCACCCTGTTCTTCGTTATCAACGTGTTGATCATCATCACCCCGTTGTTCAACATTATCGTCATCGCTTCGGACATCGTCCTCGAATTGAATTATTTTACTAATTTGCACACTCGATGTAGTGCTATGTGTACGGCTCAGTAATGATTTGCGATCTGGAGCCTGGACCGACTTTTTCTGTAAATTGACATGGTCATTAAGCATTTCAATGTATACATAAAAAATATGACATCACTGAAGTCTACGGTGCGCTTTTACCAACACTGTTGTGCAGGGGCGGATATAGAGGTTCAATCGGTGAAATCGCCACCACTCACGACTGACAAACTTTATTGCGCACAATTTAATATTTTTCTCTACGAAATCCTGGATCCACCGCTGCTTTCATGATAAAGTTATCTACAGTACATTCTACTAGGTACTTGGCAAAAATGACACTAAGATTATGACGTGGGAAGAACAAATATAAAATAGGTTTATATGGTTGACCATTGGCATTACATGCGACGCCGGTGGACCGTATACTCCATAGCGCCTACGTCTGGTAGATGCATGTGCCCGGCAGTTAATATCTTTCAGCTGATGGACGGATTAACTCACCGATTCTGTAGGGATTACATGTTGGACTGCCTCTTCAAACCGCTGGACGTCTTCTGGTTTAATGAGCTGCGCTTTCAGACATTCCAATGCCAGCTGAGCAATGTACTGTAGATCTTCCGGGGGCATCTGCACGCCACAATCTAAGAAAAAATTATAACCGACTTTTAGGTCTACTCTATTGTAACAGAAACCTGGGATGCTTGCTTCCGATGTAGTTCAATAGTTCTGCTGACCGAATTTTACTCACAGGGGCCAATTTCAATGGAGACCATCGTATTACACCGAAGATATTATAAAGCACAAATGTGCGCAAGCACAGGTGCACTCTCCATTCCCTCATTCTCATAGTCCGATGGGACGACAATCTGATACGACCGTAGAGATATCAGGCGCACGACTGTCGACTTTACTATAGCCTATAGTTACGGTTGAGATTCGCAAATGAAATCAGTAGATCCAGAGCTGCGAGTTCGGATGCTTGTCGCAGTCGTTTCCTAGGCGAAAGTACTAGGGACTCAGCAATCTCATCCTATGTGATGTACTACACGAGCAGCCAACCTCAGTGAAATCGCTAAGAAAACTATTTTAGAAATATAATATTATGTTAATGAAATTTGAAATGGTCACAAACCTTTGATGTCTTCCACGACATCGAAGATTTCGATTCGTTCGATAGACTCTGCAGTGAGCGGGTGCTCTTCGTCGACCAGCGAGTTGACAAGCGACGCCATCGTCTCAGCGGTCTCTGCAGTGAATTATTTACATGAGAATTCAAGAATATCCATATAATCTTCTACAAAATACTATTGCAAAATTATGCATAACCTACTGATAGACTCCAAAGGGCTAGCACCCAGGGCATAATGCAAAATTAAAAAAAAATAAAACTCTTCGTTGGCTTTGATATTGTTGTAGGTATATTTATAAAACTTGATAAATAATGTATATTTTTGATTGTTCGACGACAGACTTAGTGAAGATGCAAAAGCACACATTTTCTGCAGGGAATACGGGCACAAGGCAAAGGGGTGATGTAAAAAACAGAATTAGTTTTATGTGTACGAACCTAAATCACCAGATTCCGAGGTATGCAGCAAGGCTGCGAGGGCCGGCCCCAACCGTTCGTGTAACGGTTGCTTCTGATCCGACACTCCCTTCAGAGCGTCCTCCAGTTGTTCCATTACATTTTGCGACGTTTCGGTCGGACCTTCTAGCGTTTCAACCTAAAGTATATAGTGGTGATTTAACAAACCAAGATTAATCCCACCACCCACCAAGACAAAGAAAAAATAAGGTGAGCTATTTTCAACTCACATTTTGTCGTATAAGCCGGTCAGTCAAAGCTGCGAGTGCGTCGAAGGCTCGCGTCTGTTTCTTGTACTTGCTGGGATCGCCCCCGGATTTGAGCAGCCACTTGCGTAATAAAGCATCCACTACCTCGTAGCGAGTTTTTCTCCTGGATTTACAGAATTATAGTTTGTCGACTAGTCTCCAGATACTTTTAAAACGATCTCAAATCATGATTGCTTTGTAAAAATAGATCTAATACCACAAATAGGTGACGGTATTTTTGAGGAAATTCGTGAAATCCGTTCCGTGCGGTGCGTGCGTGGACTTGAACCCATAGTGCATAATAATAATACCAGCCCTTTTAATGTCCCACTGTTGGGCACGGGCCTCCCCTCAATGCGAGGGGGATTAGGCCATAGTCCACCACGCTGGCCAAGTGCGGGTTAGTGGAGCCCATAATGCATGCAATGCATCAAATAAGTGCGTTGAAACAATTCTGTAACTAAATCCTACTATTCCGAGGCCTGTGTTAGGTCTATCATAGCCTTACCGGCTATGATAGACCTTATACCGGCATTCTGCCGGGGAGTTTATTTACAGCTAGTTTAATACCTACTTATTTATAAAAGGGAATTCCAGTCCTTATTTCTATTGAGCATAAAACATATTAAATGTGGCACTGACCCACTTAATAAGTCGGGCATTTCGTCGGTGATGTTTTTGAGTAGAGCGTCCGCGTCGTCCCGCGTCACGCGCATGGCGTCCAGGCAGTCGAACAGCAGCTTCACCACGTTCACATCGTGCACCATCTTCATCTGCGATCCCAGTGGGGTGCTGTGTTCAACGGATCCTCGTAATTTACCATCCCCTTCTACCCACTTCATGAAGTAAATGAGAACATTTTCTATTTAATGTTTCCATTGTTCTTTTTTTTTTACTAATGAATCATCATAAAAATACTGCAGCTCCGGAAAAATGCTCTATACATAATGTGCTCTATGGATTTCTCTCTCTTCTCTATGGCGTCTCCTTGACATCGTTTATTTTGAAAAGTGTTCTGAGTATTTAGTTAAATTATAATTATATAAATCACAAGAAGTCTATAAATTTCATCCCAGGGCCCTTAGTGTATTTACCACTATGGAGAAGTGTGGGAATCCCCATGGTAGTGCCTCTTAAAAAGCCGATGTATACAGTATTTATATGCGCGCCGACAAGCCGAGGAGTAGCTGAAGGTTTCTACAAATGGTACGATTTCATTCACAACCGATATGGCCAATCGGACGGGGTCCCTTCCAAATGGCATGCCAATATAGGCATGTGTCGGTAGGCCTTACCGATCGTATGTCAATTAATAATACCAGCCCTTTTTAATGATTAGGCCATAGTCCACCACGCTGGCCCAGTGCGGGGGGTTAGCGGACTTCAAACATCTTTCGAGAGGTTCTCTCAGACAGGTTTCCTCACGATGTTTTCCATCACCGTTTAGTTAAGTGGTAATCGTGGTTGAAAATGACATTCGCACATGAAATCTAGAAAATCCCAGTGGTTACCGAGGCAAGCGTTCTACCAACTTGGCATTCCCTGCTCTAGTGAGTGAGTCAATTAGTGGCTTTAGATATGGTAAATATAGCTTCGCCTCTCACATTGGGAAATATTTGCGTCTCGATCTCATCCTGGAGCTGCGCGGCACCATGAACAGATGGATCTGCGAGCGCTCCTCTTCCGACGGCGTGGACACGTGCGACGCCAGGCGCTGCGACAGCGGCTTCAGGCGCATCGCCTCGATCTCCGAGCGCAGTTGCTATGCGAGACCAGACCGGAGGGGGATAGCTTAACATTTAAATCATGAAAGCTTAGGGAATTGTGGCAGACACGGGCGGGGAGGGGGGCTCTTTACATATGATTTATGCCATAGGGTTGTCAATTTAGCAAGTAAAATGTTTGTTTAAATTTAATTGTATGAAAAAATTCCTTTAATATTTTTAAGTTTTTACGAGGAGCATGTCCTTGAGTCCACCAAAACTTAATACGAGGTAAACAGGCATATTCTATTGTAGCCATGTCTTGATGTTTTCTAGCAGTTTATTAAAAAAAAAGCAGTAAAATTTTCAGGCACGCAACTTAGATACTTAGTCATAAAATATGTAAGAGGATTGGTTAGAGGACATTCGAGTGGATCATTGGCTTACCTCAATTTGTTGACGTTGTTGTGATCGCACTATGTGCAGGCGAACAACATCGCGTTTGTAATGCTCCGGATTGTATCCACCGACCATTACTGAGGGATCTTTAGCTGGCTATGGAAAAATTAAAATAATTAAGTAGGATGGATTTGATCGGCGATCAAATCTGAAACCTCTCCGTTTGCGGGCGACCCTTTTAACGACTAGACTTTTGACAGCTCGTTTATCAATAACCCAGTTAGACTGAGTTCCCTTGCGAGGCTGCCTCGGGCACATATCGTCCACGAGCGCGCCAGTGCTCGCAAACGTTCGCGCTTCCTCGCCTCGTGTTCGTGAGGCTGTATGGTCGGCCTGGGCAAAGCCTATTATAGTAGTTTTCTCATCAAAAGTAGTTTATTTAATAAACACCATCATACTATTAGAATCTAGTATAGGTGTAAGATAGCGTCTGTACGGAAAATTCTCTACAGAAAAAACATTCGGTCGTCCCATAAGTATTGTGTAAATAACATCATTGGGAAGCTTCAGCCGAAGTCAGGTCGGTTAGCTATAGTCATAAAGTAAAATAAGATTACTTTCTGCGGTAGAACTTCCGCTTGCAAGGCGGCGGCCAGACGAAGACGGTCCGAGTATCTGTTTAAGACCTCTAAGTATGTCTTTTCCAATTCACTGTGTCGTTCCTAGAAACAAATAATCTAAATTCAATAAATGAACCTACGCTCCTCGTTGCCGAAGCAAGCGTTCTACCTCTACTAACGTGGCTATCGCCGCTTATCTAACTTTAACAAAACAATGCAGACCACAACGCCGCACATGTTGGCATGCAAGTCAACATCAGTTAAATCTGACAGCTTTGTTTCATTATCTTAGTTGACGCGTACTATATATATCTCGGCTGTTTATAACTTGCGATAATTACAGGGGGGGAAGTTACTTATAGCTTCCAGGGGTACGTGTTAAAAATAACAAATAAAATCAAGTCAATCCTTAACATTATTTTGTTGTAAGAATCACATTCAAATGTAAAAAAAAAGCTTCACTAACAAACTTCTATAAGCCCTAGTAGGTTCACTAGGGTTTGCGATTGCAAACCCTAGTGAATAATTCTGTGTATTTTCAATCCGCCCGGATCCGGTCCGATTGCCATCATTCCGGCTGGACCCGGAAGGATCCGGCCTACGTTCGCCGTATGTCATTTCTGTCCAAACTTTTTTGTTATTTTTCAAATTCAACAGGTTCAATTACTTCCTAGGGAAATTAATTTTACAAAAATATAATAATACAGTTTTAGTTATCATCAAAATCGGTCCTCGAGCATATTTCGCTATTCCCTATAGTTTCGGATTTGACCTTTAACGCACACTTGAAATTGTCAGCCTGTATCTAGATGGTTATAGGGTCATACCCGCCACTTCCTGAGCTGCTGCAGCACCTGCGGCAGCACGCCCATGGTGGCGGAGTACTTGTGGCGGCGCGCCATCTGGCGCAGCAGGTCGTCGAGCGTGCGGTCCACGCGCCGCGGCTTGCCGAGCTTGCGCGTCAGCACGTCGCGCATCTTGGCGCGCAGCTCGCCCGCCTGCGCTTCCATTGCGCGCAAATCAACGTTCATACGGAACAGATGGGTGCGGTTCACTCTACAAAAGTTTTCGATTGATAGGACTCCGATTGGCACAGTTGTAGTTTTTAGTGTTCCAAGAGTCCCGTGTTAGGTTAGATAACTTTTATCACGAGATGTGATGTGAGAAAAGCAAGTAGTGGAAAGAATGGTGCCATGCCGCCATTATTATCTGTCGTTCACGCGTCGACTTTTGGCGGTGACATCACGGCCCTGTAGTTCTGTACTGTTTTCGTTTTTTCTAATCGTAATCCAAAGATCTTATGTGAGTATTATATTTGTAATTTTTTGTGATTGTATTCGTATCGTATGGTAAATTAAATTAAGCATTTTTTTCTGTGTATCATCGATCGTTTAATCAGTCAGACTGTGAGTAGATGCGATGAGTGCTGTTTCGGTGGTCAGAGTAATGCCACCATTGCGATATTTCTATTGAGTATCAGAAATGTGCTTACACAATTCGAAGATACGCCGCCGCCAATCTACACCTGCTTTTGGAATTTACATAAATTTTAAAAATATTAAATAAGGTTTAAAGGAAAGATTTTCCAGCCGGGTTATAGTCGTGGTTGTGTATATTATTTTACGTTCTCTGAAAACTCTTATAGTGCGTTTCAGAATTGTATAGACATACGTCGGCGCCATCTGTGTATCTTGTGGCGAGGTTGCAGCGCGGTCGCTGGCAAGGCATAGACTCACTTCTGGCGGAGCTTCTGCTGCTTGATCTCGTCCTGCAGCTCGAGCACGCGGCGGCGCAGGCGCGCCAGCAGCGCCTCGGGGAACACGACGGCCTGCGCCAGCCCCTGCGGCCCCGTGCAGCCGCGCACGGCGCTCGCCCTGATCTGGTCGTAGCGCAGCACTATCACTTGCTCCACGTCGTTCATGCAGCTCTGCTTCTCCAACTATTATATGGATATTCTTCATGGAAATGCTACTTAGAGGTAAGTAAATGTATTCAGCAACTTCAGAATCAGAATTAGAATATTTTTTATTCACGTAGACCATTTAGTACAGAACTTATGAATCGTGTAAAGTTACAAAATACTATGCTACTACTTTGCCACCCGTTCGAAAGAACGGGCAAGAGACTCCATGGCTGCTCTTTTTTTAAAAATATCTTTTAAATGTTTGAGCAACTTCAAAATGGAAGTAACTGAGGAGAAGTACTTACTAAAGATATATAAATAGTTTGCTTCAAATGCCTCTACCTACAAAACGTGTGAGAAGCAAGGTGTTTTGGGATTTTATTATTTTTATGAATGGAATTTTGAATTTTTTTTTTAGTTTTAGGATCGTGAGTAACTTTTATGGATCCGAATAGGTATCAACTTACAGACTCGGGCAGACTCTTAAACAGTTGCAAATCTTGTACTAGCTTTAATAGGTTCCAAATATTTATATAGAATGTATCTTTTTGGAAGTATTTTTTGGTTTGTTTGTAAGTGCCTGTTTATGTGTGTGTATGTGTGCTAGTAACAAATACGATTACTGAATTAATTATAATTGAAAATGTTTACCATAAACTCTCTGAGATCATTCTTCCTAGTGTCGAGTTGTACTGACAGTTTGCGCTTCACTTTGTTATGAGCGTCGATGTCTCTGCGCAGTAGATCCACAAGGCGGTCTTGTTCTATCATCTCCTGTTCGTGCTTATGTCTGCACATGGAAAGTCAGGTATCTACCTACTTAAAATATCGGATTAGCGCAATTTATAAAATCCACGTGATCATACTACCTCTCATTTGTCATTGAACCTGCTTTCCATAGCGAAGGTTTTGAGCTCAAATCTCGATAGGGGAAAGCTTATTTATATTGTATTACTAGCTGCGCCCTATAATCAATCTCTGTGCCAAATTTCATTAAGATCCGTTCAGCCATTCTGGCGTGATTGAGTAACAAACACCCATCCAAACTTTCATATTTATAATACTAGTGGGAAGTGGGATAGTGGGATACCCATAATACAAGCGTTGCTATGTTGAGACCGTACAGTTAGTGTGTTCATCTGGGGACATTTATTCACCGCCTAGCTCCCATAATTCACCAGGTTAGTAGCTAGCACTTAAAACCTCTCCAACTGATAGAAGTTCACAATTAGCTTTTATAATATATTAGTATATATACTACCAACCACGTCCTACGAAGGCATTTGTGTTTATTTAAATCTAGAATTATCCGGGCAGTAGTCCGTCAAACTGGCGCAATGCAGGTCAGCGAACTTAACATTGCTTTATGACTATAGCTACCACAGATATATTAGAGGAGATATGTTATGAAAGCGGTGGACTTGCGCTCACCTTTAGCCAAAATTACGCTAACATAGAGTTTTCGCCGTCAGTCGACTGCAACTGCACGTCGGTATCGGAACTCTAACTTTTTTTTTAAATGCCGTGTTACTCCGTGGTTGTGTGCTAAAATACTAGCAGCAAAGTGAACTACGCGAAAGATGGAATCTCATTTCACCAGCCAGTATTAAGTATTTTATTTATTCGTCTTTAAAATCATTAAAAACAACAAATCAAAAAATATTTAATGCCTTTATTATGTTATTTTAGTTTTCATGTAGCACAACGACTTTTTTATTTTTGTACAAAATACATGGCTCTTTAAGTACCACCTATGTTCGCTACTGAGTGAATGTACGAGGCAATGGATAGATCGTCTAACGATACTTTGAATAAACTGGTGCGTCGCGTGGTACGGCCGCTCCATGCGGCGACGACGCAGCACGCACCGAATTATTGGCACGCGTGTGTGTGAGACTTCGTATTGGTTGGTTTTATGTAATTGCATGTGTTTTGTGGCGAGTGGTGGGGACAAAAAGGAGACAGCGAGTTCCCATACATTTTGAACCGCACGGCATATCTCTCGTGATCTGTGATAGCTACGCACAAAAAGAGGTCCCAGCTGATCCGTTGCCCATAAAGATTGTATCATTACGTACCGAGTATTCCTCAATTCATAGGTTTTATCGTAAATATCTTGGTCGCAGCCGTCCGGACAGATATTAGGATCAAGTCTTATGGGCCCGATGTCCCGGCTGTCTAGACTACCCTCATCCTCTTCCTCGCTTGACGATGACGATGATTCAGATTCCGAAGAGTCTGCATCAGTGATGTGCACGCAATGGACAACAACAATTTCAAAATCAGATCACATAATCGAATTTTAATCTATACATATAATGAGACTATTCCTAATTAAATCGTGTCTATATATTATTACCCAAATTTATATAAATTTACAATGGCACTACAAAGCATTTTTATAGAGAAACAAAATAATCTATTAGTGCCTATCGAATTTATAAATTTGGGGTTAAATTGTGTGGAAAAAACTCTTCGTATATCGACGTCAATGGTCATCACATCCACCACGTACTTCTATAATCGTCATCATCTATTCATAATTAAATACTTACTTAATGAAAACTATTAAATTCTTAGCTACATATTTTTTACCGTCTTCATCTCGATCTCGCGGCGGGCGGTACTTCTTCTTGAATATTCTCCTCAGGAAGTCGGCAAACTTGTTATCCTGCACAAATTTTTTGAACTGCCTTTGTAGTTCCTGGCACGCTCCGTCAAGCCGCTCCTTCTCAACTTTATGCTCTTCTATGCGATGCTCACAATCCAGTATCTGCTCTTGCACTCCTTTTACCTTAAGACGAATATTTAATGCTATAATTTTTATCTTATTTCTAAAAGTGATAAGTCTGCAGAAATTAGGTCGTTTGGAAAATTTTGTAATCATGATTATCGAAGGCAATAAAATAAGTACCTGCTGAGATAAAACTAATTTCATACATTTTATCACTTTTTTTTCTGTCTATACGTTTCCGACGAAACCCGATTCCGACCAAGTATGATACGTAAGTGTGAACGTAAAACGGAAAATAAACGCGATAAAATCCTTAAAATAAGTTTTATTTCAATAGTATTCGCGTAAAATAAAACAGTAAATACCTGCATCAATTTTGCATAAACCCTCTCGGCTAGTCGATCTTCGTGCGCTTCGAAACGGTTCAATACGTTCATTTCTCTATGCATTTGGTACAAATGTAATTCTAGCAGTTGATTGGTCTCCTGAAATATTTAATAGAATCAAAAACAAAATATTTGTTATGATTGGTTTTGTGTAAATTTCCTTAGATTTAAACACTCGTGTGTAAGAAGATAACATGCCTGAACTCGTATTCGCTCTCGTTGCAGCTGTCTAAGTCGGGAATCGAACTGTTGCACCGATATTTCAGCATCGCTAAGCAGCATGTCTTGCTCGTATAAATGCCTGTTGGCAAAATTTACAAAGAATAATTTTACTACAATTTTTTTTTATATCAGCTAACATGTCAAGCGACTCGATAGTACCTTTTTATGCGACGTTCTCGTATTTCGATTTCTATGGGACCGGGTTCATATTCGTCTGAGAGCTTGTGCTTCAGGAGATCCCAAGAAACCATTAGCGGACGTGTTTCTGAAATGGGATCAAATAATAATAAGAATATTGTTTTGCAAGGATTTTAAGACATTTAAGACTCATCCGCGATTTATTTACGGAAACTTTTTGTACATTACCAATGGTACTAAGGATAAGGCACTTTTCTATAGAAAAATACTATGTAATGCTGTAATTAAATGATAGATAAAAGAAAAGAGTCTTCATAAGACTTTCAGGCACATGGGGCACACCAACAAATGCTGCATCGAGTGGGAATTAGAACAGAATTTCTGAAACCTTATTTGCACATAGCGAAGCCAGTTAAAGGAACCTATGGAAGCCTTTAGGTAAATACAATCAGTGGCAGATTACCCTTGTTCCGAAAGTTTTAGGTCAAACTGTTATTTTTCTAGATACGCCTTGTTAGCGACATGATGCAGTAATCTATGTTACCTGTGATGGGCACAAATCTAGGTACAACTGGGTGACGCAATCGCGGCTGCGGGTACATCGTCGACTTCCTTCGTCCTGCCATGGACTTCTTGGCTGTTGCCCCTCTCACCGCAACAGTTACCGGGTCTGGTTTTATCTACGATGCATTTCATGACATTCTTAAATATGCTTCAGGTTTTTGTATTGTTAGCGATAGCGATACAAGTATCGAAATAGGTAGGTAGTTATTTGCTACTTTAAGTTTGAACTAAGTAAAAAAAAAACGAAGGTTACTGGGAGTATTGGTGGGTGCTCATTAGGGACACGTCATATCTAACACAGATAAAGAAGGCATAGTTGACAGTATCTTTCTACTGTTTTAAAGATTTGTCTGCTTAAGTATAAGAGTGAAGTACTTCTTCTATCGCCAGGTAAGTACCAGTTGTAAGTTCCTAAACAGCATCCCCTGTATTATGCATACCATACGGACTGAGAAGCGACCCCAAAACATCCAGACAAAATCACTAGAACTGCACTTCTACGAGATTCTGGGATACATAGTTCTGCAAACCTCAAGGTGTTTTTCAGGGAATTCCAGTTCGTCGTCAATTTCCGGTATAGGCGGCGGAGGCTTCGCAAGTTTTGGCGGCACTTCCAAACGTATCTCGGATAAACGTTCCCCGATGTGCTTCATTTTTTCCACCATGCGGACTTTATGTTCGCGGAGTTGCAATATTTTCTCGTTGAAAACGCGCTTGTTGTCATAAATCTAGAATAATTTATTTGGTATTCAGAGTAATAGGCTAGTCGGCAAATCACTTGTTCTGAGAACAAGGTGTGCAAGTTCAAACCCCCCAGGTTTACATTTTTGGGATTTCTTATTTTCGACAATAATTATAAATTGCATAACACTCAAGGCAATTATTATTCAGCAAATATATTCCTTCACCATACCGAAAGCGCAGTTTCGCGAGGGTGGCTCGGGTAAATATGCGCATGGGCTGACAACAAGGAACATCACAGCTGAAGGTATCGTGAGCGTTAGCCTAGAGCGAGTAGTCGGTCTGAACATGGCTATGACCAATATGTCTAATGTGTATGAATCATGAATACAACATACCTCTTTTCTGGTCAGACATACTCGCAATTGGGTGTTATGACCGGGCGGTGCCACATAATCAGGTTGTGTCTTCAGCAAACGGTTACCAATGGTTGCTTCAGCCTCCTTCAGGGCTTCAGCTGCACCCGGCGGCATGGCGCTAGGGTCTGGCTTGCGGGCTAAGTGGTCTTGCCACTATCCAATTTAGATTATTTATTTAGTATTAACGGAGGAGGTGGTCTCTGGTGGATCTTAGTTGAAAAAAGACCGATAGATCGTACATAGCTCGGGTAGACCTTGGACGATGCCCCAATTATAAGGTCTGACCTCTTACGTGATCCGGGAAGTACATTTGTTATGTACTTTTGTAGGTTCTGGTTGTCTTACTAACATAAATCCCTGTCATTACTGGTTATGAGAAGCCCAAAAAATTGTGGCAAAATGGTGTTGCCTTTGGGTTAACAGCAGTCTCCTCGCGGATCTCACAGGAGAGATGGTAATCGCTCCGTATAGATATCGTAAATCAACTTAATCATAGTGGACTGGAAGCCGACTTCAGCACTAAAAATAAATGGGGGACCCTATTTCAAATGAATGAACATAGGACTATCCCCATTTCCCTTATTTAATACTGGACCCCGTTGCTAAGGTACCGGGGTTAGCGAAAACTAAATAACTAAGATAAAGATTGTGTGCACATTTTATAACTAAACGTAGATACCTCCATGAATTGAATATGATGGCGATTTAAGCGGCGATGATAGTTCCTTAAGGCCTTTTTCAAAGGGTGCGGCCGCTTCGCTGGAAGCCCTAGCAAAAAGGACGCCACTCGTGGTGGGCCGTAGGAGGTTTTTCTGGCGGCCATGCGTCGAGCAGTCGATTCTGTTCGTCTGATAATTGTTAAATAGTTAATTTTAGTCTTCAAGGAAATTATAGAGGGTGATTTATGGTAAGCCTAACATAAAAATCTTAGTACTCCGAAGCAAGGTTGGATACTTCAGTGAAATATTCCACAAACGTTATAGGTACTTCGAGGAAACATACATTTTGGAAATTAAAACAAAACTTTCGACCACATGATTCCTCAATCTTCCTCTAAAATGCAGTGCAAGTTAATAGTGGTGGTTTTCAGAATGGTTGTTTGTAATATATACTCGTAGTAAAACGCAGTTTTTCAGATTCAATAATTCTTCAAAATATCTCGTTATTCGTTCAAGTATAAACAAAGCAGAGTCATTTCAATAATTGTAATAAATGGTAACTACACATAATTTACAATGGATTTTGTCGATAACATCTGAATGTGTTACTTACTTCAGTTCTGCGTCAGCTAATTCCAATAAATTCATATCCCTAGCAGCGTGTAAATGTACAATGATAGGAATAAATGAAATATATAGTACCCATTGATTGAAACAAATAATAGTTCGTTCCATAATGAAAATTAAACCACTTAGTACCTCCTTGGGTATTACGACTTACCGTCCTTTCAGCGCGGCTTCGGCCATTTTTTGATAAACTTCCTCTAGTTGAAGATAAAACGCTCTGGACAAGTTTTTCTGGCGCAGCGGCCTTATCATGACTCCAGGGTCTCTAAATTCGTACGAAAACAATATTTTAGTTTGTATAAGTAGTTTGAGTACTATGTAGTGCAAGCGAATAATAGATTTTCAAAAGAAGTTTGAATAAGACTTTAACTATAAACTAACCTGATAGCTTTTAATGTAAATGGGAACACATCCAGCTGTATAATGTTTCTAGAGTACATTTTGTGAAGCCCTAAATCCGACGCCTCCAGTTGATGCGCCTGCTTCCGTCTTGTTAGTGCCTTTAGTTCGTCTAATTCTGTCTCTTGAACTAACAACGGACGTTGGTCTAAAATAACGTCAATTTGTTGCGAAGTTGGAAGCTGCCGGTTCCTAAGGACAGTCAGGTAAAGGCCTGGTGTAGCATATTATAATCATTACATTTCAACCAATGGTATAGTCTGAAATTGCACTCCGCTGTTTTAGATTCTCCCATCGGGTGCAATGAAGCTGCCTTGTTATCGTTAACCAAATTTGAAAGTTCTATTAAAAGTACAAAATTTCCTCTATCCTGTTCCTTGTACGGAACATCGATGAAAATATTGTGATAATCGTTGTAAACGAAATGTTAAACATAATCTAAGAGTTGAGAAAGATTGAGTTCACAGAAAAAATAAGCAGGAAGCCAGCTACACATAATGCTGCAAAGCATGTTAGCGTCTGAGCATTTTGTATCCATTTCCAATGGCATTGGAATCCACTTTTCTTCTGAATAACGCGAATATCAATTTATTAAATCTTCAATGAATTTAGGGGAATAAGTGTGCAACTATAGCATGATCGTACTTACGCTTTTATAAGTTTATTATATTCCGCGGTAATTGCGGCGAGTTCGTCCCTGACGCGTTTCTTATGCGCGTTGGCTATTGCCATCATCTTGTCGTACTCCTCCTTTTGCTTAAGCTCTTCGTGCGACATCAATTCTCCTTCCACAGTACTGTGCTCTTTTACCTTTTCAACTTTCTGAAAATCGGTACTGACATTAACATTCCAAACGAATGGCCATCGCTCGAGTGCCAAAATTATGCGTTAACGTGGCGTAAGCACATAATTCAAAGTCAAATCGTTTATTTCGTATAGGCGTACGGGGGCACTTACAAATTGTCATTACATATTTTTTTCTTAACTCTACAACCGGATCGGAACGCGACCTTAATTGAGAAGATCCGGCGAGAAACTCAGCGGGCTTGTCTTTTTTTTTAAATCCATTATTTTTCCATAAAAAAAAATAAGCTCCAGTGTGTTGCCATGCGAGGCGCTACACTTTAACATTATAAATATTTATCTGTAGTTACACGTTAATTAGTTATTAAGTACCGCTTGGTCAAAAACAATATTTAATGGCCCGGGTGAAACGGTACAGTATTTGACGACAAGTAATCTAAATTCAATATTGTGATTTTTTGAGGTACAATATTTCGTATTGTTCTCTATGTATGTAATATGATAATGTGAATACCAAATAACGGTTATTAAACTCACAGAAAGTTCGGGAGCAGCTGGGATTTCAGGTTTCGGCATTAATGGTTCGGGAAAGTTGATGTTGTACGAGAAAATGTTGCCATCCGAACCGCATGTGTATAAACGACTAAAATACAAGAAAATAATTCTATAAAAATAATTTAGTTTAATTAATATTTATTGTAAGAAAGGGGTCAAAAGAGCACTCTCTACATTAGATGTAAATAAAAAAAGGTTTTAGGTATACGTTTGCTGTAGGATATTCGACCTTAAATGGTTCCCAAAAATTAAGTTCCCGACTGTACTCCAACGGTACTATCTCACCTTCCATCTGAACTGAAATCCATACACGTTATAGCGCCCGTATAACGATCATGCATTGGTAAGTAGTAATTATCCATGAAATCTAAGCGAGGTATCGGTTGTTTCTGAAAGAGGTATAACATTAGTATAGATAACAACAAATTTACATTCCATGTTATACAAAACTATACTACTTACATTAGATTTATTAAAAATATTGGTGCAGTAGGCTAAGTATATTTGGACGACTCCCAATCCGAAAACAGGTGTATTTAGCTTTATGATCTGTGTGTTTATTTGTATGAGCATCACGGAAGAACTACTGGATCGGTTTCGCTGAGGTTTTCATTAATGGATAACGTATTTTTGCCTCAAAAGATACATGACATCATCAGGCTATAACTAAAATTGCTCGTTGCGTGTGGGCAACCATTCAAAACTAGTTGAAATTAAGCTCCACCCACCTCTTCCTTAGCCAATCGTCTGCCCTTCAGCTTCTTGTACAGTTTTTGCATCGCCGTCATCCAAACCATCTTGTGATATTCGGGATTGTCCTCTTCTTCAGTCGGCATCCGCAGCACCCGGACGTATCCCGTGTTGGTACCAATCATGAGATAGTCACCTTCACATCTGTTCATTAAATATACCCATTTACAAGACGCCACTTGACACTAGAAGTCAGACTGAGTGTCGTAGTGTGTACACTGCCGCAACACTGAGTTGCAGATCTTTGGCGAGTTTCAGGTGTAAATTTCCTCGTGTATCTATAGGTACTTAGTTTAGGATAATAAAATATCGGATTCACGGCGGTTCCGATTTGTTATCGTAGCTAAGTATAAGTGCGGCTTCAATAGTAGATGGATATTATGTCAGTAGAAGAGGTCGTAGCCTAAGTCCTCTTAGGTAATAGTTTCTCGTAGGGCAGGTGAAGTCGCTTCGAAGAGATGTAGTTGGCTAGTTGGCCAAAATGGGGTACGACGGAAAACCGAACCTAATACATAACCAAATATAGAAAAAAATACTTGGGACATAAAAATATGTTGCTAATATCAAGAAAATGTTTGATCTCATATTGGGTGATGTCTCATATTGACATTATTTGGTTTATCTAGTTGATCTTAATATTGACAATATTAAGATAAACTAGATAAACCAAGAGCCGGCAAGAGACATGACTTAACGCCCACTCGTACAGACGATGATTAGGTCTATTTGGTGGGATGTCCAATGCGCGAGAAACGCTACTAGTCTCGACGCGGCTTATGAATACCATCTTTGTGTAATACTGTTAGTAGGCACCACCTTTACACCGTTATCGAAAACTTATATACTAATACACGAGAGTGCCATAAGCAATACTCACATGAACTTAATGGTCGTGAGTTCATCACACCAGGCCCCCGGAATTGGAGCATACTTTATTATCTTGTTGCCTCCCGGTTGAATGAGTAACAACGAACCAGTCCCCTTTTGCACTAACCAAACGCCGCTCTCAGTGTATTCTGCCCATGTTACTGTTGTGCCTAGCATACTTTCACTTTCCACTGCAATAGAAACAATACAAATAGTATTTGCAGCCCTACCTACTGAAAAAATATAATTCCCATCCCAATTTATTACTTCCGTCCGACCAATTAACCGTTTACTAACCATATTTGAAATTTCCAAATTTATTTTGGTAGCTTTTTTTATTTATTTATTGGCATACGACTTATACGAATATATGTATATTAATAAAGCATTGCGTTTGATCTAGGTCTAGGATCTTATCAAATGGCAAAAGTTCACCTCTGGATATACCAATAATCTCTCCTATTCTGATTGTAGACTTATGAAAAATAAATGTAAAAACTTATAAGTATCTACGAAAAAATTATACGTTTGTGACTTCTGTGGTATTCCCAGTCAGGCGTTGGTTTTTTATTATTAAAGCTGATTTGAATAATGTTATGGAGTTTGTCATCTTACTTAGTTCGATTTCACCAAGCCACATGTCCTCCTCATCGTCATCCTTGTCTGCTTCTCCCTTTGCCTTCAAAGCTTCTTCATCTATACTAGCCAGATCTTCCTCTTCTGGAAAAGGTCTGTTCCGCATGCTATGTAGGAAATGGAAAACAATTTTTGTAGAGCCCGTATTTATTATATGCTTGTTCATTAAACAAGTATTTTAGTGGTATTTTATTTGCGTTTAGCTTGTGTTATATAAATATAAATGTTTGATTTGTGTGGTATATCAGTGTTTGTACGAAAATACTTACAAATGTTTCTTCACCAAAGTTTCCTTATACGAAGCGAATTCTAACTTAAAGGTTGTAATTTCTGAATATTTGCGGACCTCAAGTTTCGGCAGAATAGTTTCCATAACAAGCCCAACTTGGCCGCAAAGTAACAGTACTCGTTCCTAGAATATATGGTATATAAAAAATATTTGATGATATTGAGAATTATCACGTTATTAATTTGGACGGTCTTATTGCTGCTGCTCGGGTCGCAGGTTCCTGTTGTATCGCATCGGTTCGTTTTCAAACATATGAAAAAATGAATCCGTCCGTATGCAGTTCATGAACGCACTGCAGCCGGACTGCAACAGCCGTCCAAATTGAAAGGGTCCTAAGAGCATAACAAATTCAAATAATTCTGTAGCATTTGCCAAGACCAAAAAAATTCGATCAGTATTTGATGTTCTACTAACCTCTCCTGGTTTCCATGTCATAAACGCAATGTTGTTAGGAGTTTCTATAAAACCTAGTCGCTCCAAAGTAAAAGGAGTCGTCAAATTCAATTGATACATAAATATAGTGCTGTCTTGTCCGCATGTCACTAAGAGCGTTCTTTGCTCGTTTATTGTTATTTGAGTTATTGCTTTGCAGTGAGGTTTCAATAACTGAAAATATAGCTATGTTAATTTGACCATTTTACAAGATTGAATTAAAAAAAAAATGAATACCAGATTTTTTTTTGTGGGAAATGACGACAGATTGGTCTAGTAGAGTGATTTAGGTGTAGACACACGGCCCACAGCAGCTGGTGGTTGTAGTGCCCATCTAAGTAAATTTCATAAAAAAACTTCTCGTAATCTATAGGAATGGCCCCATTCCATTGCAAGGTACCTATTTAGGACGAAACCGTTGGTGTTCTGGTATTGAGTTAGACGTCGTAGGGATAATTTATGGAAATACAGAAAGGAATACATGTTCCAATTTAATTTTTAGATCGAGAACTATTTTAGATACACATTTTCGGATCTTTTATAATTATATATAGCTAGTTTTATTTGTGATCACTGTATCTGAAAAGAAAATATATGAAACTCACCGATATCAAGTCAATGACGTCAGCATGAATTGAGTCTTCACTGTGGATCGTAAGTGCAGAATGCACTCGAATGTCGACCATGACTGTTTGGGCCTGTAGCCTTTCTGGGTGCAACAACAGAGTGCGCATGATGCCGTCGGCGAAACCTACCATTATTATGCGAGATGTTTCGTCCACCTGGATTAATGTTATAGCTGATAAACTAAATCTGATATTCTAAATCGCCATAAGTAGTTACTATTATTGACGATAATATGTAGATATTAATTTAAAAAATATGATAACGAACTCACATCTATTGGAGGATAATATAGGCAAGTAATAGGTTCCGGAAACAGGTATTTAGCTAACAGCAGATGACTCTCAGTGTTGTATGCCTGCAATGCTCCATCTTCCCCTGCCGTCACAAGTATCGGGTGATTCCTCAGAGCCGCCATAGCAACTATCCCACCAGCATGAGTAGTCATCACTTTGCGATGGTTACACTCGATTTTGTCTATTTCTAATTCCACAACCCATAGTCCACCGTTACCATCCTTGAACCAAATTGAAGAATATGAATCGGACACAAGAGAATTGAGTATACATTTAAGTCATCAAGTCAATAAAACAAGACAAACAATTTGGAGTTGAGAAGATTTAATTAAGTAAGTCGTCAACATAATTTTGTATTTTACAATATGAACAAGTTTACTTACTTGGGCATACCAAAACATATCTTTCTTGTGTTTTAGACACATTATTTGGCATCCAGGTACCTGTTTAAAGGTTCAAAGAATATTAAAAGGCCAATGAGAAGGTCATCTATATATACATACACATACAACTCAAAAGGAAAAATGATAAAACATATACCAGCTTTTGAATAAATAAATAGTTTCATCATCATATTTTAAATAATCTCATTAACACATACACAAGTTTCCGCAACAGGATTGAGTTCAACGTAGGGGTCATCCTCCGGTGGGTCAGATTGTTCGACAGTATCCCAGTACCAAGCTCGCACGCATCCGTCCCTAGCTATTGTTGTTACTTCGTCGCCAGCAGGGCTCAGCATGAATTGAATCTGTTTAGATTGTAGGTAAGTAATATCGATATAAACATGAGAGCAAATTTATTAGAGAACATGGAAAATAAAGTTAAAATATCCTCAACAGTTCTAAACCACCACCGAGATGATTTTACCAACCTACCTAGCTACCTACCTACACAAATTTGAATGCAAAGAAATTTCATTCATGCAAAGGGAGACCACGCTGAGATCCTTCTCCCCGCACCTACTCTGAGAGTGCCTATCATTTATATTATTAGGATCTTAGTAAAAAAACAACTTTTTACTTACAACAGGTGCTTTATGACAAGTCTTTCTTCCCTTTTGCGTTACTTCAACTTTAACCAGACCAGCCTCCCATACCAAGACGTTACCCCATTCGCATCCAGATAACACCTGAAATTTTTAAATATCAATACAGCACCTATTTCATAAGGCTTTAATATGCGAAATGTTTATATCAAACCTTTTCATCGGGCATCGGATAAACTCCAAGCACATCGCATATTTCCGTTTTCCCGAATCTGCCCAGTTCACCTTTCAGTTTTAGTCCAGTGAAAGTTTCAGCCATTTTCCAGAACTTTATATGAGCAGCACCTAGAATTTATAGAGTGCAGCAAATTATCTGACCTTTTACAGGCGTCCTTGTATGTCGGTGGATACGAGTGGCAAAGGACTTCTATGTAGGGAACTCCTTGGACATATTCAAGTTTAGTAGTAGTCTTCATGTGGCTGATGGATGGATCAAAACAAAAAAAAATAGGCAAACCTGCTGTAGTAAGCTGCCCAGGACAGTACGGTGAAAACATGACACCGTTAACGTCGAACGTAAAAGCGCTCGTGCGCAACAGAATCTTATGACGCTTCCAGGTCCAAATAGTCAAGTTATAGTCCGGTTCTTTACCCACTGATGCCAATAGTTCACCGTCAGGGCTGCAAGAAAACCCTTATACATAGGTTCACAGTCTTCTACGAAAGCATTGCATCAGTTATGTGCGTTTAAAGCCAAAACTCGCGATTGACGTTTACCCAAAGAGTAAACGCGCATTTACGCTCGAAGTTTGATCGTAACGTAAGTAGTTGGATTTCTATTTAAGTGATGTGTAAAATTCACTTTTATAACTCCTGCGCTACACATACCTAAAGTCAAGTATGGAGTAAGCATTGGTAGTGCCATCCCTAAGGACCGCGTCTATCTCCATTTGCGGCCATGTGTATAAAATAATCACCGGCTCGCGATCGCCTTCCCTGCCTTCAGCTATTGCTATGCGGTAATTGGGGTCTTTTCTATAAGACTGTAACAAAACAATAACAATTACTTATGCATTGACGAACCTCGAGATATTTCTAGGCATATGTGGCGTCCAGAACACGATTTTACAGTAATGAAGAAACCAATGAGTCTTTAGAACATTTGTATACAGAAAGAAGAAACCCATGAGTCTTTAGAACATTTGTATACATTTACAAGTGCCTCTGGTGGAAACATTCGTGGTTCCTAGTTAAAGAGCCCTAGGTGATGAATAGATAGTATCCTCTTCGTGGGCACCTTCGCCAGTTAATTCGAAATATAAAAAAAATATTCATCCAGGGCTAATATCAGAAAGAACTCAACCTATACCTACACTCCCGGCTCTCAACTACAAGTAGGTATCAGGTTTTCATGATGTGTGTTGTCTTACTGGTCAATTGCCTATAAATACAACACCTATTAGGTACTACCTAGTTAAATTAGTAAATAAATTGACTCATTCCCTTACAGAAACACTCCCCACGGACCCTCCAGTGGTGCTCCTTCGGAACCACATCTGCTTGGTATTGACGTCCATGAACGTAATAATGCTGCCCGCCGCCCAGCACACCACAGAGTCGTCGCACGCGCACAGATTGAAGTACTTGTGACAGTTGTAGCCGTATGAATATCTTTGTATTTGGTTAAGTCATTAAATTAATATTTGTAAGCGGTAGGTAGTAGGAATCGTACATACTTAAATGGTTAATGTATATACTCAGAACTACTTAAGGCATATCCAAATTGACACGAACAAGCGAGTACCTAGGCACCTAAGGGATTCTCTTGCGCGATAGAAAACATATTGGGAGCTTCGATAATTTGAAAACAGAATCTTTTTATTTCGCTTTCACAAGCGTAGAATTACCTAGTACTTACATTACCGCCTGTGCACCTTTAAATCATTTTTGCTATGCAACACTTTATCTATATCGCAACGGTTTGCGACGGCCTGTATCTAAACCGTTTAAACGTAGTCCTCTTCAGTGTAAAAAGTGTAAAAAGTAAAGTTCCGATAGCATTTGCCTAATAAGGCTGAAAAAAAAATAGCTCTCCCTTTTGGGTTTGACATAGTAAGAAACAAAAATCTAAATTCGATCGAAAATAACAAGGCAGATATCTACATAATAATGAATATAGCTCTCAGGTGGCTTCCATTAATTGCTCTTATAACATTAATAAACCAACCAAACACCAAAAGGATACTCGAACTCGAACAAATCGATTGGTATCGTGGAGTCCGCGGTGACCACCGCGCCTGATTGGAATTCATCGGCATCGTACTCAGTGAGGATGGACTCCTCTTCCACCTCCTCTTCCTCGACCTCCTCAGGGACCGGCTCCTGAGGTTCGCTTTTTTCTTCACCTTCCTCGCCTATAACATCGATTGGCACCAAAATGAGATAGTTATGTGCGTTTATAAATTTAATACATTGTTATTACCTACTTACGTACCACATACATAGCTTCGAGTGCCGATTTAATCGTATAGCTAAGCGGTTAGCGGCATATTTGTAATTTAACAGCGCCTTTATCAGATTGTACCCATCTAATACTATTAATTCTGTATACAATGCGCGGACTTCTCATAATGAAACCCCACTCGAACTTATATTACGAAATAGGACTTGCTAAGAGTTGGGTTTTATAATATAACAAATGTCCGCCCGGTAGTTTTTCTGTGATGTGCACATTTTAACGAGACTTGACATGGTGATTGCTTATAAGTACCTACCAAGTATACCTACTTAGGTTGGTACAAAATATTTTTATTTCAGGAAATGCGAGGGGTTCCTCCGGGATAGTCAAAAAACTAAAGCTAACTTTGTCTTACCTTCCCCGGCAGCTGGTTCCTCACTCTTGTCCGCCATATTGTCAAATTTCTTTAATGTAAATTACATAAGCTTTATGGCTAGCAATCTAGGTGAAATCTAGATAAATATTCCGGTTGGATTTTCAGTATTCTGATGCTTCACACAGTATCCAATCAGGATTTAATTGAAGCTAAATAAAATATCCAGGGTGGAGATAAACAAGATTTTGTTGCTATGATACATTTTTTAAATTGAATATTCCCGCCCTACCACAGAGGTCTTACAAACAATCAGTATTTACAAGTATTATGACAATCTCGATTCATATTTCCGAACTGTAATTTCACAAAAAGTTTGACAATGATAAATTTGTTTAATTTAATGAAAGCCGAGCCAAAACTGCCTCTACCAATTTTATTTGGCTAGGGCAACGTAAGTAACGAATAAAATTATTATTTGTCATAGGTTTTTGATGCAACAATAGAGATCCCTTTGCATTATTGAAGGTATCACAAAAGTACGAACCCCTTAGTTTCGAATCAGAATCCGGACTGATGGTTAAAAAGCGCCAAAAGAGAATACGTATCAAAAATAATGTACCGTTAATACAATAAATATATAGAATATTTCCAGTCCGATTTTGTATAGTAATATTATGTTTTTATTTAATTGATAAATATTCAGTGGTGATAAAAAGGGTCTAAAGGGCAATGTGGGTCATGCTTTATATTTTATTTTGTCAGTTGGTAGCACTGCACAACTGTCATAAATTGAAAATTGTTCGGATCTTCTATCTTTATCATTATAAGCAAACATGTATATAGCTATCTTGCTGTCAAATCATGCTCGAATCAGATGATAGTGTTGTGTGTGATGTGTTAGCCAAAAAGTGGAACTTTATATTTTGTTTGGACTATGAACTTTGTTTTGTGATAATAGAAAAATAAAGCTTATTATTAAAGATAAAATGGCACAGCCACAAAGAAAAGCAGTTTTAAATCTTTATAAAACGGTGTGTTTTATATTATAATCCTCCAAAACGATAGTACTTCTTATAAAAATATATATATTTGTTTCTTAACCTTATCTGTACATGAAATTATCAACATATGCATAATAATGTATTCATATTTTGGTTGTCTTTTTTCAGTTATTATATTTGGGTCGCGACTGGCCTCAAGGTTACGATCTGTTTCGGAAAAGACTTCACAAAGTTTTCACAAAGAACAGCGAGGAGAGTAACCCAGAGAAGATTAAGATAATGGTTAAACACGGTGAATTTGTCGTTAAGGAAATAGAAGCTCTTTACAAGCTGAAGAAATATAGGGCCATGAAAAGAAGGTACTATGATGATAATTAAATCATAGTAAACTGTCCACAGTGTATAGTACATATAATAAGTACATAATAATTTATAGGTACTTCTACAAACTACTGTAGGGATAGCACACAAACAATTCTTGCGACTCCAACAAGATTATTTTAATTGTGTATAGAACATATTTTGCTAATGTTATAAAAAGGAACTCCATACCAATATAATACCTATATAATTATTCCATTGATTCTCTTTAAGCTTTGATTGTAAGTACCTACTTACTTGAAAAGTTATGAGACATTGAGCATATTATAATTAGGTAGGTATTCAATTAAGAAAAGATTAGTTAAAATAGGAGACAAGATTAAAATGAAACTAATTTTCTATGTAATTATGTATTATAGACATTTTTTATAGTTTACATAATTCATTACTATATAAACTCTAAATTTAAAATTATTATGTGTTTTAATAAAATAAAATATCTAGTAAGTATATCTAAACAAAATGTTTATAAACCTTTAACATAAAATACAATGATTTATTTATTAAAGTGGCAAGTGATATGATATTTACTTTATCAATCCATTTCAGAAATAGGTAAGTATATACATTATAGCTATGATAACAATATTGTGTCAACAAAATTACAAATACACACATGTGATGTGAGTGCAACAGACTAGGTTGACATACAGATACAACCCTGCGTTTCTTGTGAACATCTGAATATAAATGAAACATTCTTTAAACATTGGATACATTACGTTCCTAAATTTAGTGAATGAATTAACGAACAGCAATTACAACAGCTTACCACATCAACACCAACTTGTATGAGTATAACACCATGTCCGTGGTAAGAGATTTTTTTAAATGTTACATTCTAATTCGAAGCTCCAACAATTTATTTATATTGAATTAATGCAGAAAATGGTGTAAAGCTGCACTGTTTTTATTGAATAGGTACTGTGAAAAATAATATAATAAAAAAAATATGTTTATTCTGGATATTTTCTAAGATCCATTCATTTTTATGTTCCAAGTTGGATATTTAACGTGTTAAAAGGTGTCCCAAGTGCATATGGCTTACTGGAGTATTAGTGAAGTTTATTGAAAAACTTCACTAATACTGTTTTAATCAGTTAGTAAAACATGTTGTTATGTAGATGCGAGAGTTTCTCGTATCGTCATAACTTTCGCATTCTCCTTAATGTAAATTCTAGCGATTATTCACATGTCTCGTGGCATTTGTTCTTAAATATTATAATAAATAGCGTTTGGAATAATTATCTATATTGTCAATTCTACCGAGGCTAGACCGCTAGGTCTTCGCGGTCTGGGATTATACATTATTTGAGTGGAGCAACAACAGATTCACGACAGTATTGAACTCAAATGGAATAAACTGAGGATGTTTCTTATTTTTTTGTCAGCGTGCTGTAATTTTTATATTATATGCAGTGAATAGGTAGTGCCCGTCAAATAAAATGAACAAAAATGGCGTCTCTGCGCATGTGTAATTCATACGTTTCGGTCTGTGCATAGCCGCCATCTTGGTTAATTTTATTTGACGCGTGCTATACGCATAGTGCGCTGAGCGTAGCACTGAATTTTATTATACCATTGACGCGATATAAGAAGTGGAAATAGAGTAGGTGTTTAAAATACACTTCGATAAGGTTCAAATCAATCTGTCAATGAATCTGCTGTATTGTTGCTATAAATACATTCTATATTTATATTAAAATAGTAATTATATTTATTGTTAAATACAGTACTTGAACCACAAGTCTATTCCTACTTGTTTCGTGTTGGTGCACTTCTAAATTTACTTGAAGCCCGACTCCATTATCCCTATAGGTACATAGATATACATAAGTAAGTATGTATATTGTGATCGTGGAATTTAACATGTGATTACATTATATACACATTAACACATATGATTGTGATCAACAACAGTCAAGCTTTAGCTAAGTACGTAGGTATATAAATAGGTATTCGATTCGCGTATTCAAAAGGTGTTATGATTATTGTAATACCTAACGGCGGCTTTATCGTTACCTCGAACCGTTTACAATGGAATGTCGAGAGGAAACGTTTCCAAGAAATCACGCACAGACTTTAAACAGCAGTCTAATGATTAAGTTAAGAACCATTTAAACGATTTCAAACTATTTAACAATAATATTTTAAAGTACACAATTATTATTATTTATTTTTATTTGTAGTCTTACAACTTTGACTAGTTTCGATGATACCACTTTTTTAAGTGTCCATTTTTGTACCTATAATATAAATAAAAAAGAAGTTAAACTTAACTTAGCAAATAACTATGTAAATCGTCAACGGACACTGGACAAAAAATGTATTTCTACTTAAATATAATAAAAACAATGTCATGCCCTAAATTAAAGTTTTAGGTTCCTATATAATAGGCCTATTGTTCCTCATAGGAAGAGAATATCTAATAATCTTTATATTTTTGTCGTTATATATTTATATAAAAAAACTACTACCGAACGTAAGAATATTGTAAGTAGGTACCTAGTTAGGGATATTCTCTCCCCCAGAGAAACGTGATAATCACTTTTACAATAAAAGGGTATCAATACTATAACACTTATATGATAGTAAAATAGAATGTTATAAATTTAACAGGATACAACTTATTTACACAGCATTATTATAGGATTTAGATGAAATTATATATTTGATTACAAATACGTATCTAAGTGAACTTTTCTTTAATTTGATGATAACAAAGCACACGTATATAAACGAAGCCAATTATTATATCGGCGACGACAAACTTAATATATTTTTATAATAAACGCTAAGAAGGAAATTGCAATGAAAATCATCAATTTTTATTCTTACATTCCGCACTACTTACATATTGCTAATCCATTCTTACTAAGTATTTAGCAAGATACGAGTATTAGTTTAATCGAGATGAAAGAATAGGACTAAAACTAACAATGAAATTTGGCGTTAACGCAGTAGCTAATAACATTAATTAATCATTTTGGTGTAGGTACTGTAATTTACACGAGCGTTAATTAATATATTTATACACTGCATCGCCGCAAAACTATCTGGGACAAGGAAACGAAATGAATACCATATAAGTACTTCAATTAAGCAAAGACTCACATGTCATTCGATATTTTTAAATCATACATAAGGTCGTCAATTGTTTTGTATTTGAAACATACATTTTCATAAAACTAATGTATATGATTATTTTAACTGACGTTAAAACCGTCCTTGTCATATTATAAGAATGACAGCAACTAAACTCTGTTTAATATAGTTACAGCTCAGGGAAAAAGACGCAATGAAAAGATCAAGCGCATGTTGATCAAACGTTGAATATGTGCGTCCTAAACGATCGTAAGAGCAAATAATACGAGTAAATTATATAAGTCGCTTATTCTTCACACTCGTACTTCCATTTTTGTAGGTACTGCATCTCATACTGAAAAATTACATCATATATCGTTAAATTACATATTATAACAGATCACCTACCTATCTGTATTATGTTTTAAAGGTACGTTATATAAGGATGTGTTTAAAAGGTATCTAGAATGCGTCCGAGAGCTTGCAGGTATTAACACATCTGTACATACCGGCTGGTCTCCAAGTATGCTGAGAGGTGTTCGTTTAAAACGGTCGGTTTAGCGCTTCGCCATACACAATAGGGTCAACTCATTTGAGAAAAGTCATCTCGATTGAGACATGATATAAAATGCTAGCATCCGTAATCAGACATCGAAGTCGTTATTTCGATGTACCTATTTATACATATATTACACTCAAAATATTCAAGTATGTATCTTTATTGATCGCTACCATATTAAATCCAAGCTTACAGAAATATTTTGAAATTAATTTAACGCAAAAATGAATCTAACCTCAGTTTTTAATTTAATCCTTCTTCTCTCCATCATCGGGGTCTTTGAGGGTGTGCCACTGCGCGATGGGGCGCCGCGGGCTGGCCAGCATGTCGGACCAGTGGCGGAGCTCCGTTCCCGACGCGTTGTACCCCAGCACCACCTTGCCGATCGGCTCCGAAGTGCCGATGCGATCATAGTCCACCACCGTGACAACTAGGTTCACTTTCTGCATTGCAATTTTAAGTATTAAATACACAATTTGGCAATTGTTGTGACGAGAGCTCAAACAGTGTAGTGATAAAAAAAATGATTTAGGATAAAACGCATATGGCTGCTTTCAAAAAGTTTTTGCGAGCGCTCGAAAGAACATTGTAGGTATTTAATAAGATTATTAAAGGTGGTATTGCAGGTATGCGTTTTAGGTCCTATTAAGTGTCTGTAAGCTTAAGAATTATGAGTTATACATAATTCTTAATTAGGCATGAACAGCTCTAATAATTTGTGTTCTTACAAGCTAACTACAGCCTATTATAAATTCCAGAAATGTCTAAAATGAAATGAGTACTTTGGTATATTTTTAGTTTTTTTTGAATAGTAATGTATTATCAAAAGTATGAGTTGCTATTGTGCGCTATGATAAACTACATAGGTAACGTCTCTATACCTGTAGGTAGACAAACGAAAAAATATTTGAATGAACTTTATAATGGTGCTAAATATTTATGTTCACATATCGTGAAAGTAGTTCAGGAACCCCTAATTTACAAAACTTTGGAAGAAGAGTAGTATAAATAACCATATGAATAAGTATGGTATTAGAATAATTATATTTTATTTAAATGTGTTATAGCCATAGGCAGTGATTATTTTGCACTAGCGTAAAATAAACTAGTAGATCAATGGCTACCATAACTACATAACTACTGCACATAAAACAGCAAAAGCAAAGTAGTAAATACTCACCTTTTTAAAAATAAACTAACGCAAGGGGCAAAGCTTTATACGGATTTAGAAGAAATACGTGAACATTTGCGAAAATATATAAGAGTGCAGAAGAAAAACGAGGGACTGGATTCCTCAAACCATAAGTAATTACAATTTGAAGTGACCAAATTGCAATGCAGTCACGAGGGGAGATTGCTAACACCACTCAATTAGAAAGGAGTAGTATTAATTAAAGTCAACACGTCTAATATTCCTTGAAAAATGAGAATCTTCACCCGTAACCCTCAGTTACCGGTAAAGGTCAACATTCTACATAAGAGAAATCAAAAGCATTGGCTTTAATTAATACTTACAACGAAGGAGAACGGGAAAGCGGAATATAAATTCGGACATAGACAGACGACAGAGTAACGTAGGATTAGCAGAGGAGAAAGATTCTATACTAGAGGATACTACACAGAAACTAACTAAAGGACAACAACAAGGAAACAAAACAAGAACAACACAAATATCAAACAAATTAAAACTACGACAGTTAATGTAGCATCAACAAATATGTCTATATCATGGTTTGGGATAATGTTTTAACAACATTTTCGGGTATAATAATCTCGTAGACGCATGAATTTAAAACGGACAAATCAAATTCGCGACTACAACTTAATAAACATAAACTTGACTGACTCAATTTGGGAAGAGGGATCGGTATGGATGCAAGTGGTGTTGTATTATACTCACAACAATTAGTTCACAACATCAAATGCGCAAAGTAAAGACAATACGAATGAAAAATACACATCCACCTGTTTGCGATGTTTTACAATATCATAATATTTTTGGACATGTTTTTTTCATTCATTGATTTGTCTGAATGATGCGCAGCGACAGTTTTGCATGAATCTCGGCTCGCACCTGTATCTGTTCGAATGGTACTTCAAAAGTAAATGACTCGTTGTAATAAGGATTCAGTGTGCATTTCTTGATGCTCGTTTTCTTCTTCTTGAGACGTTTGCCGTTTTGCATGAGTGCTATCTTTACGTACGGATCTGTCCACAGCAGCGGCAGGAGATGAATATGAAAAAGATAATTCGGTTTTATTAGTTTATATACAGTGATGACCTATGACTTAGGCTAAATGTTTATGACAAGACAATTGGAAATTTAAAATGTGAATACATATCGAAAAGTGATCCATTAGTTGTTACAAGATTTAAGATACACACAATGAAGGTTTGATTAAAATTAA
Organism: Pheosia tremula; assembly: GCA_905333125.1. NCBI lineage: Eukaryota > Metazoa > Arthropoda > Insecta > Lepidoptera > Notodontidae > Pheosia > Pheosia tremula. The sequence continues at coordinate 4,962,630 of HG995404.1, read as the reverse complement.
TTGCTATAATACTAATATGTATTGAGGCAGTGATGAGGAGTAATTGACACTAGATAGTGGTTTCAATGAATGTATGTGAATGCGATGAAAATTGTTTAGGTAGTGGACATGCAGGCATTGATTTTAAAGGATTAGATGAAGCTAGGAATTCGTACAGAGTAGGTACAGACCACTAAAGCGAATATAGAAAATAAAATACATAACAGGTAAGACATAAACAGTTTACCCTAAAACCCCTGTGAAATAGAACAACTGTGTTATCAGTGTATTTTGTTTATACATAATGAAACGAATGAATGATCCTGTGGAAGAGATTACCTGATAGACCGCCGACATCCATTTTCTTCAAGTTCTTTGCTTCCAAAATGACAACGGTGAGTTTTCCAGCCGTTGGTACATAACGCAACGAGAAACAAATGTCTCCCAACTTGTTGTCCTGTAACGTGCAATAACCAGTCATATTTTGTATTTTCGTAAAGTTCAATGTCAATATTCTTGTGATAACCTGAAAGAAATTGCAAAACAGGTTAATAAATCTTTGTCATCACCTTTGTGTAAGAGATATTACTTTATCTGTGACGTAACGCATTAGGTACGTTAGTAACGTCTGGCGTAGCAATGTGATTTGAAATACCTACGTAAATGTTGTCATCAACATAGTATATCACATAGTTTATTTGGATGTGAGTTGTATGGAGATAATAGAGGAAAAGTTGTGTAAGGATTATAGCGTTCTGAGAACTGGTTTGATAAGCTGTTTATAAAAATAATAAAGGGCCATAAATAACGCGGCTTAGGCTCAGGGCGGACCAGGGCGTTTAAAATCTCGGTACACGAAATAAAAACAAAATGAACATAACGATAGCTCCGTGTAATCACCTAGAAGCGTATTTATGGTTGTCGGTTCACCAGCGCAGATTTTCAGTGTGTGACGATAATACTTGCTTTAAAATATTTGCGAGCTCGTAGCAATACTAATGAACCGAAAAGCTGCGCCGGCGCACGTGCTTGGGGCGCGCGTAATCAGTTGAAATCAATAGCCTCGAACAGAATGGAGATTGCAGCTAGTCATACGCACATTTGACGAACACTTTCATTGCGTTACATATAACGTTTTAGCACATAGATGTCATTTCATCTAATAAATATAAAATTAAACACGATACATATAACTTTTTGTATCACAATTCTAGACGAACAAATAAATAAATATACATTTACGTTCATACCAAACCTAATATGAAGCAAATCGTTTTTCGCTGAATACTTATATAATTTATATTGGTAGTAGAATAGAAGATAAGGAATGTAATTTATTACGATCTGTTGCCGAAATGAAGCCAATTATTATATTTTTGTAACACCCAGCTCAGATCATCAAAATGAGAGAATTATTTTCGCTCACCTTTCCTGAATAACGGCTCGTCGACCTCACGCGGTACCTAGTGACTAAAATTGCGATTACCTTATACGTTGTTGCATGCTCTGTAAGGGAGACTAACCATTTTAGAAACAGATCGCAATTAGCTAATACACATATTGTAGGTACTATACACACATACAAAGGTTATAAAAATATCCGTTGAAGAGTTTTATAGGTAATGCCATCAAACGCAAAAATGTTAACTCAACAATTCATAGACAGTAATTACATAACCTAATGATCATTATTTCTTCAAAGGATCTTTATGAACTATACATAATAGGTAATACACATGATGCTATGCTTTTGCTAAACATTAAACTTGATTGAATTAAGCAGAGCTCTGTGATTAGTAAGGTAGAGATAATGGTGAAGTATAATATGCCCTCCTGACGTATTTTATACAATTATTTTCTCTCAAAAAGAACATCGCACAAAAACACAAAAATTACATCTAGAAATTATTCAAAGAAAATCTTGGCAGCTTAAAAATTGAGGATTTAAATTTAAGAACTATGAACATTGTGCATCATTATATTACACCATTAGTAGGAGCATGCAAATAAGTAGACATTGGTTCAGTTGGGTGTTTTAAGGGAAGGATCCTCGCTCGACGAACAAAGGGGACCTGTAACATATACTCGAATAAACGACTTACTTATATTCTGTAGATTATAAGAATAAATTAACTCAGACAAAACGTGAAAACTAGTAAGTACGTTAAATAAGGAAGAAGTGCGACTGTACGTTAATGAATTTGGTAATTTCGAATGACTACGATGGTCGAAGAGTAGTTAAGGAACCATTGTACTTATAATTTGTACACGAATGTGTGACAACGACAATTCATAGCCACTAAAAACGTGTAAATATAACAAATACTTCTGATCTGTCATTTTGTGTATTCCGTAATTATGGTAAATGGGTTCAATGGAAAGAACACGAAATGCCAAGTCAGGGTGTAGGTATGCAAGGCAATGATACAAGGCGAGTACAAGATGATGAGCATGCAACATTTCCCAGCCGCAATAAAAAACAAACTAAAGTGTCGGATGGATATAAATAAAATTTCAAAAACAAAAAGTAACATGGCGGAGTGATCATAGGTAACGGGTAATTCTTTACACTTCCAAATGCAGATCAAATTGAATATGTTCTGACGAAGCGCCCTACCATCCTACATACGAAAAACAACGTAATATGCTGAATGGTGACCCAATTTTCTTCAAAATTGCACAATTTCGTAAACTTAATCCTGGTTTGGTTAAGTCAATGTAGGTAACCACTTGTAAACTTCACCAAAAAACAATCTTTTGAATTCGGAACAGTTCGAAACTGAATATTAGATTATTATCTTGATGTGTCTCAAAATAATACTTACGTGAATGATCATTTCGTTTTTGAAGCGGCATGCAAGATTGTTCAGGACACAATCAAACACAGCCAAGCAGAGCAGAGAAAATATGGAGAAAAAGAGAAAAACCAAGTAAATACATTTTTGCTGTCGAAATTAATTTTATCAGAAAAATAAATGACGACTCAATCCATGTTGAGGTGCCTTGACTGACGAAAGCAAAAACTTGAAATCATTTCAAAAATAGATACCCTGTTGACTGATTATCGTCAAGGTTCCTCAGATCAAAAAAGTGCAGTAAAATTGTAAAAATGTAAACCCTTCTTCTAATAAATTGCGATCTAGTAGGTAATTTTTATTATTAAGAGGTAACAAATTAAACCGATAACTATGAATGAGCTCTTTGATGTGTCTAAAATATTTATTAGAAGAATAGTGAAATGTTATTGAAACAATGCCGTTCTGCCAAAACACAAATCTAGTAAACAATAAACTATCACTCTCAGAAGTAAATAATGTAGTAGATGTTGTAGTGTGTGTTTTGCCAGTCTAGCCTAAGCTAAGAAAAAATATTAAAATTGTCCTTGGTTGGTGTCGTTTCAAAACGGCGTTCGTTGTTGTTGGTTAACGTATGTCTATTTGTGCATTCCTGGGAATTACGTAGGCAGTCGATAGTATTGTGTGAATCAGAATAGCTGTTGATGTGACCTGGGTGTAATTTTTGATATTGTCAATAATTACCAATCATAATTTGTTGCAACACCTACCTATTGCAATAGAAGTAATAATTATATAAACTCATGTTGCTGGTGAAGCAATGATTATCAGCCCAATGTGCCAATATTCTTTATGAAGTAACTATCATTTTATCCAAAACATGGCAGCAATAATCTAAAAGTTATGTTCAATGCAAATACTCCAGATACGTTATTGAAATATCTGTTAGTAAAATTATCCATACCAAGAATTACACGTGATATTTCTGAAAAGTAAAGCCTTAAAGTATTATGTTACAACGTATAAGTACCTACTGATTACAGGCATTATTATAGTTTTCATGTTATATTCATGAAGATCTTTGCGACTATGTAAATATGGCATTCAATTCAAAGCAAATGTGGTCATGGGCTTTCGTGCTTCCAGACCTACACGTAATATGTATTTAAAAACTCATTTACATTTGTACAAGTCGCTCAAATGATTCAAGGTGGACGATAATACTTGGGATATTTTTTGTGAGTGTGTATTCGCACCTGACCGCCTTCGCCTTCGACACTCTGCAGTTCGCGCCATTCTTCAATGGTCTGTGCCAAGTCCACCTGGCACAGCGGCACCTTCACTTCGCCGATTTGATCGTGCTTCGAAAAACGATCGAAGTCAAATATCGCGAATACGAGCGTTTTATTCATAGCGTCGGCGTAGGGCACGTTCTGTACAGAACAAAACAAATGCATAAGCCGATTCGAAACAATTAAAACAGTAATTGTCGTCATTAAAACTTACCTTGAACACGAACGTTTCATGAAATACAGGGCTTAGGGTCTTCCGATGGACTTTCGTCTCGAACTTCTTCTTTTTGTCGGGGAGTAGATAAACTTTTACGTAAGGGTCAGAAGTGCCGCCCATATCTAAAGCTGGAAGTTCCTCTGCTTGAATCACGGTGACGGAGAGACTGTTGCTATTAAAGTCGTACTCCAGCTGAAAAACCAACTTGAGTCAATATCTGTAAAAAAACTATCACCTGCATAATGAATCGTGAACTATCGCTATGTTAAATAGATGCAGCCTTTATGAAAATTTAATGACACTGTTAATTCCTGTTAATAGGCCGTTAGCGGAACACTGAGGTACTCAGTAACGATTTGGAGATGAGGCCATAAACGTTTAACGAAATGGGACGGTTGATAAACTTAAATTAAACATCGTTGATTCACGAATACTTATATTCAGAATCGTGCTTGTATGAGACACTAACTACAATAGATTATGAAAAAATAAACATTATGAATAGGTAGGTAGGTACATGTTAAGCATGCACTGTATTCTGAACTCTATGGTACAAACCACAATCGTCTTAAGTGTCTCCGCGCTTCTCCATGAGAATGAATGTTTCCACCCACCTTATACTGGAGTTTTCCTAGTTTCTGTTCCTCTTTCTTGGAGTCACCGTCGTCAGGTTCCTCGGCGTTCTCCGTCAGCTCCTCCATGTCAGGCTGAACCTACATTCACGTCCCGCGGCAAATTTCACATGAATATTATATTTCTTAATAATAGACATCAATTATCAGTCGTTCGGAGCGCAACATTCGTTTTGATTGGTGTGTTTTCTTCCATCGATGCACCAAGAAACCAAAACAATGCTTACCTAATTTAAAACAATCGGCACATACATTGATAGTGATGATTTGGTTGCCAATGATAAACATATATATTCCATTCTTCCATTCAAATATCATATCAATAAACTTATTACGAGTCAATAAGTATATTTATTTTTAGTAAGAAGTTCCAACACATTACCTTTTCCTTGTAAGCGGAACCCAAGAGCTGGACGGATTTGAGATCCACACCTTTCATCCCCTTCTTGCCATCCTTCGAGCGTCTCTTGCGGCAGCATCGCCTGATGCAGCAGAAGCATATACCGAGCACCACCACTGCCACTCCTGTTTTAATAGATATCTTTTAGTAGGTAGCTATGTTTAAACGTATTGCGAGTAATGGGTAAATATTTTCCGATTGCTTGGAAAAATCTCTATATAAACGGAAGATATCATTATCCATTTCAAACCACGTTATTTCGATGCTAAAAATCAGCGTAAGGATCAAGACATCAATAAGTAACGTGTTATTCGTACCGGCAAGAATAGCGACGAGCTGCCAAGTCTCCATGTTCATCTTGCGTGCCAGGTCGGCGGTCTTCTCGCCGATGGACTCCTGGGTCGGCGCCATCGTGGTCGTCGTTATTATCGGCGGTCCAGACTCCCCTGTTACATCTAACAGAAACATAATTAATTGATAATTCGATCCAGATTTTCTCAGTTTAGGTCGCGTTTTAGTTAGGAAAGAAATGTGAAATGGCATTTTTAAGTGCCCTCGTAGGCCTAAATGACATAATAATTTGACTTGACGGACTCCAATTGGTATGAAAATTGTAACGCTTAATGTCTACGCTTGTTGCAATAATACTTATTCACAAGTAGACACTTCTCTCTTTCTTTCTCTGGGGTCTTATCATAGCTTCTTTATATGATTTATTATAGCTGTAGGCTAAAAAGTATCTTACTGTTATTTTTGGAAGGCGGCGTGGGTGTTATAACATCATCGGCGGTCTCCCCGGTGGCCGCCTGGCGCCGCCACCGCAGCTGTGCTTCCAGCAGTGGCGACATGATTGCCTGATGGTCAAATTTTCTTTACATATCTCCACAACATTGATTTAATATCCATGACATTAGGACATACAAGCGAAATTGTGCTTGAACAGACACTGGAATTGTATTGTTCGAAAACACAAGAAATTCGTTAAATTATATAAGTTGGCCAGTATATTAGGTAGCTACTGTAGTGATACTTACAGGATGAGTAGTTACAACTGATTATTACAACTTCAACGTTATTTCAAACTTACTAAAGTTTTAAAAAAAATACACCTAAGTACCTACGAATGTGCATATAGGTATAGAGATGCGAAACCCCACAACTATCTACCTGGTTTACGTCTGAATACAAAAGGGGAAAATGTATTCATATATATCCCATCGCGTCGTGGTTGAGATGTTTTTAATTAAATTCTTTGAAATTCAGACACTTCACGTCTACGAAAAGTGACGTCTCGTTTTTCTTCCTAGTTCTTTTTGTCATATCTGTATTGGGGTCGCCTTTTGGTCTATCCTGATGTGGCAGATAGCCAAAATTTTCACGGAGTGATCGTTATAAGTCCACGCAGACCCTATTAGTTAGAATACTGGTAACCCATGAGCAAGACATATCAGATTTTTGAGGCTTCGTAACAATTGTCGATGAATAGAAGTGTTGGAATGACAATGGGGACCGTCAGCTAAAAGTGCCCTCCGAAGCACGGAGAAAGCTAGATGTCAATTCGGTCACCCATCCGAAGTCCGAATGCGCCGATCTATCGAGCAATTTTCTAACTAAGCCACGTAAAGGCCAACAAATGTGGAGGATGCTTATATCAAAACATTTGCCATAGGTATTATGGACATGCTTGTAAATATCGTCTCTACAACGCCCATGTTGGCTAGTTTCAACATTTCACTGAACTTCAAAACAAAGTTAGCCGTTAGCAAGTTAATCAGGGCAACTGTTGTTTTTCCTGTCGCTCAGAGACTCTTGACCTATAATTTCAACGGCCATAATCGCATAGGTACTTGCTTATTATAGAACAGAAAATACAGCCACCTTAATAGAAAATTTGAAGTGATGGATTTGTTAATTTTCCTACCGCACATATTAACTATTGAAATACATACCTACCTATTTAACCTAGTAATCTTTATCTTTTCACGTACTCACGTATAAGTATTTAGGTAGGTACTAGACAGTCTTCTCAGGCTGTCAAGGAGAACATGGTTGGTTATACATGCCTATAAGTTTAGTGAGTTACGACCTTTCACACTTACAATAAAAAGTATACAAAACTCTTTCATGATGCACCCGACATTAATGAAATGATCAGAAAAGGCGATGCCTTTTTAAGTTTTGCACCGTAATGGCACCGGACGTGCACTCGATCCCGCCCCACAAGCACATCCAGCGTCACACCACTGACCTTTTATCTGATCCCCTATAGAGGTGTTTCTCACTAGCTCTAGCAATACCTATTTCTGAAGTCACTTTGCACGGGTTTGGTACATTTCTGTCGAATATTGTATACGACTGGAGCTACCACTCGGCACTGAAGCTAGGATGGCGGAGGTGCGCGCGCAAGCGATCGATTGCCGCTGCGCGGCGCGATGCCTCATGTTCAGTTCCTGGCCAAGTCCCGATGTTTACGTCATGAGTTGCGTACATCGACGGCCCGGCTTGAAATGTTAAAGTTAAATGTACGTCAAAACCGTATTGATGTTGAAATATGTTCAAAGTAACTTCAACGCGGTTTTATAGGACCTATTGTGAAATGCTACAGGCTGCCCACTTCGAGGGATAAAATAATATTAAGACGTAGAAAATTAAAATGTTAATCTTAATAGTAAATCTAGAGGCACGTAGAGAAATGTACATAAATATACTTATACTACCTAATGTTTACTTACCTACTTAATAAAAAACATGGATTAGATTTTAATTCTTAGGTATACCTATCTATAGATAACCCACAAGCAGAAATTGTATATTATCGATATTATTTCAAGATTCTCATATTTTCATAGTTTTATCAACCAAAATTGCTGTTAATTGTTGTGATCTCGGCGAACGATTATTTCATCGCATTTCCGATCGAGAAACGGTCGGTAAATTCTTAAACACACTTTGGGAAACGGTCGGTAAAGAGAGGCTTTGTTGCTCGGACTTCCGTTTATTACCAAACATAGTTGTATATTGAAAGGTTACTTTTCTTAATTATATAACACTTCCATTCGATATTTCAAATAATAAGAAAAAAATAAATTTTATTAGAAAACTACATGTGTCGGTGACGTGAAGTTTTCCCGTGTAGTGAAGTGTTCCCGTATTTTGCCGTGACGCGCAAACAAAATATTTAATACGCAGATTCGATTCCAAGTAACAGTTTTAATGTAAAGTTAGAGAAGTTAAGATAAATAAATACCTGTTTAGACGCTATGACAATATTAAATCCCAAAGGCGTGGGTTTGTTTAGGTCTAATGTATAATTATTGCAACTTGCCTTTGATGTTAAGGTTGAAACGTAGGTGTTAACTTAGTATAAGCTTTCTCTTGAAATGCGTTGGTAGATATTTATAGGTAGTTAACCCTTATAAATTATACAGGATGTATAGTTTTAAAATTAGAAGCGTTGCCGTCTCGAGGGATGATCGTCGAGACGACGCGCGCCCACGCATATAACTAGGACAAACACAGTTCATTTCACAATGATTATGTCGTTATAGTATCTGATATCCTGTCTCGACAGGGTAAACTATTTATAGTAATGCTTTAGTCTTGTGCTTGATGGTTAAACCTTACCCTAGATAATAAACTTAGATATAAGCGGAATATTATTATAAGATTTTACCGTCAAGTTAATAAAAACACGTTAAATATATTTCCCGCGATGCGTTGACGGACAGACAGACGGAGGTCGACGCAAATTTCAAAAATGGCGGATTCGGCGTTTTATGTCCAGTGACCTTAAGATTTTTTTCAAATATGTTTATTGTACACACTACAGCGACTACGACGTCTTAGCTATAATAATAATAATATACTTATACTCGTAGATACATAGATTACGTTTATCTTTCATAGCTGACGCATCGGATTGTCTATTTTAAGTTACAGTAAGGGTGGCGCGAGGAAACTCCGAGAATAGTTTATTTATTGCCAATATCAAGTAAGCTGCAAAACCTATATTAAACTAATCCAAGTAGTTATGGCGTGTCTACGTCAAAAGACGGATTAGGGCTGTAGGTATGCTATATGCTGCAGTCGGATTATAATATTATTTTCAAAGCTTTCGTTTCGCTACAGTTCTTACTATTAGATCTTAAGTTTTGCCACTTTATAAAAGGCAATTGATGATTATAGGTACCTTTATCACTAATTGCGTGTCTAGATAAAGAATTAATGTATTAATCGCGTCACGAAAATCTCACGAGACAGCCTTGGATCGACCAAAGTGAGATAAAGAAAGCAATTTGGAGTTCACCAGACAGGGAACTAGATTATTATATGTAGGTAGGGATTATTAGTGCTTATCTATAGGTATAGGTATATCCATCTAATTGTAACCACTGAGTTTCTTGCCGGCTCTTCTCATTTTAATTAACATTCTGAACCGGTGGTGACTTTTGACTACTTATACTTAAATGTGTGTGCGTGTAGAACCTACATGAATAAAAACATATTTTTTCAGAAAAAAGTAGACTAAGAGTTATAAAAAGCTATAAGCTTTTAGGATGGCCAAAATTTAAAGCTTATTTTTCATATCATCATCAAACACCCTATTATAGCGACTTTAAAGATAACCTCTAACGTTTTATTTATTAAACCCTACCGTACCGTGTCGTACGAAAATTCAGAGTTTTAAAGTGGTCCCAAAGATGGACGTTTGGTTTTTATGTAGGTAGTCACAGACTTTACGAGATCCTCAGCATGCTCATAAAATTCACATTGTCACATCGAAAACTTGTGAATCGCAGATATTGTAGTAGATATATCTTTTTTATGCATGAAGACACAGTTATTGGGAAAAGCTTGGAATAATTCCAAATGTAGTGGATACGAGCGGCGACGATCGACCTTGCCGGGGGATGAAGTCGCCCTTTTGTTATAAAGCCTTTATCCGCCTGTGTGTACCTACGTCAATGTTGTATACTGCGTACGTCATCACCTGCAGTGTGACAGGAGCAGTGCCTCGTCGTGTCAACTATAAACAAAGTATATAAAAGTTCCATCTATTATTTTGAATGCTGGATCCCGATTTTTGATCCTATTTTCATGTTGTTATCGGTGGGATCCGAAAAGTAATTATTTTCATTTCCCGATAAATCCCATTCGAGTGAGATAATGAAATAATACAAGCGTTAGGTACCAAATTCCCGTTCGGCCCCAAAAGCGATTTGCGGAGGATACTGAGTAAGTGAGAGATTCTAAGAGGTATAGATGCTAGAGGTATTTACACAGAATAGCTACTAAGAACTGCTGGCTACTTCAAATCAACTACTACAAATTAAAATCTACCTACATCTAGTATATGTTTTAGTTTGATATTTTAAGGGAACATACTTGTCGCGTGACCCAATTAATCAATCAATAATAATAGTCCTTTCTAAGTCTAGCGAACATCACTCGTGGCAATGCAAGTATTTTCAGCCCTGAAAGCCGGTGCTCGCGCTCCACTAGCAAGTACTCTTACACCTGCAACTATTTACCACCCATAGGTACCTGCCAAATACTTTAAAGTATTTTAAAATCTGGTTTTCGTCCCTAGTATTTTTACATACTCGCACTTGGCTACAAACAAACATAATATATTATTTATATTTCACTCAATTCATATTCATTATGCGACTGACGTAATTTCAAGCGATTGCCGCTCTTATTCAATATGATACAGAGTCAAATAACGGAGATAAGAGTCGCTCAAGCGTTGTGTAAATGGAAAAGGGACTAGTGGTTGTATTAACAGAACACACGGGAGCTGGTGTTTGGTATATTTGTGGCAGCGATAGTAGTATTTGCGCACTGCGATAACAACAGTGTCACGGACATGATACACAACAAGTATTTTGCATCTGAAATATGAATTAAAAACAAAACAAATGATAGGACAACTTATTTTTTTTGTTTGTTTGCTTACTTGTTTAGTCGTATCACTAAGCACGACTTTAAGTTAGACATAGATAGCAATGCTATATCCGTAGCATAAGATCTTACTAGGTATATGAATTACGCTTGAGATATTCGTACAGATCAAAAAATCACGGTATATAGGCGTTCATGGGCGGATCAATAGCACCCATGAGACACAAAAGTCAGAACATGGGGGGAAGAGCTGGTAATATAAAATTCGTAGACAGAAAATATTCTCTGCCTACGATAAAATTAATATAACAGTAGGTGTCTCTCTCTCTGCAGCCTTTGCTCGGCATATTGCCAGAATAAATTATATATTTGATTCTTTAATTGTAATTTACAAAGGTCTATTTTCTATTTTATTTTACAAATATATCTGTTACAATTATATAGATTTGAAGTTAAGTTAAACACAAATTACGTAAATATGATTGGATAATTAATATATGGCGTGCATTTAAGTAGGTATAGGTATAGGTCTCATCGATTATTGTTGAGTGACTACGGTTGAGTGTAGGTAAATTAAAATCATAATGCTGCTATGAATATCATGACCTCATTAAAATGAATCAAATATAGGTGCCCATGTGTAAAAATAACTCTACCACAAATCTCAACAGCGAGTATAAATTGTTTAACGTTTAAGTACGTTTTACAGAAGAAAATTGAAGTATTTATACAACCTCTTTGGCATTTATCAGAAAGTCTTCTGCGCTCTCGACGTACGCTCAGGCCTACCAATACCTATATCTGTCTTTTCGGGGAGAGCTATTATGAAAAACATTTACCTTTGCTCCGCTCGTGCCTATATTTCGTGTACGATCCCACTTATAGGGCTGCAGCGCGGAAACAGCTTGAAACGGGCGCACGAAGGGGTCTAAAGAGCACGTAGTAGAAAGTCTATAGTCGTTGACTTAGCAATTATGAGAGTATGTTTGAATTGAAACATAGAAAAAAGTACCTTTTGTATGTTCGAATCTATTCCCCTTGATCTCCTGCGTCCCCCCCGGCCCCCAAGCTCGCGACGCCCTTGAGGAAATCCCAATATATTTTCCCCAATAAAACGTTCCCTACACCTACTTAATCCTTCTCCCGATGTCGAAACTACTTCTCTATACCCATGAAACTAAACTGACCGCAGTGGGAAACTTATTTGGATTTTTATTTACTTTTCTTGGCTTCAACATTTTGCTAGCGACATTATTCCTTATATCTGTCTGTTCCGTAGTAAAGAAGGGAATACTAAACAAATAGTAGTTAGGTTATAAAATATGCCATAGAGGTCTACTTAGTAACCGGATCTACGTTTTACTAGCCCACAAAATCATAAATGCATTCTGTATAATTAGAAGTCCATGTCGAATAAAGATTAAAAAAAGAACGCATATTGTTTAGAACCGTACGTAAGAGTACGTAACAATAAATAAACATTTGGATGACAAGCCTTGTTTTTGGTACAATGAAGAACCATAGCATTGCAATAAAATACTTTCCTTTTAGCCTGTGTATCCACCTGCTACCTGGTATCGACCAAGCAGTGGCTTCACAGGCTGAAAGAATTTGCCACTCTCCTCCACAAGGGGTCTTGCATGCCATTGGTTCTGCTCATGTGCTAGTCTAGAGTGCTTCCAACACTTACCCGGCCAACTTTTACATGTAATAGCACCATTTAGCTGGCGAAGTGCCTACCGTCTCCTTACACTGTGATACGTGAGGCTTTAAAAAAATATCCCGTAGCAATGGCGTATTTTAAGAATTAAAAAATATCTGTATACTTAAGTAGGTATGTAGTAGGTATTATACTTAATATCTTATGTTGCTTTGGTGTAACTTACCAATGCATTACACAGATACGTAAGATATGCTTGCTGTGCTGGCTACTACTTAATGAAATTAGACCCATGTTTTGAAATTACATTTCAATATAGCATAGGACGTGTGCGTACTCGCCAAAATATTTTAGTAGCAATATCAAACCGGCTCAGTTCACAGTCCATTGAGACAAAGACTTGCTGCACTTTAAAAGAGACTAATATCGTGTATGACTGATATTAACCATTAAAGGAGGAGCCACTTTGACACTGGAATTTGTATTGACTTTAACACAGGAATAGTAAAGTAAGTTTAATACGACTTACCTCTTGGTGTGAGCGAGCACTAAATACGAAAAACAAAAACACTGGTAATTAATCCCATCACGCGTTTGGCTTAGTGTAGCGTGCGGAGTTTTTTTATTCAGTGACAAGGCGTAGTGTCACGGTTTACGGTGCAAACCCAACTGGGTACGAGGGGCGCTGCCGTCGCCCGCCCCCGCACCAAGGTTACAGTTACAGCGGTTTCAGCCAGATAAATTACATTAAACCAACTCATATTTCGTTACATTAATATAAATAATAATACTTATTACCATTATTTACAAAAATAGATAACTTATTTAATTTTACGATTAATGATAGTAAGTTCTTTATTTGAAATTAAACATCAGGCATTTTTAAAAGCGGAGATTCTTAAAAAAAATAAAACGGTACGTTGATAAAATATATTCGAGTAGCAGCCAACAAAGCCTTACATAAAAAATTGAAAAAAGAGAAATATCTTCATCATTCTAAAAAGGCAGCAACGCTGATGATGAAGGAAAATGCAAAAAGCGCTTCAGCCGCTGGATTGAGTTACGCCATGTTCGTATTGCTAAACCTCATTGATTTTCAAACAGCTATTATCATCAAATCTCATTCGAGACCTTAGTAAAATATCAATGCATTGAAGGCTTTGACACGCATGTAGAGTATATATATGATAACAAAAAAGGGTGTGTCTTTTTAAAAGCGCGCGAATCGGTAGGTATTTGATAAGTTGTCTTTACGCATTGCTTTTGACCTTACTGAGTATTTCTTATTATTAAGCTACATTCAATTAATATGGAGCCCAGTTAAACTAATTTGTGGAATAGCCCCAGTTTGTAGTTTTTATGCGGATTGCTTCTACTGATTCGGGATTTAGCTGTGCTTAAATATGTAAATATGTAGGTAGCTGCGGAATATTGTTCCGCCTCAGTTTATACAAAGTTATCATAAATAGTCGGGCTGACAGAGAGGCACATGACGAATGACATTGCTCTGGCGAGGTAGCGACAACCTTTGACTTTGGGGGACGGTCATTTTCATATCATCATGTCACATCTATTATTTTATTTGTATTTATTGAATGTTTTCTTTATTTTTTGCGATTAATTACTTAACATTGGCAAAATACCCGCTAAGTTGTGGCTGAGGCCATATTCATATCTATTTTATTTCATCGCATCTCATTTCGTAAAGAAAGAAGAAGAACCTTTAACTTAGACGAGTCGAGTCCTGTCTGAGCGAAGCAAAGCAGCCTCGTGAGGCTACTCAATCGGTTTGTGCCATCAAATTATCTATACATATAAATAAAATTGGAGTGTCTGTTTGTAATATTAAAATAACCGCTTTTTACTAAATGCATTTGGATGTATACACGGTACCTATACCAAAACAACCTTTTTTAAATGTTTTGTCTGTCTGTCTGTCTGTCTGTCTGTCTATCTGTTTGTTCCGGGTAATCTCTGAAATGGCTGAACCGATTTTGACGGGAATTTCACTGGCAGATAGCTGATGTAACAAGGAGTAACTTAGGCTACTTTTATTTCAGAAAAAAAAATTGAAATTCTCGAAACAAAATTAAAACCAATGTTGCAGCGCTGCGCCTGATTAAAGTTTGATAGCAACAATCTGCAATGCGTCCCGCGGGATCAGAACGCGAGCAGGCTGTTGCCAACGGCTGAGTCTTTGTTAAATACCACGCGGACGAAGTCGCGGGCAACAGCTAGTATATTATAAAGATAACTATCGGTACCCACCTATGCATTTTCAGTACCTTTTTTTTTATTACGTTATAGGCAAGTATTTGATCTCGATCTCACCTTATGGTAAGTGACGATGAGATCTACGATAGAACATACTTGCCTAGAAGTTACCTGTTCACACTCGGCTTGAAAACACCCAGATTGTAGTCAACGGGTAACAAAGACGCCGGTAGCTTGTTCCATTCCTTGGCAGTTCGTACGTTATCTGAGTTGATCAGGTATTTCTAAAAGCCCCCATAGATATTACATGCTCAATTCATTTTAGTCTTCTCGGATATATACAAGCTACGTAACTCTTCTGTCATGAGGAATCCTACATGGTGGGCTATAAACAGAAAAAAATTGGACCTTTCAACCAGTGCCACATTTGCATTAAATCAATGAAAGTGCCTCTGATGTCAGCGAAGGTAACTAAAATGAAATCTGAAAATCTGGTTCTCAACGTAGTCGCACTGAATTTCCACTACAACCAGTTACGAAGTGGCGTTCATGCTTTCTATGATGCTCACTAGATGTCACTGTGCAGTTTTATCATTCGGCAATAGATGGCAGGTACTTCGACACCAAGCTTTAATTTTTTCGGCAACTTTTCCAATAAATTTAAAAACGTCACAATACCAGTCCACACTGACTCACCCCGGTAGGTTTTTTTTGATGAGCCAGCAATCACAATCGCAGCCATATCACACTGCCGCATCTCTGGACAAAATTAAAACATAAATTCCTTAATTACCAAAAAGGAATATAATGCGGCTGTGCTCATAATGTTGAATATGTTGTGTTTTATATGTTTTACGAGGCGACAAACGTGAACAAAATAGAATATTACCTTGATGTAACGTTTTTAGTTACTTAGGTTGGTACACCTACACAGGAAATTTAAAAATCTGATTCTAATTTTTCTCTTCTGATTATGGTGTTAGTAATTTGTTTTGATATTCATTTGTTAAAAATTTATTGTACCCACGTAATTCTGTAATCTACTCCATGATTTATTAGTCGTGAAGTATTATTACGAGTCCTGTATATAACATTTGGAGGCCCATTTATGACTATCAAACAAAGCTATATATTCCAAGTTGTCCTTTATTTCTTCAAAGACGTAGACATTAAGAAGTCGATGACTTCAGCCATTTGCTTTGATATTTACAGTGAAAGTACGGTTTGCTCAATAATTTAGTGCAATCGAGCGAATACTTTCTGTTTAGAAAAATATAACATTTAATGGAGCAGTCCAAATGCAGAAGCAAATAACTCTGAGATTTTAAAAATGTACCTACTTAGTTTTAAGCGGTAATATACTTATACATTTCATGAGCAAGAGCATGAAATAATGTGTTGCACAATAAGAAATAAGTGCCTTTATTCTGAATGTCAGACCAAACATAAGATTGGAACATCTCCTACCCTCATTTGTTAGCAAAATGGCACCGATTTATTTTCCCTTTGTAATCTTGTCTATGGATAGTTTCATATATTGAGAATATGAAACAAGTACGATACGAATGTTGTCTTCGGCTATGAAGTATGGGCTGGCTGGGCCTTATTGTAGGGTGACCACGAGGCGGATTGTGTTCCGCGATGTCACATAATAGCAGAGATTTACGGGTCACATCCCTGCCTTTTCCCATATTCTATGGACACAAAAAAGCGTAACGTTTGTGTTTTATTATGTATTATGAGTCTGTTCAAACATTCGTTAATAAAATATTTGTTTCCTTTAAGTTTTAAACTTTCCTTTGTGGTCGCTTGAAAATCCTCGTCTATGTAAGTAGGTAGTATGTTCGTGATTAATATTTTAAAAATCCTTATTGAAAAGTTCAGCTAAAAAGAAAGTAGGCTCTTATCGTTATTCATTTGGATTTATTTCCGTTTTCTGAGATAAATTGTAAGAAACATTATAAATAAAACCATACTTCCCAGCTAAAAGCACGAAGATTAATTGTTATCCCTATTCTCTTGTACGGGACCAAAACTTAATTTTGTTTCTGTAACTTGCTTAGAGTAAAGCTCTGGATTAAAATCTTTTAAACTCTTAAAGCTAATTGCACTGACTTTAAATATAGTTAAAAGCACTCGTTTAAATATAAATCTATGTTATAAGTACGATTCTTGTTGGTAAGTAAATTTATTTACTATGTATACAAATAGCAGTTTTTTTAAAAGGCATGTTGTTAGATTAGAAATATTTTTTGTTAAGTTAATTGCTCCTGAAGTAGTTTTCAATTTGTGTGCTATCTACCCGAAGGATTTATTAAGGCAGGATTAAACAAACTCTTCACTTAAGTACTTAACCTAATTAAAAGCTAAAATGTTATCCCTCTTCGGAATTTAATTAAACTCGACTTTTATGATTTTTTACGAGAAGAGTTATTATGGACATACTTTTACGGCAGTAATAAAAACTCTAATATTGGTATTCCAATTCTGGAAGCTTTCCGTGTAAGACTTCTTCAAAATAAAAATTTACTTCTGATTACTTCAATCGCCGAGGAATTCCACGTAATCCCTTCTTATCCCATGCCTAAGACTTGAAGACGCCATGCCAAATCGATAGCTGAGACCCTTATTCTGTAATTTTATGCGATAAAGTATACGAAACTCGATAACAAATCATTACCGAAGTTAAAAATTGTATGTTGATTTTACATTCATTACCAGAATCAGATGTGACTGTTTGGGAGCGCAGATAATAATTTCGAATGTATTTTTTTTGTATTTTGTAAAACTAGACCTGCGACTTCGATTGCACCCTCAGTTTTTGACAACACTGAGGGAATCCCTTCATTTCTCAGTATAAAAATAGTATCTACTTCAATTGTGATCAAGAATCTATCAGCTTGTCAGTTTCCACCCCGTACATTTTTCATGACATCTGCGACAGATAGACAAATACCAAAATTGCATTTCACCCTTAGTATACAAGCAAACATTAAATTATAAAAAAAAATTAGTATGCAGTCACCATCACAGTTTTATATATATAGTGCATCACGATTCTTATTTGAATATGATAACAATATATGAAGTTCAGTGATACTTAAATATAATCAGCGACGAAGCTGGAGCACCTGAAGGCTTAGTGTAATGGTATTAGATAACATGTAACTACTCAGTATAACAGAGACCACAAAAGCCGCAGCACAGTAATGGTAACCTTACCTATATAATCTCGAGTAATGAAATTCTAATCCCCGTGAGGCGCCGAACTATAACTACTTTCCAATAACATATATTTTATTTGTTTTGAATGTTTACTTATGATCGTTGCACCTATAGATAAATTTCAGTATCTGGTAACTACTAAAAATACAGGATATCTAAAGTAAGGCTTCTTTTTGAACATATGCTTAGGGTGATCTGACATAGTTTATTCCACACTTAACAATCTCTTAGCAGCCGTATCCCACCTATCTATACAAAAGAAATACTTAATTATAGAATGATAACTTAATTTAGTCTCGTAAAATTTAAGTTAGCGAAAATGCCGTAATTTCTTTTGAGTAAAATCTAGGTTTTCATTTAAAAGTTAATTAGTCTTAAAACTTTTGAGACATTAATTTTAAATAAAATCTTTAAAGGTAGCGGTATCTGGCAGGCATTTTCAATACTGTTACTTCATTGCAATATAGTTTTTTTAATATGCCCAAATAAAGTTCGTGTATTAAATCAAAATGCCTGAAACAAACAACGTTTATCAAATTCCATACAAATTACTGGTTTTATAAGAATAAAATGTGTAGTAAATACACATTTTAGATTTTACAAAAATAATTACTAGACCAATTTTCATTTCTTTAAATATCATTTGGCAATTATATCATTTAGTAATTGCCTTAATTGGTTGGGTTAGGTTACCTACATCATAAACCAAACGACTGCCAGAACCAACTTCTCCCTAGTTCACTTGGCAAAGGCAGCGTAAGCGCAAATCTTTTCCTACCGCGTAACTACGTATTAATTGTAAATTAACTACTTTTAAGGTAACTTTTTATGAACCGACATTTTGTAAAATGAAGATTTGGTCAATCGATTTGATTAGTGAAAAAAAATTATATTTTGACATTCAGCACATTTGCAATGTAAAACAATTCGAATCGAGAATTTATCAAATGATCATTTATAAAATTATATGTTTTTGGAATACAATCTTTGTCAACATAACTGCTTTCGAAACGTTTTTTGTTAAATAATAATTTATGAGCATTTTTTTATGAAACAATAGAGAATCGGAAACGGAAAATGGCAAAAGCTGAATGCAGACATCTGATGGCTGAGCAAATTGTGGATTCAGAAGAATGATTGTAGCGTCTTAAATTCAGTCACAGAACAGAATATTTTTCATTCATAAAAGATACCGTGAACTAACGCTTTACGCATACTACAATTACATATGAACTTTCTTGAATCACAAAAGCGTATGAATACAAGATAATTATTTGACAAATCAACATCGGAAATATAAAATGATTGGCAATTCAACGCCTGGTTGGCATGGCCGGAGCAGTTTAGTTTAAAATACGTATACAATTTATGCATTTCAGTGGAAATGTAACAATTTGCGATGTCGAGTGTATAATACGCAATCAAGATCGCTTTAACTAGAGCTCGTTTGAATGGGGTGGCCAACGAGCATGATTCGCAGCGCTGTTAGATAGTAAATTATATCAAAACGGTTCAAGCCCAACGACGCTTAAACGTATATATTATATTACTCGTATATATCAGGTGTAGACGAAGCTTTATTTATACGAATGTAACGCGTAGGATAAAATAGCTTTAATATTAGCTCTAAAGTTATCAAAGATTTTAAGGTTATAAAAGCTTAATATAATTATATGAATATTTGAGCGTTTTGTCACCTTTACTATTTAAACAAAACTTTACCGTTTAAAAACCGATAACATTTAAACGATTTGCAAAATAGATTCGATTATTTTAATGTTGCATTATTGATGCTACCAAGCCACTGGTGAATGGTACCGTGCCATACACAATTTTTTTTTTGTAATCTTGCAGATGTTTTAAACTATGCTGTGCATCAGCACATTTTTTTGTCACTAAAACTCTATAATAGACATTAGAAATGCTGAATAACTTTTTGTACCTGCGAAATATGTAGTAGGGACAGAAAGAAACACAGGGGTAGCGAAGCCTTAAGGGCGCGCACACATTTATGCCACAAAAGCGTTGGGAACGCTAAGATTATACGCCTGATTAAATATTTTCGCTCCAATGCAAATAAAGGCCGTGTGTGCGGAGAAAATTCTGTTCCGAACATTTCGATTTTGGTGAACACCGTATTTATTTGCGCGTTTGTGTTGTGATTTTATACCATGTAGGCCGAGACTATATCTATACTAATCTATACTAATATTATAAATGTGAAAGTTTGGATGGATGGATGGATGTTTGTTACTCTTTCACGCCCGAACGGCTGAACGGATCTGGATGAAATTTGGCACAGGATAGATTATAGTCTGGAATAGCACATAGGCTACTTTTTTTCCCGGTAAAATGTATGGTTCCCGTGGGATAGATGTTTAAATTTTTCATACTTATTATCGCGGGTAACACCGCCGGGCGCAGCTAGTATAATATATTGAAATATACATATTTGTAATAGTATAATAAGTCTAGATTATATGACTTCCAATCACACTGAAATGAATCCCGCCACCAAAATAAAACAAAATTTACCAAACTTACCAAACTTACAGTGTAAACCAGAAAAACTAATTGTATGCTTGCTTACATTGTAAGTTCGTTAGTCTTATCCATCCATCCATCAGCCGATAGTCGTCCACTGCTGGCAATAGGCCTCCCCCAGTTAGTCTTAAATATGTATGAATTATAAATAGGTCACGTGCACACGAATAAACATTAGGTATGAAGTGTGAGTCGGTTCCGAGCTTGAAAGATCCCGTGCGTTACACTCATTTCTGGGATTCCACATCACAAATTACACCATAAGCCCCAAAAAACAGCCCGTAACTTTATGACAAGAAATAAAACCATTCCCTAGATAATTGTAAATGACAGGCAGATGAACAACCCAGTTGCATAAGGGTTTAATATGTATATGTCTCTTTTTGCCATGGAACCCTAATTATTTATCAAAGCGGCATGAATGTAAAAGCTGACCCAAATACGGACGTGACATCTCCCTTAAAAGGGAGGTGAGACTTATTAATGTCACATTATTCCGCACGAAAAACCGGAATGCAAAAAGTGGGCCTTTCCGGCTGTCCAAATGACAGCATTAAAACCGGACGGAGAATTTTTCGCCGGCGCTGCTGGGTTTTAGGAAATCTCAGGTGTGTTCGCGTTAGCATGATAGCTAAAATGTCAGGCAATTTTCGTGCCAACATAAAAAAAAATCATTTCGCACAATTGCAGCGCAATATGTATGACGCTTATTTGTTCAACACAAACAACTCCATAATAACAAAACCATTTCAGAAACACGCTTGTTGTATGAAAGTTATTTTCCTGGTTTGATGCGAGCCATCAATAATCGTAATCAAAGGTGTAGCATCGGAGCGGAACACTATTATTAGATTAATATTTCTATTGTTGAACCCTCCATCTGGCCGCGGGTATAAGGAATGACGTCTTTATCGGAATAAAAGCATTTCATTGTAATGTAGAGATTATCTTGGTCTTACCGCCGAGATTTGAATCAATGACGTAATTATTGAGCGAAAAATATCGGCATTACTAGTTTAGCTCATTCAGTTGTTTGAGTACTTATTTAATAAATAGAGCTGCTACATGTGTAGGGTAAGTAGGAACTTCTAATATAATCGTAACGTCATCGAGAAAACATGCTGTCACTGTCATACTTATTTATGATATCTGTGGTATGAGACGGATGGAGGATGTTACGTTACCGAAACGGTACGTAAAAAAATATTGTGCTTGAGGAGTACCTCAAGCACGGAAAAATATATAGTACAGTAGTATACTATATATTTTTCCGCCAATTAATGAGAGTGATTCAAAGCGATACAAAATGTCAGCAAATGGGATTGTACTAGATTTATATACAGATTATGGTAAAATGAGTTATGTTTTTGGCAGAGGGGCATGCCTATCAACGTTACATCCAGGTTGTTTTTCTGAGAATTCACTTAGATTTTTAAATATAACAAGTTTGTATATTTGTTTCTAGATTGCCGGAGCCCGAAGCAGGCCAATGCTTTTTAATCAAACTTGTATCTAATACAATTCTGAGCCTATTCTTAAGAAAACAATTTGCAAGCAGAAAGCCATCTATGTAATGCTCCTAAATTGTGTTAGTAGGAAAAAGATCGCATTGTCCAGTTCACAATGCTCGTCGATGATATACGTCGATGAAAAATATCTCCACTCAGCCGAAATGAGGGCCACAAGAATAGACAGGATTAGGAGGATAGGTACCTATACAAAAGAAAAGTTTGAAAACGGCGGTTTAGATGTATTTCAGAGCTCTGGACTAAAGACCTGAAGAGACGGATTTAGGAATTGAATAGAGATATTTTTGGCTCCAATTTTATAGACTTGCGATACCCTGTATAAGTAGGGTATCCTGAACGAATAATACATTTGTAATGGGAAACCGGGAGCTCGTCTCGCCGATCAGTTTCAGACCTTCAAACTAATGTAGGTTTAAAGTGGAATTTCATTTGTACGTTGTTCCCTTTTGTGGCATTCTTGTGGGCAATGTGCGCTTATTGTAAAGGAATTAGTCAGGTGTTTGTGAAACAAATAGATTCTGCTAGTAGGTACTTTATATTATGTATGTGTTTTATCTCTTTCTTGCTGCCATTTGTTCTCGTCACGTTCACAATCCTTACCCGTATAACATAAGTCCACGGTGAAATTTAAACATGCTGATTCCTGATTTTTTGTTCATATTTCTTCACTTAAAAAGTTTATTACAAAGCATTTGTTTTGTACCCAGCGGCGTCGCATCGTCTTCCCTTAAATATTGCGTCATAAATCCGAGCCGAGTCGCGGCGGATCACCGTCGCTTGTCGATTATCGCGGAAGCGATTCCGCTGCGCGTAATCAACGTTTTACTGCTCCGATGTTAGGCCACAAAATTAAAGGAACTCATATCATCGTCATTCTGAACCGTGGTGTCCTCTTTGGGATAGCTATTATTTTAAGGCGTATGAGCATTCAAGTGTTGCCTTCAGCTAAAGGTTTCCATTACCTGAAAGCAAGTAGTTAACTTCTTAAGTTTGCATGTAAACTATCCGCACTATGAATTATCAAAGATAAGTATTTGTTTTTATTTACGAACCAAGTTTTAACAAAGCAAAGATGGTGGCTCTGCACATGCCGAATTATCAAAATAAGGCATTCGCAGAGCCGCCATCTTAGATGCGATATTATATTTGTAACCGTATGTTGTTAAATTCAAAGAGCTCAAAGAAACCTCCGCCTTCTTCACGGCGACGTGCCTAAACCAGTATTTGGACCAACTAAGCTACACAAAACTGAATATTTACTGAACCTCATGGCACGTGTCGTCTGTCTACTTAAATATTGTGTCATAAATGTGCACATAAGCGGCGCGGGATCGCTTCCGCCTGTTGATTATCGCAGCAAGTGGTTTGCTGCTTGCCAATTTCGAATTACGAACGATAGCGATCGCGGGAAAATTGAACGGCTGTGGGCTATCGACAAGAAACTGCATCCTAGCTTGAGTAGCAAAAAAACGTAAATTAACACTTTTTAAGAATTTAAAAAAATCTAGCTCACCTAATTATAGCGGTAAATATTATTACGTGCGTATTAAATAGACAGTCTAGAAAAAGACTTGACACTTGTATTTGAATTAAAGATGCCTACTTAATATCTATTATTTAAGATTATCAAATAGGTATTGGAAAAATGGAATTGCTCGCTCGAATGTTTTAACTTGCTTCTACTGATATCGGCGCCCTTAGAATATATCCCCCAAGGTAATCGGATAGCGGCTTTCCGCGAAAATTTTACTCGCTATTTATAAATCGATGTGGAGTTTGTGAATCTTCCTCTGAGTGACGCGATTTGATTCCCCTGTATATACTGGGGGTGCATTTTATCCTTATTTTTGTTGGCGCCGTTATTTCTACAATTTGATTGCTATGTTTGTTCAGGGGGCGTTAGTTTGGGCACGGTCACTCTGCCTACTCTACCAATGTACGAAGCATATGCGCCCCGCAGAGCAGGCACACACTCTCAAATAGATTGCCTTCAAATAAGACAATCTTTATTAAATCCAATATACTTATTTTCCTCAATAAATATCTTGTATCGCAGTCGCCTGTTTTATTTATTTTCCCGTACCCACTGAAATCTACTTCAAAATTTATTATTTTATTCATTTAGTCCGAAATGTACTCATGATTTTTTTTTAAATTACTGTATTATGTCATTTTAATTATACACATCGGGGTCATAACTTTAACGGAAAAGGGTGGATCTTCCAGTCAGGCGGGTGGTATGTCTGGCGGGGTGGCTTATTGGCCCCGACGGTTATGGTCAGGGTCTCGTATAATATATTATACATTCTCTGAAAACTCTAATAGCGCGTTTCAGGATTGTATGGAGAATCTTCATTTGTTCTGTATGTCGCTTGCAGCGCCATCTGTGTATCTTGATGCGAGGTTGAAGAGGTCACTACATTATGATTAATGTTTGTCTGTACAATTAAACTCTTGATGGCCTAACGGTATAATTAAGTTGTAGGAGCCGCGACATTGAACACTATAGATGACCGTATCAGCGACGAGAAAATGTAACCATTCTCTGAACAATCACTACGTCTGAATTGGGAGTACTAAAACATTAATTAATCCCAATAATACCCGACATTACAGATACAAAGGATTGTATTTGCTTCGATACAAAACGAAATAACTCCGCGCCCCAGCTCGCAAGGTACTTGCGCCCAAATTGCTAACCAAGTTCGCTGAAAGCTTATTATATAGTCGCGTTTGACAAATTCACTTAGATTTTGTTCATGACGCTCGCTTCCGGCGACTTGGCAACTGTTAGTCACAGTCGAGTTTCGTAACTGACGCAAAGAAGATTGTAAACATGTTTGAAATAGGTTTTACCGAGATAGGGCGCAATCATTTATTAGGGATCAAACCTGAACAATGTTTGTTTGTTTAGATTTAGTACAGGTGAGTTTAAATGCTGAATGATATTCGATGCTCGTCTCTAAGGGCAACTCAATTACGGTTCAAAAGAAATATATATATGTGAATATATATCCTAGTGTAGGTATTAATAGAGTGACTAATTTCATAGTTGATAGACTGATGTAGAGTGAGCACCTACTTCAATCAAACTTAACATAGCTAGACAATACACCAACTATTGTATTGCAGGGCAAAATACCAAAAGAAAATTTCCGAGATTTACCCAGACGCGAATCGAACGTACAACCACTAAATCGAACCGAGCAGCGTACACTCTAACGACTAAACCAGGCTGTCGTGATCTTCCCACATATTAATTAGTGTGTCGCTGACTTCATACACAACATGACAAAGTCCGATAGCAATTGCAACAATGATCATGCAAACGAAAATAGACTTTGTTCACACATCATAATGAACAAATGATGTTCGATATATAAGATGATAAAGGAATTTCTTGGGCAACTTTGTCGTAATTAATTACTTCTACTTAATTACCATAACTAAACGTGATGCAGGTAGAGACTATTAAGATGATTTACGTGCAAACTAAAGGAGTACATAAGGAATGTATGGTTGACCTAGTTGTGGCCCCATGGGAGGGCAAAGACGCACTCTATGTAGAGAAACCCGATGTGAATGCAAACAACCTCCTGGCCAGGATGCGCTGAAGTACACGCTGTAGACTGCTATCGAGGACTCCTTGATCGGTTTCAGGGCGCCGGTTACTCAAAGCAAACTCAAATTTGAGAACTGCATAGCTTGGACGCGCCGTACAAAAAAAGCAAAATAACGACGACTTTTACTTAACTTTTCGATTACTGTTTGACCATATTCTCATTACTCAGACTCATAAGATAGTAGTCTTTGTTATAAATACTTTCTAGTTGTAATGAAATTGAAAATAGCTTTTAGCGTTAAGAAGACTAAACGAGTTGCCTTGTACGATAAATTAGATTGTAATACCTAAGTAATGTAGTTTCCATTAAAGTATTTTTAGTTTATGTAAACACCAAGGATTAAAAGGCTGAGCGACAACCAGCTGATATCTATCTAATCCTTACATTTATACAACTTTACAATCGATTTACAATGACTTTATAAAACATTTTGAAATGAAAATTGTTCTGGGATTGTATTGTAACCTACAATGAAATTGATGGTAAATGTTCGTGAATTTAAATGTTAGTAGGTACCGATTTTAGTTGAATAAACCAGTATTTTGATAAATCTAACAACGTCTCTACGTCCTCGATCCATAAGCCGCTGTCTACTAAATGAAACAACGAACGTGACTGCCAAAATAAAGCGCTTGTGTTGTGAATAAAGCCTAACACTAGTCAACGCGCCCGGTTGGCACTAAACCTATTTGGTCAATACATTGAACATAAAAAATACTTTTAATATTATACTTAAATAAATAAATAGCAATGCTAAATATAAATAATTATCTTCGATGTATCTTGATGACAATACCAAATCGTTTTTTCAAAAAGTTTCCGTCGGAAAGCTCGTCGGGGTTTCAAAACCGTTTCCGATGTCGATTCCGAATGATTTAAAATATCACCCTGCTGATTAGCGCAGTTGGTAGTGACCCTGCTCGCTCTGCTGAGAGTCTCGGGTTCGAATCCTGGTTGGGACAAACTTTGTGTGGTGAGCACGGACATTTGTACCCGAGACATGGATGTTTAATATCTATATAAGTATTATATACAGAGTTCGCCCTCAGTCCATTATAAGTTACCTGCGATACAAGCGTTGCTTACTATGAGACCATATAGTTAGTGTATTCGTCTGGCGATATTATTATTATATAGAAATATTGTGTTCATTCAATGATGTATGGTTGCATTATTTATTGACCCGATTAGTTGTCAGTGACGATGCCCCGACTGTGGTTTGTTCATCTGGCAATTATTACCTATATATACTCGTATCATAATACGTGGAGATCTGTAGAAATAGCCGGGTTCTATTTCTGCAACATAAATAGGGTCGCGAAAAGAGTGTTAGCAAATAATAATAACCTTGTCTTGCTGTAAAAATATATAATATTCTTCTTTATTAAGCATTTACATGAACCGCAAATAAAACAAGAACACACCAACCACAACGGCATGCTGACATTCATTCGAAACCGGCCGTGAAGCGGCCAGCTGGATTTCGCGGACATAGAACCTCCGCTATATACAGATCTTGAGCAGGTAAGTACGTACTACTACTAAGGTACTCACTACGTAGGTACTAAACAATTATAAATTTACACTGTCCGCACATCCCGTTCATTCGAGTGTCTGCTTAGTGAATCGCCTGTGTAACGAATAAAGAGTAACACAGAGCCAATAAATCCACCGCTCAGCTAGTGCAAGCCGTAAAGCCTGGAGATAGCACGTAATAAAACCTTTGGGCTCGGATTTTACGTTAACAGTTATAGCGCCGATTTGGTTTCTTACAACCCATGTAATCATGGCCAACGTCAATCTTCATATATTTAATTTAATTGGAAAATGTTATACTGATTTCTTATATTTACGCGAATACTTCACATTGAAATGAAACTAATTTTACGGAGTTTATGTAAATATGAGAATAGCCCAGTTCAAACTATGACACTAGGACGTCAATTACCTCAGTCTACCCGTGACCATGGTTGCTGTAAAGCAGTCAAAACGTCGCTAACGTAAAAACATAAAATAATATAATAATAATGGAAAATGTTAATTTCATCAGTCCATTGTACGGTATCCATAACACAAGCGTTAAGGTCAAAGTGGAACCGTATAGTTGGTGTGTTCGCATGGCGATATTTATTTATAATTAATGCTTCATTGTGCGAGTAGCGAGCGCAATAACGAGCCTCTTTCTTAAAACCTTAAGCGCACAACGAATAAAAGACAATAGTTTATCCTTTATTTCTTTTAAACCCATATTATCTAGATATAGAAGTAACTACAGAAAAATAAGAAAGAATAGGTTATTTATTAAAGAAATACCAAGGACGTCTCCACTCATTCTTGTCTCAGCCATTTGTTTATATTATCTCAAACCAAGAATATTAATATTATTATTTTCGAGAAAATTTTCTTAGCAAATAGGACCACTTTGCTTTGTGCAAATACATACCTATTTATTTTATCTTCCACCAATGCTGAATACATGAACTTGTCCACAATGACTGGATATTAATCCTATTATGGCTAGGCATTATAATATCAAGAAAAAATAATCCTAAACTCAGCCCTCATGAAGATTACAGATTTATGTCGTTTTAGGGATAGGTTCGGGAGAGTACTAAAACTATTGATCTATTTTAGATATGACGTATAATCGCTATCCCTTTGTGGGATAATGCGTAGTGGCATCATTATCATGGCAGCCTTCTTAAGCATAAGCCTGGGGCTCGGGTGTACTCGAGGCTCAGCCATTACTCGAACCTTCCATCTAGTATTTACATAAATGTCGGTAACGTGAGAAACATCTAGTGTACTTAGCCGGGGTCGACGTTAACTCGATGTGCCTAATACATTATACGTTATTCGTTTTCAATCTATCGATTTTACTCCGTCGTTGTTAGAAAACGGGACTCTTCGCGATTTTCCACACCATTAGTGATGTGACAAACGGTGGTTTGTACTCACGACGTCGTTTTCGTCCATTACGAGATTTCAAAGATCGAACATTCGTATTCGCTCCTTTAACTTCGATCAGATACCGCACTTATCTCCGGCGTCCCGGAACTTTGCGGATAATACCCACGATAAATATAGCGATGACTGATTTGTATGAGGGGAACTTTTCAGTGAGCCGTGGAGGATGTTTTCAGTGCCTTAAAATCAATCATTGAGGAAGCCTGCACAATAAGTTGTTTCATAAAATGTACAGCGAATATGAGTTTGAAAGACTAAAATTATTTCCGAGCTTGAACTTAGTGCTAAAATCCAAGTAAGTATATAATTTGTGTAGGTCTAGTACCATTCTCTTTCAAGAGACGTACCGTGTCTTCTCGACTGCCATGTTAACTTATACTTTAACTGTTACCTTAAGTGAGATACAAGTAAGCAGGTACAAAAAATTATATTTCGTTTAACATGAATTATCTTTTAGGTTCAAAATAACATATAGCTCAAAAGTTAATGTTTAATATTAATATTTATTACGGATTAGTAATAAATATGCCTAAGCGACCTATTGAAAATTATTTACATATTTTATTCTTGCCTTTGGCATTTAGCCAGTGCCTATAAATGTTGTACCTCTCACTAACATTTGCCGATTTTCATAGTCCACTTAAGTGCAGCTGCACTAAGTAATAGTAGGTACGCAAGGCATGTAAGAGGCTCAAGACCTCCCGGCGGAAGGACGCGCCCGCGCCGCGCCGCAGCCCGCCACCGGCCCCGCCGTCGTCACATCCGCCGCACTGAGGGGAATTATTTTAACGCCAGTAGGAGCTTATTCAAGCACCCACTCAGCAATTACATTAAGGGCCTTTGATGCAAAGTTTTTTTATTGCAACGTGTGTGAAAGGCTTTTTCAATAGAGCTCACTGCCTGCTAATATAATGGACGGCGTGTCGTCGCTGTTGGTTTTTCATATTTGCAATTCGAACTATACGGTGGACTTTTTAATCCTGATTAACATTTGTTTGACTAACATTTTTATCCTGTACAAATATAATCTTGATAAAAAATGTCATTACAATTTTGATATCTGACAAAAAGGTTACGCTGAAGAAAGTAGGGTACTTTCTGTAAGATTATAGAAATAAAACTAATGTAACGGATTTTATGGCGTTTATTTTATGTTTTTGCGTTCCGTTCCATGTTTAAATCTGGTAAATTAATTTTATTTCAATGTTTACTATTCGTGCAAATATAAAAAATCAATATGATGAGATTATATCACGGAATACCGAAATTATCTATGTTATTTTATTGCTTACCAATTTGTTTGTTTTCGCCGTAACGATAACAATAAGGTTTTCGCTTAAATAAAATCATAAAAGCGAAATGGCCAACAGAGAGAAGACTGATTGTGTACATGACTAGAATGTTGTGTGTAATAAGGATTTACGTTATAAATATGGATTTATTACATTTCTTCTGGACCTAGTACGGTGAAATCTGTAATTTTTCGAGTAGGTACCTATTGAATAATGTCTAGATGGTGGCGAAAATCTAAGACAATTTGCCTTAGATACAGGCTGTATACTAAACACCGCCATATCGTACTAAGTATATAAATACGTGCATGATGACCACCACGACCGCTCTCAAGAGCGCAGCGACAAAAAGGTAAACATTACCGATTTATTATACTTAGTACAAACATTTTAAGACATTTGTCAATGCTCAAGTGTTTAAATGCTAACTATATAATCGTCCCTCATTGCATGGCGGCAGTGTAGTTTGTCGAATATGAAATGTGAAAATTTTCAGCGGCGGATAATGAGCACGCAGCACCCGTGAAATAAAGACGCACCCGCTCCCATATTTCATCGGTCCGGGGGAAAGGATCACGTACATGGCACACGGCGTCACTGCCTAAACGGCTGACTTCTGTACTAGCCGCGCAATAAATAAAAAAGGCGATTTAGGAAATCCCGACATGACTCCACGGATTTATACAGAGTGTTCTGACGCAAACTTTTCCTTGAGGTCATCAGAATTCTCCCCTCGTGCGGACGATTGAATGTTATGGGCCGCGGACGCTCTCCACTTCTGAGTTATGGGTTGTTGCCCCCTGACATGCTCGCGGTACTGATTTAAGTCAATGATTATGTCTTGGACCGACCGTCTCAACTATGACGAGAGTTCTTTTCGAGGTCAATTGTATGGTCTGACCCCGTATTTTAATAATCAATAAAGCTTTGTGTTTATCGCTTTCTCACTTATGAAACTACTAGCTGCGCCCCGCGGTGTTACCTGCGATTAAAAAGTATGTCCCTATGTAATTTTCTGAAACCTAAACTTGCATTACCTATGCAAAAAATCATGTCAATCCTTTGCTCTATGAAAAAATAAAACAAATCTATGCCACGGGAACCATACATTTTGCCGGGATAAAATATATAGATAGCCTATGTGCTATTCCACACTATAATCTATCTCTGTACCAAATTTCATCTAGATCCGTCCAGCCGTTCTGGCGTGATTGAGTAACAAACATCCATCCATCCATCCAAACTTTCACATTTATAATATTAGTGGGATTTCACGTTATTTGTATGACGCAGGTTTTTGCTAATAGTTCAATACAAAGCAACGTAACTTCATATAAAAAAAACAGTACCAAAAATCAGTGTGTATATCTAGGAGCTCGGTATCGCAATATGAAGAAAATATGATATCCAGTGAAATAAAAATTATGACCTTCCCTGTGGGGTGTTCGTCTAATAACGTAAGTAAGTTAGGTATAAATGCCTGAAAACCATACAACGCTTATTTTTTCAGAGCAAACAGTTTTGCGGTGTTCAATATCTGATACTACTAACTTATCCTCGTCACGTAAGCAATACACAAATAATATCAGAAAGTTTGTCTGTAAATACGATATAAAACTTTATTTATGAGATATTTGCGGCGTTTTTTGCTGTTTTTTTGTGTTTGCCGGGTTTTTAAGGGAAATCCGCTTGAAGGATTTCTATTTAAACGTTGTATTGGCAAAATGACGAGGAGTGGTAGATACTACTCAGAACGCAAAATCTTTTATACTCTATTAAGGTAAGATTATGAATGTGTCCAATAAAAATGTGTGCATTTTTGGCTACCCGAAAACACATAAACTAAATAGTAGTTACGTACAGTACTTTCAAACTTAAAACTTTCGAGAGCTTTGTATCTACCCACTAATCATGTTTTTTATGTAGCAGTCATAGCCAAGTTGGTAGAATGCTTGCCTCGGTAACGAGGATCGCAGGTTCAAACCCCGGCTCGCACCTCTGGGATTTCTGGATTTCATTTGCGAATCTCATTTTAAACCACGATTAACACTTTCTAAGCAGTGAAGGAAACATCGTGAGGAAACCTGCATGTCTGAGAGAACCCCTCGAAAGACGTGTGAATTCCGCCAACCCGCACTGGGCCAGCGTGGTGGGCCAGCGCCTTGAGGGGAGGTCTGTGCCCAGCAGTGTAACATTAAAAAGGGCTGGTATTATATTATACTAATCATGTTAATGGCACCTTTGCACACCTCAGAATGTTCTATCTTCGCCACACCTGAACGCGCGGGGTCATAATAAATGCACTTGATATCGCGTGATTTGGTTTGCTAAGCGGGGCGCAGTGAGACATGAGCGGCAGTCAGCCGAATGTGTGGAGCTCTCGTTACTCTTGGCTCTGATAAGGCCAATTTATACGCTACGTATAGATCGGGAGCAGGCGGCCATAATACTCCAATGTGGAGATGTATTCAGGTTATCAATATCCATAGTTAGATGTACTTATATGTGATGTGGGAACGTCTAACTGCCGTATGAAGAAACAACACGGTCTTGATAAAATCATCACGATGATTCGAATTTATGATATGAAAAATAAGGAAAATGAAGAGTCTTAAGGAGTAAAAATTAACGAGTTATGTATTTAATAGTAGAGTAGAGTAGGTAGTTTGAGTTATAGGCGGCTTACTGCACCAGGTGCTAGTTAAATGGAAACCAGCTGGTCTGTTCGTAATTTGTACTCGTCAAAAGATCACGCCCTCCTATTGCACGGTAGATATCTAAAATATCAGCGTTGTTCGGATCATACAGTTAATGTGCGTCTGTCTTTATTTATTTATACAAAATTGAACTAGGTATTATGAACATATATATAATATATTTTCTAATTCGTTTTACCACCAGCTCTTAGTCTCATAGGAGCTCCTAGGTGACACTAAGCCGCGATAGTGTTTCGACACGAATCGCTCGCACCCGCGCGATATTTCCGAACGTACGTAGTAATAGTTCAGAAGTTTGGAACTGCTTGTAATAAAACTTGAAAGATAGCCGCGTTCGATGTCTTATACGAGAGTCGAACTTTGGAGACATATTGCAGAAACATTTGACAGCACTTGTAACTTAGTCTTAGCTGTATATCTAAATTTAAAAACCTTTAGATCTACCCCCAAATTTACAAAATGTTTTCGATCATTAGTTGAGAACATACAAAGCACTTCTCCTCAGTTAATTGCTTTGCCTTTGCCATTGTGAACATATCCACCAACATTATAAACAAAGTCATCAGGCTGGCATCGATCATTTAAAACACTATTATCTAAAAAAGTATTAAGTAGTATATTCAAAATAATTCAGGGAATATATTTCATAGCATTTGACATATAAAACCGAAAGTATTTAGTCTCTACTACCAACAGGCTACTGGATAGTGACTGTATAAAAGATAGAGCCATAGCTTACCGCAGACCCGGTTTCCGGTAGGGAGTTGCGTGACACTCAATTTGTTTGGATATTGGACATTTCGGACTGTCATAAACAACACTCAGAAGACCAAAGTGTTTCGCATTAAGTTTGAATGTATCTACAACTGCTTTCAATATTTTTTATTAAAAAAAAAACTTACTCTTGATAATCGCTACTGAGCAAATTTTAGCATGCCCCATACTAGTTAAGACCCCCCTACACCTCAAATATTTGGTCTACTGCTGTATTAAATTGAATACATATAATGAGCTCTCCCACGGCAAAATTATTTTATTTATCACGTTTTATCTGTAAGTCTTCCATTCCTACTGAATAAATAATTATGTCCTGCCTACCTAACTACCTGGACAACTTAAAAATATCGTTTGAAGGGTGTAGTTACTACGGCCGTAGGAAATCATTGCGGTAGAGCTAAGTATATTGCTATGCGAAAATTACTTTTAAGTGGGCTGTAATGTCCCGGATAGTACGACAGACTTGATAGAATAATCAGACAACTCACGATGTACGCTAAAAGTGAAGCGTAAAAAATCCCGGAGCTACTATTTAAACAACATACTAGACCAGAGTTTTCTAAGCTTAATTATTAGCGTACGCCGTGGTTTGTCCGAATATTCTATTATGTCTGTAGATATTATATATCCCTAATTTGACACTATTCTGTAGAGGTTCTCTAGGAATGACTACAAAACATCTTAGATAAACTTATAGTTTATCTAAGCCAAAAATATTTGTATTGGGCTTAACATATGTTGTTTAATACATACTGTAATTAGAAAATTTTACTTTATTATAGAATTGAATTCATGTTATTATTTTCAAATCCCAATTCCCAGTTCAATTGCCGGTACACGAATAAACTTTCGGTATTTTAACAGCGGTTGCTTTATTAGCATTCAATAATAACAAAGTTTTTGTGAAAACCACATCCCACCCACACGGTATATGAGTAAATATGTAGGTATATATGATATCTTACCAATATTTGCTTAGAAAATGTGTTTTACATGAGAATGAAATGGTGGGAAACAATATTTTGTTTCGACTTTTTGGCGGGAACTGAAAAGTCATGGCGTCAGTTGTGTTTTAATTTCTAAAACTAGTGTTCCTGCGAGTTATAGTGAGTGATATAAGTGGAATATTAACCATTATAGGTTCGGTAAAGTGCACAAGTTTAGCTAATTGAAACAGAGTGACGAAACGTGGCTTTTCAGTTTCTCACAAAAAATCCATGAAAAATCTTTCGGTAAAGTATCCATCACTTTACTGATTGAGGGATGGGGGGTATTTTACTTGAGCCTAGGCTTTTGGCCTGTGCATATGCTCAAAAACAGAAAAAAAAATATTACTTGACACTGGCAAAATACCTATGGTGATGCCAAATTAAAAAAAAAAAATTGTTTCCGCCATTATTATAAACAATACGAGTAGGCTACCAAACTCCTCGGTACGATACCATCAAGAGTTAGTTAGTGAAAATATTTTTTTCTTTTCTATACATAGGTAGGTAGTTACGTCAGCCGACTCTCCAGAAAGCTCTTGTCAGCGCCCTATTTTCTGAGTACCGAGATGCTGAATCGACAGACGAAGCGATAAGTGACATCCGCTTCATGGTGGTCCGTTACCCACAAGAGTTACGTCAGCCGACTCTCCAGAAAGCTCTTGTCAGCGCCCTATTTTCTGAGTACCGAGATCACTTGAGATGCTGAATCGACAGACGAAGCGATAAGTGACATCCGCTTCATGGTGGTCCGTTACCCACAAGCCATAGGTTTAGATTAGATGTAAGTTAGTCTTAAGCGATCACTTGTAGAGAATACACGCTTTAAATATTAAAATTTGTATTTTTAAAAGGTCCTCCGGCTTGCCCAATACTTGACTGGCGCAGCCGGCAGGATTTCCGCGTCGCGAAAAACTCAAAAATCAGTATACCGCGGCGTACGTTTTCACGCGTTTTACGGGAATCCACGAACCAAATAAATTTGTCAAGAACATTAAAACCGTGAGTGCTACCACCACGCTATCATCGTGATCCGGAGGACGGCGCCTAAGACTCAACGAGGGACATGGGCAGTCTGTGAGTAGACCCAAATAGCTACTTCCAGTCAAAACCCAATCCTATTCACTATTTTAGTTATACGTATCTAGAAATTCCGAACGCTATTTCCAAAAATCGAATTGTGTTTTGTGGTTTCTTTTAAAATAGGATTAGTAAACAAATATAAGTAGTATAGTATATTCGAATTAAATTTTATAAATTACGATACATATAGAGATACATAAGTAGGTAGATATACATAAGTTATAGGATAGTTATTGTATAAATATAATAATGGAAAGTATAGTGCAAGTACCCCGAGATTTCGCGAATGTCATCCCCAAATTTGACGGTGACGAGAAATTGCTTAGCTTATTCATTAGAAAGTGTGAATACGTAATAAATTGTTGTAGAGTAGAAGGAAACCCGCAACAGGACCTATACGTTTTTCACATTATAACTTCAAGGTTGACTGGTAGGGCAGCCGCTCTTATCAGCGAACGACAGGATTTAGATACATGGCCTGAATTAAAACATGCATTTGAACAACATTTCGGTGATCCTCGTTCGGAGGAATGTATTGCAATAGAGTTGGAAACACTAAAAATTAATAATGGCGAGTCTTATCTAGATTTCTGCAATAGAATTCAACACGTTAAAAGCACATTGATTGCCAAGGTCAATCTAATCGCCGACGTAAATCTCCGTCGAAGTAAAATTATAATTTATGACAATATGTCAATGAATGTGTTTTTATATAACCTGCCGGAAGAACTGCTTCGAATTGTACGCCTTAAAGGCTCAACTTCTTTGGAAAATGCTTTGAGTATAGTGCTCGAAGAAGTGAACTTTATGTATCAATACAATTCTAGAAATAAAATGCTCAGATCACAAAATCCAATACAATCAAAGACACAAGTTATGAATCAAAACCCTTTTATAGACAAATTTGGAATGAAGCCTTTCTTTACTCCAAATACACAAAACTTTAAATTTGGTATTCCCCAAAATAACTCAGGCAGTTCAAATCCTCACCAATCACAGACAAATTTTAAATTCAGTGTACCAGCCGGTAAGCAATTGAATTTGCCTGCCTCACAACCCCATCAATTTGGTTACCGACCTCAGCTCAACCAAGGTCAACAGCAACTTGGTTACAAACCGTCATTTAATCAAGCCCCACCTCAAATGGGATATCGACCCCAGTTTAACCAAGGTCAGCAACAGTTTGGCTATCGACATCAGTTCAATCAAGGCCAGCAACAGTTTGGCTATCGACCTCAGTTCAACCAAGGACAGCAACAATTTGGCTATCGACCTCAATTCAATCAAGGTCAACAACAATTCGGCTACCGTCCCCCACAAAAATTAGCTCCTCAGATATCCACGGACGTGAGCATGCGCACAGCCCCTCTAATAAAACCCCAAGGATTTAAAATGAACGAACTATACAACCTGAACGAATCTGAAAATAACGAAGATACGTGTGCGTACGATCCTGATACAAACTATTACTATGACTACAATGATAACATTCCTATTGACGGCGCTGAAACTCACGAAACTAACACTGACCCTGACAACCAAGACCAACTTGTCCACAATATTGAAAATTTTCACATCGGTGCCTCCAACGAACCACTGAAATAATAAAACTTAATTGTAACAGACTAAAACTACCTTACATTATAATACCCGAAATTAACTCTAAATTCATGATAGATACCGGAAGTTCGAGATCGTTCATCAGCCCAAAAAAGGCTAACGAATATTACCAAAATTTCAAACACTATGAACCATTCGAAGTCATAAGTACTCACGCTTCCAGCCGACATGACGAAGTAGTAGTTATACCACTATTTCCCACGTTTAATAGTACTGAAACGCATAAATTTTACATCTATGACGTAGACGGTTGCTACGACGGACTCATTGGCAGTGACCTCTTGAAACAATTAGACGCGAAAATCGACATGAAAAATGAAATTCTTTACACTCAATCATCAGTTTTACCTATTATATATAATCCAAAAAATGAAATTAAATTAACTCCACGCTGTGAACAAAGGGTAAGACTACCGACTGACTTACAAAACGGAGATGCTATATTAAACTATAAATTATTTTGTGAAGGTGTGAGAATGCCTACCGCTCTAGTTAAGTGTGAAGATGGATACGCGACTACAATCATTCAGAATACTTTAGATACTGAGATGACACTAACAATTACAAGACCTTTTGCAGTGACTAAACAAGAGACTTTAAAATGCGACTTAAATAAATTAGAAGACCGAAACGACTTAGAAATCGACCAAATGTTAACTGAAAATATCGACAAGTTACGATTAGATCACATGAATTCTGAAGAAAGAGACGCTATTAGAAAGCTTTGCCTACAATATAAAGACATATTTTATTGTGACAAACTACCCCTGACTTTTACCAATGACGTTAAACACCACATCCGAACGCGAAACGAAGACCCTATCTTCATTCGACCCTATAGACAACCCCAAGTTATTAACGACGAAATTAATAAACAAGTAGATAAAATGTTACAGGACAATATAGTACAAGAGTCACACTCTCCCTGGAGTGCACCCGTGCACCTCGTGCCTAAGAAATTAGACGCGAGCAACGAAAAAAAATACCGACTTGTTATAGATTACCGAAAATTGAACGAAATAACAATTGATGACAAATACCCATTACCTAATATCACAGAATTATTTGACAAATTAGGACGCAGCTGCTACTTTACAACACTTGACCTTGCTAGCGGCTATCATCAAATAGAAGTTGCTAAAGAGGACAGACAGAAAACCGCATTCAGTACCAACTCAGGACATTACGAATTTTCTCGTATGCCGTTCGGGCTTAAGACGGCACCAGCGACTTTTCAGAGAACCATGGATAATGTGCTACGTGGACTACAAGGAATACACTGTTTAGTGTACTTAGATGATATAATTATATATTCATCTAGTTTGCAGGAGCACATAGCTAAATTACGAACCGTTTTCGACAGACTCAGACAGACCAACTTGAAAGTACAACTTGACAAGTCCGAATTCCTTAGAAAGGAGGTACTATATCTAGGACATACTATAACAAGTGATGGCCTGAAACCCAACAATGATAAAATAAGAGCTATTTTAGAATATCCTTTACCCCGTACTACGACGGAAATAAAAAGCTTCCTAGGTCTTATTGGCTACTATCGCAAGTTCATTAAGGACTTCGCAAAAATTACCCAACCAATGACAGCTCGACTGAAACAAAAGCGCTCAATGCCCGCCGATGACGAAAAATATATAGCAGCCTTTCAAAAATGTAAAGAACTACTTGTTAATGCCCCTATTTTGCAATATCCAGACCCTGACAGACCCTACATACTGACGACAGACGCTTCAGACTTCGCCCTTGGAGCTGTTCTTTCACAAGGACCGATTGGCAATGACAAACCTGTGGCATATGCTAGCAGAACACTGAATGATGCCGAAACACGTTACAGTGTTACTGAAAAGGAACTACTTGCAATCGTTTGGGCCGTGAAACACTTCCGCCCCTATCTTTACGGTAGAAAATTCACAATAATAACAGATCATAAACCTCTTGCCTGGCTCAATTCCCTAAAAGATACAAATAGCAGATTAACACGTTGGCGACTACGCTTGTCAGAATACGATTTTGAAATATTGCATAAACAAGGTAAATTTAACAGCAACGCAGATGCACTGTCACGAATCCGAACGAACGCATTAGGTAATGCCGATAACCTTTCCACACAAGTTAATATGGATACAGACGAAAACAGGAACAGAGAAATAAAACAGATTACAAAGGAATTAGAACAGTTAAGTAGAGAACAAAAGAGAACCCTAGCCCAACCAGATAGAGTCGTATCTCTAATCTCAGATGATGAAGAAATAGTTATATCGGATTCGGACGATTCAATTAGATGTCGTTCCCCATATTCAATTCCGTGTCCTTCAAGCTCGACGCTAACAGCTTCGGAAAATTCTTCTATTACAGTTCACTCAGCTCAAGATACAGAGTCTAAAGGTATTCCAATTTTACAAGAAGCCATAGATACAAAACCCAACCAGATTCTAGTTTACTCCTGGTCCGTTGATAGATTAACTGTTAAGAATTTATCTCGAGAAAAACAGAGGATACTCGAAGTACATTTACCCCTGAATCGAACGGATCTTGTTAAACAATTTCTTAAAGAATACATAAGAAACAATACTAAGTATTTCATTTACTTTGAGGAAAAAGAACATAGGCAACAATTCGCATCAATGGTAATATATTTATTTAAAAAGGAGTCAATACAATTTTTCGAATGCACCAAAAGAGTTGTATTCATAGAAAATGAATTAGAACAAAAGGAAATTGTTAGTAAATATCACACTGGTAAAACATGCCACCGTGGTATCCGAGAGACCCTAGCTCACATCAAGCGTACTTATTTTTGGCATAACATGGAACAGACTATTTCCAGTTTTATAAATTCGTGTGAAACATGTAAGCGTATGAAATATGATCGAAAACCATTAAAACCCAAACTTCAGCTAACACACACCCAACTAAAACCATTAGAAGAAATTTTCATAGACCTATTCTCTATCGAAGGACATTACTATTTGACAGTTGTCGATGCTTTCTCTAAAGTTGGTCAAGCCTTTGAAATCCCTAATAGATCTACCCCAGAAGTCGTAAGAGCCCTTATTAAATTCTTTTCCTTTTATGGCGTGCCCCAAAAGATCAGTTCAGACCCTGGTTCCGAATTTAATAATGCTCTCTTAAAAGAACTTCTATCACTTTATAAAGTGGACCTTCATATTGGAACCCCAAATAACCCCAACTCCATGGGCCTAATAGAAAGGTTCCATTCCACCCTTATAGAAATTTACAGACTAGCGAAATACGAGCACAAGTACACTGACGCCGCCACTGTCATGACGTACTCTGTTATGGCATATAATCACTCTATACACTCAAGTACTGGTTTTACTCCATTCGAAGTTTTACTCGGGCATACAGACTCTAAAAATGTATTTAGTTTAGAATTCGAAAAACAGTACATGCAGCAACTAATTAAAGAACATGCAAAGAGAACTAAGTTTCTATATCAACACATATCCGAACAAGCCATTAAGCAAAAAGAGAAAGTAATAGAGAAAAGAGGTGGAGAAACTGAGTTTAAAGTAAAAACTGGTGATATAATATTTGCGAAAGAGGTTAATAAGAGAAGTAGTAAAGACAAACCACGATTTCAGAAAGCTATAGTTTCAGACGAAATTGTTAGAAATGTCATTCCCATCCAAGTAAAGAATCGCGATACTAAGGTTCCATTAAAAAACATTAAACGCCCTTCGCAGGCACCTCCACATCCTCCTGGCGGTAGCCATGGCGAGCCAACTGCAGGCCCTTCAACTGCAAGAACTAGTTAAAAACCCTGGAGTCCTGCTCGTGAAAAATGGTGTTGCAGTAATCAGCAACGACAGATGGACACTTGCAAAGGTGTTGGACATTAAGCCTCTAAAAGACGAACTGACGTTTAATGTTCAACGACTATATGATTTAGATAAGTTAGTTAAGATTAATTTTGATAAGAATTTTACGGATAATTTTATAGATTTAAGGAGTCAAGTAAAGTACATTAAAAACATAACCATAAACAAATTTAACCAAATCATGCCAGCCATTCGAATTAAACGAGGACTTATTAATCCTTTAGGCTCACTTATCAAAGCAATCACCGGAAATCTCGATAACGACGATGCCATCAAATATGATAAATTAATTAACGATATTAGGTCTCATCAAGACGCTGATCACAAGAAATTGACAGTGATTACCGAAATGGTACAAATTTTGTCAAATTCCACAATTATAATAGATGCCAACCTCGTTCGACTTAATAGGAAAATTGAAACAATAACGAAAACTCTTGGAAAACTAGAACATTTAGAAATTCAGTTTGTAAGCACATATAATCTACTTATACATAACTTTCAAATAATTTACACCCAGCTTAATGAAATAGAAACCAGTTTATCATTCAGTAGGTTAGGAATTTTACACCAATCTATAATAGAGTCAAATAAACTTTTACATTTACTTAAAAATATTAATAAATTAGAAAGATTAGTTTTTATACCTAGTCTAGAAAACCTAGTTAAGATAGAACAAGCTATAACACTGAAGGCCTACTTGAAGAAAAGTCAAATCACTTACCTTTTGGAAATACCGCTCATTGAGAAAGATACTTATATCTATTATAAATTGATTCCCATACCTGTACTATCCCGTAACTCCACCGTCGTCATATTGCCAAAAAACCCGTACCTCCTAGCTAAAGGGTCGAAGATCAGGCTGCTCACACACCAATGCCAAGAAGTCGACGAGTCCAGCTTCCTCTGCACTAGTGACGGCATACTCCAGTTCAACCACGATTCCTGCATAACCGATTTGGTGACGTTTGCTAATAACGTAACATCATGCACGCAAATCCCCATCATCATTGAGAAGATCAGAATCCAGTTCCTGCAATCGAATAGATGGATTCTCTATAGTAGAGACGAAGCGTTACTCACAAGGACATGCAGCGACGAAATATTTCGACATACAATTAGAGGCACCTACATACTCACCTTAGATGATTCCTGTGAAGTAAAAATTCAAGACACCATACTGAAAATGCATCAGATGTATATGGAAGATGTAACATACCCTGAGTTACCGATTG
The DNA here is from genome assembly GCA_905333125.1 of Pheosia tremula. Classification (NCBI taxonomy): domain Eukaryota; kingdom Metazoa; phylum Arthropoda; class Insecta; order Lepidoptera; family Notodontidae; genus Pheosia; species Pheosia tremula. The sequence goes on along the minus strand of HG995404.1, from coordinate 4,920,082 downwards.
TAAACCTGCCTACGCTTTTCTCAACAAATACTCTACCCTCAACTCCTGTAAACCTGGAAGGCGTTGACCTGGACGACTTGAGGCTCTTATCATTGGCGCTGAAGAAAGGTGTTAGTGAAACTGAAAGTGGTGAAAGTGAGAGGGCAATTATCGAAGTGCGTAGTATAAGTGTTTGGACTCTTGGAATCTATATTCTGATCGTTGTATTACTTTGTTACCTAATCTATAAATATCACCTAAAATTAATGTCATGGTCATGCTCTCGAAGTTCTCCAAACAAAGAGAACTTCGAACTTAAGGAGGGAGGAGTTACGTCAGCCGACTCTCCAGAAAGCTCTTGTCAGCGCCCTATTTTCTGAGTACCGAGATGCTGAATCGACAGACGAAGCGATAAGTGACATCCGCTTCATGGTGGTCCGTTACCCACAAGAGTTACGTCAGCCGACTCTCCAGAAAGCTCTTGTCAGCGCCCTATTTTCTGAGTACCGAGATCACTTGAGATGCTGAATCGACAGACGAAGCGATAAGTGACATCCGCTTCATGGTGGTCCGTTACCCACAAGCCATAGGTTTAGATTAGATGTAAGTTAGTCTTAAGCGATCACTTGTAGAGAATACACGCTTTAAATATTAAAATTTGTATTTTTAAAAGGTCCTCCGGCTTGCCCAATACTTGACTAGGTAGGTGGTCTTTTTGGAGGGAGGTTGAAGCGTTAAGTTGTAAATTTTGTTTCTTTGATAAATAATGTATAATATTAGTGGGGTATTAACTATTGTGTGTTCATACACGAGCACGAGTGAAAGAAATTGAAATAAAATACTATAACTTGACTTTACAAGTTCTCCTAAGATGTCCGATAATTTTTCAGTAAAGAATCCACAGCTTTACTGATAGGGGTAAGGGATTCATGTCATCATCATCATCGACATCATTAACATCAGGGGTACTTATAATTTTATAGCAATTATGAAGAAATACTCGATACTGGCAAAAAAGGCACCATTTCATAGCCGATTGCTAACTTAAAAAAAAGAAGAATTAAACTTCTTAAATGTGCAATGGAATGCAATTTAATAAAGTTACTTACTTTCATATTAAGCTATCATTATATCCACACTGACTGATATGAAATTTGATAGTTCTGTCGAACTTAATTAGGTAGCCACACGACATCTGTGTGGGCAATTACCGTAAATAATGTATCGGTTCTAAATTAATAAACGCGTGGACGTAATTCAAAGTTAATTTAATGCCGCGCGGCGCAAATTACAGAAGCAATTGCATTGTAATCCGTTTGCGGCACACATATTCCACAAATTTTGCAGCTTTGACAATTAGATTTTATATTACGAATAACCAACGTTAATTGCATGGTTGGTACATACGTGGCGATCCCAATGTTGTCAATCAAGTTCGGTTCGTCCCACAACTAAGTAATGTATATTTTTAATATCAGACAACTCGGCAGTTACATCTGACGTAAAGCCCGCAGGAGGAAGTTCGGGAAGTAGGCAACAGTCAGAAGTTACAGAGTAGTTTAATGCACTTTTGAATACAAACATGGAGAAGTAACATTATCGTGAGTAAGTTAGCACAGCGCGCCGGCCGACAGGCGAGTGGCGGAACTATTTAACATTTCAGACAAGTAGATATATTAGTATCTAGTCGAAATGTCATATTTGCTGTAAGTAAAGAGATTTGTCTATATGCAGTTATATCTCTATATACATCCAAAAAAATATATGACCAATATGTTATCTGAAAGTTGTCAGTCCCAGAAAATATTTTACCTTTTTATACGGTTTGTCGTTCAACCGTCTATCGGTCACAAAATATTTTTAGCCATATTTACCTATACAGTGGGTTAATGAAAATAACTAAATTTACGAAAAAAAATCCCAACTTCACAGCGCCTCCAAGGATACGCCTACAATGTTCATAGGTAGTTACGTACATACCCAATGTAAGCGTAAGCCCCCAAAGTCATAGAAAGTTTTAATCCTTATTAACGGGACTACAAAGCATACCTATTATTTCTTTTATAAAGCGCTCTTTAATGTCAATGTAAAAGGATTAAAACGTCTGTGTAGTTGTGAGTAACGTGTATTTTGATGTCTATATAACTGTACAAGTTAAAGATGTTATAAATGCATATAGTCGTTTTCGTTCCCACGGGAAGAAATTCCGTTGTAAGTACTTACCTGTCATACACATGGTTAATGTTTTGTTGTAAAATGTCATAAAAGTTACGCAGGCTACGTGAGAGGGTCGATCTGTTAAACGAGGACTTACCACGTAAATATTCATGTTCACAAATGTTCAACAATTTTTTTATCGTCAGATATTCGTTTCAAGAGAAACACCAAAATCTGTAATTACCTACCAATTATATATTTTTTTTGAAGATAATGGAAATGCCACAACCATTTATAACCATAATAGCAATTATTTTTCTTTGAGGTCGGTCAAAAGCACAAGTACAGCCAATTATAATTACAGCATTATCTTTTTGAACTTTGTGGATATCTATGAGCTATGAGATATATTAAATAAATTAGCTGTGTTGAGGCGTAATCAACATAAATAAATAATACTTTGTTTAGATAAGACAATTTATTAAACTATTATTAAAATTAAATAATGTATTGAGCTGCGCGTAATGATTGTGAAAGCAGAGAGAGAGTGAGAGTTGCCAACTCTAAACATAAATATAATATAATGATGCTAACTAAAAAAAATTAAATATTCTTTATGTACGTTGTGTACAAGCTGATTTATTTTAGTTGTAATCAAAAGTTTTGAAACATTTTCTTATAATTAAACTTTGTTTTCTGAATATCGAGACGAAAACTGAACGTTGTGAAGCTGATGGTTAGGAAGTTTGAATTAATTTAATTTTCCTAGGAATGTGTAGGTATACCTTTTTATAGGCCTTTCACTTATACCTAATAAATATACCTAAAATAGCATATTTACGGTTTCCCGAAATAATATTTTTTTGACTTCTCCGGGAGCCTTCCATTTTCCAGGACAAAATAAGTTTAAACCATATATCTTGTTATAAGCTATCACCGTAACTTATATCATTAAAATCCGTTGAGTCGGCACCCGCACGGGGCCATTGCAGCGTGGTGGACTAGAGCCTAATCCCCCTCGCATTGAGGGGAGGCCCGTGCCCAGTAGTGGGACATTAAAAAGGGCTCAAATTATTATAATTATTATATACTACGTTCAAATCCCGAAATCTAAACATAGAGCCCAAAAAAACTAACGTATGTACGCATTTAAATGTTGAGACACATCGTAAGTTGACTTTTTCTCATTTATACAACGTCAGCAAATAGTGAGAAAATTGAAAGAGCTCGAGAAGGTCCGAAGCTTAAGCCGCAAAGCCTAGGTGAAGCTTAATGGCTTTTCTATCTTCTGAGACCATCTTACGCATATTTGTTTTAGTATTGCACGGAATACATACCTAGGAAAGTACCTTAAGTCCTGCTAAGGTCGGTAGGTGCAAGGATGATGGATATAAGTATGTAATATAATTTTTCTTTTTCATCCAGGACTTCTGTGACCCCGGATTCTTATTTTTATTCTCGGTTTACACGAGGACAGTAGGGAAGTAAAAAATAACATAATGTCCTCTTGTAAAAAAGCTCAGCAAGTGACAAATGTTCAGAATAGATTTCCATACATTTTCAACCTGTCTACTTGTCTCATGCAAACCAAGCATTACATTACATTACAAATTATATTTTGTATATGCCTATGCCAACTACCTATTGTACTCATTAGATCCAGTATTTTTTGTAAACAAATGTTAAATAGTTTGGTTAGTAAGTAAGTATACATTAAGTACCAAGCTCTACGCTAATAATAAACAGCGAGCCAGCTATTTCAAATATATTTAATTAAGCCAAGCTAGCTGCCGCTAAATTGCCGGGTATTTAACTTGGCAGTGTCACCCCGCGTACCTAGTCTGGGACCACGGGACTTATTAACAACGTACCTACAATTAGTTACTAGGTCACCAGAGATTTCCGTGAGCCCTTTTTATAGCTGGCCAAAGGCCCGCTCAATATATTTTGGGCGCAGTTCCACTGCTGTAATTCGCGAAATTCGAGTCGAGGGACGGCTCCTAGTCGCGCTGCCGGATACAGTCCAGAGAATTCTCTGTTATAATATTAACTTTGTGGGTGTCCAAAGAATGTTCTTATTAGTGTGAATTGAGTTCAAAATTTACTTTGTGTTGGTTGCCCCCGGGATGAGGAAGTTTATATCGCAAGTACAATTCTATTTGGTTTGTTTTTTAGATATTCGAAAGGGAGCAGCGTGTTTGATAAAAGTTTTAATGTTTTTTAGATGATATAATTTTTGTAAAGGGCATGTCATAATAAGTTAATAAAATAAAATATTATTGTTTCCTGAATTAATGTTGTAATTTTTACTTGAACCCTTATTCAGCACGTTTCAGAAAGGATAAACAGCGATGTGATTTTTGTGGACAAATAAAAAAATGGCATTTAAAAAGTGGATTTTTTGTGAACAAACTAAGCAATAAAAATGGATGGAGTAATAGGCGTTACTCGTTACTCTAAAACAAAATAAACACCATTTTCCGATAAATCAACACTTATATCCAGAAATATAGAACTACCTACAAATAAAACGTTATTTTCGTTCAATCGTCAGTCTGGTATTTGATTGAATAATGTTCCAACGTAATACATTTTACAATAAAGCGGATAAAATTATGTCGAGTTGTGTCCATTACGGGCAGGAAAAGTCGAAAACTTCCTCGAAAAGCGGAAATGAAAGATACTGGCGTTGTCGGCCCTCACGTAGATAGATACTGCCATCCTACCTCGGTAGCTACTGTCTGCCTACCATTTGCCTGCACGTTGAGTTATTGGAGATTTCAACACGATATTTTAAATTTATACGTAAACGTTCTTTTGTTATAGATATGATAATGTTTGTTTGTAGGTAGGTATGTACTCAGAAAGGGTATACTAAGCATTGAATCTACGCTTTTTAGCGCATTTGTATTTATTATGTGAAGACAGAATTTCGATTTGTCGATTAAGAGAATACATTTTGTTTCCAACAAAATGAGCATTGTGATTGAATGAACCAATTCAAGAAATACATATTTATATATCGAAATTCTCATCGAAACTTTTCATGTAATGATTACAAATGCGATTAAAAAGCGGCAAGTTTAAGGCATTTCTGAATCATTCTGTATATTTGGAGCGTGATAAATGATTTGCTTCGGCCTTCTAGACAACTGTAAATCGATAAGATTATCGGTAAATTGGAACCATCGAACATTGTTTTGAAGCAACCGACTGGTAGATTAAAGTTGCTATAATTGGACACCCGATTTGACTATCACCATTTTGCATGACTAGGTACGTCCTTTAGTCAATATTTTAACCCAAAAATAAATTGAGAATGTGACTAAATTACAGTTTCTTTGTTTGTATAATGATGTCATAAATAAGCTCCCTTTTTATTATGTGCGGACTAGGGTAATTTGAGGGATATAGAAAACAAAAGGAGCCGACACCCTTCGGATACGACCCTCGAAAATTAAGCTCTCATGAAATCTATCTTAATTTAAACCCGTTTAAACATGGAAATTAAAAATTGCTGACAATACGTGTAAAGCAAAGAAGTTGACAATGGCGTAATGAATGTGCATAAGAATGGCACAATGGCGTAATGAGTCAAAATGTAGAGTAAACAGTTTGGGTTGATATCAATAATTTATGAGGATAATCTTCACCGTCTAATCTTTTATATTTAATATTAGCTCATACCCGTGGCTTCGCCTACCCATAGAATTTGCTTTGCACCTGAACCTCCATTGTTCGTAGCGTGAAAAAATGGCCTATGACAGGCAATTATTAGCTTACTATCAGTGAAAGAATTTTCGGAATCAGCTATGTCGTTCCAGTGCTTACCACCTACAAATATATGAAACTGTACTTTTATTTAATTAGTAATAGTTAGATTAGGTAAATAATAACTAATAAGAATTAGATACTTAGCTTATAAATCCAAATAGAGTGTAGATTAAAATGTTCGTCACTTTGTAAGCGCGAATACGTGAAATTCGCCAAATATTCACACAAGAGGTGTTAACAGAAGTGTGCTAAAGGTCCCTGCAGCTCTTAAATAAAAAAGGTACGAACAATAATGAGGGGCGGCTCTTAAAGTCAAATTCAAACCGGAGAGGTGCGTGCAAATGTCGAAGATAGAGCGAAAAAAAACATGTTTAACAATTCACATCGAAAGCTTTTCAGAGCGTGACTAATAGGTGCACGTCATGGAACAGAAGACCTGAAAGTAGAGAAAAATAGGCGGCAGCTGTTTCAATGAAAAATAACGTGTCATTAATCATAACGATGAAAGGAAGAAGCGACAGGGCGGCGCGACGCGCGACAAATACCTTCCTGTAACGGCCCCCGTGTTTGCACTTACGCGTCGCGCCGACTACCGCCGTAATCATATCTCACTGGATGGAAACACCGTTTACTACTATTGTTTACGCAACAATAGCGCCAGTAAAACAATACGTGTTCGGATATAGACGACGATTCAATCAATATCTTACTCGTTGAGCTGTTCTGTTTTGTTTACAAGTAAGCTATATCTATATAATACTAGCTGTACCGGCGAACTTCGTACCGCCTCAGAATCCAATGCATGAGAAAATTAATTATTTTTATTATTATTGTTTATTAGTGATTTTTTCTATTCCTGATATTTGGGGCAGAGACAAATAAAAAAACAAAGATCATAAAAATTGGCCCACCCGTTCTTGAGTTATAAATGGTGTAACTAATACGACTTTTTATATATATGTAATCGGTCGTTATAGCTATTATTTGGTGTTAGTCTGGATATAGCGAGTACACCCATATTACTGGATCTGGCAAACCAAGGCTAGTAATAGGGTTTTCAGGGACGGCAGCCGGAAGCATGTACTCTATGCGTGTAATTTTATTTCCAAGCTGGCGATAATTTTAAACACGGTACATATTTAATATCTGACTACCCAGCCGAGTGGAAGGGGAGGAAAATCATATCTCTTCTATTTCAATTTCAAATTGAGAAGATTAATTAACGAAATTTCATCTGACACGACTTAATAATTATGTCGAAAACACTTCATTAGTTATACCTATTTAATTAAAAAAATAAACAGGTAAATTCAGTTTGTAAGAAATAATTTATACCTTGTAAAAAAAAACAATTTTGTTACCTGATATTTAATCGTAAACGGAACGTTCATACAAGGATAACGTATTTTTACGAAATCGTTTATTTTCTGGCAAATTTTATAATTATTGATTCCTACAAATGTAAGCATAATTATATATTTCGGAAAGAATAACTTAAAGGAGATCGTAGCTAATTATTTAGCTTTCAGCTTTATCGTCTAAGCCCTGGCTAAAGTGGCAATATATTACAATGATTATTAATTTACAGCAGTACATAATCAGTTATCAATTTTCAGCAGTAAGTGAAACAATAACTTTCAACAACTGACAGTTTCTTCACGGTGACGTACTGAGATTAGTTTCTGATAGACATCAACGCCTTAACTGCAACTTTAGAATAGTAACTTAAGCAGAAGTTCCCTGCTTATCCTGCAGATATAAATAACTAAGTGTAGGCAGTAAGTGTCATTATTTCAAGATTAAAAAAGTGATACATGCCTAAAGGTATAACATTTTCATTTACTGACTCGAAAGGATGGTTTGTGGTCTCGGTAATTTGACATAAGAATAACTCATCGGATAGTCATCGAAAAAGCATGCCTTCATTGTCATTCTCTATAAAAAATATGTAGTGTGAAAAGGGCAGAATACGCTTAATATTATCAGTTAACGTTACGTAAAAAAGTACCTATATATTATTGTCTAAACAGATTCCGAGGAAAAGAAAAAGATAAAACAGTAATATTAGAATCCGGGGAAGGCTGATGGTTCGATGAAAGGTTAAATAACGATCATCTCCGGGCACATATATCATGCGAGAAACGTAGAAGATGCAAAATATCTCATTCAAGCCGACGTTTAACATATAAATTGTTATCAACTTTTTTTGGATCTATATTTTCGTAGCTGGCGGGTGTAGATAAGGCGCGAGTCGCGTCGCCATGGTCTTATTTCCACAAGGCACAGTGATATCAGACAGTATGATAGCAGAGCGATTATTGAAGTCTTTTTCATACGTATACCGAGGACAGGATAAAGGTTTAAAATTTTATTTTCGGGCCATGGAATCATTTTTTTTTATGCCGACCCCGCACTAAGCAACGCTTGTATTATGGGTAGCGTACAATGCACTAGGTGCGAAACCAGTATGTAATACTTATACCTATTAATATTCAATATTCATAACTCGGGTCAGTACAAATACTCGTGTCCATCACACAAAGTTTATCCTTACCCGAATTCAAACCCGGGACCCTCGGCACAGAAAGCAGGATTACCAACTGCGCTAATCAAGTCGTGAATGTGGAGGTTTGTTGGTATTTTCAGGTAACTGAGTTTATTAGTACATCCAATAGAAACTTAAATTAAATGTGTCCTGCTGTAGTCAAAATAAATAAAGTAATTAGGTATATAAACGAATGGCAAACAATGCTTTGATTTCATGCGCACAAAAATATAATTAGCATCGAGTCGATCGAGTCAATAAGTGTAAAATCAAATCAGTCGATATAAAATCGCGTAACGAAGTGATATTGACTGATTTGATTTTAGATTCCGAGCACGATTAGCGAATATTTATCGGCTCCTGTTTGAAATAACTCAATGATGGTTCGCAATAAGCTAAGTATATAAGCTAATCAGCCCTATGGTAAATTCAAAAGCTCTTTTAGTTAGAAAACATATTGAAGTAGCAAAATACGAATAGCTGTAAATATGCTTTACGTCGATAAATAGCTTGCCGATTATCACACAAGCAAGTTACATGGAATACGGAGCTTGTAATTTTCATCTCTCACAGGTTATGTTTCACGATAAAATAAACACAGAAGCAATGATTACACTTTATGCCTATAGGCTGTTGTTTTTCGTAAAAGAAATTGCGCTAAAAATAATCGGGATCGGTAGAGTATTCTTTTATATAGATGCGTTAAATATAATATAAAAAATGAGTGAGGTCACTAGCCCTTTAGTGCCGCAGAAATAAAAAAAACTTTAGACTTGTGTAGCTGCACAAAATAAATGTTTGGCTTGCACGTTACTTACTTGTGTTTATAAATCAAGGCGAGGCTGTTACTCTAAAAAATATAAACCTTTTTATTATCTTAAATCTTCAATAAAAAGTAATGATATTTGGTTTCAAATAACGTCTCATCAACGTTATTTACTTCTGAATCATTTATACGTAAGATATTACCCTAAATGCAAATTCATCATGTCAACTTGTTAGCACAACAGCACCGATCAACTGTGATTGTAATACCGGTTCCTGCGCTATTCGGGACTCGCTAGATTGAAGGAGCGCTTGAGCATCGTACTCGTATTATTGTATCGTGTCACGAAACAGATTTGTACGAAGTGGTACAATTTATTTGCCATTTTATCCCAGTCTTGCTAGTTATTTTGGCTGTGTTTTTCGGTGTAATACAAAACGTTCCGACATTTTTTTGGGTGCACTGAAAACAATATTAAACAAACTAAATTTATTATTCCAGTAATAATAAGATTAATTTAAATTAACTAAAACTGGTTTATTTTTAATGAACAAAACGATTTATGTTGTTTTAGGTTGGGTTATTTGTGATCAAATGTTTATTAACGGTATACTATACAACAATAAACAAACCAAGTAAGTGGTCACAAGTAAATTAATGATTTTATCTAATTTAACTGCAATAATTGCAACAAAAACCAAGTTCAAGCTTTGAGCAAACACATGGTTAGCTATAGCACAAAATCTTTCGGGTATTGCTTAGCAATGATTTAATAGACAATTTAAAATATTTACTAAAGATGATGATATAGTAGAACTATTTACATTGTGAGTAAATGTTAGTAGCAATAAAATAGTGAGTGTAGGCTGTTACGGTTGAATATTGATTGAAAGGGTTCGTGAATTGACTTACATTTCAAAGGTAGCACCATCCAACTGGAGGCAGAATAAAAGTTTTTTCCATGGCGCGACTGCCAGACTGGTTGGAATTTTATAATATTTCAATGTAAATATTATAGCTTAAATTTTAATATTTATATTGAATGTATTCCACGTTTATATCCATCTACATTCACTCGTATAAACCTATCCGAATGGTTGCACATCACTGGAGTATATTTGCAATATGTTAACGCGAGTTAAGTTCCATAGAATATCGATATATGCAACACATATTATATATCAATAAGAAGTAATAAAACGAATAACATTTTCAATGGTCAGAATTTTTATTTTTTTAAATTTAAATGTACATTTGATTGAAGTTTAAAAAGGCCTAGGTAGAGAATAATTAAAATTAAAGATATCGATTTTAAAGTTATATGCGATAAGATCATATGTCTCTAACTTCTAGACGGCGTGGAAATTAGCACTTAACTTATGGATCGACGAGTTAGGACTGTGGTGTCGGCGGAGCAGAACTTTTTAATCATTCTGTACCACGGACCTTAATAGTACGGCTGGCTTAATTATATTGCAAGATACGTTCTATTTAAAATAGACGATAATTAATACCACTAAAAATATATATTTAGACAAATATAAGGTACGTACTGCTGCTTTTGCAAACGATGAATTAATATATTTATTAAGTAATATACCACTACAGTCGTAATAATTATAGTTATAAATTTGGTGAAATAATTATTCTGAAATATATATCTGTATCTTAATTGTGTAGAATTTAGATTTACATTCGATAGCTTTGACGATCTGAATTTAATTGCCAAGCCTTTTGTCTGTGGCATCGACTAGGTTTGTGCCTGGACGTTGCGCTATCAAACATCCACTCATTGGGTTTCCAATTTTAATTGAAAACTGCTATTGAATTTAGAAGCAGTCGTTTCCGAACATCAAAAGAATGACAGCGATCGAACTCATTCCAAATTATAATTGCAAAGATCGATCGGCCACTCTTTTGTGCTCAACTATTGATCAAAACGCAAACTCTCCCGTGCTTTTTTAAACCAATGTTTATTAATCAAGTAAACGGTTAATAGCTGATTGTGACCATTACTTACGGAAAATACATTCTTACTAATATGGTGAGGTGTTTGTAGCAAATATTTAACCAATAAATAATATATGAAGCTTATTTAGGTCGCGTTTAAAGATTGGGCCACTATTGCCAGGGGTACGCTCAAGAGTTGAGCAAATAAATAGCTCGGTCGTTGAGTAAACTCGGCCGTGATTGCAGCCCTACGTTGTTGTACAGTGAGACACGCAGACTCCTTGGAGCTGGGGATTTGAAATAATGTACGCGGATATTCCATTTCGCAAGACTGACGGAAATGTCTGAGCAGCGTGACATATTTACATTTTACGCAATTACATACAGGGGTAGTTTAAGAGCCCTGTGAGTAATTAGAAATGGTTATTTAGACTTAGTAAATGAGAATGTATTTGCATACGCATTCAGCTGCGGACGTCCTCCTGCACATGAATGTTTGAATTAATCTTATTGCGAATATTTTGACTCAAAATTGTACCTACTCCATTTACATCGATTACCAAAGTCCACTACAAATTACTTTTCGTCTGAAAATTGCTTTCTATATCCATTGCAATTCAACCTTTTAGAAATTGTTAGGTTGAATATCTAAAATTGGGATAGTTTTAATTATTATTTTTTAAAGTAACTATCCGTTTAACATTTAATTCATTTGCAAAAATAATTAATATCGAAAATTGCAGAAACAGCTAATCCAATTTACTTTGTTTTAATTGTAATCACCTGAAAATTTATAGGCGCCATCATTTCATGGTATTTTGCGAGCCGCTAAACGTCCCATTGAATAAGACGATTAACGGTATCATTAGATGAATGCAGCAATTCGCGAGACAAAACCAGGAGGGGAAAGGCGAGGAAATAATTAGAGAAACTAGTTTGTTCTCCGCGGACGATTAATGTTAGTTAGTGGTGGGGGATTTACAGCGCAGCGCACACCAACTTTGCTCTGGTGCTCGAAGTTTGATTTATAATAAAGGTACACCTCCTAGCTAGTCTTTGCAACAATTTGATTTTAGAACTGTGCACTATGCTCAATGTTTGTTATGTCACAGATCTTTATTTCCCTCTTATATACCTACAGAATGTTATTTGACGATCTGATTAGCGCAGTTGGTAGTGACCCTGCTGTTTGTACCGAAGGTCCTGGGTTCAAATCCTGGTAGGGAACAATCTTTGTGTGATGAGCACGAATGTTTGTCCCCGAGTCATGGATGTTTAATATGTTATAATATATACTGAGTTCGCCCTCAGTTCAATTATACCGTACCTACCCATAATACAAGCGTTGCTTAGTGTGGGACTGCATAGTTGTTTGTTTGGCGATATTATATTATTATATTTACACTTTAGAAAACAAAAATTAAAATTCTATCCGTCAACTTTAAGGTCGTCCATGACTGGACGTAGGCCTGCTCCATATGTTGCCACTTTTCTCTATCTTGGGCTGTTAGGGTTCATAGTTTTCCCGCCACGTGCACTATGTCATCTTTTCATCTCTGTTGTGGTCTTCCCCTTGGCTTTCGAGTATCAGCTTTTTTTATTCAGCCAACTGAGAATTAGCTTTTTTTTATTTTGAAGTATAGTAGTAGTAAGTCCCGTGTAGGTACACGGGACTTAAAATAAATATAGAGGAATACAATGTCATGCTTACTTTCCGTTCAAAGAGGACGCGGTAACAATGTTATCATCTGATCTCCTTTGATGACATAGCAAGATTGACCACACCAGATAGGATTACATTATGAATGTAGAGAGATAGAGAGGTTTGTATTATGTAGTGTTTTCGTGATTTGTATTAAAATGAGTAGACTTATAATGAAAAATGTATGAGTATGTATTTTGTTAGCCTTTTTTATGTCCCTTTTTTGACACGGCTCTTCTCTCTATGTGAGGAGACTTATACATAGGTCCAGCACGCTGGCCCAGTACGGGTTTGCGTTTATTAAGTAATAATCTTTCAGAAAATTATTCTACAAAACATTGCTGGTTTACCCAACACATAAATTATGTAGGTGCCAGCCTACTAATTCAACCCGCGTTGAGTGACAATTAGATCTACTTAAGCGTGGTAATTGCCTAATAGTGGGTACGTAATTACCTCTTTTAGCGGCAATAGATCACAGGAGTTCGATATGAATTAATTTTGTAATTTGAACTATTCTGTGTCTAGTGATCTGCGTCGATTTCGGGAGCTACTTATATGGTCACCAGCGCTTTATAGTATTTTAAGCAATGTAGCATTAGTAGAAAAGCAAAGCAAAATTGTACCTTTAAATATCACGACCATTTATCAACGAAAGAACACAATATATTGCATGTAGTATACAATTTATTGCATGTAGGAAACGTACAAAGAAGCCAAATGTAGCAAGGTCTCAGATCAATACCGGTTCTGGTACAAAAAGTGTTTTACCCATTTGTTTTTGTAACCCCATAACAGAAACAGTACTTACTGTGCCTCTTTGCTTTGGAACCTAAATTGACGGAACCGAATACGCGCGTATTGTGTCGCGAAATAGATTCGAACAAAGAGGCACAATTCGTTTCCCTATTTTTAGAACCACGTCTGCGGCTCTTTTGGATCGTCGTCTCTAGGAATAGTTCCTGGAATTTGTAAAGGATTCAAAGGTGTTTTAGTGGGACTCGGAGCGTAGAAGGGTTGTGATATTTTCTTTAAATTATTTTGCTAGAATATTCTTCTAGTTTTATTTTAGTATTTTTACTTCTAGGTAAAAAAATATTCTTTCAGCTTTGAAATTGTCGTAAGTACCTACGTACTTTATAAAGTCAAACATGTTTGTTTTCTGAAAATAAGGCTTCTGCAATCGATCGATGGAAAGATAATAAATTAAGTTAAGTTAAGTTAAGTTAATTTAATTCATTAATTGGTAAAAAAAATGGTAAAGCGGTAGCATAATATCTTTGTAACTTTTGACGATTCATAAGTACTGTATATAATGGTCTACGTGAATAAAAATTATTCTGATTCTGATTCTGGAATTACATTTTATTGTTATAAATAGTTATTGGTTTATTATAGGCCTAGTCTACGGATTAGGCCTGCATAGAATCTCCCATATTTGATATGAAAAATTATCGTTCGCCTTGACGTTGGCAAAATACCTACCCAAAGGTGGGTGAGGCCATTTAAAAAAAAGTGTAAATCCCTTCACAGTTTTAATATTTACAGCCGGTCGGAGTGCATTTGCGATTCAGTTAATAAGCCTACGCGGCCAGTGCATCGCATCTGGCTCGGCCAGGTATTTCGCAATAAAGTTGACGCCGTGCGCCCGACTGCATTCCGACCCCATAGCTTGGTGGTCCATTGAAGGCATGCAGCAAGAATAGTTCAAATTCCCAACAGTAAGAGACTTTATGTAGGTACTTCATCATAAATTATACCAAGACGGGCATATGAAAAACACGTGTTAAAACGCGACTCATATAAAAGAGCATTTTCTTAGACCATATCGTTTTTTCATGTCCTATTCAATAGTCCTATACATTCATATGTAAAAAAACAAGGATTCGCAGCCCCAAAGCATCATACATCACAAGGGCTGGATCAATACCAACAGATATAATCAGAACGTTAAATATGTTATAATAGTTTAAGCTATGAACAATTTTATATAATAGTGGATAATAGGTAATAAAGAATGTATTATGCATAACAAATTTAAAATTTATAGACCATTTGAAGCCTTTTCTGTTAACTCAAAAATAGAAGATGTTAAATGATAGTAGAAGATAACATCACAAATTGATGTTTAAATCGCGTTAATATTAAGTACTCAAATTTAAGTTGTGTTTAAGTAAACAGTGGTGTGAGCTGTTAAGCTGACAAGTTAGAGGGAAACAGGATCTGAAAGTCCCGTATATTTCACCAACCAGCATCACCCTGCGGCATTAACTGAATTCCTACGGACGTCCACAATACCCCATCAAAGATTCCTGAAGTTCCTATTGTATATCAACATTCTCTTCATCGATTAACATTACATCTCGTGGACACAAAAATTTCGCCGTCGATCGTGTGATATCTGCAATGATCCCGCCCTAATGGGCATACACTCAATTAGGTTTTACTGCCGCGGCGCCGTTCAATTTACCGCCTAACAGCGGCCACTCTCCGCCAGGTACCTATTTATTTTTATTGACTACAACAAAAAAGGGAACAACTTTTGTATCCACAACATTTTCACAATAAACCTTTTGGTTTTTAATATTCCATTGCAGGCTTAGTTCGGAGTGATAAGTTTTTTTCGTTTTAGTTTGTTCGGTCTAGTCCGCCTTATGTGGCTTTGCGAGCTGCACACACTTTTAAAACCTTTGTACGTATGAAAAAACCTGAAGAAAATTTATATTTCCGAGCTCCATTTTTATTTACACTAGCTATTTTTTTTATTTATGATAAGCAGGTGTACTTAAGTATACAGCTATGTTGGTATGAACGGATGAAAACTAAATAGGTATAACAACACCGCCTCAAGACACAGTGAGCTCTTTCTGCGTAGATCGGACCGCAAGTAACAACTAAATATGAGGGTACCCCCGTCAAACTATGACACTAGGACGTCAACCACCTCAGTCCTCCCGTGACAATGGTTGCTGTAAAGCAGCCGAAGCGTCGGGAACGTAAAAACAAAAAATAAACGCGATAGAATCCTTAAAAATAGTTTTATTTCAATAGGTATAACAATTACCTAATTGTCCAAATGAACATTTCAATAATTGAGATTGAATTAGCCAGATGCATGAAAAAAAAACCATTTGTAAACAAAACTCAACTCTTATAAATAGTTGAGTCATTGAATTGGGTTTTTTAGGTACTTATTGAAAGTTACTATATCTACTGTGATAAGGTGTGTTACTCAACTAAACGAAAATAGCCCAGTGCTCGGAGAATATCAATTCAGTTATCGTGAATCATCAATGGATAGCTAGTAACACTTGCTCATTCTAATATTTCCATTACGCGGTCTAACTTTGCTAATAAACGCTGGAACAATAATTGCGAGAGAGTTCCGCGGTCGCGTCGCGGGGGATAGTCGGCGAGGTTCCTACAACTACGACTACATGTTATTATTACCACACACATTTGTTTAATCGGGTGTTTGACTATTCGACTATTCCATGTCGATCGGAGGTTCAAGCCCGGCACATCTGGAATTACTGGATTTCATGTGGGATTCTGTAAACCTGCATGTCTTAGAAACACGTGTGCAGTCCGCTCCGCACTGGGCTAGCTTGGTGGACTATAGCGTAATCCCCTCGCATTGGTGAGGCCCGTGCCCAACAGTGAGACAATATAGGGGCTGGCATTATTATTATTTTTGTTTTAAGTATATGTATTTGTTATAGTACCTTACGTACTTATTAATTCATGACATATTGTCAAATAGTGTTCAAAAATATAACATAATTATAATTTTGAATTAGTTTTCGATATTAAAGGTGGCAATAGCAAGAGCAGAGAGAGAGAGTATGGTCGCGCTCTTTCTCCAACGCACGCGCCACAGTATACCGCAGACGTCGTATTCCTGTAGCTCTACTGTTTTTGTTATTCGTGTAATTTGTGTAAACATCTGTATTTTTGTAGTTTTTAGAGTTAAATTTCAAAGATTGTTTCACTGTTAGCAAGCGTTTAGTTTAAGTATATTATTAGGTCATTAAAAAAGTCTAATACTCTATTGCATTATTTTTGAAAAGAGCTGCGTTTAGCTCTACTTACCTACGTTAAAATTACCTATTGTATGTCTAACATTCCTATTCTGAGTAGCTACGCTCTCTAGCAGGCTTTTGAAGCCTTTGAGTAACTCCATATTAAACCAACTCAAAGGTTAGATAATTATTGACATTTGAACGTTAGCTAACAAGCCTCGTTATTCTATATTCAGTGTGATTAACTTAGAAAAGGTGTGCATCTTTGAATATCTAACAATAGTCTATTGTGAGATATACACTCTATTATAGAGTAAATAAGAACTAGAATTTGAAGCCAAAAAACCATAGGTATTGAGAACATTTCGTCAATACACTGAGGTATTGTTTTTTCTTATTCTTGAGGAACATAAATATTTAAAGTGCACAACTACATATGCGTGTGCACTCGTGCAAAGTCTTTAATCTACACACAATCACTTCTTACTTCCGTGTGCACCAAATAAAAATAAACTAAAATTTATTTCACATTTTATATTAAAATCTTTTCCGTAATAAGTATATTTGTATTTACTATCTCTGTAAACCATAAACCGAGATGAGCAATTTTACTGCGCACTAGGCATACTAGGCTCCTAAAGTCAGAGTTATGGAACAACTGCTCAGCGTGCAAGCAAGATACTATTTAAATTTCAAGCGCTGCCTCTATGAATTCAAAATATGTAGGAGGGTAAAATAGGCAATAGAGTCAAATAGAAACTGAGTTTCGTTCATCTGTACTAAAGTGTATTATATTTGTTTTTTAACGTCATTATTCATTCTGCTATTCGGGGCGGAGACAAATTAAAAAAAAAAATAGGATCATAAATATAGGCCCACCCGTTCTTCAGTTAAATATCAATGCTTTAAAAATGCAATTGAGTAATGATTAAAATTCTCTGGGAAAGTTAAACACCACAGACTCGCGCATGGAATTATATTATGACTGTGACACCGGCTAGGAACTAGAATAATTATTGTACAAGAAAACAATTTGAGCAGTTATGATAACAAGAGGCTGCTCTACATAGAGACACGTGAAAGCTTCATCAGCTACACCGACAAGAATCTTACGATTAAATAAGAAAAATAAATTAGTAATAACTACTGTTTTTGCTTACATGCTTATGTAGGTATTCATTGAAAAAAAAATCAATATTCTCCAATTTATAAATCTTATATGTAAACTGTGAGGGAAACGTAGGGCATAACGCGCTGCTCAGTTTCAGCGACAGCCATTCCCGTAACATATCCAAGTTTCTTGCAGCTTACAACTCAATTTCCCTCTCCAAATCCTGGATCAACAAAGGTACACGCTTTTCAGCTGTTTTATAAATCAACTAGCTTTTGCCCGCGGTTCCATATCTCAGCATCATCTCATATATCTGTGGTCATAGCGTAATGATATGTACTATAATTTTTAGTTTTGACTACACGCTGTTTAATAGTGCGAAATTGGTCCGTTAGTTTTTATTTGAGGCTTGATCAAAAACACAGAAAAATATTAAAACACTTGTTTTGGATTTTTAGACGTCCAAATAGCTTATTGCTACATTTTTTATATTTTGAATGTAGAACACCCAATTAAAAAAGTAAGTATACCTAGATATTATAAAGCCATACTGTAAAGACACGAACCCCGCTTACAGATTAATAATAATTGGAACTTTTTAATGTTTTTCTACAACAATTCTTTATCGTACCTATTCATTATTATTATATAAATGTAGGTTCGGTATTAAAAAAATATATTTTTTAATATAAAAAATGGCAATAGTGATTTTTTAACCATTATATTTTATTGTCATATTATTATCGACATTCTGACTTCACACAATGATCACAAATACGGTAAAGAATCGCAAGTTCAAAGCTTAGTGTACCCTTTCTGAATCACTCTGTATAACATTTCCATGTCGAGTCAAGTAAGGATAATTTCGAGACTTAAAGTATGAATCTGTGCTTTTATATCATAAGACCTTAGAACATTAATCCGCGACATGTTCTGCCTCCAAACATTATTACTTGTTAATGTTCCCTTTAATCGTACGTTCATAAGGCGACAGGGTAGCGTGACGCGGGAACGATTACGTCACTCGACGTCACCAAAATGGGTATGGCGGTCATAAAGTCGAAGTGGGCTCGGCGCGGGTAGGTTAGGCATAGGTACATGACGGCAGCAGCTCAGGTAGCCTAGAATCAGCCGCGCGAACTGGATACAGACGTCACACCTAAGAGATTACTTCCTACGGAATAGACGTGTACTGACTAGCCGCGTAGCCTCGCAAGGCTGCCTCTGTTCTCTGAGTTCATTCAGTCGGTTGGCTCATGCGGGTTAAACGTTCTTGCTACTTCGCCCGAGCACTGTAATTTTGTATTTTGCGTCGATGCCAGCCCGTCAGTTGTCTGTCAACTGACCGTAAACTGATTTCTAAGGATGAAATCGAGGCTACCGCACGCGGGATGTGGTCGAGCGAGGATCGCGAGGTGAGCAGTCAGTCAGTACACAGCTAATGACGTAGCTATCTGTATAGCTGCATGTTAACGGCATAAGCTATTGAGTTTCTTGTTTAAAAAGTAAAATTTTGCTTGTGGCCGAATTACTAAAACATAATATTGTAGTGAAATTATATTCAGTAACATAAATTATTATAATGTTTATTCAATGAAAAAAGCGGGCGGGTAATACTCAGAGATATATGGTATTTCAAATAATACCTCGTAATTTGTATAACAAGTGAACGCCACACAAACGTATGCGTAAAGTGTCAAAGTTTCGAACGGTAGCTGTAAATAGTGATTCGTCCTCGGAGCATAGGTGTCGCGGTGTTATACAAGTCACTGGGGCCCAATGAGCGGCGAGATTTACCGCGGTCAAACTTAGACGTGTCTCTCCAGGGAAGATCACACATAGGTTGAACGCAGGCGACGGCTTTTTGTCTGATACCGATTTTCATCCGACAAAGGAAGGCATTAGTCGGTAAGAAGCGGTGTCTGATTTTATACTGACTCAACGCACATGTCCTAAATACCCGCCGACAGTGTTTAGCGCGTGTATAGTTGTATGTTCTATCCTTCTTTTTGAGTTAAGCATAATTATCTTTAAAACCTTTTCAAGCATTGTCATTATAGCGTAACGTTTACGTAAGCGATAAAGTTACAGTTTCATTAGGATGGAGCGATGTGCCTAAACCACATACACACCTAACTAAACACAGAATTGACTTAATATATACTCTTACCTATACCCGTTATGTGGTAAGTAGAGCTAAAGAGACAGTTGAGCAATATTACGTGGGTCGATAAAGAAAAAACTATTAGCGGGTCTAAATGCTATTATCTTATATGATATTGCATGTATTAAGAAAAAAAACATTTTTACTAAAATATCAAGTGCGAAGACAGAAGGTACGAAATGAATAGGACTCTACTTTTATGGAATAAAGTTTCACACTAAAGTCAATAGAGTGTATATTTAGTAAAGGGGAGGCAGCTGCAGTACAGACGTAAGAATTCCTACCAGCAAACATTATTTTTTTTCGTCCTCATAAGTGGTCGTTCCTGAAATGTTTTGAAATCCAAACAAATCCAACAGTGAAGATCTACATGAGCCTGAGTTTAGCTTTATATGAAGGCTTTTATGGAAATAAAATGGTCTTAGCCTCTTACACAGCGGTATACAGCACAGCTGCAATTTTGTCGTACATGTAAAGCTTGAAACACACGCGCAGTCGTTTGTGCTACATTTAGCGTCTATGGTTTACTACTAAATTAGCATAGTTGCGTTTTAGTGATGCAAATTAACCTGCAGGTATAGGCAAATATACCTATAATAAAAATTGGATTGTTTTTTTTTTCAAATAAGACGTTAGTGTTTGGTACTATTATTTTGTCGATTGAAAAACATATAACCACATGTTTTGATAATTATCTATGCCAACAGAAACCACTGCATGGGTTTGGATGAACCTTTTGATCTGTAAACTACCGGGATTACATTTTCTTACAATATGCTGTCTGCAAAATCAAAATTTCCAAAATTAGCAGAATGGGCATTTTTATCGATTTTATTTCAGAAATATTAAATGTTCAGACATTATCAAGTTTAAGTTGTATTACTCACTGAGTCTGTACTCCGCTTAAAACATGGTCCGTTGTTTTGGCTGTCATCCAAGTGCTTGTTAAGGAGGCTGGGGAATTTCGCGGAGCTACCATTGTTTCTTGTTGTGTGCACAGAGCGGCGGCAGACGCCCTCTAACTGTGTATGCAATGGACCGCTTGTCTTAAATTAAAAACATTTCAATCGCAGATGTAAATATATTATTAAGTATCATGCTTCTGCTGATATTTTCAAATTCTGTAATTATTGGTTCAATAACATCGGATATGGCCCAAATAGCAGCAATAGTGAATAAATTTTGGTAAACTTGGGGTCGAGTCACCTTCGTCCGTAGGAGAATTAAATACCCTCGAGATACCCTACACGTGACCCTGGGTGGTGCCAACTAGGTGACAACTCTACTGGTGGTAGGCTTCGGCCGTGGCTAGTCACCACCCACTGAACAAAGCCATGTCGCCAAGCGGCCTAGCCGTGTTCCGGCATGATGTTCGGTGTTGCCATTCATGGATGGCGGGTCAGATCAGCTGCGCTGCATGTGCCTAGTGAATGTAGCGTCTCGATCTACTGCCGCCTTCCTACCTAGGCAAGTATGCTCCATCGTAGATCTCATTATCACTTACCATCAGGTGAGATCGAGATCAAATACTTGCCTATAATGTAATAAAAAAAAAAAAAAAACTACAATCTAAGCATTTAAGGCTCACAATATGTCAACGATGTGCGCCTGCCCTTATCTGGCCACAAGCAAAACATTTTAACTTAACTGCTTCATACATAATTAAACATTGCATTAGTTAACGTGTTCCTCCCTTGCAAAACTGCTATTTAAAATGCCGAATTACGCCATCTAGCGGATAATCTTGCTTTCGTGTTCGCAAAAGCCGCTTTTTTAGCTAAGCTAAAAGTGGTAACCAGGTATGTAGGTTAGTTAATACTAGGTAATATTTAACAATGATTGTAAGATAATATTGCATTAGCAGACTGAAGATATTGTTTATCTTTTAGGAATAGAAAGACAAAAATGTCTCGCGTCCTTTGTTTTGTAATGTCAGGTCTGATTAAATTATGTATAAAACGTAACTAGATCCTCAATCCATGCATTTACGTACTAAGTAATTAAGTAAGTATATTATTTAAAATACATCAAAACTGTTTGCAAACCACTTTTAAATCTATCTAAGATATAGATGTCCTTGTAATAAATTAAATTCTAAATCGACTGAAACATCTAGCTAATGGAAAAACGAATCTGCGCAAAGATGATGTGTCTCGTGTGTATACGCACCGCGATACAACTTCATTAACTCTTTTCACTAACAGATGTAGAAATTAATATTTATAACATATTGTTATTTCTTTAATGTGTAAAATTCAATTGGGTTATGATTTAAAATTGACCTTCGTCCGTAGGAGAATTAAGTACCCTCGAGATACCCTACACGTGACCCTGGGTGGTGCCAACCAGGTGACAACTCTACTGGTGGTAGGCTTCGGCCGTGGTTAGTCACCACCCACTGAACAAAGCCATGTCGCCAAGCGGCCTAGCCGTGTTCCGGCATGATGCTCGGTTGCCATTCATGGATGGCGGGTCAGATCAGTTGCGCTGTATGTGCCTAGTGAATGTAGCGTCTCGATCTACTGCCGCCTTCCTACCTAGGCAAGTATGCTCCATCGTCACTTACCATCAGGTGAGATCGAGATCAAATACTTGCCTATAATGTATAAAAAAAGAGCTCCCAATTCCCAGTTATACATAAAGAAACTATGCAAAATAAATATTTCCTTTCTAAAACAGTTCTTAGATTTAACTTCAAAAAATTGCTCAGAATGGTATCTGCAGACAGTAAATACGAATCTTATTAAGGTATTGATGGGAGATATATATATTTTTCAAGTTTAAGTATTTAAGTATTAAGCTAAAAGTATAATAATTATTTCAAAACATGTAATATTAAGCTTCTGAGAGGTTAAATAGTTTCCACGGGAATCGTCTTATTTCCCCCTAATTATTTGTTAGCTTTCTGTACGGTGAGGTATTACTTCCCGAGGCCAAATTCCGCATTAATCACACTTCGTCTTCCTTACATCACGGTGACCAATCTACCCTATTCCATCAGTTCGGGTTTTATAGCTGCGCTCTAATTATGGTTTCCGCAAATAGATAATTGCATTGAAATAAAACTAATTTTATTGGTTTATTTTATGTTTTTACGTTCCCGACGTTTTGGCTGCTTTACAGCAACCATGGTCACGGGAGGACTGAGGTGTTAAACGTCCTAGTGTAATAGTTAGAACTGGGGTACCTTCATATTTAGTTGTTGTTTGTGGTCCGATCTACGCAGAAAGTGCTCACAGTGTCTTGAGGTTTGCAATGGTGCGCTTGGTTTCGGATTTAAATATATTAATTACTGGATCCCGTGAATGGATCCCGATGAATTAATATACGGGAATATTACACATTGAAATAAACTAATTTTAATCTGCATATTAATATTAAAATTAGTTTTATTTCAATGTGTAGTATTCCCGTAAATATAAGAAATCAATAATTGCATGTTACAATTTTGACACAGCCATTTTAACAAAGCTACAAACGAATGTGCTAATTGCTTCACTTTTGTATCTGCCACTTTAAATCCATATAAATGGGACCAATTAGGTGAAGATTGGGCGGATTTCAAGCAAAGTTTGCTCGTGGCCACGTGGCTTAAAGACAGTTTTAATTATTTCCAATTACCACCATACTCAAACAGCAGGACACGGAATTATACATACCGAGTAAACATAATAAACAGACATACAGTCGCAAGAGTGATCTTATAAGGTTTTCATTTTTTCCTTTTGAGGTACGGCAACCTTAAGGCCTCAGCCTCGAATTTAGCGGGCAGCGGGGCGGCGGAGGCTGAGGCTTAATTAGAACACATTGATACAAAAAAAAATCAGTAATGACATTATTTTACACAAATAGTCGGGATAAACGTATACTTATTATATTTTATGATAGTTTTATTCCTTAATTCATAGTTAGTGCTTAGTTACTTTGAATACACACATCTAAATAAATACATACCGCCAGACAAACCCACCAATTACACCAACACCAACACACGGTCCCAACCTAGCAACGCTTGGATTATGGACACCATACAATGGACACGGGGCGAACTCAGTATAAATTGCTTATAGAGATATTAGACATCCATGACTTGGGTATAAACATTCGTGCACATCACACAAAGTTTTTCTCAACCAGGATTCAAACCCAGGACCCTCGGCACGGAAACCAGGATCTAGTGATGGGTATTATAAGACGTAGCTACTTTTAAGTTTTTTTGGCCTCAAGTACCATTCGCACTCAAACGTTTTTATAGCTCATTCATTTGTATAAACGAGACAGTAAGAAATCCTTATTTGATTGAATCTTTCCTTACATCGTCCTCCAAGCTATTCTCCGTCGCCAACTCACTCCGTGAATTTGAATTTTATTCCAATCATGGTAACCGATTCCAATGAAAACGTCACAGTTACCCGGCGGAGTCGGTAAGCAAACGCAGTCAACACAATCGTGTAGGTATTCAATTTGTGTGGGATTACTTTTACTTTCGTATTCGGGGATTTGGTTCAATAAATCCGTAATACCCTCATTTTGATACACAACGATTACTCCCGCGAATGTGTGTGTCAAACGTTTGTAATACAGGGGACCTAGATCAATGTCGCTCAATGAAAAATGTTGTGTACAGGCCAGTCGGGCGGATTGATGACCTGAAATAACTTGGTGAAACCGGCTGATAAATGTTGGCACTATGTGTACCAATCATGTAGATACCAACATTCTATTCAATTATGTACTTATACCATATTTAGCCGTGAAGCAACGCAAAATGTGGTGTTGTAAGTTTAACACTGTTTATTCTGGGTCTGGATTGGATGATGATTTCAGTGTAGTTTTTATTTTGATACCTGATGAAAAAGTATTTGGTGATAATTATGTTTCACTGAAGCTTTTTAGTGCTTTTAAAATTAATATTATATACGTTCAATTAAGGGCTATAATATTATACATACCCGATAACTATTCAGATGGGATTTATTTAAGAAGTGATAGCCAAGATAGTAGAACGGTAGCCTCGGTAACGAGGATCGAAGGTTAAAACCCCGGCTCGCATCTCTGGCATTTCTGTATTACATGTGCGAATTTCATTTTCAATCATGATTATCACTTTTTAAACAGTGACGGAAAATATCGTGAGGAAACCTGCATATCCTGAAAATCCCTCGAAAGACTTGTGTAGTCCGTCAACCCGCACTGGGCTATGGTGGACTATGGCCTAATGCCCCTCGCATTGATAGGAGACCCGTGCCCAACAGTGGGACATTAAAAAAGCTGGTATTATTGTTTAATAATATTGAATAAAAATGGTACAATACCAATTGTATTAATTAACATAGAGTGAAAACTAACATATAATAGACGATACCCTTACTAACGTACTTGTTTATAATGAATGCATAGTACTTACTTCTACTACGATTAACGTACAGGAAGTAGGTTTTGGCAAATGCTCAAACATTAGCTCAGAGCAGTAGATCCGCGTCCGACAGTTTTCATCTACCTAATTGAGGCTAGCCAGAATCCCGCTACGCGCTCGGATCCGACCTGCTGAACTATTGACACGAATCCACCCCTTGCAAGCATTCGGTTTAATTAGTGGAGTTAACAGATTTTAGTAGTCGCTACCACTGCAGTTTGGTCTTTGTACCTAAGTTTCAAGCCGAAGATCAGGTAGAGTCGAATAAACCTACGCTAATCAGCAGATATAACACGAGGGTTTATAAGTACTTAATTCAGTTCGATAAACAGACGAATACTAAGCTCTAGTTAGATATTTTACTCCTACTTTGCGGTTAGAGACGTCGATATGAGATCTTAAATTTTCAGTTGCGTAAGTTTAGTGTTGTGCGATCATATTCAAAAAATGTATACTTATTCCCAATGCTTGAGATTAATAACGCCTTATTTTACGGTTCAAGTAGATATTACTTACTTAATCTAAGAGAACCCTTTTTCTTCTAGCTCATATTTTCGGATAATGTGCTTCGTAAGTTAGGGTCGTCCTCAATTCTGTCGCGTCGCGGCCGAGTAGCGATAATTCTGCGAAAATGGCCGCCTTGTCGGCGGCAGCGCTCTACCGCGCGCCTGAAATAATAGCCACATTATGATTTTAGACAGTTTTTTCTGCTGAATGCGACGCAAAGTGAACGTTCGCGTTTGTCTGCCCTGAAAAGTGACATCCGGAAGTACGTAACGCAGGTCGGTTGTAACTAATGTTGACAACAACATCAATATTATTTTTATTCTATTGCAGCACTGCGTCTATTACTTACTTGCTTTATGACTTCTCGCTTGCCTACGAAATACGAAACGTGGGTTATTCATTTGTGTCAAATTATCGTGTTTTGCTGTTGTAATATAAATAATAAAATAGGGCTTAAACCAGTTTAATCAGCTTTTTATTGAACAAATTAATATTCAGCACGCAATTTAGGGATCAAGTCTGATCCAACTACATAATAGTAGTTATGAATTATTTGAAAATTAAAAAGATAATATACTTATTAATTACTTTTAATTTGGCCTTTGAAAAATGCAAGAACCGGTGGAGAGCCTTCGTAAGTAATTCATCCTAATGGCCATAGATCTGAACATGGAGGAGACCCTTGCTCAAGGTCTAAATAATGACAGACAATTATTAAGAGAGTCAACAATAATTATTTTTATAAAAATAAAATTACAATTACTAAAACAATACAGAAAAAGTCAATGTCAGTGTATCATGGTCAGTTAAAACATATCTTTAACATTAATCGATTATTATAAGTAAATTTTAATAGCGAAAATAGCGAAGACGTTCTCATAATTAATGTGCCCTCACCCACCCCTAGCGCTATAAAAGCAGCATAGGAAAGATATAACTCATTTTTAATTTATATCTTAAGTTAAATACTTAACTAAGTACCTACTTATGATGAACTTGCCGGTACCTTAATAAACATTATATAAGACCCTATGAAATCAATTTCAATTTCATCTAAATTGATAGAGGGCGAGCCGATCTCTGTAGTAACACGTCTCTCCGAGTGACAGGCGCAATCTGTTTCCAAATAATTACTTCTGCAAGCTGGCACGGAGGAAATTAATTTCTTTGTTACTTCAAAACACCAATAGACGCTTATTATTTGGCAATTTAATACTCGAGTTGACCAATAGGATCGGAATGACTTTTCAAGCGTAGATCTCTTAACAAAAAAAAAATAAAAAAAAAAATATTAATTGGGAGTCTCTTATCTCAATACTAGTTAGTTATATAATAGTAATAATATCGCCAGATGAACACACCAACTATACGGTCACGCACTAAGCAACCCTTGTATTATTGGTGAAATGGACTGAGGATGAACTCAGTATACAATCCTTATATAGATTGTTACGCAAGGCTACACTATGGAAACCGCCGAGGCATGCATTGACCCAGAACAACATCTCAACTGCACCATCAGCGGCACGAGGCAGCATTGAGGTCAATGGATGACCACGAGCCTCGTGGGGCCGCGCCGCCACGGCGGACATTCTTGGGTCTCGCATCGACCATTAATCACCCCTAGTTTAATTAGAATAAAATAGTTTTGTAATTCTTTTAATAATTAAATTCTATTAAAATAAAATATATTTTTCTGCATCCTTCGGCTGTAGCTTACGTAATTAGATATTAAACGTCCATGACTCGAGTACAAACATTCGTGCTCATCACACAAAGTTTGTCCCTACCAGGATTCGGCAAGTCAGGACCCTCGGCACAGAAAGCAGGGCAGCAAGCACAAACTAAGCACAAGCTAATCTGGCCATCATATACTATTACCTGTATAGGTTTTAGCACGGCCAGACAAAAACCTGTAGTACGAATAGTTTTTGTGGCCATCGGGTCGGTATTGGAGATACACATGGCTGTCAGATACAAGTGATGTGAAAACAAAATTCTGAACCCCAAACTGGTTTACCGTAGCAATCGGAATTCAGATTTCAGAGAATTAAAAAGCAACAATTCTGACAAAGCTGCCGCAGATGAGCACGCTGTATGTGTGTAGTGCGTTTATATGTGAACGTACGTGTATAGATGAATGTATGTGTAAGGAAGGACTGAGAGAGAGATAGTTTGAGTGAAGATGTAGGTAATATATGTGAGAAAATGACTAGCGCGCATTAAGAAATAATTTACACCCATCATCACCAATCAACCTATGAACCTCCTGGTTTACTAAGTAAATCGCTCGCCACGAAAAGTGTTGTCAAATAGAGGGTGCACACTGTACACGAATAAAATAGTATCATTCAAACCTCCCTACACACACGACCCAAAGATATAAAAACATCGCAATGGCTCCAAGAAAATTCTATAAAGTGGTTATACTTTGATGAAAATAAAAAATGATTTACCTCAAGCAGTCGGCGCGACCGCAATCCCCACCCCACGAACGCACTGGAGCTTAGTTACGTAGAGCGTGCCTGATAAGTCCCACTTTGCTCTGATTTGTGGCTCACCGCACCACCCAAATATATTTTCATCAACGTTATTTATACCAACAAGTTATTTTTATGACATTCTGAGGGGAGCACAAAACGCGATAAATGTCTTACAAGCGTTTGAAAAAATACATACATATGTAAGACCTTTTCTCGGGGAAACTCTTTGGTAAAAAAAATGGTAGAGGCCAGAATCTGGATATGATAAGAAGGTACATTGAAAGTGATAGATTGTATAGTTAAGGATGAGCATAGAATGGAAGGAAGACTAGTGCATGCAATATATTTATACAACAATGATATATCTATACATATAAATAAAATTGGAGTGTCTGTTTGTAATATTAAAATAACCGCTTTTTACTAAGTGCATTTGGATGTATACACGTTACCTATACCGAAACAACATTTTTTACTATTTTTGTCTGTCTGTCTGTCTGCCTGTTTGTTCCGGCTAATCTCTGAAATGGCTGGACCGATTTTGACGGGACTTTCACTGGCAGAACGCTGATGTAACAAGGAGTTACTTAGGCTACTTTTATTTTAGAAACAAAATAGGAACTCACGAAAAAAAAAACCAATGTTGCAGCGCAGCGCCTGATTAGGTTTGATAGCAACAACCTGCAATGCGTCCCGCGGGCTCAGAATGGGCGAGCAGGCTGTTCTCAACGCTTGTCTTTGTTAAATACCACGCGGACGAAGTCGCGGGCAACAGCTAGTCTATATATATAAATCAAAATCGAAGCATGACACTAGGATGTCAAACACAGTCCTCTCGTGACCATGGTTGCTGTAAAGCAGCCGAAACGTTACGTAGTTATACGTTAGTTACATATAATTACAGTCTAATTTAGCTTGCAATCGTGCAGGTTTCTGAATTTGTTGATCCTAATAGCAATACATTAATACTAAAATATTCTTACAAGTATTTTAAATATAAAGGCAGTTTTATGTTACTTAACTTAGTTATAAGAAAAAATACATTTTGTGTCAGGTTTAACTGATCCCTTACAAATTTTATTAGTGTTAACATTTCATCCAATTTTGTGAGATGCTCAAAGTCCCATTGAATTCGACGATTCAAGGTGCCGTTAATTGAATGAAGCAATTCACGAGACAAAACCAGAAAGTCAAACGCTGGGAAATGATTGGAGAAAGAATAAGAGATTGTTCATGCCGGACGCTAATTGTTAGTTACGAATCCAAATAAACGGCGCAGCGAGCACCAAACATACTTTTGTCCTGAAACCGAAATTGCTTTATAACTTGATGTTTAATAACTTCCCTGAATTAAAGCCATAGTTGCAAAAGCAAGAAACAATGACGAACAGTGGAATTGCTGGTTCAATCTGCTTCAGCTCCTAAAGCAAAACCTGCAATAATAGATTTTAACATGAAGAACACAACTACAAATCAACTCTGACGATGGAATATCCTATTTCGCTCGGCTTTGTTGCATTCAGTGTTCGCTAAATTGTAGGAGCGGTTAAATCCTGTACTTGCGTTATTGTATTGTGGCTCAAAACGCATTTGAACGTGGAACTGTGAATCTATTATTTATGAGAGACGTCGCTACGCTGTTAAATAAGATGTCTGTTAATAGCCGACTAACACTAGTCTTAAGGAGTAAACAATAGCTTTGCATTATATGTTTTGCGTAGTTTTGGACAAATATTATTAAAATGGGTTATCGTTAATCTTGACACATAAAGTAATAGAGTACTGTTAAAGTTAAGGATTTAATCAGTATACTACATGTTCTAAACTCATTCAGGTGTACGTTTGCCAACTGCAAGGAAAGCAGTTATTATAATTTGATGCTCAGCTTGGTATCGACATCAGTAAGATAACCACGTACAATACATTAATATTGCAAACCGGTTTTGGGTAAAGTTTAGGATATACTGCTCCCAAGTCGTTTGGATCACAAAATACATAGCAACAAGACGTATATACCCGGCCATGTAATGATCGGGAGGCATGTGCGAGATAAAGTAAATTATGATGCGGATGGTTAAGATTATCATGAATTTATTACAAGCGCTCGATGGAATGCTCTTGAATATTATATGCAGAGCGGTACACTGCACCATAATATATCTCACTAATATTATAAATGTGAATGTTTGGATGGATGGGTGGATGGGTGTTTGTTACTCAATCACGCCAGAACGGCTGGACGGATCTGGATGAAAATGGGCAGAAAGATAGATTATAGTCTGGAATAGCACATAGGCTTTTTATCCCTGTAAAATGTATGGTTCCCGTGGGATAGATTTGTTTTAATTTTTCATGGAGCAAAGGATCGACATGATTTACAGAAAAGGACATAGAGGAAAAGGACATACTTTTTAATAGCTGGAAACACCGCGGGGCGCAGCTATCTAATATAACGCAAAACCTATCGAGAAATATGTTTTAGATATGTTGTTTCGTCTGAGTGCTTGTATATATATATATATACGATATCTCTATTTTATGTTATATAATGTGTAACAAAAATATTTTAACAGGGCTAAGTAGGTTATAAAGATAATATTCCAAAATAATGGACATTAAAAAAATTACACCCTGTACTGAGTGCATGGTTAAAGGCTACTAGGTCGCCTTGTTAAAAAAAACAAACATTATTTACACAATTATGTTATATATCAACGTGATTTATATAACTTGCCAATCATCGGCTGAAATATTGTATACTATTTTGTTATACATGATATACAAAACTTGATGAAATGTTTATCCGATCCGCGATCGAAAGCTTGAGGTTCCGTTAAGAGATTAGGTCTCTATTACTCGGCGAACCCTCAAGAGTTTAGCAAATAAATAGCTCGGTCGTTAAGTAAACTCGGCCGTGATTGCAGCCCTGCGTTGGTTGTTGTACATTGAGACACGCAGACAATCCTCCAAGCTAGGGATTGGAAATAAACGTGGGTATTCTATTTCCCCAGACTTGCGGAAATAACTAAAGTTTTGAGACGTGTTTTATTTTAATGCTGACTTATTTTGCTACCACAAGTTTTTTGCATGAAATTGCGTACCATCTAAGTAAACCTGCGGTTTAATTGCAATCATTTTCAGAAACTCATTAATAGTTGTAAGTACGTCTCACCGCAAAATCAAAGGGCCGTCGAGGGGGAAATAGTTAGAGGAACTAATTTGAACCGTCCGCGACGATTAATGTCCGTTGATCTGATTTACAATGCCGAGAGCACGAACATTACTATTGTGCATTAACCATTTTGATTTATTGGACAATTAATTTTAAATCCCTTAATTTTAAGGCATGATTTGTTTAATCTCATTCAATAGAGATGTTAAGAGTATATAGTCAGCTGTCACATTCTCACGGGTTTTGAAGTGATAATACCCGTGTGACAGTAATGATGGAAATGGATTAGGGTTTAGAAGCGACTCGTAGATGATGGGATAAAACAGGTTGGAGCCAATCAAATACCTGATGCACAGTATTCTCCTACGGATCATCCGTAGATTTAAAAAAAAACTAGTTTGCTGTGTGGACACACACTCATCCCACGAGCTGGTACTCGATGCTTAATTAGTAATAAATTTATCTTTATCACGATGTAGTAAGTAGGTGAGTGCCTAAAATCTGACAACATACACTAGCGCCATTTAATTTAGACATCAACATTTTCCAAATATAGGACAACATAATAATGGATATATTCATACATATTGAATGTTCCAAGTATGTCCTATTCAGTATTAGTGAGTTTGTTAGTATCACTTAGCTTTGACACAGAAAACAACTCTTAAAGAATGTCGTGTTTTCATAAACTTTGATCTTGACTACTTGGAAAAGTCCTTGTGAGATCGTAAAGGGCGTATCCCTCAGCAAATCAGCGAAGTCATTTTCCATCTGTAGATGCCGTGTGAGTCGCTTGTTGACAGTTGCGAGGGGCGGCGCGGACACGTGTCGATTCAGACGCACTCTTCAAGGTGCGTTTATTTACGTTCCTTTAGAAATAGGTGATGCGTCGCGTTCACGCCTTTCGACGCGGAAAAGGGCTTATTTTCTCACACATTTCCTTTTTCAAATGCTGCCGAGCGATGGGTTGTTTTGTAAGGAAAATATCGTGTTGACAGTTCTTTATCATTGATGATATAACATGTGAAGAAATACACACATAAATGCAATGAGGGGTATATATGCAATGATAGCTAGTTGGTTAAAAGTTCGCTTTTGCAGTGTGCAGATGTTTTCGAATCTAAAGAACGATTATCACTTGCTACTTGGTATAGGGAAACATAAACTCTACATGTCTTTCGAAAGACGTTTGGGGTTCACCAACCCAACAGGCGAGAGTGGTGAATTTTGGTATTGGATTATGTATGACCTGAATGATTTGGGCCATACATAGCCCAATAAAAAAGGGATTCGGCCGAGGCATAGATGAAAATTAGGACAAAAGTATGTTATGTGGGTACCAACTCTAAAAGAACATGTAGGTAGGTATGTCATGGGTATATGCACATAAACTAGGTACTTTTATCGTTGTAGATCATGCGGGTATAGCCGCGTATGAAGCTATTTTAATAAATCTCATATTCACAGGCTTAAAGCTCACTCTAAATAACGAAATAGCAGGTTTACATACATCGCAGCTCTCGAGAAACCTCCGCTCCATGCACGAAAGCGATTCACAAGGTTCGCTTCGTTTGCTTCAACTCGTCTGCAATCTTGTATCTCCGGTATTTAAGTGTTTGACCTCCCTTCGCCCAAATGAAGCTCACGAACATGTCTCCCATCGTTTCATGTGTCTTCATTTCACTCTTATTTCATACACATTAAGGTTTATATTCGACTATCAGTGGGAAATAGGTAAATTTGTGAGCGGGGGCACCTTTTGTATTTCTTTTTCCGTTTTTTACTCCACGGGAGAATTGCTGGAATCCGAGTCCATACTTGCAGGAGAGGGAAGATGTACTGAATATCTACATCGTATGCTCATTTTCTGTTGGATGCGGGGCGTCTCGAGTGGTCGCCTCCTTTGCCTTTGATGTTTTGAGCGTGTGATATATATGTAGAAGTCTTTCAATTAAAAATTAAGTTGTACACTGTTGTCTTACGCACACACGTAATGATGCGGACGTAGTTATCTATAATTACAATTAAACTGTGTTTGATACAACTAACTATATTGCTATGCTTACATATTTCGGGGAACCCACGAATAAGAACATGAAAAGGGCGGCAATATATTTCGAATTTCATAGGTAGGTTGTACTCACTGTCTTCACATAATTATAGCAGATATTTGGTAGCTAGTAAGTCAATGTTATTACCTCTCGACTACACTGTGCCCTTAAAATGAAATAGGTGCCTAATGGAAATCTACATCACAAAAATATTCAATAAATTTAATTACCTACCTATATTATAATAGGAAGTATAATATATATCTAACCATAATAAAGGTAAGTAGATATATTAAGTTGTATAGGAGGTTATGTAATAGGATACTTTCCATAAATACACTCGACCCGCCCGCTAACGAGCCTGCTATGAATATTCCTGATTCCTTGCATATTCAACAGGGCATGAATCACAATACTTTTAAACTTAATAAAAGTCGCGGTAAATTTATTTTTATACATAGATACGTATAAAAACATAAAGAAGAAATTATTTGGAGATTTTTTTAACAATTAAAAAAATACCTTTGGAACGTTCTATCTATAGGAAAAATGTAATGCAACAATATTTTAAATATATTTTTTTCAGAATTATAAGTTAGTGTCTTTACAGTAACTTCCTTTAAATAAAAAAAAAATAAAAAAAACTCGATGATTTTGTCAGTTCTCTGCTCTCTATAGAATTATTTATTCCACTTTTCTCGATTGTATTGCTTATCCTACATCTTTGTCGTTATGGTAAATCTAAATACCTTCATATACTCGCATAGTATTATATTAGCACAATGCTGAGAAATTGGCAGAAACCCAAAACGACAGCGGTATTATAGTTTACTGGGGCGTGGGATTCTTAAGATAGTCTCAACATTGCCATCCCTTATTTAGAAAATCTCCAAAATAACTTCACAAATCCCTGAAACCAATTTTATTTAGGTACTCCATCTGTCATTAGGGTAATAAAACGTAATTATTGGTTAATGCAGCAGTGATGGCCAAGTTCAATCATATTTTCAACCACGATTATCACTTGCTAAACGGTGAAGGAAAACATCGTGAGGAAACCTGCATGTCTGAGAGAACCCCTCGAAAGATGTGTAAAGTCCGCCAACCCGCACTGGGCCAGCGTGGTGGACTATGGCCTAATCCTCCTCGCATTAAGGGTTGGCCCGTGCCCAGCAATGGGACATTAAAAAGGGCTGGTATTATTATATTATTATTATTAGTTAATGAGTTACCCTTGTCATAGGATAATTAGTCTCTTATAGCACCTAATTATATTTCTACTTGATACAGATATACTATTGCGTGGTTGTAATAACTAAAAGGGACTGTCTCTAGCCACAATTGTGTTACAATAGTTACTTAGTGTTAAATTGGGTTGTCCCGGACTACGGGAACGTTTATGAAGTAGTTCTAATGTGGGTAAATCAATGAACCCAAAATAAAAATACTTGTGTGTCTATCAAATGCTAGTAGAAAATTTAAAAATAATTCTTTAGCTCTTGAGTACTAATATATTTATAAAAAAAATATTAAGAAAACTCATTTAATTTTGTATTGGGAAAATTGAACATCGCCGTGAAGTTGAATATAACATAATATATATGCTCCACACTGACGTATCTACAGGGCGTGCTTATCACACAGAGTTTGTCTCTACCAGGATTTGAACCCGGGACCCTCGGAACGGAAAGCAGGAGCACTACCAACTGCGCTAATCAGGTCTTCAGTCGATATAACTATTATTATGGTTTTATCAGGTACCTCGACGGTACCTACCTATTATTTAGACTAAAGGTTTATTTAGCTAAATGTTATGAGTCTTCAAAAAATAATTTTAATAATGTGTGGTCACCGCCCCAACTAAGTGTCTTAATAGAGAAGTACAGCTATTAATGAGTACAAAGTGCGTCATGGCAATTTAGCCTTTATTCTTGTTCAGCTAACTAATATATTGTGTTATTCATGAAGCGACGTCTGTTTTAAGTATAAAGTTTAGATGGAAGTTTGTCTCCTCCGCGGAAGGTGCCCTGAAGGCACTACAATGAGTGGTGGTATCAAGGTTATTTCAGAAAGGAATTTTGAAAGAATCAACACTTATAAAAGTATAAAAATCTACCCTTATATCGGTATATTAGAACCTAAAAGTACGCATCAATGACTGCGTAACGCCTTATGTACTACTGTAGGTTGAATTTAAAATTAATTGCAGCATTTAAAAAATAAGTCTCTATAATATGTATATAAAAAACAATATTTTCACGACATATTAAAATATTGTCTTTTATATAGTTCATAGAGAATAATTAATATGGTATTTTTTTCAGTCAATCCAATCCAATTTATAGTGTTTAATTTTGAATATTGTCATATTCTCTATATAGCCACTGTGTATAATTTTCATTTAGAGAGAGAGAGAGAGAGAGAGTTAGAGTTCGTTTATTATTTACATTCTATGCTATTGTTCCCAGTACAACGGCAATAGGCTCACCCCCTATATTGCATTGCGACCAAATATCATCCACGAACAGGCATGCTAGTTATTTTTCGACGTTATTCGAGAGATATAGAATGATTTTTATATAACGACTAATTACGCAAGCCTTTATAAGAACGAACACAATTCCAAGCTAGTTACATCCACATCGATATCTTTAAAGTAACAAAGAAATTAATTTCCCCCGTCTCGGCTCTCCGAAGTAATTATTTGAAAACAGATTGCGCCTGTCACTCGGGGAGCCGTTGTGTTCCTTACAGACACTCGTCTCCTATAATATTTTAATCATTTTACCAGTAGCGAACGGGATTTAAGATTATTAAAATAGTTTTCCTGTAGATAATTTTAGTATCACATAAACAAAAAAAGCCGTGATGCGTTTAAGTATTTATTGCAGTACTTTTCATTAACCAACATAGCCCAATGGTTAGAGGGGTAGCCTCCACAATCAAAAGATTCCGGGTTTGATTTACACCCTGGCTATTAAACTATTGCCGCGAGCCAAGCTTTGGCTTATAGGTAGACTTGTAATAAATCATAAATGAAGTTCCTATATATAATTGAAAACGTATGAATCAAGCTCATTCTTGAACTTGAAATATATAATTGTGTATCTACCTTGGTAGTGACCAGTTCCGATAGGCAATTGAGTACCAATATCACAAGACAATAGATCAATTATGTCACAAATAAATTGTTATGGATATGGTTGTAACATAATATCAATTAACAAATAGTCTCCGATAATAATTTAGGCACGTACTTATTTCCACACAAGGTATAGTATATGCGGTGTCTATTACCTTTGTTCATGTTATTGAAGCTCCCACTTATAATAAATAATTAGAATTATGATATAGGGCTTGTATACATAGCCTATTTTACAAAGCAAGCGGGTAAAATAACAAAGTGATAGAATAAGATGAATATTTGCTCGCTACGCACCGCTCCTACACAACCTCGCACTGGAATCTTTGTCAGATTCTGAACTTTTCTTTCAGCCCCGAGCACAGCTGAGCGAAGCAAACTTCGACGTCGTTATAACCATTAAATTAATTACATGTATCATATCATACGACGTTTGAAACTTTAACAATATACCTCATATCCTCACGTAAAATACGGTGGTATATTTATTTGTATGGTTAGTTTACATATTGTTACCTCTAATGTCGGCAATCGACTCCTGACAGCAAGTAAGAACCTGACATTCCTAGACATTGAATCATAACGAAAACCTAACGTGGCTAATAAGTATTTAATGCGATTCTAACAGCGTAATTAATTTGAGTTCTAAATGTACCTATGTGCATATTAAATAAACAAATCAAGTCTGAAATCCTAGCACCGTTTTTCATAGCGACACTAAACCGGTCGCTTTCTTCGTTTCACCTTCACACGGAGCCAGCGGTAGCCTTTCTGAAACCATAATGTGGTTATTATTTCAGCCGCGCAGTGGGGTGCTGCTGCCGACAAGGCGGCCATTTTCGCAGAATTATCGCTACTCGGCCGCGACGCGAAACCATCGGCAACGGACTTAAACTTACAGAGTGCATAAACCAAAAAATTATGTTATGAGCGCAAAACAAAAATCGTCTGACTATAATATAAACAAAAAACAGAATAAAAAAAACTTAATCGCAAAATTGAGTCTTTCTCCTCTTTTGAAGTTGCTTATAGTTTTAATTTAACAGTCGAAAAAGCTACCGTGAAACCTTCATATTGGACTTAATTTAATCTGTACGAATAACATTTAAAATACAAAAGCTGAATAGGGAGATTTTTGCATGAATCAGTCAACGATTCGCATTCGAAATTGCATCGGGTATTCACATACGTATTGCATTTTCAATTCCATTCATAAATGAGTGACTTTATTTTATTACATGCGCTATTTTGAGAGTGCTTACTTACTAAAGAATCTTAATAAAAAGAGCCTTTATAAATCACAAAAAATCTTTACTCGTGTATTTTAACTTGACTATTCGTAATTCCGGTGACCTTTTACTGTTCATGTAATCTGATTTCGTTCTTCAATTTCATTTATAAATCGAGCCTCACCGAAATTGTCTCCGCCATTTCTCAGAATTGTCTGCACGAATATTTTGAGAAGGAGCAACTGAATGTGGGAGAAGCTACTAAGATTTAGTGGTGCGCGATGACAAAAGCACCGGGGACGGGCCGCGACGGGGGCGGGCGACGGTAACAAATATCCCTGCACTTGCCAACACACGCCAACGGGGTATATATGTCATAACAATTGTAGAGACATGAAAAAATACGCCAATTAATCTTCAAATTGCCGAAGGATAAATGGTTGCACGTTGAGCACCCTCTATCGGTCTCACAATTTAAGATTTGGAGCATACTATGTATTTAAATATCCTACCAAACACAAAAACCAACAACACAATTGTATTGCTTTCTGTACATTTATAATATTGACTTGAAAATAGCGCATCATATTTCACCAACTTTTAGGAAATTCGCATACAATTTTAAGTCATATAAGTTTCATAAAGGATTTTTATAGAGAGGTATAAAATAAAGTATTTTGAAAGGCATATCGCTTTGCACGCTTATATGTGGACGTAGAACGCTATATTAATATCTCATTGTGTCTGTGTGGAGTCGGAAGCACGCACGACGCAGCGTCACAATGGCTCGCACTACAATGTACGCGTCACCGTCACATGTAGCCTTCTGCTGACTACAGAGCTTCACATGAGATCTCATGCTTTATACACCGGCTGTGTCTATATCTATAGCTATCTGTGACATTATTATGCAAAAAAACTCATACAATATGGTGAACAATTCCTTCTTTTGGTTCAATGTTTACAAAATAAGCCATACGGCCTCGTCTAAGTAATTGCTTATGCATCTCGGAAATTTTATTCATACCATCATTAATGCCAACTTGAGGCAGAAGCAAATATTTTGCTTACAAAATTGATTAATATAATGACCTCGAAATTTATAGAATGCTTTCATCCATTTTTAATGGCATTGCAAAACTTGAAAAATGTTTTCAATTGCCCGTGTAAATTGATTAAATGTTCTACAAATTTGGCATTAATAACACTACGGGTACATCATAAATTAAAAATTGCTCGGTACCTATTAACTAAGAAAAAGTTGAAAAGCGAAGATAACTCCAAGTGGAAAATGTAAACGATTTAATCAATGTTTTAGACTACTTAATTACCCATCCCGTGTCGGAAGTGAGAGCAATGTTTATTAAGTAAATGTCTTTATAATTTCTGTTCTGTGATACAAACTAAATTTTAAAAAGTTGCCAATTAAAAAGTTGTGTGGAAATAAAACCGTCAGGAAATGTTACTTCACATTAATGTATAGTATTTTCAATTCTCCAATCGTGACCAGTTTATTATATTACTTACCTTTTATATACTTCGCTTTTACTTTATCATTATAAAAGTGAATGCACCTAATTATTTCTTTACGAAGAATTGGTTTTCGGCAAGACCTCGTGAACCTGTGATTATGACTATTTTCGCCAACGGAAAAATGCTTGTGTCTCGCGTCATTTAAGTACTGATTTTGCTTAGAAAGTTGACTAGCTGAGAAAAAATGTGAAATTGCTACAAAAGTGAATGCGGATTTTTAAACGAGAATAAACGAAATCACGTTTCACGAATCCTGTACTGTCTTTTTAAATATTTTCTTTCAAAATTTCAATTTTTTTGTACAAAAGAATAGCCTGTATGCAATATTTGTGTAACATAATCAGAGATAGGGTAAAAAGGTAAAGGAAATGCGAGGTACCCTTAGCCTCTCTCTCTTTCTGTCCCGTTATATTTATCATTTAAAAGAATTTGAATTAAATTAAAAATCAATTCAATTTTCCCAACTTTCACAAGTAGGTAATTATCTAGAAACTGATTGCGCTGTCACCAGAAAGTTCTGCTTCTACGAAGTTGGAACAATTTAACGCAGTAATAAACTTTAATTGAATTTATTGGCACAGAAGGATGGGTATTTTTACTTATTTTATATTGGTGCTAGAAAACATTCGATTAATTATTTTAAACTGCGACTATTTGGTTTCGTACGTGAAAAGAGTTAGATTTATTTAATAACAGTGACTCTGACCAGCTTCGGCTAGATCTACCTTATTCACCACATACGTTGATGAAAACCTGAATAAAATTGATTCCTGGTTTTTGAGATTAGCTGCTAGACACCGGCACAGACTATAATATACTGATATTATGGTCACACAATGTGAACCTAAATCATACGTAAATAATTTTGATAACGATTTTGAAATTTACTTTTTTTATTTCGGTTTTGATTGCAGAATGTTGCCGATTCTTCATATGCCTCAAGAACGGCTTAACAAGCCCAAGTAAATACGGAACCGAGTATAATTCACGTGCGGGCTTACCCTGGGCGGAACTAATCAAAACGGGTTGCCTAACAAGTGGCCATGAATAAATTTATTCTCACATTTACATATTAAGCCGACATAAAATATTGTTTTAAAAAGTATTTTATTATAATAGTAATACTACTGCAGGAATTAAATAGTAGAGATTTGATAAATAGCATATAATCTGGACTCCCTGCAGCGCCTGCCTCCGCTAATGCAAACTGGAGAGACACTCCTATTATTTGGTTGCTGTGATCTTTTGTTTGTCAATAAGTTTAAAAGTAAACAGAGAGAGAGAGGTATAAGATAATCCTTTACAGATACACATACGTTCATCAGTGGAAAAAGCGTAGAATACTAGCCGAATCCCGAAATAAAACCATTTAATTTTTTTCTAAACTGCACGGACGTTGTGTGATGGTAGGTATAAAAGGCCAGGTTTTTTTGCTTTCACCGTACGTGCAGAATCGGATTACTGAGTGGTCAGAGCGACTGCGGCGCGAGTTGTTTAGGTGTAAAGTTGTTTGTTTCCGTGGATTTTTAAAAACTATGCCGCGCTGATTCAATCTCAAATATTCTGTCAGGTGTTTTTATTTCTGGTATCTATTTTTGTCTGAGTGGTGGCGGATCGTGATGGGTGGAAATCATTGGGGCAGGCCTATGTTCAGCAGTGGACGTCTTTCGGCTGATAGATAGATAAATAGATAGTTTTTTTCCTAATAAACAGCCTTTAGCCTTCTTTAGCGCATTTGTAATCATTAAATGTGAGGTCAGAAATTCGTCGTGTCAATGTTAAACAATAAATTTTGTTGCCAACAAAATGACAATTGAAATTCATAGTGAGCAACTTTTTTACATTGACTTATCTAAATTCTGACCTCACATAATGATTACTTAATGATAAAAAAATGCAGGTCACTCTGTATTTGTCCTAATAACCTACTTACTTAGTGCAAGCGTAATCGCGAGTGGCTTTTTGAGAGCGCTTAAAAAAATCCCACTACCGGGCAAGGGCGTCCTGTTTCTTCACCACAATATATTCTTGTCCACAATGATCTCATATATGCGCTCTTATCATTTCGCAATCTTCAGTAGGCTATGTCGGCGTATGCTATCAGACACGTAGCCCCTGACTTACGAAGCGCAATAACATTATTTGGAAATACTCTTTTCCAAAATAATAAATATAACAATACCATATGGCCGAGTATAATATCCACTCCAAGACCCATCATTAACGGTTATTACAACGTAACGTAATTAACCCACGTCAGATCCTATTAAAAGGAAAACAACGTTTTTGTAAACACCATTTGGTTTCCAGTATTTCCGTGTGGGAAAAATTTCGGACATAATCTTTTCGTTCTTGTTCTGGTCCCAATATACTAACGTTGTTTACTTCAAGACCTTACATTTAGTATATTCGTCAGGCGATATTTATTACTATTCATATGTTTTTTTTAAATGAATTATTTTATTAAAGCTTTAAAAACAAAGCTCTAAACGCAGTGATGTCCACGTTAGTGGTACGGTTGTCTCGGTAACGAGGATCGCAGGTTTAAACCCTACCTCTCTCTCGCTCGTACCTCTGGGATTCCTAGATTTCATGTGCGAATCTCATTCTCAACTATGATTATCATTTGCTAAACTTGGAAGGAAACCTACGTGAGGAAACCTGCATGTCTCAGAGAACCCTCGAAAGACGTGCGACGTCCGCCAACTGGTCCAGCGTGCTGGAATATTTCCCGTTCTCGTGGGAGGCCCGCGCCCAAGAGTGGAGCATTAAAGGGCCAGTATTATTATTATACAGCGTTATGGCGGTGGAAACCCTATCAAAACATCTTACAATGTAGGTTTAGTTAGGTTTGAAACAGAATCGATGCGAATGAATACAGTCAGAGGATGTGGTCTGCAGCTTCTCGTTGTACACAGAAAGAAACGTTGGTGGCTACTCGACGTTCCTCAGCCTCCTTTACAAGCACTTGGATGACAGCCAAAACAACGGTCCCCGTGTTTAAACTTAGTGTGGACCAAAAAATAGAAACATTCGCACTCTTATATTATTTATTCATTTATTAGGTACACCAGCAATAACTACAACAGCCTCAAACATATATGAAAGTATATCGGCCGAACTAACGCTACTTGCGTTATCAATTACTTTTAATAAATATTTCATTTTGGTCTAGTTCGGTTCAAGAAAGGCAAAGTAATATGAAAAATATTGGCACCATGCTCTTTGTACCGAGAATCGAAATTTAAAATCCGGCTATTGAAAACTTTGTGTGATATGCCCCAGTACCGTATACATCGTCTGGCTAAATTTACTCAATTACGTATATTATTGATTTTTTCAAGTTTTATTTGCCACTTTAATGTATTTATGAAAATATGAGCGTTTACTTCTACTGATCCAGGTTTAGGTGCAGAAAATTGTGTTGTAAGCTGCAAAAAACTAAGATACTTTACGGAGACGGCTCCCGCGAAATCAGAGCGTAATTGCCTACTTGGTGCACATAAAATAATACAAATGTATTTACTGAAGGCGGCAAATCAGTACCAACTTAGCTGACAAAAATATCTCCCAGACAATATCAAAGCGTTGAATACACACGCAGGTTCAAAGAAAATAATACATAACATCTTTATCTATAGGTACTTACCCTATGGTTACTAGCAGATCATATTTGAAATGAATTTGTAAACGATTCGTTTCCATAATAGTAATCATCAAATGTTGAAAAATTACAAATGTAATATAAAAAATAAATTTAAATATAATACAAGATTAAGTACCTACAGTCAACAGTCAGCCGAAGATCGCTACTGCAATCTAAAATGTTTACAATATTGCTATCGAGTACCAGTGGTAATTCGGTGCACTCACTCGAATACATTTTCGCTAGCTTGAAAATGGTAAATACGTGAAAGCCGATGGAAGAGGATAGTTAATTATAATGGTTGCATGCAGAGCAACCACGAAATAAAACTCTTCTTTCTTTCTTGTTAATGTATGTTTTTTTGGAATGAGCTGTCGTAGCCTTATTAAAAAGTTAATTGTACAACAAGTGTATAAAGTAGGTCTTGTTATCCGAAACGTTTATCTGCCCGAACCAAAGGCAAGCGTAGATATTAAAGTCAAGGATAAAATTGCTGATCTTACGTACGAGTTATATTCTGCTTTTCACTTCGATTGAGAGCAAATAAAACAATGATAAAATAATTAAATGAAATTTGAACAATTTTGTATCGTAGCCACACAGATCTGATACGTAAAAAAAAACTTATATGGCATTTATGCATACTCGCCGTATATTTTTTTGATCTTTCTACATGAAACATTGAGAATTGGTCGAAGATCTTATACGTATTCTCTTATGTCTATCATGAATGCATTTTATAATATTTTTTAGTACTTAATTCCTAGTTTTAAATTTTTATTTAGCTATAGAGAACACTGAAAGGCAATTAACTTAAAATAAATGTAATAAAATAACACATTTATTCCATGTGCATATATATAGTTTTATTGTGTTTGGCTTCATGGACTAATTGTCATAGTCTTAGAATAAGTAAACGCTTTTATGCATTAGAACATGAAATGCAGTTTAGTCCACGTATACTCGGCATAAATAGGGACTTTACAGGCACGAGAAGTGAAATAGCTATTTTGATAATAAAACAGCAAAAGGAAAAAGTTATTCTATTTGGATATACCTAGAGTTAAAATACAAAAACGCAGGATAATAAAAGTACGAATACAGCTCGCACTGGGACGTTTTTATTGGTTTTCTTTTTAATCGAAGTTAAATGATTCAGTCGTTTACGTTTACGGGCGGTGACTTTTACAATCTGAAACTCACGTTATGAATTCATGTCATGTAGCAATTAATACTTTGCAGGCGTGGAGTGCTCTGGAGGGTCATCTCGTTTAAGTGTCTGCATAATTTTATTAGAGCCGTCGGTCATTAAGGACTTGTTCGACGGCTGTTAATTTTAACAATTATATTGGGATAAGGAAGGGGGGA
Organism: Pheosia tremula; assembly: GCA_905333125.1. Lineage (NCBI taxonomy): Eukaryota > Metazoa > Arthropoda > Insecta > Lepidoptera > Notodontidae > Pheosia > Pheosia tremula. Next base: position 4,875,365 of record HG995404.1, on the reverse strand, counting down.
GGAAAGAGGTCCGCCTTAGATTCAGGAAAAGGTTGTCGAGTGAAACTTTATAGCGACCAGGCTTGAGCAACCATTAATAATATTATCCCAATAGTATAAGGTCCATATTATGGCTTACAGGCATGCTGGGCTAAAAATAAGTCTCACACCTACTAACTACTAATCACCAATAAGTACTTACTTCAAATGCTGAATGGCAATTCACGGACTTTTCATGACCGGTGAGCTAAAACCAAATGATTGCTCTAACATTTATTAGCAAAGTTTAACTGGCTAATGGATAAATTAGAATCGCTGTTACTAGAGGATTAGCGACATTCATTTAACGAATCATTTTTTATTCAACAAAAGGATCTATCTTTTTATAATTGTCAACATAATAATGAAATAAAAAAATTAAAGACATATTTTTTATTATCAAATTAGATACTTCGAACTAGGTGAACTGGGGGTCCCGGGTTGGAATCCCAGTACGGTCAAACTTTGTGTTCTGCATCGCTCAAGCATCACTGAAAATGTACTAAATTTAAACATATATACATTGGGAGTCGGGGACCTTTTTTAGTGGAGAGAGGCTGGGGTTATGTAGTAAATTGAATGACGCTGCGTGGCAGTAAAACCTAATACAGTGTATGCCTATTAGGGTATCGTAAATTAAGTTGTTGTGTCCAAAAATAGACCTAACATGTTAGGCATTATGATAATTTTGGTTTAGCAAGTCATCGAGCTATGTTATCTCGTTCCATTCAAGAAAGAAGATTTGACAGCGCGACTTCACCTGTGTAGTATTTCAAAACTGTAAAACTGATAAAGCCCTCGTGGGTAAGTTCGAGCCCATGAGTTAATAAATAAACTCCGACTATTCGACTCACTAAACTGATAACAAAGTTACACCTACAACTACATATATTATTCGATTTTAAATCCAGTTGACTATGTATTTACTATCCATTAACGGCGGTTGTATTGACGAGGTTAAGCGACGTATGGCCATTACGAGGTCCTCTATGGATAGGCTAAAGAGAATATGGAGAAACAGGAGCATCACCAAAGCCACTAAAATTCAGCTAGTGCGCACGTTGGTCTTTCCCATATTTCTCTACGCCTCAGAGACGTGGACCCTGCGAGAAGTGGAGAAAAAGAAGATAGACGCTCTAGAAATGTGGTGCTAGAGAAGGTTACTTGGAATATCCTGGACTGAGTTTCGCACCAATATATCTGTGCTCCAAGAACTCGGCATCAGACAGCGTTTATCCACGCTTGTACAGACTCGCATCCTTAATTTCTTTGGACACGTCTCAAGGCGAGAAAATGACTCCATAGAGCGGTTAGTTATACAAGGCAGAGTGGAAGGCACCAGACCACGTGGAAGGTCGCCCATGCGATGGACCGACCAGATTAAGTCTGCCATTGGTGGCCCCCTGCATAAATACACCAGGATGGCATCCAATAGGGAGAGATGGCGAGACTTCGTGAGGCAAACAACACCAGTCCCAAAACCAAAACATGACGACCACGAACGCTCTGTCAAGAGCGTCACGACTTAGAAGATGTATTTACTGACTTTTGTAGGTATAAAATAATTAATTAATATTTTTAATAGTTAATTGAAATCCCAAGAAGTTTGTCGACATGCATTTTAAGCTGGTTTGTTCACACGTGCGTTCCTTATTACTTGATAGAATTTTAAAAACTTTTATACTAGCATACATAAACAACTTATATATGCTTAGAGAGTAGATGTAAATATTCTACATAAATCAGTGTATTGGCGACCTTCTTAGTTTAAGATTAAGTAATTATATTCCCAAAATAGTTATAGTACAATTATAATATATTACTTACTATAACTATTTTGGGAATTGAGGAACGTGGTACGCGAGGTGCTAGGAAAATGATTATATTTATATAAGTAACAGGGTTTAATTAATTTTATTTAACACATTAATTTAATATGATTTTGTGTATAAGTTATGAACAACATATGATAACCATAACAATATAACAAAAACCGCCGCATTTCGAAAAACAAAAATAAACAACAAGAAAAAACTTAGATTCGAGTAAAACATGCCACTTCAAAGTAAATATTAAGTAAGTTCCATAAACTTAACTGAACAGCCAACATCTACTTCGGTACGTATTGTCTCCAGCTATTTTTATTTAAATTAACTTGGAAGCTAATTGTGTCTGCTTTCTCTCTATTCTATTATCTTTACTATAATTGTTAGGGCGATGGGGATGGGGGAGGCTGCGGTTGGTTGCTAGGACCGCGACCGACTAAGGACCGAACCAAATATGGCGGTTCAACCAACATATTTGTGGTATGTGTGAGTATTAGTTCGATCAGTGAATGACAACTCAAATACACAGACAAAAGGTGACTATTATTATTGTTGAACAACAACTGCTAGTGTTGTTGATATCATGTAATTTGTAAGTATGTATTATGACGGCCTGATTAGCGCAGTGGTAGTGACGCTGCTTTCTGCGCCGAGGGTCCCGGGTTCGAATCCTGGTAGGGACACAAGCTTTGTGTGATGAGCACGAATGTTTGTTCCCGAGTCATGGATGTTTAATATGTATATAAGTATTATATACTGAGCTCGCCCTCAGTCCATTGTACGGTACCCACAACACAAGCGTTAAGCTTAAAGTGGGACCGTATAGTTGGTGTGTTCGTATGGCGATATTTATTTATTATTTATTAAGTAAAGAAAATACATAGGTAGTAAGGTTAACTAGAGAATATATTTATATCTATGTTGGACATATACTTAACGTATCTAGTACAATAAATGTTAACCGGTCAAACTTTTATTCATCGACAATATTATACCTATGAATTATATAAAAATATCATCGAAAACATTTGTATAAGTTAACATCGTTCCGTTTTGTAAAACAAACGTTTATTCTTTCTTTTATGCTCGTTATAATTTACTCGATTCAACTCCTTTGAATGTTCCGCTTTTATCAATACCTTCAGCGTACAGATTTATTTGTCGGGAGTTGAGAATAATGTTTTACACATTTTACAATAGGTTTAAAGATATCAGACTTTTTGTGAGGATATAATCGTTTGTTTCTATATTGTTTAGAAATGCCCTTTAACTTTTTTAACTTTACGGTCTACTATGTAAAGCGTCGAAGTTCTTAATTAAAATCTCTTCTGTTCTAAGGTACAGACGACTAAACAATTTTGGAACACACATACATCATATTAAATTATATGTTTAAATGACATACCCGGAACCGAGTTGGGAACATGCCTATTTGTACCGCGGCACTTGGTTCCACACACTGGAATTCCGACAACTCACCAAAATGTTTCCATAACATCTAGATACTTAACTCTCATAGGTAATTATTCTGCGTGTTACTTAATATCAAGAATAAGTTGGTAAGTATTTGAATCGAAATCCAAACTTTTGTTAATAATGAGTACCTAAGTATTTTAAGGATTTTAAATGACCACGGGCGTTGCCAAAAAAACAGCACGTCGCGGATTCGGAGTCTGTGGAAAAAATGGAGGAGGGAACTTGAAAAAAAGTGGCTGTACTGGTTGCCTGTACAACTTATATAATTACATTTTACATTCTAAATGTCTATGGTGTATTATTGAAAGTCTCACCTGAGTGAACTTTTTACTATTATATTGACTGAAGATGACTAGCTCTCACCATACGTAGTTTAATTGAAATGCATACAGTAATGTTTACTTGAGACATCTAACTAGATAATGCATCTGAGAACATATAAGAACATGAGCAATACAGTTAGCAGATAGTCAACTTTCTCAATATTGTTTTAAAATTCAAATTTGATGTATGTATAATATTATTGAAAGAGTTTGTTAAATTATACCTGGAGTGTTCGAAAGCTCACGGATACTCCGAGTAGTTTGATTAAGTGGGCGGCGCGGCGTGACGCGTGTCAGTGGGGAGTGAAGGGTGCTCAAGGTGCGACACCCTCGCCGCCAACGCCTGCGGCGGCGGCACGGCCTGATAGCGCACGCGTCGCCGTCTCGCCTCTAGTGCTAACGGGATTACCGTCGACATGTCCGCTCAGACAATGAATGTCGCGCGTACTTTACTTTTCAATCTTTAATTTATCTAGGTTGGTACAGTGTGTAAAATAATGACTGGTGGACTACCCAGCATACAGACTAAAAAACTTATAAATTAATGTTTTTAATAAAGCCCAATGTAAAATAAATTAACGTGCACTTACGTAGTTTTAGTGGTAGGTGTAGACTTGGGAAAATCTGTAATCTGCTTTACTACAACCAAATAGTCAAAATGATCAACTTCAACTCCAAAAGTTGCGAACACTTGTTTCTAGAATAATCATAAAGAAACCGCGTACCTGCTATGTTGGCTATTCATAACAAACAGATCAATAAAACAAAGTTTACCTAAGGTTTGCTTAATTCAAAACTCTATTAATAAGGAGATCAATCAAAATATTTGTTTAAGTTGGCAAGATTATAACAACGGATAATACTATCGCTCTTAACTTTGAAATTTCATTATACAGGCTTACTTATACTTGTTGGCGAATTCCATAACATATTGATTTTGTTATTCAAAGAGACATGGTTTGTTAAAGGTACCAAACTATGGTTTATTAGTATTTCATGTTACATGCTTCAATATCGCATTGTTTCACGTGAAAGGGTTCGCTCAAGAAAGACGACCGGGGCGGTCTCGTAACCGCAGGCAAGTAGGTTCTATTGTTTTAGAGTAAATTTATAATTTAGTTTGTAATTAAATACTATTACGAGACTTTTTAGCGGGAAGTTGAAACGTGTAGTTGCCAATTTTGTTTTATTAAAAAAAAATGTTTATTGATAAATAATGTGTAATATTAGCGTGATATTTTGTGTTCATAAGCTTGGACGAGTGAAGGAAATTGAAATAAAATAGTATAATTTGACTTTTTATGTTCTCCCAAGATATCCGGTAATTTTTCAGTAAAGTATTCACAGCTTTACTGATAGGGATAGGGGATTCATTTCATCATCGTCATCAACATTATTATTATCATTATACATAACTAAATAACAATCATCAAGAATTACTCGACACTGGCAAAAATGTTACTATTTTGTAGCTGGTTGCCAAACTAAAAAAAGAAGAAATACTAATACATATCGTCTAAATTTTTAATGTGTGATGTGTAAAGTCTGCATCGAGATATTAATAAATAAATATTGCCAGATCAACACACCTACAGTATGGGTCCAAACTATTCATCAATCTCCATATTTATTTCCGTCGTTTACTTTCATAGTCGAATCCAAACTGCGGAAAATTACGAAAAGATCATTCCCAAAATCTTCTTAGACGGGAATCGAACCCGTAAACCATCGGTGCAGTAAACCAAGCGGACCACTACACCAGAGGGACATCAATTTCAATTAATGTCAGTTAAAATTAAAATCAATTACGTACCTAAACTAAAATGTAATTCAATATCCCTATACAATGACCCTCTATCCTATTACTGTATACTGGACTACTAAAGAAATGCCCTTTAATGGAATTTAGTGCGGGTCTTAAAATCTAATTTTCAACGTCATCATTCACAAAAGAGCCCCCAGGACACAGCTGTTATTTTTAAAAAGTTTCCCATAAAATATCCGAAGTGCGAGTTAATTTGAAATTCCGTTCTACGCGGTCGGAAGTAACTATCGGTCAGGAGTCTCTTTTAATTTAAACAGAGGAAATTTAGTCGCACAGTTTATTCTGGTGCGGTGAAAGCAGGTGCGGACTGGCCCCGAGCTCAGTAATTAACAAAACAAAGGCTTTTCACTGCGTCAACAGTAGGTAAGTACTTGATGTTACTGCCTACATTATTTTAAGAACTTGGATTCCTGTAGTTTTATGTTGGTTTTGCGAATTAAGCAGCTATATTTATGACCGATTTACCTACCGGCTTATATTGCTTTTTATGCAACGCCAAACGATTTCTGAGAAAACCCTCACAATAGGCAGGAGTCGAGGTGCGCGAGTCTACTGGAAATGTATCGTTTTCCGATGTATAGTGGGAAACCCAATAAAACAATTTTATTTAAAAGTACCACTTTTATTATTGCACCTGTGATTATCAGCATAGTGCAATTTATTTATGCTTTTATTTTTACGGGGTTGCGATTTGGTTAAAAGTGTCAGTCGTATTTTTATTTGAAATTGGAATAGTACTTATTTTTTTATCCTTATATGCATTTGCCAGCAGTGTCACCTGATGGTAAGTGACGACGAGATTGACAATGGATCATGCTTCGCTGAAAGATACTTACCTTTTGAAGATTGGAAGACTGTTCTCGAGAATCACAGACACCGGCAATTCAATCCATTTCAACGCTGCTCTAATCATAAACGATGATCTTAACCCTTAATAGCCTAGAGTTTCAATTTTGATACCAATCTTTTAAACCGAATGTTCACATTACTATTAGTTTTTTTGATAGGTTGGCTGTACGTATTTTACTGTTGTCTAATATTCTTTCCAACGAAATTAAAAAAAAAATCAAATGTCATTATTATTAAACACAGTAACATTAAACACAGTAATATTAAAAATAAATCACTTTCGTAAATCAGGCTACTAAGGGTTAAGCTTAAAGTACGTATGGAAGGAACATCCACGTAGAGTATAATTGCGATGGGTAAGAATAAAACTTATCAGGGTTTGGTGAAATCATGCAGTATGTATTATATCCCCAGATGAATAAATAAATATCCAAAAACACCTAGATTCAATAATGATTGTGGCAAATTAGTGTTCGCGTGGGATCGCCCCATTAATCTTGTCAAACGAGAATGAAGTGGTCAAACGTAACCCTCATTTCTCAAAGCAACGGCGACAATTAATTACCGTGAAATATCCTATCTATGCAAATTAAATACAGCTTGAAAAATGTAATTTGGATGATGTTTCGTTGAAGTAACTAATCACTTAACGTTACTCGTGAAATTTCCGCGTGGAGACAATATTGAGTTTTCAATAAATGGATTGAGGAATGTTTGATTGGATTGAAAGCGGGTTAAACTGATTGTTGCATTATATAGTTCAGATGGTGAGCGTTTAGAATTTCGTTGCCCAAACTTTTGAAATAGTATTTTGGTAACAAAATACTTATTGCACTGGACTATGAATAGTTTTGGGACCACTCCCAGTCGATTTTTATGGTACCTATAACCCATAAATACCTACTACAAATGTATTACGATTGGGTTGTTTATCCGGCGGTATTAGGTACTTATAAGTATAATTTTTCCACTGCATGAGTATTGAATAGATATAATAAAACATTGAATCTTTGAAATGAGCACATATTCTCTCTAATAGTGTGGTTTATCAAAAAGCATAAATTATCAAGTTTGGAAAGTTCATATCTCCAAAGCTCAACCTCAATTCTCAAAGAGCTTTTGAATAAAAATCCTTTCCAGAGGGATTTAGTTATCGTGGTTAACAGGTACGAGGGGCAGAAGTACTATACCGACTTTATTCATATGACACACATAAACTTTTATAATAACTTCGCTTATAGGTGTAACAATATTAGTGTAAAATATTTTAAGACGTCCAATAGTCCGATATAGTAATTAAATGAAACCTGAAAAATAACAAAATATTAAACGTTTATAAATAATACTACGTACTAAGTGAAAATCAACTAACATAATATATATATTTTTTAACATAAACGTGATCGGTTTGCCTCATGTTGTATGACAACAATAGTGGCACACGACTGAAATAGCAATGTTCTTGACTTTATAATATATGTTTTTAATCATAATGCAACCTTGTCAGTGACACTCTTTAAGTGGAATATTAAAATGATATGATCATATTTTAAATACGTTAATAATAGTTACTATACAGGAATACAGTACGTATATTAATTAAATCTGCAAGTTTGGCTTTCGTTCAAATTGGCGTATCTCTAGAGCCTTGTAAAGTACGAACCCTTATTGATGGAGAAATCGTCCCCACCCTTTGATACGGGATCTTTATAATTTATTACACTTGAATCAAACTGAAACTCTGTAAGAGCTAGTTGGATCCGGGTTGTATTTATGGTAATTTTAGTTAGGTATGATTGAGAATGTTTCCGGACAAAATATTTGTGTACTCTGGTGTCCTTTCGACGGATCTCCAGAAAAAACTATTCTAGAAAACTACTAGTATAAAATCCAATCTTTCTTATAGTTCTATTAATCTATACTTCTATACTAATATTATAAATGTGAAAGTTTGGATGGATGGATGGATGTTTGTTACTCTTACACGCCCGAACGGCTGAACGGATCAGGATGAAATTTGGCACAGAGATAGATTATAGTCTGGAATAGCACATAGGCTACTTTTTATCCCGGTAAAATGTATGGTTCCCGTGGGATAGATATTTTAAATTTTCATACTTTTTATCGCGGGTAACACCGCCGGGCGCAGCTTAATTTATAATAACTATATATAAGTTAACATCAACAGTTTGTATCGAATATGTGATATTGTTTAACGGTTTATAAGACTTCACAGTTTATAAGAGTGGCTCCTTGTTTCAGAATCGTTGGTACTACAACTTAAAACATTTTTGAGTTATGTGTGCACGACACTTAAGTACGTTTTGAATCCGGTATTGCCAATAATCTTCGAAGGATATATATGGGCTATCCCATATGCATGTTCTTATTATTAATAAAAATCTTAAAATCATAATTATTGCTTTTGTCTTTGTATAACTATTATAATGTACCTATCTACAGCATTCATACAAGTCTCCTATATTCTACCTAGTTTTGTGTTTCAATGGAAAGTTCACATAACATATTCGTATTTATGGTTCAAGTTTTACAGCAGCAAATCTGTCACCCGATTTTACTGAGCTATCTACGAGTGCATAAAACATATTGCACATGAACGAAGAAGCTCATATATTTCACAAACCTAATCTCAGACGATACGATTCAGATACCATATTTTTGCTTTATTTATATGAGTTTCATATCGAAGCTTTAATAACGGTATAGCCGAGAAGCAATTAATTATTAATAGATGTATCATAGATGTAATTAATCGAACACCGTCTCCTAGCTACGACCACGACCATGAATTTGTCATTATAACGGATACTAGAGGAGTAGATACGTATAGCCAGTGTTACAAGATCTTCCTGTTTTCAAAATAGCTACCTTGATAGGATATACAAGTTCTTTGCTAGAAACGAGACACACTGGCTCATTTCAAAGTATTATTGTTAATTTAAGCTAACAGCATTTTTGAATTGATATAACTGGGCCAATATTTATTTGGAACCTAAATCTGGTTTCAATGTTATATGTTTGCTTATGTATATTGTTGATTGTACATTTTATAAAAAGCTTTTAAGTCATATTTATAATCATTGTAAAGGTAATCCACTGAGTCAGAAATAAACTGCACGATGGCAACAAGACAGCCTCTTTTGATAAGGGACGACCTCCAAGCAAAGCCTCTGAGGCAACCACTGACAACTCAATTTTGTATTTGGAAGTCCAGTATATGCTACTGACCTTGGAATGACAGAGAATATCCTTGAAGTTATTAATGTTGTCGAAAGATTTTTTTAATGTCAGAAAGTCAGTCTGCAAGTACACTACTTAAAAAAAAGTACTTGCTCATCTTAATTGTATATTTTTGGATTTTTCTAGCGTCATGTTTTGGATATAACAATCCTTGTTAGGAATTTATTATGTTACAACAAAAGTATAATTATGGATGAAGCAAATTCAAGCAATTAATGAAATAATTAGTGTTTAACTATTTTTAACCAATTTGTAAAATCATTTAACAAATATTTATCTCAAAATCAAGATCATAGGTAAACGTGTCGCAGCGTCTGATTTTAATTAGTCCAGCTCAGATATGGAATTAAATTGTTTTCGAACAATGTTTAATTTTTAATTGAGGGACGCGGAATTTATCGGATTTTTTTATTAAATTGACAAAATGGATATTTCTTTTCCAGCCAAAAATAATTTATGTTTTTTTTTTATTTAACTAAATAAGTAAACCCCGCGATATTATTTTTTTTATTTTTATTGGCTTATTAATTATTAGTAATGGTGTATATACCCATCGATTTATAAATTACTCTGTAAGGACAAGCCTAACGAAGCAAGACAATTTCACTCATTCGTTGGTCCGATAAGACTAAGGTCTTATCAATGACATACTAAGTTATCAGCCAAACTACGAAAATGATAAGGTGTTTTATTTATAAGGTGGGTTGGTTACGTTTGATGATACGAACATTTATAGAAACTGTACAGAATGCTTATCGTTACATATAAATCATATCGTCGCATTAACAAAACAATCTACACTCTGAGAACGAACGTGATTACTTCTAAGACGTAATTTTCTATTAGAATAATATTTCTACTTATAGATACATTCATCAAAACAGGCCTAAAACATAGATACCTTCATTTTAGTACCTATAACGAAAATTATGTTTTTATGAACATGTATTTAAATCATTCACTCGAAGGTAGCTATTTGAAAATAAATGATAATGCAAACATAAATTAATTAAGCAACTTAAATGGGTATGAATTTCTATTATAATGAAACAGTGTAGCGAGTAGTGAAACTCCTTAATGGTTCTTTTAAATAAGTTCTAAGCTTATAATGTGAAAATTCGTCAGCAGTGTTCGACGAAGGCGACAGGTGCGGTGGCGCAGTAACAATGTAATTACGCGAACAAAGGCAAACACACCGCTCTGTATGGTCTTTTGTAAACAAGAAAACAAACTCCCCTAACCTCGCCTTGCCACAGAATAGCTATAAAAAGAAATATAAGACACTTATAAGCTGTATAAAGCAATATGACCGCCAAAATAAATCACTAAATTATTATTGCTGCTACATTTTCCTATTTTGTTACGCCAGACCCAATTATTAATAATGGAAACTTGGTAGGTAGGTGCTTAAAACATTTTGATTTACATCAACGGAATATAATGTTAACTTTGAATTAGTATCTTCAAAATCAAAAGGAAATTATGTTACAATATTTGCAAGACTATTTTTTTTTTCAATAATACACGTCAACAGCAACAATGCAGATGGGTAGTTATATAGAATTAACATGACAAGTTCCGTTAGTAGATAAAAAAATATAAAAGCTTTTCAAAACGCAACCAAAGAATTATTAAACATGAGTGCTCGGCCTATCGGCGCGGTTAATAGAATAATGAAAATGTCGCCGTCACAGTCTTTCGCAGTCTTATTACTTTTCTCTGCAACAATCAAAGGGCGATAATTTATTTTAAGACATTTTTTAGGGCAGTGTCGAAAACAAGCAAGTTTTGGACGTCAGAATCTCGGGATGTCGGCGAAGGGTGCGAAGGGAGAGGGGAGGTGGGGTGGTGTAAAAAGCTTTTGAATTGATTGTCCAGTGTCAGGAAATTGTTGGGTGTTGGCATTGTTTCTGAGGCTCACGAAGGCTATCCAACTTTTCTCATTAGGTCGATCTGTTGCGGCACACCATCAGAGCGCTTACAGCATTACGAGGGCGCGTTATGAAACAATAGATAGGCAATTTTATGAACAACGAGTTTCAATTACAGGGACCGATTAATATTATTTTGACGTCAATGAAATGATGAACATGAATTAATAAGCAGATTTCATGGTTAACTTCAATTTGTAATTAAAATACGGACGGGATTAGGCGGGAAATAATAATAATCGCTGCGAGTAACGGCGGTGGTAAAGTGGATTTTATCACTTTTTCGTATTTCTTTTTTCAGAGGTTTTTATATTTCAGGGAGCAAATATGTATAACGAATCTACGAGTTATTCTATTCCTACAATATACATAAACTTTTAGCTATTTCGTATTCCATTCTCAACCTAAGCCTAAACGTGTCTACCCAACTATCAATTTACTTTTAAACTGACCTGTTATATTTCAATAAAGATCCTACCGTATACCCTTATCCAAATTTAGATACATAGATACAGTTTTATTATTACAGTATTCGACATAAAGTGTCCTTGAATATACAAATCATTCACTATATCTTAATATTATATTTTATTGAGTACCTCAACATATAAATTTACCTACTTTCGTAAATTAACTATGCATTGATTAGTAATTTCTGTTTATAATAATGTGCCCGTTTAAAGTGTTAAAGAGCGATCTTGGCCAGCAATTAATAATCAATAGGGCTGAGATTTTCACTGAAAGAAATATTACTGAAGCAAAACCCTAATGACTAAGAATCTATCTTATAAAACAACATAAAAGCCTAAAACGAATTCGTATTTTATATAGTACTAGCTGTTGCCCGCGACTTCGTCCGCGTGGTATTTAACAAAGACTCAGCCGTTGGTAACAGCCTGCTCGCGTTCTGATCCCGCGGGACGCATTGCAGATTGTTGCTATCAAACTTTAATCAGGCGCAGCGCTGCAACATTGGTTTTAATTTTTTTTCGAGAGATCCTATTTTTTTTTCTAAAATAAAAGTAGCCTAAGTTACTCCTTGTTACATCAGCTATCTGCCAGTGAAATTCCCGTCAAAATCGGTCCAGCCATTGCAGAGATTACCCGGAACAAACAGACAGACAGACAGACAGACGGACAGACAGACAGACGGACAGACAGACAGACAGACAGACAGACAAAAATTGTAAAAAATGTTGTTTCGGTATAGGTACCGTGTATACATCCAAATGCATTTAGTAAAAAGCGGTTATTTTAATATTACAAACAGACACTCCAATTTTATTTATATGTATAGATAAGGGTAGAGCGCGGCTAATTGCGCATGCGGTCGGCAATAGATACCAAGTAAATCGAATCTCATTCCATTAGGTAAATTTATTCATAACAATCCAGGCGGCAACCAGCTGCCTACAAAAACTTTACTCTGGGAAATTATATTGCAGTAAACCAACCACTTAACTCGGGTGGAAAGTTTGTTCAATTTTTCTTAATGCAAGATAAATATCCAAGATTATTGAAAATATATAGGCATATTCTTGTACTACTTTAAATTTTTAAATAGGCAATGAAGAGGTGAAAGATAGCTGCTCTACATAGAGACAGTTGGAAAAGGCTATATCGAAAAGGGATTAAGGGAGTAAATGTAAATTGACAGGACTCGTTGGATATGTCCCAGTCCCTAATGTCAGGAAAAACTACAAAACATGAAATATAGGTAGCTATTGTATTTTGAATATGCTTGTTGGCGACGCATAATAAGTATATTTTTAATATTATTTTCTATTTTTTGTAAGTAATTTTTGAATAAAGAATATTGTTGAAGCTGACGTTTTGACGGACTTTTGTTACCGAACGGTCTTATTTTTTCCTTTTTTTTGTTCCTATTTCTTCCTCACTGTCCCATCACCATTCACCAACAATGGTAATAAATGATGCTTAACTAAACAATAACTAAAACAATGTGAAAACAATTGAAACTATCTAAAATAAGTCTAAGAAAGCATCCCACTACCTATTATGAATTCAAAACTCAATAGAAGAAACCACAGAACATTCTAAGTTTTACGGGGCGGTGTTCCTAGATTATTTTATAGTCACATATTTGCATGTGATGCGAGTGGCGGAGGACCGTGCTATTGGAAGACTCGGCTAATGGATGGATGGATGATATTTGTGTGTGTATTAATATCTATTAGTAGTAAATTCATAACTAGTTACGACCATCTTAGACTAGGTACAGGTAACGGAGTGTTTAATTAATTGAATATTCATTGTGAGTTGTAGGTAATCGTCCACTCAATAAATAAAAGCTGATATTTTATACACCTGTTACACGCCAAATGCAATGAGTTACCGAGTTGTGTTATACGCACAGTAAAACGCCCATATGAAAAGGTTGCAAATTACCTAAAAAACCGATAAACCAATTTACGACCACGAACGTGTAGATATTTTATGAGCATTTTCCTTATTGCGTAAAAACAGAGTGCCAGGTAAAGAGTAACTCCAGTTAACTCCTCGAGCTCCATCAGCCGACTTAAAGAAGGAAATTTATAAGGCCAACTACGCACGGGCGACTAACCGCACCAAATTGGAAATAATTCTTAAACAATTGATAAAACTAGGCAATACTTAGCAGAAACAAATGGGGGGAAGAGACAAAACCGTACTTGGTAAAAGTTACGGTATATTGCGTAGTAACCACTTACTTCGAAATACATATGCCGCGCTTATTCTTTTGATTCCACCATGACTTGACTTTATTTTTAGCGCATACGAACATTCCTTTTAAAAAAAAATGGTTGGAAACTTCTATTGTAATCAGAAATAAATCACTATTAATAGGCGAACGCACGGAAAATATAGATCTAATCGTGACTAACCAACGCCACCGATATTGTAATATTATACTGCACATGCAATAAATTGTATACCGATTATAGATTGAGTGAATTAAATGCCGTGGTTCATGTACAACAGTCCTTACCGCTGCGCACCGACTCGAGGAGGTGGAATTCTAAAACATACTCACGTAGCTCATTTCCTTAGTAATGGGGTTATATTCCGCGGCACAATTTTCAATTTCCTAACCTCTTTCGGCGTTTCGAACTTTTTTTCTCAAAATGAATTGTATTTTTTTTATGCAAAAGATCCGCTTGAAAATCGTTTAACCTGCTAAGTTGATTAATGTTTTATGTTTACGGAAACAAACTTAGAGAAGGTATTTAAAAAAAATCTACCCTTATCTATTCGGTCGTTCGCTTTGGATCGGACGAACTGTCTCCATCGGCTCCGGTCTGGGGCCATCTTCATCGCGGCGTAGAAATGGGACGTTGGTGTTTCTTTAAGCTGATCAGACCATCATAGGTTTCTTTTATTATTTTAATCTTTTAATCCAATTCAATGAAGAGAATTTATTTTTTAATAATTTTCATTAGATTTCATATGTATTTTTGCATCCAATAAACTGCGAGTAGAAAGATAAGTAATCCTAGGTTTATAGGCACACTTTGATTTAAGTATTTACAATAAAACTTTGATATTAGTATTCTGAAACAAATCCATCCGGCGGCCATCATTAAACACACGAGTTTGCGTCAGCTTTTTATTCGAACCGGACAAGCCTATTGGTAAATTATGGGGGGTAGGTAACTAGGGAAAAACCTTGGATCCTCATTTCCATCCCATTATGTACAAAAAACGGTCCGCCCCGTATTAAACGGGAGTTCTATCTGTTTCAAATCTCAAGGCCAATCGTGTCATAATTCACCTTGTTAACGGATGAGGCCTGCTTAAAATCCCTTTTTTACTATGCTAAACCCTTTCGTAACATTACCTATACTCGTACATGTATGTGTTCCACAGGGCAAGGGATGGCCGACCATGACATAGGTATATATATAATTATCGAAAGTTGTATTCCGAGCGTAGGTAAGTACCTATATAGCAGTTGAAACTTTATAAAAATATGAGCTATCTTATGACTAAGCTAATCATTAGGGGAAGAGAGTAGGTAGGTATACACAATGTTAATATAACATGTAAGTCTACTAATATATATATATATATATATATATATTCATGGATGGCGGGTCAGATCAGGTGCGCTGCATGTGCCTAGTGAATGTAGTGTCTCGATCTACTGCCGCCTTCCTACCTAGGCAAGTATGCTCCATCGTAGATCTCATCATCACTTACCATCAGGTGAGATCGAGACCAAATACTTGCCTATAAAGTAATAAAAAAAAAACGACTACCATCGTCAGTCGGTAGTCATCGTTATAATTGTAAGACATACTGTTATTGCATTTCAAACAAATGATAAAAAAATCTGGTATTATAATTTGACTAGCGTACTTTTGAAAAAAAAATATTAAGTAAGGAAATCTGTAAATGGTCATGACTATACGAAATACGATCAATTATACATTTTATTGAGTTTTTAAATATTACCCATTGTAACAGATATTCAACTAACATTGACCCCGTTTGTCAAATCAATGACTACCTAGTACGCGCGTACGTTCTTTCAGGAAAATTGTGGGATGCTACTTCAATACCAATTCCCAAGTATATAAACACATATATATCGTAGAAACTTGTGATATCTTCATATAAATGAAAAACGTAACGTCGCCGAGCGGCGGAGTCAATCAATCGCGCCACCCGTGTGTGTAGCGGCAAATCGAAAATTTACAAAATGTCTCTGATTTAGTCAACACGAATGAATAAGGACTTGTAAACACATAGGTACATTGGTATTAGCTTGAACGTGTATCTCTGCACTGCGAGACTTAAAATCCTTTGTTCCGTCACGCCGATATTTACTCAACATTATTGGTCAGGTTTAATTACTATCTTTTAAAGATAAGAAGTTGCATGAAGGGTGAATTTCAGAAATGATCTTTTCGTTATGTGCTCCAATACCAGAGCAGTATTGGGATCGCCCTAGTTATTTGTACAATATTCACAAAACAAGGATACCTTTATTCATGTGGTGTGGGACAACACAGTTATGTTTGTCTTGTATGTTGTTATTATTTTTACTAGACGGGTGGGATGATAGAATCCCACGTATGTGTGCTGTACTAAAGTATCCTAAAGTACCTACATATTTGCCTGTCTTTAAAAAAAACAACTTTTTTAGCTTAGTTGTCTATATCCATCAGGCACGACAGCATTTGAATAAAATCAATTTATTTGATGGCAAGCATACATTTGCAAATCATTAATAACCATAGGCAAATACGTATTTAATTCTTATTCAGCCACGCGTTCAATGTGAAAGCAATGAAACCAAAATACGATATAATGTTTCGAATAAATAAAATGTTTATGTAAATGATACGCATTGCAGTTAGTACAAGTTAATTAGTGAATACAAATATTCTGGCTGTAACGTAAACGTGAAGCTGCTTACACTAAGCTAAGCAAAGCTTATCATTAAAGGATGATTACACTGGCGAGGCGCCAGCCAGGTGATCGCACATTTCAGATTTGGTGAACCCCGCCTCAGGGTATTAACTCCAGATAATATTATGATTGACGATTTGATAAATAGTACCTACTAGCTGCGCCCCACGGTGTTACCCGCGGTTAAAAAGCATGTCCTTTTTACTGGGATAAAAAGTATCATATGTGCTATTCCGGACTATTATTTATCTCTGTGCCAAATTTCATCCAGATCCGCGCAGACATTCTGGCGTGATTGAGTAACAAACATCTATCCATCCAAACTTTCACATTTATAATATTAGTGTGATTAGTGTGATTTTACGATCTAATAATAACTTGTGAGTGTACATACTTACTTCCTAACCACTCTATCGCAATATGTAATCGTATATAATTTTCTTAAGTCAATGACCCATGTATTTGAACACCGATTCACGTGTTACTATGTAAATATGTTTGGCATCTTCTATGATTCGCCAGGACGCATATAACGCTATATATATATTTTTATAATTACATAATATATTTTTTGAAGTCGTATTAAATTACTCATATTATTAAAAAAAAAAATTATCATCAATGTTTGCGAAAAGAGAAAGTTAAAACGAAATAATAAAACAAAGTAAATCAATGATTTATATTGCAGAAATTAAAAAAATAAAACTCAGTACTCAGCCATATATAACTGTAAATAATATTCTCACTCACGCAAACATATCTTTTGTTATATTTCAAAGCTGTAAATCTTCTAGAACTAACCCTTAAACTATTCATACCTGTAATGTTTGTAAGTAAACGAAATGAAAAGGGTTTTTTTTCCTTTCGCAACGAACAATAAAATAGTTGACGGTAGAATCGAAAATCGATAACCATTTCCTACTCTATACTGTATAATGTATCGACATGTCGTTGTTGGCGGCGGTCCCTCACGGAACCACTTGCTTCACACTCCCCAGTGCAAGTAGTGGCGCTCTTTATTCGAATTCTTTCCCGGTAACAGCTGAACGTCTTTATGGCAACGAGGGTGAGTACTGGGGTAACAAAACTCGTATAAGCTTTACTATGGAACTAATCGATCAATGTAAGCATCGTGTAAACTTAGAAACATTGCAAAAAATAGTAAAGTACAAACTTATGGTACCAGTATGAGTTTTAAATGTGTCGTAGCCTTGGCCACACACAAATTTAATCTTCACAATGCTTATATTTATCGATATTTCTCAAAGTAAAACTTATACAAACTCGAACTGAGCCCCTGATTGTTCTGATCATTAAAAGAACCTACTGCCGACTTAAAAGTTTTTTTTTCTCAAGAAGAGTTATGCACATACGCCGTATAACGACGAAGTACATAACTGTTCAATCCATTACCCGTTTTTTACATTATATAACGTTAAGAAAACATTTTCTTCATCATAAAACTTATAAAAAAATGTGTAGTGTCATTAATCGTTATCACTCATTCACGATAATTTCCGATGAAGACGGGGATGTCATAATAACAATGCCATCTAGAATTAATCACAGACATGAATGGAGTGCATTAGATGTTGTCGCCTGAGTTAGATTAAGCGACTAGGATGGGGCAGAGATAGTGCCACATTCAAAGGAGAAGACCGTATGTAACCTTTTTCCTAGAACTTGTTCGATTAGCCATAACTATGTGTTAGGGGTAAGTAAATACTCTTTGACGGGAGTTTGAACTTTATTGTTTATAATTGTTTTAATGTTGGTTGTATATTAACCAGCAAAAAAATACTTTTTAGCGGGAAGTTGTTGTGTCAATGTTAGTGGGGTGTAATATTAGGGGTGGGAGTGTAATATTGGTGGGATATTAGGGGTAGGAGTGTAATATTAACCATTGTGTGTTAATAAAAGTGCACGAGTGTAGGTAATTGAAATAATATGGTGTAACTTGACTTTTCAAGTTCTTTGATATAATTTATGTCGTAAAATTACCAATAAAAAAAATTACAAGCTCCGCAACCCCAATGCGACCTCAACTAAGAAAATAACGAGACCTCTAATAGATAAATAAAATAGCTATTTCAACTTCGAACTGTTAATAATATCTTGCAGAGAATCTTTAGTTCGGTTCACTTTCCTAACTGTCTCTATTCTCAATTATGGTCCGATTTGTATCCTAGTCTCTGTGCTCTCTGTCTAGTCGATTGTGCTCTAAACTCTCGTCCGCCTCGACGTTGTTGAGTCAGAAGTGGGCAAAGTTGTGGTACGTGATTATAAGTTAATTTGATACAACAACGCGCGGTTGCGACTGGGACTGCCTCGCGTCGGCCTCGACTTTCGAGATGCAATTATACCTACGTGTTCTTACACATGTGTGCACGGGCAATTAGCTATTGTGCTCATAAACTGCAATAACTTAATTGTTGAATTTAGAACTGGAGTGCTCTTAATTGTTGAATATAGAACTGGAGTGAGAGTTACAAAAACCAAATCTATAGGTAGGTACGGTTTAACGAGGAGGATTTAGATCCCAATATTGAAATGTGTCAATTTTTAAAGACTGCTTATTTAAAAAAAAATGCAAGTAAGCGACAATGTTTCAAATTGAGAAAATAAATGTATTTGAGTAGGATTTAAGTATTTCGCCATAAGGATCTGCAAGCAATCGCGGGTGGTGCAATCATAACATTACAAAATGTCTTAAGATTTGGTCAACAAAACACTAGGTAGGTACTTACTTAATTACATAAAGCTTAACTCTTATCATTATTAAAAATATAATCAATTTATGAAAGGAAGCCAAATCATTTATTTCGTATAGGCCTACGGGGGCACATACAAATTGTCATTTTTTTTTCTTTACTCTACACCCGAATCGGAATGCAACCTCAACTGAGAAGATACGGCGAGAAACTCAGCGGGTTTGCCTTTTTTTAAAGGGGTTGAGTTTATATCAACTCCCATTGTATTGAACATAAACATTATATTATAAATAAAATTGTCTTGCATTTGTAGATACTTATTTAATACTAGCTGTTGCCCGCGACTTCGTCCGCGTGGTATTTAACAAAGACAACCGTTGACAACATCCTGCTCGCGTTCTGATCCCGCGGGACGCATTGCAGATTGTTGCTATCAAACTTTAATCAGGCGCAGCGCTGCATTGGTTTTAATTTTTTTTTAGTGAGATCCTATTTTTTTTTTCTAAAATAAAAGAAGCCTAAGTTACTCCTTGTTATATCAGCTATCTGCCAGTGAAAGTCCCGTCAAAATCGGTCCAGCCATTTCAGAGATTACCCGGAACAAACAGACAGACAGACAGACAGACAGACGGACAGACAGACAGACAGACAGACAAAAATTGTAAAAAATTTTGTTTCGGTATAGGTAACGTGTATACATCCAAATGCACTTAGTAAAAAGCGGTTATTTTAATATTACAAACAGACACTCCAATTTTATTTATATGTATAGATAGCCCACACGCGGGGGCTATAAATCTGCTACAAGATACTTTATACCTTAAGCTTATTAATAGAACTATCAATCTAGCGTAAATTGGATTTCGGCAACATATTGCGAAAAATGAAATGTTTTTCTTATACACGAAAATACTGCCAAGAGTGATCACATTTATTTATTACGGATTATAGTTTGTCTTGTTTTGTAGTACCAACTACTAGACAGTTGCTTATTTTAGTATTAGGTTCTTGTAATGATGCCCATTAAAGTATGCCCATATAAGTACTATTAGAATAAGTAAGTGACAATTATGAATGGATGTGCAATTTTATCTAACTATTTTATGTTTATTTCTATTGCAAGAGCCCTTAATCTCAATGTGCTGATAAATATCTTGAACTTATTTGACAGATAGTCCATATGAATTCTGTCATATAAGTTGTGAATAGCGCGTTAACTAACCTGAATCGTATCTGACATGCAAGTAATCATCGTAACAGCTATGTTTACAACGCGTCCTGATAATGATCCGATCGATAATAAAGCGATCAATAGTTGACATACTAGTGTATATATGTCAATGTATTGTATATGAAGTGAATGTCATGTTAGAGTAGTCACTAACATGACGCTAACATAATCATGAAACACAGTGGTTCCAATACTCCCAAACCTATTTCAGACAAAAGGCCCTCAGATAACGTTCGATACTTTATTTCCGGCTGGTTGATGAGAGCCGCCGCCCCGGCTGAAGGACCGTGTATTTTCCGTCACAAAGTAAACAATGTTTAGTGCATATGGGTCCAAGCAATATTTTACTGATTCGGCCATTTCATCTGTCTTTCCTTGTACATTATGTAATGTTTTGTACATACTAAGCGAAGTTCGTCTGAAAATATTGAAAAAAAAATGCCAGATCGGATTGCGTATTTTTTTAAGCTTGTGTAGTTATGTGAGTATGCTACGAATGGACTCACATCAGTTGAATGGCAGGTTAGGGATTGAACCCGAAACCTCTAATCACTGGAGCGGTATAACTAATCACCAGGCTATTGACGCTTACATTTATTTTATGGTTACATTACAGTGTAAATAGTCGTACATATACATATTAGCAAGCAATATCTCTATTCTGTTTCTATCTCTATTCTATGTCTATTTTCATTTAATTACTCCTGCCTATATCACTGAGCCTAGCGTCATTCTTATATAGCTTCGGTCGCTCTGGGCCCCTTGGTCTGCACAACCCATAAAATGTGTCAGGAATGGGGAAACAAGACTCTAACGCAGTGCGAGGCACCCGTCAACCCGTGTCAAATAACATAAATGTTGAGATACTGACCATTGTGCGATATTGGCAGACGCCAGGGGAATATACAAATGTGAAGCGCAATACGGAATATCGACGATAACAATCAACAACATAAGACCTTAAATTTATACACGTTTCAATTATCAATATATACGGACATAGGTGTTTTGTAATGGCATTGTAAGTAACAAAAGCATTCCATAATAAAAGGGCTAATATAGTCCCAAGCTCTATTAATGCTTATATCTTTTGAAAAATGTGTGTATGTGAAACGTGTATAAATTCGGTAGTTAGAATATAGACGATATTTTTGAAGTTGTATTCTGGCCCCTGACTAGATGGACCGACGGTCTAGTAAGCTCGCGAAGAGCCGTTGGATGCAGAAAGCAAGCAATCGTCGAGTATATCGTTTTATGGTGGAGACCTATGCCCAGCAGTGGACGTCGTCAGTCTACAGATGATGCTGATAATATTTGGAGAATTAAAAAATATATCTGTTTTTGATCAATAATTTGTTCGTGTCGAGCAGTTCGTACCTGGTTTTATTTATTAACTAGCTGTTGCCCGCGACTTCGTCCGCGTGGTATTTAACAAAGACTCAACCGTTGGCAACAGCCTACTCGCACGTTCTGATCCCACGGGACGCATTGCAGATTGTTGCTATCAAACTTAACCAGGCGCAGCGCTGCAACATTGGTTAAAAATTTTTTCGAGAGATCGTATTTTTTTTTCTAAAATAAAAGTAGCCTAAGTTACTCCTTGTTACATCAGCTATCTGCCAGTGAAAGTCCCGTCAAAATCGGTCCAGCCATTTCAGAGATTAGCCGGAACAAACAGACAGACAGACAGACAGACAGACATACAGACAGACAGACAGACGGACAGACAGACAAATTTTTTAAAAAAGGTTGTTTTGGTATAGTTACCGTGTATACATCCAAATGCATTTAGTAAAATGCGGTTATTTTAATATTACAAACAGACACTCCAATTGTATTTATATGTATAGACTAGCTGTTGCCCGCGACTTCGTCCGCGTGGTATTTAACAACGTCTCAACCGTTGGCAACAGCCTGCTCGCGTTCTGATCCCGCGGGACGCATTGCAGATTGTTGCTATCAAACTTTAAGCAGGCGCAGCGCTGCAACATTGGTTTTAATATTTTTTCGAGAGATCCAATTTTTTTTTTCTAAAATAAAAGTAGCCTAAGTTACTCCTTGTTACATCAGCTATCTGCCAGTGAAATTCCCGTCAAAATCGGTCCAGCCATTTCAGAGATTACCCGGAACAAACAGACAGACAGACAGACAGACAGACAGACGGACAGACAGACAGACGGACAGACAGATAGACAGACAGACAGACAGACAAAAATTGTAAAAAATGTTGTTTCGGTATAGGTAACGTGTATACATCCAAATGCACTTAGTAAAAAGCGGTTATTTTAATATTACAAACAGACACTCCAATTTTATTTATATGTATAGATGTATAGATAAACAATTATCAACAATAAAGGTAGCCAGACGAAGCCCTCTTTAAGTTATTATGTTTAGTAGAATTTATTAATAATTCAATTTTCTAGCAATAATCTTGCTTCTGTAGATTAAAATAGACGAACAATACAAATATAGCTTTAATCTGTGATATTAATTACCAGTAATTTAATATTAACTTATAAAGTATCAGAGTTATTCATATCAATTGTACATTTATTATGTTGACCAAAGATTCTGTTTCTGGCTGTGATTACTCCGGGGAGACTCCAACAGGCTGGCTTCGCTGATCGCGCATCCAGTTGCGCCCGCGCAGATTATAATCTGTAACCTAAAGGTAATTTGCGATACGATATTTTAATCAAGAATTACTTTGTCATTCATTAAGTAAACTTAAAATTAAATGGTTACCAGTTAGAAAAAAATGCATCAGTATTTCCATCAATATTTTTTCACGAAACTGAAATGATAGGTTATTTAATCCATTATTTGCACAGGCCCATAAACCGTAGCGGTCAGTAACAAGCATTGAGGCAACAAAACTAGCTCAAGCCCCACTTCAAACTTAACTTCTTCAAACATTGTATGGTCCGGGATGTTGAGCATTCATGGTGCAGACTTGTGCTCGTAAATAAAAGAATGTTACTTTAAAATTCTCGAGAAAAGTCTTGAATACCGCAACTATAGTTAACCAACACTGGAGATAGTGCATACAATGTTAAGTAACCTGTCCCCCGATTCACAACCCTACGACAAGTCGACCGATTCGGTTATTAATTGAAATTATAAAATGTACTATGTAAACAAAGCTAGTCGTATCGAATCTTCAATTCGGTTTAAAAGTGGACGCTTAATTGGCCATTATTCGATTTTATTGGTTAGTTTAAGATCGTAGTTGATGAGTTCATATTTTTTTCTTAGCAAACAAGTATAGTAATAAAGTAATAGTGAAGGCCTCTCAAATTTAAGAAATACGAATGGTTTGAAAAAAAAATACTCAAACTCTTATCTACATGGTATGTAAGTTGTATGTAAGTAGTAATAAGCAATTGGCAAACTAATATATTGGGCGGACCGAAGAGCTTCGGCAAGGGAAAACGAGGCGCGGCTGGACGGAGCGGCGGGGCGGAGCGGCGGGGGGCGGCGCGGCGGTGCGGCGGGGCGGCGCGGCGGTGCGGGCGGCCCGTGAGAATGAGCCGCGAAATAGCTTAAATTATTCGCCGCCGTAATCATCGCTAACGTGAAGCTGTACAAATAGCTTTATTTTACCGAATTTGTGTTTTATTTTATTATGAGGTATCAAGCATGGTGTTTTGTTAAGGTAGTAACCAAATCCTCATATTTAGATAAATGCCAAATTAAAATATTAACATTAAGATCAACTATTTTATATGATCCTAGATCGATGTCATAGTTGTATAATAATATAATATCCTCGTCTAAAGCAACGCTAATAACATAATGTTTTGGTAACTTTTTTTTAACTGGTATTTCCAGGGTACCGTACCCAAAAAATTCAACTGAGCTCTATTGTTCTTTTAATTGACCCTAATGATAGCTGCTATTAGCTGGCAAAAAAAGTTCCAAATTTGTGTACACACCTAATGAAACGTCATAAGTATGGAACCCTCAATGTATATACTTTATATTCTATTCGATGTAATATCCATCACTCACTTGGTCAGTTTTCAAAGTAGATATTTATTACCCATAACTACTATTCAGTCGCTTTATACCTCCTTCGTTATCTAAATAAGGACATGTCCTTATCTGTATACATACACTGTGCCCGCCCTTACATGTATCCCATGAAGTTGATTGAAAGCTTGTTAATTAAATGAATTATACAAATTCAAATTCTGTTCACGTTTTAGACTGAATTTAGATGGTTCGCGGATCGAGATCGAGTGGAACAAATGTTTGTGAGTTTATTTGCTGCGGTTGACGATCGAGTGTAATTGAGCCATAACTTAAGTACAAATCGCGGCATTCCGGTTGCCTTCTGTAATTAAGTCTTTCGGCTCGAGCTTCCACAAAATAAAATTTATTTCTCGGACATTTATTTTAAATTGTACTTAACGATAAATACGGACCTGCAGCATGTAAATTAGGTACTCATCATATATCCATGTGTATCACAGAAAATGGTTTAATCATTGTATAAATCATCAAAAATAAATTTAGATTTTTCTTTTCCAATTGTGTAATTGAGTTATAAGCTTAGGTATTTTTTTATGTAAATGTATACTTACAATTACATATATTTAAAACATTTATATATTATTCAGGTTTTTTTTCGAAAGCAAAAAAAACAACATGAGTAGATATAATTCATAAAAGTATTTCCTGTTTGCCAATAAATTTCCTATAACGTGGATGGCAGATTACGAAAAACAAAACAATTCCCACGTTACCTTAGGGCGTCGCCGTCGTCGGAGGCAATTTAATTATTGCGGGCGGCTATTATGGCATTGCTTATGACAATTTTATTACTTACTTTAAGTACAGCTTTAAGATGGAAACACATTTAACGCAACATACGAATATTATACCTCGAGGTATATATACGGCCAGCATTATTTTGATTTTGGCAATAAAAAAGTACATGTCTGAGAGAACCCCTCAAAAGATGAGTGAAGTCCGCCAACCCGCACTGGGCAAGCGTGGTGGACTATGGCCTAATCCCCCTCGAATTGAGGGGAGGCCCGTGCCCAGCAGTGGGACATTAAAAAGGACTGGTATTATTATTATTATAATAAAAAAGTAAGATTTATTAGCAAAACAAACATTTCTAGCTAAAAATCTTCTATCCCATGGCTGTTATAATGTCGGTTATCGACCAGTTTTTGCATCGAAATTAATGGAAAGAAAACAGAAGGAATTAGATTTTTTTCTCGTATTTAAAAGTGTTGCAGTACAGAATCAATGACGTACTTGCTAAAATTAAACCTAAGTACTCTTAAGCTGTTTAAATTTAGCTCTGTTACGATATCTGAATACACACTCTTGTATATTAATAGCGAATTATTACGCAAAGCTTATTAATTTATTCCGTCCCACGACATAATTGGAAATTGATCTTTGATTATATCACTCAAGTAATTAATCATACACGCAAGAGTAATCATAAATACCATTGTTTATGGGATATTAAAAACAAATAATAATTGTTTGTCGTCAATCATTTGGTAACATATGGCACATGATAATCTATGTTACGAACCTCGTCTCTTTTTTCTTATAAAATTGTTAAAGATTTTATATATTTACACGAATAATTAAAATTGATATAAAACTAAATTTATGGCGCTCCACGAAGTGCAATCTGTGAACATGTTCACCGAACAAGGATTATACGGGACGCCATTGAAATTAAAAAAAAATACATCTTAATAAGGAAGATGGCTGGGGGTTACCACCGCCTTGTGATCCAGTAATTAATATAATTGAATCCAATACCAAGCGCACCATTGGAAGACCTCAAGGCACTTTCTGCGTAGAGCGGACCGCAAACAACAACTAAATATTAATTAGGATATCCCAGTTCAAACTGTGACACTAGGACGTCAAACACCCCAGTCCGCCCGTGACTACGGTTGCTGTAAAGCAGCCAAAACGCCGGTCACGTAAAAGACATAAAATAAACGCGATAAAATCCGTAAAATTAGTTTATTTCAATTTTATTAAGTACTAAATATATGTCTGAATTTGAAAACGTTTGTTCTCAATATTCTATGGATACAAACATATATTGAGTAGGTACCCATTTATAGGTAGGTAGGTATTTTAGGGTCGAGTCACCTTCGTCCGTAGGAGAATTAAGTGCCCTCGAGATACCCTACACGTGACCCTGGGTGGTGCCAACCAGGTGACAACTCTACTGGTGGTAGGCTTCGGCCGTGGCTAGTCACCGCCCACTGAACAAAGCCATGTCGCCAAGCGGCCTAGCCGTGTTCCGGCATGATGTTCGGTGTTGCCATTCATGGATGGCGGGTCAGATCAGCTGCGCTGCATGTGCCTAGTGAATGTAGCGTCTCGATCTACTGCCGCCTTCCTACCTAGGCAAGTATGCTCCATCGTAGATCTCATCATCACTTACCATCAGGTGAGATCGAGATCAAATACTTGCCTATAAGGTAATAAAAAAAAAAAAAAAAAAATCTAAACGGCCGGATCTCTAACTTTATTTTTGTCCACCGCTAATCTACTCTTTATTTATTTTTTACGCGTAAAGATAAACCACAATTCTAATCGGTAATTTATTAGGTATGTATCAATCAATAAGCAGAAATGCTTAACTTGTTGCTTGATATCCCCAATGTTTATTTTGTGCTGTGTCCCGGCTGAAACTTTACTTGGATTCATTCCCGGCAACAGCTGTACCTCGCCTTTATTAGGGAAAACTACTTAATAAAACTTGTTTAAACATACCTTATTATGTATTTGAAGTTATTTAAATACAAACTGATGAGCCGAATGATGGTTACCTCTGCATAGAAGAAAATCTAAATGTTATGTTCCTGACGTCTATAGCCCAGTATAGCTAGGTAAAGGGGCTGTCTTAATAACCAAGCGATTCCAGGCTCGAGCCTCAACCAGACTATTAAACTGATGGCGTATGAGCCTACTCCTAGCACAAGGTTTGGCTTCTTTGGAGGAGATCACTAGTAATCTATAGCAATAAAAAATAATTCCTGTTCGTTGTTACCAACGAATCACATCACTTGAGAACGTCTTTACAGACTCGGTTGATTGTTTTTTTAAATCTGTTTAATAGTCCGAATAAGGTTTTTACGAAAAGTAAAATTAATTTGTTTTTTCGAACAGTTGGAAACAAAAACAAAAACGTCTATCGGGTCAGCTAGTCATTGTTAGATAAAAGTTAATAATTTGCAACCGGGGTTGTATTCATGTTTCATTAAAATCATATTGTTTTGTTACAACTGCCATGGTGGCATCATTAGGTATTCTTTCTCAGAATTTAAGAGAATGTCGCCCCCAGTTTGCGAAAGCTTGTAATCATTAATTGAAAGCGACGTGGGGAGAAATGGGAAGGTTGTTTGATGACAAGACCTCCCCATTTTGTTATTACTCGCAGCAACAATACCTCGGCTCGATGTAAGCAGATCGATACGCTAACGTGTAAACACTTATTACTGGGATAATCACGACGTTAATTAAATTACATGTAAACAAATAACAAATTCCGTGTAGATAACTTATACCTCAGAAATGTAAGGTATGAAGTGGTGACAACTTCGAGGAATATGAAGAAAATGTATATGGTGGGTTTCTTAAACATAAAAACAATCATTCCAGTAGAATGCTCGCGTTATTTACGTACTAATAGGTAATTATGTATATTCTTAGGTACTCGTCTAACTACAATTTACATCTAAAAACCCAACTCGTACATCAATTAACAGAGATGTTAAAAATAATGATGACGGCGCAAGTCTAAATGCGAAATACACTTGGAAACTGAATACAAAATGAGAGCACAGAGTGTTAGTGTGTTCCCACAGAAATATATAGTTTTAATGACATCGGATATGAGATGGCCACTCACATAGGTAAACAGACCGTTCTCTCGAAGTCCGGGACTTAAAGCAACCCTATTTACGAGGGCCCATTAGGAAGCGACCTAAATCCGTTGGTGTCAACATTTCTCATGTTTCGTCCTCAATTTTCATGTATGCAAATTAACTTAGCGTCATATTATGTTGATTTTACACAAGTAAATTTCAGTATATTTTATTTAACGTTGAACTTTATTTTTGTTTTAATTACGGTTTGAATTGCAGTGCAGACTTGATTTTTGACATTGTATTTGAAATCAATCTGCTTTTTATAGTATATACAACGATATCAAAGAGATGCAGGTAGGTACATATATATTGTTTTATCCTTTCATGTAGGTTTATAGAACCGTTGGGTTCTATTCACCTTATCCATTGAATAATGTGCATAAGTCAATATATGTATTATTGTATGAAAATTTATAATGACAGCTAATACCATATCAAAGATTTACCATAAGTATTTGCATATCTAATTTCCATCACGAATAACAATTAGCATAGCTGTTCAATTTAGAAATCTGTGACCGCAGTGTAACCGGTGGTAGTCTAATCTTACCATTTCATTGCTTTCCTATATTTTTTTAGAATAAAAAAAAATCTTTGGGTGTGTTTTTATCTGAACTAAAGAATATTTCGGAATAAATTTTGAAGTACCTAGCTATCAGATTATTTTTAAGGAGTAATTCTAGCGTCCGCAGTCAACGAACACTTTTTTTTTAAATTCCATTACTTTTCCATGCTATAATTTCCGACGTAACTCTGCAATGTGCCATAACATAAATAAACTGGCAGTTTGAAACGGTCGCCAGAAGCCTGTGAAAAAGAAGTTAAAGTTTTCACATTACTTCTGCGGCGGGCAAGAAGCGGGCAAGTTTGTGGGCCACGTTCAAATTGTCGGCGGCACTGAGCCGGTGCACACGCCCGCCATCTGTGGCCCACAACGTAGTAATGAGCCATTGAATGGCTCATTGGTTTGTGTTGTTATAAAAAACTACCACCCGTGCATCGATACTTGGAGAAAACTTGCAACTCATTCTGTAATTAATTTGTATCTGTGCTTTAAATTTCTTCTAAAAGTACATTTTTATAGAACATGTGGCTGCATTATATTGCTTGATATAATTTTGTTTCAACGTATTCAGGATCACAGGAAGACCTAAAAAAATTGTTTAAAGACCCACGTTGATTATCATATTATAATTTACATGTATTTGTGCGAGAATGCATTCCCGTGACTAAAATGGGTTTTAAATTGTGTAGAAATTTTCGAAATGCCACCATAAGAAATCTACTTATTTCTTAGCTGCAGCTTTGTCAGAGAATTGGGCGGCAATGACCCAATTAGCAATCTTGCCTCCTTTCGTAACTTTACTTTCATAATTTATGCACACACGAAGGTTTAAGGGACTCCTTAGCCCTCGTGAGATAACGCAATATATAACAAGATAAGCGTGCCGATGGAGTAACAAATTATTAATATAAATATCAGCAGAGAGTCCATTGATGCGTATCTATAAGGTTTATATTAAACTAACACAATTATCTGGCTTTGATCAGTCTATCTGCACAAAAATTCCTTCTAATTTGATTTGCTGATTATAAATTCCTATTTTTGGAATTCGTTAGCCGAATAGCTCGGTACCACCTCCAAGTTTACAAAAAAAAGTACAGGTATAATATCGTAGCAAACTAGCCATCTCGATTGTTCTGAAACCAGTATAAAAAAAGTTATTGGAAATACCCAATAAACGGTACCAGGAGCGAAGTAGTGGTCGAGTGGTACAAAGTTTGATGCGGGTTGTAAACTAGCCACTGGAATAGCAAATCACCTTAGTTGCAGCTTCAGACACCAGTTTCCAACGGCTTGCAAATTGCACGAACGTTAAAAATTGTCCGCTGTAAGTGCTGGTCTGGAAAAAAAATCATCAAGCTAAGTATTTCAATTTCTATAACTTACCTATAGGAATACTAGGTTAACAATTTAAGTAATAATCATGATCTGAGTTTATTCACTAGTAATAATCTTTGAGCAATAGAGCTATACAATATTCAAACTTATTTACTAAAATTAAAATTAGGCTGATTTCAAAATGCACACAAGAAATCCCCAAGCGTTTGCAGATTTACAGTACAATTGCCTAGCAATCATATATCCAATACTAATTGATATACAAAGGTATGAAAAGATTTGCTCCATTTACAATATATGGAAAACAAATCAATTTTCTTCTCGATAATACATTGTGATGCAAATGTAAATTCATCGCAATATGTATACGTTTGGCGGTCATTCTATAACAAGGAAACGTGCAGCATACAAAAAAAAACATACCACATAACGACCGGAGCGCCCTCTAACGGCGCAAATGATTAGCGTCGTTAGCGCGCACCCAAATTAGAACGGACTCGGCGCTGATAACATCAAAGAGTTTAATCATAGTAAAGAATTGTACCCAGCACACGCATCATGAATACAAAACGAACGCTAATGTTTCGCTGTCAAAGGTGAGAAAACGATTATTGATGGTGTCACCGCACCGATCGTAACGAGAATAAGTTGTACGATTTACTTCTAGCCGCTGTGAATATTAATCAGACCGGGGTACGAGACAGGACCCTTGAACTGCTTCACTGCTAATCTGTCATTGGATGAGCAGCTATGTACACTGTAATACCTCGTTTCTTACATAAGCAAAGAACGTATAATATAACAGAATACACATCAATAATTCGAATTTGCACGTGGATCTCATGTGCGAATCTCATTTTCAACCACGATGATCACTTGCTTAACTAGCTAACTTAGCTACATGTCTGAGAGAACTCCTCGAAAGATGTGTGTAGTCCGCCAACCCGCACTGGGCCAGCGTGGTGGACTATGGCTAACCCCCCTCGCATTGAGGGGAGGCCCGTGCCCAGCAGTGGGACATTAAAAAGAGCTGGTATTATTATTATTATAATTTTAATTGCTATGTGGATTGAATACTATTCAGTTATGGTATATAACTGAATAATATAGCAAACATATGATAAATTAAAGTTAAACAGGTATCAGAATGCGCTCAGCAAATCCCCATCGGCCGGGAGGTACCCAAAACGCTGGCAGCATTGCCACGTTGAATGGCAATGCTGATGTGTTGGCCAAAATAACTACCTGCGTCTGGTCACCAGATGTCTCCACCAGACTTTTTGAAAGCTCATTTTTAATTTAAAATATAATTAGAAACTAACACGCATTTTCGCTTGTGTCAAAATATGGTATAATAACTAGTTTTCCATAAGTACGTAGTAAATAAAACATCCGCGGTGTTATATTATATTTACACAGTGTACCTACAGTGTTCCAGAGTTTACATATCAGTATGTACAGAGTAGTGTTTTCA
This sequence comes from Pheosia tremula, assembly GCA_905333125.1. NCBI lineage: Eukaryota > Metazoa > Arthropoda > Insecta > Lepidoptera > Notodontidae > Pheosia > Pheosia tremula. The sequence continues at coordinate 4,843,197 of HG995404.1, read as the reverse complement.
GAATGTACCCGATCCGCACTTGGCACGAGAAATGGTCAGTATATGTTTAAATATCATACGAACCATGTTAACCAAATGTTACATGCGGCAACTCATGTTTAGTCTATGTTTATTTTATAAGTTTACTATATGTACAATAAATAAAGGTTTATATTTGTTCATTTTGTTAACTGAAATTGTCTGAAATATGTAGTGATTCGTATCATAAAGAAAAAACATTTCATCAAAGGTCACAATACCGATTGTGTCAGCAGGAAGGACGTAGTAGATACTTTTGTAGCGACCATGCATGGTCGCTAACTCGCAAACTGTGCATACTCTACATATCTATTTAGTAGCAATAATATTAGTAATCATCCTCATCTCTTTCCAAAGCTTTCAGGTCTCTCGTACTTAAAGTTCTAAAAAACAATCAAGGTCGTCGCCCCACCAGTTTCTGGTGGTATGTATATAAATATACGTTTGAATAAAGCATTCCGAAATCTAAGTCTTTGTCGCGGACCGGCAATACTCGACTCGGTTGTTTTTTGGCACCGACTTCACATTCGTTAAATATTTGATTTTGTTAGACAAGGAAGATTTAAAAATTAGATAATTTTTTGCTAATTATATTTTTGAAGACGTTTTTTTTTGTTAACAAGTTTTTATTATTTGATTCACGAGGTTAAAGGTTGAGTGTGAATTTTAATTTACTTTGAAATAAAACTAATTTTACGGATTTTATCGCGATTATTTTATGTTGTTTACGTTCCCGACGTTTCGGCTGCTTTAAAGCAACCATGGTCACGGGAGGACTGAGGTGGTTGACGTCCTGGTGTCATAGTTTGAAACGGGGTACCCTCATATTTAATTGTTGCTTGTGGTCTGATTTAATTTACTTATTATTATTCCAGTAATAGCACAGATTAACTAATGTATTGTAAAAATGATTAAAACTTTACAATTATATATACGCAAGGTATATTATTGTTTAATAACATCCAAGCCGCCATAACGAGTGTGCGTATAATTACTGCGCTTAACTTTTCCTTGCCCCCTGGAATGTTCGCCGGCTGATGAGTTGGCGAAGACAAACGAGTGTATGTGTTAAATAAACTGCAACACCGAGTTACGTCATGCGTCACGCTCGGGATCTCTATTAATCTTTATATGAACGTCGCCGCCGAGATATTTTAAGGAATGTGTTATGGCATTGTTGTAGGACGTGATTCAGAATAGTTTGGTAATTTTTATTCCTGTAAGTCGTTCCAGTGCGCCTGGCATGGCAGCACACTGGAGCTTATTTTTTTTTTTTGTAAAAATCATCCCTTTTAAAAAATAAAAAGACAAGCCCGCTGAGTTTCTCGCCGGATCTTCTCATTTGAGGTCGCGTTCCGATCCGGTTAAGAAAAAAATGTAAATGACAATTTGTAAGTGCCCCCGTAGGCCTATACGAAATAAACGATTTTACTTGACTTTGACGGTACATGTGAATCGTCAAAAATGTCACAAAATTATATGCTCAAAGTTTTGCCGTTCCTACGGAGAAGAGAGGCAAGACACTCCATGATTGCTTTTTTTATAAGGCATCTTAAGAGTACATTTATGTAATGGGTAGTGATAGCAACGTAGGAACAACTAGGCAGGTTTGAGTGTAAAGGATACCTACTCTTCTATTAGTTTAGTGGCATTTGAGTAGTTATCCCTTCAAATTCGTCCGCGCATTTCGTTACTGAGTATACTTTTATTATTCTTCGTCGGTTGTTTATTTGGCAACGACTCCCCTTTTTTTAAAGTCAGTCGAAAATAATACTACCTAGTACCTATATGTCTAAACCTATATAAATAAAAAAAGACAGTTTTTTTTCAATTCATCTGTATAAATACTCGTATAATTACCAACATGAACATTTTTATTGGATACTAGCTGTTACCCGCGACTTCGTCCGCGTGGTATTTAACAAAAAAGTTTTTCTAACATAAAAGTAGCTTTAGTTACTCCTTGTTACATCAGCTATCGGCCAGTGAAAGTACCGTCAAAATCAGTCCAGCCATTTCAGAGATTAGCCGAAACAAACAGAATGACATAAAATTTAAAAAAAAAATTTTTGTTATATGTACCGTGTATACATCCAAATGCACGTAGTAAAAAGCGGTTATTTTAATATTAGAAACAGACACTCGCATTTTATTTATTTGTATAGACAAAAGCAATAAAAACCATTTCCGATCTAACATAAAGAATGGGCGTCCTATTAATCATCCCAAACAAGTTGGAACAGTCATTTGACAGACGTTATGGTGTTTGCCACGAGCGATGGAATCGAGGGGGCGCTTAGTATTTTATTGTCGTACGTGGTTTGTCAACACTCCAATACACCCTGATATAGCGGATAACACACCTATGGGATCCAGGGAACGCTTAATGGCGTTCAATCTATTTAGAAGCGTAAAATCAATGTATGGAAGATTGAAACGATTAATCCTCCATAAAATGTGTCTAAATACGTTGGCTATAAAGTATACGGTTAGCTTAAAAATAATCTGACGAATAATCAGATATAAATAACAAAAAGTATGAATCAATGGAGTATATGAAACATGTAGCATCATTTTCAAGTAAACGTTCAATGTACACGAACTGTTTTGATATCATTACTTAACAATAAAACTCAAACAACGTTTTTTCGATTAAGTTCTCGCAAGCAACGCGACGTCGCCGAAGCGTTCGGCTTGTTTAAATACATTTCGCAGATGGACAGAACATTATTTCTCCGCTCCCGAGAAAATTAAAAGTGCTTCGTAAAATCTCACTTCACTTCATTGCGAGACATAATGTAAGTCGGAGTGAATAAACAAGAAATATGCGGTCGCCCGTGTTTTGTTTTACCGTTTATAAACCGGGGAGCCTTTATGGTTTATGGCTCAATAATATAGGTCGTAAAAACCTCCGGACCCTCGTCGGATCTCTCTCTGTTCCCCAATTGAGTCATACCAGTGAGCCCCTTCGTCTGCTTGAACTTCTTGAATAATTCCGCTTTGTAGGTACCTAACAAGATGGAAATGTACTTTGTAGGCGTGCCTTTGATATATGTAATACGTCACCATATCTACGATATTAATGTCTTGAGCATCGGAGCAAGTATGTTACATGAGCATCACTGGTTTAAAAAAAATACAAAAATCGGAACACAGTATAAATTAGTAACAAAATCCTTATTGTCCAGACTTTATGTTCATTTTTGCGCTAGTATTATTGTTGTAATACACTAACACAATAATGCCAGCCCTTTTAAAGTCCCACTGTTGGACTCAGGCCTTCCATCAATGCGAGGGTGATTAAGCCACAGTCCACCACGCTAGCCCAGTGCCGACTTCACACGTATCTTAAGGGGTTCTCTCAATACATGCAGGTTTTCCTTCACCGTTTAGCTAATGATAATCATGGATGAAAATGAGATTCGGCCTCCAGAAATCCCAGAGCCGGGGTTTGAACCTGTGATACTCCGAACGAGGCAAGCTTTCTACCGAATTGTCTAATACTGCATGTTTTAGCATAATCCAATAATTCACATATAAAACTTTTAAGAAAATACATACAATTAAAAAGTACGGATAATTCAAGTATCCAATTTATAGGGCATTAAAAATCCTTAAGTACACGGCCGGTGCTGAGTTAAGCTCCTCGCCACTTCTCAGGATTATTATCTTTGCAGCGTCGCCGATTGAATCGCCGATAAAGTTCGCCTGGACTTAAGAAACTGCCATTAAAGAATATTTTATTAAGCGTTAACTGGAGCGATTAAATATATTATTGTAGATAATTGGCAGTTCCTAGAAAGTACTGACTGAATAGGATTGGCCGCATTGCAATAAAAAAGAAAATCAGAGCAATGACTAAGTAAAATTTGAAAATAGAATCCATTATTGGTGGACAAACTATATCAAAGCTCGCACGCTACGCGTCTAAAAAAAACAGTTGCACCAACAACATACCCTAGCTGTAGCTATAGTGAGTTAAAAAGCAAAAAACTACAAAGAAAAGTTTTGTTGTAAGTGTTGTAAGTGTTGTTGGACTAAGTACACAAAATTTAACGTTAACAAAACATGTGTAATTTTTCAGTGAACGGTGTCCTTTTTATTTCGTGCTCACCAGATTTGATTACTTTATTTCGTTAGTTCGGTACTGAAGTTATTAACCAACACTAATTAGGTATTCAGCCGTCGTATGTCGGTACTGCACGGTAAGTCGGCTTCTGTTCAACCCAAGTACTGCCCACAGTTTAAATTATTTAAGCGGAAAATATAATTTTATGTTTTACAAAGTCTCGTCTGCTTTGTGAGATGAATTATTGATTAAATCAGAGTCCTAGAACATACATTTTCAAAAAGAATTTCCGTTAAATCTTTCTTACCAAAAATATTTAAAACAGAACATCACGTAGACCGCATAAAACATGCTACACGACATCGTTTTATATCACAAAACGGAAACGAAACAATAATTTGCAAAGCCACTATAAATCAGTGTTATTGTTGAGCAGACCATAGTGGTGAGCATCGACCACATTTCGCGAAGGGCCGTCGCAAATTGCAAACTAATCATACTCCGCCAATTGGGTCGCTCGTAGAGGTTAATTTTCCGAATCCCGGAGCTGTGTTAACGTTCTGGCCGTTAGTACCGCCCCACCAATTAGCTTTTACTGGCCTTGTGGTCCGATAACTACTCCACTGGACTTATCTATCGGTCGATCCGGGCGTTATGTCCTGGTAAACAGTGGTACCAATTGTGTATCAGCTCGTTCCAGCATTCGATAAGGTTGTGTCGTGTTTTGAGACGTTATTGCGTTTTGGGAGGAACGGTGGTTATTCGAACACGATATTTGATTTTATGAACGTGGAAAAATCTTTCATATAAGTTATTCTTGATAAAGATTATTCTGTAAACTTTTGTATTTCTACATCCAAATATTTAATTAACTGATTCAATACCTACCTTTTTTGTGTGTATAAAATATGTTTAGGTTGTAAGCTTACCAGTTTTAAACTGAATATAAAAAATAACTAATATAAATAATCTTGCTGAAACTGCTGCAATATCAATTTCGTTCTAAAGTATCAAGAAAATATGGTGTATACCATTGAATCATACCGTTCACCGGTACGGGGCGAGGCGGTATTGTCTGACAGTGGGCGATCGGACAGAGCTCACGAGAATACACTTTATAGTTAACTCTGTCGTGTAGGTATCATCAAACAGAAGTTCGACACAAATCTTACAGATGGTATTGGAGTATCGTCTTATATTTTCCAAGTCAACGAAAGTAAGAAGCGACAATCTCGCCGACCTACGTCTTATTTTTCCAAAGAGTCGACCCGTTACAACGAGAGAGATTTACATTTGAAATAGGCTGAGCCACTTTTATTTCGTTCTTTTTATTTTTTTCCCCCGACTGCTCGTGTGGCTGCAGCTCCCCTGGCGCGATGGCGCCCAGCACGCGATTCCCCGTCCCGAATGAAACTCGCTTGGCGCACTGCATAATTTTACTAACGAAAATATCATCATTTATTCTGATATAGATACTAGTAGGCTTGGTTGTCGACTTTCCAAATTACAAGTATGCAATTATGAAAGTTAATTTAGTGCTCTCCGAGTAAGGCCGGCTGCTATCTGATGAAATTACTAATTTTTAATTCTTCGTTTATCTTGAAATTAACATTAGCAGTATCTGGAACACGGAGTAGAACCTTGAAAAAATAATAATTTATTAGACAATATTCCGAAAACAAATTGCCCTGGGTGGCGTTATCCATCAAAGATTTTTCTTTTAAGAGCTGTGCTAGGTGGGCGCGTACACGCTTCCACGTTATACAACGTTATTGATGAATGAACCCTCGCAAGCTATTAGCGTTGCTAAAAAAATATCAACCCCTTTTCTCTTTTTTTATGACTTGCAGTTTATTCTCGAGCATTTTCATGAGTTATGGCGCGCCGTGTAATATGCTAATCAGAAACAAAAGTTATATAACCAAAAAGGATTGCGCTTAATTACGGGATTATTATACCGTATAATAGCCCGCCAAAATAATAATAGCGTACATACACTGTATCCAATCGTTGTTCCACAGAACCTGTCTTGTTACGTGATACATCATTTTAGATTAATTAGGGTCTGTCGCGAAAATATTTCGAACCACATTTATATAATATCAAATGTACAGCTACACGTTGTTACGTGGAAATACCATTCACACACTAATTAATTTCGCGTAGTCTAAATTATGATCTCAGTAGAAATATAAACGTAAATAAAATACTGATTTAGAAATATGTAAATGTGCTCGTTCGCTTAATTACGAGAGCCGCGAGTTGTGGGGACTTGACAATTCATACATTCGTATCGTTAATTAAATTATATTAGAGACGACTTTCCCATGAGGGTCTAATGCCGCACTCATAAGATCGGAAGGCATAAATTAACAGAGCTGTTTGTTATGCCGGGCCACGCTCGTTTAATTATTAAAGGGGACTTACATTTCTGTACGGAACTCCGGCGCGGGACGGTACCGCAAAATACGTATGTGTCAAACTGATGCTGATGATGCCGGAACTTAAACAAGGTGTTTGCTTACCACACAGGTCGGTAACTATAGTTACATGTAAATATCAACAAGTTTGCTACGGCGAGTCTGCAATTACAAACAAGTTCAATTAAAGTACACCTTTAAAATTATTTAACATTTTTTTATATTATTTCAATTATTTACTTGTTTTCTGTAGCTGTGGAAATGTATTTTAAGCTTAACTTTACACACGTTGTTAATGTAATAGTTATATTTAGATACAATTTTGTGAATCCATTTTGAACTACTTTACAACTATGTACTAAGCCAAAATTATAAGCAGATGCCAATACACAGTAACGATGATGGAGCCAGTATTTACTTTATTTGATTACGTTGACTATCTCAATTCACATAAAATCAACATGCACATCTAAGTGAACATATTTTTCTCTGCTTAAAGAGCATTCATCTTTAAAAAGTCGAGATGAGGCGAACGGTAGAATGCAGCCACGCACAAAAGAAAACTTTGTACTTAGGTACCTACTCAGCGGTGCAGCGGCCGGGGCGAAAGTCACGTTAATATTACCTCTAAAGAAATTATTATTTTTATTTTAGTTTGTAATTAATCATGTTGGGTACTCTTCCTTCACTTAGTTCTGCTTCCCCGGTAGCAGCTGAGCAATCTAATTTATTCCACAGTCCCTACCCATACTTTGTTATATTACAGTTGCTTAAAGTTCCTTGAACTAGATAAATTAGCCAGGGAAGTGACTTATTTATCTTTAGAATAGTGTTAGATTCTTGTTTACATTGCATTATTATCCAGCCATTTTATAAGATACGCTATCGTTGAAAACGGATATTTTATAAGGCGCGTACCTGCATATCTGGAATAACTTTTATTCCATTTTTAGTAGGGGTCAATATCAAGTGTAGGATATTGTTTGTGAGAGATAAACTTTTTGGGACTACATTTTTTTTTTAATATAGTGTGAGGTAGGTTATATACAACCTAAAACCAATGCAAAAAATGTTTAACGCGAATCTTAACGAAACAAAAATCTTACTTTAATATTTGCTTAATTCATTTTTCATTAGCATGAGAATATGAAGTGCCTACTGAGTAAGTACTAGTCCTTACTTATACAAACAAGTGTATCGCAGCTACCAATAGGTAGATATCCTCTGACTTTTCTATTCACTCCGCTAGACGTTGCTATTAGTCTTGAAATACATACGGCGAATTTTCCAACGCTTTGAGATATCTTGTGCACTGTGGATCAAAGTATTAGCAGCTACTTTTTTACACGCTTTTTACAAAAAAAAAGTCAACCAAACAATAGAGTATCACATATAATTTAATTTTCATGAACTTTATTGATAATGAATTATCACCAATACAAATGCACACAAATAACTGCGACACGCATTAAGTTCTACTTAATGAAACAAAATATCGCCCCTACTAATGACTCTAAAATATAGTTAAGTACATCCTCCAACGACCACTCAACCACCAAGATTACAACCACGAGTACAAGTAAAAGGATCTAAAAAAGTGTTCTCGTTTTTTCCTTATAGTGCAAGCAAGTGTACGGCACTTTATTGTGGCGTCATCAGAGCCTCCCTCGTGACAGCTTACACATGAATTCGGGGATAAACAAAGGGTGCGCAATGAAAGAGCTTTTCATTCATCCTGCCTTGCAGCTGGAGTCGCGAGAGTGCTGCGTTTTGATAACGACTAACGAGCCCTTGAATGTATTTAATGATTATGCGAAAGCGTGCTATTATATACGTACGTAGAAGTCTTGTTTTTTTTATCGGGCCGATTGCAGTCATGTGAACATTTCCGTGCGACGTTATTTGCGTATGTTTCCACCTGTCATCGACAAGTTCTTGACGAATCCTTTGGCAACAACGAAAAAAAAGACTTTGAGAAGAAGTTTTTTAGTAAATGGGATGCACGTATTTCTAATGTCCATCGCATGTTTGTTTGCCTGTGGCATCTTAGCTACGGAATGAATTCGCTGAATACATCACGCTTTGTTCTTGTGATCTTCTTAGCTGAGATCACGTTCTAATCCGGTTGAAGAGTTAAGAACATAATGTAAAACTGGCAACTTATAAGTGACCCCATTGTCTCTATACCTTGCAACCAAAAGGAATTACTTTGACTATGATCAGATATGGTTGGTTATCTTTCTGATTCACTCATCAAAGTTTTTGGTTTATTTTTATATAGTCACTTTGCTATATTCTTTACGAGAAGCATAATTTAATGGTTTTTCGATTATTGAATTAAAATATTTCGCTAAGACTAGTTAGTAGAGTTTAAACTCTAGTTGTAACGTGTGTAATCTACTATTTTCTCAAAATTATAGACCGCTCTCGACCATTTACATTGTCATTTCAAAGATCGTTTTAATCAACAAAGCTTGTGGGTACATTTTTTTGTACCTAAATAAATAAAATACCCAACACTTTGTGTTTTACTTTTTTTAGTAGTGAAAAAGCTTTTTTCACGATTAAAAACTATCACAATATCACATTAAATTGGTATACTCAAATATCGCACCGTTCTATCAATTATAGGTATACTCAGTTAATTTGTCAAGAATATACACTCTGGTGGTTACCCTACGACTGGAACGAGCTTGATTACTGTAATTCCCTGAACGTCAGGTCAAAGAGTTCGTTATTTGCTTCGTCCAGTACGTTTGAAGATTAACTTTAACCAGATTTGCCTTATATAGGTTGCGTTTTTGTCCATTTTTAGGTCCATATTTTTTTATCTATAGGCTGTACCTATACCTACTTAGGTTTAGTATTCCAATCATACATTTAGTAGGTCAAAGATTCGAAAACATATACCAAACCAAACCCAAATTAATAGAAGATTGAATATTCCTGCAATGTGATTAAAAAGCATTTTCATAAGATACGTGTAGTATGACGAAATATTCTGAATATGTGGAGAATACCTAGAATTAAAAAAAAACTGCGAGAATAGAATACTTAACTAACGTTTAAAAATTCACCGACGTGGTTTGACGTGATCCATTCAATATACCCCCACAATGCCGGAGAACGTTAAGGTTTTTAAATTGCAATCTGACTGTCTACAACTGTTTGTAAATTTCAGAATAAGAGTTTAATCATAAAAAAAAAATCAGATTTTTCCATCTACTCTAGGATATTAATTACGCTTAAATTAATAATATTTTGATTTATGTATAATATTCACATTTATTAAAATAAGCAAGTATTTACCAACTTAAATGCTAATAAAATAAACATTTGGTTAAAAATAACGCTAGAATATCAAACAACCATCACACAGTCGAAGTGTCTCGACTATATAATAAACGTGAACATTGCAATATTAATAATGAAACTTCTTGTAAAAGATAATTAGTTAAGTAATTGAACTTGTACGTATCTGAGTGTGTAGTGTAAGTATCGGTGTGGATCCAGTGTTATTTGCACTCGGTGGGACTGCCAGTCGTTTAACAAAATGACGGGCCCTTTTTATCTTAGTCGGGCTGCAATTTGTTTCTGGCTCTATTTTCTCCAGACCGCAAACCGACGGTAGCTATTTTGAATATCCCTTTTCTCTAAAATTAAACAGTGTACGTTACTTTACCCACAGGACCGCGTGTATTTGTGAATTCGTTATGTAGCGTAGTTAATTAAATTTTTACTCGTACTTCGGGTCTGTTTTATGTTCTACTGTTTCTCAAAATGTGTCTCATTATATTAACGAGGTCAATCAACTTAGTTTTTGTTTAGATTTTTTTTTGAGTACCTTACCGAGTACCCTAGGTATATTTAGGTAGTTACTACTAGACGGACCCTAGTAGATGCATTCTAAAGCAATTGCCATTGAATGGGATTCGATCGCCCTACAGATGCTGAGCTATACACCCTCTGTAACCCAATTTCCGTCAGTTTACTTCAGCAACTTGTTGGAGAATGCAAACATAACTCTATATTTTTCTTTTAATTTCTACGCAGCATGAAATCTTTCCCTTCATATGAGCAACACGGTATTATAAGTGCTTTGTTCGTTAATGTTGATTATTATAATGGAAACTAGATACGAAGATTGTGCTATTTTGTTAGTGGAAGACTCATATTTTCACATCTACTCATGAACTATATCAGTAATTATTGTTATTACGTAAAATGAGATACTATATAATATTCTTTAAGCTTGAAACGCAAAAGATAACAGAGTAATTTTCTAAAATTCCGTCTCACCAGAGTGAATTTGCCGAGTAAAACCGCTCTTCGTTCAATATTCAGATTTTGTTATTCGGTATTCCATAGGCAAAATTAGGAAATCAAATTGTTTTGGCTATTCAACTACTTACTGACGTTAAACTAAATAATATACTTAGGAACATAAATAAAATAACCAACTACAGTTTCATACCTTGAAACATAATGCCAAATCATCTCAAAAATTGGTACAAAGAAAGGTCTCAGAGCACCAGTAAAGGTAAAATTACAATAATCATTATTTCCAAATCGAAGTGAAATCATTACGCAACAAACTTAGCTTTGTGGTTTTTTCATACAACGAACATGACAGAATCTGAAAAAAAACATATTTGGTGATGTAAGAATACCAATTACTGATCAGAGCCCTCAGCGTGTGAATAGTCGCACCCTTCCGGCTTGATCACGTCAGTCACACATTGCATCACAACATATCCTAGAATTATTCAAACAAAAACATGTACTTACTGCAAAGCAATCTCGAAGTGGTCGCTCGTCTGAGCGGGAACTTAACAATCCCATAAACGTTTCAGTGGCTTATACATTACTACATTACACTACCCCTAAACGATTGTTTGCGAAAAGGAATCTGTTTTATTTTCTTCTGAAGCGGTCTCTGTAGATAAATGAAAGTTGAATGTATCAAGGGAAATACCTAGACTTGTCTGTTACTAACTGAGTATCTTAACAATCCCCCTGGTATTAACTATATACACAAACAAGATGTTACTGAACTTCGAATCAAGTTCATGAACAAACTAGGGGCGGGGTATAGTTTAAATTGCGAAAATATTTAGTTTGAACTGTGATTACACTGTATCATATTTTAACATGTTGAATGAACCAATTGATTCATAATGTTACCTAAAAACGTTACAACAAAGTATTTTTTAATTATAGGTATAGTCATCCTCCCCAATCCCACTAATATTATAAATGTGAAAGTTTGGATGGATGGATGTTTGTTACTCAATCACGCCAGAACGGCTGAACGGATCTGGATGAAATTTGGCGCAGAGATAGATTATAGTCTGGAATAGAACGTAGGCTTTTTATACCTGTAAAATGTATGATTCCAGTGGGATAGACTTGTTTAATTTTTTCATACTTTTTAATCGCGAGTAACACCGCGGGGCGCAGCTAGTCATTAATAAAACAAGTTGATCAATAATCGAACTTCTGTCTGTCTGTCGTCCGTATCAGTATTAAAGGCCAAACTATATGTAATACGCAATTATCCGCAGAAAGTCAGTTTTACTAAAACCATTGGGAGTTTGATCTTGTTAGCTTCTTCTATCGATAAACTGTTTTGCTTAGATTATATTAGCCATCGAAGTTCATATGTTGGGTCCTCTCTCCGAAATGTGAAAGGTAACTCTAAAGTTATTAATTTGTGTGAATTTATAATGTCAATAGTACTGTTGTTATATATATATATATATATAATGAATCTTGTACGAACATAGAACTCATCGATTACCTATTTTTCAAAAGGACAGATGAAATTAACTATCATCATATAACATCTACACTCTAAATCAGACATTTCATCTTTCTCCATCCAGTCTTTTTTTACTAAAACCTACTTTACTATCACTATCACTTTTTAACTACTCAACAAGTCTGCCAATAAATCTTAACAGCAATCTCAAGTCACTTTTTTGCGGGCAGCTCGGCTGAATCCCTACGGCTCAGAAGCGAGAGGGAGCGCACTTCGTTTGTCTCGATATAGTTCATAAGCGCGCGCTATCTCGCCGCGCCCGCCGTCCTATTCACCCGAAATAGTACCTCAAGGAGTTCGGTAATGAGTTCCCTTGAACACTGTTACTAGCTCCCTCACTATTTTTAACGATGCCATTTTTGAAAATTGACTCTGCGCGGCGTACGCTCTTCCCGCAGCGCTGGTATTCTGCTCCGCTGACGCGACTACGACGCATATATTTTGTCGCGAGCGAGTTTTGTACTTTTGCGAGTAGTTTTTCAAAATTTGTTTGTTCGTTCAGGGTTATTTCCGTGCTGCAGGTTTCAGAAATAGGGATGTTATTAGGATAATTGACGAAGTTTACAAAATAGTTCTAATAGATTTTTCGCATTTGTAATATGACACCGACCCAAAGATCATTTTTGTCGTCGTTTTAAAGCAAAACTTGATATCGGTAGGTCTCAACCAACAGTTTATAAAGCTCTGATAGGTACATAAGTTATATAAAGTATTATACAAATAAACTGATTATCGCAGTTACACAGCTGAATAGATTTTGACGACCTAGTTTAGCGCAGTTGGTTCTTAACGCTTCTGACAAATCCTGGTAGGGTCAATCTTTGTGTGATTAGCATGAATGTTTGTAATCGAGTCATAGATGTTTAATATCTATATAAGTATTATATGCTGAGTTCGCTCTCTGTTCATTTTACGGTACACATAATACAAGCTTTGCTTATTGTGGCACCATATAGTTGGTGTGTTCGTCTGGCGATATTATTATTATTATAAGACTACGAACTGGGCGTTATGTTACTATACTTGCATTTTGATTACTTCGAATTAAATTTGTCATCGACACGATAGTTACTTTAAGCTATCCAATTTAATTGAACAAACAAGATTAAAATGATCTAACAAGCTTACAAAATCTCAATACGTTAATTGAAGCCTAATAACAAGTAGAAAGTGTGACCGTCAGCGCCGGGCGGCCATTTGCCCCACTTTGCGCCCTCACCGTTTGCGACTAAGCAATGGTGAATTTACATTACAAACGAGCGAAATACAAAATATACGCTATAGTTATACAATCGCAAATGCATTTGTCCCGTGTAACTTGGATATTTACGTTTCTACTTAGTTACGAATTTATTATTGTATTTTAAGTTCCGTTGCTTTATGTATTTAGGTATATTTACCATTATGATATTATTTTTATCTGGTTACAGATCGTACGTCGTCATCATCGAAAAAAAAAATAATCTCTATGTGTATCAAGTACCTTGCAAATGGCGCTGGAGAAGATGCTTTAACCGATCAAGAAACATATTAATTTATTCATGTTGCACATTCTCACATGTTAAAGTACCAAATAGTCTGTAAAAACAAATATTAAATGACTTTGAAACTGTTGTAATCTACCGCACCGCAAACATTTCCCGAACGCAAATGGAAAAAGTTTTGTTAAAATCAAAAAGCCTTGCATAACCCTGCCGAGGGCAACCCACTCACATACCTTGCTTTGTTTTGCTGTTTTACAAATTGATTCCTTAACCCGCTTCGATAGAATGTATTCACATACCTACATATTATTACTTGGAAATGTAACCAAATAAACGCTATCTACGTCTGCTTTATACCTTGCTCAGTTTTATTTAATAAGACCGCGATATCATCGATTATTAGGGCAACTTCAAATCCCATTCTGAAGGAAACGCACCAAAGGTAACGAAGGCAAATCGGGGGCAAATTTGTTTTATTGGTTTACTTTTGCATTTTGGTTTATTCTTGTTTTGTTGGCATATATATTGTTTTTCGTGCATGCATATAATGTTCATCTTGTGTTGGCTATTTATTTATATATTTGCATACTATTAATTAATAGCCCTTCTAGCATTGGCCGGATCTTATTGCAAGATGAATAATTCGGTTGTAATAAATACATAAATATCGCCAGACTAACTTAACCTCCAATATACAGTCTTATAATTTCAAAATAAAGCAGCTACCTATTTCTTAATAAAAACGTTGTACTTTTGCTAAGGCAGAACAGAACAGAAGCAACAAAAGTGCATGCCATTAACCCAAAAACTTGACATTTCAAAGGGACTATTATTTTCCCCTTCTTATTGGAACTCGTAGCTTTATTTTTTATATAGTTACGTAGACCTTTTTAGCTTTTTATTACAGCATTAAGTATATCATTTTTCAAATCCATTTGATAACGTAAAGTAACAAGTAGGTAAATAAGTTTCGCTTCTCCCCACTCCCTCTAAACATCGTGGAAAACATGAAAAAGTCAGTAATTTCATGAGTTATAAAGCTTCTGACTTGCAAAAAATAAGTAAGCATACAACGCGTAAACTTTTATTTCATTGGAGCGCGGCGCTCACTCGATACCGTGACGAGTAAGTTTGGGCGTCGAGCAATTTCTTTGTCAAGTCAAAAGATCGGCTTTCTTTTGCACAAAATAATATGAAACATGACATGAATTGAAAAAGTTCAGCGAGGAGAAACTTGTGACAACACAGCCCGGTTCTATTGTTGGCGACGACGGTTACTCTTTAAAAAAGAAAGGCACCCACTACCCTTTTCACAAACTACCCGTTCAAGTCTTGTAATTACAAGTTTATTCTTTATATTCGTGTATTTCTCTAATGTGACAGTTCGCTATATAGTTCTTCGTGTAGTGTCTGAGCACAAGAGCACGACTATGGAAACGAAGGCAACTGCACATTTAATCGCCACCCGTTCGAATCTCGTTTGATTAGATAAAGGAATTTATAACCGGTATGAAAGTTACTTTCGTCCCTTATATAAACTTGTCATACATACAAATATACATTAAAGTTACACTTTATGATATAGGTATTAGTGATTTTAATTCTATCACTGTATAGGCGTTTTCAATTTGATGTTGGTAGATTAATATAATGAATTTTCATCTCCAGTGTACCTTACACTAACATATCTACAAATAAAAGTAAGGGCCTACATTTACCTATTTATTATAGCGTTGCATTACATCCGACTTTACTGTGAGAAATATTTTAACACACATTTTAAAGACCATTAATTGAAAATGTTTACAATCAAGCTATTAAAGTATTTCAATAAACGAGTTAGCACCGGCTGTGTTAAACTTAAAATCTAAAAGCGTCAACACTGAAATAGGTACTTAAGTATTTATACTTAGAGTACGAATTTTAAATGTACTCGGGTACGTAGCTGGAGCGTGTATCGCAAGCAGCGATCGTCGGCAACAAATTGCGGTTGGGTGAGATAAAAAAGGTCCGTCCGTCATTTTGCTAAACGAGCGGCCCGAGTGCGCCGCGGTCGGGCTGCGGCTGAAAAAACGACACCACCAACCCTTGCTCGGCTCCCACTTCTATCTTGAAAATATGATACCACTGTCGATTCTATGTACGATACTTTCGACCAGTTCTTCGCTCCACACCTATCCCCAGAAAACCCGATGTACTAATGTAGGACGATATTTTTCCTTTGGATTGTAGGACAACCTTGTAAAAAGTCAGTTTTCACGATTGCCTTTCATAATATAACAAAACGAAGAACGACAAAATTCTAACCTGCATCTTTCGAATGAAATATACGTATTTTGAATTGCCGGAGATTTAATGTTTGGTTTTTCATGATAGATTGTTCCAGAGACTATCAATATCAACAAATCAAATATTATGAATTATTATTCCAGATACGAATTATATTTTGTCGCGATATTTCAATAAATATAGTGACAAAACAAAATGGAAACCTTACCATAAAACCTACAAGATTCCATCAATCGACAGCAAGTGTTCCGAGTGTAGATAAAAAGGAAAACCGCCATTCTTTGAAATGGGATTTGAGATGGGTTCGGTGTGTCTATAGCAGTGTTCCTACATACGTACCTACACTATATGTATATGCGCTCCATCAACTACTTCTGTTTGGACTTTTATTGTTACGAATTTCTTAAGACCTATTGACTACGTACACCAATATTTAAGACTTAAAAAAAAAAATATAATGAACATAATCTCCTAAACTACTCGTATATGAATAAAATACGTAAGTATAAAAACTGTTGTCGGTCATATTTCCAATTATACCAAACCAAATAACGCCACAGTTTCGCTGTGGTTCTATCTCTAACTAAAGACTCGTGTTACGTCTCCAGTAAGTACATAAATGTGTAATAAAGAACTGGGTAAATTAAATAGATAAATTTGTCCCACGTTCTAGGCGCATTCGGCCCGCCCACAACGAAACAATTCTAGGGGAAACAATTACGAAAAGCCGCGATGAATAGAGATGCGAATTATAAACGATGCCTTCTACTATATGATACCAACTGTTTATACAATGTAGTAAGAATTTTTTTTAATCATAGACTAATGCTTTACTATTTAAAAACACAAACATACTCTATATATTTTTTTGTAACCATCATCTGTAGTGGGTGCTCGTGATGTTGTGACCGATCGTTTCGCAAACTGTTGCAGTTGTAACTAAGATCTTAGTTAAAACACTCATCGACGTTATTTATAATAATAATAATATCAGTCCTTTTAATGTCCCACTGTTGGGCACAGGCCTCCCCTCAATGTGAGGGGGACGACGTTATTTAATAAACTTGATTTCAGGCTCGCGTCGTCGTTTTTAAATATAACGAGCGTCACGAATCAGTGAAGAACATTTCATAATTATGTGTACGTGATCCGCCATCTCTACAGAGCATAGTATAGAGCGCCTTATGACATCCGATACCTGGCCAATACGAAATACGTCGAGGACTTCATAACAAGGCTCGCGTCAGGGTTACCAAATTTGTGTTCGTTGCTTCGCAAATCGTATCCACACGTCACAACTCTAATTGGGAATGTGATCACCTCTGTTTTCTTGGTGTGAATCTTAAGTACTTGTAGTGTGTATATCTCATTTTCAATCGTAATTATAATTTGCCAAGCGAAAAAAAATGTTGAAAATTGGAAGAAAATTTTCTTTAGTCGTTCATGTCAACTTAAACATTATGTGCTGCAAGAAATACCTTAACAAAATACTCTTAAAGCAACGTTGCCCACGTTTGCGATACTTCGTTTATATCCGATATTGAAAAAGTACTGCCTTCTAACGACCCTTTATTGAAATCGCCCTGTAGGTACTCGGGACGATGTCGTACGACGAGACGTGCTGTGGCGTTCCAATTTTGTATAGAGAAATATAATTACGGAGTCTCGCCACCAGACCTTCCCGCTTTTATGCGAAATGCCAATTGCCATCGTGTAAAAGCATTTTAATGTCAGCTTATTTTCAAAGTGAATTCTCTCAGAACGCTGCAGTCGTGTTAATAAGCACTTTGGATTGCATTTTATAATTATGTTCGTAACGTTTTATTTATTTGTATGTAAACTTACCAATTTGATAATTTCATTTAGGTAGGTAGTAAGTATAACTCATTCTAGATATCCCTTGTATTTTTGTCGTTGATAAGAATTTCAATCTTAGTTGCATCTCAATTTAAAAAATAATTACTCCCAACAAAAAGACAATTTGTGATTTTTGTGTGATTTTTACAAATAATTGACATATCATAATTATAACTTCACATAATGATTAAAAATGCGCTAAGGGCACGTTGAAATGTTTATATCCTATCTAGATCACGTTGTACCTATAGGTACAAAATCACCGCCGACGTGTCAAGCAATCGCTGCAGCCGGATCCACCGGACGGTAACATTAAATCAACATGAACTTATTGGTAGAGCACGCAACGAGAACGCGACGACGTCGTCCCGACAACGGAGAGGCAATTTACAGCTACAATAAAAGTATCGCTT
Organism: Pheosia tremula; assembly: GCA_905333125.1. Lineage (NCBI taxonomy): Eukaryota > Metazoa > Arthropoda > Insecta > Lepidoptera > Notodontidae > Pheosia > Pheosia tremula. Next base: position 4,824,826 of record HG995404.1, on the reverse strand, counting down.
TTATTGTCCAACACACAATTCGTTCGGACAGCTGTAATTGCGAACTCTCGCACTGTCTATTGGGTCCGTAATTTAGATGCCACAGTTTTAGCATCACGCCCGCTCCGCTGGAACGATTTTATTTTTATTTTGCGGTAAAGCTTTTATGTGCAAGTCAGTGTTTTATAAAAATACCACTTACGGGGTAATAAATACTAATGGATTTTTCCTATTTATTGGTATGCTAGGTGGCTGAAAGCTAGGGGTAATAAAAATAGTGGAAAATATTTTTTATTGTTAATGAGTGGGTAATACCGATCACGTTTATGTAAAAAAACGATGGTTTTGTACTTACTGGTACTATGGTTCGATGACATAGCCGGCTAAGTTCGTATGTACTATGGTTTTGTACCTGATTTGAGGGGTCAGTGGAAATTAGTACTGAGATTTGGATTTACTAAATTTAAATACGCTCAACTCCTATTTACCTTGGGTTCGATAATAAATACCATGGACTGGTCTGCACAAAATTGTGCACTACTTCTACCATTTATCTATACATATAAATAAAATTGGAGTGTCTGTTTGTAATATTAAAATAACCGCTTTTTACTAAGTGCATTTGGATGTATACACGTTACCTATACCGAAACAACATTTTTTACAATTTTTGTCTGTCTGTCTGTCTGTCTGTCCGTCTGTCCGTCTGTCTGTCTGTCTGTCTGTCTGTCTGTCTGTCTGTTTGTTCCGGGTAATCTCTGAAATGGCTGGACCGATTTTGACGGGAATTTCACTGGCAGATAGCTGATGTAACAAGGAGTAACTTAGGCTACTTTTATTTTAGAAAAAAAAAATTGGATCCCTCGAAAAAAAATTAAAACCAATGTTGCAGCGCTGCGCCTGATTAAAGTTTGATAGCAACAATCTGCAATGCGTCCCGCGGGATCAGAACGCGAGCAGGCTGTTGCCAACGGCTGAGTCTTTGTTAAATACCACGCGGACGAAGTCGCGGGCAACAGCTAGTAAATAAATAAAATTACTTAGGTATGGAAGTGTCAATAAGTCCTTATATTGTAACCGCTTGTTATTTCGCTGAATACAATCAATAAAGCAGACAATAAGCAACAAAGAGAATGCCATCGCCGTTTTGAGTAATAAATGTCTATACGTAAATGGATAGATTTCCATTCGCATTATACGTTCGCTAAAGCTAAAGAAAGTCTTTCTTCCTAATTGGGGTACATTGAAAAGCAATTGAATATTGATCGTGGCAAGTCGTTTGTATTTGCTAACAAAGGGAGTAAAGTACTCATTGAAATATGAAAACATTATTTATTTGTGTCAAGGAAGCCTTGCTTTGTAGAAAAGTAGCCGAGATCCTGCGATTTTGTCATCTTCTCAATAATTGGATTGCAGTGCTGCCTATTTGTTTTTTTATAAGATTTGTATGTTTCACGTTTACTAAACCGACTTAATATACTTTTTTGTCACATCATACGTACTTAACGTTAATATTTTTTTTTTATAAGTAGCTACAAACTCATACTAGAGAAGTAATTATATGTTAGGTAGTTACCTATACATTCTTGTTTACGAGTCTGTATTGATTTTATTGCCAGAAAACAAAAGTTACTTTTCAAACTGGTCCCTTTGACCTGTCCAATTTGGCTCCACTGACGTCTCTATGACAGTTCGAGAATTCTTTTATATTAATTTACTTATTGAAATAAAACTAATTTTATGGATTTTATCGTATTTTATTTTTTTACTTTCCCGACGTTTCGGCTACTTTACAAAAAACATGGTCAGATGGAGGACTAAGGTGTTTGACCTCCTAGTGTCATAGTTTGAACTGGGTTACCCTCATGTTTAGTTGTAGTTTATTTGATTACCTATTGCTTCTCAACATATATCTACCCACCAATGATTATAATACAATATGGAAATGTACAGTAATGCATACAGTATGTAATAACATTTTAGCGGAAAAGGGAAGATCTTCCAGCCAGGCGGGTGGTATGCCTGGCGGGGCGGCCGCTATGCCCCGACGGTTAATGTCGGGATCTTGTATATATGTTACTTGCTCCGAAAACTCTGATAGCGCGATTCAGGATAGTGACGTCACTTGTCTATTGTTCTGAATGCGTCTGCAGTGCCATCTGCGTAGCTTGTAGTGCGGTTGAAGTGGTCGCTACAACATCTTTGTCGTAATCTCCACTTTGTCAGACGCTGGCCCTAAGGTAAGCGGCGGCTGTAGGCTAAACTTCTTGTCAAATATTTTGTCGTTTCTGTGATTTTAACTTCGTCAATTGAAAGTAAACAATTGCACTTACGCTTTTAATAATAACTAATAGCAATATAATTTTTCTTACTTACGACGGGTTTTCATTACGTAATTGTGCTGCTTTTAATGATCCTGTATACCGCCTAATCGGGTTTCCTAGTATAACCGCTATACTAACCAATTTTAATCGTGATAAACCGGTAACTGATGCAATACCGATATATCATAGATTAAGTTCTCTTAAATTCTAAATGGAAATCGCAATGCTCGTACTCGGGGCACTAAAACGATTGTGACATTTGAAAATTATTTATTTCAACTTTAAAATTATGCTTCCATGTTTTCAGATTCTTACAAACAATTAAATACCTACTTATCACCAACGTCAGTTCAAATATGAACGTAATTAGTATTTACAATTTCTTTAAATTGTCTAGTATAGTATAGTGCCGGGCAAATGCTACCTAACATTATGGGAAATATTACAATATCATATGTGTATGACTTAGATATGGGATCACATATTAGTGTTATTATACACAATGTTTGGAACCATCTGTAACAATGATCATTGATCTCTATCTATGAATATAGTTAATGTAAACGTGATTATTCACCTCTATATTTAAATTTAATAAATATAGGACGTCTTAGATCTATAGCATAGATATATGATAGGGTAATATCCTGCTACCAAACAGCATGTGCCCACCACTAGAGGAGTGTTATAAATTTCCAATCACTTATGCGTCTAAACAGACGGACTACTATTTACAAAAAATCTACTTAATTACGATACAATAATGACGTCAGCCATTCGGGTCTCGGCTGCTGGGGCTTATACTCGGTAGGACTCAGGGCCAAGGGGGTCGCAGCATCAGCCAAGGCCACAGACGACGAAGTCTCAGTGACCGCTATAATCGGTTTCGGTTTCACCATGGACCGTAGCTCATCATTTTCCACCGCCCTAGTCCTCTGTAAGTTTTCCCTGGTCTCTTTCATCCTGGAAAGCTGTTCCCTCAAACATCTGTATTCTTCTAAGAACTTTTCAAGTTGCGAAGCTCGGAAATCAAAGTCCTCTAATGGCTGGCCGGTTCGCGAGTAATCCCGTAACCCGGAGAGATCTAGGAGGGGAGTGGCGGACGGCACGGTGGGCTGCTCCCTCGAGGGGGACGCCGGAAGACTTGGGTTCCGACGAATTCGATTCCCACCTGTGGATAGGTCTAAAAAACTATTCGACCGCCGGCCTGATCTTTGTCGGCTCTTCTCATATCTATCGAGGAACGAAGCTGAATCCGCACCCGAGCTATTCCTTCGACTATTGAGAAGAGGACTCCTACTGTCGCAGTCTTTTTTGCGAGGGATCGTATAGAAGCAATATGGGTCATGTTTCATCTCGCTGCGCAAGTAAGACGAAGTTCCTAGAGCGCTCATTTCTATTAAGTCCGGATAATTCTTCTCGCTGTCGCTACCAGACAGGTCGTTGTCGAGTCGCTCCCGTGGTCGCGGTCGCGGGCACGGCCGGCCGTTATTGTTGTAGCGACTATTTTCTGATAATATTTCTGCGTGGGCATTCATTATTCCGGTTGAATTGGAACTCTGCACCGACTCTGACGCTGCATCAGATCTGTAACAAGAGAATTTATTTCTTAACGTTAAGTTTAAATCGTCAGCATCATAATGATATTGTAACAAGTGGTTTGGTGGGTATGCACCAAAAGGACAATTATATCAACACTAGTCACGTTATAATACCTGACCAGCAGACATAGGCACAGTAATTGGAATTTCAGCACATCGAGAGCTAATTGGTATGATTTCTGTATAGTAACCAGAGGAACGTGGTTACAGACCCTTGGAATGTTTAGAATTACTGACATTATTCCTCCCGACGATTGAGGCCGAGAGCTCTTCGTCTCTGGCATTAAGCCACTAAACCAAGGATAAGACAATAATTACTGAACTAATTTACCCCCGTGCTCTCTAGGTTCGGAGAGATTTTCATCACGAGCTTGCCCGCGACCCACGTTAATTTGTTTTAGGGTCACAATCACTAGTGATTTAGACGGTTGGATTTACTCAAACTCTTCCATGCGTAAATACCTCGCAATTATTTTATTGGGAAATTTGCTACTCAATTTATACCTTACTAGCTGTCTCAGCTAACTTCGTACAACATTAGAATCAAATGTATGAGAAAATGTCTATTATGAAAATCTTTATTATTGTTTTTTTTTGTGATATTTTCCCATGTTGAAAGAGTTATTCTGCTATTCGGGACGGGGTGAATAAAAAAAACGATAATAAATATCATCCCACCCGTTCTTGAGTTCTCAATGGTGAAACTAACACGACTTTAAACAAAAAGGGGGAAGAGAAACAAGCCGGAGGAGCCGAGTGTCAGTGGAGGGTTCCTCTTCCCCCATTTGTATTAACAATAGATTTCCGCCAAGTATCGCCTAGTTCTTTCAATGATAACACGACTTTCTTTTATAATTATAAATTTTTGGCCGTAATTCACGTATCAATGAATTCGTCCAATTAATATCTAAAGAAATAAAATTATTACTTTCAAGTCATTATATATACATAGTAATGATGATATATATCATGGATGTAGGGCGGCGTTTTCGTACAAAACACTCTTCCCTGTTTATGTCACGGGGAGAAGAAATTGTATTACTTCGGTGCGCAACTGACACGAGTCAATGAGGAAAAGAGAAAACTGTAACAGTCGGCCACGAGCCAGTGATAATTCCCTGCTTATTAATATATATTATTTAACGATATTATTATCCTCCCATGATTTCGTGCAACTAATAACTTGATCTTCTAGTTACTCTACTGTATCATTTTTGATGAGGATACAAGTCGATACCTAGGTTCTAAACGAATAGTACTGAATAGTGTAATGGCGAATTACCTTAAGTTGTAGTCACTGAAACGCGGTATGTGAAGGTCGCGCTCGGGAACGCTGTTCCTGCTACTGGTCGACTCGAACTCTGGTCGCCGCCACCCAGACCCGACCGGCGGCGTCACCGAGCGCTCCCGCTCCTCCCGCACCTCCCCCATCCGATACCCCTCGAATTCATCTTCAGGATCGTGGGATGGCACATTCCTATAGTCACCACGTTTACGATTACTGTCAGTGGTTATCACTCGCGGCACTTCGGCTGTAGTCTTAAAATTCGCTTCAATTTTCTCATAACTATCATCACGATGGTTCGTCGTCACTATCTGTTCGTTCCATCTATCTAATTGTCTTTTCTTACGAGTTTCGTATACACATAGTCCTATTAAACACGAACTTAACACTATCACCGCGGACACCGCCATCCCCGCCATAAGCGCCCGCCCGCCGAAACTTTTATTTTCAGGCTTCTTTTCTATCGCTAAACTTAAAATCATTTCCGCTTTCCCGGCACGGTTCTCTGCGTTACACGTGTACGAGCCGGCGTCCTGCAGATCTGCTGATTTTATCGTTAAATTACTAGTTTGTCCTTCACTACGTAACATAAAAGCTCTACCAGAATTGACATTACTTGATGTGGTGTTCGCGAGCAGCCGACCCGCGCGCACCCATCGCACTCTAGGCGCGGGCACTCCGCTCACCCGACAGACTAGCGTCACTTCTTCTCCCTCCAATCCTCGGAATTGATTTGACGTCGCGCTAACCTCCGGCAGACAGGCAAAATCTTCTAAATCCAATCGGTCCCACGATTGAGACATTAGTCGAGGAGGTAACGCGCAATCAGGCACCACAGTGGCCGGCACATTCTTCCTTATCATCCAATCCCGCATCGGTCTCAGTGCGCAAGTACATTCCCAGGGATTACTCGCTAGCTCTAAACCTTTTAAAGATCGCAGCGGCGCCAGTACCGCCACATGAAGTACTTGCAGTCTATTTTTACTAAGCTCCAAATATTCCAGAGAAGACTCGAGTCCTGCAAATGCGCGCAGCTCTATATCGGCTATTTTGCAAGCACTGAGAGTAAGTCGGACTAGATGGGGTAGTGCTATAAAGGATTCATCCACAACTTTCGTAATTGGATTACCGCTGAGTCGCAGTTCCCTAAGCTCAGGGATTGAATCGAAGGAATGCGATGGTATCGTTTCAAGACGATTACGAGAGAGGTCCAGCTCGACGAGATTGACGAGGGCTCGGAAGGCGTATTGTCGTACGGTGCGCACGTTGCATGAAGGCAGATAGAGTCTTTGGAGGTTGAGTAGGCCGGCGGAGGCGAAGGCGTCATCGCGAAGTATGGGGAGCCGGTTGTCTGCTAGATCTAGAAGTTGTGTCGTGGGGTCAAGGCGCGGGGGGACGGCGGAGAGGCCAGCGCGGGCGCAGAGCGCAGACTCCTTCCCGCTGCGCCATTTGCACTCGCAGTGGCGCGGGCAGTCGGCGGAGGCGGCCGCCGCCAGCGCCAGCATTAGGAGCACCCACATGCCCCGCGCCAGCTCAGCCCGCGCCGCGCCGCTCGTCCTTACCGCCCAGCGTCATTCCCTGAACCACGTGCGTCCTGCCAACAAACGTAAATTTTGGTATAGAACTGGACTTCTCGTGTCTTTTATAATCACCAATAAGTTACATACACATACGGAACGAATGCCAACGATGATGACGGGTTTTTTTCATATATAAGAATAATAGTAAATAATCATATCATTATTTTTTATTAAGCCATCAAATTGAATCTATGTACAATGTTGTTTACTTCACGGCTGTACATACATATGAGCAACACAACTATAATAATTTTACAGCATGATTCGCACTTGTTTATACCATGCAAGTATGTCCATATAATATGAAATGCTATTATTTTTACAACTCAAACTTTGCTGATAATGTTTTATTACACATATTATGGCATAGCCGTCAACGTAATATCCTATACGCACTTGTTATTAGATACGCACTCTTGTTGTGTTGTGCGAACCGGCTATAAAGTTTAAAGTGTTATAGCTTGACCCAAAATAATGGATTCTCTCTGTAGTTTATGTGTAGTAGGCTTTCATTGAAGAAAAAAAGAAAATTATAAAAAAATAATAATAGATAAAATATGTCAAGAGCTTAACGAAAAAAAAAGTCGAATATCACTTTTATGTTGTGCGAGTAGGTTAAACCGATCACGACAATGTACAAAAATGTGTCCAAATGTGTTATTTTTTTAAAGACAATGCGAACCATTAAATAAATAACGCCATGTACATTGTGTTACTTTTTAATGGCCTCATATCATTCTTCTGGGACTTAGATCTTTAAAACATACACATTGACTGTCAATTCAACAATTTGGTTATCTTTATTACGCTCACAAAAGGTCATAAATGACCTATTCCAAAATCTTAATAATGGCACTACCTGTGTGGAACAAAATCGTAGAAGGTATTACTAATTTGTTTTGGTATGGAACGTGCACAGGATAAAACAATACCTATCAAAAGCCATTCAGATCCGATCTAAGCTCACCAGGATTTTGTAGAGCTAAGCTCCCGTGCCAAATATTACTTTACAGCTTTGCGGTGGTTATGCAAATACTGATATCAGCACCGCCACCTAAACACCCCCACCTGGGTTACCCTACCGCAGATAATGGATAAATACAAGTTTCCAATGCGCCTGCTCTCTTTATTGAACACAAGAAACTATGGGAATAGCTATAAATATAGGAAACAAATATTGTGAGCCGAATTAGATTTTATTATATTATTAACTCATTCATATTTTTATATTTGAAGTGTTATTTATTTCATAAATTTAATGTTACGCATTCCTTTAAATGATTATGTTTTATTATATTTAGATACGCATCTATATTATCCATGTATACAATCTGTAGAATATAATAACAGGTTTTATTATTTGGTACCGATTGCTATTGCTATTTGGTATAGATGCTATTTTTTTTTATTACGTTATAGGCAAGTATTTGATCTCGATCTCACCTGATGGTAAGTGACGATGAGATCTACGATGGAGCATACTTGCCTAGAAGGTACCTGTTCACTCGACTTGAAAACTCCCAGATTGTAGTCAACAGGGAACAAAGACGCCGTAGCTTGTTTTTTTTTATTATTATCTAGTATCTATTGTTTCGTTTTGAAAATCAATTTACTACCTACGTGACACGTAGCTTGAAATAGTAGCATCCTGACATCGACTAATAGACAAACTACCAATTTAGATTGAGGAAATTGTCACAGCAACGGACAGTTCTCAATACTGAATCTCTTCTGTCCTGAATAATTTAAGCCCCGAAGATAACTATTAATAGTAGGTATGAAATTGAAGAGCCTCCACACAGCAGGTCACATTATCTCTCATAATATACCTACTATCTTACATTATGGGATACAATAACACTAATTAAAAAGTGAATATCCACATGCAAAGTTTTACATAACTTTTTTATTGGAAGATTTGTGCCTAGTAAGCCTTCTTTCGTTCAACCTACTATACCGGGACCATAAGACGAATTGTATTACTATAGTTTTATAAGTTGGCATAACATAATGAAACTTAATAAATACTGACCAAGAAAAAGTACAAGCAGATATTGTTATGTATGTACCTTTTGCATAGGTTACGAGTGCCAGGTCTTAATTATCCTAATCAACTCAGGTACCAGCACCTCGGACGCCCTACATAAATAATCCATTAAAACCTATTTTTCTATGATCAAAATTATAGTTTTTATTGTACCCTCTCGTGGTTAAATTTGTAAATGAATATACTACCCTATTCATACAAAATTACATCATACAAAGAATTATTCCAATGAAAATACTTGATAATGGCGTTGTAAATCTATAAATTTTACCACACATCGTCCTATACAAACATCTATTAATTTAGGGGCTATGCTTAATTTCAAAATGTAAATATGAAAGCTCCTTCCCAGTGAAGATCAATTAACACAAAGGTTGGCTTTAATTCTCGAAATCCGCGCAGGCAATGCCGACGGTAACAGCTATTGACGGTTATAGGTACAAGCTGTTATTTGTTGCGGTCACTACACGCACTATTGCGTGTTTAGTTAGTTTTGCCCGATGTAATGTGCAATGTATGATTATTCGATTCTACATGCGGTTGTGCCGCACGCCGTGGGGTTAATGTAGGACACGGGGCCGCGATCGCAGTCACTCATGTACCTATATGTATACAAATTTATGGCTGTACAGAAATAATGAGTCAGGATTCGTCAAAGGAATAAAATACACTCCATTATTATTGAAATTTCCTTTCCATACGTAGGTCCTATTTGTATACACAATATGCCCGCTGGATTGAGTTCATTATGCGGTTTTAAATAGCCCCCTTGCGACTATTAATAACCTGTGACAGTGTGTTTATATGTATTGTCTGTGACTGTGACTGTATGTGTGACACAGCTACTTTGTTTTGGATTTCAACAAGGCGTATCCCTATTTTATTAATGGCAGAATTGAGGAGTTGGTTTTATTTGTATTGACGACACACGCATTACAATCGGTATAAATTTAAATTAAAGGATGCGCTTACCATCGTAAGCGCAACGCTTGAGAACATCTGGAATGATTTTTTTAAATTATTCGTAGTTAGTAGTAGTAGGTTTAGTCTATAGTTTTTAGGCAAAAAAAAATAAGTTGTCCGAAAAATTGGAACTACAGAAAATCCTCCGGGTCAGCTACTTTTCGAATATAAAAACTAAATACTAGAAAAATATAGATTTTATGTTTTATTGGTACCCATAAATATCCACTGCAGGGTAAGTCTATTGAGATAAATGCACTCCTGATTTATGCTCCGTAACCCCGACTGCAGGCTAGTTTACATTTTAATCCTTTGATGGTCGTTTACGCCGAAGTCCGCCGTCACTGGTACGCTTCCTGATTTATGCGTAGGAAATCGTCGTTTTACATCTGGTGTGACAAATAAACATAGTGGCTATTGATTGTTTGTATCGAGTGATTCACTCGTGCTTACTATAGCTTGTTTATATATTATACCCTTTTTCAATGTGACTTGGTTCTTCATCTCTATTCCTCACTCTCAACACACCTACTCCTATAACGCTGGATCTAGAGCAGTGACGAATAAAGACGCCACGGCTGAGGTTTGAACCATCAGCCAGTGCCGAGGTAAAACAAAATTATTTTACCCTATCTTACCTTCTTGGCCGAAACTCTACGAGTTTTTTTTTCAAATCAACCTATTTTCGGTAAGTATCACCTAAATCTACAAAAGGTACTTCTAGTTAAACAATCAGCCAACCAACTCCCCATAAAAAAGGATAATAGCAAAGAAGTGCCCATCAAAAGTATTAAATGTTAATATTTATACAATCCAAGATTTGATCCGACAAAAAGAGGGGATTCGGAAGAGTAAAAAGGGCAGCGTTTTTAATATACCCCACCCTAACCGGTTCATCCCTTAGTCCACGAATGTCGGTGAATAATTTAAAATCAATTGGATTGCCCCAATAATCTGGAACTTTCTCGTAAAAAATTGCACTTACCGAGATTTCTGCGCGCTTAGACCTCAATTATTAATATAATTATAAAGAGATATTTTTTTAAATATAGATACACATTGCAAGCAGCAATTAAATAAGATCATAGTAATAAAAGCGGACCAGTAATTGATTTCAAATATCACCTACCCTAACATTCACAGAAGTTTTAATTCAGATACAATGGATTTACGATGCTGTTTTTACAAGAAAAGTGTATCGTAATACCGGTGTAGGAAATCATTTTTCTTAAGTAGTTATCCCCTCAACGAAACGAATAATCTACTATGTAGGTCTAATATGGGGACTAATATGGGGTCGGTTTTTCAAATTGTGCTAAGTTCCGCGATGATTTATCACTTTCATATGTACCAAATATAACAAAGTTAAGACATAAGAAAGTAAAATAAAAACATAATACTTCGAGAGTCCGTAATTGCGGCGAGCCCTTAACACTCAATGTATCCACGTTACGTCGAATCGTCGGTACTTAATAACAATGTGACATAAGAGCCAACCTACGTAATGGATATCGTTTATAATTTATTAAACGCGAGGACTACACCGAATGCGTTCACACAAGCTTCAAAAGAAATAATATAGGCCTGCAAAAAAATTGTCCCGCATAGGACCGTTGGGTTTTTCGTCTAGGTATATAAGATATTTGGCCTAAAACAGCTATATTTTTTTTTCTCTAAAAACATATTCAATTTAATTAAATTGTATGAATTCCGACTGAATTTCATAACGAGAAAAGGATAAATAATCATATAGTCAATAATATTTTATACGCTTATTTATTTAATAACTATGTTTAAACAATAATGAGTGTAACTTGTCTGACTTCTTACCATAATGTAGATTTTTATGATAAGAGTTCCTACTCACCTCTCGTAGATAATTTATGTTATAAAATTCCGACTGAATGCCGAGGACAAAATGTCCCAATTATTTACGACTACACTTCCCAAGTGACCTTCCGCTGTTCCAAGGAAATGTACGGCGCCTTTATTACGTCTCTTTTAGAGAAACGTTAAAATTAAGTTTCGTTTATGTAGCTAAATGAGCCCGCTTGTGGGCCTCCGAGTCGCTATTAAACTAGGGATAGTTTTATTTCTGTTTAATTTTATCTATTCATTCCTACTTGCTTTTATACAGGCTGGAATATTGCGTTTTTGAATCAGTCTAATATGGGTCACTGCTGTTTGCAGATATTTGGAATATTTAATTACTTCTTCAAAAAATACTCTCCATATTATAAAAGCTATTGCATAAAGACACGCTATCCCCCGAATTTATATTTTAATAAAAATTTTTATATATTTTAAATCAATTTGTAACGTTAAAGTTTAACTGTGGTCAAAAAGTTCAACTGTTGTCATTATCCCCAGTTTGGTATTACTAACACGATATGTTATAGCATTTCTATTGTTATTGAAAACAAAATAATGTAGAGCAGATTGTATTATGGAAGCCAGACTTAAAATGCGGACACATGATAAAATATGAAAGGTTTATGTGAAGACTATTCGCATAGGTCACTCACCCACGACATTTCGTGTTTCGCCGAAAACGTTATGTCACCGGTCCCAACATGTGCGGTGATATAGAGAGATCGGGTAAATCATAAGTTTAAGACCTCAGTAAAGCTCTGACACAGGGCTCGACGCCAGCCGGTCCTCATAACTCGTCCTTTCACCAATTCTCTACAAAAATTGAACCTTGATATTAGGCATGTCTGTTACTTATGTCTTCTTTAGCATCGGAATGTTACTCATACATATTCATGAAATCTGAGGAAAGATGAAACGTTTTAGATTGAGGTCTGTCTTTTTAGGTAAGTAACAATAATAATATAACCAGACTAGACGACACAGCAACTATATAGTGCCATACTAAGCAACGCATATGTACCGTACTCAGTATGAGAGACTTGGGGCGATCGCACTATATAAATACTTTTATAGGTATAAACTATCCAACCACGTACAACCATTCATGCGCATCATACAGTTTGTTACTACCGTGATTAGATATAACAGAAATCAAACAATATCTATAAATATTGATTGTTTATATTTACGCGAATACTACACATTGAAATAAAACTAATCTTACGGATTTTATCGCCTATTTTTTACCACCTCAGTCCTCCCCTGACCATGGTTGCTGTAAAGCAGCCGAAACGTCGGGAACGTAAAAAACGTATAATAATCCGTAAGATTAGTTTTATTTCAATATCTATAAAATAAAATCACTCTTATATTTAAACTATTGAAAGTTCAATATACAGCAAAACTATGAATATCCACCTTCTAATGTTTTTTTTATTAACCCAATTCGTTCATACACACTAAACTTATCTACAGTTGCGAAACGTGTTGATCTCAAAACCCTTAAGAAAAAGGTAAAGGAAGTCGCTGGTGATCTTATTTGTCACAATATATGTGCGTATAAACATTTTAGGAGAAAATTCTTCGTAGGAATTACCGATGTGCTGAGAGGCTACCGACGAGAGAATGACGACCGACAAATTTATCTGTTAAGCGACGGATAAAGAATACTAATTCTGTTCGACGGGGCGAGGATAGGATGTGACTGAGGGAAATACAGCTTAGCGTCTCGGAGCTTTGTTTAAGTCAACACCTGCCAAGTTGCATAATGTTTACAGTTTATCGGGTCAAATGTTGCCCAATATTTGGAAATTGAGGAATTAGGTTTGACAGTTGCGTAAATCAACCGGTTTGAATGAATAAACAAATATGTCCTTTCTTATGTAGCTTTTTAATATCACAGACAAAATTTTAAAAAAATATATATGTTTTTAAGGACGTATTAATAGCAATCTATGAAACGCAACTTCTCCACTCCGCTGGAAATAACACTTAAGCATCTAATAGTTTGGCACCTACCTATCAATAAATATCGGATTTCAGGTACCCTTTTAACTGTACGCTGAAATTCTAGTCTTTATCTGCAAAGCTCTTCTCGGCTCATTTCCCTCGTTTTAACCACGTCCGGATAACTTAGACTTAACTTTGAAAATGGGGAAAATCGATCGCGTGCCACCCTTTATTTTCAATGATTTGTTTTGATATTTAGAAGTAACGTGAGGTGGAATATTATCATCATGAATTATGTTACTGTACAGCAGTGATAGCCAACTTGGTAGAACGCTTGCCTCGGTAACGAGGATTGCAGGTTCAAACCCCGGCTCGCACCTCTGGCATTTCATGTGCGAATCTCATTTTCAACCATGATTATCACTTGCTAAACGGTGAAGGCAAACATCGTGAGGAAACCTGCATGTCTGAGAGAGCCAATCGAAAGATGTGTGAAGTCGGCCAACCCGCACTGGACCAGCGTGGTGGACTATGACTTAACCCCCCTCGCATTGAGGGGAGGCCCGTGCCCAACAGTGGGACATTAAAAAAAGGGCTGGAATTATTATAAAGAATTTTGCCTAAATGATGAGACAAATCTAAGGCAGAAGACAATACACTTACTAAAACTATTTTGGAGGTAGCAACATTATGTAAGTATTTACATAATACATAGGAACCTAAAAGCATATTATAATACCCTCTCAGTGAGATTATAATGTACACCCTTATAATTTTCGATTAGTTGTCGTAGTTTAACAAATATGTACGTACATAGTTTAGAATCCGGCGTGACAAGCAAAATCGCTACTTTCATAATTACAAAGTCATTAACGTCTTGATGGCACTTCACTTGAGCGTAAAACGAGAGCCAATCTATTCAACCCTATTCAAATATTGATGCCCACATATATTTACAGCTACTATAGTCGTGTAATATTTAGGCTGTGTCCCCAGTCGGCAAACTGTCAGAGGCCGACTGAGTTAGCGGCGTATCGGTTTAGTACGCCCTTCCATATATTTGAAATGGAGTGTTCACAGTTTGCTAGTTTGCGCTCACTCTACGCAGTTCGCTGTGTAGCGCGCGCCGATTGATTCAGTGAGCGGCCGACTCACAGCAAAACCGGTTCCAGGCGGCGGCGGCGATATGCTTGTTCGCCGGGCGTAGTGAGTCCGCTTGCCGCAAACTGTCAGTTCTGACAGTTGACAGTGAAAATTCAGTCGGTCGGTCGACCTAAATATGCGGCTAACACTTAACAGTTTGCTGGCGACGCACGCAAATTGATCTGAGTTTGCAGCTAACTCGAATTTCAGTTCGCCACAAATTTGCGGCTCACTCAGTCGGCCGCTGACAGTTTGCCGACTGGGGACACAGCCTTACTATAATAATATCGTCGTGTAATTTTATGTAATTATATATAGTATCGTCCTTTGTTTTTAATCAGCGCCAAGCAAGTGTCTTCATAGGACCAATAGTCTAGGCAAAACATTGTTTCAACATTATTTCTAGGCAATAGAAAACGGTTCCTCAGTAGGCATGGCTCCCCATAAATAAAATGAGTTTAATTGTTCTCATAGTTAAAATGGCGCAAAAAGGAAATATTGCCAAGTATATATGTTTGCAGGTAAATCACGTTGGAAGAAACTCTCGCTAATGTATTCTGTAAATAGGTACCTTTATTTTCATTAGTTAAATCTTAACCTTGTAAGATCTATGCTATGGTAGATTTTTGTGAAACAAATTTCGTTTTATTATAACTATAGAGTTCATCCGTCTGCGTCAGGAATTTATTCAGACTCGTGCGGAAAATAAGTAGGTACTCACGAAATTCACGGAGAATAGTAATTTATCATCGTAATTATTTATTATAGGTATTACGGCGAATGATAACCTAGTTTTGCAGGAGATCGATCGATAAACACACTTAATACTTATTATTAGCAATATTGGTAGCTTTATCGAATCCATTTGCTACATTTTCATATAAGTAGGTCCTATAATGCCACATAACAAAAACACTATAATATTGTAGGTTTAAATAGCCATAGACCTGACATTGGCCTGGCATCGAGTTTGATGGTTATCAAATTCGTCTTAATTGACTAATAATCGCTTTCATTATGTAAAATACCTAAACAGGCTGATGCAGAAAGGAACCGGCTTCTTACAAAATATATAATTTTGTGCCCAATAAAATAACAATTGCAATTGCAATTGATTGTATTTCTTTTGTTACATCGACATTCTGAAATTCTCATTTCACATAGTGTTTACAAATGCGAATCACCCTATAAATCAATCGTTACGCGGTCAAAGAAATATAATATCAATATGAACGGTCTTCAATAAAGAACGTTTGATCGGTACCGTCCGGCTCCTGCGAGTCTAGCGGCTCGTGCGTGTAGTATGCATAAAATATGTCAACAGTTTTTTTTTTATTTGGAATGGGCCATATATATTACATTTCAGGTGCTTTTGGTTGCGCGATCGCATGATTTTCAGAAGCTGTACACTAAAACCCAAATTTATTGACGTTTTAATCGTTTTACAATGGAAATACAATTTCGATAATAATAGTACTTTGTAATGACATTGTAAATGACAACAAACACGATTGCGTATAACAATACCAATCACCCTAATTCAGATTTTCTTATTAAATTTGGTACAGCTTGTGGTACTCATACAAAAATGTCAGCTGGACCCGATCGTGATATAATGGGGCTTCATACTTTCTAATACAGGTCATCAGATGAAAATCAACCAGGAGGTGATATTCCAGGTGTGTATGGGACAGTACGTACATCTCTGAAATTAGATAAGACTGCTGCCTTCTCAAGGTACGTACTTAACAAAAGTTACCAGCTTCATAGTTCGGAAAAATCTGTAATACCTACAAAATTAGTAACAGATACGTATACAATTTCACCGAATTCTAACCAGCCCGTGAAAACAAATGAAAGCCAAACAACGTTTCTGTTAAATTTCCTGTTATTTACTTTCCTACTGCGATGCTTTTCTTGGAAACATCAATCTGCGGAGCCGTTGAAGCGTGAACAGGCACCATTCCCCGTTAAATACTATAGCTAAAAAGTCGAGCTTGTATTAAAACGCCTGCTTACTGTAAGCGTTAATTACATAATATACCTTTGAAAGCATTCAAACAAGAACGCGACAGAAGACAACGAAAAGTTGCCTATTGTTGGACATTATTTCGTTAGACCCATAGTTCTGGTTAAAAGGTTAGTAAATAAATATTTTTTGGAACTTGGTTCCGCTTACTATCCGTACCTACCACTTAATTGTGATTATTTTAGAGAACAAAGTACACCGTACTGCCACCCTAAATGAATATTTTGATGTTTTTTATTTGCTACTAGCTGGCCCAACAGACTTTGTCCTGTCCAAATTCCCATTCCCAAACTCGAAAAAATATCCTGAATTTTCCAACATATTGGGCAACTTTTCTTGCCCTAAAAATGTATTCGGACTATTACGAACATTTAAAAACAATGCCAAAAACGGCGCAGTTGTTCTTAAATTATGCGCTTGATCGACGAACAGCATTATTTTTTTATTTATAAAGATAGACAGAACCACTTCTGCCTACTTAATGTGTAATACTGCACTAACACATCTATTGATGTGGCCGTTTCTGCAAAAGGTCTGCTCATGCATTATTGATCACCGATAAGAATATGAGACGGCATATCACCGATACAGGAGTCTTTATCACCCATGGACTATCGAATTACGAAGATAATGTTGGGAGCCCACCAAGTCTCTATAGAATTTACAAAAAAAATATCACATTAAATGTCGATTAAGTTTGGCGTCCCCGCGCCGCTTTCTGCCGCGCTGTGCGACGGATGATCGATTACGTTTATTTAACAACTCACCTCAAATCCTCACTATGCTTCGTCGGGAAGAAGTTAGTGGAATCTGCAACCAAAGACGAACTCTGTTATCCAATGTAAGCAAGGGGCCGTATAAGCTATTACAAGGCAACTTTGGTTTGGTTAGATGCGTCACCTACCACAGAGTAGGAGAAGATCAATTTATTAACTGTGACCACACATAGGACATTAAAAGTTTTACTTCATCATCGTTAAGTAATACTCAAAATGACTGAATTCTATTTAAGCCATAACTTTATTATATAATGTTTGGACCCATTTACAACGGCTAAATCATTTTTAACTTAAAAAAAAACACTTTCTTAAAGCTAATGTGAATTGACGTTTCCATTACTATTTTTATTACGAGTACAACATCGAAAATGTGATTCCTAAATGGATCCCAAATAAATTTGATGTATAGTTTATGGTCAGTGAAGTATTGTGAGTCAGAGAGAAAATATCTGGATTTAGCTTTTTTTTTTTTTATTACATTATAGGCAAGTATTTGATCTCGATCTCACCTGATGGTAAGTGACGATGAGATCTACGATGGAGCATACTTGCCTAGGTAGGAAGGCGGCAGTAGATAGAGACGCTACATTCACTAGGCACATGCAGCGCAACTGATCTGACCCGCCATCCATGAATGGCAACACCGAACATCATGCCGGAACACGGCTAGGCTGCTTGGCGACATGGCTTTTTCTGCGCTATTTCTGCGGGTGAAGACATCAGCGGCTATTGTACTCGAGGTGGCGTATCAGATATTCGATCTCATAACAAAGTCTTCCTTCCACAATACAAGCAAAGAGTACTACCTAGTTAGATCATTTTATTTTACAGAATGTAGATAAAGGGAATAAGACCAAGGTGATCGCATTAGGGCTGCAATGAAAACACTACATTGAGGAATACTAAATTGGAAACAACTTTACTGAGGAACAAGATAGCAGATATTCTTAAAAATAATTTCAACAACATGATGATTAAATTTCAAAATATACCTACTATGAATGAGCATTAGGAATCGAATTACAGAACAAAATTAATAGTCACGCCAGTGCATACGTGGGCAAAAGCTATAGTATAGTATAACAGCCTACAAAATTTCAATAGATAATATTTACTACTTAAAAAAATGAGTAGCCTAAATTATGGGCCTACCATTAATATAATTATCGAGTGCCTATCGTGAAATTAACTATTCATGAAACTGCTAACAATTTCTAGTCAAGCGTAGCGAGGATAAATTGAGTCAGGGATTTTATTAATTTTATTGAGTGTGTACACTAATATTAGAATCTTAGCTATGTTCATTGCTTTCTGGTTATAAGGAAGTTTAAGGTCAATAAACCCGTTTATGTTATATATCAAAGATACGAGTATATTCGATTACTTTATATCTCCGATTGTTCCCGATTTATGAGCAAAGCCGTTTAGGGATTCCGAGTCTTTGCTTACCCATTTCAGTAACAGATCATGTTATTTATTCTGGACCAAAGTTTCAGACTTGTATCTTATTTTTGACTTTTTGTTTAAAACGTTCGCTACTGCTCAATTTTATGCTCCAAAAGAAAGCGTTTTTTTAATATGTATTATTAGAATATATTATTTATTTTATATTTCATTCTTGTTATGTTCGGTTTCTATTAATTAGTTATTTGTAGGTTTCATGTGCTTAAAATTAATTAAACAATATAAAACTTAACATATGTAATAATCAAAAAATAAAATATTTACATATATGTTTACGAACATTTTAATAACATTAGCGCATACATATAATTGGCGGATACAGCGTAGGTACCCAATTTTTATCGTCGATCCTCGCTGAATGGCCAAAGCCACTGACCGCTTAATATAGGTTTTATATTATGTTGCTTAAATAATAAAACACTCAATTCGATTCCAGGGAATAGTAACCGAGCTACAAAGACTAGCAATTACAAATTTTCCTTCATCTCACAGTTCATAACATTGCGTAATCACCGGTTTTAATTGTAAGGCAGGTAGAGAACGGGTACCGGGGTACCGAACAAACAGAGCTCTCTCTTGTAGTTTCAATTATTATTAATAAAAAGTACACCAATCTAAATTACCTTTAAATGAAAATGCCTAAATACTTTAAAATTATTCTTTACTAGCTGTTGCCCGCGACTTCGTCCGCGTGGTATTTAACAATGACAACCGTTGACACAGCCTGCCCGCCCATTCTGAGCCCGCGGGAAGCATTGCAGGTGTTGCTATCAAACTTAATCAGGCGCTGCGCTGCACATTGGGTTTCATTTTTTTTCGTGAGACCCTATTTTTTTTTTCTAAAATAAAAGTAGCCTATGTTACTCCTTGTTACATCAGCTATCTGCCAGTGAAAGTTCCGTCAAAATCGGTCCAGCTATTACAGAGATTAGCCGGAACAAACAGACAGCCAGACAGACAGACAGACAGACGGACAGACAGACAGACAGACAGACAGACAGACAGACAGACAGACAGACAGATGGACAGACAGACAGACAGACAGACAAAAATTGTAAAAAATGTTGTTTCGGTATAGGTAACGTGTATACATCCAAATGCACTTAGTAAAAAGCGGTTATTTTAATATTACAAACAGACACTCCAATTTTATTTATATGTATAGATATGTTAGTTTCATGGATATCTGAAGAACTGAATTGGGTAGAACTTATATACGTTCTACGATTTTGTTGCTTCCTATAAGTCAATATTATCTAATTTCCACCTCATCAGATCTTTATTATACTTATCCTCATCTTACAGGGAATTGAGTAGATGAAAGCCTGAAATCCATATACTGTCTGTTTGTTAAAGGGATGCTATGCAAGTGGCTTACAATGCGACCATATAGATATAGGTTTTTAGATTTCTTGAAGATACCTAATTTCTAACGGAACCGGATTATAGGTACCTACTTCGCTAAGAGTGTACTTCCTGGAAAATTTGTTATAAAATATTCAATATATTATGAGTACTGCTCGGTGTAACTACGACTCCCAACCTAGCAATACTAATTTTGTGAAAACAGAAATGATAAGCTACAAAATAAATGCGGAAGCCAAAATAAAATAAGACATTAGATTCCCTGAAATTGGGGCCAGTCGATTAATTAAAGAATTCTCTGAAAGTATTTCTAGGTCTCAAGCGGCGGGCTTTGGTTGCTTTTTTTTTCAGGCAATTAGATTGACAATTTCTTAGTGGAACCGAATTCTAGGGTTTTGCCAAATTCACTACTGAGATCGCATACTGGTATTTTATTCATATACTTAGAACTTAAGTAGGAGCCTAGCAGGGTACGGTTTAGTAGGTATCTAATCGATGCTCTGTTAGTATGCCAGGCTAGTTTGTTTGTGTGTGATAGCCAAGTTGGTAGAACGCTTGCCTCGGTAACGAGGATCGCAGGTTCAAACCCCGGCTCGTACCTCTAGGATTTCTGGATTTCATGTGCGATTCTCCTTTTCAACCATGATTATCACTTGCTAAACGGTGAAGGAAATCATCGCGAAGAAACCTGCACGGCTGAGAGAACCCCTCGAAAGACGTGTGAAGTCCGCCAACCCGCACTGGGCCAGCGTGGTGGACTATGGCCGGATCGCCCTCGCATTGATGGCAGGCCTGTGCCCAACAGCGTGACATTAAAAAGGGCTGGTATTATTATACAAATCAGCAGTCTTCACTAATTATACTCTAAAGATATTTAATACCATGAAACGACTAGGTACATTAAAGACCATACACGTTACATATAACACAAAAATAAAGGACAGTTCACACTGTGTTGCGTGATTATGAAAATCAATTCTACCACCAATCACGCGGGACCTTGGTGAGTTTTTACGCAAAAGTTTGGTATCCCTTGTTACTGAAAGTGTAATTTTAGTTGCCCTCTACATGCACGCGATCGCGTGTGGCTAAGTAGCACTGCTGTGGATGGCTGTAAAGGTAGTAAGGCTGAGCTATCCAGGCTAGATTATAATTGCTTTACGAGCTAAATAGTAGGATTAAGTTATAAGGTAGGGCTAGCTTGAGGTAGCTAACTTATGTTTATAGACACTCAACAGGTTTACTGCCAATTTAAAACTTTTACCGAAGTTTTACAGCTCTGGTCATTGAATATGTGATTGTATATTGTGTTGCCCCTTACAAGCACGCGATCGCGTGCAGTAGAGTGGCAGGTCGAAGCGAAGGCTTCGGCAAGTAACTATTATAGTATATTCGAAGATTTTGTGCGAAATATAGTTTTATTGTGGAAACTTAACTTTATTCAGATTATATATAAGTTAATAGTTTTTTTTCATTACAGAATAGGTGATATTCTACCGGTGTAATATTTCCATCTGCACTATTATAATCGCTATTTAGATTCACAATCTAAAGCTTGACAGAAATTTACAAAGATTCCATTCGACCGACTCACTTATTTCCGCAAACGCTACCCACTTCAAATATACTCGTTATATGACCCCGAACCCGCACAAGCGCGCCCACCTGACCCATTGCGAATCCGATCGACTTAAACCAGGTCAGACCACACGAAGGAGTTGTAACAACAATCTAATTTCATGTCGACATGTACGAACGCTAAATCAATCAGTCGAAAAATGAACGGGGAAATAAGCAAAGTGAAAACATTTCACTTGACCAAGTTTATTGAAATTCGAATATCTACTGCTTCGTTTCGGTGGCTATTGACTCGCGAACCACTTCACCTCAATTCTCAACCGACAGCGAGACTGAAACAACTCAAAAATATTCGCTTCCGAAAACCTTATTTCAAACTTTTTAATTTAGGAAAACAGAAATATTGTCGCGAGAAACTTCGCTTAGAACCTGCGAGGGCCCTTGTTAAAACTTCCCCGGCATAAAATCGTTTAGTAGCAAACAATATTTTAAAATTTGCAATGTTTCCCCTTGAATTCATTCTTAAGCAGCTCCATTTCTAGTGCTTAGAAGCATGGGGTTAAGTTTAAAAAAGCTTTTCGCATAAAAATTTGCATGCTACATGCAAGCAAAATGAAAGTTACGCGTTTAAAGGCTGAAAATTGCAACATTTTATGCAATTTTCAGGCGACCACAGCGTTGGACCTGTGTTTGCTTTAGTGAAAAAAGTTATGAAATTAACATCAAACAGCAAGCCAAGCTAATTAATATGTAAACGATTTTACACACTTCGCAGAAATACCATGATACAACAAAATATAATATATTTAGGTACTCTAAGTAATTATGTCTTAGAGAATAACAAGTATAAGGTACCAGAAATCCAGTCTCATGACACCATAACACACTTGTAAAATTAAATGATATAAATCCAATTTATAAAGTTAATAATAAACATCTAAAGTGCCTGCCTGTCGACATTATCATGCAGCCCACGAAACATCGTGAGAAATTGGTGTGTTCTCATTGTGACGTAGAGTGAAACCAGCATTTGTCAGCACACTTTGTCACAAATAACATAACACTATTTGTTTGACTGTTGATTGCTGTTAAGAAAAAACATACAACCGAATTAAGAACCTCCTCCTTTTTATAGTCGATTAAAAATTAAATTGCTTGTACTTACGATTGCTCTTAGGATCCATCGCGTACCTTAGTAGGTATGTTTAAAAAAACAAAGGCCGATCTCTGATCGGCCTTTGTTTCCCAAAGGTTTGAGTTTGTTATATTTTTTTCTGCTTTAGAATGACTAAAAGTGATATAATTATGTCAGTATAATATAAAGAGTTAACTCTTTATGGAATTATAGCTATGTTCCATATTTATATATACCAATGTACAAACAAAAAGCTGTAACAAAATTGAAATAAACATGCCAGCACATTAATCCTAAAACTTAAGCACAGTTGATCACAAACTTTTCTCACACACGTGTTAACACAATACAACTTAAGGCAGGTACATTTAAGTTACACTTAAGTTTAAGTTGCCTGACATGGCACACTTAAATTGTGCAAAACATGCCGTCATCGTAATCACATAAACATACGTGTTTGTTATTAAAACCGTTGCTAGTTTATGTTACTGCGTGAAGTTTGAACAAATGTAGTGACCCTCGTCAGACCCCGTAATCCGACAGCACGCCGCCGTCTTGTGACATAGCGTGTAATTAATCTCAAATATCATGGGAGCGTTTAAACTTAAACTTGGTGTTAATTCGTCGTGTTGCGGTCCATGCTCTTACAATAGTGACCGCTTAAATGTGTGAATTATTAATTTTAACAACATTCTCCTATGACACATTTTAATTGTTGGAATGTTTCTACGTCAAGTCGGAATAAGATAGTCGATTAACTAGACTTAAACAATTTACAGGTATGTTTATTAACAAATTTTGGAAATAAAATACGACGTGTATGAGAGCATCAAATCAAACATCAATTTCCGATCGCCGTTCATCATGAATTGCACTCATGGACAAACAAAAATATGAGCAAAAAGGGAAATAGTACAATATTTTACACGACTTTATTTATAGATTGCTTGGTATAAATCATCGCACTACCAGAACTTAGTGCTGAGGACATTAATGCACCTCATATTATCTTAATAAATGACTCGAGTAATCGTCAGATGTAAAGGACCTTACAATATAGAAGTATAATCTCAAACCCTAACCCACTAAGGCTTTGTATCCATTTAGATTGAATTTTTCAAAATACAACGTCACACTTTTATAATAAGCAATATACCTAAGCGCGCACACGATCTCCTACAGCTTTTATGGAATATACGTAATATTGCTCGAGATACTAAAACGCGGCGTAATTTCAAAGCGATCTCAGTTTCGCTCTGAGATGAGTTTGTAAGACACTTATAAGCCGAGCTTTTCGGTCAACGAAGAATGCTATCTATTGTGGGATGTTTAATAAAAAAAAGGTAGGTACAGTAATAACGATGTGTGTTTTGCGACTTAATTGAAATATATTCGAACGACAATACTTTTGTGCAACAAGATTGTTTTAAGAAATTGTTTTACGCACTTATATATTGGATCGCAAACTTCTGCAATGTACCCGCACTCCACCGTACTGTATACAGTATATAGTAAAACAGAGGTCATTTTAACCATTTATTGATCAATTTCATTTAAGGTAGTTACCAGATTAGCATACTCACCTCACAATAAATTCATACCCAGACTACCTACGCGCTAAAGTTTAAAGTGATTTCCAATAGTCTATGTCTGCCCAATCAGTTCAGATTAATTAAGGTCCTATCCTAATTTGTACATTTATGATGTACTTTTAATTTACTTAATGAATTAAATAATGATCGCTTGACAAACACACCAGTTATACAGTCCGAAGTTAAGCAGAGCTTGTAACATGCATGGGTACCGTACAATGCAATGGAGGCATTCGCAGCATATCATTACTTATAATAGATATTTATCTTCATGACTCGGATACACATATTCGTGCTAATCACAAACCCGGGGGTACAGAAAGCATTGTGACACTACCAATTGTATCAATCGGGCCGTAGGTAGCTACATAAGAAATTCGTATGCTATTCATAAGTATCTCAAGTATACCTTCATGCTAATACAAAATCTACGTATTGATTTCTTATATTTACGCGAATACTCCTCCTTGAAATAAAACTAATTTTATGAATTTTATCGCGTTTATTTTATTTATTTTGTTTAAAAAAAAACATAAAATAAACACAATAAAATTAGTTTTGTTACAAAAAAATCTATGTATATCAGCGATGATTGTTAGGTTAACGAATAAAATGTTTAAATATAGGTGATGTACATTTAAAGAAGATATTCTTATATTATAAAATCTATGTCATACGGGCTAGCTTAACAGCCTACCACAAATAAAAAAAAAACAATATAATTCTACTTGGGAATACAAAATGGTCAATAGGTACACATTAAAATTTATCAAATGGTATTTTTATTGAGTTTTATTACCAATACAGAATGGAGCTCTACGTTTAGAATATTAAAAATGTATGGGTTTCTTAAAGTTGGTCGTAAAAAAAGTACGTGGGCGTCTCCACTCACCTGCGCGTATTACCTACGCCCCAAATTCACTTATATGAAGACAAAAGCGAACTTTTATTTATGAAATTTAAAATCAGACCTCGAATAAACCTTGAAAGTCTACACCAGCAACTAACAATCTTACAAAGAGATTTGCTGAAACCCCAAAAGGTTATACTTAATCCAATTTCTGTGCAATCTTTTGATGACATTACATTTTATTTAATCGGTGTCACGCATTTTGTATATGCTTTTCATAATAATAGTAAAGGCTAGAATATTATTGTCTTTAATTAGTTTTTCCAAAGCAAAGTCTCTTCTCGTCTCACGCGTCTCAAACAGTATATTCTAGAAAGCAATTATATATATTGTCCAAAAGTTGTTATACGCTACGAGTCATATATTAAAAAAACCTTAAAACATCATCCAAACACTGACGCATCCTAAAACAAAAATATATAGTTACTGTAGTTTATTTCCTTACAAGAAAGTATCTGATGTATCGTAATTATTAATGTAGTAATATGTTTAAGTTTATCTGGAGACAAAATTATTCTCTACACACCCACCTACAGTAAATTAGATATCATACTGGCCATTATTATTACGCAGGTACCAGAAACGAGATACTCTTGAGTATCTACTTTAACATGATTAATTTATTCCCGCCCTACTCCTTAATAATTGTATCACGAACAGAACCCAATTTAAAATAAATAAGGGTTTTTAACGCGAGGACCTTCACACCTCATGAATTTAATACAAATTTAATTCAATAAGTATTCGGAGGGAAAACGGACCCTTCCAAGTGACTTTTTTTTAAGAATTTAGTAGATTCATAGAAACGTGGAGTGAGGTGAGAGGTGACATCAAAAAATATTCAAATTACGCAAGGATTTCGCTCGCAACAATGACGCTGAGTGCCAAGTTATTTACATAGCAATCTTAAAAAAATACAACGACGACTCTTAATGAAGAGATTGTTCTGAATGCCTTGGCCGGATTCCATGTGAATTTATGATTTTAACTAACTTAAATGTACCTACTGCGCAAAGTGATAATATTTCAATAAATAATAAGCCAGGACTTTGTAGATATATAATATGTAAAAGTGTTTGGTGCCATCATGGTTTGTATTTTATTAAATAAAGTATTTTATTGATTCCAAATGAAAGTTGTATTAAAATCTTTCAAATACTCAAAGAAAAGCTATGATCAATTACTACGGGGATGTTATTTCGAATTACAAATTATATTACCAGATGGTTGAATATCCCGACGATATGTCGGCGAAATCGATACCGCTTGTCATAATATATACGCATTCGATTTATAACAAAAATATTGAATACGCTAGATTACAATTCAACACACGCCGAAGAAAGAACGTGCCTCGTTTCTCGATATTTGAAACAAAGCCAGCTCTCGACAAGAAAGCACAAATCAAACCATGCCACATCCGTTCAACTATTTTAACTGTCGTAAATATAAATTTATTGTTGTACTCCGGTATTTTGTTGTTGTTCTCAAGTGTTATTGGGGCTTAATTGTTGTGTATGAAAACTGTTATTACATGGTCATAAAGTTTGTGGTGCTTGAATTTCTTTGGAAGGGAGGAATTTTGATTATTTAGGTTTTAATTAAACCAGGATTATTAAACCAGGTTTCGTAGCCTCATTTGACAATATTAGATTTGTTATATATTCTTATTGTGTCTTCTAAAAAATAAGTATATTTTCAGATAGTCTGAGAAGTACATACATATCACGCCAATTATTGTTGATTGACTATAAATATATATCAGATAATAGGAAGGTATTGGGTAAAATCTGTAAATAAAATCCCCGTTGTAAGTAAGTGAAACTAGCTATTATACAAAGCAATATCCCCTGCATGTAGTTCTCTTAAAACTAAATATCGAAACACGCAATATAAGTAAATAACATTACATTTTATGTACTAACCACATGCTGGCATCAAATACATTGGGCCAGTCCTTCGGGTTCATTTCATTATTGTATTTCAGAATTCCATTCCGTTGAACCTATTGCTTTTATATAAAATTAAGAGGTCAAAAGTTATTTTAGCAATCGAAACGTCATTCGTCTGACATTCTGAATTTAAGATTTAGTATATGCAAAGGAATACATTTTTAAACGTACATGGGGTTCATAAAATATCTCATACAAATAACATAAATATAATCTATCTTTTCCATTGATTTACATATAAATAAGTTAGTGGTTTTGTCTATTTTAATACGCAGTTGAAGCCACATTCCTAAAGTTCTACGAAGTCGCAGTGACTTCAAATAAACATACTATGTTCACTCACACTATTGGAAGGAGCTCATAAAGTCGTACAACCCTGAGACATGTATATTGTACAGAAAGTAGCACAGCAGTACGTCGTAAGTGGCCCAGTTAGAGCTTTTGTCCTAACTAAACAGTTGTTACTGCCAGCCAAGCCCAGCGCCTGAAACAACCGACCTGAAATATAGGTAGGAGAGTGTAAACAATTCTTTAAAAAGCACCAAGTTAAAAGGTTCCACCGAAGCGAGCAACTAATGGCCTGGTAAGGACTAAAACTTAGATTTTTAGACGCTAAATTACAAAACTGTATAAAAACAGATAATGTACTGCCACGCGTATTTTTATTTTTGAATTAATCAAAACTTTGATAGCTTTTGATTGTCAAAGTTATTTTTTCCGTAAGAAAAAGCATTTACTTACTTAATTAATAGATAGCGGGTCATTTGGATCTTGAAAATGGCTGATATATGGCTTTATTGCACGGTTATAGCACCCTTTTAATGCACTTGCTAATTGAGTTAAGAGGTGCACCATGCAGCTTTATCTACGCCATTAAGGATATATGATATTTACTGCGATATTGGAATATACATATGTATGTGTCTGTTAAACGTCGCTATAAAACGGTCGCTCGTTATTAACGCGAGTTTGAATTTACAAACAATTTGCACCAAAGTTTTTGCATAACGATCCGTTTATTTGATTTCAACTTCTTGTCTGATAACTTTTCACTATGTTATTACTTTTCTGAGTCTTTTTTTGTTATCAAAGGCACATTTGTGAGTTAAAATTTATGTTTCGTCATTACACTAGATATTCTTTTGAAAAATGCTTTTTAATATCATTGTAAATGAATATACACGTCTAAGAGGTATAATATTTAGATGTATTTGAATTGTGCCTATCGAAAGGATTGTCTTGTGGGGCCTTTACATATGTCACGATAGTTTAGAAATCACTTACAAAAGGCCTTACGTAATCGTACGGCCTTATGTAAGTGATCTATAACTAAATATATAGTTAAAAACGTACACATTTTACTACTGTCTGGGTTGTTTAAATAAAAATACTATTTCAGTAGCCCATTGAATGGCGTAGTGCAGTACCTAATGAGCAACTTTAAAAACAGAAATGAATTGCCACATTTTTGGGATTATAATTTCATACTACGGTATCGCCGCTTTCATTTTAACATTGCGTCCTTTAGCCCACAGACATGTCTAAAATATTTATTTATACTCTAATCTGGGAGGAAAATTTGAACAGGAGAGACAGCCGCTGGGCTTTTAAAATCACATAATTTACTGCCTTTTAGTATTACCATAAAATACAAGGAATATTTTTTCGGAATAAACATTTCAAAAATATTCGTGGTGATATTCCTGACAGATGTTTTTGCTGTTACCGAGTTTTATTTTTGTAATTATCTTACAAACGATTGTAAATTACACGAGCAACCAACCCTTGATCGAAGCCCTAACTACTTACGTGATACCTTTATAAAAAGCCGCACTAAGATAGGTAGGTTTTATAATAAATCATCGCGTTCATTACGTATCTCTCGGAGGATCTCTGATGTCACATAAAAAAAGTTAATTTTCTGAACATCAATTAATCTAAAAGACGATGACAAAATTAAATCTTAGATAGTATTAGTATATTTGATGGAGACCGTGGTAAGTAGTTCGGTAATTCATCCGCGAAAACAAAGTATGAGAAAATCAATGGCGTTGGATATAGCATTTAGGAAAATTAGGCCCTAATGAAATGGTAGAAAAGTAAGGAATAAGAAATCAAAACCTTACATATAGATAAATAGTTCTCAAATTAAGTTTCTCTTGTGAGCGACAACCATAGAAGCTTATTATGCAATAGAAAATACATATCTGAATATTTTATAAGCAAAAAATAAAAAAAGAAAAATCTCAAAACCACAATCTAATTAAGTAGGTATATTTCCCAAAATTATACTAGACGAGAATCAAGATCGCTACTCCAATAGTCAAGGCATTTTTTTGGTGAATATATAATATTATTTATCAGAATTATTTCATGTGAAATATAAAAAAAAATATCTTTACAAAAATAACTTGAGTGCCCAAGATGCGATCGGGCGTTTAGGCTTCTCGCGTGATCCATCAATGTTGGCGCGGTCTACGTCGTAAAAATAACGTGATAAATATTAACCGTCTAGACCCGTCTGGACCGCTTCGTCTGTGAAACTGTATTTTTACGTAGCGCGAGCGGCGGCATGTTTCTCTATAATTTTCATGTTAGTAAGCAGGTGTTTCATAATTAATGAGTCTAACTATTTTTTGGAAAAAATTATGTTTTATGTTCAAAACTGAAAACATATCTTCACCAAGAGGCCGACAATAAAATATTGAACCGGTAATGTGAGCAAAATAAAAATGTTCTATGTATTGATGCTTTGAGTGAAGTTACACAGAAGTGTACTCTATTTAGGAAAAAGTCGTATTAGTTACAACATTTACAGCTACAGAACGAGAAGGCCGATTTTTATGATATTGATTGATTGATTGTCTGATATTGTCTCCGCCCCGAATAGCAGAGTAACTTTTTAATCTAGGGAAAAAATCACTAAAAAAATATTGTATATAAAGATCATTAATTTTCTCATACATTTGATTCTGAGGCGGTACGTAGATCGTTGGGGCAGCTTGTATTCAATATAATTTACGTAAGTAGTAGGTAGTAGTAGGCTTGCAATATGAGAGTGGGTACCATTTTTAACGTGTTTTTAGTGAATACATCTTTATGACTTACTTTATGTTCCCAGTCCAACACATAAAATATTGTCAGCACTCTTTTTAAAACCAGTAAATCAGTACGCAAGAATGTAAAACATTTATATAGAAATATCTTTTCTTTGATGTACTTTGAGCGCACTAATAATAGGTACTTACATATTATAACATAATGTATCTATCAATGATGTTATAATATAACATTAGTTCAGTTAAGTACCTAGAGTGAAACATTTATTTATAGAAACCTACTGATGTCGCAGAACTCTCAAACGTTACTCAACTTCAACTTACATTTTGATGAAATCACACACAAAATTAAAGATAAAGTCGTCTCAAACCGTTAAGTGCGACTTCAGTAATTAAGTGGCGTTTCTGTGTACGTCCGTTAATCGAAGATCGGAGATCGCTACACATAAAATATGTACGTATGTGGTGCCACGCCACGCGTGGTCACCCCGAGTGCGGGGCGACCCTGGTAATCCCCTTAGTGGCTAACGAACTGGCCAAGTGTCGGGCAGATAACTAGCCATTGCACTTTACGACTGTTTTCTAAATAATTACACAGACAATCTAAAGTATTCTATAAAATATTTTTTTTTACGTTAGACGATTTTATTATAGGTTCCTAGTAAGCAGATAGTGGTATAAAAAAAGGACAAGATATGATTTACAATAACAAGTATAGAAGTAACTATGTTGTCACATGCAATATTAAAATGTAGAACTTATTTTTATAAAAAACCGGAACGTTTTAATGGGTTGGTTCTACATGCATTTATTTTATACGTTTCGTGACTAATTAACCGTAGTTTGCTCTACTTCGGTCGCATGTGTGTGATGTTTAAATAAACATAATTAACCGATTTCACTCACATACATTGGTGAATCAAAATACAGATGTAAAATATTACCAATTTTATTATATTTCAGAAAGTCTAGGGCAAGCGCATGAAATATTGTACAAGTGCCAATTAGGTGCTGATCTACTTACTCTTTTCCAAAGAAAAAGAGTAGCTTACAAGCCATTACCATAGTGTTGAACAATGTTTTAGGTATTTAATTGTATGTACGCTACAAGCTCGGTACATATAAATTAACCTTCCGATCAATATGGAATCTATACCTATACATATACTAAACAAAATGGATTTTCTCAAAAAAAATAGTTTGCCTTATTTCGTAGCTATCCATTTGTATATTTCTTTTCAGGTTTATTACTTCATGTAAGCCATTTATAGTATCACTAGCTGTCCCGGCGAACTTCGTACCGCCTCAGAATCAAATGTATGAGAAAATGAATTTATTGGTATTCTATGAAAATTTTAACAAATCTATCCCACGGGAACCATACATTTTACCGGGATAGAAAGTAGCCTATATGCTATTCCAGACTATAATCTATCTCTGTGCCAAACTTCATCCAGATCCGTTCAGCCGTTCCGGCGTGAAAGAGTAACAAACATCCATCCATCCATCCATCCATCCAAACTTTCACATTTATAATATTATATATAATATATATAAATATATAGTATAGAAGTATAGAAGTATAGATTATAAACCACCGTGGATATACTTATTGCTTTTGAACAAGTACATAGAGGTATAAAAATATATCTATATGGAATCATATATATTAAAGTGACAATCACATTCAATTGCGCAGTTGTTACCCGAGAGTGGCCGAGAGTAGCGAGCAGCTAGTTAACAAAAGTTTACCCCGTCCCGATTCCGGTTTGGCAAATATTAATTCAAGCAATTTACCAAATTCGCCCGCGTTAATTAAATAATAGTCGCCGTGTAATTCGATAAATAAATCGTTCCGATAAATACAGACCGCGGATAATAATTGAAGGGACGTTACACATTCCGCAGCTGTGCGCAAGTAACGAATGCCTATTGTGACGGCTGACGCTTTTCGAATTATCCATTTGTTGATGATAATGATTGGCACTATCTGAGGTGTTTAAATATATTATTAGGCCCAAATGTATTGTTTATTTAATGTACCTACTCCCCTCAGTATCTTTTAGAGCAGCCTTTCCCAAAGTGAGCGATAACGCCCCCATGTGGGCGCCGCAAGCCTAAAGGGGGGTAAGAGACCCAGAAAAAAATGGGGGTGCTGTGTAGAGGTTTACAATAATTAATTTAATTTGAAGTTATAGTGGTTTTTAAGTAGGTGAAAAAATGGGGGCGCTAAAAAATAATTCATTCGCAAAGTGGGCAGTAGACAAAATAAGTTTGGGAGCCCCTGTTTTAGAGGTAGAAAGCAGGCGCCCTGGTAAGATACCGGATAAGCAGAAAAAGTTATCTCTTACTTTCATAATTTACACTACACATTGTAGTAAGACCAAAATTTATACCTTGGGAGGGTTGTGGGCATAAAAAAGCAACTATTTAACGTTTGCCCATAAAATGCACTGTATGCAAACCCAACAGCTATTTGGTCATAAAATGTTTTATGAGCCCAGTGAAACCACTCACTGACAGCCAACCGTATTGAGCACAACGAAAAGACTTGACTTAGAATTGAAGTCGTTTCAAGAAGTACCCACAATGTGGCTTGAGACTTATGGAAAGCAAAAATTTCGAGTGAAATCAAAGGTGGTGACGTTTTTTTGGCAAATTTGTCAGAAGTATGACATGATTTGACAAAGCAGTTAATATGTATAGTTTTATTGACAACAGCGAAATCACTATATGGAAATAAAATTTGATGGAAAATCTTTTATAGTTGTTGGTTGCTAAAACTTAAAAAAAAACGACAGTAATGACAACCACCCATTCATTGGATTTTGTCATTTAAGTATTCATTCGTAGGAACTATTTTCCCATTTGTCAAATTGAGTTAAACCTCGAAAGTAATATGCGTGACTATGCATGTCATCACTATTGAGCATAGAGCTCGTGTATCTCAAACAAAAGGGATAAAAAAAGTATCATAACTATACATTTTCTTGCCTTTTAATAAAGTGAAGTTATAATATAAACCATCACGACTCATAGTTATATATATATTTAAAGCTTTAGCTTTTCATGGTGGTACAATAAATCGTTACGTTTAATTAAATGTTATACCAACCATAGATCTTTGCGTACAACACGTCAAAACTCATATAATATGAGCCTACACAATAAATGAGTACATAAAAGAATCCAATTTACACCCACAGGTAATAAACTCAAATATTTTTGTTTCTGTTGAACAAAATGGCCATGTTGATTAATGAACAATACCTGATTTACGCAGGTCCCACCCTCCAAGTAAATGTAGGTAGGGACGAACTTCTCTTTATTCTTGACGTGAACCTAATTAAACAGCCTATTGTGTGTACATATTCTTTCAGGCACACAATATAAAAAAGATCAAAAGATGGAAATTAAGTTGATCTAAGGTATAACCTTGCAAACCTTTGGAAAAGGTATATAATATAAAAATCCTAACATTATAATAACATATATGCTGTAATGTAACCCAAGTATGAAAAAATAATCAAATTAAGAATCTTAAATAAAGAAAGCATAATAGTGCTTTATAATGCCATTGTGAATGCACAAAAACTTTTTATAAATTGTTGGAATAGTCTAAAGAGCAAATATGCGTGATGAAGTAATTTTTTTAATTAAACATGTTCATAGCATTTAGGTACTATACAAATACCAATGTATGTATTTGCAAATTATACACCTAAATCTAAAGTCTTTCGTGTTATTTTATGTATTTGTCTATAATGTTTTGTATTAAGTAAATAATTAAGTATTCGTTATATTTAATAATAAAGTTTTTTTTAATGTATATATATTTTTCTCATAATATGGTTAATCATTTAGTCACCTATTGATTTCTTATATTTACGCGAATACTACACATTGAAATTAAGTTAATTTTACG
Source organism: Pheosia tremula (assembly GCA_905333125.1). Lineage (NCBI taxonomy): Eukaryota > Metazoa > Arthropoda > Insecta > Lepidoptera > Notodontidae > Pheosia > Pheosia tremula. The sequence goes on along the minus strand of HG995404.1, from coordinate 4,790,294 downwards.
GATTTTAGCGCGTTTCTTGTTCGTTTTTTACGGAAGGTAAAGGATAAACGCGATAAAATCCGTAAGATTAGCTTTATTTCAAAATTGTGTACCTACTTAAAGCTTTTGGATAAATTTATAAAATACATCTAAATTGTCGTCAAATTATGATTGAAAATTATCATAGGCAAAGCCGACGTTTCGGCTATTATAAGAAATGTAGTAAAAATAACATAACTAAAATGCGATATAAAATCAACTCTTTGAACAATTTGAAAAAAATATTTGAACGCTTTCTTGCTTTGATACTAGTTTTAAAACCATACGAAAACATTGTAGTTAATATATATGATATACAATCTTCTCTTAGGTACTAATCAAAATATCTATAAGAAACACGCCCTATATTGTTAATTTATTTAATGTAATTATAAGTAGTAATTGAATTGCGAAACCTTGTTCTCACCTTAATAAATGCCATACTTTTAGCCGGCCGCCTCAACATCATTCTCGACGTACTTAAGTCAATTTTGTTCACAATCCAATTGCACTTTTAAAAACTTAAAACACTATCGACACGGTGGTAAAGTTTATTTAAATACTTTAGTTAAGTTTTTAAACAAATTAATCCACGCTGGTTGCGCGTCGATTTAAACAGCAATAATTGTATTTTAACGATGTCGACTATATTTGTCAGAGAGAGACACGACAATCCACCGCCGCAATGTACGTAGACTGAATTTCCGCCCGCCCAAATGGCCGACGCCGCCCGAAGTGCGCCGAGTCCCCGCGAATCAAACCCGATTCATAAAACCCACTCGATGAAGTGGTAAGTTTTTACGACTACCCGTTGGTGAGCTCGGTCGGTGCCAATATAAAAGGAATGTTTGACACCTGGTTCCTGATTATCATCCTGGATTCGCTTTCCTATCACCTTTGACTGTTATCATAGAAAACTCCAATAATATGGGTGCTAAGTAGTTCGTCAATGCAGTTAAGATGAACTAATTAACATTAAAATACTATTGTTTATATCAAATTAATATTTATACAAACAAATATGTGTACTCCCCTATTGAAAGAATAATTATATCCGGGTCAGATCAGAAACAACGATGATTTATTTTTACAATCGGAAAATATATTGCCCATCAATTACAAAACAACTCTACAAACCTGTACTTTACCTTACATTAACCTTTCATTGTTCCTTTATAACACTATACCATATCCATCATCGTATTTGACAGATGGCCTATACAATTACTGTCAAAGATGTTGTGGATAGTGTATATCAGCACACTGTAAACCAGCCTTATCACAATAAAAAACTTTAGTTTAAATACTGTAAACTATTATGTTCAGCGGAATATCACAGGTACGGGCTGAATATTGCATCGTGAAGTGCAATAAAATCGGGATCAACTGTTATGACTCCCGCTCGCAAACTGTAACAATGGCATTAAAATGATCCACGTTTCATATGGAGCATTGGGTTCGGGAACTACTAAGTAACCGCTACAGATTTAATTTTAAAGTTTTTCTAAACTCTAACCGTAATAGATTGTTACAAATATGAACCATAAAGCAGCCATTGGAATTTAATATCTAAGACTTGTCAATTGAAGATACTTAATAAAAAATATCTCATCCCCGAATTATCATTTCACCAAAAGTTCAAAGTTCTTTGCAGACAATTTCTTTCAAAAGTTCCTTTGGCCGTTCAATCAATGTCTTTGAGATATCCGCACTTTTTTGTACTTTGTTAGTCAATCATCGTTTTAGTTCATCGATCAGACTTCGCGCTTTATTACCTACTGGAAATCTAGTATTACATTTCCGTATCTTAATATATATATTATTATGGTGACATGTAGTTAGCCGTAATAGGCAACAGTAAAACATTGTCTATATTATTGTTTCAAGTAAATCTTACTGGATTGTACTACCTATGTGATTGCGAGGCTAATGCTTGGTCTTTAGAGAAACCTACGTAGACCACTGATAATACAGCTTCTGAAATCGGCATTGGGTTCAATCTCCGGGGACTGAAAATACTTACTTTTTTTATTATTTTGCATCTTAAACTCACTAGGTAGAAAAATACTTATCTACATGATTCAATCTTTTAATTAGTAAGTGTAACTACTTCAAATCAATTTGAAAATAGTTAAAACCCCTAGCTTAAAATATTTAGTGGGGATTCCAAGTTAGTTGATATAAGGTATATTACGAAAGATCTTTAGGTATAAAATTTTTACTTATTCAATAATGACAATAAATATTTATAAAATTACACCAACCTAATTCAACGATAGGGCGTATCGTAGGCCCTGCGATCGTCAGAATCAGAATCAGAATCAGAATCAGAATCAGAATCAGAATCAGAATCAGAATATTTTTTATTCACGTAAACCATTATTCGATCGTCGATCTAATTGATCATAGAGTTGCCATGTGTAATAACCCACTTGCGTCTATGCTTGTTGATGCGGTGAAGCGGTCGACATTTTGGGTCACTACCGCTTATGCTGTTACACATGCTGTTATATAACCTGTTGGGCTATTGTTGCCGCTGAGGTGCCAGCTGTGCTAGATCCCGACTATACCCAGAGTCCCGATAGCGTGTCTTTGTTGCTAGATGGGATGGCTCCTGGTGTGAGATGCAACATATGACACCTTTCTAGTATCGCATCTTCCAACGACGTAAATGCATGCCGATGCTACTGCTATAAATGGATTTATATTATGTTTGATAAAGGTGTAAGCTATGCTCTGAAATAACATAAATGCTACTTTTTATCGTCGAACATAAAAGTCTAAAATTTATAGTATACGCTAACTTATTTTGGAAGCATTGTGCTAGGTATATAAAGCTTACAAAACTGTTACCTACAATATTTGTACACTACACCTTCGTAGCTCGGGGGAGTCCACAATACAGTGCAGACGTGCACTCGCAGTTCATAGCAAAGTTGATATAGCAGAGTTAAGACTTTAAGCAAATCCGTAGCTTGAACAACTAACATAAAACTACAATAGCGTTGTGCCTGAGTTATTTATAAATATTCTGTACTTTTAATGTTAAACATAAGCAGGTACATTTAGTTGTAAATAGTGTTTGTTAATATGCCTTCTTTCAACGTGTAATTCTGTCTGATTCGATACTAGTTTTAAAAACCTACACTTAATTACACCGCTCATATTAATACCGCCAGTGAATCTTACTAAAAACACAATTTAAAAATGTTCCAGTTTTTGTTAATTTTAAAGTTTAAAAGGCCAACATAAATTATAAAGTTCTGTTTTAAAGTTTATTTAAGGTAATCTTAACATTAAGAATCCCAAAAGTCCGGTAAACAACTTTGTAAGTATTAACAATTATATCGCCAGACGAACACACCAACTATACGGTCCCACACTAAGCAACACTTGTATTATGGGTACCGTACTATGGACCGAGGGTGAACTCAGAGGTGAGTATATATAATACTTATATAGACATGACTCGACAAACATTCGTGCTCATCACACAAAGTTTGTCTCTACCATGATTCGATCCCGGAACCCTTGGCGCAGAAAGCAGAGTCACCAACTGCGCTTATCAGGCCGTCATTGATTACAGATAAAACAATATTCCCTTACTTTACAAGTATAGACCTATTACGTATAACCATTGAACCGTGATCCGGTAAATCTTTACAATTCATCGAAATCCGTGTAAGCGATTGTGTTTGAGTAAATGTAAGCCTCGGCATTCGAGAGTGGCTCACAAGAAACTTCATTTTCAGGAAATGGGTGCCGCCGACGCGTATAAATTTGTGTCCGTAGCCCGGTCTGTTCTATGAATTTTCAATACACATTGAGTAATACGAGTATTAAGGCCGCGGCGCAACACCGCCGAATCGGGTATTAACGGTGATTAAAAAACCATTTCACTGATTGCCTTTCTGATCATAATAACTTTGTAATTGTTTTATTTCGTAAATACACATTCTGACCAATACATTATGTAAAGACGGCAGGTACCTATAATTATGAAAAAGGGCATTAAGTATTTTAATCATATAAAACTAGTCGTATTATTTTTTGAAACACTCCTAAAATGTGGTCTGATTATTTCTGGGCCATTTTTTTTTGCATTGTTTATAATATTATACATCAAAATACCAACGAATATTACCGAATTATATATAGTCACGTTATTACTTGAGTATCCAATGTACGACACTTTCTTCGGGATTAAAACGCAGAAATATTTTTATGTTTTCCCTCGCCGCGTCCAGTGATGGTAAAGTTAGTGAATATTTCCCCGCAGTCGCTAGGCGGGCATCGTAGCTATGTTTATATGATATTGTAGCCATGACAGCGGCCGTCTGCTGAAGTAATGGGTTGGTCCGGTTCGTTAGCTCGAGTCTGTCCCTTGCTCTGATTTAACCAGCACCTACCTACCACCCAACGGTAGCTTCATGTGACCTTTTTCGCGACTTAAAACCTTGTTAATTATAACATAACGAATTAAATCGTTTAAATATGTACGTTTTGTTTATTTTCAGGTGAATAGATACAGAGAAATCAAATTAGTTACATCGGGTACCTTACATGTTATTATAATTACGGGCAAATAAAAAAAATGCCTCTGTGATGACGTTAAATAAATTTACTGGTAACTACGTGCTTTGTGTTTGAATTTGTTTTTTTCAATTTACCTAATTACTGGCGAAGATTTTTTCAGCAACCTACCTTATGATACTAATAAATAAAACGTGTGGGTACTTACATTACGCTTATCATAGTTTTAAAACAAATCAATTCTAGCTTATGATTCAGCTAAGCCTACGAGTGATCATTATCACAGAATAGATAATCGTAGTAATACATCCGCGTAGTTCTACTACGGCGTAGCACATACGCGATCGTAGTCGATAGGTAAAGATGTTAATTTTCTTGAAAATGTTTAAACTGGCTTACGTTCTACAAAATTAATACAAAATAGTGGGCAATAAATATTAAATGTTTCAATATATTGATAATTTTATTTTCTTTAATTTAATTCAATTTTAAGATCGATACATTTTGTTTACCACCGTAGGGTAATTTTACACCTAGGTAGGATATGAAATTATTATCGATTAAAAATTCTTGACGACCGTTGCCTAGATTGGAACCATACAGTTGGTGCCTTCGTCTAGAGATATATATTTATATTTAATGTATTAACAAATGGCATCTTGAACTTAATAAATAAAACGTAAATCATGTTTTAGTATCAACTTGACAATGACATGATATTGAATACACATTATATTTCACCGTCAATTCTAAATACGTTACTAAAATTGCGTTCATTAATAAAACCCTATGAAATGCTATCGTCTGCCTTACAACGGCTTTGTTCTTTACTTCTCTTATAACTGCGTGTACCTATGTACATATTTAATAATGTAAGGTGTACAGTGCTCAAAACATTATTTGTACGTCTACAGAATCAACTTATAGTATTGTATTCTGGAGGACAATGTACTATGTACTTCGATAGTAATATAATGAAAAAGGCATTAGTTTAACCAGATTTTATTTGGTATTGGACTTACTATGAAAATACAGGTAAATATATACAGCAGAAGTTACATATTTGAGAAACTGGAAAAATTGGACGGACTGCACTCCGTAAATTTTTATTAAAACTCCGATAGCATACTTCAACAAGGTAAATAAATATAACATGATGTTTTCAATGCTCTTACATATCGCTTCAAGTGAAGTTATGTTTAAATATCTCAAAATTTGCACAAACAATATTTGCCGCCCAAGCCTTAAAACGTTAAATATATTAAGTTATTTAAAATAGCCACTATTTTAAATATCAAATTACGAAATTATACGAAAAATCGCTGTTTTCGTTCGCGATTAGATAACAATTTTATCACAAAAGAAGACAACATAACTTAAAATAGACGATTCCACTGTCGTTAAAATTCCCTTCAGGGCGGCCGGAGATATTTGGAAGGGCTCCTTAAAGCCGGGATTTACTACGGGAAAATTATATCTAAGGCTGTTCAAATCCGTCCACACGCTAGATGCCATTTTAATTGTGTTTACTGTGACTTAGTTTAACAAACGTAGAGCTACTTTTAATTGAGGGATAGGGTAAAGGAAAGTCTTTTATAACTTTGCGTTGACAAATTGACTATGTATTGTAGAGTTTGAGCACAGTGTAAATTGACATCCTTTGTGGATTTAATGAATGTAACAGTTTTTTTTGTACAGCTTCATCTCTCTATTCGATGGTTAAGCCGACCGTGTGAATGCCGTTGTTTTTTTTTTCTTATTCATTTAGTTTGGGTATTTTATCTAACCAGAACATGCGTACCTCATTGTTCAAAGCCTACTAGTCGAGTCATCTGCATTGTCAGTACCTATCGTTAATCGTCTCTCTAAGAGTGATGTCAGACGAGACGAACCAACCACTCCATGCATTACGTATGAAACATTCTGAACATGGATTTCTGTGCACAGCATAGTGCACCGTATCTCGGTAATCTAATAAACGGCGGCCAGTCGGCATATTCGCCGCATGACAATATGAACGTACTCAGACGTCGAGATTCACTCGAGGGTGCTTTTACACAATTTTCCCCGGCGTACCCTTTTCGCTCAGCACTCCAACTCTCCCCTTGGCCTTAGCACCTCTCTTCACCTTTTTATAATCAAAGGAGGCCAAGTACCTACGTTTATTGAACACCTCCTTGTGTAAGTTGAATTTTGATTTTGTATTCACAGTCTCATTTTTTTGTACTTGCTGTTTAAGAATTTATATATTCGACAAAAAATCATTATGACTTACATTTATTGATATCTTATATTTACGCGAATACTACACATTGAAATAATTATTTTATGGTAGTACAGCTATCATGGTCTCGTCGAGAACGTAAAAACATAAAATAAACGCGATACAATTTTAAATTAAGTATTTATTTCAATATAACTTACATTTTTAAAGTCATCTGTATTTTAAAAAAATCTGCGCCATTTGGGCGTCAAATAATACACAATAATAAAAAAAATATTACCTCTATTCATTGGTTAACGGTACCTACCCAATAATAGGTTTTAACAACGACACACGTTACTTCAATATACGCTCAAGTAGGTAAGTAGGTACTCCATGCATAAATAAAATGGTAGAATGATCGTTGTCGTTCCTTACATCGCGTGACGGAGGAACGAACTATAAAAATGAAATGAGGTTATGTCAAATTACCTACTAGCCGAAATAATCAACATATTGTTTGTTATCGTAAGGAAGTTGGGTCGTTATATCAACGGTGTCATTTCTACTGAGCCGAGTCACATGTAACTGATAAGGTTAACGACAGTTCCGATTTAGTGTCCCTAAAGCCATGATTTGACGTTCGGAATTGCGCGCTTGCTACCTGGAAAAGACGGGCCGAAGTAGCTTTCGCAATTCTGTACATGTACATTCATTTCAACCAAATCTTGCGCGCTCTGTTTCGAATGAAAATATTTTATAGAACAGGCTTTGACATTTTGAGTTCATACATTATTTTAATAAGGATTCCACTAACCAAATGGTCAGTTAAAGCCGTATTAAAATTATAAGAAGTAAATTTTCTAATTCTAAAATAAATTGAAAATACAAATCGAAATAACTGTTTATCTACCAACCTTTATAAGTATTTATTTCTTAATTATTATTTTTGTATTAGTAAAGCCTAAAATCCACTACCTAGCATAAAGAAAAGTAATACTACGTAGGTAGCCGTAGCCGACGTCAAAACATAACGCTGTCGTTATTTGATATAATATATCATCAACGTAAAAGCATCTGAAACTGCGAATTTTTATAACAGGGTTGCAAAAAGCCGGCTAAAGTAAAAATGGGCGCAAGTGGGGGAAAAACTATTTATTACCCGACCGAGTTCTGAGTACATCTCAAAAAAGTTTGATGATCCAATAACATTTTATATTGGAGCTGGTCATATTTTAGTGATACAGAGTATATTTTTTACCACCAGGCGTAAACCGTAATAATGTATGATGTCCGTGGATATCGTGTGATCGTGTGACCGCCCGCCTTACTGACGTGCGTAGATGTATACAGGGTCATCGTTGCATCTGCCATGCCTTAAAATTTGGACATCTGAAATGAAAAATGTTTCTTTAATATATATCAACCTACTGGCTAACAAAACATCGGATACAGGTACAACATAATACATTAATATGTTTTAAAAACAAGTTGACGCGAGTAAGGACGATGGGCCAATGCGTCGGTCGCTCACACACAACGTACTCGACTCGTCTTTATTCATCATATTATATTATGTTGATAGTAGATACCTACCTAAGTTATCTACTTATCAATATGGACCCATCCCTTATAACTCGTGTAGAAGTGCGATGACGGCCGCCTCTCAAACACCTAATAATATCTCAAATTATTAATTTGTAACTATACAGGTAAAATATTTCGCAACCTACTCACCGACACCGCAATTACGTGCACAAGCAAATTTCTCCGGATTAATGTAGGTTACGTTGTTCGTGCCGCATATTGGGTTATATTCTGACGAAGTCTCGCAGTCCTGGACGCATTGCTTTTGAACAGCGTTCTTAAAACTATAAAAGAAAATAATGTAGGAAGAATTTATAAAGCAGTCACAACTTTTAAAAATATAGATTTAAAAAATACGGTTCATTTTGGCTCATCCAAAACCAAAAGTTTTTTTACTTTTTTATATTATGTTATAGAGTATTGAAGAACGATCGGATACAACGTTGAATGCCTCTCAAATACATCGCTAATAAAAAAATTAATTTACCTTTGAAATAAAACTAATTTAACGGATTTTATCGCGTTCATATTATGTTTTTTTACGTTCCGTACGTAGCGTAGATCGGACCGCAAGCAATAACTAAATATGAGGGTACCCCGGTTCAAACTATGATACTAGGACGTCAACCACCTCAGTCTTCCCGTGACCATGGTTGCTGGAAAGCAGCCGAAACGTCGGGAACGTAAAAAACATAATATAAATGCCATTAAATCCGTAAAATAAGTTTTATTTCAATATGTAGTATTCGCGTAAATATAAGAAATTAATATTTAAATTTACCTTTTTTTATCAACATCAACGGGCTCTATTGTTTCCAATGGTACAATCACTGGTTTCCCCAGTATGGCTACTTTGTGATTAGAATCAGTTCCATCTGAGAACAATTGCTCATATTGGTCAGGTATTTTAGATATATTTTGAGATGCATCATTAAAGTCGTTAAAATAAGGGTCATAATTGCTTCCCGTTGATCGGTTTTTTGGAATTTGATCAAGATTATGATCTGGATGACTCCCATATTTTGATTCTCCTTGATTATTCTTCGGGCTTTGTAAATTTGAATAAGAATGAACGTATGGTGGCCGAGCGTTTACTTTCAATCCAGTTCGGACATTTGGATTCCTCAGATATGTAAACTTGTCTTGAGTAGGATATTGATGATGTTTTTGAAACGATGCTTTATCTCTTGGATACTGTGTGCTTTCCATGTGATAATTGATGGGCCCATTAAGAAATGGAGGCTGCGTGTTCTGATAATAGTTTGAATCTGGTTCCAATTTACTATTAAGATTTCGATTTTGTTTACTTAATTCAGAAAATTGTAGTGCTTCTTGATTGCTTTGACTACGTTGAAAATTAAGCCCTCCAATTTGATAAGGTCTGTTAATGCGTAACAATGAGACGTCATCGGCCACAGTCGTCCGGGGGTTGTTCTGATTCGGTTTAACATAATCATGTATAATATTTAATTCTGGCCTTGAAACTCCACGCTCTTTGGGAAAAGTCCCTTGATTTTGGTTGACTCTTTCGTGTAGTCTTTGAAAGTTTCCTTGGTTAGGATACTGGTTCTGAATATCCCATTCATAGTCAGGTCTGGATTGGAAATTGGGAAACTGAAACAAATGGCATATTTATTTGTAGACCAATAGAATTAGGAATTAAAGGTATATAATTACACGAATATAAGATTCTGGTATCGTATGAGGTCGTGGTATTTGATCCACTTTTATTTATCTCTTTTAATTAAGAATACACGATACTACCGGCCACAATACAGTCTATTTTTCCGTGTCAATAAAACACACACATTACCCACAAGTAACAATTGTACCTGATTGCCAATGGGGAAAAATGGTGGACCCGTCGGATAATTACTTCCAAGATTCCCAAATCTTCCGGGGGCAAAGTTTGTAAATCCCATGTTGGCAGGATCGAAAAATCTCGACTTCACTAAGTTTTTCGCGCTGCCCTCATCGAAACTTGTACTGGTGCCTTCTTGTGCGTGAAGAAAACTTACTTCTAAAAGTACTGTAAACGAAATAATTAATAGTTAACAATAATATGGTCAGACAAACCATTAAAATAGAACTTTGGAATTAGTAGATGTATTTCAAAAAAATAATTGAACAAAATTGTAAAACGAAATTACTTATGAAATGTAATTAAATAAAGCAAACACTAAAATTTGTCATTTCAGAATCAGAATGTATTTTTTTGCCTATAAGTATGTAATTAATAAATTTCTTGAAACTAGCTGACGGACAACCCGCTCATAGCCTAAGCCGGTGGATATCATCATAATTTTTAAAATCTCTAGGATTTTAAATTACGATGATATCAAAGTATTTTAGGCTAAGTAAAAATGACCGGCATATTCGAATGTTCTAGTATACTTATTCCAAATTTATTTAGATAACAACTAGCAAACCCAGCGAACTCCGTTTCGCCACCAGATGGCTTCGTTTTATGTAACATTTCGTTTGGTTATTCCTGAATTTTCTTTGCTATAAACTTCAGGGAGCCTATTTAATGTAACATTTCGTTTGGTGATTAAAAGATGAAGAAATTTTTTATTTTTGTTTTATATTTGAAAAGGAAAATTTTTATTTAATTTCACAACAGTAATGAATTCATTTCGATTACAAAAATGAAGTGTTATTTAGTTGAACTTCTCTAAGTAAATGAAAGTGAATCCAAAGTAAATACTGAATCGAAGTGTTATACGTGTCCGCAAATTATCCGTTTCATTGAAGTGCTCTTTGGTAAACCACATTTTTTTGTTTTCACGTACGTCATAGCGTCTTGAGCGTATTCGTGCATGTGGCGTGGGCTTCCGATATAAGATGATGGGAGAATCGTCAGACGTCCAATATTCTGAACATCACCATCTGAATGAATAGCATCACGCAAGTGTATATAGTCCTCAGATCGTAGCTTTGCCTGATTGAATCGGATGAACGCTACACGTTCGGTCTCGACTTTGACATACATGTCGACAGCGAATTGCTGGAATAGCCGACGGCACTTCAGAATGACATTCTTCTCATGTGTACGAATCATCATACGATACGCATAGTAACTCATTGCGCTTAGATTTTTATTCGTTGATATGCCTGTAATTGGATCGACCATCTTCAACGTGATGTATCCGTCTTGCCCTTGCCAATAAATGATTGGATATTGTAACGCATCGTACAAACGATGTGTCTCGTTTACACGATGCATGATATTGCTTCTTCGCTGAACGACAATGTCTCGCGATTTAGTTGGATCGCCAACAATAATTGCAGCAACATCACTAACGGTGGGTGCATTGAATCTTCGCACATGTTCACCTGTTGGGGTACAATCAGCTCTTATGACAAATTTGTGCGTATCCGATGGCATTCGTTCCAATGCTGTTTTGAACATATTAACCACAGCATTATTAGCGTGAAAAAATGCTTGCAACTGTTTATAATAATTCGTCTCTTTAACTGTTGTGTTCCCTGTATATTGCACCGCACATTCAGCTGATCCACCATCGACGAAATGAAATATATTTGCAGAAATTCATGCGGTTCATCTGGTGTTGGCACCATTGAACCATGCAAATGATATATTTGTCCTCGTATCTTGCAAGTCGGCATGAAGTCGCCTTCTCGAATGATATTAGCTCCAAAGGAAGTCATGCGAAAGCATTTATTGTATTCAAGGATGTGTTGAAGAAAATGGCTGGAATCGGGATCACTTCCATCGAACAATGGTTTCAGTGGCTGTGGTGGTTGTAAGTAATGGATCCAGTTTGACTTTTCCACTTGCGCAGCACAATCCAGCCGTTTCTCTTTTGAACTTTAACGCATTGCAATATCGGCATATAGTCGTCATTGGTCCAATATCTAAATTTTCATCATCACTGTAGTTCGCAGTGGGATCATATTGGAATGCCAAGCGATTGTATGATGCCAATGATTTTCGTGTGCTCACGCGTTGTCTCAATCGGGCATTTTCTCTTATTATATTTTGTCTTTCTTCGCTTAAGTTCTGTGAATACACTTGTTGCTGGCTTGCATGTCTTGTGCGGCGGCCGATGTTCGCAGCGTCGTCTTCTAGGCATTTTGGACTATGGACAGAGTGATGAATTTAACCTCAAATGCACGATCCACATAATTTACACAGTTCAACTTACCACCTTAAAGACAAATGCCTGCTGTTGAAATTGAATAAAAATTTGCACATACACGTGATTGATTTGATGGTAAATGTTAGGAAACTATTTTTTTTTACTTTTTTTTCACAATTTCACAGTGAACACAATACCGTTTGTCACATGAAATTAACTGAGCAGAGAACAATGAGTAGCTGTCAAACAATGTATCACGCACCGGCGCCATCTACTTAAAATATTGGTTTGTAGTACATGCTATGTATCAGAGATGGCGCTGTATGTGAAAAAAGATTTTCCCGCTTTTCTGTTGAAAATTTCTTGAATTTTCTTTGCTATAAACCTCACGGAGCCCGAGACCTTTCTAACGAATGCAAAACCGTGGAAATCGGTTCGTGCGTTCTGGAGTTATAGCGTCAGGAAGGAAAACCCGACTTATTTTTATATAGTAGATTAGAAAGAAAATAACTAAAATATTTACAAACTAAAGTTAGTCTATTACACTGCACTATATAGCACTTACCTTCCCTAAAAATAATTATACGATACATGGATTTTAACTGCTTCAGGTAATAATTGGTGGGCCAGAGAAATTATATTTTATTCAGGCAACACATGGAGAAAAAAAACTTACCTAAATAAGTCCAATAAATTATTTGCATTCTTCTATAAAACATCACTAATATTTAAAAATAAACTACATATACAGATAAAAATATATCTACAAAAGGCTGCACAGTCTGCTCGGCGTAGGACGATCAAAATCAAACTGACAAAAATTATTTTGTACATCTGACCGTTATGCACCGGCGTGAAAACATCACGTTTTATATCGGCAAAGATAGGCGGTCATTTAAAATTTATCGCTCGTGTTATTGGTAAAATAACTGTAGAAGGTACACCATAATGATAGAACAATAAACTTCCAGTTGGTAATAAAGTTCACGCCCCTCAATACTGATCGATTAGAATCTAAAATTGGGTTTACGGTTCTAGAAATGCGTAACTGTACAGACGTTCTTATTTTATCTTCCAAATCTTAAATACTTTGAACTTACTTACATAGGTTCTACGTAGGAACCTACAACTTATGTGTATATATGACGTTTTGGTTGCAGCATATCTAAGAATGTACCTACTTGGGTCTGATGCATACATAACAGACATAGAAGGATCGATGTTACCTATTTAATAGCATAAAAAATAAAAATTTTAACAAAAAAAAGAGTCCCTTATTTCTTTAACACGAATTTCCCCACTTATTATATTATACATACAATGAATTCCAACCACAGCCGTGTGTGGGCCTACAATTACGAATGAAACGAAACGAAAAAAAGTCTGTTGACGTTAATTATGGCGGTAGCCAGCCAACAACCGGCAAATGTAGCCTAATAATACCATTAATTAAAAAGCTATGCCGTATAAAGGACAAGAGCTTTCCGACCCAAACGTGTCGAAAAATAAAAGAGGTCACGTTAATGTGGACAGGAGGCAATTAGCATTCTAACGCTCCTTTTATACTTATTTTTTTACTATTTTGTTTAGCTCTCTCTCACTTTGAAACCAGGACCTAATCTATTTTTTGCGTATACCCACTGTCACTTTTCCTAAAAGATTCATTCTGAACTAAGTAGGTACATCTGGAACTTGATTATATGTTAGCATGCATGAAGGGCTCATTTTTAATTTGTACCGAGATAGAATAATTAATCTGCAGTCAGAAGCGAACTAGCAGCAGACCCGCTCTAGGCTTTAGCTCTAGTTTACTACCAGCCAGTCATCCCTGTCTGCTGATTTTGCTAACTTACCATTGCTGGCCGTTGGCACAGCTATGCCATACTTGATTTTCGACCTAGGCCTGAGCCCAGTCGAACTAATAGCAAGACCTCCTCCGAGTCTAGCTAATTTGTCATAAAACTGTTTAGTTACTGTTTGAGCTCTTTTCTTTCTTTTTGTACCTACCTACGTTTCAGTTTAATTAAATACGTTTTTTTGTCTCTTATATTCTCACATTATACCCTGATAGAGGTTAATTTATATTTAGTTTGGAACCTGAGTTCACCCCTACAAAGGGTATTTTTGAAGAAATAAACACATCGACCTACCATGTTTCGTTTTAATGGTCCCAGGTATTTTATTCGTAAATCTTGATTTTACTCCCTAAGGCCGTGACATACAATTAAAATTATTATAATATATACATTCTTTGGGGGGTGACACTGGAGTAAGCCCCTAAAAAAACCAATATTTTTTACAATCGGATGACTACATGAAGTGAGTGGAAAAGGCACACGAGGATAATAATTAGGTACTTATGAAAGTAACGAGGATTGATCAACTATAAGATCAATGGTAACAAGTAAATATTTGGAAATGTAATTACAGCCCGATCGAGCTAATTCCGAACCTCTGGAACACCGCTGGAATACCGTGGCCCCAGTGTAGAGTACTACTTGTATAAAAATGTATTCGGGACCCACAGACAATAACGGACCATTGTTCCGTCCCTAGTCATTCCATACTTGGCATATGGCAGGAGGGCCCGAAACTCGGTAAGCTTATGACCAGGTTTTGATTTCGTTTTTGAACGACTTAACTGCTGTCAGATTAAATTTCGATTCGAAACCCAGGAAACCCTTGGAAAACCTCTTCATAAGGGAAAGTTACGTTATTAATCCAGTCATTTAATGCATATGGTAAATTTAAGGGAATCCTGATGAATGGTGCTTGCCGAGCTGTTTACACGAGACCACTGGCTACTGGCTCTCTAGCCTTATGTAAGCCGAGCATTAGTAATACAGACAGGACAGACACTTATATATTCATTTGTCTATGGTCAGTTTTGTGTCGCTCTAACTAATCTAATTTCTATCATTTTGTTTTATGCGGTGTAAGCCACTGCGGTGGTAATTTGATTGTTTCCATAAAAGTGAGAATATTTATTTGCTTTTATTCCTTTCTAAGTTCCTATGTACTGTATCTTACTAGTTTTATATAATTTTCAAGTTAAAAAGTGCTTTACTTGTAAGTTAAAATCTGTTTATCATTGTCATTCTTCCCGGCAGCTTATCAGTGATCCAGAAAAATGAGTTGTCCGTTCAATGAGGAGCAACTGGCGCAGTTGAAAACATTTGTAGAGTTCTGCAGAGGACAGCCACAAATTATACATCACCCGAAACTGAATTTCTTCAAAGAATACTTAGCGGCTCTCGGAGTGACCATTCCGGCCCCAGCAGGTCCTAAAAGCTTTACGCCGTCCGGCGATACGTAAGTTTCAACTATGTTTTTATTGTTAAAGAAAGTACAAAATAAGAACAATTTCTGGTCTAACCCCTAATTTGATCCCCTGCTTGATTAAAGCATATATTTTTTTTCACACCCAACAAGTAGGAATATAACCTAGTACTGAGATCCAAAATTAACATATTCCTGTAAAACAAACTAACTTGGCAGCACTGGAATCTGGAATTATCATTAATTTTCAGCCAGCCGTTATTATAAGTATTATCTATACATATAAATAAAATTGGAGTGTCTGTTTGTAATATTAAAATAACCGCTTTTTACTAAGTGCATTTGGATGTATACACGTTACCTATACTGAAACAACATTTTTTACAATTTTTGTCTGTCTGTCTGTCTGTCTGTCCGTCTGTCTGTCTGTCTGTCTGTCTGTCTGTCTGTCTGTCTGTTTGTTCCGGATAATCTCTGAAATGGCTGGACCGATTTTGACGGGACTTTCACTGGCAGATAGCTGATGTAACAAGGAGTAACTTAGGCTACTTTTATTTTAGAAAAAATAAATGGATCTCTCGAAAAAAAATTAAAACCAATGTTGCAGCGCTGCGCCTGATTAAAGTTTGATAGCAACAATCTGCAATGCGTCCCGCGGGATCAAAACGCGAGCAGGCTGTTGCCAACGGCTGAGTCTTTGTTAAATACCACGCGGACGAAGTCGCGGGCAACAGCTAGTGAGAAATATAATAATGATTTGGTTATTAGGAATTCCACTAACAACAATGCTGAAGAGCCTGCCCAGTCTTCTGAGGATGAATCAGGACCTGAGTCCGATGTTGAGCTTGACATGGAAGGTAAGCCACTTCACCATATTGTGGAACATACTTAATAGTGTTTTATTCTAGAGAGAGCTGGCAAAGTATGCTTTTTTTTATTACAATATAGGCAAGTATTGGATTAGGTAGCTTTAGGTATTACAAGAGTTTCATTTCTTCAATGCTTCTATACCTCTTGAATTTAGTAGAATTATGTAAGATCCAGCAACTACAGTTCAACTTTTATACTAAAATTCTTCCATCATATAACTAGCAATACATCTTCATAGTTTAAAGGCATTGTGTTGTGTAAGGCCAAAATGAAGGCACCAGATATTGTATGGGATATCTGTCAAAAGTGACAGTTACTATGCGGTTGCTGTTTGATTATGAATCAATTGTGTTAGCAGACTTGGGGCCCTGGTTGCATTAATAGTTAACCATGTAATAGACCATCCAGATCATGCATGAATATACTAGAACATGCACCAACAGAGACAAATGGTATGGCATGGTGTATAAAACAAGCCTAGTAAGTTAATGTCCCAATTAACTATATGGTGACAACAACTGTACTATGTGGTGAGCAATACAGGAATTGAAGCATCTATAATCTAGTGGGCATACACTGCTTGAATTTTAATCAAGAGATGTCTGGTTCAATACCAACTCTGGCCATTACACTGATGACATGAGCTTGGTCTTTGTACCAGCCTTTGCTTAATAATGCTTAAAAAGACGAAAAACCCAACTGCTAAACACTACACTGAAAAGATAAAAACAAGCTCTAGAATTTTGTTTCAACTATGTAGAATGCTCCACAGACTTTTGTTTTGTTTGATACATACTTCAATGCTTATAAGGTCTTGTAGGCATGGACAAACCCATAAAGTCACCAAACATTGTTTGGTCTTTAAGTGAAAATCTATTTTAAGTATTACAGCAATTATGTTTTGTATATATTTTGGTTGTTATACCTTGCACAAGCTGTAGCTACATAAACTCATGATTCATATTGCAATAGATAGATCTTTCAACGTAAATTATTTTTTTACACAGGTGTTGTAGAACCAGATCAAGTAGATGGCTCCCAAGTGATGGGTGACCCCTCTAAGGAAACAACAGAAGAGGAACAAGATCAATCAGACAAAATCCGTTCTGAAGCAGTGCTCGCCTTCTGCGACCAACAGTACAATGAAGCTCTTAAATTGTACACAGAAGCCATCCAACTCAATCCACAAAGTGCTTTACTGTTTGCTAAAAGAGGACAGGTAATTAAGGACCTTATTCAATATATTTTCATGTGTCAGACATCTATTTTGTGTTTCTGTAAATACTATCTTTAAAAAAATATAATCCACGGATTACCCACAATTTCTAATTATAGGACTCAAACACTTACAGATGGTTATAATTCGAATTTGACTGAAAATTTTGTTAGGTTCATGAGGACTTATAGTTTTATAACATTTATAGAGTCATGTTCAAATTCAAATGGTATTGGTGCATTGTTAATTGACTTCAGTGAAGTGTGTGTTGGTTCTATGACTTATGTAAACCAAATGTTGTGATTGGGTTGTGCTACATTATGAACATGTTTGCAGATTTATCTGATACTCAACAAACCAAACGCGTGCATTAAGGACTGCTCTCACGCCCTGGAACTCAACTGCGATAGTGCTGCTGCATATAAGTTCCGAGGACGAGCCTACAGGTAGAAATGATTATTATTGTGGTAGAACTTCCAACATATACTCACACCAGTTTCCCATGGAGTAGGCAGATACTACTGATGACACTATGTTACAATTCTGACATCAAGAACTTTTAACATTGAAATCTATTTACAAAGTAGCTAATTGTTGACCACCCTTTGTAAGAACATATTTCTGAGACATCCAGCTACACGTCATTACGCCGCTTTACAAAACCCAGCGTAGCATTTAGTAAAAGAGCAGATTCTACAATTTAGCTACGACTACTATAGATATAGATTTATAGTAGATAATGAGATGACGTCCCTCTAATTAAAATAATCTTGTACAATGCTTGCGTTACATTGAAGATATCACGGTGCCAATTAAGGTGGAAGCGATCAGTCGCATTCCCATACAAATTTCAACATGGTAATACTCGATACACATACAGTTTTTTAGTTGTACAAGCATTGTTATCAATTCTCTATAAATTAAAGAGCTCGCAGAATGAAATATCAGGCAAAATCTTATAGTAATAACATCATAAAACGATATTAAATTTTAGGCTTGTGTGCGTGAATAAAAGCGCCTCTGTCCAAATTAACCCGTAACTAATAAAGCATCCGATTCTTTGTCTTTCAGTATTTACGGCGACAGATGGCAGCAGGAGTTTTTACTTATAATACATAAAGACATAACATTATAATATATAGAGAGATATACATTTTCTATAAATAAGTATAAAGATTCATAATAAAAAATTAAAATTAAAAAATACATATAAATTTCGTTCGTCCATCGAACCTACGAACAATCGCATGTAGTACCTACGTTTTTCACTTGAGCCACTTGGGGTGTGTTATTATCTGTGTGTGCAGATCGTCATGTATCCCTATTTCCTGTAATCCAAGTTTTTAGGATTTGTCTGCACCCAAAACATATTTTTTCGGGTTATTATAATAAAATAACCTACATACCTACATAAGGCATGTATTTATTTTTTTAAATAATCAATGAATGAATGAATATGTCATGTTTCAATTGGTTGTAAATATCATTGAAACCTATCAAAATATTCGTCGTCTTGACTAGTGGTCTATGTAGCCTAATGTTCTACACGGTTGATGCAAACGTGTACTATAGCAAGTTCAAATCTTGCCGGTGGGCTTGTCTTTTTGAATGATTGATATTGTTTCTGTAAGTGAATATTACATTTCCAAAACACACAGCTCGGCCGTGTTACTCCAACATGGTGTGGTAGTAATATAACGAAAATATATATAGGTAGTATGTACACCTTCCAAGGCCATAGCTAGATGATGTCGTGTTACGAAATATGTCGCGCGAGTCTTTGTCGATTTATTGATCAATTTATCAAACATTTTTTTAGGCACTGCCGGGTGTGCTACTGATATATATATATATATATATATATATATATATATATATATATATATATATATATATATATATATATATATATATATATATATATCTATATATACTAGATGCGCCCGGCGGTGTTACCCGCGATAAAAAGTATGAAAAATTAAAACATCTATCCCACGGGAACCATACATTTTACCGGGATAAATAGTAGCCTATGTGTTATTCCAGACTGTAATCTATCTCTGTGCCAAATTTCATCCAGATCCGTTCAGCCGTTCGGGCGTGAAAGAGTAACAAACATCCATCCATCTATTCATCCATCCATCCATCCAAACTTTCACATTTATAATATTAGTATAGATATATATATATATATATATATATATTTATATATAGATAATATAGATATATCTATATATATATATATATATATCTATATTATATATATATATAAGTCGACAGCGACTCGCGCGACATATTTCGTAACATCGGTTTTTAGTAATTATTCAATATTGAATCAATCTGAGAAAATCTACATAGCGACCTATATGTGTACCTATCTCTTCTTCTTACTTACTGACTAGCTATAGGAAGGTACCAACCAGCAAGGCATGTATGTATATATATATATACATACATATATATCCAACCAACTAACCTAACACGATTGGCGATACAAGAAAGCAAGCCCCGGCACCTAGTATGAACGGGTTTTTCGAAATTATAGGGAAGCCTAATGAATGGGATACCCCTTGAACGTTTGAACAAATCAAGTGCGACATAGCTCGTAATTGAATAAATCTAAGAAAACATACCTATGTGCACCTATTTCTCTTCTTTTTACTTACCGATTTATTATAGAGTAGCTATAAATTGGTACCAACTAGAAACCTACTTAGTTTTAGATATATTGATATTACTTTTTTTTTCGTTTCTGAACGCAAAACCTTATACCTCGGATACGAGTACTCGTCTACATAATAAATAGGTGCCTAGGCCGAAAATAACTGGTTTTGATGCACATACATTCTGTACTTAGATATTATGTATGTGCTTACCTACTGTTATATTTTTTAAAATTATTCTCTTTGGATTCTGTTAATCTGAGGTATAGATATTTAATAAATATAAAAGTCGGTAAGCACTTACCAAGTTCTTAGAATGTATAGGATAGTGTTACTTATTTTGTTCTGGGTGTCTACGAAGTTAATTTATTATATCTTGACCAAATTGGCAGCATGTCTATGGTATGCTGATGCCAAATTCCAGAATTATAAAAAAAAATGGACTCACTACTCTGCTGCGACCGATTTCATGTTGTGTTTGTGATTATGTATGTAAAAACTTACTTCAAAATTCAAATAATAATTGTGTGGGATTTGCGATTAGTTTTGTTTTAATTTGTGTTTTGTTTGCTATTTGAATTGTAATGGAGATACTGATGGAATGTGACGCTGGTGAAAGTCGGGACAACTTGGTAACAAATACCTTAGAGCATAACTCGTATTGTAAAGTGGCTACACAACACAAGTTCAATTTCATGATTATCACTTGCTTGTGCTTCGGACAACACAGCCTGATCTCTCTGATTGTACCGGATTGCCATCCCATCGTATTATGAGAGTGAAGAACATCAGCGCATCTAGTGGAATCTATTATATTAGTATAGATTCCAAAGTTGTACAGCAGTGACAGCCTCGTTGGCAGAACGCTCGCCTTGGAACGAGGTGTTCAGGTTCAAACCCTGGCTCCCATCACTGAGATTTCCGGATTTTCATGTGCAAATCTTATTTTCCATAAAAAATATCACTTGCTGTACGATGAAGGCAAACTTTGTGAGGAAACCTGCATGTCTGTCAAAAGTCGTGTGAAGTTCACTAAACTGCACTGGGCCTATGGCCTATATGCCCCTCATATTGAGGAGGCGTGTGCCCGATATAATGGCGATGGGCTCACCCTCTATTACATTGGTACCAAAATACCATCGGTGAAATGTGGGTGCATTGCAGTGTGACGGTGTATGTTGGCCCGTCTCTGGAACGATGATTGAATGATTGAATCTATACATGTCACAGCAGCATTTACCTTATAATAAGTATGGATACAGTAATAATTATTATTGGACTAAACAATTATTTTTTTCTTTTTAGCGGAGGAATGAAGCACAGGAGGTTGCAAGAATCAAGATGACTGTAAATTGTATAGAGTCGATTCTATATCATAATATTAGTATTTGAAACAATGTTATATTTACCTAATTTTAGAATACCAACAACAAACAACATTGTTTCAAAGAAATTTGGAAATGTAGCTGTATCCCTTATTAGGTATAGAACTACATTGCCAAATTTCTTATTCCCTTGTAAATTATAATAAATATTGTTCTTGTTGTTGATCTGGTATATTGTAAAGCGTAATACTTTTACAGTTATCATGCAAACCTTGCTATATTTATAAGATCTATACAATAAACATTATATTTACGAACATGAAAGTATACATTTTTCTTTTCTATCTTTTATTTCTGAAACTTTTAATATTGCAAAGCTCGCAAAAGTATTTCTATTATTTTACAACCGATAAATAAGTTTTTTTATGATCGCTCTACCTGGTGGCATAAAAAGACAACTTTTAGTATGCGAGACTTTTAACAAGTGCTGCGCTCTAGCGGCACAAAAAAGACGTGTATTTGTCTATGTGTGAGTGCCTATTTATACAAGGATTTTAGAAGCCATGGTATCTCATCCATTATAAATGATTTCAGGTTAATGTTTTTTTGGATATTTCAATGCAATGTCGTAGTAGTGCTCGCAATTTGCAACATCAAGTCTCATAGATGCTCGATGTTCGTGTAACTAGTTGCAGAAAAACAGGACCATCTATCGAAAATGTGCGGCAACCGACCCTGAGCATTCACCTTAAATCTGTCATTGGTAAAATATAAAGGCAGTTCTGCAACCTTAATGAATGCACTGTACTATATACCCCATATTTATAGGAGTTTCTATAGATTATACAGTGATTTTTTAAAGAAGGGTGCTTTGCAATGGCGGGATGAAAATTTTCTTAAATTTGAATGTATTTTTTATTGTTTTTTATGTATACTTGGTTTAAACATTGCGAGCATGTTCTGACGTGAAAACACCCAGCGGTTACACTAATTGGTATCGTTGTTTATGTTATCAGATTGCTAGGCAAGTTTGAGGAAGCATCTCATGATCTGTGTGAATCTCTTAAAATTGATTATGACGATCAAACTAATGAGTGGCTGACTGAGGTGAAGCCCAACGCTGAAAAATTGCGTCAACATAAGCTCCTCTCCCAGCGCAAGAAGGAGGAAAAAGAGGTAAGATAATTGCAGTCCATTTCCATAAATACTAAAACATATATCAGGGCTGGGACATTTTTGGATGCTTCAAGCTGTATCTAAGTCCGATTTGTTAGAAACGCAGTGTTACGTTTTTAGCTAGACCATGGGGCTACCCCAAATCATAGAAAGTGTTCGTTAATTTACAATAGCATTACAAAACACATCAGTTTTTTTTGTAATGCCTTTATAATTTAAACAAAACATCAATTAATTTGAGGCTAAGAGTGTTCAGCACCCCAAGTATTGAGTTTATTTAACAGACTTTTTTCATGTTGTTATTGCTGCAGCACCGCGAGAAGTTGCGTCGAGCTCGTAAGGCCCAGGAAGCTCGCGCCAGCGCGGCGCGCGCGCAGGCCGAGGCGAGCGCGGCTCGGGAGGCGAGCGCGGGCGGCGCGGCGCCCGGCGCGGGCTTCCCGGGCGGCTTCAACGCGCAGGACCTCGGCAGCCTGCTGCTGGACCCCGATATCATGGCCGCTTTTGAGGTAACATTTATTTTATACTAGCGCAGTGTCTATTGCTTGTGTTAATACTTTTACCCCTTAGTTTTTGTCGATGAAACATTTGGTCTCATCTGTGATCTTAGATTATCGCCAAATATGCTGTATATAAATTTTATATTTAAGAGAAAATAAAACAACTCTCTGGTGGAACCCTTGGGCGCAGAAATATTATTTAAATTTTAAGCAGCAGTTGTTACTACAGGCGCAATTATAATTTTGTTACGTTACAGGACCCAGAGATCATGACTGCATTCAGAGATGTGTCTTCGAACCCAGCTAACTTTGTCAAGTACCAGAACAATCCTAAGATTGTTGCCTTCATCGAGAAGTTCCAGGCAAAACTGGGAAAAGGTGGAGCTGGTGGCGCCCCCGGTGGGTTCCCGGGCGGCTTTCCAGGTATAACATAATATATGACTATATATATGTATTTCGTTTGTGTCAAAAGTAAACAGGAGATATCAGTTTGTGTTTTGAAGCGTTTTATATTAAGCGGAAAATGGTTAATATTCATGTAAATAGTGCTCGCAATAGGTTTTGAATTTAAATTGACCTAATAACGTTATAATATTCCAGGTTTCGGCGGCGGCGCTGGTGGCCCCGGAGCAGGACCGAAGCCCCCGACAGATGACGACGTTGGTCTTGACTAAAATAGTAATTTATCTCATAAAACCAACATCCAAAAGCTATAAGGTTCATAATCAAATCTGAAAAATTCTATAACATAATGATGTACCATCCATTAAATATTACCATATGATTATTTTATGAAATCTTACTCAAATTGTAAAAATAAAATTGTATGTAATCCCATACAGCTTCCCAACGATTGAAATACCAAAAATATATTCCAAATTATAACGTTGAATGTGCATCGAATTTTGTATCATTATCAATATGTTTGTTATGGGCAGTGAAGATTATAGACAAAAAATATAACCTACAAAATTATTATTTTTATATTTTTGATTGAACGTAGACTGACGCTTTTATAATTGGTGCCGAGCCTTTGTGTAATGTCTTTACGTAATGTTTGCTTTGATATACAAAGGTTACTAATGTAATGACTAGGGTTTAAGTTATTTTTTTTGTCACTGACTGATTATTAGATTCATAAAAACGTGCGGGCCATTATGATGTCTCATTGTGGTGATGGTTTTTTAGTTCTTGTTTCATGGTTGTTGAGTGCAATCATTTTTGCTTTCATTTGATATACATATAATGGATTTATTTTTCACTATAGTTAAGAATTTTAAACAGTAGATATTATTAATTTCCCACTTATATAACTAAATTACTTATTATAATAGCACAGGTTTTATTCGATTTCTATTACAGTTAATACGAAAAAAAAACTAAATTCTCCCAATTTTAGGATTTTGTATGATTTATGATGATTAACTTGTATTGTAATGTTTAATTAAAGTATGTATTTACTAAATGTTGTTTTAATGCCACCATGTACACTCGTTCATAGACATTATCGAAGAAGCTTTAGTACAGAGGTGTGGTGACATCGACGTACTAAAGATGCTGAAAGCCGAACCGGCAGAGACCCCATCTAAGTAGTAAAGGTTCTTGCTAGATAAGCCTCAACATGCTTAGCATAGTTGGTAGTGGACCCTGCCGTCTGTAGGGTGTCATCGAGGGTTCCCGGTTGGGGTAAACTTTGTCTTGTGCGTGTTAATATCTATTATAGTTTCATATATGTTATTTAGAATAGTAATCCTAGATCTAACTTATAAATATATATATAATATAATTTATAATAAAATCAACTGTATTAGAGAGGGAGAGACGGAGCTACAAGACAAAAATGCGTCGAACTTTTTGTGTTGGGTCTGACTGAGCTAACTGTAAACACTTATATCGTCAGTCCTTTATGTATGAAGACAACAAACTATGTCACATCTTAAGTTTATGTACCTTGCATAGGTGTTAAAATAAAAAATTATAATATCCTATTCTACATGTTTATTACAATTATTACACATCATTAACTCTGCCCCAACCCAGTCTTATCTTCTTCTCATGCAGCTTTAACCACGATGGCATGTTATGCGGTAATGGTTGTGCATTGGGGAACTTAAGCGGTGGAGGTGGCATCTTGAATGGGTCTTCGTTCTTCAGTTTACGTAATAAATACTCTTTGTTTATCTCCTTAGGATCGCGATATTTGTCCATGTACAGGTTGAAGGGCTTCCTTCGCGGGAACCATTCCTGAGGTCTTATGTAAGGTGCTGGGAAATCATACTCATATACTGGAAAGGAATAAATATTAATTAATATATTTTATGTACCTATCTTGGTTGGAAAACATGCTAGTACAAGATTGCGGTGTTGAGAACTGGGTCCCTGGGCGCATGTTTTTTTTTTGTACATTTACAAAATCATCTCAACGTTTTTCCCAGTGCAGGAAAGAGGGACAGGGTACAATTATGTGATGATTTTTCGAAAAAATATGCACTGGAAACCTGGCTTAATGATGGCCATCACATCCACACAATGGTTTTTAGGCCAATACATAAGGTGTAGGCATTGAAGAACATTAGGAAAGACAGTACCCCACAAATAAAAATGTTAATGCCAATTCTGTTTCAAATTACCTGGTTCCTTCCTGTTCAGGACATTATGGAAGAAATCTCTGACAGTGCTGTCCCAGTTTGTTTGACAGAATGCTAATCCAGCAGGGGTGATGTTGTCTTGATACTTTTTGTACCATTCCCTAGACACAAATGTTCTATCTTCAAGTACTTGCGATTTGACTAAAAAATTAAATGAAATAATATATTATTTATTATCTAATGTAGTATAACAATAGAAAATAACAAACTAAGGTGTACTTTTGAACAATGGGTCTATCAGTACACTACAAGCAAAAGATTTTGATTGCAATTTAGACTCATAGTCCACAATCAGAAACATCAAATTTTATACCACATTAACAAAACCAAAATAATTACCTACCTCTTGGAAGATCATATGACACTGGTCCATCTTGCTTATACAGCACAAACACATATCTGTGATATCCTGTCCCTTTTAGTGGAAAGGGTTGCAAATATTCTACTATAGTATCACCCTTCTCAATAGAATTTCCAGGGATGTTGGCAATTAGCCAGTGTACATACTCTTTATCACCCTCTGTTAAATGACCATCTAAACTTGTCATAGCTAGCGTCCAGAGACTGTTGCCATCAGTGTCATAAGTAACAACTGGACTCTCTAATGCTTCTGCTGGTTTAATTAAATTTCCAGTCCGAACTGGCAAGCATGATCCATCTTTCAAATCATACAATACTTCCAAATTCAAATATGGGACGAAATAGCCCTCTCCGTACAAATGTTCAAAGATACCATAGTGGTCAGCTATCTGCTTTTTGTGTTGTGGCCCAAGTGTCTGTAGCCATTCTCTTCTAGCTTCCTCTAAATCAATTTGTAATTCACGGTTGAGTGCAAGCTGTTCTAATTTTTTATCAGCCTTAATTTTCTTTAAATATTCCAGCCGATTTATTCTACCTTCATCCGACGTCTTTCTGTAATAATTATTAACAACTTATCATTAATGTTTTAAAAGAAATTATGAAAGGTAGTTCACATGCTGGTGACTTGTTGGTGAGTTGCAGGATTAGGAAAATATTTTAGTTTCATATTTAAAGTTAGTTGTTATTTCCAATTTATCGGAATTATCCTGAGTAAACCTGCAAGGCTTAGTCAGACCACTAGAGTACTTTTACTTTTATGTATTTTGTGCCTCTAGGCCAAAGTTATATGTAAATCTTACTCACATCGATTTCGGAAAACCGATATCAATTCTAGTTGTGTAAACATCGTCTTTATAATTCAGTTCATCAAGGCGTTCCTTGATCGTGCGGCAAAATATTGGAGCTTTACCCCGTACTCTATGTGCCAGTCTGATTTGTTGTAATTGAAGATTTGAGCACCATGCTCCTCGTAATGTTGTTAACATTTTAAATTACAATTTGACTACGGGGACAAAGTATTGTTTTATTTATTATAGAATAGAGTATTGATAAGATAAATGGAAAACGAATGGAGGTTATATTATGTATTGTTTTTTTTGACATCACACGTTTGTGTATTTTGCCAGTGTCAAGTTCTAAATTAAAACGTAATATCCTAGTAGTCTGAATTAAAACATAGCAGACTAATGATGACCTACGTGATGATACTCGGATTGTATATGTCAGATATTGCCAATTTGCCATGAATCGCCATGAAGCTAAAATTCTTCGTGCAAGCTATGAACGTAACATCTCTAGTTCGTATGTGCTATCAAGTGTTCAATGAAAAGATTTTGATTGGGTTTTGAGAGCCTTAACCGTTGGCAGATTTTACTGATATTCGGGATTCCGATTAATGGGGTACCCCTTGAACAACTGCGGCTTGCTGATCGACTTGTCCCAGGCCTAAAAAAAGGCCGAGACAAAGATAAAGGATCAAGGAGATGACCGTTGCCGTGCGAGTCATTTTGTCTTATAGCTATATCCCTCTCTCTCTGTTAAACCAATCACCTGATCGTGTAAAAGAAAAGCCAGTTATAACGCATCTGTTTGGTAGAGCCTTTATTACGTGCCAGTTGCGTTCGAACGTGGCATCACACCAAATACATTAAAAACAAACTCATCAAACAAAGAACACCAAACCAGTACACTGGCTGAAAGCATGCAAAGTACCATCAAAGGAAAAAAACTCACTGTACTTTTTCACACGATAACGACGCATCGCGGGCGTAAGACTGCGTGCAACACTTTGGTACGATTATCAAGAAAAAAAGTGCCCCATTGAAGTCTAGTGTTTGTTATTGTCTGCTGGCTGGCTGGTGCTGTAGCTACTGTCTGCTTGCGCTGTAGTTTAGTTTGGATTTAGTGGAGTCGTTGGTTGGGTCAGGCAGCAGCTGGCCTGCTTGGCAGAAGATTTGTAATCCAAAACTATAAAATCAATAAATACCACATAAGTACCTACTTATCGTATTGTTTATTACTTGAAACAAATTATTTGCAAAAATTGTGTTAAAATATATACCAGATTACTACTTGATAATTAGGTATTAAATACTCTTTTGACTTAATAATGTGGATTGTAAAATAATGGCAGTGTATCTCAATATTTTAAAGAAGCCATTTACACATGGCGAGAAGTCACGTAGACTATTATAGTGGTTGAAATCGTTGAAATGTTTCATGTGCGACGTGAGATACTGTGAGATATAATAATTTGGCTATAAACTAGTACGGATTCGTTTCGGTAGCGATAATGGATAGCAAGATAATTCAGAAAAATGCCATGCATAAAAGTGCAGAGTTTACTTTCACTCCACCACCCGAAGCACCCGTGTTTGAGCCTACGCCTGAAGAGTTCCTTGATCCACTGGGATATATAGCCAAAATCCGTCCAGTCGCTGAGAAAACAGGTATATGCAAAATAAAGCCACCGTCGCGATGGCAGCCACCTTTTTCATTAGACGTGGACAAATTAAAATTTGTACCTAGAATACAGAAGGTGAACGAATTGGAAGCCATAACGCGTTTGAAACTTTTGTTTCTTGAGAAGATTTTAAAGTTTTGGGATCTTCAAGGCTCTCCATTGAAAATACCTATGATTGAAAATAAAACATTAGATTTGTACTGTCTAAAGTTCTGGGTAGATGAAGAGGGCGGTTTTGAAAATTGTAATACACCTAAAAAATGGCGTAAGATTGCTAATTCGATGGGTTATAGTCAAAATGCAAACACAATGAATTTTCTTAGGAGCAATTATGAAAAAATTCTTCTGCCCTATGATATTTTTGAGACAAGTAAAGCTGACATATTTAAAACTGTAAAAAAGACTGAAAATAAAACTGAGACAAAAGAGGAATCTGAAAGTGGGAAGCCATTATTTACAGAAATTTCAATAGACACAATAACCAAGATAAAGAATGAGTGTGGTTTTAAGGATGAAAAACCTCATTCAAGTATTAAAAAGACCAAAACAGGATCAGATATCAAATTTGATATTGATCCATCTAAAAATATTAGAAATGAGAATGAAGAAATAAAACGTAACAGAGAGTTAAGACGTCTAGCTTGCTATGGTCCAGGACCCAAAATGCCTGGATTAAATGATGAAGAGTTTGATATTACAAAATCAAGGAAAAGACCTCGATACGAACTTGATCCTCTTGCCATTTATATGTGCGCAATCTGCCAGAAAGACCACAGGGATGACCTACTTTTAATTTGTAATGGTTGCTCAGACACTTACCATACATTTTGTCTTAAGCCTCCACTTAGTTCAGTTCCAGATGGAGATTGGCGCTGTCCATGTTGTATTGCTGAAGTAGTTCATAAACCTGCAGAGGCTTTTGGATTTGCACAGGCTGAAAGGGAATACAGTCTTCAACAATTTGGGGAGATGGCTGACAAGTTCAAGTCTGATTACTTTGGAATGTCAGGTCATTTAGTTCCAACCACAGTAGCTGAAAAAGAATTTTGGAGAATTATTTCTTCAGTAGAAGAAGATGTTACGGTAGAGTATGGAGCTGATCTTCATTCCATGGATCATGGCTCAGGATTTCCAACAAAATCATCCCTAAATCTTTATCCTGGTGATCAGGAATATGTTGACTCTGGGTGGAACCTAAACAATCTGCCTGTTCTTGATGGTTCAGTTCTTCGATTTATAAATGCTGACATATCTGGAATGACAGTGCCCTGGATGTATGTAGGTATGTGCTTCTCAGCATTTTGTTGGCATAATGAGGATCATTGGAGCTATTCCATAAATTATCTGCATTGGGGAGAGGCTAAGACCTGGTATGGAGTTCCAGGCAGTGGAGCTGAGTTGTTAGAAAATGCTATGAAAGCAGCAGCACCAGATTTGTTCAAGTCACAACCAGATCTGCTGCATCAGCTAGTCACTATAATGAATCCTAATATACTAATGGCAGCAGGTGTACCAATTTACAGAACAGATCAGAATGCTGGAGAATTTGTGGTCACTTTTCCTAGAGCATACCATGCAGGCTTCAATCAAGGCTATAACTTTGCAGAAGCTGTTAACTTTGCACCTCCTGATTGGCTCAAAATTGGCCGGGAATGCATAATACATTATAAAAATCTTAAAAGATTTTGTGTTTTCTCACATGATGAGTTGATATGTAAGATGGCATTAGAAGGAGATCGTTTAGATTTAGAAACTGCACTTGAGACTCAAAAAGAATTAGTGAGAGCAACAGAAGATGAAGGATCTTTGAGGGCTATGATAGCTAAGAAAGGTTTGAAAAGCGTACGGAGAACAGCTTTTGAGCTGCTTGGTGATGATGAACGTCTTTGTGAACTGTGTAAAACAACATGTTTCTTATCATCTGTATCCTGCAGTGAATGCACTCACATGGCTTGTTTGCAACACTCTGATAACTTTTGCCAGTGCCCATTAGAAAAGAAGACACTGAATTATCGTTATGACATGGATGAGCTGCATATTATGTTGCAGACTTTAGACTTCAGGGTAAATAGTTTTGACAAATGGATGACTGAAACAAAAAATATATTACTTCCTACAGCTCCTGATATAGGAAGATTACAAAAATTAAAAGTTTTGATTGATGAAGCAGAAGAACTTAAAATACCAAAGTGTGCATTATTGGCACAACTAAAGGGAGAGTATGCAAAAGCAACAGAGAATATTGAACCAATTGTAATAGAATTAGATGATGATTGAATAGACTGGTCAGTACAAAATATAACATTTACTTACATTGTATTAAATTGTGTAATAGTTAATACTTAAATTTACCTAAAATACTTCAAATTGTAGTATGATAATTTCTTAATAGGTATTATCATCTCATTAAGGCAGCTTTAAGTATATTAAGCACATAGAGAGGTTAACTTATACATGTGTAAACTTTTAACTTTGGTTACTTCCTTTCTGCTAATAAAGAATTTGTTTTATTTTTTCTAGAATTAAGTCTTAAATTGTGTGTACATTTTGAAGCAAGGATATTTTCAGTTGTAAATATTAATGCTTACTATTGCTAACCCCATATAGTTATAATTTGGTATTATATAGTGAGTAATATCCCACCGTATCATAATAATAATTAATAAATAAGTTTAAATTTGTTTTTATATTTCATGGGAGTAAGGCTTTGCATTTCAATTCTATGAGATGCTTACTCGAGATGTTTTCACTGATTTATTGCTTTTCTACAAAAATCCTTTACACAAGTCTCTATATACTTGTGTGAATTGAGCAGATGGCACAAACTAAACATACACATTGTAGAACAATTATAAAATAGTAATAAAACATGTTTGTCTCTATATCGTTTTGACAAAGTAACATACATTAAAACCTGAATGTTGAATTCATGTTTCAGTTGGAAAATTAAGGTACCTAATTGGTAATGTGAACTAACTAAAGACTTCTAGCTGCGGTTTATTGATCTCAATAATTCTTCCCCTAAATAATCACTATTGTGGGATTTAATTTGAATTTTGCAGTAGGTAACTGTTTCGAATGTTGATACTGCAGTTATGTTTATATAGATTAAGTAAATAGGTATGCTTTTCGAACTAAAATAAGTTGTTTGTAAGTTTATTGGATTATTCAATGATGACCATGTGAAAACAGTAAGCTAATTAGGTTAAAATCTAAGGATGCACTATCTTGGGTTAAAACATTATGGTTAGATAGTACTATTTCTAACTAACTCTCTTGATATTTAGTATTGTAGAAATGGGTGCCATTCCCTTCATCAGCCCTATCAAGACCTAAGTTTTGAGTTTGTTTCATCACACTCTGATAAGTATTGTTAGATTTCTTATCTAAGGCTAGTAAATAAATATACTTAATAATTATTATTTGAGTGACTGTAATTTGTAATAATGTAATAAATTACTTCAAGGCTATGAAGTTGGTGTAAATTAAATGTGTTTATTTCTGAAAATATAATCTTAGCCAATATTGATATTTATTGTAGATGTATCACTATGATCCACCATTAAAACTTAGAGATCTTAGGTTTATAGGATTTGCAATCGATTAATAGGGATCACTTACACAATATAATTATAATATAATTGGTTAAGTCCAATTAAGTAAATTTATAATAATGATCCCTAGTAATTTTGCAAATTCATGGTTTAGATTTACGCGATTCGACTGACTGCATTTTTGTATTCATATTTTAGTTATATAGTCAATAACAAATAGCAGATAAATAACAGTGAATTTGTAATTTATAAATTGAGTTGTGTGATTTATACCTACTGTGATTCCAAATTTTATTTGCTTTCAAACATGGAAACTAGTTAAACGAGTGTGAGTATTAATTTAAATAGATTACAAATTAAATTCTTATATTAATTATAAGCAAGTGTTTTATTTGTGATTATTAGGCCTAAATATACCTGGTTCAGACAAATAAAAAAGTAAACATTGCATCAGTGCATTTTATTAGAATCGTGTAAACTTAACAAAAGTTAACTATATAGGTATACATGTATATTTGGTGTTACAACCGTGATCAGATCACTATAAAATATTTTAAGTACTTGTAGAAAAAATATTTAAGTTCCCACTTACAAAATTACTTACTTATGTCGCCTCTGGGCATTAAACTGGGGCATGAATTATTTATAAATGACGTAAATGTGAGGAAATCTTTCAAAACAATCTATTTATGTAGGTACATACTTACATCTTTACAATCATTTTACGTACCATTTTTATTATTTTGAATTTGTAAATTATTTAAGTACACCCAAAAGTGTAGGCAGTCACTTTTTACACTTCCGGTAGGTAAAGATTTAATGTAGGGCCCTAACTATAGGCACTTATTGAGTAGGTACCTACCAAAACGATGTAGCACCTTATTTATTCACCTTATAAGACAAAAATCACAACCTAGGCAGACGGGACTTACTAGAATTTGTATATAATACTGACGATTACATATAAGTTATTTATGTTTTCAAACAAAATTATTAAATATATACTACTAATAAGTTCATAAGACGGATAAACATCTTTGAGTACAAATGAGTATTTAGGAAGAGTAAAAAAACTCTTATTACTAAGTAAGTACATTATTACCACATTTTTCTTAGACTGAGATGCCCATGGATAGCAATAAAATAATAATACGATGCAGAATAAATGCCTTAAATACGCAGTCTTTGCATTTTTGCAGAATCAAAATACATTAAAATTAATGAAAAAAAAAAACAATAGACAGATTATGTTACAAAACAGTAGGTAGTAAATAATTAACGGAGCGGCCACACCAGTAGCTTAGTGCCCAAATTAGTACCTTAATAAGGTCATGAATAATGACGTTAGACATTAAGTTATAAGAGCAGCACTACATTAATTTAGCCAAGCGTATATTGGCATTAACACTAACCTCATTCCAGATGTGACCGCACCATAAGTGAGTTTATAGTGTGCGTCAGGCCACCTTGGGGCTTAATGTGTTCCATCAAATATTGTCCTCGCGAAATGCAAAAATGTATCGCTCTTTTATTGGCTCAGTTGTTACTTAACCTGCTTTGTGCCGCGGGTCCCGGGTTTTAATTCCGGAATAGGAAAGTTTATGTGATGAGCACGAACGTTTTTATCGGAGTCATGGACGTTTAATATCTTTGGAGCTAGATAAATGCGTGTAAAATAATGACCAAAATCGCATATGTAGGTGGCTGGGCTGGCCTAACGCACACGGGGCTTAAATTGGTAGGCCGTAACTTTGCAAGGAGTCGTGGCATAATCCGCTTGCCTCTCTGGAGCCAGCTGTATCCATAGAGATTTCACCACATAAAAGTCTACGCTTTGATGCACAGCAGAATACAAGTTTTTTTTATCTGCGTAACAACATTTTATATTCGATTAGCATTCGCCGATAAACATAATTTGATCATTAAAAGTAGATGGATAAAATATCTTAATTGGAATGACTTGCTCAATCAATCTAAACGCTTAAATAAATATAAAGTATTTTGCATTCATTGTGTGGTTCAATAATGCGGAAACATACATTTTCCTATTATTATGTATTAATAAAAATCTAAAATTATTACATTAGCACAATAAATATTATTTTAAAATAGTGGCCATACTAGTAAAGTAGATTAAGTAGGTATATGTATAAAAATATATCAGATCACAAGATAAGGTAAGGGCGATAATATCGCTGCTCTTGAACCTATAAAACCCATTCTACCAAACTGCTGAGAAGATTACCTTTGGTACCAACCATCTTATTTTTTTTAAATAGGCATTGTGCTTACCTTTCGTTTCTGCAGACGACATTGTA
The DNA here is from genome assembly GCA_905333125.1 of Pheosia tremula. Classification (NCBI taxonomy): domain Eukaryota; kingdom Metazoa; phylum Arthropoda; class Insecta; order Lepidoptera; family Notodontidae; genus Pheosia; species Pheosia tremula. Next base: position 4,755,480 of record HG995404.1, on the reverse strand, counting down.
AGCCTGTCAAAGCGACGCTTGTATTATAGGTACCATACAATGCACGCGGGGGGAGCGAACCCAGTAACAATCTAAGTAGTAAAATTATAAAAAGCTGTCTACAAAATATCAGAAATTATTATTTTTCGCTTTGGTACGATACCGGCTCTTATTTACTACTGCTGTAGGTGCATCTTTGAGAAACAGTCCATTAATTAGCTGGTGGCAGTGACGGAATCCCTCATTTCTCTGCCTTTAGTCTCGATGGGCAGTGCGAGGCAGGCGCCCGCCGCTAACAAAGCCATGAGGGAGTATACGCTAGTTGCTATTACTATGGAGTTCTTGAGGAGCACCTGGGAGTTAACAAAGGCATGTAATTAACATTTATATATATTGTAAACTATATACTACATTATCATACGGTTAAATCTTGAAGACGTAACGCGTATAGATGTAATAAATATATATTTATTTAGTAATTAAAAAAAATACTATTATTGATTTATCAGTATACATGTAGTATCGATAAAAAAGTTAAGTTGACAACGCGTCTAACATGCGGTTATATAGTTTCGAGACCACAATAATTCATATTATTTGTACTAGTTTAGGAATGTGATTAGAATATTAGATTTTGAAACAAAACTAATCTTACGGATTGTATCACGTTTATTAAAGGATTTTTACGTTCGCAACGTTTCGGCTGCTTTACAGCAACCATGGTCACGGGACGACCGTAGGATTAGTTTTATTTCAATGTGTAGTATTCGCGTAAATATATGAAATCAATACATTAGATTTTTTTTCGGAAAATACTAATATCGATTTAACGTCTTTCGAGATCTGTGTAACACTAAACAATCCCTTTCCCTGTAACAAATACCATTGGTGGATTTGTGTCACGGCGAAATTAATTATATCCTAATTATTTTGTTTGGTGACCTTTTTACAGGGTCCGAGATGTGACAAGAACTTCGATTAACACCTTTTAACCATAGAACTGTTTTCGTTATCCATTGTAATTATTTATACATTACTGTTTAGATACCTGAGCTACGTATGGCGTGATCATAGCTCCCAGCCTCGCCACACCGCTGCACGCGCCCACCGCAGTCGCTCTCAGAGCCGTCGGGTAAACCTGCCATTATACAATCGCGTTAAAACTTATAAATAAACGATCCGAAAGTCCCGAGTTTGACACCCTTTGTGAAGAACACAAATGTTTCTAAGTATGTATGTTCGATATCCGTATAAGTAATTATTTATTGGGTTCAGCTGAGGCTGATGCCGTGGACTGAGGTCCACGGCATCCATAATTAGTCCTAGGCATCATTAATTAATCCATAATGCTGAAGGGAATTTGACTGGTATAATGGCAATAGACTCGCTTTCATTGGGACCAAACACCCCCTTTGCCTATCCATTCAGGGATTATAAATGTGATGGTGTTAAACATTACAGTTTAGATACCTGAGCTACGTATGGCGTGATCATAGCTCCCAGCCTCGCATTTGGGGTCGAGTCACCTTCGTCCGTAGGAGAATTAAGTACCCTCGAGATACCCTTCACGTGACCCTGGGTGGTGCCAACCAGCTGACAACTCGGCTGGTGGTAGGCTTCGGCCGTGGTTAGTCACCGTCCATGTCGCCAAGCGGCCTAGCCATGTTCCGGCATGATGTTCGGTGCTGCCATTCATAGATAGCGTGTCAGATCAGTTGCGCTGCATGTGCCTAGTGAATGTAGCGTCTCGATCTACTGCCGCCTTCCTATCTAGGGGCAAGTATGCTCCATCGTAGATCTCATCGTCACTTACCATCAGGTGAGATCGAGATCAAATACTTGCAAATAAGGTATAAAAAAAAAGGTAACGTACCTCGGGTGTGTAAACATAGGCAGCTTGAAATAGACCAGCTATGATGCCTCTCGCTACGAACAGCACACACGTCAGGAATGTTCGACTGGAATTAGTTAAATAAGCACATACGATAATTTAATTAAAGTCTATCTTTCGGGTTACACATTCGACATAAAATGCCTGCATCTTATGTCGATTATCGCGTTAAATAACGGCATGGATCACATGTGTAACAGGAGTTTTATTTTATTTTATAGGCCAAAAATGCATATGCGTCAGATCTATAGTATACTATATAATATTATAAATGTGAAAGTTTGGATGGATGGATGTTTGTTACTCTGTCACGCCAGAACGGCTGAACGGATCTGGATGAAATTTGGCACAGAGATAGATTATAGTCTGGTATAGCACATAGACTTTTTATCCCGGTAAAATGTATGGTTCCCGTGGGATAGATTTGTTTAAATTTTTCATAGAATACCAATAAATTCATTTTCTCATACATTTGATTCTGGGCGGTACGAAGTTCGCCGGGACAGCTAGTATTAAATAAATGATGATTTAAAAAACCCTGGAATTATCGGTTCATAAATTAAAACCACTATTTACGGCCAGACATGGGTTTTTTTAAATAAATAAAAAACATTCTTTTTATTCACCCTGGTGAGCAGGCAGAACCTTAGCCATGATACTGTAATAAAGTCATACTCAAGCAGTACTTAACTCATTATTGTAAATTATCTTGGACAAACCGATATATTAATAACTTACTTTCCATTGTACACTAGGACGAAAACGCAAAGCGCGAAAATGACAAACTGTGATGCCATCGTCTTCTTTCGTCCGTACTTCTCAATTATGAATATCGTCGCGAATATACCTGATGGCAAAAAAAAATGTATGCATAGAATTATCGTAGTGTTAGAAATATACAACCTTTACGTTTATTGTCTATGGCCTGTAGTTTAGTCTATGGTAGAACAAAATGAGTTACTAAGACGTGGTTAAGATAAAAACCATGTTTCGTGGAATAAAGCGCAAGTATCTTCAAATATCTTGTCTTCAAATATATGTCTTTATCTAAAGCCCTGATCCGCCCATAGCCTCATCCAAGAAAGAAAGAGTACACCGACTTTTAAACCTGCGCTTCTTTAGCGCAATTGTAATTAACATGTCGTTTTTTTTTACGGAGCGGAACGGACCAAATCTGTAGTCCGGCCCGTACCAAGTTCAATCTACAAGAATTTTGAAGAAAAGAAAAAAATATATATTTATGACAAATACATTTGAACAACACTACATATAATATAACCTATCTATGCGCGTCACTTTAGGCAGACGTGTACAGGTACCTTCTAGGCAAGTATGCTACATCGTAGATCTCATCGTCACTTACTATCAGGTCAAATCGTTGCCTATATTGTATTAAAAAAAAAAGGAAGCCCTTTAGTGATGTCACGGACATCGTACTAGGTACGATTTAACATTATTATCTAATGTAACCGTAGGTGAATGCAAAAATTAAACAAAAGACGCGTATGATTGTCGTTTGTTGAGCGCGATCAATTGTGCGATCAGCTGAATCGTTACCAGGGAACTCCGCCAAGGTGGTCCACAGCAGGTCCATGTAGTCGGTAGTCTGCAGCGGGCGGCAGTCGGCGGCGCACGCGTCCGCCAGCCCGCTGGGGCTCGTCTCGAACAGCTCCGTCGTCATCAGCACCAGCCCGTAGTAGCAGAACGCGCAAGACATCCTACCAATACGGAGATATTATAAGTATAGGATCATACCGTCATAGATCTGTGTAGTGTGTAGACAAAATACATTATCATAACTATGACACAGATCCTAAACAGAAATTACATTGATTAATTTAAATTACATCATCATATGTATAGGACGTGATAGATCTGTGAAATCACAAAATGTTTATAGAATAAATATTTTGTGTAGAAATTATTAATGTATGAATCCGTCCTTGTGGTTTCCGTTCGTGCATCTTGTCTGTGCACTCTAGCTTATCTCGGTCTTGATTAAAGATGCGATAGGCAAAATCGTTTTTATTTCAATTCCTTCACATCGATCCCTAGCTGGTTGCCACAATTATGTCTACCTCTATTGTGGACAGTTTGAAAATTTTGACAAAAATGGGACCAATCTGGAAGTAAATCTATTCGAATAAAAATATTTTCCAAATCGGTTCATAATAATTGATGGATATGTGAGGAACCAACATAAAAACATACATTCAAATTGAGAACCTCCTCCTGGTTTTTGAAGTCGGTAAAAGGCTAAAATTGCAATGATTTTTTATCATACGAATTAGATATTTAACTAGGAGTTTATTTTAATTAATAGTAACAACTTTTTTCATAAAAACATAGGTCAGTGTGTTGTTACCATATGAACCAAAGCAGTAAGCTGGTGTTTCTCAAATGCGGTATAAGCAAGTGTTTCAGCCGGCCGCGCTGCCCGATACCAACGGAGTCGTCACACACCAGCCGCCCCAGTAACATCGGCCGGCCGTTGTCACGAGCTATCTGAAATAATTCATACTTATGAGACTATTGCTTTAAATCCTATTTTATTTAGTGTTTATTTTTTATGAACTTAACGAAGTTGGAATCTACTTTACGACAAAACTTCACTTGACATTCGTTTTGCACGTCCAACTTATACTTAGTACGTTTTTTAAACATCGGTTAATTAATTACCTGTTCAAGTGTAGCTAATGCTTTATCAGGTTCCCCGCTAGCAACGTGATATCTGGCTGATTCTGGTAGCCACTGAAAGAAAAAGTTTAGAATATTTTTATTACTCCATAGACTCACTGTTCGTCTATGGAAAAGCAAGCGTGGCATAGCTTTGCTTTATATTTTTATTTTATTTTATAGATAGTCAGCGCAAGCATCTATTTCGCTCTTCAATTCGACCCTCGATAGTAATAGCGTGATGATATGATGGGTCTAGAAGTTTTCCATTATGCTCGAACACCCAAGAAAGAGACAAACGGCCAAGATTCCTAAAAACACTTTTATTTGATTCAGAATCCGGCAAATAGCCTAATGCAATATATTTTTTAAACTTTTGAACATACAGACAGCCCAGTTAGTTTTATAATAGTAATAATGACAATATAATACCGCCACACGAACACACTATACAGTCCCACACTAAGCAACGCTTGTATTATGGGTACTATGCAATGGCCTGGTGGTGAACCCAGTATAAAATATAAATAATAAACATCCATGTCTCGGGTACAAATGTTCGTGGAGATCACACAAAGTGTGTCCCTAACCTGATTCGAACCTGGGACGAGCAGTACAAAAACCATGGTCACTACCCCCTGAGCTAACCAGGTTGTCAGTTTAAATATAGTTTATAATAGTATAATATAACATAATTGAATGACTTACTGGGCATATAATAGCGAAGATAAGAAGTGGAATGGTTGACAACGCAAGCAGCCAGTGAACACCTAACGTTGGCATTACTACTAGCGCCAATGCCACTTCTAAACACGCGCCAAGGGCCCAGAAACACTGGAACAACCAATCATTTTTATAAAGGTATTTTCGGACTTATGGTGACATCCCTAAAGGTAAATCACTACATAAATAAACTTACGTCTAATAGTACCACACATTTTGCTCGCTGTTTTGTTGGTAGAAATTCAGCATACAATGTTACCCTGCAATAATAGAGTATTTTGATTAATATTATAATAATTAACACTCCACTACATAGTATTTATTAGTTTTTTTTATACTTACGACTGAGGTACACATCCTATTGCAAAACCGACTAGACCTCTCAGGAATAATAGCCAAAGGAAGTTTGGAGCTATTGCACTCAACAGACCATAGTAGAACAAAAGCACTCCACACATACTGAGGGCCTGCAATACAAAATATACAAAGAATACGAAATATATAACAGCTAAGATGGAATTTGAGTAGTAACACAATAGAATTGAAATAAAAGTATTTTTACAGATTTTATAGCGTTTATTTTATGTTTTTACGTTTAAATGTGTAAAATTAGTTTTATTTCAATATATGTAGTATTCGCGTAAATATAAGAAATCAAAACACAATGGGATATTGCATTCTATTTAACTTTAATATGAGTTACACTAAATTATAAGTAGGTAGTAATTTTTTGGAGACTCGTTTTTTAGAAAGAATTTTCGAAATATGTTATGGTACATTTTTTTTTATTATAGTGTGGTAAAAGTAAGTAGTAAAGGCTACCTTTTACTCTGTCGCACACCTGCTCACTTATGGCAGTGACGTCACATTACCCTACAATATATGGTTTTCTTTTAATCTAAGTAACTTAAATAGTATTTTTATCATCAACAAATTATATTATACAAATAGGCACATACCATACTGTGTATTCAAAATAACCAAAAAATTAAATTCATACTAGACTCTGAAAGTGTGTAGCAACATCGAGATTGCATCTATTTTCTCAGATGAAAACATATTTTGTTGCATTGTTATCTTTATTATAATTTTATAGTGTTAAATATAAATGCTTACAGTCTTCCTTCCGTAGCGGTCACTGATGTTTCCCCAGAATGTGGAACTGAGCATCATTCCCATAAATACTATTGTGGTAGTTAACGCTTGCTGATATCTGCCAGAAAAAAACTATGTTCAATACTGTTAGACCTAAAAAAAATATTTTGAAAATCTACCATCTCTCTTGATGATTATTACTATAAAGACATTAGCATTATCATTGTCAGTACAACAAATTAATTGGTTGTAGTTTGAAATGAACAAACTAACTTGGTAATATTCCATTCACAATGAAGAGCTGGTGATAAAATACTCAATATTGTCATTTCCATCGAGTCTGCCATCCAACAGAGACCAGTGAAGAGTGATAGCTTCACTTGAAACCAGCCGAAACCAAGAGCATTAACAGCTTGGGTTACTGTAAATGTGTCTGAAAGAAATGTTTATGTTAATTAAAAAGGGGACATCTAGTTTATTGATATAAAAGCTTACTAGGTACCATCATTTAATCACTCAGTTTATTTAAAACTAAACCTATTTACCTTAGCTTTACAAATCAGTTTATTTGTATAAAATGCATTGTTATGTCATTATTAATGGAATATTAATTCTATAAATATAATGTGATACAACCTAGAAATAAACAACACAGGCAGCTTGTATATTTATTATGCCTCCTATATTACTGCCACAAAAGTGAACAAGTTACTTCAACATGCATGCTACTTGCACATGTAAGTCACTTGATGGATTAAAGCACATAGAGGAGATGGTATGCAGCAGATCACAAGATATTGGATTTGAAGTATGCCAGTAGCCTCTCGGGCTTGCAGGTCTTGTGTGATACAAGCATGCTAGTGTCGAACTATACGAACTGCACGGCTGCATGCAGCTGGCTAGTGTGTCTCATTGACATGCCAGTAACAGTGGGTTTTAATACCGTACCGTCGGGGACTACAGAAACCGATGCCATTTCTATTTCTTGCGGCGGAGGCATCGCTGGCGCTGTCGATCGATGGCCCACATTGCTATCGTCCAAATCCTGATATCCTTTAGTACGCCCCATCACGTTAGATACTAAAAACAATAACAAAACACTACTGACGTGGAATACAAGTAACGGGAGCGCGTAGCGGTTTAGTTGTAACACTTACACTAACGGTTATTATAACATGCAAAAATAATGTGACGATACAAACTCGCCGATAATAATGCACAAAAAAAATACTTTCACACAGAACTGATTAAACGATAAAAAGTTGAAGTAAGTACACTATATTTTTAAGAATTATGGCTTGTTTTGATTTCTTTTCCGTAACTTTTGTTTGACACATTGTTTGACGTACATTCACCAATGACACTTTGACAAACGTCAATGTTTTGACAATGACAATGATCTGTTTGACAAACAACACGCAATTTTCATATCATCATGTTACATCCGAACAAATCCGTCAAATCAAAAATAAACAATATACCGGTGGAACACGGCCACTTTCATTTCATCATGTCACATCCATTATTTTATTTATAATGTGTATTTATTGAATGTTTTATTGCTATTAATTACATGACATTGGCAAAATACCCGCTAAGTTTTGGGTGAGGCCATTTGCATATCCATTTTATTTCATCGCATCTCATTTCGTAAAGAAAGAAAGAAAATGGATATGAATGGTAATCCAGTTCTAACTATGACACTAGGAAGTCTAAAACCTCAGTCCTCCCAGGACCATGGTTACTGTAAAGCGACCGAAACGTCGGAAATGTAAAAACAGAAAATAAACGCGATAAAATCCTTAACATTAATTTTATTTTAATTACGCGAATACTACCCGTATTCGCATAAATATAAGAAATCAGTAATAATTATTAATGAATCATCCACTAAAAAGTATGTGTCGTCAAACATACAAAAAACAAATAGGTATGCGTGTCAAATTGATTACCAGCTCCTTCTTTTTCGTCAGTTAAATAGTAGTATTAATTATAAGAGCGACATAGAGCGTACGCACGCGCGTGTAGGATGTGTTAATACTTTTGTAAAATGTATTTCTTACTTTCTTATTGAAGGTAGGTTCGATTTGGTAACATTTATAGAAACAAACCACTAGAATACAGCCACTAAAAATATATAAGAAAATAATTTAAAAAATACCGAAAAACCGATTTCGAAAACGCTCTCAAATACGATTTCGAAAAAGCAAAAATAATAAATGATTAAAATTTTAGTAGATAAGCATCTAGTTATTTTTGGTAGGTACTTAAGTACTCAGATCATATTTTAGAATAAGCTTGAACTTTCCATGGGTATAAAAATAAAGGACTTCAGTGGGCGGATTTTGCAAAAAGGTCAAAAGTTCAGCGGCGTCGTTTTCTAGGATAGCTGAATATATTTATCCAAGTACTTAGCTATGAGGTATCTACTTTAGGTTTAGGTAGCTATATAGTTAGGTACGAATTCTCAGACCTGGTACTTAACTAATTAAGTAAGTAGTGCGTAGGTGGTGGATTAAAGAAAAAAACGGATAAAAAATATCAAACAAAATTTGCGATTAGGTAACTAGGCATAACGCAGTAGTATCTACTACGTGTGTACCTACCTACTTATATGTCTGAGTATCTATGTAAATCGCTAACTATAAGTAACTAATGGATAAATTATTTGCTGTTGTATATATAATACTATATACAAGTATTGATGCTAGACAATTTTTTGTCATGATCTTGATAAGTCGAGACGTCTTTTTCCACTTTAATAGTTTGGTTGTTACATTTATAAAATAAGCAACCCTGGCTAAGGTCTGCAGTTTATACCTATGCGAGCGCGCCTCTTATGGTTTCTCAATTGATTTTCCCTTGAAACCTAAACAAAATATGCATTATGAATGAATTCCTCACGTGTGGCTCACAAATTGTAAACCGCCTAATTCATATACGTAGGTCCCTCGGTACCTATAGAAAGTTTTCATAATTTTACAATTTTTGTACATACAATAATTTTGGCCACCCTGGAATATTACAGTAGGCTTAATCAATCAGCTTACTTAGTAGATTGGGATCAACTCGCTTAATTAATTAGCTACTCCTCGGAGCCTACAACTGGACGTCTTGTTTCTGTGGCAATCAGCATACTTGCCTGTACAGTTTTTTTTGTCTCCCGATTTGCACAGCCGCTCTAGTGGATCATTTCCTTCAAACTCCTCATAAATTTCTTTCGATGAAATCGTTGCGGGGTCCAAGTCATTAGATTTTTCCACGACTCGTCGAGGGCCACCCCTCCACATCTTTATTGGTCACCTTTGTGGATCTTGGCTTTCAGGAGTAACAGTGGTGGGAGTGTGTGGTGGGCCTAGTGTCATTTAAAATAGGCACTGCTAAGCACTTTATCTCTGAAAAATGCTGTGTAACTGCCTGTCTATTCCATTTTAAATGGACTAATAATTCTATTAATTTGACGCTAATATTATATACGGCTCATAGTAAGTATGTAGGTACTCCTACTCTACTTGGCAAATATTTTTTTTTTTTTTTTTTTATTACATTATAGGCAAGTATTTGATCTCGATCTCACCTGATGGTAAGTGATGATGAGATCTACGATGGAGCATACTTGCCTAGGTAGGATGGCGGCAGTAGATCGAGACGCTACATTCGCATGCAGCGCAACTGATCTGACCCGCCATCCATGAATGGCAACACCGAACATCATGCCGGAACACGGCTAGGCCGCTTGGCGACATGGCTTTGTCCAGTGGGTGGTGACTAGCCACCCACTGAACAAATAAACTAGCAAATAAACGAGGGGCTATGAATATATACCTACATTCTAGATAATATTTGTGATTACGTATTTTTTTGTAATTTTCAACCAAACCGCACCCACACATAGAGAAAGCGAACACCCAATAAGAGAACATTGTAATAATGTATGTATTTAATGGTTTATTTCTTTCTTTTTTATATTGATACATTTTTTTATAACACGCTAAGGTTCGTATTTTTATCAATACATCGTGACAAGTAGGCCATAATTTTAAAAAAATACCTATCTATTAAAATACAGTAGTATGCCTATAATATAAAATACAACATAGGATACCTAGCTATGTATCCATTGATAGACAATAATCTGAGCAATAGTTTTAAAAACGGCATTTAAATTATAAATAGATAACATGTTTATAGACGAAACTAGTCAGTTAGTTACAAAAGGTCAAGGCTTTTCAAGTGTCTATAGTAAAAAATGCGCACTATGCAAGTAATGTAGTCCAAAATTAATTAAACCTTATTTTTTATAGCGAAGGAACCTTAATGGTAATTTACAATTAATGTGACATCAACTATTAATACTTTACAGGGCATTACAATATTAACGTTACGAACTAATTTTAAAGGATTCATTTAGTAGGTAGATATCTAACGGAGGAGATTATTTTTTAGTTATTTAACAGATATGTACTTTTGAAAGATACTTACTAACATGACTCTTATAAAGATTTTAAGTGAAAAATATTTTAAAAGATAGAAAATGTAGGCCGCAAGTAGTTAGAAGCAAGTATCCATGGAAAACAATTAACAATTTACATGAGTAGTTTTTTTAACGATCTCACAGACCGTTTGCTTTTTAAAAATGTTTGTTAAGAAGCAGTAAAGCTAAAATATCACGAAATCCTCTGCTTCTTGAGAGAATTTTGACCCTTACAGATAAAATTGTATACTATGTGGTATTTTTGCTTTGCAAAAACTTTCTTTTCATGGTATTGTCCGCGTAGATTGTTTGTAAGTTTAACTTAAACAAGGAATTAGCACCAAGTATATGTTATGCTATCTTGTAGGCCGAAAATTCACTATCAACAGAAAACCAATAGATGCAATAAGTATTAACATGATGCAATATTTTTTGAATGGCTGATTTTGTCGATAGCTCGAGCTCGTTCTATTATTTTAATAGCATTATCAAAACGGTAAAAAGCTGTTAACTTTAGAAACCCTTTGTAAGATAGTCCTGATTTCCAAAAAGCAGTATTTGGTTCTGCTTAAAATTTTATACAAAACTAAAGTATAGTTCACAATGTATCTTAATTAATATTTTGACTTGTATCTAATTAAGTCTCAGTACCTACATATTTACAAATTGCACTCGTTATGCGCTATTAGCTGCCAATTGAAGGGAGCAACTGTGATTTAGTTAAATTATCATTCATTATTCAGTCATCAACTCACTGGTTAAATGAAGATTATAGTCACATTTTGTACCATCATTTATACCAGAAATCCGTATCACACATATTAATTTATAAAGTTGGTAATACATTCGAAAGAAAATGTCCTTACGCGAAGGAAAGACAATTCTATGAATTAAATATACAAATTGGACGATACAATTTTATGAATTAGATTTTTATGCAAGATGATTTTTTTTTTTAATTTTAGTTGCCTGTATATCGACTTTTTAATTGAGTCGCTGTTGCGTAACTATTTATTTAATCTACATATTACTCAGTCTCATAATTGTTGGCAATACTCTGACGTATCTGTTTAAGTGGCGATGCGATGTTTGAGGCCTCGTAGTTCTACCACTAGATCCGAGTCGTCGGCGACAAAGCGCTTCTCGATTCTTCGTGATTTCGTTGAATCCTGGTGAGGGAAATAAAATCATATCATTTGGTGCTCCATCCATATTCATAAGTCTAAAAGTTAGAAGCCTACTCGCATAGAGCGATCTTCCAGTGACGTTAGCACTCGTACCTACCACCCCGGCCCCGTTTGACCCGGCCTCCGAGCCCACTGTGTCACCCACCACCCCAGCCCGGCCATGCTATTTTTAGACTTCGGGGTTTTCATAGTCTCAGCATGTTCCAAACAAGGAACAGTAAACTGTTTTAGATGTTCCATTTCCTTACGAATTTGAGTGCTAGTAAACTGTTCGCGGAATACCTAATTATGTCGGCAGATAGACGACATATTAATAGTAAAATTAGTTAGCTACTCACATGATAATCTGTGTTCAAAGATTTATCCGCAAAATATTGCGCGATTGTATCGTAGAAAGCGTTGTTCCTTTTGATTTGTTTGTTCTGATGGCTATGGGTAAAGTATACTTTCGCGGGCCTGGGCACCGCGACTTCCTTGTCGCCAGCATTGGGTTCAACAGTAGTGGTCACAGGTGCAACGGTAGTGACGCTTCTCTTGTTTCCATTCCAGTTGATAAAGCCTTCATCAGCCGCATAATCATCTTCCTCGATCCTGGGCACGGTCTTGGGCTCGTGGTAGAGAGGTTTCCCCGCTAAAGCTTTTAGTTCGCGAACGTCCTCGTCCTCGGCGTCGCGCTCTTCGTAATCAACAGGCGGGAAGGCTGCGCGGGCATTCTCACGCCGTCTCTGTGCGTCTTGTGCCATCTGCGTAAGGATCAAATTGTCGAGAAAAGCTGCACTGACGTCATCAACATCGTTTGATTGCCACCGGGGCGTGGTGTCACTTTCAAACCATGTCTCCTGCCCGATGGGTAGCGCCGCTAATCTCTCTTCTTGCCTCTTTGGCACCTCGTTGGCGGCGAAGTGGCCATAAGGGTCATAAAAATAAGGGTAAGGAACTTGACCGTGCACTTCGGGTACACTGATTGCCGGGGCATCGTAATAGTATTGCACTTTAGGGGCATAGTAGTAATCGTCGTCGGGATACTCTCTTGCTGTCTGTGGATACACAGGCCATTCTTGCATTGGGTAAGGCTTCGCTTGCGCTACCAAGTAGCCAAGTAAGACAGTTACCAATCTAAAAACAAATATTAAGATTATATTAATTGATCCGATCTCAACATAAACATACCTATCTACTTTATAAAATCACAGGGAATCAGTAACAAAAAAATAGTTAAAAAAAATAATAATACTCGATTAATATTGATCTTGAGTTTACTCTTTTGTATATATAAATCAAAAGGGATAATTGACTTACCTCAAACTCGTGAGATGCATGTTGCACACTGTTCTGATCACTGTTAGCTGTATGTCTGGACGCGATCGCGGCACGACTACGAGCAGGAGGGGAGGACCGGGCGGCTTTATATCCCGCTCGCCCACGCGCGCCGCCCACACGTTCTCAATGAAACAGCACCCCCTGCGTAGACCCCAACCCCGTCTCACCCGGTGGGTCTGCCGCCGAGCTACCCTCAACCCGCGCTATTCTGCTATCGATCGCGCCCGCAGATTATTCATCTTTCTAAACTACGACACTGTTTTATTTATTGTCCACCAAATGTTAACAACTGAAAATTATTTTTTCATAGTTTTAGCCGTATGATTTCATTAGTCCTTAGCGAGAACCACTTGTAAGTGATGTTCTTCTTACGAAGTAAAGTAGCTCAGTAGGGATCTGAGAGAGGCATTAGAATACTAGTGGGCCGCAAAATGTTACTGTGGTTAGATGTAGTTATTTTATACATGTTCAATGTTCGAGGCACACACATTGTGGTCGGTTTAAATTTATATTTAAAATTTGGTACTTACCATAGGAATATTCTAACATAATTGGTACCATTTACTGTTTTCAACAGTTTGTGTTCTTGCTTAATATAATTTTATACACGTATAATCTTAATAAGCATGCATCAAAGAATTATCTTAAAAATAATATATTAGTCTTACCATTGTACCTAAACCGATAGTTTTTATGTATTACATTTTCGTTGAAACAATAAAACGTTACTAACCATATAAATAACGAGTACATAATTATCGCAAACATTTACATTCGTGGAATTGAATGATATCACACGTATATTTTGTTTTGCGTCGGCAATGACGTAAAACGGTCGCTACGGTTACAGTAAATTTGTGTTTGTATCATTTCATCTCCATTCAGACCTTTAAGTGCTTCGTTGCATTAGAGAAAGTAATTTAGCCAATTAACCCGTATCCCTGCATGAATTTCTACAACGCTGCGGAAAATCCGCGTTCTGTTCATATATTGCGTCCTGGATACCTATTCTGTGGTCACATGACAACATATAATTACTTATACTATAATATTATATCGGGTTATTGCGTGTTTGTAAGTAAATTTTCTACTGGACGCCACAGAATGAGTGAAATATTTAATAAAATTTTCACCGTTTCAATACCTACCTTACATTAATTTATTTGCAATAAACCCCTAATTTCTTATTAATTACTAGTATAATTACGGCCTGCAGCTGTAGTTTTGCTAAATCATCCAATTATTGTTTGATTTTTTTACATTATTTTCCGCTCTACGCGGTGTAGAGCAGATTAAAAAAAAACGCTTTATCGATAGATTCATATAATTAATAGTGTTGTAGCCATGTCTTTGTGTAGCTACAGCCTCCTACAGTTGACGTATGCGAGATGACTTACGAGGTGGGCGAATAGTACCCGCGTGGGCGTTAAGATTTTCACGAATGGCTTTGTACAGACAAACCGCGCAGCTTCATAGGACTGGCTCTCTTTTGTCATTTACCTGTATAACATTAGTTGTCATTAGTTTTAATATTTTGTAAATTCATTGGTATTTTTTTGCCTCCTGTTTTGTTTTTGTCGTATTTTACTATTCAAGTGTTGTTTCAAATTCGGATGGTGACTTCATTGACTAAACACGATGGAAGCCCTATTTTTTTTAAGTGAAATGTAGTGATGTGGCCTTATAGTGATTATAATGACAGATGACAACGCTCACTTGAGCGCACTCCTCAAGACTACTTATGTCATTATTCACCTCATTTGCCCGCTGTCAGTTTGCGCGTGGTATATATCTGAGACAGCGTAGGCTGCGCGGTCGATCAGGACTCAACCAATATGTAGCTTTAAACTTAATCCTGGGCTCGGCTTTAAAATAGCTAGCTTTTAATGTATTTATTTCAATAAAATAGACTGAATACGAAATTTTCTTTGAGAATTATGAGCTCAATAAACTAGAATAACTAATAGTAATTAATACTCGGGTTTCATTATAAAAGCCTTTATAGATGTATCAATTGAACATTTTCTTGAAAGGTAGGTCTGTAAGTATAAGTACAGACCTAAATTAATAATAATAATTCCAGCCCTTTTTTAATGTCCCACTGCTGGGCACGGGCCTCCCCTCAATGCGAAAGGGATTAGGCCATAGTCCACCACGCTGGCCCAGTGCGGGTTGGCGGACTTCACACGTCTTTCGAGGGCTTGTCTCAGACATGCAGGTTTCCTCAAGATGTTTTCCTTCACCGTGAAAAAAAATAATGGGAAATACTAATAATTTCTTCTAACTGTATAACAATAGAAGAGTCACAGATGGTCCGGGACATATTTAAACTGAAGCTGTGCAGGACAAAAAAAATAGAGTGCTACAGGATTTAAAATCCATCAGTATCTGGTATTTGAAATAGCGCGGCCTTTATTGACTTCATTTGTTTCCACATGAAATGTCCAGGCAACCCGGCGGCGCGCGGATGTGAGACGTGGGCATGCCAACAAAGGTCAAAGGTTGGCTTGTTGTTACAGTAAAGTGTGCTGCATGTTGGATTCTATTCCGTATGCACGTGGGTGCATATATTTTTACTGCCGTCAGATCCGTTCTAGGACAAAACCTTTCAATATGTTTTTGTAGATATGGTAGATAGGTGTGTTTTATCTATAAGATTTAGATGTTTTGTATAAAGCTCCATAAAATTTACTCTGGTCACTGTGATGTAACATAATTATGGAAGGTATGTTCCATTTACAATGGCATTTGAAAACACAATTCTTTGGAACATACTATGAATTTGGCGTATTTAAATCAGAGGATTTTAGTGTAGTATATTTTAGTGATTTTAGTGTAGGAAATTTTCAGACCTAACTATACAATGTTCGGTAATCCTACGTAAGTTGGTATGCAGTTCCGGGAGGTGCTATTGCGGCGACATGGGGTAGGTCGGGGAGGGGGGGTCGTATTGGGGGAATTCGGTGCAATCGAAGTGCATCGTCAGGTTCGGGCGCGGAAGTCGCAAACAAGGGGTCGATGCCCGTTCGGCGCCCTGCCGTCGAGTTGCAAGTCGATATCTTAGAGTCTGTGAATTTTCCTCAGGCAGAATTCCTAGGTATTAACTACCCAGTAATCACGCTTATGTTGGTCTATGTTTGGAAATAGACTACAACTAATTAAATACCTCTCTCTTTGGTTAATGGTTTTTTTTTCGCTTTTAAAAACGTTAAGTTGACGCGCCATACCGAATATACCTTCAGCAATAAGGACTATTGTTACGTTATTATATTAAAATTAATCATAACATTTATGAAACTCTCTGAATTTTTTTAGAGAGATGTTACCACAACATTAGTTTGTTAAAAGCAAGTGGTAGGGATCCAGTGGGGTCACGCTCTTTCTCTGCCTACAGTACACTATTTCCATAGTCTTATACTCGTACTTATTGTTTTATTTTTTACTAAATGTTATACATGAAATAAACTATTTATATAAATAAAGCTGCCAGTATCATTATATCGACGAGCCCAGCTGATGCAATCACACAGAAATCAGACTACATTAACATGGGTCTAATCAGAGGATTAGGTCCCATATTATTATATTCCCCCTTCTAGTATTAATCTCTCCCCCTCCGCAGGATTTCATAGGTAGGTCGTAAACAAGTTACGAAAGGGAAAATCATTGAAATAAGTCTTTTGTGAGGTTTCCCGAGTTGAGAAACGTGGTTTTGTTTTAAAATGAAACCAATTAGGTACTTTTCCAAGACCTTGTAACTGTTGGGAAATATTTTTTCATCATTACTTATACTAGAATATTCCTGACACTTGAGTATTTAATTTTTGTTTGGTCTTACAAACAACATTGTTACATCGAAATTTTAGATACATGTTCAGCTTTTTATGGGCAATAACAAACAGTTTACATAGCCTATATCTAATCTTAGTAATTTGTTACCGAGCGTAATTGTGACGTGTTTGCGTCATACCAACATTAATAAGGCGGTTTTATCTCAAAACAGCTTCACATTTGTCGAGATGGCTGATATCCACTGTTTGTTGATAGCGTCCAGTATTTTCAGTTATTAATCTCTCTTAATATTTTTAAAAAAGTATTTTGATTGCAATGTTTATCGATAATAGGTAGGTAGACTACTCGTCAGTAATGCACCTATGATAAACAAATATATAAAGCCGTGTACCCGGATATATATATTTATGTATTAACGCGACAATATCTTCTATTTCAAAAGCCCAATAAAATTATTAAATCGTAAATATTTTTGGAAAAGGATTATTTTTAAATCAATCAGTGTTTGCGATGGCTCTATAATAAATATGCCGTGACCTGGAAGATTCCCACTCAAGTAGGGTTCCAGGTGCCCTAGGGGTCATGGAATCTGTGTCAGGCTATGAAACTAGGGCAGGTCCAGCCACTCTGCGCATCGAGCCTTCCCGGCCAATGTTCCTACATTAATGACCTACATACCTATTTTTATATGCACTAACTCCAAGGGACTACTTATTTAGTTTTTGTACGAGCTAAGATATTATGCTTTAATTTGTCGTCGGAGAAAATGGTGGTCCTATTTGTACACGTTGTTTCCACATCGTTATGTATCCCGATGATATGCTCGCTATTTGATAATAAAAATCAAACTTACAACCTATTTCATTGCTCCCAAAATTGAAGAATTGCAGCCCACGTACTTTGAAGTTAAGTAGGTATGTAAATCCTAATATATAAAACAATGTCATGTTAGGTACACCATTTATAACTCAAGAACGGGTGGGCCGATTTTATGCTCTTTAAGTTTTAAATTTGTCTCCATTCCGAATAACAGAATAACTATTAAAACATGGGTTTTTTTTAGATTTTCTCATACATTTGATTCTGAGGTGGTAGGAACTAAGTTCGCTGGGACAGCTTATACACTATTTTGGTTAAACCTATTATAAATAATTATATTGAAATCATACCCATTACGAACCTTCATTTGGGTTCTTAATATTTACGTAATTCTTACTGAAATTGGATTAAAACTAAAATCATGAAAAGGATTTGAATAGACGAAAACGAAAACGTTTATACACCTTATGCGCGAAACAGACTTGTGATTCTTACTGTAAGCACGAACAAATTTCTATGTAGCCAATTACTTGTATAAAATAATTAACTGTTATGTCAGCATCATCCCCTACCCATCTTTGTATGTTTCAGAATATTTTTTTCGCCTTTGAAATTATTTTATCCGTTCTAACGAGTATGTTCGACTCCCACGCGGATGTGTGTACATACCTACGCTGCAGTATTTTTTTCGATCATGACTATAATACTTATATAATACTAGGCACACTGTTGTTATTTTTTTTTAATATACATACATAATATAATACATATTAAATTAGTATCTGTTTGAGTTAAATATTGAGTGTTTGATACTAGTGGCTTTTTTATATAACTACGTACTATCTAATCTATGACTTATCTATGTTTTAATCGACGCTTTCTGGGAATAAATACAGGCCTGAATCTGAGGGTACATGATGTCGTTGGCATTACAGGATGGCGATGGAAGCTCGTCAACATACACGTGTTGCGTGGGATATGTATTTTTTTCCTCACACATCGATTCCCGACATTTAATGAGAAATATAGCAATAGATGAGAACGATTTACACTCTATCTTATTTAGGCAATCTTAGAGTCGACTTCGACCAACTGTAAACTGTAATTCGTAAGTATGAAAGATTATTTATTGAATTAAATCAAAATTGTTAAATGGCATTAGTCTATGCGATCTAGGCAGTCATTGGAAATGGGTGCCAGTGTTAAAGTACTTATACTAGACGTAATGCATCTTGTAGTATGGTACATAACCTAAATTTAAAATTTTATTTTTATATTTTACTACGAAATGGAACAACCATATCACAGAACAACAATAATAATTCGCTATTGTAGACGACTGAGTTATACATCTGTTCAGAAGATCTATATTAGTATCTACTAGAGGAAAGTATCGGAAACCTATCGCATCGATTGAATTCTCGGAGGCGGTAAGATTGTATGCGATAGCTACAAAGAGATTTTGCGTGGATTGCGTCTCATTGTGTAATAGGCATAATACTATGATTAGGTCAATGTTGTATAAGTTTATTTCTTGTCGGCTATCGCTGAGACAAGATTATAAGTAGTTTCAGTAAATTATTGCTTTTATGCATACGAAATTAGAGAAGCAGTGATAGCCAAGAAGCAGTGATAGCCAAGTTGGTAGAACGCTTGCCTCGGTAACGAGGATTGCAGGTTCAAACCCCGGCTCGCACCTCTGGGATTTTTCATGTGCGAATCTCATTTTCAACCAAGATTATCACTTGCTAAACGGTGAAGGAAAAACATCGTGAGGAAACCTGCATGTCTGAGAGAACCCCTCGAAAGATGTGTGAAGTCTGCCAACTCGCACTGGGCCAGCGTGGTGGACTATGGCCTAAACCCCCCGCATTGAGGGGAGGCCCGTGCCCAGCAGTGGGACATAAAAAAGGGCTGGAATTATATTATACGAAATTACGGCATTGCTCATGTATGCTTACAAATTAAGGTCACTGTTTCATTTGTATCCCATTATTATATTTTTTTAAGACTGACCGTTTTATGCGGTTTGACTAAACATTTGCTCGCATAATCACACAACATGTAATTAAATGGATCATGCTTTTTCAGCTTGTTTCAGCCTGTGTTTTACGCCGTCATCTCATTAGGTACTGTGCTCGGACATACTCGGGGACGGTCTTCTATCGGTTCTATCGTGTTTTTATTCATGGTTATTAAGTTAATAGAATAAGTATAATTAAATGTACATCTCAGAACATAAAGGATTAAATAATGGACCTATGATAGCTATTAAGTACTGCACACTAAATTATTGGTGACACAATTTAAATTATCTTTGTGTAATAATCTTCACTGTATTTTTAATAGTTGTTAGTCTATAATTGCGAGGAGAATATGTGTCTAAAAGGCGTCAGACAATGTAGTTTTCAATTTTTTTTTTCATTAAAGTACTTAATTTGAAAAAAGAGTATATGCAATATTTTTTTTGTTGAATATTCTATAAATATAATAATACAATTTATTGCATAAAATGTTGATTGAAAACTTCGTTTTAGTTGGTAAAGGACAATATTATGAACAGCTTCAAAACTCCAATATAAATAGCTAAACCTGCTAAACTGTTTAAATTTTTGATTTTATTAGGATAAAAAAACATTTTCAATTTGCTATTGGATGTTATATTGTTAATATATCATATGTTCTATTGCGACATCATTTTAGTTCAAAATATCGTTTTAGCAGATTTATCGTTGCGAAAGTAATCGCAGCCGTAATTTTTCCATTAAAGACACGAAATAGAGTTGTGCAGGTAGACAGGCACTGGTTCGTTTTCATTCCCCTGTTTTCATATAACGCTCTCCTTGGCGATGCGTGGGAGGTGGCTGCTTCTATTTTTAGAAATGCCTGGTATGTAGCACTATAATATTGTAGGACTATAACGATTTTCATTGTTCCACAATCGAGAGGGCTGGAAATAGGTTTTTCCAACAGCGAAAGATAGCAATACTGTATATGCGTATTTTTTTCTCAATGAATATTATAACATTGTACTGCGAACGAATTTTAGAAATATATAACTTCAATTTGAAGTTATTAGTAGGGCTGTGCTCTTTCTCTGCCGCACCCGTGCTCACATATATGATAACGTCACTTGTCATTGCAATTTAAGCTTTTTTTCTGAGCGCATATGTATTTGAATTAATAAATGTGTGATCACAAACGTACAAACGTACAATCGTACATGTAGTAGTGACGTAACATAGTAATGATTTGCACAAAACTTGTGTTGGCTGTCTGCCTGGGCGCGTTGTGCGGATAATTTTTGAAATACCACAATCGAAACAGTCTGCCAGTATCATTTTTATATTTGGGTATGTTCCATGAAGACATGTAGTATAAGATCGTGTCTCAAACTCAGTGTAAGTTAGTGAGCTTAAAATAATTTAATTGAAGGACGATTTTTTTAGTTTTTAGTTAATGATGAATTTGAAAACTGGTTTTGATCAGAACGTGTAAGGCTCTATCGTAAATCAATCGGCTAAATAGTTATTAGCAATGCTTAAACAAAATGACAAAACTCTAAAAATACTAGCATTGATGAGCTGGCGAAACTATTTTTAATTAATATATTCAATGTTTAAAAACTACAATGGAATAGAATCTTGCAAATGATGTTTGACACATGGAATCATTGTACTTCGTTACAGGGCACAAACAATACTGATATGAGGTAAGTTAAAAAAAAACTGAGTTGTTATAGCAAATAGCAAGGAACGTACTACGTTATCAATTGGGTATGCTATGAGCTGTAGCTATGAATACTAACTTATCGATTAAGGCACTGCCGAAGGGTTCAACAAAGGTCCTTCAGAATAACACTCTATCTAGGTAACTGGATATTATTGTTAGAAATGTTTTAACGTTAATTTATTTAGTTAGTTTAGTTTAGGCGAGTATGCTACATCGTAGATCTCATCGTCACTTACCATCAGGTGAGATCGAGATCAAATACTTGCCTATAATGTAATAAAAAAAAATAAAAAAAAAGTTAATTAAAATTAATTATAACTTCTAAAATGTGTTGTGTGATTACCACAACTCATTTGATAGGCTGCGCCACATATTATATGCTTTTTGAAGAATACTAGAATTTGATAATGCAAATGTTTTCATTTAGTTGAGGCATTAGCATAGTTGAGGTTCTAGGTAAGAACAATCCTTTGAAAATGATATTAATAATATTACTAATATATAAAAATAAATGAATACTACTATTAGTGTAATTAGATCGTAACTTGGTTTGATTAAATTTGTGCTTTATTGATCTATATGAATAAAAAAATATATGCATACATTTTTACATAACTTCATCATTCCTCATCATCATCAATCATTTTTCTATACCTAACATGTTTTTATCTACTGCCTTGTAGTTGTTACATATCTAATTATAGTGAAGTAAATAATGATTATCATTCCACGTATTTTAATCTATATCACTCATGTGTTACATATATCGGCTAAGTCATGGTAGTTGTGGGCTTCAATCCATTCATGAATGTAAGTCCTGACGTCAGTGTGCGGCCCACTAGGAGGCACGACCCCCCCTTCACCGAGGGGGACCTGAACGGGGAGGTGACGTCAAGGCTTTCATGCAACAAGTGCTCCAATAGAATGTATAACAGGTACCTAGGTATAAGAATAGTGCTATTTTTAGGCGGCCGAAAAAGGTCTAGGTACTTTTGCATGTACTTACGCACGGTATTTATAATAATGTACAGCTATGTCTTTTGTGATAATGAAGTCCTACAACGAAGTTGTTCAATTACTTTCCATAATTATTTACTATGGCAGCTTTTTACTGTTATGTTGGTAACATGTATAATTTCCAACCATTAGGATTTTTTTGCAAAAATAAAAGTGTATGATCGATAACCATGGATTATATTAAAAGATTCACTAAGATTTTATGTATTATGGCGTGGTATATTAATCTATTTATACAAAAAATAATAAGCGTTTGTAACAATTATAAAGCCCGTAAAAATGGCCCGATATGCATTGATATCTTACTCAGCACTGAAAGAATGCCGCGAACCTTCTAGAACAATTATTTGTTTATAGTACATTTTCACTTGATGTGGACCGGGTCGGCTTCAAAAAAATGATTTATTTAATATTCAAAAAGAAGCCGCCCATTTTAATGGAAAGTGGGTACATCAAAGTAATCATTTACGGATTTTGTAGAACGCAAGGTAAAAAATGTGGGCGAGCAGACCTGAGACCCTAAAAATATTCGTTAGCTATGAAGTAAAAATAATCATCCATAACTAAGCTCCACGTTAAATGAAGACGTACTTGGAATTCAGTGGGGGCGCCTCGCAAATACCTCCCTTCAATTAATTGTACCACCCTATGCCACGATATAGATAAAACCTCTTACGTAACTAAGAACCTTGGGGTAATTTATAAATACCTAGCTGAAAACTTATTACTGTTACTTATGTATATTTTATTTGCTTAAACTATATCTTCATAAGTAGGTTTTTTTAAAAGAAGTGTAAACCAGGATATCAAACCGACAAAAGGTTTAGTTTACTAGAGTCTTAAATTGTTACTATAAAATAATAAATGAAAAAAGCTCGTTTGATTCCTTTTCATAGCGCCATCTATACGAAAAGTCCGACGCAATAGCGAAAACTTTCAGTCTGAACTAAAGTGAGAATATGAACCCGAAGCATTTTGGTAAAGTGACTTGAGTTTGGAAGTTTTATGGCGCCATCTGCACACACAGTTGAATGTAACAACGAAAGCTTTCAGTCTGAATAAAACCTTGATGATACGCTCACAAAGTTGCCAGGTAAAACAAACAGCTTGAGCTTTGCTAGACACCCGCTAGATGGACCTTTTAAAACGACTGGTAGATTTTTGTAACGAATTCAAAATGTCCCTAGTATTTGTGTATTCCATTTAATTGTTATAGGTAATGGGCCGGATTTATAACTTTATAAAAGTCACATAGTACTGTGCACAAAAATGTTGCTTTGCGCAATACTATATGACGTTTGATAAAGTTGTAGAACGTCTATATATTCGGGGGAATATCTCAGACACCGTTAAGTTTATTTTATTAATGCAAGTTTCTTTAATTTCTAACATCCTTTACACACTATGGTTCTAGATGCAAATCAACGCCAAGCTTATGCCTGGCATTATGCTGAACTGGGAAACTTTTTGGTCCAGCTGTGAGACAGCTGATTTTTGTAAATTTATCTTGTTCTATTTCAGTGGTCCTACCTTTTTTCTGTATTTGTATTGTGTCTTATTGGGCTGTGTCAAATAAATGTAATTTTTATCTTTTAGTCTAAATTCACGATATTGTTAACGTTACTGTTATACCTACAAATATTAGTTTTCGATTTATATTTGGTATTTTAAACGTGTTTTATTTTCTTCTCAACTCTACGCAACTTACAAATTCTATTATTCTAAGTTTCATTGGCCAATTTAAAAACGAATGGTATGATATAAATTGAATAAACTTGTTACCCCGCTACAGCTTGTATTGTAGCGTCATATAATAGACTTCAACGCACGCGAATCACTACGAACAGCTACTTAAATGAAATGAAATTTCTAACACCGGCAGAAGAATTCTTAAAATAAAAATAATGAATGAATAATTATGTATTATACTAAGCAGCAGATTTATTGTTCATTGATTGATTCCAATTTGTTGCTTACAGTCTTAGATAAAGAATAAATATTTGTCAAGATATTGAAACACCTATTTTGGTAACATAGCATCGCCAAAAACAAAATAAATAATTCGATGCATAGGTTGCTCTGCCTATGCTCCTATGGGTTTTTCTCGGAATGTTGGCTGACTCGCGTATCGAACAATAAATAGTAGAATCCTTCGGCAACCATTATCTCGGGATCATCATCACGCAGCCACAGTAGAGCTTTCAAAGCTGCGGGGAGGGCCGATGCGATGGAGGGAGGGGCGCGGGCCGGCATGAAAGCCTCCGCCCGTCAGTGCCGCGCCGACTGCGACGCTGCCCGCGTGCTGTCTCGATCGCAATACTAACTTGTAAAACAACAAAAACATAACTGAAAAGTGCTTTCGAATTGTGTTACGATCTGTTCAGTGACTATACGTACAGAGCTTTGTTTAGTGTTTTCGCTGTAGCACACGTCGGACTAGCGTAGTGTGTTCTGTCACGTGTTTACGAATGAATGTGACGGCGTAGGCGCAGCCGCGGCGGGTCTCCGTGAGATATTCGAGCGCGCGCAGGTCGTCGCGGCCATGCTGCATACCTGACGAGAGCGAGTGCGCGAGTTTGCGCGAACGGGACACAGCGAGCGCTCCCGGCGCGCGTCATCTTTCGCTGTCGAGAAACCAACCCTGCAATGTTTTTGTCGGTGTCATGACGAGGATAGGACGATGGCACGTGGCGCTGGTCATGCTGGCGCTGCTCTCCAGCGCCGGCATCAGCGCCACCGCCGAGCAGATGCAGTCCCGCGCCGTCGACACCGGTGTAGACCTTCGCGTGGCTGAGGACCAACCGGTTGGCACCATTGTCGGAAGGATACCCATCAAACCCGGCTTCACCTATCGGTTCAACGAACCTCCCAAGGAATTCGTTCTTGACCCGGTGTCCGGTGAGATTAGGACTAACTTCGTCCTGGATAGGGAAGCCGTAGACCGCTACGCGTTTGTGGTGTTATCCAGTCAACCAACTTATCCGATTGAAGTGCGATTACGTGTAACAGATGTAAATGACAATTATCCTGAGTTCCCCGAACCGAGCATAGCAGTAGCATTTTCGGAGAGCGCCGCGGCCGGCACAAAGTTATTGCTCGATGCCGCCACAGATAAGGATTTAGGAGAAAATGGTATCACCAACGATTACAGAATAGTGGACGGTGACAATGAAGGAAAGTTTCGGCTAAATGTCACCGTTAATCCAAGTGGTCAAACATCATATTTACACCTTGAAACAACAGGAAAATTGGATAGAGAAACAATGGATATCTATATTCTCAATATATCAGCACGTGATGGTGGTAATCCGCCTAAATATGGGTATTTACAAGTAAACGTCACAATTTTAGATGTTAATGACAATCCTCCGATATTCGATCAAAGTGATTTTTCAGTGTCTCTGAATGAAAGTGTTCCGCTGGGAACCACGGTTTTAAAAGTTACGGCCACGGATAGTGATTTAGGTGATAATAGTAAAATAACCTATGAAGTGACTGATACAGAAAAACAATTTGCTGTGGATCCTGAATCTGGAGTGATAACAACGATCAAGAAATTGAGTTGTCCTAAATATTGTAGTAACACAACTTGCAATATGACCTGTGTTCTAACTGTAATCGCAAAAGATCACGGTGTGCCGCGACAAGATGCTCGAACATATGTCACTGTTAATCTCATAGATGCTAATGATCATGACCCTGTCATAACATTTACGTACGTTCCCCCGACTGCTAATTTTGCTACTGTTGATGAAAACGCCAAAAATGGGTCTCTCGTTGCTGCCATTACTGTGACTGACTTAGATGCCGGATTAAATGGAATTACTAGCATAAGTATTGTATCAGGTAATGAACTGAATCACTTTCGTTTGGAAAATTCCTCAAGTGTGTATATAGTATATGTCAATGGTGTTTTAGACCGTGAAGAAATAAGTAAGTACAATTTGACTGTTGTTGCTACCGATAGAGGATCACCGCCACGTACTGCTACCTCATTTTTAGTAATTCATGTTAATGACGTAAACGATCATGAACCTGTATTTGAAAAATCTGAATACTCCTCAGTTTTAACTGAGCTTGCTCCTTCAGGATCCTATGTAGCTAGTATAACGGCAACCGATGAAGATACCGGGGTGAATGCAGAAATATATTACGACTTTTATGATGGTAATCAACAACAATGGTTTACAATCGACCATTTGACCGGATTAGTTACAACGAAATCCATTTTAGACCGAGAGATTCAAGGAACTGTGGAACTAAACGTTTCCGCAAGAGACGGTGGTCCAAACCCTAAATGGGCATACACTAGACTTAAAATAACCATTTTAGATGAAAACGACGAGGCACCGTGCTTTTCTCAACCACAGATCAATGCTACCCTTCATGAAAATATAAAACCTGCAAAAGAAATACTAATACTTACAGCATCTGATTATGATCAAGGCACTAATGGTTCAGTCTCATATTATTTGCCATCAAGTATAGAGAGGAGATATCCTAACACATTCATACTAGATCCCATTACCGGGCAGTTGAGTACAATAATTGAATTAGATAGGGAAAAAATACCTTTATATGAATTACAGGTTCTTGCTAAAGACCAAGGCTTTCCTCCGCAGTCGTCTTCTGCTACAATACTATTGAAAGTGTTGGACATAAATGACAATGATCCAATGTTTTATCCGCAAAGGTACATAGAAAGTATAAATGAAGAACTACCGCCAGGAACGACTATTCTTCAAATTAAAGCAATAGATTTAGATGAAGGGGAAAACGCTCGAATAATATATAGACTTGAAAGTGGAGGTGATGGATATTTTGAAGTTGAACCATGGACTGGAAATATTATTTTACAAAAAGATTTTCGTATGGCTCCTGAGACAGTTTATACATTAAAGATATCATGTAAAGATAAAGGCAATAGACGAGCATTTGAAGATGCTATTGTAGAGATAGTAAAAACTTCGCAAAGAAAAAATCTCCAATTTGATGGTTACAATGGCTACACTTTTAAGATACTAGAAGATGAAGGAACTTCTAAGACTGAAATTGGGCGATACGTTGGTAAAGTTAGCGCTAGAATATCTAGCGACACTATATCTTATTACATCTTAGAAGGCGATCAAAAGCATGTTTTTAAAATAGATGTAAAGACTGGTATCATTACAACAGACTCTAATGTTGACCGAGAAGATAAAATGACATACCACCTAAAAGTGATGGCTAAAACAGGGGTGGCATTTGGCTTTACAACAGTTAATATTTCTGTATTAGATATAAATGACAACTATCCAGTATTTATTGAAGACAAAGATGAAATACATGTCCCTGAAAATATGGCAGTAGGGCAAGAAATTTATTTCGCCAGAGCGACTGATCGTGATTCTGGATCTAATAGAACCATTTTCTATACGTTAAGTTATAATCCTGAAAACAATTTCCGTGTGTCGGAAACGACTGGAGTTATTTATTTAAACAAGCCCATATCGAGTGAGCCTGGTACTGTCATGTTTATTGAAGTCACAGCAACTGATAACGGGAGTCCTGCCTTGGCAACGAAACATCCTATATCAATAATTGTGGATGATGTCAACGATCATACTCCTGTATTCGACCACACCTCATATGAAACTTCTTTACTAGAGTCTACGGTAGTTAACACACGTTTTTTCGCGATTTCTGCATCAGATGCTGATCTGGGTCTTAGTGGTAGAATATCCTATTATATAGCAGAAGGAAATACTGATGGAAAATTTGGTGTTTTCCCTGATGGTTATCTTTATGTGAAAAGTTCTTTGGATAGAGAAGAGCGAGATTACTTTTCATTGACAATAGTAGCCACTGATCATGGCAAACCACCGCGGTCATCTCAAGTGCCAGTTGTTATTCATGTTTTGGATGAAAATGACAATAGTCCGCAATTTACTAACACGACATTTATATTTAAAATAAAAGAAAATGAACCTCCAGATACTTTTGTAGGAAAATTGACAGCAATTGACAGAGATATTGGCCGAAATGCTGAACTGACATTTTCCTTGCCTATAGCGCAAAATGATTTCAGAATAGATTATAGAAATGGCTTTATTAAAACATTGAAGTCATTTGATCGAGAGAGTTTGGCAAATAACAATGGCCAGAATTATATCACCTTAACAGTCACGGTTAGTGATAATGGAAAAAATAAGTTGTCTGATTCAGTTAGAGTAACAATTTACATAACAGATGTCAATGACAATGCACCCGTATTTACACGAACCCCTTACTTGGTCGAGGTGTCTGAAGGTGCCGTTGTAGGTGCATCTATAATGAGAGTGTACTCAACAGATGCTGATGAAGGCTTGAATGGCGACATATATTACAAACTAATTGGAGGAGATGACATAGGACAGTTTACTCTAGATGAAGCTACTGGCCAATTACTTATCAATAAACCCTTAGATCGTGAAACAACAGATCACTACCGACTCACAATAATGGCTCAGGATTCGGGCCAAACAGTTCGACTATCAAATACGACGACAATAACGGTTGACGTTTTGGATGAGAATGATAATGCTCCAGTATTTACGCAGACACAAATGAGGGTATCTGTCTCAGAAACGGAACCAGTAAATAAGAAAATAATTCAGTTTCATGCAACGGACGCTGATTTGGGTATAAACAGAGAACTACAATTTTCTATCACCTCAGGAAACAGAAAAGAAGCATTTTTCATTGATAGTAATTCCGGTGAGTTGTTTCTGCATAAGCAATTGGACTATGAGGATTTGACTTCGTATGTTCTAAACGTAACTGCGACAGATAACGGCAATCCAAGTTTATCTTCGAGCATATCATTTACTGTAAATGTGGTTGACGCAAATGACAACGCACCCATCTTTACTAATACTGCTATTGTACGACAAATTAGAGAAGGCATACCGAAGCACACTCCAATAGTAACTGTCACCGCAGAGGACCCAGATTCAGGTTTGAACGGAAAAGTTTATTATTCGATCACACACCAAGACCCGAACGATAGTAAGCGGCACTTTGCCATAAATAACATTACTGGAGTCATACATACTTTATTACCCATTGATAGAGAAAGCGTTGACACGTTTAGAATAACTGTCGTCGCATACGATAGGGCTGAGCCTCCGTCGGCAAGGCTCTCTGCAGAGAAATTAGTTACTGTGATTGTCGAAGATATTAACGATAATGCTCCAATTTTCGTGTCTATGAACGCAGCCGTGATCAACATGGAGAGACTAGGTAGAAGCGCTAGCCGTGGAATATTTATAATGAACGTATTAGCCCGTGACTTAGATTCAGGAACAAATGGATTGGTCACTTACAAACTTATCCACGGTGGGAACGACTTATTCGATTTGCATAGAAGCAACGGTGCATTGACTTTACGGTACCCCCCAGCATCTCCCGAGGCACGCTGGAATCTCGTCATAAAAGCAACAGATGAAGCGGTTATCAGTGAACAGAAAAGTACTGAGACCTATCTCACTATTATCTTGGGCGGAACTGATTTGCAAGGCGTCACATGGACTAACGTAGGATCAGTGTCCGTGGCTGAGAACGAACCCGCGGGTACGGCTGTGTTAAATTTGACTAATAACTATAAATCCGGATTAGAATACTACATAGTGAATGTGACTGGTGACGGTAGACAAGTGGACAGATTGTTCGACATAGATTCTTCTTTAGGAATCTTATCAACGGCCGTTTCCCTGGACCGAGAAGCTGGCGTGGACCGATACGAAGTGGAAATCTGTGCAGTTTCCTCGGAGACTCAACTAAAAACCACAACAACTAAGGTAAGCCACGGAAAGCAGAATTCAATTAATTGGATGGTAGTTGGCCTATCGAACGATTTCAGCGTTGTAGTACAGTTAACGATTCAAAGCGAACAATCCAATTAACTTAGCACAATCGCCGGTACAGACAAAACATCGGCACGGTACTGTTAAAATAAAAATAAATATAAACGAATGCTCGTTAGCGTATGTCGGCTGGCGGAGTCTAATCGGAGGCTCTAAATTACGATAAGTCGCGTCTCACGAACGATATCAGAACACTCGTTCTGAACCCTTCCGAAGATTAACAGTAGGTACGAGAAACATGAGTTTTGTTAATAATACGAATCATTTCATTATTATTGGCCACTTTATAGAAGCATTATTGATTTACAGCATAGTGCAATTTAAAAGATAATTGCACTCGTAAACAAGGCGTCTTGTGTATTTTATGTTTATTAAAATCGTGTATATGCATTCCAAATATATACGATTGTATGTTATGCAGGTAAAGTTGAGGTTCCATTGAACATAATCCACCTCAAAACAGTTAACCTTCGATCCGAAAAAGCCATTTTGAGCCCCGAGTTTCAAGCGCAATTTTCTTATTTGCAACTGAAATAAAAAGTACCTAAAACTGGTCGAGTGCTCGTAAAAGATCTCGTCACATTGAGATTACGATATTGTTCCTCACCTCTTGACGTATAAAATGTTGAACCTGAGACATGCGGGTGCGCAAAGCTTAGTTGCTCGCACATTGTCACACTGGCAAAAGTATTCAATTTTTTTTTGTACATAACATGATGCAATATTATCTATCTAATGTGTAAAATATACCATAAACTTGAATGAACCATAAAATTATCTTTTCTGCAAATATTTCCTACACCTTAGTTTTCAAACCTAACTTCAAAGAATGTTTAAGTTATAAAGGACTACGCTAAATCTCGATACCTATCCGATGATTTTCAATCCATTTTTAAAGTAATTTTCTTAAGTTACTATCGTTTTATTTATGACCAAGTGAGACTGGATGGCTTTAGAATGATTCGGTTAAAGGTCATACCGGGAGATACCATCGGGCGGCGACTGTAATGACTTCATCATAAAATCTCTTACGACTACAATAAAGCAGAGACTCCGAGACGATTCAGTGTAAAAAATGGATGGCATCGTAAACGTAGTCGCCGCCAAATTATTCAATCTACGAATATACTTCTCTTTAAAATAACTACTCACGTCATAATCACCTGGTGGAGAATGTGTCCCTTTTCGTACCCGTTATCCGGTCTTAAAATGTAGCCATACTTACAGCCAAGTTATAAAACCGACAGAAATAAAAATATCGTATTATAAACCAAGCCTTGGTTACCTGAATATTTGAATCAAATATATTTCTAAATCGACGCCATCCGATTCGGCGCTGCAAGCGAGAAAAGGCACGTTTAGTACTCAATATATTTTAATTAAAGTGTACTTTTAACAATATTTTATTTTATAATATGGAATTTTGTTATTTCAACTTGCTGATTTACATATAATTAGGAGTCGCAGCTTTTATTGGGTGTTATTTCGCGACATTTATGGTGGAGGGGCTATAATGAAATGTCTTATTTAATATGGGATACTATGACACTTATAAATGAATATTCTTTGCACACAGAGCTAACATAAAATAGGTAGGTATTAGCGGTTAGGGTAAAGACTTTTTTGTGTTTTGTTACTCAAGTTAATAGTCAAATTATCCTGTATATTTTTTTATCTGTTTATCTTATGAAAAACCTGATCTCTTTATAATCTGCAGTGCTCTTACTAAAGTGTTAATATAACGGCACCTGTCAAGTATAACCCAATACTTATTTATGATTGAAATTTAAAAAGGGTTGTGTACACGGGTGCCCCGGATCGCCACAGTAATACCGTTAAAGGTCAGTAATATAAAATTCGAATCAAAATAAGTTCTTATTTTATACTAGCTGTTGCCCGCGACTTCGTCCGCGCGGTATTTAACAAAGATAACCGTTGACAACAGCCTGGTCGCCCATTCTGAGCCCGCGGGACGCATTGCAGGTTGTTGCTATCAAACTTAATCAGGCGCTGCGCTGCAACATTGGTTTTAATTTTTTTTTGTGAGAGCCTATGTTTTTTCTAAAATAAAAGTAGCCTATGTTACTCCTTGTTACATCAGCTATCTGCCAGTGAAATTCCCGTCAAAATCGGTCCAGCCATTTCAGAGATTACCCGGAACAAACAGACAGACAGACAGACAGACAGACAGACGGACAGACAGACAAAAATTGTAAAAAATGTTGTTTCGGTATAGGTAACGTGTATACATCCAAATGCACTTAGTAAAAAGCGGTTATTTTAATATTACAAACAGACACTCCAATTTTATTTATATGTATAGATAAAATCAAAGCTTCCTTTTGCTCCCTAATTTAAAATGTTGCGATATGTTTCGCTTAAAACTTTTAAATGCTCTACTGACATTCCGGTCTATTGACTGATGCAATAACTTATGTGGCTTTGACAGATCTCAGATTAGTTCTACAAACCCAAAAAGAGTAGTTCACAAAAGTGTTCAGGTAAGCATTTGTGTGATTCAACATTGTGGAATCCGGTGGTGTCCTTTTCGTATAGTACCTATGTTTGAGATACTTGAAGAAATTGCTGTAAATTTTATATTGTGCAACACGCATAAATGTTTATAGTTCATTTGAATTGTCTTTAATGCTACGCATGGGAAATAATATTTTAGAAGTAGAATTATAAGGGACTAGTCCTGCTCGCGGCACCTTCATAACACAGCTTATAGCTCTCAGGAATAATGTAGCTTCGTATTAGTCAAAGATTATCAGAATTGGATCGGTAAATTTGGAGATTATCACCTACATATACACGTACATAACAACTCATAAACATTACCACTTTATGATATTTGTATAGACGGTGATTACTGCTGTTGTAATACTGGCATAAAATGTTTTGGGAGTATAACTGTTTGGATGGTGACTGTAACTCTGGGGCCGGTGGGCTATCAACCGACACCAAAAGCGCATTAGGGCGCTTGCGAGCATTCCCCGCGCTGATTTATGCAACTTGCACCCACTGGCGCGGCCGTCGACAATCACCTTAATGAACTTACAACTTACGTTAGCTACAGTGAAATGGCTTTCATTATTTCATGCCAATAGTAGTTCATTCTCTACGTTTTACCTTCGGATCACAGAGTCATTTTGTTTTTAAATTGTTTACTCTGTGGGCGACTGAAGAATAAATTTATTTTTCAGTTTTATATTATACCTCTTGTATTTTATATGCTTGAGTTTTTTGAGCTACGGTAAATATTGCCCACTAATTGCCAACTAGGTACTTACCTCTATATACTTTTTTTTTTATTTGATTTCTCAATATGCAATTGTTTATACCTACTCCTTACTCACATACCTCGTAAAACATTCAAATGTTCCGAATCAAATCAAAATACCTGCTATTAAAAAAAACTGACTTCACAATTTGACCGATTTGTGAAATGCCAAAGAATCAATAATTCCAATCGGCAAAGAGCGTTGGAGGAAATCGCCGATTTAAAGTCGACCGTTTTTAACTTATTATCGTTTCGCTTTTTTATCAATGAATTTATTGGGAGGCCAGGACAAACGTGCCGATTGGATGAAAACTTTAAACGTTAAATCAATCTTATTTGAACCTGTTACCCTGCTTAAATGAGTTCCGATGCGCAATTGATAACAAGTTTGGGTGGTACATGCCCTAAAACCGTTACCGTTGATAAAAAAACTAATCTCGCCTTTTCAATGTTGCATAAACAAAAAAAGCGTTATATCTTTAAAACGCATTAAGTAATTTCCGTTATTTGGTGTCATTTACATACCTGCCGTTAATGATGGCGAGTTAAAACGAAAATGCCAAATTGGGTAGATTTTAGTTAAACCATAAATAGGTATTTTTATCCGTTATAAGTTTTGTTAAGCCTGATTAAGTTCTATGCCGTGTTATTTATATGAGCCAGCGGTTATTTGCTTATAATTTATTTCGAAGAATACTTATTACATCCTTACAATAATTCAATCAATCATATCTTAGTCTGTCACTAACTAAGTCATGTTTGGATATCTTCTACAGCTTTCGTGATTATACCCCAATAAATACACAAAATTAAATTCGTCGTAAATAGACGATAATTGATCGATCCTCACCCTTGACTCTTCTACTGACGTGATCCTACTCCTTGTGCTAGTACTAAAGTGGATTCAACTTAATTCTAGGGACTAAGGTGACTACTAGTAATTTGTGACTGTTTA
Organism: Pheosia tremula; assembly: GCA_905333125.1. NCBI lineage: Eukaryota > Metazoa > Arthropoda > Insecta > Lepidoptera > Notodontidae > Pheosia > Pheosia tremula. Next base: position 4,720,654 of record HG995404.1, on the reverse strand, counting down.
CTGTAAACAAATAAAATGTACAATGTTTTTTTACTATTATTTCATACATACGTAGGCTCTACAACTATACTAAAGGATGACTAAATTGTTTAAAGCTCAGATACCACCCACGGTAAATAGTTTCAGTGCAATTATAAAGCTCGTGTCACACGACTAGCAATTGCCAGCGTATTGACACAGTCAAGCGGATAGTGAGTGACAAGTTGCCGAAAGGCCTCGCTCGTGACTAGAATCGGTCTATCCGAAATCCTACGCGAGGCGATTTATGTGTTGCGTAAGCCGCATCGTGCGGGCTGTGGCTTGGTATCGGATTACCTTCAGCCTTAGCTTTGTTGCTAATTGGTGTAGCCGTCAAATGCCAGATTCTACTCATGTTTGACTAATTAAAGTAGTCACAGGTCGACATTTTGCAACTCAGGGGCGGTAGGCACAGCTTGGGTGATCCAGTTGCAAAACATAACAAATTAAATAGTTCCACCGTAATCCATAACTTTTTTCGGCCTCTGCTATAGACTTTATTGTTTTTTTTAATATGCATACCTAAAATGTGTCAAAACCAATTTTATTCATTGTGACTTTTCATCCATCCATGTAGGTATTAAAATAAATGCAGAGTATAAAATGTTCTTCATATTTTAGTTTTATTTGGATCATAAAATAAGTAACTAAAGTATATGCACAAATCGCTTAAAAGCTTAAAAAATACAAAACATCGTTTTTAACGTAACGCTGGCGACATTCTCTATCTATGCCGGAAAGACAAGTTTCCACGACATTCTTAGAGAAAATATATTTTTTAAAGAAGTTAGTCAGGTTTCGGTAGAAACAATAAAATACATGAATTATAGATGAATACGCAGATGTGATTGGTCTCTCTATCGTAACGGTTTCCTGTTAACATTGACACCTTCGCTAAAGTTTTTTTTGTAGAAGTACTTAATAACATCTTATATTGTAATATTATTTGGAATCGTGACTTAAATGGGGTCGTATAGTTTAAAAAAATACTTGATTTATTGATAAGATTTAACATTTAGAATTTCTAATGGTGCATGTTACGTATTTATATTAATTTAGTAATGGCAATATGAATCAATTTCTTATATTAAAATCATTTGGGGTTCAAGGTTTTGCGTTATTTCACTAACACTTTGTAAAGGTATACGTTTATTAATACCGAGTACTGTAAATGTATTGTTTCGATCCTTCTTCTTTAGCATAATATTTTTGGTATATTTGAATTATTTTACTATTATTCGTAGTTTACAAAAACCGAATAAGTCTCTGACCGACAAATGGATGTGTATTATTCTTACTTTATTAAATTTATTGCATATTGATTGCCATAGATTGCTTCAATTTTATAACCGCTTTTAGATATTTTTATATGTTTTGCATAAACTTTTTATGCAAAACTTATTATGATGTAACTTAAAATGATAGACGTGGATGGTGGCTGCGAGTTGGGTAGAACCTTGGTGTGTGGACGTCATTGTGGGCGGCTTATGTCCAGCAGTGGATGTCTTTAAGCTGATGGATGGATGAATAAGACGTAAACCTCTCGTTCGATACAATATTTATCATGACTTAGTGCTGAATTTATTACGAGAATATAACAATAATATGATGCATTGAGTTAATATAATGCGGTCGTCTTGACTTCGTGCTAGGAAAACTGGTTTCTATTGGATTTGAAGGCAATCAATCCAAAGCTCGTTTTTTTATTGTTTGTAGGTAGGTATTTAAAACCTAAATAAAGATACATTTGATATATGCTCATCGCTGTCTATTCTGAGTGATGATCTAAATGAGGGGCGAGATTTTTGAAAAAATCCGAATGAATTTATTAGTTTGTCTAGGTATTCGATCATGATCAATCATTTTTTATTTTGCTGATTAGTGACGCTTCCGAAATTCATCAACGTATCGAGTATTCTAGTTCATTGAAAGATTTTCGAACTTGATTGAATCGTTTTATGACTCTACATAAAACACTATAGTTAGTGCAAATTGTAAAGTCATGATATCTGTCGGGCTAGCTATAATTTCGTAGAAAAATAAAAGTTGCATCTAAATATATTTCTATAAGTAGGTATTTTTGCATGAACTTGAATATTAAGTGAAGAATTATTCCTGTCGTTGACAAGATACTTCTTGATACATAAATTAGACATTAACATCTAGTTAGGGTTTCCAGCAAAATATATAGGTATGCTAATTAGGTATTGATTCAAAATTTATTGTATGTTAATTTCTAACATTGGCATAATGAAAACAAAAAAAAACCAATATCTCATTTTGAAAGTGTTTAATTTGTCAATTTTTACGGTCAATACTTGTTTTCGACGAATCCGTAGATATTTAAATAACTAGAGAAACCAATTCATTAATAGCAATTGCTAACGTTTCCAAAACTTGAATTTGTTTATTGACTGGAGCACGGTTTATTGTAACGTATGTCTAAACCATCCAAAGAATGTGTAATAAAACTAGACTTTAATTCATTTGAGGGCACTTGCGCCATTTAATAATGATGTGAAGATATATAGGTACATACATTAATAAATGGATCTGATCGCTGTCTGTACATGGAAGATATACTCGTATGAGACCAACAAATATTGTGCGCTTATCAACGCAACAGAACCCAAAACCATGTTTGTTAGAATGGTTGTCTGTTTGTCTGTGCGTTTGTGAGCGCTTATCTCAGAAACGGCTTAATTTGGGTGTGGTTTACACTAATGTATTGTGGTAAGCTTCACTTAAAATTAAGTTAAATTTATTTAATTTCAATTAGTTCCTAAATAAAAAAGTTATATCAATTTAAAGACGCGGACGAGGTCGTGGACAACAGCTTGTTTTTAATAAAATCTAATTATCACCTTATGAACCAGTATATGATTGCATCGTGCTCACATCGGACAATAGAATTTGGATTCATCAATCATTTGATGTCAAACATTATGATCGATAAGCACGAATGTCTATTTTCGCAACAATTTTTCAATACCATGATGGCAATCATAATATAGATTGTTTAAGAGTCTCACAGTTTGAGTCTGCTTTCCTATTGTTCTGTTGACTATAACGACCATTCCACCAAGAACCGCCTCGCCCTCCCTTGGCATTCCTTGGTGGAGGCTCGAGCGGGGACATCGATCGCCCTGTCATAGGCCTTGCTTAATTGGATATTTTACATGTGTGCATTCATGTGAAGTCAAACCGGTTCATAGTGGTTCTGTTGCTTTCTACGTCATACATTGGCGTTTATGTGGGGATACTTATGAGAGCGCTGTGTGTATGTAGTTCATAAGTTTGAAGTTGCATGAAGTTTATTATGATTTGTGAATCATTGGCGGAGGCGTGATGGGAGTTTAGTCGGGGCGCGCTTGTACCTGCCATCTCTATTAAGTTTATATCTTCATCTAGGGGGTTAAGCGCATGTTATATTCCGTTGTCGGTCCTGCCTGGTTCGCCATCCGCACCTGCTTGTAGAAGACGAGACATGTTTATCTTCTGACTTGAATAATCCAGTGCCAACAGCATCAGTATTCAGTTATTCAATCAACTATTTTTACGTAGGATTATATTTAACCCGCCGGCGTAGCAATTTCTCATTTTAGTTTATCATAATTTCACTGCAGTTGCGAGAATAACTATAAAGTCTTGTTAAACAAATATAAGAATACAGACCCGCCGTAAGAAATAAATTCACAAAAGAGAACCCCTTACAGGGAGTAATTTATGTGTATTGATTATTCAAATTAGCTAAGCCGAATGCATGGAATTTTAATCTGAACGCTCAAAAAATTATACTGTGTTTATGTAAGTACATTGAATTGACGTTCCGATAAAATGTATAACGAGATGTAAGATTACGGAGATTGATTAAACTGTTGTAGTGACCAAATCTAACTACTTATAGTTGCGTAGTTATTTATATGTTACCTCTGTATCAAGTCATTATAATTATACATAGATGTATCTAGTTACATTACCTACATATCTGCTACATATGATTATTAGCCTTCAATTTTGATCAAAAATATTACCCTTTGAGTTCAATAGAGAGCTAAGTCGTAACGATTTTATTCGATTCAATATTTCATGTTAAGTTTTACAATAAGGGTGATGGCTCCCGCGCCTTCGTCTATTAACTATTTTGATGTTGGCTTGTCGGATCTCGATTAACTTTACACAATTCAGAACATCAATAGCTTTTAAATCGACATCCCAACGCCACCTGTAACTCAATGGCCGCAAACCTTACGCCTCCGCGACGTTTCAGTGCAAAATTGATTTCCCGATGCTATCTAACCTCCCGAGGGAACGCTGGATAAATAAATACTTTACGATAATCTTCGGAGATCTGAGACAGGCCAGAATTACAGCTCGGCCGAGATATTATTGCATTTTAATTCCATTCCCGACACACCTCCGTCGCATTACCTTGTGATATGATTTAGTGCGTTATTGTGCGTAGCGCGATGTTAAATCCTCGCATGGCATAACTCAAGTGTATTTTGGAAAGGCTGGACTGAGCGAATCCGGCCGATCTTGATATCGTTCGCCAGTACTACCCACTAAATTACAATTAAGAGCATCGTTTTGACATATCGTGTTATATTTAAAACCCTGTATGTTATTTTGCTTTGTTGGCGGAATGCTTTTTGCTCGATAGATTTTTACCTATATGCATAGCTTGACACTTTGTTATATTTTTTTATCAAACTATAATCACACATAGAAGGAAACCGAATTCGATATTTTTGAAACATTTGTCTGTCTGTCTGTCTTGTCTTAGAAAACTAATGAATTGGATGAATGGATTTTGATGAAACTTGGTATTGTGATAGCCTAGCACAAATCATCATATAGGCTAGGCAGGTTCCATTGGGATATTTAAAGAATTTAGCCCACGCGTATCAAGCCCCTATACAGCTATATGTATGCAGTAAATCGTATGTTAAAAGACATGGGTACGTACTAAAAAGACTTCAACAAATAGTTCCATTTAAAACTCGCATATGAAGTCGGACGCTAATACTTTTAAGCGCCTTAGGACACAAGACACAACGTAGCAATATCAAAGACGCACTGATTCTCGCCATCCGCGGCAGAATCTCGTTTAGTACATCGATAAAAGTTGTAAAATGCAAATGCAGCTAGTGAAATGTTAAGAATCTTACGCCCACTCCCAGCCTAGGCACCGTTACTTTATTCACATAATATACATTTTCACACAAGTGTTATACTAGGGTTTCGTATGAATACCGTTAATGATTATTTTTATGTCGAAAGGTTATACTATTAAACTTCTTAAGGCTGTCAATCGTGTAAATTTATTGAATTAACCGTTTAGCCACCGTCGCGTCGTCTCGTATACGTAGCTCGCGACTATTAAGCTCATCATCAAAAGATTATTGTGAAACATTTTTTGGTGGCTTTGGTATTATTTTATTAGTAAATCTCTTTACATAAAGCATATGATCATATAATGGGCCCTCCATTATCTGTATAATTTAGCGCGCTCTGTATTTTAAACAGATATCAGTTTTTAATGTATTTCCCGTAACGGCTTGTAAATAATCCTTATCGCGTAACTTGTGACGTTTAAATATACTACTGGACTGTTTAATAGTGTGACAATAATATACGTGTTAATCAAGTGGCCATTAAACGAAAAGTCTGAATGAAACATAAGAAAACATTAAAGCGTTGCGTATGTTTCTGATGACTCTGAATAAAGGACTCATTTGAAAGCAAATTAAGGTGCATTCCAGAATGATCAGGATTTCTTTGCTAAGCCATTATAACTGTACGTTATATTTCTTACTCATCTCCACTTACCCTCAAAGGCATAAAGATATCTAACGAGTAAAACTATTTAGTGATGTTAGCCAGGAGCTATGGCTTAACGGGGTCCATTGCTCTGAGGCACGAAGGAGATCAGATGTCAGGGATCGAATCATGGGATTGTTACCCAACTAGTGGTTGGACTAATTGTTTCTTAACCGATAGTTATCGGACAATCAGTCTATCCCGAGCTAGACTTGGCGCATAATTTCATACATAAGCTTAATTTGGATGTAAAGACGCAACACCACAAATTTAACAAGTTATAATCTCTGTATGGGTACTCAACAAGAATTTACAATTATAGATCCTCATTATATCTAGCATCCGTAACTTGGCCGCTATTGTGCCCTATAATAATATGATGTTTGTATATCACATAATATATTTATCGAATACTACACATTGAATTAAAAAAATTTTTTCGAATTTTACCGCCTTTTTTATGATTTTGCAACCTGTAAAGCGGCCGAAACGTTGTGAACGTAAAAACATAAAATAAACGCGATAAAATTCGAAAAATTAGTTTTATATCAATACACATAATATTTAACATTATTCATGTTTCGCATATTTTTCTGGTTATTTCATGTTTGATTTAAAGTACCTACAATTCGAACGTGATGGAGAGCTTTTTATTTGTGATGGGAGAGTTAGTGATAGTTATTATTTAAAGAACCTACCAATTCAAATGCGATGGGAGAGCCGAGTGTAGAGTCCATATATCTAGAAGGGCAAAACAATAGGCTATAATAGCAGTGACTACATTTCATCCGATAATTGTATAGGGCGCATGCGTCGATCGACGATGCGCGAGCGCCCCGAACGGCAGCTATAAACGCCATTTTGATATTAGGGACGTTATTCATCCAATATAACCAAGCTATTTATTACAGATATATGAATATATTGTCTGACCCGGCAAACGTTGTTTCGCCATATACATTATTTACAATTTTGCCATATACATTATTTTACAATATTTAGTTTTATTTCAATGATTATACAATATCTGGTAATTTACCTACAAATATGAAAATAAGTTATCTTAATTTAAACACACCTTGCGGCAATATTATATATCAATTTTATGCCTCCTACATGCACCCAATAATTTAATAAAACCCCTCTATGTGTACATTGTATTCATTAAATTGGCAGCTCAGTAAAACAATCAGACGTTCTGAACGTAGATCGGAACCTGTTTGCAGGTTCATGAACAAGTGTGAGAACTTGAATTCTACACCATAAAACATGAGCCCAGCATTTTTCTTTAGTAATAAGCCTATTCAATGAAATAATTCAGTTAAATGAAGGGGCTTGCCGCTCTTTGTTCTTCTTAATGTGAGTACTTGAGACTGGAGGAGTCTTTGAAAGGACTTAATTGTTGGTGACCTTGTAAAAATAAGGTTAATGACTTAAGGGAATTAATTCTAAGCGTTGAATTACACTTAAGTAGGAAATCACTAGTAAGTCCTACGCCTATAAAAGCTTTAGCATGTAAATCCACATTTAAATGAGACTGCGCTATATGTCAACTGTATCCATATATCACCTTTTGGGCCGAACCCGCAGCTAAATGTGTTACAGACGCAAAACGACTACGCGGTAAGCTTATACGGGAATTGCGGTATATTTACGATGGACTGGTATTCCATAAGCCCCCAATACGGAAGAGTTAAAAAGTGAAAATAGGCCTTTGGTCTTTAGCCCATCAATGAGACAGGGCTTATGTACTCGATACCAGATCAAAGATGCAGTCTACCAACGAAAAACATACCCATGTAGGTATGCGTTGTGTTGTAATATAAGTTTTGGCTCTATCCCAACAATGTTCATACTGTTACTTGTGACCGTTGCTTTCTTGGACTTGATTTTCTAAGATTGTCTCATTTATCTTTCCATTTCTAGTTAATTTAAGTTTAACTCTAATACAAAATTCTACATGTTCACGTACTCTACATGGAATTGAGGTAGGTATAGATTCTTGATTTAGCCAAACATGATAATGCCAGTAGTGCAGATCAACTCTTACTGAATTTTGACCTGTTTCAACATTTGAAGAATTTATCTATATTAGGCATTGAATCGTGCGATGCTTAATTCTTATAAACAAGAAATGTAACTCGTAAAAGGTAACTAAATAAATAGTTATGGTAAAGTCTAAAAACTTGTAAACGATGAAGTTATAATTTTTCAAGACCCCGTTAAATGAAAAAAAAAAATCTATGAGGATACTGACATTGCAATGCTGATATATTGTCTCTTAACTTGCACCGGAAGCTCCATGCCATAGATTTCATTATACTGCTTACTGTTACCATAGTAATATAAAAGAAAACAATAACATACGGTTCTGGAAAGGGCCAGTACCTTTGTTAAGGCCGTTACCTGTTGCAGGTAGAAACATATTTGAGTCGTATTTTTTATGCTGTTGTGAAACAGAATATTATATTTGCGGATAATCTGTTTTATCTAGTTTCCGCAAAAAATATCAATAACAATAATTTATATAGATATAGTCATCGATCAAGTCGAGAAACTTATAATGTTACACCTGTCACATCTCAATGGGCATAGACACTGATAAAAATCAGAAAACTCCATAAAAATATATTACACATTCACTTATCTGCTCTATATCTTATCTTTATTTCATACTAACTGCGCCTCGCGGTGTTACCCGCGATTTAAAAGTATATCCTTTCCCTCGATGTCCTTTTCTGTAAATCATGTCGATCCTTTGCTCTATGAAAAATTAAAACAAATCTATCTCACGGGAACCATACATTTTACCGGGATAAAAAGTAGCCTATGTGATATTTTAGAAAATAATTTACATTTGTGCCAAATTTCATCCAAATCCGTTCAGCCGTTCTGGCGTGATTGAGTAACAAACATCCATCCATCCAAACTATCACATTTATAATATTAGTGGGATAGTGGGATTACGAATGAAACAGGGTCGCAATCTAGTAAATATTAGTATTTTTTATGTTAGGCAAACTCTTTTTATAGCTTGGCCGCACAACGAATCAATTTTAAGTCGCTCGTTAACTTATAAATATTTCGCAAGAATCATTATAGTGTGTCTACATCTACACGAGAAAAATAAGTTCGATTTGAGATCGATTTAATGACTACAACTTGAAAATAAATCTGTGGCGACGTTTACGATATAGCTTCATTTAAACTATAAATAATAACGAGCCCAAGAAGACATTAAATCAAAACATTTTATGTATTAGAATGTCACTAAATTACATCGGTGTTATGCAATACCCGTAGAATGGCCGCCGTCGAGCGCCGATTGTTAAGTTTATAATTAAAGGTAACAAGAGTTTTAATAGCAATGAGAAATTTATAAAAACACACACATTAGTGTAATATTAACTAGTATATGTACAACGTGTTAGTAAATGAATGCAAAATGTAAAAATGTGTTTGTCCCAAATAATGGTTATAATCTGTTGTATTATTAGACGTTTAACTTTAAAGAAACAACGTTATTCGAATTATTAGTAGATAAAACACATTATAATTGTAAATTTTATTAACATATTTATTAAGTAGGTACTGTGGCCAAGTATCTAATATTTATAAGTATCTAAATTTATATTTTATAAGATCATTTTCAAATCATTTATTAATTTAAATAAGCTTCTCTCTACCAACTTCAAAAGCTAATTGTCAGATGCATAATGCTCCTTATAGCCTGCCAGCTAGTGTCTAATAAAAACAAACGCTACGTTATCGGTTTTTTCATAGTTACATACACTACTGTTACGGACATGGTCGTCACAAATGCGATGCAGCTACTCACCGTCGAATCGGAAATGTTTGATCCAACAGTGGGCCAAACTTGGCGTGGCATCCGCCGCTCATCCTTACGTAGCTCGGGGCTATAAAGGTGCGCCGTAAAACGGGTCACTTTATGACCATTTGACGAAGTTATATACCTTTTTAAAGCCGTTTCTTAGCCGGTCCGACCATTGTGGCTGCGTGCCCACACCGGTGCGTCTTCGTGCCATTCTTATTACTCGAAAGAATTGCGCTATTGCTGACCGACCGTTTTTGTTTATATCTATTGTTTAATGATGTAATGCTATTGTTAGATGATCAGTTTAGGTTAATTCGTTTACAAATCGTGCCAGCGTGGAGTAAGGGCGCGGGCTATCTCGGAGGAGATCTGCAATCTCGACAATGCTGTATCAATATTCATGCTTACGGTCGCGACCCCTACTATTTGCATAACTGCGCACTGCATTCTCTCGGCTGCAACTGTTCTATTGTTTTATGATCTAAATGACCACGCGATATAGGGCTAGTCACGATAATCATGTATGCTTATATGTATAGATGCATGTTTTATGGCTTCAGCTACATTGTACGGATCAAAATTTCTTCGTTACAGTTTATTGTTTTAGCACATACCGTATACTTCGTTGTAAACGAATATTACTACCTATGTAATCTGCTAAATGCTTTGCAACTTTATATTAATTATCCACTTACAAAGCCTATACCTATAGGTACGTATCTTATATATATATCCATAGTTTGGATTATACTTATGTACTTACATATTTTGCTATAATTGCTTAAACGGGAACGAGAATGAAAACATTGCTTCTATATCATTTGTGTTTATTATTTTTCTAAAGAATTAAGTGAGTTTGTTACAGAACATGGGATCTATGATATACTCAACTCAGTCACCCATCCAAGGTCCAACCTAGGCACGAGCTAACATTTAAATCATTTTATAAACAAAGGCGACGACCTCCTCTGAGTGAACTCGAATAAGTGCAGATGATCTTTAGTAAACTCAAATAACAACGGAATAAAATATTTACTGTCTGCCTATTGACAATTATCACAATTTCTAATTGAGCACGGCCATTACATTAGTGCATGGTGGAATTGGTGGGCAACCACTGTGTGTATACGTCATACGTGGTGTATGAAACAATTTTAATACTGGAACCGGTTAAGTACGATCTTGCATGTTGGGATTCCTGTCAAATGCTAGGTAGTTAGTACTTTGCTTAAGTTAATAAACAAACTTACAAATCTATGTCTTAGAATGTTGGTAGACACTTTGAATAAATAACGTAGAGTTGGATATTGAGAGCGTTTAGAATGGTTATTCTTATATGTGTCTCCTCTTAAACTTTTAAATGCATGAGCTAATTGTGACAAAGAAGCATCTATAATTATATACCTACCTAAATTTTATCTAGTACTCGAATGGGAATTCAATTATATGCACTTTATATATGTATGTATGTTATATATCAATTTCATTTACTTACCTACCTACTTCGTTTCAGGTAAGAACTGTTTAACCAGAGACATTCGTTTATTGCTGCATATTGTAAGTATAATAATTCGTATAAACATTATCTTTGCATGCACTCCATTATTTTCTTTGTTTGAGCCGTGAGTTTGCACGGTGCTGTTGATTCTTGCAACCGCATATGTGTTTATTCATCCAATTTTCTTGTACACGCCAAAACTTTTATTACACACCGGGCGAGCGGCCATTGGTGTGTTTAGTTCAATAAAAATGACAAGTAGAAAACCACAGATACTTTCCATCGACCCTTTTAATAGCGGCCTGCCCCGGTAATAAATTATGTTTAATGACCACTAAGAAATAAAATGAATTGGAAAATACGGCGGGTTCAAGTACAAATAAATTAACTTATTGTTCCGTATTAGTAATGTATAAGAACCTTTTTGTTTATCTTTGTTTGTTGTGCAGCTTTTTTTGTAGTCAATTACAGGTTTGAAAACAGAAATACTTTTTTTTTAAATTGATTTGCCTTCCTGCACCACGCCCACCTTTTTTATCGCTCTTACAAATATTATATTATAATTAGTTTTCGCAATTCCCTACTATTTATATTTTGGTTGGTTGAATTTTGTGCCCCCTCAGATCCCCATTGTTGTATGGCGTTTAAGTAAGTGCACTATATGTGTTATTCGCTCTTCTAAATAACTTCAGTTAGAGTGGCTCCTGATTAGGAAAGCATGGTGCTGCGACGGACATCTTCGAGTGCTACGACCACTCTTCGTCTCTAAGTACTCTTGTTTTTCCTGAAACCTCTATCCCATTGACGAAAATAGGAGGAAAGACGGCAAAGCTGCCTCAGAAGAGAGTGCCAGCGTTGTTAAGGTAGTACTGAAAACCGCCCGCAGTACTAACAAAATTGCGCGCCCTTTTGAGTATCAGGGTGGTCACAATCGCGATATTAAACATTTATTCTTTCACAAATCCCACCAGAACTAATTTATAATTCGATAGAGATATTCTAATTCTAACTTTTAACTACGTAAGTAACTCAATGCTTTCAGTCGGAAAACTAGTTAACTAAGTTCCATTTTTTATTAACTTTAATTGATTACCTTAATTATTTATATACGGGTACCTCGTTATTTATCCGGCGTAGTCACGTAAAACTATAATGAATGCGGCGAATACCAATAAATTTTATTGTAAATAACTTCAGGTAGTCGGCTAATTGGGTTTATCTGAAACATTAAGATGGCGATAGACCACAATAGCGCTTTTGGTCAATCGTCCATCTTCATGGGCACGCGACGGAAACTTTGCACTTCTGTTTATTACTTATGTTGTAAATACATTATTCATGTGCCCACTAAGCAACTTTGAAGGCGCCGAGATAATAATGAAGTAAGGAGAATCTGTTTAAGTTGAAAGCTTTTGTAATATTATACCTACATTTTAAGTTTTAAGTTGCGGTTCCAAACTAGGCGGAATCCCGTATGTTGGAAACTTAATTAATATATAAATAATTATGTTTGCTTTATAGTTAAGCACATTATTATTATTCGTTGAAAATACGATGAAATGTAAAACATTATTAGTTCTGAATTAAATTAAATAAATATATTTTTTTACGTCGGGTATAATTTAGTTTTGAGTCTACATAAACACAGTGTATGGGTATTTGATATTCACAGGTTAAATATTTATTGTTTAAATACCGATTTTCTAACAACTTGTGCTACCTATAGCTTGAAACTTTTGGGGTCGAGTCACCTTCGTCCGTAGGAGAATTAAATACCCTGGAGATACCCTACACGTGACCCTGGGTGGTGCCAACTAGGTGACATCTCTACTGGTGGTAGGCTTCGGCCGTGGTTAGTCACCACCCACTGAACAAAGCCATGTCGCCAAGCGGCCTAGCCATGTTCCGGCATGATGTTTGGTGTTGCCATTCATGGATGGCGGGTCAGATCAGCTGCGCTGCATGTACCTAATGAATGTAGCGTCTCGATCTACTGCCGCCTTCCTACCTAGGCAAGTATGCTCCATCGTAGATCTCATCATCACTTACCATCAGGTGAGATCGAGATCAAATACTTGCCTATAATGTAATAAAAAAAAAAGTAAACTTGATAGCCAGATAGGAACTTAACAGTTATCTTAGTAGATTCCAAGTTCGAGTCATAGACTTGCTTGGGTTACACGCAGATGCAAAGGACTTTGCTCATTCTTGTATTATTTTTAAAGATAGCTCGGTAATCAACGATCAAAACATTATGGAGCTAGCTGAACCGTTAGCATTTAATCAAGCTATTGCTATCGTCAACAGATTAGTGGCCAGGGTGGGGATTGAACTCCACCACCAGTTGCTAGGGCGGCCCCTCTACTCTTTGGGTTATTAACGCTTAAACATTGCAAACCCAATAGTGGGTCCCATTTTTATGATGCCACTTCGCTATCATAAAACAAAAACCTACAACTTATTTTATACTTTTTGAAACCTTACCTAGCTGTCAAGTTCATACTTTTAATTAGTTTTTTACTTCGAAGGCATTTTTTGTAATTGAACGGACTTAATTATGTACGTCGAGTAAGCGGGAAACTTTATCGTTTGGTTGGATATAGACAACGAATAGTTTAAGTAGATACTTATGAGGACATTGATGAGGAGCGTAACCGCGGCGATAACCCGCGACCCAGCCTTAGCGGCTCGTAATGAAAATGTAAGTCTCATTTTATCTTTGCCATCGTTGCAGTACCCATGATTACTGTGTTGAATAATTACCCTATCTATCGTGCGATGACCTTAACATTGTGAATATGGCGCGATTTTGTAACAATATGTCGCTGACAAGTTTTCAAACCTATTTGATTACATACCACCTATTTAATAGGTATAAAATATTACTTTTATAGTATATTTTCTGATTATCACCGTAAAATTGTATGCCAGTAAAATTAGTGATGTCCACATTATCAAGTGTTCTGTAAAAATGTGTGTTGTAAATAAACTGTATTGTAAATAAGTACTCGTACAAAGTCTGAGTTTTTGTATACTCACGTAGACATTGAATAGTGTATTTTTTTCAATTTTACAAAGCGACTGACTATAATTTCACTCAAGTTCGTAATATTTTATTTTAATTCGGATTTCGAAATCGATTCGCGCATTCATTGGAGCGCTGCGAGTATTATGAAAGTCCGTATCATACGGTTTTCCTACAACATTATACATGATATTTCTTCTCTTGAATAAGCAATTTATATTCAACGCGCAATACTTTATTGCCGAAATGTAAATACAACAATTTTTGGGAAGAAGTTAGTGAGAATACTGTGATTGTGAGCGAAAATGACGAAATATATACATGTATATAATATAAACGGACATTTGTTTCGGTTAGTTTTTAGAAATGATGCTGGATAAGTAGGTATTTTAATGTACTATTTTCCCTTTTTAAAACCAGTGGACAGTAAATTGTTATTGATTAGATAGCCAAATCAATAAGATATTATGATAGATAAAGGTTCTATTGGGACTGGGTTTTACTGCATGGATGCAAATTCTTAGATCTAGCGCCACGACTTGCTCTGGCCTTGTACCCGAACCATTCAAGCGAAAACGTTCCTAAACTGACGGATAGTAAAATTTCTTACAGTTTATCACATGTTTTATAAGAGCAATACACAAGTAAGTAATAAGACAAAGAATGGTCATGCATAAGTAGCAGTACGTAATAGCATTGTCGTAATAAATCACACGGAGATATTGATCGTAAATAAAGTTGGGATTTATGACAAAACAGAGATATCTCGCGGCACTATTGGCTCGTGTAAGGCTGTGTACACCCGCCGATAGCCTTTGCTCTCGGCCTGATGGAAATGTCACCCTTCAGCTAAATAATCGTACAATAAAATAACTTATTTGGATGTTGCATAACTTTCTGCGATTGCGTACATGGGAGTGCATATTCTTTTCTTCGAAATCTAAAAAAATCTACAATTTCAGACTAAATTAAATCCTAAATAGTCGTTAAGTAACTACATAAAGTTTATTTTTTAATGTGCGATCCGTTTAGGTTGGAAATTTTATGAAGGAAATAAAAAAGAAATGCTCATGATAAGGGCGCTTTCGACCAAATAAGACTGTAACTGGGTTTTTTTGACTCCCTCAGGTGGGTGGATACACCATGTATTTTGAACTAAACCCGACTCTCTGATGTTATAGCAAAGTACAATATGCAGTGCAGACTTTCATCATCTTCATATATCTCCACACGATAATGCGCACATGATTTTTATTATGGATTAATATTGCAGCGTTTAAATGATAGCTAACACTAACTCACATCTGACACAATTGCGATGTCGCATCGAGTAACAAGTTAATAAATAAAATACTATCGTGTATTCGCATTTAAATCACACTGTGCGTATTGAGATGAGGATGTTTAATACACCCTTTAATTGATATGTTGCGTGTTGAATTATTGTATCTGATCTCTGGTCGGGCGTGTACCGCGGGCAATTCTATTGGCCAATTTATTTATATTGATTCCCATACCATTTCCTATCTGCTGATAACTCGCGAACACTTTATGTAGTGCCACTAATAAGTAATATGGTGTGGATAATATTATTGAATTATGGTAATAGTGTAATTGACTATTATTGATGGGGGTATTTTATTAACTATAAATTCAATCAATTGATTATATAAATTATGTACAATAGGTATATACAAAGATATTTAGATGATAAAACAAACAACTAGTAGACGTATTATTTATTGCATAATTTATTATTTACTTAAAGTAACTGTTTCAAATCTAATATACCCTTTATATTTTTTTTTATTCGTTCTTCGTTTTCTATTGATACTGACCACATCACCTAATGCAAAACGATGTCAATCATTTTTATGACAATTTTATATTAATTTCATGCATCGCATCGGAACACGAGCAGAAGACATCGATCGCTTGATCACCGAGTCACAACAAACAGGACTTTTTATAAAATTGAGCTCGTAGATAATTTATTCAGAACATCGTTCGACGGCTAAGCGATCAATTTGTCACGAACAAATTCTCTGTTTAGTTTTACCTAGTGTAGGTACGTACCTGCTGCGCCTGTGCACCCTTGAATAATTGTTACAATTACTTACATATTCGATGAACGGGTCACGTAATAGTTAATCATGTTGATACTTATAACTGCTTTTTTCATTGACCGATTTATCAATGCGTGGAATTGGAATTTAATTTTAGAGAATGAATTACGATGGGAAATCTTATGTTACATGCGTTCTATTAGCATTTTAATGTTCTCGGAACAGAATGTAGCGTTTCAGTATGTCCAGATGCAATCGTTGGTAAAATGAAGGTTATAGGTGTAATATAATCATTAAGTATATGATCGATTTTTTATTCGGATGACGTAATAAATCTAATGCCAGTAGGTGCGGTAAGCAGGAACTTGTAATGCAATCCTAACGTCATCGAGAAAACATGCTGTCACTGTCATACTTATCAATGAAATATGCTGTGTGAGACAGATGGAAGACGTTACGTTACCGAAACGGTACGTAAAAAATATTGTGCTTGGGGTACAGGTATTTTTAAGCGCCTATTAGGTATCTATAATGGCTATCTAAAAACGAGTGAGATTGAGGGTCAGAATTCCCAAAGCCGTTAAAACTACATGACGTGTGTTCGTATGTCTAATGTCATGAATAGTTATAATGTGGGCAAAAACATGAAACTATGAAATGTTCTTAATTTTTTAATTTTCCAATGGCATTCACAAACTAAAATATTGATTTTTAATAATAATACTTAATATATTTACTGAGCAACCAGTGTGCAGCAATGTGCAGCAAACCAGTGTGCAGCAGCAGGAGCTGATTTTATATTAACAACTGCGAAAAAGCATGTTGTCATCGTCATTCTTATTTATGGAATCTGTCGTGCGAGCAGAACGGATCACACTTACATTTATGTAAAGTAAGCTATTTAAAAATACTGTGCTTCAGCCATTGAAATTTAAATGCTACCGTATAGAACAATGCCAACAAACATAACCGTATTCTGTGAATGTGTTACAGAACATAATGCAATTTTTTTTACCCTCCCGGATTTCATAGGGTGACAAAGATAACGTAGCCCAAGAAAACAGACGGACCTAATGTTTCTTAGAAAGAAATGAACAGTAAATTTTCTGAATTAGGTAGAATACCGAGAACCGCCACTGACTGTAGACTGTCCGAAGTATCTCCTTTCGCTCGACCAAGGAAATGTGAACAGTAAATATTGCAATAATATGTGTTAGCATATGAATAGGTAACTACACTAAGAATGTGTACCTACAGCGTGAGAACTGGCCGTGTCCACTTCCAAATTATTCTGAATACGTTCGATCCACGTCCTTGGTGCGTGACCTGCGGGTAAATCAGCGAACAATACTGTAGAGCGTCTGCATTATTTTACTTCGCACGTATACCGAGGCCAGACAACCTATTATCTATAAAAATGTCCTACCACGATCATATGCGGCGGTGATAATATATTGGTCTGGGGAACCTGCACGATCTCATTGTAATACTTAATAGTAAGTTTTGTTTAAAAACGTTACTAAATTTAATCAACGAATAGTATAAATTAACGTATTTAGATGAGCAGTGTTTCTATATTCTACTTCTAAGAGCAGCTAGACCCTCATATAAGAATTGAAACAGAACATTTTCAAATACAAAACTGTGTACATAACTACATCGCAATGATTACATCCATTCTGATCATCAAATGTTCTTTTATAAATTTCATTTTGAATAAAGAATGTATACATAATACCCACCTCGTAATTGTAGTCGGTAACATATGGATACTCGTATAACACGTGAATCGATGTTAAACGATTAAGACGAATAAGCCGTATCGAATTCGTTTATGGTATCGAGCGAGCGGCGAGCGCTCCCGGTGACACACTCGGGTATGCGGTATAAGGTTTTGAGAGGGCTATGTGTACGTATAATTAGCGGGACGGAAGCCGGGTAGTTAGTGCGAGGGGCGGGTTGTCCTCTTAACGATAAATCATAAGTGCGCAGGAGTCGCGGGGCGGACGATGGGCGGAGCGAGTGATTTTTAAACGGTTTTTTGAGTTCCTCCTCGGCCAATGCACGAGCAATTCAGGCGGCCTTTTCTGGCGCCTCGAATGGCGACACTTTTTCGTTAATTAGGAGAGCCATGATTACTGCTAATTTTTCGGACGATGAACCCAACAGAAAAGAAAAACTGACGCTCAATTAAAACAATACCTATTTTAAACGGCACTGATGGAAGTTTCTTAAGGAAAGTACTCTGGTTGGAAAACGGTAGATGTTTGCACAAACGCCATAAATTATCGTTCCATTTTTTTTCTGGAGCGTTGTCACTCTATGTCTATACTATACTAATTAATACCCCTGACGTCGGTCGCGAGCGCGGGCCGCTCCTGTGTTTGAGCTCGGATGCTGTTTTTTGTAGCGCACCGTCTCTATTGTTCTCTGTCGGATCACATGATGTCGCCTTTAATTCCTTCTCACTGGCCCATGAGCTCGGAATACTGATGGATGTAAAGGGCCAGAGACATAGGTATAGTACATGTATTTATGAATGCAGTAATATGCCAGGTTGGACGGTTTTTGTCCTGTTAAGCCGTATATAATTGAATGTATAAGACATTTTAAATTTATGTTATTATGTAGTACTTACAAACTTGTAATTATTAGTTGATCCTGATATGTTGTAACCATATAGACATATAAACGCCATAGCAGGTAAAATAAAAGAAAATCATATGACTCGGCCTCACCTGTATAATGTCTTGGATATAAGTAGCTCAACTTGTAGCAAAAATTATACTCTATAACGGACATAAAGATTATATCCATAGTTACAGTAAGAACTACATATTTTTTTTATGGATTACCAGAAAACGAAATAACATCACACACACCGATATGCATACCAAAAATAATTTACAGTAATGTTACACAATTTATAATGAAGTAATCTACAAGAGGTTGTATCTGTATATATAATTTTTAGTTGTATATGTTATCGGGCGTTCATCATGGCGGCCGTCATGTGTCGGTTCGAGTAATCTCCGACATGAATCGTTTCGTTAACTCGATACGCAGTAAATCGGAACGGCGAATCAAAATAAATATTCCCAGCCCTGATAGAGATACAAAAATATTACATTATATTGAAATGCAGGGCAATATTTGAAATTCTTCGTAACAACTAGTGATCACCTCGGGGGCGTTACTATCTACATATTTATACCAGATACGATTCGAAACCAGTTCCTTCGCGCCACTCGGCTCTAACAAGAATTTTTGACTCACAAAAATAAATACTGCCTACGAAACATGAGAAAGGTAATATTACCTTATTAAAACACTCGCTAACTCAATTTTGGTCTATAATTAATAGTAGTAAGGCTTGTTTTCGGTTACACGACATCGCGGTAGATAGATCAAAATAAACCCAGGAATGTAGAGACATAGAGAATTATTTATTATGACATCTGACAGTAAAGTACAAAATTGATTTTATCGAGGCTTGCCGGCAAACATGCACAGTATTTTTTTTTCAAAGGACTGTTAAACCACGTCGTTGTTCGGTGATTACTTCCATGCTATTAATTAGAGTTTAATTTAGGTAACCGTATTTAAATTACCACTGGAACATGGTCGCCGTTGGCTCTCTGTAACTCTACGACCTCTATGATAGAGCACTATGTCTTTTACCTATATTGTGACAGATTCATTTAATTATACATTGGTTATAATATGCTTCTCTCATGCAAAAAATTCTATTTATAATCATTACGGAAAATTTAACCTTATTGAGTTTTTGCCCACAGTTTTTAAGTTCCTCTGAGTTTTTTCCTCCAATTAATGTTGAGAGTATTTTAATGAGGTGAAACATTAATAAATAACATTTGATTAAATAACTAAACGTTTTTTTTAATATAACGCTTAATATCTCAGTCAAATAATTTACTAAGTATACATTTTGATACTTAGTCAATTGTATGACTAGTACCGCAACAGTCATGATGTCTTAAGTACATCATAAGTCAGTTAAACAATACTACTTAACTTAACTTAACTACTACTACTTAAGTGGAAATATAATTTAGCTACATGATCCAGTTCTGAATTCATTGATTGATTAAGATGACAATATGCATTTAATCGTGACTTAACTTAATAGTTATTCGTTTATTCATTTTCCATATTCAATCTTGGTTGATATTAAACTCTAAATTAGCTCCCCGGCGAGCGTGACATGAAGTACACTATAGCCAAGTTTACGACAAAGTCTGAGCTCAAAGAGATAAAGGTGCGCTTTCGTGCGACACTCCTTGAGTAATCGGTCTGATACTTGCTATCTCGAACTGTGAAGTCTTGGTGATTTTTACG
The DNA here is from genome assembly GCA_905333125.1 of Pheosia tremula. Taxonomy (NCBI): domain Eukaryota; kingdom Metazoa; phylum Arthropoda; class Insecta; order Lepidoptera; family Notodontidae; genus Pheosia; species Pheosia tremula. The sequence goes on along the minus strand of HG995404.1, from coordinate 4,700,030 downwards.
GGCCTACGGAGCATTAGCGTGTCTTTTTATAGCTCCACAGAGACAATGCGTTTCAATATACATACCTAACGTCGCTGTTAAGATAACAATATAGGCAATGTATCTACAGTTCGAAGTACCTAGAACTAAACGACGCAATAGTACGCGCAGTCAGCTACAACTTTTGAAGACGGTAAGAAATAAGGTTCATGTTAAGGATTCAATTCATTTGGTTTGTGTCGTCAACATTATTAATGACGTAATATTTTTATTAAAAAAAAAGTACAATGATTGTGCATTCAGATAATTTCTGGACTGTAGGGGAAAATCTTAAGCATAGGACATCTGAAATAAATCGCTCACTGTATCTCAGTAAGTAAATTTATAGTTTAAACTATTAAAACGTGATTTACAGAATAGATGAACATTATTCACGTCATGCAACGAATAGGAATAATGGTCTTACAGTCCAATAAAACGAAAACTAATTAAACTAAGCTTTCACAATGGCTAAGTCAATTGCTGTTAAGTACCTACGCAATAGAGTCCCAATAAATCATTGAGGTCTTACTAGTACGAAATACAAAGGCCATAACTCATGCGCCAATTTATTCCAACATTTTGCCGTTCCTTTAAAATGCGGGCTATTTTAGTGTATGTGGACAATGGCGGTGCTGCGCGCGCGCACCGGCCGCGTCCGACCACGAGTCGCGTACGCAGAAAAAAAGAGAAAATCCTCAATAGTCCTCGACGGCCCACACGCCAGCCTATGGCCACTCAATCGTTCGTATTCCTAGTGGAACAAAAACCTTGGAGACGACTGAAGCTACAAAATTAAATACTGCCAGGCATACGCTTCTACTCTCATAATCACCGTAAACCAAAATTATTTTTCACGTTTTATGTGCAACTATAAAATAAAGTAAGTGTTACGTAAAGATAATAATATTTTTTATGCATATTTTTTTATTAGCTTCACAAATATTATTACGTTGTAAATAACATGTAACCATGGCACTTTTAGTAATAGTAGAGGTATTGAGTAAGTTTAATGACTGTAGGTAGGTAAGTATGTAGTTGATACACAAATTCAACCAATATCTACCTCATTGCATCTCTGTTCCTCACCGCGAGCAATGACACAGCGCTAACTCTCAAGAGATACTTCGATTCTTTAGAAGTTAAATTTGAGCCAGGCATCAGCTAACGAGTTACGATTGACTTGAGTATTTTAAAGTACATAAAACCCGACGCCTTAATGATTTATAACAATTTTCAATGTAAGAATAATAAACAATAGGCGTGCTATAAGAAATTTTATTGTACGCGTCTGCGCAAATATAAGGAAATTCATGAGAAATATTTTATAATTTGATGTTTCATTACTTAGGAGTGGTCATTGTTCTACGGTCACTATTAACATTAACAGTCAACGATTCAATGTATACTGACTGGTTAATTTAAAATCTTGCGACATTACTATCATGCTATTCAGGTGCAAAGTGCAAACCTCAGTCGTTGTCGTCTCAGTTGTTGTCGTGTTGTTGGTCGTTTTAGAATTTGAATAATCCGAAAAATGTCTCATTTAAACTATAAGTAATTTTATCCAACTTTTAAAATAAAACTAACTTTACGGATTTTATCGCGCTTATATTATGTTTTTTACGTTCCCAACGCTTTGGCTGCTTTACAGCAACCATGGTCCTCCGGTAAAAAACATAAAATAAACGCGATAAAATCCGTAAAATTAGTTTTATTTCAATGTGTAGTATTTGCGTTAATATAAGAAATCAATATGTCAGCTTATAAAATATAAAGCCACTGGCGAGCCAACTGGATAGCTAAATATTTAAAACGACAGTTTACATTTGAGTGTAAATATTTACATAAATATTTAAAAAAAAAACATTCGTACCTATTAGTTACATGTTATGAATGGTAGCATAACTATGACTAGGCGGGTAGGATACTAATTTGAATAGGATCAATTGTTTCCAATCAAAGTTTGACAGTCACGCTTGCCCTGCGCCTAATTATTCGAAGTCACTGGATGTTTATGAAATACAAACATTCAAGTTTTTTAGAGCACGCCAGGACACGCCTCCGAACCTTGTTAGCTGTGTGTTTCCACATTCAATTCAAATAAGGCACGCGGCTGAATATGATCGCTTTTATGTTTAGAAAAACATTAACACGTGGATTCGTCAAACACTATCAATATATAATATATATTCAATACGAGTATATAATATATTATATTGTATAATTGAGAGTACTGTATGCTGTAATATAAATAATTTATATTATCATATTCAAGTTCATGTAAACAATGTTTTTTTCAAGTCCTGTATCGATTCTTATGTGTTCTTTAAGCGCAGTTGTTGGTCACCACATGGTGCACACTTGGAAACTGTTAAGAATGTGTAAGAAGACATGCTTGCCAAAGAAAATAGAACAATTTACCTTATCAGTAGTCAAGTCTACGTAAACTGAGTATAAACTTAAATCTATACATATAAATAAAATTGGAGTGTCTGTTTGTAATATTAAAATAACCGCTTTTTACTAAGTGCATTTGGATGTATACACGTTACCTATACCGAAACAACATTTTTTACAATTTTTGTCTGTCTGTCTGTCTGTCCGTCTGTCTGTCTGTCCGTCTGTCTGTCTGTCTGTCTGTCTGTCTGTTTGTTCCGGGTAATCTCTGAAATGGCTGGACCGATTTTGACGGGAATTTCACTGGCAGATAGCTGATGTAACAAGGAGTAACTTAAGCTACTTTTATTTTAGAAAAAAAAATTGGATCTCTCGAAAAAAAATTAAAACCAATGTTGCAGCGCTGCGCCTGCTTAAAGTTTGATAGCAACAATCTGCAATGCGTCCCGCGGGATCAGAACGCGAGCAGGCTGTTGCCAACGGTTGAGACGTTGTTAAATACCACGCGGACGAAGTCGCGGGCAACAGCTAGTATATAATAATATTCTTTCGGGGAGAATCGGTTTACCCTCTCTCTAAGGCGGCCTCGGTATTTTTCAGTTTAATTCCGTGGTCTCAATGCACTATTCACACACTCAAATTGTTGCCTTTAATCCGGAATAATCCTCCAAGGAAGAAGATTAAATGGGTTTTAAAATAAATTCATTGTAAAAACGACTAGCGGTTATATAGACACCGCATCCCAAACTATTCTATTGGACGGAACAATGGTTTGCCTACACGAGTCGCGACTCAATGCATTTCAAGTCAGATTAACTTAGGAAAGGCGCATTATTAATAACAGCCAATAACTTAACTGCAGCTTGAAATATCGAAGTTACTTTTGGTTAAGCGACACTCATATATTATGTGAACTAAGAATATGTTTCCGGATCGAGAGGGTTTTTGTCATTGCCTCTCAAGCGGGATTATTTTATTTTGTAAGCATGAATTGTAATGTACACAATTATTTATTTATGGACACGTTATTTACCTACATTGAAGAAATGTTTTTATTTCACTTACAATGCGTGTAAGTAAGATAAAAATATGTATTTTACGAGTGTGTGCAGAGTGTAGATATAGGTTTTTATTTTTGAAAGATTTAATCATATGTAATTTACTGACGAAGTTCTAGTAGATAATACCTACGATGTTCTATATCGTACAAATGATCTTGTGAATTATTTATTAACTTTTAATTAATTTGTAGACAATATAGTGTTAGCATTAGAATATCTATACCTATATTATATGATTATTCTTATGCTAGTATATTTTAAAGCGTACATAGTTCCAGAAAGCTATATTATTATTTATTAACCAAAGATTATACGGGCGGGATATCGGGCGAGCAGAATGCAACACACTAAAATATGTTGATTTTGTACATAATGGTCTTGTAACATTGACTTTGAACAAGTGAGTAAGTGCTCGCTTGACAAGGGTCTACCTACCTTTAAATGGTTTGTAGAACATCGAGAACATGCACCCAAATTATATTATAATATGAATAAAATCCTTATTCTTGCATCGAGTCGAAGTAAACGATTAAGTACAACATTTGTAAAATAATACATTTCTTGACTTATATGAATTGGTTACACAAATGAAAAATCAAATCTTATATGTACTACAGATTAATAAATAATACTATTATAAGTATGTATCTTTACCGGACATTGTTTCGAATAATAATTTTTCGCCCCATTGATTGCTATTAAAAAGAAACAAAACTTGGAAATGCGCACTGTTAACTAAGCAACTGGATTCCTTGGACCTACGTAGACAGAGTGTTAACACTTTGTATATTTCAATCTGGAAACGATGCACTACTCAAACGAGCCGATTTATCTTGCCAACAAAAGCAAAGTAGATAAGTATACTTTATGGTGCAGCCAACATATCGTCCGGAGGTTGTTACGGAGTTTATCTACACTTTGGCTTAATACCCTGTACGGTCTCGGAAAAGCTTTTAAAAGGTTCGCTCATCCCTCGAGCTACGAAAGCTCATATTGTAATACAAGTCTTCACGTGTTACACTTTTTTGTTTAAACCTTTACTTTGCCTGTGAATCCGTTTGCATTCCTCATTGAATAGCTTGTAAACTTCGCATAATAATATTGAACCGGTACACACTATAAGTAGCGATATGTAAGCGCGGATGAGTAGAGCATAATTTAATCATTATGAATCAAGATTATTTAGAAGAAAATTAGGTAGGTACAAAAAAAATCGTGGTGGAATGTTAAGATGTGATAATGTACCTAATGCAAAAAATATATACCCTTTTTTTTATTTACAATTTTTGTTTACATTCACACCAAATTAAATTAATGAACTCCGTCACACCTGTAATGTTCGCAGAGACAAGCAAAGATATTTGCACCCAATGGAATACCCAACTAGCTATCAATATAATAATTACTACCGGCTGAACAAGAACGTTGATTAAGATAAGATAATACAAGTACTAAAAAAATATATTTTATGTATTATATATGACGGTACTTTACAGCCTATTAACATTGCCATCAAATTCCTTCATAAAATGATATCACAGGCTATATTTATTACAAAGTACATCATAATCTATAATGTACTCCATTCTCACGGTCACCATGGTTCACGGAACTTATCTCTCACTTAACACTGGTTTGTGTACATCTAGCCCGGGCTTAATCTTGTTGTCACCGTCTAGGTAACCCTGAGCGAAGGGCAAGCAAGCAATGCTTTATTATGTGCAATATTTTTGTTGAGAAATGTAAGGATATTTATAAGTATATTAAATCTGTTGTTGTGTCATAATTAATCAGGAAAAGTGTATAAGAGTTAACAGCTGTTATTTAATTTTGGATAACAAAGATTTTCAATCAACTTTATTGTTCTTTTTTTTTTATTAGAGATTCCGGAAGTATTTTTTCAAATATATTTAATTGTGCTACAGCAGTGGTTTCTCTATATGCGCTGATTTATTAAGTGTCGATAGCAAATGGACAGATATAAGATAAACGACTTAACAAACGTACACGAAGGCATTGTTTGCTAGTCATTCACCTTTTAATTTCTTCACGCGGTATAGATTCTATGAAATGGGATAATTTATACAGCGACAGATATACACTCGTATCCAGTTCAAGGAAAGCTTCATAACACGGCGCTCATAATGCATGAACTGCTGGCATGAGTCATTACCGTGCGTTCATATCTTTGCCAAATCTCCGGCTACGCGCGTTTTATTGTTAAACTTGTTGAGAATTAATATTTAGAATTTGAGCAGACAAAAAAACAACAATTTATTTTTTGTTATTTATAGAAAGTGTTTATTTATACTTTTAAGAACTGAAACGACCGCTTTTTAGTTTAATGATATATAATGTGTAACAATAACAGCATAAAATGTTTTAACAAAGGCAACAGTAGATTATAAAAATGTCGTTAAATAAATCAAATCATTCGACATTTAAAAATGACACCATGTACAAAGTGCAAAAGCCAAACCCTACTGGTACGCCTTGCTTAAAAAAAACATCAATCAAATTTATTTTATATATCAACGTTATCCAAAAATAAAATATATAACAAAATTATTCATCTGTTAAAACATTTTACTTAGTTTTTGTTACACCATATGTATGCGGTAATCAATAAGTTATATGAAATTAAAAATTCAAATGCTGCTATTCTGGGAATATGAGCGAGATGGAAAGAGTACGTTTTTTGTGTGAAGTAACAGTCCGTAATATTTATTGGATTACAACAAACGGGATTCTAATTATACAGAAGTTCAAACAAATCGAGCTCTACATTGTTAAGCTACATCATTGCAGGGTAACCACCGGTAAGTAAGTGCCAGTTCGATTCTGACTTAACCTTGCAACCTTTTCTTCTTACATTGTGTTCGGCCTTTACTTTTTTACTAGTCAATATTCCCACGATGAAAATTGCATAGTATGTTACTTTGAAATACGCTCTACAATCGGTTTATCGAGTGCTTGTAAATTAAAAAAATATGTGTAAGGTATACTAGAAAATCGAAAACAACTTGTATATTTTATAAATCACTACAAACATCACGGACAAATAATTAATGAATGTTAGCTTACATGTTCGCGTAAAGTATACACATTAAAAGAAAAATATTGAGTGTATAAACGATTTTTTTTTCTTTTACTAACGTAGAAGAACATGTTTAATGCAGTGTTAATAGATGTCCCGTTCCCTGTAAATTTTACGATGGAGTTAAAACGTCGTCGGCCAAGATGTAACAATTCGCCGTGGATCGCTTTGTCGGCTCCTTGGAGACGGCACGGACTGTGTAGCAGCCAGCGCCACGAACAAGACTGTTCCTTACTTTTACTGCGCTTCAAATTTATTGAGGCAAATATTAAAGACGAATCGACTGGTTATGAATGTCTTTCTTACGTATTTCTTTTAACTCGCTCAAGGAAAAAAAAATGAAATCTTCAACGCTTATTATAAATAGTAATATGTAACGTTTAAGTATTTGTTATAAGACTTAAGGAGACTTAAGATTTCTATACGTTTCGTATGGAATAAAAAGGAGCATTCCAGTTAGATCACTGATTTGGATATCACCAATCGTATTTTACTTAGAGCACCCGACTAGTGCGCTAACAATAAAAAATATAAATATTTTCATTCTGTTCCACATAGCTCACCAACACACCCATCGGGTGCTCTAAGTGTAATACAGTTAGTGATATTCAAAACAGTGCTCTAACTGAAATGTCCCAATAAAAACACATAATTACAACTTCCAATTGTTTGTTGTCTCATAATTATTGCTCCTGTATAAATTTAATTTATTTGATTATTAACGATTATGAGATTAAATTTCAAGGTTCACGAATCACGAGCGATCCGATAATTATGCTTTTTGCATAACTTATTGGACCAGTTTGGTACTCTGAACGTGGTTATAATATCTTTAAAAAATGTGATAGTGTCTCGTTCTATGTAGATTGGTGCCGCGTACCGTATTGGGTTTCAAATATTAATCAGGGTTGGCACCTCTCTGGTAAGGATTTCAATTCATAATTATTAATAGAATGTTGCTAAAACGTTATTGAAATGTTGATTGCCCCATTAATTTCATCTAAATAAATTATTCCGAGAAGTATCTTCCAACTACCTACGTCCTATCCAACTACCTACGTAAAGTTAATTGTAAAAATTTAGGGCAAGTTGGTTTGAAATAATGTTTATTTTCGCGCTATGGATACGGGCATGAAATTTTTAGTGTGCCGTCTCTGTGATAACTAAGCTGTTATTATTTTCTTTGTTAATCTTAATGAATGGGATACTTAGGTATGTATAGGTTATTTAATGATGGTATAAGTACATACACCCACTCAATGTTTGTGATTCGTTTGCCTAGCAATTTTTATCTTTACAATGTTTGATAAATATGACTGGATTATCAAAGTATAACACAAAGAGCATTTGTTAATTTTATTTAATGGCCAGGTGATGTATATCTGGTGTTATATATTTATACTTCAAGATTTATAGATGCTAGAATCGGCGCCAGCGATTTGAATGGCGGCGTGTCATTGGCGGGCGCCGGGTGCGCGGGCGCATGTGTATTTAGGTCACAGCGGTGCGTGGGCCTAGTCTAGCAACAGCCTGGTAGCCTACCGATTATGAAACTTATTATGAGCACAATTGCTGACATAAGCAATTGTGCTGATATCAAATATTTAAGCAAATCAGTAAGATTACTTATAGACAGATCTACAAAGGGTGGTAAGTCACGAAAAGTAAAGTTTATAATTAAAAATTTGATAGCAAAAGACAACAAGAGACTAGAACCTGTGAGAACCTGTGAGTTTCAACCAGAACACTGTTATTGTTCCCTTCATACCATACTGACTCTATTTTGTTTGATCGGTCGATCGACAAAAAATCCAGTGAAACTGTAGGCAGGCACTTCATTTGTTCAACCGGCTGCGCGTAGCCAAGTGCCAGCTTTAAAATGACTTACGACCGGCTCCAACTTAAAATTCCTATTCAATGAACGTTTCGGTAAAGCGTAAATTAGATTTACGCGTCCGACGCCCGATTCATTCCATCTAAAGGCTGTAAAATCTAAACTTAAAAAGGGGATTTCTGGAAAAGTGCAAGGGACTGAAATAATCATAGGAGGTCTGAGCACAATAGGGCTAGCTCGTCTCAGCTCTGAGGGCACGTATGCTCGTAAATACGACGTCCCTTATTATTAGCAGCCATTGTTCAGGATTGCTCGGGTACAGTCGCAGGCGACAGTGGACACGACGCGTCTCATTAAAGATATTGCGTACCAGTAATTTATTCCAATATTTGCTGTGAGTAATTAATACACGGTGAGTTGGGAGAAAAGTATGCAAAGGGATGATAATAAAGCATCATTGTGATTGAATTATTGAGCAGAATATGGAATATAAATGTTTATCGCTAAAAACGAAGAATCTTCTAAGCGAAAAGAGGGTTTAAGAGCTAGAAATACGTTTGTAGAGTCGCGTGAGTAATTTTTGCCTGCGAGTGTACTCTTAGCTTGACGTCGGATATCCGACACTCGTAGCTTTAATATGCAGTCCGGACCCGACCGTCGCACAATTCAATCCTAAATAAACGCAATCCCGCCGTAATTAGCTATGGAAATGATGAATTCACGAAACGCCATAAAACATTCTGAACACGGCTTAATTAAAATTGTGTGGTTATCAAAGCGCATTCCGAATTCGGTAGATGTTAAATATCGAAGGGAGTATATATAAAGGTAAGTGAATAACGTGTTTTATCTCAGGTAGGGACGGTCGGAGAGACCGGTGGGACGCCAAAATTTGAATCATTCATCTTTTAATCTGACGTATTCTATTGTGGTCGGCCGCCCTCGGTTCAGTGGGAGGCCGGGTTTAAGTTACTACGAATATTTATTGTCCCTCAACATTATGGTTTCATATGGTTCTATAAGATAAGATCATTTACCTGCATATTTAGAGATGTTATCGCACAGTTTTTTTTAATATCGAAACCGTGAATCTACGCATATAACACGTGGAAATACGCACGTTCCATTCGGTATTTTCGATGTTGGCAGTTTTTTTTGTTTAAGAAAAAGAAGTGCCGTTTTGATATATAGCTTCACCAACTTAATACGATCTTAGTTCTAAATTGGGAAAACTAAAAAAAAATTGTGGCTACATAATAATTTATATTTTTTTTTTAAATCTAGACCAAAGAAACCTTAACTCTATAACGTCTTATTAACTTGTTAAATAACATTTAGCGCTTTTGACAAATAAACTAGTGGAAACCATAAACAGGTGTAGATAACACGAACGATTATTGTACAAACATTTAAATAAAAATTCTAAAAAAGCCGTGCGGCTCTCTTGAAAGGGCAGTCGATTAGGGCAGAGCAACAAGAGTGGCTTTTTAACATCCATCCATCAGACACTGGCCACAGATAAGGGCATATACCTGTCACAGTAATAAGTATTAAAGCTTGGATCATACAAAAAAAAAACATGTTACTAATGTTATGGGTTCCGCGGTAGAATATCTTTGCATTCGTTAATTATTATGTTAATAATAAAGTACCTGGCTGTTTCATATTTTCTAGAATATAGTGTATAATTTTATTAGTTATTATTTAATAGGTAAATGTAACAGTCTGTTTTCTTTTCAAATTTTCTTTTTATGAAATTTAATAACTTTTTATATACTAACATATTCTATCAATTGACAATATTAAGATTATTATACAACCATTTCCGCTCTCCCGAACTGTCAAATTACATTATTGCGTTATACGAAAGAACATCATAAAAGTATGTAGACCAACAATGGTAACATTTTGTTTCTTAAAAATAAAGTATTCATATAACTGTCACAGGAACCGGTTCTTGGTACGTTTGGATCAGCATGTGTACAGTCAATGTGAGGTGGCTATTCTTGGTAGTCAATAAATATTGCTATTAATAATGGGAATGCAATGTTCTAGAAGCAATTTTCATCGTAAAGGATTTGCGTGCAGCTTTTACGCGCATAGATTAACATTGTTCCTTGCTTTTTTTTAATATCGTGTTCATTTTAATAATCATCAAATTGAAGTTAAATAGCATTAAAGTGATTTTTAAGGCAGCGGCAAAAAAAAATATTAAAACCAAATATATTTTGGGTCGACTTTTGTATGCAACTGTCCCAAAATCCGTATGTGGCGAGATAGGCATCTTAAGTAAAAAGCTGTGGCGGGGACTAATGTGTATTACAGATACACGGTGCCAGATAAATGTTGTAACTGACAAGTGGGAGCAACTACCTGAATGAAGCGCTCCAATTACTCTTGTTAATATAGGTACATTGCTCTGACATCTTAAGTAAAATATTGAGCAACCAGTCCGCGGCCCGCCATGAATCTCAATATTTTCCCAACTATTAACAAATAATCATAACTACTATACAATAACATATAAGGAACTAATTACGTATGAATTATAAAAATAAATATTCCATTCTTAACAGCCTCTTAAATTTGCACATTACGTTTTACGAGATGCAAAATTACTTCGTAGGAAACGTGACCGTTTATTGCTTGGTGTAATTAATCAATCTTTAATTAGTGAAAGATAATCTTAGAAGAGGTATTACCTTATGATGTGCGATACGCATATTCGCGATAGTTGTAAGAAGCGATTCACTCGGATTGAAACATAATTACATCAAGGATTTCGATAATATAAAAAAACTGCAATTTATTTCTTTGTTGTAGCGTGAAATGACATTTTCTTTAAATAATTGGCCTGATATATGCCAGATATTAATCAAAAATATTCAAAGTACATCTGTACTTACAATTTAGTCGTATTATTATGTAAGTACTGTTACCGCTAAAGTACTTATTCAGTAAATATTATACATTATGATTGAGTATGATTGTAACTCGTAATTTTCACACATTTCAATTAATTATAATAATAAGAGTTAAAGTTAAAGTATAAAACAATGAATAATATGACTTAAGTTTTTAATCATCAAGTTTAGTTTCATTTATTAAGGAATATCTATTTGCAAAGCAGTCTGCCTGATTTCGATTCCAGAGTCGTACGTGTAAAGGTAACAACGCATATAGTCTGAATGTGTGCTAGTCTTTTAAATAGGTCTTGCCTAGGCTCACCCTATTTCTTTGGGATCTAAGAACATCGGCGAAGTATTTTATATCTTCGGTGAATTGTGGGTATAGGTATAACACATTTAACCTTCTCTTCGGAAGACACATGCTTGTGGGTATTTTTTTTCAAACACTTGGCGTATCCATGTATCTGTGCAAACCATTATATTGTGTTTCGATTTCACATTACTTGTTCTGTAGGTAATTACGAAGGGTGCACGTTAAGGTACTGCAGCGAATATAAATCGGAGGTTTCATGAAATATCGCGTCGCAGCCGTGGGCTACGCGTCGCCGCCCTTATCTCTGCCGATACGATTTTATACGATATTCGTTTTTTCTTTTTCTGACTTTTATGGATCGGTTGTTCGCGGTGTATCGATAATTCGCGATCGGCCTTTTATGTTATAATTTCTATACAGGTAGCGATTCCCGGCTGTGTATCGCTCCCGGTGGCTTCTAAAGTGAGTACATTGTACATTTGTGGCGGGTAACTAATGAGTGTGTGCAGGCAATGTATTTAGAAGAGCAAGTTTGAATCCCGGGCAATATCTACGAGTTATTCTAAATATCTACACAAAGAGAACACCCACGTTACTATTATAAAGCTGTTACGGCTGTAAGTTTAAGTAGTATTAGTAAATTGAAGGTATTAAGTGCTTTTTAGAATTTGTGTCAGTTTTTTCAACGCGGTTTTCACTCATGGATAATCAAATCCATCGTTGTGGAAAATCAATCGTTAGTCTAAAAATATAATTAACTGTATTATCATTACAATATGACCATCTGGGTTTGAGCCGCAGGAGTATTTTAGGTTGTAATTTCTGAACAATTATACTTTTTGATAGTTAGTTCTCTGTCCATCTGTTGGGATTATAAGGCCTGATTGCGACTGGTTCTAGCAAAAGTTTCAAGTGTTTCATAAATCGCTCGGGTTACGGCTGATATTTTTTCCTATAAAAAGCGTTAAGCCATACAAACCGGTTGCAAACCGCGTTCACACAGCGAACGGCCGCATCATAACTGGCTACTTTATGCTATTGTAATGGATCTAGGAGCTGCTACTGGCCACAAAAACACTCGCATTGTCTCTAGACTAGTTACCGTATGCAGTCATGTATTTTATATCTTCGCGCGTCGGCCCAGACACTTCCGAGAAAAAATTAAAAAGTCAGTGCCCTTTTTCTTTCTATAATTTTTTTTTCTCACACCTCGGAGTCGGGCGTAGGCTAGGTAAATACAAGAGAACTGTGACAGTTTTCGTACCTCTATATTATTTGTTTAGGATGCCTGCCCGTGTGTACCGAGCACATTGTAAAATTGTTTTACCTACATGTTATACGTCTACGTATACATTTCAAAACTAATACTAAGCACCCATTCTTTTGAGAGTGCAATCGGATAATGATCGCAAAAAATGTAGATGCTGTTTATGAATTCCTGGTGTGTACAACACAGTTTTTGAAAAAGATTCGCAGACGAATTATTCATAATGAGTACAGGGAATAAAATTATTTTCATGGAATTTTATGACTTACAGCTATATTATTACGACACTTTTCTGGTTGGAGATTGTAGCGCCCATGTCCGGAATTTATATAACGTATGGCTTTTATAAGTTTAAAAAAACCGTGTTCGTCGCTCGAGGGTTGAGTGTACGATCGATTGGGCTTATGATGGGTATTTTTTATTATTTTATGTTAATGCACTAAATACGTAGTTACACGGTTATGGCTGACCATAGCGAACTGCGAATTTAAATGAAAGCTGGATACGTGCAAACATGTTTTAATTTATTTGTAAATACTGCCTAGGATTGCAATTACCGCCATTTAAAATTTTAGTGTCTAGGACATTTTAATAGCGTGGTTAAGTGCCTACTCTAAATGCTTTGCAGTTAACGTCACGAGATTAGTTTCATTTCGTATTGTTTATTAAAGTAAGTGAGTATTATACTATGCTAGTTACTGTGTTTTGGAAATTGTCGGCAGAAAACAATATTTGGTAGAGATTTGTACTCGTCTATTAAATTGCTTTGTACAGCAGATACAAAGCAACAGTAAATATCTATTAATAATACATTTGCATTTAATTCTAATCACTTTACAAAAGCACATGTTTCCAAAAATTTGGGATCTTGCATAAAATGGATATACTTATTATAGAGTCGGTGGTAAAAATAAATTAAAAGCTTTATGACGGGTAGTGTCGGCGTTTGTTGTCGTGTCATAACTTGTCGCAGTGAGGCTCGTTACAGGCCGGTAACGTTACACGACAAGCAACCGGACACCTCGTTGCGTGTTGCATGCGCGGTGGGCGGCGCGCGGCGGGCGCAGCGCGAGCGCACCGCAGCACTGCGCCTCCAATGCCCCACCCGACCGATAGCGCACATTCAAAAACTACACCAACATCATGTTAAAGAAAATATAATCTATACAAATAAATAAAATTGGAGTGTCTGTTTGTAATATTAAAATAACCGCTTTTTACTAAGTGACCAGAACAATTTTTTTATAATATTTGTCTGTCTGTTTGTTCCTAGTCTCTAAAATGGCTGGACCAATCTTCACTGGCAGATAGCTGATGAAACATCCTTGTTTCATCAGCTATCTGCCAATGAAAGTTACTTCTGTAACTTAAGCTACTTTTATTTTAGACTAGCTGTTACCCGCAGCTTCGTCTGCTTTTTGTTAAATACCACGCCGACGAAGTCACTGGTAATAGCTAGTATTATATGACGCAGATATTGTAAAATGTAATAACATCGAGTTATAATAATCTTTACTACGAGCATGGGTGGCATAGGTGTAGCTACTCCGTGCTACTACCAGATGATACCTATTAATTAAATAGTAATAAGTAACCAATACAGGTACCGTATATTGTGCTATTAGAAGCAGTTCCAGCACAGCAGGAACAGTGGAATAATCACATAGGTCAGTGTAAATAACATAGGTCACCGGGCGGGCGGCCGGACTAAAAGAAATAAGCTTCAAATTACACACCAGATGTTCATAGATCATATACACAAACTATGGTATATTCGACCATGCCTGATGTAAGAAATATACTGTAAAGTAATCGTAGACACAAGGAACAGTATATATTTTTAAACTTCGTAATGAAATTGGCGTCATTATATCTTTGTTTCACTGCACACTGCACATAGAAGAAAAACGTTTAATTGTAGAGCATTTCAATTTATGACACACAAACATAGAGACAGACAATACCACACGCAACTGAGCATTCCTGTCAAGGTAGTCTTTAACTATTTGCACCCCCATAATTGCCTTGGATACGGTCAGAGTGTGACCACGCGCCTGACTCTACATCTCATATAGATTGTTTAAAAAAGCTGATCAAATTCTAAAAAAAATATTCAATCTAAATTTGTAACTTCCATTAGCTACGGGTAAATAAATTATCGCAGAAATGTCAGAAGTACCAATATACATTTTTCCTCAACACTCTCAACAGAAAAATCCGCGGCAATAAGAAATAATCGGATAGAAACTGCTCATTCCGTTGATACGAGCGGACTTAAACTTGCGTAATCTCTCATTTTATTACCATAATATGCCAATATATTGGGATTAATTTGTATCTAGGTATGTATAAATTTTACCTATGTCAAACATTCATAAAATATGCCGTTATATATTTTTGCCTTCAAGTATTAACACGTGAAATGTTCTGTCAATGTAAAATAGGAATTATATACCTATTAACATACTATAATCAGACGTGGGAAATGTTCAAACTATATAATTAATATAATAAACCAGGTAAGTTAAGGTGTTAGACCCTCCGAAGTTGTAATGACATGTTCAACAACATTTGCGTAGCTTTGTGTGTCGCGAGCGCAAACTAATAATATCATCTACACAGATTCAATCAATGCATCAATTTAGTTGTCAACGTAATGAATCGCTCGTATCCTGACCTGCAAAACGGTGAGCATTGGCGAGCCGCACCCTCGCCTCGTAAATTAATTTTAATAACAGTCCGTGAACTTGTTCTTTTGGCTTAGGGCTATAAATTTTCATTTATTTATTGATACCTAATTATTTAAACTATCCTTAAAAATAACACAACATAACCTTCTAATCGTATCGTTCTGCCCCCGTTCCTAAATCTACCATGCGGCGGAATGCCGGAGAACGAGTTTTATATCCGTCCCGCTCGTTTCTACGGTGTGGCTGTTCCCGTCCTTGTCAGCCTCTTGTCATTTTCTATAAGTTTTTCTAACATTCTCCGCTCGCACCGCCCCCTCTATTTCGGCCAAACGCCTGTCTTATGAGCGATAACTTTTGTTTGTTCAATAGTTATGACTATTGTTTGACACAGCGATGCTTGTTACGCTCGCTTTGAGTGTTTGCTCTCTTAATGAAGCTATGTTACCTCATCCTTCTAATGACACACTACTTACTTGAAGTATATATTATTTAAGTATTCCTCATTACTTGCTCGGTTGCTTGTCGCAAGAGGATGTTTAAGTGGTTTATTGGTTTAATTCGCGTCGATGCTCGGGCGTTGGTATTAGTGCGGTGTCGTGTTCAATAATTAGCAGCAGATAGGAGCGTCGATCGATATAAATTAGAACTTTCGAACTAATAAAATACGACAATACTTAACATGTTCTCCGGCCGCTGAAAAATCTTAATCTAAGCATGCTCCGAGCTGCGGCTGCTTAATGCTAACGAGTTACAAATTAAAAGAGACCGAGACGAGTGGCAGAGGTAACTTTATGGGCTTCGCATGTCTTATATCAATAAATTATTAACTACGCTCCTTGTTTGATTTTACATTCATACTTTAGACTTTAAAGTCTTTGTTTATAGTACAAAGTTAAACGGTGAGCATTCCAACAGGAATTTTGAAATTTCGCTCTTATTACTCGGCATTACTGTTTACTTTGTACTAACGGTTGGACACGAGTATGTGCGAATAATAGCAAGTGAAAAGATATTTGAGCGTATGCGTGGAGAGGATCGAGAATCTTTAGTTTTAATTAATACGGCGGTTCCAAGCTTAGAGTACCTATTCACTATTTTCAATTAGTCTTCGGCGCCGCCCGGTAGCATGTTTTGGACCGTGTGATTTAATGGGGCGGTATTTTGCAAACAATAATTGGTATTAACTATGTTTTTTAACACCGAGGCCTGTATTAAATAGTTGATTATTTAAATATAAGTACTCATCATCATTCATCGCCGGTGTCTAATATTTTAAGTCAAAACATCGTGCTTTATAGCAGACATTGTTTATGGTTATTTCGTCATTTAATAAAATTGAACATTGTTAAGCCTGAATGATTGTGTCTTTCAATTAGACGAGTGAATATTTATTTCCACTTATCGCAAATACTTGGTAAAGAAATAAAAATGTGTATAATGTGCCAGCTGCTCGTAAAGAAGAAAGATGCTGAGCTGTTAGCCAGTACATGTACACACGCAGTCATAACCACCGTTTTCCTTAGTCAAAGTCAAATCGTTTATTCCGTATAAGCCTACGGGGACACTTACAAATTGTCATTTAAATATTGTTTCTTAACTCTACAACCGGATCGGAACGCGACCTCAACTGAGAAGATCCGCCGAGAAACTCAGCGGGCTTTTTTTGTCCTTATATAACATCAAATAATGATTGTCATGGAAATTGGCTTAGGCATAGAGACTTATACTAAAATAGCCGAACGAGAGGCTTGTTTATTGAGTCAGAACTAACACCACTTGCTATAGTAAGTATTATATGTCTTAGCTATAATGTTTGAAAATATATAGGTGTCAAAATAATAAAGTTTGATACATAGATAAATTGTATGAGTCGTGACATGAAATTCCTGTTTGCATGTATGTGAGCCCAAAAAAACTCAGCAACTGTGCTCATAATTTGGAGGACGTGGCTTCGGTTACAATATCCTAATCTCCGGAAGAACTGTTATTTTTTTATTACATTATAGGCACTAACTCTAACTTGATTAAGCGTTTATTAATTGTATCACTTACCGTCTGATGTTATATACCTACAGCTAATTAGATTAATTTATAACTTTTAAAGTGCAAGAGTAGGGTGACAATGTTACGCATCAATTCGGAAGAAACGACGAAAATATATTTATGTCTTCACATATTTATTTCTTATATTTACGCGAATACAAGAAATTGAAATAAAACCAATTGTACGGATTTTATCTCCTTTATATTATGTTTTTACGTTCCCGACGTTTTGGCTGCTTTACAGGAACCGTGGTCACGGGAGGACTAAAGTTATTGACGTCCTATATAGTGGCATAGTTTGAACGGGGGTACCCTCATATGTAATTTTTGTTTGCGGTCCGCTCTACGCAGAAAGGGCTCACAGTGTCTTGCAATGGTGCGCTTGGTTATGGATTTAATCATATTAATTACTGGATCCCCAGTTGGTGGTAGCACCCAGCCATCTTCCCTATTGAAATTAGGTTGTTTTTTTTTATTTCAATAGTAAACGCGATAAAATCCGTAAAATCAGCTTTATTTCAATATTTCTGCCTTGATTAATTGATGATAATCATATGTACATATTTTGTTAAATATATGAGTTCGATGAACTAGTGGACAAGTGGGAAGAAAAGCAATAAACATTTTTATAGGCTATTCCTTGGGATTTAGTTTATGATTTCTTCTTGATGTTACGTAACTAATGTCAAGCTTCACCATTTATTATGGTATTTATAAAGTTGTTTGTTTATGTTCCACTATTTCATGGACACATGGCACCATCGCGAGGTTCTTTACTAAAGAAAGCAATAAAAAAATGGCATGGGGCTCAGGAAGTGGTTGAAATAAAACTGATAGGAATTGCACCGAGAGCCGCTCAAGTTAATGGCTTACAAACAAATTAACCAATTCTTGTTATCTAGTTCAACAATTATTTGGGTGTAGGCTTTTTTCAGCGTATTCAGTTTGATCCAGCAGTCATTATGACAAATTCGCCATTGCAGGGGGCGCCTGCACCCAAATAATTATTTAACTAGATTTCAAGAATTGGGTCTTGACGACTTTTGTTGCTTACCAGGCATGTTTCATTTGTACAGCAATTAGGATGCCACAAGTAGGGAAAGAAGCGACCACTATTTTGACTGTCAGCTGAATACTGATAATATTTTTATTGCTATCGTTACTTCACGAAGAAGAATTTTTAGTAAAAACCATCGTATACACAACACAACAACACAACATTCGTGGCGTTTAGCCCCAATAGATAATACTTGTGCTGACGCCTATACCTACCCAGCAATCGACTAATAATCACCATCCAATCAAAGGTAAGCTATTAATTATTTAACTCGACGACGTTTTAGCGTTACAGTCTCAGATTCACAGCGGGCGTGTAGAAAGACGCTTCCGTTGTGCGCGTGCGCTTTCACGGAACGGGCTTCGTGGCCAATCGCCTTTTATGCGTGATCGTAAATCTCACGACAAGTTCTTTATTATTAAATTATTCAATGTGAAATATTGCTAGTGATAGCAGTATGTTGTGTTGCAAAACAGAAAACACTTACCTTGTTATTTGTCAATATAATATTGAAGAATTTATTAATGGTTGTCTTTGAAATAGCAGAATCAATATTACGACTAACCCCCAAATTTATAGACGTTTTATAATAGTATCAAACATCATATAGTACTGCGCTCAAGAGTTTCGCTTTGCGCAGTACTAGATGACGTTTGGTAAAGTTATAAAACGTCTATAAATTTGGGGGTATGTGTTTAAACATCTGTTCCGCAATAAGCTAATAAACTCTTTCCACAAATTATTTTTCTAATATTACCTTTACCAAATCCGAAAAATAAGTTGCAAATAGGCACAATATGAAACAGGTCTCAAGAATGATAAATATCCGCGATGCTTGAACTATGTATGTGACATCGAGTCGATAAAAGTAATTATGACAGTTAAAAAGCGGTTATTTAAATCTAATAAAGACGAAATGATCTATAAAAAATCTTGAGATATAAACATGATCTGAGTTCGGGCACAAAAATTAGTTTCTTAATCAGAATGCCACGGTCATTTCGAATATTTATGGCCTCGTCAGGGTATTGGTGTTTGTTTCCTTCATCGGCGAGCAGGTAACATTTCTAGAGACAGCGGGGGGTGTCTGGGGCAAACTTAAAAGATGCAATGGACGGCCACTATGCGGTCTTATTAGTTACATCGTATCAAATTTATTAGTG
This sequence comes from Pheosia tremula, assembly GCA_905333125.1. Classification (NCBI taxonomy): domain Eukaryota; kingdom Metazoa; phylum Arthropoda; class Insecta; order Lepidoptera; family Notodontidae; genus Pheosia; species Pheosia tremula. The sequence continues at coordinate 4,680,178 of HG995404.1, read as the reverse complement.
TGGGACGAATAAAAAACCATAGTTACACGCGTTTTGTTTATGTAGATTAATAATCTATATACATAAAAAGAAACTTGTACTGCACATAAATGAAGAACAACGGCCAAATAATGTAGGTTGGCTTGGTACATATAGCATAGTTATAGTGAGTAACTACCAAAGTAATAAATTAACATTGGTTAATTTTAAACGAAGGTACCTACTTACTATAAAATATGACACTTCCAATCTATTAGAAATTAAGCGGTACCTACTCACAGAATGTTTAATTTTCTTAGTTCTCTTATAGATAAAACGATCAAATGAAACTTAATTAACAATTAACGGAACTGTATTAGAATTTGATGACAGTATTAGCATCTACACTGCCATATTAAATCTGCGTAAAAGTAATCGAACTTAGAAATTCCTAATCACTCGCGTACAGTAACTTACAAGTTAAGTGCCGGTACATACATACGTAACTACCTATTTATTTTTGTATAAAATAGTACAATACAATAATCGTAATAGTCACATAAACAAATGCGTTTTATTGTAGTTCATAAAAATGTATATGCCGCTCGTGGCGGCTCCCCCATCTGTTTATAGGGTACCTCTGTAAATTATGTTAGGGCAGGTCTTACCTGTGCCTCGCTGTGGCATCAATTAGGTGCGTTTCAACCATTATTTTCGTCGGAGTTCTATTCGATGACTCGCCTCAACTTTTGTCGCGTGATTGCTTTTTGATGTGGCGATAAATGTGACTTATGCGGTTTTGGGTTGACGCCGAATACATTTGGGTAATGATGGGTTTGTGCAGTATAGGCGGGCCGACCGTTTAACGTGTGAACGTTATTTAACCTTTTTTGATGATGCAGACTGACTTTTGCTCGTGTATTATTTGTGTGATTGAGTACAGTAAACATGCAATGTGTTAATTAACATGAAATTTTATTGCATCGTTTGTTACTTCATTAGGTATACGAATCTATTAAAAACAATAATACCAGCCCTTTTTAATGTCTCAGTGTTTGGCACGGACCTTTCATTAATGCTAGGAGGATTAGGCAGTCCACCACGCTGGCCTAGTGCGGGTTGGCGAACTTAACACATCTTTCGAGGGGCTCTCAGACATGAAGTATTATATTCCTGACGATGTTATCCTTCACCGTTTACTAAGTCATAATCATGGTTGAAATGAGATTCGCACTTGAAATCCAAAAATCCCAGAGTTACGAGCCGGCGTATGTACCTGCGATCCTCGTTATCGAGGCAAACGTTCTACCATATTGTCTATCACCGCTTTTTTTAGGTATACGTATATGCACATATAATTTTCTGTTGGTGTATCCTAAATATATTTTAACTTATTCATTGCATAAAAACAAAAAACTAAAAAAATACTTATTAATAGCACATTTAAAAATAAAATAAAAATAAAATTATATACACAAAAAATTAATTAATTATAATAATAATTATTAATTATATAATATATAATTAATTCATTGCATTATTAGAAATTAGTTATATCACTAGGCTGATAGGACAGTTCTATTGCTACATAAAACTTTATTTTAATACAAAACTGTTATGTTTCAGGTACGCATATCTATATTTTAGTGAAGTCACTATTGAGCGGTGAGTATAATAAACATTTTGCATCTTAATAATGCGTCCAAGCTGGCCGCATACGCTCAACACACGATACAATCATAGAACACTTTTCAAACAAAAAATATTTTAATTCACCGACGGGCAAGAGCTTCATTCCTGCATGCCAGCGTGCCCTCAGATAGATCGACTCAACCTAGATCGCCGTTGGCTAAGAAGCATTCAGCTACTAGTCAATCTTGGGCAGGCATGCGGCGGCCATCTTGGATCCGCGGGCAGACCGACGGCGGACGAGAAGACGATCCGACTGTAATTGCAATGCTATTCGCCGCTAGCCGTTTTTTTAAGAACAGATAGTAATACTGCAAACTGAGCTTGATACCGTCGTGGGTTGTATCCCTACCCGAATACCACACCCTCTTGGCATACACGTAATAATACCTTGCTCTACCTTTCATTATCTTAATTACCTCACATATAAAATTAATTAAATTATTTTAAATGACTGTAGCAATCTATGAGAAAAGTTTATGCGGCTATCACGCTTGATACATTTAGGTTAAGTATCTATTTAAGTACATTTAGGAACATAAGCCGTTGCACAGCCATTCAAACCCTGAAGTGCATAATAAACAGTAATAGAATAACAGTAGAGCACGGTATTGATTGGTTCATTATCAATTAGGTTTTGCAATGTAACGAGGCAGTTAATTTTAATCGATCTGTTCATGACTTGGACGTGTAACTGAATACGTAATATGTCTGTTATTCGTACACTTTATCCAGAGGCGGATCTAGGATTTTGTTAATGGGGGGGGAGGTGCAGTTTTGTTTGGCTGTGGGTTTTTTTTGGGAAGGTGTTGAGGCCATTTTACCTATATTTCTAAAAATGATTATGGAAATTGGTCGCAATAAAGTACTTCAGGTAATACGTAGCAGTGATGGCCAAGTTTGACGGCCGCGCATATTGGATACAGGGTGTGTAAGTTCCAACCCAGGCTTTTCATATTATATGTCATCTCATATTCAAAAAAGTTTAACAGTTGCTTTATGTTAAAGACGAATATTGTGAGGAAATGAGCATGTTTCATAAGACGTGTTAGCTGACCTGCACTGATGCAGAGTGCATGACCAAATGCCCTTCGCATTGGGAGAGAGTGTGGCCAGTATATAGCGATAGGTTCCCTTATTGCATTGCATACAAAACGCCAACAGTAAAATGTAGGTGCACTACAGTGTACCTCAGCCTACGCCTTCAATATATACGCAAGACGTAAGTCACGTAAGAGTACAAGTGTTAAAACGGGCATACATTAAATTCCCAGTTTGTAGACAAATGGCCGATAGAAATACAAGATAGGAATTCTTTATAGAAAACGCTTAGATTTTAACTATTATGTAAGGCACGTAGGCCACCTTAAATGGTTTGTAATTGTAGGTGCTTGTGTGGAGCCTTTTTGCGGCCGTGATTACTGTCGCTACGATCCGACACCAGCTTTTTGCCGCCTCCGAATGATATATTGCAGGGCTTAGAACTTGTGAACTGTACGGTGTTATTTATACTCAACCGTCAATATCCGGCGTATGGACATATGAGGGCATAGAAATGCCAGGAATCCCATACACATTCCAATGGCAATACATATTTTTATTTTTGTGAAATTGCGTGTATAAAATATGTGTAGTTAAACATATCTTTTTTCTTATATTTACGCGAATACTACACATTGAAATAAATCGAATTTTACAGGTTTTATCGCGTGTATATTATGGGAACGTAAAAACACATAATATATACGCGATAAAATCTGTAAAATCAGTTTCATTTCAATGCAAAACATATCATCATAGTTATTAAAGCTATATTTGTTTGAGAGATGCGTAGCCTCGAGTATCTCCAGAACACCAGCATTAACAAGTTGCAGGTAGTAGCAGAAAGCAATATCCAAGACTAAATTGCAGAATTACCGTAAACCACACAGCGAGCCGAACAAACGCACGATTGCAACATTGTTACCGACTATAGGTAGCACGATAAACGCTAGATCAATTAACACACCTAATTCCGATAGCCGGCCGCCAAATGCGGCAACGTTGTTCGGTAACGTAACTTTCTTGATTTCCCGCAAGGAACCGGTACAGGCCACTTTTACCAATAGCTTTACTTTAAATTAAGAACACAAATACATTTATCATTCGCCATTCGGAACAATGAGAGTAATAATTTATGTGTGCTTTTCTAGCCCACTCGGGACATGTTCGTTATGTGCGAGACAGATTTCAGATCTTTGACGTTTGTACATAGATTATAATCGCATATATGTAGTTGTCGAGAGTATGTTCGTTTTGTTTGACTTGACTCGTTTCAATAAGGCTTTTGTCTGATTCGTTTTAGATCAGAACTATATTCTTACTGAAGACCAAATAAGAAATGATGGAGGTTTAAATTCTACCAACTTAAAAGATCAATCGTAATAATATTATTGTAACTAGTATTTGTTCTAAAAGATATGCTTACCTAGCTTTAAAATTAAATAATAATACATTATGTTCCACTGAGCTAAGTTGGTCATTACAGTCGAAGCGGGATTGCAGTCGAGAGTGTAATTACTAACTGCTCACGCGTGGCATACGACGTTTTTCAACACACTCGTAAGAAAAAAAATATAAAATTTTATAAAGGCACGCTGTATTTGTGAACATGGCCACAAAACAAAAATGCAGTCGTTTTTTTTCGCAACTCGGTTGTAAAAGAAGCATAAAACAGCCTTAATAAAAATATAATTAATTGAATATTTTGTAATGAATGGTAGAAATAAAATGATTATTTATCTTATTTTAACTAACTCAGTTTATTTAATCACATAAATAGTAGATGTTTTAGACATGAAACCTCTTTGCCAACATTAAAAATAAAAATGTGACGTTTATAACGTAATACAAAGTGAAGACCACGCGTGTGTAAAAAGCTACATTATGAACCTAATTTCGGTGCAATAAGAGCCACTTTACGAGCAAGTATGTTGAAAACAATATTACCTACCCATTACCAATCAATTAAGTTATCAACATAGATAAATATAATCATGAGATATTTTTTAAACATTTCCTGCGCCTAACTCTGCCTTCACATTAATATATAATAGGTATATGTGCTTGTTCACAGACCTAAATACATGTCAAAATTAATAAACTTTTTCTGGCATTCGCATACTTATAAGTCAACTGTAACGATAACCAACATTAAGCCTTATACAAAAGGAAGTAGGTTGTTTTATCTGGATCACTAGATCGCCGTTGTCGTTCGTTTAATTTGATTTTATACATTTAAATGTATCAATTTCTATTTGAGACACCACATCTACGGAAGTCTTGGGCCAGATTAACTGTAGCGTGTAAAACAAGTGTATAGGCACTGTGAGAGTAGAGAGTTACACGTCGCACTGGAGGTCCATTTCCAAATGAATTCAAGTGTTCCATTCAATTCCGCTTATCTCCGCCGCAATGAATCAAACATTAGTTTTATAATACCGAAACATTCGTTTAGCACAATTAATTATTCAAATAAGTTGCGAATTGATAATCGACTCATTCGTTATCGATAAACGTATTTCTATAAATAAGTACATTATTTACGATAAAACCCGTTTTATAGGTTTAGACGGAGCATCGGTATTAATGTTACGTGGGGAAATAAAATTGTATACTAATGAGTCAGCGCATTTAATTTTTGAAGTCTAAAAGAATCATTTTTAGGCGTAACCTAAAACTGTATATTTTACGCGCAGCTCTCGAGCGATAATTTGGATACGAACCCGGCCGTCTGGCGAGCTAACGTGGCATTTATGATTTATAATCCGGCCCCCGTCGGGATCTTCTGAGGGACACGGGATTTTAAAATAATTTTGATTTTAAATTGGAAACAACTGATTAAACTCAGGTTTTATGCGTTGGGACATTCTGAGCGGTTGCTACGCTAGCTACGATGATTTTAGACCTTATATCACTGAATATAAAGAAAATATGGTTGGAATAGAACAACATTAATGTACTTAGTTGTCGTGTAGTGACAAACTGTTCAACAAGGAAGATTACTATTATCCGCGTGCGTCGAGCGAGGAAAGTGCGCCGAGTTGACAAACTAGCGATGATGCCCGCATTATGTGTCCGAGTGAGCGTTTAACACGACCGGCGCTCTCGCCACCTAATTACGACAGTCACGCTTCAACTAAGAAAATCTTTTGTGCTCTTTTTCCGAGCGTTGAGAAATGTAACAAAACGGGTTGAGGAATTTTTTTTCGTCGGAATGACTTTTAGTGTCACGGCTTCGACCGGTGACGGTTTAATGAGAAAGCTTTGTGATCGCTGAGCCAGTCGACTCTGTGTCGAATTGTCGCTCTGATGTTCTTTCATGTTTTATTTTACAAGGATCTCAGTGGACGTACACGGAATCCTTAAAGCACTTACAAGTAACCGTAACATAATGGTGTTACTAACACATCCGCATCGTTTCGAGGATATTATGATATTTTGTGCATAATTTTAAAAAGTTAATTGAAGGTCGGGTACACTCTTACGTCGTCCCATGTATAATTATTGATAAGTATGCAAAAATATTCTTCCAAAGCTATAACTTACCGCAAATATGCTTCGATAACACAAAAGCCGAGATATATAAAAAGAGATTGATATAAAAAAATATATAAAACCGGTGTGATTTCATATCAGTCCAATTGAGCGTCTCCAAAATTGCGTTGCATTGACAATTACATATATGTGGGGAAGGCAAGGAACTTGTAATATCATATTAACGTCATCGAGAAAACATGTTGTCACTGTCATTCTAAATTATGATATCAGTGGTGCGAGAGGGATGGGAGACGGCCGTCGTTACCGATACGCTACGTAAAAATATCGTCCATGCGTCCATAACATTCTTAAGTCCATTAATTATTTCTCTAAGATCTAATCTCGTAACGAGGGTTGATGTAGAAAATCAGTATTTAATTTAAAATGATTGCGCGAAACACCGTTAACTCCTTCAGGTTAACTGGCATCCATCAAAGGAAATTCTATGAAATTGGCCATTGTGTTGGCTGAGCTCATAACTCGAACTAGCTTAGAGGGATCGCTCTTTAACCCTTCACTCGCTTCGTGATGTCGCGCCGACCCCGGGCGAATCTATTTTACCCATCATAATCGCCGTTTTCAATTTACGGTGGCTTCCTACGTATTCTATCCTTCAATGTACACCGCCACTCATTTCTAAATATGGTTTTTAATTTCATTATTTTTGAGAAATGATACGCCATTTCTGTTAAACATACAACCTATTATAAATTTACTAGCGGCTAGAATGCTTACACGCTTTGTGTGTACGTAGAAATACAATATTAAATACGACACACGAATACCATACACAAATAGGAATTACATTAAATAAACTCAGAAGCATTCCGATACACACGGGAAGTATAGAAACCTTATCAATAAGGCGACGGGGAGTCCGATCATATCGCTCGTTGGCTACAGGAACATCTACACACAGAGCTATGAACACACTTGCCCATCGCCCTGTTTCGAAATCGTGACTGGAAAAATATTATAGCATCCATTCATACGCATTTATGTTAATATCTATTAGCCAAGTGTCGTACAGCCACGGTCTCAAGATTGAATCAATTCGATTTCTCTTACCCAAAAATGTCTTGACTCAAAAGATCTTCTAATGTACAATGTAACTTGTGTTTATTCGTTATATTTAATACTTTTAAACACGCTTACACGTAATTAGTGAGGAAACAAGATGTTTGGGTGACTAAACTTTCTCAGAATCGAGGAGATGGTTTATGATTCTGTGGCTTAGTGGATCGTGAACAAAGATGGCGACCGGGAAATTGTTATTGGTAATGGTCGAGCTTGAGCCGGCTGCCGAGCGCCGCGTTGGGATGTGATTCATCAATTTTTGTTGGTCTACACCATTTCTGAGATTTTCCCTCGATAGGTAATGTAACTTGGAAGATTGTAGCTATAAGTTACTTGATATATTGGCGAGTTCAAGCCTATGTGAAATTCAGAAAATCCATTCAGTTGTCCGTTCAGTTTACTACAATCGGAAACATCCTAAAAGCTTCGAAAATGTATTCACTTGTTTAAAACCAAATTAAGCACTGATTGTTTTTAAATAATACACGTAGTAAAACTTTTATAGTTTCAACCGTGATCTTGCTTTTTAACTTGAACCTTCCTGGGGATGGGATGTAACATTAAAATAAGTAGAGGTGGCGTCAAATTACTTTAACAATCCCGTTTTGCATTGCTTAGTTAAGTGTGAGTACTTGAAAAGAATGCAGGATTGCAGTCATGTTTTAACAAGCATTGTCTTTTGACTTCGTCTATGCTAATTCTGCCTGACATTTCGTACAAGAAACTTTTAACCGCATATTTAAAAATATGTTTGTGCTAACTTATATATATTATATATATATATATATATTTAGTATGAAAAAGTACCGATTCATGAGCTTTTATTGATACCGTATGATCAATGAATGCAGCATAATACCTTTAATAGATAATTTATGCTATAAAAAAGACTAGGCAGAAAAGAGCTGTGCATAGCACGATATGTAGGGACTCTATATTTGCGTCTGGTAGGTTATCCATACATATCCCATTGAAATAAAACTAATTTGAATAAATCCGTTAAAAGTAGTTTACATAAAATAAAAGCGATAAAATCCGTTAAAATTAGTATCGTTTCAATGTGTAGTATTCGCGTAAATATAAGAAATCCATACATACATATCCCTTTGAGTGGGACGGTCCTGCTCGCTTCATGACCAAGGTCGTAACGCGATCACAGAAAATATAATATCGTTACGAAGCTCCGCTACCGGTTCCTAGAAAATTATGTCGGCCGAGTGACAAAATATAAACGACAACGCTTTGTTTGAGAGCGCTAATTAAATTAACACCTGCTGAGGTCCGTTGGGAAATAACTAAGAAAGAACAGGTGATTTTGTTTATGATTGTACCGTTTCTTTCGGCTGACTTCGCTCTAGCTAGGCGGCTAGTACCTGATGGCTGCAATAGAATAGCTCGCTTGATCATAAAAACTAACGATAAAGAATTCTGAAACTATGATGTTTCATTATGATTTCTTATATTTACGCGAAAACTACTTATTGACATAAAACTATTTTTTTCGGATATTATCGCGTTTATTACAGTTCAAACTATGACACTAGGACGTCATCCACCTCAGTCCTCTCGTGACCATGGTTGTTGAAGAACAGCCGAAACTTCGGAAATGTAACACATAAAATAAACGCGATAAAATTCGGAAAATTACTTTTATTTCTATGATGTTTGCTTTCAATCTATAGAAACTATATGCCATCAATGTTAACAAACATATAAATTAAATGTATAAGCAAATTTATTGAAGATGTTTAGAAGGAGGCTTGACTTCCATATTTCTACAATTAAGCACAATGACAATCGTAGAGATATACACCTCTAGTTAATGATTTTGCCACAACCAAACACATGACATATCACATACTACAATAAATATAGAAAGAAAATCCCAGATTTGTTTAAGAAAATGGGGAACCATGATCATGACTTGACTTACAAAAATATACAATACATTCCTGAAACATTCATCATAAGTCATTTACTTCATGCTAAACATATTCACGTCACTTATCACTATAAATGTAATAGCGCGATGCGTTTGCGCCGGTGGTGTTGGTCATGGTGGAAGGAATTTTGCAGTAGCACCAACACACCCAACACTCAACGTCAGTAGGTAAAAAGGTGCCAGCAAATATAATGAAAGGAATGGTGTAGCGAAGCCACAACATCCATATTGATTGAGATGTCAACGATTATTATTATTAACACTGCGGTGCGACACAACTTTTCTAGATATATATCTTATCCACATACAACAGGCTACAGGCTCTACAAGGTGGTTTTTAATTAGCATTGACAAATTATGTGAAAGTGAAGCAAGGTGAGGACGAACAATAAGAACAGCAAGTGCATAGTCTTTTAAATCATGAACGAATAGTATGTTACGGATTACCAAAAAAAAATGCAGAATTGGTAGGTACTGCGCGAGTACCTACAACAATCCACTCGTACATTATTCCTAAATATCATGGCTCATTAGGTGTTAACTTTATGCCATTCTTACACTTACAACAGCCACCAATTGCATATATTATATATCTGTGTTGTATTGGTGTTAACATTTGTTGGTGAACAAAAAAATACCCATAGCACATGTACGCAAAAATAACATTCTTTATTTAAAGAGCAACCATGCAGTTTGTTGCCGCTTCTCTTCCATAGGAACGGAATTCTGAGCGAGCCATAAAATAAAACATATTCTTTTAAACTTTTCACAAAAAAAAACTGATTCAACAACCAGTGCTTCGGTATAACCAGAGCTTAGGAGTAGCTGAGGTGGCAGGGTTCACACGCGGCCCGCTACACTATCACGAAAAGCTATTTACCACCGACACACTTCTGTCCATCTGCGAAGATAATAAACTGCCACAGTGCTCGCCTGGTTGGCTTGTTGAGTGTACATCACGACACCTTAGCGCGAACCAATAATGATTCAAGCACCTTGTCATTTTTTGCGGATTAATCTGCTTATTTTAAACAATTATATTATAAACTAGTTGCCCCGACCGACGTGGTTCTGCCCTTTTTTCCAATTTTCAGGACTCTTTCAGTATTAATTACGAACATTTTAAGAAAAAATTGCCAAAGCGATCGAGCCGTTCTCAAGTGATGCCCACACTATCAAAGAGCAATTAGTTTTGATTTATAAAGATGAAAGTAGTGAGGAAAATAAAAGCTAGATACAACAATAACAGCCTCCCTTTTTCTCGTGTTTACTACGTTTACTTAACTTTGTGAATATACAGTCACATACTTCTGCAAACTGCAGATCAGCACAGATCTAAATTATTGCCGATTTGTGACTTTATGATTTAATTATACGACTAAATTCGCTATAAACTATTTTCCATTTATAAAATTGTTATCTATGGTTTCGTTAACTCCCCAGCGACTCGTGCGCCCCCGGGCGGCACCTATTGCGAGCTGTCTGTGCGCCCCTCGGCTAAACTCGGAAATTAATCACGCTCCATTAGCAAAGCTTCCTTATATGGGACCCGTATTATAAAACGTTTACTGTTTTAGTTTCGAGAGTAACATACATGAAAAATAATAAACATTAATAGTTACTTAGTGGTTTTACGACAGTAGAATGGTATGAAAATAATTATATGGTTCTGAAAAGCTCAGCATCGTCTATGTTAACTAATGAAACGCTCTTAATTCAAAGTAGATATAAAAAGCAAATAAGCCATATCTGTAAATTGATTTCATATTGAAATAATATTAAATTTACGGATTTTAGGTTTAATACGTTCCCGACGATTTGGCCGCTTTACAGCAACCATGGTCACGGGAGGACTGACCCGTGACCATGGTTGCTGTAAAGCGGCCGAAACGACGGGAACGTAACAAACAAAAAATAAACACGATAAAATCCGTATCATTAGTTTTATTTCAATATCTGCATGTTTAGTTTTTACCTACTATTATGCGATCGACGATGATTATAAATATGAAATCGCTAACCGCAGGCCGTGTAGCGTGCTGCCTTTTGATTCTTATTGCACACCCTTCTGGTCCTTGTTCCACCGCCATTTGGTCGTTTTTGCGGCGCAGTCACTTTGATTCTTGTTGCGTTGTCTGTAGTTCTTTTGCGGCGTGACAGCGCCATCGCGTGCGCATCTTTATTGGGAACATTGAAAGACGCCATAAATCTAACCAGTCGTGTAAAAATACCATTAAATATAATAATTTCGACTTGCAGATGGGCAACCGTGTCAGTAATTGATATTATGTGGAAAGTGTTTTATACGTGGAAAGTTGTTGCTATAGAAACTGTAGAGAATATCTACAAAAAAAATCTGTTGATAGTTTATTTAACATGATCTGGTCGATAAATTAACGATAAGCGAACACACCATAAAGTTTCTATCTTTATTTTTTAAGAAACTTCATATCAATTGATCTTACCTTATCAAGTTAACATTACTTACAATGTTAATTGAAATTACACGCAACACACGTACCAATTAAGAAACTTAATTGAATAATGGAACTATATAATCTGACGATTTAATTTAGTGAAATTATGTATTTTAATGAAACAATTGGAAAACATTTGTCACTACAGTTAACAAGATACATCCGTTGCCCAACTGGTTTGTAAACATAAACGTTACTTGACCCGATTAGAAAGTCGCTTATCTGCGATAGAGATGAAGATATCGTGCGACTTTTAACTTCTTATACACTCAATTATGATCGTCATGAGAACAGACGAGATCTCATTAAAAATAATTTGGACGTGTTATGCTAAACTCTAGATAAAAATATTATGCTATAAACAATGTAACGTAGGGCTCGGAAATTTATTTCTGCTGCATTCGTTGTATCGTAATGATATCCAATCTTTAATATTCTATGAAAAATAACACGTCAGTACATTAAAATCTCAAACGTAATTACACAAATGTTGATTAATGATTTAAAAGGATAAGATAAGTTTTACGAGGAAGTATGAAAAAAATCATCTGGTTTATATTCTCATATCAGTAATGCATGACTATTCATGCTACAAGCAAAATAATTAGTAAACACAGGAAGGAAGCAATTTTTGACACATTATACTCTGACTCGTTTTATATCGTTAGCTTGTTTCTATAATTTAGTATGGTCTTATCTTATAAATGGAACATAATTTAAGAGTTCTACCTTTTTTATAGCTAGATATAATGTCAGATAGCTCCATTAAAAGTATGATAATACGCGGATAGTAGATAAAAAATAAAATTTAATACATATTTTGAAAGTAGGTAAATTATTTGCCCCACTGTTGTCAGGATGTTGATACGTGCTTCGGAATAAAAATGTCACTCAGTTACTTGACCGGTAATATTTTTGTTTTTCACACGACCACTGGACAGAGTAACTGTTGAGTCAAATTCATACGGCCGTAACAGCGGCAGTTAATTTTTATCTGATGTAGAAAGAGAGACATTTATGTAGGTACTGATGAGTCACGTTGCGTCGCGATGCTCAATTTGTAACTAGTTTAGGGAACCTGTTTGATATGTGCTCCCTAGGTCCTACCGATATAGCTAGCTCCTTCATAGCTGGCTCACATCTCTATCTATTGAACACGGGATAGTGCTGTGACGTTTGCAATTTATTTACTCTGAAGTCAATCGACATGTGGCACAGTCCAAGTTGTAATGTAGAGCGGATGCGATGCTGTGGTACACTAAACTTGTCGCTTGAGATTCGTTGCGAGACATATCTAGATATCTGATAAGATTTTTTTATGAATATCATCGTCAGTTCTATGAACTTGTTAACAAAGCTAGAATGAATTAATTTGTGCTTGTAAACCTATGCCTATTTTTGGCAATGCCTTTCGAAGCCCACGTGTAAAATTTATCCAGAAGCCCGTTCACTCCCGAACTATGTAATACTTTCTTGATATATTGGGCTGTGTGTTATCTATCCTCGCCATGACCACTATTCGCAGACGGTCATTAAGGCGTACGACTCAAGTGGATTAGCCAGGACAAAATTCTATAAATAATAATTGAACGAATCGTCATAGAATTTAGTAGATCAGTCCGGAACGCACATTATAACAATTGGTATTTTATTGTCCTTTATTAGTAGAAAAGTAAACATAAAATATTGAAATAAAACTAATTTTACGCAGTAAGTACATGACACTGTAAGCACTTTCTGCGTAGATCGGACCGCAAGCAACAACTAAATATGAGGGTACCCTGGTTCAAACTATGACACTATAACGTCCAGCCGAAACGTCGGGATCGCAAAAACATAAAATAAACGCGATAGAATTCGAAAAACTATTATTAATTTTAATGTGTAGTATTCGCGTAAATAATACTAATAATCAAAATATAAAATATATTAAAGTCGTCTAGGTTTGGATAATTGCGTCATTCGCTTACAGTTTGAGTCGAGTTTCTAGAATGTATTATACATCACTAAAACGCCGTAAGAGTGGCTAGGCTAGTAATTAGCGTTCTGCCTTGATTTGTGGCGTTATCGCGGCGGCGGCTTGCCTGACTACGATTTATTGAGCCGTTTAAAAGGCATATGCTGTTATAGCCATTGTCAGTCTTATTAGATTCACTATAAAATAATCCCACACATACGAAGTAATTTATATCTAGTATTTCTATAACCGACTTTTAATTTTATTCAGAGCTACACATTAAAAGGTGACTGGCATCAATCAATCTCTGAACAGAAATAATACTAGTGAGGTACTTACATTATTTAAAATTTATTCAACGATTACTCGAAAATTTTAAATGAAAGCAAATTTAGCTAATATAGTAATACCCGCCCTTTTTAATGTACCACTACTGGGCACGGGCCTCCCCTCAATGCGAGGGGGATTAGGTCATTGTCCACCACGCTGGCCCAGTGCGGTTTGGCGGACTTCACACATCTTTCGAGGGGTTCTCTCAGACATGCAGATTTCCTCGCGATGTTTTTTTTTTTTTAGATTTCCAGAAATACCAGAGGTGCGAGCCGGTGTTTGAAACTGCGATCCTCGTTACCGAGGCAAGCGTTCTACCAACTTGGCTATCACTACTATTCTCATAGAAATAATATTTTCAAGACCCTGGTTAGTAGATAGACAATGAGATATGAAGTAAACATCAGTTTGTATAAAGACATTAAATTATAATGAAAGAATTAACGTAATAGGCGCACGGTAACACGTCGGATAACGTAATAACATGTTTTCGACCAAACTACCGGACATCGTGGGTACTAACATTGTTTCTATTCTTTACATTTTGTATTTCAATACCTACGTCTTTCGTTTATGGGAAAACAACAGAGAAAAAATATACTTGGCTATGAGGTAGTTTTTTTTTCTTTAAGATCTTTACGACAGACACTGACAATCGAATGTTATTTTAATGGCATAGATCCAACACGTAAAGGTCCTTTTAGATAAATTAAAATTAGTATTACTTTATATTTAATTATATTTTAATTATGACAATGTATATTATATGTAAATGTGACTTACCACGGATATCTTCGAAACACCTAACGCGGAGTAGAGACCTTTGTGTTAGGTGCAAACTATGGGTATATTTCCAAAACTATTAGAAAGCAATAAATTCCTATCAAAGCAAATTTCAGTTGTTCGGATCGTCCATTCTCGAGTCAACAAATAACGAACGGTGGGCAGATGATATCTAGGCAGATTCCGGGTACACTGGCTGAGTCTCAATGCCTAACGGACGTCTGCCTAGACTTGGTAGTGCTGCGTGACGGCTGGCCCGAGTCTGTCCTGTCACTCAATCTTTCAGGCGATTATAAGCCACCTTTTACAAATAACTGCACTGATACAACGACATTTAACAAAATGGCGTTCTATAGTTGTGACAACTGTATTGATGGCGCTGAAGAGTATTATTATAGTTACATTAATTATTGCCAAAAGTCTTGCGAAATGCCAGCCCAACATTGTGGGCAACACTAGATTTTATAACATCAATTTATGATAAAGTACGTACTTTGCAACTTGTAGTCGAAATATACTGATCTATAATAGTAGCATAATATAAATCCGTTTACTATTTGGTCTTTAAAGTATACTTGTAGTTAATAGCGAAACAACGCAATACATCAAACTTCTATAACATACAATTTGGTATCAAAAATTTAAATAAAAATTGACCTTAGCTTTTAAAATTATATACCCCAAGATGTACTTAGTGGATTTATGTGAGACGCTTTACCCAATAAAGTAGGAGATGTCTCGTAAATCGTCGGAACATCGGGACGGATGGCCGGCGCGGGCGCAGCCAGGCGACACCTAAGGAGTGGGCGCATCCACCGTTAGACGTTAGGCCCGGGGCATACGAGCCTTAGGGATTACAGGGCTCGAGTTACCTACGCCCTCCTATTTATGCTCTGATCTGTGCATGCCTTTATTCCACGCCATATTATTATGTTTTATGTATCCGTCGTGTATGAATAAAATGCCGTCCAAAAAGATTTCTAATAATATGTAATCGTACTTTAATTCAACTTAAATTAGTTTTTGGTACCTACCTATTGATAACAGTTGTGTAACTTTAAGCTTTATTTCTGTTCCACGATATATTTTATGAATGTTAAGGAAATTAAGGAAATAACAATATTCGATATTTTTCAAAGTGTGCTTGCCCTTTTGTAACCTAAAATTATTAACCTGCGATACTTTACAATCGTATTCCCACTCTGCAATCATTAAAAGATTCGTGAGCATCGAGACAGTCGCAACTTGCAAATCTCAAGAAAATAAGTAGTTTTGTCTAACTACGTTTTCATCCGCAAATTCACACACACTCACGTCGATGAAAATACCAGAAAATTACACAACAAAGCGGGAATAACAGTACATAACGTCAAGAGTGAATCAGGAACTGCGCGAGATGGCAGGGCGGCGTGCCGCGTCATTTGTTTGTCCTAGGGCGAATGTCGTCGTCCGTGCTACATAGCGTAGTATCATTTATCTAATATTGGATTAGCACGCGTGCAACGGCTTGAACGGTACAAATAGTTGGCACCACGAGCGAGCATCGATGTCGACCCAGTAACAGCGGGTGTCGGGTGGCGGGCGCGGTTCACCGAGGTCGGGAAATAACTAATGAAGAAAATGCATATTACACGATTAACACGATATTTGATATTGCAATCATAAGGCTACTTTAATATTGCTTTAAATGTCGCTATAAAACTAATTTATGACACCTTAAATCGAGTGTACGTATTGAATTGATAGTAATTGAAATTAAAAATATTCCTATTATTCCAAACGCATTAATCATGTGTATCATACAGTTGGCTAGATTATAAACACTTCAAGTCATAGTAACTCTTAGATTCAAAGCAAAATTTCATTTTCGACATTTTGGCCTATCGGAAGCGGCTTACGTTGAGACCGCTACATCACATGACCGACAAATACCTAAACGCGAAACCATTACCCTCGTTTCTAATCCTATGCATTCGTTAAAATTATCTTTTCGACTTTCACGTTTCAATATGTTCACACTTTTAACAATAAAATAAAACGGAACAAGCCATCAGAAGTCACGGCCTGTTTATACCATTTTTGCAAGTCTAAAGCTGTGTAAAATTGCATGTTCTGCGACCATTTGATATTAAATACAGTTTTAAAAGTGTATTCGCACGCATACAAAATTTTCACAAAGTAGCTGTAAAGCACAATATTCCTTTGCTCAATATTATATAATATATATATATATATATTATGAGCGTTTGGTGATCAAACTACTGGAATATTTGTAGATGTAATAAGTACATGATGAATATGATTTGGCAAATGATATTTCAAAACAACTCGCTCAAGATTAGATTAAGTTTCTTGTTTCTAGTCCAGCAGTAGGACATTTAAATAGATTTATGACATTCCAGTTTGCGTTAAAATTCATGGCTCGTATACCTACCTGTTGACCTAACACTACGGTCCTTTTACACTTTACTTAAGTGCTTAATTTTTGCTTTTATGAAACATTGTATTTTGCGTGAAGATAATAAAGTATAAATTGCCTTATAAGTGTCTAACGCGTTGCATATTTCATAGAATCGAGTATACTCTCCTAATCCTAGAAACCAGTTAGTACGTTTACGGGCAAGACTGTAACGATAGTGACACCCGGCTTCGATCGCCATGACCTGATAATGTTGTAACATTGTACAGCCCAGGTACCGACGGCAATGTAATGTATTATGTATTTTATTTCACTCCGCGTTTCAGTAATTGTCTCTAAACTTTGTAGTAAATGAGATTAATTTACCGTTCGAAGCTCCTCGGGTGAGCCGTAAAAAGGTTCTGTGATGGGGTTAATTGAGAGGCAAACATTGACGGTTCCAATGCCATGTACTAACGGGGTCTTTACTGCTTGCCCGTTTAAGTCAATTTTGTTTTGAACGGCACAGACACTGGGCCGTAGTAAGCCATTGCACAAAGGCTTAGTATTGTCATGCGAAAATGGCCTTAAGGTGAGCAGGGAGTAAAGTTACCGATAGCGTACATCTGATTTAACCTCTCTTTTATTTCAATTTGTCTAGTTAACATAGTTGCTCGTGGCATGCGGAAAGTACAGATAACAAAACATAACATTGAGGAATTTTAGTAACAAAATTACTTATCTACGATTATACTTTGCAATTACTTTTCTAGCCCACATTAAATATCAGAAGATCAGAAGATTCAGATTTCAGAGGAAGATCAAGATAAATAAAATGAGCGCGTTAATGTCACGAAACTCCTTTTTAAATACAATATCTAAACTATTATTGCTACAAACACGATAGAGGCTGCGTGTAAGTCACCAAAGTAAATTCATCCCACACAAAATCTATCCAATAAATATCCAAAAAGCTTGTTCTGCGAGCATTCCGCAGCCATTGTGTTCCCTGCAGATATATCTTGCGTAAGGAGCATGCGATTCTTGCGAGCCGCGCTTTCTCCCTGCCCACGCGCACCTATCCTCGTCACTATTGATTGACAAACTATCCATTACCGCACGGCAACAAACTTTTATACAGACCACTGTGATGTAACCAGAAACGGGTAAGAAATTCATGGCGAGGTCGGGGAATTTCGTGTCGCCCGCGGTGAACGGTTATCTAAATGCTATAGTTGACAAATCGCTCAATTGTCCCGGACCGGTGGGACGTCGGGACCCCACTTGTTGGGTGGCGGGTTGCGCAACTAGTGGCGAGCTCAGTCCGTTTGACGAGTGCCGGAAGACGTCCGAGTTTATTGTGCTTTATTGCGATTGGACGGTGGTAAATATAGCCAGTGAATCGCGTGTATGAGGCTATTTGATTATAGAGTGAATTCAATTTGAATTTATATTGAAATACTTGAATTGTCACCAAAATAAGGAAGTAAAGATCTACCTACAATAATATAAGGTGTAAAAACATCGAAAGCTGTTCATCGGTTGGCTATAAATAAAGGTAACAATTCCAATTCAAAATAATCAACATATAAAACAAATTACAACGATGCTGGGTTCTTTTCTTTTTAAAATTTATAAACAATTACCTTTTAATTTATAATTGCCGATTATTTACCTAGACGTGATCGTTTAAATAAATGGTAATTGTTTTTTTTAAAAGAAGAGGAGCTAGCGACGATCGCCATGACCCACTCGTTAACCTCTTAAAATATTCTACACTATTATTGTTACACCTTGTATCCTCACCAAAATTGTATTAGTATTTATATATCTTTTCTAAATCTTGACAGAATATGAGTTAGTTTAGTAGATATTTATAACATAAAAACTACTGTATAATGGTGATCGGATATTTTACGACTAGGTATATTTTTTGTAAATGTCGTTCAAATCGGTTAAGCAAATAAAAAGTAGGTAGTGCTACACAAATAAATCACGCATTAATAACCACATATGAATTTAATTTTAATGCAATAAAGAAAAAATATTAGCAATGCCATAAATATTATGTCTCGTATCGCAGCGGGTGTTTATTCGCCATTTTTTGGCTTATAACACATTTGCATAAAATCTAAAATTGCTTTTTGATCCATAATTTACATATAACATTGGACAATAAAATGAATATCTTATCAAATAAATGAACCATAATTTAAAACAATGGTTGTAAAACAATTTAATGGAAGTGGTATCTTAAGGATGTTCGAAGGAATGAAAAACGTACCCATGTTTTTTTTTTTCAAAACAAATAGCTACGAAATAAACGAACAAATAGCTAGAAGTGTTTTATGTTTTGTGAGATAGTCATCAACTTAAATATGATTACTTAATCAAATTTATGTAAGACTAGCTGTTGCCCGCGACTTCGTCCGCGTGGTATTTAACAACGTCTCAACCGTTGGCAACAGCCTGCTCGCGTTCTGATCCCGCGGGACGCATTGCAGATTGTTGCTATCAAACTTTAAGCAGGCACAGCGCTGCAACATTGGCTTTAATTTTTTTTCGAGAGATCCAATTTTTTTTTCTAAAATAAAATTAGCCTATGTTACTCCTTGTTACATCAGCTATCTGCCAGTGAAATTCCCGTCAAAATCGGTCCAGCCATTTCAGAGATTACTTGGAACAAACAGACAGACAGACAGACAGACAGACAAAAATTGTAAAAAATGTTGTTTCGGTATAGGTAACGTGTATACATCCAAATGCACTTAGTAAAAAGCGTATATTTTAATATTACAAACAGACACTCCAATTTTATTTATATGTATAGATGTTAGATAAATCTAGACCTATTCAAGAAATATTTCCAGATATAATATAACAAAAAAATGTGTGTACGTTTGCGACACTATTTGCATATATTTTTTACATCTACACAAGGCACTAACTAAGCAGAAAGCGAAATGCTAATGAAGTGTGGTTATCTGAGTTGAGGCCTTTTATTTGTCGGATAACCCGTAATGTGTTTCCAAGATATGTTGACCTTCAACTCTGATGTTGTTCCTTTTGTAACTTCTGATCTTTAAATACTGGTTAATAAATGCGTATCGATTCTGTACAGCAACACTACGCTATCTCCTACGACTGTGTCTTGGCTTGAAGAATGTGAAATCTATACAAATAAATAAAATTTGAGTGTCTGTTTGTAATATCAAAATAAACGCATTTTGCTAAGTGCATTTGGATGTATATGTAGGGTACACATACCAAAACTAATTTTTTGTCACAATTTTTGTCTGTCGGTCTGTTTGTTTCGGCTATTCTCTAAAATGGCTGGTGGCACTTCGATAGTTTCTCAGATTAGAGTTTATTAGTATATAACCAAAACATTACATACGACTTGGCAATAAATGCAGGAGCATAGCAACGGATACCATTATTGTCTCCTGAAGGGAAAAGGTCAAACATTGTGGTCGCTTTCAAACAGAACGCAGTTACAACTTAAATGCAATGAGTCCAATATTTCCATACAATAATACATTGTTGTGTCTCACGCTAATTGAAATAATATTCGATTTAATGGTTCCGTCACATGCAGGTACTTTAATTAGTTGCTGAGTTAAATCTCAACGAAAGCCGTATTTCATCAGTTCCTACAATATTATTGTATGGCGTAAATATATCTAAAATGGAAATCAAGAATCTATTAATTTCATACAAGTTAGTAAAGTATAGTTTATTTTCATTGAAAATATGGACACGGTAGAATAGATACTATAAATAAAAAGAGATATCTATCTGTAACCACAGAATCTACTGGAGTAGGTATATTACAATTAATAATGATATAATCGCGCGTGAAATATGTATGAAATCGTGACAAACCGCTCGGCTCACTGTACCTGGTGGTTTGGGTTCCTTTCCCGTCGAGTAAATTTCGGAAATTATCATTAGTTACTGCGATCACCCCTAGTCTATTATCAAGTTAATCATGCAAAAGTGTTTTATCAGTTTTGAAAACCACCCCTAGTTTATACAAATTAAAAAAAGGCTGATATTTGGAATGTTCTATGTTCAAATAAATAACAAATGACGAAAATGGGCTTTGCCATCGTACGATGTTCAAATGATATTCGATCTTAAGGTGATACAGATTTTTTTGGCTGACTTGGTAAGCCTTACATAGTTTGGGACGATAAAGTGTTCGATGGCAATATTTATATATTTATGATAAAAGCAATAGTTTTGCGCACACGCTGGTTATTTCTATTACGAGTGCAGTATGAATCGTGTAAAGCACAAAGAAATCTACGAATCTTTGTCCGAATGGCCGGCGGGGAGGCTGTACACCGCGAAATATTTCCCAAGATTCATCGGCACGAGTGCGATGTGCCGATATCTTGGTGCGCGCCAGTTCGAATCGTCTATCGACTCTATGATCGGCTCCGTCGAGAGGTCACGCGCGTTAAACGTAAATCAACATATCTCGCGACGGGAGATCTAGTCGAGCATGCGCCCGACCAACAAAAACTGAATTTTATGGCCGTAACACTACACCTGGGAAAAAAGGAAATAAATTGGACGAGATCGAGGCAACGGCCAAACGCCGGCGACTCTTGTAACTCCTGAAAGTGACCATCACGGGAATGTCTAGCGATACATATATCTACATCTGCACTGTTTGCATCTTGCAAGCTAAAATACCTGAATTAAGCAGTGAATAGCTGCATTAAAAGGTGGGCGGTAGCTTTGTTACCGGTCAGACCTGTGGCTAGGTACAAATAATTACGGATTATTGAATTTACCCTCAAGTGATTTTGTACTGGAAGATACTACATGCGTCTTATAATGTTGAGTGATGTTATTTTTAAGGTTTGCTAATGCCTTAACCATCCGAAGCAATAAATAAACTAAAAGAGCGTCAGACTAGATAATTCTAGCATTTTAATGGCATTTATATAAAACATTACTATAACTATTGTAAATATAAAATGAATCATTACTAGTATTATTATGTATTATAATTAGGCTCCTAAACAAACACACCTCCATTAAAGTTCATTTTACCAATGTTTTGTCATTTTCAGGGTCCTCAGACACGAACTACAAAGTGGCACAAACGCATTAGTCAGTCCGTAGTTTTATTATGTTGGTTAATATACTCAAGCTTCTAGTGAGCAAATTACGCAATGAAATACACAATTAAATTAAATAATTGACAAACCAAAGACTTGGAATATGATTAAGTTCTCGTTGTAATTGCCAGGAGATTATAACATTAATTATTCTGTAAACTTTATCTAATTAACTGTACCGGTATAGTGTTCATCAAGTACCTGCTGTGTGTCATGATATCTATTAAGGGCGACGTTCCGGATAGTGGTAAGCCGGGGTGCTTGCTCCGGAATGTCGGGCAACTGTCGTACGAATCGGTCCGAGCTTCGATCGAGAGAAACGATCCGTATCTTTGCAATCGATTCTTATCACGACAGTTATACGCGGCGTGTCGCTATCTCACTCCCAGCACAGACGATGCGCAACACTACAAACTTTAATAACAATAATAAGTGACATTCACTCAACCACTTTTTGCTTGGCTCCAACTGTCAATCCTCGATTGATGGCGTTTCGTGGGCTTCTGGGTCCTAGCTTCTATAAATTGTCAATCCGGACGTAGATAAGTAGATATGTACTGTACGTGCATTAGCTGGCTGCGCCTTTTGTCGGTGCTCGCAGCCTGTCAACGACTTGTCAAAGGCGCTCGTGTTTTAGCTCGCTGGAATTTAAAATTTGAATAACAAATTGTCCGGCCGAAGTCATCTGGCGATCGCCACTATCGGTACGCGATTCTGTGCTATTTGAATGACAGCATTAAGTTGCAATTGAATAAATTTTTGGTTCAGTTTTATCTGCAAACTATTAATAATCTGTTCACAAATTATGTAAATTATTCAATTCGTGTTACTAAATTAATTAACAAGATAATATTATTATGTTATCTGTTATGATGTAATCTATTTGCATAAATTATTGAATCGCAGATTGCTTCTAGCTGGTTGGTTTAGCTTTCTAGTGAAGGAACCAGATGATAAAATCTAGGCATACAGAAAGCTCACCAGAGTGGAGCTAAAAGAATCTGAAACAGTAATCTGAGCGCTAAAAGCATCGAAAGATAACATACGAGTACACTTACATTCTCACAATCTCGGTTCGGTGGAGTGATAGCGCTAATGAACCCATGTTGCCGTCACAGAAGTGGCACGCTCTGAACGATGGCGCGGCCATTAGTGGGAAACTCAAGGCCAGTCGAGGGCGGACAGCTCCCCGTAATTATCTAAAACAAACCAAGCCGAAAGACGGATATATCGCCTGTCGCAACACTCCGCTGAGCTCATATCTCTCTCCATTGACTCTGTGGATAAACAAGATACCAGTGAGCGGATAAAAAACAGAATTGGATTTTCAACATTGAGAATGTCGTGCAACTCTATTATCTGAGTCACTTGCATAACGTGAACGGATATTGGACTTAAAGTTCATTATTATTGATCGTTACGACTGGTGCAGTCGTTAATCATACAAAATTGAATTGATTTCAATGAAACAATGGTTTCTTCAGTAATTTGACAAACGGAATCAGTGTTGTCATTAACAAATAAATGCTTGTTTTAGCAGCGGTTTGTATTTCCTTGAGGAAATTATATAAAAACACATTGAAAATGTTTTATTTATTTTTGGTTCGAATGGTAACAACAATTGTTAACACTAATACAATTGAGGGTTTTTGCAAATGTAACAATTACTTAAACGTCCCTAATATTTCGTATGTGGTTTTAAGGTTGGTTATACCACAACTTTTTTCTGTTTTACTGCAACATATTCTAAGTTATTTGAATACGGAACCGTAGGTGTGTGTAGAATTGTACGTTATAAAATGATAGACTCGTTTTCTTTACTATTCTTGCACGAACGAAGGTTCTTGTGTATTGTATACACACATAACGATCCGTACAATACATAAGAAAAAGCAATATTTTAAAATAGTACTTCAATGTATTTTTATTCAACGCCACTGCAGCATAGCTCGGAGGTGCTTCACACCTGCAACCATCTAACGTCACATTCAATAGAAGAATCGACAATTCAAAATTATTGTTTTTGTTCTCTCTCCCGGTGTTTCAATCTTACAATGTAAATACTTTATGGTATATGGGCTATAGCGCATCGGTATAAGGGCTCGTAACAAGTTTACGACGATCTTGATGCATGCCGATAACTCGGATCGCATCTCGCATCTCGTTGGAAGCACCGCTACATTGATAGATTGGTATTTAGAAAGGGCCATAGGCAGCTAGTAATTGCATGTTGTATTAAGCGGTTGGTTAATTGTTCTTTGCACAGCAATAAGTTTCAGGAACGTGGTCGTACACCATTTGCACAACAACAAACTAGGGCGTGCAGTGTTTTGAAACTAGAGATATGTTTTAACAACACGTTGGTTCGAAAGCGATCTCATGTTCAGTCATGACTAGGTGGTAGGTACTGGGTGGTAGGCAGTCATGAAGTATATGGATATTTTCTATAAAAAAAACCTCAATTTTGCTGCAAAGTCTTATATTATTTCTTATTCATTATTATATTAGTTTTACTTTTTGCCAATAAAGTGGGCAAAGAGGAACCACCACTGACTTTCGGCTTATCAACTTTTCCAATTAGAAACCAAACTAGTTGATCGATAATTTAATAAGCCAGTCACATGGAACCCCTCTAAGATTTTAGTCGAAAAACTATATGTCACGAGTGTCAGGCCCCCTATTAATATGCAATTCTCCGCGTACCGATGCGAATCTAAAAAAGTATTCTTAAATTACTCTTTTCATTTCTAATTTCGTCTTTTCATCGCTACACGACTTAGCTTGTACCTCCTGGCACTGAATCTGAACTGAAACTGGTCGTCTAATCTTCAACCCTCATTTAAGAAAGTTTATTAAAATAAAACAATATTGTTACATACTATTTGTCGCTCGCAATTAATTATATGCGGAATTACGTAAATTAAATGGTGTGTCTCCCTGAACTGTGAAGGTTAGGTGCTAGTAATTATTCCCGGGCAGTGTGCACAAAACCTTTTAAAGTATATCCACCATAGCACAGTCATGTGAGATGTGTTGTCGCGGGGGAGTATGTTATGTACAGCTCCCAGTGGCTACGATCTGTATCCATACATCTTGTCACTTTGCTGTGACACTTGCCAATGATAACATATGACGTACAAAATTAAGTAGACATTTGATTGACTATAGATGTTTAATATCCATTAACAATTTATTAATATTTCAATATTTGTAATGTTTTATTTATGAAGTGTCAATATTGAATTCTTCGGAACTTGTTTTGAGTTGGGAGAGCTACTTAAGCATGTGACCGGATTGATTTTATTAAAATAAGTAAGTAACTAATAATTTGTTATCTACAAAGTATGATCTATCAGTCACTAAGTATAGCTAAAACAATTCTTAAGTCGTTGATGGATGGTTCAGTAATTAAAGTTATAAGACTCTTAATGATTTTAAATTAAGCCAGTAACCCGATTAATTTGATTTATTTGAACATATAATGTTTGTAGTCATAAATGAAAATTAGTCTTTGTTGGTAGACGGCAGCCGCTCTGTGATAAGATCAGTAGGGTAAGCAGGAACGTCTAATGCAATCGCAACGTTCTCGAGAAAACATTCTGTCACTATCACACTTATTTATGAAATCTGTGGTGGGAGAGGGAAGGCGTTACTTTACCGAAACGGTACGTAAAAAAAATGCGCAGTTCTTAGCTAAATCTGGTTAAAACAAATAGGTACACTGGAAAAAATCTAGACAGAAACCGTTGTCATTTTGAGTTAATAGGATGGTATTTAATACAATCATTCATTCACTACTTCTATATTAAATAAGTAAATAAAGAAATAATAAAGATTGAGAAATAATACCGAGTTATATCTTTTTATAAAGATTATTATGCAGGCTTGTAAAGTGAGGTTCTCATATAACTGGTATTCCCGTTAAAACTAAGCGCAGGCCACCCTCGAAGGACTATCTCCAGAAGCGGAATAGATTAGGCCAACGATGAATTTATACATAGTAATTGCTTAATTTCTCTTTAGTATATACTTAACTAAATTTCACTACACGGCACTGGTTAGTTGATGGCTATCACATTAATTCGCAGCGATTAGTCGAAGGTACCCGGCCCAAAGTGGGGCGCACGCGTCACAGTTCATTATGAGAGTGCGTTGGTTGAGTCGAGTTACTGGCTCCACTTGATACTCGCGTGGCGAGCGTGAGAAACTACTCATACACGAGTTTTTAAATTTGTCTTATTAAAGCTTTTATCGATCGCGTGCAAAATGTATCGCATAAAAAGCACGACTTTCTAAATAGATTATACTCTATTATCTTAGATCTTGATTGGGATCAATATGAATAATTAATTTAGTTAATAAGCGATTTCTTTATTTATTACTAGTTCTGTGTTTTCGCACCTTAATATTAAGCGGTAGAGTCGGTGGAAACGCGTGCGAATTCCCAAGTGACGTCTCATCAATGCTCGGCATCTCGATTATGTTTAGGTATCAATAATGAACCGCGGATACGACACACGCCAAGTCGCAATCTTTATACGTCATTAAATTATATCGACACTCATTTTATGGTTTCCTTATACTCGTTTCTAGGATATTAACGTTAAGTAGGTATTTGTTAAAATATTGATATTACGTGAGATTTTTATGAGAATTAATGCCCTAACGACTCGTAGTATCCACCTCGCTATTTAATAAATACATATCTAGATGGTTGTTGAAGGCGTTTGACTGACATTATAAAAGTATGTAACATAGGTAAATCGGTAAAAGACTTAGCCCGAAACTTAATGCATGTGTAATATGAAAAGTGATTTGTAATGCCATTATAAACAGAAACAAAATATCGCCAGACTGTATGGTGTCAAACTAAGAAAGATTAATATTCTAAGTACCGGGCAATTGACTGGGGGCGATACCAGAATTACTTTAAATTGAACATGTAAGGTCGGCTTTGCTAGTGGTTTATCAGTTTTGACAAAACTCCTAGTTAATCAAAAATCTCTTAAGGTTAATATTTGACAAGTTCTAAGTTGGACCAAAAATAGGTCTTGCGATTTTACGATGTGAAAATGATATTCAACCTTAAGGTGATAAAGGTATTTCTTGGTAGTCTTTACAACAACATAAATTTCTATTAATTTGAGTGTTTTTAAATTCCATTTCATTACAAAAAGGATCTTCGTATATAGTTGCTACCGAAATATTCTGTACGGTTACGCAAATCATGGCCAGAAGGTTTTTTTTATAAATAAAAAATATCCAACCATTGCCATTCAATCACACACATCATTTAAACGTCTAAAATTAATGGTCAGCTTTCAATTTATATATTTACGCCCACGCCTCCGCGTACGTAAGTGATTAACTACCACATTTGCCACATTACACTTTTTTATATAGGTAAACAAGTGCTGAACATAACGGAACGCAATCATGGCATTCAGCTACAAAAGAATAGTGTAAAAATACGGTATTTAGGTAACAAGACTATGGGAGAGCCGTTCGTTAGCCTGATTTCGTCGAACGGGAATCGAACCCGGGCCCGCGGCCGTCGTCGTGGCCGCCCGACTGACAACGATCTCGTTCCCATTGTGTGCTTTTGTGGTACTCGATAACATTCTGCTTTACTGTTAAACACGAGAATTTTAATGAAACTGCGAACTAAAAAAATGTCATTGATGTTTTTAAATTATGAAACTTATCCTGTTATATATTTTGAAATACGCTTAAAAGTGTTGCTAACTATTTATAACTTTATTGTTAGTAAAAGTCAAGTTAAAAAAAGTATGTTATTGAGGCATACATAGGCACTAACACCCGGAACGGTACACGACCATAATCAAGATGATATGGCTAGAGTTCTCCAAAATACGTTCATTGTTATCTACTCTACCACCAATTTATTATTTCAATCTGAAACCAGGGCAGCATGCTGATCTTATATCAAAAGAATTTTATTAATCAATATTATTTTCATAAACTGTCACGGAATCAAAAGACTAGCTCTACCATCAACATAGCTGTCTATCAGCTCATTCTAGACCTATGTAACCATTAATCTTTGCAAATAATAAAGAAAATAATTACTCAAGCCCATTTCAAATAAATTGGAAACTCAAGGCGAACCAACTTTATATGCAGGACTTTTAAATATATGATTGTTATCTAAAAAATATTGTTTTCCTGAGCAACAATCCATCAAGTAGCGACAAATGTCGTTAGCCAATTGATTCCACATACATTCCGAGTAAGTAGGTACCTATTCATTACACTAATGGGTATCTATTGTCGATACATAAGTATTTTTTTTCTTAATAATAAAGCTTTGACCGTCCATTAGAGACTGACCAAACAAAAGTCAATGCCTCTAGGTGTGTCTGCTAATAAAATATCTTAGTACACCAGACGTAGCAATTATAAGGAAAAGAAAAAAGTAACATGGGCGTTAAAATGTGATCGGTGATGGCCGCTTTGTGGTTTTATACGAGCGTTTATTATTGCAAGTGCACAGCTCGAAGATATAAAAACATGTGAAAATATTGTTTATGGCCCTTCGCGCACGTTTTTTTTTACCCGCGGTCATGTTTTAATGAAAGTGTCAAAAAATCTGTTGGTATTCGTACCTTAGCAAGAAACATTTTCACTACGCCGAATACAGATTGTATATACACGCGATAAAATTAACCGATCCCTAAACAAGTCTGAAATGCGGCTTCAAAGTCTATCACCAACGTATTATATACAGAGTGATCCGTAGAGTATACTATCCCATGTATCTGGGCTCCTTTTGCTCCTAATCATTACGTAAAACTTTGTATACGTCAATATAAAATGACTGCTCGAATAGAAAAAAAAAGATTTTTATTTACATATAAATTCTTAATCGACACATCGAAATTCGCTGACATCATCATTCATCTTCCCTATTCCCTAAACACTAAAAATGTTTTCAGCCGTGATGTTATAAATCCATATTTTAATTCTCTTACTCTTCTTGGTTGGCTTTTTACCACTAATTGGGGTTTGCATGATTTCGCTGATCATTAATAAACATTCACTCAGAGGATTACCATCTGCATACCGAAATCTTACCTGTGGAAGCTACTCGTGTGTCTTAAAGTTTCTCAGGCTTCTGAATGCCTTTGCTTAACAGCTATCATAAATGGTAGCATACCAGCCAGGGCTATACTACCTTCAAATTGCCCTGCGGAGCTTGAACGAGGTTAGATGTTATAACTTGGTCTGGACTTATCAGCCCACGCACTTCCATCTTGACTGCAACCATATATAACTGTCATTGCAACTTAAATAAATAATCTAATATTTATAAATAAACAAGTTAGTTACAAACAATTGTATAACATTTCAATAGTTTGCTTACACATAAGCAATTTATAGATTGATGTCTGTCATTAGAAAGTGTTTGGCATTTTAACAGCCTAAAGTTATAGTGTCATTGTTATTAATTACAGCGCTGTTGTTAAGTATATGTAACAACCCACTTGCTCATATATTTTATAATGAAGAAATAACTGACCCTCGCGTTGATTACTAAACATGTCGGACACATAATTATATTTTGTGGTATATATCTTAATCACCTGACCTTTCAGTATGCAATTGATTGATTCAGTATTGTTGGTAGGTGGTTCGTTGACAATGAAGGATTCAGATTTGGTAAACGTTGTTAGTTAGTTATATAATAACCTTTTAACTTGCGTTGTTATTATATTGTTTAGTTAAGACCAGATAATAAAACTGAAAAGTATTTAAAGCGAGCGAATGAACGTGACAGCAGTTATATTAAATTAAAAAGAAAGACTAACTAGACCTGAAGAATTAGAAATTAAATTCAGTTCGTTGGTAAATGCATCACTTGAGAACGGCTGGACCGATGAGGCAATTTTTAAGTGCGACTAAGGTTTTAACGGAAAAAATATTTTTTTTCCGGAAAATTCAGCTAATATTTAAATAAATATCGTGCAGATAAATAGTTAATTATTGGTTAATATTGAATAAATCGCTTTTAGTTGCATAATGAGTGTATAGTACAATAATATACAAAATTCTTACGGCTATGGCTTCATGCAGTTTTCTGCATAAGCGAGCACTAATAAGTATTAAAAGCTTATAACAAGGATGAACCATCGTTAGCACATTCACTCTAGACAACGGGAATAGTACTACAGTTTTATGTTTGATCATTATGCGACTAATAACGGAACCTTGATATTATATATCTTAACGACAATATAAATAACACAAACGTAATTAGATGCGCTTCATAATATTCATTCAATGTTGAATTCACGCACTATAATAATACAGTAATGAGCTTAAACTTTGAACGCTATTTATTAGTTTCACAATTAAACAATGATCATAATATATGTGTGTCGTGAATGTTTTAAAATGTACAACCATTGAAGTACATTTACCAAATGACGATTGTTTAAGAAAGTCACCCATTATCTGAACTATAAATTACATGAATAAAACCCCAACGGGTAAATACATGAAAGTACGCTAACGCGATAATTGTTAGGTCTTTTTAAAAGACGATTGAAGTCTGCCAATTTTATGCAGACCTTAAAGGTGGGACCATAAAAGTGGCTAAATATATATAATAACAATGATTATAGCAACTTCAAATATATATATATATGTATATATATATATAATAATGATTATTATATGTATATGTTTGCAAGCAAGTAGCAAGTTTTATATGTTTTCCTATTAGCAACTGCAAATATATAATAATATTTTTTTTATATTTGAAGTTGCTAATAGGAAAAGGTAGCGTAGGGGATTATCTCAAAAACATATTCGTAGATATTTTTTTCATTCTAAGTCTCGCATAACTTGTATCTATACATTGTATGCTTTTATTATGTAATAAATTACGTTATTAAATAGTATAAGACATGTTTATACTCATATATATTTATTGATGATCTCCAACGGAGAATCCTGCAACTATTCGTTAACCTTCACTATTCATCTTATAACTACAGTATTGGTTTCATACACCAGGAGGCTATTTTTTTTTCAGGAGACACCCCAAAATATTGGAAGCATTGTTGAAGGTACCATTTGTTTGTTCGTTTGATTAATTAAATTATATATGTATATAGCAACTTCTGAATTGTACAGCTGCAGTAAGGGACCAGAGACTTGCGTATTAATCTATCTATTAGATCTAACAGATTCCATTATATTCCGTGTGTCTTTAAAAGGACAGGACAAAATGATGCAAGTAGGATGATGATGATGATGATGATGAGGATGATGACAGTCTACTTGAAAGTAAGCTTTGTTCGAAGCCAGATTTGCGAGCATTTCCAATTGACGAGACGATTGGAGTTTCTATTAATGTCATTACGCCAAACATATCAAGTTACAGAAACTATCTAACAAAGGCTACTTTACGTGTTTTCAGTTCTAATTATTACTCAATATACATTTCCAATGTTAGAATTCCGATCACCGCTTACGTAATATAACACGAAATATAAAACGCTTTGAATATAATGAAACGGTGGTAGTACCCAACATATTTACGTGTCGCTTGTGAGGCCCACCAGGCGGTCTGCGCAGACACAGCACCCATAGATTACCGTATCTTGTATACTGGCTACCGATATTTATTGGTGTGAGGCATCTTACCTTATCAAAGTTATTAGTAATGCTTAAAATTATTTTAAGAAAATAAAAAGATACAAAGAGATAAAAGGTAGCAACACTGGAATAATAGAGCGGATAAAGCGGCACAACATTTTATGTTATCATTAGTTAATAGCAAACGCAAACAGCAGAGATGAGTTGTATCTTCGCGCAGATCACCACAACCTCGCCGGTAGATTATCATAAAGCATTGCGACCAGAGTCAGAATCCCGGCGTTGTGGCAGATCCTGATAAATGCACTAACAATGCTACATTAGTATGAACTTAGAAACAATGTGAATAATATAAACAAACACAGCTCTTAATTTACAAGAAAATCGCCATCCGTTCACGGCTATGGGTGTGGGGGACGATCGCTTACACACTTAACGACGAAGAATACTTCATGACACGTAACATCACCTAATATAATGTAGATAACTTTATCGAGAGCCGAGCCTCGTAAAGTTAATCGGTAGACAAGTAACTCGCCTGGTCGATAGCTAAACTCACCGAACAAATCGGCCGTGTCACGAACAGATCTAGCTAAACTAACCGCGAGTAAAAGCAACAATAGACTCGCCCGACATGGAAAAAATCGTGACCGGCTCGGGCCCGGGTCAGCCAGGATGCTGCGGGCGTAAATAATGCCGACGTCCGATCTTAATTATCGCTCCATCGTTAGAGATGACCAACGGGCAGACCGAAATCGGCGAGCTGGTTGCGACACCGCTCCTCTGTCGGCCCAAGTGCCCCGTCATTATCGAACAGTTATATCGCCCACCGATAAATCGCTAGAACCACCTGCGAGACGACGACCGGTGTTATTGTACGGTTTTGGCATCGGACATTATAATTCTTTTGTTGCTATTGCTATTATTTTCATCGTGATGACTCGTGATATTTCATACATTCGTAGATTCTTGATAACGTCGGGTGATTTTAAAAGGATTTGTTTTGAAACAAAGGAATGTTTTGAAATAAACGACTACGATGAATTAAACATTTGGCGAGTGCCTTTTTCAGCTAAAACTTGAGATCAATTTTTAATCAGTATGATAAAAATGATTCAGGTGAAAATAATTGTATATATCTACCTAAAATATAAATGATGTGGTCTCGTTCGGTCTCAGTTCGTTAATCGTTAAGTTCTTTGTGTTTGCCGCTGCGCTTGTGCCAATCTCGATGCGCGAGGAACGTTGAAAAATTCAGAGCTCGTGATTTTAGTTCGTGTAGTTCATTTATTTGCACGGAGAGGGCGAATATTGTTTACCGGTACGCTGCTAGAGAGCTTTCCGGCTTTCACTTTGCCCACATTAAACAAATACAGTTCCTATTCGTATAAGACCTTGCATACAAAACACTTTACTTTGGAAAAATACTTCTAAAAAGTACAATTTTTAATTTATTATAATAAAATATGTGTATATAGGCAAACTTAAATGCCAAAATGTAAGTATAAACTAATACAGTAAACGTTGCGATTTTTTCTTTCACCTTTTTCCAAAAAAGGACTTTGATTCGCGCATAGTTATTACGAAATTATACTATCGATCGGGCAATAATACCCGGATAGTGCCCTCGGGTGGCGAATTTAGGAGAAATTGAGGGTGTTTGCGTGCCTTCCCGCGAGCTATCCTTGATTATGCAGACCGATCATATAGCACGAAAGAAATTTTTTTTTTTTGCCTGCCTGCCTTACTCAATTGGGGATGACATCCGTTGGCGAGTAATATGACATTTAAATGCCAGGTTGCTACGGAAAAATCCCTGCTTTCGTGAACCAGAATTCAGAGTTTACTTTTAAGGTCTTTACCGCGATCAATGTTACCAGTTAACGTAATAATCGAACCTCGTATAGCACAAAACTCAGGTACAAATTCCCACAGTTCTAGGTCGCCGAAGATAATTTTGTACCGTTAAGTTTATCTTTTCTATAATAGCACTGATTCTGCATAAAAACAATCATATTTGTTATTACATCACTTATACTGTATTGTAGAAGCTAACCTAAACGGCGCCAAATGAGGTGAGTAATGTTTTATGCTTTTAAAGTAAATATTTAACAAAATCAATCCATTCGATTTTGATCAAATTGCCCATCGATAATTAGCGTTTCAATTTTAAAAACATCGACAAAATTAAGTATGTTCACCTCTAATTTCTGTATCGTTCCTCCAGATCGGTGGCTTAGTGGACATCATTTTCGGTAAACATACGCCCGAAACGTTTCGATCGATGCTGAAGGCGATGCAAATTGCGTCGCCCGCTATCTCTGCACTTGATCCGGAGTACTTTTGAGAATATTTTACATATATTTGTGGGGATGAGGCAGATAGCTGGCGTGGGCGGACCTATTGCCTGCATGCTAATGCTCGCGGTAATCGGTGGCTCACACGCAGACGCGAACTTAGGTTATTTCAGAACTGTGAACATTATTATGTGACACAAGTTTCATTATTATGTGACACAAGTTCCATTATTATGTGACACAAGTTTAATGTAGGTACTTACTTCATTTTGTATTCCACGATACAACATACCTATTAACATGCACTACCAATTATCGGCTCTACAAATACGTTAGTAAAAACAAGTTATTTTGCAAATTTATTCAGCGTCTAACGGTGTTCCCTTACGATCTTGGGTTCATCCACGTATATTATGGCCAATTAAGGCTAATTAAAATATTCCAGTTTAATGTTTACGTATGACTCCTTTATATTAGCAACAAAAAACTTGATAGAGTCGAGAGATAAACTATAGTCACAGCAGTTCCAAAGTCATCAATATAATCATCAAAAAAAAAGATGTATTAAAGATCAGAATCGCATCTCTCGGTAACTAATCTCTGACACCATAACATAATTGTGTAGAGTCCTGGGGGTATAGCGAGGCGCAATGCGGTCACGAAGCGCTCTAAACATAGAGTCTAGCCCTAAACGATGCCACCATATCCGTCGGCCGGCAACATCCACTCATAAAGTCGTGTAGCCAGCCTCACGGCAACGCTGTTTAAATATCTGCTGCACTGCACTAGAACGGTATTCAAGATTTGTCCAGTGTTTTACAACATAATGCTCGTCTGGTGGCTCTGTGCTGTTCGATCGATGTAGTGGAGTCGTGGGTAATGTTGGTATATACACTTGCGTACCACTAAGAACTTATGGTCTAGATTTAATTATTAAAAAACATTAGATTTTAGATTTCATTATTATTTGCCGAAATCTACAAGGAGCCAGCTGAAAATTAAAAAAAACAAAACAGTGATTAAAATGTGGAAATTTAAATTCAGGCAGGTAGATGAGTACTTAATTATTTTTTGGTAAAGTGCTCGGGTGAATTCAGGTGTACTACACGAATCGAATTGGGTTATTCTGTTGTTTTCATATGTTGTTGGCGACACCTCGTCTGTATTATTCCATCATCTTTCATTCATTCTTTCTTGGATAAAAGTAATATATATACGAGTATATAACTAAATGTATAAGCCAAATTTATTTCGTCTCATTTCATGAGTCTGCTTAGGATTCCAGTTAAACTAATAACATTAGAAAAACCACCACGCCCGCATTCCTTAAAGGAGTAAATGGAAGTGTAGTGCTATGCACGTACTTTTCGCAGATGGTAGTTTGGTCGCAGTTTAATAGAGGGCCTCAACGGGTAGAGAATGCGGGAAATAGTTCACCACGCTGACTCATTGCGGGTTGACGAACTTCACATTGCTTTGGAAAGACTTTCGGGTTGCCGCACGATGTTTGCCTTCATCGCACAGTTAGCGGTTATCATTGACATTGAGATTCGCCCATAAAATTCGAAAATCCTAAAGGTGCGAGCTGGTTTGAACCTGCAAATCTTGTAACCATAGCTAGAGTTGGACCAACTTGGCTATCAGATAATCAAGTATAAAGAAAACAAATGAAGAAGTACGTTTCTATGGACTAGGTACATCTGTGAGTTGAAAGAATATTCTTCTGGTAAAAATTGGCCGTAGGTACATCTGCACTCAACAGGATTTTTTTTTCGCAAGTTCGCAAGGTTGTCGAGTTAAATTAATATACAATCCAAATGGATGTCAAAAAATATCATTGGCTGTGTATTCCATATTAATAGCGAGCGTATTTGTAGATCGACGGCTGACATTTCATTGGGACGCGGTAATAAAAGGCTATATCTTAAAAAACCGCATTATAAAACGAGTGGAACACTTTAATTTAGTCGCATTGGATCGTTTATGTCCTCAAATAATGTGCGACGTGATGATCTCGTTCCAATATCATTATTATAGTTATATAAATGCGAAGGTATACCTCGATACGTTAATGGATGTAGGTGGGTAATATGATACCGCGAAGATTTTATCAGTGACCAATAAAAATGTGATAAATAGTCCCGAGAATAAACCTCTCCCATCGGAATGGTGTGTTTATCCTGGATTGTGGCTATCATTATGCGGACTGGTTATAATATTAAGGCCAAGACGTGGATACAACATAATATGTATTTAACTCATTATGGGTAAACGAATTACGTACTTCAAAACTTAAATAGAGAGAGAGATTTGACTGTGTTTTGAAAATCTATCTTAATTTTTTATCGGGCTGATATGGTGCTAACAATATAGTTCTTTCATTGAAAATTCCAGTGTTTTCCATAAAATATGATGATAAAATTTAAATAAATAAAAATTTCATCAAATTGCGGCCTCCGGGCTACGTGAGGCTTGTATAAAAAAAATGGCTAAAATCACATTAAAATCCCAAATATTACTAAACTCGTATTAACACCGTCGTAACCTGACACTGTTTGCGACGGTGTGACGTCAAAACGCATCGACCAAAAATTCAGAGCATTTTTGATCACGTGACCGAACCAAGAATAAACATTATTTTATTGTATGATAAAAAAATAACCCATATTTTTGCAGAAAAATTACGACTAACAGTTATGAAAAGCTAAAATATTTTATGATGATAACAAATAAGATCTTATTTTTCCACACAGTCAAACACGCTATTACTTGCAAGATTACTTCAACTTAAAAAATACTTTAGGTATAAGTTCCCGATTTTTTTTTACAGAGGATGACTTGCAATACTAAATTTTATTGAACTAAAAGGTGAAATTGCATAAAAAAATTGAATGAGGTAATAAAGGGAATGACGTTAAATTTCGGAGGTAAACGACTGGAATGATTGATGTTGGTAAAATTACACCGCTTCACATTCGACAGAGACGTGGCCATGTATCAAAGGTTCGGGCTCATAAGCTGCATTCAAAATCTTATTGTGTGAGGATCACTTCTAAAGCTAATGTTAAACATTAATTTATATTCACACATTATTCGTAAGCTAATTATATTGTCATATTATAATGAAGGATAAGATAATTAAGAAGAATTTCCAAGTTGAAGGGCAGGGCAGGGCACATAGCTCGCAAAACCGATGGCCGTTGGGGCAGAAAGGTTCTAGAATGGTGACAACGAATCGGAAGACGTAGTGTAGGAAGGCCCCCCACAAGGTGGACCGATGATATCACACGCGTCGCAGGAATCCGGTGGATGCGAGTTGCGGAGGACCGTGATGTGTGGAAATCGTTGGGGGAGGCCTATTTCCAGCAGTGGACGTCTATCGGCTGATAGATAGAATGAAGAATAAAGGGACATGGAAGATATTTAAAAGCATGTCTGTTATTTCTCCGGAGCGCGAACGGGAGAAAATCTTACCTTATGGGGTGCAAAGCTAGAACCAGACAAATAGTTGGCGTTTATCATTTTCTACACGAACAAGCATTTCCCATTCCAATAATTATCTGCAGTGTAAATTATGGCGCGGATATATCATTGACATCGGTTCCGCTACAAGTGCCCTCAGGCGTTTCATACGAGTCACTGATGGTTTTTCCAACGAATACATACTCGTAAGACTATTCTAATTGATTATTTTGAGGCCAACTTTTTAATCTACCATCGGCAAACATATATTTAATATCTCGATGTTATTTAATGAATCAAACCAGAAACTAAATCTCGGTTACCTATATCTTAACAAGATATGATTCTTTCAATAACCTTGTTCCCATTTTTTTGTGGGCTGATTTTTACGATATATTCGATGGAGCGATATGCCATCCGAAACTTAACTTCTTAGGTAGCCGTCAGGCTACCATAGTACGAAGTACGAAGTACCATTATACGAAGGTTAAGATTATTTTTCAGTTTTTTTTTGGCTTCTCACCACCCGTAGTTATTTTATAGCGATCAACACGATGGGGCATCAGTCACATTCGTTCATATAAATAATAATGCATAACTTTTCTCCTATGCAGTTGTTCTGAGCATGTAGGTGTGAGCAAGTTGCTTATTCAACTAAGTACTTATTCAACTAAATATGTAAATGATATTACAATTTATGTCTCTAATAGATTCGGTCGATAAGATGTCCGAGTTTCGTTATTGTCAATTTTTTACGTCTATTAAGCTACAGGTCATTATTCAATACAAGCGAGCAACAAGGAAACACACAATATTTCTTATTAATCTAGTAGCGAACCGCAATCAATTATCGAAACTTGACTAATCGACGATCCCAATAAACCGACGTACTGTCATTTCTCTTCCCTTAATCGATTACTTCAAACATGAACTCTAGGGGGTCCACAGCGCTCCGGCCGGCCCCGCGTACCTAACCTTTTTGTACATAATAAATCTTTTCGCTCTTTTTGTTGTGAAGTATGCTGGCTAGCCGGTTAAAGTCTACGTTGTTTATCCCCACTACGAGCTTCTATAAACAGTGTTCAACAGCAATATTTTGCCATCTCATACAATTTAATATACTGTTTGATTTTATAACACTTTACACTCGCTTTCTCTGCGACTCCCTACCTGCCCGCCGCGCTGCTGGTGCAGCGACGCGCCACAGACCGTCAATAAGACAATTAAACGTACAAACGTTGTCATTTCCGTATTATATTGCTTCCATTCAAAAGTTAATAAAGCTTGAGAATTTGTACGGTAACAGCTATAAAGTAAACGTTTACAGTCGATCTCTAAATTTTCTCATAGGCATTCTTATTTTTTGAACAATAAATTTTATTAACACGTTTCAATTTATTTCCTCGGTAGGCACGGTCGCACAATCAACGTTAAT
Source organism: Pheosia tremula (assembly GCA_905333125.1). Classification (NCBI taxonomy): domain Eukaryota; kingdom Metazoa; phylum Arthropoda; class Insecta; order Lepidoptera; family Notodontidae; genus Pheosia; species Pheosia tremula. The sequence continues at coordinate 4,641,036 of HG995404.1, read as the reverse complement.
TGCTGCTTCTCTTACGTAAACCTTCGTAGGCGTCGTGAGGGTTTTCTGTGGAGGCTTCTTAAGACGGCACCCTCGTCCAGATACAAAGAAAAGATTGAGTCATCATAACAAATGCGCAGCCTGTCCTCGCCCGCGCCGGGCCGGGGGGAGGGGCGGGGCGGGGGCAGGGAACTCTCTACAATCGGCCTCTTCTTATCTGTGACGGCTCCGATCATTGTGTCCCGAATACTTCGTGCCTCGCAGTACCAATGACGAAATACTGGCCCGTTTTAGTCTTTTACTTCTCTCTGCCTTTGTTGACTTGTCGAGTTCTTTTCGAATAGTTTTTTTATAAACGTCCACCCGCCACGCTTGTAAAGCTTGCCTTTGACTTCATAAATCTTATCTAACTCATCGCATCAAGTGGGAATTAAACACTGTACATACCTAGCTTTTTAAACTCGCCAAGTAAAAAATGCAGTGACGTCACATGACATATTAATAACTATAAAAAAAATATGCTACCTATTGCTTATCATAAGTCACTGCGAATAAAAACAATCAAATGTCATCATCAACGATGATCAATGCCTAATTATATTCTCATATAATCAATCTTTGCAAAATATCCAAATAAAAACTCATTAAAAATCCGTCAAAAAAGTTGAAAAACTTTTAAATTACAAAAAACGAAAAAGAACTGATCCATTAATCATATTGATGAATGCACTTCGTATCACACACTAACCTCGAATGTAGTGCATGGGGTTTGGAAATTATTTTTGATTTTCATTCAATCCGACCATTTTGAGTTGGCTGAAATACGAGTAACTTTAATTAGCGACTCTATTTATTTTCTTGGTCGAAGGCGATTCTCTAATACGTTTAATGGAAATATTTAGACATTTGCCACGAATATGCTGTTCAGCACAGGTCCTAAGACACGCTTTATAAATAATCGTAGCGTAGCTTAAACGAGGTAAAAGCCAAGCCCACAATGACACAGTGAGCAGGAAAAAAAAGAAAACTGGGCTGTCGAACGTGGAGCTTATCAAATAAAGGGCCACAGGCACATTTTGTCATCCCATCGCTGACGACGCGATGGCCGCCGCCCGGTCAGCGCTCGGCGCGCACATTTGTCCACAGATCCAAAGGCTGCATTTTTAGAATTATTAATTTGGTTCGTGTTCTTATACTGTGTTAAAGTGGCCGATTTTGTGCCAACCTCATAAATAAAACATCACCAGACTTCTCCTGAGACAGTTTGAAAGAACTTACTGTTGCTATAATATGTTATTATTAAGATGCATTGTTGGTCTTTAAAAGGAAATGCTTTTGTTAATGCAGCAAATAAATTATTGCAATTTTATTGTTATACGCAACGTTACGTTGTTGTACTTAAGCACGGAGATTATTAACTTTAAAGAGTCTGTTATATACTGCGTGTGTATCAACTATTATTTATTGAAATACCAAAACTAATAAATTTCATTTATTTCGCAGGTGGAAGTTGTAATCTTGGACAAGAACGACAGCCCGCCGCAGTTTAAGAATATACCTCCAGCGTTCCTTGCATCCGAGGACCTTGCTCCGGGTCAGCGGATAGCGACCATCACAGCCGAGGACCCGGACACCATCGGGAGCATCACCTACAGCATACAGAACGATGAACTGACACCCTTCACGTTGGACTCTCAATCAGGCCTGCTAACCCTCAAAGATCCTCTGGATAGAGAAGCGGTCTCCGAGTACCAACTAATTGTGAGAGCTGATGATGGTATACAGTACACGGATGTAACTGTTGTTGTTCAGGTTTGTTGTTTTTTTTGTGTTAAGAAACTCGAGATACGTTTGTACACTCGTAATAAAGATACTTAGATCTTGTAACATAAGGTGGACTATCACGGGCACAAGTGTTACGAGCAATTACGTTTATTGGGTTATTAGCAAAGAGTTCCATTAAATTTTAATAAATTTGTAACTTTGTAAAATAAAAATTGGCTTCGCTGCTATAAACTCTTTTAAAGATGAAAGAGATATAATGGAGGGAGTAGATTTTGCTGGTAGGTACAATAATTTTAACACATACATAAGCCAAATATGTTTACGTGACTTAACGCGACTCTAACGTATTTCGTATTGTTGACTTTTGGAACATGTACGGTTTAAGTAAAGGAAAAGCTTTATACATATTGATTTTACATAACATGACATAGTTAGATCCGTCCTCTTTTATATATATTTTACATAACATGACATAGTTAGATCCGTCCTCTTTTATATATATTTTACATAACATGACATAGTTAGATCCGTCCTCTTTTATATATATTTGGTAAAAAATACATATTTTTGTCATGGGAAATTTTCGCCACTCAGCGTTTTAGGTAGATAACTTGTGCTGTTGGGTAATCTATTTGATATATTATGCTCTAAAGCGCGTAATTATAGTTAAGAACTTCTACTATTTCTAGAAGTTATTTTTTTAATGACATGTAATGTGTTTCCTAGTTACAGAAATAGTTCATTAACATTTTAATTGAAGTTAATTTCGTGAGCGACAGTACACAGCTACAAACATCTGCATCTCGCGCCATTGCCGCGTCGGCTCAAATCAGTAGAATTCTTATCACAGTGTCTACGCACACTTGTCTGTCAGCCGGATGGCTGGCGATTAACCAATCATTGGACCTTTAAGATTTCTCTTGAGGATATCTAAATACATTTTCTTTTGCATTTAATATTTTTTTATTGAAATCCAGACTCTGTTTCTTCTTTTTTTAGGTTGGTAATCGGCCACAAAACAGAGCCACTGTTGCCTGTCCCGAGAACTTCTTGATACTTTTTTGAAATTATATGTATCCCTGTTGAAAATGATGATGTTGATAATGATGATGATGATGAAATTACTCCCCTACCCCTATCAGTAAAGCTGGATACTTTACTGATGATTTACCGGCCAAATTGGGAGTACTTGAAAAGTCAAGTTATACTATTTTATTTCAATATCCTCACTATGAATGAAAACATAGCGTTAGACTTGGTTGCTATGGATCTCATAACTTTTGAGTGCTATTCCATCCTAAGACTTAGCTTTTTTTACAAGAATTGTTTTTGGTGAGATTTCTATTTTTGTAATCTGAACATTACAATCAGTTGAAGTGCTCGACGTTCTGTGCTATTAAATTTCAACGTCGTAGAGGTATTTGCAAGTGTTAAATTTAATTTCAGGTGACTGACACCAATGACAACCCGCCGGTGTTCAAAGAGAGTGCGTACTCTTTCGACATCCCCGAGAACGCAGCGCGAGGTTCCGTGGTTGGCGCCGTAGCGGCCATTGACCTCGACTCAGGACCTAACGCCCACCTCACTTACGCCGTCATCTCCGACTGGGCCAACGATGTCTTCTCTCTGAACCCTCAAACAGGAGTCTTCACCTTGACGGCGAGGCTTGACTACGAAGAGGTAACATATCATTTATACCTACATGTACATTTTCGTAGTATATTGTGTTCTAGTCAATTTAATTTTTAGTTATCCAGTGGGAAATCTTTTTATTTGTAAAGTTTATTCTTGGTGTGTTGACGCTAGTAGCTATAACTAAGTCGAGTTTAATTAAAATCCGTCCATCGTGGTTACCACGTGTTGCGCGTGCGTACAGACCGAAAAAAAAACATTTTACCTCGGTCAGACAGCTAATATAATTAATTATTTGAATAAATATATTACGCGTGTCCCCGCATGATTGTATAAAATGTATGTTAACAAATAAATATATCCTTATGAACACATGCTGTATAATCCTAAACGAACCATCCTTGTTTTATGAGCACTGAACCAAGCCGACGATGATGTCCCCATATGGAATTTATATGACTTAGTAGGTATGAACCTACTTAGATATTTATACTACACAAGCAAAGTAAATACAAAGTCACGAATGTCAGGTTCACCGGTAGTCATTAGTGGAATAACGGATTTTGTACAAACTTTTTTCAAATTGTAATTGCACAAAAATATTCGAAGATAAGAGAAAGATTAAGGTCACTTGATACTCTACAATACACGTAAGTAACCTACTTACAGCTCAAGTCTCGATGAACCGAGTCGAAAATAAAATGACAGCAAATGTTAATTGGGCTACAAAAAAACGATTGAGTAGTAAATGTATATTGACAATAACCTCACAGCGGGTTCACCGGCGGCGCGGGCGCACTGAGATGCGGAGGCAAGAGTTAAAAACACTCGTAAAATGGCGCGACACCCGTCGTAAAAACGGACGAAATGTGCAATTAAAAACACTTAAAATAGATTAAGTGATTACTGAGCAAAAAAATCGAATAAGAACATGAAAACGAAGTTGATTCGTGGACATACCTAGACCTTGGAATATAGAGTCCGCACAACAAAAAACTTTTAAATAAGTAGGCATCTAGTGCATTTGCGATTACTGCAAACATGGATTTCATGATTTTGGTGTAAATTAAACCTTACTTACAAGACCTAACAGTCATTTTAACTCATCAAAGATAGTATCATTGGACATAACGGAGCTACGAGAATAAACCTAGTACTTATACCCTTCCATGTATCAAAATAGCCTGATTGATTTCAATTCAATCCTTGATTATTCGTGGGCAATAAATAACAATCGGATGAGCGTACATGTTTTTATTTTAAGATTGCGTGCTTAAAAATAAAATTAATGTTTAATTGCGACATATGTCGCCTGTAAATTGTAATTCGTTTTGTATGTTCGCTTTATTACAATTGTGTGTTTAAGGTTGATACAATCAACATATTACACATACCTGTTTACTTTTTGTGTTTATTGTAACATGGTTAAATACAGCATTGCGAAACATAATTTATTCCTTAAAGATAACGTTCAGTTTGCGATATTGAATGTATAAGGTCGCTTGAATCAATATTGACTCACGTATTACATACTGGGAATGGTAAGATCATTCTTAGATTATGACCCCAGTTCAAATAGGGTGATAAACTTTTCTAGTATCAACTTACAGGCAATAATAAAGATTGCTTCTTTGTTTTTCTAGTTTGAACAATAATTTACGACTGCTTCATAGAGTGTTAAAACTTCAACATTGTTCTGGGTTTTACAATGTTAGGATTTGTAAGCTCACTCAAGATAAAGTATCATACGATCCGTAATAACTTAATTTGCGTATTGTACTTGGACAATGATAATATGTCAGCTTTTTCATTACGTTTTAATAGCGGTTTCAAAATACCATAAGAGCCGTAATAACTTAATTTGCGTATTGTACTTGAACAATGATAAATGTTGACAGCTTTTTCAGTAGATTTTAATAGCGGTTTTAAACTGAGACCTATTTTAACCTCTTGCATTGCCTATCATAGTTTCTAGATAACTCTCCCACATACCTAGAATAACTACACTTGTATAAGGGCCTGTTTCACAACATTCTGATAAACTATGCAATATTGAATATTCGCCTCTAAGATTTTGAGATGCTGTTCATTCATTAACAAAGATAAAAAATATCCTTGATGGCCCGGACGGATAGCTCTCACCATGCTTTGTTCCATCAAAATCCGTCCAGTAGTTTTCCTATGATGTGCGAACAGGCAGACTGACGGACATAAATTCCAATACTGGCGGTTACTGCATCTGTATCGAAAATAATCTCCCATACGAGTTAATCTTTTTCCATAAATACTAAATGCACTTAGAGACACGAGCAAGTTACTTATATGCATAGGTAAGTTGCCATTTTTAAGTGGAAACTATTTATAGTGTATTGTGGCGATTCACATGCGCTGCCCCTCAGTGCTTGAGGCCAAACATTGCGTTTGAAAGAATTATCGTAACATAGATCTAGAGGCGGGGCGATGACCGCTCGGCAACTCCAGGCGACGTCAACTTTTTAAGTAGTTCCAAATAAGATTATTGCTTTAGTTATTGTTATTACGGCACGCGATAATCCAGCGCCTTAAATGAATGAAAAAAAAAAGCGAAATGATTGCTTAAATTCCACTTAAGCACTGGGGCGTATAGCAATGGCATTACAAAGCGATTTTCTTCTGAAATATGCTTTGTTATGACATTGTAAATACATTAATATGGTAGTTGATGTTTGATGTGAACTGTTTAAATATTATTTACATAGTAGATTCTGCTATAAATCGATTAAACATACAAACAAACGTTATACGCTAACTTTGCTTTCTATTAGTGAAAAAAAAAAGATTCGGGTCAGTAGTTCCGGAGACTACTCCGGTAAGGGGTAGCCCTTACTCACAAACCAACAAATATGACCACTTTATAATATAGTATCAAGTAGGTGTAGATATAGATATAGCATAACATTTATAGACTTTTAAAACTTTATTAAACGTCATATAGTACTGCGCTAAGCTGCGTAAGCAAAAGTCTTGTGCGCAGTACAATATTACGTTTAATAAAGTTATATATAACGTCTATAAATTTGGGGCACAGAGTAAGCATTACGATTTCATATTAATAAACAGTTCGTGGTATATTCGTAGCTTATTGGTAAAAGTCCCCAATAGATCGGCGCGTAACTCGATCGAGCCTTGGATTGGTGATCGAATTATAACATTTGACCTCTTTCGTGCTTCGGAGCACATTGAGATGGCGGTTATGTTTGTCATTTTGACGTCTTTGGCAGACGTTACGGGGAGTCGGTAGCCCGAATAAATTTACCCATACGTTTTAATCCTATGGTTTACGCTCTTAGTAAATATCGAAGTCATGGTAAATTGAAAGCCGTCAAACAGAAACAAATGAAATGCGAGAAAGACTAGGTGATGCAGATGGTGGTACAAATATGTTTTCCCAGTACCTAAATAGATCGAAGTAATAATTAAGATGCGTAGGTACTATCGGGAACATTACGGCCTGCCCATCTTGAGGTAATTTTTGCATAGCAATACTACGGTCGCATACCTGACCCATTCAAACGAAAATATTCTTAAGTAAGCAGGAAATAAAGTACCAGTTGATAAAATTTTAGTTGATGCCTCCTGTTTTACGGCTCCTAAACTTAATATCAACATATTATGGTACTTATGTTGGATACTTATGAGGTGTATCACCTTATAAGTATGAAAGTTCATATAAGGAAAGACAGCATGAATACGCACAAAAATTTTGTTTTCTTTTTAATTTATGTTAAACTATTTCACATATTTTAGCTTATCTGCGTGCCTATCTTGATAGGTACCACTGTAGTGTCTCTCTTGATATACAGCGCACATTAACGTCGTTTTCGCAAAAATAAGAGAAGAATGAGTGAAATATGTAGCGGACGATGTAAAATATCGCTTCTTGTAGTCCTGATGTATCATACACGCAATATAATGGCAAGGGACGGACTGCCTTCGGCTACTAGGTATGTAATGAGAAATAACTCATGGCCAACGCGTGAAATTATTGGTTTTAAATCATACCATAATACTATAAATAATTATAATTTATCATCACATCTTACTCAAACGTGTGATGACCATGCAATTCAATGACTTGAGATTGAATTGAATTCAAGCAGTTAATTAAATAATATTCCTCTCCTCACACAACGAAATAAAACTCCCATAATGTTATTAAAATTATCACTAAATGAAATTGTTTCACATAAACTTAAATTATAAAAGATCTACAGCACATTCATATTTACACCGTTTAATTTATATAATTATGTAGCATTTTTGCGGGTTTTTTTATTGCTGTAAACGGTAAGCAATAAGAAGTAGCATAATAGTAGGCAGGTACACAGAAAGTGCGCTTTCAACTAACAATATATGTACGGTAGGTACGCATGTAGCAGCGTGCCGTATAATTTTTTATATTCACAAACGCCCATCTACATGTGCCTATTTAACCTGTTTTTGCGGCAACTCGAGGCGGCCGCCTGTTGTACTCATCAATGTTGTAGTAAAATGACAAACGGATCGTTAAATTCTCTATGGGCATAAATCATAGGTCATTTTGTAATTTTCGGTATAACTTAGGAGGGTACTTAATATTTGTGTGCAATATTACTAAAGCATCTATACTACAAATAAATAAAATTTGAGTGTCTGTTTGTAATATTAATATAACCGCTTTTTACTAGTGCATTTGGGTGTATACACGGTATATATACCAAATCATAATTTTTTTACATTTCTTATCTGTCTATCTGTTTGTTTCGGCTAATCTCTGAAATGGCTTGACCGATTTTGACGGGACTGGTAGATAGCTGATGTAACAAGGAGTAACTTAGGCTACTTTTATTTTAGAAAAACTTTTTTGTTAAATACCACGCGGACGAAGTCGCGGGTAACAGCTAGTTTTAAATAAATATTTAGGTGGTGTATGCACGGCTGTAACATAAAAACTAGTTATTTAACTCGAGTGATGCGACCGAATAGATACATATTAAAACCGAACGAACCAGAATGATCGAATGGGAAAGCTATCACACGTGTCTAGATCCTCAGGCACGTGTGAATAGTGTTCATTGTCGACGACGATGCCATTGATAACAATGTAGCGAGCACTTCTTCTGCTAAGATCCACAAGAAACTGGTCCCATTGTTTTTGAAAATTATCTTCTCGTTCCGTGCCCGGCTCGGGGTGCACACGAGCGAGTCGGCCGCCGGACCGCTCCGGCTCATCAAGTCGTCCGGGCCTGCTAATTAGTAAAAACAATTCGCTTCGTACATTCGCTCTCCGACCGCCCGCCAATTCCGCGTACCCCGCTAGAGAGCTGCTAATTTCATCCCGGTACACTTTTTTCGCGTCGCGCATCATATTCGGCATTTGGCCGCTCGATCCGCCATCGAAATTAAGGCTCGAACAATGTCTGACAAAGCGGCCGTCCGCAAAACATCTCTGGGCCGGATTCCGCGACCGCTGCTTGTTTTTTTAAATTGCCATCTCGCTCAGCGATCCGCGAATGAGGCACCTCGTCATAGCTGGCAAGCTTCGGTGTCCTATTATATGGAAAATCTGAATGCCGCCGTCATTCGTAAAATGTTGCTGTTGTAATTTGTGTTATGCTATTGTTTTAAACTTAAGAATTTGTCGTTTATTACGTGTTCATTTATGTAGTAAACGCTGTGTAATTATGTTTATTATTATTATATCCTAGAACTATCTCTTGAAGCTAATTACCCTTTGTAGAGTTAACTCTTGGAGTAAATATACCCTTTGTTTAATTGTTTTTTGTTTACTTATTATCATTAATTATTTAAGAGATGTCCAGTATAAAATGACTAAAAGCAGTTGTAAATGAGTATAAAATATTTATTGTAATTATAATGTTTTTTTATTACAGACGCAACATTACATATTGGTAGCCCAAGCGCAGGACAGCGGTCACCCATCCCTCTCGGGTACCGTCACAGTCTACGTTAACGTAATTGACCTCAACGACAATGCTCCAATTTTCGACCCTATGAGCTTTTCCAATGAAATTCTAGAAGACGTTGCTATCGGATCGACTGTTGTTACCATAAGCGCTACAGATTTAGATTCAGGTATGATTAAAAATAATATTAAATTGATGAAACAAGTTTTTTGCTACATTCATCTGAAGCAATTATTGGTAATCCCATTATTATATTATAAATGTGAAAGTTTGGATTGATGGATGTTTGTTACTCAATCACGCCATAACGGCTGAACGTATCTGGACGAAATTTGGCACAGAGATAGATTATAGACTGGAATAGCACGTAGGCTACTTTTTATACCGTTAAAATGTATGGTTTCCGTGGGATATACATACTTTTTTAATAGTGGGTAACACCGCAAGGCGCAGCTAGGTATTCAATAATAACATAATGATGTTATATTCCAGGTCTAAACGGCAAAGTTGCATACAGTATCACATCAGGTGATGATGTCAAGGACTTCACAATTGCAGAGAATGGCACTATCTATACTGCCAAACGGCTCGACAGGGAGACACAACCCGTATACAACCTGGTAGTTACAGCGAAAGATATGGCCAAGCCTCCGGAACCTCAGCTGTCGTCAACGGTGCAGGTACTTATGTGTATTTATATACTCCTAAATAGCTATAAAACGATTCTATCTACACGAACGACCATAATTTAATAAAACACACATGACATGATGTTATGTAACATGCGTGATATTTGGCGTTAAATAAAACTGTCAAAAAGACAAACCTGCTTACTTCCTGGCCGGATCATTTCAGTTGAGTATGCGTTCGCATACGGTTGTTAAGTTCAGGAAAAAAAATGCCCGTGGGCACAAAAAAAAGTTTTCACACCAACTTTGTCATAGAATACAGGCACAGAATAGGTTTTTTTTAATACTGTAATTTTACATATATTTATGACAGTGTTAACCTTTGCAATGAAGTGTCATTTTAGGAGTTTTATACTAAAACACCGTTCTTCTTTAGCATTGTAATACTACCAATTAAATCCTGGATGATTATGAAATTTTGAAATAATAATTATATCTAGGTACATATCTTTCAAATTATTATGAAAAAAGTATTTTTAATGACATTCTATATATTGGTCTCGAAATTCAAATAATAACTTTTAATTCATTTACTGTAGGTAACCAATTATATAAATTTCAACGGAAGCAATCATAATGCTCATAAAAATCAAGTTCATTACGAGCTATTGTTGAGTTTGCCTATTGTTGGGCAGCACAATATGCCTCTGATGAGACCAGGCAAACGCGCAAGACGCATTTCATTTTATTACTTTACTTATTCATAACAAAATTCTTGGAATTGTAATACAATCTCGTTTTGACAATAATGCATATCAAAGAACGTAATAAAATCAATGGATGCAACATCCGGCCGTTTGTAATTTAAAGATCTACCATCGAACCGAAACAAACATTACTACAAAGAAGATTTTAGTTTCACATTTTTGATTTTTATTATCTTTGGTATGTCTCGTTTTCACACACTTTTATGATACGCCTTTTATTGTTACAGGTTACGATACAGCTAAAGGATGTCAATGACATGGCACCTGAGTTTGTTACACCCAATATAACTGCGGTTACCGAAAATATTCCATTGAACACAGTCGTGATGACAATAAAAGCTATCGACAAAGACGAAGGAAGAAATGGATACGTCGAATATTTTATGACCCCAGATCCAGAAATTAATGGCTACTTTTCATTGGGAAACGTGGACGGTGTACTGAGAGCAACGGGAAAACTTGATAGAGAACTGAAAGCGATCTACATGATAACAGTTACTGCTAAAGATAGAGGCGATCCACCGAATATAACGAAATCGAAAATACAAATAAATATATTGGACGAAAATGATAACAGTCCTGTATTTGATCCGAAACAATACAGTGCATCAGTGCCTGAAAATGCGAGTATTGGAGCCAGCGTGTTACAGGTGAGCACCGAATATATTAAAAAGTTGTGATCGTTCCTCCTTTGTTTTAAGGGAGGCTTAATTAAGCTTCAATGCAAATCGCTAGGCGAGAAATACTTAGACTGGAGTGCACTATCTATAATCAAATTAATCTACCGTCTGATGCCTACAGATTCTGTCAGAGGTCCGTGACATAGGTTTTTTTGTAACCTGTGTGCTATTTCTTCTGAATCTGACTCCTGGTAGTGGATAACATTGTGTGATGAGTACAAATGTTGCTTAGTTTGGGACCGTTCAGTTGGTGTGTTCGTGTGACGATATATTTATGTTTTATGTATTTTTTTTTATTTCACAGGTTTCTGCAACCGACGTAGATGAAGGTGTCAATGGTAGAGTCAGATATTCGATCGCATCTGGAGATGAGAACAGAGACTTTAGCATAAGTGAGGACACCGGTATTGTGAGAGTTGCCAAAAATCTCAACTTTGAAAGAAAGGCTCGTTACCTGCTAACGATTAGAGCTGAAGACTGCGCTAAAGACGATGTCAGATTTGACACAGCTGAATTATCTATTTCAATTCAAGATATGAACGACAACCCACCCACGTTTCTCGATTCACCGTACTTAGCTTATGTTATGGAAAATGTTATTCCTCCTAACGGCGGGTACATAATAACAATTCATGCTTATGATGCTGATTCACCACCATTTAATAATCAAGTTCGCTATTTTATAAAGGAAGGCGAAGCAGATCTGTTTAAAATCAATGCGTCGTCCGGGCAAATATCCTTACTAAGAACATTAGATCGTGAAGCTCAGGATGAATATACTCTAGCCCTCGTAGCAATGGATACAGGTTGGTATAAAATATACTAGGTTACTGCACGTCCGATGCGAGATTATACCTAAGCTAATCGTGTACTTCATAGTACTTCACTGTCCGCTAGACGTGCTTCAATTTGCCATACACATACATGTGTATAAATACGTACAATGTGTGTATAAATATACATACATGTCTATAAACTACGGTTAGCTTACGAATAATCTCGCACTTGACGTACTGAACACTGATCTATTAAGTAATTGACTTGTCATTCTTATAACATGATATAATTTTTAGTCTAGTCATCAAAAAGAGGTGAAACTTTAAAAATTATAATAGGTACCTAAAGCGCATTATTTCTTGTTTTCAGGATCACCTCCACTTACTGGATCAGGCACAGTGAAAATCGTGGTACAAGACGTAAATGACAATAGCCCCGATTTTGAAAGACAAAGCTATAGAACCAACGTCAAAGAAAATTTACCGTCTGGGACTATAATTTTGAGTCCAAAAGCCACAGATAAAGATATCGGTAATAACGCAAAAATAAGATATTCTCTTCTCGGCGATAAATCTGAAAGATTTCAAATAGACTCGGGAACTGGTGTTATATCTACAAACGCTACACTAGATAGAGAAGAATGGGACGTATATTATTTGATTATAATGGCACAAGATTCATCAACAACGGATCCTAAAACAGCCACAGCCAACTTCACGATAATAGTTGATGATGAAAATGATAATACACCTACATTTCTTCATCCAGTTTACGAAGCACATATTTCAGATCGTACCGTTAAGGGTGATTTTGTATTTGGAGTCAAAGCTAATGATAACGATGAAGGGTTAAATAAAAAGATTGTATATGATTTAGAAGGAGAACATCAATCTTTGTTCACAATTAATAAAGAAACGGGTGTGATAAAAGCCAATGAAAATCTTACAAAATACAAAGACAAAATAGGATCTACTTTTAACCTTATAATAATAGCAACAGACAGTGGACTTGAACCCAGAAAAAGTACAGCTGAACTAATTTTGGTACCAAAATCAGTAAAAAACTTTCCAAAGTTTACGGTCACAAATAAATTGACTTTTACGTTTTCTGAAGACACATCAGAAGGAGTATTAGTAACAAGACTATCTGCTACTTCGCCTAAAAAAGGACCAACAGGATTACTTCAATTCGGTATTGCAGGTGGAAATGTGGGTGATGCGCTAAGAGTAGAACCTATGAGTGGAGAAGTTTTTATAACTGGGAAAGGACTTGATTATGAAACAATGCCTCTCTATGAAGTTTGGTTTGAAGTAAGGGATTCTGACAATCCTCCTCTAAAGTCTTTTATTGAAATAGAAATTAAAGTAACAGATGCTAACGATAATGCACCCGTGATTGAAAGTGCTTTATACAATGCTACAGTTTTAGAAGAAGAATCTTTACCTCAACTCGTAATAAAAATAGATGCACATGATGATGATTCAAATGAGAATGGAAGAATATCGTTTAAACTATTTGATAACTATGACGAAACGTTTAGAATAGATACTGAAAATGGAGAAATATACACCAATATCGCTTTAGACAGAGAATCCGTTCCATCTTACGAATTGCTGGTTGAAGCTGTAGATCATGGAGTACCACAACTCGTAGGAACTTCAACAGTGATTGTGACTGTATTAGATAAAAATGATAACCCACCAAGATTCACTCGACTTTTTAGCGTAAATGTGACTGAAAATGCTGAAATTGGATCTTTTGTGATAAGAGTAACTAGTTCTGATTTAGACTCTGGACCAAATGCCAATGCGTCATATAATTTTGTTGAAAATCCCGGTGAAAAATTTGTAATAGACCCAGCCAGTGGAAACGTTTCCGTTGCTCGATCTTTGGATAGAGAACTACAAGACGAGTACATCCTAAAAGTTGCAGCAACAGACGGAGCATGGAGATCTGAAACACCGTTGACTATAACAATTCAAGATCAAAACGATAATGCACCAGAATTTGAATACTCTTTCTACAGTTTCAATTTCCCAGAACTACAAAAGAAAAATAGTTTTGTTGGACAAGTGATTGCAACCGATAGGGATAAACAAGGACCTAACTCAATTATATCTTATTCTTTACAACAACCATCAGATTTATTTTCTATTGATCCTGCAACTGGAGAAATATTAAGTAAATTCATAATGAATTACAAAAGGACTTCTATCAACTCATCTCCGGAAAATACTTATTCTGTAGTCGTAGTGGCCACTGACAATGGGAAACCTCCAATGTCCTCAGAATGTTTGGTGACAATCAATGTTGTTGATGCTAATAATAATGCTCCTAAATTTAAAGACCATGAAAAATTTGTACCAGTCCCTAAAGACGCAATGCTTGGAGAAAGGATTATAAAACTAACGGCTGAAGATACTTTGGACTTTGGAATAAACGCAGAAATAGAATATCATGTTACAGGTGGAAATGGTACTGCTTATCTTGCAATTGACAAAAAAGAAGGATGGGTAATAGTGAGTAAACAGTTTTATTACCTTGGCCAATACTATGAGTTCAAAGTTAAAGCAGTTGATAGAGGGGTCCCACCACAATCAGATGAGACAACGGTTATGTTTGTAGTAACTGGTGAAAATTACTTTAGCCCTAAATTTACAGCTTTAAGCTACCAAGTGATTGTCCCTGAAAATGAACCAGTAGGCTCATCTATTCTTACTGTAAGAGCTAGTGACGAAGATGATGGACCTAATGGTATAGTGAGATATTCCATTTCATCTGGGAATATTGATAAAGAATTTGATATTCACCCTTCATCCGGCGCTATTAGCATTTTGAGACCCCTCGACTTCGACACTATTCAAGAATACCGTCTGAATATTACGGCAAAAGATCTGGGTTTCAAGCCTAAAGAAACAATTGCAACCTTGACTATTATTTTGACTGACATCAATGATAATGCTCCACAATTTAATCAATCACGCTACGTGGCATATTTGCCCGAAAATTCTCCAGTTAATAGTTTCATTTACAGAGTAAGAGCTATTGATATCGATTCGCCAAAAAATGCTATCATCAAATACTATATAAATAATGAAATGGCGTCCCTATTCCACGTCGACGTCAATACTGGAGAAATATTTTCAAGAGAGGTATTTGACTATGAAGAGAAAACCGTATACAAATTGGAAATAATAGCTGAAAATCCTGATTCTATAATGCGTAACAAAACTGAAGTAAATATACACATAACAGGAGTTAATGAATACTATCCCAAGTTTAAACAACCAGTATTTCACTTTGATGTGTCAGAATCAGCAGATGTTGGAACATACGTTGGAATTATTCAAGCCACTGACCAGGATAGCGGAGATGACGGTATTATATACTACTTATTTGTAGGCTCAAGCAATGATAAAGGTTTTAGTATAAATTCACAAACGGGCGTTATTCGAGTAGCCCGGTATTTAGACAGAGAAACACAAAACAGAGTTGTATTGACAGTCTTAGCAAAAAATTCTGGTGGTATACATGGAAATGATACTGATGAAGCACAAGTTATCATATCTATTCAAGATGGGAATGATCCACCTGAATTCTTGCGTCACCATTACGAAGCCACCATTACTGAAGGAGCGAGTATTGGACAGGAAGTTATTCGTGTAAAAGCTGTGGATAAAGATGTTCGTCCTCAAAATAATCAATTCAGCTTTTCTATAATTGGTGGAAATACCAACCAAGACTTTAAGATAGATCCCCAAACTGGTGACATAGAAGTTGCTGGCCTTTTAGATAGAGAAACTTTACCAATATATTCATTAATTGTTGGTGCAATTGACACAGGAGTTCCACCTCAAACTGGTACAGCTACAGTTCAAATCACGTTGACGGATATAAATGATAACGGGCCTATATTTGATATAGCAAGCTTTGAAGGTTCAGTGTATGAAAATGAACCCCCTAACACAAGTATAACAACACTTTCTGCCAAAGATCCAGATTTACCTCCTAACGGGGCGCCATTTTCGTATGGCATTATTGGCGGGAAACATCAAAGTTATGTCAAGGTTCAAAAACATACTGGAGTTCTTTTGACGACAAAGAAAATAGACAGAGAACTTACACCTAATTTGGAAGTAATGATTCAAATAGAAGATAGTGGTTCTCCTGTCATGAAATCTAATTACACAGTGTCGATCAAAGTTTTGGATCGAAATGATAATCCTCCAACGCCAAGGTCCGCCCATGTTCTAGTATATTCGTTTAACAACAGAGTGCCACACGGAAAGATTGCTAATGTAAAGCCAAATGATCCAGATATTGTGGGTGACTACAAATGCAAAATGATTAAAGAGTCTTCATCTGAAAATACACTTTCTCTTCTCAATATTAGATCTGGATGTGACCTTTATACAAACGCAGTAAAACCTGGACAGGGATATTCCTTTTCAGTATCAGGAAATGATGGCATTCATAGAGATGTTGTTTCATCCATAAGTGTCGAATATTTTTCTTTTGACAATAATACTGTTGAACAATCGATCACTATGAGAATTATGAACATGACTGCATCTGACTTTTTGACTCATTACTATCGTAGTTTACTGGAAATACTAAAGGATGGACTTAAGTTCAAAGAAAGTATCTATTTGTACAGTATTAATGAAGTGGATAGTCATTTGGATTTGACTATAGCATCAAAAGGTAATCACACCATTTGGAAAAGAGAAATTACAGAAAGGTACCTAAAAGCTAAGGAAATAGAAATGAGCAAGTTGTTAAAGAGCCATATTACAGTACCATATTTCCCATGTGCATCTCACCAATGTCAAAACAATGGTCTCTGTACAGATTCTATCGGAGTGCTGGATGAAACAAAAATAACCGAAAGTTCAACGCTTATCTTGTCCTCACCTTTAGTGTCACACCGATACACTTGTCATTGCACTGATGGATTTATAGGAAGTAATTGTGAAAAACGACAAGACCCTTGCTCACCAAATCCTTGTCAATTTAGTGGACTATGCCGTAAACAAGGTCACGACTTTTCATGCACTTGTCCAGCACGCCGTCAAGGAAAAACATGTGAGCTGGAAAGAGACGACGTATGCAGTAGTAATCCATGTAAAAATGGAGGATCGTGTAAAGAAAGCGCTGATAGAAACTCTTTCTTCTGCTTGTGTCGACCTGGATACCGCGGTAATCACTGTGAAGCTTTGGTAGATTCATGCCGACCTAATCCATGCATGCATGGTGGAATATGCATAAGTTTAAAACCAGGATACAAGTGCAGCTGCACAAACGGCCGCTACGGTACGCACTGTGAAAGTACTACGTTTGGTTTTGGTGAACTATCTTACATGCAGTTCCCATCTTTAGATGCATCAACTAACGATATAACAATAATATTTGCAACAACAAAACCAGATGCTCTTCTTTTATACAATTACGGTGCACAAACGGGTGGAAGATCTGACTTTATAGCGATCGAACTTCTCGGAGGAAAGCCCGTTTTCTCATTTGGAGGTGCCAGAACATCGATAACGTCAGTGGCTATACTCAATTCCATTAGAAATCTTTCTGATGGCAACTGGTACAAACTTACAGCTACTAGAAATGGACGAGTAATCTCTCTGAGCGTAGCTACATGCACTGATCACGGTGATGTCTGCACGGAATGTGAACCTGGTGATAATTCTTGTTACAACGACGACACAGGACAAGCTGGGTATGTATTCATGTTTACTTTTACGATAGTTGTCCTTAAAGCATCGATTAATTACGATATTTTATTCACCATTCTCTTTATTTTCAGAACGTTGAACTTTAATAATGAACCACTACTAATTGGCGGCCTCGAGAAAGCGGATCCCGTCCTAGAACGCCCGGGACAAATTCATTCGGATGACTTCGTTGGATGTATGCATAGTATCACCATCAATGGCCGTATGCTGAATCTTACAAATCCTCTTAAATCACGAAGTATCGAACCAAGATGTGAACGATCAGAAAAAGGAGCATGCTATAAAAAAGATGTTTGTGGTTTAGGCCAGTGTCTTGACAGGTGGAAAGCTAATTTATGTAAATGTAACGAAAACATAGTTTCACCAGACTGCAGCATTTCGCTTCAATCGTTATCAGTTGGCGAAAACGGATTTATTTCGTACACAATATCAGAAAAACACAGAAGAATGCAATTACTGGAATCATTTTATGGCGGAAATAGTGGATGGTCGAAAAAACCTGGAAAGTCCTCAGGAAAAGTAGTACTTAAAGTAAATAGTCCAGCAAAGAGTTTAACGTTATTTTTTAGAACGCATAGAAAAGACGGTGTTCTCTTTTACTCAGCCACTGACAAATATTACACCCTGATTGAGTTACTGGAAGGAAAATTGATTTATACATCAAAACAAAATACAGTTGTAAATATGAGTCAAGCCGAACAAAGTGATGTATCTGATGGCACCTGGCATAACATCACTCTGCTTTCTATTGGCAGGAGCATTCGACTTTTAGTAGATGATAAAAATATTGGTGAAGAGCTCGATGCTGCCGGTGTTCATGACTTCTTGGATCCTTATTTAACTATCATATCATTAGGAGGCGTTAAATCGGAGTGGATAACAACGTCAAGCTCAAACAAATTCGAAGGTTGTTTAGCCAATTTCACCATTAATAATGAAATCCAACCATTTAGTGGCAACGGTAGCATTTTCAAAGAGACTGTTCGTACTGGTAAAATATTGAATGGCTGCCATAGTGCATTTGGCATCGGTACTACACAAAACCCTGATCCATTGAGAATTGGAATAACACTTGTAATAGTTTTCTTTGTTATATTACTTGTTGCAATATCAGTATCTATAATATTTTATCGGCTCCGTAAGCAAAAGAAAGAAAAAGGAAATGGTTCGGCAAGCAAAAGTAACATTGGACATTCCAAGCAAAATGGTGGCCCAGCTATGCTAAATGCACCAAATTTGATAGCTGGTACAAATGACAGTTTGATGAACAGAAATCTTCATAATAACGAAACAAGTCTAAATAGTTATATGTCTGATAATGCTGATATAACACGTAATGTAGGACACATGGTTGGTCCCGAATTATTGTCAAAGAAATACAAAGATAGAGAAATCATGAATATTGATCCACCTAGACCACAACGTCCCGATATAATAGAGCGTGAAGTTATTGGAAAGAGTCCAGCTCTTAGAGAAGATCACCATCCACCGCCACCTCCTTCTACAAATACCTCACATCATGCACATGATCATCCTAGTGGTATGGACTTAAATTCAGAAATACCAGAGCATTACGATCTTGAAAACGCTAGTTCAATTGCACCATCCGATATTGATATCGTTTACCATTATAAAGGATTTCGAGAAGCTGCGGGTGTTAGAAAATATAAAGCAACTCCTCCGCCTTTAGGCTATCATCACAAGCACCAAGCTCCCCAACATCGACATTCACCACATCATGCCAGCGGGTACCCGTCTAGAGTGCCTCAAGTAGCTCAGCCTCCCCCTCAACCAAGACAACATCAAACTACACCATTAGCTCGTTTGTCTCCTAGCAGCGAACTAAGCCAGCAACCTCGAATACTGACGCTTCACGATATTTCTGGCAAACCTTTACAAAGTGCCTTATTAGCTACGACGTCTAGTTCGGGTGGTGTGGGTAAAGATGCCTTGCATAGTAATAGTGAACGAAGTTTGAATAGTCCTGTTATGTCACAGTTGAGTGGGCAAAGCTCTTCAGCCGGCCGGAAGACGCCGAGTGCGCCACCTCAAGTGCCGCAAGTAGTCTCTGTAGGCTCAGGAGCGGTGGGACTAACCGCGGCGGAAATAGAAAGAATGAATGCAAGGCAGAGAACATCTAGCCTAGTGTCCACATTAGATGCAGTTTCCAGCTCCAGTGAAGCGCCTCGAGGAGGAGGAGTGGGTCATCACATGTCACACAGGCATCATTCACCGCCAGACGACAACAGAAGTTCCACAGCTTCAGATGACGAAAGTGGTAATGACAGCTTTACGTGTTCAGAAATAGAGTACGATAATAATAGTATAAATGCGGACAAACTAGAGGATGTTAGACGACAAAATGTAAGTAGTGGAAGTAACCCCAAGAAACCTATTTTACCCCCACCTTATGAGAGTTTTGATTCTTCGTTTCGTGGCTCTCTAAGCACTCTAGTCGCGTCTGATGACGACCTGGCTCCTCACGTTAGCTCCGCTCTTTACCGCCAAGCCAACGGTTCGCCGGCATCTGCAGCACTGGGCTGGGGTCCGGCAGCATTAGATCTGTTTAATTGGGGACCAAATTTCGAAAGTATGATTGACGTTTTCAAAGATATCGCTGAACTGCCCGACTCTGTAAATGGGAGAATATCTTCCTCACTTAGATTACAGAACGGTACGCCGAAGCCGTCTGAAGAGTACGTTTAGTTTTAAGTTGTAATTAGTGTGTAAATACAAGAATTGCATTTAAGTTTGAATTTTGTACAAAATTTGTTGTGATCTTGTATCAAGGTCTCTAGATTTTCTTGCCATATATTGTTTATATAATAACATGATGTCTTCTAGGTTGTAATTTTATAGAACCTCAATGTAAATAAATGTTGTATGTAGTTAGAATTATGGTTTAGGATAAAATAATTGTATAATTTAGTAGTGTAAATATGACGATTTCCATCCAATCTTTAATGCAAAAATTTAAAGCTCTGACTGTTGAATACGACATAATGTACTATCCAGTTGAATCGTGTAATGTAAATAATGTTATTACGCTTATTTAATGAGAATAAATTGAACTCATGTGATACTTATATACTTTTGTGTTGAACAGTACAATATCAGTCTCCTCGATCAAATATAAACACTCAGAGCTTTCTCTTCTTTTGAATGTAACGCCATATTATTTAGTGAAGTGCCAAATGCATATTATGTTTTAAAGAACTGACTGATTTATTTCATTAATAAAATGTAATTTAAACAATTAATAAGTGGTTTTTTTTTCTTTAAATCTTAACATTTGATACTCAATAACATATCTATTAGATTAGATAGGTAGTAAAATAACTAACGTTACAATCATTGTCTGACAATCTTTAGTAATCATGGTAATCATTGTGTAACAAAAATTATGACATGTATTATTTTTAAATACCCTTTCTTAATCACGTTGTATACACTTAAACTTAAGAGACTTAAATCGTCACTTAAAATACTGTGTTGAATACACATTGGTTGCTAGACAATTTGTCCCAGGTACTACATATAACACTGATAATATATTTGATTAATTCTGCAAAACTAATGGTAAATTGTACAATAAATTAAACTACTGAAGAAAATAGGTATTCAGCTTTATCATTTATCGCTACATTAAATAGTTTTTTTCCAACAGCAAACAAAACTAAAAACCAGAAATGGTTATGCCCTTAATTCACTATCAGTAACAGTATTACGCATGCGCAGTAACACACAACGATGATAAGATGATAATAAACGCTTGTTGCCTTACGATAATTGCAATGTCATTTACATATTAATTTGGAACAACAATTCCATGGAGATGAGCACAATGTTTATAGATAACAATTGAGTTTCCAGAACTAGAGCGATGGTCTTTTATTTTCTTCATAGATCTTAGACCACCCAACTTGTAGGTTTCAGAATAAGTCCAGTAGTCTCTAGATCATATCTAATGAGAGATTGTATAGTAGGAACCTGAGTAACACATAACAAAACTGTAACGGTGTTGTAGCCTACATCGTCTCTACATAATATAATAAATTGTTTTGAAGTAGATCGTTGTATTTTCTATACAGATCGGCTATACAGAATGATTCAGAAAATGTATACTAAGCCTTGAACTTGTACTTTTTTAGTACATTTCTAATCATTTAGTGAAGTCAGTATTTCAATACGTTGATTTTAGAAAAAAATCTTTTGTTCCCAACTAAAAAACAATAGAGATTTTTGGGAGAATTTTTTTTATTGAATATATATTATTATTGAAATGATGACTTCAAGTAATGATTAATAATGTGCTAAAAGCGCAGATTCGATGCTTGTGTACCCATTCTGAATCAATCGTATTTTTGGATGTTTGACTTACTGAACACGGATCACGTGAATGGTGCTAGCTTATATCCATAGGATATAGACGTTTTGATTAATGAAAACGTTCCCAAGATTATTAAAAATAATGAGAATTAACACTACCGCAGTTGCGGCTACAGCAACCTATTGAATTTGATACCAGCCCATTAATTGTCATTGGCACCGATAAAGCAATATTTATCATCATGAAATTAACTAAAACGCTCGCTTCTATCCATAGAACGAAAATAAAACGGCAAAAGGAACAATTGTCACAGCGATAAGCACTTAAATATTCGAGTGCGAGTGCTTAAGGACCTATGAATTTGCACAACAGTAAGGAATACCTCATAGTTTTCTCTGTTTTAACAGCTGTTTGGTCGTTTCCGCGTGAAATTCAGGAGTTGTTTTTAAACAACTCAAGGTTTATATATATTTGTCAGTTCGCCCTTTTCAATAGCTGGAAAGGTTTATCTAACCGTAAAAATGTTTTTTATAGTTATATTTATTAATTTCTGTTTTTTAAGTGAGTATATTCGTACTTTTATAGAAAGTATTTAATACCTATCTACTGGATAGGCAAGAATTTTTTTTTTAGAAAATTAAGCACCTTTAGCAAACAGGCGAGCAACGAGTAATTGCGCTAGCCTGCCCAATTTGCTCGCACATGTCGCTCTAAAATAAATCAGCGGCTTGTTATATTGCTTTACAATTAAATCTACCTTCTCATAGATTTCATTTATACCTATTTAAGATGTCACATATCTTTCGAAATATTGATTTCGAATTTATAGATAGAAAAAAAAATACATAATATACATATTTAGTGTAAATACATTACTTGAAGGTAAATCTAGTGCAGTGGCTCAGTTTAACTGCATCGAGCCACCGATGGAGTGTCCCAACGAGAATATTACATTTTGGCTATACACCAGGCAAGTACCACAAGTGGGAGTATTACATTATCATATATCCATGAAATATATCTACGATCACATTTTATATGTTCCTAGACAAAATTCAAGTATAACATCGGAGTCTATGGCGACCACAGAATTTTACCATGTACCTATGTAACGCCCCTGAAATTTACCGTGCAGCCATTTCTATATAAGACGGATTGACCTTTAATAGAGAAGTCAGCGTATTAACCTATTCAATCAGAGGTGGAACTTTCATTGCTTTGTTAATTGATAGAGCTGGTCATAATTGTTGATTCCGGATATTACCCGATACCACTTTTGGATACGCTGCCGAATCATAATATGAGTGGCTCCTTTCATGACGTTGAAATAAAGGCCCCGGTTTTCATTTGAACATGGCGTAATAAAAAATAAGTAGTAAAATATTATAATGAGTAGACCATATCGATCACGTTTGTGTATAAATTTGTATATGGTGTTTTATTTTTATACTAAGAATTTCGTCATTATCAATGATAAAATCTTATTCAATAATACTTATGAGCATTGAAATTTGTACTACAGAACTATTTTTGTAAAGTTTGTCGTTACTAACTTCCTCTATTTTTTTTTATTACTCAAGAACGATTAACCTCTCAAAATATGTTTAACTAATACTCACCTTCTTTTAAACCTCATTTGTGTTGAGAGTTTAATAACCGTGACGTTGCAAAAAATAAGCACATTCTAATTTTGAATTAAAATATTGTTTGTGAGCCTAGTAATGCTAATTACATATGAATAGCGAATTAATTAGAAACTCTTTTTAAAACTGCACAATAAATGGGAATTCTGCTCGTAGAAATAAAATAAGTATCGAATCTTATGAAGATACGGTACTTTAGCACATACATTTAAATCAATATATTATAGGAGGCATTTTTTTCCATGACCGCGATATTATTTATATATCTAGCTTAATGTTATTTGGATTAGTGGGTACAAGTACTCCGTAATCTTAGCTCGTTGGATACAAGACTCAAGGTGAAATAAAAATATAGTACAGTTCCTCAAGTAAATATTTTTAGGTGTCTTAAACATTTATTTCTACAGGAGTAACAAGGACAACCCTCACCAATTAATGGTTATGGAACCGGAAACCATCGAGTCAGCCCCGTGGGTCAAAAATGCAACTATCAAAATTATTATTCATGGCTACACGGGTCATAAAGATTTCGAGCCTAACGCAGAACTACGACCAGGTAAAGTAGTTTTGGGCTAGAAAATGTAAAACACTTTCCTTTTGGTTGTTTTCGTTTGGTTAAAACTAACTAAATCACCTATACCTAATGTCGCTTTAAGTCACCGATAGATGGCATTGCTTTGCTATTTTAAAAATGTTTACATAAATAATATAGACAACGGTTATAGAAGAGAAGAGAAGTATTACTACTGGAGCTCCTGTCAAATCATTTATTTCGTATGGGCCTACGGGGGCACTTACAAATCTGTAATTAGGGTTCCGTACCCCAAATCCAATTGGAATCCAAATCTCAAACCCCGGGTCTTACTATCTTAGTTAAAAACCAATTCAGGGCCTTAGACATTAAACACATACCAGTTAGCCCAGCGTGTAATAAAAAAACTTGCATAGTTTTTTGTAACCAAACTTGCATAAAGCACCTTAATAGAGAAATTACTTTCTTCCAGCGTATATGCAGTGTTGTGACTACAACCTTATAAGTGTGGACTACAACCCCTTAGCCCGCGATCCTTGCTACATAGAAGCCGTCCGCAACACGGAACTAGTCGGAAATTGCACCGCTCAGCTCATCGACGTGCTGGTCAGGAACCACAGTTTCAGCCTGAACAAGTTCCATGTCATTGGCTTCAGCCTCGGAGGCCAGATTGCTGGATACGTAGGACAGTATGTGAGAACGGGACAGCTTGATCGAGTGACTGGTATTATTATTTTGTGTGTGTATGATAAAATTAAATATATATTGAGACAGAGAGCCTTGGGGTTAAGTCACCTTACTCCGTAGGAGAATTAAATACCCTCGAGACACCCTACACGCGACCTTGTGTGGTGCAAACTAGGTGACAGCTCTACTAGTGGTAGGCTTCGGCCGTGGTTAGTCACCACCCACTGAACAAAGCCATGTCGCCAAACGGCCTAGCCGTATTCCGGCATGATGTTCGGTGTTGCCATTCATGGATGGCGGGTCAAATCAGTTGCGCTGCGTGTGCCTAGTGAATGTAGCGTCTCGATCTACTGCCGCCTTCCTACCTGTTCACACTCACACAATATGTCAATTCGAGAGTGAACAGATACGTTCTAGACAAGTATGCTCTATCGTAGATCTCATCATCACTTACTATCAGGTGAGATCGAGATCAAATACTTGCCTATAAGGTCATAAAAATAAAATAAAAAAAAAGAATGGCGTCTATACGAACTATGATATCACACATAAACCATTCATGTGGACCGTGATGTGAGGAAGTTATTACTAATGCCTAGCAGAAAGCGACATTCGGCTGATAGATGAATGATGTTGGTATTTCCTGTTTATGGGTCCATGATATCTACTGGTTTCTCACTTCCTACTAAAGGCTGCCCCCTGGTAACCAACCAACATAAAATATGAACAGAACATATACGCCCATTTACCCATATACCCTTTTAGAAAAAAACAACACATGTATCATACACATATAATCGGTAGGATCTACAATGTAAGTCGAATTATCTCTTTTCAGGATTAGATCCCGCATTACCTCTCTTCGTAACTACTGATCCCAATAAGAAAATAGATAAAAGCGATGCGAAGTTCGTGGATATTCTACACACTAATGCTTTAGAGAAAGGAAAATTGGAAGCATCTGGCCATATCGATTTTTATCCGAATGGCGGCATGATGCAACCCGGTTGCAAGTCAACTAAGAATCAGAGTAAGCAAAGTATACAGTGCATAACGTGAATCTAGATCCTTGGCAGCCAATAGCGTTTAGGGTTCCGGTTTCATCAAAAAGGAATGGGCTGCTGACCGCCAAGGCCCCAAGTCTGCTAACATAATCGATTCATTATGAATCGATTGTGCTAGCAGACTTGGGGTCCTGATGTTTGCGCAGCGCCTACGCAACTCACAAATAAAAAAATGTCTAACTGAACTAATTGACTCCTTTTCAGCAATGTCTAGCTGTAACCACGACAGAGCGCCCAAATTATACGCAGAATCAATTAACAGCGATGTCGGCTTTTACGGCACTAAATGCTACTCTTGGATTTTATACATGATAGGTTGGTGCGAGCTTTTTGAGTCTTCAGAAGAAGTGCTCTTCGGAGAACATGTGCCACGCAAGTATGTTATCATTCAAGACGTACGAACTTGATATGGAGCTGATAGTATTTTGTTTTAAGTTCCTAGGCGAGATTTTTGACGCGTGAATAACCTTATGATACTAGAGAGATTGCCTGCCGAGTGATCCTAGGCCATATATCCTGCACTCATTGTTGAATCAATGACAAAGCTCAATTCTAGCACAAGCATTTAACTGAGCTTAATGAGCACCACCAATATTGACATGACATTGACAACCGCACATGGCTAGAAATAAAATAAAATCTACTTCCATTCCTTCATTTGTCTACGAGACCTTTTCTATTTGGAGTTAATTTTGCACTCCCTCATTCGGTAAGCAAACTTTTAATTGACTGCTTACATAGTTGGAAGTATCTCAACAAATTACCCGCACTATTATTAAGTGCAGGCACTGCAACACTTAAATTCTTTCACTGCGAAGTGGTTTCCCCTTTATTTGAACTCCTTTCCTTCGGCTTACGCTGCCATGTTATAATTTTTACATAACATTTACCGTAACCTGTCGCCTTTGACAGGCTTGGTGAGTTCGGTCATGGAAACCAGTGGCATTTATACTTAAAATGCATTCCTAGAGGGTTATTACAGTTGCAAAGTAAAACATTGTCCATAGTTATATAAACCTCTTTTCAATCTCTACAATTCCAATACAGTTATGGGTTCTGTAAAGAAAAAAAAACCTTGTCTAAATTAAGGCGTATGAAGAATTAAATGAAAGCAGTTGATAAGTAACTTTGCTTATTGTTGGCATAATAAAATGATTTAATATTTTCTTTTTCAGTGTCAGTGGCTTGTATTTCTTCAGCACGAATTCGGAGTCACCGTACGCTCGTGGATCATATAGGGCGAAACGAAGTAGTTTAATATATAGTAAAACATAAACCATAGATTTGATAAGGTTTTTATTTCTTCGCACCATCCAGAAATTATTGTGATCTTATATTTTTACGTTGGTAGGTGGTTCCTAACTTACGTATAATGCAGACAATAGTCGTTGCAGATATTTTATGATCTAGGATAGTGACCAATCATGTTGAACTTTGCTATAGATATGTACGTTTACTGGACAAACGGTCGTGCTCATTACATAAAGTTTTCCCTAACTGGAATTCGAACCCGGGACCCTCGGTACAGAAAGCATGTCGTTACTGGTGGAACCAACTGTGTCAAGCTACTAACACTTAGAAAAATACATACGTGATCTCCATGGGAATGATATTATTGATTACATAAAATAATGAATGACCTGATAATAATCATAGCATATAACTCATTCAAAGGTCAATCTACCTAAATATCATATTATTCATTTTAATGATCTCGTCTCAAAATTATTTCTACAAGAACATGCACTTGAAAGTATAAGTTCCTTCTTCCGGACCTCACTTAAAACAATCTTGATAACCTTAAACTTACTAAATTACATTTTATTAAGGTCGTATGGATGTAATTAGAAAAAAATAAGTACTCACGCTAGTATTCTAGGCCAATTAGTTTATGATTTCAAATGTTTTATGTAATTTTGGAAGGATAAAATATTAATATCAGTAACTAAATCGTGTCAGTACATTTTGGGAAACAAAAGATAATAATTGTTTATTTCAATAAATTATATACAATAGTTATTTACATGGAAAAACAAAAACTAGAAACTACTTATTAATAGGACATTGAAAAATAAAATAAAAATAAAATTATATACACAAAAATGCCTCCACATCGTCTTCGATGCCAATGCCAAAAAACAAAAAGTTGGGCAAAAAAGTGTACCTCAAAATCCATTGGTTTAATGAAACTTAGCTTATGTCAATGTCATAATAGATCTTGGATTTTTTTTTCCGTGAACTGAAAAAAAATTGGGTTATTAGCTATAAGCTAAAGTCCAGCTAAGTATGCTATAGTTTAATATCAGGCAGTACGTTTTAGGATATACATATAGGTACAATATTATTATCTGGTTTGTAGTCTAAATCAAATGATTTGACAAGATATGATCTCTCTCCACACGGGCTATACCCGGATCTTTGGAAAGCTTGCGCGGGGACATAGGTCCAACACGTAGAGGCCCTTTTTGAGAATTTAAATGTTATGGGATCAAGTCAATTGCTGAAAATGATACAAGATATGATTATTATTAAATCGTCTAATAATAATAAAATTTTACTTATTAGAATTTTTATTTTGTTTCATATCGGTTTTATAGCTGTTGTATGTACATTGTATTAATACATTACATGTGCTGCCAATTTGCTTACCGCCAAAAGCCTATGGTTATGTACAAGGTAAACGGATTCTGCTACTTAAAAAAGGCTTATAGTTGGACTTCCCCCACATCCTATCTTCAATCGCTATTGCACAAGTTACCAGCATTCACGTTGCATCGATGGCCTTATTCGCCCGCCATCCGCGAATTGGGAAATACACGTGGGTCGGTTGCGTTGACTCGCACCTGCGTCACGTATTATAAAGTTGACAAAATTAACTTTTATGAACACCTTAAAATGCCCTACTGGGTGGTAGTGAAGCTTATGGACCTTCCGCGATACAATAAAGAATAAGGTACCTACTACAAGGTGGCGCAAAAGTGTGGCCATGCATCACCACACATTGAAAGGTGCTATAATTTTTGCAAATGGCACTGATGTCAATTCTGCTTTGACATTTGGCAAGTAAACAGTTACAAAATATACGTTGAAAAGACTGAGATAACTATACTCAAGAACACGGAATAATTGTTACGATTTCATTTCCGGGTCGCCTTATCTCTCGTTTTGGCGATTTATATTGGCCGGCACGATCACCTGATTTAACCATTCCAGACTTCGTTTGTTGGATTTTTTGAAGTGACGAGAGACTATGTCAACAAACCTCAGACTTTTGAAGTCCTCAAAGCGAATACCCGTCAAGAATGCGCGAAGTTCTGGCAATAGTGATGGAAAATTCCATAAATCGGTCATCAATTCTGGTGGCGGCCACTTGGATGATTTTATTTGCACTCAGCAAATTCCAATTCCAATAATTCAATATACCTAGTGAATGTAGTTACTTGCACACTATTAATAGTATGAATCGTATTTTATTTACGTAATACCGCATTCATCTGTTTATTTTTTTATTTTGTAGAAATAAGTAGTCTGACGCATAAAACTTGCCTTTCGAATGGATACGGGAAGTTAAAAAGTCTCGTTTATTATAATAACACAACTATGGATATACCCTTGTCCTCAGGTCCGTACACGATACAGTGTATGGAAAACAGGTTTACATACATATTGTCAGATTATTTAGTACATACGTCTTCGTATAATAGGTACACTGAGAAAAAAGATAGGTAAATGCAAACCTAATAATGTAGGTAATGCAAAAAATAGTTGAATACAACCTAATTTAGGTTTTCTGAACCTAGTGTAGGTAAATAGTTTTACCTTCGATTGGGTAAATACAACCTACAGTGTTTGGTAGCGTACTATATTACGTAATTTTAACCTATTTTACGTTAAAGAAACCTTTTTTTTTACCTAACTGTTACGTTAACGGGCCGTCACCTAATATACACATTTAATTTTACCTATCACTATCAGTGAATACTACCTAGTATGATTACACATAGCTTAAAAACACCTAATAATAGGTAGCTTCGACTAAATTGTACTTAACCTAAATAATTATTTGGAATTAAAATTGTACATTCGGTTCCTATAACCTAATAAAAGGTTGTAATAACCAATAAATTGTTTTGTATAAACCAACTACATTAACATTTTCATAAAGTTATCGCAACTGATTGCAGTTGTCTCTAATTAACCTTGGCAGTAGGTTAAATAAGCCATTTTAAAGGTTTTCGTAATGAAAACCTGTGGTACTAGGTAAATATGCAAAACAAAAGTCTGTTGAAATAACACAATCCTGTTATAATATATTTGTTATAAGGTTTTAAGATATAAAACCTAATAATACCTAGTTATGCACAAGTTAAGTAAAACCTACTCATAGGTAAAATATATAAGATATACATTTAAGGATTAAATGGAGATGGTGCGGCTCATTAGGACCACGCCATGGCCTTATTTATACCTACTTACTCTGTGGCAAGAGCATAGCAAAAATCACATTTATACATTATATGCACAGTCACAGATTATCAAGTAGGTACATAATTTGGAGAGCACATATTTTTTATGCTATGTTTTTCTTTTGGTATGTATTTACCATGCTAATTTATTTAGACGGCCAATCTCGTTACACAACATTTGACGCCAGTTTTTTGGATATTACCCGAATTGTGTGTTGCCACATCTCTATTAAATTTACCTCTATATACAAAATTTTGTGACACTAAATAAATGATGATGGATAGGGCGCCACAATGGAATAGACTCTATGCTATCTTTTTTTATTATTGAAATACTTAACTTATACATATTTTTTTGCTTTAAAAGTATTACATAAACCATGATTGATCTGTAGTGCATAAGTCATTTTTTGTTATAGCTTTCTTCCCGAAAACAAAACAGATGTAGTTGGTTCCAGTGGCCAGATGACATAATCCATATTTATTATTAGCGATAAAGACATGTTTCATTAATAAAATATGGTTATAATTACAAGAATAAGTTTTTTACGGCGGATCTGGCCATCTTTTAAAAATTGTGCTAGCAACACTGGCCACTGTATAGACAGACAGTCATTTTTGCGTTCGCTTCGGTCGGGCCGGCTGCGACAGCGCGCTGTGCTGTTGTGGCGCCTTTTTTATTGCTTTCATTATACTGGGTTCGTGAAAATATGTACTGGGTTTGTGAAGTGAAGTCATGGAAGTGCTACTCAACGATTGGCAAATGCCAGAAGAAATTATTGTAAAATTACTGGTAAGCTATTCACAACCAATTACATTTAGCCCTAGTTGCGTTAGATTTACCTATTTTGTAAATGTTGATAGGTTATTGATGGTAAAATATGATTTGGGTATTGATTATATGGTTCAATTTATATTGGTATCTGCTAATATTGATGTGGTTTTAGAGCAGCAAACTCCAACAAATATTACGCGTCATCTTATCGGATGGTATGGATGGGGTCTTAGGATTTAACCCCGGTACATCAGATACCTCCTGGGTTTGTCACAAACGTCTGCGTAAATAAAAATATGGCATAGGTAAATTAGGGATTCCAACAATATTGGCTTTATATGGCTTTATTTTGGTTGTTTGTAGGTTATTTAAATTTTATTATAAAGCCTGAGGTTTTGGGATACTTATTTGTCATTGCATGGTTTCTGCATTGTTCTTGTATTTGCTGTTTACAGAGGAAAATATTGAATTGAATGCAATAGAACACCTTATCGAGGAAGATTTGGTAGCGCTGATTCCAAGCACCAGAGTACGGGCTAAATTACAAAACGAATAGAGAAACAAAAATTTGATGTTGGCATGCTTTCTTGTTTATGATGAGATTGTGACAGCTGGTGTATACGTATTTAATTGATTTAATGTGATTTCAGAATATTAGCAAAAGTACAGCATCTTCAACTACTAAAGAAAATCCAACATTTGATTAAGATGTAAATATGGAAAATATGTCAATAGATTTAGAGAAAGCACGAGAAGTATTTGAAAATGTGATGCATGAAAAGTAAGGGGCTGAAGTTAAAAATGCAACCTAAATTATTATTTTATTTTTATTTTGTGTCAATTAAACACAACTATTGCTGTTTCAGAGAAAATAAATCTATTTTAAAAATAGTGGAAGACTTTAAGGCAGGGAAATACTTAATGGATTATCTTAAAAAAATGTGGAAAAAATTAATTAAGTACATAATACCTATCATGTTGGCATTATTAATGTACTTTAACGTATCCAGTTGATTACCGTTACCTATTAATTATTTTGCTATAATCAAGTAAATACTTAGATACTACCTACTACCTATGTACCCTACACCTATCGATAAGGTAACTCTAACGCAACTAAAAAGGTGCAGACAATTCTCAGTAGGTTATATTAAAGCACTTATTAGGTATCCAATACCTACGCAGTACACTACCGGAAACTATAAATTAGGTTATTTATACACATTGAAAAGGTTACAGACATCTAACCATCATCTAGACTAGGTTTAATTAAATCATTTATTAGGTATATATCAAAATTTATTTGGTCAAGTTTAACGTTTATTAAGGTAAAATTAACGTAAAATACTAGGTGTTATTAAATGTTTATTAGGTTATAGTATCGAACCTAATATTAGGTTTTTGTCGGACAACCTAGTCACTACGTAACTTTAACCTACTATTAGGTGATAGTTACCTTACTAGAAATAGTTTAAAATAACCTAATGAGTCGGTACAACATAAGTTTATGTAATAACTAGTGCACTTGGTTGTTGTTACCTAATGCACTACGTTGTCCGACAAATACGCAATATTAGGTTAAATATTAGGTAACCGGGACCTAATTTTTTTCTCAGTGTACTGTTTATTTCCTTGTTAAATCATTAATCTTCTACAGTGATGTGTGGTTAAATACCTAACCGTTTGGAATTTCGTTCGTTAGCAGCTTTATACATTATTACGCTATAAATTAAGATCTCCTGCTGATGGTTAAAGATCTAAGCAACACTTACCGCAAGTATGTTTCAGTAACCATATTGTTCCATAAAGATACCTTCATATGTGCGTATAATCTTGAATGTTAAACTACATTATTGAATATCTTACATCACCTCATCTTATCGACATAATCTGAATGCTCTCAGGTTATCCAACTTTCTATAGTAATTTGATGAATCGACGATGACGAAGATATCCTATTGACTGTTCTAAAAAGAAAACTTCTTTAGGAAGTTGAATAACGGATAAGCCGTTACAAAACTGACTGCAGCTTTATAATTGCAATACAAATGGACGGATTCAAAAGGAGGCTTCGCTTTGTGACAGTGATGGTCAATAATCCGGATCCATATTTATGATAAGGCTAGTCCCAAATCTACCCGAAAAATATAAATTCCACTTTATAGATTTGCATGAACCTCTGTGTAGTAATATTTTCGAACAAAGTCAATATCAAGGATATTGGTTGTCCTGAGAAATAAAGGGCTCTGCGCGAAAGTAAAACAATCTAAAGTCCACGCGTTCAGAACCGTGGGCCTGCTAGGTTGTTTATATAAAAAAAACTTGATCTTATGAATCAGCTACTAAATGAAGTATCTCCAATACAGTTTAAATAGAGTCTAGAAGCCAATCAGCGCTTCGCAATCCAGGTAAACATGCAAGAATTCTTGTAAATCCGAAAAATAACGTAATGACCGGTAAAGTTGATATTAAATATATTACATAACCGTGATCCGGGTCGTTTTGCTAGAATTCTCGGACTGTTCCGATTTATGTAAGTAACCAGATCAATTCATGTGTAAAATTAAAAACGTGAAGGTAAGTAAATTATTTTAGCACATTATTTACGTAAAAAGAAAATGAAATAATTTTCAAAGTCACATATTACGACATACAAATTACAAAATTACATACTAAAGAATTTGTAGAGTATACTTAAATAAACAAAGTGATAGATTTGCCAATTCCAAAATTAGCAACTGAGGCGCGAGATTGTTTAATAATTTTGCAATAAAAATATACTTACTTAATAGAATTTATGGCAGCTAGGTATGCGGGAACTATGCAGAGTTGCGGTATTCACGGTATACACATTCAAATGGCGGGAAGTCGGGTAGGAGTCGAGGGTCAACATCATGTAGTCACTTTCGCTCGCCGTTCAGTATCCGAACCAAATACGCACGTGCCGCACGCATTTTGAAAAAAAAAATCTGCGAGTAGATCGATCGATTAATGAAATTGACAAAGAGTTTGTGATAAAAAAAATCTTTTAATATTTTTATTTTATGGCTTATGCAATTGGCGGGATAAATGTATTAGTACTTGTGTTTGAAAAAAGCATTGAGGATATTTATAAATTTTAATGTAGTTGATTGAAGACAAAAATGATAATCGGTGCAGAGTGGTTGATTTTGATTGGAATAACTGCATTACAAATATCCGGTAAGTGGCAATTAAGTTTTTTTTTAATATATTTTTTTTTGTGACTAAACAAGTATGGATGTGTCACAGGTCACATATTATTCGAGATACTATTAAAACACCTCAACAATTACTGAATGTAAGAGAGACAGATTATAGCTAAGCAGAAATGAAAAGGTAATATAATAAAATATTTTTTTAATTGGATAAATGCATATTTTGTACGTAGGTTTGGATGCCTATAGTATTGGAGTCTTACTTCTAAAATAAATTAACCGATCTCATTTAAATGTAACTGGGTGAGTAGCTTTAAGGATGTATGGACCGGGGACATTAAGATTATGACAGTTGCGTAAGCAAGACATGCATAGACATTTGCGTTAGAGTGAATGCGATGCATTGAGTATTTTAAAACTGTGTACCACAAATGACTGGTGCAATATAATTGTGGCAAATAAATTGGTTGTGGTTGGTATTCGCATATTATTTATAACCAATATCCAATGTTAGTAACTTTATTTACTTTAATAAATGCTGTAGATATTCCTGTTAAAATATAACGTATTGTCCCAAGTCACCATAGACAGGCAAAAAAAGTCTTCCTCCTAAGTATTTAAGTAAATAATTAAGAATGCTGATTCACCATATCATACCATAAATTTAATACTCCCACAATAAAAAATATATATTTGCAAAATATGAATAAGAAAGGTAAGTTAAGGCAAGAAAAAAACATATTTTTTATAATATTTTGGAGGAACTATTAAGAGTTAATCCGTGACTTAGGTAATACTCTGCTAGATACTCCAGGTGTCTAAGCAGTTATTATTTCTAAGTTATGAAACATCCAGTACAAATACAATAGCCTTTCATACGTGTTTTTACGCAATTAGTGAATGAACAATTACCTGTTCAAAGTTGCAACTGTTCAACTTTGAACAATTGATTGTCATTAGACTAAGTTGTAAAACTCATCGTGCGATGTTAAGACAGATACGACAATGTTGCGAATGCGTTCGTCGTCGCGGCCCACAATTCGTGCTAATTGCATAATACACCGAGTTTGTTTTGCCGTCTCGCGGACGCGTCCGCTTTCCTCATCCGCATATGTGTTGTGCAGCACACACATTGCTACAACTTTAAAATACTTTTTTTTTTAATAATGCCTTAAAATATTTTCACTACAAACTATATCATCCCAGATGTTATCGATAAGTAAATGTTTTTAATTACTTTAATTATAATGTTAGAATAACAATTTTTTGTAAAGTCAAAGTCAAATCATTTATTTCGTATAGGCCTACGGGGGCACTTACAAATTGTCATTACATATTTTTTTTCATAACTCTACAACCGCATCGGAACGCGACCTCAACTGAGAAGATCCGGCAATAACCTCAGCGGGCTTGTCTTTTTTTTTAAAATAAAGTAATATCTTAACAACCTTCTAACTACCTCACATATGAAATGAAGGTTCTTAGAAACACGTTTATCTCGTTAAGTCAATTGCAAAACACAACTAGCCACAATATTGAGCGCAGCTCTCGTATACGATATTGATGAATCGTTCCTCTAATTGTGTACCGCGTTGCGCGTAAGGTGAATACGTCGGTGTGCGCGTGCGCAAGCCCACCTACTTCCGAAATTACAATGAGTTGCATAACATTGGCCGCCGCGTCTCGTGCTTTCTTACTACGACTTTGACACAAAGTTATTGACATTACCTGGCTAGATTGTTTTAACTAACAAGTATATACCTATGTCGCTTAAGTTATAGAGTTTGACCTTGCAATTTTTCTAGATTGTAAAGCTAGTTGCCTAGACTATATTTATCTCGCAACTGTGATATAAAAAAACTTCTATTTTATAAAATACTTAGGACCGACTGACTGTCAGACAACGCACAACCTAAGCCGGTGGGTCTAGAAATGCCCAAAATACAAGCGTTGCTTAGTGTGGGACCGTATAGTTGATATCGCACGCTTACTAATAGACTGACCTAACTCAAAAAAGCTGTTTGTTTGGAAATCGCAAAAACGTTTTGTCATTTACAACTTGTCTGACATTATTACTTATATCTCAATGAAAATAGCGTAATAATAATAAATGATGTATTGTAAGAATACTTGATTAAGTAATTATTTATACTAAAATGTAATTTTGAAGAAATTTTATTATTATTTATAATTATTTATAGCTTTTAAAATGTTGTCCCTGAGATACGTCTGTTTATTAATAAAATCAATGATATATTGCTGTACTAGTGATGACACTTTTTGTTATATGTCTGTATTTTATTAAACATTTCACTAAAACCCTTTCTCTTTTATGTTATAAGTCTATACTTGATAAAATAATAACATATTAGTTTTATGTAGTATGGATTTTTAAGTTCAGAAACATGAAAGGGTCACTATAATATAAAAGCACCGCGAGTTGACTGTCGCAATCTCAGACGCATTATGATTTATGTCACTTTCATGTTAAAAGTTTTGTCAAAATTTGTATAAGTAAGAAAGACAACATATTCGTAACTCAGTCTAGGAATAAGATATCGTAACAATTCTGAGATTGGTAGATAGATAACGTTGGAATAAATCTATCTGTGTGCTTATCTCACTTTGGGCTTAAACCCTAATCGGTCAGTCTATTATTAAGCGTGCGATATGTTCGTCGGGCGATATTTATTTATTTACTTCGTCATAATTTATAATGACTCATGCAGAAATCATTTACGTTGAACAGTAATAATTAAGTCACTACAACATTAATAAGTAATGGATAAATAACAAAGACAGCTGCTAAACGACACAGCAAATTAGTTATTGATATAATTATAAATAAATAATGGTAGGAGTGTCTCCACTTCTCAACTACATATTATAGATAATGTTTTTATTATAATAACGGCCTGAGTAGCGCAGTTGGTAGTGACCCTGCTTTCTGTGCCGAGGGTTCCGGGTTCGAATCCTAGGACAAACATTGTGTGATGAAAATCATGATTATTAATGATTTGGCTAATAGTTCTATGTACTGCCGATTACTATTATTTGATTTTGTCATAAATAAATCCATAAAGACCAATACGTGGGTGCCCTTAAAAAACAATTCATTATCATTTAAAAAAAAAAATGATGACCTTACATTACCGTGGCCTTTTAAGTCAGCATGTTACGTAACTCAAGTTTATAATTTCTGCTAATTTATAAGATATTAGACGAGACCTCACTTGTATTCTATTAAAATGTCAGTTACGAAACGTTGGGTATCATCATGTGATGGTCAAATCGTTGGGTAAGAGAACCTTGCTTGAATCTTGTGATATAAAATTGTTCATTAAGTTATAATTTGGGAAAATATACCGATGTCAGATATCTTAAAACTGATAGTTATAAAGGATATTGTTATGTTATAAATATATTTACCAACTTTTTTTATAATAGGTATTTTCTTGGAAGAAAGTTTTAACCAAACGTCCGCTAGCAAACGCGTAATAACTAACGTAAACGATACCAAGAATTAAATTATCCGATCCGGTAGGAAATTAAGATTCCTGAAACATTCAAGAAAATTGCCGTAACGACTACGTCAAACAACATTTCAGTTTATCTGCCTTCGCATTTCCGCATTCAAGGATACATACATATATATATTTAAAGCAGTGATAGCCAAGTAAGCAATGATAGCCAAGTTGGTAGAACGCTTGCCTCGATAACGAGGATTGCAGGTTCAAACCCCGGCTCGCACCTCTGGGATTTTTCATATGCGAATCTCATTTTCAACCATGATTATCACTTGCTAAACGGTGAAGGAAAACATCGTGAGAAAACCTGCATGTCTGAGAGAACCCCTCGAAAGATGTGTGAAGTCCGCCAATTCGCACTGGGCCAGCATGGTGGACTATGGCCTAATCCCCTCGCATTGAGGGGAGGTCCGTACCCAGCAGTGGGACATTAAAGGGCTGGAATTATTATTATATTTTTTTTTTATATTTATTTGTTTCCCTGTTGGGATTTTTTAATCGCAGGAGTAAACATTTTTACTCAAGTGGTTTTTTAAAGATGATTATTTTGAAGGATACATACATTACTCGCACCAAACGATACAAATTATACGATGCTAGGCATGCTACAATGATATGGATGGTTCAAAGTATTAGTAATGCTGAGGTCAAAGACGATGGAGCAACGTGGCCGGTGGCCTTCTGACATTAAAAATATGTTATTTCACAATTCCTATGCGACAAAGCTATTTTGATGGATATTGCGTAGCCAATAACGTTTATGTTTAACGTCGGGTTGTTACATTAGCACTCGGCCATGCGTGCAACAGTTTTGCAATAACTTCATCAATAGGACACGTAAGGGCTGGTTTAGCTGGTACGCCAATATACTGCACACGTACTCATGGCCTCCTGGTGTAACAAAATACAACCTTCTTATGCAAGGCTGCGATCTAAAGATTATTCTATAATTTCGTCAGCTTATTAGTACTGATGTATTTTGAAAAAAAACTTTTCGTGGTAAGTGGAACCGATTTGAATACGGTTTAGAGTACAATAGTCCTAACTCAACAGTTTATTTGATGGTTCAATAACTTTACAAAAGATATATAGTCAAATATTTAATTGACAAGTATTTTCTAAATATTTACAACAGGAAAATTAAAAAAAAAAAAAAAAAACTTAAACTTAATTATATGGTTATATTAAAATAAATGTCAAATATAATATCGTACAGTTTAAACGCTGCCTACTAGTAATGTATTACATATAGGAATATTCTGATTCGATTCAATGAGCACTATACATAATGAGTCGATTATGTTTACTTTGCTATGTGACTAGGTGTATGTACCATGAAGCTGTATACGAAGCTGCTGTTATCATTAGATTAAGACTTTTCTGTCAGTGATGATATATTTGTCAAAATAATAAAGTTTCTTTTTTTCTTAGTCATTCGTAAATAATAATGATAATATCGCCAGCCAACACACCAACTATGCGGTCCCACACTTTAAAACGCTTTTATTGGGCACCGTAAAATTGAATGAGAGCGAATTTAGTATATAACACTTGTATAGATATTAAACATCTTTAACTTATGTACAATCATTCATTCACAGCTTGTACTAGCCAGTATTTGAACCCGGTACCCTCGGCGCAGAAATCAGGTGCACTACCAACTGCGCTAAGCAGGTGTCCACGTGAATGAAGCATTAGTAAAATCTAAATTGTAATTTAAAAACATATTGCAAAACGAAACTGTTTTAAATTTATCAATCATACTTATTTAAACTAGAACAAAAATACTTCTCAGCACTTCGATGTGTTATTCCTTACAAACCATTGTGTATATCGCCAGTATAACATGAACCATTGTTCACTTGTACATTATCATCTGGAGAGGTTATTTTTTATTGGACACACCGTGTGATGAGATTCAATTACAACACTTTCACTGTTCAATGGAATCACTTGTACTCTTTATCACTATCTTTATCATGCAATGCTATGCAGTGTAGGTACCTTGAATTGCAACCTTATATGACATTATTAGAGTTCACTTACACAAGATTGGTGTATGCACTTGATTACAACAATGTAATTCATAATTAAGTCACTTATCATAGGAATCAGGAACATTTAAAACTACCAGGTTTCGGCTTAATTATCTCATGGGTCAAACTTTCT
This sequence comes from Pheosia tremula, assembly GCA_905333125.1. Lineage (NCBI taxonomy): Eukaryota > Metazoa > Arthropoda > Insecta > Lepidoptera > Notodontidae > Pheosia > Pheosia tremula. The sequence goes on along the minus strand of HG995404.1, from coordinate 4,600,729 downwards.
CATCAAAGATGATATAACTGTCTTGTCAACACGAAAAGAAGAAGGGCGTAAAGGTGAAACTTTAAGAAACATTACTACGACTTAAAATATAAAGTGCATCTAAGTCGACCAACCTCCGATATTTTCTGCAGTAGCGATGCAGTTGCTTAATAAAATTATGCTATAGCTATCTAAGCTGAGAGGTTAGTGTACGTGTAATAGCACGTTGCTAAACTAGTTCTTAATGGTTATATTATGTTGCATTCGTGGTATACTTCACATGTAAACTTAGCATTACACCATTGAGTTACACCTGGTTTTAAACAAATATAACGAGAGACAACGGTTTAGTTAAATATGGTGTAGAGAGAGCAGGAAACTAAACTAATTTGGTGATATTAATGTCATATAATATAATAATTCTCACTATTAACTGATTCTCAGTTTAATTTATAGATCAGTTTAGTTTATTTTATAAATTAAAATACTAAATTAAAAATAATATAACACTTTATAAAATTACTAGCTGTATCGGCGAACTTCGTACCGCCTCAGAATCAATGTTCTTCTATGCTTTAAAAGTTATTGTGCTATTTGGAGATAAATTCAAAAAAGCAATGATCATAAAATCGGCCCACCCTGCCAGAGTAATAAATGGTGTAACTAACACGTCTATTTTTTTTATATAGACCTAGCTGTTACCCGCGACTTCGTTTGCGTGGTATTTAACAAAGACACAACCGTTGGCAACAGCCTGCTCGCACGTTCTGAGCCCGCGGGACGCATTTCAGGTTGTTGCTATCAAACTTAATCCGGCGCAACGCTGCAACATTGGTTTTAATTTTTTTTCGTGAGATCCTATGTTTTTTTTTTAAATAAAAGTAGCCTAAGTTACTCCTTGTTACATCAGCTATCTGCCAGTGAAAGTCCCGTCAAAATCGGTCCAGCCATTTCAGATATTACCCGGAACAAACAGACAGACAGACAAAAATTGTAAAAAATGTTGTTTTGGTATAAATACCGTGTATACATCCAAATGCACTTAGTAAAAAGCGGTTATTTTTATATTACAAACAGACACTCTAATTTTATTTATATGTGTATAGATGATTCTAAAAACATGTATTATAAGCGCTTTGTTTAGTTTAATTAATAGTATGTTACAAAACTTGTCATTCTAAATTACAACTACGTTATCAATGATCAATGATGATATTCGTATATGATCTTAAGTGACTGAAAACTGATGCACGGTTTATGATAAAATGTAGCAATGTAATAGTTTATAAACCGAATCAACATTTAGGATACCTACTTTAAACACTACCTCCTAACAGCGAACGTAGATGGAAGTGAATAGCAATGAGACTTCAAATAACAATATTATTCTCAGCAACTTTTTCCCTGTCCACGCATTAAATAACATTCACTTATTGCATAACTCTATTGTCTCTACGCGATGCGTAAAATCTCATCAATCAATATTCACAATTGTGTGGCGCGACATCAACGATTTTGCAATGTATGTATACTATCGGCGACTTAGCTCTACAAATTATGAACACTTTCGTTTGAACGGCAACAATGATATGCGAAAATTAACTTATGTTAGAGTAAAGTCGCCTCTAGAATATGTATGAGTAATACTAAAATTGCTTGTGACAATCAGAGCACAACTGGGCTGAGCTTGCTTGCAAGCATGTCATTACACTAACGACCTTGCGTACAATGTGCGTAATTACTGCAAAGTGATGAGCTTAACCCACACACACACACACACACACTTGGACATGAAGCGTAACGTCTCTAGATTATGTAGTCATACCTTCACATTCAAAGGAATTTTAAATACTGTTACGTGCGGGGTAATCAAATGCCGATTACGTGAAAATTACTTTAATCGCTCTCCACACAGAAGGCAAAATTAGTACACACCAGTACACTAACTAGTAAACACTCAAATCACAATTCACCAAATCACTTAGAAACACAGTTGTCCACAGTATTCGCTAGAGTCGCCGGTATAGTCTTCTTAGTTCGCTTCCGAGAGATGTGTTCACAATCGCTTTCAAATAGAAACTGTCTCGTCGCTGGTCCTGCACACTATTTATAATCCGAAAATAGCGAGGGTGGATCTTTCCAGAAAGGTGTCGATAAAAACCCACTAAACAGAAATGTTCCATAAGGAAAATGAACCTTATGTAGACGGTAATAAGGAGGCGCTAGAATGTTCTAGTGTACGTAGCTGTATTCGTCTAATCGGTATTATTCCGAGAACTCGTAGTTCCAGGAATTGCATTGTCCTCGCCTTTTGTTTACTAATAATAATTTTAATAAAAATAATATGAGGTATATTCCGGAAGCCGGTTGCAACATTGTTGACGATTCTAGATCTTTCTTCACAGATCGATAGGGGACCTTGGACCCAACAATGCGTTTTTGTTTCTAGAAGCTTCGATGACTATTTCTCGAGTTATCGATACCTCTTTTATACGCATCGTAACATTACCCCCCTCTTAGTCATGCTCGTCCCGAGCATTATTTGAGCCATGATATCGCGCTAACCGGTCCACATGGACTACCTTTGGTTTTCCTCTAAGTCCCTTCTTGATGCGGAAGGTAACATCATTGATCCTTGTAATGACGGTGTACGGTCCTTCCCAGCGAGCTTGAAGTTTCGGAGACTTTCCCTTTTTGCGAAGCGGATTATGAAGCCACACTAGTGTTCCTTCCTCAAACCCGTTGGTGTTCGAATTCCGATCGTACCGAGTCTTCATCCTTGTACTAGTCTTAAGATTATTCTCCCGTACTCTTCTGTGTACTTCATCCAGCTGGTTTTGAAGTTCACTCACATAGTCTGTAACAGGCTTAGCACTATCGGGTGGCGTGCCTGTTATAGCATCGACTGGGAGCCTCATTTCTCGACCGAAATTTACCTTGGCCGGAGTATGTCCCGTACTATCATGTACCGCAGATCGATAGGACATCAGGAACAGCGGAATGTATTGGTCCCAATCTCTTTGATGATCGTCCACGACTTTAGCCAAGTGGTTCTCTAAGGTCTGGTTGAACCTCTCGACCATTCCATCTGACTGCGGATGCGCTGGCGTTGTACGGGTCTTATTGATTCCAAGCAGTTTGCACATTTCCTGAAATAGAGCAGACTCAAAATTCCGCCCTTGGTCTGAGTGAAGCTCCATGGGTACGCCATATCGACAGACCACTTCCTGGACCAGTTTCTTCGCCACAGTTATGGCTTCTTGATTGGGTGTCGCAAAGACTTCGGGCCACTTAGTGAAGTAATCTTGCACTACTATGATGTATTTGTTCCCATCATCCGTCATTGGAAAAGGTCCAGCAACATCAATGGCGATGCGCTCCCATGGCGCTCCAACATTGTACGACTTTAATTTTCCCCTGCTTCTAGTCTGCGGGCCTTTCACTGAAGCACAAGCGGTGCACTTACGGCACCAATCCTCGACATCTTCCCGACAACGGACCCAGTAGAACCGTTGTCTCACTTTAACCAGGGTCTTCTTGACTCCAAGATGCCCACCAGAAACACCGTCATGAATGTGCCGCAAAAGAGGGGCCACCTTACTCCGAGGTACTACGACTTGCATGGTTACTTCTTTTCCATCGTAGGACTCCCATTTTCTACATAGTACACTGTCTTCCAGAGTCAAGCTGTACCACTGAGCCCAATAGCTTTTGGTGGTCGAACTATGAGCAGACACATCACTCCATTGGGGTTTGTTCCCAAGTCGTTTCCAGTCCAGTATAGGTCGAAGGTCATCGTCCTCTTCTTGGGCCTTCTTCATGTTAGCTCCTGTCCACTCGTCATCAAGTACGTGTGTCCTGATGACTTTAACCTCTTCCCGTACTTCATTCTTCTGACAGTGCTTGCAGTCTTCGGCACACGGTCTTCGTGACAAAGCATCGGCGTTGCTATGTCCTTTTCCACTTCGGTGTTCTATTATAAAGTGAAATTCTTGTAGTTGCTCAAGCCATCTAGCTACTTGACCTTCTGGGTTCTTGAATTGTAACAACCATTTTAACGCAGCATGATCCGTTCTTATAGTAAACTCCCTTCCTATAAGATACTTCTGAAAATGTTGTAGGGTCTTCACCACGGCAAGTAGTTCACGGCGAGTAACACAGTAATTTCTTTCTGGTTTGGAAAGTGACTTACTGAAATATGCTATCACGACTTGACGATCTCCCTGTATCTGAGATAAAACACTACCAATTCCTGTGTTACTGGCATCTGTGTCCACGATGAATCTTCCTTCTCTATTTGGGTAACCCAAAATAGGGGCTTCACATAACCGTTGCTTGAGCTCACTGAAGGCTTCCTCACATGTCGGGTCCCAGATAAAATCGCGTTTCTCTTCTGTAAGTCGATGCAACGGTTTTGCAATGTCCGAGAAGCTCTTAATGAATCGTCTGTAATATGCGCATAATCCCAGAAAGGCGCGCACTTCTGTTTTATTCCTTGGAACAGGCCATTCTTGAACAGCTTTTATCTTCTCAGAGTCGGTTTGGACTCCTTCCGTTGAGATGACGTGTCCAAGGTAACTGACTTCCTTTTTAAATAGGGCGCACTTCTTTGGGCTAAGTTTTAGATTAGCCTCACGGATCCGGGTGAACACTCGTTCTAGATTCTTCAGGTTCTCCTTGAAGCTACGACCCATAACAATTACGTCATCAAGGTAGACCAGGCATACGTCTCCGAGTAAACCCACCATCACTCTTTCCATAAGGCGCTCAAATGTGGCTGGCGCATTACATAGCCCAAAAGGCATAACATTAAACTGCCACAATCCGTTTCCAATTCCAGTGCTGAAGGCTGTCTTCTCTTTATCTTCTGGGCTTAGTTCAACCTGCCAATAGCCACTTTTTAGGTCGATTGTTGAAAACCATTTCATACCACTGAGCATGTCCAGTGTGTCGTCAATCCGAGGTAAGGGGTAGCTGTCTTTCTTTGTGACGTTATTCAACATCCGGTAATCAACACAAAACCTTGTACTGCCATCCTTCTTCTTCACCAGCACCACGGGTGATGACCATGGACTCGTAGAAGGTTCAATTATTCTGTTATCAGCCATATCCTTAATCATATCTGTCACTTCCTTTTCTCTTGCCCATGGTATGCGTCGTGGTCTTTGTTTTATAGGCCTGGCGTCGCCTGTGTCGATCCGATGTTTTACGAGCCCTGTCCTTCCACAGTCATTTCCAGTAGCGAAGATGTCGTTGAATTTCAGCAAGAGATCTTTGGCTTGCTGCAGTTCTGTTGCCGATAAATGCTCCTCAGAAGATTCCAGTAGTTGCTGGATGTGATTCTCCTTCACGTCCGTACCATTCTGTTTAACCGTATCACTATTCAATCGTCTCAGGTACTTTACTTCCTCACATCTTCCAACCACATTATTCTTCTTTAGGTGAACTTCTTCATTGCCAAGGTTAAGGATTCTTACCTTAGTAATTCCGTTCGACATTAGTAAAGTCCGTGCTGTAATTAAATGTTGGTAATTTCCAGCGTCTTCGACGATGAGACATCTTCTTTGTTTAATATTACGAGGAAATTTCACTAATACCAAGTTCTCTGATCTCGGCGCCAGTGTAGTGTCCTTCAAGCAATAAATATTGCACGGGCGTGATCCTTGCAGACAAACTTCTTGGTCAGGAAACTTTAACACTCCTTTAGCAACATCCAAAACACAATGCTGATTCTTCAAGAAATCCAGTCCCAAAATACAATCGTCGGTAATATTAGCAATCAGCACTGCCTGTAGATACACTCGGTCACCAATTCTAAACTTTACGTCTGTTTCGCCGAGGACGGAAACTGGCTGACCCGTGGCTGTCTGAAGATGACATTTTGGAGATCGTCTATTCCACATTATGGTGCGTCTCAGTAGCTCTGGTCTCACAATGGTACGTGATGCTCCGGTGTCCACTGTTAAACTGCATGATTTATTACCTACGGTGCCCTCGAGGATCAGACTATTCCCATTGAAAACTTGAGTTATGGTCACTGTTGGGGCTTTATGTTGACCAGCCAGCGCCCGCCCCGCGGCCCTGGCGACCTTTAGTTTAACGGACTATCTTGGTCGTCTTGAGTCTCGGAGTCCTTGACCCTTCTCTTTTTCTTAGGGCATTCGAGCCGAATGTGCCCTTTTTGTCCACACTCATAGCACGTGGGGACAAACCGAGACTTTTTGTCTTCTGGTATCATTGCTCTAACTTTATGCAGCCTGATGTCTTGATGCACAGCTTCCACCTCAAGAGCATGAGCAAGTGCGTTCTTCAAGGACTGGTGATGTCCCAATTTCACAGCCCCTCGAACCTCTGCGTTTCTTATACCATCGACAAATGCCTGCAGCAGTGTCACTTCGATGACTTCTGGTGCCGATGAGTAAGCTCGACGAACCAGTCTTTCAATTTCCTGAGCCCACTGCTGGAGGCTTTCACCAGCCTTCTGTGATCGCTCACGGAGTTGCACTCGATAGACATGTTCCAGGTGCTTATCACCGTAGCGTGTGTCTAACGCTTCCATTAGTGTCTCCAGCGTTCTTCTTTCAGGCGGCAGGTTTTCTAGAATGGTTAAAGCATCCCCTCGTAGAGCAAGCGTGAGAGCCATAAAAGATTGCTCGTTGTTCCAGCCATTACCACTTGCAAGTACCTCGAACTGGTACTTAAACGCTGACCACGACGAAGTCCCATCGAAGCGTGGCAGGTCGACTTTTGCGGACGATGGTGAAGCCACTGCAATAGATCCATATGTTCTGAGCTTCATCACCTCCTTATTAAGTGTTTCCCAGCGGTCTTCCATGTTATCTTTAGTCAAGATGACCGCCTTATTTAGTTTTTGCAAGCGATCTTCGAGGGTCTCATTCTTCAGGGTTACTTCTTGGAAACGGCCCTCGAAGGTTTCATTTTTAAGGGAAACTACTTGCAACTGGTTTTCCAGAATTTTCACTTTTTCCCCAAGAGCAGTGATACCTGCGTCGATTTTTCCCATAACAGCTTCTTGGTTGACCTGTATTACCTGGAGCTCCTGCCGACTGGCCTCTTGATTAGCCTTCATCATTTCCTGCATAGCGGCCATTTTCTGATTGGCCTCTTGATTGGCCTGCATCAATTGTTTGAGCTCCTGCCGACTGGCTTCTTGATTGGCCCTCATCATTTCCTTCATGGAGGACAGCAGTGCTGACATGTTCATGTCCGGTGAGCTAACCCCTGGTGCTGCCACAGTTCCCGCTGGAACCTCAGCATCAGCCCGAGGCTCTTCCTCTTCACGGCTACGTTGACGTGCAGCATCCATCTCCACTTGCCGTCTGGTTCGTGGGGTACGTCCTTCGTCTTCACGTGGTAGCAACGGCATTCCGCTTCTGACACCAATTGTTACGTGCGGGGTAATCAAATGCCGATTACGTGAAAATTACTTTAATCGCTCTCCACACAGAAGGCAAAATTAGTACACACCAGTACACTAACTAGTAAACACTCAAATCACAATTCACCAAATCACTTAGAAACACAGTTGTCCACAGTATTCGCTAGAGTCGCCGGTATAGTCTTCTTAGTTCGCTTCCGAGAGATGTGTTCACAATCGCTTTCAAATAGAAACTGTCTCGTCGCTGGTCCTGCACACTATTTATAATCCGAAAATAGCGAGGGTGGATCTTTCCAGAAAGGTGTCGATAAAAACCCACTAAACAGAAATGTTCCATAAGGAAAATGAACCTTATGTACACGGTAATAAGGAGGCGCTAGAATGTTCTAGTGTACGTAGCTGTATTCGTCTAATCGGTATTATTCCGAGAACTCGTAGTTCCAGGAATTGCATTGTCCTCGCCTTTTGTTTACTAATAATAATTTTAATAAAAATAATATGAGGTATATTCCGGAAGCCGGTTGCAACATTGTTGACGATTCTAGATCTTTCTTCACAGATCGATAGGGGACCTTGGACCCAACAATGCGTTTTTGTTTCTAGAAGCTTCGATGACTATTTCTCGAGTTATCGATACCTCTTTTATACGCATCGTAACAATACATTTACAATGGCATTACAAACGTTTTCTTTTTTCTGAGTAACGATTTGTATTTTATGTTATATTATTAAATGATTAAATTTTCTATGAATTTGGAGGTTTGGGGGTATTTTTTTTAACTATACCTGATTAATCATTAGTCAGTCTTTTGAAGAAAGAAATTTAAAATATATCATACGAAATTTTATAGAAAGTTTTGGACCATTTGCAAGGTTATTACATAACTCTTGGCTTAAAACTTATATACGTTTGGAAGCTTATCTATATATTTCATGGTTATGGTTGCCACGTTATTTCCATAATATTATGGTTGGTAGTAAGTTATAAGTTAAATTATGTATGTATGTATGAATACATAAGACCGCTCAACGTCACGTCACAAAACCCAGCTGCTTTCTTTCATAATTGACAGATCATATCTGTTCAACACTAACTCCAGAATGGCAATATGAACAAACGCTAATTATACACATTAGACTGTGTCTTCACGGTAACTCAATTCATATTACATTGACAGCTCCCGCTGGTATTTACTAAGTTTACATAAGCGACTACAGGAAATACTAGAAATATTAGCCAATACTTAGCAAATAAATTGAACACATAGCAATGGGCAGCTTATTTATAAATGAATATTGTTAGATTAAAATACTGTATCTAAGACAGGAGTAAATAGGGTCTAATAATAAAACTTCCTGGATCAAACCAAATCTTTTTTAGTGTGCAACAGTCAGCAGGAAGAAAAGCCTCGTCGCGAGAAGAAGCCGCAGACAGTGCTGAACACAACATCATGCATAGACCCGCCCTACCGGTGCCCGCATCCAAGGATGCAGTTTTATCTTTACACCAGGTAAGTAACCTATCTGCAACTTGTTTATTGGAGAAAGGACACAGCTCACAAAGCTGGCCATTAGTTTGGTACTACGTGTGTTTTTTTTGTATTGTGAAAATATGCCTGCTCACAAAGCAATGATGTTCCTGGAAATGTATGCTAATGAGAGAGTCATTTTTGTCCTAGGTACAGTCGGGCAAGAAAGTGCTTTATCAGTTCCTTGGTTGACTCTACCTACGTTATTTTTTTTTTCATTTAGATTTTTTCTTAACAACATGCGTTTTTTATTCCGTTATCATTCATCGCCACAGTTTTTTTCAGTGATTTGAATGCTTCACACTTGAGATTGAATTACATTTAAAATAATCAAAATTACAGAGGTTATAATGTTCCGTTTGACTGTAGCACACTATGTGGTTAGAACTATTGAGATTTTTTAAATGTTTTATAAAACAACCTGTAGTTTTAAGAACCTACTATATTTTTAATTTTTTTTTGCTTCTTAGAAAAACACAAGAAAAAGGGGAATTGCTTGACACCCTCGACGATGACTCGCTGACGTACTCCAAGTTCAACCCGGCGCACCCCACCAAGGTGGTGGTGCACGGCTTCCAGGGTGGCAGGAACGTGTCCCCCTCCACCGACATGAGGAAGGCATACTTCACCAAGGGGAACTACAACATCATCATCGTTGACTACGGGACTTTAACTAAGGAGCCGTGTTTGAGCCAAGTGGGTATTGCTTTAAGGAGCTTATTTATTATTATACTACCTGCGCCCCGCGGTGCTACCCACTATTAGAAATATGTCCTTTTCCTCTCTGTTATTTCCTGGCCCCTAAACTACCACTACTGATGCAAAAAATCATGTCGATCCATTGCTCTATGAAAAATTAAATAAATCTATCCCACGGGAACCATACATTTTGCCGGGATAAAAAGTAGCATATGTGCTATTCCAGACTATAACCTATCTCTGTGTCAAATTTCATCGATATCCGCTCAGCTGTTCTGGCGTGATTGATTAACAAACATCCATCCATCCAAACTTTCACATTATAATATAAGTGGGATTTGAAACCATGAAACATGATCCTAAAAGTGATATAAGTACAAATAAAATTAATAAAAAAAATGTCCTTTTTATATCACGTTTTTTGTTAGAACACCTAAAGAGTCTCAATTTTTAAGGCACTTTTTATTGATGTTAGGTTAATGAAATAATATGCGTGTACCATTCCAGATAGATTGGGCGCCTCGGTTCGCTGGGCTTTGCATCACGCAACTAGTAGAGTACCTACAGTATCATCCCGTGAAACCGCTGCCTCCGGATAAGATTCATACAATTGGCTACAGCGTTGGTGCTCACATACTTGGACTGGTAGCTAATTACTTGAAAGAAGGAAAACTTGGCAGAATTACAGGTACTTTAATTTTAATTACCTAACTACAGACGTCTCCTGATATTATTCGGCCTATTATGCAAAAAAGTGCCAAATCGGTCCAGCCGTTCTCATGTGATGCGCTGACCAATATATAGCATTTATTTATACAGATATGTTTTTGCTCTCGGCTCTGTCCGTGCAGCTATTTTACTTCACAGTGCAACCCTCAATTGTTTTAGGATGATATCATATATTGTATCAGACCGGCCTTTTCTCCAGTCAAATTACTATAAATAGGGTCGTTGTGCCGGGCCAGCGATGGTATTTTGGCATATGGGACCAGGCCATCTGCTAATTTGATTTAGTAACGTTGCAAATATTATATTAATGTTGGAACTGAACAGTCGTTTCAGTAGTGGCCAAAAACTAAACTAAGTATTTTTTTTAATATGTATTATGATAAAGATATAAATAAATGCATTATTTTTCAATATAATTGTTGTGTTGTTGTTGCTATTTATTTTGTTGGTTCATTATCTTAAATGTCAAGGGATTGCCTGACATTGAGGCGCTCATATAATATCCGAGGTTTTGGCCGGCTTACTCGTTACAATTCAGGGATATAATTAATATATTAATAGTCATATATAAGCAGTTGGAAACCCTAAAAATGCTGACAACTGGTTATGGTAATCAGTACACCACACCTCCATCACATCATACCTTCGTCGAAGTTCAAACTCCTCATTTAGAATAAGTTTTGTGCAATAATCTTAAGTCCATATGTACTCATATTTTCGTAGGTTTGGATCCAACAATATTCTTCTATATGGGGAACAACCGCTCCAGGGACTTGGACTACACGGATGCGCATTTTGTAGACATCCTACACACTGGCGCAGGAATTTTAGGCCAGTGGGGTCCAAACGGACATGCAGATTTCTACGTAAATGGCGGCTCCAGTCAACCAGGATGTGCGCATGACACGATTTTCCGTAAGAATTACTTATTTAAAAGAATACATTGCAGCAAAAATCTCAAATATAAGAAGAAATAAGACTAATTTTGCACATCAATACTGATATCTGAAACTCCAAAAACATTAATTATCTTTATCTCATTTGGTTATCCCGGGCTGTGAGTTAGGTACTTATGCAATATTAGTGTGTATTTTTGGAATAACCTGAAGGTAAACGGATATTTGGAAAACTTATAAAATCATCATTTTGAGGTTGACTGTACAGTACAAAATATAGATTGCCGCTCTCTTGTAAACCATATCGGAAACTATATCTTGGTAAATGTAATTTTAAACTGAGGTACTGGTTTCTCACTAATACCTTCATGCTCCGGGGCTGAAATTCTAACGTATCGTAACTAGTGCTATCTTTGTCTCAAAGATGGCGCTTTAATAAACTATAACTCTGTCTTACCATATCAAGTAGGTATTATTTTTAGGTATCTTATAAATAACTGTAAGCTGCTAAAATAAATTTTCTTTTATAGAAACGTTGTCGTGTGACCACACGAAGGTGACACCATACTTCATAGAGTCGATCAACAGTCGTGCCGGGTTCTGGGCGGGGCCCTGTTCAAGTTTGTTCTCCTATCTGATAGGCTGGTGCGAACCAAAGGACACCGAGTATGTGCTTATGGGAGAACATGTGACTCATAAGTAAGTTATCCAAATTAATTACTTACAAACAAATCTGACTGTTTTTCCAGTACTTACCTACCCATTCCTCTAAGTATGTTAGTAATTAAAAGTTTGAACATGATACCTAATAAATATAAAAAAATATACTTTGAAGGACCTAAACTTGTATCGCCTTCGAATTATAATGTACTAAATTACTTTTGGTTCTGACAACTTGAAATAAATAATATAGGCTCATCTAAAAATTACTGATTCCAAAATGCACAGTGGCGCCATCTCGTGGCTAACCCCACGCATTAACGCTTGACAACATTCACAATGATCTCGTGTGATTTCCAAGCAAAAGCAAAAATGTATATCATGCACACTAGATGGCGTGATATTTAATTTACAAGCATTGCAAGAAATTACTTGCTTACAATTGTAATCTATATCCAATGTGTAACATGTTCCATTTGGTTTCTCTCGAAGTGATGTGAATTCACTGCATTTTTAAATATATTCAAATATCTATATAAATAAAATTGGAGTGTCTGTTTGTAATTATAAACTAACCGCTTTTTTCCAAGTTCATTTGGATGTAAGTATACACGGTACATATACCAAAACAACATTTTTTTCAATTTTTGTCTCTCTGTCTGTTTGTTTAGGCTAATCTCTAAAATGGCTGGACCGATTTTGACGGAACTTTCACTGGCAGATAGCTGATACACGGAGTAACTTAGGCTACCTTTATTTTAGAAAAACTTTTTTATTAAATACCACGCTGACGAAGTCGTGGGTACAGATAGTTTTAAATAAATTTGAAAATTCTTCTATCGATCTTACAAACATAACTATGAATTGTATCTTACTTTAATATTTTATGTGTTCCAGTGCGAGAGGTGTGTACTATGTGACCACGAACGCGAAGCCGCCGTACGCAAGAGGCTTTCCTGGCAAGAGCAGGCGACTCCGGTCTGTCAGCCCCTATAGTTGATGAATGACGCCGTGAAGCTGTCGTGGGCAATCGTTACCAAAACATTCCTTAGGTAGGGACTAGTTAGGTGTCATAATTTGGGGCTTTAGTTGATTTAAATATGAATAAGCATTCGAATAAAACGTATCGACTGTCTATTAGTACTTGTACGCGCATACAGAAAGCAACATTTAGAGCATTATTTAATCGTTAATCTTTATATTATAGTTACAAATTATTTTAATTTTTCTGGAAAATTAAATGAAATGTGCCGAAAGTCGTTGTCACAATACTATCATGGTTCGTTGATGTTTTTTTTTCATTTCAGGAGATAAATCATAAGTTGTTTTAATTATTGTTAATTTATTAAATTAATTTAAAAGGTCTTGTGATAATAATTTTATTTGAGAGGGTGTGAAATAAATTAATGATATTAAACCTATTGTTTCAGTATAAATCAAAATCCTTAATAATACTTACCTACGTATACCTAGGTACTTAGTATTTTTTATTATGGAGGGTAACTTTTTCATATTTCGTAAAAAAAACCATTGATAATATTTCGAAACATATATTAGGGAAGATAATGACATCATTCATAACAAAGGTACACACTTAATCATAATAGCGACGATGTTGAACAAAGCACCAAACATGATTTATAATAATAAAATAATCATATACATTGCTTACATTTCTAACTACTAAAAATCACAGAATATAAGAACAAATAAGTACCTACTTGTTGAGATCATCGAAGTATTTGGACAAATGATTTAGCTAAGAGTTAAATCTAGCAAAATAATAAACAAGAGAAAGGGATACCTATACACATATAGAGCCGTAATTAAAAACTAAGAATATGTTGAGTTAAATAAAATTTATTCAACGATTCTAAAATATTTCAATCAAGAAAGAAAATACAAGATCGTTTTAAAAATAATAAAAAATTTAACTTCCTTCTAGTTATATATATCATAATTTAATAAAACACATTCCCCTTTCTTATAGTATATATATATATTAATTAATATATAAATATAATAATATATTTTATTCGACTATATAGGTAGGTATTTACGTTAGGGTTACTAATAATTACTATATGACTAATTATAGTATAACATAACCCACAAGAGGTCATATTTTTTACCTGAAAGGACCTATTTCATAATACATTTGAAATTTACCAAATTTACACATTTTCCGGGTATACGTTGAAGTCTAAATAATAATAATAAAAAAAATATGACTCATAACTCTATGTTAGTGATGATTAAATAAATCATTTGATTTGCAATTTTACCGTGTTTAAATAATGAACAACGAATAACAATTGGGTATAAAAACAATTTTACTAATGCTTGATGTTCAAGCGACACGGTCTTCCGACTATTTTACGTTAAATAATAAAATAAGTACATAATAAGGTAAATTACTAGAAATAGCACAATACTTAAATACACTTTCCGAAACACACTAACTCTACGTATAGCTTCGATTCGAATTCGAAATTATTCCCGTAAATATTAACTAAATACTTAGTAAACAAAAGTAACCTATAGTAGTATAATGAGAAAGGTCATTGGCTTCTCTAATACAGGTTACAGAGTAACTAAGTTCCAATGTCAGAATTTTATGTAATTACCCATTTATTTTATGGCATCAAAGATGTTTGAATGTATTCTATAGTGTGGCGCTGGAATGCTACAAAAAAAGCGTAATTCAACTGTGAATAATGTATCGTGCTAATTTTCCTATTAAAAAGTCAGAGCATTAAGATTTTAAAATGTTTAAGAGTTAAAGTTTCCTTATAATATAAATTTAAAATATTTTTAACTGAATAAAATTTAATACTAAATATATTTAATTACAATAAAATTCTTGATTCGTTATACACTTAATTATGAATATAATTATATGGATAGTACTAGATACATCTGTACAATTATCATAGTTCCAATATTGGATTAAGTTTACATTAACTACGGTATTATTTACAAGCTAACATTTGTAGGCCAGATCGAAACCAAACGATAATGGTTTGAAAGCATATCTTTTTTATTCAGATTAAGGCTGATACCTAGAGCAAATTTCGCTTAGAAAAAAATATGCAGTTTTTGGTTTAAATTTGTTATACTTTTTTAAGTTTAGCTTATGAACAAAATTGGTAAACGTAACACCTTTTTTTTTAATGGTACTTTCTTATAAATCATTAAAATTATATTGAATAAATTATTGAGCGAGCTTGAAGTTACTACAGCTAAACAAAATTAAATTCAAAGAAACATTACAAAATAACGTATGTATAAAAGAGTTCCAATATTCGAAGGACTGGCATATATTTAAAGCAGTAAGTATAATACATTAAATATTATTAAACACTGAAAACCATGATATTTAGCGCACATAAGTTAAAAATTAAGTCATATATCTATATGAAAATGCAAAAAGCGACATAAATTATTTACAGCATGTTAACGTTAGGACTTTGAAAGCAAATCCTTAAACATGAGTCTAATCAGTAATTGACAAATCAGTGCATCCGTGCAAGTAACTTATCTAGTTTTTCCTAATCTATGAACACTAACTAAACCTATGCTAACTAACACACAAAAAGAGAGAGGTCAAAAATTTGAAAAAAAGACGGTCATTGTTCCTTTTCGTGAAAATAAAATAAGTCTATAATGGCAAAATGGACAGCGGATTAAATACAATGCATTATACACATTAGAACTTTTTTTTTGATAATATTTTTTTTAGAAATTTTGGACGAATTAAGTTATCGAATAAATTTAATCCTGGTGTTATAACTGGGGTACGTAAACAAAAGAGCAAAAAGCACCAACACACAAAGGGCTTTTCGTTAGTACCTAATTTTGATTATAATCAACCACGCCAAAAAATATCTGAGTAAAATATATCAACCAAAATTTAAATAACACAAGTTAATTTTTGAGCATATACATTAAACATTCATAGAAAAAAAATATTTTTACTAAATTATTTGAGACCGTAGGTTGCATATCGATATTCTAAAATTCATGTCAGTATCCTTAGTCAATTTATACTTACTTAGATACCTTCATATATGATTTACATTTACCTAAGGGTCGCTTTATCAAGCTTATTGTCACCACAGCCTTATATAGAGTGAGAACACCCCGTTTAATATTATTGTCTTACCATTAATGTATAATGAGCCTTATCTTATTGTTCCTTATATATTTGGCAGCAAAATATTTAAAAAACGATAATTAGTTGAATGCAATTTTCTGTCAAAAAAAAACATATGTTATGTAGGTACTGTAGGTAATGTTGTACCAAGAAATATAGTAAAATGAGATACCAATCCAATTTAAAATATTGTAATTAAATCAGTCAATCATAACCGAATAGTTATATAACACTTTTTTTATTATAATTATTATCAAATGAACGAATAAAAATGGCTTCGTTATTAATTATGTGCAGGTACTTGTAATAAATAACCAAATGCAACGAACAAGCATAATGTACGACGATTAAATCAATTCACATCTTATTATTATAAATACTATGCCCAATAATATATTTATATCAGACCTTTAGATTTATTGTTGGATATATTTCTAATACACAATTATGTCTTATATCTACACACAATCAGTATTATATAATATAGATCATTAGCATAGGTGCGCGTCAACAAGTGCGTGGGGGATCCTTACCCTTTCCGCCATTGCTTTGGACATTGTGAAAATTATCATTATATTAAAACAGAAGGTATTTCTGTTAAACCCTTTTCAAAATGTTTAGTGACATTATATGCATATTCCCCGGCCAATTATATAATTGAATCGTTGACAGATCGCGATCGTATAGTTTAATACTGCTTATAATCGTGTTTCTAAGTCGTTAATTAGGAAGCTATACTGTGCATAGATTTCTGTGATATGCAATATTTAGATTTAATAACATTCTTTAAAGTTCCTTTCCTAGTAAACACTCCTCGAGTAATTAACATCACTTATAAATAAAATAATAATTATGATTAACATACGAGAAAATTGAGTCCCACCCTTTACCATTGGATTAAATTGGAAATATTAATTTGTCTATTAAATATTTGAACTGATATTTAATTCATTAGAAATAACATTAAAATTATTTATTTATAAATAGATATAAGTCACTACACACTCAAGTAACCCTTTCAAAGTTAGACAAAGTATTTTTACATCACAGAATTGACGGCGTAGAGATCTTTTTAAAACAACGATTTTGATTTATACTATATCATTAAGTCTATAACTTTAACGATTTTAAGAGATATTTTAACTTAAAGTATATGTCAGATTAAAATTATATGAAAATATATCGAATGGTACTCACATGGTTTTACTTAGATATGGAAAGACGATTTCTATGTATAAAATAAAAAAATATATCAGATAGCTGTTTTACTTAGGAGTTAGGGTAATTCTACAAATCGTAACCAAATTAAAGACAATTATGAATAATTCTACAATGTATAATATTGGCCAATTGAATACGCTTATTATTATTGCATTAGATCGAGTATGAACTATGCAGCATTTTATTGTATGATAACGTTTATATAGTACCTACCAACGAAATTCATTTGGCTATTATTCGCAAGGATGAGTAGAATAATATCCGTGAATGCTGTGGTAATGGTTTTGTATACGTATATATAATATAATGCATTTATTATTGTCGGTTAGTTTGAAAATGTACTCAAAGAAAAAAAAACGCTTTGTGTAGCTTCATAATAAATTTCTCATAGTTATTTTTCTTTATTTATTTATAATAATTAAGAATAGTTCTTCCTTTAATATTTCTACTCATCCCCATTTTATATGAAAAAAAAATAGGAGCTGAGATGATAATTCTCACCCATGTCCAACAAACTAACCACTACATTTAAAAATACAGGTATTAATACATATACCTTAGTTATACATTGGTTAAATGGGTAACTACGTATATGCATATAGTATAAATATCAGTAAGTACATAATAACATTAAAATATTTTACATTATCGTAACATTGAGAGTAAATACTTGGGAACAGAGTATTTATATGTAGATCTATTATTGTACTAAATTACTTTATTTATTGTCATATGTCGCAGTAATAGGTATAACATAATCCCGAGATTTATATTTATCCCTAAATTTTTTTGCTAAACCACGAAAGATTGCTTTACGAATAATTTTTATATGCTATCAGACCTAACAGCATTACTTACTATTATTGAAGATTTTTTCTTAAAATATGTATAAATAAGTAAGCACTCAAATAGTTGCGTTCTTTAATTAATTCGATAGTTGTTGTGGGGATGTTTATTGTCTTTTCACATTCCCTGTCCCGTCCTGTTCGACCTAGATTACTTTTTTTTAATAACTCTGTTTTAACTTTGTTTGCCAATTTAATCACAAAAACTTTGGTTGGAACTTACTCAAGAATTTTAATACGGTCCGGTACGGTACGGTATTGAGAAATAGTGCGATGCTTTGCCGTATATTAAACATGTTAATCTCGACTGCCAAATATTAATAATTGTTAGGGTATTAGGCAATATTCAATGAGCACTACGGTTGTATTCCGAAACGCGCTAATATCGATAACATCGCGCTTATACCCGTTCCGACTTCATGAGCGCGACTACGGTATCCCGTGATTCGTCACGGACACGAAACGAAACCGTGAACGCTGCTGTCAAACTCAAGTGACGTTTGTGTTATTTTAAAGCAGTATTTTTTAAGATGCGTTTTCAAGTTACTATAGACGACGAACCTAACAGGTGAATAATTTATGTAATTCCCACATCAGAGTAGCGCGACAGGGATAGTTGGTGTCGAGATTGTGTTTTTGAGGTTGTGGATGCATCGAGCGCTCTAAGACCGTTCCACCTAGTTGACAGAATTCAACCATCATAAGCGCGATTTACAAATCGTAACGCAAAATATCAACATGAACACAACACTGTCAGGGATATTAGCGCGTCTCGGAATGCATCCTAGCCTATGACAACATTTAAATAGATGTTAAGGTTTTTTGTTGTTTAAGGATTCTAAATTAACATCTGCTGGTCGTTTAATTTGCTAATTGGTTGTATATAATATTAAATGGGAATACAAATTGAGAAAAACTTATATTGCACAAAAATATTTGATTTTTCCTTAACTTATTTAAGTGCATGTTTTAACGAGTGAGCGTTGGTCTCAGATACCTTGAGTCAATTATTTATTGTCTTCTTAATTCCGATCTTGTTAAATTAATGTATCAGCCAAGTTCTTTCAAAAAATAAATAAGTAGTAATTTAAGATCGATTATTGTCTTTCCAATTTATCCTACGTAATTCAATATTGTGCAACGTGCAGCGAAAGATGAAAATTCATTGAGATTAAATAGTCTTAACTCTACCTAGAGTCTACAACTACTGCAACTTTAGCCTAATATTTTAAGATAATAAACAAACTGAAACTAGCAGATGACATAAAAGCAGTTTAAAAATAATTGTAGGTATAATTTCGTCACCGATTCACTTAGAAAATTATATTGATGAGGTTCCTTATAATGGTTACAATAGAAAAATTAACGCTGCTGTGACCAACTAACTACATTATTATAGACATTTTTTATGTACATTACCTTGTAATTGAATATATTATTAAACACTTATTTGATTATAGACATATCGTTATTGAGATACACTGTGACTTATCATCGGTAGCTTTTAACTAATTATCACATTATATTTATGTGGATTTTTTTCTTACAAACTAACATGATAAATATACAGCAATGTATTTATGAATGGTAATGGTACGAATGGAAATGTTATGTTTTGGGTACCTATTCTGTATATAGTTCATAATATTATCTCTACTTTATTTTAAATATCTTATTTGTTACTCAGCGAAGAATACAATATATTATTCATAACATAGGCCTATTCTAAAGCAACATTCTAGAACACTACAATTATATATTACATATAAGCATCAAAATAGAACGTAACTGCTTGAAGCGTTAAGATAGATGCTAGACTTAGAAAGGGAAATGTGTTTATTACAATCGATATAAACATTACTATAGACAAATTTGTTTAAAATCATGTGGTAAGTAATATAATCTAACAAATAAATAATAATACAAACATAATTTCAATGTTAACATTTCATGAAACGCATCGTCACATTTCTTGAAACAAATCACTTCCACTAACAAAACTATAGACAAACGAACCTTAATAAAACAATATTTTTTACGCTGGTAGTGGCTGTTTTTAAGTAATACAGTATAAGGAGGTTATATTTCAAAATAAACCAGTCAATTCATGCCTGTATAAACAAGGTGATTCAGAAAGGTTATACTAAGCCTTGAATCCGCGCTTCTTCTGAGCGTTTTTAAACATCATGTTAATTCAGAATTTGAATGTTAATTTTAAACAAACGTTCACAAAACATCACAATTGTGATTTTGTTGGGAACAAAATTGCTTTTTAATCGACATATCGAAATTATTACGTCACATAGTGTTAACAAATGCGCTAAAGAAGCCCAGATTCCAGGCTTAGTATACCCTGTCTGAATTATCCTGTATATAGAATGAAAAACTCGAACAAGAATGATCACATTACTTCCCTTTAAGTAAATTATTAACATTTTATTTTAAGTGTCTACTCCTATGATAAATACATACATATACCTTTACGCGTTCAAATAAGTACAATTCTAAATTTGAACAATTTAGTTATTTCATAAATATTTATATAAACATTTTACAACAATTTTACGAAACTTAGTTAACAAGGACGAGAAAAATTTCCGTTACTAATATTATGTACGATATATGAAGCGAAAACAATTGAAACGTGATTAATTAGGCTTAACTCATCGCGATGTTTACTGCTACAGTATGTCTATCTACTGTGATATGCCAATGTAATTTATATACACCTGTACAAGTACACAACGAACTGAACTTCGACTATCGTACGTAAAGCTAACTAATACGTCAGAAGACTGTTGAATATTAAAACTGAATATGTGGAAAAATAACAACAACAGATAGATATAATTTTTCATAGAAAACATGTTCGATTTACGTCTAAACGCTAAACGATTTGAAATACAAGCTAATCATGACGAGAACAACATTATTTATTGTAACTATAATATAATATTTTACTATCAAAATCTGAGCCGCACGACGAGGGGGCTGCTGCGGGATATCTGCCCCGGCATTGGATACGCATTCTGTGGGTTACATGAGTAATGAAATGCGCGAATCAGAGTATTCAATAATTTCAACCCTAAAAGTCTGTCTCTATTGTCTCTATGCTTTGTTTGAGTCAGTACTATGTTAATACGATAGCCAACTTGTGAGTTTAGTAGTAGGCTTATCGAATGCCAGTGGTAGGTAATCATATGAACGGGATTCTCCTGAGCAACATTTTATTTTATAAAAAAAAGGTAAACGTAAAATAATATTCCATTTTTTACGAATAATTTGTCAGGAATACTTTTCACAATATTTTTTACGGGTAAATGTGATTTAATAAAAGTAAAAAATATTCATGGCTGCAAACATCGGAGCCCATGGCTGCCCATTCACGTTTACCCGGTCTATATTATATTTTAATTACCAGGTTTACCTATGTCAACTGAACTTTATAACATTTCAGACAATAGACCCCTAAATACTTGTCATTCGTGTATTTCACTAAACAGCTCGCCTATTACGTATCACAAATTGATGGCAATGATAGAATCCTTGCTGAATATATAATACTGATAAAGGTGTCACAATCTTGACGTACCATCATTCTATCGATTGAGATACATAATAAGCCCCTTGTCTTCGCGTTTAGTAAGTGCCGTCATCGGTGAGGTCGTCGTAGGTGTGCGCCGGCGGCTGCACGGGCTCGGTCTGGTAGAGCGCGCCTGATACGAACGGGTTGTTGGGCACGTGTTGCTGTTGTGCGGGCGCAGGCGGCCGCGGTGGCGCGATGGCGCCGTAACCTGGCAGCGCACTGCCCTTTAGAGGAGCTGACGGCTTCTCCGTCTTGAATAGAAAAGTGTGGATGAATCAACGGAATTGTCGGTTAAAGGTGTTGGAATATGTAAACCACATCCCAATAGCTAAAAGGTTTTAATATCAAAGCGAAGAAAGTTGCATCCGTCAACTTTCTGACACCGGTTTTTACATTGTATTTTTACGGTCCATATATTTTTATATGCCAATATATCTCTTTTACCTCCTTCAATCCTGGTTCTTCTTTGCTCATAACTCATCAAAAGGCTGTTAAACAGCTGATTTCTTTTCTTAGTAAGTATTTATTGTATAGTTTAGCAAATTTTTTTTTAATAGTAAAAACAGCCTATCTCATGCTCCCAATTCAAGTGTGGGAGAGAGAGAGTGTAATTGATAATTATTTTTAAATACCCTTAACTTAAAAGAAAATCCCGCACCCTGCGCAACTCTTGCGCATACTCGCGCCAGAAACAATCCCCATGCCCGAGACACTGCAGAAAAAAACATTAAAGCACTTACGAAGGTAGTCTCATCGTCGAGAGACTTGGCCGGCGCATCTTCGACAGCGGTCTCGGCCCAGGGCTGCAGCTCGCCTGACGCGAATATGGCATATATGGTGATGCCCACGAAGTGCACCGTCGCGCCCATCAGGAACACCGCGCGCCACTCTTTAATCGCTTTTGCTAGTTGATTCTGTTCAGACAATGTTTGATGTTACAAACGTCATAGCTTAGTATGCAGTGGAGCGTCGTAAGCGAGAGTTTTCAGGTTCGATTCCCTCCCGTCCATTAAAATATATGTTGAATAATAATTACAAGTGAGCGAAGTAAAGTTGAATCGAGTGACCATATTTACTATTAAGTATCTACCTACTCGGTAATATTTGCAGATTCGAATAAAACATTGTATAATTAAGCATACTTTTACGCCATAATTAAATTTAGCTCGATCCGGCTAGTGCACGTCTCCTTTTGTACCTCAAAAAAAACCAATAGGTAATATTATTAATGAAAGCTGTTACCCGCGACTTCTACCGCGTGGTATTTAACAAAAAAGTTTTTCTAAAATAAAAGTAGCCTAAGTAACTCTTTGTTACATCAGCTATCTGCCAGTGAAAGTCCCGTCAAAATCAGTCCAACCATTTCAGAGATTAGCCGAAACAAACAGACAGACACACATATTTTTTTTAATGTTGTTTAGGTATATGTACCGTGTGTAAATCCAAATGGACTTAGTTAAAAGCGGTTATTTTAATATTACAAACAGACACTCCAATTTTATTTTTTGTATAGATAATAACATTTCATATAAAAGGCAACAATGGCAATAAATTATTTATTTCAAACTCCGAATAACTTAGTCGCATCGAGTGAACACAATATGAGAGTCAGTGATGCGCGGTGTGGCGCCCTCGCCACGCGCGCGGGCCGCTAATAAAGTGCTCAGCGCGGGTTCAGCGCGAGTGACGCGAGCGAGCAACGCGCGGCACGCTCCGGCGCGCACCCACAACCGCGCTCATTCCGTATTCCGCGGGCGTCAGCGTCGAGCTCGATTTCCTTTTTTAAATTAGCTACGGGCGAGTGTCCTTTTTGTTTCGCGAGCTCGCGCGGTACCTCTCCACGGCGCGGGCGGCGGGAAAATAGGGGGTGTCACATCAAAGTTTTTAATAAAAACGCACGAATTGCTCTATTGAAGTATGGGTTCCTTTTCAAGAGTTTTATCGAATCAGTACAGCTTCCTCTCTGAAGGTAATAGATTTTCTTTCAAATAAGTATTGGCGAAAGCGCTGTTAATCAAAAAATAATATAGAATAACTTATAACAATTGTGACACTCTCTGTATAAGTTAAGTAGGTTTTGTAATTTTGTATTCACTTTATGTGGTGGAACAATAAAGTGTTATCTATCTATCTAACAATATCAATCAATCTATGATTGGCACCATCCATAATGAAATGGCGGTAAAACAAAATAAACATAGACTTACTCTAGAATACACTAGAATTATTTGGAAATCAGCGTTGAAGCTCATCTATCGCAGCCATAGACCACCTTCTACGGTCTGTGATAGTAGTTAACCTAGATATAGGTAACTGAGCACGCAAATTCCAAATATTAGTTTCCTTTGTTTTAGCTAACTTTTATTTTAAAATGTTAATAGTTAATTGTTACCTTCTCCTGCGTGATGTAATCAATGACGATGGGCACGACGAACCCAGCGATGGTGCCGATGCCGTTAGAGAGGCCCATGAGTATGGAGGCGTAACGAGGCGCGATGTCCAGGTGGTTCACGTTGTACCCCGATATGGCGAAGCCACTACACGCCACGCCCAGGGTCAGCTCGATGGTCGCCACGTACTGTGTCATTGGAGTTAATAAGAGCAAATAGGATCTACAGTGTGGTGTGGTGTGCGCTCTTTATATTCACTGTCTTATAAATATAAATAATAAAATCATGAGGTGAATTTGGACCTTAAATACTACAAATATAAATAAATAATACTCATATCAGGGCTCTTTCAACACTCGATAGTTTGATCAACAAAAACTTATTAAACTTAAAAAAAACGAATCGAATATAATATTCTATAGTGATTTAAAACATAATCTTAAGAACTATATCAAAAGTTCCATGAGTTATCACTAATGGTCTAATACAAAAAAAAAACAAATGAATAGTAGAATAGCAAGAGATCCGCAGCTCTACTATATCACATAAATACTTTATAATGAGGCTAGCAGTTTTCACATGATCTGAGAGAGATTGAAACTTTATGTTACAGCACCATATAGATTTTTTTGCCACTGCGACATGAATATTCGTGTCTGATCGCAGACAAACTCAGCACAAAATATAAATATTGCGCAAGACCTATTTGCTGGTCGCAGATTTATAAACAAAGGAAATTAAAGTTTATAAAAAGATCAACCCAGTTTATTGTGCTACGCACCTTATTGTCGGCGTAAGCGACGAGTACAAAGAAGAATGCTTCGAGACCGAACCCTCCGCAGTTGAAGAGCTTCCTTACGTTCGTGGTCGTCATGATGTTGTTCTTACGTAAGTAGTCCGCCATCATGCCACCGATCGGCACCAGTGACGTCATTATTAGATGGGGGATCGCGCCCACGAACCCAGACTGAAAAACAGATTGGGGTAAGTGCCTAGAAGTGGTATACATCTTCCTAGCCCTTTCCCATTCCTGGTGGTGTATTGATGTCAGCTTCCATACTACTAGCTGATTAACCATAAATATATCTCACTATTATTGATATAAATACCTTATAACCTACGATATGTCTATGAAAAGAAAGGCTTTACATATTTTCCATCTTATAAGTTTTATAAGCAAAACATACCTCTGTAATCTGCATATTAAATCTCGTACTGAAATACGATGACTGGAAAATGACCAGCAGACAGAAGTTCCACGTTCTGCAGAAATTTGCCACAATTATAGCATATACCTGTAACAAAGCATATAGTCAATACAAATAAAAATAGGCATCACACAACTATGTCAATAATTTCCCTTAGAATATTTTACACTATTATTGTTAAACCTTATACAGGTATCTTGGTATAATGTTTTTGGCGTCATTGTCTCTGACTTACAGGTGGTGATGTAGCGAACGCCTTCCATGGTGTGGCAAAGAAGCCGGGCATGGCCGCCTGCGTGGCAGTACCGAGGGACTGCTCTATGTAGGTGAGCTCTTTGGCAGCGATGGTGGGGTGCTTGCTGGGCCTCTCGAACACCAGCCACAGCCAGAGAATATACCTGAATAGAAGTTATATGCAACAATGTAAAATGTTTAGGCCCGATATCAATGTTGGATCATCAAAGAGGATCTTAGTACCAACAGCTAAGTTTCATTTTAAAAAGTAACCTAACCTTTTACAAAAACGAAAATCGCTTATAGGTATTATATGTAAAAAAACTGTGTTCTTTTTCCCCTAATTTTACAGAACAGGACAGTCTAGTTTGCTAAGTCGGGTAAATTTTCTTTGCTAATCAATTTTGTTAAGCTAGTCCATCCTGCTTCTAGTGTGAATCCTCTACCTGTTTAATTTTCAGAGAAACTAAGCCTGACCACGTTCTGTATGAATGCTTAAAAGAATAATTTACCCAAGACCTGACATCAGTGACTAACATAGTTAATAATTATTGTATTCGTTTTAATATTATGTAACATATACCACGCTTACCAGATAACACCAGACACCCCATAAAAGTAGAATGGCGCCTGCCAGCTGATGTAATCCGTTAGTATGCCAGACAGTGGCATGCCAATGACGATGCCAGCGTAGGTACCGCAGAAGGCGAGGGTCGCCAGCCGTGACCTCTCCATTGGAGGTGCCCACATCCGCCAAATGCCGTGGCAGGATGGGTAGGTAACACCCTGTTGAATAAATATATGTCTACTAGAGTGATTGGAATAAAAAGGATGAACAGAATACAGCCTCTATTTATTGCAATTTTTATGTATTTACACACGGTTGTTAAAAAAAGAGTTTAAAAAAAAAGGCAAGCCCGCTAAATTTCTTGCCGGAGGTCGCATGCAGATCCTTTTGTAGTGTTAAGAAAAATGTTAATGTCAATTTGTAAGTGCTCCCCTAGGCCTATAGGAAATAAATTATTTGACTTTGACTATATATCTACTTTTTTAATAAATATGTATGTGGATTACAGTGATTCTTTCCCTGCCTGCCAATTCTTGTGAACTTTTTTTTTAACCTAGACAGTTTCTAGTTTTCCGATCTTAAACAAAAATTATAAGCGAAAATACTTCGTTTAACCAAATCGAATAGAATCTGGAACTGTATTTTTTAACAGTTTTCATCCAATTTTATTTAATAGGCATACTAGAAGGAGATAAAAAGTTGAATAAAAAATATTTTTCGGGATATCAATGGTCCCAATCTTAAGATTTAATAGGATAGCATTGGCATTGAGGATCTACTAAGCCGGGATGTGCGGAGGCGAGCAAATACGTCACCATGGCGACGAAGGGCCCGGTAATCCTGGATAGGCTTTGTACTCGGCAAGCGATGTCGGCTGTACTCGATAGCGATTGAGAATAGATATCGATCGCTGGGAGGTAATCATTGAAATCGCTCTTTTGAAACTGAATGCCGCATACCTACATCAAAGTGATTTCACATTCGCATCTTACATGTATTTTGGAACTATAAAACCCTCTTGGAAAAGTAACATCCTTGGACCACAAGAATAAAGGTACGGAATAGCCAATTTCGTGCGTAGCTCGCATTTTTCCTGAACAAGCTATAATTGTTTTTGTTATTAATGTGTAGAAACACTTAACCAATCACAACACAACACTGAATTGGGTATTCTTTTAGCTGGTTTTTGATTAAGACTTCTACACTAAATCTATCCTTGATCTTGTGTTCTAATGTTATATTATGATAATATGCAAAATGTTGTTAGTGTACCGTACAAAGGAGGGGAGTTAAATCCAAACGTGACGGAACATTCGCCGCGGGCTGGCTGCCGAATTCGAAGCATCTATAATAAGCACGATCATGCAGCATCACGTACGGAATGTCAAATGTTCTAAAATTTTAACGTGTGACGTTACACTTGTTAAACATCCCCTACAGCTTCGTTACAAGCACGACTCTTTAATAACCAACGTTTGGATCATGCAGATATGTTTTGTTGCATATTTGTAAGCTTATAATACTTTAGCGGAGGGAAGATCTTCCAGCCAGGCGTGTGGTATGCCTGGCGGGGCGGTCGCTATGCCCCGACGGTTATTGTCGGGATCTTGTATATATGTTACACCCTTCGAAAACTCTCATAGCGCGATTCAGGATTGTATAGAGAATTGTCTATTGTTTTGGATGCGTCTACAGCACTATCTGTGTAGCTTGTGGCGAGGTTGAAGAGGTCGCCACAATATATTTATAAACCTGTATTAAAACTACCGAGAGGATAACTGACACCTGCTATTAACTCAGCTTCAAAAGGTATGAAATATAGGAAGATAAATAACTTTGATCTATCTAACGCCACGAAAAAGTATAACAATAACACACAATTTGCATGGAGAGGTTTCACAATGGGCACAGCCTTATCAAAGCGATCTCTACCAGGCAACCCTTTGCATGAAAAGGATCTAAAGAAATCATTACGACGGGGGTACTTATGATGAGACTGAGTAGTAGGCAGAGAACTTACCTACACCTTACAATACTACCAATATGAATATAAACACGAAAGAAACTTGCTAATTACTGTTCCCGGTGCGGTATCTTAATAAACTTATTATTCTATACAAAAAATATATTCTTCAACATATTGTCAAATATGGTACGATTTAGTGGAGCATTTTATTACTAAATTTCTTCATGAACCCACCTCAACGAATCCCTGCGCCACTTTCAGAATAACAACAGCGGCAGGTCCAACGTTCATCGCTCCAGGGATGGCCATGTTCAAGATGGCTGACGTCACGATGGCCACTCCGAAGATCTTGTTGGCAGGATACATGGAGGCAAGAAACCCGCCCGGGACTTGGGTGATCAGGTACCCGGCAAAGTACGAGGAGTCGATGGATGATTCTACAGACACCGTCCAGTTGAAGGGTGCTTCTTCTGTCTCGTTCTATATTGGGAGGGGAAGGTTGGCATCATGTACTTATATGATTTATTACATTATATCTGAGCAACTAAAGAGTTGATTCAGAATTGGTATACTCACTACTCTTTGATCCTGCGCTTATTTTACGCATTTTTTCCAAATTTCAATAATAAAATTTGTTCCCAGCACAATGACGATTGTCATTATTGGGAGCAAATTTGTTTTTTTTAAAGTAACGCATCAAAATTCCGACTTCACAAAATATATACTAATGTCCTAGAGTAGTGCAAGTTCAAATATAAGGTAACGCTTCTGAATCATGCTATATACAGTTTTTAAATTCTTAGACGATCATAAAAAATATATTTCTTGGTACTCACAGGAACTTTCTCGGTCATTTTGAGCTTGGCCATGCTCATGTTGCAGCGCATGCCGAACATGATGCTGAAGCCGAAGCACGCCAGCAGCGCCACCGTGTAGCGCGCGCTCAGACACGGACATTCCGCGCGAACATACTTGTCTACACGAAATAAATAAACAATGTGCTTTATAGCCCAAAAATACGTATATATTAGGCAATCGATTCAGGAACACATACGTAGAGAACGTCTTTTAAATTTCGTACGAATTCAACAGAAGTTTTAACATACCTATGGGCCGTGGTGGTGGTCGGTTGGGGGATGGTGGTGTCTCCAAGTCTTCGCCATCGTACATCTGGTCGTAACCCTTCTGGTCCACATGGAAGTTCTCATATTGAGAGTTTCTGCAACAAACGATATTTGAAAATAACATAAAATACCCCAGCCGGCTAATGAATCGACATAAGTCCTATGTACACAATAACATCCAAAGCCCAAGTAGACATTTTAAACATCAAATAATTAAAAACACAAGCCCATTATTAAAAAACTTTATAAACATTCAATCATGTTGCTACTCTATAGCTTTATATTTCGCCCTGTTTTCTCTATAATTGAAACGGATGAAGCACACACCTCGTATGAGAAAATAAAATTAAAATGCGTCTGCCAGCTAATGGGGTTGACATGTAGGATCGCACCTGCATCCTATTCCACTAGAATGGACGCTGATAGAGTCAAGCTGTGTAGAGATATGCAATATGATTTAGTTATTTACCTTACATGAAAAATGGGATGCTTTGAGTAATCATACTTACAATAAATGCAAAACGGTTTGTCAGTTACATTTTACCTACAGGTATAGTAAACAATATATTATATATTTATAAACTTCACTCATTAAAACGTAACAAATAAAATCCCTCAACTTTATCTGCATTCATTTGAATGTAGGTTTCAAACGCGACTACTCCAACTTTTCTTAAAAGGCTAGAAATTTCCCCATTGTCCATTGATCAGAAGCAGAAAGTACGAAGTAAACCGAGCACCGGATGCCCGGATAACTTGCGCTTCCATTGAAATAGTTTTAAAAATATTTAAAAGTCATAAAAGAAAGGCGTGAAGACCTCAATTTTCTACAGAAATTGAAATTAGAAATAGGCATATATTAGAATAGCATTATAATTATGTCGTTAATGATAACCTCATTTGTCATCATTAGCAAAAGTATAACCAAACACACCGTTGACTATATCAGTTCCCTTTGCACTCTTTATACTGTTTGTAAACTGATTTTAATTTTTTTTTGTGATCTTAAATGGGTTTTGATCGCTCTATTAAGGTACTCGACTTTTGTCAGTGAATATTATGCCTGCATACTGCAGCGAGGCTATTAGTGAGGAGATTGCATTAGTTGGCAGCGCGCGTCGCGACCCGTTGTTTGCCAGCGTTGGGACGCACCGGGCGTTTTATCGTAAAAGCTGTAACAAAGTTACATTCCTATTTTGAAGCTATATGAAACATATCTACGGCCTATTCATACTGCAGATATGTTTCACAATAATACGATACTCAATATGTATATCGCGATATTTCTGAAAGCATGTTATCTGAATTAGAAATATGGAACTCTATTCTTATGATAAATACTATAATGCAAAAATGTGTAACAGCCCATAAAATTTATTCAACGTCAAGAGTAAAATACGTAACCATACATAAAATAAAACCATCAAATATAGCAATAAATGTTATGGTTCAATGTGGGGCGACTCGGCAAAGTTCTGGGTAAGTCATCGGCGTGTAAATTCATTTTTCCGCTGACAAAAGTAATAAATGTGGCTATCTGTCCCGTCCCCCGTTTAACGTTGTTGGTAATGAATCGTCGCATAAAAGGCATAACCAAGTGGAAACGAGGCAGGACGGTGGCGCCCCCTAACGGCGCGAGGCAGCGTCGACTTCCGTGCTAATGCGTTTAACTGTGACTGGACGAGATACCGCAGTCAACGGTTACGTCGACCACCCCAACTGCAAGGATATTGTGCTAACAGCTAATTATTTGTTAATGTGTATATAAAATGAGAACAGGAAAGATTTGGTCTTTGTTAAATAACATCTACAATGAGGCATTCATATTCATTAGAACCTAATTTAAATTTATTACAATATCTAAATGTTTATATAAACTTTTTCATAGCTTGCTTAGGTAGTTAGCCTCGTAAATATTATTTAACTCTACAATATTTATAAAAAATATTAACCTGAAAATCTTATCGAAGCTTTCAGTTTTTTTTATAAAATGAAAAATGTGATCATGTTTGGTTGAAACCTCCCCCTCTGCAGTCGTGAGTCGCTCCATTGTCGCGCTAATGCACCCCATACGCTGAGCCTATAATTATGTGACGCAACTCTAAACGGCGTAATTACTGTTTTGACGCCGGTTGTCTATACATACCCCTAATGGATACAGATACTATGAAATTAATAAAGTTTACAATAAATATATAACATAATGATATTTCGTTTAATTATTTAAAAAGTGAATATAAGCACATACTATATATGCCTGTTGGATGAGCAGTATATTTATCAGACAATGAATCGTGTACCTAACAAAAACTTACTCTCATTTTTAATACACTAGTTAGAGATCTATCGCCTATGGTATCTAGAGTACCTAGTAGTAGAGTTGCTAATTCCAGAACATTCCAACCCCGCGGATAACAGTTTTGGAGTGGAAATTGAATCTGTCCGAGGGCAAACTTCTGAGCCAACTTTGCAATTAGATACTGCGTCGGCATGACCCCATTGCTGAAATCGTATAGACACTAACTCTATCTACTAACTAACATCCTGGTATATGTACATTAAGTCTTAATTGGTGTATGGTATTATTAAAAGAAAAACAACTTTGATCTGTATATTGATCAAAGTTGTTTTTCTTTTAAACGTCCTGTAATAATTTATTTTAATTAGGTAATAACCAAACATAAAACTCGTATTTGTTCTGCGGACAATAGTAATAAAAAAAATGTGCTACTAATGTCCATGAATATATTTTCTCGACTTCTCGAAGACAGAACTCCTGGATGAGACGTGAAGAGCAGGGGGGCGCGAGGAGCTGGGGAGGGGAAGGTATTACGTACATCACAATATGCACTTCAACATCCCCACTATGCCGCCAGAGAGGAACGGCAAGGCTTCTTAATTAATTAATCAACTCTCGAACTATGAGTACCTACCCGTTTAATTATCGGGTAATATTATTAAGATCTTTATTGAATAGTCCAACTTGATTAATTGTCAAATTCTCTAGAATTCGTTGAATCACTAAAGGAATTATTTTACAAAAGTACATTTAAATTGAAATTATTGAATTATTATTTTGGCGTACATTGTTATACTTATAAAAAAAATACACTAGTGATGTACGAGACACGGGTTGTTAGAAAATATAAAAACTTGCGGATAAATTATCAAGGAATCCTTACTAACAAATCCCTTCTGGAGAGTGATTGATTAACTGTAACAAATATTGACGACTTGTCGTCGGAGTCCGGGCCTGGCGGCGCGCGCGGGCGGGGGTGCTATTACACCCCGTAAAGCCACCCTCTCTAATTGATTTACAATTGTCGGTTAAATTTGTTTCCCGACCACCCTCCGCGATCAGCGATCGCAAATGCATAAATTCACGAGGCCATGGATGAACAATGAAAAAATGTTCTCGGGAATTGTAATGACTTGATGATATTTACTAATGTCCCCAACATAAATAAACACCTATCTTATGTTATATAATTATATAGGTATATAATATGTTTGATAGTGAAACTAAAAGTAACCAACGTAAGCATAACGTAGACAAAATATTATTAATATGTATAAGAATCGTGCGATTCTTTGTCATGTATATTAAAACTACTGATTATGGTTAAATAATAAAAATATTAACAACACCTAGTTAGGTCACTGAATATCTGCTGTTACAGGTAGAGTATGGTATTACAAAAGAATGTATGTCTAGTCTGTCAACCACAAGGGCGCGGCGCGGCGGGATTGTGAATAAAACATGTAATAAATAAATGTAACCAAGTTACGTAACGATCATTACATATAGCCGGACAATTCGGTCCACCTATCCGCTGAGTGAGACCTAATGTAACATGCTGTAGTGGTAAAATCTGTTGAATGTATTCGAAACTAGATACTTTAATATCTTTACAATATACATTTGTATGTATAGTTACCAAAACCCACACTTCAATTGAGTCTACCCTGTGGAAACTTTTTTTATTATTAAACATAAAATAATATATACGAGTTTTACTTTATTTGGACCCAGAATATATATAAATAAATATACTTAATTTATGGGAAAGTCAAGTAGGTACATGTGGGTACATATGAACAGTTTTTGAGTAGGTACAAAATAATTACTGAAATGTCTGTAAATTTTAAGGGGTCAAGAAATCTTCATGAATATATTTTTATAGACATTTTCATAAAATCATATAAACAAGATAGGTACTGAATATCAAAAAGTCTACAAATAAATCAACTGAATGATCTCATATTTCGACACTCGCGAACATAATAGAGTTATGACAAAAATGGCGAGGCGGGCTAAGAAATATCACTTGGTGAACCCGAGACGCTTGTTAGCGTCTCCTCGCTTTTATTTATGACCAGATTTATTTTATGGCCGTTCATGGATACCAGGGAAATCAAATGAAAGGAATAGCTGCGAATAAGCCAATAGTCCCATCGCTTTGTGTTGCATAGGACGGGGTAACCAAAAGCAATTGCCTCGATAAGTTTACTCCATTGCTTACGGTTTAACTCTATCGGTTCGGACTAAATGTTTTCCATATTTACTCAAGAGCTCGACAAGTTGTTCCATAACATATTGTACCAACAGCTATACTTGGACGCGTAAAGTCGTTCTGTCAATAGAAGCCAGAGAAGCTGACGTACGTGCTCTCAGTTGATATTTCTACTCCAAATATTAATTTTATTTTCACGCAGCGAATAGCGAATTTAACAAATATAATAAAAATGGCAGGCAAACACTGCGCGTCGTATTTGCCGTGATATTTGTATTTGGCGGCAGATTCTTACTCTCTTTGCTGCGGCCTAATCTGCCGGGCGACTCATACCTCACGTCCGGGATACGCCTCTGTTGTTTCTTGCTTTTGCCCGTCCATTTGCGTCTATTTTATTATTTTAAAACAATCCATAATTA
Source organism: Pheosia tremula (assembly GCA_905333125.1). NCBI lineage: Eukaryota > Metazoa > Arthropoda > Insecta > Lepidoptera > Notodontidae > Pheosia > Pheosia tremula. Next base: position 4,566,607 of record HG995404.1, on the reverse strand, counting down.
TACGTTTGCAGGGTAATACGGGGCCAAGTACGTTTATATCTTCTAAAAATAATGTGTATTTGCTACGTAATCTATCTGTAGTTATTTTTTTCAGGTATCAAGATTATATACTTACATCGAATCATCTAAATAGATTTTTAATTATATTATCTTGTATCGATCATAGTATTAAACGCATCCCAAGGCGAGCTAAAATACGTTACGTAACAAAATAAAAACCAAAAAAGGTTCCGAAGATAACCTTCTCAAATGGTCCTGTAAACGTTATCCTTGCTACGGTACGAGGTTGTAAATAAATTGAAGTGAATTCGCAAAGAAGGAAAATCCTAACAAATCCTCGTTTAATCCTGGGAAGAGCGCTCCAAATCCAGGTTAGTTGTAAATATCAATTACGCAAATGCCCCGGCTTACGAGGTATAATGCTTCACCCGGCTTCGTGTGTTCGCACTCAAGGGGTGAATTTGCACTTACATGTTTTAAAGTTCACTTCAACAAACAAATCGTTTATTTCTTCAATCGATGGGAGAAGCAATAATAATTTCAGAACAGAAGATAAGTTAGAAAAGAAAAACCTAACAAATTGAGTCCTCGTAACCGTTAGACTTATCCAATTAAACATGTATATTTTTTTATAATGATTGACCTTGACTTTAGCACCTACTGCACCAATAAATTAATAATTAACAAGATAAGGTCCATAACAGCTTGTACAGAAAGTAGTAGGAGCCAATTGAATACAAGTCCCGTGGGCGACTTTTTCCCTCAAATCTAATAGAACCGGGGCTTGGGGACACTCGTTGAGGACTTACCAGATGATTTTAATATTCGTGCCGCAACTCCGAGAGCCTTGTATCGATCTCATATTATGTATTATTCGGTCACTTTACGTTATTTAATTTTGTGCTATCAATGTGGCTATTCTACTCTTATTAGGTAAATGGGGATTCGTCAATCTGTGATGAAATACATTTATAGAGGGTGAACGCAATAACCTGATACATCTTAACTGATTCTGTGAATAAATCTACAATGGCATTTAAAATTACTTATAATAACAATTATTCGATTCGGTCCTAGAATCATTAGCGGAAAAGGGAAGATATTCCAGCCTGGCGGGGCGGCCGCTATGCCCCAACGGTTATTGTCGAGATCTTGTGTTACGAGCTCCAAAAACTCTCATAGCGTGTTTCAGGATTGTATGGGGAATTGTCAATTGTTCTGAATGCGTCTTCAGCGCCATCTGTGTAGCTTTTGGCGAGGTTGGAAGGGTCGCTACAAATCTAAGGGTACAATCACTCTGTCCATTGCTGTTGATTACACGGGGAAGTAATTATACCTTTTTAATTCGCTCCCTTTGCATTGCAGGGGGCATAACTCACTAACTGTTCTAAGGTATTTGGAGTGTAATGAAAATTTCATTTTAACAGATACCTATAACATGTGTACCACAAAAATAATAGATGCTTAGTCCTTTTCAACGAAAAATCCAAAATTAATTTTATATGAAGTAGTTCAACTAACCCATAATGAATAAAACACGAGACCGTGGCTATTCTGTCTTAAAATATGTACCCCTAGCCGTATACATTGTTTCCCTATATTTTCGCCAATCCACTGGAATAGTTCAATAATAAAAATAAATTGGCGTACCTGTGACGTCATAATGCTGTCTCCTGAGACCACTTCAGAAGGGGCACAGTGACGTATGGAGACATAAATATAACCATGATTTAGTGGGCCGTGACGAGGGACAATTTGGGCCAAACTGCCTCAATGGAACTGCGGCTTAACACAAAAAAGTACTAACGAAAATAAAACATCTAAGAGTCCTAGTATAGACATAAAAAATAATCAAAACCATACTTGTTGTATGTATATATCTCTTTAATTAATTATTGTTGGCAATAATAAATTATTCTTAAAGATAGTGCTCTTATAGTTTCAACATAGCTATTTAAAAGGAATCATATTTTATAAGTAATACCCATAATATTCACCAGCCGCGTACCGACTGAGGTTGCTTATCCACGTTCAGTGAAGACTTAAGTGGCCTGAGGCAAACGGTAACATTGTCTCGCTTGGGTGCCTTCAACTGTTGCTTTATATGGCAACTCTATGCGGAGTAGAAGAAGAAGGAGCAAAATATTTATTTGATACAATTAAGAGACAATTAAAGCTGAGGCTGCCGTGAGCAGAGTAATTCCATAGGCAGCCTCGTAAACCTGCGCGGTTAGCCTGTACACACCTAACCACACGAAAGAAACGATGCGGTTATCAGTCTTTTTTTGGCTTTTATCTTGTCTTACCAATCATAATATACTTACTTTATCTTATATCTACATTGTAATATGCAAAACAGTTCTTTAAAATTCATTTCATATGCTGGCCCTCAGCTTGTAGTTAGGTCAGATTTTTCAACAAACTAGGATCTCTAAAAACACACTGAAAATATAATGAATTGGTCATTTTCGTCCTGTATTTTTTCTTTACCTTATTATTATTCTAAACCTTATTGCCAAACTCATAGAAATTGTAACGTCTTTGACACTGGCAAGCATACAAAACATATTCCAGAATAAAAGTGATTTGTAATAATATCTCAAGCGGATTTAAACTTTATATGCATTTAGGGGATACAGTTTAGTAAGCATATACTCACATTAACCACCTCCAGAACATGTTTCCCTGTGGATTTTCTCGGTGAAATCAACAGGTGATATCAGAATTCACACCCTCGAAACCCCGCAAACAATTTACTACCTTACACTTAAGTCAGAGAGTCTTTATTTCATCTACCATTCCACGGACCGAGAAACACTATAAAACAACCTGTGGATTTCTTTAAGTCCATAGACGAACTGAAAATTATGTGAAAGGAGATGTTATAGTTATACTATATTGTAACAATTTTCACTGTCAGTCACAACCCATTAGGGTTTCTGCTCAGTACACGATAACTGAATTTTTTTCAGTAATTCGTCGTAACTTTGATCGAACACTAATCATTTATGAAGAGTAATTCATCGTATCTTTCACGGGAACGATGAAACGGTAGTGAAGTCACGGGAGCCGATATCAAACTAGCCAGAAATGCGTGCCACGCTCCCTCTGTCCTCACTCACTCGACGCGATATTCTGCAATGCCCAGTAACCTGTTGCTTATTTTTATAATAACTTGACCATTGCACTATTTTGTTAGGAACCTCACATCATTTTAAGGCATTTAACTATTAATACCACGGTCCCGTTAGGAAAGGCACATACATTTTTCCTGACACTTAATTTTCTGTTTTCATCTATGTCGTGATACTCTTGACGGAGCAATTTCGAAATTATATTCCTGACAAGTATTTTCCATTGATCTCAAACCGTGTTGTCGGGTTATTTTTTGTATTATCTACGTGATTTAGATTTTTTAACTTTTTTACTGATCATCATCATCAAGAGTTTTTTAGTTTTAGTATAGGTACTCATAACAAACAATTTGAGTCAATTCATTATTCCAAAGCATAATAAAATTCATGCCGCTAAAAATGGTGAATAACACTGCGGATTGATCCTGGTGACAGGAGTATAGGTATATACTCGCAGTGCCAAGTCTGTGCGCCAGAGCGAAACGTCAACAGCATCAGAGCGAGAAAACAAAAAGAGAATTCATTCAAGATCAGCTATCTTATTCTGCAAAAATTCTGTACCGATAATAATTCAAACCTTATCTCTCCTTGTCTGCCGTGCGGGAAATTCAATTAACGAGAGCGAGAGAAAACACGGGTATCGCACTTTAACATCTTTGCTTCTATTGCAGAATGGTCCTAAAAGTCTCGCGAATGCTCCAGATTCACAGACAATGCCCCAATTTATATCCAACTCACTTACTGGAGTCAGAGGAGATGGGGTAGTTGGAATAGGAAGGATGTTGTAGTAATCATCTATCTTACTACTTTGTACAATATTCTTTAACTTTATAAGGATATAAGGATGTCGTATAATAGTATTTCTAGTTAAGCTTATGTTCAGAGAACTGTAAAAATATTATTAATTAATATTCATAGTTCACTCCTGGTTGGCCTCATTAAATTCTCTATTTGAATACTTTCAACAAAGCACTTTCATCTTATAAAAAAATACTATAAAATCTACATTACACAATTTCTAGTGCCTATACCATCTTATAAGGAAGCGCGACTAATAATTAAGAGTTAGTTACAATGCGCCCAGCGGAGCAGACACATCAGAACTTTTCGTGTGTTACACACGACGGGGAAATTGGGGTAAAAAACCGTCGTCGCACAAAGCCAATTACATTAAAACATTCGGCGCGGGACAAAGGGCGAGAGAACAATGGCGCCGGGAAGTAACCCGCGATATGTCTTTCAATGCTTTTAACTTTCCACTGATGGCGGCGCAGCGAGGAAAAATGGTGACGTTCCGCGACAAATGCCCGTGAAATAGGGATGGGGTTGTTCAGTTATTTTAATATTTTTAGACTAAAGATTATTCCTCAGTAGTACTAACTATTGAACCTCGGTTTCACTGGTTGATTCTAAACCATTGTGATTTCTTAATTATTATATTGGGCATTTTGTATCGTAAGGCAAGTTAGGGAAGTTTATTATTGAATATCCACATATATTCAATTGTATGTGGACGTTGTTGTTAGACTGAAAAAGGAAACAAGAGAAACAATGTCAACATAAGTACATTGCGATCATGTCTTCTGTGCCCTAAGGTAAATTCAACAGCAGCTTTTTCATCTTAGTCCCTACAAAAATTATCGAGAAAAAAATACTTGTATGTAAGTCAGCCATGAAAGTGATTTATCAGTTTTGACAATAACTCGTTATTGAAAATTACAGTAAGGCTGAGAGATTTGAATGTTCTGTGTTCAAATTAACAACAAAAGACGAAAATAAGTTTGCCATCCTATGATGTGCAAATAATATTTTGTCTGAAGGTGTTAAATAATTCCTTTGTCGACATTTCTTACCTACAAAAAAATCATTTTGAATTAGGAATTTTATTTTCACATTGTGTATTATTTATATTTAAGAGTGGAAGAATAAATAGTTTTCTATTTTTTTGAAAGCTTTTTAAAAAAGTTCATCGATATCACATAACTTGGTTGCAGTAGCATCACTAATAAAGAAGTGAGACGTAACCAATGGGGTATCACGGCTTGGTTGCACCGCAAACTCATTTTATAAATCGTCGGTCCGCTCGGCCGGAACCACGCGTTACCCACCCTTCCTAATGCACTGCCTTTGTGAACCGGCTCCCAGGGAATCGCTTTCACGATTACTTTTTGATAACAAAAAAAAAACAACGGAAAAGTATTTTAAAGACCTGACAACATTTCTTCAATACTTATACGTCCACGAAACAATCACTGTTAAAACATAATTAGAAAGCAATTAAATTGGTTATAGTCAAAGTCAAATCATTTATTTCGTATAGGCCTACGGGGGCACTTACAAATTGTCATTACATTTTTTCCTTAACTCTACAACCGGATCGGAACGCGACCTCAACTGAGAAGATCCGGCAAGAAACTCAGCGGGCTTGTCTTTTTTTTATCCATTATTTTTACAAAAAAAAGTATTATAAAAAGTAAGATCCAGTGTGTTGCCATGCGAGGCGCACACACGCTACACTTTAACATTATAAATATTGATATGTGAGCGATCAGTCCCAGGCTGCTTTATCATCCAAATAATCCAAGATTCTGTAATAACCCTTACGACATAAATTACTTTTAACAGTTCTTTTAAACTTACTAATGGGCAAATCTCGGATTCCTATGAATCATCAGACCGATTGCTAGCCCAATGGAGCTTAATGGAGTACCTGCGATGTGTACCAAAGTTACATTCTTATGAACATTGGTCTACAGGAGTAAACTGTAAAACATAACATGGTCTATATCAGGGAATCCCAATGTGGTCGATATCTGTTACCCTGGGGTCGACATAAACGAAAACTAGTTTGGGGGTCGACGAGGTCTAAAAATCGACCCCTATTAATTAACACAAATTCTTCTATAACATTTTCAAGATACTGTATAAGTTGTGTTACTTGTACTAACTTGTTATAAGAGTGACTAATATTTTGGTACGAAGTATCTATGTCGCACTTTTCAAAAAATCAACAATTCGATAAGCGTGCACAAGTTCGTCCAAGATGAAGTTATTATTTTGCATCAACAGGAATAAAACTAGAGATAGGAGTTTTAAAGTAATTTGGTTATCTGGGGGTCTGAGGTATCAGTTCAATTTGGAGAAGGGGCCTCTTGCACAAAATAGTTTGGGAATCCCTGGTCTTTGTGATGTCAACATATTATATCTAGCCATATTGTACAACACATTACATTATTCTTTTATAAAAAGCGTCCGTCCTCTCTCGCCAACCACTCGCTTAATAGACAGTATCAACCCAGAGATCTTAAGTAAATCAAATCGCCCCATGAATGGCGAATGAGCCGGGGCTTTTCACGGACTTTCCTACAGATCACTATCACAATGGCCCGGGATCAGGAGAAACTTATCTCGGAGGAGCTCGCAAAAATGTTTCTTAATGCTTATTTAAGTTGCATCCATTTGATCTTATCGCGTTACTGAGGTATCTCAACAAAATTTCAGATCCAATATCCTGCTCATAAACATCAGTATATTTTAAACTTGATATCAGATGATTTATGAAAGTACTAACTTAGTAGTATAGTAAAGTATGCTCTGAGATTGAAATGAAGTCGTCCTTAACGAGATCTCTTATAAGTTGTCGTCTAGACTCGAGACTGCGATAATCCATTTTAGTATCGAATCGCCTTTTAAACTTCATGAGATGTTTTAACTATACTTATGAGCGGAAATATTGAGTCTTTAATGTACTTTGTCGTGATCCGTTCGTGAAATACAAAAGTTTTATCACGAGTTCGCAATAAAAATTGGGTTGTAAAAGACAAATTGTTAGCCATGATTCATCATAATAAAAGAGAAATTTACAATGAATTCGCATTAACATTTTTATGATTCCTAAACACTGTATAAATCCGACCAAGGGTTATAAAAGCACCAAGTGTGCAATGCGTAGCTACAAATCTGTTCGAGGAGAAGTGAAACCGCGGTGAAACCCTTTCCGATGGGCGAAACGGCACTGGCTTTGAAAAACAACAATAACCCCAACGTACTACGTATGTATGAGGTGGTATGAGGATACGCAATACACTTTAAAAGTATCCCCAGCCATAGACTAGCGATGTATGAGACGTGGCCGTCGGATCAGTGTTGATGTCGGCAATAAAAGAGCGTCATCATAGTAGATGGATGGGCTTCACAGAGAAGCGCAGAGATTTTTGAGATTATATGGAAATAATTTAGTGAAATTTTTTATTTTTATATATACACGTATTTTTTTTATGAACGCATTGCTTTTAATTTAATAATTTCGTATATGTGATACTAGCTGCGCCCTACGGTGTTACCCGTGCAAAAAATCATGTCGATCCATTGCACTATGAAAAATTAATAAATATCCCACGGGAACCATACATTTTACCGGGATCAAAAGTAGCCTATGTGCTATTCCAGACTATAATCTATCTCTGTGCCAAAATTCATCCAGATCCGTTGAGCCATTCTGGCGTGATTGAGTAACAAACATCCATCCATCCATCCACCCATCTATCCATCCATCCAAACTTTCACATTTATAATATTATATATAGTATAGTATAGAGTATAGATTATGAAAACAACAATTATTTATTCTGAGGATCATGACTTTCACCTATAAACGTGATTTGCATACACCGCCGTCAGCGGACGCCTGGCGCATTTTATTAAGTCTACGCAGAACCCCTCGCTGTTTAAGAGCCACGCTATTTTCATGTTTCGGGACTACAAATGGGAATCCATTTAAATACTAAGCCTACATTTCAATGCGATGTGATGTTAGCGTTTATTGCGAGATTGATTATTATTGCTCGCAGTGTTTCAGATCATTCATCTTAGTCAACTCGGCTGTGGCGAGCAAGAGTGTCAGTCGGGGCGTAATCAAGAACTTCTTAATTGAGATTCATTTCAGTGTAAAAATATTATAATGATCTCAAAAAATAAAACAAAACAAAATTTTCAAATCGACGTATAATGACGTATAATTCTGACTTAACATTGAAGAACAATGATTACAAATGCATACTTAAGAAGAGCAGGTTCAAAGGTTAGTAGGTACCCCCTTTCCGAATCACGCTATATATAGTTTTCTACTACGAATTTATGTAAATTACTTCATCAATTGGACTGGTAATATCTGCACGTAGTAAGCTGTCTTTGTAACGTTTGTGAGCGTTTTACAAAGGACTTTACCGTTCTCAGAGGCTTCTCTTTGAGCGCCACTTGAGGGGCTTGCATGGAATAGAGCCGATTGTATCACCGATACACTTATTTGTTTGCTACTGATCGACTGCCACCGGGGGTGCACGCTCTGTATGTTGAAATGTAATTTTGTGGTTTCTGTTACATAAATGTTTGGCTATACCTACTAAAATAACGCAGTGATTTGATCTTTTGAATATAAATGTATTTGTTCCAGAAAGTAGAAGTTGCTTTGATTATATTTTCATTGCCATCGCAAAAATTACTGCAGAAAATTCAAGTTCTTGACTGTTATCTAATAACAAATATTTTGCACAGTATTTTGCTGTTCTTTTCCTACAAAAAAAATAATATCATTATAAAATTAAGACCGTTAAAATATCTTAATAAGGAAAACTTCTTAATTTCGATCCAATTTTCGGGTGTTCGTCGCATCGTCGCGCGTCGCCGTCAATTACATCAACAACTTTACTTCAGCCACTCTGCGTTGTCGCCCCCGAGATTGTATTTTAGATAATGGCTCAGTAATCACTCCGGTGATTTATCACGTCGCTATCTCAGCCTTCACTGTCCATTAAGCAATGGTGCAAGCAACCCTTTGTCGTGTGCGAGCTGTGGTGAGGCGGGGGGTGCGGGCACAGCCACAACTGACGCGACGACGCGAAAAGAATGTGTGACTAACTTTGGTTTGAACAATTATTGTATGCCTGATGCATTTGTAAAGGCAGACGTCACAGGGGAAATGAAATACAATGTTTGAAATGAGAATGAGGCCTGCTAAATTATGAGCAACTCTAAAAACATGCTTACGGTATAGGTAATATATGTAAACCCTATAAAATCACTCGAAAAATATCAAAAATAGTGAACGAACAAGCTGGTGAGTGAGAAAATCTTATAAAATGACATACCGCCCCGGAGTGCTATTCGCCAACAAAGTTAGGGGCATAACAATTGACATGCATTAACGGTATTTCCGGTGGCGTTTGGCCCGCAACGTCGCTACCGACCGGAAATTCAATCGAGTTTTGAAACGTCTAGCTGTATTAACAGGGACACTTGTTTTAAAATGAAAAGCTTTTAATAGCAATAAAGTGAACCCCTCGTTCGTTATAAAGCATAAGATTATTTAAATAAAAAATGGGTTTATCAAATAGTTTATAAATACTTATATCGTAAACAGTACCATATATTTTTTATAATTTAAAACAGTCTTTAAAATGGTATACCAGGCATCTTTCAGACAAAAAATGCCTTATGGGTTTCTTATTTTTTTATGAAACCCCATTGTCAATTGCTTTAAATGTGGAAATGTACGTTCCTACAGTTTTTTCACTCAAATAAATGACATACAGAGCTCTTATGAAACCCTAAGTTTTCGCTTTTCTCTGACAAGGAGCACGAATCTGTGTCAAGCATTCTCCTCCCCTGCGGCGTGCAGCAGTGTTTGCCGGGCCGGAGCTGCGCGCACACCACGCTTACAAGCACTCGAGACGTGACGGAAGCGTGAACAGAGCCGTCATGATCTCGCTCCTGATCGATAAGGCTGGCCGACTCAAATATTTGCACACGCCGAACATTAGTGGAGACGGCGGAAACAGCGAACGTGGGACCCCACCCGCCAACACAGAGTAGCGTGAGATGCATATGGCATGATTTAAAAATTGAATAATTTTTTTTACATGTCAAATGATTAATAGAAAAAATATATAAACATTATCGAGTGCCAATTACAAATCATTGCAAATGATTCTCATTTTGTAATGGAATTTTAATTTTAATGCGGAATTATAAAAAAAATATTAGTAATGGCATTGATGCGAGGGATATGATCACCTATCTAAGGTTTCCATTTACTGTCATGACGGGCTAAATGGAAGGCGATGTTCGGTTTCTGTTAGGCTTTTCGTAAGAAGAGCTCTATCGAGACACGTACTATATAAATGAGGTAAAGCAGCCTAGCGAGGCTGCTCGATAAGTCAATACGCAGCTATAGACTAGCATTAAGAAAAAAAATCTTTCAATTAAGAGCCTGAATGGGTTTCAGTTCTGCGTTCTGTTTTATTCTTTATATGTGGGATTCAAAGCGCCCGCGCAAATAGCAGGCATATATTTCAATAAACGCGGAATATTGAACGTGGAACACGAAGACTTAAAATGTCTGATAAAATATCTTAGCGAAGTTTGGATTTTCCTTAACTCTGAGATATTAGATCAATCCCCGTGTTTTACAACTTGTGTCTGAAATATTACTGAAATAAATACTTAACACTGAAGAAAATATTAGAAAAACGAAAATGTTTATTGTCTACCTGAATTGATTACATATTAACTTTTTTCATTAACTTATCTTCCATCGACTTTTTAATAAAAAAAATGATGTATAAATAACGCTCCCCAGAGCAAACAGAATGGATCTCGAAACCAATAAAGACGTCGAACGAGACTAGAGAAGTAATATCCAAGTTGTGAAGTACTCTGTGCGGTTCGTAACATTGTGTGTTACGAAGGCGCAGGAAAGCGGGATGAGTGGCGCCGCGCGCGGCGTCTACTCGCTCGAGCCAGACATTCATCTCTTGTTTAATGGCCACACATTCTTCCATGATAAAAATAACTTTCAGGATCAATGGCACTTACGAAAATTAGACACTGTTCTAACATTGAGGTACTAACTTACTGGAAATAAAGTTATAGTAGAGTCGTGATTATTATCAGTATAATAAGAATGTCTAAGTCAACCAAAACAGCAAAAACAAATTGTATTTGATCATTTAATTCCCTACTACTTCGATAAAAAAAAGACTCTTTGAATCCCTTAATTAATCATGTCGTACCTTCAAATAAGAATTAATTAATTCTGCGTAAGTCAAACTGCGTTCATTTAAATATAATACTGCTATACACGTATCTACAAGAGTCTGTAATTTCAGTATGTCCTTTGAAGTGGGATTAATACCGGCGGTGGGCGGCCCTCTGCGGGCCGCGCGCCGCGCCGCACCGCGTCCGCACCGAATTAAATCCGTGTCCTTTCACAGAGGATTCTCATTATGACAATTTAGTTGCCATAATAAGGACGGGTCAAACTGAGAGAGATCCCAAAAATATTTTTTTAGTTGACTGACGTTTTTAGGTAGAGCTTTGTGTTGCTTGAAGCTAATTTATTTTTTTCAATATTTGCTAAGACGACGTTTTTACTGACAAATCTTGAAAATAGCTCGGTTTATTGGTTTAAGCGTAGGCCGCTCAGCTCACTGCAATGGGCGGTGATAGGTTCATTTTCTACCTGGACAAATTTCGTAATCGATGTTTTAGTCCTTTACCTTGGTCTGAGTATTACTGGGATCGCCCCCAGTCTATTTGCAGTACCCATTATACAAGCATTGCTAAGTTTGGTATGAAGCATGGGCGTGTTGGTGTGGCGATATTAACTTCGTACAAAAAATATTATTTTGTAGAGATGATGTCCTAAAACGCTACTTTGATGTCTTCGGCATATCTAATGTTATCAATTCTCCACTGGATATCTATATCTGGGAGCAAAATTGACATAATTTTGCCAGCGCTCTTTTATACCTAGGTCACTAGCACAATCTAAAAATTGACAAGAATTATTTTTTCGCTACAAATAACAATTGTATCATTAAAAGTTCAAGACCTACTTTTCAAATGCGACGCAAGTTGTAGACAAATCAAAATGTACGCGTGAACATTTTCAACGAATCTTTCGTCCTATATCAGTAGGTGAGTAGCTAAGTTTTCTTATTCTATCTAACAAATACCTAATATGAATAGAAATAATAACGTTTGTTTTGTCAGAAAAGCTCTAAACCACGCAAAATACCAACTAGGCTAATCATCAATAGTAATTCATAGATCATAACAAAAATATAATTGATGGCACTGTCTATTTATGAGATTTATGTGGTGAAGAGGCGTCCCCCAGGCGCCGGAGCCGGGAGCCGGTGCGCGGCGCCGCGCCGTCCCGCCGGCCAGACACCGCGGCGGCACCTAGCTATCGATCTGCCGAGATCACGATACGATTAGCCCAATTTTATTATATTACTAAAAATATATGGTACTAGGCTAAATCTGGTTATTTGTAATAATATATTCCGATGGGCTAAATCGGGCTAATCGTATTCTTATCTCGGGAGATCGATAGCTAGGTGTCGCCGCGATGTCTGGCCAGCGGCATACTTTGTACGAAATCGACGGAGAGTTAACAGAGTCGCTTCTTACAGGCGTTTCGACAATATCGTCAAAGCTGTAAACAAACTTGTATTTGTAAAAATAATTCAAGAGTACGTTATTTTTTATCATGCCATGCCCTATAGGAAATGTCATGAAAATTACGATATAGTGTGAAGAGTAATAAGTAAAGTTCATTTAACACTTTTGTTACTATCTCTGTTGTTGTTGACTGCGTATAGTACGTATAACTATACTACCACCACCACCTAATGTAAAACTACACTGAAAAAACGACATAGTTAAACCTTCTATGGTTATTACCAAAATATATTTTTTCAAAATATCTGAACATTGATTAAATTCACATATCTGAGTAACAAACCGAGTTTTGTTACTAGGAACAAATAGTTCGTATGTCACAATAATTGTGTAACTAATAGTCAAAGTTGTGTTTAACATATTTTTTTTCAGTGCAGTACACTAACAACAAAGGTTTTGTCCTTTTCAGTTTCCTTAATATATCCGTTTTTACTGGTGGTAGGCTTCGGCCGCGGTTAGTCACCACCCACTGAACAAAGCCATGTCGCCAAACGGCCTAGCCGTGTTCCGGCATGATGTTCGGTGTTGCCATTCATGGTTGGCGGGTCAGATCAGCTGCGCTGCATGTGCCTAGTGAATGTAGCGTCTCGATCTACTGCCGCCTTCCTACCTAGGCAAGTATGCTCCATCGTAGATCTCATCGTCACTTACCATCAGGTGAGACCGAGATCAAATACTTGCCTATAAAGTAATAAAAAAAGAAAAAAAAAAGTCCGTGTTGTCGAAGAGCCGTAATGCCGTCCAAAAGTCAGTTATGATAAATATTCTATACAAACATTGTCCAAGCAGGACCCCATAGGCTTAATCCACGACTAATTGGCCACCTTAGCGCCCATTAATACCGACCCACAAAAGCTGCTCATTAAAATTTCATCCGAACACCCGCGGGCGAATGCTTTAACAGCCAATTTTCTGTGTAATGTAACACCCAGAGACGGCAAACTGTATAGGAATCATCGCTTTTCATCCATAGAAATATTGTGCATATGTACTTATTAATATCATCTATCTTTACTTTTCTGAACAAAGGGTTTTATTCGATACATGAGTGCTTATTTGGGCAAAAAGAAACTGTATTGCATTACTGATTGGGTATAATATTTCTGAAATGCGGTAGGCAAAATACTTTTATTCATTTATGATTTTCCTAGATCTCTACCACCCGACAAAGTTCTAACGTATCTAATAGCTGCCATCCCAACTCCATACGTGAGAAATTACAAACAATTACCCACTTTCTACCATTGGGGGATTTAATTATTAAAAGTCCTCTTTTTTAAAACACCTTGAAACCAAGAGAAACATATTCGCCAATTTTTAACCTCTATATTTATACAAAGCTTGCGTCCACCTAAAAATGGTAGATATGACGTAACACTAATCTTCTGAGAAATGCTTTGTTTAATCATTTGAAATTACATCATTTAAAATCTTCTATACTATATTTGAGGGCAAGTTGTTGTACATTTTTGTTCTTAGCTTTAGAGATTTGATGGTGAATGTGTGGGTGGTTAAGTTATTGGCATTGAGAAAAGTTTGAAATACTAACATACAATCATATTAAACCTAACAATATTGAGCTAATTAAGCTAGATTTGTATCTAGCAGAGGTTCTTCAATTGCAAAGCGATGTAACCTTTCTCTTAATTATGCAACCAATCCCAACAAATCAATACCTACAAATAATATAATCTACCCCTCAGATTTATAGAAAGTTATAATGGATTATAAGGCCATTATAACACACTTTTTCCTCTGAAAAGTTTTTATAATGCCATTATAATCCATTGTAACTGTTTATAAATTTGGGGGTATAGCTTTACCTTATTATTGGTACCGGATTGGATAGCCGGATACTTTATTGTCGCTAAGGAAGTCTCATATTGAGGAAATATTATTTCCACGTGCTAGTTTTTCCTAATTGATTGATTAATTCATAAATAACATTATCAAGTATTGTCGACCTGATTATCTCAGTTAGTAGTGAACCTGCTTTCTGTTCCGAGGGTCACGGGTTCGAATCATGGTAAGGACAAACTTTGTGTGATGAGCATGAATGTGTGTATCCGAGTCATGGATTTTTTATATTTATTTAAGTTAAATATATTGATTTCTCCCTCAGTCCATTCCGTATCCATAATACAAGTGTTGCTTAGTGTGGGACCGTATAGTTGGTGAGTTCGTTTGGCGATATTTATTTATTTATTTAAGTCATATAATGAATGAGTTTTTATCGATAAAATTACATTGTTTTATTTTTCAATTTAAAATGAAGTCCCTCTTACTTAGTTATTCCATTGCCAACGTAAGTTTTGTCTTGAAATAAAACAAAAGCGGGAGCGGAGCAATTAATTTAGGGGTCCGCAGTGCAGCGGCGGCCTCTGGCGGACCAATCGAGTAATTGTCGCCAGCAATATTCAAATGGCGAGAACAATTAGCGTGAGTGCTGTATACGCATTTATCGTCTGGATCCATTATAATGTCGGGGTACAGATTGCAAAATATTAAAAAAAAAATGTACCTATAATATTTGTGAAAATATTATACTGATCCAAGAAACATATACTTCTTACAAGTATTTTATTTGAATGTGACTTTTTTTGCATAGTTCCACAAATGGTAGCGTAATAGGTATTACAAATAAATCTAATTATATAAAACAAAGGGACTGTCATATCAAGGAAAAGTCCAATGTATAGTACTGTAGGCCGTTATACTTATAAAAATAATAAAGCTTTAATAGGTACTTGTAAAAAAAGAACAACTACTTGCTCTTTATATTTACGTCATCAAGTACATACACCTAATGATTCATTATTATCTAAATATGATAGAGTAATAACTGACGGATTCCGCCCCTCGCTCCAAATCTCTTTTGTGTACTGCGATAACGCTACAAAGCCTGCTAATGTCTTTTAAGGACTTAGTGATTTAAACGGACTAAATAATGAACCAGCTACCCTTCTACTCCGCCCGTACCGCGCAATTTATGAGCTTAAAACGTTAGGGCTACATCACAGAGATGTATAAGTATTTTAACATATATGGCCTAAACAAAACAATGAGAGAAATATGCTTAAAGACAACTTTAAAGCAGGGATGGGAATAGTGAACGAACAGATACGTAATAATCTTTGAAGTTAGTTTCATAATCACGAAGATTTTTTAACTATAGGTAATTAGTGCTGTTTGCGCCTTTTTTATATCTCACTGTTGAGCATGGGCCTCTTATTAATACGAGGCGGATTAGCCATAGTTAACCACGCTGACCAAGTCTTTTGAGGGGTTCCCTCAGACATGCAGGTTCCCTCACGATTTTTTCCATCAGCAAGTAATAATCATGGTTAAAAAGCAGATTCGCACATGAAATGCAGAAACCTCAGAGGTGCAAGCCGGGGTTTGAACTTGCGATCCCCGTTACGGAGGCAAGTGTTCTACCAAATTTGCTGTTACTGCTATAAAATGGTTCTATATCGTTGTTTAAAATCACACGGGAATGGATATTAAAAATCATATTTTCTGCTTAGCCACATTTTCCTTCGGCAGTTGGCAATTGAGGCGTATAAATATGAAGTACAAAAACATAACATGCCTACCATTGCAAGATAATACCCATCCGTAATATCTCTCAAGAGCCCAGAGTTCCGACAAATCGGCGTAACAACGGCTCGGTACAGCACAGTCGGCGGAGTCCGCTTGACGACACAAATCCGGATGATGCCTGTTTGTTATCAGCGCTGAGCACTCGCTCGCAGGGTTGCCACAGGCGACGCTCTAATCGCATTATTTATCGAATTCGGACGATTTGCTGGGACTTGGTGTCTGTGATCTTTTGTTTGTGATGATCTGGTGATCGTTATTATATTTGATATATTAATTTGAGAATTATTCTTATTTAATTGTAAAATAACACAACACATAGCGTGTTCAGTATTTTCAAAAGGTACTGGTAAAATAAATGATTACCGCATTAAGTGGATTAATTATCTAATATTTTTATCAGTTAAATATTGAATTATTAACCTAGTCTTATGTTGGTAGCCCTGCAACATGAGATGCTCGTTAGAAGTCAATTCGAAGTCCCTTGTATTTTATTTCGACTGCAACGCGTATTATCGCCTGTCAATATTATAGTCGATCGTATGAAATTGCTTCCATTCCCCGCGTTTCGCAACAACTAGTTATTGTTTTTTGTTTATTCTGTATCTTCTTGGATTTTTTAGCTACCGTGTTTGTCGATCGATTGCTTACGTACCTACTATAATAGTGCTTTACGTCAGGTGCTAGATTATTCGTTAGCTAACCGTATACTAGATAGTCTACGTATTGAGACACTATTTGACGCTTTCAATTCTCCAAACAAAATGTCTATAAAGTACGGTTGTATACGGTTAGCTTACGAATCATCTCACACAATTCTCGATATAAAAGCTCTTGTCATTATTTTGAACATTTTTTAATCAAGATATATCTAATTATTTGTAAACGGAAGAAGGACATCCAGTACTTTAATTTAACGGAAATGTATTCCAGGAAGTATCTTATAGACGATACGTTGATTTTGGAAGTAGATTTATCTTAAACATTAGTATAATCTGGTTTTTAACAGTACAAGCAGAACATGAGAAGCGTTTTTTTAAAGAATCCGATAATATATAGTTCAATCAAACGAGAAATAATTTTGGAAAACGTGAATCTTAATCAATGAACACACATATAAAATAATTACATGATTTATATTATGGTGTAAAGTACTACTTCATTGTCCGTCTATGATATGAAGATACTTGCGACATACGACATGATGATTACTATTTCCGATTTGCTACTAAAGCAAATGGCTGCAAAATAATTTTAATTTGCATTATAGAATCCCATCGGCAAAATTCATTCCATTCGAGATTCTTTATATTCGGTCCAGTCCATTACACGCTACCCATACAAACATTGCTCAAATTGGAACCGTACAGTTTTAGTGTTTATCTGGGGATATTATAATTATGAAATATGGAAAACATTGTTCTATAATGTTATCCCCCTCATATTACAGCAAATCATTATTTCGTTGAATTTAAATCCTCAAGAATATTGTAATAGCATCTTAATGTTTATCAAGAGATAAAATCACACTGCGAGTCCCGTATATAAGGTGTAAAAAAAATAGCATAAAATGTTTTACGAGGTACCCAAACTTGTACCGTTCACATGTATTTTAGAAAAATGTATGTTGCTATTTTCTAATTTATATTTATTTGTGATCTTTATAATGCACTTATAATATTTTAGTAATTATTATATATTAAGGTGCAGCTGGTCTAGGCGAAGATGTCTCACACAAACAGGCGTAAGCAGAGTGACATGTGTCACTCTATGGTATTACACAAAGTACGTTGCATACTTAACATTAATCTTATAACATTTTAGACTTTTATTGTGACACTTTAGATTTATAATGCTAGCTATACACTTACTTGAAAAGAAGGGGTTTGTTGGCGAACAGGCCCGAGGCCTTATCCTTCGCGGCTTGGAGCCCCTGCATTGCGGCAGCCCAATGTCCCACATGTAACTACACTGCTCTACCACCTGCAGATAGAGCACTAATCAATCGCTGTATACAAACGAATGTAGAGTCGCGGAAATCAGGCCTTAAAGGCTTTTTAAAACTAAGGTGAAGTCTTCATACGCCTTAACATTAACATTGGCCAATGGCAGTAATTTTGGCTATTCTTTGGAAAACTGATTATTTGGATATATATATTTTCCATGTCTACTTTACGTTTAATATTGTCAAGAATTTTAAATGCGAAATACAGGTTGCTCCTCAAATTCTGTGATTTACTTGGATTTTCATATTTTATGAAATAACGTAAATTATTGAATATTTTTTTTGACGCAAAATCAGCCCGTATTTGCGTCGATAATTAATGTTACAAAATAACACTATTTTAAGGTAGCCGTAATGCACTGGAATTATTTTTTAAAGAGTGGGCCTGAGCACTGACTATACATCTTTTATTATACTACGTTAAATAATGATACATATTTATCATTCCACCCAAATTAAAAACCTATTCACAAGTAAGAAGAAAATATTTTAAATTATTTTAGAATGTGTTTACTGTAATAACTTGTAACTGATTCCTATTTTTACTGTATCAGCACCGTGTTACATAATCCTCTTCTATTATACCTATAGGTACCTACATTTACTTATATCGGTTGTTATATGCACTGTACATAATGTAAAATGATACATACACAGCTATATACGTACTTGATTTTACATAAATGTAAACTATGCAAGACCCAAAATCAGTAACATACAAATAATATTACATTTGTACTTACATTTTTCAGTTCCCTGGCGTAGCAGCTCTGTCGTAGCGTCTGTCGATCGCGTAGCTCCCCGCGCGCCTCTACGACGTAGCGCTACGGCTGCGCGTAGCCCGAACAGCCATTGGCTGCTACGTGTACGGACGTAGAGAATATTCAACCAATCGCAGCTTGTTCTGAAAAGGGGCGGGGTTTTCCAGATTTCAGATTTTTTTTCAGGAGTACCAAAACATGTAACTTTGACGTCAACCCTACTGCTATATAGATGTATGCAGTTATTGTAGAAACAACCCTTTACATAAGAGTGTTAAGGGTTTATTTCTATGACAAAGGAGTTATGAGCAAGTGAATGCATACTTTGTTAGATTAGTAGGTTATTTTGTAGGAATATAACTTTATTTAGCCCAATGTTATAGTCCTAGTCCTAAATTTGTAGCAAATTGTCGCCTATTAACAGTAAAATACACAGAACTTTTATCTACGAAGCTGTAAATATTATTATCTCTCTGTATCACCCTAGGGAGGGCATTAAGCTTAGCATTCAACCTATCTATAAAGTAGCTGAAAATCTATATCCAGGCATAATCTCTTTCAGGGATCGTTACGTTAAGATAAGCGTGTTCTGCCCCGCTTACGCCTTAAATTGTATACATAAATATGACAGTAGGAGAACGCTTTTTCACCATGTAATGGAAATGGAAAATGTATATTACACCTACAGACCAACTTGCCAGCACGCCATGGGTCAAGGCAGATGGACGCCAACACCAAGGAAGACCCAGAATGAGCTGGTGCGATCGCTTTGATGCTCATGTAAAAGGGTGGTAGGAGAGAACTAAAGACAATGGTATGTGGAAAGATTTTGCCCAGCAGGGATACACGATGGACTTGAACAAAGAAAGACTTGAAAAAAAGGGTCTAATAAACAGTCCCCCAAATAGCTAGATTTTATTTCAGGAGAGCTTTGCTCAGCAGGGGGACTCAGTAGGTTAGTATTTAAAAAATAATCTTGAGTGATAGATGTTGGTAACGTTTACCATAAAAGTATTATTTTAATATAGACCTTTTATTAAATGCAACCAAAGAATGTAATTAAAAATGAAATTATAAAAAATCATAATGTTATAACATGCCTACAAATTTCTCCTTCACTGAAGTATCAAAGTGCTTAGTAAGCGTTCCGTTATATGCGCCGTCGCACCCCATGATACCGATATAATATCGGAGCAATATCGAGCCGACTTCATTTCACGGACAAAGAGCTCGCAAATGAAGTTTCCGCGGTCCAGCGAACCCGCCGCGATGGATTTCGACTACCCCTGACGTACAAGAGATGTTATGGATACGGCATAAACGCAGATATGTTTTTAATACGGAATACGGATAATACGGTACGGCAATACGGAATTTAACAGAAGCTTCGCCATTGAACCAGCATTATATATGATGACTTGATTAGCTTAGTTTGATAGTGACCCTGCCTTCAGCGCCGAAGGTCCCAGGTTCAAATCCTGGTGGGGATAAACTTTGTGTGATGAACATGAAGGTTTGTGCCCGAGTTATGGATGTTTAATATCTATATAAGTTTTCTATACTGGGTACGCCCCCAGTACGGTACCCATAATACAAGCGTTGCTTAGTGTGGGACCGTATAGTGGGTGTGTTCGTCTGGCGATATTATTATTATTATATTAAGCTTTGTATTTTTTTTTCAATTCACCCACACCGTCGCACTGTTGGGCAATACATATTTATAGTTGTTACGTAGGTAGTAAAGCACAAAATGCTTTGATTTATATAAATAAGAAAGCTCATATACCTACAACTTATTAATTGATTATCAAAAACTCCTAGAATGAAGTTCATAATTGTATTTGCTAGTTGTTCTAATAAATAATACCTATTTTAAATCAAATAATATTATCCGTTTTAATTATGATTTAATCATTTTGTAATATGCGCAATCGTTTAAAACGAATATGGCAGTTTTCGTTGCTCCTTGTCATGATTCATATTGCCACGCTGACTGAATAACGCGTTTGAATCAGAATATCTGCCCATCAGAACGTTATAACTTTCCACGAGAACCGTTTCAAACCATTCTAACGAGGAAAATGAAAATGAATGAAAAAGTTTGTGAATAAATTCCGACGGCATACTATATCATTAGATTTTTGTAAGACACAAGCTTTTCTACATAATAAAAATTTATAACTCTGACTGATTAACTGACAGTCACCGCACAGCCTAAACTGTTGGTCCTAGAACCTAGACATAGGTGGCACTAAGAAGGGAGATTTGGAAATTACTCTTGAACATACATTATTAGACACCTGTTTTCCAGTTTTTTCAAAAATTTGTGTCTTAGCGGGTCAAAGAGCATCAAACGTTTTATCAATTCGGTTAAGGCTTCGTCATCAGTCATCAGTCCCTGATCACTATTTCATCAATAGTGACCAGGGCCTTATGAGGTCGAAGGGTAGTCATGGGAATTCGATGAGAGCATCGAATAGTCCTGCTGAGTTTAGATTTGTTTCATCGGTATTTAAGAGCACTTTTACTAAGCACACAGTTACCAAGGTCATGTTTCTTTCAATTGTTTTACTTTTCCAAAAAGGCAGTGAGGGCGGCGCTGGGTTTTAGTGGGTAGTCTGGACTCTCCAGGAGCCCCACATAACCGTCCTTGCTCCCCGGGCTTGGGCAGTATGCGTAAATGCATTTCCCAGCGGAAACAAAAAAAAAGGTTAGAGGTTCCCCAAAAATTCTAACATTTGGAAAAAGTTGAACGGTTCCGGAGTAGTTAACTAAAGCATTAACATCGGGCACACTGCTAGTATAATATTCGTATATCTAATAAACGATATTAATAGGAAACGGTAAAACCTATTCACTAAGAAACACTTTATTCCTGAAACATTCATGACTTAGGTACAAACATTCGTGTATATCACACAATGTTTTGCCCTTACTGAGATTTCCACCCAGGACTCTCGATGCAGAAGGCAGGATCGCCAATGCAGTACTAACTATGCTCATCAGGTCGTCTAAATTACGAACCTATTCGTAAGTTTTCATGACATGCTAGCTACATACCTATCACAATTGACTAAAAGCTTCGGTAAAAAGGCGTCACGTCACTTGAGTGTGATCGTGCTCTCGATACAGCGCACTCAGCGCTATCGACCGTCGCTTACCACTCACTGCATGTGGATGACCCTACAGAAACAATGCGTCTTTCAACCTGCCCCCGTAATGACGGAGATTGAAGGACAATATTGAAATATTTTTAAATTATCTTTTAAACGCAGTTCGGGTCAGTCAGGTATTAAGATAAAGCTATGTGTTTTTGACGGCCTGATTAGCGCAGTTGGTAGTAACTTTGCTTTCTGTGCCGAGGGTCCCGGTTTGAAATCCTGGTAGGGACAAACTTTGTGTGATGACCACTAATGGTTGTATCCAAGTTTAACAGTGGATGTTTAATATCGATAGAAGTAATATATACTGGGTTCGCCCTCAGCTAATTATACGGTGCCCATTGTACGGTCCCACACTAAGCAACGCTTGATGCTTAGTTGTCGTGTTCGTATTATAAACTGGTTTTCTCATAAATTATTGCGCTGCTGCGGGAAAAGCCATAATTTGCGACTACAACATTATACTCTCATAAATTATAGCGCTATTGCGGGAAAAACTATAATTTGCGACTTCATTTTTTCCCTTTCATTTATATTTTCATATTTATCTAGGCATAAGGTCCCCACGAAACAGTCAAGACTCAGATCAAACTAAGGGTTTCTTAGAAATAACGAAAGAAAAGCATATCTGTAATTAATATTTGTCCGTAAAAGTGTCCTACATATTTGTAATACAAATATATAAAGTTAATATAGCAATAAAAAGCCAGACATAAGAATAATACAACACAGAGTTAAGTCGATAACAGACGACTATATTGTCGAGAATCGCAATTTGGTGACACCTCATAGCTCTTCCAAACGTACCTTTTTCCACACGATTGCCTATCACCACCACTACCTGGGGGTGGCGGCCCTCTCTATCTACTCCGAGGAACACCCATCTAGCTGTCCCCCTTTTGCTCGCTATTTATGACTTATTAACTCCTCTAAGGTATCATGGCAACAGCTCCCACGCCGCTTCGCAGATTTAATATAGAAAATTGTGAACTCAACCGTAAATAACATGGACAGTTTATTAAATTCTTTGAGCTCTCATTGGTTTCTTTTTATTCCAGTAAGTACTTTAATTAAGTGATTATTTGGTAAATCAAATAAATCAAGCCGTAATTAAATATGTAGAAATATTTTCTCAAATAAAAATCTCGAGAAATACATTTATAGCCTTTATTTTTCTGAGTATCTATATAGTTAAATCGCAGTAAAATTGTTAAATTTAACCTTTGAAAGATCACTTTATCAGTCTTCATGCTCACGCAAAATAGTTGTATACACCTTAACAATTTTTTTAGTTGTTTTTTCAAAATATGAGCTCAAATCAAATTTTATATGGCCTAAATTGTTAAAACTAGGCACTCTTGACGTAGAAATGTTATAAAATGATCTACAAAGTAAAGCGTTATTTTATTTCGTATCAAATTCAAACCGTGGAGAGAATCGCGGCGGGCGCTACGATCCGTATCCTCTAGCGCCAGATTGCGATGTTTGCCAACCGATCGCTCCTTAGGGACGCGACTCAACCAGTTTTCGCTCACAAAGCAATAAAATACCCCTAAACCCTCCGATATTTATTGAGAAGTCGACAGTAGAAAAGGCCGATTCATGGAATTATTGAATTTTCACTTTTTAAACTAATATGGGTATTTTTTGTTGATATTTAAGAAATTTGTTGACTGAGCTAAGATGCCCAGAATAATTGAAATAAAATTTTTAAAAAAATGATGATGACTGCAGACAGGTGACTACGGATATTATTTATTATACTATACTGAATATTTTAGCCGTTTTCTAAACATTTGGAAAACTTGACAATATTTTTATGAAAATGAATTCTTCCATCGTAAGGCCGTATAAATATTACGTATAGTCCTGATTAATGATGACGTCATGGAAAATGCTCAGTAATGATTAATTTTCTGCATAATAAATAATATATATCAATATTTTGGTTAGCATACATATACATATAAAGCAGACATCCTAGCAATACACGTTTCATCTCCCTCTAATACTAAATGCTATTGACTGATGATGGCGAGCACGACTTGTAATAAGTAGCTATGCATGCTAATGAGGCTCAGGTGAGGTGGGCGGGCGGCGCCCAGCCAGGCCCCGCCCCTGGCTGCCATTGTCTACCCGCCCGAAATCGAATAAATTAACGCTAAATTTAATAACTCTATTAGCGTTTTGCCGACGCAAACAATTTGTGACGTATAGTTGAAGCATTTTCAGGGGCCGACTGGTTATTGGATTAGTTTCATTCGATGTTTAGAGGGGCCGAGAAAGCTTTCCATATTGATTAAATGTTGCAATATAATGTCACATTAAATTTATTATCGTGTATGTACCTACATGTTTATATTGTCATGTTAACTGTTGAATGGAGAATCATTTTTATTTGTATCTATGCCAGAGTTGATTTATTGATGTATCCTATTTATTTTGATTACTTTTTATAACAAAGAATCGGTCTTTGTTAGTCTGTACAATATATATTTTTGGTAATGGAAATATATATTTTTACTTATAATTAATTACATCTAGACGTTAATTTAATAAATTGGTAACAAACAATCTACAGCCTTTTTTAATAACCAACACAACGAAAATAGGAGTGCTATAAGTTACTTCTATATTTCTGTATGTGGCATCATAGCTCATGAACGTGTTGGCCAAAATAAATGTAATATTTTTTCTGACAGCTCGGATACCCATGGGAAAGTTTTTAGTCCTATTTGGTGGCAATCGTCTCAGCGGTTCCAAAATTAGCACGTATCAAAGCATAGCTGGTGTAGAGTTTCCTCTCATCCGAAAGACTAAACATTTTCTACATATCAAGTAACAATCATATGAAATTCTTCAGGGACTACTTCCACACTTTTAAAGCTCAGACTCTTGGAAGGTGAGTTTTTATATAAGCATTTAGCTTGTTCCCTTCTAGACTCACTCCAAGGCACAAAACATAACCGAATCTGGATTGATGGTATTTGGAAGGTAGGTGGGAATCTCTCTTATTTTTAAATAAATCGCAGTTTTTCTGTGCTACTACTAAATGGGTATAAAACTTACACCTGGTGAACCTATGGGGAAAGAGGACCCACCACTGACCCTCGGATTGTCAACTTCTTCGATTATATACAAGTTTGATCGGTAATAAAAGAAGCCAACAACACCCGAACTCCTCTAAGATGTTAATCGAGAAACTATCTATCACGAGTGACGGGACCTCAAATAAAATGCAATTCTCCGCGACACTAAGCGAATCTATAAAAGTATTCGACACGTGTTTCGCCTCTAAACGAGGCATCCTCAGGACCGTTGGGCTACGAATGAGCCATAGCTTTCCCCATAGGTTAACAATGGATTTCCGCCAAGTATCGCCTAGTTCTATCAATTATTACACCTGGTGATTGTCCAAGAGTTTGGACAGAACCTTTAGATGATACGATTATTCGAAGCGCTTGTTTTCGAAGTAATGACGTGAACAATAGGTATTATAAATGCTTCCAATTGGGTTTTGCGCAATAAATAGAAAACAGCATAAAAACAGAAATTGCCTTAGATTAAACCAATTCATATAATGAGACAAACTGCGCCGTATCTATGACTCCATCACGTTGTGTTAAATATTAATTTAGATAAATAATCTCATCATTAAACCTTAGGCGTATTTATCTAAATAGATGCTAAAATAACTTACTTGAAAAAAGGTCAAATTATAAATGTTTAAAATAATATGTACTATAATATTTTGAGCATCAGGGAAATTCATTCAAGCGCTTGTGACTTAAAAAAACGTGGGCTAGAAATTAGACTGTGGTCTTTAATAAGGTGGAGCTAATTAAACAATTATGTTTTATAATGTGTCGACTTTTAATTAACAATTCTTACCTTTCTCAAAAGTATATTCTGCTTTACTCTGAAGCATACCTACCTATCTATATACACATATACTATTTAATCGTTAATTTTATTCTTAGTATATGACTTAATTAATTATGATATTTCATTAAAAGATATGTTAAATTTATTTTGATATGTTTTGTATTGATATTCTTTAGAGTGATTGTTGTATTATATACAGTTTACTCTAAGTCAATACGTAAACATTGAAATGTTTGTTTATTATAAGATTATTATGTTTGGATTAGTAAAACAGTATATGTACAGTTCTTATGTAAAAATCACTCGGGGGGGCATCACTCTTATGGTGTTTTTGTTGGAATTAATCTGCGCACTTGTTACTATCACCGTGTTGGGTGTATCGGTATTCGAAGGGAAGTTGGTGTGTTTTGGCGGCGAATCCACCCTTAAGAGTGATGCGCCCCCGGCGGGCGCGCCACGTGACTGCCGGCTCCGCTGAAGCTTTGTGTTTACATCCACCCCGCCCCGTCCCACGCGCCCCCGAACCCCGCCGCCGCTCCATCCCCACTAGACACTATTGTTGAAAATTTTACTGTAAAACAAAACAAAAAAAACACTTTGATGTCGATTCTATATGTGCCGTGAACATAATATATTTTCAACATGCTCTGCGACAATAATGCTGATGTTAGTACCGAGGTGATATGGGCGCAATTACTGCCTGTTCATCTTTAGTGTCGTTTTCGCTTGGCAGAGGTTAGCTCTAGTGTCACGGCTTGCTACAAGTCCCCTTCATGAACTGTTCAAATCAAAAGAATCTAAAGTGTGCCTTGTCCAGTACCTACCCAAGATTTTTTTTATTTATATGTACTAATACGCTATTTCATCAGTATGTCGTAACTAAAAAGACACAACTGATTCCTATCTAGGAATAGTCATTTGTTATGCGATGTTGCACAGTTGTTATTTGGTGCGAGTGCTTGTATTGAATACCGAGCAAGCTAAGAATTCTAAGATAGAATCCTGAGCGTTTAGTGAGGGATTGAAAGACACGAGACTCAAATAATTTTGCCGCCGCGCGAAATACACAACTTTTCCTCTCACTACAGCGAGGCAAATGCTAGATGCAAGAAAAACAATTCAAATAGGTATAATTATTCAGCGTTTCATTATTCATAGCATTAATCGTACCCTGCCAACTATATTATATATTTAATAAAACCGAAACGGAGTAGCCATTATTTTAAATGGAATAAACTATATGAATATATGGAATGGATATACTATGGAAATAAACATAAACAAAACCAGCGGATCAATTATATAAAACATGTGAGTTCACACTATATGTAAACTAGGAGGATGAACCAAGTTCTTTTTAATTTTTGTGGGATGGCAATTAGCTACAAAATAAAGCCATTTTTGCCAGTGTCGAGTAAATTTTCACAATCTTCATTTAAGTATAAGTATATCCTGGATAATAATGATGATGATGATGAAATGAGCTCCCTACGCCAATCGGTAAATCTGTAGATACTAGTCAACTTCCCACCAAACCACTTTTCTGAACGTTTCATTATGTTTTTTTAATAGAAAGTAAAAAATACACCCGGTGCCTCATTACTACAGATTAACTTATTATTATATACGATACATTCATTTACTAGTCGATCGATATCTTTTACTGAATCTTTTTGACTTCCAGCACAGCGTAGAGTACTAAAAATATTTCTCTTTTCACTGCTTCCGAAAAAAAACTATCTCAAAATATTCAGTTATGTAGATTAGGTAACAAAATTATTAAAGATACATTCGCATTTGTATTCACATAGTTACGTATTTATTTATAGGAACGACTTACCTTCATCAATCTAACTAAAGCTAAACGTTTGCCGTCGCCCGAAGCCCCAGAAATTATTTCCAAAGACCTTTGCTGGAGTGGAAACGAAGATAAGGGGATTTACGCCATAAAAATAGTATTAACTCGGTGACAACTAAATTGTGTGCGGAAAAATAATTTTATTGTATGTTGTGTGCCGGGTTTACCGTCAGTAATGGCGTACTTTTATGATGACTTTTTAACCCTTAATTCCTGTCCCTTTTCGATCCTCAATGTGCTGCATGTTGAAGAGACCAAATTGCGATTAGATTGTATAATATTAGAAATATAAAATACGCGAGATTTAAGATAAATATAGTTAAAAGGCCTCCCAAGAAATGTAAGGTGAGTAATCAATAGAAAAATATAAATACAATTGAATTGAGAACCTCCTCCTTTTTGAAGTCGGTTAACAAAGTACCCATGGCGACATGGATGCGAGCCAGAGCTTTTAAGTTCTTACATACGAATGAGTTAATAGTAATCCAAGGAGAATACAAATCGACTCAAATATCTATTTGCACACGACTCCACCAGGGCTGCATATTGCTTATTCAGTATTATTTATTACCAAACAATAAAAGCTACCTAATTACTGAAACATACCAAAAGTTAAAAGATTTGTACAACGATTGCTCCATTATAATAACAGGACTAATGGCTTTCCACCATTAGCGGTACGATGTCGCATCTAGCGTGGTCACGCAATGAAAATCATAATTTTGTTCTAACATCCACGTTTACCGACGTGTTGTGAACTTCGACGTAATTGAGCAACTGCGTCAGTCGATCGTTCTGGATTTTCTTTGTTAAAACTCATAAGTTATACCAGAAATATAGCTACCTGCAGGCAAGTTGTGACGAAGGAGTGGTAGAGTACCCATACGAACGTCATATGAACAACTGATTTGTATCAAGCCAAGGAACTCCAGGGTTTCTCATTTCAAAATTGTTATTAGCATAGGTATGTATGGGAATACAACTAGGCACGTGTACTGAACAAAAGTGTCGTCGGTCAATTCCTGTCGGGCTAGGGTTGTAAGATTTACAAACTGATATGATTGCTGAAAAATGTAAAAGCAACCATGGAGTTTCTTGCCCGTTCTTCTCCATAGGATCGGCATTCCGAACGGGTGGTAAAGTAGCAGAATAATATTTTGTAACTTTTGACGATTCATAAGTACTGTACTTAATGTTCTACGTGAATAAAAAATATTCTGATTCTGATTCTGATATAGAGTAAACCTCAAATTAATAACTCATAAAATACTTTAGACCAAATTTAATGTGATGTAACAACGAAATCTTAAAAAACTTTTTCTCTAATGAAATGGCACGGAGGGTTCAGTTCGATTTGATTAAACCGCTGCGCTTCGCAACAATCTCAACCCTTTTTTGCGTCATGCTGTGTTACAAAATATAATCTGTTTTCAGATGTAATTTAATTTGAATAAGTTACTTACTTTGTTTTGGTCAATATTTTTTTGTAAATTGCAGTTATGTTGCTGGGAAGAGACTTGTTAAGACACCGTTGAGGATGATAAAAAAGACCATGTTATTTCTTATACTGACTCAGTATACATTTAGAAAAAATATTTAACTCAGTGTATGTAACAGATTTAAAGTTTCTAGTTATACTTTTACCTAATAAGTAACCTGCGTAACACTGAAATTTATATCTGACTATTGTATGAGATAATTGCCGCTGCTATGTCAAAAATTACTATTCAAACACATTGATATATTTTACACCTTACAGACTACGGAATACCTACCTTATTTCCAGATTATGAGATAGGTACCCAAAGCGCCACGGTAACGTCAACCCACGACGGTACTCGTTCCAAGTTTCTGTTGGGAGCAAAGCCTCTTACGCCGTAAGCTGGTCTAATTGGCACACTTTGAGCGATCATAACATGAATCGCGTTTGTATGCCTCGTTAGTAGCCGTTTTAATAGCGTCATGTCTATTTGTACCTGTATTTTTATAGCTACACTTTTGCCCGGGGCTCCTCGGCGCATCTATACATTTTGATATGCAGCTCGACCCCCAATGGTCATAGCATGATAATAAGTAAATCCTTCTATTTGAGTCTAGCCATAGCCTATCCAATAGTATTTTTTATAATTTCAAAGTGTACTCGTAGACATTGATGCAATTAAGGACTAATCTAAAAGCACTTGTCATATGCCCGATCCCAACTTTAAAAAAATGGTTCTTAATACAAACTTTGAACCCCATTTGAGCTCCTTAGGGGCCAAATAATCAAAAATCCCTCCTAATATCAAAATTCTAGGTCCACCGGTTTAGACTGTGCAGTCAGTCCTAAGAAGTTTATCAATAAAAAAAATCCAAAT
Source organism: Pheosia tremula (assembly GCA_905333125.1). NCBI lineage: Eukaryota > Metazoa > Arthropoda > Insecta > Lepidoptera > Notodontidae > Pheosia > Pheosia tremula. Next base: position 4,536,321 of record HG995404.1, on the reverse strand, counting down.
CGGTTCATAAATGACGGAGATCTGAGGAAACAAACATAAAAGAACCTCCTCCTTTTTGAATTCGGTTAAAAAGAGATACAATTCTCTCTGTACAAAATATTACTGTACCAGGATCAATCAGCTCAACCACTTAGTTTTACTACACAGGTCAGTTCTCCATAAAACCTAAACATAAATTACGGACAGCTGGTCCCGTCCTCATCAACATCAGCTTTCGTAACTAATTTCATTTGTTAGGAACCGCTATCATCTTGAATAAAAAACCACTCCCCGTCCACAACTTTATCTCGGAAACTCTGCACTCGCTTATTAAGAGTTATTACTTCCATAACTAACGATGAGTGGGTGCTTATTCAACTCGATACAGCCTGCGGACAAATTATTAATATCAACCGGTATTCATCACCATGGCGGCATTGAGATCTACTGAATGCTATCCGAATGTAATCTCGGTGGGGTTCGGTGGAAAAATACCCGATGCGCGAGGGGGACGCGGCGGGGCGCGGGGTGCGGAACAACGGCCTCGTTATGCCAGTTCCGGCGGATGTCGCCTCGTGATGCATTGTCGACGCCTCGGAGGGTGGACATCGATGTTTTTATTTTCATCACAAACATTAATATGTTCATTGAGCCATATTCTATGTATTCCGAAACGATGCACAGAACAAATTACACTTTCAATGTGCGTAATTCCAATATCAAAGATTAGCAGAGTGAAAAGATTTACATGAGATTTAATTTAAAACGTAGTCCATTATGTGTGTGTATAATGACATAGTCCTTAGTTTTGTATATAACTAACCATGCTTTGGAAAACCTAATATACAAAAATCAAATATTGTTGATTACTTAGAAAAATATTGACCAATCCAGTAACATTTTGAACGTCACATACAAATACCTGAATATTATATAAAATTACGTTAGAAATACCCAGCTATGTGAGACAAAATTACTTAACAAATAATTACACCATAAAATAATTAGTGGTTTTCAAGTTGTATAAGAGCAGCTGTCAACGTTATGGGAAAGTAATAACGCGGATGCAACGGAGATGTCTTTTCGGTCCGAGCCCCCCGGGAAATCACGGTAATCCGCCCGACGCCGGCGACGGCTAAATCTCCGTACTCACTAGTGATGGCAACGATTATCAACCTCTCAAACAAAAACACAAGTTGTGCTCATTGATATAAGTATAATAATTATGTTGTGCATATTTTAACATGATTTAATTAATACATATAGTTAATCCAGTACGAATGCATATTTATTTAAATTTCGTTTAATTTGGCCACGAATACGTTAAATATTTCGCGAAAATAATATTTACACATCTATCTACATTTATATAGCTACAAAAAAGAAGGCTGAGGTTCATACCGTTTAGTTCCTACCCCTTCCACTCCAAATAATGAAACTAAACTAAGGATATCATACATACATAGACTTTATATATGATGTATATTAGACATCACAAGTCGATAGTGAAAAGGTACCTTCTAGGTAAGTATGCTCCATCGTAGACCTCATCGTCACTTACCATTAGTTGAGAACGAAATCAAATACTTGCCCATAATGTAATAAAAAAAACATTATTTATTTTTAAAAATTCTGCTTTATTGAATAAATTTTTCACCACCGTATCTAAACCGCGGCTAAATCCAGAGATCGGTGTGAATGGGCGCTGATGAGTCATGCCCGCTCACGCGGAACGATGTACCGCGCATTACAGCCCCGATACACCCGCAATATGGAGCTTACACCGCCGGTGACATTACTTAAACCTTTTTAAAATGATGAGAAAAAATCCTTTGTGAAAGCACATCGCCAGGTTTTGAGAAAAGCGGCTTGGGAAAGAAAAACAGGAAGTATAATTAAAGGTTTAAAAAAAAAACACGATAATTAGCTGTAAGTTGACATGAAGACATGGATGCAGGTTTATTTTTCTACACTACATTAAAGCATAGGTGTTTAATTAAGCAGCCATGGTTGTACGCATGGGGGGGGGGTGTTCGAACCCCCCCAAATGCCTTAGAGAACCCATCATTTTGAACATAGGTAAATTAATGTCACTGGTACAAAGCTTGACTCACCCCCGAAGTGAAATTCTAGCTACAGCCTTGCAAGCAGATGCGTTAGGTGTAGACAAACACTATTATTATGAAATCAAATTTATAGGCAACACAAAATCAAAAATAGGGCCATGAAATAGGATAGGTATCTAATTAAAATATGTCAATGTCAGTAAGAGCAACGTTGCAACGCGATAACGAGGGCTCCTCCCCGGTCCAATAACCGAGATGACAATTATCTGACGAAGACGCGACAGCCAGACTCATAAGTCTTCATTACGCGCCCAACTCGCTGGCTCCGCAAAACTTTGATGAGCCGATACTCAACTAGCTTACAGATAATCCCTCTAACAATGTCCACCCTCGCCTCTTGACAGTTTCACAATTTTATGTTCAAATCTAAAACTGCATATCATCCTTTTTTTTGTCGGTACGTTAATAGTTTTTAGATAGGTTCATTACAAACTTTCTTCCTATTTATCTTTAGTGTTGTTTCAGTAGTATTTAAATTTCGCCAGACGGGCACACCAACTAAGCAACGCTTTTCAAGTCAAAGTTAAATCATTTATTTCGTATAGGCTTACGAGGGTACAAACAAATTGTCATTAACTAAAATCGGATCGGAACGCGACCTCAACGAGAAACTCAGCGGGCTTGTCTTTTATTACAACACTATTTTTTTAATTGTAGTATAGATACCGTTAACCGTACAATAGACTAGAGCGAACCCTGTATATACCTACTAATTTATTTATGTAGATATAAAACATCCAAGAATCAGGTATACAAACATTTACTTTTTTACTGGGAATCGAACCCAGGACCCTCAGTACAAAAAAGCGGGATCTTTACCAACCATGCCAATCGCATCGTAAATTTATTAATACCCAACTAATTTGAATAAAATCTCTCGCTAAGCCGAAACTCACACGCATCAGCATTCGTAAACCGTATCCATCATTATCATATTGAGCGTCGAACATTCGAATTGCGGAAGCGGGTGGGTCGGGCATCGCCGGGAGGCGCAGCGATATTGCTGTTTGCCGTCGACAAACATTTGCACGCCGACCCCCGCCCGCCGCCCCGCTACTTACTGGAGTTAAATCAATATTTAAATAATTTCAAACTTTGATTAATTTGCAGATATATTGTTTACAATGATGTCGTCGGGCTTGGATCAGCGGATATTAAAATTGGTGCATCATGTTTTTAAAGATACGTGAGGTTTCAATTGGTTTATTTAATTTATGTTTTTTTTTTTAGATGTATTTAATTTGTAATCATATGTCCACGAACACATCTGCGTAAAATATAAAATAATTCTGCCACAGTCGTGTGTGAAAAATAAAGTGAAAAGCACGCATTTATACGAGTAAGCTGCATTATGGACCTAACATCTGTGCAATAAGAGCCGCTTTACGTGCAAGTGTGTTAAAAAAATCTTTACAAAATAAACAAAAACGTAGTAAGCAAGTAAAACATAGTTGTCTCTTATTATGTCTGCATTTGAAATTAGCTTTTATGACCATTCAGTTAATAGGGTGTATCTAAAATCTCCGCTATGCATATTAATGAAGGAGGTCATAGCGCCACTCGCGCCGCGCCGTCTGCACATTGAGTATACCTCGCTTCGTCTAAACTGCGGCTATTAACCGGTTTTAGGGTATGAATGTTTTATGTGGCCCGGTGTCACCCAGCTCCCCGGGGAAGGGTACGTACAAAACTCTACTAGCACTTAATTAAGGGTAAGCAACGGAGGGAATAGATTTTAATTAATATTATGCTGTGATCCTCTCCGGATTCTTCGCTTGTTGCGAATTGAAAAGACTTGCATTTTTATCCGGAAACAGAATCATTAGGTTGGTATCTTTGTAGTTTAGTAATTAGTGCAAACATAATTTTATATTCTTACCTACTAAAATAAAAAAAAATATTTGTAGGAGCATAAGTAGAATTGAAATGTACTCACGTTTTACTATGTAAATCCTACTTAGTTAAGTTGAGAAAGGCGTACGTACTTAATTACCTCGAAATTTCAGTGCAAAGCAAACTAACTCAACTCATTTTAAACTTCCGACGATAAATAGAAGGAAGATAAAGAAAATAAAAAATACAACATTCTTTTAAGAATTTAAATAAACTTCCACTAAGGAGGGAGAGAGGCGGATCCCGTTACAAAAAGGAAAACGGGAGCTAATAAAAATTCCAGAATAAAAACGTGCTATTTTAAAGCAGTGTCAAATTGATATTAAATCCCTTGCGTTTAAAATCAGATACGAACAACGATCTACGAACGTACCTACTTGTTTTGATACAAAAAATAAATTCATAACCACCACCGCAGTAAAGTAACCACAGTAAAGATTTTTGAAATTATACTTAATAATATGAAATAGGTATACTTATACGGTGTAAAAAAATTACGTAAACGGTTGACGAGGGTCACCAATCACGTTTATCTAATATAAATGAGGTTTGATTTTCTTCAATATAGGAAGTGTTCCAGTAACATCGCTCTGTACACCTATAATGTGGTATGATTTTTATAATAATTATATTTATTATTTTTGGAATGTAATATTTTTAACCTACCGATGACCTTATGAGTAGGAACCCAAAAGATTTGCGGTAAGTTTTACCTTGATCCGTTGAGGCCCGCGGGACGGCTCGTGTCACCAAATACCAAGCTATAGAAATTCTAGTCAAGTTTACACACATAATCTGTTAACCCCCTGCAAATTTACACAAATTTTAATCTATTTAAAATGGCACTACCTACAAAGCATATACCTACCTGTCTTCAGTAAATTTGGGGTTTAGTGCATGCACATTTATTAATATTATTATAAGTTAAGTTTGCAGCAGGTAAACAACAAAATAGCCAGTTCCATTACTATTAAGGCGTTGCAGCTCCCCTGTGCCATTAGGGCTAAGCAAACAGTACTTAACGCTCTCTCTTCACTCACTCATCTCGCCACCATCCATTCCCCATTTTGCGTAATAAACAGACAATCAAGCAGAATAGGGATTTATATGAATAAAATGAGTAGGTACCTATCGAGCCTCTTTGATTTGCAGGCATCAGGAGGCACCTCTGTGATCATGTGAGCCGTCAAAATCGCTGGTCTGCTGAAAAATCTAAGCTTCTCTTATTAGTCATAAGTAAATAGGCGGTATAGCTAAATCTAAAACATTCAATTTTCCGTACAAGGTTGGAATGTAGTTACAAATAAATTCGCGCCCAACCTGTTGCACCTAATACGTACATAGCACCTAAAGATAGAGAGAACCTACTTAGGTACATCACCATTTCCTGTTATACTAAGTATTAGATCTTTTACCTCTATTTTTCTTTTTCAGTACCACCCTCTAAAAGGAAGCCGGTGGCCGTGGCGATTCGTCACCCGGTCACACAACCATTAATTTCTATAGAAAAGTACATTGGAGCGTTCACAGCTCCTTCGATAACATCAAAACTACATTAGAGCGGCATTTTTTGATATGCTTTTGGACTCGACATTTTTACCTATACGCAGTGGTGTAGCTATGTAACCAAAGACCTTGAATCAAAAAAAATATTGGGGCCCAATTGAAAGTGTACTAAATACTTAGAAGGTACTACTACATCAAAGGCAGTTAACGCATCTAGAATACTAGCACTTAGTACCTACGTACGAAATACTCAAGAATCAAAAATATCATGCATCCTTGCATTAAATATATAGCCGACCAAGTGCAAAGTTGATACCGTGTCTTTGCTCAACTTATTCAATAGAGCGAGAATGAAATCAACCGCAAATATAACTTATTTTCTTATAATTCATGGCTTTGGTTTACCGAAGTCTTGGACCAAGAATATTACAGACGGACGTCACGTCACGGCAAGCGCTCAGCACGATAAAATAAGTGAGTGTTGGTCCCTGGACCAAGACGCTTAGCGCAACAACTCTTTTTGTGGTGACTTCTCTATACGTAGTAGGGATGTTGCAAACTCTTTTGTTACTAGTTTTATTCCTTTTTTATTTTGATGTTCTTTTTATATATTTTGAATTATAAGTTTGACAGATTGATGGAAGTATTGGTAAGAGAGGTTTGTTCTTGTATCTAATTATATAAATATTCACTATTCACATCTTCGTTTCATTATTATTATATACAGTCCACATTCGTTCGTTTCATTTTGGTCCTTCTATTAACAAGGTGGTCGGGAACAACATTTTGCAACACCAAAAACAAAGCCGATTTATGGGACGACTTGATTTCTCTTGCGCATAAGGCCTCAACCTCGAATTTAGCGGGCAGCGGGGCGGGCGGCGGCGGTAAAAAAGTACCTAATCCGATACAATACCATAAGGTTTGTAAAATCCGCTACTTTTACTAACTTTATGGTGTTGTATCGCTTTAGTTATTTTTTTAAGCAAACTTAATACATCGAGACATCCAATGCAGAATGCTAATCGCAAAACACTAAATTACATCGTAAAGATGTCCAAATTTTTCGTAAAAAAAATAAAAACCATTGACATTTTGAATTTCGCGCCCTGACCCTGAGCTTCCACCTTAACCAGTTGGCAACGCTGATTGAATGTTTGTTTTGGTTTGGTGTACAAGGGATTTATTATGTTTGTTTATGTTTTGCTATTTTTCTCTTTGGTTTTGTTTCCGACCATTGACCCAGTGTCTCCAACCATGCCGTAATTACGGTAGACCTACCGTAATATTTCTAGTTTTACCACCTACCGTAGACATGTTATTGCGGTGTCACATTCTACCGTAATTTCATCCGTGTCCTTATTTCTATAATGGCAGCACTTGTTTTAGCTAAATATTACTAGTTTTTACGGAAACACTGCAATGGGGAATAGGCACTGACCTCTATATATTGTATATATGAGGTCGGTGGGAATAGGAGATTCCCAACATTTGACTTGTGTACATAGACAAGATGACACATTTTATACGACCAAATTGCGAAGCGATTATTTTGCAAATGCTCCCGATTCCAGTTATTCAAATGACGCGAGTGGTGGTGGTGGAGAGCCATCAATAAAAATGAATGTGTCGATGTATAAAAAAAACCAGATCAGTAGGTATTTAAGTTGATTAAAGTGAGAGAATTAATTCTTATAATAAACTAGCTGACCCGGCCACGCGTTGCTGTGGCTAAAGTTTTTGTCATATTACATTATAGTAAACAATGAAACAATTTATAGCGTCAACAACACGTGGTAATAATGCTGTTAAAATGTAGCTTATATGACACGTTCGTAGATTTACCATAGCAGCGCCATCTATTGATTACTTACTCAACCCAGTCGAAAGGTATCGACATCTGTTAGAATCATTTGGAGTTAACAGATAATTGTGACTGTCAAATAATAACAGACAAATAATTAGCAATAAATTAAAATTGCGACTATAATTTGAGATTTAAACTATCCTATCTCTCAAGTTGGATCGAACTGCACATGGTGTGCGAATTTTATTATAATCGGTTAAGTGGTTTAGGAGTCCATTGAGGACAAACATTGTGACACGAGATTTATATATATATAGATAGATGATCGTCCACGTTTCAGAATACAAAGAATTCAGTTTTCTTGAACAATTTTATCGATAAAAGGTTACCTTATTTTGTCTATCGTAATTTTCCACCATCTACCGTATTTTTAGACCAGGCAACACCGTAATTTTGGCAAAGAGGGTTGGAGATTGGAGACCACTGACGTCCATGATACAAGTACGCTAGACTAATGATATCCTTTAAAATGACAGCTATCTATGGTGCCTATTTGAAGCGCCCCCATCGTGGGGGAAAGGAACTAAATCTGACGTAAAATGCAAATGGCCGTTGTTTTGTTTACATTGTCTCCGTGTTTATAAAGTGATTTTGAAGGTTTAACGCGATTAAACTTGTTTGTTGTGTCGTATTAATATAGTTAATACATAAATAAGTGGCGTTAGTTAATAGGTAAACCATGAATGAGTGCGTGTTATGCAAAACTCTTTACCAGAAGGGAAGTGGGGTTACATTCCACAAGTAAGTGAATTTACGGCTAATATTCAAGAAATTAAAACTTCTATTGATATTATAGGCACTTAAAAATATGTTACTAATCTTATTTATACGTGATTACAACGCATTTGTCTTTGTATTATCGGTTTTTTATAAACAATAAAATTCAATAGTGCTGTAAAAGTTCCTTGTCGATAAAATTTATCGATATTTTTTCTATCAATATCTTAAATAGATAGAACGTTCAAGAACGTAAAAATCGCCGAAGACAGATTTGTATTATCAAATACATATTATTTTAAAACAATGTTTACTAATTCACAGGTTTCCGACTGACAATAGAAGACTAGAATTATAGCTCAAAAACATTGAAAAGCCTAGTTGGCGTCCGAAAAAATATGATTACATCTGTTCAAAACACTTCTCTGATGACTGTTTTATTAAACATAACTCATGTACTACTTTGATGATTTTTATTTTCTATTAATACCTTACCTACTCCATTGCTTCCCAGACAACATTACAGTACCTCATTTCTAATTAAAAAACGATCCTTATTTAAGTAGGATCTAGCTAGTCACACACCACCCTTTAGTCCGGTTTCGGCTTATACTAAGATTACCTACCCTACCCATGAGCGATTCGGCTAATCATTATCATTATTTGCTTCATCTTAGTATTAACCACTCGACTATTTTGGACATTAGCCATTGTTAAAGGAATGGATCATAATTATTTTCATTTTACTGCATTGGTAGGTTTAAGCATAAACATTTTTATCGATGTATCATATCACTGTCCCATCTCTATTATTAGTTCCATTCCCCCTCACTGCCGCTATCAGCGCCAAAATGGCGAAAATCAAATAGGCACACGATAACCGCGCTTATGATTAGTCCAGCGATATATACCATAGAGGTCAATGTTGGAGACACTGCACTGACCTCTATATATGCGTACTTGTATATATAGATGTCAGTGTTTCCGACACATTGAATGATTGAACTCGTTCATTCAGATTTCAGACCATGTTCACCATAGATAAGTTATAGTATAGGTCAAACTTCAGACTCATTACTTCAGTATCAGTCACTCACACATTTTTTTTCCTTTAATTCTTCCTTCGAGTTATAATTTTTGTTACTAATTAGCATTTGGCTGTCTACAGGAATCTTGAGGTGAGCAATCATATACTTTGTAATTACAAGAATTTGATCTATGTAAAAATCGTGTAGGATGCTACCAAAATGTTTATAAATATTTTAAATTTATTCAACCAACCACCAACGCTCGCTCACGTTGATAACAAACAATATAAAAACTTTTCAATCATCAATAGTATTTCATTTGCCCCAGCTATCTTTATTTCTTACTTATTTTAATTACTATAAAACTATAACTACGACTAGGGTTTCTAGTCGAGAACTCCATTTTTTTAAATAAAAGTCTGTTATTATAATCGAACTTGTGTACACAAGCTCAACTAATAATTATCTTAATCAAAGAGTAGTCATAATAATCTATCATATTTTTCTGATTATTGGACTGCCTTAAAAGTAGGTAGGTTAACAAAATATATGTAGTCAATATATAGATACCTCGGTAGAAATAGAGATTGGCCGAGGTAGGTAAGGTATTAAAAGAAGTGGGTACATACTTACGTTTTGCCAAGTCAACTTTTTGGAAGTTGTAATTTGATCTGTTTTTTTACATTCATCAAGCATACATGGAAGACATTTGAATTGTCAAAACAATTCGTTTGCGTTGTTCGAAGTGGAACAAAAGAAATAGTAGCAAACAGCGTTTTAAATATTATAGCAAGTAGGAACTTCATTGTTTTAGCCATTTATAAGTTGCGATTGTCATATTGATTTCTTATATTTACGCGAATACTACACATTGAAATAAAACTATTTTTAAGGATTTAACGCGATAAAATCCTTAACAATAGTTTTATTTCAAGTTGCGATTGTTTTAAAAACCTACTTAATCGACCACTACATAATCGACGCTGCGATGATTAGAAATGTATTTGTATAGATGTCTGAACGAGGACGTGGTAGGGCAAGAGGGCGAGCCGGGCGCGGCGGGGACACTGGTGGGCCTCCGCCCCGGCGCCCCGGCGAGCAAGCAGGGCCCGCTCCACAACAGCAGCCCAGACCTCCTGGGCCTCGCCCACAACCGCCGTCAGCTTGGGGACCTCCATCTGTGGCTCCACCAGTCCGAGCTGGAGTTCCTACACCCTCATCGCAAGTGGGTCGCGCTGCGCACAGGTCGACCACCACTACTCACCAGGATCATCCTGGTGATGTTGATATCCAACAACGTATGCAGAAAATTGATATTGGTATGTGTCGACATTGATCCAAAATTTTTCACTAACATTTCCAATGAAACCAGTTAGCGTTATGACTGATGTTTGCAGCTTTTTCTTTCAATGAAATATATTTCAAATTTATGTGTTTTGATAATTTTCTTTCTGAAAATGTTGTTAACAAGAACTTGATCTACTTGAATATTGCGATCAACTAATAGTTTTCTATACATCAAATAATGAAAATTTGGATTTACAATAATGTGCATCGAGTAGGTATATACTTGTAATATTTACATGTACATAGTTCTTGTTGTTAGAAGATACCCATCACCTATGAACCTCTCAGAATTTGTGCATGTGCAATATCAACATTGGCATTGAGGGTATCTTTTACATAGTAATTAGTCAATGTAATGAGTTCTATCAGATTTGTAAGTCAGCAAATCTGCACACTAAGCTATTTTGAAGATTGCATTTCTCACAGATATTTCAATAGAACTATCCAAAACATTGGTAAGTGAGTAATAAGTTGTTACAGAGCAATATACCTACCTAAGTACAATTATTGATGTTTATTTGATATAAATTGTGGAAAAAAAGGTATGGAATAGACCCTAAATAAATGGTTTTGCAAAGTATTCAAAATCTATGTTTTGCTTTACCCAAGAGGTACCAAAATTTATTTTAGAAGTACTGATATTGGACATTCTTAATTCGGTGTTTATTGGTATAAATGTAATATTCTACAGCAGCCATAGTAAAGTCCTTTTTAAAAATTGTTAATCGGCAACAGGTCAGGCGGCCCAAGCCACCGCTGGCGGAGACCCTGGCGCATCGGTGGTCGGCCGTGGCTCGCGCCGCGGGGGCGGTCGGGTGCTGCCTGAACAAATAACTATACTGCGTACTCGTCCAGCCGCTGTCCAGTCCAAAAAAGGTTTGTGGATCTACCGTTATCATCTGCCTCACTTTTTCGAATATGTAGTATTAACACCATGCTTATCTAATTATAAAAACATAAGTTTTTATGTAGTCTGTTAAAAGCAAGGCCTGGAATCTGATAAGCTTATACATGGGTTTTGGTTAGGTTTTTGAACAACCTAACTGCTGTCAGATTTGACTTAGGGTTACCCATTAAGTTTAAGGTATCCCAATGAATGGGGTACTCCTTGAACGACTAATCTGGGCCCTATTTAAATGTGATGTTATTAATTGTCTCGATTCTAAAACTAGGCACGTCGGGCGCGCCGATCGACCTGCTGGCGAATTACTTTACGGTGCAGACGACGCCGCAGTGGCGCTTGTACCAGTACCACGTGGACGTGTCGCCCGAGGAGGACAGCACCGCCGTGCGCAAGGCGCTCTTGCGCGTGCACGCCGCCACTCTCGGCGGGTGAGCAACACTCACCACCATCTCTAATACAGATCTTCAATTAATTATGTTGTGGGTTTGAAGACTATTAGCGATTACCAGGCACTTTGTTGGTCGCCCCTGCGGATCCTGGCTTGCAGGATTAACCGTGGTGGAATTGTGTGGCGGGCCTAGAGTGAAATTGAAATCCTTGGCAATATTATAAAATATAACCGTATACACGCTTCAGATTATTTTAGGATCATTTAAAAACAAATCGATTAATTAAAAATAAATTTAAATCATTTGCCTTGGGCGGGTAAGCGATTTCCGCCTACCGTAAACAAGCCATTAAGTTATAGTATGTAGTGGTAAGAAGAAGCAATTTCAATTTACTAATTGTAATTTTCAGATACTTATTTGATGGTTGTGTTCTCTACACTGTAAAAAGACTCCATCCAGAGCCTATGGAGCTTTATTCTGACCGTAAAACAGATAACGAACGGATGAGATTGTTAATAAAGGTATGTAACTAAAATTATGATCAATTAATTGGATAGTAAAAGTACATTTTCATATTCACCAACTTGATTTTGAACATTCTTTACAGCTAACGTGTGACGTATCTCCAGGGGACTACCACTATCTACAAGTTTTTAACATCATCATAAGAAAATGTTTTAATCTGTTGAATCTCCAGTTAATGGGTCGGGATTATTTTGATCCTCTTGCAAAGGTATGTTAATGATATCAATTAGGGATGCGCCGAATATTCGGTAATTATTCCACATACATTTATATGTTCGGTATTCGGCCGAATATTTGGTTAGTGTGCTGAATTTTAACCGATCTTTTGTCATAAAAACATATACAAGATTGTTTAAAATAGTAAACAGGTAAACTACCTATTTTTTTATTTTTCTGCATGCATTGCTGTGATTTCTATAGTAGTTAGTAGAGTAGTAACTCATTACTAGGGTGGCTACCGTAACCACAAGTTATAAGAATTTATAACATAATAATACTTATAAAAAAATAATATAGTAATAATAAAGGGTGGTCAGATTATCGACACTACTGTATTAGGGAGGATGCCCTGTAAAAGTAGATGTGTGTGTATAAATAAATATTAATATATTTTCTTAGTTTATTCAGGATAATTTTAAATGTGATAACTTATTTTTCAGATTGATATACCTGAGTTTAAGCTCCAGATCTGGCCTGGTTATAAGACTACAATCAACCAATATGAAGATCGTCTCCTGATGGTGGCTGAGATAGCCCATAAAGTATGTAATTATTGCTACTTTTTTCATGTAAGCTATTGTGGTTGTTTTAATTATTATAAATTAAGTGATTGACCACTATTTCTTTTTATGTAGGTACTCCGTCTAGATACTGTCCTACAAATGTTAAATGAATATGCCGCCACTAAAGGTAGCAACTACAGGAAAATTTTCCTTGAAGATGTAGTCGGTGAGTAAATCGCCAATAATAAATACGTTCTACTTATCATTATCTAGCTGTCCCGGTAGACCTCATACCGCTTTACAATCACATGTATGAGAAAATTATTTTTACCAGTTATTCTACTTTTCGGCCCAAGAAAAAATCAAAGATCTTAAAAATCTGCCCACCCGTTTTTTAGTTATAATGTAACTAATACGACTTTGTTTTATATATAAAGATAATATTATTTTAAATAAGTAATTTTAATTGAATCCGTGTGTTACAGGAAAAATTGTGATGACTGACTACAACAAAAGGACATATAGGATTGATGACATAGAATGGCGTATTACTCCACGCTCTACTTTCCAAATGCGAGATGAAACCATATCCTACATGGATTACTATTACAAGGTGAAGATGTTACCATTTCCTTACCATAAACTGTTTTTATTTTTATCTAAGGCTGTGTCCAAATCGCGATGAACGGCAGAAGCGGTGTAGTGGCCACAGTGCATCGCAAGTAGTAGTTTAACGTTGTGGAATACACGCAACGGTGTGCATGATATTAAAAAGCATTAAATGCTGGAGTAAAACGAAATATCACGATTCAAATGTCTGGATATTTGCTTTGTCATATCATAGTTTTTTATCATACGGCACTTAAAAATTAATACTTTGTTTTACTCGGCGTGCGCGTCCAGTCAGTACACAAACATGCTGTGCTGTGGCGTGGGAGTGGAGCAACAGACCCAGACAATATAATGTGCTATTTTGCGCACTATATGACATACTGCAGACACAAATAGAGATTTACTGTTATTAAATGCACGACTGCCGTCACCATCGCGCCAACATTTAAGGCATCTTCTTAATTAACAAACGATTGTACGAGTAAATTAAGTGAGTCGCCTAATTGAAGCTCGCAAGTCATAGCGCGAGCACAGAAAGCATTTTCATCGCGCGAAAAATCATCATAGTTTACTCGTACAATCGTTAGCAAATTAGACGATGCCTTACTATTGAGTAGTACATCTGGCAGGCAACATTTACTACGCCTTCAATTCGGAAAATAAGTGTTCCAACTGGCACGAAGTGAGAGTGGACTTTTTGGCGGGAACCTGAAAAGTCATGGCGTCAGTTATGTTTTAATTTCTAAAACTAGTGTTCCTGCGAGTTATAGTGAGTGATATAAGTGGAATATTAACCATTATGGGTTCGGTACAGTGCACAAATGTAGGTAATTGAAACAAAGTGACGAAACTTGGCTTTTCAGTTTCTCACAAAAAATCCATAAAAAATCTTTCAGTAAAGTATCCATCCCTTTACTGATTGAGGGATGGGGTGTATTTTACTTGGGGCAAGCCTTTGGGCCTGTGCATATGCTCAAAAACAGAAATAATGTATATTACTTGACACTGGCAAAATACCTACGGTGATGCCAAATTAAAAAAAAAATGAAAAATGAAGTGAGAGTGCCTACATAACAGCATATTTCAGAAATATAACATCCGCATCCAAGACGCGGGGCAGCCGATGCTGCTGTCGCGCACGAAGCCGCGCGAGGTGCGCGCCGGCATGCCCGAGGTGGTGTACCTGGTGCCGGAGCTGTGCCGCCAGACCGGCCTGTCCGACGAGATGCGCGCCAACTTCAAGCTCATGCGCGCGCTCGACGTGCACACCAAGATCGGGCCCGACAAGCGCATCGAGAAACTACTCCACTTCAACCGCAGGTTCACGCAGACGCCCGATGTCGTTAAGGTATGTGTCGGCATCAGAATCGGAATATTTTTTTATTCATGTTAACCACACTATTTATGAATTGTCAAAAATGCTAAGCTGCGACTTTACCACCCGTTTGGAATGCCGTTCCTATGTATTAGAACGGTCAAGGCTCTTTAAATGGATCTATAACTTTTTGAGTAGTACTATTGTTACGTATGTGAGAACAATGAAGGAACGGCTAGGCAGGCTCAAGTAGCTGATTAAAAAAGTGCCATCACATCGCAGCTCCAAATCCGATAAGCACATTCTATAGCATTGTGTGAAAACAAGATATCATTTTAAAAAGTTTTTCGCTTTGTTAACAGGAGCTAGGAAACTGGTCATTAAAACTGTCGAATGAGCTGGTAAAGTTGAAGGGCCGCCAGCTACCGCCCGAAAATATCGTGCAAGGCAACAATATGAAATACCCGGCGGGCGACACCACCGAGGGCTGGACCAGAGACATGCGGTACAGTTATTTACACACTAATATTGCTTTGACATGCCCCATTTTAACATTTACCAAATATCTAAAAAATCTTGTTGCCTACTTTCAGGGCCTACACAAGTATCTTGTATTAGCTCATGAGTTTTACTGGTTAATGTTATGATTTTTCATCGTTCAAGATATGTTCCAATGTTGGGTATGGGACTCTGAATGCGAGGGGGATAATACCACAGTCCACGCAGGCTCATTGTTGGTTCGCGGACTTAACATGTCTTTCGGGGGGTTATCTCGAAACATGTAGGTTTCCTCACTATGTCGTCCCTCACCATTTAGCATGCAATAATCATTATTAAAATTAGATCGTGCAGAAAAACAAGGAATGCCAGTACGAGGCGGAATTTAAACCAGCGATCTTTGTAACCAAGGCGAGCGGTCTACCAACTTAGCTATCACTGCTTCGACTTTCAGATTTTGCAGTAACAATCATTCAAGGCGTCGACCTAGTTAGTAAACGATGCGATTTCGCCGCACAACGAGATTGTATCCATAAATCTCTTTGATTGCCCTAATTGAAGCTTGTCAGTCATCGTGCGAGGAAATCGCAACGTTTACATGTACGCTCGTTAGTCAATTAGGATGACGCCTGAGATATCGTGTCGTTTGTCGCAGCTCGAAGCCGCTGCTATCGATCGCCAACGTGCCGTCGTGGGTGGTGATCACGCCGGAGCGGCAGGCGCGCGACGCGGAGTCCTTCACCGAGCTCATCATGAAGACCGGTCACGGCGTCGGCTTCCGCATGCCGCGCCCTGAAATGGGTACACTACACTTCCACACCCTGCCCTATACCGCCCCCTCACAATGAAGTGACCGAGTCGTCAAGTCAATATGTATTCAGTATTCAATTTAATATTTACCCAATGAACTGTAGGCACTTGTACACGGAGCCGGCGATCAAACTGTCCTTGTGAGGGGAGCCTTACATTGGCACTATATTTTGCGTGGCTTTTTTTTTCTTTGCACTATTTATGTTGTTCAATATTTTTTTATCTACAATTTACAGTCAGAATTCGTAACGACGGGCCTTTGGAGTACGCCAATGCTTGTGAGAATGTCATCGCTAGAATGAACCCAGCGCTAATTATGTGTGTGCTGGCTAGGAACTTTTCGGACCGGTTAGTGTCGACTTTGACTATACAATTCTTTTTTGTCATGCTTTTTTTTTCTCCGTTAGTGTTGGTAGAAGCTTATCATCTATTGCAAATATTATAGATAAAACATGTTTTCTTTAATTTTACAGTTATGAAGCAATCAAAAAGAAATGCACAGTGGACCGTGCTGTGCCTACTCAAGTCGTCTGCCAGCGCAACATGACCAGCAAGTCTGCCATGTCCATTGCGACCAAAGTCGCAATACAAATCAACTGCAAGGTAAGTTTGCAAACCACAATTATTTTATAACTCGTAATTGTTCTTTTTTTTCTCTACGCCCAACGAATCTTACAAGAGCCAGCAATTTTCGACTCACCAACCACCTTAAAATATCTAATCATTTGCCTTTGAAATAAGTCTTTAATATATTTTAATCATAAATCAGTCATACTAATTGTCTAACATCATAATAATTGTCTTTGTAATGGTAACATAAGAAATTACAAATAATTGAATTTACACAAGCTGCTTAAAATGTTAAATTTGGTTAAGGCACCAAAACACACCATCATAAAACGAAACTACTGTAATCGATCGAAAATATAACAAAAAATTATGTTTACAGAAATATAGTACGTCACAAATTAAATAATACGTGATTTAAATCAACCCAGTTATCTAGTACTAACTTTTGCATAGAAGAATCTTGAAAAAAATTTGTATTCCGCTGGTTTACGCAGCTCCCATTTGATGGTCTGTACGACGCCTGTGATCTCAGGCAGCAGATAGCAGCACTCTGCCCCCTGCAAAGTGATACACAATATTTGAAGCCAGCAGCGACACAGCACAGCCGTTAGGGAGGCCACTTGGCAGTGAAACAATAACGAATGCACAATGCGATGTGTACAGCTGGGCGGGTCGCCGTGGCGCGTGGAGATCCCGCTGACGAGCCTCATGGTGGTGGGCTACGACGTGTGCCACGACACGCGCTCGAAGGAGAAGAGCTACGGCGCGTTCGTGGCCACCATGGACCGCCACATGACGCAGTACTACTCCGCGGTCAATGCGCACTCCTCGGGCGAGGAGCTGAGTGCGCACATGAGCTTCAACATGGCCGCCGCGCTCAAGAAGTACCAGGAGAAGAATGGTACTTATTCATCAACCTAATATATATATATAATAGCACTGATAGCCAAGTGGGTAGAACGCTTGCCTCGGTAACGAGGATCGCAGGTTCAAACCCCGACTCGCACCTCGGAGATTTCTGGATTTCATGTGCGAATCTCATTTTCAACCATGATTATCACTTGCTAAACGGTGAAGGAAAACATCGCGAGGAATTACCTGCATGTCTAGGGGAACCCCTCGAAAGACTTGTGAAGTCCGCCAACCTGCACTGGGCCAGCGTGTGGGACTATGGCCTAATCCCCCTCGCATTGAAGTTAAACCCATGCCCAACAATGGGACATTAAAAGAGCTGGTATTATTATTATATATCAACCTAATTGCTAGGTAAACTATGCCCTCCAACCGCTACAGAATAGCTCTAAATACCCAGGTACTACAAAAGCTTAGTAGTCTTTTTAATGTCCCACTATTGCTAATTAAGTTCTCTCAGACGTGCAGGTTTTTTAAAATCATGCTCGATTATTGAAAATAACAAAAGCGTGAGCGGTTTTTTTGTTTGCTACATGTTTTCGTTATTTCGACTAAGTAGTGATTTTATTGCTGTGTGTATTTTATTCAGGAGCTCTACCCGGACGCATCTTCATTTATCGGGATGGCGTAGGCGATGGGCAGATTCCATATGTGCACAGTCACGAGGTGAGTCGTAATCTTCCTTTTATTATTATTGAGCAGTTAAACGTCACAAAGACTTGAAACCATATTGTATAATCTTCTAAGTCGTGACGCTCTTGTCAGAGCGGTCGTGGTCGTCATGTATTTGTTCTAGGGTTGATATTGCTCGCCTCACGATATCTCGCCATCTCTCCTGGATGCCATTCTGGTGTACTCATGCAAGGGTCCGCCAATGGCAGATTTAATCTGGTCGGTCCATCGCATGGGCGACCTTCCACGTGGTCTGGTGCCCTCCAATCTGCCTTGTACAACTAACCGCTCTAAGTAATTTTCTCGCCTTGAGACGTGTCCAAAGAACTTAAGGATGCGAGTCTGTACAAGTATTGTATAATGACATGTTTTAATTTAGGTTGCCGAGATAAAGAAAAAACTGCAGGAGATTTACGGCGGCATGGAGTATAAGATGGCGTTCATAATAGTGTCGAAGCGGATAAACACGCGTATATTTGTGGACCGCGGCCGCACCGGCGAGAACCCGAGGCCCGGCACTGTCATTGACGACGTCGTCACGCTTCCAGAACGGTAAACTCCCTAACATATGTACTTATTCATAAGTACTGGGCCCCAAGTCTGCTAACAGACTTGGGGCCCTGTACTTAATGGTCTACGTGATTATATTTTTTTTATGTAATTATCTATGTTTGATTCCTGGGACAGGCAAATCAATAAATAATACTTCTTTTGCAGCTATGATTTCTACCTAGTATCTCAAAACGTGCGTGAGGGTACTATTGCCCCCACTTCGTATAATATAATAGAGGATACAACTGCGCTTCATCCTGATCGAGTAAGTTTTAATGCATTATTTTTTAAATATAAGTACTAATATGGGCTCTGGTTTTACTTTTCGCAAATAACTTACGTATTTGTTGTATTTGCGGCTGGTAATGTTTGTATGAAAATCCGTATGATTCATCTTACCGCGCTGGCATTTTCACTAGGAAAATCCATAAAATATTGAAAAGAATAAGAGGATTTATTACATTTGCTACCAGCAATTTCAATGTGCTAAGTGGTTTTTAGCTGTATGATATTAAATCAGATTCTCTTCAGTAAACAAACAGCGTAAAGTTTTTTCCCTCCCTTAAGTATGGGAAGAACCCTAAAATAATTTGCTTCATGGCAAAACTATTACAATCCTAGTAGCTTAAAATGAAGTGATCAAAAAGTGTTGATGATTTACGAACAAGAGGATAATGTTTTCTTAAATTCCAATTTATATTACAATTTTTATTTTAATGGCAAACATTTTTACCAAGACAATTTGATATTATTGGCTACATGAATTTAATATATTGTCAGATTTTGCCAAAACTAACTTGGTAACACTGCTTGGTGGCAATTAGCCATTGATGGACTCTCGTATGCCTGCATGCCTCGGCTACATAGTATAATTTCGTATAACAAATTATATTTTTGTTTCAGATCCAGTGGCTTACATACAAACTCACTCATATGTATTTTAATTGTTCATCTCAAGTGCGGGTCCCGGCTGTGTGCCAATACGCCCACAAATTGGCGTTCCTAGCCGCCAACAGTCTCCACCAAGACCCTCATTATACATTAAATGAGACTTTGTATTTCCTATAATTAGAACAGTTAAAAGATATCGTATTTTCGTACGCTTTTTATAATGTTATCTTTTTTTATATTTTCTTAGCATATAAGTGGCGAACGACCGCCGTACAATGTCGCACAATTCATTTCATTGTGATTATTTTGACTTTTATTAAACTTAATTATTACCAGACTAGATATTAGTCCTTACCACCAACAGGTTTTTTATGTTAACATTTGTTGTACAGGGCATTTCAAAAAGGGTATACTTACCTTTGAACATAATACTTCATCGCAATTTTAACCATTATATGAATATGTCAATTGTAAAAAAGAAAATTGTTCACAAAAAGTCATAATTGTCATTTTGTTGGAAACAAAATACTGACTACATAATTATTACAAATTCGCTGTAGAAGCGCAGGTTTATATGTTAGTATACCATTTCTGAATCACCTGTATATTATCTTAGCATATAAGTGTTGGAATGACTACCATACAATGTTGAACCATTGATTCATTTCATGTTGATGTTTTTGATGTGTATTAAACTTAATAATTACCAGACTAGGTACTAGTCTTTACCACCGACTGTTTACTTAATTTTGATTGTATACGCGGAAATTCTGAGTGGTTGTTGTGATTTCAATTACTGGTATTATATTGATGTGTAGCTATTAACTGCTCAGAGGTTATATCGTAAGAGTTATAGGATCTGATAATAACCGAATCTGTGAAATATGTGTTACATAGCCATATGTATTTTTTTAATGTTAAGTGTAAACTTGTGCAACAAGTGTCATAAACACTTCTCTATGTTGTTTTCTTGTTACATTCTGCCCGAATTATAGCATTTTCTGTGTAGACGACGGGGATGCTCTCGCGTCGTGTCAACTGTATAACAAAACAGTTCGACACAAACAAATTGAATGCGCAATTACAGGTCGCTAATTATACTTATTCAAATGAATACTACTTACTAGTGTTATTGATTCTGATCGATGCTCGAGTACAATAGAGATGTTTTTTTTGTTATTTCGTGTAATACATTTTTCTAAATTTAAAACAATTGGTTTTACTAAATAATTCTTTCCTATTTGACCTCGTAATAATTCCATGTAATCAAGTAGTCTTACTTTTCTGTTAAAATATAAAATATTGTGAAACCTTGGCTTGTGCATCTGGAAAACAGCTGATCCGTTTTACATATCCAACACAGTTATAAACCATCGATGACAAAAGATACTTGGTCCTAGAATGTAATCGTATCGTCGTCAAACTGATGTCAAAGGTACTAGTCGATTAAGAGCTCAGGCCAAAGATAGCCAAATGTTCTAGAGGAGTACATTTTTTAAACCATACTTTTCAAATGCGAGAAAGACTTAATCCAACCCAGCAATACTCGACGCACTTATAATCGATTTTCATGTTTACAAGTACAAGGTACCTAGCAACGCTGAGTTTATGGACGAGTAGACGAAGAGTATACGCTTGCATACGATATTAACGACGGTGTATGTGAAACGCGAAATTTGTATTAAACCGCAATGGAAGACAAGAGTAACGACGAGGTTGAAAATTGGAAAGTTTATGAAGCACTGTGCTGTAAGACTCCAACAGAGGTATGTACAATGTCTGTATCGGTTTAATTCACAATTGATTTCATTATTGTCATACAATTGTGTCGCTCCTACAATAATACAGCTGATAAGAATTTGTTGATTGTCCCATCATTAAAGCCTTGATATTGCATCTGGAAGATACCGCGGTAAGACCCTATACACTTGCGCGTACCATAGTTTGTTTATTGTTACTAACCGTTACAATAAAGTGTTATATCTCTCTTGATATGGATCCCTTAGTTCACTAAAACAAATACATACTGTAATCTGTGATAATAGGTAGGTACTGTTACTTACAAATGCTCCTAATGCCAACAATATGCCAAATACCCTCAACCAGACTTCAATAAGGGTGTACCTACCTTCTTTGTTTACTTTGTCGTCTCACATTTGGGCAATGGTTTTCTCTCATAACCCTCCATCCTACTCGTTTATTGGCAAGGTGTACCTACGCTTACGTAGCGCTAGATGCCTGAAGTACGTTGATACGTATAGGTACTTACGTAGTTAAATAATAAATAAACGTCGCCAGATGAAGACACCAACGATACGGTCCCACACCAATCAACGCTTGTATTATGGGTGCCGTACAATGGACGGGAGACAAACCCAGTATAACTTATATAGATATTAAACATCCATGACTTGGGTACAAACATTCGTGCTCATCACACAAATCTTGTCTCTACCAGGATTCGCACCTGGGACCCTCGGCACAGAAAGTAGGATCACTACCAACTGCGCTAATCAGGCCATCCAAAGTTATAAACCTAAGTTATTTTATATTTTCGGCCCTTTTGTGAACCTAGTCTCTACCTACTATTTCAGCAAAATGTGGCACCTAGTTTTCATTCAACAAAAACAAAACAACAAAACTGAAATCGATGGGTTCATACCCAGTTTTGTAGTTACGAAACATGATTTGATTAATTAGAGAGGGGCGTGGTAGCGTGCATTTCCTCGTACCTCGCACGGATTTCTCGTAGAGCATAAGCATACGTACCTATGTGCGCCTACTCTTGACTGGTAGACCGTACATTGTAAGCTTCCTTTTTAAAATCTCGCTGGTCGATATACTTATGCTGCTACTCGTTACTTTATTTTGTTTGCGATTTAAACATATGGCCCTCACCGACTGCATAGCCATAGCGAGGCTCAGGTATATGCCGCCCACGAGCTAATAGCGAGAAAATGACATCTCAGGCAAACGGTTACGCTGCCGCAACCGAGGTTCGCCATGTGCCCGATGCAGACTTGGCGAGGCTACGCGGTTAGTCTGAACACGGCCAATCAATTATGATCATTCCATGCTCTGTATACATGCTATCCCTGACGATTATGTAAATGTCATAGCTATTGAAATAGGATATACGTAGGTCGATGAATAAGATATCGTGACTACAGCTTGGTAAGGTTGAAATCACGAACCCTATCACGCTACATTTCCAATAACAAGTACCTACTACTTAACTTCACTAGTCGTCTTTTGTTCGTCACGAAATACCGTCTGCTTTTTTTCCGTTCGTTCAAAATACACCAATCACTATGGATTTTTGTAAGTTTGTGACAATTCCAAGGAATTAATTCTTTAATTATTCAGTGCGCCTTCGTTCCCCATTTTTACGAAATCTATGTCTACAGATGGAGGCAGACGTTGGTAATGACGTAATCACCAGTCTTAGAAGCGACCTAGCTGGTCTCCAATATAAGAGAAACAAACTTATTTCTGAAGTAAGTACTTATCGGATGCTTGCTTGCTTCCCGATTTCTTGTATTATTATGTGTAGACATAAGTAAAATAAATGATAACTTCATCGGACTTATTTCACAGAACAGTGATTTAAAAAATCAAATGCTTTCCCGAGACCAGAGGATATTAGAACAGCAAGTAGAAATCGATCACCTTCGCGAGCAAAATGCTCGACAAAATGCCATCATATCTTCACTTAGAAAAAAGATACAGGATTTGGAAGAGATACAGCGAAATTTTCAGGCGTCGCAAGGGAGAAGTGAGATTACGGTACAAACTCTACAGAGAGATAACCGATACTATGAAGAAAAAATTAAAGATTTGGAAAAGAAACTACGTTCACTTGAAATAGAATGCCATAATGAGGAACAACAAAAAGAAAATGCTCGATGCCAATTCCACGATCTCGTGCGGCGTCTGTCTGCAGCTTTAGAATCAGACTTCTGTGATACGGCACACACCCATTCTCCAGAAAGCCTGATTATAAAAGCTGCTGAACTCGTACAAGAAACAACAAGACTAAAAAACAAATGTGTAAACACAACAGAAAATTTGTCGACTATAGAACAAGACTTAAGGAGCTGTCGAGATGCTTTAGAGAGATCCAACACTGACAAAGATATTTTACAACGACAACTTTCTTCTCAACTCCTTGATATAGAAAGGCTTAAGCAAGAGAAGGAGTCACTTACTGTTCAAAATAGAGTTATTGAACGGGAGCTACTTGAAGCAAGAGAAAAGTTGTCGCACTGCACGAAGAATTTAAATGTGGTTACTGATAACGTTAATCAGAACGAGTCTATAATCATACAGCTGAAAGGTAAGTAGGTATAAATGACTAACAGTCGCAAAGTCTCTATTTAGAACATACCAATGAAAACGAACTAATATTTTATGCCTTAGAGGACCTGAGGCATCGAGACGAGAAATACCAAAGAGCTCAAGCGGATTTTCGTAATACTATGGAGTCTATAGCTATTCTTTTGAGTTTACCATCAAGATTTGTGGAGGCTCACGAGAGCACCATTAAGGATAGGATTCGTGAGATTTTAAGTGAAAACAAAGACAAATCTGTGGTGAGTACAAATTTTAAAGCAAACAAGTGTATGAAATCTATCGATTAAGTTTTCTTTTTTTTAGCAAATAGACGCTCTTCGCGACAAACTAGGCATGGAGTCCCAACAACTGGGCAGGACCGCGCACATGCACGACCAGGCCACGACGCGCGTGCGCATTCTCGAGGACGAGAGAAACATGCTCGAGGCCAAAGTGCACAAGCTGGAGTCGGAACTGAATGCCATGGAACTGTCCAAAGACAACTTACGCAAAGACAAGGCTAATGTGAGATTTTCTATTCTTTCTCTTTTACTGCAACCACTAGTGTGTTGGTAAAGAAAATAATTACTTTCTAACTTTTAAATCATGGTCTTCTCAAATGAAAACGAGGATAAAGCTTCACGTAGCCTTAAACGGAATCGCATAAACTTGTAGCGAGACCTACATTATTGTTACAGTTTGTGGCATTCCTTGAACGTCTAAGCAGAACGCTAAATATGGATGAGTTGACCCAAGACATCGGCATAGAACTGCACACGGAATCTATTATACATCGCGCCGAGCAGTTGGCGAGGCTCGAGAGCGATAAAATTGTTGACAAGGTCAGTCGGCGGAGCTCGCTGCATTCGAGAAATGCTCTGATTACTACACGCCAATGCACAGGTTGTTTGCAGAATGTTGATTTAAATAAATATGTTTTATATGATCTATCTATCTTGCCGTGTATATTTAGATAATCCTAATCGTTACAATCTACATAACAATAAGACAATCTCTCTCGTGTCTTTACATTGAAGATTTTTGGAGATAAAATTCCTCAAAGCAGTTTTTCAAACAAAAGGAATCAATTCAAATTTGTTTCGTTCAATTATTTTTTTCTATTTACCCGGTTGCTCTATTTCGTTAGAACCTACATGATTAGAAATTACTTGTCCGTTTACTCGGATATGAACATCATACTTTGAAATCAACATCCTGTAGCGATCATCGTGTCTATAATTCGGATACATAATACCTACCGACTAGAACCGCTGAGGTAGCGGGTACGTACAATAGCTTCTTTACCTTCACCTTTATTGTCTAACATTCGATGTACAGCAATTTCGCAATTTGTACAAAGTGTTCGTCGACGTGTACCGTGGTGTGTTAACGAGTGTGTGTTTCCTGTAGATGCTATATTACGGATACTATGGCACGCTGCCCAGACTGCGCAGAGAAAGATCTTTCCATGATTTGCCTTACCTTAAGGAAGTAAGATTTTGTCCTATTCAAAATTAGCATGACACGCACCTACTTCAGTAGGTGATTCGATGCAGACATTTCAAGGATCCATTAACGACCGCAAAATTGAGACTTCATTATCTATCCATCATGATACATTGTGTACCATTTGCACGATAACTCCATTATGCACAATAATTAATTCAACTAATTAAACAGTAATTAATACGTAGTTGCCAGATATTAAGTAGTTAAGTAGGTACAATTAGATGTCGATTTAGCGAGTAAGGTAGTTAACTCGTAAAACTTGATGTACTAATAAATAATTGTTATATCATAACTACCTATGTAGCTATAAGTAGATAGCTACACTAACTATTAGATGTCGTTGAGCACAATAGCGTTGGCATAAAGATTTTGGTATCTCCCTATAGGGAATATCTTATTCCATTACAGGTTCGGTCATGATGTAGCTAACGAGGTACTGATACCTAGTACACATTTTACAGGCTCAAGTAATACCCCCTAACTTCCACTATTATACATTTATAATATTTACCTATTTATTCGTATCCATTCCCTACTTTTGAAACGTTGTGTCGTTTGTCTCCCGTGCGAGCGCGATATCGCTCATCGACACAACTGCGTTGGGTCACGCGCTGACTTTTTGCATGTCAGCGTCGTTGCTACAACTGAGCATTATTAATACCTACTGATGCAGTACTCTAACTCTACTTATCACTTTGTAAGGTTCTAAACAATGATAGTAACTTACTTTATAGTGGCCGTAAACGGGCTATAAACATTGTATCTTATACATTGATATAATTAGCGATACTACAGCTTTAGGTGTGCTTATAGCTGTGACCTATCGGTTGCTAGTATAGGTACTTAACTTAATCAATGCCGGGAGAAAAAAATGGCCAAATCATATACATCACCTGTTCCCCGACATTGATTTCTATTGCAATGTTCCCTGCATGAAAGACATATTTCAGACTGCGGTAGTTTACCAGTTGCAAAGGCGCATCAGGATACTGAGGGAGCAGTTGCAGAGGAAGGACTTGCATCTGGACTTGTTGCGGCGCAAACTTAGTGTCCAGGTTAGTTACAGATCATCTACTGACTCATTATTAAGAAAGAAGTTTCCCCGTATTTCGGTGTAAAAACTTATTATCCTTCTTGTTTTCAAAGAGCATAGGTCGATTTTTGCATGGCTCTAAATCCATACTGTCTTCATATTGTGGCGGCATCACGTAAACGACTACGATTTTAAATGGATTCAAAGTATGCCTTAACCTGATAGTGATTTGCCTCTACTTAAATTTGGTACATGGTACACCTACCATAGATTTACCCCCAGGTTATTGAACAAAATACATGGGCTAACTAAAAACTCAGTAGATTGTGCCTTTAACTTTAGATATGGTAACTAGGTTAGTATTTTTAAACATTACGCAAAATTAACGACCCACCAAAATTTCTGAGGTGACTAGATGACCTTATTGGTCATATTTCTAGGCTCTCTCTCTTTGAGGTCATCGCTTCGTTACCTTGAATTTTTCGAGTGAGTGAGAATTAGGCAGCGCTCAAATTGAGTACCTGCCTTCTTATTCCTACGTATATCCCTTGTTTAAAACTAATAGGATGAGAGTTGTCGCGTGCGTGCGGTGCTTCAGGCTGAGCGCGACGAGGCCGTGGCGCGCAGCAAGAAGCTCGCGCGACAATGCGACAAGCTACAAGTGCAGCTGGGCGACGCGCGCGCGCAACTGCGCGACCTCAACGCGCAACTCGCTGATGCCACCGAGTATAAGGTTTGTAAACGTTTGCATAAGGAAAAGCGGCGTATGACAGATAGCGGGCACAGCTGTTCTATCAAATTATACATAATTTCGAGGCATCATTTACTTACCTACAACTTAACTACTGGATAGGCTATCTAACTAGTATAATACTGCGCATAGGAAAACTTTTCCGCAGTACTATTAATGACGATTGATAATGTTGTGGAACGTCTATAAATTCGGGGGACATTATTTAATACCCTACTTATTTTCCATTTCTTAGCTCTTATTGATTATACATTCGTATTGCCCAAAGTCCTGGACATTGTCTTGCATTTTCGCAAGACCAATACGCAAAGGTCTTGCAGAGTGTTATAGCAAATACTGCTAGACTTGCGTTTTGGTCTTGCGAAAATACAAGACCAAGGCATTGAGCAACACTATTATCCATCACATCATGGATAATCGAACATTACCTATCCAGTATTGTGGAGAACAGTTTACTGGAATAGCTTATTTGCATACAAGGTTAAAGTGATTTGTTCAATAGAGCCGTGATCTCATTTGTTAGAGTTGAACTTTATAAAATATATTCATTAATTCGCGTCATCACGCCTATCCCACGTCTTATTAACTCGTAAATAATAGCAACATATTGAAGAATAGATCATTCACATGCAACAGATTATTATTTATTAAAAAATCTCCTAACAACTAAACTACGCCAAAATTTAATGGTCTTAAGGCTGCCTTAATTGCTGCATACCTGCGGGTATCAAATGAATTTGCCACTTGCTAATTTCTGCAACAGATAACATCACTGGAACGCGCGCGGAAAGTTGAAGATTTGCAAAAGAAACTAGACGAAGCCGAACTGCTGCGCGCCAGGTACAACCGCAAGGTGGTCGTGCTGAAAGACCAGGTCAGGGCGACTGGCGAGACCTTCGAGCAGGAGCGGAACACCACCGAGCACCAGATAATCATGCTGCGGGAAGACCTCGCCAGGGCCAAGGAAGCCCTTGCCGAGTGTCAGAGAAGGGAGGCACAGTTGTTGAGCTTTAGGTGACCGGACCATGATTTTATATATTCTTTCGCTTACAAGTTTATATCGGTAGTGATGGTGCCTTAAGTTGTTGAAATATATGTACAATTTTATAAGCATTATTTGTCAACTGATATTTAGTATAGGTAGTTTTATTTTTAGGTGCTTATCTAATACCATAACAAAAACTTTGAAGTTTACGGCGCAAATTAAAACGGTTTACTTATAGGTGTAGGTATAGGGAGGGCTATAAAAAACTTATGGGTGACGTCATTTAGATGGTTTTCAATGGGATGCTTGTCTAGCTGTTACTAGTGACTATTGACAATAGATACCCCTTTTGCTTTAAGACACGTTGTAGGTACCCAATGTTACCAACACTGTTTTTTAATAGTAGATTTACCGTTTTTCCAATAACATGTTTTGTTTAACAGGTTTCTGTTTTAGTTTATGTTTCTACGGCATTTCTTATTCTTGTGGCATAATTAGTTACATGGTCTGTATATACATTGCCAATTACAAAGAAAAATATAATGTCATGTCTTCCGGAAAATAATTATATTTCTTGACGTTAAAATTAGAATGTATGTTACATTTTAATGTTAACATCAAAATATAATAGGGTACTCTAGGGTTAGAAATCGAAATAATAAGTTCATGATATGGCAATGAAGTGCTGCTCATTGTCACAATTATGAACCATTCACTCCGTCCATTAGGCGCTTCTTCTGATAATAAATCGCTATTCATCTTCTATTTAGTACAATTTTTTATTGGTAATATTCTGCTTTTCAGTCTTTCTATCATCTCTATCTATCATTGGTTCATTGGCAGTGAAACCTATTGCAACAGATTGCAACGTACACCGTCTAAGCATATCAAATCGTGACTAATGCGTATAGCAAATTCGATGGTGTTTAAATGGCATGATTGTTACCAACTCAATCATACCGAATATTCGACTGAGACTTAGAACAACAATATTACCTAACAATAATTATGCCATCTTAAATAAATTGAATATAACCAAAGTAGTATATAAAATGATTAAATCTATTAGAAACCCAATGTCCATTATCTCATGATATTGTCAGTCAAATACAGCAATCATATAGACCCGAATTTAGTAAGACTTAATTACGCCTGGTTACCAGTGGAGAAAAACTTACTAACACTTAAACCAGTAGAAAAATATACCTACGTGTCGAATTGAGTACCTCCTCCATTTTGTTGATTAAAAATTTGATTTACCTTCACCCGATACCGATCCAAATTCACCACAATAAGCAAACGATTGTCTATTTTTAGTAGGTATTATAAAGTTGTATGTAACGTTTGTGAATTTAAATGTAGGGCATGATCTCCGGATCTACTGATTCAATTCTGAATATTCTTACACTAGTAGAAACACAGTAGAAAGCTATATTATCGCTGATGGCAGAGTGCTATAGGCTAGCTAGTTGACAATAAAATATGGCTATGGCACAGGCACTCGATAGCAAAGCTGCTCGGGATCCTCGTGCCGGCGTCGGTGTCGGACTTCGAGATGGTGTCGCGGCTGCAGAAGCTGATCGACGCGCACCACGACTTCACGGTGGTGTCGCGTCGCTACGACGACCCCGCGCTGCTGCGCGCCTCCTCGCGCTCCCCGCCGCCCTCGCGCTGCAGGACCAGGACACCCGACAGGTACCTACAGCCCACCCGACAGGTACCTACAGCCTACCCGACAGGTACCTACAGCCCACCCGACAGGTACCTACAGCTCACTTACTTTATCGCGAATCGTCTCAGTTGGGGTCGCGTGCGGATCCGGTTGTAGAGTTAAGAAAAAAAATGTTAATGACAATTTGTAAGTGCCTATACGAAGATAGTAGGCCTGTACGAAATAAATGATGTATCTTTGACATTGACATGATCCCTTCAACCACCTGCGTGCTTTGCACAAAGGAATACCAATCTATACTAATATAATAAAGAGGTAAAGTTTGTTAGTTTGTGAGTTTGGTTGGTAATCTTTGGAAATACTGATCCGATTCTGAAAAATATTTAAAGTTACAGAAAGCTACAGTATCAGCAGTAGAATAATAAGAAAATAAATTATTTATTTAAGTGTATAGCGTAAGAGAAAAATAAAAGTAACATACAAGTAATTGGTACCTAAAACCAACCACCCAAACAGATTGATCGATGAATACAAAGAAAACCACAAAGTAACGATTAATAATGGCTTGAAGTTAACGAATCGGTATAGATTTATATCGATAAAGGGCAACCGCCATCATCGGTATGACGGATGTCGATGACGGTGCATGGCTGATTGCAGCGGCTCAACCCCTATCTTTTTGCGTAGCCTAACGAAAGCTTTTCCGACCCACTCGCACCACGCACTTCATGAATATAGTAGGGGAGCCCAAGCGGGGATTTCGGGATTTACTAAAGCGCGGCAGATTAATATACAGGGGGATACCTTGTACCCGGTTAAGTACCTCCACAAAACATGAGGCCCATATATAAGGCCGCCCGTGAAGGATACAGGATCAGATTAGTAAAAAAAAATTGACCATCAGAAATTCTCGAGCGCGTCAGATTAAGGTAGGGTGAGTTAATTACATCCTAAAAAGTGTATATTCCACTAATCTGACAATTTGAGAGTGACGTAAAAAAAGGGGAGGGCAACAAAGTTGTAAAAAAAAACGTCATCTCGACATTCTCGAGCGTAGCTAAATTTTTTTTTATTTTGAAGGAAATAATTCAAGAATAATGAAAAATATATAATCTGACGATTTCCGCAAGCCGAAATAACAAAAATTCGTCGAAAAAGTTAAATGCGTGCAGCTGCGTGATGCCTACATTTCCTTCTCCGCGTTTCTATTCCTCTCTCACTCTTTCTCTATCTATTACTCTCTCACTCCGTCCCCACTCTGGTTTCTGTTGCCATGACGCCATCACAGCTGATCATAAAGACTCGTTCGTGGCATACTGTTTACAACGTGTTTCCAAGAAGAGGAAGATGATTCTACGGATGAAGATGATGATTAATTAATCATTAATCAATTAATTATAAAACATTAAATTGTTTTAAGCTTTTTTTTAAGTAATTTTTTTATAAATACATGTATTCTACTAAAAAAGCATACACTTATTTATTTGCATGCTATTTCCTGAGCTTGAAAGTGGTTTTTTTGGAATAACTTTTAACCGGCTTTATCGATCAACTTCAAAAACTAATCCGCCTTTGAGCTTGAAAAACCACGTCGATCGCCACCAAGCTGGTCAAAAGCGGTTGATTCGTTCGAGAGATATCGTGAACGAAAGAAACCCGAAAAAGTGTTTTTTCGGGATTACTCCGAAATTTGTGGCTCGATCAATTAAAATTGCAAAATTACTTATGAGGATGATAAAACTGCGTCGAATTGCGCCAACCGCGTGAAAATTGGTTGATCCATTCAAAAGTTATTGCGGTTTGAAAATTCCAAAAATAGTGTTCTATGAAACTTCTATCAGACTTTCGAGCTGGGAGAGCTCAAATGCATAGACATCTTATTTATTTGAACTCAGCGAGCTCAAAATATCACATAAATTATATTTTGAGCTCAGAAATGTCATAAGTACAATTTTAAGCACCCAGGAATGGAATTAGCGGGAAGTTGCAGGGATGGCCTTTAAGGTGAACCGTTTTTCTAATTTTTTTTTGTCAGATCAGGCAAATCCCTCTAGATAATCGTCAGATTATGAGACAGTACGTTTAGAACATAAAGATGAACCATATATATCTTAATCTGACGCGCTTGAGTATTTCAAAATGGCGAATTTTTTTTGCACATTATGAAAATGGCCGCGAGTTTGCGTCCCATCGAAATCGTCAGATTAGTGAATGATAGCTTTTTTTTGGTGCACTTAACACTCCCTTAGAAAATCTGACGCGCTCGTCGTAATTTTTTTTTTTTTTCATTTTCAACCCTTAAATACAACCACCCCCATCATGCAAACGATCAGATTAACATACGTACATTATTAAAAATACGTAGGACATTGATGCTATCAATATCTGACGCGCTCGAAGATGTCCATGCAACAGTTTTTTTTTACATATTTAAAAATCTATAGCCGCTTCCCCCACCGATGTAAAGGTATATATCATATAACATTTTTTTCTTCTTATCATATAAGCTTTGCATCCCAATAGGTCTCTACGACGCTCGAGTAAATCCCCATTTAGCCTCGTGGGCTCCCCTACTATAAGGATGATAGAGACAGCATGCTGTCTCGATGATGTTACGTTTTGATTAGAAGTTCCTGGTTACCGTACAGGTCGCTGCGCTACGACGACTCGGGCTACGCGGACCCGGCGTTCGATCTCGACGAGGAGCTGTACAAGGCGCGCGCCGGCGCCGGCTTGTGACACGCGCGCCGCCGCGCCCGCTTCTAGACCACCCGCGCGGGGACCACGAGGGCATTGCCAGCGACCAGCACCAGATTATCCATATAGGCAACTGACTATGGGAAAATGGGGGAAAATAAGCCTAAATAGTTTATATATTGATTTCTTATATTTACGCGACTACACATTGAAATAAAACTCATTTTACGGAACGTAAAAGACATAAAATAAACGCGATAAAATCCGTAAAATTAGTTTTATTTCAACTAAATAGTTCATATTAAATAGTAATTTGTAAATGCTTATATTCCGAGTCCATATAAAGAATACTTTTATCCTCGGATACGTAAACAATCGGTTAAAATGATATCTACCCACCTTTGGGGAGAGGGCCATCCTAACATTGCCTGAGGGGCCTTTAAATGGCTTAATCCGGCCCTGAACACTTACATTAACAAGATTAGATCGTTCTGTAGAAATAGCCGGGGTCTGTCTCTAGAACACAAGTACGGAGCTGGGGATCTCGTTACTGATATAGAACCTGCAAAGTCCGCGTTGCAGGTGGCAAAGCAGGCGTGACAGCAGTCCGCGTTGCAGGTGGCAAAGCAAGCGTGACAGCAGTCCGCGTTGCAAGTGGCAAAGCAAGCAAGCGCTACTGTTCAATTGTTTTTAGTTTCATACGTACGTCGGACTCAGTTTAATTAATTATGTCCAACGCATTATAAGCTTGAAACTATTGTTAAATTGTTGTAACACTAATGAAGATTAGGTAGGTTCGTCATTTAAAAAAATGTGGCATAATTATCAGCCGAGCGACCGGCTGAAATATTTAATGACCGTTTCATAAATGATATGAAGTAGCTACCGTATAATTTGAGTAAGTAGTAATAAGGAAGTAAGTTTGTAAGTAGATATTAGAGGAATGTTAATAATGGTGTATTTCGGCGTCGTATTTCATCAAAATGTTGAAGTTAGCGTGTCCAGTAGCAATGTTGGTAGGTCCCGTAGCAATTCGGTTTGTTCTATTAATGTCTTCCATTTCGTTGTGAATTAAGATTGTTTGATTATGTTTTTATACAGTCTTCTGTTATGCCTATAAATACATGGATGCAATTTAATATTCTGTTAGGTATGGTTAGTTTTATCACCAAAAGCACATTGGTACAAATGTTATGAGATTAATATGTAGATAAGGATTAGACAGAATGATTTTTTCAAGTGTGCAAGGATGGCCAAATCGGCAACGACCTGTAGGGAATAGCGAGACATACTTTAATGACTCTCGAGACCAATTTTGATGAAAACTGATAAGTACTGTATCATTAGATTTAAAAAATATATATTTCTGGCCAGGAATTGAACCCATTGGTGTTGAAAAAAAAACAACACACTGTATTCTTGCACAATCCGATAATGGCGCTAATAAGGATCAAATTCTACAGAATAATGACATACGATAATCGAAATAATCTTGTGTTTTGTTTAAATAGCGCGATTATTTTTCAAAACCTAATGCAGCCATTATAGTTTTCATCCAAATAGAGGCAGTTTTCGCTATTTTTAACCGACTTCAAAAATGAGGAGGTTCTCAATTCGGTTGTATTTTTTTTTTATTTTTTTTTTTATGTTTGTTACCTCATATCTCCGTCATTTATTAACCGATTTGGAAAATTATTTTTTTATATGAAAGGATATGTTTACAGATTGGTCCCATTTTTTTCAAAAAAATGTTCTGATCATGGGATCCATGAGGAATTGAGAGGACTCCTCAAATTTTATAGGCATACCGATAGCAATTTTGGTATTTTCATCAAGAAGTCAAGCATTTGCATTCAGAAAGTATCATTTGCTGAAGTGGAAGTGATGAAGAAGGCCACAAATGGCCAGCGGAACTTGTCAGTGTTACGTATTTCACGGGTTGCGCCAAGATAATCTCGATTATTGGTATACCTATTATCCAGTAAAAAGATTGATATACAAATCTTTTTTAGTGACAAAGAATAGTAAATATATCCACTAAAAAGTTTAAAATAAAAAACTTTTTAACAAAATAAAAACCGTCTTCAAAAAACTAAAAAGCAAAAAATAATCTAATCTTGAAATCTACCTTGTCTAACCACATCAAATATTTAACTAATCTGAAGTCGGTGCCAAATAAACAACCGACGAAGAATAACAAAAGTATACTCAGTAACGAAATGCGCGGACCAATTTGTAGGTATAGTCTTTGGCGCAGACCGGCAATACTCGACTCAGTTGTTTGTTTGGCACCGACTTCAGATTAGTTAAATATTTGATGTGGTTAGACAAGGTAGATTTCAAGATTAGATAATTTTTTGCTTTTTAGTTTTTTGAAGACGGTTTTTATTTTGTTAAAAAGTTTTTTATCTATAGTTTAGGATTTAGCCATCCGCGCAAACTTGAAAAATTCGCCTGTGTATAATGATACCAAAGTTACCTTTTTATGAATGTTTCGAAACTTCATAATAATTAATAAATCACTTGTCAAAAAAACAACGTAACTTCGCCATATAATTAAGTACTTAGCCTTATTATGCTAAACATTATTATTCATAATTACTTATGTATATAAAGTACCCAAATGTGAGCACTCAGTATTCCAGTACAAGTAAATAAACATGTATCTAACCTACATAATTACAATAATTGCTTTGTTTATTTGTTTTTTCGACACACTTAATCTATTTCTCTATAGGTATATAGGACCTCCTTATTAACATAACCACTTTATCCTTCTTGTCATGTTATTAGGTAGGTAAGTACTCGCTAGCTTGTTGGTGATTTACATGCTAATTAAAAACCTCCAGAGCTTTGAGGGAGCTTTGCTTTGATTGGTACATACTTATACCTAACAAAAAAACCGTCCCGTTATTTAAACGTACCGTAGGCTAGCAAGAACGTCAACATACTTATTTTATACTTAACTAATAGGGTACCAAGATCATATCGATCCAGTTTTTGTATGACACCTTATAAATAAAATAAAAGTGTACTTAAACTTTAAGCGACACTCAGAGAATTTAAATTAAGTATGATGTAGGTATTTCGTTATAGGGGGATATTACTTTATTTTAAATCATATCTATGGCATAGATCTATGTGCATTATTATGTGAGCATAGAAAAAACGAATGAACCAATCTGTCAAAATTCTATAGACATCCTAGACATATATCAGTTACTTTTATTTTATTACATTAGCATCCCCCCAGTTTATATGTATTATCTATGGCATCCCCCCTTAATGGTAAATTTACAACACCTATGAATCGCTTATATGTAGACCTAACATATTAGGTCATATTAGGATAGGCCATAGCCTATCTATTTATTCTATCTGTGACACAAGTATCTAACCGAGGGTAAGTAAGTCGTTATCTACCGTCAACTAAATAATTAAATTACATTTGAAAGCTGCAGGCTCATTGCCAACAGTCATCGTAAACGAAAGGTCATTCAAACAACAAAATGTTTTACAAAACTTTCTGCTTCATTCTCTTCGCAATTTCTGGTAAGTTTTTATTTAATTATGGCTTCTAAAATAACTGTGCATCTACAAAATACTTCTTAATTATGTAGCTAGTTTCACAATAATGTTAAGATCTAATAGCGCAGCCATGCGGTTTTTTTAATAGACAAGTTTCACTAATTGAATAAGGTACTTACCTACTAAAATGTTATTACCACTTTTGCAATTTTTATTAGTAGGTAGGTTCAAACTTTGTTCAGTCATTTCATTTGTAGTGGCTTTGCTTTTGCCTATTAGATTGTAATTAGAAAAAAACTAAGTTGTATAATGCTACGGCCACATCTGTAGTTTAGTGCACTAATTAGTGCTTTCTAATAATGTCACTAAGCAGATGTGGCCAACAGGTAAACACATTACTAATGAAGTTAGACATTAAGCTATGAGTGTGGTAATTATATTGGTATTAACACTAACGTTAACCCAGATGTAGCCGAACCGTAATAAGAAACAGAATTTATAAAAGAAGTTTGCACCCTCCCAAACTATCAACAAATGCTGGCAACAAATTACTATAAATCTAACAGATGCCATTAAAGTGAAATTAAAAATAAACACATTTTATTTTTAAAGATTCTATATGGCGTCACCATTTTTCTGCGATAGGTTGCCAGTATTAAATTTATTACCTATAGATGTCAGTGCTATAGATAGATAGTGAAAACAAAGAAGTTACCAACTGCCTGCTACATTCCCGCAAAATGAGTAAAATTCGTACGAGATAAGTACCTACTGTTCAATGTAGCCTAGCTGCAAATGCTAATGTAATCGTATCATCGTCGAAATCTCATGGTAAGCGTGGAAAAAAAGGCGTTACGTTATCGTAACGCTACGTTTAAAAATGTGCTTTAGCCACAGATCACCCTCCGGTGTTAGCGTTGTTAACTTCAGAAACGTAAATATTTTGCGGATATTAAAATACTTACATGGGCACCTATCTAACTAGGCACATATCTATTTACAACTTTCCAATTGTTCGTCTCTTACGACCAGTATTGTCAAGACACGTGCCGCGTTTCAACGAATTGGACGAAGATGACCAGCAGCTGTACCGAGCCGCGTACGACACGCCGAGCTACGACCACGACGAGTACGACGAGTCGGATGACCTGCCTCTCGGCAAGCTGGACTTGCTCAAAGACGGCATGTGGGCGATCAAAGCTAAGCTCAAAGAGCTAAAGGCTTTCAATAAAGCTATGGCTGCGAACCTCCTCTCCACTAAGCTGAAAGTTAAAGAACTTGTGGCTAATAGTTTGGCTGTGAAGAAACACCATCATGTTGACGTGGAGAAGAAGAAGCCGGGGTATAACTATCAAGTAAGGCGCTTTTGATTTATGCTATCTTTGTTCTTTTAATAGGTATTCTACTCATCGACCTTGTACGTTTATCATAGAATGTTTGAACATGGGCAGTCCTTATGTGATACATTATAATGGTACTTATTATAAGCATAATCTTATATATTGATTAACCTTTCATTTGACAGTTTCTGACCTCCAATAGACAAAAACGTTCATTCTCAATTTGTCAGAGAGCGTATCCGTTTTTTTTTAATCACTAAAGTATTAAATCCGCTAGCCGCACTTTTTATTTTTTTCTTTCCCTATAATCCTTTATCGCACTATTAGGAACATAAACATAGAAACTATTGCCAAATTGGTCCAGCTGTTCTAAAGTGATGTGCTTACCAACGAACATCAACTGTTGTACCTAGTTAATATTGTTTAAATAGAAATAATATCCAAGGTGTAGATCTACACTAGTAATTTTTGAATGTCGGCATTGAACCGCGCTTCGTGCGTTCAAATATTTTGACGAGACCGAAACGTGAAATCATTGTTAGTGCCAGCATACCATGAAATCAGTAATCAGTGAGCAATTAAAGAGTCTCACGGCCCTTAGTACGAGTTTTGATTGATAGATACAAATAACAATCTTGTGATCAAATGTTTGCATACTTTTAACAGGAAAGCACGTTTCCGCTAAGAGTGCCGCTGTAAATGATTGGAAAGTTTCGACATGTATTTGATGCTATTAAAACTCATACTAAGCCCCCTGTATGAAATGGCTCTACCGCCATCGACGGTAGGTGCAATATTATGTAACCACGATAAGTTACAGATACCTACCTAAGATGCGAGGAACGCCTCCGCGCGAGAATACATAGATACAGAACTTTTTGAAAATCGAATCGATTTTCGAAAATCCCATTACTTTTTATTTTAAGCCATCGATAAAATTTGATTGATGTATCCTCCTTAGTATACAAGACAAATAAATTATAATTTATCGTAAAGGCATTGGCGGATTCAATGAATTAAATCTAATACTTACTAGTGAGAGCAAAAAATAAGTAGCCTAATCCGGAAATTTGTCCAATGCCATAATGCAGTGATTGTATGAAAACATAAAATAATAAATTAAGTAGTTGTGAATTTGCACTTACATACATACCTACCGGCAATTGTGAAATCCCTTTCGGATATTGTTATTTAGTATTCGGGCGTATTTTTTCCTGTTCATTACAGAATGCTTTTATTGTATTGAAATAGTTGATTGAACGGTTCTTTTTAATTTCCAGATGCCGTCATATCCGCAGTACAACGAGCCGCAGTACGCGCCGCCCTACGATCCTTACTACGGACACTGAATTCTCGTTTAAACATAGTTTAAGTGGATGTGACCTTTTGTAGATACCTTACAGTTCACGACCAAGATTTCTGGGTGTCCATGTACTGGCTGACCCTAGGCTTCAAGTCCACCATACCCGAATGTATTGGTACCAATCCTAATTGCGTCTGTTGGCAAATTTTACACTAAAACTGTCAGAAGTGACATTCACTTTGCCATTGCAATTCGATTAACAGTCGATTGAATGTGTTATTGGACTAGATCCCGGACTGCGCTGGAAGCATGAGTGTCACATCCAATTACCTTCCCACTTTGATTTAATATTGATTTTAATTAAATTATTAATTTTAAGCTCTCTAAGTTCCTGGTCATAAAGAATAAGAGTTGATTAGCATACAGTACTTACCTGCAACCGTGTATTTAAATGAATTGTTCTGCTTTTGAAATAAAATATTACTCTATGAAGCGTTCTTTGTGTCATCATAGACACGGTCGATTCGTATTATCGGGCGAGCCGTGTTACCGGGCACGTCATAAGAAAGTGCATTAATAAAATAAATTCTTAATTGTTAAGGTCACCAGTGCTGTCGAGCGGTGTAGTCGATCGTGGCGCGCGCGCAAGGCACTCGTGTACTAGAAGCGAATCGCTATTTCGTGCCGAATTCCGAACGAAAGGAGCTCGCTTAGTTTGCACCGAGAGTCTGGAGCCGGGCCGCCCTCTTTACTAACCGCCCCCCGATGTGCTGTATCAATTCAATTATTTCATTTCAACCTCATCGATAAGATGTTCTTGTTAATAATTCCCGATATTGTGGACATGTCATTATCGATACAATAGTACTAGCTGGTGTTATCTAAGGTGCGAACCCATTGTCCTGCTATACGAAATGAGTTACAACTTGTTATGGATATTTTTTCTGGTACGCATACAACTATTTCTATTTATCAACTTGTTAGATATAGTACCTATAAACAGAGTTTTTTGTTAATTCGCATAAAAACAGATTTTTTAATTTCATTCCTCAGTAAGCTAGTAGGTAAATATAAGTAGGTACCTATTTACTTTAAAAGTTCAAGAACCCAGAGCTTTTGTCTCGTGAAGCGATTCTAAGATTCTCACAAGGACTATGACCCTGAGATCTATCTATACACAGCTGTGCTGGTTATTCATACTGTTTCTAACAATAACTATTTCTATTTTATACAGTGTGACCCAGAAAGGACTTACCTATTACCTACTATCATTTGAACCTGCCCTTATTCAGCGCATTTGAATTATTATAAGAAGTCACAATTTTGATGTCAATAAAAAAAATGCTTACGAAAATTCTCAATCGCAATTTGGCAATTTTGCAAAGGACCATTTTGTTTTTGATATAGAAATTGTGACTTTACATAATGATAAGGGCGTTAAAGAAACTATTCATCTTTAAATATTTTATAGGTTGGTAATCAAACATATAGTCGATTCTGTATAATAGCTTGTATGTGGTGCTGGTTCTCTTGAATTGTTCCGCAAGGATGATACAATTGCCCATAATTTATTTATATTTTATAAAACAATCATATTACTATTATTGCATTCTATACGATTGAATGGCTTTACACGCATTGTTTAGAAATATTAGTCTTTATTGGTATTTCTAGTACTCACCTAACATTAACAATTAGCATACCGTGGAACAAAATTACAAACACCTTTTGATTAAGTAATGAAGCGTAAACATACACAGTCAATTTTATTATCCTT
Source organism: Pheosia tremula (assembly GCA_905333125.1). Classification (NCBI taxonomy): domain Eukaryota; kingdom Metazoa; phylum Arthropoda; class Insecta; order Lepidoptera; family Notodontidae; genus Pheosia; species Pheosia tremula. The sequence goes on along the minus strand of HG995404.1, from coordinate 4,495,559 downwards.
TTAATTGCATGTCACTGCACGCAAGGTTAATTTATGAAATTAATATACATTCACATGCATTCAATTACAGTTTCAGATATCTACTTAGATAATGCTACGGTTATATAGTTTATATTTAATTATTATTTTTACTATCTCTTATCACGTATTTTTTTTTTAGTTTTTAACTGAACTAATAGTATTATCAGCAAAGATTAATTAAATATACTTATGTACCTAACAAATAGTTACAAGTACCTACTGAGTGATTTGGAATCGAGTGGAACCTATAAGTAGATACCAATAATTGGTTCACTTCGCGTGATTTTCTAACGGCCTCAGGGATACGTAATGCTGAAAATTATTAGTGTATTTTTTCTGCAATTGCCTTCGGGCTAAGTTTTATATAATGAAACCAAGTTGACACTGTAAACAACGTATTCCTAATTACATACTACTAAGGTACCTATATCTTATCCCTTGATGATACCCTAAGCTTAATTGCAAGTATAGTGTGTCCCTTGATGATGACCAAAGATTATCGACAGAAAAAAAAACATATTTTTTAAAAGTTATGGGTTATTCATAATACGAAGGGTATTTAGAATGAAAAAAGAAAATTTAAAAACTGTATACGTACTAATTAAACGAGCTTTAGATTCATCCATTTTCAATTGTGGTAATTACTCAGGTACCCCCCTAGGAATTATTTGGATAAATCTAGTTACTAAATAACCTTTGATCAGTTAAAACGTAAACATCATACACGCATAATAAATGTCAGAGTGATCTTTAAGCAAACTGGATCGAACGCGCACACTAATTTCGTTTCAGTTGAGGGCGAAACGGGTCTAGAGTACTTCCTGATGTTTTTTTTCTACAAAATGGCACCAGGTAGGCGGCTACCCATATTTATAGCCCTGTCTACTATAGTTATTAAGCGTTAATATGATTTTTAATCGCCAGATGGCAGACGTGTCTGCTTCCTGCGATAATCTGAAGATAATAATAATGATATATGGATACCCTAGGCTTGCCGAGTAGCAAGGAGTCATACACGATGACCTTTCAGGTATGAAGCTCCATCGGCAAGATATATGCGAGGACCTTACTCGCAAGTGTCGTTAAATAAAAATACCGGTCTACCTGCAAATTTACTATAGTATGTAACTTTGTAGCGCTCGAGATATAGGCATAATTCTATATCATGTCCCGGAATATAATCCCTCGCCAATCAAGATTCATCAAAATTGACCCAATATACACACACACACACAGTATCACAGTAATAGGAGTAGTAGTAAGATAGATTTGTTTTAATTTTTCATAGAGCAAAGGATGACATGACATGATTTTTTGCATTGGTAATTTTTAACCCGGAAAAATGCACAGGGGTACAGAAAAGGACATAGAGAAAAAGGACATACTTTTTAATCGCGGGTAACACCGCGGGGCGCAGCTAGTTAAGAATAAAAGCTACATAGATTAACTAAATCAAATAACAGTGAAGTAAAGAAACAGAATGTCCTTAAGGCAATAAATTATCTCCGGCAAAGGCAATTATGAATACTCATTACTGTATTACATACCCTGATCGAAGGTACATAGATAATTGTATGTACCTTAGGACTGTGTGCAACATTTCTTTGTGCGGGATTGTCCTCAAGTTCTTTATCATGGGTGAATTTATTTGCATTCGAGTTTAATACCGCACGATCTGGTAAACCAGAACTGGTTTCCTCGCCTTGCGCTGCAAACCTTACATACTTAGATGGTAACAAAGACAAAGAATTGCTAAAATTAATATCTTTTTACATTCATACAAAGACATATAGGGAAGGATAAGTTGCTGGCGTTACAGAGATTGCACAATTACCTACTGTGTTTAGTAATAGAAATAAATAAACGCGTAACTTGAGGTTAGATTGTGTTTGGTATTCCCAGACATTTTACGGACCAGCTATACAAAAATAAATATTCCCAAATATCGCGATATAACTACGAACCCGGAAACTATACATACGTATCTACATTATACTACTTAGTTTTGCTACGTATATAAAAATAGTCGGCGAGTTCTAGATTATAGCCTTATAACTTAACTAATGCGTCTGCGTCATAACTAGAACTAACTTTTTGTTCGTGATTATATATTTTGTATCAAATTAATTATTAACGATGAACTATAGGAACTGTGGAAATAATTGCGGAAGACGACAATTATCGGGAAAACGCACTATCGGCTAACGAGCCGAAAGACTGCAATCATCCACTGGGCCCTTTTAAAAGTTTCCGAGAAGCCCCTTTGCACCCAAAACTATTGTGTATAGATACAATACAAGACCATTTTAGTGTATAGGATGAAAATACTATAACACAATATTGTCCGTGTCACGGGTGCAACAGTTGTGCGCGCACAGAGGTTCAATTAGCGCACCCTATAGTTATTAACCAGTATACCCGCTATCATATTCGCGTATTGTCCACGCACAGTAGGCGGCCTTCACTAGACACTTTTATCTAAAGGAACTCCCTTATCGTTTACGTTTCGCTTTTTTGAACTACTTGTCTATTGTTGTTGTCTATTAAATGACCTTGTGAGAGGCAGTGATAGCCAAGTTGGTAGAACGCTTGCCTCGGTAACGAGGATTGCAGGTTCAAACCCCGGCTCGCACCTCTTATTTCGGATTCGGATTTCATATGCGAATCTCATTTTCAACCATGATTATCACTTGCTAAACGGTGAAGGAAAACATCGTGAGGAAACCTGCATGTCTGAGAGAACCCCTCGAAAGATGTGTGAAGTCCGCCAACCCGCACTGGGCCAGCGTGGTGTACTATGGGGGACTATGAGGGAAGGCCCGTGCCCAGCAGTGGGACATTAAAAGAGGGCTGGAGTTATTATTAAATGACCTTGCTTGTACCACTTATTTGGTTGTCTATTAAATATCTCCAGACGAACCGCGAGCGTTTGCCTCGGCTGCCCGATTAGTCTGGGCACATCTTACAGATAATTTCTAACGTAAGACCGACTTGAACACATATGTCTTTTTGTTATCTTAATGTAAGTAAGCAGCACTAACTTATCAAACTTTAATCTTTAGTTATATTCTATAATTGACAACCTGATTAGCAGAGTCGGAAGTGACCCTGCTTTCTTCGCCAAGGGTCCCGGGGTCGAATCCCAGCTGGGCAACAAAGTTTTTGTGATGACCACGATTGTTTGTAACTGAGACTATGGCATGATACCCATAACTACAATTTTTACTTGGTTTGGGACTGTGTACACTTAGTGTTTGTCAAAAAGAAGTCTCACATTGCCGCTACTAAAGGAATATCTTTAAATTAATGTGCCTTAGAAATGTGGCCGCGTGTTCTGATTCCGTGTAAAGACCTATGTAATGATGACTGACTTCAAGGCGATTTTTAATACAATGCTTTTATTTACCTATGCATAGCACGCTCTAATAAGCAGAATAGTTATTTATCACAAACAAATCTCGAGCTGTTTTCAGTGTCTCGACTATGATCATTCTGTCTCAGTAGATCACGCGATGTCTCGACTCATGCAATACGGGTATCTGCCTACTCCTGTGAATTTATCAATCATACGTCAAAATATATAAAAGATATTGTTTCATTCAGTTTGTTCTATTGTATGATTAGGTCAGAGTAGCCTTCCTACGTTTAAATTATTACTTTAACTTCATCAGTCATTCAACCAAGGTCTTGTTCGGGCAGAAAATTGCAGATCTGCCCCCTATATAGGCACCAACAGTAGTTAATGGCAGTTGTGTAATAACAAAGATTGCCCAGAATCAGAACAACGACCTCGCGTTTGTAAAGTATATCAGATTAATTTCGTGTCATAGGTTTACATTTTGCCGTTACATAGTGACCTAGTTCTTTACATTTTACTAGCAGCTATACTGCTATATAGTGGGCAGTGCCCACACATTCGATTTTGGTTCTACCTGTGTGCTAATAGATTTCCCGGGAAGAAAATATCCTTTATTCCGCGGGACCCCATCGATTATCCAAGATAAAATGTATCTTTTATATATACCTACCTAATGCCCCAAGTTCATAAGCTATCACCATGTCCAATTTCTATAACATTTTCCATTGACACACAACGGACAGAATTCAAATTCCAATAATGGCAGATTGGATGTCAGTATCTAAAATAATGTACCCAAGTTTTTTTTCTCAAAACTCGATCAAGTTAGTATTAATATATGTAGGTATACTACCTATACCTATATATATATTAATATATGTAGGTATAGGTAGGTATAGGTAGGTAATAGGTACCTACTACCTACAACCTGGAAGTTCATGATGTTTACAATGCTCAGTAAATACCTTTGTATGTATGTAATTGGCTTATGGTATTGTATGGTTCCTAAAGTACATAAATTCAGGATTTGTATACAATCCGAACGCAACTTTATCGCTTAACTACAGGTAGACAAGCAAGTATATTAAAAACTAGCTGCACCCCGCGGTGTTGCCCGCGATTAAAAAATATGTCATTTTACCGGCATAAAAAGTAGCCTATGTGCTATTCCAGACTATAATCTATCTCTGTGCCAAATTTCATCCAGATCTGTTCAGCAAAATCAGCTAAATCGGCCCAGCCGTTCTCGAGTGTTAGCGAGACAAACGAACAGCAATTGATTTTTATTATATTGAAGATAGTATAACGAATAAGTAGCGCCAGCAAATACGATATCCTGTCATTAGCGCTAAGTACATTTTAATGTACTGATACACTATGATGTGTGTGCTTTTTTGTACAAGCTCGCAACCTTCACATGTTTCACTGTCACGGCGGCGCGGGCGCACGCGTGGCGCCCACCCCATGCGCGTGCGCTCATCGCCCCACTCCGCCTACAGCGTCTGCTCCTCTAGCCAAATACGATAGCATCTGCAACTTGATACTATGAACTTGTAGTACTTCATTAATGTCCCTTTTAATTATTGCTATATTGTTAAACGTGTTTCGGTATATGGTTATTTTTAACAAGTACCCAAATTAATCATGTACCTACATTAAATATCGATTACGCAATCAATAAGTACGCATTTTATCGACAACATTTATTCTTGAGGCCACATTAATTTTTATTCGCTTTTAATGTTGTTGTAAAGGCCGCGTTGTTTCTTCATAGCGGATTCTCGGCGGCTTCCGCGCGCCCCCTCTAGTATGCCGCGGCGACGCCCACTGCCAACCGCAAATCTATTTCCTCGCAATTTAACTCTTAATTAGGAATATAAATCAAACTACTAATGAAACTCTTATTATCTATTGATATATAACACCACTCGTTTCGCGAAGTACTACAGCTGTAAAATAACGTGCTATGGGATATACTTATTGCTGTGCCCAGCAAACCAACCCAAACTACAGCAAAATAACACAAATCACCTAGGTATTTATGTAAACGATAAATATTATATGAGCTATGGTAAGTAAGTACACCAATTATAATGTTTTTTTTTTCGTAGGAAATATCAAATATGTATTTGGATCAGTCATCAAATTCCCATAGAAATAATAATACAAAAAAACACTTATTTAATCTCACTACTTTGTGGCGTCGCCGCGAGACGCTACGAGGGGTACCCTATCTAGCCCATAACACGTATAAATATAATGTTAGAACTAGGCGATACTTAGCGTAAATCGGTTATTAAACAAATTGGGGAAGAGGCACCCACAACTGACACTTAGCATTATTATGGAATATCGTATCGTATCGTACAAGTTATTATTTTTTAGCCGATTAGCTGAATGTTGATCCCGGACACAGCACAAATTCCAAGAACGGCGTCGCCTGATGCGGTTTATAGTGCTCTTATTTTTTAAGTCCGCGGGCAATACTCTCCACGAGTACCTACTTATGACCATGTTTCACTATTTAATATATCAATCTCATTTCACATTTATTCCGCGCTCAACAAGTTAGGCGCCCACGTTTTTATCAGCAGATTCCATTGCTATCAAGTCGAGTTTTTGCTTCATTTCAATATTTAGATACTTCAATTTAATTACTTCAATCGACTACAAAAAATTGTTATCTTAGTACATATATGGACGTGTGGGTAAGTAACCATTTTTTGTGCAAACATCACATTGTGACATTTAAAGTACAACTATGTTGTAGGTAATCTAAACTAATAAAAGCGATTTATCGCCAAGCATTAATGATTCACTTATTATTACACATACATTTTATGGGTCAGTGTTAAAATCAGTGCAGGTAGTTTGGAGGCTCACTGTAGACAAATTCGAATAATGCTTAATAATTAAAGAAAGAATACATTAAACAATTCAAATTTTTTTGTTGACACTTTAAATTCCAATGAAAAAGTCGAGGTTTTCAGATTATCACTTGCAATTAGGTAGGTAATACCTGCGGGGTTAAATATACATATGCACTCAGAGACCACTGTTTGCCACATCTTACGATCCTGATACGAGTATACCGCATCGCTTGATCCACATTCATACATCTTTCATACATAACCTACGTAAGGTTAAGGGTACTACACATTTGCCGTTTATGTAAGTAGAAATACCATATACAATACATACCATATGCAAGATGGGTTTTCTAAGGCATTTACGAGGAATTACAGTTGTCAGCGTTCGCCCGAAGCAGAGCGAGCATTTGTCCTTGGGGAGTAAGACTTTAACAAATCCTGTAGTATAGACTTCAACGAGTGATATACCTTAAACGATGTCGAAAGGAATTTAATAGTTAAAAATCAGCTACCTTTAAAAAAGTAATCGGATAAAAGTGGAAACCAGAGGTCATCGTATCATAGATTAATGCGGTCCAGGATCCTGTACATATAGCGGCATTGTGTACAAGTCAATGACACACCCACTGGACTGCCTACTGGCTACATTTTTTATCACTCAGTCGCACTCTCGAGTTAAACGTGACCATAGTTATATAATATTGACAATAGAATTTATTTTATAATACATATACCTACGTACACTCACTTCAGTTGAAACCTTGTAATTAAAACTGGCCGTTCGCAATTTCCTTCATATTATAATATCTGCCGAGTGTATGCAATATCTGCTAACTGCCGACCTAAAAAATACGATTAGATTTATTTAATTATACTTATTATAATGCTAATGAATTTTAACCAAATGCACTGATGGAATGGCTCTCAAGAACGACTGAACAAAACAATGGTTCTCTTTATCCCTCTACCTGCTAGCTTTATAGCAACAAGTTTACCTGAACAAACTCAAATAATGTACATAGTCGTTTTGTGGTATATGTGGTGGAGGTGGGTAGTTGATAGTTATGTGTACTGCAGTGTACCTGTGTCTATTCCTTCGGGGGAATGCAGTCGGAATAGTGTACAAAAAGTATAAGCTTATTGCAGCCTTACTGTAATTATGCTGGCCGGTGCAAGTATCTGTACGGACATACTTAAATGCTATTTACCTACATCGATATATAAGTACCTATTTCATTCAACTCACTGAAACCGTTTTCACCAAAATAAATTTTATAAATCTTCTAAATTCTAACTAATTCATTAATTCATGAAATCTTCTTTGGCTATAAGGTAGGTTCCATAATACTACGTCCAAGCATAATTATAGAAATGGCCATAAGTCTGTCTCTGAAAACTGTACATTGAATGCATGACTTTATGTAGGTATATAAATGATAGAATTTTATTTATATATATATATATATATATATATAATGTACGATGTTTTATTAGACGACTGGAGCAATAAGAAGCTTTAGTACGTACTAATACTAGTAACAATTCTTGTTAATGTAATTATGTAACATTTACAAAGGAGTGCACGCGAGGGCCACGACGCGGAAACGTTAACACTTGGCAGTGAAAAAAGTTAACGCGCCAGCTCGCCTGACCTGCGAGATATGTGGAGCTGGTTTTGATACGAAGAAAACGATTATATTATATTTATATATTCGCATAAAAAGTGTTCTGCTTGTCCAGTTATTACTTGATCGATTAACATCTTATTCTTTCTGGTAGGTTCATTGTAGTTATAAATAATTCATTTGTTGTATGCAGGTGCTCGTTTCATTTTACCATCAATCCATAATACAACAAAGTGCATAAATTTAATCTGCAAATGAGGCTTACTATATATTTTTGGAGTCTAGAAGTTTTTAAGGAACATGGCAAATCTGTCAATAGATAAGTTATGTGACTTTGTTAGGATCTACGGGTACATCTGCTACTGACAGAACCTGCACTGTTCCCTTGTTAAACCAATAAACTGATGATTTAGTATGATATCAGGTAGATAGGTATAGGTATCTACATTGCTGTAGGATGTAACGTTACCAATCGCACCTCGAAGAACCCTTTGTCTATAAATAAACTTCTTAGATATTAATAAAATTGTTGCCTGGTTTACCTTTGACATTCTCGGTGAGGTGCAATTATAATAGACGTGTATATTATAGTGCGAGCTTATTATCTATAGATCATTTACCTTGGTTTATACAACATTTTTCCAGCGCACATTCCTCGACGCAGTTCGTGGAGCGGAATGTTGACGTGTTACGCTCTGTGCTTTCATGGCAGCAATCTATTTTACATAACAGCATTAAACTTTATTATATCTAGTATTAAGTTACAATAAAATTACTTATTCCGAATTATTTACTCATCACGCATGCTCTTATAAGCAATGTTTTTCTGTTATTACAGATCGTTCAAGCCTTCGCAGCGTCGCTCCCTATACAAAAGCAGCCCGACTCAAGCGTCGGCAGCATCACTTCGGAACCTGTGGTGAACTCTCGTACCGAACCTCAAAATGAGAAAGTCATATCTGTCAGAATAACGTCATCAGTGGCCGTCGGGCGCGGCAGAGGCAAGTCAACGAACATACCTGCCAACCCCACGCCTGATTTTAACCTCAATGAATCCCCAAATAACACTTCTCCTGTGAATGAACAGTCGACGCTTTTATCGACAACCGAGGATAACACTCAAATGTCCACAACTGAAATACCACCGAACCTTATAGGTGCGAATATAGAATACATAAAACAATTAAATGCGAAGAAAGAATTGAAAGAGCACACAACAGAATCAATTCATCCCTTTCAGTATACGGTGAAAAGTCAACAAACTAACGATAATGAGCCTTTATATGAAGAGTCTTATGAAAAACTTGATGAATACGATGATGAGATGAAGTATGTTCCGTTAGCAAGGAAAATACCGTCCACCGCAGATGGCAATCAGATTCATCAAGGAAACATAAATGATCCCCCTCTCCCAAACTCTGACAAAAATCACCCTGCGGAGTATGATACTCCAAATAAATCCATTAAGCTAAGTGATTTATTGGATGATTCAATGACTGGAAAGCCATCGACATCGAATTATGAGGATAGCAAAAATGACAGCAATGCAACAGCGCTACCGATTGTAGAACAACGCACGGAAAGAAGAGATATAAATAAATTAACCCCAGACGGTACACAACTCTTTAATATTAATTATCAATCCGACGACTCTATAGCGGAATCTTCTATAAAGTCTGTCGAATTCTTAAAAACCGAGGAGGGTATTGCAAATATTCCAGAGACGGGAACAGTGCCATTACCGGGCCCCTCACAGAACTACATCCGAGATCGTAGACCTTTACACCGAGAGCGTAGCAGCTCAAGATTAACAACCGTGAGCTTTAACATAGTGCACGACGTACCGAAATCAAAATTAAACAATAACGAGGCGGGCGAACCCTACACTACGCAGGGGCAAGCCGCAGTGAGCCAGCAACAATTCTACAATCCACCTAAAATCTATAGCCAACCGGCGCAAATATACAGTGAGCCGGCAAAGTTTTACAGCGAGCCGGCTAAAATCTACAGTGAGCCAGCTAAGATTTACGGTGAGCCGTCTAAGGTGTACAGCGAACCGGCTAAGATATACAGTGAGCCTGCAAAATTTTACAGTGAACCCGCTTCTTTGCATCTTGACCAGAATATTCCTCCAAGAGATCCCCCAAACTATTCTTCGTGGCAACAACGCTCCCGACGGCCTACCTCGGATACCACTGTACGTACTACTCCCCTAACAGCAGCAACAGGTTCACCTGACATTACGAGATCACAAATGGAACATCAAGCAGAGAAAAATTATGAAGTGGACGAGAAAGTGAGCATTCAAACTGACGGCCGAAGTCACGGGGTACAAGAAACTACAACCGAAAAATGTAAGGAAGATAATTGTAAGGTGGGGTATGTGGTTGAGGGAAGGCAGTACAAGAAGTATAGAGTGGAGGAGAGGACCCCGGACGGGTTTCTAGTGGGGGAGTACGGCGTGGTGCGGAACGAGGACGGCGCGCTGCGCGGCGTGCGCTACACCGCCGACAGCGACGCCAGCCCGCGCCTCATCCAGGACGCGCTCATGAAGTTCCTACAGCTCTAATAGGTAGATTAATTAAAACACGCTCGTCTGGTCTAGATCCAAAATAAAATCACGCATAACTTACTTGCTCATTTAATTAAGTACATACATACATTTATCATAAATTTCCTAATGAATAACCAACAATGCAAGGGCAAAGTACCTACATGTTAACAATGATTATTTATTTTTAAGACTGACTGATTACGCCTAATTAGTAATGCAAGATTCAGATTCAGATTCATCCAGATTATTCCGGTTTATATTTTTTTTCCTGATTCACGAAAGAGGACTGTTACTCACATAAACACCGTCGATCTGTCAGTTTTTAGTTATAATTATAAATTACTAATTAGTATAGAATATTCCGACATTCGCTCAGAATAATTGTGGTGCCATGCGTCGCTGTATTAGACGAAATGATAGGTACATAGTTGCATACTCGCTCACGCTAACTTAACTTAATTACTTAATAATAAAATGTATTGTACATAAAGGTAAGTCCACAATTTTGTGACATTATTAGTAAATATTGATGAATTGCTACACTGTTTTCTTTACTTAGCTCCTTAACAAACAACGTTACTTAGGTCCCTGCGTATAGTGGTAAAATTAACTAGGGATAACTAACTTATGTACGCATTCGTAATAACTAGAATGAATAATAATATATTCTGCGATTCTAGAAATCTTGTTCATCATAGCCGTTTCGTGTGCTTGTAAAATGATCGAAATTAAAGATTTTAATTTGTATTTTACTTTAATATCTGAGAGCAAAGCTTAAAATATTGTTAAGGAAACAATAGAGTTACAGAATTAATACATAGCATTTCATATATTTTCAATATTTTAAATGATCGATTCTAGCTTAAAAGTAGTATACTCCTCATCGCCCTTTTTAAGATATTCACGAAATTAATTAATAGAGGTGCAAGTAATTAACTTACTTGTAATTTTAAATATTTGTTAAAATGATCACCTAAATAAAAATAAATAAAAGATAAAATCAGCTGATTAATTTATTCGATTCTTGTTAATATCAATTGTCTTCACTCATTATATTTAATGAAAATCTAAAGTTAGTAAAACTAACTAATGCTTAAAAGCTAGACTTCTCTTTACCGAATAGTTTTGGTTAAAATTACCCCCCAACTGTGATGAGTATGCCCATCTTTGGTTTACTTCAAAAAGTAACAATGCTTGCTTATTTATCCCTCAACAAATCATCCTGAGATATAATTGTGGTCAGGTTTGATAATTTAGTACTTTTATATCCATAATTATGTAATCATATTTCCAAAGTTTCAACATTTCCTAATCTTAATACTTTAGGTACTTAGATGAAATATGTTTAATAGAAACACCTAACTAACGTCAACTGTCAAAACTCCGTGCAATAACAACAATTCAACTGTTCGTGGAAGCACATCAAATAAATGAAACAAATGATCATATTATTAGTCGGCAGTGGCTAGACAATCGTAGGTACGTGTACAAATCTGGACAAATTAGGTACCAAGAGACCTGTCTCTATATCATTGATAAATACTCGTTCATTGAAAAATTTTTTTTTAATTTTAATTTAAATTAGCTAACCCTGTGTTGTTGTGTCCAAGAAGTACTATTCTTGGACACAACAACACAGGGTTAGCTAATCATGTATTTTTTCAATGAACGAGTATCATCTGCAAATGGCGAGGCACAATGACATGACAGATGACAGCCATCGGATGTCAAGGCACCGCGACCGTTTGCCTTGCGAGGGTGCGCTGTCAGTCTGCACATTGCTATTGATAATATAATGAATGAGCCACCGAATCTGCACACGTCAACTTGCCCATGATATGATATTGTACCAAACCGCTTTGAAAGGCGTGGTTCACCTTCACTTCCGTCTCTTAGTTGTAAAATTATATTATTAACAGACCACATTTCAGTACCACGAACGTATGTAACTACAATATACAATGTTAATGACTATAAGTACGTCATACTTATATTTATTTGCTAACCATGATTAATATTATACGTCAAAAATGGATAGATTTAGCTCAATAAAAAAACGAGTTACGGGTACAACTATGTTGAAAATTGTTTAAAATTTGAAAAAGCCTAATGCAAACTCTTATATACCAACACTATAAACATAGAAATATATTGTTAGTGTTTGTAAGCATGAAGACATGCCATGTCGTGGGCTCAGACATGTAGAAAGAATGCCGGATGTGAGAATGACGAAACAGATTTAAATGCGACATTGAAGGACGCAGGTTGGATCGACTGGGTGTATTATCAGACGTCATTTATGATCATGGAAACAAGACTTCATTTGAAGGCATACAATTAACCAAATGAAGGGGCCGCTCCCGGAAAATATGCCAGAGCAATGACGAGTTGAGTATTTTTTTTAACTTTAAAATAATCGAAGGAAAAAATGCTTAGTATGTGTGTATTAATAACTTTGTAAAAGGGGTATAACGCTTTAAAAGTTTTAAAATTAACTGTGATAGATATATACAATGACGTCGATAATATACCTAGACAATACCTAGATTTAGCACACATACGTATCTGCGAAAAAGATTTATCTAAATACAGAAATAATGTTTCTTCCAAGTAGGTAGAAGTAGATGATATTACGGCATTCTCCTCTTCTTGTGAGAGATAACTCAGAAACGTGGGTAGCCGACTAATAATCCGAAAATTTGCCCTGGTCCTTATCTTACAACTACTGCCAAATATATCACAATTGATAATGCAACAACTTAATTGTAAACACAACGACATATCCTAATAAATATTCAAAATTAGTAGGTGTATGTTTTAAATTGATTACATAGATCAACAAGTTACAAAAATGGTATCATACGCACACAGATGCATACCTACATACAATTCCTACGCACAAAGTTGTGTCTACATAAGCAGGTGCACTTACCGTCTGCTAACCGTTTCAATAAGTCGTCAAATGCAGACCAAATACTTAGGCGTGTTGGTCATTGACTTAATAATATACTACTTAGGTAAAAGTTTTTCTTCGGCTAACGCGTGTAGTGTCAACGTGCACTCAAGCCAATAGAAATCGGCCCCCTTATTACGTATATTGCCGAGCCTAACGATAGCAAAGCGACAGCAATAATCTCGCAATAATTGCTTTCAAATCGCAGATTTGTATGGCGTCGCAGCGCTACGTAATACGAATTAGCAATTTAAAAGCAAATATTGCGCGATTACTGCTATCGCTAGGCTATTGCAAGTTACGTAATCATGGGGCGGAACTAACATAGATGCATTGCATGTAATGGTAGCGCCTTCCTATAAATATTTGTAAATAGGCTGAAATATAATAATAAAAAAAGCTGAATATCAAAATATTTTATCGACGATATGTTCGCTTAACTCCATTAATATGTTATGTATTTTGATGTATTTAATCGTGTCAAATACCTTTTTGCATCGAAGCTTGTAACTGAATACCCGACTGAGTAATCAAAGATAAATAACGGTATATTTGATATATACGTATGTATATAATGACTAACATTTTTATTCTAACGATATAATAATATACTTACTCTTAATGATATAAAAGAAACCCAGGACATCTCAATGTTACATCATCTTCGTAACAATCAATAACGAGTGCCTTAAAAATCAAGCTTAATTTGTTTTGGTGCGAAAGTCATTTGGGGTAGCCTATATGTCGAGCAGTGGACGTCTTTCGACTGATGGATGGACAATATTTTGGTGCAGCAGAATATTTTTTTGTTCAATGCTCTAATCTTTTAAATTTGGCAGTGATACAATATCTATAAACCATTCACGCTACCCAGCTCTCTGCACCTAAACAGCATAGCACACCGAAAATTCAACACGTTGGATTTGTATTAACGACCTTCCTACCTTAACATAGGTACTATATTAAGTAGCATATGTGGTATGGGTAAGTATTCAACTTATTGTTAGGATATGGTAACTTTATTTTAATAATAACTTAAAACATGCATTTAAGCAGTAGCGAATCAATGCCGTTTAAAATATTAATGCAGCGATGTAGCGGGTTATTTATGAAACACCACAACCGTCGACATTTCATTGAAACCACGGTTTGGAATACATCTTTACCCCGAAATTTATACAAAGCTTACAACGATCTATCAATGGCTTACAATAGCACGTTCTAAAAAATGCTTTGTAATTCAGTTTTGAATGGATTAAAACATATATGAATTTGGGGTTTGTATTTGATAGGCTCAGGTGCAATATAAAGCCCTTGAATTTCGCTATTGCTATGATACTGGAGGACATTAATCGTAGGTCTCAGACTCCTGCTGCACCAGCTTGAACCGGCGAGGACTCTTCACCGCCACGGAGCCGTGCCCCTCTAAAGAGAGCCGACCTTTCATTTGAAGATATCTATAAAAAAACAAAGAGTCTTAAGTTACCTACTCTAAACCACAATCGTATTTTTTGTAGTCTAATCTATGTTGTTTTTTAATATCTTTAACGTTCCACGAAGTTCTTGTACTACTTATTGTTCATTCGACACGAATCCGGGTAAAATCCGGTATAAATTAGGTACCTAAAAGGATGTTTGCGCACTCCTTCATATTCGGTTCAAATCCAGTTCAAATACATTTCCACGGATAAACTTTTTTCAGATCTGTTTGTATTTTTTTATTTACATGGGTTTATTTATTACTTTTAAGAGCCGACATATGGCCACAATGACACCGATTGAAATTCAGTTAAGTGCTATGGAAGCTTCATAACAAACGCCATAGTAAGAATATTATCGCGAATTACTGCGCCTTTGCAACCAGCGACACACGAATTAAAACATGGGCTAGAAATATTTTAAAATTATAGCAATACCTACTTCGTATGCTTACAACATTGCAATAACCAAAGCCGGCTGCAATGCAATCTACCTATCATCTACTTACAAGAAAAGTTACCACGTAAATTAATCACAACAACTTTAAAAACAGGAAGGATATTAATATTAGTTCCTTAATATATTCATCCGCGACTACCTACTTCCTAATAAATTCGTCCAATACTCAAAGAAAAGCATTACGTTGGTACGCATTATAAAACATGTTTGGTCACGAACTAGCGATAATCTAAGATAATTAAATACTGACTTAGCTCTCGTCATTTTCATATCTTCATGTCACATCCATTGTTTTCTTTATAATGTGTTATTGCTGTTAATTACTTGACATTCGCAAAATACCCGCTAAGTTGTGGATGAGGATACATTCATATCCATTTTATTTCATCGTATTTCATTTCGTAGAGAAGGAAGAAAAATATACTTAATTACCTCGACTAAACCCTTGAATTAAAATATTTTTTATATAACGTCAATTGAACTCGTACTCGTATATCATGAAAAAGGGATACGCATATATATATCCATATCTTGTAGGCTCAAATCTATAGTTAGTTATGTTTCCCTCTGTTTGTTGGTTGGAGCCATACATTGGCTGCTGATCATTACGGCAGTGTGTTTGGGGTGGTGTGACGCAATCATTATCCTCCCCAGAATACCAGGTTTCAATTGGCAAGTGTAATTTAACTTATTGTTGATGAAATTAGGTCTAGTTCTTTAATCTAAATTATCGCCAGCCCGTGGCCAAATGCACTGTATAGAATTGATAGTTGTCAACGCCCGGTGTCCTTGTAATCGCGACATTTCCCTCACAGCTGTCACGGTCCAACTTATAAAAAACGACAAAGTAATAAATAAATGCAGTAATACCTTTTAATAAAACGACACACAAGCTTCGTCGGACGCTGCTGCCATTCGTCCAATACCTCCTTGGGAGCTAGCACCTGTAACAATAACATAAATATGTTATTAATAATAGAATGTGTATTTTGTAGTGAAAACAGACACACACTGGAATGCGATTAGTAATAACATACAGGTGTAGTACAAGTTTATTCATAAGCTAGCCGTATACTTTAAAGTCTACATACGTAGACTTAGGTTCGTACGTTCTCTAGGCTAACCGTACCGTACCGTACCGTAAAGTCTACGTACGTTCTCTTTGTATGGAAGATTTTACATTTTATAAAATACCGACCGCTAGATGCACTGTTAAATTTGCCATACAAAATTACAAATACGCAAACTCTGCAGTAGCTCAGAATACCTAACCGTAGCACTATCTCAACGTAATTGTATCATTATCGTGAAAGTACCTTTTTAACAGTCATTCTTGTTTATGATATCTGTGGTGTGACCTGGACGGTAGACGCTTACGCTACGTAAATAGATTGTATCTACTGGCACCACAAACGTCGGACTGTAGTCAATATTTCTTTTTAATTTTGATGTCTGTTCTTTAGAGATAGTTGTTCTGTGTAAAATGTAGTGACCTGATCGCCCTTCAGCCTGTCCAGCAGCGTGACGCAGATGACGGCGGCCTTGATGCCGGCGTGGTGCGTGAGCGCCGCGAACGCGAGCGACTCCATCTCGATGTTCACTACGCCCGAGCCGTGGATACTCTCCAGGTATTCCATCTTGTCTGCCTCCGTGAAGTCACAGAACGCGCCATCCAGACGACCCTGACCTTTGAAACAACAATTTTGAAAACCAAGTTTAAAGTTATTATACTTATTATTCATATTTTGTGACCGCGACCAAGGTTTTCTTGCCATATATGGTAAGATATTATAGTAATGGCAATCAAGTAAGTAATTGGGACATATTTGGCGGTAATGTCACTCAAACTACGTAGTAAAAATCGTATATACAAACTAAACGCGCCGCAACAAGGTTGAGATCACTTATTGATATATCTATACTCATAGTACCTAGTGCAATAAATAAGAAGTAATCTTAAAAACAAACGATTTTTTTATAACTTTTGGCCTATTGAATAAAGATACGACCTTCTTAATGTTTTTAATATCGACCTCGTCCAATTGTCAACACAATCCATTTCGCATTGCACGGGCAAAGTTTTGCTCAATGAAGTTATCGTGATGATAAAGGTTACTACAACATAACACAAGTGCGTATTGCGTTTAGAGATAAGACATCGATTGTTATTATTTATGCTTAGAACTTCCTAGTGTGGAATAAACATTCTTCGCTAATCATACCACAGTATTAAAACTCTATAGAATTTTACAAAAAAAAGTTACTCAAGCCTACAATGAATAAAAATTATTGGTTAATTCTAGCTTATTACTCTATATTATTTGACTTTACCTCGATTCTCAATTCAAATTATGACATTTGCTACCGTTACAAAATTCACCATTACCTAGTCCCTTTACTTACGGAATCACCCCGTAGCAAAAGGATAATGATAATAATCGCCGGGTTTTTTTGGCGGGAAGTTGAACCGTGAAGTTGTCAGTTTGGTATTATTTCCAAAAAATGTGTTTCTTTGATAAATAATGTGTAAAAATCGCAGGGGCGGATACAGGGGGGACAATGGGTGCAACTTCCCACCGAAAAGTCCTGAAGTACTTTATTGCGACTACTCTTTTTTTTTTCTGAAATATCTCTCAAAAGTTAGCCAATACCCTGCCCTAATGGAAATTGGTCCACAATATCGTAATTGTTATCACACAATTCTTCCAAAGGTCCGATTTTAGCTCGTGTAACAATATAGATAGACACACTATTAAAAAGGCAATTAGGTACCTTCGTAAAAATCGTAGGTGCACATGGTCTTCCCGGTCACAGTCTCGTAAGGATCCTCTGGGTCGGCCAGCGCCTTCAGCTCACGCACCAGCCGCCTGTCTAGTTTCGCCGGCCTCTGGATGATTTTACCCAACACCGTCTGAAAAAAAAAAAAAAACAATAACATCCTCCATTCAAGTGACTATCAATCTCATCAAGTTTTTTTTTTCTCCCGCTTTGTAATGGAGGGAAGTGGATAATTTTCTTCCTACTCCTCCTATTGTTATCTTTAGATTAAATTCGTGCGGGTTCCAAGACCATTAACTCTATCCCGAGACTGGCCGAGGTTCAAACCTCGGTGTCATCATGGCACACCACTGTAGATCCTGGCTTACAGGAGTAGCAGTGGTGGGAGTGTGTGGCGGGCCTAGTCCATTTAAAAACATCCTCCATTATTGTTGTCTTTAAATATTTAATTTCTATATCGATCACATACGTTAAAAGTACCTTTACATTAAATAAGATACAAAAAGAATTGTTGTTTTACTATTAAAAAGTAGGTATATATACACAAATTCTTTTTGTAACTTAAAACGTTAGTTACCAGGCAAAATGTGTAAAACAATTACTCATACTGTTTTAGTTGGGAACACCCTGGTGTATGATATTTGCCAAGTTTATCCCGTTCAGCAAAATTCTAGTTCAATCCACATTATGAACAACACAGTCATTAACTAAATTTTATGTCTGTCTGGGGACTTTGTAGCCGGAGAGAGATTTTTATAAAAATAATTTAATACAAGCCACCAGAAAATAACAAATACTACCTATAAAACTTTTCTAAGAACGATAATTATTTTTCGTGACCTTTTATGTATGTGGATGAAGTTCGGTATAAGGGGTATATTACACTATCATGACATAGATATACTATAGTATTAGTATACCTTATAAATGTGATCTAGACTTGAACATACCCATGGTTATATGTTTAAGGTATACTACCATATCAGAACGATCATCTTATATCCATTTTATTATGACGTACCAGCTCCAGCACGTTCCTCAAGGCCCCGTCGACTGCCTCCTCAGAGATGATGACGGTGCCGCCCTCATAGCCAATGCCGCCGCACGTGCCGATTCGGAAGAACACCGGGTCGCGCACCTTCGCGTGGTACATCAGCTTTATGACCTCGTGCAGAAGGATGCCCACGGACGGGATGCCCATGCCATGCTATACCATTAACAAAAAACACAAAATCTTTAGACAGATTGACAAAACCAACAGGGACAAAAATCATCAGTTCCACTGATATTCATTTTCCTTCTACTGTAACCAAGATGAAGCTTCGATTCAATTTGAAATGTTCAGAAAGGAAAGGTGCATGTGCCTCTCCAAAAGATTGTAGCGTGTATGATCGCGATCTTTGCTTAGATTTCATAAAGTTATGTTAGCCGCCCTTGCTGTGCCAACTTTATATCACTCACTCTAAATCACGAGACATTTCTGTAGCCTACACCAAATGGTTTTCCACTAGGGACCTCCCAAACAAAGCTAGTCTAACTAATTACATAAGTGACAAAAATATGACAGAATTTTACAAGATTTTAATAAATTAAGGGTCGATAAATTTAAGTAATCAGAAATCATATAAATCCAATCTGTCATCATGTAAATTTCGAAAAAAAACTCCTGTTGGATATTTCTCCCTGCCGCAACATGCAAAAATTGCTTCACAAAAATTGCTGTTAAAGAAGAATGAGGCTGATCAATCATAAGGCAGGTACTCTGTTTACATGAGATGATTGCAGATAGGTCCCTCTAGACATCAATAACTTTTTATCATCCGTGAACAGACAATTAGACCCAAAACAAATAATAATCACGATACTGTACTTTATATTTGCATCGCACTGTGTATGCAATAATCGTGCTAAAGTGCAAAATAATCATCGGAGAACATTATGCCAATTAATACGTTAACTAATGTCAATTGAACATACACACGGCACTGTTCCTGTACACACAAGTACCTATAGGTATCTCAGGATTGACTGCCGCGACGTGAGCAGGCACTGCATGCACTCGTCCATTTGAATTCTACAGGCAGGTATTAATTATGTATTGAATATTGATAGTAGGTCGGTCACTATGAAAATAATTATTCTTTTTCTGTTTCTATTGTGTATTGAGATAGCTTCTATTCCACTCTGTTATGGATGATTATCGATATCGACACGGAGAGATTGTCATCTGCCTTCTGAGACCCAACTAGTGGAACAGAGTGAGAGTATTTTTCAAGTAAGAGAATTTTTCAGGTTTCTGACACCAGAAGCTTGAAGCATTCTGAAAAATAACGATAACGGCTATCAAAGAACTAGAATGACCGCGCCGGTGAGCTTAACGCGTCTTCAAGAGCAAGGAGAAATTATGTGTTTAATAAATATTGGACCTCTGTTATGTCTCGTAAATAAACAAAAATAACTAGTTTATACGGCTGAAATGGAGAACTATCTAAATATTAATATATTTATTGATGCTTTATGGAAGTACTGCTGGCCACATCTCCATATTACAACTTGATCGATTGGACACAGTGACGCAACAGTACGCACGCTACTCCGAACGTAATGCAAACATACCTAACGCAATATAATTGCATCTGCGCATTGATTGCTTTAAATTGGAATGATCAATATCGAAATGCATTGTATTTAACGATTCCTTTCATAATGGAAATAAAATTGTAACAAAAAATTAATAATGATCATTGGAAATGTGATCCGCACATGAATCCCAAAGATCCCAGAGGTGCGAACTAGGTTTTGGACTTGCACACATGTGTTCAAAGCGATACTTCGACCGAATTGACTATCGCTGCCTAAAATAGCTATATTGCAACATTATATGTATTTACTTGACTCAATAGAATCAAAAGTGTTGAAAAATAAGAGTCAGTAATTACTTATTATGTGTTATAACAAATGTTGTGCCTTCCTTATTATTATGCAATTCGTGGGGGACGCGAGGTGAATGCGTAAATATATGTTTCTATAAACGCATATACTTAAGACAAGATCTGTACACAGTCGCATAACAGCATGATTTGTACTTTTTTACGGAAACGAACATTTATTTTAGTTCATTGACCATCTAGGACCATTCAGTAATGAAATTGTCCTAATTAATTGACCATGTACTTTTGGTAGAGGGGATGGTGGATGGGGATGGAGGGGGTACTGCCCTTTTAATCCTCTATGTCTTAAACATTTAAAGATTGAATAATACTTACACTTATGCAAAGTACTGGTCCTACTTTGTACATGGAGTATCTGTACGAGAAGTGGCTGATGTCCTGGAGGGTGGTGCCGCAGGGCAGCTTGTGTCCTATCTCCGCCATGATCGTGTATGCGAACTGCTCCATCCGCTTCGGAGTTCCGCCCATGCATACGAACTGTACAGACACGATAGAGTCTGAAGATATACTTAAAAACGACAACAATATAGTTTTTTATGTTTTCAATCAGAAAATGCGTACTTGGTATTTTGTTTATTTATTCAGTTTAATGAGAAATTATACCTATAAAATAATATAAAACATCCTATCCTTACCCTTAAGCATTCCAACTAAATCATTGTCTATATTCATCCGCAAACAAATTTAAACTTGGGCAAGAATCTAGAAGATCATTCAGCGCAGTAAGGGTGCGAGATACAGGCAACATAACTCAGCAACATTAGCAAGTGGGGACGGCAACCATTGTTAGGGGCTGCATTTCAGTACTTTTTTTACAACTTATAACGTCATTATCTATAAAATCTAATCCTGAGTATGTTTCGAGCATTATGTAACTGAATAATCAGAACTTATGATTTAATATCAGAAATATATTAAATTGAATAATAGTCAACTGCGCTAGCCATTATAAGTCTTCTCTACCAACGTCTCTACCGTGATTATGTGGAAGACGTCAACTACACTAAGCTGATTGATTTCTTTACATATGTATGACCTGTAAATATTCAGCGCGTGGTGTCATTTATATCTAGAGTCAAGAATAGATTTGTAATTATTATTATCTTAAGGTACTTCATTAGCCCAGCATCATTATGTAACAAACACCTACTGGGTGGATTCATAAGTAAGCATTCGTTATCACGGAGGCTCTTGTATATAAAGAGGATTTATGTTACATTGAATGTTCTAGTCTTGGTAATAAGTAGGTATGTTTAGTATATATAAGTATTTTATATACTTATAACTTAGCAATGTTGTGTTCATTTAGATAACTTTTTCACTACTTAAGCTTATATTTCAGTATAGGGGAATTACGAAAAGACGAATGCCATAATTTTCCAAGGCGAGAATTGTCTTTTCGTAATCAATCCTAGTCTCGGCGTAAATGGGATCAAACCCAATTCATTGTACGATACCAATTATACAAGCGTTGTTTAGTGAGGGTGCATACAGTTGGGTTGTTCGTGTGGCAATCTTTATTTGTTTACCTTAACATCGCCGAACATCTCGACGAGATCATGCGAGCCGCTGCCTAACGCCAAGTGGTACAAGATGTCTTGGTCCATCAGCTCGATGTTTGGGTTCCGCAGTCGCACCGTGCCATCCGGGTATCTGGCAAGCAATGTACATCATAATAAGTACTTCTACACTTATACATTAATAGAAAACCCCTTAATAGAAAACCCAATACCTATCTTCCTTTTGCTTAAGGCTATGTTTGTATCTCTTTTCTCCTAGATGTTTGCTAAGAAAAGTATAAGTTTAACCCTTGATGGTGTGTTATTCGTGCTCTTCCAACCCTGTTTAATGGAATTGGTAAACCCTGGGCCGTAGCCTAGAATTCACTACATGTCAGGTCGATCTGGACCAGAGATAATAAGCAACAACAACACTTATCTACATTTTTAACTGTGTAAGGAATGAAACCTATCCAACTACTTTGTAGAAGTTGGGGTGATAATGGACAACTTTTTAAGATTATGATGATAAAACTCGATGTCTCCTGACATTTGATTTATTAAAAGTGTCTATCGCGTGGGTAACATATGTTTACACAAAATAGCGACAATAACAAAATCGTATCAGCTGCTTATAAAACAATTGATGCTATTCTTTTCATTGGTTACTTTTGTCTTATTAAGTATTAAACCGTAACAACCTAACACTATCTTCCTCCACGCCATTACGGGGCTCATTGTTCCTAGTTTCCTCGAATTCTGTTTCGTAGAATACCATCCTGTGTGGGTGGCGGTGATTGCTGGCGTGCTGCGGGGAACTCCGCAGGGGGTTCCTCTCGCATTCATTGCCGAGATGAGATGAACTACTCACTACGTCCACTTCGCCGTTACACGGCATCTTGCTGATGTTGATTTCGAGATCTGGTTAAAAAAATTAATAAATTATATTCAGGTAAGAAGTACCTACCCAGTTTCTAAGAAATAAACTATTCATTGTAATCCCAAATAAGTTGACATATCTAAATGTTCTTAGCGTTGCACCGTTATCGTGGCAAGGAGTGTATTTATTCGAAAGTTATGTATTACGAGGCGAGGCTTCGACCTTCGTTTTACTATCACTGGCCTTGTACTGAAGACGTAACTATCAGCGCAAATTTATTTCGTTGAACTTAATTGTAGAAGATTGTTCTAAATTGGCTGGAATTACATCACAATAACGAATCAGTAAGTATCATAGGTTATCGAACTGTTTTTTTTTAGTTGTAGCTAGTGATTGCTAAGTACTAATAGCAAGCAAGTAGGTACGCTGTTTGCAAACAATTTCACCAAGGTCGGTGCTGACGCTAATCAGTTTTGAAACAATAAGAGTCTGTTGCACAGTTAGTGGTACACTCGATCCACATCTTGCTTGTCAGTATTTTTATGGGCCATATTTAAAATAAGTTATGGCTTTATCGGTAAGTAGACATAGACTCTAAATATTATTTATTATTATTAAAAATTTAAATGTTCCTTAGAAGGTAATTGTAATTATACCTACCATCGGTAAGGAACGTTCTTATTTGGTTCATGAAATAATTTTTTTCAACGGATACTTTACTATGATTGTGCAAAATTATTAACTGATCATGAAATACTTTAGTATAATAGAGCCACAAGTCACAACCTATTTCTTCTTTCCTAACACCTTTTGATGAAAAAAATGGTGTGAAAATACGGGCGGAACTACGAGAACATTTTTGTTGTAGTTGTAGATGATAAAAAAATTATGATCTATATGCGTTTATTTTTATAAAAAAAAATGTGTACTCACCAAACTCCAAAACACTATTTATAATTTATGCGTGCAAACTGAAATGAAATTGATATTTAATTTATTTTATTTATAAAATCACTCGATAACACGACGCGCCGCGCACTGAACAAATGAAACGTATTGTTGGATCAACTTTCCAAAGGCGAATAGCTAGCAGCTAACGGTTCATAATTCACTCTTACCAGCTTGCTGACCGACACAGCCTTTGGTGGATTTAAATAAGTAGAGTCAGAAACAACGATACAATAAAGCGTTACTATGAACTATAACATTATTAATCACATACATGTGCGGCGATGGATGAGGAAACATGGTGACAGTCGCTTACTACCATAATATACTGCCACTAGCGTTGATAAAGGATTATAGGAACTGACCACGGTCAATTAATGGTCAACAGAGCTGTGTCATGTTTTTTTTATTTATATACCTACCCAGGTACCATCGTATCGTATGATGTGTCACTTGATATTAGCAACAACAGTATGTTAGGTATATAACGTTTCGAATCGGTTTATCGGCATAATCCTAGTAGGTACCAATTTAATCAAATTCTGAGTCCCCTTCATAATAATAACAAAACAAAATAGAACAAATTTTTCCCAAACCTTTTTTTACCTACTTAATTTTCCCATTCAATACGAATGGTTGCGCTGGTTTAATTTTAGTTTGCCCGTGGTCAAATTGCACGCGCTTAATTGTTTAAAGATTAGCTCTAACAATGAAAAACGTTTGCACGACAACAGGGGTGGAAAACATAGGAATTGAAGGAAAAAATACACTCACCACTTATTTACTGGTTAACCGTCTTGTCCAATACTCCGGGAGGCCTCCCTTGCTTCACACACTTATATTGTACACAAATCACTAACAATTTCACAGTAATTTTCTTATTTTAACACATATTTCACCGCAGCAATATCGCCGCTCGCGCCGGCCATTAGGTATTGTTTTTTCTCGCGTGGTGGCGCTCGAGAGCCCTTAGGTGACAGGAAGAGCGAGATGGGACGAGTAGGAATGCACGAGTGCGAAAGGGATAGGAGCTGTCGCCGTGCATTACGTTCCATTTCAATTACATGTTAAGTATTTATATTATGTTTATTTTTATTTACCTTTATTATTAAATGCAATTTGATTAATTGTAATTAGTGGTTTTTGTCGCCTAAACATCTCCCCCGGCTTGACAGGATATGATCCTTCAATATGGCAAAGAGAGAATAATATTAATCAATTAAATGAATTTATGTTACGTTAGTTAAGAATTTTTTTTTATTATAATGCAAAATAAGTTAACAAAAAATATAATATCTTGGTTCTTCGTATAACAGACGTTTTGTATTGAATATATTATTTTATTGATGAATTTTAACGATAATTGTGGACTGTATGATTATATTATTGATTGGAAATATATTTATTGATTGGGTAGTGGAAAAACCTTTACAAGCGGTCTCCGATAGACCCCAGACTTAGTTCTAACGTCTACGACGCGTATGACACCATCTTTTCCGGGATAGGTCTGTTCAATAGTACCTAATGGCCAATCTAAAGGGGCACTATTGTCAGATTTAAGTAGAACAACAGCACCTTGTTCTATGGGAGTAGTATGTGTTAGCCATTTATTTCGCACTTGCAATGTGTTAAGGTATTCTACCCTCCATCGCTTCCAAAACGATTGCACTAAATGGTCAACTATAAGCTTTCGTTGTAGAAGAGTGACCTTCTCGTTAGTTAAATCTTCCGAGGGAAGGGATCGAAGTGGTGTCATTACTAAAAAATGAGCAGGTGTCAATGCTAGAGGTTCCGAAGGGTCGCTGCTAAGCACTGACAGTGGACGAGAATTTAATACTGCTTCAATTTGTGTGAGGACAGTAAGCATTTCCTCAAATGTTAGCAGTTGAGTACCAACAATTTTAGCCAGGTGGGTTTTGACACTTTTAACATTTCCCTCCCAGATACCACCAAAGTGGGGAGCTGATGCTGGATTAAACTTCCAGTTAATGTGATTATCTCGTAATTCGTTAGCAAAGTTATCTTTATATTGTTCAGAGTCCAGTAATTTATACATGGAATCTAAATACGCCTTTGCACCAATGAAATTAGTGCCATTATCGGAATACATTACAGAAATAGGACCGCGCCGTGAAATAAACCGTTTGAGAGCGTTTAAGAAACATTCAGTGCTCAAGTTAGAGGCCAGTTCTATGTGCACGGCCTTAGTAACAAGACAAATGAATAAACATATGTATGCCTTTTGACTGTGCACTCCTCGACGACGATACGGCACTATAGAGAGCGGGCCTGCGTAATCCACGCCAGTATGACAAAATGCTTTGGCTTCGTGAACCCTACATGTCGGTAAATCAGCCATTAACGGTACTGTATTTCTGGGATTAACCTTGAAACATATGTTGCATTTTTGGACGCGGTTACGGACAACATTACGCGCGGACAGTATCCAAAATTTTTGTCTCAACAGGGACATCAGTAATTGTGGCCCTGTGTGAAGGTATTTCTGGTGGTAATAATCAATAATAAGATCAACTGAGTGATCTTTTCGAGGTAATAATAATGGATGCCGACTATTATAATCTAAATTGGCATTATTTAACCGACCACCAACGCGGAGGACCCCATCTTTCAAAAACGCATTGAGCTTTAAGAAAGCAGGGGGTAATTTACCTCCACTTTGTGCCGCCTTGATTTCACTAGAAAAATGCACCTCCTGAATGCTCTTGATTACAACCTCTTCAGCTTGATCTAATTGAGAAACTTCAAATTTCCGTGGAACTTTCTTAATAAATCTGAGCACATAAATGACTATACGTAGCAATCTTGGCCATGACGAAATTCGAGTGGCGAGTTCGTAAAGCACAGGCAACGATTGTGGTGAAGTGGTTGTAGACAAGACATTGACTTTCATTTCTGGCACTTCGACATTTATACTAGTGGAATCAAATTGGCAAATTGGCCATTCCTGGACGGGTAACTGAGCGAAAGAAGGCCCATTAAACCAGAGGGGGTGCTCCAGTAATTGAGCCGGGGTAAGCCCTCTAGATAGGCAATCCGCAGGATTGTCTTTCCCAGCAATATGATGGAAGCATCGCGGGTCTAATTCATTTTGAATTTTAGCCACTCTATTGGCGACAAATGTCTGCCAACGAGTTGGGCACGCATGAATCCATGCTAGGGCTACAGTACTATCAGTAAACGCTACAATGTTTGCTAATTGACAGCGTGTCGAATAAGTTTCAATTACTATACGCATAAGTTTAGCTAATATAAGGTTAGCGCATAACTCCATTCTTGCGAGACTAATAACAGTTTTAGAAGGCGCTACTCGCGATTTAGCACATATTAAATTCATTACCGAACGGTTTTCAATCGGAAAGTACACGTGTAAATACACGACTCCGCCATAAGCGCGCTCAGACGCATCTGCGAATCCCACTACTGAAACAACGCAGTTACTAGTAACGCCTATATGCCGTGGTAATTTGACATCTTGTAATAAATGCAATTCAGACTCAATTTTTTGCCATAATACAATTATATTAAGAGGGGGGCACTCATCCCAACCCACTCCATTATCCCATAGCGATTTAAGCACTAATTTTGACAAAAGAGTCACAGGGGCAACGAACCCCATTATATCCCACAGTCGGGCAATCGTAGATAATATGTTACGTTTAGTACACTCTCTAGGATCTGAATTCACATTGAAAGTGAATACGTCTTCGGCCGGTAACCACACTAACCCTAATATTTTTAGTTGATTTTCGGGACTAAACTCGACCTCCTCAGCAACACGGTGTGCCGTAGGAATGTTAGACATTACATCAGGTGAATTACTTGAAAATTTAACTAACTCAAATCCTCCCGCCGCAAATAACCGAATCAGTTGATTCGACAGTTCGACAGCTTCCGGTACAGATGAACAGCTAGTCGCCAAATCGTCAGTGTAAATATCCGCCTCAGCCACGTTGGCCGCCGCGGGGTACCGTTCACGTTCATCTTCCACCAACTGTCGGACCGTTCGAATGGCAAGGTACGGACTACAACAAAGGCCGAACGGTACGCGTGTCATTTCGAACACAGTAATTGGTTCGTTCGGCTCAAATCGGTACAGCAGTCGCTGGAACCTAGTATCATTATTATCGACTAGGATACGTAAATACATCTGCCTAATATCGGCACTAAGAGCAATTGGTAACAAACGAAATTTCAAAATTATTTTAAATAGATCGTTCTGTAAATTAGGCCCTGTATACAATAAGTCATTTAACGACTTGCCTGTAGTTGTGGCATTACTAGCATCTAACACTACGCGTAATTTCGTAGTACTTTTGTCTTGTCTGACAACGGCATGGTGCGGGATCACATACTGATCATTATTATTACCTACTTCCGAAATAAAACCCACCGGACGCATATAATTTTTATGTAAATATTCATTGAAAACTTTATCGTACTCTTCCTTTATTTTTGGATTTAACAGTAATTTACGTTCCAAAGATACAAATCTACGCTCAGCCGAGTGCATTGAGTCTCCTAAGGCGGAGGTTACACATTTGAACGGCAATGAGACAACAAAACGTCCGTCCGAGTCCCGTCGCGTGGTATCACAATAATATTTCTCACATTCTTGCTCGTCTTTAGTGAGGCAATTTGGCACATTCGGTACCTCCTCTAGTTCAAAGAATTTATTCAACCGAGATTCAATTAACTCGTCAGTAGTAATGTAAGTGCGCACAATATTGCACACTGGGTTTAATATCGGAGCTTGTCCTACTATGACAAACCCTAACAATGTTTCAATCGCGACCGGCTCATTTGGGGCGCGGGATATTGTATTGGGGCACAAAATGCGTGCGAACAAGTCAGTACCAATAAGTAGGTCAATATTCGCGGGGGTGTCATAGTCACTGTCCGCCAATGGAATGTCGGTCAAATAATCCAATTGCGAAGTGTCAATATTCGCAGAAGGCAACGCGTTCGTAATACGGTTCACGACAATCGGTTGGATCGTGAATCGTACCGAATCCTTGTAGCGCGAGCGGATGGTGAGGCAAGTTGTCCCCTCAACGGGATTACTGATATCGCCTACACCCGACACATATTTACTTTGTGGCTCGTATAATTTTAAATTTAAACGTTGACAGCATTCAGTGGTTATTAAATCCCTCTGTGATGCACTATCCACTAACGCGCGCAGGACATATATATTTCCCTGCGCATCAACCACATGACATTGCGCGGTACCGAGCAATACCGACGAAGTTCGGACCGCTCGCGGGGACGCGGCCGCGCACTCGCCCACTGCGCACAACGATACTGCAGGGCCGGGCTCGGGCGCGGGCGCGGATATTTGACTCGCAACCTCCGTGACTACAGCAGTCTGAACAGTCGGGTACGAGTTACCACCCGAACTATTATTATCTGATATCACGTTATTATTTGGGAAATGAAGCAAGCTATGATGCGATCGATTGCATTCCTTACAACGTCTCGAATCCTTGCAATTAAAAATATTGTGTGTATTATCCAAACAATTGACACATAATTTATTTATTTTACTAAATTTAAAGCGATCTCTAGGGGTCATTGACAGGAATTGGGGACACTGAGACATATTAAGATGGCCACTCTTCCCACAACATAAACAGTTGTTATGTTCCTGTACATTAACAAAGGTTTTCACATTATTAATTCGTGAATTAGAATAACCGACCGACGATGACGCAACATTATTTCAACGTGGTTGTGTACTGCCACCCTTTGTAATATTATTATTACTAGTATTTACGCTCGCTACGACATTATGTGCACGCTGCAAAGTATGAGATTGATTCCTCACAAAGGTAATAAAATCTGAACACTTTGGAAAGGTATTGACATCACTATATTTGAGTTCAAATGACTTTACCGTTTCTATACCTACTTTTTTACATGCAATATAAATAAAAAGAAAATCTTCCAAGCTATCAAGTTTCAATTGTTTTAATGCTGAATAAAGTGACGCGAATTTGTCAATAAAATCCTCTAAATCCGACGGTGAATTATTTTTTACTGTTGGTAGGTTCATTAACTTATCAAGATAGGTAGCAGCAAGTACCCGTTTGTCATTATATTTAGTAAGTAGCGCATTCCATATTACGCTGTAATTCTCGGACGAAGGTAAAATACCTTGACATATACCTAGGGCCTTCCCCTTTAATTTGCCCATTAAGTACTGAATTTTCTCCCCATTAGTGAGGTCAGTATTCTCATGAACGGCAGACTTAAACATTTCGTAAAAGATGGGCCATGACTCAATATCGCCATCAAATGAGCAGAGTTCTAATCTAGGTAATAGTAAAGGTTTTTCGTGTTTTACCCGTACGTCCGGACTCGCATTGCAAGCCATTTGTGATAATTGGCTAACTTTATATTTAATTTTAGTATATAACTGTTCGAATGCAGTGACTGAGCTATAAGATGGTACGGGGCCTTCCGGTAGTGATAATTGAAAATCATTACGTTCTTCAATCGTGTTTAGGAAATCATGGCGAAGCGTATCAATTGTGAAACATTCGGCCAAAAAACTCTCAATTTGAATAGGATCATTACCTATTTGAATACTTGAATCATACAAAGTTTGAGCCCGCCCAAACAAAGCCGCTAGTTTATTATGAAACTTTTGCAACTTACGTTCGTCTTCATCTTTTTTCGACGTCATTTTTGCGAAAATAATGTAAGATTGAAAAGATGGCGGCGCCTATAAAATACGATATTTGTAACACGAAATTTTTCGCGATCCGGCTCGAAGGACCAAAAATGGTTGCGCTGGTTTAATTTTAGTTTGCCCGTGGTCAAATTGCACGCGCTTAATTGTTTAAAGATTAGCTCTAACAATGAAAAACGTTTGCACGACAACAGGGGTGGAAAACATAGGAATTGAAGGAAAAAATACACTCACCACTTATTTACTGGTTAACCGTCTTGTCCAATACTCCGGGAGGCCTCCCTTGCTTCACACACTTATATTGTACACAAATCACTAACAATTTCACAGTAATTTTCTTATTTTAACACATATTTCACCGCAGCAATATCGCCGCTCGCGCCGGCCATTAGGTATTGTTTTTTCTCGCGTGGTGGCGCTCGAGAGCCCTTAGGTGACAGGAAGAGCGAGATGGGACGAGTAGGAATGCACGAGTGCGAAAGGGATAGGAGCTGTCGCCGTGCATTACGTTCCATTTCAATTACATGTTAAGTATTTATATTATGTTTATTTTTATTTACCTTTATTATTAAATGCAATTTGATTAATTGTAATTAGTGGTTTTTGTCGCCTAAACAACGAACTTAGCTTAGCCTGCCTACATGGCCGGCCAGGGTGCGAAACCAGCTCAGGTGACCCCTAACCCCATTCTACAATATATTTATATAGCACCCAACAATCATAGGTTTCTTGTTAAATTACTTTGCTGCCTATTTTAAGCTATGCAAAACGGTGCCCCTCATTCCCCAGCCCTTGCATCCCCGGGTAGAAGCGCCCCTGTGTCAAAATTTTGGTTAGGCATATTCTATTCTATTAACAATTGGGTATTGATTTTTTATTGATTAGAACACCTAGTTACTGTATCAATATTCTTTTTTTTTAAATTAAAAACTGACGAGAAAATCAATATTTGAAACATAGCGGTTCCAACCTGTCGGTAGTGGCGTATTATAAGATTTGGCGCCCTGATGCTAAGACCTGGACCTATGAGATTTGCCGCCTCATAAATTAACGAAAGAAAGGTAATGAATATGAAAGGAGCCAAAATCTGAGCGCGAGGAGTGGCTTTCGCCGCCCCTGGCACCCTGCCGCCACGGGCCATGGCCCAAGGGTAAATACACCACTGACTGTCGCTATGTAGGTATAGTATGGTCTAACATAAATATTAATTCACACCAACCAGTGCCCTAGATAGTGTTGATAAAGATGATTCCATTATCAATATTAGGATCGCAGGTGAACATACAATTAGAAACTGGCATAAGAACTTACCTTGTATAATTTAATAGATAGATATTGTTTCTTCCTATTATTAGGTATATCATTAGCTGATAACAAGATAAGGATAGTCACAATAGCAGCTGATTGCGGCTCTCATTTAACACGAGCGCTTCACTGAAAGTAAATGGCGCTATTTCACATCATCAATCCGGATCGAGACACTTGACAATCAACAATCCGGATCACATAATCACGATCCAAAGATAATTTTAACGGAATTCTAGCAACAATTTAAATACTAATTTGGCTGCTCATATATATTTGTGATACTTACTACTGATAGTGTGAATTGTACAAGAAGACCGTACTTTTTCCGGGTGGTTTTGGTTTCGGTTTCCCGTCTATGCAAACAGGAATAACATTTTCATTATTCTCCCCAGCACTGATTTTAAGTAGCTACTATTGGATAAAGCTATAATAAAAAGTTTAGATCCTTCCCTTCATGTATGTGTGGCAAATTAATAGAAATAGTTCCATGGTCTCTGTTACACCTTCCATGTCTCTCCACCTTTCATAGCTCAGCGTGCTCATGGCTCAAATAGGTTCTAAATAATAATATTATTATTTCCAGTGCCTTTTCATTCAAACTTAAGTCGGATGTAGTGTTTTATACATAAAAAGGACGCCAGCAATTTAAACTGGGTTAACAGCTGGGAGAGGTCGAGTCAAGTTCACCTAATTTCCATCGACCGGGTCAAATATTTGTTTACAGAAGCAACAATAATCTCACCTCGTATGTATACGCATAAGTTGGTATAAGCTGGATTATTTTAATGGTAGAAATACACAAAAATTTATAGTAAAACATATATTTCTTGTATAAGTAGAGGTTAAGTACCTACATTAATGATTTCTTTCACAAATGCAACGCCATCAGTTGAAACGTAAGATAAATAATACAAATTTCAATTAATATTGTACAATACTCATCGATTCACCTACTTCAAGCCAGTGAGTGACAGACACTGGAATTGAAAGCACACACAATGAATAGGTATTATGGAAGGTATACTCACTCGTCGCGGAGTTCATCTTTATCGAAAGACATTTTCGCTTGGTTCTGTTACACTAACACTATACAGGAACAATTAGCTCGTTGGACAATGCACTATCAGTGGTCGGTCGGATCGATGAGTGTGACGATGGTAGCAGGCGGTGCGCGACTGTACTATCAGCGGCGGCTGGTTTTCCGCCCAGCGTGTCAGGGCGGCAGGGCGCGGGCGGGCGGTGAAAAGGGTCTGCGCGGCGCAGCGGCGCGTAAACAAGTACCAAACCCTTTTTCCTGTGCGCTGACGGTACGCAAACATGTTACGCATTTCAATTTGTTTGTGTTAACAGTTATAGGGGTTGGTCATTTAATTTTGCTTGTATAAGCCGAGATTTACATAAATAGCTAGGTCGTCATATAATTCATCACAAGCATTCTTCTTACTTAGTTAACTGTTTCTAGTGAAGGACTTGATATATTAATTATAGTAAAAAGATAACAGGGTTTGACTATGCTTATACATGCAAAATTGCCACCTTTATAAGAAATAGTTTGTAGATGTCCATTATTTTTATTGAATTTTACATGGTGATTATTAAAGTCTGAAATTAATCATCTGTGTTGACCTAAGGGCTACATTTTGTTCCCGTTTTCAGTAAAAATAGGAAAATCCATGCGAACGAAGTCGCGGTCCCACACAGTACTTACTAAACCTACAATATATATTTATATATATATAGTTCTTAAACATATTATTTGAACAGACAAAAAAAAATACTATGTGTCGGGAAATAAACACGATAAAATCTGGAAAATAAGTTTTATTTCAAATTTTGTAAATGTTGTTTTCCCGTAGCTAGGTAGGTACTTACATAAAATTGTAATAAATTTTGAATGTCAAAAATGTCCTTAATTGGCACACTTACCCTATGCGGAAACACATATTTAGTTTGATTTATAAATCATGAGTTTATCGCCCAATTACGTATCAGTTAGGTAGGTGACGCTTACACATAAACAACTAGGTGATAATGAAACCAAATCATCACGATTATAACTCTTATCTATGGTACGACTTGATATCCGACCATTTTTATTACCTATTGTGTTGTTATAATTTTATTCTTATCATCATATAGGTTAGAACTATAGTAGGTGTGGTGCTGAGTTTATATCAACCATACATACCTACGGATTTCTCTACTATTCAGTTAGATATGTAATAGGCCGAATAAAAAAAGTGCTGTCAATATCATAATTGTCATTTTGTTGGTACTTTTTTAAATCGACATCTCGAAATTCTGACTTTAAATAATAATTACAAATACACATCAGAAGCATTGGTTCAAGGTTATGTAGGTGTATCCTGTCTGAATCGCGCAGTATATTGGATCCATCCTAATTCCAATGCAATTTCCAATTTAAATGAGGGAGGATTTCATCCCGGAAAATAGACGGGTTCCGGCGGGATGGCCAATAAAATAGGAATCTCACAATTCACTTGACAGATTTTAATGACACTAGTAGGTATAGCTTATTCATCTGGTCAATATTAATCGTGTTTGTTATCCAGGAAAGTCAAATTGTGCGCTCTACAAAGTCAGGTAACTAAAAGTCTAAACGGTCGTAGCCGCGAAGAATGCAATATTTTTTGTAGTTTATATGTTACGTCCTCTTACTAACTAAATCACGTGTGTGGTCAATCACAGGGAAATAAGTTTTTGGCACACAAGTCCGTTTTAATTCGTCATACAACACGTCTGTGAAGTTGCGCCATGCAACTGACTCACCTTATTATTTTCTGGATTAATTTGCAGAATGTTAAAAATTCAAGTTTCATAGGTAAATTTATTAATAAGTAAATAAAAGGTAAATAATAATGCCTGCACACTTTATTTCAAAATGATTAGATATAATATCAGTCCATACACTGGAATAGTTACTCTATTTTGGCAAAATTATACACATAATAATGTTCTACACTTATACACATAATTAATTAACAGGATTACCTACGTCTGGTTTCCGGTTGACCAGATTATAAAAACTGAAATCCTACGAAATATTTTATGCCGCCCCTTCTTTATTACTGACTTTATTAAATTATAAACAAATGTAGCAAACTATTATCTTTCAATAAAAAAATAATTAAAAATAATGCCTCGACGAGGCAGATTTTTATATAAATGTTAAAACGATAAATTAATATAAAATGATAAAAATGAAATCTAATTAAAGCTTAGACGAGTTCATAAAGCAAACATGCGGTGATTACAATAGGTATATAAAAAAAAACAATTTAAGTGAAATGGAACACATCGACAGTCCTAGTCTTCAAGCCACGAGAGCACTTACTTACCATATATCATGCAAGTATAACAGGATTCAGTCTGTAAAAAGCAGTTATCCAAACTTTACATTCAGAGGTTAACTCGACATCGAGATTATGCTAAATTATAAGACTATTGACTAGTAAACTAAATGTACACATTTATAGAAGTTTCTGTCCATGTTAAATTATTTTAAAAAGCATTTTCTTCTGAAATTGATATGTAATGCTATCTTAAAATAGCTCAAACATAAGCACGTGAATGCGATTTTAATTTAATAAATTTGAACGTAAATAACTATTCTTGAATCTATCCAACAAGTTAGGCCACCAGTGACATAGCTGTCAATCAGAAAATTTCCCATGATAACAAAGGAGCACCCTGTTCGTGTTAAGAATTTACGTCATTTAATAAGCGGTTCAAAGCCTCACTAGTAGCCTAATACATCCGATAGATACCAGGTAGGAATCTTTTACACCATACCTTTAATAAAAAAACAAAATGCACAAACGAAATCATTATTCTCAGTACCATTAATTGTTAAGCCTCTTTATTAAATGTACTCCGGACACCACATCACTAATCATTCGGTCTTTTTAAATTACAGCCGTGTATATCATAACTTATACATACAAGAAATAATTTACAAAATCGAATAAAGATTTTCTAATTTAAAAGGGGTAATTATACACGCATAGGCAAATAATTCTTAAGTTAAAATGTTTGTTTTCGTTACAAATATACCTACCTAAAGATATAATTTCATACATTTACGTCTCAGAATGGTAATTGGGCAGTGGACTATTATTGAATTGAGTATATTTGTTATAATAAATTATGGGTAGGTACTAATTATATCAGAACATACTATGCAAGAATATTAGAAATGTATTACATAATTTTAAAGATACCGCATATTCGATTTTCAAAGATGCAGTAGCTAGAGAATGTAATAATTTACTTCTATATTCTTGTTATCTTAAAAAAATATGTGATTGTTTGTAGGCGTAATTACGAAACAAAACAATAGTCAGCAACCCAATTAAGAGTTCACATTATTGAAACTTGCATTACTGAATACAGTGTATGAAGGAATATTATTTTATCTGTCAAACCACTGGCTAACATTAAATCTAAAAAAACGTGATGCTTTATTAATCTGAATTAAATCAACAAATATTCCCAAACATTCGTTTCCAAAGTGATTCACATGTAAAAACGTGACTGATATGAGCATCGCGGATATTGGAAGTAGATTATCAGCCGAACAATAACAAATACAATAGTGAAGAATTACACATTTTAAGACCAACGCACGTAATTACAACAGAATCTAATTACCTACTTACATCAAACATGGCTGACATGTTGCCGGTACACGGGGAACAATATCGGCCCTTTCGCAACATATCCAATTCTACATTTCGAGCAGATTCTGGCGCAAATACCTCAATAATTGTGAACTCGTTTCTCTCTTCTTTAAACAAATGGGGGAACACCCTGAATAAAATGCAAATTTGGGGCGCCTCACTCGTGATAGTTTTTCGTTCGTCGTTTTTCGGCTAACATCTTATAGGAGTTCGGTGTTGCTTGCTTCTTTAATTATCGATAAACTTGTTTGATTTATAATTGAAAAAGTTGAGAAGCCGAGTGTCAGTGGTGGGTTCCTCTTCCCCTATTTGTTTAACAATGGATTTCCCCCAAGTATCGCATAGTTCAATCAATTATCTCTCTTCTTTCTCAGCTAATATACTGGATGAGAAAAGAAACGAGTTGGTACTACGATGTCATAATACAAAGGCCAACTGTCAAGTCCTAACTTTCAAGACTTATATTGAACGCAACTTACCATTTCAAAGTCTCGTGCCAGTGACGTGCGGTGCCTCTAGCGCCGCATTTTCGATGTAGACTCAACATTAGACAGTCATCAGTATTTTTTACAAATAATTAAAGGTATTCTCTGCATTATAATTATGAAGTTACTGCATATAGAATATCATTAACACCTGTGCTAATATGTCGATATTAAGTAGGTAGCTAGGTAAATAAATCCTAAAGAAATCTTTAGGATTTATTTTAACAACACAAAGTAAAATATCGAACAATACTTGGCAGACAATAAATTATACATAGTGTATTGTTCACCCATCGAATGGGCACATGTTAATAGTACGCGTCAAGTTGTCGGGATATTTCAACGTAGGTACGGTTGGTCGTATTGATTGTCATAAAGCCGTGTCCATCGGCAACATACGAGCAGTCTGACGGTTGACTTTGATCATAGCAAAACGCATGCCGACAGGTAGACGCGTACCTTAAGGCAACTATTATCGCACAAATGGCCGCTGCATGGATGATATAACTACAGTGTAACGAAATTTGAGTCTTAGGATTATCCTAAATTGACCGATGCGATAACATCTCAAGCCAGACAGACGCCCTTAATTGAAGGAGATAAGAGCCTAAATGACGTCGAGGCATTGGCGTCTCGTCGGCTGAGGCGATGCTGATCGAACGACGTTGGTCAAGCTTTTGACATAATGTGGAGAGACCATAAAGGAACTTATTCTAAAATTCAGACTACTTAGTAAAGGTAATTATTCCTAGGGAATATTGCATGAGGCTCCTTGTAGTTGGGGTCCGGTTGGTTACGATAACGTCTCGCTAGCCACACGGCGAATAACTGGAAAATATAAATACTATTAATGCCATAATAAATAAAAAAAATAACATAACATTGGAATAATATTGTTATTTAGAATACCATGCAGGCACAAATCATGCTCATTAATAAACTGACATAAAACACAACACACAATAAGCCCGCAAATTCCAAATGAATGAGAATCTAAGCAGTAATTAAGGCATTGTCCTAATTGGCAATAGCTCGCACGAACAAGCAACGATCACATCGCATTGATCGTACGAACTCGCAATCACAAAGGTTAGAAAAAAAACTAACTAATTTTGAAGCCTAATAACCATGCTTATTTCATCTTCTTTTCTCCATTTTTGCCTGTGTCGAGTATTAACCATTCTTATTTTAAACGAATAATCGACAAAGTTTGAGCTAAAAAAAATATGTTTGAATTTTTTTTCTTAGTCCACGCTCGCGATCCTAAATACCAATCTTTATTGAGTATCCTAATTTAAGATTGTTTAATCCGTTCGTATTATTTTATATAATATTTCAATCGCACAATTACTTTCGCATCGCGTGTTCGAGAAACCGATTGCCAATAGGGACAACGGCAGAGTTGAAATGAATTTCAAGATACGAGGGTAGCTAGTATTTTAATGACCCTAAATGTTGAATTAAGCCGCCAGTTTGAAGGTATACATATTTATTGATTTATATTCCTAAAACTTATGATCCGCGCAACCCTCTGACACATAAATATATGCTCTAGTTAGTGTACGCAATTTTAACACGCACCGCGTAGAGAGAAGTTTGAACGCGTTTGTGGTACAGAAACATATTTTTTATGACTAGTATCGAAGAGACGGTTTTACGCCCCAAATAAATAATGTATCTCCGATCTGATTTATTCATACCACCTACATAATCATTGTTGTACAGAATGCAGATCCGAGGCGTCAATGTTTACTGATTATGTTATATGATTTATGATAATAGGAAGCATCATGCGCACACAAATAGAATATCTATTACACATGCATTCGGAAGCAAAACACCAATCCACCTCAAATGATAAAATGTTGTGAGTCCGTATCTGATCATCATTCAGAGAAATGCACTGGGATTAGCTCGCGGGTCCTTTTGGTTACGATATCTTACTGTCAACCACACACCCAGAAACTGCAAACCAATCGTCCTGTTGTTAGTCACAAATGCAAGCACCATTAAGACCTTTACTTATATCAGGGTACCTACTGTTATTGTTTGGTTTTACAGGGGCACAATATGTCTTTACAAAATATGAATTTCTAGGGTTGATTCTGTTAAATAAGTATATTACTTACCAGATTCGATATTGAGTAAAACTGATTGCAAAGCAAGTAATAAATGAACTCAACAAAGTTAACAGAATCAACCTTTTATGATTCACAAATTCATGATGGTAATTAGATGTTGTTATGATTAATACATAATGTATAAAAGATTGGCCAATCTGACGCGAATCCCGAGTTAGACGTGACGTGATTCACTCTTTGGTTTATCTTAAGGCCGCTTCCTGAGACGCTAGTGAATAGCACCCCATCGCCGTGTACAGGATTCGCATCGATTTGGCGGATGCTGGAGTGAAATTTATTACAGCAAAAGGGAAAGTGAAAAGAATAATAGGTACAGTCTAAGATAATGTAGGTTACCATGCCAAAAATCTAATCGAGTCCTGCATATTTAATACACGTAGGCAAGGTATTTTGTAACTGAACGTACATACTCTCACACAAGGGAAACTACGCGAACAGTTGTTGAAAGTATTTTTTTTATGAATAAATTTATTGACCACATCAAAATGGTTGCGTCAGTTTATGTAAGAAAAAACGGGGTCACTCACTTACTTCTTTTTATTTTGCAATATTAACATTTGATAGTAATGGTAGGTAGACATTAATATAATACAACTGTGTGGTTTTGTGGTGCACTCTCAGATCTATGGATGGGATGGTCGCGGGTTCAATTTCCACGCAGCGCGAATTTAGGTAATTGTTGTTACATACTGTCTGGGGAAGCTTGGGGATGGCCCCCAAACTTTTTATGGTACGGTAATAAATTATATAAGACATCTAGGTGTAGACATTAGAATAGACATTATTATGTAAACTATTTTTAATATCTAAGTAGATTTACAATGTATGCAGGGCAAGACACACTGATCTTCGTTTATCATAAAAGTACTGATAAGGTAAAGATAGTTACATGCCAAAGATTGTTCAGTTTATGTAGTGATGTTATTTACCTCAGTGAAACTGAAGAACATTCCAATGCCGCCGCATAGTTTGAAAGCATAGTCAATTGTTTCTTTCAGCTTTCCCATACATGGCTCACACTGACAGTGAAGAGCATTGGATGCAAGATTGCAACATTTTTTCTGGAATATAAAATAATTTATTTAAATACAAACCCTCATACATATTTGTATAAAGATCACAATCTCCCTTCAAACTTGTTACAATATTTAAAGGCAATACAATTAATGATTAGTTAAACACATCATAATATTATCTTTCCTCAGACATCTAGTATACCCATACTCAGTGCTCCGGCCGAGAACATGACTGCATTTCCAATGTCTAGACAAATTATTTATTACTACTCAAACAGAAACTGCACTCATAATATCCCTTAATGCCATTAAAACTTTTCAAACCTTATGAAAGACAATAACTGTACTTACATCAACAATAGTGCAGGTGGGATGTTCAGCAGTGCCATTCTCTGGTGCCCTGCTCTGGAAACCACAGCATAGAAATCTTTCCTGTACTTGCCCTTTGACATCCATGTCTACTTTGTTCCATCCCTACAAATAAACAATGCTTTTACGATATCCCAAATTACACAACTCCTATATTTTATCATGCCACAAATTGAAGATGAACTTAGCAGTTACAATGATAAGATTGAAATTAAAAACTATAAATAAAAATGGTATATGTAATATAAAAAAATAACAGCTATAAAATCCATCTACACTTTAACACCCAAATTTATGGAAACTTTTAATCCATTTACAATGGTTATCCAATTACATGTTTCATCTGAAAATGCTTCATAATGTAAATGGATTAAAACTATTTGGAATGTGGGGACCACTATATTCAGTGACACCAATTCTGTTATCTACAAATAATGACTAAACTAAATTCAACAATAATAAATATACTTTGCTAATACATTATGGCTATGAGCAGGATGTCAATTAAGTTTAAACAAGTATTGCTTCAGACATGATATTAATAAATCTGCTAGGTCATTGTATGATCTGTAGGTATTTACAAAAATATTTTTCCAAGTGAATGTAAGCTTGATAATGGGAAAAACTTTTTTGGGGCATTGTGCCACTAGATAGGCCGGAGAGAGTCATGGGAAGGTAATGGAGAGGCTACAGAATAAATAACAACTAACCTGTCGAGCCAACATTTCCTGTTGATCTGAATTAACAGTGAGACAAGCACACGCAACTGAAAATTGCACCAGGAATAGCAGGAACAATATAACCATATACTGAACACACATTTTAAGGAATATTATAACAAAAAGTACATGACTATGACACATTTCAACTGAGAAGAATAGAAAACTAAATATTTTTTTATTAGAGCTTACAATGTTAGTAAATAAATATTGGCAGCACAACATTTCATTTCACCCATGGGAGGTGGAAATGACAAATATATGATCTGAATATGCCAGGAATTTCAGGAGATCTTCATCAAGCCATATTTTTAAAAGGATACAAAGAACAACATGACCTGGTGATGTTTCACTGCCCCAAGCATGCCCAGCAGGGAGATCAGGATGAGGAACACACCGCATGCCAGTATGCCCCCCACGATGGGCAGGTTTGTGACCAGCGACGACGCTTGCCCGTACACCGCCACTGATATCAGGATGCTAGCCACCACCTAACAGATTCAGTCATACAAACGTTACAGTAAATACTCATATCACTATATATATATAGAATAATTTGAGATGATATAATTGTAATTGTTGAATACGAATCCAGATTGTGAATAATTACTCCCAACGAAAAAGACTTACCACATAAAGGACGTTTAACGCTATCAGAGCATTTTTGGAACACGTAAAACCACCACACATCTTGATTTTGTTTATTTAACAGGATCAGAATCAAAATTTCTCTACG
Organism: Pheosia tremula; assembly: GCA_905333125.1. Classification (NCBI taxonomy): domain Eukaryota; kingdom Metazoa; phylum Arthropoda; class Insecta; order Lepidoptera; family Notodontidae; genus Pheosia; species Pheosia tremula. The sequence continues at coordinate 4,452,998 of HG995404.1, read as the reverse complement.
CAGCAGTAATAAAACAGAAAGTTCAAGCAAAATACAAAGAACACCTTGAGCCAGCTGAGACTAAACCCTTAAGTTGACTGACTGCTCGCTTGCTCGCTCGCTTCCTCACATAGAAAAAAATGTCAAGCTGAAGGCAAATGATAATAGCTCACTGACCTCTATGGTATACATCGCTGGACTAATCATAAGCCCGGTTATCGTGTGCCTATTTGATTTTCGCCATTTTGGCGCTGATAGCGGCAGTGAGGGGGAATGGAACTAATAATAGAGATGGGACAGTGATATGATACATCGATAAAAATGTTTATGCTTAAACCTACCCATGCAGTAAAATGAAAATAATTATGATCCATTGCTTTAACAATGGCTAATGTCCAAAATAGTCGAGTGGTTAATACTAAGATGAAGCAAATAATGATAATGATTAGCCGAATCGCTCATGGGTAGGGTAGGTAATCTTACGATAAGCCGAAACCGGACTAAAGGGTGGTGTGTGACTAGCTAGATCCTACTTAAATAAGGATTGTTTTTTAATTAGAAATGAGGTAATGTAATGTTGTTAGGGAAGCAATGGAGTAGGTAAGGTATTAATAGAAAATAAAAATCATCAAAGTAGTACATGAGTTATGTTTAATAAAAGTCATCAGAGAAGTGTTTTGAACAGATGTAATCATATTTTTTCGGACGCCAACTAGGCTTTTCAATGTTTTTGAGCCATAATTCTAGTCTTCTTTTGTCAGTCGGAAACCTGTGAATTAGTAAACATTGTTTTAAAATAATATGTATTTGATAATACAAATCTGTCTTCGGCGATTTTTACGTTCTTGAATGTTCTATCTATTTAAGATATTGATAGAAAAAATATCGATAAATTTTATCGACAAGGAACTTTAACAGCACTATAGAATTTTATTGTTTATAAAAAACCGATAATACAAAGACAAATGCGTTGTAATCACGTATAAATAAGATTAGTAACATATTTTTAAGTGCCTATAGTATCAATAGAAGTTTTAATTTCTTGAATATTAGCCGTAAATTCACTTACTTGTGGAATGTAACCCCACTTCCCTTCTGGTAAAGAGTTTTGCATAACACGCACTCTTTCATGGTTTACCTATTAACTAACACCACTTATTTATGTATTAACTATATTAATACGACACAACAAACAAGTTTAATCGCGTTAAACCATCAAAATCACTTTATAAACACGGAGACAATGTAAACAAAACAACGGCCATTTGCAATTTACGTCAGATTTAGTTCCTTTCCCCCACGATGGGGGCGCTTCAAATAGGCAAAATAGATAGCTGTCATTTTAAAGGGTATCATTAGTCTAGCGTACTTGTATCATGGACGTCAGTGTAATAGCTCTATGACGGTGACAACAAAACGTCAAAGTTACAGTAATGTCAAAGTTTGACAACATTTTTTTTAATAGCTTACAATTTTGTGCATTCCGCTAGTATCAAGTCGCGTATTTTATTACGGAATGTACATAAAAGTAAATAATTAATGTTATAAATAGGTGATGAGTGATGTAGTCATCCGTAAATTTAACTTGATCACCGCTAGTGGAAACTTGGAGCGTTACTAGGAAGTTAATATATGGAAACATGGAGTATTCGGTCGGGATTTGAATACGTTCAAAACAAGTGCCAAGTATCCATGTGTGAATAATCGTAGGTAAGTATACCTAGAAAAAAGTTGTTTACTTTTCGTAAATAATTTAATCCTTTATAATCAACTCTTTATCAGTTTTGCACATCTACATTTCTGTACAATCAATCATTAAAGATATGTATTTACTTGTTACACAAAAAGTACTTACTTATCACAAAGCAAGGATAAACATCTGATTTCGTTATTTGAAATATTTACAGATATTACCCCAACTAGAGGACAGTACCCAAAGTACAGCCAACTCAGTTTGTATGAATCGTCTATGACCACCAAAAAGAATCTATGAACTTTCAATCTTCTAATATATTCACCCCACAGAACACAAACTACAAGAGCGGACCCAAAATATGAATACCACATTGAAAATGAACTATTTTTTCGGATTTTATGGCGTCTGTAGTATTCGCGTAAATATAAGAAATCAATATATGAATACCGTAGTTTAATGTTTGGTTTTATTGATTCAAGTAAATAAAAATAAGTAACATTTAACAACTTTAATTAACATCCTTTATAAACACAATAAGCAGGTACTCACTTATTTTACAATTAGCTTAAACAAACTAGGTTTCTATATGCATTAATGGGTACTACCTACCAAAGCTTTATGTAGACATTAGATTGATCATTCCTTGGATATTTGATTCTGTAACTCCTTTAGTTTTTCTTCAAAGAATTGTTTACGATGTATTAATGCCAAGCGTTGTTGTCTCAGGCCGAAATTTTCATTTCCCAGTTTACTGTACTTTCTCTCACCTTCACTTCCCATCAGCTCCCTTAAAGCTTGATTTCTTCGTAAAATTTTATCATAAAATATTACTCCACTTTCAACATACTCAGGGCCTAGTTCACATAATGCCTTATCTACTTCTGCTTCATAATAAACTTCAGTCATATCTTTCATTAGAAAATACAACCCTGTACTAAATGTGCCTACTAATCCATAAAGAATCCCTCTCATAAAGGTTGGTGCTGTATAAAGATTCAATTTCTTATTTAGGAACTGCGAGATATTATAAGCCAAGAATAGGCATGTAAATGGATATGCAGATTCAAAAATTATTTTGTTATTCTGAGTCATCAAAATCTCTCTACATATTGCAAATTGTTGGACATTTTCAGGTAATATTAGAGCATCAGCCAATTTCTGTCCAACATCAGATGTCCAGTTTACCTTTTTTTGATTGACCTGTGAAAATTTATGGAAATTAAGTACATCAAGATTTCAATAGTGACCAAAAGATCCAAAATTATGTTATACTCTTGCTAGAAAATGTATGATAGTAGCCTAGCAACTTCACAAAGTAAAGCAGGATTTAACTTTTTGCAGGATTTAACCTATACATAAAAGTGGAAGTAAGATTCCTTATTTTTTGAGATAAGTTGTGTATAATTAACCAGAACTAACCTGTATGCTATCTTTTTCTAAGTCCTCTAAAGACTTGTAGGTAAAGTTCACTGGTATACCTATTGCTACTCCAAACCTTGAGTTGGTACTCCCTGTAAATTTTTATTAAATAATTTATACTATACTTCTACTTGAAATATTTTAGCTTTGAGAGTAAATGTGCACTACAATAAAGTCGGTTTTAAGACTTGCACAACTAGGAACTTACCAGCATGAAATAAATCATATCCAAAAACACTAAAAGGTGCAATCAACCTCCTTTGCACTTGAGATATATTTAGAATATCTAGACATTTATGATATCGGTCGCATAGTTCTTTGGATAAATCTACTGGTTGGCCATTTCTGGAAGAGGAGAAACTAATTACTATCTAAGTTCATACTTAGGTACCTACAATTTCAGTACAGTATTAATAGTAATTTCACAATAGATATCAATGCATACCTGTAATAATGGACATAACTCTTATACTTATCAATCAGTATTGTATTGGGCACATATCTTGCAATGGTGAATGCAATACCAGCACCGGATATCACTGCAAAGGATAACCTGCGTCCTGAATCCGTAAGAAACCAAGAAATTGGCTTCCGTGTTGTCATTGTTTAACAAAAGTAGGAAATTGTAGAAATGTATAACTTTCTAGTCGATCTCGTAAAAATATTAATGCAATACAATGTTATTTATTCCATTCGGCAAAGCCAAGCAGACATTTGTTGTTTGTAATTTTAGATTTTTGACATTTTAGTTTGATGGGTTGGTCGAGTGAGGTTAGAATTTGGGGTCTAATTATGCGTAGCTCTAGTTTGTCTGTGGTCCAATGCCAAACCAATGATTATGTATTTTATATAAAAAAAAACATAATTTTCGCAAAACAAAAAAAAATTATAACTTCACTGACAACTTCCCGTCAAAAAGGTTTTTTTTTTTAAATTTTGTCTTTTTTCTATTGAGATTAAGGCCAATACGTTTGTGCTCACATTTATAGAATCCCGTAATTCGAAATGTCCACCAACTTGATATTGGCAAAATGGACAACCATGTGATTGCCAAGAAAATTAACTGGCATTTATGCGTTAATGTCACGACTCACAAGTTTGGTAAACAAACCTCGGTTTTAGTTTTGATTTTTTGCTAAAAATTTAAGATAAGAGGTAGCAATGGCGATAGTTGTAGAGCAATTGAATAAATTGCGATTAGATTGTTTAGATACAGCTTGGGTTCAAGCCATATATTATGCTGAATTCTTAGAATTCGGTGATTTCCCGCCCGAATACGAGAGTGTTGTGGAGACATTGGAAGTACAGTCAATATTTCGGCATATAATGAAATCAGTGGATCAATGGCTAGGTCCGGACACAGAGGCTACTGAAGAAAAGTCCTGGGCTACATTATCTCAACAAGTTCAACATGATAGAGTGCTGGCTATATTGGCGTATTATATTGACCATGGTTGCAAAAATGTTGTCACTAAAGAATATAGAAACAATGCGTTGCTGGCATCACGTGTGTACTATAAGTTATTATCCGTGCCCGGTTACAAAGCATATCATATATATCACTCACAACTATTTGCACATTCACTGGCATGCTTGAGCTTCCCAAAATCAATGTGTGATAATGAAGAAAACTACTTCAACACAAAGGAGCTAACCCGCGAAGTTAACTCAGTAATAAAGGAACTGAGACCCTTTGTAGTTGACTTAAGAGCAATTATGGAACAATTACAACTGAATCCAACTGATATGAATTTTGAGGATATTTTGAGTAATTTAGTTGATATTACGGGAGGTGCTATTGTTCATAAACTAAATATTGGTAAGCATAAATATTTTTATGTTATGAAAAAATACACAAATTTCTACTTTATTATCAATGGTATAGAAGTCAATAATACTGAGTGCATAATTTTAGGTTTTTAAAATTTTGATGCCAAATGTACTAAATGAGGTTTTCACACCATTTACGCAAACCAGAGTGCCAATTCTTTATCTCTTTCTATCCAAATCATATTGGCACATATTAATACTTCATATGAAAAAAAGGGTTGAACTCATTTATCTATAGATTTTATAAATTTTAAAACATGTTAATTCTCTTCTCTGTGACTATTACTATTTAACAAAGTACTAAGTGATGATATTTTTGCATGTTTCTGAATTTTCTTCAGTATATTTTATGAATGGGCTGGTATATTTCTTTTAAATGAATCAATACGTAGATAAGTACTCTACCTATATACCTACCTAGAAAAACGTAACTACATATACATATTTTATTTTCGGTAACTGTTTAAAGTTTGTCAAAATTCTGCTCATCTTAAAAATATTTACCAATATTGATTGCTGGACCATAAAAAAATTAATATATTTGTAATACTGAATTATCCTTGATATCCTAATCACAAGTGAACTTAAATTTTCAGATAAAATTGAGCTGACAAATATATCTAGGGTCATATATGAAATGATAGATATTCTAGTATGTGACACCAGCAGGGAGCCCAACACTACAGCTTTAAGATTACTCTTTAAATGCCTCTTACCCAAACTTGTGGCATCATCTTTGGACTGTCGAAACGCAAATGTTAGTGAACAAATTTATTTTACTATTATGAAACATAAAAATACCAAGACCAATAGTAATAGTTCGGTCTCAAATAGACCGATCTTCTAATATACTAAAGGTAATACTACCTTTAGTACTGTACTGTGTACTGTGAGCAGCCCTGGAAATATTATAAAAGTCTAGTTGACTAAATTCTCCGCATGTTTCAGTTAATAACTGCTGGATTGTATTACAGAATCTGGTGAGGGCATCGTACGTGACATATTCAGGGTTGTTGCTCAGCAAATATGGTAAAGCAGCACTGTCTGGCTACACTGTGCTCTTACAGCATCTTTGTTATTCACTAGATGGACTGGTGAGTCACATTCCAAAGGGAATCTTGTATTTATAAATATACATTATACATAAGCACAAGACATGTATACAAAAATGTGTTGAACTTGCAATTTTTCAAATCAATGGACATGTTTAGTACCTTAATTAAATTTATTGCGCCATGCTATGTCATTATAGGCTGACAATACTTTAGGCAAGAGTCAAGAGTTTTAGGGTCGAGTCATCTTCGTCTGTAGGAGAATTAAATACCCTCAAGATACCCTACACGTGACCCTGGGTGGTGCCAACTAGGTGCCAACTCTACTGGTGATAGTCTTCGGCCGTGGTTAGTCACCACCCACTGAACAAAGCCATGTCGTCAAGCGGCCTAGCCGTGACCCGGCATGATGTTCGGTGTTGCCATTCATGGATGGCGGGTCAGATCAGCTGTGCTGCATGTGCCTAGTGAATGTAGCGTCTCGATCTACTGCCACCTTCCTACCTAGGCAAGTATGCTCCATGGTAGATCTCATCATCACTTACCATCAGGTGTGATTGAGATCAAATACTTGCATATAATGTATTAAAAAATAATAAAAAAAAGAGCAAAAAGCAAATTTAGAATTATTTTTCATCCTAAAATATTTTTTCAGGAGCGTGCAGAAGTCCGGGCAGCCCGGGTGTCACTAGTGGTGGGATTGATGAGCTTGCTCCCACGCAAGTCATATCGCAAAATTGTCAAATGGCTGCTACAGCTATCATCAACATCTAAAGTGTTGCATAGACAAATTGCTATGGTATGTGGCCATATCTATACATATAAATAAAATTGGAGTGTCTGTTTGTAATATTAAAATAACCGCTTTTTACTAAGTGCATTTGGATGTATACACGTTACCTATACCGAAACAACATTTTTTACAATTTTTGTCTGTCTGTCTGTCTGTCTGTCTGTCTGTCTGTTTGTTCCGGGTAATCTCTGAAATGGCTGGACCGATTTTGACGGGAATTTCACTGGCAGATAGCTGATGTAACAAGGAGTAACTTAGGCTACTTTTATTTTAGAAAAAAAAATAGGATCTCTCGAAAAAAAATTAAAACCAATGTTGCAGCGCTGCGCCTGACTAAAGTTTGATAGCAACAATCTGCAATGCGTCCCGCGGGATCAGAACGCGAGCAGGCTGTTACCAACGGCTGAGTCTTTGTTAAATACCACGCGGACGAAGTCGCGGGCAACAGCTAGTTATATTATAAGTTAGGGATGTGAATATATTGTTTAAGGTATATAAATTAATTATTTTTTGTTGTTTAGGAAATGCTGGCTAGCTTATTGAATAATGAACCTGAAGAAGTAAAATCACTTGAAGATGCAAAAGCACAAAATATGGAAACGTCTGAAAAGAGTACAGGTAGTAACTTTTGTGTTTTTATAGCATGACCGATGCGGGCACCAAGTTTGCTAATATTTTTTATTATTTTATCATATATTATTTTTTGTATTTCAGAAGTTGAAAACAAGCAAAATGATGGTGAACAGCCCCAAAATCCACAAGAGGGTGAAGCAACAGAAAATCAGAGTACAACAGAAAACATTGATAATGAGACATTACCAAAAGACAATATGGCCACCGATGATGAGAGCAGCCAGGAGCTACCAACCGCTAAAGAAGTATGACCATAATTTTAAGTACTTACTACCGGCGACAATACTGGTCCTACCTGGTCACCCTAAAAGTCATTGTCATATGGAGATACTTAGCTCTAGTGCTATGGCTTACTTCGGCTTTTTGCCAGTACCATGCAAACGAATTAGTTTTTAAGTAAAGTTCGTTTCTGTAAAGATCAATTAGTGTAATAAATTAAAACTTAACCTACCTAAGAAATCAAATAAACTAAAACCCTCTAGGATCTAAGACCATGACCTCAAAGTGAAAAGGAACCCTTATATGATCACACTCGCATAATTTGTATTAGCAGGAGCAGGAGGTGACGGAGGAGGACGTGGCGGGCCTGCTGCGCGCGCGGGCGCACACGGCGCCGCACGGCGACATCCTGCGCGCGCTGCACGAGCGCGTGCACGACGTGTCCAGCACGCTGCGCACGCGCGCGCTGGCGCTGCTCGCCGACTGCCTCGCCAGCCACCGGGAGCCCATGATACAAGCTATCAAAGTTGGTGCATTTTATTACTTACAAATTATTTTTTTAGCAAGTTATAATGCAGATTTCATATGAAAACACGCTAATAGATTTTTTTGTCATTATACATATTCTGATAATATTTGAATCGTGTATGTTTGCATCGTGTCGATTGTGCGGTGCGCAGGAGTTGAACGGCTCGGGGCCGGTGTCGCGGCTGATGGCGGTGGGCGCGCGCAGCGTGTGCGACGAGCGCGCGGCCGTGCGGCGCGCCGGCTGCGCGCTCGTGCTGCGCCTGCTGCTGGCGGCCGGCGCGCCCGCCCCGCAGCCCGGCGACCTCGCGGTGAGTGATAGCGATCTGAAGCGAAGATGAGCACTGTGCACGGCATGTGCCCGAGGCTGCACGCTCGGTCTCAAATCGCATAAAGTTATAATTATTATTTTTTGGCCCGAAACCTGAGGAGGCGTTTTTATAGTGTTTTTAATGCCTTAACTGCTGTCAAATTTGACTGCAATTACCCATTTACTTGGTACCTTTTGAAAGGGCTTTCCTTTAAGTTTATGATTGGCCTAAGTTAATCTTAAAACCCCCACAAAACCAGTTTGAAAGGGTTTCCCATCTAACACACTTCTTTATCTTTCAAACATATTGAAATAAAACTAATCTTAAGGATTTTATCGCGGTTTATTTTTTATTCTACGTTCCCGACGTTTCGGCTGCTTTGCAGCAACCATGGTCACGGGAGGACTGAGGTGTTTGACGTCCTGGTGTCATAGTTTGACGGGGGTACCCTCATATTTAGTTGTTACTTGCGGTCCGATCTACGCAGAAGAACGATAAAATCCTTAAGATTAGTTTTATTTCAATGTGTAGTATTCGCGTAAATATAAGAAATCAATATTTCAAACATATATTTTTAAAATTTCGAACCATAACCCAGGAAACCCTTTGAAAACCATTTCATAAGGGAAAGTTACGTTATTAGGTCAGTTGGATAGCTTAGTGAAATTTTAGGGAATCCCGATGAATAGTAATACCGTTAAACGACTCAAAGTCATTGAACAATTTGTCCAGGCCTGCCTATGAATTGAGAAGTAGAGGGAGCGACTCCTTGCGATATAATGTGTGACTTGTGTTACGTTGGCTGGTGTAAAGATCCTGGTGAGCCTATGCCGGGACGCGAGCGTGCTGGTCCGGTCCGGCGCCATCGCGGCGCTGGGCGAGCTGGCGGCGCGCCGGCCCGCCGCCGCCACCATCGACGCGTTGCTCGCCGGCCCCATGCACCAGCTGTCCGACCCCGAGAACAAAGTAATCAGACGCTAGTTTGCTGATTCGACCGAACCTAGTCGTTTTTGCGGGAGAGGATAGATTTATGTGGGATTCTTCCCTACTAAAACCCCTCGAGTGCCCGCCTTCAACACATTGAAGGTGCTCTACGGTCTTCTGCCGGAGAACTGGTGCCCCTCTTGCATCCGCTTCCTTTCGCTCTCTCGTCTCTGGAGAGGAGTTGGACCCTCCCCCGCGTCCTCGGCGAAAGTGGAAGTTCTCCTCATGGTCCGACACCCCATTAGGCCCCACGACTGAACAGGCCTAGATGTAGGTGGTGGAATGCACTGGACTCCTTTACAAAAGAGTGGTCTTCCACAGCCCATACTGTTAGAGAACTAGATGTAGATGGTGGAATGAACTTGACATCTTTACGTTGGACTTGTCTTCCACAGCCCATACAGTTAGAGAAAGTTGAGGGAGGCCTTTGCATTGGAACACAAATGGCTGAATAACAATTGGCTCGTATTGATCCGTAGATCCAAGATCAAGTGTTGGGTCTAGTGCAGCAGCTGCTGGTGGAGCGGGTGCAGCCGCTGGCGGCGGGCGACGAGGACCCGCTGCCGTGGCTGTTCCTCGGCGGCGTGACGCGCCACAACATGCGCCGGCACCTGCAGAAGGCGTGCGCTATGCTCGCCAAGACGTCCAACTGCATAAAGTATGGCTCATATTAAGTCTTACCCTCGAATTTGTAGACGTTTTATAACTTTATCCAGCGTCAGTGCGTAGCATAGATCATAAGCACCCGATGCGGATTTCAAATTTGCCGCCCACTTATTTTTGCTATTCATTATAAAAAAATTAGGCCATGGTAACGACAAAAATTACGAAAACAACACTAAATGTTTTTTTTTTTTTTTCATATCTTAACTGTGTGAAATGCCGCTCCCGGCAAAGTGCCGTCCGGTGCGGATCGCACCCTCCGCCCCTCCCCCATGCTACGCCACTGTCCAACGTCATATAGTACTGTGCAATACAAAACTCTTGTGCGCAGTACTATGTAACGTTTGATAAAGTTATAAATCGTCATTAAATTTGGGGGTTAGGGTCTTCGCACACAACAGTTATTTTGACGCGTTAACATACTGTAAATGGCCCAATGAGCAGTATGCAAAGGTACACAGGCGGTTACAGTATCGCGTTTAGTTGCGGCGCGTCTACTGCGCGCGAAAAGAAGCTCAGAGAATAACCCTGGACTTTCTTTACCTCCTGATAAAGTTTTATGGTCATGAGATTTGTAACTAAATTGTGAAGGTGTTTCCCTCATTATATGTACAGACACGATTTTATTTTGCAAGAGAGTGCACACATATGCATTTTTAGTTGTGTGCTCTACGTGTTTACCATCTCCCCTACAAGAATTGGCAGAAAAATCAGTACAGAAACTAGCTCTTAAATGCTCGATTGTTAGATACTCAAATGAAAAATTGTATATTGATTACTTGATCGGCATTAACTCAGATCAATGGAAGTTTACACAGCGATATTAGATTGAAAACAAGTTGTCAAACTATAGAAATAGAGAGCATTTTGCTCGTCCAAATTACCTTAAACTTATCTAATATGGAAGCAGGCGGTCATCAATTTCGATTGGTCGACTCGTCCCATCGACAGTTGAAAGTCGCGTTGACAGAGTTTACTGGTGGTAGGCTTCGGCCGTGGCTTATCACCACCCACTGAACAAAGCCATGTCGCCAAGCGGCCTAGCCGTGTTCCGGCATGATGTTCGGTGTTGCCATTCACACCAGATCAGCTGCGCTGCATGTGCCTAGTGAATGTAGCGTCTCGATCTACTGCCGCCTTCCTACCTAGGCAAGTATGCTCCATCGTAGATCTCATCATCACTTACCATCAGGTGAGATCGAGATCAAATACTTGCCTATAATGTAATAAAAAAAAACAGTCGAGTTTGATAGTGGTAATGCCCGCGCAGCCACCGGCTGGTGGACGCGCTCAGCACGCAGCTGGGCGCGCGCGCGGGCCAGCGCGACCTGCGCTGCCTCGCGCTGCTCACCAGCGTGGCGCGGCACGTGCAGTACAGCGACGTCGGGTTCATACTCGACTACTACTACACGCTGGCCGACGGCGACCAGGTACGGTGGCACATGGGACTATTATCTGAACGTGTTATATTTCGTAGCTTATATAATAATAATTCCAGCCCTTTTTTCATGTCCCACTACCGGGCACGGGCCTCCCCTCAGTGCGATGTGTGAAGTCCGCCACCCCGCACTGGGCCAGCGTGGTGGCCTGTGGCCTTATCCGCCTCGCATTGAAGGGAGGCCCGTGCCCAACAGTGGGACATTAAAATGGGCTGGTATTATATAAACAGTATGAATCAAACCTGAAGCTACTCATATGTTTCTTGCCACCATGTTCCACAGTCTTGTATATAGATTAGTAGGTATGTTATATATTGATTTCTTATATTTACGCGAATACTACACATTGAAATAAAACTAATTTAATGATTTTATTTCGTTTAATCTGTACTTAATATAATATTATAAATGTGAAAGTTTGGATGGATGGATGGAGGGATGTTTGTTACTCTTTCACGCCAGAACGGCTGAACGGATCTGGATGAAATTTGGCACAGAGATAGATTATAGTTTAGAATAGCACATAGGCTACTTTTTATCCCGTTAAAATGTATGGTTCCCGAGGGTTTATCGCGGGTAACACCGCCGGGCGCAACTAGTATAAAATATTCGCGTAAAAATCATAATGTAAACGCGATAAAATACTTAAATCAGTTTTATTTCTCGGTATGTTATAATGAAATATGATGTGGACACTAGTATGGTGTGTGTGTGTCGTCAGGAGCGCGACGTGCGGCTGCTGCCGCTGACGCTGGAGCTGTGCAGCGCGTGGTCGCGCTTCACGCGCCCGCCCGCGCGCGCCGCGCTGCGCGACCACCTCGTGCGCCGCCTGGCCGCCGCCAGCGACGATGGTACCACACCACTAGCTAGCTCCGGACATAAAACAATATATCCTATACCTAACCTAAGAAATGTTTCTATTTTGGGTACCGCACAATGGACCAGGGCCCCAAGTCTGCTAACACAATCGATTCATAATCGAACAGCAACCGCATAGTAACTGTCAGATTTGACAGATAATGTATGGGATATCTGTCAAAAGTGATTATGTCAGCAGACTTGGGACCCTGGGGGCGCTCCCAGTATAGTATTTAGATATGTAATATCCATGACCATGGTACAAACATTCGTGCTCATCACACTAAGTTTTACTCCTACCAGGAATCGATCCCGGGTAGTGACTCTGATATCTGTACTAATGCGAGGGGCATTAGTACAGATATCAGAGTCACTACCCACTATGCTAATCAGGTTGTCAATGACAGGAGACAACTCATGAAGCTATTACTTAATGGAGACGCGATAAGCAACTGTGTACTGTGATTGTCAACTAAGCCCTGACGTCATCACGGCGTGGGCGTGGCCTTAGTCAATTCATTGGCAGTCATCCTCTAACCAACTTTTATCAACCGTCTCAGATTACGTCAAGCTTAGATAGATAACAGACTTACTATATGTGACCTCTGTGCATCAGAGTACTTGCTAGTGGTCACGCTCGAACGAAATTTGCCCAGCCGCTCACAGCGAGCTGACAAACTTGGTATGTCTCAGTCCAACTCATAGCAAAAAAGCGAGATGGATATCGTGGCCAGTATCACCAACGTGGGCCAGCCGAGATGATCGCAATATCCATATTTTCGATTTGGCCTCTGTTAGGCTATCTTCTGGCTGCGGTATAACATATTTTATTGACAGACAAATGCCCCAAAAAAGGTTTTTATAGGTCTGCAAATTGGTTCAACATTTAATTTAAAAAATGGGTTGGGAAGAAACCAGTCATAGGAGTATGAATATTTCTGAAAATGTAACTTAATTTTTATATCGTACAGGGTGCAGAATCGCGTGCGCTGCACTGGCAGCTCAGCTCGATCCCGACAACCTTCAGTGGGCCACAGAACTTATGCAGCTGTGTAAGTCGATTTTATCTTACGTTTAAATTTTCAATGTTCAGATATATTCGGATTAGATGTTACAACAATTGTATTTTTTTTGGTATATGTGTTAATAATAATCTTTGATGTGTTCAATTTCCTCACCTAATTCTGCTGGCGACTGTATTTTTTTTTCTTTCTATTTGCGGTCGGTCCCAAAATCGTAAGCGACTCAAGCGTCTCAGAAACCAAATTTTACATTTAAAGCAAATGGCCGTCGCGTTGTTTAGATTATACCCTGTATCGGTATTTATCTGTATATTTCAGTGAAAAGATACTTACAGAATACATTTATACAAAATGAAACAAATCCATTTAATTGTTTTTTTATTGACATAGTTGGCAGTTGTCAAATCTCTATAATTCGTTCCGTAGACACTCACTACTTGATATCACTAATATCAGCGCCAAAAATGCAAAAATTAAAAGAGCACAAAGCGACGACGATGTTTTTCGCCAGACCAGTAGTTGGTAGAGGTCGGTGTATTGAGGTGTTAATATAGTTCGGCGTTATGTCCGTCAGCGGAGCGGCGCGCGCTGGAGCGCGGCGAGGTGGCGGAGGCGCTGCGCTGCGCGGACCTGTCGCTGCTGGCGCCCGCGCCGCCCGCGCCGCAGCTGCTGCGCCTCTTCCTCAGCGCCGTCGCCGCGCCGCCGCCCGGTCAGATACTATACTACACCAGCCTTTCCCAAAGTGGCCGATAACGCCCCCTTGTGGGCGCTGCAGGCCTAAGGGGCGGTAAGAGACCCAGAAAAAAATGGGGGCGTTGGGTAGAGGCTTACAATAATTAATTTAATTTGATGTTATAGTGGTTTTTAAGTAGGTGAAAAAATGGGGGCGCTAAAAAATAATTTATTCTCAAAGTGGGCGGTAGACAAAATAAGTTTGGGAATCCCTGTAATAGACCATACTCTCACTCGCCTCTCTCGGACGTGTCGTTTCAAAAATAAAAATACCACACATACAATAGTAATTTCGTAGCATCTACATGTCTTGGCTTATAAAAAAAGTTTATAGAAACGGAAATTCAGTCCGGTCAAAATCTCCAATAGCGTTTTATCATCACATCTAACTTTAGTTCGTCACAGATGAATAGATTTTTTTTTCTATTGCAAATGAATACCATTTATTTATACCATTAACAAACAGTGATATTTTTTTCGCAGTTACTCTAAATACAGACGTTTAAATTTACAACATTTTAACGTATACTGCAGTGTTTAGATAGGATTATCATAGGTGCGAGTTGTGCATAGGTGCGAACTACTCTCTCCCACTACTTCCTCTTACTCTTAGGTAACTATTTCGAACAAAAAACACATGTCATTAAATAATGAATACTTATGAATGAATATAAAAAACCTATATAAAAAAAATAATGCTGTGTTTAAATGACGGGTAAGCGCGTCATTAAAAAACGGCTGACCGATTCAGCATTCTTTTTTAACGGTGTTAATAATCCGAACAAAATTTTTAGGGAGTGAAAAAATAAAAACTTACTCTGAAATAGTCAAATTCGGAGAAAACTAATAGTGCTCCCGTTGGGTCAGCTAGAATATAATAGGTCTAAAACAGGTTTGTGTGCGTCAGCTAGAATAATAGTTCTAAAACATATTTGTGTGCGTCAGACATGTCGGGCGTGTCGGCGGGGTGGTGCGTGGCGGGCGCGGGGCGGCTGTGCGTGCGCGCGCGCGGCGCGGCGGCCGAGGCGGCGCCCGCGCTGGCGCGCCTGCTGCCCGACGCCGCGCAGCCGCTGCCCGCGCGCGTCAACGCGCTGCTCGCGCTCACCGACATATGCATCAGGTACCACATTACACGCTACGTGCTCATTTACAACCTATTTATACGATACCATCACTAATAATCTGTACTCAAATCTTAAGGTGGAAGCGCAAGGTCACGGCGCGAAATTCGAAATGTCAATGGTTTTTATTTTTTAACGAATAATTTGGACATCTTTACGATGTAATTTAGTGTTTTGCGATATAAGCTTTCTGGATTGCATGTCTCGATGTATTAAGTTTGCTTAAAAAAGTACCTAATCCGATACAATACCGTAAGGTTTGTAAAAACCGCTACTTTTACTAACTTTATGGTGTTGTATCGCTTTAGGTATTTTTTTAAGCAAACTTAATACATCGTAAAGATGTCCAAATTTTTCGTTAAAAAATAAAAACCATTGACATTTCGAATTTCGCGCCCTGACCTTGCGCTTCCCCCTTAATCAAATCAAATCAAATCAAATTTATTTGCATAGAAAGTAGGTATATAATGTTTTGGTGGTATTACAGAACAATGAGCCATATACATTCTACCTTAAATTGGCATGCAATATTTTTTAATGTAACAAATGTGTGGTCTCGTGATTTATGTGTCAAATAAAACTTACGCTTAATATATAGAGAACCATATAAGGGTCTTTAAAAAACAAATAAACGTGTATCAGGTACACGTGCATAGTGGAGCCGCTGCTGGGCAGCGTGTGCGCGTGCCTGGCCGCCGCCGCGCCGGCCGCGCTGCGCCGCGCCGCCGCGCGCAGCCTCACGCGCCTGCTGCTCGGCGGGTACCTGCGCCTGCGCACGCCGCTCTATTACAGGTACACTTACATAGTGGAGCCTCCGCTAGGGATAATGGTGCAGTGGTAAACCAGCTTGGGCAACATACAAGGGGCCATACATAAATAACGTCACACGAATTTCATGAATTTTTGACCCCTCCCCCGTCCTTGTCAGAGCTGTTCACATTTGTAATGTGTTGTCGCATATTTTACAATTTTACATTTAGAAATTTATGAAATTAAAACAGCAGTGTTCCGAAATTGTTTTTATTTCTATTTAAATTATTTTTCAATAAAAACAATAGTTGTAATACTTAGATATAAAATATTATATTTAATAAAAATGTGATGTCACAAAATTTGGGACCCCTCCCCGCCCCTTGTCACACAATGTCACACTTTGTCGACCCCCTCCCTTCCCCTTAACGTGTGACGTAATTTATGGATGGCCCAAAATCTGGCTGGCTAAAACCAAGATGTCGATGTTCACGCTTACTTTTGTTCGGCTGGCTGACTGCCCGAACATGTGGATCCAGCATATTATAATCATATACTGTGTTGTGACGTATACTACGTGACAGGTACTGCGCGCTGCTGGCGGACGAGGACCACGACGTGCGCGAGCCGGCGGAGTACTACGTGACGTGCTGCCTCACCACCGACGCCATCTACCATCACTTCGTTGACTGCGTGCTTCACTACAACAATGAAAGCAGCGGTAAACCCTTCAGACTTTCCACCGAATTTATAGACGTTTTATAACTTTATCAAACGTCACATAATACTGCGCACGCACAAGAGTTTTGCTTTGTGCAGTACTATATGACGTTTGTTAAAGTTATAAAACGTCTATAAATTCGGGGGTTTATGTATAACTAGCTGCGCCCTGCGGTGTTACCCGCGATTAAAAAGTATGTCGATGATTATGTCATTCTCTGACCCCTAAACTACCTATGCAAAAAATCATGTCGATCCTTTTGCTCTATGAAAAATTAAAACAAATATATCCCACGGGAACCATACATTGTACCGGAATAAAAAGTAGCTCATGTGCTATTCCAGACTATAATCTATATCTGTGCCAAATTACATCTAGATCCGTTCAGCCGTTCTGGCGTGATTGAGTAACAAACATCCATCCATCCATCCATCCATCCAATCTTTCACATTTATAATATTCGTGGTATTGTATACTATGATGCCCCTTAGTCTACTGTACCGTACCTATAATACAAGCGTTGCATTGTTCGAGACCGTAAAATTGTATGTCTTGTATGAAATTGATAACAGCCGGTATGGCGTCTCCACCACGCCTAAATTCACTTATGTGCCTTGGGTCACTTGTGTTCAGTTTTATAATTATACTAGCTGTTGCCCGCGACTTCGTCCGCGTGGTATTTAACAAAGACAACCGTTGACAACAGCCTGCTCGCCCATTCTGAGCCCGCGGGACGCATTGCAGGTTGTTGCTATCAAACTTAATCAGGCGCTGCGCTGCAACATCGGTTTTAATTTTTTTAGTGAGATCCTATTTTTTTCTAAAATAATAGTAGCCTAAGTTACTCCTTGTTACATCAGCTATCTGCCAGTGAAAGTCCCGTCAAAATCGGTGCAGCCATTTCAGAGATTAGCCGGAACAAACAGACAGACAGACAGACAGACAGACGGACAGACAGACAAAAATTTAAAAAAAAATTGTTTCGGTATAGGTAACGTGTATACATCCTAATGCACTTAGTAAAAAGCGGTTATTTTAATATTACAAACAGACACTCCAATTTTATTTATATGTATAGATTATTATAATTACACAGATGCAATATCGTTCGACGCCCGGCAGCTGATCTACGACGTGATGCTGCAGCGCATGTCGCTCGTTCAGAAGCTGAACATCCAGTGCCGGCTGGCGCGCGAGGTGCTGGGCCACGCCGCCGACGTCACGGACGACGCCGACGGGGAGCTGCCGGCCGCACTCAACGCCGCGCTGCTCGACACCATCACACTGCTCTGCGGGCCCAGGATGAAGCTGCCCAGTGCGTACCCGACACTTTACAAACAAATCCGGTGTATAGACCTTGCGGTGGATAGTTCTTGTGTGTCTTCAGGGTGGACTGTAGTAAAAGATTGGTTCTTGTTCGTAGCACTTGTAGATCGATGATCGAGGCAGAAGTGGCGAGTAATTTATTCATCAAAAATACAATTGTTATATATAATTATACAGGGTCACACTTACTAGGCGTTGTAACCAGTGCAGGCTCGGCGCTCGCTGCACGGGGTCGCAACTCGTACGTTCTCTACGCAGTGTAGATTTCTCCCAAACTTATTTTGTCTACTTAGAGAATTAATTATTTTTAGTGCCCCTATTTTTTCACCTACTTAAAAACCACTATAACTTCAAATTAAATTAAATTATAAATTATTGTAAGCCTCTACACAACGCCCCCATTTTTTTCTGAGTCTCTGATCGCCCCCCTTTAGGCCTGCAGCGCCCACGAGGGGGCGTTATCGCCCACTTTGGGAAAGGCTGAGCTAGATTAAAGGAAACTTTTATGTATCTACTACTAATACAGTTTTTTTTCATTCATCTAAATATTTTTTTCTTTATTTTTGCAATATCGTAATGGAACTGTTTATACAGTTTTTGGTGAGTAAATGGAATGAGGAGTATTCGAGATGTGTGCTTTTGTAATAACTGTATATAATTACGTAGGGAAACCACAAACTGCGGGCGAGACGGCTGATATTGATGACTTACAAGAGCGAGTCACTACCAACATCGTGTCGCATGTGAGTATCTTTTTAATTCAGTTCCAGTCTATTACCTACTTAGTGCGCAGAGAATGTTAGCACATTGCGCCATATTGGTTAGAAGTAAAGTCGTACCGGTATCGGCATGTAATGCAGTTCGATATTATTTACAAGGGATAGACAGACAGATAGACAAGGGATAGGGAAGGGAGTAATATATTGATTTCTTATATTTACGCGAATGCTACACATTGAAATAAAACTAATCTTACGGATTTTATCGCGTTTATTATACATTTTTACGTTGCCGACGTTACGGCTGCTTTACAGCAACCATGGTAACGGGAGGATTGTATAAAAGTATAATAAATGCGATAAAATCCGTTAGATTAGTTTTATTTCAAGGGAGTATTTTTGGAATACGGAAGAGGACCGAAAAAAGGGCCGATAAACTGTATATAAATGAACGATGTCAACTTGTCTTTGACATGTCAATATGGGGACCCTACCAATTATGAGCCCAATTGTGCGGTTCGTAGAGCTCATATGAATGGTGTTTGCTAATTAGGGGTGATGAGGGGGGGATATATGGTAGGGGAGACAGGCAGGTAGATGCTGTCAGTGCGGCTATAGAGCGCGTTGTGTGTGGATGTAGAAAATGAAGCGGACAGTGGCGGAGGAGCTGGTGCCGGCGGTGCTGCGGCTGTACGCGCGGCTGCGCGCGCGCGGCGGCCAGCTCGCCGCCTACCTCGTGCGCATCGCCACCGACCTGCTCAACGACTACCGGCACGAGGTCATATATCACTTATCACCACTGGCCCGAACACATTACGTAGCGTAAAGTCGGCTCTCCGCGGAGTTTTTTGTTCGAAAAAAGTGTACGGAATCACAGACACAAATTTTTATTTTGATATAACAGACTAGCTGCGCCCCGCGGTGTTACCCCCCATTAAAAAGTATGTCCTTTATGCCACGGGAACCAGACATTTTACCGGGATAAAAGTAGCCTATGTGCTATTCCAGACTATAATCTATCTCTGTGCCAAATTTCATCCAGATCCGTTCAGCTGTTCTGGCATGATTGTGTAACAATTTTCACATTTATAATATTAGTGGGATTAGTGGGATGATTTTATCCTACGCGGCTCTTTACCCGCGCGTGGGAGTATGTTGAGATTTTTTTGTAAAATGTTTGTACTGTTTAAAGAAAAACACGCGCCGTAGACCCGGCTTTACCGTGACGTAAATGAATGTTTAGACCAGTAGCTCAGACACTTTCAATAGCTGTACGTTTATGTATAAATGTTTTGTCACACTCACACCACAACTTCAATAACATAGTTACAGGCTGAGTGCTACGTCCCGTATTAAACCATGATTGTATTAGGTATCAATTGATCTTTGGTTGACAACGCACAACTTTTCTATACATGATCAGTCATCAACAAAATATCCTCTGAGGAACTAGTGTTGCTTTATAGTTAAATCATACTATTGACTTTATGGCTGCAAAAGTCTACAAACGCTAACTTTTGTTTCACTACTACAGTTTGAACGGAGACCGGACACGTGTCCTGTTACGCGTCACGTGTTGCCTAATGAATGTATGGTATAACGCTCTATCAATGTCGGTCTTTAGATCGAGGAGTTGATCGAAAACGACGAGGAGCTGGTGGAGCGCGTGCAGCAGTTCCAGGAGACGATCGGGCTGGAGCCGACCTTCGGCAACGCGCGCAACCTGGTGACCGCGTCCGCGCCGCCCGAGCCGGACACGCCGCGCGCCAACAAGCGCCGCCCGCGCCCGCCCCGCGCCACGCCGCGCAAGCGCGCGCTGCGCATATAGCACCACACAACATTGTTATACACATATATATAGTTTATCAATATACTATATTTAATAATCCACTCGTTTTATTACTAACTAGCTGGTGCCCGCGACTTCGTCCGCGTGGTATTTAACAAAGACAACCGTTGACAACAGCCTGCTCGCCCATTCTGAGCCCGCGGGACGCATTGCAGGTTGTTGCTATCAAACTTAAGCAGGCGCTGCGCTGCAACATTGGTTTTAATTTTTTTTCGTGAGATCCTATTTTTTTTTTCTGAAATAAAACTAGCCTAAGTTACTCCTTGTTACATCAGCTATCATCAGCCAGTGAAATTCCTGTCTAAATCGGTCCAGCCATTTCAGAGATTAGCCGGAACAAACAGACAGACAGACAGACAAAAATTGTAAAAAATGTTGTTTTGGTATAGGTAACGTGTATACATCCAAATGCACTTAGTAAAAAGCGGTTCTTTAATATTACAAACTGACACTCCAATTTTATTTATATCTATAGATACTGCTCGGTTCGCCAAATGATAAAACACAATATAAAACAATTCCTATCATTTAATTATTAATTATGCGGGTGTACAAGAATAACAATATGTAATCAATAAGGCAATCAAACTTAATAAATAAATAAATAAAATTATTATACGGCATTGCTCAAATTCAACTTGACGACTAAATCACTTTCATTTTCGATTTTTATTTCCTTACTGAATGTCTTCTTAAGCAGTAAGTCGATAGCTGCTTCTTCTGAAACGCAAGAATATTAAATTGTAGTATATCAATCGTCTATAGTTGCTGCCACCACCGCTTTTTAATAAAATGAACCTACATATAGAATTGAATAACATAATATCAACCAAATGAAATTCTTTCTACATACATACATATACTCACGCCTGTATCCCATGGGGGTAGGCAGAGACCACTGATTGCCACATGCTACGATCCTGGCATACCATTTTCGCTTCATCATTCATACATCTTTTCATACATTTCCGTTGGTTGAATGTACTACGGACTTGCCCTTTCTGGAACAGACCATCTGGTCGTGAAAGGTTTTCTTCGGGCGCCCCCTTCCGACACTACCACTCACGTTTGCTCGGTATATTCCTTTTGTCAGTCGACTTTCATCCATCCTCTCAACATGGCCAAACCATCTTAGCATACTTTTATCTATATTTATTATCACATCTTCCTTCAGCTTACAATCAATTCTTTCTAGACAGAGAATATACGATACATTATTCTTACTTGGTGTGAATAAATAGAATCTTTATCGTTTCTAGTGTTCAGTGTTTTTAGAACTCACCTGTAACTTGTATAGCCAGCAACTGGTGAACGATATGTCTGGCGGTGGTCTTGAACAGGTCACGGTTGCTGATCTTTTTTTTCTTATAATAAGGCATAAGTAACTTTACCACGAGCCCCGCAACATCAACCTTTTCAGATTTCTTTGTTGTACATTCCTTATTTTTCGTCAAGTCTTTGTGTTTTTCTTTTGTAGACAACTTATCGTTCTTTACCTCTTTTGATTTCTTGTCTTTCCTTTCTACTTTTATCTTTTTACTTAAACTAAGCTTTTTATGTTTGGATAAATCTTTACTCTTACTGGGCGTAAGCGGTGATGTCTTAATTTGTTTGGCTTCTACATTATCTACTTTAACTTCTGCCGGTTTCTCGATCACTGGTTCGGGAGGCAGGTCTGTAAACTGTTTCAGTTTAAGTAACACTTCATCTGCTTCCAAACTCAGTTTACGAGCTTTATTTAGTTTCGAATCTTCGCTCTTAATTTCTACTGGATCAGTTGATATTGATTCATTTGATTTGTTTTCAAGAGAAATATCTGACGACTCATTCATCGCTCCTGCAGTTACATCTTCATTATTCAATATTAATGTTTCCTCAGCAGAAGTATTGGCTTGTAGTTCAGTACCATCGTCAATGACTAATCCCTTTTCAGATTCAGAATCAGACATGCCATGAAATAGTGATTCTGGCTTTTCTGAAGTTTTAATTTTCTTCTTTTCAGATTCAGAATCAGATATTCCATGAAATAATGAGTCTGGCTTTTCTGAAGTTTTAGTTTTTTTCTTTTCAGGTTCAGAATCAGACATGCCATGAAATAATGATTCTGGCTTTTCTGAAGTTTTAATTCCCTTATCATTTGGACTATCTGGTTCCCTGTCGCGACTATTCTTCGATGATTTTTTCTTATGTTTACTTCTTTTATAACTTTCTGCGGTTTTAATCTTTTTGGGTTCATGAGATTCCGTATCACTATCAGAGGACTCACCAAAAAGTGCTTTAATTTTTCTTTTAGAAGTGGGTTTTGTTTTTTCTTGTACTTTACTCTTGTCTAAATCTTTTTTCTTATCATTTCTATTAATATTTTCATGATCGTCTTTAACTTTTCTGGTTTGCTTATTGTTTTGTGGTACGCCGTGTAGCGTTATATTTATAACTAACGTCTTAGATCCATTTAATCGTTCATCAGGATTATTGTGATCACTTTCTTCATCGTCGTTTTCTTTTAATAGTAGTGTCGTATTATTACTGATCGAATCACCCGCGTCATTTGTTTTTTGTTCATCCGGTTCATCATGTTCGTCAATGACTAGATCACCATCGTCATCGCTTTCATTTGGCGTATTATTTGGAGATTCGTGTGATGCTTTTTTAAAGAAAGTTTGGAGTTTTGTTTGCGTTAAGGGGTCTCTTTTAAATGAATTACCCTTTCTTTTCGTTTCTTTGTCTGCTTTGCATAGAGACCGAGCTTCATTTTTGGCTTGAATATTTTCTAAAACATATAAAAGTGAATTATTTAATTTTATTTAAATCCTTTACTATGCTCACAAAAATACCAAAGTAAATCTGTTACCTGCTAACTGTGCTGCTGTTATAAAGCTATTATTGTTTTGTGATGTTTCCAACTTTTGTTGTTCATATTCTTTAACAAATTCGCGGAGAGTATTACGTTTCTTGGGTACAAATATTTTTAATTGTGGAAACACTGTATCTTTGCATGCTTTTACAGACGATATCTAGAAACAAAGAAAAATCATTTATTTACATTAATATTCAAGTACTAACAAAAAAAACCTAATAACATAAAATTATAAAGTTTTTAACTCATGGGACACAGAGATTATAATTATGATTTACCATTTTAGACATCGCTCTTCTATATAAACTAATGACGGTGCTGGATGAGAAGGCTTCATATTCCATGTCTACGGCGCATTGTTCGATGTCGTGCCGGGACAATGGTTTATCGAAGTTGTCCGCATCTTTTGTAGAAGTAAAGTTGTTGTGCAGAGCGTCTGTGAGGAGCGTGAGGTACCCTTCCCGGCCCGGTATCGTTAGTCCAGTTACCTACAAGTGAATTGGAACAGATGCATCGTTTATGTATTAATATGACATCTAAAAATGTGTTTACAACTTTACGATATTTAAAGAAGTCAAGGCCCGTTGACTGTCTCATTTACAAAAAAAATATTACGCCATCTTTATATATTCTTAGATTAATATGATTGCCGACACAAAAAAAATAATTACTTTCTTGGATGTACTCTCAGCCGCCTTGCATTTTGAGTATTTGGCGGACTCTGAGTCATTATTAGGTTTTTTCTCTTCGATGCGTTTCTTTCTGTTCGCGAACTCCTGCATGATGAGCGATTTGGTCTCCTGCGCGACGCGGCGGCGGCTGCTCTCGCCGTCCGACTCGCCGCTGTCGCCGCCCGTGCCGTACGACTCCGCCTCTCTATGATGATAAACTCCATTGTAAGAAAATCATCCCGATTCGTCATTTGTACCACAACCCCAGTATCGACTGAAGGAAAGTGCGATCTAAGCATCGGTAACTTAAATATCTCGGGTGCACATTGAGTTCAACAATATTTCTAATTTTTACGCCCTTTATAAATTAATATTAGCCATTAAAAATAAAACAGCCTGTAATAGCCCCATTTTCTTTTATGGGGACGCGATTCGATATTTGCCATGCTACCAACTGAATCACCTTACAAAGCTGGAACAACTTGAGAATTATGATGTTCCCAGTCTAATTGCTATATATAATGTAGATGTTAGTCTTGCAGCTAGATATAGCATAGAAAGTCGAGTCGATTTTAATTCGATATCGGAAAGAAGTTGAATGGTACTTTTTCTGTCCGAACCGTCCCTCGCCGTACAGGTCGGCGGGGTCCTGCGCGACGACGAGCGCGCCGGCGCGCAGCTGCACGCTCATGGCGCGGCGCGCGTGCTGCTCCAGCGCGCGCCGCACGCCGCGCTCGTCCGCGCACGCGTCGCAGCGCCCCGCGCAGCGCGGACCCTCCTCGCCGAAGTACTCCGCGAACACCTTGTGCCGGCACCTGCCGGGAATACGATACACACACTTTTATTTGCACTAAACTGTGTGTAACTTTTTACTGGTGGTAGGCTTCGGCCGTGGCTAGTCACCACCCACTGAACAAAGCCATGTCGCCAAGCGGCCTAGCCGTGTTCCGGCATGATGTTCGGTGTTGCCATTCATGGATGGCGGGTCAGATCAGTTGCGCTGCATGTGCCTAGTGAATGTAGCGTCTCTATCTACTGCCGCCTTCCTACCTAGGCAAGTATGCTCCATCGTAGATCTCATCGTCACTTACCATCGAGATCGAGATCAAATACTTGCCTATAATGTAATAAAAAAAAAAACCCAACTCCGATATCCTACTGAAAAAGGCCAGAAAGTATATTAATATTCAGCAAAAAAAATATCTCTAGTTATCACAATGATCTATGCAACTCAACATTTTTGTGCTCAAGAAAGAACTGTATAAAATTAAAACTGCCAGTCTCTGAGCCCTAAAGATATTTATATGTGAAAATATCTTGATGGTGACTCACTTGACTTCCTCGCAATATTTGACCATAATTTCGAAGCTCTTATACGCATTCTTGTTGCGTTGCTTATGCTCCGGTGTTTTGGCGCGGCCTATCTCCGCTTTGAGTAGGAAGTCCACGGTGTTGCGTTCACTGCGACAGTAGTAGATCCGGCAAAACGCCGCCTTACCATCTCTCCCGGCTCTACCCGACTCCTAGGGAAACAAAGTTCAGAAGCCTGAGTTTGTGGAGATATAACTGTTTTGTAATCCTCCTATGTATAAATCCATTTTGAACTTTAAAACCTTTTGTTATAAGTCCTGTGTGTATTGTTGCGATAGCTTATCAAGTGGTTAGTTATGTGCCATCTTACTTGGTAATACGCAGCGACGTTCTGCGCGAGCCCCCAGTGCGCGACGGCTCGCACGCTGGCCTTATCGACGCCCATGCCGAACGACACGGTTGCGCATACGCACGGACACTCCCCGCCCGACCACCGGTCCTGCACTGATATGCGATCCGCCGACTTCATGCCTGATAATATACCCAATACATTAGACAATCATATATTTTGTTAATACTCTTACTGGTATCAATTTTTAGCTGTATTTTCTAAAAAACTATCATTTATAATAAAATATCTGATATATTTTTAAAAGTTACAACTATTATTAAATAAAACTATACCTACCTCCATGATATGCCAATGACATAAGACCTCTTTTGGTTAGCATGTTAGCTAAATCTTCAGTTTGTTCACGAGTCCTACAGTAAACAATAGCAGCATTTTTATCTTTCTGTAAATAGGAATTACATTGAAACATGTTATTCAATATTTTATAGTTCTTGATACACATTTGTGAAAACATTATAAAGATACTAACAGGTTTAACATTTTCATCTTCCTTTAAACTCTTCTTTAAAAACTCCAACAAATGTCCAATTTCATCATCTATACAGTTTTGATATACAACATCATAAAATAAATTCCTTCTAAAACTTGGTGTTTTATATTGTGCAACAGGCATAAGCAGCTTGAGATTCGAAAGGATGTCTTTAGTAACTTCTGAGCTGGCCGTGGCTGTGAGGGCAACCCAAGGTACACTTTTATACTTCTCTCTTAAATCACCTAACTTCAAATAATCTGGTCGAAAGTCATGCCCCCATTCACTGACACAGTGAGCTTCATCAACAACTACATATGAAACTTTTTTATATTTGACTAGATGCTCCATGAGAGATTTAAATGTGCCGGTTGCAGCTTGCTCTGGTGTAACATACAAAAATCTCGTGTCTGGTTTCATGCTTCTCAAGTCATTTAACACTCTCTCCCTGTCTTTTGATGTCATTTTTGAGTTGATGGACTCTGCGGTTATCTTGATCTTGTTAAGATGATCCATTTGATCTTTGATGAGTGCCAGCAGGGGGGAGAACACAATGGCCAATTTGTTGTCCTGCAATATCGCAGGCAGTTGGAAGCACAGCGACTTCCCCGACCCAGTGGGCATTGATACAAACACATCATGTACACCTGCAACATTTTATAACAATGTAGCAATCAAAGAAGAGGGTGTTTTTTCCTTTAAATGGAATTTATTTTAATATATTTTTTCTATTTTTTCTGCACCCACCTGATGGTGGGTATTTAGCCAATATTGCCTTAAACACCTGCTCCAAAATACATCTAAGGGATTAGACATATTTACACTAACAGGTTTAAAAACCAGAGCTTTTAAACAGGGCACCTTGTTATGGGCGTTAAATACTTGCAGGTGTAAAAGTACTTGCTAGTCATGCTTGAGCCCCGGTTTCCAGGGCTGAGAATATTTGCATTGGAAATCGAATTTTATCTACTCATACAATAGGCACACTATCATATTTAGGGAAAAACCCTGGTATTCAATTTTACAAGGATATCGCCCTCCCACCCTAATATAGAATCATAACCCTACAGTTTTGTTCTATTTATAAAAATATTACATATATAATATAATCTGAGTTTTAATTTAAAAAAAATTCAAAGCCATGTCATTAGAATATGTGTGAGTGTAAACCATTTGTATATTGTAAGTTAATTTCATAATATACTTTAAGTATATTTAGGATTCCTATTCAACTAATATCTATAAATAGAATAGGAATAATTTATCAATATCGTTACATTGATAATCGCGAATGCCATCCAATACGATGTTGACAGTGCGGTACTGTATGTATAATACGACAAATTTATAATGTCATAAGGTCAACGGATCATTACACATTTTCTTAAACATTTTTCCAAAATTAAAATAAAAAGCTTTAATCTTTCATCGAAAGTATTATGTTACCCCGAGAAAACTTAACATTTTAGTATTTACCTCTTGCTATTGCTCTTGTTGCTCGCTCTTGAAGTTCACTTTTGAACTTTCGGTGTCCAAAACATTGTAACAGCTTCTCCGTTACGTTATCCATTACGACATCTGTTTGTATTCACCAACCATCACAGGTATTTAGCAACACTTTTTTATTTAAAATATTTTAAACTGTTTTATATCCATTTTCAGCATTTATTTACCAATTTAACTAAAATCTGCGTTCAAAATAATAATAAAACAACCTCAAAATGTTAAATCTAATCTGACATTTATAGTTACGCACCAGTAACAGTTGTAGTGTCAAATAATAATAGTTAACTTTAGTCGATTTAGTAGCTTATAGCCTTAAATCGTTTTTTTTTGCGGTAAACATAATTGAGATTATTGTTGGTAGGCTTCTCCAAGTTGGTAGGATATGGTGATGAGTCAGGTGCACACGAAGCTAGCGCCGAGGAATAGGTTAGGCACAGACATAAACAAAAGGGGCATAGGAAAGAACAATATGCATGTAACTAGCGATATATTCTCTATACATACATGTAACGTGAAATGATTACGGCTCCAGTCGACCAACTTTATCACACTTATTTTCAATTAAGATTTTATAGCGATTTATTTAGCGTAGACTTTACATATAAACGGAGTTACTTAGGTATATCATAGGTCATTCTTTTATATCGCCTTAGATGTTCAGTTTGAACCTGCAACTTACTACCAACCCTTACCTGGTGCCTGTCGTAAATGAAGTAGTTATTTTCATGTGTTTGATTTTAATTGCGCCTATTATTTTAACAGGAAACAATGAGCAAAAGAAAGAATCCTTGTGATGATAACAATTTGAACTCGGATTTTTGCGAGTTTCTAATAGAATTAGCAGAGTATGAAAAGAATGTGAACAGAAACGTTCACAAATATAATGCTTATAGAAAAGCTGCAAGTGTTCTAGCTTCACATTATAAAAGAATTCAAACGGGTGAAGAGGCAAAAAAGCTCAATGGCATAGGAGAAAAAATTTCGAAAAAGATCGACGAATTTCTTCAAACGGGAAAATTGAAGAAGCTGGATAACATTCATCAGGATAAAGAAGTACAGGCCATTAATCTCCTAACACGTGTGTCAGGAATAGGACCAGTCAAAGCAGCGGAATTTGTTAGACATGGCATTAGAACAATAGAAGATTTGAAAAATAATGAAAACAAATTAACTCATCATCAACTCATTGGACTAAAGTTAGTATGCTTGTGTAGAACCTACTTATGTCGTAATAAAACTCGGTGGCAAAAAAACCGTATTATACGATTTCACGTAACGACCCAAATAAAAATACCGCTAGTAAAGATCTTTACCACTAAATATTTAAGTAATTAAATGTTTATTTAATTACCTTATTAATATTACTTAATAAACTTATTTATAGATATTTCGAGGATTTTGAAAAGAAGATACCTAGATCCGAAATAGAAAAGATAGAAGATGAATTAAGAGGAAAGCTTAATAACTTAGACCAGGAATACACGGTTACTATATGTGGCAGCTACAGGTGGGTGAATCCTATCATACCTACCCTCTTTAGATTTATTTAAATATTTTCACGCATTCTCTTTCAGGCGCGGTAAGGCTGAGAGCGGGGATATCGACGCATTAATTACACATCCTTCATTAAAAGTTACTGGACCAAAGAAAAAACATGAAGGCCATTTACTAAAGAAAGTAGTTGATGCGTTAGCAGGACTTGTTACGGATACAATTTCTATCGGAGATACGAAATTTATGGTGGGTATCCATGCTGGCTCGAAGTACCTATTCAATAAAAGTGTAAGCCCCCCCCCCCCCCCCTAAACGAAAATCATCTCTCCGCACCTCGAGCTGGCATGTAGATAAAACGTCACATACGTTATTTTAAATTAAAGCTTTACCAACGGCTTCATGTACCTACGTAGATCGAACATAAAAGTAGCCTATTTGTACCAAATTTCATTCAGATCCGTTCAGCCGTTTCCGTGCGCATGATTCTTAAGGAAATCACATTTATTATAATGATTCAGATTCTCTTTACTATCAAAGGGAGTTTGTCGGCTGTCTACCAGTCTGCCTGCGCGCCGGCTTGACATCCGACTGATCCCGCGTGAGCAGTACTATTGCGCCGTGCTCTACTTCACCGGCAGCGACGTGTTCAACAAGACGATGCGTGCGCACGCGCTTGAGAAAGAATTCACTTTAAATGAATACTCTCTGAGGCCGGTCGGCGTCACTGGTAAATTATTTATTAACAATTTCATTTTAATTCAGTTTGCTGGCCCTCCTAATGATACTGTGGGACGCTGAATGGAGATCGAGTCGACCAATCAGGCCACTCGGCGGCCAACGTCAGTCTGCTGAATCTTGATTGACCGATTAGTTCCTCTGTCCCATGCCGCTCACCAACACGACTATCCGGCCGAAATCTTAATAATGAACAAAATAAGGCAGATTGCTCACAAAAGCAAGTTGGAAGTAACTTGAAAATGCAACCTTAATTTGTGGGCAACAGGAAAAGAAAAAAACTTAAAAATGATAATATAGGTAATATAGGTAGGTACCAAATTAAAAAAATACAAAATAATGATCTAACACAGGTGTTCCCGGGGAGCCTGTGCCTATTTCTTCAGAGGAAGAGATTTTCGATTACATCGATTATCCGTTTAAGAGGCCAGAGGAGCGCAACATGTAGCTTGTTAAGTGGATTGGTGTATTGAATCACGCCATTTCAAAAAAATACTTTATTCTAAAAAAATAAAATTATGCATACACTAATTTGCGTTTTATTACTATAATATCACAAGTATCTTTCATATTTTGATTTAGGAATTATAAAATGGAAAGAAAAAGCAATGCTATATAATATATGTTATTACGATAATAGACTATAGATGGTCTAGTGTCGTTATAGATAATTAGTATAATACATATTGAAAACTGAAATTCATAATGATTAAACTTACAGAAATCTATGTGAAATATCAACAGACACAGAGAAGATGAGATACTTAGCTACAACGAAATAATTTAAGCATAATTATTTTGGTAATGCTTCTGTTCTGAGGATTACAAACACAGTTGTGTCTGACTGCTGTTCATCTGACAATCAAATTGCGTCCAATTCAAATCGTTTATATTCCGATATATAACTGCCAAAAAGAAATCGAATAATTTCATGTTCTAGCCTGTATTATCTCTATACTCAATGCAGTGTTAATTCAAGATAAACAACATAAATAATAAAGGGGCGAGATGAACAAAGAGACGAAATTAAAAAAAGACGCAACCAAAAATATTCGGAAATCTCCTAATGACTCAATTTATAATGGAAATGGAAGCGATATGACTTCGTGCTGATGTCGTTCAGCGTTATCAACTATAAGACACTTCTACGACTAGACACATCTGTTCAGTCTCGAAACAAACATTATAATTACGTTTATTACCTAAATAATTAAAACTAATAATCAATCATAATAACAATAACAAATTGGCGTAGCTTGGAATCAGTCACCGAATATCACTTAAAATAAAACAATACTACGAGTAGGTATTATGGATTAGTCGAGTGTTGTCTCGAGTCGAGTTGAAAGCAAGTCGAGTATAGTAAATTATTAATTTTGATAATATCATTAAAACATCTATCTACTTAGCAAAATTGTGTTGATGATAACGGATGAATTTTTCATGTATGCGTGGATGGCCAAATCCAAAACTATATGGAATAGCGAAAATACTTTTAGGACTCTAGAGATCTATTTTTTTTTTTGCTATTCCCTATAGTTTCAGATTTGGCTATCCACGCCCACTCGAAAATTTCACCTATATTAACCTACCTAACATACTCCTCGATGTTCTTTACTCACTCGACGCATCACTGGATTAATACTTAGTTAAATCTTGTCAACATACTAACAATCAAGTTATAAACTGTAAAATACAGTTTGAATATAGCATAATAATAATATTCTCATATCTTTCAGTCCATTCGTCCTTCAATGTATAGAAAAAGTCCAGTCCAATGTTTTTTTTACACAAAAATAAACACCTTTCGTCCAAAATGCTTGAGTGGTATCAACAAAGGTATAGGTGCCAGAAAACTACGCAAGAATATATGGTCTATATTTGTTTGTCTAACATTTTGTAAAACTTGGGTGTTCAAAACTTGTCTTCCAATAATTATTTTGACATTCAATAATTAAACTCTAATAACTTACATGAATAACACATTTATTAGCCGCGTTTTACCTGAAATAAAACGCATATTAAACTACTTACCCTTATTAGAAGCTTATTATATTGAGATAGGCATATCCGTTTCCCGTTGGTTCTTACTTCTCTTTCTACCATATATTGCCGTCTCTTTCGCACCTACTTCCTGTCACCAGGCGTGGTGGGGGCACGCCGCTGCCCAGAGGCAGCGCAGCGCCCTGTTCTTCATTGTGTCGAAATATACACCAGGCAGCGATAAAAACTAAGCTTCTAATAAGGGTAAGTAGTTTAATATGCGTTTTATTTCAGGTAAAACGCGGCTATTAAACCACTTGACCGTTATTAGAAGCTTATTATATTGAGACCTGTTTGTTATCGCCTGGTGAAAAATGCCAATGTGATTGAGTAGGTAGGTAGGTAATTGCAAATAAGATATGTTATCAGGTGCGAAAACTATTTGATTTATTTATACTAAAAATGAACCTATAATCTTTAATACATAGGCAGTTATTAAAGAGGTAATAAAGGACCCATAGTCAGTTAGTAAGTAGGGGTACATATCTGAAACATAATAGATGTAACCTCCTATCAAACAGAAAAATTACGTATTTTCTACAATGTAAATAGATTCGGAACAATTATATAATTAAATCACAGGATTAAAAAGGGCACTAATGGTTGAACTATTTACCGAGGAAACTAAAACTTCACGGCGATAGAATTTTTGGAAAGTTTTAACAGATTTCCAGTTCCCTCTTGCTAAAATTTCATCAAGAGGGAAATTATTTATCCAATTTCTAGACGCTACGGCGGAACGCACACTTCCCGGTGTGGCTGTAATGCCAGCTTCTTTTAAAAGTGATTTGATCCATCCTGCAATGACTGTGCGGGATGCAGGTGATGGTGAACCACGCAACGTTGTAAACAAATTAGATGATCCAGAGCTACCACGCCTTTCAGCTAAGAGAGTTATCGTTTTATTAATCCAATACACTGGGTTCAAATTTTGATCTAGCGGATTAGACAACAGCTTCCAACCGGATTGTCTATATTCTCTACAATCCGTTTTGGACCCAAACAGAGGCCACAAAATAATAAAATCATCATTTATTGTACATTGATCACTATTTACACTCAACAAGGTAAGGTCATGAATTCTGCGACCTGAACAAAGAATCAATAGGGCTGCTGTATGCCGGACCGTCTGAAAAACATTTTCACTGTCCACCGAATAATTACTCATATATGTAGTGAGGATGTTAGTGTCCCAAACAGGTGGCTTAGGAGTTTTAGGATTCTTTATGGATATGGATTTTAAAATATGCTTAACTAGTACATTCTCACTTAATTTACCAGACATGTCCACATTGCATAGCGTGGAAACTACAGACTTGTGAAGAAGAATAGTATTATAAGATAAGTTATAAATGAGGTACAGATCTGCTAAGAATCTAGCCAAGTCGGCTCCTTCAGGATTCAATGGATTTATTCTAATCTGTCTTGCCCAGTCTAGCCAACGATTCCATGCGACTCTATATGTTTTCCATGTGGAGGGACGCCAGGACGATTTGAGCAATGATATCTGGTTGCTACTCCATGATCTTATTTTCCCTGACCACCCACACATTTCCAGATTTCCAGAATCATGTCCTGAACTCTGGGAGGTGGTAGCCCTGTTGTCGTATCGACCAGAAACCGTTTCAAATTCGTTAGTGTGAACGGGGGTGCCACTGCTCGGGATTTGAGATCCGCTCTCCAAAAAACTTTTTCCCAACGAGGGACCACAATCAGATATACACCTTTGGCTTGATTGAGGTGCATTAGTACTCGAGGGACAAGAAACGGCGGTGGAAAAACCCACGCCATCGGAAAATTCCACCACACGCTGAACGCATCGTGGAACATCGCGTCGTGATCGTTGAGGTCCAAGGTTGCATAGTTTGCTACCACTCGAGCAGTCTTGGATGCAAACAGGTCTATCACGGGTGTTCCCATCTTCGGAAAAATTATCTCCGTGCATTTCGGAAGCAAATGCCATTCTGGGGTTAGGCGATGTCTCGATAGGCAATCCGCCTGATTGTTGAACTTCCCGGGAATGTAATAAATTTTGAACTGGATCTGATGATTGTCCAGGATACGAAGTATTTGGTGTGTTATGTCCATGAGTTTCCGAGATTTGGTCCCGCCCTCGTTGCGGAGATAAGCTACCGCTGTACGGTTGTCGGACTGAATCAGGACTGATCCTTGTGCCATACTCGACGCGTGGAGTTCTAGAGCTTTCAGGATAGCTAGCAACTCTTTCAGGTTGCAGTGCTGGTACTGTTCTTCCAGTTTCCAAGTTCCAGACATCGTGAAATCGTTGAGTTGTGCCCCCCACGCTATGTCCGAGGCATCGGTCGCTAAGAAGTGTGTTGTTGGGGGCACCTGTATTAGTGTCGGCAGACGGCAATTTTGTATCCACCAACGCAATTCCTCTTTTACTTTGTCCGGCAAAAGGTAACTGGTTGAGGTTATGTGTATGGGTAGGGTGTTTAGAAAATCGAGGGCAGCTCTGTGATTTATCCTCCCCCGGGGAACAACAAAGCTGGCGAAATTTAATAACCCTACCAGGCTTTGAAGTTCCTTCAGTGATATCTTGCCGTTTTTTAACACATGTGAGGTCTTTTTTATGACAGCATCCGACTTTTCTGTAGGTAGATACTTCTGATTCGCCCAGGGGTCCCAGACTATTCCTAGGTAGGTAATTATTTTTTGCGGTATGAGAACCGATTTTCCGTAATTTACTTGGAAACCAAGAAACTCCAGAGTATCTACCAGTAGGGCAACATGCACAGTTAAAACACTCGGATCTTGATGTGCAAGTAGGAAATCGTCGAGATAAACGATGAGTCTTACATTTTTTTCTCTCAGAATTTGCGCTATCCAGTTTGTTAGGCACGCGAAAACCTTCGGTGCTGTACTCAGACCAAACGGAAGGCAGGTCATTTCTAGTATTTCGTCTTTGTAGAGAATGCGCAGAAATCGCCTGTGTGCCCGAGCTATTGGAAGATTGAAATAGGCCTGAGACAGGTCCACCTTGCACATCCAATCCATAGGCTGGAGAAAGTCGGGGACACGATACATATTTATGAGCCGAAAACGCTCTGTTAGCACAAATCGATTTAGTTGTCTCAGGTTGAAAATAGGGCGGCTCGAGCCGTCGCTCTTTGGGACGAGAAACAGTGGAGAAATAAAGCTCGGAGAAAGAGCTGCATTTTCCAGAACACCCTGCTGTTTCATTTGTTTGACGATTGACGTCATTTTGTCCGACTCTACAGTACAACGACGATTGCTTGTCAGATCTGGTGTTCTCAGAGGCGGTTTTTGTCGAAAGGGTATGCGATACCCCTCTATTATCCGCAGAACAAATTCTGGAGCAGCCATTTCTTTCCAACGTTCGACATACTGTGTTAGCTGTCCCGCCCGAAATGATTGAGAGTCATTGTCTTTGTCTTTTATTGCCCCTAGTGCCGGAGGGCGAAAAGGAGCGTTTTTGTCCTCTTTGTGATGACTGTTTTGTCCTTGATCCGCGAGATCGAAAGGAGTATCCTCTATTATTAGAGTTTACATTACGGTGGCCCTGGTTTTGTCCAGAGTTATTATGCCCTTTGATCTGACAAAAAGATTGGTAACCACCCTGCGAGGGCTGGTTATGATGGCAGTGTGTATTACCCTGGGAAGGGCCACAGTCATAGCCAGATGTACCACGCGATGGTACGTTATGGCGTGCTTGCCCATGCGAGGGGAGCCGTGCAGCATTAGAGAGTTTTGCTCGCGAAGCATTCCCGCTGCTGGACCGATCTATTGGCCAGAAAGTTTTTCTTACCCCGCCAGCCTTCTCCAATGCAGCTGTGAGGGCCTCAGGGTTGAAAATATAAGAGTTGGTTGGAGGAATTTTATTTAAGGTGCTCTTAACTAATGGGTCGCGAACATACTTCAGAACACCATCCCTCCTCATCTCTATAGCCTCAGCTCTATGGCCGCAAGCCATTTGCAAAAGATCAGTAGATACCTTATGAAAGTCGCCTTTTAGGAAAATGTCTTCAATTTTTTCATTAAGGTTAGCAGTTGAAGAGTCAGGTGCTCTAGACCACGCTAATAAACTACGTAAACATTCTATAAAAACTTCTTTTTGCTTTAAAATACAAAAAGTTATAGCAGCATATGCTTTATCAGAGTACGCTAAGTGGCGTATATTGTCATACGCCTTCACCTCCTCGTTTGTTTCGAGCTCTGTAAAGCCCGGTGAATAATTGTATAATTTTTGAGTTTCACAATATCTCACGTCAGACCATGTACTTCCACCGAATCGTTGTACCTCATTTAACATCTTTAAATACTCCTGAGGGGTTGTAGGTACAGCAGGATCTTTGAGTTTAGTTTCAATATCAAATGTTAAATTAGGCTCCACGACAGGGTTCGAATTAGACGGAAGAGGAGATACCGGCGAGACACAGCAATTATTGTAAAGTTCGCGACTAGCATCAGAAATAAACGAGTCATTATCATTATCGCAGCAACGATTATTGTTATCGTAATTGACAATATTTTTTCGTAATTCACCCACTTCATTTGACAATGATTGTAAAAGCCGACGATCATGCTTGTGCTTTTTGGATCGACGACGACGACGTGTTCTCTTTTTCTTTTTCATCTCTCGTGGAGATGCCGAAGAGCTAGACGAAGAAGACGAGCTACTGCTTTTGCTACTCGTGGATGTCGACCGCTGCTCACGTAAACGCGATTTACTGCGCTGCGGTATGATTATTGTCGGGGTACCCACATTAGTGATATTCGTTTTATCGGCATTCATTGTATAACCAAATTTAACGACAATTCAACCACAATACGACAATACGCGTATCATATATTCACATACCTAGAAGGTAACAAAAAACGCTACTGATACACAGCACACAAAATACACATATAAAAATTGAAGGTAGAAAGAAATAAAGTTTTTATTCTGATTAAAGCTACCCTGATTATTTTTTATAATCATGTAGGTAGAAATAATCAACGAACGGTAATACCGTTATAGATATTCATCATTAAAATATTTGTGCAACTTACGTGCTTGGTTGAGAATTGAACACTTTGTAAAATAAAACTAATTATATAGAGGTGATTTTTGTCACCGACAGCACTTTAGGAGCACAAGTTATCCCAACGGGAAATTTAACGCCAATGAAGAACAGGGCGCTGCGCTGCCTCTGGGCAGCGGCGTGCCCCCACCACGCCTGGTGACAGGAAGTAGGTGCGAAAGAGACGGCAATATATGGTAGAAAGAGAAGTAAGAACCAACGGGAAACGGATATGCCTATCTCAATATAATAAGCTTCTAATAACGGTCAAGTGGTTTAATAATCCTGACCCGAGGCGGACTCGACATTAATGTCATGATTTAAACGCAAACCAAGCAAATATAAAGCAATGTTGAAATCCTATAATTGCATTTAGACTCTTCATGCAGTAATACAAAATTGTTGCCGAAAACAAAAATTATGTGAATTTCTACGAGTCATGGACTAAGCTGTACAAATGAGATTGCGGGTCGGAGAGGGCATCGTCCGGGGCGCGAAGCTCGAGCACGCGGCCGCCGCCCAGCACCAGCACGCGCGAGCACTCCAGCACGCCGGTCAGCCGGTGCGCCACGTACAACACGGTGGACCCGCCGAACGAGCATCGCAACGCGTCCAAGATCAGCCGCTCGGTTTCGTGGTCCAAGTTGGCGGTCGCCTCGTCGACAAGAAGAATCTGATGGTAAATTATCACCCGTAAGAACATAAACACCTAGCTGGGGATCAAATCGAGCCAGGCCCTTGAGATACCAGTACTATAAACCGGTCCAGCGCTAGAGGGAGCACGCTTTCATGTTACGCAAAAAAAGCGATTCCGATACCATGCTATATCTCATTGTAATCAGAAAGTTGTTCGGATGTGAAAGATCGAAAAGTACTCTACATGTCGCTTTTGCGGTGACGAGACGGAATCATTAAAATAGGAGGTACTTAATAAAAGAATAGATTATTAATAAAGATGAATAAATGTAAACCCTATTTAGACATACTAGACACACGTTTTATATCGAAAAACTATAAAAGTTGGTCAGTGTTACCTTTGGTCGGTGCAGCAGGGCGCGCGCGACGCACAGCAGCTGCGCGTGCGAGCGCGGCAGGCGGTCGCGCTGCAGGCGCGCCAGCAGGCCGCCGCGCGCCGCCACCGCGTGCAGGTACCTAGCGTGTGAGTGCTACCTTGGGTCGGTGCAGCAGGGCGCGCGCGACACACAGCAGCTGCGCGTGCGAGCGCGGCAGGCGGTCGCGCTGCAGGCGCGCCAGCAGGCCGCCGCGCGCCGCCACCGCGTCGCGCGCGCCGCTGGCCTCCAGCGCGCGCCACAGCTCCGCGTCCAGGTACTGCCGCAGCGGGTCCACGTTCTCGCGGACCGTGCCCGAGAATATGAACGGCTCCTGGGGTATCACCCCTATCCGGGACCTAGAATTAAAAAAAAGAAGTTACGTAGGATCTATTAAATATTTTCAAAACCGACCACCATAAACTTTACGTACATCGTCATTTCCGCCGAATCAACGCCAAAATAGCGTGAAGCGTGTGACATGACGTTATGTAATTCAAATATTTTTTGCCGTCACGCGATAATTAGTTTTTTTTTTCAACACATATGCTCTCTTATTGCACTGACTTTAGGTTCAAGTACAAGAACCGTTGGGAAATAGTGGCCGCCCCGCCAGGCATACCGCCCGCCTGGCTGGAAGATGATCCTTTTTCCCCCAAAATGAAATATCATTTTCATATCACATTTTTAATTTCATTTCAAGCACCCGCTACCCTCGCAATTTAATCTTAGAATCATTCACTTGCTTGATATTCAATACGTG
This sequence comes from Pheosia tremula, assembly GCA_905333125.1. NCBI lineage: Eukaryota > Metazoa > Arthropoda > Insecta > Lepidoptera > Notodontidae > Pheosia > Pheosia tremula. Next base: position 4,413,999 of record HG995404.1, on the reverse strand, counting down.
CACTCGAAGCTAGTGGTGAGTTACTCTTTTTATTGATTTTTTTGTAAAAATAATGGATTAAAAAAAAAGACAAGCCCGCTGAGTTTCTCGCCGAATCTTCTCAGTTGAGGTCGCGTTCCGATCCGGTTGTAGATTTAAGAAAAAAAAAAAACTTGAGAGGTGTCAATGGACACCCGGATGGAACGAAGTTCCTTTATTATTTTTTATTATATACAAAAAATCAATAATTTTGGGAAACAAAAATATATCGCCCCCGGGTGGGCTCGAACCACCAACATTTCGGTTGACAGCCGAACGCGCTAGCCAATTGCGCCACGGATGCATTTGTGCAATGTCTCGAAAATACTGACCATTATGTAAATGCAAACGACAAAGATAACAATTATTTTTGTCAGCGATAGATGTCGCTGGCATGTTTTTGAACGAGGTATCGTTATGTTTTTGGGTTTTATATAGTAAACTATACTTTCGTTTATTTATGTTTATTTTGTCAGCGATAGATGTCGCTAGCATGTTTTTGAACGAGGTATCGTTATGTTTTTGGGTTTTATATAGTAAACTATACTTTCGTTTATAAAAATGCTTACAATTGGTCGTTACAACTTTCATCTTAATTTTTCGTCTTAATTTTTCGTCTGATTTTTTTCCGTCTAGCCCCCTTTCGTAACGCGCGATAAGGAACTTCGTTCCAAAATGTAATGACAAGAATTGCAAGGGCCCCCGTAGGCCTATACGAAATAAACGATGTGACTTTGACTTTGTTACCTGAGTGTGTGCAGGTGCAGCGCGGCGACGTCCACCCCGTCGACGCGCAGGCGGCCGCGCGCGAGCGGCGCCAGGCGCAGCAGCGCGTGCAGCAGCGAGGACTTGCCGGCGCCCGTGCGCCCCACCACGCCCAGCTTCTCGCCGGGCCGCGACGAGAACGACACGCCGCTCAGCGCCAGCGCGCCGCCGCTGCGCTCACTGGTAACATATACATGCCCACCCGATTGACACAGTCGGCACTGATCCTGAGTTCTGTCACGAGTCTCAGGTTCGAACCCGGTTGCAGAAAATTATGTCTGATGATCAAAAATATCTGTGCTCGGGTAGTAGACGTTTCTATGGAAGTTATACAGGTTGTAACATTTAGGTGGGTCAGTATTGGAACCTCCGAAACTATAAGAGATAGAAAAGTAGGATACAGGATACTGGGATCAGTACACTTAACACAAGCTTTGCTTAGTTTGAGGACCGTAGTTGGTTGGTGGTTGGACCGTACGATGTATTCGTTTGGCGATATTATAATTTATTTTATTTACAATGGTCACTTCACATTTTCCCATAATCTGGGGTTGATGCGATGTCTCTTGCGTCTGTAGTTTCATCACGGTTTTCTGCAATGTGAGAAAGAGCTCTCATTTGGTCTAGCGTCTCCCATCAGATGATATTACCTGTATTTTAAATAGACATCGTCAAACTCCACGACGCCCTGCGACGGCCATCCGTACGGCGGAGGAGCTCCGTCAAGGTCTTCGCTTTCCACCTGTATTAATAAAACTAATTAATAAATACCTGATTTCTTATATTTACGCGAGTACTACACATTGAAATAAAACTTATTTTTATAGATTTTATCGCGTTTATTTTATGTTTTTACGTTCCCGACGTTTCAGCTGTTTTACAGCAACCATGGAGAGGACCGAGATGTTCGATGTTTAAGTGTCATAGTTTGTACCGGGTTACCCTCACAATTGGTTGTCGCTGTTATTGTTGTGCGCTTGGTTTTAGATTTAATTATATTAATAATATTAAAAAACGCAATAACATCCGTAAAATGAGTAATAAATACCTACCTCGAAACTCTAGAAGTTGTCATCAATTCGCAATGGTATAATAAAGCATATATCAGAAGGAAAGTGATTTGTAAAGTCATTGTAAATGAACGACTTTTTCTATATATGTTAATTTTAAGAATTACTCACAGTAGTAATATATTCGCCGACTCTCTCTACAGCGATCATTTCTCGTTCCGTCTCGGTGAACGAGTTCAGGACGTTGCTCAACATAGACGTCATAGATAATGCGTACGATATGGCCAGACCGATGAGACCTGCGGAGATATTTAAACCTAAAAAAATATTCTGATGAACTTAGCCAGGGGGGCGCCCTGATGGGGCCGTCTACGAGTCTTAACAACTTACCGCTCGAGTGACAAAATCTTACCACACATTTCACAGCATCGCTCTTGCAAAAAGTGCTTTACCGATAATTATTTGGATACGTACAAAATTCGCACTAAGGGGGCCTGTTGGGCAACCATATTTCACTATAAGGGAAATATGATTGTGCGCTTACCAGAATCGGCGGCGTGTACGGAGCGCTGCAGCACCGCGGTGGTGGCGGCGGCCGCCACGACGAGCGCGGCGGCGGCCTGCAGGCGCAGCGCCAGCCACTGCGCCGCGGCGGCCGCGCTCAGCGCCGCGCGCTGCCACGCCTCCACCAGCTCGTCGCCGCGCATAGCCCAGCGCGGCCCGGCGCCCAGGGCTCGCACCGTCGTCAGACCTGCTCACTTTCACTATTAACACCTTTTTTTTACGTGGGGTAATCCTCATGGATACCACACCGCCACGGGGGTGACAGTGTGGTTATGCCGGACTCTTACCGGCTAAAACCCCACGGTCCGCCTTCACCGCCTTTGAGTGGGGCGCCACAGGATCGCACATGGCATACTACTGTGGCGACCCGGCACACTATTAACACCTGACTGACCCGAAGTCTGCCATCACAATCGACTTATAATCGAATGAATGACCTTTGACTAATTCTGTATAAGAAATGTGCCGTGGCAATCTCCATTGTGTTTTCTCCACTACCTAGGCATTAACAAAAATGCGTTGAGTCTGACGGTCTTGGTAGAACGTTAATATTGAGTCAGTACAAAATCGAGCACAGACAAAAATGGGCGGCTGATACACAAATATTTATCACCCGTATCTGCCACCATGAGCTTTGCATTCACCATAATTATCAACCTAACTCAGCAGGTCAGATCGAAATTCAATATTTCGCCTACACAATTTCAAACACGTCCACAATTGGACAGATACACTTAAATAACTACCCTTAGCAAATTAAAAAAAATACAAAATAAAAACAAAATAAAATGGTGCCTTACCCTCAAGAGTGTCATTGAAATGCGTATAAACAGGGGACAAAGTGACGCTTTGCAGCCGTTTGAGTTGCCGCGAGGTGACGCGGTACAGTCGCTGCAGTCTGTAGTATACGAAGATGAGAGGACCCACTCCCACCAGCAGCCAGGGGAGACCGTAAAGTGTGACCACTAGAGCACCTATACAACAAACAGAGAATACTTAATCATATTATTTACAATGCCTCGCCGTAAATATTACACATAGCTTTAATGTACATGCGCCTAATGTCATGAATTAACACGCTAATCCTTATAAAATGCAAGTATTTCGTCGATTAACGCCTTAAATAGGCATTAGGCGCAGGCGCAAGTGTGGCCCCGCCGTTAAAAGAGACTATCGGCTAGAAGTATAAGTAAGTACGCTATACAAAGCTGAAAAGCAGATGTAGATGCTTACCAATCAAACCGAAAACTTGTGCGAGCAGGATGTTTAGAATGAAAGGCAAGGAGTCGTCTACTGTGTAGGTGTCCGATGAGAATCTGTTGATGATTCGTCCCGCAGGCGTTTTGTCGAAGAATTTCACCTTCGCCTGAAACATTCAGATTTATTGACATACACTTTTGCATATTCCTAAACGAACCTAAACATTTTGTTATGGAACTTGACTCCCAATAGTCTTCGGAATTTACTCCCTTATTTTGAAGTCTAAAAGTCCCATCATTATCTGTCAAGTATTGAAAACCCCATAAATGTTTAATGTGATACACATATTTACAAAAAAAGTACATCTTTAGGATTATTTTAACATAATGCCTGTAGCACATAGTTATTTCGGATCATATATACTTAGACCTCATAATTGACACTGGCAAAATACCTACTTTTGGAGACTACTTTTGAAAAAAATATACCGGAACATCTATATAAATAATAAATAGCTCACAACATTAATGTTTGCAATAATAGGTATCCTTAATGTGCAGCTACACTCCGTTAAAGCTTTAGTAAGGTATTATTCATAAATCGATATTGCGCTTAGTTTGAAACTTCATTATAGTAAAAAAAAAATATGGATGTAACACCTACCCTCACAATAACTTTAAGTAGAATCTTGTGTATCTTAGTCGCAGCTTGAACGCCGCCGTACGCGAAGAGGAACGCTCGCATTATCGTGAACACCAAGTTCAGGCCGGCCAGCCCGAAATATATTTCCAAATAGAAATTGTCATTATACACTGGTGTACCGTTCATTATATCTGATTCGCGTGGTGTAAACATATTTTGTGTACTGTTATACACATTCTCGTTTTGAAAGAACGCCACCGTTTTGTTGATTATTTTGTGTATGACACTGTCGATCGCGTTCACGCCATGGTCCAATATTGTCGTCTTCTCTGTGACATGTTCTTCGATAGCGCTGAGGGTTGTTGAATTGTGTGTTCTATTCTTGACCCAGTACGTCAACCAGAGGAATGTGAAGTTCTGTGAGACTTGCATGAGAACTAGGGACAGTAGGATGGCAATGGATAGGAACACTCCGACGGAGCGTAGATATAAGCCGAGGACCCACCAGCCAACGGTTCCTTGAACCATAGTTTCCTGTTGAAGAAGATTAATTTAAGAAAAAACATTTAAAATTTTATCAAAGTAATTTCAATAAGGGAACGTTCAAGTATTACGTAACGAATTTGGGGGGGGGGTCTTCTAAAACGTTACGATGCGTTACAGGGGCGGGAGGGGGGGGGGGGGGTTGAACTACGCGTTACGTACCATTGTTTTAACCCTTCAACGAGTTGGGATAGAGATTTGACGTTTTACTAAGGGGGAGGGGGTAAAGAAAAACGTTACGGCGCGTTACATGGGGAGCGTGGGGGTCAAATATCTCCAAAAATTGCGTTACGTAATACTTGAACGCTCCCTAACTCTGAATATTAGTAAAACTTCATTTATGTTCTTACAAAGTCAATTTCGCTCATTCATCATATTTCCAAAAATTTGGCTAAGAAATATTTTGCTCTGCGCGCACGCAATCCTGGAGAACGGCTAGTGTAAACAAAAATTCTAATTAAAGTAACAAGTACCTCATCATTCAAACTGTTCTGGCTGTCGTTGTCGACGCCGTCGTCTACTAACTCCGGCGGACGCGGCGGCTCCTCGCCAATAGACTCGGTTTCACTCGGCATGAAGTCTTCAATGTCGTTCAGTACCACATCGGGGGGACCTAACAAGCAAATATATACAAAACATGCCAGTAATATGTCGCATGCGTTTCAATTTAAACTTTAACTGCAAAGGATTAAAGTTCAATTTGCTATGGAAAGTAGATAGATAGATAACTCACACCGATTTCAGTAACATTTTATAGGGTATTAATACATAGGTTCAGTGGTACAGTGGGCGGTCTTATCGCTAGCTGCGATCTCTTCCAGACAACCTTGGGAAAGTACTTGGTGGTTGATTATTTTTGGAATATGATTGGTCGCCGTCACGAAGTCACTGATAATGTTCATAGTGCCAATATTTTGTGTGACCGAATATATTGGGGTGCCATGCGTCCCACTGTGGTCCATATCGTGTAGGCTGGGCCCTAAGTTTGCTAACACAATCGATTCATAATCGAACAGCAACCGCGTAGTAGCTGTCACTTTTAACAGCTATTGTATGGGATATCTGTCAATGGTGTAGTTACCATGCGGTGACAGTTACCTGCTGCTAAAGTCTGATTAGCCGTTCCTACATTGTTCTCACATACCTATAACAATGTATTGCTCAATAATGTAAAAGATCTATTTAATAAAAAAGAGCAACCATGGAGTTTCTTGCCCGTTCTTCTCCATAGGAACGGCATACCGAACGGGTGGTAAACCAGTAGCATAATGTTTTTGTAACATGACGATTCATAAGTACTGTACAATAATGGTTTACGTGAATAAAAAATATTCTGATTCTGATTCTGATTCTGGGCGCCCGTACCTTGTCGGAGCACGGCGCCGTCGCGCAGCAGCAGCGTGCGGGCGGCGCGCGCGAGGTGGCGCGGCGCGTGCGACACCAGCACGCGCGTGCAGTGCCGCAGCGCGCCCAGCACGACGCGCTGCATGATGTGCTGCGCCACGCTGCCGTCCACGCCCGACAGGATGTCGTCCAGCAGGTACACTGACCACATCACATCCTAGTTATGCCCGGTATACATACAACGAGAAAATGGTAGAGTGCTCGGTGTAAACAAGGTTTATACCAATCGGCCGTGAGCACTACCTCGCCATTTTAGTGATTACGTCTATTCCAGGCATTAGTTACATACTATCCCTAGAGAGTAATAACCGGCTACAATTAGATTATGACCATCAAAGCTAAAGACAAATAAAAGAAGTTTTCAGTTTTATAGAACTAGCTTAAAAATAATGTATATAGTTTCGCCGAGAATTTGGCAAAGAATTTAGAGAATTTGAAAAATAAACGGTCGAAAACTGGGATTAATCGCAAAAAAAAAATTGGTTTAATTTTTTTTTCGTGAAGATCGGCAATTTCATAGATAAAAATCTAATAAGTATTCACTTACTAGTTTTGATCACGATTCCTAAATACTTAAGAGACTCACCTTGCTTGTCTTGGTACACGGCGCGTGCGAGAGCGATGCGCGCGCGCTGACCGCCGCTGAGCGTGCAGCCGCCCTCGCCGACGTAGGCATTCCAGCCGAGTATGTTCAAGTCCTCTGACATAGCATAACATTATTAAACATTCCCATAAAACAGTGTTGCCTAAACCAATGGTTCAAACCGCGCCTCGTCAGGGATTTTGGTTTTCCAAATCTCATTTTTAATCATGATTATCACCTGCTGTCCTTTGAAAGCAAACGTCGTGGACTATGGCCCGAGCACCACTCACATTATGGGATTATACCTTGTATAATATACGTGCAATAGGCTCGCCGCTGTTAAATTGGGACCATTGGTGGTGGACCAGTGGTGAAAGGGCGTGCACTGCATAACCTCTGCATACACCTTAAGTCATGAAAGGCGTGGGTTTGTTTGATAGTTTCTCCCATATTTAACAATCTCAAGTTCAAAAGATGATAGTTACCGGTCAGCGCGCACGCATCCACCACACTTCTGAACTTCACTTCATCGTACGGTTTTCCAAATAGTATATTGTCACGAATTGTGCCGCGCACTAGCCACGGTTTCTGGGACACGTATCCAAAACCTGGAAACAATGAAGAATGTTACCCGTAGCTTTCGTTAAAAATTAAATATATTTTTATACATGTAGTCGGAAATCACCACCAGTTCGGAATGTAAGTTTCACTCAGAAGAGCTGGCAAGAAACTCTGTTACCACTCTTTAAAACAGAGGTTGTTGTAAGTACATACATTATCATAAAAATCAACGCTATGTGAGAAGACAGCACCATAGAGCTACGACGATACTAAGCAATAATACTCAGAAATCAAAATTCGCTCAGAATCATTCAAAAACTAGGAACAGCCAACAGATTTTATGAGAAATATGAATGCTTACTATTCAGAGTATCCGATATCTGTAGATCTCCACTTTTCTTAATCATGTCTCCGATGATGGCGTGTAGCAGGGATGTCTTCCCACTGCCCACGTTACCGGTGACCCCAATGAAGTCCCCTTTGCCGATCTCCAACGATATGTTCCTCAACATGAACGGCTCATCAACCGCTAAGGTCTCCGAGGACGAGGTTGAGTCACTCCTTTGTATATTCGCGACTGCCTTCTTTTTCGACTTTCCTTTATTCTTTTTTGATCTTTTGGTCTGTTTTCTCCTTTTCGATGGCTGAATCCACGTGAACGTCGCATTTTTAAATATTATTATTTTATCCTCGTCGTGGTTGGTGTTAACTCTGTCGTAGTAACTTTCCGCGTCCATGTCTGGAAGCTAAATTTTGCTTTAGTCACTTTATTGTGTAATTTATCTTAACGGACATATACATCTTAATAATGAATCACCTACATCTAAAAGTTTCTGTATGCGTTTTATGGAGACCCAAGCCTCTGTGAGGCCGTTGAGCACCCAGGGGAAGGCGTTCAACGGCGCTATTAGCATGTTGATTAGTGCTACCGTTGTGAACACCTGCAAAACAATTAAGTAATTATATATTATAATAATAATATATCTGGTTTTACGAAACGATCAGTCGACTGCGAACTTAGTACGAGTTTTGACAGGTCAAACACCGATCGAGTTATCGTATCAATCCATACATTTCAAGGGAACGCACTTAGCGAAACCGTGCGCTATACTGGTAAATGAATAGACACATTCAAACACTAGATCGTTATTTCAATGTGTTCAAAACTTTAACTAAGGGCCCCAATATTCAAAAGCCTTAAAGTTAGGACACATCTGTGAAGTAGGTAACGGGTATTAAATATGTAATATGGTATTATAATATGCTTCGCAAGAAATTCTCTTCCGTGGCAGCTAGATCACGTGATTGGGCCAAGACTATGTTATAGGCCATCAACGTCCAATGAGCAGTGATAATTATACAGAAGACGTGACGTAGAGTGGGGCCATCGTTAGAAGAGTATAGCGTAGCATATTTTTATACCATGGTGTGTATCATGTAGGTACCGTGGGTGCGTCGAGGGGTATGCCTCTGAGCGCGTGCGTGCCGAGCGTGAAGGCCGCCACCAGCACCGGCGTGGTGGCCCACAGCACCACGCAGATCGCGTCCAAGTACTTGCGCCCGCGCAGGTATTTCAACTCCTGCTTTCGCGTCTCTAATAACACAAGCTGGTTTTAACATGGCAACAGACATATTACCAATAATAAAATATAAAATTATTATTAAGTTTTATCGAACCTTATCTCCTGTTGAGCATTCTTGAAAAGTACTTATCAATATAAATCATTTGATAGCTATGTTAATGAGATCTATATTTTTTTAATAATATCGGAATACAAAGACATTAGCTGTACGGTCCCAAATGAAGCAACGCTTGATAAGGGTACTGCACAATGGAATGTAGTAGTAGTACCACATTACCACACCTAGTACAATTATTTATATTAAAAAATAATTCTCGTACAAACATTCGTGCACAGCATATTTTTCCCCTACCCAGTAATCCTCGGTATAGAAAGTAGGGTATCTACCAACTTTGCTAATTTGGTCGTCAAATTTCGACTTTATCGATATAAATACAAACCTGCAACTCGATTAATGAAGTAGTCCTCCCAAACGTGAACCTTGATAGTCCTTATTCCTCGGAGCAAGTCGCTGATCAAGCTGACGCGAGAATCTTTGTGTTTCATCAGCTCCGTACTGAGCTGACCTATTTTGTTTGCAATAACTTTGTTTATCGGTATGAGTATGACCGAGAAAGCCACGCCCGCCAGGAAGGATATACCCACTTGTTGGTACAGAAGGAATAGTGTGATGAATAACTGAAATGTTGTAAGTTCAAAAAGAGCGTTAATAAATATTGCCAGAAACACCAATCGTAAGGTCCTTTGGAAGCTGTTTGTATAATGGGCATCATAAAAAGACATAATTTTGGGGGTGATTATGACCCACCCAAACAATTCTAAAAACCATTTTCCGCAATACACTATGTGAATTAGTGAACCCAGCAGCCTACTTTTTATTTCGTATTACATGTAGGAATCTAATTTTCAATAATCAACAATAACACATGTTGTATAGCGACGGCAAACATAATACGGAAACCTGTACACCTTTCGAAAGCTGAGCTACGTTCACCACCCCACACTGGCCAAGTGTTGTAGAATATGGACTAAATCCTCCATCGCATTGATGCGGAGTGTGCTTTAAAGAGGCCTTAATACCATTGGTGTAGTGTACCCACACTACGCCAATGGTCGCAGTGTATATCTGTCTACTTCTTCAGGAATTACAGATGTGCTGTATCTTATCTTATATTAAGCAAAATTTATTTTCCTATTCAAAGTGTTTTGTTTCTTAAAAAAAAACTAATCAGTTAGAACTATATATTATGTTATCTATGGACCGTTTGTGCATACCTGCAGTGGTATACTCCATAATGCATGAAAACTCGGGCACGAGTTGACAATTCTGTCCGTGTCCACGGACATGAAATTAGTAATTTCACCGACAGAAAATGATTTAGTCAGTTCTGTCGAAGTCACACTGAGTGTCTTCCTCAGGATGGTGGAGACGATCGCGCCGCGCATTTTCAGACCAATTATAGACATTAGCCAGTTAAAGTGAACATTTAACAAAGCACCCACCAGTGTGGCCATTAGTAACCCACCTGCATACATGTAACTGTAATAAAAAATACAGAATCACCTATTTTTTTTTCATTATCGCCATAATGCACTTTGAACTCTGGTAGCCTATAGGCACATAACTTATTCAAACTCTACTAATGAGGTTTATACATACCCCAAATGCTGATCAATGGTATCATCTTCAACAAAACTGATAAGCTTGTTCAACAACATTGGACCTGCAAAGCCTGCCATATCAGATGTGAGTTTGAGTATTCCTATACTATAGAACTGTACTGCAAAGCATATGTGCAGTGCTCTCAGCAGTGTTACGTTTTGTCGACGCGGGGGTCGCACTAAGATCCGTGCAGTCGGTGTCACTGGAGAAGCCGTTTCTCCTGTAGCACCATAGCCTACAAAATATGGAAACTTTTGTTTGTAATTTTATTTAATGTCAACAAGTTCATTCAATGCGATTTGAGCTGCTGGCCACAATGACACTGGCAACAGTGAAGTAGAGAAGCCATTGTCTAGATACTAGAATAACAAAAAAAACTTTACAAGCACAATATTCGAGAAAATATTCACTTATTTACCTGATCCCATGAATGGCTCATGAGGTACATCTGCATACTGCTGGTAACTATCCACATTACCAACAAGAGACCGGTCCATCCTCGCTCCCACATATGAACAGCAGTACTTTGCTGGGATATCAAAAAGCTCCTCGGCATCATGTAATTTGTTTTCTAATCCTGCACGGCAATATTATCAATCACTATACAATCAACATTAAAGTTCATATTGGAAACCAAATAAACTGTAATATGGTATCTATAATCTACCTTTCTGAAGCAGTGGATTAACCCATGAAAACGTCAACTTAGATAAACATCCAGCACTTTGCATTGCTGTTCCCAATATACCTTCATCTAAGTGTGGTAGCAGAGGTGTGTATTCATTCTGTTGGTAAAAACGTAGTATCAAATATCAGGCTCTCCTGCTTGCTTCATAGAAATGATCAACAGTATAGCTACTTACATGTGTATGCTGCGAGCCCACAAGGCAGGGTGAGTAAAATGTAGGCCTTGAATTACTCGAAGGCAGGAGTGTAAGAAAATACAAGGCATGGCAACAAAGGGAGGCGACATTGAAGCCAACAGAGTCACCAGCAAGTATGTTACTCCGAAGAGCAACTAAATTCAGAATTACGGTCAAACTCCACATCATGATTTGTAATGTAGGTCCACGTGAGCTCTGCCCCAGCCGGTGTTTCAGTGCAAGTACATATCCGAAATGTACCAACCATGCCAGACATGATGATCCATTAACAAAATAGTCAATAGGATACAAAACAAAGTTCACTTTAGTGATGAACACATACAACTCTATAATTGGGATGAATACTAATGCGAGCACAACAAAACTACGAAGCACTATTGCATGTTCTTGAGCCTTCTCCCGGACCACCCAATCTTTCCTATAACCAACGTAATATCCTGATACAATGGCAATGATAAAATATAATGGTATTTGTAGAAATAATTCCTGAGTGCAGTGTCCGATATCCTTCGTGACGTCGTTCCACGGGTTCAGGCCTTCTGGCCCACACATATCTTGCCATTTCCACTGAATGGTAAACATCATAAAGTAGTGAGTGAATCAGCTACCTAAATGGATCAGTCACAACTTCATAGTAATTTTCTAACAACTAGAATTTTATTTTCTTCATGTCAACATACGTTGTGTCACCATTATGTTATTACGTGTTGTATACCCTTTATTATTACTTAAGATTAGTTAAGGTAACAGTTGTGTGAACTGAGTATAATACAATAAAATATCACAAAATTCTTATCATTCGTTGTCAATATTTTTTTCTTTATTCCCGACTATGGATACAGAATACAAATTATAGAGTCCTTCCATCGAACTGCTGTCAAAAAGTTACTGCAGTGCTGCCAGCCAGATTTCCTAGATTCACAAAATTATCGTATTTGGGCGCGAACATGTTGTTCAATGGGCTGCAGTCGTACAAGGGTATTCCCTAAAATTTTTCATTCACACGAACGCCTGGCCTAATAACATAACTAATCCTCATAAAAGAGTTTCTCAAGGGCTTCCTGGGTTTTGAATTTGAATGTAAAAATTACGAACTTTGACTATGAAAGACATCGGTGTACGTTATATGGAGAACCCTTTCAAATAGGTTTTATGAAGTCTTGCGTTTCTTTTCTTTTGGAGTATTTTTTTCTGTGGTCTTGCTTGACACTGGCAAAATACTCAGATACCATATTGTCAAATCTAACAAAAATAAACAAATAATATAGAAATTTCGTAAAAGAAAGATAATAATCATAATAATTACATTAATTTACAGCAACAGGTAATTTATCACTGACAGGAATTGGTATCTAAAAATGGAAGCACCCGAAGATATACTTGAATCCGATCACGAAGAAAGTGAAGTTGATCCTCTCAATGACATAATTGACTATCTTGTGAGATGTGCTAAAATCTCGTTTAAGAATGCTCATGTCGACGAGTCTGAAATACGGACGGCGGACAAAATAAAGATGGCCTGCGATCTCTACAAGAAGTCTCCCACAGGATTCTTATTACAATTTGGAAAATATTTAGCCCCCTATCACATTGAGTATTTCGAAAACACACAGTCTGCCGATGAGAACTTTCGTGAGTGCATCAAACAACTCAGGCTCTACCATTCTGATACGAGTAGGCATAAAAGGGTAAGAAATAGGAGATACAATGCATTACAAAAACTAAAAAGTGATACAGATTACTTCAGTGAAAAGCAAATGATGTTCAGGAATCCTTTACTTTATGAGCAACTCGTTGGTCAGTACCTGACCGAGGAGGAAATAAAGGCTCGTGATGGTGTGGACAGGGAGAACTTATCTTTTCTAAATATGATTTTGGAAACTGTGGATCATAATCATATGAGAGAAGTGAAAAATGAACAGATGCTTGAAGAAGACATTGGAGCTATGGAAATAACTAACAATAAAGAACATAAAAGTATGCAACAAACTGAAAGAAATAAATCACAATGGGGAGAGTTTGAAACACCTGATACTAGACCTAACTATATGCCGGAAGCTAGAAAACAAAGTATGATTAGCGCTCCTGAAAGGAACCTGCTCCGAGAAGAGTTTTTACAAGAAATGTATAATAGTTTTATGGAACAAAGAGATGAAGGAATTGACTACCAAGATATAGATAATAATGAGCTATATGATGACTTGCAACAGGTGACACAAGATGCAGAAGATAAATACTTTGATTCAGAGTCTAATGAAATAGAAAACTTGGAGGAGCATATGAAACTTGTTGAAGAGTATGGCAGGAAAAAGCCAGACATTATGAGTGATGATCCTTTGGATTTGTTTATGAAACATATTTCAAATAAAAATGAAGAAAATTATTTTACTGTTCTCACTTGAATACTTACTCCCTTACTCAAAACAATCATAAGCAGCCATCTTTTGCTAGTTACCAGCAGGTAAAGTAAACATGTACCTACCTACCAGAATCATTGTAGCTAATAATGACACCAATTACCATACATTTAGCATGGGCTTAGTCAACATTTTGTCGGTATCAAAATAGTCATCAAGAAATCATAATTTATTATAGTAATATAAGTAACCAATAAGAATATTTTAAATTTATTGAAACTTCTATAATTTCACGTAGGTACCTAGCTTTTTATTCCCTCACGGGCGCTTCTAGAATACGTAGTTGTAGTTGCTGAGTAGGTACTTTTTGGAGTTAGGTAAGTAACTAGGTAGGCATTAAAAATATAAGTAGGTACTACCTACCCCCTTAAAAAACTGTAAAATGCAACAGCTTTCGAAATGTCCAGCCGTCGTCGCATAAGGAATGCACCTAAGTTGTTTATCAAATCATCAAAAAAAATCCCATTTCAGTGTGAAGTTTGTCCCATTCGGACGGGGCGTCACGAAAGACGCAATAAGTTAAAGAATCGCATCGAATTACATAATAATTATCGTACGTAACAAATATAATATGCAATCAACATGATACAAAAAATGTAGATGGAGATGTTGCACAATGAAACGAGCGTTTGCCGCACGCAACGGCATTTCTATAACTATAGATATCGTTAATTGATCGTTTCGAATACTGTTTGCGTTTCACTGACACTACTTATCGCAATGGTTGTTGTGGACTCTTTCTGAGGTTGTGAATCCGTGGTATGCATACTGAAAAGCGAACTGCAAATTTCACATAACACGCGGACAGAAGAGTGCGTCAGTTCTACATTAGTACCTATAACGTTCACCTTTGCCTCCAAATTTATACAAAGTTTTCGTTTACCTATTTACATATAATGGTACTTATTTCAAAGCAAGTTTTCTGATAAGTGCTTTGTAAGTAAGTATTTATGTAAGTAATATAATTTGTTATGGATTCAAACCATTATACATTTGCGGATAACTCTTAAATCCTAATGATGTTCGTGTCGAAATAAAACCAATTTTAAAGATTTTATGATATGATTTTTACATTCCCGACGAATCCTTAAAATTCGTTTTATTTCAATGTGTAGTATTCGCGTAAATATAAGAAATCAATAGATGTTCGTGACGATTACCAGGGAAATTTAGAACTTGTTTACTGCAATCGTAGTGGATCAATATCACGCACGTCCTTACACGTAGGTTAAATTAAATTATGTACAAACCTAGTACATAATCGAGAGTTGAACACTGCTGTGATCCCGCTTATTATCTCCGTGAAGACTGACAATAGGTAGTAAACTATTATCTGCAGACTGTCTGAGAAGAGGGCTTACCTAATTAGCAAACTTTCGGTTTGGTAACTAACTCCTAAAATAATGTTTTGATCCAATAGGGATGTCGACTGTAATTTTAATTGCATAATTTCTATACTAAGATGTATATGTGTATACGTACCTACTAATAAAAAAGTATACAGGATTTCCCAGTGTGGCCACCCGCAGGGTTATCCACTATTTACGCTTCACTCTGTATATGTATACAACATTGATCATGAATAAAATATCTAAAGAAACAAATCCATTGTCCAAAGCTTGGAAGTATCACAAGAGCTGTTTGTTGGTCGGACACGGTCGTTGATAAGTGCCGACCTAACTATACCTCTAGCCGCAGGTTTGCATTAAAAAAAACTAGTATTCAATAGGACCTATGAAGAATATACGACAATCCCGTTTTTTTTTTAAGCTCCCTAATTCTATTTTTTTTTTTCAAAATCTATTAGTAATTATAATTATCACTGCTGCATATCAACTGCCTGTGCTTCTGCAAGCTACCGTAGTCTCTCCTACGTATAATGTAAGTAGGTACTTACATCATACGTAGGAGAGACTAAATGTAGATAGGTACATACTACTTAATCTATTTTAATGGATAGAATCTCTAGGTTATTTTTGTCTTAATGAAATCAGTAGATAATATGTTTGACCAGTATTTATTCCAAGGACGGGTCGTGTTTGTGGAGCACTTCGTAGTGGCGCGGCGGCTATTCGGCGGGGTCAGCGCACGATGTGGTAGTACAAGTTTACAATGGTTAACACGACGTCTCATGTCACCCCATTCTTGAACAACTATTTGCATACAATACTCTTAAACTAGCGGTCCGCGAAATTATTACCAAAAACATAAACAGTAGTATGTACCTAATAAGTTAAAATCGAAAATCAAACAAAAGTAGGCCAGTGTTCGCAAATTAAATTAACGAATGTTTCTTTATTTCTCAAAATAATTTTATTAGGCACTTCCTGTTTGCGGTTAGATTAATCATTTGAATGAAATGAATGAATATATCCATCTATACATATAAATAAAATTGTGTCTGTAATATTAAAATAACAGCTTTTTACTAAGTGCATTTGGATGTATACACGTTACCAATACCGAAACAATTTTTTTTTTAAATTTTTGTCTGTCTGTCTGTCTGTCTGTCCGTCTGTCCGTCTGTCTGTCTGTCTGTCTGTCTGTCTGTTTGTTCCGGCTAATCTCTGAAATGGCTGGACCGATTTTGACGGGACTATCACTGGCAGATAGCTGATGTAACAAGGAGTAACTTAGGCTACTTTTATTTTAGAAAAAAAAATAGGATCTCACGAAAAAAAAATTAATACCAATGTTGCAGCGCAGCGCCTGATTAGGTTTGATAGCATCCTGCAATGCGTCCCACGGGCTCAGAATGGGCGAGCAGGCTGTTGTAAACGGTTGTCTTTGTTAAATACCACGCGGACGAAGTCGCGGGCAACAGCTAGTCTATATATATAAAACGAAGTCGTGTTAGTTACACCATTTATAACTCAGGAACAGGTGGCCTGATTTTTATGAATTTTGTTGTTTTTAATTTGTCTCCGCCCCGATTACCAGAATAACTATTAAAACAAGGAAAAAAAATAAATATTCCTATACAAATTTTGATTCTGAGGCGTTGGGAGAGCAAGTTATGATCAAGTAGCGATTTAATCATGTTGTTTGTCCGAAATCGTATATGTAATATCAGGTTCACTGGTGGTTGGTATTATACAGTGTACTACCCCATTTGATAACAATCCGTTCTTGTTTCTTTTAAGGTCTTCCAGGGCCATTCAATTACCAAAATGCAGTAGATAAATACTGCAACTACCACTACCAATTTTCCTAGAGTAGGAACTATAATGTTTCGATATAATCCTTTGTTTTTCTGGTCTTCAAACCCAAATAGTACGGAGCAGGTTCTCATTGTTGTCTGGTCTCCCAGGATAACGAGGTAAACATAGCATAAATCTAAGTATGAAAGAGAAATAAGATGAATCTTTAAACAATATGGATGGTATAACTATTGGACTATATTGCCGTTTCTTTCGGCAAGTCTACCTGTAAAACATCGCAGTTGGCCCGGCTATCGGCTCCCGATAGTCACATCGTGAGAGCAACGATCTGTAGCTAATCCGAAATATGCCTTCAGTTGAGCTTGACACATATATACCTATGTATGGGTCAGAGAAGTCGCCGGGCCGTTCGCCGGCCGCGGCCGCCCCGGTCGGCGATCGTGCGCTATGAATGAGCCGCGGAGCAGACGCTGCGCAGACGTGGAGCGGACTACGCGCTCGGGAAGCGCGCGCGCATCTAGCTCACACGCAGCTTTGTGACGATATCGTGAAGTGTTTTATTTTCATCGACCGGTGACACAGCAACAATGGTCCCGGTGAGTAGATTTTTAAGTTGTAAGATCGTTTTATTTGTAATTAATATATGTTTTATTAAGATCGTAAAAATATAATAGCCTATGTAGGTTAATAGGTATATTACGACATACTCTCATCAACATACCTCTGTGGGGTTTGTTATTTTATTTGTATTATGCATAAGTTTGTAGTTTTCAGTGCAAGATGGCAAAATACTAAATGTGTTCAGTGTAAAATGCACACCCCACAGGTCACACATCAGTTTGTTTTATAAAATAGCCCTGAACAATTTGAAATAAATACGTATAGCTTCATCAGTAGATTAGGTACTTCACCTTAATTATTTTATACACGCCTATTTTAGTTAATATTATTTGAAATAATTGACATCATGAGTATATTTTATGATTCAGTACGCGCGTATAAAAGACATAAACGCGTTTTCGCGTACTTATGCGGTTCTTTTGTTATTTGACTATCAAAATTCTGTATAATTAAAGTACCAATTTTATATTCTGAATATAATGGTAATTGTCGAATAACCTCAAATCCTATAGGCACCTATTTGTTCTTATCATATCGGACGTACCTACTTAGCGTGCAATAGATCTTATTTTTCAAACGAATCATTAATTTTCATATCTGTGACAAACTCTATATACCTATGTCTAGTCTCTATAGATCTAGTGAAATTGTATCGTTTTGAATTATGTTTTCGCGAAATCATACTGGACTATCATTACGAAGAATTCCATATTTTAACCATAACAAGGTACTTAATAGTGATTATACAATCAGATAAGAAGATTTAAAATGGATAGGTACTTACCCATGAAATGATGACAGGTGATAACTCAATGACCTAACTGAGTCATAAGAAAGATGTAGATCTTAGATAAATAAATAAGCTTACATACGGTTAAAGAGTATCCTTGAAACAAAGCTAAGGTCCTGAGGTCCGTGCCCCTCATCCATTAAAATTCGGGGAAATGTTGCATGTGATGTACGGCGGCGCGGGCGGGCGGCGGGTGGCACGGGCGGGCGGGCGCGGCTCGCGTGGGCATCTCTGTTGGCCGGCGCGGCCGAAGCGCGGCGGGTCATCGACACATAAAGCGTGTGAAAGTGTTATATCTTTCCTCCTGCACCCACACGCGTGGACATGACGGATTTATTGACCAAAACAAATTCATATTGCATATAAATACAGATAAAGTTAGAGTAGGTAATGTACAAAAGCTGTTGCAAGATCTACCGCCACTTTCGATTGCATGCGTGTTGTTTTGATTATATTTTTGTTAATTGCAAAGATCGAGTAGGGTTCCTCGACTTTTCACAGACCTTATCTCGCTTGCATTGGTCAGATAGAAGGTAAAATAGTTACTTAGAGGCATTTCGAGACCTATATCAAGGGACCTTTGCATTTCCCATCTTTCTTACTATTATACCTATTTAAATAATGCTATGACAAGTGCTGCTTAAAATAACTTCCGACGACTCAAGGAAGAGCAATCAGATTTTAAAAGTCGACTTGATAAGTGCAATGAATTCAGCAGTCGAATATATATATGTATTATTTTAGTATTGTCAATATTGACACAAACAGTAATAAGCGTCGCCGGCGGGCGGGCGCGGATGCGCGGGCGCTGCATCGGCGGCGGCGGCCGCGGGTGGGCGTCAAACCGCCCGTGGCGCCACTCGGTCTGCGCGCGCCGTTCCCACGCCCCCGCCCCGCACCACCGCCGCCGTGTATCAACGTCAACTTTTATAAATAAATGCCTCGAAACTTTCACTAACAAATATATACGAGTTTTTGGAAGAACATGAATAATGATTTATGCCTAAAGCTCGCATAACATATGACTATATCGATTTTTTTATTGGGAATCTTGAATGATTTGCACCGATGATAGTGTAAAACATGATCAAATCTTGAATATTTTTACCCACAAAATTGAAGGGTTCATCAGTATGACCAAAATATTTTATCACAGAATTCCTGGGCGGATTCAAAAGACGCTCGGCATGGTAAAAGTTAATAATAAACCTAAACCATTTAAATATTGCCTCAGTTATTAACATTTTAGATATACATTTCGCCGGAAAATGGAAAGGTTACCCGGGATACGCAGAAACTGTAGGTATCGCAAAATTCACGAAGCGGTTTCTCCTGCCTGATGACACTTGGCCTGATATCTTACATAGGATCGTTTTTATTTATCACGGGAATTGTATGGAGTCCACACGTATAGGGTCTTGTGGGAAAAACTGTAAAGTTAAATTACGTAGGATATCTAACTTTACGACGCACTTTTAGCTTAAAGAGCTAGTTAAACCTGTCGGGTTAACAGAAAATAACTTTGTAAACAAACCCGACCCTTACGATGTCCTCCCGTGACCATGATTGCTGAAAAGCAGCCAAAACTTCGGGAACGTAAAAACATAAAATAAACACGATAACATCTGTAAAATAAGTTTAATTTCAATGAAAATTAATGCAATTTTGACCAACACATTTTATAACGCAGGTTAGTACTTAGGTATGTACATATTCTACATTGAATTGAATAGGTTTTTGTATTTCTTTTATGTAGGTACCTACTTATACACTATACAATATAATTGTAGGCCGGCTGTCGCATGCCGGGGCGAGTTGTGGTGCACGTAAACAATGCCTTTGTTTGGTCCAATACGCGAGGCAGCCTGTGCCGATGCCTAACGGAATCTGGAGACAGGTTCGAAGGCAGTTTTAAGTCATATCCATTGCACATGTGTAGAGTTTACTTGGTACCTACTCGAGATACATTTAAATTAAATATATTAAATAAACGAGGAAGGATTTTAATAGAAACTATTCAATAAAGTAAGTATGTATCATTAAGAAATAAAAAAGTATCTTCTTTACTATAAATAAAGAGGTAAATATAATAACTTCTAACAATTTTGTTTGTATATCTTCGGATTCGATTCTGAAAATCGTTTACTAATTTTCGGAATACGGAATCGATTCCGAAAATCGCTTACTAGTGGAAAGGTACAGCATCCCCGAGTGGCATACACTTTGTTTGTTCTCGCTATGAACACTGGTATCGGTAGTAGACCAACATCGATTATTGCAAGTCTTGAGCTCATCGCGCCAGCTCAAAACTGGCATCCGTTAGTTACGCAACGCCTTCCCACTCAGAGATTTGTCTGTCAATACCTACAGTAGGTACCTAGATAACCTTATAGTTCCTAGGGCCCTAGAGTATCTTGGTACCAACACAATCGATTGTTTTTAACAGATGATAAAAAACTAAATATTTTCTCAGTAACACTCATCGGCAACGCGTTTAGATATAGGTAGAGCGGTATGGTTAACATTCGTTATTTAAATAATATCATCTAGGTACTATTATATTATATGGCTAGGTACTTATTTTATAGGTATCCGATATATATAACGCTAACATGATTTCGTTCAACAAATGGGGGAAGACGAACCCACCAGCTGTCAACTTTTCCAATTACAAACCAAAATAAGTTGATCGATAATTAAAGAAGTCAGCAACACCGAACTCCTCAAAGATGTTGGTCGTGAAAAAAAAGATTTTACTGGTTATGGCTGTGGTCAGTCGGTTGAGGTATATAATTTCATTCAGTTAGTACAACTAGTGGATTCGGTTAACCACAAAGCTTATAAAACTAGAAAAGGAAAGTTGTACCGTGTTCGGGCTTTGGACAAATGTTTGCTGAACGTGTTGATTCTAAGAGCTGGAAAAATTAACACCGACCTTGGTTAACGTCTCAAACAAAAAGAAATATTGTCATTTTGTAAATATTTCACATTATTTGTCCATATTGATGTATTCTATTAGCATAAGTAGGTATTATTATTTACAAACAACGCCAGTACGAGTTTTATACCATCGATAAGTAAGTACTCGTAGTTAGGTACCTAGTGTATTTGTCCAGCCGAATTGTAGAATCCGCCAATTTACAAAACGGTTGCCATCCTATAGGTGCTTTGTGAATAGATTCAGAATTTGATCCTTATTAGCGAAATTATCGGATGGTTCTATAATATCTACAGTATGTTATTTTTTTACAATATCACCGTATTAGCCTATGGAAATAATTTATTCAAAAATCTAATAATGCAGTTTTTCATCAAATTGGTCTGGAGAATAATAGCAATTTTTTCTATTCCCTATAGTTTCGGATTTAGCCATCCACGCAAACTTGAAAAAAATATTCTGTATAAGTAATTTTAATTGATGTTTCAATTCAAGTTTTTTCTCGTAACGGCTATGCATTGTATATACCTACTTAGGGTTAGTACTTTTAACCAACTAGTCAAGCCTGCCTAGCCGTTCCTACATTGATCTCATATATAAACTCATCAAAATGTACCTATTACACAAAAATGTAAAGCATCCTTATAAAAACAGCAAACATGGAGTTGTTTCTCTATAGGAGCAGCATTCCGAACTGGTGGAACAGTCTTAAGTAGCATAACATTTTGAATTTTTTTAACCATTTATACGTAGCTTCCTACTGTAATGGTTTACTTACGAGAATAAAACTATTCTTATTCTGATTCAATGATAAGTACCTACTGATGTGCTAAGTAGATACTTCTAAATAGCATTTGGTAGCCATCAAAAGCTACGTATTGTATATACAACAGATATTACATTTTCTTGCAATGTTAAATAAGAATCAGAAATAAAGGCATTAACACGAGAGAGTGAAAGGACACTCGAATGAGGATAAATTAGATGCAAAACGCCATAGTTTGATTCCCGGCGTGTAGCGGCTGAGTTAGCGATTCGGCGCACGCGTCGCTTTCACTGCTGCGCGTCCATATGTCCTGGTACCTACCTGCTGGCGTCAGGTGCTAAATACATACCAGGAAGTATGTTCCTGCGAAGTCTCTGAGGAACTAAGTACATACATAATAATATAGATCAGAATGTATATTTCGTCACAGGCCTAAATAATCTATATGTGAATAATAATAAGGCCGTAACTTGTTTAAAGTGTGTTATGCTATTAAAACATGTAGTCTTACTTTGATTTAAACTTTAGATGTAGTACATCTGACAGACATTCTTCAAATAGAGACGGTGTTGAGGTGTCTTTGGTATTGCACTACACTTTCTAAGCTTCAGACCTGTGACAAATTTACACATAAACATTTAGGCTGTGATGAATATACTTGCTTGCGCATCAATTCGCAATGAAAAATTTACAACTGACCGATTTGAAGGATCCACACTCAATCT
Organism: Pheosia tremula; assembly: GCA_905333125.1. Taxonomy (NCBI): domain Eukaryota; kingdom Metazoa; phylum Arthropoda; class Insecta; order Lepidoptera; family Notodontidae; genus Pheosia; species Pheosia tremula. Next base: position 4,391,161 of record HG995404.1, on the reverse strand, counting down.
AGGTATCCAATTTAGGTACCTAATTAAAATTAATTGTCTCATTTGTGATTTAATATCGATAAATATAATCAGAACACCGCGCACAGTAACAAGGAAACGCTTAAACTTACCCAGTTTTTTCCATAACAAGCCATTGAGGTCAAATATTTCGTATACATAAATAAAAAGGATGGTTGAAGTATTAAATTAGCTCGTCTTTCTTCCCGCCATGGAAGCCGCCATTTTAACGAGCCTCCGGTCGTGCCCACAGCCTCCCAAAAAACCGTCTCAGCGCTCTAATTGGACGAAAATCATACATGTTTACGGTAGTCTGAGATAAATTTGCGAGATACAATAATGAAAATTTTATATGTACCTTATTAGGTTGTTACTTCAAGCTACTAATGAAGTGATATATTAAGTAAATCTTTTACTTTTAGAAACATACGTTTTCTTTTTTTTTACGTTCAATTTTATTATAGTAGGTATTGTGCACAGTCGCTGCCGGAGACATCCTGATTATCCCGGAGTAGGCACTTATTATTGTATATGTAGGTATTCATAGCAGTTCTACTTAATTGTACCTTACAGCTGCAGCTTCGTACCCTGCTGATGCTGCTGCTAGCAACAGTGACTACAACCCGCACCCACTCTCTGGACTCCCTTCCTGCAGAAGCAATTAATCAAATAGCGAACATTACTTGTAAGTTCTTTTAATAATTCGATCATGTCGTACCGTCTTTACCATCGATCAAAGCGTGCGCAATTAAAAAAACAGATGGACAGACGGACATAGTCGCACTATAAGGGTTCCGTTTTTTTTGATACGCAACCCTAAAAAATAGTTTTTTATGCAGCTGTTTCATAATGATTACAATTTTAACATCATTACTATTTTTATATGAGACGAAGCAGAGTATCGACGAAGTACATTTTTCAAATTACTTAATAAATACTAAGAATTGTTAGTATAGAGCTTGTAGATATACGCACCTACACCCGAATTTATACACGTTCAATATAACTTTATCAAACGCCATATTATAGTAGCTACTGTGCAAAGCAAGTCTTGAGCGCAGTAGGTACTATATGACGTTTGATAAAGTTATAGAATGTTAGATAATTTGACGTTTGGTAGAGTAGTTAATTAAATTAAAAACTGTGTTTTCTGAAGACTAAGAGATTACATTAAAGTCCCCATTTTTACAAAGCGGACTAGATAACTAATTAACTTAACTGTGATTTCAGACGGTGTATATAAAGACAGTCCAGGCAGTTTAACATCAATATTTTCTCCTCGTATGGACTTTGAACAGTGGAAGCCGCTGACCGGTCGTGGGGATCCGTTGCGTAACGACCCTACATATGATTACGAGCCGCCTGTCCTTGAACGTGTGCATTACTGGGCAGATGATACTAGACTAGAAAGAGAACATTATCCTGAAAGGAAATCTGAAGTTCTTATGCTCGGTGTTTCTTCCCGAAAACCTAGCGTAACTCCGCGGCAGCCCCCTGTACCACCGAGAAGACACGTACATCGACCATCACCGGTTAAATACGAAGACTTCACGTACAAAATCAGCAGTCATTATCCTATGACCATATTAGTGCCACCACCACCTCCTCGCCCCGGGCACCAGCCTCCACTCTTCGTTTTACCTGAAGATGAATCATCAACAATAAATAAAATGCAATCCCAAATTATAGTGACCAAGCCTCCTAATCAAGCAATCATAGAATCCACTGCTCCACCAGAACATTTAACGTCTTTGTATGCCCTACAGGAAGCAAACCTTATTTATCAGTCGTCAACAACTACACAAAACTGGATAAATGATACAAAGTCTATTTCAAATAATGCTGTAAGTAGTGACTACGCTGGCTGGGGACCCACCACCCCTGTCGACGATCATGATAGTGCCAATGAAACGCATAATCTCATTACTAGTGATCACGTAGAATCATTTAAACACCCATATTCATTCTACAAGCCAATCTTATCGGAAGCACCACTGCCTTCAAAGAATCCGCTATCCAGCCCATTCCTTCTACCAACTCTGATTCCAGCAACGATCCCACCCACCGACACACCTGAACCGACCGCAGTCACCTTCACACAAGTGACGTGGCCAACGGAAAGACCTACTTTTGAAATCCCAACTGAGGTGCCAGTAGAAACATCAACTGAAAAAAGTACTTCAATAGGGTTCCGACCAACTCCTGTTCCTACATTAAAGCCGAACCCAGTAACTAGTCTCTTTGATATGCTCGCTCCGATGATGACGATGCCAATGGTTAATGGTCCAGATAGACCCGAAGATAATCTTTATGCTCACGCATCTGAAAATATTCACGTGTTTAATGAACAAAACACTGAAGACATAGTTAAAATTGAAACAATGCAAACTATGCAGCCACCACCTCCTTCTAAACATACTGAATCTTCCAAATCACCTCATAAACAACAATTTCATGTAAATTCTGATATTTATAATAAGAAGCCGGCTTTGTTTACGCATGGTCCTTACTTACATATGCGATTCACAACACCGATACCAACTACAATATACGAATCCTCAGAAAATCTTAAATCAACATCCGAAACACCAGTTATCCCGTACTTAATTATACAAGGACACTCCAAAGTTAAAACATATGGTTCAAAACCCAAACCAGCTCATGACAATAAGGATACTATCAGCAATGAAATTCCTAAACCTAATGAAACCAATGAAGTTAAACATCTGCACCCTCTCAAAGAAAAAAATGCTAAGAAATCGGATGTAATGGATATTCACCGGATGAGCAAGGCACAAAATTTAAAGGCATTAATCGATAACGGCCTTGGATCAATTGAAATACAGGAAACTGATGTTGGTATAAAATATGACGTTAGTGATGGCAGCGACGTGCCGATAGAAATATACAGGAAAGGAATCGTAGATAGCGATGAGAACAGTTACTCGTCATCGAAGAAATCCACAAAAGAAACACGACCAAAACGACAAATTGACTTGGAAGATCTCATACCTTTTGACGAAGATACTATAGAAGAGTACATTTACAATTTCCTTGAAGGAAAAAAGAACGACACCGGCATAACAGGGTTTATTGCACAGGCGGTGACCAGCAACACCGCCGATGCTGTTGTTGATGAATTAGACGATGATGACGATGGTGAACAAGAGGATGAAGATAGGTGAACTTTATCGTAGTTAATTTGTCTCTAGCGATCTATAGAATAGTGTAAATCATGTAGCACAATGCCAAATAACGGTTATGGTGCACAGTTTTTTCAAAGAATTCGATGTAAAGCTAAATTTTCTTTGCTAATTAAGCCCACCGACGGATCAATTACTAGTAGAAACAACATTCCATTGCATATCCATATTTATCGCAAATGCGTCATTAAATACAGATTATTTATCTACCTATATTCACAATTTTAGATCATATTCACAATTTTAATTATAATATTTATTTCCCGACTGATTCCTGACGCATATCTATTGAAACTTCATAAAACTGCAAGGTTAGAAAAATCTTAGAATTCAATTCTACGTAAGTATGCGTTCCTTAATAATGTAAGTAAGTAGTCATGTAGAAAGTTTACCTACTTTAGTAGGCTCTATTTACATAAGTATCTAAGTAAATCTGTGTAAGTACTTTAGCTATTTACTTTCTAGGTATATTTATTAAGTATTTTGTAATTATACTATAAGTAACTTATTTAATTAAAGGGAATTATAAGTTTTGGTACCTCCTTCTTAATATTATACAAGTATAGGTATATAATTGTAAGTACCTACTAAAGTTATTTACCTAATATGCAAATACGTTAAAATTACAAAATGTCGAAGGAAAATGTATCTTTCGATGTGAGGAAAATATTTTCCATGTACCCTAAGATTCTGTACAATCAATGTGTTTTCGTCCGACCAACTTTTCAGGCATTTTGTGGCACCTAGCTTACAATACGCAACTCTGTGGTCGTAGGCCTTATTTATTCATGTTATATAAGACATTCACTACACAATAATAAGAATATTATATTTACCACGATGTTTATTGAACGGTGAGTTTTATTTTCATGTTTTCCTCATCAAATAATCTTGTGAAAAGTATTGACAGTTTTCCATTTTTCTAATTACTTATGTAGGTTTAGATATTGATACAAGGCAACAAAAAAGACACGTGTGAGCAGCGGACGCGGCCCACTGACACACACACTTCTTACCATCCTTTTCGTGGAAATAGACAGAGACACCTTAGATAAAGTGAAAGCTGCTTATAAACCCATAAAGTCACATTTATCGCAATCCAGTGTAGCCCATAAGGAATCAGCTATGATGAAGGGTTAACTGTACAAACGGTGCAACCCATAATTAGTAACGAATACACGTGCATTTTTTAAGAATACACTTACTTGCTTTAATTTAATGCTTTTATTTAAGCAAACATACATGACAGTAGATGTACAAAGTAACGATGATGCACTCGTTTATGTTTGTACAGAAATTATGAAAATAATATATAATAGAAGCATAGGTGTCATACTGGACGCAGAATTGCACCAGTCTGCTTTACATAGACACACCTTGTATTCGGCGTCCGGACGTCTGAAAAAAAAAATATTGAGCTTCAAGTCGTAATTTTATAAATATAACTCGGAGAATGAGTTCGGTGTGTGTTATATTACATAAAAAAACATACAGAACATTATTTTTAATACTGAGGTCTAATTTTTTTTGTCTGAATGCCCGCGCATCACGCACGCGATGCTCACTGGACAAATTTTGGCAAAACTGGGCATAGTGAGCTTGGCTGAGCTTACTGCCCGGGTCATCGTAAAGTATACTTTCATCTCAGGAAATGGGTGAATTCCCGCGGGATAAACAATAATGTGTCTCCAAATCGACTCACTGGGTGGATTTTAATAATGTAGAACGGCTATAGCCATAATAAGATCAACAACTTTTTGTTTATCTTTTCCCGGAAAATGAAAGGGTTCCCGGGAATAATCCAACAACTGTATCTTTAAATTGTAAAGGTGTGTTTTAGAAAAAACTTGGCATGTTGAAAATGCTTTCAACATGCCAAGTTTTTTGTATGTATTTATGCAGATACATACTGAGTTTTATACCTAGAAGACACACCTCTCACCCCGGGATGGGTATTAAGTAGGTAAAAAAATTGTCGACGCGCACGAAGCAGCGCGGCGGGCCTGTTTATATACCTAAGAATAAACTGGTAGGTACCTATACAATAGGCAGTCCTAAAACGGGTAAGTAAGCAGGGCATGATCTCCGCGGATCCCTGCGAGCTGGGTGCGAATTGGCGGAATGGGTGTTAATTTTGACTAAGAGATTGAACGCCATGGATGGCTGGTCTAGTAGGAACTGTATGTTTGCTTACTTACCACCTGTTACACTGCAATGCTCCTTCATCCAATATCAGCAACTGATTATCTCACGCACACATCTTACCTCGAAACTGGTCTATACAATTACCTCTCGCGGCTACAAGTCATGGCTCTCGTGGGTATAGACATGCTTGTGGGTAAACTGTCTTCTGTCACCGGCTGATAACAACCTCGCTGTACTATCCAAGCGTGTCGAGCTCGCGCAGTCCAGGACCTCACAAAGCACATCGCGTCGGCTGTTACAAAATTCCACCGCTTATTAAATTGTATAACTAGATACTTCAGACACAAATATTGACCATAACAAAAATGGTCACACCTCCCGTGCAATTAACGAGATGTTTCTTTGTTGCGTTGAATGGGAGGGTGGGGGCTACGAAGTCGCCAGCACACGGATTCCAGTCGCGCTGGTTCGAGGAACAGTTGTAGCACACAAGGCCCTCACTCGAGCTAACGAACAACAATAAAACCGTCACTGTTCCCACTACATGTGTGTTCATATTGGAATTCCTAACGTATTGCTGTGGCTAGGTGAAGAGCTGTATTGTGCATACTTGTGCGAAAGCTACCCATTAAGGCAATAGCGAAGAAAATAAACCATGAAATGTGTATTGAATAAAACAGAAGTTATGCTTTCAACTTGCTTTGAGCGTGTCACATGTCAAGTTTTATAATCTATTATCTATCTACCTATACCGTAGACTGTCGACGCTTTCAACTAGTTTTAGACCGCGTAGTCTATTTACATACCTGGTACGTGGTTCCTACGTACATATACGTATATATTTAGTCCGGTCCCATCTAATGATGAAGGTAAGTGCAAAAATAATATAAATATATAAGTATAACACAATATACGTACCACCAGTTTCCGTACATGGGATCGTCAACGAGCAGCGTATCCTTGCCATTTCTCTATGACTAGGAGTAAACAGTCCATTGTCTTGTAAAGGGTCTCCTCCATAACGCCTGTACGTAAACGTTCCGTTGTAACACAGCAAAGACGAAATTGTGTTTACAATGATTATAATATATACAATAACAACTAAAAATGTGGTGTAAACCATACTATGACGTCTGGCCATGGCCTACGACTTTACGCTAGGTAAGTAATACATATAAATATTTAGTACATGGTAATATTGTCTGATTCTATATATCATAGAGCCTTTCATCAATGCCAAATAGAAGAATTTTAGGGGTATTTTAAAACGCATGTTGTGTCCAAACGGGGAAATTGTATGGTTTAGTATCTCATATGGTATGCGAACTGCGTAGAATAGCCTTTAGTGTTGTACTCATCCTGCGCGATATTTGCTATGACGTTTTTAGTAGGGGCTTAAGGCAACGAGTTTAGATCACGGGATTACACAGATCGTAGATCTGTCACTGGCTACTCAGCACGCAGTACCAGCGCCTGGACTAAAACTGAAGTGTATGTAGTTGAATAGAAATAATCAAAATTAAACAATTTCGTTTTAGTTCAATAATGTATTTCGTAGTTTTCATAAATTGATAACTAACTATCAACTATCGGTGAGGTAACAACTCTTGTAGAACCATCTCAGCGAGCTACAATTCTAAAATCACAATCTAACTGATAATTTGAGGGTGCATCCAAAAAACATTTTTAAAGGCCTTCTAGTTTATATTGAACGTTATTAATTTACCTACATGTGATAAATAAATACACAAAGTATTAAAAGCACAGTTAATAGGGATAAATTTGATTAATATAATAAATATAACACGACTATTATTTATAACAATGTATCCACAAGTGAATGTATTGAACGCACCCAGCACACGTATGCACCGCCGCACGAACTCAAGGCGTACTCCCGATATTAAACCGAAACTACATCATTAATAGCCATATACATTAATTTCAACATTTAATCTGTTGTAGCGCTTTGGGCCCAAAAAAAATACTACTACAAAACTAAAGTCCGTAATATTACTTTTTCTTTTCAATAAAATAAAACGTATTATAGAAAAACCGACCTAAATGAAGGTAAGTATACATGTATAATATAATGTAAAATACGCGCGACGTATCGTGTATGATACCAACAATTAGTTTTATCAAAGTATGTCAAATTACATAGTTAACAGATATTTCTGAAGTTATTGGTTATTTAACATAATAGATAACAATTTTCAATTTAGGTACATTTCCCAAATCAAACGACTATGAGCTAATAAATGCACAATTCAATTGCCAGTTGGGTTGATTCAGTCCAAAATCATGCATGAAATAAGTATCGTATTTTAAAATATCAAACTAGTTATTCAATTTACCCAATGTAACATACCATTTTGTTAGTTTCGGTTATTTAGTCCATTTAAATGCATAATTTAAATAAATAAATAATCGTAAAGGTTATTTAGAGAAATATGGCTTCAATGTGAAATTATATAACATTTTGTAACCTGCCAATCACATGCCACCATTCAAATGATTATTGCTTTTTAAACCAGTTAATAAATGTATTTACAATTTAAACCCTAGGTTAAGATGTTACTAACAAATTACTTATAAGATTTACAACTGAAAAGCACATAATTTTAAATGAAAAAGTTACTAGACAGATTAAACAAATAACTTCAGTAATTATTTGGGTTAGCTACAAACTATTCTCTGCCATAACTATGTGTTAAATTATCGCACACAACATTGTATGTACACAGTGCACCTAGAAAGTTCTAATTGATATGCTTTTGGCAAAACAAGATGAAATTCGGATTCAACTCAAAGAATTATAAACGCACTATCAATTGTTTTCAAATAACGCAGTTGGAGTCGGCGGCGGCTGGCTATGCAGCAATAGTTCCAACGAGAATACCAACTGGCACAATTTTATGACATCTCAGAATTCAAAATTAGAAATATAATTATGACACGTAGATATAATATTAAGTATCTTCAGTGGATTAAAGCTTTAAGTAACAAAATTTTGATTGATGAACACAAGAATATAAATATGGTATGGCAACATACATATGGTTTTTTTTTAAATAATTGAGCTCTCTGGCTAACTTGGACGGCCAGGTATTATTCTCGTTGAGTATGTGGCAGTGGCAGTATGCATGGCAAGAGTCTAGCTCACAGTCCAGTCCAACCCCCAACGCTCAGACACCTTTAGTTGTGCTGCAGCTGCATCTTTGAGTGAGAATAAGTGGGTCATCTCTAGTTCGGTTTTGGCGAGTGAAATAGCCTTTTCAAACAGTTCTAATGATCGTCTTAGGTTGCCCCTGAAAATTGAAAAAAAAAACATGTAATCAATGTTGTCATAGAGAAGAGATATTACTACTTGCCTGCCATTGATTTGATTGATTGTAGTTACATAACAATAAAACAATTCACTTAAAAGGTAGAAGGATATTCTTATCTTATGTTTACTATACCAGATAAACCATTGCTCAGAGATAACAATGACTAAATGTGCAATTTAAGTACCTACATATAAATACCCAAAACTTCCAGAGCACCATAGATTTAATCATATAAATTATATTGGGTTTGTGAAGTAACATATTATTGTAGAAATTATATGGTCATGTGCTTACCTCTGTACTTCAATGGTACCCAATGTCTCATATGCAAAATCACATTTGTCATCCATTTCAATAGCCTTGTTGATCAATTTAACAGCCTTTTCAAAGTCTGTGCTTTTTTGCAGTTGAACTAGGCCCTTGTGAACATATAGGGTGGCATTGTTTTGGTCCACAGACAAAGCCGCATCAAACAAAGATTCTGCACGGCCCCACTCTTGCTGATCTGACAAAACTTGAGCAAACAATATGTATGCTTCAGCACAACGAGGAAATCGCTCCAGAGCACTCTCAAAGTCTGCTCGCACCTGATTCAAAGCAGCCACATTTTTATTTATCTGAGCGTGTCTATAATCTGCATAACATTTTTGGATGTAAGCAATAGAAAAGTCTGGGTTGAGTTCAACAGCCTTTGCAAATTCTGCAGTTGCTTCATCCATTCGTTCCAGCAACAGATATACCTGTCCACGATGATGATATATATCAGAATTATTAACATCCAACTGAGCAGCTTGTGCAAAGTCTTCCAGGCAGCGCTCGGTGTTTTCTAGCTGTGTGAACAGTGAGGCACGTTTGATCAATGCATTAACCTTCACTTTTGTAGATGCCTCGCTGTCAATAACCTTTCCAAGATCAGCCTGGGCCTCATCATGCCTACCCAGCAGTAGGTAAAAGGTAGCACGTAGCAACAGAGCTTCATTTTGGTACTTTCCATCAACATCTAATTCCTCTGTACATGCACTCACAATTGACTCATAGTCTTGAGCATCAAGGGCCTGTTTGGCTTTTGCAAAACCACCTGTAGTTTTATCATCCAACTGAATTTTAGTGATAGGATCTTCAGAGAAGGCGGAGAAGTATGTTTTTATGAAATGTTTAGAGGGCATCACCGGGCGACGCTTAGCGAGGGCTTCTCGCGCGTGCTGTCGGCCGAGTGCCTTCAGAATACGATCAGCGTTGACTAAAGAACTCTGCACTTGGAACCTTTCAAGGATGCAAGCTGAAGTGACATCTTCTAGAGCTAGAACTAGATCTCCACTCTTTTCAGCTGCACGAGAACGCCGCAAAAATGCCTTTACGTATTTCTCATTCAGTTTAAGAGCAAATGTGCAGTCTTCCTTCACTTGCTCCCACATCTCGCGTTTCTCGTAGCACGCAGAACGGTTTTGATAGAAGGTGGCGAGGTCGACGGTGCGATCGGGTGGGCACGCCTCGATCGCTTCGTTGTACAGAGCTATAGCTTTGTCATATTCACCTGCATGGAACGCCCGGTTCCCGGCGCCTTTGAGTTTCATTGCACGGTCGATAGCGCTCTCTGAAACCTTGGCATTGTTGTCTTCGTTGTCTAATGAAATGGTCGTCTTAGCTTTCAACTCAGCAACCTTTTTCTTTTCGGGATCGTCTAATCTGTTTCTTAGATAAAGGTAACCTAAACCGATGGCAAGAGGTGCGCCAAGAAGAATAGCCAATTGCCATTTAGGAAATGGTGTACTGCCGGTTGAAGCCATTTCTTATTTGAAATTGATTAGCAAAATAGAAAAACATAAACGATTCACCATTAACTTTGTCACTACGGAATTCTCTTTGATAAAACACTTAATTTTTAATTCTCTTTACCGTTTTTTCCCATTTCATTGATGTCTCACGCACGAAGGCAAAGCAAAACATAGACAACTTTTTTGACATTTTAGATTTTTTGCGAGACTTGCAAGATGCGATTACATTTGTGGTGTAGAGAAAATAATTAAATAGTAAACTGCCAGTTATATCATATTATTTGAACATCGAATATTTATCACATTGCAAAATATTTTTTACCTCTATTTTAGCATCTAAACCAAGAAGCTACGAACCAAATTATTTGATTCTAGAAGGTTTAGAGAATCCCCTTGAACTACTCAAACTCATTTAAACGACTTGTTAAGGTCCTAGTTTTAAATTGAAGGTTTATTAAAGAGCTCTTTTGACATTTTGCAAGTTTAATTTATTGCTCGACATTGGCAAAATACACAAACGTATGATGCCAGAAAAAATATAATGACATTTGTCATTTACTTATACATCCATTATCTTATCTATGGTCATTATCCAATCGAATTATTTGTATAATATAATGAGATATTTTATTCATAGTAAAATCATAAAATAATACATACTCCATGTGCAGTTTTTGCAACAACGCTATTTAGAGAAACCTCTAGGACAAACTATATTAACCAGTGAGGTTATAATTTTAGCTTAGCATCCGGCCTCAAACCATCATTGTAATAAACAATGTTCGCCAGAAAACTTTTGAATTTGGTACCTATGTCATGTGTTTTATGCATTATGTATTATATCCAGCTTCTTCATAACGATTTATGATAACTTTATGTTTCTGTACATTTTGTAAGAATTCTAACAAAAACACTTATTTTTAACATTTTTATATTACTTACTAACAATTTTATATATTATGGATAGATTTTAATTTTCAGGTGAAACTAAATCAGCACCTGAAGCCGCACAAACTCCTCAAATTCAGTGTACCATTATTTCAAAATGAGTTCAAACGGCATAAGAGTGATTTATATGAACCTGACTATTTAATTGTAAGTACAAAGTGCTTGAGAGCACAGAGTAGTGAGATATGTAGGACCTATTTTACTGAAGAAATATTAATCAAAATTGTTTATATGTATGGTTTAAAAAATAGTATTAAGTACTGATATAAGTGGGCATAATATATATTTTTAGTTGTAACCATCATGTTGTCTGTCAGTCATTTATATGTATGTGTATGATAAACTATTTATTATGAGAAAGAATGGAATGGTCCTCAAGGATACAAAACAAATAAGGTTACAGCTATTTTTTTTTTGTCGTAGAGTAGTTATCCCATGAGCAAATTGTACTAGATTGACAATATTTTAGAGTATGGAACCTGATGAGCCTGTGTATGACTGCCTCAACCTGCAGCTGAAGGGTTATGATTATGCCTTACTGGAGTCCGCACAGAGCCGAATTCATAGATATGCAGAAGTCATGGGAATACAAATTGATGAGTGGTAAGTATCACGGAAAATTACAGGTTTATTAATAACTAGCTTAATTTCATCCAGATCAGTTGAACTGTTCTGGCGTGATTGACTTACAAACATCCATCCATGCAAAGTTTCACATTTATAATATTAGTGGGATAAATCGCATACAGGTAGTGTAAGCCTACAATCAAATAACAAGATTCATATGATATAAACAAATTGAATAATAGTGGATATGCAACTAATGCATATATGTAATGTCATGGCCAGATAAATATTTTTGATGTTTACTGAAAAAGTTGTGTATTCATAAGTTTTTTTTAATTAGTTGGGCTACTCCAGCACAGCAGCTGAAGGTGCAGCGATACAAGCCCAGCGGAACAGTTGTTGATGCTGAGTACCATCTCAATGTGTATGAGAGGAATGTGCAGGTAAGAAATTGAAACATTATTTTTAATATGATTTAAATATTTTAACACTTCCTGAAAATTTAAAAATGTAGGACTAAACCTGCAACCTAAAAGGGTATAAGATAATTTTAAAAGTTGAAATGTTTAAATTTAAGAGAATGAAGTAGATTTGTTGTATGTTGGAGTGCCCAGCACACAACAAATTACTTCATTTTCTCTTTGAGTGCAATCCCCACCCCATGTTTCATACACACTACACAAAACATTTTATTTTAGTAAAACTAATAAAGAATGAGTAGGAATGATTTGATGCAATCAACGAGGCTGCAATATAATCTGTAATCTGACTTAAATCATGTCCTGCCTCACTTGCTACCTTGGCTAGAATTGCGCTATTAGATATTACAGTATACACTGCACAGTCTTATTGCAAGGTACCATCACTTGGACATCCTTTGGATGGAAAATCTTTATTTAGTAGGTAGATTGTGACTTGCATTCTGTTCGTTTATATAGGTACCCAATTTAAAAGGTCTGAATAAGTAAAACTTAACATAAGTCTTCCTCCATCAGGTTGTCGACGTGCCCGCCTGGGCCCTGGGCACGTTGCTGCGTGTGGCGCGAGCCGTGCTGCCCGAGGGCTGCACACTCAATGTGCATGAGCACGAGATCGCGCACGAGGAGATCCGCTACGTGCCCGACAACCAACTCATCGACCTCAAACAACAGCTGAACGAGATGGGTGGCAGCCGCGCCGAGAGGAAGAAGAGAAAATAAAATAATGTTATTACCTATGAGTACTTCTGTCTACTGTTATGTTTTGTAATTTAGTGGTTTAGAATATAATTTTGTTGTCATTTATATTAAATTTTTTAGTCACATAAAGTAGCTAGTTGTCAAGATTTATGTAATTAGAGATTTTTTATAATAAGTCCGCCAATCATGACGTCTTTCGACATCGAATGAAAAGTTTTTTTTTTTCTGATTACTACTGTCCGTTTATGTATAGATTAGTCTGTGGTTTATTGGCAGTGATTCCCTTCAGATAATTTATGGGCTGGTGAATTGAGCATACAATAATTCATACAAATAATTTGAAAATAACTATACTCAGCTCATTTAATGAAAGCCTAAGTATGTCGGGTATCTATAGTTTTTTTTATATCCTATGGTGGTCTGCTGATGTGCTAAAGCCTCACACAACACATCATTTTACCTGTTTTCGTACGAAACTAACAAAGAAAGATACGAAGATAGTACTAAAGATTTAGTTTTGTAAATTTTGGGATATTGATATTTCTGCCAACCTCTGCATCTTATAACTCGTTCATTTAGGTGCAAGTACCTCCTGGCAATCCACTCTGCCATTTCCCTTGCACTCATCACGACCCAGACGTTCAGTAAGAACTAACCTTTATCTACACTTCCGCCCACGATCTCCATTACGCGATACCTACTCCATTGCGTAATTTACAAATATACTATCACTCACAACAGCTTCGTACAAAATAACGTAAACATCAACACATTAAATCTTGTTCAATGCTACGGATTATAAGTTTAATTACAGATATTGCGATAGACTTAATTATCTCTGTGATCGTGATTTTGGCATATAAATAATGAACATCGTGAGTGAATACGTATTTTTGGTGGGCCAGTAGGTAGGTATATAAAGTAAATAAGTTAATGGATGGTGAATGACTATGTGTTGTTAACCTTCATTCACTACGCTCGGTTCATAATAATTATTGTTACTGTACCTTCATACTTCATTATCGAAACATGTAATCAGTGCCGGATTAAAGGTACCTATTAAGTACGTACTACTTCACAAACATGATTACCGAGTGGTCCCTTTGAATCCTGACCAAAAGAGAATATTGCGGTCAAATCATTTATTTAGTATAGGCCTATTTTCTCTTAACTCTAACCCCCAATCGGAACGCGACTCCAACTGTTGCCTCCACTATCTCCGTACAGGGCCTCAAGTCTGCTAACCATCGATTCATAATCGAACAGCAACTGCATAGTAACTGTCACTTTTGACAGTTATTATGCAGTTGCTGTTTGATTATGAATCGATTGTGTTAGCAGACTTGGGGCCCAGTATTGTGTGTGTTTTGAGACCGTCCATATTACGAGTGTAATGGATGCAAGTTAAAGGATTTGTCAATTTGCAGATCTGGCAGACTCTTGTCAACTATTGTATTGCAGTGCAATAAAACAGTGTGAAAAATGATGCACTCACAATACGTTGTTATCTGAGCGAAATCTTAAGTATGTGATGTACCGACGATGAGCAGTGGAGGTAATAGAATTAAGCCTGATGTACTTGGGTACCCTGTGCCCTATCTCCAGTCCCACGTACCTAAATGAAGCAATTATACAAAATAATACTTATTTCATGCAATCTTATATCCAAACATTACACAAATGATTAAATCTATTGCCATAATTCATTGAACCGCTCTAATCCTGTGCAATTATATAGTCGTAAAATATAGGTAGCGCTCGCTCTACTTCAATGTTCCTCTAATTAAGCATTCCAGCTAAATGGAACGTTATGTTTGAAATTGCGTATACATGGTGATTCTGAAAAGGTATAGGTAAGAACAGTCAGTGTCAGTCAAGTTATAAAAAAATATCGTAAACAATGACAGTTTTTTTTCTATTTTTATTTTTAAATCAGCATATCACTATTCTGACTTCAAATAATAATTACAATTGCGCTAAAGTAGCACAGGTTCAAAGTTAGTAACCTATACCTTTAATGAATCTCGTATAAGCACGAGAAGAGTAACTAATATTTAGGTAATTATTTAAGCCTAGAATTTAAGATAAATACCTATTTAACTCATCGATTTACATACTACAGTCTGTATATCGGTGATTTGACTGGAATACTTCCATCATTTAGACCTCGATAAATTTGACTTGAGTCTTCGTGCTATCCAGAGGTATTCATATATCTGAATTCGCTCTAATGGGGTAATTGATAGCAACACATCAACATCTCCTAAGTTTATTATCGCCATAGGTACTTACTAACTTCCTTGATGATAATGGCGATTTGGCTTACCTATATATCCATCACTTAGTCCAAAGTTTTGCAGACGAAGCAATTTAAATCATGATAAGACAATAAAACATTCTAAGTGGAGCACAAATTACACAGTTAGTACACACGGTTCCTCAAATGTATTTACCCAACAACGTCTCTTATTATGAAAGGCGAGCCACTTATATTTATGCAATGTAATACAATATGGTAGGTAGATGTAGTCGGTGATCACTTCGTCAGTAGTCTGTCCTTTCCCTGCCGGTAAACTGATCGCCCCACTCGCTTGCAACACAGGGAGTGTGTCAGATCCGTAGTTGCCAACAAAGTTAGATAGGTACCTATATGAACATATATAAGATAAAATATCCACAAGCGCTATATGTACCGCCATCAGAAAAACTGCTGTCTGGCTTCAAGGAGCCGTGCGTGACCTACGTAAAATTCTGAGTAAACTCGGATCCCATCGTTGCTTCAACGAAACCCTAAGCAACGGAAGATACTTGTGCAGCTCGATCAGTATATGCAACGCCGCTCATCACGCGGAAAGGCTTTTTAAATAGGACTAGATTAGGCCAGTCACACACTACTGTTACTCCTGTAAGCCAGGATCCTCAGTTGTAACCAACGAAGACGCCTAGGTTCGAGTACCGGAGAAAAGCTTTATTGCCTTGTAACTCGCAACAAAATTAATCTAAAGGAAAATAAGAGTTGGAAAGAAATGCGGGAAGGCTTGCTACAGGCTGAACAAGATAATGTTTTGTAGATTTACCACTTATTGGCTAATAGGCGCGAAATGGTGTTCTTTTTTATTTATCTTAAAAAAAGCTAATTAAGCATTCTCAAAGCTCCCAACTATTAAATATAACTCTCTGTATGGATGTTTGTATAATAAAGCAATAAAGATATATTGCGCAAAATGTTTGACTACAATACACTTGATCACTTAGAATTACCTAATTATAACTTGTCATCAACGTTTTCCATGACCCGTGTATGCGGCGTACCATGCCTAAGCAATTTGCTGTTTTGACACTAAGGTACATTGGTGGTCGGTTCGTATTCAGGGCGCGAACTTGCACCCAGCCTCCTCCGTTTTATAGCTGTAAGGTAGTGGGTACCTTCTATGCGGGAGGCTGTCCCAATCATAATAGGTACTCACCTACCTATTATATCTATACGTGATAAACATTGACTACCTAAATGAAAGTATTCGTTGGTGTTGTTAGTTAATAAATAGTTACCTCATGATCACCTCAAACATAGAACGATGTTATTAAGTATTGTAATTAATTCAACGATTATTATGTCTGGTGCGCTTGTTGATTAATTAATATTTTTAATTAAACTTTAAAAAATGTGCTTCCAAAGATACATCATAATTATTGAGACTAAAAGTTGGTTGTGTATGTATATTGAATATTTTTGGAAAAATCGTAGTTTTCATTATTTTTGATGTAGAAGCCGAATTGGTACATACCTACTTACCTACATTCATGTGATTTTTGTTTGTCGGTTGGAACGTGCATCACGGGAAAATTACTAGTTACTATTATGAAACTTGGAATGGTGATGGGATATTTCGGCTCCATATTTAGGATACTTTTATCCCGGGAAATGGGTCGTTTCTCCGGGGTGGTTAAAAAACTAAAGTCCAAGAGTACGAAATTTCGGGCACAGTATAAAGTACTTACTTAATCAGTACGTCGCTGCCACAAAATAGGTAATAGGTACCATTATTTTTATATTGTAATTATATGTATAGGTAGGTACTTCAACTAGGCCTTTAATTTCCGAATCAAATAATAATTATCTATTTAAATAAATAATTATCCGGCAAGTTAACAGCTCTATCGTAGAGTTGGAATTGCGGAATCATCTCGATGAGCCGAACTCACGTCCGCGCCGCACTCGATTGCGCAACTCCCTTTTACTCGGTTTATTATGATTCCGCCGAGACATAATGACGTGTTACGGATTTACTTTTATTTAGCTGGTGAATTATTGGGATGACCTTTACCGGCTCGAAGGTACATAGGTACCTAAATTACCAATAATCGAGATATTCGTGAGATTGGTAAGTACCAGTTAGGTAATTAGTAGGTAGTTGGTAACCTAAATGTAGAACCATGTCTTACTTATTTTTTTTACAGTTATTTAAATGGTGATAGATGATCTGGCTCAATATTTAGAATATTTTTTGTAGAGTAAATGTGCCTATTGTACGACACATTATATTACGGAAAATGGAAGGCTTCACTCAGTATACTGAAAAAATTGTCTTCGTGTACAGTAAGGAACTGTTTAGCTATACCTTTGAATTCATGCGTACCTACTTCTACGGGTTGATGTCATTTCACCGAAGCATACCCATACTTATTTCGTCAGCAGGCAAGGATTTGAATTTAAATTTTAAACTATTCCCGTTTGATCAACAACATTGCGAAATGATCTTGATAGGCGCGCTTGAAGTTGCCACAGTCCACAGATTGTTAACATGAGAATCGTATGTACACAATAAAATTAGTGTTTATTCGGCTCTGTGGCCTTCCAATTGGAATAAGCACATTTAGGTACTCATCAGAGCCAGAGCTACGACTACGAGATTTTCTTAAGCGAAACGTGTACTACATAGTGTGGGTATTTGTTATTTTGTATAGAAATGGACCAGCGCCTCTAGCGAAAGGTATAGAAACATACTTGTTCTCCATACAAAGTGTTATATTAATACGTAAAACTTTGTTGTAGCTTTCGAATAAACTCGCACTTGACGCAATCTGAATTGATCAAGGAATAGTTATCTATTGACCTAGTTAGCGCTACCTGAACTACGAAACCGACCACCATGACATATGTACTTAGTACTTTTAGGTATATATTGTAATAAAATTAATAAGTCTATTCTAAGGTACTAGGTACAAGGCACGACTGGAATCAAGCAATTGGTTTTGAAGCCACGCACGCAGTTCCTCAGTCATGATTGGAAACAACAAACAAATACATTCTCCTAGCTTTACTAAACAAAAATTGATAGGCACCTATTACCCGTTATAGGTAACTAAAATAGATACTTAAGAATAAACTCATCTCAAAATCTTAATCTTTATTACTTATAGGTAATTAGCTAGCAGACTTCCTTTTAAAAAATAAGATAACAAATCTCGTCAAAAATTGTACAATAGATTCATATTATTTTATTGCAATCGAATCTAGTGCTGATAGGTCGTGATATTAGGTAGCAGTGGTCTGGTAATCGTTTTAACCGCACCTGCAACCTGCGCTACCACCATTCATAATTCTTAGTAGCTTCGTAGCTGTACAGTGTTATGTATATTGATTTCTTATATTTACGCGAATACTACACATAAAAAGAAAATTAATTTTACAGATTTAATGGCCTACATACACATCGGCCCTCCAGTGACCATGGTTGCTGTAAAGCAACCGAAACGTCAGGAACGTAAAAACATAATATACACGCGATAAAATCTGTAAAATTAGTTTTATTTCAATGTTATGTATGATAAAAAAAACAAAATATGGTTGATCAGGATACATTATAACTTCGGACCCTTGAGGAGCCTCTGCCCAATTATGAAACCGTGATGAGAAGGACTTAAGACTATAAGAACGACTATTGTCTTGATAGGGCAAAAGAAATACATTTCGAAGGATCTGGGACATTACCGTCATTCCGCATTTAACCTTTGATCTTCGGGTAGCTATCTATACGTATATAATCAGAGTATTATCAACCTTGAGTCTTTTAAAGTCTATTATCATTAAATCTACGTGGATGTGATGTCGTGGTTACTAATGTTGCTCTCGGAATTACTTCATCGCACGCAGTTGAGTGCAAATTGCAATGTTTCGCGTCCGAAAGCAATACTCATATTGTGGAGTTGAATATTGTGCGGCTATTGCGCTGGATGAGCGAGATATATTACTTTCTGGAGTAATATATCAACTGAGTACTTTAGTATCTACCTATATTCTTACACCAACTTAATTACTAACAGTGGAACAGTCTTTGACGAGTTCTGCTTCAGCATTCTTTAACGTGCGTTTCGGTAACGGCTGATAGGTTGTTGTGAGGAGAAATGAGGGCAATTCGAGTCTGAGATGAGGTCAAATATTATTATACATGTCTATCGAATGACCGATCCATCAAAATTAAGTTTAACCTTGTTAACATGGGGTACCATTAATTATGCGTTACTTAGCTACCACTATATGAGAGCTTCTGTACAGAAATATATTTACTAAAGATAATGAGTACAAAAATGTAACACGGATTATTCGGTATATTTAATTAAATTAAATTACAAGGTCCGCGCGAAGAGGTTATTGGGCGACAGATGTGTTCATTTTTTTAAAGTACTTAAGTGTCCACTTAACTAAGTACTTATTTGTTGTTTGATAATATTTCAATATCGAGCTCAAACATCGCATCCAGCAATTAATATAAGGTTGAATCTAAGACTCTTAACCTTGTTGTTAAAAGCAGTGGATAAAATTACCTTCTAAATTAAATTGTCTATGGATTTTGCGCGCGTAACATGTTGTCTTAAGTTTATAAAAAGCTGGTAATTATTCGTTTCATGAATGACGTATTTCTCGCAATTCATCGGCAACAAAAATTGATTATCAATACATTTAGACCTAACACTTGAGTAATGGGAACTATTTAGTGGGTGGTCCCTATCAACCGTCTGCCGCAGTCTTTACAATACAGTGACAACCTGTTTTTGTTGCCACCAAAACATTGAATATAGTATATTTTATCAATTGTTCAGTTTAAGCTGGAGAACGTCAAAGAAGAATCTAATTTTAATAGCCGATAATTTACTTTAATATGTACTGGAACTTATATTACATTAGCTGTTGCCCACAACTTCGTTCGCACCTTGAATTGTTTTTTTAAGTTATGAAATTAAAAAAATATTGACCGCAGTATATTAATAAAAACCACCCCCAAATCGGTTCAGCCGTTTCTGAGATTAGCGCGCACAAACAACGAACCAAAATTCTAACAATTATTGTTTTTGGTTCTATTGCGTTAATAATATTTTTTCCTATTTATCAACCACGTACAGAAACGATCAGATACATCTTTATTATATGCATAGATGTTAGTAAAGTAGCAACAAAACTGATTAGTCTGTTTCGGCGAGTCTGGTCGTCCCTATGTAGCAACAAGTGAGCCCCTAAGTATTCAACGGTTTACCTATTTACACGAAATTTGGTACAAGGATAGACAATATAGGTAATAATGCTACCAACATTAAGATAATTTACATTTTCACTCGAGAGTTAATGCACCCAGTGTTGAAAAACATATGTTTATGTAAATAATGTAGGTAACTAAATTTACCAGTAGCGTGGAGTTTGACGGTAATGAAGTACCTATGTGTCAAGTATAATCTATCTTTTTGCTTTTATAAAAAAACATGATAAAATTATTTTAGTTCAAACAGTTCACCTGGATTTATTATTTTGCAGATTTTTGCGTGTTAGGCTATTGACCTCATAGGAATGAGATGAGAGTATTGACCCCAGAGGTGCGTATATTTTGGCAAACACATTTTAAAAGCAGTTTGAATGAATATATAGGTACCTAATGACTAAATTCCAATAACGTGCATTCAAGGTCTAAATAAAATAACGCACGTAGGTATGTTCACAGAACTCTTTGAATAGATGTGTTGTTAGTCGGTTTCCATTCATTAGATACATTTCATTGGGATGCTGACAATAAAATAAAAGAACGAAATTAATCTTGAGATATTGGATATACCTACGCGAACTAAGAGGTATTGGAAATGTTAATGTTACAAGGCTTCATTGCGCTGCAGAAGAGTAGCTCGTTATTTCGGTGGCTATTATTAAATTGCTATGAAATGATTAACCCCTATAAAGCCCTTGGGATAGATAAGTGTTTTTGAAGATGAGAGCGACGTGGTCGCTGGGACAATGGGTCGCGCCTTGCGACACTCTCGGCTGGCCGCGGCGCAGCTTCCGTTCGCCTCTTCATAGTTCTCGGCCGTCGGGCTCCGGCCGCGAGCCGGGCCGAGTGGGAGATGTTCCACCACATATATAACGCGATACCACCGACCCCTCAGCAAGCAGTTTGCACACGGCTTCAACATGAAGGTAACATAACAATTCCTCGTTATAACCAATAAATTAGCTGCTAACTCGTATCCAGAAAAAATTACTAATCCCGTAAAAAGTGATGTTCAATTATTTTCCATGGATGTTTATTTTTCATCGGCATCCATGAAAATGATTTAGATAAATTGATAAAGCCTTTCGATTTAGATTTGCATACAGGGCCCCAAGTCTGCTAACACAATCGATTCATAATCGAACAGCAACCGTATAGTAACTCTCACGTTTGACAGATATCCCATACAATATCTGTCAAAATTGAAACTTACTATGCGGTAGCTATTCGATAATGAATCGATTGTGTTAGCAGACTTGGGGCCCTGATCCCGCCCTCATAAGCCTGTTTACCTGAATGGGCAAACAATGAACAGTAATATTTTAAATACCTACTTACTTTTTACTTTCATTGCGATGCAACATCAAAAGCAAGTCTTTAGCTGTGTGTCATCATCATAATCTTGAGCACTAATGTGTACATTACAGCTCCATTATCTAACTATAGTGTGTGAGCGAGTGGCTTTACTCACGCCCGTTTATGAAACTGTGTCACGAAATTTAAAGTTAGTTAGTTACCTATAAGTTCCAGGTTCTTGTTTGCACAACCGGGCATCTATAGATAGTCTTCTCAGTCAATATTTTATGGACTTCATTCTTTTTTGTTTCTCCAGATTCTCAGTCTGTGCATGTAACACTTTAGGTACCTCGGCATGGTATCCGCTCATCTTTTCACGAATGGTTTGTGAAGCGCCAGATCATAATTTATTATTCTTTATTTCAGGTGTTCGTGTGTCTGTTAGCGTTCGCGGTAGCCGCAAGAGCCGGATACATTAGCAGCGGTGGCTGGTCCGGCGGCGGTGGCGGAGGTTATGGAGGTGGCGGCGGCGGCGGCGGTGGCGGCTGGAAACTCGGCGGCGGCGGCGGCAGTAGCGGTTGGTCGAGCGGCGGCGGCGGTAGCGGTTGGTCAAGCGGCGGCGGCGGCGGAAGCGGTTGGTCGAGTGGTGGCGGTGGCGGGTGGTCCGGCGGCGGCGGCGGCGGCGGAAGCGGTGGACGTGAGTATCACACGATTAAATCTGGAGGCTCGGGCAGTACCCTCGACAAGTTTAGATCGAAGGGCCATGCCGCTGTTCTCGTACAACGATTCGGTTTCGTTAACCCTCGTATCCATTTGGCAACGGACAGTGGACGCTAGCTGTGGGTCATTGGTTCGATACTAACACAGGGCTAATGAATAGCCTACGATATTTTTGCGTAATGTGTCTTTTAGGATAAATACTACCCAATACGTTAAGCAGCAGGGATTCACATCCAGATTATGCGCTTGATACAATCTGTTTTACTGTTTCAAGTCATATTTGTGTATATCTTTTTTTGCAAATGCCGAATCGGTAGCGTAAAACCATAGGTCAACCGTCACCGAACCGATGATACCACCGGTGTCAATTATATTTTTTTTTTAGTCACCGATTTTAGTAACGGGTTATTAGCCATCGCTCAAAAAGAATCAATTCTCGAATTGAATGCTTTATAATTACATCATGTTAGACCTTCTTATAAGGACTTAACAAGTTTTATAAATAACTGTATATTTATCAAAACTAGTGGGCATTTCCTACTAAAGTACTAACAACTTTGAGACAATTCCATTACCTAGAGAAACGAGAGATATAAAGTCCCACGTTATACCTATTATCTAACTTCCGTATACCAGTTATTCATAGACACATCATTAGTCTTCCATTCGCTCTTAATGAGTGTTAGTAATAGGTGAAGTGTGGCGGTCTAGCGATAATCTTCGTTCCAAACAAGACCATGGGGGGTCCAACACTCTCACCTTACGAATGGTGGCACTTTGTTATTAATAATAATTACCAATCAATGGATTTATAGGTTTATTTAACATGAAAATTCAGCCATTATTAATGTTTTAAAAATATTGTCTCTAATGAATGCCAAACTTGTGCAGTGTTAATGTAAAATGTCGAAAAACTTACGAAATATGAAATTTTAACATACTAAAATATTTATTATTATTTTCCCAATTTCTTTGCAGAAGTGAAAATTATTAAAATCATAACCAGCGGAGGAGGCGGAGGCGGCGGTGGTCACGGTAAATATACCATTTATACATTCAATACACTAAACTTTTAAAAATCAATGTTTCCTAACAAAGTAAAGTTCGCCATCATAGATCGGACGCAGAATATAAATTCTTAGATAAAACTAAGTTGTGACCAGTAAATCATAGATACAGTAAATAAAAAAACAACAATAGCTTTCAAACCGTAATTATCTACCATACCTTCCTACATTAAGTACCTATTTATGTACCTATATTTTCTGGTATAGCAGCGAGGTACTGTCTAATACTTGGAGGTCGAAAGATCGTCCAAACTTGGGGTCATCCGTTCACCGCCTAGCACATTACAAATTTCGCAATACTGCATTTAACCTGGACATTAGTTGCTTCGTTGTTTATGGTAAATTCGTGAGTAAAAAATAATAATAAGAGTTTATTTACGCAAATCTCAATTACTCTAACACTAGGTATCTTAGTAGGTGCCTGGGTCAAGGTTTAAGTTCTACGAATTAATGACAAAATAATGGATCGATGGTACTTGGTTTCTTTAGAACACATAACGTAACGTCCCTCACGCCAAAACGGGAAAAACATAATGTTACTGTAAAATGGTAATTACGTTGAGTTTATATTATACAAAACAATTTTATGTGCAAAGATTACGGTAGATCAGCATTGAATAGAAGGTAACAATTTATGGACTTACCGTTAAAGTACTGTTCTGCAGGAGGTGGTTACGGCGGCGGCTACGGAGGCGGAAGCGGCGGCAGCGGTGGAGGCTGGAAACTCGGCGGTGGCAGTTCTGGATGGTCCAGCGGCGGAGGCGGTGGCGGCTGGAAGCTCGGTGGCGGTAGCTCTGGTTGGTCCAGTGGTGGAGGAGGCGGTAGCGGCGGCGGCTGGAAACTGGGTGGCGGCGGCGGCGGCGGAGGCTCTGGCTGGTCCAGCGGTGGCGGCAGCTCCGGTTGGCCTAGCGGCGGCGGTGGAGGCTCTTCCGGCTGGTGGTGATCTTTGCTCCGATACAATAGTACAAATTCCGACAATAAAGTGATACCTACCTAAAGTTTAATTGTTTTAGTTTTGACCAAGTTTTTGGGCAATTACCTAAGTTATGCGATAACTCAATACAATAGACTCGAGTGCTCCATTATTAGAGCTAAAACAACTTCATGATTTAAGACAATGGATTTTACTAAAAAAAAATTAAAATGTATAATAATGTTTAATAATATCATTAGGCATACTTACAAAAAATAAATTTCAGTATGATGTTCTTCACTCGACACATTCATAAAGAAAAAACAATATTAAAATCTAATAATTGGCACACACCAAAATGGTACCTTAAGTTTTTATCAATAAACATGCATTCTTCACATAAATAATTCTTAGTTTGATAACAAATCATTTACTGTCATTTTTTCGGCTTTTTTTTCTTTCCTACCCTATTTCTTTTAATTCTATTAGGATTATAGTTCTCCTTTTCTGAGGAGTCAGTGCTAGTGGGCGTGAGGCCTCGTGGTCCCCGTCGTGGCCTTGCGTAATGATCCTCTTGGTCTACCACTTCAGCAAGGATCCCACTCTCTCTGGAATTAAAGCAACTGCTTTAATACTTTATTAATATGTTTACAAATAAATGTTTGAAATATAATTATTCTTAGTGACTTACAGCTCTTCACATGATCTATGAATATCTGCAATAACATATATAGGGCCACTATATTCATTGTCGACATCACTGTCAGATTCTTCTATTACTACACATTTTTTCTGTACACCTGCTTTTTTAGATATGATTTTGTCTTTATCTGCATATATTTTTTTACTTTGTATATCACAAGTCTGTGACTGTTTTGGATCCTCCTTTTCACATTTGTTATCCAAATCAGTAACATTAGGGTCTTCTATACCTAACTCATTATTTGTTCCAAGTATCTCACTGATGTTAGTTTGTACTTGCACTGCTTTTTTACTTGTAAGAGTATTATTCACCTCTGCAGTCTTAGAAGCATTCAAAACATGAACTGTAGTTATGAAGCTGTTACTCTCAATGGTTACTTTTACTTCTTTAGGCTCACTAATCGTAATATTTTCATTATTACAATATTGACATGTTTCTACAAGATAGCTTTTTTTGTAAAATGGCACTTTTAGAGATATGTTTTTAATATTCTGATGTTTTTTTGATAAAGATGTTTCAAGAGTGTTAGTATCATCTCTAGATTCTGTTCTAAATGAGGGAGATCTGAGATATTTATGTTTATCAGCCTCAAGCACAGCAAGCCAAGCCTTTCTGTCTTTATCATTTACTGTGTCCTGTGAGTCATCAATGACAATAGGTCCATCATCAATAACAATACCACTTTCATCATTATAATTTTTCTTCTGCACTGAACACTGTTTAATTATATCACCTGATTGATCAAACACACTCTTAGCTTTTTTAGGATTACTATCAGAGCTATGTATAGATGTTCTTTTCCTGCCTTCTCGACATTCATTTTTGTTAGTTGTTTTAAAGTGTGACCTTTTTCTTTTTTTTATTTCCAGAGAAAAGGGCTTAGGTTCGTTGGTCACTCTTTTTAAATCTTTTATGTTTGTAATGATTTTATTGGTTTGTTGATTTACATTTAAATCAGCAAATGGCTTTCTTGAATGATTCCCTTCATTCTTATTTAACCACTGCTGTACATAGCTTATAGAGTTTTCCATTTTGTTTTCATCAAGCGATGATACTCCTTCACCAGGATAGAAAGATGACCTTCGGTTTTCTTTGGTTTTAGAAGTGTTTAGGCTTTTTCTTTTATTCTCATACTTCATAGGAGCTTGTATGCACTGTGGAAACAACTCTTTTTCAATTCTAAGCTGTTCTGATAGCCGGTGTCGCATATAAACTGAAAAAAATAGAATACCATAACTATTATTTCTAAATAAAACATGATAAATATAAGCCATCTGGTTAATTATTGTTCAATTGAATACCATTTGTATTAAACAAGTCTTGACATGCCTTCAATAGAGAAGACGCATTTTTGGCTCTTTGTGTAAAAACATCATCTGGTTTGGCAGTGGCTGAAATTGGTGGTGGTGTGAGACAAATTAAACAATCTTCTGCCGAAATTACACAATCATCACAGGCTGTATGTCCGCAGGTATACCTCACTCTTTGGCCTTCAGCTTTGTCACTGTTAACAATAACAATAACAATAAAAAAGTAGATACTTGATAATTTATTGACTGCATAGTTTAGTGTAGTGCCAGCTGTGCCCATTGCATAAGGTGGCAACTTTTAAAAACATCAATACCAGCCCTCTTCTAGGGCTATAGCCATCATGGGAAAGAACATGGTGTAGCACAAATAAAAAAAAACATTATAAAAACACATATCATAATATAGAGATAAAAATATATTTTCAGATCTGGTTTGGGTTACAGAAGGATTATTTTAGAGTTGGATGTCCAAGGATATCTGTAGAATGTGGGAAATACAGACATTTGTTGATCATAGGATATTTTTAATGTTTGTTGGTATGAAAGGTTCACCAAGAAAACATTTTGGAAATGGTCTTTTCGTAATTTATCACAACTCCCACATGAGGGTAAATAACTAATAGACTGGGTTCATTCCTAGCTTGTAACCCACAAATATTATCACTGACTACATTGGTTATACAGCTCGTCTTAAATAAAACGCAATACATATTGACTTATTATTGTTTGTTTCTTGGGAAAATCGGCGGTTGTTTTAAATCGACCTAATAACGAACAACACACGATACATTATAAAAATAAACTTTCTAAACTGGTTGTTCCTATAAGCTACGTAGGTGAATTAAAACTTTCTTAACTCACCACACAGCACATCGATTATTATCAGCGATGTTCTTTACACATTCAATGGCACGATCAACATGCAAGTTATTCATGTCAATGTTTTCATTATTCCGTAATCCACACAACTTTACACACTTGATAACAAATAAACCAAATCACATAAAAACGGTGAGCGGAAATTTCACTGCACACAAACAATTAATATTTGGGGTCACGATCACGCACGTCAACATGTCAAGTTGACTGTTGACATTGTCAACAGTCAACATAGGCTTGTTGAAAAAGTATCGATATATCGATATTTTTAGCAGATATATTTTGATCCAATATATCGATACAAAATATGCAATATCGAAAATTGTATCAAAAACGATATATTGTTTCATTTATGTAACTAAAGCCACTAGAATCCAAAACCGTAAAGGATGGGAACGGCCAGAAAAAAGTAACCGTATTGGGAACTAATCAATTGGATCATGACATCTGGCGGTTGAAGTTTTAACTATTAATCACTTACAAATCTATCGTCTTTGCATCAGTATTTGTAATCACTAATACTATCACATATTTATACTATATACAATATACATAGAGCTAAATAACTTTTAATTTTAAAACGCAATATCTTTTGAATTTGACCGATATATCGATATTTTTTCCTCGATATATCGACGTCGATATTGATATTTTAATATAATATTTTAAAAATATCGATATTTATTAAATTATCAATACATCGATATATCGATATTGTTTTTTAACTTCCGACATCCCTAGCTCACAGTGATTTTGGTTTATATCGCGGTGGCGGATATAACTTCTTCATCTGTGACAACACACGGAGAACGTAGTTGCGCTCACGGTGAATCGGAACGGGAGTGACGGCGGGGATATTGATACTATAGTGTCTCGGAATGCAACCACAGATTACGTAGATAAAAGGGGCAGCACTGAAAGAAATGCACTGACCTCTATGGTATACATCGCTGGACTAATCATAAGCCCGGTTATCGTGTGCCTATTTGATTTTCGCCATTTTGGCGCTGATAGCGGCAGTAAGGGGGAATGGAACTAATAATAGCGATGGGACAGTGATATGATACATCGATAAAAATGTTTATGCTTAAACCTACCTGTCGTTACGCCCTGCCCATAGACACTACGGTATGTAGATACTCTATTATTTATGGGCTTGTTGACATTATACTTCATGGCTCATTGTATATATAATGGCAGGCGTAACGAATGTAAATAAAAATAAAAATTATATCAACAAGACTTCATACCTGGAATGCTGTTATGCCTCCTTCACCTTTCCTTCCGTATTCCTCAATTCTCTGCTTCGCTATCTTTAGATCTGCTGTTGGATGAGCCATGCACCATCTGTAGAAGATAATGCCCGATGACACCGACTGTCTCAGTGTCTCGGGCCCAGGAGGGTCATGTCGTAGGTACAATTACCCAACGCCCATGACACTCATCAGTTGCTGGAACCAGAACAATTATGAATTAGTTTATGCTTGTTATTGTACTATTAAGGCAGCATGTCTACCAGATTCAGTCTGATCTATACGACACCACATCACGTCATACTCAAACTTTATAGCTCTACATTATCTACGGAGCATTACATAGGCCACACTGCTTTATTACTTAATTTGGCTAGGGGACTTATTCAGTCTTACTACGAGCACTTAACGTAGCATCCCCATTCGGACGCACATCCAACGACATGCCCGAAACTTGGTATCCCATTACCTTGTGGCCAGGCTTTGGGGAACCATCTCTTAGTTTGGCTAGGTACTGAATCAGTCAAGCTACGAGCACTTCACGTAGACCCAATTGGCCAGGCACTTATTCAGTCTGGTCTACGAGCATATTACGTAAACCCGAATAATGCACTTATTCAGTCTGGTCTACGAGCACATTAGGTAAACCCGAATAATGCACTTATTCAGTCTGGTCTACGAGCACATTAGGTAAACCCGAATAATGCACTTATTCAGTCTGGTCTACGAGCACATTAGGTAAACCCGAATAATGCACTTATTCAGTCTGGTCTACGAGCACATTAGGTAAACCCGAATAATGCCATCTTGACCACCTTCGGACGCACATCCAACGACATGCCCGAAACTCTTGTATCTCATGAACTACATTACCTAAAGCCACATGCATCATCAAACATATTATATACTCAGGTAGATATTAAAATACTACATCTTGTTGGGTACAACGCCACTAAGCTACTTCGCTTTGCATCGCTTGGCTTCGCTGTTTAAATATATAGATAATTGTATACTTAGCTGTAATACTTAGATACATAGACACTTTAGATATTTAGCTCCTTGCTCTTAGTTACTTAGTTACTTAGTCACTTAGCTTTCATTAATTGCAGCCTCAGCTTCATTTCAGGTAATCACAAATTACAACGGAAAAGACGCGGTACGCGTATGAACTTAGTGACAGCAAGTACTTCACTTACCATAGACAAAATGGCGGCGGATGACGATGTTACTATAGACAATTATTTACACTATGATATTCGCGATGACGTCGCGACACTACCCATGCAGTAAAATGAAAATAATTATGATCCATTCCTTTAACAATGGCTAAAGTCCAAAATAGTCGAGTGGTTAATACTAAGATGAAGCAAATAATGATAATGATTAGCCGAATCGCTTATGGGTAGGGTAGGTAATCTTAGGATAAGCCGAAACCGGACTAAAGGGTGGTGTGTGACTAGCTAGATCCTACTTAAATAAGGATTGTTTTTTAATTAGAAATCAGGTAATGTAATGTTGTTTGGGAAGCAATGGAGTAGGTAAGGTATTAATAGAAAATAAAAATCATCAAAGTAGTACATGAGTTATGTTTAATAAAAGTCATCAGAGAAGTGTTTTGAACAGATGTAATCATATTTTTTCGGACGCCAACTAGGCTTTTCAATGTTTTTGAGCCATAATTCTAGTCTTCTATTGTCAGTCGGAAACCTGTGAATTAGTAAACATTGTCTTAAAATAATATGTATTTGATAATACAAATCTGTCTTCGGCGATTTTTACGTTCTTGAATGTTCTATCTATTTAAGATATTGATAGAAAA
Source organism: Pheosia tremula (assembly GCA_905333125.1). Classification (NCBI taxonomy): domain Eukaryota; kingdom Metazoa; phylum Arthropoda; class Insecta; order Lepidoptera; family Notodontidae; genus Pheosia; species Pheosia tremula. Next base: position 4,360,524 of record HG995404.1, on the reverse strand, counting down.
AATATCGATAAATTTTATCGACAATGAACTTTTACAGCACTATTGAATTTTATTGTTTATAACAAACCGATACTACAACGACAAATGCGTTGTAATCACGTATAAATAAGATTAGTAACATATTTTTAAGTGCCTATAATATCAATAGAAGTTTTAATTTCTTGAATATTAGCCGTAAATTCACTTACTTGTGGAATGTAACCCCACTTCCCTTCTGGTAAAGAGTTTTGCATAACACGCACTCTTTCATGGTTTACCTATTAACTAACACCACTTATTTATGTATTAACTATATTAATACGACATACCAAACAAGTTTAACCGCGTTAAACCTTCAAAATCACTTTATAAACACGGAGACAATGTAAACAAAACAACGGCCATTTGCATTTTACGTCAGATTTAGTTCCTTTCCCCCACGATGGGGGCGCTTCAAATATGCATAATAGATAGCTGTCATTTTAAAGGGTATCATTAGTCTAGCGTACTTGTATCATGGACGTCAGTGAAGAAATGTCATAAAAACAACAAACATTAATTCTCTATGGACGCAAATCAAATTCTACGAGACAAGCCGGCTAAATAAAATACATAACATCGGAAATACAATAAAATATAGTTTGTCATTATAAACGATGTAAATTTATGAAATTTAAATAATGGCACTGTTAGATTTTAAACGTTATTTTCCTATAGACAGCATACAAAAAGTTTGTGATCTATTTGAAGAGCAATTACGCAGTGACAAGGAAACAGATTTAGCTTTGTTTTCTATCATTGTGGGTGCAGTTGAGAATAACTTGACCAATGTAAAACACAGTGATAAAGATGTGAACTTGGCAAATAATAAATTTGTGAAGATGAAGTTTCCTTCAGTGGAATGGGAAGAAGTGCGGTCGCTTCATGAGCGTTTCGTATCGCTGATGCGTGCTGGGATCGACGGTAAACTGCTGAGTGGGGCATATGCAACACGAGATTTAGTGAAGCGGGTCGCTGATGTGGTTTGGAATTCGTTAACTCGGAGTTACTACAAAGATAGGGCTCATTTACAATCTATTTACAGTTTCCTGACAGGAAATAAGCTGGACTGCTTTGGCGTAGCCTTTGCGGTGACGGCAGGTTGCCAAGTCCTGGGCAAACAAGATGTGCATTTAGCTTTATCAGAGGATCATGCATGGGTTGTATTTGGCAAAGATGGTGCAGAAACAGCTGAGGTGTTTATGCTATCATTAACATTTTTCTTTATAATAAAATGCCCTTAGATAGTTGTTACACACACACATAAAATTCCTTCGCACAAGTGTAAGGTTTGCATGAAACAGTATTACTTATACTTATGTCAAAGGACAATGCTCACAGAACTGTAGACCTCTATACCAAGATGCAACAAAATCAAACATAGCATGGCTTACTTCTCAATGACATTTCATTTGCCAATGGATGTAAAAAAAAGAGATGGAAGAAAAGAAGTTACCATGCTTGAGCATTGTATTTGAGGCCATTTGCACCATGTAGACAACAGAATTGGTGTCAATAATTATGTTAGATATTTATTGTAATTAAATGATTGCAGGTAACATGGCATGGGAAAGGTAATGAAGACAAACGAGGGCGTTCAGTAGGCGACGGTGTTTCTGCCTGGTCATGGTTGTATGTCGCAGGAAAACCTGTAATATGTACCAGAGTAATGGAGCTGGCTGCTCTTGTGTCTTCAATTAATCCAACATTGACACCCACCATTGATGTTCATGAAGTAGCACAAATGCAGCATAGACTTCTTTGGCTGTTGTATGACAGTGGTGAGTAGTAAGAAAAAAAATCATAAATGAAAGAATGTTTGATAACATAGTGTAAGATTCTGTTGTCATCATACAAATTTTCCTCAGTAACCCGTAAACATTAATAATAAAATTAATTAATTCCATAGACATTAACTACTATCACCTGGTGATAGGAAACATGTTCATTACATAACATTTTGCTACCAGGATTCGTATCCGGGACCCCCAGTACATAAACAGCCACTACCCACTGAGCTAATCATGTTGTCAAATATGTTATTGTTTAATACTTATATTTTCATAGGACATCTTGATGCTTATCCTATGGCATTAGGTAATCTTGGAGACTTGGATGAATACATGAGAATATCAAATGGCCCAGCTGATAATCAGGGTGACTCATCTTTACCAAGTGAGCTTGGTAATACAAAACCTGTAGCTCCACCGAGGCCAGACTCAGCAGCGCTGTATGCCCAAGCTATCCGTTCTTCAAGAACACATTACGAAGATAGACATGTGTATCCATACACATTCCAAGGTGGATACTACCATCGCCATAAGATGTTTAAAGAAGCTTTCCATGCTTGGGCCTGTGCTGGGGATGTTATTAGACAGTACGTAACTTTTTCATAGCAATTAATAAAAAACACATTTCATGATTAAACACGGTATATAATATAAGCAAATTTTAAATGAAAACTTATATTTAAATTGAAGCACTTGCAATTTTTATCTGATTAAAAATGGTATTGCATCAAACCAACATGGTATCATGGATAAACTGTGTTTTAACCTCATGTAACACAATTTTAAAGCAGTGATAGATTTTTAGAAAGCCTTCGACAAAGTATACTTTACTATCATAGCACATAAACTATCGACAATAGAATTCACCGATAAATTGAAGCAAGTCATCCATAATAAAATGGAAAATAGTAGCCGGCGACAATGATAGAGATACCTCAAGGTTATATCTTAGGGCCGTTAGTTTTTTTATGTACGACTCTGCAAATCTTTTGAATTATATCCATGTACACCGTAAAATAACTAGCTTATGATTTTCTCAGAACATACCATTATGAATTTTCACAGCTATAATTACTCTCGAGATGATGAAGAAATATACAAGGAATTCTCTGAAATAGCCAATGAATTAATACCGCAGCTGATGAAAGCAGAAAGCTCTGGCCATTCAGCCAGATCAATTTTGAAGGATCCGGAATGCTTTGCATCTTTACTTAGGTTTGTAGTTACTTAATTGGTACCTCATTCTCATTTATGACATCAGTACTTATTGAATGAGAGTAAGTTACAATAGTATGAATACTTTCAGATTTTATGACGGAATTTGTAAATGGGAAGAAGGTAGTCAGACTCCTATCTTGCATATAGGTTGGGCAAAACCTCTTGTTAGTACTATATCAAAGTTTGATGCAGAAGTACGAGCCCAAGTCCATATAATATGTAAGCCAGACACAGATGATCATACACCAGAATCATCAAATGGAACAAGTAATGCTGGAAAGTCAGAAACAGAAAATGACAACTGGAATAATAATTCTGAAAATGCGGAGTTGAGTGTGCGGGAGCAGTTAACAGCGGCAGTGAACAGTAGGCCGCGAGTCACGCTGTATAGCCATAAGATGGCGGCTCTGAAACCTTTGCTATTAGCTGAACGGTTGAATACTCATGCCCTACAGCTGCAGTTGACGGCGCAGAGCCAATTGCAAAGACCACACGCTCTGAATAAAAAACGGGATGATGACGACAGTAATCATCCAATGCCGACGGCACGTGCTAAGAGAGCTCGACGAGAACGTTAAGGAAATACTACGCGACTCATTGGAACTGAATACGCTTGTTTGTCAGACTGGTACAAAGCATGTACCTAAATGGGTGATGTATACAAAGTATTTTATGTAGTTAACCTATCTCTATTTTTTTAATTTATAAATTATGTAGACACTTCTAGGTGTGATAAATTATGTTTCGTTTACCTAATTACGATGTATGAAACTAGATATATTTATCAACATTACAATTTTAACAAAAGCGTTTGAGACAGTATACATATTAAAAAAAGCATTTCGTTCCCTTTTGCTACGTACAATTTCAGTAAGAAATTCTTTCTATATAACTTTTGGAAATAAACGTGTTGTCACAATACGGAAAACTCACATTAGATGGTTGCGTTCAAACGTTTATCCTTAATTATGATTGTATTACGTTAGGTATTTATTGTTTTGCGAACATGACAACCCGCATTTAATAGATTTTAAAAGTTATTAGCTTGTATGTTTTTTTTTAATTTTAAGAAGCACCTAGATTCAGAAAGTGTTATGCGCCCGGGTGTACCTAGTGCCTCTTTATTATAATAATTAATAATATATTTTTTACACAAGGGTTATTTCACATATACAACGTGTATGTAAGTAGGTATTTAACTAAATTTCAATTTTGGTATAATGTTAAAAAAAATTAAATGCGGAAGTTATTTAATATTTTTAAAGAACAAGTAGTTTAGAAAATGCGTCTATAAATTGTTAATAATAATTTATATTTCAAAATATTAAAACATTCCATGTATGAAATCATTCAGCAAAGTTTTAAACTGGGCAGGTGCAAAGTAACTGACATAATGGGCACTTATGTTTAAAAGTGTCATTATCATTAAGGTATCTCATTAGGAAGTTTAAATCCACGCGTATTTATAAATCATATTTATCCTGTATTAAAAACAAATAAGGTAAAAAATGAGCCGGCGTTAGTAAGGCCCGTACCAGCCCGGTTCGTTTATATAGGTTCCCTGCTTCTGATAGCTTGTATTTAGTTTATATGGTGGTACGTTTATGTTGGCAAAAGCGCACGCATAACCTAACAGGTTGAAACATATCGCACTGATTACTATCTGGACATACGCTATAATTGAGCAGGCCTCTAAAAATATTTTTCAAATATGTTACCATTTTATCTCAGGCATCAAGATGAAAATAACAAAGTTATTTCTGTGTTATTTTCTTTACGTCCAATCACAAAACGAATAGGGAATTTCATCGAAGCTATAAATATGATCGATTAGATTCACTACGACTTCAAACGCAACTATGGAGCGGGCTTCTATGTTGCGTCTGAAACTGTATTCGAAGATTGATTTTTACGCAACGTGGTATTGGTACAGGGGTGCATAGTTCCGTGATTGCTACGAATAAATCAGAGCATTGACAAATCATCACATACGAGGAATAATATTAAATCATCGGGCCAATATTATGGAAATGGAATCGAAAACCAATTTTAATGGAATTCGAATTGTAGCATGTAGTGACGATATTTAAAAAATATTTTTATAATATCCTACATTTCGATCGCGTGCTCTACGAGGCGTTACATATTTTGGCCGGAAAAGGTATTTATTGCACTTATTGGCCGTAGTAGTTCTGTAATTATTTAAATTTGGAAATATCTACCTAACGCACATGCGTCATTATTTGTTCAGTTATGTAAGAATGTTTTGAGCTGCAACCTGTTCTTAGTAAGATCGGTGTTGCCGTGTGGACGGGCTCTTAGTGTCATAATATTTTAATTTTAAGTACCTCAGCAATAGTGTGTGTAAAACCTAAGCTAACAATAATGTAAGGCCTCTCTACTTAGTCTGTGATAAAGAACATTATTGAAAACCTAGTGTTCTAACTAATGTGCATTTATTTTAATCGGTACTTAGTTTAGAAAGCAGTTTAAAAAATGTCTTTCGTTGCATTTTTTTTTAATAATAATGAGTTTCATAAAGAAAAAAATATATAATATTGTTAAGCAGCAGTTGTTTGTTACGAAGTACAAGTTGGTAAGGTAGGTACCGTTTTTATCTGTGTCAACGCATGCCTCCCTTACGTTAAGCGTGTAGGTAGGTATGCCAATTTATTACTAAAAAGGTATCTGTGTTGTACTGTGGGAAATACAAAGTTAAATCGTTTATATGAACAATTATATTTTTATTTGAGCGCGCAGAGTAATCCCCAGCGAGCGGAGCGTCTAGAGATCGAATAGAACACGTGTGCCAAATTACAAGTCAGTAGGTCTATTCTTTTTGAGATACCGCGATAAGTGAGTCAGTGGATTGCGCCAAAAAAAGGCGGTCGGCTGAGGGAAAGTACCTTACTCGAATTCAAACATGATTTTATTTCCAATAGTAAATAAATCTTCTTTTAAAAAAATAAATTGTAAAGTTGCATCGTAACTAACTAGGGTTGCCACCCGTACTTTATAAAAGTTTTGTTTAAGATGTTTTTCTTTAATTGATCGATTGGTGCTGAATTGATCTCGCGGCTCAATAGCGCCACATAACTTAAGCACTCGTTTTTAACAATTTCTTAACACAACCTAACCTCAAATGTCAACAATGTCGGAGTCATTGCCACAATTTCTTGTTTGTTTTGTGCGGTTTGTGTCCAATAACTACACTTGTTGTTGGCAGAATCATGAGTTTTTAAACAATAATAAAGAAAAAAATATTGTACTTTATTTTGATACTTTGTACTTTTTTTTCTTACCTATAATAACAAATGTACTTTATCTGCCAAAAAAAAAGGTGGCAACCCTATATCTAACCCACATAGACGCGACAAAATAAAATCGCATAACATTATTTTGTGGGTTTCATTTCTACAGCAGTAGCTACCTACTTTGTTTATGTTTTCCATTTGTAATTTCGTTAAAACAATCTCATATTTCATGGTCTTGCTCTGATTTATTTATGGACGAGATTTAATTCATATCGTTTCGTTAGCACCATATAAAACAGGACTTTGCTTTATTGTGTTTGTCATGTCGGTCTTATTACAGGCACAGACAAGCGACTTCAAAATACTGTAATGCAGAATAACGTATTGTGTTAAGATAGCAGTGATAGCCAAGTTGGTAGAACGCTTGCCTCGGTAACGAGGATTGCAGGTTCAAACCCCGGCTCGCACCTCTGGGATTTTTCATGTGCGAATCATGATTTTCAACCATGATTATCACTTGCTAAACGGTGAAGGAAAACATCGTGAGGAAACTTGCATGTCTGAGAGTACCCCTCGAAAGATGTGTGAAGTCCGCCAATTCGCACTGGGCCAGCGTGGTGGACTATGGCCTAATCCCTCTCGCATTGAGGGGAGGCCCGTGCCCAGCAGTGGGACATTAAAAGGGCTGGAATTATATTGTGTTAAGTACATTTTGCCATCGTCAATATTTAAGGTACTTTCCCTGCATCGACCGCATTATTTCCACCCTGTGTATGTAGAAGAAGATTAATACATCATTTTACCTATGCTAACTTCGTTTTATAATTTTTCGCCGATAAATTGTATCCAAGTACTGTGTGTGTGTAGTACCTAAGTATCTTGCTACCATTTTGGTAGAATCCATACGTATTTATAATCCCTAAAAGGATTCAAAGCGCTTTTTTTACTATTGCAATGTAATGAAGAACTTCAGTTTTAATGGTTGTGTTTTGTTGTTATGTACCTAATAATGTGTGAAAAAATACTTCGATTCGATTTAATCGAACGACGTAGTAAGTACTTAGGTAGGTAGGTACTCGTCCTACATTTGTGTTTGTAAAGATGAAATAAAGCAGTTCTTTCGAAAATTCATGTTAAGCTTCTTATTGTTAACTAGCTGACCCGGCCACGCGTTGCTGTGGCTGAAGTTTTTGTTATATTACATTATAGTAAACAATGAATCAATTAAAAGCGTCAACAACACGTGGTAATTATGCTGTTAAAATGTAGCTTATATGACACGTTCGTAGATTTACCATAGCAGCGCCATCTATTGATTACTTACTCAACCCAGTCGAAAGGTATCGACATCTGTTAGAATCATTTGGAGTTAACAGATAATTGTGACTGTCAAATAATAACAGACAAATAATTAGCAATAAATTAAAATTGCGACTATAATTTGAGATTTAAACTATCCTATCTCTCAAGTTGGATCGAACTGCACATGGTGTGCGAATTTTATTATAATCGGTTAAGTGGTTTAGGAGTCCATTGAGGACAAACATTGTGACACGAGATTTATATATATATAGATTAATTTGCTATTGAGTACCTACTTATAGTAACAGTAAAGAGGTAGGCACCTAGCTTCTATAGGTACATATAAAGACTTTAAAAGAAGGATCTCCCTCCGACTAAAATATCTCTGTAAATTTCTCATAAGTTTCAAAAATCCCTACTTAACTTATTGTTTTACACAGTCGGTGTTATTGATTTTTGAATTAACTCTTTTTTTAATCAGTCAATTTAAGTTTGAATTTAAATGAAGTGCATCGTGACAGCTTGCCACCGTTAATAAATCGTATAGTTTTACCAAATTAAAGAAAATTATTAAGCAATTCTGCACGTCTCTAAAGTTCGACTTTTAATTGTATTCAGAAACTTGACAGTTAAAAGCAATACAATGTTAGTATACTAAAAGGAATAAAGATGGGATAGTGAACTATTTTGCGTAAAGAACGAATGATAAAAATTGTTTCATTTATAAAAAATATACAAATTCGTTTAGAAAATAAGAATAAAGGAGGAAGAGGGAATTTGTAAAACAACAAAATGAAATAATTTTATTTCTTATTAATATGTGTGTAAAATAATTTTATCTAAATCAAAAACATCAAATTAGTTTAGTCTGTCTTTAAAAGTGATTATATTGTGTTGTATTCATCAAGTTATTCAATTAAATCTTGCTTGAATATAGTATGTTATTACGTTCATTGAATTTCGATCTTTTTTTTACCATTATTTGTCAAAAACTGGTAACCCTCCGACTGTCATGTTACTGAATAAAATCATAAAAGTCGAACATTATTATATTATAACGTAGTGATTATATATTACTCTTTGCAATTCTTTTTATTATAAAAAAAATCATCGCAATTCATTTCGTAAAGAGGTAGACTACCTTAACCTCTCTATTAGATTAAAATTAACTTTGTGCTCAATGTCTTTTTGATAAAATATACATAATAGGAGTTCATTTCAATTAGGTATACTATATAAGTATCATTACGTGGATACCCTCTACAGACAGTGCCAACTACCATATTACAAGACCCGTGGGATGAATAATATTCTACAAATTGATACACAAAACAAAAAGTACAGAAAGAAGTATAAGCATATGAAAATGCGAATTAAAAGCCTAATTTTGGTGAGTTAGAGCTGTGTAATTAGTCTATGGTTAGAGCGCTTGGAATTTGACGATCTGAATGACCCAGTTGGTAGTGAATGACCTGCCTTCTGCACTGAGGGTCCCGGGCCTAAATTTCGGTTGGCACAAACATTGTGTGATGAGCATGAATGTTTGTACCCGAGTCATGGATGGTTAAAATCTATAGGTATTATATACTGGGTTCACTCCAGTCCATTGTATGGTACCCATAATACAAGTACTTCTTAATGTGAGACTATATTGTTGCAATATTATTTTATTTATTATATTCTGTTATTGAATTCCTACCTAAATCATTTGTGTGTGGATCAGTATTTTATTGCTGTTTCTTTTAGCTACTTGTACAGCCACATCATCTTGTGTATGTAATCATCTCTTTAACCAAATCCTATTTTCTCAGCACTATAAGTAATATAGAAATAAAATGGTTTAATTACTGGATACTACAATATTTCAGGAAAATGCTGCATTATGTGATGAAGTGGCCAAAGTTCAAGAGAGCATACTAATTGTCAAAGATGAAAGAAGATTTTTGCTTCATAAACTACTAGAATATGAGAACAATTCTGAATTAACCCAGTCCTTTCATAAAAATGATAATGTAATCACATCAAATGGAGCAAGAACAAAAATAAAAAAGAGACAGAGTCTTGATGATAGTAGATAAAGAAAATGTTTTGTATTATTACGCAAGAGCTATCCCCAATATGCCGATATATGAGCCAGCATCTTCATTGGTATCTTAGCTAACTGCTGAAAAAGCTGTGCCAGGACAGCCATATCCTTACATCTGTGTTGGCACCACCTCAGCATAATGGGCAAGTCTAGCTGCATTAACACAGACTGAGTGACCACTTTAAACATTTGGCTTTCAATAATGGGAAGTGACCTTTTCATTGATGGAAACCTGATAAGGAATGTGGAAACTAAATTCAACTCTAATATATACATAAAATGTTGATTAACAAATTCTTATTTTTACCGAGAGATAAATAGTCATTTAGTTTAATATTGTGAACCTCTCAGATAATAGCTACCTACAAATTTTAATTTTATTGAAAATTGTGAGATAGAACCTACTATCAGAATACTTTTCATAATAAAAAACTGAGATATATTTGAATTTTACTTATTATTCACAAACACAGGCTTAGATTTGTGGAGCAATACAAGCGATCATGGGTTAGTCTGAAGTATACACTACTGACCCCTGTTCTTAAGCCCAAGGATTGACTTCTCTATTTAATAACGGTTGCATTACGTTATTACTTTAAGTTCCATCATCTTCCTCATCATCATTACCAAATGATAAGAGTTGGCGAGTCTTCTTTTCATTTAATGTTTTTTTTTTATCTTTATCTTGATGTTTCCGTTTCTTGGTTTCTACTGATTCAGATTCCTTATGTTTGGGTTTAAAAATTACCTTTTGGCTTAAATCTGCTTTTGTTTTTGATTCTAGTTCTTCTAACCTATTTTTCTCTGTTTCTGCCTCTTCTGCTGTCAAGTCTCCCTCTTTTAGGACAACTACCTGCGGCTGTTCACTATCCTCATCATCCACGAAATCTTCGTCAGCATTCTTTAATTCATCGAACTTGTGATTTCGATCATCATAACCAGCTTGCTTTTTAAATACTTTAAGAAATTCCGGATCTTCGGGCTTGATGTAGTTTACATTTCTCTTCCTATTCATGATAAGTCAGGTAACATGTATGTACCTAACTGCATTCGAATATGAAATTGTATAAGTGAAATATGATAGTTAATTGTAATGTTAATTACCTACTTGCTTACTGATTTCTGTACTGATTTTCGTAACAACTTTCTTCTATTTTACAAAGAAAGAAAATTCGTCGACATTCAACTAATAGTAATAACCAATAATTAATAAAATTTCTAGCGAAAATCAAGATCCTCAGATGAATTCCAATGTCAACCTCGTAAAGTAACAAGTTTTCTCTTCTGCTTTCTTTACGAAATTAGAACTTATAACCTATAATTGTTTTGACATATAGGAGGTACTCTACTCTGTGTGTTTGACCCAGTGTTGCCAACCCCAAGGAACTGAAAAACAGCAGCTCACCAATAAAAAAACAGGAGAAAACAGTAGGTAAAGTAAAAAAAGGCAGATTTCATACTTTCCTCATATAATTAAAACAATTACCCACTTTTATTAGTTACCAGGACTCACATGCATTGTTATATTATAATATTGATCACAAAATAATAAAAAACAAAAATCAAAGTAAAATTATTTTACTCTTTCATCCTCAATTGCTATTTTCAGACTCATTTTCTTATTTAAAATCGTACATATTTATGATAAATTTCTTCATTTGCCTTTCTGTGGCTTAAAATGAGTAGCACTCGGTTATTTCGGATTTAGTGTTCAATCAATTCTGTTGCGTAATTTGGTTTTCATAATATTTATAGCTGAAAATAATCTTTCTACGGTGGCGCTGCTATGTGGTAGGCACAAAAGTTTCTTCACCAATTCACACAATGTGGGAAATGTTTGAGACCCGTCTCCATTTTTAAATTTGTGTACATGTTTCCAGTAGATACTGCCACCTAGCGTGAATGCGTTTTATTACATAGGGGTTATCACAAAATATTTGCATAGAGTAATAGGTGGGCCTGAACGCTAATTGAAAAACAGTAAAAATTAGGAATGAAACAGAAAACAGGGAAATGAATGTGAAAACAGCAAATCTACTGTTAAAACAGTAGGGTTGGTAACACTGGTTTGACCAATGACCATCCATAGCCTATACACTTAAATATAAAAAAGTTGAAATTATCTATATTGTCTATACCTCGCCCACTAATGTCATACATAGCTAGGTAGGGAGCTGTGTTTTATATAGTGAAGAGTAGGAAACCACTAACTTAGTGAGAGTGAGATGAGAGTGTTTAGTGTAGTGACTAAAGCACTCTATAATTATGGCAGGTGTCCTAATCCTTTCAGATTTTCTGTGATCCGCAGATAAAACAAAAATTCAGTGGCAGGTTCAGGCAATTTTAAAGTTGGCAATCTTCTTCAAAATATAACCACTATTGCTAGTATCGAGTAAAATTTCTTTATCGTTGTTTTAATCATTATTATAGTAAATATCCTTTGAAAGAATAATGATTTAAGTTTTTTTTAAATTTTTTCTATAGTTATTGTCAAAATTTCTGCATCCTTTTTATAATTACTTATAATGCTAATGGATAACCCACCAAATCGTCACCAAAGGCAAACACAGTGTGGCGGCGGATGCTGGCAAAAACAGAGTATGTGAAAAATATTAGATTTATCATCATCACACAATATGTAGGTAGGTACAATAAGTAGGTAGGCATGTGCAATGGCCTTGTGTTACGTTACTATTTAAGTGCGAAGCCCAAAAGGCCTAAACGCATTTGTTTTTAAATAAAATTTCACAGGCCCAGACAGATTAAAATTTCTAGAGACAGAATCTCCCATAAAGGTATTATGTTTACATTGGTCTTTCAAAAACTCTTCCCAGCTTTGGCAGTGGAATGATGGGAAAGCTGAAGGATTTTTTATTGATTCTTCAAAGTAATAATAAGCTCGTCCGTGACTGCATGCTTCTGTAAAATAATATATGTACAAAGATAAATCGGACATCAGACGCAGTGATAGCAAAGTAGTTAGAACGGTCGCCTTGGAAACTAGGTCTGCAGGATTTCCATTTGCGAATCTCATTTTCAATAATGATTATCACTTGCTGTACGGTGAAGGCATTATTCCGTGGTTGTGTGCAAAAATACTAGCATCAAAGTGAACTACGTGAAAGATGGAATCTCATTTCACCAGCCAGTATTAAGTATTTTATTTATTCGTCTTTAATATCATTAAAAACAACAAATCAAAAAATATTTATTGCCTTTATTATGTTATTTTAGTTTTCATGTAGCACAACGACTTTTTTATTTTTGTACAAAATACATGGCTCTTTAAGTACCACCTATGTTCGCTACTGAGTGAATGTACGAGGCAATGGATAGATCGTCTAACGATACTTTGAATAAACTGGTGCGTCGCGTGGTACGGCCGCTGTATACGGAGACGACGCAGCACGCACCGAAGAGACTTCGTATTGGTTGGTTTTAGCGTGTGGTGGGGAACAAAACGGAGACAGCGAGTTCCCATACATTTTGAACCGCACGGCATATCTCTCGTGATCTGTGGGCTGCCCCCTATTACATTGGGACCAAGTACCATTGATGAAATGCAGTACACTTCTGTCTACCTCCTCGAGGATTACCGGCGTGATGGTGTATGTGTTCATCAGAATTTCCGCGCTCGGATATACTAAAGTAGGTAGATACTTACTTTTTACATAAAAATACTTACCAAATATATTTTGTAGGCTATTGCAGCCTGGTTGTGGTGCATTTCCATTATTGGGATAAAAATCTACTGTCCCAATAGCCGCTACACAACCCAGGACACCGCCACATGTGTGAATGACATCAACGAATTCGGCATCGGAAGAATCTAGTTTCGCAGAATTATCTTGTAAAGGGTATTCAAATAACGGTCTGGCCGGATCGAGACCTACAAAACCCCCAGATGAAAAGAAATATTTGTTTATTTATAATCGTATTACAAAGCACTTTTCACCTGAAAAATGCTTTGTAAAATGGTTACTTCATCTTCTATAAATTTGGGATACGGCTGCAGATAGTTATAATGTCACAGCACATCATGACATGTGCAATTGTGCTTCGTTTCTTCGTATTCTATCTGCCTGAAATCCATTATTCTTAATTAGGTTGAGATCCCGAGATGAACTGGTGATAACTCTTATTAAGTAATCAAACCTGCTGGGCTTGTTATCATTTCGGTTTTTATTTCAAGTTCTATTTATGAGAAGTCAGGTTTTTTGATTTTATCAATTATTATCTCAGTCTATAATGTAAATAGGTTCTTATGTGTGAACTTCAAAAGTAAACAAAAATAGGTAACTTATATCTACCTGTGACTCGGTCCACCGTAAAATTAGCATTTGAAGCCGCTATCCCTACAATGTGGGCTCCGAGACTATGTCCTATCAAGTGTACTTGTGTTCCATTCACTTTATAATTGTGATGTAGGCGATCCAAAAATGATGAAACACACGCGCCGACTGCTTTTGTGTCCTTTGCGACCCAGTGGTAAAATATAGAACCAGCGATTTCACTCCAGTCAACGGTTATAACATTGACATCTTGCGCTTCCAAATATGCATTTTTTAGACTCAATACACTATTCGAATCCGCTGAAGATAGCCAACCGTGAGTGATCATTTTCAGTGGCTTATAGGACAAAATTGATTTTAAATCCATGACATTGTCGATTGGTTCTGCTATTTCGTTAAGAAGCACGTAGTCTTGGGAAATATTTCTAAAACATAATTTAATTATAGGTGGGTACTAGGGTCGCTAGGTTTGTGTTTATCTAGGTACCTACACACAACGTATGAACTTTCGCCCTTTAAAAGGGGCTGAAGGTTCTAGTCATAGGGTCGGGCGGATGCAGTATATATGCTTATAGATATAAGGTAGGTATATTTTATGTATCGTAGTACTGAATTGTAGTTTATACGAACATTGAATCCTGAAAATGGACGTGAGAAGACGAGAACGGCCAAAAAGAGACTTTGTCTCGGAGTCCTAAAAGATAGAATAAACTAACCTTGTGTATAGTCTGAATTCAATGTTATCGTTCATTAATCCCCTGGTAATGGGGGGGTATTCGTCATCAGGTATGGTGAGATTAACGTAATGCGGCGTGCCGTCTCCGTCCGGAAAGTAGATCCATTTGGTGCCATAATCGTCGCCATACGAATTATTGTAATAATTAAAATGATACGGGAGACCTGCAATGATAAAATTCATGAACTAAGTACCTATCGAATAGTATACCTGCTTTCTGTGCTGGGGGTCCTGGGTTCGAATCCTGGTAGGGGCAAACTTTGTGTGATGAGCACGAATCTTCGTTGGGAACCGAGTCATGGATGTTTAATCTATTTTTAATACCCGTACTGGGATGCACCATTGCCCATTGCACGGTACCTAGGTAGAATACAAGCTTTGCCTTATTTGGGTCGGTATAGCAAGCGGGTTCAACTGGCGATAATATTAAAATAAGAATTATCATTACCGTAAAATAATTGTAAGTCCTTCAGAAATATTAAGGAGAAAATAAAGATGTTTTTTTTAAAGTCAGCCATTAGTAGGTAGGTATGTAGGTACACTTCATTACAATTTCGATTTTAAACTAGACTTACTTTAAGCTATACCTCGTAACATGGACCAACACTTTCGTATCTATCACCAAGTAAGTACCTAGCTATTTATTTAGACATAATTTAATCGACTGAATTAATTTAACTACTTAGGCTTCCTCGATTCTACTAAAAAACGAGCCATATTACTGATGTTCTATTTAAATGTAAATGTAGATGTAAATAAAAGAACATTATGCAAAAGATAGACATTTATATCATTGCTGATTTGCCAACTTCTAAACATTTCTAGGTACTTGACGTCACGACGAAACAGTTCAATAGGTTGGTTGGCACAGCGCGCCAGGACGGGGTCAAACTCAACAAAAGCTTCTACTGTATCCGAAATTGATAGAATAAAATATAATATTACAATGCAAATGAGTAAGTATTTACATAAAAACAACAAAAAAATATTTAAAAATACTAAGTAGGTACCTACTTAAGTATTTATAGAAAATATTCGAAAGTAAGTAGGTATGGGACTTTATTGTAGAATGTCGTCCATCTTAGTTAATTAATTAGGCGTTAAAAATGCATAGATAAAACAAATACTTACCTAATCAATTAACAAATGACTATAGCCATGGACTCTATGTATAAAGCCTTCATAAACCCTATCATGAATGTCAATAGTTAGTACCTACATTAGTATCGAGGACATACATCCACAAAAAGTTTGAGATCGCTTTTATTTCACGAAAATAAATGACCTGTGAACACTGTAAAACAATAAGGTTCATAACAATTTAAATTTCGAATGAGTAGGTATTTACAAAAATAATCTTGGTATGATTTGCCTAATGGTTCTACCTTCTATCTTTCTATTGGTCTTACTAAAACCAGCTTACGAAAAACCAGCTAATCGAAATCCACACGAGAGAAACCGCAAGCCAAAGCGGTAGACGGTAGGAAATAGAATAATTAATTAGAAATCTATACTATGACAGAAGTATTGTTCCTGCCTTTCGCCTCATTGGAAACGGTGGTGGCGGGTTCTATTGCCAACCAAGCAAATTTCAGCAACGATGTTCTGATATTAATATTTTCCTTCGTTTATTGTGCTGTACCTATGTATCTAATACAAGCACTGCTTATGAGATTGGGACCATATGGTGCGGTAACATGTGGTGTACTCGTCTAGCGAAAAAAATGTATAAACAATTAAACGTGACCTCAACTTAAAAGATCCGGAGAAAATTCAACGCATCGGGCTTGTCTTATTTACAGTATTTTTAAAATAGCAATTTCTTTCCGTACAAGTGTACTCGACCGAAAGTCTGTAACACACATGCCAGTAAAAAACATGTCTGTAAGTAAAGCAATGAGATTAGAGTTGTAAAGCTATCGACGGTGTAAAGCGTCGACAGAGAATTCTCTGTCTAAGGTACAGTGAAAAGTATCTCGCGTGCTGTCAACTTGTTCTATTATTGGTCTGTCCTGTTAACTGTCATTATCATAATATGTCAAAGAAATACAAATATACACAAGTCTCCAGACTTGGCCAGACGCGTATACATCATATTGGTCTGTGGTATGCATGCAGCAATTCGAACGAAGAATAAACCTATATCCTAGTATTCCTAGTGCAGCAAGGTTTCCTCGCATTTGACCCTGGTATGCTTTTGGTCGGAAAGACGGAGTGGACACCCTCCAGGGATGGAGGAGGAATCAATGTAATTATGATGATTTATTTATGCATTTTTTGGAACGAAGTTCCTTATCGCGCGTTACGAAAGGGGGCTAGACAGAAAAAAATCGGACGAAAAATTATATTAAAAAATTGGTCTGTTTGTAATATTAAAATAACCGCTTTTTACTAAGTGCATTTGGATGTATACACGGTACCTATACCGAAACAACATTTTTTACAATTTTTGTCTGTCTGTCTGTCTGTTTGTTCCGGGTAGTCTCTGAAATGGCTGGACCGATTTTGACGGGAATTTCACTGGCAGATAGCTAATGTAACAAGGAGTAACATAGGCTACTTTTATTTTAGAAAAAAACAGGATCTCACGAAAAAAAACCAATGTTGCAGCGTTGCGCCTGATTAAGTTTGATAGCAACAACCTGAAATGCATCCCGGGGGCTCAGAAAGCGCGGGCAGGCTGTTGCCAACGGTTGTACCTTTGTTAAATACCACGCGGACGAAGTCGCGGCAACAGCTAGTTTTACATAGAAAGAAGATTTTACCTTTTGGCGGGAAGTTGAAAGGTGAAGCTATCAATTTTGTTCTTATTTCCTACAAATTGTATTTCTTTGATATATAATGTATACTAGCTGTTGCCCGCGACTTCGTCCGCGTGGTATTTAACAAAGACTCAGCCGTTGGCAACAGCCTGCTCGCGTTCTGATCCCGCGGGACGCATTGCAGATTGTTGCTATCAAACTTTAATCAGGCGCAGCGCTGCAACATTGGTTTTAATTTTTTTTCGAGAGATCCAATTTTTTTTTTCTAAAATAAAAGTAGCCTATGTTACTCCTTGTTACATCAGCTATCTGCCAGTGAAATTCCCGTCAAAATCGGTCCAGCCATTTCAGAGATTACCCGGAACAAACAGACAGACAGACAGACAAAAATTGTAAAAAATGTTGTTTCGGTATAGGTAACGTGTATACATCCAAATGCACTTAGTAAAAAGCGGTTATTTTAATATTACAAACAGACACTCCAATTTTATTTATATGTATAGATATATTTTTTTTTTTTTTAATTTGGCATCACCATTGGTATTTTGCCAGTGTCAAGTAGTATAAATTATTTCTGTTTTTGAGCATATGCACAAGCCCAAAGGTTAGGCCCAAGTAAAATACCCCCCCATCCCTCAATCAGTAAAGTGATGGATATATATATATATTATATTATAGTCCTCGTGCGTGCTGCTAATTTGTGGTTCAGGCTCATGCACAGACAAACTAGAGATGCTACGTACGCCTCATGCTAAGCCATTTGCCAGGCCATTGTCAGACCAAAGATAAATTATACTATAGTATCATATGTCGGTTCGGTCGGTTAAGCCCACAGACTAGTTAGAGATCATTTCGTTCTGTAGAATGTATAATACTGTAGACTAAAAACATGTCAGGCTCTTCATGATCTGTAAACTACGAGTAAATTAATTTTCTTTCAACAAATTTACTATTTGTATGCAAGTATATATTATGTAGCCCCATACTACTCATTGTGTATTTTATACAGAATTTTCGTATCAAAATTTTGCCTAAATATAAGTAAAAATAAAAGTAAGAAGAAGCATAGACAACATGCATGTAAGCTTTTTCGAGTCAAGCTTCACGAAAACAACGGATTAGTATGTATGGTAGTGCGTTAGACTGATTGCGCCGCAAATTGTTTTCTCAGGTAAGTTATTGTATTTGTCATCATTTCAAACTATCTTCCTTATAATGTTAAAATTATCGGTATTGCCAATTGTCGCTAAAACAATAGGTATTCCGATTCCTAGAAAACATTCTTGATATCTTCCTTTGCGGGGTGTGTGCTCTATATTTTCTGTTCCCACGTAAATGCTATTGGTAATTATCGTTTACAAAATAATTAATGATTGTATCTATCCAATGTTAGTGTTCTATTGAGAACTCATGCCGTCGATTGCATAAATATACCACTTTATCATCAATAACTTTGTGAGGTTATAGTTAATCAAAGAGGTCTTCCTAATTGAGGAATTGTTTTTTTTTCAGTGATACGTATGGTGAGGAATGAATGTAAGAAAAATTGTCTGAGTTTTGATTTTCATAAGGGAAGAAACTTTTGAATAAGTTCAGAAAACAGAATGGCAACTTTGGAGCAACAAGCTTCTAAACTTTTGGATTTCAACCAAAAACTAGATATAAATCTTCTTGATAACATTGTTGGGTGCCTGTATTCAACTGTAGGGGAGCAGCAGCGCTCTGCTCAGGAGATACTGACTGCGCTCAAGGAACATCCCGATGCCTGGACTCGTGTTGATACTATATTGGAATATTCACAGAACCAAGAAACAAAATACTATGCTCTACAAATATTAGAGCAAGTGATACAAACAAGATGGAAAATATTACCAAGGAATCAATGCGAGGGTATCAAGAAGTACATTGTTGGTCTCATCATCAAGAACTCATCAGACCCTGTGACCATGGATAGTAACAAGGTCTACTTAAAAAAGCTGAATATGATTTTAATTCAGGTATTAAAAAGAGAGTGGCCTCACAACTGGGAAACATTTATAAGTGATATTGTTGGTGCATCCAAGACAAATGAAAGTTTGTGTCAAAACAACATGGTTATTCTGAAATTACTCAGTGAAGAGGTGTTTGTTTTCAGTACAGGACAACTCACACAGACAAAAGCAAAACATCTAAAAGACACCATGTGTTCTGAGTTCAGTCAAATATTTCAACTCTGCCAATTTGTGCTTGAAAATTCACAAAATGCACCTTTGGTTGATGCTACACTTCATACTCTTTTGAGGTTTTTAAGCTGGATTCCATTGGGATACATATTTGAGATGAAATTGATAAGCACACTTATTTTTAAGTTCTTGAATGTACCCATGTTTCGTAATGTAACATTGAGCTGTTTGACAGAGATTGCTAGTGTGCCTGTGAGTAATTATGAGGAGCAGTTTGTGGCTCTCCTAGTGCAGACTATGGAGCAGCTGGAGGTTATGCTCCCACTCACTACCAACATACGTGAAGCATATGCTGCTGGTCGAGACCAAGAACAAGTGTTTATTCAGAATCTTGCATTGTTCCTCTGCACCTACCTGAAAGAGCACGGCCACTTCATTGAAAGGAGGGGTCTTACAAACACCCTTATGAATGCACTGCGTTACCTTGTTTTGATATCTGAGGTTGAAGAGGTAGAAATATTTAAGATTTGTTTGGAATTTTGGAATGCATTAGCAGCAGATTTGTACAAAATAGCACCATGCTCGCACTCTTCCAGCTTATATACACTGGGTAAAAGCGTGGGTAGGAAAGCCTTGTACTCTGATGTGCTGAGTAGTGTTCGCTACATTATGATCTCTAGAATGGCTAAGCCGGAGGAAGTGTTAGTGGTGGAGAATGAAAATGGAGAAGTTGTGCGAGAGTTTATGAAGGATACTGATTCAATTAATTTGTATAAGAATATGAGGGAAACATTAGTTTACCTAACACATTTGGATTACCAAGATACAGAACGCATTATGACAGAAAAACTTCAGAATCAGGTTAATGGCACAGAGTGGTCCTGGAAAAACTTGAATACACTGTGTTGGGCAATTGGTTCAATCTCTGGTGCTATGATGGAAGAAGATGAGAAACGTTTTCTAGTTGTTGTCATCAAAGAGCTACTTGGTCTGTGTGAACAGAAAAAAGGCAAGGACAACAAGGCCATTATTGCCAGCAACATAATGTATGTTGTTGGACAGTATCCAAGGTTCTTACGTGCCCATTGGAAGTTTTTGAAAACAGTGGTGAATAAACTTTTTGAGTTCATGCATGAAACCCATGATGGTGTCCAAGATATGGCATGCGACACATTTATAAAGATTGCGCTCAAATGTCGGCGACATTTCGTCACTACACAGGTAGGCGAGGCTTGTCCATTTATTGAAGAAATTTTAAGTACTATCAGTTCTATAATCTGTGATCTACAAACGCTTCAAGTGCATACTTTTTATGAAGCTGTAGGGTACATGATTAGTGCACAAGTGGATCAGGATGCCCAGGAGCAGCTTATTGAGAAATACATGCTTCTGCCCAATCAAGTTTGGGATGACATAATATCACAAGCATCACACAATGTAGACATCCTGAAAGATCCAGAAGCTGTTAAACAACTTGTCAGCATTCTTAAAACAAATGTGCGTGCTTGCCGTGCCTTAGGGCATCCATATGTTGTGCAGCTGGGCAGAATATACTTGGACATGCTTAATGTTTACAAGGTAATGTCTGAGAACATTAGTCAAGCTATTGCTCTGAACGGCGTTGTTGTTACTAAGCAACCCCTTATCAAGAATATGCGTATAATAAAGAAAGAAACACTTAAGTTGATTGCAAGCTGGGTGTCACGTTCAACAGACAATACCATGGTTTTGGAAAATTTCATTCCGCCCCTGTTAGATGCTGTACTCTTAGATTATCAAAGAACAGCAGTACCAGACGCACGAGAACCTGAGGTTCTGTCTTGCATGGGTGCAATTGTATACAAGCTTGGTGGGCACATCACTTCTGAAGTACCAAAAATATTTGATGCTGTGTTTGAGTGTACTCTTGAAATGATTAATAAAGATTTTGAGGAGTATCCTGAGCACAGGACAGAATTTTTCCTGTTACTGCAAGCAGTAAACACACACTGTTTTAAAGCATTCCTAAGCATACCTCCAGCACAATTCAAATTGGTATTGGATTCCATAATTTGGGCATTTAAGCACACCATGAGGAATGTGGCCGACACTGGTCTCCAAATATTGTACCGACTGCTGCACAATGTGGAGCAACACCCGCAGGCGGCGCAGAGCTTCTACCAGACCTACTTGTGTGATATTCTAGAACACGTATTCAGTGTGGTAACGGACACGTCGCACGGCGCTGGCCTCACAATGCATGCCACTATCCTTGGACATATATTTTCCCTTGTGGAAGCAGGCAGGGTTACTGTTCCACTTGGGCCCACTCCCGACAATGTCCTCTACATACAGGTACCCTCGTTATGTATTATTACCATTGAAAATTTATATACAATCATCATCACATTATTGTATCACAATGCTGTGTTCTAATCGCAGAGTATTTATTTTTTATTTTAGTATGTCTAAACATAACCTTACAAAGTATCTTTTTTATTTCAGGAATATGTGGCTAACCTCCTAAAAAGAGCATTCCCTCATTTGACGGACAATCAAATCAAAATCACCGTTCAAGGACTGTTCAATTTGGACCAAGACATCCCTGCATTTAAGGATCACCTAAGAGATTTCTTAGTACAGATAAGAGTAAGTACTGCTTACATTATGTATTTTTGCAATAGAATGGTGAAGTCTATCCATGCTGAACATGGCCATAGCATGTTCATGTTTAGCTTGCATAAAAAAATTAGGGAGCTCACTGCCAACTACAATTAGAAGAAGTAACTATTGATTTTCTTGCCAGCTCTTAGTAGATCCAACAATTTGAACCAGTATTCGATTCTAACTATTCTTAAGAGTGTTATTTATTGGCCTATATGAATAAAAAAAAATGTTTTTTTATTCATTCATATATGCCTAGGATTGAAGCTGCTGAATATTATTTAAGTAATAATATGTCTTTGGATTAGGATAAACTTGGATTGGGCAAGATCACTTGTTACAAGTTAAAAATCAAGTTGGGCTATGGTTCTGTGTCACATTATCTATTTCCAGTTTTCTTTATGATGCACTAATATCCAAGTAATTGGTTTAAAGAATGTAGGTACTACGTATTTATAATATGCACTTTTTTCATAATCTCTTTAACCACAATACGAGGACTGAGTTATAACTAAAAATATATTATTTTTACAGGAGTACACAGGTGAAGATGACAGTGACCTGTATTTGGAAGAACGTTTATTTGCTCTTCGGCAAGCGCAAGAGGAAAAACGAAGAGTTCAGTTGTCAGTGCCGGGCATTCTTAACCCTCATGAATTGCCAGAGGAAATGCAGGATTAATTTGTAGTGAAGAACAATTTAAAAATGGTAACAGTTCACCTTACGTGCGAGAGGACGAGAAAGGTCATTATTTACAATTAATTATTGTAAGAGAATGAATATTACTTTTATTTCATACATAATAGTGTGATTTTTGTTTCAAGATTTTCACACCCAACACTAATACTTTAATTCGTCTAGTTTTTACACGAATGATTAAACTTCATTACTTACTTAAGTTGTAAATTAACTAATACTCTTCCTATATTTTACTCCAGACTAATTGGCCTTTGATTCTCCGACGCCATCCTCATGCGGTAGCAGTGTTTTGTCTCGCTCTAACTCTACCTCGATTTGTGCGGGCATCCTTATTAGTACGGAATTATCACATTTCGCTGGGAACTATCAGCAGAAAGTTATCACACTCTTCGCTAAAAGCAGTATCTAATAGGGCATAGATTTTTTTTATCAAATCCCTGACGGTAAATTTTTGTCATTTCACTATACCAGTTTATGGAAATGATACCTGATTATATCATTTGTATGAAGAATATTTAGCATTTGAGATATTGTACGTGTTCATGTAAAGATGTGCCCATGATGACATAGCATTTTCGCTACCCCAAGCGAATGTCTCGATGAACTAGAGGCGTGAATCCACTTAACTTGCAGCATTTCTGAGCCTTTTAGGTATTTAACTTTTAAGTTTTACCTTAAGTCTAGTTGTCTCTGACTTTGATGTCTATGACAGTGTATTTATTCACAACATGAATGTTAAATGTTAGTTATATATTTTTTAGTATTTAGTATATTATTACATGCATAATTTTTATGTATAGTACGTAGTACGTTTTGTGAACTGTTGCCATCTGTGTGGTCTGTTCTTGTGCCTATAAAATAATACCTTATTATGACAGTATGTACAGAGGACCGCTTGGAACAATGCAAGACGATGAATGCAAGTGAAAGGAAGTTAAACCTCAGCGAAGGTATATTTTGCAAGCACAAGGCAGTTTTGGGCCTTTAATAAATTATAGGCAAAAATCATGCATTAATTTACATTGCTAGACAGGAAATAGAATATTTCTTTGTTTTTAAGGTAATCTTCAATATGTAGGTAATAAAATCTCTGTGATGGAAACCAGTGTCGGATGTTCAACATATGCGCTACAGAATCTGAGTATTACTGAGTAGATCTAGAACTATAAAGTGAATTGCTGTTAGTAATATTTTTTATGTTTTGTTTAATGTTGTCAAAACTAATTTTGTAAAGGTTTGGGAATCTAAACATTAAAGGTAAGGTTTCCGAATGCAATTGGTTCCGATTAACTGTCAATCTTTCAATTTTGTGTTTGAAATAAACCATTAAATATTAAAACTGTTTTATTACACAATTACCCACTAAGACAGAGTGGCAGTGCGTACAGTGCTGCCTACTGGCAAATGGCAAAAGGAGCTATCTGGAGTGTACCTAAGCCCATTCTAATAAGCTTCGTCCATCCATCCCTCATCCACAGACTTTATAAATGAGTATGACAGACAGCATGTTTTCTTTACAAAATAAAGAGCGGCGAGACGCCTCCTGCGAATAGCAATCTGATAAACAGGAATATAAAAAAAACTTAAAAATAATAATAAAAAAAACTATGTATCAAAATGAAATGCAATGAGCAGCATGTTTTCTCGATGACGTTACGATTCTTCTTTTATTACGAAATGAGATACGATGAAATAAAATGGTTATGAATATGGCCTCACCCATAATTTAACGGGTATTTTGCCAATGTCAAGTAATTAATAGCAATAACACATTCAATAAATACACATTATAAATACAATAATGGATGGGAAATGTTATGAAAATCGCGTCTCTATGTCTTTCATAGTATACAAATTTAGATTTTTTTATATTTCGATTCAAAACCAAAGAAACCACTACGAAACCCCATCATAAGGGAACGTTACGTTATTTAACCAGTCGTTCAATGGGTAAGTAAACTTTTAAAGAATCGCGATGAATGGAACATCATTTGAACGATTACGGCATCCTGAACCACTTGTCTGGGCCTTAGGGGAAATACAACATTGATCTGCTAATAATTAATGTAATTTATACAACTGATAGGCGCAAAAAGACTAGTACCTAGGGATCTGTAATAGGTTAAGGTTATATATATACATATAAAAAACCTTTAATCATTTCATGGCAGATTTTTTTGCTCGGTAGAGGATATCGTCATTGTAGACTAATCCAACGTGCAAATGATAAAACATTACAAAAAGTAATAAAAATAACTAAAACATCATGGCAAATAATGATAGTGATAATAATCCAGACGGTGTCCCAGGAGATGCCAATGAAAATACCTCTCTCGTTGAGGCTACTGGATCAGCCGAAGATACAGTCGATGTAAGTAGAATTTTATTTACCTGATAAAATTATTATGATGATGTACAGTATCATACTCATGTAAAACTGAAGGATTACCTTAGCAATAATCTATGACCTCCATTTTTATTTTATTTGTATTAGTTTAATTTAGAGGACATTAATTTTCCAGGTCAATGCTCAGATAGATGAGCAACGTCGCAGAATGCAACCAACCAAATTAGAATCATTTTTTGCTATCACAAAATCGTTAATAATTAGAGCATTAGTGGTCTATTTTATAACATCAATGTTTCGCCAGCCCTCTGCCCCTAAAACAGATATAAATAATCCATCAGGGCCACCTCGTGTGCCTGCTGTAAACATGTTTGCCAATGGAACAGTATTAGACATGTATTGCTATGTATCTGAGAAGGAACTATATGAAAATTTTGACAGTTCAGACTTAATTTGGAAACACAGTGGGCTGGTTTATGGTGACTGGAATGGAGGGCCTGAAAATGATGGCACCTTTACTTATTCCACCAATATTACTCCTTCTCACTCATTAAAAAATAATGGTTCTATATACCTCCATGTGTTTATAGTACAATCAGGGAAGTCACCAGATCCCAACAATAAGCAAGACTATGGTAGCCCTTATATTACTTATGGGAAAAAAATGCTCAATAAGTTTAAAAAATTGCGTTATCTAAAGACACATAATTTATTAACTGGGCAAACTGAAAAGTCAGCTGAAGAAATTGAAAAAGCTGAAACACTTAAAGAAGAGATCGTATCACATTGGCACCCTAATTTAACCATAAATTTGGTGACTGATCAAACCAACTGGATGCAAGGCAGTGTTCCACCTCCGCTGGATGAGTTCATATATTTCTTGCCAGATGGCAAGCAATACAAACCAGCAGTATTTCCAAATGACTATTGGAATATGATGCGTGACTATGTGCCCATAAATAAAACAACTGAATCACTTCAACTTCAGTTAACATATCAACCATTAAGTCTTTTTAAATGGCAGTTATACACAGCACAAGCTATGCGAGACAAATTGAGCATGTTTTCTGCATTAGGAGCAGAAGAACAAGACGAAGAGCAAGACACAGTGAAAGAGCTGCTGTTAGACACATCTCCATACTTGTTAGCACTTACTATATCTGTGTCTGTGCTACATTCAATATTTGAATTGTTAGCATTTAAAAACGACATTCAATTTTGGAATAATAGGCAGTCACTTGAAGGCCTCTCAGTAAGATCAGTATTTTTCAATGTGTTTCAATCAACTGTAGTGTTGCTTTATGTTCTAGACAATGAGACAAATGTCATGGTTAGAATTTCATGCTTCATTGGTTTATTGATTGAAATATGGAAAATTAACAAAGTAATGGATGTAAAGATAAATAGAGAGGAGAGGATTTTTGGGATACCAAAGTTAAGCTTTACTGACAAAGGATCCTACGTGGAATCTAGCACGAGACAGTATGATATGTTAGCCTTCCGCTATCTTAGCTGGGCTTGCTTTCCCCTCTTGGTTGGATATGGTGTCTACTCGCTGTTGTACCAGGAACATAAGGGATGGTACTCCTTTGTTCTAAATATGATGTATGGTTATTTACTGACTTTTGGATTTATCATGATGACTCCACAACTCTTCATAAACTACAAGATGAAGTCAGTTGCACATCTTCCTTGGAGGATGATGACATATAAGTTCCTTAACACATTTATAGATGACATCTTTGCTTTTGTCATCAAAATGCCCACTATGTACCGTTTGGGCTGCTTCAGAGATGGTAAGATTTTACTGTTTTAATTTTTCTTTTATAAGTTGGATGTGTCTGCATGTAAAATATTGCCTAAAATGAACCCATGAGACCTGTGAAAACATAAGAGGGCCTTGTTCCAGTACTAGGGCACACTGGGCTATTAATGAATGAAAGGCAGTAAATTCTATAATTATTAAAAAAAAAAAAAATCTACATGTGAATTGTTCTTATAATCCTTATCATTATTTAAAATAGGCTTATTGTTTTTTTATGTTGTTTGTCGTACAATGGCATATGTTAATGGTTAAATATTTATTTCAGACATTGTGTTCTTTATCTTCTTGTATCAACGTTGGATCTACAAAGTTGACCACAAAAGAGTTAATGAATTTGGATTTTCTGGTGAGATGGAACAACAACAGAAACAAGCCAAGAATGGCACACCAGCTATCACAGAAACTGAACACCAACCTGCTGATAAGAAGAATGATTAATGTATTTTAAATAGACTACCGCCTCAAATGATCACAACTTATTTTTTTATTTCACTTGAAATAAGTATGTTATTCGCCATATTTTACCCCCAAATTTATAGATATATTTAGCCAGCGAAATGACAGATCAAAGACAGACAACTATGAAGTTGCGATAAGTTTGAGGTGTTTGACTAATTGTCTTATCATTGCATTAAATGGCAATTGCTAGTTTTTCCTTTAGTGCAAATATAATGTGTAAACATTGTTTGCAACAGTTATGTATTTGAAAACTAAGTGTGTATGTATAAGGCAAAAGCTTTTGATATAATATGTATGATATTAGTGTGATTTATGTATATTGTTGTTTTTACACTATTTAAAAAATTAATTTCATTCATGTTGGGCTCCTTAAGCCTAATACATAATTCCGATGACCTCATTATGAGTAATCAGAATGAGGTGGCTCATTATGATTACTCCTTTATGTGGTATTGGGGTTAACTGAAAATATATCCATCTAAATATTATATAATTTACTTACTAAATGGTTTATCTTGTCCAGTATTGTGTTAATTTTTGACCAAATATTATCTATTGTAAATCTTTAAGTTTAAATTTTAATAATGTAGTGGAAGCAAATTGTAGAATACATAATTTAATGTACCAGTTATGTAATTTGTGTGGTAGTCAAAGATAACTACATGGGTGAATTTGAAATTGGCAATATTAAATTTCAAATTGTTCGTCTGAATAACATTTTTTTTTCTTCATAACAAAATATATTATATTATAGTATATATTATTCGGTAATGTAAAAAAACAAAAGATCAATAAATCAACAAATATGGCGATAATGTATGCAGGTTCCAAACGATAATGCCCGACATAGCTACAAACTTATCATTATAACTCGTTAAATTTTAATTTGAAAATACTTCATCTGAATCTCATATAGAAGCCCAATTTTATATTGCCGATGACTTAAATTCACCATTTATTGGATAATGTTTAATAAATATTTCCTATTTATTATTATTTAGCTGAAAATGTGGTGGTTGTGTATTTTTTTAATATGAAAGAAGTATTAATTTCTGGAAATATTTCATGTACTTATACCAATTTCTTCCGATTTGTCCTTTTATTTACGAGTTCGATTTCTTGTAATTTCAACTACTGCACAATTTGACAAAACGGCATTCTATTAACGCCTATTGATGCTACATTTGTTGTTATTTAAATTATTTTACATTTAATTTAATGATTTTAGGAGCACAAGATGAATTTCGTTAGTATGCATGATTATAATATCACATTGCAAAATAGATTAATAAAATAAATTTGTTGTTTCGAAACCACTTGTTACATTTACTTAATAGGATTTTAACAAACAATCCTGTCAATAACGGGAAATACCCCTTTCGTGAAAGTATTCCAACAAATACCTATTTGTGATTTACCATTAAGTTTTTTGTTAGTAGTGTAGTAATCTCTATCTTCGAACAATAAAATAAGTAGGTTGTGGCATCACATAAATAAAAAAAAATACCGGAAGAATATATCTTTATTTTTAGGAATTATCACAAATCAGTCCTAAATAATTTCCGATAGGTATTAATTTTCACATCTAGTACCTATCTTACTTTTATTATAATGCAAAAGAGTATTTGTGGTTTTGACCGAGCATCATACAAACGGCTCAACGGTTGAATGAAATTTGGTACAGATGTAGGTCATGCCTACTTCAGATTATAATGTCGCGAGTAAAGCTAGTTTTTACATAAATGTCGAAATATGTATGAAGTAGCGTCCACATCGCGAATATTCGCTTGAAGATGTGAGCTTTCGTCGGGCAGTGAGATTATTATGCCGAGCTTCAGTACGTTCGCCTTTGAACACAAAAGTCCTTTAACATCCTCACCACGCGAATGATCGCTTCCAAAAGAAGGTCCAAAACCAAGTGAACGCTCGCCAACGATGCTCGTAGTGTGGAAGTACCTTAAGCTAAATTAAAATAACTTCGTAAATACGCAAGTGTTATTACAAATTATTACAATAAAAACAAGAATAATATATAAAAGTATGACTGTAAGTATATTACATCTAAATAATACAATTGTATTTTTCTATATTACATAAAACAAGTTGTTACAAGTAGGTACCACAAAGATGTATTTAATTCGTAAAATAGAGAAGGTAGGTATTTACGATGGTTAGGTACGGGAGCTTATCTAACTACCACCCATATTACGTCAAGTACATCTTGCCAATATTTCACGCTACCCGTTCTATCGAGATGATAATAGGATCATACAATCAATATCGATAATTTCTTGCACAATGCAACTAAGAGATATAGCTCAATGGCATTTCTGATAATGGAAATAATTTTACATATCGGTGAGGTCCTTAACAAATAGTGTCGATTTACGCGGTCCTCTAAGGCGTCGTTCATTCGTTCTGTAAAAATATTCTAACAAAATTTTAACCTTGAAGTATATTATTGTTTTTTTTTTCATATTATCGCTCAAGCAAAGGTATAGTCATCACATCCTGCTACATCACGTGAAAGCAACAGAAACAAACGAGCGAAGCGGGTATTATCGATAAAATATAATCACAACGAGAGCACCACTATTACTAGTGTAGTGTATTGGAGTCTTTGGAATAGTGACTTGGCCAATGCAAGTGGAAGAGGCGCCCTTCTTCGCATACTTCCACATAGACGCAGACTATTTATACATAATTATAAAATATTCTGTATGAATTTAAATACGATATAAATATGATTTTAAAATATCTATTTGCATTTAAACAAGCACGACATAAAATTGAGAACGAATCGTAATTTCTCAAGATAATAACAGAATATTTTTTCAACAACATAACATATCACATTTAGAATAATAACAACGAACCCTAAAAAGGACAAAACATTTAATAAAATGTTGATGGTAGAAACGCGCACTAAAAGAGCCTTTTGCCTCACGAGTGTCACTTGTTCATTGCCGTTATGATGGTAAGTGTTGCCAGCCAGCCGGGAGCGTAGTTCTGTCTAGTGGTGTATACAACGATCCCAGTGTCTACGAGGGTAGGTTATGAGAAGGGGCAGCCGGGTGCCCAGTGGCCTCGGGCGCCACAGCTGTAGCAGCGGCCGTAGCCGCCGTAGTAGGCGTCGGGCCGCCCTGGAATGGTCTCGCGCCTAGACCTGCCATCACCACCAGC
The DNA here is from genome assembly GCA_905333125.1 of Pheosia tremula. Classification (NCBI taxonomy): domain Eukaryota; kingdom Metazoa; phylum Arthropoda; class Insecta; order Lepidoptera; family Notodontidae; genus Pheosia; species Pheosia tremula. The sequence continues at coordinate 4,329,748 of HG995404.1, read as the reverse complement.
GCTTGCTCCCAGTCCTGTAAATATAATCACGCCTGCAGTCTTCAAAGGGCTAGGCGAAGATCTTCAATAATTTTGGTTTTCATAAAATATTTACACAAAATATTTTATTTATTGATAATGCAACACTGTTAGTGCCTGATTTTTGTACTGAGGTTCCTGAGTTCGAATTCCGGTAGTGGCCAACTGTGTGTTAGGAAGACGAATGTTTGTACCAGGGTCATGGATGTTTAATATGAGCGGGATAGAAGTTGTTTGAGTCACCAAAACGCTACGAAATACAACTAGCATGGGTGGCCTCTTACGCGAGTTCACATCAAATAATGACCTGTATTTGGTACAGTTGTACTCGATGCACCGTCGGCTGCTGCCGCTGGGGAACTTGTAATGTCGTCGTCGTCCTCGTCATCGGTGTTAAGCTCGTCAGATCCACCGTCGGAATATTCGTGATAACGCTGCCGCCGGTAGTACGGCCAGTCGTTGCTGCAATACAGTTAATGTTCACTATACACATGTTATATGTTATAATGTTTACTATATATATATAAGTATTTCTTCCCGATTACCGTCTTGACGGTATAACGTATCGAATGGGTTTTGAATTGGGTATATCGCATAATTAATATGTTATGATGATTACTAGGGAGGCGTCGAATATTCGGTAACTATACGTTATTCGGCATAGTTTTATACATTCGGTACTCGCTTGATGTGCCGAATTTTAGTTCTTATAAGGTTGTTCTTACAACATTAAAATTCATTCGAGTTAAACGCGTACGTAATATTTACTTAATAGTAAACGAACCTAATAAGCTTCGCGACGCTTTATAGATTGTGTCGCGTCACCGCAGTCAGCGCCGAGTCATCTCTAATGAGCGTCTCGGCGCCTTATAGTAAGCGTTACCACGCCGTATGGAAAGCGTCGCGACACCTCATAGTGAGCATCACTGCGCCTTATAGTGAACGTCGCAACGTATTATTGTGAACGTCGAGACGCCTTATAGTGAGCGTAGCGACGCAGTGTTCTGAGAATTGCGATGCCTTACAGTAAGCGTTGTGACGTCTAATAGTGACCGTCGCGACGCCTTATTGTGAGCATCACGACGCATTACAGTGAGCGTCGCGTCGCCTAGTAATGAGCGTCACGACGCTTATTAGTGGGCGTCGCATCGCCTCTTAATGAACGATGCTAACCGCTTGCAATAGCCATTGTTAATAAATCTGGCTAATCTAACCTAACCTGCAAAAATCTGCTTCGATTTCTTTGCTAATCATGTTATGGTAAATTTCAAAATGGGCCATATCCAACTAAATTCGGAAATAACATTGAACTTACTAGTCCTCGTATTCCTCCTCCTCCTCCTCGAGGAACTCGGAGTTGGTGTCGGATTCATCATAGCTGTAACTTCGCCTGTAAATAACAAGTACTCCTAACATAAGACATTTTACGACCCGTAGGCAGATTACGTATTTTGCAATAGACTAGCGATAGGTAAGCGACAGCAAAAACTGTGAACTGTGTTACATAGGTACTGGGATCGCCCAAGTCTATAGTGCAGTACCTATAATACAAGGGTTACTTCAGTTAAGGATCCTACAGTTAGTGTGTTCGACTAGCGATATTATTATTATTGAAAGTAACAGTTATTACATTTTTACCCTTGAATTATTTCAGTTACCCAAACTACCGACCACCACATACATTATGCAATGTTTTATAATATTTACTAAATCGAAATTATATTCTTAATCACATTACGCCTATCGTAATCTGACCGTATGTAATATTGTTTGTATATTATATATAGTACAATATATAACTTTTATAATACATATAACTTCCTTTTATAAATTTTACAAGGCCCCAAGTCTGCAAACACATTCGATTCATAATCGAACAGTAACGGCATAGTAACTGTCACTTTTAACCACCATACAATATCTGTCAAAAGTGACAGTTACCATGCCGTTACTGTTTGATTATGAAGCGATTGTGTTAGCAGACTTGGGGCCCAGGATAAAATATAATGTAGCATGATCACGCATACCGGCTAATCTCCGCGTTGTTGTTGCGGGCCAGTTCGGACTCGAGTTCTGCAAACAATACAGCTTCATAAAGCTATTCTAATTAAACTAAAGTACAGCCGTGGAATGAAATGGTTCGTCACCTTAAAGACGACTTCTGCTTGCAAGAGTCCAGGAACCGTAATGCCAACATTCAAGTGCAAGAGACAGTACTGCCAATATTTCAATGCATGCTACGCGTTTTGGTGACATGGTGTTGACGCGTTTACTACGCTATATTATCTTTGGAATAGGAGTTTTGCTTCCTCCATCCTATCAATTATAAAATATTGAAAAAATCTACACTGGCAGAACTGACTTGTACTGATTTGTACTGATTTGTAGCATAGAACTACAAAATATCAAGGAAAGAGAAGAATGCAATAATGGTGACATGGACACCCACTGGCCCCCAAAATTATAGACGTTTTATAACTTTATCAAACGTCATATAGTACTGCGCACAAGAGTTTTGCTTTCCGCGGTACTATAAAAAGTTTGATAAAGTTATAAAACGGCTATAAATTGGGGGGTTGGACTATAAGTTCTTATCCTCAGAAACAAAGAGGTTATAACAATTATAATAAAAAAAAAATTATAGGTCAAACCATTAGACAAGAAAAACATTACCTAAGTAACTTTAATTTGAGTATATTTGAACATTGATGTTCTATGCAACAGTATATTGTAATATAGTTTAAATAGGTAACATGTGCTCGCGAACGTTAAATGAATTAATCTGAAAACTGACGAACCTTTTCATTCCGCAACTGTACTTATGATTAGAATTATAGCTTTACTCCCAGGAACGTCATTCGAGTATACAGGGTATAACATCGAGATGAGTCAGTAGTAGAATCTCGATGTTACATCCTGTATAACTATATTCAGCGCACCGTGGGCAAGTGACAACCTGTCGATTCGCACCGTGGGCAAATTACAACCTGTCGATTCGCACCATGGGCAAGTTACAACCTGTCGATTCGCACCGTGGGCAAGCGACCACTCGTAAGCCATCATGCCAATATTTAGCTCTGATTATTCAAATGATAAATTCGTAACTAATCGCCAAGATACACGTATCGATATTATTTTAATTAATATTTCACTATGTATTCTGGAGTAGGTACATCTTTTTTAAATACTATACAATTATGAAGCTGCATTGTTGACATGTATATATTAACATAATATTTACGTATTTAGCCATTTACTTACACCAGACTTTTGCCGTCTATGCAGCTGCCTAATACAATTTATTTTGTGATTAATACTCCTAATAATAATAAGAATGTTATAAATAAATAAAACCTACTGAAAAAATGTGAAAATGCTTACCTTGTCTGTTATTAAGAATCTCTAGTCTTTTCAATTTCATTTCTTCATCAAGATTTTGTACCATCTTATCTATGAACGAATCCAATACTAAGCTTTTACATTCTGATGTTATAGGTGTTCTGCAAAAATAATATTATATACGATTAAGTCACGACACAAGTTATTAGTATATGGTTTTTTTAATATAGTACTTACAACAAAGCAATCATATTATAATAATACTCAATGGAATACAACAAGCTAAGCAAATTAGAAAATAAAACGGGCAAATGTGGCAGCTCTACTCATGCCGAATTCATACAATTAAGTATGCGCAAAGTCGCTATCTTTGCTCTTTTTATTAATCACGACCTGTAATTATGATTGATGAAATCGAAGAAAATTAATGGCCGCGAGAATAGCCGTTAGATGGCGAGCTTGTAAATACAAACAAGTCTCAGAAACAGAAGAGAAGACTTCGCTATGAAAACTGGCGACATCAGTTGTGGAACAAATTGAGAGCAAACAGCATTTTATTAATTTTCGTGACGTATAACGTGTTTTTATAGTGCGAAATTGATTTGAAATTTACAAAATTCTAAACTAATTCCTGCATATAAACATGTCGTACCTGCATATAGGACAATCTTTCTTCTTCTTTTTCCACATGCTGATACAGTATTTGCAGAATGTGTGCGAGCAATTGAGGACGGTCGCCGTAACGAACAGTTCAGCGCAGATGCTGCACTGGAGCTCGCTCTCCATCAGTTGTCCAAACTCGGATCGTACATTCTCTTTAGATGAACCCTCACCGGCCGGATTGGATGAAAACATGTTCTCTAAGATGGTGTTCTTCTCAGATTCAACTGTTTGTAGTTGACTTTTAACCTGCAATATTGTTACTGGTAATTAGCATATTGTGGACTTTGGAATTTAATTAGTATCTCATGTTAGCCCTTTAATTTCCTGGGAGTAAAATATTGTGTGGATATGGGCCCATGATAATAAACTATAATACCAAGTTTAACTATGCACAGTTATGTTGCCATTATCAATAAAAGCGATGACATCATTGTTTTCACTCACCTTCTCAAGTTGTTCTTGTAAAGTGTTGATTACTTCAGTGGACTGTTCCGCTTGCTTCTGTATTCTGTCTGCAGCTAATGCGGCTAACTCTGTCTCTCTCTCCGTCACTCGTGTCTAGAATGATGTTTTTAATACTAAGATTATTTAAAATAAAATAAATGCCATTAGAATGTTAATGCAAAAAGTTATCTTTACTAACCCTTAATTCTTCAAGTGATTTTTCTGCATTGAGTTTTGCCTCTTGTAATTTATTTTGAATTTCCTCTCTTTCCTGAACCTAGAGAAATAATAATATGCAGCAAATTGAACCAATGTTCAGTTATCTTTTATAAATAAGGATATTTTTTTGTTGAAAATTTAAGTAAAACATGTAAAATAGGGTTCATAATCCTGTATGCAATCTTACCAATTGTTCCATTTTAATTTTTTCCTCATCACTAAGCTTTCGCATTTGTTCCATCTGCTCACTGAGCATTTGCTCAGTTTTGAGCCTCTGCTGTTCAGTCTGCTCAACTTGATCTTGGAGATTCTTCTTTATATTATCTAGTTCTTCTTTTAATTCTATTTCTCTTTCTATTTTCTGCTCTTCTAGAGCTTTCAATTCCTGAATTTTGAAATATGTTTTCATACAATCATCATACAACTATTTAAATTGTGCAAGCATACTTCCACAACATATAGTACTTACCTTAGAGAAATCTTAAGTCTTTTTCAATAGAACTTTCAATGTTTGTAAATAACAATGGCAGCTTCTTCATATTATGTCAATGGCAACATATTTTTTTGCCATTATGGAGAAAGGATTAGACAGTCAACAGCTTTACGATTGCCTAGGGTGCGTCCGACGTCGGCGAAATAAAATTTCCCCATTGCTACTTATAAACATTGAAATTTCTATTCAAAATGTACAAATGATATTTATTTCATACATATTCCGTAAACTCTATACCTACCTATTTACATATTAAATATTTACAAACTAATATAACTTAAAAAGAGTATAGAAAAGCTACAAAATGTGTAAAAAAATTGGCCCATGCGGTAGCGTGCCCAAGATGCTGGCGGCATTTCCTCACTGAATAGCCAAAGCTACTCGCTGAGTGAGGAAATACCCAGCCCTTGGGTCGCCGGTTGCGTCGACAATTTTTTTTTTTTGTATAAGAAATACTTAACTTACTTTTTCTTTAGCAATTGTCAGTTGTTCTGTCTCTCTTTTCAGCATTTCCTCAAATTCTTGTTTATCTTTCAGTCTCACCTCCTCCTGTTCACGTATCTTGGCTTCTAGTTTCTCTAGCATGTCTTTTTTTGAGGAGCTCTCTCTGCTGAGTTCGGATAAGAACTCTTCTCTTTCCTTGGTCAGTTTCTGTTTCAGCAAACTGTTTTCATTCAGCAATTCAGACTCTGTCTCGTTGTGTTTTTGTATTTGTCCCTGTGGAAAATAATGCTATATAGTAACTTGAGTAAACAAGAGTAATAAATTGTACCCAAATGGCTCTATGCACTTGGATTGATGTAATGTACCCTATATTTTGAGTCTAACGATAGGGTATCTAATCAATTATGCTGAAGGGCTACCATACCATTCTGTTTTTATAATTAGAAAATAAGTCCATACCATGAGGTCAGCAATTTTTTCTTCCATTTCAATTTTGACAGCTGCAAGTTGGCTATCTCTTTCTTCTACCAGCAATGCTTTCTGTCTCTCCACTTCATTCTTTTCACCTTTTAAGTTCTCTATCTGCGATGCAAACTCACTCTCCAGCTGTTGGATCTTCCTGTTCATGTCAGCCTGCAACTGTTTCTTCAGGATCATGGAGGTTGTTTGCATCTGCTTTGCATTTTGTATCTTCTCTTCAATGTGCTTTATCTCATAACTCTGTGACTCTTCAAACTTCAGTCGCACATCATTTATGATATTATCCTGAACGCTGTTGTTCATTTTCATTCTCTTTCTTGGTATCTCAAACTCATCATCTTGTAATTTTAAAAACTTATACACAAACTCTTCGGTTTGTTCCAAGATTATTTCATCCCCATCAGACAGTATTCTTGAATGACCCTTTCCTAAATGGATTCCGTTGATTTTGATACCAAAAGTACTGTTGTCTTCGAGAGCCCACTCATTGTCATCGACTTTTTTTACTATACAATGACTCCTAGATATGGACAGGAATGGTATGACTGCAGAGTTTTTCAGCCCCCTTCCAAGAGAAAACTGTAATTGATACACAATTGTTAACTTAACATTACACGCAATTATTTTATCATCGCTATAAGAAAAATTCAATTCATAAAGTAACTTAGTTTTCCGTAACAGACTTACATTGTCTGAAGTTATTTTAATTTTTTGCAGATTACTGAATTCGGATTTCAATTTTTTACATGACTCCAAGGTAGGTCCTTCTTCCACTTCCTCCATATTTACAAACAAGGAATAAATATAATATTATACAAAGGTCACTGAATAATAAACAAAACAAGCAAAATTTGTCGGATAAAATGAACGTTGTTTTGACTGACTGACAGACAAGTGACACACGCATAGAGTTTTTTTTCTTGTATTTTACATTACCATAGGCATTTAGCCAATGTCAAGTAATAGATCATTTTTATTCTTCAAGCCATACCTTAAGGTGGAAGCTCAGGGTCAGGGCGCGAAATTCAAAATGTCAATGGTTTTTATTTTTTTACGAAAAATTTGGACATATTTACGATGTAATTTAGTGTTTTGCGATATTAACATTCTACATTGGATGTCTCGATGTATTAAGTTTGCTTAAAAAAATACCTAAAGCGATACAACACCATAAAGTTAGTAAAAGTAGCGGTTATTACAAACCTTATGGTATTGTATCGGATTAGGTACTTTTTTAAGCAAACTTATTACGTCGAGACATCCAATGCAGAATGTTAATATCGCAAAACACTAAATTACATGGTAAAGATGTCCAAATTTTTCGTAAAAAAATAAAAACCATCGACATTTTGAATTTCGCGCCCTGACCCTGAGCTTCCCCCTTAATTTATACTTGAAATTCAATGGCTTTAAGCATTATGCTTCAAGCCATTGGCTTCATGCTCATATTGATGGTCTTAGAGGTCATAAGCTCGGCCATGGCTAGGCCTAGTTTATGAACGTCTTGGGGAAATGAAAAGCTATGTTTCGTCACTCTCATCATGTGCGAAAAGAGAACCAGCGTGGTGTAAAATAGAACTAACATAATGATTATTGCAAATAATAATTATATTAGTTCTATTACAGTCGCTCTATAATGACATAACAGTGTTATCAACATGACAAATACGATCAACTGCGTCCTTTAATCTTACGACTGTCCTCTTTCCGCATATTTACTGTGGAGTGACCATAGGCGCGGAGATAGCAAGTCTATTTGTTACTTGCGTACGGTCCTCGTGTAAAACGTACATTACTTATTTTTTTCCGATTGCTATAACTTTTTGGCGGGAAGTTGAATCTAAATGTTAAGTGAAGTGAAGTACTCGTTTGTAATATCATTACGATATTATATGTGGGACATTAACCATTGCGTATTCATTAGCCTACACGAATAAAGGAAATTAAAATAAAATAGTAGGACTGGATTTTCATCATCATTATCACAGACATTATAAATATCATCAACGGTAAGTAGGTACATCTACTAAAACAAATATCAATTTTTTTTTACCTCTAGAATAGTTGTGTTTTGTAGGAATATAGCTAGAGTCCCCGTCCCGGTAGCCTAGGTAGGTACGTACCTACCAACTGAAAATGTTTCCAAGCAAGCTAGCAAGAATTGAGCGCCTTTTGCGGGATGAAGAGCCGACGAGAGTGAAAGCATATTTCGGGGCGGATAAAACGAATAGATAGAGGTCTTTAATATAAACGAAGCAGACTTTAGTACTCTCGAAAAATGCAAGCGTAGCGGGTGGGTACACACTGAATTTTTAAAGCACAGGCTGTGTTCGTAACTTGTTGGCTTGCGGAGACTGAAGTTTCGCGTTAGAAGTTTAGCTTTTTCTTTCCTTAGCAAGCAACCATGGAGGATTCTTGATATTTGAATACGGAATGTTTGTGGCTGTTTTGTTGGAATTATAGAAGAAATAAACTTGTTCCATTATTAAATAATAAGGCAGATAGGTACCTCATCGGCCTGTCGCTTTTTTGCTGTATATCAAGATATTTGAAGGGCATGGACCGGTAAATCCGAATATAGAGAGTAGCAAAAAATCTCAACTGCATTTATTTATTCTCTTATCTTCAAAAATCGACGCCATGGTTCCTCAGAACATATATTTCTATCTCTTATCGTATAGAAGATCCCAAAACTAAGCCCGTTTTTAAATCTTTATATATGGTTCTTTTTCAAAATCAACGGGTTCAATTACTTGGAAAATTATAAAAATCTACTGATGCAGTTTATGTTTCACTAAAATCGGTCTCGAGAGTCCTTTAAATAATTTTCCATAGTCCCTATTGTTTCGGATTTGGAAATCCACGTCCACTTAAATATTCTTCCGGTATCATCCACCTGCATGAATTTTAGTTCTAAATAAGAGAATGAGTCTGAAAATTATCCTCCATAGTCTGGAACATATAGATCGAGACCCTAGTTATGATTTGATCTAGGAGTAGGTACAGAGTAGAGTCGTATGCTTTATTTGTCATTTTGTATAGAAAATTTTACCTTTCACGCGACTTCGTAGACGATAAAGTATTCGGTTTTCTCACGAAAAACTGGCACTTGGGGTTCTGTACTCCACTCACATTACTCACAGTAACCGAAGTAAGCAGGCAGGTATAATCGATAACAGCTCTCATGGTAAGTTCCTAGCAGCTTTCGCGGAAATAAACTTACCAAATTATTTTCCTTACAAATGAATATTAACATGGGTAAAAAACTAATAGAAGGTAACAATAGCTTCTATCGCGATGCAATTAAGTATCGTTCCGTATCTGTGAAAAAAGTAAATGAGTTGTGTCGTCGCACGGTGCGGACTGCGGCGGGCAACGGCTTCGCATCGGCCCTCAATATATCAACGTGGACAGCACGAAAATTGGACCGGACCCTTGTTAATGTCCCGTACTTAGGCCCTTCCTCCCTTGTATCTGATTATTTATTTAAGACCTATTGATACTCGCACCCAACAAGGGCAGTAACGACCGACGAAACGAAAGCACAATTATTTTTACTTTTCACCTTTTAAAATAAAAAAAATTGGTAAACAAACAGTACAATGCGTTCTTGATATACGTAGCGGTAGACAATCTTGATGTGTAAGTGGTTACTTGAAACGTCGAGGCTAGAAGAATATCTGGGACTGTACTCCCCGTATACATGTGTAGCCGTAACACTAAAGCCAAGTCTTAGGTAAAGTTAAGTCTAAGCCTTGCCTTGCGAAAAGCAAGTAAAGTGCCCGATTATCAATGATGTGTGGGTTGTCAATTTCTTAAGATAAACCATGAATATAGCGTTACGGCCTCCTAACTTCAATCATTACTAAGTTCGATACCTTGCCGTAAGACAAGACACCTAAATTAATAACGGTTAATAAGTACTTTGGACCCTATGTGGGTTGCCACTTACATAAGCTCCAAAGTACTACTCGTTAATCCCTTAATTTTTTTTACTTAAGTACTACTATCACCCATCTCATTTACTGCGTGATTCAGTATACTAACCCTTGAACATGCGTTTCTTTAGCGAATTTTTAATCATTGTGCAGTGAAGTTAGAATTTCTGATGATTCTAAATTCGCTAAAGAAGCGCAGGTCCAAAGGTTATTCCCTTTTGAATGACACAAAAGCAATAAATGAGAAAAATAGCTATTCCTTTCCCCAAGCACGTTACCTACATATATCGACATTGTGATAATACATTTTTAAGGCGGCACAGATCAAGTTTATCCAAGCAATGGTCGTGTGACTGCAGCGTTTGGTAAACAAAAACTAAATAAACCGCCTTGGTTTGCTGTAGTTAATATAGAAGAATTCTAAGACACAACACAATATTTGAAGCCGTGTTTAAATTTGTTGGTATCATCTTAAATTGTTTATGTGGAGAATATTTTATTACAACATATATTATGTAAATAAGTACTACTTATTATGATTCTAATTTTATTTTAACAATATTTTGTTACATATAACGTTAAAATTTAGATTCTGTATTAGGTACCCTACATACGAATGACTTCGCAGAAGGTATATACACCCCATGGAGTTGGTAACTACCAAATAAAAAAATGGGTTGCAGTAGTAAACCTAACTTCGCATCCGATACATTTGTTTCGGATGTACTGGTTAAACGTGTTAAACAAGTACTTCTATTAACAGCCAAAACGTACCCTTCTATGAAATAATAATTGTGCAAACATTATCGACGGGCAGCAATGAAAGGAATTCTTAATATCAGCGGCTGGATATTGAGCTAGAGCTGAATAGATCTGCGCACACACCTGCCCCGGCGAGCTCTTTATCTGATCTTATTACAGGCGGCAGGAAGCCTCCATTCCGATCACGTAGACAATTATTCGACTAAAGTGTGCGGGCTTGAATCACTAACCTCAGAGAACGGCCAACTTTTACAATAAATCCATCCTGGTCTCGACACTTAATCAGTCCTCCGATAAAAGCTTTAATCGGGAGTTAGAGGAGGTACCTACTAAGACGCACTGATTCTATTCCAGCGTTACTGAACTAAATTAAATGAGAGAGCGCCCGCGATTACAAAGTTAGGCAGTTTTTTATGACTTCGACTGTATTTTTTTTTTTTTATTACATTATAGGCAAGTATTTGATCTCGGTCTCACCTGATGGTAAGTGACGATGAGATCTACGATGGAGCATACTTGCCTAGGTAGGAAGGCGGCAGTAGATCGAGACGCTACATTCACTAGGCACATGCAGCGCAACTGATCTGACCCGCCATCCATGAATGGCAACACCGAACATCATGCCGGAACACGGCTAGGCTGCTTGGCGACATGGCTTTGTTCAGTGGGTGGTGACTACCCACGGTCGAAGCCTACCACCAGTAGAGTTGTCACCTAGTTGGCACCACCCAGGGTCACGTGTAGGGTATCTCGAGAGTATTTAATTCTCCTACGGACGAAGGTGACTCGACCTCAAAACTGTAAGTATTTAACCTCTGCGATATGTGATATGCGCCCCTGGCTCCGATATATTGTTTAACATATTGTGTACTATACTGTTATCAATGTTATTTAATTAATCATCATCGTTTAATTACACAATTATAATTATGCAGCTACATATACTATAGAGTTCATGATATATTTAAATGGTTAAGTGAATAAGATTCAACTTTGTCTAGTGTTATTTACCGACAAAAAAGTTTTTTATGGTCTTTCACGGCTGCTGTTTTCGACAGCAGGAGCTGAAGTACACACTGAGGTCTCTTGTCCATAATGCGTACCTATGTCCCAGACGACTTCACTTAACGATTCACCATATTAACTAGATACCCTACTTGGTTTACTCATTCATATAATTACACGGCCGGGAATTGCTCTTGAAAATAAACAACGCCAACATTGAATTCAATATTAGATCAGTGAGATAGTTGCTGGTCTGGGAATTAAATAATACTCGTTTTAAAAGGCAGTATGTTACAGTTTTGTGGTTTATATTTATTACTATGTTGTGAATAGGTAATAAAATCGAGTAGGTATTTCCCAGTTTATTAATTATAGAGTTCTTGACGATAACATAACGTAGACAAAGTAGTGTTAAAAATTACTTCTGTCGTCACAGAGAACACAATCACGGTATTGGTCACCCTGAAAAGGTTGGCAGAAGCACACCTACACATAGGTTTTAGAAATTTTATTTTTCCAATGTCAAAATGAGCAAGCCTTTTACAATTTTTATAACGATCTCACACTGCCAATCACAATATTACACTGAGCATCACCTGGGAATTAAATCTCTGACCTTTTTTTTTGTCTATGATTTTCGTCGACCATCCCAAGCGGGGGCTGCTTGGGATGTGTCGACGAAAATCATTTCACAATCAAGCATAGTACTGTGTTACTTTGTAAATGCTTTGACAGCATCAATTAGTTACTTAAAGATTGATCGAATCTTTTCATACATTCGCATAGCGACACCACACCTCGAGGAATCGTCCATCTTTAATGGTTTGGTTCAGCCGTTCACTCGATCGGTATTTGAATACGTTTAAAACTAATACAGTACCTACATAGGTACTCGTATCAAAATATAATAAGTAGTAGAAACTAAACTACCAGAAAGTAGTTCCACAATGTTCAAACCCGGATGAACACATGAATCTATTGTGGAATCGAATATTAGCGGGGCTGGGAAATTGATAGCCTGGCCACGGCTTTGTCGCTTCTTCAGCCGATTTCTCGCAGTTAATTTCACTTAACCGATACCATTTGTTCTCGATCCTTGATTTTATTTGCCTCTGAACATTTGGTTTGCTTAGATTGAGTGTTTGTATTAAGTAGATTGAGCCCTACTGTGCTTTAAAATGACAAATAAGTACTATACTGATACGCACATGATTTTGAATCGAAATAGGTTAATAAATTATTCGCTATAGGTAAATAATAAACTTATAGCGTTGTCTTTCGTTTTATTTCCGTTTTAACGCAATTACCTATCGCCGTTTTTATTTCGATCCTGGCGGGAACGTGAAAATCCACTCAAAACTTCTGTGCTAATAACCTATAGCTAATAAATTTAACATTCCCCGCGAAGTTCGCGTAGCGAGTCCATTTTTGAGTTTCCAAGTTTTATGGGAAACCTTGTCCGCTGCACATTGTTTACGAACAAAGCGGGATCTCGTTCAGTTTCCGATACGAGCACGGATCCAGCCCGCTCGCCTCCAACTTATCCGTCTTTGTTCCACCAACTATTGATGGCTGGTGAAACTTTTCGCGTCCGTTTGGACGTCTATGTACCGGTTGGTATTAGACAACTCTATCACAGCTCTGTTTGTTTTTTACCTTTATTGACGATCAAATGCATCAATTCCTGAAAAGAAAAAATATATACTTTGCCATCATCCTAATTGTGGTGCCATCTATTTCTATTAGGCCATGGTCAATTTCAAGAATTTTACCCCATTTGAAATTAATATATTATTATGGTTGAAAAGTTAGCCTAGATTTAATAATCTTTCTCAACTCCAAATTCTGTCCAGTCGCCTTGCGTGATGCTCAGTCAGTTACAAAAACACACTTAGAAATTTATATAATATCTAGGTATATAAGGATAAACATGAATATGTGAATAAATTTCTTTTACAACTAAAATCAGTTGGGCTGTCTCTGCGTAACACGTTGTTTTGCATGCAGATGTAGGTACCTATGTCGACGAACAGTTTTATGTGTCAGAAGCGACGCTTTTCCAGAGAGAAAGATACTTTCATGTGAGCAGATGAGAGACGTGATTCAATTTGCATGCTATGATGGACGGATTACACGACGCGGGTGCTCGGCCCCTCGCCGGGACAAATGGCCCCGGAAATACACTGCTGTTATAACAATATTCAATTTTATAAGTATCTGCTCATTATTTTTTTTGCTGCTCATATGGTTGTTGTGTTAGTTCATTTTAATTTAATTTAGCTGTGCACGGAATTGTGCACGCTCGTGAAGTTGTCCTTGTCATGGGCTTTTGCTATAGAAAAAAAACTCGGCTTATTTTATGACTTTTTTTTTTGTTAACGCTGGGAAATGCATTTACGCATACCGCTCGGACCTGTGGGATCCGAACGGTTATGTGGGGCTCCTGGACACGTCCAGACTACCCACTAAAACCCTGCGGTCCGCCTTCACCGCCTTGAAGTGGGACGTCACAGGATCACACAAGGCATACAACTGTGACGGGCTTATTTTATGTCTATGCCGAGCGTAGCCATCCAGTAGTTTTGTTGCAAGTTGCAAACAATCGGTTTAGGTTCAAGCGAAGTTGACATAGTTATCATACTTACCTACGCTGTATACTTACCTCAGGCTGACACTGAGGAAAATTATGGATGATAACGCCGGGACACGTTCCCAACAAATTACAATTGTGATTTTTTGTGTGCAATTTCTTTATTAATATTACAATTATACGCTAAAGAATCGGAGTTTCCAGGCTCAGTATACCCTTTCTGAATCATACTGTATATGTATTTAATTTGTATACATAAGTATGCCTTTATTAATATTAATTTAAGTTAAACAATTAGAGACGGTAAAGATTTTAACTATTACAAAAAAAACTATTTAAAATACTTATAGCTTTCACTTCTCGAGTTCACATAGTTAAGCGAGGTACTTGCGTAACTTAATGTATCCAGATGATGTAGATAAGGGGTTCACTTTTCATATTTTCTCTTTTTGCTTGTTTTAAATATGTAACAGATGAATGTGTATTTTTAATACTAGGTAGGTTATAGTCGCGCGCTGTAGTTAATATTATGGCAAATAACAATACGCTAAGTCCGCGTTTGTTGGACTCGCAAGTACCGCTCTAGGGCGGCGGCAGCGTGGTGAACTATGGCCTAAATCCTCCCCGTATTCAGGAGGACTGTGCCCGATATAATGGCAATACGCCCCCATTGAGACCAAATATCATTGGAAAATACGTATGCACTGCAGTGCGCCTCTGCGAGTTAGTGCGTCTATCCTATAGACCGTTTTAAGTTTCTAAGATGACGTCAGGCAATATTTAATTGCAAAGTTTAGCAATACAAAGTGTACACTTTTTAAAGGGTTTAGGGGTTACTATTACTTAATAAATACTTAGGTACACGTGGAAGGCGTCTTCTTCAGAACCTTGTTACAGGAATGAGAATTATTCAATTATCTGAGAATTGAATTGAGAATTACATGTATATTCGTTATAAAATGGTTTCATTAAAATCTACTTATCTATTGACCATTTAAAATATTTTACATATTTTTTGTAAGAACTTGGGCGAGTATTAACTACGACAGAGTAGCTCCTTCATTAGTCCCTGGGGAATACCTAATCCCTGCATATATGTATAATATAGTTCGAGTTGAAATATACCTTGTGTCAAAACAAAATGCATTGAAATACAGATACTTATGTAGATACTTTATGCAGGCGATCTGGTAGATGCTCTAAATCGGGCGTTAAAGTTCAGTCAGAGGAACTATCTAGAAACACATTTAGATCATCCGGATAAGTTTCAGGAATGTTTTCACCTAATATAGTAGGCGGGTACTGCTTACGTGCTATCTCTGCTGCATGTCAAGTGGATATAACCTTTTACAGTATTGTAGTAGGTATATTACGATATTCCTGGACGATAATTTATAAGGAAATTTCTTAGTAGCGAAATAAAAAAAATGTGGTCTATGGGCTCCACCCCCGGCCAGTCACTAATGAAGGAGCTACTCTGTTCAGCAACGTCGAGTTATATGACGCGTTATATTAACGTTATAAGTATACAAACTATTTTGAGGAAAAATATGATTGAAAATATTTCGTTCTCACACCGCACATATTGTAATTATTTAGGTAAAACAATAAATATAAACGTAACAACTCATATAGGTATATCAGTAATGACATCTCATGATGTTACTTACTTGATAGTTTATTATGGCGATGCAAGTAGAAACGTGACAAACGTCCAGTAAAATATGGAACACCCAAATACCCAGTAGAATACCTACCCTAATGACGTTCCTGAAAATATGATGTAATCCCACTAATATTATACATGTGAATGTTTGGATGGATGGATGGATGTTTGTTACTCAATCACGCCAGAACGGCTGAACGGATCTGGATGAAATTTGGCACAGAGATAGATTATAGGCTGGAATAGCACATAGGGTACTTTTTATCCCGGTAAAATGAATGGTTCCCGTGTACGAAGTTCGCCGTGACAGCTAGTAAAATATATTGTTTCAAAATAAGTTAATTCATAGTGCTGTGTACACAGACCACTATGAATTAACTTATCTTAAAACTAACGTTATATAACTTTGAACGTAAACTATATACAGCTATATGTTCTAGCTTATATAACGTTCGCTACGAATAACACAGTAACCTAATAGCCGCCAGCCGAAGACTAACCTACTCACTTGAGTCTTGTTCTGTAAGCTTCTCTTCTTAGAATTGCCGAATATAGTTGTCGTTTATTTCTAAATCGAGGCAGATTATACCGTTTACATTAACGTGCACTAGCAAATGTTTTTGTGTTGCAATTTTCTAGTGGCATGTGAGCCCGCCCGTATCTCAAGGCGCTAATGAACCGCGGGAAGAACATCGTACTAAAGACTTTGGAGTGATCTTGGGGTGGATTTTTTGAGCGCACCTTCCCTTGTTCATTAGTGTAATTAACTTATACCGTAGGTACCTATTCTTTTACAATTCCTTGCGAATCCCCGGACGTTATTAAATTACTATTCGCCTCCCGAGAATTATGGAATATATTATTAGGATTTTATACTTACTCCTACAAGATAATCAAATATGTTTTTGAGACATACTTTTTCTTAAAATGCGGAATGTGTTATTGTTTGTTTGAATTATAACATTTGGGGATATATAAGTATATATAATCTATACTAATATAATAAAGCGGTAAAGTGGTAATTTCTAAGTTTGTATGTGTGGTCTAATTTCAAGAATTACTTGTCAGATTTGAAACGTTATTTCACTGGTATGTTTCATCACGCGAACTGAACAATATCTATGGATGCGCTGAAAGAGCCACGGGCAAAAGCGGGTACTAGTATAAATTATCAGTTTGTTCATAAGCTCTAGCTACCTGCTCAGGCGAAATCGGTGAAAAAAACCAGTACAATATATAGTCGATTAATCTACACGTGGTAATTGGTAGGCATATAGGTCTAGATACGGTGCACATGTTGAATTAGGTACTGTGGAGCCGGCACGCGGCATGGACGTGCGGTGGGGTGGCGCAGGCGCCGCGGCGCCAATAAGAACCCCTCGTCTAGCCTCAAATTAATTAAAATTATTCGTTGAAAACGTCACGGATCTACCAGCCTCCGCCGCTTGTTAGTACGCCCTTGTTGCTTCGAAAACATTACATTCCAACGGATCTGTGATGAGAATTTCACCTTTAAATTCTCACAATAAATTCGTCTCGCGTCGTGTTTTGATATGGCGGTTGTATACCTACCAATTTATTTTTGTAGCTAGAGCGCCTTTAAGTTAAGGATTAAGTGTTTTGTGCTACATCGACTCTTTGGTAAAGTGTCGTGATTATTTTCACTATTAAGGAAGTATCTTTTAGTATTTTCCAAAACAATCACAAATAAAAGACGCTTTATTATGCTGGATACACTAGTACTAAGTGCTTATCTAATTCAACAGATGGCGAAGCTCGAATAAATACGAATAAGCCACTATATAGGGCGCACAACCCTAGAAAATCTACTTTAAGGGGGAAGCTCAGGTCAGGGGCGCGAAATTCAAAATGTCAATGGTTTTTATTTTTTTACGAAAAATTTGGACATCTTTACGATGTAATTTAGTGTTTTGCGATATAAGCATTCTGCATTGGTTGTCTCGATGTATTAAGTTTGCTTAAAAAAATACCTAAAGCGATACAACACCATAAAGTTAGTAAAAGTAGCGGTTATTACAAACCTTATGGTATTGTATCGGATTAGGTACTTTTTTAAGCAAACTTAATACATTGAGACATCTAATGCAGAATGTTTATATAAAACCAGTAAATGTGCTACTACAAACATTAATCAACACTCACACTGATTCAACGACCTAATAATTAGGTACAGAAAATTATATTCGTTGCAATTATATTTAGTACTGATAAAGCACTCTGGTCTCTAATGTGGTCTCACTCCAGCCTCCTAATATCTCGTACATATTTATTTTTTATATAAAATACACCGTTTCGTATGGCACTCACGATTTTGTCCAGCGATGTCGGCCAAGTGATTGCCTAGTCGTGTATGTACGACTATTTGTCGAGATTTTCAGGAGCACTTGAGAAAATGTTGATGCGAGGTCACGCAGACTACGTCGGCGCCTGCTTCCGGGGCAAGCGCAGCGCCGCCGACCGTGTGATCACCTGCACGTGCTTCTCACATTTTAAGAAACGGAGTTTTAAGTGCCCATTATTTTGTAAGCTACTTACTATTGTAGTACAAGAAATCGGATTGTCTCTGACATTTCTCTTTTTAAACATAGAACCCGGGTGGCCCGGGGGGTATTTTACTTGGGCCTAGCCTTTGGGCCTGTGCATATGCTCAAAAACAGAAGTAATTTATATTACTTGACACTGGCAAAATACCTATGGTGACGCCAAATAAAAAAAAAAGACAGCCTAATTTGGCTCTGATTGTCATTAAAGCGACTCAATGAACATCTAATCAAATAAATGAATACCGCCAGAAACACTGTAAACGCAAAGCTTGTATTATGGGTTATATACAATGGGCTAGAGGTGATCCAAGTATATCTAGATCAGAGCAAATCACGACACGATCATTCCCGACATCGGCCGAATCTGCCCGAAATCGAACACTCAACCCTCCAGTGCAGTGAGCCAAGCGGTTTAAGCTTAAACTATACTAGCTTGTAGCTTGTGTATGCGAGGGAACGGCATATTCCTATTGGGTGGTTCTCCGAAGATGATGCTATAATTTGGTTTCCCATCGAGATTCTGCTGCATTTAAATCACAGATAATAGTGCAGCGGTAAAGCATTCCTTTTGGTACCTTAAACATTAAAAAGTGGTTATAAGTGTCATCTTCTAAAATTTATATGCAAAATTAAAACTGGGTCGGGCGGGACGCTGTAGGAAAATGCCGGCAAGAAGAAATATTATAGGTATTACTCTAGGTATTTTATTGTAAGTAGATACTTACATTAGATTATGAAGCTGCCTATGGCGCATAGAATACTGTGACTCAAACTAAACTATTCTTACGTAGCATTTGTGTGTCTTCCTTCCCTCTCACACCACAGATTACATAAATACCTAAGTATGATAGTGACGTTGTTTTCTCGCTAACGTTACGATTACATTAGAAGTTCCTGCATACCATACGGTGAACGTATATATACTTTCGAACACGAACGTTTGGATCGTATGAATGTATGTATATTATGTGCAAATTAAAAGGAAATAACACACACTGTGACCCAAGTTTGTTAACATCCTCCTTGGTACTGTCAGTAGTATACAAGCAGATAATTAAAAAAAATAGCAACGAACAGCATCCGTATAAAACCTACGTATAGGATCGGTCCGCGAACGTTTTCGCCGAACCATATTGTTTGATTGTCGTTAGTGGTACGCATATGAAAAGTTACTGAGTATCGAGCAACATGAATTAGTTCCAAAGCGCTCATATCGCGCGTGAGTCCGATAGTGAACTGTAAAATTTCAATATAAATTTGTATTGGTATCTTACTATTCACTTTCGGACTCACGCGTGCGATATGAGATTGGCGTTACAGAATAGCAGTACAGGATACATAAACAAAATTGACTGATAGAATGTTTCTCGGTGGCGATACGTTTACATTAAGGGTAATTCAGAAAGGTTATGCTAAGCCATTAGCCCGGGCTATTTTAGAGTATTTGTAAACATATGAGATCAGAATTGGAATAAGTACATTTTTTTTTTCTCAAATATGGTACTGCTTCTATATGGCATATTTACATACTGACATTCCTTTCGTTGTATAAATAACGTAAGTATAATTCCAGTATTATACCATATGTAAAGTTCTCGCTTCTTATCAACAAAAGCTCGCAAAGCGTCCAAGTAAACTTCGCAGGCGAGTGAAACCGCGGAAATGGACTAGTTATAAATAAAGCGGCGTACACACATATAACGGCGCTATCGTCGCTCGCGATGTCCGCTCGTCCCGTTTTTACGCCGGAATCGTGTATGAGTTACGGAGGCCGACGCATCCGGCACCCCAGCCTTATATTATTTAATCTACGTTTCAACCAACATGAAGGTATTTCGTTGGGGACAGTTTCATAGGTCAGGACATTCTGAGGCTACCAAGATTTTTCTGAGTGCCTATTGAACTTTTAGAAGTGTACTTTAAGAACTGTACTTTTAGAAGTATACATTTTTCAGTGAGGGCCGTTTGTGTAAAGAGTTTCATATAGTCTGAACTATCATATGTCACGCATCAGCAGCTATACCTACTGGAAAGGACCGGGGCGGGGGTCACGTGAAGGTGATTCTAAATAGTGAAGATAGGTAGGTACTAAAATAGATTCAGATAGAGGTTGAGTCACAATCACATAGGTTATAGTGAATATAATGTATACTATTGTGGTACATATCGTGGTTTGTGGCTTCGTTTATTTATTCTATGCATATGATTGCAGTCAGTGTAGCGAACAGAGCAATTTGGATTACTCGATTATTGGGTTAAGCGAATTTTCCATATATTTAATTATTGGAGCGGTAACAAATTTTGGTGTTAAAACGATGGCTATAACTAATAGAAATAAAATTGCGTTCTATAGAAGGTAATTACATTGTCGTTACTAATGATAAAAAAATATATTACCAAATTATAGTAATACCAGCATCTGCCTGCCTGGATTGAACAGCCTGTAGCACTCAACCATAAGTATACTTCCTATTACCTATCCTTCACACCCTGTACTCACGAACATAAAAACCTCTATAATATTACTATAGATAATGAGAATTGCATACAAATACTGAAAGTTAAGGCGACTGCGGTGAATGACAAAATATATCTACCTATGTAGTTTTCACGCAGTTTTATACAAACAAATAACATTACATGAGACTAAGTAGTGAGTAAGTGGCGAAAACGGTCCGCAACGAGCGCTCTGGCGGGATCATTACGCTGCCAGCCGTTTGTATAAATATCTGTGGCGGAAAAAGTGGTGCCAGGATTAAGTTGCGCGTCGTACATTATGAGAACATCCGCATTATATTTCACTGAGCGCCATGAGTTATGTTTTGTTGGACCGCGCCCGCCACTGTAAACTTACTTGAATGAGGCTATGGAAAATTCCTTTGGTAAATTCTGCAAATTTTTCCACAATGACTAACTAACTACTTTTCTATATTTGAGAGCCTGTTTTTTTATATTTAACTCGATGGCGTATTTTTTTTTATATAATTGGTAAGTTCCTTATGAGGACTTACATACCTACTTACGTTATATTCAGTAGCAAAATAAGAAGCTGCTACTCTGATTATATAATTATCTCAATTCACGTCACGATATTCTGCAGTCTCATTATAAGGTTTGCATTGTAATATTGTTATCTTAACTAGCGTAAATAAAGATTATGAACAAGTGAGTACATATAACCTACTACTCTTACGATTGCCCTGTTATGTTAGAAATTATATATATAGTACCTAATTAATACGTATATATAGTAGCTACTTACATAATTATATGCTATTTCATGTGAAAAAATAATTGTCTCGCAAGAACTGGCACGCAGCCAAAATTTAATAATTTTACTCGAATGTTAATACGATCATTATGACAATTTTATTTTCTTTGATACAAAGTTATAAGTCTTAACCACAGATCACGAGAGATATGCCGTGCGGTTCAAAATGTATGGGAACTCGCTGTCTCCGCTTGGTCCCCACCACTCGCCACAAAACACATGCAATTACATAAAACCAACCAATACGAAGTCTCACACACACACGCGTGCCAATAATTCGGTGCGTGCTGCGTCGTCACCGCACACAGCGGCCGTACCACGCGACGCACCAGTTTATTCAAAGTATCGTTAGACGATCTATCCATTGCCTCGTACATTCACTCAGTAGCGAACATAGGTGGTACTTAAAGAGCCATGTATTTTGTACAAAGATAAAAAAGTCGTTGTGCTACATGAATACTAAAATAACATAATAAAGGCATTAAATATTTTTTGATTTGTTGTTTTTAATGATTTGAAAGACGAATAAATAAAATACTTAATACTGGCTGGTGAAATGAGATTCCATCTTTCGCGTAGTTCATTTTGCTGCTAGTATTTTTGCACACAACCACGGAATAACACGGCATTTAAAAAAAAAGTTAGAGCTCCGATACCGACGTGCAGTTGCAGTCGACTGACGGCGAAAACTCTATGTTAGCGTAATTTTGGCTAAAGGTGAGCGCAAGCCCACCGCTTTCATAACATATCTCCTCTAATATATCTGTGGTCTTAACCAACATATTATGTTACTAGCTGCGCCCTGCGGTGTTACCCGCGCAAAAAAATCATGTCGATCTTTTGCTCTATAAAATATTAAAACAAACCTATCCCATGGGAACCATACATTTACCGGGATAAAAAGTAGCCTATGTGCTATTCCAAACTATCTATCTCTGTGCCAAATTTCATCCAGATCCGTTCAGCCGTTCTGGCGTGATTGAGTCACAAACATCCATCCAAACTTTCACATTTATAATATTGGTATAGATTACAAAGCATTTTTAAGAAGAAAAGTCATTTGTTTTTTATTGTAAATGATAGAAAGCTTTCTATACATTTGGGGCATTACTTTCGCACTTCAAAAGGAATATTTTTTTGTTGCTATTTCCCAGTTATATTATACTCATAATGCAGGTGTTTCTTCTCACGACTTTCTTTCTCTCACACGTACCTCAGACTTGTACAACTCGGAAGCCACGTTGAGTGTGTCTCAGATTTGTTTTCTAACCTAATTATAGTGTTTTATGTTATGCGGTTGGTAAAGTAGCGGCACAAAGGGGCTGGAGCTCTGATATAATCTTAAGAGTGACATTAAGTTGGAATATTACAGGCACTATTTCTCTCGCAGATAAGGGTACTGAATTGTTTAATTTAATTTATTACAGCCCTGAGATATCTTTGTATGAAAAAATGAATTGATTGTAACGACGATACAGAATTATGAACATAAGTCGTTGCCAGACTCATCGTAGGTAATCTAATAAAAACTTTCACGCCTTAAATAAAATCATAATTATACATACTTACATCCCAAAACACAAAATCCAAATCTTGTATCTAGAAAGTCATGTATCTATTTTATAAGTGTAGTATTATTTAAATAAATATTCGTTTTAAACGAAAAAAAGACATTGTTTTAAAGCTAACACAGCAATATCGACGGCGGGTACAACAATCCCAACGCTGGCTTATTCCGCCAGCATTTATTGCCAGTTTGCGCGACAAACCCCTGCAATTGCAACAAAGATTTTAGGGTTCCACGGAATGGGTTCTTCTTATCCTACCGATGTAGCGTTACGGCTCCCCGTACAAACAAAGAGAATATATAATGCTATGTAAACACCGCTACAAAATGTAGATAAATCTTTTGAGAATATTATGCGTCTGAAAAGAAAAACGGTTATGTCTAACGTTACTCACATAAAAGACGATAAATTATACAATAAAGTGAAATCATCTGCGTATCTGTAGACACTAACATATAATCTTACACTAGCTGCTGTAATCGCAGGATTACTTTTTTTAGAAGTAGAAGATGTATTTGATAGAGCAAAATCATAATTTATTATAGTTTGCGTTACATTTGCGTACGTTATACTATAATTTAAGAATAAGGTACTTTCGTAGAATATATTACATTTTAGTAACAATGAACTAGCTCTACAATGGTTTTAAAATAACTTTAAAATAATTTTAAAACATACAATTTAAACCCCCAACTCCAGCTAGTGGATTCGATAATGATGAGCAGAATTTCTAAACCACTGAATATCGTTCGGACGTTGAAGAAAACAATTTATATGACGTTGTTTATCCTCGCCCCACACGCGCCAAGGATTGTAGAGAGCTTGCTCAGATAATTAGGAGGAGCGCTAAAGACGGCGTTAATAGATCTGTAAGATTGATGGCGGGACCACAAAGAAAAACACGAACTCATGCATCAATCTGACAACGGCGACCTTCCTGCTGAATTTTGTTTTTTTCCTGTAAGCGGGAACCTGAAAGCCTTGTAAATTAAAAAAAAAATAAGACACTTTAGTTACACTCAAACATACTGTCTAGGGGGCTCAGTACCTACGAATTTTGGCAACATCAAATACTGTTCAAATGATCCAATCACTCGATCGGTATTTGAATACGTTCTGTTCAAAAGTCATACTAAGTGCCCTGTATTTAGAGTCTTATTTTATTATTATTGGCCCTAAACACAATGCTGGAGGTATTTCTATGATGTAATTGAATTACAATTTGCGACTAACACTTGTAGATATACTCGGCGGTTGCGACCTATGTCTCCTGATGATGATGATGACAATGCGGCGTGATGTTGTCCGAGAGGGTTACAGTGATGGAAAACACTTTAACTGGATCGGTTTTTTTTAAACAAAAGTATAATTTGTTGTACTTATTATATTTTACTGCACTGGACAGTCTTCCTTAAATGCGGGTAAAATCAGACCATTAACTGCCACACTGGTACCGAACAGATAATACTTCGGCCTAGTAAGGGCTGGCAGTTTTCACACCTGAGGGTAATTTTTCAGGATTTTTCAGTTCTATTTCAACATTCAGCAAGTGTTGTTGAAAATTAGATTGTGAGAGATTATTTTTCTTAGTACAACACTGTTTAATTATTGTGTTAAATAATGGTGATTATAAAATTATTCTCTGTACATAAGTATGTAAATAATAAGGAAGCATTTTATAATGGTGTAATATAAAATAAATAAACCGAAGCTACGAACGTTTTGGGCCACCTGATAATCCCGCAGGTTTCACAAAGTGGTCGTAACACGAGAACACTTCTTGCTTGTTAAATTCTGTTCCGTGTTAGGTTTACATTAAAAAAAACTCTCATTTAAATACTAATACTATTCACAATTGTTATAAACAACATATAAAACATTATTCTAACGCGTTAATATTCTATTTCAATTACAGGATAGTATAATGAATGTAGGTATTTAGGTACTTATTATATAACTAGCTGTTACCCGCGACTTCGTCCGCGTGGTATTTAACAAAGACACAACCGTTGGGAATAGCCTCCTCGCAAGTTCTGAGCCCACGGGACGCATTGCAGGTTGTTGCTATCAACCTAAATCAAGCGCAGCGCTGCAACATTGGTTTTTTTCGTGAGATCCTATTATTTTTTCTAAAATAAAAGTAGCCTAAGTTACTCCTTTTTACACCACCTATCTGCCAGTGAAAGTCGCGTTAAAATCGGTCCAGCCATTTCAGAGATTACCCGGAACAAACAGACAGACAGACAGACAGACGGACAGACAGACAGACAAAAATTGTAAAAAATGTTGTTTTAGTATAGGTACCGAGTATACATCCAAATGCACTTAGTAGAAAGCGGTTATTTTAATATTACAAACAGACACTCCAATTTTATTTATATGTATAGATGTATAGATGTATGACAACTATGTATTCGTTTATAACATACTGTGAACTGAAACTAAACTGTCTAAATATATATATATATATATAAACATAAGGGATATTCCTCCTTCAAGTTTAGTAATATATTTAGAAATTATTTCACAGTAGACATAAACGAATATATTGTTGTCATACATAATATAGTTTTAAAGTTTAGTTTTTAGGCAAGTCAGTGTGAGAGTGTGTGTTATATTTGTTATGTTGCTATGACGGTGACGTCATGTCCCTGCAGCTTTGTTCTGTTGTCTTCTTGGACTAAATCTAAGTACATTGGTTGTTGTTTTTTTTGTAATTGGAAACATTAAACATGTCTCTATTTTTGCCATTATGCATAAAATAAACAAAAAAAAAACATTTATTCATTTAGCTTAGGTATTTCCGTTTCTGATATTCAATTGTTGTTACAATCGGAACCCCATATTTAAAAAGGTAATTATCTTCCGCATGTATATATCAAATTTGTTGGCGAAACAATTAGCTTTCCACTGGGACACATACATTAATTAAACTGAGAAACCTTCATTCGTGCAAGCTTATTTAAAGTCTTGTCCTATTGAAACGGTAAACAAGGCTCCTAATTAATAGAATCACAAAATAAACAAAATACGTGCCGTTCGCCATTAAGGGGTCGCACCGTAATCAGTCTTTGAATGTGTACCTACGTTTAAGGGTCGAAACACACATGGCAGCCTGGTACCAGATCCTGGGCTCAAATCGTTCAGACTTCTTTGTATGAGACTCGATACAGTAACGCATACTTGCTAATCAGCTTTGTGTTTGTAATTTAATTTGGAGTTTCATACAAAGAATTCTGACCCACTTGAGCTGAGGCGATGCTAAGCTGGTGCCGCTGGGCTCACCGCCAGGTTTTCATCCCGAGGATTGATCCTATTCGATCTACTTATGTCCATTTATGTATGCTTCAGTTAGATTGGTATGCAAAGATGTTAGTAGCAGATGAGTAACATAAGCTTGGCCAGGTTAAAAAAAAAAAAAATTTGGCCAGATTAGTTGCGCGCTATGGTATCACGTCGGCGAGCAAGTTGCACTATAGAGTTGACACTGGCATTGTGTGGCGCAGTGTATCAAAACTGTGCGCGTCCCAGTGTGGCTATTCGCATGCTTAATATCAATCGCCTTGTGATCTGCTCGCAATGCACTACTGACACACAGTACTACACACGCGAATAACGCATGTATATTGTGAGCTAACATGCTTTTTTTTTCATGCCTCAAGCATGAAAAAAAAAGCATGTTACTTACGCATAAGACGTCCGCCCAAGGTTGTATGTAGCTGGTTGTAACAAAATCTATGTAAAAATATTATGAAACCGTTACAGTAATGTCGGCCGAAATTGCGTTGAGATAACGGATTTTTCTCAATCGCCGTGCCACGGGGAAGATTTGTCAAAATTTGTCTGCGTAATAAATTTCACCGCTCGCCAATTATTTATGCCGTGACAGGAAACTGAGACTCGCCTCTGGAGTACGTTTTAATTTATGGACACTTTAGTCCTCGAGATTGTACCATATTTCTTAAAAAATGAATTTCGAATGCGAATTCATAAGTTTTATTTTTAAGTAGCTATTACAATATATTATGGTATATTTTACACCGTCACGCTTGTACTCCCAGAGGGTTTTGGCCAGAGACGTACTGCTACGTACGCCCATTTGGTCATGGTGTTTTAATTCCAATCCCTACTTTTGATGTGCGAGGGATTCGGGCAATAGACCACTACGCTGGCCCAGTTCGGCTTGACAAACAACAAACGGCTTTCGAAAGACGTACAGGTCACGCCGTTTGCCTTCACCGTACAGAAAGTGTTAATCCCTATTGAAAATGAGATTTGCACATGAAATCCGAAAATCGCACCGGTGCGAGCCGGATTTGTTGTTGCCAAATGCGCCGGCCGAGTCGCAAGTGCAGCGTTATCGAAACAGCGATCACAGGTGATGACGTTGCGATAAACGTTTATTAAATTATATTAAAGTAAACGAATATTAAGGAACATGAATGAATATTACAACTATAGAATAAGAACATGTAGTCGTATTGAGTGTGAATCAAAATTATGTTTCGAATCCATTCGGACTAAGTACTTATTAGTATTTTATGATTTACAAATAAAAGAAAAATATACCGGCTTATGTAAAAATATGTTTGTATGTGTATATTATGTACGTTTGAAAAAGACGAGTCTTCTCAGTAATTCAGAATATTCTGAAAATAATAAGTTAATTTGTTTAGGCCGGTGAAAGGCTGGTTTCCTTTTCTTATCATTTTTAAGCTGCCTATCAGGGTAGAATTGCAGGAAGGGGATGTGAACGTAAACACATTGCAGTGAGCTCTAAGTTTCTCGGACGTATTTATTTAAAAATATGACCATTAGCAGTCAAATATTTTGTTTGCTCATTTCAAATGGGTAGATCGAAATGTATACCAATATAAAGCAACCACGATCCCTTTATCATGGCAGTAGCTATAAGAAAACTATGCTACATAAATATTTACTGTAATATTGATCCACGTTTTCCTTATGAGGGGTGGATGTAATCGCGTACAGGTACACTCTGCGTAAATGACCTTTTTTTGTTTTCCCTCATTTCGGTTCTCAGGTGGAGCTTACATTGTTTCTTAGAGAAAAAAATCGTCCCGAGTTGCCGAGATACGTGAGGAATCATAACACTGAATCACCACTCTCGCCAGTGCAAAAGGGCGCGCTCCTGCCCATGCGGTACTTCATCGTGGAATTATGACTTTGGTACGTGCCCGATATTTCGGATGAGATAAGAATGAATACCGTTTTATGTGTATTCGTGTCACAGCAGACAAAATTACTGTGAATGATATTACACCGACCTTCTGAATGTCCAACTTTTCCCGGCTGCGTGCACTGAGGAGACCACTTCAAACAATTTCGCTGCTCAACTTTCTCGGTATGAAATGCTTAATTTACACATTACTACGTAGGTATGAAGTGAACGTATGTGTAAATTAAGCAATGAAACGTGCGCTAATTCTATTGCGAAGTTTACATTACAAAGGCATTGTTAAACTTAAAATCAGTTATATTTTATGCATGAATATCTACAATACAAGCTATTTAAATTAGGTTCAGAAAATAATTGTGTCAATTATTTTTAGAAGTGAAATTTGTATATTAGTTATTTTTCGTTTTCTTGCTTATTCCACACTTGTTGGTATGAAATAGTTATCCGACGGAATCCCACTTGTATCTACAGCTGCGCACTTAATCAGTTTTTAATGAGTTAACTGGCTTAACTCCTTCAAAGTTTAAGCCTCAAGGGAAGTGTCCAGTCGACAAGGTACTTAAGTAAACTCCTCTTCAGGATACGAAACATTTTTGCTCCGAGGTCGGGTAGGTATTGAATCAAAGATGCCTCGGGGATATATTACCGATCTAACAGCAATTTTATCTTATACCAACCAATAAATATATCGGTATATTTTACGCTGTAGCTGGGTCATTTTGTGAACAAATTATATTGAAATAAATGTATTGGGGTGGCCTAATTTAGTGAGCTGTTCGTTTGATAGGCTGTAACTATGTTAGTTTTAGTTGCTAGTTTATTCGTTGCACATTTATCTTGTTGACTAAATACACCAATCGTGTATGTAATCGTTCCCGTCCTACATATTTTATAAAGACCGAAAAATGGTAAAAATATATATAAAAAGAATAAAATAAATAAACGAGTTTTATGAAAGCAGTTTATACACACAATTATTATGCAACCTGTCGTTTTAGTTCTCATATTCTTTCATATAAAATTCCATATACGCGAGAATGTTTGACAATATATTTATCATTTGATATGAAAGCAAACGTAAAACTTTAACATTGAGGGAGACAGGCCCATCATACGAAACTGATGTAAGAAGAGCTCTATTTTTCATTTCAGCTCGGAATATAAATAAACAGTCACAAGGAGAGCGCTAACAAAAGGAATTTGAGTTTCGTACTTTCAAATTTGAATATTTAATTTATACCGGGCTTAAAATTCATACAGCCGGCGATTTAAAATTGTATCTTGGCTGTGGGTGACTCTACTGAAATGGCTTCGTCTCTGTTTATTGTTAGTTTGTTCGGTGAATAAGTTAGATAAGCGGAGAGAGGGGCAGTGGTTCTACTCGTACCGCAGTAAACAAGTGGATTTAATGGTTATGTAGTAGTCGGTGGTGCTAAGTGAAAATGAAAGTGTTTCCCGGGAGCTCCCGTTAACTCCTCGGTATTATGACGAAAATTCTTGAGTTCCCGTGTCCTCCGCCGTTAGTGACCTGACTACACAGCTTTTACGATATTGTTACGTTCATCGCCCTTTTACATTACGGCAATGGCCTGTATTGGTCTATTTTGCGGTTGCTGATCGCTTCTACCCCAAGGATGAGTTGTGACAATGTTTTAGGGATGTTCGATAGTGTTTAATACGACAGTGTGGTTAGGACCTATTTGTATTGTAGCATAGAATGGAATGAGTTACCTCTACCAAACTACACTTGATTTTATGACTCTTCATCGATTACACATTTTTCTCAGGCAAGTGTTCCACCAGTTGGACCATTATTATCCTTTAGTATTCATATATATAGGACGCCCTAGATTTATGTCGTAGACAAGTATGATAATATCCCCTTTTCACAGATCCATTGTTATCTCAAAATAAGTTCAACATCGTGACAATCTCACATGATTGAATAAAAGACAATCGTGTGATTAAATATGAAACATTTCGCACGCATAATATTTTGTTCTCGGATTTTTTATTTTTTTAAATCTTTTTTAATGATGTCGCACAGATAATGAAAAAATAAAGCCAATGTAAATTAAAATAAACACCATTAAGCTGATGTGTACTGCAGTGTTCAAACGTATTTTGTCTCGTCGTATATAGTTTTTAGCGGCGACCTTAAATTATTTAGAATTACAACTGAAACATGCGGTAATCATTTTGAAATGGATACATAATAAATAAATAAGTAAGTACCAAGTTTCAGAGTTTCAAGTAAAATATTTACATTGCTATAGACGTTTCTATCAGTATAAATCCAAGACAAAGTACTACTGGTAATATTATTTGTGAACAGAGATTGTTGCAAACAAGTCCCCTGGGGTGCTCTCGTGGCTTGTAGTTCCCCTCAATATTACGTAGTTTCGATTTTAAAAGCTTGTGTCATGAACGTTGGTGGCAATATTAGCATAATATAAGTAGGTACTTCTTTCTTACATTAATATGAAATAAAAACTAATTTAAACTAAAAACCGCTAGCTTCGATATTGTCATGGAAATTATGAAAATCTTCACTATGGTCGAAATTTTTTTTGATGTTGAATTTCAAGATACCGACCTTTTTGAGTGCAGAGGATCTTTTGGAAATAGAATGTTAAGTATATATAAAAACCTAAATATGCTACAAAATGACTGTTACTTATAAAAACTCTTATCTTACCGTATAAAGGAATGACTCTTCTTTTAAGTCGTGACGCTCTTGTCAGAGCGGTCGTGGTCGTCATGTTTTGGTTTTGGGACTGATGTTGCTTGCCTCACGAAGTCTCGCCATCTCTCCCTGCCATCCTGGTGTATTTATGCAGGTGGCCACCAATGGCAGACTTAATCTGGTCGGTCCATCGCATGGGCGCCCTTTCACGTGGTCTATTAAAGGAATGACTAAGTTATATGAATTAATGCTTACTGGTGCCTACCCTACATGAAATATAGGCAGGGTGATGTGTTTATACGGTTGTACATCAACATACATAGTTCATACATTCAGCACATTATTGGATGAAATCTACAGCCTTTCAAAATCGCAAGCCTATGTTCCATTGAATTGGCTCAAGCAAGGTAGGTACTCGTATATTTATTTTTCGTTTCAATAAACTCATAAAATAAACATAAGACGAGTAGAAGAAAAGTTGTCTGTGCATACAATTATGTCGAATATATATCCTGATATTAAAACAGCGGAGTATGTAAGTTTTCACTTCAGTAAATTGACTTCCGGTGTAGCGCTTCCTTCCCCTTCAGTGCTAGAACTTTGTTGGGCGTACATACCTATAGCAATGGTGACGTTATTTTTACCAGGAAGTGAAAGAAATGGTAGGATCTTAGAACGTTACGGAGTTTACTTAAAAAGATACCAACCATAACTTTTTCAGAAAAAGAATGTTATATAAAAATGATGATTATACCTATCATAAAAACTGGCTAGATGCAAGTTGGGTATGCATATTGAGGGTTCCAAATTATAGGGTTTGTAACGGCGAAAGGATGTATATTGGTAACTGGGTCGATGAAGTGTAATTAACCGTAAAAATAAAGCATCAATAGCACAGACTTGCTAGAATATTCAGACAATACAAGACCTGCTCTACATGTGAAGACTGAAAACTCTGGTCTAGCATGTAGACACACGCACTCACGCACACATATAAAACAACTATGTCCAGAACATCACAGTCAATCCCGCTAGACGTTACGTCTGAACTTCTAAACAAGTCGTGATCAATAATAAAATTGAAATTGAAATAATTTGGGCATCGCTTTAATATCCTAAGCTGGCAGCTGATATAGCCGTTTATTGTATGGTAATATGAATGACCGGAGTGTCTTCAATATTATCATAGCGTAGCCGTTCCCTTCCTAGCTCTAATTGCATGTTTATGCAAATCCGTATTCCCGTCTTTACTATCTGCTTGATATTGCATTCCCATCATTTTTGTCCTCTATATTATGTCCTCGTATCGGCTGAGGCACAGGTATTCTGCACAGTATTGGAATTTTATAGCCTTTGACATTCTCATATAAGATAACTTGAGTGTGTTTTATGCATTTAATAAAATATTATTTAAAATTATTATTCCTAGCTGTTGCTTACAACTCCGTGCACAAGATTTTTTTTCTCGTAATATGATAATGTATTAAAAATAAGTATTGACCTAATAAGTTGACTTAACTTAACTTTTTAAAACATTACCTGTGGCTAAGCTAATTACCTAATAAATTTGATTTCTTTTGTTGAATGTCGTTGTGAGCAGACTCATAATGGTTAAGGTATTTCTCAAGGAAGCAAAACGACCTTAATTCAAAAATCTTTTGGTGTTCTTTGCTTTTAATGAAAAGCTGAATATACCATCTGCTTTTTAAATACACATTCATATTCCAAGCTCAAGAGTGTCATTAAAGTTCAAATTACAAAGTTTTTTTTCGGTGAGTACGCCCTGAATATACTGCGGAGCTGCGAGAGCCCCACACCGGCGATGTACTCGAAATGTGCGGCATTTTTAACCGAGTGCATATTTGAATTTAAGTCGTGTTACTGAGAGTGGTATAATCCCAGTTTATAAGAGTTAGTGCTATTACCGTCCGCCGGAGACGGCAACGCTTACACTTGGAGGTTTTTAAAGGATTAAAAGCAGCCCTGCCTGAGCATCAGCGCTGACCTAATTTTTTATGAAAATATTACCGACTTCCATCCTCATTAAAACCAAATAGGACACGGATACGGGGCAGAAGTTTAATATTAAAATTGTTCACGTCAAGAAGTTAAAAGCTTACAAGTGCTTATTGTCTTTCAACGTGTTGTGACTTTAAATGAAGCGAAAGAAATTTGGATTCAAATAACATATTGAAATGTTATTTGAATAATAATGTAATTTTCTTTATATCTTTAGTTTGTAAATATTTCAGTTATTTTCATTGTAGTTATTTTACATAATAAACCATTTTAACAAGTCTTATTTTGGGTACACATTGTACATACACACCCTCTGCCGTTTTTGGAGATCAATATATCTTTCTACATTTGGTTCTCATTCAATGATTTAATACCCCTGAGGATTTGGAGCGATATATAAATACAATATCGCTCCAAATAAAAATATAATATCTATATCAGTGATTTCAATTTACAATAAAAATATATATTCGCGCTCAGAGCATTTATCGAGTATCCGACAACACACGTCTAATTTGAAATAAGCAGTGGCTGTGAGCGTATTGATTCCCTGCCAACTGTTCTACTACCTAACAAATAAGCTAAAA
The DNA here is from genome assembly GCA_905333125.1 of Pheosia tremula. Taxonomy (NCBI): domain Eukaryota; kingdom Metazoa; phylum Arthropoda; class Insecta; order Lepidoptera; family Notodontidae; genus Pheosia; species Pheosia tremula. The sequence goes on along the minus strand of HG995404.1, from coordinate 4,295,792 downwards.
TTTTACCTCATTTCTGCTCGCACAAATCATTCGAACATACATTATAGACTGTGTATGGTACCTGTTTTATATAATAATTAAACGTGCGGTTCATTTGCCGACCACTTTATCAATACGATAGCCTGGGGCATCAGGGTGATGTTGACCACGCTATAATTAGGTATGTAGGTAGGTATATATATGAACAATATTTTAGTCGCATGTACCAATACGGTGGAACTCAATTTATTTGTATTTGTATTTTTTGTTCATGGAATATTTTTGGCAAATATAGTCGTAGGCGACATTATTTTCGGCACGGAAGCCAAATCTGCCGATTTTGGACTGTTTATATCTGTCCGCAAATAACAACTTTAGAACGGATTGTGATGAAACAGTGTACGTATGGAATAGCTTATAAATCGTGCTTTTAATCCTGGGAAATGGATCTCAATATTTGCCATAGTATACACAGATCAGTGTATACGACCGATTTTTTATCCCAGGATAATGGCGGATTTCCCTGGGTAGTCATAGAACCAAAGTCCACACGTAAGAGCATAAGTCGCACGCACAGCTACTTAAAAATAAATAAAATTATGTGAAGATCGGAAGTCACGCGGTTGTCGCGGCTTAATTTGAAAAAATATTAGCATAGCAACAGCGCTTGTTCATTACGTAAAATCCAAACGTAGCTTTCTTACTCTGGGCACACCTATTCCCAAGACTATAATCCACTTAGTGGGAACTTTTAGGATGGCTCTATACATTCCGGTTGCATAATATTCTTTCCGCAGGTGCACTTGTGCTTAATTTTTGCTAATTCATTATTAGAGAGTTTTTTTGCCTTCAACTGAGTTCACTATAGACTTTAATTGGAATGGGAAAATATACGAATATATTAATAATAGTTATCATACAATATTCTAATACAAAATATGTAATAATGATACTTCATTTATGGGCAAAAAATCCTTTTAATAATACAAAATGAGGTTAATTGCTGGGTACAGCTTTTTTCAGTAAAGCTTCGCACCGCTTTGATATTTCTTCCTTTGAAACGGACATCACTGCTTTATTTTTCCCTGTAAACCTATTCAGGGCAGGTCAGCGATGGCATTTCACTTTTTATTGAATGTAGCAAACTCAAAAAGACTAGGTGAAGTACCCGTACCATTCCGTCGAAGAGCTGTAACCGTCATATTTATAGCAAAAAATGGATTCATTCACAAGTCTGCTGCTCAAGTCTTTTTTTCAGAAGGACACTGCTTTGTGATGCATTTGTAATTGGGCAAAGTCGTTTGTGAAGTTAGATGTCTTTGTTACTACACAACCCTTTATTAAGCTTGTTTTCATGCAGAACCTCATTTTATAATGTATAGTAAGGAGAAAAAATATTAAAGTTGCACAGTACACGGGCTTGTTTGTCGTTGGGGCGGGCGGCAGCGGCGGCGGCGGCGGCGGCGGGGCGGCGGGGCGGCGGGGCGCTTATATTGCAATGCCTTCGGTAACCTCGCACTGTGTCAATATTGCATATTAACTTTTTGTTAAAGATTACTAACTGTGTGCTTAACTTGTAAAGGGCGTAGATTTTTTTGTACATCAGACCAGTCGACTAACGAAAGCTTTATTAAAAGATCCATGAAATTGAACAAGCAGTGCAGGCGGCCTTGGTTTCAGATTTCAAAGCCAATATTCTTGATTCTCCCCTTATGCTGGACATGACATGTAAAGCAAAGTATGATTGCAATAAGATTAATGTCGATGAAAATATATATTTTTATTATAAGTGCAACAAAACATACTTGAACGAAACTTTAAGGAATTAAATCTATTTATGATTCCCGAAGCGCAGTAAACTTAACCGTGCTTATCATAGTAATGGTGATTGATACTCAAAAGTATCTATGTCACACCCCCGCGGGATGAGTGTGAACATTAACTAGCAAAATACCTTCTAGTGCAAGTTGTATAGTAAATTTTCGGCTGTGCCCCGGTGGGTAGATTCACAGAATACCTAATGTACTCGGTAGAATCCCAAAGCTGCGATGTTGGCAGACCTCTTTCGACCGCCAAATTAAAAGTGCTATACATACAACAGGTACGGTGGGTGTGTGGGTAGCCGTGGAACGTTTTATGTTTCGCAGCGCAGAGTAGGAATACACTGGTGTGTACGACGTCCCTCGCAATTGACTTCAAATTTGTTAAAGCTTAATTGTATTAGTTCGAATTTATTTGGTAGCGTAAATTAAACGGTCATTTGATATTCTTGACATTGGTGGGTATATGTTGATGTTGACTAGCAATTGCAATAAATAAATTAATGTCGCCAGATAAATATATTAAATGTATGGTCCTGAAAATTAGCAAAGAATATTATGGATATCGAAAAATGTACTGAGGGCGATCATAGTAAGGGGAATACTACGTTTTTTGTTTAAATAGGCCCAGGTGTGAATTTTACTTGAAACCTACTGGTGCACTGAATCAGACAGCCTACGCTTAATCAAACTACTAAAAAGAACAAACACAATAAGAATTATCCACTTTCAAATTGTCAACAGGATAGGTATATCCGAGCTGGCTTACTCTAGCTCTGGGTTGGAAAAGTACTATCAGCTAATTGTTACACATATATATAATTTAATTCTAAAAGTACCTTCTCCGTGCTCACGTTAAGCCGATGGTACGAGCCAGTGTCATTGAATGAAATGGAACGACATTAATCGTTAGGGCAAATAGAAGGTAGTAGAGGCCTTTCGGCCCCCTTATAAAAACTTCCGACGTAATGAAATTGGGGATTTAGTGATGACGTCAAGCAACCCTCGATCATCATAATCCTCCCCACAAGCACTGTCTATTATTGGACCATGCTTGTGTAGGCTTCACGTGCCCTCAAAAAGTTTAAAATTGTAAACCGTATTTTGAACGCAATGTAGGTAGGTGGTAGAAGTTTTGTAAATATATTTCATAGATGATTGTTTAATTGCAATAATATATTAATGAAATGAAAAAAGTTTATTCGACACAGACACGAAGATACACAAATGGGTACATTTACATGAAAAAGTAGAAGTAAAGAACACACAAAGATACACAAATAGGCACATACATTAAGAAGTGAGGAACATAAAGTAGGTATTGTGGATCTCAGTGTGAGCTGTGCCGAAAGGCGTTTGGCTCAGCATGAGCTGGTGGGGAACGGATTCTCCTCCAGCGCTGATTTTCAGCCAAAGCCTCCTCAGTAGGACATTAATCATATCGCTTGGTAACCAAACTCAGACGCAATCGCAGATACACACAATAAATGTATAAAGTATAGAATAGAAATAAAAGTAATAGAATAGAAAGATACATATAACGTGTTGCATATTATGGTAATAAAAAAAAATAAAATATAATATGCATATAAGTAGGTGCTTATAATAAATACACCATACAATCATTTTATTGTATGAAATATGCAATCAATATGAAGTACCAAGACGAGACTATAGTTCGAGTTCTTGCGATAGATAATAGATATCTTCGGATTATTCGCAACAGACCGGACGCAAAAAGCTTTGCGGCTAAATCCCTATCCCTTGCAATCAGCTCGCGAATTAAAAAGAGAAGTTTCTCGAAGAAAATTCGAACTGAGTGTGGAATTTCACCGGAAGGCTACCGGAAGCGGGTTCCGCAATCGAGGGGAAAAGTAGCTCGCTCCGGGACGCTTTGACCAACCATTCGTGTTACTGCCTTTCACAGATTTTCTGTTTAAAGAGTTTTTTCAATCGTAAACATTTCTTATATTACACCAAGTCAAATACTAGTTCGGAGGCCAATTGATATTGGTTTTATCAAAACAAGAGGAATTCAGGTCATAGTTACGTCAGGTCGGTTATGACAGGGACCGGAGAGAATGATTTAAATTAAAGAAAATGTTTTGACTACACAAAGCGTTAATATAAAATACTAAAATTGTATTGCTATTTACTATAGTGTATTTGGATTACATTTAAAACGTAAAAACCATTGAACTGGCATAGATTACGCAACCCATAGAGCTCAGATGGATTAACAGAGCAAGATTCTCTTATTAGAGATCAAGGTTTGGATATGCGGGATAGAGATGTTGACGGATTTGACGGCAGAAGGCGCTGGCTCGTGCGGATTCCAATCTACCGTCAAACGAGACGAAACGCGGCACTCCGCCGCCCCACCGGCTCCCCATCCTGCCCCACCCATTGCCTGGTGCCTAGAGATGAGCTGGCCCGGATTTATTTCCGGATTTGGATTCAAAAGGACATTCAAATACGATCGAAACGATACGATACGATAAAAAAAATAGGTTCGCAATGATACCTTAACCTGAGGACATTACTTTTTATAGGTGACTAGCTTCTACCCGCGGCCCTGCCCGCGCCCGACCCGACCCGATTAAACATAGCACTCGAGCATAATTTAGCGTACCATTAGTGAAAGATTTTTTAGAATCGGACTGGTAGATCCGGTGATTACCACTAACATTCAAACTGACAAACCAACAATATTTATCTTTTCATAATATTAGAATCGATTTAGGATCAGCCGGATACACAACAATGATTTTATGTCTGCGGACACATATCCAACCCATTGGCCCCAGTCCCCACCTCTACCGGCTCCGTCGGTTCATTATGCAGCCGCCCACGCCGCGCGCCAATCAAATAGCATCGCGGGATATTGCCGCCTCGCTAGGGATTTCAACGATGTTTGTCGATTACTCGGAATCTCTGTTGTTTAGTTTCCCTATTCGTGTATATTATGTACGCTTACCTACATATAGTTAAAATTGTGTACGGTAAACTCCCCGGAGCTATAATTAGCGCTGGCGAAAACTGTTGCATATTGATGATTAACTGAACCAAAATGATTTGTGTTATTACATGATATGCGATTACTGTTGTCTTATTTGATAATGTTAGTTCAGTAGTTTAAAACAAACATCCTTATTGTTTATTGTAGCACACTTATACACTATAATATAAGCTTTAATTATATCATACAGAACTAACAAGTAGATGAAATAATTTATCAAATAAGTTGAGCAACCATATAAAGCATACTTTATGAAAATAAAAGCTCCTGAAAAACTGCCAGACATTACCTATTACCACATTAATATGTCGAACACACCTACTATCTAGTTTGCTAAGCTTATTTAGGTTTGTCCTAAGTTTAATATATCGCACTGTATGACAGAAGAAGAAGTTTATCGATATCCGATAGCACCGCATACCAATACCAAGCGCATCTCTACCAATATTACCTGTTCCTAGCATAAAGAATAATCCGGGTTGGTCGTCATTGTGGGTTGCACAGACGACAGAAAGCCTCATGGATCGTACAATGTCTATGGTCGGGCAAGTCAGCTGTGGCTAAGGATTTTTTTATTGCAGCCGACAGAAGACCCAGTGAATGATAATGCGTTCGGTCGCGGTCGTGGCGAGCCGGCAGCGTATCTGATAAGTTATTTCCGTTACTGCGGGACAAGTCATGCCGGATGCATGATCTGTGCGACTCGTTTACGACTAAGGTGCAGCGTTTTAAACTTTTTTTTTAGTGCGTCACGAGGTTTATTTTGAGACAGTAGGAGGGAGAATTTAAACATGATAATAGTCCATTGCTTAAAGTTGATGGCATTTATTTTACTCTTTGAAGTTATTGATCACACCAGTCTACACTCTGATATCAGTTAATTATAGTAATACATCGTATTTGAATTTATTGAAGAATCATAGTCATCATTGGGACATTAAAATATCTATTATTATTATCATCATCTTCCATATATATATATATATATATAAAACAAAGTCGTGTTCGTTCCACCATTTATAACTCAAGAACGGATGGGCTGATTTATATGAACTTCAATTCGTGAATTTGTTTTCGCCCCATATAGCAAGAATAACTACTAAAATATGGGTAAAATTCACAAAAATATAATAATAAAGATAACTCATTTTCTCATACATTTGATTCTGCCGGCGGCGGTACGAAGTAGTTATTAATGTCAAAGTCAAAGTCAAATAGTTTATTTCGTAGTTAATAAACCATTAATGGATTCAAGCTAACTGTTATCCTATTAGGTTTTAAAGTGTTTATCGAAATGTGAACGTATCTTAATTGGAGTCGCTCGTAATCAAAACGTAAGCGCCATAAACCAGTTTGAATAGTTATGTGTGGTAACAATAGTTCAATCTTTATTGTCACATATTGGGGCTATTGGGGACTGGCATTATGGAGGCACAGTGGTCGCGGCGCCACGCGGCTTAGAATGGACTTCACATCACATTACTTCGCTCATAGGGCTACCTCTACGTCACACAAGTTATTAAAATATATATAAAAAAATACAATTAATAGCAAGCACAAATTCTAAATATGTCAGTACTTTAATTTATTCCAAAAAAAAAAGATCGTCGCGTCGTGACTCTACATCTACATTATAGCAACATTGTATGTTGTATAGTAGTATAATATGATGAACTATTCTACAATGTACATAGACTTAATATTAATAAAGTGGGATACTAGCTTACATGTACTACATAAAGTTCAGTAACATGGGTCACGAAAACATTTTACCTCAAAAACATTGTTTACGCGATGTGTATCTCTGTGGCCGCTGTCCGTCAAACTGCGAAATATTGCTTGATACTAAAACGTGTCTTGAATACCAGAGTCCAACATAATATACTCAAAGGCTACACGGTCGTATCAACCACGCAAAAGAGAGAGATAGAGCTAAGAGAAAAAGAGATGCAGTAGGCGTGCATGTAATTTTTCATATAGCTTTGTATTTTTCTGCTGTAACTAAAGTAAATATTTAAATGTCCTGTTGCTGCTGCTACAACTGCATAGATCTCTCACTCCATTTTGGAAATACTTTTAATTTAGAAACTTAGATAAGTTCAATTTTACACAGTAGTAAAATGCGCTAACTTCATGTCACGCTCAGTAATTATAGAGTTTGAAGTTACGTGATAAGAAGTCTAAAATTATATTTTTTATTTAATAACATCTCAGTAAAACTAGTCACTAAACGTACCATCGAAAAAACAATAATATATCTTTGTCTGCGCGTAGTGTCTATACAGCTTCTACAAGTATATTTGGGCATTAAAAAAGTTAGTTATAAATTCATATTCAGTAGGTAGGTAGTTATTCAATATATTAATATCATTATTATATTCTCAAATATTTGGAGTAGGTATCTACTTCCACATTGATGTAAACCGGAGATAAACACAACAGTAGGTATTTTGCTCACATCATCGTCCTCGGGCTACACTTGTTTTAAGCTAACATATAAATGAGGGTAATAAAAGTAACATTTTCAAAAAGCATGACATCCCTGGGGAGTGCGCCCTAGCAGTAAGCAACCCTTACAGCAGCAGACATTCCAACACAATTTCCCTTTTAACTCGGACTCTGCGGCCGGTGTTTATCAATGGTATGATCTCACGGTCCAGCCTCACACAAGTAGTTTATTTATTTAGCATATTACAGGTACAAGTCAGTCGGCCATCCTGCCCATCCTGTTACTTTTTTTTGAACGTAAGAGACTGTGTAGGCGTTAATATAAAGTTGTTGTTTACATCAGTTGGGAGGCTGCGTTACTTATTTAGAAGTACCACGATATAAAGATGAGATGAGATGAGATTGTAGCAGGATTTCTAAAATTATATAGGTATTTATTCAATAATGAATATAACAGGAATTCCGTTAGAGGCACGCTTTGAACTAAACAAATAACAACATGTAACTACGAGTAACTCTGAACAGTTTCTACACCTCACGGGCGAGTGAACAATCAAACACCAACGTGCTCTACCCTACAGGCTGGGCCTCCGTTGTGTGCGTCACATCCTGTTCCTGACTCACATGCTGTGTATGTGTACACACATACATGTTACCAACACATGCGCATCGCAAGACATGTATTAACCTGTCGATTCAACCTTGTGCCTTCGTCGTCGTGGTTTATCAGTATGCAAACGAGCTTTTGTGGCGATATCACTGAGTCACATGATTAAACACTAGATATACTACCATCTCAACAGTTGATCAGAGTAGGTACTGTCTGATACATGGAAGTACCTATTATATTTTAAAAGATTTACCCCCGATGAAATAGACGTTTTATAAATTTATCAAACGTCATATAGTATTGTAGCACAAGAGTTTTGCTTTGCGCAGTACTATATAACGTTTGATAATGTTATAAAATGTCTATAAATTCAAGGAACAGTGTGTAAAAATTGTACGTCGAAATGAAACTGTGACGAAATATAATTTTAGTAGGTATACCAAACGAGGTTACGCATGTGGCTTATTATCTTAATCGATGGATAGTCTGTATTTCGAATTCGTTTGATGTTAAGTATACGGGTAAAATATAAAAGGGTTAGATACGTATATCTGTACCTTAAAAAAAGCAAAGTCTTAGTATGTGGGACTAACTTATAGCAACAGAAGTTAAAAAAATATATGGATTTTTTTATTGCCGTAGTCTTGTCATATTATACATAAATAGATTATTATTTGTCTGATTTGCAAAAATAATTATTCAATTTTAACACGATCTCATAAATATAAAACAGACGCTCTAATCTAATCAAGTTTTGTAATAGACTCGTGACTTATTCAAGTCGAAACATGTTAGTGCCTGTGCTATGTTTGTTATCACATTAAGTACATTATCATAACGGCTTTAATTCGGCATAAAATGATGATACATACTGTAAAAAGTATGTTCATTTTTAAAATATACAGATATTAAAAAGCCTTATATTTCGCCTAAGATCTGGGAATTACTGAAAGATTCGTCTCCAGTCCATTTTATGTTATCATAATACATAAAGTTGCTGCGTTCGTCTGGTAAAAATATTTACTTGTTTGGATCGGTCAAATAATTAAATATAAGATGCATCATAGAGACGCATCATAATTAAAAATATAGCCCTATAAAAAAAACCGTAGTAGGTTCATACAATATTTGAATTAGGGAATTCGATATGCAAAGATAACATTTACAACCAAAGATAATATGTTAATACATATAGATAATTTATATTCTCTGATTATATAATCAATAGTACTGCGAGCTTCTTTGTTTAAAAAATGGAACACCATTACTCATTTACTTTTATTTCTATTTACTCACTTGCATAATAAATGAATATGCACACTAACACATTTATTCGATACATAAACGTAATGTTTATGAACATGACCTATTTTCAACCTCATAAAATATTTTACACAAATTTTAGTTAAATCTTATATGTTTATAGGATTTTAAAGTGTCTAGTCTGCGACTAATCTAGGACTATTGAGATGTGACGTGCATTTTAAAATCTGCGTTGAACGCACCTGTGAGGAGTGGGCGTTATTATGTGAATCATTTACATCGCAAGTTGCGTCGGGTCAATTTGAGAGAGCGCATACTAGTAACCAGCTCCCAGAGCTCCTGAGTAAACTGGCTGACTCGGGACGAATACGAATTATGAAATTAATTTGATTGACCTATTGCTGAAATAGGGATTTCCGATGTTGATTTTACGCAAATTGACGACCCTATTGGCTCAGTTGGTAATGATCGTGCTTTCAGCACCAAATGCTGGGTTCGAAACCCAGTGGGGAAAACTTGTCTGCGGTTTTGTATATTCCGTTGCAAGTCTTTACTTATGTATGGGTACTTGCTGAGCTGAGCGAGCAGAAACAACAAATTATTTATAGTTTTATTCCAGCTGAGCTAGTGAAGTTTTGTGTAAATAGTAGTAGTACAATTTGTATGCCAGCGCAAATATTTAACTAACAATTCAGTGTATAAACGGTCACCGGTGGCCTGTGCCCGCGGCGCTCGAGGTGCCAATGTTAGTCGAGCTGCCTCTAAATTGTTTATTATTTAATCCATCAGGTTCTCCTTCCAATATGGCATCATCAGCTCACTATTCATATAAAAATTATAAATAAAACGTGCGCGCTAGACAAATTTAAAATTAGCTGCAACCTTCAAATAAAGTTTACCTTTACATATATATAAAAAAAATGAATATTCAGCTAACTATACTAACGATATATAGGAAGTTTTTATTAGTTTCCGTATGAAAAAAAAACATATGAATTATAGTTTAGAGCAGGAATGCGTATTATTTCCCGCCGGTACATTGTTCGGCGAGGTGGGGCCGGCCGCGGTGGGCGGCTGCGGCGCGCCAGAAGTTCACTTACGTAAAATTTGTGAACTATCCGACACTGGCCACGCGTGAAGTATTCAGTATATATGCACATTGTCTAAATTGGAATGTGACTAACGGGCTACACGCTGCACTTACGATTGCAGAAGCGCAATACACGTACAATTGGGTTCATATTTTACTATTTACTCAAATTTCTCTATACTTTTTTTATTCATTTTTGATCTCCCATTTTCTATTTCTAGTTGCAAAATACTTGGGTTTATGACTTGATTCATTATAATAGTAGATTTAAAAGCTTTCTTTGATATAGCTCTATTATCTTATAGGCTCTTAAGTAGAGTGGTAAAAGGTATCATATATTTTACAGATTAATCATATTAGGTGGACCTGCATCCTATTTGTCCTTAAGGTCCTGGTTTTCCTAAGTGTGCTTTGAAGTTTGTCACTCATGTAAGGGTTGTGCGAGTTGGTGATAGACTCTATATACATAAGTACAACATACTACGAATAAAAAGGCAAGCGATAATTTAAAATTTCTCTACCACTTACCTAAAAATTGGTCCTATTATACATAAAATGAACTGATAGGTATACCTAGTATAAATAACTGCCTATTGCAAAGGGCGTTACCGGCCAGAAGGTTGACATGAAATAAGTAAATAAATTTCAGCTTATCTGTAATGACTTCCGTTGCCTTTGGCGTCTGTCTTTTTGTGTTTTTACCAAAAGCAATGTACTTTAAATGTACAAAATAAAAATACTTTCTTATCACATATGATTGTTTCATTTATTGCTTGCATTAGTTCAGATACTGAGCTGTCGCAGGTAGTAATCAACACCAATTTACAAAAATAATTTTAACGAACCGGTAACAATGCCTAAATCGCTAAGCCTCCGAATACCTTATTATGATTTCACCGCGACACCACAGAGCAGGTAATTCTTCAAAATAATTCCTCCAAACGATTCCTTTGCAAAATTTTGAATTCCTTAAAAGAAACGTGTGTGGGGATTATAAATACGTGAGGTGATGTGGAGGATGTTGGCTGTGTCGACGTCGCTGGGTGCCGCCGCTTTGTTCACAGTGGGAATGGCAAACAGTCGTGACGTATTTGGTGACTGGCTGGGCATAGAAATGCTCCGGTATCGAGTCGCACTTCGACTTAAAGATTTCATAGACAAACACACAATTGTTTCGGCTCGCTCGTATTTAGTTTATAGTGATTATTATTGGTTATCTTTATGAGCGACCAGTTTCTTGTTTTATTTCCTCCAACAGCATCTAAAAGAAATAAGGTAGGGCTCTAAATTCACACATTATAAGTATTAAAATCCTTGGCCGCAAGACCAAACTAGCAACTCTCAGAACTGAGGGAACGAGGAAGGAGAAGAATATTGAATTAATGATAGTATTAATTACTTGATTTCTTAGGAAATTATGGTCGGGACATAGGGCCGCCAACGTGTGTTAGACTTCCCCAAAAAAGATATATAACAGAAGTATGTAAGATTCAGAATATCAGTATGATTGAAATAAAACTATTTACAGATTTTATTAACATGTATTGTTTTACTATTCTGTATGTATTATGTTTTATAAAACATAAAATAAACTCGATAAAATCTGTAAAATGTGTAAATATAAGTAACGTAAATATATGAAATCACTATGATTATTTTCCAGCATTAAACATATAAAATACTGGTAGTCCATTTAGATATTTACGTTCTATTACCAATATTATCATAAATCGTAGTTCATAAATACGTATCTGACAAATTCAATTGCTCAAAATTCTGCCCCAGTACCGTCCTTCGCAAGCCCAAGTGACAAATTGCATATACACTCGAACATAATCATATAGAAAAAGGTGTGCGGAATGACCCAAGCTAATGGGGTAGGAATGGGTGAATTGGGCACAAAAGGAGTTGGGTAATTGGGCTGAGAGAATGGTGCTGGCCGGGCGCTGATAACGTTGCCTGCACGCTATGCTGAGATCCCGAATAAGTTATGCAATGTGTGTAGATGAATTACTGATGTCGATGTTAAAAATTGAAAATGAATACTCCCGATTACATAAATATTCGTTTTCAAATCATATTCATTTATTTTCAATTTAAAATTTCCCAAGAATCAAGTTTAGGGATATAACGATATAGAGATCCATCCATATACTTATTTACTAATATTATTCTTTCTTATTCCCCTAATTTGTGTGTTTCAGAGTTGGCAAAGATTGCCATGAAGTAACTTAATTTCCTTTATACGGATATTAAACTCTTGTATCGCAAATCAATTGTGATCAGATAAAATTGGGCTGGTGTAGCCAAGCACGTCCTTACTGAAATCAGAAACGGTAGGAACGAAATAAAAGGCGTATAGCGGTTGTGAAATCTGTCACAGGCAGGCTCTCATTCAATTATTCTAACAGCCGGTTATTTTTATTTTCCACGGCCGGTAACAGTTATGTATAACAACATAATTTAACAGCTTTTTTGTAGAGTAATACGAATTTGTGCTGCTCAGTGCTGTGTCGCATAGAGTCGGCATATTACTGGACATCACAGAATCATTTAATTATTCTTAAATACGCCCAGTTACCTGGGATAAGCGACCTTCGAAAACGTGTACAGGTATTCTGAACAAAACATGTCACAGGAACACTTTCCCAATATAAAATATACCTGAGCTGTTGCTAGAAACATTATGGGGACCTTTTTCCTGAGTCCGTGCGTGCGTACGCAATCTCTGCGGTATTTTTAATTTGTTACGGTGACTAGCGGCGTGTGTGTGCCAGTGTGTTATTGTTACATAAACGGAGCTAAGGTGGCAACTAACTGCCGACGTTTGTTTTACGGGTTTACGTAACGCAGGATATTTTTCTGTGGGTTTTAAAAGATTGTTTTGAGGAGTCGTTGATTTTAAGGTGGTAGAGCTATGGAATGTAATTTATAAGAACACTTTATGTTATATTTGCTACGTGTGATATTTTATGTGGTTAATAAAAATCTAATAGGTTAAAATCTTTTTTTTTATTACATTATAGGCAAGTATTTGATCTCGATCTCACTTGATGGTAAGTGATGATGAGATCTACGATGGAGCATACTTAAATCATGCATGCATCTTATTAAAATTACAATGTATAAGCATTCACAAAATTAGTGAACTATACAGCTAGTTATAGCTGGTAAATAGTATTGATTATAATACATAACTGCCTTGATGTGATTTTTTGCTTTTCAGAATTTGTTTTAATACTTATATTTTATGTCCCTATGCACGCGCTCGCTGACATGGGATATATTGGTAACAGATCCGCAATCCGCCCCGCACCCCAGATGGGACATCAAGGGACTTACACACCTCATTAGCATACCTGAGCTGGCATATCTTAACAACACCTTGCGGTTTCCCGATCGAGGAGCAGTATATTGCCGCTATCGTTAGTAATTGCTTCGATGTAATAGTAAGCCAGGTAGAAATGATATTTACTGTAACCACATAGATTCTATCGGTAGCTGTATTTGAATATAAAAAAATACCTAAATTTAATAAAACTGTAAAGGAATCATGTGTGTACATTATAACATTTATCGTAAAATGAATCTTCTTGATCACTATTATGTATGAAATCGGAGGCAACAAACAAACGCAATTTTTGTTTTCTTTTTTCTACAGCTCCATGCATCGCACGAAGTTCAGTGGATTGATTGCAATGAAATTAGTCATGATGAGAGTTTATTATGTTCTTTAGAATAATATAGAGCTACTTTTAATAGTTTCCATGCAATACCCAAGCAGCGGACTCCGTTAATTTTAGAATAGTTGCAAGCTGCATTGCAACGACTAAGCGTTAAACATAATTACCTATATAATCAGTTTGCAGCGTCTGCAGGCGAACTAACAGCATTGTTTTTAATTTGCCAAGTGCCGCCGTTACCAACCTTATCGCGCCAGTTGGTCTCAGATGTGAAATAACGGCGCTCTAAAATTCCGTCCTTATTCAGATATCCCGAGTATGCCCCGATGGTGAAATTTAGAATGGTGTGCGTTGAGCCCCATTTATTGACGAGGGGCGGTCTATCAAGCGTTATTTGCTCGCGTCTGTGCCGTTAAAAACAATGAAATGATTTCTCCAACGTTATTATCAAAGCGGACAGGAAAATTACTAGAATTGGGCTAGACAGAGTTGAAGTCGATACTGCGAATTCCTGCACGGCTTGAATCGTCTGTTTCGTGTTGTAAAATAATTTTATTTGGTATTTAGATTTTCGAAAGTCACGCCCATTTTAAAAATAAGAGTGGTTGTATGAAAACAGGATTTGATATTCTTTCCTTATGCTTATGATGCTGATGTTACCATGAATTAAATTATGCTGTGAGCCATATTTAGTAATTAATAGCTACTTGTGTTTGTGTCCTAACAATTACTTCACGTTTTAAAACCAAGCCTCCACACGCCTCTCAATTTAATGGTCTATTGTAATGAGTCACTTGGCATTTTAACTCGTGTGCAGCCGAATATTCGTCACTTGTCCGTAATTATTTTATCCTTCAAGAGTACACAATGATATAAATTTGTAGGTTTCGCACAGTGAAGTGAAGCGGCCAGTGACCACCGGAACTAGCTAATAATCATTAAATTGGGACGCCTGTTCCACTCTTAATTATTGCTGACGATGTGACCATTAAGAAGCTAGGGAAAAACAAACTCACAGCTGTTTTAAATTCAATTAGGTTCAATTTAGGCGGTAAACAGTACAATTTTTACGAGTTTTGGAGTTTCATTATTAGTTTTTTGTTTTTGTTTTTGTTTCTAATGAGTATCCATTCTTATATAGTGTATCAATAGTGTATCTATGCAAGGTTTTTCGGTTGTGATTTTAACACAAACAACGTCGAATACAAATATTTTGGTGTGTTGGGTTATACACTGTATTTTTTGCATAGAAGTTAGTTTCTACTTTTCCTAAGGGCATGTACCCACGACGATGCTTGACACTAGACACTCAGCCTATTAGACTATGTGTCGAAGAGTGTACACTGCCCTGAGACAGAATTACAGATCTAGTTTCTATATAGCTTAGTATTAACTATCAGCATGCCCGTCGATTTATGTTAAATCTAAGTATTTAACTCAATTTGTTGTTTATCCTTATCTGACATATTATACGACCTCAAGATAGCTTTGAATTCATAATGTCAGTGAAATGTGACAAATATTGCCTGAGCGAAATATTTAACCTTCAAGATAATAAAGATTTATATTGTCACGAAGTCTTTTGTCTAGAAATTTATGCTTTCAATATAATTTATTCCATAATGCACAATTATCTCTCTCGAAAGCTTCTTTTTCTTTTTGAAATTAGTCTTCACAATTTTTTCGACATTATAATTCGCTTTTTGCCTTGTATTGGCTGGAGGCGAACAGTTTATTGTTTTTTCAAAAAGGTTTTTTTTACTACATTGAAAACGAATAGTCTCGTAGGTTCCTCATAAAAATCACATTTTAATTCCAGGACGATTAATATCAGGAATGAGAATTACATTATCTTTAGCTTCCGTTTACTTTCGTTTCGAACAGATGGTATAAAAACAATCCTGTTTTGATATCATCCGACTGTTGAATGTGAAATTATTGTTTTAAAGAAGTTTCTGTATGTTGAATGAAAACGTTTTTTTTATGAGTGCTGGCAAGAAACAGCTGCAGTGTTCAGTGAGAGGATTATACATGTTTATTCATTCAACCTCATTCAGTATTTTATGTTTAGACAAGTTGATGTTAACGGATCCTTTGTTATGATTACATATTCCATTCTTCAATGAGAACATCACTTGCATGTTTTAGTTACCAATAAATTGATGATGGTTTTTGTATTGCTTGATGTCATAGCCGCATAATCTGTTTGTTTGTTTTGTTTGGGATGTATTGAAATGATGTTTAGTAACAATAAATAACATTACATTTGTTTTGGTCTCTAGTATTGAAGAGTGATTCGATCTGATGCACCAGCCAATTCCCTGAAGCATCCATTATAGGTACTTATATAGTAAGTGTTGGATGAATTTCACGTGTAATAATCATGAGATTATTCCTAGCCCGCAAGTATAAATGTTTTAATTGTAACGCTGGGACAACTGACACCTAGTTAGATCTAATATGAATAACCTGATACCATATACACTCGAAATGAGGAATTTTATTATAAAATATAATGTCTAAATATATCGCCGTCTCAGTATCTACTTGAGCTCCTAATTGTATAAATGAAATTATCCTGTATTACATTGTAGTAAACGTACTTAATAGGCATATAACTTCTAAAGTGGCTCCCTTAATGTTATTAGAAAGCTTTGAGTGGAAGCCTCACAAGCGTAGCATATGTGGCATGACATTAGTGTAACCAGATTTAGAGGTAATAAATTCGGACATAGTATTTAACAAATATTTTTGCCACTGCAAGATAGTTTCGGTACCACAACTATGAAAAGTTTGATGGATGGTAGATATTTTTTTTTAGATATATAGTAGATATTTTTTTTTTCTATTAGAGTACTCGTCTATTTTATCCTGAATACACATCTTGACCTAAGTTCAATGGAACTCCGTAATAATGTTGAGATGAATACTTAGAAACAAGAGATAGAGGAAAACTCCAACATTTCGTAAGCTGTTTTTGTTTTGATGTTAAAATATTTTACAATTTTGATTTCTCAAAGGAGTTTCTTGGCTTTTTCATTGGAACGGCATCCTTTATGGACCTGTAATACAATTATCCCGGAAGTGTCTAACTTTATGCCCATTTTGAGATTGACGTGATGAAACTCAAAGCTGCTAGTCTAAACATCTGACTTGTATATTTTTCATTCGTCTACACTAGCAGCATCACAGATAAAACAATGCATGCTAATGGTGACTCTGTTCTGTGAGAGTATCATACAGCTTTATGTGACCGGGTGGACGCTGCCTGGGGGTCATGACAACCAGCTATTGACTCATAGCTTAGACTAAGTACCTGTGGTCTAAAATTGGTAGATACTATTTATAAAATTTACCGTTATAAGACCTCTAAGGGCATTTATAGATTTTTTTAATTTCGGCGACTAGCAGAAAATAGAGTATATTGCAATTCTAACTCTAGACATAATTTTCGTGGTGCGCAGGTCTGGTGTAATGAATGTGAGACAGCTGGTCATCCGATAGCAGACGGCGTGCAACACGCGTCCCGCCAGGTGACGCCACAGCTGACGAATGCTAACGAAGCGCAGAGTGCGCAAGCGCACATGGTGGAGCGTGCCAGCCGCGTGCCACCACCCTACACTACCTGGTAATATGATTTCATTAGCTGCCTTTGATCTCTATAGAGCTTACACGTGTACAGGCAAGTTTTCACGACTTCAATTCATTTTGAAATGAATCCTTATGCTCCTATAATTTTATTTTAAGTCCTGGATTCCTTATTGTCCTATTTTATTTAGTCAAACGCATTACTTAGCCAATATTTAGGTTTATTTGTTTGTGTTACTAGTGTGTTGTATATAATTGTAAGTAAGTATTTTATTTTTAACTAGCACCTTGCACTTACCGGAACTGACGCTTGGAATTAAGTTTTTTATCATCCCGCAAAACGAAATTTATTTCTCAAAAGTATCCCATATCACTCCCCATAGGTTATCACCATGTCAATTTTTGTCAGTAAAAATCCGTCTGGTAGTTTTCCAGCGAACAGTCAGTCAAAAAATTTTACGTGCTACAGTACAAACAGACTGCATAAAAATTCCAGCAATGGTAAAGTCCATCAACGTATCGAAAATAATATCTCCCACGTTTTGGTATTAAAAAAAAAACCATTACGACCAATTTACAGCTTTATTATATATCAGATATATTGTGAGATTGCAAGCATGTTTACTTACAGAAATACGTTAACGAGTTTTACTTTACAGAAACGGCATTTTGGGTGCAATGTTTTTTTTTGCTTTTATTAAAATTCGGCTTAAAATCCTCATTTTACGGGCTACACTCGCTTCATGAATGAACATGTCGCGTTCATTGTGTGACACATCCTGTATTATTGTTGTTGTGTACCTGCGTTCCTTGTCCTCCCGGGCCTGTTATTTACAATTAGCTGTCTACCTGATGCTGGTCCCGACGTGATTGTAACAAAAAGATATGTATTGTATAACAATCGGAGCGGTCCGCGCGCCGCAGCCGGGCGGCACAGCATTGTTCGCTGCATCTCGGGCCCGGCATTCACCTAGGGGCCCGCCGCTAGTGACTCAGGTATTTATGAATGAACGTGCCGGGCTAGCGAGCGGCATGATCGGCCGCGGTCACAGCCAGGTAGAAAATTACACTTTAGGAATTCTTTCAACACTTCGCGTCGAGTAGAGCTACTCAACTCGGCGGTCGAGGAGAGCCGCAGAGAGGGGCGCGGGGAGACGATAACACGCATGCGTCGAGCTCTTTTTACCGAGGCGATCAGACGATCCCTCCCTCTCAGTTGATTTACAGTCGTCGCGGGTGCACGCCGTGCCGTCATGTCCCGCTTGCCAACTTTCTCGAGTAGTGATGTGATACGATACAGACGTATAAACGCGACATATCAGTAGATATTATTGGAAATTATATGTTCAATCTGACAGAGACTCGAAGTGTAAGGTGCAGTGAAAGAAATGTTACAGTGACTGAAAATAAATTGGATTTCAATCAAAATGAGGTGGTTTATTGTGACAATGAGTGTGATGGTGTGGGAAACAATTTTAGCCGGTATTGCGCCCCCCGGATCATGTCCCGCCGTGTGTGCGTGTAAGTGGAAAGGTGGAAAGCAGACTGTGGAGTGTGTGGACAGAGCTCTCATCACGGTGCCAGAGCCGGTGGACCCGGCCACGCAAGTATTGGACCTTTCGGGAAATAATTTACAAATACTACCGCAGGAAGCTTTCGCCAAAACAGGCCTTGTCAATCTACAAAGAGTATACTTACGCAACTGTAACATAGGCCAAATACACGATAGAGCCTTCAAGGGTTTGACAAATTTAGTCGAATTAGATTTGTCACATAATTTACTTACACAGATACCTTCAAACAGTTTCAAAGATGCACCCTTTCTAAGAGACCTAACACTGGCTCAAAACCCAATATTGAAAGTTCATTCAGATGCTTTAAGCAATCTCGGCAGCGTCGTCAAACTGGATTTGTCTAAATGCGACATTAGGGACATAGCTCCTGACGCCTTCAGAAATTTGCGCTCCCTGGAGTCTTTAAAATTAAATCACAACAAGCTGCGGGATTTACCTTTGAGTTCGCTGGAAAAAGTTGAAAAACTGCGAGCGATCGATTTATCAGATAATCCTTGGACTTGCGACTGCCGGTTGCGAGAACTAAAATTGTGGTTAGCAAAACACAAATTGCTATCCACCCCTAGTTGTTATGCACCGTCACGTCTTGCGAACCGGCAGTTTTCGGAGTTGCTTATTGAGGAGTTCGCGTGTAAACCAGAAATATTGCCAGTCAGCAGGCACGTTGAAGCGGCGCTGGGTGAAAATGCGACCATCATCTGTCGAACGGAGGCCATACCGAGTGCTAATATCAATTGGTACTGGAATGGAAGGCTTCTACAAAATGGAAGCAACTTCAACTCTCAACAAAGGATTTATATTTTTGAAGAAGGCGAATCGAAAAAGAAATCATCTTTGATTCTGACTAATACACAAGATTCTGATTCAGTTGAGTTTTATTGTGTCGCTGAAAATAAAGGGGGGAATGCTGAAGCTAATTTTACCGTGCATATAACACAGTTGGCTGCAGGGATGGCATCTTTGGATGGTGCACAGATTGCGAGTTTGGGCGCAGCGCTGTTCTTGGTAATTGTTGTCATATCGTTGGCACTATTAATTACATTTGTACGGTTTCGTCCAACTCCGGCGTGCGAGAGCAAAACTCCGAACACCATAGACAGAGTCGTTTCAGGAAATGAAGTGCACCCATCGGCAACCGATCGGCCACACGTTGCAGTATTGGCCAACAGACAAGATTCCCCAAATTACAGTGATCCCAAATGTAATCCTGTTCTAAAGCCACCAAGGGCCAATGATATACCATACACTACAAACCATTACGAAGGAAGGGGAAGCGTCGTGACCGCCGGCGGGCCGGTAGTAGTTTCTCCCACGGTTTCCGGCACGATCGATCCTGATCTTATCAATGATACGAGGCCGGATAGCGCTACGCGGCCAGGAAGCGGTGACTATGCACGCGAGGCGTCGGATTCATTGTATCCCTCTGGTCTCTGGGATCAAATGAAAATGAATCAAGCAGGTAACTTGGCTCGAGCCGTCAGCACGGCGATACCAACGTACTACACTGACAGAACACCGATTATAGAGAACTGCAGCGTGAACGGATCCCAGGAGGAGTTGGGGTACACAAGTCGTACGTTTCCGCGGTCGCATGCGTTGACGACCGCGAACACGGCGGGCTCCGAGAGGCCAGGCGATGCGCCCTATCCGCCTGACTACGGGCTGCCGGTGGGCGGCGCGCGCACGCTACGCGTGTGGCAGCGCGCGCCACCGGTGCTGCCGCCAGTTGCAGCACTCAAACGTGTGCTTACCATCACCAGACCCTCAGCAGAGGACAATTTTCAGGATGGCTGTGCTACAGACGTTTAATCGGATAAAGAATACTTTATATCTTAAAAGATGGTGGCAAATGTGAGTGTGAAATTTCTTAATATGTTGGCTTATATTAAGGAGTTTAAAAAAAGAACGTTGTCAGTAAATATACTGCTTTCAAAATGTTTTAATATTTCAAAATCATGTATGTTAACTCTTTTTTTTAAACTAAGTTGTTTTTTTATGTTTTGATGATAATATTATTTTTGTTTGTATTATTGTAGATGTAAGTGTACATAACGTAGATAATAACATTTGAGATACCTATCAAACATATTAAATTTACTGTAAAGATCGACGCGTCTCTGTTTACATCTGATGTTCTTATTCTATTCTTGCATTCTAAATATAAGCTAAAATATTAAAAGTGACTTTATGAATTTAGCTCAACATTTTGCTCACCAGTCTGAGCTATATTAAGAATCTAGATGATGTCAGAATTGTAAATTTGTATCCTAAGCTAGAATCATCTTATACGTACGGTATGTGTAATTTATACTTAAACAGGTTGTTAGTGTAATATTTTTTGTATCATATAATTTATTTAGATTATTAATGGAAAGTTACATTGGATCCGAATGTGATGGGTCCGCGACTGATTAGTTGAAGAGTGTAAGTGTAAATTATTACGTGATACGGAATGGTCTATGATCGCCAAATAATTAAATACGGATTATAAATATATCTTCATTGTTGAAACTCAATTACGATGTTACATGAATAATATTAATAAATATACAGTGTAAGACATGCACGATCTATCCAAAGACATTGAATTCCCCTGAAAGTAAATATAAATGGAAAATATTATATTACTTACTACTATTGTAACTCACAATGAATGTTAATCGATGTACGATAATGAGTGTGTAAATTTTATGTTGATGATGAATAAGAGATTTAGCAGTAAAATGGAAGAAAAAAAAATAAACCAGGCGATTATGAAATGCATTCTTTGTTTCAATTGGTTCCACACCATGTTCTAAAATGAGTCGAAATTTCATCGCTACGTTTCGTGGTGGCTTATAAGAAAACACGACGTATCAGGAAGCGGTATAGTTACGATACATGTATATATGTACTTTTATTTTTATGTGTATCGCCCTAGTTATACTCGAAGTTCGTGTTTTATATTTGTGTAAGTGCGCCTACGCACAGGATGTCGTGGGCAGCACGACCACTGTATAAAACGCCACACTAACTTAAGGTGGAAGCGATCAGTCGCATTCCCATACAAATTTCAACATTGTAATACTCGATACACATACAGTTTTTTAGTTGTACAAGCATTGTTATCAATTCTCTATAAATTAAAGAGCTCGCAGAATGAAATATCAGGCAAAATCTTATAGTAATAACATCATAAAACGATATTAAATTTTAGGCTTGTGTGCGTGAATAAAAGCGCCTCTGTCCAAATTAACCCGTAACTAATAAAGCATCCGATTCTTTGTCTTTCAGTATTTACGGCGACAGATGGCAGCAGGAGTTTTTACTTATAATACATAAAGACATAACATTATAATATATAGAGAGATATAAATTTTCTATAAATAAGTATAAAGATTCATAATAAAAAATTAAAAATAAAAAATACATATAAATTTCGTTCGTCCATCGAACCTACGAACAATCGCATGTACCTACGTTTTTCACTTGAGCCACTTGGGGTGTGTTATTATCTGTGTGTGCAGATCGTCATGTATCCCTATTTCCTGTAATCCAAGTTTTTAGGATTTGTCTGCACCCAAAACATATTTTTTCGGGTTATTATAATAAAATAACCTACATACCTACATAAGGCATGTATTTATTTTTTTAAATAATCAATGAATGAATGAATATGTCATGTTTCAATTGGTTGTAAATATCATTGAAACCTATCAAAATATTCGTCGTCTTGACTAGTGGTCTACGTAGCCTAATGTTCTACACGGTTGATGCAAACGTGTACTATAGCAAGTTCAAATCTTGCCGGTGGACTTGTCTTTTTGAATGATTGATATTGTTTCTGTAAGTGAATATTAGATTTCCAAAACACACAGCTCGGCCGTGTTACTCCAACATGGTGTGGTAGTAATATAACGAAAATATATATAGGTAGTATGTACACCTTCCAAGGCCATAGCTAGATGATGTCGTGTTACGAAATATGTCGCGCGAGTCTTTGTCGATTTATTGATCAATTTATCAAACATTTTTTTAGGCACTGCCGGGTGTGCTACTGATATATATATATATATATATATATATATATATATATATATATATATATATATATATATATATATATATATATATATAGATATATATATATACTATATATATCTATATATATATAAGTCAGTAAGTAAGAAGAAGAGATAGGTACACATATATATATATATACTAGATGCGCCCGGCGGTATTACCCGCGATAAAAAGTATGAAAAATTAAAACATCTATCCCACGGGAACCATACATTTTACCGGGATAAATAGTAGCCTATGTGTTATTCCAGACTGTAATCTATCTCTGTGCCAAATTTCATCCAGATCCGTTCAGCCGTTCGGGCGTGAAAGAGTAACAAACATCCATCCATCTATTCATCCATCCATCCATCCAAACTTTCACATTTATAATATTAGTATAGATATACATATATATATATATATATATATATATATATATATATCAGCAGCACAGCCAGCTGTGACTAGAAAAAATGTTAGAATACATCGACAGCGACTCGCGCGACATATTTCGTAACATCGGTTTTTAGTAATTATTCAATATTGAATCAATCTGAGAAAATCTACATAGCGACCTATATGTATGTACCTATCTCTTCTTCTTACTTACTGACTAGCTATAGGAAGGTACCAACCAGCAAGGCATGTATGTATATATATATATACATACATATATATCCAACCAACTAACCTAACACGATTGGCGATACAAGAAAGCAAGCCCCGGCACCTAGTATGAACGGGTTTTTCGAAATTATAGGGAAGCCTAATGAATGGGATACCCCTTGAACGTTTGAACAAATCAAGTGCGACATAGCTCGTAATTGAATAAATCTAAGAAAACATACCTATGTGCACCTATTTCTCTTCTTTTTACTTACCGATTTATTATAGAGTAGCTATAAATTGGTACCAACTAGAAACCTACTTAGTTTTAGATATATTGATATTACTTTTTTTTTCGTTTCTGAACGCAAAACCTTATACCTCGGATACGAGTACTCGTCTACATAATAAATAGGTGCCTAGGCCGAAAATAACTGGTTTTGATGCACATACATTCTGTACTTAGATATTATGTATGTGCTTACCTACTGTTATATTTTTTAAAATTATTCTCTTTGGATTCTGTTAATCTGAGGTATAGATATTTAATAAATATAAAAGTCGGTAAGCACTTACCAAGTTCTTAGAATGTATAGAATAGTGTTACTTATTTTGTTCTGGGTGTCTACGAAGTTAATTTATTATATCTTGACCAAATTGGCAGCATGTCTATGGTATGCTGATGCCAAATTCCAGAATTATAAAAAAAAATGGACTCACTACTCTGCTGCGACCGATTTCATGTATGTAAAAACTTACTTCAAAATTCAAATAATAATTGTGTGGGATTTGCGATTAGTTTTGTTTTAATTTGTGTTTTGTTTGCTATTTGAATTGTAATGGAGATACTGATGGAATGTGACACTGGTGAAAGTCGGGACAACTTGGTAACAAATACCTTAGAGCATAACTCGTATTGTAAAGTGGCTACACAACACAAGTTCAATTTCATGATTATCACTTGCTTGTGCTTCGGACAACACAGCCCGATCTCTCTGATTGTACCGGATTGCCATCCCATCGTATTATGAGAGTGAAGAACATCAGCGCATCTAGTGGAATCTATTATATTAGTATAGATTCCAAAGTTGTACAGCAGTGACAGCCTCGTTGGCAGAACGCTCGCCTTGGAACGAGGTGTTCAGGTTCAAACCCTGGCTCCCATCACTGAGATTTCCGGATTTTCATGTGCGAATCTTATTTTCCATAAAAAATATCACTTGCTGTACGATGAAGGCAAACTTTGTGAGGAAACCTGCATGTCTGTCAAAAGTCGTGTGAAGTTCACTAAACTGCACTGGGCCTACGGCCTATATGCCCCTCATATTGAGGAGGCGTGTGCCCGATATAATGGCGATGGGCTCACCCTCTATTACATTGGTACCAAAATACCATCGGTGAAATGTGGGTGCATTGCAGTGTGACGGTGTATGTTGGCCCGTCTCTGGAACGATGATTGAATGATTGAATCTATACATGTCACAGCAGCATTTACCTTATAATAAGTATGGATACAGTAATAATTATTATTGGACTAAACAATTATTTTTTTCTTTTTAGCGGAGGAATGAAGCACAGGAGGTTGCAAGAATCAAGATGACTGTAAATTGTATAGAGTCGATTCTATATCATAATATTAGTATTTGAAACAATGTTATATTTACCTAATTTTAGAATACCAACAACAAACAACATTGTTTCAAAGAAATTTGGAAATGTAGCTGTATCCCTTATTAGGTATAGAACTACATTGCCAAATTTCTTATTCCCTTGTAAATTATAATAAATATTGTTCTTGTTGTTGATCTGGTATATTGTAAAGCGTAATACTTTTACAGTTATCATGCAAACCTTGCTATATTTATAAGATCTATACAATAAACATTATATTTACGAACATGAAAGTATACATTTTTCTTTTCTATCTTTTATTTCTGAAACTTTTAATATTGCAAAGCTCGCAAAAGTATTTCTATTATTTTACAACCGATAAATAAGTTTTTTTATGATCGCTCTACCTGGTGGCATAAAAAGACAACTTTTAGTATGCGAGACTTTTAACAAGTGCTGCGCTCTAGCGGCACAAAAAAGACGTGTATTTGTCTATGTGTGAGTGCCTATTTATACAAGGATTTTAGAAGCCATGGTATCTCATCCATTATAAATGATTTCAGGTTAATGTTTTTTTGGATATTTCAATGCAATGTCGTAGTAGTGCTCGCAATTTGCAACATCAAGTCTCATAGATGCTCGATGTTCGTGTAACTAGTTGCAGAAAAACAGGACCATCTATCGAAAATGTGCGGCAACCGACCCTGAGCATTCACCTTAACATGTCTGTACTAATGGAATTATAATGGACCGAACTTTCTTGCTGCATATCCATACGAGTCGCTCACGCTTCTCCTTAACGACGCTACAACTAGGCTGGAATATGATTTTTATAAATACTTTATTGTATACATGGAATGAAAAATGAATTTGACAACAAGTAGCCAACAACAGTAGTACAACAAGTAGCCCTATAATTTAAGTTGTAATTAGACATGTTCGGATCAGACTGGAAATAATTAACTTAAAGTAGCTGCGGCGATGTTTCCGTGTTTTTATACTTGATTATAAGTATCGAATGTATAAATATACACATACCTTCTGCTACTGTAATAATTCAAATCTAGTATAACTACATAATTTAATTAAAATTATACCTTCTTTTCACTTCAATTTAGTTGAGTTCTACAAACAGATGTCTAATTTCCTTGATGCAGACAAGATTACATTTTATATAGCATTTGTATCCGGGCGCACCGGTTCCTGCTAACTAGTTCATTCATAAAATTAAATCGAGTGGATATTACACCTTGAATAAATTATATAGTACCTAAGTAACGATGTTGATTGAATGTAAGTATTACTCAAAGCTAACACAGGAATAAACTCGACTCTAAAACTTCTCTATGGAGAGCCACCGTCGTCGTCACACCGACAAAAAACGAAAAAAAAAAGTGTGGAGCGTACCTCGCAACCCACCGAAGTATAACCGGTTAACGTATTTCATTTCCGTTCGATTCAGATTTTTTTATTAAAATCAAACTCAAAACGAGGAGGCAACAATTTCAAGACAACAATTTGAGAAACAAGATGTGCAATAATCAAAGTACCTACGATATTTTGGTTGTTGTATCCGTATATTTTATATACCTATTGTACACCTTTGAGGTAGATAAGCACACGTTTTATATTTTTCTTATTATTTTATTGGGGTTTGCCAACGGTAATAAAAGAATACAGGATTGTTTAAATCGATGACAGTGATTGCGCTCCTGGCAACATGCACTGGTGCAAGCGACTTCATTCCTATTTTTTTTAAGGTTCGTGTGCGTCCTACTTCTAGGTAGAGGTATCCCCTTTCCTTTTCACAAGCCGCTGTCTAGGGCTTTGCTGTGACCACGTTAGGTGACGTTACGGCAACCATCATGGGGCGTTCAGGTATGCGATTCGCCAATCTATACGGGTCCATTTGTGCCACGTGGCCGCAGAATTCCACTACAGCTTTGCCCTTTTCTCATCCCACGTCGTCAACATTCAATACATTTCGTAATATTGTAGTAATATAAATGTTGCTCTATTTTTAGACCGTCAATTCTATTTGTGATGAACCTGTTTGTAGGGGATTTTGTAAAGAGCCAGTCTTAGGTGTAATTGAATGGAGAGCTGGGATCCCTTACTAGGTAAACTTCGATAAAAAACCGACGGGCGGATAATGGATTTGATATTATTGATAAGTATACTTATCTGATAAACAGGATTGATTGGCCCGAATCCTTAACTGCGAATGAAAGATTTTGAAAGTGCCTGTATCATTTCACTTATTGTCGTTACTTCAATCACAAAAAATACCTTGTTCAATATTTTAATAGCTAGGTCGACAAAATGTTTGGCTTTTATTCAGAAAGTTATATAATAACAATACAAAATATTTTTAAAACAGTGAATCATGTCGCAGCTACAATCTCTAGTCTTTGTGTACTATTA
The DNA here is from genome assembly GCA_905333125.1 of Pheosia tremula. NCBI lineage: Eukaryota > Metazoa > Arthropoda > Insecta > Lepidoptera > Notodontidae > Pheosia > Pheosia tremula. The sequence continues at coordinate 4,268,033 of HG995404.1, read as the reverse complement.
AAAGAGAATTGTGAGCAAAAGAGAACGCGATCCTTTTAACCTAGTCTTATCATTGAGACATGTTTAACTTGGTAAATACTATACGCTTCTAATGTACCTCGCTAATGTTATGCCATGCACGAGGTAAGTACATATCAAGTATTTTATTATCATCATTAGGTCCATTATTCATAAACCGCGCTGTGATATTGTACTGCTTAAATTCGAAGTAGCGGATTCGAAATTTGTAATATTTATTTGATGGCGTACCCAGAGATTGCTGTAGTCGGCACATAAAGAATACCTAAATACTCTTTGAGCATTTAAAAATATAAAACGAAATCTAAACAAATAAAATCGCCTTTATTCTGTTAGGTATAATTCGTTACTAAGATAAAGCATTTTCTTGTCCAATTTAAAATTAAGGACGTCGCCCGAGGCTTAGATACTACAAATCCATAAATAATTAATTGCGTGAGTTGAGAAGTTCCAACTTTCTCCACAATCAAATTCCTAGTACTATAAGATAGGTAGTTCCAGAACTAACTCGGATAAGGGAAACAATGAGTATTGAAATAAGCAAAATTTTGTAGAACAGCAATCTTATTTACCTACCATCAATGGCTTTGCGCTTTCTTCTCGTAAAAGCGGAGACTTTCGCTGACAATAATGACGTTTCGGCGCTGGCAACAATGGGAACTCCGCTAGAGCGATCTTGATTGTTAGTCTGTATATTTCAATTGTGGGCTGCTTTCGGGGTTCAGTCTTTGTAATTCACTGCTATCATATTTTGCAGTGTAACGTTTGTTATTTCACGATTTGTTAACTTTCCTCCTATAACTAGTTCTATATCAACACTAGTTTTCCTGGAACTTTGACCGCATGGACTTTTATTATTTGGATCACGCTGTGTACGTTTTCTGAGTATTCTGTCATAAATTTCTAGTGAAAACCAATTAACTTTCACGTGTAAAATGTCCCAAATTTGGCCCAGGATAAAAGCTTATCATGATCAAGTTCAATAATAATATTAATGTCAACGGAATTATTTTTATTTAATGCAGGCACACCGCGTGACAGTTTTAGTGTGTGTAGGTAGTTGGTTTTAGTGTGTGTAGCGATTGGTAAGGTGTTCTGTTAATTTTAAAGCAATTAGGTAAGGGAATCATTTACTTAATTGATAGATACCTAAAATGATGCCAATGAGTTTTTGATTCTTGACATACAGCAACATGAAAATTACCCGTAAGCCTGAATATTCAATTAATCAATGAACATTTTTATTTTATGCAAATTAAATGAAGATGTTATGTAAATTCTAAATGTGTTAGTGAAGCCTAAAGCAATTATAAGTGTCGGATGATAAATCATAATTATTACGTATCTATGTAAACTAAATATGTATCTATAACTAGAGATCCATCCGTTTTGCAAACGCAACATTTGTGTATTTCACCGTTGTCGGTTCGTGTACGTTTTTTACGTTCGTTCGTTTATGTTCCTTATAAAACGGATACGAACCGGATACAGATGAGTGAACAAATGTGGTACACGTTGGTGAAATCAGATTCGGTTCAGTAGTCCGTACAGCACAATAGGTACCGACTTATTACATATGGTATTGATTTCATAGTCTTCTTTAGACAATGTTACCTTAAAAGCAGCAGGGTGAGTAGGCATATTGCTAGAAACAACATGTCTACACATATCGCGCCTATAATTCAAGATGATACAGTTATTTATTTACTAACTACTCACTAGTTAAATAGCATAGCAATTTAGTATATATGTGTTAGTTGCGTTACAACGTAATGTAGCCAACTAATTACATTCGATGTTTCACTACTGTCGTATTTTTACGTAGCGTTTCGGTAACGTAAGCGTGTTCTATTCCGTTCACACCACTGATTTTATAAATAAGTATAACAGTGAAGGAATGCTTTCTCATTGAAGTAAGTATAACATTGGTAGTTGCAGCTTAACCTACTGATTTTACTGTAATGAATTGACGTCACATTCAATGTTGGTTGGATTGTGATCGATTAATTTTGGTGTGAAAATAACGATGTATTATTCGCAACGATATCGCCGGCGGCCCGCTGGCGCATGATGCTGCTGGTGCCAATAAAAATTGATTTTGTTTTTACGGACAGGCGCTAGCATTATTAAACGCGGAACGAGGGCAGTCCGCTTTTGAGCCTAAAATATCATTCCAGATTTGAAGGACAATACACTTTTATTTTTAGCACAGCCGTTTTGGCCTCGTTGTGTCATGAAAATAAAAACCGTGATGTCTAATTAATTGTTTGGAAGGAGTTAATTGGTTGCTTTTATTTCAAATTTGTATAATTACTATCCGGTTCCTATAGCTATCTAACAATTGAATCTGCTTAGTGTAGACGTCATCAACAGTTATGTTTTAGCAGAAAAGCCAATACTAGTAGAAAAAATGTGAAATATGTACACAAAATAAAACTTAGGTACAACGCTTTAAGCAGGGGGGTATCAATGGTCTCCGAAATGCCTTAGTTAATGCAAGGTTTTGTACATAGGTACTCTCAAGTATATTTTTGACTCTCTTCGGATTCTTGTTCTTGTTGTTGCTTGTTGTCTCTGGTCCAGAGCTCGCCCTCCCCCCCCCCCCTTACCGAAGTGAAATACAAGCTACGGCCCCAGGTAGGTATGTAGTAACATAGCTGTATACCATTATTTCACTTAAGAAACCTAAAAGAGGATTGGTTCCCAGATCTCCATGGCTTTTATAAATGTTTTATTTAATAAAAATATGATTTGTATTTTTTCCTGTGTTGGGTGTTGCCAGCCCCCCGTTGTAAGGTACTCCAGATAACGTGCCTACTCAAGCGAGTGTTTATCCAGTTTTTGTGTTTCTCTGACGATATTTATTTTTACAAATGCTGAGTTGTTGGACGTCTGATTGATAATTGAATTAATGGTTAATTCCATCGGGAACCAATCGTTTCCCAAAGCAATTTGGTAAATCGCTTGACGGCCGCGCCATCATTCGCCCAAAACCGATGAATGGTCTTGCACACTCATACATTAGCCAACACCACCGACATAAATGTGGTCATTTCGTTAGATAATGTTATCATCTGGATCAATCAGCATCTGCAGCACTGACTAGTACCGAGAATCTTTGTTTATCAATAATAATTTTCGTCATCAATATAGGTATAAGCTATTATAAAAATAGTGTAAAATATTTCAACCGATGAATAGGAAAGTTATAAAGATCACGTTGCTGTATAAAATGATTGTGTAAATTATGTTGGATTTTTTCAAACAAGGCGACGCAGGAGTGTCACCATGCGCTAAGTTCAGGATATATTGTTTAATGTCTAATAATTTGTTTTATTTCTTTTGGATGTTATCTTTATAACCTACTCTTAGCCCTGTTAACATATTTCACACAATTTTTGTTACACCTTATATAGGTCTCCCGAAACGATATAATTGACACAAATGTGCTTAATCACTTTCAGGTTTTCCACAACTAGGGCCCAATTTATTTTAACGGTTTTTTATAATAATGACTCATTTTGCAGGTACTTTTACTAAAATTCAATAGATCTCAAAAGAAACCTTTATAAAAAAATAAATTAGGCGAAACTACGCTGGATATTTTCACAAAGGACGCGTAAGTCTCGTAAGTACATATATCGGGTCGACCTTTGGCGGTGTTGTATTTACTTCTAAGTCCCGGACTAAGCTTAACCACCTTAAGGCTAATACCGGGATTTCCTTATCCCGTTTGCCCGTGGTCAGTGCGATGGCGCCTTAACATCAATTAGCACTGTGTCTTGCGGACTTAGCCGTCTTTAACTGAGGCGATACTTTGTTTGGGAGAAAAGAGTTCTTGATCCTATAATTTTTGGCTTCGCTAATTCGCGATAATGTCTATTAAACTTTGGTTTTGCTTAGGTACTTCCGTATTTTGTAAACGTTTAAAGACGATCTATGTACAACTAGTTTGCAATCTAGTAATGTGAATTTTGAATGCTTAAATCACGCGGAGCTATGCAATAACAGTATATTTTGCTTTTGATACACCAGCTGGGTTATTTTAAACCAATCGAAATCGATATCGGAAACGGAATCGAAAACTTCCGAGCTGGATTAACGCAATCGCTATTAAAATTTCCGAATTTTATTATCTTCGATGTATCTTGATGACAATACCAAGTCGTTTTTACAAAAAAAATCCGTCGGAAAGCTCGACAGGAGCGACACCAACATCGGAAAGTTTCAAATCCGTTTCCGATGTCGACTCCGAGTGATTTAAAATAACCCTGCTGATTAGCTCAGTAGTGGTAGAGACAAAACTTTGAGTGATGAGCATGAATGTTTGTACCCAAGGCGTGGATGTTTAGTGTAAGTATATATGAGTATAATATGCTGGATTCGCCCCCAGTCCGTTATACGGTACCCATAATACAAACTTAGCTTAGCGTGAGTGCGTATAGTTGGTGTGTTCATCTGGCAATATTAAAAAGTATTAGTAACTGTTTAAAGGAAGGCATGTACACTCTATATCAAAGGCCGCCCTTTACATGTACTATACATACATATACGTAGGGTAGTTTTTATTATTGAATTACTTTTTAAAAGAGTTGAATACCTGCATTAAGCATAGGAAACTACAAAAAATATTTTTTTAAGTATGTACTGTGTAATAAACTTGTTATAAAACTACTAAGTAGTTACTTTTAATATCATAAAAGGTTAAGTGAGATAAAACAAAGTCTCTTTACAGGACATCCTAAGGATTTTATCGTATTCACTACTCTACCATCAGGTAGGTACAATTTGCATTTAAGACTTGTCCATAAATCTTAAGCGGTCCCTATTAAATAAACAAAAGAACGTTTAGAAACAAACGGGTCTCTACATACAACGTTTTATCGGGAAAAGGCTTAAAATAACAAAAAACTTGCTTTTCGCGATATTTTAGTTTTGTGTCTAAAATTAATTTTTAAATAAGCACAAAATATGCGTAAATGAAGTACTATAAAGTAGTATTTAGTGCTCATTTAAGAAAAAAACATAGCAATGATCTCAGTATTGGAGGTTATTAATGGAAGACTGGCTCTACATTCTAACTGTACATTATTTTCAGTTAGTTTGCGTTTCTATGCGGTAAATTACACTTTTCGCAAATTTTTTGTGTGAAAACTGAAAAGTTAATACACAAATATTTAAAACCCCAAAGATAAAAATGTTAAAAGGTAAATAGATCTAAATACTACTCAAGTTATTGACAATCATAAAGTTTACTGCGGTAAGCAATAATTTACCCATATTGTTAATGATTTATATGATAACTATTTTAGGAATGCATTCAACGTTACTGTAATCAAAGAAAATAATATGCGTGATGAATACTGTGAAAAAATGTCGTATGTGATGTTTCGAAATCGTTATTATCTATACAAATAAATAAAATTGGAGTGTCTGTTTGTAATATTAAAATAACCGCTTTTTATTATGTGCATTTGGATGTATGCACGGTACATATACCAAATCAAATTTTTTTTAATTTTTTGTCTGTCTGTCTGTCTGTTTGTTTGTTCCGGCTAATCTCTGAAATGGCTGGACCGATTTTGACGGGACTTTCACTGGCAGATAGCTGATGTAACAAGGAGTAACTTAGGCTACTTTTATTTAGGAAAAAACCCCCAACCCCCGCCAACGACTGAATATCACAAAGGCTGCCGGTCCCGCGGGCTCAGAACGGTGGTGTCTTTGTTAAATACCACGCGGACGAAGACGCGGGTAATAGCTAGTCATTATAATAAAAAAAAAAATATTAACGTTATAGTTTATTTGTTGTTTTCTTGCCAACCACAGAGTGCGAAAGGAAGCCACATACCAAATTTAAAGTCTGTCAGTCTCTGTAGGTAACTATGGATATTTTGATAAGAGAGTCAGTCAGTCAGTGTCCATAAATTTATCCAAATTAAAAACAACTTCCAAATAAGGCCACAAATAGTTTTTTTCAAATTAAAAACGTTAGACGTTTCGTGATCTATGATTGGCGGTTTAGAAAAACCGATCGGAGATACCCGAAAACTAATAGCAGGTCTTGAACTTACGGCGGCAGGTCAATATTTAACAATTTTGGCTCCTACGAGTGGGGCTGGCGTGCGGAAGGCCGTTAGCATGTATAATCGCCCTTGCACGTTTTAAATACTCCCTCTTGCTCATTATTTAGGTCGTTTATTATGACTAAATATACGCATTTGTGTACACGTAACGATGTTCACACTTAGTCTGTTTTGTTGAATCATTTTGATGTTTGCTTGTTAGACTGTTTACCTTCATTCCTATATTTATTTTTTACGAGCTGACTAGACGGTCACTTGAGAACTACCGGAGCAAATTGGCTTTTTAAATGTTTGTAATATAGTTTGAATATGATTTTAAGGAAAACAAATATTGTTAATGATTTCCGTAAAATTGGACAAGATAATTTTATGTTAATTCTTTTCCCAAAAGCCTTATTTACGGACTATACACATTGAAAAAGTGATCCAGTAATTCTGAAGTAATGCGATTACCAACGAAAGGCATTTATTTTTTATTTATATAAGTACCTAGAGAAATATGAGAATTAATAATTTCATTAGTCTTGATCATCAACATGGAAAAAATCTTATATTTGTGATTTTTATAGTCAATTTTAAATATTAGATTCTGGTAATGATAAAACGCAATTTATATACTTTTACAAAAATAGTGTTGTTTATTTTAAAAGGTTAATGAGTAGGTCATACTGACATAGTAGTAACTGACTAAATTGATTCCCAGTTTAGCTCTAAAAGCTTTCATATTTGACAAAAAAGAATAGCAAAGCAAAAGAGAATTATAGCCCCAAATCCCGTCGGTTTTAACATAGATTTTGTCCTAGATTTTACTTTAAAGACTGAACTAACGTTTTAATGTACTGGGCAAGTCAAATATGACGCCTCGCTCACATACCCACCGGATCCACCGGGCGTGTTGATCAACAGTAGTTGTATTGAGTTTGGACTTTTCACGTCCGCTCCTGAAAGTGCTATGAACGAAATTTCAACTCGTGTACATGCAATTAGTACGAATTAACTGAGGGATTGTAAAAAGTGTTCGCTTCTATATATGTTCATTAGATATTTCCTTTTCTGTCTAGCGTCTGTTTGATTTCATTTTACACTTTTTGTAAACATTAAATAGGGCGTAAGTAAGTTTTTTTTGTATAGTTAGTTTTCATTGTATATGACACCTATTTCTTCTTCTTTCTTTACGAAATGAAAAGCGATGAAATAAAATGGATATGAACATTTTCAGGTGAAATATAAGTTATAAAAGTAATAAGTAGAACTAGGTCAGACGAACTTTAAATTAATGTGTGAGTAGTGATTTACTGGTAAATCAATAGCATGTGTGCAAGTTAACCAAGATACAGGTGGTCTGTTATAAAGTTATGAAACCTGTAACCCTATAAATTGAAATCAAATACCTCATAATGGAGAATTGGAAGAAAGTGGGAATATGCTTGCTACCTTCTTAAGTTGCATGTGTGCAGGGGTAATGCCTAGAACTAATTATCCGTTTCTGAAAATTCTTTCCCTGATAGAAAGCTTCACTATCATTGTGAGTCATGGGTTCTACATATATTATAAGCTATGGCCTTTGAGGTAATGCTGCAGACTAAAATCAATGACTGCGCGGGCCGTGCCGCGGGCAAAAGCTGTGAAGACAAGACTTTGGAAAGCGATTACAATATTATAAGTATATACATATAATAGCAATCCTAGACTCCACTTAACTCTCATTAAGTGCCTGCTTGTTTTGATACCGTCTTGCGTTACACAATACACCTATTAACCTACCATAAAGGATCCATTTTCGCCTTATAGACACTACACCCCATAAAACGTGCGCGGTTAAAGCTTGAGATCTGAACAGCCAAGCGACAAAGAGAGCAATCCTTTTGTAATGGGACGTTCGGTTGCGGTTATAGTGGAGCGTTAGCGTTATTCAAACGAGACGTTATTTGTTTATTGGCTCATTGGCTTCCTCGATGTAAGCCTAGATCGGTACAACAAAGCCCAAATTTTATGTAGATAATTCTGTTTGTGTAGAAACTGCAAGATAGCTGGAAGAATATATCAGTATAAAAGTTTGAGATACATCTCAACATTTTGTAGAAGTGATAATTTTGAGTACTTCTTGAAGCGAGGACTACGAACAGTCATTGAGCGGCACTTAAGCTTAACCAACGACTTGAGTTCAGGAAGTTACCATAGTGCTACCAATATTTATGAGAGGGATACAAAGATAGAGAAGGAAAACTGGTTTTCAAACACATAAAGTCCGCTTAAAATATCAAAATATGGCCTAAGCTTGGCCGCTCTTTAAAAAGCTATTTTACGTTGTAACGTGAACGTGGCTTTAGGACCAAGACGGCTATAGTCACGGACAAGTTTTTGCTTTGCTGTTCAGTCACGCAGCGGTCACACTTATTATACACTTTCTGTGGAAAAACCAATGTCTTTCGGTTTGTCTGTTCGCTTACAAGTTCCGAAATGGTTTTACGTTTATTCACAATGCTTTTGTGGTTGACGAATTTTATTTAAAGTTGCACGCTTCGATGAATCGAATGTAGACGATACATCGAAGTTGATATTTAATACTTAACTACGAAAAGTAGTAAAGTCGAGATATTGGACGGTATTAATAAAAAAAAAGCTTAGGTGGTGCTAGGGTTCGTTACACGTAACACAATATTCTGATTATGTTGTTGTATAATAAAGTTAATTAGAAATGTGACACCGATGAGGTAGTTATGCTATGGAACACACCATATAATATAGAGGTACGTCGCGGTCTGATGGGTTTCCGCATAAGTACCTACGCTAGGAGGAAGATCAGTCAACGTGACAAGTGAGTGGCCGATCTCGGCTGACTTCGTTATCGAGCGGCGAGTCACCGGGGCCCGACCACTTCATTTGAATACTATTCCGTCGCGTGGGCAGGCCGCGCTGCTATTCATTTCGGTATTGGTGTTTAAGATAAATGAAGCACGTTACATTACTACTGAGGTATTTGTATAAAGGTTGGTTATATTTCTGGGTTTCAATGTCCTTTTGGAGGTGATTCATATGGTCCAATCTAAAAATATGATTCTTCTCGTTCTTCTTCAGATGCCTTGCATTACGGAGGTCATTGCATTACGGTAGCTAGTGTTGCCCAAAGATCTTGGAGTTGCAAACTTTGGGCATCACTTATCACAGCTCTGATGATTGCTTTAGAGGCTCCCCGATTATGACTATATAATAAAAATAATTTTACAGTTTGAATTGAATAACCTATCTATTATTTAAGAAAAGACGCAAAACCTGGAATTGGTTTGGTCAAGTCAAGAACAAATTCTGTCCCACTTTTTGAAATATACTTAGCTGTATTTGGTATAAAAAAACATTACTAATTTGTTAATTGATAACAACAATTGGGTCATCAAAAATGTATTGCATAAAAATAACTATCACTATAGGTCAATCAATTCATTCTGATTGACATTAGTTGGAGCACAGATTTAGGATTTGAATAGCTTTGAGTTAGGGTGTCCGAGGTTTTTCGTTATTTCACCAGCACGTTTTGCATAGAAAAATATATATAAGACATAGTACCTAAGTATATAAAAACATTTAAATTGGATTACGCCGCGCCCTCGTTTCGGATAGAAATTGAGTCTTCCCCGAACCGGGATAAGATTAATGTTAAGCTCCCCACACACGCACGTCTATATCTTGTTGCAACTAGGAAACCTTGCTCCAAATATATTGATTTTATAACAAAAACGAGGGGTTGGTTGCACGCGGGGTGAATGGCCCTGTCACTGCAGATTCGCCCCGCCATATTGGTTGGGGTTCCCGCGTCGCTAATGGAGTAGCGACGGCTAAAATATGACCCTGTTCTCCACTTCATACGTTGAAAACCAATCCAGTTCGGAATAATTATTTAAAGCTAAATCTTATGCGATTTGGGGATTATACCGTAATATAAATGGCCCAGCATTGTCTTTTAGTTTTAAAGATATTTTATAAAGAAATCTTTGATTATTTATTATATTAAAAAGTCTTTGGGAATCCCGCCAATTACTACTAATTACACCGTTATATTGTCATTGTTAACTTTGAATGAGGTTTTGGTTAATTGGCCTCGCCAATTCATAAGTTGTTTTGAATATTACGAATTTTGTATTGATGGGTTCGACGTAAATTTGGTTATGCAAAATTATTTATTGCGAACATTTTTAGGGATTCTTGATTATCGATAAATATTTACCAGTCGTGTGTAGCGGTGCGGTTGCTTAACCACAACTTAAGTTGCGTAGGAGTTATTGTATGACACACCGATTCACCAGACGCGACTCCGTGGCACCGACAGTCTTCTGTTTATGGTTGTATGATTCATGATTAAGATATCAAGACAAGGTATTCGATAGTAGACATTTTTTGAGAGATTTATTTTGAGTTTAAAAAAGTAACGGTTATGTAAGAAAGTCTGATTTGGATGGTGTTTAATTATATTTATTACAAATTGTACAATTTGTACCTGCATGGTAGTAATGATAATTGTTAAAAGAAGGAAAACAATTTGACCTACGTAGGCTACCCCTCTAAAATTGAATTATATAATAATAGTTTTATTTAAATATGAAATGTTTGAACATATCTGCTCGAAAGTTTATAATAATCTTTAAATTGTAATATATAATTATAATAAATGGATTTTTTAAATTCCTTCACATATAAATCGTAGGTGTGCATATGAGTCACAGAAAAGATACGACGGCTGTACACGTCATCTTAACGTCAACGTAAGTTACATTCATTTATTGTCTTTAAAAAACCCACTCAAACACAGGATGTTTCATAAGTGCAAAATCATACCTACGCATGTAAGTACACAGGCATATCGGGCAAAGTATTAAAAGTAAAAAATCAATAGATTTATTAGAGACCGCTACTCATAATACAGTTCACAATGTGTTATCCTTAGTCATCTATGTTCTAAGGCCGCAAAAAAAGTTGAGATAAGTATTCATAGTCCCACATGAACTAAGCTACATAGGTACCTACTTGTACAGTTTAACTTTACTGAGCAATTACAAATCAGTTTCCTTAAATTTACCTTAAAATTATTTCGTATTTCTCATACAGACTGTATGGGGGAGGATGTAGGTATCGAACAAGGGGCGGCGTGATTTGTTCGCGGGGTGCGGGGGTGGGTCGGGTCAGTACCCACACACGTTTCTGGCACCCTAGTATGTAGTAACATTCCCCCGTCGGTTGTCGGCTCACTTCCTAAAACCTCCACCGAGCTTTTGCAACGGCGTGGTGATAGCGGCGTACTGACTTCTCGCGCAGCCTCGCAAAGTTGGCTTGGACACATTCGACGCGTGGCAGCTTTAATGCCTCTTCGAGCGGCACAACTTGCCATCCGATCGGCCTGATTTGTAGGGCTTCTACCAATATCCAGTAAATTACCAGCCAAGCCAATTCGCAGGGACCCCTACTAATCGGGTGTTGAGTTAAGTCGTTGGAAAAGACTTATAAATTTGGTCCAAGCAACCAGTAGGGTAAGCAGGAAATTATAATGTATTCGTTACGACATCTAGAAAATATGCTGTCACCGTCATACTTATTTATGAAATGTGTGTTGTTAGAGGGATGGAAGACGCATGCGTTACGGAAACGATATGTAAAAATAATATTTGTCTTTGAGGTGCAGTTCAAGTAAACAGTCACGACACATAAACTCGGGCTGACAGCGCTGAGGCAGAGCAGCGCGAGCATTGGCCATGGACGTCGCATATCCTGACTGTAAGAGATATAACAACTTCGCGAGGCTACTCGGTTGGTCAGTACATGGTTGATCACATCGATATCTTTCGGGTGCGAATTGGACAACTTATCAGTCGTTGTCCAATTTTGTGTTGTGTTTTCTGCCAACTAAATAGTAAACGGTGGTCGTTCATACGTCTTTTTGTGTTAAGCTGTAAACGATCAATACTCTTGTACAACGAGCTACGAACGATAGTTTATACTATGAAATCCTGAGTGACCTTTTATACTAGAAAATTGATATGTGCCCACGGGATAGCCAAACAATATATCTTAAAATTGACTTGGAGATTTTAATTAAATTTTGTACGATGGCCTATACATTTTTCATCCCGTGAAATGAATAGGTTCTCCCGGGATTGGAAGAAAACTGTAATCCGCGCGTACACAGCTCTAGTGTGTTCGTCCCAAAAGTACTTACCCCTGCTGTAACAAATTGATACTCAGTTATATTAATATAAAATCTAATATCGAGTATAGGTCGAGATAGGTTACATAAAACATTTTCCCTTTAGTTTCTATATAACGGTCGAGGTGATCAGGTCTAAAGGCAAAAGACATCAATAGTCCTGGGTCATGTTAAGAAAATCAATCTAAGATTAAACTCGGATCCCTTCGACCACAAATCAGTAGCTAGTCGCTATTTATTAGGGTAGAAATAAAATATAGCATTAACTTTTCATGTTAGATGCCAAAATGGAACGATTCAATACAATCGTTGCTCGGGGAAACGTCTTATATAAATATATAATATATAAATAAACACACGTATTGAGAAAAGTGATGCAGAGGGATATTTGAAACTGACCTTTGTTTGAATAGGTGAAGGTATTTTTCTGTTCCATAACCGTTTAAATTGAAAAGTTGAAAGATGCTTTAATTATAAATTCTGTGTGACCAATAAGGAACACTCCAAGATTAAATAATCGAATGCGTCTGCAAAAAAAAACTTTCGAATTGTCTTTTGAGCATCGACATTCGATTTATAAAGACGAATACAGCCAAGGAAGCAGGATATTGGCCACACTCGGATAAAAGTACAATTGGAGTGTGCACTCGACTTGTACTTTTATCGCGTTCAATGAAACGATTCATATGTAAATGGTGCCGTAATCTGTAGGAGGCTCCCGGAGTACACATCTATCCTAGTGGATCAGACTCAACTGGAAAACTTTTCGTCTTTGATATATCTTTTTCAGTAAACAGTAGAATGGAACTTTGTCACAGTATAACGTTCAAACGAACTACCAACAACATTTTTACAAGTACTCGTCTAAGCGAATGTTCTATTGTCTTCTTTAGGGATGTTTTTTTTTCGATTTATGATATGTCGCTTCGATAGCGAACACGGTGATTGCGTAACCTCGCGTATAATACCTAACTACCCATATAATAGTAACCGTTTTTTTTATATTTTATGACTTCAGTATCTTAATGATACTGAAAAAGTGACCTCACGGCAGAATGTTTTCAAAGTATTCATTTGTGAATTAATTAGGCGACGAAAAGCTTAAAATTTGTAAAATATTAATCAATGATTTTATCTTTATTTTAAGCTCAAATAAAATTTTAAAAAATGTCGCCGACCTACGCGCATGCGGTTTCACCAGATGACTGTGATAATCTTGAGTCATTTGTTAGGTATTTTATTGAGTAATAACACCTAGTGAATGTACGTACTTATTAGTCACAATGTTACGGTATTAATGCAAATTTGGTCACATTATATAATCCTCTGTTCTTAGGCAAATTAAAAACGAACCGGGGCATCTAAAGGTTAAATCTTTATTGAGTGGAGCAGTTCAACAAACAATAAATTACTATGAGTAATTTTCCTGTACGCACACCGCCAATTTATTGGATACCAATCATTTTGTTCACTGAGTCCCAGGGTAGTCATAAACTTTGAAAATATTTTAACACAAAATAAATTAATCCTAGAAAAATATGTAGTAGAGAGTTCTAACAGACAGATATCATAAGTTATAAACATAATCATCACACACATATTATGGTACTTACTTGTTTTTCTCTATAATGCGTATGTGATTTTGAATTGTACTATAAGCAGAATTATGACAAGAATTATATTTTATATATAGTCAGAGATTATATTATTGTTTATTGTAATGGCTTGGCCTACCTTAAACCTTTCATATGCTTATTACGATGTATTTCTTATGAAACAAATAGCACAAGATAAAAAAAAATACGCTGCTACCCAAACTTGCTAATAATTGCACTATTCAAGTAAGATTATTATACTGTACTCAAGTTTGTGACTCATAGCGGCAACAAAGTTGAGCAAAATAATGTATGTGTCGTCTTTGTGTGTCATTTCAGAATATTGTGAAATTGTGTAGTCATTTTGAATTGTGATGCAATTTTACCCAGGTTTGCACTCAAATCCAGGTTAACAAAAATACCTACCTATAACAAAAAGTACAAGACACTATACAATATATTTTTAAAAGAAATATGTTAGCTCTTGATATTATTCTGCTGATGTTGTAAGTAATAAATTATATTCAAGTTTTATTTTACTTCAATACGGTCTAGACACGTCTGGCAAGAAAGAAAATAAAGCTCACTCGTTATTAAGTCTGTGTGCCTAGTGCGAATCCATCAATCATAATATTATAGGCCATGATATAGTTTGAAGTTATTTCGATTAAACTCGAACGACAGCTTGTTGCTCATCGTATCCCCTAGAGGTACTTATTACGTGTACATTTTTTGCTAGTCCGATTCGTTCTGGCTTTTACCTGGCTTTAAAAGTTTTTGTCCGATAAATGCTTTGTCGCGGCAACGTGATAATACTTCGGTTTCTTGCTCCGTGAGTTATGCACCAATGAGAACCAACACGACCGAAATTAGATTCGTTTTTTTTTTGATTCCGTTATAAATCGGAGCACAAAAAACTTGAATAGTGTCCAGCTTAAAGTAATCCGGAATTCTTGGTTTAATACATTTGGTATACATTTTGGTTTGATAGCATAAGATATCATGACTATTACTTGATGTGATACCTTATACCTAAAAACCGATTCTTAAAACATTTTCAGATGGCTCGATGTTGAAATTAGATTCTCAAGTCATTAAGTATGTATGGACCCTATTTGGCATTTAGTATCAATTAAAGGCACCTTAAATATCTTTACTGTACTTTTGATTTAAATTAAATTAAAATAAACAACAATGCCATGCTTACATCAACATAATCGTGACGATGTCGTGCTTGTAGTATGATGTATGAAATATGAAATATCTACTTATCAGTATTTAAACAAAAGCCCATCGTAGTTAGTACAACATTAACGGCAAATACAACATGTTCAACAGACGAATCAATCAGCATTCGGATGGTATCTAAGCGCGACGGTTATCTAAAGCTCTTCGCCACTGCGCGCGGTGCATTCCGTTCGACGTCTTTTTGTACGATTTGCCATTTCCTGCAGACAAATGCTGTTTAAGAGGCGTCAAACAGCAAATGACTTAAGTTAGCACTTGTGCTATCTCTGTCGATAATTATAGGTATCTTTGTCGCGTAAGTGCAACGATAAGAATGTCGTTTTAAATTATACGTCTTTTACTGCTTTCTCGGAGATTTTTTTCTTGATTTTATTCAGCTAACCTACATACAACTGGAATTTTGGTAGGAACACTGTTTTATAAAGACAATAGATACTTATTTAAGAACGCATTGTATCGTTCTTTTCTAATTTAATATCCTTCTATCATTCATTCTAGTTTTCTGCTATTCCTCTGTTATTTTATGAATAGGCCTTACCCAGAGACGTCACATACAATTAATTGCACATGTAAGCGCATTGTTCGGTATGTGGATTCATATCTAGACCCTCCAAGCAACCGACGTGCCTGTCATTCAAAACCTTTTTGTTCGGCGCACCATTTCCTGCAAAGTATAAAAGCGGCTCATATATGATTCTATACATATTACAGAGATACAAAAGGCAATGTGCTTGTAATATGATTTGTGGAATGCCAATTGTAAGTGCTATGCTCAAACTATTCTTTGATTGTTTTTAGGAAGCAGTAAGGGAAGCATGTTTCGTGCCACTTACACTACAGGTTTCATAAATAATAATGACAGTGATAGCATGAATTCTCGATGACGTTACGATTTCATTAGTTACTGTTATAGTTAAACATGTAAGTAGTTATGAAATTTCACACAGCATAGTAAAGTGGTGTCACAGATGGAATGAAAATAAGTATGTACCTTTATTGAGCTTTTCAGGGTTGGCCGGTGCTAGAGACGATTTAGTTGAAAAAAAAGATTTACAATTATGACGTCACTATTCAATCACATCACGTTGCATGCACACGGACCGAAGTGTGAGGTCGATGCATCGGAGCCTAGTGCCCTGCAGCTTTAGTGCCGCCTTCCATTCAAAGCCTTTTTGTACCGCCGCCATTTCCTGCCAAGAAAAAATACCGATACGGGAGGATTCCAGTTTGTAATTCGATTGAGCACGCGGTTCGTTATTCGTTTCACAAAGTCGGTCAGATAGGGAATGAATAGCCAAACTGTTGCTAGGTATGGATATGTTGGGCAAGCTGTATTTATATGAGCAGCGGACCCTTGAGGTTCTTGCTATTCCCTTTTGGGTCTTGCTCTTGGCCGTATCTATCGTGACAGATGATTATGGTTTTATCCCGTCACCATGAGTTACGGTACCCTAAAAAATATAAGGACGTTAGTTTTTGTGCTACTAGCTAGACGGCCAAGGTAACGCTTGTAATTATACAAGTTAATTAGCAATTATATCAGATCTTACAACATGAGACGGGATTCATTACTTTGTTGCTATGGAAAATTGCGATCTGTATCCATACACATTAGGTTCTACTACAATAATAATATAAATACCAACACGCCCTTAATCCCCTACGGGGTAACCTCTTTTTGTGAATGCTAAGAAAAATCGCACGAACACCAATAGCCTAGTGATTAGAGGGGCTGTCATTGTAACGGAGAGTTTGAATCCAGCTTTGGTCAAGAAACTAATAATGTGAGCCTGTCCTAGCACAAGCTTTGCCTAGTTGGAAAGGTTAAAGCAACTACTAGTAATGGAATAATCGCAAACAAAAGTAAACATTAAAAACAGCTGGTTAATTATGACGCAACATATATTAAAAATGCAAGATAACATCTTACACATCACACAGCTCAGTAGGACCTACGAATATATAGAAGTTTTAATCAATTTATATTGACATTACAAAAAAATTGTCGGAAGAAAATGTATTTCTAATATCATTGTAAATAGACGTAACGGTTAATACATTTGGGTGTACACCGTAAAATAGTGGTTGAGTATTTCAGCCTTTAGCTGCATCGATATAAGTATCATTGTTTCGTTCATTAGCCGAGAGTACACCGGCACTGAGTGGCAAGGCAGGTGTAGCGCTATCAGCGAGACCAGGCCGTTGCCCTCACATCCGCCCTTATCTAAGTTTACTCGCCTCGCATGGGAACTGCGGCCCGCGACTCAGCTGTGCTTTCCATTCATATTGTTATCACTTCCGTATCGATGTACCAATGAGATACTTTCCACTATTCGAATTTGAAGTTTGAATTAAATTTTAGGCAGAAAATAAGGTCATGCACATTTTGTTATCTTTAGTTGTATGAAATTTGGGTATGATTCATACAGTACGAGACTATATGTAGATATAGAGTTCTTAGAGTGTGCTTAGCTTTACTTATTCTGGTGGTTGAGTAAGACCGATAGACACGTTAATGATGCCACAAAGATTCCGGTTTTCCCGTTTTGGTGTACAAACAGAACCCTAAAAAGTATTTTAAAAGGTACTACTCGACTGAAATACGAACAATTTAATTTATTGGTTTTAGTAATTAGAAAGATGAAAGGGATGGTAAGTAAATACTGTAACCTGGTTTAATAATTATATTGTAAAAATCTTTACCCGGGATCAGTGAAGTGCGCATACTACCTTGTCAGTAAGTTGTGAGAGCTTCCAAGCTAAAGGAAAGTATTAACTGAGTTTTACGATTATTTAGCCTCTTTACCAATAAAATATTGGAAGCGGAAATCTTTGACCTTTTCAAGCTGGCTTTATTAGCCATTTATTTTTTAATTATTACCACCTTTTAAGCAAAAATGGTAGTTGATTTAGTAGAAAATAGGCTTTCACTATTACGTAGGTAAGTAACACAATAATAATACCGGTAAGTTGGTAAGTAACTTAATAATAATAACAAGTAATAATAATACCGGCCCTTTTAATGTCCCACTCTCGGGTTCCCATCAATAAGAGGGGGATTAGGCCATAGTCCACCACGCTGGCTCAGTGTGGGATAGCGGACTTCACACGTCGTTCTAGAAGTTCTCTCAGATATGCAGCTTTCCTCAAGATGTTTTCCTCCACCGTTTAGCAAGTGATAATTATGGTTGAAAATGTGATTCGCAGATGAAATCCGAAAATCCCAGCGGTGCGAGCCCGGGTTTGAACCTGCGATCCTTGTCAAGCGTTCTACCATTTTGGCTATCAACGCTTACAAATAACAAGTAGTAATGACGAATAAAAACAACGCATGATAGTTAACTTTATTGCTTAATTAGTTTTAAAGCACTCCGGTATCATTCGGAGAAGAAATAATAGACTGGTTGGCTAACTATGCAAATGCAACAAGTGACCATGATTTAAAGTAAAAGCGTCTGCTCTGTAAATAAAAAGCCTGATAAATCGTGCAACTGTTTTTTCTGGAATGAAAAATACTGTGGTATTTGGATGTAACGTACATTCTTTATGAAGCAATATGAAAGTAGAGCTTCACACATTTTATCTTACATGAGATACACGTAACGATAAAAAATCCGATACTGAAACCACGGTCCGAATGTAACATACGAGCAGTAACTGGCCATCAGGCGAGAGGGTAAGTGAAATAAAAAGTTAGTGGATTGGAATCTCGATCTCCGCCGCGGGTTACCGCGAGGACTCTACACTCCGTCTATTGATGTTCCCGGCCCGGGGAGCCGTCTCAATGAGCCTACACACCTACTTTACATACATACGGCCTCCGTAACGGTCGCATAGACGAGTAGGCGTGAACCAATTCCAGATAAAATACCTATTTCCTTCGAAGTAAATACGAAATACTTAATCTCCATGGCAATACCAGCGTCGCATTTAGGACTGTTGTATTTTTTTATTTACGGTTACGATATAAGTGTAATTTATATGCATGAATGTCGAGGTGGTAATCATTTTGTATTGTGTAAGTATTTTCAAATGTCATTTGAGACGAATTGCATTCTGTAACCGACGGGTATGTGGGCTGCTGCCAAAATGCCGAGATATTGTGAAGGGATAAATCTGTTGCTAGGAGAAAATCCAAGTACATACTTACAGTGTTTTGTTTGTTTATGCGTGACGCGAAAAGAACTGAACAGATTTGAATGGAAATTGGCATTGTAATAGCATATATACCTTTTTTTCCAAATTTAAACGTCTTTATTTATAAAATCAATTGTCTTTGTCACAGAAAGTGGAATTGTTCCCGCGGAATAGCGCAAAAACTAAAGTCTACACAGTTACCGACAGGTACTGCCAGTAAAAAATATAGCGCAAGCAGGGCACATATGCAGGCAACCAAGCAGGCGATATTTACAAAGTTAAACGAATCGGCCCAATTGCGGTGGAAACGTACGAGCGATGAAAATGCTGAATATTTTAGTGAACAAAATGTCGGTTATTATTTGCGTTTCCTACCGCAGGTGTTAGGTACAACATAGGTACACTTCAAACGTGTAGTTGTTGTATACAAATAATAGAACAAATATAAGTTAAGTATATATATTATTGTATAAAAGGTGAACCAAAAATCCTCTTTGTTTTATGTTATTTTTTTATTACAATTATATTAAGTAATATTTTGCATAATTTTGAATTGCTTTTAGAGGGTTTTATGTTTTCGTAGGTTAAAATATGTAGGGCAAGCGGACGTCCTAAATTAGGACAGTTACCCTACACATTATCCGATTTCGATCCGATCCGATCGGATAGGAAGGTGTGGAGCCTGTCTTACGATGACTGGTTGTTCTATTAAACTTACGATCTCTACATCGAACCGCCTAGTGTGTCTATTCGGCCCTAGGTCCTTAAAGTTCAAGGGTAGCTCCGATTTATTCTGCGGCGGATGATCGCAGTTCCATGTAGGTATAATAGCTTGCTAATAAAGAATCAAGTAATACAAATACTAAAGTAGAACCGTCGAACGTCTCACCTTCTCCATATGTATTAATGTGCCCTAGAATGAATTCATATATTCATGTCTGCAGTTCAATGAAGTTCTGGACTTTAGTTAGCACAAGTGCGTCAAAGATAAATGATAATAACAAACGCCTACGTAAACAATTTTATTATATCCACAACATTTTTAAATTACGAAACAAAATGTCATTATATTGTTTAGATGCTCGTTGAAAGCCCGGCGAACAGGAAATATGGCGTTCACCCTATAAAGAAAACTTTTACGGCTCTGAAAATACACGTTGCTTTTGAATTACCTACTTAGTCAGTGAGCCTTTAACAATATAATGTGTAAACATAATACTATCGATTCGTAGTGGATTCAATTCAGTGGATCCAAGGAGTTACCCAGCTACAGACGACGAAACTCAAGATAAGCCAATAAGAAGGGCCCTAGACTCTAGAAAATGTCCCTTCTTTTTGTGTTTTATTTTAATAAATGAAACAGAAAAAAGAGTCATAATAATATTTATAACAGGGACATTATTTTTACGACTTTTCTTTTACACATCGAAAGGAGGCATAACGTATAAAAGCTAAATATAGTGTAAAAGGCTTCTAAAAAGGAGCGTGTAGGTGTAGGAATAGGAAGGATTTCTGATTTATCGACCAACAAAAGCAATTTTGCAACTGTTGTAAGAACGCGCTATGGTGAGCATGTTCCGCCCTCGTTCGTGTAGATGTCTAATCTTGGACCGACTTACCCACAAAACTAACTTTAACCCACTTTGTGGTGAAACACCTTCTAAACATTCCTGTTAAAATAATGTTTTCGTAAAAAATGCTTAATTACACTTAAATTGTAAACTTTCTCAGTCGGTGTTGTTGCTGCTTTTAGCTGGTTTTGTATTTATAGCACTTTATAATTTATTATTTTATTTTGTTTTAGCCTTTAATATCAGACAGGTGTTTGTGCATGAGTTATTGTTTGTCATATTGACATAGATTTATTCTCACATGTTAAATGTTGTATCCAATTTAGTGTATTCTGTTGTATGTTGTTTCCACGTTGTATTTGAAGCCTTTTTTATAAATTAATATGAGCAACATCATTTCAGTGCAATTTGCAAGTTTACCAAACACTTATTAAATTGAACAATACATAGGTTTCTTGCCGACAGTATTTAAACCTTACCATAGTGACTATTAAGCATGTTATTAGTAAATTTAATACCAGAAACGAAGTCCTTTTTTAAAGCCGATGTTATTGGTATCGAGTTTATGTTTCATATGTTATGAGATATTCAGTTGTGTGGCTCGTATAGCTATTTGGTGGCTATTTGATTTTTGTTACGGTTGATTGAGTGTAACGGCTTACGCGCCTCTCGGATTTATGCGTAGAGATATTTAAATGTTGAGCTCGATCGCTCAATATGGCGAAATCGTAAAGGAAACGTAGTCAAATCGACACCGGTACGGGTGTACAACGCTTGCCGGGATTCCCACGATTTATGAGGCAATATGTTTAACGTCTACTACGGGAACCCTCTCCGAACATAACGGGGCTGTTACGTAAACAGATTGCTCGCGAGTGGTGGGTCGACGCTCCAGATATCGGCCTACGAAAGAGTCCTACACATACTACTTTTATACAAAATCGACATTGACATTTTGCTCTTGGTAAAGCTCTGCATGCGAATAAGTAGCCACACTTTATGGTGGATATTTGTGAACGATATCGGAAAAGTGCGATTTGCAGAGATTTTCTTCCTATAACAATCGGCCTGGATGCTGCCAGGTATTGTGCAGTGTTCGAACCATTCCGCATTATTCAGACAAGCATGCAAGCACCGCTTTTACTGTCAAGGATTTATATTTGAGTGTTCTATTATTCCTTTACATTTCGAAGATAAAATTTATTATCTATATGTGTACAAATAATAGTTTTAAACACCGATACCTCGTATACTATACTTTCAGTGGTCACATAACTCTACTGACTCGGTATTGCAATTCAAATGGAACCCGCTGGCTTTCGGAGGCCCAAGATATGTGTTTTCACTACGATCCGGCTAATAAGTGTCAGAAGGAAACCGATCGTAAAAAGGCTATAGCGGTAATAAAAAAACAAGATACCGAATAATTTTATTACTTTTGTCTACATTTCGTTTTCCCTCGACATTTTGCTCCGAACTTGTCAGTCCAAATCATTTTTATTAATAGTAATAGATATTTTACATTTTCGTCGTTCTTTCCATTAATTGGATTACTAATGAACATGGTATTGCTTTGTTTTTTTATTACTCGTTGTGTACTTAAATGGAAGTCTCTTTACCACAAGTATTACATATATAGCTAAGCCGTAATGCGATCGCTTAGTTTTAGCGAACCCAAAGTGCCATTCCATCCATCATTGCAAGTAGCATTGAGTTAGACGGAGTATGCATAAGTAAATTTTTATCGATCTGGCGAACTCTGGCGGAGTAATGGCGGCGGTGGCTAGCGTGGCGGTGGCGTACCTACTGGAGCCCCTTAAAAGCCAGCCATTGCGTGACGTCGGGAGATTCTTAATTTTGATTAGAGTGTTGCGTGAATAGGGTGCTGGCGCGGTGTTCATCAAATGATTTAACCACTGTTGATGTTTGCTTTACAGCTGTATCGTCAAGGAGACAAGTTATAAGATGCAAATTAGAATAACCTCAGCGCCGCAGTGGAGGGAATGAA
Source organism: Pheosia tremula (assembly GCA_905333125.1). Lineage (NCBI taxonomy): Eukaryota > Metazoa > Arthropoda > Insecta > Lepidoptera > Notodontidae > Pheosia > Pheosia tremula. The sequence goes on along the minus strand of HG995404.1, from coordinate 4,245,177 downwards.
ATATTTTGAGGGTTACTTTGACTTAATAAGGTTTCAGGGTTCTGTCCACGGGTTGACTTAATAAGAAGTTGTGTCTAGGTGTACCATCCTTTATCAACATAGAGGAGAGATTAGTTGTGTATAGAGGACTAGGCTCTTATCAGTTACCCTGGGATAACGCTTCTGTAACTACCCACACGCACCATACCGTACCCATACATATATTTTAATTAAATCGCAAAAGAGTCCATGGTGAAATGATGCGCAAAATAAAAATAACTTTTGAATTCGTTAAGTTTTTATTGGCTTTTAAAATGTGTGAAAAAGAGCGAGCTTTCGAAAAGATAAGACAAGGAACTTAAATAATTGAGAAACACATTTACGATACTAAATAAATATAATCACGCTTGTAATCCCTTAAAGGATTGGCATATGTGTATTCCACGGGAATAAGAAAAACATTCAGGCAAGTTATTAGGATGCGTTTATCTAATGCGATAGACATAAAGGAAATCGCTGTCGCGCTTCCAGTGCTGAATCCTGCCATAGTGACGCAACACTCCTTAAAAATAAAACATGGTGTTTAAACATGCATCGGCGGGTCCGGTGCATCCCGGTGCGACTATAAATTGTATCACACGGCGCAACTCACCGTTAAACGTACTGTTTTAAAGTTCAGCTTAACAGTCGAGGGGCGAGTTTTATCGTCTTAAATAAAAATACCCAAGTACATGTTCGTGCGATAGGTAACATTTTTGTTAAGGACTTGGCACAGATTGAACACTAGTTTGCACTATTCGTTAACTAACTGTGATGTAAGTAAAACTTCATTTAACTTAACGATAAAAAAATAGGCACTTATCGAAAATGCTCATTTTTATATGGCTGGTTTTATTTTGTTAACGTCTCTTATTCATATTTGGCATGCGTTACATGATTGTATGTATATAAAAATAACACTTATGTTTTGTTTTCTATAGCCACAGTGTAGGTATAATACATTGATCTCTAATTTTACTAATATAAAATAAAGTTAGAATGTGCTTCTATATTTTATATTGTTCAGAAGTTTTCACGTGTACATCTTAAATTACAAAACATGTCTGCGTGCAGAAAGCTGATGAGTTTTCTAAAACTCTTTCGAATAATACGAAATCTCTCTTGACTTGTATATAAACTATACCTGATACTTATTACATTCCAGTCACACGAAACCAAAGAATAATTATAGATCCTTCATTAATATTATAGTATATTTTAGAAAATGCATGTGTATTATGAATCAAATACAATCTTCATTTTCAGTTTAATTAACAATTTCGTTTAGTAAATCAAGTTTCTTTTAAATTGCACTGCTATGAAGATATATGTATTTTTAAATTAATTTTGGCACGGACACGATAATATGTAGATATATTGGGTATCTCCTATGATTTGTAATATTTTTAAGTTATTATTAAAATTAATTAAATAAATCCCTCCTCTAAATCAGTCGACAGTTAATAGCGACAGTTTGACGACAAACTCAATGAATGTTTACGTGAAAGAATATCGTTTCAAATTGAGAACCAACTCCTTTTTCATCAGCTGAAAATGGGATTACAAAAAAACTTGCTACGACAAATTTAAAGCTCCCGAGATTTCATCATGCCTAGTTTTCTAACAAAGGTACTTGTAAAATAAGGTAACAAGCTGACAGACACATTTATCTCATACAATATACAAGGCACTGCGTCCCCCCGGAGCACTCTCCATTCGCTTATCGCCTGCGTCTTGGTACATTTTAACATCCTATGCAGAATGACTTGAATTTGATTTCGATTTAAAAACAATGGCAAAATTTACCTAGGCTCCTACATTATAATCAGACTATACTTGTTATAGACAAAATTTAACGAACCAAAATGAGCATAGACCATCGTTGTTTAATATCCATATAAAAATATATGTATGATCCGTATAAGAAAACTATATATAGAGCGGCTATTTAAATAATCCAGGCATGCCCGTTCGGCTGCCGTGAAAATAGTCACGGACTTTTCCGTCATTGACACCCGCCCGTTTGTGGTGAAAAATGCTACGACTCAGTCCGCCGGGTATCCCGTCAACTCACCGGTCCGTGGGTGGTGACACAAGCCGCGGATCTACCCGACGATTCTAGCGTTTCTGCCTGCCCGTCGGCATACCTGACGGGCAAATCCGACGAGAATAAGTACCTGTGTGTTGAACCTGACTCTATGGAAAAAGGCCATTGGACAAAAAAGTTCCTACCAGTGTAAGTATAAAAATTTTTTAACGCTTGTATTGTTTACTTTCTAATTGAAATATAACGAGATATAATAATAATAATATCCCCAGACGAACACATCATACGACGTATTATAATACGGTGCCAGACTAAGCAACACTTGTATTATGAGTATCGTAAAATGGTCTGGGGGCAAACCCAGGTTATATAGATTTTAAACATCTATGACTCGGGTACAAACGTTCATGCTCATCACAAAATGTTTGCCCCTACCAAGATTCAAACCCGGGACCCTCAGTACAGAAAGAAGGATCACTACCCACTGAGCTAATCAGATCGGTACATTAAGTACATTTCTAAACGGATCGCATTCTATGATCCTTTGAAAGTTCTATAAGTACTTGCGTGGATCCGTATAAATATTTCTGAAAATCTCTCTATAAGACCGTGAATTCTTAACTACGCTTGTAATTCATTTGTGTGTTTTTGATAGTTAACATTTTATTTTTTTTGGATAATAAAACAAAATTTACAGCTTCGCTGTTTAACTTCCGACCAAAATACCCTATGCTATGCTATTTTATATCCATATGTCTAAGGCAGTATTATTCAAAATTAAATAAGGAAATTAATACTAAAAATATTTATAAAGTTTTAACATGATATTTACATTACAAACACTTCCATTAAGGCATGTGCAACCTTATATCGTTCATCGAAACACAAAGAAGCAAGAATTTATCTCAATGATAACTTATACATTCATATTAAGTTCCGATTATAAAATATTAAAGACGATATTATGCGGGAGGCTTGCCCTCGCTCTGGTACCAAATCCCTGGCGTAAGACCGCGCCGCACCATATGCCGTAATCTGCTGAGATTTGATGGGAGAGAGCACTCAGAGAACGTTGACCGTTATTTAAAAGCCGATAAATTGAGAAAATCCTCTTTGATCGGTTCAATGCTGGATTAATAATATATTGGGCGCGTTTCCATGGTTACGCAAATAAGTACTACAGCAAGCCCGCTTAGTCCTCTAAAGTATTTAGTGAGATATTTCAGCTTTTATTTATCCTTATATTTACGGTCTCGTCATAATATGTTTATGTAACAGATGTTGATAACGAAATATCGGTTATAATACTATGTACGATCCAAAAAAGCATTTAAAAACATATTTTTCATCTCACTAGCTCAGAAAAGCTGGCTTTATAAGTATATCTACTTGCAAAAGTCTATTATATCCCCATGAGTGGAAAAGGTTTTCAAAGTTCTAACGTGACGAACTAAGTATTTAGCACAAGAAAAAATGTTAACAACATTTTTTCTTGCTATAATAAATACATTTTGTGAAACGTTGAGAAACTTCGTTCGGCAAGGAGTTGAAGTGTGAAGTCGTCAATATTGTTTTATTTTCCAAAAATGAGTTTCATCGGTAAATAATATTGGGATTGGGATATTAGTGCGACATAACCCAGACCAATAATTATAATATAATGATTAATAATAATATTCGAATTGTTTTTCATTTAGCATTTTCCTCGCGGTAGTGAGAAGAAAAAAAATGTATTTCGCACGGCTGCAAAATTATTTGAGTCTCGTGCCTTTCCCTTGTTATGCTCAAGATTCTAATTTTGAATCTTAGAATCCATCGCTTGCTCGAAATTCAATACAAGCACTCGCACCATTAAACAACTTTGCAACCCTGCATAAAAAAATACTATTTTCTGGAACTCGAGGAAAAAATAGCGGATGTGGGTAGATATCGATAAAATAAATATTTACTGTGGATTTGTTTGAGAGAGTAGGCGGACAAAGGCTATCAAAATGAAACATACATAAACATAATATCGTTTTTATAAAAAAATAACCATTGACTATACCTTTCGGTACCTATCACATGTCCTTTCTATGGATATATAGAGAGATAATTGTATGGTAAAGTAAGTGTAGCATGGATGAATCACTTATAGTAGAAGGACCTTTACACTATCCTTAAAGCATACGTGTAGGCACGAAGGTAGAGTAGGTATAATTTTAGTATTACGAAGAGCGCTACGAGTACATATTTTTGCTGTTGTTGAAAAAGGTATATCTACCTACTTAGAAATATTTGAGTACTTAGATAAGTTTATGTGAGCTCAGACAATGATATCGGCGGCGAATCTCATGTGTCGTGGTAAGGCATTATTTGGTTAGGAAAATATTTTTAATTTTATTCATGATCTATACAAATATTTTCGTTGGCATAACATGAGCTTAGAGCTTCCAAACATTACGGATCAACAATACCTCGAAAAATATTAGTTTTGCGTGTTTATTCGGTTCTCTGTGTCATAATATTTTTATTGTTTTTATACTTACCGACATATCCTCATTGTATAGTTAGAGGAAGCGGTCTGAGCTCGTAGGTGCTATAATCAAGTATATTTAAGGCTTCACTACGGGCTCTCTTGAGTTTCTCTCAGTTAATAGAGCTTCCCAGACTTCGTGAGATCAATCTAACTAAAAGCCTGCGTAGTGCGGCTTATTCACACTAACCGACGAATCCGTGCATAAACAATAAGTTTCAAATGTGAATTTCAGTGTGTGCTTGCTTGAACTACCATAGTTCAGTGCTTGGTCTAAACTTTAAATATGTATGTGATTGGCATTATGTAGGTATCATTGGAACTATGTACGTATTATTATAACTATGTAGGTCCATTTTCATTGCAGTAGTTAATTTTTTTTCATATGTTGCATCGATCATTATTAAGCACCTGCAATCAGAATTTTCAGGATCTTTTATAAGTAGTAACCAATACAAGTATTTAATAAGTTAGCCATGCATTTATATGCGAATCTGGAATTAATTATATCAGTCAGGATTAGCGTTTCACTAACACATTGTATAGTAAATCTATGGGTACGTACTTACTATAGTGAGAAGCATCTATGACATCTCATTAGTGTGCGGCACACGCGGCGTGGTGGCCAAGTGTCGAGCTACGTCATAATGAGAAGCCACCGAGTCCCGCCACCGCCGACCAACTTCCATGAGATGAAATATTATTTTAGCGACAAATTTTATTCACATATTTTTTACCGGCTCCACGGTGAATCATTTCAAATAGAGATGGATAGGTTCGGACTCATACGTGTCCGTTGATGTGTATCCGCTGTCACTTAACTCTGAAATGCAGCCATATAAATGTATCCACCAGTTGCAACTGGAATTAAATGAAGGAAGTTCTTTTTGCCATGAACATCTGCGCCTTTATTGTATAACTAGCTTACAAAACGACATTCCGTCATGTACTCGTATTTTATGATTGCATTATATATAAAAAAAAACGATCTATAGAGATCGTTGACTTATAGCTTATTCAGCTTATTTTTATTGGTATACAGGGTGTAAGATGTGTCTATAATAACATTATAAAATGATTTATGTCGAAAGTTATTGGTTACAATAGTTCTCATTTTCAGCGCACAAGGTATCGTAAGCGACGTCATTACCTGGCATGCGAATGTAATAGCTGATTAAAATTGCAGTTTAAGCGTAAGCATAAAACTAATGAAAAAAATGCGTATAATTCATGAAAAAATCGATGGAAAATTTCAACTCTATAGGGGATCTAGAATCATTAGTTGAAGCTATGGTGTCGGTTTTCATTACGAAACTACTTACTACTTGTATTATTAGTTAATATTTTGGTTAATAGGTGCCACAATGATCTGCCTCAAAATTGAACAAGCTCTGTTTGGAATCTGGATCTAGGTCCCACACAATCATGGGACACCTCAACTCTGGTAGCGAGGAAAGCGTGTCCGGTCATTTCTTCGTATCTGCTTTCATTATCGGCGGACGAACTCAGCCGTGCGGCTCCACTATCGAATCCTCCTTGACGGACGGAGACTTGACTCAAGAATCACGATCGAAATCCTATTGCGCATGATTCGATTATGTGCTCATTCACATATTTATAATTCGAATGTTTATGTGCCGTAGGAAGTAGGTCAGTCGATAGGTAAATGTTTCAGCTACCCCACTTTACATACTTATTTATTTATTTTTACATTCATCAAATTACCTACTTATGTCATAGAAGGAAATGTTTATCATGAAATTGTTTGAAAGCCTTACACGCGGAGAAATCTATATAATAATACCATTTATGTAGGTAAACATGGCTATCGTAACCTTGCTATTGCCTCTAAATGGAAACAGAATTTTAATAACCTATATATAGTCGCTTCTCAACAGCAGTATTTCCAATGCTCCTACTATTCGGACAGTAAACCCTAATATAACGTGAAGGAAAAACACTAGCAGTATATGAATGGTCTATATATCGATGTCGCAATGTAAAAGCGTAAATTTCGGTAGCGGTTGCTAAGCTTCACGGCTGAAGGCTCTCTTATAACAGGTTGTGCACTCCGGAGCGAGGCTAGGCATTAATCGTGTACCGTCGCAGGCACGCGTCACGCTTCCACTGTGACACAAGCACACTCCAGTTAACGTAAATCACTCATTAGAAGTTAATGAGTCATCGAGTAGATGCCTTCCTAATGACAATTTAATATCGTTCAGCGCTTAATTTTGCAGAGTAATCAAAGTTTCCAGCACCGTGGCTCTTAAGGTAAGCTAAAGATAATAGACAGCACCTTTGTGGATCGGAATACATTAAGGGAGCCGGTGTTGTTTAGTGATTTATTATAAAGCCATTTTGAATATGGCTTTTGATGTAGGTAGCGTTTCTTAAATGTACTGTGAAATGGTGAAGTGCCGCTTAATAATTTATGTAAAGGTAATTCGGTACCTTTAATGGGCCACTATTGGGTGTGGATATATCCGAAAAATAAGATGCATTTAGGATATGTTTCTGAACTTTATCTGGTCATTTGGTTTTTAGGAGCTATGGCACAGTAAGTATAATTCACAAATACAGCTATCTATATCAAAATATTAATTTCTGTTGATAATTATGTTTTTGTTCTTGCTATGTTTGACTTTTTTATTTGACTACGGCAGAGCCAAAATCATGGGTTATCGTACAAATAAATGTCAGTGTTAATCATAGATATGATTTATAATTTGGTGCTGTGTGTGTGTATATATTGGTTATTGAGTCTCAACATATAGTGTAGCAGTCTACATGCTATTCCAATTTCCCGCATTAGTTGGAATTGATCGTGACATCAAATTGGAATAGATTAGGTTGAACCTGCTTTTCTACGTTTCATTTTACGTAACATTACAAAGGTCGTATTTCCAAAATAGTTGACAGACATAACTAATGGCAATAACCTTTACCTAGAGGGTCGCCTATAAAACTATTTCAGTCCTAGCTTTTGTTGAAAAATAGTAAGTACTTATATTGTAGACTTTGGTCACGCGAATATAGTAAATTCTAATCCTTATTATACCAATATAAATGTAAAACGGATAGTAGGTATGTTTATTTATGTATCACGCTTCAAAAAAGTTATATTCTTCAGAAATTCAAGTGCAAGATCATTCGTAAGCTAACATGGGTCTAAATACTTTGGTGTCTAAAACGTAAGAGAATTTAAAGTTTTAAATTCTGTCCACTAGAGGCGCCGTTCAATTTGCCATAAAATCTGTCGAAATACGTAAACTATAAACTATAGAGTTAGCTAATTTTAATAGGGAAGTTGGCTAGGTGCTACCACCGACTCGGTATCCAGTAATTAAAATAATTAAAACCAAAACCAAACGCACCATTGCAGGACCTCAATACACTGTGAGCACTTTGTGCGTTGTTCAAACCTCAAAAAACAACTAAATATGATCCTAGTTCAAACTATGACACGGGACGTCTATCACCTCAGTCCTCCTGTGACCATGGTCCGAAACGTCGGGAAGACATGCAGGAATATAAAATGTGTCATGATCACGCGAGAGTTGCGAATCATCGAGCGTTCATATACACTTGCTACGTACGTACTGCACTTTTCTTACAAATGTGTTCTGTAACTGTAAAATATTCGCGTATACACATTTTTTCAAAGCTTATTTTTTATTTGCGTTTCCTTTGTATCGTTATGCAAAGATATACGACCTCGCCTGATAAATGTCTCACACTCCATTGGATACTGTCGCGGAATAGGTTTAAATGTTCGCAGTTTAACGAAACACAGTTGATACGCTGATCGCGCTATGCCAAAAAAAATCACTTCATTCATTATCAAATATCACTTAATATAAATAAATAAAAAAACACATAAATAATTCGAAAAGTAAATGACTGAAATTAATTTATTTTTAATACTCTAATTAATTGGCCCTTTTGATATCCTACTCCTGGACATGAGCCCCCTTTCTTAATGATAATAAATAATAGTGATCCAGAAGAACACTCCAATTATATACGGTCCCACACTAAGCAACGCTTGTATTATGGATAGCGTACAATAGATTGACGGCGAACTCAGTATATAATACTTATATAGACATTAAACATCCATGATTTGGGTAAAAATATTCATGCTCATCACACAATGTTTGCCGTACCAGGATTCGAGCCCGGAACCCTCTGCGCAGCAAGCACGGTTAGTACCAACTGCTCTAATAAAAAAAATCGCTGGTTTTCGTAAATTCTTACAGTCGTTTATACTTTTTTATTTATCTGTGGCTTATGAGCGGCAATAGATTTTATTATAATAATGCAATTAATTGTTAAACCGAGCGAGTTAGCAGGCAATGAACTGAAGATTATGGATAAAAATATTATTTGCACTTGGCCGGTTTATACACGAATCAATTTTCTGCTCATTAAATAACGCCGCTTCTGAAAAGTGTTTATTGATCATAGCCTCTTTGAAAGAACAACAACGCGCTATCTCTGTTTTGTGCTATAAGGCCCTTTGGAAAATTTACGGAGACGTAAAATGTTGTACCTATATTTACGCTATTTGTTCTGGCAAGTTGAATAATAAACTTGGTCAGGAAAAATAGCACCTATTTGCAATGGAGACTGGGGTCGAACACAGTATAGAATACTCATACGAGTATAGATAGTAAACATCCATAGCTCGGGCACATACATTCGTACTCATCACACAATGTTTGTCCCAACCAGGATTCGAACCCGGGACCCTTGGCACAGAAAGCAGGGTCACTACCAACTGCGCTCATCAGTTACATTCAAATTTGACTAATTAGGTACTTCTTAACATAAAAGGAACACAAGATGGAAGCCAAATGTAATTAACAATTAAAAATTCCATATTCTTTCGGTATATACCTATTCTACATTCTTCTCAGTTTCACTTTGGTACAACGAGGCCCGAAATAAACAAGCGCCTAATTGCTCATTTCTACCGAGTACACTTATCACAGGGATTCGGGTACAATGAATCTGAATTACTTGTTGATAAGGCGGCTCGGACGAACCGCTCTGCGTGATTAATCAAAAACAATGGTAGAGTGGTGCGTTGGTTCGACGAGACGCGAGGGCAGTGCTCCGACTCCATTGTCTCTGGTCACCGGCGTGTGGCGGGCAGCCGACCACGAAATCGGTCCCAGCCGCGCGTCGCAGCGCTACTGTACTCAAAACAGAGCGACACTGCGGTAAAAGTCGGCCAAGTAACATATACGGCATCAATGCTCCGGGGAAATGTATACTTATATACAAACTTGGACGAGAAGAATGCACACCCCATTATATTTATTTTTAACATTGGTTTTTTACATAATCCTACCGGATTCTGCGTAGTTTTTAAGCTTTATAAGTACATCGATAAGTCGATATCTTAATATACCTATGTTTGTTAGGGTGTAAGTAATTGTTTAGCTGTGCCCGTAAAAAAGTTATATTTATACAAATTGATGAAAAATCGCGTTTTAAGCCGTACTGACATACAGGAGCACTCCCTGTCCGATCTTAACTACCCTATAAAATTTGACGTTTACTTAGTGCTTATTACTAGTTGTGTGCCACCGGAATGGCTGATTACAAAATGATCCTACTTATATCCTCGTGGGTATCTTTAGTACGTTTTCTCACTCGTATTGCAGACAAACATTCCAAAATGTCGAAATGTACCGCACGCCGGCAACTGACGCCGTTTTCCGCGAACGTGACCTCGCAAGACTGACACCCCGGTAACTTTATTTGCTCAAATCAATAATGAAATGTAACATGAAACGCAAAACTGTAATATTTATACGTTCCGTCGTACCTGTCACGTTTTATGATGGTTTACCAACACTGCTCCCTTCTCCCCATTTCACCTTACGACAAGACTTGTATCGACCGATTCGGTTATTACTTGAAACTTGCAATATGAAATGTACTATGTTAACATAGTGAGTGATCGAACCGAACCATTCGGTTGCGTTGTCGTATCGAATTTTCGATTCGGCCATGAACAGTGGCTTCGAAATATCGTCGTCGACACCAGATAATTTCTAATCGAATCGATTCGTATACTTGTCGAAATGTTCTAAATCGACCCGCTGGTTGGATACTGCTAAAATTTCTAAAGCCCACGAAGCCCCGAAGTGAGTGATACAATAGTATAACCAACAAAATCAGAGAAAAGTAGCCGATATTTTACAAAGGATAATTATTGTATGTAGGTATCATTTGAGGACATGATTTTCATGAACCCACTGTTACTGAATTTTCTGTAACCAAAAATAATCCAAAAAAATATTTGATGCGGTGTAGGTAAAGGACAACTTATTCGAAACATTAATTCCCGGATCATCCATTTTATTACTGCTACAGCGAGCTTTCAGTAAAAAGTAAAAGGGATCATAACAGAATTTATTGTTATGCTGAATTTATTTTATCGTTAGTAAGTTGGGAATCGATCGGAAACGTGAAGGAGGGCTTAGAAAATTATTTTCGAGGGTGACCATCAAACAAGTTGCCGTTCGCTACAGAAACTTCGCTTGGCATAAAAGAAGTTTTATGGACCGATAAAGACCTTTTCAAGGATCCCGGGTAAAGGAGAGCGTGTCCATATAATATGTTAGTGCCTTGGAGTTTAGCAAATGTTCCCAAATTCAAATGTAGCTCGCTCATGTGTGAATGCGCATTGATTATTGTAAATACGAACTTACCTCATTTTAATTTTAGGTCATTAGCTATGTGGGTTCATTTTGATGTCGGTGAAGCATGGCATGCATACAGTCTGCTCTCATCAGCGTTTTCTTACGTTGTTTGTTTATTATTTTATGATTCCAGCATCTACGTGGACGGGCGGAACTTGAATGTCAACCTAAAAAATAATATTACTATTTTGTTGTCAATTTGACTGACTTCACTTAATTTTTAACAATGGGCTGAAGAAGCCTAGGTTCCAGGCTTAGTATACCCTTTTTGAACCACCCTTTAATCTGCTTACCTATTTAATGTATGATCCCACGATTTTTTATTTTAAATCCATTGACTGTTACCTACCCAATGCTTGGTATTAGACAGGTGCATTATTATGTACCTATACTACCATATTTGATGATATTTTATAGTTTTCATTTTACTAATAGGTAGTTTAATATGACTACTGGTGTATATTTAATGGGATTCTAAAACACTTCCCCGATTTAATAGCCGTGTAGGTACATCGAAATGTTAAAGGTAACGAACTCCTGCATAATTAACGCCTCGTGAATTAATCGTAGCAAGAAAAGCATATGGTGGCATTCGCTATTATTTTCTTATAGGCGGAGGATTGACTGATTTAGTCAATCATTCTTACGCCTATTAGGTCTGCAGGAATATTAATTTGATTAGTCTGTTCGAGTGAAATGGATGAATTGCCAATTTACTGAAACGATCAGGCACGACAGGCTGTTGCTTGGCGAAGGTTACTTCCTTCCATCTTATTCATGCAGTTAATAATTGTACTACCTACCTAGTACGAGTGAGTGGAGAAAACAGTATTACCAATGACACTTACGTAATTATAATAATATTTGTATATAATATATTCCAAAGCATGTAGATATTTAACAAGCTAATGTATAGTTCATATATATTGTACTACCCAGTTTTAAACTGTAGTTTTTCATATTTTTTAGAGTATCAATCCTGTTAAATTTTATCACTGCAAAGCAAGTTTTACTGCATTGCATTATAATAGCATTTTGCCTTTATTTGATACTAGGTAGGTATAAAACAACTACAAAAGTCTTTATAAAATTACATTTAACGTGAATCGTATGTGCAAGAAATAATTTAAACTCGGGCTCAAGATATTATGTTAAAATAATTATTTGAAGTTGGCATGTATCGAAATACCCATTTAAAAGACTGTCTAAATTAAATTACATAGGGCTTGGCAATGTAAACCTCAATTATACGCCGTCTGCTATCTCAATATTGTCTGTAATGTTCACAAAATAAAAACATGGAGCCATCTCCTGTATTTGTTTTTAATTAAATTTTGATACTGTTCAAACAGTTTGCGGCTATCGATTTTCATTTAACTCTTCTTAAATAGGTCATTACGGCAGTATGTTTATGAGTAGAGCGGCGACGGCAACGTCGACCGAGGGGCAATATTGCGCTTTGTGGTACTGCGTACAATAATAGGGTGATTAATGGCTCCGCCGATACACGCGCCGGGTTCTTTGTTGTTCGTCAAATATTTGATCCGGCGCCGACGTCGCAATCCATTCCTTTGATATTACTTATAACAGTGATTTTGGCCGCATAAGCAAAGGCTCAGGGATATGTAAGGACGCGTTAATGGTGCTCGGGCTTTCAACCCACTCCCTCGTGTATATCGGTGGGTAACTATACAGTGTGGGCGGTATATAATAGGTGATGTATCATCCACTTGACTCTTGAAACATTCAATTTCTCAGCATTATTTACTTATTAAGTATAAGGAATTAGTAGTTTAATTGTGAATTGATATACCTTAAACTATAATTAATGGAACCTTTTCTGTTAACATCCTTAGATAACCCCACCATTTTAGGTACACATAGCTACTTCGTAAAATATTTTCCATTCTTTTTTGCATTGGTCTCCAGTCCAGAGCTCGACCCCAGCCGATGTAAACTCCCCCCCCCCCCCCCCCTCAAAGTGAATTCTTAGACAGCCTTATATACAAAATATAGCTCAAAAACCAAGCACCCTCTCATCGTGCATGCGTACATGCATATAAATTAGGATTGAAACCGCAGCGCTGTCAAACGTAACCTCGTCCCGACGTATCCTTTCCCACCTTAATTACTCTGCGCTACTACTGAAAGGGGAATTATTAATTCAGGACAAGGCATCAATGTCACTGGACGCAGGCCACAAGGCACATTCACGTGATGGCTATTTTATTGATTATCTATCAATAGATAGCGGATTTACCTGCAAAAGCCTATACCTAAAACTAGATGATACTTTGAAATTTTTATTTATTTTTATGTTATTATCAAATTAAATAATTTTATTCCTTTTTTTTAGTCGAGTTTGGCTCTCTGAATTCAGTTTCATTTAGTACGTAAATATGTATCAGAAGGTTCTACATAATATGGGTAGGTTCCTCTATCTACTTAAACCTCTCAAAGATTAGCATTTTGTTTGAAGTTGTAATTTTCCTGGAAAAGCACTTCCAAGGATGAGATACAGCCTAAGATATACGGTAAGGCCACTCTATACTTACTCGAGAAATAAAAGTAGTCTCAATCCATTTTTTAGCTTAGTAAACTGTCTATCATTTTATTTAACTTATCAAAAGATTATAAGAAAAAAATAACCAAAAGGGATTTGATTTTTGAGTTACGTTCTGAAGCCGGTATCTCAGTTTTCTCTTTTCCTCCGACTAGTAGTCTTTACTCCTTAACACTACTAGCTTGCAAATTTGCGTCTGTTTATAGTCGGTATTTAGAATCGAGATATTGAATTAAGGTTATTAGAGTCCCCCATTATCCTGATTTATCCCTGAGCAGAAGTTAGCGGTCCGCTATTAGGCAAAGCCAGGGCCTCTAATGGTCCGTGATCACCGCCAACTTCTGTCCATAATGTACGCAGGAAGACATAAACACAATAATAAGAGCTGAGAGATAGCTATTAGAATTCCGTCGTAGCTATGGAAAAGAAAAACGTTAGGCCTATGAAATATATTATGTGATTTATGAGCACAGCTTATGAAATTTTTGTGCAGACGCATACCTCAAGGAATTCAGCTACCTTGTGGGATATTGATGCCTAAACATTTCCTATCCGTATTTTATTCTTGTTCGTACAAAATATTTATACCAACAAAAAAAATAAAAACTATTGCAATTTGAATAAGTATATAATGAGTAAACAATGATTGACTATCAATATGGTAGTGGGCATTTAGGTTTTAAAAAGTTAACTATCCATAATTAAAAAATAGCACATTCAAATTGATGAATAAAAGAAACATCTTGTAACTATAAGTAAACAATCTGCATGGAATAGCTGTAGTTAAAATACATGACGAGAAAATATTTTTTTCATTTGTAACAATTTCCAACAGAAACTCGTCTAATTGGTTAGCCAGCATTTACGAAAAGTTTTGCCGATTATTCCATTGGAGTAAGCTTACAGAGCGATTTGCAAAGTTCCACAATCGCAACAATAGGCACATTTATCTTTTGCAAAGTTTCGTACAGCGCTGTAGCAACATTAGCGCGTTATTCTTGAAATCTTGAAATGCGAAAGTATTCTCTGAAGATTTTTTTGTTTGGCAGTATTAACGGCGCCCTATCTCTCTCCGTTGATTAATCCGGTGGAGCTTTGGCTGCGCACTTGTTGCGCAAATTAATTAGGAAACAAGTTAACAAAAAGTGCAATAAACTTTGTTAAGGGAGCTTAATTTCCGCCTGATCCCGAAAGAGACTGACATTAATCAAGTGAAATCACTCTCAACTGGCGCGAATTACACTACGGAATCAGAGCGTTCGAGGATTATCATACAATCAAACGAGAGATGAAATTGTCTTAGCTCTAGCGTAGAGTCATCTCACCCATCAAAACCACTAAGTATAATTTACCAGTAATCAAAATGGGAGCCTATACTTTGGTAGAGTTGGCAACTGTCATTATACATTACTTAATAAGTTATTATAAAGAAAATAAGTTATCATAACCTGAATTGTTTACAAGGTAGTACTTTCTGTTCCACGGGTTCCGGGTTCGAATCCCGGTACGGGTTGCGTATTGAGCATGTGTGACGATATTTGTACCCGGATCATGGATGTTTAATAAATATTTACTGGGATCCCAGTATGTTGTACGGTACCCGTAATACAAACGTCACTTAGTTTGGGACCGTACAGTTCGTGTTTTCGTCTGGCGATATTGTTATTATTAAAACCGAACTTAAAAACAAGATGGCTGTAAATATAGGTGGTATTACTTTAATTAAATACCTAAAACTGTTTATAAATAGCATTACACTATCTACATACTGAGTTTGAAATAGGTAATCAAAGCTACTTATATAACTACTATAGCTGGGCAATAGTCTTTTTATTGTTTACCATTATTATACACGCAACCTTCACGCAATATTAATTTATATTTCGACGGACCGTTTCTTTGCTTCGTTACTATATAATTTCAGCTGAATATTACGCTACAAATATACGACAAACGAAACTATTCCCGCCGTTGTTAACTTGGAATTATCGTCGTTAGAATTTCCAGCAAAATAATAGCCCATTAAACTGGTTAAAAGATTATTTGAATCTAAAATTCTCGAAAGCTCACAACAATAAAATAGAAACATAATAGCAAAATCTCAACAGAAAAGTGATTACACAACAAATGGATGGATTTAAAAGAAATACTTGCGGTTCTCAGTGCAGCGAATTGACTTTTGACTTTGAAGTGTCGATCAAAGTTATAGGATGAAGTCAAGTCAAGTCTAAACCCGTTTGCGAACTCAAAGTTTCCTCGTTTGCATCACTTTGGGCGTGGAAAGGCTCCAAGTGCCGCCGTGATTAGCTCTCCCCTCCGAAATAGTTATACAGCGGGCCCTTGATTATAATGAAACCTTTCATTATATACGCCACTTCTCCATGCGTTGCGGTAGATATGCTGCCAACTTTAGTACCCTAACCATGTTTTACAATCATAGTTACGCTTATCGTCGTAGTAAATCGCTAGTATATGACCGCAAGCTTAGTTTGTATTGGATTTTGTGGCATATCTTCTTCGACGAAATAACTTGTTGATGTGAACGAATTTAATTTTATAAGCATTTACATACACCCATTATTACTTATCGGTCATCGATACACAAATACAATACAAAGTACTAGTAATAAATTATATATATGACTATTAATTATTATTAAATAAAATCTATGTTGGTATTTATCATTGTTTAGGCCCATAATTAACTCCTATTTTCTTTCATGGAAGCAAATAACAGAATTACCAATAAAATATTTATCCCTGGTAATTGAAGGAAGGAAATAAAATTATTCACATTTTGTCGATTGCGTATTCCGACTCGATTATAGCTTTCTCATGTGTAGCCGGACTAAATAAATGATTTGATTTTTATAAAGGCCGATACGTGTTTCCAAGGGCGAATTGGAAGTGAGTTATACCTATATGAATATGTAAACAGCTGGGCTATATAGCGATTACATATGTATGAGCCGAGACTAAGCTAGCTATTTGTGATCTAACTAGATGATTCACATTATTTATGGGTTGTAATTAATTTAGTGCGATGCTAACTAAACTCCAGTAATTTAGTATGTAATTTGTACAGGAATGGAATTATTAATAGTACTAAGATATAGGCAGGTGGATTAATAGCTGCTGACAACATTTTTCTACAATGCCGACATTTTATAATAGAGAAAGGCTTCTTGTTGCTATGTTTTTATTAATGTAAAAAATCATTTTACCCGCAGGCACCCCCTAAAATTGTCATTTAACTGTCTAAAATATAGAATAGAGTCGTTTTCACTGCTTGTCATTTATGCTAACTTTTTTAATGACTTTTTAATATTTATTTTTCTGTTTTGACGCCCTGTGTTGGCCAATCATAAATAAATACCATAGCATTGAAGATATCAAAATATTATAATAGAATATAATTTAATTAGTTTAGTTATTCATTTGTGTTATTGTTTGAGAAAAGTATCAGTTGTGGTCTACTACACGGACCTACATAATGTTTCATAAGACCCTACATAGAGTTTTCCTTTCGACTTCGCATTTTCTGGCACGTATAAATGTTCCCTCTAGTATTTGATATAACATACCCACGAGGTTGGCCCCGTTTATTTGCAAAACTTTATGAGAGTTTAAAAAAAAGATTATGTAAATTGAATGAATTGAGTTTTCTTTGCGGAAGAAAACGGGCCACATGAAATGAAAATATTTCTGATGACCTGGTAAAATTGGACACGGCATACTATACTATTACTACAAAATATAATAAAAAAACCGAGTGCAAAAAAACTTAACTGAAAAGATAAAAATAAGTTCGAGAATTGCAGGCAACAAAATTACAAACAAACTAACGTACAAAACATATTTGCTGTAAACATTAAAATTGGTTTTCAGTCGAGGGCCACTACCAAACATTTTTTGCTTAGTGGTTTGTCCC
Source organism: Pheosia tremula (assembly GCA_905333125.1). Lineage (NCBI taxonomy): Eukaryota > Metazoa > Arthropoda > Insecta > Lepidoptera > Notodontidae > Pheosia > Pheosia tremula. The sequence goes on along the minus strand of HG995404.1, from coordinate 4,227,384 downwards.
CGCCTGCAATTTCCGAGCTTATTTTTTTCTTTTCAGTCAAGTATTTTAGCAGTTGGGTTCTTGTTGTTGTTCTTATTTTAATTGTTTTATATATTTGAAACAAGGATCTTAAGATGTAATTTAAAATTTGAATGTGAAGTTACTTAACATAATTAAATTACACCGTAACTAGGGATATATAATAAGTTTGTGTAATTTCGAAAACGAGCTTATGGCGGGTCACGAGCTTAGCTAATTAAGGGCTCTTCACACTGAGTGAAGGTGCGCGCAAGTGGAGCCACGTGTACCTAAAAGTATTTAATGGGAATATTTTGGGCCGCACACAATCACGTACTATAAATTTTAAATTAAATTATATATTGTTTGCTTATATTTACACGAATACTAAACTGAAGAATAGCGAATAGCGAATAAAAAACTCTAATACCAAGCACATCATTGCAAGACCTCAAGATACTGTGAGCACGTTCTGCGTAGATCGGACCGCAAGCAACAACTCAATATAAGGGTACCCCAGTACAAACTAGGATGTGTAATAACACCTCAGTCCTCCTGTGACATGTGTAAAAACATACAATAAACGCGATAAAATATGTAAATAAGCTATATTTCAATTAAAATATAGTTCATAGATATAAACAATATTATTTTTGAAGTAGTTAGGTAAATTTAAATAACGATTACTTGCGCTCAAGCTACACTATCCGTGCTTACTACAGTATTTTGGTCATGAATTCTATGTGTATTTATATGCATTATTATGAAATTCGTGAAATATGTCATAGATCGACGCTTAGTTTATATACCTAGATTGTAATCAACATTAGAGGTTCAGTCCACATTGCTTCCTCACACTCCACGATCTATGACGAGCATGTCCACTTAGGACGCAATTATAAACAATTCCTTCTATTAGCATATTACTTAGCTAATAGAAGAAATTGTTTAAAGGCATCTGAATATGGGCTTTTATTGATCTATCACTGGGCAGCATCATTAATACTAGAACGATGATAATGAAGCATCGGTTATCGCGCCGTATTAAAGAATTAGACTGGTAGGACAGATTTAATACCACAATGCTAGTAAAAAACACTCCAACTAACATGAATGTATTGTATAGAGTCCAATGCGGTCACCTTACAGTCCTAGTTAGTTTACTCCAGTAGGGTTGTTCTTAAGTCTGTGATTTTCGAACTTCATGTGCGAATGTCTTATTCATTTTTTATTACCTATCAGTTGCTGTACGGTGAAGGCATACATCGTGGGAAAACTTGCGCTGCACGTCTTTCAAAAAGCCGCGTGAAGTTCGACAACTCCCTATTACTCTTCTCATTCAGGGGAGTGCACCCCGTATAATGTGCTAACATCGGAACTAAGAGACATAACCAGAAATTTCCAACCACTTTATTCTCAATTTTGATGTGTGATGAATTTATTGCTCTCAAAATTCAGATTCATGTTTTTTTTTATAGTCAAGAATATGTTTCAACCAATCCAGGCCTCTTCATTTTTAAAAGTGAAACAAATTGCAACAACTTTTCAGAATTACATAGTTTGGTGCACATTTTTACTTTCGCATTTGCCAAAGCCAGTAAAGTTTGTAAAAGAGTTTCGATAACGTCATTTTATAGGTTCAAGAGCTGTTTAAATAAACATTTTCGCCACGTTTTTCGTTGTTAAAAAGCCATAAGCTACACGAAAATAACGAGCTACCAAATTTATCAGCCTCTCAGTTGTTCTCTATAAACAATATATTATTCGACGTGAGGGATGAAACGTGACGCCCGTTTTATAGACTCGTCGAGTGCTAAATCCCAGTGTTAAATGGATCGGCATAATGCGCCCTGCAGTTTGGTTCCAACACTACACATATTTGGACAATCTGTTGGTATGTGTCAAGTAGCTCATCCACGGACGCGCAATCACGAATATCAATGTCACCTATATTATTAAGTTTAAACGACTCAGGTAGCACCGCATACGATATAAAGACTTACTATCAATGTATTATAGTCATGTATTTTATTTATCATGTTACATATAATTACAGAATGGATATAATTACTATGCTAAAGGCATATATTTAAGAGCCTATAATTATTATAAAGTGTTGTAAGGGTTGGTTTTAAAATAATAGACACAATAATAAAATAAGAAAAACTTCATTAAGTTTTTATAACATGCTATTTTGGTGCGTTATTTTTCTTAAGAACATATTTAAGGCTATCTAAAGGTGCATGTAACTTTTACAATTAAGCATGTAAATAAATAATGGCTATATAAATAGATTTGATGTAAATCAGTTTTCCTTCAACAATTCGTGATGATACAAAACACTTAAAATATCGTAACTCAATTAGCGAACAATATAGCCGTAGACAAATAATGATGTGCCTACATAGTGTGTCGTGAATGAAGCAATAGCAATAGATGGATGCTTGCTCGTACTTGGTCCGTTACCCTTTGCCGTGACAATGCCAGAATTGCCTATAGCAGTAATAAGTAAATGCTATGGGGCACACGCATTTGAGGGCCTCGCGCCTGTGCGCAAAATATGTATCAAGTAAGATAGCTATGGTGGCTACCTACCTTCCAATGGAAAAACGCAGTAGCTACAGTAGTCGTTATTACAGGCCCGCATTTGCTGCACGCCCCGCGCTGTCGTAATCCGGCACTGGCTGTGACACTAAAGTGCCAACGATTCCCTATCGATCGTCGCTCACACACTGCCTGCCGTTATACTGTGTTTATTTGCTCGAGGATTTCGTTCAGCCAACGTTTGCCTCGACAACGGAACACTTCATATTACTGCTCGCGTGTGATCTATTATAGTTCAGCCATCTAGGACCCACGAAAATTACTACGAATTTATTATTTCCTCTCCTCTCCCTTTTGCTACTTAATGTGCTCTGCTTATGTGTTCATACAGAGATTAATCACTTTTCATTAGGCGACCCATGAATTATTAACACGTTTTTGCACTTAGAGTACCTACAGACTAAGAAAATAAGGAGGTTCACGGACTAATTATTTTCACTGGACCCCATGTTTCTTGTGCTATTGCTTGTTATAGTTATGTTAATAGCCAAGTGGCCATGAACATGATATAAAGCGTTGAATCACGCAAAAATAAATAACCTCGGTTGCTGAACAGCTCAACCATTCTCGGCTTGAACAATATCGCAATCTGCGGCACTTGCGAGGAAAGTATTCTGTACGATATTAACAACAATATTAAAAATTGTATCACGAGTACAGCAAAAGTGAATCGTTCATTATGTTTATTTTCTCCAGTAGGTGGCAGTGGTACGTGTTAATTGGGGACGCTGAGCACGTCGGTCGCCTTGTTGACTTGCGACAGGCCCATTAGGCTTGAACAGTCGTGGGGGCGCCCCACACCCTTACCCATTCTTTGCGGGTTATCTGCATTATTATATAGCAAAATATCAGAGAGTTCGTGAAGTATGCGGATATGGCGTATATTTTTATTATTATTAATACCATGTGGGAGGCGGGAACAAATGTTAAAAAAAATAGTATGACATAATTCTCGTTGAAAAAACTAAGTTATGGTTTATACGAAACTAAAATAGTTGAGTAGGTACCTGAAATAAATGTATTAAGAGATTTGAGAGTTATAATAGAAGATAATGTCCAAGCATAGACATGCATAGATAGAATATATCTTTTGCCTTCAACGCATTTAAAAAATAATGTACGATTAAAATGCAGCTCCGGGATTATTTGCTCATTGCTGAACAGATACATGAGTATCTAGAATCAATAGCGTTTGTGATACAACACGTGGTCCCCATATGTAAAGCTTAGATGAAAGCCCCGCAAAGGCACGGGTGGACATGTCACAGTATTTACTTTTTAACCGAGCAAAGCAGAATTCTTTTTTGTTTAAGAGCGAAGATTAACAGCGTAAAAATTACGCCTATTGTGTTTTTACCGGTCTGTAAACGGTTCGCCTGCGTCGACCGTTGTATTAAAGTCGACGCAATTGTAAATTATATTTTAGTTATGAAAAGCTTATTCGAATTTTCATCTCATATCTTTTTCGTGTTCTTTATAACGTAATAATAATAGATTGTGTAAAATATTTTAAGAGATAAGAGTAACATCGATTTGTAAGTAAACGGTGTTTGATTGTTTATTCTTAGATACTAAAAATTTCACCACATTCTAAAGACAAATATGTTTACAGCTTTTTTTGTAAGGCCTATCCGGAGACACTTCAGCAGGCTCGCAAATAACAGTACTTTGAGATGAAAATGAAGTAAGTAACTATACTTATAAGTATGATGTACTCGGTAAAGGCATTTCCCCACTTCCGATTACGTACAGTACTTGTGAATATTGCTTTACGAAAACATATGTTATCCTTTAAATCTTAATGCGGGTGTCAGGAAATAATAAGTAAGTACTTATATAACGGTTGGTACCTTAGTACAGTGTGGGCAATAGGTATTCAGTACTCAAGTTGGCAGTCGAAGTCAGCCGTTTTGGAATCTTAAAGTTTTCTCATTCAAATACCTACCGTACTAAAGTCGGAGTAAAGGCCAACTTTCGAGGTTAGAATACCATAAGATGTTTATTTACCTTCCACATTCCCGAGAAGCTTTTTTTAATATCCACTCGTATGTATCTTCTTATTTAACTCAAATTATTTAAGGACTTCTTAATTTAAATGCCAATACAATATAAAAAGAGGTCTTAAACAATTAGGAATTGAAATGTTTTAGGTAACGTTTGAGAAATGGTCTTCTCAAAGTTCGATGCTTTATGGCGCCAAATCAAAACGCTTAAGTATGCGTTTTAACCATCAGTTTACCGAACTAATATATGATTATGTTAAGTTGAACGGGGAAGGTACTCGAAAGAAAACTCACTTACATATTAAGTAAACTCAGTTTTCTCGTAGTCACTTGGAGTCCATTTTCTGATTAGCAAAAGTTTCTACTTTCAGCCAACTCTTAACTAGGACCAGCTTAAGATATCATTGTCTATTTTATTTAATAACGTGGTAGTTCTTTCGCAGTATTTAAGTTTTACGGTAAGCTCCTGAATTAACTTAGAGTTAAAGTAGTTCACTCTACCACTTCATACTACCTAGCAGTTGGGTTAGGTAGATATTGTGTTCCTATCCGTTTGAGGTGTGGAGCCAGTGAGCTAGGGTTGCAACTCTTACTATATTATATAGGTAGCATCGTACTATACTTTATTCAAATGTACTATATATTGTAGAAAAATAATATGGTAGGAAAAATGGTTTATTTCGACACTAACTCAACTGACACGCTATTTTATATTCAATGTGACTGGAATGCACCCGCAGCGCAACAAAACACATTCACATCTTTATTTTTTCTTGAACTTCCTAAAGTCATATTTTTTTTGCAAGTTGCAAAACCAATTTACTTCAAAAACAAGGTGGTAGCTAGGCAAGTGAGGACATATCTACAGGTCAAGGCGTTGATATATTTAGGTGTTACAGTAATCGTCTACTTATATTTTCGCGTATTTTATGGCGTACATAAGTAGGTCATACCGATATCACGATTTATATTATACTCGTAATATGATACATTTATTATTTTTTCTTAGAATGTTTTCTTTATAATTTATCAATTTATGTCTTAAAATATAATATACTATTGTTGATTACAGGTATCGATTTATACTTAGGAAAAATAACTACAAGGGAAACTATAGTGTTCCGTCATACACTTGATTCAAAACCATTACTCTACCTGTTAATTTAATAAATTAGTGCATTCAACATGAACTTATTGTTACATAGTGAAACTTAAACATATGTTGAATACTATCTTTGCCTGCGATTTTATTTAAATAAACTCATATGTAGTATTCCGTCTTCATGCAGCCAAGAGAAACATAACTCCCAAATTTCTTTATTTTATAGTTTACAGCTTAGATTTGGTCTCATTAGAAGTTCTAAATAAAACATAATGATCAATGTATATACATACTTACTTGCACCGTAGAAATTTGTTATAAAAAATTTAAGTTTCGCTCCACGCATCTCTTTGATATTTCCATTATAAGTAAGTACATACAAACATCATAAATACTTAGCTTTATTGCTAATTGTAACATGTTATCTCCACTGAGACTCCAGACAGTCATTGTCAGACAAGGTTATAGAAACAAGTTGACTAAAAAGAAAGTTGACTCTTGGGTGAAAGTTAAAAAAATAAATACTTTACTTTGGTATTATTATCTCGTGACATATCATCTATAACATACCTAATAGTCAACCTAGTATGTATGTAATATACGAAGCTGGAAATATACGAGCCTCAATCATTCTGGTTCAGTAACTATGGCTTGATCATAACTGGAGGGACAAACATTGAATGTCGGTGACCTTAATTCATTTACTATACAGGTCGGGCAAACATATAATAATAGAGCAGCCCTAAACATTGTAACTGTACGTATATTAAGAGCTAAATAAAATTGGACATATTCTCAAATTCAAAGGAAACAAAAATACCATTATTATTAACGCTGAGTATTAAAGTCGCGTTAACTTTTAACAGTTACATTAAATATCGTCCCGCAAAGCATAAAAAATATCTAATTGCTACAACGCAACATTCTTTTTACAGCACTCCGTAAATTCCACAATAAAAGCTTAATTTAACATAGCAAAAATGCAATTTTTATTCTCCAATCGTCCGCCTTAAACTTTCCAGCGAGAGCCGTTTCTTGCGAGTTATGAGAGCAACGAGGGGAATATTGGAATTTATTTTTATGAAGCCGGATCCCCGACCGAGTTAATCTGTTAATATTGAACATTCCCCCGCAAGAGTAAACCATCCCTTGGCTTAGAGGAGGACAGAAATGAAGATATTACTAGTGTCACTCGTATGAGCATTGTAGCGGAGTCGAAGAGTATTGTCTCATATCCTCTAGAATTTCTATATTGAACGTTAGATGAGTTTCTAACCAAAATACATAGATGTATAGACTATGCGCATCATATTCAATGTTCCTTTGGCATTAAGCAGTACATAAAGGATGTTTATTTAGGACAGATTCCCAATACTGTGATCAAATGCTTTTCGTTCGAGAATAATTTCACAAGTTCATATCTATATATACGTACATAATATAGAAAAGACACAGTTAATTGTGTATATTCATAAAAATATTATAACATCACGATCTTGTACATGGTCATAGATTGCAGACTTCGTTGAGCGCCGGTGTTTCACGTCGTGTATTCTTTTAGTTTGCCTATGTAAATCAACTAAACTAAATAAGAGGGTACCCTAGTTCAAACTATGACATTTGGACATCAAACACTCAGTCCTCTCGTGGCCATGGTTGATGTAAAACCATAAAATGAATGTGATAAAATCCGTAAAATTAGTTATATTTCAATTATAACAATATTGTTATTCGATACTATCTAGTTTATTAAAACTATGGTCATTTGATGATGACGCGGGTAATGATGACAGTTTGCCTACTTACTACCTAAACAAGGTACTTTCTCGGCACGATAACAAATCCACACATCAGAGTAGCAGAAAAAAAACGTCAGGTTAAATAAGGAAAATTACATAAAAATCATCTGATAAAGAGTTCACCGGCCTGAAGATTGAAGCACTTTCCTTTGTTCATTCGCTACCTTTAGGTACAATTGGCGTATACAGCGGATGTTATGTGGAGGGTTACGTCCGATGTGGCGGACAGTGGCTAAGTGGTCTGTCGGGGCTCGCCTACGCGTGATGGATTGCGCAACCGTTTCTATAACACTGTCCCATTTAGTCTCAACCTTAATGATGTACCTTCTGCGAGTCCGTACCGAAATTACTGCCCATACTAATGGAAGGGTTTGAAATGCGAAATAGATTGATACAACCATCGTATACACGACGTCTCTAATGCGGATGAATCTTGGGTGTATTGGAAGAAAAATTGTATTACAGTAGTAATTTATAAATATATCAAATATAATAACTATGATGCCGTGATACCCTTTATACACTATCAATGCAAACAAATACCCAAGCTTCGTTTAGCCCGTAAAGGATAAATCACAGGAAATCTCTTTATTGAAGCGATACCTCTACTATTTGCAAAGACTACCCCGCAAGCCTACAAAATCAATAAAAACATATTCGAATATTTTCACAATGCGCTGGGGATGCAGAAGCAACTTATAGTAAACATGAACATTCTGCCTTTTTCTACCATTATATATCTACTGTCTGTAAGGTTTAAAATGTATTCAATATATCTACAGTTCGCCTATTCAAACAAGTAATTGTTTTACCTATATTAATATTTCAAATTCTGCCCACGATATAAAGATTTTATATTATTTCAAGGATATAGTAAGGGTGTCTAGAGCCACTTAAGCAGAACTATGTTGGTTAGATGGATTAGTTAAATTTTAAATTAGTTACTTAAAGTCTGTATCTTATAGTAAATTATAATTAAGTTCAAGTTTCAGATGTTTTAGAAGCAAGATAATTGGATTTTCCAGATTGAATAGTGAATTATAAATTACCTACATCAGCCGTTCGTACCTACCATGTAATATATTATAGTTATGGCATGTGAAAATTTGTGTCACAGAAAGTAACAAGTAAATCCGAATATTTTGTGCGCTGATTTTGCTACCTCTTGCGTAAAGATTCAGAAGATATTTGTAATACAATAAATGTAGGATGTTTACAGACTTGGCGTTTTTCGTCTCGTGATGCTAGGCGACATTTTACATTTTAATTAGGTACATTACATCGAGTGATACCTATTACTACTTGAAACCTCTGAAGGCGAGTCCCCGCCATTTTCTTTTACATTTACTTACGCATATTTCCTTTTACACCTTACTTGCGTTAAGCTAATTACGTATACCTGGAAATGTTTTTTTTTTGCTAGAAGTGTAGTAATGGAGTAATAGTAAAAGGCTGGGGATTATTACTATTCCAAGGATTCTCCGCATTTAAGCCACTCAAAGACAGTGACTTTGACTGAATATAACGAGTGGAGTATTAGGCGCAACCCATGTACAAATTACTGATCGCTCCTCAAGAAGTATATAATAAGAACGGATTGAGAAGAAAGCAATAGTAAATACGTTTTGATAGCCAAACAAGATTACCATCACCTGCTAAGAAATTGATTAGTCGCTACTCGTAGCAAAATTTCTTAAGACAAACTTAATTTATAATGAAGCCCTTCACAATTTAGTTCGGAGTAAGTGCTGGCTCGACGAAAGTTAATTATTGAGTTAATGCAACTACATACACACTATAAAAACTAGGGAGCTTTGTAAATATATAGCTTTTAACTACTTCAGTCAAGTGCCGCGATAAGTTCTTTGGACATCAGCCTCCTACCTAGACGAAAACATTATCAGTAAGAAGGTATATACATTTATTTGCTTACATACAATAGTAATGTTACAGGTCGAATACGAATCCAATGGTATTTGAACAAAAAAAAAAAATTAATATACTTCTTTATTTTCTTTTTTTTTTATTACGTTATAGGCAAGTATTTGATCTCGATCTCACCTGATGGTAGGTGATGATGAGATCTACGCTGGAGCATACTTGCCTAGGTAGGAAGGCGGCAGTAGATCGAGACGCTACATTCACTAGGCACATGCAGCGCAGCTCATCTGACCCGACATCCATGAATGGCAACACCTAACATCATGCCGAAACACGGCTAAGCCGTTTGGCGACATGGCTTTGTTCAGTGGGTGGTGACTAACCACGGCCGAAGCCTACCACCATTACAGTTGTCACCTAGTTGGCACCACCCAGGGTCACGTGTAGAGTATCTCGAGGGTATTTAATTCTCCTACGGACGAAGGTGACTCGACCCTAAAATCTTATGTAATATGTAAAAAAATACTAAATACATTGAAAAGTATCGTGTACACTTTAGTGCCACAAGTGCTTGTCACTGACAAAATTGTACGCTATATTATATCGCGGTCGAATTGAAATACGGCTCAAAGAGACACTGTACTTAAATGAATTACATAAGCAAAGTATTTATAGATGCCATATTTTTTAATAATGTTTTAGTTATTAGATTCCTTATTTGATTATTTTATACGTACGAAAACTACCTATGTAATATCCATGATATCTGTTTCAACGTATATTTTAAAAACGAAAACTAGGTACTTAATTAGGTTTCTAAAGTTTATGTTCATAGCGCCGTTCACAGTACCTATCATGTGCATAAGTATGTAAGTTTACTTACTGGAAAATAAAGTGTTAATCATACAATTAACGAATCCTGTAAAAGTGCGACAGGTATATATTTTAATTATCTGTTAATTTCCCAGGAAGCTGTGCATTTATCTCGAGAGTACTTACAGCAGGTGAAGCGACTGTGGTGAGCCTCGCGATTACGGCAATTACCTCTCGTTGCGCCGATAACTCTGACAAAGGAGCTCCCATCCAGCAGTGGGCCATTAATAGGCCGTTACTATTCAGCTATCAAGAAAGGAAAATCTAATTTTGTTTGTGAATACGGGCACGTGTTTGCGCTCGCCATTTGTTTCGGCAACTTAACTGTTGTTCTTTAAGAAAGTCCGCGAAAGATACCTATAACTAAACGGAATTTATGTGCGCTTAATGTCTGGAGAAATTATAAAAAATGCCGCTGCCCGCGTATGGTAAGAAAGGTAGGACTTCGGGCTTATAAATTACCTATTGAATATTTCAACGAATTTAATCTATCTTGTCATACCATATTATAAAAGTAAATTATGTATAATTGCTGCATGTTTTTTTGTTAAACGATGAACCTTCGCATATTTGACGATAAAATTGTAGTACTAACGTTCAGGTAAATGTCAAAATTAAAAACCTTGACCTTTCATTACCTATACATAGGTAATGTAGATTGTATACTATTTTAGTAAGACCTTAATATAATCTTCCGGGTTTTAAAAGTGATTCAATAATATATAAGAGTGTAAGTAGACAGGCTAAAGATAAATTAATACTAAAAAATATAATTAAGCTATGCCCGTCTAGGCGCCTGTTGCATACTATACTGATATAATATATGCATATAATGGGAATCTTGAAAATAGGTACTTTTTTTTGTCAAATGGACAAGCATCGCTTTTTGTCTGATGCACATTGTAACCCTTATATCAGCTTTTATATTTTTTATAGTGCGCACTCGAATTTTCATGATGCATTTTTCGAAAGTGTTTCGTTGAAAGACAGTGCAAAGTGTTACTTAGTTTTGTTTTCATAACACACAATTCTTGTTAGACATTTGAAACGGGCACGTTCGTAATACCGGCTCGGCATGAGGGACTCCCTTTGCCCGCGTCTCGACTCCTCTCCCGGGATTGCTACCGTGTGAAAACTTTTTCGAATCTTCTTTATATCTGTGTGCAAAAATAACTCAAGTCGGGAAAGAATAAATACAAAAGAATAACATACTTGATTAGCCTATGATATAGTGATAGATTAGATAAGTTCCCTATACACCTTTGTTCAGCTAATAATTAAATCCCAGAAGGGTAGGCATAGGTGCATATTATTTCTAAAATAACCCACTTACCACTTTTTTCCCCAAATCTCATTCGTAATCGGTATTTAAATAAAATGCTGATAAAACCGCGCGACTGTTGATAATAAATAATAAATCAATAAAAATCAATTACTTTAGCTGTCACAATTTATGTGGGTAAGTATTTTTGTGATTAGGTTCTTGAGTGAAGCCACAGAATATTTTAATTTAATGGCATTCATAAATTAATCAGATTCGCTTGAAATATATAGGCTCATTCCCGATTAATTTGTTTTCGATATTTAAATGAAATCAAAACATTTTAGGAATATATTAATATCTATTTTGTACATTTACTTAAACAAGCTCGTTTGACCGGGCGAACCAGGGAGTGTTTAATTATGCGACTACAATGTTTAACTTCTACAATAGAAACAGCCACAAATAGCACATGTACTCAAATTACATAATATAATATCTATTTATTCGGTAATAGCATTTTACACTTGAATCTTTCCAATTATCGTTATTTACCTACCTTTACTCTGTACCTGCGTGTCTGTACGTGACCTAAATATCAAATGAACAATAGCTTAATCCAGTTTTGAAGCAGTGAAATGTCAAAACCATTCAACAACAAGTAGATGCGCGAAGTGGAAAGCGCAACCCTAGGGTTTAAGCATTACGTGATCAGGGTACGACGGACATTATAACCAGTTTAAGTCCCAACTCCAAGTTCCATTCTGAATCGCAATTAGCCGCACCCGAATCGCGAAAACGTTTCGAAAAGCAAAACTTTCAATTATAAACTAAAGCTTGTAAGCTAGTCAACGCTAAATTTGAATATTCATTTATGATTTTCACAGCCCCGAACGAGGCTTTCGATATGAAATCCGTTAATTTATTGGCGAGTGGGATCTGTCGCGGTTGTTCACCACGATTTGCCTTCAACGAACCTTTGGGTTAATACGAAGAGCGGTGTCAAGTTTTTCAAACAGGTAAAAATATATAAGGATAACTATAAAAAAGCATTTCGATTTCCCAAAGTTCATACGAATAAATAGCAATAAATATTTTAAATATGTCATCTCGTTCATATTATATTTTAAGCACTAACTTCTTCTTTTTTTACGAAATGAGATGCGTTGAAATGAAATGGATATGAATATAAATATGGCCTCACCCACAACTTAGTGGGTATTTTGCCAACGTCAAGTAATTAATAGCAATAACACATTCAATAAATACAATAATGGATGTGACATGATGATATGAAAATAAGCACTAACTAACATAAGTTGAAGATGATAAAACGAAAAAAAGTTCAAACTTCAAAAACATAAATGACCCATGGCGTTGTCAGATTGAAACCCTCGTATCAACCATAGGCTTTGTAATTGCGTTCGGCGTTTTCAAAATCCGAATTTTGAAAATATACTAGACACGCCATTTTCATATCTTCATGTCACATTCATTATTTTATTTATTTATGTGTTATTGCTATTAATTACTTGACATTGGCAAAATACCCATTAATTTGTCGTTGATATTCATATTTACTTTATTTTATCGCATTTCATTTCGTAAAAAAAGAAGTAATTGCGTTCATGACGACGAGCACAATTTTTATATGCAAAGCTGTGGCGTAAAATAGTATGGTATGGGACTGGTATGGGACTAAATGATTCGTTGCGTGTCTGATTTTTACCGAAAGATGAAAAATAAATATTTATAGACTTACGTGACTTAGGTGATTACACAGTCACCTATATGGAGAAGAACAGGAAATTTTGTAAAGGAGTTGGAGTTATTTGTAAAAATATAAGCCGTACTATAAATAAAGAGAGAAATGATGTTATCAGTCTAGATAACTATCTGTGTGTATGTATAGTTTTAAACACTTTTAGAGCACTTTCATGGGGAAGAAGCTCTCCTTTCATCTCAATTTTAATCACTCCCGTATGCCCCCCGAAATAAACTCCTTTTTCAGTTTGCATTACTAATTAAATATTCATTAAATACTGCGAGAATTAATGAAAACACTAATTCATCATTCTTGTATACGGGCTCGCTATATACCTACGTAGCAACCCAGAGATCATGATAGGGCAAATCTGTAGCGTGCAAAGTAAAAGTTGGTCATTACCTAATTATATCATTACAAGCGTAACTGATACTGTTTTCTTCGAGTCACGTGCGCCCATTTATTTGCCCACAAGGTTACTCTAAAAACGATTCTAGATTAACTTATGTGGCACTATTTATTTTATTTGAAACTGGTGTTTTATACTTAACTACGTTTTTGTTAGATGACTCACACTCACAAATCATAAATGATTTAATCAATTCAGCAGCTGTATTAAAATTTTGAGAACATTGTTTTTTTTTTCAGAAGAAGATATTATGTGCTTTCGGTGTAATGCCATTGTAAATGGCGAATGTGTATCTTAAAAATAGGATGTAAGTAATTTAAATGATCTAGCATATTTAGTTTGAGTATGCCACTTATTTTACTGGCAAAGGAAATAAATCCAGTTTGGCAAGTGTTATGCCTTGCACGCCTGGCCGCTGTGAAAGAAAAAAATCCCTAAAGGTTTTTGTTGGAATATTACGTAGATAGGAAACTGATTCTGCGTAAACGATTGGTTGGAAAATAGGTGAGTTTACAGCTATCAACTAAGAAGGCATTAAAAGAATAAACAACATCAACAATATACTGCAGAATTTTAGCAACGCAATTATTACTACAATAATGTATTATCTACTATCCGTCGGAATCGAGAAAAGTATTATAAATAATTACGCTTATCAGTCTGCAGATACTGTCAGCAGACTAAAATAAATACTGTAGCTTACTGAAGCCCTCGCCACTCGGCTCAATGTACTGACACCATACTACAGTCTATACTGTAGTCTGCTGACATTACAGACTAAATGACACAATTCGTGATCCCATTCTTTATTCGACCGGGTAGTACGTCTTGCAGCGCATTCTTTTGATTACCAGATTTAATGAACATAGAAGGCGAGGAGCGTATACGCACGCGATCGTTCAAAGCCCCTTTATAGCCGTTTTGAGCGGTGGTGTGCTAGAGCCGGGATTACCGAATGATGGATGCACTGCAGGATTACCGAACGCCCGTCCGGCGCGCAGATGACCGCCGCCGGCCACCTACTGCCGTATTGTGTTACATTCCCAAGTCACTCGGTGCCATTGATAACCACGTAGTAGAAAAATAACCTCTAAATCTTACTCCGTATTGTTAGGAATACTATATTATAGCTCGCTATAAGATTATAGGAGATGTTTATTTAAATGAAGTGCTTGTTTTGCTTGACAACATCAGTCTTTCAAGCTGCTGTTATTTTAATTAAGCTACTTTACACTAAATTGAGTTCTTAATTATTTTATATCAACTGTTGACTTTTATTTTATTTAAATTAATATTATAGAGTAAACGCTGATCTATGCTATGATCAATATTGTATAGAGCCAAGTATGGAAGAGGTTGTTGGTACAAATGGCTTCAATATCGGTTTTCCGAGTTCACATCAAAGGACATTCTCCAAGGCGCCAACCACGCCCCTACATTTTACCTACGCTCAACAGTAAACATCTATAATCTTTGATCCTATTCCCGTATACGTATTATGCAAAACTTCGCCGGAGCTATTTGTGCATAAGTAATATAAAAAATGTGATGTAAAAAATACCAAAATTGGCCATGATTGTCTATAAATGACAGTTCTCCTAAATTACTTATCAGAAATAGCTACTCAATACATAAAATATCATTGAAAGTAGTGATTGCTTGTTCACGTGATATGACGTCATTAATAAATAATCTTCCTGCAATACTAATATTGGATACAAACGCGCTGACCTGTATATAAAAGTAACTTATGTATAACAGTGTCGGCTAAATCATAGGAGAGATATCAGACGTATAACTAAGCTAATACCGGAGGACATAATGTTACTAATGGTGCAGGATAACCGAGGGGACGATCATAATTTTGGGGAACAAAGCGTCCGCGTCGCCGTGAACGACGCATTTCAGTTTCGGCCGAACAATGAGATAATGATTCGTGAGCTCGTAAAGTCTGCACTTGTCTACGGAGTTGTCAAACTTCACTCAGACGTGGATGTTCTCGGTTTGATGAGGGGCCACTCCTGTCTGCACGTTCCGTGTACGTGGCCACTAAAATACGCAATAATGTACTAACAATGCTGGGGTTTATTAGGGCGATCGTCTTTTGTTGAGTTCGATACAAATTCTCACCGCCATAAAGTCTACTGTAGTGCTATTTTGCTACGTGTTTGTTCCTATTTCGCCTTGAAATAATCCAGGGTACCAAGAAAACGTTGAAGGTACTTACCTATAAGCTATGTAAGTATTGCTGTAAGCTATGTAAGTTGGTGCCTATTATTTATTATTATTTGGTGATAGACGTAGGTACGCGTTACTTTTTACGTCTGACAAACCTGTATCAAAGTATCCACCAATATCAGCCTGTAAGCCTATAGAAAATATGCTAAGTGGCTGATATTGATCGATTTATACATCAGTATTTTCACGTGACCGACAAAATTAAAATATTCTATTGAAAAACCAAAAGGTAAGTATATATTCGAAACTATAGCTGTTGCCCGCTACTTCGTTCGCGTATTTAAATAGGTATAGCTTTTTTATTTATGATCTTATTTGTATAAAACAAACACTAAATTTTTTGTGAAGCTTACCATATTACAATAGTGAACTGCCCCCAATACGGTAAAGCCGTTTCTGAGATTAGACAGAGCGCCTACATACGAAGAGAAAAACACAGACAAACAGACGAAAATTCTAACAATCATTGTGTTGTTTTCTATTGTATTAATAAAGGCCCTATATAATATAGCCTATATAATAGTTGTACTCATATATCCTCCATGTACAGACGGCGGCATTATTTTTATCTGTATATATATAATTTCGCAAGACAACATGAACTTTACAATTTTGTATGTTCAGAATAATTTACATTCTAAAATTGTATTATTTTATATCAATAAATATGACAACTGGTGAAATTTCAACGGGGAATTCAAAATAAACAGCCTTTATCTCCTTCGATAATATGGTGTAATTATCACCCTACACATTGGGAGTGTATGAGCAGAACAGAATTGACGAGTGCGCGGGCCGAGCCGCGTGCAAAAGCTAGTTGTCAATAAATGTTAACTTAGTATGAAGAATTAAAATCACGAAATATTCTTTATTTTTGCATGAAAATAACTCGTATATTTCCGAATCATGTATGACGGCTGATATAATGCCTTGTATTCTTGGATGCTGCACTTGAGAATAAATGGATATGAAAATACAATTTGCGTAGGTATATAAAAGAGCCCACGTATCTGCTATGCGATATTTTTCCTTCCTTTCAGTAATAGAGGATGATAGGCAGTTTAATCAAGACTGCATCGCGTGGTATAATCTCAGCTGAATCGTGTAATCGAAAGCTAGTACAAGTACCGTGACAACTTTTTCATATAATTCGCAACAAAGGGTTAATACAACGTTTTACGTAGATAACAACAATATAGGTATTTTTACACGCTACATATAAAGGTATTTTGGTTACTCTGAAAATGAAAGGATAGACAATAAAATCGTGATACTTATACCTATCTAGTAGAAATGTTTGCAAAAGAGGCGCGCTCTTATTAAGGCAGAATCCACTTAAGCAAGCAGGAGATAGGAGACGAGTTGCGTAGCAACTAAGGTGATTTCACCAAAGCTATAATATAATGAAAAGTGTATATGTGGGTTCGCGCAGATATATGCGACAGTAGGTGTACATGACGTACATGTCACTATTTGCATAAGGTAGATTGACATTTATTATCTATATATTTTGTTTGCTGATTATATTTGATCTACCTCCGTTTTGTGTATGTATTCTGTGTGCGCGCCATTGCCGCTAATAATAAAGTTAATAATTAAAGTGCAATATGTTTTCTTACAATTTATAAATTAAAAACACTAACCCATGTGCTGTGAATTAAACAGAAGGACGCAGCCTAATGGATAGCGACTGTGGCGATACTCGCCGCACGCATTACACTTATCCTTTCCGCTCTGCTACGCTCGCGTAGTACGCTACGCTGCCCTCGCGAGCGTTGCGCACATCTTCACCTTAGTCCGGCACAAAGAAAAATTGGATAACACTCGACTCTGAGACATTTCTCCTGACGCATACGCTTTGGGAGGACCCCCATCCTGAATAAGGCGATGGCCGCGAAGCGTTAGTTGGCGACAATTTGTAAGAAAAATAAATTTCCGGATATCAAGCAAAGCTCTTGTTAAAAGAAGGAAGGTGGCAGCTGGACAAACAGATTGTTGGAGGTGCCGGCGCCGGCCGCCCGCTCGCCCGCCTTGACAAACGAGCTCTATCGCGACGCCGAATAAGTTTTTGGCGAAATATGCTCGTGTATCGGTGTTTTAAGGGACGATGTGTAAAACAGTAGGCACCTTAACCATCAAAAATATATTTGCTGCATCCTATCACAACATTCGCTGCCAAAGTCATATAACTCTTTAAAGTTTGCATAGCACAGGATTTTTGGCAATGTTTAAGCCTAATTATTATATTCCAACAACTGGGACCATGACTAAGACTAACCGTCACTCCTAAATTCGGTCCGTAACCCGTAAATCAACGTTTTCCAGGAATGTCTTAAGTAAATAATAAAATCTGCTTTAAGTATTCCTGGTTCTGGTTTTATATCTTAACAATTACACTAAAAGCTAACAGTACTAAGTTACGGGGCACTTGATGGTTGGTGAATGGTCGCAGTAAATATTATATACTATGAGCGGGCATGATGAGATAATTTGATTATTTACTGCCTCGGTTATTAGCATGGTTATAAATTCGACACAATGAATTTACGACACAACAGACTGGCGTTATGTTACGACAACGTTTATGTTACATGTCGTTCATAAAAAAAACCACTCTTTGTGTGTGCGCATCTTATAACTCAGCATAACACTTAGCATATTTAAGATTTTTTTTATGTATTTATAGTAATGTTTTCCAGCCTTTTCTTAGTTTTATTTGATTTTCATTGCCCAGACGGAGTCGACAACATCGTAGTAGGTATCACCTACCTAATCACTGAACCTTTAGTACGGTCAACGCATTCGTACTAGAAAGCTAGAAGTACTTCCATTATGACGACCTGATTTCTGTCCCGTAGATCCTAGGTTCAGATCAAATGTGGTTGCGGGCAAACTTTTGTGATGATCACAAATGCTAGTATCCGAGTACTGGGCTTTTTATCTTAATATATATAAATTAGGTGTCACGGTGTTTCTTCGCTATTGACTCCTAAACTACTAAACCGATTTAAATAAAATTTTTCACACTGTGTGCAGTTTTATCCAACTTGAAAGATAAGATAGTTTATATCTCAATTTAAAATCGCAAATAATTAACATAAATATAAGTATATGGACAAACAACTTTTGCCGAGTCAGCTAGTTATATATAGTTATCAGTATATATATATCGTAGTCCAGTGCTAAAGATAAGTGCACACGCTAGTCGAAATTCAACGCTACCGTTAAAATAATTCACCTATACGAAATAAAAATGTCATTTTCTAAGCTGAAGAAGGTCACAAGCTATATTCCCGTCGGAGTCACGCGTGGCCCGCGTCAGCTGGTGGCGATCGCTAAACCTTCATATTTCTCATATGAGCTGCCTTCTTCGTATAAAACGTCAACTTCGAACGCCCCACTTTTGTCAAACGTTCCGTATAAAGCACGTTATAAAATGTTTAGTCGCGACCAAATGATCAATCAAGGCAGTTCACGGGGTCCTAGCTTTAAACTTTTTATTCAGCTTCTCAGCTCCAATAGGTTACCGTCATACTATCCTATACATACATCGAACTATAAGCTATCCAATAGCCAAAACCAGTCCAAATAAATAGTATATTGCATTCTTCTTTTTAAATATTTTCGATGTACATACAGCCCAGTTAAACTTAAAATATTGGGTATGTAAAGTTCTTATTATTTTCTACAGTAAATATAATTGGGCAAACATTAGTACCGAAGTAACTATATTATTAGCTTTTCCTGTGGCTCAAAAAATATGCCATGATATAAACCTTGAAAAATAATATATTCAGATAACTATGAAGAACAAAGAGCTAAAATTTGCACAACTTTTGGAAAGTATGTAACCTAACTGAAGTTGTAAACCGATCCTATGCAATATACTTCAAGATGTTCATACTTATTATATTTATGTGTTGGGACCTTTTACGATGCTTATAACTGGTGTGCAAAATATTCTAAATTTCTAAGATGTCTACACCATTCTACCTAAAACACTTAGTCTTCATGTATTATGAAGTCAGCGCCTAACGGCTTTCATGATCAAGAACTTGTATGAGTACCTCTCCTGACGTATCAGTTGAAAGGTGTTAGTTAATTGGCGTGTGCCCATTTTTTTTGAGGTAGCTATTATTTAGGTCATCAGATTAGTTTATTCAAGAGTTGTAAAATATTTCCTGAGAATACGGAACTCCAAAACCTAACCGTACCCTCATATCGACTAGCGTTCTGAAAGGCAGTCGCACACAATTTGCTTTGAACATCTCTTTGTGTATTTGATCGTTCATAAATAAGTACATTTTGTACCTTACCGTTACATTTCCTAGCTACTTTGAACGTCCCATAATATATGGTGTGTACAGACCTTTCAAAGGGTTGAGTATTTACAGCCCAGTGAGTAGATCGTTTAAGATTTCATTAATGTGCCATCTTTTCCATCCCCCTCAAACTTGTGAGAAGCTGAAAAAGTTTTCAGCACAAGTACGCGGTACAGTCGAAAGTTTAAAAGGAAATGTAATATTTTCTTATTTTTAGAATGAAGTCTTAAAAATGTTGAGGTCATTTCAAAAAAGTTTTTGAATCACGAAAGCAGGAAAAGATTCTGTGAAATAGGTATTGAATGGTTCATAAAAAGTATTGCCGACTCCGGTACAAGAATAGAAATGGGAAAAAGGCTAGGAAGAAGAAAATATTCAGCGGGTAGTGCGTGGTGTGCCTAATAATTAGGTCGTAGCTGATTAGTATCTAATAATTTACTACCTCGTTAGATATTAGTGTACTCACAAATTTCCCACTTGCGCTTTTAAATTTATATTAGGTACTCACAAATAACTATAACTCATAACACACTAACAAGAGTGACTACTTACAAAAGCAAATACAACATCCAAATCATTTAAATAAACCGATTCTCCGCAATTACCATTCTGTAGAGATAAAAAGGGTTCGTGACAGATAAAGGGCACGTAGCATTTTGGCCACTAAAACATTAAAAAGAACATAAAGTTGCCGGCGCTATAACAAACTAACGTTAGGGGAATCTCCCCGACCAGTGGGGTCAGGTATTGTGAAAAAACCAGGGGCGGTATCACAACAAACCCCTAGGTGCTCGCCATCGCTGCCGTTGTTACGGCGACGTGACCTGAATGCCCACGCCCAAATGCTCCGGGATACTTCAGAAATGTTTCCGTTACGATACCCGATCTTTTCCTTACTGAATGCGTAATAAACACGTAAATAGCTATACGATCACCTTAACTTCGCCGTTTAGATGTATTTACAGACGACTCCAATCTTGGAGGATCTACTTTATTTTTATGTGACGGCTTTGACGCTATTATTATCATTGGAAATATTATATTTTTATTAGAATTTTTACGGAATCCTTGCAGTGTAGAGTCTATTTTAGTCCCGAGTCGGAAAAATAGCACAGAGTAGAGATTTATATAATATTTATCCAGAAACACTAGTTTTCAGTCGTATATTTTTCATGTGAATTTCAGCATTTGGGATTGCGAAAAAGTGCTAGCAGCGAATAAGTTAGAGACAAAAAATCCTAGTTTAAAAACATACCACATAATCCAAAATTTTGTACTCATATTATATATTCACCATGAGAAGTGTACCTATGTATAGCCATGCATTTAAATTATTTCAACGTTCAAGTCAAGATGTCACAAATAAGTCGTAATAATTACGTATTTGCATACTTTATGTCACGAAGTAATGATTGTTTCAATGTTTTATTAAATAACACGGAATACGTTTTAACTGCCTCCCTGCCGGCGGCGCCGCTCTCACGAATCCCGTTACGAGGTCAAGGTTAACATGATTACCTAATTTGCACCCCTTCGTGTGATTGATATATTGGAATTTGATACACGAAATATTTGTAGAATTTGATTTATGTGTAACATGGTGGCTTAAACTTGATGGGGTGATTTTTATTTTTTTTATCTACTACCTAATCTCTAGTTTCTGTGTAGCTTTTCCGCCCTAATATTGGGCATTACAGGATTTCTTGTGTACTGGACGACAAATCTATTTCAAATTAAATAGGCAATTGAATTGTTACTACAAATTTCTGATCTGATCTGATTCTGAAAAAAAAGTCCTGATCACTAGAACGAACTTAGTAATAAGATCCTTAATTCAACAAGAAACTAAATGATTTGAAGTATGATCTAACATAATTAGGGTCAACAATAGCAATCATTAATGTTGCGGTATCCGCGCTCCGTTCACATAAGCCGCTTATGGGAGAGGTCACGCGATATCAAAAGAATCGGCCGCGTCACTTATGAATGACAGATTCGTTATTGTGCTCGATTCTATCCTACCTACCATTTTACAGTCGAGGGCGAAAGCGTTGTCGGGACACTGATCAACAAAAACATTTTTGAAATAAAGAAATAACTGAAGTGACGTCTATCAACCCAAATAGTGTAATTATGCTCCTTAATCTATTCGTGAGTGTTAAAAATACGTTGAGGTTTTATTTAGGAAAAAACTGGCGATTATCAGCTTCTCAATGGTTAGTACTCACCTACTCAGACTACTGGTCTAGTATAGATTTCACAAGAATAAGCTCAGATTAGGGTATCTTTATATGCACTTTTGTAACCCCAAATTCATGGAGTCCAAATGACTGTATGTTTACCTGGGTTAAACTCGACATTTAATACCGTTTTGGGTAATACAATACTATGTACTTATATATAATTAAAGATTTAATAATAGCGGAAAAAAATCTGTTTACAATAAGAGCAAAGACATAAGAGCATAACATTGTACGGTGCAACTTTTGCCCAAGTATCATTATTTCTGCAGCACTACAGATATTGGTCTGGCGGGGCAAAGATATTGCCTGTAGCTGTCACCGGCAGTAGTTCCAACTGGCTTATACACTTGTGTCGTCCCGCAGCGATGTAGCCCACCATATGTTCCGCCTCATATTATTCTTTTTTATTTACCCGACCGCGTCTTTTTTTTATTAATGTTGCAGCTCCTTGTACTTTTATTGGGCCTGTTTAATAAACTTTTATTGGATATTTTATTATTGATTCATTTTTCATACAGGCATTACGTGAAAGTGAATAAATCCCCGGAGTAGAGCAATATTATGACCTACAAATACTTACGTATTTTATTTTGCTGCTTTAACCTTTGATATGTAAAAGCATAGACTACGATATAAATAATGATCAAATGTCGCTACCAACTTTTTCAAGTCAGAAAAACTATGCCAATTGGCGTAGTATACGGAAGAAACGCACCGATTACCAATACATCCAAACCATTCCAATTGCATTCAGTTTATATTCTTTGCCTCCCGTTAACACATTTGTGTTAGCTTCATGGTCTTCGTTGTCTGAATATGAAAGTTCGTTTAATTATTTTATGTGGTACCAAGCTCCTTTTTGTCTGGAGCTAGGTTAAAATTATTTGAAAGTTTGTAAATATTATACTGAATTTGAATACAATTTAATTGAAAAGCGGTATTGAAATATTTAATTGAATCTGTTGCTGATTTGACATGACCTGAGATAGGTTTGCTAACACATCCTTTTTTAATTAACCGGCGTTGAAAGTATGTAGTACATCTAAGCTCTTTGTATTATAAGGCACAATGTCATAGTAGTACGATTTATATATCTTACCACAGTATTATTTACCTACTTCATCTTAAGCCGGGTACTCACTGAGAGCATTCACGTGTAATGTAACAGCGCACTGAGGCTTCGAAAATTACACGTCGAGAAAAGCATTGCAATGCGCACATTTGTGACGTGATTGTAACATCAGTCATCATCGAGCACAGAAATGGAACGGTTACAGAAGCGAATGCTCGTCGGCAAGTATGCCCATCTAGCTCACTATTGAAATGTGATACTACTACTACTCGCCATCGAATTCTCAATTGTTACATTCGCTAATACTCCCTGTGAGTAGCCGGCTTTACGTTTAAGCTTAGACTACGACGCAGTGAAATAATATTGTACGAGAGGCTATATGACAAAGCGTCTAGACGCAACATTTGTTTGTTTGAACGAGACACACTCGTCTCACTATGAGTAGGTATATATTGAGTCGGACTACACACCTTTAATAACCTGCCTGTAGCAAATATTAATCATATAGTACTTGGTATACTCGTTGATCTTTACTTTATTACTCGGTTTGTGAGATTTATTGATTTGAAGATTGGAAAATTACCTTAATTTAATAGCAAAATTTCCTTCCCAGATTAAATTGGCTACTTCGCAATCTAACTGGCCCTTTGATGTTATTTAGGTACATACTATCGGGGTTAAAATCGTTATAATGGCTCAGTGCTGAGTTTAAGCAAACTTTGGCGCTAAAGTTAAGTAATGTCATACGAAAATGACTTTGAGGTTATCAGGAAGTATTGTCCCTGACAGTACCTTACCTACATTTATGCTGGTTTTTCACTGACACTGACAGAGGCACTTGTTTATACATTAATCCGCAACGACTTGTATCAAAATCTGAAGACAAAGGCTTTGTAATCAAAATTTCTTTTCTTTCTCTAAATGCCACGGCTGTCACAGACACGCAGCCATCTTCAGAAAGATTGAAACAAAAAAATCGCAAGGGTGTGGGAAAACTATTGTGCTTTTTATTTTGGGTGCGTAATTAAATGAAAGGAGAACTCTATTAATGTTCGGACTTTATCGGTTCGTTTTCTTTTGTGTATTCCGTACAATATAATACATAAAACAACAATGTATATTCGGATCCATTTAAATTCAAACTAAAATCTATGTGATTTCAAAGATTTTTTTTTTTTGGCCTGCTGTTAAAGTCTGATTAGCCGTTCCTACACTGTTCTCACATACCTATAACAATGTATGGCTCAATAATGTAAAAGATCTATTTAAAAAAAAAAAGAGCAACCATGGAGTTTCTTGCCCGTTCTTCTCCATAGGAACGGCATTCCGAACGGGTGGTAAAGCAGTAGAATAATGTTAATGTAACTTGACGATTCATAAGTACTGTACAATAATGGTTTACATGAATAAAAAATATTCTGATTCTGATTCAAATCATATTGTGATAATTACTTTTAATAGATAAGACAAAACCTTGAGAAAACCATAATTCCTTAAATTATAGAAGTTATTGTGGTAAGACGCGAACACGATGTCAAAACACTTGACGTGAAAACGTAACAAATACCACAAAATATTTCGCAGTTAGAACGACAGTATGGTTCACAAGTAATTACAAATAGCTGGATGTTAAAGGCCGTGTAAATGGTTGGTATAGTGTTCCGGAGCGAACGAGCGTCAACCAGGTATATGAAGAGTTATTTCCACAAACTCCCCCAACTAGTGATAGGCCACGAGCGACGTGTCCGGTGAATCAACGAGCGGCGCTCCGCTCGGTCGGGCAAAAACGGAAAACCATTTTACGGTCCATTGTGAAAGAGGATTGGCAATTTCGTTCCGAGCTTACTCGACCATCGGCCGGGCAAGTTTTACAACGTCTCTGATGTACTGACAGACTCCCTAATGCATGCGCACGGCTCTGCTGATTCATCACACGAATATTTCTTGCCCATCACTTATCGCACCTAATGCTAGCATGAGATCCAATATATAACGTGTATTACGTTAGTATTGCCCTTGTATTGATAAATCCGCGATACTCAATAATTGGGTTCCAGTTATTTGCTCGACCTGTTTGCTTATGGTATTTGCTCCTGTTTGTGTGTAGCGGTTTCCCGCCCAGTTTGATATTATATCATATAATAATATAGGTACTACTTGGATTAATTTACTATACAGAAATTAATGATCTACATTTATTAAGATACTGAAAGTAAGGATTATTTTCTAAAGGTATTCCAACTTTGTGTACTAAACATTGAAATAAAACTAATTTCAAGGATTGTATCGCGGTTTATTTTTGATTTTACGTTCCCGACATTTCCACGTGACCATGGTTGCTGTAAAGCAGCCGAAACGTCGGGAACGTAAAATCAAAAATAAACCGCGATAAAATCCTTAAAATTAGTTTTATTTCAATGTGTAGTATTCGCGTAAATATAAAAATCAATTTGTGTACTAAAATTATTATAAGTATTGTAATATTATTATTATGTAGATTTTTTAATTATTTTTTTTATTTTTTTTTATTACATTATAGGCAAGTATTTGATCTCGATCTCACCTGATGGTAAGTGACGATGAGATCTACGCTGGAGCATACTTGCCTAGGTAGGAAGGCGGCAGTAGATCGAGACGCTACATTCACTAGGCACATGCAGCGCAACTGATCTGACCCGCCATCCATGAATGGCAACACCGAACATCATGCCGGAACACGGCTAGGCCGCTTGGCGACATGGCTTTGTTCAGTGGGTGGTGACTAGCCACGGCCGAAGCCTACCACCAGTAGAGTTGTCACCTGGTTGGCACCACCCAGGGTCACGTGTAGGGTATCTCGAGGGTACTTAATTCTCCTACGGACGAAGGTGACTCGACCCCCTACGGACGATCATATTACATGATAAGTGAGATAGTTTAATCAATGGTTGTCTTGTAAGCCGCTCCAATTAAACTAACATGCTTGTATTGGATGAGAGCTCACGTCAACAGTTTAATGGTTTGCGTATAGGCATCAGGCCGGGAACCTCTCAGATATGAACTCAGCCCCTGAACAAGGATATTGAAGCTTTCTAAGTTCCTATACCAACATGTATAGGAAATAAAAAGCTTCAATATTTGAAACGAACGCTATGATTCACGTGATCAGAAACAGTGGTAGCTGAATAAAATATTCAGGCCACATTGAAAATAGTTGGTCCCTTTGTACTGTATAATTAAAGTGAATTAATTTAACGACACAGTAGGTGTCATTAAATCACTAAAACCCGTATCAATTACCTCAGCCGAGGAGAATTATAATGCGGCCGAGCATGTTGGCGTCGAGCCGCGAACAGCTCTCGTCTGGATAAACGCAAGCCTATTTGAAATTCCAATTAGAAAGTTTTCTCATTTACTTGATGCAGGGCGTAGAGTGGCGGAAGGGCAACAATCCGCGCTGATTAGTCCCGCTCTCACCCTGCATCAGATTTAAAGGGTATGGGTTCGCGGCATAAACTAATCCCTCATTGAGGACCGCCCTATTTGAATTATTTTTGGGCCTCTATCCCTGCGGCTGCGGTGAGGATTTGAACGTACCATTTAAAAAGGAAATTGATTCAGACAATTAACTTTTGTATCATTTAAAGCGAAATGTGTCGCGATGTTTGGATAAGTTTTGTATTCTATATACAGTATTATATTACACAATTGATTTATGATTTATCTGCGTTATTTATATTATAACAAAATAGCGGATGTCAAATTTCCGGCAAATCTCTCTCATACATGGAAAAATAATATTTGTGTGGGTGGACGTGACGGCGCCCGTCCATCGACCACAAACAATCTTCGAAATAAGGATATCACTGATTCGATATTCTACGAAAAGTTATGTTGCCTTTCGATAACTGAGTTGCCGAGTTTTCTATACTACTATCGATTCGCCGTGGGACCAATTTATTCAAAAAGTATCAACCGTGAACCGCCCAGACACGGAAGTTACCCGTTTGAAAATTGAATTTATCAAACTTTTCCGGGTACAAACAGATAGGTACTTTATAGAGTGTGAAATGCAATTTACTTTCAATTGCTATCAATCGCATGAATTGGAGCTTGTAAATGCACGAGCTGAATATGCCGCGGTCGCCTTTTAAATATAGCTCATTTATTCTGCGAGGTTGTCATGTTTTTGGCAACTGAAGTTGAATCGAATGCGAAAATAAAAGAAAGAGAACCGATAGTGAGATCGCTTTAAAAGAAGATAAACTGGCATGTACTAAGATTAGTTATCTCAAAGTCCAGGCGAGCGATGTCTCTAGCAGGTGGTTACAAATGTGTATGTATAATGACAACGGCTTCTACTACAAAACAGACCGAATAGAGCTGGCACGAATCTCGGCATAAAGTACATAAACCCTTCTGAATGTAGGTAATTACAAGAATAAATTGGAGTTTTGAAAATGCGAGCGAAGGTTGATGGGGAGTTAATTCGTTGTGGCCACTCGTAATTCCCCATAACCACTAGACGTCATTCTGTTCCTGGCGGCTATGATGTTGGTAATTACGGAATCGCACCGTGTATGTCATATGTCGGCTGGGGCAGCTCGAATTGCGTCCGTTTCAATTAAACTCCGACAGGGCCGCGAGCCGCCCGCTGCTGGAGAGCTCTTATTCATTGAACACGGTTAGGGCGGCTGAATCGAATCAATTCGCGTGCTACTATGCAAATTTTATTTATTTTCGCTATACAATAAAAAGGTACACCTGTGATTGGTGACGGTAACATGTTTATTGCATTTCGTTCTCACGTAATAAACAGCAATATTTAAAATCGCGAGGAGAACAAATTTAGACAAGTTTTAGTTATTCGGTTTAGGCCACATAAAACAGAGGCACGCTTACAAAACAGTTCGTTTAACGGATTAGATTTATTTGTTAACAATTTAAAACAAAATCATGTTGGTTGCTCATTATGTAATTTTCAACCAACAAAGTTACATTTTAGTCTATTTCAAAGGACGATTTAAGTCAAACGAATTTAGAGTTGCTAAATCAAGAACGTTATGTTTTACTCAAAGTCCAATAAAGTATAATACTACTGAAGGAATACTCTATAATATTTACACGAGATTAATTTGAAAGCGGTGTGATAGAATGAGCATTTGCTCATTCCGCCTCAACAATCATAGCATTTCGGAACCGTAGAATATACATTAAATAATTTCTTGACAGTCACGAGGAGTAATAAAAAATTAGCAGATGACTAGTAGCTATCTACTACTAAGTGGGTACACATCTATTTGTATAATAATCCATAGATACCTTAGCGACCGACCACAATCGCCATAAATCTAGGACTTTAATCTTCAAACAAGTACCTGCTTGCGTCGCCAACGAGCCGTCAACGAGAACATAATATTAAGAAAATGGCCAAACCGTCTGCAGGCGATTACTGGGACACGGGCGCGATTAAGCGAATCCCATTTAACAAGCTCAGTCGATCTTGAATAACTTTTTAGTTTGGATCACCTGGAGCTTAAAAAAACTGTTGGCCGCCTTAGCTTTTACACTCACGAGTGACGGCGGGCGAGGGCTTAGGCCGCTCAATCGAGAAAGAAAATAGGATCTTATCCAAGAGTACCTTAAAAATATTAAACCTATTAATGTATTAAAAATTAAGTAAGTATTAGTATTTCCTAGCGGCGTTAACGCACGCACGTGTGTGCACGACTTCGGAATTACGAAATTAAATTTTTCGTTTGTTCCCAGATTTTTCTCTACCGATCCAGCCCAAAGACGTTCGCTACTAGACATAGGGCTCCTATTGACTTTCTCCCATTATGATCTCCACCACTCTCATATATATGTTATCTGCGATGCGTTTGACATCATCAGTCCATCTTCCAGCTCAAAGTTGCTACTCTAGAACCTATGTTTTGACAGTCATATTATGATTTCATAAAAAGTTACATTAAAACAGATTATTTTTGAAATGGCTTTGTAATTCCATCTGAATTTGGTTGTATATTTCTATGCTATGGGAGGTTTCGAATATACGTAGGAAGCAACCCGTACATATATCACCGAATGTGTCATATTATCGTCTTTCAAAGTGAAATATAATAATAATATTTTTTGTTATATTTAGCCGTATCTACGTAAACCCAATATGAATCATCAAATCCATATAGCCAAAAAGTGTAAACTCATCTGATTTTTTTTTGGCAATAAGGAAGGGCCAATATTTTTTTCAGACAATATTTTTTTCATTGATGTAAGCCTGAAAAGCACACACATAGTAAGAATCTATCACCGGGTCGAAATGTTAGCTCCACTCAGAAGAGCCAACACCAAACTCAATATTTACTGGCATTCCCAGGAACATCAACGCTATTATTACAATACTAGAAAACAATACTCAAGCACTAGCAAACTAATAATTTAAATTTAAAAGCCAGTTTAGTGTGGTGTGAATACCGGCTTCTATTTACACGGAGACTTTAAATATATTATGATGTAGATTTATATAATAACTAGCTGTTGCCCGCGACTTCGTCCGCGTGGTATTTAACAACGTCTCAACCGTTGGCAACAGCCTGCTCGCGTTCTGATCCCGCGGGACGCATTGCAGATTGTTGCTATCAAACTTTAAGCAGGCGCAGCGCTGCAACATTGGTTTTAATTTTTTTTCGAGAGATCCAATTTTTTTTTTCTAAAATAAAAGTAGCCTATGTTACTCCTTGTTACATCAGCTATCTGCCAGTGAAATTCCCGTCAAAATCGGTCCAGCCATTTCAGAGATTACCCGGAACAAACAGACAGACAGACAGACAGACAGACAGACAGACGGACAGACAGACAGACAGACGGACAGACAGACAGACAGACAAAAATTGTAAAAAATGTTGTTTCGGTATAGGTAACGTGTATACATCCAAATGCACTTAGTAAAAAGCGGTTATTTTAATATTACAAACAGACACTCCAATTTTATTTATATGTATAGACTAGCTGTCCCGGCGAACTTCGTACCGCCTCAGAATCAAATGTATGAGAAAATTAATTTATTGGTACTCTATGAAAAATTAAAACAAATCTATCTTACGGGAACCATGCATATTAGCCTATGTGCTATTCCAGACTATAATCTATGGTTGTGCCAAATTTCATCCAGATCCGTTCAGCCGTTCTGGCGTGATTAAGTAACAAACATCCATCCATCCATCCAAACATTCACATTTATAATATTAGTGGGAAGTGGGATTATAATGGTGTTTTAACGCCTTTAAGCTACTGTAATAAGCTAAAAAACAAATTAAAAACAATGACGTCACGAGTAACATGGAGCAGCTTCCTGATTCCCAATATTACGGCAAGTCTTGTATCGACCGAGATAGAAGTTTTAACAGCTTTACAAACATAGTAAATGCGTCAACCTTTGAGTCTTAGGCAATTTTTTTCTGAGACAGTATTCGTTATTTTGTTCCCTTTGTCATCTTAATTTATTGAGATTCTCGAACAGAGTCCTCACTATTGTTGTTTGGGTCCTTGATAACTCTGCCAGTGAAACCGTTTGAATAAATGGCAGACGATTCTCCAGTCTCGGTATAAAATATGGCCATTAATTCATAACACCGGAGCTAATTGCTTCGCTGCAATTAAATTATTCTAAATAGCCACCATTACTGATATCGTTCCACTGTATTATTTTAAATGTGTAGTGGTTAACAACAAAATTTTATAGCGTGCTACAAAATTGCCGTTCATAAAATTGTTCTATCAGCAATTTGTGAACTATCTGAAACTCATTAGGACTATTTTCAGACTGGACTGGTTAGTTAGAAAAGCATCGTATGCCTTGCCATTACCTATGAGTAGAGGCAGTTGAAAATTTGACAAAATCATGTCAAGTCTATCTTCACGAAGAAACTGTATCTGTTATATAGAAGAATAAGTTTATTTTTTCATTCATTGGTTGGAAATAAGTTGTTATTTTCTCTTTTAACCCGAAGTCGTCTTTTACGACACTCAAGAGACTTGATAGAGCGAATACATTTTCCCTATTCGTTTTAAAATTCCCAATATAGGACAAATCTGTGTTTATGTGTCAATTATTATGTAGTAAACAATCGTTAAAAATAAATGTAAACCATTATTGACAACTAGCTAATAAAGCACTGGAGCACTTTCAGGGTAGATCGGACCGCAAACAACAACTAAATATGAAAGTACCCCAGTTATAACTATGACACTAGGAGCTCTAATACCTCACGTCCTCCCGTGACCATGGTTGCTGTAAAGCAGCCAAAACGTCGGGAACGTAAAACACATAAAATAAACGCGATAAAATTCGTAAAATGTGTTTTATTTTAACTAGCTAATATTTAAATAGCTCCTAAATTGCCCTTATAAATAATGCTCAGCTATGTGTTATACATAAATCATTTTAAAGCATCTACCACATAAATACGAAAGATGAGAAATGTTAAATGGCTGAAGTAATAAATTAAAAAGAAATTAGAATTAAGTATAAAAACATATTTTTTCGCAGTTATCGCTTTCAAGTGTCACGGGCGATTCCATTTGTCTTCGCACTCAAACAAGTGTATTCCCGGTGGAGTTTTCAAAGCAAGTTTACTGGGCTCGCGATAAGATAGAATAAGCCCTCTGCGCTCGTATGTCATGAGTTCTTCCTGCAAGCGAAGGCCAAGGATTCGTGAAACTTGGCTTTACTATATTTCGTCGACTATTAAAACATAATGAGACGGCAGGATACCGTGAGCCTGCCAATGCTCATGTTAGATCTTTGTATCTATGTAAGCTAAGAGTGTGATAATTGAACCCAGGAAATTCGAACTCATAAAAAAGGTTTAAAGTGAATATGACTTCAAGCACGATTAATTTAACGAATTTCCGACATAACCTAATAACAATTTGTTTCTAGCCAGATTTCCGAAACATTATCATATTTAAGGATTTGTTGGTGTCATATTCTCGAACAATTTTGTTTCCTGGTGATCCATTAAGATTATAAATGTATCAGAACAATTATTGCCATATCTTATGATTATATAGCCTTCAAAGATAACGACGGAACTTAAATTAAGCAAGTCGGGTCGTTATTCTGTCGAATGGCCGATCAAATAAACACCTTTCCACGAATTACATAGATGAGATTTACTCGAAAACCGAAATAAGCGAGTCTATCTACACGAGTATCTATATATTAGTAAGTTGTAACGTTTACAAATACAATAAAGAAACTGCTCAATCCAACCTCTCAGGGATCATGTATCACTGGTACGACGAACTTCCTAATAGATATAAAAAACAAACACTATTAACACGTGTATTTTACATATAAACGTCATCGGTATGAACGAAAACGTATATTATTTTGATGGGCTTTATATACTAGCAAGTCGCGTAATATTAGCGGCGAACTTAGTACCGCCTCTAGGAAATGAATTATCTTTATTTTCCCATGTTTTTTATAGTTATTCTGCTATTCAGGGTGGAAACAAATAAAAAAATCTAAGATATTAAAAATCGGTCCACCCGTTCTCGAGTTACAATCGGTGTGGCTAACACGACTTCGTTTTATATATATAGATAAGATTCGTAACCATTGCACTCAATTTGAAGCGGATCCAGGTTTAAAGAGGTTTAGGTTGACCTAGTACTGGTACTAATAAATTCTGTAAAATAGTTACTTCGGAAAAGAGGTCTAATAAAACTGCACTCCCGGTATAAAATAAGCAAAACTACGTTTGCAAAGGGGCCGGTACGTACCTGGCTATAAAATATAATTCCCTGCGAGCTGCGTCAAGGATATTTGGGGCAATAAATCAAGCCACTTTCGGGATTTGCGTAGCGCGATCCTTGTCATCGTATCTTATTACCTGTTGAACATGGATCTAGTTTTATTACTTAAGAAAATGAAGTGCACAATACATTTAGGTGAAAGTATATTTTATCTGCCTATAAATGTAATTATTTTTAAAAGAGAAAAATAAATAAAAAAAATTAAAACGTTGCTACATGGTCGCAGTGATTATCACTGTTATAGCTGTCTCCCTTAGTTAGGTAGTTGATCCTATTGTGCAAGAGAACTCATACTCTAAGTATTTTTTTAGTCCAATCTTTTCTTTTTGTCTTATTACTATACGCGTAAGCACATGATAGAATTAATTAATGAGTTTCCAATTGAAAAGTTTTCAAAGCCATAAATATAGCAATTTGTTTCTAGAAAATATGAATTCGAGTTGCAAGAGAGAAATCTTTCTTACGAAGAGAGGTGACACCCGCACCTGCGGTCTCAACCAACTTTTAACACCCAAGATCATACAAATATACATTGTAAAATCTGCAAAAGTTTTGTACAATAGATGTTAATTTAGAAAAAAAAACGCTATTAAATTCCTAAAATTGTAATCTGTAATGAATTTCAATTTGTTCACTCGGACGAACGAGTATGTTTGTGTATTTTTGGTGTCTTCGGCATTGACTTGTGTATGCTCGCTTTGTTGTTGTGTTGTAAGTTTAAAATTAGAAGATGACTATCATTATAAGATTGTCAAGTCACCTTGTCTAGAAGGCAGGTCAGTCGCTGGTTGTACCTATTATAACACCGCAAATGATACCATTCACACCCTACCATTACCATTCCGTACCATATAACCACCTATTAAGAAAGGTTACTCGACTTATCGCCCCTCAGGTTTAAGAAAGATAAATTAATAATATTCGTACAACATGCTGAGAAGGTAATTTTCATTTAAAAAAGTACGGAAAAAACCACGAATTTAATTTCTTAAAGAAATCGCCTCTGGGCTTGGCCTTTGCCGAAATTTTATTTACACGTTCATCATCCTACAATTAAATAATTTTGTGTTTCGCAGCAGCACATTAAGTTTTATTTTTCAATATTAAATTAAATTTTGTAAAATATTAGTTCTTTGTAAACGTGTAGTTTGGATAGTCAAATTAGCTCACAAATATTTATGTGAGTAATACCTACTTATACTAAATTAATTCAACGAAATACTTGAAAGAAACCCCGTAGCAGTGTCTTTCCTTATATTTGCTTAATTAAAATTTTATGTAGGTATATAAGCTAGCATATGCCTATATATTATATAAATTGAGAAACGTAGGCAATAAGATTCACATAAGCTATAATAAGAATTGATCAAAATGCTGCTCATTTTGTATTTTTTAGAAATGTCAAAGGGCACTTCAGTCTTCAATCTTTGTGTTTAGTTACATTCCTATAGCAAGTAAAAGATTTATGGTTCGATTAAGATCCTTTGAAGAGTGAAGGCCGTGTACGTCGTCATTTTGTGAGCTACGAGTTTGCCAAAATTAAAATACAATTCTTCACTTATATTAAATACCTATATATGCGCTGATTTTTTCGAGTGAGCGTGGATGGCCAAATCCTAAACTATAGGGAATATCAAAAAATCTTGAAACTAATATTGATTTAAACTAAAACTGCATTATTTATTTTTGGAAAAATAATTTATCTAGCCAGGAATATAAACGTTTTTATTGTGTTGTTTGATGTTTGACATGCATGTGAACACGAAGTACAAATATCATAATTCTGAGTAGGTATGTAACATGCTGATACAACATTTCGTTGTATAAATATACAGCCGTGACTGGCAGGCATCGCCAATCGACTATGCGAAGAGATACTGCCAGTGCGTATTGTGTTAAATCAAGAATAATAAATTACTTTCCACGAAGTCTGTGTACGACGCTATCACAAATCTCCGTTAGCGTACAGTAAGTTAAATTGAATGTCTAAGCTCGCAATCGAGGATTCAGCAAATACCCAGTATCTATTGGAAGCGACCGGAGTCTTTAAGAAAATCCCGTAGCTTCACTCGTCTGCTGTGATTCCTGGTAGATCCGCGGGGTTAGGATATTCCTAGATGTATAAACTCGTGGAGAATAAAAAAATATTCGCTCATTATTATTTGTTTTCTCAATATTTTTAATTGATAAAATATATTGTGTGTGTGTGTAAACGTTTTTTCTTCATTGATTCATTCGCTTGGTTACAATGTTTTTTATAGGATGTAGCGTATAACAATCAGTAGCAGATGTTCGGAGACACGCATGCAATACGCAGCACGAAATTAACTCAGGATCTATGAATTATCGACTAGCTGACCACGCGGAAACTCTGGCAATAGCTGTAGGGTTCGACATTCGCGCGGTTCCAGTCGCCTTACTCACTGGACAAAAGTTAATGAGAAGTGCCCTTAATTGGAATTGTAAATGGGTCTTGCGGCGCTTTCTTGTCGGTTGAACGCCCGTTCCAACATCACAGTAGAATAAACTGTGATGATTTCATTTAAATTAATTCTCAGTGCGAGAGGGCCGCGGACGAGATGTCCCAATTGAGACATCTCTGGATCGTTACAGACTTCTTGCTCGTTTGAGACGTCTCGTGTCCTAAATTCAAAGGGCAGCCTCGTTAGGGTTTCTTTTCCTTTTAAAACAAGAGTTCACATTTTTGAAGTAAATTACCCCTTTGAAAAGAACATTAAGGCTAAGCACAGGAATTAATTGTTCTTTGTCCAACGAAGGGAGTAGATACACAATTCTCACAAACATACTGCAATATACATCAAACACAATGACTTTGAAGAATAAATGTAGACAAGTCATCCCAGTACTAACACGATGTTTACACACACACACACACACGTGAACGTTATATTAAAACGTATAATTTGTTTGGACACACTAAACGGTCGGTGTAAACGAGATAGCATGAGAACTAGCAAGGGCAAAAGTAAGACAGATATATGTTGCGCAGCTTAGCCCAGTTTTGTGGTGCCATTTCCGAGCGCAAGTAACCTATCTACATCTTTCTTAATAGACATCGATGATCGAACACCCTAAGATATTTGAAATGAAGACCACAATCTGAGATAGTGAGAACGTCAGTACCAACTCGCACCTGATAATATCACACCGTCGATTTGGAATTTATTGCCATAGAATTCGTTACAGGGACGTCAATACCGGGGATCCTGTGGCACCCACCTGGTGCCTTCACCTTCGTCACGGGTTGACGCGGGTTACGTACATTAGTCACAACTGTGTAAGACATGTATGCAGCACGACGGGAGGAAAGCACACACTTTCATATTGAAAAAATATATCCTTCATGTTATAAACGTTGCTAACTATACATTTTTATTAGATGAGGGTTTATAATATTAAAAGCGAGAAGGTAAACAATCGCTTCGCGTAATTCTTTATATCGTTACAATAATTTCTGCATTGCATGGATTTTGATCTGAGATAGGTCTGTAGTAGGTAGGTAGTAGGCGAATTGAAAATTTTAACCAATAATGCGGGGTTTTATTCATATATTTTTTTAAAGTAATAATAATAAGGCTCGTATACCTTGGTACTAAAACTTCCAAGGCACGCTTACATACATTATGAAGTCTGTGGCGGCGGAAGTGGTACATTGTTAATTGATAAAATACACAAAGTTCCGATAACGTATCAGCCAAATCTTCCTCTAGTTTATCTTCCACAATGCATATTGATTATTTCACCAACCAGCTTTAAGGCTTTACTATTTAATCCTTTATACTAAGGCCATTGAATTTCAGGTCAATGAGGCACAGAAGAACAAAGAATTCACTTATACAAGTTACCTAAACAAACTTAA
Source organism: Pheosia tremula (assembly GCA_905333125.1). NCBI lineage: Eukaryota > Metazoa > Arthropoda > Insecta > Lepidoptera > Notodontidae > Pheosia > Pheosia tremula. Next base: position 4,190,131 of record HG995404.1, on the reverse strand, counting down.
TCATTAATTATAATTACACACACATTATCAGTGGGTCCATTTACTCAGTCTTTTCGGAATACCATTACTACAAATACCTCGGTGCTCAAGAAAATCCCAAACCTATAATTTATAGTGTTAGTCTGTGAGTAAAACGTCTTTTAGTGAATTGCTCATATTTTTAGTTATAAATTATCAACATTTCTTACCCATATTCCTAGTTTTTGCATGTTGCTGATTGTCTAGGTATAAAAAAATTACGAGAAACCAGACAGTAGTTAAGAGCTCGTCGCGTTCAGAATTTGGCACAAATCATTTTTATTTCTTTTAGCTTGAAAGAATTCCTTCGCGAGAGACATAAAAATCTCACAACTAAATGATTCCATATTCATGGCCTAGGAGTTAAGATCACTTTGCAAGTTTTATACTCCTGAAAATTACATAAAAGCTTGAGCCGTAAAGAAGCCAATCTGAGATTCAGAGAAATCCCTTGGACTGCTTTTTACACACACATTATTTATGTCTAAAAAGTTCCTGACAATACCCATTTTTTATTCTATGTTATAGGTATATTAGTTAAAAGAATAAACACTACACTTTTACACACTATTATTATCTACACACTTACACACTATATATACACTTTTATTATCTACGTACTGAGAGGTGTTCCGTGTCCTCAGTAGGATTAAGAAACATATCGAACTTAATTTAGAACAAATTATATGAAATAATTTTTGTTCATTAAATCTGGGTATATTAATAGGAAAGTGTCTTGTAGTATTGGCGATAGGGTTGGGGATATTATTATTTTACCGCTTTTACCTGATTGACAATTGGATCTACATTTGAGATAATTTTTAGATAGATAAGTACTTTTTAATAAAACAGACTTTTACATTATATACGATTAGGTAAATACTTTTAAAACGAAAGAATTAAGAATCATGAGATGATAGTTTTCACTCATGTATTCATCTTTAATATATAATACTAGCTGTTGCCCGCGACTTCGTCCGCGTCCTTTTTTTATTTGCGAACTGATTAAAATAAAACAACACAACACATCACAACATTTTAAGTGATGTTCACAACAATATATTAGCAAAAATTGCACCCAAATCGGTTAAGCCGTTTCTGAGATTAGCGCGCAAAAACGCACAAACAAACAGATAAACATTCTAACAATCATTGTTTTGGGTTCTATTGCGTTGATAAGGCCCCCAATAATAGTTTTTGTTATATATCTTCCATGTACAGACAGCGATCAGTATTTTTTTTATTATATGTATACATTTGGCATCTTCTAACAGCTAGCATTATCTCAGAAAACACGTGAATAAGAAAATGTGTGTATGAAAATATTTTTTTCAGTGCAAACATGCAATACATTGCGTGCGTACGTCGCACCGGAGCGTCATTCAAGGAGGAGGTGGATGTTACCAAAAACCACTTTGTCTCGGCTTGAGTTAAGTGCCTTGTCAAAACTTGTTCTCCTATGGTATTCCCTTTTGATTTATGACGTCGATATGTCAATTTAACGTCACTCAGCATGATTTATATGGTCATTTGCACAACCCTACTGCTCGTATCGAACTTTACACATTTGATTTATTTTCGTGTTAGCAAAATATTCATATTATTCAGTATGTATAAAATAAATGTGTAAATTAAGTAAGATTTATTTTTAAATTTAAGTACGCAACCCGTTTGATTTTCTCCATGCACTTAACATGTAGTATTAATTGTTTTTTTTTATAATTGTATTTATCTCTTTGGAAATGTTATTTATATAACTGATGTAACTGTTAAAATATTTTAAACTAGTTAATTTACACCTTATATGTGTGAAAATATTTTTCCTTAAACAAGCAAATCATTGGTTATATGTTTTTGTTATGCGCTCTTGTAGGGAGAAATAACATTACTAATTGGCCCGATATATTACAACTTACAAACAACATGCAACATACACTATAATGTATTGAGGACATTGAAACAAAATCAGTCATCGCAAACCACAAAACAACAAACACTAGGCACTAGGTAAATAGGTACTGTTTACTACACCTACAAAAACAAATAATTATTAACGCTGGGTGTTTAACATTTTCCTCAAGTATCTGTTGCAATTTATCAGAATACAACTTATTATTGCATAAGTGCCTACCTACTTATTAATTATACTTGGCACAACGCTTTGGGATCTCCTTTAAATATAATCAAACCTTTCATTCTATATATATAAGATATGTTCGCATAAGAGATTCTAAGTATCCACCTCCAGCCCATTAAACGTATGCACGCATTGAAACCTTAAATACTAATACGAGATCCAGGTAAAATACATTTTTTCGTAAGTTTTAATAACTTTTACGTGCATCGGTTAACTCTGGTAGATACAAAACATTCGTCTATTTATTCGCTACAACATTTTATAACCAACACACACACATCTCGTAACTGAAAAATGATGAAACATTTGTCCAAATCCGGTGTATAACAAAAATGTAAACAGAATCCGTAAAGTGGCCATCACTCCTACATTGGATATTTCTCACGAAGTGATTGATCGAGCGACCGAACCGAAATGAATGTCCATTCATGAAAATCCCTGCAAGTATATTTCGAGAGGAGTGCGTTACAAAAATATGAGTCTGAAGCCAAACAGTATTTTCCATTAGTGTCATAAAAAGGTAACATTTCGAAATAACCGCGAGGCCGGGGCCATATCCACGTGTGATAATGCGCAGTTACATTTTATAAGGGATCTAAATGTGAGCAGATGGCACAATGCGAATCGCTGGCAGTACTTCCCGGCACGGCCGCAATCTGCCATTACATTTTATGCAAACACTGCTGGAATCATTTCAGTTGTACAATTTCCAAAACAGAATGATCACGTGTAAGAATTGCCAACGTTTTTCAATCTTCGACCACTACAGAAGGATTGTACGATACCGGCTAGAGTTCTACTCTTCAGCTTTTGTAAGGAGCCTAACGAACTCTAAAACAACAAGTCTAAGTATTTACGTGGCTGAAATGAAAAGATTGTGGAGTAGAAACTAATTAAGGTGGAGTGATAAGACATGTAGATGTTAAGACATACAATCCGTAACGGTAATGAAGATTAAGAAAATACGAATAGTCCCGAAACGTTCCTAACACGTCTTACTTTTAATGCTTTCTGTTGGTGCATATTCTTAGTGGCCTAGAGGCCATTTTCGCTATTAGTTCCTGATACTCATTCTCATACATGTATCTACGCTACTCTCTCTCTCTCATACATAGTTAGCAGCACAGTCGACTTATATACCTGCACAGCATAACCGTATATTTCTCTTTTATCGATCCGCATATTACTTTTTACTTTTTAACGCACTAATAACGAAAAGCTCTGAGCGTTAAGTGCGAGATTATTCTTGAGCTACGTATAAAATTCCTATATACGTAGACTATAAAGTATACGGTTAGCTTACGAATCATCTCGCGCGTGACATACTGTTAGCAAACGTCTATACTGTTTTAACAAAACTAAAAAACACATTTGAACTCCAAAATTGATACTCATTCATAAAACATACCTAATTATTATGAAAATCCAAGTCAGGCACGTGGATTTTTACATAAAGTCCCTCTGAAGTCTCTTTGATAATGGTATAAGTCCAACCTTGTGTAGAAAAATTCAAATGCCTGCTTCTATATTTCCATTTTACTGTCCCTCAATAATTTAACCTTCTAGCGATTTGCATCAACGACTTAACACGGGTGTAAGCAAACTTCTGGGATGTAATATTTTTTTTTTACATTTTATTGATGAGAGACCTTTATATATAGAACCTATTTGGCATAAACAAATTGTATAGTTGTTTTGGACAAATACAAGTTCAAATCGCTGGTTTGATGTTTTTTATAAAATTTCATTTTATTTTCTAAGTAATGGCAACAAACGTAAGACTATATTACACTTGGGATAAAAAGTATTGAACCGTGAATGAGTAATCTTATTAAATCACGAACAAACGCGCTATTCCTTTTGTGAATCAGACGTAAAACAACACATTGAGTTTTGTATTTTGTTTTCCTTAACATCCTTCCTTCCTTTTTAATACTGGCACAATTTTAAATTTTCCGTAAGTGAGCATTTTTCATGAAGCCTATCGAAATTAATATTCTCTGCATGCAATTGATGTTTTATATTTCGATTCAGGGTATATCGTCTATTCCGAACTTTAGTCAAGATGTTCATTATAAAATGATATTGAACATCGTGGCTTTGATTTCTGTTTGAGTAAACCAAGCTCTCCTTACGTGTACGAAGCGTATTTACTTAAAGTAGTATGTAATATAATTTATCTTAGCTTTCTATCTTATTTATAATCCCTCCTTTATTTATAGCGAGTACAAACTCGCAGAATAAAAACTTCCCAGAAAATATAAAATAATTCCAGGTTTCGCGCGTTGTTAGTGTTCCGCATTTTATTTGTGCTCATAACCACCACATTTGACCAGAAGCCTCATTGGTATTAAATTTACCGGTACCTAAACGAGCACTAAATGCTAGAACTTAATGAACTTTTATGTTTTTATGCTTTCGTTTATAAGCTTTAACATATATATTGGAGTGGTCGAACACATAAAAATAACACACAAAAATGTTTATTGAGCAATTAAATCAATGAACATTTCTCTATATTTCATATAAACGATTTTCAAAATATAGAAATCATTTTTATCTATTAGAAATTTTATATACGCGAACTACGAATATAAATTCCAACAAAGAGAACTATTGATTGAACGAACGATTGATTGCAACAGGCCGCGCACAGAGGTCAGCATTTCTCATTAAAAAGAGTTCTGTTCGCGTGGCGCATATGGTTAACTTCAATTTCGCAATGTATCGGGGCGGCCTGCACAGTCTGTACGACTACACACGTTAGATGTTCTTGGCACAGGGGTAATCGAATGTCATACGCGGTCGCTACCCGACAGAACTATTCACGTGCTGCCAGCTGGCGCACTCCACGCCCTGATTTATGTCCCTTTTGCTGTCCAACTTTCTGCACCTTGTTCCGGCAACATTTGTACATGACGTCTTAAATATATAGACCCGGCGAAACGCTCGCAGTCAATGCTTATAACATGGGTACCTACATGTGTGTTACATACTTGTATCATTAATTATATTGTCAAAATCGGAATATATCTAGGAGAGATATAAGATATAGCTATAGATAGGTACATAAAGTAGTATTTCATGTTCTTTTTCTATGAACTATATAATACGTCAAAGTCAAGGTTCGTAAATAATCGCATGAGGTCGAGCATGTAGGTGGGCCCAGAGAGCATCGCCAGGAGCGCTCATAAACTCATTAAAAGTTGCCTCCATATTATAAAACGACTGACCTTATCCATACAGTCGGCAGTTTTAATCGAGACCGCTTTACAAACCATTAAATTCCACGGACGGTTATTGTCGAGCTGGGATCGTTAAATGAAATTCTAGACACAGTGCCGCTGCCCCTCCACAGTAATAACATACGGATTTGCAAATTCAAGCCATAATAACGCATTCATTAGACACCAATATCGTGGACTGAACCCCTAGGCGGCTTCACTAAATTGTATTATCTCATTGACGCAATTTATTCAGGCACACGTTAAGTTCCAATAAGAAGAATAAGCCTACCTACGCTTTACAAAGCTCAATAATGAGGACATCATCAAAATAGCAGGGGATGGAGGATCCACTTATACAGAAGATTTGTTCCATAAGTGAAAGAAAGCGACACCCCTTTTAGCAGACGAGAGCGTCGTGAACATAAAGGATTGCTGAAAAGTGGAACGAGCGGTAAGCTTATTCTTGACGCCAATTTATCGGGTCAAAGGTGCGCCGTCGACTAAATGGTACTGTATAAACTCATCACCTCCTCAGCACCGCCTCTTCCATGTAGAGGGATTTCGCTCGTTCATTCACCTTAGATCGACGTCATTCCGAGAGGCAAAATAGAGCACTTCTGAAAAGATTTTCCAATAAAAAGGCCCATCAAATTTTTTCAATATCCATTTACGAAGGAATAAGAACGGATTATGCGCAAACCAAAACCCTTTAATCCATGATATGGGTTATTGAAACATTGCGCAGAGTGTGGACGAATTATATCAGCTTGTTCACATATACGGTAATCCACCTAATCTTTCCGGGCCTTTTCCAATAATTGTGGAACGGTTCCGAAAGTTATTTCTATTAGAACGGTACGGGAGCCGAAGTGGTTACACTTTATATGCAATTGAAATTTATTTTCTCACATTTCAGTGGAACTGCGTTCCTCACGACTCGACTGCTCTTTGACATCGAATTTAATGTCCGAACGTCGATTTGGATTTTCGCTTTCCGTTATTTTAAATGAAGACCCTGATTCTTAATATTTGCTCGAATTGGGTGTTCAAAAGTAGGATTTAGATGTTGAATTGTGTAGCCATATGTTATGTTAATAATTAATGAAACTACGACCTATATTTACACGCGTGTACTATACACCATAACGGATACAGTGTTGTCGCATATTAAAATTAATGTTGGTATAACAATAATGTTGGAAGTTCCAACGTAGGTAAACATCCGTAAATTACATATTACTTTAGGAGTGATGTACAAGTCAAAATAATAATATTGTAGACAACTATGCATACATGAATTAGTATAACTTTTAAGTTACTAGTTAAAACTTTCTCGACTTAAATATTTAAATCGTTCTTAACTGTCATATGTCGTTATCTTTTTCAAATATGAGTTGCGTTTGAGTATGTCGCTGCATGACTTGTACCATTTATATTTTTAAATAAGTTAGCTATGTTCTCTCTTCTAATTTAAGGGTTAGACCCTTGTCGGTGTAGCTGATGAAGCTCTTTCCATCTGTCTCTATCTATAGCAGCTTCTTTCACCTCCCTATACGACATGACACCGATCCTTTCTTTTCTTTTTTCTTTTTACGTTAGCTATAGGGGGCAAATAAATATAATGCTGTTACTAAAGTAAAGAATAATTTTACTTAAGAACGCTGCCCCCGACGCAGCTTTCATTTATTTCACAAAAGCGGTTAATATAAACGGTGGCTCTTTAACATTTAGCTCGATTACGCCGACCGCCTCACTCTGGCTCGCGTTTTGTTTTGCAAATTATAAAAAAGCAAGCCACTTTACATTGTACCAATACCAACGCCAGATAATAGTTCTGCGAGCGGATTATGTTGTTCAATTAAAAAGGTAGGTACTTATAAGACTCTTCACATCGGATACAATGCCAACACCAAACAGAGTCTAATATTGTATAGTTGAACACTCGATAGTACAACCTATCGGGTGTTCAACTCAAGTAAACAATACACGAGTGCCGCTGGAACTCAACCTCAAACTCGTGGAAATAGATACACTTTATATTTATGTGTATGAAAATTAATTAAATTTGTATCTGATCATATTTCAAAGTGCATCAAAGGCCACGGGTTGGATCACTCATGCAACGTTAGTTAGAGTCACCGTATGAAGTAGGTACATTTATTTCTTATATTTACGCAAAAATTACACATTAAAATAAAACTAATTTTACGAATTTTATCTTCATTATTTTACGATTTTTACGATCCCGACGTTTCAGCTGCTTTATAACAACCATAGGCACGGGAGGACTGAGTAAACGTTCTAGTGTCATAGAACTGGTGCACTCCCATAGTTATTTGTTGTTTCCCGTCCGATCTACGCAGAAAGTGCTTACAGTGACTTGATCTCTTAGAATGTTGTGCTTGGTTTTAGATATTGTTATATTAATGACTGGATCCCAACTCATTGTATGAAGATTTATTAAAATGTAGGTATAGAGCCTTTATTAGACATCTCATAAATAATGCGGAACGTATGTTCAACGTATTCTGCTATTTAAGTATGAGTGTGGACCTCGTTAAACATACATACATCATCTACAATGCAAAACACATAATTCACATAAAATTTAGACGAAGAACAAACTTTAGAACATTAAGAGGTCGGATTATTTAATAGAACATAAATTGGTTTTATCTAACTATAAACTCTCTCTTTATCTGAAGCATAAAATATAAAGTACACCAATCAGAAAACACAACCAAAATATGACAAGAATAAAATAAGAAAATCTCAGTAATAATATGTTATTGCAACCTAAAAAGGTTTTGTACGTCTGTACACGCGTCTATATTAAGTTATGCAAAAAAATCATGCGCAAAACACGAGCCAATCCAATTTACTGTCAAAGGGTACGGTTAGAAACGAAAGGGAAAAATCAAATTGTTTCCACGAGGATATCAAATCGTCGATGTTTAAGAAAGAATTTAGGTCACGTCTCGTGGATTACGGCTTATTTCCCGCCTCTCTTTTTCTTCGTTTGACGCTAATCCCGGCGGCTTCGCGGAGATTCCAGCGCGCTGGCTGCTCGCGTCGCGGCTCGCTTCACTAGCTACATCAGCACCAAGGTCGAGACAATTCAAGAATAAATTACGCGCTTCAGCTTGATCCCTCCAAATCATCTCCGATACAAAGCAAGTAAATAATGATGTACATTCAATCTCGTGTGTCGAATTCTTTGGGTACGTATGTAAAAGCATCATAAAGTGAAATGTAAACGAACATGACATAAAAGTGAGATAAAATAAAAGAAATAATTTTGTTTGCCATTTCCGTTACGCTTAGGGGCTTTGAATATAAATAAAAATGAAAATTCAATCGCGTCACATCAAGATTATTATATGTTACACCTAGAAAGTAAAATAGTTGAAAATCAATCTCTCAGTCACACAGTCTGTTATGTCGCTAAGCGCTATAAAGTCTTTCGCCTAAGCTCAAAGCAGCACTGCTGCAATGTTTTTATCAGTAGCATAGTTAGCATAATCATATAACGGCATTGCTAGGGAGCACCGCAATTCATCCAAATAACATCTCGAAGGAGTCGCCCCAGCCGCGCGGAAAATCAGATTATGACGGCGCGTCCGTGTCGCCCACCGAATATTAATCGTGCCCTACCACCTAATCGCTGTTACTCAAGCGCAAAGATCCTCTTGTACGTGTATTATACAGTTGAATTAACAACGTCACAAGGACTAATTAAGAGTTTATGTTCCCATTTACCCTATTCTTCTTAGACCCTTGACAGGTTAACATTTTCATTGATGGCAATAAATAAAATGAATCCTTAAGGATTCATATCTACTATAATAGAAGATTTAAATCTACTATAATCAAGTCAGAAAAGAAAGTATTCAGTATCAAAAATTAACCATCAATCTTTTCTATATCGCTGACAGCACCAATATTTACCCATAAAAAGAAAAACATGTATCCATAAATTATGATAAGAGAAAGAACGTAATGATATATGAATAACTTAGCTATTAGAACGCTCGACTTGGAAATAAGAGTCACAGATTTAAAACCCGACTCGCACCACGGAGATTTTGTAAATCAAATGCGAGTCTTGTTTACCACTTGCTAAATGGTAAAGGAAAACATTGAGAGGAAACGTGTATATTTCAGAAAACCTGCTAGTTCTCGAAAGTCGTTCATGAGTGAAGTTCGCCAACCCGAGCACTGGGTCAGCATGATGGACTTTGGCCTGAATACCCCTTTGCATTGCGGGGCGGCCTGAGACTAATATTTTGACATTAAGCTTAATTTTGAAAAGAGAATCACGGATCGAATATCTACGGTAATACGTAATACTGCCAGTGCGAGTAGTACGTCCAATTATCGCCGGTTATATTTTAGCGCTAAAGCGGCCGCGCGCATACGGCCGAAACATTCCGAAACTACCGAAATGCAATTTAAACAGTAGAGCCAGTGTTCCTGCGCTGTTATGTGACAAGTTAAAGCATTATGCAAATTTTGGTTAAATCTGGTTCCAAAATGTACATATTACCCTGGAACAATTACTGAATGCACTTCTTCAATTGTGACTATCGCACGAAAATCCACAACACAACTACCTACATAAAGCTGTTAGTCAAATTAAAGGAGACTGCTAAATGTCATGAGAGATATTAAAGTCAGGACTGGATTAGGGTAGGTATAATATAGTGCTACTGGTGCTGCACTTCATAATAGAATGTTTCGCGAATGATAAGTGAGGGAATAATAAACAAAGTAGCTAGTCCAACTTTTCCAACAAACATTAGCTTGTTGCATAAATGATTTAAGTCATTAGTTAGACATTTATTTTGATACATCTGTAATTTTTGGACGGTAGTTCAAAACCTCAACGTTACCTATACTACAAAATCGGTATTGGCGTCTTGGTTCTAAAAGTTTTCTGCACACACCATTTTCAAGGAGGAGAATTTTGCAAGCAACATAAGTGTAATATAACGTACAGGCAACTCCAGCGCCGCCTAAGCGATTTTTCATGAGGTGTGCCGCGTTAATGTGTACAAACGCGGTGGCTTCGGCATACTTTGCTTCTTTGCAGGAAATAAATTATGCTTAGAGTCCCGCCGTCGGGCGATGCCGACGCTTTACATGAATTTCGCAAACAGATAAGTCCGGTATTCTCGTATTTTAGCCACAACTAGAAGGTAAGCTTTCTTATTAATAGACGGCAAAAAAGGGCGAAATGAATGAGATTCAGGGTCTTTGTACATTTATAATTCAAATACTGCCATTAATTTAACCAATACAGATGTTAACGGACCTCGGCAGCGCGGTATGACAATGAAAACGAATGTTCGTCGTCGATATAAATGCTGCTATGATTGATGTGTTAGGCGCTTGAAAAAAAGTTATTTAAGGTTTCACGCCAAAATGAATCATTCACGTGACTGCTGTCCGTCTATTCGTTATACAGAATGGAAATACATACCTATACACATTTAGTATGTTATTGGGCTACAAAATTTTGGTTTACAGTGAATTATATAACTGGGAAAGATGTATTTTCTCAATATATAATTTATATCGGCATAAAAATCATTGCATAGGTAACAACAAAACTAGCTACACAATTGTTCAAATACCTATCACTCCACAAATTCGCATGGTGCTAAAAAACTAACTAAGCGGGGACAAAGAGTTATTCGCTGCTGTCCGGACATAAAAATACTATAAAAAAATCTTACATTATAAATTTCCTTGAACATAATATAGATGGCGAGAGCATTTATGTAAGTAGAATGTAAATAAACGATACACTTTGGAGAGGTTATCAGCCATTTTGCAGAATGAATTCTGATATGTTATCGATTGAGAAGTTGTACAAATTAGAACCGTTTTTAGTCCATACTATCGCTGTAAATGAATGTATGTATGGTAACAATTGCACAAAACAATGTGGAAGTCCTACTGAAGTAATTATGTACCTTGGCAATTGAATTTAAACAGGTAGACGTCGAAAAGGGTGAATAACCCACAGTACTTGCAAGGATATTTCCCGAAAAATAAGACTGCATCATTACCAAAAATCTAAACAGAAGGAAGGAGAATATCTTCTCCGATTATGTATAGGTACTGACTTAATAACCTCAATAATGAATGATGTATAATGTTTGCGTACATAAGTAAAACAAAGTTTCCTTTTCATGCTGACAATGTTTCACCAAGCCAATCTCGAGTGGCATAGTTGGGGGACTTCCCATACGTTTGATAACCTAGGGGTACTTATGTCTTCAATAGGTTTCTTTGAAATTTTCCTTATTTATACAACAACTAGCAATACCCGCGACTTTCTACGGGTGCACATTATTTTTTTCTATCCATGTCTTGATATGAAATTTATCCTGAAGTCGATCTTTTTAGGAACTATGGTCATGCCATGTTTCAGTAAAATTAGTCAAGTAGCACTCGTGGCACACTCGTTAGGTTATCCCGGGGAACCCTTCTTAATACCAGAATAAAAAGAATCATATAAGTAGGTATGTTGAACCGGGTTATGAGTCACCATGCCACGTTTCATGAAATCTGTTCAATAGATTTCCCGTTATGTGCGAACAGACAGGCAGATAAAAATTCCAAAAATGATGAGTCCCCAGACTCTTTATTAAAAAGATTGTCCCCTATAATTATATATCTTACTAAAATATTAAGTTGTCTCTGTAATACGAATACGTTGGTCTCATTATACAGAATTAAATTGAAATCATCGGCAAAATTTTAATCTGTAACTCCAAACAGGATTCTGATAATTTTAGAATCATTAAGTAATAAAAAATCGATTGAAAATAAACTATATTCATAAACGTTTGTTTGAAATATACTTACTATTTTCAATCATACTAGGATAGTATTTAAAATAATAGGTGATGGGGTATCCCATTACCTATTAATTTATATTTTGATAGATTTGCTCACCTGAGCAATAATTAATTTTAGCTGTGTTATTTTCAGGATTATATCAATCAATGGTTTTGTTTTTAAACGTCCCCAAAAATCAAATATTTCCATCGATTTCGATTATAGAAGTACATACCTTTTATAATCGAAATCGTAGATTGTGTTATTAACTCATATATCTCAACCAAATTCATACAAAGACAGTCCTTATTGTCCCTTCGACTACCTTAAACAGTGATACATAAATGTAAGCAGGCCAATCATTCAATTAACGACAATATGCATTAAGTATATCATTTAAAAACAACTCTCCTAAATGACATCACTGAGCCTTATAAAAACCAGTACAATTTTTAAAAGCCGCGTATAGAGGCTAACTAGTTTTTGTTTACGTACGCGAAGGCGAGTTGGCCAGTCGATCGAGACCAATTGACCGCGACGCATTGCTTAACACACGAGCACACACAAGCTAACGACATGAGAACCGCGCCTGTGTTGCTATTTGTTTTACTGGCGGTCGTGGGGAGCAGCTATTGCAAGGATCTGATAGTAGGCACCAGCTTCAACAACAGATTGATTTGGCAGCAAAAGGCAGAGTACAATGCCATCCCGCTCAAGAAACGCGTCAAGGAGGTATTCTTCTCGGACCCTGGACAGCAAATTATTAAGGTAATGACAGGCTCATCCCTTGGCATTTTCAACATCCTTATTGATTTTGCCTGCTGTGTATTTTAACGGGTACATATATTTTTACAGTTATAAAAAACATCGTTTGTTACATACATCTACTTTTAAATTTTGCTCAGACGTATATACGTTATCTATTGTAAGCAGCTATAGATACGGTCGCAAACATTAATATGGAACCCATTTCATTAATATTTTCAATGCCACTTATACTGCAATAAGGTTATATATCTGTTTATCGTCATATCTGAGCGCAGTTGTTCCTAGTAACGTCACTCAAATATTTACCTCTTATGGTATAGTACCTTTGCTGTACGATATTCAACCTTAAATGGGTTCCGAATTAAAGTCCGCCACTGTACAACGGCTAACTTCGGCAACAACAATTACGAACTAACCATTCTATCTATAAATAATGTAGTGCAGTAAACTGATTGTAATTAGACTTCGGTTTCGTAACAAACTTGCGTTTCAAAGTCACAGCAAAACTTGTTTATATTTTATGCAGCGTCAGCTGGGCTGGCAAATTGTGAACTAATGTTTTATAAGTTTGAAGAACATATGAAAACGCACTATTGCAAACTTATCGGACTGTTGAGGCATTTAAATTTATACCTCAAATTACTGTGTGCCAACATTTCGTTGTGGTGTGTACCTTGTGTTCGAAATACATGTCTGGTTTTCCCTTTTCCTTGTATTATTATCTGAAATGGTAATGTGGCCTGCATGTTAAGATTTAGTGAATGATTTAAATAATATACATGTTAGCTACCTGCTACAATGTATTTCACGTGACATAGTAAAAATGCGTACGTACTCCTAAATTATTCTAATACTTAGAGCCTGTTCTATTAAAAAAAAAACTTATACATTTTACATCTTAACTTGCACAAATATTTTTAACAAGCTTTATTAGTAATTTAGTAATTTCCCGCGACTGCGCAGGCGCCGAGTAAAATCCTTTCTTAGCGAGCAACGAAACAATCGTGAGCAAGTTTTGCAATGATAGTGAGACAAACAAGATTATTTGTTTCATTATTTTCATATCAATATTTTTTTTTCTTACATAAGTATGTAAACGATTATTTCATTGTAAATACACAAACTGTTCATAATAAGAATGCTATTGTCTATTAACATGAATGTGTTAGATACCTATACCAAAAATAAATGTCTATATGCCTATATTATTTTACAACAATTTTGTATGAAGATAATATATTTAGTTCCAATACTTTAAGCCATTGTGTTGTGTCTACTGAATGGTGTCATAATTGTATCTCTGTATGCACAACACAAGATACCAATAAACGCCTCTTTTAGTAGAAAACTAACAGCCGATTGTTCAAACCTCAACACACGATGTTACAACTAGCAAATCACATGGTATTGTTATACGATTTTGTGTTTCGTAATTCATTGTTTGCAAAGCGAAACATACTACCATGTAGGCTGTAATATGATTATCAACGCGCGATATTCTTCTTACCGATATATCACCAGCCTAGACTCATTAAGCTCGACGATATTAACCTCATCAGTCTTGTCGGGGAAAAACCAGTCGGATGATAGCCACCAGGCTGATTCATACGTCTGGGACGATGTCATTGCTTGAAAGTATCAAGGCCGTAAGCGGGGGAGGGTAGCGGGGGGTTCAAACACACACACACACACCCCAAGTGCATAATGTCATTGGTGTAGAGCCCCCCTCCGAGGTGAATTCCTGGCTACAGTCGTGATTATGATACTATATGTAGCAAACTAATACTACTAGGCTACCCTGATAAATACCAACACATATTCTTACCAATTATTTTATGCAAGTTGTTTTGTTTATTAATTATGTCGATAGGTACTCATATTGTTTTGCTGTTTATACAAAGTTATTTACATAATTGTCCGAATAAGCCTTGTTTTGCCTACATACAATATTTACCGATTGTGTAAGTATTAACAATGTCGTAGACACGAACTTATGCTGTTTCTACAAAATTTATACCTACATAAAAAGTACTTAATAAGCGGTTTATGTCAAAGAAATCAACTTTATGGGAGAATTCTACCCTGCTTGATAAGAGATAAGGAAACCTGATAGAATGCAAAACCATATTACCCGCAATTTTCATATCTTTGGGTTTGTTGTCTAGGGCATGTTATATTAGTATATAATCTATGACATAGATCTTAGACATCCCATATAAATAATAATGTAAAATAGGCTGCCTCTGCAGTTGATATAAACAAAGCAAACTATTCAAAGTATAAGTACCTACATGTATATCGTAGTAACAAGTGTTTTTCTTTGGTATGAGTATTGACACATAAAACAATACAATGGGTAAATTTTAAGTACGCGGAAATCACTATTATTTTTAGAGCAAAGGGAAATCTGTTTTTTTTTGTTTATCTTATATCACACAAAACCCACCCACCCAGTCTATAGTTTGTCTGCAATAACGGCTAGAAGTACAAAATACATTTTTATGGATTAAACTGATTCACTCTTACTTTTGGTCGACTCTCTTCCCGCTCTCGCGTTTTCGGCTAGCTCCTAGACCCTCTGGGGTACCTTAGTATGAGTTTTCATCGTCATGTGTGTATTTTTTTTACATTTACTTACCAGTAAAGCTGCACGTTTCTATTAGGAAGGCTAAATGTATTAAAAGATGCCATTACTCGATCGATTTTTGATTTCTTAAATACTCGTACGATTAACTTGATTCAGACATCACGTGTCGCATGTTGTGTTCACCAGTAATTGATAACGCAATTAACATTAGCTGTGCCGATGTACCTTTATCTGTTAAACTCTGTCATAGTTATCGTTGGTGTACCTAATAAATAAATCTTATATATATAAGGTGTAACAAAAATAGTATAATTATTTTAACAGATAAATCAGTAAGTTATATGGATCATGTTGGTGTAGAAAATAATTGTGTAAATGAAGTTTTATTGTTTTTAACAAGCCAAAGCATTTGGCCATGCGCTGAGTGCAGGGTGTATTTTTTAATGTCTAATAACTTGATTTAATGCTTTGGGATTGTTATCTTTATAACCTACTGTTGGCGCTGTTAAAATATTTTACAGTACTATTGTTACACCATATAAAATAAATGTGTGTTAGTTACACCATCTATATCTCAAAAACGGTTGGGCTGTTATTTATGATATTTAATTTATTGATTTGGTTTCCGCCCGAATAGCAAAATAACTATTAAAACATGAAAAAAAATATAATAAAGATAATTGATTTTCTCATACATTTGATTCTGAGGCGGTACAAAGTTCACCGAAACAGCTAATAAATAAATAACTTAATATTTTCTTTCCAGGGTATAATACTCCGTGACTTGGACCACACTGAAGCAGTTCCCAGCATCACAGCCGGAGGCGTCGGCTTCTCCTACGCTAACATGAGGCTTAAGAGCGAGCGGGGATCAGGACTCAACTACCAAATAGAGCTCTATGTATAAATACCAAAGACGAACTATAATTACATATTTATGATAAACTCGTACGCTCGTAGTTAGCTATTAACGCAATCTAGCTCGTTAGCGTAATCAATTTAACCATGTCAATTATGTACATTATATGTATATTTTACGATATCTTTTCATAAATAAAAACATTAATCACCACTCCAATACGAATCCCTACATTCTGTGTAAAAAGTACCGGGAATTGTTAAATAAATCGAAACATATAATTTATAAATCAAAATTTATTTTGTCGACATCAAAGTAATACAGCTACGCCAGCGCTTGACCCAGTCCTCCAAGTTTTTTTTGTAATCTGTACCGAGTACGTTCCTTTAAGTCTTTCTGCGAATTTTCTTATAGGGCTTGCACTGACTCAAAACGCCTTCGTCGAAGTAGTTATTTTAGCCCTAGGAGGAAACAATTAGGCGGGTTCATATCAGGTGAGTACTGTACTTAGTCGATGACATTCGTCGAGTTCTTGGAAAAAATATCTTGTACCAAGACGGCTCCGTGTAATGTTGCATTATCACGGTGCAAAATCTATAAACTTCTCTTCCAGAAATCTGGACGATTTTCGTGGATATTCTCGCGGAACCGCCCTATATGACTCCTTAATAATAATATACCGTTCGTCCTTAAAATTATAAATTCTCGGTAGTTTTTACACAGTGTAGTGCAATTTTATATTATTCCTAAAATTATATACAACGTGTCATTAAAATAACGCATAATGTCAGACACTTATTTTATTCAATGTTTTAACACTGAAAAAAATACCCTTTACTTTTGAAATTGTGCATAAAATTATAGAAGTAATTCTGAACAAACGATGTATAATACTTATATAGATACTAATCATCCATGACTCGGGTACAAACATTCATGCTTATCACACGAATTTAGTCCTGACCTGGATTCGAACCCGGGACCCTCAGCACAGAGAGTATATTCATTACCCACTGAGCCAATCAGGTCATAAAATTGCCCAATTACTTTACTTACAATGCATGTATACTGAAAAATAATAACTTGGCACCAAAGAGCCAAATTGTAGTGTGTTTACAACTAGCTTATAGGTACGTATCGTTCCCAATCTCCCGTTAAATTATTGTACTACGTGTTAATTACATTAAGCTTGCGTTTATTTATGTAGGTAGGTTAGGTTGTTATAAATTTTCTGTCCATTATAACTGTAATTAAGCTCAATTTCAATGCGACCTCGTAGAGGTCATATTATATATTAAAAGTTTGGGATTAATGGCTAATGGAATAATTATGAAAACTATGAGTGATTGCTAAATTAAAAAAGAGGTTTATTATTTATGTCGATATCGTTACGTATCTATAAGTAGGTACATAAATTAATTGGCTGCAGGATAATTATAAAAAAAAACTTAATGGTATTTTCGCACTGATGTGCGACTAGAAACCACGATAAGTAAATTTTCTGGTACTGCAGCCACGGAAATAATTATTTCCCTATTAATGTGCACTACCTTTAAGGTCACTCCTCAGCGTGAGAGGAATATTCATGCGAAGGATGGACATAGTCGACTCCGCTGACCTAATGCGGGTTGGCGAACATATACCATGCTTTATATGAACGAGGTTAGGTCCTATCAGACATACAAGTTTCCTCGCGATATTTTCCTTCACTGTTTAGCAGGTAATATTTCCTGCTCATGACTGCCATGATGCTCGTGATGCTCATGACTGCCAGAGTAAGCTCGCTTTAATAACAGCTGCTTTTTGTAATTTGATGTCAATTTATGTTCCTCCGGTTTTTTTATATTAATATATATAACACGTAACCATCAGGCTCTACTAATTGACAGATAATAAAATGGTTACAAATCAAAATGAGAATCGGGGCACAGCTGTGAACAATGGACAATAGGTCGTTCTCACAATGAGGTGAACGCCGCCGGGAGGAAAATATTAGTACTCGCCAGATGATGTCATGTCAGCCAGTGTCAGACATCACAACAGGAAATCTTCGTTTAGCGAGGTTGATTTCCAAATGGGGCTCGTAGTAATTTCTAGTAAGACAGCATTAATAGTCTTGAACAGCTCGGGCCCTTCGTATGAGTTTTTAACGTGATCGAATACCGATCGAGAGATGAACTTTTATTTCATCGAAGATCGTTTATTATCACTATAGTGTTTTCGAAGAAGCTGCTGTTTCGCTAAGGGTGCTCCTGTGAAATGTGTGGATAGATTTGATCACTCACCTCGGTATTTGATGCTCTCAAACCTTGAACTAAGAAAATCATACGATCGAATGCGTCACGCCTATGTTACTACATTTTCTAGGTCCTTACTATATAAGGACAGCTTTAAGCATATGCTTGAGACGTCTATATCTTGCGTTGTATAATCGATTAAAATTAAGAACCCCTAAAATTTGTGTAGCGTTTGAGCACATATGGTAAATAGATATATATTTATGAGTAGATATAATACAAAGATAAGTATAAGAATGTTTCTTTAAAATGGATCTGGCTGAAAACTTTATTTAGGTATCACTATTTTTACTGAGCCTCAAGTTAGCCCTCGCTAATTAATCCAAAGTCTTTATCCAAACTTCAACGCGAAGACAAATGGCTTTTTCTTTTTTAACAATAAAATAGGTTTTGCTCTTTTATATTTTTCTTAAATAAAACACACAGATACGTGCTTTGTTTTCTACGTGCTATAGGGGCTATGTAACGGAGAAAAGCGATGAGTAATGTAACCTACCCACATAATTGTTGTAATGCGAACACGCAAGTATCGTAATCTAGATTTTTCACAACAAACTAGTCTCGTGATTCATGCAAGGTTGTTCATTAGTCTTACTGAAGGTCATAAATGGTTATTTGAATTCAAGGCGTATCACGAAAAAACTTAGCTCTCATTCCGCGAGCGTTACTTTCCTTCCTACTCTTCAGAATTTTAAAGTAGACCTTTGTCTATTTATCCTTGACTACCACGTAGGTACAAACTTCATTGAGATTGTATAAATAAATAGTTCACTACGGTGGTAATACCAGACTAGTTATAGGCACAACGCTTAAATATTTAACGTTTTAATTTATAATTAACGTAATGTTATCAGTCTTATCAAACTATCCCGGGAGAGCCGTTAAATTTCCTTAAATATACATCATTAATAAAATCGCTTTATACCTAAGCTACTATACTAAGTTTCAACAAAATCGGTCTGGTAATAGGTATACCAGTAATGCGCAAACATACAGCAAAAAAAACAACAAAGACGGAGTCAGTAATAGTATCGAAAATAATTTTCCTATAATAAATACTATATGTTTTTTTCAATATTCCTTGCACAGACACGACCATGTCTGAATGACCGAAAAGGCAGTCTATATATCTATACATTATAATAAGACCGTATATTATAATGTATAGATATATAGACTGCCTTTTCGTGAGCTATATGAACACGGAAAAATAAACGTAATCATGGAAGAATATAATGTTGGTCACGTCATCGCTGTCATTTGCCTGCCACAGGAATTATTCTTCGGGCCGTTCAACAGGTAATAACGCATAAACGGGCACATATGATGACAGGGACCCTTATTATCGCTCGCCGACCAAAATCCCGAAAACTGGCCCTCCTATACAAAGGGTCTCCACCGCTAATTTATTACCAAAATATCCTTGACAGCCGCCCGCCTAAAGATAATTAGGCACCTACATTTAGTCGAACTGTATGGTTAATGATAAATAATGTCTCAGAGATTTTGTCTTTGTATATTACTCATATGATTTTACTATATATAATGTACGAAAAGTTGTCATAAATTTATTAAGTAAATAGATTCGAAGGTAAGTTCACACATGCATTACTGTGAATGTTTAAATACCTGCATAAAATTAAGACTGCAACTATTTTTGGAAAGACATATGTTGTGGGAGTCATTTTTAACGTTTTTAAGAAATTTGCCTAGTCTGTAAGTCGTTTACGTATCACGGTAAAACTATACTGGTCGGATTTCACTGAAAAATGGTGTGATAATGTCTAATAACCTGCATCGGTATTATGTAAATTACACTAATTATTACGGAAAATTGATGGGTTCCCGCAGGATAGCCCTAAAACTTAAGTTCTCAGTACTATAGATCTAAGGTTAGGAGGTTTGATCTACGATGTCTGAACACAATGGCGTCTTTTTAAATAGTTAATAATGTAATAAATGTTCGTCTTTTTAGTGAGAGTTCTCGAGTACTATTGTTAATAACATCTTAATGATGGGTTTGCAAGTCCATAGGCGTGTAAGAAACCAGAGGGTTATTATAAATTATAATGCGAGTATCACACAAGCATCGCGACGCGTCGGCGTCGCCCGCGTCCCATATACTATCAATCTTCGCGCTTCTGGCGATACGAATTTTCTGTAACGTTATTTGTGTTAAGTGAAGATTTACTCACAGAAACGATTAACTAAAATCATATATGTATATACCTTTAGTTACTTTAGACGTCTATGAAACCGACTCAAGTGGGTCCAAAATACTTATATTTGTTGGTCTATTTAACTAATACAGATTCCACTATTTGTTAGGCCGTTGGTTCGACACACATAATAAGGTACTATCGATTGGCGCGCAATGGTCACGCTTTTTCCATTTGGGGTGAAGCACCAAAGCAAAATCAATGGTTTGCTTGAGGAAAGCCGCAGGCAGAAGCTAGTAAATGTATGATCAAAGTCTAATACGTCTAGAAAAAAATAATATCGCAAGTTTAGCTATTTGAGTGAAATATTACTAACCGCACCCCAAGCTTTTGTTTGGTCTGCCCCTGGGCACGAAAGAAAACTCCATTGATAAATTAGACGAATTTCATAAATGAGATGAATTTCAAAGATAAATAATGCGGTGAAAGTTCTTAATCATCTGTAACAAGTACATTTTCAATATTTTATCTATTTGAGTAATACAAAATGGTGTTAAGAGCCAACTCGAAGGTAATTGCATGTCAAGTATCCATTTCTGCACAGTTGGTAGTGACCCCGTATTCCGTGCTGAAGGCCCCGGGTTCGAACTTTCAACTGTCAAACTTTGTGTGATGATGACGTTTATACTAGCGTCATTGATGTTTAATATCTGTAGATATTTATATGGGATGAACCCCCCCCCCCCCCAAACATTGAATCGTTTAGTCGGTGTGTTCATCTGGCGATATTTTATTATTATCAATAATTGCGCCATACCTGCAACAGGCAGGCCAGGCGAGCAGCAGCAGGAAATCAGGCAGCCTTCACCTCGCGCTCCGCCACTCAGGGTTCGCCACCAACGCGGTCCGGATCCGCCATTTCCTAACCTGGAAATTACCAATCCTAATGAAAACGCAAACGCTTACAGAACAACATCCGCACATCGATAATAACATTTTCTCCAAAAAGCAATAAGCACCTACAGTTAGATATAATTATTCTACTGAAGCCCAAAAAACCGCCCTTTGTTTTCTTTTAATTTTCTTTTGATATTTTACATCGTAATCCATTTATCTACGGCCGGCCGAATTTATTTTGTGTACGTTATTCATTTGCAATAAAAAGTAAGTATATATCTCAGCCATATAAGCCGTACCTATGTTAGATAAACATGCTATGATAAATAAACATCCTATGATATATAAGGAAGGATGAATCTATATTTACCTGAGTACTATCTACATTTCGATGCGACGTAGAATTTGGATAATTTGTCAAGTGTCGTCGGGGCGACGCGACTGGTGAAACAGCCACAAAATCAATGTCACAAGAGGTTTTAGAATTAATTGAGGATAAATTTCATTCCCTAAGCATTAATTAGCTAACACCAAGCGCCGAACTCATTTGAAAACGACATTTAATGGGATTGTATCTATCCACTCACCTCAACAATAACAATGAATGTCAATATGAACCATCTTGTTTTTCTTCTTTCTTCACGAAGTGAGATGCGAGGAAATAAAATGGATATGAATATGGCCTCACCCACAACTTAGCGGGTATTTTGCCAATGTCAAGTAATTAATTGCAATAACACATTCAATAAATACACATTACAAATAAAATAATGGATGTGACATGATGATATGGCAATCGATGCGCCTACTGATTTGTCAATAGCAATTTTACGTTTCATAGAATTATTGCCGTTCAATATTCATAAGTTCGTAACAAGTGGATTCAGGTGTGATTACGAGACTGTTCTGCTTCCTACACACGCCACTTCAAATTAAGGCTTCAATATGACCCGTGGGTGTATGTGAAAGATGTTACACAACACGTGTAGTTTATGCAAATAGCTTCAAGTAATCTTAGCTCAGCTTACGCCATGATGTATTATATTATGTACCTGCTTGGGTGTATGTACTGATGTATAGTGTATTTCTAAATAGCTTAATGGATGAAGACATAATTTTGTTCGTTCCCGCTAAATTTATTGAAAAAAAAACTACGCTATACAAGATTTAGATTTTTAGTTTCAACGATGCTCCTTGTTATCTTACTGTATATATATATATATATCAGTCTCGTAATCACACCTGAATCCCTCCTCATCCTGAATATATATATATATATATATCTAATAATAAGTAAAAAAACAGTGATAACCAATTTTGTAGAACGCTTGACACGGTAAAGAGGAGCACAGGTTCAAATCCCAGCTCGCACATAGGATTTCTCGAATTCACGTGCGAATCTAATTTTCAAGCATGATTATCAATTGCTAAACGGTGAAGGAAAACATCGCGAGTAAACCTTAGAGAACACCCTGAAAGACGGGTGAAGTCCACTAACCGGCACTGGGCCAGCGTGGTGGACTATGGCCTAAACCCGCTCGCATTAAAAGGACGCCCGTGCCCAATAATGGGATATAAAAACGGGTTGTATATTATTATAACAATTATATTGGTATTCTGGTCTGAATGATTGACTGACGGATCTATTGTACACTCTAAACCACTGGACGAGACGAAGATAATGGTTATTTTAGTAGGTAATAGTTATGGGTTTAATTATAACTTGACAATTGCAAAAATCATAATAGCCTCAATTTAAGCCATTCAACGAATTGAATTGGTTTAAAATTTAAATTTAGAATGTGGGTAATTGACCTACTTTTATGAGGCAGGTTTACTTTCTTTTCAACCGAATTCATAAACGAGGTTCTCAATTCGGTTGTATTTTTTTTTATGTTTTTGATTTTGTTTTGTTACCTAGTTTGGGTCCGTCAAGTGTAGTGTCTGCATTCATATAAGCCTTAAATCGCCTTTTTGCTCCTCATCTCCCTTATCTTCACCTCTTCAACATGTTGGTCCTAACTTGTACATAAAAGCGTAAGCCGTAAACCAACTCCAATCTGGCTGGAAACGGTCGGTTACGTTTTTATTATTCGAAACATAAAGTAACGTACACAGTAAGCACACAAGTATTCCTTATAACCCTTTCACCGCCTCATACATAACTGTCTAAAAGATATATTTCGCTGAGAAATTTAATTAAAGTGTATAATATTTTTAGTTTGTATTTACTGTTCGAGACGAGCACGGAGTTGGGCGTCTGCGGATCTTTGGATTAGCGGGATTAAGTTAGTGGCCTAAGTAACTTTTCCTAAACCGAATGACCGTGCCCAGGCCGCGGGGAAACGGCCAAAGTAGGATATAATATAAGTGACTGCTGTGTAAGCCGCCTTCATTGCAAATGGGCATACAAATACATCGACAGATAGTTACTTACGGCTATAAACCTGGCCTTTCGTAGGCTCATCGTGATTGAAACGTATTCAAATACATACATTAATATTAGACGATGACAATTTTTTTTTGTTTTTCCCTTATAGCATTTCGATGATTTTCATATATTTTATGTCAATAATGACGCCTTCCATAAAATAAAAACACATACGGTAAGTACTAGAATCTTTTTAATGACTCTACTTTCTGGCCTTTGTCCAATTTGAATTTAAGTCGACTCCAAGTCTAGCCTGATTTGGCTAATTAAAGATATACACAGAGCCAATGCCGTTTAGGGTTGCTGACCTGTAGTATAAGGGTTCAAATTTTTTAATAAGGTACTAAATCTTTCAGAAAATCATGATCACTTATTTGCACTAGGATATAAGCATGTATGTATCATGAGAATCGCAACATTTATCGAGAATAATCTCTCTCCGGATGTGTTTATGATGTCATTCTGAGCTACTTAGCTCAATACGCTTAGCTATACACAAATAATATATATTACATTATTTTGCTTTTGCTCTTGTTTTGGCTTTCGTTGTACGTGGGTTTATTTTTTCCTGTAAGCTCCTCAATTTATCCTTATTCTAGGCATAATCAGTAATAAATTGTATTTTCGGTTTTGTTGGTGTTCTTCGCAATTAATCTGTCGTGAAATACTGAATTTAATTTACACATCGTCTTCTTATAGTTACAAAATCATTCTGTTATCTCCGTGAAATGAGTAATTAAACAAGTGGTTATCAATTGCCCAGGGTGAGCGGGATATGGAAACTTAACACCAACATTAATGCAGTTTAGATAGCTGTATAAAAAGTCTTTAAAACCCTAAGCAAAAGGTGTGATGATGGGACTTACCCATGACTGTTGTCTTTCATATCTCACTTTATATTTAAGTACAACAAATCTCCAATAGCAGCATATGTAGGTAAAAGTCAAAGTCATATCATTTATTTCGTATAGGTCTCTGAGGGCACTTACAAATTATCATTTTAATTGTTTTACTTAACACTACATCCGAATCGGAACGCGAACTCAACTGAGAAGATGCGACTAGACTCAGCGGGCTTGTTTTTTTGACAGTATTCTTTTTCTTCGGCAATTATTATCAGGCCAGTTACACGATTTGTTTTTTTGTTTACCTACAGTGTTGTCTTTTGAGGCGCACACACGCTTCAATTTGACATGTCATCGACGCTAAATATATGAGCGTTCAGTCCCAAGCGTACTTGTATCATGGACGTCAGTGCCCAAGCTGCATCATTATCCAAATTAAAAGTCAAAGTTATCTGTTATACTACAACGAAATTCATCCTTAACAAGATATTTTTGTGTAAAAGCATAGGGCATTACACGGGCGCCGACTGTTCTGAGGCGTGAGTGTAGTTCGCGCATGCGTCCCGCACGAAGGAGAGCGTAAGCTACAATTTATGGGGCAATTCATCAGAGCTCTGAGAGATCCGGGAGCCTTATTCTGGAGGCAAAGAATATGGGCGCGCGTGACATCCGGATATATCGATATCCATCTAACTTGTGCTATCCGAACTGCAACTAAATAAATGTCGTTTATCTAACCAAAGTATTCTTGTTTAAAAACAACACTGTAGCTGTTTGTATAGAAGTGAAGTTACGATACATTATGCTGCATATTTTTGTTCAAATTATCGCTTTACAGCTCAAAGCTAAGGTCTGGCCCTAAACAAGATTTATCCGTGACCAAGTTTTACTGCTGCGAACTTCGTACGGCCCCAGAATCAAATATATGAGAAAATAAATTATCCTAATATTATTGTTTTAGCGAATTTTTCCTATGGTTTAATAGTAATTTTAGCCGATTCGGGGCGAAGAAAAATTAAAAAAAATCTAGCTTTATAAATTTAGCCCAATCGTTCTTGAGTTATAAGTGGTGTAACTAACACGACTTTGTATAATATATGTATATAAAATAAATAGATAAAAGAATTTGGAGCTTCAGTAGATTTTAAATTACTTAGATTCAACATTGGAAACATTTTTAGACTAGCTGGACGTTTTTTTGGGTATGATTTAATTTTTATTGCATAGAACGCCTTGCTGTATGATTTAGTATTTTTTTGTTTATTGTATGCTATGGTTGACAATCGTGTTGTATGGAGCTAGACAATCAAGCAAAGCCCTCACTTGAGTTGTAAATGTAAGTGAAATAAGGTCCAAAATATGTTGGATCACGTCACCCACAAAATATACCGGGCACTGGAAATATTTTAGATCTGAATTTCCAATTTGCCTGTTCGCTCTTGGTAAAAACATATTTTAGCCGTTTCCTCTCAACTGATTTCCGGAAAATCACCCCGTAACAGGCTTCGGAATTCACGAGAAAAGTTATAAAATTCTACCAATCTTCTTTCTTAATATAACGACACAACGTAGAGTCGTTTAATCTTCGAACAAAATCTCCAATATTTTTGCCTGTTTTATTCCATCTGGACGCAAGTATGCTGATACAATCGTCTTACAATCAAATGGCAATGAGATCGTCATTGTCATTTACTAAGTAGTTCTGAACCAAGACGCAAACTACTCCTCAAGAACGTAACATACAGCGGAAGTTCACTACGATAAGTACATTAAGCTGTACGCTTCCGACTTATCCCGCCGGACCGTTACTTAAAATTGCATCGTTTTGTTACGGGTTAAGCAAAGTAAGTACAGTGCTTAGCGGTGCTGGTATTTGGACTGAGCTGCGAAAGTTAAATGAAGTTCGGTGTAATTACTCTCAGAGAGGTGGTTAACTCGGCGCGGTTATGGTGACAGCCGCCGCGCCGCGCCCCGCTCTAATTGTGCCCAATATTCATAATGAAACACACCCTCCTTCTGATGAAAAGAAACCAGCCTCAACGAATTGAGTGATTGCGGTCTGATCCACTGGGTGACGGATCCCTTGGAACGTTCAGGGGATCCGTCTTTTTAGTGGGCGGTCTCTAAGTTTTTTTTTCTTCTTATATAATATCCTCTAGACTAGACTTATATGTCACGGATTATGTGATATCAAATCGCTCTATCGGTTCCTTATTAATTATCTAACATTTTACCTCGTCACAGCCGGTCATGCTAGAACTTTGGTCTTACCAGCAATACATAGAGTATTTTGTATGTAGGTATCCACACTTTAGCGCTATATAATAACGGCCGAGTCAACTTTCCGCCCAGCCATGGTATTTATCCAACTAGTCGTGATGTTACCTATGCATTTATATCTATTTGCACGCCAAACAAATACAATAGTAATTAGACAAGCGGAAATATAACATGGTAACAAATTAGACCCTTATTACCATTTATAAAAGTAGGTACGGTTGTATTTTGAAGTGCCCACAAATACAAAGTTAAGGCAAACAACCCACCGAGCCTTCTCGCGACTGTATAATTCAGTAAGCGAGGCATTGGCCGTGTACATACTGAGTGAGCTGCCATGACAGCGCCTTAAGGCGCACAACAGCTTCACACGACCATTCAGTTTCACGCGCTGTTGACATATAAGTATACCTGGGTTGACAGTAATATAAATAACAGCTTGGGCGAGACTGCGCGAACGGTTGCCTCATCTGAGATACACGCTGACTAACCCTAGCACTGACCGAGTATCCTTGCCAAGTATACTCGGTCAGTCAGTACACGGCTTTATCCCAGAAAGCTCATATAGTATATTCAAACATTAGACTATCACAATGAGTAAAACACACTTTAAAGGGTTTACATCGACAGGTCAGGTATCTTTCGATAAGTATCGCACAAGTACTATATCGGCAGAAGATGTATCTAGTACCATTTGAATTGTAGCGAGCATGCTTACGAACAATATATATGCGGCTTAACGCGTAATGTGAGTGCGATTCGCTGCAGCATTTGTGTATTGGCCGCGGTGTTGGCATTCGGGCGGCGTTCGGCGCCGCGCGCGGATCGCGCCGTGTTTGGCCACTGTGCGAGCAAACTCGCGCTCAAGCCGCATTTGCAATTCGTTTGCCGACTACGAAATAGTCTGCACCCGACCAACTCTTTTGTGTAACCGGATTTCTCGGTTAACGACCCAGATTCCGCATATTTATTCAGTTTGGTCACACTTTTTCCGCGCCTGCAGCTCTCAAGCTCTTGTTAGATACACCATCACGTCTGTATTTGCCGGAGGGGTAGACAGAGGTGCACTGTACCAATTTAATAAGAGGTGAGCCTATTGCCATTATACCGGGCACTCTTCTCCTCAATATGAGGAGCATTTTGGCCACCACGCTGCCCCAGTGCGTGCAGGTTTCCCCATAATGTTTACGTACACATAACAGTAAGTGATAATCATTATTGAAAATGAGATTCATTTATCGGCGTTCAGCCTGCACACCTTGTTACCAAGGCAATCGTGCGACCCGCTTGGCTATCAATGCTTTTGTTAAGTGTGCGAGGACTATTGTGATAATAAATTGGGCTTAACTCAATTGAAACAAGCCCTTAAGTAAAACAAAATAAGTACCAAAATTTGCTTAAGTTATTGGTATGATTTACTGAGAAAATTATAAATAATAAGATACCTACTAATTGTTGACATTTTTTGACACTAGCCTACCTACTACAACTACAAGGCTTCTTCTATTGCTCTTTCACTACTTTATAAAGTAAATAAGTACCATTACCTTCGACAATTTCCATGACTACTAAAGAAGACACCCTGATAACTACGCCATTTTATCCGGCCATGTGCATTTCGCATAAATGTTTAGAATAGCACACGTGATCTTGGGTTTAATTATCAAGCTGAGACGTAAAAGCCAAAAGCTAGGTTTACCTATTTGCTTAATGTTTAGTTTATGAGTAGTCTCAAAAATAAACAAAAGAGAAAAATATACACTCCAGGGGCCATAATCGTGGCTTGTGTGTGTTGGTGGCGGAGGCGAAGTGAGCGCGGCCCCTGAACCCCGAACCCTGAACACTGAACACTGCAACTTACAATGTTCATAATTTGTACAGCGAGGGCGATACGAGCGAATCCAAGATTAACAATTGCCCTAACTGGGGAGCGAGAAAATTAACTTTTAAATGTAAATTTTACGAGGAAGTCATAACGTGGAAGCTGCCGCGGTTAGCTCTGATTTATTGCACTTGGAATTGAAAGTGTTAAAGGAGTTGCAATCTGAAAAAAGTTTTAATAGGCACCTCTTTAAAGAAATATAAATCATGATTGTAGAAAGCATTTAACTTTCGCAAAGTTGTCCAACATTTAGGCTCATCTACTTAAGTGTCTATTTAATGACGTCGCTTATTCCCCTAATCAGAAATGTATTCATTAGCTTCTGAGGAGGTCGAGTACTCTCATTGTTAGAGCCGCTCTAGGGAGGTTCTTGAAAAGTGGGTAATCTGTTATTATTTTAGATACAAAAGAATTTTACAAATGCCCAGTGTATAATTTAAATAAATGTAAGGTATTCGAGAATCATAAATAGATGTTTTTAAAAAGCCAATTCCATAACAAATTTCAATTTCAAAGTACTTTGAAGCTTAACTCTTTGGACCGCAAAGTTATATGGAATGGAACTCTTTAGCGTTGACGAATGGTGGAAGGTAACGAATGTGTACAATCAAAACTTTGAAAAGATTCATTGCCCTAAATTTTGCCAGCCGAAAATATGATCCCGTTTGAGTCAAAGAATCTGAGAACGGATAAGGCGGAGCGCCGCTTTTTGCAAACTTTTTCATTTCCACACAGAAATAAAAAAGTTTACGGGAATAAACTATAATTTTTAAAATGTTATTACGCTCTTATTCTCCTACAATAAGTTAGGTATGTGGAAATGCGAATTGCTAAAAATGCTTTTGAAGTGCAAATGGTTCAGAAACATTTTCAATAAAATACATTATTAATAAAATTTATATGATAATATTGATTTCTTATATTTACCCGAACACTACACATTGAAATAAAACAATTTTTTAGGATTTTATCGACGTTTCGGCTGCTTTACAGCAACCCACGTGAGCACTTGAGGTCGCGTTCCGATCCGGTTGTAGTATTAAGGAAAAAATTTAATGACAATTTGTAAGTGCCCCGGTAGGCCTATACGAAATAAATGATTTGACTTTGACTTTGACTTTGACATTCTGCGTAGATCGGACCACAAACAACACTTAAATATGAGGGTACCCCGTCTGAAACTATGACACTAGGACGTCAACCGCCTCAGTCCTCCCGTGACCATGGTTGCTGTAAAGCAGCCGAAACGTCGGGAACGTAAAATCAAAATATAAACGCGATAAAATCCTAAAAAATAGTTTTATTTATATGATAATGTTAATATTTAGAAATATATAGTTAAATTCGCATAATGTGTGTGTGTTTTGTCGTGAAATTATCCTTACTAGGTATTCATAGGTACACACGCACACACGTGCTTTAAAGCTATCAAGGCTATTGCTAACGGTTGTGTCCTTGTTAAATAACACGCGGACGAAGTCGCGGGTAACAGCTAGTTATACAATATACTTAAATATAAAAAAAAACAAGATTGATTTAATTTAGATAAGTACTAAAACACTTCTAGCGCGACGGTATATCAAATATCGCAACCAGTCAGTCATGCAAAATGTATATCAATAAAATATTGAATCAATTTAACAAAGGACTGCTTTTGTAGTCGAAATATTCGAAACACAAGTTTATACAATAAGGTTAGAAATTTATTTATTTCTCATTAAAGATATAACATCAACAACTTGATAAAATTATTAAATTACCTTAGTAATAAGTTCTAAGAGAGCGTTACTAAGAAGTATGCAGAGATATTTTTTTACATACAATTAATAAATAAATAAATTAAGGTAAGTTTGTAGGTAGTTTTACAATCATAAGCTATTATATTAAAGCTAGTATATTATTATTTACCGACTAGCGACTGCACAATGGTTTAAGCCATTTTGGTCTTTTGAGTAAGACGAGGTGCAAGTTAGTTTTTCCTCTATGCAGTGCATTACATTATTTTCGTTTAACCGTGGTTATATTACGGAGTAAGAAGGTCCTGTGTATTGTTTAAAGGAGATTATAGAGATCGATGAATCACACAGTAGTTTTAAAATTGGATTAAATGAGTCTTAATGTTAAAGGCGAACCCGCTAAGGATTAGGGCTTAACTGCGTCCTAGGATAACCTAAACTGGTTTATAGTGGACGATAAATAGCTGTACTTGAAACTTGGTTATCCTTATTGCATTAAATCCCTGTAATTGTTTTCTACATAGTCTGATGGTGGGTTTAGAGGTTTTAAAACCGATAACTCGTAAATAGAGCAGTTCACATCTTCTAGAAAATCTAGTGCCCTATTCTTCATTCGATACAATTTCGTGAATATGGGAAAAGATTTGGAATAAACTTGATTTGATACAGCTACTGATTTGCGTACAGCCTACTTCCTTAATTCATACATTTTTACAGTAGTGCTTTTAATACAGGTGATAATACATCCCCGAATACAATCATTTTCATTGAATTGAAACTAATTTTACGGATTTTATCGCGTTTGTTTATGTTTTTACTGCTGAGACCGTAAAATTAGTTTCATTTCAATGTGTAGTACTCGCGTAAATAGAAGAAATCAATCACTTTCATGTTAAATCGTAAGTAGGTACCTGTATGTAATAGTCCCACACTCAAAACAATAAATATATTGTGACAAGTAAGGGTATATAGATGGTTTATGACAACCATCTATAAGTAATAAAAAGCAATAATAAAAATAATTTTAAAAAAATAACATCAGTGATTAATATTTCAATGAATCGCACTTGATTTCTCTTGCCATTTTCATTTGTGAACACCGCTGAACAGAAGGCAAATAACTGCAATGAGTTTCGCCAATGAAATTAAACCTATAGCAATTTAAATGATGATTCAACGTATCTCATCAGTTTAGTAACGTATCATGTCTGTTTGATGTTGAAGTTAGCGACGACACAAACTACCGTATTGACATTTCAATTAATATGCATCGTCACTGTAAACTTTACTCACTGGGAGAGAGGTGTAGCAAGTTTTAATAAGGGTCTCTCTGGGTCATTACGGACTCGTAGCGGTAATTGTCAGAGGCGGCGCGGCCCAGCGCTTAACGACACTTCTGGTTGACGCAGACCGCCGCCTCTTCTACAGCCAACGTTTGTAATCCGATAGCTTTGTTATATGTATAATACAAACATCTTTGAACTTTGGCACACAAAGCAAAATTAAACGCTTGAAAGCAGAGTCGATGCTTGCATTGAAAATTACAAAGTAACCTAAAATTGCTTACAAAGTTCTTGTGGTTGCCTCCAAGTAAAAATCGGATAATCATGATTATCTCCTACCTGCATAATTATCCACCCATCCAATAGTATGTAATACGTCTACGTCTACTGCAAGTAATACGTAATACGTCTACTGCATGCTATGGATACCTTCAACACACATCAGTCCCGAAATACATGCATTGTTAAATGCGTTAGCTTCATAGATTTTCATATTTTGTAATAACTTAGTGATAGATAGTGCAATAGTTAAGCTAGGATCGTAAATCTGTTGAATAGTGGGTTGCCATCACGTGCATAAATTACCAATTAAGTACACCTAACTCCCCTTCGGCTAAGTGTAAAGCCATTCATCGTGGTCCGGGCGATTAGATGACACTAGTCATTAGGGTACATCAGAGGGCTCTAAAGTGGCCCTCAAACTGTGCTACAAGCGGAACAGGATATTCGAGGGTGAGGTCAAGCGGCAGCTGGGAATATGATTAGCATACCTACACTACACCGTAAAAGTGGAAGCTTGTGGATAATAATAAAGTTATACTTATTGAAGTGCAGAAAAAAAAACACGGGAGAAGGGCTACTTTAATATATAATACAAAAACAAAAACATGCTTCAAAAACTCACAAAGTTTTTTAGTAGCTACCTAATCAATGTTTTTGGAGTCAGTGCCAAGCAAAAGTGTTCATATTTCTAACTGAATTTAGCTTGGCACTTTATTTGAACCTATATTTTTAACCCAAGAATTTTCAAAATCAGTACACTAATGCCGGCGATATGCGGTAAAGATTCGGCATACATACTTTTTAAGTTTGTTAAAAATTGCGGAGGATATGCGCTTAAAATATATTTTATATGACCATCGCGAGAACCTAGTGGTTAAAGTTATACGTACCTAGTTGCGAAAGTCGCAAATCTAATAAAATAATATCTGGCCCGCGCTGGCTCACACATAACTAAATTATGCGCGACATGAGACACGGTGTCTGTCGTAAAGGAACTTTCGCGGAAGTTCATGTGACGACGCTACGACTTATAAGTAGTCACATTTGCATAATCATACTTATAACATGATAACATTGCAACAAGCATAGCACACTAACTTACCTACGAGTTATGAAATGAAGCACTAAGTTAAAAAGAGTATAGACCACTACTACTATCTCTACACTTAAGAGTATAGCTGCTTAATATTTACAAAAATAATACAAAATTTGGCCCATGCGGTAGCGTGCCCAAGATGCTGGCCAAATTTTCTCGCTGAATAGCCAAAGCTACTCGCTGAGCGAAGAAATGCCCAGCCCTTGGGTCGCCGGTTGCGTCGACCAATCTTCTTGAAAGTTGCACTAAGTTGCTTGGAAAATGTTGATCTCTTTAAACCAAATTGCTTGGACACTTTTATTTAGTAGACCTTAAAGATATTTAAATGCCATTTAAGTCATAGTATACACTACCTCTGCCTTCACTTATTCCTACGACCCCTTTGCAGCCATATTACGCTATCATAATTCTCAATGACTACCTCTTTTTATTACTCAAACGAGGAAAAAATTACATTAGCAGTTCGAGCTTTGTAGAATATGTAATACAACTCGATTTTATTAGTGTCGTCAATTTGTGCTATCGTAAGCGCCGTGTTTTATTGTATCCCCGACTTATTACTGTCCAATTTTATTGGCCACTCAATTCCGTGCAGAAGCGATCTCCAGAGGGCGGTAGGGCCCAAAGCTAATATGGGCTTCAGATTAGCGCAAGCTCGTAGCTCGCCTCATATGCGAGAGTTCGTTCTGGTTATACATCTTCAATTTGACCTAAAATATCAGTTTTTTTAAACTCATCAAACAGTTCACTTCAGGGCTACGAATTATAAACATAACATTTTAAAGTATTTATTTACAATAACAGCCATTTGATGACTTTACGATAGAGAAAAATAAAAGCCAACTTACTTAGGACTTCCAAACTTGTTTAACAATGGATATCAATCAACTTCATAACAATAATAATAATATTGCCAAAGAACACACCAATATGGACTGAGGGCGGACCTGGTATATATTACTTATATAGATATTAAACATCCATGACTTGGGTACAAACATTAGTGCTTATCATACAAAGTTTGTTCCTACCAGGATTCGAACCCGGGACGCTGGGCACAGAAAGCAACGTCACTACCAACTGCGCTAATTAAGCCGTAGCAACAACAATTAAAACTCAATGCATTCAGAAAAAAAACTTCTTTTAAAGCACTGTGACTAATAATTTATATTTAACTCTGCATTGTTTCTTGTTATTTAGCCCTAATACACGCAATAGGTAGAATAATCACACAATTAAATAATTTAACAACATTTTGGTTTCTCACAAATCCCCTAAACATATACATAAATAAACAATGCACTCTTTTCGTTAACTGTGTCACGATTTGTGTATAGCGCATACATGACACGCGACGCGTCAATAAAAAATACTATATAACTCTTTGAATTATTAATGTGCGGTATCGACTCAATACTGTGACCCATCTTTATTCGAAGTTATTTTTGTTAAAAATAGTGTGTAAGAGCTATAAAGAATATTATGTCGATAACTATAAACTAGCCGTTATT
The DNA here is from genome assembly GCA_905333125.1 of Pheosia tremula. NCBI lineage: Eukaryota > Metazoa > Arthropoda > Insecta > Lepidoptera > Notodontidae > Pheosia > Pheosia tremula. The sequence continues at coordinate 4,154,990 of HG995404.1, read as the reverse complement.
TTTTAGTTAATGGAGATGAAGAGACCGTTTAAGTCTGAGCAATTTACGGGTTTACAAACCGAGACGATTATATTTAAAATTCTCAGGATGTTTTTTTTATTGAGCTGTCCGCCCATCGGCCATTGTTCAGTGATTAATTGCCGGGGAAATTGAATCAGGGTGATAAATGAAATATCAACACAATATGTAACAAATCGGCATCGTTCGATCGCCGGCCGCCGCCCGCGCCGGCGCCCGCGCGCCAACTCTTTGATTACAAACAAGCGGGGAAGACCGAATTAATGAGTGGACAAATCTGGCCGGCACTTTGCGGTAACATCGAGCTGCACGTGAAATAGCTAACCCATAAAAATTCGACGCCACATTTATATCTAGTCGACCATTTCGAACACAAGTACATATTTCAGGTAAAATAATAATATGGCTTTAGGAGTTTGACTTATGTACTATAATTATGTCAATATTATTATAACGGTCTGGAAAATAATCAGGTATCCATATCAGTACCTATAGGTAGACTTGTGTTTAAACAGCTATCAATATAACATCACTCCTACACAAAGCTGCTATCGAATAAGCACAGTATAAAATGATAATAATATCTACCGGTCACTGTATAGAAAGGATAATAAATTAATTTTTGGAACGCCGTGAATACTTTATAATTTTATCGGATGAAGTCGGAAAGTTTTCAACAACGCGTTATTACAAAGAGGGTGTTTGTTCGGTAGTCGTATTTTAATAATAAATGGGTCGTGCAGTAGAGCCGTGACAGTTGCTGGTCGCAGTCGCGGCTCGCGGCTGCTGGCTGCGCCGCCCGCCCCAGCCGGGCCCGCCCCGGCCCGGACGCGGATTATTATATAATTGAGTGCTTCCGGTAACCGAGCCCCCGTTGCTCACTGTTACAGGAAAATTGCTACGAAGAATATTGAAACCTTGCACCTCCACCACCGTGTGAAAATTATTTTTATTTGGGGCAGCAGTTTTTATGTTCAATTTTAGAATTACATTGTAAATAATTCCTTAACAGGTGTTGTTGTATATGCTACTAAATAGTCATAAAAGCAATGGGATATTAACGTTTTATTTTTTATCATAAAAGTATTTAGATTTTAGATTGATGAATTCACGTAGAGACGACGTTATTATGTAGAACATATCAATCATCATGTTTACCAAATCAAAGAGCCCAAGATCCTATTTTGTTTAGGAAAATGTTTAATAATATGGGCTGAGCCAACTTTTACCTTTGAAAGGTCTGTGGAAATCCTTTGACCGGCATATAAAGTGTCTCCCCATATGCTACACCTGGCCCTAGGCTGCCTATCAAGTACGTAACATTTATAAAAAAGGGTATATTGCAAACAAAATAGTGGTGCTCACACTTAACATTGTATGGCAGGACATTGGAATATCGGCGATCCAAATAACAATAGCTATTAGGTCGGTTTAATTAAAATACGATGCGATAGTTTCGTTCTATTGATTCCGCCTGAACAACTTTAGTGGCAAAATAAGCGTAACCAAACTATACCATAACCATTCATGAGTCCTTGTTTAATATTCGAAAATATTTAATACCTTATTCTGATATAAAGTATATTTATCAGCCGATATCCGATATTAACTTAAGAGTAAGATAAAATAAAAGAATTAGCCTAATATTTATATCAACAAAAGATATTGATGCCTACTGTCATCAATATTTCAACATCACAAAAGGTGCCTAGTACTAGTCATGATAAAACCTATCCAAAACACATTTGACAAACGTCACTTACATATTCTATTACATAAGCGTGTTCTAAATGGTATAACAGGTTCTTAAATTTTCTTACACCTTATCAATAAACGAGAACAACAGAACACTCTAGGTACTGTAATTGATAGAATTTCCCATCAATTTTAGGTTATGGACGTAAAATAGGTACCAATGTTTCAATTATGAATATGCGTCTTTATTGTTACTCTGGATCATTAAGGGCCGTTGTTCCGGCAGCCCATGTAGCCAACTACATATAGGTATGTAATTCCCTTCCTATTCCGATAGTTTTTAGGTATTTAAAGTAAATTTTAGACGTTTAGAAATATAAATTTGGGGAAGGAGAGGCAATCGTATCTGTCTACAGTACAAACTACGTGGCAATACTGTGTAACCTTAAAATTATGATAAAATAATGATGTCTAATGCACCAACAATCTTTTACAAACTACTAAAATACTGACATTAATAGAGAGCCATATATAGTCACGGCATTCATCTAAAAACACAGCCCAATAGAAAAAAAAGAACTAGAGGTTAATTGTATACTAAATAATAAAACATCCTTAAACCATCACTTAAACACAGCTTGTGAACAACAAAACACTTCACATCACACTCTCCTACACTCCTAACCATATTGATAGAGTTGCTAATGTTACCAATCAAATAAAATGAATCTCGTCTGCGCTGACCCCAAACATAACTAGATTAAGACGAAGAGATTACAAGACAAGACATCTGTCGTAAATAAACTTTACACGGAGATTCGTCTCACGATCCGTTTTCCTTGCGAATTTGTATTCTTCTGCGCGTCTCTGAATGAAATAAGTTTCATTATTTCACTGAAAACAAACTATACAGAACTATATTACCTGAAACTACGTGGCGTTGAATACGTAATAAATATTGATATACCTAAATATTTTCCTGTAATAGATATAATCATATAAGTGAGCTAATATGGTCATTCCACTCGAGACTGGATTACAGCCCGAGCCGAAATACGACTTGTTTCAACACAATTGTAAGAAAAAACAATAGCAATTTGCAACTATTTTGGAGGTTCATAAGTACAGTACTTTACGGTTTATATGAATAAAAAATATTCTGATTATGATTGTAATTAATATTTTCAAAAAATGGTAGTAGTGGTTTTTTACCAAAAAGATACATTCATAAGAACAATGGTGCAAGTAAATTTTACTCACAACTATATGTACTAAAATTAATGACATTTCCATGTATTCAGAGATTTCATTTTTAATTAACTTTTGTATTGAAACTTATTTCTAACGGACTAGCAATTATGTTTCGTTTTCTTATTGCCCTTGTTTAAAAATAATCTCTAACTTGCAATAAATGAAAACACTGTGAGCTCAACACAAAATGCTTCTAGTATAAAGCTCTTGCTATTTACTCGCAGCCAAACCAACGGATTAACAGTGATTCAATTAGCGAAGTTAAATAAGCTTCTTACTCGCGTTACTTATCTCCGCCACCCGTATATGCACAATCCTATAAATATATAGTGGATTGAAACAACATTTACCTTATTACTCAGCCTGCTGGTGACTCGCTAGCACTGAGTGCTTTCTGCTATTTCCTCACATAATATAAAAAATATTAACAATCATAAAATGTAAAGTAGCAAGAAATTTTATGAATTGCTACTCTTATGATTATCAATATTGTGGTTTTATGTAATAAATTTGGAAATGTGAACAAAGATGATCATAAAAACTTTAATGAGAATGATCCTACAAATCTAAAATAAATATGGTTTCTCAAAATACTTTCTGTAATATACCAAAAAAAATGTGTGTAAAAAGCGGCCAGGAGAAAGATAATCAATCAAAACGTGGGTGAAGAGGTAGCCCTACTGACCTAATTATCACATCTACAGAGTTTTCCGCTACAACCTTCCGAATCCCCAAACACGCGTGACTGTTAAAATGTAATTATTGTATTATGAATGTTCCGAAAATTCGGTTTGTTTACGTTTTAAAACGGTGGATACGACTAAAAATTCGTGACTGAGTCGCAATCACGGCCAAGTGTCATGTCAGGTGTATCTCACGTCTGCGTAAGGTTACGGGTAGACGGAGGCGACTAATTCAATTCCGCGGCACTGCACTGAATGCTAACGACCAGCTTAAAATGAGCACGTGTACTGAAATAACACATGCGAGAACATACTCTATTCACTAATAATACGAATGGGATATAGAGCTCAGCTTTAGACGGAAATAATACTAAATGCATACTAAATCCAAGTTTTAATGATACTGATGCGAATAATTATGTATACTTACTAAGATATATATATCATCAAGGTCGTATTCTCCGATGTTGTTGGAACCACCTGATCCTATTATTGTATCAAATGTCGTTGTATAGGGAGGGATCCGTTTCCAGACAATGGTATCGAAATATTGTCGCCAATTCTGGTGTCTACAACAAAATTTGATCAAAACGAATTTTAAAATGCTGATGCTGTCTAAATTGCTTTGTGTATGACAAAAGCCCTATTGCATATGACCCGGTAATCTAACCACGACTTCATGTTCTGCCATGCATGTAACCCTTACGAACGAAGCAAGGAATTTGTACTTTATTTTTCCAGCTAATATACCTAATCTAGTGGCACACCTTTGACACTCCATTTATCAGACAGATGACCACAGGGAAGTAAGGCTGGCTTTGCCAGGTGTCCAAACTGGATACAATTAATTTTTGAAGGTTCATTTTACGTGTTTTTGTCACTCCGTCACAATTACAAAGGATTTGACATTTCTGTAACACAATTTATTACGGCAGTCCCGTCTCTTCTAATCAAGTGTCCTCTCTGGCTCATTAATGGACCATTCAAACCTCTGTTTAATTATGCTGACTCACAATTTTCAAGATTATTTTTCTCTTCGTGCCTTTTCAGCTTAAGAAAAGGTCTCGAGCGAAAGTTACTAGTTAACTGTACACGCTGAGCTAAAATGAGACGACATGTGTTGTAAACAAGTACCAAAGTACGTGTAAAAATGATATTTTTATAGTATTTTCAAGCATGAAAACTTTTTTATTGCAGAGGTGCCGTCTCCAGCGGGCCAACCAGTCCGCTGTCGGCAACTAAGTATTGTGGAATGATTAATTGTTCTGTAAATTGAATTCACCGTGATAAATGAAATATCCGCACAATAGGTAATAAATTACGCTGACCCGTTTGGGTGTAAGATGAAACGGTCTGAAAGTAGGTACGGACGGATGTTACGGGATAATTAGTATAAAACACAACACACGTAAAACACCTGCCCGAAGGTATTGTTGGGATTTTAATTCGCATGGGGCACGGAACGGCTTTGTTAGCGCATTCGCGCACCTCCATTTTACACGGAAATAACGCTGAACCTATCTCGATTGTTTTATCCGTTTGTGAATGTGAATAAATATTCCTACTTTACATAGACCTACCTGTGAATCGATAAAAGATGTGTTTCTGCTAGACATCATATGATCTCAATTTAATACTTACTTCTCACTGTATCACACCTTATCCATCTCGCTTGCACAACATGATATAAGCTTTAAAACAGTTGAAATGGTAACATTTTATTATCATGATAATACTGCAAAGACCACTCAAAGCCTCAAAGGAAAAGAGCTAAGGTTTAAATAAATTGATTCGGTCGTGTAATTATCTTTGAACTTTTAGGTAGTAGAAAAGTACCTATCTCTTGGTCAACCAAAGACGATAGAGAAAAACAACATATAGAGCTTCCCATAGTTTTTATCACAAGTGTATAACACAGCTTAGCGCTCTAAGAGCGTAATTATGATTGTAATATGAGTGTTACGTGAGAAAGGCGCGCGGAACGAACATTTATTGAACGAAGTGGCAAGAAAAACGACGGCAACAACCGGCGCCGGCTGCTCTAAATTGCCAACACTTCGGAGCCGACGGCGTTCACTGGAGTTCACTTCACTTCATTATTTGTTACATTTCATCGATCCGGGATCACGTTTATGATAGCACCATCGACCTATGCGTGCCATAAACGATAATATATCGCCACATAAATATAAGTTCCAGTGATTCAGAAAGGATTTCGAGGTTTAAAAACAGAAAATATTGGGCGCACTGCTCTGTTAGCGAAATATATTTTTCGATATATTCCATTTTGCTTCACTAAATATCATCTATTATTTACTTATTTATTGTATACTACAAAAGAACAAGAGGTACAGATAAATAAAAAAAAATACTAAATCATAACAGGCTATTAGAACAATAGTCTAAGCCATATTTTAGTATGAACGATTAAGTTATAATTTTGTACAATAGATTAATAAGTACTTAATATGAAAACAATGGGCAAATTTAGTATTATTAGAAACTAATAACATTTTCTTTTGTAACGTACAATCAAAGAGCTAATCTGAAGCCTATTTATAAACAATGAGTTAATCACATCCATTAGTGATGTTTTAATGTAAAATTAACGTTGGCGCGTCAAAACAGACGGCTGGCACAGAGCGTAACTTTTTTAAATTCCAACTCGGTAAAGTAATTAGAATTTTTCGAACGGCCCCATTGTGCTACGAACTCAGCTCACGCAAACTTTTAATGCGACTTAAATTCAAATGCTATTTTACGGTTTCTCTTTGTGAAGTTGATTTTAATGAAATATCGAGCACGACGACATTGATTATCTACTTTCAATTCAGGTTGCATTTAAAGTCCTTTGTATTATGGACTAGCTGTTACCCGCGACTTCGTCCGCGTGGTATTTAACACAAAAGTTTTCTTAAATAAAAGTAGCCTAAGTTACGCCTTGTTAAAGCTATCTGCCAGTGAAAGTCATGTCAAAATCGGTCCAGCCATTTCAGAGATTAGCTGGAACAAACCGACAGACAGACAGACAGAGAAAAATTGAAAAAAAAAATGTTTTGGTATATGTACTTATACATCCTAATGCACTTAGTAAAAAGCGGTTATTTTAATATACATACATATACAGACATACACTCCAATTTTATTTATTTGTATATAGATGAGTTGATTTATTTCTTTGGAAATGCTAACTATATAACTTACCTCTAAAAATATTCTACACTATTCTTGTTAATCGTTATATACCTACGCAACCATTCGAGTATTCAAATCATTCAAACGTAAAAGCGAAGTGGAAAGTCATTCACCGAACAGTTGGTGCTCATCGCAAATAGGCATCATCAATCGAAGAGGTTTTCGATCAAAGACAAGGGACAGAGGGACATCGCAGATAGGGTGATGTGTGGAGAATTATTGCTGTAGCGACAACGGTTAATATTTCGACTCGGCGATGTATTCGCGACCTTATATGTTCTGAGGTAAAGCTGACGTGAGCAGATAACACTTTAATTAAGTAGTATGAGTAAAAAGTAATATTTGAACTTAGAAGTAGTTTGCGTATTTCGCCAGAATTAATTTAATGACATTTTTAACCGACAGAAGAAGGGGAGGGTTCTCCATTTGACGCGTATGTTTCACATTTATGATCTGATGATAGCATGACTCTGAAAACCTGAATGTTATTCCTGGGCGTCGACCCCAGGACGGAAGTGCGCCCGATAATAGTCAAAGTCAATAGGCGTAATAGCGAACCTCTGCTTACCTCTTCTTAATATAATAATTATATATATATGTATATATATATATAATAATTTATTTAAATACTCTGTAAAAAGACAACATAATCAATGGGTACAATATTTTTTCTTAGGTAGGTATAGTGTGTTTTAATGCATGTGCCTGAACTAGGAAAACCTGTATTTCAGGCGAGAAGCGCAATTATATCTAGAATTAATCATATTAGCTAGCTATAAACATTACAAAGCATATACTTAATACTAATCTTTAGTTGGTAGAATTTATACTATATTATGTAAAATTGGATTAGGTAAGTATGGACTTACAATATATATATTATTTTAACACCGTCAATAACTTCTCTGTATCTGTATCTTCGTAGGACAAGCTTTGGAGGGCATCCTTCAGGATTATCTTACAACTATTGAAATTTAGGAAATATATATTTGCTATTGCATTTAGTCTATTGTAGAGCAAAGGTCCTAGGAAAATGTAAAATTTGGATGTGAAAGCATGTTTTAATCCTGTGCTTTGAGGGCAAACTATATCCTTCCGTCTCTTTTTGGTATATTCAATGCTGTAGGGAAGGGAGGCGTGTTGTTTGAGCACAATGCTCATTAAGAATAGCTGTCGAACTGTTAAGACTTTACAAGATTTATAGAGAAGATGTAAATAAATGCGTGATCAAAGCTTTCATTTTCTTTTTTATGCTTCACGTGGAAATTATTCTGGAATACGAAACAGTTTATATTACCGAAGTGCTTGAAGTACCGCCTGTGGAAAATTTTATAGAATCCGTTCAATAGTTTCAGAACAAACTTCCAGTGAACTGATTAAAATTGCAAAATTGGTTATTATACAAGGTCGCTTGGGATCACGGGGCTTACCGACAACAGCAGTTGTTCAGGTAAAAAATAAATTATTGTTGCGTAGTCAGTTTCTATTCCTTAACGTATTTTAATATATTAGGTAGGTAAGTATTAATATTGTCTTTTTTAATTATTTATATTGGTGTTGTACATATCAAAATAAAAAACAAAAATGTAATGTTTGTTTTATCGTAGATTAAGTTGAATTAGATTTTTATTTACATATTTACCTAAAAAGCCAGAGATTTAATATATTATTTTAGACATAGATACCCTAAACAAAATTTAAGAAACAGAAATTCTCGTACTGGTAGATTTTTCCACGTGGCAATTATTGAAAGACCATCACACGAAAAGCAAAACGATAAAATCGTCGTGAGACGTCTGAGCAGAAATTCCGACTGCAATCATCTAGATAACACTTGAGGGATTTATCCAAAATAACATTTCGCCTGCGCAAAGTTCTTAATGAAATAAGTTAGTAATCCTCGGGTAATTCGTTAAATGTTTGTGCGATAGATAGTAGTTCTCCCCAAGTGGCTGTTTCATGCTTTGATTACGCCGCCCGTGCCGCCTCGCCCGTATCAATGATCCACCTTTACGTGTCGCATACGTTCTGGTAGATACCTATCAATTGGCTATCTTAATTTTCCTTTCTGAAATTAAATATTCATATTATTGTTATAAATTTTAATATTTGAGTACAAATCCAATCACAGACATTACTATTCTAAAAACATTATCTACGTTGGTATGCTAAATTAATATTCGAACATTAAAATGCTGATATTCAACTGTTATTTAAAAATGTAACCAAAGACTTCAAACTTTTAAATGCAACCTAACAAAACGCCTATTTGATTTATATCCGCAACAAGTATCTGTTAGGCCGTGGTCAACGTGCAACCATCTATCACAAGTTGAGCAAACATTAAGTTCAGTAAAATATAAAAGTGCCAAAACTAACCGGCGGCGGTAGGTCGCCGGTTGCCGGGCACAGGTTATTTATATAAGTCATGTCAGACAACGCTTCTGGGCTGAAAGTTCAGTCATATTTTTTGTTTGACAAATTGCCGCGGTAACGGGACTTGGCTAAAGTTTCACCTCCATTTAAGCGTCCATTAATACCTACCCGGGAGTCGTGACTCTCTTTACATTTTATGAAATATTGAGTATCGACCCTACCTGTCGTAAAACCACTGAAGTATCCTATTACAGGCCGGTGCCTCGTCAGATGCTTGCGAATATAATTTCGAAATGAATATGATTCCGATTTCAAAAGTGTTCATAAATAGCGCACGGTGCGCCAATAGGATCTTTTAAACAAAACAGCCGTGTCTGATTAATCACTGGGGCCCAAGTGTGTTAACACAATTGACTCTTATTTGAAATACTAGCTGTTGCCCGCGACTTCGTCTGCGTGGTATTTAACAAAGACAACCGTTGACAACAGCCTGCTCGCCCATTCTGAGCCCGCGGGACGCATTGCAGGTTGTTGCTATCAAACTTAATCAGGCGCTGCGCTGCAACATTGGTTTAAATTTTTTTGTGAGATCCTATTTTCTTTTTCTAACATAAAAGTAGCCTAAGTTACTTCTTGTTACATCAGCTATCTGCCAGTGAAAGTCCCGTCAAAATCGGTCCAGCCATTTTAGAGATTACCCGGAACAAACAGACAGACAGACAGACAGACAGATTTGTAATCAATAAGTAATTTACTTTTCCACACACCTGCTCCTAAAGTCGCTCTTATTGCTCCAACGTTAGGTTCATAATGCAACTTATTACACACGCGTGCATTTCAAATCACATTACCGCACTAGTCTTTCAAACTTTGTTTTATATTCGCAAAGAGGTTTCGTGTCTCAAAATGTGTTGTATATATGTACAATGTACGTAATTAAATAAGCTATTTTGGTTAAAATATGATAAACAATTTTATTTGTACACATTATTTATAATTGTCATTAAATTAACATTAGTGTTATAATTATAAAATAAACAAAGTATTATATTTTTAATGTTAGTTTTTAAGGCTTTATTATTTGTGACTCTCTTTTAACCGGGGAGCAAAAAAAAAACCTGGGCGCCATTTTTGTTCAGTGGCCATGTTTCACGAATATATGTCTTAGTATTTTTATGAAATTGTATTATTGATTTTCTCACAAGTGTGTTGAAAAACATCGAATGACACTCGTCGGCATTTAGTTATTACAATCTCAGCTCCATTTACGTTTGAGTTTCATGCAAATATACATAAAATATGAAATGCAACCAAAATCTTTTAATAAGAATAAAGTAAACTAACCTTTTAATAATTATGAACATTTTATTTATTTAGATACATGTAAAAGCCAGCAATGAACCCATAAAGAAACCACAGCCACAAATAAAACTGTATTTACATTGTTGTGGCCCAGCCAGAGTGAATCGTTACGAAGATAAACAGTTAAGTTCGATTAATTCTCGATATTATAGAAACCCCGCATCGTTTCTAGCTGAAAGATCAAACTTTTCATTGAAATGCGTTCTTCGTTAGCATGCCAGCCGCAATAACGAAATCAATTAAATATGCATTCCAGGTCAGCGAACTGAGAAATGCATGGGCGGCGTTCGGAGAGGGCGCGTGATTCACCCCCGTCCCGCCACGCCCCGGCCGGGGCGCCCTGCACATCCTAATCAGTCGCTACCAATCCTTGGACGCTTTTTTAATTGTATGTACCGTCAAAGTACGTCAAGTATTTAAAATTATTGTTTATGGCATCACAAGAGGATTTATTAATATATGGCACTATATATTTTCTATCTATGACGGTATATCGATGGTTTTGAAATCATTTATAATAATGGAAGTTAATAAGTTGCAAGTGTCTACTCGTAAACAGCTCAGCAAGTTAGACCACAACATAATAAGCTAGTGTCCAGAATATACCTATACAAAATGAAAAATATTTGAAACACCATCTTTTACACATATCATGACCAAGGTCTTGAAATCATTTACATTACTTTTGGTATAATACAATTTCCAGACATTTCCAAATTGACCTTCGGTACTTGGCTATACTTTCATTTAATACTGTCTCTCGTGTCTCTTCTAAACCAGACTTTGGATCCGAACTGTAGTGGCCAGAGGATGAATTAAGTATTAACCATTTTGTCGAGCGATATAAAATTTCATTTGTGATGGTATGCATACATGATTAAATAGCCTCTCGTGTTACAAAATGTCGTAACCGAACAACACTTTGCATTCCTACAACAACGTTTTCACGAAATGAGATGAAAACAAACTACGTAAGTGAAATGGTAGTCATTTAAATGTGCCGACAAGCTTGCAACCCGTCACGCATAGGTTTTTCCGGTTAACATAATCTGAATGCTATATCAATGGTATGAAGTAATTAACTTATAATCATGAATTTAACATACAATGAAACCAGAAAAGGAGACGTTTTACTGCCTTCCATTTTCATGAACACAAAACAAAGACGACGAATGTATGTCGTTCTATACAAGGCTCAGGAACTACAGAGTCAAATTTAGTCGGCATTCATAAATAAAAAGATATCGGGAAACAAAGTAATGACACTATAACAAGATAAATATTTCATAATTATCCTCACTCATTCACCTACCCTTATTCAAACCATAGCTCCGGTAACCTCAAATTAATGTCAGCCCTAGTGTCTACCCCCACAGTCACGCCAGTCGCGTGACACCGCGTGACGGGGCTCTCGATACTCAATAACACGTGTATTTTTAATAATTCATTACTCTATTCACTTTCCGCAACTTCGCTCATGTATAAAGGCTTTTATTTGTTAAACGTCGATATGACGTAGTTGCCGCGGCCTCTGTCTCATTATTATGTACATCATATATGTTTTTCAACATTTTCCGTTCGCTCGATGTGTTCTTCAAATTGTTCGTGTAAGCCGAGATATTAATGAAGTAAAATATACGAAAAATCGTACGACGCTAACTCTAAGACGTGTGGAACTAAAATAAAACCATCAATTTCTCAAAATTCATAAAATGTATAAACTAATTACCTTTTTATGTTCCTGCAATAGTTTCTCCGCCTGCTGAAATCAATTCGCAGTCTATGCTATCATTTTGAGCAGTTCACCCCAGCAGGTGGCTAACATAAAGTTAAAATTCTTAAAAATTGTCTGTACGTGTTGAACCCATGTCCCCGCGCAAGCCCTCCAAAGATGTGGTTATAGCCCGAGAGATATAATAATACTACATAAACTTTTAGGCCAATATCAGAAACCGCAAATGATTTCGGTATGGGTTTCGCCTACGTGTAGTTTAACTTCAAGGTAATTTTATATTCATGCAACGCTGGGAAGAGTACTATTTAAAATCAATATCAGAAGAGACAAAAGGTTCTAATAAAAATCATAACTCTCCGGAGAAATAAAAGTAAATTAAAAAGCAAAATGAAATGAATTTAAAAAAAATATATGAAACGGGAATGGTGGATATATTTTAACCTTCGGCGGCAGAATGAGATGATAACAAGCCGTTTAGTATTCCAGTCACGAAAGGTCGATCCACCTGCTTTTCATATCACGACGATTGCCGACCCCGAGGAATCGGCTCTCAGGCGGAATGACAATTCATGTCTATGAAAATCAATTGGAGAGAATGAGAAGCTCTGGGCCAGTGGCAATTCCAATTTCATTAATAGCTTCCGTCGCGTTGCACGAATTTCACGAATGCCAGTCGCCACTTTTGGATTGCCTGCCTCAAAGTCTTTGTTTACGGCCCCACTGCAGTGCTGATGGTGTAACGAGCATAGCAATTAGCAAGTGATTAACAATATCTACGAATGTGTTGCCATATTGACGTCAATTTATTTAAAAAATATATAATTATTGGGAAAGCGGGATATCTTATAGTTTTTGGTGTACGTAGCGTTCGTTTTATAGTATATTACCTCTTGCTACTGAAATACATTCTAATTACTTTGCGGTACACAATCTTCATAATTTGATTTCGGATTTTTCGTTGCTGAAACGTTTCCCTCAACACAAGCAATTTTTCTGTTATTCCACGTAAAAAATATGTTTTTTTCTTTGATGTTACTGAAGGCTTATTATGTTGTAGCCCGGCTAAGCTAAATAAATTGAATAAAGTATATCTCTACTCACGTTAATAATGTAATGTTTTTAGGCATACTTTAATCTTCTTATGTATACTTAACGTGCTACTTAAATAATAATAATCCTCAGACATAACTTGTCTGTGATCTAAACAATGAATAACTATTGGTACTGAAAAATATATGATACAATATTATGCAACTGATTTCATTGTAGATTTCACTATTGATTCTGAACAAACGAATTTCAGACTTTGTATTAACTCATAGGTGAACCTACTTATATTACTAACGATGAACATCGTTATTTATTACATCTTTAAAACCAAACCCTTTTAAAAGAAGAAATATAATAGGCAAATGCTTTTTACAACTTGTATAGAACAAGTTCTTTCAGCAGAAATTGTGTAATCCTCTATTTGTGAATGGCCTTTCTCATACAAGTGACGCATTGGATTGCCCATCACAATGCATCCGCCACACATGCATTGATACCAAAATTGCAGAATCAGAACAATTTGGTGATATCCATTTGACAATGAAATATTTTCTGTACTCTAAATGTTTACTCAATTATACTCACAGCACAAATTATGGTATATATATGTAAAAATGCTATAGGTAATTGTATGGTTAATATTATTTGGATAAGTAGTGTAATAATGTATCTGTTTTAAATGGCAGTGTTAAAATTTTGAGGGTATTAAAGAAGAAACTAGAGTTAAGTACTTTTATTAAATACTTAACTACATGCATATCATTTCCGGTCTCATTCTCGGTTCTATTAAGTTAATAGTTAGAAACTTTCTTTAACTGGAAAACATTTTTCATTTGTTTAAATAAACATCCAGAAGAAACTGAAATCTAGGAGCGAGTAAAAAGCACTCAACTTTTATTTTAGAGGCAGCTTCCGTGACTTACTACTCGCTATCACTACACTTTACGTACAGACATACTTGTAATTTCCAATTCAGACGTATAATATTATTTTCTCTACATTTAAGCAGGAGCCCAGTTAACTAACTACTACCTTCGTAGATCATTATTCTATGATACAATGAAAATATTATTAGCCTGTAAGCTATAAAGTTTTGAGCAAATTACTCACTTTGAAAATTATACAATGCACGCCCACATAAAAAATTATAATAATTCAAAATCTGATTGGGTCATACACCTCTATCGTATTGTTAAAATTAATAGAAATAAAATAATATGTGATTCTGAAATTAAAAAAAAACAGATCTAGTGTAGAATATTTGATGCATAGTTCTAGAATATACTGCAGTGTTTTTCACAAATAGAATCCTACCTACCTAACATGGGTCCTGTCCAATTGGCTCTGTACCCGGGTCACACACGCCCTAGACGATTCTTTTATCCTTTTATAAACCAATTCTGAACAGTAATACCTTTCTCCCTTGAATGTACTTCTAAATCGAAGTTTGAAAAAGTAATCTTGAACCATTTACGTGACTGACGATATTTTTTTAAACTCAAATCAGTCTGTAACTTTCTGCTGACGTTACTCACAAGAATTATATTATATCAAACAGCCCTTATTATTAGGGTTCGGTATCCAACGGATCCTAACCGACTCTATATATATTTTTGTGCCAAAATTATTTGCGATGCCACAAACATACAAAGAGCAACGCACAAACAGATAAACCAAAGCTTCAAACTTAAAACATCCTCTTTTAGTGTACGACTCAGATATTACAATGGTTTCCATAATACGTGTATTATGGAAACCAACCAGTGTCCAATCCATACTCAAATCCGCTTCGTATTATAAAATCAATACCTGCTCATAACGTTCAAGCATTGTCTCATTAGCGAGCGAGTGAAGGAGCGGTGTTAATTAACCCTCAGTTACACAGTTACTGGCGTTCACATCGCAGCACTGAGCACAGGTGTGTTTGCAGCCAGATATTATGCGCTGAATTAGCGAAAACCTTCCTACTGGCTGGATATTATGATCCTGCAATATATATAGTTACTTAAGGTTGTCTCGGGTTTTTTTTTGATAGAGTTTAGGGTATGTGCTCATTTGAAAACTGTTTAAGTACTTATATATACCAGTGGAAAACTTATCAAACAGGGTGATTCAGATAGAATTACAACATATGAACCTACGCTTCCTTAGCGTATTTGTAATCGCTGTGTGAAGTCAGAATTTCGTTACAGCAATATACTCAAATAAAAAGAACACTTACAATCAAATTTGTAGACCACATAATCAAAATAAAATGGCATGAAAGAGCACTTTTTTTCAAATAAAAAAAATCTATTTCATCAAAAGGACACAACCAAATACTATTTCCATTGTTAGTAAGCCAGGAGAAAAGTGCTTTGTAAATAGACAAAACTTTCAGTAAACTAGTTTGCTTTAAAAAAATAATTTGAGCTTCTACTTAATTTTGATTGAATTATTTGGCTACACGAGGAACTTGAAAAGTACCGAGAGATTTAATATTATGCTGAAGGTGAACATTGTGATGTAAGCACACATCCCTTAAAATATTTGTGTTTGGAAATATCTTATAATTAGGTCGAAGTGATGAAGGTAAGTACGTAGCGAGTGACACGCGCCTGTGCCCCGTGGCCCGCGTGGTAGCCCCCGCAGGCTCGGATTACGAGGACTATACTGTAATTAGTTTTGGTGTTACACTAACAATATTTTGGGCTTGGCTCCGCACACATAACTGCACACTACCAAATAACCTATACGTGGATATACCCATGTCATTGTTTCAGTCACCTCACCCCTGATTCGGATTCCGAACACGAGTCTGTACTAAATTTCTTTCACCCATTTTATTTGGTTTCCTATAGGCGGATCGGCTTAAATGGAATATTTCGGGAGTTAGCTACGATTGATAATCCAAACACAGAATCAACCTGAGGTATTTACTTATTTTTCTGATAAAAGAACAAATTAATCGCATAAAATACAATATTTAAGTTATCACAAATACACGCAGTACTTACAAATAGGAGTCAACAATCTTCATAGAGCTAATGTTTTAAATGTATAAATATTAACAATGTTTAATGAAATAATAATCTTGCCTCATTTTATTTATTTGTTGTAGTGCATAGAATTAAATTAAATTTGATTAAACTTTTCTCAACGCCTCAGACAGGTGTTGATTGGCGCGCTGTGCAATACCATTTGTTAGAGTCGAGGCAGCGACGCGTGCGCAGCCGACCGGAAACTATGACGAAAGAAATCGATCAGAAGAAATTTATTTAGACAAATGATATTGAAAAAATGAGGGCGACTGCTTCGCAACATGGCCTTGACTTGAGACGCCCTTGACTCTAGTGAAAACAGCCGCGACTTTTCATAGCTCATCAGTAAATGATTCGTAAACTACATCGATATTAAAAGTTTATAACTTTATTTATGATATCTCATTTTGATGTAGGATCTTATTGTTTATTTATTAGCATGCTATGATCTAGTCAGCTGATTTATAGCATTTACACAGTATAATAGTAATTGATCTAGTAAATGTTTGTTTTAGAATATCATAATATTCTAAAACAAATGTTAACAAATTAGTGCTTATTATAATATTATTGGCTAAAATCAGCTGACTTTATACAATGGTATAAAAAGTCTTCACAACTGTCTAACTAAAGAATGATATAAGCATAAGTTAATTATTCGCAGGTATATAAAAATAATCTTTTTATAATTTACCACAGAGGAAAATGAACATATAATAAATGGGCACATGCTATCTATAGGCACAGCGATTCCGTGGCTCAAGTGCGTGACGGATTGCCTCAAAGTTGAAATTGTATCAAAAGTTCGTATCTACATACCCTCGAACGATTCTTCAATGGTAGTTTACCCAAGTTTTGCGCAGGTTTGGTGAAAGCCAAAATTTTATGAACTTGAATAACTTTGCTATGCTAACACAGATGAGATAGCGGTCGAGAGAGAATCTGTTACACCATTATGATAAGCATTAGCGAAGTATACTTCTCAAACAAGTACCCAATTTGTATTCCAACAATAACTTGGCTGCTATTTATTAAACAATTTATAAATTAAATTTATTATATCGCCTAAAGTAGGTGCAGCGGCTACTTACGTTCGCAATGCAACGCAACAAGTGAATTTCAAAGAGAGAAATATTGGCGTCGATACGTAGCTATTATTTAAAAATCCAATTCGGGTCAGACCTGTGACCGCCACTCTTTACCCTGACATTAAAAACAACAACTGTATCTATTATTGGCAATACTATATAAGCTGAGGGAAAACTGTAACAGGCATCATTTGGCAATCATTGCTCAACAGTACCAGGAGAACAGCAGGATGAAGGCGATCGTTCTAGTTTGTTTGTTCGGGCTGGTGGCCGCCGCGTACGGGAGGAACATGCGATCGAGGAGAAGCGCCGACCTGGTTGCGGCCGCTTCCGACAAGTGGGAAAAGGGTGCTGGAGGAGAACACCATGGCGACCATCATCATGAAGACGGTGGCTTCGCGGAAAAAGGATACAAAGGATTCCACGGGCACGAACACGGCAAGAAGGGACATCACGAGCACGAGGGTCACAAAGGCCACTTCGGCGAGCACGGCGGCCACAAGAAGAACCACCACCACGACGATGGCTACTACGATGAGCACAACAAAGGTGAGCAAGGTGAGAAAGGCCACTCTTTCGAAGAAAAGGGCCAATACCACAAGGGCCACTCCACCAAGGGTCATCACGGCGTCCATAAAATAGACGAGTTCAAAAAGGACAAGCACTTCCACGATAAGCACGGTGAATCCGGTTTCGAGGAAGGATACGGTGGACACCATCACGAGGGTGGATACAAGGAAGGTGGACACTTCGACAAGGGCCACAAGGATGGTGGTTTCCATGAGGAGGAACATGGCAAGAAGGGCTTCGTCGAGAAGGGCGGCCACCACCACGACCACAAGGGCCATCACGATGAGGGAGCCGACCACGAATACTGGGGACACGACAAAGGTTTCGGCAGCAAGGGCGGTCAAGACGAACACAAAGGCTGGGGCTTTAAGAAAGGTCACAAATGAGATGACAATTAATTTAATGTAAGATGAGGCTTTTTGTTATTGTTAATATTTTGTGATACGCGAATAAATATTTATTTTATAAAGTTTTTGATCATTAATTATCATTCCACAGTATTTTATGGTGGCACCGTATGTATATTCCATAATGGCCATATACTGTTTGCATTTGAAATGATTTTGGTCATAAAAACTTGATGTGCTTTGCATAGATTATCTTTTTAAGGGTTCTGCACCAAAATGGTAAAAACTGAACCCTTATAGTGCAACTATGTCCGTCTGTCCGTCTTTTTTATTAGTATAATTTCCTAATCATTCTTATTCACATAATCCTACGTTCTACATTTAAATATTGCGAAAAACTAAATTTGGGCATTAAAAAATATTATATGAATATTGTTATATTTAAAATTCGAAATTCGAAGGTCAATTTAAAATAAATCGCTACATACCATGAAAAAAAGTGCCCGACCGTGTCTATAGTTTGCTGTAGTTTTGTGGGTTTTATCCATGCATGCTAAGGGCACGAAGATCTCTTAACAAATGGTACATTACTGATCTACCCTGAATGCCACTTAAATACCTAATATAGTATTAGAACAAGTTATCTGGAATACACTTGTTTATTTACAATCTATGCAGTTTTAAAAAACTTTGCAAACAATGAAGCAGATGTTATATCTCACGTTACTGTCACAAGCAGACCAGCAGACCAGGCCGCTCTCGGTTTGAATAAAAAACTGAAAACAAAAGATTTAAATCTTCAAAGACTCACCATTATTTTAATTATTTCATTCTACCCTTAATTTAAAGCGTGTGTTTTTAGTTTCACTACAAAAAGGTTGAACGTACTAATATGATTGTGTGATGTGTTAATTTGTTTATAAATTAGAAGAACTGGCAATAATATAATATTGCCTCCAAACTTTTTGTTACTTTAATAACAGAAAATGAGACAAGATTTATATTTTGCGCTTACCTTTGCATATGAGCCAAGCGTAGGCGCTAAATTCTAGATTTCATTCTTAGAATAACTATAAGAGCACAAATATATGCTAAACATACTCACGTAGTAGTAGAAGAGGGCAGTGGCTGAACCAAATATTTATTAATTCACATGACACACAAACTATATAATCATTTATCAATACGACTTCAACCCAATTCTGAGCTTTTATGAAAATGTTTGTAAACTTATATAATTGAATTTTTCAGAAATGTGACAATGGTAATACGAGCAATCCTAATGACCAAAGTCTCAGGAAGCGCGGCAACGCTGGAGATAAATCACGGGGAACAACAAACGCAGACGAATACGGAAACGAAAGATATAAAAATATCAGACCATTTGTCACACAAACCCGGTGTCAGTTATTTGGCGAATAAGATGAATTGTTGTGTTACTACAGGTAAGCTCCAATGTATTCGTGTAATTGTTATAAAATAAACTCCCTTCATGGTTGTCATAAGTTTTAATTTTATCTAAAATATAATAGGTATTATTAAAGTCATCTATTTTTCATTCAATATAAGTATACCTTACTTTCAATATAAGTTCTAAGAGAAACAAAGGAATCGATATAAACGATACATGTTTATATCGATTCCTTTGTTTCTCTTAGGACAAGATTCCAATAAAAAAATCTTTCGTCAGATCACGATCCTAAACATAATTACATTCCTAACTAAAACCCTTTCACATTATTGTCATTTTCATTCCATTACGGTTCAACGTTTATAAAACATTAGTCGGTCATCCAAACTCTTCTTCCTTTAATGAGTTAAATTAAAAAATATATTGCGTTGTGCGCATTTATTCATTAGTCCCACAATAATAATAATTTGAGTGGGCATAGTTAATGGATATTTATTTTCTACAGAGCTATATTTGCTGACTCTATTGTCAACATAGTTCAGTTAGATTGTAATGTAGTTTAGGTACATTATCAGGAATAATACGGCATCTTTTTTTTACCCAATCCATTTTTTTATAGAACTACATCTTTAAGGCTCCACCCGGAATAAGTTATCTAATTGTTGTCATTAGCGAATATTAGCAACCTGGAAGGAAGTGGAAATCTCCGGTGCTTGATACTCGAACGACCCTGACCCTACCGCACAGCACTGGATTACCTAATCGTCGCTAGCGTCGGTATATAAAATCATTGCCTGCAGTGTCGATATCATTCAACAGCAACAGTAAGTCCTACTAACCATGAGGAGCAGCCTGCTTGTGGCGTGCGGCCTTCTGGCCCTCGCAGCCGTATGCTCCGCCCGGGAGATCAGGGAGAAGAGGGATGCCGACCTCGAGACCGCTGCGTCGCACCACGGCGGCCACTGGGATAAGGGTGGCGGCCACGAGCACCATGGAGACCATCACCATGACCACGGCGGCCACCACCACAAGGGACACAAGGGCCATCACGAGGAACACCACGGACACAAGGGACACCACGACCATCATCACCATAAGGGGCACCACGGGGAGGATGGCGGCCACAAGAAGCACCATCACCACGATGAAGGATACCATCATCATCATCATAAGGGACATAAAGGCGACCACGGTCATGGACACGACGAGCACGGCCACTGGCACAAGGGACACGACACGAAGGGACACCATGATATCGATCATCACGATGAATTCAAGAAGGACAAGCACTTCCACCACCACCACGGAGACAAGGGCTTCCATGATCATTATGGTGGTCACCATCATGAGGGCGATTACAAGAAGGGCGGTCACCACCATCATGGACACAAGCACCACGGACACCACGATCATCACCACGGCAAGCACGGACACCACGAGCACGGCGGACACCACCACCACCACAAGGGTCACCATGGCGATGGCGGCCACCATGAACATCATCATCATCACCACGACCATGGCAAGAAGGGAGGCCACGAAGAACACCATCACCATCACCACAAGAAGGGACACTAATCTGTTGACTGTTGCACATGTTTTGTTAATTGTTGATGTGTTTCAGACGAGTGTTTTTGTTATGTTTTTACGACAAAGAAATATATTATGTACAAAATATTTAAAAATATTTTCCTTTATAAACTATTGTGCCCTATATTCCAAGTCAGAGAGTCTCCAACTATATAATTGCCACTATTCAATGTTGGTAGCATGCAGCTACGCAAATTTATTATTAATAGCCAGTAGCCACAGTTATAAATCATGTTGTTCGATTTGACCAACTCGTCCCGCCATCTCTAATACTCTTTACAGCAACAAATTTTTTTTCCTTACAATTATCTCGTATCGTATCATCATCAATATAAAGCGTGCTGTCAGAATCACTCTCATTTCATGAAATATTGTTTTTTTTTATGTGTAGTGTGAACGGAGCGTAACACTCATATAGATACTACTACCATACTACAATGGCTTAAATATACTACAATGGCTACAACAAATATGAGTCATAGTCACATATGAGCACGCGATAGGGCTAGGCAGCAAAGTTCTAGTAGTAACAACAAAACAGTGGCCTCAAACAGACAGACAAACTGACTTATATCTCAGTATGGACTGTACCGACTGTACGTGGTAAATCGGGTCCTTTGGAAGGCTTGCGTACGTATTTCCAACACGAAGAGGCCTTTTTAGAGAATTTTATTGCTATGTTTGTCATCGTTGACCCCAACAGGTTGGGGTCAACGATGTTGAACATAAACAGCGAATCGACCTCAGCAGGCGAAGTAACTATTGTAGGTGCCTTTTAATGATGGGAAAAACCATCACGCCGATGTATACTCCCGTAAAATAACTTATGTATAGCCTGCTTTGTAGACATATTAGGGTAAGATTGTATGACTGACTCTTGGCCACTTCTAATTCGATGGTGCTTATCATGGTCAAAGCTGACTATAAATATCACGATTTTCTCATTTATTTATTTGTTTTCTCATTTATTTGTTTTCGGTTCTTTTGGGTACAATAAAATAAATTCAGCTTTGCTACACGTTGGTTTATATTTCTATGTACTACTATTTAACCGACGGAAAAAAGGAGTTCGCAATTCAACACATTTTTTTTTTCATCTTGCTTTATATAAGTAAATACTATAAAGGTAATATTTATTTTAGCGGGGCTAATGAATTTTGTACAAATATTATTAATAAATAGTATCTATAACTAAGTATCTATTAATTATATGGAAATATTGTTAATGATTTTCACCTAAAATTGTAGTTTGAATTGGTATAATAGATAGGACACTGAGCCGGTGTATTTTGCAAAGCGTAACGATAATGTTTCGGCAGTCGGGATATTCCAGTTAAACTGCAATGCAGTAAAAGAAAGCAACAAATTGTCAATTGGCGAAAACGTTGACCTTGTCTGGACATCTTTTTATATTGGTAGTTAATCAACCAATTGCTGAAAGTAACTATTAAATGGTTTTTTTTCGGTCGTTACAATATTGGCAGAGTGGCAGCGGTTCGTAATGTCAAGGCGCCCTGGACAATGCGCAAACGATGTTCTCTCCTTGTCGTTGTCAGGATCACCTATGGTGATAATTACGTTAGTCACTCTTACGAATGATTGCTCTGGTGTGTGGTGTAACATCTTTAAGTGAGCATAAATTGTCCACACATCTTGAATGCTGTCATTTTCTTATCATATTTTTTACAGCACCGCCCCTAGCGGAAACGAGCAGTATTATGTATGTAAACATTCGCATAAACGATCGGTTTTTCATTTGAATATATTCGGAACTTATACGAATAGCCCAGTGTAGCTAACGATAGTTGCCAGAATTAGTGGTAACATTTTTGAACCTTATCGTGAAATTTCCTGTTATTTTAAAGCATGACCGAGGGAGCATTTATTGCATTGCCTGAGTAAAGAATAAGTATAATATCCTACTGTTTACGTCAAGATATTTTTTATAAATTTATAGATCCTGTAGGTGTATAGGAAAACGAGAACATATTTAAGTTATTTTGTAGTGTAATTTCTTGTATTAAAAACTACTGTAACAAAATTAAACTCTAGATATAACATATCAACAACAAATAACAAATTGGCAACAGTTAATAACAGCTTAGTGTCCCTTCTTGTGGTGATGGTGATGGTGTTCCTCGTGGCCTCCCTTCTTGCCATGGTCGTGGTGATGATGATGATGTTCATGATGACCGTGTTCGCCGTGGTGGCCCTTGTGGTGGTGGTGATGTCCTCCGTCTTCGTGGTGTCCGTGCTTGCCATGGTCGTGCTCGTGATGTCCGTGGTGCTTGTGTCCATGATGGTGGTGACCGCCCTTCTTGTGTCCGCCCTCATGATGGTGACCGCCATAATGATCATGGTGGCCTTTTTCTCCGTGGTGGTGGTGGAAGTGCTTGTCCTTCTTGAATTCATCGTGATGATCGACATCATGGTGTCCCTTCGTGTCGTGTCCCTTGTGCCAGTGGCCGTGCTCGTCGTGTCCATGACCGTGATGTCCCTTATGCCCCTTATGATGATGATGATGGTGGCCCTCGTCATGGTGATGGTGCTTCTTGTGTCCAGCGTGTTCACCATGGTGTCCCTTGTGGCCGTGGTGGTCGTGATGTCCCTTGTGTCCGTGGTGGTGCTCGTGGTGTCCCTTGTGTCCTTTATGGTCGCCATGGCCATGATCATGGTGATGGTGTTCATGGTGATGGTGGCCGCCACCCTTATCCCATTTGCCGCCGTGGTGCGAAGCTGCGGTCTCGAGGTCGGCGTCCCTCTTCTCCCTGATCTCCCGGGCGGAGCATACGGCTGCGAGGGCCAGAAGGCCGCACGCCACAAGCAAGCTACTCCTCATGATTGATAAGACTCAGTGCTGTTGATGAATGTTATTGTCAGCGAAAGCAATGATTTTATATAGCGACGTTTAACGGCTGTTGAGTAAGTTAACTTTGTTCGATAGTATCAAGGTCAGTGACGACACGGTATGCAGGAAGTATTGGTTAGGAAGGAAGCTCTTAGTGAGACAGGTTTTGTGCACCATTCTAATCAGATATTCCCGGGTCCCGTATCGATCTAATGTGGTACTTTTATACATGTTTAATTATTTATTGCAGTGTTCTTTACATTGTGGTTACTAAACAATATTTTTAAGAATTAGACGTCGGCAAAGAATCCGTTGCCTGGTATCAACAAACACATCCTCACTAGGTCAGACCTGTCTCACAGGAAGATATGGATGTAAGATACATTTTATGATTAAACTACCACTTACCTACCACTACCACTTATTACCACTGTATAGATGTTTTCAATTAATTAGGATTTCATAAATTCAGCTACATTCTAGTTGATTGCTTTTTGAGTGGTGCATTGAAGGGGGATTGGGGATATTATTAGCATCTGTGAAAATTCTGGTACACCATAATTATTGCCTATACACACATACTAATAACCATTTCATAGGAACTTTGCAAGACATACCACTTTTTTAGGGAAATTTTTAGGGAAAACCTTTTTATTTATATTTATTTAATCTTCTACAAGTTTAGGGGTTAATGATCCTGAATTAAATTCGCGAGATTGATGAAATATTCTAAATAGTTAAACAAGTTTGATATACCTATCTGCTTTTCAACAAAATTGTATACAGAAAAATCGCGTGACAGGTGGTGAGCCCATCGCCGCAAATAACGGTTCCTAATAACGGTTTATGGTGTCAACATCAATCTATTTTCAGTAACAGATCCAGTAGAAATACTGCTACGGTTATTTCGCACACCACCCGCAGGTTAATATGAAACTATAAACCTATTTGTGTTTGATAAGTGGAATTTATAATTACTGATTGCTTTGGTGCTATTAGTATCTTTATTCCAATTAATAGTAAATTGGTTTTAACGATACTACTACAGGGCCGTAGCAAGCCATTGCTGCAATTAGAGTAGGCTGACAATAAAATTACTGCATGGAGCACTGGGCATATGCCCAGAACATTTCAGGAAACGGTTACGATCATTTAGAAGTAGAACAGTTATGATATTTCACCTATTGCTTGTTTTGTTTACAAACTTTTCTTCAGGTTCAGGCTCAGGTTTACTTAGTTCAGTTAGTTGTTGAAGTTATTTTCTTTGTAATTATTGTGAACTATAATATTTCATTAATTTTTTGTTATCAAACATTTTTCTAGCAAAATAAATACTTAGTTAACATGCTCTCTAAACTTGTACCTTCGTAACAGCAACTTCCTTATTATTAATAGGTTTTTGTAACAAAATATTATATACCTTTGAAAGAAGAGATTGAAAATTAAGAAATTAGATCGCCATTAAACTACATCATACAGTATTAAAATAAGATTTGTACTAATCATTCAATATCTTTTTTATTGAAAGGGTAACGTCGCGAAAAAAAATGCACTTGTAAAATAAAATACTTTTAGATATTTTTTGCAATAGTATAGTAACCATACATTTTAAAATTCCAATTCACTGCAGGGCAAAGACTAAAATTTCGTATATAAAATAGATGATAGGAATCGACTCTTTAAAATATGGCCTGCTTATAGATGCAGAAGAATTCAACAAACGTAGATATAAAAGACCTAGGTACTTAGTAATACTACTAGGTATTTAGCGAATGCGATGTGAACTTACAAGCTTTGGAAGAGTGACGCAGCCGTGACGGACTATGAGGATGTACGTACACTCACCCATATTTGATTTGTACATCTGTTTTGTTTTTGACAGACATACAAAAAAGTTTATCCAAATTTATCCGTATCCATGCGGGTTTGAACGAAATGCTGTGCATAAACACAAACTACGTTAGTTACCATCAGTTGAACTATCAGGAGTAGGGCTACAAGTCTGCTTTAGAGACAAACTTTTTCTGGATATCGCTCGCAGCATCTCTGATATCTACGACTGCATTAATTTGCATTGGTGTGAAGAGATATTTGTTGAACTGCTTATAAACAAAGCAATAACTGCCAAAATAAATAATGCTGTATTATAAAGAGTCTATAGTCTATTATCAAACAAAATTGAAGGTAATTAAAGTGCTTCTCAGATCGTTGCAACCATAATCAATAAAATAGTCATGATTAACCCATAGTTTTACATGATCTGATAATCCGCTTGTCTATATTTGAATCCTGAGTAAATTACTCGGACAATACATGAGGAAATGGAAATTTATATCCTCGTACTGCGGTTTTTTTTTCAACTCCATAAAAATTTCACCCCCAAATTTAGAGACGTTCTATAACGCTATCAAACGTATAACGATATAGTACTGCGCAAAGCGAAACTCTTGTGCGCAGTACGCAGTACTATATGCGTTCTATATGCAGTACTATGTGCTCTTGTGCGCATTACTATATGACGTTTGATAAAGTTAAAATTTGGGGGCTAATGTATGAAAAACTATGTTACTAGAAAATTTTAAAGTATGTATAATTTTCGTTTAAAATACTTAAGGTGGGAAAAAAACTTGTGGGAAAAAGTGCTCCATTCATGCAGCACTGGCACTTTTTCATCACATTCTCGGCAAGTCAACGACTTGATCTAATATTACGTCATCGGAGAGTGAGTATTTTGTATATCGCTTACGATATCTGATTGTACTAGTAAACAAATCATTGAAGACTCGACTATTTTGGAATCCACATTTTTAAGAAACGCCAAAAAGATCGCCAGTTTTAAACCTATTAATAATTTATAAGCATCACCCTCAATTAATTTCCTAGGAACGGCTTGCGCGATTTACTTAAAAGCATTTACTTACCCAACCGCTGCCGCAGCCGGTATATAAAATCATTTCCTCAGGTAGAGCTATCATTCAACAACAGCATCAACAAGCCCAACCAACCATGAGAAGAAGCCTGCTCGTGGCGTGCGGCCTTCTGGTCGTGGCGGCCGTGAGCTCCGCCCGGGAGATCAGGGAGAAGAGGGACGCCGACCTCGAGACCGCAGCTTCGCACCACGGTGGCGGCTGGGATAAGGGTGGCGGCCATGAACACCATGGCCATCACCACCATGACCATGATCATGGTGGCCATAAGGGACACAAGGGACATCACGAGCACCACCACGGACACCATGGACATCACGACCACCACGGCCACAAGGGACACCATGGCGAACACGGCGGACACAAGAAGCACCATCACCATGATGAGGGCCACCATCATCATCATCACAAGGGACATAAGGGTCATCACGGTCATGGACACGACGAGCACGGCCACTGGCACAAGGGACACGACACGAAAGGACATCATGGCATTGAGCATCATGATGAGTTCAAAAAGGACAAGCACTTCCACCACCACCACGGGGACAAAGGCCACCATGAACACTATGGCGGTCACCATCATGAGGGCGGACACAAGAAGGGTGGTCACCACCATCATGGACACAAGCACCACGGACACCACGAGCACGACCATGGCAAGAAGGGTCATCATGAGGAAGGAGGACACCACCATGACCACAAAGGACACCACGGCGAACACGGCCACCATGAACATCATCATCATCACCACGACCATGGCAAGAAGGGAGGCCACGAGGAACACCATCACCATCACCACAAGAAGGGACACTAATCTATTGTTGACTGTTTTGTTGTTTGTTGATATTTTTGTTACGTTTTTAAATCAACGAAATAAATTTTGTACAAAATAGCTCTTTGCCTTTTATTTTGTGTTTTGTATGTCTATTACATAAGTTAGCATTCAAATAGAATGCATAAACATGAAGGTTAACCATTGTTTACTCTGTATGTTTTTTATTATATATATTGGTTTGATTATATCCTCAGATGAAGCAATAATGAAGACGGAGTGCCACGAACAATGTATTGAAACATTAAAACCAAGCCGAGTTGTCCAGTACGTTATTTATTCGTAGTACTACGCAATTTGCGTGTTCTATACATATCACCTATGTATATGCCATGGTTGCTGTAAAGCATCCGATACGTCGGGAACGTAAAAAAAATAAAATAAACGCTATAAAATCCGAAAAATGTTTTATTTCAATGTGTAGTATCTGCGTAAATGTAAGAAATCAATACATATTACCTATATTATTTCTTCGTCTGAGTGATTATCATATTTTTCGGACAAACAATTGTCTCCATCAAAAGGCGTAAATACTTGTCATGTGTATTTATTACTCGGTATATTATTTTGCAATTTTTCTTTAAAAAGTTTTAATCAAATTTCCATGATTTATTTTTGTTTAGAACCAGTACTGTAATTCTTTATTATACTTACCTGGATTATTTATATGTATTATTTTAAAATAAGATGGGCTGCAAACATTCTTGCTCTATTTTCAGTTTTTGTAATACAGTATCCTTTCAAATAATTTTTATATAATACCTAATAGCGTTCTGAATTGCTGATTTTAATATACATAATATAAAAATACAAAACAACTTCTATGATCGTAATATGGATGAGTGGTATTTTAAGTATCTCGAATATTTATAGACCAAATTGTCTCATCACGACATATAGTCTTTCTTCCCTTAAAATGGCTTCCTCCACCCAAGGGTAGGTATTTTGCCAATGCCAGGTTCAATTAAATAAAAATAATAATTCAATCATTCAATTCAATAAAAATTGGGAGATTCTATGCAGGTGTGTTCAGAGCCTTTTTGTAAAATTTGCTTCGTCATAGTCTCTTAACTATCATAATCGAGATTATCTTGGCGCCACCCGTGAAATTCTTATCACTGTGCAGTTCCAGTGACCATCTCTGGTCTCCTACATCTGTTCCACTTCACCAAATGATACTTTCTGAAAGCAAATGCTTGACTTGATAAAAATACCAAAATCGCTATATGTATACCTATAATATTAGAGGAGTTCCCTCAATTCCTCATAGATCCCATTATCAGAGCTATATTTTGATATAAATGGGAGCAATTTGGAAAAAAAACCTAACAATTAAAAAATACAATCAAATTGAGATCCTCCTCAATTTTTTGTAGTCTATCAAAAACTGTACTTAGTAACGAGATGTGCGGACAAATTTGTAGGTTTAGTCTTTTGCGCGGACCCGCAATACTCGACTAAGTTATTTGGCACCGAATCAACATTCGTTATATATTTGATTTCGGTAGACGAAGCAGATTTTTAGATGAGATTATTGACTCCAGTTTTAAAAAGATGGGTTTTATAACGTATGATTTTTTTTTACGCCGAGGCTTTGTATTCCAAGTAATGTAATTACATTTTTTGTGATTATGATTAAATTATATGTTTAGAGTCTAAAAACAAGAGTTGTTTTTAGAATAAACTGCTCTAAAAACAATTCTTGTTTTTAGATCAGTTTATTACACAGGATGGCATAATTTCGTATTTCTAGATATCTACGTCACGCGTTGTCAAGTAAGAGCGGTTATCTTTTAAATATGACTGTATCATATTTATATTACGTGCCTCAGTTTTAAAGGCCAAAGGTTATGACTACATATTTAGTCTCACACTTTAAAACGAGTATTATCATAATGAAGGGTTCAACTATCTATTATTAAATTCTTCTAATAATAAATACAAAGTGCTACGCACTTATTCAGTAATACAAATAAATTCAATAAATAACCTTTGCTACTACTCAAAAACCTACACCGAGACATATTTCAAAGAAAACCCGATCGTACAGAACCCCAATTCCGCGGAACCGTCTCTTACTAGACCAGTTTTTAAGCACACGTTTCGTTTAGTGGACACTATAATAAATACAGCCTTATACACCGTAACGATTTTAAGTTACCGTTACTGATAACAAAACATCAATCAACATTTGCCTAGAGCTAGGGCGTTTGACCTTGGCAATAAAGTAAATGCAACTCGGGCTCTACTGCAATAATTGCCTAATGCAAGTACACCGAGAAAATCAGAGGCCAGTGTCTATAAAACGTTGTAGTTGATTGTAATAAATACCATTCTCATCACACTTTCTTAACGAACACATCCAAGATGAGGGCAGCTCTAATACTGAGCTGTGCCGTGCTGGCGCTCGCGGCGCTCGCACAATCGCGCAACGTGAGGGAGAAGCGGGACGCTGACCTGAAGCCTGCAGCCACTGGCCACCACGAGGAGAAGGGTGGCGGCAAGGAACACCATCACCACCACCACCATCACCATGAGGACAAGGGCCACAAGGGATACAAAGGACACCACCACCACGAGCACGGCAAGAAGGGCCACCATCACCACGAGGGGCACAAGGGAGAGCACGACCACCACGGAGGACACAAGAAGCACCATCATCACGATGACGGACACCACCACGAGCACCACCACGGTGAGAAAGGCGAGAAGGGCCACGGCTTCGACGAGAAGGGACATTACCACAAGGGCCACTCCACCAAGGGACATCACGGTGTCCACAAAGTAGACGAGTTCAAGAAGGACAAGCACTTCCACCACAGCCATGGCGAGAAAGGCCACGAAGAAGGATATGGCGGACACCATCACGAGCACGGACACAAGGAGGGCGGACACTTCGGCAAGGGACACAAGCACGGCGGGCACCATGAGCATCACCACGGCAAGAAGGGCCATCATGAGAAGGGAGGTCACCACCACGAACACAAGGGCCACCACGACGAGGGCGGCCACCACGAGCACCACCACCACGACCATGGCCATGGCAAGAAGGGCGGCGATGAGGATCACAAGCATTGGGGCTTCAAGAAAGGAAATTAAAAAGGATTTCTCCAATGTAGTTGACACACCTACTATAGGCTTCTTATTATATTATAGGTATTATATTTTTTTATGTTTTCACACGACTGTAAATAAGTAAACACTTTTTGTTAAGACCACCTTTAATTCCCTTGAAATGAAACAAAATATGAATAACACAAGCTAAAATATGACCAAAATATATGTTAAGTATATTTATTTTGTTCCTAAACAAAACAGCTGACGGTGGTTACTAGCGCTGTAATATAACATTATTATATAACATTATACAGCTTGATGTAAAAAGGGTGTACTAACCATAGAACTTGTACGTCAAGTGCGAGATTATTCGTAAGCTAACCGTAAACTTTATAGTCTACCGTGTTTAGACATTTTGTACGGAGAATTGAAAGTTTTAAATACCGTCCGCTAGAGGCGCTGTTCAATTCTCCTTGTAAAATGTCTAAATATGGTAAAGTATATATGGTTAGCTTACGAATAATCTTGACTTACTGCGCTCGTTTAGGGCATTTGTAATCATTACGTGAACTCAGAATTTCGCCAGGTACATTAAAAAATATACAATTGCAGTTTTGTTGCGAACAAAAAATATTTAGCGAAATCGACCCGAAATCAATTTAAAAAATAACATCTATTACCATGCGCTAAAAAAACCCAGGTTAGTATATCCTTTTTGAATCATTCTTTAACAATAATAGTGTAAAATATTTTGGGAGGTCAATGTGATTTTATTATATAATAGATACATAACAATTTCATACAAAAACAATACTTTAGTACATGTCTATAGTATGTCGAGCTCTCAAGTATCCAAGTAAAAAAGTTATTACCATTAAAAACAGTTAGAAATAAACATGATGAATATGACCTATAAGTAGGGGGTTGGTAAATATACCAACCCCCTACTTATAGATAGTACTTACTTAAAATAGCGAAAACGACAAGACAAATAAATGTTAGTATCATCCAATTGGGGATCGAACTTAAAATGTCAAGTATCTATCAGGATCGTGGTGAGCAATTATTGCAATATGTTGGAAGTGCT
Organism: Pheosia tremula; assembly: GCA_905333125.1. NCBI lineage: Eukaryota > Metazoa > Arthropoda > Insecta > Lepidoptera > Notodontidae > Pheosia > Pheosia tremula. The sequence continues at coordinate 4,122,845 of HG995404.1, read as the reverse complement.
CCCGACCGCCCGATGGAGATTATAATCTATATTGTCAACTTAGACTGGTACAGACAAAATTCTTCGGCAGCGACGGTTCTTTTCTAGACCTATCCCACTAATATTATAAATATGAATGTTTAGGGGAAATGAAACCCCTATTTACGTTGTCAATCACAACCGGTTTAATTAGTAATCACACATAAAAGATACACATAAAACAATCACTTATAATGTAAGGAAAAAATATAACATTGTTGTATATTATAATAACTGGCTTCTGGGGACCGCCAAAACGCTCTGACAGACCTCCCCGTCTACCAACATTAACATTCTCACGGTGCGTTCGGAAACGCGAACGCCACAAATGTTTGGATGGATGGATGTTTGTTACTCAATCACGCCAGATCGGCTGAACGGATCTGGATGAAATTTGCACAGAGATAGATTATAGTCTGTATTAGCACATAGGCTTCATCCCGGTAAAATGTATGGTTCCCGTGGGATAAAGGAGATACTTTTTAATCGCGGGTAACACCGCGGGGCGCAGCTAGTAATGATAGAATTTTATTGATGTTTGCCCAATTTATCAAATCCATTTAAATTACATTAGTCGCACTGCGCACCATAAGAATTCCGTTTCTCCTATTTTGGTACGGAACCCTAAAAATGAAAAGCTGTTCGTTGATGAGCGCATCACTTGAGAACAGGTGAACCGATTTGACATTGTTGATAAAACAAATTATAGTCCAAATAAGGTTTGTAGGGAATGAAAAATTGGAAAAGTTGCCCAGCAAAATTTGATAATTGGTAAAATACTGAAGGTGCTTTGTTATTTGGGATTTGGACAAGATAACGTTTGTCTAGTATAAGATAAAATGTACTAAAGTAAGTACGTTACATTTAAAAACATTATGAAAGTAAGTTTCATTGAAAAAAGTAATGTAAGTAGGTTTAATTTAAATTTATTTAAAATCCCAATTATATTTTCAGGTCAAAATAACTTTAACTTTATTCACAGCATCGGTTTCGCAGCGAATGGATGCTCTTTACTGTTACACAGGCGTTTTAAGAAGAAATACCTTGAAGAATATAAACACTCTCGGAACATTAGTTACACAATCGCACATGTAATCCCCGAAGGGTAGGCTGTCATCCACAGCATACGATTACCCAATACTTAAAAAATATTTATGTGTATTAATTATTCATTTGTTTAAAAAAAACTGCAGCTCATCAGGAAGTAGATATATTGTTTTTGCAATAATAATCAAATTTTCTACCACTGATACTGAACTAAACAACTAACAAACAAACGCAACATACACATTAAACTGCTTTAAAAGTTCTCATACAGAAAATTTCAGTTTTTTTTTTTATTACATTATAGGCAAGTATTTGATCTCGGTCTCACCTGATGGTAAGTGACGATGAGATCTACGATGGAGCATACTTGCCTAGGTAGGAAGGCGGCAGTAGATCGAGACGCTACATTCACTAGGCACATGCAGCGCAACTGATCTGACCCGCCATCCATGAATGGCAACACCGAACATCATGCTGGAACACGGCTGGGCCGCTTGGCGACATGGCTTTGTTCAGTGGGTGGTGACTATCCACGGCCGAAGCCTACCACCAGTAGATAATATATAAGTAACGTGGTATACGTAACCATTCAATTAACATTTCGAGACCTTATTATTGAATGATGATATCCCTTAGGAACAGGGCCCCAAGCCTGCTAACACAATCGATTCATAATCGATCAGGAACCGCATAGTAACTGTCACTTTTGACAGATATTGTATGGGATATCTGTCAAAAGTGACAGTGACCATGCGGTTGCTGTTCGATTATGAATCGATTGTGTTAGCAGACTCGGGACCCGGAATAAAATGAGGTGGTAGGTATAGTGATCCGTTAACGTGACAATATCAAAACTTGCGCTGGCGTGGGGCGCAGGCGCAGCGGCACGCCACCTCCTCACTTGGTCAGGATTACGCCGTGACAGCGCGCGCGCCCATAAATCTACTGCGAGCTGTGACGTCACTAAGCCGCGCACTCACTTGTTAATTAGTGTAAAAGCGTTATCAATGGATTACACCCTTGCCTGTCTACTGCGTGCTGGTAAATTCTAAAATATATGGATTAAAGCGCGCAAATCTACTCTGCGGTGTTGTGATTATCGCCGATGGACGTATTTTATGGCAAGAAGTTCATTTTCGGTCACAGCTGCAATAAAACAAGCGTTCACTTTTTGTTGGTGCGTTAAGTTGTGCATAACATTGGGATGCAAAGACTAAGAGCGTGTCAAGTTTAATACATTTTTTTAAGATATCGATATCCTATTTAAATTAAAGCGTAGCTGGCAACAAAATAAAACTCATTTTTGTAATAACATAACAGGATCCGATAGAGAAAGATATTTATCAGGTATTTTAAACTATTTATTATTGTATATATTGTACTGTAAGGACCTAGCAAACAATCGAAGAACTTTATTTTACCCAGCACCTGTAAGTGTAACATGTATTTGCAACAGGTGCCTGGAATAATCAAAATATATGCAAACTCCACTGTAACCTAAAGATTGGACAAGAACTACGTAAGCAATACCTATTCTTCGTGTTTTGTGTTAATTTCATTAGCAATTTTGGTGTAGTACCTAGTTAAACGCTAGTAAATGCTAGTAAAAATAATACCCCAAATTCATAGAAAGTTATGATCTATTTGCAAGTGTATTAAAAATTACTTTTTTTTCTTAATTATACTTTGTACCTTTGTATTTAAACTTAAACTTTCTATGATTTTGAGAAATGTGTTTAATGGTACTGAAGTGGTGGTCATGATGGTTTATATTAACACAGAATAATCGATCAGCATTTTGGTAAGAATTCTAAACGCTTACTGTTTTAATACATAAATATCACAATTCTAGAAGCAGTATACCGCTCATGTAATTATTCTCTTCAGTTACGAAATGAAATATGGTATGATCCTGAAAAGTTATTATAAAGTTTAAACAAAACCTTTAAAACACACCTGTTGCCTTTTGGGATTGTTTATAATTACAGATACATACTTAAATGTCAACGACATAGCTACTTTCATTGTTTACCCTTCAAAAAAATTTAATAGTAGGTAATAGGAAAAGTGCATTATGTAGCATTTGTAAATGGATTAAACCAGTCTGTGAATTTGACGGGCAGTGTATGGATGACTGACTACGTAACGTAGGCGTCCGTAGCGCTACACAATATCGCTACAAACATAGTTTGTAGCACGCTCTGTCCGATATTGCGAAAGTTTTTATCACGGCTGATATAACAAAAATAAACTATGGCTGTTATGTCTGTCCTATAACTCTCGAAAGGTCCTTCGTCAATTAAACTTTTTTGAGGGCTCCTACAAACTGTCCCTTTGGTTTATCTGAAATCGTAGAAACTTGCTGTTATTATTTTCATCAGGAGTTTACATCTAACGTAGATAGTTATATATAGACGGTTGTATGTAGACACTATAGCAAGTGTTTATTAATAACCTTTGCTAACTATGCTTTAGATACAGTCACTGGGAATTTGATTTCTTCAAGTATGAAGTTTGAAATGTGTCGTAACGTAAAACACGAATCGAGTTGGTACAGTCTGTGAAATTACCAAATAATTAGATAGACCGCAATCTGTCACCGTTGAATCAAACAAATATTGTTTGACTATGCAGTAGGTAAGTATATAGATACTATGTCTACGTTTTACTCAAACTAATTTGATACAACAGCTGTCTGTTATTTAACTCTTACTATTAACCATCCTATCCTATTTGCATTTTGCACTTTGAAGCTCTAACAAGGACCAAATATTCTTAGTATGATATATATGAATAACTACTAAAACTAAGCAAATGTCATATAATGAAAGTAATAGTATACAATATAGCCCGACGAACACACCAAACAATACGGTCCCACACTAATAAACGCTTGTATTATGAGTACCGTACAATGAACTGGGGGCGAACCCAGTAATATGATTTATGTACTTATATAGTTATTAAACATCCATGACTCGGGTACAACCGTATAAGTTTTTTTGTTTATTTTTTGTTATTTATAATTACTAACTTATTTTAATCTGCCATTAACGTTATCATTAATAATCATGATACATTTTTCGATCTTAGCAATAACCTCATAACATACACAATATTTTAAAAGCAGGTTATATTATAACATAAATAACTATCAGACATTAATTCAATGTTACCTTTAAAATTTTATTTAGTAAGTAATATTTGAACATTATTTTATTCTAAAATGCGCAAGACGCCGTGCTCCTAGGTATCTGATATGAACTATTATCCGCTACATTAAAATAACTTTCTGCATGTCAAAGTGAGATCGATACAATACATCTATTTAACGAATTTAGTGTCGCTTTCAAATGCAACATTTTGTTTGAACATCCAACCTCATGACATTGATAATAACAATAACGTAGTGTTTAAAATGAAACCAATTCATTTCACAATTTTAATGCACAAAAGTGGCCGAGCTAACTAGTACAAGGGTACCAGTTTATTAAGTATATGGTCGGTAAGTAGACACTGTTAAAAATCACGATTTTCGTATGACCCAATAAAAATCTTGAATAATTATACCGTACCTACACAATTTTATGACTACTTTCTTTTCTTTTTTAAGCCTCCTATCGGCCACAAAACGGAACCATTTTTGCCCGTGTCGAGTATTTCTTGATAATTTTTAGAAAATGATAAGTACCCCTGATGATAATAATGATGACGATGATGATGATGAAATGAATCTTCTACCCCTATCAGCTGTGAAAAATTTACTTCTACTTTTCGTTTTAATTTCCTTCACTTCTACACATTTACACCCAAACACGCAATAGTTAATATCAAAGTAATATTTGACTGTATTTATCAACAAAACACATTTTTTAAATAAAATAAAATTGAAAACTTCAATCAACTTCTGTTCAATTCCCGCCAAAAGGTCCTATGTTTACTTGTTAATGTCATTGTCCATTTTGCAACTTATTCCTATACCACAACCTGAAGTCGGGACTCTCATACAAACCGATAAAGAAAATCCATTCTATTATCAATAGTATTAATATGACTATTGCTAATTGAGGTAGGGCCTAGACAAACTCTTATTTTACACGACTATATCAGAGTTACCGCTATTCGTCTCGAACGGTATTGCGGGAGACGTGCTTTGAATCGATGAAGGATTATTATTTATTGACTTCACACACATATACAGTAGATATAAGTTGTCAAAATTACAATATAAACCTTGCACGCCTTGATCCTATAATTTTTCAGTCTAAAAAACATACCATAATGAATTCATGATCATGTCATCCATCACAAAAACCGGCACAGAAATTATGTAAATTTGATTTTAGCGTAATTCTTTAATAAGCTTTTTGATGCTCTAATCTTGCAATATGATATTTAAGAATTGGGAAGGTAATAAAAACAATGTGTTTATGCTATATTATTTAATGGCTTAAATAATTGCTTAAAAGTAAAAAAGTAATAATTTAAATTGTATTTACCTACATAATTTAACATTTTCCTTAACCGTTGTATCAGTATTGAATGCACAGTCAAATGTATTACAGCTCCCAAGAAATAAATTAGTTGATAGTCGCTAACATCGCCCGTCAAAGACTTAGAATCATTTGGCCAGTACCAGCTGGAGTCCTCAGTGACCCTTCTTGTATCCCCATTTTTTATGGTCGGCATGCTCGCCCTTCTTCCCTTTGTCGTCATGGTGCTGGTAGTGCACGTCATGGCCGCCGGCTTCCTTGTGTCCTTTGTGCTCGTGGTGGTGGCCTCCTTTCTCGTGGTAGCCCTTATCTCCATGTTCGTGCTCGTGATGGTCGGCGTGATGGTGGCCTTTCTTGAAGTGCCCACCTTTCTTGTGACCATGCTCCTCGTGGAACCCGCCGTGTTTCTCCTCGTGTCCCGAATCTCCTTCCTCGTCAAAGAAGGTTTTATCCTTTTTGAATTCGTCAACTTTATGTATTTCGTGGTGACCTTTTGTTGAGTGACCTTTATTGTAGTGTCCCTTTTCTTCGTATTTATGGCCCTTTTCTCCCTTTTCACCCGAATGGTGCTCGTCGTAGTGGCCGTCCTCATGGTGATGCACATTTTTATGGCCACCGTGGTCGTCGTACTCACCCTTATGTTGTTCCTTATCGTGGTGACCCTTCTCGCTTTTCTCGTTGTGATGGTGGCCCTTGTAGCCCTTGACACCCTCCTCCTTGTGGTCGTGGTGGTGGTTTGCGTGATGTTCCCTACCACCTCCCCTTTTGAATTCATGATTTTGTGGCGCCTCTTTCTTATGGTCAGACGCGGCGATCACTTGGTCTTTGGCCTCTATTTTCTCATTTAAGTGCTCTTTGGGATGTTCATGATCGGTTGCAGGCAGTCGCCGCGTGTGCCCGACGGCCAATAATGTTAAAAAGCCTAGCACAAAGGCTACCCTCATATTGCGAGATATTTATTATTACGCGGTGTTGATACAATGTACTCTACTCCTAATATTGGCAACATCATTGATGGTGCAGCAGTTTTATATAAGGAGTTGTGTAAGCTGTGCTAATCGACGCGTCGCGAGCGAGACTCGCTGCTCGCGAGTTGCCGCAAGCGCTCGCCGGGAGGCGCTTTCGTACCTTAATCAACCCTATTTGAATATTATATCATATTGTCTGTTAAGTTATGACACTGAATATAAGATCCCTATCGCGTACGTATGTTGGCCACTACATATTTCAAAATACATTAGTTTGTGTGTGGTGTCCTGATCGCAGTAATCTCAGAAACCGAACAGATTCTGTTAGTATATTTTTTTTAATCTGAACAATACCTAATAATTTATATGTATCAAGCAATATTTGGTAGGTAGATGTTTACAGGGAATCACAATTATTTATCCTAAGGATAATACGTTAAGCATAGGTTACCTTAGACATTTCTAGTTAACTAAGAATAAAACACTTATCAAAAGGTATCTTGTTTGTATTTTTAACATCAAAATAAATTTCAACAGCCAATACGTATAATCATAATTAACTGTACCTACCTACTTGATTGATTACAAGTAACAAACCTTTAAATAACTTACAAAACAGTTGAATGACATGTGGTCAGTAGGCAATCTGAAACACGCAATATACGTATCCTTTATGATTAGGTATTCGATCCCGCGGCCAACCGCGCCGCCAGCCGCAAGATCCAGCCACTTGTTGCAAGGGATACCGATCGACCACATAATTTCGCAATGTATATAAACATTACACAACACGATTTCAACACAATACCTAGACAAACACACTAATTAATCTTCTAATAAAACTTAAAGCTGATATGAAAGTAATTCTTAACGCTACCCATATGGCCCGGTGCCGGGACTCTCACTGCATTTCTTGTCATAACCAAAGCAATCTATTATGAGAGTGGAAAACGATTATCGCCAACTCAGTTAACATAATCAGAGACCAAAATTATATAAGATGGAGTCACAATTTCATTACTCATCCATCACCACTCGCTGTGCGAGAACGCAGGCATCGTGAGGAAACCTACACGTATTTTTAAAGTCGTCGAAAGATCTCCAATCAGCACTAGCTGAGCATAGTGGTTTACAAGCCAGATCTTCTTCGAATAGAGGGAAGTGTGCCGTATATAATAGGGCATATGTTACTTTAAAACTATTACCAATACCAGCGAAAAATGTCGCACTACTGCTAACCCTTTCGGAGATTATAGGCTTGATGGTGGTTTTTTTTTTTATGTATCATTGGAACAGATAGAGGGCAGCATGCAAGTACACAAGAAAAATCTTCCTGTAAGCAGCCTGCCCAGTTTGCAGGTTGACAAGTACCTAGGTAGAAGAGTTTATATCCGGAATATATTTCCATATTTAGCTACTTTTTACTTGCGAAATGTCCTCGTGTAAATCGGCCATTAGTTAATCTTCTACCTATCATTATGCTTACCGTCTCATCATAATTTGTACAGGTCACAGCTGTGGACGAAATGGTAATGATTGGTAATGACTGATATTATCGACGACCCATCCACCGCAACAAGGTTTCAAAGTGCCTTAAATACTTACCTTACTTTTTCATGCAAATTTCGATTTACTGTCGGGGATCGCTTGAACGTTTCAGGAGAAGGGCCCAAGTCATTGCGCCTTAGCTAAGAATTGCTATCCGAAAATGACCTTAAAGGTAGTAATAACCCTTGTTATTCCATACTTACTTATTTCCTTACAACTGAAATTAGTACATAGGGGCCGAGCTGAAACACCGTCCTATATAGCTTCAGTCTAGCTGAACGTGGGAATACAGTTTGCGTCGATATAACCAAGCGTACCTTGAAACCTAGTAAAGAAAGATGTAAAAATATTAATTAAGTAGGTATATTTCACTTGTTGATCTAAATTCACATACTTAAAGCTTATTTAATTATTCTGAAAACACGTAAGTAGGTCACCGACCTCCATTCTTTTTTAAATACTATTTTCAAGATTATTTTAATTTCTAGATATTATTCTCAAATAACTTAATCTAATCCAATGTTCAAAGATTATTTCGACCCGTCAAAGTAGCTATAAATGAAATTATTTATATAGACACCCCATTAAGTAGAAAACACTTTTAAGAAATAAGGCAATGATTGAAAATACTTTGTACCATATAATTAAATTGTAGACGTTTGTATTCTACTGAGTATTTTCTGCCTAGTTACTCGATTAAATTATTTTACTGTGAATAATTTAAAGTAGGTAACTTTAATTTTGAAGTCATGGTCATTTTTTTCTAAATATTTTCGACAGGGTCACTATACAATCGTAGGCATTTGGAGATAAAACTGAATATCGTATTTGGTAATTTGTTATTACAACTACACCCACCATCCAGCACCTACGACTGCTATAGAATGTCTACATATCGTATTAAATCAATGGAATTGTTTGTTTGTCAGTTTTACCTAGAACCACGCAAAAACTGTTAAACGAATTGATATAAAATCTGATACAATAGGCTTCGATATAGTACTTTAGTACGCCCAATTTCACACAAGGAAGGTATTAGGTCTGTTTAACTGGTAATGTGTACCTAGATACTGAGAACTCAATTTCTAAAAGATAAGTCAAGGCAAGGGGACCGGACCAGTAGGTGAATAACATCATTTATGGTTGACTAGTCACCCGACCCGGCTACACAAGAGTAAATAAAAAATAAACTTTTCGGAGGAACGAATTATCACAGTCAATCCAAAAGTTCACATATGTAAACATTTGGTGTTCTAATTTCAAATTAATAAATTAATTGACGAAACATCATCCAAATGATCTGAAAACAATATTCAATCGTATTGCGTAAACAAATGTCATGAATATACGAAACAATGTTATATTTGCAGTTGATTTCTATCTCTATTATGTTTATTCGGCAACGACGCGGCATAACTTTGCATTAACTTAGTCGGGCCTATATCTCGTGATCTATTTGATCCTTGATCTTCGTAATAATGTTCGTTGTAATTTCAAACTATATGATAATTCCGTCTTTCTTATAGCAGTAGCAGCGTTTTCTATACTCCTATCTCTGTAGCGATGATAAATATCTATAAAAAGTTCATATGGCGGAACTTGAGTTTGAATAATCCCTAAATGTACATTAAGGAACAACAAGGGTTTCTAGTAAAACTACGGTACCCTAATAACCAGGTGACAGCACGAACCAACGACGATACAAAAAACAAACTACTTACTACTAAAACCCTTATAATCAATTATACCAGCACAAATCATTTACAATTTCAGGATTTGCGAAATTTCTGAAAAAACATCCAATTTATTATTTCTTGCTTGCGGTGCTCAAAGCAATAGTGAAAAGGCGTTAAGCTGGTGAGTATAAATAATGGTTGTACTTACTAAACTGGTTAGTCTTCGCATTTTCTTGGAGCTTTTGTTATAGAGATCGTCACATAATTATATCGAGCAGAAACTTCCTATCATACCTATCCATATACCTACCTACCTACCGACATTCTATTCAAAACGTCATAAATATTTAGATAGATAGATACTACGGACTAATAACTGCAACATCATGCAGGTAAATGTCAAAACAAGTAAATATAACATTAAAAGAAGAGTCCAGTCTTATATAGAGTTGTCGGAGTGCAACAAAAGCATTGCATTGCGCTTAGTTTTTGCCCCGAAGTATCGGTTAGTTGAAAAGAGCTGTGTAGCCACTTTAGAGTTCACTAAACCATGAAGCGCCGAAAAGTAGTTGTACGTGCTATCGAAACCTTTTTGCGCAGACTAGCTGACTAGTATTCCTCGTGGCTGGATATCTCACCGGCGCACAGTATGAAAAAAGACCAAAAAAACGGTCATCCCATTTTTATACCTCTTCTCGAAGGAGTAGATAGTTTCAAATGCATGAGTAGAACTCCTGAAAGTCAAAAGTAATTAGATCCAAAGATATTAATTTTTTAATTTTTTTTTGCGAAATTACTGAATATTAAAAATTTATAGTTAAAAAAATATTTTCGTAAATCTATCGGTGTCCTCATATGACGGTTCTACGTAGGCAAATAATTTTTGGAACTAGCAGAATGTAACTCAAATTGCGTAAAAGATATTTAAAAAAATGAAAAAAAAGGTTTTATTTTTTTATTGCTATATTTTGCCATATTTGGATTCAAAATCATAATTAATATAATGTCTGACATTGTGCTAGTGATATAAAAAAAAATCAAATCCTAATCTTGTAGGATCTTGGAGTTATGAGCGTCTAAAGATTTTCCATAATTTCTATGGTTTTAGGGTTTTCACACAGAATTAAGTGTTTTCACATTATATTCAAGATATAATTTGTGAATGTTTTCTAACCTATTAGACATCGAATATAATGATCAAACTGATTATATTATGTTGTTTGAAGTTTGTTATTCATCAAATTAAAATGCCATTACCAAACTGACTAAACACAAAATTCCGAAAAGTACAAGACATTCGACACAAGGCTGTAATTTGGCAAGTATGGTCCTTGTAAGGATTTTACGAAAGGTCTGGATTAAGGGGGTGAAAAAGGGTTGAAAATATCTACGAAAGTCCTATATTATTTAGGTTAGGGGCACGATATTAAAGTAAATAGTCTCAAATAAATAGACACTGTTAATTTAAATTGCAACATAAATTAATGGAGTAAAATAGGCGTTTGAAAATAGTGGCAACATGGGTCTTTGACGGCTCCATGTTGCCTCACCCCCGTTCCTCCGGAGAAAATGTAAAGGTATAGGGTTTTACCTTAAGCTTTACGAGGGCGAACACCTTCCCCATACCACATTTACCTTTAATCGGAATTTTCTAAGTTTGAATTACAAAGATACAATATTTTTATATATATAATAATAATAAAACGTAACATTAAAATTCTCAAAAAGGGCCTCTACGTGTTGAACCCTTGTCCCCGCGCAAGCCTTCTAAAGATCCGGGTTATAGTCCGTGTGGAGACACACATAATAATAATAATATCGCCAGACGAACACACTAACTATACGGTCCCACACTAAGCAACGCTTGTATTATGGGTACCGTACAGTATATAATACTTAGATAGATATTAATATAATATGTAAAATTACTAATAATACCGTTAATATTATTAACAGATCAACCCATTTGTTTTAACCTATATTTACTTGATAAACACAATAGTTCGGTAGGTAGCAACCCTAAGCCAGTTTCTTTAAATCCCAATAAACTGCAGATCCTACGAGATTAAGATTTCAGATTTTTAACACATGTCAAGTGGGACCTGAAGAATAATTTAATCTAAGAATTGAATCCTAATACGTGAAGAGTTAAGAAAAAAAAAATATTTACGAAAATAAGCTTAAATTCGCATTTCTATGTTATTTATAGAGCTAAAATTATAATATTCACTAGATAATAAAGGGAATTTATTCTTTTAAAATGTGGCATTTAAATCAATAATTAATATTAAACGCCTTTTAAACTACAGCTATTTCTATGTTATTTCTGATTTCCATAGATTTAATGAAAAAAAAATCATATCTCTGGATCTACGTACATTTGATCTGCGAGAGTTCTACTCATGCATTTGAAATCATTTAATCTATCGAATATAGGAATAAAAATTGGATGACCGCTTTTTAGGTCATTTTTCATACTGTGCGGCGGCGGATAAGATATCCAAGTCTATTTCATTGTTTTGACAAGCCGCCTATTGGTAAATTGTATCAATTTCAGCTGATACGTGTGTTTTCTATAGGAAATGGTTGAGTGCAACCACAACTAATTGGTTGCCAGTAAAATGTGGGTCAATCTCGGACAGCGCTCTAGTTTCTCAACGCCGAGTTACTTATCTCGTCGGGAACCGTTGCCAGCGGAACAACGCCAACTGTTTTATGTAACTTTGTTGTCGAAACGTGCTGTGAAATTGATAAGTTTGTTTTTGTGGCTGCGTAAAATTGCAAACAAATTGTGTGTTTTTTTTAATTGAATTTGTAATAGATTTGAACTCGATTAGACACATAATCGTGTCCATATCTACATGATTTAAGGGCAAACTACGTCATTTGAATAGAAAAACACACACTTAAATTAATTGTTAAAACGATTCGTCGTTTAAATTGTTTAATAAAAACAGTACGTAGGTACATCACAGTCAACAAAACTTAAACAAATATAATTAAACCTAGATAACAGCTCCGTTGCAATCATTGGTACTGAACAGTCTCGGCTGGGCATTTACTTGCTGCCCTTCTTAAAACCCCAATGCTTATGTTCGTCATGGCCGCCCTTGTGGCCATGATCATTGTGATGATGATGATCTTCGTGATGTCCACCCTCCTCGTGGTGACCCTTATGGTCGTGATGATGACCGCCCTTCTCGTGGTGGCCCTTTTTACCGTGCTCATGGTCGTGATGACCGTGGTGATGGTGTCCCTTATGGAAGCCGCCGCCCTTCTTGTGTCCGTGGTCCTCGTGGTGACCGCCGTGGTGTTCGTGGTGGCCGCCCTCATGGTGGTGGTCATGGAAGTGTTTCTCCTTTTTGAATTCATCGTGTTTATGAACGCCGTGATGTCCTTTCGTGGAGTGTCCCTTATGATAATGACCTTCCTCCTTGTGACCGTGGCCTTTGTGGCCCTTCTCTCCATGGTGGTGCTCGTGATGATGTCCATCATCGTGATGATGGTGCTTCTTATGTCCGCCGTGCTCGTCGTGGTGCCCCTTGTGTCCCTCGTGGTGGTGGTGACCCTTCTTGCCGTGCTCGTGGTGGTGGTGTCCTTTGTATCCCTTGTGGCCCTTTTCGCCGTGGTCATGGTGATGGTCCTCGTGGTGCTCGTGGCCGCCGCCCTTGTCCCACTTGCCGCCGCCGCCGCCGCCGTGCTTCGTGGCCGCTACCTCCAGGTCTGCATCTCGCTTCTCCCGTGTCACCCTGCTGCTAACACACGCCAGCGCCGCGAAGGCTACGCAGCACACGAGCAAGCCCCTCATGTTTCCGGTGTGCCGATGTGGACAAAACAGCTGACTGATGCCCGTATTCGCGACCGTTAAGTTTTTATACCGGTAGCCCGATTTGTTGTTATTGTATGGAAATTGTGTAAAGCACAAGGTTGCAACTATGTGGCGGCGCGGGCGGCGGGGAGCGGGGGCGTTGCGCAGTGGAGCCCAGTGACTCAACATGAAAACAGCTCAACCAGCAAAAAATATGAAATATAATAACCACTGGTCGACATTGATTTCCTTTAACTCCCATAGCTGTTGACCCGTGAAGAAAAATCTACGAAATTTATACGGTCAAAAAAACAATGGCAAACTATTAGTAATGTTATAAATATTAGATTTATACTGATTGAAATGTATTTAGAACGTGTCCAAAAAATCGTGGAAGCACACCTTTTTAGCTCGATGAAAAATAAATAACGCATGTGTAGGTATATCTACGGCATGCCCGAAACCCAGGAGTCCATGAGTGTAGTTTAGGATCACCGGTTGCGGTGACATATGACATTTTATTTCCCATCGATTATATACATATATTTAGCTAACATACCTACCAACAAGCATATTTTTATAAGTTGGTAGGTTTCACCGAACAAAATACTCCTAGTGGTTGTACACTTGCAGTATCTATTTAGTATAACTGGCTGTCACGGCGAACTACGTACCGCGTCAGAGTCAAATGTATGCGTAAAGGAATTACCTGTATTATTATTTGTTAAGTGATTTTTTACCATGTGTTAATAGTTATTCTGCTATTCGGGGCAGAGACATATTAAAATAAATCCAAGATATATAATAATCAGCCCACCTGTTCTTGAGTTATAAATGATGTAAAAAACACGACTTAGCGCCTATTATACACCTATATGTATAATGCAGTGTACCCATTTATATTTATAATAAACGGGAAATTAGCTCTGTGCCTAATCTAATCGTAATAGTTTTAACGTCATTGCTCATAGCGCAGCGGGAGATTTTTTCTTGCGGCATCGAAGTCTTTATTAAGTAAGTCGTACGATTAGTAAATGGGGAACTATTATGTGTATATCCAAATCCACTGGGTCGATGTTTACTGAAACTTGGTATGGTGTTAGATAGCATATGCACATAGGGCCAGGTCCGTATTTTTATGTACAACCATCTCGTCATCAGTCGCATTTGTTTTTCTATGTTATTGCAATTACAATTAAAAAATACTTGTGGAATTTCCTAGATAATACCTACTATATACGTGCTCTGGATCTAATCTACTAAGTACTTGCTTTACCCGCGGCTCGGATTAAAATCAGCCTTAGTGTAATTACACACTACGGACCAAATTCAAACTAGCTCAGGTCGATTTTGTGTTATTTTATTCGTTACCTACTATGACACTTATTATCATTGCTAGTAGTTTGTAGGTAATGGACCATTTTTCAAGTGAATTGCGTTCGCTATCGCTGATTCCAAAATGAATGTCAATCCCAAAGAGCATAAAACGACGCCTATATTTTATTCCAGAGTATAATATGCTAGCCTTATTACTAAATCTCATTCAAATCTGTTTAACCGTTCTTACGTGGTACTTGTCTGAGTACGTTTGTTAATTTTTAAGTTTTTACAAACTAACAAACGAACACACGTTCACATTCATATAGTAGTGAGGATAAGGATTATCTTTGCAATCATAATTTCAACTTTTATAATTTCTATCATTATTAGTGATAAGTATACAAATCAAAGGATATTATTGAGAACTTATTCAGAACAACCTCGCTCTGCCCCCTTTCCTTCCGATTTCATGTAATAGTAGGTATATCAGTGTCGTCAGAACGGTCGCGGGTCACGAGTTTATTTCAAAACTCGTTTGTAAAATGTCTGTCTTGATTGTGTGCTTTCGAATTAGTACAAAAAACTAACTAGTGAGTAGGTACGTACCCACTTACTGTTATCTACACTGATTTTCACCTTTAATGTTTAGTTCGTAGCTATCAAACAGCTGATAAATGAATAACGGGAAGCACAAAAAGTCCAATGATTTTTGCTTAATTTATTGATACAATCCTCAACAACAATTACATGAGCACTACAAGATGCCATATGGTTAATAATTTTAATCTAAATACCTATTAAATTTTAACTAAATATATTTTAATCGTAAAGTACTTTTATAATAAATCACAATATATACCAACTTTTAGTTGACAAAATTATTTAACTAAAGGAACAATCTAAATATCTTTTGTAGAAACGCACAATTAGTGTTTCACACCCTGCAATCGTAATATAGGTATCATCAATTCAGTCCTAATTGCGGTTATATAACACGAGCCTAATATAATGAATTATGTTGCGTAGTCTTCAATTCAGCATTTTCAAAGCACGAAAGGTTCACAATGATGACGCCATATTTAAGATAAAATATTATGACCTAGAATCAGCCGTTTGCTGTAGACTCTAGACCATTGCCAAGAAACAAAAAAAATACGTTCAGTATTCTTTTTACCACAAAGAATTTCATACACAAATCAGCACAGGGTTGCCGTTGAATTGACTGCATTGATTGACTGACTATAAAAACAAACTCGGAATACAGCATAACCATTTTTGACTTCATATTACTGAAATATCATTATATTCATTGAACTATTACCAAAACCGTAATTAGAACAACTTGCACACCAAACGTAAAACGTAATACTATCACCACAGAATACACGAACGATTTGTCTAATTTGCAACTTGCATATTCGTACCACATTATACACACTAAAATATCATTATAACTTCGATTGTTACTGTTTCATATGAATTCATGTCAAATTAAAATAAAAACAACCTACCCTATATTATATTAGTATCCAAAAATACATCTATTGCAAACATTTGGTTTAATATTACACTTTTTTTGAAGTATTCTTGTTAATATGATACTAATAAAACGCGTTTTACATCGAGTGAATCCCAAATATTTACGATAGGCGGCAATTTATTTTTAATGCCGACATCTTTAATATTTTTATAACTCGTAAATATGTATGTTGCCCAAGAATAGTCAGCATTACGCCTATTTCCTAGGCGATTTATAAAAATATAACATATTCTCGGAATTATAAAGGGTAGTTCCTAAGACTGCGAACACGAAGAATGACATCGGTAGTAGTCACCATTGCATGGAAGAAATGAACATTACACGTCTCAAAAATAAGAGCAAACTAGAATATCAAGATAAATTCCAATGATAATTTCTATTACTATATTGAATAAAAAGAAAGTTCACAAAAATACGGTGCTAAATTCGGAACATCAAAATAAGCTGACGCTGACTATAAATAACTAACTTCCTATAAGGTACCTTACATGAATTATATCTAAATCTGTTAGATCATTGAAGATAATCATTATCTGTAGGATACATACTATATTCTCACGCGTTTAGCATTCTTTACGAATGAGCCTACTGATATTTGAATATATATAATTAAAAACGTAATTATGCTAATGTTATGAATCCGTAGGCAAAGTGCATTAGTAACAATAGTGTGTAAACGTCGTTTTAAAATGGTCTGGTACCAATCGCAAATCGCGAAACGAAATTAAACAATCTAGTTGAGATGGAACCCGCGCTCGTTGGTCGCGGCGAGCAGCCTCTCTCGCAGGACTTCCTTGCACGAGTACTCCGGCAGTTTCAGGTAGTGAACGCATGTATTCACTGATGGATAAGACCCATCGCCGGCATCCACCTAGAAACATCCATTATTTAATACCTACCATCTCACATTTTATCCTAATTTGCCCAACTGGTCAATATTATATGGGCTAGATGTGCCCGCAGTATTGAACGCGTGTATTTGACCAGCCCGTGGGAATCCATTTATGTTCCAGGATAAAAATCCAAGAATGGTTATTTTATTGTAAACTATTACAATGGCACGATTCATTAAAATCGATCAAGTAGTTTTTGTTATATAGTTTTTTATCCTTCCCATCCAATTACCGAGATCAAACGATTTCTAGTCAAAAACTATGAACAGTTAGACTTAAAAAATTTGATTCCTTAAATTTACTAGTGTCAAGGGAAGTTTCCAGTACCTTTCGTACGACAGTCAGCCTGGGGTGCAGGTTGGCGAGCCCGCCGGGCGGCAGGCTGCTGCAGCCGGTCGCGAACTGTAGGAACGCCTTGCGCTCGTGGAGAGACATCTCCACTAGGACGTCCACGAGACGCAGGAAACCGGGACTATATAAAAAAACATATGATTTTTTAGGAAATACAATGATAGGAAGATACCTTAGGAAATGTTATTACTCATTCGTATTTAATTTTATCAAAGTTTGTGTCTGTCAAATTCGCAGTACACGATAATGGGATTTATCCACTCATTTATACTAGGTTTATATTTGTTTTTTTTTTCGGACACAAGTTCACATCCTTCTCGTGATAAACTTCAGAACTATCACAAAGTGCATAAACATACGGTTTATTTTCCAAGTAATTCTTCATTTGATAGTGCTATAGGAAGATGAGTGTAGTATTGTACTTGTGGGAAATTGAATCTACTTTGAACAAGTTATTTTTAAAAAGTATTTTGTTTTGTTAGTTTCTGTAATTATTAGAGTCGATCTGATACACTGAAATCGCTTTTTCCTTCCGTCATCCAAACTAAGGTATGGTCAAGAAGGGTACCTGTCGCGCGTGTACCCGAGCTTGGGCTCGGTGTACTGCAGCAGATGGTCGCGCGTCCAGTCGGGCCCGCGCTCGCCGCACACCAGCAGGCGCAGCTCGGCGGCGCAGAAGGCGCGCAGGCGGCGCGGCGGGAACACGCGCGCGAAGCCGCGCCGGAACGCGCCCGTCTGCCGCCGCACGCCCTCGCGGCACGCCCAGCGCGCGCTCGCCTCCGCGTACGAGCGCGCGTTGTGCGCACCCACCTGCACACGCACACACACACACCGGCTAGAGCTCCGGTCGCAACACAGACATGTACTTAACAAACAGACAAATACCAGTGAGACTCATATACAGGGTCCTACGTAGCTTCGTAACGAAAACGATACCATGGAATCAAATCTTGTTTCTGGACCCCCCTAGAGTCAGAATGTTCCGTCCGTTAGACATAAAATTGCAATGCAAATTAAAATTCAATACGTTCGAGTACGCTTGCAACCCCCGCTGAGCAACCATGGAGATTTTTGCCCGTTCTCCATAGGACGGCATTCCGAACGGGTGGTAAAGTTAAAAAATATTCTGATTCGGAGTAAGTTCAGTTAACTGGCTGGAAATAAGAGTGCATAATACGCCGCCGGGGCGGTCGGCAAGTGTGTCGCACCTCGATATGTTCTCCGTTGTCGCAGAGCGGCTGCACGGCGAGGCGCGGGTCGGCGTGCGGCGCCGCGTACGTCATGCACAGCGCCAGCTGCTCGAACGTGGCGCCTTCCACCGTCAGCGCGCTCACCCGCCGCGCCGCCTCGTCACCATCGATGCCGGGTTCTCGCATTATACTTTCATATTCTTCCGCAGCCCTCAGCACGCTCTGCAGGAACCTAACACGGCGAGGGACAATTTTGAGCATCGTTAGCTGCTACGACGCTGAAATACTGCGAAGCATAGATGTTCTCCCTCCACGTGTAAAAATCTCACCTGTGTCTTATAGGATCGATTTCTTCTAAAACATCGTTGGTTAACTCTTCGCCGCACATAATTCGCAGGAAAGGCTCCGATAGAGGCAGATCGACGAGGCGACCGTCTTGCAAAACCTGTGATAGGACACA
This sequence comes from Pheosia tremula, assembly GCA_905333125.1. Taxonomy (NCBI): domain Eukaryota; kingdom Metazoa; phylum Arthropoda; class Insecta; order Lepidoptera; family Notodontidae; genus Pheosia; species Pheosia tremula. The sequence continues at coordinate 4,103,533 of HG995404.1, read as the reverse complement.
GCTTCAGTAATTAATTATTATATAAACATTTGACTTAATTTAATATGAAGACAATATTCTAGTGTATATTTGGAGATAAAAGAAAAACCAGTAACGCACCTTAGCTAAAAATACTCCTAGGAACCAGAAATATTTGCAAACTGTATCACAGATGGGTGAGTCTTGTGGAAGAGGCGCCGGGAAGAGTCCGCTGGCGTGCGTCACGTAGTAGCCCGGAGGTTTTTCTATAAATAACAATTATACGTTATACTACCACAACATTTTGCTCCAAAGCGGAATTTTTGCCACTTTTATGAAAAAAAATCTAATAAGTGTACTACTCAGAGCTCAATAACTTCACAAACATATAGTTTTTCACAAATTTAGGACCAACTAGTATTTAAACTCTCGTTGGTGCCTTACACCTGGACTTAGTCCAGCTGTAAGAGTCTTGCTTCTGTGGAAATTTGTCTACCAGATCTTTTTTGTTTCCCGCTTTGCAATGGAGGAAAGTGCATAATTTTCTTCCAACTTCCAACGGGTTCCAAGACAATTAACTTTATCCCGGGACTTGCCGAGGGTCAAACCTCGGGTGTCATCATTGGACTCCAATGTAGATCATGGCTTACAGGAGTAGCAGTGTTGGGAGTGTGCGGCGGGTCTAGTCCCATTTAAGAAAAAGCCAGTATGGTAAAAGCACTAGCAAGCGAGCGAGATTTATCACGCATTCCCCTCGGTTGCCACAGTTAAGTTGGTAACAAGGCGCAGTACCGCCGGGCAGCGCGAGATGCGTGTGGGCGGCGGCTGCGGCGGCGGCGGCGGCGGGGGCGGGCTGCGCGTCGGCCAGCCACATGCACAGGTCGGCTCGCTGTAGCTCGCACGCCACCAGCGCGTAGAACTCCAGCGTGGGGCCCAGCCCCGTGCCCTCCTCGCCCGCGAACTCCACCTCCAGCACCGACTTGCGCCCCGAGTGCACGCGCATCACCTGCAAGCAACACACACACACACCATCATAGCACGACTCCTCGCTATACGAGCACCCATCATTATATGTACTCCTACAGAATTCCGTATGTATTGACAGCCAATTTCGTGTATCGTTTGAAATTGACGGTCAATATTTACGGGAGATATTATATAATAGTATCTACGACATGGATCTAGCTAGGATAATATAAGCTATCATAGATTATATGAATGTAACGATTATTACAGATAATAAATAAGTGTTGACTAATGCACACATAAAGCGCCCAATAAATAAAAGAAGTTTGTAATTGTCATCTTAATCGTCACAATCTGCGTAGCGTAAAGGATAATAGAACCAAATGAATCACTTACGTCGACATACATTAATGATACGACCGTTTTTATCCGGCTAGTCCGTATTCAAGTCTTGAAGGCACTAACCTGCATAGCGGACCGAAGTAAGTCCGGCTGACGGGGTATCCGCACGCGTTCGTGACGCAGTCTTCCCATTCGGAACTCGGTCGCTTCCAGTTCAGCGCGTCTCGGAGACACTGTGTTACCAGCTCTAAAATAATAAATAAACAAAATAGCTCAGAAAAAATTGCGACATAACGATGATCGTCGGTATTGGCCAAGCGGTACTTACCTCTGTCTATCCAGCGCGCGATCGCGCTGAGCTTGTAACCAAACGATCGTCCGAGAAGTGCCGAACGCAGTACACGCGAAGAACATCTGCCGAGTCTCCAGAGGGAATAGGAACGGGCACCAATCGTTTAACTGTTGACACCTATAGAAAAAAAAAGTCCATTTGGATTATAACCTACCTCTATACCAAATTTCATTCAAATCAAAAATAATATATATGTAAAAGTAAGAATTAATTGATTTGCAAATTACTTATCGGAAGTAAATTGCTGTGAAATGCCAATGCAAATGGGCTAAAACTTGTTATAAATTTGGAAGTTAAAGTTTTTAGTATGTTTGGGATAGTTGGGAGGCAGCACATCGCCGTGGTAGTAGCAGCAGGTGTAGTACGTACCAGAGCGGCGTAGCGGCGGCGGCGAGCGTGAGCGGCTCCTGCAGCTGCTGGTGCAGCTTGTTGGTGAGCTTGGTGGACACGAAGGCGTCGGGCGGCAGCGCGGGCGCGGCGCTGCGCAGGCGCCGCAGCACGCGCACGCAGCACGTCGCCGTCGCGCCCTCCGCGCCCTCCGCGCCCGCTATACCGCGCTCTGGCAAACCGAACAAGCCATATGATAACCTGCCCTTCTTGTACACAAATTATAGTTTTTTTTAACTGGGACAGTATGACAAAAACCATGAGATTCGTTAGATATTTCATTTAAAAAATATATGGATGAATACACGCCAAAATCTCACCCGGATCACTAGGTTCGTCATCTTCGCTGTCACTGGATGAAGCGAAAGTTTCCATGCCTTCGATTTCTTTGTATGTCAATCTGCAACCAAAAAGATATTCGCTTATTTTACCTAATTATATTGAATCAAACCCATAATCGGCTTCGCAAATGGAAGATTAATGATCGCATATCTTGGGTATCATACAGCAATCATAATATATTGTGTACTCGGTATATACCCCCCTCGCATTGGCTTTGAGGACTAAAAAACGTATTTGTTTCAAGAGCCCTAATACCTAGTAAGTAAATTATACATAAATTAATTCATACGTTATTTCGTGAACTTTTTGGTAATCGTGATCAATTAACATATTATTTTTCAAATTAACTGCGTTGCCAAATCTTGAATCACTTGCTAGTATTGTATGGTTTGTATAGATAAACACATGTTGCACAAGTAACGTACGTGTAGGTGGTGTCGCGATGCGAGTCGTGCGCGGGCAGGCGCTGGTTGAGCGCGAGCACGGCGCGGTACAGCGTCCACGAGGGCCGCTCCAGCGGCAGCGCCGCGCCGCCCGCGCTCAGCACCAGCCGCAGCCCCGGCAGGCGCCCGCCGCCGCCGTTGCTGGCGTTGCTGGCGCTGTCACTGCCGCTGCCGCTGCCGGCCCCAGCGACGGCCTCTGTCACGCTCGCCTCCTCGCCGTCCGATGACTCGTTCAACGGTATTTCGAGATCTGTGTATCGAAATGATGCAATTTCTTCGTGATCCGGGTTGCCAGCCAATATTGTTATGATTGTGAAGTAGGGTTTGGCTGAAAATCAGCGCTGTACGGTAGTAGAGGCAGTAGAGGCAATTTCTTATTTTTTTATATAGAAATGATGCTCGTGTAGTAGCAGCAACAGACGAGATGAGGTGACAAGCGCTTCAGCTGGAACGCGTTGAATAAAGTTTTCTTCTGCCAAACCAGCGGTATCAGTATACAGTGAAGTTACAGTGAAGAAGTATACAGATAATACCTACATTTAATAATGTTTGTTTATGTTGAAAGTGAAATAGAACTGACCAACAGTTTGATTGAGATTCGTCCTGCCGGGGCGCGGGTCGAAGGCGGGTATGAGCGCGGAGAAGTGGCGCTTGAGCACGAAGTCGTCGTCCCAGGGCTTGCGCGCGCGGCCGGCCTGCGCGCCGCCGCCGCCGTTGCTGCGCACCGCCTCCAGCGCCTCCTCCTCCATCAGCGACAATAGATTCCTCGATACCTGAGCGCGGGCACCACAACACATTCAACAATCGTTCCCACTTGCTATATAAATGTGAGCCTATGTTGGTTGTATGTTTGAGAAAGGTAAACGCAAACGGAGCCTCAAACCTGATCACACAATAGTAAATCGCAATGGAATGAGATGAAAAATGACACTGTTAAGTGTTAGAAAAGGAACATTTACAAAATACGATACTATGGCCATTAGGTATGAGTCAATTATAATAACAGGCTTAGGAAATGTGGTATAGATAAAATATGGAGTGCCACTTTTTTATTTCAATTTTTTTTCCAAAGACGATGACGGCGCCGCGCATGTATAAGTTAGTAGCACCACCAATGTAGGTAAGTTAAGTGGTAACAAAATAGTACAGGTACATAAAATACTAAAGTATGATAGTCATACTATTTTCACTTTTAACAGTGTTTTACTCACCACCTCCTGGTAGGTCGGTTCATTCTCCTTATCGCTATCGAGAGCGTCGTCTGCTTCGTCATCGTCTTCCAACTCGGTAAGTAGCGCGGGTGCGCGGCACGACTCGAGAAAGTCTTCTAATGATACCTGAAGCAATTTTTACATGTTAAACTGCACAAGGTATTTGGTTCACCTATATATAACCAGTTGCTATATGTTACCTGTTCACTTTCACTGGAAGTCGAAGTGAGTGACAATGTGAGAGCGTTTTGTGCGTTAGGCGCGAGCGATGGGTAGCTTTGAGCCGCCGACAGAAGCCCGCCCGGGAAGTTGCTCGACAGAGCTAAGCGTACCAAACTGTAAATTAAAATGTATTAATTCTACTACAAAATAAGTGCAAATATTAGAAACAATATTGTAGATCAGTTAATAATCGTGTACCTAGGGAATAGGCTGGTTGAGTGGTTGGTGCGCGTGGCTCGCTGCGGGTTATTGCCGCGGCCAGCGCCAGAACCGCGTCCGACGCCCAATGACTCTAGTAGCCGTGCTGCACCCTGTATAAGACCATACTATACGCTTAAATAAGAATGGAACACTCGGAATGAAATTTTGCATTGTATACATAATACTAAAAAGGAATGGAAGAAGGGGGCGGGCGGCCTCTGCCTAGCAGTGGGCCAAAAATCATACAGTTAAAAGAGATGAACATTTAATAGAAAAATATTTATTCGACGTCGAATTCTGGTTCATTGATTTGATTTGGAAATTGCTTTTTCTTTAGGCAGAAAACGAAGAAATTTAGTTTCGGATTAAATAAATTACCTGTTGCGTCAAATCAGGTTCACTAGCGCTCATAGTCCCGGAGCCGGCACCCGACTGGCCGTCCTTCTTGTGATCGCCGTACTGGCCATCAGCACTGTCGTTGTCCTCGCACTGAAGACAATATTCACGAGATTAATTATAAAATAAAGGTAAATAAAATGATTACCTGCCTACTTTATATAATTCATTAATGATATAATTCATATAAAATACCAACATTACCCGCCTCTCCACTCGCGTTGGCATTGAGGATTAAATGCAGCTTTTGCGTCATGACACAGTATTGATATCTTGAATTTTACCCAAATTAGACGATTTAATGTGATTTTTGGTCAAACGTTTTATTTATAATCAACAATCCCAGAACATAACATGATTTTGAATTTCTTAAATAAATTGGATCCGCTTCAATATTGGAGGAACCAACCAACTCCCGAAACTACCCAGAACCACGGAAATACCCGAAGCTACCCCAAAATACATGAACCTACCCAAAACTACCATAAAACCACCAAAATATTAAAACATACCTGAAATACTCCACTCCCCGAAGACATTTAAAAAATACTCAAAACTAATCGTAACTACCCAACGCACCTGAAACTATCCGGATCTACCCAAAACGGATACTCGAAAAATACCCGAAACCATCCCGAAACGCTGTGTATATGGCACGAAACGCTGTGCATTCTTCTAATATTGACCAAACTATTATTTTACCCCATTTTGTGTTAGTATTTGTATTCGTAAAGTTGCCTTTATAGATGGATAATATGCCTTATATTATTTATCCAATTTTATTCAAATCTGTTCGGCTGTTTTGCATAATGCTCTACAGTCATCTAACAAACAGAAACGCTTTCATATTTATATAGTAGATAGGATACTGGGCTAACTAGTACCACAGAACGCTTGATCCGGGCAACATTATGAAATAAATTATTTTACATTCCAAGCTGTTACAAGCGGACGTAGTCAACAAAGGAACTCACATAATATTGCCTCAACATAAAATATATTAAGAAATCTATAATGTGATTAACAAACATAATAATGTAATAAGCTATTAGGTGTCGGGCGTGCGTTGTTGCTGTGTGTGTGCGTGTGAATGTGTGGTACCTGTATGTGCAGTCGGTTGGCGTTGTTGCGCAAGGTGTGCAGCAGGTCGGCGGGCAGCGCCAGCAGGTCGGCGGACAGCAGCGCGTTGGCGCTGTTGCGCGCCGCGTCGCCCTCGCTGTGGCGAGCGCCGCCCTCCGCCACCTGCGCCCACGCACCTTCCCCGTCAGCCGCACGCACCTACCGCGACACTACCCCTTCCTCCCCCTCAACTACTTACACCTCCCCACTGCCTACTAACCGATCCTATGCTCGAACGAATATAGCGTGCTTATCTAACTGCATTGCCCAGTACGACATCTATACGTATTATAACGGAGCCGTGTCTGTATGTAATAATATACTGGTGACTTGAAAACACTGGTTACATATAAAACTATGCTTGTACATGAGATTCAGATTATATTATAAACATAATTTATTCAAAAACTAAAATTCTATAAAATTACGGGTATTCCTGTATGAACGACTCTTTTCAGAATAGAAAGAATATTTCATAGAAAATTTGTCTGCACCGTTATGTGGGAAAAGTAATCAAACAATCTATCTAAAACTTGGGAAAATTTTAAATTTCAAACACACTTTTAATATCAGAGGACAGTGCTATTAAATGTTAATGAGTTAATATAAAGCTCTAATATATTAATGACATTAAAATACTTTAAGTTTAAGACAATAATTTCTAAACTAGGAATATAAACAACAAAAATATCTGATTTGAATGATATCCGTGTAGTGTGTGGTAGCGGTGCGGCAAAACATCACAAAGAATAATACACAAAATTATTACAATACAAACCTCTTGGCTATTTGCCTCCGGTACTGGCTCTTTGGCTGGATATGGCTTGGTTATGTCTGTGATACTCGTAGGCCCCATATCCATGTTTGTAAATGAAGTGTTGCCTAAGTCAGCCATGCAATTGTTGCTCTCTGCTCCGAGTGTTAGTGATTCGACTATTGTCGCGAGATCTGAAAGTTATAACAATGTCTATAACTAAAGATTCCATAAACATTACACTTTCAATCAGTATCGTAGGTTCTGGATGCTAGGTACAAAAGAAAGGATCTTCCGAAATACTATCCACAAGAGTATATATAAGAGACAGTAGGGGTAAAATATATCTAGTGCTTCGCGCGTACGAAATTAGTACGAAAATTTGTAGCTCATTAATAATATTATTGGAGTTCTTTCACTACATTTATTGGTAGCTCATTGCTAGTTTCTATGTAAGTACCTGTATTGATATGGTGTGTAGAGTTGTTAATGGCGGAGAGATCGGTTGCGTGCGTGCGCGGCCGCGACATGTTGCTCGCCATCTCTTCGCCTGATATGTTGTCGGCAGACGACGCTTGTTCCGTAGACGCCACTGACATCTGAACAAAACAAGCCTCATAATCTGATGGACAAACAATTAGTGACTTGACTATTGCTCCGTTCTTAATGGTAATACTATAGGGCGTATACATTACCACAATGACGAACAAAAAGGGTACAAAGCTACACAAACCCATAAGATAGTACACATAGCAAGCCTGTCAGCTGTCTTTTGTTTGCCAGTTTTTGTACAGCTCTATATATCTACTAAAACTATCAAAAGTTACTTATAGTATAAGTAAAAAGATGAGTACGACTATGATGTTTCGATATTTTCATAAAATCGCTTTGTAAAATAATTTTTCGCCAAATCGTAGTTTACGACCGCCTCTGTCACTCTGTTTGGAATCATGTTTACTTTTAGAAAAGAGCCTGTATAACATTTAGGAGGGTATTTGATTACCTGGTGGTCGATGGCCGTAGCGTCGGGCAGGCTCGGCGTGGAGTGGCTCTTGCGGCCCTGCTTGGCGCCCTCGCCGCCCGTCACGCCGCCGCTCACCACTTTGAGATCAAACTTGCCCTCCGCGCCCATGCGATACGAGTTGCGACCACCGTGGTCCCACCTAACGATCGAACAAGGCGAGTTTACAGACGAAGATAAACTGTGACACATTTTATATTTATGGGAATATATGTCTTTACGAAGACTTTTTTAAGTTTCTTAACCGCTATGGGGATATTAGATTGTTTCAAATATATATGACTTAGATTTAGGAAGTCATTTTTATATGATACCTAACGTAGTTAAGACTGTAATAAATGTAAGGATATCCACTATACCTTTATTACGAAGTTTCAATTTACTGGAATATTTTCAAGGAACTAATATAAGGCATATTCGAACCGTCGACTCACGGCAACTTGTCTATATGATGAAACCGCAAATGTCATCTATAGGAGACGAACATTGTAGACGGCCCCCGCTCCTGTCACCGATGTAGAGCAGCACGCGCGCGCCGCGACCAGCACCGATGTAAAGCACTAACCTGACGTCGACCCACCCGTTGTGCAGATCGGAGGTGACGGTGCCGAGCGCGGGGTGCGCGCCGTCCTGGTCGCGCCACTTCCAGTCCGAGCCGCGCACCACGCGCGCGCCCGCGCACACGCCGCGCGCGCACCGCGACCAGCGCCGAGCGCGCGCGCCACCGCCCCCGCCCCCGCCCCCGCCGCCGCCGCCGCCGCCGCCACCACACACCGCCGCGCCGCCGCCGCTGGAGCTGCCGCCGCACTGACGCGGCCCGCTCTCGCACACGCTTATCACCTGTCACCGAACACGCACCATGCCAAATTGTTCAAGTAATTTTATAGCGTCAATTACAAACCACAAACTCTACCCCTACTTTTTAAACGAGATAGTTTATAATTATAAAAAAATAAGATTTATACGGATTCCGACACGGGAAGTTAATAATTCAATGCATATGCATTGAATTATTAACTATATTTGAGAAATCTTAGGTTTTATAAGGTTAGCCTATTCAGGCAATTAGACTAACCTAAACTAATGTCCAAATCACTCCTTCTGCACCTACCTTGCCATAAATCTCAAGGCCGGAGAGCGATAAATAATGGCTTTGTCCGCTGGCGTTTTTGCCATTCTGTTGTATACGCAGGTAGCGGTATGCTGCGTCCGCGCGTACTCGCCACGTGGCCGTACTGCCCGGTTCCTGCAGGGCTTGCTCGTCGCTGTGTGACAGCAGGGTGTTCCATGTTACACCGTCTGTAGACATCTAGGTGGGGCGAATACATACCACGATAACATCAACCATATGCAATACGAATATATTATATTCAATTAAGGATAATTGCGATGTTCCTATGAATCACGTAGATAAAATACTCTGCTTTTCGCCAAGGAATAAACAGAAAAGTACAATGTTCAGAGATTAAAACATATGAACTCACTTGAAACAGCCAATTCCTTAGAGCTGATCGCCCATAGCCGCGAGCATGACGCAATGTGTACGCCGACGGTACAATATTCAGTCCCAGATCCAAAGCTATGAAAGCACGTCTATCATCATTTGTATGGACGTTCAACGGCTCGGGTGACCTCGACAAGGCATCTTCGGCGCGACCGTACGGCAGCTGCCTCCCGTCGGAAGACCACACGCTGACGAGTCCGTGGGCACCGGGGTTGACCCATTCACAAGTACCCCCGTTACTACCAATGAAATATAGCACGCCATTTTCGTCGAAGTCGTGCTAAAAATGAAGTTACAATTCAAGACATGCCTAAATTATTTGAAGTTATAAACCATTATGGCATTACAAGGCATTTTCAGAAATTCCTTTGTAAATGGAATAAAACAATCTATGAATTTTGGTGATAACTTTCACGCCTAATAAACTGAAATAGCCTCCCCATTTCAGTGTGTATTTGTAAAACGAAAAGATATATGGGGAAAAGTGAAATTTGTCAGAAACTAATAGATAAACAATGAAGATTGACATTATATAGCCAATCATAAAGGATACTTGTAAAAAATGTATACTGGTAAAGGTGACTGGACAAGTAAAGGAATCTCCTGTACCCTATCCCCTGTGTAATATAGTCGTACCAAAGGAACATCCGCAGATATAAAATCGCAGGCACACATATACACTTATAGTTAAGTAGTACTACGAATATGACACCCATTTTAAAATCAAAGATTGCGCAATTCATACCCCCTTTGCAAAAAATGCATTAGCAACATGTCAACAAACTATTGTAACCTTCAATGACCTTTCAATTAACTGTTACTTACATCATACGTGAAGACAACTGGAGCTTCTGACTTTATCTTCTGCACGAAGTTGAAAGTGGTACGCTCCATGTCGTACCACTGGCGGGCGACGGACTTAGCCAAGAACCGCTCCAGCTGGCGCACCGTCGTCAACGCCTCGACCCTCAGGTTCCGACCAGCGTTATTGCCGTTGTTGCTAGTACTGTCTTCCGCAGAGTCCTCGTTCGCGCGTTCCACTCGCAGTCTGTAAGCAAGGCGGGGGGTTAATATTTGTTCAGGAAAACCTACGAAGAGAAGGAGATTGCAACCAAATAGGTCAAGTTTATGGCAGGTGTAGACTGGCATTGGTTCATATCACCTGACTTCCTCCTTGTTTCAGATGGCATGTTAGGCATGTTCAACCCATGCTGCCTGGTGTCAGAAAATATGTTCTATAGCCCCGGATGCCCACGCCCGTCACGCTTGCACAGAATACGTACCGAATGCGCTTGGTGAGGTGATGCAGCGTGCCGGCGGGCGGCGGCGGCGCGTCGCCGGCGGGCGCGTGCACGGGCAGCCGCTCCACGCTCTCCAGCACGGCCACCAGGCGCGCCGCCACCGCGCCGCCCGCGCCGCCCGGCCCCGACACCCACTCGCGCACGATACGCTCGCGCTCCGCGACCGCGCCTACGCCGTCTGCAACACACGAACGCGCGATTATAACTACCTACATTTGCGAACGCAACGAAAATTTCGGAGTAATTATTTTGGTCAATATAAAAGAAAACACTTTATTCAATGTAGAGTGCGCCGCCAGTAGGATTACGACAAATAATATTCCATTGTGTGCATTTTGTAATCAGTCAATTTGTTTAGACTAGGTGAGTAACAGGTTGTTTCTCGGTATATGTTGGTTATTGTGTTTTTTCTTGTCAATAAGTTAGTAACAAATATTTTCGGGTATTTTCGGATAGTTTACAGTATTTGGGGTAGGTACATTATTTTACAGTAGTTTCAGGTATTTTCGGTTAGTTTTGTGAATTTCGAGTATTTAAGGTAATTTTGGTACTTTCGGGGGTAGTTTCGGTCGCCTCGGGTATTTTCGGATAGTTTCAAGTATTTCGGGTAATTTCGGTATGTTCCGGGCACTTCGAGTATTTTTGGATAGTTTCGGACAGTTTCAGGAATTTTGAAGTAGGTCTGGGTATTTAAGGTTGGTTAGGGCATTTCGGGGTAGTTTTCGATAGTTATTTTGAGTAGTTTCGCCGTACTTTGATTACAATTTATATCAAATTAGATGTTTGTATTTTGAAGAAAACTCAAAAAGATTACAATTTGATATCATTTTACCTTCACTCGTGCACGTTTATCAACATACAATGGTGAATATCCCACAATTATGGTACATTATTATCTATGATATACATTTTTAGGAAAAAACAAAATTCATAACTTCACTCTTCAACTTTCCGCCAAAAGGCGCGCGGACACGCGAGTGGAGCCGCGGCTCAATCCAGCCAGGATTAGTTAAATAACGCGATAAACCTCGCCACCCTGAGATGTGCACATGACATTCGATCTTATGATAGTAAAGGAATTTATTGGCTGACCTTATTGGTGATTTCATTCATAAAATATATGTGGAAAATAAGTCACGTACCATTAGCTTGCGGCGAAAGCACTTGCAATAAAGAAGGCGCGAGGCCGGACGATTGGAGTTCATAGGCGGAGAGTAGCTCATCCCCGCACAGGAGTTCCGTCAGTTGATCCAGCGATTCACGCAATTCTGGCTGCCAATCATCTGTACGAATATCGCAAATGTGGATTACATTGGGAGCGATTGTTCGGAAATTGTTTTAATGCTTTGAAAAGCTGTGCTTACCTGAAGGTTGTGTAGCGATACGTTGTATGCGCGCCAGTAAGGCCCTTAGACGAGCGACGGGCGGGCGAGGTTGGCGTGTGGCTGCACTCGCTAGGTGGCGGGTGTACAAGGCACGAGCACGCTCGCACACCTGGTCAAACAACCAGACAAAGTCAGCTAGGTTAGGTTTCCATCATATAGAACACGACTGTAAACGGTTTCATGTGATATGGAAGAAGCAAATATAAACAAAAAAACATGTAGACATTCTTTTCATCGACTAACCTGTGCTTTCAATGCTTCAGTCTTGGCCGAAAGTCTAGATCGCGTCTGATTAGGAACCGTGGCATTATTTGTCGCCGTTGGTCGGCGATCCGACCAACCGCTTGCCAACTCCGGACCTAAAAACCATTTGTAGTGGCGTAAAAATCGATAATTCTATACTAATATTGTTCTTCTTCATCTATGTATGTTTGTAATCTCTGAGCCTACTGATCCGATCCTGAGATTCTTCACTGATAGAAGGCTACAAGTATTTGGTATCAAGGTGGCGATCAAAACCTTGTCATTACTAGTACAAATGCAAAAGTGTGTGTAATTGTGTTTGAGGATCGTGTAACCACGACACAATGGATTTACAAATATTTTTCATGCATTTCTTTATCTGTAGTGTGTGCAAGGAAAAGTTGTGCGTTTAACGCAGGAATGTATTTGCAACTGGACGACATAAATAGAAACGTTGGCTACTTTAACACAAGGGTATAGTGTGAATAAACATATAGGCTACTTTTGATCCCCATAGTCAGAAATAAGTTCATCATGTTCTAAAACTCTTACCCAAAAATGTTTCAGCAGTGAACGAATGTTTAGTGCCCCTATTTGATTCGAATATGAACCCAGGTAAATCTTCCCTGAGTGTTGTGGTTTGCTGCTGACCATCTGTGTTGTGGATTTGCAGTTCCTTTTCCCTAAAAAATATAACATTTAATAAACCGATTCAGGATTGGTCAAACACATTTGAACACTTGAAAAGTTAGTCTTACTTTTTACATGACAATGCCCAATTTCCGATTATCAGCTTAGCAGGTCCTGGTTTAGAGAGAATTGGTTGAGGCACGGAATTTTTGACGGAGGCCCTCGCCCTTTGTAGTTTGTCGACAAATTCACCACGATTTTCTGAAAAGATTGAATGCAACACATTTAGACATTCCTTGAGTGTCAGGGTCGAACTAGCGCAGAGTCGAAGCGCTAATATTTGGGAAATTTTATTTTGCCTGCTCTCAATTAAGTTAAATAAATACATAGGCATTTCGTATCACAAATAGACATAACTAGTCATCAAACTACATGAAATAAATGAGAAATAGTTACATAGCACGCAAAACTGATAGCTATTCGGGCTTTAAGGTTCTTTAATGGCATCGAAAAGCCGAAAGACGTAGCGTAGGACAACAAGAGAGATCCATGTAGCCACACGCGTCCCAAGAAGCTGATGTATGGGAGAGGCAGCGGCCTATGACCAGTGGAGGACTTCAGTTTGCCGGTTGGATATGTGTGTGTGGGTAGGTACCGGTATTGTCGGTCTGGTGCTCGGGGCTGCCGCTGGAGTACATGGTGGCGAGCTTGCCGTCGAGCAGGAAGCGGAACCAGCCGTTGCTGCCGGTGCTGAGCTCGAGCGCGGCCGCGTCGCCCCACACGTAGAGCGCGTCGCGGCCGCGGCACAGCGCCCACTCGCCCCACGAGTACGCCACGCCGCCCGCCAGGCACGACGCGTCCTCGCTGCAGCCTGCCGCAACCAACCAGTGGGAAACGTTCGCCATTTATTCTCATTTAAAAAAAAATACAACCGAATTGAGAACCTTCTATTTTTTGAAGTCGGTTAAAAAAGAAACAGTTTTCCCTCGCTCCGAAAACATACGAGGCACACCGAGAACGAGACGCATGCAGGCACGCTTCTATGTCCTTGATATTTTCTCGCTTGCATGAATAGATGTCGGTATTTTCAGCATTAGACAACGACTACAACGAGAGAATCTCGTCTCTCGTTGTCAGTAGAGGTATCAGGAGAGCAGATAAGGATTCATCTTTCTTGTTAACAGCTGCCGCTTCGACATTCATTTCGCAACAGTTAGTACGTTACTGAGAAAAACCATGATTTACTGAGTACTGACGGCTAGTGTTTAGTTTAGTTTCATTTTCAGTGCACACTGAAATAGCAGTGTAAAACGAGCTAAATTATGCCCTCAATAAAAGTTGCTTATCAGATGAGGCGCGTCAATTTCGTTAGACGTCATCATATGGAGGTCTCGTGATTTTTTTTTATTATAAATAATACATGTTATGATATTAAGCGCATGACCTCACCTGAGAGGCTGGTGTTTTCGCTATCCGAAGCGATAAACTGTGCGGGTGTAGCGGCCAGCGTCTCGACCTTGCTGAACACGCCGAGCCGTGCAAACTGCTCCAAATAAATGTCGGAAGCCTTCACCATCAATTCGTCGGCGATGCCGAGCACGATCAAATGTCCGTCGTCGTCATCCTATACAATAAAAATAAAATTAAATACACTTAGCAATACGTTTGTAAAGAGGCAAGAATATTACTAAAGAGCAGTAAATAATTTTTTCAAATCTCCCGAATGTAGCTATAGTATACGAATAAAGCTCTGTACCAAATTGTATAAAAAACAATCATTATTTTATAGACCACACCTACACTATGAACACTCGGGTTTTTTAAACGAAATCTTTTACATCTTCTTCGGAAAATTGCCCGAGCTGCGAATTCCACCATATTCCCACGAACAACATTTTAAAGCAAAAATAATACTTTACTTTAGTAATACGAGTGCAAACGTAATATAAGAGGAGGCTAATTATTAATCTACTTTGTAGCTTCAAAGTAATTCCTTATGCGAAATCAATTTTAAAATAATCAAAAAATACTGTTTGATTTGATCATACAGCATGAGACAAATTGGTACCATGTTATAGACTTTGACATTAAAAATGAGCAGATTCTTATTTAGATATTAGAATAGTATAGATATATTAATTACATACATCAACACTCGTTGACAAATTAAAAATCAACCCATATCAATACACTAGTTGCTATTAGAATTATGTTGAAATGTAATAATGTATCAGTAGGTAGTATTGGATAATATAGAAAACGGGCACACAAATGTATATTAAAACACGAAGATAAAAAACAAACACAGAGAGGATAGTATGTGCAAGTAAATTTCGATGGTGTGATGTCTATACATAAAATGTGGATGCATTTGAAGAGTAACATGGTAATGTCAACAAGATCTGAACATCAGTATCGAGTGAGCGCTTCATTAGTAGTTTCATGTGGAAGTTTAATGAACATGAATACTATCTATTACGTATTATAGCTGTTTCAAGCCGAGCAAACCTGACGACATCATAGAACGGATCCTATCAAGTAAATCTTGCGATCCGTCCGTCGATATCGTCAGCGCTGATTGAATTTAGCTCTAAAATGTGTTTTAAAGTTTTTCACCACAAAACATTGATTACAAGTTAATATGTCCACAAAAACTGCCAAAGAATTAAAACAGGTGGGAAAATGCAATTTTAAAGGCGGCGCGGCGGGGCGGGGTGGGGCGGGGATCATCACACCATCGGAACGTTACCGCGGGCGGGCGGATATAGCGGCTGCGCAGCCACCGCGGCGGCGCGCGCCGGCCCGCGCTCGCCTCGCCCTGATCACACATAACAACTATAGTCCACGCCATTTTCATTTCCGACATTCATTACGTAGGTATTCACTACTCACATCGAAAGATTAAACCCCAAAAACATATAAATTTTAATTCATTTACAAAGCATATCACAGAAGAAGTGCCTGGTCATGTTATTGTAATTGACTAACGTTTCTTTATATTTAGGGTTTTATATTTGCATAATATTAAGTCATTGTATACGGGTAGCGGTGGGCGGCACGTGGTGGTCGCGGGCGGGTGTACTCACGGCGTTGTCGAGCACGGCGGCGACGAGCTGCGTGATGTGCGCGGCGGCGGCGGGGCGCGACAGCGCGCGCAGCAGGCGCGGCGGCGCGTAGTGCACCATCTTGCGCACCAGCGACAGGCACGCGCGCCGCACGCCGCCGCCGCCCGCGCCCAGGTAGCGCGCGCAGAACACCGGCACCAGCCGTCTGTACACAACACATACAACCTACATATCTCTTCTTTTAAAAAAATAGAGAAACCACGGAATTTCTTGCCCGTTCTTCTCCATAGGAACTGCATTCCGAACGGGTGGTAAAGTAGTAGCATAATATTTTTGTAACTTTGACGATTCATAAGTACTGTACATAATGGTCTATGTGAATAAAAAATATTCTGATTCTGATTCTGACGTGATTATACATATTAACGCGTCGCACAAACATATCTAACCTACCTATTTTCCACAATTCTTCTCATTTAGCGCAGACAATTGTATGATCGATTTAAGGGGGATTGATGCTACACCACAAGTATAAATAACCCATCAAAACGATAGTCTTTCATGATATTTGATATGGTGATAAATTATAACCCGTTAATTTTTATTGTTCCTATAAATACTCCGATGTGTACCATAGTTAAGTAGTAGCGATGAAAATATAACGCACCACCGTGATGTACCCAACACATTTCTCTGCCGAGCTGTGGCAAGCTCGATGTGCCATACTGGGATAAAAAATAAATGTTGTAGTATGCCTTAGCTCAGCCATAGGGCGCAATGTAACATGAATGTGTATTTAGATTGGACTGACACAAATCCGTGTTTATATATGACACGATATATCAAAATCACCTATAAATAATGAATGTAATATAATAATACAAAATTTTGATACGAAATATTCATATCTTCTGTGGAAGTGCCGTCGAAATTACTCAGCAATTTTCGTGCGGTTTTAAGAGTTTTAGCTAAAGGATTTAAGTGTTCCCGCCACTATGACCTTAAATAATTGTAAATACCTATCATAAATAAGATAAAACTCACTCAAGATACACAGCGGCCATCTCCTTGTCGCCTGTTTCTGGGAAATCTTCATCGTTGGAAGGCGACGGCGTATCATGACTGCCAACGACTAGCCACTCGCCTGGGCACTGTAGTATAGCCGCCACTTCCCTATGTCCTGGGGACACAAATAACTAAGTTATGGCATCTAAAAGAGACATGATTTTATCAATTGTTAGTCCATTTTTTTTTTCAATGGATGGACACAGGACTCCCCTAATTGCGAAAGGGATTAAGACTATAGTGCACCCTGATTGAATTACAGGCCAGACCAGTGAACAATATTTTTATCTATGTAACGTACCTTGATCGTGTCGTTCTCTCGCTTTATCGAGCGGCGTTTTGCCATCCTCATCGCGTAGATCCGCATTGGCACCGTATCGCAGCAACACCTTGGCGATGGCCGGCCTACCGAAACAGGCCGCGTAGTGCAGAGAAGAACTGCGTTGTCCACGGTTTACATCGGCGCCTGAAATCATTCACAATTTTTTTTATTACCCCGAAACATTGGCCAGCCACGTAACCCATAATTAGTCTGCCACTAACCTTTCTCACAAAGGAACTCGACCATTTCCCTGGTGCCGAACGCTGCGGCCCAGTTGAGGAGCGTCTGGCCGACGTCGTCGGTGAAGTTGACGTCGACGGCGCCGCTGGAGACGGCGGCGAGCAGCGCGTCGGTGTCCTTGCCGCGGATGCAGTCGATGAGCTGGCGGTGCGACTTGTCGCCGCGCAGCCCGCCCGCGCCGCCCGCCGCGCCGCCCGCGCCCCCGCCCGCGCCCGCCCCGCTCGACCCCTCGCCGCCGGCGCCGCCCACGGTGCTCGAGGCCGACGTGGAGCTGCCGTTGCGGGACGAACCGCTGGTAACGATAATTGAGAAAGATCACTATTTATATGTTCAACAGTTTAAATCTTATTTTTCATACAGTCAAACACCCTATTAATTAGAATTCATTCAATTTCTGCATTGAGTCGCATTAATAGATCGCGGTAAGCTTCCGGCTCTCACTTCTGTATAGCATGTCGTCCCTCGCAAAGTAGCACGAGCAATAAGTCCACGAGCCGCATGCACTCGAGGCACCAGCGCTCGTCGGCTTGAACCGCGGCCTCCACTGCCGAGCATAACTCTAGACGAACGAGATCCTGAAATAAAAGTTAGCGTCAATATAGCAGCCTGGTACTTATCGTATAATATATATATCGAAGGCGTCTCTTCAATACTCAATTGTTCAAAAAGTATAGTAGAGTAGGTACATTACTAACATGTGTAATTTGTGCCGAACCACGGCACAAAGTAGACAGCAAGCTGACCGTGGTAGACACTGATGGGGCCGAGCATTTATCATCCCCACTTTCAGTGCTACCCAATCGGCGAACAAGTTCTTCAATCAACCCTGTAAAAAAGCGTCAAAGATTTATTGAACGATTTTAACACCTCTGCTCACTTAATAATAATCCATAGAGCAGTTTTGTTCTCTCATTATTTTATAACACACATATACCCTTTGTAGGCAAACCGTAAATAACGATGTGCGCTACACATTTACGGCCAAATTTGTGCGAGCTATTCTCTATTTATAACAGCATTACAAAGCAAAATTGTTAATGTAAATTTATTAAAAGTGTCGGGGCGAGTCTGTTTGGAATGATTATCTTTTAGTAAAAATAACAGAGGCATACAGTAGTAAAAATATTGTATGCCTGTTTGTGTTTCCAAACCAACAAGTATATATAAAATGGAATATATAAAAACAAACAAATCGTTGAGGAAGCCCGCACGACGTACCGTGTTCTGCGAGGGGGGCGGGGTCTGCGTGTGCGCGCGCGAACCGGTCCGCGAGCGACGCGAAGCAGCGCAGCGCCGCGTCGGCCACGCGAGCGTCGCTGTGCCGCAGCAGCGCCGACAGCGATGACACCGCGTCTCCCACGCGACCATCGCCCGGCTCCATTTTACCACACACCCTAAACACATTCAATACAATTTCTAGGTTTTTTTTTCTATACTTAACAATATCTTTACATGTTTCCCTAATACATAGTTTAGCTAAGACCATAACTACAATAAGGGCCTGTCTTATCAATTGTATGTGCCATCTGTCAGGTAAGCTGTAGGCATGGTAGCAAACGTTAATATGTGTTCTGTGTGTTTATGACCCTAACCTGGAGACCACAGCCATAGCTGAATGAAGTGTGTCCTTGTGCACAGATGTGCCATGGTGTGTGATAAAGTGCAACACGGCAGGTAAGCCACCACCCTCCCACACGGCACCGGCTTCCCTCGTGCACACCAGCTCCAGCACCTGGGGGTAAATAGACAAGTGTAAAACAATAGTCTTGTGAATACACCTTGAAATAAAACTTGCAGTATTTATGAAACTACTTACTTTGATACATTGCTCAGCCAGATCCTTGCTTGTGCGATTATTGGGATCAACAGTAAGCAATCTGCTGCAAATAGCTTTTACTGCTCCTTCAATTGCTACAATTCTTCTTGTACATTCAGCTATAAATAAAAACAATATGATTATTTCAAATCAAGATTCAATCAAGTAATTTTTTTATAGTAGCATAATAAATGCTTTTATGTCAATGTACTTCTCATACCTGAAACATCCAAGTAGTATGTAATAGCCCTGGCTGTCACTTCCAAAACATTGTCTGGTGCACATTCATCAAGGAATATTTTACACAATGCAGGAAGGAATGTTCTTGGAGGACAACTATAAAAAACATTAACAAAATAAATATTGCAATTTTGTACTATCTTTAAAATCAATAGTAGCAAGGCCAATAAAGCAACAAAGTTTAAAACGTAAACATTACCTTTCGAAACATCTGTCGACATTGTCTGACATGAGCAGCAGCATGCATAGTTGTTCAAGGGCTATGAGCTGCATATCCCGCTCATCCCCCTGGCCCGTCAGCAGCCATTCCAATAGTGTCTCTGGATCCACTTCCGCCATCTTTAAAAATTAAATTTCACTTTTAATAAAAATGGTGCTAAATACAATTTAGTTTAATACATTTAGTATTTTCAAATTTAGTTTGCATGTTTCTCTGTAACATTGGTGGTAATTCTACCGACAATGATTCATATTATTTCGTATTTTCTGTTAAGTTAGACTTAGCACCTGGAACAGATAGAATAAAGTTTGAGCTACAGTGAAACCACCTCTTTGATGCTATGCATGTTAGAATACATCCTAAAATGCATACCTACAAAAAAATATACAGCAACATACCTTTTCAGATAAGTGGCCCAGGTCACCTAAAACATATTTAAGTACTGTAATATGACAGATTATGGTGTTGTTTCATGTTAGGTACCTGGTTGGTTTAAAACTAAAAGTTATGTAGAGTATGAATAGTTAGTTAGGAATATCTATAACAATTAAATAAGTAATGAAAGAGTTGTAGGTTTCTTTTTCAATACAAACATATTCCTGTTAAAAAGAATGATGAGCTTAGATCTATGTAACCTGGCTTTGCCAAAACTACTATAGGATATTTAAACAACACAGTTAGTAATTGAAAAAAAATATATTATACAACCAATATTGTGTAAGATATGATTATTTAACTGGAGCATATTTTTGGAACATATAAGGTTGAAATGACCTAAATAAAATAGAAACATAAATGAATTTATAACTATGATATTTCATCATGAAATTGATTATATAACACTATGATTGCAAAAGAATCACCCAAAATATTTTAATTATTTACTTCAAGGCAGACAATACAAATTAGATCTTGTGTCTCAGGCTGGGTATGATAATGTGAATATAAATGGAGTCCAAATAGTTGTCAGGAATATTAACATAAATAATTAGATACCACACTAACAAACAAAACAAATAAAGGTAAACCTGTTGCACAAAAAACATTGTACCTAATGATCAAAAAATGGTGAAACTGGTTCAATGAACTTTATTCAACTGCACTATTTATAACCTCAGCTTTTATTATATTATTAACAGTTGTTATCATCATCTCACTCATGGAAACTGATTAACTTATGTAAAAGCATTTGAGAATGACTATTATTTAGTAGGTAAATTCATACCTGATGCTAAGTATATGTAGGTTACGGTATGAGTATGGGTAAATGCACAAAGCCTTTCTCTTTGGTCCTACAAAGTTAAAAATATAGTGTGCACGAATCATCCAAAGCTATTAAAAATATGTTAGCATAACAAACTCATAAGAAGAACTAAAAATATAAACATTGTTGAAACGAGCAATAATAAATAAATAGTTTTAGGACAAGAGTGAAGGTGATAATTTATTTCTTACTCTTACCACTTTTAATCAGTAGACACTAATCATTGAAATCAATTGCACCTCAATCTTTACCAACAAATAAATCTATGTTTTAAAAAGATAAAATTAACACCAAGTAATATTACAACGCAATATAAATCGCACAAGAATCTCTACGAAATCCTCTTGACATTAAAGTCATCAATCGCCATTTCCACAGATAATCTAACAAAGAGAATTTCTTACTTCATAGAAAAATAAAAAACTACAAGTTCTGGGCACGGAATCTTAAGATTGTGAGCAGTTTTTGATTTGATTTTGGAACAACCTAACTGCTCCTAGATTTGTCTTACGGTTACCTATTGCTTACCTTTTGGAAGGGCCATGCCACAAGATGAGGTAAGTTTGAATTCGGCCCAGGTAAACGCAAGACCCGAAAAAAATCGTTTAAAAGGGTTTCACAACATAACACAACGACGTAAACAGTGAATCACACCAATGTTTTTCATACACGAAGTTCATATTATTTTTAAATTTGGATTGAAAACGAGAAAACCATTGGGTAACCCCTTCATATGATAGTTACGTTATTAGGCCAGTCGTTCAATGGCTAAGAAAAAATTTAGAGAATCCCCCGGAATCCTGATGAATTGGAATCACCTTGTACTTGAACGACTTGTACGGGTCCTATTGCTAACAAAGAGAAATTTGTTCTCTTATTGGTCTGTGCGTAGAGAAAATAATGCTACGCTAAGGTTGCTAAGTAACAAAGACCATACACCAAATTCTTTCTAAGCTTGTGTTGGTTTTGCGAGCTTCTTCGAGCCGAGCAAAACACAAAACATAATTTATATCTACGATACATAAAACACGCCAATGTACTTTAGCATAAGCAACAACCAGATACTACCTAGCAAAGAAAACTACGTGAGACAAAGCTAGTCGAAGGTCTCAAAGGCACTACAGTTTGGTCAAAGAAGACAATGATATCAATACCAGAAATTGCTTCGCAATTGATTGACGAATTAACATCAGATGTTGGTGAGAACAATGATCGAACAATATTTCTTGTTGGAAGCAAGTCTGTGGTTAGTAAGCATTTACGCAACGGCGACGGTTACGTTTGAACTACTTATCAATAGTTTGAAGTTTTGAACCCTTGGTTCCATGGAACCCTAAAAAGATACTTATTGGCACGGGCATTTCGTCCACCGCCAAAAACCTTATTGGAGTTCAAGTTGATTACCTTAATGAGCAATGATGCGGCTCTGCGCATGTATGTACTCTGCATGCGCATAGACGGCATCTTTGCTTTATTCGATGCGACATGCGGCCTATATACTTTAACATAATTTCGTTACCAGGGAAAATCTACTCTTCTTTATAATTTTTTGGAGAAAACTGACGCACCGCGTGAAACATTAGTAATGGAATACTCATTCGGAAGGAAATCAAATCAGAAACAAGGAATCGATAAAACATTATGCCATATCTGGGAATATGGAGGACTTATAGCAACATTGAACACCATACTATCTTCAGTTCCTATCAGAGGAAAACATTTTTTCTGCATCATGGTAGACTTAAGCAACACAAAATGTATATGGGAAGTCCTAGAATCATGTGTTCATACAATGAATGATACATACTCAGGATCAGAAAAGATGCCAGAACTTATTATTATTGGTGGGAAATACGATATTTTTAAAAATTATGGTATGTGTACCTACTTATTTACCTACCCTGTTATAGGTTTAGAATACAAGTTTATTTGTAAGCGAACAGTATCACACAAGTTAGATAATAGTTCTTACGAAACAGTACTAGGTATCTATGAAAAATACGCTCACTGTGAAGTAGGTACCTACACGAGAAATCCCATCAATGGCTTATGGCGAATCTATCGTTTTTTTAAATACATGGTAAATTCTTATTACTTATTTTCAGATAGCGATATAAAAAAGTTGGTCTGCATCACCATTAGAAGCTTGGCCCTGCTTTACGGCGCTCACGTGTTATTTTACTCATCAAAGGAACCTCATTTAGTAAGAAGAGCCAAAGATATGTTGCAAAGTATTGGTTTCGGAAATTGTGTTCCTATCAAAGAAAAAAATACAAACTACACGAAACCATTATTTATATCTAAGGGTTCAGATTCTTGGGATGGTATTGGAATTGCTGCTTCTACAGTAGAGCAGGTAAGTATTATCAGGGACTTTACATGTCTGTTGCACCTGAACGGTACATGCCAGGCTGTAGAAAGACGTACTTAGCACACGAGCCTATGCGACAGTAACTAGGCACTCCAGGCAGTAAGTCCCGATAGTAAGATACCCGATAAGTATTGTTTTAATGAAATACTTGTGATAAATATTGTTTTATTTTCTCATATGTTTCAGATTAAAAATCGTCATTTTTCACATATACCCTCAATAGCAAGTGAGTCGCGTATAACAATGGCAGCGCAACACCACGCATATCCGGAACCGGCAATAGATTCACTGATAAATCTAAAGTATGATGAGTTACGCACTATGGAATCATTAGGTGTCTCTATTGATTACATATTATCCATCAATAAATAATTATTTTTTTATTGCTGAATGACTACATAATACTTTGTCCTTCATGCTCATCGCCTTCAGGGTAGAACCAAATCTTCTAAGATTTGCTAATAATAATTAGGCGCAGCAAAAGCGATAAATAACATTTAAATGATTATCTATTTGGTTTGGAATAAAAAGTTATGTTTGTAAAAAATATATATTGATACTCCAACAAATCATATATAATAAGTAGTGAGATTATTTATATTTCCGTGCGCGTAATCGTGCATCCAACGCTTGTAAAGCATGCTGCGAAGCTTCATTCTTGGAGTCTATTGCAAGACTCACTTGTAGACACCTATATGCTAGAGTAACGTCACCTGTTGACTGGAAACAAATACATCATTCAAATAAGCTCCACAAAAATACTTATTGGGACTCTTCCAACTATAATTAATAAGAACCCAAGTAGGGAATACGATAAGAATCACGGTCCAGCTGTGCCCGCGTCCCCTTGCACATGGTAGCCGGGTCCATTCGAATATTCAGGATCCCTTTCAAGAAATAGATTTTAATGAAATTTCATTTTAAAACGATTTGTTTGCTACTCGTAAACCCATCGGATTAGTATTCATGAACTACTGAATATTGAATTGATAGGTTGTACGTATACTTACAGACAATTATCGAGTTCAGTCAACTCACCAGAGCAACATGGCATAGATTGAACCAAATGTTTGATCGTGTCTCAGGGTCAGCGGACAAATATAATGCTTGCCTAAAACAGGGTAAGATGAGATCCCATTGATTGCAATACAAACAACAAAGTCCAAGATTGTTGTATATCTCTGGTCCAGCAGGATTAGTAGCTAATAATCTCCTGGAATCAGTTTTAAATGAATATACCTAGTAAACAATTTATCCATAATAATTGAGTGTAAGAATGCCTAAGTTGTGATAGTCAACTTGGTAGTACGCTCGACAAGAAAAAGGCTCATTAGTTCGAACCCCGGCATGCACTTCTGGGAATTATGAATTTCATGTGCGAATCTCATTTTCAACCATTATTATCACTAGCCAACTGAAAACTGGCCGGAACCCCCTCGCTTTAAGGTGAATGCTCAGGGTCGGTTGCCGCACATTTTTGATAGATGGCCCTGTTTTTTTGCAACTAGTTTTTTATTTTTTACACGAACATCGAGCATCCTATGGTCAGGGGCCACTAATGTGCTCGGTCGGTGCTTGCGCGCACTGTATGACATTTTGCTGTCACGTGCATTTAATTAACTTTAATTAACTATTTCTACTTTAAAAATGGTTTCAATGTTGATTATTATTATTCAAATTTAGTATAGTAGGTACCTACTTCCTAACTACTTATTGAGCACAAATTCAAACACTAATCCATCCTTTTCTACGTAATGTCAGTAATCACCTGTAATATCGTAAAGCTATTTCTGGCTGATCGTTATAGAAATTATACATTCCAATATTGGCTATAGCTTCCACATTTGAAGGGTCTTCCAAAGCAACCATCCTGTACTCTTTAACAGCCATTGTCGAATTACCCATTTGATCGTGAATCCTCGCCTGTTCCAAGAGTAATGGTGTGTACTCATGAAATACTGACAAACCCTGCTTGCAGACTTCGAGTGCCGATGTAGGCTGGTTCAGTCCAACGTACATGGCGATCAGGCGAAGGTAGATAGATATGTGCTTATGCTGTTTGAGCGCTTGCCGCAAGTAATCCTCGGTGTTTCGAAACATCCCAAGTGCGTAGTAACACCGAGCCAGGGAGAAGTTCCACCACCAGTCTCTCGTGTCTTCGGATTTTTGTGCTTGTAAAGCTACTTCCATGGCCTGTTTAGTTAAAAAAAAACTTATTTGTGTAAATATATTTTGCTTATTATAAATAGAATTTAAAAATAAAGCCTGATTAGATTTCATAAAAACGCCTCCGTCGGCCTACGATGCTTGAAATAGAGCAGGGGTGTGAGTGGTGGTGGGAAGTATTGAAATAGATAGGTAGGTAAGTATAAGTATGTAAACTAGATAAATGTAGTAATAATCCGTTTCACACCTACGCGGTGAGATTATGTATTATACCTTTCGTATATCTCCTTCGCAGTAGTAAATATATTCAAAAAGGGTTTTCGCTGCTGGAATGAAGAGCTTGTCTTCCTTGGAGAGGAATCTGAGCGATAGTTGGGCGCCGGGGGTGAAGGGTGCTCCTCCCGCGAGTGCGGTGGCGGCTCGCGACATGCGGGACGCTGTGTGGAGGGCCGTCCTCGCGTTGCGAGCTCCAGCCGTGTGGGTACCAGCTCGAGAGCGTAGAGTCGCTGTTGCTCTCTTAAACACGTTCAAATGACACACATTTTAGGGTTCCGTGCCCATGGGGTCAAAACACATTTATATTTACCTAACTGCGGAGGGTATATGTAAGTATGTGTTTATAGGTATATTCGTTCCTTTGTGGCGCTCTAGGGGCAAAACGCGTGGGCCGATTTTGATGATTCTTAACTCTATCGATCTTTCCTAATCTTGCGAGCAAAATCACCGAAGATCGGTGGAGCCATTTACTTTAAAAATTGAATTGAATTGAAATAATCTTGCGAGTGTCACCAAAGACATGACAGGCATAAAGATTTAATATAGTATCACCCAGACGCCATATTGTGAAAAAATAAATAAAGTTAGTTAAAAATTATCATTATCATTTTTCATTTCAAATGACCATGTTGGATCTATAACAATTTAAAGTTGGCAACCATTCTTACACACATTTTTAAGACATAATAAAACAGTGATAAAGTTCCTATATAATGCCAAAATTATTCCCTATACTTACTCATTTATAAGTAGGTATTTGATGGTTAGTAATATATTCCAAACAAGAGCTATGTACAAGTATGTAAGTCATATTGACTTATTTTAAGGGTGCCAACTTAATTCAACAAAAAAACCCATGTACGTACTTTAGTCTTTAAAATGTACATATATTTATTACACGTAGATGTACTGGTTTTTAAGTATACTTACTGTACTATAGTAGGTTCTGCCAATTCCTACCTTAGAAAATTCGGAGCTCGTTCCAGCTCGTTGAAATGATGTTCCCGGCCTTGGTGTTTTAGCAACAGCCGTAGATGTCAGCTCATCCTGTTGAGGATAATATTCGACCTCTTCATAGCCATTGCCGACGATTTTTGCTTGTATAGTCATAGCACGCATTCTTATAAATTCAATCATTCGATTATCCGCATCTTGTAAGGCTGCACCGCACAACTTTAAACATTCATCCAATTGTTTTGTTTTATACAGATTAAGAATTCTATACTCAATATCCATGTTTAGAAAATATTTTTTCACTAAGGTGCTTAGCAACCAATTTTGTAAACATAAGCGGATCGTAAGAGCTACTGAAATTACGCTTATCCGCAGGTACCAATCTACTCACACATACCTTCTAACTTAAAATAAAATACTAAGTAGGTAATAAATTGTGTGTAACCACACTATAATCATCCGTATATAAAAAAATGGAATGAGTTGATATTACAATTATTTCCAGAACTGTGTTTGGGGGAGGCATACAGCGCATGTCTGCTACCCTACCACTCCTACTATGACACCATTACAAACGTACCTAAATATGCAATGATCATAATAAGGAAAGGACATCACAGTCCGTTTGTCATTTACTATTCGCCCCATAACACTTTAATGCTTAACGTCAGTGAATTTTATGAACTGCGAAAATAAACTCCCTATCATCTACAAAATCGCATTTCCACTGCCAGGCGGCGCGCACTGTAAGCTATTTAAAAAAAAAATGATGATATAAATCTAGATGTATAAATTACCATGGCGATAACCTACCTTAACATAGCACCACATCAATAGTTATTGGTATATCTAACACCATAGATTATTTCGTGGCTAATATGATTGAAACAAACAACAAAACAACAGCTATCAAATATGATTGAAGCATGTAGAACCCTTACACGAAAAGAAGAAGACGTAGGTAATTGTTCGCTGAGTTTTATGCTATATCTAATTATGGTTTATGATATAATAATATATGTATCACATACCTAAAGGTTATTAAGTAGACCACAACCTTTATTCAAACGTTCGGCCCAACAACTACTTACAACAATATAAGCAAAGAACAGAATTACTTTAGGATGACAAGCCCTGGATGGGATTTCAGTATATAAGGAGGACTTTACTTTTATTTTCTCATTCATTTCAGAAAGTTGAAGCAGTTCACATCTACAATGCTTCTAAGGTGTTTTGTACTAATTCTTTCATTAAATGTTTTGCTTGCTTCAGAATCATGGAGGAAACCTGGATGCCACCGTATAGGTAAGTCACTTATGATATTTATGGTGATAATTTCACCGTTCAAAGACATTATCTTTTGCTGCTCTTAAACGGAAAGAGAGCGCTGTCAGTAATAAGTACCTACCATAAGTAGTAACCTACCTATAATCACTATAATCAGCATCGTAAAAAATGTATTTTTTTTCTATTTACAGGTCACACAAGAACCATACGCATTCCAGACTGTGTAGAATTCAAAATAACGACAAATGCATGCCGTGGATTTTGCGAATCATGG
This sequence comes from Pheosia tremula, assembly GCA_905333125.1. Lineage (NCBI taxonomy): Eukaryota > Metazoa > Arthropoda > Insecta > Lepidoptera > Notodontidae > Pheosia > Pheosia tremula. Next base: position 4,075,196 of record HG995404.1, on the reverse strand, counting down.
TCACTACCAAGCATCATGCTTGGATTCAAGCGGCACCCAGTGACTTCACTAGGACAGTGCTGCAACATTATGGAATCAGAAGATGTGAGTACCTATATTGTTCACGGCGATCGCCTTATGTTTGTGTGAATCCGCTATGAAAACCATAAAAGCAAGGTGCCCTAGTAGAATAAACTTCACCTTAACGCGCTGATGCCTTTACAAGTGTGAGGGGTACAATTATTTAAAGTTTAAATTGAAGCGCCGCGCGTTTTATTTTGAGTTTAAATTGAATTTCTCTGTAATTCATACTTCACCGACTATCTTATATTTCAGGTACCAGTCAAAGTTTTATGTTTAGACGGAGAAAGAAACTTAATATTTAAGTCGGCCGTTTCATGTGCTTGTTATCATTGTCAAAAGGAATAATCAAAATATAGAAATAGCTCCACTTATTATAAGGTATCAGACATACCTACCTACCTACATGACTGTAATTGTTTTAATTGAAAAAAGTGATGTGTGATTTGCAAAATTGTTAAATTCGGTTATATACTTACTTATTTACTAAACCTATGCTATGTTAAGTAAACCTATGATTTAAATACACATATCGAACACCATGTATTTTTGTTTCTTTTTCACAATCTAATATACACTGTAATAAACCTGAACTTAGGAATCTATTAACGTCTAACGATATTGCTTGATCACATCAAGCAATATCATTTGACCTCAACGGTTATAGCATGGTAATATGATCCCTTTGTTTTGGTATAGACCTAATTATAGAATACCAAAACAAAGGGATCATATTACCATGCTACAATTCCAATGAGCATCTTCTCGCTTCATCATCTCAAACTCGATCGAATCGAGTCTACCCAATTCCCTAATCGAATTCCAATGGCAATTCCATCTACTTCATCAGACCCTGCGTGGTCACCATGGAAAAATAAAGTACTCCTAAATCCAATCAAACGAACCCGAACTCGATGGGATCTACTCCCCGCCTACACTGAAATATTAGAATACCAACTTTGGACCCTTAAGAGATTGATTATTAGGAATGTGAAGACAGCTCTACCAATTGTTTGTTTTGGAAAAATATTACCATTTTTGAGTTCTGTAGCACTATTTAATAGTTTTCTCCATGGAAACTTTAGGACCCCATTACGAAACCGTTGAACGTCGCCTTTTGGGAACATCGCGAAACAGGTTTTGGATAATTCTTAAATAGAGTTCTTTCCTAAAATTTTAATCTAATTGACCCACAGAATATAAATTTCTATCCGATCTTTGATCGCCTTATTGAACCCTTTAGGTGAAGTGTGGTGTGGCAGCCCAGGGTAGGTAGTACATATATGTTATATGGTTATGGTTAAAACTGACGAAAAAAGAATACATACTTATACGTGGGGGGTACCCAAAAATAAGTTTCCACAATCAATTTCAGTCTCTCCCTTAAACGACATAAGTTTTCATGGGCTCCGAGATGTGGTGCTGGAGGCGTATGTTGCGGATGCCCTGGACTGGACTGCGAAGCGCACCAATGCATCAATTCTTGCGCAGCTCCAAATAAAAATCCGCCTATCCACAATTTGTCAGCAGCGCATTCGGTCATACTTCGGCCATGTAGTACGGAAAGGAGATGAGAACCTCGAAAAGCTGATCGTAGTTGGGAACACCGAGGGCAAGCGTAAAATGTACACTGGGTAAACGCCAAGTACCCCGTTCAGAGAAACACCGGGTAAAGTTTACACTGCCCCGTTTTAGGACGTCAGCTAAGATAACATTTTCCAATTTAAATTCCCATCCAAAAACTAAATCCCGTTATAGGCTTAACGGGTGCCGGGCTATGCTATTAGCCCTGATTTATAAAAAATAAGTTTTGTCATACCTGTCCTGTCAGCACAACAGTGTCAGCTGTCAGTTAATGTCACTTTTTATTTACAGTTCCTACCGTGTCATAGTTTTCTCGTTCGGGTAATTTTACGAAATGTTATAATTGAATTCAATAAACGGCACGAAAAAAATATAATCTTCGTTTTTAAGAAGAAAGATGTTATGGAGGACAACTCTATTTCTTGTAAAAAGCCAATTTGGCAAAACTGTGTCCACTGTCCAAGACTACTTTTTGCTTCTGCCACGGAATTTGAAAGGTTATAGTGCTTATTATATTGTCTTGTTGGAGCTTTTTGCTAATTAAAAGCAACATTTTATATTCGATTGTTACTCATATCGATTATTTAACATTACAGGCATATCCAAGATAAACACAGTGTTAAAGAAGGATCTATTATTCTCTGTCAGTATGGACAAAATGGACTGTGCTCAGCATTGCAATTCGGTGATTTGCGAAGAGCGGGATTTAAATACCACGTAAGAGAATACCATCTATACGCGAAAGATATCAATGAGGATTGGACCTTTTATTCATCATCCCAAAACCTTCCAGCAGTATTAAATGATCCAAACAGAGGTAAACAGAGCAATTTTTTTACTAAAACGTGGGGTGATAGTTTTATTGATAAAGTAGATGTATACCCCAGTCCATACTTGCCTGAAATTACTTTAGCACACTTCGAATCATATTGTAAAAAAGTTGCTAAAAAATACCGTCGGCACTGTAGACTAAAAGAAAGTGTTCCAGTTAAAACGAAAACCCCTGCAGTGGAAAATGTTTGTGAGGTCCCGAGTTTTTTCTATGAACAGTCATTACCCCTCAACGATCCCAATGTATTTAGTAAAGTGTTTCCTAGTCTCTGTATTTCTGAAGATCCAAGTGTTGTAATAAGATCACTCCAAGAAACATTGAGTACATACCTTGATGTTATTGAGATGAAAATATCAAAGCAAGTTGCCCAGAAGTCAGATGCATTCTTTCATGCCATGCTGTCTCATGATACTATAATGGAACAGATGGCTAGATCAGTGAGCACAGTAAGAAAAACTAGACAAAACATCACCCAAATGAAAGGAAACTTGACTAAATGTCCATTAAAACTAGTAAGTTTGACTAGAATTAATCACAACTTAAATAATGTATCTGAACTCTTAAAATTAATAGGTACAGTACAACAAACACAACCAATGATACAACTGCTATTAAGTACTTCAGACTATGTAGCAGCTTTAGATTTGATCAGTTCCACACAAAAAGTATTGTCAACCAGACTATCTGGCATACAAGCATTTCGACATTTGTCTCCACAACTAACAGAAATGAAGAGATTGATACATAAAATGTTAAGCAATGAATTTCTCCGATTTATTGTAACAGATCTAAATAGACCTCCAATAGATGATACTGATATACCTGAAAGAGAAAAGATCATATCTATTGTTTCTGGTATACTACGCCTAAAAGAGTTTGATTTTATAGACACATTTAAAATAGAAGCAATGACATCAATTCAAGCCACTATTAAACAGTGTGTTATAGAAATAATATCAGAAAGAGATGGAAGCACAGAAATTGTACTGAGAGGATCTAATGCTGACAACACATGGCTATTGTGCAATGAGGGAATAACATTTCTTCAAAAAGTTACTCCTAATTTAATCAATTTGTTTAAACGAATAATATCTATTAGTAATTTAATATTGGAAATAACTCAAATGGATGATGTCATAGGAAATGATAACGAAGTCACTTGGTCACAGGAAGAACTATCCTCAGTTGAAGAAAAACTAAAAAAAATGATTGCAACTCTTTCTGACTACAGCAATGAGCGCTGTGCAAATCTAATAGTGACTAAAACTGACAAGGATGTGTTTTCAGACATGTCCCAATTATCTCAATTGTCCAAACTGATTGATTTTTTTTGTAAAGAATGTGAGATGGTTACAGGCCATTACAGTAATGCAATGAATTTAGCTCTCAGAAGTTATGCCATGAAATATATACAGGGCTTACATACAGAAAGGAGAACCCAACTGACATCTGCATTAAATTCCGAAAGATGGAAAGCTGCAGATGTCCCATGTGAACTGCAAAGTGCTATAAATATAATATATGAAACAGGTGAAATACCCACTGCCATGCAATATGAAAGTGGTAAGCCTGATGGCAAATATTTAGTTGTCAATAAAGAAAGCTATGCTGTGGTTGCTACAGTACAACTGCTGATAAAAATACTATTGGAATATTGTGATGCAACTAAACAATCACCCATCATTGTCCAGTACTTGGTGCATTGTATGTTAGAGTTAATCAGATTATTTAATTCTCGATGCTGCCAATTGGTGCTAGGTGCTGGTGCAATTCAGAGTGCTGGTTTGAAAACAATCTCAACATCGAACTTAGCATTAGTGTCAAGATCACTACAGGTTGTTATGTGGTTCCTCCCCAAGATTCGAGGTTTGCTTGAGAAACATCATTCTAAAGAATTGTCTCTTAATGGATTTAGCAATATTGAAAATGACATAGTAAGCCACAAACAAGAAATAGAAAATAAAATATGTCTCATAGTAAGTAATATGCTCGCCTCTCAGCTAACAGGCTGGGATGCTAAGCCACCTGTTCCATCTCAAACATTCCGAAATATTTCTAAACACTTAGTTAAATTGCATGAAGCTCTAATAGATATTTTACCTAATGAACAAATAAGGACCATATATAAAAGAGTACATGATAATTTTAAAGATAAACTAAGAGAACAATTAGTCAAAATGAATATAGTTGCAAATGGTAGCCCTCAGCATGGGGTAGTCACATCAGAATTAACATTTTACTTACAAACTCTTAAGACTTTAAGAATCATAAATGAAAATGATGCAGAGGACAATATATTGTATGATATTTGGTTAAATTAAGTACACATTTTGTATGTATAGTAAAAAAATATGCATATTCTGTAGTTTTATATGAGAAAATAGCTTGTGTACGAAATTATCTGCAATTACCTACCTTATTTATTTTAGTAAATTAGGATTATTTTCACTTCTTTGGCGATAACAACATTCAAGAAATCCAAAGAATAATATTATTAAATAATATGTATGTAAATAAAATTTGTGACTAATATTTAATATTGTATATTTGTATGGAAAATGTATTTAATAATAAGAATATAGTAGGAATCTACCTGCCTGTATTATGCTAATATTTCAGACCAGAATAGTATGATATAATAAAGATTACTTTTTCGTTCATGAGTTATTCATTATTATTACGAGTAAATAAAATAAATAGGGTGAATTTTTCGTGAGGGTGTGGATACTGTAGATGGCCAAATCCGAAACTATAGGGAATATCGAAAAATACTTAAAGGTCTCTCGAGACTGATATTTGATGAAACTTAAAACTGTATCATTAGATTTTTGAAAAAAAAAACCAAACTATTACACCATTTGATAATATCGCTAATAAGGATCAAGTTCTGTGAAGTTATGACATACGACCAACTAAAGAAAGTATATTTTAGCATACTTATTTATGTATTTTAGTGTACTCTAGTTATTTATTATTCATCCTGCTGCCTTATGTTATTCTTGTTTCAATAAAATATAAAAATACCTCATGGTTATAGGTCCATATAGCATTGGCATAAATGAGTATAACATAATTAGCATAAGTTATACTTAGATTATTATTTATTTAGCTATGCCCGTGTTAGTGATATAGGTGGTCGTACACGAATATCGCTTCGCCACATGATTTGATATGCCTGGGACATGAGTATAATATTAATAATGTCGGCATTTATTACCTAGCTACAGTAGTTTGTATGTAACATAAAAAATCACTTTCTAGATATTTTATTATAATACAAATAGATAACAAAATAATATTTTTTACAAAAATAATATGACTCTCATAGATTAATTTTACAGTGAATTACTTATCTACTTAGCTTAGTTAAACTGTAGAAGTGTTAGGTAAGTCCAGAGATCTGATATATACTATGAAGAGGGAAACAGAGCTACATGAAAAACAGGCAACTGATAGTATCTTATTTCTTGTATCATTTCGTCAGTTAGGTATAAGATAATGTTTACTAAAGGCTATAGTTCAATCCCTAGATAGTAATAAAAATGCAAAATAACAGATTTCTACATTTTTGTCTTTGGCTTTACGATTTAATATAATTACAGCACTGTTTACACATATATATCTAAGTTATAGACTTTACAAAAGTATTTTTTTAATATATAATGCCTAATTTGTACAATCTTCTAGTATCTACAAAATATTCACAGCAAGAAATAATATACATACATAATAAATATCTACTGATAATGAAGAAATGGCATTACACTTAAGTATCATAAAAATATGATGCTAATGGATATCTTATAACAAAAGCTATACAACTGCTTACAATTTGAAACACCATTAGTCTCATGGTTAACTGTAACTCTGATATTGGTCCTAATTTAATTAAAAACAAATTAATTAACGTCATATTATTAATTGTTATGCTATTCTCATCTTCAGTCTTATCAATTAAATATAAAAGTGTTAGTACTTTAAGTATCAATTTAGACAAAACAGTCATTTCTTTCTTAGCTATTATTGTTCTACTCGCGTACAGGAGATCAGTCTCTGCACTGTACTTTGGTAATCGGTGTCTTGGACATGGAATGATATGAAATAGTTGTGGCACAGAGTACACAAAATTAATAATCTGGGGAATGAAAAATAACAAGACTGTTTTACTAAAATGACTAAGAATACCAACTACAGCAAATGTCATTCCAGAGACGTAACAAAATGTGTCACCAACAAACACCTTGGAAGGATACCTGAAAATACAAAGCATTACAGTTAGGTACACATATTTTGTTATAATGACATCAATATTTTTACATAATAAGTACATAATAGAGAAAGTCTTACCAATTATGTTTCAATAATGCCAATGTGGTTGCAAGATATGGTATCATTATGTGCAATGAGAAGGTGTGGGCTTTATGCTGGTCTCCTCTTAGTTCAACAAGATTAAAGATAACAATAGAGAGGCCTATAACAACTGACTGGCCCACCTCAAGTCCATTGATGCCTGCCAAAATATTGATTGCATTTGTGCAGAAAACTGCTAACATGCCCATATAAATGTAGTAAAGAAAACCTGTAAAATCAAGTTTCATTAGACAAACAGATATAGTATCTAGTATTTTTTTTTCTATATCCTATTAGATGTCCCTCTCCTGGGCAAAGGCCTGCCATCCTTCCACCATTGAACTTTGCCTAGGCCTGTTAAAGGCAACAACTCCCCTTATTGTCTTGGCCTTTATGAATAGTCTTTTAGGGATTTCAGTTGGTTCTAATTCTTAGCCACCTTTGCACATATACAAAGTGGCTCCCCCATTCCCATTTCAATTTAGCAGAGATTTGTTAATTAATTAGAAAGACATTAAAAATGTATGTGGTCCATAGGGGCTTACCAATGTTTATTGAGATTCCCAGCCATTGTCTAAATGGTATGGGAACAATGAATGTGGTAGAATTAAAATTGACATAATACACCACAAGAAGTGGTAGTGAAGCCACAGTTGGGAGAAGCAGCTTATATCTCCATCTCAGGTCTAACACATCATCAGCAAATCCTAACAGTAGCATGCAACAAATTGATAACAACGCTGCTAACAACTCCGCAAACTAAAACAAAAAAATAAAAAACATTCTACATACATTATATTAATTAATTATATGGTATAGCAGCAGGTGGATTTTATCTTACCTCATTGTGCGGAAAATGCTGTGTGTCCATTAATCCATTGCCAAAGATGATAGGTATGAATAAGAAACTTGTTATTAAGAACATACATCCTGAGACAACACCCAATGCTTCAGGACTGAAAAGAACATAGTGAAAGCGTCAACTCACCATAAAATACGTACTAAGGTACAAGCACTACATTTTTTCCAAAAACTTACGAAGGAAATTTACATTATCGTAAGTAACAACAAAATCCCACTCGTTTTGCGAGTTCCCAACAGTGGGGCAGTAAAAGAGCTAATTATTAATTTTGTCGCTACATAAATAAATAAAGAATACTTACACTTTGCTTTTACTAGATTTACACAAATCAATGCCATATAGGCCGGCGTTAATAAACAAGTTTTTAAGGTTGGGTATCAGTTCGTCAGTAACAAGGTAGGCTACTGCAGACAATATTATTAGAACTATTATCTCCCACATAATTAAACAATATATACCTAGGTGTATACTCTAATTTCGTATTTCTTTATAAATGTGAAAATCTCTACTGAATGGAAGGAATCACAAATTCAGAAATTTATTTGACATTGACACTTGCTTGACAGCAAAGCAGTCCACATCATAAAATAAATATGTAAAGCAGCCACGTAACTTTCAACTCTATGTAATGTCTGTACTAAGCATGTAACAAGAGCATGAGGGTATATTTTCTGAATCTTTGAAGAAACACTAATAAATGATTTACATGGACATAAAGTCGACATAGGTGTTCTACGCACTCAACACAGACGTACTAGACGCTACGGGTCTCAGACCCCTAATCAATTGTACCTATCTACTCTACATAACATAAATAATAAAAATAGTGTAATTTCGCAACAAGAAATATTTTACTACATCGTCTATAGATGTCACTGATTTGAATGTTAATACTAAAACTTTGTGATTATATACTAATCGGTTAATACATTGACGAATATTGCATAAGAGTGCATAAGTACTTGTTGAAGCACTCATAGTATCATAGCTACTGGCGACTTGAGTTCAGACCAAGAACATCGAATCCTCCCGACTCGAACAGTTAATAAAAATTCTCGTCACTGATTGTTATTCAGAAGCAGCACGCACACAATAATCCTGTTCAGTTATGATAAGACCATCGCACCCGAAACACTGTTCATTTGACCGCCATCTGTTTGCCACGGACCTCCACTCAAGTCAACCATCAATACGATTCAGGCCTCAGCCCACGTTCCTGGTACTGTCAGGTTGGCAAGTTGTGCGGGTTCCAGCTTTGCATTTACACTATTAATCTATCCTTAAGTCGGGCCTTCTGTCGGACATATATCTCGGCAGGGAATTCTACTTCTCGGTCCACCTCGGCTATCGTACACAGCCGGCGCGTGATCACCATTTTAGACCCTCCCAACGGCCGCCCCCAGTTCACTGCAATTTTTCGAGATATCCGGCGAATGGTTCGTTTATGGATTTTTTTATTGTGTCGAGTTACAATGCTGATGAGTAATTTCCAAGAAATATTGTGTGTATTAGCTGGTTCTATAGCAACATTTAATCAATATCACAATGAAATAACGATGTTTTACTTTCAAAATAACCGTATTCGAGTCCCGATTTAGGTATTCAACAGTTTTTTTATAAATCGGTGATTGCAGTTTTTCTTATTTCTAAAATCGACGATATGGTAGGTACCTTAGGACATATTTTTCTATCTCTTATAGTTTGCAGGTGCCATACTGACCTATCTAGATGTTACACTTTATGCTAATAGCTAGCTATTATTATATTCTTACCTTTTACTAATAATACTTTCTTACCTTTATAATAATCTATTTATACAGATATTTTTTGATATTAATTATTCGAAAACGGTTTTGTATTCGCTTTTTCAGAGATTCATATTTAGGTTGTTTTCTTGTCTGCCGTTCTTCGATATGGAGCTAGCAATGGTGCGGTACCACGGGCTGACTCAAGGTCAATTTACAGTTCGAAGGGCGGGCGGCGAGTTGCGCCGCCGCAGTCAGTCAAAACTCACGCGCCTCGCGCCGCCCGCGCCGCCATGACTGCCCCGAATGCCGCGCTCCTACGCGCATGCTCGCTGTTGCTGTACCTGGTGGCAGGTGAGCGCTCCGCTCTGCTTGCTTGCTGCTCATCAACACTGGAAATTGTGCTACATACATACTAGTACCCGCTTTCGTGTTATTGTTTCAACATACCTATCGTGAAAATCATATACCTACCGACCGAAAGGTTTATTTAACCGCAATTTTGTGTGCAATATTCATACGATGATAGTGGGCGTGGTTATTTCTTTCAATCATAGATTCATTCTTTTTACCCTTTGTTATTACAGTACTTAGGTAAGGATCTGTATATACCTGTGTACATTATTATTTAGCGTGAGGATGGTTGTTTGTATGTATGTACAAAGGTACTTCAACTATATAGTTTGGTAAATTATGGTTTTCATCATGTCTACAAACTACCTATACTCTCATGAAGCTGGTTTTCATAGAAGTACCTAGCAAACTACAGGTAAATATGGGATAATCGTACTCCGAAACATAGTGAATAAATAACTGTGTATAGATATAGGATAGGTACATTTTGTTATATAGGTACAAACATACCTAGATTACCTATGTATAAGTCCCAAATAAGACAATAGGATGTTGGAATCTCTGTCTACAGGCAATTTATCCAATCATAACGCCACAGGAAGACAAACGTGTATAGGTAGTACCTACTCCCTATGCAATTTGCCTTGCTCGTAGTTGGTACGCAACGAATATTTCTGGCTAGAGGTACCTAACTAGTTTCGTCAACTTGCAGGTAGGTATCTATCTGACTGGTGGTTATGGTTAAGGATTATGCCGACAGATCACTCACGGCAATGGTTACAGTAGGTAAACTATGTTTTAATACCGCTATGCGTCGACTTTGATTAGACGTTGCGTATTTATCGAATAGTTCAAATAACGCCGACACACTGCGTGCGCTCAGTCGCGGTGGTATTTTTAACATTCCCGGACCGCCTCAAGGTTACACAAGATAGTCGCTTATTCATTGGGATATGACCTAATTTCATAAAACAAATCTTATAAACGTACAGATTCTTCATCAAATTTGAGCCAATATTTTTAAATGGATCATGCAAACAAACAAACGCAACGGTGCGGGTGACTGGATACTTATTAAGCAAACTTGTTTACATTTGAAGCCGTTTTGAAAATGATTTTGCCACAATACAATACATATGCTATACATGGAGTAATAATAAAAAAATCTTGGTGCGATACGAATACAAATCAATGATCGGGGGGGCTGCTAAAAATAGTTATCGAATTAAGTGTAGGTACCTAACCAAGCCGGTTCTTGAAACGTCTTAATGATAACATTATACATCTATGAGATTTCGCCTATCCTCCATCCATATCCGTATGCGAATGGCTAACGATGGGAAACAGGATTCGCTTACCTAAAAAGTAACTGTTTACTACCTCAGAGCTTGTGTGAGTGTAAGGTTTTTCGTAGGTACCTAAGTAAACGTGTACTATGCATATTCTGCATATTTATATATTTTTTTAAGACAAATATGCGCCCCTAGCGGGCATCTATAACCATCGAGTATCCATGTCGCAGCCGGATTATAGAATCCGCCGCAATACAAAATGTATGTACAAATTCGAAATGAAATTTGGTTTAGAAGCAATCACAGTAGGTAGGTAATTTTAAGAATACTTCTTATAAGATGTATCGGCGAAGAAAAACATCGTGAGGAAACCTGCATGTCCGAGGGAACCCCTCAAAAGACGTGTGTAGTCTGCGAACCCACACTGGGCCAGCGTATGACCTAATCCTCCTGGCATTAATGGGAGGCCCGTGCCCATCAGTTAGACATTAAGACGTCTAATATTATTAAGTATAGATTAGTATTTAGTTTTTAATGTAGGTACCTAAACTTAATAAACCTCTGCGCATTCATTGGGATATAATTTTAAAATGATTTCAGGCAGCCAACAACTGTCGATTACAAACGTGGTAGTGCCATATGCAGTGGAGGCGGGCCAGAATGCGGAGCTGCAGTGCCAGTACGAGCTGAACGCCGACGAGCCGAAGTCTGAGGTACTCGTGAAGTGGTGGAGAACGCCGAGCGGGCCAGTCGAACATGACAAGAAACCGATATACCAACACATGGCAGAAATACCCGCACAACCTGTTAACTTCAAGAGAATGGGCAAGTATATCGTCAAATTGTCATTGCCGATCGAGAGCTGAGGGGCTCGATCGGCAGTGTGGTTCAATTTGCTGCTATAAAATAATTAATACCTACCTATATATAGCAGTATATTATACCTACCTAGTAGTTTTTATAATAACGGCAAAATAAAATATTTATTTTGCCAAAATAAGTAAATGATTTATATTACCTATTTATAAAATGTACGTTACAGAAATACAAGAAAACGACACTATAGTTCTAACGAAGTTGACGCCCTCTGACTCCGGCACCTATGAGTGTGAAGTATCGGTGAAAGTTCACAGGGAAACACGCGAGCACGGAGAATTAATAGTTTACAGTGAGTAACATCATTCCATTCTATTATTGGTTTTTTTTTCTGTCTGTTAGCGTATCATGAGAAATATACCTACCGGACAGATTTTCATGAATCTCGCCAGTTGCCATAGTTAACAAGTACCTAGAGTTATTATTATTCCAGGAAATATAAGGGATCACAGTTTAATTAGTAGATAAATTACAAAAACCTAATCACATAATACAAACCACAAAAGGTAGTTTTTAACAATCTCGTCCATTTGTCTTATCTTCTGAAAAAGCTTTGTCATGCCATTACAAATTAATTAATCTGCAATAAATTTACAGGTATATGTATTTAAGCTTGTTACAACCACTTTGTATGACCCACAGCAAAGGGCACAGGGCCGGAGTTAAATATATCGACGGTGGTAGACGGGCCGGAAGGCAGGGAAGACATCCTAATAGTTTGCGAGGCGGCAGGTGTTGCGCCTCTACCACAGTTAATAGTTACTACGAGTAATGGGTGCGTACATAATTCTACTTATATGTTATTCCAGTACATGAATTTATATTTTATACCTTGTAATTGGTACCCACCTACTACGTAAGAAGTGGTATATCTGACATAATCTCCAACAGTTTCAAAGACCCTTTACAAAACTAGAAAATATAAAATCTTAAATACTACTGCGAATTAGAACTTATATGTATAAAAATGGTATGCTAATTAGGACGAACTAAACTAACATTATTTTTAGCAGGATTCACATTCACATGCACATTCTAGGAGATCAAATCTACTATAGATTTGATCTAGAATGTTTTGGCTCGCCTGCTTTTTATCCTTGAAGTGTATGCGGACGGGGCCGCAGGGTAAATAATAGTAGATACATATAATATATGCGGAAAAGGGAAGATGAAATTTAATTTCCCGCAGGGACTCCCACTCTATATGGTTTTACAATAGTTTGAGGAAATTCTGCAAAGCAAACAAATATGAGATGGGTCGATCTATCAGGATGTGGTTACTGCATTTCCCTCAAAATTTTGCTTTTGTTTTCAGGGATGAAATCAACACGACTCAAATATTGACAGGGCCCAACAGTGATGGCCTGTACAGCATCTTCGCCAACGCAACTCGTCGGAAGGAAGACGTCGAGGCGGGCGACATACGCTGTGAACTGCTATATACGAACCCCAACATATCGCACCCTCAGTATTTTGACACCGAGCTGTACGACCCAGCAGGTGTGTTATGTACCTACAATATTTGAAAACTAGTAGGATAGACAGCAGCAATCCATTTTGCGGAATAAACGCTTACTGGTTATTACGATCAAAATACATATTAGAAGATGTATACAGTATCTCAAACAAACGGCCTGAAGGAAAAGTATCGTAGAATTTTACGGATAGATTTTTTTTTTCAATTAAACGATAACAGCAACTGCATTTTGAAGTCACTTTTACCTGAGGGAATTGAACTGACATAAATGCGAAAGTAAAATGCTGTATTTCATGATGCCAGCCAATCATTGTGAACAATGATAGAGATGACGATATGAATCCATATTGTAACATTTATGGTATATAGGTATCTACTTATTTTCTTTTAAGGCCCTTTACTTTGACTAATTCTGTATATAAAAACTCATTGGGTGCCCACTCTGTTATTAACATCTGAAGCGTTACGTATAATACAGCAGATGTTATAAGAGAAGCAAAGACTAAAAAAAGTAGACATTTGTCTCTTAATTACACTGAAACTGCCTTGGAAGCGTTTGAACATTTGGATTATTATTATGGTCCGAGTTTGTTTTTTGTTACTTCTTAGCGATACATGTTTCAATCAACTAAACAACCGCAGTATTTTGAACTCACCTATTTACAACTTTATTCTTCTATTATAACTTAAATAGACGCATGAAAAAATAACAGCATTTTTTGTTTTGTGTATTGTGAGGGTAAATGATTATGTGAGCGCTGGCTGATTTCATGTGGACAATCATGCAGTTTAACCATTGTAGTAGGTAGGTACTCAATGCGACTGAAGTTCAGGGTTGGATAAACAATACCAGACCCCATAGTATGGGTTTTGAACGTATTCAAACATTTACCAGTAAAGCTGCACGTTACCGCAAGGGGCACTGCTGTGTAATGTATAGAAGCTTAGATCACTCTGTTGGCAATTATTTGAATACGTTTGCTGAAAATATAATCATAGTATTGCTGCGTTAAGAGGGTACCTATCAAGAAAGTAAAGTAATTTAACTGTACGTCGAGTGCGAGTTTATTTGTAAGTTTTATGTATTTCTTCTTATTTGTCTACTTTACATGAACTGTAACGACGAACAATTTAAACAATCGAAAAAACAACAATTGAAAAGGCGCTGTTAAATTTTCTATACAAAATGACGAATACGCAGACTGTGCAGTACACGGTTCGTTCACGAAATAACTCGCACTCAAAGGTCTGGTGTGTGCCACTTAGCTTAGTGTGTCGTTGTCTGTGCACTAACGCATTGGCGCCGATAACAGGCGGCGAGCTGACCACCACGCAGATGCCCGCCGAGAACGCCCCGCCCGAGGTCTCGTCCGAACCTTTACAAAACTCCAGTAAGTGCACACTAGGTACACCCCCCCAATTAAAACCCCACAAAAAGCTACAACTCAATAACATAGCTTAATTTGTTACTAATAGCAAGCCGCAAAAATAACACGAAAATAATAAGTAATTGGCACTATAATATTTAAGCAAATTATAAAACTAGTTGAGGACTTTACTGCCTGCCAACCTTGAGGTCATTTTCGTATGGCAATACTCAAACCACAACGTTACGGCTTCCTATATCTATGTGCATGTATCGGTCAATAAAATTATCATAGGTGGGCAGGCAAGAAAGACCCAGATATTATATAATTAGCAAGTATATTCCCTGAACCATATTTTCTAAAAATATATTACATAAGAATGTTTTGCCAGCTTACTTACGTAGGTGAGAACCTACACCTAACTATTTATTACTCAAAACTATGTATGTGTTATAAGTAGGTACGAGAGGACTTTAGTTTTTCTATACCGCGTATGACAAATTTATTAAGCTTTCACCAAGCCAAGTTTCACCAAAAATCCATCTACGTAATAACGCTAGTCTTATTTTATACAAGTATAGCATAGATAGGTACTTGGACTAAAATCTATGGACCGCTAAAATTGAGTTCCTGATAATTGGTTCATTAGTTAGATTGAAGTTTTCTTAACAGTACGGAAGCTTTTGATCTATGATGGAAATCCATAGGTTAATCATTCGGCATAGGTATTGTTATATAGTTAATACCTATGCTTTAGGTATCATTATATCGAGTGGGTACTGATGTCGTTGGTGGTTACAGGGGATGGCGCCGGCCACACAGCCCACTACTCGTGGGTACTACCCGCTGTCGCAGCCATCTTGGCACAGCTGCACTTTATAATATAAGTCTCCTCCTCTATTGTGATACTAATTAATCTAAACATATTATTAACTAAGTGTTGATTGTATGGATCTTTATCCAGTAAGTATTTTTTTTCTAGTAATAAGTATTTATAATAAGCGTACACACATGCTTATACCTTGTTACCAATAACATTTTTTTATAAACATTGAACATTTTTGATTTCTTATATTTTAGGCGAATACATAAATACCTACTTACATTGAAAGTGAATCAGTTCACTTAGCGAAAAGTAACCCAAACGTGAGGTAATAAATGAAACAAGTATGTACACCTTATGTAGACATGATAATCTTTTAATCATTACACTGACACATTTTATATAACAATATACAATTTTAATAATTTCTTTAGGAGTCATATACAAGTCTACATACAAGTTATTTCTTTTCTTATATAATTGTCTTTTTCCATAACATCTAAGTCTAAACACAGACTATCGGAGTGTTGACGACGCTAGAACACTATTGCTTACTTTTACATACTGTTAAAAGTATGTACAATGATTACAACAAAATAAATAGACACTCTAGCTGGCTCTCTTGAGTAGAAACGCACCGGGCCCGGTGTGGTGACCCTTCAATCCCCATTCCCCGATAGTGTGCGCCGATCCTTAGGTGTCATAATGTAAAACGTGAACACAAACTACTTACCTGCCTCTTATGTTATTATTTAGGCTAGTTTTTCTTAATCTTTGATATCTTTTTTTACATACGTATTTTTAAAAATATAAATATTTTAAACCCTTTTATTTTACGCACATGTATATATACGGTATAACAAAACTAGTATAAAATATTTTAGCAGATAAATCACTAAGTTATATGGAACAAGTTGATATATATATAATAATTTTGTAAGCTATGATTGAAGGCGCTCCAGTAGACTTTAGCCATACGCTCAGTCATTTGATTTATTTCTTTGCGAAGTTTACCTACTGTTGGCCCTGTTGAAATATTTTACACTATTATTGTTACAACTTATTTAAGTCATATTTTAATTATAAAATAATTTTGTCTGTTATCAGAAAACAATAAAATGAAAAGAGTTGTATAAGTGGTATGTGTTTGGAATCATCACAGGGAAACACAATGCCCAAATATATTTTAGTTTTTAAATCCATATTTGGTTTAAGTCTGGGGTATTTATTATTGGGGTTATATTAGGACGTGCTAACCCCGTCGTTCCTTATAACCATTTGACACAATTATAATATAATATAGTGGAACACTACTGTACGATCAAACCCCATAACCATTCTGCTACTTCTGAATTTGAATTGGATAAAATGCGATGTTAAGAATTGATTTGTAATGTATCGTCATAGATACGACATTTTTGACACACAAATGTACTATGTGTGCGAAACCGTGTACCACTGCTTAACCTGTCAGTGACTACAGCCGTGATAGTGTTCAGTATTACGTTCATAAGTTCATTTTATGATTTTCTGAAAAAACCTCCACTTACTAAATCATTTGTATATCATACAGTACACAAGTACTATGCATTATTTTTAGATTGATTTTTAGTATCAATATACATTAAAACGTAATTTACGACGGTTGCTTCCAAATAGGTGCACGTACGGTCGCGAACATCAATATGAGACCCATTTCCTTAATATTTTCAATGACACTTATGAGCAATTAGGCTTATATCTGCATATCGTTATATCTAAGAGCAGTTACTCCTAGTAACATCAGTCAAAATAGGTCCTACTATGGAATTCGTTTGCTTTACGATATTCAACCTTAAATTAGTCCCAAATTATAGTTCGCGACTGTACATCATCATCGTGCATTACGTTATTAGCTTACATCCTATACACTGCCTTATTTCAATCATTAATGGTATACCACTAAACCTATCTTTTATCCTACACATATTATACCGAGGTGGCAC
Organism: Pheosia tremula; assembly: GCA_905333125.1. Classification (NCBI taxonomy): domain Eukaryota; kingdom Metazoa; phylum Arthropoda; class Insecta; order Lepidoptera; family Notodontidae; genus Pheosia; species Pheosia tremula. Next base: position 4,057,589 of record HG995404.1, on the reverse strand, counting down.
AATTAATATGATGTAAAAGTAATATTATTAACCGAAATAAATTATATTCTACGCTAAAGTCTTTGGTTGATCTTAAAGCAATTTAGGACTTTACCCAATTAGTTACTAAAAGAGCAACATGGCGTACATCCTTATTAACATTCCTAAAATTAAATAAATGTACATATCTAGTATAATTTACATATTAAAAAAAAAACAAAGCACAGCTGCAAAAGTATTAAAAACCTGTAAAATTACTTAGTTGTTCTTTAAGAACCTCGTATATGTATATACTTACTAATCGTGTAAGCACCATCAAGCATCATTAGGTGCATTTACAGAAAACATTAAAAAACTTTGGGAATCACATTTGGCTCAAATATGTTTAACAGCTCTTGCAGAGCTAAGGAGATATTTAGGAATATCAAAATTCACGTCAGCACCTGCTTATATAACAATATTGTTGCATTCTTTCTGCAATTAGCTTTTTGCGTATTGTTTTATTACTTTATTACATAATTTATGTTTTACAATGACAATTAAAATTCTCCACTATGTCAAGAAAGAACCAACAATTATGATCCAATATAATAAATATAGACCCAATTATCATGATACTTTCTATAGTTCGGTTCTTGGGCTTTAACTTCCATCTACATACATAATATTATGGTACATTTGGTGATTCATTTGGCAATGGCATAACTATAATTATTTATATTATTTTAGGAACTAAGTACTATATTATGAATATAAAGTAAAACCAATTTTAGTCTGCTAAGCAGATTCAGTTCCAAATGACCAACATTGATGACCTAAAGCAAATTAGATATTATGCTTTCGGGGACATCACTTCATACGAATACTTTAAGGTCATTTTAGCCTGGCAATAGTTTGGCAACCTTTGGCACAGCAAATTGCTAGAGCCCTATAGCTGTGCCATTCAATCGAAAATGTACTTCAGTAGTTAGGCAGTTAAGTCCCCAAATAACACAGTAATTTATAATTTAATTGTATCTTATATCAAAAAGTTTACTGTATATCAATTAAACCTATCAATTGGCCTATCTCAGTTGTATACTTCCACTCATCAAGTAGTTTACACTATTTTTAACCAAAGAAACTGAATTTTAAATTATGCTTATAAGCCAGCAGCATTGATCAAATCAATAGCAGGTATACAACATAATATGCACATCTAATTATTTATCTTGCTCTTTTCATTGGTACTGGGGCTCCCACATATTATATTACAAGAATTGTGTCTAGTTTTGCGAGGACCATCCAAATCATTGTCAGCTCCAGCAGCCACTGATGTCAAAGCGACGGTTTTGTCAAAGTCAATTGTAGTGTATCCTATAGTAGCCGAGGGTGCAGCAGGATGATTGACCAACATGGGTTTTTCCGTGCTACACTGCGAGACGAGCCGCCCGCGCGGCTGTGACGAACATGACGCGGTACTTTCGTTCTTGGAGCTATTATATGACTGAGTTTCGGGAGATGTCACTCCCCTCGGCGCTTTCATAGTTTCCTTATTTGAATCAATATCTAAGACTGCATAGTTTACCTCTAACTCCTCAACAGGTGACATTGAAGTGAATGTATCCGATTCTGAGAATTTTTGATTATGTTCAGATGCTGAAAAGCTTAAAATCTGTTTTACATTCTTGACACTATCTCCTAATTCACCCAATGATAAGTTAGCATATGTATTAATATCTGGCTTATTACCCACTGTAAGATTGCAGTATTCCACTTGTTTAGGAGTCAAAGGAGTTGTAGGAACATCACTCTTAACAGCTTCAGAATTTCCGGCGTCATTGGGTGCAATGTTCATATACAGTCTAGCAGATTCTTGTTGTTCTAAACTCAGCTGTGCATAATGCTCACTAGAGTTACTTAAAGTTGGAGATAATGGAGTGTTTTTTTGGTTATTAGGAATATTCTCATTCATATATCTGCTTTCAAGAAATCGTGTCTCATCTTCTATATCTCTCATTGTATTCAAAACGGTCTCTTGTCTCAATGTATGTCTGAGTACCGCCAAATCTCTATTCAAGTCATTTGAATAAACATGCCTGGTGTCTGAAGTTGCCTCACCTTGGTTGTTGTTAGGTTCTCGCTTAAATTCCCTTAATTGATAAACATTAGTAACATGGTTGGTATTGGCTTGTGATCTTGGATAGAGAGGCATGACCTCTAGTATATCTGCACTTGAAGGTGATCGTGGGGACTGAGCAACATTTCTTGAAACTGTGGCATGTGATATTATACTAGGAAGGTTGTTATTAACAACAGGCCGTAAATTAGTATCTGGTTGCCCATTATCGATGGAGGAGCGGTGAACCACACTTGCCTGTAGGGTTTGTCTTCCTTGTGGAGAGGGAGTTAACCTGGCCACTGGATATGTTACCGAGTCGTGGATCACATTTCTTAGCTGGATTTGCTGTTGCAGTGTCCTAAATAATAGTGAAGCTCTTCGACATCTAAATGCATATATACCTTCTCCTGTTTCACATCTTCTACCTGAAAATAATGTAATAAGTTTGTTGTGGTTAATCAATAACAATCATTTGAACCAACTCCCTTCATATTATTAACTACTGCAAATAATATACACCAATGATAACAAAAAAAAAATTGAGATTCTGCAAAATTGCCTCAAAAACCACAGAAATACTGGCTTACTTAAATGGAAAGATTTCATTATAATGTTTTGTCAATAAAGATAGTGCCATGGTTATATTATACCTGATTCAAAACTAAATATATCTCCCTCAAACCCATATCTTCTTAATGAGTGCAAAGGCCAAACAGTGGAGTCCCTTCCTTCTCTGTACAGTATAATATCAGTGTCTGTAATCTCCAATTGACCAGAACACAGGTCTGCTCCATTCTCATCAATGTTCACCACACGAAACACATTGGGGTGCAAATCTGAGGTCTCTTTTCTACTTTGTAAACACCCCATCACATGTCTGAAATAACAGCACTCAAGGTAGAAATGACACGTCTGCCATAGATAGATAAGCTAAAACAAAAGAAATCATATTATAAATGGAATATATTTTTATTTCATTTTTATAGTATCTACATATAAAGTGCACTATCTAAAAAATATATGGGTACCATCCTAATTGCCAGGAAATATGTGATCAAAGAATATAAAACACGAAAAGTGTGATCAAAGTTTGCCCAACATTAGCTTTGAAAAAAGGGGCTTATTACCAGGCATCAAAAGGGTAATGTGTTTTAATTAAAAATATATTATTTATACATGCTTGATAGATACAAAATATTTTTTCATCACTTTTTCATACTCCATAGTCCCGCGCCTGTCAAACATACATATTAATAAGGGAATAATATCTGTGTAAAGCAAGCTTTGATAATATTTTATTATCCTTTACAAAAACTGTGTCTAAACTCAGAGTACTCTTTGGTAAAGGCTTCTTCTACCTCGCTCCAGTGTGCAGTGCTCTTCTTTTCCAGTGAGGTCCTGCTCTCACATTCATGTTGTGGTCACATAATTTCCTATGCGTCCTCTTAGTATTCCCCTGATACCCACTTTTGTCAGTCTCTGTAGTACCGTCAAAGATGTACCCCTACTGATACTGATACTTAGTACTGTACGGTAAACTACGTGGTAAAAATAATAATAATTTTACATACCTACGGCCAAAGTAAGTACTAAGTTACCGCTTCCTCAATACGATGGCGAGATAATCCGACTCGAGCAACCAAACCTATTGTCTATAAGCCAAATATTGTCTTCATTTGATATATACGATATATACATTTAGTATAGTCTTCATTTTTATTACATTACTTTTTCATAAGCTAAAGTAACCTATTTAATATATAAGACAATGATAAATCAAAGAAAAACCCGGTGCTACGCTTCGAATTTTCTGTGAATTTTATATATTCTCTTTGATAAACACAATTTTACACCACAGACAGAACAAAATTATTCACGTACGTAAGAGCAAATTTGTTCACAGACCAACAAGAGAATTTTGTTCAACTCGGAGCTCGATATGTGGTTACCCATTCACTTTACTTCGTGATCGAATAATTAACCCTTTGTCTTTGCATTTGCATTTACGGTTTTTTCCTGACCAGTGTAAGTTTTGGCTTCTTCAAAGGGCCGCAAAATGCTATACTACTGTCATATTAGATAAAATCTTGTCAAATATTATATTCTCTTTGGTCAAATCGCAACTGGAACCAACTATTTGGCACGCTTTAACAATTGACATCAACAGCTAGTATTGAGATAAAGCTATGACACCGCTTAACGATCCTTTACCTGGGTAAAAATTACCCGGCTTACGTAAACGCACCATTGCTAGAAGAGTATAAACTCCTAAACTAAAATACGCTCCACACCCTCCGAGCCTTAGACAGGCTCCACAACAGAACAAAATAGGCTCCACACCTTTCTACCCGATTCAAATAATTGGATAATTGTGCACATAGCCGTAGTTGAATCACAGACTACTACTAGACTATAATACTATGTATTTTTGAATCGATTCCCCGTCTACGTCACAGAACAAAATTGCCTACGTTGATTTGATTGTTGAATGTTCAGTTCTTGAGTAATTTTGTTCTGTGGGTTGTATACTCGTTGAAGGATTAGTCTTTCTTTTACGTTGTTTATTTACATTCGATAATTATTAATTACATATATTCCTAATTAAAGCCTATTTATAGCATGGCAGTTCAAGTAGAACAGATTGCAGATTGTGGAGACATATCTAGTTTAGGAAGAGCACTGTTTATATCAGAAAAAGAAGGTACAATTTGACGACTTTATAGATACTGCACTAAAAGTTGGATCTATAGAATTAAATTAATATGTCTGCTGTAAATGCAACTAAATTTATAATTTTCAGACTCTAAATGGCTTTCACAATGTGCAATATCATTGTCTCCATGCGGCAATCTCTTAGCAGTTGGATATAAGAATCGTCTTTGTATGCTAACCAATCAATGGATTAGTTCAACGGATAGCAACACTTTCCTTATATCATGGAGTGGAACATTATCTTCAGACATCAGTGTAATTTTAACTTTGTCTATATGTCCTGCTCAACAATCATCTCAGGCAAGTATCTTTAATATATATTTTATACCTACACAATTGCAAAAAAAATAAACAATAATTAAGATTTATGATATAAATTAGAGGCTATCCTCATATACTGCTAAATCTTCACAATTATATGTGGAAAAAAGGGTCTACCACCATGGCATAGTAATAATAATATAATGGCCTATGATATGGGATAAGTTGTACAACAATCGTTTTAAAAAAGTTACATGATTGAATCATATTTCAAATAGTATTATAAATATTTGTAATGTAAGTATTTAAAATAGTTTATAACATAACTTTGTATATTATAAGATTTGCTTCTCATATGCATTTCACATTACAGAATGGGCCAGATTGGTTTTGCATCATAGTTGGGTTTATAAATGGCAGTGTTGGCTTTTACACCAATACGGGGCATTTATTACTCTTTGAAAAACTAGATGATAAGCCTGTTATGAAACTCTCATGCCACACTGGCACATATGGCACTCTACCAGATGACATAAATATTCTTTTTCAAAGCTGTGAGTGCATTGTGGCTGGGTCAAGCTTATTCCAAACATTAAGGAATGCAAAAGCCCAACTTGCAAGAGGTAAATAGCTACATAGTCATATGATATTTGTTGATATGATTTTCTCAAATGATTAAATCATGTAAAATTTAAAGAATACTGCCCCAGCGAACTTCATACCACCTCAGAATCAAATTGATGAAAGAAGAATTATGTCATCATTATTTTTTTTGTGAATTTTTCCTATGTTTTAATAGTTATTCTACTATTTGGGATGGAGACATAATCAAAGATCATAAAAATCGGCCCACCCATTCTTGAGTTATACATGTTGTTACTAACACAACTTTGTTTTATATAAATCAAATAATTTGATAATTTTTGTAAGAAGTGGAAATGTGACCTTTAAAGCCCACTACTGATGGATCCCTTAAAATATTTTACGCTATTATTGTTAATAGTGCATAAAGAAATGCGATAAAATCGGTAAAATAAGTTTTATTCCAATAAATTATTTTACTTATAAATTAGTTCAAGCTGGTATTCAAGATGACTATTCAGTGGATAGTCGCAGTATTGGAATAAGAAAGTGGATGTTCTCCGACCAAGAGGTCATCAATGATGCTGCGGTGGTGGGCTTAGATTTGAAAAATACATATGACCACCTCCTTGCGGCATCAACTTATGGGGGATATGATGTATGGTAAGCATATCATTCTTCATCCTGTTATTTACTATTATTGGTACATACACTTAAAAAATAAATATGTTTAATTGGAAATGATAACTGGTAGTAATCCACAGCATAGTTTTTATTTTTCGCGTATTTGAAGAAAATTGTGTAATCGTCATTTCGTATAAAGTAACTCACATGTATGCAAATCACACAAGTAAGAACTTATGAGATTTGTGTACACCTTACTTTATAATAAATAAATAATAGTGAAAAATGACATTTTAATAAATAAAATTTACAACAAACCAAGAAAGAGGTAGGTGACCCAGATTAAGTGAAACATAAATATTTTAATATCACGTAAATGCCATCATTATTTAAGGAATTACAATAAAAAAGTATTCTGTTTACAGGTATCGTTCAGTACCGCCAGTCAATACATTGATTCTTGGAGCTGGCGCGAAGCCGTACGTCGGTTTTCACTACGCTCTAGAAGGTGGCACGTCACCACCACTCCAAGATGTCGCCAGAGCTGTGGCAAATAAAATAAAATCAGCTTTACCGTAAGTATATTTAGCTACATTTATTAAATTCCACATTCGCCACTATGGGGTGAATCAATTTAACTTATATTTTCTGAAGAGGCTGGCTCGGTGGTGGCACTACAGAAAACACAATAGCTGGGAATGAGCCTCTAATCCGGTCTGAAGCGCTGTCCATGCGTAATGGGTTGCAAGACGCGCAACGGCACGGCACCCTGGTAGCCGTCTCACCAGACCGCCGCCTCGCCGCCGTGGTAGACACCTTCGGACGTGTCGCTGTCCTTGATGTCACACGAGGACATTTGATTCGACTTATTAAGGGCTGCCGTGATGCTCAGTGCGCATTTATACAGGTGAGGTTATTGAAAAAAATTCGACATAGATAGATGCTTTACAATTCTTAGCGCAACATACCTACTACGTGTTTTGTTTAATTTTCAGATTTTTGAAATTGATGACAAAAAACCACAACTTTCAGTGGTAAAAGAATTAAAAAGAGCAATATTTTTGATCATATACAATCCAAAAAAAGGTGTGATTGATATTAGATTGATGCAAAAAGGTAACCGAGTTGCTGCATTTACCGCGACTAAAAACGGGTTACTTTTATACAACACTTGCGGACTTGTTGGTGCAGATAAAAATTACACTTATAAAAAACTGAATTTACCTGAATTTCAATGTGTACTAATAGATCCAGATGGTAAATTAAAAAAGTTTAATATTCCATTTTTTTATGCATTGGAAGGAGAAAATTCTCAAAGGTCAAAAGATTTACACACTTTGAGAGATATACGTGAGCATCTAAAAAAACCGGGTCCCGTATCCGAAGACTTTATTGACGATTTAATAAAAAAAGCATCAGAGTTAAAAACACTTGAACTAAAAAAGCACTGTTTAGATATGATGATAAGGAAGTTTGAAATGGCTCCTCAAGTAGTTATGTTTTGCTTGAGTTTATTCTGGGATTCAATTGAATCTGATGATCTGAATGTTCAAGAGATTGAAATTAAACACTACTTTGCAAATCTTAGTTTAATAACTTTATTCTATATGCATATTAATGACGAAAACACTGACGATATGAAAGAATTAATGGCAAAAATATATAAGTATCTGCATGTGAATACACAACCACACAGTGACACGAATGCTGAAGAGAAATGCAATGAAAATGTACAGCAGCTTGACTTTAACCTTTTGGAAGATGATAATTGTATCTTAGAAAGATTATTAACTTTAGCTCAAGAAAATAATTACAGAGAACAACACAATGCCAGAGTTAAATTTGCTGACGACAATACCAGTACTTACAAAGAATTTGTTTCGTGCTTTCAATTAGATGCAAATAAATCAAAATATATTGCCTTGAAAGTTGATTTATCACCGGAAAAGATAAATAATTTGGCTTTTATAACATTTAAATCTATTTTTAATATCAGAGACATTACAAAGTTGAAACTATTTCTAAAGGAATGTAATGTGGAGCCAAAAGAAATTGTTAAACTCGTAATTATGGAATTGATGAATATGCCCCTGGAGGAGATAAATCTTGAACTGATTGAAAAATTCACCAAAGTTTTATATTACCTGTGCAGTGTTACAGATGAAGCTACTAACATAAATTACAACGAGACATCACCCTGGTGGCAGGGCATAAGAGATATATTAATAGAGATGCCGTGTCCTCTGAGAAGTATGATAGTTGCCATGGCTTGTAAAGCAGTAACTAGACTTTTTGAAGCAAAATGTCAAGAGAGAGAAGAAGATGTGTGGGAGTCAGTTACAAAAGAGAATGCGAAATGGGGAATACTAATTGGCAAGCTAGAAGATATATCTATACTTAGTATAATCATAATGTTTAAAGATACTTTCCACGGCGAAAAATTGCCAAAATTGCAAATGACCGATTTTAATATCAATCTGAAATACATATATTCTAGAGGAAAAGGATCAGTCACAGAATTAATTTCGAAGTGGCTATGTGGAATGGGAGTGGTGCCGGAAGCTATTGTTGCTAATGAATTAATGGAAAAATACACATTATCCGAATCGTGCGATTCGAACGATGACAGTGATCCAGCATATCTTTTCATTGATAATAACCGACCTTACGTCGATGAAAATCCCAAAATATTCAAATGGCTTTCACTTTTACGACGCCAGTTTCCATTGAGTACGTCAGCTGATTATTTAATAGCAAACATGTGCTGGGAATATTCTATGGCGTGGCAAACATCGATGCAAAATTTTGAGCATTTAAGGACGGTCTTGCAATGTTTGAAAAATATATCCAACTTGCACATTAGACTGGGGTTGTTTTCAATAATATGGTCCACCTATATCAAACATGTTTTTGAAGTGAGTTGTCGACTAGTGAACAAAGTAAGTCGATTGCCAAAAGACCCATTGTGTGTACAAGATGTCGGCTTCGATAGTACGAGTCTAATCAGTTTCCTTAACATGACAACTAAATACTTAGATGATTTCATGATATGCTCTAATACGGCATTCGGTCAGAAAAAAGAACACATACACTTTGAAAAAATTTGGGATGAGAGCATGCCATCTTTAGTTGAGGTCGCGCAAGATACTAAGAATGTAAATAATAATATATTGAATATAAATTATCAAATATCCTGTACAGTATATTACATGTGTCATTTTAACATAAAATTTACTAAACCTCTTGATACCCTATATGATATCGATTACCAGTATATATTGGAAGCTCTGACGGGAAACGTGCTCACTCGAGAAATAAACATGAAAGCATCTGACAAAATACGAAATCCTAGAATGAAGTTCTTAACTAAACTTGTTAGGGATGCCGTGGAGACGATAACAGTATTTGAAGGTGACGGACCGTGTAAAACTTACAACAGTGAGGAATGCCTCGCTTGGATTGAAAAGGTTTTCCTACTAGCGGAGCTGTGGAATATTGATACAGATTTCATCAGGCGACAACAGGTATCTAATAATTTACTTACTTAACTATCTAATTATAAGATCAGCTGGGTGTGGTGGCTTGAGCGTAGACCGTTCGGATCACTACGCGGCGATTGGGCGATCTAATCCCGTCTATGTAGAATGACCTGTATATATATTATATTGACAATGGTATTTTCGTTACGTCGTTTGATCTGAATGTTACTGGGATCACCCCCATTCCATTATAATATGGTACCCATAATAAAAGCGTTGCTATATTCCGGATAATACAGTGCCGTGTTGTGTGGAATAGTATGTTACTTTGGAGATATTTTTTACTATTCAATATTTTCGATCGAATCAATAGAAGAATAGATCGGATATTGATGCAACCTGACAAGTCGACAGCCTCGAAATATATTTTATACTAGCTTCGCCTGCGACTCCGCCCGCGCAACCATACATTATTTGTGCTGTGCTTCGACCCCAGCGGTTAAAATGTGATCAAATATGATTGAATACATATGACACTGCGATAGTGTCATTTTCTACGTGTGAAACAATTTTCAGAATCAAATCAGTAGTTATGGAGAAAAGCACCTAAATCCATACTAACTTTACCTCAGTAGTTTTGGTATTGAGTAATAAATGACAGTCGAACGAGTTTTTCATAATCCCTTTATAATTTACCCAACAGGTGGTTGCGTTATATCACTTGGGATATGATATGCTAGCGGAGAACATTATCAGCCACATTGAGGAACCAGATCTTGTCCTTCTTCCAATATTAGCTATAACTACGCAAAGATTTAAAAGAAGTCTTGAACACTCAAAAAACCAACCGGAATGGATTGTTACAGTGCCTCCTCATCTATATAAGCGACTCCAGCAAACAGTATGTATTTAAAATATCTCACACTACAGATTTCATAAATAATTTGTAAATATTCAAGTTCAGACTTTACTGAAAACTGACCAGATGACCAGTCCGGTAAATTATCCTATAAGGATGAGGGATTCCTATATCTATACATATAAATAAAATTGGAGTGTCTGTTTGTAATATTAAAATAACCGCTTTTTACTAAATGCATTTGGATGTATACACGGTACCTATACCGAAACAACATTTTTTACAATTTTTGTCTGTCTGTCTGTCTGTCTGTCCGTCTGTCTGTCTGTCCGTCTGTCTGTCTGTCCGTCTGTCTGTCTGTTTGTTCCGGGTAATCTCTGCAATGGCTGGACCGATTTTGACGGGAATTTCACTGGCAGATAGCTGATGTAACAAGGAGTAACTTAGGCTACTTTTATTTTAGAATAAAAAATAGGATCTCTCGAAAAAAAATTAAAACCAATGTAGCAGCGCTGCGCCTGATTAAAGTTTGATAGCAACAATCTGCAATGCGTCCCGCGGGATCAGAACGCGAGCAGGCTGTTGCCAACGGCTGAGTCTTTGTTAAATACCACGCGGACGAAGTCGCGGGCAACAGCTAGTTACATATAATTTTATAGCAATTTTCTTACCGAGTCAAAAATGCTCGACATTAGCAAAAAAATGGCTCTATTTTGTAGCCGATAGACAACCTAAAAAAAAAGATCTCATATGCGGTCGGCGGGGCTATCAAAATAAAACGATAATTATGAACCCTATTGTACAATGTTTCAACTATTTTTTGCGTCTTGCAGGCACTGGACACGTCTATACCAGCTAATCCATCTCTAGCCACAACAAAAGTGGTACTTCAAAAAGTGTTATCCCAAATTGATAAGAAATCGAAGAATGTCTCTTCTAATTGTCAGAATATTAAATTAAGTGAACTTTTTATTGAAAGTTGCGAAGTCTTGATACGACGCAAGCTTTAATGTAATTTTTCATACTTACCTATTTTTATTATGTTACAATTAACTCTTATTATTGAAATATTTATCGATCATGCCACGTTTTATTTAACACCAGAATAAAAATATGATTACCTAATAATTTAACTTTGCTCAGGTTGGGTGGGTAGGTTTAAATCAAAATTAAATGTCCCGCGCCGGACAGGCTCAGTCCCGCTTTTCGGAGATAACTCGACCAACCTAACTTGATTTTGATTACTGTTCTTTTTCTTATTCTGAAGACGAATAAGACTCAACTATTTAACGATAGGGTAAATCTGATTTCAAATATTATATTTTTATTGAAATACATTTTCTATGGCTATTTTTGCTATCTACTATTGTCACGTAAACGTAATTTTAATTCAAATAAAAAGATAAATATTTGAAAACTTCTGATTATATACGTTACCTGTCCCGCTTTCGACGAAAGAAGCCCGCTTTTCACTCAAAAAGTTCCAAAATCCCGACTTGGCAAAAAAAAAAACCTGGCAACGCTGGTGGGTACCTTATGTATGAGCAGCTAAGAAATACGTTCGAAAGTTTTTGCCTACTTGATTTTCGCAAGAGGCAAGAGAACCCTGCTGTTGATCGGGGCAAGGAGGTTTTTATCAAGACCACATCCAAGTCACAGAAATGAATCCATCCAATAGGAGACCACGGTCAAATTGGTCTCCTATTGGATCGATCGGACGGTCTTGGGATCCACATTGACAGGTCGTTATGCATGTTGCCGCAAGTGGACCATGCGATCCGCCAAGCGAGAATAGCTAGAGCAATACTCCGAGAACTCCGACCGATCTTAATTTATGCTCTAAACTTCTACTTCGGACAAACCTTAAGAGTCTACAAGGCTTACATATGCCGCACCAGCGTTGTACCACTACCTCGATTATGATCAGCCACGGCCAAAAAAAGACTACTGGGTCAACAAAACATCCATGCGCGTCTGCGTTGTGACAGAAGAATATGTAAGTAACAAAGTAATAGCCCGAGACACCCGTATGGAGAGGTTTGTGAAGGAGTTGGCGGTGCGGATGTACTAACGTGCTGACAACGGCTCTGATAGGCATATCCAGAACATAGCTCTTCTCCACACAAGACCACCTGACCGTAGACCACTGCCTCGTGAAATTCTATGTTTCAGATGGTCACACTACCACTAATTATTATACATGTAAATATTTTTATAAGTACTCGAATTACCGTAGTTATGTGTACATATTACCATAATATATGTTGTTTATCAGCTTGGTTGAGCTGTCAGCAGTTGCTCGCTTCTTGAGGCGCAGCCCGAGCAAAGAGCTTATAGCTCGAGGCTCCTACCCGCTTTAACACGGATGACATCATCAACAACTAACATAAAAAGGCCAATACTATCGAATTATCCATTAGGTTAATAATTAATCGACGTATCAACTTTGCCTACGCCAACGCCTTGGAAAAAAATAATTTCAAATTTGGGTAGAAATAGAAAATCACATCTTGCAACCCTATTTCTGTATGTCAGTATTGTCAGTCAGTCATTGTCAAACGTCAAACAATAATATAGCGAAAAACAAGAAAATATCCGCTAAAATTAATCTCATTACATCGAGTATTTAATCTATCTAAAAGTTATTAACAAATATAAACACAATGGCTCCGAAAGCTGGTGGTGATTCTGCCAAAGTTAATTCAGCGGTTTATAAAGATAAAAGCAAACCTACTGATATAAGGCTGAGCAACATAAATGCCGCAAAAGGTAAAAACATCTGATTTTTTAAATCGTAATTTCTTAATCTTCTTGACTTGAACCCCATTAAGAAATATCGGAAAATGATAATAAAGATTAAATAAAAGTATTTAAAAGTTTACTTTACTATAATCATCCAATATTATGGTTATACTATGATGAATCTCGTGATATTTGCTTCCAATAATCTATGGTCTAGTTACGATATCAAGTAATTTTTATATTTTCTAATCTTGCTTAGCTTTTTGTTTAGGATTATCACATATCTCTTATATTTCCTCTGTGTAACTACCATCTCGTCTTCAACAAATGCACAGGATACCAACATGATTAACTATACACAAAGGTCTTAGCTAATTACATACTTATTTATTATTTTAGCTGTATCTGATGCCATTCGCACAAGCTTGGGACCTCGGGGAATGGATAAAATGGTAAACAAAATATTTTTTAGCAAACCACTACATTCTTTCTTTTATAAGTACTCAATTCATCATAACATAAAGTCCAAGAAATGGATATATTATTGCTTCTGTAAGAATTAAAATGTCATAATGATAAATAATCATTCTTACTATGTTTTTGATAACAAAACCTTAATCTTTTGACTGTTTTTCTAAAGCTATATGTTTATTAGTTTTGTAGGTTCAAAAACTGTTCAAATAATTATTTGAGCTATTACTTACATACAACATCTATACAGTATAATTTAAAACTAATAATTGTTTATTTTAGATCCAAGCCGCTAATGGGGAAGTAACAATCACTAATGATGGTGCCACCATTCTGAAGCAAATTAGTGTTATTCATCCAGCTGCTAAAATGGTAATACATTTATTGTCATCTCTGGCACCATTCTATTCTCCTGTATATCATTTTCTGCACAAGACTAGTGGGGATTGGGGCACAGGCAGTGACAAACACACTTTGTGATCCAACAACTGACAATATCAAATCTTAACATTCCCACCATCCTTTCTGAGATAGAATGGTTAAGGAAGGCATCAGAGAACACTGCAGTGATCAAGCAACTAAAGCATGCCATATCTTATGACTGCTTATGACAGTATTTAATTCCTTGTATGGTATTTTTGATGCAACATTAAATTTATAGTTCAGCTAACTATGACAAATAAAATGGTTGGCATAAGTTTGGAGATAACTGAATGTAAATTTTTCCTATTAGGTTATCACTACCTACATTGTTACATAGATAATATGATAAGATATAATTCAAAATTTATGATTTTCAGCTTGTGGAGTTGTCTCGTGCACAAGATATTGAAGCTGGGGATGGTACCACATCTGTGGTAGTGATTGCTGGTGCTTTACTTGATGCTGCTGAGAAACTGTTGCAAAAAGGCATCCACCCTACAGTCATATCTGATGGCTTCCAGCAAGCTCTGCAAATTGCTTTACAGGTAAATTGTCATAATAATCCCAGTGGACATGTTTGTTGATAACTAGTCTAATAATATTCTTGCTATCCAGGTTGTGGAAGGCATGTCTATTCCAGTAGATTTGGCAAATGAAGATACATTACTGCAAGCTGCTGCAACATCTTTGAATTCCAAAGTAGTATCCCAACATTCTACCATCCTGGCACCCATTGCAGTGCAAGCCATATGTGCAGGTGAGTACCTATATTAATGTAGGCAGGGATCCCCAAGCAGAAGATTTGTTACCTGTGTGGAAAATTGCTTTTAATATTTGCTGTAAGACTTCTGTAGCCCTCACACAAAATAAAAAGAGAGAGGTGCCACAATCACACTCAATTGTTATTGAATTTGTCGCTTTGCCGCTACTCCGTCGTTATGCACTGGATACTTAATTATCATCAAATTGAAGTGTATTTTTTTAAAACCGTAAGCATTGAGGAAATCATTTACTTAGTGTCGCGGTGGCGGCAGAATATCTTTCGGGCATAAAATCAACCGGGTAATGTCTACCTAGTGTGCTTCTGCCCTTATAGAAAAGTTCGGCCCGCGACGCCGTTCGCGTGTCTTTTTTTTACTAATGCCAGTGACAGGGATATAAATAAACCTGCTTATACTATATAAATAGTTTCAATTGAATTAATTATTGGGGTTTCATCAATTTTCAGTCATGGAGCCTATTATCGGAGGGATTGGTGCACGTGTTGATTTGCGTGACGTAAAAGTAATTGAGCGAATCGGAGGAACCGTTGAAGACACTGAATTGATCCAAGGACTGGTCATCCCACACCGCTCTGCCAATGTCAATGGACCTCATAGAGTTGAAAAGGCGAAAGTAGGACTTATTCAATTCTGTATCTCGCCTCCCAAGACAGATGTAAGTATTGTTGTTGACATACCTCCCTCCGTCCTTTTTTTTGTAGTATTGTCTTATAATAATTTATACTTATACTTGAGATATGGATTATTAAACATATTCTACTAATAACTGTCTGTTCAGATGGACCACAATGTTATCGTGTCGGATTACGCTGCAATGGATCGCGTGTTGAAAGAGGAGCGCCAGTACATTTTGAACATTGTAAAGCAAATTAAAAAAGCTGGTTGCAATGTACTGCTGGTGCAGAAATCTATTCTGAGGTAAATAATGTATTTTCTGATTGAACTCACTCCTTAATTAAACTATTCAGTAATGTTCCTGATACTGAACTGAACTGTAGCTTCTCAAGTTGATGAGGTTTTGGTGATAGTGATTTTGTATTTGTATTGTTTTTATAAAATTTTAGATTTTTTATACAATGTATGGTGTATAAAGTATAATGCTAGTAATGGCCTATGCCTAGAATTTTGATGATTCACATATCAATGCTATTGGCAGTGTCGAAATTAAAATGATGCTCTAATGCATACCTTTGTCATTTTCATAAGTAGAACATGACAGCACTGGATTGGGTAAAATTTATTTTTTTAATACAGGGATGCCCTCAGTGACTTAGCTGTTCACTTTTTGGATAAAATCAAAACAATGGTCATAAAGGACATCGAGCGTGAGGACATCGAATTCGTGTGCAAGACCCTGGGGTGCCGGCCGATCGCTTCTTTGGACCATTTTACTGCTGAAAACCTTGTAAATGTTGATCTCGTCGAGGAAGTGAGCGAGCCCGGCGGTAAATTTATTAAGGTAAGGAATTATTAGTTAAGCGGTAGTACTCTAGTCATAATTCCCGTTAACGTAAGCGGATTCTCGAGTGAAGAATACGACATAGTGTAGGACGCCCTGCAGCCCGGTGTACTGATGATCTGCAGAAAGTGGCTGCCAAGAGCTAATAAACTGAGCATAGCGACTTGTATTAAAGCTGTAAGCAAGTTATGATGAAGAAATTATAATTATGTAATGTGAGTAGTAGTGTGAATAGGTAAGAGATGAAATATTTAAAAAAAAAATAGACTCAAATCTACTAGTGCTCGTAGCTGCTATAGATAAAATACAGGTATTTAACTCCGTTTTGACCAGTCGTACTGGTGAACGCTGGATGGCGTACGTGTGTACATTTGAATGAACAGATTAGCGAATAGTGTGTATTGTGGCGGCAGATGTCGGGGTGCGGGCAGGGTGGGCGCACGGCCACGGTGGTGGTTCGCGGCACGAGCGGCGCCGTGGTGGCGGAGGCGGCGCGCTCGCTGCACGACGCGCTGTGCGTGGTGCGCTGCGTGGCGCGGCGCCCGGCGCTGCTGGCGGGCGGCGGCGCGCCCGAGGCGGCGGCGGCCGCGGCGCTGGCGCGCGCCTCGCTGGCCGCGCCCGGCGCCGCGCACTACTGCCTGCGCGGCTACGCCGACGCGCTCGAGGTCGTGCCCTCCACGCTCGCAGAGAACGCAGGTGACTCCATTCCTTCCATTCCTCTACACCTTTTCTCGTTTGACTTTTAAACCCGTGGGATGATTCAGAACTTTTCAATATCTAACAGTTAAAGCTACGCTAGCTAGCAGGGAAAAGACGCACGTCTTTTCCCTGCATCTAGTCCACGGAGTACATACAGAGGAGATCTCCTAACCGACTGTGTTCCGTGATTCTTAATTGAGCCTTCACAACTTGGTACCAGGGATACCTTTTCTCACGTCACAGAGATCATTGAGAGCCATTCTACTGCTCCGGATATAACGGCTTTTTAAACTCGAATTGAAAGAACGGTGGAGATTCGGTGAAGCAGCATTGAGTATGTCCGGCCAGGTCTCAACCCCATCGAGACGGTGACGGAGCTGCGCGCGGCGCACGCGGCGGGCGCGGAGAGCGGCGCGGGCTCGAGCGCGGGCGTGAACGTGCGGCGCGGCCGCGTCACCGACATGCGCCAGGAGCACGTGCTGCAGCCGCTGCACGTCACCGCCTGCGCGCTCGCGCTCGCCACCGAGACCGTGCGCGCCATACTCAAGATTGACGACATCGTGAGTATACCAATAATAACTACACATTACTGGACACCAATGCAACCAGTACATTATTCATTTTGCGCATGAGCTCTTTTATAGTTTATTAAGCACTAATTGTGTGTCTATGGATAACACCTTCCTGATGTATCCATCTGGCTGTTCTCAAATGTTAGAGATTTGAGGTAGCCTGCTCTGCCCCGCGACTTCGTCAGTGTAGAAAAGTCAACCATTATAATTATAATTTCTAAAATATTGACCCTGGCAACTAAATGTGTGCCAAGTATTCTCCGAAACCGATGTATTAAACCAAACTCGGAGGATCTATGTGATTCCCGCATCGTATTCAATAATCACTATCCTTCACCATCAAAATCAGACCCTGATCACCACAGATGAATAGTCCTTGTAAATACCCATCGAATGAACCCAAAGTTAGTATAGAGAAAATGTATTAAATATTGCTATAGAGATATTTAATACATTTTCTCTATACTAACTTTAGGACCCCATGGGATTCATTTGAGAAAACCCTGTATTTAATTCAGTAATACCCTAAAATTTATATAAAGCTATAATGGATCATAACACACTTTTTCCTCTGAAAAATATATTATAATCTATTAATTTGGGATATTCTTTGACAATGATTCAAGTGAATCCACCCTTATATATATACAATATTTTTTTATATACTTCGACCACTTTAAAGGTCATATTTCTAAAAATGCCTCAATGGTGCTCACCTGCCATATAAGGAACTTCTATGCCATATTCATGCTCTAGGCCCACCAGTTTGGGCTGTGCATTGTCTGTCAGTCAGTGCTAAGAATTTTATTAAGGAGATAATTACAATAAAGTAATTAAAATCTATTTTTGTTACAGGTTAATACTCTGAATTAACTGCTGCATGGATTTATTTAAGCTGTTCTTTATCTGACCACAATAACATAATTATTCAGGTCTTTATTTTAACAAAGCTGTATAACACTTATTGTATTATCGGGTGTCACAATCCTGAAGCGTATATTGTCATTTGAATTGTATTAATTTGAATAATAAAAGTTAAACTACCATTTCACCAAAGTTTATTTTGATTATATGCATTTATACTTGATGAAAGTGGTATATACGACGACTATTTCTCATTATTATCGGCTTCTTATTCAAATAAAGTATTAATACCAAACTTAGTTTTATTTACATTTATAAATTTTAAATATATTCATAAGTTCGTAATCAAACTAGCGTTGATATGGATGTATCTGATTGGCCGCTTTTATATTGGTTTTTATAGCCGAAGGTGCTTTTGGTAGCGAGGGCGCAGCCGGTCCAAGTTGAGGCGCGGTCCCACGCGATGGACCCATCCCTGGCGCGCCCACGCCTTGTTGTACTATTGACGGAATACCCGGCCGTAGTCCTTTACCAGTACCCACCGCAGTTACTAAGGCATGAGTGTCGGTCATACTATGTGTTGGCTGCATACCTGTAAGTGAGAAATCAAGCGTCACATACATAATTGTCGTGTACTGGATGGTATTTCGAGATGGGACAGTAAGGTCAGCCACCATAACTATTCTAGCTATAGGCAAATTAGGCAACCATAATAGTATTAACAAAAATTCGAACTTAGTACAGACTGAACCACTGATTTGCTGCTCTGTACTGAATCTGCCAACAACATGGTATGGAGCAGCGAAGCTGGCGGTTGAGGCAAAATTAATTGGAACTGTGTTAGAGCATTCTACTCTCATTTCTGTGTGAAACATTTTATGAGGGTTCTTTTTTCTTTTACTTATACCCTGGGTCAAAATAGGCAGGATACTTTGCATCCCAGTAATGATCTGCTTTCTATAGTACCTACTACGGTAAAAAAATCGATATAACAGAGAGTAAGCAGGATAAACTATAACTGTGTAACGTTTTTCCAGCAACCAGGGTCACGAGAGGACTGAAATTAATTTTATTTCAATGTGTAGTATTCGCGTAAATATGCGAAATCATGATAAAATCCATAAAAATAGTTTTATTTGAAATTCTCACAATGTCTAAGACATAAATTTACATAGAACATTAGATTTTAGCTTCAGACATTGTTAAAATCTAAATATAGGTGGTCTTATATATGTTAATGCTCTTAAGATCACATATTGCATCAAGACCATTAAATTGTATCACAGTGAATGGGGATAAATGTCACCAGCCCTTATTTATTGTCAACTATGGTACAACATTTAGATGTGTATAGTGTAATCATACCTGCTGATCTCATTGATTCCCCATCCCAGTCTTCTCGTCCTTTAGATATTATTTCCCATACATGGCTTACAACTTTAGTAAATTGAGCCACTTGTTTCTGCAAAGCATAAATAAAGTCAAAGCAAATGGAATAAATAAATACCTATGTTTATATAAGAACTTCATGTTTAGTGATAAAAATAGGTAGACAAACAAGCACCTGTAACAGTTACAGCAAGAATCAGGTGGATGGAATAGTTTGACTAAAATAATGAATGTACAAACAGAACAAGAGAGAAAGTTAGATTATAGAATGTATTTACATACAGCAAAATAACAATAATATCCCCAGATGGACACCAAATATACTGTACCACACACTAAGTAATGATTGCATTATGGGTACAATACAATGGACTGAAGGCAAAGTCAGTAGATAATACTTAATTTTTTCTTAAAACATGTCACAAATTATATTTATAAAGTTACCATATGCTAATCGGGAAAATAAATACCATTTAAGATTATCTACAATCAAAGGATTTTGAATTTGATGGATACTGCAAATCCACTCCACCCTTTAGTACAAACCACAATAGGAACAGGAGTGTAGGAAGGATTACAATAAGAGAAGCTTACCTGTGCTGTATCATAACTGAGAGTGCTCGCCCTGTGATTGAATTGTTGAAGGCGTTGCTCTGGTTGTGGTTCGGGCTTTGTACGTAGTAGATCTGGGACCAAATCATGTGTGCATGCTGGGACACGACCTTCTGTTAGACGTGCCAGTGCTTCGTCACGCTCCAGGCTCAACTGCAGAGGTAACACTATTCGTGACCTAAGAGATGCTGCTAACTCAGCTTGAAGAATTTTACTCAGGCCTGTCAACTGAAAATATAATTTAAGTTAGCATTATATACGCATATTTACTATATAACTGAATAATTTGAAGGCTTACATGCCCAGACAAAATAGCATAATTATCAAGAAATGTAGGCCAATTAGCAGTCTCATATTCAGTTTCCAACTTAGTTATGAGTGCTTGTGTTGCGGTTTTCAAGTCATTCACTCTGTTTAATATCGCTTGTATCGTCGTCTCCAATTGTTTTTCCTCCCTCTGTTGCATGTTCATTATTATTTATGTGAGTACAACTTGTTCTCTTATTAGTTATGTGTGATTACACAGTTATATTATAATACTCTTTATTACACGGAGAAAACAATCACTAGGATTTGTGATTACAACTATAATCTATATTATAAATATAATATAATACTCTATGTATTAAGGGTTGCCATATGCGATTTTATATTTTTACCCAAATTTGAAATTATTTTTCTCCAAAATCATATAATTTGCTCAAGTTTTACCCAAAGGCAAACAGTTAATAATATCGATTAATTAATCTAATGGGTAATTCGAATATTTCTCCCAATATTTCATTTCTCCAGAATTTCTCCAAGAGCCAAATTTTCACACACAAAATACCCAAACTGCTAACCCTGCATCTGCTGGAAGATATCTATGGTCCAACTCATCTACGCCTAGTGTGTTGAGCTCACTGACGTCTAATATATCAGAGGTCAGTGGTTGAGCTACAGTGTGGCACATAGAGAAACATGGAACTTGTTCTCCTATTGGTCGGTGTAACGTGGTGTCACATCTGTCGTGTTCACTATACCATATGAATTAATAAATAAACAAATTATTTAAAAATTCTTTGCATTATACCTAGTTTATCATTCTCTGTCAACGTAATTACCATATCATACCCAATGATCGTGTCATGACCCTTGAGAGATTCTAGAGATACTTCGAGAGACAAGATGTCTATAGCTGAAGACAAGCAGTCAGAGAAACGAACACCAATATCCATACTCTCAGCTGACTGGAGTATTGCAAATTATGGCAAGCAGGTACATCCCACCTAATTTAAATTGATTTTTAAATTAAATATTTGTTAATAACCTAAACCGATATTTTTTATTTGTAGAAGAAAACTGACCATGAAAATGGAGCTGCGTCTAATATATCACAAAATCTGACCAATACTTCAAAATGCATTGTAGCATCGAATCAAGTACCAGTCATTAACAGTGCATTCACTAATAATGGAAATGTAACAACCATGAATCAACCTCCAAATGCATGTGTGGCTAGCAATTCATCTGTGTCTACTACCCCAAGTGCATCGAAATCGCAATCAAAGATCATGGGAGATGTGGCACTGACTCCTATTCCCAGTTCTTTCACTCCACAGCCAGTAAACCCACACAGTTCCATGAGTGCATTGACACCAATGGCCAGTGGGACAAGTCAAGCCAAGAGTAGCATTAAAGTACAGTAAGTGTAACATGGCTAATTTGTTGAATATCAAAACAAGCAGAATGTTAAATATAGCCTATAAAATACATAGTAGTATATAAAATAATAATAAAAAATAAAGGCATACCCAAAAATTTCTGAAAAAAAAAAGTTTCGTATACCTAACCTATGTTTGTTTGTTTTAGAAATTGTGTTTCGACTGTACATTTGGGTTGCGAGTTAAAATTATTGGATGTTTACTGTAGAACACGTTTTTCTGAATATAACCCAGCAAGATTTCAAGGTGTGGTTATGAAAATAATTGATCCACGAGCAACTGCATTAGTTTTTAGGTAAGTTTTTCATTGATTATGGACTGATAATTATTGTCTCTAAACTAAGGCACTGCTTAGATGTCTAGCTAGTCTGTGCAAAACTTGCCTGTTCTATTTATCCCTCTTCTTCTGCCTCTTTTTAGCAAGATGAAACATGGCCATGTTCCTACAAACTTATTGTTTGTATACTCTGACTTTTATATAATAACAATATTTTACTAATGTTTACTTATTTTGTGTGTAGTTATTAAATATTTTAACTTCAGATCTGGCAAAGTACTATGCACAGGAGTAAGAAACGAACATGACTCTTACATTGCTGCTAGAAAATTTGCAAGAATCATACAAAAACTTGGCTTTCCTGTAAGTATTGTCGTTTTTGATACTCAAATGTTTTTAGGTAGCTAATAAAAATGATGTCCTTACATACAGACAAATTTGCGTGTACTACACAAATCAGCCTGGTTTGCTGTGCTTCAATATTTTGTTCATGACACTGTCTATGGGGTTGTCTATTAATCACATGTTTTGTTTTACCCCTCCTCTCCCCTGTCAAGCTTCATGTGATTAATGGATGACCCCAATAATATATTGTTTCGCCCAAGTATAAAAGATGCATTTTCGTAAAGTGTGAATAAAATTTCAGGCCAAGTTTTTGGATTTTAAAATCCAAAATTTCATTGCTACTGCTGATTTGAGGTTCCCTATAAGGCTAGAGGCTCTCCAACAAGCTCATGGTCAGTTCGCATCCTATGAGCCAGAATTATTTCCAGGCCTTGTATATAGAATGGTGCGACCCAGGGTTGTATTATTAATATTTGTTAATGGAAAAATTGTTTTCACAGGTAACTAAATTTTACCTATATTTCTTTATTGTTTCTGAAATGAGTTGATCTCCAAATACGCCAAAGTGCTGCCTGATCTCAAACAGTACTCAAATTGTGGTCATCCTTTTTTACCTATAATTTTTCTCGTTTTATTTTCAGGTGGAAAAACAAGAAATGAAATCAGTGAGGCTCTTGATATTATTTATCCAATATTAAGAAGTTATCGAATAAGCTAGGTTAATCTTATTACCTATGTACCTTCTTTTTATTTATTTAGGAAATGAAAACTAAGTACCTATGCATCAAAGTAGTAAATAAAAAGGTACACATCATCAAAATATTTAACACTAGAATAGCAAATCAACAACGATCATGTTCGAATCGCAGTGTGGGTCGGGTGTACGCGACATCTTTTGTATGAAATAACTGTTCAAGATCTATAATAATTCAATGTTATTACTCATTGTTCAACTATAATATTACTATTTGGTTGCATCACTTTAATATTTTGCGTATATCCAGCTCCACGCAGCGCGCTGCACTTTGCAAATGTCAATGTACTTCTGAACAAGTTGTGGTTCCGGAACTAAGGTTCAATGGAACACATTGATTGTATCTAGCGCCTAATCTGGAAAGTGCATTGATATCGATGTTAAGGGGGAAGCTCAGAATCAGGGCGCGAAATTCAAAACATCGAGACATCCAATGCAGAATGTTTATATCGCAAAACACTAAACTACATCGTAAAGATGTTCAAATTTTTCGTAAAAAAATAAACACCATTAACATTTTGAATTTCGCGCCCTGACCCTGAGCTTCCACCTTAAGAGAACGTCTTGACTCGGCAGCCGCAAAGTGCAGCTGTAGCTATTTTTACAAAAAAAAATAAGCGTAGCATAAAACATTATTTATAAGTAATAATAAAATACAAAAAAGGAGTCAGTACTTAGGTACCTACCTATGTATCATGGAACCACAATAATAATGATGATGAATTTGACAAGGTCCTATAACTTGTACCTACCAATATAATGAAAATGTAAACAATAAAAAGCAATTAATTTAATTATTTATACCTACGTATCATGTTATGTAGGTACAATTCAAACTATTTAATAAACACTATTAAATTAGGTTGTTTTTGAGATTTTTTGAGTATGTCGCGCAACTTCCGATCTTAACTACTTGCAAGACATCAGTGTGTGCCAACATTGCCTACCCTCATTTCAATCTACTTAAGATCTTACGAAGCTAAACGGGCTAGACTAGCTAAAATCTAGTTTTAAAAAGGACTAAAAATAAAATAACATTAAACTCATAAGAAAACTCACTAAATATGCCTGTAATTATAAAAATGACATTATAATTGAATGTAAAAAATGACATTTAGGTATATTTAGTTTTACTTCCATTATTTTTATTACTGGTTGCTAAAAAAAGGCACCTACTGCAACCCCGAGTTGAAATTTTCTGTCGATCTTTTTACGAATTATACGCATCTCATCCAGTATTTTTTCAAACACTAAAAATCTATGAACAGATTTTGATTGGGTTTTTGAAAGTCTTAGCTGCTGTCATGGTTGACTTACCCATTCACTTTGCTTAACGTTTGAAAGGGTAATCTAGATTCGTCTAAGCTTACACCAAACACCGATCGGACGATCAGATCGAATCGGACGCTTCCAATCTTGCGATTTCGATAAGTTAGTATGTAGGACGTCCGACAGCCCCACACGTTATCCGATTATTATCATATGACGTCCTGTAAATATTTCACAGAGAACGATAATGAGATGATGATGATTACGAGTACGTCATGTATGAGATTATTCGTAAGGTAACCATATACATTATAGTCTACAGATTTGGACTATTGATATGGAGAATTGAAGAGCGCTTCTAGAGTGTGGTATTTAAGGGTAATATTTTAGGGATAATTTCGCAGTTGACGTGCTGATTTAGAATGTCCTAAAAATTAGGATCGGAAGGTGTAGAGCGTGCTTATGGGTACACAACGCTGTGGGAAGTTAACCATGGTATCTCTATGTATCTTATTTATTGATACTGGCAAAATACCTATTGTTCCCAAATACAAAAAGAAATAAAGTTTCCCGCCGAATTTAATGTCAGTGTTTATTTCGTTCGTTTCGTTGGTCATTACTTACAATCGATTTGGTATATGCAATTAGTTCTTGCATTGGACGACTACAGCATTATAATTTATTGCACTTTTTTGAAATTTGTGTACCTAATATCCAGCTTGCACAATATATTGTAGTATTTAACGATATCACAAAAAGCATCACCATGGTTGGCAAAACCAATAAGCTATTTGTTCTCAAAAGAGGTAAGTAGGGATTCCTTTGTACTTATTCATAATACCCCACATAAAAAAATCATAATTAACTTCTTATAAATAGAATAAGCAATGTATTTTCAAACAAATCTAGATAGTGCATTATGAAGATACTCATAAATACATTATTTTGTCAGTTTTCAAACCATCATGTTTAGAACTTGATGGCCTTTTTAAGTATATGACATAGTTTTAAACGTCTTCCTTACTTTTATTTTGCGGATAATGTTTATTTATGTATGTATGTATACCACTAAATTTAAGTCATGTCGAAAGTAATTAGATATCCTACAAAACATAATGATATTAGAAAACCTGATTCACACAGTTGGTAGTGACCCGTGCCTTCTGTATTGAGTGACCTGGGCTTAAATCCTAGTAGGGGCAAAATTTGTTTGATGAGTAGAATGACCCACACAATCTATACTAATATTTAATATCCATAAACTTATCTGTTGACATACACTTAATATTCCACCCTGTAAATACCTCAGATTATAATATCAGTATTAACATTTCTCTGTGTTATGATAAGTTAATGCTATTAAGTCACTTGAGTTGCTGGATCATCAATTATTTACTGTTAAACATTTTAATATCAGGTGGAAGAATGGAGGAGGTGCATATTGACAAAATCACTTCAAGGATTAAGAAACTGTGTTATGGTTTGAATATGGAGTTTGTGGATCCAGTAAGTTTTTTGTTTATTCCTCTTTATACCTAATAGGGTTGCAAGCATTGTGTAGGCCAATATCAAAATTATCCTGTATAAACTTTTGATGAAGCCCTCTTTGATATATTATATATATTGCTATTTATACAATTATTTTATTTAACTTGTTTTTTTTTTCTTTTAAATCTGTTCCATGATATATTTTGCTGCAGGTGTCCATAACATTGAAAGTTATAAATGGTATATATTCTGGTGTCACCACGGTGGAGCTAGATAACTTGGCTGCTGAGACAGCAGCCACAATGACCACTGACCACCCAGATTATGCACTACTAGCCGCACGCTTGGCTATATCTAACTTGCACAAGGAAACTAAAAAACATTTTTCTGGTAAGATACTCTAATATAATTTAGAATAAAATTCCTCATAATATCCATTCACAGATAATATAATGAATATTTAATATATTCTACCTGCAAAGGTGTCCATTTGTCATCTTTAGAGTATTTATTAGCTTTTTTTTCTTTTAGATGTTATGACTGATCTTTATAATATCATAAATCCACATACCAAACGGAGGACTCCAATGATATCCAATTACCATTATGATATAGTCATGAAAAATAAAGAACGACTAGACTCCGCCATTGTATATGACAGAGATTTTAAATACAACTACTTTGGATTCAAAACATTAGAAAGATCATATCTGTTGAAAATTAATAACAAGGTACGGTGCACAGTTCATGCATGCAATTTATAGTACCTACCTATTATAATAAGTATTTTTTTAGTTGTAAAATTATTTATGATCAGCTCATTTTAATATTGTAGGTTGCTGAAAGACCTCAACACATGTTAATGCGAGTCGCCATTGGAATACATGGCGAAGATGTAGACACGGCCATCAATACATACAACTTATTATCAGAGAAGTACTTTACACATGCAAGTCCAACACTTTTCTCGGCGGCTACACCACACCCTCAGTTATCTTCTTGCTTCCTCATTGCTATGAAAGATGACAGTATTGAGGGCATCTATGACACTCTGAAGCAATGTGCATTAATATCCAAATCTGCTGGTGGCATAGGACTTCATGTACATTGTATAAGAGCTAAGGGCACATATATTGCCGGGACTAATGGTGTTTCCAATGGGCTAGTACCTATGTTAAGAGTTTATAATAATACAGCTCGTTACGTAGACCAAGGTGGAAATAAACGTCCAGGTGCTTTTGCAGTTTACTTGGAACCGTGGCATGCTGATATTTTTGAGTTCTTAGATCTGAAAAAAAATACTGGTAAAGAGGAAGTTCGAGCACGAGAGCTCTTTTATGCATTATGGATTCCAGACTTGTTCATGAAGAGAGTAGAGGGCAATGAAAACTGGAGTCTCATGTGTCCACATGAATGTCCTGGATTAGCTGACTGCTGGGGAGAAGAATTTGAAAAGTTATATGAGAAATATGAACAAGAAGGGCGCTACATGAAACAAGTGAAAGCTCAACTTTTGTGGAAAGCAATAATAGAAGCTCAAGTAGAAACAGGAACACCATACATGTTGTACAAAGATTCATGTAACAGGAAGAGCAATCAAAAGAATTTGGGCACAATTAAATGTAGTAACCTCTGCACTGAAATTGTAGAATACACATCACATGACGAAGTTGCTGTATGTAATTTGGCGTCTATAGCACTGAACATGTTTGTCAATGAAGATAAAACATACAACTTTATGAAACTTAAGGAAGTAACTAAAATCATAACACAAAATCTAAATAAAATTATAGATGTGAATTACTACCCAGTTCCAGAAGCTAAAAACTCTAACATGAGACACAGACCCATTGGAATAGGAGTCCAGGGTTTAGCGGATGCTTTTGTTTTAATGCGCATTTCTTATGAAAGTGAATCTGCTATTAAACTAAACCAACAAATATTTGAGACCATCTACTATGGTGCATTAGAGGCCAGTTGTGAATTGGCAGAAAAATATGGAGTTTATGAGACTTACGAAGGTAGCCCTGCAAGTCAAGGAATATTGCAGTATGATATGTGGAATAAAACCCCAACTGAACTCTGGAACTGGGCAGACATAAAAAAGAAAATTTCTCAACACGGGCTTCGTAATTCGCTTCTATTAGCCCCAATGCCGACTGCATCAACTGCACAGATATTAGGAAACAATGAATCATTTGAACCATTCACATCAAATATATATCAAAGACGTGTATTGTCAGGTGAATTCCAAGTGGTAAATCATCATCTGCTGCGTGATCTGACTGATGCCGATCTTTGGGATGAAGATATGAAGAATCTTATTATACACAATAATGGTTCAATTCAAAACATTGAGGCCATTCCCAAAGAAATAAGAGATCTGTATAAAACAGTTTGGGAAGTGTCTGTGAAAACCACTATACAAATGGCTGCTGACAGAGGTGCTTTTATAGATCAAAGCCAATCATTTAATATCCATGTGGCTGAGCCCAATTATGGTAAATTAACATCTATTCATTTCTATGCATGGAAAATGGGTTTAAAAACAGGAATGTATTACCTACGCACGAAGCCTGCAGTAAATGCCATTCAGTTCACTGTAGATAAACAAAAGGTCAAGGGCAAAATTACTAATGGTAAAAACGATGTAGATGATGCTAACATGGCGGCAATCACTTGCTCTTTACAAAATAAAGATGAGTGTATGAGTTGCGGATCATAAACGTGATAATTTATAGAAATAATTATAACATAACATTATATTAAGAACAGTTTAATTTGTAAGAAAAAATGTAATTGTGTTCTTTTATTTTGAATGTCTTTTTTACATTTTAGATTAAAAATAAAGGTAAATAAGAAGATTCTGGCTTTGACTACACTACACCACTATAAAAAACCTCGTGCATATTTCATTCAGCACCGCGTTTCATTCATGCCCTTACAATACCTGAAAGATCCTTTCCTTTAGTTAGCTCATATGTCATTAGTTCCCGGAACTTAGCGACGTTATCGAATGGTGCAAGTGTTATTTTTTTTCAAAATCGACAGGTCCAATTCCTTGGCTAAAGATTTTTTTTCAAAGCCTCGAGGAGGCAAGCCTAATCCGCTTGCAAATATCCATGAGGATATCCCAACGTAAAAAAAAGTTATATTTTATCACCATACTGAGTTAACATTAAAATTTCCGTCGAATTGTTTTGTAGTGATAAGAAGACGAAAATTCCAAAACTGGAGAATTCAGCTTCTGTACCTATAGAAAATATAGTCCTTTATGATTATTTTATCCAATAATATTTAATGTACAGAATACAGGTAAAACCAAGATACAATCTTAAATAATGTACAGCTACAAAATGGTGTGAGGAGAAATATACATTTAAAGTTCTTAGAAGTTCATTGGCATGAGGACTTCATCAATGGGGAACCGACAAACACCTAAATATATATCATACTTAAGGAGGCTAGATACAAAGGTTTCAAACTTCATTATATTTAGGCAGCTGATAGAGATATTAGTATGGTGTGAAGGAGAGTATTTTATTAAAAAAAATGCCTTTGGACGTTACAATGCAAATAAACCTTTAGGTAGCACACTTTCATGCAAAATAGATGTTACACCCCACTGCAGCACCAGACTAGTGAAACATCTGCAGTTAGTCTTTCCATTAATTATACAAATCTATAATCTTATCCATTCACCAGATTTAAGGTGTCACAGCCTTTTCAAGTCATAAATAGATAAGATCTCAACATAAAATTTACAATCTAGTGAATAGTGGTGTTATATGGGAAATAAAGATTACTTGTGAACTTTGCCAATCACTCCCTTAGTTTATTTTCAATCAGGTCCTTTTGGAATTTGAGCCAAGAATTTTATAAGTTTATTCTATAATCATATCATTTCAAGCCATAACAACAACGAAAAATATGAAAAAGAATATCAATACTCCAAATACTTTGAACATTAATGCCCTATTTCCTGTTACACTTTGAAAATACTTCATTATTTCCCTGTGACCAGCCTCTACATTCATTTCGGCTTCTTGAATATTTGCATCAATTCTCCCTATGGCTTCATCTTGTTCCTTAACCATATGTGCTAGCTGCTGGAATATACCACCAAGTTCAACTATTGTGCTTTCAATATTGTGCATAGTCTCAGCCCTTTGTTGTACATAAGAATCTGTATCATCTCTTAATGCCATTTGTTGTGTTTGCAAACTTGATGTCTCTCCCAAGTCAATGCTAACTTCATCTTGTTGTAGCAGAGATGGGACCTCTTTAACCAGTGGAGCAACTCTCGAAAATTGTTCACGACGGTTATTTTGATGCTTTAAGTTTTCTGATCTCACCTCGAGAACCTGAAAAGCAATGTTAATATCAATAAATACAAAATTAACTCCCAATCCAAAAGCAGGTTTAAACAATATAGGTTCAAACAGTCACTTAGAGGATACCTATTTACAGGCATACCAGTCCATGTAGTCTAGCTAGATAAACCTTTGTAGAGTACATAGCATAAACTTATATAAAAAGAAAAAAATTATCAAATTACCTGTTTGAATTGATTACTCATAGATGCCAGGCGTGATTGTAAAGCCAGCACAACACTTGATGAATGGCTGTGCATACTTCTGCGTCCTCGTGGCATTTCACCTAGCCTTGCAATCTGCTGATTCAAAGAACTCAAATCTCCTTTTATGATATATGTTAGCTCTTGAATTTCAGTTGGTCTATCATCAAACAAAGATTTCTTCTTAGCCACTATTAAAAGAAAGTTATTAAGATGTAATTTTTTTTCGATGCTACATTGTGTAATATATGGTGAATAATAAATACTCATTGAATCTTCCACCATATATTTACAACCTTATGTAGTATATTTGTGTTTATGAATGTACTTTAATACTACTTATAGATGCTGTGATTTCATAAATTCAAGGTTTGCAAAAAAATAATAAGTACTTATATTAATAATTGTACTTACACATTGCTAACTTCTCTAATTTAGTATAGGTGCTGGTAATATTTTTGCTTATAACTTTGGCCATACTCATGAATTGTGAATATGTTTCCAGGATTTGGGCTTTCCGGTCATCCCTGACCACTGGTCTCGCCAGGGTTCTACCTTGAAGACTTCGTACAGCTGATATAAATTCATTGGTTCTGTCTCTAGCAGCCATGACTGGCTCGAAAACAAACTCTTCAAGTATCTCAAATCTTATATCCTCAAACCTTAGCACACTTTGAGTCGATGATTTATGACTTTGTAACTTTGATAAAGGGTTAAAAGCAGCTAAATTATTATTGGAAAGAGGGGATCCTTTCTTGTCTAATTTACTGTACGAATCTTGTTCGTTTTCCGAATATGATCGCTCAGTCACACCTCCGATGTTTCGCCGACGAGGGAGCATTGCATTCTATAGTATCCCAATTATTAAATTGTTAATTGCGTATACCCCACAACCTTTGATAACAAAAAAATAAAAAATTCTTATAACTGGAAAGAACTGAATGAACAAAAGCAAAAAGTGATAAAGCCAGGACCAAAACGTTCAAGCGAGACAGCCAGCTGACACAGCTGTTGATGATGACACCGTGACACGTCATCATCGCCAGTTCTTTTTTACGTAAATTTTGTTTGTCTGTGAAATAGTTATACCAGTTATACGATTCATTCGTTACGTTGTACCACATATCTAGTTCGTGTGTGTATTTTACTCAAGTTATACAATTTATATAGTAGAGATTTTGAACCTGTGTTTTGAGCTACCATTAAGGAGTACAAGTTTCATTATTCATCATGGAGTTTCTATTAAATTTAAATTAATTTCACATGACACTGGCACAATCATAGAAGATTGGTGGAGCCATTTAAACCAAAAATGGAATTGAGTTGTATGTACTATGGGTTGTGGTATGGAATAATGCAATAGCCACACTTGTGGCTAAGTTTATTACTAAAATTTATAAGAAACGTATTACTAGTACTAAGGATATATATCTCTTGCGCTAGAAAAGTTTCTCAAGGCAAATAATCGCGCGTGTGCCCGTGTTAGCATTTCTTCAGTATGAAGATTCTACGTTCTTCTCTTGAGTGATTTTGTTCTGTGCTGTGATATCTATAGAGATAGTCAATTATTACTCTTTGGTCTAGTAGTATAATATACAACCACTGACGTCCATGATACAAGTATAGAGGTCAGTGTATACAACATATTACATAGATTATATATATATATATATACATACATACAAACAAGGTACTCTGTGGAGCGGTCGTATCTGTGAATACGATATCAAACTTATCACGAAATTATCAAATATGATAAATAATACGTCTAATAGGTTGCACTCGATTCTGTGGCTTTTTTTCGTGGTGTTCATGTGTGACTAATACAGTGTTTATCAGTTAATTATTAATGAAGTATGAAATAGCAAACCGTTTAATATTCTATTAGTCTCCTAACTGCGATGAAGGCCTCTCCTTTAAGCATAAACGGCGAAGACTATGATGACACATACTTCGCGATTGGGTTGGGCCTGGCCGTATCGTCAAGCATATTTATTGGGTCCAGTTTCATCATAAAGAAAATAGCTTTAAAGAAAATTCAAGCTTCCGGCAATGTAAGAGCATCAGCTGGTGGCTTTGCCTACCTAAAACAATGGATGTGGTGGCTTGGTCTGATTACAAGTAAGTTAATGTTTGTTTATTGTTATTTATCCTCCCTATGCAACACATAGATAGAAATTATAACTAAATACTTTACTCAAAGATATTACATGTACCATCAGACTTTACTAATATCTCCCTCTCCCATCATATCTACGGATGATTGTCTGGAAGGTTTATCCATAATGGATGATCCAGTTTTGTTCAGAAGTTCCCTACCTTTTTTTGTTATTATATATGATATTCTTAGCTATGTTTAATGCAAATCTTCTTTGTGTGAGGATTTAAATGTTTCTTTCATGCTTTTCTACTTCCATGCATATGAGCCTATCAAAGACATGTTATTCAATTGCAGTGGGCATTGGAGAAGCAGCAAATCTACTTGCATATGCATTTGCTCCTGCAGCTCTAGTGACTCCCCTGGGTGCTCTTAGCATTATTGTTGCATCAGTTCTTTCTTCCAAATTCATCAATGAAAAACTTAACTTTATTGGGAAGGTATGTATTTTTTTTATAATATATATTTATCGTATTGTTAACCTGGTTTTTGTTAGTAGTAGCAGATTTAGAAAACAGGCCCAGCCTTTTATGTGTGAGCTTTATCATTTTGGCTATCTTGGGGACACCTCTCATTTCCCACTACTTATAAAAAATGGGTAGTAGACATTAACCTTGTGTAATTAAAATGGTGCAGTCTTACCATGATGTGTGAATTGATATCCGTCTTTTCATTCAATCATTCATGATAAAAAAACACATAGAGAAGCTAGCCCCCTATTGCCTATCTAGGCTTAAATGTGTTCAGCCCCTTTATCGAAAATAATGTTCCCTGTGATTATTTTTTCAAGAATATTCCATTTACTACAGATACCACCAGGTTACAGTCATATTATATGTAAAGACTTATAGTTGTAGCCACTGTTTTATTTCTCTCTATGTTCATTTCCAGATTGGTTGCTTCCTATGCATCGTTGGATCTATAGTATTTGTAATACACTCTCCAAAGTCAGAAGAGATAAAAACATTTGCAGAATTATTGGACAAACTGTTTGATTATTTATTTCTAACATATGTTGCTATAATTGTTTTAATGAGTTCTATTATCAAAATAGTATTTATACCAAGGTTTGGTAACTCAAATGTTGCAGTTTATTTATTGTTGTGTTCGGCTATTGGTAGCCTCACTGTTGTATCATGTAAAGCAGTTGCTTTAGGTGTAAGAGAAACAATTACTGGAGAAGTTAATAATTTTTCAAAGTATGTGTTTTGGTTGCTTTTTGGTTTTGCAGTTATATGCATCATGATACAAATGAATTATTTAAATAAGTCACTTGATATATTTAACACAAGTATTGTCACCCCTGTATATTATGTTATGTTCACTATACTTGTAATAATTGCGTCAGGTATTCTCTTTAAGGAGTGGGTTAATATGAAAACGCAAGACATCTTAGGTTGCATATGTGGGTTTCTAGTTGTTATGACAGCAGTGTTTATGTTAAATGCCTTTAAAGATTTCCAAGTATCATTTAAAGATATAAACCTTAATGCACGTCAGAGGAGAAGTGCACATAATTTGCATAATATGGAAGCAAGAGATTATGAAAGCTCTATGTTAGGTGGTACACATATAAGACAGTCATGACAAAAGCTGCTATATGGCTTTAACAGTATTATGTTATTTATGAAATACTACTTTTTCTCTGTGACTTTATTCACATAGGTAAAATATGCAGGAAAGGAAAAATGTTACCCCATCACCTGTACAGTCATAATATTAAGATAAGCATCCAAATGTAAGTATGTTGTACGAACTAATTATGTAAATTATAAATAATATTAATTAATAATAGTATAGGATGATAATGATGTACATTCACATAGGTACATAACAACATAAACACAGTGCAATATTTGTATGTTTGCTGTTAGAATACTACTTAGAATTATTTAATGTTGTGAACTCTTTTGATAGCTGATTGACCTGGTGTAAGTAAATTAATAAGTTTATTATATTTTAGTAATAAGACATAAGTTATATTTATAAGAACCAACTTAACTAATATTTATAAAATATTGATCAAATTATACCTCATTGGGAAGGCTTGACTGCCATATTGATTTATTGATAGTTAAAATGGCTACAATTTGATGAGGTCCTAGGGTTTGATTTTCTGGTCATGTATAACTTGTAAAGGAATATTAATAATATATGCATGGTAAGTAAGGATGCATCTTGGGGTGTATCTACTTACTATATCCCTCTCAAAGAACAAGCACTATGGTATCAAATTTAATATATCAAAATAAATAGAAAACAATTGTCATACATGCATAATCATCTTTACAATTATTAGTAGTCCAAAGTCAAAAAACAGTCTTTACATACTACAAATCATATGTTCTGAGAGAAGTAGGTTAACTTTATAGTATTAAGTTAAGATGTTATATACCTATAGAGCTTATATTGGCGTAAGTTTCGGCTTATACACTGCAATTATTATTCTTATGGCACATTCTTAATATAAAAAGACAATAACTACTTGGTCTTGAGATTAGAATACTATTGTTTCGGCGGCTTTGCCATTGTTGCCTCAGATTCTATAATGTTGCTGGCGACGTGTCTCAGCCGGCCGGCTCTTTGACCATGATGCAGCCCTGATTGGCTACCAATGAATGAGACCACTAGATAATGCATCTATGTAGATACATATGGGTAGTGTGTGCAAAATCAATGTGCTTGCTATTGCTATTAGTATATGCAACCATAGAATTTAAATGATGGTGCAGATGTATGCACTATTTTTTTTACTATGATGCTCATAGCTTTATCTATTTAGTAAGCTATACTATATGTAAATTAATGATGTCAAACAGAAAAAATAAAATATGCTTGTGTATTATGATTGTTATAAATTCAACCCCAAAAGAACAATAGTAACTGCAATAAAACTTGTCACACAATTTTTTTAATGATTTTCATTTCTATGTATATAAATATTAAAAATGTACAAAATACCTACTTAGCAAACTCAGCTGTGGATACAGAGTGGTGTAATATTGACAAAAATATTTAGGCAGTTTTATGTTTATTATATTATACAGGTTGCATGGAGCAATTGTGAAATGGTCAAAATAATATAGAATTGCATCAGTTGCCCCTACCCTGTATCCAAGCCTCACCCAGTTGTTTAAAACTGGTATCATTTAGTTTCTAATGTAACATAGACATTTATTATAATGATATTACACACATCAGTATGTGTATAAATCTCATCAATATTAGACAAGTCATTAACACAATATATATGTAGCTACTACACAATAAATTACATGGGCCAGGCATAGGGCCCCATTTAAAAAAAATAGAGCACCAAAATTAATTAATAGTTCCACGTAATGCACACAGTTAGACTTAAAGTCCCCTGTTATTGTTAAGCTGAGATTCTTTACACTGTAGTTACCATACTATTTTTTTTTTAAAATGCTTGTTACATCAGGAATGTACATAATACAAAACATATTTATTTTCTGTCACAAGTATACTGTCACAGAGTGATAAATAAATGTTCTACAAATAGGGCAAGTTCGCTGATACCCATACAATCTCCTGCAACAATCTGTACACAGGCACACATGGCGACATGGCAAAGTTAGTACACATTTTTGGCGTTCTTGACATATAACACACAGAGAGTCTGCAGTGTCATCAACTTCCCCAGAGCTTGATGTTACTGTTACTTCTCTAGTACCCACTTCATCTCTTCCTGCAATATTTCTTATCATCCCATCTTCAGAGTTTGTAAAATAATTGTATGCTAAATGATAAAAGTATAAAAGGTTGCGTATTATGTACCAATAGTATACTGAGATTTGAGATAATATTGTTTCCCTAAAATGCACACATAAACGCACAATAATTATAGCACTTGTAATCCCCATGAAGGACTGTAAAGGCACTTCAGTCAAAAAGTTGGTAAATTTCAATAACATCATGTAAGCATCCACCACTGTGCTAATTAAAATATTCACAATATACTTTATTACTGCTCGAATGAGCTGTGGAAGGTGCACGGGTATGAATGTTATCATGAGCCATACTGTATCACCCACAAATATTACAGCATTCTTGAATAGAAAGAGAACTTCACTGATCATTACGAAAACTGCACGAACCAGCCAACTTAACGATGATATTATTGCGCTCAGTTTTAAATATATTCTGTTGTAAGCATCTATAAAACCATTCTGCATGTGAGTAAACTGGCGAAGAACTGCATCAAATATTCCATTGGCAGAGTTAGGCAGGTCCTCGGTGAATGTATATACGTTATCTTCATATACAATTTGAAAAAATAATAAGATGCTTTGTAATGTACCAAACATTATAGACGTTATCCATGTTGCAACAGAAACTATTAATTTCCCAATAAATGACGCTAAAAGTAGAATATTTTGGAGCGTTGTAGCAAATACGTTTATTACTTTTGCAACTAGTGAAATCATTATTGCCTCATTGTAATTAAATACAAAAACAATATTTTTCGAAAACTACATCTTCCCTTCAACTTGACAGTAAGTGGAACTTGAAAGTTGAAAGTTTATTGACAGTGATTGTCACTTATGACTTCTTAATTTACATTTCTCATGCCATGTGTATAATTTCTCTCATCTCATGATTCTGGCAAAGTCGAAGAACCATGTAATTACTTGTATAATAATAGTCACATTACAGTAATTTTAATTTGATGTCGTCTAGGAAAATAAAACTAAATAGTAAAACATTACTTTTCCAGTTCTCCCAAAAAGTCCGGTAATTTGTCAGTAAAGTATCCTCAACTTTACTGATAGGGTTCGGGGGCGTTTATTAGGCCTAGTCTACGGAATAGGCCTGCATAGAATCTCCCATATTCGATATTTAAAAAAACCACTCCTTTTGACATTGGCAAAATACCTACCCAAAGGTGGGTAAGGCCCACTGACCTCTATGGTATATATCGCTGGACTAATCATAAGCCCGGTTATCGTGTGCCTATTTGATTTTCGCCATTTTGGCGCTGATAGCGGCAGTGAGGGGGAATGGAACTAATAATAGAGACGGGACAGTGATATGATACATCGATAAAAATGTATATGCTTAAACCTACCCATGCAGTAAAATGAAAATAATTATGATCCATTCCTTTAACAATGGCTAATGTCCAAAATAGTCGAGTGGTTAATACTAAGATGAAGCAAATAATGATAATGATTAGCCGAATCGCTCATGGGTAGGGTAGGTAATCTTAGGATAAGCCGAAACCGGACTAAAGGGTGGTGTGTGACTAGCTAGACTACCTACTTAAATAAGGATTGTTTTTTAATTAGAAATGAGGTAATGTAATGTTGTTTGGGAAGCAATGGAGTAGGTAAGGTATTAATAGAAAATAGAAATTATCAAAGTAGTACATGAGTTATGTTTAATAAAAGTCATCAGAGAAGTGTTTTGAACAGATGTAATCATATTTTTTCGGACGCCAACTAGGCTTTTCAATATTTTTGAGCCATAATTCTAGTCTTCTATTGTCAGTCGGAAACCTGTGAATTAGTAAACATTGTTTTAAAATAATATGTATTTGATAATACAAATCTGTCTTCGGCGATTTTTACGTTCTTGAACGTTCTATCTATTTAAGATATTGATAGAAAAAATATCGATAAATTTTATCGACAAGGAACTTTTACAGCACTATTGAATTTTATTGTTTATAAAAAACCGATAATACAAAGACAAATGCGTTGTAATCACGTATAAATAAGATTAGTAACATATTTTTAAGTGCCTATAATATCAATAGAAGTTTTAATTTCTTGAATATTAGCCGTAAATTCACTTACTTGTGGAATGTAACCCCACTTCCCTTCTGGTAAAGAGTTTTGCATAACACGCACTCTTTCATGGTTTACCTATTAACTAACGCCACTTATTTATGTATTAACTATATTAATACGACACAACAAACAAGTTTAATCGCGTTAAACCTTCAAAATCACTTTATAAACACGGAGACAATGTAAACAAAACAACGGCCATTTGCATTTTACGTCAGATTTAGTTCCTTTCCCCCACGATGGGGGCGCTTCAAATAGGCACCATAGATAGCTGTCATTTTAAAGGATATCATTAGTCTAGCGTACTTGTATCATGGACGTCAGTGGTAAGGCCATTGTCTAAAAAAAAATGTGTATGATAGATGACAGATGTCACTTCACCAGCTTTTTTTACGGATCTCAAAACTCGGAAGGAAGCGTCAGTGTTATAGAAATTGGAATTTATTTACAGAGAAGATAACCAAAAAATTAAGCGATTATCATTCCTTTATATATCTGTATATTTGAAGAACATCATCAATATCATAAAATCTTCATTACCGACAATCATTGAATTGAATGAATACCCAACAATCATCATCAACATAGATAATGGTATGTACGAATGGATAAGAATAAGCATTTTTTGGGTTTCCTAGCCGAATTAACCTATTTTATCTGGACTAAAAGTAATAAAAATGGTTATTCCGTTATTCAGGAGCCGCCCAATACCGGAACCAGTTCGCCTGGTTTGATCGGTGCGGCGCCCCTCATGCCTCCGGGGATGATGGGTGGAATGCCTCCTCCCATGCCCCCTTCTGTGGCAATGCCACCTGTGCCAGGGATGCCACCAAACATGGCTACTTTGCCACCACCGATGGGCTTTCCACCGATGATACCTCCGTTTTCTATGCCACCACCAGGATTCCCAGCATTCAACCCTGTAAGTAGCAAGACTGTATCAACTATCCAACCACTGCTATTAATAATTAAGCCAGATCAGTTCCCCAATGGAAATAAATTTAAACATACCTCATGCAAGCCACTGGTTGCTATGTATCAACCTGTGGCAAATATTTAACTGCATTTTTACGATAGCCAGACTGTGGCTACAATTATAAATTCAATCATTGTTTGTAGTTATTTATTTAATTCCACACAGTAAATATTATTATAGTCAGGCAGTATTATTATACTGCCTGATCTATGTACAAACTGTATTGTCCCAAACTAAGTACCTATCTAACACCTTTATTTTGGGTACAGCAGGGCTGATAATAATCATGTTTTAAAATGAATGCCCTTATATGGTGATTTAAAATTACTTAATAAGTCCTGGGATAATTTAAACCATGATTTATTTAATTTCTCATAGATTATTGTGTTTTTGAAGCCTTTTTTCACAAAAGAAATGAGTTTTATTCAAATCAATCAACCCTGGGGTACAATTCAATAGACTAGGGGCATTTTATGGTACCCCAGTATATAAATACTTATATAGATATTAAAGATCTAGGACTTGGGTAAATTCATAGTCATCACACAAAGATTGCCTTTACTAGTATTCAGACCGGGGACCTTTAGTACATAAAGCCAGGTCACTATTAACTGTGTCAATCTGGTCATCAAATGGATCTGTTATTTACAGGATTTGAATGCACCTGCTCCGGATGTAGCACCCATGGCTAATCAGAACAGCCCATGGTCAGAGCACAAGGCTCCTGATGGCAGAACTTATTACTACAACTCTGTCACCAAACAAAGCCTTTGGGAGAAGCCTGATGACTTGAAAACTGCTGCAGAGGTATGTGTAATAATTAATTTGTGGACACCTTGTTTTTTTAAAGGATATTGTATAATAATTTAAATGGAGTTGTCTCTTTGACTGCATTCTGCACTGGTATTTTTTTTCAAAATACCAAAATGATTTTAGCCCTGATTCAGTTACATAATTATGTATACCTAGCTATAAACTACCTGGTGCCTACAACTTCGACCAAGTAGAAAAGTAAACTGGTCACAGTTTTTCGATATAGATTTTTTGCATATTGAAATTGAAAGACTTTGGCTTAGATAGTTCATTGGCAGCAAAATATTGAAATAATTGGCACTAGCTAAGAAGTATGCCCCAAGATTCAACCCTGGTCTATTGGAACCGGCTCCCAGGAGTAAAGGGGCTGGATTCCGGTCAAATGGGATTTAAAACTTTAAATGTACACATACCACTGTTCTTACCATCAGAAACTTCTGTCTGCTTGTGTTTGGAAAGAGTACACAACAGATGCGGGCCGAGTGTACTATCACAATATTGAAACCAAGGAGTCCAGTTGGATCATCCCCCAGGAGCTGCAAGACATCAAAGATAAGATCGCCGCTGAAGAAGCTGCACAGTAATGGCTTTTATTTTCTTTATTATACTCTGAAGCACACTTCAGTGGGCTGGTGGTTGACGAAATCCGTTTAATTTAATTCTAATTATATATTTTTTGTATGCTGTTCTACAACATAGCACATCTAAAACATGAATATTGCCACTTGATTTTATACTGAACTGTCATACAGTAAATATTCGTAATTTTTGTAAATAAAGATTGCCGAGGTACGTAATTCTTCTATTATTCACATTCACAGAGTAATGATGAATGCTGAACTTCCTCCTGGAGAGGTGCCACTTCCCGGCTCGCCGTTATCTGCGCCCTCCTCCAGCTCCGCATTAGATGAAGCAATGGCCAAAACTCTTGCATCCATTGACCCATCTCTTGCTAATTCTATACCGATACCAGAGGAGAGTAAGTATTGAAAATCCAATCAGGCTATATTTATTATATTTAAACAAAACCTCTATCTGGGTTGTGTATGTCCATTGAAGGACATTATTTTCATATACTGAGGCCGAATCCCTCAGTTTTAGAATTTATGTTGGTCTGTTCACGCTTCCCGGAGAATTATTGGCGAAATTACTTGAAACATTCTGATGAAACTTGGAAGGTTAGCTAATAGCAAGAATAACATATAGTATTTGTCTCGGAAAGCGCAAGAGTTCCTTAAGTGTGGTAAAAAACCAAAGTTGGTTGTAAAAAGGCACAGCTAACTATATAATTAATATTTTTGCTATATACAGTCTTGAATTTGTTGTAGGTAAGCCTGAAGAGTTGAATGTGCCAACACCTGGTATGAATAATGACATTGAGCAACCAGCAGAGTTGCAGTATAAAGACAAGAAGGAGGCAATTGAAGCCTTCAAAGAACTGTTGAAAGATCGGGTAAGAGTTATTTTAAACTTGCTTGATATATAT
Source organism: Pheosia tremula (assembly GCA_905333125.1). NCBI lineage: Eukaryota > Metazoa > Arthropoda > Insecta > Lepidoptera > Notodontidae > Pheosia > Pheosia tremula. The sequence goes on along the minus strand of HG995404.1, from coordinate 4,015,321 downwards.
AATAGATATAGGTTAACCCCGAATTTATGGACGTTCCATAACTTTATCAAACGTCACATAATACTGCACAAAGTAAAACTCTTGTCGGCATTTATGGGACGTCTATACATTCGGGGGTTTATCTATATGTATATGTAATAAGACTACGTCGTGACTCGTGACAGAACAATAAATATTTTTGCAATATCAATCCTTAGTAATATTAATATCAACAAAAGATTCCCACGGAACAGTCAAAAGACTAATTCCAAGCATACACGGGGCCCCAACTACTGTAGTGATACTGCAATAAAGAATTATCTCTTGTATTAACAGTAAATATTGCCTTGACTTACAGAATGTGCCCTCAAATGCAACCTGGGAGCAATGCGTCAAAATAATATCAAAGGACCCTAGATATGTCGCTTTTAAAAAGCTCAATGAAAAAAAACAAGCCTTCAATGCATACAAAACGCAAAAGCTGAAGGACGAAAGAGAAGAACAGAGGTAGTGTATAACATTATACTAATTTATGGCATCTTGTTTTATACGTTTCCTAATGTTCAGGATATTAAACATTTTGTGGTGAGATTGAGAAGTAGGTTTTTTTTGTTTATCTTATTATTAATATTTGCAGATTAAAGACTAAAAAGAATCGCGAGAACTTGGAGGAGTTCTTGCTGAGCTGCGATCGCGTGACTTCACTTATCAAGTATTATAAATGCGAGGAAATGTTTAATAATTTGGAGGTAAACATTTTAAATTGTTAAAACATTCATTTCACCATCTTGTGACATAATATTCCCACAACGGAGGTATAAACCATCGCCATCTTCTCCCTGTTGGGCCTCTAAGACAATTCAACGTATTTTTTTTCTTCATTATGTCCAGGCTCAACGCTATTCTGCCAAGTAGATTAAATAAATAAAGCTTAATAGAAAACATTATTGTATGTACATTTTTAAATTGATAATGGCAGATATCATGAAACTGAATTAATATTATAATATATTTTTTATTGACGTATTATTTTTTTAGATTTGGAGATGTGTTCCCGAATCGGATCGGAGGGATATATTTGAAGACTGTATGTTTACTATAACGAAAAGAGAAAAAGAAGAGGCTAAAGCATTGAAAAAACGTAACATGAAAATGCTGGCACAGGTACCCTGACAACGAATTTCCGTACTATATTAAATAATTTCACCGAAATTCCTTATTAAAGTTGGTAAGCGAAACAGTGGAAAAAAAGGGTAGGGTTTTTTATCTGTTGCTCACGAGCTGACTTATGGCAGTGAAACAAAAGTAACATTATGATATTATGGCATGATGTTCGATGTTGCCATTCATGGATGGCGGATCAGATCAGTTGCGCTGCATGTGCCTAGTGAATGTAGCGTCTCGATCTACTGCCGCCTTCCTACCTAGGCAAGTATGCTCCATCGTAGATCTCATCGTCACTTACCATCAGGTGAGATCGACATCAAATACCTGCCTATAATGTATTAAAAAAAAATAAAAAATATATTAACATTTTCTTATAAACCTGAACGCAGGTTGCCATAACCAAGCCAGTATTACAAAGTGACAATATGATGAAAAATATTTAAATATTTACCCAGGTCTTAGAGAATATGAGTGAGATAACATACAGCAGTACCTGGAGCGAAGCGCAGGTGCTACTCCTAGAAAATTCCGCTTTTAAAAACGACGTCAGCCTATTAGGCATGGATAAAGAGGATGCGCTTATCGGTAAGCTATAACTTTCTATTAATAATTCGTTTCAGTTGTGTCCAAAATAATACTTTATGGGAGCCTTTGTTTTCAGTATTCGAACAACACATTAGAAATTTAGAAGCGGAATACTTACAAGAGAGAGAGCAAGTGAAAAAGAGGAATAAGCGGCAACAAAGGAAGAATAGGGACAACTTTTTGGTGAGAACTCCTTTTGCATTTTTACAGTTTTACGAACTGATGCGAAAGCGAGAGCAATTTCATCTCTTCGCTCGTGCCAACCTGCATTGAATCGCAATTCGCAACCAATGAACATTAGCAAACTATCGCGATTGTGAATAATTTTCTCTACTCTATATTGAAAATATTTCATGTATTCACCTGTTTTTATGTTTTATATTGCTTACGGAAAGGTCAAATATGGTGGCATTAACTTAAAAGATGCAGTAAGGCTTATTGCAACGACCCATATTTAGCTATAAATGCACGGCCAGTACTTTATTTTACGGTTAATAGTTATAATATTTGGGTTTTTTGTATTACAGAATTCGGTAAGACAGACTGTAGGGCGTTTAGTAGGAGATTTGAACGTATTCGAATACCGATCGAACGTTTCCATACATTTGCCGGTAACGATGCACCTTTTAGCTAGGTGCGTTGTAGTGTAAACTTTGTTGATTCGATCGGTATTTGAAAAAATACAAACTCATACTCGGGGCCCTGCCTGTACAAAATTACGAGATCTGTGTCCAATTGGCAGGTTTTACTTGACACTTTACATGAAGAGGGCAAGCTGACGTCGATGTCCCTGTGGGTGGAGCTGTACCCGGTGATATCAGCTGATATGCGTTTCTCTGCCATGCTTGGTACGTATTATTATATTATATGTTATACTAGCTGTTGCCCGCGACTTCATCCGCGTGGTATTTAGCAAAGACTCAGCCGTTGGTAACAGCCTGCTCGCGTTCTGATCCCGCGGGACGCATTGCAGATTGTTGCTATCAAACTTTAGTCAGGCGCAGCGCTGCAACATTGGTTTTAATTTTTTTTCGAGAGATCCAATTTTTTTTTCTAAAATAAAAGTAGCCTAAGTTACTCCTTGTTACATCAGCTATCTGCCAGTGAAATTCCCGTCAAAATCGGTCCAGCCATTGCAAAGATTACCCGGAACAAACAGACAGACAGACAGACAGACAGACAGACAGACAGACGGATAGCAGACAGACGGACAGACAGACAGACAGACAAAAATTGTAAAAATTGTTGTTTCGGTATAGGTACCGTGTATACATCCAAATGCATTTAGTAAAAAGCGGTTATTTTAATATTACAAACAGACACTCCAATTTTATTTATATGTATAGATGTATATAGAAATAGATATATATTATTATATCTATTTCTGTCTATAAAGATGTCTAATCTTTATTTTGTTCAGGTCAGAATCTCGGGAGGGGAAACTCTGTATGTTAGGCACCAATTGTATTGTATCTGAGTTAACGTAATGATCTTATACCTATATAATTTATTAAATCTCGGGATTGTCCCCAGTCCATGGCAAGGTACCCATAATACACGCGTTGCTTAGTTGGGACCGTACATCCGTTATCTTCGTTTGGCGATATTATTTGTATCTCTTTCCTTATCTCACACAGGTCAAAGTGGATCCACACCACTGGATTTATTTAAATTCTACGTAGAAAATCTAAAGGCTCGATTCCATGATGAAAAGAAGGTTATCAAGGAAATATTGAAAGAAAAAGGCTTCGATGTGAAACCGGACACGTCGTTTGAAGAGTTCGCGACGGTTGTTTGTGAAGATAGCAAATCTGCGTCCCTGGACGCTGGCAATGTTAAACTCACCTACAATTCATTGCTAGAGAAGGTACAAACATATTTTTTAATTTAATCTAAATGGCAGTGCACTGTGCCAGCTTGGTAGACTATGCCGTTCACATACACTTACCAATATGTGGTAGCAAAATAAAATGGTTTGTTATTTTTAGGTACGCAATCGGCTTCAAATAGAGCAGGGTTTCCCAACCTTTTTTGCATGGTGCCCACAAGGATTATAAAAAAAAAATTCATGCCCCCCCCTATATATTTCTTCATTGCTTCAATAAAAAACACAAATTATTTTTACGATATTTATTTCACATGATTTTTTAGTTATAAATGGATGTTGGCGCCTGCATTTTTTGAACCAGTTGGTCTATATAAGGTTCTGTTTTTGACAGAGCTATCATCAAATCATACACTTCATGTCCCCCCTAAGATCTCTCTACGCGCCCCCCCCTAAGATCTCTCTACGCGCCCCCCCCCGGGAGGCACGCCCCACCGGTTGGGAGGTCCTAAAATAGAGCCAGTGTCGATTTTTTAAATGTTTTTTAACTGACAGGATAGAGGTAGGGGGTATACAGAACCCTAAAACAAATCTACTCATATAGCCAAGAAATATATTATATCTTTCTTTTGTTTTCAACTATCGATCACAACCATCGAAAAAGCAACCGCTCACCGTGTAAAATATTTGTATGTCGTATCGTATCGTATCGTCTTATTATTGGCAATATAATAATAATATTTATCGAAAGTTTGCGTGAACATGTCACTTGTACCCTGTATATTCTTATCGTAATATCTGCATTCAGGCTGAAACTAAGAACAAGGAGAAAATTAAAGAAGAGTCGAAGGCACAGAAAAAGCTGGAGAGTGCGTTCAAGTGGTTGCTGAGCGACGCCAACATCGACCCGCAGCTGCCGTGGAGCGAGGCGCGCGCGCTGCTGGAGCCGGCCGCGCCCGCGCTGCTCGCGCTGCCCAGCGACGACGACCGCGCCAGGGTCTACAAGGTACTAGGCTTGCTTGCTGCCACCAATGTAACGCCACTTTTTTTTTTTTAATTTGGCATCACCATAGGTATTTTGCCAGTGTCAAGTAATATATATTTTTTCTGTTTTTGAGCATATGCACAGGCCCAAAGCCTAGGCTCAAGTAAAATACCCCCCATCCCTCAATCAGTAAAGTGATGGATACTTTACCGAAAGATTTTCCACGGATTTTTTGTGAGAAACTGAAAAGCCATGTTTCGTCACTCTGTTTCAATTACCTACACTTGTGCACTTTACCGAACCCATAATGGTTAATATTCCACTTATATCACACACTATAACTCGCAGGAACACTAGTTTTAGAAATTAAAACACAACTGACCCCATGACTTTTCAGTTTCCCGCCAAAAAGTCTAACGCCACTTTAAGTAACTGGTTTATAAAGACTACTTTTTATCTTGTGTAACAATTTTTTTTTTAGTCACTATATAGTGAGATCCGGCAAGTCATGAATGACTTGCCGGATCTTCCCTGTTGAGATCACATGCCAAACCGGTTGAAAAGTTAAGTGAAAAAAAATCTAATGACTTTACGGAATATGTATATTATACTATTTCCTTCCCGCGCTGAACATGCATAGCCTATTAAACTTTGCGATATTGTAATGTGTAATGAAATAATTTCAGAATTGGTTTCGGAAATTAGCCCCACAATCGTACAACTTTACCTCTTTATTTTATATGTCTAGTTTAATTTACATCCATAGTGAAAAGGCAGTACTGATGGCAATGACATAGTATTGTCCATGGATTACCACTCCGTTTCGTTGTTTGCTTACTTATTCATATGTAACCAGGCTTTTGTTGATGCGATGGTAAGTAGGTAATTCTGCATAGAGCTAATGTAGATACTTTTTACTCATAGTTCGTGTTTTTTGCAGGACTTCCAACATGAGCAAGAAGAGAGTTGCATGCACTACCATCACCCCAAGCCTCGAAAATCAAAACGTTCCAAGAAGAAAAAACGTTCCAACTCAAAATCAATCGTTAGTATTGCAATTTATTATTTAGCAATCCTTACTAGGTAGAAGTACTCACAATTTTTTCTGGTTCTGGAATTATGAACGGCTTGTAAATTGTATCTTTACTAATATTGTAATGTGATAGTAACTGTCAGCCTCTGTCTATTAGTTACTGTTTTATGACTGATGATGCTGAACCGATCCTGATATACAGTGATTCAGAAAGGGTATACTAAGCCGTGAACCTGAGCTACTTTAGCGCATTTTTAATCGTTATGTGAAGTCAAATTTGCGATATGTCAAATAAAAAAAAAACATTCCCAAGATCATTTGCACAAAAATATTGAAAAATGGTGAGCTAAATATTTTATTATTTTCTTCGTCTGGCCACTCCATTTATGAAGGTGGGCTGCTATGTCTTCCATTGACATTTAAAATTGTCTGATCAAGATTCTGATTTATTTACATAATTACTACAAATGCGCAAAAGAAGCACAGATTCAACTCTAAGTAAAGAGTATCCTTTCCGAATCATTATTCTACATCTGCATTTTTATAAATTTAACGATATCTCAGTAAAAAAATAATGCCTCGTAAAGAAGCCGGTAAAATAATTTAGTACAATAATTAAAGCACTTTTTCATGTATGAACATTTGTCCAGTCGCGGTCTCGTTCCCCGTCGCCGGCCGCGCGCTCTCCGTCGCCCGCGCCCAGCCACGGCACCTGGTCCTCGGACGAAGCCCGAAAGCATAAGAAATCTAAGAAGAAACATCGCAAACATTCCCCCGCACCCGTGAGTGTTGTCGTATACTATATACTCTCTATTATGTATTTCATATATAATTTAACGGTAATTCGGTGATTCATGATAATATTTGATGGTGATTCCATGGCCTGTTATGTGCCAGATCGACTTACGGTGGGAATGCTCGCATACATTTGGGCCTGTTGTCACCCGTAAGATCCGCTGTGCAGGGCCCTGTTGCGGCCTGTACATGAGCGTGTCGGGACTCATTCATTTTACTACCTGACCGAGCTCCACTACAATTTGACCGACTCAGATCCTATTTCTATTATTTTTGTTCCAATCGTAATGAATACAGAAATAATAATATACATCGTAAATCCACCATTGCCTCTACGCTTACCTTGAGGTGGATATATCATGACCAACTATGAGCATACTCATTATTAGAAGTCGCCGACCCCGGAGGAGGGCGGGATAACGGACGAGGAGCAGCTGCGGCACAAGAGCAAGAAGTCGAAGCGCAGCGCGCCCAGCAGCCCCGACGACGAGCAGCACGAGCACGCGCACAAGCCCAAGAAGAAGAAGGATAAAAAAGACAAGAAGGAAAGGTACCCGTTGTAGATAATTCATTTTGATGATCCTTCTGGATAGCGCTACTACATATCTTTTGGGATGCGTTTGCCCCCTATTACATACATTGTGTGTAGTACGTAGTGCGTATCTGTTACTGCACTTTTAATTGCCCGTATTCTCCCTTTCCCCTCCTCCAGTCCTCTCCGACATTTAGTTTTACTCTAGCTGTCTCTGCGAACTTTGTACTGCTTCAGAATCAAATGTATGAGAAAATAAATAATCTTTCCCGTTTTAATAGTTTTCTGCTATTCGGGGCGGCTACAAATTATAAAAAATCAAAGATCATGCCTACCGGCCCACCCGTTATTTAGTTATCAATTATGTAACTAATATGACTCTGTTTTATATAAGTATGTTGTAGTCAAAACGCTTACGCTCTCAAAACTAGTTTTGTCTGAACAGGTTGGTCAAAAGTACTTTTGACTGGTTTTATGATATATCAGCCAAAACTGTTACAAATTTAAGGAGTTCGATAACCTAACTTAATATTAGGATAGGTAGATTTTTTTTCAATAAACAACAACCTCATCTATTCTAAAAAGCCTTAAAAACTAAACTAACCAACACATAAATACTTTTGACTGCAAATTTGCGATTAAAAGTAGGTTATGACTGACGTACTTTTAACCGCAAATTTGCAGTGGAAAGCAATGATTTCCAAACTATTTTGACCAACCTGCTCTCTCTTAACCACTCAAAACTACTTTGACAGTTAAAAGCAGTTTTGACTGCAACATATGCAGGTGAATTATTCAAGTGTGCATAGATGACTAAATCCGAAAATTGTCGAGACCGTTTTTTTTGTTAAAACTAAAACTTCATCATAGGATTTTTGCATAAGTAAAATGCGTAGCCAGGAATTGAACCTGTTGATATTTATAAAAAAGTTACATACTGAATTGGCTATCTCGGCCCACTTGAAAAATTCTCCCTGTTTATACATTAATTTCATTTTAAATTATTATCTGGCCTCTGAGTTCCATCTGTTGCACTAGTCCATAGTTTCTGATCTATTCCGATTCTGGGCGAATATTCCCTGCATTGATATATACCTGGTGATCAAATGTTTGATGAGTTTATAACTGTTCTAAATGTACTATGTTATTTGATAACATCCTACCGTAAGTGGTTGTGGGCATTTACATTCCACTTAGCTGGGTAATTAGTTTAAATGAATCAAAGCGATTTTAAAAGTTGTGGATATGAGTCCCATTGATATTATTTTCTAGTGTTGCCACAATGGTGATACCTGCTCACAAACATTTGATTGCTACTGAATCCGAATGTATACCACCGACTTTCTTTTAAAAACTGAAACCATTGGGTTTCTTGCTGGACGTCTACTTGTACACAATGTTCCAAACCTGTGGTAGATTTAAAATATTCATCAGTGCTGACATAAAAAAAATTCTTAAGAAGCGTAACAATGTGATAATCATCAGAAGTAAAAATATATTTATATTTTATTCATTTAGCCCAAAAAAGCATTTATGAACAATTAAAAGTTACCATTACATACACATCGGTGAGACCCACTAGTTCTAGACAAGAGAAGGTAAACAAGTTGGTTTCGCCGATTGGCTGGTATTTCTGTTGTTGTGTACCCGGCCTAATGTCCCCCGCGGCGGCAGGTCGGCGGCGTGGAGCGACGCGGAGCTGGAGTCGCGGCGCGCGGCGCTGCTGGCGCAGCTGCACGAGCACGAGGCGGACTGACCCACGCATGTCGTCATCTTCAACCACTACCCGCCCGCCGCCCCCGCCACACCCGCCACCCCCGCGCCCCTTGCCGCCGCACCTCGGGACTCGCCCGATGTAACGGCCGATCCACGATTCGATTCGGATGGCTCGTCCTAATTCGTATATTCGCATCCCTCGTAGACGCATTCTACCGCTCGGCGAGTTAGTGAAGTAGCTGTTCGTACGGTACTCTATGAGTATCGTGACCGGTCGTGTTGAGCGAGTGGCGGAATGTGCCGTGGTGCCGCGTCAACCACGAAGCACGGCCTCGTAGGTTTGTAATAATCATATTGTATCATATTTATGTCGCTAAACATAAAATGGAAAACGTGGGGTTCTTACAGGGTTCGTGGGTATTCAGACGGTAAACACAATATAGGCATACGATTTATAAAAGCCTAAAAATTGTATTCTGTATTTTCATATTTATGAATGTCTGACCTTAGCTTTTGTCTTATAATGTAAGTTACGATAGTTTTTAGTAAAATAACTGAAAAGAAAGCGTATGTTTATTATTCATTCTTCACCTCAACTATTCGGCGCGAGCACACTAAGTATTCATGACTCGGGTAGAAACATTGTTCTACCCGAGTAAACCAAGATTCTAATCTGGGACCGTCGACATAGAGTAATTTTCATTTCAGTCCTTTTTTTGTTGGCAATCTGCTACGAAATAGAGCCACCTTGTTCATGACTGGTAGTAAGTGGATTCTATAAAACATTTACTTACCCTTATGAATCCCCTTACCCCTGGGATATGAATCAATATTTAAAAAAAACGAACTAAATGGAACTAAAAAAAGACACCTTTTTCATAGACAATGTTCTGATATTTTTTTATAGTCTAATAATTTTATTTATTTCTTTAGGAATTTTATATTTATAACCTACTGTTTCCAGTGTCACCTAGACACTGGAAAAATCACCGAAGATCGGTGGAGCCATCTACCCTAAAAACTGAATTGAATTGTATTTGTGTTTCACCTGTATAATTATATTTTTTATTGTTTTTGAATTTGTTAATGTGAACTCCGTAGTATTTCTTTCATCTCACTAGTGAAACTACAATTCACCGTGTGTTCGCCTCACTTGGCATTGGCACAATTGTCCAAAACGACAAAGCCAAAGTAAAAAAAGTCATTGCAAACAATACGCTTGCTATATATACATTTCTGGAAATTAGAGAACATTAAATTCGTGAATCGAAGTTCAATCAATCAAGGCATATCTTGTTTTATTTAAGGACTGTGAAACGTAAATAAGGGTGAATGTTTAATCATAGCCAACGGCCGGTGTTTGTTGAAATATGTCAATTTGGAGTTCAGCCCAGAAAAATGTGGATGGGGACCCGTTGGAATACATAAGAGATTTTCCGAATAAAGCGTACTCTAAGATCGATGCTACAGCAAAATTACAAGTTATTCAAGCATTAGATAACGGCCAGTGTAAAGCGGATATAGCGAAAGAATACGGAGTGCAACTTCAAACCATAACATACATATATAAGCAAAAGGATGCCATCATAAAGAAATATACACAGAAATATAACTTGCTAAAAGAAGTATGTAGCCTAAATCTTGATCAAAACCTTTTAGAATGGTTTGAACATCAGTATACCAGTGCAAACATCATTACAGAGGATCAACTGTGCAGTAAAGCTAAGGATATCCTCAAAAGCTTGAGTGAAAAAATCACGTGTCTTGACGATTTATTATTCAACTTCCGCATGCGACATAATATTACGAAGTATACATCTAAAAATTCATGCAATGAACAGGCTAAAGAAAAGTGGAAAACATTCCTGAAAAGTTCAGACACGAATAATGTGTATATGGGAGGACTTTGTGCATTATCATACAGCCTTGACTACAACAACTACTTGAATGGACAAACAGTAGATAATTATGTTTCATTATTCTTCATAGTAAATACCTTGGGGACTGATAAGTTAGCACTGGCGGTGGTTGGGAATGAGTCTTTAGGAACAGAAGCAGTTAAGAGCCTACCGGTGAATTATTATCATTGTGATACCACACAGATTAATTACACTATAATTCATAGTTGTTTAACTAAGTGGGATAATGAGTTAGCATCTCAGGGAAAGTCTGCTACATTGATATTAAATGTACCGGATAGCTTAGTAAAGAAATTGAGTTTTGATAACATAACATTAATCAGCCCTACTGATATGAGCTATGTGATAATTATATTAGAAAAACTAGTTGAATGTTTCAAATATCATTATAGAAGATTACAAATTACTAGAGGTATAACATATGGTAAAGACAACTGCACATTTTTGGATTACATTCATATGATAAGCATGGCGTGGTACAGTGTGCCATATAAGTTTGTACAAAGCTTATCCCTGCCTCCTGAAGATGGCAGTCTTTATTTTAATATAAATGAGGATAATGAGAATGATCACAGTATATCAAGGTGGTGCAGAACATACAATCTTCCAATGAATTTAGATGAATGCTCAAATTTGTTAGATGATTATATTTTTTGTGATGTAAAGCTTCCATGTGTGAGCTGTGCACAATTGGATGATGGTACTCAGAAAGTGACAGAGGTGTTATCACAACAGATATGTCAGCCTACATCAGGAATGGAAGCATACCAGGCTATGAAGAGACTGGTGTCTTATTTGCAAGGCGAGAGTGCTGGGAGACCGGTCATGAAGTATGCAAAATATTTGGAAAATCATCTGGAGTATGGAGCACTGCTCCAAATGCATGAAATTATAGCTAGTACTAGTGATTCCATATAATCCAATAAAATATTAAGAACATCCTTATTTTATTAAATTTAAATATTTATTTCATATAATTAAAATTATTAATAGTTTTCGAAAGCCTGTATCTTGAAGATACATATCAGTGTTGGTTGGTTATTGCATAATATTACGATCATTTACGTATACATTATTTTATTGTTGTAAATATACTCAGGACCTAAAAAAAGTTATGCATGGGATTTTCATTAATCAAAAAAATATTTGTAGGATACAGAAGATGCCAGTGTCAGACTTCATTAATTTGAAGTTTACCTTTAGCGCTCTTGTGTGACCTATGTGTGTGTAAATATAAAACTTATTTCTATCTAAAAAATATCCTTGCACTTGTGAGACTGTAATAAAATAGTTTATATTCCTCCTCCAGTGTTTTAATTTTCTTTTCTGTGAGGGCTAATGCTTGTTGTAATTGTATGGGGCCCTTATTTTTTTGTTCTTCAAGTAATTTTCTTTCATCCTTGATGTGCTTCCAAATGGAATCAAACCAATGAAGTGCTTCAAAGTTTGAGTCCTAGAATCATAAACACAATTGCTAAAATATTACTCCTACTATTTAGGAACTAGATTTCATCACATTTTATGAAACTAAGTATGGCTAAGTGTAAAATGAATAAACAGGATCTAGGTTTCTTTGGAGCCCTTCCGGGTGGTTGATACGACTGTGCAGAAGCCCTTGCGTCATTATCCCATACTAGCCAATCAAATGGACCAGAAACTTGGGCATGGCTCAAGCAAAGAATACTCAGGCGTTCGTTTGGTAGTCTCACTAAGCGAGACTTCCGCTTCAGCAGCTCTCATTTGCATTTTTAATGGCCAAACAAATTAGGGAGGTTTATAGTAATTATTTTTAATAAAGCATTCTATGGTCCATACCTGGTCTAATAATTTCAGGATATATGCAACGCCCATAGCGAACCCATCATCAGTAAAAGCTGCGCCAACTTTATTTTTCTTTGATATTTTGTCTTTAGACAGTATCATGTGTTCTACAAAATTTAAAGTTAGTGGTGGTATGATGATGAAAAAGTTTTTAAGGTGAACATTCTTCGGATTACGAAACACAGGTGCAAACACGTCGACAAGTAGTTTAAAATACTCTGTGCCTTGAATAAAATTCGATATTAAGTCATTAATATTGTGGTCTAAATTCTCGGCAGAGTGGAAGGTTTCTTTCCCCAGGTCAACCTCCTTACATAATTCTGTGAACGACTGAACATTCTCAAGACTGGGTAAAAATATTGTGGCATCTGAACAACAATGTCTCCCTCCAGAGCGCACCATTCTTACATACCCCATGGCATTTCCTATCTGGCTTATGAGATCTCTAAACAAATCCAAGTAGCTTTGTCCATCATCACTTAAGCCTAATACACGGATGCCCTTATTAAACTTTTCAGCATTTTTATATGGATACATATTTCCATTACCATCCTTGAAGATTCTTAAATCTTTAATTAATCTGGATTTTATATGTTCATCATACATGAATTGCGAGAAGGTGAAAAACTTTTTCTTTAAAAATTGGTATGTAAAATTTACAGTCGTGTTCATGATGCCAGTGCCATGCGTCCTTATGGAATTGGCGATGTGTCTGATATTGATCGAGTTCAAGTGCTTGTTGTTACTGCTTTTCTCAATAAAAATCTGGTTATTCAAATTGTATAAGTATTTCGACACAAATATGTGAATATGACGCATAATCTCCAACACATCTAGCCCTTGCTCCAAGGTTTGTGTGGGCAGATTATCTTGGACCGTCAACAGATTAAATTTGAATCTTGCCATTTGACGCATTTCTCCATAGGTTTTCCAATCAGACAATACTACTGTTGTCAAATTGTAATACATTGTAGACAAATAGTGCTCCACAGATGGAATAATCGACACATACACACATTGTACCCTGAAACTGTCCACAATGAGTAATAACTTCTTAATCATATCAAATGTAAAAGGATTCATTACATCCAGCTGTAAATGGGAATGAATATGCAAACGTAAATTAGTTTCAATGTTTTGGCTAGTGTTTTGAATTATTTTATCTTCCATCATAGCTTTTATGTTGTTCAAAAACTCTTGAGACATCTTGATTCCATACTGATTGTCCGTCTTGTGTAGTAGGACCATACAGTCTTCCAGGACCATTAAAAAATATTTTAATTTCAATGTATTCAACTGAACACTGAAGTTCTGTTCAAAATATATGGGAATAATATTTCGATGCCATAGTAACCACGAGCAGTTGCAAAATTTTTCCATAGAATCCACAAAGTTAGACAATATTTGAGTCTTTTCAAGTAAATTCCCAAGTTTAACATAGCTATTATCCAAGTAAGTTGTATCTGGTATAAAACTTAATGCAATATTAGCAGCAATGTTGCGTTTGATAGTTGCTGCCCCTTTTAGGGCTCGTTCTGCAATTACTATGCATGTTAGTTCATCAAGTCTCTTGTTAGCATAGTTTTTGTCAGTCATTAAAGATTTTTTTACATCAAGTATTGCTGAAGTTGCTTGAAATATCAGATGTTGTATAATCATATTAATAGAAATAATTATTTGATTACGATTGCGCACAACTGAATCACTCAGTGTTTTCAACATATACATAATTTCAAATAACGACATCAACATACTTTTAGACAGTGGTATGCCAAGGGACAGGTGTAAGTTAATCAGTGTTAAGACTGAATGATTTGTTTTTGAGGCAATTTCAAGCCCATCTAGAAGAGTTTTAGCATGTAAATTCATTTCTGCTGCACTCAACTTATGATGATCTGATGAAAATAACAATTCCATATTTAATACCCATTGGGTGCACAAGGACTGGAGAATTTGAATATCCTTAACAAAATTAATTTTTCTATCTCCAATGTAAGATTGGCGGGCTTTCATCATAGACTGGGAACTCCTCTCATGTCTAGAAAATAATTCTGGAACATGTTGCTGAAGAAACTGTTCAGGAAACCAAATTGTTGTTCCATTGATGTAGATGCTATGTGCCTGTAATAAAAATGAGGGTGAGAATAATTAGGTTTTTCTTGGAATTGTATAATTAACTAATGTTCATGTCAGTTCATACTTTTGTGTTCAATTCAATCAAAGATCTGAATACTTTTTTGTCAATGTTGCCAAATAAACGTGCAGTCAGTACACACAAAGCATTAACTTTGATACATTTGTACATGTTACATGCATTGGGCTGTTCTTGCACTAATTTGTCCAGATTGGCTATTGCCTGTTTCAGATAATGAGTGAACTCAGTTGTTGCCAGTGTAATTTTTTTGTCTACTAAACTTCCTCTTAGAGAGGTCAAGTTTTGTATAGACTTTTGTACAATATCGTCATTCATGACTTTAGATGTAATGTTATCAAGAGCTCCGAGCATCCCTTTGAATCTCTCTTCTGATAAATCAAAGGTTTCTGTTGCATTGTTTAAGGACTTGAGCATTTTACAATATTTATTCCAATTTGTTACCAATGATGTATTAGATATTAATAGTTCCAATAAAACAAGGACAGTGAAAATCTCCCCTATGTGATTGATAATGCAGTGAAGTTGAATGCCATCTGCAATAAAATTAATTAATTGGATTAGAAAATTGGGTAAGTACATAATAACATGGTAAGTAATGTGTTCATAAGTAATAAGATATATCTTACTGATATTAATGGCATTCTCTGTGAATATGGCAAACACTTGACTGCAGAGATTACGCAGTACATCATCACAGCGAGATATGAATGCACTCAACAAACAAATTGATTCCATTTGAGAACTGATATTATTGTTGTGATATTCTTCATACACGGCTAGAAAATTGAAATGTCTAAAGCAAAATCAAAACATTAGTATGAGATCAGGCCTTCCAAGAAAATTGTTTGAACTATATTATTATAAACCTACAAACCTGTCAAAAGCTTCTGTTTTCAGCTCTACAACTTCAACACACAATGATGAGAGCACACTCAATACCTTTGTCATCAGAGTGTTGTCTGAGGACACTAATTCAGTGATAGGCATGAGTTCATATGGGTTCATTACAATTTTTATTGGCAAATAGGTTTTATTTTCACCCCATAGCTCATCATTTATTATATTCGTAAGTTCTTGATGTTGTATCTTAAAGAAGTTGCCATACTTTTTGAGGATCCATGTCCCAGCTTCTTTCTCCCTATCAATTTTCATTGTGCCAGGGGATTTAGATATATTTTTATCAAAATCGTGCCGGTAATTGTTTCGAATAACGCACGTAAATAAGTATCAAATACATGAATTTGAATTGTCGACACTACACTGTAAATGGTGAGGGTTTATTTAGGGTAAAACCAATAAATGCACAACAAAATACTGTTGTGAATTTTTTAGTATGACAGATACATGCACAGAATAAAAATGATACATGACATTTGTTAGATTTTTTATTACAAGGCCTCAGTATCGCATACCTTGTTTATTAAGCCATTAGTAGTTATTTATGGAACGTTAGTGACTATAAGTTTTCATGCACATACATTGTAGATACTATGGAATATAAAAAAAAACCGTTTATATGAGGGTATATTATATTGCCCCATTAGTCAGAGCAACATATGATATTACTTACCATACCACTTGACTGTTCAAATCCCAAACCGAGGGGTTAAATTAAGGGGAACTGGATATTCTTTGGACGTCGGTACGCGACGCTTTTATAAGGGGGTGATCAGGGGGCTTAATACGAGTTCTCCACAGCAATTCTATTAAGTTATCAAACATTATACATATTTCACTGCAGCGCAGCTAGCGGGAACGTGCAAGCTATGAACAATTTATAGAATAGAAAAAAAAATATTACTCTATCGTTTTCGTTTAATACCTTCAAAACTCATACTAAGACTTTTTGGCGGGAAACTGAAAAGTCATGGCGTCAGTTGTGTTTTAATTTCTAAAACTAGTGTTCCTGCGAGTTATAGTGAGTGATATATGTGGAATATTAACCATTATAGGTTCGGTAAAGTGCACAAGTGTAGGTAATTGAAACAGAGTGACGAAACGTGGCTTTTCAGTTTCTCACAAAAAATCCATGAAAAATCTTTCGGTAAAGTATCCATCACTTTACTGATTGAGGGATGGGGGGTATTTTACTTGAGCCTAGGCTTTGGGCCTGTGCATATGCTCAAAACAGAAAAGAAATATATTACTTGACACTGGCAAAATACCTATGGTGATGCCAAATTAAAAAAAAAAAAAACTCATACTAAGCGTGCAGTTTTATGAAGGAGCCCATTACCAGAACGCGATCAAGAAAACGACCTAATGATGATTTTCTTTGCCTTGCTCATAATCAGCAGACTGTACAAACTGGTTATGTCATCATTATTGTGATTAATATTAAAATATAATTTAAAAAAAATATTATAAAATAAAAACTGAATTTATAATGAATTATTTATTAGATCACTTAGTAACTAAATAAGAACAACAGAAACATTACTGCTTTTTAAAGCTTTTTAATATTGGATAAATGTTATCAAATGCCTCATAAATTTCTTCTCGCACTTTAGCACCAGTTAATACTACTTTTCCAGAAACAAAAATCAGTAAAACTATTCTGGGTTTTACCATTCTATAAATAAGGCCAGGGAACAGTTCAGGTTCATATGAACTGAACTGCCCATGTGTCAGAACCAGGCCTTCAAGACGTATCGGAAATTTAACATCACAGCTTCCCACCATGTTCTGGATTTTGAAGTCTAAAAATTTTGCCTGAAACAGGAAATTGTAATAATTTTCTTAAAAATGAATAAAGACCCAACTTGTGGGACTACTATTAGTGTGATCAGTGTTTTCAGGTGGATGACCGCCTGAACAACGATCAAAGATTTTAAAATGACCATCAGAACTGCATGCATCATACCTCCAAAGCACACTGAGATTGGATATTATATTTTCGTTACCTATGCAAGGTCATGCTAATCTATTGCATAATTTCACGAACTAGACTATATCCTCCTCCAATTAGCAGTACAAAGTGTATGAAATCTATTATGCTGGTTACATATGTTACATATAATAAAGCAAGTATTAATATACTTACAATAAAACCAAGTTTCTGTATTATTCTAGCATACTTTCTTGCAGCTAGTCGTGAGTCTTCTTCACTCTTGGCGCCAGTGCACACCATTTTCCCTGACGAGAATATAAGAGCTGTGGTCCTTGGTTCTCTTATTCTCATAATGACAGCAGCAAATCTCTTTGGGTTATATTCAGCATTTCTAGCATGTAAAGCTATTTTTTTTAAATCTAATTTACAATTTAAGTTAACTGTTGACACAATATTTCTGAAATTAAAGTATTCCTTGTTTATAATAACATACAATAGTTAGAAATGATAAATAAGTATATGAGATTATTGTCTGCCTTACTGCAACTGTGGTAGAATACCAGGATCTGCAGAGTGTGGTGTCATCGGGGTCATTGGGGCTGGACTGGCTTGACTTAGCATTTGCTGGCCAGCAAGACTTCCACTTGTAATCATTGGCGACATCATGTTTTGCTGAAGTTAAAGTTATATTTTATTACAATATATGATTGGGTAAAAATAAACTTATTGAATAGGCGGTGCTTATTGATGAACATTCAAACTTTTACTTAGATTATAAAAATGAAAAATTTACTGGTGTTTGTGGTTGCATCATTTGTTGAGGTGTTGCATAGCTAGCAGCTGGTGCATAGGTGTGCACTGATCTCTGCGGAGTGCCCATCAACGACGAGCCGAAGCCGACGAGCGGTGAAGAGCCCATTGCCGCCAAAGATTGTTGTTGTTGCTGTTGTTGGAGTTGATGTTGCTGTTGCATGGCATTTGGTAGAATCTGTTGGTCTTCCTCTGGCTGGTGTAACGGTGTACCTATTCCAGGTATATTATACGGGCTAGGCAGCATTTGATCCATTTTCGCGGTGTAGTTTCAACTTGTAAATGTGTGTTGTAAATGTCAAAGAGGGTATTTTCCGGTAGCGCCA
This sequence comes from Pheosia tremula, assembly GCA_905333125.1. Classification (NCBI taxonomy): domain Eukaryota; kingdom Metazoa; phylum Arthropoda; class Insecta; order Lepidoptera; family Notodontidae; genus Pheosia; species Pheosia tremula. The sequence continues at coordinate 3,996,843 of HG995404.1, read as the reverse complement.
ATTATTGTAGAGGAATAGAAGCAATATAGGCCGGACTTAAACGTTTCGGCGTTTAGATTAGCATTGCCAATGTAGATATGATTATGTTTCTGTTAGGTTTGTATTGAAACTTTAAGTTACTAAATGAAATCTGTACAATATAATAGGTATAAACAGGATAAACTTTTCCAAGCGACACAACACAAGTCAAATCAAATCACAGTTTAGTGATGTCTCTAATCGATTAATAATAATGATTTTTTTATATTTTTTTTAAATCATTCTAATCGATGAACAATTTATGATCGATAACAAAAACAGTGTTATAAAAAAACAGTTGAAATCTTATTTTGTCTTCAAATGATCATTAAAAGTAAAACAAATCAATCGGTAAATATTTATTTAATGATAATTTAAATCTTTGTAGTTGGTAATAAAATGAAACCAAAAAATAAATACATATATTGTGTCTCATTTGCTGATTCAATTAATGAATGTTATACCAATTAATGTAACTTATACAGGCTAATCATAGAGGACTACTATTTTATTATGTTATTCACCATACACAACAATTTGAATAGATAAGCGTTAAAATATTATTGATTATTAATAAATTATTATCAAAGGTATTTGTAAGCGTGATATCGATTATTAAGATAATCTTAACGGTACATCACTATCACACATTTGGATTTTGTATTGCTGACAGCAGGACGGGCATAGAGAAAATAATACTACGCACACAGACCATAAAAATACCACGGACTTTACAGCAAGAAGGAATTATAGAAAGCGTAATAAGTTGAACTAACACAGCAGGTAGCATCCTTTTCCATACATTACGAAAATTATGACAAAAAGTGACAACCATAGCATAGCGGTTGCGATGAGTTATTCAACTAAACCTAATATACGCGTATAAACGTGCACAAATAAGAGTTTTTTAAATGTATCACTTCTTCCATTTCTTAGGTTGGGAATCAGCTACAAAATGGTGCCATTTTTGCCAGTGAGGTAATTCTTGAAAATTGGTATTAAATTATATGTACCCCTGATGATAATGATAATGTTGATAACGATGATGATAATGAAATCCTTCCCCTACCCCTATCAGTTAAACTGTGATACTTTACTGAACATTTACCGGACAACTTGGTTTTTTTTTAAAGTAGAGTTATAATTTTTTATTTCAATTTCCTTGACTCGAGCACGTTTACGAACACACAATAGTATTAACCATGCCACTAATTTTACACATCATTTATCAAAGAAAGACATTTTTTGGAAAATAAAATAAAATTGCCAGCTTCATGGTTCAATTTCCCGCCAAAAAGTCCAAATGTATCACTTCAAAAAAATATCTTCTGAAAATCTCCTCCCAGACTGAAAAGTTTAGGTATATTACAAAATACTTATTAACAATTGTTCTGAAATAACCTGTTTATTCTTTTTTACCGTAACTTACGGCTCGTTTGGTAGGGCTGACCACATTGCCTGTATGTCATGTCATGCATGTCTGGTCTGACTGTCTGTCATTCAGTCAGACTTAGAGTTAGTTTGCCACGCTCTTTCTTTCTGGTTTTAGTTATATTTGTATTGATAGATACATCATTCAAACAATTTTAAAGCTCCACGATGGCTGAGACGATGAAGCAAACTGTTGCGACCATTTTAAAAAGCATTGAAAGGTAACTCACCAGGACATTTATGTTAAAGTTTGGTTATGTTATGTTCCAAATTTAATTCATGCTGGAATTATTGTATATATAAAATGATTTATTTTTTATTGTCCATATTAAGGAGATTATACTTTTATCGGCTATCTTAGTTTACTATTGCTGACCATGGAATTTCTCTTCTACTTGAAAATGTTGAATGCTACTCTAAAATAATAAGTGTTAATATATTTTAACCTTCACGTAGGTATAATCCGGCTAACTTACAAACGTTGGAGAGATATGTTGAAATGCAGTCTCGAGAAAATACATACGACTTGGAGGCAAATCTAGCAGTGCTGAAACTGTATCAGTTTAATCCAGAACAATTCAACCCTGATGTTACCTGCCAGATACTTTTAAAAGCTCTGACTAATTTCCCACACACAGATTTTACCTTATGCAAGTGCCTACTGCTGGAGCCTGTGGTAAGTGTGTTTGTGATATTTTGCAAAGATATATTACACATAATATCAAGTTTTTTGTAAATCTATAAATTATAAATTACATGTGCACTACTGAATAGTACCCTGTTATTATAACAAAAAACACATCCAATGGTCTTCTTGAAAGGTAGCCTGGAAGAGGATTGTAGTTTGTTATAAGACTACCTTTTGTACCCTGCTGTCTGAACTTTAGTTGTTTTTTTATTCTTGTGTTATTATTGGTGTGCAAATTGAATAATTAAGTGTGTGGAAAAAAAGTGTATAGCTGCAATAGATGGGCTATAAGCAGCATACAATTGGTTTATTATATTATATAAACACATAACTCAAGGGATAAATAAATAAAAACAAGATATACTATAGTATTTTATATTTAATAATTTATGTTTCACTTATTTGACCATCTTTAATTTTAATTTCAGGTGGAAAATGAGACAATATCTCAAATTAAATATCTGGCTGATATTTTAGAGCAGTGTGACTTTGCTCAGTTCTGGAACAGGGTGCACCAGATGCCCGAACTCTGCAACCGCATCAGTGGCTTCCATGACTCCATCCGCAAGTTTGTCTGCCATGTTGTCGGCATCACATTCCAAACAATTGAGAAGAACAACCTTGCCAACTTGTTAGGTGGAATTGATGGTCAGTATCTCACACACAACAGACAAAGTGATTAACTCCTTTATTCTAGTTATGACAGAATCTGAATTATATGATTGGTTTCAGATGTTACTCTGAAACACTGGGTTAAGAAATATGGATGGAGGGATGACGGCAATCTCATCTTCATTGCCAACCAGGATGAGAACATCAAGACTAAGAATATTACTGAGAAAATTGAGTTTGATCATCTTGCCCCACTGATGACATTATTATAAAGTTTATGTAACTTTGTACCGAATAAATTCTAAATAGAATTAAAATGTGGTTGTATCATTTCTTTGCTCTGATTGCTTGAGTGACCTGTTGGTTTACTAACTTTTTATGATTTTATTTGTAACATTTGTTTCTGATGTAGATAGTGGTGGATTTTTATATGGCTCTATGTTTAAATTATACATAATGACTCATATATACCCAGGCAAGATTTTAAGTCTAAAATGTAGGCTATATTAATATCATATTATGATTGTATTGGCAGTCCCAAACTTAGGTTGACTATACTAACATATGCTGTTATTTAATTATGGTATATAAATTATACTTTGCTATCTCAGAGTAAGTTGTTAAATATTCTGTATGTAACACTAATATAGATATCAGTATATTTTTTATCTTCTCTTGGACTTGGTATGTGTTCTCTTGAACTGAGTGTGTATCTGTTAGTTTATTAGTACTATAGCTATAGTGCCATTTGAATGATAGTGATTTATTAGCGCGTCGCTAGGTATATGAAAATCATATGACCAAATATGCTACAAAATATATAAAAACTTTAATACACAAAATATTGTGTACCTATCTATACGAAAGTTGGTCACAATTTTTTATGAAAACATAAGCATTGAATAGAGCTTTAATTTAAATTAGAAACTTACGTAATCTCTTATATACAATGACTTGTTGCAAAACATAACAATAGAATATAACGAAAACATACAACAAATAATGAAGTCGACTTGCTTGTTCCTTCTTACGATTTCTTTCCGTGACTGTAACCGTGTTCCTTGCCGCTCGCATGGCCTCCCTTCTTGCCGTGGTCGTGGTGATGAGCGAAGTGTTCTTCGTGACCGTGGTGGCCCTTGTGTCCTTTGTGGTCCTCGTCGTAGTGTCCCTTGTCGTGATGCCCTTTCTTGCCGTGATGTTTCTCATGGTGGCCCTTTTCGTGATGGCTGCCTTTTTTGTGGTGTCCACCCTTCTTGTCGTGGTGGCCATGGAAGTCGCCGTGTTTGTGGTGGTGTCCACCCTTGTGGAAGTCGTCGTAGAACTTATGTTCTTTATGATATTCGTCTTTGTGAGATTTGTGATGGTAGCCAGTGGTCTTGGAGCCTTTTTTGTGTCCCTTTTTATGCCCAAACTTGCCCCCTTTGTGGCCGTGCGCGGCCTCGTGGTGTTCGCCGTGGTGGTCGTGCTCGTCGTGGTGTTTCTTCTTGTGTCCGCCGTGTTCGTCGTGGTGCCCCTCGTGGTGGTTTTTCGCGTGGTGGCCATGGTCGCCTTTGTCATGGTGGTGATGTGACTTGTATCCTTTGTCACCCTTGTCCCCGTGCTCCTCATGGTGGTGCGCGTGGTGCTCGTGGCCGCCGCCTTGTTCGTGGTGGCTGTCCTTTGACTCCGCCTTCTTGTGTTCTGTGCCTGCGATGGTCTGGTCGGAGCCAGTGCTGCCCGCGGCGGATAGGTCCGAGCCGGTGGGTGCTGTTAATTCGGCCACCTCTTTTTGTTGGGCCTCCTTTTCGCCTTTCAGTTCACCCACATTTCGCGCGTGAATTGATATCACTGCGCACCCCAGCACTCCTATTAATATGAAGAGTCTCATGTCTGCAACAAAGGAAAATATTAAAAATTATAGTTATAATTTTGCGATTAAATAATTTGTTTTCATGTCTGTCACGATGTTTATCCATAACAATGAACCAAATTTAAGTAAGTAGGTAAGTTAAATATTTTTAGTTTGGATCGGATGCATGTACACATGGTAAAAATATAGTTGGGTCAATACTATCGCTTGCCCATGGGTTGAACAGTATTACTTATTTGGACTCGTACTATATTTGATACTGAAGACTAAACAACTAGGTAACAGTGACCTATATAATATAATTGAGCTTGAATAATTATAATAATTAAGATAAATGTATAAAACTCACTTGTACTGGCTCACCTAGAGACGTAGCGTTTAACAAAGCTACGAACACAGTGTCAAAATAGTTTCCGTACATTGAATTTATAGATAAGAGCGCTTTCATCTGTCGTCGATTACAGAGAGGTGTTTGGCAATCGTTGCCGCAGATTTCTGGACGAGTGAGTCCGCGACGGCGGCGGCGGCGGAGTCGGTGACGACATCGCGTTATGGTTAAACAGAATTAGTTCCGTTACAGCGACTGATAATAGCACCTACCTGTCTAACACTGATTAATTTTGCCTACTTGACCTCTATTTTTAAGGTTATATCTCCTTGAGTGCAATGCGTCGATAGCGAATGAAAAACATATACCTACTTATTCAAATTAAATATCGTTTATTTACAAGGAGGTATTGCATATAGTAACAAATTAAACAACAATAATATATGTTAACTAGAACAGTGTCAGTGCTTGCCGTGGTGGAATCCCCAGTGTTTGTGATCTTTGTGGTCACCCTTCTTTCCATGCCCGTGATGGTGGTGATGGTGCTCCTCGTGTCCGTGATGACCTTTGTGGCCTTTGTGATCTTCATCATAATGATGCTTGTCGTGATGGCCCTTCTTGCCAAAGTGGTGATCATGGTGGCCCGAGTGATGGTGGCCGCCCTTCTTGTGGTGTCCCCCATGATCTTCGTGGTGTCCGTGGTGTTCACCATGTTTGTGATGTTTGCCTTCCTTGTGGTGGTCGTCGTAGAAGTGATGATCCTTGTGATACTCGTCCTTGTGGTATTTCTTGTGGTAGCCCTCAATTTCTTCGCCCTTATCGTGATGTTTCTTGTAGTGATGCTTGCCACCCTTGTGGTGGTGCCCGTGGTCGTGGTGCTTGCCGTGGTGGTCGTGCTCGTCCCAGTGCTTCTTGTGGCCGCCGCCGTGCTCGTGGTGGTGTCCGTGGTGGTGGTGTTTGCCGTAGTCGCCGTGCTCGCCCTTGTGGTGGTGGTGATGTCCCTTGTGTCCCTTGTGACCTTCCCCGCCGTGCTCGTGGTGGTGGTGCGCGTGATGTTCCTTTCCGCCACCTTCCTCGTGGTGATGGCCGTGGCCGTGGCTGGCCGCGGCAACGAGGTCACTCGCCGCTGCTGTTAAATCTTTCTGGTCGATTTCGCGACCAGAACAAGCGACTAACACGCATCCCAATACACCAAGGGCGACCAGCGACCTCATTGTATGTGCTTACGTCCCTATACCTGTTAGTTGTATTTGGTTTCTTGGATTGAACTGTCTGCCGCCCCGTCTGTGGCAGCATTTTATATCATTAAACGTGCGGGTTGCAGCCGGTGAAACCATCGGGCAAGGACGCCACGCCGCGAGCTCGGTACGCGCTACGCCTTACTATTTCTGACTATTGCGACATATTCAAATGCCTACGCAAAACATAAGTATCTATCCTGTGCTGTACGTCCTGTTTCACTTCAAATATCAATCATCAAGGTAATAAGACTACGATTTAGTTTTTTGTGTATAACACCGTAATGAAAAAAAAAAACAAACAATAAGTAACTTTTTATTTGTTACAGTAAAACTGTTTACACGGTATAATTTAATTACTTACTTTTTTGCATAGATGTATTTTGCGAGTTACCAAGTTGATATTTGTGTTGATAACTACTTACCTACTTTAGAATGTTACGCAAGGCGAGGGATATTCGAGGTTTTAACAAGTTCTTGAGTAATTATTGTGAGTTTTTCGAAGACACCAATACCTATTTATATAGGTACATATATGCGCGTTGATGATTATACGAATTTTAATACTTTTCCAAGATTTAATGCGGTCTTAGTATGGGCGCATAAACCTCGTCACTGATGTAGGAAAATTGATTAATTAATTTATTAGACATTCAGTTTTTATCTCGTAAATATATATCGATTTAGCTAGGTATAACTTTTCAAAGTATGTAATACCTACCTCCGTATATTGGTAACAATATACCTGCAGTATTCCTAATGCAGGTATTGTATCGACTAATAGCCGAAGGTACTTAAATAGGTACTAATATTAAATTCAATTTTCGTTAAATAATTAAACAATGAGTATAAATATTAAGTATTACCTCAGTACCTACATATTACATTGCAAAGATGATTATTCTTTTAACTTACCTACACCATGTCTAGAGGTTCCTAGGTAGGTAGCTACTAACTAGCCCTATCCTACTATCTCAACTACAGAGGGAGGTTACTCCAATCATATTTAGTCTCTGCTTCGCTGTGTTCCTTATTATGCGTCTACCTGTATTTTTAAAAGACTAGTAAGTATCTATATTCATAGTACCTACGCATATCCGAATTAAGGTAGATACAGGCAACCGGACTGAACTCCTTCCGATCAAAAGCACGTTTTTACAGCGCCTTACAAATATTTATACAAAGTCGGCACAGCATAGTCTAACCAATAACTAAATCTCAGGCGGTCAATGGCTGTATTTTTTTAATTTACAAAGAAAGAAACGGATTACGATCCTGGCCATACACGTAAGCGTAAGTATACTTATCTGACAGTATATCTGAACAAGCGTTTTACCAGGGCCCTTATTACTTATAAAGGTATTAAACATATTGTTCGAGTGAGTTTGACTATACTTTCCATTACAGTTAGGGGCGGTGGTGTTAAGAATGATTTGATCACCCGATCTGTATTGTATACTATCAAGACTTGTACTAAGTGCCTAGGTTGAAGGTATCCGAATACCGATGCTGTGATAAGTTATATAAGGTCTATATAAAATCTAGAAAATAGTTTAAATATTTTAATGGTGTCGTGTAATTCGGTCATATCAATCCAGTTTATAATTTAAAGTCATCTATGAATGGTGTTATTATTTTTTACGGAGATTATTGTCATAATATCGACAATTATTGAATAATCTACTATTATGTACTTACTATGTTCTTTTTAAATTGTATATATAAGTATATACATTGCGAACCTTCAAATGTAAAGGATTAAGTTCCAAATCTAATCTATACTCTATACTATACTATAATACTATATACTATACTATACTATCTATACTAATATTATAAATGTGAAAGTTTGGATGGATGGATGGATGTTTGTTACTCTTTCACGCCCGAACGGCTGAACAGATCTGGATGAAATTTGGCACAGAGATAGATTACAGTCTGGAATAGCACATAGGCTACTTTTTATCGCGGGTAACACCGCCGCGCGCAGCTAGTAGCTTATATACCTTAGGCAATATCCGTAATTAATTCGGATTTGCTTTAAAGGTATTCGTGCTTGAAACATAACGCATAACGAAACTCGTATTTAAGCGTTTTTTTTTTATGGTGGCAAAGGTGATATGGAAATATAAAACTCATAATATATTTTGATTTTGACTCACCTGACTCCCCAGCACCGTAGCCGTAGCCCCGTAGCATTGTTAAGAGAGAGGTCCGCCGTAGCGTATTCAGTCACTCTATCACTTGTAGCTATAATTATGTAATTATTGTTATACATCTATTATTCTTATATTATAGTGCGCGCCAAGTATGCGCGCGGGAATAACTAATTTTACTGGCTATAAGTGCCATATTGCAGGTGTTAACAGTACCCTCAGTCACGCTTAAACTAACCCCAAATAAGTATATTTATACTAACTATTAATATACTTTATTACTTATGTAGTGAGTAAAAAATATATAAAAAAACTGTTATGTTAAGACAACCTCTGGAAGGACTATCGTCTGAATGGTAGGTCCTTATTTAATACAAGTTAAAGGTTACCTATAGGTATATACTGCCTAGTTAGTTATATCTTGGTGGTGGCTTTTGTGAAGTCAGGTACCATTATCACTCACTATTATTTTATTTCAAATAAGTAGGATAAGTAGGTTTTGTTTTACTTTTGTACCTATATTTTGTTTTAATACAATAGGTTGGTACCTAAATGAGAACACGTTTAACGTGTTCTCATTCTCATTAAATCGTAATACGATGCGTGCTTGCTTTCTTATAATTAATATCATGGATTCATTTTTGTAAACACATTTTATGGAAAAATTATTTATTTTGTAAAAAAATAAAAACAACAACAACAACAACTTGCATTCTTAACAAGAATAAGTCATAATAACAATTATTATAATACATTTTATGACTAGTGCTTGCCGTGGTGGAATCCCCAACCCTTGTGGTGGTCGTGGTCGCCCTTCTTGCCGTGATCGTGATGATCGTGGTGGTGGCCCTCGTGTCCGTGGTGTCCGTGGTGTTCGTGGTGTCCCTTGTCGTGGTGACCCTTGTCGTGATGGCCGTGATGACCATGATGTCCGTGATGGTGGCCGGAGTGGTGGTGGTGACCCTTCTTGTGTCCGCCGTGGTGATCTTCGTGGTGTCCGTGGTGGTGATCGTGCTTGTGGTGCTTGCCCTCATCGTGGTGGCCATCGTGGAAGTGGTGGTCCTTGTGGAAGTGATCCTTGTGGTACTTCTTGTGGTAGCCGTCTACGTGCTCTCCCTTGTCGTGGTGCTCGTGGTGGCCGTGCTTCTCGCCCTTATGGTGGTGTCCGTGCTCGTGGTGGTCGCCATGGTCGTCATGCTCATCCCAGTGCTTCTTGTGGCCGCCGTCATGCTCATGGTGGTGCTCGCCGTGGTGGTGTTTCCCGTGGTGTTCGTGGTCGCCGTGATGATGGTGATGATGGCCTTTGTGTCCTTTGTGGCCATGGTGACCGTGCTCATGGTGATGGTCCGCATGGTGGTGGTGGCCGCCGCCACCCTCGTGATGGTGGCCGCCGCCACCGTGCTTGTGCCCGGAAGCCATGGCCGCCGCCAGGCACACGAGTCCGACGAGTAGGAGCAACCTCATGTTTGCAGGCAAGTATAGGTAGTAATTATTATTGTACTTCCTAGCTAGTGATGGTTGGGAGGAAGTCCGGTTGCAACTGACCTCTGCTACATTGATTGCCAATTTATATCGTCAAGTGGTAGTGCAGTTTGAGGTTGTGGAGAAATGATTCCGCAAGCGTCCCGCCGCGTTAACTCAGGGACGAATTAAAAAGTCTTCACCGATCCACCCCGAATCGGAAATCGGCTAAGATATAGGATTGAAACAGAGCAGGATATTTTTACATTAATCATTTACTAACAGGAATAGGTTTTGTGGAGGGGTTACGTGGAGGGATACATACAGGTACAGTAGAAGAAGTGGGAAGGTTGAATAAAATAATGGCCGTTGTTCAAGATACGAGTTCTCTCGTATACAGTGTAACAATTAAAGTGTTAATTAATATAAGCCTAAGTTTCGTCGGTAGGGAGATATAAAGACGACATTCCTTAAAAACAATCAAATTACCTACTTGTGGTGGCGAAATGTTACCGGTATTTAAAAAAATATTTTTTTTTATCAGTACGACCTTATTAACGCAGTTAGTAATACCTCGCTTTCGGCGCCGAGGGTCCCGGGTTCGAATCCTGGTAGGGACAAGCTTTGTGTGATGAGCATAAATGTTTGTTTAACCTCAGTCATGGATGTTTAATATTTATATAAGTATAATATTTATATGTACTGGGCTCGCCCTTAGTCCATTGTATGGAATTCATAATACAAGCGTTGCTTAGTGTGGGATCGTATAGTTGGTGTGTTCGTCTGGCCGTATTATTATTTATTTATTTTTACATAAAGATAGGATCCGCTTGTAAAATATTTACATGACCATTGTTACCGACATTAGCCAACCAGCGGCGCAGAACACAAGTTAAAAAACCAATTTTCAGTTTAATATAACTTCATAATTATAGTGAATTAGGTCGAGATAATAAAACTAAAAGTAGTGTCATAAGTAGAACTTATACGATCAAAACAAAAAAAACTCAGTCCTTATGACATGGCTTACGTATATGCAAATAGCATGTTATAGTATATTTTAGGGGCCTAATATTTCACAATGTGCTGAAAAACACAATTCACAAATAAGTGGAGGATAGGGTTTATGTGCACATTGTGAAATGATAGATCACCGTGTGGCTCGGTTACCTCTCGGATGGGTGACGGAACTATAACATCTGACCGCTGTGCTTCTGAAGGCATGTTAAGCCGCGGTCGCGTTTATCATTTTAACATCACTGTCAGCAGTGCCTGCCTTTCTAGGACGAAACGAGGTGCCTACAAGGGGTCCGGAGCCCCAAAATATGCCAGATGAGACTGGCCTAGAACTCGACAACATCTTAAGTCTCTATACCTAATTTGAGTTCAGGCGCCTCTTGAGACTTGGCGCCTGGAGTAGCCGCTGTGATCACCCTATTAAAGGTCTGGACCCGGCCCTGATTGTCAATGTTTACGGGCTGTCAGAAGCCTGATAAATTTTCATAAATTGTAGTTTTGCCCTTAGGTACCTACCAGTAGCCTCACTAGATGAGTCTTGGGTAGATGCCAATTGCTTTGTGTAAATATCGGTAACCTTGTTGGTCAGGTAGAATGAAAGCCGGCCTCGATACAAAAAAATGGATATGAAAAGGCTTGGAAGGACAAAGGACAAAGTTTGCAATTTTAGTGCTTCTGAATTCTAACATTCACCAAGCTACTTATGTAGAATAAAGAAAAACTCGAACCAATAAAACAATCAACCACTGAAAGTTGGTGAATTTTCTGTACACATAATGGGAAATTCCTAATTCTTCAGCTCATTATCGAAGGTAAAATCGATGAAAACATTTTTTTTCCGTACAAAGGTTTGTCTGGAACAAATCGCATTGCGATATGATGACCGACAGCATTGCTTTTATTATTTTTTCACCGTTGTTTTAACTCCATCCATACTAACAAGGTACTTTTGAGCCAACAATTATTTAACTTTAGGTATGTTGTACAGAGGAAATGAGGACGCGATCAAGCATTGTATAATATACAGGTTGATTCAGAAAGGGTATACTAAAGCCTTCAAGCAGGATTGGCCATGTCATTTAAAAAAGAAATGTTCTCTTGTTGAGGACAAATATTTTTTTTTTAAATAGTAATATCCAAATTCTGACTTCACAGAGTGTTAACAAATGCGTCAAAAGGAAGCCCTGGTTCTAGGCTTATCATAACCTGTCTCTTCAAAATTATTGGCTTCGAGTAGGTATACTTTGTAACTATTCCAACGACGTGATTGAGCACCACATAAATAATCGTTTAACTCCGCATGTCACAGTTATCTTTTATTTCATGTATAGGATAAACAAATGAAATTTTAATTTTGAATTTTAGAATATTCGCTTATCACTGTAATAGCCAAACTGCCAGCTATACAATCATGTGATTTTTTTCATGGAATGAAAACCCTTTTGTGTTAAATTAGGACAGAAACCATAAAAAGGGAAGTGTTTCGATTTTTCTGATGACAAGTGATTGTTACTTTTTATTACACGCAAAATCCAAGCGAATTGTCGATTGATCCGAGTTTAAAAAACGTGCACGATTGAAGGAAATTTAAATAAAATAGTATAGGTACCTTGACTTTTCAAGTTCTCTGTAAATTTAAAGTAAAGTATCCACAGCTTTACTGATAGGGTAGGGGATTCATTTCATTATCAACATTATCATTATTATTAGGGGTGCATAAAACTCAATAACAATTATCAATAATTAAAAATGCCACTATTTTGTAGATGATTGCCAAACTAAAAAAAAGAAGAAGAAGCTCTATGATTTATTTGCGTATTAACTTTTGCAGATAGGTATACCGAGCACCTATAATAATTGTAGGTAGGTAGGAATGATAGTTTCTCTGTACACTAATATTCAAGTAATACAAAAAATTTAAGAAAAGTTATTTAATCGTATAAAAATATAAACAACAACAACAACTTCCATCCTCAATAACAATAAGTCACAACAACAAGGATGCATTGTAGGATTAATGCTTGCCATGGTGGTGGCCCCAGTCCTTGTGGTCCTCGTGGTGGCCCTTCTTGCCATGGCCGTGGTCGTGGTGGTGGTGGCCCTCGTGTCCATGGTGGCCGTGGTGCTCGTGGTGTCCATCGTCGTGGTGGCCCTTGTCGTGGTGGTCGTGATGGCCATGATGACCGTGGTGATGGCCGGAGTGGTGGTGGTGACCCTTCTTGTGTCCGCCATGGTGATCTTCGTGGTGTCCGTGGTGGTGATCGTGCTTGTGGTGTTTGCCATGATCGTGGTGGCCATCGTGGAAGTGGTGGTCCTTGTGGAAGTGATCCTTGTGGTGCTTCTTGTGGAATCCGTCGACATGCTCTCCCTTGTCGTGGTGCTCGTGGTGGCCGTGCTTCTCGCCCTTATGGTGGTGTCCATGCTCGTGGTGTTCGCCATGGTCGTCATGCTCATCCCAGTGCTTCTTGTGGCCGCCGCCGTGCTCGTGGTGGTGCTCGCCGTGGTGGTGTTTGCCATGATGTCCGTGGTCGCCTTTGTGGTGATGATGATGGCCCTTGTGTCCTTTGTGGTCATGGTGACCATGGTCGTGGTGATGGTGTCCGTGGTGGTGGTGGCCGCCCCCGTGCTCGCCGTGGTGGCCGTGCCCGTGGTGCGAGGCGGCGACCGCCAGGTCCTCAGCGGCGGCCTCGTCGGCGGCGCAGAATGCCGCTAAGCACATGAGCCCTAAGACTATAAGCACCCTCATGATTCCTGCCAGTGGTTGTACTTCCTCAGTGAGTAACTATTGGGAGGAAGTGCGGTTGTGACTGACCTCTGCTACTTTGATTGCCTATTTATATTGGTGGCTAAAATGGTGGAGAAATAATTCCGCAAGCGTCCAGCCAGCTAGTTCACGGACGATTAATAAAAACAGCTGAGTAGGTAAGTAGTTTAGTAGGAGCGGTTGGTAGAATAGTTCAAATATCTACAATGATTAAGTTTAATAAAGTATTTGGGCTACATTGCAGGCGAATTATTAATAAAAACGCACACAAATAATCATGTCGTACAGAGAAACCAAATTATATAATTATAGCAACGCAGAAAATTAATAGCGATATGAATTCTAGTGGAGTTTCATCTTGTGAAATAGCACACAATTAAAACCGGAAACCATGTGTGTACGGCATATCTATAATTATGTAAGGTATTATGTAATATTACGGTTAACCAGCGGATTGAAGTTTAGCTCGAAAAAAACAACGAAGCTGACGTGTGAAGTTCGGCTTTTTTTTTTAAATTCATACGAAACAATGAAAATGATAATCCAATATAATATTTTACACTTTTAGTAAATTTTAAGTATCTCTATCGCTCTTTAATTTCTACGTTCGTTGTAAAGTCGACCAAGAATGTTCTTTATCACCTTAAGGTTGAATATAATTGGCACATCGTAGAATCGCAAGGCCTATTTTTGTCATTTGTTATTTATTTGAACTTAGAACGTATCAAATATGAACCATAGTTCATTTTTTATGAAGTTGGAGTTTTTGTATAAACTGATGAACCACTTTCATGGCCGGTATATGGTAGTAGAATAAAGGGTTTATTAAAAATTTATATTATTTAGAAAAAGAACTAAATAGGTATATAATATGGTAGTGGGTTCGAGTGGGTGGGTGGGTAAGTGGTAATGTCGTATTAAAATAAAGCTATACCTATTAGTTAATCCTAAATATGATTTCATTATTGATAATTTGCAATATTTTAATCTGGTGACGGTCGAACGAGTGAGTAATGTAAGACCAATTTGAATAGATATCTGCTCACTATCAAAGGCTGTATTGTTAACCTCACTACGTAGAAATCTTCATTCAACATAACACACACTTGATTGACAGTTTATAATCTCGAATCGAACTAAAATCATCTGCTTAGTGGGTCTTTTCGTGTTGGAAACGCCGCTATTTGGATAGCGTTAAACAATTCTTCCGAGCGACTAAACATGGGTAATCCTCGCCCTTGTTAGCTCATGTCCGGGCTCTTCTGGATAATACAGATCTGTTTGACTATTCACTTTGATTATGCACGCTTATGAGTTCATCACGGTCTTTTGTAACAGCTGAGTTACCATTGAAAAGCGTATGTGCTGTATATTGCTGCTGTGTAAAGATACGTGGTTGTTTGCTCATCTCAGATTGAAGTATTACTTATTTACTTTTAATTAAATAACCGTGGGTGATGCTATGTCTGTACGCCAATATGCTGGCGAAAATACTAATGAGGAAATATTCCCAGGTACGTACTACGTAGGTAATTAATAAATCTACACTATATTGAAGGACGTATTCATAAAGACAATGTGTAGGGAAAAGGTACTTTATTTTGTTGAACGGTAACAGTTAAGTCCGTTAAATTAAGTAACTTTTTAGTAGATCAATGGTTGCATTGTTATTAAAATATCACAACATAATATTTCAATAACAAACCGTTCTAACAGTACTGTATCAATTTATTCATTTGTTTGGACAATAATTGGTATTCTTTGATCCAATGTTTGCCAATCAGTTGGCCCTTATTTTCCTCACAAGTGAGGTCAAGTTCAGATTAAAGTATTGCTCGGCTTTTTGTCGTATTTACTAAATGGTATGGTCGGCCGATCAAATGTAGGCAACTGGAATAATACCAAGCATTCCCAATTAATGCCTCAATTTATTCTAGTTAGGGTACCATCGGGAGAGAAATAAAATGCTGCAAGCTCGGCGCCGTATAACATATGATGTTATGGCTATTACTAAATACTTAACTTTGGAATCAGAATCAGAATATTTTTTATTAAGTACAGTACTTATGAATCGTCAAAAGTTACAAAATACTATGCTACTACTTTACCACCCGTTTGGAATCCCGTTTCTATGGAGAAGAACGGACAAGAAACTAAGTAACTATATTAAAGCGATCAATGCATTAAGGTAGCTTTTTGAGACTATTGTGTCCAGTCTGGTCCTATTCCTCACATCATGTAGGTAAGTACTCTAAATTATTACACCAGCACTATTGCAATGGGTCTATATCTAGCTAGATAATTGAAAATCGCAATAGACCACTAATGAAATCTTTTGAACATCTAGTCGCAACAATAAAATCGTAAAGAAGGAAGCCGTTCCGAATATTATCTCTATTTAGTATTTCCATTAGATATCGATGCTGAAATGGTAATGTAACTTCATTCTCATTGGTTAGGACACTCAAGTTTAATATACGACAAACTACAGTAAGCAGATACTTCATCATTGTTTCTCTTGGTTGTATTATTATCAATATTCAGAGACAAAAAAAAAAAAAAAAGAAAAATTTCTAAAATTCTTATTATTATTTCTTTTAAATTTTTGTCGTCGAAAAATTGCATTCCCACAGGTAGTAGTAGGTGTTCATGTTCGAACTTATGATAAATGGACATTTTATTGAAATAATATTCTTGTCATCCGTAGCTGTTCTCGTATCTTTAACATAACCATGTTCTATTTAAATTGGCAAAGCTCATGCTCCGGCACCTGTAGACAATCATTGTGATATATTAGCGGTTTTGTCTACTTATTGCACAAATTAGTAATTACTTGCGGCGATAAGTTCGCGATCGTCACGCTTCGGCGGAGTCTTTTCTAAAGGTTCGCTTTCAAAAGAGCGTCGAGATTTCAAGGCTACGGTGGCCTTCTGCAGTACTTTCGATTACACTATGGAAGAGCAATGTCATAAATACGTGCATTGTTATAATTGGTGCGCCTCAAATCGGTAGTACTTAATTGATTTCATGAGGTATTTCACGTTAGTATACATTATGTTAACCGTTAAGTCGCCTTTTAGGAATAAATTTATGTATCACGACTTATTTTAATCCTATCCTGTATCCAACTGTTAAGTAAAGACGTGCCATTTGCGTCTTCACAGCAAGGTGTCTAAGGGGGCGTTCAAGTATTACGTAACGAATTTGGGGGGGGGGTTGAAGTACGCGTTACGCGATGGGAGGGGGGGGGGGGGGGGGGAAAAATCTCCAAAAATTGCGTTACGTAATACTTGAACGCTCCTTAAGGCTGGGCGCTGTGGCCACGAGTTACCTGCAAGGCTATACTACGCAGCCGGGTTCATCCAGTGAAGTGCTGTCTTCCCACCCACGTCAGTGATTCGAGTACCTAATTAAGTGTAGAATGGTGTTTCTGATAGTACTGTTTCTGTGCAGAATTGTTTTAGTTACTTTTATTGGTTATAGTTTTGTGCCTTAGTGGGGTCTTATATACTAATATTTAATTCCTTAGCAATCCATGACATTGTGGAGATTAAAGAGGCGGTAGATACGTTAGGCGGTAGATAGATATTTGTACACCCAAAGACCTAGTTTCGTTAAATAAACACACCGCTAATGCTCTCGGGCGCGGTGTGTCGGGGCGCCGCGCTTAGTGCATTAGATGTTAAGAAGCCTAGCCCTACATCGCCTAATCCTGTTAGCGCCATGACCGGCTAATGCTATTATTGCTGTAACATTATATTTTCTGGATTAAATTCCTTTGCATAACTGTATACTGGAAAGAGCAGAAAATGGGTTAGTAATAACACAACCCTACTAACCTATTTTCACGAAGTAGGACCTATAATATAAGTTGATCTAAATTTCGGAAATGGAATAACATGAATAAGTATATAGGTACATTAATCCTTAATCTAATGAATAACATGATTTATAAAGTTATGCTGAAACGGGTATAGCATTATAAAAAATAATGTAAACCATTGACCTAGATAAATGTACAGAAAATTATTTTATAAAAATCATTGTATTGATTTCTTATATTTACGCGAATACTACACATTGAAATAAAACTATTTCCTCCCGTGACCGTGGTTGCTGTAAAGCAGCCGAAACGTCGGGAACGTAAAAACGAAAAATAAACGCGATAAAATCCTTAAAAAATAGTTTTATTCATTGTACTTAAAAAAATATAACACAATTTGGACCCTATATCCGAAGTCTATACATATGAATTTTTCATGTGGGTATGTTGTGGGTGTGAATGTTTTGGTATTATGCACCATCCCATGATGTTGCTAACAGGATACAGTTCTGGAAAGTAATGGCATACGACCATCTAAAGAAAATGCCATTTAAAAAATCCACGCCAACATAATCTGTCATAATATATAGACAAAACTCGCGGTGCTTTGCCGTGTTCACAAACTTTTCACATCAAATTAAATTAAGAAAAACAAATATGGCCTTGTACTCTATTCTATTTTTAAAATTTGTTGAGCCGTTTGGATGCGTGCAACTTAAAATAAAAGTGAATATGATTATAACGAAAGCCAAACTACAATATTATTTCTTGTTGATTTTTATGACAGCATTTTTACGAATTGAAATGGTTTTTTTTTTAGTATTTTTTACAACGTAGCAGGTAATATTGATTTTAGGCACATAAACGAATTTAGGTTAAGGTATTAACATTTTGTAAATAAACCTGAATTTACCTTCTTACGTCAATATACCCATCCATATAGAGTTTACTGGCATAGCGAACGCAGTTTAGCCAACATATTGTTGGCAATCAGGAGGTTAGCCCGGATAATCCCGGCCATTGTTAGCTATTTTAATGCTTATGCCCTTTGTGTACGTCCTGTATTAAGTTATACGCGGATAATCGCCGTATTATATAGAGTTAATTTTCCATTGGCTCGCACCAAAGGGATTGGCAGCTGCTTACTGGGTCGCTGCGGAACATGTCGGCGACATGCGACTCTACATTTGCATTGACTGAGTCCCACGTTTGAGTCAAGCTGTCATTGTGATTTTGTAAATGCTGAAATCGATATTTTGACAACAATAATAATAATAACAGAAATATATTATCAACAGATGAATTAAGTAGTATATGGGACACGCCATTTTCATATCATCATGACACATCCATTATTTTATTTATAATGTGTATTTATTGAATGTTTTATTGCTATTAATTACTTGACATTGGCAAAATACCCGCTAAGTTGTGGGTGAGGCCGTTTGCATATCCATTTTATCTCATCGCATTTCATTGCGTAAAAAAAGAAAGATGAAGTAGTATATAATAAGTATGCGTATACTGGCTATACTTTATTCTTGGTAAGTATAGAAATGAAAAAAAAGCATTTTAAAATAATATATAATATACATATAGAAAGTGTTCAATATTTAACAGATGAATCAGTAAGTTGTATGGATCACGTTGATGTACCAAATAATTGTGAAAATGATGGCTGATTTTTATAAACAAGGCGAACCAGGAGCGTTTGCCAATGCGATCAGTAGGGTGTCATTTTTTAAATCTTTAATCATTTGATTTACTTCTCCGGAAATGGTACCTTTTTAACCGGCTGTAGGCCCCGTTACAACATTTTACACTATTATTTTTACACCTATATATAGGTATTACTTATTTCATGCGCTTGAATTAATTGTATTTATAAATAAAAAAACGTCGCTTATATCAGCAAATAAATAATTTATTAATCGGCCAATCGTAATTTTATTTATAGAAGAACTCTTTTGCATTGCATAGTGTTTACAGATGTTAATTTAATGTACATGATAATAATCATTATGGACGGGCGATCTCAGCAACAGCAAAGTTGAGTTTTGTATAAAGCGCCCCCGTTTCTAGTAATCTTGACTTACTGTCACGCATCGTCGAGTGACCAATATTTGTGGGAATAGAACACCGTAAAGATGTTTCCGGTCGGTGGAAGTATCATATTAACTACGCAAACACTGGATCGGAGGTTTTATCGCTGGCAGCTGGCCGACACGACTAATTA
Source organism: Pheosia tremula (assembly GCA_905333125.1). NCBI lineage: Eukaryota > Metazoa > Arthropoda > Insecta > Lepidoptera > Notodontidae > Pheosia > Pheosia tremula. Next base: position 3,977,222 of record HG995404.1, on the reverse strand, counting down.
CATCAATTACAGGCAAACAGTGCTGCGCTCGAGTTTCCATGGTCCCACCTTTGTCAATATTTGCTGACGCGCCGCGGCCCCTGCCGCCGCCCGCCCCCGGGTGGACACTCGTTCGTCGCCACCAAATTACACATGCGTAGGTACATTCTTGTAGCGTCATAATTGCACAAGGTCATATCAGAACTACCTATGGAGGCAGTGGGCGTAAGTTTGTCCGACAAATGGATCTCATGAAATGCGAATGACTTTTAAAGTATTTCTCCTCGTCTCTATGTTATAAGGTTGGAGTGACATTGGTATTATTATTAAATAAAAAATACCTACTTATTTATAACATCTCCATCATACTATAACCAACCCTATTACACACACGATTAAGAGTATATTGGCATTATTACCTTAGTATAAAATGGTGTATATAATATTGATTTCTTATATTTACGCGAATACTACACATTGATATAAAACATTTTTTAGGATTTTATCGCGTTTATATTTTGATTTTACGTTCCCGACGTTTCGGCTGCTTTACAGCAACCATGGTCACGGGAGGACTCTATAAATATAAACGCGATAAAATCCTAAAAATAGTTTTATTTCAATGGTGTATATAATTTTACTATTGACAGAAAAGGTTTTTTATTCTTTATCCGCATATTACGACTGTGCCAGTGTGTGGCATTAGGTATTGTTATACGATTCTCATAAGCTGCAAAAAGGCGAACAAGTCGCGAGACGCCGCGGGCGCAACATTCAACAAAACACGCCATTCAATTTGTTCGCTGTTAGACAAGACTCCACTAATCCCTCGCGTCTCTACAATTGTCACAAAAAGGCTGTGTCGTGATTATGTGATCCAGGATTTGTATTTGTTCATGTACCTACTTCAAATTTCCCAAACTCATACTACCTTTTAGAATTAAGACAGGTGGGTAAATAGTTATCAGACGTATAAGAACATTGCTCACTGCCTAATATTTTGCGGCCGAGTACCTACTGAAAAGGTATTTTTATTTTGTGTATAGTGCATTAGATCTGAACAGTAGATCAATGGTATATGAGGACTTCAATTAAACGCCCACAAAGGGTTGCATTTAGTGGATAGATTAAATATCGCCATACGAACGCATCGACTATACGGTCCCATATTAAGCAACGGTTGTATTATGGGTACCGTACAATGGAATGGAGACGATCCCGGTATATATTACGTATATAGATATTAAACATCAATGACTGGGGTACAATGATTGTCCCTACCAGGATTCGAACCCGGGTCCCTTGGCAAGGAATGCAGAGTCACTACCAACTGCGCTAATCAGGCCGTAAGCGTCGTGTGATTGTACTCATAAATATAACTATAATGCCAAAATGCTGGCCTCTTGCTGGTAAATATGACCCAATCACTCTCAAAATACATATCCATTCTGCATTTCACATTTTCATTTCATTTCACATGTTGAAGCTAGATCAAGTAGGTAGCTTAACGAAAGCATAGAGCGGATATTGGCCACACTATTGTCATCAATGTTATCCAAATAGCTATAGGTATTCTACGTTCAAATCAAGATTTCATAAAATAATTTGAGTATAATTTGAGTAAGTACATAATCTAGTCTGCGCTTATGTTCAAACACTCCACACATAACCTATTACTATCTAAGCATTCCATTACGACAGATTATAACTTATAGGGAGGGATACACAGATTACTATTATATGAGCTGTCGGGAGCGTCGTATTGTGATATTGTCACATCCATTAAGCCGTGCGAGGGGCGGAGCGAGTGCCGCCACGCCTCCGCCCGCCCTGCTCACCCCACGAGCTCGCGCCGCCCGACATTCACCTCACAGCTCTACTACTCGCTAACACGATTTACGGGCAATCGCATCACGCATACCGCTATCCCGGTATAAAAACAAATCCCGAGTTCGATGCGGAAGGACAATAATTAATTTTTGACATTATAATTTTAATAGAAATCAGTAGAGTGCATGCGATGTTGATAAGTGTCGGCAGCATAGTATAATGTGGTGTCGTGTGCGGTGTGTGAGGTCGCCGGGAGTGTCGGTGTCGCGGTGAGGTGGCGTTCAGCGTGGCGGTGCCGCAGGGAGCGTGCGGCGAGGGCGGCATGGGCGGCGCGGGCAGCGGCTGGCCGCGCGACGCGCCCGCGCTGCTCAGCACGGCGCTGCTGCTGGGCGGCGCGCTGCCGGAGCGCCCGCCCGCGCCGCTCTTCACCATCGACAGCATCCTGGCGCCGCGCCCGCAGCCGCAGATTCCCCCGCTTCAGTTGCACCACTTGGCGCACAGCCCGTTCCATAGAGCTCACGATTTATTTGGTACGTAGCCTTTATAAATAGATGTTGAATAGATCATCAGACGAATTCCGTTTTGTAAGGATGCGATGTAAACAAAAAAATCGCCAGACGTAATAACTGTACGGCCCCAAACCAAGATACGCTTGTATTATGGCCACCGTACTTTTTCAAACGGGCTGGGGTAGCCCAATTTATTCGTGGATCCCAATACATCATTGCTTGCAATCAGTATATCATATCCCTTAGTTAGGTGTAGGTATATCATTCGTTTCAAACTCGAACCCTCCGTAGGGTTACTATTACTACCAATGAATTGTCCCATTTCGGTTCTCGGTCGGTTAACTTACAAATAATTTCGCGCTTGCCGTGCAGTAGGTGTGTCAACTCTCCGCCGACGGGTCCATCATTTTGGTACTCCTATAAACCTCCTAGGTATTTGTAGCTAAATTAGTAAACTACCCCATCGCAATTACTTATTGTCGAGGAGTTAAAATAAATATTTTAAATGTTATGTTCTTCTATTTTCAAAAGACCCATAAAAAAGAACTAAAAGAACTACCTACAAAATAAATGTAAGTATAGTTTTTTCGGAATATCTAGACTTATGGTATATATTGATTACAAATGTGCTAAAGCGCAGTTTCAAGGCCTTTATGAATTACCCTGTATACATAGATAGATATAGATAGAGATATATTAAATATCTATGACTCGGGTAAAAACATTCGTAGTTATTGCACAATGTTTGCCGCTACCAGGATTCGAACTCAGGGACTTGGTACAGCATGCAGCTTAGGGTGAATACAAACAGTGCCGACCGGGTCATCAAATGTGGTATAAAATGCTGAGTGTGTGCCGAAAGTTGTTAATTAACAGTAATGAACGTGAATATGGTTAATGCGTTGAACTTGGGGTCATTAATCTTAGTACTTACTTAGATTATTCGTTGAATAATGTCTATAAGTACTTTGATTGTTAGTTTTTCTTTTTATTATTTTATTTAACGCTATTAAATAGCTGTAAAGCAGCCGAAACGTCGGGAACGTAAAAATATATAAAACAAAAGCGATAAAATCAGTAAAATTTGTTTTATTTCTATAATAATATATTTAACAAAAAAAAACATCGATATCATCATCATCATATACGTCATTCTACAAATGATCATCCACACCATTGTACACTATTCCGTAATCAATTAAAATACAATGATGCTCCATTTTAGACTTAGTATTTCATAAAATCTTTCTTTCTTCTCGTTATTTTACTGCAAAGTGACCCAGGCTCTTGGCGAAACCCGAATCAAATAATGGATAACGCCAAACCAGGGCCTCAAATTACAACACATTCTAAATATGAACACCATTCCATACTTTTCTGCGATATTAAACTACCAACAGCATTTCAATGCTATTAAATTGGTTTAATAATGTTTCATCGAAATATTTAATATACCTAGAATCACTCGTTAATGTTTGTTGATTTAATTAACATTAATTCGTTAATAGCTTTCATAAAACAACGTTGAGTTCAGGTTCTTTTGCTGCGTGGCTACGTGCTACGCGCTACGAGCAGCTACTCGCTACAAAACGAGTTTGCGCAATGCAAATGCAATTAAACAATATAATGTTTGATTATCCTTTTCCTTTCACCATATCCGTCTTTCCCGTACGCAGGCATTTTATTAAGATACCTGCTAAAAAAACCTCCGAACATATATAAATTTACAATGGCATTTACAATGGTGTAATGTTATTGTTAACTGCAATAAATTCGGAGGGAATACTATAAGGTTGAAAATTATTGTGTTTTGTCTACCCAAAATAATAATAGTAGTCCATTAGGGTTTTTTTTTAGGTACTTCTACTAGCTAAGACTCCTTGAATCGATATTTTTAAATGATCATGAGGTGTCTTAAATATTTCTGTTGTTTGAAATATTAAACTCTATGTAGCATTTTAAATTCTGAAATTTCTGAAAATTATTAGAATATTAGCGGATACTTGTAAATTACAAATAAAAATATCACAACAATCAAGGATCAAATAGTAGATCACGACCTGGCCAAGTTAATTTGAAGTATCATTTTCGAACAAACTCGAGTCAACGAGCCAGAAATCAACTGCAGAAACTTTGCCTCTAGTTAGGTATTCATGACTTTTGTTTGTCGTCCTACCATAAGTTTTTACATATGCCTACAGAATGCTTTGAGGACTTTAATTTAAAAAATCTATAATTTTTCTTCTTATCGGTTATGAAACTTTATCTACCCAAGTAAGTGCAAGGCCTCGACCGCGGAGGCGAGCCCCCGCGCCGCCGGCGGTGGCGGAGGCAGCGGCGTCGACCCGGCGAGGGGCGAAGACAGGGCTTATCTCAATTAAAGTCTTTTTTCCTCTTATCCAACCAACATTTTAATATTTCAAAATATCCCAGGGGCCCCGTAATTCATTACCATAACAATAACAAACTTTTATTTTCGTTTATCGAACTCGCTCAATCTGTATACCTGCTTACCTACATACTATCTAAGCCTACTTTAAAATACGAAATATTGCAAGCTTACAATATTAAATGTCTAATATTACCTGCAAACAAACCACTGTTAATAATTACTTAAGTATGTTTAAAGATAAAATTTGAAATTTAGTTGAAGTGTAAAATATTATGTTTGGTTATATATTCGAGTTTATTGCGTCCAGTGTCTGTGATTTGAGTATATCTCTAATTTATTCACCATTAACGTGGTGTATCTGGGTTCTACAATTTGTAATTTGCCTTCAATTGACTGAAAATAAAGTATATTATACCATAGTTTACCTACTTTAAGTTCTATTTGCATGTTAAAAAATCAATGCAGCACACATTTATCTACTTATTTCCGTACTGACATCTAATAGTTGTCTACAGTAAGAAAAACATTGTACCTAATCAAAATCGATAGAGCTTAGGCAGGCGTTGGGCGAGGTGCAGAGAGTGGTGTGTGGAAAGCCGTCGATAGCGCCTTAACTCCGTGCCGTCGGCTTTAAAAGCTTTTATATTTCTTTAAGAAATAATACAGTGTAATACCTCACTCGCGCTTCTCCCGGAAGCGGAAGAAGTATGCAAAAATATTCAATTTTTATTCGGAGCGTTAATATTTTGAACGGTTCGCTCGCGGGGAGCTCGGCGCTCTGAACCGGGGTCTTCACGCATCGCCTCCTCCAATGGGTATTAACACAGAAGATACCTCGATTTAAAAAAATCCACATTTTTATTTTGAGTAGGTACATTCGACCTTATAGTCATGTAAAAAGCTAAATCACAATATTAATTAAATAGCATTGATTGTTCCAACTACAATATGTAGATCTTAGCTCCGGTGTATGTACTCTAGAAAACTACGATATATGTATATCAGGTTCGATGTCATTATTCTTAAATATCTTTTTTGTCTAGGCATGGGTGTGGGCAGCGCTGTGTCCAGCGCCGGTGGCTACGCAGGGCTGTATAGTGGGTATGCGGCGGCGGCTCTGGCTGGTCTGGCCGGCCCTCCACCCAAGCGGAAGAGGCGGCATCGCACTATCTTCACCGAGGAGCAGCTGGAGCAGCTCGAGAGCACCTTCGATAAAACGCACTATCCCGATGTGGTGCTGCGAGAACAGCTCGCTCTGAGGGTCGATCTGAAGGAGGAACGAGTTGAGGTATGCACTTGCCTTGCGGTTCGAACGGTATTCGTTAACTCTATGTTGTCGTTGTTTATCCACGTATTTATGACTAGATCGGTGTATTACTTGGGGTTTATGTGACTTCTTGTGAATCTTTCTTATTACATTCACCTGGGGAATAGCAGGAGAAGTAGAAGTAGAGTTAGTAACTATTTTATAGAAAAATACGAGTAGCGTATTATTTTCCATTCTTATGAGATATCTTCAATATATTTTTAAATAAAATTGTGTTAGGTAAATACATATGTGTTCCTAAATATGTAGAATATGCATCTTATTGGGCTGTTGAAAAAAAATGTAGAGTCGTTTTAACTTGTTGTGGGTGTTTAATATTGAACATTAAAGAGGAAATCTACTTAATTCGTAATAATACTGTTATGAAACAGATTTTCCTTTTTTCTTTGTTTTCTAAGGCTTCAAGTTTCGTTACAAATATCATAAAAAGTACAAGATTTTCTTAAGTAGGTCGGCTTTTCAAAGGAAAAGTTACGTAGTAGAGGTGCGGTTTTATTGTTAAATCCCGACTTGGGAGTGGGAATGGTTGTATGTTACATAAAGTGATTACGATTACCTACTTATACTTACATATCTCTTGGACGGTAGGTAAGTAGTCAAACGCACAAAGTTATGTATACAGAGAGAAATCGTTAACTGCGACTCTTTTCCAATCTTTTCAAGATATAACCATGCAAAAAAAAACTGACCAAATGCGCACGTCGGACTTACACATTTAGGATTCTGAGCTATTGCGTTTATAATAGCGCATAGTTAAACTATAAAATGTTAATCAATATTATAAACATTTTAGAGCAATCTTAATCGTAAATAAAATCGATTTAATTTTATAATTCACGAACTTAATCTACCTCAGAGTTGTACTGAGTTGTACATATCGCCAGAAGAACACACCGATTGTAAGTTCCCAGACTAACAACCCTTGTATGATGGGTGCCGCAATTGGACTGGGTGCATCCCAATTACACCCAGACCCGACTTGATTACGAAAAGATCATATCTGTTAATTGGCCCGACGGAAATCAAACTTCCAGCCACCTGATACAGTGAGACAAGTGACCATCGATCAAACCCCTTGATAAGACGGTACTAAAAACTTTCTTGACCCACATGGTTAACCAAAAATATAAATCGAATTGACCGAAAAAATAAAAATGTAATCGAAAAATGTTCTAGCTCGTAAGTAGCTCTCTCTCTAACCTCTGAACGAATAAAAAACCAAGTAGCTATGTAGCTATAACTACCATAGTTCTTCCTCGAGTATATGTTTTCACCTATTTCTTTAGCCTTTCAACCCTTATTCAAAGCTCCACGACTGTGACGATGCGTGGTGTGCGATCAGATTAACAGGGCGTAACGTTTATAAGTAGCGAAGGGCCAGTGTGTCAACATCGCTGATGCGGCGTTTTTTCTAGCTACCTAGCAATGTGGGTGGCCGCTCTACCACACTGGGTGAAAGTATTGGCTATGGAATTCTTTTCATTTCTTGGGTTATGAGTTCGGTCGTATCTAAGTTTACCGAAAATAATCAGTATTTATGTTGATTTACTATTATTATTTTAAAGAACTCAGATCCAATTGAAATCGTAAACCAATTTTGCCTTTCGCAATAAGTATATGGTCTAAAACAAACGCTTATATTATAATTGCCTTCGGTACAGTTGGCCGTATTTGGTAAAATATGAGATGAGAATTTCTGAAATTACCTATATTGTAGGTATACGGGATACGAGCCCGCAACCACCCTATTAGTAAGCTATAATATAGCCTATAATATAGTAAATCCACTAAACCCTGTGGTAGGCACCACAATATTGAATAAGATCTTTTAGCACATCAAACTTTATGTACTAGTTAACTAATATTAATTTCAAATAGTGCCCCATGCTAAAAGGATTTATTAAAAATAAAATATACTCGCTAAACAATCACCTGATTACGTTCCATTAAACTGTGAAATTAAAGATATTTAAGTAAGTGCTCGAGTGCTCTCGATAGAATTTGTGATGTTGAAAGTGAGTCGGGATGTTTGTGTGCTACCGGAGTTGTCCGCGGAGTGGAGTGTGTGCGGTGCACTCGAGGCGCCCACCCGGCGGCCAGCGGCCAGCGCCCAGCGCTCAGTGGACAACGGGCCCGGCTATTTGCGCCCGCACTCATCTCATCCGGCTTCGGACTGCGCAAATCCCAATCATATTTGGTACTTTACATACCTTCTGACGTTTGTACATTTAGTCGTGTGTCAAGTGTTTTCAAATCTATTAATTTAAATCTCATGAGCGTTGATTCTCACCTGCCTAGATTCATGTTTATAAAGATAGGTCTACTTTTACTTTTCTAGCGAAAACAGTCAAGTCCTTTAAATGAGTGGAATTATTGCCGAAATCACATTTTTATTTTCGGCACCAATTGGTCATATTCTTACTGAAGTAAAAGTTAGCAAGTGCCACTTTCACAGAAGTTTCCGAGATATTTATTTATAAAAATCTAAATTAAAATTAATCGATTAAATCTCGTTATCCCTGTATGGGTTCAAAACAAGGTCCGAATTTTAAACCGATGATTTTTAAATATCATTGTTACGGGCACCTCACCTCACCTAGATCTATCTAAATTAATCCAATGAAGCCTACCATGTCGATGAGTTAAAAGATCAATGAAAGTAATAAACCTAAGTAATTTAACGACTTGTACGGCTTGTCTGTCTGAGAGCAACGGTCTATATGTGAAATTTGCTTTAGTGTAAACTTTTTATTAAGGAATCCATAGGAAATCACCGCGAGCGGCGAGAGTTTTCAACGAGTACAATTTTGCCTCGGGGCAAATAAAAAGGGACATAGCGGGTGAGACGCCGCGCCGCGAAAATTAATCTGAGTTAATTAAATTTCACTTATTTATGCTGCCCCGGCCGGGGCGATAGCGGAGGGAGCGGTAAAAGCACAACAATACCACTAATGAGGGTCACTTTTACGGCTTTTCTAGGATAACAGAGTTTTTCCGATTTGCTTAACTTACAGCTTGAGTAATCAACCAAAGTTATTCTTTATGCGAAGCCATTGTTCTCATTTAATCAGCGGCTATAGGTTAATTATCTCAACGATTAATGCTTATATAAATATGTGTCTATGATGAGAGACGAGACTAGAACGAGCATTGGAGATAAAGCAAACAGACGCTATTTGGACGTCCCTGAATCAAAAACAGCGTGTCTATTTGTTGGGGCTTCACATAAAAACTATTTGACCAAACTTAGATTAGGTCTAGCCCGTAACCGAATACACTACTTATGTGCGTGCTATCACTAATTGTATGATTACGATTATAGTAGCAGACAAGAGCAAATCTTAAGAGTAGAAGCTGTGAAACGGTCTTAACTTTATTGCAGGTACAAATAACTAACTCAACTTGCAATATACTTAGTTAGTAAGAACCAAGGATATTATGGGAAAATACCTAGGCATGGTGCTCCATTATTTATTATATTTAGCCAGAGCTTGCTCTTTGCTGGCTGCTCAGGGAAGCTCGCGTCGCTTGCAGACTATTTCAACAGCTCTAATAAAAAGAACAACGCAGTATTTTATTATTTAACAGTGACTACGTATTGCGGAGGAGGTAAACAGTAGATACAACAAAAGTGTGTGTTTTCGTGGCAATTCCCGGTTTCGTTGTGGCCCCTGCTATTTGCTCAGCGCCAATTGGAAATTGCATTATTAAAGCGCTTTTGTTTAGGCATCGCAACACTTGCCCAAATCGGGCTCTGCTCAATCTATTGCAATACAATTACTTTTACTGGTTTTATTTATGCACTAACCGGTAGATGGTATTAAAATACTCACTGAATGTCTCCCATTCGATCGAGAAGATTCGATTGAATCGAAACTCTCTCTTTACCTTACCCATAAAAAGAAGTGTTTAACTAAATTGAACTAGGTACTTTTTAAATCTGTATTAAAATCTTACCTGTTTTGAAACACCAGACCATAAATAGACTTTGGCATATATTCGACGCCACCACCAGAACATAATTTTCTACCAATATTTTTTGAAATTTGGAACAAACGTGGTGCCTGTCCGAGGATCTATGTAGACAACTCTGGTCGCGTGCAGCTAGCACAGGGTGCGTATCACCTCGTTCGGCATATGATAGTATTTTATTATTACAGTGCGGTACTAGGCTCAAGGAATCCCGTACAAATGCAAGTATACTACAGTGCTCCGGTTACATAGTACATGTCAGATACACATAGTACATTCATATATTTTATACGCTGGATCAAATTAAAATAATGACATCCGCACCACAGAGAAGTTTCTGCTTTTCTTAGTCGCACCACAAGCAGAACTCTTACGAAGCGTTATAGACCTGTAGCCGCTTTGAACGTGTTATGTAAAGTAAATGCCGTTCAATAAAATTATTAATTTTATATTATAACGGTCATTTATAGAGAGTGAGGCAGGATGTGTAACTCAAAAAAAGCACAGATTTTTCTCTCACTTCATTTTGAGAAGATTGGAAATTAAAGAATTCTGTGTAAATATTTTACGTGAAGAACGGTGCTGGGTAAACGAAAAGACAACGAAGGGTGGTTTGCATTCTTCATTGCGCCGCCAACATTCAACTCTTTACACAATTAATTATTAAGTGAGATGTAATCTAGTTGTCTCCGCGCGCCGCGCCGCGGGCCGCGGGCCGCGCCGCGCCGCCGTCAATGTTGATATTACCGCGAGCTGTCTGATTAACTGAATGGCTTATTTCGCTTATAACTCACCAATTTATATTTTATAATAATATTCGTAATTAAAACATAATAAAACACACGAGGGGCACAGAAGAGGGGAAGGTAGAGGACTAATTACCACCACAAACTTCAACCTCTCATATATATAAAGCAAAGCCCTAAGCTGTATCTACTACAGCTTAGGTATACTTTTAAATTTGTGTACAATAAAATGTATTCCACCTATATACACAAGTAAAGTGTTGACTATCATTTTCAATATTCATTTCTGCTTTACGACTGGCAATGTCAGCTTTACCAAAAGTAAACATGAACTCAAAGTTGTCTAAAAATATTAATTGTTAACGTAAACTCTTGATTTTAATCACATTTAGCCGACGGAAAAAAATCTGTGGAGGTTATCAATTGTGTATATTCATTATTGGTTTTATACAAGCTGCTTTAGATTTTGCAGTTCATATATTTCGATTATTTAGCAAACCTTTTCAATTACCAATATCATTATATATTTATTGTAGATATCATTCGCTGTCTATAGCAAGTGTTCCTTAAAATGGGGGGAGTGGGTGCTCGTAGCTCGCATGAGAGCAGATGACACAAATTGAAGAATATCTGTCTCCACACAGCGATGAACAAGAAAAAGTGGGCGTGTCGCTCCGCCCAGCGCCCAGTCACGCTTCTTGTCACCGTGCAGCCTCCCTGGCAGGACTTATCTCCTAATAGCTGTAGCTATAATAAAACAGACGCGCTAGCAATGTGTTACTAAGTAATAAAGCGGCGCCATTTTGCTCTGTGCTTCCGTGCCGACTGAAAGCAATAACGCCTTTATGAGTTGAGCAGCGATCCGGCATGAAGTGATCAAAGAGCTCGACCCTGTTTCATTTTACGCTCGTTGCTCCTCTGTCGCTGCCAAACGAAACGTTGATAACACAATTTTTCAATTCTTTCCTTTTGTTTCATAAATTAAGTATCTCCCCACTAGGATGTTATAGATTCTACTAAGTTAGAACGTCAACATAAAGACTTTCCATTACTATGATGTTCACTTTACAGAATGTACTCACCTTCCCACTTATTCAAATGATAAAGAGGTCGTGATTGATGAGCGGGATCGGTGTAGTTTGCCATTTTGCTTATCAGTTAAATTTATATCTTCTTACCTGCATACTAAGTGTCAAAGTCAAAGCATGAATTCCGTATAGGCCTACGGGGTCGAGTCACCTTCGTCCGTAGGAGAATTAAGTACCCTCGAGATACCCTACACGTGACCCTGGGTGGTGCCAACCAGGTGACAACTCTACTGGTAGGGTTCGGCCGTGGTTAGTCACCACCCACTGAACAAAGCCATGTCGCCAAGCGGCCTAGCCGTGTTCCGGCATGATGTTCGGTGTTGCCATTCATGGATGGCGGGTCAGATCAGCTGCGCTGCATGTGCCTAGTGAATGTAGCGTCTCGATCTACTGCCGCCTTCCTACCTAGGCAAGTATGCTCCATCGTAGATCTCGTCGTCACTTACCATCACGTGAGATCGAGATCAAATACGTGCCTATAATGTAATAAAAAAAAAAAAAAACGGAGGCAGTAACAAATTGTATTTTTTTTAACTCTAACTCTACAAGCGGATCGGAACGCGTTATCAACTGAGCCAATTCGGCAAGAAAATCAGCGGGCTTTTTTTATAGTTTTTTTTCCAAATTACAAGATATACATTCACAACCAGTCATAGTAAAATATTATAATCCTCAACTTAGCTATCTCGTAAGAGATAGCTAATTTGAGGATTTAAAGTTTATACGAAATAGTTATCAATTAAATTATTATTGTACTGATCGCAACCATATAACGACTGCGGTCACATCACTCACTGGAGTATCACTCTATTATTTATAGACGCGTTCGATACGCAATACAAATTATTGTTTTCAAAGTATAACGTTTAGGGGAGCGCGTTGTTTGCAGAACGACCCTCTGGGACTCCCTTCGGGCCGGCGGGGCTCAACGAATTTGGCACTTAACAGTGTAGCTCCAAGTGTTATTTTGTTGGAATAGCGCCCGAATAAAATACATTTTCTCTGTGCGATGGTATTGTAGTACAATTAAAGCGATCTTTTGACAATTGAATTTGGATTCGTGCGGCCCGCCGTATGCAGTTACGTCTGTACGGAACGGGGAGGCAGCATGGGTGTTTGCGTGCGGTAATTGATACGAAGTGACAGACACGAGGGGATACTTTTGCAGCCTCCGGCCGTAGCGAGGAGTAATGTTTTGACATCAACCGAAAAGAGATGGGTGTGATTTGAAGTGCCCTTTGTGGAATTATAGTCGCGGATGGCGTCTTTAATATTGACTAATGCATTTCGTTGCTAATGGGGAAATGGAATACGACAGGTGCGAGGGTTTAACGAAGCTTTGGATTTAAAAAAACAAAGCGGAATTTATTATTATTGTGTCAAGATGCGATGGGAGAGTCAATAATATAATTACTGTATTGTTTTTTTGCTATTTCATATATACATATTACATCTTATCTATTATGTAGCTATTTTAATTAAGTTTCAAGCTTCACGATGTCTATACATGTTGTAGACCGTACAGCGGTGTGTTCGTCTGGCGATATTATTATTATTAATAATAAAGTTGTAAAACGTACTGAAAACCTAGTGAATCAAAACGCCTAATGTTATCTACAAAGTCTAGTAGCGAGCCTGAACCTACATATTATTTTATTATCTGTAGTAATGGGATATTGGCTATATAAAATTTGGTCAAGTCAAACTATAATAAATAATTGACATAAATATTTAATTTATTCTACAAGTCAGATATTAAAATATTAGTGTCTATATTAACCTAGTGCATGCAAATTAAATCGACATTAAAGTATCAAGGGCGGATCAGGCGGTCCATTAATAAATCAGTTCGCTAAAACCGTAATTGTAATCTCAAACAAGGCGAAGGGAGCCGCTGCCGGAGCCGGTGTTTGTTCTAACAACATTATATTACAATAAGTTTGGGTTCGGTTCGCCGCCGCGCCGTTCCGCTCGATCCGCCGCCGCCGCCCGCCCGCCCGAGCCGCCGCCCGCCTCGCGAGCTCCATCCGCGCGGTTCACACGGTGTGTAAGCGGTGTTCTGTTACAAATACAAATATCAAATGTATTTTTATATTGATAGATATTATAAGGTTTGGAGCTCATGATGTTTTTAATTTTTAATTGGTTAGACATGATCGTGGATGTTTGGTATTAGATTTTTTAACTCTAGTAATAGGCTACATTACCACTTAATAGAAAAATTGAATTAGATAATTAGCGAAAAGGTTTTAAATTATTTAAAGATTTACGAAGCAAAAGCGATTCCTATTGTGGTGATTCTTAGAGGTGAGTCTTATACCGTACATGTCAAAAATAAATCCCTGAGTGTATTCAGGCATTTATGTTAATTCTCTAAACGGAACTGGCGCTTGGTTTCACATGTTTTTTCATTCCTTGGGATAGTTTACCCGAGGGTGACCATGCCGGATCCCTAGCACCTAACTACTTATTATCATATAAACGTTTTTCGTTAAATCATGAACAGGTTTATAATCGTGATGCTCATTACATTAAAAGAGGTCATAACAATTATAGTCTAGCATTCTTTAGTGCTGAGACATAATTATGTTTGCTTAATTCCATATGCGATATTCAAGGCTCTCTTTTACATCTATTCAATTATTTGATCTTTTGCATATAACTTTAGCTGTATATTTATTTTTGCTGTTACAACAGTGTTGATGGCAAAAATAAAATGTACCTCCCCAGAATGTATCTACAATACCTATGGTGGATATTATAAATCTCATGAAAAGTCAAACCCTGTAACAGTTTCAATAACAGTAGCCGGAAGCGGGTTCGGTTTGTGATGAGTAGATATTAGGTAGTCTAGTCCTGTGTTTGGGGTAGAGTGGGGACGGAGGAAGGCGTCGAGGCGTGGTGCGTGTGGCCCGCGGCGCCCCGCCCTTGCCTTATCTGCTTGTCTTCACCGAGCGTTGATGAAACCTTCCCCGTATACACTGTTGCATATTTGTTTGAAGATGCATTTCTATCGAGAGGTACATTTTTGTTGTCGTACATTGCTGGTGAAGATGACCTACTTATGACGAGATAAGTAACAGCTCCACACATGAATAGCATCCTATTGGAAATTGTCATCAAGTATAAAAATGTGTGCAAAATAATTACAATTCTATAACATAGTGGTGTTAGTTTCACTTTTTCTAACTCAAGAACGGGTGCGCCGATTTTTATGATTTTGTCTCCGCCCTCGATAGTACAACAATTATTAAAACATGGGAAAAATAACTAAAATAATAATAATAGGTCATTTGATTCGGAGGCGGTACGAAGTTCGCCAGGACAGCCAGGTCTAATACAGCCAGGCTAATTATAAAAAAAATTGAATTACTTGTTTATTTACAGAATCTACCGTATCCGTACCGTATTATAGTTAGGTTCTTACTTAGCTACGTGCGTAACCATTATTTATTTATTTTATTTATGGTTACTACACATGCACTAGATTTTGATTTTAATAAAGGATACATAATCTACTTACTATATATTTTGAGTGATAGTAAGAGGTATGCGTGTGAAGTAAAAACTAAAAAAAATATATTCCCGTACTATATATCATATAGTGAAAATTAGAGTTAATGGCACATCCCAAGTTAAGGCCATCAAATCAATAGCGCTGCGACTTGCGACGTAATCTAGCCTTTGGAGATGTGTGTAATTATCATCCAATGATTGTATTTACGAATATGTAATATATTATTTGATTTAACATTTTAATTAATGTACTGTTTGAAATAAAACAAACAGTAAATTTTATGTGAAGCTATCTACAATACATTAGCGAAACTGGACCTAAATCTGTAAAGCCGTTTCTGAGATAAGCGTGCACAAACGAACAGACGAACGGATAAACAGACAAACAGACAAAAAATCTAACGATAGATGTTTTAGTTACTATTGCGTTAATAAAGGTAAATACTAGATGTTCCATAGTACAGACAGCGATCAGTTACATTTTTATTATATGTATAAATTCTACAGCGTGCACCATAGTTAAGCTTTTCAATGTTCTTTTTGCCTTTAGCGAAATGAACATTACCGTATTGAAATTATGCATACACGGTACCGAACGCTGCAACTGCCTGCTTACAATAGAATTTGGGAATTCCCAACGCTTACAATGGCATTAAAACAATAGGTGGGCATGGGGAAACTTTCAATGTCGCCTACGCTTACAAGCTTTGTAGTTTCATCGCTGCCACATAAAGTTTATATTTTGATGTAATCAATTAATAGAGTGAGCGTGTGAGTGTGAGAGAAAAAAAAACTAATGACAAGAGAGAATCATTAGTTTTCAGAGCCGGTTTGTGTAAATTAATCTTCCTGTAATTTGGTCACTG
Organism: Pheosia tremula; assembly: GCA_905333125.1. Lineage (NCBI taxonomy): Eukaryota > Metazoa > Arthropoda > Insecta > Lepidoptera > Notodontidae > Pheosia > Pheosia tremula. Next base: position 3,960,997 of record HG995404.1, on the reverse strand, counting down.
GTACTTTCTTTCCGTATATCGCGTAAAAAATGGGCACAAACATTAGTAATGCACCTATACCATTATTTCAATGCGTAAGTAGTATTCGCGTAAATATAAGAAATCAAAATATGTTTTTTATGAAATCCCACACAAGAACACATTCTTCAAGAGTCAATCAGATTAAAATATATAAATAAAATTGAAGGAACAAAGGATCAGCATAGAACTCAATATAATGTTGATTTGAAAAAAAAAATGCAATTTGTAATATTTATGTAGAGCTGTATATTTGAAATATCTTCGTATAATATAAGTAAAGCACTTATTTACAAACATCATCGATACCGGGGGTTCTTTTATTATAGAAAATTAACTCATCGGCTTCAATGAAAACAGCAAACGAGTTAAACCAAACACAATCAGCGGCACACAAAAGAACATCGGGTTAATCTTATTGTGAGTGAGGAATGACAAAGGAGTCGGGTGCGAAGCGGGCCCAAGGAGTCGCCCGGGAGTCTGCCGGTGGCAGCGGCCATATTTGCCGCTCGAGTGCTGCCGAATGACGCGGGAGGGCGCGGGCGCACGCCGAATGCGAAAACCCTGTCACTCTTTCATAGCAAGTTAATGGGATCTTTGTACGGCCACCGACCGACTCTTGTAATGCAATTAACGCCGACAATGCTCCATCGCTAACGAATTAATTTTAAATCTTCCTGCACAATATGTTTCTTGGATCCCCTTTATGAATGTAAATTTTTATGGACTTTCAATTTTCACCAAACGATTTCGATGTCTTTGTAAGTATCTAATAAGTTGTAGATTTTATAGGTAGGTACTTGGACTGCTATAATAGCTGGAAACGGGAATTAATCCTAAGTAGGTAATAGGTAGATACAATAAAAAAATAGCGTAAAGATATGTACTTACCTATCTTTTGCGTCTAACCAAAGCCTTTAACATCATCCAATAGTGCAGGAAACCCCTTTGAAATGCTTCCAGTTTTTCGTGATGCTTGAACGAACAGACAGGCAAGAATTATTAAAAAGTTCTTTGCATTCTTATCGGGTACTTCCTTAATAGCCCAATTGCAATTTTTTAATATCTCCAATTTACAGACGCTTCTTAATTGCAGTTTTATAATCGTACATACTCATAGATTCATAGGCATTAAAATATGGTAAAGGAGGCCGCCAGCAGTGTTGTGACTGCGAGGCGCTACAATGGAGTCGACCACCCGCGGGCTGGGAGCATCTCGACTTGTGTGCGCCCACTCGAGTGGAAGCACCGCCTACCTACCGGGAACCGTCAATGATCACTGAACAACAAATCTACCCTTATATTTTTTTTGGTATTATGTTGTCCAGCGCGGTCAATGTTTGCTACAAAACTGGGTCGTTCCAATTGTCCGTGCACAAAGAATGGCTTACCAATCGATTGAATTACAACAGACTCGTATCGGCTACTGAATGAATCAATATTTAAAATGTTTTGGGCATGCCATATGATACGTGTAATTTTGGATGTTGCTTGACAAAGGCATCATTCTAGTTATGAATAAACTATTTTATAATATAGAGTAAGGTTCTTCCATTCTAAATAAAAACCATTATATGCCGTTAAGGCTAATGCACCTAACATTAGTCACGTTAAAATAAGACTTTAAAAGCTTTTTAAAGAAATATTTTGATATTTACTCACTTAAGATTAAATTTATTATTGTTCAGGCTATATTTAAAAGGACTTAAAAAAAGAAAAGTTAAGTGGCAACATGAATACTATGAATCTAGGTTCGCATCTAGGCAAGGAGCGCTTTACATAAATAAGTAAATAGTGCTCAAATAATCTAGAGATAGTCTTTATATTATAGCTTAGCTATACCGGACTACCGGGTACCCATATTTTCTTTTCTTTTCCCAGGTGTGGTTCAAAAACCGGCGTGCAAAATGGCGTAAGCAGAAACGTGAAGAGCAGGAGAGGCTACGCAAGCTTCAGGAGGAGCGAGTGTGTGGGCGGGCGCTGCTGGCGCGCGCGCCGCTCTCGCCGGCGCACTCGCCGCCCGCGCACGCGCCGCCCGCGCCGCACATGCACAGGACCTACACCGACGACTCGGACTCCGACCTAGAAGTCGCATAGATTCAATACCTACAGACTATTAGGTTACCTTGTGCCAACCTTTAATATACCAACAGACTCAAAAACCAATGTAGTGGAAAAACTATACAAGGGAGTGCACAGTGCAGTGATAGTGGATGTTTCTATATCTTATATTCGCCAGTGGTTTGTGAATGAACGCTAAGGATAGTGATGTAGAGAAAACTTTTAAACATGACTGGTAGATATCTAATTGTGAATTATATTTAAATTCTACTTATTTGGATAAAATAGGAAATTTATAACGTGTACCTACTTATTAGTTAAGAGTATATAGTTTAGAGATATAATAATATAATATTATGTATGTATGTACACAGTTAAAGATAACGCATAACATACTTTCGATACGATGAATTGTATAAGAAACTTAACCGGTTTGTAAATGTTCATTATTATGTAATAACTAGTATCTACATAGCTTTACGCTCAGTTTATTGATGAGCACACTTATAACAACCACTACGTCAATAACTTGCCAAACAATACATAATATACCAATTCCTAATATAGTGTATTTATCAGATTTCACTTTCTATTCATACATAAATATAAGATGATGGGATATGGCGATGAAGATGATATAAGTACATTTGACCCAGATTTTAATTTCTGAGTACTACATAACATTTTATAAATTGGGAAACAGCTCTCATGTTATATTTTTATTTATTTTCTCGTAACCGTTTTAATAGATTGAAATAAAACTAATTTTACGGATTTTATCGCGTTTTTTTTTTGTTTTTTTTTTACGTTACCGACGTTTCGGATGCTTTGCAACAACCATGGTTACGGAAGGACTGAGGTGTTAGACATCCTAGTGTCATAGTTAGAACTGGGGGACCCTAATATTTAGTTGTTGTTTGCGGTCCGGTCTACGCAGAAATTGCTCACAGTGTCGTGAGGTCTTGCAATGGTGCGCTTGGGTTTTGATCTTCTAATAGTTTTAAGAGGTTGATATTTTAACAAGAACTGAAATATGATATGGTTTATCTTCGGAAATCGAAATCGGAAAAGGATACGAAATCTTTTCGAAATTGGTGTCGCTCGTGACAAGCTGTCAACACGCAACCTAAGCCTAGCGACAAGTAGATACATTTTATTATATAGATAGGAGTATTCATTGTTCTACGAATACTAACCGAAAAAACTGTTGCTATATTTGACTTTGTACTGATAGCTATGTATTCTGTCAGACTCTACTGTTGCAATAGTACTTAGCATTCATAATAAACTTAGTGTATGTAGCTAATTGGTATAACAAGATAAATATTAATTGCAGTCTTAATTAAATAATATACCGAATAATACCAAATACAGCTGATATTTTATTACCTTTATTTACAACCAGGATTGATTATATCTAGTAGTAAAAGGTTATTATTTACATTAACCTGCTCGTTGTAGTCTTTTATATGTCATATTTAAACCTATAATATACACTTTTTAATAGTAGGTACAAACATCCCACAATCCAATGAAAAAAAAATAACCTGTACTTATATTTGACAAAATACGGAAAAAATTATTGATTCGAACTACAATTTCAATAAAACTGTATAATAAAACGGCTTCAGTGAAGACAGATACTAATAGTAAAGACGGATAAGTTCCTATAAACGCGCGCTAATCAGGCCACCGAAATTAAATTAATAAGTATTACATAGCAACACATACCTAAGAATCTTAATTTGGTATTCTTTACAAGCACTTTATCCTTTATCAATTATAATGATAGTTACACACAGGAATATTTTCCTCTTTCGATGACAGCCGAGATAATGGTAATGGAGTTCCCAAAGGCGGATTAGATGGTAGCATTGTGCTGTCAGTGCGCCTGCGCACCTGATCTCGCATACAAATGAGTGTGAGAACTGATGTAAGTCCGGCCTTGGGCATGCCTCGGTTATGGTGTCATGGAGTATGTCATCTTAACCGATAATAGACGGCTAAACGTGCGTGTAAACACAGACATATGTACGGTGATACGAACAGTGGTTACATGCTTGCATGAAAACCTTCTAGCAGTGATAGCTAAGTTGGTAGAACGGTGGCCTCAGTGGCAACGAGGATTGCAGGTTCAAACCCCGGATCGCACCTCTGGGATTTTATGTGCGAATCTCATTTTCAACTACGATTATTACTTGCTAAACGGTGAAGTAAAACACCGTGATGAAACCTGCATGTCTGAGAGAACCCCTCGAAAGATGTGTGAAGTTCGCCAACCGGCACTGGGCCAGCGTGGTGGACTATGGCCTAATGCCCCTCGCATTGGTGGAGGCCCGTGCCCAGCAGTGGGACATTAAAAAGGGCTGGTATTATTATATATGTCTCTCTCCACACGGGCTATACCCGGATCTTTGAAAGGCTTGCGCGGGGACGTGCGCGTCCAACACGTAGAGGCCCTTTTTGAGAATATATTATTATTATTATTATGAAAACCTTCAGTGATCAAGTTTAGACAGTAGAACGGATTTCCTAATGATTGTCCAGGCATGTAGAGACACTAAACAAACCGGTTATGTAAGTAGAAATAACACTCCTCCGCATCGCGCAGTCGGGTAAATAATAAAGCTGTTGATGGCGTGTAATTTCCAAAATGAGTGTTATAGGAATTCTTGTCTGTGTGCGTTCGAGCATCACGCAATAAATACGGAGCAATTTAAATTAAAGTTACACTTTTGTATAGCTTATGGTCAGCTTTAAAGATTGGATAGGCCATATATCATCGCTATGACGTTAGATGTGCGGAATCGCAGGCAAAAGCTAAAATGTGAAAATGCAACATGAAATATAGTTTTTGTTTTATCTTGGTTTCTTTGAATCTTTGCTTATGTTGTGATGACGTCATAATTATTGTATACCTAATATACAGTAAAAAGATCGATATCAAATGTTTTAGTGACAAAAAAAATTAGAACTATATAACATACCCATTAAAAAAAAAACTTCTCCTTTTTCCTATTAATAAGTATCTTTTAGTTGTTCGTTTCTTATGTAAATAATAATCATTGTTATTTACATAAGAAATATATTTACATAAGAATTATAACCTATTGTATACATATTTAATTAATAAAACCATAAAACCGAAAAGCCAACAATAATCGAGTCTAAAAATCTACCTTATCTAACTATTTTTTATCTGCTTTTCTATATCTATTGCCTTTGTAAATGATAATATAGTATTTATGTAGAATAAGTCATCTACAACATCATAGGATAAACATAATTGATGCATCTACTTAAAAATAGCTATCAACAATCCCTCTAGCTAGTCTGGCATATGCCTAATAGGTCGATTAGGTGCCTCCATTTCTATATCTCCGAAGTGATCTAAATGAGATTCTACGTATTTTTTCCTTCATACGAGTATAAAGTAGATTTCGCAGCAATCAGGATTGAAATTAAACTAATTTTAAAGATTTTATCGCATTTATTTTATGTTTTTACGTTACCGACGTTTCGGCTGCTTTACAGCAACCATGGCACAATACCATGTTAAGAAATGTTTGCTTTTTTGTACGAATCAATTATTCTCTACCTAATTATAATGTCGCATATGTAAGCGGTGGCCGCAAGTCTGCTGCACGCAGGGTGAGAATAAAAAGGCAAGAGCGATATAGTTTCAAAGAAAATTATACTCGTCTTCGGTATTCGTAAATGTACCTATGCAAAAGGAGGAATGATCACCTTTTTATATTTACGAAATATTAAAAATCAGGGATTTAAACAAATCTCTCAATTTTATAATTTCAATGCGTCATCCACATAAGTATCCAATAATTTGATATAAGTAGTAGTGGGTATCGTAGTTAATAAAACGTCAACATTTTCGTATACATGGATATGTTTATTTCAAACTTATAACACATAATATCACACATAATTTCATCGAAAAAGACAGGCATGCTATGCATACCGTTAAATACTGATTAATGCTTTTATATAACTGATATTCTCTATCGTAGATACATTATTATATACCTAATCGGTGATTCGGTTTTCCGGCAGTTTAGTAGTAAGCATAGGGGTAGGAGTAGGTGTACGCGTAGGGGTAGGAGTAGGCGACGGGTGCGCTGTAGGCGGAAACGTAGGCCGGTGAGTAGTAGCCGTAGTCCAACAGCACCTGGGGCTTAGCCACAGCGGGGCTCAGCAGCAGGGCTGCGGCGAACGCGATCAGCATCACCTGTTGTAATACATTACAAGTATTATATTTGTTATAATTCTTTATAGCTAGGCAAGACTTTTAGAGGAACTACTAAAGGTTTACTTTAGAAAAATATATAACTCGACCTAGTAGATTTATTATGTTTTTTATTTATTTATTTTTATTACGTTATAGGCAAGTATTTGATCTCGTTTATTAATTAATTAGACCGATGACGTTTTTTTTAATTCAATCAAGAATTAACACTTTATAAATTCGATATTTAAACAATAAACTTTTATATATCTATCCTATTAGTTTTTTTGGATAGGTTAATTAAAATTAAAAAAAATAACAAAATAAATCTTACCAATTTGGACATGTTAATAGTTATCCGTACGATTAACAGTGACACAGCACCGAAATGGATCTAGTAGGAGCACTAGACAGGACTGTTGTCACAGGTTGCGACTGTAGGTGTCATGCCATCTCCTCCTACCGTAACCCTTATATACGGAGCCCAGCTCCGGCATCCCGTCGTGATCGGAAAATCTAATGATCCACGGACCGTCCTCAACATGCAGCGATACCGGACATAAAAAATGTTATACACAATGTCACATTAACAGTTAATAGTACTTGATTTCCATATCGGAGCCGGATCATGATCGTGATAATGGACGCGTGGAAGATTCGACGTAGGATTAATTGCGGCAAAAAATAATTGAGGGCCAATTTGAAAACATATTTTTTTAAATCGTAAAACGTATTATATTACGTACTGACTATAACATCAGTAGATACCTATTTAAACATGTAAGTATCTATATGTTTATCGTTACTGAGTTACATTAAAATAGGATCCTATAAAATTTTAAGTAGCCACAGATAATTCTCTGGAAGACATAATGTATATTCTGTATCTTTGTTTACAAAAAAAAATCGTGAGCAGAATTCCGAAATGTTTTTGCGATGCGATGGCTGTGCGCTCGTGTAAGTATACCTACTTATAGCTACATATACCTACATAACAGTGTACCTATTACATTAAATATATATATGCACTGAAGTACCTACCTATATAAATATAATGGAGATTTTGCATGTAGTCGCAAAGATACGCCCAAATGTTTAGTATTTTTTCTAAATGTCGAAAAGTCAGTGTTAAATAATGACTACGACTCAATAGAACCCTTTTTTAATTAAAAAAACCCTTCTGCTATCGAAATGAAGTCCTACGACAGTGAGTCATTACAGTGAAAATGTAAGGTTTCAATAAAGGTTCGTAGGTAATTAACATTTATTGTAATTAACTTTTTGCTTTCTTACATTCTTCCTACTTCTAATACTTTGATGTAATAATCCTGGAATATTATATTTGAATATAATATCCGTAATGTAGATAAAGTAGTACCTACCAAGATTTAAGATAACGCCACATAGTTTCTGTACTAACAGTATATACCAAGTGCTCTGTGATAGGTACTGAATCATTTTCAAGGTCTAACCAAGAAATGTGCTCTGCTCACGCAGTAATGGATAACTACGCAGCTACGCTTATTCAGAAAAATAAGTACAACAAGCTCATAATAACTTCATTTTATTTACACATATAAAACTATTCATCAATCGTCATCCAGTTTTTGTCGCATATTTCTTTTAGGGTTATTGAATTTTCGTTTCTTGAACTCGACGGGCTCGTCTCCGAGCGATTGCACGCGCTTCTCTTTGAACTGTATCACCTCGGGCTCCATCACCACTGGCGGCGGGGGCGGCACCTTCTCGGGCTTCGGCAACTGATAATCGACGTTTTCTACGGGCCTGTACAACAAACACCAAACGATTATAAAAAAAAACTGCGTAAATCGTATTGTTCGGATGTAGTTTAAATACTGGCTGTCTGTATATTGAATATATTTAAAAAAAATGGTCCATAGCCAATGTGTACGTATAAGAATCCAAAATGTGTTTTTAAAAAGATAGATAAAAGTTAGGCTACATTACTACTCTATGGCAAAATCGATGGATGCGCGGGCGGAGCCGCGGGCAAAGGCTAGAGGACCTTATAAATTAGGCATCGATTGATTTGTAATGCTATAGGTATTTATTTTTGAACATTATTTATTTCGAATACGCTGAATTAGTGATAAATAATGCAAGGGTATGAATGAGCGTCATTTTATTTATGTCTATTTGTCATGCACAAAATCCCGGACGCCGCAGACAAGTTGTTAGTCTCGTCACGCGCCTTAGCACGACAGCTGGACACATTACATTATACATTTCTTATATTGATCCGAGACCATTTTTATAGTGGAGTCATGTCCTATCGATCCTCATTAGAACTGTGTCGTAATGGAGGCTTTATTTACATTCATTATTGATCAGATTTAAAGAAAGTGTAGATGTCAAAATGAATGAGATTAAAACTACATGGAATGAACTAAACAGGTGTTTTTCAATAGGGGTAAGTTAATAGAAGTTACATACATATACTCAAGGCTGTATCCCGTGGAAGTAGGCATATACCACGGATTGCCATATGCTTCGATTATGGCATATTTTTTTCGATTCATCCACATTCATACACTTCCGTAGGGCTAAGGGGCTTCGGACTTGCCCTTTCTGGAATAGACCATTTATCTGGTCGTGTAAGGTGAGCTATCTCGTTGGGCGCCCCCTTCCGACACTACCACACACATTCGCTCGGTTTTTTTTGTTGATCGTCAACAACTTCAACGACGATGGTCTTTCTACTAGAAGTAGAAAGACGATAGTCTTTCTACTAGAAGTTGTCGCTACAGTTTTCCCTTGCTTTTTTTTATAAATGACCTCCATTTGAATAGGTAATAATTATATGGGACTCCTGCTACAAACCCCTTAATATTTCGACTTATTGGACAGAAACTTCCACATCAGAATTACAAAAAAGTAAAAAAATATTATAAAACTGGAACTCAATGTCCAAAATAATATCATATTCTTATCGTATTATCCCAGCTGATAAGGTTATAGATATCTGAATGTTATTTGTATGCCTGCCTGTATATAATAGTAATGTAATCGTAAAGACATCACATGCCGTCACTCTCATTCTTATTTCTCAAATCTGTGGTGTGTAAGGAACAGCACACAGCTTATATAAAATGATACACCACCTAAAGATTGTGAGCTTCTGCTCCTCTAAAATCTCTTATACTTATTTATAGATTAATTGCATACTCATTAACAACGGGTGTCCAAGAGCCGTAGGGCTTGGCGGCGCGCGGCGCTGGCCCGTAGTCTGTGAAGCTCTGCACGGGCGGCGGATCTTTCTTCACGGCCAATTCCTTCATCTTCTCACGAGCTACATGAGCCTTCACTTCTTTGATGGCTTCCTTTTGGGCTTCTTTTTGCTGTTGTTTTCTAAACAAGCATTAGGAAACTGTAATATACAACTATAGGGAGTACCGGCTAAATAAAGCATTTTTTAGAAGATAAGTTCTTTGAAATCCTTTTGTATATGGACAAAAACTTTCTATAAATATGATTTTAAATGTGAAATGTTAGACAGAAGTACTTCATTTTTGGGATAAGGTTCATCCATTGCAAGCTGCTCTACGACCTGATAACTCACTTTAATTTCTCTTTCTTCTTCTCTGTTTCGTCATTTTTCAGTTTATCTGACTCCTGTTGTGCAATAGATAAGTATTCATCTGGAGGATCCCATGTGGTTTCTAGAAAAAATTGGTCATTGTTCAGATTAGTAAATAAATTTACCAAATATGTTGCATAATTTTAAAGAATTCCCTATTAAATGTTTGGTAAAAGAAAGTAGTGGGAGTGAAAAGCGAGTGGGGGCATGCTTTTTCTCTGTCGCACCAGCGATAATTTGTGACGTCGACACTTGGAAATTTCCAACTTCGGTAGTTATATAATTTTTAAGTTATTTCTTAAATAGTTCCACTATTAGTACACATAAATTATATAATAATGCAATATTAACATATGCATAATATTCCCTATTATGCAAACAAAATTTTGATTACAGCTATGTCACACAACTTAGTAACGCGTGGCAATCAGGGATTCATCAGACACAGTTACAGAAAGCATAATTACATACCATTTGTTACAGTATTCCAATAATAAGCTCCATCATCGGTCTTCAACTCATGCCATTCTGGTGGTGATTTCGTCTTTGCTTGGGAAGCTGTTACAATACTAGTGTTTGTGTCACTACTTTGGCTCAGCATTTCATTGATACTCTGGTGGTTTAATTAAAAAACAATCATATGAATAAAAGAAAACAGACAAATAAGACTTGTATCATATATTACTAATGTATAGATATGAACATAGCATACCTAATAGCAGTTCATGCTTGGATTAATATCCATACCTGTGAGGTTAGATCAGCATTATTTTGCACATCTTTCAAGTATGCGGCCATAGCAGCTGTCTCCATTTTCTTAATGTCATCATCTATTTTCTCTTTATGTTTGAGTTCTTTAGTACTCCTTTTTGTAAGTTGTGATATGTGCTTCTGGACGCTTTCCTTATGACGTTTGCCATTTTCATGGAATGATATTGACTGGAATATGGATTTATAATTATCGTAATATTTCTATTGCATAAATAAAAAAGTAGCATTAACTAAATTAAATAAAACATCTTACTATGCTTTTTTCCATTTCATTTTTGTTTTTATGGGGCTTACCCAGTGCATTGATTTAACTACTGATATTTACTTAGAGCGATTGCCATCTGCCCTCGAAGACCCAAATAGTGGGACCACCAATGAGTAAGCCCATTTGTAAAATTTGTAGGCATCAGATGTCCATAACTTTCATAATATTCAAAGGGTTATTCAAATAATATCTGGGAGTCAAAGTATGGGACAAGGTCAGATAATTCAGATGCCCGTCCAAAATCTGAGTGAATCACTTATCAACTGTTTTTACCAATGAGGCTATGAGCTTCTCCATATTTGAATAATCAGGTACTTATAGGAATTCCATCCATTGGTTTTATAAACATAAAAGTATTAAGTTATAATAGAACTTACAACTTTGTTATCAGCAAACCAACATTTGCAGAATTCACAATACTTGCGCGCCTGTGATTTCCAGTACTCGGTCCTGAAATACATCAATATCATTAAAATAACAAGGCTTCCACATGAGCAGCTTGGTGGTTAAACAGAATGAGAAGGGATTATAAGAACAAAAAGCAGCTCCTGTGTCTAATTCTATCTTAACCCACACTGGGCTGGATTCATGGACTATGGTCCAAATCCTCTGGAATTAAGTTAGTGAGCTCGGTATAACGGTAATGTGTCATGCCAGGTAATGCGCGATACAGTGGATGTCTCTGGATGCATGTAGTACCCCACAAAATCAGATAAAATATATGCTCATGTACTTATTGTTACTACTAAAATAGGCTTATGAAATTTCTAACCATTAAGGCCTATCAATATAGGACATATCTGAGGTAAATCGTTATGATTTGTTACTGTTAATGGAAAAAACTTACATGGTAGGTATACCCAATTCAGGTAGTAATCGGTTTATTTGATCTAGATAAAATAATTGGAGAGAACTATTATAAAACTTTTAGAGGAAGAATTATAATGTAAACTTTAAATTATAGGTTCTTCTTCTTTGTTAGTGGCGTTTGCAGCTATTTGCCATAATTCTCAAATATAGGTTAAAGTAGTACATACACCATAACATACACAAAAGAAAACTGTCAGACGACTGTCAGACGCTCGCTAGTCCAGTCACAAGTGTGACCATTTTGGAAATTACAAAAAAAATCATACGACCTATCTAATTCTATGTTTATGATATACATTTAAGAGCAATAATTATTAGAGGGAGCTTAAAAAGTTGAACTTGTACAGCAAGTTGCACTCCTTTTTTACACATTATGAAAAAGATGGAGAAAAATAATGGTTACCCATTCACTTGCTTATTTTATAAATAGCTCTTCCTATTATAACTAAGTTGGGATTCGACTAAGTTAAACGTTAAACCCGATAAAAGCCGTTCCAAGGGTATATAACATATACCGCATTCGCATATAACACACACCTGTCTTTTATCGATAAAGTTCAATAATTCTATTTCGATTCAATACCCAGGAAGCCCTTGGGAAACTCCTTCGATGCCTTTCGATGGATAAGTATAATTTCAGAGAATCCCGATGAATGGGATTTACCTTGAACGACTGCGGCTCGCTCAACGACTAGTCCGCGCCCAATGCCTCATAAGATAAAATAGGTATCTACAATGACTTATATGTTTTTTTGTGGATTTTAATTAAATCATTACGAAAATCCACATTTCAAAATTAATAATTCTGATTCGATCATTTATTTATCTTGTGTATTCATTCCTGCCTGCGTGCTCATCGGTTTTGTTTTGTTGTATAACATAACACTATATTGGCAACACTGTTTCGGTTACATTGTGATCAGCGTTGCCAGAAGGTTACTTAGGTAACCTTTTAGGTGATTTTTGACTCCTTCAGGTTACTTCTAGGTTACACGACACAAAAGGTTACATTTAGGTGATTTTTTGGAATTTGCTTGCGGAATGATTTTTTAATTCCCTCCAGTGGCTTGTATTATTATGTATTCTGTACATACTACATACTGTAATAATAATAAGTACATACTAACTAATAACTACGCTAGTAGAAAGTCCACGAAAGCGAGGAGATCGGTATACCTACCTACTTTGCAGACTAATAGCGAAAGGCTTAACAGAAATAAATTTGACTTAGTTGGTTTGGGTTCCCACAATAACACCGGCTAACCACAGTAAGTAGGTATGTTCATGTGTGTGTGTGTGTGTGTGTGTGTGTGTAATTACAGATGTTCAGAAGTAGATTTTGTAAATATTAAAATACAACTTTATTTAAGTTATGGAAGAAACTTCTACATTACCCATAATGCTGTATTTTTTTTTTTTTTTTTTTGCTTTTGGTCATCTTAAATGTAAAAGGTTACTTTTCCTACAAAAAGGTTACTTTTTGTACATTTTAGGTTACTTTTGCCAAGACCTCGCTGGCAACACTGATTGTGATGTCGTCGTCGAGTATCGAGTGTCGTCGTCTTTTGTAGAATTTTATCAAGGTAATGTTTTCTATATTATTTGTGTATCTAGTTAGTTTAACGTTAGTTGTTTATATTCGTATAATGATCACCGACTTTTTGTCAATATAATCCTAAATTAAAAGGGCGTCTTATCAACTTGTCATCTAGTATCCCTTGGCGGCCATATTAAAATTATACGATAATACTACGACGTCGTTTTGTATCCTGTGTAATCTCTGTAATCGTATTTAGTTTGTGTACGAAAATACATTTATCCTGTCTTAGACATAGTAAACTTTAATGGATCAACATTCGTTGTTGAAGCAATTTATCTAATACTTGGATGGACTGATCTTATGTATTTATTTGTACTATTCTACTTCGATTTTACTGATTGTTGACGCGTCTCGTAATCTCGTTTGCTTACAATATATCTTACTAAACGATAACTTGATTGTACTTATTTTATTTCTTATTTCAGATATCCCTGGACTTAGTTGGTGAACGTGATAAACTTCTAAATAGCTTATGTGTCTAAAAGTGAATAATCGTAAAATTTGTTTAGTGTTGGACTTGGACAAAGAATTGTGATTCTAAGTTTCTAATTTTAGTCATATCCCTAGTGGGATTATTTGGAAAAATGATGACCGAAAATAGAATTAGTTCAAGTAATCACGTCGGAAACAGTATGACCAGTCAGAATAAAGGGTATGTATTTTTTATTGTGTACATACATTATGAACTTGTTTGTTTCTTTGCTTTTATTATTATTGCCCATATACTGTAACGGTTTTCTCTTTTTCAGTGATGTTGATAAAAGTATTGATGACATCGGTTGGAAATCAAAATTAAAAATACCCCCTAAAGACAGAAGAATAAGGACTAGTGTAAGTTTTAACAATTACCCTCATTTAAATATCTCGGACAATGTTATAAATGTGGTTGGTACTAATGAGAGTGACTGTTCACTATTAGTATACACCAATATTTTTTTATTTGTTTTTTGAAAATGGCCTCACCTATCTTTGTGTAGGTATTTTGCTAAAATCAAGTGGAATGGTTTTTTTATATCAAATATGGGAGATTCTATGCAGGCCTAATAAATCCCCCCTAACCCTTTCGGTAAACTTTACTGACAAATTACCGAACTTTTTGGGAGAACTGGAAAAGTCGTGTTTAACTATTTAGTTTTATTTTCCTACACTTGTGCATATTCATGAACACATTGGTTAATAATCCACCAAAATTACACATTATAGTTCTAAGAAACACATTTTTCTTAAAATAAAACAAAGTTGATACCCTTCTCTTCAACTACCCCCAAAAAGTCCATCAATGTTTTTATGGTCCAATAGAAGTAATAAATTATTGATATTTACTATTAATAGTTTTTTGAAATGCAAAAATAAGTTTACTTTAAATAACAGTTACATATATTTTAAACAAACACTAATTTTAAGTTAAAAAAAAAATGTAAAATGTATGCAGTATTTCTTTGTGAATTTCCTAAAAGAAACCAAATCTCCTTTTAAATGAAGCTGGAGAATTATAGAAACAAGTAGCTACCACATGCACCCTATGGGTTACCTATTTGATGACACTGCTTGATTTCCCTGAAAATAAAAAAAAATGCGGTAGTTCCAGAGGTGGTAAATAAATACCAGGTAGTAAAATCAAATATTAATATTACCATGATAATTATCAATAGCAAATCAATGTTTTGCATTCACAAATTAGGCGCTGCATTAATTGGTCAATTGTCAAGTGATGCAGAAAGGATATACTAACCCTTGAACATGAGCTTCTTTAGTGCATTTGAAATCATTATTAAGTCTTCATTTCAAAAGGCAGGGTACAAAATAGATTTTTAAAATATTGATATTGAAATTCTTACTTCACATAATAATTATGGTTCAGTGTAAGTGTAAATGTTATTGCCTGTATGCACCTTAATTAAGGAATTTAAAATGACCATGCTTGGCTACATTAATGTAGTTCTTACTCTTCTATATTAATGTCTATTAGTAAATTAATGTGTTAAACTGTTGGCCACATGACCAGAGACATTAAGTCACTAAACTACAAGTGTAACTGAAATGTTCTAAAGGAGTGCAGGTCCAATGGTTAGTATGTACAATCTTTCTGAATCACCTATGTTTTTAGCAGCCTTAAACTTCCTTATTACTTTAGGTTATTTATTTTTATAAAAAATAACTTAATTTGTAATTAGACCAATTTGTGTTTTCTTCACCAGTATGTGGTATAAAACAATGGAGTTCTTTCCATTATGATAAAATTGCATTAGATTGCCAATAAAATCATGTTGGAAAATTGATAATTGTAATGATCAATAAAAACATATTTTTATCTTATCTCTATTTTTAGTATTTTAATTTAAAATAATATTGTATTTATATGCACATGCACATTTTATTTTCATATCTTACAAATAAAATGAATAACCGTCATTGTATTTATAACAAAACAAATAGTGAATCATATCTTTACCTGTTTATTATTGACAAAGTTGATTAATAAATCCCATTTAATTAACTAGGTATGTCATAGCTAAGTGCATGCCTTGATATTGTGATATTTTTTTCTAGTACCAGGGAACAATTACTGTGATATATTTCTGAGGCTCCACATTAAAAATTATCATATTTCACAAATCTTTATTCTTTTCAGGATGTAACAGATACAAGAGGCAATGAGTTTGAAGAGTTTTGCCTAAAACGAGAACTGCTGATGGGCATTTTTGAAAAGGGATGGGAAAAACCTTCCCCCATTCAAGAGGCTTCGATTCCTATCGCACTTAGTGGTAAAGATGTCCTTGCAAGAGCTAAAAATGGAACTGGCAAAACTGGTGCTTATTGTATTCCAGTTTTGGAACAGGTCTGATTATATTGAAGTTAATATTATTATGATTTAATGATTAATTATTTACTCCAATGATGATATTTTTGGATTCCCCTTCACTTTTTATAAGTGACAAAAGTCTAATTCTGATGAAATATATTTGTAATATATCACAATTGATGCAAAGTAATATGTACTTTATATAAATTATTTCACTTGTCCAGGTGGATCCCAAAAAAGATGCTATTCAAGCTTTAGTTGTGGTACCAACTCGGGAGTTGGCACTCCAAACATCACAAATATGCATTGAGCTGGCAAAGCACACAGATATTCGTGTAATGGTCACTACAGGAGGCACAAATCTCCGGGATGACATTATGCGTATATATCAAAATGGTAAACTTTCATTATATAATTGACTTGACATGAATGTATTCTGAAATAATGAAAATAAAGTATAACTAATAATTCATTCATTTGTTTGCAGTTCAAGTCATAATTGCTACACCAGGTCGTATGATTGATCTCATGGATAAACAAGTTGCCAAAATGGACCAGTGCCGGATGCTGGTCCTTGATGAAGCAGACAAACTTCTTTCTCAAGACTTCAAAGGCATGTTGGACATGGTTATATCACGGTAAGCTATCATATTTTTTGCAGGAGTTGGGTATGGATTATGCAGCATAGACCACTTGACAAAGATGCAACTATGAGCATTTAAACATGGTTCAGATCTTGTAAATTATATTCAGCGATAATAAATAACAATTTTGCATACAGATTACCGAAGGAACGCCAGATCTTGCTATTCTCTGCCACATTCCCACTGAGTGTGAAGCAGTTCATGGAAAAGCACTTAAGAGAACCCTATGAGATAAATCTCATGGAAGAACTAACGCTCAAAGGAGTGACACAATACTATGCATTCGTACAAGAGAGGCAGAAAGTTCACTGCTTAAATACACTTTTTTCAAAGGTACATTACATATTTTATAATAGCCATATAAATACTCATAGATATTAAGTATTAATCAATGTGTCATTTCTATTTATTTCAGTTGCAAATTAATCAGTCAATCATATTCTGTAATTCGACTCAGCGAGTGGAGCTGCTGGCGAAGAAGATAACAGAACTAGGCTATTGCTGCTACTACATCCACGCGCGCATGGCGCAGGCGCACCGCAATCGCGTGTTCCATGATTTCCGCGCCGGCCTGTGCCGCAACCTCGTGTGCTCCGACCTGTTCACGCGTGGGATTGACGTGCAGGCCGTCAACGTAGTCATCAACTTCGATTTCCCGCGCATGGCGGAGACCTATCTCCACCGCATCGGGCGCTCGGGCCGCTTCGGTCACCTTGGTATCGCGATCAACTTGATCACTTACGAGGATCGCTTCGCCCTGCACCGCATCGAGCAGGAGCTGGGCACGGAGATCAAGCCGATCCCGAAGGTGATCGACCCGGCGCTATACGTGTCGCGGCCCGACGACGACGGCGCCGACAAGTAACGCCTTGCCGCTGCCCGCCCGCGCACCGCGACCGCGACCCTTTGGACTTGCTGACTGGTGAATTGTTTGAAACTTCAAAAACTAAAACAATTTGTAAAAAAGTGTAATGAATTTATTGTAACAAAATGTGAGTGTAAATAGTTTATCGTGAATAAGACTTTAACCTGCCGTGGGTTACTTTTTTAAAGTGTAAATAAAGCACACATTGGGACTTGTGAGGAGAGGTATCTTGCGTGCTTTGTCCATATTGGATATCGTGCGTGACTTCCTACATTGTTAAAATATGAAAAAATATTTATCTGAACATCACCTGTGAGAGTCTACCTAAATTTGTCCATGATCTTACATAAATTGTGGTTGACTTTCTACAGATATCTTGTGAACATCTACCCATGCGATTTAAGTTTGAGCTAGCGCCAGTTTGATTTTTTCTTATTAAATAACACTAAATGATTCTGAAACGTGGGTAGTTGTTAGTTAAAGACTAGCTCAAACAACATTTTAGTCTCGATAAAATAATCAGCATTAAAGATGTTGTTTCTCACCGCTTGAAGCAATATGTAT
Source organism: Pheosia tremula (assembly GCA_905333125.1). Taxonomy (NCBI): domain Eukaryota; kingdom Metazoa; phylum Arthropoda; class Insecta; order Lepidoptera; family Notodontidae; genus Pheosia; species Pheosia tremula. The sequence continues at coordinate 3,942,698 of HG995404.1, read as the reverse complement.
CAACAAGCCATAATAAGGAAAGGGAGGTCATTATGATATGAATCTATTTTGATATGAACTCAAACTGATATTAAAATCTGAGTGTAATCAAGTGTAGAAAAAGTTCAGTTTAGGTTTGAGTCATAGTGATATATCATTATGACCTAGCTTGATGTACTGTTTTTTATTGTCAAGTATTTTGAGTATTTTATTTTGTTAAGCGGTTCAGTCACAGTATTTTTTTAATTAGTGAGATAAAGCTTTGAGGGTACAAAGAATAATAAATATTTTTCTCTTGAACATTTCTAAATTTGCCAACCTACAATTATGTAAACCCCCATGGCTTGCCCTCGAAAGATTTATTTGATAACAATAATAATTACAGTTCTGGTGAACTATGTCTGATAGAAACTGTGACTTTATAACGGTTGGAGATGGGCCATTCTGTAGTGGCTTGCAGATATGGTACATTGTCCAGTCTAGGGGTTAATTATTTTAGAGAGCTTTATTTTCATCTTAGTATCCATCTTTTGGCTGCTCTCTGGGGATATAATGATTCGGGATGTCAAGTGAAGAGTTAAACATTAGTTTTTAACCCCCTTATGTGTAAACATGGAAATTGTCAAATCATCATTTTACCTACAATTTCTGTAATGTGGGTACCCAACTACAAACATTATGCCTAACTGTCAACTTTAATTCCCATATTCTTATTAGATAGTCGGCCGACTACTCAAATATTTGGTCCCACTTACTGGTTTGATACATTTCAATTAAACAGCCTTCAATAAGAGACTGCATTTGATTATTCGGCGGATAATTAATTAATTTATATCTACAGCAATCTGGCTATGAGTACAAGAAATCCAATTATATTTTCTTAATGAAAAGAACCAGTAAATGTAATCACATAAATGATTTATATGTAATCAGTCTAATATTTACACTTTCGAATGTCTTTCAAAATATTATTTTATTAGCCTGTTGCGTATTGGTTGGAATTGGATACAATACATGTATTGTTATTGTAGTAAAGGTTTGTAAAGGTGGCATTACTTGCTTGATTGTGCAAGATTTCGTCACTCACTGAAAAGTTTGCATTTATGTCTGAAGTACGAAGCAATTGATATGCGAGAGTCTGGATCAAATAATAATGGAGGATATTGCAAAGGCGAATTAGAACAAAATGGTTTATACAAAATATTATCTGTGATAGATTGATAAAATGGTCTCATGGTACACCCAGCAACACAGTGACAAGGGCACGAAGTTAAAAAAAAAGCATGGATATAAAATAAATAAATTGTGTTGCTGTTCGTGCGCGTAAATGAATGAATAGATGTGTGTGTACCAACCACCTATGTAATTAGTTATTTAGTCTTCCGATTTTTTCCGATTATCTCGCAACGTACGTATGTTTATACAAACAATACACAGGTTAATAAAATATACTGCAGAAGTTTGCATTGATTTTCATATAAGCGACGGCATTATTGCAGATTCTCTGTTTGTAATATATCAGCGGTTTCACTTACCTGCTGAAGTTTAATGCTAGGGATAACTCTTGCGGGAATTCTGCGCACGGAAATTTGTTTGAATTGTTAAAGACATTGTTATTTGTCCGCCCTTAGCGTAGCGGTACAATTGAACTTGCCACGGAATTCTGCGCGCTGCATTCAGTCACGGAATTCCTGCTATATTTGTCCTTAGCCTTATACACCAACATAATCTCTGTTTTATCATAATCAATGTGACGAGAGAGACTGAAAGATTTAGTAAAAATTACAGCGTACGTCACAAAAATACCGGCTACAATGTTATGATAGTACATAATGTTATGTCTACACATAGCGATATCATGCAGCTAACTAACATTGCATTTCGACACCACAAATATATAAAGCATATCAGTGAGATATTATATTGATGTTATAGTTTCAATAAATCATGCTCATATACACATGACGCAAATAGTCTGGTATTCACGACCCATATTGGCAGTGTGGGCATATTCTGTAATTATTTATCTTGTTTTATATCTATTCAGAAATATTTTATATTTATTGTTATTTTAAAAAAGGGCCAAAAATAAACTCTTCACGCCATCTTCTGTTTTTATTGAAAACCCGAGCTTCGTCATTTCTAGCGTCTCCACAACACCGCATACATGTCGGCTCGATCCGTTCAAATTCTAAGTGATTTGTATGGTGGTATTTTGTGTATATGATACTCAATAGAGGGGTAGTTTACATTATTAGATTCATGTAAATTTGATATTACTAGCCGCCCCGACGGACTTCGTACCGCCTCAGAAAGAAATTTACGAGAAAACTAAATTATATTTTTTGTGATTTTCCCCGATGTTATATTAGTTATTCTGATATTCGGGGCCGAGACAGATTTTAAAAACTCGAAAATTATAAAAATAGGCACGCCCGTTGAAGAACGTGGGTCACCCCCACCATTTAACTAGAGTTATCAATGGTGTAAGCACAGATATGGTGTAAGTAATAGATTTTATAAAAATATAGCGTGATTCAGAAAGGGTCCCTTTAAATCTGCGGTTCTCTAGTGCATTTGTATTCATTATATGATATCAGAATATCGATTTAATTTAATTTTGTATTGATTTCTTATATTTACGCGAATACTACATTGAAATAAAACTAGCACTTTATGTAGATCGGACCGCAAAAAACTAAATATGAGGGTACCCCAGTTCAATCTATGCTACTAGGACGTCAAACACCTGTCCTCCTGTGACCACGGTTGCTGAAAAGCAGCCAAAACATCGGGATCGTAAAACACAAAAAAATAAACGATAAAATCCGTAAATTTAAATATATTTTGTCCTCAACAAAATGATCTACATTCGCCGCCAAGTCTTCTACGTCTCACCATTGAGGAGAGAATGGCGAGGCGAGGAGCGTTTACGCGTGTGCATGTGTAAGGTGCTTCCTTTTTTACTCCCTGCAAAAGCTCCTTGACTTCCATGTCTTCTTGAGAACGCGATAAGCTGTCAACAAGATTTCACCAAGCTGTAACCGCGTATCACCTCTAGCTATAGCCATGCCGACACATCAGGGTCTGGGCCGCTGATATGTCGAAGTGCTTCTGACTCGATGCTGAACTGTTGTGCTACAACCTAATGTAAGCGCGTAAAGATTTTTAAATATCTCCCAGCTACATTTTTATAAATAACGAATGATAATAATAATAAAACACATTGTAATTGTAGTAAAAATTATTTAATGAAAATCAGTCATAATTAAGTACAATAAAGTTTTATATGAATCCCATAATTATGCCATAGCATTTTTATTATTTAAGTATTCTTGTGTACTTACTCTCTATGATTAATTATGTACGTAATTGTAGGATGTATTAAATAGGTATACCTTTAGTTTAAATATATGTACTTAGTTGCTTTACTCACTACAAACAGAAAATAAAGAAAAGCAGAATAAAAGTTTTGTAAAGAATGTTGTGCGGAACGAGTTTTATAGCCAAACATACTATGAGGGGCTTACTCCCGCCCACTTGACAACTTTTTCGTTGGAACAGTCCAGGTGCACGGCTGTAGCAAATCACTGGGCTATAAGCTAAGTATTGCCATGCGAAAATGGTATTAACGTCTGGGTAAGGTAAGAACGTAATCGGCTAATTCCTAAAAGCAGCGTCAGATGGATATCCTATGCCACAGAAAAAAAATCTGCGTACACATTTCATTATTATAATGAAATTGGCACGACTACTATGCGCCGATTCCGTTGTCACGAACGCGCGTGTATGAAAGAACGGCTTTATATTATATGAAGGTAAAAGGAAAGATTGGCAGTATGTTCTGTCTGGTGGGTACTTGGAATATTTCAGTTACAATTCAGGTCCCTAGATTTAAATAATTAAGATAAAACAAGTTTATATTATAATGTAGAACTAAACAAATGTGTATTCATTTGTCATCAGTGCAGTAAGCTGAACGTTGCACCACACGAGTAAGAAATCCCTACAGAGACCAATCTATATACACACCAAACAGCCCGCTGCGTGTGAGTCCACACACATGGCGCGGCGATGTACGCGTGAGCCCTCACTGACAGGTTTGCGGACACTCCACTGGCGTAGAAATCGGGTTGCGGCGGTCCAGTTGTTGTATTATCGTATCACGGTGGGCCGTTTGTATGTAGCTTGGTCTCTGTAGAGTTATTTTACTCGTGTGTACATGTTAATACAATTAAACTCATTCATATTAAATTGTATGGCATTCTCTTTCATAAAATACATTTTATGACACTTGTTTGTTACAATATAAACCTATGTAACTAAAGTTTATAAATAAAAAAATCACACGATTAATTACTTTAACTATCTAATATTATAAAAAATATTGATATATTAAATGAGCTTAAGCCTAGAATATAAAATTATAATTAAAAAACAAAAAGGCGGTTAAAATAATAAATTACAGGAGCGGTAAATTCGATGCTCCATGGCAGTTTTTTTGCGGTGGACATTTCATACATGAGAGTTTCGAATTCAGGTAGTAACACAAATATAATAATTATTCGTTTAATTAAGTGATTAGCAGCTAGAAGTTAGTATGTATGTATATACCGACATGATTTGAACAATATTAGCTAAGTATATATCGGATTTACACGATATGTGACTCGTTTACAATAAATTCGGGGTCCGATTGTAGCAACCGAACTATAATAATGACACATTATAATTATTTCATAATCATAAAGTGTCTGTTAATGCTCACAAGTATTTAGAGCTAGCTGGGGGCGTATTATGAACTCTTATTTTCTTTTTTTATATACCTGCCTAGTAATTTTATTTTTTAAATCAATAATACATACTATAATAAATATTTATTTTTTCCAAAACGGTGTTGGTCATACAATATAAACATGAAAAAAAAATACTATCTAGCGGGAACTTACGTCGTTAACATGATACAGATGATAAGTATTTAACTTTATTTTGATACTAATTATAAGGAGCACAAACGTATAAACAAAAAATATACTTGGAAATCCAAAGACCTAGCAGACCACCCTTGCAAGTATTTCCCGCGTTTACCAGGGATCGCTACATCGAAGCAAATCCCTGGTTACAATACCCGACTCCGTCTCATCCCTATTTCTTAGTAATAAGTTAGTTCGTAATACGCCCCATGGACGTATCATCTGCGTGGTACCTAGTAGTGTGTGTAGTGGTTCAGTCGATGGTGAGCTGCGAGAGCAGCAGGTCGGGCGGCGGCGGCGCGCCGGGCTGCAGCGTCACCGCCACGCCGCGGTTCAGCGACACCGCCGGGTAGAACGCGCCCCGCAACCCAGTGAAAGCTATGTCACCCTGGAAACGTACGGTTCTTTTAAGGGTAACCCACGATATCAATGTACTACGCACTGGATTGGATTGAGCTTTCGAAACAATCAACTTGTTCCACTAAACTGAGGTTCCGGAACCACACTTTGCTGAGAATCACATTTGATGTGTTATTTGCCGGATTTTCTCAGTTTAGGTCGTTTTCCGATCCGGTTGGATACTTAAGAAAAAAAATGTAAATGACAATTTGTAAGTGCCCAAAATAAATGATTTGACTTTGACAAACTTTGTATGAGGAGAACGAATGTTTCACCCCCAGTCAATTGTACGGTACCCATACATAAAACAAGCGTTGCTTATGCAGCATGGGACCGTATAGTTGGTGCGTTCATCAGGCGAGAGTATTATCTATACATCTATATATATAAATAAGCTTGGAGTGTCTGTTTGTAATATTAAAATAACCGCTTTTTACTAGATGCATTTGGATGTATACACGGTACCTATACCAAAACAACCTTTTTTTAAAAAAATGTCTGTCTGTCTGTCTCTTTGTTGCGGGTAATCTCTGAAATTGCTGGACCGATTTTGAAGGGAATTTCACTGGCAAATAGCTGATGTAACAAGGAGTAACTAAGGCTACTTTTATTTTAGAAAATAATATAGGATCTCTCGAAAAAAATTAAAACCAATGCAGCAGCCTGATTAAGTTTGATAGCAACAATCTGCAATGCGTCCCGCGGGATCAGAACGCGCGAGCAGGCTGTTGCCAACGGTTGAGTCTTTGTTAAATACCACGCGGACGAAGTCGCGGGCAACAGTTAGTTATAAATAGAATATATGCGACCTGTGGGCGGTCGTCGACGGTGAAGCGCAGCGTGCCGCGCGCCAGGTCCAGCAGCACGCCCACGCTCGCGCCGCGCGCCACGCCGCCCGCCGCGCGCCCGCCGTGCGCGCCGCCGTGCACGAACCACGAGCGCGACCCGTCGATGTACATCGCCCAGCCCAGCGCGTCGCTGCCTGCGCACACACACGCCGCTATTAGGCCTCTGCCTCGAATTAATTTATAATACGAATTTACGAGTACATAGTTGAATGGGGCACGTGTCGTATTTGGTTTCCTCAGTTTTGATCCGAGCAATCAGTTCTGATCACGCGTTGTGTCTGCCATCGAGGCAAAATATAGATGATAATAAGCATTCGCCTCGGTTGAGCCGCGTACTTGTTTGAGGCAAAGCAGCTTCACGAGGCTGTCTGGTCTAAGGCCTCTGCCTCGAATTTAGCGGGCAGCGGGGCGGCGGCGGCGGCAGCGCGGGAGCGGAGCCGACCAACGAGCCCCGCTCCGCTGTTTTCGAGAACCGGTCCATTTGATTTTATGCATAAGATCCTGCCGCTCCCGCGCTGCCGCCGCCCGCAAAATTCGAGGCAGAGGCTTTAGACCGGACAGCCTCGCGAGGCTGCTTTGCCTCGCACAAGTACGCGGCTCAACTGAGCCGAGTGTTCGCGCTATCATCTGTGTTTTGTCTCGATGGCAGACAATAATGCGTGATCAGAACTGATTGTTTTTTTTTATTTATTACATTATAGGCAAGTATTTGATCTCGATCTCACCTGATGGTAAGTGACAAAGATCGACGATGGAGCATACGTGCCTAGAAGGTACCTGTTCACTCTCGACTTGCTCGGATCAAAACTGAGGAAGCCAAATACGACACGTGCCCCAGTCAGTTATTTAAATGGGTGCTGTAATAATACACAAGTCGTCCTCGTTATATTATAAAATATCTACTTCGACGTTAATTAAGCAATAGTTTTATTCTCAATATAAGCGAGCTGTTGTTATGAGAAATAAAATTTTGTTAATGGTTACGCGTTGCCTCATGAGGCTGACTTTGGATTCAACCTCACGAGACAACGCGGTCCGCCAACACACGGCTAATGAAGGTGAGTGCTAAATAAAATATAGATTTTATCTAAGCAGGTACAGATCCAGCTATGCGCCGTGGTAAAGTCGCGAATTTTAATCAGGAACCCATTTAAGGTTGAATATCGTACAGCAAACAAATGCCTTAAAAGCTACATACTAACTGACGTTACTAGGGGCAACTGCTCTTAGATATGACGACACACAGATATACGATCTTATTGCATTATAAGTGTCCTATGAAATTGGTCATTTTATGTAGGGGTAATGGGTCCTTTTATTATACTTTTCCTTAGATTAAGGTTCGCGACCGTATAGAGAAGCGGTTTTATTTTTGGGTTGAAAAGTAATTGATACCAATACCAAAGTAAAACAAAAAGCGCTAAAAAGTAATTGATACCAATTACTTTTAAGGTTTCGGGTTTATTTAAGGGTATAATTTGTTTATATAGTTGGTGTCTTTTCAAAATTGATCCTGCTAATGGATAGAGGATAAGAGAAGCGGTTTACCGAGCATTTTGTCCCGCGCGACGTCGGCCCTGGCTATGCCGAAGGCGGGGTCGGCGTCGCCGTCGTACCGGTCGATGCGCAGGCGCCAGTAGTGCAGGCCGCGCGCCAGCGGCTGGTCGGCGAGCGCCACGCGCGGCTGCCAGCCGCCCGCCGCCGCGCCCAGCCCGTCCGCGCTCAGCGCCAGCCCGCCCTCGCCCTCCGCGCAGCGCGCGTCCCACGAGAACCACGCCACTGACGCAATCATCGGTCAATGCATTTTAATTATAACCTATTTTATTATCCAGTTATAAATAATAGTAAATCACTAACGCGGCCTGTAATTAGTTGTTACTTTAAATAAAATTTAATTTTACCAAGCTGGTATTATTTAAATTATTCCATATTACAAGCAGTTTTGAATAATGCAATATACAAGGATTGGTCCGCAATGACTGCGTGGCTGGCAGCGTTAATGATATATAATAGTAGCCTGTGATGTGCTAGTGCGGTGTTTCTGAATATAATATATATTTGCACCGGAGGACTATTTTCTAAACAAAACTCAACTATAATGGATTTACAAAGGAAATTGGCTAAATTCACCAGCAATGACATTCCACATTGCCGGCGCCTATTCAAGTTATATGAATAAGATAAACTAAAATAGTATAACTTGACATTTCAAGTTCTCCCAATGTCGAGTTTTCCATATCACTGTTCATGAAACACAACAAATCGTCGCGACAAAATGACAAATATACTTAAATCAGATTTTCGATAAAATAACTTGGAATTAAAATTCCGTAAAACACAATTTGACGAACTTTTCACTGACAGTTATGTTAGTGGTGAAACGGAGCAAAAGGGTAATATACTCAAAACAATAATCAAAAAGGGGTCTATTTTGTATCCGATTGCCAACAAAACAAAAAAAAATAGAATTTCACGTATTTGATAGTGGATGTTATTACCTGGCGATGTTTGGAGGCCGATCACTTCGCTGTAGGGCCCCTCCCCGGCGCCGTTGAAGGCCTTCACCCGTGCACTGTATAAGGACGCGTAGTGCAGTCCGTCTATCGTGCAAACGGTTTCCCGTCCACAATATACCTCCTGCAATCAAGTGCATTCATTAACTCGATGTAATAACGGAAAGGCAGTATGTACTAGCGAGCGAGCGAGTTTGAGGGGAATCTGAGGGGTGTCGCGGGGAAGTACGCATTCCACGCGGGTGCGGTAATGTTGATAGACTAGTATATCAACCTGGACTTCATTAACCAATCTACAATCGAATAGCGATGGCATCGCAATTGACTTTTTTGACAAAAACTGTCAAGGTAAGATCTTTGCTATTGCTATCGATTGTTAGCAACCTCGGGGCCCTGGTGGTAGATGTACGATTACATACCTATCATTCCTAGCTACATACTGTGTCATTACTGTATAATACTATTCGAAACTGAAGAGTTAAGTTATGATAACTAGCATAGCTAAGTTATGATAACTAACATATACAGCGTGATTCAGAACAGGTATCCTACCATTTGAAACTGCTTTTACATTAGCGCATTTATAATCATTATGTGAAATCACAATTTCCATAATAATTATATCAATTTAAAAAAAAAAACTGCAAAATAAAACACAACTGTGACTATTGAAAATATATTTATTAATTGACATTTCGCTCCCTATACTACATACTCTATAAATTTACTATATGCGATACTCTATACACTTTCCGAATCACGATATAGAGTGAGTTTAGTGCGACTCACCCGGAACGGTCCGCCGAGTCCGTCGTCGAGCTCCAGCACGTACCCGCGCACGGCGGCGGGCGCGGGCGGCGCGCGCCACGCCAGCGTGCACGAGCAGCCGCGCGCCACGCACGCCTCCACCGCCATGCACGGCGCGCCCGGCGCTGCCACCACAACACGTCTTCATTGACACAGAATACTTGGATGACCCATATGCCATGACGATGGCCATATGACCTCCCTCGCCCCTGCAGAACTAGCTCATAGGCCACTATACAAGACTTTGAAAAAGGAGCAACGATGGAGTTTCTTATTTATTTATTTATTTATTTATTTATTTGATGGAAGACCAACAGCTAAAAGTAACAATAATAGATACGGGTACAGCATCTGAGAGCCAATTACAGGTCTCCACGTATAGATATAGGGTAACTTGTTATACGTGGAGTACGTCTTGCTTGTTCTTCACCGTAGGAACGGCATTCCAAACGGGTGGTAAAGTAGTAGCATAGTATTTTGTAACTTTTGACGATTCATAAGTGCTGTACTAAATGGAAAAGATCAAAAAAAAAATGTAAAGATCTTTTTTAAAAAAAGAGCAACCATGGAGTTCCTTGCTCGTACTTCTCCGTAGGAACGGCATTCCGAACGAGTGGTAAAGTAGTAGGATAGTATTTTGTAACTTTGACGATTCATAAGTGCTGTACTTAATGGTCTATGTGAATAAAAAATATTCTGATTTGTCACGAATGCGTCGCGCTGCTGGTTAAACTCGAAGCTAATAGACTGAATAACGAATCTTCTTCCAAGTCTTATCCTCAGAAAAGGAAATAACACAGACGGAGTGTCGCGACAAACATTGAAGCACAAAAAACTAAGCAGATTTGTAACGAACACCCGAATTCGCGCGCGTGTAAGGTCGTAATTCGTGTGTACAACACTAATTGGCTTGTTTTTTAGGCCTCAATATGTTATTCATGACCCTCGTCTGCATTTTTTCTTCATCCAAGGACTATCTCATTTCTTATTTATGCATTGGAATCGGCTTCAAGTCTACCTTGATTTGGATATTTAGACAGAGCGATTGCCGTCTGCCCTCCGAGATCCCACTAGTAGGATTACCAACCTAACAACGGTAAGACCATTATATATCAGAGCCTAACAGACTTCTAGGGCTGCCAGTAACGACTGTCAATTATGTTAGAACAACAACTGAGACCAGGCCAGCTTAACGCGCCTTCGATAGTACCGAGGAACAACATTGAAAATTATAATATTTTTTTGTTACCTGATGACCCCATTAGACCTTCCGGAGCTGCGTTTCCATTTTGTGTAACAGAAAATAGGCAAAAATTTGATACATGGCATATCTGAGGCACGTGCTTAGATACCACAGATACAAACTTCTGTCACCAAATAATGATCGGCAATATTGCCGGAAAGAGAGGTGTCTGTCGTAAAAAGAACTCCTGATGGTGCAACATCAGGGAACCGGGCATCACGAGTGCTGCAGCAATGTTCCACGTCGGGAAAGACTAAAATAAGTATACCAAGCTGACAGCCAACCTTCATTAGTTGGAGACTGGACACAGAAGATTATATTACATTATATGCCATAATGCGATGGTTTAATACTCACGTATGCATTCAACAAAATTCATACTCCTGACGGTTCGCATCACGAGCTCGATGTCGAGCGTGAGGGCAGGCGGCGCCGGTGGCGCATCTAGTGACGAACACAAATTGGCTGCGGTCTCCTGCGCGCGCGCCGACAGTATGTTACCCACCTGTTATACAAATTATTATCTTAATAAAGGTGTGAAGCAAATAGCTGAGAACATGTCAGATAGTTACAAGAAATCTCACTAGATTGGGATTTAGGCATCTTATACAACAGCCGTATTTAAATGTGCACGAACCTGGGCCAAAATGGCGAGACCCTGGTACCTACAATAATATACTAGGTATTATCTTCCCGTAACACGTCATCATTCAACGGCCATCTCCGACCAATGAGCGGTGTTAATTTCATTGAAAAAGCTAAATGTTAACAGTGATCGTGACGTAGTCGTGGCCCATAGTTGGAAAATAATACCAGAAGGGCTAGCACGCAGGTCTAGTCAAAATCTATATAACGGATTATGGCGCGCTGGGTCGCTTTCCTCATTCATACGAGGGTATGAGACAAAATCGATTTATCCCACTTTTAGTCTTGTCACAGCCGGCTGTGCTTCTAGTGCTGGCATAGCATGGATGACACCTTTTCAGTACGCGTCTACTGGTCGAATCGAGACGGTCACCCATCCACACTTGTTTTAAAGCAAAGAAATTAATCAAGCATCAATCATTTGGGTACATCCATGTGTTTATCCCTATTGCAACTATCTAGATGTATAGATTAGAGCTATAAATAGATATACTAACATATAAATTTGTAGATCAGTGATAACAAAGTATTATCGATATTGATAGTATTTTATCAATACTGGCATACATATCGGTAAGGTATTAAGAATTGGGCCAGTTTTATTTATTTTTGCCCATTATGATAATAGTAAATTATGATACAAGTGAGCTAAGTTGCTTTTTACTTTTAACGTGGGATTAAAGTTATTTACGTTTCACTTATTTTACGAGTTAAGTTGAGATGATGATGATGATGGTTTTCGTAGAATTAAATTTGGGAATTAAAAATGACAAAATATACATTTTGAAATCGTAATTGCTGAGACCAACACAGACCATTAATGATAAGAAAATGGTAGAGCTGCGCCGGGCATTAGGTGCCCAGATTGCTGATGCCACTATGATCTATGGCCGTCTTTTATAATTCAATAAGTAACACATCCTAGTGGCTGGCCATCATAGACAGAAAATGCCTCACAAAGGCTGTCATACCAACAGCTTATAAATTTTAATGGCAGCCTGATGAGCGAGTAGTAATGAGAAGTATTATTACCTGTAAAAAGGCTGCATGATCTGATTCCTTAAGTGCTTCTATAGAGAAATGTAATAATGCTGTTGCCTCTCGCAGTTTCTGAGCTGCATGTGATGTCAGGGAGCGTATGTTGGCTATTGCCTGTGAACGGGTGTTGCGTGCGGAACGTATCAGCTCATCGCGCCTCCTGTCTATGGTGCGAGTAACTTCTGCACATGCTTGGTCAATTTGCTTTTCCAATTCTTCACAAGATTCCTGTGTGTGATTAACATGTTTTCTTAGCCTATTGCATATATCCACTACTACCACTATTATAAAGGCATCATTTCTAAGGATTTGGGGGTTCAATAACTGTTGTTGGGATCAAATAATTTAGTAATCTAAACATACACTCTCAATCATACTCTCACTAGCTGCAAATGTAGAAATGAATGGTATGAAATACTTAAATAATTACTTAATGTATGTTTATTATATACTTACATTGATTTTATCACCCGAGCCTTTGACCAGTTGTATATACTCTGTCATGGCTTTGGCTTGTTCTGATAGATGATGCAATGATTGTGATAATTCAGTCTGAAATTATACAAGTTGTTAATTTAGCTACCTATTTTATGACTTATTCCAGTTCATTCCTGGGAGGCAACCAGTTTATAGCATATTGGTGTTTTGGTGTATGCTGTTAGCCAATTGTGTTATGAATAAATAAACAGGTTTTAGTAGCATATATTTTTTACAGTTGGGATATTTGTCAAGTTGTTTCACAAACTGATAAATATGTTGAGCTGATACTACATAGTTGAACTTATTCCAAAATTGAACTAGTCTGTTGCTCAATAAATGTTTGTGAGGTTGTCTTTCAAGAAGCTGCAACAAAGTTTAACCTGATTGCCTCTTATTCTGAGATTGTATTGTTTATGAATAAAAAAGCAAACCTTATGGGCTCTGGTAGCACTGGACAATGCCTGTGTTTCATGAGTAGAATGCCTCTCAGCAAGGCAGCGTTGGCATATGGGCATCAAACATGTATTGCAATAGAGTGCTGGGGGCGATCCATGGTCTGTACATGTCGTGCCTAAGGCCCTTAGCTCGTGCTGTGCCAGCGGACCGCGGGTCGGGTGCCAGGCATCACGGCAGCTCGCGCAGTACCGCACCGAGCATTGCTCACATCGGACCACCGCTGCTCGACGTTCCCCCTCGCACATCTGGCAAGCCTCCTCCGCCGGGGGCGCACCCGTAACTCCTCCGAACCGCTCAACGATAGTTCGCATAACACGGAACGGCGGTAGACCATCGGCTCCATTGTCGTCCAAATAAACTAACTTACTGCAGGAAGGGCACGTTAAAGTAAATGCTGCGCTCGAGTACGCAAGAACGGCCGGGGTTCCTGCGTAACTATTAGGCCTTGATCCACATACTACACCGCTGTCGGTTTCACTCGAAACTGATGCTTTGTCCGCTTCTTGGTAGTCATTAGAAGCGGCCTGATTTTCCACTTCATGTATGTGTGTTTGTAAATTGACTGCACAGACTCTACACAGTGCATGACCGCATGGTAACAGAACGGGCTCCCTATAGAATTCTTTACAAACAAAACATCTAATCTCCTCTTCCATTTTGTGAGAGACTTGTTTTATATTAGTTAGACATAAACATTGTTAGGTGGCTGTTTAATATTAGAACACTATATTTTCTTATTGACATCGTATCGTTTCGGTGTTAGAAGCACATATTAGAAATGTTTTTATACATAAACATTTACGTATGAAAACAAAATAAATCCGACGAACAAAAAGTAGGTAACACTACAATTTCAATCAATCATAATGAAATGAATGAATGGATGGCTGGCACGGACGGGCCGCTCACTCTATCGGACAAATCCGGGCGATCCGGACTTGCTCTTAGCTATCCGGAATACCATAGAGTAATATACCAAAAGTAGCACAGAACGCATGTAAATTCCTTTCTTTTACATGTATTCTGCGCAGCATTATATATATTTAGTCCCTGTCGCCCACTGACGTCCATGATACAAGTACGCTAGACTAATGATACTCTTTAAAATGACAGCTATCTATTGTGCCTATTTGAAGCGCCCCCATTGTGGGGGCGCTTCAAATCAATGCAAATGGCCGTTGTTTTGTTTACATTGTCTCCGTGTTTATAAAGTGATTTTGAAGGTTTAACGCGATTAAACTTGTTTGTTGTGTCGTATTAATATAGTTAATACATAAATAAGTGGTGTTAGTTAATAGATAAACCATGAAAGAGTGCGTGTTATGCAAAACTCTTTACCAGAAGGGAAGTGGGGTTACATTCCACAAGTAAGTGAATTTACGGCTAAGCTAATATTCAAGAAATTAAAACTTCTATTGATATTATAGGCACTTAAAAATATGTTACTAATCTTATGTCTTTGTATTATCGGTTTTTTATAAACAATAAAATTCAATAGTGCTGTAAAAGTTCCTTGTCGATAAAATTTATCGATATTTTTTCTATCAATATCTTAAATAGTTAGAACGTTCAAGAACGTAAAAATCGCCGAAGACAGATTTGTATTATCAAATAAATATTATTTTAAAACAATGTTTACAAATTCACAGGTTTCCGACTGACAATAGAAGACTAGAATTATGGCTCAAAAACATTGAAAAGCCTAGTTGGCGTCCAAAAAAATATGATTACATCTGTTCAAAACACTTCTCTGATGACTTTTATTAAACATGTATAGATAACTCATGTACTACTTTGATGATTTTTATTTTCTATTAATACCTTACCTACTCCATTGCTTCCCAAATAACATTACATTACCTCATTTCTAATTAAAAAAACAATCCTTATTTAAGTAGGATCTAGCTAGTGACACACCACCCTTTAGTCGGGTTTCGGCTTATCCTAAAATCTTAGGACCTACCTACCCTACCCATGAGCGATTCGGCTAATCATTATCATTATTTGCTTCATCTTAGTATTAACCACTCGACTATTTTGGACATTAGCCATTGTTAAAGGAATGGATCATAATTATTTTCATTTTACTGCATGGGTAGGTTTAAGCATAAATATTTTCATCGATGTATCATATCACTGTCCCATCTCTATTATTAGTTCCATTCCCCCTCACTGCCGCTATCAGCGCCAAAATGGCGAAAATCGAATAGGGACACGATAACCGGGCTTATGATTAGTCCAGCGATGTATACCATAGAGGTCAGTGCTGTCGCCTTAGCCGGTTATTTGATTTAACAAACAGAATATTTTGGCATATTGTTGCAAGCAGACCACACATTTTTTCGGCTAGCTTATAATGAAAGGTCTTCTTCTTTCTTTACGAAATTAAATGCGATGAAATAAAATCTTTCTTCTTCATCTTCTTTTTTTACGAAATGAGATGCGATGGAATAAAATTGATATGAATTAGATAATGGAAGCTCAACGGTCAGCTGGCCGGCTGGGCTTCTGTCAATGTGACAGGACAGGCAGTGTGTGTGACAGCAAAGAGTAAATTTGTGACAGTTTGTAAATAAAAGCGGATGTTTTGCTAAGTTTTGTGATTTCTTTAAATTCCGGATGTTTATGCTTTTTGTTTTGCCGAAATTGATAGAATAGAGTTAATCAGACAAATCTCTATCTACATACGACAAACATAGGTACAAGTTTCGAAGCAATCATGGAGTCAGCTATATCGTCTGATGATAGCTGTGATTCGGAAATGAAAATCATGAAGAGTGAATTAATGGGTAATAAGATGTTTTTATGTGAAGAGTTGAATTGATGTACTACAATGAGGATGTTACCACATTGATGTACCTGCGCCCATGGGCTCCAAATTATATCCAGTCAGACAAGTTCAGACTAGAAATCCTCAGATGTAGGTACTTTACTTACCCTCATAGCAGAAATATACTAAACAATTAAAATTGTCTTGTTTATGTTAGAAAGGAAGACATGTAAAGATTGAGTGCTTTATTTTTTTTCAGAATATGGGTTGGATGAAGAAAATTTAAGCAAAGAGGAAATGAGTGATCTTCTTAAAGCATTGAGAAATTCTAAGTCTACAGAAGAGAAAGAAGAAATGTCACGCGATAAAGTAAGGATATTATAAAATAATTACTAACCATCCATATAATATTATGAAGCTTGTTTTCAAATTGTTAATCTAATATTTTTTGTCACCAGGTTGACACGAGTGCTTGCAGTACATCTCCGAAAATGTCTATGAAAAGGCGGTATTTAAATGTCAGGGACAGACGTCTACCGTGGAGTCTCTTGCCTCCTACCCTAACCCAAGCAGAGAAAGCTCGCACACTAGCTGTCTACATTAAGCTCATGTCAATAAACAATTACCGTCAGGCCAGACAGTCTGCTAACTTTGCTGCCTGGCCACCTCCAATACAGATTGTTGAAGAACCAACTAGAGTACAGCCTGCAAGGTCTACAAGAAGTGGAAGATCGGTGCCTGTTTATGCTGATTTTGATGATGATTCATCTGATTTGGACTTTGTCATCACCAAAACAAAGAAGAGAAAAGTATCATGTAGTGATCACAATGGAAGTGATGGTATTTACTCAACCAAAGTCCTGAGCCTAAAAAGGAAGCCTTCTAAAGATGAGAGTACCAGGCCAATAAAAGAGGCTAAAATGAATAATCCAGATAAAATAGAAATTGTCTTATCTGGAAATAATGTCAAGCCTAAAAAAGACTTATTTACCTTAATTGAAGACTGAAAATATTACACTTGTCAATACATCAAGTCATAGTTGTAACAAATTGTGAGTGATTAAGCTTATATATTATATTTAATCAGTTATTTTGCTTTTTTTAAATGCAATGATGTATAAATACATGAATGTAAGTTTTAAACAAATTATACTATCTTATGGCTGAATACTCAAAATTAACTCTAATATTTAAATCCTGCTTAACAATTGAAGACTGTTATATGGCACTTTTGTATGACACTTTGAATTTTTAGTAGCTTTTAAGTTGCTTTTGAGTACTGAGTGTGTAGAAATCTTAAATGTGTACATGTCAAAGTAATTTATGTTTACTGTATACATTTCTATATTAGGGCAGAAATCATAGACATTTATATTGTGGTTATAAGTATTTATATATTTATCTATATGTTTTGAATAATGTTCATCGCACTTGTCAGTAATAAATACATATTCAAAATATTCTATAATTAAGTAGGTATCTTACCTTCCTGCTATTATTGTTAAGAAGTGCAATATCGAGATAAATGTATTGGTAAATAGGTATAGCATGGTCACATTATTTTATTGCACATATGAATTAATGTAAGTACATACCTACCTGTCCGCCGTAGTCCGCCAACCCGCACTTGGCCAGCGTGGTGGACTATGGTCTAATCCCCGTCGCACTGAAGGGAGGCCCGTGCCCAACAGTGGGACATTAAATGGGCTGGTATTATACTTACATTAGTATTAAAAAAATATGGAGGTAAATCCAAATAGAGCAAAATTTTTGTATCAGCTATTATATTGTACTGCATTCTCATTAATTAGCATTAAATTAGGTACCTAAATGTTATTTAAATACTCATTCGATACACCTGGATTGATGACTAATGTGGTAGATAATAGCTTTTGATTATCTTTGTTTATGATTATATACGTTTATTTTTAATGTTGGTTATAGGCACTACCATCAAGATGCCTATCTCAGTTTTGTCAAGTACATCTAAGCTAATATACTGTTACAGATTTGGTTGATCGATAAGTCGCTCAACATATTTCCAAATTCATAGGATGCCTCGATTTTTATCGATCGATTTTCGAACTTTGCAGTGTCAATGTTGTGGAGTTTTTATTTTATATTGATTTGCATGGCGATAAAGCGGAGCGGTGCTGTATTTGTGATTTTATTTAGCCATAGATTTTAAAATTGTTATTGTGAGGCTTCTTTTGAGAGCTCGGTAAATACTTATAATAATTAATAAAGGTATGAATGCTGAGTATGTGTTTTGTTGCAGTAATTATAAAGTGTACCCAAGAATGTAAGCTGTTTATCGGCTTTTAAATCAGCAACAATTGTAGGTATAGACGTCTATATAATTCAAGTGCACTTACATGCAGAATCCAGTGCACTTGACTTTTAAGTAGGTAGCTTTTGTATGGGTGCATTAAAATACATAAAATACGTTTGTAAAATTTATTTATCAATTAAATTATATATTAAAACTATATTTTACCAGGCAAGTGAACGGAATAAACTCGAGTTTTATTTTTAATTAAAACTTTTACTTATACAGGTATATATCAGGCATATTCGCTATTATTCGTAACCTATTGGTTATAGACAGTGATTTATTACATAATTGTCTTAATTTCTATATTAATATATGGAAACAATAGTGAATTGAATTCGGAACTAAGTTATAACTATAGCGTCGATACTTACCGGTAGGTACGTTTCTCTGCATCTTTTTCTTTCTGTCTATTATAGGTAGGTACTGGTTATAAAATATCTAAGAGTATGTTATATACCTTTTTTCATACTGTTCCATCAGCAATCAATGGAATTCCCTATTTAAAGAACTAGAAACCGTTATTGTTACTTATTATACTTATCATCATCGTATTATTATTTATTTACAAAATTAATCATAATTACTATTCAATGGCGTTAACACAATAAACAAAATAGGCAGATAGGCCACCAGCGCAGGAAATTTGACGATTATCGCCTGTGTCTTGCACTTCGTTCCATTGCCATAATAGAAGTAGTGTAGGTACTTACCTACTAACTTGTAGAACGAGCGCAAGATACAATGAAGGAAGCGAAGGGGCAGTTTATTGTCATACATCAGGGTTGTAAGTGATATCCTAGTGAACGGGTATTACAGGTAACTACATACTTACATACACTTGGAATAAGGTTGTTGACAAAGTTTTGCTATTGCATACTCATACAAATTAAAGGCCCACGCAGATTTTAAAGATAAACTCTGTTCCCAATTGCATTAGAATTCGTTTATCTGATGTGTCATAATACTCGATGAAACTGATAAACAAACACAACTTTGCCTTCGTTATTTATGTAATATTTTTTTTGGAAATAACTAAGTTTAAGAGTTAAGTTAAAAACCAACGTTTAATGATTCAGGTAAAAAAAAACAAGAATCGGTTAGAGTTACTATTTTGGATTCTTCATGGATCAGAGCGTGTGCGGCATAGAATAAACGCGATCCATGCACTCATTTTTTATCTCTACTTTATTATTATATAAGTAAGTACCTATTAAGTAAGTAAGTAAGTACCAACTAAATCGGTATGATTTAATATAAAAAACTAAATTCATTCATAGTAGGTAAACTTTCGTATTGTGTACTTGGTGTAAAGTGTAAACTTACTGCAATCCGGTATTGCCTTCAATGTGTTTGCTTGCCACAACCATTTTATGTGTTGTGCCCCAACCTAAATTGAAACCTAAGATATATCTGTTTTTATTATACTAGTTATGATGATCCCGTGGCTCTCCTCTGCTTTTGGCTACAGCACTGACGAGTGTGGACGACGCTTGCTTCATGTCGTATGCCCATCCTATTTTCGCAAATAAATGTAACAGGGTCGTGGTGGTGTTCAGGGGTATACCTAATTCGGCTGCCTTGTAATCCCACGGGAAGGTGTGGTGGTAGTTGTGCCAACCTTCTCCCATTGCTACTAGTGAAACACCCCAGTTTTCACCGGGCATTATGTGACTGGAAAGAGAAATTTATATTGAGATCAAATTGAGGTCATCATTATACAAAAGCGAAGTAATAATGTTTTGAGTGAGTAAATTAATATTTAATATATATTAATGATATCTAATCTGCTATTGGTAGGTGTCTAAAAGTAATTTTCGCATGACAATACTTAGCTCTAGCGCAAAGTTTTGCTACAAGGCCCGTGCATACAGTTCAAGCGAAAATGTTCATATAGGCCTTGCAGTACCTAAAGCTCTCGAAAGCACGTACATACAGGGCAGTAGCTAGGAATTCACGTCGAACGGGGGTCGAGCTCTGGACCAGAGACAATAAGAAACAACAAAAACAATCCGAAAAGTTGAAAATATTTTTGAAAGTACCTATGTATAAAACTGTGTATTAACTAAGGAATATCGGGGGATTCGGATAAAAATAAGGCAACATGAAATATCTCACCGATCATACGGCTTGTTGCCCCATAAGTGCGCAAAACTGTTGACGGACCACGTGAAGTTAAGAGTCATCAGATAGCGGATGACAGATTGTGAGAAAATCGCAGCTTCCCAGCACTCGTCCCAGCAGAGCGCGGGCACCAACGATGGCAGAACCCAGCAAAATGCAGCTTTGAAAAAGATAAAATACCTGAAAGTGTAATTTTCTCTATAGTATAATGCGGATACAGTATGCGGGCGGCATTTAAAAAGTAAAATATGTACTCATACCTAGATATTTTTCCGAAATGTTTACACATGATTTGAATAGGGACGTCGTCGTCGTCTAAAAGGGTCGGGCAATAATTAAATTGATTTCAATGCTTAGACGTCTTAGAGGTTGGTCCGAATTGGATTTGAACCTGGGACCCTCGGCACAGAAGGCAAGGCAAACCAACTGCGCTATTCAGGTCCTAAAATATACATAGGTACTTAAGTATGAAATTTATTCATATACCTATAATTTCATTCACCTGAACAAAATCTGTTGAGGTCCATGAACCCTGAGTTTATAATCATTTAGTTACTTGAATAGGGTGATATCACTGATATCTGTGGGTGATATTGATGTTTATATACCTACTTGTCAATTTTTACACATTATGAAATTATATATGTGTATTTCCATACAGATTGCGGGGGACAATGTACTTGTTAAAAGTCGATGTTCTTAGTCTTCTACATGGGTCATATATACACACAACATCGATGGTAAACTAGGTTATATTTACAAACAATACTTTTAGTATGTAGTTTTATCCCAGTAACATCCAGAAAAGGGCAAATCACTAAAAAAAAAATTTCATAAGGGAATCGAACTGTTTTCGGTGACTTATAAGTTAACTAACTTGGTGTGAAGCTGAATAACTGGGTCGTTGACGATATCGCTCATGTCCACCTTGCCGCCCTCCCGGAGTATGTCCGGATGCTTCTTCATCATCAGCCAGCCGACGTGCGAGAAGAAGAATCCGCGGTTCGCGTTGTGAGGGTCAGCGTCAGTCTCCGAGAACTTGTGGTGCACGCGGTGGTCACGGACCCAATCGTAAATGGAATTCTGAAATGACAGACCGGTTAAGATACAACTTTAGAATTTATTTTAGCCATGGTATTTTTGCATCCACATTTTGTTAATGACATTGGCCTATTTTTTAATCCGTATTTTGTGCATTTGTTGTCTATGGATATCACTGTTTTTCATGATATCACAGAAAATTATGAAAAAATCGCCCGTTGACAGTTAACGATTTTAGCCTGTAAGTAGTATATATCAAAAATTTATTGACTGCATAGCTCACTCACCACAATGTGATGATGATGATGATGTCATCATCTAATCTCCAAGACGGGTCATGAAATTAGACACGTTTTCCTCTCTGCCTTTAGAGGCTGAATAAGAGGATGTGAGGTGTTTATTTGTGCGCACGCAATCGCGAGAAACAGTAATATCATAAATACGAAAGTATGTTTGTATATTTTGTGGATTAAGGTTATGATCGAGAACTTGTAAAGGTAACAAAAATATTAAATACCAACGCTGTTATCCTCGAATTCATCGTCAGCGCGAGCGCGAGGCCGCGCGGTAATGGCAAGTAAGTTTTTAAAAACAATTCGGTCACTTCCGATCGAAAGATAATGAATCGGTACCCGAAGAGAGAGTTTGTGTGAGATTATGTATAAGTAGATATCTACCTACAAATAAATTCGTCAAATTGGAATCAATTAACAAAAGTACCTATTCAAAACAGTAGCGTAGACCCCGTAGGGCTAGGCGGGGTAGTGCCCCGGGGCCCCCAAAAAACCAACACTGAAAATTATCTGCTTTGTGACGCATACTACTTAATATTAACGGGCTTTAATATTAAGTATTACCCTGCATTGCGCGAAAGGAGATTATGATGAAGTAGTTTTGCACTTTAAAGCTTAGTAAAACGTTATGCCCACCGAAATAGGGCCCCAATATTTTTTCCCCCGGGGCCCCATTTCATAGCTACGACTCTGCTTCCAAAAACTTTATCTTTTTAAAACGCATGTTGATGCCACGTAAAGCCAAAGTATTTTTCTGGCTGATAACATTCAATTTGTCATAGAAAATAACAAACCTACACTCGGGGTACATAGGTATACCTATTACATAATAATTACCAAACATTTTCGCCATCTCTAAATATAAGATAAAACTTTACTTCGTTGAAACTCACCTGCCCCGCGACAGAGTAACAAATGGCAAGTAGCCACTGTAGAGGCTTTCTTGCTTTGTAGGACCGGTGGCACCAGTAGCGATGGACTCCTGCCGTCACTCCAAATCCAGCTATCTGCCCCACGAAGACCCCTGAAACGATTCGATGACATCTTACTAATAGAAATCTACTTAATTTAATAAAACGAATATACATTAGATCAGCTATTGTTGTAATTATGGTACTATAAGTTACAGGGTCAAAATGTAAATGGGTTAAAAAAAAGTACAATAAAATTCAATATCAGTGTAGGGTACTGGTGTAAAACACCTGTAATCATCATCAATCTGTGGGTAGAGGTCCACTGCAGGGCACCGAAATTTCGCCGATAGCATGCATACAAAAAAATAGCATCGCAGGGCAAGGAATGATTTCTTCTGATAAGTATTAATATTAACAGTAATTATAGGGTATAAGTAGGACATTATATAAAAAAAACTTAAATCGTCAATATATTTGACGTACCAAATACGACAGTTTGCCATTTGCACATATCCCCGAGAATCATGAATTGTACAATCCAACAGACGCCGATGATGTGGAAAGCTATTATAGATATGGCGTTGGTCCAAATCACAGGTGTCAGGAAACCAACTCTTTTCTCCCATTCCCGCAGCGGTGCAAAGAATTCTGGTTCGGCACTTCGGACCTGTTCGTAAACGTCGACATTATCCTGTTTGCCATTGGTTGGTTGTTGCTGATATTTCGCCTTTATGTTGGTTAGTTTATACTCCAAAAAAGTTTCAGTGTGGATGGGTTCCTCTAACGCGGTCT
Organism: Pheosia tremula; assembly: GCA_905333125.1. Lineage (NCBI taxonomy): Eukaryota > Metazoa > Arthropoda > Insecta > Lepidoptera > Notodontidae > Pheosia > Pheosia tremula. Next base: position 3,919,051 of record HG995404.1, on the reverse strand, counting down.
CGGTAAGAGTTATTGGAGCCATTTTTGTTAACTGCAAAGAAAAAATACTGATTAAATACTCAAATATCTACAATGTACTCTGGTGTTAGTGGACATAACGTATTACTAGTAATTGGATCAAAAGCAGGGCCGGATTATTTATCCATAGAGCCAATGTAGGCAACCGCCTATGGACGCGGCGCCGCCTTGGGCCCCTCAGCTCATGAGAAAATCTTGATGCTTTCTTTTCAATTTCATAAAAAGCGGAATACCCATGTTTGAAGTATTTTTATACAACACTCAGATTCCAATTAAAATCCCGGAGGATTCTGCTTGTGAAATAGGAACCCGTAGTGAACAAAACGTTGTAAATACTTTCTCGGTATCTAGAGACCTACTCACTTAAAGGAAGAGGGTCCCAGGACTTTATTGCTTTCCGGAGCCTCTACATGGCTCAATGCCGTCTTGGACAAAAGGCTTAGCACGAATACCTATTTCAATAAGTAAATACGTTGCGTTCGTATTGCTTGTCTATACAGTTGCTTTCTCATAAATCACTTCGAACAAGAACGTGCTTCATGATTAATTGATGATTTTATTGTTTCCGTGTAATAAATAATAGCCAAATTATAACCCGGTCGATAGCTATCGGGTTATATTTTGGCTATTTTCCTGAATATTTATCCTTGAAAAGTACTGCAGCGTGGTCGTCTCGAAACTGTAATTTGTGCGTCAATTCAGGTTAAGTTTTTATTTCACATTGATAAGGTATGTAACAATATATTTTATATGTACCTCCTCATATTGCAATTACTCAACTGCAGTACTTATACGAAATACTGAAAATGGTGTTGATCTCCTTTCACACCCAAAAAAAGGTGTCGAAGAGGGTAAGAAAACCGAATGTGTGATCTAGAGGGTTCGGAAAGGGAATACTAGGCCTTGAACTTGCGTTTCTTTAACACATTTGTAATAATTATATGATTACAGAATATGAATTTAAAAAAATTATGCAAAAAATCACAAATGTAATTTTGTTGGTAAAAAAATCGACATTACGAAATTCTGACGTCATATAGTGTTTACTAAATCCGTTAAATTGGCTTAGTTTCCAGGCTTAGTCTACCTTTCCTGAATCACTTCCTTCATGTATAGCTAGTTTATTAGATCTACAATAAATAAATATTTCCAAACACACCAACTGTACGGTCCCACACTAAGCAACGCTTGTATTAAGTATGGGTTTCGCACAACCAACTGGGGACGATCCCAGTTAATAATACGTATATAGATACTCATCCAGATCTTAGGTGTACACATTCGTGCTTATCACACACACAAAGTTTTGCCCCTACCAGGATCGAACCCTATACCCTCAGCTCAGAAAGCAGTTTCACTACCAACTGAGATATCAGATCGTCAAAAATAACAGCAATAATATGTATTGTATCTGAACCAAAAAATATTAGATAACGTTAAACATTTTGTCCCACAGACCTGTATGCCAAGACTATGAGAGTTTATATGCTTTATATAGCATTGTGTGTGCAAGCGCATGTCGGAAACGGATATTGTCCTGGCGCTGCCCTGGCACCTATCCCGTTTGTATTAGAGTACGCTGTGTGGCGTGGCTGGCACCAGGCCCTCGTATATACTCCGGATCTTGAGCAAGGTACCTAACTACGTTCTAGACCAGGGGCTCCCAAACTTATTTTGTCTACTGACCACTTTGAGAATGAATTATTTTTTAGCACCCGCATTTTTTCACCATTCCAATATTATTATTATTATATATTCCAATATACACCAAACCACAATAATTTCAAATTAAATTAATTATTGTAAGCCTCTACACAACGCCCCCATTTCTTTTCTGGGTCTCTAACCGCCCCCCTTTAGGCCTACAGCACCCACAAGGCGGCGTTATTGTCTTGGAAACGTTTTCACGGCAAAATATGTGCGGTTAGCAGCCGAAAGCAGTACGTCAAGTGCGAGATCATTCGTAAGCTAACCGTTTACTTTATAGTCTACGTATTTAGACATATTGCACCTATTGAGTATTTCATACGTTCAATTTTCCATACAAAATGTCTAAATACGTACACTATAAAGAATACGATTACGCTGAGCTTACGATGATCACGTACTTGACGAGCAGTAAGAGGTACCTATTTTTTAGGGGCTCTGAGTTTGCGATCAATATCCGTACGTTAGTTAGCTTCACAACAAAGCTCCTCATTGGTGGACTGTAGATACTGTAGCTGTGTACGTAGCTAATGTAAGTAGCATACCATAGAAAAAAAAGCATCAGTTTTTTCTCATGATCACGTACAAGTATACATGTATAAATGTTTAGGCAGGTATATTTCACAAGTGCACACGATATTGTGTAGATATTATATAATAATTGCAAGTAAGTAGGTCAAATTAAGTATTATTGAGCTAAATGAGGTTAACCCATTGAAATCGAATTCATTAAAATTATGCGCGTAGCGACCGGTTGTACTTCAAACTGAACGGCTCACCTCACCTTACGCCATTATTCTGAAACTCATTTTTTTGAAAGTCAAGTTCATAAGCGCGCGTTAAGCTTCATTCAAGGGTACTTCATCGGTTATGCTAGGGACGGGAGAATGTTTCAGTGCGTTCTGAAAGTAAGTACTATAGGTACTTGAATTTAATATGTATAATGTTTTTGGATATGCAGTTCCGTCATCACATTTAATTCATATTACAAACAAAGACGGCCTTCCTTGTGAATCGGTCCCTTTCTGTATAACGAAAATGGATTTGTTTACCCTAGTTTATAGATTTTAATATATATTACATACATATAAACACCACTGATGTATTGAATAAACTCTTTATACCCTTGCCAAGACAAATCAAAAACTTGGTTTAAGTATATCATATGTCAAACAAATATAATTTATTTCGTGAAATACTAATTCGTGTGTATTCCATGTATCTTCGTCCTGAAAGCCCTTGGATTAATGTTTTAAATTATGTATTTATAGTTAACGGAAATCGCTAATCATATAGTTGCTCTAATATAAAATACTTAAGCTAGCACCATCCTTTATTCTGACCCGGTAAATAAGCTAAGGCCATTTTAGGTTAAGGTGAATGCTCAGGGTCGGTTGCCGCACATTTTCGATAGATGGTCCTGTTTTTCTGCAACTAGTTACACGAACATCGAGCATCTATGAGACTTGATGTTGCAAATTGCGAGCACTACTACGACATTGCATTGAAATATCCAAAAAAACATTAACCTGAAATCATTTATAATGGATGAGATACCATGGCTTCTAAAATCCTTGTATAAATAAGCACTCACACATAGACAAATACACGTCTTTTTTGTGCCGCTAGAGCGCAGCACTTGTTAAAAGTCTCGCATACTAAAAGTTGTCTTTTTATGCCACCAGGTAGAGCGATCATAAAAAAACTTATTTATCGGTTGTAAAATAATAGAAATACTTTTGCAAGCTTTGCAATATTAAAAGTTTCAGAAATAAAAGATAGAAAAGAAAAATGTATACTTTCATGTTCGTAAATATAATGTTTATTGTATAGATCTTATAAATATAGCAAGGTTTGCATGATAACTGTAAAAGTATTACGCTTTACAATATACCAGATCAACAACAAGAACAATATTTATTATAATTTACAAGGGAATAAGAAATTTGGCAATGTAGTTCTATACCTAATAAGGGATACAGCTACATTTCCAAATTTCTTTGAAACAATGTTGTTTGTTGTTGGTATTCTAAAATTAGGTAAATATAACATTGTTTCAAATACTAATATTATGATATAGAATCGACTCTATACAATTTACAGTCATCTTGATTCTTGCAACCTCCTGTGCTTCATTCCTCCGCTAAAAAGAAAAAAATAATTGTTTAGTCCAATAATAATTATTACTGTATCCATACTTATTATAAGGTAAATGCTGCTGTGACATGTATAGATTCAATCATTCAATCATCGTTCCAGAGACGGGCCAACATACACCGTCACACTGCAATGCACCCACATTTCACCGATGGTATTTTGGTACCAATGTAATAGAGGGTGAGCCCATCGCCATTATATCGGGCACACGCCTCCTCAATATGAGGGGCATATAGGCCGTAGGCCCAGTGCAGTTTAGTGAACTTCACACGACTTTTGACAGACATGCAGGTTTCCTCACAAAGTTTGCCTTCATCGTACAGCAAGTGATATTTTTTGTGGAAAATAAGATTCGCACATGAAAATCCGGAAATCTCAGTGATGGGAGCCAGGGTTTGAACCTGAACACCTCGTTCCAAGGCGAGCGTTCTGCCAACGAGGCTGTCACTGCTGTACAACTTTGGAATCTATACTAATATAATAGATTCCACTAGATGCGCTGATGTTCTTCACTCTCATAATACGATGGGATGGCAATCCGGTACAATCAGAGAGATCGGGCTGTGTTGTCCGAAGCACAAGCAAGTGATAATCATGAAATTGAACTTGTGTTGTGTAGCCACTTTACAATACGAGTTATGCTCTAAGGTATTTGTTACCAAGTTGTCCCGACTTTCACCAGTGTCACATTCCATCAGTATCTCCATTACAATTCAAATAGCAAACAAAACACAAATTAAAACAAAACTAATCGCAAATCCCACACAATTATTATTTGAATTTTGAAGTAAGTTTTTACATACATAATCACAAACAACATGAAATCGGTCGCAGCAGAGTAGTGAGTCCATTTTTTTTTATAATTCTGGAATTTGGCATCAGCATACCATAGACATGCTGCCAATTTGGTCAAGATATAATAAATTAACTTCGTAGACACCCAGAACAAAATAAGTAACACTATTCTATACATTCTAAGAACTTGGTAAGTGCTTACCGACTTTTATATTTATTAAATATCTATACCTCAGATTAACAGAATCCAAAGAGAATAATTTTAAAAAATATAACAGTAGGTAAGCACATACATAATATCTAAGTACAGAATGTATGTGCATCAAAACCAGTTATTTTCGGCCTAGGCACCTATTTATTATGTAGACGAGTACTCGTATCCGAGGTATAAGGTTTTGCGTTCAGAAACGAAAAAAAAAGTAATATCAATATATCTAAAACTAAGTAGGTTTCTAGTTGGTACCAATTTATAGCTACTCTATAATAAATCGGTAAGTAAAAAGAAGAGAAATAGGTGCACATAGGTATGTTTTCTTAGATTTATTCAATTACGAGCTATGTCGCACTTGATTTGTTCAAACGTTCAAGGGGTATCCCATTCATTAGGCTTCCCTATAATTTCGAAAAACCCGTTCATACTAGGTGCCGGGGCTTGCTTTCTTGTATCGCCAATCGTGTTAGGTTAGTTGGTTGGATATATATGTATGTATATATATATATACATACATGCCTTGCTGGTTGGTACCTTCCTATAGCTAGTCAGTAAGTAAGAAGAAGAGATAGGTACACATATAGGTCGCTATGTAGATTTTCTCAGATTGATTCAATATTGAATAATTACTAAAAACCGATGTTACGAAATATGTCGCGCGAGTCGCTGTCGATGTATTCTAACATTTTTTCTAGTCACAGCTGGCTGTGCTACTGATATATATATATATATATATATGTATATCTATACTAATATTATAAATGTGAAAGTTTGGATGGATGGATGGATGAATAGATGGATGGATGTTTGTTACTCTTTCACGCCCGAACGGCTGAACGGATCTGGATGAAATTTGGCACAGAGATAGATTACAGTCTGGAATAACACATAGGCTACTATTTATCCCGGTAAAATGTATGGTTCCCGTGGGATAGATGTTTTAATTTTTCATACTTTTTATCGCGGGTAACACCGCCGGGCGCATCTAGTATATATAGATATATATATATATATATATATATATATATATATATATCAGTAGCACACCCGGCAGTGCCTAAAAAAATGTTTGATAAATTGATCAATAAATCGACAAAGACTCGCGCGACATATTTCGTAACACGACATCATCTAGCTATGGCCTTGGAAGGTGTACATACTACCTATATATATTTTCGTTATATTACTACCACACCATGTTGGAGTAACACGGCCGAGCTGTGTGTTTTGGAAATCTAATATTCACTTACAGAAACAATATCAATCATTCAAAAAGACAAGCCCACCGGCAAGATTTGAACTTGCTATAGTACACGTTTGCATCAACCGTGTAGAACATTAGGCTACGTAGACCACTAGTCAAGACGACGAATATTTTGATAGGTTTCAATGATATTTACAACCAATTGAAACATGACATATTCATTCATTCATTGATTATTTAAAAAAATAAATACATGCCTTATGTAGGTATGTAGGTTATTTTATTATAATAACCCGAAAAAATATGTTTTGGGTGCAGACAAATCCTAAAAACTTGGATTACAGGAAATAGGGATACATGACGATCTGCACACACAGATAATAACACACCCCAAGTGGCTCAAGTGAAAAACGTAGGTACATGCGATTGTTCGTAGGTTCGATGGACGAACGAAATTTATATGTATTTTTTATTTTTAATTTTTTATTATGAATCTTTATACTTATTTATAGAAAATTTATATCTCTCTATATATTATAATGTTATGTCTTTATGTATTATAAGTAAAAACTCCTGCTGCCATCTGTCGCCGTAAATACTGAAAGACAAAGAATCGGATGCTTTATTAGTTACGGGTTAATTTGGACAGAGGCGCTTTTATTCACGCACACAAGCCTAAAATTTAATATCGTTTTATGATGTTATTACTATAAGATTTTGCCTGATATTTCATTCTGCGAGCTCTTTAATTTATAGAGAATTGATAACAATGCTTGTACAACTAAAAAACTGTATGTGTATCGAGTATTACAATGTTGAAATTTGTATGGGAATGCGACTGATCGCTTCCACCTTAATGAAACTATCCCGCGGTTTTTGCTTGTTTAGCCTAAATTAACAACATATGGCTGCTGTATTAAGTTTTGCATTTCATATACAGGCTGATTATATCCAGTTTAGTTAAAATGTATCAACCTAGAATTGACTATTCGTTTATAGGTATGAATGGAAATGGAATAATCGATTTCCAAATTATTTTGATTATTGATGATAAGGGCCCGTGAGCCATCTGGTATGAGAACAGGTCGCCAAAAAGGTGAAGGCTTAATTACTTCTCAGGCAGGTCACAGTGCAACACTTTTCTAAAATGACGTCATTACATTTCTTTAGTTAATTAGTAGGTTGCATAAAATATCATACCAATAGGTTCTAGGTAAGGATTCTTTGTTTTTTAATATACCTAGCTACTTTTTTTGTCATACATTTATTTTGTCAATATTTATTAGTAAATAAAAGGTTGTATAAATTATCATATAAATAGGTACTAGGTAGGTATTCTTTTTGTTTTCAATATACCTAGTACCTATTTTTTAAATTAGATTCATCACGCCTGAATTCCTGAATCCTGAATAGGTAGGTAGGCAAGCAGCTTTTCATTTACTCCACTACAATTCAATATTCTGGAACGTCACTTATTACAATTAATTAAAATGAAACATGCATTTCTTGTTAATATATACCCAACAATGTAGGACAGAACTTGGTAATAAAAGTAATTAGAGGGAAATGTAAAAACAAATTGTGATAGTTTTTCGAAATATAAGTATAGTCACTAAAGACGGGTTTACATTTGCATTAGTTAAGTAGCGAGTTAACATGTAAAACTGGCGATTTGCCAGTAAAGTAGTAAGTAGACAATTAAGTACAAAAGTTAAATCACATCCAAATTTTTCATTGTCCAAGCGTAGATCGTCCGCACGTCTCACTGAAACCAACCACTAAGCTCCCCACTCGTGTATACAGGGACTTAAGTGCAATACAAAACTTAACGTAACGACTCAATTTTTATAAATTAATAATAATCTGTAAGTATTTTAACATAGAGAAATGGTAGAAATAATAAACACATTAATTGATCAATTTCATTGTCCATCTTTTATTGTTCGTTAGAAGCTTTACTACTCGAGGCCTAACTCGCCTGCAGCACGTTTAGACACAACTTACTGCTTACCGCAATAAACACGCCATTTTTCATACTGCAACTCGCTACTGAATCAATGCAAGTGTAAACCAGGCTTAACAACAAAGGTAGATAATAATATATAAGCACCTACATCACCTACATGAAATAATACAAACGAATGTAAAAATAAATTGTGTTAGTATTTATGTCAAGTTTGTGTATTATTATGCAACTGTAGTAGGATGTATTATATTTAAGTAATCCGTCTAATTGTAGTAGCGTGTCGATATTATGTACCCTATATTTTGAGTCTAACAATAGGCTAACAAAAATTTAAATCTCGCTGAAATTGGTCGAGTAGTTTTTCCGTGACGCTTGGGCATATACACACACAGACAAGAATTTTAAAGCACTTCACTTCAATTCAGAGGTACGGTCATTCACACAAGAAAAAAAAAACAATATTTCTTTAAAATACAACCCTCATCCAATGTATAGGCACGGTTCAGTTAGTCTTTTAAAAGTCTAGTAAGATTAAAATAAAATTCACTATGTTAACATACAGTCGGAATAGCATTGAGATGGATTCATTCGGATCAGTACAACCTATAACATACCTGGGTCTCCTTTGCTGTGTACCTAGTAGGTATACTATTATGTTCAGTCAATAGGTATATTGTTTTTTGTTTTTATTAATTGCACGTGCGATGCATCCACCATGCAATCATATTAAGCAAAATGTTCATATAATTGCAAAGTGTGACATTCGCAAATTGTGTAACAAATGAAAGTACTTAAATATATGTTGTATTTTGTTTTAAATTTTATAATAAATATTTATTAAATATAATTATATGAATGATCGAAATCATATATTGAATATTATTAGATATTAAATAAGCATCTACTCAAAATTATTGCAAACATTGGTGGACGTTTAAAAAAAAAGAAATTAAATAGTAAATACTTCACTTACCCATAAATTACGAATTATAATAACACAACAATAAAATTAAAATTTGCAATTATTAACATAAACCACTATACAGTTCACGAGTTTGGCGTTCGACTAATGTTTATATTATTGTGAATAAAATTGTCTACTCTGCGTGGTGACCGAGCACGTTTGTTTACCCTACGTGTCTGAGCTGGAGTTTAACATCTGTACTACACGAGCCTTCGTCACGTACTTTCACCGGGTACGACATCACTCGTCATTGTACTCGCTAACATGTGAATCATTGAAGCTGCGCTTGTCCAAACTTACTGACACTTATTCTACTTGCCATATTGGTCACATAATAGGCTGGAGTGTGTAATATTTTTGAACCCAATGGAAAGGGAAAGCAATTCAAAATTTGAAAATAGTGTCATTATTTTTCTTAATTCGATCGAATCACACTCGATTTTCATACTAAGCATGACCTTCTTAGCTTCATATTACCGTCTACTATATAAGTTACATTATTGCTGCAACATAACATTATGTAATCATAAAAAAGCCACGTTGTTTGGACATCAATTAAGGTTAGCGAGTTTATAAGGATTATGCTGACGTATCCTATCTATTCCGTTTCAAATTTAATGCAACTAAAAAAAAGAAACCCGTCGCAATTAACTTTATCCCGGGACTCGCCGAGGGTCAAACCTCGGTGTCTTCATTGGACACCACTGTAGATCCTGGCTTACAGGAGTAGCAGTGGTGGGAGTGTGTGGCGGGCCTAGTCCCATAAAAAAAAAAAAAAAAAAAACCCGTCGCGCAAGTCGGCCTGTGCAATGAGGATTTTGTAGTGACCCTATCTGGAGCGGTATATATCTAAATACGACAGAAAATGCCAATAAGTACTAAAAATATACACGAAATATTTCCAAATTCTTGGCATTGCCAAATTCAAATTATCTACAACTAATATTGTCTAATATAAATGTCTGTGGCAGACGTAATCGTGATCTTGCAAGACTTGTGGAAACCTACAGATACAAAAGGTTAACATTCGGTTAACAATATGTTACAAGGATGTCAATGGGCTACCGTGCGGCTGATGAAGTGTTTGAGCATCAATGGGGTGGCTTCTACAACGGATTCCATGATAAAAGCCCGCGCCCGCGCCGGTCTCGGCATTATAATCCTGACACCTCGGATCAAGCGAAACGTCAGTGAGAGTCTTACGAAACTTGTGAAAAAGGTAAAAGAACACTAAATTTAAGCATCAATAGTCTAACGGTTAAAGGGTCTGCTTTAGTAAGCGACAGGTTCGTTTCAATCCCAACCCTATTCATTAATTTATTGAACTGAGCTCTCTACTACTACAAGCTTTGGTTAGCTTTGAAAGCGGTAACATTCAAATAACCATAAATAATTACGTTATGATCTTCTTTTCTACACAATATGCTTTGTAGAGCGATTGCAAATTTATTAAAAATATATAAATATGGTTATTTTTTACATGATATCCCGGAGCAACACCATTTGTTCCTTGTCTTCTAGTGGATGTCATCTATGGCGACTAACTTTACATCGATATTAAATTATCCGTTTGAAATATATATATCGAATGTTAATCATTCTAAATATTTAACAATGGATTTCCGCCAAGTTTCGCCTAGTTTTATCAATTTAATTATAAATATCTTCTTTCTACCTCACCTCTTACCTCACCCTTTCTACATGGGTCAGCTTCCATTTATCTGATTACTGATATTTACTCGGAGCGATTTCCAAGTGCCCAACAAAACCAAATAGTGGAACTATCTAAGCATGACCTTCTAGCTTACCTAACATAGTCTGACCATTTATCAGAATGTGACACCGATGAAAAATAAAGGAGGAGGTTGTCAACTAAACACGTTTTTTGTCTTCTAAATGCCCGATACGATGGTCAAATAATTATAAATACCTATCGAATGCTAATCATTATTCCATATCTACGGTATCTCCAGCTTCATGAATTGGAGATGGACGCAGCGTATTACGACTGGCTAATAGCGGCGAGATCAACAGACGATTTTAAACACATCAATCAAATATTAAACGCCACTTCAGTTCGATTTGATCAGAACATCGTAGTTGGCTACCCTCACGCCAAATACAAATTCGAGAGAAGAGCCTTCGGCCTATGCGACATCAATTTTGTTTACAAGCTAAAAGCAACACGGCGATCAAAGCAAAACAGTCTCAATTATCGTCACAATAAACAACAGATTTACAAAACGGAATATGAAACTAATTATTATCGAACTTCAGAAAGATTTCGGAACGTCACAAGAAATAAGACGTACAGAAAGAATGGAAGCATCCTTCCCCTGTTTCAGTCTGGAGTGACCTACTACAATTTTTCAAAGATATTTAAAATGACCAATATCAGTAGATTTTCCCTGATGCTTCAATCTCTGCGATGGGGTCGAATGAACCAAGTCGACGGATCTGACAGAATAATAAGCGTAATTCAGTACTTCAAAGTCCGGACGAACTCTACTTTGTATGCATATTTCTTAGGTAAGATAATGCTTTGTATGACCTTTGCCATATCAATTATAACTGGTGTTGTGGGGTGGGTCTTGTATTTTGGGTACCATACAATGGACTGGGGGTGAACCCGGTAGATAATTACTAATATATATACATTACTAATCAAAAACTTCACGTATAAACATTTTACTCATCCGTCATCTGACGAGATTCGAACCTCGAATTCGACGATTCGAACATCTACAATGTTCTTAACATTGCTATTATAGGAGGCTGGGACCGTGTTAGCTCTATGTCGGGTGTGGAAGTACCTTATCCGGTAGAAGCTCGCAACTTCTTGGGAGAAGAGATGATTATAGGGAGGTGCCACTATAGTGGAGATGGTGAGCCGTCCCTTGATGACGATGGACCAGCAGCCGTGCCCATGTTGGATGACATACTCGACTTTTTAACAGTACGGTTAAATACTACGTGAGTGTTAATCGCTATTCTAGTTTTCTCAAATTGCCAAAAAACTTTATAATGCACTCGTTCCGTACCGATCTTTCATTATCATTATATGGCCATGGCCTCAGACAGAGGGCTGGAACAGACACAGGTAGTGCGAGGTCTGAGAGCCTAAGATTTCACTACAAGCGCTATTGCAGGTACACAAGGAACGGCTTTTAAATGAGTCTATATTTATTCAAAATAATTAACTCTATACAGGATGATCTGATATCATTTTTAACATCACACAAACTGCGTATAGTCGTAAATCATCAAGCCCGTAAATGTATGAAAATATTGGAAAACGAATATGAAATGATCACATATCGTTTTTTGAGATTGTAAAAGTGGCCTTATTTATTGTTGTTATCAGATCAGTGACGCGGTACTACGGTAAGCTCGGGTTTCGTACGTACGAAGGCACTTGGACCGGGCTGCTTGGGGCCTTAATGGACAACTCGGTGGACCTAGCACTCGAGCCTGTCACCGCGCAGGCCACTTGCCATCAAGACATGGACTTCATATTCCCTATAGCTGAGACTATGTGAGTGAAAAATAAAATTAAATAAATAAATATCGCCCGGCCAACACACCAACTATAAGGTCCCACACTAAGCAACGCTTATATTATGTGTACTGTACAATGGACTGAGGGCGAACTCAGTATAATAATATATTATAATATTTATATAGATATTCAACATCCATGACTCGGGTAGAATCAGTCGTGCTCATCACACAAAGTTCATCCCTACGAGGGCAGAACGAACGAACCAACAGTGCAGAAGGCAGAGTTACTTACCACTGAGCTTATGAGGTCGTCATAATTAGGTGGCTAATTAGGTCAAAACATTCGTTTTCTTTATTATTATATTATAGCCAAGTATTTGATCTCGATCTCACCTGAGGGTAAGTTACGATGAAATCAACGATGGGGCATACTTATTGCAATGCAGCCAATAGTCTTACGTAATAATCCCAACTTCAGTATGAAAATTTGAATTGTGTTTTTACGGTATTTCCTTGAGTTATGTTTGTATTGAGACCTAGCTTCGTGCAAGCTAAGAAATCTTACGAACCGGTAAGTTATGTATGAAATAATAAAAGTTGTTCAGAACATAGTGAGTACAACTTTACGTCCTACTTAACTAGGACTCTACTTAATATTATAATTGCCACGGTGTAATTGTTTGTGTATTTCATATTATATATTTAGAACGTATTAAATTATGAATAATAATTCATATCCTTGTTGGAAATATATGTATATTACCCGCAACGATAAGCTCGACTAATACGAATTATTATGAAATACGAATATACCTAGTTGACATTTCCCAGGTTCAACTATTACCCACCAAAATAAATTAATCACTTAACTACTTAGTTAACGAAATAAAAATCCATTTGCATTTCGTATTTTTCCTATTTCACGTGAATACCTAAATGTATATAATAGGTATTAAAGATTGAGTCATCTGCGCTGTTATTTTAAACCATTCGAAATCGATATCGGAAACGGAATCGTAAACTTCCGAACTGGATTACCGCAATCGCTATTCAAATTTCCGAATATGATTATCTTCGATGCATCTTGATGACAATACCAAATCGTTTTTTCAAAAAATCTCCGTGTAGGAAAGCTCGTGGGGAGTGCCACCAATCGGTAAGTTTCAAATTCGTTTCCGATGTCGATTGCGAATGATTTAAAATAACCCACCTGAAGATGAAAATATCATTGAATGGTAGATGACAATGTTCGTTCGTGGCCTCAAGATCATGGACAGTGGTTTTCCGAGATGTATACATTTACGACCCAAAATACGATATTGTATCGCAGAAGTCTATGCTACTCACGGACAAATAATAAGTTACTAGCTATGATTGAGTAGGTACGGAAAGTTTTAACCAAATGGTTTATTTTATGGTTTACCCACCATTAGCCAATTGCGTGCCAAGTGTATGGATAGCGGGTTTGTTTAGCTGCGCTTTGTGGGTGAATGTAATGGTATATAATTTTGTTTTGAGAATTCTAATAAAAGTTATATATAGTATAGCTTTGAACTACCTACTTACTTAAGTACTAGCTAGTTATTCCCAATATAATTTAATTTTATCTAACTGTTTCGTATGATTTTATCTATTTAAGTGTATAAAAAGTCAGTGGGCATTCTACTAAAGAACAATGCCCACTGAACTTTGGTTGTGCTGAAGAAATCTCTCTATACTAACGCCCCGAATTAAACCGGGTGCGGACTCAGTCGAATTAGGTTATCAAACGTATATTTTTTCGATGCCCCCACGTTTTGTGGAAGCGAGTGGAATCGAAAGTTCGAATTCCCGCGTTAAAGAAGAAAAACAATTCGTGACAGGGTTCTGCTACACAGCACTAGCGATTAGGGTTTGCCAAACCGAGTCTACAGCAGATTTTTTATTTATTTATTTTATGTCAATAATTACTGATTAAACAATTCTCAGAAAAAAGTTACTCTCCCAAATTAATTTGACATTTTGTCAAAACGTGAAATTTATTTGGAGATAATTTTTGTCCGAGGATTTAAAAATCGGTTTTAAGTGAAGTAAAAACAGCATTATTTTGTTAAATACGGAAGAGATCGCTGGCCCTGAAAGTAGATACAACTATTGCTTTGACAAAACAAATTTACTTATATTTTAATGTTGTTTTTTAAAAATATATTTATTACAAATATGACATGAATATTCAATATAATCAATAATATCACTTTTAAAACTTATATTTAAAGAATACAAAAAGTGAATGTCAGTACGTCAAGTGCGAGATTATTCGCATGCTAACCGTGTTCTTTATAGTCTACGTATTTAGACACGCTTACAGTTGCTTTGGCTGGGGTAACCTCAAGAATGAGTAGATTAATCTGGAAAATTCTTTAAAGCAGCTAGGGAAATTTTATAAAAAAGCCACTTGATATTCTATGATAGATCTTAGACGGTTCTTTTTAATTGTGTGCCAGACAAATAAGTAATAAAATCGCCAGTCAAACGCACCAATTGTACGGCCCCAATACTGATTTCTTATATTTACGCAAATACTTACTACACATTGAAATAAAACTAATTTTACGGATTTTTTTGTTCCCGACGTTTCGTCTGCTTTACAGCAACCATGGTCACTAAAATATACGCAAAAAAATCCGTAAAATTAGTTTTATTTCAATGTACGGTCCCAAACCAAGCATCACTTATCATCGTTTAGACTTGGGCGATCGCAGTTATACCCAAACTGGACCAAATCAAGAAAAGATAATTTTCTAAATTTGTCCCGCACAGGGCTCGAATCTGATGCAGTGAGCCGATCGCGATAGGCCTACGGTCAAGTCACTGAACCTTGTAGACTTTACGTATCTATTCGTACGTTACCGTATTTCATAAATACATAACAATGTCGTTAGAATTATGTGCTAGGGCCATTCGAGGTGGAGACTATAAGTAATGTTTTTTTTTAGGTGCAACATATACATTCGCCAGCAGGAAACATCGGCAGTCCGTGATATATTCCTGGCACCGTTCAGCGCGCGGCTGGTGGCGTGCGTGGTGGCCGTGGTGGTGGCCGCCGCGCTCGCTATCGTACTCATCACTAGCCTCACTGCCACTATACGCGTCGGCTCAAGGCAGATGGGTTATACTGAAGCCCTGATATGGTCAACTGGCATATTATGCCAACAAGGTGTTTAGTTACTGCCACTCAATGGCTATGTTCAGACGCACTGCGCAGGCTCGCGATATTGGCTCAGGCATGAGGGGGGAATCGGGGACGAATATGAAAAAGTACAATCGGGGAATCGGTTTGAAATTAGTGTAGAATATAATAAAGGTAGGTAGGTATCCAAACTCTTACATTTTCCTTGTTCCTAATTGAAGCACCCACCAGCCGCCGGGATTCGCCAGCAAGTGCGGTCTCGCCAGCTATGTCCAAAACTCATGTGCTGCTTTTCATCTGATTTAAAGCCATCCCACACTGGCGATGTAATGTATAAATGTATATTACAGCTAGAAATATGTTTAATACATTTTGGCGTTTTGGAGCCTCACGGCAACGATTAATGTATATATATTCTTACCTTAAAGTTTACTAGTCAAATGAAGAGAAAGTTATGCGATTGTTAAGATATTGCTAACACAAAATATAGTAGGTATATCTCAGGATGTCATGTACGTATGTTATATACATTTAATGACCCGTGTGGGACAGACTATAGCTTTAGTATAGAGTTATTAGCGATTTTTTTCATATACAATGGTAATGAAATTACCTCTTTTGGACTCTACTAGTTAATAACAATTGAAATTGACGTAAGTATGTAAGTATAAAAAGCTTTCTGAAAATAGTTCTATAGAATTGAGTATTGAGTAAATAGTAGCATCTTCGTAGTAACTGAATTTTCAGAATCCACATCTAAATCCAAAATCACAAACATTACTTATTTGATATATAAGTATAGACTTGCTTGACCTGCGGCTTCACCCGCGCAATCATCGATTTTTCATTGCCGCGCTCAGCCCCCAATCAATGGTCACACGGTGATCGTGCGCGTGCGTGCGTTCAACAAAGCTTCATCGAAATTGGATAAATGGTTCAGGGACGCATACCAGACAAACAAAGAAACTGTCCTTTCTAAATACAACTTTTTTTTTCTTTACCTTAAATCCTTATTCAGACTTATTAAAAGAATAAGTCAAATCGGTACAGCCGTTCTCAATGGATTCGATTATTAATTTCATATAGGATAATATAAAAGATAGATCTGTCATTTTCTTTTCAAGGTGGTAATTGGACGCCTTCGAACCCTGCCGCGAGTGTTCTGCTAATAGTTAGCCTGTTTTTCGCCGTGGTCATTTACAATGCGTACGCGGCGTTCATCACGTCTGTTTTGTCGGTGCGCGTCGCCAGCGTGGACACCGTAGCCGCCGTTCTCCACTCGCCTGACTTCAAGATTGGGTACATTCGGAACGGTCCGGATCAAATGTATCTCATGGTAAGTATGGTACCAGCAGTAAGTTCTTCGTGGGCCCCAAAACGTGTAACCTACATTCACAGATCACGGCCCCTATCCACGTAGGCTATTTTGAAAAGCAAGACAAAAAATCTCTTTATTTTAATATGGCATTTATTGTTTGCCACGCAAGAACGATGTTTCATTAATTCTAGTCAATTCATAAAATAATGTTCGCAAAAAAACAAAGAGTGACTTCAAAATAGCCAAATTATTTTGAGCTTGTAGTGCGTCAATGTTTTTTGTCAGTCTTAGTTGGTAGGTATTTTGTATGAAAATACAGTTATCTCACAGTTTTGTGTTTTTAAACTGGGTACCTATTAAAACTTTTTGCCGCATGCAAATTGAAACACCATGATTATATTTTTTTTATATAAGTCTGTCGTATTTTTGTTTATATTAACAGCCAGGATGATAATGCGTTTAATTAGTTCACGATCAAATTTAGAACACATTGAGCGTAAATTTCGCAATAGTAATCGTGCTATTGAAATGAATAATATGTTAGGGTTTCCGTGATCGAACCAAAAATGTGTCGGACACAATGTGATAAGGTCTTTTCTCTATTGTCAATTGTCATAGGTCTAAATATCATACTAGTAGCTCGCATAGATATCAAGATCTAATCAATGAGGACGGAGAAAATTTGTAGGCAGGGGGGTGGGCTTTGGGGGTTCAACTGAGGATTGCCCAAGAATGTGAAAATCCTACCGGTGCGAGACAGGGTTTGGACCTGCACACTTTGTTTTCCAAGCGTGCGTATTACCAACATTGCTATCATTGTTTAATTCCCTTTGCAGTCGACAAAAGATGTCCAGTTAAACGCTTTTTACATCCGAGGATATTCGAATGCTGACAACTTGGTGTCATCGGCCGAGGAGGGGCTGTCGCGGGCGGCGAGGCAGGACTACGCGTTCTTCGCTGGACAAAGAGTAGCGCGGTCCACGCTCAGGTCGCACTTTTAAGCACTGTTTAAAGTGGCACCTAAACGCACAATTTTAGCCTTTAGTCAGTCACTGGCCATTTTTATGCATTTACTCACATTGAGTATAAAACACAAAATCGATTCAAAATCTATAAAATATGTTTTTCTTAGGCAGTCTAACCCTAAGAGGTAGTCTCTAGATCCATGAGGCCGTCAAATATAATTCTAATATCTCTATGCGGTAATGTGACTTTCCATAGGTCTCTAAGCCAGGCCCGCGGACGGTGTGCCGTGCGTGAGGTCCCGGTCCACTCCACGCGGGCACACCTCGCCTTCCCGCTGCCTCGTCGCTCACCCTACGCTAAGCCCACATTACTTACGTGAGTAAACAGGGTCGACATATTATCTTAGGAGGCGAATGTACCCATAAAAACAAACAAACCCCAAGGAACAGAACTCGAAATATGGAAAAAACACATAAACTTAAAAAAAATCTCTCTCAATAAGACAATACTACCAGCACTTTTTGATATCGTGTAATTTATGGACCTAATAAGGTCCCAGCACTAGCGCATTCCTCGAAGATGCGCAATTAACTCGCGCATACTATAGTTGCACTCACTTACCCTACACGCAACCTTATATTTTTCTGTTCCTGCCCAAACCACGCGGGTGATGCATCTGTTTTTATTTATATGCTCTTAGATCTATCTATCTATCTATCAGCCGATATACACGTCCACTGCTGGAAATAGGCCACAAACGACTTCCACACATCACGGTCCTCCACCACTCGCATCCACCGGCTTCCTGCGACGCGTGTGACCACAGTCCACCATCACCACCATCTCTTCTCATGGATGTCGTAAGAGGCGACTAAGGGACAGACCAGGGGACGGGCAGCAGCGTCCCCCCCGTGTATAATCAACAACAAACTGCGGTCACCAATTCGTCCTTGCCAGGCGCGGTGACTATGGCAAAACCCCATGTCCTAAAGATGCAGTATTGTAATTGCATAGGCTTCTACAGCTTCGAAGTGGCGGCGCCCTGGCCAGGCTGGAGGCGGCCCTGGTGCCTGATATGCCGCAGTGCGCTCCGCCCCCGGGCTTCGCCTCCGCTAGAGCGACAGACGTCAGATCCGCACTAATATTGCTCCTCATTGGACTCGTCTCTGCATTTCTACTTGGTAAGGGTGATTTTTGGATGGGTCGTGATTACCAAAATTGCGTGCAAAAAGAGTATAAACACATAATTTTATTCCACAATTCTATCGGACAGTCGGTATCACGTCATCCGTATACGAGGGATTCACCTTCGATACGCACAAAAATATAGATCATCTTTTATGATTAGAGCAGGTTTGGAATTAAATAAATTACCGGTGTCTGATTCCCAAGAACTGCAATTTATGCAAGCGAGCTCCATCGTTGTTCGCGTCATCACTTATAATCAGTTGAGACATCACTCAAATGCTAGCTTATAAGGAATAAAAAATGAAAAAAAAAACTAATACATTTTAAAAAAGTCGATCTGCAGAGGATTATCGTTGCAAAATTAGTATGTCCCTTTTATTCTTCCAGATTCATAGCAGAATCAAATTTAAAATGAAACATATAGTTCTTGTTATTTTTAGTTTACGCTAAATGATCAAACTTACGGTCAGGGCTCCTGTGTAGGTAGAAATGCAACATACGACCTGACCATCTGCTATCTGACGACATTCGTGAATTTCTTAAAAATTGGTGAGGTTAAACCTCGCAAGGTGACCAACGCGGCAGCTTCGAGTAAACCGGCCCTACGCCTGTCTTTTTGTAGGCACACACGATCAAGCTAAATCCATAAGCGATCGGGTCAAGGTGAGGAGTAAGGTCCCTTGTTCCAAAGGCATCGAGTAATTAGGTGTTATTAACAATAATTTTCAAGACAACATTGACTGTTTTGAATGTTATATTTACCTACTGGTGTTTTTTTTTGTTTTATACATTTCAGTGATGGCCAAGTTGTTCGATCGCTCGCTTCCGAACAAAAGTTTGCAGGTTCAAACTCGGCTAGCAGATTTAGAATTTTCGACTTTTATGTGCGAATCTCATTTCGATAATAATTATATTATCACCTGCTTTACTATGGAGGCAAACGTGTACGTACAAAGCTTGCACGTCTTTCAAAAGTGGTGTGAAGTTGGCCAACCCGCACTGGATATTGTTATGGAATATTGACACAAATCCCCATCACATTAACATCTTCACATTAAGGGCGAGTGTGCACCGAATAATAGACACGCCTCATATTACATTGGGACGAAATACTACCGTGCAACTCTCCCGAATCGAAGGAATAACTAATGAAAGGAATAACAGGCGCGACGTTGTTTATTTATTTATACTATTAATTTCGTAGTTACTTACAAGTAAAGGTGTAAATAATTGGTATTCTTATTGTATAATCATTAATGTTATGAATTCAATGATCTAATATTTTTTTGTACTTTGTAAATATGTACATGATAGAATTGCATAGGTACGTGAGATTTGAATTTATTTTATGTACCTATGTAAAATCGGTCAAGAAATTCCTTTATCATCTTAAGAGCGAATATCGTTTGCACATTATAGGATGTCAAGGTAAATTTTCGTTATTTGTTATTAATTTGACCTAAAAACATTCTAAACTTCAACCTTAGGGAAAATTTCACTAGCTAGGAGTTTGTACCAAAACTGGTAAAACACTTTCATGGCTGACATTATATAATCAAACATTCAAATATTCGTTGTTGTTTTCAGGATTATCCGAGTACTGCTGGAAGAAAAGGAAGGAATTGGGAATATGTTTAGCGAGATGTTATAGAAGACTTGTAAATGTTATAGTGATACCATAGAAACATGATTGATGTTTTGCCTTCATACACAATGAGGCCGTTTGGATATTCACCATTTAATAATCTAGTCAGCTGTTGTTACCCGAATATTTAGCTAGTTAGCTTATTTTAGTTTTATTTAGTTAGCAGCTAGTTAGTAGTAGCGTAGTTAATCATGAACACTTGTATCAGAAAGCAAAATAAAGAACACTTACACATACATTTATTACCTTAAAAGTAAAATCAATCCTATAAATTCCGAGTGTGCCTTACAAATTAAAAGAGAGAGTTGCTATGCTACAAGAGTCAAGTACCTCAAGCCAATAGTCAATACGGTAGACTAGAAAGTATACGGTTAGCTTACGAATAATCTATCACTTGATACAGGTACAGGTAGAGGTTACATATAGTAAGTCGCTCGTTAACGGGCCGGTTATAATTGTATTTTGCTGGCAACCCAGACCACCGCAATACCTACCTATACCTGCTTATCGAATTAGTTTCAATTGTAATATACGCAGCGTTATTTAAAAAGTGTATTCTACCATTTGGACCTGCCCTTCATTAGCGCAGCTGTAATGTGAAGTCACAATTTCCATGTCATATTTTAGGAAAAAATATTTGCTCATAGAATCCCAATTGTCTTTTGCCGAGGGCAAATAAAAAAAAACATCTTAAAATTGTGTATTCACATTATCAGAAATGTGCTGGAGCAGCGCATAAGTTCAACCCAGGTAGTGACCCTTTCCGAATCATGTTATACTCGTATGTATTCCTTGCTCTTATCGTACAAATAGACTTTAATATACGTATAGATACTTATTATTGGGCTTTGGTTAGGCACTAGTTATTGATATCGTATGACAAAGTTACGGCTCGGTTAACGTTAAAGCTATACTTTAAGGTTTATAGTAAAGTCAATTGTAATGTAATCAACACTAGATTGAACCACAAGCAGAGAAAACAAAAAAGTTGAACAAGGGTTGCGCGATGTACTATTGTGTCTTGTTTACAAGCAGCTTAAGGATTTTCCCACTGATTATCCTACCCTATCCTACCCCCTGTGAAGGTAGTGTTGTTCAGGTAGCCGTTGTTCGCTCACAGCGGCTTCCATACTCGTCTTCAGGTCGATTTTATTCTTCGCTGCGTTGGCGAGGGCCTTCTGTATCGTGGTCGATGAGACGGTACGCAACTCAGTCGCGAGGCCCAGAGCTGCCCACACTCGGATAAAAGCCGTTGAACAGCCGCCATCTGCAAATGTGCAGATCAATAATCTATATTAAATAATAATCAACAGTATCTAGTTAGTCATTGTCAAACGTCAAACAATAATATAGCGAGAAACAGTATCTATTTATGTTGAGCTATTGTGCTAACGTTGAGAATAATGAAATAAAAATTTGAATATCATACACATTCTTCTGCCGTCATTTCAGTAGAAATTGTCACACAATGAGGAGAATTAGGTTGTCATACATTCCTTATTGGCACGCTTGGACTGATAGTGAATTAACAAATTATCTTCTCCTAATTCAGTGAAAACTAGCTATACACCTCAGATGTATAAGAAAATAAAACAAAACATGTTTTAATAAAGGTGCTGCTATTCGGGGTGATCACAAATTAAACAAATCAAATATCATAAAAATCGGCCTACCCGTGCTTGATTTATAAATGGTGTAACTCATACTACTTTGTTAACCGACTTCAAAAAGGAGGAGGTTCTCAATTCGGTTGTTTTTTAAATTTTATATATGGATATAGATACCCACCGTAAGTTCCATATTCGCCTGATTTGTAGTCGTAGGGGATCAGGTAATGGTAGTGCGGCCAGAATGTCTTGCTTATTATGAATACAGCGTTGGAATCAGGCGGAGATCTGTTCATAAAATAAATAATCACATAAGTACACAAAGAAATAATTATTTTTATTTCCTAAACGTTGAACCTATCATACTGTTAGCAGTAGCGATGATATACTCATCCCACTAATATTATAAATGCGAAAGTTTGGATGGATGGATGGATGTCTGTTACTCAATCATGCCAGAACGGCTGAACGGACCTGGATGAAATTTGTAACAGAGATAGATTATAGTCTGAAATAGCACAGGCTTTTTTTTGTTTTATTTTTTTGGGATACCTTAGTGTCGCAATAGTAACCTATCACAGTTTAAAGATTGATCCTTTGGTTCATCGGTGCTGAGGTTTAATCCTGCGGCTGTATCAAGCTTATAGTCCAAAAGCTGGAAGTATGTGCTGAGAATGACAAAAGCTATTCCTTTGATGATGCATGTGGGATGATATTTTAGTATAACGGTTTTACCATAGACGATAATAATGTGGATGTTTTTTTTTGTCTTTGGACTCTACTTACTTCTCGCCAGGCATCAGCCCCCAAACGCAAATAGCGCTCTCAATGAGCCACGTGGCGTGCAGTATGAGCTCGTAGCGCAAGAAACCGATCACGAACAAAGTGCTCAGCACTGAGTCATCCCAGTACTCCAGCGGCGCGTTCAGTGGCAACAGCAGAAATAGTACGGCGTAAAGGAACCAGTATACTCTGCAATAAAGGAGATGTTAAGGTTCCAATTATAGCAGTGATAGCCAAGTTGGTAGAACGCTTGCCTCGGTAACGAGGATTGCAGGTTCAAAGCCCGGCTCGCACCTCTGGCATTTCATGTGTATTTGGCCGTGTTTACTTATTTGGCTATGATCAAAGAGTAAAACCCAGCAATGTCATCAGTAAGCAGCTGCTTTCTTAAAGTACCAAATCGACTTTTTGATAGCCTTACGAAGCTGACTTACTTTTTTTGGAACATCACAACTGAATCATTCTCAAGGTCCGACATGTCAATGGAGTCCTTCAGCTTCTCCTGGTGCGGGCTGAGCTTGCGCAGGCGCGTGAGTATGTGCGTGTACATGAAGCCCTGGTTGTAGTCGTAAGGGTCGTCGGGAGTGGCGAAGTGTGCGTGGTGCATCCTGTGGCACTGCACCCAGTCGTATATAGAACCCTGGATGAAGAGTATAGGTGCAGGATTACATGTTTATTTGTCCTCAACTGTCAACGCCTCTGTAATGGTATAGGAAAATGACCCCTCTAAACTTGTATAAGGCACATCAATTGAGAGCTGATGAAAAAGTGTAGTATCAATGCGAAACCAGGGAATCGAGTACGAAGAACTTCATTCGCATTCGCCAGCGACAGCGACAGTAAATTGTTAGTTTCATATTGCCGACCTGATTAGCGCAATTGTTGACCCTGCTTTTAAGCCGAGGGTCCCGGGTTCGAATACTGGTAGGGACAAGCTTTGTGTGGTGAGCATGAATGTTTGTACCCGAGTTATAGATGTTTAATATCTATAAAGATACTAATATAAGTATTATATACTGAGTTCGCCCTCAGTCCATTGTATTTGTATTGTATTGTACCCATAATACAAGCGTTGCTTAGTATGGGACCGTATAGTTGGTGTGTTCGTCTGGCGATATAATTATTATATCCATGGCAATATAACATTAGCAGTCCATTCTCGTCGGCACTTCTCGTATGTTTATTACAAGAAAGTGCCCATGAAATGGCATCGGCGATACCGAATGAGATGAAAACAAATGAAAGTAAAATGCGTAAAGTGTGTGTGTGATGTTGAAACTCACAACGCCAGCTATAGTCTGGAACAGCATGAGCGCGACGCGCAGCCCCGTGCTCGCTGAGTAGCTCCGGTGCGCCCAGAGCCGATGTGCGCCGGTGGTCATGCCCAAGATCGCCACTGATGTTAGTACCACCACTAGAAGCAAACGGAAAATATTTAATCAATTGCCTTCGCTAGCATTCCAAACATACTCCACACAACACGTCTTTGTGTTGGATACCTTTAATTAATTACATGTCATAAAATATTTTGAATATCCCTAAATTGACAGGAGTGAGTGAACCATTCGTTATCGCCGATCGTGACAGCTAGCTTATTTGCGTCTGATTGGCTGATCGTTTAAGTTCTGGAGTGCTAGTGGCTGAAATGTTTTTGGGGAGCAAATAAATGACAGGTGCTGTTTACCTTTTATGGAAGGGATGCGACCTATTAATTTTATTCCGGGTCGCGGTCAACGCTGCATATTCAACCGAACGCTTATACATCGCACGACGTGACACACAACGCGAAGTGGATCGCACCGCGTCTCTCTAAACGAGACCTAAATTGTAACTACTCAATAATTGGATTTACTATAGTATTATTTATTAAATATTTCTGTGAAACTTACGTAACACCACTGTCATCCATTTCACGCTAAACAGCAGAAGCCACAGGCCATATAGCGAGAGCAGGTGCACATGAATGAAGAAGAGTACGGCGGGCCAGTTGGCCTCCCGACTCTTGCTCAGCTTGACTTCAGCCGACGCTGATCCCGACCCTGGTGTCCCCATTTCCTTGAGTTTCACCATAATATTTATCTGAAAAACATTTTTTTTCTAGTTTTGGAAGATCTTGCGGAATAACTATTCCGTTAAAGTTACCATGTCCGTTAAGGTTTTGGGGTCGAATCACCTTCGTCCGTAGGAGAATTAAATACCCTCGAGATACCCTACACGTGACCCTGGGTGGTGCCAACTAGGTGACAACTCTACTGGTGGTAGGCTTCGGCCGTGGTTAGTCACCACCCACTGAACAAAGCCATGTCGCCAAGCGGCCTAGCCGTGTTCCGGCATGATGTTCGGTGTTACCATTCATGGATGGCTGGTCAGATTAGTTGCGCTGCATGTGCCTAGTGAATATAGCGTCTCGATCTACTGCCGCCTTCCTACCTAGGCAAGTATGCTCCATCGTAGATCTCATCATTACTTACCATCAGGTGAGATCGAGATCAAATACTTGCTTATAATGTAATAATAATAAAAAAAACAACAACTGCCCCAATCGGAGTTTGGACTTCGATTGACACAATGAGCTGGTACAGGAACTGGTGCGGCAATACTTCATTGCAAAATATAAAAAAAATTAAGCGTGTTATGCCTAAGTAACAATTCATGATGGCCTGAAGGCGTGTTGCTAATTGTATACCTTTGAACACTTAGCCGATAATTATATAGAAACACAGGAGTCAAACACACTCTGTGTAAGACACACAGGGTGTGTTTGAGTCCTGTGTTAAACTTCTCAATCAATTTAAATACCGGTCGTTCTTCACGAATTATTTATTGCATGCAATGATTTTCTAAAAGCATCTAAAGTGTTAAGATCATTAGTTGCATGCTCTATTTTTAACCATTTGTAAATCCAGTCTTCGGTCTTACATCGTTCTATATTCAATCCACCCATTTTCAGAATTAAATTCAGAAAATTAAGCTTATTATTTCAGTGTGATTTATAAACTGGCGATGAGAAAACAATGGCTTTAGCTGTTTTGTTAATACTATGTCAGGCATTATAAATTTGACGGGCTAAAACAATTGTATGTTAATATGTACAACATTTCAAAAAACACTAAATTTAAATTGGAAATTAAACAGAATATAGTACGTGCGTGCTTTCAAAAATACTAAGCAGTTTCACCTGTTAGCTTTTACAAATACCTGCTGGAATTAGTAGGTGTGATCTTTTTCAACAATTGCGCCGTTTTAAACGTCATAGCGGACCCTAACTAACATGTTCGATGTACGAAAGGCATATACATACCGAACCACACAAATATTTATTCACACAAAAAACTTATTTATACATGCATATGCATTGTAACAAGGGTCGTGTCTGTATAATTAAATATTATTGAATAATAAGTCGTAAAGTTATTTACCTAACCACTACTATAAATAACGCCGAATTTTCGGAATCTGTATTCAACTGTTTTAACACGCATCACATTTTATGAACTCCTATTTACGTCGTACTAATAGATTCACACGAGATAGATACCTACTAATTATTAGGTGTTAACTATTGCTACTCGTAGTCATATGTCCAAAGTGCGATACACGAGTTTGGGCACAATTCAAAGTATTTTAACTTTTCAACGTTAGTTACGTGTATTCATTTTTCACTAAATAATTACAAATCAGCTAACGAGATTATTGTGTCGCGAATCTATTACTTCAATTTGTTATCAATCAATTGTTTCCTCTCGGCGGCACCGTAAATGCGTGGATATTAATTTAGGCTTTCACACATTGATATACGATTTAGGCTGTGTCCCCAGTAGGCAAACTGTTAGCGGCCGACTGAGTTTGCGGCGTATCGGTTTAGTACGCCCTTCCATATATTTGAAATGGAGTGTTCACAGCTAGATAATTTGCGCTCACTCTACGCAGTTTGCAGCGTTACGCGCGCCGACTGATTCCGTGAGCAGCCGGCTCACTCACAGCAAAACCGGTTCCAGTCGGCAGTGGCGATATGGTTGTTCGCCGGGCGTAGTGAGTCCGTTTGCCGCAAACTGTCATGTGGACAGTTGACAGTGAAAATTCAGTCGGTCGGTCGACCTAAATAAGCGGCTAACACATAACAGTTTGCTTGCGACGTACGCAAATTGATCTGAGTTTGCAGCTAACTCGAATTTCAGTTCGCCACAAATTTGCGGCTCACTCAGTCGGCCGCTGACAGTTTGTCGACTGGGGACACAGCCTAAAACCCCCAACGCAATGTGGGGTGTTATAACATTCACGTCTTTCATATCTGTGGTATTTAATCTTCCGAATGGTTAGATCGATTTAATGATTTTCGATAGCTCCTATACCTACTCCTAAGATAGTTCTAAGTGAATTTCGGCAACGTAATATTATATTACCTATGTATATTTATTTTATTTATTTATTTTCTTTGGGGCAACAAACAGATATACAATATAATATTAAAGTTGATTATTTTAACACTATTACATACTACTTATTATATACCCAACACCATTACCCACGAATTACACTTAAAAAATAAAATAAGACAAGATAACGCTACTAGCTATCAGTGAGTATATAAAAAAAAGAAAAAAATACGAAAGGTTCTACAGTTCTGCACATTAGGAATATTTAACTGTGTTTATTAAACTGTGGAATTAATGCAAATCAGCGTTGATTAAACGTTACGGGTCAGCAAAAATGCCCAAGTTCAAAGCTTCGCATTAATAATTTTACTAATTCAATGCACCGTGAATTTAACTCACAGTGGGCTATAGATATAAGTACGTAACGTGCCAATAAGTGTAAATATATGCATATTAATTTATATTCTCGATTATAATTTAATGAATATACATATATATTAATAATTTAAGTAAAAAGGGTTTATTTTAATGTTGGTAAGCAGATTGAGAAATTGTAAAAAATATACTTAAGCACTATAATCTATATCAATAAAAATGAAATGCTGTTCGTTGGTAAGCGCATCACTTGAGAATGGCTGGACCGATTTGGCATTTTTTTATGTTCGTAATAGTCCGAATAAATCCGGGACATGACAACTTCTGTAGAGTCGGCTAGTAATAAATATATAACTTATAGTAATGATATCTACCGAAATTTAAATATAATTACATAAGTACCTACTTAATAAATAATTGGAATCAATATTATAAGAAGTATCTGGATTTTTTATTCAATAATATCACGATACAAATTCACGTTACGAATTAGTCGTCATCAAATTAAAATAAATTAATTATATTAATACTCAATTTTAAATTTTCATTCGAAAACACAGAAATAATTACCTGAAAAATAATTGGTCACTGTAAAATAGAGGTAGAAAACTAACCGCACTTACCTATACTGATAAATATGTGTATAATAAATCAAATTAAACAGAAGTATTATAGCTGTTAGCAATTTTATTTACATAAATAAATCGCTGATACACAAAAAAGAAAATACCTTACCTGTCCGCAGCCAAACCGCCGTTTGAAGGCAACACCACGCAAACCCACAGTGACAAAGCAAATCGTACTCAAATCATTACACATTCACGAGCGCGATGACTAGGTACTCACTTTACAATACCTGCATACATTACTTCGTATTATATATAATTAAGAACCCATCTGGGCATCGCATCGCGCACTAAATAAAAAGGAAATAGCGTGCTTTTTATCGAAAAATCAAGAATTTATAACCGAAACTATTAATGCAAAACAATAATTATTTTTTAATTACCGAAATCTGTCTGACCAAAAAGTGTTAAAACAATAATGTTCCCAGGGTTTTTTTACATTTTTTGCTTTCAAGTTTTATGGATCTTAATGAGTATAATGCCTCTTAAGCCGGTTTCAGCTAGTTCCAATGCTTTTGGACTCTAAAACTTATGGATTCTATAATATTTAGTTTGGATCTAAATATCAAACTAAGTAAGTATAAGCCCACTTAGACGCTGGTTAGGACAGTTTTAGGACGGCGGCGCATTTTCTCTTTCACCGACGGAGGCAGGGGAACAAACATAGTCTAATATATTTTAAGAGGTCACTTAGGACAATATTTACCTATAATAAAATAATAAATTAACATTCTCAGATTATTCAATGAGCGACAATCGTATGGCGTGCTTACATATAACGTACGAGTATATATTTAATGTGTGACCCAGCTACTTTTTTTAAATATTTTACACCACATTTGACATACATACCGATCAAATAATACCATTATAATGGTGAACATCACACAAGCAGAAAAATACAACAAATAACAGATTCAGCTTCTGTATTGAAAATAATATCTACTAGTTCTCCTGACCGAATTTCGGTCACAGATTACAATCTCAACGGAGATTAGCCAACTACGCAGGAGATATTATAGTGCACATGTATGTACAAGCACAGGTAAATGATGACGACGCCTCTAAGCCGTTCTCTGATGCACTCTCTGTTTCCTTACCCTCATAGAGCGATGGGACGGCAATCCGACACGACCGGAGATAGATTACACGCAGGACAGACTGCTTTACGAGCTCTTTGAAGCACGAGCAAGTGATAATCATCCTTGAACATGGGATTAGCACTTGACATCCATAAATCCCATAGGTGCAAGCCGAGTTTGAACAAACGAAGCAACCTCATTTCAAAGGAGAGCGCTCTACCAGCATGGCTATCACAGCGTGCTATCGAAAATAATGTACCTACCTATTACTAAACGACGAAAGGATGTTCTAGTGGTACGCCGGTCGGGTCACTGCACTGGGTAGTCGCGGGTTTGATTCCCGGCTGGGTGAATTTCGGAATCACGGTTTACTGTTTCCCAATTTACGGTTAGCGTTAGCGTTGCTTAGTTTGGGGCCATACAGTTGGTGTGTTCGTCTGGCGATATCTATTTATATATTATTCAATAATACAATGACAGCTGGTAACGGTCTTATTATACTAACTTGTACGTACAGAAGATAGTGCAGCAAATGCAGACTCTTTGGGTGTTGTGAAACATTATTAGTGAATCAGGCGACGAGTATCGAATATCAGATTACTTTGTTTGGTCAGCGATTAAGGTCCTATCATATAATAATAGAATTAAGCTACGTAGTTGCATTGCTAAATGAAGCACTCTACTTTTATTCTATGAATTCACGATTTAAAAAGTAAGAAAAGTGGGATTTTGTTTTTTTTATTTCAAACTTTGCATTTATTATTTTTCACAGCTTTATTATAGATTATTGAACATGTATATAAGTGAAAATGTTTGCTAACGAACTTTAAATCGTTAAAGGTCCGTAATGGTCATTCGAAATTAAAAATGATACGAGAAACCAAAATACAATTTTCAAATACCTATCAATGAAACCTCACTTAGCATAGTTTGTCGACTTATTTTTTTTATTTTTTACAATATGGCGCCTGGTTGTCTTCATATGGAATTTTTGATTGCTATGATGTCTTTAGTGACACCCGCTAGACAAATCAATTGCCGTAAGAATAATCAAAATCGGCCCACGCGTTTGGTCTGTAGAGCATCACATAGGAACATACATACATAGACTGATTAACTAATCACTCCCCTTTGCGTCGCGCAGTCGGGTACAAATAATGCGAGTATATAGGAGAGTCGTGATAGTTCCGACTATAACATCAAGCCCACAACGAGTAGGGAGTTCCACTGCAGTTTACCCACATTTTGCTGACGGTATTTGGTCCCGTTGTAATACGGGATGAACTTCGAAATCAATCAAGAATAGCTAAGTGCCAACCTTATATAGTATGGTGTAAACCCCCTGAAATAGCCATATTGTGCTAATCTATCCCTTCTAAACTAAATATCAATGATTTTGGAATAATTTTCTTTGCTACTTGTCCCATTAAACCTTCGTCGTACCTAACTTTGAGATTCTCGCTAAACCAATGGAAAGTAGGTCGTTGACCTAGAATTCAGGGTACTCCCTGAACTACGTCCCTGAAGGGTTTTATGTGTCAATCGGTCAGTGAGTAAGTGAGTGAGTTTTAAGAAAGGCCACATATTTGTGTCAGAGGGAGTGAGTAAAGTTGATATGTTTACAGGACTAATGAGGTGTAAACATTCAACTTATTAAATATTGCTGTTGCTGTGTTGTGTGGTAGGAATATAAATAAAACAAATATAACAGTAAAAACATTTTATGGTATAAAGATATTTAAATCAATTTTAGATTATATTACATTCGTCTGAAAATGCTTTTTAATATTTTTAGTGGACAAAGTGTTTTATACAGGGAGTAACTGGTTTCGTAACAAAAACTGATACCATGGATTCGATTAATTGTTCTGAACCTCTGAATTTTACACTTTTTTTTTCAGTTTCTTTTAAATTGATTTCGGCATGAAATAATAATAGGGGTCTATCTCAAAGTGATAATAAATAAAAAAACATACTATTAATTTAGATCTAAAACTGCAAAGTAAATTAAAACTCGATACGCTTGAGTGTGCTCGTCATTAGCACGCGTCGGATATCGCAACGAGCGTTATGTTGTGATCGCGTTGTTTATGATACATTGTGCGCTCAAAAATGACAACATATGTAACCCATAACTTTCGACATAAATTAATTCTATAATTTGGTTTTAGGCATTAAGTGTACCCTTTATCCAAAATTTTCGTTATGATGCCCCTTACACCAATTACATAATTATTATTTTTATTTGATCAAACAAACGAACTTGTAACTAAAGTAGCCAATTCAGATTGATGCAACCGAACCTAAATTGGTTTAGTAGTATCGGAGTTTAGGCTGTACTGATGAGTTTAAAGACTATTTCGTTTTATCAGTTCAATATAATCTAATTTAAAGAAACCTTAACTTACTTATACCAAACCATTGAAATTCTTAGTTACTTTAAATTTCAGTCTTACGTTTTGGACTTAGTCGCAATTCGCATAATTCGAGATAAAACAATAACTATCGTCGTAAGTAAGTAGATACATTAATGTCTTATAGGAACTCACATATTCTATATACATATTTTGGTCCTACCTAGGTACATATAATAGCTAGGTACCGAAATACGTATATGCTTAAACATATTTTTAATTAATTTATTTTCTTCGGTCAGCTTACGGCTAATCTTACAAAGTAAATTTCAATTTTGGCCAAATACAGGTAAATTACAAGCTTACACATGTGAACAGAAAATATTATTATTTAGCTAATACATTTACAAATAAATATAACAGAAATGATCAGGATAATAGGGATGGCTCATTGGTCAACATACTTTCCCAGTGCGAGGGCTACTAGAAAATAGATCGATTAGTGGATACTGAGAGCTCTTGGCAAGTAGTATGTATATAAGAAGTGTTTTATTGTATAAATGGTTTAAACTATCTCTAATCTGTGGCTGAACCATCTTTGAATAACAACATGATTATCTAGTACTTACATAACATTTAGAGAATATTTTGTGTATTAATATTTTACCTAGTATTTTGAAATACATCCATCGAATATTTAAGTTAACACTCATTTACACCAATTATTACCTCCAAACATCTATTAATATTACACAATAATTGTGAAAGTAACGCTACGCAGCTGAAGTTAGTTCCAGAGGTCAGAGGGATTCCTCCGCCTGCTGAGATCTACTACTACTACTATCATTTTCAGCAATTGACCCCAGCAGGTGGCTAACATAAAATTAAAATTCTCAAAAAGGGCCTCAACGTTTGGAATCCATGTCCCCGCGCAAGCCTTCCAAAGATCCGGGTATAGCCCATGTGGAGAGAGACGTAATATAATTAGTAGGTTCCTGGATGAAGAAAACCTATTTATTGGTAAAGCAGCCACGCTGGCAACACATAGGTTTATACATCAAACATGAAAAATTCAAAACATAAAAAAAAATACCGCACGTAGATTAAGAAAGTAGATTAGTAATTTGGCAATTATAAAGATTTGAAAATGTATACCCATGAATTTTTGTTTATATACCAAATCCACACTAATGTCCGTTTGGTTTAAACTTATGTCTGATTAATAACCTAGATACCCGGCTCATGGCGCCCTCATATAGACCGTTCACGATAAGATGTCCCTTGCCTTGGGAACTGGGAACATTACGGCAGGGGACATCTTACAGTGAACGGTCTGTAGACGTAACTTTGCGAAATCTTTGTGCCCCTTACAATCTCTACCAAATATTCTTGATCGCCTTTCCAACTTTATTTACATCGTAAACATTCAAATTGACCGCTTCACGACGACTAGTTGTTTTCTAGTATCTCACGCCTATTTATCCGTATTCTTTTTCACGTTGTATGATCCTCAGTTTGATTTCTTTGAGATATTTCTCTGGCTCGTCATCCAGGTACTCGTTTCTGTCTTCCGAATTATTGGTGAAGATAGCGTCGGGAGTGATCGCGATGGTCTCGGTAGGCGAAAGTTGATCTGAGCAGCATACTGATGAGTTTTGTTTGTCATTGAGAATATTGCTTGGTCTTTCGACGGATGGGTATTTCGGTTGGCTCATTTCTTCGTTCAGCGCATGAGCTATGGAATGTCTGTTGCAGTTCCTACAGGTTTGGACGGGGGGAGTTGGTATGGTCTTTCCATTGTAGCACACGTGCATTGTCGGAATATTCCTCTCCCTGCTATCTTGCCTTCTTGTATGGTAGCGGAGGCTGCTGTCGTTTCGCAGTGAATTCCTTAGTGAATTACCTGTAATTACAACAAATAAAAACATGATTGAACACATTTTCACTTCACAATTGTGTTAAAACAATTATGGAAATTGAACTATGGAATAACAAAAGTTTCTTTTAACATGACAATTCAACCAAATTGTTACAATTAAAATTTCAGATGCAAAGTGAGATCTATAAATCACTATTGAAACAAAGTGGAATATGAGTCGGGAATATTAATAACTCGGGACCATAATGCCGGTTATTCCTTTTGAAATGAGTGCTTGGGGTTGGAATGGCCCTCATTTATATAAGTTTAAGTGCATTCTCAGACTGAGATACCGAGAAGATTTGTGGTCGGTATTATTTCGCATAATTTCGGTTGCTGCCAAATTTTATGATACTGACATTTAGCAAACTTTACAAAGTGTGTACAAAATTGATGTCTTCACTATTGTAAACGGCAGTTGGTAGTTGCAAGCTGGGAATATTATTACCATCTTGCACCTAGCACGACTCACAGACATTTACGGCTTTGTAGTAAGTTGTAGTAGTTGTTTGAATGAGAAATCTTGATTGAGCATAAAATACCGCAATGGGTACATAGATCTAAGAGACACTGACACCTGGATGGTATAATTTATGTATATATTTGATTGTGGCTTAGAATTTTGCGATATTTTATACGATTCATAAGTATTGTACTTAAGGGTTTACAGGAAAAAGATTCTATATTCTTAATTCATCCCGTGAGTATTCTGAACTGAAGGCTTCGCAATCGATTCCGTTAAGAAAAAAATAATACTTAGACCCCTAAGTTCAGGGTAGAATCTTACATCCCTTTATACACGTGACAGCCTTGAAAAGTTGTTGTCTGTCGTATACAGGATTATTCAGAACGGGTATACTTAGCCTTGAACCTGCGCTTCTTTAGCGTATTTGTAATCATTATGTGAAGTCAGAATTACATTTTTTATATAAAACTAGCTGCGCCCCGCGGTGTTACCCGCGATTAATGACAAACATCCATCCATCCAAACTTTCACATTTATAATATTAGTGGGACAATAAAATTGTTCAAAAAAAGTTTTGAGGTTATGTGAAAAAAGTGTAAATACATAAGGTGGAGGTCTCTTTATTACCTACAACTTTGTCATTTTTTTTTTTTCCGTAGGACTTGTAGTTTTGCCGGAAATCGAGATACACCGATTTTTACCCTTAAAAACTCACCCCCATCCACTACCCGACCTCCGATCGCCTGTTAATGATTTTTTCTTTCGTTTTTGTTATATTCTCGTCCTTTTTTAACGGGTTTCATCCTACTATTATTTTTTTTGGTTTCAAAAATTATTTAATATGGTCTATATCGAATTTGGAGTTGAGATAATGATTACAAGCACGGGTAAGGCTTAGTATACTCTTTCTGAATTAGCTTTTAAACGTGTTATAATATCGGTCAGGTACACTGAAACCTCGTAGGTAAAATTACTCTGTGTAGCTATGTATGCGGGGGAAAATATAAGCGCACGTTTCAAACACGTTTAATATATTTTATTAATATTCATGTTTGCCACATAAGCTTCCTGGAATTTATCTTTGTGGCATAAACTCCAGGATTTCTGGCGAATGTCTTGATATACTTTGGTAAATATAATAATAATAATCTAAAAACTCGATCACTTCAAAGAAGTTAGATACAACAGGATCGTTCAAATACAATAAATTATAGAATAAAGGATTAAATATTGTTATAATGTTTTAATTTGATATAAATAACTAAGACTTAGATTTAACATTAAAAAAAAAAAAAAAACAAATATGTCGGGTACGGGGCGAGGTTGCAGTGTTTTAAAATAATAAACTGTTTATGTTAAAAAGCCTAATTTAATGTTCAGTTCTGCAATGTTATGAAACTTATAAAGTGTTAAAATGTTCGGTACACTGTTAATCTAATGTTTAATATTAATGTTAGGATGCACCCGGTCGACGCGGTATCTCAATGTGCACTAAAGTTACATGTTACAATAATTAGGTAAAAGCGTCGCTCGTACGTAATTGCTGCTAACTAAGGTGTTCGGTAACAATACACCGAACAATGGGAATATGGCTGTACTAAGATGTATACTCCCTTCTCTTAATTGTTAACATATTTGAAAGGTACTCGAAATATTGTAATGTTTTATTAAACAGGCTAAATTAAATTGGAAATATGGTATATAATCGGATGATTTTGTAGATAGTATTTACCTGCGGTACTGAATTGAAATGAGATGGAAAAACACATTTCTGCAACTAGGACACACGCTCTACGTGCCAGCTGAATACATCAATTTGAATAGTTCACTTTTCACACAAAGTACTCGGGCACTTATCTACTGTAAGTTCAATATATTGCTCAATATTCTGTAGCACTTCTTGAGAATTCGATTATATAGCGGGAACTATATGTTCTAAGAGAATAGTAGCGGTAAAATATTTGAATTGCACAAGTTCAACTGAGGGCAGTGACTTGCCCATGAAATTTATGGTGAAAATGTGGCATCTACTCTTCTGTGGCAAATTTTCGTAATACGTTTACCGCAGTTATCGCATTCGGGCAGTCAAGTATACGTTCAACATAAGGGGTTAAATATTCGGAAAATTATGACCCTGAAGGCAAAATACACACTCTTGTAATTCTAGTTTCGTATTCTTTATAGTGCTGGAGATTTTGCGATGAGTGAGTTAGTCAGTTAGTGAATTTTGCTTTTGAATATGATGTCTCACAGCCGTTCTCGGCTAGAGTGACAGCTTTTGAATACAATATATAAAACAGATAACCTGAATTTTGAGTACCGCTGGATGTAGGGTGTCTGGCTAACGCCATGGCGGTGTACGAGGAGCGTTTGAGGGCTGTTCTGTCATCCGATCTGCAGCACACTTTGATTGTATTCTGAAACAGAACATTTGATCACTTTAATTACCTATGCGATGTCGAAATCCACACCAAAGAAAACTATGAAGCTTATACACAGCTTGGTTACCTAGATGAAGCGCCCGTGACGTCACAAGACATGGCTCGCACGCACTTTGACATGACCTTGAGCTAATTACACTCCCTTTATCGTGCGTTTAGTCCGATAAAACTCATAGGAACATCTGCATTTCTAAATTAAAAATATAAGCGATAGGAAAGTCAACGTGACTTTATTGAATTTACCTATCAAACCTATAAAAAACCGGATACTCAATGACTGCTCCTTTTGAAACGACATTTATCGTTGCAAGCTTGTATCCATACTGCTGCAAGACTGGTTTTTTTTACAATATTTCTATTACTGTTAGGTACGTATTTTTTTAAACAAGGTACTATGCGATTTAATTATATTCACGTCACAAAATAAACATTATATATGGTACCGCTATGACAAGCTATTAAGTTGATATATTTTTGATTTATTGACAGAAAAAAAGGAAGCATATTATTCCATCAAATAATTAATTGCTGACTAGATAATATAGATGCGATGAATATAAATTGCATAGGTTATCGAGAGTCTAAATAAAGACGGCCAATTTGTTTATTTATTTTAGGTTTTGGCGTGGGACGATCAAACTTGGAGCTTTGTGGAAGATTTCTCACCAGCAGTAGGTAGTAACTGTATTATTCGATTTAGTTTGATATTAGTGTTGGAATCATTTTCATTAAACACACGTATATTATGATCGGTTGAATGATTTACGTTTGATGATTTTTTTGCATTTACATTAAATTATAAATGATTCTTGCGATTAGGTATCGGAGAGCTTAGATTGGATCTATTCAGTGTTTACTGGTTTAAGCAGGTTGTAAAACATTTAGATTAATAGAAAATAATTTATCGCAGAGTTTCTTGTGGTATCGTTTTTCTCTACTATTCAGTGAATAATTAATTTATTCTGTGATACCGACCAGTTATTATTTAATAACTATTCATGTTAGTACCTAAGTAATATTTGTGTAAAGGTTTCGAAATAGATAGCAAAGTTTGACTGACAATACGCTGATAAGGCCATTTAATTTAATCATTGCAAAGCATTATTTATTAGACGGAGTAAAATTTATTTCAAGTAAATATATTTATAATTTTATGAAAAGCAATCTAACAGGGCTTTGAGTTTCAATCGACCACTTGTTGCTGATAAAAAAAGTTACCATGAAGGCATCTCTGAACTTGTTTGACATGATGTGGTAGAATATGGGGTTGATGCACGTCGACATGTAGTAGAATACTCCGGATATGTACGTGAGGAACGAGTACACAGACATAATGATCGGAGACTTGGGCAGGTGGTTTTCGGTAGAGCCGTAGATCGCGACCAGGCGCTGCGCGTGGAACGGCGCCCAGCAGACAAAGAAAGCCACCACTACTGCAACTGGAAACAAACAGATCACCTCAGAATCCTCGGTTCTTATATATTATTAAGAAAGAACACGTCAGTAAAATGTACGCCGAATACTCAAACACAACTTATATTTTTGTCGGTCTATATAACGCGTCAAACAAATTTCTCATAGAGATAAGATAGAGCCTAAAATATTGTTATATATCAGTAGCGTATGAATATTCGACCGTTTACACGGTCACGGTTCATTGAGAAGTATTTGTAA
The DNA here is from genome assembly GCA_905333125.1 of Pheosia tremula. NCBI lineage: Eukaryota > Metazoa > Arthropoda > Insecta > Lepidoptera > Notodontidae > Pheosia > Pheosia tremula. The sequence goes on along the minus strand of HG995404.1, from coordinate 3,880,540 downwards.
AAATCTATGGACTTTTTTATATAAATATAAATATGCATTACAGTTTTAATATTTCTCAGACATTTCAATTGTACTCCATAATATTTTTTTTGAAAAATGAATGGTGAAAATAAACCATCGTGATAATATTAAAATATATGCGTACGTTAATAACGTACGCATATATTTTAACAACTTTCAACTAATTGGATAAATGCCGTCGCGAAGTGCCCGTGAAATCTATTTATTTCCGCCAGAAGTGTAAGATGCAGTTTATTAATAAACTTAAACGTTTATTTTAGTGCACATGAATGGACCAAGTGTTATTTTCGTAATTTTCCACTGGAAAATTCGGTCGATTAACGTCCCAAGAATAGGTATTTAATCATAAGAGCTGCGTTATAATGCGTGTAGGCCATGCAGTACATTTGCAGCTAGATAACCGTTGATGTAAAAATTAAACCGAGATATTTGGACAAGACTGGCTCGGGTTCGCTCGCGAATACCAAACGAGGCATTTCAATGGACCTATTTAAATCATAAGAATCACTCTTACCTAACATTTTCACAACTCGCCGCGTCGACTGACTGTGCTTTGTTCGCATTCTGTCAGTGCAACGCATACTCCTTCTGATGTCTTTTTCGTTTTCCTTATTTATGGTCGTCTCCCTCAGTTTCAGGCCAATCAGAGAATACAACACGGTGATCATTACCATCGGCGCGAAGAAGAAGAAGAACGTTGACAGTTCGAAGGAATGTTCAATGATCGTGCGTGTTTGTAGGCACATCGTCGTTCCATTGAATAATCTGATCCCGAACTGGAGGGCTTGCGGGAGCGCCCACCCCAGCGCTACCACCCATAGTAATAGTATGTGCTTCGTCGCTCGGGACAGTTTCGACATTTGGTGCGTAACGAACGGGTAACAAATAGCTTGGTATCGCTCAACAGTGAACAACGTTATTGTCAACACGCTCGCGTTCGTCGATGCCTCGGCCGCCAACCCTCTTATCACACAAAACGTATGGCCAAACACATACGGCCACTTTGACCATATTGAATACATTTCTTGGGGCATACCACTTATAAGTAAAAGGAGATCCGATACAGCTAAGTTGAATAAATAGTAGTTTGTTGCGGTGTGCATGCATTTGTTTCGCACTATAACTAAACAAGTTAATATATTGCCAAGGAGCCCGGTTACAAAAATTATTGTGTAAATAATAGTTATCGGGAGGACGATGAGGAGCGAATCCCTTTGTGGACCGAAGCCAGTTATGTTGATGGGCGCAGTTGTATTGGTGACATCAGTTAGTGGGCTCATGTTGGTAGTTGAATCAGTTATATTTATGCAAGATTTACACCATGCTCATTCTCTTCTAGACGATCATCTGAAAATAAAAAAGACACTATACTTAAAAAAAGAGAAACGTTAATTATATGTTTCAGTCTCTTTACGGGTAAGTACATATAGTATTGACGGCCTGTTTAGCGTAGTTGGTAGTGACACTGCTTTCTGTGGCGAGGGTCCCGGTACGAATCCTGGTAGCGTCAAACTTTGTGTGATGAGCACGAATGTTTGTACCTAAGTCATGGATGTTTAATATCTATATAAGTAATATATACTGGGTTCGACCCTAAGTCCATTGTACGGTACCCGTAATTCAAGCGTTGCTTAGTGTGGGACCATATAGTTGGTGTGTTCGTCTGGCGATATTTATTGCGAGTAAAACCGTTATTTAGTTAGTAAACAAAGTAAACATTTCGTTTGTAGTTGCATAAACAAACCTATTTGAAATACAAGGAGATAGCAAATTATAATTGTAAATGTACAAGAATTGGAACAAACAGGATAATATTGGCGTACGGGGCTGTACTGTTTAGAAGTGTTATCTGCTATCGTATAAGTGATTGGATTACCTGTATTTTTTATTCTATGCCAATCCTAAGAACCTGATCGCTGGAATAATAAATTTGGTTTATCATATTCTACGGGAACGTGTCCATTTAGGGATTGTTAATAAATTACCTAACGCATTTAGATGGGTATTTGTTTTTATTAACGAGATAATAGGCATACCATGTCTGAGTTATTTATTCTCATAAATCTGATGTTTTTTTCTTAATAAGAATAATATATAATAATTTACATACTCGTTGAAAATATTAATTACAACGATTTCTATATCCAGGGAAGTAATTAAAAAAGAATAATAATTTAACCAAATTATTATTGCGCACCATTGCAAGACCTAAAGACTCTGTGAGCATTTTCTGTGTAGATCGAACAGCAAACAACAACTAAATATGACGGTACCCCAGTTCAAACTATTTCATCTAGGGCGCAACCACCTCAGTCCTCCCGTGAACATAGTTGCTGTAAAGCAGTCGTAACTTCGGGAACGTAAAAAACATAAAATAAACGCGATCAAATCCGTAAAATTAGTTTTTTTTCAACAAATTATTATTGTACCTAATTATCTAATATTGCTTTTTCTATCCCACTGGATATTTTATTAAGTTATTTAAAAGTCAGGGGACATTGAAATAGATTAATTCTCTCCGATGGTGAATATATCGGAGTATTCAATGGGGTATTTAGTATTTCTGTAAAACATCGTGTCTTTTCTGGTTATGATATAATAATTTGTATTTGCTACAATAAGTACCTACACAGTTAAGTATTAAGTGTAAATGTGTTTATTAAAAATGAATTTCTGGATAAAATAATACGAGAAGATAATACATTAAATGAACTATAAATTATATTATATATTTAGTATGAAACTTTGTTCATAGTTGTACCAGTCGCATTATTAATTTTCAGTTCTAAATAATTAAGTCATGCATGTGTGGTTGTTCTAGGTAAACTTTGATATTATGTTGTACTAGCTTTATCCGCGGCTCGGCCAACTTTTGCTTTTATGTAACTACAGAGTGCTTATATATCTAGTAAAGGAAACCCAAAACTAATCAGATGACTGTGCACTATTGAACTTGGAATCTCGTAAGTTATTTTATTAATAATTTTGCTTTCATGGATATGTTACTATAAAGGTACCCATTCCCGTAGTTTAGGCTCTACGCAATTCTGCCAATGTCGATGTAGTGGCGAAGACACGATAGAGATTGATTGGTCGGTTGTACTTCGAACTTATTAGTTTTTGTTGAGATTGGCCGGTTTTGAAAGTAGTTTAAAGTACTACCTGAAGGATATTGACAGGATTTCTCAATAAATAATTACGAGCTCTTGCACACACGATCGTTTATTCGAATGGAGAACAATAGACAGAAAACTACCCACTTATCATTATATATATTCTTATAAATACCTTACACCTCCACCCATATTTAAAACTAATTAATACTAAATTACCTTAATTTTATTTTATACAATATCAAGGTTAGGTTAGTTTATTGGGTAATAGGTGGTTTATTCACACCGAAATCTAACCACCGGTTTGCGTTCTCTTCTGGGGCGCTGCACGGGCGACGGAGAATAAGGTGGGGCTAAAGGTGGTGGGGGTGTGCTAAAGATCTCCTCTGTCTCTAACGCCACGGCCTGCTCACTACCCACTGCGCCACCTTCCTTTTGAATTACATCCTGATCCATCTCCGCTGTTTTGTTTGCGATGTTATTTTTCTGATCAACATCTGCTGAACACGTAACATCAGACATGCGCGCTCTACGTCTAACCTGATCAATATGCCTGGTATGTCGTCGACCACTATCTTCGCTTACCCGAATCTGACGCGATCCTTCCTTACCGACTATCAATCCCCTTTCCCATTTTTGTTGGCCTCTGTAGTCCCTAAACCAGATCGGCTCCCCTGCCTCAAACTCCCGTAACTTGCCCCCTGCATGCTCCACCTGGCGGCGCTGTGCCTCGCTTACACGGTCAGTAACGGCTCTCTCACTCCGTAATAAATCCAAACGGGATCGCAAGGGACGCTTTTGCAAAATATAGGCTGGCGTTTCGCCCGTCGTACTGTGTACTGAGTTCCTATAGGCCAATAAGAAGGTTTGTAAAGCCGTGTCCATATCTATACCGTCTGTAAATGCTTTATTAATCGCCTTCTTACACAACTTTACCGCGTTCTCAGCTGCGCCATTGGACGCTGGATGATATGCAGGAGAAAACGTTTGCCTGATACCGTTATGTCGAAGAAATTCCTTGAATTCGGTACTAGTGAATGGCGGCCCCTGATCTGAAACTAATTCTATGGGTAGACCAAACCTCGCGAACAAACTTCTCAAAATCTTAATAACGGCACTTGCAGTAGTACGTGCCATCTCAAAAACCTCTAACCATTTAGAAGTGGAGTCTATAATGACCAGGCAAGTAAGACCTCGTAGGGGACCTAAGAAATCGACATGCAATCGAGACCACGGCTGCGTGATGTATGGCCATGGCTGCGGCGGCGCGTGCGGCGGCGCTGGCAGCTCGAGCGCGCAGGTGGTACATCCGTGGCATATACTTTCAATATCAGCATCAATTTTTGGCCACCAAACATAACTACGTGCCGATGATTTAGTTTTCACAATCCCTAAGTGACTATTGTGTAATTGTTTAAGCACTATAGGTCGCAACGATAGCGGAATTATTATTCTATAACCCCACATTACACAGTTTCGTTCCGAATAAATCTCATTACGCCTTGCAAAGTAAGGGCGTAGGGTATCATCCATACATTGCGACGGCCAGCCCGTTTGCGTATACAGGAGTATTCTACTCAGTACTGTATCTGCTGCGGTTGCCTTCGTAACATCATTGTGTGTGACAGGTAAAAAATTCTCTGCGAAATTTAAATACGTAACCTCGGTTACCGAGCCTTCCGACTTACTGACTGACGGTAAGCGCGATAATGCATCCGCACTATTCTTAGCTGAAGGAACGTATTCGATATCGTAATTATATCCTGATAATAATACTCCCCACCTCTGCATACGACTCGCGGCCATCACTGGTATTCCCGCTTTACTACCAAATATTGCTGTCAACGGTTTATGGTCAGTCCGTAAAATAAACCGTCTACCATATAGATACTGGTGGAACTTCCTAATACTGTAAACTATAGCGAGTGCTTCCCGTTCGATCTGTGAATACGCCCGCTCCGTTTTAGTGAGGGACCTAGACGCGTACGCGATCGGTCGCTCCCCGGCCGATGTCGTATGTGAGATCACCGCGCCCACCCCTACACTGCTCGCGTCGGTGGTCAATATCAGTGGCAGCTCGGGAGCGTAGTGCGCTAGTACTTCACTCGAAACCAATAATCGCTTGACTTTGTTAAATACCTCATCACACTCCGTGCTCCATACGAAACGGACTCCGGCTCGCAACAAATTGTATAAGGGCGCTAAAATAGAACTAATGTTTTTCACAAACTTAGCATAATACATTACCATGCCCAAGAATGCTCTTAATTCGCTAACGTTTGTCGGGGCGGGAGTGTCTTTTATGGCTTTTACCTTGTCCGGACATGTATGTACACCATTTTTCGATATGACATACCCTAAATACGTTACCGACTTGGCAAGGAAATTGCATTTTTCTTTTTTAACTTTAAGACCATTCGATTTCAGTATATCAAAAACTTTACTTAAGTTATTCAAATGTGAAGCTGTATCCGGCCCACTTATAATGATATCATCAAGAAACACTCCAACGAACGGCACATTAACGAATAATTGTTCCAATTTCTTTTGGAAAATTCCTGGGCTCGAAGCTAGACCATAGACTAGTCTATTGTATCTAAACAAGCCCTTATGAGTGTTGATCACCGTATATTTACTACTATCGTCCAACTCAAACTGAGCATACGCCTGTGATAAGTCTACTTTTGAGAACCGTTCCCCACCGTGTAAGCGTGCCAGCAAGTCCTCAACCCTCGGTAGAGGATAGCGGTCGACCTCTAAAACTTTGTTTAAAGTCAATTTATAGTCTGCACATATTCTGATGTTACCGTCCTTCTTGATCACGGGTACAATGGGCGTGGCCCAATCAGAGCGGTCGACTGGAGTGAGTACGCCGTCGCGCACCAGCTGCTCCAGCGCGAGCTCAACCGGCTCGCGCAGCGCGTACGCCATCGGCCGCGCGCGCATGAACACCGGCCGCGCACCTTCGCGCAAGTGAATGCTGACCTTGCCACCCGTGAAGCGACCCAGACCATCCGCGAACACTTCACAGTATCTGGAGCTGAAATTTTGAAAATTAAAATTTTCGCTGGATACATTATTTAAATCGGCTCCGTTCATTGATATATCTATACCTAACTCCAGAATCCATTGTCTACCTAACAACGTAGTTTTTCCATTATCTATAACATATAAGTCTAAGTATTTACATTTATTTTTGTATTTAACGAGAGGTTTAATGACACCTAGTGGCCGAATAGTTTCACCAGTGTAATATCTAAGTACCAAGTTACATTTTAACAGCTCCATACCATGAAACAATTGTTTATAAACTTGATAACTCACACATGACACGGCACTACCGGTGTCACACTCCATCCTAACACTTCTATTGTCAATATCAAGCGTCAACACAATCGGTGGATACTTATCAAAAGACAATTGATTAAAATTGATTACCTCATCACTATCCGAACTTAACTCCGCTGTATTGGTAATGTAGTTGTGTTCAAAATTGTTCAATTTCGGGCATACCCGTCGCAAATGACCAATCTCGTTACAGACTCTGCACACATACCGCACGAACTTGCACGTTACCGAGTCGTGGTCTCCTCCGCACGCTCGACACTGGCGGCGCCGCGTCCAGCCCGGCTCGGCGCGAGCCGCTGTCTCCGTGCCGTGCCGCGACACGGTACGCGTGGCGCGCTTGCTGCCGCTCCCGGCCGCCGCCACCGTCGCCCGTTCGCCGTCTCGCACCGGCGGCCTCCACGCTCCCACCTTTTTGTGCCTCGCGATCACCTGGCAATCTGCCACTGCTGCTGCTCCCTTCCCATTTTTGTGCTCCACTAAAGCTGCATCCTTTTCGGCGGCCTCCATACTGAGCGCCAGACTACACGCCTTATTAAAATTTAAGTCGTCTTCGGCAAATAATCGCTGTCGTATCGATTCACAGGCCAACCCGCATACGAGTTGGTCTCGCAGACTTTCGTTCAAGCCTTGCCCAAATTCACACGTCCTGGACATCCTTCTCAACTCTGCGATATAGTCAGATATCTTCTCACCGTTGCTTTGATTTCTATGGTGAAACTTAAATCGTTCCGCTAGAATACTGGGGCGCGGTTGCAAATGTTTCTCCATAATACCCGTTAACTCACTAAACGTTTTGCTAATGGTTTTATCTGGGGTACATAAGTTCACCAGCAATTCGTAGCCTTTCGCTCCCATCACAGTCACTAAAGTTGGAACTTTGAGTTCGTCACTAATTTTATTAACCACAAAGTATTGTTCTAGACGTTCCACATACAGTCTCCAATTATCGGTTTCGATATCAAATTCGGAAATTTTGCCCACAGACATCTTACTTGGGTTTCTATTAATGATAACACGTGAATTCGTTCCGTTTCGTCGCCACTGAAGGATATTGACAGGATTTCTCAATAAATAATTACGAGCTCTTGCACACACGATCGTTTATTCGAATGGAGAACAATAGACAGAAAACTACCCACTTATCATTATATATATTCTTATAAATACCTTACACTACCTACCTAAAACAACACATAATAAATCATTCACACAGGATAGACGTCCCAAGCAAATACAATACCATACACAGTTGATAGTAAATTGTTCATGTTTGTATACCACGACAATAGGTACTTAGGAATTGTCAAAAGTATCACAAAATTATATCCGTGTTTATTTAGGTATGTTATGGTTTCCTTATAAATAACAATTATTGGTGAACTGATTATTCGTAATATTGTTTTTTTTAACAACTGACCAGTCTTAAACTACCTACCAGTAAATAAAAATATACGTTTCACATTATTTGCCATTATCCTAATGCCGGCTATATGACTCAATGGTATTTTTCTATAAAAGAAATAAAAGTAAATAATTTTCGTCTACTTGGGGAACATATTTTAGCACAAAGTTAGCCTATATGTCAGTCCAGATTATAAACAATCTCTGCGCCAAATTTCAATCAAAATTGTTCAGCCGTTCTTATGTGTTTCCCAAGTACAATACAACGAAACGAAAACACTCACATTCATATGATTACTTTAAATAAAATAATTGTAAATATGGAACAATTTTGATTGCATTTTAAAATATTACCGACCTTCATTATCAACTGGTCAGTGGAATTTAATGTCAAAGTCAAAGTCAAATCATTTATTTCATATAGGCCTAGGCCTGCAAGGCATACAAGGGCACTTACTTAATAGTCATACATTTTTATTTCTGTTCTACAACCGGATCAGGTGGGTTATTTTAAATAATTCGGAATCAACATCGGAAACGGATTTGAAACTTTCCGATGTTGATGTCACTCCCGACGAGCTTTCTGACGGAAACGTTTTGAAAAAAAAGATTTGGTATTGTCATCAAGATACATGGAAGATAATCAAATTTGGAAATTTTAATAGTGATTGCGGTAATCCAGTTCGGAAGTTTTCGATTCCGTTTCCAATATCGATTTCGAATGGTTTAAAATGACCCCTTAGATCGCGACCTCAACAGAGAAGATCCGGCAAGAAACTCAGCGGACTTGTCTTTTTTACAGTTTTATTTTCATCGCCAATAACCATATCATGCAAGTTACCAAAGTTTAATTAATTTCTTTAGCTCCAGTGTGTTACTCGTAATTGGTTTTCAAGGGGCCCACACTCTACACTTTGACATGTCATTGACGCTAAATATATGAGCGTTCAGTCCCAAGCTGCTTTATCATCAAAGTAATTAAAAATTATGTAGTAACCCTTTTGACAGAGTTTAATTTTGATTTTAATTTAAATGTATGGATACATGTAATGGATAGCTTTTAATCAGTGCGGCAATTTTGAATGTTGATTTCTTTCAACGATTAAAATTTATTGAACGTAGTGTTTGGATATACGAAGAGTTCAACAGAAAGGATTGGAAACTATTTACAATGTGTGTTCATTTCAGGAGTGCTAGCTTTTTAATTTAATTAAACACTCCACACGTAGGTATGCATAATTACTGCACTCACCCGAATTGCCTGCTCGCAGCTGTACGTCAAGTGGGAGATTATTCGTAAGCTAACCATATACTTTATAGTCTACTGCATTTGAACATTTTGTATGGAGAATTAAAAGTTTTAAATATCGTCCGCTAGAGGCGCTTTTAAATTTGTCACAAACGTTGTCTAAATACGGTAGATTATAAAGTATACAGTTAGATCCCACTTTACGTGTCGATTGTTTAAACTTGTCATTATCCTTTTGGATAATTCTGCTTATGCCGAGTAAGAAAGAGATTATATTTGTTTTTACATGTGTTACACATTTATAAACTGTTTTATGCGCGCTGTAAACAGTTTACTGCAATGTAATGTAACGTTACGATATCTCCCTGTCATCTTTATCGAGCGACACCCCCACCAGCGGGTTGTTCCGTTCTAACCCTATGTCGTCTAATACTGTCATTACTTTTTTCTTTATCAACCGATTTTTATTCATGTACTCAAACGATAGCAATAATTTGATTTAATCTTTTAAATTCATCCGGTGAGTATTCCTGACTCAACCGATTGCGAAGTTATCAACAAAAAAAATACCAAGACCTTTCAGTCGGTTAAGTTGGGAAAACTCACAGGATGAATTGAGCATACAAAAAATCAATCATTTCTATTGGCTGAGTGAAGAATAGGTTAAATTAAAAAAAATATATGATAGGTTGAGACGTCATCGGATGAAAACGGAACAACCCTCACCATCACACTACCCTATTTAGTATGATTTGCAAAGTAGACGTGTTCATTTCACTAATAGCATACAGCCTATTTTAAATAAATTGTATACTCAAGTTATGTTATCGTTCATATAGTTTTCGGGCATCTAATAAAATTAGTTAAGACTGGACAAATTGAAATGGTAAAACACCGCAACAAAAAAAGCAATAAAACACAGCCAGCCTCGTCACGCATGATTGCCATTAAATGACAGTTGTAAAAGTAATTAATAGCTACAAAAAATAAAAAGAGAAAAGTTACCTACAAAATTAGAAATTAATTCCAATAGGTTAAAAGTACCTTATAGAAGTTTTTGATTTACCAACTTTTCTTCTACTTGATTAGATACTACCTATTGTCCCAGTTTATAAGATTTTTATTTGCCTTTATAAGTTTTGTAATAAAACGAATTTTAAGAATTTTATCGCGTTTTTATTTTGATTTTACGTTCCCGACGTTTCGGCTGATTTACAGCAACCATGGTCAGGGGAGGACTGAGGTGGTTGACTTACTGGTGTCATAGTTTGAGACGTCCTTAAAATAATAGTTTTATTTGAATGTGTAGTATTCGCGTAAATATAAGAAATTTGTAAGTTTTATTAAAAGTAATGTATATTATGAGAATGCTTAAAAAGGTTTTCACAAAATGGCGAATTCGGTTCGGTGGCTATTGATTGCGTACTTAATTATTATCTACAAGAGTGGCAGTGCGCACACACAAGTTTATTAACTATCCATCGTTCTATCCAAACTTCGTACCACCTCGTAGTAAAATATATCAGAAAATTAATAAACATATGTAATATTATTATTTTATTTGTTTTTTTTTTGGGACATACGTATTAAAAATTTTAAGATTATAATAATCGGCCTACCCGTTCTTGAGTTATAAATGGTCTAACTAACACGAATTTGTTATATTTATATGTTTTAAATATATATCTGTATAAGATTAATTTAATGGCACGGGATTCCCCGGCGTATTGTGCCGTCAGTCGTTACTGCAATCAAGTGTATCCGCATTAATACTAGTATAATTATTAGTCTGTCCCATAATGATACAATAATTACGTCACTGAAACCAGTTATATCGCGAACTATGGAAACCTCGGTCCTTATACCTAATATGTTTATTTTCTTTGCATAACCTCTTTTAATTCACATAGCAAATCACCAATCACAATCACGGTTTTTGCGGAAAATTTAACGGAATTTAGTAGTGCATAAAATCATACCAAATGTAGTGGCGATATATAATCTTGTAGCGTAAGAATGTGTTTTGTTTTGATGATAGCCTAAGGGTTTATATCAGGCGTTTTGGTAGCTGGTCCCGGGTTCAATTCTCGAGTAGTGCAATTTATATTGGCTTAATGTGGTGAAGAACAGTCCACTTCTGACATTCTGTCGTTTTTAACGCAGGCTGTCTCAATAAATATTTTAATATGTGTGACATTTATTTCGTACTAATCCTGTTTACGACGTTATATTACTACAAACTCGCTTTAATAGTAATATTTTTTTATTGAATTTTAGGGTTTTTTTTCAGACATGTTTCTTGCCTTATTTGTGAACACCGTCAAAACATACGTGGGAAAGGTAAGTCTGAGGAAAACTTTAAGGTAATTTCCACTTGTGGAGAGTTATTTCGGCCTGACCCACCGAACCGATCCCTGGACAAATCGTAAACAACAAATCCGGTCGGAACTCTTGGCTCAAGGTTCGAATTCCTTAGGAGGGCCCGACGAAATGTCGAGTGCTCAAGTGGTAGAACATACTGTATGAAGCTATTTATGTATATTCGAAACTTTTTTTATTGGCTCCGACAAGTCGTGTCAAGTATTAATATAGACGTCGATTATCTTCCCAATAGTAAAAGCGTGATGATATATTTTAAGTGTTACCAAACGCTATCAAATTGTGGGATCCTTATTTAAATTGAACATTAGTATTGCTTGAGCAAACACACAAAAAGAGCGACGTCGCTAGTGAAGTGTATTCGATTAGAAACAACTAAATAGCTATTTAACAGTTCTTTTCATTTACAACTATTTCGATAGGCAACATTGACACTAATTATAATGTTCTATATAAATTTAGAAGAAAATGTTGTGTGGCAGTAAATGCGTCATGTTTAGGCGTGACGCAAGAGGTTTCATTGTTTCACGCATTCGGTTTAAGTACGCACCGAAGTGTCTGCGTGATTGTACAACAAAGCGTGTCATGGAGCACGCTGTGTGTGGAATTTAAGTCAAATTCGTGCGGGATTTTAACGCGCCGAAGTCATGATCCAATACACGTGTTGAAAACACGTGCGCAGAAAACTCACGGAAAAACGGAATAGATAAAAATACAATTAAAGTAGCTCATTACTGTAGTCACATGTCTATTTTCTTTTTAATTTCGTTTCGATACATACATGTACATAAATAACTCAGTTACCGTGCAAGTATTGGTTTAAAAAAAATATTTCAACTTTATGCGTCAAAATTAATTAAACTCTCAAATTATGGTTACGTTAGAATTAAAAGAGTAATGAGGCATGACTACTCTTGTATTTATTGGCTTATTTGATTTTGGAGTGCGTAGGAAAATGGATTCTATTAACAGTAAATATTTTCAATGTTTCATTAGCTATCCTGCAGGCTGTAGGTTGTAACGGTTTAAAACGGGGCTTTGAAGTATAGTATCCGAGCGATATAATATAACAAGTTGTTGTAGAGCGACGTCTCTATCACTTATACCTCCGACCAATAGTATCTAGAGCCGATGGGTTATATTTATGGCTGGGTACTATTCTGCGTAATCTCTTCATACAACTGCTTTTGCTTCGAACAGTCCAAGTTAAAGGTGCTATTTCATTTAGGCGCTACACTATGCGCACGTTGAGTTAACTTCGCTTTGTATGAATGGTTCTCCTGTAACGCACCATTATGTTCGCAAGGATATGTGATCGGTGACGTCATTGAAACACGCGTGTTTTGTTCGGATACATGGTTCCCGCAGCTCAACGCTGCGAATGCTGTAACAGCGGCGCACAGTCCCCGTTCCAGAGGGCATATATGCATGTATCTTATTACGTGGTTCAGCAGTCATGCTGCACTACAGCTGGCTACAGTAAACATACACACACGCAGCCTGACAAATTAAGCCACGCAACTAAAATGCGCCGCGGGCCCGTTATCTTATGCGCAGCAATGGGACAGCGCCTTTAAACCACGGTTCGTAGTTTCGATATTCGTAAGTCAACCCTTATCAGAGATGATAACAACAATTATAGAAGACAATCTAGGAATAATTGAACGATCAAAGCGAAATAACGATAGGCACCTCGAATCCGTGATAAATGATATCCAGAAACAAGTAATTCTATCTACATGGCAGTAAGTAATTATTTTTCCTAGAAAGTTGTAGGTACAGCTGTAAATTAATTTTTGCCTATTATTTGGTGAACTCGAAGGCGGCGGCCGGTCGGGCATGAGATGACATTTAATTACTGAAACAATCACGTCGAGATTGATATGGGCGCCATTGTCAGCGGCGGCTGCGATGACCTAGCGTTACGTTACTAAACTCTAACCATCTTTATATTAGTTTGATAGATATATAATTTCCAAAAAAATAATTATATGTAGCTAGAAAAGATTTTTTTGTAGATGCTTAGTTTTTATACTGCTATAGAATTTTAACTATATTTATTTAGAAAGATTACTAAGAGCAGGTACTTAAAAGGGTTTCTAAACGGTCGAATCAACCGCGCCCGTCTGAGAGAAATATACCAATTAGATAAAAAGAGATAATGTCGTCGTACGTCTCATTTTTTGTATTGCTTTGTAAATGATTAGAAGCCAGTAGGTTACAAGCATCATTCAAATTTGGGATACGTGGAGGGTCGTGATGTGTGAAGGTCATTGATTGGTCGTATCTGAGTCATCCGATCTCGGTATACCGAGGTTTCGAAATACGTAGATCCCGCATGACTTTCTAATCCAGTGCGGGATCTGCGGGATATGCGGGATTAAAGAGCGGTATAAATATGTCCTTCTGTAGGCGCTAGCACATCTGTAACGTTTCATTAAATCGTCCTTATACAATGAACATACACGCACAGGCTGGCCCACACCAAGGCATTTATCTATACATCTGCGGGAGCTCGCGGGATCAAAAATCATCGTTCCTGCGAATTCCGAGATTACAAATAACCTGCCGTATTGGGTGCCCTTATCCCAACAATCTTGTAGAATATTTTATATTAAGTAATCAATAGGATGACTAGTTAGTATTATGTAACATAATAACAACAAAGTTATTACCCCTGAGAGTTCAATTCAATGTTATTATTGTCCTGATCATTGGAGCTGATATTCTTAAGAATTTTATCCGACGTCTGAATATATATATCGTTGGGAATTACACTAGGTTCCCATGAATCAATTGGTAGCCAAATAGATTTCTAGAAATATTAACTATAAAGCAGCAAGAATACAATACCGCAAGCGTATTACTAAGTACCTACTATTGTCTTACATTGTTTTCATAAGATGTGTACCTATAGCATTATATTGTTTGAGATATTTGTCGTGGGTGGAGGTGACAAATATAACCCGTAATGAAAAGGGTCGCCTGCCGAGTAAAATTGAATTAATTTCAATCAACACAAGAGCGATTTGGCTATTAATGAATCGGATAACCTGAAACTAATTAAAACTTGGTACTCTAGATACTCGGCCATTAATATAACAGATCGGATTTAGAAATAGACTATAAATATTGTATGAATGACAGAGTATTAATGACAGTAGGTATACATAGGTTCTGTAGCTAACCCTTTTTATTTCTGAGAACTCTGCCAATTATGTTTTCTATAGAAAGACAACAAAGTTACTACAGCCCGCCCACGTACGCGTCAAGGCCGAAAAGTAGCCTTTATTATATCCCAGATTACAAACAAATATTATGCCATAATTGAAACCCGTTCAGCTATTTTTGAGTGCTCCTAGAAAGCAAACACCCTATCATATTTACGTATAGATGCTACAAATTGGATTAAAATTAAATTAGATTGTATGTAAGATATACTTGGCTACCTTGGTTTGTTACTGTAACCCCTAACAACAATTATACACTAATTTTACCTCACATATTTATAAGCATATAGGTACTATCGGAAGCTCTACCGTCTCGGAGTCATTACTGTCTCAAAAATTACCTTAAGGTCATTTTCACATAGCAATACTTAGCTTTAGGACGCTCTACACCTGATCCTAACCATTCCTGTTGTAATTTTCGGGTGAAATCGGATAATGTGTAAGGAAATCGGACGTCCTAAATTAGGATTAAGGACGTCCGATTGCTCTACATAATATCTGATTTCACTTAAGATACGGTCGGTTAGGATCGGCAGGTGTGGAGCGTGCTTGTAGCTTACAACGGCCCTGTATCTGTGCCGGTCAAATGAACTACACAAAACGTATCTAGTGTATGTAGTAAACGTGGATATATATATATGTGCAAGATTTCCATCGCAGTTCAATACGCGACCTTAATTCAATTATTCTAGCTATCTCAGAGATTTTGATGGAATCGATTACCTGATACAGGCTAATGTAATTGCTTCAGACATAATAATCATGTTATCAACCCATCACATGGTCGGCTCAGGATTTAATTTACAATAGAATCTATAGTCGCGTAACTTATTGCGTAATTTCGACGACCTCTCAGTTGGTAGTGACCTTGATCTCTACGCTTGGGTTTCTGGGTTGGAATCCTGGTATGGACAAACTTTCAAGACCGACAAGCATTCGGCGCCGGTCGACGAATCGCAACTGTTAGTTTCATATTGACGACCCGATTAGCGCAGTTGGTAGTGACCCTGCTTTTTACGGCGAGGGTCCCGGGTTCGAATACTGGTAGGGACAAGCTTTGTGTGATGAGCATGAGTGTTTGTACTCAAGTTATGGATGTTCAATATCTATTTAAGTATTATATACTGGGTTCGCCCTCAGTCCGTGGTATGTTACCCGTAATACAAGCGTTGCTTAGTATGGGACGGTATAGTTAGTGTGTTCGTCTGGCGATAAATAAAATCTATAAGATTTTGCGAGTTATATCGTAGTCATGAGGCATAATAATATACAGTGACCGTATATTTCTCTGGGTTCATGTAAGTCTCCACCTATGTTTAGTTACCTAGCAGCCTTCAATAGAAAATATTTCAAGATATGTATCTCGTAATTGCCTTAGGTAGGTACACAGGCAGTATGCATGTGGCATTAATTAAATATAATATGTACAATGTATATAATTATTTGTGATTATAAGTATAATAATTCTCGCTTCCTGCACACATCTGTTTCTATAAGTGTTAAATATTCATTATCTATGAGAATAACATTGTATAATAAGTTGCTATTATTAAATACCTTTTAGATTTTACATAACTCCTAGTACGTTACCTAACATTAAAAAAGGAGATTATTTCCAATAAGGACGATGGTTCTATTTTTATTGAAAAATTTAGTGATTTTCGTATTAATTCTAAACAAAATCATGAATGTATTGTCTAATGGCGTCACTTCCATAAGTGAGCACGGGTGCGACGGAGAAAGAGCACAGCCCCTTTCTCACCCCATTATAGTCGTTTACAAACAGGTCGAAAATTATATGTGTAACATGTTTGGAGAATTATTTTACAATAATTGTTCGTGAAATTTGTGGTGTTGGATCGTGATGCCGGGAAACCTTGTCTTTCGGCGACATTCGTTTTATAGTCTATAAAAAGTAATGGCTTTTAGAATAGCGACGCACTGGGTCAACTGAGGGATGTTTTTTCGTAGGCTTAACTATGAAAATGTTGTCAGATATGGCGTTGCGTCATGCTGGCCTGTTATCTATACATCTATACATATAAATAAAATTGGAGTGTCTGTTTGTAATAATAAAATAACCGCTTTTTACTAAGTGCATTTGGATGTATACACGGTACCTATACCGAAACAACATTTTTTACAATTTTTGTCTGTCTGTCTGTCTGTCCGTCTGTCTGTCTGTCTGTCTGTCTGTCTGTCTGTCCGTCTGTCTGTCTGTCTGTCTGTCTGTCTGTCTGTCTGTTTGTTCCGGGTAATCTCTGAAATGGCTGGACCGATTTTGACGGGACTTTCACTGGCAGATAGCTGATGTAACAAGGAGTAACTTAGGCTACTTTTATTTTAGAAAAAACATAGGATCTCACGAAAAAAATTAAAACCAATGTTACAGCGTTGCGCCTGATTAAGTTTGATAGCAACAACCTGAAATGCGTCCCGCGGGCTCAGAAAGCGCGATCAGGCTGTTGCCAACGGTTGTGTCTTTGTTAAATACCACGCAAACGAAGTCGCGGGTAACAGCTAGTAGTAAATATAATTTTGTTTTTATAAGTAGTAAGTACTTACTTATAGATATTATATGATACTTTTTATTTGTCTAGACTAGACGTTGACAGTACCTATTAAGATTACTATAACAACAAAGCAGATTAACTTGTTAATTCAAAGAACATTTTCAATTTATCAAAATAAATTAAGTAGGTAGATATTAATCTGACGTCTAATACTCCACCATCTCTTAGCATTAGAAAATAGGATTTTAACCATCATTATTATCATTATATCCAGAATTCGATTATAGTCTTTGAAGCAACGACATCTTACATGGAGAAATTACATAATTTTGTGATATTTTTGGCAATTCATGAGCAGCTGTTGCTGTCAGCTGAGAATTCAACCGTCGCTCCCGTGTCTTAAAGTCGAGAATTTTGATAACTTCACCTGCGAGGCTTAAGTGTTAACACAAAACTGATACAACATAGATTGTTGAGAATCTGGAGTAAAATCTGTAGCTCTATAATAGTACTATTTGGCTTGCGTAATAACTACCATAGAGTTATAAGTTGATTAGGTTATTAATTTTTACATCTATTCTTATTGTATATTTAACCAACGAATGAAAAGGAGGAGGTAATCAATTCGAAAAGGACATAATTTTTTTCTGTTTGAACACTCATAACTTTTTAGTGGATGATCCGATTTCCACGATCCTTTTTTTAATTGAATAGAATATTCCTCAACTTAAGCCCCATTAAAATCTCAATGAGATTGGTTCAGTAGTTATATTTAAGAAATTACTAATACATATAATTTTTATAATTAAAATAATAAAATCAGTTGGGGTGTATCAAGTATTACATTATTTCAAAAAAACGTTATAGATATAAATATAAAAGATATAAAATGTTCCCGTTTTATGATATCTTCAAGGGAACCTCCATGTCGATGTGGGTCAATGGCAGGCTGTTAATATCATGATAAAATATGTCGATCATGAAGACGAGAATTCGTCAGCAATAAAAAAATATTCTCCGGTCGTTGTGTGCATACCATTTTACATATTAATAATTAAGTTATATTAAAGATATTATGTTTAAGCTATGGTATGACAAAAATTGTGTAAAATATTTTTAAAAAGATGTATCAATAAATGGATGACAATCATATATAAAACTAGCTGTTACCCGCGACTTCGTCCGCGTGGTATTTAACAAAGACACAACCGTTGGCAACAGCCTGCTCGCGAGTTCTGAGCCCGCGGGACGCATTTCAGGTTGTTGCTATCAAACTTAATCAGGCGCAACGCTGCAACATTGGTTTTAATTTTTTTTCATGAGATCCTATGTTTTTTTCTAAAATAAAAGTAGCCTAAGTTACTTCTTGTTACATCAGCTATCTGCCAGTGAAAGTCCCGTCAACATCGGTCCAGCCATTTCAGAGATTACCCGGAACAAACAGACAGACAGACAG
The DNA here is from genome assembly GCA_905333125.1 of Pheosia tremula. NCBI lineage: Eukaryota > Metazoa > Arthropoda > Insecta > Lepidoptera > Notodontidae > Pheosia > Pheosia tremula. The sequence continues at coordinate 3,861,830 of HG995404.1, read as the reverse complement.
ACAAAAATTGTAAAAATGTTGTTTTGGTATAGGTATCGTGTATACATCCAAATGCACTTAGTATAAAGCGGTTATTATAATATTACAAACATGCACTCCAATTTTATTTATATGTATACATGTATAGATAATGGCGTAAATGATGTTTGTATTTTTTTTAATAAGGCGTACCAGTAGCGTTTGGCCATGCGCTAAGTACTTACGTCATGTAATTTTATAAAAGTTTAATAATTTGATTGATTTATTTGGAAATGTTATCTTTATATATACTGTTGGCCTTATTCAAATATTTCACACTACTATTGTTACACTTTATATAAAAATACAATCTTGTATAAGTTAGTTTTTTTGCTCAAAGTCTCGATTCTAAGTAAAATTTACAATCAGACGCTGCGAAGCCTCCAACCTTCTTTTCTTTGCGTTCACCACTTTGTTAGAGTAGGGGGTTTAATTAGTCCTCGCCAGAAGCCACCATGTGCAAGCATGGAATTGTTTTTTTTGCTTCCATCGACGTAACACGAAGAGAAAGATCCAAAACAATTGTAAGAAGGATCGTATTACAATACTCCCGCACACACACACACGCAAACCTGGATAATTGTGCTTAGTTCGTAAAATGTATAAGTACCTATTATTATTATCCGCTGGAAGCATAGCAGTGCCTTCGCCGAGTCGAATAAATTTATCGAACCGGTTATACTAACTAACCAAAAACTAATTAGGCAGGTACCCATTACAGTATATTTTTATTAAAATATGTATTCGGACGTCATAATTTTTTTATAGTTGATTGGTGTTTCTATTTATGTATAGTGTTCTATCAAATATTGAAATACACAAAAATTACCCATTAATATTTAAAAAAAAAAGAATAAGGTGGTGACCGCCTCTTGTATCTATACTAATATTATAAATGTGAAAGTTTGGATGGATGGATACATGGATGGATGTTTGTTACTCTTTCACGCCCGAACGGCTGAACGAATCTGGGTGAAATTTGGCACAGAGATAGATTATAGTCTGGAATAGCACATAGGCTTTTTATCCCGGTAAAATGTATGGTTCCCGTGCGATAAATGTTTTAATTTTTCATACTTTTTATCGCGGGTAACACCGCCGGGCGCAGCTAGTGTAGATATATTTCTTTGGTTCTGTTTAATTTACATGGTTTCGTTACGCAATTTAAATGTATAGTCTTTTGAAGGTTTTCTAAAATACAACAAAAAAATAATGTGCGTCTCTACACATTTAACTATTACAAAAAAAACAATGATTAGAATTAATTATGATAACTCGTATTGTATACTTAGGTTGTTTTTGGCACCTGTCGAGGACTGAGTAAACGTGTGTGGTTCAAATATTATCAACACTCAATGTAATGTGTGCCAAATCTTAACAACTCACAATAATAGGTAGACAATAATAGGTGATTAATTATTCCTTAACTGCCTTGAAACTTGTAATGCCAGCTCGTTTGTAATTATTATTTCTTTTATATTTTTAACAAAACAGTGAATGTGTTGAATTGTAATGTTATCACGCTCATTATCTTCCAACTGGAGGAGTTATAAGAATTGGAAGTGATATGTTTTGGGATTCTCGATATTAGGGTTACGACAAACGAGCGTATTTTGGTTTTCGTCAATGAATCGGTGTCATTTCAAATGTCTGCCTTGTGCTAACGACAATGGAGTCTAAACTTCGTATAGCACGACTCAAGAAACGCGACTCACAACAAAAAAACAATGCACGTTTGACCGCATCCTTACTATGCAGATAGATATGATGAATATACCCACGTTTCTATAAATCAATAAGTGCGATCGATGATGAATTATGTACCTGTGGAATTGATCAAACATGTATGAGTATGACATAACTCACAGAATCATCAGCTTATGATCATGTTGGTGTATATTCTAATGGTAAGTACTTGTAAGTAATGGATTACCTAATTAATAAAATCTAAAAAAAAACTATTTATATATTTTATTAGTATTATATCAGTATTATATCAGCTAAAAAATATTATTTTTGTCTTGGCGGCATCGCTGCCGTGCCGCCAGGGCTTACTCGTTCAATTTGTTATAACGATCGTAAAATTACCCACATCAATAGGTGATTCAATTAGTTGATTATAAAATAAAAACAATTAAAAAGTAATCTCGCAAGACGGATCTCCCCGCGATGTGGCATTCTTCTCAGTAATATAGCCAGAGAATTATAGTAATTTCCTTGCAAATAAAACCAACTACCTACTGTGTTTATTTCCTGCCTCTATTTTATTTATGCTACAAGGAATAGAATTTTTACGTTATTACATAACGAAGGCGTTCATAGTAATTACAGGTATCATTTATGTTTGATTATGTTGTGGTATGCTCCCGGCTCTATAATTATTTTTCTTGTTAAGCATGCCGTCCATAACAGTCGTCGAATCGAGACGCAATCATTCCAATTCGATTCGGGGCGGACCGCGTCCCTAAAGCACGTAGTTTTATAGTAATTATATAGGAAAACTAGTTTTAATCTATAATTTTATAGACAATTGTTTTGTATTAAAGGGCTCTAATTGCGCAAGTGGGACTAGACGCTAATGTAACTATGGTGTTAATATGGGGAGGCTGCGGGAGACTTTACCTCGGGCGGTCGGCCATTAAAAAAATCACCACCTGCCGTAGATAGTAATTTGCATATACTATTTATGGCACATGTCCCAACACTTCCCGATAGTCCCATTCTCAGTGCATGTAAACTTCATTAAATATCCAGTTTTCCTTTCCACGCAATATTGCTTGCAACTGCTGTGGTCAATTCACTGCATATAATGTCTTATCGCTTGCAGCAGTGGAACCCAACAAGTGCCTTACATAATATTAAAAGGATTACCTCTGCATGTTCGACCAAGTCCCCGTGTAAGCCTTTGGAAGGATCGGGCTTAGCCCGAAACCTAACAATGAAAGATAAATCACTTCATGGAAATTCATTTGAAACCGGCTATTACAATTATTTGACCCGGAGCTAACTATGGTTATAGTGCTGATTCTTCAAAACTTTGGCTGCCGATTGGTGATCAAATTGCTTATTCTTAAAATATATGTGGATACCTATTCGTTGCAATAATTTATTGTGAACCTACAGCGTTCAAATAACAAACGATTTTTGTTTAGAATAAGCAAATAATCTATCTATTAAGCATACATGATTGTAAACTATAAAATTATGCTATGCATTTACATTTTACAGAGTCTTGTAAGGAAGGTTTCTTTTAAAAATAAACATTTGAGCATAAAAACGATTTAAAAGCTATTATGAGGAACAACATTTTTAACCTAAAGAAACAGTTACTAACCTACAATTATTTCCATCGTTACACGTGCAAGTAATCTGAATTAGGTATATTCCCGCGGCAGTAACCTCATGTATCGTTTAGCATTTAATTTGCATGCCATTAGGCACATTATGCAATCGCTACATATGAACTTTTCTTCCGATACTTATTAATTATACTAGACACAGCGAGCTTAAATCCTAGCCAAGTTAGACTGTAGAGATAAATAATAAGTGCATGTGCATGCAGTACATACATTGTTCGACGTTTGTTTGTATTTTCTGTGTGTGAAGTTCGTGGGCGAATTAAATACAGAATAATTATCGCTCGATATAGGTATAGACGTAGTATTGCAAAAGAATCAACGCGTTTATTATGTACCGTACTATTGACTTGGTGCAATCCCATATCCTATAATTACTTATGCTCGCATACATACATTAGTGGTTATCATGCAGAGTTTGCCCCAACTGGCATTCGAACCCGGGATTCTCGGCACAGAAAGCAGGGTGACTACCTCGGCTAATCGGGTTATCATCAATTCTTGAGATCTATTACTGATCTTTCCTTGAAAACTCAAACCATAATAATCGTCTTCGTAATTTTGTAGCGTGCCAAACAAAAAAATTACCGATTATCTATGGATAAAGTATAATAAATATTCATGATAGACTGCTAGTTTGTGTCATGATCAGAAACAAAATGCCTCAGTTGTCTATTTCAGATATTTTGTCGAATCATCGTCATAATGAATTGCATGTAGGTACTAGGTATCTACGGACATAATAGTGCAAAATTATGTACGCACATACTTTTGAGTTAGTTAGACCAACCAATTTTGTACATATACGATTCAACGTTATAAGTACTGAGACATAGTGACAACAATTAGAGGCAGGTATATTTTCTAGTAATGATACAATTACAAAGTCAAAGTCAAAACGTTTATTTCGGAAAGGCCTAAGCGGGCATTTACAAATTATCATTAAAAAAAAAATCTGAACCCTACAATCGGATCGGAACGCGACATCAACTGAAAAGATCCGGCGAGAAACTTATTTTTAATGCTATTATTTTTACATAAATAAAATAAAAAAGGTACCTATACGTACATAGAATTACGACACCTACAAGATAATACTTGAGTATATGAATTTATAATGTAGATATAATATAATACCTAGTTACACGAACAATCATAAAAATCATGAGAAAATGTATGCTGAATAATATATTTTTTTAATTCTCATAATATAACGTTAGGTAAGTACCTAATTATATTAATATGATATTATTTAAAACAACGTTAACTTTGTCTTATCCGTATTATTTATGTGGGTATTAGGTAGTATTTTTTTGAATAATCTTAAAATGCTGAATGAAACAGCGTAGCTCAGAAAGGGTATAATGCTAACATTTGAATTTGTGTTTCTTTAGCGCATTTGTAATCATAATATTATGTCCAGAAAGTAAAAAAAAAAAATACAACAGTAATGGTTTAAGGTTAATATATAAAACCTTGGGCAAAGGTTACACTCAATGCCTATAATAAAATTATAGAAATAATTTATGTCGAAAGTCATGGGTTACAAATATTCTCATTTTTGAGCATGCAATATATCGTAAAGAACGCGATCGAACGATTTTTATTTCATGCTCAAATCGATTAAACGGTCGGACTCTGGTGGGTTCAGGGTAATGAATTGAATCCATGCTATCAGTTTTAGTTACGAAGCCATTTACACCCTGTATATTAGCAAAATATAGGTATTATTATACTACCTACGAATTACAATTACTTGTGTAATCTATACATATAAATAAAATTGGAGTGTCTGTTTGTAATATTAAAATAACCGCTTTTTACTAAGTGCATTTGGATGTATACACGTTACCTATACCGAAACAACATTTTTTACAATTTTTGTCTGTCTGTCTGTCTGTCCATCTGTCTGTCTGTCTGTCTGTTTGTTCCGGCTAATCTCTGAAATGGCTGGACCGATTTTGACGGGACTTTCACTGGCAGATAGCTGATGTAACAAGGAGTAACTTAGGCTACTTTTATTTTAGAAAAAAAATAGGATCTCACGATAAAAAAAATTAAAACCAATGTTGCAGCGCAGCGCCTGATTAAGTTTCATATCAACAACCTGCAATGCGTCCCGCGGGCTCAGAATGGGCGAGCAGGCTGTTGACAACGGTTCTCTTTGTTAAATACCACGCGGACGAAGTCGCGGGCAACAGCTAGTAAGTAAATAACTAAGGACGGAAGTATCATTATAAGGTCAAGAATTTCACAGTGAGCAGTTTAATTTGTCTATTGTTCATAGTTTATCGTTTATGCGCATCAACAATGCTGATTATAATATATATCATGTATGTTCCAAATAAAATAATGAAAATACCCAGAACATTTAAAGTTAGTACCTAATTTTAATAAATGGAAAAACAAACTGAACTCATAATTATAATGGTCACATAATTATTACTAACGCGATTGAGAAGCGCTAGTTGAGTGGTTCTAGTTAGTTCTAGTTTTACTGCAGTCTAACAGTGCCGGTAAACCCACATGATATGGAACCTACATTTCGCGAACACGGCTAGCACCTGGCTAGTTTCTTCTATTGCCTAGTCTAATCGCTGAATACCTAAACATTACTCAAATGTTTAAATCTTACCTAAATGTTGGGGTTTTTATATTTTATGACACGCTTAAATTAAACAGCTCTCAAATAGTTGCGTGTATATTCTGGGGTAAGCATAAATAATTTACAGAAAGTATAAATTTATACAGCCAAAGTGTATTGATCTCTAACCAAAACGGCGAATACAGCTATAATTAGGTATAGGTATAATAAAATAATTCATATTTTAATGACTAGCACGTTATAACCTTTGCAGTCAATTCAGTAAGCATCTAGAAAATATTTTCTAAGAGTAGGTATAATTTATTATTTATGAGGACGCTTATATTTTATCCCAATCATAAAGTAGTCAAACCCATGTTTCAATATTATCGAAAATAAATGTAATTAAAATAGGATAACCAATGGACTAGAATTTTCTTTAAGGATGTATGAAATTAATAGGAAAGATGTATGATTAGTTTATTAACTATTGTACATAATTTATAATTAATAAAATGATATTTTTAGTAGGTATTCATATATTTTATATATATATTTTTGCTAGATGCCCTAAAGGACTCTTTATACAGTGCTCTTGGGGGTACCATGCCTGCAGTAAACACTAGAGAATAGTAAGATATCAAAATAGCTACCAAGTTCTTACTTTAATTGAACGGTTTTTTTAAACAATTCGAAAGTACTATAAAATTTGTACATTACGACACTTATTTCAAATATTTGCCATTTTATTTAAATTTAATTTTATTGATACCAAAAAAAGAAGTAATATTTTATATGTCGAAATTCGACATATAAAATATCTTCGACTTTCGAAAATGATTATTGTGATTTTATGAGAGCATTTCTTTATATATTTATACGTATTGATGTTCTGACTTCACATATTGATTGCAAACGCGCTAAATAAGCGCAGGCTTAAAAGCTAGTATAACTTTTCTGAATCACGCTGCGTAGATAGATTAATAAATTAAACTTACATTAACATCATAATAAATGTCCATTTTTGTCGCAAAGTTGTAAATCACCAGGCCGTATGAAACCACAAATATTTGGATCACAGTTCCTGTGTTTTGTATTGTCGAAGCTTTACATGGCAAAGTTATTCACGTCGTCGAGCGGATGCGTGCAGCTGCGGCGACTAGACACGCGTGTGACGCCCACGACACCGGCCTAAGGACTGAACTGTATTTACTTTACTCTATGACTGACTGAAACAAATGACTATCTAACAAACTGAGCGTTGAAACACTGATCGTTTCCGCCATAAGTCTGGCGCCCGTGAGAATGCCGGATAGTGCTTACCTCATAGTAAATAGGTTATAGTAATATAAAACCAATATTTATGTTCAACATTTTAACCTTCATCTTAGTAGCGGTGGGAAATACCTATAAATGTGCAAAATTGTATAGTCTGAAAAGTCTTTAAATAAAATGGCTACAACCCCGCCTGGACACTCTAAAGAAAATCACATTTACCTATATTTTAGAATAGTTTCAATAAGGTCTCTGACCCCCATGTCAGAGGGATTCGCGGGCAGGGCTAGGACAGCGCCCGGACAAAAAAAACCCCGGCCTGGACTGGGCAGTTCCATTCCTAACTTATTGGAGGCTCTGGACACATGAACATATTGGGGCGTCTAGAGAGAGTGGGAATGGGAGTTCTTGATTTTGCTTGCCTATAACCTAGAGTCTAAGTCCCTAGGTCCCTCTTTAATCAATATAGATTCTTAATCATTTACCTGCGTAAGTAAATTCAATAGGACGTTTCCCGATTATGTTATGATTAAAATAATTATTGTAAAGAAATGCAAATTACAGTTAAAGTAATCTGATAATTTGCTTTTAAAACTAAGGGGCCCCATGGATCACGAGGCCCTAGGCAATTGCCAAGAGAGGTGAGTGGGAAAGAGGAGCCTGGGATCTGTCTCAGGCCCCTTACCGAAAGTAAGGTCCCAAACTAGAAACGCTACTCGTATCTATGGTTCATCCCCGTAAAATACTGGAAATCGAACCTGCGCTTACGCTATCTACTACATACAGTGTATATAGTACTTAAGTGTTGTTACTTTATGTAAATGCTGATATTTAGCTTATTAAATTAAAACATAATGATGGTACCTATAGGTATCTGTATTTTTTATTATTTTGAAATTAATTGTGTGGTAACATATTACATAAATCAACTTAGAATAATGAGACGTGGGAACTGAATTAATTCAAATTTATTTTTCTAATTAATTTCAATGAAACTTATGTTAAGTAAAGTATAATTAGATAAGTGTTCAATATTTTTTGATGGTTAACCATCGATGCTCCGACTATGATTTATATTAATGCAGTTAACAGTCAAAAATATTGATGACAAATGGTCGTAGCACGTAACTCATTATTATAAGCATGAAATAATTTATTTTGTTTTAAAAAATATACACATTAACCCTATTACTTCTAACGAGACTAGTAGGTACGCAAGTAAAAAAAATAACAGTTGTATTCGTGTAAACAGCTCTACAAGTTCGCAAGCAGTAGAATATATAGGGAAGTAGCATCAATATAATTACATATATTGATAAGCTTACACCTTGCCACTTAGTTATTTATTTACTTGCGCTCGTGTAAATCGTGCTTACGATACAAAAAAATATCGTTTATTGTCAGTGGTGACACCGTTCGCTCTCACGCTATGGTGGTTAAGCAATTCATGTCGTTGACTTCTGCAATATAAGCATTATTCGAATCTTAGCGAAGTGTAGAGCGAAACGTTAATAGAAATGCGGTCTATATCTATTCTATTATTGGTCTGTGACCTACGCTTTATTAAAAAGGTACATATATAAGTAGAATTTGAGCATTTACGTTGTCTGAATAAATTACTTTATCCTACCCAACAACACAACCTATTTCATGTAAACCTTCTTCCAGGATTTTATTTTAATTTCAATTGAAGCCAACTTCCAAACTACTTATAGTTCTAGTACAGTAATTATTAACGAAATTAATTCTGTAAACAGAAGTTATCGTTATCGTATGGAATCGTTCGTATGAGACTTTCGAATCTCTGATTCGGTTATTCTAAATGGCTCAGTAAACTTTCTAAGCCAATAATCTTTTTCATTCATGGGCTATTATGGATTTGTGCAAGCAGATATCGAACAATAAAGCCAGTGGTATGAAAATTTATTTGTTGCTTGAGTTCAGTGTAAACACTACCAAAGTGATAAAGTGGCACGTGGTAACAAATGTTACTTGACACATGGACATTAGCGTTTGGAGTTTAATTACTAGACAGTAGGTACTAAATTACTTTAGCGTGCTATTCATTTAAACTTACATAAGAATATGTTTAAAATTGTTTCGAGGACCACATTATGTAAAGCAAACAAATTAATTAAGCGCATGGAAAATTTAAAGCTAACCTAGCATTAACTTACTTTAACAACTATATTTATTAGAATTTGCTGTGTAGTATATATTACACAGAAAATAAGTACCTAGTATGTACTTAAGTTAGTAACAGTAACTAGCATAAAAATAACTGCAGATATAAAATTTAATATTTAACTAGGTAAGTGCCTACTAATTGTGAAACACAAAATTAATTATACAACTACAGTGTTAACGCATTTTGACTCTAAAACAAAACTTCTGTAAGTAAAGACTACTACGCAAGACTATGTCGAAGAGCCGACATCGAAGTGATTCGGTTCCTTTTCGAAAATTGCAGAATCACGGGGCTGAAATGTATATGAGAAACACTCAGCCATTGAATGAACTCGCACTTTTCTTTTGCAAGATGTCATGATAATGCTGAATCTGTGGACTCCATTACAGGTGCGTTCGTTTTCGGAGTAGCAGTTCAAATACTGGTTAATTTCCGGCCTGTAACTGTTTCAGTGTTGAAAGCCACTCGTGGAATGGACAGCGGTCGCCCCGTTCGTTCCTACGCGACGAATCCTTTGAACACAAGATTAACGGAGCAGTTCGTGATCGGCTTAGTACCTAACTAGCAACATTATTTTGTCTAAAGTCTTTAGATACAAATTAATTATTTGTGCTCATTAAAATTACTCAGAATTGAATATAGAATATAATTTATAATTATTGTAAACAAATTAGTACTTTAAGCACATTCCTTTTTACGTACTGTTTGGTAACGTTTTCCATCCCACTCACACCACAGATTTTATAAATAAGTCTGACAGAGTATGACAGTGACAGCATGTTTTCTCAAATACATTACGAGTTCCTGCTTACCCTACTGGAGTAGGTAATGTTTCAACCTACATTTGTGTTACATCAGTGAGATGTAACACAGATGTAATAGGAGAGTTCTATCCGGTATTATGGAAGTAGGGTGCAAGAACCCTCGTTCACGTTAAAACGTTGCGATAGGTCAATATTAATGGTCAGAATTTGTACGGAAAACAGTAGATTCTTTCATTTGCAAGTAGTCTGGGTTAGGGTGATTCATTGAGACCGGTCGGTGTAGGGAAGCCTGAAACTATAACTACGGCGATTTCAGAGATAATATAATCAGTATTATCAGATTTTCAGAAAAGCCGGTTTGAATGATAAACGTAGACTAGACCAATATTAACCTTATTCAAAGTATTGATTTCTTATATTTACGCGAATACTACACATTGAAATAAAACTAATCTTAAGGATTTTATCGCGGTTTATTTTTTATTTTACGTTCCCGACGTTTCGGCTGCTTCACAAACAAACTATGACACCAGGACGTCAAACACCTTAGTCCTCCCGTGACCATGGTTGCTGCAAAGCAGCCGAAACGTCGGGAACGTAAAATAAAAAATAAACCGCGATAAAATCCTTAAGATTAGTTTTATTTCAACTTATTCAAAGTATTAAATTAATATATGTAATTTTTTAAATTAATAAACATAGATTAAGAAGGGAGTAAATAGTCCCGCGGCTATTTTTTCAAAAAAATCTGGCCTTTTAGGCACCCTAGACAGCCTAAATAGTACAGGACATTAAAAAGGATATAGCTGGTAGGTACCTACATTAATTGGAGTTTAATTTACAATAAAACATACAATTACACATAGTTATGTTAGTTTATTGTAACAAAAATATAACTAAATGGAATATAATACCTACACATTTTTATGCTATCCATCGCTATGTAAAAAGTGTTTTTTTTTTAAACTTTAATAAAATTACACTTATATTCAAAACAACTTACAATTCTCTGTTTAAATTGAGAGCTTCGCTCTTAGGCTGTGTACCCAGTCGGCAAACTGTCAGCGGCCGACTGAGTGAGCCGCAAATTTGTGGCGAACTGAAATTCGAGTTAGCTGCAAACTCAGATCAATTTGCGTGCGTCGCAAGCAAACTGTTATGTGTTAGCCGCTTATTTAGGTCGACCGACCGACTGAATTTTCACTGTCAACTGTCCACATGACAGTTTGCAGCAAACGGACTCACTACGCCCGGCGAACAAGCATATCGCCGCCGCGACTGGAACCGGTTTTGCTGTGAGTCGGCCGCTCACTGAATCAATCGGCGCGCGCAACACAGCAAACTGCGTAGAGTGAGCGCAAACTAGCAAACTGTGAACACTCCATTTCAAATATATGGAAGGGCGTACTAAACCGATACGCCGCTAACTCAGTCGGCCGCTGACAGTTTGCCGACTGGGGACACAGCCTTATTGTTGCTTTGCTAGGGGTATTTTTTTTCGTTTCCTCTTTTTTTTGCAAGCTCTATGACTGGTATGACAGTATATTTTAGTAAGGTCTAATTCACGTGCATGAAAAACCTGTTACATATAAAAATACACTATGTTCTTCTTATTTTTTTGTGATCTGCTTCCTCTTAGATGTAACCCTGTATTCATTCAAATCATCTCGATAGAAATGATACCTTATATCTCGTTTTAATGTACCTATTATGTGGCAGCTAAAATAACATGTATTAAGAACATTTATTTGTCTACAGGTATTAACATTAGCTCTAGTGGAGAACATGTCGTCTGAATGGTCGTATCCTTTCATGTGTTATTCATGTTCCATGTCCCCTCTAACTAGTACTTTATTATAACAAAACAAATAGGTACTTACACAAGCCCCAAAATTCCATCAACGCGAATTGGTGCTCAGATTATTTTTTGGAGAAGATATACAATTATGGTACGAAACCCGTTATATTTTGTATTGTTCTATTTTAAAACAAATATAACACACAAATTATGTCTGCGTTTTTCTAAGTCATACGTTGGATATTCGTTCGTCCTCTAAAACAAACGTGAAAGGTAAGTGTATTTCAATTTTGTTTTCTGGTCTCTGCAAAGACATTACAAAGGAGTTTTTTTTAAGAATCTTTGTATTGCCATTTTAAATGGATCAAAACATTTTATAAGGGCTACTTTACGACAAAAATATATATTTTAAATTTTCGATTTTTATCAGTATTTTTGTCACTTATTTGTGTGCCTAATAAGTGCTCATAATTAATTAATATCAGTTATATAAACCATTTAAATATATTTTCCAAACATACGAATAAAATACTAGGTAATTTTATTTTATAAAATATTCAGTGTTAAAACAGATTTGTTTTTATATAAAATAAGTAACAGTATTTGAAATCTGCACTTAGCTATTTAATTTTATATAGGTACTTATATAAATAGTATTGTCATTTTCTGACGCCTTTTTCATAATATTTATTATTATATGTACACTTACTTTGGTTAGGTATAATTATAACGGATTGTATATAGGGAAGAGCTTTATAGGGAATTTAAATACATTTATTTGTATTTTGTATGAAAATAGACAGAATGGCTTAACAAATAAATGCACAATGCTTTGAGCTTATTCGGCTTACTTAGATTAAACAAGCGTCATAAAAAATATATACTTATTAAGTACCTAGTATTATTTTTAAGTATATAAGGATCTTACTTTATCAATGATGGTATTAAAAGTTTGATAGAATATTATCATGTAAGCACATTTATTTGATTACTAGTATTAAGATCATACTACATAGTGGATTCATTAAATCACTAAATTATATTTATCACACACGCAAATATGATAAATAAACTGTTTCGTAGTGCTGCCATCTCACGCGATCTACTTGCGAGTGCACGATAATAAAGCTCACACAAGTTTTAGAATAGATATTTTATATATTCACGCTAGGTGGCACTAGTAGCGCAATCATCTGAATTCTGCATGACGACCTAACATAGTCAGATTCTATTTTGCAGAAAATTTAATAAAGAATCTGCAATTCCATGACAGAAACATAGACCATTGAAGATTTGGTATTAGATGTAGTTTCATAAAGAATGAACGTTCAATTTTACGTATATGAATGTCTACTTAAAAAATAGCTCTGTGCTAAATAAATTAGCTTTTTATGAGTTAAATCTTATCGTCAACCAGTAACCTTAACCTATTCGAGCATCAGCAGATAACATGATGTTTCTCATTCTACCAACTCACAGCTAACGCCATATAAAAAATTAACAGTGAATAAAATAAATAAAAACAAACAAATACACATTATGTGCGTTTTATTTAAACGATTTGTAAAAAAATATTTCTTACGGCTGATACATACATTACAACGGCTCAGGCAAGGAAAAGAGATGGTATCCCTAGCGCCTTTAAAGCTTGAAAGGCAAAAAATATATATTATTATTTAGCCGAGAATCTTCGTGGCGTTTCTGACGGAATCACACGGTGTGGTGTGACCGTCATGTAGCGTGGGGTCCGGCTCCTCGTCGTGGCCGAAGCTACCGTCCCCGCTGCGTTTAGCTCTATTCACGAGCATCGTTGTGGTAGCCGCTTTCACTGAAACATATTACAACAATAATAATAGACGACACAGTTTAAAAGATAATTTGGACTGTAATACTTTAGGATCTGCTCAGACAAGTGACAGTGCTCGGCTTACTATTTCGTCCTTTGTATTATGTACGTGCAAATATTTATTATTTACTTGATTAATTATTACTGCATTGCAAGTGCACATGACAGCGACTAAATAAAAGTAACGCTTACAAATAGTCCTCCATAGAATTCTAATCAGTTATTGTATTTACTACCTAAACCAATTATATATATTTTTTAATAAAATTAATTGTCAAAGTTATTTTTTTTATTATCTTAGTATCTCGTACTAAACATTCTACGTCACAAGGAACTTACAGTCGTACGCCCATCCAATCTTGGCGAAAGTGTCGATAAAGTTAGTGGAGATGTTGATACGCCCGAGCTCCGAGGTCCGATAGTCCCATGGGAACACGTGGTGGTAGTTATGCCAGCCCTCTCCGAGCGCCGCCAGGCTCACCATGCTGTTCTCCACTGGCCTGATGGACCTACAGAATATAAATATACAGTTTATCTATGTAAAGACACACCAACTAAGCTAAGAGTTGTAGTAGGAGTGGGATCACATAATTAGCCACTGTGGGGATTGAATCTGGAACTCCTTAGCTACAAAGGTGGCCTGTTTACTACACTATGCTGTATTAGATACTAATTCATTATGAGCTAATAGCATTCGTCAAGAAAATTTTCTTTGATTACCTAAAGATGCAGCTGAAATTAAAAAGCTGAAATTAAAAGAGCAAATAAAAATATTGTATCAGACCTGTCGAAAGGTTTGTTGCCCCACATGTGTGCGAAGCTATTAACAGAGAATGCAATGTTGAGGGTGATGGTGAACCGCGTGACGAAGCTGACCACGAAGCTGTTCACCAGGGTCTCGCCCCAGAAGTACCACGGGATCCAAACGGGGAGAATCACGTTCAGCAACGCGAACGATGGAATGAAGTATCTAGAACAAACATGGCTGCTAACAACAATCTGTGAAGCTGAATTTGAAATCTATCTAGTTGCTGTTAGACCAACATGATAGAAGAACAAACTAGTAGGTATCTGAATAGGCAGCTAATATTTCATTGTTTTATATCTCTATTCTAAAGATGTTTTTCTATGAAAAAGGACTCCTGGTCCTTGTAATTAGGACTTACTATTGATTGACTAATATTGTAGAGAAAGCAAGAGAACTAGAGATAACACAATAAATGTACCTATATCAGGTGTGGTTTCATGTAATATCATTTCATACCTATTAATCATAACTGTGTCTCAAATATTGTCTGTTATCCGCAACTTCTAAAAATCTTGGGACATCTAGAATTAAAAAAAAACCAGTAGATAGTAGGTATCTCCAAAGATACCTATGTACTGGTTTTTCTTTAATTTTACAGATAATTTTGTTCATCAACGCTTTTCTGTGTATCCTGTGGAAGTCAGTGGGTGATCTGGTTGAATTATCCCCGGTACTGAATTAGTAAGTATGAACTATTTCATCAAAGTACCCTATGCTGAGCGAAAGTGCGACGAATTTTATATTTGTGTTCGGAGGTACTTCAAAATGTACGGTGACGTATTATATTACATAAACAAGTCTACTATCTCTAAAATTATATCTAGAAATTAAAAAGATTCACAAGTTTTTTCAAACAGAATAAGTAATTTCATTCAAGAGTCTCAATGGTTTCAAAACAATTAGCAAAACTGTGGAAAGAGCATTCGAATAATTAAAAACACATTTACCACGGTCAAAATTAAAATATTTTAAATTTAAAATTCACTTACATAGAGATTGTTGGATTCGAAAATTGGTTCAATTTCATTGAAATTTTGTTGTTTATAGTGATGAAAATTTCATAAATCATAACAGTTATGTACTCACTTATTAATTAGTGTGGTACATTAATGTACAAAATAAATGCTGGTCCCTACCTATCGCTGGTCAATGACAAGGTTGCTATTCGCTTATGATTAAGAGGCAACTGTGGCCCATCAGTCTAGATGGATGTTTTTATAAAATAATAATAACTATGGCCAAAGTTTCCAGAATGCTATCGAAACGGTGTCAATGTATAAAACAAAATATTTTTGTAGAATTACTTTTGGCAGATCTTCAGTAAGTATGCACGCAGCCGGAGTTGCAGGTGACAAACATACGACGAATTGCATCTTATTATCAAGTTTATTTACTTAACATAGTAAAATGCCCGGCACCGTATTTATTTTGATTACTGACTCATTGCTCTATTTTTGTAAACATTTTATCACCACAAGACACGCTGCCAAATTATTTTCTGCACACTTCCACAATTACGATTGGTATGTTTGCAATGAGAATAGAAAGCATTCATAATTTATTATCTACAATATAGCATATATACATAATAATCATAAAAATAAATGAATCCTATAACTTTAAAGCATTTTGTATTAAGCACACAATGGAGACTTCAGACCTCTTCTGACTTCTACACCTCGACATTCAAATATTAACGACTAGACGATCATTAGCGTGTTCTATATTGGGAGAAGTTAGACGTCTAGTTGTTAGTCGTTTAAACCAGATAATTATTATCTATTTTGATTAACCACAAAACTGTATAAAGACGAGCTCAATTACTTGATATTAGTGACTGACCACATCAAATTAATTATGCTACAGTAGTGTAGGGCGAGGCCGCGGTCGTTTGAGTTAGTAACTGAGCAATTAATTTCCATTCGTATTGGAATAGAAAATGTTCATAGACAATAATCTATGCTAGTTTTTTGACCAATTATTTTTAGAATTACGACTTTACAGCAGCGAATATTCGCAGAAGGGAATCCGAACATACCAATGAGTGCACAAACTACTTATAAAAGCTTAAAAAATTCCAGTCGGTTCTGTATAATGAAAGAATCGTTTTTACGCAAGTAGGTACCCAAATATTATTTTCAAAGAGGAATAAATCTTGTTTTATCGATTTTACCACCACGGTTACTTTATGATACTATCGTGGACTTACTTGTTTTTAATCAATAATTATTCTTATGAACTTGTATTATATATTATTAAGTAATGTGGGTGACCTATTTTCTATATGAGACTTTTTTTAGCGTATGAACATATGATGATAGCGGCGTTAGTCTTTGAGCGGTTATTTAATACTTACTTTTTTTGTATCCGCACTACAGGGTCTGCTAGGAGATCTAGAGAGGTTTTGCGAAGCGCCGCCCGGCGGTCCTCCACCGCCGGGTGAGGTGTAAGCACCAGCCAGCCGACGTGGGCGAACCAGAACCCTCGCCTCACGTCGTGAGGGTCTGCCGCCGTCTCCGAGTACTTGTGGTGCACTCGGTGGTCCAGGGCCCACGTGTAGATGTCACGCTGGAAATAAATATATTCGTCAAGACTAGTACCAAACTAAATGGTACCTGAATTCTACTCCGATGTTGTCTGTTTATTCAATTAAAGATAAGAGGATTTAATAAAAGGTTTTTTATTAATAGTAGTTGTTAGGTACTTAAAGAAAAGTTACCGCCTACATAACAGTAGCACATATGTTTTACATATCGATGATAGTATAAGTTATACAAAACCAAAACATGGGTATTTCCGTGCCAATAAATATAATGATTACTAGAAAGATGATGAAATAACAATATTTCAATCGTGTTCTGATAATTGCTACACATTCAAACGAGGGTTGTTTGTGGTCGTTCCTAAACAAAGGAATCACGAACATTGGAAATAAAACAAATACGGACCTCAAACTTTTAAGTGGAATTCTGAAAACCTAACGTGATAGTTAGATGGTTAGTTTAATGGTAATAGTTAGTTCGGAAACAAAATGTATTTAGTTTATAATTACGAATGACGATATACATACGAATTACGATGCATTTCATTTTACTTTAAAAGATATGTGTTTTTTTGTTTTTCATTTATAATAATGCCCATTTGTATTGTGGCTGTAAAACCGTTTGCAATTTTATTGTTCAATACCTATATTCTAACTAAAGACTTCAACGTAACATAATATACAACTCAAACTTCCATAGTAAAGGTTAATTAGGTACCTATAAGCTCCTTCGATATAAGTCAAGTCTTTAACAAACACTTTGAAAACGCCAAGGTTGGCCACTTCCACCGGGGGGGTTAACACAATTGACTCCAATTTATTCGACACGCAGCAGATATAATACATAACATGATCACTGCTTATATTAATGACAAGCTGTCCCGGCGGACTTCGTACCGCCTCAGAATTGTTAATTATATAACAAAATGTATAAGCCTTAAAAAAAAAAAAAAAAAACGTCAGTTGTCACAATTACCGGTCGTTATTATTTACAGGTTATGGGCCCAGACCCGCTTTTTTATATGATTTCATAAGTAAAAACTAATAGTACGGTGCGGTTTTAAGTGTAAAATGACGTCGAATTATATCGCTAATGTTCCGAAACTGAAAGGACGAGAAAACTACGAAGATTGGTGTTTTGCGGCACAAAATGTGTTAGTTTTGGAAGGTACAGCGTCAGCCATTGAAAAAGATTTGCCGGCGTCATCTACTGCGGCAGAAAAATCAGAAGATTCCAAAGCTAAAGCGAAACTGATATTAACCATCGATCCATCGCTTTACGTTCACATAAAGCACGCGGCGACTACGTATGAATTATGGAGTAAGCTGAAGAATATGTTCGATGATTCTGGTTATACAAGAAAAATATTTTTACTACGAAGTCTCATCAACATTCGGCTAGAAAATTGCGACTCCATGACGCAGTATGTCACCCAGATCGTAGAAACTGGTCAGCGGCTTCAAGGAACAGGATTTAAGATAACGGACGAGTGGATTGGCGCCTTAATGTTGGCAGGTTTGCCTGAAAGATATGCGCCCATGATAATGGCCATAGAACACTCGGGTATTGAAGTTAGTGCCGACGTCATTAAAACTAAGTTGATGGATATGTGTGCGGAAGTTGATTCGGTTTCTGGTACTGAGAGCGCATTTGTAGCAAAAAGTAACGAAACGCAACGACTTCTTCTTCTTCTTTCTTTACGAAATGAAATGCGATGAAGTAAAATGGATATGAATATGAAAGGTGGAAACCCCAAATGTCGCTCTTTTAACCGACAACCATCAGAAACGTCAAAAAAACTTGTCAATGTAAAGGTGGAAACCCCAAATGTCGCTCTTTTAACCGACAACCATCAGAAACGTCAAAAAAACTTGTCAATGTGAAAGTAATAAAATGCTATAACTGCAAAAAGACCGGCCACTACAAAAATCAATGTCCTAATATAGAAATGAGCAAAAGAAAGCAATCAAATGCATTCAGTGCTACTTTCCTGAGTGGAAAATTTAACGACAGTGATTGGTACATTGATAGTGGGGCAAGTAAACACATGACAGCGAAGCAAGATTATATATTAGAACCGTACCATCAACTTGAAACGAAAGAAATAATTATTGCAAACCGCACCAGTGTCCCAGTGCTGTGTTCTGGTGATGTAAACATCGTAACAGTTGTCAACGGTGTAGAGTATGACATCACTGTATCAAATGTATTGTGCATACCAAACCTAACAACCAACTTGCTCTCTGTGAGTCAGTTGATTGAGAACGGCAACAGTGTGATCTTTAAAGAAAATTCTTGCTTTATTTACAATAAACTGAAAGAACTTGTTGGCCGAGCAGATTTAGTAGATGGTGTGTACAGATTATACACTTTAAAAACAGAACAAGTATTAGCAGCACCTGCAATGACATCAAGTGAGACTTGGCACCGACGCTTGGGACATATAAACAGTACTAGTTTGAATCAAATGAAAAATGGAGCTGTAGAAGGAATTACATACCCAGAAATGGCAAACATAGATAAATCTTCATGCACTATTTGTTGTGAAGGCAAACAAGCCAGACTACCTTTTCAGCAGAGTACATCAAAAACAGAGGATGTGCTGGAGGTGATTCACACAGATGTATGCGGCCAAATGGAGAATCTGTCCATTGGAGGATCTCGATATTATGTTTTGTTTGTGGATGACTACAGTAAAATGGCATTTGTTTACTTTATGAAGACAAAGAATGAAGTTTTTAAGCATTTTATGGAGTTTAAGTCTATGGTTGAAAAACAGAAAGAAAGAAAAATTAAAGTTTTAAGATCAGATAATGGAGGTGAATTCTGTAGTCGAGAATTTGAGAAATACTTAAAAGAGCAAGGAATAGTTCATCAAAAAACTAATGCCTACACGCCACAGCAGAATGGTCTATGCGAGAGAATGAACAGGTCAGTTGTTGAAAAGGCCAGATGTTTGATCTTTGATGCTGGTTTAGACAAAAAGTACTGGGCAGAGGCAGTCAATACTTCTGTATACTTGAGAAATAGATCCATTGTTACTGGACTTAATAACAAAACGCCATATGAAGTCTGGACAGGCCGAAAGCCAGATTTAAGTCATTTACGTATATTTGGCAGTATTGTAATGGTACATGTGCCGAAGGAGAAACGTTTGAAGTGGGACAGAAAGGCAAAGAAATTGATTCTAGTGGGCTATGCTGAGAATGTGAAAGGCTATAGGGTTTATGATCCTGATAATAACTCTGTGACCACAAGTAGAGACGTAGTTATCATGGAAACTCAAGCTGATAGTACAATGGACTTAACAGTAGAATGCACATCTTCAGTGGAGGAAAATAATATTGATAATATAGAAAGTGAAGATTCGGAAGAAGAGAAAGGAAGTGATAGTACTTTTGCCTTGAACTCCTCAGAAGCTTCTTCGGTGAGCACTTCAGATGATATTTATTGTGAAACAATGTCAGACCCAGACAATACTTTAGTAGACCAGGGTGAACAAGAAACTTCACAAAAACGAATCAGAAAAAAACCTGATAGGTATGGTTTTAACAATTTATGTATTACAGAGTGTGAAGACAACTTTGACAGAGAAATCACACTCAACGAAGCTTTGAATGGTCCAGAAAGCAATTTCTGGCGAGCCAGCATGAAGGAGGAGTTGGACTCGTTTAAAGAAAATGATGCATGGGAGTTAGTTGATTATCCGCGAGATAGTACAGTGGTACAGTGCAGGTGGGTGTTTAAAAAAAAATATGATAGTTCTAAAAATGTGCGGTACCGGGCCAGATTAGTGGCAAAAGGCTTCACGCAGAAGTTTGGTGTGGACTTTCATGAAACTTTTTCCCCTGTGCTCAGATACTCTACATTAAGGTTGTTATTTGCGCTAGCAGCTAAATTACAATTAGACATTAGTCATCTTGATGTTACCACCGCTTTTTTAAATGGTTTTTTGAGTGAGACTGTTTATATGGAGAAACCTGTTACTTATGAATGTAATACTACTAATGATAACAAAGTATTAAAATTAAAACGAGCCATATATGGTCTTAAACAATCCTCAAGGGCTTGGTACCAGAGAGTTAATGATTACTTAGTAAAGTTAGGTTATAAAAAGTCAAAGTATGAACCATGTTTATTTACAAAGTTTGAAGGAAGTGTTAAAATTATAATTGCTCTGTTTGTTGACGATTTCTTTGTTTTTTCTAATTGTTCAAGTGGTACTGATCAATTAGTGAGTGAATTAAGTAATAAATTTAAGATTAAAAACTTAGGCCAGTTAAGACAATGTTTGGGCTTAAGAGTAAATATAAATAAAAATGTTATAACTGTTGATCAAGAACAATATGTTGATAATTTGTTGAAGAGATTTAATATGTCACTATGCAAAACTGCAGAAACTCCTATGGAGACTAACTTAAAATTAGAGAAATCTCAGACTGTTTGTAATGATTATCCATATCAACAACTTATAGGCAGTTTGATGTACTTAGCAGTGTTGACCAGGCCTGACATAGCATACAGTGTCAGTTTTCTCAGTCAGTTTAATAACTCTTACAATGAGACACACTGGAAGCATGTCAAAAGGGTACTAAGATATTTAAAACATACTAAACAATATGGTCTTGTGTTTAGTAAAGATGATTGTAATAATTCTATTGAAGGTTTTGTAGATGCAGACTGGGGTTCAGATTTAAATGACAGGAAATCCTTTTCTGGTTTTTGTTTTAAGTTATCAAATTCAGTCATTTCTTTTGAATGTAGAAAACAAAGAAATGTAGCCTTATCCAGTACAGAGGCAGAATATATTTCAATGTCAGAAGCCAGTAAAGAGGCAATTTATTTAAAGAATTTGTTGTTTGAAATCCTAGGAAAATCGGATCCAATTGTCTTATATAATGATTGTCAGAGTGCACAAAAACTGGTTTTGAATCCAATTTTCCATCGGAGATCTAAACATATAGATATCCGTTATCATTTTGTAAGAGAGGCTGTATCTGATAATTTTATAAAAATTGCATATTTGGAAACTGCTGAAATGCCAGCAGATATTCTGACCAAAAGTTTAGGGTCTGCTAAGCATTATTATTTTATGAAAAAGCTTGGTGTTTCACCTGTTTCATAATTTTAATTAATAATGTGTTTCTTTTTTGATTTTGTTAAGTGGAGGTGTTAATTATATAACAAAATGTATAAGCCTTAAAAAAAAAAAAAAAAACGTCAGTTGTCACAATTACCGGTCGTTATTATTTACAAGAATCAAATGTATGAGAAAATGAATTTATTGGTACTCTATGAAAAATTAAAACAAACTCATCCCACGGGAACCATACATTTTACCGATATAAAAAGTAGCCTTTGTGCGGTTCCAGACTATAATCTATATCTGTGCCAAATTCCATCCAGATCCGTTCAGCTGTTCTGGCATGGTTGAGTAACAAACATCCATCCATCCAAACTTTCACTTGTATAAAATTAAAAGTCTAGTAAAATATTAATTATGTCTAATGTAGGTACTAGCGGGGACATAGCCCTCTTTCATTTAAACGGTAAGGGGTTGTAAACAAGCCTTAATTTTAGAGCAAAGTGTTGACATGAGACATTGGTAATGATATTGTGTAATTGATAGAACTAGGCGATACTTGGCGGAAATCCATGGGTCCTCTTTCCCCATAGGTTAACAATGTATTGTGTGGCTAACCATGAGGTCCGACTCCTATGTGATCAGTATTGGTGTAACAGACAATCACTTAAAAAACCCTTTTGACGTAAATACCTTAGATCTAAGAGATTGTATATCGTACCGTAGCCCGTAGGGCACGTCGCTATTTTCGTAAGTGTTGTGACCGAGCAGAGTAAAGTAAAGCTTTAGAGCTTCTGTAGAGTAGGCTTTACTAGTGACGTGGCAATTATGTTAAGGTTTTTTTAAACCGGTACCAGTCCTTATGAATCGCCAAAATTCCACAATATTATGATAAGATAAAATATTAGGTACCACTCGTTAGGAATGCCATTTCTGTGGTGCATAATGAGCAAGGTACTAAGGTACATCGTTATGGGCTGAGCCCTGCGTATTCAACTATAAATACAATATAATTAATTTGTTCGAGTAGGTACCTATTCATAAAATGACCAATCTTAAAACCGCCCGAATCTTATTTATCACAAGCCGAGGACGATGACACTAGATAATATTACTAGCTCTTATAGGTATAATAGATTTTACAAAATAATCTAAAATCTTTTTGCTATTTGCCAAGGGTGCCCAACATAGATACACCAGCTACACACAGTTTTATTATGGTATTAAGGTGAAGGTGGCCGTGAGGGCGCGAACAAGGGACATGGGAGTCGAGGAGGTCATGACCAAATGATGTCTAAAATCAGTCAAGTTCGTTTTTTAAAACATTTGCAACACGCCTTCAAGCCTAGTGATTTAGGTTTTCCCGTCTTTACAAGGATAGGATTGTTCATATATCGATAAAATTACCCTGCTATTGAGCTAGATTATATTAATTTATTTTAAAGTTTGGGTAAATTAGAGATATGTTTTTTGATCATTATATTTTCAACTCTAAAAATACGTATAAAAGTAATTAAGGATATACATTACAATTAAATTTATCACTATTTATTTATTTTTATAAAGTAAGGTTTATCTTAAAGCATAATCAATGATTGAACAATAATCTCAGTATAATCTGTTAACCATATTGAACCCTAAAGATATCATCGCCGCTAATTCGTTTATTGAACTTTTCACTTTCGCTCGGATTTGGCGGCTGCCGTTTGTATCGTCTGTGGTTGGGAATGAAGACATTCGTCTGCCTTTAGTTACATAGATGCGTATTATATATCTTTCCAGACTTTTAATATCCCGGGATTGTTCAATTTGGCAGACAAAGGCAATATTCCATTTCTTCGCTTAATTTGAAGCATTTAACACAGTGTGTCTTGAATGTAGACGATAGAAGTTATATTTTTAGTAATCTTCACTTAATGTTATAATACGAAGGTTAAGTGTTATGATATGTTATAAAAAACTATATTTATGTTATTGTGTACTAATATAGATTTAATGAGAGTTGGTTGGTGATAATAGCACACCCATCATATATTTTGCTGATAGCTTATATCGTGTATGACGAAAGGTTTTCCATGTCATAGACAATAAAATCGGCGAGAAAGAAGTCAATACTAGTAACAAAAAAGTTTCAACTGCAGGGACTTGAGCCTGCAGATGACACTCCAAGACTTCAGACAAATCCATAGACTTGATAGACATATTTTATTGAATTGTTTAAATAGTATTTAAAAGGATATTATTTTTTATTATTTTATTCACTTGTTTATCTTTCCTATTAATAAGTATATTTTAGTTTTAGTTTTTTCATGTAGATATCTCTATACATACACCTATTGAACAAAAGTTACCTATAACGTAAAGAGTTTACGTGTGTATAATTAGTTTTTAGTAGTTAGTACCTATTTTGAAATTAATCCTTTATACTTATAAGGCTGAGTGTAAAGGTTATAACATTGATCAAATTTAGGTTATATCCGAATCAGAATATTTTTTATTAATGTCAATGATTACAGTACTTATATATAAATCGTCAAAAATGTCACGAAATGCTAAGCTACGACTTTACCGCAACAAGTTATCTTTAGTTGTAGCTTTACTGCCCGTTTGGAATGCCGTTTCTATGGAGAAAAAGGGCAAGCAACTCCATGGCTGCTCTTTCTGAAAGTATCTTATATTTTTTTGTGTAGTATCTACATTGTTATGGGCGTATAGTATAGTAAACATACGTTATTGTGTGGATTTTTAAATGCCTACCTATGTTTAAATGAAAATTCACAACAAGGAACTTATTAAAGCTGAACCTGTAGACCTGAATATTTATAGCAAACATTTTGTGTGACCTTACCGTGACCTTTATAATTAAAAAGCCATTAATATAGCCGCGGATGGCAGTAGTTGGGGGAAATAAAATCTATGTGTTGTTCACGTGACTGGCGCGGACGGATAAGGTTGGGTCAGCCTGAGGTGGCAGACGCGCCATTCCGAGCACTTGTAAACACGCTACGCCACAACTCCAATCGATAAGTCTGAAGTTTGAATAATCATCAAGTCTTACAACTGGATGAAAATATCCACCCAAACATTCACATTTATAAAATTAGTGGGATTACTAGGATAGTAGGATTAAATGAAGTTGAAATATCATAAACATTACAAAAATCGTTGATTAATATCTGTAAGAACGATAAAATTTAAAATTGAAACAAATTCACGATAATGATGCTGGTTTGATACATAATGTTTTTTAGACCATAAAACGTAATCATTTATATTTCCGTACCAGAAGCAAAGAAAAAGTCATATTAAGTACCACCCAGAGGTCTTCATTATATTGCAATGATATATATAATTTGGTAACAATTATTTAATTTAGACTGTTTTTTAAATTAAATTGAAAGTCGGTACTTAGTAGAATTATCTTATTATGTTATCTTTATATTAAACTAGCAAACCTGGCGAACTCCGTTTCGCCACCAGATGAATGAATTTTCTTTGCTATAAACCTCACGGAGCCCGAGACCTTTCCAACGAATGCAAAACCGTGGAAATCGGTTCGTGCGTTCTGGAGTTATAGCGTCAGGAAGGAAAACCCGACTTATTTTTATATAGTAGATTTCAATGATATTCGCTATTTAGTTTTGTAATAGCAAGCAATAGAGTCGTGCTTTTTTCTATCACTCCTTCGTTGACTGACTAATGGCGGTGACGTCATGGCCCTGCAGCTTTGTACTGTTTTCGTTGTTTCCGATTAGTAGCATAACATGTCGGTTTGTGTGTTCATTGTAGAATTATTTCACATTACGTAATTTGTTATTTATTTTTTAATATACATGATTGGCTTAAGACTAGTGCACAACTAATGACAGGTTAACAGATTGAACGAGAGGAAAAAAGACACCCACGTCAAATAACAAAATAGTTTCTTTTTTGATTATCTCGCTTATCTATTTTAATGTGTTCGTACTTATGCAATAAAACAAATAGGTAACAAATATTGATTTCTTATATTTACGCGAATACAACACATTAAAATAAAACTATATTTTCAGGATCTTACCGCGTTTAAAAACATCCTAATTTCAATAGGGAAGATGGCTAGGTGCTACCACCGACTTGGGATCCAGTAGTCAATATCATGAAATCCAAAACCAAGCGTACCATTGCAAGACCTCAAGACACAGTGAGCTCTTTCTGCGTAGATCGGACCGCAAGTAATAACTAAATATGAGAGTACCCCCGTCAAACTATGACACTAGGACGTCAACCGCCTCAGTCTTCCCGTGACCATGGTTGCTGTAAAGCAGCCAAAACGTCGGGAACGTAAAAACAAAAAATAAACGCGATAAAATCTTTAAAAAATTGTTTTATTTTAATAATAAACTCAATTACCTGTCCCGTGATGGTGAACAGGAATCCCAACAGTATCCGCAGCGGCAGCCGCGCTCGGTACGCCCGGTGGGACCACAGTCGGTGCACGCCCGCCGTGATGCCGAACCCAGACGTGTATATTGTCGCAAGCACTGTGGAAAAAGGTTATGCTGTAAAATACGATGGTTGCTTATAGCAGAATAAAAGTTGCGATACATAAGGTATACCAAAAATAACGTGTAACATGATAAGAGGTTAACGAGAAGTAGATCATACCGATGATTTTTATGCATACAAAACATATTCAAGGTTTTTCTTTTGGTATACTTACATATGTGAAATTACAATTTACTGATTGAACTATAAAAAATAATAAATATCGCTAGACGAACACACGAACTATGTATACGGTCCCACACTAAGCAACGCTTGTATTATTATATAGGTGGTGTATAATGTACTGAGGGCGAACTCAGAATATAATACTTATATACATATTAAACATCGATCGGGAACGAATATTCGTGCTCATAATACAAAGATTGCCCCTACCAGGATTTGAACCCGGGACCCTCAGCGTAGAAGGCAGTGACTACCATCTATGCTAATCAGGTTGTCTAACTCTGAAAATATTTTGCGTGTTTGGGAATGTATGAATATGGCTTCACCCACAAATTAGTGGGTATTTGGCCGATGTCATGTAATTCATAGCGATAACAGCTCGGGTTGCTACGTTTTCATCCTATGACGGCTCATCCTATCATTGTGATTTTTTCTTTATTCAACCGATAGTAAGTTTTATATTGCTCACCTAGCCGCTTTTCAGAAAATGTATGACCAATCTAGTTGAACAAGCACTTGGAAATTACTTTGATAAAGGTAGATATAATTCTAGATAATATTTTAAGGACAATTAAAACTGAAACTAGGAAGTCGGGTCCATGGAATAGGTACGTATCGTATTTATTGAAGTGTTTATTGGAATACCCTAACGACGGATAGGTAATAATGGCCCAATTATCATACCTACTTGACAACGGAGATTGATGGCCTATTTTCACAAGGCATTTTAACAGGCAGATATGGTGCTATTTTGATATATTATTTATAAAGGTACAATATTGAGGGTTGTTAATATCGTGACCTCGTTTTATGGTAATGGAAAAATAAATGTCCAATTAGGATAAGGCTTCTCTGTGGTTCATACGTTCGTGTCTATTCACATGATAAAAGTATTTTTAAGGATTATATCGCGTTTTTATAATATCTTTACGTTCCAGACGTTTCGGTTGCTTAACAGCAACCATGGTTTGTGGTCTTCCCGTGACCATGGTTGCTGTAAAGCCTATTCAATGATACCCCACTAGACATAGTTTGTCTATTTTTTTTCCTCAATATGGCGTCAGGTTGTCGTCATATTGAATTTTAATTACTGTCATGTCTTTAATGTTCACTCGCGAGATTAAGACAAATCTATTGACGTAAAAATCATTAAATCGGCCCACGCGTTTGGTCTCTAGAGCGCCACAAGGGGACAAACGTACCTACATACATAAGAATGATTTATATATTACCCTCCGCAGTCGGGTAAATACACACTAAGGTCAGATTTGCGTAAGTATATGTGTCGAATAGATCAAGCATTTATAATTGGAATACAGGTCTTGAAATAGAAAATCCTGAAGCACGTTTCACACCTTCCGATACTCACTGATCCTATCCTATCATTATTGAATGAAATCGGGTAATGTGTAGGGCGATCGGATGTTCAAAATTAGGATTTAGGATATCCGATTGCCTTAATAATTATCCGATTTCATTGGATAGTTAGGATAGGATAGGAAGGTGTGGAGCCTGACTAAATAGTTTTACAATGCATAGTTATAGGCAGATGGAATATGAAAAACAAAAAACCTAATTTTGTCGTCATATGTATGTATGGATCCCCCTCGCTTTAAGGGGGAGTGAACCAGTATAAAAGTGAATATACTAATCCACCTCCAAACTCCATCGAGGATTATAGTCATAATAGTGTTCATTTATACTGCTTTTGTACTGAAAATAGTATATATATATAGTGATAACATTACAAAAAAAGTATTATTTACTTACGGAATAATAACGTCATGAGCCTAACTTGATTACTAAAGATCAGGTACAGGCCATAAATTGTAACTAAATGTAGCAGCAGTTGTACTGTCAAGTCGGGCCACCTGATGCGCGGCGTAAACTCCATGGCTTCATACTTGCTTATATCAAAGTCTGTATCACTGGCCACTTTATCACTGGTACACTGCTCTGATTCACTCACTATTTTTCCCGAACTGTTCTGGTGCACCGAGTTGTTGTTCTCGTAGTAAGATGCATTCTCACTGTCACTCACAAGTCTCTTGTTTAACTCCGATTGCACTTTGTCGCCGTACATTTGGACGCTCTGCTGAGCCGGAGCCATTCTGTGAAAGAAACGGCTGTATAAATAATTTGTTTGATTTCGGGTGTTCGGTGTTTCGGTGGCGAAGTAAATTTATATAAATTTTAAAGACAATTATAATTAAATTATAAATATTATGCATAAGTTAATCTCACATATTATGTACCCAAACCTACATTAATAATTAAAACTTCCAATGGTCGTGCTTACACTAAGGTTAGGTTGAAATCCTATAAAACGGTATATCTCAAGTATCTTTTATTTAGTTCTTATTTCATCATTAATTATCTGTCATTAAAATAATAAACAATATTTTAGCAAATTACAAATGAAACGCTGCCGGCTTTTTCAGCACTGAAATATTAAAAGATAGCCACTCTTGTATATACTCGTGTGTTGGCCATTATCAGTAGTCTTATCATGACCGTTGCTGTGAGTCACGAATTCGTAATATATCTGTTATTCTAGGCCCGGGTCTGGGCAAACACAGGTGTTCCTGAAATCGTCGAGAAGGTTGAGAAATAGATTAAATACCAACTATGGCTCAGACAGTTGCAAACGAAAAGGGATTGGTAACGACTGGCGGTAGTTTGTTTTTAATTAGTTTGTACAAGCCACGTTACCCTCCAATGTACTTTATAATAATCATTCGGTCATTCATACACTTCTGAGGATTATTATTGAAATAAATATGTAGTTCGGTTTAAAAAAATAATTATCGTATATTTTTCTCACGGCTTAGATGCACTTTAGAGAAATACAGGAAACTTATTATCGTGTTTCAAATCAACCTTCCCTAATTAAGTACAAACACCAATAAAGATAATGTCTGTTTTTTTAGTTCAGCGCGTAGGTTACATATAGCCTATGTTCGACAGTGCTATATTTTTTATTTATATAACATTGTAATATACCTACTGTCGAGTTGCTAAGGATGACTAAGATTTCGTCACTGGCTGCAGTAACTAGTCTGTGAATGGGCTATAAATATAAAAAAAAAACATTGTTTTTCTTTGCGCATGACAGAGATAGCTGACTAAATATATTTAACCTTCGATTTTATATGTTAATAGCTGTCCCGGCGAACTGTGTACCGCCTCAGAATCGAATGTATGAGAACATTAATTATCTGTATTATTATTTTTTTCCATGTTTTAATAGTTATTATGCTTTCGAAGCGGAGGCAAATTCATAAAATCAAAGATCATAAAAATTGGCCCACCCGTTCTCGAGTTATAAATGGTGTAACTAGTATGACTTTGTTTTGTATATTGAAGAAGTAATTTACTATTGTTTATTGTGTACGAGTATGTTTTACAAATCTGAAAAAACATTGCAAAGAGTGAACAGTTCCGGAAGGAACTTAATAACCGTTTTAATTAATTATACTGATCAATTAATTAATCATTCGATTTTTTCCATACATTTCACAGCAGCCCTATCGGAAACATGCAGCTTTACTGCTATGACAACTGTATGGAATTAATGACATTCGATCACGATCAGTATAGAATACATTCAAAACTCATACTGGGACCCTGCAGTATCAGTCAAAATAAAATGTATATGTTTTATATTTCGTGCGCACTTTCAGGAGATTAATTGCATGTTCTGTAGCTGAATCAATACATTGTTCAATAATATTTCAATTAGATGTAAAAGTCGTTAAACTTATTCAGTGTTTTCAAACAAAATTATACATGCAAAGTGGCGGGCGGCATCGTTTACGCGACTCGTGTTTATTTTAAGATTAGCCGGCGGCCACTGATTCGCATCGTGACCTTTACAATTTGACACAATATTTTTAACCCAACGTATCGGGACTCAAGGCTACAAACGTGGTGTGTTTCATAATTTCAATGATCGCTAATGCTGATAGCAACGTATACTTAGTTTATGACAAGTTTCTTTAAAAGTTATAGTCACTATAGTTGCTGAAGTAATATCATATCATTATGATGTAGTTAGTAATATCGATCTATTAATTAGTATTATCGATCTACACTGTCACCACTAATTTCCATAGTATAGCAGTATGAAAGTACTCTATCGTTTGAGTCTAATCCACTAGCAAAAACGTCGTAGAAAACGGTGCGGTAGTTTTTCCGAGAAGCTCGAACAAACTGAGACACATTACATACATTTATAGATTACATACATTTATTGATTTCTTATGTTTACGCGAATACTACGTTTGTTGTATGTTTTTTACGTTCCCGATGCTCCCGAAAATAAACGCGATAAAATTCGTAAAATTAGTTTTATATAAATTACATACATTTAATTATGAAAACACTTTTCCTGGTTTTACATTCCTTTTACTATAGTACCTACTAAACATATAGATTGATTAAAATATTTGGAATAAATCTAAAAATAACGCCGAGTACATTAATGATTGCTCAGATAAGTAAAATACTAACATAAAATTAATATTATTTCCTGCGGTACAAGGAAATGATGGTATTATCATAAAAATAATAGCTACCTATATTATTTTAGCATACAATTCTGCTTGTATTAAAATTTTTGGTGGACGGTGTGTCAGTGGATGTGAAGTTTCTTCATCTAATATTCATACTTATCTAATTAAAATTAAGTAAACAATTTCAAGTCCCGCGCGATAGAATCAGAATCAGAGTATTTATATTCATGCAAGCATTAAGTACAGTACTTATGAATTGTCAAAATTGTAACAAAATGCTAAGCTACAAATTTACCACCCGTTCGGAATGCCGTTCTTTCCTATGTGGAAGAACGGGCAATTATTTCCATGGATGCTCTTTTCAAAAAGATCTACATTTTTGAGCAATATATTGTTTTAGGTACGTGAGAACAATATAATAGGATACTACTTTATACTCCGAGGTCGTTCAGATTCGTGGTTTTATTACTTTTTTTTAGTTTATGTCATGGGGTTCTGTTCTATTAAAATGCTATTGTTTATTTAATGTGGTGTGGGGAAATATGTCAAGTGACAAAGACGTTGCCATGCTGGATTCAAAGTCGATTGTGTTAGCATGCTTGGAGCCCAACGGTCTTTCCATATATGTACAGTTCTAAAAACGATAGCAATTGTTTACTTGATGTTCCTTTGACAGTCTCAAGGCCCGGCCCATTCATCTGAGACTGAATAACGCCGTTGAAGCGTTAAGTCTGTGTTCAGCGTTCCCTATCAAAATTAGCAAAACGGAACATTGTTTATTTCTTTTGAAAAAGGACACAAACAACACAATAAGTTAATTAACTAAACAAAAGTACGCTGTTGTCTTTAATTAGTGTGTTTTGATGATTTATTTTTAAATAATGCTGCTTGTTCCTGCTCGAAATAGGTAACTAGATAATGTTCCATTGTTGTAATGAAAACGTTAAAGAATGATGAATGCCCATATTTGACTGTACTTTATTTGTCTTTGAAATTAGGTGCTGTTACAAGACATAAATTAGATTTAAATCAAAATAATATCTGCCATAGTGGTTAAGATTCAGAAAGATCCATGGTCCATTTCCATTTTCGAATAGAATATACCCGCCATACATGATTCCTAATAGGCACATTATGTACGGAACACGTATATAACAATAGCAGCACTTGGCCGAGTTTTTGGTTGTTTGTTCATTTTGTAACGATCCGTGACACCCAATTGTTTGGAAAATTGGATATTATCGATAGTTGAAGGTATACCTATACAATGTTGTCATTTTATTTCCATTGAACCTACAAATACTTATTATTTGCCGTGTCTCGTAGCGGATCAGGGGAAAACTACTGGATAGGTTTTTATACTGGGTCAACATATGGGCTACTTTTTAACTTTGGAATTGGATGGGTATTTGCAGGCAAAAAAGTATGTTAGCTGTAAGTATCCATCTTAAAAAATCCACTGGGCGGATTTTGATGAAATTCAGCATTGTTTTAGCTAAAGGTGACAGAATCAAAGAGTGTCGTCGGGATACTTAAAAAACTTTAAGTCAATACAATGTCGTATCGAAATGTAACAGTTTCGTGACAGTATAACATGACCTACGTAATCATTTTCTTCGGGCCAAGGTGAAGCCCTGATGTGAATCATTTTCATTTTGATCAATGTTTCATCCCACCATCTTTGTGTTCACTGTTATGTTTCTACTGTTGCCACATATCATTTCTGATGTGCGGTGTTAGCCTTTGCAATCACGTGAGGCAATTATTGCATAAGCGTCGGCGTGAGATGCGACGATGGAGCACATTTAGAAAGTAGGAATTATACTATTTGGATTCATCTTTTCTTGACGAGCCTCTTTTACAACATGTAGGTAATTTTTATGACGTAATACCTCAGCCACCCCAACTGATTTTTAACCCCAGACGCTCGCGGCGCGGTGTTATAAGTTTGAGTGCTATGAATGTTTTTGTGTCTGTCCGTCGCATCGTAGCACCCAAACGCGTGGACCGATTTTAACGCAGTGTTTTTTATTCGAAGGTGGCTTAATCGGAATGGTTCTTAGCTATGTTTGTTGAAAATCGGCCGTTCCAAGATCATTAGCTCTATTTCAAAACGATGTAGAGGTCCCTTATAGGTACAATGTTTTAATTTATTTTACTTCAACTTGAAATTGGCTTGCAATTTTGGCACATTATAAATTGATGATACTGTAATAATGTGAAAACCTCGTCCATATGCTGCAAATATAACAGTCTGCAGACTATCCAACTCCTCGAAAACTTACAGCAAATGTATCGCGCTTTTGAATGGGTTTAAATGGGTATACATATAATACACTCTAAAACACGTTATGAGACGTAGACATACACGGTGATTTTTTAGCAAAACCTAAATGTTGGTGGAGTTATGATCAATTGTGCACGATAGCCCGTATAGGTACTTATGTATATCGTGGGAAAATAAATGAAAATACCATATACTGTTTATGTGTTATTACTTTGGCCACAAATATCACCTTAAGTGGAAGTGGAAGGTGGCGCCCAAGGAAGACCTTCCACGACCAAATTAATGGTTTCAAGTTTTTACTGGTAGGCTTCGGCCGTGGCTAGTCACCACCCACTGAACAAAGCCATGTCGCCAAGCGGCCTAGCCGTGTTCCGGCATGATGTTCGGTGTTGCCATTCATGGATGGCGGGTCAGATCAGTTGCGCTGCATGTGCCTAGTGAATGTAGCGTCTCGATCTACTGCCGGCTTCCTACCTAGGCAAGTATGCTCCATCTTAGATCTCATCGTGACTTACCATCAGGTGAGATTGAGATTAAATACTTGCCTATAATGTAATAAAAAAAAATAAAAAAAAAGAACCGCCCAGAACCGAATGAAGATGCGCAGGACGACCTGAATAGCGCAGTTCATAGTGACCCTGCTTTTTGTGCCGACGGTCCTGGAAAATGGACCTCTTCTGCCTAAAATACGTATACTTGGTTCTTTTTATAGGCTGTTTATTCTTGTGTTTATAGCTAAGTAGAAGAAGTTTCATTGCTAAGTAAGTAGGGCAGGGCTCTATTTCAACATTTAAAAACACGTACTGTATTACTACATATACCTACCGATACTCTATGCTTAGATGTAGAGATTTGGAATCCGTTATCCTCGTAGGCTTATTTATCAAATAATAATGATGTAGGTAACTGGAAATATTTTAAAAATTTAAACGTAAACACTTAGGTACTGGTACTGGTACTGGTGGTCAAAAAATCAGAAATATTTAAATGGTTTTTATTCATTAATTGGTTTCACCCAGACTCTACTACTTATCAGTCTATGATTT
Source organism: Pheosia tremula (assembly GCA_905333125.1). NCBI lineage: Eukaryota > Metazoa > Arthropoda > Insecta > Lepidoptera > Notodontidae > Pheosia > Pheosia tremula. The sequence continues at coordinate 3,827,007 of HG995404.1, read as the reverse complement.
CTTGAACAAAAATCCACATTTTTTCAAATGACACTCAAGCGTGCCAGTTTATGCCCGCTAGGATGTTGGGTAAGGGAAATTACGCAATAAGACTGGTTTGAAGCAGCATCGGTAACATAATCTAGCACGCAATAAAATTCTTCTGAATTGAAGTACAAACCAAGGGTTTTGGTAATACGATTGTGTTCGAGTTTGGTAATACGTGTGTGAAATATTAGGATCGATTTCCAATGCTACTTGCATATCTCTTCTCAACCCTAAGAACCAGGGCTCGCGCGCGACTAGCAAGTACTTTCCTACTTGCAAGTATTTCCCGCTCCTAACCGGGCGCCCTAATTCGAAGCTAAGCCCTGGTTTTAAAACCTAGTAGCATAAAAAAAGTCTCATGCGTAATAGATACTACATTGTTTAACCAATTTGACCCAACAGAATACTGATTTTATTTTATTTCTCCTACATTCAGAAATTGGTCAAGAGCTCCAATTGCTTTTTGAAAACCGTACCATAACGACTAACAAAATAAAAAAAGAATAGGTACATTATCAGACGAGTTTTCCATCATATAATATGAAAAGGCTTGGACCATCTGTTTTTCTTGTTGGCGTCCTACACGCGATGGGCCGGTCGTTACCCAACTATACCAGTTGCAGCAATCATTGCCATATACATAGCTTAGATTATTTAAATTATTGTAACCATACTATGTGTAGCAAAAAGTTCGTCTCTCATGTTACATTTGAAACCAACGTAACAACTATACAGGCTGTTACGTAATGTTATCTACCTACAGTTGATCATTGTAAGTTTGTATTTAAATAACTTGGAAATGTATGTGATAATACAAAATATGTTATGATATCTCAATCTTTGTGTTGTGTGTTCATGTAGGTGTTACCTGCGTGTCGTTGTGATTGTACTTTCTAATGTAAGAAGATGTTGTAAATGTGATGAAGATGATTTTGATAGTACTTAGATGATATGTATGTACTTCTATAAGTAATTTGTAAAGGCATCATTTGGTATCCTCGTAAAAATTGGATTTTCATTCGGAATGAGCGTGTTTTAAATTTTGTTAATTTGTGTTTCTTCTATTAAACTGTGTAGATAATTATCTTGAAATATTTACCTTCAGGTTCGAGAATTTAGTTACAGGTGTTAATGGATATTTGGTTCAAAATTATTTTTATCTTAAAACTAGCTGACCCGACAGACGTTGTTTTGTCCAAATCCAATAAAAAAAGCTTTTGGTTTTCATCAACTTTCCAGCTCTCCGGACGACTTTTTAATTTTATTCTTTACTTCCAAACCTTTTATTAACAACCATATAATTCTATTACGAATATAAAAAAAAATATTAGTCAAATGGGTCCAGCAGTTCATAACTAATGCGCTTACCGCATGTCTTTTTTATTTATTTATTATTATACTTAGATGTAAGTATAACATGACCAAGATTTTTAAGGTTTTTTTTTTATTAAATTCATTAACATCGGTTCACTCACATCCAGCATGCATAGCATGCCCCATACAAGTTTTTCTTCTTTTACACTCCACATTTTTTTTCGTTAATTCAACACCGTATAGGGTAAAATGGTCACATGTGTTAAATATAGTACCTCTCTAGTACCTCTAGGCAAAAATAGGTTAAGTGTGCGGCTTATGGGCCATCCAATAATAATATTTATATGGACAGGAAAAAATCATGTCGAGAGCGCCTCGAAACCGGCCTGGCATAACCATAAAATTAATTCAGTGTAAATATTAAACATATTACGTAACACAAATCTCTGATAAGGTGCCATAAATGGCGAGATTGTGACGCCTGATAAACTTATCCTAATGTCAATTGTATGGGCTGAAGAGCTTTGCGAGTATATCCACTATAACAAAGATAGTGTAAAATATTTTAACCGACGAATCAGTAAGTTATATGCATCACTTTTTGTAAAACAAGGCGAATCGTTTGGCCTTGCGCTCAGTACAGAATGTAATTTTTGAAATGTCTAATAATTTAATTTATTTCTTTGGCAATGTTATCTTTATAACCTACTATCAACCCTGTTAACATATTTAACACTATCATTATTACCCCTTATATGTAGTTAGATATATATTTATTTCACATTGAAAATGTATTCGTACCAATTTATGGAAATCAAATTAATGAGATTTCGCTCAATTGCAATATGAGTTTTGTTTGTGGTAGTTGTTGTTATATGAAGGCTGAACTTGTTATTTTGCGCCGCGCTATTTACGCTACATTCTGTTCTGATATTATATTGCGGTTAAGAAAAATGAGTAATATTATTAGACTGGCTGTTACCCGCGACATAGTCCGCGTGGTATATAACAAAACAAGTTTTTCTAAAATAAAATTAGCCTAAGTTACTCCTTGTTACATCAGCTATCTGCCAGTGAAAGACCCGTAAAAATCGGTCCAGTAATTTCAGAGATAAGCCAACACAAACAGACAGACAGACAGACACAAATTGTAAAAATAATTGTTTTGGTATATGTACCTTGTATACATCCAAATGCACTTAGTAAAAAGCGGTTATTTTTATATTACAAACAGACACTCCAATTTTATTTATTTGTGTATGTATAGATAAAAAAGCCAATCACGTACAAAAGTAATGTCGTTTGGTGAGTCCAAGCCCTACCTCTCCGGTTTGAACTTATCTTACTAGCTAGCTATGTACCAATCAGTGCCCTTAATACGTGTTTTGAACATATTCAAATACCGATCGAGTGACCATTACCAGTTAACATTTCATGAATAATTTGCAAATGTGCGAACCATGTATAGCCATGTAATTATTTACTTAGTGTTAGTACTTTTAACCAGCTATTCAAGCCTGCGTAGCCGTTCCTACATTGTTTTCACATACCCTTAACAATGTACTGCACGAAAATGTATAAGAGCTTTTTAAAAAGAGTAATCGTGGAGTTTCTTCACCATTTTTCTCCTAGGCACAACATTCCGAACGGGTGGTAAAGTCGTAGCTTAGTGTTTTGTGACATTTTAGATTTTGAGTGCTTATGGTATTATCGAGATTATACCAGTTAGTTATACGATAAGTAGTAAAGATAGATACGTAGATTCCTAGTAACAAGACATTATAATTTCAAAGCGGCCAATGTCACAGGCAAAAGCTAGTATTAGTACGTTTCTATGTCGCGACCAATATCTTCCACAGTGACATCATTGTATTATGTCATGAATATGTTGACTCAAGGCTGCCGAGATGTTTCATGTGCAAAATGGAAGTTTTCGAATGTATGGTAGGTATCGCATTCATAGTACTTACTATCTATCTACCTAACGATTTTGTAATTAAATAACTAACCGAAGGTCACAGTTCACATCAGGTCAGTTCAGATTACAGATGAGAGCCACAATATTTTTACATAATTTGTGTTGTTTATTCCTAGTCGAAGCATATATTGTTTTTATAACCAGTCAGGGCTGGTTACGGAAAAACTAGACCAACTCGTGTCCCCAGGGCAGGCCAGTTGACCCAAGGTTGGTGCATTAAAAGGGAGTCCTCGACCAACGTGGGACATTTAATGGACAAAATTTCTGAAATCAAATACTGAAATAGTTTATTACGTACTAAAATTTAAGAGATTATATCTATTCAACAGATACGTTATGTAAATATCTAATGGGAATATGAGACAACCGGTTTAACGAGCATTTTTTTAATCGATCTAACGATTTTTATGAAACAACATTTATTACATATTATTTATATGTAAAGTATATGCGTATCTGCTACTTACGTATATCAGTAATGTTCTTAATGATGTTCGTTTACTTTGAACAAGTTCATAAAATGACGCCATTAAATATTTAAAATGTGGCACCAAGCAACACGTCATGTCATTAGTACGTAAACATTCACCGAGATAATTTCTACCTAATTACTAACATCATAGAATTTTAGAACAAGCAAAGCAAGCATTTACATATATATGGTAGGTATCGATAAATAGTCGTTAACAGACAAATTGATTTAAATTGGAATCAATTGACGAGTACCCACAATACCAATTGTAAGCATTACTCGAACGATCTTACGACAAGTTGATATTTTGTAACAATTACAAAAATGCGCAAGCGCCCATAATACACATAAAATAACAATAATAAAATCAGTTTGTCCACAAATTAACACGGCAAAACGACCTTGACATACTAGTACCTTAATTCAAAAGTGCCGATTTCGCGTCAGTTCACAGTCACATTGAGAAAGTGCTATCACATAAAAACTGTCCGGTCATTTGAACTCCGAGGGTCATTTACACTAGCACTGGATCGGGAAGCACGAGCAGGTGTTCGGTGAATACGAGTCGCGGTTGGCACTCGGCGGATAGTTGACTGGTGGTAGTGGTGGGCACAGGCGACGCGCGCGACGTGCTATGGTGGACTGGTGAACACCACTGATGGGATGGGGTCGGGGCCGTCCAAACACTGCACTAGCCTTAACTAGTACGTCTCCGTGACGCCACCGTTTACGACGCGCGATATTTTTAACGACGTGTCTCGAGATATTTTCGGTTCAACGTTCATATTTCTGCATTTATGCGGGACGTGAAGTTTATGAGTGTGATCTAGAATTATGTACTTATTTACCTACCTTATAAATTATTAAAGTATATATAAATTAAACAACTAATTATTGTTTTCGATGTATATATTCCTTTAAGTAATGTATATTTGTGAATACATTTTTTTATATTTTATTTTTATAATAAAAGGCAAACAGTAATAGAAGGTTGGCGCCGAGTCGCCAAGCATACCAATCCTGACTTGATACCAAACACTGAACACACAGTGAATTGGGTATCAGTCAACACACAATATAAAACTGAAACTAATATAAAAATATTTTTAGCTGACACACCCACCTTTTACCACGATTGTTAACGATGGAAAATGAATAATAAAAAATTATATAAAAAGACTGTAATTAAATTTAAGAAACAAACGAAAATTATGCTGGGACGCGTCTTAAGATTAGTGGGCCGCGTGCTGGAGGCGATGCGTCACCCTGGCGGCAGTGGGGCGCGCCTGGCTGCGACCCACGCACCGCCACGCTCCGGCGGCTCCCGGCAGCATAGTAATGGCGCATCACACCGCCTGCGCCCGCTACCACGTGGTTGACACACTTAATAGCGGCACCTGAAGCACAACCTGTCTTGAAAACTTTAGAAAAAATCATCACGCATCTCTCCCCGTAGTGGTAGGGTGCCCCGTTGTACACACACATTTGGTAGTAACCCTGCATAGTCCAATGCCAATCCAGGTTGGTAGAGACGCAGCTCTACAGCAGCTGAACGAGGGTCCTTGGCTCGAATTCTGGTAGGGTCACGCATACTGTGATGAGTACAAATGCTTTTACCCGAGTCATGGATGTTTATATATATATAAGTTTTTATACTGGGGTCGCCCCCAGTAACTTATATGGTACCCATAATACAAGCGTTGCATAGTTTGGGACCGTATAGTTGATGTGGTCGTCTGGCGGTATTTATTTATTTATTATATAGTATTAGGTCCTGGCAAGCATATTACTATTTAACAAGCACGCTGCCAAAAGGTATCCTTTTTACTTAGCATCCCATAATTAGCATTATTAGTTAGCTGCTGTTACTAGTGAATCGAAGCTAGGATCTTTAGGATCGTTAGGCCACGCACGCACGAGGTGGACTCATGCTATGTATTTTAGTCATTGATCTTTTAGTATTCATTACTTTGGTTTTGGAGCGGTTTAAAATTGGAATGTTGGACGAAACAATAGCTGGGTATTTACTTTTTGTTTTTTTTCCGTTACCTAGTTACATTTGCATGTAAAAATATAGGGATAGCCGCTACCAGGAAATTTATGAAAATGTATACGACTCATTATTGTGTGTTTACGAAATTAAAGATACCTATATGACTGTGTCTGAAAGTTCTGTCAATCGCACGCAATTAATAGCCCATGCCCTGGGTTAATTAATTAATTCATAAACCTAACATTTATTTCCCTACTGGCTGTTTTAACAATAGTTTCCGTATACAGATTGAAAGTGCGCGAAAAAAAAATTGGCGCCATTTTGTTTGTGGCCATGTTTCACAAATATCGACCTAAGTGTAGTGTGTTTTTATGGAATTTTATTGTTATTTTCCCTAACAAGTGCATAATTTGGTCATTACAGTCTCGGCTCCATTATACATTCGGCTTCGGCTCGGGCTGCAAGCCCGTCTCGACTGTAATGACCAACTTAGCTCGCTAGTATCGTAATGCACTCATTATTATTAGCATTCAGTGTGATGTTATTCATTACCGTACTAAAATTGGAAATACCTACACATTTTATATTAGGTGTAACATAAATAGTATAAATAATATTTTAAGGGGTTAACAAGTAGGTCATAATGATCACGGTTATGTATAAAATACATTTGTATTTTTATCTGCGAAAGCAAGCCAATACCGTTTCAATGCGCACTTAGTACGTATAGGTCGTTATTTTTTTAATTTCAAATAATTGGAATCATTTTTTTTGGAATGTGACCTCTATAGCTTATTGATGGATCACTAAAAATGTACACTGTTATTGTCACACCTTATATACTTACGTGTAATGTAATTGTAGATCCAATACCCTCCTTTTTCATGAATAAGCAAAATAGGTACCTATATGTATTCATGCTAATCATAGTCTGACGCGTGATTACGGAATGCCTACCTCTAATCATTCTAAACAGTGACTCACACTTCGAAATAATTAACAATGTGTTTAATGATACTATAAATGATTTAGCTTTTATTACGAAATTGACTTCCTAAATAGGTATTTAAATGCCTCTACAACGGCACGACATGCCACCTAATCCCGTATAGGGTCGATTATGATTCCTACTAATTGGCATGTAAATGACTAGCCAACTTGCCCCCTAACATGCCAATTTGTAGGGACCCAAATCGGCCTTGCAGATTGATTGGCAAGATATGCTGGTGTAGAGGCTTTTAATTACATATTTAGAAAGGCACAGTCTGTATAGGGACAAAGTTCCTCATAAGAACATCGTGATTCGTGTTAGTGAAAATCATTAAGTTGATAACTCTAGTTTGGACTAGATACCTACTATACAGAGTGTAAGGGAACGAAAACCGAATAAAGGTTACACTTAATATCTATACATCTATACATATAAATAAAATTGGAGTGTCTGTTTGTAATATTAAAATAACCGCTTTTTACTTAGTGCATTTGGATGTATACACGTTACCTATACCGAAACAACATTTTTTACAATTTTTGTCTGTCTGTCTGTCCGTCTGTCTGTCTGTCCGTCTGTCTGTCTGTCTGTCTGTCTGTTTGTTCCGGGTAAGCTCTGAAATGGCTGGACCGATTTTGACGGGAATTTCACTGGCAGATAGCTGATGTAACAAGGAGTAACTTAGGCTACTTTTATTTTAGAAAAAAAAATTGGATATCCCGAAAAAAAATTAAAACCAATGTTGCAGCGCTGCGCCTGCTTAAAGTTTGATAGCAACAATCTGCAATGCGTCCCGCGGAATCAGAACGCGAGCAGGCTGTTGCCAACGGTTGTCTTAGTTAAATACCACGCGGACGAAGTCGCGGGCAACAGCTAGTCTATACATATAAATAAAATTGGAGTGTCTGTTTGTAATATTAAAATAACCGCTTTTTACTAAGTGCATTTGGATGTATACACGTTACCTATACCGAAACAACATTTTTTACAATTTTTGTCAATCTGTCTGTCTGTCCGTCTGTCCGTCTGTCCGTCTGTCCGTCTGTCTGTCTGTCTGTTTGTTCCGGCTAATCTCTGAAATGGCTGGACCGATTTTGACGGGACTTTCACTGGCAGATAGCTGATGTAACAAGGAGTAACTTAGGCTACTTTTATTTTAGAAAAAAAATAGGATCTCACGAAAAAAAATGAAAACCAATGTTGCAGCGCAGCGCCTGATTAAGTTTGATAGCAACAATCTGCAATGCGTCCCATGGGCTCAGAACGCGTGAGCCTGCTGTTGTCAACGGTTGTCTTTGTTAAATACCACGCGGACGAAGTCGCGGGCAACAGCTAGTCTATAATAAAATTATTGAAATATTTTTGTTGAAAGTCATGGGTTACACATATTGTAATTTTCTAGCGCGCAATGTATCGTAAACCACGTGATCACAACGCAACGCTCCATGCGATACCTGACGCGTGTGTGTGACGAGTACTCTCGAGAGTATGTAGTTTTTATTTCCATTGCAGTTTTAGGTCTTACTTAGTAATTATGTTTTTTTTCTTTTTAAATCACGTTTCGATAGACTTCTATTTTGATTTAATGATAACATCTATTTCAAAATACAACAAATAAAACGACGGAAAATTTCAAGTCTGAGGGGTCCGGAATCATGACCTGAATCCATGGTATCTGTTTTCGGCACGAAGCCATTTACACCCTGTATAGTAAATATTGTTCCGTCGATCAAGTTCCAGATGTCATTGTATAGGAAGGTCGATGAAACCGATCTGTAATAGAGCCAAGGTCGTTCACCGCTTAGCGTTTCTCTGACAATGAAGAAAAACGCTAGGTGATTGGATATTTTAGTGTTTCTATTATATATCTTTTCAGAGCATAATATCAGGGCTTCTTATGTATGTAAAAACTAGAGACGATTCTTATTATATCATCTATTTATTTGTTCCATTTGCAAAGTAAGAATAACTTGAAATGTGAGATCTGGGGCGTATTGCGAACTCTGTTTATATGGCAGGATACTAAACTGATTGGGAATTTTATATTTTATCTCAATAATATATTCGGGAACAGCTGATAGGAGGCCGACTCTGAAAGTTTTTAGAACTGGCCACTTGTAAACAACATAATAAAAAAAGATACTAGAATTTTGAAAATGGAACTCTTTCCCAATATTATTGTACATATATTTTATTCATTTGTCATTTGTTTACGATTTGGGGGTAAATTGAAAATTGTCTGTCACGGCAGCATGAATTTAACGCGAGAAAATTTTCGTACAATGATTTTTTACGGGTATGCGTATGGTATGCTTCCAGAACTAATTAAATAACATGAGCACGGTTTAACAAAATAGTGTTATATATTTTAAGGGGTTAACAAGTAGGTGATAACGATCATGGTTTTGTATTAAATATATGTGTATACAGTATTTGATTTTTCTGTGAGAAAGCGAGACGGTACCGTTTCATCGCGGACTTAGTATGTAGTGTTATTTTTGAAATTTCAAATTTGTTTATTTTCTTCGGGAATGGACCCTTATATACTACTAAAGGATCCCTTAAAATATTTTACAATATTATTGTTAACCTTTATATAATTTACTACATTATTATGTAGAGTAAAGCGCTGGATAAGAAAAAAACCTTAATCATTTACTTGCTGATCTCGTTTAGTTTAAAAAAGCAAAAAGAAAACACAACAGTTTTTGTTGCAAAAAGTTCCCCATACAATTCAAATAACTACTTGTTGCTTGCTGCCCTCGTGCCAGGCAGGTGTGTCGACTAGATACAAGGAAATAGAAATTCCATTGAATATAAATTCCGCTTTTACCGTGTAGCACGGCCGAGCTCGCTTTCTTACGTAATAACGGGTGTTTCCAGTTCTGTGGGGTTCGAGATTGATATAAACGTAATAATAGGTACGTTATACTTTGTGAAAAAGTCAGTGCTGCGATATAAGGGTCCATCAGTAGCTGGTTTATATGTTTATAGTCCTACTTGTGTTTGCCCGCAGCTGCACTCGCGCTAATATTGTTGTTGCTTGGTATCTTGACCCTAATGATCACATCTTAAAGATTTAATATCGAATAAACTCAAACTCGGGCGGTCTACCTCGTATCCTCACCAAATGATTATGATACAAAATGTTTACTTCCTTTTAACCTACTAAAAACGGTTTTATGAAAATCTGGAAAATCTGTTTCGTACCTATCTTCTGGGCCAGTTTTAGCAGACATATCATTTTACAACCAACTAGGGGCCGCCACCTCCACCAGTTCTTTCCAAGCGTTCGTGTTCGTTTGGAGGAGACGTGGATGGAGGTGGACCACTGTGTGGCACAATTTTTAACAGGCCATCATGGCAACTTTAAGAGCAAGTTATTTTATTTTAAACTAGCTGTTGCCCGCGACTTCGTCCGCGTGGTATTTAACAAAGACTCAACCGTTGGCAACAGCCTGTTCGCGTTCTGATCCCGTGGGACGCGTTGCAGGTTGTTGCTATCAAACTTAATCAGGCGCAGCGCTGCAACATTGGTTTTAATTTTTTTTCGTGAGATCCATTTTTTTTTTCTAAAATAAAAGTAGCCTAAGTTACTCCTTGTTACATCAGCTATCTGCCAGTGAAATTCCCGTCAAAATCGGTCCAGCCATTTCAGAGATTACCTGGTACAAACAGACAGACAGACAAAAATTTTTAAAAAAATTGTTTCGGTATAGGTACCGAACTTGTATACATCCAAATGCACTTAGTAAAAAGCGGTTATTTTAATATTACAAACAGACACTCCAATTTTATTTATATGTAGTAAGAAGATTAGTACCTTCGCCACTTTGCCAATGTTCAACGCCGTATAACGAAAACGAGCAATCTGCACATCACATCCTCTGGGAGTGCAATCTCTGGCAAAACGAACGAAACATTATGCTTAATAGTTTGCAAGTAACTTCTGCAGTAGTATACTACCCAGACATTGTGGAAACCAGGGACAACTTCCGTGCGTTCAAGCGTTTTTGCCATACCTATTACTGGAATCCAGTTTAATCAGCTCACAAGTTTAGGACCAACTAGTATTTAAACTCTCCGTGGTGCCTTACACCTGGAATTAGTACAGCTGTAAGAGTCTTGCTTCTGTGGAAACTTATCTACCAGAACTTTTTTGTCTCCCGCTTTGAAATGGAGGGAAGTGGAAAATTTTCTTCCAACTCCTCCTATTTTTATCTTTCGATTAATTTCGTGCGGGTTCCAAGACAATTAACTTTATCCCGGGACTCGCCGAGGGTCAAACCTCGGTGTCTTCATTGGACACCGCTGTAGATCCTGGCTTACAGGAGTAGCAGTGGTGGGAGTGTGGGGCGGGCCTAGACTTATAATTTTCACTCCTGTTTCGAACACTAATCGGTTTGTCATTATTTCCATCAAACAGATTATTCTTTGCATTCTTCTTAAATTTCTTCCGCACCTCATTTCGAACGCATCTAGTCTTTTCCCCACTCTTAAAATAATATTTTACACAAAACTTTACCAACAATGGTCAAACTGGGCGGGTCGCAGAACGTACGAACGAACTAACTTCAGCTCATATTTCATATTTGTGGCTTTACGTGATCCAGGGAGATTCTTGTATGAGATAATGCGATCATACCATTCCATGATAGAAAATATGAACCACGCATAGTCATAAATAAGCATATTATGTTATTGTGTAGGTTTTTTAAACATTTAGTTTCTTCACTATTTCTGTAGTCTTAATATAATATTCATGTTTTTTTTTAAATAATAGAATAAAGTAACCCAAGTATAAAAGACAGCGAAAATTATATGTGCCCATATCAGTAAAGTGACTTTTTCCGCGACACAGTTAACAAATTGAGTTGTCATGTTTAAATTTATGGTATATCTATTATTGTAAGTATGATTTTATCTAGATATCACGATCTTGATTGGCACAGTCGGTAGTTACCCTGCTTTCTGCCTCGAGGTCCCGGGTTCAAATACCAGTTTCAGGGAAAACTTTGCCTGATGAGCACGAATGTCATGGATGTTTAATTTTAGTATCAGTATTATTTATTTACTGGGCTCGCCTTCACTATACGGAACCCATAACAAGCGGTGCTTAATTTGGGACCGTACAGTTAGTGTGTTAATCTGGCGATAATCTCAGTATTGAATAATTAAAAGATTTAAAATTATAACTTGCATAAGTTTGTTTGTTTTATTGTTTCGTGTCGTGTTTGCTGTGTAGCCTTTGCGGCTTTGTAGGCTTTGCGGCGGGCGGCGCGCCGCGGCGCGTGACGCGATGACGGCGGCACCGCGTTGTATACCTAGATACCTATATATTATGTTGGTACGGTAAACACTCACCCCTTGTCACCCACTGGAGGCTTCTATAGAAAAATCCATCACGCACTTAACACTGCTTACGTCATTGAAAAAATAGGGTAGCTTGCAGTATTCCGGTGTGAAAAAAAATATGAGTCAGAATTATAGGGACCTAGCACGGTATTATTGAATATAACATTTTATTTTAGTAAGTATATTAGTCCTAGGTAAGTAGGAACGATGTTAGAGCCAGCACTGCACCTACTCGTGCATTAAGTGTAAGTTATACATTAAAATATAATACTGTTTGTGTGGTACATAGCGCCTTGCGCAAATATCATAGCCCGTTGCTAGGCAGCAAGTAGATGTGTAAAGTAAGATATGGGGCGCCACGAGTACACATTCAGTTCTACGTATCTTGAAGTATCATTTGTATGTACACATCCTTTAGTGATCTAGTTGGTGAAACCTGACCGCCAAGTTCTAGAAGACAACTGACCTTGCAAATTTCTAAAGAGCAAGTTTTCTGAAATTTTAATATGAAACAGACCAAGAAATACAAACGAAGTGTCGCCGAGGCCGATTTACGGAATACAAGTGAATTAAATCCTTAAGTACACGCGAATTTGATTGTACTAAACAAATCGGCTTAGTATTTATTATGTTCGCGACACTCGGTGTATATTATTTCTTCGTCTGAGTATGAAACATAAAAGAAAATCACTTAAAGGAAATTATATACTCGTAGCTGCCTACTACGAACAATCATTTTAAGAAAAATGGTTGTTTAGATTCAACTGGTAGGTATTCTGAAAATTGTAACACGTCATGTTTTATTTGAGTAACGCCTGGTAATGCGATACGAGCAATGAAAATAACTGGAGCAAAAAGCTCAGAGCAATTCTTGCCAAGAGCACTGTTGTTTGACGGATAAACGTAACAAACGAATACGCCTATTTTATTCACGACGTATGATATTGCCTTAAAACGCTGCTCAAACGAGATTTAGGGAAGTAAGGCCTTTGGTAATAAAGTATTACCTACCTTTTTGCTGTAGCAACATACATATCGTGAACAACTATTGATTTAGTTCTCTCGTTCATTTCGAATTTTACCTTGAAGCCCATTGATCTACTAAATAATTAAAAGGTTGATTCTACTGCCCGTATAACTTACCTCTAATTTCATATATGATTGTATTATTATGATAAAAAATGAGGCTTTCACTGGATTTGGGGATAGTCTTTGGGATTGTTTAATTATTTTATTAAAAAAAAAATTATGTGTGCTGGGACACATAGTAGAAGTGAGACTTCATCGGATAAGTGGAGAAACAAATCGCAACGGAGAAGTGGAAAAACGAATGGCAACGCACAAGTGGCAAAACGCCCCGCCTATATAGAAGTTTAACTGTAATAAAAAAAAAACTTCAAAAAAATACGTGGGTATTGCAAACCAATCGTATGGTCCCACACACAGATCACGAGAGATATGCCGTGCGGTTCAAAATGTATGGGAACTCGCTGTCTCCGTTTTGTTCCCAACCACTCGCTAAAACCAACCAATACGAAGTCTCCTCGGTGCGTGCTGCGTCGTCGCCGTATACAGCGGCCGTACCACGCGACGCACCAGTTTATTCAAAGTATCGTTAGACGATCTATACATTGCCTCGTACATTCACTCAGTAGCGAACATAGGTGGTACTTAAAGAGCCATGTATTTTGTACAAAAATAAAAAAGTCGTTGTGCTACATGAAACCTAAAATAACATAATAAAGGCATTAAATATTTTTTGATTTGTTGTTTTTAATGATTTTAAAGACGAATAAATAAAATACTTAATACTGGCTGGTGAAATGAGATTCCATCTTTCGCGTAGTTCACTTTGCTGCTAGTATTTTTGCACACAACCACGGAATAACACGGCATTTAAAAAAAAAGTTAGAGCTCCGATACCGACGTGCAGTTGCAGTCGACTGACGGCGAAAACTCTATGTATGCGTAATTTTGGCTAAAGGTGAGCGCAAGCCCACCGCTTTCATAACATATCTCCTCTCATATATCTGTGGTCCCACACTAAGCATGCCGTGCTAAAATTGGTCGCATGTAACCTTTACGGTTCCATTCAAGATATTTTGTAATATTATAGTTCCATTATATTAATGATTTAAACAGCCTCGTAGTGGTTAAAGCCCCTCTTGACTTTGAGGCAACACTGGGTTGCTCAGGACCTGCACCGCCCGGCCCTCTAGACTCTTGAGTGCGTTCCGCAGGCATTACTGAAGATAAGTGTTGCCGGTTCATTGTCAGGTACCGACTCAGCCTAATCAATTAGTTTCGCAACTATGTTAATCAAACTATAAATAAATATACGAGTATATCGCCAGACGAACACACCAACTATACGGTCCCACACTAAGCAACGCTTGTATTATGGACACCGTACAACGGACTGGGGGCGAATTCAGTATATATTACTTATAATAACTTGGGCACAAGCATTCGTGCTCATCAATCAAAATTTGTCCCTACCAGGATTCGAAACCGGGACCCCCGGCACAGAATGCGGCGTCCAACTGCGCTAATCAGGCCATCAATATAACTACTAAATAAAAAATACTTTATGAAGAAGCACAGTTTTGCAATTATTTAGCAAGTGATAATCATGGTTGGAAATGAGATTCGCACATGAAAAATCCCAGAGGTGCGAGCCGGGGTTTGATCCTGCAATCCTCATGGATGGCGGGTCGGATCAGTTGCGCTGCATGTGCCTAGTGAATGTAGCGTCTCTATCTACTGCCGCCTTCCTACCTAGGCAAGTATGCTCCATCATAGATCTCATCGTCACTTACCATCAGGTGAGATCGAGATCAAATACTTGCCTATAATGTAATAAAAAAAAAAAAAAAATATTTATTGAATTATCAAATTTAAACTCATAAATTAGTACCTGGATGTCTACCTACATTCGGGAACATCACTAACTTCGCTCCACCTCATGTGAAGCTAATCTGAGAACACCAGTTTTTCAAAAGATTGAGGTCTTTTGAAAAATATTAAAAGAATGTAAATATTTAAATAAAACTAATCCTACGGATTTTATCGCGTTTATTATACGTTTTTTACGTTCCCGACGTTTCGTTATCACCGGCGCTCCACGAAGTCTGCAATCTGTGAACATGAACAAGATCGCACCCGCCATTATATCAGATTTGAAAAGCCACAGATCTTCGCAAAAGAATACCGATTCCGACCAACGATGATACGCGAGGACATTGAAATTAAAAAACATCCTAATTTCAATTGGGAAGATGGCTGAGTGCTACCACCGACTTGGGATCCAGTAATTAATATTATTCAATCACAAAACCAAGCGCACCATTGAAAGACCTCAAGACACTGTGAGCTCTTTCTGCATAGATCGGACCGTAAGCAACAACTAAATATGTTGGTATCCCGTTTCAAACTATGACACCAACATATTTTTTATTACAATGTGTTGTATTCGCGTAAATATAAGAAATCAGAATTTAATTATAATAAAAGAAATTCCTAAACAAAAAATCTTAAATAGATTAATTAACTAGATATTATTACTACTAACTAACATTAGCATGTTTAATCAGTTATTTAATTATATTTATTATACTAGCTGTTGCCCGCGACTTCGTCCGCGTGGTATTTAACAAAGACACAACCGTTGGCAACAGCCTGCTCGCGGATTCTGAGCCCGCGGGACGCATTTCAGGTTGTTGCTATCAAACTTAATCAGGCGCAACGCTGCAACATTGGTTTTAATTTTTTTTCGTGAGATCCTATGTTTTTTTTTCTAAAATAAAAGTAGCCTAAGTTACTCCTTGTTACATCAGCTATCTGCCAGTGAATAGTCCCGTCCCGTCAAAATCGGTCCAGCCATTTCAGAGATTACCCGGAACAAACAGACAGACAGACAGACAGACAGACAGACAGACGGACAGACAGACAGACGGACAGAAATTGTAAAAAAATTTGTTTCGGTATAGGTAACGTGTATACATCTAAATGCACTTAGTAAAAAGCGGTTATTTTAATTTTACAAACAGACACTCCAATTTTATTTATATGTATAGATTAGCGAGTGAACTTTGTACTTAGGTTTAAGAAATAAATCCGTTAAATTCAAGAACCTAAACTTTTAAATTTGTGTTCTTGCGGAATTAATTATCATGATGGTTCTCACGGGGTTTTACAATAGGTACCTACTTAAGTACCTACCTCCTTTTTAGGGATCAGTACCAAAATGGTAAAACCGTAATGCCTTATGTTGGCCCTTATGGTGTGACTATGTTTGTCCGTTTTCGGTAATACATCCTTTACTTATTACTTCAATGATTTTAGGATAAGCGGGACATTTTGAATATAGCTTGATAATCTAAAGTTAACAAACAATGTAGATCCTATAAGGCAAGGTTTCTAGCATGTTGTTCATGCGGATAAAAAGAGTTCATTTTGGTGGTAAAAGTTTAATTACCTACACTGACTAGGGTCCGTTTAAATTAGATAAAAAACACCTTCAAGCCTGTTACCCTCAAAGAGGTAGGCAGAGGTGCACTGGACTCAGAAGTGCACCCACATTGGGGCGTTGGATTTTGGTTACAATTTATAATAAACCTGACATGAGGATTTAGGTCATTGCTAATTGGAAAAAAAAGCTGATAAAAAATCACACCTGTCATTTTGTTGTTACCAATATTATTATTTTTAGGATCGACGTATCGAAATTCTGACGACATAATGACTACAAATGCGCTGAGGACGCGCAGATTCAAGGCGGAGTATATCCTTTCTGGATCAATCTGTATATGGACATTGAAGTTCGAGCTTCGAAATAATATATATACCTACTTAGATTCTTTGCGCTGAGTTCTCCTAGGGGAATAAGTTTTATTGGCTAGTGTGCTAACTGTTATCAAGAGACTAAATCAGTTTCTTTGTCGGGGAACGAGGAACACCGTGCCTTTTAACAAACATACGAGTGAACACAAACTGGATGTCGAACCTGACGCTGCGTCCAAATACGATTTCCTTTATCTTCGCAAACAGTCCATATCGGTTTGTAAAGTAAATTGAGTGCTTTGCAAGATTGGTTCCTGGCACACACCGGCGAGTGCACCAAGGTTAAGATCTGTGCTTCCTGATGAACAAAACATGTTAGTGTTTATTGGACATTTTATGGTTGACTGCTCATAAATATAAACTTTCAGTTGCACCACCAGGACAGCAAGTGCGATATTACTCGTAAGCAAACTGTATACTTCATAGTCTAATAGGGGGATTGAAGGTTTTAAATACTGTCCGCCAAAGGTGCTGTTCAATTAGCCATACAAATTGACTAGATACGTAGAATATAAACTATACCGTTAGCTTACGATGAATCTCGCACTTGACATACAGTTGCCAAAACAACTGAACAAAACACAGATGTCGATATATTCAAAAGCATTCATGGAATGGTTGATATAGCGTTCCATGAGTGACACCTTGCGTGTCGATAATGGTTAGGTAGGCACGCCCGGCACTGAACTGTCACCATGTTGGCGACTATGGAGGAATACTTATAATGGGGGTCACTACGAAGGTTAAGTTTCGTTTGATAATTCCGATCAATAGATGAGTTGACGATATGTAAAAGTTTGCTGCGCAGAGCATTTTGTCCTTGTAGATACTTGGCATAGATACTACAATTAATAAGTTAGTGTTATAGGAGTTGGAGACACTCGGATATATGGAAAGTTCGGGCACAGAATGCATTGGTATTGGTAGTTCGGAGTGAGAGATAGGACAGTCTCTATTCTACATTTTATGTAGGAGCCAAGTACGAGAGTGATTTTTTTTATCCATTTCTTACCAATTACCCTATTCTTTTCCCTGAATCCCGGAAACACGTGACTTATCTACGTAAGCCAATTGGTCGACTTTGCATGCCATATTCATATGCAGTCTGCCAACATGGTAGCAAACTTCTCAACCAGTTATAATTAATAACAATTAATTAATTCAGGCATTTAATTTCTTAAGGATTTAAAATATAGTAGATATACAAATGGCTATCCTATTGTTTAATGTTTCTAAGACTCTTATAACAATAGGATATGTAGAGTTTTAAATTTATGAAACAAGTATGTAAGAAATAAAATTACCTATAATTATTTTTAATTGTTTGACGTAGAGTATATATCTATATAAATTGCAAACTATGTACATGCATGTACCAGTAATGAATTGGACACAAATATCTAATATCAATCTCGGGATCATAAAGGTATATTTGTATACAGGTGTAGATTAGGTGGATCTTTATTCATATTACCTCTGTTATGTAAAATATATACCTAACTAAAACTGTTATAACACTGTAACTAAGGCGTGACTGTAGTGACATAGGATATTTGTATAAAAATTATAGGTTTCTCGGTATGGAGGGCTAATTCAACGTTTATTCTGTCTGTCTAATTGTACGGAAACCTATTGGTCGGGTTTGGATGAAACATAGAGTAGCGATAGTTTAACCCAGGTCAGCATATGTATAGGATAGGTTAATCAACTCAAGTACGCGTACGAACTCGCAGGTGCAGCTAAATAGGCACTATCGCGGAGATATATTCCTCGAAGTAGGCAATTATTTTCACACGTATCTAAGGTATAAGATGCAAATGATATAAGAATTGCGCTTATTGCTTATGATACATCTTTTACTATTTCAAATAGTCGTATAAAGTTTGATTTCCTGCCGTAGCAAGTAAAATTAAGATTATATGTAAAATTTTAAATAATAAGTGTGTCTTAAATGAAGGGAAATACTCGCGCTACTGTTTTATGAATACAATTTTTTTCTATAGAGAGTCAGCCGTGAACACGAAGGCTGATATTTGAAAGCATCTCAGTTCAAATCAATAACAAAGATAATAAAAATAACAATAAAATTCTCAAAAAGGGCCTCTACGTGTTGGACCAACGTCCTCGTGCAAGCCTTCCAAAAGTCTGGGTATAGCCCGCACAGAGAGAGAGAGATAATAATAATATCGCCAAACAACCGCACTACCTAATACGTCTCACACGAAGCAACGTTTGTATTATGG
Source organism: Pheosia tremula (assembly GCA_905333125.1). Classification (NCBI taxonomy): domain Eukaryota; kingdom Metazoa; phylum Arthropoda; class Insecta; order Lepidoptera; family Notodontidae; genus Pheosia; species Pheosia tremula. Next base: position 3,807,792 of record HG995404.1, on the reverse strand, counting down.
GGACCGTCCTGGAGGTAAACCCAGGATATACTACTTATATAGAAAACATACTTTTGCAAATATTCTTATAGTGATAAAGTTAATTTCTTGGCTTACGTTAAAAACAATATTACCATAAACACAATGAAAATTGGATTCCCAGCGATGACCACCGTCGTGACGGTGATGCTGAAACGGAACAAAAAGCTGTTAAGGGTAATTAATGACAACCTCGCCGAAAATAGTACATAACTTGAATTTGTGGAAAATATAGGAAAAGTCTTTGCTTAGAAGCGGGATACCGAAACGGAACGAAAGATAAATATACAAAACTTTCCTCACTAGAATGCTGAATGAAAAAAAAAATAGTATATAAATGTACCTATTGCAAGTCACTATAACCTCTATAAATAATGTTTGCTTATTATAACAACATACTGGACACATATTTCCAATGTGTTCGATATTCGAAGTCTGAAGAGAAATTTGATTCTTACGTTTGTGAAGAAATGAAGAAGGTGGGGAAAGTGTTACATCGCGCGGCTGAAACTATAAGTAGGAGCGGCTTGCGCACGCGTCGCTCAAAGCTCCGACCCGTGCGCAGTGTCACGGGCGCCCGATGTGCTCACTTACTTTATTACAATTTAATAATTCATCAAGTAGTGTTACAACCTGTGTGTGCAATTATTTGGATATATTCATTTACCGATATATGAAATAAGTAAGTAATTATGTATTAAATTATTTTAGAAAGATTGAACAACGTAGTAAATATTGCTAAGTGATAGTTAGAAAAGTATCGTTGTTACTAGGTGCCCAATTTTAGTTTTCATAAAAGCAGTTATCAATGTAAGTACTTAAGTATAACCTACCTACTTATTTTACGAATGGATGCCATCTTTACATAAACAAGAATAGGTATATATAATAAACGATAGCTGTAGAAGTAGGTCGTTTCACAAAAACACTATTAAATTAGTTGTTAAGAGAAGGTTTAAGCACAATGGCTCTGTAACATCGTACAAGAATGCCCGCTCTCATCACTGTCAATTAGACACTTATAATTAACTGCCTTATACAAATTGAAATACCTTACAAAATGTATAGTATTTCATTCATATTACGTTACCGGTGTTCACTCTTTCCGGTAATGTTATTTGTACCTGATCACATCTGACATCTGACATGCCCTACATGTTATACTCATGCTATCACAAATAAATGATCTTTATCTTTATCACATTGCCTACCTTAATAATAGACACCTAGATCCTGCAGGTACCTGTGCAATTATACTACTCTGTACAAGGTTTCACGTAATAGGTAGTATTGGAAAAAAATAAGTCAAAGTCAAATCGTTTATTTCGTATAGGCCTACGGGGGCACTTACAAATTGTAATTTTTTTTTCTTAACCCTACAACCGGATCGGAACGCGGCCTCAACTGAGAAGATCCGGCGAGAAACTCAGCGGGCTCGTCTTTTTTTTAATCCATTATTAAAAAAAAAAAGTTAGCTCCACTGTGTCCACTCGCTACACTTTAACATTATAATCATGATATTTGATCGAGCAGTCCCAGGCTGCTTTATCATCCAAATAATCCAAGATCCTGTGATAACCCTTACGTCATAGATTACTTTTCACTGTTGTTTTAAACTTAGTAATGGGCAAATCTCGGATTCCTTTGGGAAGTATATTATAGAAATGTATACATTGCCTCATAAAAGAATTATTTAAAATAAGTTATCCTTTACTCTGTATGCTTCCGTTACCATGTCTATTGTCTTCGATATATGTTTTGGCTTAATGGTACCTACCTATCTTCATACAAAGTATGTAGCATTTATTCATTTTGATAGTTTTAAGAATATTAAGCATATAATTATCTAATAATTTCACTAACTGAACTGTAACTGAAGAGAAGACTTTCACCTATTTCTTCTAGTATATCTCCATATGAGAGTACTGCTATTAAGCGTTCTATAACATACTCCAAACCAGTAAATATGTTACCTTCGTACCTGCGATGAACAACAATACTCGTACTAATTACCGCAAAGCATATCTGTTGTACGTATATAGGTAGGTATTAATCTAGGTTGTGTACAGTACGCGACACTAAGAGCCCTCACATATTACATACCGATATGTTGTGTGTGCGAGTACTCTATAAATGCGACCAAGGGCGATAGTAAATATCTAGGATTTTAATTTCAATCCTGAACTCATAATGTAGGCAAGTGCTAAATTAGTATCATGTTTGTCAATGAATCAGGCGCCCGCGCCGGCACCGGGCGGCGCGGGCGCCGGCGGTTCTACGTCGAAGGCTACGATGCAACTGAAAACAATCAATGACGCGACAATGCAACGCAATCCTTCGCGTCGATCACGAATACTTTGTATACAACGAGACCATGGTCTTGATACTTTACCTAAATACGAAATATTACCAAATCCGTTAATAATATCAAAGACTAGCTGTTACCCGCTACTTCGTTCGCGTGATATTTAACAAAAAAGCTTTTCTACAATAAAAGTAGCCTAAGTTACTCCATGTTACATCAGCTCTCTGCCAGTGAAAGTCCCGTCAACATCGGTCCAGTCATTTCAGAGATTAGCCGAAGCAAACAGACAGAGACAAAAATTAAAAAAAAAATGTTTTGGTATATATACCGTGTATACATCCAAATGCACTTATTAAAAAGCGGTTATTTTAATATTACAAACAGACACTCCAATTTTATTTATTTGCATAGATGTATAGATACAGAAATATCTATGCAAATTTTGGTAACATTAAAAATCAATATTATTCTTAGTCAGGCTTTCTAAAACAATATTCTTTTAGTAGATAGATAAAAAAGTCTATAAAGATTATAACCATAGCAAACGGCTGCTTTAAATAACATTCATCTCGTTATATAATGGCACCGATTTTCATGAAAGAGACATCAATAATATCCATTTAGCGGTGAAAGCTAGAGTAACATGTACTCTTATACAACGTTAAGTAACAAGGCGTCATTATCACTCGATAATCACCAGCCAGCTATAAATGAACTAGTAAATCGAACTCATTATAATTTCTACTTAACCACTGTTCCATTAATTGAGTATCTAACAGGGCTAGTTTCTGTACCTGTTATTTTCTGCCAATTCTTTAGGGCAAAATAAAATAAAATATATACACAAATACTAAGGAAAAACTTATATATAATCACGATTTTTATATAACGCTAATGGCCAATGGCTTTAGCAGAGGCTTGTGCCTTGGCCAAATCCAAAATAATTTGTCTGAGGCTCGGAATATATTTTTGAGTAGCTGTAGTTTCTTGATGAACTAGTTCGTAGCTTGAATTATGTTTATAAAGGAATAATTCAAAAGTCAAAGTCAAAGTCAAATCGTTTATTTCGTATAGGCCTACGGCGGCACTTATTCATTGACATTACATTTTTTTTCTTAAATCTACAACCGGATCCGACGCGACCTCAGCTGAGAAGATCTGGCGAGAAACTCAGCGGGCTTGTCTATTTCTTTAGAAGCCAATATTTTTACAAAAAAAGTAATCTCCAGTGTGTTGCCATGCGAGGCGCACACACGCTACACTTTAAAGTTTACAGTTGCAAGTATCAAAATCACATGCTCTACAAACTACTCGTGGTATAAAGTCATGGTTGCGGCGTATTTCGTGGTACTGGCAGTACAAAGCGACTCTAAAGCGTCAACCGCTAAGGCTGCGGTCTCAGTGAAGGAGGAACGGGCGTTTTTCATTAGGGGACTCACAGTAAATGTACCTCATTTATAACTACTTATGTTATTTATTTATTGTTACGTTATTTATTATTTATGATTTACTGTTAGCGCAGTCAAAATACAGTCATAAATGAGGTACATCTTATATGTAGAGAATTAAAAACCGTACCTAGTATAAGCTTCCATATAGATTTCTTTTCTTTTAGCTATAACAATAGTTCACCGATAATACAAGAAAGACACAATAAGTAGATACAAATAATAATATAATATCGCCAGACGAACACACCAACTATACGGTCCCAAGCTAAGCAACGCTTTTATTATGGGTACCGTACAATGGAATTAGGTTGAACTCAGTATAAAATACTTATATAGATATTAGACATCCATGACTCGGGTACAAAAATTCATGCTCATCACCCGAAGCTTGTCCCTACCAGGATTCAAACCCGGGACCTTCGGTGCAAAAGCGGGATCATATAAAATGTATACCTGATACTATTATGAGACAAAGAAAAAGTTCCCACTAAATCATCAGTTTCTCCCTTATTGGGCAAATATCAGCATGTGTTGTAGCTGTTAGGCTATATCAGCGCTGATTTTAATTTGGTACCATAAGCGTTAATAACATTTTGGGACAGTCACAGAAACTTTAATTTTTCGTCAGAAAGCTATAACATTTTATATATTTACGTCTTTCAAGTTTTTCCATCGCTGTGATCGTTGCTTAGCGGAAAAGGGAAGATCTTCCAGGCGGGTGTTATACCTGGCGGGGCTGGCCGCTATGCCCCAACAGTTGTTGTCGGGGTCCTGTATATATGTTACGTGATCCGAAAACTCTCATGGCGCGATTCAGAATTGTATGGATAATTGTCATTAGTTCTGAATGTCGTCTGCAGTGTCATCTGTGTATCTTGCGGCGCGGTTGAACAGGTCCCTAAAGTTATACGAGTATCAATGTACGTAGGTACATAGATACTCGTATAACTTTAGCGACCTACATATCGTTATACTAAATTTCTGTTACGTTCATTTCGCTCAGCCCTCACAATATATTTTTTCTTCGGCTATTCTCTGTAGGCTCCGTTGTCACTTGGTCGCAGCCTTTATTCGTCGTAGTCCCGCTTTGAGGTTTCGCTGTTACGAACATCGCTAGTTATAAGCACCTTGGTCTGCGGTATGTATGTTAACTCTGCTCGTAATCTATTTTAAATTATACCGTCCCACTTGCTATACGCATTAGACATTTTTTTTAATCCTAAATTTTTACTTTTATGAATCGTGTTTTGAAAAGTAGACCGACTTTTACATTCAAGATAACGCACAGTAATATGTTCGAAATTTTTAAAATAACCTAGACCTAGTCAAGGTAATGTGTATATTATGATAATCGCCTTATCGATTCATTTTATAGTTTTTTTTTTTACAAAATTGTGCCTTAAGTAGTTTTGTAAGAGTCGCGATACTTATTAACAACAAAAATCATTAGTTTAGAGCGTAGGTAGTTTTCAAATTAAATTTAAAAATCGCTTACTCACACACGCACAAGATTTTCCTGTAGGAAAGTAACGTAATTACTTTCATTAATTTAAGCATTATCTATATCTATGCAGCAAAGCAGTGATAGCCAAGTTGGTAGAACGCTGGCCTCGGTAACGAGAGTCGCAGGTTCAAACTCCGGCTCGCACCTCTTAGATTTCTGGATACCATGTGCGAATCACATTTTCAGCAATGATTTTCGCTTGTTAAACAGTGGAGGAAAACATAGTGAGGAAACCTCCATCACTGAGAGAACCTCTCAAGGATGTGAGAAGTCCGCCAACTCGCATTAAGCCAGCGAGATGGACCATGGCCTAATCCCGCTCACATTGAGGGGAGGCCCGTGTCCAGCAGTTCGACTGAAAAAAAATTGCTTATACTATTTGTCTATATCTATACTAAGAGGTAAAGTTTGTTTGGATATAAGGGGTAATCTCCGGAACTACTGATCTGATTCCGAAAATTGTTTCACTGATAGAAAGCTACAGTATCCCTGTGTAATATAGGCTATGTTTAAGTTTTAAAGAACTTAATACCATACTAGTAGGTGTTGTGTATACCATTAATAATTATATGAAAACGTCTAATTTCTCTTGTGAAATTTCATATTTATTACTCATAATTAAATGAGTTTCTTTGATCGATTTATTAATAAGCATTAACGAGGTCTACCCAATAAAGTAATATGCCCGTCATTACAGCGATTATTAAGTAGGTACAGATGAGTTCAGTGAATATAATACGTTTTGCTGTCGCTAAACGTACAACGTTTACTTGAATGCAATATTCCAATATTATTTACGATTCTAGGTATTTCTGCGTATTGTGTGAGCTGGTGCAATTGCTAAACTGTGAGTCCGCACCGCCGCGACCTCTTTGCGTTGCTTGAATAAACTTTACGACCGAATGTTTCTAGGACGGATGCATTGTAAAATAATCAGAGACAAAGTTAAATCTTAAATGTTTGGGAAGCAAACGTATTTGTCAATTGCCCCATAGCAAGGAAATCAATTGCAAACAAAACATAATAAGATTCTAGTTAGATGTAGTAAAAGTCTAGAAGGATGTTTTTGCTTATTTATTATAGCAGAATGAACTTTACAGAACACGCGACTTATTCTCAGTCTAGAAAGATATGATATTAAAATAATTATATCTATGACAGATCTAGAGTAACTAAATAAATATCGCCAGATGAACACACCAACTATACGGTCCCACATTAAGCAACGCTTGTATTATGGGTACCGTACAATGGACTGGTGCCGAACCCAGTATATATTATTTTTATAGATATTATACATATATATACATTATTTAAACATTCATGACTTGGCTACAAACATTCGTGCTCATCGCACAAATTTTCTTCCTACCAGGATTCGAACCCGGGACCCTCAGCACAAAAATTAGGGTTACTACTACCTGCGCTAATCAGGCCGTCAAATCGAATGAATCAAATATTTATCATCAGATCATGGAAAATAAAGTATGAAGTAATTGTAAACTATAATAGATCTTAGATAGTATCATATGTCATTCGACCTAGAACTGTCATAGATATATGATCATTTAATGACCCCGCATGCAATTCATATGATACAATAACATTTATGTTAGGTACTTACAAACTAGAACAACAAGTTCTTACGGTTGTTTGAAAATAAAATAATACATTCCGGCTGACTACCATAGAATCCAGTACTTTCCCTTTCACTCATCGATGTAAAAACAAAATGTTTGACTCGTGATTAATGTAGCAGTGACAGCCAAGTTGGTAGAAGGCTTGCCTCGGTAACGAGGATCGCAGGTTCAAACCCCGGCTCGCACCTCTGGGATTTCTGGATTTCATGTGGGAATCTCATTTTCAACCACGATTATCACTTGCTAAACGGTGAATGAAAACATCGTGAGGAAAACCTGCATGTCTGAGAGAACCCCTCGAAAGACGTGTGAAGTCCGCTAACCCGCACTGAGCCAGCGTGGTGGACTATGGCCTAATCCCACTCCATCTCGAATAAAATGTACACAGATTTTAGACAAGACAATAATGGTTGTAACAAGTAGACCATTATTACAATAAATGACAATAATGGTCTACTTTAATAGCCACTGTTTTCCAGCACAAAGTAATTCACACATTTCTAGTTTGACACATCAATTAATGTCAATTTTTGTGTTATTAACGGTAAAAAAATACGGTTTATGAAGTGCGAGATGCACTTGACGACACTTAGTTTTCGGCCAAGATATTTTTACCTAATCATTATTATTTTATTGTGATTTATTCATTCCTAATGTACTAATTTGTGAACTTTCATACACGATAAGACGAACACGTCTATTATAATCATAGATTATATTACTGGGAATATTTGAAAGGTATCATCGTGATCATAGACTCAATTACCAAAGATATGTAATTGATAAGAGGGGGGGGATCATGTCTTTTTTTCTCTTTCCCTGATCTAGGAAATAGCCCATACAGCCTCGTCACACAGCATAAAATTCTTACCTCCTTTATTATCTATACATCTATACATATAAATAAAATTGGAGTGTCTGTTTGTAATATTAAAATAACCGCTTTTTACTAAGTGCATTTGGATGTATACACGTTACCTATACCGAAACAAAATTTTTTACAATTTTTGTCTGTCTGTCTGTCTGTCCGTCTGTCTGTCTGTCTGTCTGTCTGTCTGTCTGTCTGTTTGTTCCGGGTAATCTCTGAAATGGCTGGACCGATTTTGACGGGACTTTCACTGGCAGATAGCTGATGTAACAAGGAGTAACTTAGGCTACTTTTATTTTAGAAAAAAAAATAGGATCTCACGAATAAAAATTAAAACCAATGTTGCAGCGCAGCGCCTGATTAAGTTTGATAGCAACAACCTGCAATGCGGCCCGCGGGCTCAGAATGGGCGAGCAGGCTGTTGTCAACGGTTGTCTTTGTTAAATACCACGCGGACGAAGTCGCGGGCAACAGCTAGTATTTAATATAGATGTTTCTGCTTTTTTGAACCATAAAATAATGAAATTGATGTTTATTCACCCAGGCCGTTTTCACTTTTAAAGTTACGCCATTTCCATATCATCATATCACATCTATTATTTTGCTTATAATGTGTATTTATTGAAAGTGTTATTGCTATTAATTACTAGACATTGGCAAAATACCCGCTAAGTTGTGGGTGAGGCCATATTTATATCCATTTTATTTCATCGCATCTCATTTCGTAAAGAAAGAAGAAACCCCTTAAAAAAAATACTCCCGCCCTTTACCAACCCGCCATATGTTGTCATATCGTTTCTATAAAAGCTTTTATTTATCTGAGAAATTCTGTATTGAGATTTTTCAAACAACCGATGCTCGAATTACAACATTAACAATCATACTGAGATACCTATTAATAAAATACGTGCTTTTTAATGGTTTCTTTGAAGACAATATTTATTTTAGGACTCTATCGACTTTTACCTATTTTTTACCTATTACTCTAACAATATAAACGTCTATGATTATATCAGGAAAGAAGACAATATGAATTCATTTCGGATCTTCCTAAATTATGATGAAATTGATAACAGCGAATTTAATCGCGTTTATATTGTTCCGTTCTGTTCGTTTATTCGTAAAACTCGGTTTATTTCGATGTGTAGTATTCGCCTAAATTTAAGAAATCAATGATGAAATTATTATTAAAATTAAAGAGCTCAAACGAATCTGGATTTTTTACTGACAAACCAAACGAATATATAATTGAATGGCAACTACGTTTTGGAAAGGCATATTCAGTTTAGCCTAGAGGTGTGTAGATATACTTTCTAGAGCAAGTTTCCTTTGAGCCGGGAAAAACAGAGTCAAGAGTAATAAATCAATCAGATTGTTTAAAATCGCTTGATTTCCAACGCTCCGATTGGTCTATTCCCCTCCGCTCCGCGCACCCTAATGAATAGATTATAATTTCTTGTTAGGCTGGTTTTCCAATGAACAGGTTTTTTGTATTTTTCGAAAATGCGTGAATTTCTAAATTTGAAAATCATTGGCACTGCGGACCGCGGTGTGCCACCATGCCGTGCACGTGGCCACCGATACAGGTTTTCCTGTGAGTAGGTATTGCGGAGTTACTCGCGCGGAGAAAGTGATCCCATCCCCACGCAATCTTATTGACTTAAGCCTAACTGAGGTCAAGCGCAGAACAAGTTTCGTTCCGATTATGTATTTACTGTTCTTTAAGAGGAAGTAAAAGTTTAAGTCACATTACGAACAAGTATTACGCACAATGGCTCAAATGATGGCGCGCTCATCGAAGGATGTAGCAATGTCCATTTCACTAATTATTCACGTCACTTTCACATCATATTCAATTGGGTCAATACAATCGATGAGAATTGATGTCTAGTCAAAGGGTAAATAAAAGGTGCTAAACATTTAAAAGATATTTATAGTAGCACTTATACATTTTCTATTATGTATGTTTTTATACATCTATCTACTGAAAAGTGAACGGTGTGGACGGCTATAAAACATCGTCTGGTGTGTTCAAATATCTGAACATAAACAGAAGTGATTCGAGATCTCGCGTGTATTATGTAGCTTTTTCTTTTCACAATACCATAATACATATCTCAGGTATATAGTGTTGAACTATACATACTTGTACGATATAAAAAATACCTTTTTGATAATGTTTTATGCTGTTTTATATATACCTATTTACATTACTTATATATATTCTGAATTATACGCTCTGTATGCCTTTTTATTCAGAAATAATATGATAGAAACAATAACTATAAACAGCGTTTATATTTCTGCAATCACAATGCATTTTCTAATGGCTAATGTGGCTCGTCGATCTACTGTGTGAAGCCATGACCTTTTGCCACGGGTCAATCTGCGTGGGAGTTCAAACAAATGTACTTATTCATATTAGATACACTAGTTTCATTGTGCTATCAGCATTATTCTCTTTTTGAATATTTGAATGGCTTTATTGAACTTATATATATTTTATTAAGTTAAATATGTCGGTAACTACATTTAATTTTAAAATAATGTATCAGTCTGTATGGTAGGTCATCACTGATTATTTTTACTAATATTATTACGTATTTAATAATAGGGAAAATTATGGATACAATGACGTCCCGGAAATCCGTTTGACACATGTCTCCATTTAAGATGAGAATGTTTCTTTTAATACTGAACCAAGCAAGTCTAATCCACCTTGTCGCTCTTTATCATCAGATAAATCACAGCCATTCTGTTTTGTTATTGCATTTCTTTTCCGCGCTAGTTTTTTTGTGTTCCCAATTTTAGTCGGCTAACGAGGCTTTTGAGAGATTACCCAAACTGGCGTACGTGCTCAACTTGCCATAGGTATAGCTCTCAATGCTTAACTCAATGGCACTTGTTGTGTAGATGTGAAAGTACGTTCGTCAGTTCGCCAACATTTTCTCAGTTAGGTAGGTACATTACTTTCCAATAACATGATTTGAATTTATGGGACAGCCATCGTTCATATAAGATACCTATAATAACGAATAGTACCTACGTGAGTGTTGTTAAAAAACATAAGGTCGTCTCGAAGCAGTCAAGTGTGTCTTCACATAGGATTGTGTATAAGTAGGTAATCCTATGAGTGTGAAAACACAGCAACTCTACTGTTTTTTACAGCTAAGCATCGAATGTTATCTACGTACCTATTATTTATTTAAGAAATCAACAGCGAAACATAGAAACCTTTCAGATAACAACAACGTATAAATAGTATGGCTAATTGCAGGTTACTCTAAAATTATACAATTAAGAAAACAGAGCACCTTGCTTTTTATTTTTTGTAGGGTTTTGCCAGACATTATATAATGTAAATAACACTTGCAAAGGTTCGAACTAGAAATATATGTTTAAACAACAGCATACAAGCCATAGTCGGTAAATGGATTAAAGATGATTAAATTGTTTGTAGAATAAATCAGTACAATTTATTCCACTTTGTTCACCTGGGTTCACCTTGGTGAACGATGGAATTATTCGTGTCCGGTGTTCACCACAGATTTACATCACCCAGATTATCAAAGGCTACTTGAAAAATATAATTTTTACTTTGTATTTATTTAACATCACTGAGTCACGAGACCATCTTCAAATTTTGAATTTTTAGTTAACAAATAAATAACAAGCCCGTTTTGTTGTTTGATGTTAAACCACCGCCACAGACGATACTTTTAGCCATCTGTAAATATTACAAAGGTTAAAACAAAAACGTATTAGGTCCACTTTGATGTAACAAAGAAAACAGAATTAATTTAAATTTACAGACGTCTTCTGCAGTAAACTGTTGTTATTGTATTTGTTAATTATTGTTTATCAATCTTCACTCTTCGCTCGGTTTTATATATTACGATTATTTATTAACACTTTATTAAGCTGAGCTGTTAGTTCAAAAATATAACAGACAACATTTTATCCGATTAGCATCAAATTAATTACTTAAGTAGCTGATATACTAGTAAAAATTCATATTCACATGATCCTGCTATTTTTTATCCACAAGTTCGTTCGGCCATTAAAGTACATGAAGTCTGCAAGAATTTTAGAAATAAGCAGTATTTTTTTTAAATCTACTAAGTATATTTTTTTGGATAGTCACAGTGCCCAACAGTGGATGGAACATTAAAAAAGGGCTTGTATTATTAATCTTAATTGAGCAATGTGATGCTATATCACTCAACTGTGGAAGTTTCTCTTTCGTTTTAATCTTAGCACGAAGACGCTGATGAATGTGGTGAGAGGCGGCCGACACCGCGCAACTGCCGGCGGTAGATTAAATGCTCCTCTTTTTATGTCTAAGCTACACCGTACCTTGACAACGTGACATTGAAATTATGTAGGACATAACTGACCTAGTAAACGGATAATAGTAGCATTAGTACTACTTAATAGTAGCATCTACTAGTGAACTAAGTATATGGTAAGGTAGATTGGATGCTACGATTACGAACATAAAGGTGGAAATCAGATTATTTATTAATAAGGAGTGTAAATACCTCTCTATTTAGCGTTTGTTACCTACTTGTATGTCTGTACATCAAGTGCGAGATTATGCGTTAACTAACCGTATACTTTATAGTCTACCGTATTTAGACATTCTGTATTGAGAATTGAAAGTTGTAAATAACGTCCGCTAGAGGCGCTTTTTAGCTGTCCATACAAAATGTTTAAATACGGTAGACTATAAAGTATACTGTTAGTTCGCACTTAACGTGAACGTCTTGCTACCTCGCACAATCATTCACGGAATTTCCACTTCATAAACAACTTGCCCTATATCCGAGTGGAGTATGTACACAGGCCGTTATAATGTCTAATCATGTAAATAATTGTTTCGAGAGTTTTATAAATATGTAAAAAAACAAAATTGATTTCCATTGTATAAAATGCGGAATTTGCTCGACTCAATAAAATCACACTCTCGAGATAAGAAGATGATTATCAGTCACGTCTAGCTTGTAGGAATTGTCAGTTCACCATACTTTATGTAAGTACACAAATATTTTATTATTTCATATTAAATATCTTTTTATTAGGTGTTACAAAATTAGTAACAAAAAATCTGAGAATTCCAGTAGGTCATAAAGTTTATGTATGAAATAAATGTGTAAAATGTTATTGTTTTAAGAAACCAAGCCCGTAGGTAGGGTATCGCCTTTTTAAATAATTTGATTCAACTATTTCTTAGGAATAGTTACACCCACGGACTTTAAGGGTTAATCCATTTTAATTCAGAATGTGGTATTTCCAGAAATAAAATACACCAAATAGGAATCGAACCCCAGCGCCCTTTATTTTGACCGTGTGAGCAAGTTAAAATGATCACAGAAAATTATAAAAAAGAAACCTAGATGTGCAAGGAACATGATGAACACCTTGGGAAAAAGAAAGTATTTTCATGTCGATGGATTCTTCTTCTTTCTTTACGAAATGAGATGCGATGAAATAAAATGGATATGAATATGACCTCACCCACAACTTAGCGGATATTTTGCCAATGTCAAGTAATAAATAGCAATAACACATTATAAATAAAATAATGGATGTGACATGATGATATGAAAATGGCGTGTCCTATCTGTCCTTGGTTGGACCTGTCATCATCTTAGGTAGGTATTTCGCCTGTGTCAAGTAAAGATAAAGCTATTTCATTACAATACGTTGTTTATTCACATTGACATTATTCTTGACAAGCAAAAAAATCTTCCTCCGAGGCTGGTCTGTGAGCCTTCTATAAATTCATGGTGAGGCCATATGTCATTTTATTCCATTTATTTCTTTGCATTTAATTTCGTAAAGAAAGAAAAAGTCCGAGGCTCAGATTCCATAGCTACGCTTCGAGGACATAATATTTTGGCATTTGAAGTAAATTGGTAGAATATTATTCATCATGTGTTCATGGAAGCAAAACCAATGAGTTTGTAAGCAAGAAAGTGAATTATACACCGTAGATAACGGTGTCTTGCAACAATCATATTATTTGAAATTTTTTGAGATGTCCGTCACACAATAGAACTTCACTCGCCTCTTGTAATACATACCTACATGTATTTAATACCTCAGTGACTGCATGAATGCATTGAACTTTCGGCAGTGCTTTCTCTTGTAATATTTTGAGCCTTTGTAATATTTTGATATGCAACTCTCATAGATCAAGTGTATTATGTTGTTCCAATCACGTTAAAACACATGAGCTGGATATGCCCGCGGGATTTACGCTACAGGTAAGCCCGTCAGGCACATCCAGCAGACAGCCGTAGTGAATAATCACGGGTCTGCCTGCCAGGCATGGCAACCAAGCATACCCGCCCGTGTGTAGTGCAAAAATACTATTATCTGCCTGTTGGTCGATGAGCTGACGACATATTGGCCGGACGAGGGACAACCGCGTGTTTTCCATGCTACATCGCCGTTACAGCAAGCGATGTTTAACTAATCTAACAACTATTATAATTTTCAGAAGTTATGACTGGGACGCGGTCTTCGCTTCTGCCGCCCAGCGCTATGATCACCAAGGCGATGTCGAACGACGACTTCAGGTTTGCTGAGCCACGGAAGAACAGAGATTATGAGTGAGTTGATAATCGAATTATTGCCTATTTTTTATTCAATAAACATATAGGATGTAACAATAATAGTGTAAACTATTTTTTTTAGTTTAATCGGTAAGATCATTTTACAAAAAAAAATATTTTATAAAAAATAACACCATTTATTTAGTATATTAACGATATGCAAATAAAAAAGAAACGCCTTCATTTATTTTGTACGATAATCTTGACATACTCGTCACTTACTCATTAAACTTTTAAAATATTTTACGCTAATTTTATAATTAGTGTTTTACTTTTAATAAAACCGTCGTGTTGACCCAATCTAAGTACCTAAACATGATTGAAGTCGTTTTTCAGCGTCCAGTCAATGTTGACTTGGTTGACCCATGCTCTACTGTTCAAAATCCATTAGGATGTCAGTTGACGTAACGAAATGGTAAAAGATAAGTTCGAACCGAAGTAGAGCTCTTCCTAGTAACTACCTATTCCAAGTGAATTATGATAATATGTATCCAAGTGAACTTTGATCAAAGATAATTATAGTACCCTAGGTAGAGCCACAGGAAAGTGGCTCTAGGTAGAGCCTCATCTCTGGGACTCAAACCTCTGGGTGATAGTCTCTTACTAAAGCTCGATCTATTATATTTACGGCCACTTACTGTACTTACTGTACTTAAACATTACAGTGAAATATTTTTTCAAATAACCATTTGAATAACACAAAATGTTGAGAAAAACGAAAACAGTATTTAGTTGTCGTGCCGTGCGTGACGTCACAGCGTGGTAAACTGCGCGTGTACAACAGAGAAAGGGCAAGCCTTACTCTCTCCCCACTACTTGCTTTCACCAAAATTTTAATAGGTAATAAGTAACTTTGAAATTATGTCATACTTATACTGATTTCGAAAATAATTTTACCGTGTATTTTATTAAACATATGTTTTAATAAATATTTGTTATATGTTATTTGTAATATATTTCTCTACCTAGGGTACCTTCTATAATTAGCTTTGATCAAAGTTCACTTGAATACTAGTTGATATATATTATCATTATTCACTTGGAACAGGTTGTTACTAAGTATCATCCCACTATCCCACTAATATTATAAATGTGAACGTTTGGATGGATCGATGGATGGATGTTTGTTACTCAATTACGCCAGAACGTCTGAACCGATCTGGAGGAAATTTGGCAAAGAGATAGATTATAGTCTGGAATAGCACATAAACTAGTTTTTATCCTGGTAAAATGTATGGTTCCCGTGGGATAGATTTGTTTGAATGTTTCATAGATCAAAGGATCGACATGATTTTTTGCATAGGTACATGAATAATAAAAAGCAAATATTGTTTGACGATATAACACTGTCAAAATAAGTACATGCAGTGATTTAGTTGTCATTGTATGTGAAGACTCAATAGTGGATATTCCCTGTCTATTATTTAGCGAACAACACGAGCGTGAAAACGATAATACACTTGTCAATAATGAAACACACAATCCTCTTCCAACAGGATTATTATTGGTGTAACCAATGCTAGATAAGATTACCGTAGTAAATATTGTAATATAGTTTTTTTTTAATATTTATATAGTATTTTAATAAGTACTCACATAAGTATTTAGCAGTGGTAGCCAAGTTGGTACAACGCTTGCCTCGGTAACGAGGATTGCAGGTTAAAACCCCGGCTCGCACCTCTGGTATTTCATGTGCGAATCTCATTTTCAACCAAGATTATCACTTGCTAAACGGTGAAGGAAAACATCGTGAGGAAACCTGCATGTCTGAGAGAGCCCCTCGAAAGACGAGTGAAGTCCGCCAAATCTCACTGGGCCAGAATGGTGGACTATGGCCTAATCCCCCTCGCATTGAGGGGACATTAAAAAAAAAGGGCTGGAATTATTATATTATTATTATGAGTATCGCCAGTAAAACACGCTTACAATATGGTCCCAGACTTAGCAACGCTTGTATTATGGGTACAGTACAATTAACTCTGGGGGTCATCCCAGTAACACCCAGACCGAGACAAATTACGAAAATATCTAGCCTCTCATTTAGTTCTGACGGAAATAGAACCCGCAAACACCTGGTGCACTGTGCCACAACACTCAATCAAGTTGTGGAAAGGGGTTATCAGCACATTGCAAAACAGGCCTTTCAATCTAAAATATTTGTAAAGGACAGATAAGAATATAAATTGTCTATGGGTATTTACAAAATGTTTTACTTTTATTTTAGACAATAGTAGAACAGTTATCTAGCGAATGATTGTGTTTGAATAAATAAAAACGGAATTGAGCGCGTCACAGTACGTTATATTTAAATTGCAGTCTGCGAGCAAATTATACATTGGCTCTCGATTTACCTTTTACAAGTTTTGCCTGAAAGAAGTAAGCAAAATTGGGGTGATTCTTATACAAAAAGGCTATGAAAGGATGGATCCGTCGAATGAATATCGTGTGTGACCCTATTGTAATGTTTTTTTCATCTCACTGGTTCTGAAAGGCGCCTTTTAATTATCAAAAATCTGCTTGCAAAAGTCTATTATATCCCCTTGAGTGGAAAAGGTTGTCGAAATTCTCACGCGACGAACTAATGCCTATAATAACTATGAATGAATCAGTGGGAGTGATTTGAAAGATGAAGAAGATCGTGGTTCGTCCTCACAGTCTACATATCTATATACTTACATACAAATAAATAAAATCGGAGTGTCTGTTTGTAATATTAGAATAATGGCTTATTTTTACTAAGTGCATTTGGATGTACCTATATACGGACATATACCAAAACAATATTTTTTACAATTTTTGTCTGTCTGTTTGTTTCTCTAATCTAATCTCTGAAATGGCTGGACCGATTTTGACGGGACTTTCACTGGCAGATAGCTGATGTTATAAGGAGTAACTTAGGCTACTTTTATTTTAGATTTTTTTTTTTGTTATATACCACGCGGTTTAAGTCGCGGGTAACAGCTAGTAGTGTATATGTACGCACAGTCTTTATCCGTAGTCTGATCAGTTGGTACACTTTAGGTTTATTTGTTTTTTCATGCATTATCCTCGATGTAGTGAGATAAAAGGTTGTCTTTCGCATGACTGCAAAAGTATTTGAGTCTCGTGCTTTTGAACCGGACGCTTCGCTCGTGGTCCAATTTTAGAATCCTTCACTTGATAGGTCATCAATACAAGTACTCGCCAGCAAGCAAGCATAACAATTAACTAGTTTGATATAACCTGTTCAAATTCTACAATTTACCACACACGTTATATTACAAGGCAAAATGTTTGCACCTTGTACAATGCAGGAAATCGGTGATTAATATTTATTCTAGGTAACATATCGAAATCCACAGCATCCATAAAACTTCATTACTCATACCTAATAAGTAATATAACTACAGATTATATTCCTTACTAGCTTTTGCCCGCGACTTCGTCCGCGTGGTATTTAACAACGTCTCAACCGTTGGCAACAGCCTGCTCGCGTTCTGATCCCGCGGGACGCATTGCAGATTGTTGCTATCAAACTTTAAGCAGGCGCAGCGCTGCAACATTGGTTTTAATTTTTTTTTCGAGAGATCCAATTTTTTTTCTAAAATAAAAGTAGCCTAAGTTACTCCTTGTTACATCAGCTATCTGCCAGTGAAATTCCCGTCAAAATCGGTCCAGCCATTTCAGAGATTACCCGGAACAAACAGACAGACAGACAGAGAGACAGACAGACGGACAGACAGACAGACGGACAGACAGACAGACAGACAGACAGACAGACAAAAATTGTAAAAAATTTTGTTTCGGTATAGGTAACGTGTATACATCCAAATGCACTTAGTAAAAAGCGGTTATTTTAATATTACAAACAGACACTCCAATTTTATTTATATGTATAGATAAGTATTAGGTTTTCTTTGTTTGAATGGCAATCCCACTTATTTCAGATGGCAAGTGGTGTGGAGGAACGTCCTCGCCTTCGTCTACCTGCACTCCGCAGCTCTGTACGGGTTCTACTTGATGTTTACCGGCAAAGTCAAGCTATGGACCATTGTATTCGGTATGCCTTGCTCTTTTGAGAGCTACTTTATTCGCAAAATATGTCTGAGAATTGAGGTAGCCTCCAATAAGACACATGTTGTTTCGCGGTGTTCTTTATCTGTAGTTTTACTAAGGACACTTAATTTATTATTTGACTTTATTATGACGTTTCTAAAAAGAGGGTAGGTACGTAAATTGGAATTGAATGGTAATGTAGTCCAGGCCGCCAAGGGCGGAAAAAGGGGTTGCCAGCGCAGATACATTTTCTTTTACTACATTATAGGCAAGTATTTGATCTCGATCTCACCTGATGGTAAAATCTACGATAGAGCATACTTGCCTAGAAGGTACCTGTTCACTCTCGACTTGAAAACACCCAGATTGAAGTCAACGGGGAACAAAGACGGGCGTCTTTGTTCCCCGTTGACTGTAGCGTGTTCCATTCCTATATACATGCTATATTATTAGCTTTCTTCTGTTAATATGCAAATTTAACTTTCGTTCGAAGGTTGACATTAAATATAATAATTACCTTTTAAAATCCTTTTGAAAGTTTTTGTTCAACAATATACCTGCTTGCGCTAAAGAGAATGCCAGGTAAATATTGTATGTAGTGTTTGTATTTTAATTAACGTAGGTGCTTCCATACTTTTCCTCTTATACGATAAGACTTTAATTCACAATTGCAAAAGGATCCGGTAACACAGTCGTCTCGGAAACGACAAAAGTAATCAGACAAAGTTTCGTAAAACAAAATTGGGAAGTAAATTCCTCCTTCATTGACGCTTGATATTGTTAATTAGTAAACAATAAATACCATTTATATATTTTACCTGTACAACGTTGTTTTGATTTGTTTAAAACTTATTTTGAATGAGAAACAAAACAAGAAAAATCCTAACATTGTTTTGTCTACTTCTTGTTCCGTAAAATAAAAATAATCGGATTTCCAATTGTCTTTTTGATACATAGTTTGTCATACTATAAGCTTTTTTATTATTTTCCTGTTTGTTAATGTTTAAGATATTTACAATCAATATAAATAAATACTTCATTAATAAAAAAAAATTGTTATGTTTATGAAGCTTGAACAAATATTGTTTTTTTTTCTAGCCGTGAGTTTTGCTATAATGTCTGCTATGGGCGTGACTGCGGGCGCGCATCGACTGTGGGCACATAAAGCTTACAAGGCGCGCTGGCCTCTCCGCCTCTACCTCGCGCTCATGCAGACCATGGCTTTCCAGAACCATATCTACGAATGGGTGCGAGATCATAGGTATAATAAATTTTATAGACAATATAGTTTTATGCGGGCAGAGTACGTAGAGCCAAAATTAAATTTAATTAATTCGTCAATGATAATGATGTTGTTGAATAATCATCGACTATTAAAGAAGCGAACCTGCTTAATGTAGAGCTTTATATGAAATATATTTTATACAAAATATACATTACTCATAGCTATACCAAAGAAAGCTAAAATTATTGATTTATTATATAGTTACGCGAATACTACGTATTGAAAGAAAAATTAATTTTACGGATTTTATCGTATTTATTTTATGTTTTTACGTAATATGTAATAAAGCTTAAAAATTTTGGAGAGAACTATCTGATGTTGGTACGTGGTGGGCGAAGGGGTGATGAACGACGAACAAATCCTACGTGTCACCCCCAACCCCAGTCAGAGTCAGTTTCAAAGACTAGAAACCCACTCTACCTCTACAATATAGAGTTTAGTCTACATCAGATTAAAAGAGAAAAAACCTTTTTGCAGAGTACACCACAAGTTCACAGAGACGGACGCTGACCCCCACAATGCGAAGAGAGGCTTCTTCTTCTCCCACATCGGGTGGCTGATGGTCAGAAAACACAAGGATGTCTTCGAGAAAGGCGCCTCGGTCGACATGTCCGACCTCGAGAAAGATCCCATCGTGATGTTCCAGAAGAAGTAAGATCATTTCAACCAGTGATAACATACGGCAATGAGATGTTGTCGCGTACTGAGGGTCGCATAAAAACAAAAGACAGAGCTTCTTATTATTTTGTTACGCGATAGAATGTAAAATGCGAAAATAATGCAATAGACTAATCAGAGTAACCAACTTAGCTCTAAAAATCTTAAACTTAAAGTTACAGGGCGGGGCCCATAGTTTACAGAACCATTTAGGCTTTTGCATTCAATGTTTTTATTATATTTTTTATGAACCTAAAAAGGATCTAAAATGGAATATAAAATGATTAATTGAAATGTGTAGGGCGGTAAATAACAACTAGATACAATAGAACTTGATAATTTGAACTGTAAATTTAAATGTAGTAATTTTATTCAAAACGTATAGTTATAAAAGAGTCCTCCCCTTTCAAAGGTCGTCTGGAGATCACAGCTTTGTCGTCGACTATACACTGTCTTTGTTAATGTTTTAAACAGTAACAAAACAAGGTGTGTCATAAAAGTATGGTATACCATTAAATCTATAAAAACTTGTGTCACCAAAAATATTTTTAAGTGACTTGCAAATTATTTCAAAGTAATAAATTAAAAAATATCTAGCAGTGCAATCTGTGCGTATATTTTACATACAATAACACCCGAATTTATAGACGTTTTATAACTTTATCAAACGTCATATAGTATTGCGCAAAGCAAAACTCTTGTGCGCAGTACTATATAACGTTTGATAAAGTTATAACACATCTATAAATTTAGGGGTAAGTATTTAAAGCCTTCATTAGACTGGAACTTTTTTTAAAATGCACGAGGATAACATAAAAGACAATTTAAAAACATAGAACTAAATAATGAAAAGCGTCAAACGTTTTCGCCTCGCCTTTCAATCCCCAATCAGACAAAAAATATTGAATGAGCACGCACCTAGCACTAGATTTGGCTATGTTTGTGGGGCTAAAATAAAATAACGTTGTTATCCCACAAGTCTTAAAAAAAACAAGTACCGATCTTTATTTTGAAGAAGATCCTTACCCGGCTATAAACGTCCCTGTTGTATCCATAGAGACAGATAGAGCTATCCAAGAAACCTGCGATGGCAATATTGATCGCGTGGGTTACACTCTACTGATTAGTCTAGTTACATGAACAGTATATAAAGTGTAAACGCTTATTAAACGTGCAGGTATAATTAACACTGCCGGTATTATCCGTCGTTTGCTGATATACTTTTTTTGTTAGAAGAAAAATACTAGCAGAGGGTGAGGGTATTAGAGGTTAAAACATCAAACCAGTCTATCTTAACTGCCCATACACTACTAACAAGGATCAATGTCCATTACGCCCAAGGCCATCTTACTGGTGCAATATATAGGGATATTGCTTGCCCAACTCAACGAAACGACTCAACCATAACTTGTATGGTGCAAGGAGACTCCTTACGCCATACAAGTTATGATCGAGTCGTTTTTACCATACGATTTTTTTTTGACGGCCGCCGCCATGTCTCATCCTCCTTGTCGAGGCAAATTTAAGAAATGATCTTTTCGTAGTTTTCTCTGGTCTGAGTGTTACTGAGGTCGCCAAGAACTCAATTTGTGGTAGATACTACCTATAATGTAAGCATTGCTTACTTTTGGAACATAAATATAATGTCTCTCCAAAAGACGGCACATCTTGTTTTGTCTGGGGGAGATACATGTATTCCTATAAAAAATGTTTAGAGTATTTTTGTATGATACAATGATTTTATTATACTATAGAATACTTATGAGAATCCATCCCAATTTTGTCAATTATCATACACGAAAATGTATCCAATTTATTTTGTAGTTAGGTCTAGGATCTAAAATCATTTCTCCATAATAAAACACAACTAAGGGGCATACAAAATATTCATGGCTGCAAATAAACCCAGGCTCATGCGATTTTGCCTAATCCTCTTTAGTGTGCGTCATTTGAAAATACAGTCCTTTATTGACAAATACCTTCTATAACTTTCAATTATTTCTTCCAGAACTTACCTCGTGCTGATGCCATTACTTTGCTTCGTGGTGCCCGCCTGGCTGCCGGTTCACTTGTGGGGTGAAAACGCCTGGATCTCCTGGTACATCGCCGCCATCACCAGGTACACGGTGACGCTACATTTCACCTGGCTGGTCAACTCCGCAGCTCATATCTGGGGCAACAGACCTTACGACAAGTAAGCTATAATGTCATATTATTTTATATATTGCAATATTAATTGATATTTTGTTGCTTTTCAACATAAACGATGTCGCGGAAAACAGCTACCTATACCTTTAATTTGACCCTGTTGAAATGTTGACATTTCTAGTATATCAAAAGTTTGATATTATCCCGGTACTATGATTGAGGTCGAGCTAAAAACAAAATCGATGGTTACGCATGCGGAGCCGCGGGCAAAAGCTAGTAATCTTATAAATTAACGCGTTAAAAGGGTTGTCGACTTAAAAACATATATATCTGAACCTGCACACTCTCCACCAAGATCTTAAGAAGGGCTTAAGAGAATCCAAAGAATTAGTTTTTCAACTGTGATACAAGTTTTTGCGTTTACCGCCGATGCCAAAAACGCTCTATGAAAATAATGTTTGAAAATATTGTTTGCCTCCAACGAAAGATTACAAAAATATGTAGGTATCAGGTACCTAATGTTGTTTCTTCTAATATTTGCTTTCATTAGAAGATGGCTTATCTTGTTATCAATTTAGAACGGTGAAACTTTTCGGTGACCCGTTTTTAGGGCGTATACAACATGCCTAACATGTTTATCGACAGTAACAACAATCTATTGGTGAAAGTTTATTATAATTGTAACGAATAGGTACCTGGCCCTGTTCCGGGCTTGTCCAACCAGGTACCTCACGAGTTTATTATTTTTAAATTAATGCAAGATGCTTGCTCTTATTTTCTGGTAAGATGCAACTACCTACCTTGCCATTATTCAGTAAATCTATAAATTTGTAGGTACTATTTACGTAGTTAAATACGATTGTAAATAGAATGAGAATAAAGATACCAACCTAACTATTATTGGAGTTGTGTATTACCATTGTTTGTAGGGATTCACGAGTAGGTAAATTCTATTCTATAAATAATACCTTTTCAGACCTGATAAAAATTAAATTGTGTTAGCAACAAAATGACAAATGTTATTTTATTTGAGCATTATTTTAAATTCACTATTCGAAATTCTGAATTTACATAATCATTAGAAATTCGCTTAATAGCGAAGATTCAAGGGCTAATATTTCCTTTCTGTTTTACCCTGTCTATTAAAGGCGACAAGCAATCAATTCTATATAAAACACATTGCTATTCCAGAAACATAGGCGCAACGGACAACAAGACCGTGGCGATCTGCGCGTTCGGCGAGGGTTGGCACAACTACCACCACGTGTTCCCTTGGGACTACAAGGCGGCTGAGCTCGGCGACTACAGCACTAATCTCTCCACAGCCCTCATAGACTTCGCTGCTACACATGGTAAGAATACCTACTTACATACTATAATAATAATACCAGCCCTTTTTAATGTCCCACTGTTGGGCACGGGCCTAACCTCAATGTAAGGGCAATTAGGCCATAGTCCACCACGCTGTCCCAGTGCGGGTTGGCGGACTTCACACGTTTTTTGAGGGGTTTAGCAAGTGATAATCATGGTTGCAAATGAGATTCGCACATGAAATCCAGAAATCCCAGAGGTGTGCGAGCCGCGGTTTGAACCTGCGATCCTCGTTACCGAGGTCGTTTTACCATTTTGGTACAGAAACGCCATAAATAACAGCATAAAATGTGTCTTATGCCAGTATTATAAACCTCAGCCACGGGGCATGGCGATATTTATAAGGAACCTGTGTATCTGTACACCGGGACTTGATCTCAACTCTCAACTTCAAATGCGAACTTATTAGCATGCTAATTTAGAACTGAATTGCATTCAAATACCGGCGGGGCTCTAAGCATACATGACTCCACAGGCACAAACTTGTTCTCATTAAAAATACTTCCTTCACCCACGCTATTTCGAAGCCGGGACTCCCAGCACACAAAGCAGGGTCACTACCAACTGTGCCAATCGGGACTTCAAAGCGACTTTGGCACATTATTGTGCTCAAAGGTTTAATATTAATTTAACACTCCAGGTTTGGCGTACGATTTGAAGACAGTATCAGCAGATATGATCCGAAAACGAGTGAACAGGACAGGCGACGGATCCCATCCGTGGTCCAAACGAAGTTTAGAGTCCGATGACGGCCATTATCATCCAGAAAACCCGGTGTGGGGCTGGGATGACCAGGATATGACTGAAGAGGAGAAAAAATTCGCCGAAATCGTTCACAGAAAAGCTGAATAAATAGGTTCCTAAATAGTTTATCTCATTTAGGTAAATTGTATAAAGGTAATTCATTCGAATTTATTGCTCAATGCCGTGCTGACTGATTGTATTTTTAAGGGTAAATTTGTTAGATTTATACAAATGTCACATAAGTATATTAAAGTAGCTGACATTAAAATACTTAATTCCAGTTCAAGTTATGCAAGGCGTCAACTTGGTGGTCGCAACCATGATAAGCAAGTAATAGCTTCACAAGGAAAGCTAGAAGAAAATAAGCATTTTAATTTACATAATATTTCAGTCTGTTGTGATCAAAAATGATGCGTAAGAAGTGTTTTCATATTGAATTAAGCGTGTTAGTACTTTATTTAAAAGTAAATTAAATAATATAATTAATGCACAACAAACCAACGAATAAATATTGTTGGAACAACATTGAAGTAATTTTTATATTTATTTACAATGTATGTGATACTGTTTTGTTCTAAGTGAAATAACTGCTAATACTGCTATTTATTTATTTATTACATACCGTGTTATGAACCTAATGTAGTGTCGTTAAATAAGCAAGATTTGTGTAAGCAATGTTTTTGAAGACAAAACGCTTATTTAAGTGAATGTTAGTGATATTATTCAAAAAAGGGTGTCAGTGGCTTCGTAACGAAAAGTGTAACCATGTATTCAGTTCATGATTCTGAACTCCCCAGAGTTTGAATTTTCAGTCGATCTTTTCATGAATTTTACGCTTTTTTTAAATTGATTTAAGTATGCAATCATAAATATAAATAAAAAAACCATAATAACTTATATAGACCTAAAACGGCAATGTAAATAAAAATTAGAGGCGCTCGTCACTCGCACGCGTCAGATATCGAGCGGAGCGTTGTGTTGTGATCGCGTTGTTTACGATACATTACGCGCTCACCTAAACCCAAAGTTTTCGTTATCATCCCCTTACACCCTGTAATTTAACTTAAATTTTAATTTATTACGCAGCGTCATGTTACTTAAATTTAAGTTCTCTTTTTTACGTGAGTACCTTATTTTAAATAAAATCTTAATTATTTCACGTTGTTTTACTTAAATAGTAGAAATGTATAAATAAACCCATATATTTATACGGTCATTATATTTATTTGTTTAGATATTAATTACTATTTTCTCCTCATATTTATTTCAACGCAATACCTAATAGAAGTAAAATAAATGTACATACTAACCTACATCGAATCTATAGAAATATAATCAAGAACTATTTACAATAAGGTTTAAATTAACAAATCAAATTAATAATACAGGACAAGAAAGTTCTTAAATAGAAACTTACAAAGATTTGACTTTGGTTACTAAATCAATGGGTAAAGGCTGTATAGGTAAACCTGAAGTAATTTATATTTTAACATAAAATCACATTTAACTCACAATCTGTACACATACAAAAGATATTTCAAAGCAAAACCTTAAACTTTGAACCTCAATATTTCTTATTATGCCAGGTCGGGCATGTAGGTGGTTTATCAGTTTAGACAAAAACTCCTTGTTAATAAAATTTCCACTAAGGTTCATATATGATACGTTCTTAGTTCAAATAAATATCAAATGTCAAAAAATAGGTCTTACGATTCTACTATATGCAAATGATATTGAACCTTATGGTGATAAAGGAGTTTCTTGGTCGACTTTACATAGGCATATATTGGCAAGTTTTACATATTGAAAGTGCGGATGGAGTAGTTGTGAAATAGTACGTATACAACTATTGTATATTGTGTCTATCG
This sequence comes from Pheosia tremula, assembly GCA_905333125.1. NCBI lineage: Eukaryota > Metazoa > Arthropoda > Insecta > Lepidoptera > Notodontidae > Pheosia > Pheosia tremula. Next base: position 3,781,278 of record HG995404.1, on the reverse strand, counting down.
TGACTTTGAATCCACTGATGATTTATTGGCACCACAGGTATGTCATTTGGCTTTGAATTTTGGTGCCAGCCTTGGTCAAACGAGTACGCAGGTAATTCATCAATCACATCAAAGTCCTCACCATACGTGTGTTGAGCACCATAGTTATGATCGATAGGTTTCCCGTCAGAATAGAATGCACCGTCATGATCTGTATGAACGTGTTCCTCATTTAACGCGACTGGTTTCTCGTTTGTATATCCCTTATTAACGTACAAAACTTTGTGCTCGTATTTGTCGTTGAAGGCGTTATTCCTGAGGAGCGTGAATACGGCACCAACTAATGCCATGTTGTTCATCATCATAGCGGCAAGTGTCATCATCTTCAGCCCCGGTAATGCGAACGGTAGAATAGCGGCCATTATTAGACCTGGCAGCGCAAGAAGCGGCATAAATTGGTAGAAGTTTTTTTGCAATTTTTTCTTCATACCCCGACCGGATTGTTTGTCATCTGGAAGCAAAAAGTGAAACGGTAATAACGGATTTGCGGTGACCCGTAACACTTTCTTTTCAGTTTGAACGTAGCATGAGTTACATAATAATTAAACAGAATTGGTAGCGATGTAAATAATAACACCGGTAGCTGTTGTGCGATTTGAACGGGGCAAATAGGTAGGTATACATAGGTAGTACACCTTGTATTATGGGGTACCACACATTCATATATAGTTAGGTATGTTTAACTGAAACATATATTCATATTATAACTCATTTCCTGTAAGTTTTGATTCAATTTCGCTTATTGCTACTAAGCACAATATTAATTATATTATTTCACTGTTTATTATGTTATTTAAGAATATTCCATAGAGCCTAGACTGAGAAAGCCTACAAAAATAAACAACAAGATATCTACAACTATTACACTACGCCGTCATAATATTTATACTATTAATACTACTACTAAAACGATGTAGCAACAAATAGTGCAACTTTTGTACGAACAAAATGTCTCCGTTCGAAGAGAAACGCATTTTCACTACTCGTAAGTATTTAATAGTAATATCTCTACTTATAAACTTACTTTTATAAATATCAACGTTCATAGAGCCGTTCCCTTTAGACTCCAGCCTAAGTTCATATCCCGGGATTACGGCGAGCGACAGAGATCGATGCTGCATCAGTCTCTCCGTGCCGTCGCAGAGCTGCGAATACAACAGTTCATCACTCGCGTTACCGTACTTCGACCACGGGAATCGTTCCACATCCTCGGTCAAGTTGAACTGGGTGCTCGTATCCGTAGTGTATGCTTGAAGCGCTCGTTCCGCTCGCCACACGCTCAACGCGCTCAGACATTTCGTGAGACCGAGTGCCTGAGAGCACGCGAAGAGGTGTTGTGCGGGATTGTATTGCTCCCCCAATATGGATTGTAGGGTTGTTTGGACGATGTCACGCGGGCTGTGCGCTTGCGCCGCATGTAAACACGGCCACGCGGCGAGTACGAGGACCGCGGTAAGCGTGCGCATCGCTGCAGTTGGACTGACCGTACTGGTTCGCCCCCTCACCGTGCGCGCCGCAAATGGGAGGGACGACGCCATTCCGAGCGAAAGCGATATGATGTACTTGCGTGACGATTATTACGTTTTTTTTTAATGTATCAATGTAATTAAAAATAAATGCCAATGATATTACTCGTTTTAATTTAATACATGAAACTTTCCTGTGATTTCATTGGCTTTGTAAATTTCAATGCACGGTTTTTAGAGTCAGTATAAGTCAATGCTCTATTATTTGGATAAATATTTATTTATTCTACCTTCAAGCAAGAATGTAATGGTAAGGTGTGTCGCATGAAAGGCTAACGTGTAGGTAGGTGCATATGCCCCACGAACATGTTTCACCCCTACTTTCACGTGACCATACTTTGTTCCGGGAAAAGCGGCAATAAACGCCGAATGAAAGGTCAAGCGATGCGTTAATTCCGTATATTACGTGTTAAGCTGAGTAGCCTTTTGAAATCAACAAAAAAAACTTAATTTCAAATTAATTATACCATCCATGAGTATCCAGTACTACCCATATAATACAAGAGTTTCTTAGTTTGACCGTGTTCGTCTGGCAATATTGTTTATATTATTAGACCTATAACGAAGTATTTTCTTGCGACTACAATGACGACTAAAACCAATGTGAAACGGTCGTGAAAGGCGAATAGAACAATTACGCGTTGTTTTTCTAGCATGCCGTAATACATAATAGCCTATTATTCAAATGTGCCTCCACTATAAACAATAACTGAATGTCGATCGACGATTATACTTTGCACGACATTTTTTTTGGCTAAAAATTCTCATACTTATTCCACACGAAGTTTCATATGAATTGAAATCTAATGACTTTCGTTATTGCCTCAAAAAATGCATATGCTTTGAGTAATTAATCGCGTGTGCGATAATAATGTATTTCTTAGCATAAGCAGTAGTAATGATCTAGTCCTTAAATACATTATACTTAAGCACCTATTTTATATTCTACCAACACCATCTCATAACTAGGATGTCAAATACATTACATTATTAAGATTCACAGATCCCAACCACATCAGATGATAAAATCGAAAACAAAAATAAATGTAACATATTATAACTGACAGCAACACCCGGCAGAATCACAGACACGAATACATTAGGACATTCACCTCATGCATAATAAATTATATCTGTTCGAACGTTCATTTGTAGGCACGCGAAACAAGCAGGAACGAAAATTGCGTGAAAGCCCTGATTATGAAGTCGAAATTCTAGGTGATACGGTTGTAGAAACGATTTTTTGGTATTCCATGTTGACAGGAAATGGCCTATATTGCCAAACATGGTGTGTGATTAACATACGCACGGTCACGGACACGGGCTGCGCACGCGCCGCGCGCCGGCCGCCCAGCAGCGAGTCGCGCGCCGCTGCCCCCGACCAACCGATCGAGTTTCTCTACAATGAACGTGCTGGGAATCCTAATAAATCAAATCTACTATGCGTTGCACACGCAAGTGTATCTGGCATCATGCCATTCCACTAATTACCTACCATTTCACTTATTATCCTTGCATAGCATCATCACAATAACTGCACCATAATAGTTACACAAAAAAATATCTTTATTGAATCCTTTATTGATTCAGACAGGGTATTCGAACCTTTAAACCTGTGCTTCGTTGGCTCATAGCTATGTATTTAATTTATGTGCAGTCAGAATTTCAATATCTTGTATGTCAAATAAAAAAGAAAGTGCTCAAAAAATCGCAATTTTCATTTTGTTGGCAATTTAAATATTTTTTAATAAAGTAATTCCGAAATGCTGACTTCATAATAATGATTACAGCTTAAGAAGTGTTGGTTCAATAGTTAGCATACCCTTTTATTATCAGCCCGTATAATTGAAGTAACAAATGCATTTTTGACTGTCAAAGTTTCCACCTAAAAAATAACTATTCAAGTCTGGTAACTACAAAAATGCCGACTTAGACAATATTGAACTTGTACGGAATACTCAAACATACAAGTTAGGTGCAATTTGTAATTCAGTGAATCCTAGATTGTAGACGAATTTGTAGTATCACTTTCACCGGCTCATTTGCTTCGATAAGGATCAAGGTATGTCCAACGGGAGCATACACCGTTAATGATTCAACATTAGTCCTTAAGTAGCGGCGATATTGGGGGCGACATTTCTACCGTGCAGTCACGTTGTCCTGCGCTTTCTTTTGTCATGATTGTTTGGTCTCACCGACCATTGTCTTCCGTAAGACACTTTATATCCTGGCATACAGGCCCAAAACCTATCAGTCATAAACTAGCAGGCGACTGCAGATCACCGATACCTGTGCCTTCGATTATTAAGTGGTAGCAAATATGTGTAACAAATTCACTCTGTTGACCTTGACTTATGTCATTGTATTCATCTCGGTAGTGAAGTGTGATGTTGATGATGCCAAAGTTCAGGATTTCCTCAGCGAAGGTAATTAATCAATGATATCTGTACCCTTTATCCATTAATTCAGTGCATTATTCGAAGCGTTGCGGTCATTTATCACTCCTTTTACTGATTCTTTTTTCGTTAGAGATTGTTCCAAATTATTGACTGCCTCTGTGAATAGCATTTTCACTTAATTAACTTAAAAAAAAATACTTCCATCGTATTTCGTAGATGATTTTGTCTCCAGCGGAGTTTGAATAGACAGTCGGTATTATTAAACAACATACAAATAGAGCAACAATTTAAAAATTACAGTGTACTATAGAATTAAAAGAACAATTCGTAAAGTTGTTAAAACTATTTTTAAGAAAGATTTTTCGGATGGTATTTGGGTAGGAATCTAATCTGGGGTTTCGCGACATTGAATAATATTAATAGTCTAATTGCAATATGTAGAGCTTTGAACTTATTTGACAAGATCTTTGACTCTCCTGCACGTAATTCATATGTTTTGGAATTCACTAAACATTTTGATTATAAATGAACATGTACGTTGTACTATTAATAATTATCGTCGTTTTTTTCTCGCAACTAATAACAACGGTAGCAATAATTTAATAAATATAATTTTGCTCCCGAGTTATGTTATGTAAGTACTATTCAATCTTCCAGGTACAAACGTCGGCCGTACGTTTGGCCACAACGCACTTAAACGCCTCTCCTTCATATTTCTACCCGTCATGTTCACTCTGGGCGTGATCTCGACGCTGCTGATGGCCCTCGCCGTCATCTCTGTTAAGAACCTTGCCATTGGTGTTATGCTGCTCATCGTTGGAGTAAGCCAGGTAAGGAAGCCGAATACCGAAATGTGTTACTAACTCCTCACCAAACAAATTAATCACGAAAACTAGTTCTTGCAACTACACCATTCTATATAAAGTGTAACAAAAAAGTGAAAAATATTATAACAGGTGAATCAGTAAGTTATATGGATCACATTGATTTATAAAAAAAAAAAATACAACCGAATTGAGAACCTCGTCCTTTTTTTTTGAAGTCGGTTAATAATTGTGTAGCCTCGCCATGCGCTCAGTACAGGGTATCATTTTTAAATGTCTATTAATTTGATTTATTTTATTGGGAATGTTATTTTTATAACCTGTTGTCGGCCTAGTTAATATATTTTACACTTTCATTGTTACACTTTATATTATATAATTACGCTCATAATCCTTGAAGGGATGGATAGAGATTTTATAAGTAGGTAAACAGATAGACCTCCAATCTATACATATAAATAAAATTGGAGTGTCTGTTTGTAGTATTAAAATAACCGCTTTTTACTAAATGTATTTGGATGTATACACGGTACCTATACCGAAACAACATTTTTTACAATTTTTGTCTGTCTGTCTGTCTGTCCGTCTGTCTGTCTGTCTGTCTGTCTGTCTGTCTGTTTGTTCAGGGTAATCTCTGCAATGGCTGGACCGATTTTGACGGGAATTTCACTGGCAGATAGCTGATGTAACAAGGAGTAACTTAGGCTACTTTTATTTTAGAAAAAAAAATAGGATCTCTCGAAAAAAAATTAAAACCAATGTTGCAGCCCTGCGCCTGATTAAAGTTTGATAGCAACAATCTGCAATGCGTCCCGCGGGATCAGAACGCGAGCAGGCTGTTACCAACGGCTGAGTCTTTGTTAAATACCACGCGGACGAAGTCGCGGGCAACAGCTAGTTTTAAATAAAATTAGGAAGAGAGCAGCATACGTGATAAGTTGTGTGCCAGAAACTTACAGTTCCGATGGTTCCAGGTGTACAACACTCACGTGTCTAATAAGACGAAAGGCTAATTATGAACTTATTTGGCAGGCTGTATCCCGGCTCTTCGCGGCTACGGCGTCGCCCGCTTCTCTAGTGCACTTGCACCCCCGCGCTGAGTTCCTGCCCGCCCCAGCAGTCGCTGCCCCGTGGCCCGCCCCCGGACCACTCCTATCCCCCTGGGCGAGATCCGACAACGACGCTACCATATCAGAGTAGAATAACTAGAGATTACTTTCTACAACATGAGATGTAGAATAAAAGCAGGTATCTACCGGTGAATGACAAATACCGAAACCCACCAAACGCACCCAGCAACTCTATTATGTAAAACATTATCGCTACCTCAACGACTGACTATCGATTTAGTCACGAAATTTATTTGCATTTATTTATTCGATAAGTTATTATTTATTACAATATAAGTATACTTTACTCCACGCACCAACGGTTAAGCTAGTGCGATACTGGTATAAGTATATGGGGATAAATTGTATAATTATGTACATATCGTTAATAGGTACGTTATTCCGTCTGCCTCTCGCGAAAATTGTGAGACTTTGTGAAAGATAGACGAAAATATATTATTAATAAATAAATTATGTAAACATATATAGCCCAGATCTTTCAATTTTAGTGTAGATTTTCCTGAGCGCGACAGTGACTATGAAAAATGCAAGCAACCGCCCGTCTCTAGCTATAACATCATGATTCTACTTTCCCAAGCAATCTCTAGATCACTATTGTTTTTTTCCCCAAGTTACCACGAGCAATGAAATATTATGAACGTGTTATATAAGTAAGTACTCGTTGAACTTGAATATTTTTTTCATATATTCGTAATAATTTTCACTATTACTACTAAGAATTCACGTGAAAGTCTGTTTGTAAGTTTGATACTCAAATAAAATTGTTATCGCTCTAGGTTTTAATGTGGAATATTATAATAGTTTACTAGCTTGAGCGACGCTGCAAGTTAAAACTTAAATATGACGTGGGTAGTAGTTATTTTAACCGCAAAGTAACAGTCTCGTAATTTTCTTGTTATGAATTATCTAATTGATAGAACTAATTAAAACACTTGGCGGAAATCCTTTGCTAAACATATGGGGGAAGAGGATCCCACCACTGACCCTCGGCTTGTGTCAACTGTGTCAACCACAGATCACGAGAGATATGCCGTGCGGTTCAAAATGTATGGGAACTCGCTGCCTCCGCTTTGTTCCCCACCACTCTCTAAAACCAACCAATACGAAGTCTCTTCGGTGCGTGCTGCGTCGCCGCCGTATACAGCGGCCGTACCACGCGACGCACCAGTTTATTCAAAGTATCGTTAGACGATCTATACATTGCCTCGTACATTCACTCAGTAGCGAACATAGGTGGTACTTAAAGAGCCATGTATTTTGTACAAAAATAAAAAAGTCGTTGTGCTACATGAAAACTAAAATAACATAATAAAGGCATTAAATATTTTTTGATTTGTTGTTTTTAATGATTTTAAAGACGAATAAATAAAATACTTAATTCTGGCTGGTGAAATGAGATTCCATCTTTCGCGTAGTTCACTTTGCTGCTAGTATTTTTGCATACAAACACGGAACAACCCGGCATTTTGAAAAAAACTAGAGCACCGGCACCGACGTGCAGTTGCAGTGGACTGACGGCGAAAATTGTAGGTTAGCCAAATCAGTGTCTCCAACCCTCTTTGTCAAAATTACGGTGTTTGCCGGTCTAAAAATACGGTAGATGGTGGAAAATTACGGTAGACAAAATAAGGTACCCTTTTATTGATAAAATTGTTCAAGAAAACTGAATTGTTTGTATTCTAAAAATGTGAATGATCATTTATTTATTATAACAATTAATTCTCTCACTTTAATCAACTTAAATACCTACTGATCTGTTTTTTTATACATCGACACATTCATTTTTATTGGCTCTCCACCACTCGCGTCATTTGAATAACTGGAATCAGGAACATTTGCAAAATTATAATTAAAACAACAATAACAAACAAAAGCAGATTTTTTTTTTCGAAATGATAAGAATTGCTGTTGGTCGCAGGTGACCTTTACAGCTTCACCGGACAATCAAACGCAGATTTTGTTTTGTACAGCAATATGGCTTAATTTAGTACCATGCAATTACAGTGTGTATCCTAGATATTTATGAATTTCGCAATTTGGTCGTATAAGCTTTGTCATCTTGCCTATGTACACAAGTCAAATCTTGGGAATCTCCTTCTCCTATTCCCCATTGCAGTGCTGCCGTAAAAACTAGTAAAATGTAGCTAAATCAAGTGCTGCCATTATAGAAATAAGGATACGGACGAAATTACGGTAGAATGTGACATCGTAATAACATGTCTACGGTAGGTGGTAGAACTAGAAAAATTACGGTAGGTCTACCGTAATTACGGCATGGTTGGAGACACTGAGCCAAATGTACGCTAACTTTGTGCGCAAGCCCACCGCTTTCATAACATATCTCCTCTAATATATCTGTGGTGTCAACATTTCCAATTTTAAATCAAACTTGTTTGATCGATAAAATTAAAGAAGCCAGCAACACCGAACTTCTCTAAGATGTTAGTCGAAAAACTATCTATCACGAGAGACGGGACCTCAGATGTATTTCAATTCTCCGCGAAACGAAGCGAATCTAAAAAAGTACTCGCCACGTTTTTTTCGCCTCTAAACGAGGCATCCTCAGGAATGCTTGGCCACGAATGTTCATTTGCTTATGAATTTTACCTGTAAATTAATGTCAGCAGTAGCAAAAACGGACTGAGAATCTTTTCACAATAAGTATTATGGGATAATGACGTAACTTTTATAAGTAGGTAAGTACGGGTTAAGTAAAATTTCACCGTTCTACTTTTCTCGAATATGAAAGTGAAATATTCAAAAGGTCATGTTAGTATGTAGCTAGGTACTCGTTTGAGGAAAACATCAGCTGAAGGATGTGTGAGAAGCTTTATTAGCGTTGACATAAACATTACGAAACAACACTCAGGCTTGAAAAAATATTTGAAGGAATCTAGGCAATTTGCTCAGTAGTCGTTTGATTTCTCAGAGAGCTTCTTTAAAAACATCTATGAATATAAAATAACGATAAAGATATCAAAAAGAATCGTAATTCGAACGTCTCCAAATTTAAAAACAATTGTATTAAAAAACTTTTTTCTCTTTCTCGACGCAAAAACAACCATTGGCTATTAGTTGCTCTCGCAAAATGATGAATGATATATAGGTACTTACCTAAGAATAATATATCTCGATGGTAACCCTAGAGGGTCGAGCTGTACTTACAAAATAAAACCCGATGTATTAGTGTATCGGCGGAGCTCCAGGTAAAAGCGAGCTTACTTATTGCTTTTCTCATTCATATAATAATGTGAGTGTATGTTACGATGCGGGTATGTTCATATAATTATACTTGCAAAATATCGTAAGTAACCAGCTTCTAGGAACATTCTGAGAAGGTTTCAAATCAAATGACCACAAAATGCTTAGATTAATCTTATTTTTGTTTTTCAATAACTTTCCGCGCTATTTTTTAGGATATAATTTCCAATAATAGCCTCCACGGCGCGGTAGCCATCGGCGATTGTTTATTTTCCCTTATTCTAAGTTTTCGTTAGTAACGACATATAACCATGTTAAAATATTTTTTGATGAAATATATAGGGTTAGGCGCGAATCCGACATTTTTATGCAATTTTTTGTCTGTCTGTCTATTCGCAAATCACGGTAAAGCTTGGAATACAATTCTTATATGTAGGTAAAACTTGACTTTGTTATAGCGTATTAAAGATTACATGGAAAAAGAAGGCGAATTTAGTTCTGCAACACCCAGAAATCGGGTTTTCCTATAATTGCGGTATGTCTTGTAGCTAACAATTGCTATAGTTAAACTCTACAAACATCATAATACAGTTCATTTTTACTGAGGAGATTATGAAAAAAAAAATGTTTTAAAAGGTTCTGGTATGGCACCATTAGCCAGTGCCATGTACCGTTACAGTTCAATCAACCCTGACAGTGAATAGAGCGTGATCTATTTTCCAAAAAGACGAGGCGGCAAAGAATCTATAAAGTAGGTACTGCCTCCCTGGATGGAGATCAAATGAATGGTCGTGACGTCACGAGATATAATAAATGATCATTGGCCGTAGCAATGTCACTTTCAATATTTTCATGATTAAGTATTTTAGTCAACAAAAATGATTACAGAAAAAAATTGTAGCTCTGGGTTATAACTTCACAGTAATATCTAAAACAACTAAGAATATGAATAATATGATGATTATAAACATATATCTGTGACTATGGATGATATTTTTTACATATCTTATAAAAATACGTAGACGTAGTTTCGACATGTTCCGGTTGCTTACTGATCAAATTTAGGATCGGATGGGCGTAGATTGTTTTTATATTGCCAGTAGTAAAAACACCAACTGTACGGTCCCAAACTAAGCAACGCTTGTACCTATTATCGGATCCGTATAATACTGGGAGGGAACCCAGTATATACTTACTTATATATCAAAGTTTGACCCTACACACTGAGAAAAAAGATAGGTAAATGCAAACCTAATAATGTAGGTAATGCAAAAAATAGTTGAATACAACCTAATTTAGGTTTTCTGAACCTAGTGTAGGTAAATAGTTTTACCTTCGATTGGGTAAATACAACCTACAGTGTTTGGTAGCGTACTATATTACGTAATTTTAACCTATTTTACGTTAAAGAAACCTTTTTTTTTACCTAACTGTTACGTTAACGGGCCGTCACCTAATATACACATTTAATTTTACCTATCACTATCAGTGAATACTACCTAGTATGATTACACATAGCTTAAAAACACCTAATAATAGGTAGCTTCGACTAAATTGTACTTAACCTAAATAATTATTTGGAATTAAAATTGTACATTCGGTTCCTATAACCTAATAAAAGGTTGTAATAACCAATAAATTGTTTTGTATAAACCAACTACATTAACATTTTCATAAAGTTATCGCAACTGATTGCAGTTGTCTCTAATTAACCTTGGCAGTAGGTTAAATAAGCCATTTTAAAGGTTTTCGTAATGAAAACCTGTGGTACTAGGTAAATATGCAAAACAAAAGTCTGTTGAAATAACACAATCCTGTTATAATATATTTGTTATAAGGTTTTAAGATATAAAACCTAATAATACCTAGTTATGCACAAGTTAAGTAAAACCTACTCATAGGTAAAATATACAAGATATACATTTAAGGATTAAATGGAGATGGTGCGGCTCATTAGGACCACGCCATGGCCTTATTTATACCTACTTACTCTGCGGCAAGAGCATAGCAAAAATCACATTTATACATTATATGCACAGTCACAGATTATCAAGTAGGTACATAATTTGGAGAGCACATATTTTTTATGCTATGTTTTTCTTTTGGTATGTATTTACCATGCTAATTTATTTAGACGGCCAATCTCGTTACACAACATTTGACGCCAGTTTTTTGGCTATTACCCGAATTGTGTGTTGCCACATCTCTATTAAATTTACCTCTATATACAAAATTTTGTGACACTAAATAAATGATGATGGATAGGGCGCCACAATGGAATAGACTCTATGCTATCTTTTTTTTATTATTGAAATACTTAACTTATACATATTTTTTTGCTTTAAAAGTATTACATAAACCATGATTGATCTGTAGTGCATAAGTCATTTTTTGTTATAGCTTTCTTCCCGAAAACAAAACAGATGTAGTTGGTTCCAGTGGCCACATGACATAATCCATATTTATTATTGGTGATAAAGACATGTTTCATTTATAAAATATGGTTATAATTACAAGAATAAGTTTTTTACGGCGGATCTGGCCATCTTTTAAAAATTGTGCTAGCAACACTGGCCACTGTATAGACAGACAGTCATTTTTGCGTTCGCTTCGGTCGGGCCGGCTGCGACAGCGCGCTGTGCTGTTGTGGCGCCTTTTTTATTGCTTTCATTATACTGGGTTCGTGAAAATATGTACTGGGTTTGTGAAGTGAAGTCATGGAAGTGCTACTCAACGATTGGCAAATGCCAGAAGAAATTATTGTAAAATTACTGGTAAGCTATTCACAACCAATTACATTTAGCCCTAGTTGCGTTAGATTTACCTATTTTGTAAATGTTGATAGGTTATTGATGGTAAAATATGATTTGGGTATTGATTATATGGTTCAATTTATATTGGTATCTGCTAATATTGATGTGGTTTTAGAGCAGCAAACTCCAACAAATATTACGCGTCATCTTATCGGATGGTATGGCTGGGGTCTTAGGATTTAACCCCGGTACATCAGATACCTCCTGGGTTTGTCACAAACGTCTGCGTAAATAAAAATATGGCATAGGTAAATTAGGGATTCCAACAATATTAGCTTTATATGGCTTTATTTTGGTTGTTTGTAGGTTATTAAAATTTTATTATAAAGCCTGAGGTTTTGGGATACTTATTTGTCATTGCATGGTTTCTGCATTGTTCTTGTATTTGCTGTTTACAGAGGAAAATATTGAATTGAATGCAATAGAACACCTTATCGAGGAAGATTTGGTAGCGCTGATTCCAAGCACCAGAGTACGGGCTAAATTACAAAACGAATAGAGAAACAAAAATTTGATGTTGGCATGCTTTCTTGTTTATGATGAGATTGTGACAGCTGGTGTATACATATTTAATTGATTTAATGTGATTTCAGAATATTAGCAAAAGTACAGCATCTTCAACTACTGAAGAAAATCCAACATTTGATTAAGATGTAAATATGGAAAATATGTCAATAGATTTAGAGAAAGCACGAGAAGTATTTGAAAATGTGATGCAAGAAAAGTAAGGGGCTGAAGTTAAAAATGCACCTAAATTATTATTTTATTTTTATTTTGTGTCAATTAAACACAACTATTGCTGTTTCAGAGAAAATAAATCTATTTTAAAAATAGTGGAAGACTTTAAGGCAGGGAAATACTTAATGGATTATCTTAAAAAAATTTGGAAAAAATTAATTAGGTACATAATACCTATCATGTTGGCATTATTAATGTACTTTAACGTATCCAGTTGATTACCGTTACCTATTAATTATTTTGCTATAATCAAGTAAATACTTAGTTACTACCTACTACCTATGTACCCTACACCTATCGATAAGGTAACTCTAACGCAACTAAAAAGGTGCAGACAATTCTCAGTAGGTTATATTAAAGCACTTATTAGGTATCCAATACCTACGCAGTACACTACCGGAAACTATAAATTAGGTTATTTATACACATTGAAAAGGTTACAGACATCTAACCATCATCTAGACTAGGTTTAATTAAATCATTTATTAGGTATATATCAAAATTTATTTGGTCAAGTTTAACGTATATTAAGGTAAAATTAACGTAAAATACTAGGTGTTATTAAATGTTTATTAGGTTATAGTATCGAACCTAATATTAGGTTTTTGTCGGACAACCTAGTCACTACGTAACTTTAACCTACTATTAGGTGATAGTTACCTTACTAGAAATAGTTTAAAATAACCTAATGAGTCGGTACAACATAAGTTTATGTAATAACTAGTGCACTTGGTTGTTGTTACCTAATGCACTACGTTGTCCGACAAATACGCAATATTAGGTTAAATATTAGGTAACCGGGACCTAATTTTTTTCTCAGTGCAGGTTTCGAACACGGAACCTTCGGTACAGAAAGCAGGATCACTACCAAATGTTCCAATCGCATCGTCATATCGTATCTCAACAGTTTTTGTATGGTACATATAGTGTCTATTATGATGCATTACACCATACTTAGGAACAAGTATTATACAGCGTGATTCAGAAAGGGTATAAACTACCTACCTACTATAATAACATTGGTGAACTTTGGGTGTGCCCCTCTATCAACCACTTCGATAAAATAGTAAGTAGCCAGACGATAATCAATAATAGTGGCTACCTATATATCAGTCTATCAAGTGCATTGACCAGCCAGTCTAGGAATCGACAACTTTCTAACCAGTTCCATGCAAGCAGGTCTTAGAATAGAAGCTTATTTTTTTATAGGACGTAGGTAAGCGGGTATCTTCTGACGTTATCGTAACGTCATCGAGAAAGCATGCTGTCACTATCATTGTTATTTACGAAATCGGTGGTATGAGCAAGACGGAAGCTCACGCTACGTAAATAGATTGTGTACAAGCTATAAGAGATAATCGTTAGTTTTGGAACATCTATTAAAAGCGATGACTTTTTATTCTGTGCAACTGTTGCGACCGAGTTAGTCGCAGTTGCAGTTTTCTAAATATTTTATCACAATCCGCATGTAATGGATTAAAATTGTAGATAGGTATTCCAAGTTTTTTTTTTTTTCATTGCAGCATAGGCAAGTCTTTGATCTCGATCTCACCTGATGGTAAGTGACGAGTTTAGCTAACTTCAATTCACTAAAACAATACATAATAATATATCATCATGCCAGTGTAATCACGGACGGGGTCGGCTCCTACAATTCGATGGTGGTGTTTTAACCCAATGTAAATAATAATTTGAAAACGAATAATCAGATATGATTTTTGACTTTTTAAGTGTTTTTTATTTATCCGACGAAAAAGAACGAGGTTATTAAATCGACGCCATATTTTTAAGTTGTATCATAACTATATATTATATACCTACGTGCAATGCCTGCCGGAGGATTTTTTTAGGATGGAGCAAGATCCGCGTATGGCGCCCCCATGAGAGGCAGAAACTGGGAAGATCTCGACAATATATTTAAGTCTCTGCCTAATTTGGCTCACTGAAGCGCCCCCTGGGTCATGGCGCCTGAAGTAGCCGCTCCGTTCGCTCTATGGTAGAACGGCCCTGTGTACGTGTACATAATAGTTCACCTCTATTTACAGATGTTTTTCTTAATCTTGCACGTAAATTGCTTCCGAGCCTACCTTAAAAATATAGGGTTGAGTCTATTAATTGTTAATTTTAAATAAATAGATTTACATCCTACATTTCGTTTTACAGAATAACTTGATGGTTTGATCCAAATAAATGGCGAGCAAGCTTTGCTGTCTATTATTAATAAGCATTACTTTCACTGAAAGTTATGTAAGATCTGTTAACTTATGTAACATCATTATTATACCCAGTAGATATTATTTGAAGTATAAAATAATAAAAGTCAATAGATTGATATGCTTATTAAAAATATGCTAACAGCGTGGTATAAAATAAAATGATTGGTCGCACGAGAGATGAAAGGATGCACATATAAGAATTTAATTATATTTTCTAGAACGAATCTCGATCGACGCTTTATCGTTGCAGATGCTTTTGTATAGAATACTTTTACTTGCATTTATAATTTACATTTAAAATATAATATATTAAAATTATAAATACCGCTGATACAAAAATAATATTAAACATAATATTCCTATATTAGTTTTAATAGTGTTAACTATTTTAGGGGGTCCAACCACTGACTCTATATATTGTATATATAGACGTCAGTGGGTCCAACCCTTAAAATATTTTACACCTTTACACTATTACATTCCAGTAGACTATAAGGGTCATATTCTCGAAATCAACGAAATAAAAGTTAATAAACAAACGGCAGTACATCAAACTAATTAATATAAGTAATATCTACTCAAGGATCCATACATAGCCACATAATTGTTGAGAAGCTCAGACATAGCGTTGCCACTAGCCAAGTGAAGCCACTTTTTCAATGCATTTGTAGTGGTAAATGTTACCACGTACAAAACTTTTTTTTCTATTAAATTTCCCGGCAAAGATACAAGGGTGCTGAACATAGTTTTTTATACAATGTGTGCGTCAGTGCGTGTGTTTACATGCTATTTGTAGTTTTTTTAGTATTACATTATAGGCAAGTATTTAATCTCGATCTCACCTGATGGTAAGTGACGATGAGATCTACGATGGCGCATACTTGCCTAGAAGGTACCTGTTCACTCTCGACTTGAAAACACCCAGATTATTATAGTCTGAATATTCTAACAAGTCTGTATGGGTAAATCACTCAAGGAAGATACTTATACTCATCATTCTGTATCAACTTAGCACTAAGTCGACTTCGCGCTTCAGTGATGTGTATCGTGCCCATTTGCTTCACTTCCACCGTTAGAAAGATGTGATTCTCTTCAACGGGGCTTTGTAAAAGTTATTTTGCTACACATTGAGCCTTATGAAATTAAGTACATGTTCGTGATTATATTCTTCGTGCATAAGTTACTTAAGACAAAGTTAACACGTGTAGCAATAATGAAATCACATTGTTCATCAACTCAAAAGCCAAAAATTTGTTATTAGACATATTGTACAGGATATGTCATCAGAAACACTGAATCACATAGGAACCTACCAAATGAAAATTAAATTAATCATTCATATTGATTTCTTATATTTACGCGAATACTACACATTGAAATAAAACTAATCTTAAGGATTTTATCGCGTTTATTATTTGTTTTTTACGTTCCCGACGTTTCGGCTGCTTTACAGCAACCATGGTCACGGGAGGACAAACAAATAATAAACGCGATAAAATCCTTAAGATTAGTTTTATTTCAATTTTAATCATTCATATTTTTTTTTTTTACTTTCCATTCTCAAATTAAAAACTGTTTTAGTAGTAATACTAAAAAAAATCACAGAACTTTAATTTACTGGTTTTATTTACATAGTTCTGTGAAGTATTTACAAAGTTCTGCGATTTTGTTACATGACAATAGCCGCAATAATTTATCGTTCATTTAGCGAGCACAGGACCGATTTAGGGGTACAGAATGAATGTATGGAGGGGCGTACGCGCAGCGGTGCAATGCCAATACGACCGGCAGAATGAACGCACCGCGACCGCTGCTGTTTTTGTGCTTCCTCGCGTTATACGGTCTTAAGTGTTGTACGGGTTCCGAGTACGATGTCCAGCCGGTATCAGGAGTGGACGAAAAGCTCAAAGTGGCGGACAAAAAGCTGGAACTGTTCGATGGTGTCTACATGAGTATCCCGCGTGAAAATACCACTGGAAGAATATTGTCTTTTGAAGTTGACACTAATAAGAGTGCGGAGGAAGGTAAGATTCGATTCGTCATCTGTATAAGTACCAGGGCTTTCTCTTTGGTTATTTATAAGAATACTTTATATGTTTGGAAAGGCATCTGACTGCTTTTTAAATTTTAATGTTATAACTGCAACCTGTTAGCTATGTAGATAGGTCCTCATTGAAAAGTGAAGCATTAAAAACTATTGTTAGTATATAATCTGTAACAAAAATTGTGTATTTTTAGCAGATGAATCCGTAAATTGTATGGATCACCTTAATGTATAAAATAATTGTGTAAATGATGATTGATTTTTTTTAAACAAGGCGAATCAGTAGCGTGTGCCCGTACACTGGGGGTACTGTATTTTTTTAAATGTCTAATTATTTGATTTATTTCTTTAGAAATATTATCTTAATAACGTACTATTGGTTTTGTTAAAATATTTTACACTATTATTGTTACACCTTATACGTATATTTTACGAAGAATGAAATACATCGGGAATTTCCTCAACTTCATAAGCAAAAATATGACCATATTTTCCATACATTCCCAAAATGCGGAACTATGCTTACGCTGATGTAAGATGTAATGTAATAGCTTTTTATTTTTAGAACTTTACATAACATACGACGAGGACATAATATGTATTGAAATCATTACCATATAAAGCTGAAACGGTCGTTATGCTGTTTATTGCCGGTATTCATTTATATGTCTACAAATAGCTACAACGTTAGAACGTTAACATTATCCATATTTTTTGACGAAAAATTAGGATGCTTAATTTGTTTAAGTATACACATTTAAGTACTATGAGACTTGAATATTTTTGATAGCAAATCGTTTATTGGAAGTATGTGCTAAACATGCAATCGGCGCGTAATTTGTAAGCACCTTTAGTTGTACGGTATTTTCATGGAAATAAGAAATTATAAAGTCGTTCCAAATCCAATTCAACGCGGGACTTGAATCGTACGCAGGACCTCAGGAAGGTGGCGTTCGCGACTACTAAGCTAACGAGGCAATTAATAAATCTCTACACGCAAACCCGACATGCTGAATATTGATGCAGAGCGTTTCAAGCGTTAAGTCACAGAATGCCCGATTTACAATGTGGTTACCGAGTCTAGAATACCTAAGTCACCAAGTGGCAATTTAAAAAAAAATCTAAATATATCGCAACTTCTCTAAACGACTCATTCCTAAAACGGCTCTTAAATTAGCAAATTTTGGGCGCGTCAATCATAATAGGATACTTACAAAGAAATATAATATTAGCTCTTAGATGTCCCCCTGTTGGGTATGCATGGGGGCATGCCACCATTGCGAAGGGATTAGGCCATAGTTCACCACGCTACAGCTGGCCCAGTGCGGTTTAGTGGACTCACACGCCTTTCGAGTAGTTCTCACAGACTTCCTCGCGTTGTTTTCCTTCACCATTTAGCAACTGATTATAACGTTTCAAAATGGTATTCGCACAAGAATCTAGAAATCCCAGAATTATGAGAAAAATTACAATGTTTTAGTTACACAAATATATATTACTTAAAGTATTTAGGTTCGTTTGACGACTCTTATATACTCTCTCTCTCTACTCTTGATTTTTTGAACAATTATTCAAATATATACATACTTACCGACTCGAAGAATATATAAAAAAAAATATTTATACTTACCGGATTTTGCTACAGACAGAATTCATTTACAGGATAAATTTGATATAGCCAATAACGAGATAGCTCAAAGATTGAAGTACGATATGATATCAGGAAATTTTAATTTCCTGGCTGGTGAATCCATTGGATATTGCTGTGACAACGGGTCTGGAGGGATCGCGTCGTTGACGTAAGATCAATGCGAGGCCAATCAATGTTCCGACCAGCACAAAATAAATTAAATTTCACAAAATTCCAGTGAAACCTTATTGAAGCGTAATTTATCGGCATGTTTACGCATGGCTCGTCGTTTCTAGAAAGTAGAATGCATGATTGCAGGTAGATTACAGTAGTATTTGTGTAACTCTACAGTAGAGAGGTTCGTTTATTGTAATCGGGGCAGTAACAGGTGCTGTTCATTGATGGTGATGTGACGAGAATATTGAGCACTTATTATTATACCGAAATAACTAGTTCGAAAGTGAACGCATCGCCCAAGACCGGTCCAACGCAGAGGACCGGCCACTGCCCGTGTACTCGAGAGCTCCATAATGACAATCTGACATTGCAATAATGCAAAATCTGCAAAACAGCGGTGTAATATTCACGCATGATTTTCTTACATCCATTTTAACTTGAACTCCATGCCCCACTGAGATCACACGTGTTTGCGTTCCTGAGGTGTCTCTTTTGTATGTAGGTAGATATAATTAATTATGAGATATCTTACTTAAAAATATATTTTTTTATTTCAGGTCGAGGAAAGAAAAAGAAGTTGCTGCAGAAAATCCTACCGATGTTTCTACTGCCGTTCATTATCCAGTCCACGATCATTCCCCTATTCTTAGGGCTACTCAAGTTTATGCTCATGAAGTCTCTGCTCATAGGAAAATTGGCGCTAGCCTTAATCTTATTAAACGCCTTTAAAAATAATAATAGCTTCAAGGGCCGGGACGCCGAAATGGCGAGCGCTCATTACGGTTACCAAGGTAACGGTATGGAGGAGTATGCCTCTTACGTGAATCATTAAATGGATTTCAGCTACTTCAGACGGTGGTTATGGAAATTACTTCAATATTGTACTAGATTATGTAGGAGGTGATCAAATTCATAATTTTCAGTCTTATAGGCCCATCCATATGCAATGTCCACGTATTACGGGCCTTTCTGGCTATTCCTAGGTTGATTGCAATCTTACATAGTACACGTAACAGAAGTTGACTGTAGTAACTGAAGAACTGAAGGTTATCTTACTAATACAGCCAGCCAAAAGTGTTGTGTAATTGTGAAAGTATTGAAAGCATAATAACGAGAACCAATCAAATACACAGACTTGTTTGTCATCAACAATTTAGGCGAGCAACAAGTATATGTATTAGTAAAATGTTTTTGACTATTAACAATTGAATGGGCGGTTTGATTGGGAAACCTATTTGTCGGGGAAACCTATAAGTAGTATTTGAGACTTGGAAAATGATACAAAAGATACAGTGGATAGCATACAACCGACTTCTTTATTTATACCGTCGTCCAAATGTTTCTCTAAGTCATTAAATAAGAGATAATTTATTAATTGTAAAGTAGTCACGGTTTTCTCGAAGACTATGATGTTTGTAACTAACACATACTCCTATCATCATCATAATCATCATCATCCATGCATCCATCCAATCCATAATAAATGTGAAAGTGTGTGTTTGTTTGTATGTTTGACTGAGTATTACGCAAAAACCACTGTACGGATTTGGCTTAACTTTTGCACAGATGCATGTTGTACTCTGGACTAACATAAAGGCTGTTTTCTTCGACAAATTCACGCGAGTAGAGCCACGGGTAAAGCTAGCCCATATAACTAATCTATCCAATAAATTAAGCCGATCCTAATTTGAAGACGTCTGTAACTTTATCATCCAGATTATAAGAGATTCTTCTTTTCAATGTATTTATACGAAGAAGTGATCCCAGGTTCTAATATAATACATAATTGAAATAAACATTCGCACGTGGATTGTTCTATGTAAGAATATAGATAATTTAGGTAGGTACTTAAATAATAGATACCCATCTTAACTCAGTGACACGCTAACAACTAGCAGCCCTCCATAATTTAATATCATCATAGTTTTAAAATGCGTATTATGTGAGCTTTATTAATATCAACGCTAGCAATTAAGTTCTGCTAAAGACTAAATTAAGTTATTTGCTAATTTGATTTTAAGTAAGTTGTTACTAATTATTTAGGTTCTATGTTTGTACTTATCTGTGTAAGTATTGTGTTATGTAATTGTTTCTAAATACCTATTTATTGTTCTAGTATTATTAAGTTTCGGTTACTTACTTAGTTAAAAAATATTGAAACTTCTTTTTGTTTTATTTGTAAACAGTAAGGATTTATGTGAGTTAGGTTGACATTGATTGCTTCCTTAGGTGACAGGAGAGCTGGTTCATTCCTCGATCAAAAAATTAGCTTGATAATACAGCGAGAAATTGCAGCCAGATTCTTGCCATCATTCCACGCGGCCAATGTATTTTTGATACATAGTTTGGAATTCTGTTTTACATTCGCTTCCTTTCACGGAGAATTGCATGTTATTTGCGGTCCCGTCACTCTTGATAGATAGTTTCTCAACTAACATCCTAGAGGAGTTCAATGTTGCTGGCTTCTTTAATTATCGATCAAGCTTGTTTAATTTATAATTGGAAAAGTTGACAAGCCGAGGGTCAGTGGCGGTGGTTCCTCTTCCCCCATTTGTTTAACATAGTTTGTTGTCTACTATTTTTTATTGTTTTAATTTTCCTATTGACTTTAACTTTCATTGTAAATGTAGTGTCACTTTGCCTATGTGTCCCAGCACACATTTCGTTTTTTTCGCAGATTTACTGCAAATTATTTCAAATATCCTAAATAAATATTCCAAAAAAAAAAAAAACCGAAACAATAATTCATAAATTTTTCACTCCCTCCGCCGCTGCCGCCTCTCACCAAGCGATATATCGTCCACGCGGCCGTAACGCTTTTCCGTGACAGATAAAATCGTAATTCTCCCAGTCTATATAGAAGTTTCACTTCAAAAATGCAAGGGTAACGGTTTGTATCTATATTATCACGACTCGCAACCAGGCACCCAACGTAATGGAATCCTTCAATTCTATATTGGTTCCTGGCATATTATAACATAGCTACTGAATTTATATATATAGGAATAAACTTACATTAAATTAATCCATATTTAATGAAATAACTCATTTATAAAATCGAGTAGAATTATAGTAGGACATCATAAATCTTTCTAAAGCTATATTAGATTGAAAATTCCGGGAGGCTGAACATTATTTATTAAATCCAATGTTTGATCTAAATTCTCCGCGCGTAAAGAATTCACTGCGCCCACACAATATTAAAAAAGTGTAATAGTAAAATTTAGTATCCCTAATGCTGGAAAACGACAAAGAAAGAAGGAAATTGGAAGAACTGTTTCTAATTAGGTATACGTGATAATAGTCTACTTATTACTATTTAGTGAGCCCCTTATCTAGGCTATATAAAATTATAGCCTCAACATGCTGCCACTTTCAAAGTTTCTAGATTGCATGTTTACTTTCTATAGTAGAGTAATAAAAGCCTCTAACATTATCATCAAGTCCTTATTCATTATTAAGAAATATATCATATTATGTTAGTCCATAATAGTGGTTAGTTTTAGAAACTTGTAACTTCGTACATAAAAGAGATAGTGCATAAAGTATTTGGAACTATACTTAGCTTCCCACAATTTGAATTCACTAATTATAACGATCATTTAACGATTCAATTAGACCAAAGCCTCCTGTCAGGTTTGTTATTAATGTTATTTATACTTATTGAATAAAAAGGGTATATGATTCAGTGTTCAGGTAGCAGGTAAGTATAACTATTTATACCTTTTTAAATTGTTACGAGAATACCTATAGGTAATAGGTAGATACAATGCCAGGTTCAAGGCCCTAAAATCCCTTAACCTTCAACATTATGACCTGCATGGTCAGCGCTCCCGTCCTCTATTCTTAGCCGTAAGTAATCAAAATAATCTAGCAAGCCAATTTCTTAACTCACTGTTTGTAAACATAATAAAAGAACTACGAACTAAAATGCATCTAGACTCGTGGTTCACTCTGCGTGCTTGAGCCACAACTTTATTATGTTTTAATAAATTAGGTATTTTTAAACATATAAGTATATGTTGGGTAGTCTTACGAGCAATACTTAGTACCTAACAATATACTTAAACTAATGACATAATTATGCAAAAAAAAACTGTAGTTATGAATGATTGTGTAGGTATTTGTAATATGGATTAGTTGCTGGGAGGATGTGATTCTCCCGTTTGTTACTATATATAAATTACGTGTCACGGTGTTTGTCCGCTATGGACACCAAAACTACTAAACCGATTTAAATAATATTTTGCACACTGTGTGCAGTTTTATCCAACTTGAAAGATATGATAGTTTATATCTCAATTTATAATCGCAAATATTTCCTAGAAATAATGTATATGGCAAAACAACGTTTGCCGGATCAGCTAGTTTAAGGTATATAGATACTAGGTGTGATGATTATTGAGCGGGTATGCTAGCTAAATAAAATTATTACTGATAGTCACTTATTAGTGACGATAACTACATTTATAGTGTCCTCTGCTAGCCACAGGCATTGGTAATGTAGTAAAATCTAAATGGATACCTACTCATTAATCTGATTACATTGTTTTAGAAGCGTGGTAGGCGGGAGATCATTATGTTGGCGAATGCGTCAACTGTAATCGGATTACGTGTTTTACTATTTCAATGTAGATTGCATGTTGCATGTCACTCGTTTACAATACACTGTGATTAACATGGCATCTACATTATTAAGTATGTAAGAGCATTATGTTTCTCCTGACTGAACAGAGCTCTCCTTTCTGATAAATGGAATACCTAGGCAAACTTCAATGTGCTATTTGATATTCCATGATGTGCGAGTTTCTTTATAAATATTTTTCTTTACCAATATACAAACTCATGCGTTATAGTTTTATTCAGCTAATGTAAAGCAACAATTTTAAACTAAATAAGTGATTTTTTTCATCATAGCAACACAGACCTACCAGATAACAAGAAAAAACTTCTATGACATCTTTGCTTACCCATCGTATTTTTTAAAATATTTCTACATGAAATGTTGGGTTCATCTTATACTGCCTAGTGCATTTTAATTATTGTTTTGTTAGTTATGCTTGGTCTTTTAATTTTAATTTGGCTATAGAAAACAGTAGATGTAATAAAATATGTTTTTTTTCTATGTCTATATGTATGGATTTTCATTGCGTTTGGCTTCGTGGACTAATTGTCTTAGTCTTAGAAGACGTAAACACTTTTACTAGAGCATGTAATGCAGTTTAAGTCCAGTTACACCAGCATATACAGGGACTGTACGAGCATGAGAAGTGAAAAATATAATGTACGTACATACGTACATTATATTTAATACCATACATATGGCCACCTTGATTTTTTGTGTAGCAGAATAAAATTGATACAGAAATAAATAAAAACTCATTGACAGTTACGTCCAAAACAAGTAGGTATGGCGAGTAGTGCCGCAGTTGCTCTAGTTTTAATCAGTGAATGGGAGAAAGTTATAAGTAGTATTACTTTCCTATAAGTAGGAGTAGTATTTTTTAGTTGTTGTACCTGTGAACTGAGAACGAACAAAATAGGTAACTACTATATCTATTGGTGTTTTTCTGTCTGTTGGCATACCTACAAATTACATACAAAATAAACTTGACTAACCTGTATCGCCGTCCTTTTGATGGCAATAATTATAGAAGCGAGTCAGCTATATCTTTGATATGTGTACGTCTTCTTAATTTTATTCAGATTTAATAGTAGGTGCTAATTTCAATTATGAGTATGTACTAAGGATGGTACCAAAAGAATTGAATACATCAATGTTATCATTATAATAATTATTATTATTTTTGTTCGTTTATTCTCCGGGTGTGCAGTTTCCAGTACTCCTATATCGAGGGGGGACTTCGGTAAGTGGTAAGTACCTGACTAAATTAAAATTGTAGAGTTAGGTTCTTAGCAGTTCCTATTAAGAGTATAAGGAAAAATAGCAGCTACTAAGTAAGTATATGATTAGCATAAGTATATTCTCACAAAAGCGCACGTGAAGCAGCATAGACATTGAGACAATATCTATAATCAACGGATTATATATTTCCAATACGTATGTATGTGCTCAATAATAGGTAAGTAGGTACTGACATTGAAAATTATATAACGTACCTATTTATCGTATCCATATAGGCTATGTACCATTGAGGTAGGTACCGCAGGTGGAGCCGCGAGTAGAAACTAGTAGGTAAGCGTACTTATAATAATTATATTAATTTTAATTACCTTTATGTACAGTATACTTCGTACAGTAAACATTTTTAGGTACCTTTTTTTATTACATTATAGGCAAGTATTTGATCTTGATCTCACCTGATGGTAAGTAACGATGATATCTACGATGGAGCATACTTGCCTAGAAGGTACCTGTTCACTCTCGACTTCGTTCTCCTATTGACTTGCGGCCAAGAGAGCTTGGCTGTCCGACCGACACAAACAATAGGTTTTCTTTCTTTTCGAAGTATGGAACGCATAATGGAAGTCTTGTTTATTCCATTACGTGATAGCCACGTAGATTTATATTGCCAAGGAATTGTGCCCGCGCGAATGTGGCCGGAGTGTACGAGTGAAATTTGTGTCGTAACATTCGCGGCCAAGATTCCCGGCTAGCACGCCAGCCAGTTAGTTGTCACTTACGCGCCATAATATAAACTACTTTACCTCAAACGCTTTAAGTTAGACTTAAAATGTCTATCTTAAACAGTACTTAACTGTAAATTCAAACAGCGATCAAACTGTATATAGTTTCTCTAATTAAAGTGAAAGGAAAGCAGCAAGGTCAGTCAAGTTATTTGTGCTTTTTAAATTATATTTCAAAACCAGAGCCTGCATTATTATACTGGGTGATTCAGAAAAGGTATACTAAGCCTTAAACTTGTGTGTTTTAGTGCGTATGTTATCATTACGTGAAGTCAGAAATTTCGATGGTAACTAGGCAACTATGTCCATCATAAAAAATAAAATACAATTGGGTTCACAAAAAAATCACAGTTGACATTTTATTGTGAGAAATAACACTCTGAGCGTCTGGATTTACCCTCAAACACATTCAATAAGTATGTTATAATATATCTGCACTGAGATCCGGCTATTTAGAGCGACACTTTCGTGAGGGTTTTCATTTCATGTGGGTATACTTATTATCTAAATTAACTAGTACCTATTTATTGTGTATAATTATAGATGATGTCAGACATAAAAGAATGGACTTGCAACAACAAGTTGACCGTATTTTTTATTCTAACGACTCTATGTCTCTTCATGTCCACGGTTGCGTTATCGGTGCAAAAGCAAGCGCAATGTCGACAAAAAAACATCGACAATGGCACTCAGAGCGGTGCAGAAAATCGGGTCAACAGCGAAATTAATGATCAGGTATTTTTCACTGACAACCAATTTCATTGCTTCAAGCCTAGCAGTCCCGCGACATATCAGATATATTATGCGTGGATTTTAGTTATTTTGGCTATGCCGGAAAACTTCCATTTCTGGCATTAATGTATCCAAGTTTTGACGCCGGCTTTATTAAAATTAGGCCAATAGTTTTCCCGTGATGCGCGAACAGGCAGGCGGATGGGCCGAAACATAGAGAAGAATTACCTATATTACCTACTTATCTACTGATTTGATGTCACCGTGTTTTATCTACTTTCAGAACTATTACCGACTTCCCCGAAATGTCATACCCAAGAACTATGCACTATTATTAAAACCGTACAAGTCCAACAACACATTTTATGGTGTAGTGACTATAACTATACGAGTGTTGGAGCCCACGGAGACGATATCATTACATTCGAACAACCTAGCGATTCATGAGGTCACATTGAATAATACCAGCAACCAGAGTATACCAATTTCATCAACGCACACGACTACAGACAAAAGAGAATTATTGAATGTAAATCTGGAACGTGAAATAAACAGAGACTATTATATGTTGAATATTATTTTTTCCGGCACATTAGACAAAAAGATTATCGGTCTCTATGCAAGTAATTTGAAAAACGGTGGGTAAGTGAAATTCGAAGAATTATAAGTTTTAGACAGAATTTTAATTTCCCGCCAAGAACGCACGAATCTTTTTTTTTGTTTTGCTTTTGATCAATCTCTATGGAATGTGCGCAGCATAATGTAAATAACGTCACAGTGACATTGACGTAATAACATCCAAATTGAATGACATTGACTTTGGTGTAGGTTTGATATAGAGATGGGCAAAAGTTTTATTTTGTTGTAACTGTTACTGGGGTTCCGGTTCCATATATATAAATATCCAAGTCACTGCACCTTTGTCAGGGCAATTCCAAATATTTTTGAATTTTACACAATACTTATCTGTAGGTTTTTGTAGTTCGTAGCACACTATCATTGATGTTCTATTCAGAAGTATTTTGCTAAAACTTTACGTATCTAGTAGGTTGTACTTAACTGTTATTGTGATTGAAAATATCGATAGCACGCTGGTACGATAATACGTCTCTGTCACGTGGAGTGAGTGAAGTGTTGGCGGAGTCGGAGTAAATGATCCATCCCAAAGACAAACAGATCAGTGATATTATGTGATATCTAACAGTGATTTTTGACAGTCGCGTTTTTTCCAACTCTATCCATCCTACTGTTGCTAATTTTGGTCAACTTTGGTTGGTTTTGGAATAAATAACATATTTTTTTACGAAGAAAAAATCACTAAATTATTCATAATGAATGAGTGTTGATTTCTTTTTTGCATTATGTTGATTAAATGTCTTTGGTACTTTTCAATTATCTAAGGTTAAAGAGTGTTTGTAAATATCGGTCAATAATTCTATGCCACCGGCATAGCTTTTGTTTGGGTGCTAATAATATTATGGCAGATAATTGTATCAACATGAAAGTCACCGATAGATTAGCGTCGTTGGTTCGTCCTCTGAATTATAAACTTGATTTACGGCCAGATATCAACTTGGGTGTGTTTCAAGGCAATGTTAAAATCGAGGTTCAAGTGAAACAGGAGGAAAACTTTATTCATTTACACTCACATTTTCTAAACGTCGCCGACGTTAAGGTCTTCAAAGGCGACGGAGAGTTGGTGGCATCCAAGTTTATGGAACTGAAGCAGTTGGAGCAATTACTTATATATTTTGATAACAATTTGACTGTGGGGAATTATAATATTAATATTGAATATAGTGGAGACTTGACGCGAAATATTGTTGGATTTTATTCCTCTCGTTTGAATGATAACAGGTAACAACAACATTACAGAAAAAAATACCCAATGGCATGTTAAGTCTATTAAGTATTAGATGAATATTTACACATACTAATTTTATTATAAAAGGAAGTATATCTATCTGCTTACAATCTTCTATACAGGAGATAGATATAAATCTGATGTTTATTTTAGAACCATGGTGGCCAGCAAATTCCAGCCCACATATGCCCGGCAAGCATTCCCATGCTTCGACGAGCCGGACTTCAAAGCCACATATGATATTACCCTGTGGAAACCTACTTCTTATGTGGCACTCTCAAACATGAATGTAAGAGTTATAAATAATTGAAAGTCTCATTTTTGATGGAATAGAAAAAATAGATCAATTTTAAGAAACCATATCTGCATTTTAAGTAGATATCTGAAAATTAAAATATGCTATTTATGTTTGCTTCAATTACACTTGAGTTCATTATACATTTTATTCCATTGAAAATGGTATAAAGCATTTTTAGTATTTCTTATTTTCTAATTTAGTGGTTATTTTTAGGAAGTATCAACAACTTCAGATCTATCCACAAATATGGACCAAGTCACATTTGCTACAAGTGTACCAATGTCTACTTATTTGGCTTGTTTTGTTGTATGCGACTTTGAGCACAAGGAAACTGAGATCAATGCTGGTGGGATCGGCAAGAATTTTAAGCTACGGTCATTCGCACAGAAAAATGAGTTGCACAAAATTGATTTTGCACAAGACATTGGGAAAAGAGCCACAGAGTTTTATATCAGATATTATGAAGTGCCATTTCCATTGCCTAAATTAGGTATGTACTTGATATATTTTTTATTACCAAGGATGATGTTTAATTGAAGGACATTTCTTATAATTTTCTGTATCACTAGTTTTATAATATATCATTTTGAACATAATTAATTGAATCTGGATCCAAACCTGAAGTGAATTTTCTTAACCTGCTTAACAAATGTTTGTCAATATTTTTATACATATCCTATGGGAACAAAAATAGAACATAACTGAATGTAATGTTTTGCAACATTGGTGCAGGAGCACCAGCTTATTTTTTCTACATTGCTTATAGATATGATTGCAATTCCTGATTATGTGTCTGGCGCCACTGAGCACTGGGGTCTGATCACATACAGAGAGACATCATTCCTTGTGGACCAAGCCAAAGCATCCGCATCAAATAAGCTTTCTGTGGCCAACACTATATCTCATGAACTGGCTCATATGTGGTTCGGAAACTTAGGTAAGTCGTGTCAATGGCCTTTGCTAGCTGACAGGATAGCTAATGACAAAAGATAGCCCGGGCAAATTGGTTTTTACCATGTAGTGAATACTAGTAATTAACGGCCGGCGGCGGCGGTTTTGACGGCCTGATTAGCGCAGTTGGTAGTGACCCTGCTCTTCGTGCCGATGGTCCCGGGTTCGAATCCTGGTAGGGACAACCTTTGTGTGATGAGCACGAAAGTCTGTACCCAAGTCATGGATGTTTATATCTATATAAGTAATATATACTGGTTTCGCCCCCAGTCCATTGTACGGTACCCATAACACAAGCGTTTCTTTGTGAATATAATTATCTCTTTTTTACGAAGCACATAATTATACCGCCCTTTGCAAGATATGGACTTATTAACTCACACAACAGTTTAGGATAGTAAAAAGCTATAATGTGTATATGTATGAAATGTTATTTATTTAAAAAAATAAGTGTTTATATAATTTGTTTCAGTTACAATGAAATGGTGGGATGAAGTGTGGCTGAACGAAGGCTTCGCTACGTACATGCAAGTTAAAGCATTGAACTCCATTGAACCAACTTGGGCCATGGTATATCTCAGTTTACATTTTACACATACTTACATAAACTTTATAGTTAAACGATTTTTACTAAAGAGACTAGTCCCCAAATTACTTATAGGGTTAATGTCCATTTATAATGGCAATAAAAAGCACCTCTTTTTAACCGACTTCAAAAAGAGGAGGTTGTCAATTTGGTTGTATTTTTTTTTTTGAAAATTGCTTTCTATGTGTTTTGTATGCGTGACTTTTTTTTATCGTGGGAAAATTCCGAATGGTGACCCACAATCTTACTGACCAAAACCCCACGGTGGTCCTATTCCCGCCTTGTAGCGGGGAGCGTGGTAACACTCGTCCGCAAAAATTGTTTTCCCGTGATACCCAAAGAATTAAAAAAAAAATAAAAAAATGGCAGATCCCCTATGTTTTCTTATTGATTATTCTTCGTGTAGAAACGACAGATTTTTAGTCTTGTTATATATATACATGTATATTAGAGTTGTTAATTTAAAATTATTTTATTTTCAGTTGGATAACTTTGTTACAAATACTTTACATCCAGTTTTGAAAATAGACGCTAAACTGTCCAGCCATCCTATAGTGCAGACAGTGGCCAGCCCGGACGAGATAACGTCCATTTTCGATTCAATTTCTTATAACAAGGTTAGTGATATTCCCTTTGAATTTTCATTATTGTAGGCACCTATTACTTTATGTAGCTGACACATAAGTACATAGCCTTTTATAAGTTACTAGCTGTTACCCGCGACATCGTCCGCGTGGTATTTAACAAAACAGTAACTCCTTGTTACATCACCTATCTGCCAGTAAAAGTCCCGTCAAAATCGGTCCAGCCATTTCAGAGATAAGCCGAAACAAACAGACAGACAGACATAAATTGTTAAAAATGTTGTTTTGGTGTGTATCGTGTATAAATCCAAATGCACTTAGTAAAAAGCGGTTATTTTAATATTACACACAGACACTCACAATTTTATTTATTTGTATAGAAAAAAAAATGCTTATCGCTTGTCGCATGGTAAAGGCAAACTTCGCGAGGAAATCTATGTGCACTTCATGTGGGGTGCACTGCGGTGCATTTCTGCCTACCCCTTTTGGCATTACAAGCGCGAATATTGCGAACATTGTAGCGTGTGTAGAATAATTGTATTTTTATTCACCTACAACTGTGTTTTAGCGACGCACATACTGTAGCACGAGAATTTCCCTTATGATGCTTCTCGCTCAGTCTGTACATGGCTGATGACATTATATTTCAGGGTGCATCAATCTTGAGAATGTTAGAAGGGTTTACTGGTGAGGAGAACTTCCGCCTCGGCGTCTCGGATTATCTCAAAAAGTTTGAGTTTGGAAACACCGTTACCCAAGATCTGCTGTCTTCATTGGAACCACATTTCAAGAAGGATCATTCCGATTTAAATATATCGTAAGATATTTATTACTGTGCATACAATAGACTAGTGTAGCCTCGGCCTTGTCTTGACCTTTGGCGCAATAACTATACGGTTTCCTCTATATTAGACACTATTTAATGGCTACATTGTTTCTATATTTACAAAAGTAGTGCTAGATAAGAGGTGTGAAGAGAAAAAAAGGAATCTTAATGATGGAACCGACCCCTCAGGTGTAGTCACTCAGTGTGATAAACACCAAATATAGCAGAGTCCAAATAAAATACGTAGTTTTAGCGAGAGTAAGCAATAAAATATACTTGGATGGTGGTGATGGGTGGTGGATGGAGATACATCGTAAAATATATAAAATTACAGCATATTATGGTATGACAGCACAAAAGCAACGATAAATTTTCTTAGACGTTGTCTGACTAATAAAATTAAATATGAAAAGCGTGTTATAATGTGCCAGGGATGAGTTTACAAATTAAAACTAAAACCAATAGCAAACCTCTTTGCTTGTACAAATCTGAACGTGCTGAGTCTGAGTCTGAATGGTTTAAAATAACCCTGTCCAGGGTGGACAGGGTTATTTTAAACCATTCGAAATCGATATCTAAAACGGAATCGAAAACTGCCGAGCTGAATTACCGCAATCGCTATTAAAATTTCCGAATTTTATTATCTTCGATGTATCTTGGTGACAATACCAAATATTTTTTTCAAAAATTTTCCGTCGGAAAGCTCGTCGGGAGTGATATCAACATCGGAAAGTTTCAAATCCGTTTCCGATGTCGATTCCGAATGATTTAAAATAACCTTGCTGACCAAGTTTTTTGTATCGTCATAAGCATCGAGTGTATAAATTGTACGTAGTCTAATACACCAATCTTGATTGCTCCTACAATCGTTACAGCTACATTATGGATACTTGGACTAGGCAGATGGGATACCCAGTGCTATCTGTAAAGCCATTAGAGGAACCTCATTCATATGTCATAACTCAGTCACGATTCCTGATCGATCCTGAAGCTGTGTACCCAAATGACTCCACATTCAAGTAAGTGTGTCATTAATTTAGTGTTTTATTTTATTTAATTTTTATTGAATACAAAACAAGTTACAATCAAGTTTGCATTAATGGTGACATGAAATATAGTTGCTTAAAATACAAAATTGTTTGTTGAAGTTGATGTGGTTTAATTTTAGCTATCGCTGGTTTGTGCCCATCACGTACAAGACCAATAACGGGGTAAATGAAAATATCTTGTGGTTCCCTGATACTGCTGACAATGGTACTTATAAATATTTTTATTAGACATTATGAGATTTTTATACTACCTTTTTCTTGATTACAGTTATATGTACAGAATAGTATATAATTAATAGTAGTAGCTACTAGCCATTGTAGCGTAACTTTTTCTTTTTAATTTTGACCCGAGCAATCAGTAAAGTGCCGTTGACTGACGTATTCAGCTGGGCCGAAGGAGGCACATGACAAACCTCAGGGCTCAGGCGAGGCTGCGCGAGCTTTTGCCTTGGTCGAGCCACTGATCTTGGTATGGCTGCTGAGCCAGTCAGTACGCGGCTATTCAAATTTACACGTGTAAAGAATAACCACAAAATTCAGAAAATTCTGTTGGTTTAATATTTATTATGACAATATTTTTCAGTAAAAATAAGATTGAAGCCCGATGAAACGTGGTTGAAGATAAACAACAATCATGTCGGCTACTACAGAGTTAATTATTCACTGGATATGTGGCAGAAGTTGATCGAGCAGTTGAAAGCTAAATCGGAGAAGGTATGTTTTATTTCAAGATAAAATTTCACTCCCAATACGTCTATAAAGTTCGTTACAATTTCGATATAAATGAGCCTGTTTATTCAAATATTTTCCACCACTTCGTTGCCCGCTGCTTCACTAATCTGTAATAGACTCAGTAGTCGTGGCGAAGGATCGCAAGCGCAACGTGTAGTAGTAGATTCTATGTCCAGCCAGTGGATGTCTATGGATGATGATGACAGATAACTAATGACTGTGTCCAAATCGAAAGCCCTGCCTCCTAGGTTAGCTCGAGGCATGCCATGCGCGAGCCGTCAGTAAGGCAAATGACATTTATTTCCGGTGAGGCAGCACGAGTTGATGCCTTGGGCGAGGGCTGTCATTTGCCTGCCGCCAGATGAATACACCAACCATACGGTCCTACATTCAGCAACGCTTTTATGATGGGTTCCGTACAATGGACTGAGTGCGAACTCAGTAGATAATACTTATAGAACATCCCTACCCGAGGGGTACAAACATTCTTGCTCAACCAACATGGTTTGTCACTACCAGGATACCCGGGACCAACGGTACAAAAGCTGGGTCCTCACTATGTATTCCTTCCCCGTTTAGAAAGTGATAATCATGGTTGAAAATGAGATTCGCACATGAAATATAGAAATAGGCAAGTATGCTCCATCGTAGATCTCATCGTCACTTACCATCAGATGAGATCGAGATCAAATACTTGCATATAATGCAATAAAAAAAAATCCCAGAGTGCAAGCCGGGATGAAAACCTGCGATTATTGTGCCCGAGGCGAGCGTTCTACCAACTTGGTTCACATGCTTACGTATTTGGCTCGGCAGCTAACAATATCAGACAGATGTAATCTGTTGAGCGACGTGTTCGCGCTAGCTGAGGCTAGGACGGTGCCGTACGAACTAGCCCTGAATATATCCTCGTACCTGGCGGTGGAGGAGGACCTCGCGCCGTGGTCGTCGGCCGTCTCCATATTCCACGACTTGGAGGAGAGGCTCCTTAACTCCTTGGCTTATGATCATTTACGGGTGCGTACTTACCTTCAGATCTATAATAATACCAGCCCTTAATGTCCCACTGCTGGGCACAGGCCTCCCCTTATTGCGAGGGGGTTTAGGCTGTAGTCCACCACGCTGGCCCAAGACTTGACACATCTTTCGAGGGGTTCTCTCTGACATGCAGGTTTCCTAACGATGTTTTCGTTCACCGTTTAGCAAGTGATAATCATGGTTGAAAATGAGATTCGCACATGAAATCCAGTAATCTCAGAGGTGCGAGCCGGGGTTTGAACCTGCGATCCTCGTTATCGAGGTAAGCGTTCTACCAACTTGGCTATCAGTGCTATACTTTAGATCTAGTCTTCTATAATTGGGCAGCTAAATAGGATAAAATAATTTAAAAAATAAACTATTTTTAACAAATTGTAACGCTCCCTCCTACCTATTAAAACACAATATTCTAAACCTAACCTAAATTATGAAACTTATAAATCAATGATCTTAATGAACTACCTAGATCCTGGTCACGTGGACCAAATAGTAACGACCCTACCCACTTAACACCACCATATCCTAACCCTATCCTAAATTATTAAACTTATTTACTCTTTAACCTAACTAAACATAAAGTGATGATCTACCTGACACCTATACCTGGGTGATTCAGAAATGGTATAACCTAACCTTGGAACCTGCGCTTCTTTAGTGCATTTTTAAAATCGACATTTCCAAGTTCTGTCTTTACATAATTAGTAATAATAAAAAAAAAATACCAATTTGGGAGATATGCGATGTTTTTGACTTCCCGTCGTGTGGACATCATATCAATATAGGTTAAAAAAACTAATCTTATTATATATTTTACAGAAATACATTCAACGTTTAGTCACGCCGTTGTATGAAAAACAGAGTTGGGATAGAGATGATCTGGGGATTGTTGAAAGGTAAAACCACGAACGAATATAACTATAATAAATATCGCCAGACGAATACACCAACTGTACGGTTCCAAACTAAGGAACTGGGTCCTGGGTACCGTACAATGGACTTGGGGCGATCCCGGTATAATTCTTATAAAGATATTAAACATCAATGACTCGAATACAAACATTCGTGTTCATCACACAAAGATTAAGATTCGAACCCGGAACAGAAGCTGGGTCACCACCAATTGAGCTAACTAATCAGGTCGTCAAGTCAATCAAATCAAAATATTTGTGAATATACTATATTATCAAGTAGCAATTTACAAATATATCTACATGGAAAAACAAAAAACTAAAATATACTTATTAATAGGAAAATAAACAAAGCAAATAAAATATCGCTAAACGAATACACCGCCTGTACGGTGCAATGTCGCTATTTTATTTCCTTTGTTTATTTTTCCTATTAATTGGTATATTTTAGTTTTTTGTGAATAAGTGTATATAAATCTAAGCACTACAAATCGCACGCTTAATAATAGACTGACCTAACTCAA
Organism: Pheosia tremula; assembly: GCA_905333125.1. Taxonomy (NCBI): domain Eukaryota; kingdom Metazoa; phylum Arthropoda; class Insecta; order Lepidoptera; family Notodontidae; genus Pheosia; species Pheosia tremula. The sequence continues at coordinate 3,745,801 of HG995404.1, read as the reverse complement.
AAAAGCTGTTTGTTGGGAAATCGCAAAAACGTTTTGTCATTTACAACTTGTCTGACATTATTACTTATATCTCAATGAAAATAGCGTAATAATAATAAATGATGTATTGTAAGAATACTTGATTAAGTAATGATTGATACTAAAATGTAATTTTGAAGAAATTTTATTATCATTTATAATTATTTATAGCTTTTAAAATGTTGTCCCTGAGATACGTCTGTTTATTAATAAAATCAATGATATACTTCTGTACTAGTGATGACACTTTTTGTTATATGTCTGTATTTTATTAAACATTTCACTAAAACCCTTTCTCTTTTATGTTATAAGTCTATACTTGATATAGAAATAGCATATTATTTTTATGTAGTATTGATTTTTAAGTTCAGAAACATGAATGGGTCACTATAATATAAAAGCACCGCGCGTTGACTGTCGCAATCTCAGACGCATTATGATTTATGTCACTTTCATGTTAAAAGTTTTGTCAAAATTTGTATAAGTAGAAAAGACAACATATTCGTAACTCAGTCTAGGAATAAGATATCGGAAAAATTCTGTGATTGGTAGATAGATAACGTTGGAATAAATCTATCTGTGTGCTTATCTCACTTTGGGCTTAAACCCTAATTGGTCAGTCTATTATTAAGCGTGCGATATATTTATCTCAGTTTATTGCGCTCGCGGATTCTGTCGCTGGCAGTACGCTACGGGGTACCTGATGCGGTGCAGAAAGTTAACAATCTATTCTTGAGCTGGTTGAAGACTCACGGCACCCCTGAGAACGTGCCGATCAAACAGGACTTGCGCGATTTCGTTTATTACCACGGTAAGTTGGGCTTGTTACTAAACTTAATTCTTAAGTCTGTCTGTCTGTTTGAGCTATTGTGGCTCCCGAACTGATGAGCCCATTTCAACTCGTTGTTTTCATTGATTGTACATGCGTGATTTAAAACTATGCAGATTTGATAAATAAATTTTCCTATGTTTTTTTTTAATTCGACCCGAAATATTGAATTCACATAATGATTACAATGTGGTTTACATGCTCATATAGCATTTCCGAATTATGCTGTATACATGTCTTGTATGATCACTAAGTGGATACAGCAGGCACTACCTACCAACTGCGCGAATCGAGTCGTCCAGTTATATTTTATTCTATCGCAGGAATGAAGGCAGCATCGCAAGAAGAATGGGATCAGTTATGGGACATTTACTTGAAGGAGGAAGATGCACAGGAGAAATTAAAGCTTAGAAATGCACTAGCCGCACCACGTGATATCAATATATTGAGAAGGTAAACAGTTAAATTTTTTCAATGCCGTTCTACCATGCATGACATTCCGTTAAGAGACGTTGGCAAAGCTCAAGGTCGCCTAACACACAATGAAGCTGTGCTTGGGGTTTCGCTAAACGATAGGAATTAATAGATCCATAGATAAACTACAGTAACTGACATACCTCTTAACATTTGAAGTGGTACTGGATGGGGCACACAGTTTGAAGACCCGATGGGCGAAGGGGCGGAAAGGTTCTAATGAATTTAATTATTCATCATGTATTTTATTTATATTTTATTAAGTTTTAGTTTTTTTTATTGTCGTAATATATACATATAATGATAGTGGAATGTATACTTTAGTAAATCATTAAAACATCGTTCACGAGGTAGGTGGAAATGTAAATATGTTATATTTCGACCCATTAACAACATTTTTCTTATATTATCGTTCTGTTTTAAATGGTTTTTACTGGTGGTAGGCTTCGGCCGTGGCTAGATACCACCCACTGAACAAAGCCATGTCGCCAAGCGGCCTAGCCGTGTTCCGGCATGATGTTCGGTGTTGCCATTCATGGATGGCGGGTCAGATCAGTTGCGCTGCATGTGCCTAGTGAATGTAGCGTCTCTTATCTACTGCCGCCTTCCTACCTAGGCAAGTATGCTCCATCGTAGATCTCATCGTCACTTACCATCAGGTGAGATCGAGATCCAATACTTGCCTATCTTCTTCTATCTTCTATATATATATAAATCTCGTGTCACAATGTTTGTCCTCAATGGACTCCTAAACCACTTAACCGATTATAATAAAATTCGCACACCATGTGCAGTTCGATCCAACTTGAGAGATAGGATAGTTTAAATCTCAAATTATAGTCGCAATCTTAATTTATTGCTAATTATTTGTCTGTTATTATTTGACAGTCACAATTATCTGTTAACTCCAAATGATTCTAACAGATGTCGATACCTTTCGACTGGGTTGAGTAAGTAATCAATAGATGGCGCTGCTATGGTAAATCTACGAACGTGTCATATAAGCTACATTTTAACAGCATAATTACCACGTGTTTTTGACGCTATAAAATTAATTAAATTTATTTTGTAGTGAACGAAATACCGTATAATTCAATTATTTCCACTTTTTAAATTTTTGGTGTTAGCCACAGCAACGCGTGGCCGGGTCAGCTAGTAATGTAATAAAAAAAAAGGGTTATGTCTCGTTTGAATACTATCATGTTGGTTTGTACGCCAGGTACTTGGTCCTCGCGTGGGACGAGTCGAAGATCCGCAGCCAGGACTACCTGAACGTGTTGCAGCAGGTGAGCGCGAACCCGGCGGGCGGCGCGCTCGCGTGGGCCGAGGTGCGCACCAACTGGTCGCGCCTCGTGGCCCGCTTCACGCTCAACAGCCGCTACCTGGGCAACCTGGTGCCCGGGGTCACCGCCACCTTCAACACCGACTTGCAATTGAAAGAGGTATCAGAATCTCACTAATATTATAAATGTGAAAGTTTGGATGGATGGATGGATGTTTGTTACTCAATCACGCCAAAACGGCTGAACAGATCTGGATGAAATTTGGCACAGATATAGATTATAGTCTGGAATAGCACATAGGCTACGGATTTTTTATCCCGGTAAAATGTATGGTTCCCGTGGGTATTTTTTAACCGCGGGTAACACCGCGGCGCGCAACTAATTCAGAACATTTTTCTATATTCATGTAAATTTTTTAACCATTACAGTACGTTTTATGCATCGTCAAAATTACACAAAACGCTAAGCCACGACTTAACCACCCATTCGGAATACCGTTCGTATGGAGAAGAATGGACAAGAAACTTCATGGTTGCTCTATTGAAAAGGATGTTATATATATTTTTCTGTTGTGTATTGTTAGGGGTAGGGGTAGGGGTATGGGTACGGTGGTTACCCTAATTGGGTAGTGTAGTTGCCCAAAGTCTTTGTATTGCTTTCGCACGAATAAAACCTAGACGCAAAAAGTCAAGCTGAGATTTATAGCGACCTCTGCGAGTTTCTTGCGTTTGGACAACACTAGATATACTATGATAAAATGTAGTCCTAATTATTTTATTTAATCATAACTAATAATAATTTTCCTTATTCATGTTAAGTAAAATCAAGATTTATTTCGAAAATGATTTCACTGTCAGCTATCATAAAGCTTAAATTACTTAGATAAAAAAAACAATAATAAAATGGCGTGAAAATCTTGTCTGCCATACATTTTCGCTTTCATTTTCACGTCTTTACGTAACGTAATTTCATTTATTAATTTAATTATATTTTCTCTATTTACTCCTAAGGTACAAACTCTGGCTTAGTTTGTGAGTCACTATTCAACTAAATTGTGACATGAATTTTAGTTTAAATAAATAATTTTTATTTGTTCTAGATGGAAGCATTCTTCGAGCGGTACCCGAAGGCGGGCGCGGGCGAGACCGCGCGGCGGCGTGCGCTCGAAAACGTTCGCAACAACATCCGCTGGACTACGCAGTACCAACAAACCGTCGCCGACTGGCTACTGAACAATCATCAAATTTAAAATTAACATGAACTTATATATAATTACGAACGTGTTTTCTTGGCGTTAAAAACGTTAAAGAAGTTCTCTTTTAAACCGACTTCAAAAAGGACGAGGTTCTCAATTCGGTTGTATTTTTTTTTGTTTATTTGGCAAATAGTTCAGCGATGGTGTAAAGTGTGTCCACTATACGCCATCCGCCTTCGCAACCTACCTTCTGTTACGGCAGGGTCAAATCGAAAACCAACCAAAAACGTGTTTTTTTGTCAGTATTTCTGCCCGCGGTTCCGCAAGAATAAGCATTTTAATGAGACCAATGGACCTCTCTCTCTCTCTATCTATCAAATTACAAAATAATTGTCGAAATCTTGATTGACTGACAGACAACGAATAGCCTAAGCTGGTGGACCTCTAAAGATTTAAAATTTAAAGGATGTATTCCTTGAGTACCCTAGAGAAGCACTAAGGAGGTCGATAAGGCAATGGCTATCGGTTTAAAATGCCTATGAATTTCAGTAACACTTCGCACGGACAAATCTAATCTGAATCTGAGTTTGGTATGGACACACCTCAGAAGAGTTGATATTAACCTCGTCGCCTTTAAATTGAACGCACTCGGCATAGTTTTGATGAGTATATATTACGTGTAATTAGGAGTTCTTATACTATAGTTTGACCACTACCGCTGTGCCGCGCCCTAGGCATGCGGGGTGTGGTGGGGGGCGTGGCGGCGTACTGACGGCCGATACTCCTTCCCCCCGCCTCGCCGCGCACATACCCAAGGCGCGGTGTAGCGGTAGTGGTCGAACTATACGCAAATCAGCAAGGTTCTCTGTGCTTTAGAACATTTCATTTCTGTTCTGGAGGATGCAAAAGAAAGCTAAATTAGTTACTAATAATAATTATATTTTGTGTAGCTTTTATAACTTTGAACACGCTTTATTATACAATTGTCATCTTTAACTTACGTGATAATTTAATAAACAGGGTGAAATATTTAGATTCGGTAGTTTTAGGACTTATGTTGATTAAAAAAATGTGTAGTACATTATCAGTTAAACATTACTAAGTCGCTTATTTATTAACTCTTGATCCTATTAAAAAGCCGTGTACTAGCTGACTGACCTGCCTCGCGACCCTGTCTTCTGTGCGGTCTGTATATACTTATAGCCCCCCAAGGTAAAAATCGCGTTGTCTGATCAAAGAGTAGGTAGACACTTTGTAATATCCCTCGGTGTCAGCCCAAGTGCATTGGTCCTATAAAAACGCAGCTGCTGCGTGGCATACCTATGTGGTCGAGATAAACTCGCAAGAATGCACAGTCAGACAGTAGGTACGCGGCTATCGAATATTATTTGTTAACAAAGATGGGTAGCTATAATATACTTTTCCGAACTTGTGATAAATTATTATTGTTTTGGTAGCTATATACTTTTTTAAAACACGTTTCAATAAAATTTAACTTAAAACAATATTAAGGTGTTTTTGTGGGCTTAGGGGAATATTGCATTTTTTTTGGTTTATTTCATTCTAGGACTCCATTTTCATAGATCTAGTACGTCATTCATATGATACAAAATGATTCTGCTTATAAAAATATTTTCGGAACGATTCAATCATTTCGTCGACCCTATATTATGATCAATACCAAATATAAAAATATCCCTTTAAGTCTAAAAGCAAAATACTACCCACCAACGTTTAAAAATTGGTTTAAATATGAAATATTAAAATGGTGTGTACTTAAATATTGTTTTTATTATAATTATTTATGAATGGGAAAATGTGAGTAGGTATAAGTTCGACCGAGCATTGCGCAAGAACGACTGAACGCATTCGAATGTAATTCAGCGGGCTGCGCTGCGGGCAGATATACTATTCATGATATTTATTTAGGTAGATGTTGTACTTAAATATTTTTAAAACTTTGTTTAATCCCCGGCACAACACCAAAAGGGGTACTACACTACACTTTCACGCCTATGTCTGTCTGTGGCACAATAGGTCCTGAACGAATGGACCTTTTTTGGTTGGATAGCTGGTACACCTAAGATGGTTCACAGCCATATCAGCCGTACTAGGGGTTTGCTTTACAACTGGCAGTAGAGTAGACTAGAAATTATACAAAACTTAAACAATCCCATTAGAAAATAAACAAAAAACTATTAACAAATGCGTCGGGTCACAGCCCGTTCCAAAAACATACATTAGAGCAAAATGTGTACCAAGGCAAAACTTCTAGTTTTAAAACTATTTTCCTAAGGACGATTTTACTTATAGATTCTACTCCTTATTTCCTAAAACAGCGTAGTAACTGTAAGCAGCGCGGATCACCTGTAATAAAAGTGAATTGAATTAGTGTAATGTTTGGTTGATTTATTACATATTAAAAACATAACACTTGGGCGTGTGTAGGTACGTATTTTTTTTTTAATATCTTACCTGTATAAAAGAGGGTAGATCGAGTGAATGGAACGGACCGGCGCGCAGGTGTCGTGGCCGCATCATGCCAGCGCTCATAATCAATATTTCTTTGCGTATGCGAGGGCTTAGGCACCAATACGCGGCGGCGAACGGACCCTGGCCCATGTTGATGGAACTCTGAAATCATTTTTTGATCGGTAGTCTGGGAAGGCAAACGGATGGCAGTCGATATCCGCAATCAGCCAAATGATGTCCCGATTCAGAACTATCAAATCGATTCGTTTAAGAATCGATTTGATTGGACACCTTTCTTTCTCGCGTCATACCTAAAACCCATTATGAGCCATTCGGCCGTTGGATAGTAGATACCACTGTCTTCAACGTAAAATATTTTTCGGCTCGATATTGAATTCAACGTGTCACGTGACTTTAGAAACGACTACTACGAATTAAAAAAAAATACGGTCGATCCGAATCGGTTGATGGTTCTGGGTCGGTCCGCTAGGTAGAAATATAGGTATTTCAATGAGTCACGCTGATATATGGGTAGCGAATGTCACATTGAACACAATAGCATTTTTTCATCGGTATCCGCCTTTTTGTGCTAACCTCGTTCCGAACGGTGTCTCCGTAGCGACAGAAAAGAAACAGCTGCGTTAGCGTTGCGCACAAGTATTGTAGTAGCGACAGCAACTGCATTACACTCATCTCTTCCTGAAAGTTACACACGTAATAGGTAAGTATATAAATGTTGGTAAAAAAATTTTGAAGTTCGTACTGGTAGGTACTGGAGGTTGTAACATTGTATTGAATGCCGTCTTAGTACCTAGTATCTGCTTGGTACTTAGAACTTAACAATTGTCTGACTACCTAAAGCGTATTAAGTTAAATATAAATCTCTACCGTGGTGGTACTATACCTTTTTTTTTACGTGTGGAAATGCATTACGCATCCCCTCATGCCCCGGGGGGGACGAAAGGAGTATGTGGGACTCCCCGGCGGCTGCCGGTATACCCACTAAAACCACATGGTGAATTCTCACGGTCGCTTGTGTCGGGGACACGGGAACGCTTGCGCGTACTTCCGCGAACCCCGACGCGACTGCAGCCTTTCGGCCTCCTCCAGGCCTTGCGGCCAGGCGCTATGTTGGAAGGTGGTACTATACCTACTTCAACAGCAAGGGGGTTTTGGAGCTTCAACCCCCCTCCCCCCAAATGCCTTAGAGAACTCATAGTTTTATAAGTGGGTACTAACTTAACCCCCACCCAAGTGAATTCCTGGCTACGGTCTTGGTAGTGCGATCACCAAAACAGCATTTAAATATTGAAAATTGTCAGGGTAGGTAACATTGGTACATAGGGTGCTTACAGAATTTATCCTTATAGCAACCGAGCATAGCGTCAGCGTGGCGACAAAGAAATACACTCCCAAAATATTCTTCAATAACTTGTCCAATTCTCCAATTGAACTGAAAAAATAAACTTTATAATCTATCTAAAATCTAATAAGAGGTAGAGCATTATGCACTCGTAAGTACACAAGTATACCTACTTACTTGATCAGTAACATGTGTGTTCGATGACATTGAACAATCCTCAAGTGAGCCCTATCGTCCCTTCTCTTCGATGGTTTAAGAATGTTACCTGCACCGCCAATACGCGCGCAGCAATCACGCAGCAATGAAAACTGACCGCAAATGAATATCATAATCCCAACAGCGGTTAGGTCGAATGCAATATGGACACAAACGCAGTACATTGCGGCTAAAGATTCACATACGACTGTAATTGTGTAGCCGAAGATACTGATGCTATCTAGAGGAGTCCATATCGGGAGTATGTGTGGATAGCCCACTGGTCCGACGCCACGTAGTTTCCTAAGAAAGTGCTCCACAAATGGAGACAGTATAAAGATGATGGCTGTAAAGCTATACATCCTCGTCAGAATCGTGGATGTCCTTTTAAATTTCTTCGTGTAATTATTTATGGAGTGGGTGAAGTTGTCTTCTGAGTCGGTTTTACTGCTATCCAATTGTTCGTTTTCCAGCGAAGAGATTTGCGTTAGAAGGTATCGCCAGTGCTTGTGGTTCAACCGCAATGAATAGAGTTTGAGGACTCCCATGCCGCAGAAGGAGAGGACACTGAAACATTCGAACAACTTCTCGGGGTCCTCGTTTGCCTTAAACAATGCAATTATTTGCAAGACGTAAGCGATAAAGAATGATAATGTGGCAATATTTGCGAACCAATGCACTTTATGAACAGTCGAGAATGACAAAAGTCCAGTTTTGCGAATTAAATTGTCGATCATATCGATTATATTTTTGCTTTGGGTGCCCTGACATTTTTTTTTTATCTGAAAAATTAAAAATGGAATGTGATTATTCAAATAATATTTTGAACACTTAGCACATTGTACTTCGTCTCGTGCTTGTCAACTTTAATTTGATTTTTTTTGCAAGTAAATCGCTAAAAATACTTTGGTACTTACCTTAGTCCACATTTTTGTGTGATAACACTCTTGTAGTTATCTACGTACAGGATTAGCTTCACAAATGACTGCCAATAAGTAAAAATTAACAGTCTAAGTCCAATTAAGTAGATACCTATTTACTAGAGGTTGCTCATGAGGCCTTATGTGGCAGTGATCGTGTTAAGTTGGTTTATGATAGTTTTGACTAAAATAATTTGGATGGTTGATCAAGTTACCGACAATTGCCGATAGTTGAAAAATAATACGAAGATATCATAGTATATATGAAGCTTAGATTATTTCAACAAAATCGACGCATAGGAAAATCACTAAAACATCCACGAAATGTGAGCTAATCGTGCAAGCTGGAGCGACTGTGTCGCTTGCCGCGTTTGTTTTGCTAAACCTTAGCTTATGTAATAAAACTACAAGCTGTAGGTAAGTAATACGCTCAGAATATTTACTGCGACATTCGTAGCAGGTGATTATTATCCAATATTTATGCTAATTATACATTGATTTTTATCCAATTAATGTTAGTTACACAAAAGTTTTCAACTCATTATACATACCTGACATTAAAACATAGGAACTAGGTACCGTATTACAAACTACTTATAGGTATAACACAAATCTACTTACTTAAGAACCAACATTAACATTAATAATAATTCCATCTTGTTCGAAAATAATTAATTGTCGTTTGTTTTTTTTTATGCAAGGTGGTAATTATTATAACGTTTTCTTTTAATGTTTTTGCCACATCAGTTGAATGGATATAATACTGGGTACCTACTACATTGAACGTCCCGCCTTTTGCATGTATCGTTAGAAAACAAACAATTTATTGCTAGGAAAACAACTGGCAAGTCTCACAATTATAAACAAACAAATAAATACTCCTAGTAGATGCTTCCTACTTCGAAATTAGAAACGTTGATAGTTTGTGGGTGGATGAAATGAGTGTAAGCAGTTCTACAATCCAAAACTGTGGTGTAAGTTATGATTTATCTCTTGATTCGTGTTGGTTATAGATAACATCCAGGGCATGATGATGAAGCCCGAAAGTAGTAAACGGGAACCGGACAATGAAATCTTAACAAACCACTTTGACTAGTAACGAGCGGATGTAAATAAGGTGACCGATTTACCCACAAAATAATCCATTCCAGAAAAATACAAGACTTTATAGAATGTTCATAATAATTTATTTAAATAAATATAATATACAATCGTAAAGCCCGAGCGATTTGTTACAATATAATTAGTTACATAAGTATTAAAAAACCTCATTTCATACAATATCAAGAATCGTCATCTGAATATCGACCAATCTACCATCCTGAAGAGTGCCAACCGTTGTTAGATTGGGACCCTACACCGGAACGTCCCCAGCTTGCGGACTCCGCCCCACCAGTGGAGCCTGAGCTCCAGCCGTTGGAGTTGGCCGATTTTGCTCCGTATCCACCCGAACCCTGTCCATATGAGCCCCATCCGCTTCCTGAGGAGAATCCGTTGTCGATTCTCCCGGATCCAGCGGACCCGGCCCACGCGCTCTTGGCCCCAGCGCCGCTGGATCCGCCCAGCCCATTTCCAGAGCCACCCCAACCGCTGACAGAAGAACGTGCGACGCCAGCGGAAGGTTGTCCAACACCGTATCCACTACCTCCTTGCCAACCGCTACCACCTGGTGAATAAAACTATTTTTAAGACAAAAGTAGAGAGGTAAATTAGTCCTTTTGTATTTCATGAGTTGGTAGGGACCTTGTTCTCTGTGCTGAGGGTCCCGGGTTTGAATCCTGGTAGGGACAATGTTTGTATAATAAGCACCATTGTATGGTATCGATTACACTAAGGTTGTTTAGTTTGGAGCCGTACAGCGTACAGTTGGTGTGTTCGTCTGGCGACATATATTATTATTATTAATTATTAAATGTTTAGGGTGTGATAACATCGGAACACTTGTAATTTGAATGTGTATTTTCAATGTAATAAATTAGAAGCGAGCTCATTTGCTGATCGAGTACACACACTCTCATCGACACTTTGCTATCTAGGTACCTTATACAAAAGTATTTTAATATGAATGTTTCGTTATTTGCATCATTAATCGCATTAATCAGCAAGTAATTATATATATTTAGTTTGATTTGAACTTTGTTCTTGAACTGACATTGAATGTAGGTCAAAGAGAACATTACGTTATGTCAGGTTTACACAAGGACCGTACATAAGTAAAAAGTTGCCATCTAGCAATAGAGTCAATCGTATGGCAATCACTTGATTGCTTGTCTACTTGCCGATCTGAATAACCGAGGGCACTATAAACCTGTTACTTGGCTCCTTAATCTTCAGTGTAATAGTTTAAGGTTTCAGTTGCTAGGTACTTACCTAAGAAAGATACTTGCGCAGTGTCTCCATGTAAACCGAGCATGAGATAGCAGATCATTTCATAGCAAGAATGTTTTTGCTTCTAAACTTCATGATTTATAGTGAATATGGTATGTCAATTTAGTCCATTATTTTTTAGGTAAAATGAAAATACAAATCGATTTTTTCTGAAACATGTTTTGTAATGCTATTGTAAAATCTATTAAAACTTTTATACAAATTTATTTACGAAGTTATACCTAATGATGATTATCTGCAAACCCTCAGATAAACCTATTTACCTGAGATATTTCTTAAAAAAAACTGCTAACCAATGTTCAAACCTTATCATTTACTATAGTAGATCAATGGGTGTGAACATTTAGCTATGTACCTGGAGATCTGACATCTCGTATCGCCATAGTTTGGGCTGCAACCACGACCAGTACGAACACGAGATATACCTTCGCCTGAAACAACAACATAAGCCTATTATTTATCCCCTTACCATCCACGGCTAAATGTAACTATAATCAAATCTATAGAGAATCTGGCAGACTATAGAGTTTCTTCGGTTGTTAAATATAAACAAAGATACTGCACTTAAGCACTTATGAAACATTAACTAGCCTGTGCTTGTACTACATATTTAAAAGAAACGGTCAAATAGGTTATTTGAACGTCATTGAATTCAAAATTAAGTTCTTGTTTGTATTTGTTCGAGCGCAAAGCAAAAACTTCTGAACCGAATTCATGAGGATTACATTATACGTACAATTTATAAAAGTGACCCACGTGAGGTGAACAAACATAATAATGCTAAATATATAAGCGGATTGTTTACATAGCCCGAAGACTAGCAAACTGAAAATTCAAATCCTGGCTGAAAAACTTAAGATTGGTTCGGTCTCATTGAGGGCAGCCGTCCGTGAAGCCAATGTGGCCATCCTCTTGAAGAAGCAGACAAAGACTTCTTCTACTGTGTTGATGCAACAGTAAAAGTCGGGTCGCCGAGACAATGCGTTCCTGACAGGTCGTGTTCTATCGTATTACTTTTGTACGTTAATTTTATTGTAGTATATTAATCTCTTACTTATATGCATACGACATTTAGGTTATATTATTATGTATTCTTACAAAAAACGAGGTAGGCGAGCAACATCTTTTTGCGAACAACATTTTTTTGAACTCTTTCTCTCGGCGGCCGAACGGTAAGTCTAACTCGCCCAGAAGTTTGCTTAGGGCCCTGAATTTTCAGTAGCCGACATAAACTCCTCACGTGGTACGTTAGAGCCCGGGTCTGCCATGGACTGATATTAAAAGGGACATAAGTCCCCATCTTTGGTGATGGATGGAGACTTAAAGACGTTGTTTTTTCTAAAGATTCACTTATCTCTGGTAAGCGATATGCCCTCCGAATGGTAGATGAATGAGTGTTAGATTTTTTTCATTTATCTTTAGTAAGGGCTATTAGATCGCTATCCAATGGTTGGAGATGGCTTCGGAATGAGATAAATTTATAGTTAACAAATAATTTACAAATTTAATAATACAATTAATCGTAGTACAACGTGATAAAGAGCGGGCATGGTACCATTTGATCCTGCCTTTCTTTAGCGCATTTGTAATTAAGAAGATTTTTTTTATATTGTCTAATCGAACTTGTGACTTCAGCAAATTGACAAAAAATATGCTAGAGAAAGGCATTAGGTTCAATTGTTAAAATACCCTTCCTGAATCACGTTGTGTTGTATAAGAAATAAAAAGGCTTACCATGATTTCGGTGCTGGAACTGAGTACTATGATAATCGTCCCTCAGTTCCGTTCTATATATACTGCTGGGATTGCGGTCCTATGCAGTTTTTACAGCCACATCTTAACGACATAACACAATGGGGAGACGTTACTTCTTCACGACGGCCATTAGCAGGCGATTCACATCTCAGAGTCGAAACAAAGACATTAGTGACACCTTGCGGTGGCTGTAGCTAGCAAACTCTGTTATACATTATGTAAGTAGGCACTTGTAATCTTTTGTTGAATGCAATTCAATGATTTAGTATTACGAGACTAAGAAAGAAGGTAGGTACGTTAAGGGAGTACTTAGCAGTGGCGAAGGTCTATATCACACGATTCCTGTCGGCGTTCCTTTCGAAAATAGAATTAGGGTATCCCTATACTTTTGCATCAACACAGTAGAAGAAGTCTTTGTCTGCTTCTTCAAGAGGATGGCCACATTGGCTTCACGGACGGCTGCCCTCAATGAGACCGAACCAATCTTAAGTTTTTCAGCCAGGATTTGAATTTTCAGTTTGCTAGTCTTCGGGCTATGTAAACAATCCGCTTATATATTTAGCATTATTATGTTTGTTCACCTCACGTGGGTCACTTTTATAAATTGTACGTATAATGTAATCCTCATGAATTCGGTTCAGAAGTTTTTGCTTTGCGCTCGAACAAATACAGACAAGAACTTAATTTTGAATTCAATGACGTTCAAATAACCTATTTGACCGTTTCTTTTAAATATGTAGTACAAGCACAGGCTAGTTAATGTTTCATAAGTGCTTAAGTGCAGTATCTTTGTTTATATTTAACTACCGAAGAAACTCTATAGTCTGCCAGATTCTCTATAGATTTGATTATAGTTAAATTTAGCCGTGGATGGTAAGGGGATAAATAATAGGCTTATGTTGTTGTTTCAGGCGAAGGTATATCTCGTGTTCGTACTGGTCGTGGTTGCAGCCCAAACTATGGCGATACGAGATGTCAGATCTCCAGGTACATAGCTAAATGTTCACACCCATTGATCTACTATAGTAAATGATAAGGTTTGAACATTGGTTAGCAGTTTTTTTTTAAGAAATATCTCAGGTAAATAGGTTTATCTGAGGGTTTGCAGATAATCATCAATTTTGTTTTATTTTGCAGAAACTGACTAGAAGCTTGTGTGTCTAGTGTTCTGCAGAATAAAAAAAATATTATGGCTTAATGGGAGATCCAGATAAACTCTCAACTACCGTTTTTTGTGCATTTACAGGTAAGGTTCTTTGCTCCGGCTACCCATCTAGGAATATACCCCACTCCACGCACAATATTCTTCTTCTTATCGTATCCATAGCGATATTATTGTTCGCCATCTTAGTAAAAGGGTTTAGGAACGGATTGCCCAGGATGTAGCGGACGTAGAAACATACCTACTCCAATGACGTCACTCGAAGAGGGTTACATTGTCAAAAGAATGTTAGGGCATTATTTGTAGGTGATTAATCCGACCACTCCCAAATACAAACCAAATCAAGCAAATAGTCAATTTGATAACGAGAGAGAACATATATATTATTTATACACATCGGTGTGGATATGTCTAATGACGAACCAATTGGTACAATTATATAGTGATCCTAGTTTCTGTATCGAGGGTCTTGGGTTCCAATCCGGGTCAGCGCTATCTAGCGCAACCTTTCCGAACAAACTCATTGTCATAACATTAATATATGTAAAGAGATCCGCAATGTGTTTTCGAGTGCATATTTAAAAGGTTCATGCATCAGCACAGGGATGGCGCTCCATTCAGTAATTTGAAAACCACAAAAAGATTATAGACATAGTATTCTAATTCATCCGGCAAGTAAGGCCAATTATAATCTATACTTCTATACTAATATTATAAATGTGAAAGTTTGGATGGATGGATGGATGGATGTTTGTTACTCTTTCACGCCCGAACGGCTGAACGAATCTGGATGAAATTTGGCACAGAGATAGATTATAGTCTGGAATATACTTTTATCCCGGTAAAATGTATGGTTCCCGTGGGATAGATGTTTTAATTTTTCATACTTTTTATCGCGGGTAACACCGCCGGGCGCAGGCTACTTTTATTTTAGAAAATCTTTTTTACCACGCGTACGAAGTCGTGGGTAACAGCTAGTACATATATATTTTCGATTGATATTTATTGTATATAGTCACCTAGAAATTCAAGGTAGTTCAATCAAACTTTGATATCTTGCAATTTGTGTATCAATGAATCTACAATATACTACACACACGGGACTAAAAAGGAACTATTAGATAATCTGTGACTAAAGGAATCTAGTCACAGCTTGGCACTCAATCTGTTGGGCTGATTTGTAGGATTCTACCACTTGACATGTCAATTTACGTATCAGCCTTATAGGGACATATATCGGGGGCCAAGTTATGCCGTTTTTATAGGCTTTAAGCCTCCTCACATTGATTTTCTGAACAAAACTTTGACTATACTAGTTACACAAATATTGTGAGATGCGAACTAGTACTTAAAACTTTCGAACTGGATCACCGAAATAGCTATGAATGTTTTCCAATTTTGTTATCTTTGATGTATCTTCTTGACGACAATACCAAATCGATTTTTCAAAAAAAAACCTTCGGAAAGCTGGTCGGGAAAGACACCAACATTGGATAGTTTCAAATCCGTTTCCGATGTCGATTCCGAATGATTTAAAATAATCCACCTGAGACCGGTTCTGTTTTTGGGATTTATATACTTTTATTTTAAGTACGGTAAACAAACTGTTTACAATTGTACTTAATAAAATTATCAAGAGTTAATCACACTGTTAGCAGTAAAGTTTCCAAAATTTAAATTAATAATTTTGATGATGCGACAACATTTTTTAGAGTAGGTGACCTAGCTATTACATGAATAAAATTATAGATAACAATGCGGGGTCGACTTATTAACACGAGATTAATTTTAAAAATGTTTGCATAAATTAGTAATTGCATAAAGAAACAAGATAAAATAAATATTGGACTTGGACTTCGACCAAATTATTATCATGCAGGTAAACGAGGAATTTCACGTTATCACCACGCTTGTGTAAAAATAAAAATAATGAAACGAAACCGATGGAGACCCGCCAGACTCTCAACTGTTTCTTGCGTTAGTTGGCTGTCCAGAGAGGGGTCGTTAGAGCTATATGCTCTAGGGGTGGAAGTGTTTAAGAGCATAACGCCACGAGTAACCACTGGAGAAAGTGCAGCACACCTCTCTACATCCCTGAGCCGCTCATGCCAGTGTTGCCCCTTATCGTCTTATATGACGGCCTTTTAAAGGGCTTCAACTAAAGAGCGGCTGCCAATGGTAATTACACCGAGGCTGATTATGGCAGGCATCTGCAACCTTTCAATAGTCCTATCCCATGTCCATCCAAACTTGAATCCAGTCCTATTAATATTTCGATATTCCTACAATAGTTCCTCCGTCTGGTGAGCTCGATTCACTGTTTATGCTATCATTTTCAGCAGTTGACCCAACAGGTGGCTATCATAACATTACAATTCTTTGAGTCTCTACGTGCTGGACCCATGTGCCCGCGCATGCCTTCCAAAGGTTTGGGTATACCCAATGTGGAATTATAATAATAACATAGTCATACGGTCCCACACTAAACAACGCTTGTATTATGGGTACCATACAATAGACTAAGGTTGAACTCAGTATGTAGTATTTATATAGATATGACTCGGATGCAATCATTCGTACTCATCACTCAAAGTTTGTCCCTATCAGGATTCAACCGAAGAGGTCCCTAGCCCTACGCTGAAGTATTGTTTTTAAGTTTATATTATTCGAACCATAATATTCATGCAAGTGTACTTTACTCATGCATAAAGGTAACCGTTTGTATTGTACCTAGTTAGGCAATTGTCGATTTACTACCGACCATAGTCGCGCGATAGCCAATTGAACAATTTGCATTCAATACTGGCACTACCGACGTACCGTTGGTAACATTAGTGCCTGCCTTATGGACCTTGAGGACATTTTCGCATGGCAATATACAGATTGATTCGGATATGGTATACTAACTTTTGAAACTATGCTTCTTAATCGCATTCGTAATTATTATTGATTCAGTTTATCGTTTAGTACTTAACTACTAATATCTATAAATCGTTGATAATTAATAGTACGCACGCACATATATAAAGAAACCCTTGTACTGATTAGGCCAGGTAAAACGGTGAGTCCGTTTTAATATCCCTTGTATAGGTATTGTATACCTTTTTTTTCATAAATAGCTTTTGCTTTTAGTTGTCCTCTACAATTTGACCCCTATGGTTATAGCGTGATGATATGTATATAATATAAAAGTCAAATATTATAACCAGTTTGTAATGCTGTTTCTACTGAGGAGCTGGCAGGAAACGCAGTTTACTCTTAAAAAAAAACATGTGGATTGATTTTTTATATATACCATGATGTATTAATGTACCTATACAGTCTAAAGGGCTATGCAAAAGTGAAAACCCAATTGAAATCGGCCCCCGAAGGTATTCCGTTCTAAGAAACAGATAAACATACACGCAGACAAGAATAAAAATACTTGTTTCGGATGTCATTCGCACCATTTTTTTTATTCCCACAGTTTAATATGAATTTAAACAGATTATACTTAATCTAATTATGTATTCCTGCTTTATATTATAAAAAGGCTGATTATCATTATGAGTAAATTAGCAGTAATAGTCCATAGACTATTATTGTGATACAAACTTAAATGACTTCGAATTTTCTGGAACTACAAGTATTATTCGACCTCTAACGAACACACGTGACATAATCTGTACTTTTTTTATTTCAAGAAAAAAACTGCGACAAAATAAAAATGAATAATGATAATCATTTCAATTAGGTATCTCTCTGAAAATTAGAAAATCGCTTTGCCGAGTAAAACTAAAAAAAAATCACAAAGGAACTCTATGAATGTAATAGAGCACAAATTAATTTTATTTCCAAAGGTAGGTAGGGCTTTTGTTATGTATAAACAATACATTTTGTGCGCAAAAAAAAACATTTTCCCGTACCCTACTCATTTTAATAACAATTCCGAGAGTCCCATTCTTATTTTATACGCATAGTAAGTGGTACTTATATTTAAGGATAGTTTGAGGTACATATGCAACTTCACTTAACTTATCAAAGTACAAGTATCTGGATGAGTAGGTATGTAAGTATTATATGTTTTATCTAAAATGGTGCTGAGTATCGTCACGGTATCAGTTGTTTTGTATTTTTTTGTAGACGAAGGTCAAGCACTGTTCACAGTGATTATAAAGATATAACTATTTTACATAATTAAGTAATGTAAGTAATTAAGAGTACTCACATACAGAAGAACAATCGTAAAATATTGCATGCTACCCATACATTTTAGCAAACTATTATAATGAACGGAGGAACGAGGATTCGAATACTTAGAGCAGAAACAAACGGAAGACCGTTCAGTGTTCTGCGTTCCGCGTTCGTATATGCTTCATAAAGCATGTGCCAAAGTTAGGCGGTCACTAACTCAGAGCCCATACAGACCGAGAGCGTTCGCGTTCTTGTACTGCCGTGTTTTTAAGCTGAAATGTAATACATTCATTCAATACCATTCATACAACCCGGTGCGTTAGGCTTCCCTTTCGAAATAATATTCTCATTACAGGTATTTCATTCACTAGTCGGCTTTTTCGCCACTGCAGCGCGCCCTATGCCTGTTGACATTTTTTATATTTGTATTATTGTTATTTCTTCGATCATAATGTGGAACTGCAAATCCACTCATAACTAGCTATAAATACATATTGTTTCGTGTAAACTCAAGGCCACGATATAGCTTGATAAGTTCAATAACATGCAAGCTATACTTGTATGCTCACATACATTGCCTGTATTATTTCCAAAGGTTCATTAAATATTTCATGGTCGCAGGCGTTCATTACAGTCGATTTCATACACTCCCCGCATTCAATTATACCTCAGCAACACACTGGACGGTTTATTTTGTGAATAATCTATAAATAGTATTAGCTTTAATTGTATAATTAAAGTAAATTGTGAAGCCATTATCTTTTAATTTAACGGTGCACCTTATGTTCACTGAAACATGGTGTGTGTGGTACGTTAATCCGTTTTCTTAACGTTTTTATCGAGCCTAAGAGATTGCGTGACGTCAGCGAGTGGCGGGCCACGCTGCGCGCGCGCGGCCTAGTGGGCGAGACGATCATAGCAAAATCATATTTGTATATAATCGGTCGTAAGGACATTGCGGCGGACAGTCTTTGACAGCGGCTAAACTATATCACATGTAAAGTGCTGATTGTTATTGTGGAATTGTGTTATCATCAACTGTTTTTTTTGGGCTCCCGGCTTTTAGATTTTTTTACAGGTGAGTCCATTTTTTTAACATCAATACCTAGTAGCGTATACAACTAATATGGCCCGATTCAGAATGGGTTAACAATAATAGGTATGTTAATAAAAAATAAATTGCTCACAAAAATCTTTATTGTTAATTGGTTGGGATAATTAAAAAAATAACCTGATCGTAATTGTGATTGCAGATAATGAATGCAAATGCGCTAAAGAAACGCAGTTTCAAATAGTAGCTATATATTTGAAACACCCTGTATAAGTACAAAATACTTTTAAACAAATGATTACAGGATATTAATATAATATTTAGAATGGTAGTTTTATAGATACGTAGCAGTATGTTTTTAGTATGATTATGAACGCATCAGGCAGAAACCACTGGACGGATCTAATGAAAATTGTCAAAATTATAAGTTTTGTGCCATACCATGTTAATATTTACCACCATATTAATAGATAGTTTCATCCCTTTACAAATAAGATTTTTTATCACTTATAAATATACTACCTAGATGATACTCGTGTATGATCCATATTCGGATACGATAGGAATATAACAAAAGAACTCGGAAAGAGTTACACCTTAAAATTATTCTGTTTATACTGAAGTGGTTGGTATATTTTGCCAATGGTATTTGGACCCAAAGTAATAGGCGGCGCGCCGAATGTCATTATACCTGGCCCACCCCTGGCCTACACCCGCTCAATATGAGCGAGATTTGGGCCATAGTCCAACAAGCTGGCTCAGTGCGGGTTGGGAAAATTCATGCAACTTTGGAAAGACCTCTAGGTTACTACAAGATTATTGTTTGATATATTATTGTAAAAATAATTTAAATATCACCTTAACAAACCTGACAATTTTATGAGATCCTGGCTTGGTTTAAGGACCTCAGACAACGAAATAATAGATGGAATGTTCCAAACAACACATTGAAGCCCAAAAAACTAAGCCGATTAGTGTAGTACACGCGAATTGCGTCCTTTCATACACTTGAAGTCGCGTATGTTCTTCACAAGTCGCCATGATTTGTTGGACTTCAATATGTTGTTCACGATACTCCATGTATATTATTTCATCGTCTAAGTTATGGACACATTTTAGGTAACATAGCTACAGGGGTATAGCACGTAGTCTTATGATCTAAGCATAACCACTCGGCTTACATGGTAGCATTAAAGTATTTTAATATATTAATAAATAATAAGCAAGCAAATATCCAATTCCATATATATATATATATATATATATAGTATATATATTTATATATACTTGCTTCGAGTGATACCTATATTTTTATAATTACAAAAAAATATCTCCCCTCTCTTTTTTTCATTCACAGTCGCCATATGTAGATATAACATACCAACTCCCACAATAAAGACAAATTTAATGACACCTCATATGTTAAAATCCGTCAAGCAGTTTAGGCTGTAGAGCATGCTAAAGAAATAGACATACATACATACACTGGAACAAAACATTACCTTCCTTCTTGCGCACTCGGGTGAATACACTGAAAGGCTCCCTTTTACAAAAAAATATCCTTCTCCACTCATAGTTACATATAGGTATGTATAGCTAAATGTTCTCATCGGTCTCTTTTGTATGGAATATATAGGAAATTGTATCTTTATAAATAGCTACCTCATAGACCTATTCAATTTCAAACTAAGACAGTTTACTGTGCAAACTATGCCTTAAATAATTGTAATTGTCATTTTCTTGTAACCTAATAACTGCTTATATCATTTATTGAATATAACTTACCTAACATAAATAACACAAGATAATTTTAATACCTACAAACTAAAGATTTAGAGAAAAGTAATATAAATTAAAAAAAGCATAGAAAAGCTACTATTATTAAGATACTAATATTCACCAAAAGTGTAAAAAAATTGGCCCATGCGGTAGCGTGCCCAAGGTGCCGGCCGCATTTCCTCGCTGAATAGCCAAAGCTACTCGCTGAGCGAGGAAATGCCCAGCCCTTGAATCGCCGGTTGCGTCGACCAATCTTCCTAAAAAAAATCTATAAAATTGAATGCGCTTGGACTCCAAAAATATTTAATTGTATTTAAATGTTACTTTTATAAAATATTATGAAATACTAAATCGTGGATTTTAAAAATAATTATACAAATATATAAGGGAGTTCTTTATTCCTCTTTCAAAATTGATAAAACGATCCTATTTTATTTTTCCTCGACCCTGTAGGTACCTGTTTCAGAGTCCCTTTTCAATGGAATAGGTAAATAATAATACAAGCTTTAATGAAATACGCCCGATTTTAATACCTAGGTACCTACCTCATTAATTATAAACTGACTTCCACAGAGTTTTTAATTTAATAAATTAATTATATTTAAAAACTTTTTGTTTTGTGCTTCTCCTTTCGCATTTTAAGTAAAATTTGCACAAAAGACAATGGTATGTACTGTTGAATCGAGGTATAATTATAGAGCAAACTGACTACAGTTTATAATCATTACAATGATTAAAATATTAATAACCGGATATTCTCACCCAACACGTGACCGCAAATACATAGAAATTAATAACAGTGCAAACGATTGTATTTAAACAAACTTTACCCTCCTTCTTGTGCCGTCGGGTAGAAAATATATATCGAATGCTATTGTAAGCAAACAAATGGATCAAAATATTACCTACCGTTAATATCCTGGTAGGTGGTACTTATTCAAGTTTTTAACACCTATAACTTACCTACATTAAATGGGAGTGTATTTTGTGTGCACATCAGTAGGTCCACTTAATGTGAAAAACAGAATATAACTCATGATTCCGCATTCCCAGAGTTGGAATTTGTCGTTGATCTTTTCGCGAATTTAACTTATTTAAATATAGAAGTAATGTAGTGGATCAAAATTTAAAATGTCTTCCCAAGATGGCGGTTACATCTAGCAACTGCTGTGCCAAAACGGAACAATTGGACCTAGAGCGGTCTCCCCTCATTTACTATTCGATGACCATAATGGCGCTGTCCCATTACTGCGCACGAGCACGCTACTACCGTTGACTTAGTTACACTATGTATGAAAATGTTCGGGGTCGAGTCACCTTCGTCCGTAGGAGAATTAAATACCCTCGAGATACCCTACACGTGACCCTAGGTGGTGCCAACTAGGTGACAACTCTACTGGTGGCAGGCTTCGGCCGTGGTTAGTCACCACCCACTGAACAAAGCCATGTCGCCGAATGGCCTAGCCGTGTTCCGGCATGATGTTCGGTGTTGCCATTCATGGATGGCGGGTCAGATCAGTTGCGCTGCATGTGCCTAGTGAATGTAGCGTCTCGATCTACTGCCGCCTGAATGATAAAGCAGCTTTGGACTGAACGCAACAATTCATTCATGTCACAGTGTTGTGTACGCCACGAAAGGCATAAACTGGCGCTAAAGAAAATAATCGAACTTCTTGTATAACATGTAGTATATATAATAATAGCATAATTATACCGACGGCGAGAAAAAAACTGTAAAAACTACCAAGCCCGCTGTGTTTTATGCCGGATCTTCTGTGTTAAGGTCGCGTTCCAATATAGGTTTAGAGTTAACGAAAACAAATATAAAATGACGATATGCTAGTGCCCCATGTGGGGGGGAGGGTGATGGGACTACTGGCATAGATTAATAGCTAGTAAACCGCCGCATTGTATGCGTTTAAAAAAATATTATTATGCAACTATGGGCCTCTCTTTCTATCGCGTAACTCTATCTGTTGCAAGCGCTTTCTAGCCCGGACCCCCGGGGTACCGCGCGCTGTATGTATCTATCGGGGTAGGATCGAAGAGTGACGAATTCCTAATACTAGTAATTTCATTGCGCACAACTAGGAAGTAATCAGAAAAAAAAATGACACCAAGAAGTTATAGACCCGAATAAAATAGATCTATATTTAATCAAAATATACTTATAGCAATATATTCGTTCGAAAAAAAAATACAAAGCAGTGATAGGCAAGTTGGTAGAGTACTTGCCTCCGAATCGAGGATCGCTGGTTTATTCCCCAGCACGGACCTCTGAGATTTCAGGTTTCATGTTCGAATCTGATTTTCAACCAAGATTATCAATTGCTAAACAGTGAAGGATAACATCTCAAGGAAATCCGCATGTTTGAGAGAACCAGGCCAGGTTGATAGACTGTGGCCTAATCCCTCTCGCATTGATGTTCCCGTTCCCAACAGTGATACATTACGAGGGCTGATATTATTATTATATGTATAAATATGTGTATGGATTGTAGGTATTATTAAATAAGTGCCAATTAAGTTGTATTAATAAAACGCAAATACGGAAATAAAAGTTGTTTTCTTAAGTTGATCGAAACCTAAATAGTTATTTAACTACTTTTGGGATTGAATTTTATTTTTAAATAACCAGACATTTAATACGTGGTTATATGATGGTAAAAAGGTAGTTTTTTTGTGCCAACAGCATGTTATTAGGTAGGTACTAACGAGAACAATATCAATAAGTAGTGATGACTTTTTCTTATATTTAACCCCGTGTATTTGTGGGTCATATTATCGGCAACTAGGTACGCGCCCAACTTGCAAATTATTTGATCGGTCACACTAAAGTCAAATGCTTATCGGACTGTACAATGCATCGGTTTACGAGCATGCGCGATGTCACCCTGTTGATCATACTCACACAACACAGAGTCTGTATCGTGATCGCGCAAGAATTGCGACGCGTCACTCAGGGATCACGCCACCGCCACACTCCCACGCATATCAACAATGACACTGGCTATACCGACCTCTTCAACCTCGCCATAAGATACGCAGATCGCGCTGCATACGACATTCAGAACAAATGACGATTCCCCATACAATCCTGAAACGCGCTAAAAGTTTTCGGAAACGTAACATTTAAACGAGACTCCGACAATATTCATTTGGGTATAGCGGCCAGCCCCGTCAGGCATACGACTTGAGTTATATATACTTCTTGAGTTACAAACGGTGTAACTAACGCGACATTGTGTTAAATATATACCTATAGATTATATAAATAGTAAGTGTCAAAGTTCTTGGTAGCCGTATGTCTCTTTCAGTTTCATATAGCTCTATATATTGCTGAATCAATTTCTATAGTGGGCAAACACATAGTAAAAAGCGTTGATATATTATGTGACATTCACAAACACCTTTTGACTTAACTGTACGGCTTTCACGTGATCTAAAAGTGTTATCAGTAACATCCATTCCGTATTCGGGCTCCATATCCAGAGCCGAATGCGTAACGGAGTCCGTCCGTCTGTCAGATGATTCTTTGTAGTGATATGACAGACGGCTGTGACCCCGAGAGGTGTAGTAATAATATTATGGAACTCGGTAGGAATGTGCGCTAAATCTCCGTGATTATTATCGCACCATTGATGACCGCTGTTTAAATAAGCGGGGTCAAGGCAGAGGCCATACGCGTTGGGCAAAGTCCAGTCTAAGCAGTTGTTAATAATATACATTTCGGTTACGGTAATATCGCCAAACTTTATCTAGTATTTTCACAAAACACTACCTCCAAATTTATTTAAAGTTTTTATTAATTTACTTTATTATTAAAGAATATGTTGTTATCTCATTGTAAATTGATGTTTAAACTTTTACAAATATGGCGGTAAGATCACGTAATAAAATCGTCATATTTATATGACGCCGATTTTTCTCCAAATCCCAGCTCGCTTTTGAACGTAATTGTGGAAATTATATGAATAAGTAAATGAACACTTAATAATTTTAAAATCCGTCGAATAATTTAAAATGTTAGTCAGATTACGTCAAGATAATTCAAATTTAGTTATTATTAAATCAATGCCTTTATTTCAAGTGTAAATATAACTTCAATTACTTAAACAATTTAAGTAAGTAAGCTAACTTGCGTATTGTTGATCGGTGTGAAACATTACAAGCTAAGATGATTAGCTGAAAAATAAAATGTTTAAAGTGAAAATGGATGTACTATGGTGGTGGGTGGTTTATTACTTGAATAAAAACCATCGCTCTCTTTAACCATATTAAAGGGAATAGAGTGGAGGAAATATTGCTCAGTTTGAGACCTACAATTAAGGTCAGTGTGACTTCTTACTTCTATTGGAGGTTGGCATTCATCTTATCGGCTAAACCGAACTAGACTACTCAAAGCCCTATACGATACTGTATTACGTATATGTGTCAGGTGTTTTTTTTATATGTTATTTATAGATAAATAATTAACTAGGTACTAAGTATCAGTGTGTTGCTAAAAATAAATAAACATGCATGATGGACATGACGTAGGTACCTACTCGTACATATGTATTCGTTTTCGCAAAACCGTTTCCTTATCCAATTCATCAATATTTTTTGATACTTCTAATCTGTAATCAGATTTAAAGAATTAAAATGTGTGAGTTTAGATGAACGGGGAAATCTCTGGTACTACTGTTGCGATACTGAAAACTCTTTCGTTGGTCTAAAGCTACATTATCCCGGAGCGCTAGAGGCTATGTCTCATCGAGATACCTACCACAGCTGAGCCGCGCGCGGAAGCTGGTTTATAATAATTTGCATATATCCTATTACACAAAAAAGGTTTATAAATGTTTTTACTACAATTGTTATCACTTCATACTTTTATGGCAAAATATACGCTTAATATTTGTATGTTTTCTTCGAAGAAATACTTTTTTTGTGTGTAATGTCAGTTTAAGTTAATTCAAACTTTTAGTAACATATTCACACGTGATCCAAATGTTTATTTCAAAAGTAGATTCTTAGTAAAATTGGATTGTAAAGTTTTAACTCTACCTATCAAAAATGGGTCCCTAAAGGAAAAGCAATCGTGCGTTTACCTATTACTACTGCATCTACAACACTTTTGGCTTGAAATTTATTAGCATTACATTTGCAGTACATTTACTTACTGCGATACTTACATGTATTTAGCTATCTATTTTATACGTCGTAATTTCAAAAATATCCAAGTAAGGCGCAATTCTACTTCAAGCAAATCACGCATTATCATTATTGTGAAATTGCTTTACGAGTATAATGGCAACAATTTCATTGTTTCTCTATATATATTATCAGTTCATTCATACTAGTTATCAGATAATGCGATGTTCTCTCGAACATAGTGTCCACTACAATAGTTACTGCTTTATACCTACTGTTTTGTAAGTTTGTTTGGTTTATAAGATTAGTATTATCTTTGCAACATAACGGACTGCGGCGTTTTCCTATTTATAATTTCGGGCAATAAAAGAAAAAATGCAGCCGACCAGTGAAGAGGTAATACTTTTGTGGACTTCAACATTTTCTGCAGCTGTTCTAAAGAAACCACAAAAAACAGTATATGTTATGAAGCAATATCTACTGTCGTGGACACATAAACTATACACTTTTCTTGAATACCTACTTTATAAAAGTACCTTCCTTCTTGATAGTTCGCATATAAAAAGAAACAAAGACCAAGAAGACATCCAGCCTGCGTCATACTTTGTATAAAATAAAATAAAATATCGCCTTCTCCAATTATAGGTCCCATTGCTGGACGAGGTATCACATTAACTTTCCAATGTCTTGATCTTGTTGTATCCGGGTTTACCCACCACCCATCCAACTCCATTAAATAATTTACTATGCCCTTTAAAGTATTTTATTTATTGTTCTCAACGAGGAAAACAAAACAGACATATCTGTATTGGTGCTCAAATATTACATTTTAGACGATGCTTTTCTAGGAGAAACATATGAAATTATGTGGGCTCAGCATATTGAATGACCCGGGGACTCAGGCCAGGATGTACTTTGCTCTGGACTAACGAAGCTGAATTAAATAAGACCTAGGACTAGACTTAGAGTAATTAAAGTTTATTATAATATTCACCCAAATATAGTCAGTGTTGGTAGTGATGTTGGTTACACAAAAATACCAAGGAGTGGGATATAATATTGACAGAGGAAATCTATTTCAATGATTGTATAAAATATCGCCTTAGAAGCACAAATTGCTCGTAAAAATAGGTACCTATCTACTTATAATTTCAATCACTCAACACGTAGGTACCGCATACATACGAGTATATGTAAAAATAGGTTTTTGTTCGGTTTACTTGAATAAAGTAATATTTTGATTCTAACTCATGTGCATAATATTTATTAAGTAGCACACTAAAACGGCTTTAAATAAATTTTTTGAAGAAGTATCAAAGTCTATTTATATTTACCTATCTTTTAAATGCCACGATTTTATACCGCGAGTAAACACATTAATAGAAATTGAACAGATTAAAAAAATGATTGATGATTTGAAGTCACACTCAAGGTATCTAGGTTGTACGTACTGAACATTTTATGCTTCCAGTAGCTTCAGTACAACATCCACATCCTTGGTCATTTTATCGTAATGTCAATATGGGTAACCCTTTTGAAAAGGAATGGTAGATAGTATTCTCGTTGTTATTGTTTCAGAATAATGCCGCCTCAAGGGCAAACAAACGGCTCCTGGGTCCTGTACGAGACCGACGCGGCGGGACAGGGCGATGCATCGACAGTCGTGCCTCCATCCGCAGAGCAGAGACAATGGAAGATCGTTTGGAGGAACGTCATACTCTTCGCAGTCCTTCATCTGGGAGGAATGTATGGCGCTTACCTCTTCTTCTTAAAAGCCATGTGGCAGACCAGTGCGTTCGGTATGTTTCATTTCAATAACGTAGGCGAGTAGAGGCTGCTATTCAAAGATGTTTATCAATCTACTCGTAGATCTCGGTATCAATACGAGCTAAGAATTTAATATTTGTACCCATTAAACTCATATAATTTTGAGACTGATTGGTATAAAAACGGGAAAATAAGAGAAACTTGGTAAAAATATCAGAAATCACCAAGCTTCTCACATTTTTTTGGTCGTTTCTTATCTTATCGTCGTTTCGTATATTATGGTTATCTATGATATTTTAGCTAATAACGTAGTTTTTAATGATACATTCTTAATTTAGGTGGATAAACTTTTTATTGATGTGGTTTACTTATAAAACAAATGTATAGAGTCACACCGAGATGGATCGGTACGGGGACTTGCGAAACTATAAGAAATAGAAAAATATGTTCAAAGTCCCCGTGTCGTCAATTTTATAAACAAGAAAAAAAACAGTATACGTTGATAAAAAAAAACTCATACATGAATCGATGATGGATCTCGTAAATTTTCAATTAACAGGAAATAAATAATTAAATATTGATTGTGAAGGTTGTAAGGAGTTAATGGTGCTATCGAAACGTGTCTCTAAAATTTAAAGAAAATCAATCTAAACATTTACTGAAATAAATAAAATAACATTATTTGCTTACAGCTTTTTCTTATCATTTCACAGCAGCATTTACTTCTTATAATCTACACAATCAATATAGCTACAAAATAAAGTTGTATTTTTTTTAAATTACTGGATTCGAGCCCCAATTCACGTGTGAGTTTTTTGAAAATCTATGATCGCAGTTTTTATCTCTCAAATCGACGACATGGTTCCTTAGAACATATTAGTCTTTCTCGAATAGTTTCGTAGGTCCCCTTAATGATCCATCTCTAATTTACATTCTGTATATTCGGCGCTTTAATCTAAGCGCACGCGCATTCCCTCCATCGCTGTGCATTACCATCCCATAATTAATTTATCGTACACGTTAATAAACTCTGCACTTGAGATCGCTCTCAGAGTTGAGATCGGTTTATATATTATACATATTTCCTATACGTACCAGCATTAATATTTACTGGCTGATTCATAAACAGTTTACTAACCTTTGAACCTGCGCTTCTTAAGCGTCATTATTTAAAGTCAGAATTTCACGGCCACGTTGTAACAGACGGAGCAGCCTTACGAGGTTGTTTATAATTTTTGCCAACATACTTTTTGTCGGATACTCATGCATATGCATTCGTTTTATTTCGCACCTTTGTAACGGCCTGTATAACATCTGACGTAAGAATACATTTGTGATGTATCAGTATGATTAATATATCAATAATAATGACGCAAATTATATCATTTGCCCTGTGAACAACAGTTTCTCGCTGACTTGACCTATAGCCCAGCTACTGCATTAATGTTTGTCATGTAGTGGTCACTCTCGCGCATGATAGCACATCATTTAACACGATTATAAAGGTCAATATCGCTATTCGGGCACAATCTCACATACGTTGCGTCTTTGTGAGGCAATTGTCCTTGGCAATGGATATTCAGAGTATTTTTTTTATATTTTATTAGCATGACAACAATACAATACACCAACAGTTACATAATAATTATACTGTAGCCTCGTGTATGTATGCGACATTTAATATAAACACCGTTGTAGTAGGGGAAAAGTATGTTGATACAGAAATTGAATTAAATTTTGTCGGCCTGTCGGTCTGGTTGCGGTTCACTGGAAAACTACTGCACGGATATTGATAAAACTTGGGTAGCATCTTAGAGCCCGGGTCGATATTTAGGACATTTTTTATACCGGGGGATAAAAGCGATACCGCGGAATAGCATTAGCCCGGGATTGTCCGAAATGGCAGGCGGATGAGCTCTGATACAAACTAAAATTTCACCGATAGTATTTAATCCCGATGTAAAAGATGGCGAGCGTATTGCCGTGATACAGACCACACTTCCTCTCAATGCGAGGGGGATTTATGCAATAGTTTACCCAGTTGAGTCAGTCCCAGTTCAGGATGACGAATTTTACACAGATTTTGAAAATTGTGTAGTATGTTTTCCTTCACCAATCTCTATTCGCACATGAAATCCTAAAATCCTAAAGGTGCGAGCCGGGGTTTGAACCTGTAAACCGTACTCAGAAAGCGTGCGTTATAAGAAATCGGTTATCACTACTAAAAGAATAAACAACAGATAATTAAATATTCCATTTGGTCTTTGAATTCACGCCTAATTGGTTGCAATGTTTTTTTTGTCTTCAGCTTTCTTCCTGTATATATGCTCGGGGTTGGGCATCACGGCAGGCGCGCACAGACTGTGGGCACACAAGTCCTACAAGGCACGACTGCCACTCAAAATACTGCTCACTGTCTTCAACACGATAGCATTCCAAGTAAGTACCCACGTCGTCTTCTGCTGGACATGAAACCTCCTTCATTGACTTCCACACATCACGTAGTAGCGGAGAGCTACTCACATCGACCGCCATTGATGGTTGTGTTCAATTAGCTGTTTATTTCCCATAAATTGGAGAAGTTGGCATCAACATAAGCTTCAGGTAGTATTAAAACTCTCACAATGGGCTTCCATGTGTCCCCTGCCCCTGTGATGTCCCCTGTGAGCCCGAGTTAAGATTCTTTATATTAAATTTAATTATCGTAGTCACTTAATTACCTACTTACTTAATGATTAGATCTCTGTGTGACGTGTGTAGTTTTTTATTGTTGTAGAAATATCTTGTTTTTGCAAGTGTTTTTAGAATAGTCAACTACTTTTCTAGCATCAGAATGTGTAGGTATTATAATAATAAACCATTGACGTAGGCATAATACAGCAATGTGACAAACATCGAAGGGTAAAGCCAAGTTCACACAGTGATATTTTCCGTACGTACTTTGAGTGAATTTATCAAAGAACGTCGGTGGTTCTAGAGGTATTTGGCGATATTAACGAACGTATTGTAAAAAAGATAAGTTTGCTGAGTTTCTTTCTAGATCATCTCAGTTGAGGTCGCGTTCCGATCCGGTTGTAGAGTTAAGACAAATGTTTAATGATAATTGGTTAGCGTCTCCGTAGGCTTATACGCAATAAATGCTTTGACTTTGACATTCATATAGAAATTTGTCGATCACTCATTTGTTGATCATTTGTCGATGTTCTAACAGCATTTACATCATTAGCATCATTGCCCTTATTCGATTAAATCTCGCATACGATACACAAGAACATGCTAGCAGATTTCTGGAATGTTGTGTCTATACATTCATAAGTATTTGATGAAAATAACTTCATTTTTTTATTATATGATTTAACTTGTAGAGATTCAAGGTATAATGATGGACTCCTTTGTCTTTTAAAATACTTACTTACTTTGAAATAACATTATATTATTAGACATTTATTTATTATAGTTAAAGTCCGTACTATTGATTCATTAGTACGTACGTATCATTAACTTTTTTGCAGTAACGTTGCTTGTGTTAGCAAACACTTAGGTAAAACATATAACTAATTACCTATGTTTAGCATACGAGCTGCCCCAAATAGAAATTGATCCGGCTAGTAACAGTAAGTTTGTAGAGTCGTTCGTCCCCTAGCATACTCGATTTATAGAAAATAACAAACGCTGATCTGGCTCTCGGAAGGTACCCTGTGATCAATTATGAATCGCATAAAAAAGAGCTTTAAGTCCTCTTTTGTTTCATATATACGACTAGCAAAGACATAGCAAATTATTATACAAAGTTTTATGTTTACTTATACAAGGTGTAAAATATTTTAAGAGGTCTATCAGTAAGTTTAAAGCTCATATTCCCGAAAAAAGTATTCAAATTATTTGAACTTTAAAAATTACTTTACGTACTAAAGTGCGCAGTGAAACGGTACTGACTTGCTTTCTCGGAGACAAATCAAACCCTGTTTACAAGTGTATTATATACATAACAAGTAGGCCATAACTTATTAAATCCTTTAAATATTTCATACTATTTTTGTGACATCTTATATAACATTAAAACGCTTTTGAATATGAACACTTTTCCACCTTACTTTTGTTTATATTGTCTGAAATCGTAGCAAACTATAATTCTAGCGAAAGAACATTACTTCTATGAGCACGAGGGCGAGTTGACCAATGACCTAGAATATAAATCTTCTTGTAATGTGTGTACGTCTAGTAAATAATAGCATTATTATTTTATACAAAGTACGCATTAGCCGTAAAAATATATTATAAATAATGCAAAATGAAACAAAAGGAGAAAGACTATCACCAAGCCTTATGGGTATCGAATAGGTCGCCGACAATCAAGTACACTTATAGCAACAAGTCCTTATCGGTTACGTGTAATAATGGTTATATCTACCAACGAGCGAACATGTGTAGAGCACGCGTGAGAAACTGATCATATCTGCATCACCTTTAGCATCTCTATCAACAAGCAATTAACCCCCGACCGCATTAAACTAATCGAACACATTAATAATGCAACGTGATTGATTGACTTTTGTTTTCATTACTACATTCTAGTGTTCGTGAATGCATGCCATTGAGGACTCTACCTACTCCCTGCTCCCTAAGGTCATTATCATATTTAGCTTTAGCACTTCGGCCAACTACGGCCCTGAACCTACTTGTGCTGTACTCGCAAATATAATCTTTATTGGCCAGGGAGTTAAGTCCCCGCATTGTAAATAACTGATATGGTCCAAACGAAGGCTGTTTCAGACGAGTGGGCGGGACACATACAGCCCAGAGCAAATTACGTCAAAACTACTTATGAAGTTTGCTCCCTTTGGGAATTGTAACCGCGACCACTCGATTCAGTGGGCCAACAACCTATGCAGTATTTTTTTTTCCGTTTACGATAATATTGATCCATTGTGTAGTACAAACATTCCTGCTTAGCACCTATCTTCTTCTTTATAAAAATTAATAATATGAATATTCTCTAAATATATTGTATCAATCATCCACCAGGATGCAGCAGTGGACTGGGCGCGTGACCACCGCATGCACCACAAGTACTCCGAGACCGACGCCGACCCGCACAACGCCACCCGGGGCTTCTTCTTCTCCCACGTGGGCTGGCTGCTGGTCAGGAAGCACCCGCAGATCAAGGCCAAGGGACACACCATCGACATGAGCGAC
The DNA here is from genome assembly GCA_905333125.1 of Pheosia tremula. NCBI lineage: Eukaryota > Metazoa > Arthropoda > Insecta > Lepidoptera > Notodontidae > Pheosia > Pheosia tremula. Next base: position 3,712,645 of record HG995404.1, on the reverse strand, counting down.
CTCATGGCCGATCCTGTACTGCGATTCCAGAAAAAGTAATTAATAATTATATTACTATTGTAATAATTCCAGCCCTTCTTCGTGCCCAGCAGTGGGACATTACCACTGCTGGGCACGGGCCTCCCCTCAATGAGAGGGGGATTAGGCCATAGTCAACCACACTGGCCCAGTGCGGGTTGGCGGACTTCACACGTCTTTCGAGGGGTTCTCTCAGACGTGCAGATTTCCTCACGATGTTTTCCTTCACCGTTTAGTAAGTGGTAATCATGGTTGAAAATGAGATTCGCAAATGAAATCCGAGAGGTGTGAGCCGGGGGTTTGAACCTACAATTCTCGCTTCCGAGGCAAGCGTTCTTCCAACTTGGCTAACACTGCTATATATTACTATTGTGCCTGCATCTTAATATGTGTGGACCTTAGGTTTGAGACTATCCCGTCAGAGCATTTCTATTTCCCGGGATAAAAATGGATCATTTATAATATCACGGTATATAAAATCACTATGGCCAGGTTTAGTAGAGTTCACCTAGTGAGTTTCCATACATGTACTTATATATTGACTATCCCGAGGGAACCCTTTTCATTTCTTGGAAGAAAATATCCAAGATGTTTATTTTGTTATAATTTGTCACCTGCCAAGTTTAACTAATATACGCCCAAGTCGCGTTCCGATCCGTGTTAAGAGAACGTGTTAATAATATGACAGTTTGCAGGCGCCCCGTAGGTCTAAGTATCTATACAAACAAAATTATTATATTAATTATTATTATATATATATATATATATTTGATCTCGATCTCATGTGATGATAGGTGACGATGAGATCTACGATGGAGCATGCTTGCCTAGAAGGTACCTGTTCACTCTCGACTTGTCTTTGATCCAGTGAATTTCCAGATACAGTTGTTTGGCTATGCCACTAAACCTATCTTCTAACCGGACTTAAAAGTATCGTAAACATCGACCCGAGTTTTATCTAAATCTGTCCAGTCGTACGTAGTTTTCCGTAATTTTCAAAAACATGTTACGCACACTCTTTGCAATCACGTTCATCAATTTGGTTATCATGTATTAATAACATAATAAATCATATAAATAACATGATAAGTGAGTAATAATAATTTCTTAAGACTAAGCCAATGTAGATAACAGATTGGAAAGGATTGCAGATATATATTATATTTACATATAATATATTAACATTGTTATTTAACATGCCCATTGCCTTGTAGTTGCCTTTGCAACTACGAAAAAAAACAATCCTACGAGCCTGCAATATTTAAACAGGTACATTATAAAAAAGATACATACCTAAATCCATAACTTATTTGACAGAATTTGTATTAGCTATCTGGAATTTATATCCGTCAAATAAGTCGAAGATAGGGTTCACACTTGTGAAACAAGCACTACTAAGGCACCTTACATACCAAACATCAATAAAGCGATTTTGACTGTCTTCCATAACGATTCCACTTAAAAGATACCTAAATAACTTTTTCTTTTCTTTTTCAGATACTACTTGTTATTAATGCCGCTGGCTTGTTTCATTTTACCAACATACATCCCCACACTTTGGGGAGAGACCGCATGGAACGCATTCTACGTGTGCTCCATCTTCCGATACGTGTACGTGCTGAACGTCACCTGGCTTGTGAACTCCGCCGCACACATGTGGGGCAGCAAACCATACGACAAGAACATTAACCCAGTAGAGACCAGACCGGTGTCCTTAGTGGTACTTGGCGAAGGATTCCACAACTATCACCACACTTTCCCGTGGGACTACAAAACCGCTGAGCTCGGCGACTACTCCCTGAACATCACGAAACTGTTCATTGACACAATGGCTAAGATCGGCTGGGCCTACGACCTCAAAACTGTCTCCAAAGATGTGGTACAGAAGCGTGTGATGAGGACGGGAGACGGCAGCCACTCTGTGTGGGGCTGGGATGACAAAGATGTACCGGCTGATGACCAGAAGTCCGCGGCCATCATCAATCCAGAGAAGACTGAATAACTAACATCCAAAACTATTTTTTTTAATGTGACGTGGTGTATTTAATTTAGTAGTATAAATGTTAACCGACTGTGACGGGATTGTTATATGAGCTTAGTTAGTTACTTTATTAATTTAAAATTATAGTTTTAACTTCTTTGTGATGACTTCTTGATCATTATCTTAGCCATATATACATATACAAAGCTGAAGACCTGTGTTGTTCTGTATATAAATGATAAATAAAGAAAGACGAGATACCAAAACACTATTTTGTATATAATTGTACCTTCAACAATAGATATTATTAACAATTACTTGTTAAATTATATTTACATAAGAAAATATTGAATAACACCTACTAATTATGATAATATCGTAGAGTAATATGCATTATCTTACTGCACAAAGAATATTATAATGCAAACTGAAGCAAAATTAGCATAAATTAGAAGCAAGCTGGTGACTGCAGCCATAAACACCAGACGCCCTTATATTAATGCTTCGCTTGTCTGGAAAGCAAACACGGTAAGTAGGTACCTATTGTATAAAAACAATAACAAACCTGCCCAAAGGCGTTATACTTGAGTATATGAAATATAGAAAATATAATATAAGAAGAATTAAATAACTATCATAACTTCCTTCCCGCCTTGAAATGCCATCTCTTCTTGTATTATGTGATCTTCTCTAAATTACTACGACTATAGTCGTAGCCGTCGCTTGACGCGGGGCTACATGCTACGAGTATGCTCGTAGCTGACATGCAACGTGTAGTCGCTACGTGACTCTCTTACTGCCCCAGAAAGCACGCTTCATTTTTTTGCCATCCGTCCCAATGACGTCACTTACATGCGTAGTGTGCGTACATAATACAGGTGTTCTTGTCATTTGAAATTAATTCTGAAAGTGTGTGGGCGTGGCGGTTTGATGGCATGCATTAGCAAGTCGATAGCCCTTTAATATAATGACATCCTCATACGATGTTACTTTGGAAGATGTATCATGTTACCTTTTGATACAATGCCCTTAGCATGAGTTTTTTTTATATATTATAAGTAAACTACACGGTTCTCTTAAGGACACTGTTCGTAAAATATTATATGAAAGGATTCAATAAAGAATAATATATCGTTTTTAACTTTTAAAACTCGTACACATAATTACTATAAAATGATTGTGAAACAACGATAGTAGAAATAGTTATACGGTTGGGTCGTAAAGACAAATTATTTATTATTCCCTACGCTGTGGTTGTAATTTCCAAGGTACCTTTATCTATTTTAGAAAGAAACAGAAAAATTAAATGGAAACAAGATCAAGTACTCTTAAATCAAAAGTTTAACCACAAAACATGAAATAAAGAGGTCCGCCGCCAAGAATCCATTTTCAAATAATTTAAAAAAGGAATAATCATTTCACATAGGTACACTTTTTCATTCTTCTATACGAAATTAAATGCGATTAAATAAGTAGGATTTTAATATGTCCTCACCAAGAACTTAATGGGTACTGTCCCAATGTCAAGTAATTAATAACAATAAATACACATTCTAAATAAAATGATGGATATGACATGAAGGAATGAAAATGGCCAAAGTCTTCTTCTTCTTTTTTACGAAATGAAATGCGATGAAATAAAATTGATATGCAAGTGGCCTCACCCACAACTTAGAGGGTATTTTGCCAATGTCAAGTAATTAATAGTAATAAAACATTCAATAAACACACATTATAAATAAAATAATGGATGTGACATGAAGGTATGAAAATGGCGTAGCATCGGTACATATACATACGTTCGAATCCCCAAAGTCAAAACCTTACCCGACCGAAGCGCGCCATTATGCCAAGATGTCAGTGTAGCAGGGTGTAATTTCAATTAGGCGGTGCCGCATGTCACACTCTATGGTTGCCGTCAAATTGACCGCTTGTTTCTATTAGCTCAATTACTTTCACTTACAGGCTGTTGTTTTTTGTTTTCAAGCGTAACTAAACATAAAGTTCCTACTAAGAAAATTATAATCACATGATAAGTACTATGTATAAGCATCATTTGGATTAAAAATAATAAAAAAACCTTACGTCTTAACTTATTTAAAATATCTTAGTACAAAGACAGAATATTAGATCAAACTCGCTAATAGGGCTGAACAACTGATTATCGATTGAGGATCTAGGCGCAAATCTAAAAACATTCTACCAAAGCTCAAATGTATTATAATTTTATTATTGTTTTACATAACAATATAGACCAGCGTAATAAGGATATAATTTAGGAGACCGTATATTTCTTTTATCGCCTCCGTACATCGCTATAAATGTGTCAGTTAGTAGCAGGTACTTATAGGTGAAAATTTGGGGCAATATTGCCGAATGGAAGATCACGACGTTATCGCTAAGAGTAACATGTTTTTTTTTATAAATGAGGTTCAGCTGAATTTTTCTGTTGTCAACTACATAGTTTTCGCTTGACATTCATGCTAAGGGGCGGAATATGAAATAGTGAACACGTCATACGGAATGGCTACTCAGTATTCTAAACTAAAATAAAGTGTAAAGAGAGCCCCTTAATGGAGTTAGATATCCTTTCAGCTCTATGCTGTGCTTAAGCTTTAAAATAGTTTTAAGGCTTAAGCACATCGCGTATTCCTTTGTTTATTATTAACCTTGACACTGGCAACGCACAAGCCAAGTAGGCGATACAAAATACTTTCGGTTTTTTTCTAAATATCGGTTAATACAAGTTTCAGCTAATATATTCACAGGCGACGCGGCGATGTCGACGGTAATTCCAAAACCAATGTTACAATTTATGTTTCTTCTTAGTCGGGCACTCTTGTCAGAGTGGTCGTGGTAATGGGTTGCACTGTTCGGACATGGACGCTGCTCTTGCTATTTTTCTCCACGTATCTCGATGTAGAGCATTTCGGGAACATTCTACTATGGGACAATTTGTAGGAGATTTTATTGACTCAGTCCATCTTGTTGGAGACCGACCACGTGACCGTTTGCCTTCTATTCGGCCTTGGATCACCAGACATTCCATGGAGTTATTTTTTCGGGTGATGTGTCCAAAAAATGTGAGGATTCGTAATTGCACAATCGACGAAAGCCTTTGCTTAACTCTAAGCTCTTTCAATATGGAGACGTTGGTGCGATGTGCAGTCCAGCTTATTCTCAGGAGACGTCGCCAGCACCACATTTCCAAGGCGTAATTTTTTTTTTTTTTCTTTTTTTTTTTCTTTTTTTTTTCTCTCAATATATGTTATATACCATTAATTATGGGTAGAATTGATACAATAATCATACTACCCGTATTCCACCAATAACTATTCCCAATAAATAATAACGCATTTGACGTGTACATCGGGAACGGAAATTATCGTGACGTAAATCAATGACAAAAACAAACTATGAGAATGAAAATCAGTATTTTTTAATTTAAATATGACTGTTTCATATTAGGAATCTCATACTGCATAGTACATATGTATAGTATATACGTCTACTAAGTTACGTATACTGAGTGAGTTACCTTAGCTTAGAACTAGTAAGCATTAAGTTTCCTAACTTTACTAAATTCTGCTTACTCATTGCCCTTTTTAGGTTTTTAATCATATTATTGACATAGGAAATCCACTTTTTGGCAAAGAACTAATTATGTTGATGGCATTGCGCTCATAAAACATGAATGAAGTAGATGCATGAATGACAGGCAGCGTTTGGAAATCGTCGAGTGTTTTTTTTTTAAAGCTTAGCCTACATTATAAATAAAAGTAATACTCAAACTATTGAATTATGTCAGATGCCGTATTTATCGTCAAAACGTTTGTCGTGTATTTTTACCGTGATAATAACTTTACAGTGTATAATTTTCAACATCCTGTATGGGATGCATCATGGCCTTGGCGAAATTTTCTTTCATGCCAGTACCATTCTAATGCTAAGCTTGTAGACACTGTCGACTTGGTTTTGTTAACCTTCATTTAATAAAAAAAGTGAATTGCTTGCTATTATTAATTACAATAAAATAACAGTTTTTGTGATTATAATGATGGACATTAACGACAGCGATTTCAAAAATAATTCCTTCACTTTCTTCGGACCAATGGGAATAGCGTTCTATGACGATGGAAATGCTTTAGACGATACGTACGCAGTGAAAATAGTTTTGAGTATTTGTTTGGGCATTTCAATGATACTGAGCGTGATCGGGAACGTGTGCACGTGTGCGGTGATCGCGCGGGACCGCACCATGCGGACACCCACCAACTGCTACCTCGCCAACCTCGCCGTCACCGACCTCCTCATTGCTCTCTTCGTTCCCATAGAAATCTACATCATATGGATCCCTGACTTCTACCCGTTAGGTGAAGTCGGTTGCCGACTTCACTTCGTCCTTCTGGACAGTCTCAGTAACTGCAGCCTGCTCATTATCACAGCATTCACCATCGAAAGATATCTAGTGGTCACCAAGCCATTTTTGCGACAAAAATTGTCGTTAAACTCGCGCGTGTTCAAGATCGTCGCCGTCATATGGGTAATATCGTTAAGTTTCTGTATCCCCGATATATTTTATATCGACTTATTAGAAAGAAAGAAATACGTATTCTGTTATTTCACGTTGTCGAACATAATAAGCATATTGGTGGGAGTTGAAATATTTGTGTTCTTCGTAATACCTATGACTCTAATTATAGTACTGTATGTACTTATAACGATAGAATTAAAATCCGCCCAGAAGAAATTACGGAGCAGTCCAGCGAACGGGAAACAGAATAGGGATAAAGCGGTGAAAATGCTTGGTGAGTACAGTCACCTACATCAGTCCTTACTTTACGGCAAGACAATATTATGTCGCATAGAAGGCAAAGTAAAGAAAGACTACACCACACATATCAATTTAATATTAACTGTGGTGTAAACACAGGTACAATAAAGAGTCATGTTTCTATCCGATCCGATGAAATACAAAGCTTTCTTAATTACGGGATATTATCTTTTTGTGCAGTACTGTCCCGCGAGCAAAGCGAAAACTTATCCTTATAACCTAATAAAGCCTTTTCTTTTATTATACCTTTAAGCTCGATTGAAATAACGCCGCTATGCGAAAGTTACCTTCGAAGATGCTTTTGTTATTCCAATCGTAATAAATGTTCCAATCGTAAAAATATATTACCCTAGTTGGTGATTAATTGGCAACATTTATCGTATTACCTAATGGTCTTTACATTTGTTTACTAAACATAGGTAGTTTTATTAGCTCTACCTTAGTAATAATCAGAAATGAGGAGATCCGTAGACGAACTCAAGTAACCGACATAGCTCAAATAATGTTAAAGATGAGATGGTGCAGTGAGCGGCGCTCATAGCTCGCAGAACCGATATGGCCGTTGGGGTAGATATGTTCTAGAATGGCGACCACGAACTGGAAGACGTAGTGTAGGACGGCCCCCCGCAAGGAAGACCGATGATATCACAAGCGTAGCAGGAAGCCAGTGGATGCGAGTGGCGGAGGACCGTGATGTATGGAAATCATTGGCCTATGTCCCACAGTGGACGTCTTTTGGATTTATAGAATAGAATAGAAATAGTAATAGTAGTAGTTTTTACTGGTGGTAGGCTTCGGCCGTGGTTAGTCACCACCCACTGAACAAAGCCATGTCGCCAAGCGGCCTAGCCGTGTTCCGGCATGATGTTCGGTGTTGCCATTCATGGATGGCGGGTCAGATCGGCTGCGCTGCATGTGCCTAGTGAATGTAGCGTCTCGATCTACTGCCGCCTTCCTACTTAGGCAAGTATGCTCCATCGTAGATCTCATCGTCACTTACCATCAGGTGAGACCGAGATCAAATACTTGCCTATAATGTAATAAAAAAAAATAAAAAATAGTAGTAATAGCTTGTATTAGCACAAATTGTCTCTAAAATCAGTTTCAGTAGTGGTTTAAGTAGATATTAAGTATGTGGTTAAGTAGATATTAAGAATTTGCCTTTTCTAGATGAATTGATTTTACTTATGAACAATTCTCGCAATAATTTCAGCGGCGGTGGCTGCATCGTTTTTCTTCTTCTGGTCACCATACTGCATCCTCCGCGTGATGATGGTGTACCCTAAATACAAATATGAAGATGACTATAATGTAAGTAGAGATATAATTCGCTTAACCTTGAACAATTTCGACGAATGATATAAGGGGATTTTTAACAAGGAATACAACATGACAGTTTTAGATCAACCTACACCGGCCCCCTGATTACGTAACTTGCAATAGCATAGCGATAGCAGCAATCGCGCAATATTTGCTTTTAAATTGCTAATTTGTATTACGTAGCGCTGTGACGCCATACAAATCTGCGATTTGAAAGCAATTATTGCGAGATTATTGCTGTCGCTTTGCTATCGTTAGGCTAGGCAAGATACGTGCGTAAGACAAGAATCAGGGGGCCGGGTACTTTATTGAGTGTCACATTAGAAATTTCATTTGTTTTTTTCTATGAATATGTTTGCTAATTTTATCCGCCACTTAAATACGTTCCAATCAATTATATAAATCTCTAACAAGTGATACTAACACCGCTGAAAGTGTCTACATTTTCATTATATATATCTGAGTCTGAGTACTGTGTCTCTATGATTAAAATTATTCAAATTCTGTATACGTAGTTGTTTATACTTTACTGATTTAGTTTGTATTTTCATTATGAGTGGCATTAGCTTGTAAATTATGCAAAGCCCAAAAAGTTTTATACAGTTGTTGTTATTTGCACTGATACGAATGTTCAGTTTTAACTATTAGGTATATTATGCTTTTAACTCTACTTATATCTCATGTATAACTTGAAAGATAAGGAATGGCTATCTATCTAGTATAGGTTTAGCATTTAGTTTATATAAAAAAAAACGAAATTCATCTTTATTTAGGTCTTCCGCCTTCCGCGATTGAGGAAAGTCGTGAGGTGTTGATTTCGGGTCAGACTGGGTCAATAATATTTAACCGAAATGCAATCCTATTCTCAGGTGTGGAAGATCATTAACTACTTATGCTACAATGGCTACATGTCGAGTGCGGCCAATCCGATCCTCTACAGTTTAATGTCTCGCAAATTTCGACAAGCTTTCAAAGTAAGTAAAGTGTACGATGTTCTTAAAGTTGGGAATCCCATGTTCCCTAACTGAGACCCAGGATATAAGTTGCCGTATAAATCGTGCTAAGATTCAAAATGCCCTGCGGCTTACCCTAAGTAATCCTCTGAAATATTTCATTGTCATTTCTGATATTTAAATGACGTCATAAATTTTACCGTACCTCATATTTTAACACACTTTTTCACTACGGTACGGTACTATGTTGTTAAAGGGAAGCTTACGTGGCCAAAGCATATGCGTCAAACGTGTATATTTTACATTAGCTGCGCCCTGCGGACACTGAGAAAAATGACTCCCGTACTTCATAAAATATAAACATGAAGAATGATATCTAATTTAGACAACCGTAAATTTAGCATGAACATGTTGACATATCGTTCCGTCGGGTTCGATTTACGTTTTACAACTACTAGTTAACGTGAACGTAATGATTGGATTTTATGATTCTTTAACATTTCAACTTAAAATTACGTAATACTGATTTATTGGTACTGTCATGACGTTTTATACAAACATTCACAACAATTTGAAATGATGTTTTGATAACGCTGTAAGCACTACAATTTATATGTTTGAACCATGAATGAATAAGTAAATTATAAGAAAATATGATGACTGCGCATGAATAAAAAAATATTATTTACGCGGAATATCGTTCGCTACTCCTAAAAAAATATCATGATCGCCCGATGCCTTGTCAAGCAATTAATATCTTTCTCACAAGACAATCATCATTTCTGTCTTGGTTTTACGAACGGTTTATCATTATAATTTCAATTTCGCAATTCCGGAATGATTACAAGTTGGGAAAACATAATAATTTAGAATATTATGATTTCATAACAAACTCTCATGACAGGCACGAAGGCATTTTGGTACAGTTCTGTTTGGTGAAAAGAAATGTCAATTTAAGTGTTGCCATACAGCAAATTATTTTAAGAAACGGGAATATTTAGCTAGTTTTGGAATAAGATCGTTGGAAAGTTAATATCGTTCTCAAGTTTATTCTACATGAATAATTAATCCAAACACAGACAGACAATAAAGAAGATTCACATTCAACTTAAATGATTTCTCAAATATTATCATAGGCATTAAGTGTAATATTTACACAAATATTTTCGTTTCTTTGTCACTCCATTGCACGGTACCCAAAATCGTGAGGGACCATAAAGCTGGTGTTCGTCTAGTAATATTATTATTACTTATATATCAAATCTGTCGTGTGAACTAGACGAAAGACTTTTACATTGTATCGGATGATACAGAAGGGATACTAAGCTTTGAACCTGCGCTTCTCCAGGACATTTGTAATCATTATAAATGATGGCAGAATTACGATGTTTTAATGAAAAAAATGTAATTCACAAACCGGCTTGCTATTTAGCCATCAATATGTATTTGCGACGCTCCGTCTGTATTATTTATTTTTCTAAGTTACGACAAAAATATTTTTTTTATGCCACTCAGTTGTGGTAAATAAAACTGAGTATGGCAACATTATTTTACGTTACGCTATTCAATTTAAATATTATGATCGACTGGCCCATTATCATATCGTCCGTCATTTAATTTATAAATTGATTTCGTGAAGATAGAAGAAGGTATACTTCTGTTTTTTTCTGTGAATAGGAGTTACTGGAGTACATCAACATATTCGCAGGTAAGAAAACTACAAGTGCTTGTGTTGTGTTTCAATTTGGTGCCTGATTGCATGTCTTGTTGTGGAGTCGGCATTCGAAATTGGGATATCTGTGTGTGTATATATTACATAATTAGGTACTTTAGTTATAATTCCATAGATTTTTCTCTTTTTTCCTTTACTTTGTACCTATAAAACAAATAGCTTAAGGTAGTAGACTACATTCTGGATGTTTGTATTTGTTAGAGCATCATCATGCAAAATCTAATGAATGAATGTTTATGTGGGTTTTATTGATAAGTAGTTTAAAGATAGTTATCAATCAAAAGAATGGCAATGAAAAAAAGGTTGAAAAAAGGGATTATCATTTTGAATACTTTCAATAATTATATACCTATATTATACTGCAATTTAGAAACACTATTTACCATCATATTAGAATAAGAGCTAAGATTTTTTTTATTGTCAGTTATTGGTTTGAGATGCGGGATGACAGACAAGTATGCAGATTTTTTTTTCCAAAAATAATATGATTTCTTTTGTAGTGAAGACACTCCAGACTATGTTGATAACATACAGTACAGACTTAGGGTACCTACCTACTACTTTTTTATTCATATAGGTAAATTAACCAATTTATGGATTATGATTTACAATCCATTTAGGTACAATGGCAGATCAGAGTACTTTTCTTCCAAATTCATTTTTCTCATTAAGTAGGTCCCTTTATTATCCTCTAAGAAACATTCTAATCCCATTTAATTAAAATCCTAGTTAATCAGCTAAATTAAACACCTAAGTCTACTTTCTTATTTCACAGTGTGTATATTTTATGTACTTAATTTCTTAAATATTTTTAGGTGACTCAACAGTAAGTGAAGAGAACCATACAAATATTAGAAAGTACAGACCCAGAGCCATGGCGAAATGTGAAGAGATACTGGAACAGCACAGTATGTTCCTGTCTTTGCTAGTCTATTATGAAAAGGGAACATTAATGGATTACTTTAAGAGATTTTTAATATTGTAATCTTCTTCCAGATTCACCCTTCCACTGGAGGATTATAAGATATTATAAGTACTCTGATAATACTGCTGGTGTGACAAATATGACCAGTGTATAATATAAAAATTTAATAAAAATGATATCGCTAAAGCAAGTGCAACCACAGATGTTACAATAAAAAAAAATCCAAGTCATCATATCAATTTGGCACCATTAATGGTGAGTACTTAACTAATCATACTTCTATACTATAAATGTGAAAGTGTGTTCATTTGAAAGTTTGAGACTCACACAGGAATGGCTGAAAGGATTTGAAGGAAATTTAGTACAGAGGTAGGTTAATTATTTGCATGAATTTTAGAGAAAAACAATAACCACCATTAGGATGATTACAATGAAATGTCAAACATATTTTCTAGCCTTCATATGCAAATATAAAACCATACTAATTTATATAAAAAATAAATAAATATGGATCTAAAATATAACAATGTTAACAAAAGGCAATTAAAACATGACCCTCATAATGTCAGGATTTCAAAGAACGTTTCTTCTGAAAAATTAATTCATTTCAGCACCTATCAGAAGAAAAGTGCTTTGTAATGTCATGGTAAATAGGCATTATTTTTTATAAATTTGAATGTAAACCAAGAAAACCACTAGCGCATCCTCGAAACTTCATGCGTTCTTTATTAAATATCTGTATTTGGTTTCAGAAAATAATGAAGTGTATGTGTATCTTCTTCCACTGCCTTACATCATAAACATTCCACTGGTACGGAGGAAGGATGCTTGGAAGCCTTCTCGAACTGAATTCCGTTATGGATTTGTAATGCACACGCCCACTGACACTGAAGTCCGGCCCATGCTTCCTGAGCGTCGCAACAAACTCTCAAACCTCGGGGTAACTTTTTAACCACTTGCAATATACTGCGGTGACACTGTTGATAACATCACGAAAGCATACGCAGTGTGTGAACATGTTTTGTACTAATTTCGCTCCTCGATGAGGGCAGTGGACGTAGCATTCAAGATATTTCATGCCACAAGGGCACAGTACCCGCAACAATCTTATAACGTATGGCTTTAAGCTAAAATTTGCATTTTACAGTTTACACACACAATTCGATCGCCAATCAGCGTCATTGAAACAAATCCTAGTAGACTTATGTCTAAATTTATAGACGTTGTATATCTTTATTAAACGTCATATAGTACTACGCAAAGCAAAACTCTTGTGCCCAATATTATATGACGTTTGATAAAGTTATATAACATCCATAATTTTGGGGTTTGGATTTAAAGATAAAATCACGTAAACTTAATTAATTAGTAAATCTATCATGTTATATTCAATCCTTGGAGTATAATTGTGGTGTAACTGGATGTTCTCGGCATTTTGATGATCGTAAGTTCTATAGAGAAGATGTAAATTCACATCATGTTGAAGATGTACTAAATGTATCTATTGATTTTCTGAGAAACTGATAGTGAACCTGAGATTTGTAATTTAGAAAATAGCATTAATGCTCTATCTATCAGCATGCGAAATGGGGTGTTTCCATGTATCGGGGCCTTCTGCGCTTGAACTATTCAATCGTAATACGCGCACTACACACTACTACATACAATTTTAATCAATAATTATCAGTTTAATCACTTTCCCCTCTCCCCGTTGTTAATTTAAGTACCGCAAATGCTCTAACTTTGCCTGGATTTTAAGTTTATTTTTGTCAAAATCCAGGCAAAGTTAGAGAATTTTGTATTTATTGAGCACTTTAAATAACAGTGGGGACAGTGATTAAACTTGTGTGTTCGCGTTTACCGTTTAATCGTTCTAGCTCGAAAGGCCCCGATACATGGAAACACCCCATTTTGCATGCTGATAGAAGTTTTAAGTTGTAATAATGGTATACCTAATACTTATGCACATTGTGCCTACCTAGGTTTACAATGTAACTAGTGATTAAGTGACTAAATTATACCGTTCCTGTCTTAATTGTCCTGGTGTGTATTTTAATGAATAAAATTGGTATTTTATATTATTTTATTGATCTCTTTTCTTTTTCGTATCTCCATAAAACCCCTTTACAGATTTAATATGTTTAGTTGTACTTGCCTACTGGTTTATAGGGTCAATATTGCATTTTATTGTGTGTCAGGTAAATGTATACCTTATTGTGTATACTTTAATGTCCCTTTTAGATATTCCGATAGGTTAGGCTAAGTATATTATCTAAGCTGTTTTAAGTTGTTCTAGTAATACTGGCTTACATTATAATTTGTTTATTACAGGGTGTTGATTTTGTCATCCATCCACTCATGTAATTGAATATTTATGTAACTAAACAATTTTCCCATAGAAACCAATGTTGCCAATTACCATAAAGTTGTTTAGTTGCATGAACTAGTACACATACTTGACTGTCTGGGATGACTCAGTCTATTCAGACTTGGTGGAAAACTGCTCGAGTATCTTTAAACTGTATCGGAATTGGGATAGGTTTTATAAGAGTTTAATAGAAGTGAAAAAAATACTCTAGCAATTTTCCGCCCAGTCTGAATTGACCCTGAGTGATTTTTAATTTCCAGAATAACAGGACTATCAGAATCACCTGATTTGAAGTTGTAACAAGACCAGAACTTTCTGGATACCCTGTTATAACTTCGAATAAGGAATTTGCGATGATTTTTCAGTAAAACAGCCTAAACTATCAGGAATATCCCAAAAAGAGGACGGTAAAATACCGTTAAGGTGGAAGCGCAAGGTCAGGGCGCGAAATTCAAAATGTCAATGGTTTTTATATTTTTACGAAAAATTTGGACATCTTTACGATGTAATTTAGTTTTTTGCGATATCAGCATTCTGCTTTGGATGTCTCGATGTATTAAGTTTGCTTTAGGTATTTTTTAAGCAAACTTAATACATCGAGACATCCAAAGCAGAATGCTGATATCGCAAAAAACTAAATTACATCGTAAAGATGTCCAAATTTTTCGTAAAAATATAAAAACCATTGACATTTTGAATTTCGCGCCCTGACCTTGCGCTTCCCCCTTAATATATCAAGAAAGCATTCAGATTTGACATGACAGTACTGGTGATTTAAAGGTAGAAGAGTTCATATTTATCCTTACAATACCAACAAAGTATAGGATAGGTCATTGAATTTTAGCGAGTCTATAATGATAAAATGTGAGGAAGTTCTATAAAACTACCATGACATAAGCGAACAATATTCACAAGATTCACTGCGTGTTATTAGGAAATTACCATTTATTACCGTGATGTTCACACCAAGTCATAGTTCAAATAATTATAACTTACCATTACTTCTACAGTCTTTATCAGACCTATAACGATTTCTCGTAATTATTGTTACAAGTATTCAGAGAGCCGGTCACGATAATTTTTTAGGACGAACACAACTATGCAGCACTCTTTATCGTTCCCAGCCTGATTTGTTGCCATGTTCCGCGAGCTCGTCATGACTTTGAGTCGTTACGCGTCACAACAATACTTTAGTGCACGGCACTTCGTAATATCGTGAAGTTGACTGATGTTTATTGGTGAAGCCAATTCATGTTAAATTGTTATTATTTACGCACAAAATGTCCGTAAGAACTCTTGTCCCGTTTTTAACAGGAATACGGATAAAAGTTGCAGAATACCTTATAAATTATTCGTAATCATGAAAGTCATTTTTCTCAGTGGAGTTACCCTCGATTAAAAAGTATGTCCCTATGTCATTTTCTGACCCCTAAACTACCACTACCTATGCAAACAATCATGTCGATCCTTTGCTCTATGAAAAATTAAAACAAATCTATCCCACGGGAACCATACATTTTACCGGGATAAAAAGTAGCCTATGTGCTATTCCAGACTATAATCTATGTCTGTGCCAAATTAAATCCAGATCCGTTCAGCCGTTCTGGCGTGATTGAGTAACAAACATCCATCCATGCATCCAAACATTCACATTTATTATATTAGTGTGATTCAATACTATGCTACATTCCAGCCTTAGCATAATTCGATCGAGAATCCTATTAGTGCGTTTCTCATGAGGTCAAATTGCGTTAGTGATTTTGTATTATCATATAAACTAGTTTTCCAGTTTCACTACGGTACAGACTCGATGAGTCGCCTTTTATAATCAATTTGGTATCAGAATGCGTAGAGCCCAACTTAGTATTTAGTTCATAAGCAACCAAGTTAGGAACTTAATCCAATTGTATAACAAAGGAATCATCTTTTCTAAATGAGAGACTGCTCATTACCTCAGAGGATTTATAACGTATCATTATAATTCCACAGAACGTGGATTCATATTAAGTAGGGATAACATTGGGCGAATACATGGTGCATGTTACAGGTCCGGTTGCTTGATCCGGACGAAATGAAGCAACCATATCTATTTCTTAGAGGATAAGCGGTCAATCGCTTTAGGCTCTTCTGTAACAAAGGAAAATCAATCAAAGGTTCGGTTATAACACAGTGGAATTGTACTGACTCTACATGGCCATATAAAAACAATTTATCTAATGACAACAAAATAAATACTTTTAGCCACTACCTACTAATACACTTTGTTGTTTTATAGGTAATATTTTTGAATAGTACCTATTTGACTATTTATTAAATATGACCCAAGAAATTTAATCTTCCTGCTTCCACCACTTGATATAAATACAAAGACTTGTGTGTAATTTTCCACATTTCCTCATTTTCAGGACTTTCTCAAAGGCCGGCGCGCTGTGAACCGGAAAAGACATGTAATTCAATAGTATTATATATAGAAGCTCATATAATAAGTCTGTATAAAAGCAAATAAACACTAAAAGAAAATAAAAAGTTGTATACTACTAT
This sequence comes from Pheosia tremula, assembly GCA_905333125.1. NCBI lineage: Eukaryota > Metazoa > Arthropoda > Insecta > Lepidoptera > Notodontidae > Pheosia > Pheosia tremula. Next base: position 3,695,973 of record HG995404.1, on the reverse strand, counting down.
GACCTAGACCTTTTAATAAGGTCTACCTTATAAAAGTGTCCCACTGTTTGGCACGGGTTACTCTCAATGCGAGAGGGCCATAGAAAATAAATGAATTTGTCAAAAGTTTTTCATCATACCAATAAATTGGATGCCTGCTTTAATTTTCTATTTACAAGGTAGTAAAATAACTCAGTACACTTATTATATAATTGAAAAAGCTACCATAGAAATGACTATTTCGGTAATTTAAGATTAGCGTAATTTAAGAATGATTTTATACAATCAAAATATTTTATTATCCCCAAATTTATTGACGTTTGATAATTTTATCAAACCGGTCATAGTACTGCGCACAAACGTTTTGTTTTGCGTCGTACTATATGACATTTGATAAAGTTATAAAACGTCTATAAATTCGAGGGTGTATATATAATCGTCAGTTATTTCAACCGTTCAACGTTCTGCCATAAGCTATTTTGACCTGGATGTGCACTATATACAAATACACAAGGCTTTCATCAAGTCTGGAACAACAAATAGGTAAATATTAAATAAGCTTATGATTCTTTAAAGATAATAATATCGTCAGACAAACACACCAACTATACGGTCCCACACTAAACAACGCTTATATTATGGGTACCGCATGTACAATGGACTGAGAGCGAACTCAATATATATATTACTTATATACATATTTAAGATCACATGACTCGGGTGCAAACATTCGTAGCCATCACACAAAGTTATTCCCTCCCAGGATTCGTACCCGGAACCCTCGGAACAGAAAGCAGGGTCACAAACAAATGCGACAATCTTCAAGTCAAGTCAAGTCTTTAGGTATCTACTTATATTTATATGATACATTATCCAAACTCAAGCCGTGAAGACGGACGGACAAACAATCAAGTTTGTCGTTGACATTAATGCTCTCATAGCATGTCCAGTCACGATCGGTCTAGCTTCGATCCGAGATTAGTCGCCAAATTGGACTTATTTAATACTTATATGGCTACATACTTATTATAAGCAATTAGCTACGTCGTCGTTCACTTAATTGCCAATTCACGTGGCGTACATGTTTATATGTACTTATATACGTAAAGCTTGTTTAATTATAATAATACCAACCCTTTTTAATGTAATAATCGTTACCGAGGCAAGCGCTCTACCAACTTGGCTATCACTACAATATTGTTTAATTACAGTGGAGGCATTTTTGTGTACATAATTTTATTTTTATTTTTTATTTTATTTCTCAATGTCCTAGTAATAAGTATTTTTTAGTTCCTTGTACATAACTATTATTACAGCTAAATAACAAATGATTATCTGAAGTTATGTTATACAGACTTTAATGAACATCATCAATTCACTTTCTGAAGCATTGTAATCGACTTCAGTGAGCAAGCAGCCTATTCACAGTGTATTTCCAACAACAAAAAAGGCGGCAATATTTATTAAAATCCCAAAATGAATAAGTTCCAGAGAGGTTGGCGAGCCGCCAGCGGGAAACAGGCGAGTGCTGAGGTATCTACAATCTGTGTTTATAATTAACAACATTTTTTTTGTTAAAAACGACAAGAACCTTCTAAAAAACTTTTCAACTGTAAGTTTCCAATTTATGAACATACATGTTTTGGGTATGTTAAAGTACCTATAAGAATGATATTAATATGTTATACGGTAAAGCAAAATGAATCTAATAAAGTAGCATTATTTTACAAGTCAACATTCAGATTCAATTAATTTGAATGTTAATTAAATGATATAAGTGAACACATTGTCTAAATATCGAATCAAATTAACCTTTGAAGCGGCCAAAATCAGTAAACAAGACCTAACATTTAAATTAACGAAAACATCGTGACTATTCTTACAGGACTTTACTTCGAATATTCATTGTGGCAACCTTAATGCCATCGCGCAGTAATGGTTTGCATTTCCGACAATGAGGACGTTGGTAATGGTTCAGCCACACCTGTAGCTTAGTGCACTAATTAGTCCCTTAATAATGTCACTAAGCAGATGTTGCCAACAGTTTAACACATTAAATGACTATCGTCATTACTAATGACGTTCTATATGAGGTAATCTAGCCAAGCATTTAACGTGGAAATTTTTAATACCTTAATCAAGGCGTATATTGGCATTAACATTAATCCAGATGTGGCCGAACCATAATAAATGAAGAGAGGCCTACTACAAACGTTAAATGCCAGAAATGTGTTTGTCCTTTTTGTGTTTTGATTTGCCTTCGCCACAGAAAATAACCACGAAAATGAATTAAGAACCAAAGTTGATAAAACAAAGTACAACGATTTGTTATTTATAATGGTTATAGTTTTAATTGCGTATTTGTATACGCAATGAAAACTTATACATTAAATTGCATACATACATTAGTTCCTACTACTTCTGTACTGTACTATTTCTTCTGTAAGTAACAACAATAACTTATGTTATCCTTTGTATACAGGATTAATCAAAAAGGGTATCTAAACTTAGCCTTAATTCTGCGGTTTTTTAACTCATAGATAATCATTATGTGAACTAAGAATTACGATTTAAAAATCGATCTTGTTCCCAAAAAAAATTGTAATTTCTTGTGACTAATTAAAAAAATAATTGAGGTTATAATAATTTCAGGTTGTTGCTATCAAACTTTAAGCAGGCGCAGCGCTGCAACATTGACTTTAATTTTTTTTCGTGAGATCCTATGTTTTTTTCTAAAATAAAAGTAGCCTATGTTACTCCTTGTTACATCAGCTATCTGCCAGTGAAAGTCCCGTCAAAATCGGTCCAGCCATTTCAGAGATTACCCGGAACAAACAGACAGACAGACAGACAGACAGACAGATGGACAGACAGACAGACAATAATTGTCAAAATGTTGTTTTGGTATAGGTACCGTGTAAACATCCAAATGCACTTAGTAAAAAGCGGTTATTTTAATATTACAAACAGGCACTCCAATTTTATTTATATGTATAGACTAGCTGTTGCCCGCGACTTCGTCCGCGTGGTATTTAACAACGTCTCAACCGTTGGCAACAGCCTGCTCGCGTTCTGATCCCGCGGGACGCATTGCAGATTGTTGCTATCAAACTTTAAGCAGGCGCAGCGCTGCAACATTGGCTTTAATTTTTTTTCGAGAGATCCAATTTTTTTTTCTAAAATAAAAGTAGCCTAAGTTACTCCTTGTTACATCAGCTATCTGCCAGTGAAATTCCCGTCAAAATCGGTCCAGCCATTTCAGAGATTACCCGGAACAAACAGACAGACAGACAGACAGACAGACAGACAGACGGACAGACAGACAGACGGATAGACAGACAGACAGACAGACAAAAAATGTAAAAAATGTTGTTTCGGTATAGGTAACGTGTATACATCCAAATGCACTTAGTAAAAAGCGGTTATTTTAAAATTACAAACAGACACTCCAATTTTATTTATATGTATAGATAGCGCAGCTCTAAGGTTTAGCATAACATACCATAACTACGCACCTGTCTATAAGGTTCAATTAGCGAAACTATATAAAATTCATGTAAATGTACTTAAATATGCTAAATTACTAAACCACAACACCCTAAATTTAACTTTTACATTAACCTCAATTTAACACGCAAAACAAATAAAAAAACCTCAAGAAATAAATCCTTCCTCGCGGTTTGTTCTTCTGCGTAACTCTGCGTTGGCGTTGCGAATGTCAATGGAAATGAAAGTAATTTCAGCGAAAAGCTGAAAACGTTTTCGCAAAAACCACGGCTGTGTTCAACGAGGCCGCGTGGGAAAACTATTGCCGAATAAATAAGTGATTTAACGGCGCCGGTTTAACGGCGAAAACCTAGATTTTTACACGACCGACGCTGGTGTTACATTCCACAATCATTTTATTAATATTTCAACGGTTATTTAAATGTAAATTTCAAGAAACCCGAACGATTATTCTTTGTACTTTGCGTTTAAAAGTACTTACTTGTTATCTATTTCTAATATTTTACCTAAGTTTTAATCATTATTAATCAACGCTAATTATATGGTTATCTGATGACGAGTAAAATGAGCCATCGAAATAAGTTAATAATATTATTATAATGATAACAGGAAGAGTAGGATGGTCTTTAATTTTCCGGGACGATGCAGACAGTGCTTATGTTGATAACTGCGGCTATGAAACCAACATTCTACAATTCTACATGGAAGCACGGAACAGCGCACCTAACTGCCACTGTCAGAATCAGTAGCAGTGGGATTCCTATGGTCTGAAATTCTAAATAGGTAGGTATTTATTTTAAATACCGAACTAGGGTAGTAATAGTTGTGGTTTATATAGCTCAATTATTTATTTTTGAACCTACACGAGCTACGATAGATTTGTCATCGTCATCTATCTAATCAGTGCTACGAAACGTAGCACCGGCATCACCTGCGTAGTCAGCCGGGAGGCACGTAGCTCCCATACTATGAATACATTTAAAAACACTAGTGGGAGCAAATATCGCTTGAGACTTCACTTTTATTCACGTGCCACTCTTCAATGATTTATTTTTATGAAAACTATTCTACCTATTAAAACAAGAGACGTTGTGCGGGAGAAGAATATTTTCTCATAATCAGTGAAGCTAATTACTAACATACTTCAGTAGGTAAGTACTCAGCATCTTTTTTTTTTTCACAATGTAAATATAAGTCCATTATCAAATAACTTATAAATTGTCATACCGAGTGCTGTTGTAATTTAAAACACATTTGCTCATATTATTTTGATATTTTATCTGTTTCAATTTCCTCTGGAGCATATTGGCTATAATAAAGCCGTTTAAACTCTGCTGGGAGAGTCAGTAATGGTAACAGGAATCACAGACGGCAAACTTTACAGTTGAATGAAAATGTTAATTACTAGCATTCACCAATTTCAGCCAGATTGAAGACGAGTATAAAATTGTCTACTAATTTCGCGCGGAATGCTGTCTACCTAGCTGCGGGTAGGTAATACAAACAGATATGGTAATAAATATATGGTTCACATTGTTAATTGTGTGAATTATTTAGGAATCTTAATACCGGCACTAGCCTACGAGACACACACACACAAGCACACACACACATTTGTAGCATAGTAATTGTAAATATTGGCCACATTTCTACGAGCAAAAAATGCAAGCTCTACGAAGGAAGTCAACCATTGACCCAAAACCCAGGGATCATTCTCCATCTAATAATTCACCTCAATTTCAGCGCCGTTCACGACTAGGCGATAAAATCTCCCGCGGCACTAAATCTCGTGTATAGCTGGCATAAGGACTTCCTGTACGATAGGTACTATAGATCGTGCACAGGAAACCAAGATTTAGCTTATTTAAGGAAAATTAACGTTCACATATTCATTATAAGTTTTTTGTAACAAAAACAAACCAAAGACTATCAAATTATATTACAGAAAATATACAAGTATAGCTTCTGAGTCTAATAGAAACTGTCTAAGCTCCTTTCAAAGTCGCAAGCAGTAGGTTTCAAAAGATGTTGCCAGCTTTGATGTTCTATCAGAACATTAATTTTCATATAAAATATTATCTAGAGGTATTATTATATATATATAATTATAGGGAGTATTTAGGGTATGTATAGGTAGGTATGTATATTTATTTAAGGTATGTAAGTTACCTATATATAGGTTAAGACTAGCGTTACCAGTATTTGCGTTATAATTGCTTTCAGATCGTACTATTCGTATCACTTAACGCTGCGACATTAATACAAATTTGTGATTTGAAAGCAAGCATTGCACGATTATTTCTATTGCTAATCTATTGCAAGTCATGTAATCAGCCTACGGGTGAAGTATCGCATACCCTGCTAGATATACCAGCTGGTCTATTGGTTTCCGGTTCGATTTCCGTCTGGGAAAATATTCAATTTGCCCGCTGCTGGATGTTACTGGAATTGCTTGCACAATTGTATGGTTCAATAGGAACAGATGAACATGTAGCGACCACTTCAACCACACCACAAGCCACACAAATGGTACTGTCAGACGCATTCAGAACAATAGACAATTGTCATCACAATCCTGAATCGCGCTATAAGAGTTTTCGGAGCAAGCAAGTTGGGGTCGAGTCACCTTCGTCCGTAGGAGATTTAAATACCCTCGAGATACCCTACACGTGACCCTGGGTGGTGCCAACTAGGTGACAACTCTACTGGTGGTAGGCTTCGGCCGTGGTTAGTCACCACCCACTGAACAAAGCGATGTCGCCAAGCGGCCTAGCCGTGTTCCGGCATGATGTTCGGTGTTGCGATTCATGGATGGCTGGTCAGATCAGCTGCGCTGCATGTGCCTAGTGAATGTAGCGTCTCGATCTACTGCCGCCTTCCTACCTAGGCAAGTATGCTCCATCGTAGATCTCATTATCACTTACCATCAGGGGAGATAGAGATCAATAAAAAAAGTAACATATATACAAGAGCCCGACAATAACCGTCGGGGCATAGCAGCCGCCCCGCCAGGCATACCACCCGCCTGCCTGGAAGATCTTCCCTTTTCCGCTGAAAACAAATTTAGGACATACAGTACTTGGTATCTATTATTCAACATTGTTTCATTCCCAACCCAAATAAAACCCATTACTTGAGAATAATCTTCATACTGCAATTTTAGATAAGTTGTCATTATTTCAGTTACTACCAATAATATTAAGTTACTGAAATCCAATATTATTCATCCTCTATGTCCCTAGACGAGTGAATCGTAATCTTATTGCGTACCTTGTATAAATATTACCCAATTACGTAAAATAAAGCCAGAGGAAAAAAATAAATCACACGACAACAGTGGTAACGAAAACATAAGATTCAATTCAATATGACTATGTTGTAACTAACACAAGATGTCTTTTCAATATTCTCGAATCGAAATATTAGGTTTGTTACTACGTGTTTATGTTTGCCTTCGAACAAACGTGTTAGTATTGCGTTTTACTATTCACATCTATACATCTATACATATAAATAAAATTGGAGTGTCTGTTTGTAATATTAAAATAACCGCTTTTTACTAAGTGCATTTGAATGTATACACGTTACCTATACCGAAACAACATTTTTTACAATTTTTGTCTGTCTGTCTGTCTATCTGTCTGTCTGTCTGTCTGTCTGTCTGTCTGTTTGTTCCGGGTAATCTCTGAAATGGCGGGACCGATTTTGACGGGAATTTCACTGGCAGATAGCTGATGTTACAAGGAGTAACTTAGGCTACTTTTATTTTAGAAAAAAAAAATTGGATCCCTCGAAAAAAAATTAAAACCAATGTTGCAGCGCTGCGCCTGATTAAAGTTTGATAGCAACAATCTGCAATGCGTCCCGCGGGATCAGAACGCGAGCAGGCTGTTGCCAACGGCTTAGTCTTTGTAAAATACCACGCGGACGAAGTCGCGGGCAACAGCTAGTCTACACATATAAATCAAATTGGAGTGTCTGTTTGTAATATTAAAGTAACCGCTTCTTACTAAATGCATTTGAATGTATACACGGTACCTATACCAAAACAACGTTTTTAATTTTTTTGTCTGTCTGTCCGTCTGTCTGTCTGTTTGTTCCGGGTAATCTCTGAAATGGCTGGACCGATTTTGACGGGACTTTCACTGCCAGATAGCTGATGTAACAAGGTGTAACTTAGGCTACTTTTATTTTAGAAAAAAACATAGGATCTCACGAAAAAAAATTCAAACCAATGTTGCAGCGTTGCGTTTGATAGCAACAACCTGAAATGCGTCCCGCGGGCTCTGAATCCGCGAGCAGGCTGTTGCCAACGGGTGTGTTTTTGTTAAATACCACGCGAACGAAGTCGCGGGTAACAGCTAGTTATAAGTATAACTAATAATAATTACGAATAAGAATAGTTAATACTAAGTAACATCGATAATAACAACGTATTGGTGAGCTCCAAACTAGAAAGTGTCTGTATTTTGGAGCTCGGTACACTTATTAAGGTACTATATACAGGCAGGGTCGTATTTGTGCATAGAGGTGTGTGTGTGTGTGTGTGTGTGTGAATGTACGTGTGTTGGTAGGTGTATTGTGATGTGTGTATCTAACTATCAGAACTTGGCCTAACACCCTCTTCGCTCTATATTCAGGAATTATGGAGGTTATACTCCAGTCGATTTGCGTTAAATTAACCATCTACTATTTTCTGTTCTGAATAAGGCATAAATTTAATCGTGACGTCGATATATTTTCACATATTATCTTAGCCGGCCATACCCTATGTTAAAGATTTGAACATAGGCTCTGACGATCGATGAGATGATTGAGATTGATAATGAAGGCATCGCAAATTGTTGACTGACTGACTCGTCCTTTAGAAAACTTCAAAACCATTTCAAAATAATTATTATTTTAGATTGGGAACTGGATACCATTAGGATTACATAACTTAAAGTTTAACTTGTTCTCCTTTGAAACGTTCCTTTAATAGAACCTTTGAAAACAATTCATTTCATTAGGCTTATTGTTAAGAGATTTTAAATTCTTGATTTTTCGTGTCAGTAAGCTTAATTCAATTAATCGCTTGAACTTTTTATCCTCTATAAAACTAAATTGGTCTTACAATCATGTTATCGAATCGTTCAAGTAAAATTTTAGGGCTATGTATTTTTTTCTGGTATATTTATCACAATGACGATATAGTTCCCGGTTTCACAAATTTCCGTAAAATTGTTTCAGCTTCGCAAGTTTCACAAAAGAATTTGTAATCTTCATGTAAAGTCACAATAATTTCTATAAGAATGTATTTCTTTTTAACCGACTTCAAAACGGAGGAGGTTCTCAATTCGGTTGTATTTTTTTTTTTATGTTTGTTACCTCATTATTTGCTCCCATTAAAATGAATGGTGATTGTTTGTGAGTGTTTATAATTGTTATATGGAATATAACTTGCGCTGTTTCAGGCACACATTAACATTGACACATACTACATTTATTTTTGCCTGTATTGCCTGTAAGAAATGTTATTTTTTATCATCACTTGTTGTCCTGGCAAACTTTGGCCATTCAAAAAGGCACTTTCAGTTTTTTTTTATTTCCAAATTTCCAGATAAAATAATCTTTCCCTGCAAACCTGATTCGGGCTATTAGATACGAACATTATAAAACTAAAATCTAACGAACATAATTTTATTTTTAGGGTTCCATACCAACGTGGTAAAAACGGAACCCTTACGATGCGACCATGTCTGTCTGTTTTTATATTAATACTAGCTGCGCCCCATGGTGTTACCCGCGATTAAAAAGTATGTCCTTTTCCGGGATATTGAATTTTTCCAGGATAAAAAGTAGCCTATGTGCTATTCCAGACTACAATCTATCTCTGTGCCAAATTTAATCCAGATCGGTTAAGCCATTCTGGCGTGATTGAGTAACAAATATCCATCTATCCATCCATCCAAGCTTTCACATTTATTATATTAGTGGGATTGTAAGGGTAGCCGGCGATACGTGTAATTGGTATACATCGAGTGTAGTATAGTAGTAATACAAGTTTTGATTTGATCGCACAACTTCATATTGCCAAGATGAAAAGAAAAATATTATATGTTGTTCTGTACCCCTGAGTGAACATACTGCTAACTAGTATTGTCACGAGATATATGCTACGTAGTCGTATAGATAAATACATACTGCATATAAACGGTTATTCAGAAAAGGTGCCTTAAACCTGAGCTTTCTTAGCGCAGGTTTGCAATCATTGCCTATGCGAAGTCAGAATTTGCATATGGCACATAAAAAAAAAAAAAACTCAACTGTCATTTTGTTGGAAACTTTTTTTTAATCGACATATCGAATTTCTGACTTAACATAGGGTTTACAAATGCACTATAAAGGCTCAGGTTTCAGGCTTAGTTACCCTTTCTGGATTAGCCTGTATATGTGTATGGTGAATAAATACTTTAGGTATAGTGTTCTATAGAGTAGGTACGCCTATAAAGGTGTGTGCTTCAAAGATGCAGAGTAGATTCCTTTGCGCGTGTTGTAAAGCGCAATGCTCTTCTAGGATTTATGTCGGTAAGTTCTGAAAGTGTAGTATCCCATCTTTATTTTAATTTCAATGTACACAGTATCTTTCAAAATATTAATGCTTTGGAGTAACTATCTACATGATACAATAGTGTGTTTCGTCGTGCCTTTGCCATGACTATTGCGGTAGGATTATATTTGTCTCCTAGGATCTTTTAGCTGCGATTTTAATAAAAGTCCATTGATTATCGTCCAGAGAAGGGTCCGTAGGTCCCGTCCATTGTAGCACCGGGAACGTTATAGTGGCACCGCCTAGCGCTAACAGCTAGTCCATCGGTACAAATCCTGAACGTCTTCGTGTTTGCTACTTAAACTGTTAGTTTCAATATTCAAGAGATGCTTTATGTGTATGTGATGTTTACTGGTGGTAGGCTTCGGCCGTGGCTAGTCACCACCCACTGAACAAAGCCATGTCGCCAAGCGGCCTAGCCGTGTTCCGGCATGATGTTCGGTGTTGCCATTCATGGATGGCGGGTCAGATCAGTTGCGCTGCATGTGCCTAGTGAATGTAGCGTCCCTTATCTACTGCCGCCTTCCTACCTAGGCAAGTATGCTCCATCGTAGATCTCATCGTCACTTACCATCAGGTGAGATCGAGATCAAATACTTGCCTATAATGTAATAATAATAATAATAACGTTTAAGTATTTTAACTAAACGATCGATACATTATCTCGACCCTTTTAAAATCTAAAAAAATATTCGCTCAACTTTTAAGGGCCACAGGATAAGGATATAAGAGTCAGTGTCGCGTTTCTTAAAGATATAAAAATATATATAATTTTCAGAATTAGATATACACATGACATTACAACATAAGTGAGATCAGAACATAGGCAGTCTGTGGTTTTCAAACTTGGTAGTCAGTTATACTTACTCGTATATAAGTTCTATATTTCTTTTTAAACGAGAATATATTTACTACGAGTATTGTCTACCTAAATAGAAGAAGAATTTCTGATCGTTATTAAAGCGTTTAGAAACTCAATGTCCCTCGGGTATCGCATTATGGGAAAATATTTCATATACCCTTGTCGATATTTTCCTATAAGAACGAGTTAATGTAGCGTGATCATGGAAATGTTCATGTCTTTATGTATTCCGTATAATTCGAATGGTTATGTGTTATAACTGTAGGTTCTACGGTTACTTTTAGATATTTTTTTTATTACATTTATTTTGTGAGTGCAACTCTACCTATCTATACTAATATTATAAATGTGAAAGTTCGGATGGATGGATGGATTTTTGGTACTGAATCACGCCAGAACGGCTGAACGGATCTGGATGAAATTTGGCACATAGATAGATTATAGTCTGGAATGGCACATAGGCTACTTTTTATCCCGGTGAAATGTATGGTGGGATAGAGTTGTTTTAATTTTTCATAGCGCAAAGGATCAAAATGATTTTTGCGCGGGTAACACCGCAGGGCGCTGCTAGTTTATAATAATTTTCAGTTTCCATTACGTATATAGGTATGTAAAGAGTATTAGCCCCCAACTCTATATCATTTTTCATCCATTGACGATGGCAATGTGCTTTTTATCTAAAAAAACTAAATAAATTTATTAAAACTTCTATAAATTTGAAGGTATGATATTGATCTTTAAAATCGTAACGTGTCCTTTTTTTTAGGAATATAGAATACGGTGAGTATCGTCCCGTAAGCCAAAGTTTGTTGGACTAGGAGCGCATAGAGATTTATCGTTATCAAAAGTACGGGTACATTTATTATGTAACGTTCGGTGATTAATAGTTCTTCTTGTGCCTTCGTTCAAACCTGATTGAAACATACAGAGACTGACAGAGAGTCGTATATCTACGAGTATATTTCAGTTCACTTACAAGGTTTTATAATAATATAATATCGCCGGATTAACACACTAAACACATACGGTCCACATTAAACAACGTTTGTATTGTATGTGACTGATCGCTCAAATATCAGATCAATCGTCAATTAAGATTTATGATGTCAAAGTGTAGCGTGTGTGCGCCTTGCATGGCAAGATACTGGAGCTTATTTTCTTGTAATAAACATGGTCTTTAAAATTAAAAGAGTTAAAAAAAATACTGTAAAAAAAGACAAGCCCGCTGAGTTTCTCGCCGGATTTTCTCAGTTGAGGTCGCGTTCCGATCTGGTTGTAGAGTTAAGAAAAAAGCCCCCGTAGGCCTATACGGAATAAATTATTTGAATTTGACTACTATGGGTACCGTACCATCGACTTGGGGTGATCCCAGTAAATAGTACTTATATAGATATATTAAACATCCATGCTCGTCGCAATAAGTCGTATATAAGCTAAGTACAAAAAATAATTTCATTTGTATTTATTTAATCCAGCAATTTGTATTTAATCCAGTTTGTATTTAACACCAAAAATATTTAAATGTTCCAATAGAACATTGCTTCCTTAAATTTTATACAATCCTATAAAATTATATATCCAAGCTTATTTTTTTGAGTCTCTAAGTAAACTTTGTGTGGCATTAGGCTTTGGCGTAAGGCAAATTTAGCGGAAAGCTTTATTTTTGCTATAGTAAAGTTTGTGTGGCGTAACTGTATGAAAATGAAAGGCAATTTTCGTGAAAAGCTAGAAACGTTTTCGCCAAATCCAGGGCTGTGTTTGAGCCGCGGCGACACTGTTCCGGCAATGGATTACTAATCCCCTTATCATAATAAAATCCACACAGAATTTAACAAAGACCTTGGGATCAAGTAATATCAAAATCTTTTCAATTTTGATGGCATAACACAAGACAAATTTAAGCGTTTACAGGTCTAATCTTACAAATGCAAGTAATAACGTTTTTGAATTGACAGCTGAGTGTTATTTTTTTTTCTTAAATATGGTACATAACTTAGTGGGCCAGCGCTTATTGAATGCATCGATGACGTCATGGCCCTGCATCTTTGCAGTAACATCACTGTGGCAATGAAAGTATAATAAAAGTGAATTGATTCATTATGAAACTCTTTGCACACTTCAACCGCTGAAATTATGGTTTCACAGCTATTACAGTAGGCGTTATAAGTCGGGCTTGATGTCACGGACCATTTGAAGGGAAATATAGTGTATTAGAGCCCAGACTCAGACAATAGGAGGTTAATTGAGCGCATAACAGCGCTAGTGCTTGCGTGCCCTTTAGAATTAGCGCTTTAGTAGGCACTTTCCAACAAAACCATCTTGAATTCATATTTAGAATCATTTTAGTAATAGGAATTATACCGCTTCAATTTTTTCTCAGTTCTATTGGTATAAAATGTTAAGCAAGAATATTTTGCTTTGGAGTTAGGAGTCGGCACTTGTATAGTTCGAATTTTGACGATCCTTTTACTTCATGGTTATTAATTATTTATTATCTTTCATATAAGCTATGGGATCATTTTTCATAAGTACCGTTATGCTAAAAATAAATTTTCGTGAAAAGTTTTAGCACTCACTAAATAGTTTCCATTCAGATTTTTCGACTTGCTGAACAATAATAATATCGCCAGATGAACACACCAACTATTCTGTATTCGATGGCACACAAAGCAAGGTTTGTATTAGGGCATCATACAATGGACTGGGGGCAAACCTAGTATATCAAAACTCGATAGAATTTACACATCCATGACTCGGGTACAAACATTCGTACTCATCACACAATGTTTGTCACTACCAGGATTCGAACCCGGGACCGTCTGCACAGAAAGAGGATGACTACTCACTGAATGTTTGTTAATATAGTAAGAATGTAAATTCCACACCAAATCAATTTATTTTTGTGAAAAACTTATATGACTGTAGTTTATCTACCATGCAACCATAGAGTTTCTTGACGGTTCTTCTCCATAGGAACTGGTGGTAAAGTAGTAGCTCAGCATTTTGTAACAGTAACAATTTTGACTATTCAGAAATAATGTACTTAATGGTTTACATGAATAAATATTTTGATTCTGATTCTAAAGAAATCAAACTTAGTCGGGCATTTGTATGTTTACTAATGGAGCGAGCGCTATCGGCCGAGCCTTTGTCTTACAGAGGCCGTTCCCGCTCCGATGAGCACGTATCTCATTTCTACAATGGAGAAATCACCTGCGTCACATCCTATTGACCAGTAGTCCAACTCCATACAATACTTTGTTAATGCAATCTAGCAAAGGTATTGTCGAAAACAAAATCACATGCCATGTTATTTGAAAAACCTTTTTAGTGTGTAAAACACAAAACGAATAAACATAATAATAATTAAATAAGATAAGAGCTGATTGTGGCAGGTGTCCGCTACCCTTCCAATATCTCAAGTCCATCCAAACCTCAATCCATAGTCCCAATCTTTCCATATTCCAGCAATAGTTCCTCCGCCTGCTGTATTCAATCCGCTGCTTATGCTATCATTTTCAGCAGTTGACCCCAGCAAGTAGCTAACATGACATTAAAATTCTCAAAAAGGGCCTCTACGTCTTGAACCCTTGTCCCCGCGTAAGCCTTCCAAAGATCCGGGTATAGCCCGTGTGCAGAGAGAAATTAAATAATAATATTTTAGGTTAGTATTATTAAAATTAATTTACATTTTAGTATACTTAATTATGGATATGTAAACACCTTAGGCCTTATAGAATGAAGAAATAATTAGTATGTTACAAATAAGTAACAAAACCTAACAGGGATCAATAAAACTTTAGAAAGGTATTTATTATGTTAGATTACATGTGTTTATTATAGCTTATTATTATGTTATTTTATACAGCTACTATACCGCTACTTCCTTCTTTTACTGGAACACACAATATTCCTTATAGCAAAGTTATATTACTGTTATCAATATTGCGCCTGCTCAGAATATAGTTGCAATTTATCTGCGTCTCAAGTTAGTATGTAAGGTGATTAATTGTAATGCGCGAGCCAATACCTACCAGCGTTAACTTAAATATCTATTGAATTGTGGATTAATAACTACTTTCAATTCTCAATTATACGCACCTTAATAGATAAATATGCTGGAATTAATCCTTTTTGTGAATTCTCGTAGGAGAATTAAGCACCCTCGAGATACCCTACACGTGACCCTGGGTGGTGCCAACCAGGTGACAACTCTACTGGTGGTAGGCTTCGGCCGTAGGCGGTGGTGACTAGCCAATCCTACGGCGGCTACGGCCAAGCCTACGGCTTTGGCTAGTCACCACCCACTGAACAAAGCCATGTCGCCAAGCGGCGCGGCCTAGCCGTGTTCCGGCTATGCTATGGCCGATATGATATTCGGTGTTGCCATTCATGGATGGCGGGTCAGATCAGTTGCGCTGCATGTGCCTAGTGAATGTAGCGACTCTATCTACTGCCGCCTTCCTACCTAGGCAAGTAGATCTCATCGTCACATACCATCAGGTGAGATCGAGATCAAACACTTGCCTATAATGTAATAAAAAAAAACTGGGTGATGAATTAAGTTTACTGAAGAAATAGTCATAGGTATACATTACATGGGACTACATGAAACTCTCTCTCGAAACACGCTTTCTACAAACGACTTAAACTCTATCATGCTGAAAAAGTATCTAGTGAGATAAAGACTCAGTGCCAAGGTTTTCATGAAATAAATCTCACTTCACATGTCAACCTGCCCGCAAACATTTATCCTGACAATAGATTTATCGACAATCGATCTAGCCCGGGCCGCTTTTATTAGTTTACGACCACTATAATAGGTGTTTAGAGCTCGTAAAATGTTCTATGCTATGAAAAAGACACATACGACACTGACCTTAGTGTGCGAGGGAATAAAATTAAATGGCTCGTAAAGGTGAGATCCGGACAAATGTGTCGGATGCTACTATATTTATAAATACAATTTTATACAAAATATCCTTCTTAGATACTTCACTTCTTACTCCTTGCCCGGCTATGATCATTTTCGCTTGAACCTTACAGCCACATTGCTGTAGCAAATCCCGCAGCAATAAGAGCAAAGCATTGGATGCGAAAATGAACTTAGGGTCCATGCATTATCGTCCCCGATTTTATCTACCTATGATCTACGAGTAGGTAGGTACGTATGTTCAATGTATATAGTACAAATTGTCACAGATAATAATGTACTCGTATTTACTACTACTTTAAGACTTTTGACGGTGTGAGAGCAAACTGAAAGTAAAGCACCATCACGCTCCGAAGTAATAGAGGGAAGAACCGCAGTGAGCCCACATTTCACGGATAGTATTTTGTTCCAATATATAAAAGGGGGCGAGCCTACTGTAATAACATCAGACATACTTACCTATTATTCCCTATAATGCGGGAGTGTTCGGGCCCAGTAGGCATGGTGAACTACACACATCTTTTGAAAGATTTCCATGTATCCTCACGGTGTTTGTCTTCACCATTCAGCATGAGTGATAATCATTAGTAATGAAACTTACATTCTCACTATCGCTAAATACCAAAAGTGCGAACCGTGGTTTGGATCTGCACAGCTTTTTATAGCCCGTGTTCAAACTTAGCTAGGCTATCACGGGAATTTTTATCTAGTTAATACTAATATGCAAATAATGCGCTTGTTGCTTGCATGTAACCCGTAGACCGGCTTATTTCAAGATTCTTGTTAAGTTAGGTATGTATATATTTAAAAGTTGTTTTCTTGTAGAGCTTGTTACCTCGTTACTTGTAAGAACAAGCTTAGAGAGATAATTCGGTCTATAAAAACTTACTTTGAAATGTGGAAATATGGAGAATAATACAAAAAAATATCTTGTGACACCCAGTTTCTATCCTTGGATATGAGGAAAGTTTGTAACGAGGGTCATCTTTTAAATAAGTGGGTAAAAGTAGGTTATTACTAGGCAGTGTGCGAATGTAGACCTTAAACTCGCTCTGTCTTGAAGCTATTGTTGAAAGCATAATGATATCTAATCATGTAACGCAGGGACATGTAGGCACTGTCGCTACTACGTTTATCGGAATAGGCAATACCTCTACCAGTAACCTTAGTGGTAACAAAGAAATGAAAGTAAGGTATCTGTAGTACATGCAGAGGGAAGACTGCATGTTACCTTGGAAGATACGCGTGAATATATGGCCGTAAATAACTCAATATATCCGCGGCATCTCCGAAAAGAAAAACAAGACGGGCGTTGTTTTGTGTCCGATTCCATTTGTTATTTATGTTTATGTCAGAACAGCTGGAACTATTTCACTCCAGCTTACGCCTCCTCATGGACAGGTGTCTTAATGTGTCTCCGTATAGGTACTTGGAATGGTAAAATGAGAGAAACATCCCTCACCCGAGGTAAATACTCGTGCTGCCCCGTCCGCTGTAATCATTTTATTACCCCGTCGTCGTGGTAAAGCCACGCTCATTGCTACTTCAAATTTGAAACTCCAGCTAGGTATATCGGTACCAAACACTAGTGTTTCTACGGATTTACCCATTGCTGATTCTTCTTCATCTTTCTTTACGAAATGAAATGCGATGAAATAAAATGGATATAAATATGGCCTCACCCGCAACTTAGCGGGTATTTTGCCAGTGTCAAGTAATTAATAGCAATATTAAATTCAATAAATACACATTATAAATAAAATAATGGATGTGACATGAAGATATGAAAATGGCGTGTCATTGCTGATTCTATTGTGTAGCGAAACCCCGAGCATAACTCTCTCCAATGTGTCATATGCGACTGTAAGCTTTTTTTATAAAGCCCACAGAGCCATATGTCATCACTTACCACACACACCGGCTGTAAACATTTGCCTTCAGACACTGAAGTAATTTGGACAGGAAGATTTTATATGATTTCCCGAACGCAGCTGATACAAAGATTGACCTACTTTACGAAGTTTTGTCTATCGATACAGTAAGTAACGGATATTATCATAGGAGGAAAATGTCAGTAATTAATGTCAGTTAGGTAATATCGTCCATTTTGCACAACTTCCACAGCATAATCAATCTTACATAGAACAAATATGAAGTAATATCGGCCGACTCAGATAAAATATAGGTGCCACATATTTTCAATACGATTTTTTTTTATTCTCAGTCTCCTTTGGAATAATAAATTATAACAAAAGCCCGTACGTAAGTACTTTCATACGTTCTAAATTTTCATACATCGTGAGCATCGCGACGCGTTATAGTTTGCGTCGCGACGCCTTATAGTAAGCGTCGCGATGCCTTATAGTAAGCGTTGTGACGCCTTATATTGAGCATCGCGACGCCTTATAGTAAGCGTCGCGATGCCATATAGTGAGTGTAGCAACGCTTTATAATATGCGTCGTGACGCTTTATATTAAGCATCGCGACATCGAATAGTAAGCGACGCGACGCCTTATAATAAGCGTCTTGCGCAACGCCCTATAGTAAACGTCTTTACGCCTCATGGTGAGCGCGTGCTAACATAAATTGAACCGAATAATTGGATCGGCTAGGGCTGAACCGATTAATGTTGGGTATTCGGCTCGGTTTAAAAAAACAGGTTCGTCACATATTTGTTATTTTTTTCTATTTGCGTTTGAAGTTTCATCTATTTCAGTTCGCAGTAGGTGATATTAATGCTCGTCTTAAAAAAATGCGCAACTTTGCATTCAGTCTGATAATAGGAGAGTAGTTTGTACTTAGACATTGACATTTCAGCAAAGCTTTTATCTTGTTGATTTCTTACATTTACGCGAATACTACACATTTAAATAAAACATTTTTTTACGAATTTTATCGCGTTTTTTTTGTTTTTACGTTCCCGACGTTTCGGCTGCTTTACAGCAACCATGGTCAACCACCTCAGTCCGCGTTCCAGCCGAAACGTCGGGAACGTAAAAAACTAAAATATATTTTTTTTTTAATGTTATCTTGATGTTTTGATTTTAACGTGAGCTTGATTTGTCGCTCATTCTAAAAGATTTTTTATTGGAGAAATCTCGTTTTTTAATTCATTGACATTACATAATCAAAATAGATCACCTTACAATACTTTACCAACAACAATTCGTTTGTCTACCTGAAAATTTAACAATGATATTAATATATTTTTTATTGTGACATTTCGTGATTTTTAGTCTATCTGTTAACTGTAACTAGGGTGTGTTTACATTGGCGAACAAGCCGATAATACGCTTCATATGTACAGTTACTTTATGACAGCTGTTTTGTGAGTGGGCTAAAGCCCTTACGGTATTATATTGAATAATAAGTACGTACATAGTTATGTTTCTGATGATATAGTAGTCCAACTTACAAAATGAGAAAATACACATAACAATAATTTTGGTATTAATGTACTAAAAATATATATTTTAAAATTGATTTTTCGACAGTTTACAGTATAAGAACACTATAAATCGTAATTTTATTCTAATGAGAGTATTAATAATTTAAGTAAAATATTAAATAAAAATTTTAAATTCATAGCGTGACGTCACATCACACCATTTGGACATTTAAATTTCAGTCTTTGTGTGTCTATATTGTTTTACATTAACGGTTACATCATTTTAGCGCCATAACAGCGTGTACGACATTTTAATGGAGTTTCTCAAAATTAAATTAAGAAACAATATTTTTAAAGGAAATACGATTTAAAGTATTTTCGACTTAGTGTGAATGACTATTAGGTTTGGATTTAAAAAGTTATTCTGATAAGATCGACCGCTCTTACACATCTCTTTGTATTCGCTACAACCACTATCTTATCAAATACACAGCCAAAAGCACTTTATACTCATTTATGCAGTCTACTCAATGTACTTACTTATACAGCTACCGAACGATTACCATACCTAAAAATGAGGGTTCAATGTTATCATCTGGATTTTCTAAGATCAAAATATTCAAATTGTATGCAAAGTTAACTTTGTAGATACCTACCTACTTAATGCTTTGCAATAATTAATTATAGGTAGGTAGTCCCTGTAAATGCAATGTGTACCTACGTAAATTCATTGTAGTTTTTATTACTAATGTCACGAAATGTAATGTAAACATTAAACATATTCAAGTCCTACAAAAGTACAATTTCATATAAAGAGATCCTTGAATTATTTCATTCATATGTTATTTAGTTGTTTACGTCTCGTCATTTTGGTATCATCATAAATAAATCGTTCCTTTTGAATTGTCGCATACTAAATAATAGCTGAAAATTAACAAAATCATGTCTTCATCATCACTCATCTTCATCATTTTTAATCTATATTTCATTTATGATAATCTTTTTTCAGGGGCGTGTTAGGGCTACAACGAAGAATGGCTGTATTATCTAGCTTGACACGGAATATAAAGACATATCAGAATTCAGGCAAGTGGAAACATGGCATTGTATTATAGTGACAAACACGGAATATAAATGCCAAAACACGTCCTTGATGCTATATAATGATGTATGTTTGCCTCAATCTCGCTGAAAGCATGACGGCAAATGAAATTCCCGTTTACCGTATGTTTTCTCTCCCTCTCTCTCTCTTTGCCGTAGTACACTAATTCGGTTTGATATCGCTATTGTAGACACCAACAATTTCATTCTCCTCATTATAATCTGAATTTCTTACTGATATTATTTCCTAATACTTTTTTTACAATACTCATAATTAGGAATAAGTATAACTTAAAAAATATACTCGGCGTTTGTACCATTTGCTCGATGTACACGAAGACAGTACGCAAGTGCCAAGATAGTTATGTCTATTCCGGACAGTGTTCACTTCGAACTTCGCGAGCTGTTTACACAATGACACTTTTCTTGCGATATTAAGTCGTGTAAACCTGGCATAATGTACGATGTAACTCCACGTAACACAAAATCCGACCGTTGGCCATTAAATATGAATTTATCTTTCTGTCCAAAATTTAAGTTAAAATGTCTCCCTAACGTAATTAATAGATTCTAGGTGACTAATAGGCAGTGCGTGCCAAAGATAACAACTTCGCGATGCTCGGCGACTTACACAACTATATCTATAGCCATAGGACAGTTAATCGCTTCGAATAAGTATACACATAAGTCTTCTTCACACCGGTATATAAATTTCAACAAGTTCTTTCTTCACAGTCGATCCATACGTTGAATCCTAAAGCCTTATCTAACAATGGACAACAATTACAACAGACTCGCTTAGAAACGTCACTATCGCACTGGGGCTGAACCACCATCACTTGAATTGAACCTTTCATTGGTTACACTTTAGTGTCTCAGGTGAGTCCGCCGATGTTGCAGTTCACATGGTACATGTAGGTGGCCAGCTCTTCGCCGGTGAGCTCGTCGTCGACCTCTCGAAGGCTAGAGTTGGAGATGCTTCGAGGGGAGTCGACGGAGTCGGAGGGCTCGTTGATCCGGAGCCGCCACGCTCGCGCCCAGCGACCATTGCCGCTCGGCGATTCGCTGATAGGCGGGTGATCTCGCCCGTTGTAGCACTGTCACACAAAGACACAAGTTGTAAGCCATAAAGTACGAGTAACTATGAATGATGGACTCTCTTCTTTTAAACCTATAACGTACTACCTATTGAAACGTACTAACTATTGAACATGCGATTCTTTAGCGCATTTGCAATAATTATTTATATTATGATGTCACAATTGCGATGAGAATTTAATTAAAAAACATCAGCGGTAAGTGGTAGTGGCTACTGGTGGTAGGCTTCGGCCGTGGATAGTCACCACCCACTGAACAAAGCCATGTCGCCAAGCGGCCTAGCCGTGTTCCGGCATGATGTTCGATGTTGCCATTCATGGATGGCGGGTCAGATCAGCTGCGCTGCATGTGCCTAGTGAATGTAGCGTCTCGATCTACTGCTGCCTTCCTACCTAGGCAAGTATGCTCCATCGTAGATCTCATCGTCACTTACCATCAGGTGAGATCGAGATCAAATGAGAGAACTTGCCTATAATGTAATAAAAAAAATAAAAAAAAAGTAATCAACTCGAATCCGATTCCGTACGTCAAGTATACTTTATATTCTACAAACTAAAGTTATAGACGTTCTATAACTTTATCGAACGTCGTAAATATAATAATATATAAATATATAAAAAATACGGGACATTATTATCGATACTCTGCAATTTTTTATTTTTTTGTCTAATTTAACTTTACTGTTAAATTTACTCCAATCTAGTATAATATAATATATTATCTACTACCTGTGATCCTACTTAAATTTGTCAAGGCAGAGCTTGTTCACAGATAAGTCAAGATTGAACGAAATTTCTGCGCTTTAGGCAGGCGAAAAAGTAAAAGAAAAGTTAAGATAAGGGTCTTATTTTGTTTAACTTATTAACCTTTAAGTTTTATAAGTTTGCTACAAACTCCCATTAGAGAACTTTACTTTCTGTCTCTACAATATCATTTTTTGAGTCTTTACTCTTTACATTGGTAAAGTATTACCAGAAAATTATTGATCAGTCAAAAAAAAACAAAATACTAAGCAATTTTTCGGATATATATAGAGTGAAATGACTTGCCATAAGCAATCGAGGGGTGCCTACGCCATTTTGTAGAGGTCAAAGCGATAAATTTTAACTACGTACGATGCCTATAACTCTACCACCCTCGAAGAACATTCAGTATTTGTCATAAAATATTAAAAGGCATCCTAACTCGTCGAAATATTGCTAAGAGATAACTTACATAATATTGTTAAAATACCAACATAGTATTATATAAGATCTAAACATAATTGTATAAAATATTTTAAAGGTGAGCTGGGAGTTTATAAATTATTACAAAAAATATATTACAAATTATAATAAATATACACTAGCTTACGAAAATTCTAATACCTTTATTTCTAGATAATGCTCGATAAAGTAGACCAAGCAATATTATAAATAGTATAATTATTGTTTAAGGTACTAAAAACAGGTCGATATACCTACTCTGAAATAGCCTATTTTGACTTACCTCCTGGCCTCCTGTTAGGCTAGTACGTTGTATACTTTTTTCATTCATTATCATGATCATGTTCGCCCGATGATTCAAACGACAAAGCAACACACAGGAATTTATACAGATCTGAATGGTAAGCAACAGTAGCAAACCACATAGTTACTGTTGCATACCATCCATAGCGTATCCATATGATATATTATACAATCTAATTCAAACCACTAGACCGCGTGATCTAGTACTATGGATTATATTTAGTAATCTTTATAGTTGGTGTACCATCACCACAAGCAGAGCATTAGTCCCACAGCCCACGAATCCCATTTATAATTGGATTTACGGCCTGACCTCACCTGCGCTCGAGGCGGCGCATCGCAAAGGTGCGTCGTGGCGGTGGAGAGGCGGCGCAGGCGCCGGGTGCTGTGCAGCCTGTCCGACGCGCACGCGCTGGCGCGTAGCCGCTGAGACGCCAAGAGCGCACTGTACGAACGCCCCATGCGCGGCCCGCCCCTACCGCACCACGTTGCTAGAGTCATCTGTAAATAAAATATAATATATTCATGAACAAGTAAACATGATTAATCGCGCAATGGAGAAAGCTATGCTCGAGCTGTCAAAATCCATAGACGAACTAAATTAACCGAAAGTGGCAGTGTACACCTCGTAGTATCAAGTAGATCCAGTTTGATCTTTAACGTATCCTAAAGAAATCCACGGAATTTCTGTTTGATAGCCCTTTAGTCAGAGTAGTCATCACGGGCCCTAAGAGGTTGTGTAGGTCAGACCCCCAAAAAACCAGTACAGACCCCAAAAAAGTGGACCGAAAACAACACGCGTCTGAGTGTAGTTGTGTGATGTAATTTGGCTGATAAATGTATAGTTGGATGGGCGTCATTGTAATCCTATACCGATCCTACCATCGCTGAGTCGATTTAAATCGAAGCGTAAAATGTTCGCGTAATGAATACGGCGAGCGTATAGACTAGGTATAGACCTATCTATATATCTATTCGGTTGCTAAAACCATATTTACTGATCATTCGATAATACTCCTACAATTCGATGGGATACTTTTCGTTTATGTAAATCTGAAAACCATGACGAAAATGAAATGTAACAAAAAATCTCTTCTCCAGTGTAAACGTCGTGAGATTGCGTCATATTATCTTATTCGTATCCTTTTGAATCCATAACCATGACCTACTTTTATTCGTGGCTCGGTTTAAGATGTTATCTATTACAGTCTCCAATAGGAAGGAAAGAAAACTTCCTCGAGCCTCCGCCGTATATACGTAAAAGAATAATCTAAGGCCAAACAAGTAAACATTTGCTGTTTGCTGCCAGTTCTTAATAGACTGCCGAAAGTTTAGGGAGCATTTACATAAAATTATTGTTGGGATTTATGAGCGACCTCTGACCGTGCGGCCGACTAGGAGGTCTGTTCCACCTCTTACATTTCCAAACTGTGAAGGCCCAGATTATAATATTTATGCAGTATACTTTACCGACGCAAGATATTCAAATAAATAACAAAATTATTTGAGTTGTTTGATCGGAATGAGCGTCCTGCTGATTATGAAATTCAGGGTTTGAATATCGTCATAGCCATACCGCTATTTATCTTTTGGTAATAAATTTTACAGCTCTAAGATGTGCTCGCTGTGGTACTCATAAAGGGGTTTGAGGTCATACACAAGGCTTGTCGTTTAATACAGTTTTGTTATAAATCTTTGACACGTATGATTTAATGGTTACAATAAATATCGTCTACATTTTAAAACATAAATATATATATGATAACATAAAAAAATATGATTTAATTCAAATTTCCTGTTCCACTATTTATGCTATGCCTATAGGCTATAATTATATATATAAATCGGTATTTTGAAAATCAATCATTACCTCAAGGTTAATTCGCCTCATCACAGAACTCGGTCCAACCCATGATATAAGTCAATTTGGAGGCAAAAAAATGTAGACTTGTCTACATTAATAACTTAGTCATTAATAGTGGATTATGACTAAAAAAAAATAGGTTGTTAATTAAAGAATATTTGCTAGTAATGATTTTTAAAATCTAAAGAGCTTAGGTATAATAGGAACCTAGACGACGGATGAATTATTACTTACAAAAAAAAACGTTGCGCAAAAAAGCACTAATCTCAAGTAATATTAGTGCTCATAAAAAACTGGATATCTTTTTTACATAAGTAGGTTAAGCACCTGTCTAACTTAATTTTAAAAATCATTGTCGAATTATATAGGTCATCCATATTAACATACACAGTGTTTACTGAATACATGTTGATCAAGAGACATATTATGTCCTGAACCTGCGTTTCTTCATCGCATTTGTAATCATAATTTAAAGTGATAACTTCGATATTTTCATTGTAAAAAAATAATTGTTCAAAACAAATGACAATAGGCTATTTGACTGTTTGAAAACCTATCTTAAATTGTTCATTCGTTTAATATGATTCTAACAATTAACTATATTGTAAAAACCAGTACTTTCCATAATATTCGATGATAATGATTAAATATATAAAAATACCGCCAAAACGCGGCCTCCGGGTCACGTGACCCTAGTGATGTCACATGAGTTTCTTTGAGAAAAGTTCAAACATTGCGATCAGATAATGTTTCAAAGGCTTCCTCTGTCGACGTACATAAAGTTACTCTCCATTTTATATAATGAGAATAATAGTTACTTACTAATAGCAAAAAATCACGATAAATTACTGAAAACACATTAAAATCCCAAATTAGTATCCCAAACTCGTATTGACAACCTGACACCTGCGAATAATATGTTAATAGCTCGTTGCCTGACACTGATTACGACGGTGTGACGTCACAACGCACCAACCAACAATCCAGAGCGTTTTTGATCACGTGACCGAACCAAAAAAAATATTAAATTTTATGATTTTAAATAAAATAATCCATATTTTTGCAGATCAATGAAGACTTATACTTATGAAAAGCTATAATCTTTAAGATGTCCACAATTTAAAACTTATTTTTCATACAGTCAAACGCCCTATTGTGATTTTGTTGGGAACTAAATTTATTTTTGAACTAGCTGTTGCCCGCGACTTCGTCCGCGTGGTATTTAACAAAGACTCAGCCGTTGGCAACAGCCTGCTCGCGTTCTGATCCCGCGGGACGCTTTGCAGATTGTTGCTATTAAACTTTAATCAGGCGCAGCGCTGCAACATTGGTTTTAATTTTTTTTCGAGAGATCCATTTTTTTATTCTAAAATAAAAGTAGCCTATGTTACTCCTTGTTACATCAGCTATCTGCCAGTGAAATTCCCGTCAAAATCGGTCCAGCCATTTCAGAGATTACCCGGAACAAACAGACAGACAGACAGACAGACAGACAGACAGACAGACGGACAGACAGACAGACAGACAGACAGACAGACAGACAAAAATTGTAAAAATGTTGTTTCGGTATAGGTAACGTGTATACATCCAAATGCACTTAGTAAAAAGCGGTTATTTTAATATTACAAACAGACACTCCAATTTTATTTATATGTATAGATTGGGAATTTTGATATTGTGCCTTCAAATAATAATTACAAATGCGCTAAAGAACAAGGCCACAGGTTCAAGGCTTATTATACCCTTTCATAATTACCTGTAAAGTCTTACTTAAAATATCTCTTCTGAAAACTTCTGAGTTTCTAGTCATAGAACCTACATAAGTTTGAATGTGCATGAGGCTTATTACATGTAGGATACACCAAAATGTATAGGAGCTTACAATGGCTTAACAAAGTATTTTTCAGAAAAAGTGCTTTGTAATGCCGTTGTAATTTTCCGTAACGTTGGGGTGTAATCCTATAAACATCAGAAAAAATGTGGATGCACTACAGTGCACCTTTGCCTACCCCTGCGAGGACTACAGGCGTGATGGTGTATACATAGACACCAAATTATTATATCGTAAAAAATATTTGGATCTCAAAAAGTTTTTCTAAATGAACCGGATATAGTCGCATCACTAGGGTTCTGCTTTTACCATTTTGGTACGGAACCCTAAACATCAAATTAGAACAGCACCTCAAGCACAATCCTTTTTACGTAGCGTTTCGGTATGTAAGTGTCCTCCATCCCTCTAACGCAACCGATTTTAAAAATATGTATGACAGTGACAGCTTGTTTTCTTGATGGCGTTAGAATTACATTAGGAGTTCCTGCTTACAGTACAGAAAACAAAAAATGCGGCATACGACAAGATTAGAGGTAAACTAATTACACGTCACTACAAAACATAGGTTTTGAGCCAATATTTCACCAGCATTGACAAAGTATACTTTGAAGATATAATTTAATGATTATATTTTAAAGATTGACGATGTATATTTAAACTTTAAGTTGGTAACAAGTTACAATAATAATAACGACTGCAAAAAGAGTCCGTAAAAACTGCCTATTAATATAAATATTTATATAAGTCACTCATATATTTTTTAAACCTATATTATAATTATCGACCGGTTCTCCACTGCTATGTAGTATGAAAATTAAAAACTTGTATAATAAACATTTATCATAACATGGCATATACTAACGTTATTTTTTACGACTAGGAATAAAAAAATCTAAATATAGCTCACGCGCCTTTATGCATATTATGATATCATTCACTAAAAATATATTTGTATAGGTATTTTCTAAGATCTATGTTCAAGACAACTGTCTTGGTTCAACTGAACCACAAAGTCTGCATTCTTTGACAACCTGATTATCCGAGTTGGTAGTGACCCTGCCTTCTGCGCTGTAGATCTCGGGTTAGAATCATGGTATGGACAAACTTTGAGTGATGAGTACGAAGTATGTACCCGAGTCATGACTGTTTAATGTCTACATAAGTATTATATACTGGGTTCCCCTGAATCCATTGTACGGTACCCATAATATAAGCTGGTTAGTGAGGATATTATATCCCAATTTTACATTCTTCCTTTCTGAATAAATTAATAAATAAAAGTAAAAATATTGTCTGGAGGTTCCACCGGTAGATACTTGATTAGGTAATTCATAACCTTGAATGTAAAATTATTACCAAGTGATTCCTTTCCAAACTGATCATATTAATAGAAACCATTACATTATCTAAATTCATAAATTATTACTAATATATTCAAATATTATTTTCATAAAAGTTAATTATATCATTGGTAACCTATAATCTATAATATAGATGTTAATTACACAAACTTATTTATCTTTGAGTAATTAACACACAGAAACGATCAACAATCAATGAAGAATGGGCTACATACAAATTACAAAATTATTAAAATATCCAATTCGAATTAAGATTATGAGTAATCTCCATGTATGGGGAACGTTTGATCCGCCGCGTGCATACCTATAGGGGAAATCCATTAAGGCTCTAACCAGAATGTTTAATATTTTTTTAATTTTTTTTTATTACATTATAGGCAAGTATTTGATCTCGATCTCACCTGATGGTAAGTGACGGTGAGATCTACGATGGGGCATACTTGCCTAGGTAGGAAGGCGGCAGTAGATCGAGACGCTACATTCACTAGGCACATGCAGCGCAACTGATCTGACCCGCTATCCATCAATGGCTACACCGAACATCATGCCGGAACACGGCTAGGCCGCTTGGCGACATGGCTTTGTTTAGTGGGTGGTGACTAACCACGGCCGAAGCCTACCAGTAGAGTTGGCACCACCCAGGGTCACGTGTAGGGTATCTCGAGGGTATTTAATTCTCCTACGGACGAAGGTGACTCGACCCCAGATAATAGGCCTCTGTTCTCAAGATTCCATTTTGATTTTGCATTATTTACCACAGTTTACATGTAAAATACAAGGAACCTGTAAAAACTCGTAATCCGCCTATCATTTAGAGGAGGAGGTCTGGATAAGTTCAGGGGCACCTACCGAATTAGTTTTTCAAATGTGAAAAATAATATATTATGCTCTATTGAAATAAAACTAATTTTACGGACTTTTACGGAGTTTATTTTATGTTTTTTACGTTCCCGTACTACACATTGAAATAAAATTAGTTTTATTTCAATGTGTGGTATTCGCGTAAATATAAGAAATCAATATTATAGAATATGATACTTACCTAAATATTTTCGATAAAAGACAATAGATATAACCATTTTGCACAAATGTGAATAATGTACAAAGCTCCTCGTGCATACAGATCAAAATAATATGTGAAGAATATAGGTATGTAAGAATGTGGGCTTCAAATAGGAATTTAATTTATATAAGCTCTTTTATTACGATTGAAGCCGTATTCCTGAATCATTAAAGTTGACTACAATTTGCTTTATGTCAATAACTTTTGTTCGCGGAAGACTGACGGAACTTGCGCTGTGGGTTTTCTCTTAAGAAGTAGTAAAAGTATTTTTTATAGCTTCGAAACCTGAATTCTAATTTAAAAATCACGCGCTGGAAGATAATAATATACATGTCTTTTGTATGCTACAAATGAATAACTCCCTACCCAGGAATTTTCTAATCATTTTTTTTTCAGTTAAAACCTAATCCCCATAATTACAAAACAGAATATTTGTTCATAAAGATAATTAAACATGATGGATGCTATATACTATGATGCTATTATAATAATAATATATAATTATTTTAAACTTGTAGACTCTTCGTGCTGCACGTCAAGTGTGAGCTAGCCGTTTACTTTATAGTCTACCGTATGTAGACATTTCGTATGGAGAATTGAAAAGCTCCTCTAGCGGACGGTATTTAAAACTTTCAATTCTCCATACAAAATGTCTTAATACGATAGACTATAAAGTATACGATTAGCTTACGAACAATGTCACACTCGAAGTACTGTTGAGCCTGACGCCTTTTGTGACCCGGTCTAAGAACATTGCGCGAAATGTTTATTGTTTGTTTGTCCCAGTTTTGCCAAAGCTACAACACTAATTTGCTCCCCAATTCCTCACAGATAGTTAAGTGTCTTGAATGAGGAAAAATCATTTGAAAACCTAATAAATACAAATGAGTTGACAAACTAATTTGTCAACAAAGAGAAATATCAACAATACCTATTAGACTAAAGTACCTTACTGATTTGTGTATGTATATTGTCTGCTATGACTACACAGCTTATATTATTATTATAAGTCATCTACTCATGCACATTATACCGAATTACTTCAAGTAAAATTCGACATTAAGAAAATTAGAGCCACAGTTGGCGATGCTGGCGTCTGGCTTAGTACAAATTTGCAAAACAACAAGAGTGAAATTGTCTTAGATGTTCTATATCGTATATAATAATTATTTTAATGCTTTGGCGTTAATTTATTTTGACACAAGGTATAGGATACCTAAAGCCACAATATTGAATTATGAT
Organism: Pheosia tremula; assembly: GCA_905333125.1. Lineage (NCBI taxonomy): Eukaryota > Metazoa > Arthropoda > Insecta > Lepidoptera > Notodontidae > Pheosia > Pheosia tremula. Next base: position 3,665,646 of record HG995404.1, on the reverse strand, counting down.
CAAAATTAAATACCCTTTGTGTGTATATTTGGCGCTAAGCATCCAATATTGTACGGCAACGCAACGCATAATCAATATGAAATATTCAACCTATGATCCGTATTTTATTATTTTCTGTAAAAATGCCTACTTATACTGCCAAGGACATTATCTACCAATAAAACGCTAGTAAAATCTCAATGTCTGTTCGAGTTAAACAACTGTATGGACTACAGCCTCACGAACTGTGCTATATGTTTTTATTCTTATTTGTATCTGATCATTATTCCAAAACAAACCCTCCGACGTATTCGTCGTTTCCATTTTATACTTGTATTATAATAGTAAATCTTTACAATACAATATCCTCAATGTTTTCTTAATATCTACAATGTGTTTAATTGGACAATAGATCTTGGAAGCATACATTCCTAATGCTTCCAAGATCTATGTTGTTATCCTGTATGTTGTATTCCTATATAATGTACACACGGACCTTCTGGACGCTTTCAGAGAGTTATTTGAACAAGTAAACCTATAACGTATAAGTAAATCTTAAAAACAGTTGGAACTGGTTTTGTTAATTACTTACCTTGAACGCATTTCTGAACTTGTTCGACATGATGTTATATAGAAACGGGTTGATGGCAGTCGATAGGAAGTAGAGCACTCCCGACAAAAATGTCAACACTTCATACACCTGTTGGAAAATAAAAGGTTAACTTTAAACCCTACATTTACGAAACTTTAGAGAATTTGTTTTTTCTATATCACTATTTTGAGACTAGACTAGTACTAGAAGTTAGATCCGCAGGCTAATTACGTATCTTGTTAACGATAGCAAAGCAATTGTTAAATATTTGCTTTTAAATTGCTTTGTATAACGGAGTGCAGTGACGTAATAGGTATGAATAGGTGATTCAAAAGGAAAACTGCGAGATATTTATTGCTATCGCCGGTTAAGGTACGAATCATGGGGCTGATCTCATTATGCTTGCGCCATACTGTCAGAGATAGACCACAGTATTGCTTGTTGTAAGACGCGAGATTTACTGAAGCACTAAAAATGCTTACCAGACAAAAAGTATCAGATGGGTGTTCCAAACTCTTCCCGTAGATCGCCAGCAGCCTCTGCACGTGGAACGGCGCCCAGCAAATGAAGAAGGACAGCGCCACAGCCACTGTGACCAATAAAACGCGATCACAACACAACGGCCTCACAAATCTTAATTCACGTTGAGGTAAGCCGACAAGGGACCGTAAATCGTATAGATTTATGACGACAAATCGAATTGTACGAGATTCTTAAAAATATTGAGTTGCTTTAGAATAACTGTCAGCGATTGTGTTGCGGTGGTTCGTTCTTTCGATTTATTAATCAATGGGTTTACAATGACAAGGAAAAGCTCGATAAAATTGAATTTACTTTATCGTGAGACAGTTATTTTTTTCGTAAACTTATTTTATGATTCAAAAGAGCACAAGAAATTAATAATAATGCCATCAAGTACATATATTATCGAACCGCATAGCTTCAATATATCTATACTAATATTATAAATGTGAAAGTTTGGATGGATGGATGGATGTTTGTTACTCTTTCACGCCAGAACGGCAAAACAGATCTGGATGAAATTTGGCACAGAGATAGATTATAGTCTGGAATAGCACAGTCTACTTTAATCCCGGTAAAATGTATAGTTCCCGTGGGATAGATATACTTTTAAATCGCGGGTAACACCGCGGGGCGCAGCTAGTTTGTTTATATATTGTTAATAGACCACTAATTGCATTCGGTTAAATGCTTCGGTTTAATGAAATTAAATCTGCATACAAGGTGTAACAATACTATAAGGTTTATGAAGATAACATTCCCAAACAAAAAAATCAAATAATTAGACATTTAAAAAAATACATCCTGTACTGAGCGCACGGCCAAACGCTACTTGTTCGCCTTGTTTAAAAAAAAGCAAATAGTATTCACACAATTGTTTTATACATAGATATAACTTACTAATTCATATGTTATCATATTTTACACCATTTTTGTTACAACTCATATATTGAAACTAACATTATTGCCTAAAGCTTAATAGTGCTAAACCTTTAGACCTGTTGGTTAAACCTGGTTTATTTTCGATTTGACAAAACACGAACATGTACCGGGACCCGCATTATATACCTCATAAAAAATGTCCATTGCAAAAGTAAGTTCCTGACAATATGTAGGCGCCTACTGCTTAATTAAAATACAGACACTGATTTAAGAATAATAACATATTATGGTATTCAATGTAAGCAAGGCTATCCACATTTTATTCCGTACTTAAAATATTTACGTACGTTAAAATACTCACTTAATCGTATTTTGTTTTGTTGTTTTTTTATCATAAACCTTGTTTTATACACATAGAATAACGTGTATCATATAAGTAGGTACATACAGTATGCTTCCTCCTTGGTGCTACCTATCTATACAGAATGATTCAAAAAGGATATTTAAGCCGTGAACCTGCGCCTGTGTAGCGCATTAGTAAACATTCACACACTCATGTGAAGATGTGTCGATTCTTAAAAGTTCATTTTGATCCCAATCAATTTAATTGTGACTTTTTAGGTATCAAAATTCAAAAGCGCCGGTTTATTACACTCTTTCTGAATAACCCTGTAAAGATCGTAGGCTATAATAGATAATGCGGTTCGGTTCGCACCTACTTATATACATTTAGTAGTGTATGACAAATAACAAAAATACAAAATAAATAAACAATTACTGGTCATCACTTCTTGTGAAAAATTATTCGGATTATATGGGGAATTTAAAGGTTTAAATACCGGCCGCTAAATGCGCTGTTCATTGTGCCATCTTCTTTGTCGTTGCCTCTAATGAGCATCGTGAACATATATGATTTGTCTCCATTTTCTTTTGTCCTGCGCCAGTTCAATAGATCGTTGTATACTTTTAATCCATCGTTTTGGAATTCGGCCCCTGGAGCGCTTCCCCTGCATCTGCCCACAACCAACTGCTCTCCAACTCATGCATATGATCGCATTCTTCCTCTTTTTTCTTTCATTACGAAATGAGATGCGATGAAATAGAATGAATATGAAAATCGCCTCACCCACAACTTAGCGGGTATTTTGCCGATTTCAAGTAATTAATAGAAATAAAACATTCAATAAATACACATTATAAATAAAATAATGGATGTGACATGATGATATGAAAGTGGCTAACCTAAAACAGTCCTACGTTCTCTTCAAAGACGGCAGTTTTCCAAGTATACGGTTAGCGTTCAAATAAACTCGCGCTCGAAGCTTTGATTGATAACTTATTTATCTGATTGATATATTATTGGTACCTTATTTCTTTACTATTTACATTTGACGCGAAAACAAATGTTTACATACAAATGATCTGTAATATTTTTTTATTGCCTTCATTTAGTAATTTTTTTATTCAGAATTGACTTTCCTCAGCCCTTCATATGTTAAGAATTACCATTGACGTCACAATTGGACCACATATGGATTATTCTTTGCACCAATATGTAAATATATAACCATTACTTTAATAGCTCCCAATTATCAAATGTTAATTACATTATTTAAAACAGACAGGATGTGTATCATTCCTTATATTATATTATTAATATAATATTATTATGTATATTAATTATTCCTTGATGACCTTAAAAGGTAATCAAGGAATCTTAATTAGGTAATGACGTCAAAAACATAACTCCTGAATAACTACCCCTCGCGCCTTTAGCAACTAATATAAGATTATAGGTAGGTAGTGTAATTATATTATTTACTTTAACATCAGGTGTATCTGATTATTATTATCTTAGACGGGCTCAACACCTTCCGATCCGATCATAAATATCGGATGAAATCGGATAATGTAGGGCCATCGGCCTAATTTAGAACATCCGATTGTCCTACAAATTATCTGATTTCATCCGATAATTAAGATTAGATGGAAAGGTGTGTGAGTTAAATTATTTTATCAATGCTTTAATATTTTCCAATTACCTTATTTCATGAGCGTATATGAAATTAATATTAATTTATACAAAATAATGTTTAAATTAACTTAATTAAATATGTAAGGACGGTAAAGAACAGATAAAATAATAAATTATCTGCTGTACCTAAAATATAGAAAGTGAAGTTGTTTATTACGTCTGGTTCATTCGTTACATATATCATTTAGTTAGACAAGGTAGATATTAAGAATTGATTATTTTTAGCTTATTAGTTTTTTGAAGACGGTTATTTTTTGGTACAAAGTTTTTTTTAATTATTAGGTCTATATTGATTTTTTATAATTACGCGAATACTACACATTGAAATAAAACATTTTTTTTAAAGGAAGGAACGTAAAAACTAAAATAAAAGCAATAAAATCCTTAAAAAATCGTTTTATTTCATTAGGTCTATTTATAGTCACGCGAGTGTGGTCTAGAAATAATCGGCGGCTGGATTATAAATCGCAGTGATTTAGATGACAAGATAGGCATTTGATTTAAAAAACGATCGAATAACCTGTCCAAGTCAAATTATTAATTTAATAAATTTGCAATGTATATGACCTTGTTATTTATAACCTAAAAAAGATCTTGAAGTAGGCAACTAGGTATATTATTAAAAATTTATTATACAGACATAGGCACACGCATCGCACCAAGGCTGCGGGCAGGAGCAGGGGGGGGGGATATTCCATAGACAACCTACCGTTTTATGCATTGGTACTTACTAATTTCGGTTATACTGAGCTCGACTCCCCCTAAAGCTAATTCCTGGCTACTGCCTTGCATCGCATCCATGTAATTCGTGGGATAAAGAATGGGATTATGAATTTGAATATCGGCTCATAAGCCTCTGCGTAGACCCGAACGAGTGTCGAGCCTCTACTGTTAATAAGCTACAGTATCTACTGTAGTCTAGATCGTAATAAATAAACCCACTTTATAAGACACCACAACACACTCATACAAAAAATATATAGGTAATAAAAAAGCGGAGGAAAAATACTGCTACGAATAATCTACTCGATGTAAGAAATTAATTAATGGTATGAAGACAAACAATATCACAATATTAGGCAATAGTTTAGTGAAATGCTGCAATAATGCAGAGCTACTTTTAAGGTGTTCTACTGATAGCATTGGTTGGATGAATCAATTTCTATCCCATTATTTCTCCGAACGGGTAGTACATACTATGGTGTAAAAATATGCTACGCCTAGTATTCTCTCCCGACGAATGCCTATGACTACGTCACGATCAAGGTTGCCGTTGATTGACATCTCCAACAGAATTAACACCGCTTATTGGCCGAAATTGGCGATGACGTAATCTTGGGCCAATCACGAAACCTAGCTTACACGGATAGAGAATACCTGCCACAGCATATTATTATACCATAGTACATACATAGTTTAGATAGGTAACTATAACTACTGATTCCATAAAGCCTCATTACTCACCCAGCATTCTAATGACCCGCCTTTGCGACGCACCATTCCTATATTGCGGGTGCCCACTGGTCCTCTCGTTGCTTTCCACGGAAAGCTTTTTCACTGGATGCAGCACTCGCGATGTCCGCAATTTGATGCCTATCAACGCGTACAGCACAGTTATCATCGACATTGGCACCACGAAGAACACGAAACTGGATATTACAAACACTTGGTGAACACCGACACCTTTGACTGTACACCAACTGACGTTCTGTCCGTTCTGAACGTACGATACGATACCGAACTGCATAGCTTGCGGCACCGCAGTACACAGCGCGATCACCCATATAGCTACGATGAAGCGCACCGCCCGGGACAGCTTCGACATAGTGTGCGACATGAAGGGGTGGCATATCGCAATGTATCTTTCCACTGTAAAGGCCGTTATTGTCAGCACTGTCGCGTTGGCCGAGGTCTCCGACGCGAGCCCGATGGCGATGCACTGCGCCTCACCCAGCGGGTATGTGAATGGATTCCATAAGCGGTGCAGCTCTAGAGGTAAGCCGCACACTAGCAATATTATATCCGAGATAGCTAGGGTGAACAGGTAAAAGTTTGTTGCCGTGTGCATGGAGCGATTCCTGGCTATGACCACGCATGTGCTTGTGTTCCCGAGGATGCCGGCGACGAAGATAATCACGTAGGTGATGGTGAGGGGCACGAGCAGGTCGAGCGTGTACGGCTCGTCGTACGCCGCCGCGGAGCCCGACACGTTGGTGGTGTTCAGCACAAATGAGTCCTCATATTCCTCCATTCTTTGAGGTGTTTCTGGCAGCGTCATCGCCTTACCTGTAAAAAAGGTGGACTTGTTTTTATCGAGCCTTGAAATAGACACAATTTTTCCTCACCTTTATTTCCTTAACAAAGTACTTATAAGGATTCAATTTCTTTCTTTATACAAAGCCACCAATAGGCCAAATTATTTATTATTTAAACTATGTTTTTGTGTTCTTTGTATCTAAGGAATACAGTTCTTTATTGGGTTTTATACGCTAGTAGTTACAGATTGTTTTAAATTTAATTAATTACAGAATATGATAGTGTTTGTTAATAGTACATTATGATATAAGTGAGTTAAGTTGGTCATACAGCTAAAGCTAGATTGCAGCCGGAGCTGAAGGCGAGGGCGTATAAAATGTCATAAGATCACACACTATATTTCAACTATACTTACACATATATTATGTCAAAATAAACACTACTGTTTTCTTAATATAATAATATAGTTGTTAACATTATGGGCAACCGTCTGATGTTTTTAATATTTTGTTTCTCTCTTTGGAAGGCTTGCGCGGGGACTAGGCTCCTATACGTAGAGGCCCATTTTGTGAATTTTAATGTTATGTTAACCACCTGCTGGGGTCAATTGCTGAAAATTATAGCATAAATAGCGAATTGACCTCAACAGGTGGAGTTGGAGGTTTATTTATCATATTTTAACTAAAACAGTTTATATATTGATTTCTTATATTTACGCGAATACTACACATTGAAATAAAACTATTTTTAAGGATTCTATCTATATATTTATTCGTCGGGAACGTAAAAAATAAACGCAATAGAATCCTTAAAAATAGTTTTATTTCAATAAAACAGTTTGTATTTAAAAATATTATTTAGAAATAACACGTCATTGGCAACCTTAAAAAAAGTGTGAAGTTTAAAGCATTAGTGCGATAATATAAAGTGAAACGCACGTTTAATAAGCTGCATTATGAACCTAGAATCGGTGCAATAAGAGCCACGTCACGAAAAAGTATGTTCAAAATAAAATAAGTTTACTACTAGTTTACAATAAAAAAAGAAGTTGATTTAAATCCGGAACATTGTCTGGTTCGCCCTAAATTTATAAAATAATTAATTAATACATACAATGTCGAATTACTATGTTGTTTACTGTATTAGTGAAGTAAACAACAATATTTTGATATAAGGTACGGAAGCGTGTTGAAGGTTGTTAGTTAATTGACCCTTAACTCGGTCAAATAATTAATTAAAATGCGATCGAGATTATAGTTCGCTCGTTTCAAATTCATGCTTATTGGCATGTTTAACTAATATATGATACTTAATATAAATAAAAAATGTCGCCTTCAAAATCAGTGAATTAATGAATCCAATTATTAGAGATGCACCGATTAGATAGTGGTCCGACTAGCCAAACATAATCGGCCAATTAATAGCATTTTATCAAATTCAAGGCGCCAAGTGGAACTCGTCTTGCATGTATAATCGCAAATTGAAGTGAATTTATGTTCAATTGTTTAAAAATATTAAAACTCAATTTTAAATCATTTTTATGTAATTGCGCTTATGTATTGATTTAAAAAGATCACTTATATCCAAACTATTAAAAAAAAATATCGCCAGAATCACCATCTATACGGTGTCACCGTGGGTCTCACACTAAGCAACGCTAGTATTATGGGTACCTTACAATATACTGGGTACGAACCCAGTATATATTGCTTATATAGATATTACACATCCATGACAGTGGGTACAAGCGACCCACAAAGTTTGTCCCAACCAGGATTAAAACGCGGGACCCTCGGAACAGAAAGCAGGGTCTACATCTATACATATAAATAAAATTGGAGTGTCTGTTTGTAATATTAAAATAACCGCTTTTTACTAAGTGCATTTGGATGTATACACGTTACCTATACCGAAACAACATGTTTTACAATTTTTGTCTGTCTGTCTGTCTGTCTGTCCGTCTGTCTGTCTGTCTGTCTGTCCGTCTGTCTGTCTGTCTGTCTGTCTGTCTGTTTGTTCCGGGTAATCTCTGAAATGGCTGGACCGATTTTGACGGGAATTTCACTGGCAGATAGCTGATGTAACAAGGAGTAACTTAGGCTACTTTTATTTTAGAAAAAAAAATTGGATCTCTCGAAAAAAAATTAAAACCAATGTTGCAGCGCTGCGCCTGCTTAAAGTTTGATAGCAACAATCTGCAATGCGTCCCGCGGGATCAGAACGCGAGCAGGCTGTTGCCAACGGTTGAGACGTTGTTAAATACCACGCGGACGAAGTCGCGGGCAACAGCTAGTACCTTATATATTTCTTATCGCAAGTATAGCGTCTCGACTTGAGCCATACGAGCCTGCTTTGCTCTGATCTTGACCACGGCAAAAACAATTGACTCGCAATGACATGCCATTGCAGCAACAATTACATTTTAATTATCACTTTACAGCTTAAATTGAGTTTAAACCTTTTTTTATTTTATAGTGGTTTCAATACAGTGGAAATGGTAAATACTCTTAGATAAACCACAGTTTACAATTCTAAAACTGTGGTGTGTACAATATTCGGGACAAGATCACACTCATACCATGGATTGTCGCAGTAAGTCACTTTCTCTCTTTCTTTATTCATATGTGAGAATGAAACAACATTGACATATCTGTTAAAACCAATCAAAGCCCTGGCATGTTTTGATATAACTATATTTACATTATTATATTGCTGTTGTCTTTTGTTTTTTCTCCTTTATCAATACCGTCTGACACTAAGACTACATCTTTATCTGGTATTCTCCCAAGCTTTTATATCTTCAATCTCCTGCCACTCTGTCTGGGACTTCAGTTCCCAGAATATCTCATGTTTTCTCTGGTCACAGCTGGCCTGCTAGTGTCGTCCCCTACATATATATGCTTTTGTATATCTACATGTGGATTTTATCTTTTAATGAGATTCATTTGTCCCTGTGTAACCTAATTAACGAACTCGTATTGTGGACACCTTCATTATAGCAATGTCGTAAAATACATTGTTATAGGTTTCTTGAAGATACAGCGTGGTTTTCTGATCCATTATCCTATTTTAATTCTGCTTGGAGAACAATAATAAAATCATATTGTACTTCTGAAAAAAAAGTTGACAGCATTGTAACTTTCTTAATTAGGTACGTACATTGCAATAATCTATATAATTTTATAGTACTAGTACCTACACAAAACTAGTTGGACTATTTGGTTGGTAACTCATTGTCAATGGCAATTGACACCGCTTGCTTCGTCTTTTTTATGGTTGGCAATTGGCTACAAAATAGAGCCATTTGGGCCAGTGTCGAGTATTTCTTAATCATACGTAATAAAATTATTGTTATACTAGCTGTTGCCCGCGACTTCGTCCGCGTGGTATTTAACAAAGACTCAGCCGTTGGCAACAGCCTGCTCGCGTTCTGATCCCGCGGGACGCATTGCAGATTGTTGCTATCAAACTTTAATCAGGCGCAGCGCTGCAACATTGGTTTTAGTTTTTTTTCGAGAGATCCATTTTTTTTTTCTAAAATAAAAGTAGCCTATGTTACTCCTTGTTACATCAGCTATCTGCCAGTGAAATTCCCGTCAAAATCGGTCCAGCCATTTCAGAGATTACCCGGAACAAACAGACAGACAGACAGACAGACAGACAGACAGACGGACAGACAGACAGACAGACAGACAGACAGACAAAAAATGTAAAAAATGTTGTTTCGGTATAGGTAACGTGTATACATCCAAATGCACTTAGTAAAAAGCGGTTATTTTAATATTACAAACAGACACTCCAATTTTATTTATATGTATAGATAATTATAAGTACCCTCGATGATAAAAAAATATCAGTGACGTAGACGATGCTGAAATGAATCTCCTATAATGTCTTTCATACTGTAGATATTTTAGTAAAAATTTGCTGGAAATCTTGCGTGAACTTGAAAAGTCAAGCTATAAGTTTCTGTTTCATTATAATTTCCTTAATTTGAACACATTTATGGCTTATACAATGCTTAATATCTCTATAACATTACACCATTAATTATAAAAAAAAAGTTGGCAAATAAAGCAAAATTTACAATTTCACAGTTTAAATTCCCGCCCAAAAAGCAAACCGTTGCTCTATCTGATGTACGGAAGAGGTTAGGTTAGATTCGGTCCATCAGTACCGTACCGAGATGCGCCCATTTCTATCAGCCGGTTAACCAACAAGTTTACGAGTATATGAGATTCACTCTACAATTACTTTGACAAAGTGGCGTAAAAAGTACCTACAACTCCCAATTTTATTTATTCCACTTTTGGAATGTCAATTCATGTTAATTTAAACAGTAGCCGAACTAATTAACAGTAACACAAAAGCTACATAAAAGTTCAGATTGTATGAGCCACTTAAATTAAATTGTATATAAGTATTGTTTTCCTCATTTCGCATATGTACCTAAATAATTAAGTACTTGAATACTTACATACATGAGGCCTCATGACATAAGTACGTAGGTACTTAACTCGTTAGTATTATTTGCATGTAGATAGAACGCAATATAACTAGGAATGTAAACTCGATTCTATTTGTCTGTCAATTTTGCTTCTTTCTCTTTGTGAAGCCATTTTCATGTTATCATCCAATTCTTACCCGACGTGCGACGCAAAGGAGGGTAACGTGTTTATCAGCCTATGTATGCGTGGGCCGTATTTGATGATTATTACGTCAATCGAAATAAGAATTTGTAAATCATCTTTAAATAATCAAACCCTAGCTCGCACCTTTGGGATTTTCTCATTTCAAGTGGCAAGCTCATTTTCACTTTAAAAAGTGATTCGTGTTGAAACCTGCACATCTTTCAAAAGACTAGTGAAGTTTGCAATAAAAAAAGTTAATTCACTCGATCCAAGTCGCGATGGTGCTGTACTATTCTTGAATAAGCGCCACTCTACTTTTATAAGTGGTCAATAAAATGTATCTGTATCTACTACTACAAACCGGTTTTCGATCAACTATTAATCAACACTGTATTGTTGGGTAACTGGGCGTAAAATACTTGAAAACCTTCGTAAGTTGAGCATAAACTCCGAAATGTGTTTCGGTTGATCCCTCCAACCTCGTATTTATCGGCTATGGTCCTCCAGGGCAGCGCCTCAGGGAGGCTTCGAAAGATAATATCAACATAAATCAGACTACTTCCCTTCTATTTGTTAAGCCAGAGTGTTATTTGAAAAATTTTACCATAACGAAGGTCAATGAGGGGCAGTATCAGTTTTCACAATAATATACCGATGGAGTTATCGAATCATTATAATAGTTTCGTAGTTTCGATAAATCATAATCATAATACCGGGGTAATATATTCGATACAGAGAATTTTCCACAATTTGTCAGTCTGTCTGTCTGGCCGCGCCAAACGGGAAATCTACCGGACGAATTGGTATGGTAAGTTATGTCTTAATTTCGATCTTGTTATAAGCTGTCACTATGAAAGATTTTATAAATCTGCTTTGTCACTTTAGAATATACCTACAGTTTTTTTGGCTATGCCGGGAACCCATCAATTTCTTGGTATAAAGATTATCATAACTTGACATGGTGATATCTTATAAATTAATTTTGCCATAAAAACGTCCAAGAAAATCGGAGGGTTTCCTCGGGCTAGTCCATCAAAAGGCACGTTCACGCGTACGTAGTTGCGGGCACAGCTAGTAGGTACGTAACTAACAAACAATCTAGGAGGGATTTAAAATCAAATAAAGTACTCAATTTACTTTCGATTACTTATAATAAAAGTCCAGAACTCGGCAGACCCATAAAAAGATCGCAGTTAATGAAGATATAAGGTAATAACTAATCGTTGAAGCGAAAACCGAATCTAATTGAAGTCAGGGTTGTGGAGTAATTTGGCCGGTAGAATACTAATATTATAGTGGCCCAGACTCAATTATCGGGGCGATGAACTTGGACGTTCCCAATAAGTCGCATTACCAAGCGATATATGTTTCCTTTTTTAATTAATAGGGAAGTAAATAAATTTCATCAACAAGTGTTCAATACAAATGCGCACGCGCAGAGTTAAATCCTTTCTTAGTACCTAGGGAGAGGCTAAAATGAACACGTGTACTTAATTTTAAGTCTGTAAGATTTATAGTTTTGTAATTTGAGTCGAGTTTGGCTATAAAATCGACCTCTTTTGTTTTCAATGTCAGGGAAATTTATCTACCGACTATCTTGTTGGCTATATTAAATTCCATTTACATTCAACCTGCTACGCTACGAACCCAGACGTCTAGCTAATGTATCCCCGTCTTAAGGCGCACCTGTTTTCTTGTATGCGGCCAATAGCTTTATCTCAAAACCCGGACAGACAGTGGAATCAACCAATCTACGTATGGACATACCTCATATCAACATCCCTAAGTTCAGCAGATCGCGCTCCTCTCGCTATCTCGATGGAGATGATCGTTTGAGATGATGTCAAGAATCCTGACGATTGACTTCTACAGCTTCATGCTTCAGACCTTATTTCGGTAAAACTGTACGCGGCGTCATCATACGAGATTACTTCTACATGTGTTTCTTGAGATTTTCTTTCTGTTTATCAACATAAACTTCGACCGACACTTTTACAGGTCACTTTTACAGAATGCAACTTGTGTTGATACTCTCACACATATCTTAGTTCGCGTTGCGCTCAGTAATGCTTCATCCTAAAATAATATACAGCCTTGTGCAGGGCAATAATTATCAAGCTTGATATATTAAAAGAAAATGCGTAACCACATTTGGCTACACTCCAACTAAACGTTCAAATTAAACTGGTCATGTCTAACCAGATTACATTATTTGTTATTTTGTACAAACAATTTTTTACACAACTTCTTGGCCAATCAAAACAACAAACCCCACTTGAAAAGATCCGCAGATTTGTTTATGAAAGAAATTGTAAGGCTTCGCAGTAGGTATGAATGCGAAATCCTAAAATATCTCTGTTGACAGGAAGTTTTCAATTTGTCGGGCAATTTGATCCCTCCCTGCTTTTGAAATATTCTCTTCGCTAACGAATTGTCAACAATCGCGAGGGTGCGATCGCTTATCGAGTGAGATTCGAGTCTGACGGCGTCATCAATTGTGTAAAGTGCAGGTGTCGGGTACCTGGCACTCTTGGTGTTGGAGCACTCAGCTCCTAAACGTTGCGGATATAGAGCTACGGCTGTCAGAACTTTATCTGCCTTCAAAACGCTCTCCGAACTTAATTGGCTGGTGAACAGAAGGAAGTGAGCACTTCAAAAGAAAAAGTAAGCCAATTAAATATAAGTATTTTCGTATTTCAAATATTCATCGTATTTCGCACTTATCATTATTTAAGTATACTAACATTTGCCCGCGCCTCCGCCCGCACAGCCATCTACTTTGACCCCGAATAGTTCAACAGTGATAACATGTGTGCTATCTGTGTAGATTAGATATAGGCTATCCAATAATCAATAATAATGCCCTATTGCAATTTAGGACACCAAAGTTTTGCGAGACGTTAAAAAAAAATACCATGAAAACGTAGTAGAAAATATAGTATAGCACGCATTTTTTTTAAATATCACTGTACAGACACATCCTAATGTGTTATTAGTGTTCTAATTTATCAACCATTTCTCGTTTCCTCGCCTCCACCGCGGCCAAGGCCGAAGCCCTGGAATCGCGGTCGAAGGAGCGAAAAACATCAGTTAGAACCTTTTCGCACGCTCCGATTGCTACGGATTGCGCGTTGGATAATCATTATACAGTCATGGAAAAAATTGTACTTAATGTTGGAATATTTTGTCTCGCGTGGCTCAAATTATTTGGGACCTATCCTACTGCTGTGGTCAGCAACTAACTCTCACGCGCGCTATACGCATGGATATCCATCTTGTTTAGAAAGTAGGAGCCTCTCACCGACGGACCCATTGGCACAACACTAGGCATTCCTTTCGGGTGTTAAACAAAAAAAAACTGGTTACTTTGGTAATATGAGAATTTACAATGTAACAAGCGGATGCATCGATATTTAAATCAACCCGATATTAATCACTAAATATCCATATAACACAGATGTTATCTTATTTAAACCTGACTTGAATCTTTTATAAATGGTAATCACCTAGATTTTTAGGTAATAAAAGTCTAAAAGCTTTTGTAGTCTCTGGTAAATAAAATGTCATGGTTGGCTTAATAATTACTATTTACTAGTTCAGATGGGTTTTCACTTATTATGTATATATTACTTTTTGTTGACAACGAATGGTGTGATATTGTCAGTAAATCACGCAGAACACGAATAATAAACACGCGGTTACACGAGCAAGCTTGATGTAGAAAAATATTTTATAAGGAAATGTTACAGAACAATTACTAAAATTGAAAGCTGTCTTATTAATGAAGTAACCTAGCCACGTTACTAAAACAAAGGCGCACAGACGGGTCCTGATAGAGAACGCGTAAAAGCACAATTTTTTTTTTCATCTTACTGTTATTGTTCGAAATCTGCTCGCAAAAGTCCAATATATCCACATGAGTGCGAAAGGTTTTCGAATTTCGAACGTAACGAACTAACACATAAAAACTATTAGTTAAGCAGTGGTAATGGCGTACCGGGTGCGTGTACATATCTTGTTTGTATCTTCAAAAGGGTCTGAGGTATCAGTTCATTTTTGAAAAGGGGCCTCTTGCCCAAAACACTTTGGGAAACCCTGGTATAGATAGTAGCGTTATGCATAACAAGCTCCTATAAGCACTAACCTACCATCACCAAACGTTGGTGTAGTCTTTAACAAGTGTTGTCCAAAGTTTTCTACGTCTTGTATTTGCAAGATCAAAATCAAAACGCAAGTTTAGCAGAGTATTAAAGCAAAGAAATGGAGAATCTTGCGCCAAAAATATCATAGAGAGACAGGCTTAGGTAGGTAATTCATAATGTAACCCCTCAGCATCGAAATTTCAAATATTGTTGACTTTCCTCAAAATATTGATTTCTTATATTTAAGCGAATACTACACATTGAAATAAAACTAATTTTTCGTATTTTCGGGAACGTAATAACATAAAATAAACGCGATAAAATCCGAAAAATTAATAGTTTTATTTAAATTTCCTCAAAATTTTACATTCTTGTGCGTCAGAGTTCCCCGGAACCCAATGGAGTTTAATTTACTTCTGTGTACCTAACCTTGTCAAAAGGGTAGTGGAAACTGTGTAATGTTTGAATATAATATTGTGTGTGTAAGGTTTAACAAAAATAGTGTTAAGTATTTTAAAGGGTGAACAAGCAGGTGATAACGATCACGTTTATGTATAAAATATATGTATACATAGATTTTTGTATGAGAATGTCAAAAATATTGTACACGGTTATCGTTAAGCCTTATATTTAAATATAAGTATATGTACAAGTTAACCCAAGTAATATAATATATGCATACAAATTGAAAATAATAATACAATCCTATTTCGGTTTTCTATAAACTAACACTAAACTAAATTTCACACATGCTAACGGTTATGGACAGGATGACGGGGATAGATTAGTCAAGTTTCGGTTTTGAGATAAATTAAAATGAGACCTATTTCCTTAAAATTTTCAATGACACTTATAATGCAATAAGGTCGTATATCTGTATATCGTCATATCCTGAAAGCATTTGCTTCTATTGACGTCAGTCAAAATATTACCTCCTATGGTATACGTTTGCGGTACGATATTCAACCGTTAATTGGTCCTTCATTATAGTCCAAGATTATATCTAGCTATTTCAATAATTAGTGGCACCGAATAATCAGAACATAAATATTATTTTAGTTACTTAATTTAAAAACACACGTAAGACTTCCATTAGATACATATTTTATTGTTAAAATATACTGACTAACACTTGTAGATTATAAAGTGTTCATAATTAATGGTAAGAACCAATATCTGAATACTGGCAAAGTGCAAGTTGGACTTACACATCGAGGGTTCCGAGTGGTGATATTCTATATATAAAAAAACAATGTCGTGTTTGTTACATCGCCGATTTTGATAATCTTTGATTTTTTATAATTTGTCTTCGCCCCGAATAGCAGAATAACTATTAGAATATGATAAAAAATTGATTGTCAAATACATTTGATTCTGAGGCAGTACAAAGCTCGTCGGGACATAGATAAACTTGTAAATTTTAATAAATAATAAAAATACAACTTTAACGTAAACATTACAACTTGTTTTTACAGTGTGTAAATAAAATGATCAGCTAAGTCATTTATTCCTTTATATCATTTTCCTCACCTATAAGTTATATGACACCAATATAGTATTTGGTATTTGAATTCATATCAGTTTATGATGATATAAAACCTCCGTTCTCGAATCCAATCATAATATCGAAATGACACTATTATCTCCTTAATACAAATAACAGATGGCGTCTTAAGACAAAAAAATATAAATTCTACTTGATTTTATAGTAGTTCTATGAAATAAATACATGGATTTGATTTTGACCGGGATTTTGATATTGATATAATATTCTTTAGTTACTAGAACGAAAGTGTTTAGTGCAGCCCTTGATGTTACCTACAAATAAGCGATTGTTACTTCTTCAGGAAAAGCCACTAAATACAAATTGTTAAATAGTAAAGTGTTTTTTTCAACCAAGCTCCACTAGACGGGGTCGATTGAGGTACCGACTTACCTGCTCCTATAAGCGGCCCTGTCAGATCATAATAACGCGGCCACCCTTCAGGGCACTTTTGGCATCGACTACGATGTAGAGGCATTTTATGTATATAATTTTATTTTTATTATACAACTAGCTGCGCCCGGCGGTGTTACCCGCGATAAAAAGTATCAAAAATTAAAACATCTATACCACAGGAACCATACATTTTACCGGGATAAAAAACCTATGTACTATTCCAGACTATAATCTATCTCTGTGGCAAATTTCATCCAGATCCATTCAGCCGTTCGGGCGTGAAAGAGTAACAAACATCCATCAATCTATCCATCCATCCATCCAAACTTTCACATTTATAATATTAGTATAGAGTATAGAAGTATAGATGTCTTTATTTTATTTACTTTGTTTATTATTCCTATTAACAAGTATATTTTAGTTTTTTGTTTTTTCATGTAGATATCTTTGTATATACCTATTGTACATAACTTATAGTAAATAAAAGTAAGTTTTTTACCAACACAACTTTGTTATATATATTTTGTGCAAAAAAATATTTGATAGGTACTTACCGCAAAAAGGTTTAGTAGTACTTATAATTATATATATAATTCCCATAACTTTTTTTCTATGTTATATCACATTGTTGTTAGTACTATTTGTTACAGATGATGTATTTTTAATCTATATCGCCCCACTGCTGGGGAATGGTCTATATTATAGTGCTTATAATTGAGATCCCAAATGTTAATTTAGGGCAACAATTATGTTTGTGGTCCGCTTCAAATGCTCCGGTCAGCGATACAACTCAAGGATAGGTGAATTATAAAAAAATATTTAGCTTTTGCATGTGTTCATTTTTATGTTCTTTTCATGTGTTCTAGTAGGTACTTATTTATCCTACGGTTTAGATTATTGCGAGTGAAATTTAAGTGCCTATTACATTTCGTTTAGAAGCGAGAATCCTCTGGCTCTGTACGGCAAGTGCGAGATTATTAGTAAGCTATCAAATTCATAAACAAATATTCAAAATCACATACAAAATATATAACAGTGGTCCTCATACTCGGCGCGAGCCTGTGTCATGAGCTAACTGTATAGTTTGCGTATTTAGACACATTGTATGACAAATTTAACAACGCCTTTAATGTGTTTGAATACATAGACTATGAAGTACTCGGTAAGCTTACTATAATGACGCACTTGACGTCCTGATAAGACGAACGGGCAACTTTCGCACAAAATTAGGGCTTCATTTTGGGTGCGGAACCCAAAAAATACTGGCTACTTTTGTGATTTGAGATATAACGTGAAGACATAATCGACTGCATTTACATCTAAATGTACCTAAATGATATTAAATAATTTTATATCCATATAGTATTGCTGATCTCTTATTAACACCAGTTTAGAATAATAAAATAATAAATATTATGGTGATAGGTACTGGGAATTGTCAGGACTAGCCGGTTTAATATAATAACAATGTTGAAAACGATCATTGTAAAATTGAAATACATTGTGACTCTTTGATAGCACAAATCCTCGTGAATAATAAGAACTCACTCGTCGGATCCTAACTTCACACCATGCTACATCTTGTTATTAAAAAAATACTCCTAGCAATATAATTTAAATTTTGAAAAAGGCCGTGGAAGAAAGCCTCGATGACGAGCCGGTCCACTGCTGCTCAGGGACTCAGGGTTCCAACGAAAGCAGTGATGGAAAGATTGTCAAACTAATAGCAGAAAAAAACCTTAGTAAGTTGGGAGGCCCTACTAAAAAAATAACAAAAAGGCAAAAAATAATCGAATCTAAACATATAATTTAATATGCAATTAATTTTGATTCGGTACGGTACGGTAAGCAAACAACTATTATAATATGTTATTAGATGTTATAATGCATTCCTAACGAGGAATGTAATATAAAATCAACAGAAAATACAAAGACATTTTCTATTAAATAGTTTTGCTAATATTTTAATTTAATTATCGTCGTCGGTTCTTTGTTTTGCACCGCCTGAAAATTAATTATATATTAGATTAATATAGATATTAGTGAGATTTTAAAAATAAATATAATGAAATGTAGATATTTCCATTCGATAATTGTTGGCTCTCTGGTTTTAAAGTAGCCGTTTTTAATTTATTAGCAAGTTTTTAAAATTTCAAGCGGATAAGTTATATCATATATGTATACTCTGATTTACTTGACTGATTAGTAACTTAATAAATAATTTTAATATTTTTACATTTATTATGGTTTTTACAGGATAACCTGACAATTAAAACATCATTCAAAGGAACCAAGATAAGTCAAAAACTACTCAACCAATCTTGATAAGATTTAAACGGGATCAACTTTGAGGTGTACCTAATTAGATAACACAATAATTATCTAAACTGAATCAGAATCAGAATCAGAATCAGAATATTTTTTATTCACGTAGACCATTATTGTACAGTACTTATGAATCGTCAAGTTACAAAAATATTATGCTACTCCACACATCCACTAAGAGGTTATGCGTGGTTATACGTAGAAAATATACATGTCCAATTGAGAACTCCTCTATATTTAACCGACGAAGAAGAAAGGGAGAGGGTCTCAATTCCACACGTACTACTTTTTTTTTCTTCTTTAAAGTAACATATGGACTTAGAAGATTAAAGTACCTACTTCGGTTTTTTATTTTCCAAAAACTTCAATTACTTATCACTTTCGGGCATAATCTTTAAAATTTCATTTATTTATGAACTGACAAAAATAATTAATGCATGGTATATGTGCCTACGTACTACGTATAGGTCGCATCACATAAAATGAGCAAAGATGGTTGCTCTGCGTATGCCGAAACACAATGAGGCATGCGCAGATCCTCCATTTTTGCTCATTTTATGTGATGCGGCCTGCACCTTGGTATAAAACATATTCAGTAGTGTAAAATTAAAGAACAATGGAAAGCTCGCAAATTATTCCTCGTCGAATATCCGAGGATTATGGAAATAATTGTGAATTTTAGATCAATAACAAATAGCTCAGAAGATTTACGCTATGCGTGACACTTTGAACGACAAACCCTGACAGCCGACATCGCATCATCTGTATCAATCATCAATTAATTTAGAAATTTGCACAATCAAACCTATATTTTTCGGAAAATCATCACCGGCCGTCGCAATTATTTTTTTACATAATTCACAACTATAATTTTAAATTCAATTCGAAAGGAATATTATTTTCAACAAGAAAGACTGCTTCAGAAACCATATTTGTAGGTGTTGATAGGAAGGTAAACGGGTTGTGTCATTCGGTATCTTTCAACTCATTATTAATTGTTCGTTGACAATATAAATTCATTCGTAGCTTTAGTCTTGTTTAATTTTATTTTTATATTAATTCTAAAAAGCAATCCGTTCCTCGGTTTTATAAAATGAACCGTAACGTTAATACGAATTATTTTGTTCTTAATGGGTCACTCACTTAAATAAATTCCAAAATATCGATTTCTTATATTTACGAGAATACTACTCATAAAATGAAACTAATCTTACGGTAAAGCAGCCGAAACATCGGGAACGTAAAAAAACGTATAATAAATGCAATAAAATCCGTAAGATTAGTTTTATTTCAAAATTCTAATATAATTCAAAATGAGTTTGTCATACCCAGTAGCGTAGCTGCCATAGGCTAAGCGAGGCAGCCTCGGGCCCCCAAGCTCAAGAGCCCCTCGGCCTCGATAAAAGACGTTCGAAAGAGTTATTTCAAATACATCCAGCAGTTTTTAGGTGAAAGCGTAATAAACAAACAAACTTTCACATTTATAATATTATTAGGAAGTAGATAGGCAAGTAACAACTAAATATGAGGGTACCCCCGTCAAACTATGACACTAGGACGTCAACCACCTCAGTCCTCCCGTGACCATGGTTGCTGTAAAGCAGGCGAAACGTCGGGAACCTAATAACAAAATAAACGCGATAAAATCCGAAAAAATGGTTTTATTCCAAGTAGATAGGAATCAATATTATCTGCAGAGTTACACATAATAATAGTAACCAGCTTTGTTTTATAGTGCCCTGCAGAGGATAAGGTGCTGATGACGAAGTAGTTTTGCATCTTTAGTTTTGGTTGAATAGGGCCCCAATTTCATCATTGCAAGTGACTTCAATCTGGGTATTTTCAAGTCGAGAGTGAACAGGCACCTTCTAGGCAAGTATGCTCCATCGTAGATCTCATCGTCACTTACCATCAGGTGAGATCGATATCAAATACTTGCCTATAATGTAATAAAAAAAAGTTTAAAAAAAATTGCCCCCGCGCGCTTGGCTACGCCTAGCTACATTGCAGGTCATACCAATCGCGTTAATGTATTAAGAGGTTTTACGTATATGACACTTGTTGAAAAAAAATACAATTGAAATTGTGTATGCCCGTACGTACGTACATGTTTTTTTATTATACCTACTATTTATTTTAAAACGGACGTTTTCAACGGTCCTCTTAAAATATTTTGCACTATTTGTTATATATATATACCAGTATATATATATATATACTGGTAGCGGTTTGTATATAATATACACTGCTACAAAAGTACTTATATATAGATATATACGCAAAACTTCTAATTGCGTATTGTGTTTATCCGTTTGTTTATCACATCCATTTGGGAATTATCCAAGTAATGTTTATTCTGGTTTCTGACCTATTGCCAATGCCGGCTTATAGTATACAGATCCTAAGTAATATGATCAAAGTGTATTTTGGATCATGGTTTGCTCATACGCGTCCTAACATAACATTTGATCTGCTAAACTATGTAGAGCAGTTTCTAGAATATCCTCAGGGCAAAGCCAGGGAGTAAGAGTAATAAGAGTAAGATCGTAACGAGACTTGATACAATGGATTCAGCTCATGGTTCTGAACCCCCCAAAGTTAGAATTATCCGTCGATCTTTTCATGAATATAGACATTTTTTGTCCCAACGTGAAATCATGAAATCTCAACGTGATTTTACGTGCTGCGTGCAACGTGGTTTAAAACCATTATTACTTGAATACACCCGAGCGCGCTCGTCACTCGCACAAATCAGTCAGTTAGTCAGTTTATAGTCTACCATATTTAGACATTTCATATGGAGAATTGAACAGCGCCTCTAAAGGACGGTATTTAAAACTTTCAATTCTCCATACAAAATGTCTAAATACGATAGAATATAAAGTATACGGTTAGCTTACGGATAATCTAGCACTTGACGTGCTGGTATCGCGTGGAGCGATATGTTGTGATCGCGTAGGTTACATTGCGCGCTTAAACATTATAATATCTGTAACTCATGATGTTCGACATAAATGATTTCTACAATTCCATTATAGGCATTCAGTGTAACCTTTACCCAACGTTTTCGTTACCATACACCTTACATCCTGTATATCATAGTATATAGTAGCTATGTTATAATGTATTATAATGGCGATATTACAATATAATAGCTCGTGAACTACTTCACTGTCGAGACCATTTTCGTAACAAATTGTACCATCTAATCTAGACCTCTAGTATTCTAACAAAAATATTTTTCGGTTTAGGAGTTAAGGGAGGCAGATCAAACAACTTACAAAGTAAATATAGTCAACCAAACGCCCGCCACTTAAGTAGCTATATCTATACGTAAATAGTTTTGTTAATTGTATTTTCAATGCACGGGAGATTACTTAGAATTTATTTCCTTATCGATACATATATTTCAAATTTCAGCCTTAAAGAGCTCTACTGAGTAGTAGGCTCAGTAGAGCTCTTTAAGGCTGCATTTATATGCTTCATTTTATCGAAAACTAGAGAGTTCTAGTCTTCGATAAAATGACTGCAACTCAGACAGGCGAACAGAACGATGGTAATACCACCAGTCTACTTGCGATTCCGCACCAAAGGAGACGCGGCTTTTATGTTTATCTCAACAAATCTGTTGCCTAAGAGTAAATGCCAAACATTAGTGACAGACTAATTATCTACATTCAGGCGCTATAATAGAATATCTCAGCTCTCAAACGCAGCCCAATTTAATGAGGATTAACTAAATCTAAAGCTTATAGGAGAACCATTGAATACTATAAACTGTAGTAATAGAGAATTTAATTACAAAGATTATTCTCGGTGCCGGTAGAGACACAGGGTTTTAAAATAATGCATGTGTAAACGTGAAATAAAATAAAATAAAGTCTATGCTAAAACGTCTGGTGGAGACATCTGGTGACCAAAACGCTGGCAATTATTTTGGCCAACACATCACTTATTTTGGCTTACACAACATTGGGTGCCCAAAATGCTGGCAGCAATGCCACGTTAAATGGCAATGCTGCCAGCGTTTTGGGCACCCTGCCGCCAGATGGTGGTGGGGATTTTCTGAGTGCATACCTGTTTAATTTTAATTTATTATATCAATAGGTATATAACTGAATAGTAATAAAAAATATATTATTTAAAAAGTAAGAGCATAACTACCTTATTTTTAATTATATAGTAGGTATATACTTTACTACAGTAGTTAAAGTTATATAAATGCCAACCATGTACAGATAAAACATACATTATAATTATTAAACCACCAGAGTATGTCGTCTAAAATCCTAAATAATGATACTTAGGGACATTATTTCCAGATTGTAGACTCAACCAACGTACCTCCCCTCTTTAACAAAGATTATATCTGTTGGCGACATAGAGCAATAAGAAAAGATTTTCATAAATATCCTACCTCGGAGGGTACACTCTGATTATTTATTATATCTTGCTACAAACACAGGATTAATGTTTTCTTTTTAAAGTATCTTTTGCCCGCGCATCCCTTGATTATACTGCAGCTCGACGCCCAATGGTCATAGGATAAACAAACTGAGCTTATAAACACTCAAGATCGTATAACGTGCTTCCGTACCGATTAGCTCAGTTAGTAGTGAACCTGCTTTCTGTGTCTATGGTCCTGGGTTCGAATTCTGGTAGGGGCTACCTTAGTGTGATAAGCATGAATATTTGTACCTGACTCATGGATGTTTCATATCTTTATAATACTAGCTTTCCTGGTGAATTTCGTAGCGCCGCAGAATCAAATGAAAGAAAATAGTGTACGTATCTGTTGTTTCAATAGTTATTCTGCTATTCGGGGCGGATACAAATTAAAAAAAAGGCCCACCCGTTGTTGAGTTACAAATGGTGTAACTAACACGAGTTTGTTTTATATATATTTACTAGCTGTTGCCCGCGACTTCGTCCGCGTGGTATTTAACAAAGACTCAGCCGTTGGCAACAGCCTGCTCGCGTTCTGATCCCGCGGGACGCATTGCAGATTGTTGCTATCAAACTTTAATCAGGCGCAGCGCTGCAACATTGGTTTTAATTTTTTTTCGAGAGATCCATTTTTTTTTTCTAAAACAAAAGTAGCCTATGTTACTCCTTGTTACATCAGCTATCTGCCAGTGAAATTCCCGTCAAAATCGGTCCAGCCATTTCAGAGATTACCCGGAACAAACAGACAGACAGACAGACAAAAATTGTAAAAAATGTTGTTTCGGTATAGGTAACGTGTATACATCCAAATGCACTTAGTAAAAAGCGGTTATTTTAATATTACAAACAGACACTCCAATTTTATTTATATGTATAGATAATAGATAGGTATACCGAGTTTGCCCTCAGTCCATTGTACGGTACCCATATTACAAACGTTATATGGGTACCGTTTACCTTAGTAAGCGGCCGTATGAAAACGCACACATTGAATTATTTAATAAATTATGATGTGTTGTAGTCGGTCATAAAATTCCATCTCTTTTAAGTAGTTGCGTGGCCCATGACCTCACAACCTGTAAGTATATGTTTTTAATTTTTAATTATGTATTTAAAAAAATATTTAGCAACAATTTTACATGGAGTGAAATAAGACAAAGCAACAACAACATTGCAGATATGTACCTAGCATCATATGCAGCGTAATGAGACGTCCTACAGATATATAAATGACGTCACGGCACATTGGCTAATCATCCCGAATGGTATTTTCAACGCAACAACAAACAAACATAATGATTGACCTCAATCACCTAGAAAAGCGTCGCAAGTTTTTGTCATACATATAGATTATGTCCGTAATCGGTCAAGGCCTGCCAAAAAAACGTGTCATGCTTTGCCGTGTGAATAACGACTAAGTTCGTCTCGCCATTGACGATCAGCATTCCGGTGCAAATCTATATCTATACATATAAATAAAATTGGAGTGTCTGGTTGTAATATTAAAATAACCGCTTTTTACTAAGTGCATTTGGATGTATACACGTTACCTATACCGAAACAACATTTTTTACAATTTTTGTCTGTCTGTCCGTCTGTCTGTCTGTCTGTTAATTCCGGCTAATCTCTGAAATGGCTGGACCGATTTTGACGGGACTTTCACTGGCAGATAGCTGATGTAACAAGGAGTAACTTAGGCTACTTTTATTTTAGACAAAAAAATTGGCTCTCACGAAAAAAAATTAAAACCAATGTTGCAGCGCAGCGCCTGATTAAGTTTGATAGCAACAACCTGCAATGCGTCCCGCGGGCTCAGAATGGGCGAGCAGGCTGTTGTCAACGGTTATCTTTGTTAAATACCGCGCGGACGAAGTCGCGGGCAACAGCTAGTCTATACGTATTATAATAAAATAAAAAATATAAATAAAAATAAAATAAAAATGTAACTGATCGCTGTCTGCACGTGGAAGATGAATGAGAAAAACTAGTATTGGTGGCCTTTATCAACTCAATAACGCCCAAAACAAGGATTGTTCGATTTTTAGTTTGTGCGTTTGTTCGTGCTAATCTCAGAAACGGGTTATCCTATTTAGGTGCGATCACTAATGTATTGTGGTATGCTTCACTTATAATTTAGTGTTTTTTTGATTTCAATCAGTTCAGAAATAAAAAAAGTTGTATCAATTTAAAGACGCGGACGAAGTAGTGGGCAACTACTTTTATCTAATAACATTAAAATTATGATCGTTGCTAAGCGCATCTCTTGAGAACGGCTGAACCGATTTGGCTACATCTTTTTTTAATGTTCGTAATAGTTCAAATCGGGTTTGTAAGGGAAAAAATACACATATTTTCTTTTTTAATAATAATACTAAAATTCAAAAGAATTAAAATAACGATTAAGAAAGAAGAAAATAAGAGAAGAATTCAAAATGGGGGAATTAAATTCAAATGATTTGACAGGACAACGTCTGCCGGGACAGCTACTTAGTATTGGAAGAAATATTGTCAGAAAATTATTATTAAATATTCTAGTATTGTTAACATTTTTAAAATCTTTAAAACAAAATCGAATAAAATATGTCTGGGAAATAATAAAATATGTTAATAACATTGTTTGAATTAAGAATTAAAGTACCTATTTATGCGGAACAGGAAGCCTTTGATATGAGTTTTTATATGTACTATACAAGTTAAGTGTATGCTATATGTGTTGCCTTCGCCGTTGAAATATCCGTAACCCGTTTTTATTCTTTTTGTTCTACATGAATCAGGCATGTAAGTAGACCTCCTAATATTAAAGATAAGATATTGTCTGTACTCAAGTGGGAGATTATTCGTAAGCTAACTGTATACTTTATCAAGGAAAATCTACAGGACACATCTTGATATATGTTGGCGTGGTGATAGCTGTATAAAAAGATGAACGGCAGTGCTGGATTCAAAGAGCATTCAATTATTTTCAGATACCTTCACGTAATGTTAACAAATGCGCTAAAGAAGCTCATGTTCAATACTTAGTATACCCGCCCTGAATCACCATGTATATTATTATTTGAAATATAACGTCCGCACCATAGCAATCACATCATCCCCAGAGGAAGCGGTAACGGGCGGGGACAACACAAAATATCTGTATTTATTTTGCGGTAGTAACGCAAACAAAGCAGAGAAAATAAGGAAAATAACAAGAAAACTAAAATAGTGAAGTAACTTTGATGCAGTGTCATGTAACATGTGTTTGTCATAGCTGTATGTCATGCAACATTGTGACTGGTGAGTGGTTTATTGGTGATTTACTACTTACTATGTAGACACGCCATTTTCATATGATCATGTCACATCCATTATTTTATTTATAATGTGTATTTATTAATGTGTTACTACTATTAATTACTTGACATTGGCAAAATATCCGCTAACTTGAGGGTGAGGCCATATTCATATCCATTTTATTTCATCGCATCTCATTTCGTAAAGAAAGAAGAAGATCTTTGACAATTCGTGGCCTGTTAAATGATTTGATATAAACTTAAAAAATAAGAAAGGGGACTCAATGGAAAAATGCCGTTAGAGAAAAAAATCAAAGATGCGTTAAATAACATCATCTTGGAGGCCATATCTTGCCCTCAAATTTAAAGAACCAGTTAAACTTCTATTGACAAATCAACTGTTTCTCTAGCGGTATGACAGAATGTATAAGCTTTGATACTAAAGTTTTACAATTTCAATGCGTTATTCGACGGTATAACGGCTCATCTTCACAAATGCCTAACATTTTGACGACCCGATTGGTACAGTCGATAGTGATGCTGCTTTATGTACCCCTACGAGATTCGAATATAATTGCAACAACTAAGAGATAATTTATCTCGGTACTTAAATGTAGTGAACAGTAGTAGTAGAGGTCAAGAGCCCCTCAACTAGTTTCAATTGCCTACATAAAACGTTAGTCTACCCAACGGATGACAAAATTACAAACGGATATTATAGTCATAAAGTTCAGCATAGAGACTCCGTGTATACGAGAGTACCTACGACACGGGACCTGGACAAAACAATAGCGCGATAGCCATCGATATAATAAATTGAACAGGTGCATGCGAATATAAGCCATGTATGTTATCCGAGTCAACATATTCATGCTACTGCTGTTTCCACAGTTTTTTCCGATATTAAGAGATCATTAACTTCGTTAACAGGTTTTGTGTAGTGCAGTCGCGGAATGAAAAGGTTCGTCACCTTAAAGTTGACTTTTGCTTGCAAGAGCACAAGAACCGTAATGCCAACATTCCAGTGCAAGAAACAGTACTGCCAACATTTTAATATATGCTACGGGTTTACTATAGAGACTTTGAAATGAAGGTTTTACTAATCCCGTCATAGACTCAGTCTCACTACTATCAATTATAAAATATTGAAAAAATCAACACTGGCAGCAATTAGTCTATTGGTAGCCGATTGCGAACAAAAAAAAAGGAAGTATATAGGTTTTTTTTTACCTTTTGAGCCACATTTTCTCTGTATTAGTATACGTTTTTCGCCATTCATGTAGATTTTATTTAGTAAACCTATAAACAATGTAGACATTATTTAAATCCTTACAACTAGTTAAAGATGCATTGATTTTCTATAAAACCAAGAATGGTACGAGTAACATGAGTAAGCCCAAAAGGAAATAATAGCAAATCGGTTACAATCTAAATTAACAAAGCAATACAAAAAAGGTAACATACTTATTAAGAAACAAAAGAAGTGTGAAGTGTTACCCATTCTATAAATTTATAATGACTTAACGTGGCTTTTTGCATTGCAGCATTTTTGTCTGCAGTGCGACTTCTTGGTATGCACCAAGAAGTCGCACATAATCATCTTAAAATCCTGCACCAAAATTTAAACATTTTGTTAATTTAGGTACAAGCAAACTAGTCTTTAAACAGTGATAGATAAGTTGGTAGAACGCTCACCTCGGTAACGAGGATCGCAGGTGGGATTTCTGGATTTCATGTGCCAATCTCAATTTCAACCATGATTATCACTTGCTAAATGGTGAAGGAAAACATGGCGAGGAAACCTACATGACAGAGAGAACCCCTCAAAAGATGTGTTAAGTCCTTCAGTCCGCACTGGGCCATCGTGGTGGACTATTGCCTTATCCCCCTCACATTGAGGGGCGGCCATTACCCAACAGTGGGACATTTAAAGGGCTGGTATTATTAAAGTAGCATTTTATGAAAATAACGTAAAAATTAAATCATTTTACATTTGGATGTGGGGTTTTATGCAAACCCAAGTTCTAGTCGTTCGACTGCCCGTCTGTCTTTCTTTTCAGCATCCATATGAACACCTTGGCCTTTAACTTTTTATTAAATTTAAAATGACATATTTAATGCCGTTTTAAATACGCATTTTGGTTAATGCACATTTACCATTATAAATGATAAATCTATTATAAATGTATGAAATCTCAATAAATTTGGAGCTCTTTAAAACCCGATTTAAAAAATGAATAATACTAATACAATATGCGTACACATTGTCTACATGAGAAATAATCTCACTCTAAGTAGGATAAGTATTCTTATAGCTAAACGAATTGAATTCAAATTCGAATATTTTACTGCGAGCATAAATAAATTATAAAAACTTATGTTTTTAAATTAACCCTGTAATTATGAAGCCCTACTCAAGGTTTTGCTGTTTTTATTTGGTCATTTTATACATTCCTCGTGACCCGACATCCAACTGGGTAATACCCCAGCAAGCAGGTTCTACCTTTACGCTAAAATAAAACTAAATAGTACCTACTCCGCAGTTGTAATAATTTGATCGTTCGAAAGAACCTGATCCTGTTGATCACATCGATATACAAGTTCTCGGGCTTAATTAGAACTTAAGTACTAAGGCTCTGGGTCTTTCCCGGAGTCTTGTATTTATTCTTTTATCATTATAGTTCACTGCCCTTAATTAATTTATGATTAGTCAAGTATAAATATTTTATTTTAATACATGTGATACTTATATGCTACTCCTCGAGGTTTCGCTACGCGATTGAATCAGAAATGAGGAGATCCGTAGACGAACTAATGTTACCGACATAGCTCAAAGAATTTCAAAGTTTAAGTGGCAGTGGGCAGGGCACATAGCTCACAGAACCGATGGCCGTTGGGGCAGAAAGGTTCTAGAATGGCGACCACGAACCGTAAGGCGAAGTGTAGTACGGCCCCCCACAAGGTGGACCGAGGATATTACACGTGTAGCACGAAGCCGGTATTTGCGAGTGGCGGAGGACCGTGATGATCATTGGGGGAGGCCTATGTCCAGCAGCGGACTTCTTTCGGCTGATAATATATGTTTTCTGCCCATGTTTACGTCTTTCGTATCATGGAATAGATATATTTAACACTTGGATCATCTGAATTTGTAATTAGCATCAATTAATTAATTATTTACCAACAACGTACACGCATACAAAACTCTACAATGTAATAAATCTTAAAGCAGTGGCGAGCGTGTATATTAATTACGGGTAAGCTGAAACTTATTGCAACGATAGATTTAATCAATATAACTACCTAATGAAATAACAATATTAAACTAAATTTAAATTGAATTAACAAAAATAATTCACAATGTCATTTACATTCGATTTAAATAAACAAAAACAAAGGAACTTCAATGTAAATGTTTTGTATGCATGAGGTCGATGTCAGCATCAGGGGAATGAAGGTTATTGTATGATCTGTACCTTAAGCACAACAATCTTTTTACGAAGCGTTTCGGGTACGTAAGCGTTTTCCATCCCTTCCACGCCACAGATTTTATACACAAGTATGACATAGACGGCTTGTTTTCTAGATGATGTTACGATTACATTCGAACTTTCAGCTTACCCTACTAAAAAGAGCCTAAGTTAAGTCGAATAGAAGAAGATGTCTCTAAAATCGAGTAGTAAGCATACACTTTAAAGACAAAATCAAAGCTGTTTACAGACAAAATTGGCATCCACAGGAGCATTTAATATTATATTATCTATTATTATATCAATAATTGACATTCAAAACAAGTATGTTATAAATAATTAATGATAAATTATTTATAATTCACAAATGTCACGTGGCATCAAATTGCAACATTTGTGTATATAATGTCATAATTTAAATAATTTCCCTCCCCTGCTGCCGGGCACTCTCTTACGGTATCCCTACGATGGATGAGCAGTTTATATTACTACGCACTCGATGGCAATTTAGGGACAAGTTAAAAAACGAATTTTTAATTTAGGTAATATATCTTCTTAGTTACTGACCTGATTAGCGCACTGACCTAATCAGTGCGCAAATATTGGATTAGTAGGTTTTGTTTGGATAGCATTCACATGTACTTGAGATCCTCATAGGTGTTAAATTAAAGCCTGATAGCGCATCATTATACCCTTAATCCCGGTTCCATACAAGAACCCTGAGGTTATAATAACGGAGGTGAAAGCGTAATTTGTACAAAATAGTTCTCACCTCGGCGACCCTGGACACCGAACAATCCCCAATTAAGCCGGCAGCCGGCGTCGCGGCATGAATTACCAATAGTGTAGAGCATGTTATACGCTTGTATAAGCTCAAGCGGTATCTACAAAATATTCTTTCCAATTTGTTCAATAATTTAATCAAACTAATTTCATTAGTTTTATCGCGTTTATTTTAAGTTTTTTACGATCCCGACGTTTCGGCTGCGTTCCGCAAAATATATGCGCTAATTAGTTTTATTAGTATTCGCATTAATGTAAGAAATCAATACATAATTTTATAGACGACCAAATTCAATTTTCTTTTAACATCCTATTCAATTTGGTAGATGTATAATTAGGCTAAAACGTTTATACCCGCTACCTCAATTTTAAATGCGTTACCACCATCAAAACAATAATAAGGAAAACTTTAAAAGAAGTATTTAATTACTTGCACTTTCAAAGACGAAGGGTCTTTTATGTTTTACGAGCGAAAGAAACCATTGCTTCTCAATCTGTTATTGGAAAAACGTTTCCAATTCTAATCAGTGCAATCAATATTTGTAATTACCTTTCGTAATAACGGTCTTCTTTTAAATCCAGACTACGAGTAATACAATGTTATTATGTTGCGTCTGAAAACCTGCTCTCAAATCATGAAAATATTTTGGCCCTTCACAATGGAATTATCAAGCAAATAAGCTGTGTAATGCTGTAGTAACCTGATTAAATATTCCATAAATTTTGAGGTTACCTTTTGCCGCACTATAAAATCCCTAGGGACTGTACAAAACTATGCAACATTTCATGCTTCTGGGTCCACCGGTTTGGGGTGTGCGTTGACAGTCAGTGACTCGAGTCAGTGTAAGAATTTTATTAAATAAATGATGTTGCTTGAAAATCAACTGCCGCCTTCCTACCTAGGCAAGTATGCTCCATCGTAGATCTCATCGTCACTTACCATCAGGTGAGACCGAGATCAAATACATGCCTATAATGTAATAAAAAAAAAAAAATTAAGTCTTAATGCATCTTCATAAAGCCTCCAAATTTGTATATACATCTCGCACCTCCTTTTATCTCTAACAACGCGTACATACTGTCTGTAATAAAGCAAGCAGTCGTATATATTTGGGCGAACCTCGTGGTTCGGTAATAATCCAGTAATCACTAGTAAATCCCGAGCATCGAAGAGAGATGCGATATCAACGCCTTTACGTCATATAACAGACACTCGACGAATGCTATTCATTTGGAACGTTACTTCGAAAGAATTGAATGAATAGAGATTAATGGCATTTCGTGTTGGGGTCTCCATGTGAGTTGTACTTGTGTACTTGTGAACATTTTATCTCTGCTGTGGCGTTGGGGCTATGCATGTGCACGTATGTATTCTTTAGCAATCATTTTTATGTTCGTTTTACGTGTATGCGAATACATAAAATATGCAATGACATTTAATTTAATGTGCTAAGTTCTGATTTGTACTAAAGTTTTTAACTTCTAATACAAATTTCAAACGCATACCACTCTAGTTTTTATTGGAAAATTATAATGAATTCTGACACACACGCCAATTTGCCAATGTGCATGGATCATGTTATCTTCCATTAAAACCAAACCTGAACCGCAGATTTTTATACTAAACCATTATATTGCAGTAACAGCGTTCACAATTGAATTTTCATCGATACCATCTGGCGGGGAAAGAGGCTGTTAATAAAGAAAATAGCACAAGAGACCGCGGAGCGGAAAATTACTGAAGAATTCAGTAATATGCACGAAACGAGTCGGCCCGGTATTTCTACGACAAATGAATGTTAGAGGCTTCTGTTCGAAATTTATAAGGCAATTTGAGTTGAAAATTTTAACAACAATTGTAGACACACGGTACAGTACAGTTACAACGCGCGGTACTTGGTACATTTGGTACATTCGTTACGTGATAGTATCACAGTTATAACATTCTCCAACTTGGCACGATGTTTTGTTTACAAAGTAAAGAGCTACCACAATGTGAAAGGGATATTTAGCATAACACGAGTACCATCGATTCATATGTACTATGCAACATACCTATATATTTTTCTGTTATAAGGCAAGGCAGTGATTCTCTTCTACAGTCCAACATGCCTTTCTATACATATACAGTTACATTCAGAAGTGTAAACTAACCTCTGAACATGCGCTAAGCACATTAATAATCATTATGTTCAGTCAGAATTACAATTTATGAATTTAAAGAAATCCAACACTTACACATGAGTTTTGACATTTGGGAGCATTTTTTCATATATTTTTTTTCATCTAACAAGTCATCATCACTTTCCACCTCGCAGCACGAGAGATGACGGAGTAGGTATAGCATATTCTACATTATTATTATTATGATGACGTTATTATCAATCTAACTAACATGATAGGTACTGCTTTATATTCAAAGCGGGCAATGACACCCTTCAGTTACTACGCACTCTCGCTACAGGCATACTTATGTAACATAAAAATCCTCATATATTTTCGTGTATATGTACCTATATTACACGAATTTATTCATAGGTTTTTAGCGTGCCCAATACGTCGGTATACGAAACAAGAAATTGCTCTTTTAATCGAATACATATCCTATTCTCCATCTTCGACCTTAAAAGCGTCCCTTAACAGATTAAAATGCAGATTCAACTGTTTTCGGTCTTGTTGTATATAATAATATCAGTTTATCGATTGTGCTGATGTCATCGGAATATCCCAAACCTACAAGTTCAAAGATTCCAATTGCATTACTATCGAGGTTATATCCAAAAATTTAAAAAACTAAAGTTTAATAATACAGCATGTGCATAATTATCACCTTTTTGGTTAGGTATATACTTACTTAATCTAAAAAAAAACGGCACAGTACTGGATCGTGCCAAATAAGCCGTAGCGTCACAGCTAAGTATTCACATGCAAAAAACATAGCCGCAACATAAGGGTTCTGTTTTTACCTTTTTAAGGGTTTCGTACGAACCCTAGAAAAATACCTCAAGTATAGGGCTTAAGGCAGTTAGTTCCCAGATTTTTATTTCATAGAGAAAAGTTAAAATTATCTAAACAGTAAAAATAGACCGATTAACATTGCATCTCTGTATATAATTTATTTAATTTAGATATTAAATACAAATATAATTATTCAATTTAAATGGATATACTCCCCATAGATTAAACAATGTCTTAGTAGTGAGAACTAAAAATAATTATATAAATCACTGTAATTTAATGTCTATGTAAGCGCCAAATATTTATCATCCTCGGGTCAAACCTACAAAGTTTCAAAACTTCTTTCCAAACTCTTCGATTACGTACCAGTGTCTAGTTATAAATTATAATAGGTGCCCAGTGTATATTCAACAACTCAATATCCACGTATAAACAAAATAATATAAAACAATACTCACAATTTAAAAAAAGTAGCACTCGGAGTTATTTCAAAAATGTCAATCACTCATCATGAAATTCACAAACAATTAAATTTCACGAAGTATTCACATAAACTTAGAAACTATTTAATAGATTAGTATTAACAGATTGCTAACGAAATGCAACCACAGTATAACACTTACATAAGTTTATTTTAAATAATTATTTACGCACTTTATATTTAACGATCACGGAAATTGGGCGACGACATGAGAGGTATACGGCAAAGAACCCGCGCGGTCGGCGTGCGACTGAAAACATCCGCGCTCCAGCCGTTGCGTAGCTTGCATCGAGGGTCAATGTTAACCATGCTGAAACCGTGACTATCTCGTTGTATCGATACAATATGACATTTATGGTTATAAACGATAAAAATGCATAGCTAATATAAAAATACAACTACAACTCTATTCCTACCTTTAGTCTACGACTATAATTATTCTTACCAAATTTATTACCCATTTAACGATGAGCATTGATTGCTAGATATAAACGATTTTATACCAAATTAATATTTAATATTTTAAAAATACAAATCAATGTATTTCAATTAGTATTGTTTTTTGCATAATATATAGGTATACGTAGGTAGGTACTCATAATGTCAACTACTTTCCGTTTAATTAGTCAAGGATACCTGCAGCCTGTAATATCCAAGAAACAATGTTTGTATAAAAATATTCTATTTATATCTGTTCCTAAGTTATAGTTAAATGACAGCAATGGTAATTAAGTAATGAATTTGTATTTTTTTTTTATCAATCTTTCTTTTACATATTTCGGAAACGTTCATCGTCTGCCTACTATTATCGTTCTGCGCTATACACTAATTCATGTATATTTAGAAAGAATAATAAAAATTTATAGAATATTATAAAGAATTAATATATTTATAAAGAATATTTAAAACAAAACACATTATGTAAGTTATTCTTTCGATATGGCTAAATTATAATTATTCGTAAATCAAACGATTTCAAGGTCTTCATATAATAATCTGTGCCAAACATAATCGTTAAACATAATTATGACACGACGTCTCAAAGTGAAATACATAAATTTTGAATCTCATCATCATCTCAAATGCACGGCCAACGCACATAAATATCAATCAGTAGGTGTTATACAGAGTTATGCATGAAATTAGTATATAATTAAACATATTTGTTCCGCGAACATACAAGTAAATAAATTATGTAAAAAGTGTAACAAAAATAATGTAAAATAAGTTTTTCAAACTCCTTATTTTGACTAAATACTTTGCGGGTTCCCAGACAAATTGTTCTTAACCGCAATTCGCTGACGATCAACCCTTGGCTTCTTCGTTTGTCATAACTGTAGATCACGACTTACAGGAGTACCAGTGGTAACTCACTACCACTATAAGTCTACATAAAAAACAAAAGCATGAAATTGCATTAATATTCAAAATCGAGAACTTCTGGTATATTTACCTATCGTTAAACAGCAGAACTGATTCCATTAGACAAATGTTGAATTGTTTTATGCTTTTAGTTACTGCGATATGACATATAGATAAAAGCGCTAAAATATTCTGACATTCATATAATATAAATGGCGACGAAATTATATTTCGATTAAAGAAATTTAGTGCACATTAAGGTAAACAATAAATTTGATAACCTAATATGTTATTTACTTTGCACATACCTCGTTCTTTAATACCTCATCAATATTTTAATTTATGGAAATTATATTATAGTATCCACTTCGGCGTACGATTTGTGCCATATAATATTATGATCAGAATTCCGCCACTTACATGCAAAAATGAATATAATTAGTAATTAGTAATGTCTCGATACGGCATGGGTTAGGAATACATCTATACTATTAATAGGCATTTAATGTTAAAAATAAAACTAGTAAGTATATCCATGGGCATAGCCACAATGGGGCAGATGGCAGCTCCCCTCTCCCTAGATCATGGAGTCACACGAAAAATATTTGACATTATCACTACTAATGTCAAGAAATTATGTGCCTACATTATCTTTTTTTTTTTTTTTTTTTTATTACATTATAGGCAAGTATTTGATCTCGATCTCACCTGATGGTAAGTGACGATGAGATCTACGATGGAGCATACTTACCTAGGTAGGAAGTCGGCAGTAGATCGAGACGCTACATTCACTAGGAACATGCAGCGCAGCTGATCTGACCCGCCATCCATAAATGGCAACACCGAACATCATGCCGGAACACGGCTAGGCCGCTTGGCGACATGGCTTTGTTCGGTGGGTGGTGACTAGCCACGGCCGAAGCCTACCACGAGTACGGAGTACGGATCTTGGCAAATGAGAGCAACAACTTCAGGAAAAGGGCGACTAATGGTGTCAGATTTTTGATGAAAAAAGATAATGGTTTGATTCGAGTTTCCTTGCCTTGCCCTATCCTAAAGCAAACTCTGGGTAAGCCCATGTGTATATCTACAGTTGGTAGGTAACCTACTCATTACCTAAATTTTTGAGTCTTATTATTGTGTTAGTTCACATGTTATAACCATAATTAAAAACACGGCTATGCTTGTTATGCCGTTTTACTGATAGCTGTGGGAAAATCCTTACCTATCTGGAAAATGGAGGACTTTTTACTAACAAATTTCAAAATCATAAACATAATTATTGCGAAAATTATTGAACTCTATTGCGTTACGCCTCTACATATACCTACACATACGCCTCTACATAGCTATAATTTTTACGAAATATGTTAATTTAATAATAGTTATAAACACTCATAAACATGCTCGTATTACAACGAACTAAGTGAACTGATATTGGTGCCGCATTTTAAGGTTTGAACAGCTATACATTGCCGTCGATTTTATGAAGAGTTTTGTGCAAGGTTTAAACACTCAATCCAATTTGGAATAGTAGGTCTCTACTCTATAATTGAAAAAAAAAACAAGAATAGAATAATAAAACATATAAGGCTTAGATTGAGGTCGAGAATTTATATAAATTTAAAACTCGTTTGGCAACCTTGAAATAAAAAATAAAAACCGGCCAAGTGCGTGATGCGTTAGGATTTTTAGCCACCGAATAAATAGCTGTAACGTGTCATAAATGCTATCAAATACTTCTTAAACGGAACTTACGTTTGAAAATCCGTCAAAGAAACCCCACAATCATTTTAAAATACTTATTCAATGAAACCCCCTTTGAAGTAGTACTATGTCTGTAGGGGAAACACTCGCGTATTTTAATATTGATTTAGATAATTGTAGCGGTAACCAAGGTTGTAGCTTTAATAGTATCTGAATAAAATATCTGTGACCCGGACAACCGGACTTAGTGCACTATGAGGGTCCTGTTTTACTATGGAACTCTAAAAATAGATATATAGAACGTCGTGTTGCCTATGACTACATATAGATACCTGTATCAGAACAAAAAATAAATATGCGAGCAGACATATTATAATAATATTATTATAGTAACTAAATATTTAGATACGCATGATATTTATATTTAATATTCACCCAGGAATATATTATATTTAGTTGTCCGTCCGTCTTTAAAATACTGGTAACATACTTTTGCCGTAGCCGTTGGTAAGCCAATTATTTTTTATGTAACTAATAAAATATGGATGTGTGAAGAAATTCTGGACCAATTCTGAATTTATGGGTGGGACAAGACTCTTTCTCTACCATTAGGCTAAGTACACACGACAAGCAGCCGACTTGATTATTAAAGATGTTATACACTAATACATATAAGTATGAGTATTTCATATGTTGTAAGAAATATAGCACAACAAAGTCAACGATTCGGCGAACACACCGAATGCATTGCCACAATCATTTTCGATATGGACCTATTACATAAAGTGTACCAATAATAGTGTGAAATATTTTGATCAGGTCCAACTGGACATAAATATAACATTCTCAATTGATTAATCAAACGATTAGAAACTGGCCATGGCTTGATCGTAACAAAAAAAAATTTGGGTGTGTTTTGTCTGTCAGTCAGTGTCAAAAATATTTTAGAAATAAGATTTAATAAGTTTTTTTTTTTTTTTTGGCGGGAAACTGAAAAGTCATGGCGTCAGTTGTGTTTTAATTTTTAAAACTAGTGTTCCTGCAAGTTATAGTGAGTAATATAAGTGGAATATTAACCATTATAGGTTCGGTAAAGTGCACAAGTGTAGGTAATTGAAACAGAGTGACGAAACGTGGCTTTTCAGTTTCTCACAAAAAAACCATGAAAAATCTTTCGGTAAAGTATCCATCACTTTACTGATTGAGGGATGGGGGGTATTTTACTTGAGCCTAGGCTTTGGGCCTGTGCATATGCTCAAAAACAGAAAAAAAAATATATTACTTGACACTGGCAAAATACCTATGGTGATGCCAAATTAAAAAAAAAAAAAAAAAAAAGATTTAATAATAACACCGCATATAGGCTTTTTGGCGGGAAACTGAAAAGTCATGGCGTTAGTTATGTTTTAATTTCTAAAACTAGTGTTCCTGCGAGTTATAGTGAGTGATATAAGTAAGTGGAATATTAACCATTATGGGTTCGGTAAAGTGCACAAGTGTAGGTAATTGAAACCGAGTGACGAAACATGGCTTTTCGGTTTCTCACAAAAAATCCATGAAAAATCTTTCGGTAAAGTATCCATCACTTTACTGATTGAGGGATGAGGGGGTATTTTACTTGAGCCTAGCCTTTGGGCCTGTGCATATGCTCAAAAACAGAAATAATTTATATTACTTGACACTGGCAAAATACCAACTTACTCAATATATAATTACTAAATTAACAGTTTATGTATACCTGTTAGTGTTTTAATTAAGTTAATTTTCCAAACTCTTAAATAATTTTACTTGAAATTGCTTTCAAGGAACTCAATTATGGAAGATATTAAAAAAAACCTTATACAATTATCGGATAAGTTTCTTAATTGATCGAAGGTACGAATCAAAGAACTACCTACAATTAAATTCAACTACTGGTCAAGCATCTGCCGGACCCTTGATAGAACATTAAGCACCAAGCATTCCGGTCATCGACCATCAATGATTTTCATCAATCATCATCAACAGTCAAGCAAGCACCGATGTGTGTATAAGTTTTTATTTATCTATCAATTTGATTCATATACACGATACACTATTAATCGACGCTTATATGTTTTAAAGACAAATGAATTGAAACTTAAGGCGCGTAAAAAATGTGTAAAAGTGGCGTAAAGTGTTAGCTTCGTAAAACTTTTTTATGTGGGTACTAATATATGATAAGATGGGCTGAAATAGCCCGTAGTCTAGTGACGTCATTCAATCCCCGCACCTTCCTGCGTCAGAGATACCAGGCCGTCTTATTAGCCCCCACTGTGCCCTAACGACCTTAGTAAGGCCACATTCCAAATGACTGATCCGCAAGGGTGTATATTTTCTTCAGAACGTCAAGTGCAGGATTATTCGTAAGCTAACCGTTTACTTTATAGTCATACAAAATGTCTAAATATAAAGTATACGGTTAGCTTACGAATAATCTCGCTCTTGATGTACAGAGCGTTCGTAGCACAGATCACGAGAGATATGCCGTGCGGTTCAAAATGTATGGGAACTCGCTGTCTCCGTTTTGTTCCCAACCACTCGCTAAAACCAACCAATACGAAGTCTCCTCGGTGCGTGCTGCGTCGTCGCCGTATACAGCGGCCGTACCACGCGACGCACCAGTTTATTCAAAGTATCGTTAGACGATCTATACATTGCCTCGTACATTCACTCAGTAGCGAACATAGGTGGTACTTAAAGAGCCATGTATTTTGTACAAAAATAAAAAAGTCGTTGTGCTACATGAAACCTAAAATAACATAATAAAGGCATTAAATATTTTTTGATTTGTTGTTTTTAATGATTTTAAAGACGAATAAATAAAATACTTAATACTGGCTGGTGAAATGAGATTCCATCTTTCGCGTAGTTCACTTTGCTGCTAGTATTTTTGCACACAACCACGGAATAACACGGCATTTAAAAAAAAAATTAGAGCTCCGATACCGACGTGCAGTTGCAGTCGACTGACGGCGAAAACTCTATGTTAGCGTAATTTTGGCTAAATGTGAGCGCAAGCCCACCGCTTTCATAACATATCTCCTCTCATATATCTGTGGTTCGTAGTGTAGCAAAGTAAGAAAATATATTGTTTAACATATGTTGAAAGTTAAGAACCGCATGGTCGCTGTGGTTGTTGAATATATTATCTCCTGAGACAAAAGTAGTACCTAGTAGTTAGTAGGTAGGTAGGTAGTTACCTAGGTATTATATTTAACGGCTATGCTGACTTAATAATAATTTTAGCATCCTACCTTATTTCTATATGCAATACATAATTATTTATAATATTTAATTATTACGACAGAGAGTACAGTATTCTAACTTAGTAACATCAGTTGATTTGTTTCGATAAGTTCGACACCCAACCACCCGACAAATTACTTATAACCTCGCTCAATTAAAATGTGGATGAAGTAGTGTTTATGGATTAACTATATTTTCTATGTATGTAAGTAAAATTGTACAAAATTGCCTAATGTATGATTGTTTATGGTCTTAATAAAAAAAATACTAAGACGGAACCACATTACATACTACCACCGTTCTGAACTGGTGGTACATTCTGACTACTTATTCATATGCTTTCAGTCGGCCAGTACGGGTCTATTGAAATTCAGTCGACCGGCGCTTACGAGTATGGCTTGAAGGTAATTTCGAGATCCTCATGGTTGGGTTATGGTGGCGCGTTGCAGTCCGCTTCCTTCACTCTTCTGAGCCATCATCTTGTACCAGGTGATGTCATGATTGAAATTCAACCGTTGCATAATTTAGTTTTTTAACATCTCCCAACGGGTTTAGGATACGAGTATTGTTTTTAGTATCTACAACAGAGTTCAAACAACGCAAAATGCCATGGCCGAATACCAATGAGACACATTTCTTGGAGAATTGCAATCCAATCTTTAAAAAAAACTATTAAATATCTACATTCGGTAAATTCATTAATACTGCAATACATTTGGTATCATTAAGACAAACAAGTTACTGTCTTATTATATATCCATGTAGGTATAAAATATGTTGATACTTAGTGAACTTTATAGTATTTTCTGTAACAATTATTTAGATATCATATTTATAATTATATTCATAGAAAGATTATTGTGGTCATATTCTTTCATCTTTCATCACAACAAGTTTCAGTAGAGTCCGCCCAGTGCATTACCCGTTATGCACAAACACACAGACCGACAAAAATTCTGCAAAGTTTTCTTTAATACCTATTTCTTTTTATAATATACCGTGAATGGTTAATATTTTTTTCAGGAAATCATCAATAGCCTTCTCAACTCATTTTACCAGACTATAATTACACAGCCGTGATCAAAAGAAAACATTATTCCTAAATTAGCGTGACATTACGTTTTCAGCACCGACGGACGAATACATAGAGCAAAGTATCGCGTGATCAAATTTCCCTAAAGTTAAACTGTGATGAAGAACGCTAACGACATCGTCATGTTTTATTAATGGAACAATTACAACTATCAGGGTCCCACACATCGCGTGCTGGCCTCAAGTTCCAACGTAACACCGTCATTTATTTGATTCTTCGACGTTTACAATTTAGTTTTCCGGCCACGCAAGAACTAAATTAATAGGTACAATTGGATGATTTGTGATTAGAAACCAGAGGCTGATATAGATGGGGCAATGATTGAAGTTCATCATTGCGACCAATTTCAATTATTTTTTCTGAAAGATAAGTAAAATTACACCAACTCGCCCCTTTAACGAAATCCTGTGTTCACCCCTTTTAGAAACCAATTACTTTTTATGATTACTAATTAGTTTAAAGCTAACCATTCTTTGTGAGCATTTATCTTACTGTACCTAATTATGACAACATATCCTGAAACACGAATATGCAAATTATTACACTATGCCACGACTTAGATGAATGCAGTAATGTTTTAATTTATCTCTGCACAGTTTCTCTACTTGTTAAACAGTTAATGTATTCATGTCAGCATAACTGTAGATACTCAGGAAGCCGAGATAGACATTATTAAAATCAGTTGTTATTATGCATTAAATTCTTCGAACTTGATAAAAGACTTGATAGTAATTTATGCTGAAAGCAAACAGACAGCTTTTGTAAAAAAATATAAAACTCGCATATCCACTCTATAACCTCGCTAAAATTAGTTAGTCTAGAAACATTTAACGGCCTGCATGGTTATGTAATATCTAGTCTTCGATATAGCATAATATATATACATATATTGGGGAAACCCAGTAGATAAGAATTGTATTTTCGAAGTCCAAAAACATGTAACAGAGATATGTGTGTCGTAAATGTTATAGACAGCAGAGCAGACAAGCTCTATTATTTATGAGGTTAATGAATTTGTTAAAACGAATATCACACTGTATTTATAAAAGCAATTATAGGCAATCATGTGATAAAAATATGTTAGGAGCTTAAAGTACCATATGCAGATACCAGCTTTAGTAAAGCAGAAGTAGAGCTATCAGCTCCTAGTGTATGGCCCACAATATTTATTAAGCTACCTGATGCTATAAAAAACGTGCATTTAGTACGTTTTAAAAGTCATCTGCATTAAATTTTAATACGGAAATGTTGTTAAGTAAACTACAAACGACTATTTATTGATCATTTAATATCGACACCTATGGACCATCAAAATGTTACTACTTTAACGGAATAAATTATTACCATAATTGCATTAAAATTATAATGCTTACATTCATTAAGATTATTTTAACAAATAAATTAACATTGCTGATTTTTTTTATATTATATATTAGCATTGTTGCATTGTATACGATTGCTTTTATGGATTGATTGAAATTACTTAAATCAATAACAATGAATAGGTATTTGTAAGACTATATAATAATTAACACATAGAGCCTTTCTAACAATTTGTAAGATCTCCCAAATAGGGACCTAATCTCCTAATATAATATATCGAATACAAAAAAGCATTCTAATTCTGAGCTTTATTTGTTCCTCCACACCTACATTTCTTATAAAAAAGAATCTCAAAACCACCTATGTTAATACCGCTAGGTCGTAAGCAAGTCATAATCGGTTTCCAAACCGAAATAAAGTAACAATAAAATC
Organism: Pheosia tremula; assembly: GCA_905333125.1. Classification (NCBI taxonomy): domain Eukaryota; kingdom Metazoa; phylum Arthropoda; class Insecta; order Lepidoptera; family Notodontidae; genus Pheosia; species Pheosia tremula. Next base: position 3,621,749 of record HG995404.1, on the reverse strand, counting down.
GGTAAAGAACGTCCGGACTCCGGCGGCGTGGTACGAGTTACCGCTCGATATACGATGAAACGCCGCACAAACTTAATCAACAGATATCAAGAACCCTGGAAGTGATATATTGTCTATCATACTATACTTTGACTTTGCGAATAAACGCCACGTTGATCTTTCAACCCTTGCCCTCGGCTACTTATACTTATAATATAATAACAATACCTGCCCTTTTGCGGGAGCCTCTCATCAATGCGAGGAGGGTTCGGCCATAGTCCACCATGCTGGCCTAGTGCGGGTTTGCGAACTTCACCTATCATTCGAAAGGTTCTCTCAGATATACAGGTTTCCTCACGATGTTTTTCATCACCGTTCAGCAAGTGATAATCATGGTTGAAAATGAGATTTGCACATGAATTATAACTATAAAAAATAATAGCTATTTCTCTGTTTCCAGAATGGTACCTTACCTACCAATGGTTTTGTTTGCAGCTATTGAAAACGATTGCATTACAAAGTAAACTGAAATCCTTGAATTTTAAACATCGATACCCAGATACCGAAATGCAAAAGGAAAATTAAAGGAAAACTTGTAAAATCAAAGTGGGAACTTCAGTGTAAGATGTAATTTAGTAGAGAACACGAGGAATTGACTTTTCAAACAACTCTTACATTGGCAAGTAGGTTACTAGTGTTAAGAGGAATCCATTTCTTAGATGGATATAGAGGCGTAAGTCAAAAACTATACGAAGTAAACTTCGGCGTCCTTGAATTCCTGAACATAAAATAAATCCTTTTTCGTATGTGTTTCCACTACATGGAGGCTCTGCCCATAACTGCCACATTCAATCAGAATAGATTTACAATCAAACGCTCGTATTTTTGTTTTACTTCCAGCGAATGAAATAAAGATAAGGCCTATAATGATAGCCGGAGATTTACGGTCGACAAATAAAAATGCGGATTATTACAGAAGGAGCCAATCTTCCTTAATTGAGAGCTATTATACCGCTTCAGCGGCAGAGACACTGTATTATCCATACAAACATGAATACAGGAAGATTCGAAAAAGGTCTACTAACCTTTGAACCTGCGCTTCTGTAGCGTCTTTTTAAATAAATGGGAGGACAGAATTTGAATCAGTGATTTAAAAAAGCATACACATTAATTGTTGGGAAAGTTTTTTTTTAAACCGATTATCGACCTCCTGCGCTCATAAAAAGATAATAATATCGCCAGACGAACAACTATACTGCCCATACTAGGCCACGCTTGTATTATGGGTACTGTACAATCTACCGTACAATGGACTGGGTGCGAACATATGAGAATTATAACTTCACATCCATGACTCGGGTACAAACACACAAAGTTTGTCTCTACCAGGATTCGAACCCGGAACCCTCAGTACAGAAATTGGGTCACTACTCACTGAGCTAATCAGGTCGTCATAACGATGATAAATGCGATAAAGAAGCACATGTTCAAATGTGAGTATATCATTTTGGGATCATTCTGTATACGTAGGTACCTATAAAACATTTTAAAACTGATAAATATTGGATGTAGCTATTACTGTTCTGTATCAGGATATATATTTATAATAATAATAAATCATACACGGAATTATGAGTAACATGAGTAACATGTGTAATGATTGACATAGGTCAACAACATCACACCCAAGTTGTAATTAACCATGAAGGCCATACACTACTACTATGATTGTGTTCTTAAAAATAATACTTACTTATTTATTGGTGGCTAATGCATTATAATATGTACATACACTGGCACGCAATAATAACAGGTCACTACACAAAAAAAGTAAAAGTTCTTTAATCTATATTAATCTTGTACAACTACTTCATGTTAAAAAAATGAGATAGGCTTAAAAGAAAAACTGCGATACGTATTTTGTTGTTTCCATAAGTGGATAGTGTTTTTTTACGCATGTGCTGGTTTAAATTTAGTAAGTAATATGAAATAGTGTACAGAAGGTTTTTGTGCCTACTCTTATGTATATCAATGGAGTAATCTACAATATACATAAATGTTACGCATATATGGAACTTGAAATTGAATTGAAATTTATTGAGTGACCCATTATTTTTGCGTCCCAGTGTACTACTGTTCATTAATATTTTTTACTATTAATCGCATTCCAATTTAATATTTTTTAAATGTCACATTTCCATACCGATGCTTTGACTCAAGACCTGTTTCATACTGTACTATCTACCACTTATTTGACAGATATTGCATAGAAATTCTGTCAAATAAGTTGTGGATAGGATTTATCATATTACCAAACATTCTCATCATCGTCTATGCAATAAGATAACTAGCTTTTGCCCGTAACTCCACACACGCGGTACTATATGACGATACTACCCTATTAACATAGTATTATGTCGAACCAACCATAAGCTATTCAATTGTAAAAACGCGTATAAATTAATAGATACTGCTTTACACAAATCGATAAGAATTTTAATAACACGGAAGTATGTTATTGGATACAGAAACGCAGAAATAGCCACTTTAGTTTTTTTTTCTTAATACCCACAGCATACCAAGGAATTTGCTTCAAAGACCTGACTAGGTGTACAAATTAAGGATTGTTTTATACCTATTCGATTAATAAGAAGAGAATAAGACCAACGCACCAAACGTACCCAAACCAAACTAAACAACGCTTGGAATGGTGGTGTCTACCATAAAATCGGACTCGGGCGATTCCAGTGTATAATACTTAAATAGATATTAAATGCTCATGACTTAGGTACAGACATTCATGCTCATCAAATAAAATTTCCCCGTCGCTGGATCCGCTGGTGGTGGTGGTGTTTTGTGCTTCTGTTCGGATCTGTGGTTACAGATCCGAACAGAAGCACAAAACACAGGGGCACTACCAACTGTGCTAAGTCGGTAGTATCTTTTTAATCTATTCTTTGAAGTAGAGTTTCCATCAAAGTTTTGTTGAATAGTAGGTATGAATGCAAACTTTTAGAGGGAAGACCCTGTTGTTTTCTAACAATTATTGTACAGAACTTTGGCAGGCAGTTAACCAAGTTGGCGCGTCGAGTGAAATTGAGATAAACTTAATAATTAAATACAACGATAAACGCCATATTCATATTGGTGGCTAAAACATTTTTTTATAATAACGTTATAAACCATGTAAATAAATATAGAAGATTAAATATAATTAGAAAAAAAAACGTTTTTATTGGATTCTCAATCTTGCGAGAACGTTTATATAAGGTACGTCAATTCATACGCAATTGTTTGAGAAACCTCAGCTCTTCGTTTTGTGTTCATACGAAATACCTACCAAATAAAAATGAGTATAAAAACAACTCATCAACCTAAAGCCAGACTCACTTTAGGGTACTTGCCTACATCGTGCTTATATATTTTTCCCAAAAGATTCATGGCCAAATCAGACATCCTTTTTCTTTGTTTATTTTTATTTTATCCAAAAGCTTTTTTACCTCTTAGGTTTTAACTTCAAAGGACAACAACAATACATTTCAATAATATGTTTTAATTTAAATGTAATTAATCCCGGCTGATCGAGATGGACGACCGTTTCGCAAGGGATTGAGGATTTTAATTAAACTTATTTAAAAACATGCGGTTGGCTAATTTGGCTACGCAATATAAAAATACTTACCTTCTACACAATAATATAATTGCAGGTAGTCAATAGTCTCATTGAGAAGCCAGAACATATTGTGGTAATTTTTCCCTCATCATTGAGCCAATTTATTCAGTATAATTATGTATTAATAGTGATAGCCAAGTTGGTAGAACGCTTGCCTCGGTAACGAGGGATGCAGGTGCAAACATAGGCTCGTATCTCTGGAAAAGGTATATGTATTTCATGTGCGAATCTCATTTTAAACATGATTATCACTTTCTCTAAACGGTGAAGAAAAACATCGTGAAGAAACCTGCATGTCCCAGAAAACCAGTCGAAAGGCGTGTGAAGTCCGCCAACTCGCTGGGCCAGCGTGGCGGACCATGGCCTAATGTTTACTGTTAGTAATTCTCACCGTCATAAGAATATCATTTTTTTCACTTACGTATTTCTAATAAAATCCACTTCAATATATTGTCTCATAATATATTCGGCTTTGTTTATCGTCCGTCTCCATGTGATTTTTCTCGTTTATTGTTTTCAAAACGCCATTTGTATAAAATGTATCCGAGTAACAAAGTTATAATGGTATCGGTCTCTGAATTATGTTCTGTACTGTTATAAGCAGATATATGAATGTTATGAAAGCGTTGGGCTTGCGGCGCAGTGTGATGGGCGCACACAATCGGCCAAAATTAGGCGAACATAGAGTTTTCGCCGCCAGTCGACTGCAACTGCACGTCGGTATCGGAGCTCTAGCTTTTTCTTAAATGCGTGGTTGTAAGACTGTACTTTTGTCGTGGCTGTACCTACATTGATCATTTAAAAAAAAAAATGTTTGGCACCATAGACAAAGTCTGAACTTACCATGTGAACCATTATTTTTGATACAGAGGCACAGAGACCGCATCCGTCATTTTTTGTTTTATATATTTAACCTTGTCTTATATTATTTTTTGCTTCCCATTCGAGTCCCGAAGTCTACGCGTTCGATGTTGCGGGATCAGCTAGCTTAACCAAATATTTTTTCTGAAGTTTAAAAATTAAATATTTCGGTTAGGTATACCTATCTAGACAAGCAATAGCTTAGTGGTACGATAGCCCACAAAGGCTGTGCAACTACTAAGCTATCGGTAAGCGTAATGTTCTGGGTACGCTCCCGCCCCGGCCACTAATTTATTGACGGGAGCTCGCTTAAAACACCCTTCAGAATATTTGTCACTACGAATAATTATAGGTAGATGCTTAAGCATTTGTAATAAAAAGAAACATACTTAGGTATCGATATTTAAACGAGTAAAAACAGATCAAATTGGTTAATCGACAATGACTGATACCGCAATTCGCAACGTTAAACTGATTAGCACTTTAAACTTGATCGTCGGCTCAGCGGCGCCCTCTGGTAGCTATAAGTACTTGTATAAGTGATTAAATTCTCTACGAAGAATACCTGCCCGAAAGATTCCGAAAATGGTCCTGTAATTCAGTAGGTATCCACTTAATGTGAAGGACGTTAAAACCAGATGCCAGTCGTTATTTCACTTTATCGAAGATATTTTTGAAAGGGACGAATTTAATTCGATACTGAAACGGGAACTAGAGAAAGTGGAATTTTATAGCAGCCTGGTCATATTAATAGTGGATTGTAAAACTAATCAAAGCATTTACACTGGTAGTTGTTGATAGTTACAATCCACTTGCAATATAAATATCACCGGATGATCACACTAACTGAAGGTAGGGTCACAGATATAGCATTTGTAAATATATCTATAAAAATGGCATACTATGCACCCAGAAATAACCTGCTCCTAATGATCGAAAATCTTCTGTTACCTGCTAAAATATAAACCTCCTTGGATCCAGCGTAAGTTCCTACACCGCAGTGGTTCATCTTCATTAGCGTACGTTTTCTTACAGTACCTACGTAGGAACTTCCATACATAATAATAAATCATAAAAACTTTTTGACAGATATCAACTCCGCAGAAAGTTTTAATCAAATTGAAAGCGACTGTTCTATGGAATTTCAATTTAATTAAAAATGTTCACCATACCCACTTGTGGTACACCCACCTACAGAATTTATAGGCAAGCTAATCACATTTCGGCATTTCGATAACATTACGATAGGTTGGCTAGGTTGGTTAACCTATACCTATTACCTACCCACCAATGATATAACCTTCTAAGGTTATTTTCGGGTTCCTAAGTCTAGCTAGCGGGCGTTTAACGACTTATTGAACCTATCTGCAGACATACCAAACATTTTGAAATGTATTGAAATAAAACTAATCTTACGGATTTTATTGCGATTATTATAGGTACGTTTTTTAAAGTTCCCCACTTTTCGGCTGCTTTACAGCAACCATGGGCACGGGAGGACTGAGGTAGTTGACGTCCTATTGTCGTAGTTTGAAATGGAGTACTCTCATATTTTGAAAGGTAGTTTAAGGCTTCATCCTCCAATTTAGCGGGCGGCAGGGCGGCGGCGGCGCAGGAGCGGAGCTCGTTGGCCGCCCCACGCCGCTGCCGCGTGCCGCGCCGCTGTTTTCGAGAACGGTCCATTTGATTTTACGCATTTAAGATTCTGCCGCTCCCGCGCCGCCGCTACCGCCGCCCCGCTGCCCGGTAAATTCGACGTTGATGCCTAAATGAAGTAATTTTGGAGTATGTAGGTAGAACAAATAAAACCTTTCGGAAACCTCTTCACCAGGATATGTTAAGCCAGTCGCTTCAAGGGTAAGGAAAATTGTAAGGAATCCCGATGAGGAGAACCCCTGGAGGTACCTCTGGAACGACTGCGGCTCGCAGAATGTCTTGTCAAACAATGTAATGCAATAGGATGTGATTTTTGCATGTTATTTTTAATCTGTGCTGTCCTATACTGTCACCCACCAATATCAATGTCAGCTGTCTGTCAAAGTTATTTACAAAAAGTTTACAGTAAACAAATTTTGCTATATAGCTAATTGTTATTAAATATTAACAGCATGTTAAGTGTGATCATAAAATGATTAATTATGATGTGAAGTTTCTTACTTGTGACGAGTCGTTGCAATTAAAAAGCAACGACTTTAAAAGTTTCAAGTAAGTTCCAAAATAAAATGTTTACTTAAACCTGTAATCTATTGGATACTGATTCATGTTGGGATGATAAACGTAGTTCTTACTTTAATTCTCTGTGCCAATATTTAAATGAAGTAAATGTAACCTATAAAGTAAAATAATGGTTACAATTAACGTATAATAGATCTATTCATAGAGCCTACAGGCAACGTTTTTTCTATATGTGTAATTCTAAAACTTGTAGGTATGAAACGAAGAAAAGAGCAGATCAAACTGTCTATGATTCTGGTAAAAGGAACTTCTGTGAAAAACGAGGTGGGTACTGGCGGGCGCCTCATCCGCGGCAGATCAGACAGCTAGAGTCGAAGCTTCGCGACAAGGTAGTCGTTTGTTGCGAATGGACCAGTGACTCTCTTATCACTTTAGTGTTCTCTTCTGGAGCCATTGCCTACCTCACAGTCAAGCAAGACACTTTAGATATTAGTCAGATACTCTTTGATAGATATTTTATTGGAAAACTCTCCGGCCAAACAGTTACAAATGGTAAGTATTTACTGACTTCTTATGTAGCCTTTCTTCTATAAAACTCAAATAGTCTTTTGTAGGATTTGTGTTAGTAAACGCATTGCAAAAATTGTTGTAAATGGTAAGTAGGCATATTACTTGTTGCAAACATTTTTCCTTTTTATTGTAGTGATACTGATTCAGTCAAACACTGCCTAATCATAGCTACTAAGCTGTTAAATGCTTATAAATAACAACTATTGAAATGTATCATTATATTTCAATAAATACTTATATTTTATGTATTATACTTTTGTTTCAGTTGCATTATGCAAAACTCACATGTTATTAACGCACACAGATCGAACAGCCACTTTAGTTACATTTAATAAAAACAATATCTCTAGTCTTCCATGCCGCATATGTGATAGAGATCCAAATTTGCAGGTGAGGATACAGATAATTATTAAATATTTTCTTGTTATTTTAAATCTCTTTGGTTAGTTGTTAAGTTTTATGAAGTAGGTAGCTAAAGATTAAAGGTTAGGGCAACACTCAGAAAAATAAGTGATTACACCCATCAAGTGCCAGGGTACTGTGCCAGTGCCCATCAGCACCAGCAATACTTGAAGAAATAGGTGCTAGTGGTGCCGATTGGCACTAAGGGAGTTGGGTTTTTTATCTACTACCACATGCTTGATAGAACTTGGGATGTACTTACTACATACTCTATTTGCCAGGCAGTACACTCAACCTGGCAATTTTATATTTTAACTCTTATTCTAATAAGAAAACTATCTTGGTTTCAGATGTTGTTCATGTCAATTTAATTATGATTCTGATATAAGTAATTAACTTGTATTTCTTACCATAAAAAGCAGCAATGATTTTTTCTTTACAGACTATAGAATTAGGTGGTGGTAGCCGTAGAACGGAACGACATGTATCTTTCACTGAGAGCAGCAGCAGAGTGAGGGTGCTGGTGTGGAGTGTGACCGTTGCAGAGCCAGCACCATGGAGCCCCATAGTTGAGGATCATGCCAATCTGCACCTTTACACAATCATTGGGTCGGTATTTTAAAATAATATAATTAATAAAGTAGGACCTTTTTAAAAACATTAGACAATATTATTATTGCACAATACTGTGCAGAATCTATAACAACAATTGTTCTGGTTTTTCAGACAGAATATATCATTAACGGCATACCACCAACTAGAAAATGAAACCTTGTCTGCAGAGTTATCACATAAAGGTGATGGTGTAGTGCATATTGTAGAACAAGTTAATTATCATAAGGTGAGACATTTAGTTTGAATTAATGTTCAATGGTTATAATACTTTAATAACCCTTTACTTGCTAATTGGCGAAGCAAACAGGTTTGTTTAGGTCATATAACAACAAATACTTATACTGTATTTTATGGTATGGAAAGCTTAAGTAAGTAAGATTTTATTTATGTAACTTTGATTAGAATTATTACATGGATTAAAAAATAATATTGAATTCGTCATAATATGTTAGGGGTGCTATTTACCTACAAGTGTCGTCCTAATTGGCTAACGATTGTACGAACAAACGATTCAATTGCGTATACACAAATTTCTTTAGGCAAATTAGCCTCGATTATGGCTCGCAAGTCATCGTGTGAGCACCGTACTCATTTATATCATGCGACAAAATCGCATCGTTTACTCACAACATACGTTAGCCAATTAGGATGATGCCACACGCTGTCCCTCTCACATTACGCTACACATCCATATCTCCATTCGCAACTTTGTAGAATGGGACAGAGAATATTTACATAGATAAATAAGACATACTTTTCAACAATATTTAGCTAGTTTCGTTCTTCTCAAAGGTACTTCTCTTCTTGGAAGTCAGTTTTGTTTATCCCGTTACTATATCCAACTATGATGGAGCTTGTGGTCGGAGTGGGCTTAGATAGATAACACTTTATTGTTCCACCACATAAAATGAATACAAAATTACAAAAAGTTAACTTATACAGAGAGTCACAATAGGCGGCCTTATCACTAATAGCGATCTCTACCAGGCAACCTTTAGATGGAGAGGATTTCAAATTTTTTTTTTCCACGGGGTTGTACTTAATAATAGATACATACTTACAAATACATGCTCACGTCAGTACATTGGGATAAAAATCCTCCCGTCTACAAGAGCGCCGCGTCATTCCAGAACGGCGTCAGCTTGGACTGGCTCCGCTATGAGGTATCCCCGGACGTCCCCGAGCGGGCGAGCAAGCTGTCGCGTGGGCGCGAGAGCGCGACGCGCGTGTCGCTGGCGGTGCCGGCGCGGCTGGTGCGGCGCGCGCCGGGCGACGCGCGGCTGCTGGCGGCCTGCATCGACAGCTCGCTGCACGTCGTGCACAGCGTGGCGGGGCTCACGCACACCACCAAAGCTGGCTTTGTGTGTGATAAATATATACCTTCTGGGCCCTGGGGTGGAAAATTAGACCTCTTTATCGTTAAACAATCATAATTTTATTTAAGGTGGACATTCTACATTGGATGTCTCGATGTATTAAGTTTGCTTAAAAAAATACCTAAAGCGATACAACACCATAAAGTTAGTAAAAGTAGCGGTTATTACAAACCTATAACCGATATCTCGATTAATAAAAAAATGGCTGCCCACAAAATTATAATTGTATTTATTTTTTGTGAGGCAAATTAAAAATATAATATCAAAATTATGTGTAAATAATACTTACGTTTATTTGCTTACGCTTAGGTTTGACAGTCTTATTGGTCTATGAACGATGTTTTGTTTCAGCAGATAGCTACCGACATAAGATGGACCAACGAGCTGATAATAGCGTCAGAAGAGAGTGGCAGACTGCAGTGTTTCGATCGTGCCCTCTCACTCGTGCACTACCATTCCAAGTGCCTAGATCTTACCCCTTATTTACGGTACTAACTTTGATATAATTTTAATAATTTATGACTACTGTTGGCTTAAACTTAAACTTAAATAAAAACATTCTTCTAGATCACTCACTACTTCTTTATAGAACTGACTGTAACATAAAATAAAGTTGTTTTTCTTTAATGAAAATATTTTGTTACATATAGATTTTCTGTTCCAGAGATTCTAGGCGGATGCAAATACTAGCGACGAAGGGAGCGACAAACGGGCCCATGATTTTAGCATCATTTTCTGGTGGACCCCTAGCGTTGCTCCATATTACACACCCTCGCTTGCTGACGGTAAGCTTCTATACATTTCTTGAGTGTAAAAGAAGGCTAGGCCTTCTTTTACACTCAGGTGGTCAGTTCGAGGTCTCCGCTTGAGAAACGGGTCCACACATAGGAAGGAGGTCGCTATTTAGGCAACTGCAACCCACTTAAAAAAAGAGCACGGTAGAGATCGCTACTTTGAAAACAGTTCTCCACATAGGAAGCAAGTCCACACAAAATTACTAATATGCCTTATTCTTCTAATTTCGGGCAGTTTTTAAATTAATTTTATTTATTGTAATGGGTCTGATGCAACTGCTTCCCGACGTTGGTTCAGTTCGGGGCCGACGCGGTGCTTTATAAATCGTCCCTATGTCTGTTATGATAATGTCGTAATTGGTTTGCTCTATACCCTTTCGTGTGTTGTAGGCGTGGATCCGCTTGCGACGGACGTCTAACGCCGTCGCGCTGCTGCGTGCGATGGACTGGGATCGCGAAGGAACTGAGTGTCTCTGGGCGGTGAACAAGCTCGTATGCGCCGCCCTGCGAGGAAGGTCGGGTGAGTAACCTTTAGACCCCCCGAAAATAAATGAGCATCGATCGCTCCAGGGTATCCAGGTACGGGTAGACGGCATCTGATCGGGTTTTATTTATACCACATAGTAACACAGAAGATTAGTAACGAACATAATATTGCTTACATGCATAATATTGATGAACATGGAATACTGTACGTTCGCTTCGATCTAATTTATACGTTCTGTATGGATGGTGTGAATTTGAATAAATTATACTTATTAACATTGTGTGACCCGGTACTCCAGTTTTCGGCCTGAATGCAGACAGTGATAAGAATTCATAAATCAGGGTCGAACTGTGCTTATTTTCGTATTTATATCCGTATACGTGAGCTAAACATTAACGATAGATGTTTGTGTCGAAGGTGCTAAACAGCTTTAATATTTCAATCAACGTTAAATTTTTCTCGCGAAATAGCCAATAGTTCTAAATTTAATAGAAATGTTTATTCTATGAGCACTTTTTTTCTGAAAAATCTTTGTAATATATAACCGACTAGCAAACCTGGCGAACTCCGTTTCGCCCCCAGATGAATGAATTTTCTTTGCTATAAACCTCACGGAGCCCGAGACCTTTCCAACGAATGCAAAACCGTGGAAATCGGTTCATGCGTTCTGGAGTTATAGCGTCAGGAAGGAAAACCCGACTTATTTTTATATAGTAGATTACCGTAGCACCAGTGCACCGATGCACCAGTATAAAGTTCTATGAGTTGGTGGTGAATATTCCACGATCAGTGATTTTATCGGTGGCATATTGTATCGTTTGGTCGGGGTGTGGCAGAGAGCGAGCAGGCGTGGGCGCAGGCGGCGCTGGGCGCGTTCCTGGCGCCGCGCGCGCCGCTGCCGCCCGCCGCCAGCCGCTTCGCCCCACCGCTGCACGACCTCGCCAGGAAGTACTACCACCATCTGCTCAGGTACATCATTACTGCAGGGTCATTTTAAATCATTCAGAATAACCAGCGGAAACGGATTTGAAACTTTCCGATGTTGATGTCGCTCCCGCCGAGCTTTTTGAAAAAACGATTTGGTATTGTCATCAAGATACATCAAGATAATCATATTCGCAAAATTTAATAGCGATTGCGGTAGTCCAGCTCGGATGTTTTCGATTCCGTTTGCGATATCGATTTCGAATGGTTTCAAATAACCCTGCTGATGTCTATTAAGCCAGTGCCGAGTAAATGAGAAATATTGAGAAATTGGTAACGTTTGTGAGTTTGAGGAACTACTGATTCGATTCTGGAAATTCTTTCAATTTTAGAAATTCCATCCATGAGCCGCGCGCAGAATCTAATAATAAAATGGATATGAATATGGCCTCACCCACAACTTAGCGGGTATTTTGCCAATGTCAAGTAATTAATAGCAATAACACTTTCAATAAATACACATAATAAATAAAATAATGGACGTGATGAAGAAATGAAAATGGCGTCTCCAAAATCGATTCATAATCGAACAGCAACCGCATAGTAACTGTCACTTTTGACAGATATCCCATACAATATCTGTCAAAAGTGATAGCTACTATGCGGTTGCTGTTCGATTATGAATCGGTTTTGTTTGCAGACTTGAGGCCCTGTACCCTAGAATGGTAGTAGACGGGAGCCTAACCTGGCAGGGTGTTGTGGTGTGCACAGGCGCGGTCGTGTGGAGAAGGCGCTAAGCCTGGCGGTGGACCTGTGCGCGTGGGACCTGTTCGCGGACGCGCGCTGGGCGGCGGCGCGACGCGGCCTGCCGCACCTCGCGGCTGAGGCCGCCGACCTCGCCGCGCACCACTCGCAACACCACCACGTACCAGGTAATAGATACACTCTTATTTTTTTTTTAATTTATGAGTCTTGATACGTCAGAATTATTCTTACTTATATATGCATTGGTAGTATTAATAAAAACGTTAAAATGTTTTCTTAGTAGTACACCTATGATAGCCGTGTAAAGCATCATCCATATAATATTAAAAAAGGCACATAAATAAACAATGTCTTCTGTCACTAAAAGAAAAAAAAAAAAAAATTCAAGTAAAAATAAATACGAAAATATAAAGTAAGTACTTGTTTTATCCAAATGATTTATATATCGTTTTTAAACTTATATAATGTGTCGTGGAATATGTTTGTACTAATTAGCAGATGCCGCCATCTTAAGAGTTTGGCATTAGGACCCACAATCTTAACACTGATGAGTATGAAAACGAAAAAACCACTGTGTCTTAAAATCTTGCAATGGTGCACCCAAAACCAAGCGCACCATTGCAAGACCTCAAGACATAGTGAGCTCTTTCTGCGTAGATCGGACCGTAAGCAACAACCAAATATGAGGGTACCCCGTCAAACTATGACACTAGGACGTCAACCACCTCAGTCCTCCCGTGACCATGATTGCTGTAAAGCAGCATCGGGAACGTAAAAATCTAATATGAACGCGATAAAATCCTTATAATTAGTTTTATTTCAATGTGTCGTATTGTCTATAAGACCGAAATTTATTGCATCCATCTGTTTATAGACGCAAAATAATCAATGACGTAGATCCTGCGTACAAAGCTACTAACGTGTGTTTTTATTACAGGATCCGAATGTTCAGAATCATGTTCGGACTGTAGCTCCCACTCGTACACAGGATCGGAAGACGAAATGACCGCGACATCTGAAGCGATCAAAACCAAACCCCCGCCATTGCCCAGAGTCTCCCTCCCGAACCCCCCAACGCTCATCCAAGTACCAAAAACACAACCCGAGCCAGTTTCAACAAACAGCATCAGACCGAACTTGCATCAGTATTTAGAGAGAGATAATACTATATGGACTAAAGACCTAAGAGATGATACGTATATACAAGCGAATTACGATCGTGAACATCCAAAACCGATCCTGAACGTGCAAAGTGTTCGGTGGCATAGTATGGACATACTGTCCAATTATAAGCCACTGAAGAGCAGTCTTATGACAATAAATGAGGGATCTATCAGGTCCACACATGCCGTGGTGGATGTAACGCCTCGAGCTGATGATAGAGCAACATCCACACACTTCAAGCATTTGTACCAAAAGGAATTGAGGGAGGAAGCTCCTAACACACTGTACCGTTACCAGAACAACAATTACCATCCCAGTACGAGTGTGAAAGATAGGATGCACAGGAACGATGAAAGACTTGAGGGTACAGAAAGACATGGCACTCGAATGGGAGAGAGGAATAAAGTTAAATTCTCGGACACGGTAACCATTGCTGTTGTGTCGGTAAGTCCATAATCCATTTCCCGCGATAATGGGTTATAATTTAAAGCCCAGCCCTTTGTATCAGACATGTTCATACAGACAACATTTTCAAAATTGCTTGATTCGGTCTCTTTACTGATGCTTCGTTTATTCAATAATAATAAATGTACCGGTTAGTCCCCCTATTATAATCATAGAATATGTATACTTAGATTTATTTAGTATATTGTAATATTTATATTAATAGAAACAATAATGTGAGTATTTAAATTGGATGCCAGGAGCCGATGGTATGTCCGGAGCCGTCGCGCGAGCTGGCGGACAGCCTGCCGCTGTGCGCGCCGCACCGGTACCTGTCCGCGTTCGCGCCGCACGCACCGCACGCGCCGCACGCCCCCCACGCGCCGGCCGCGCCGCACGCGCCGCACGCGCCGCCGCCCGCCGGTACTACGCTCGACTACGTCGAAGTGTGACGCACGCACGCATGCCAGCACTCTCATGTTTGTTTCTTTGCACCACATTTGTATGAACTAGCACGCTAGCTGCAACTAGAACGCATAATAATTACGCAAATTAATTGAACCACGCTTCACCATTTACTGCACCAATCCGCCCCATGCACCGAATCCATTTGTATGTTGTTATAAATGACATTAATAACTATATCGCGCAATCGATTAAGTACGACAAGTCCGAGATTATTCGTAAGCTTATACTGTATAGTACGCATTTGAACATATTGTACCCTACCCTACATTACGTTATTGCATGTTCTGTTTCAATAAAACGGTAACAAACGTACTGGGGGCTTGGTATAAGTTTTGACAGCATCAAATGGGTTCCAATCACGTTAACGAATATTTTCGTGCAATTTGCAGCAGCGTCTTTAGCGGAAAATTGCAACTCTTCTGGTATGAATGAAAACATTTGATCTCAGGACCTGTATTTGTATACTTGCCATACCAAGGGTACATATGTTTACCTACCTCATGTAATTGCATGATTTGTGTGAATATAGAAGTCTTAATAGCACTCCAATAAACTCCTGTTGGTCAGTGCACAGTTAAATAGGATGTGTGATCTACAATTGTAACTGTAACTGACGCATGTATATATTCTGCCAGTATATCATTTCTTTATAATTAATTATCAATTTTTCTTTTCATTACAGATAATGCAACACAAAAACCGCCTAAAATTAAAGTTGTCCATTTTGGTATGGTGTAACAGTGCAAATACATTCCGCTATATTTATAAAAAAACTATATAAGAAATATGCGTATTTTTTATAAATCATAAGTGCTAAATAGGTAATTATTGTGTACTATGACAATAGCTACCGTAAAAAATAATTTAGAAAATATCAAATTATGTTCGTAATTTGATACCGAAAAAATAAAGAAATTTGCAAATATTTTTTTAAAAAGCTACACCCACTTGAATTTGAATACGCTACGCAGGTAGAAGGTAGGAAGCGGGCCTGTGCTCCTGCTCATTCCAGACGTACCTATGGTTGTAACACAGTACACTACAACGGAGGTTTGCTTACTTTTTTTAGGGTTGAGTATTAACATTGTAAAAAGGGAACCTTTATGGCGCGACTATGTCCGTCTGTCACAACTGATTGAGATGTTAGCAACTTATAATTGTATCGACTTGAAATAGATTTTTAGTAGTGCGTATTTTTTTATTTTAGAAAATTATTTCACTTCTAGCAATCATACAACATAGATTATATAACCTATATTATACTTCATGTGTGTTTCTAGATTTATTTATATGGAGTACGAAGTTGTGGGCACTGTTAGTTACGCAATTTAAAAAGTCTCATTTTGCTTTCCAAAATCCGTCCAGTATTTACTTTAATATTCTAAGTAGCAATAACGATATTAAACCTTGCATGACATTTTATATTTTAATATTTATACTATGACTAGGTAGTATACAATTTTGTTACATGTTAGTAATCAGTATTTTTTTTGTGTAGGTAGATTAGTTTTAATTTATTGAACATACCTAGATGTTGGCATTTCATAGTACATTTATTGAACAAAAATATATTATACTTTGATGCAAAGAATAATACAAAATAATAATAAATAAACAATGCAATAGTTAACAATTAACTGTCGTTTTATTTCTCCTCTTTAAAAATGATTAAGGGTGTAAATACCTACTTAGTTATCTATATGGGTGTGATAAACGAATAAATATACAATATTGGCTCACGCTCACACATGATTAGCGCTTCGTCCACGTCATGTAGGAACATCTTCCTTTCCCAAGCGATGACGGAGATTTATGCACTACATCCATCAAATGGCTCCAAGCTATTTTATTTTTATTTCCTGTTTTGAAATGTGTTCCTTTTTTAAAGTTGGCAATCAGCTACAAAATAGTATAATTTTCGCACATGTTGAGGAAATTACTTCATTCATTGTTGCTAAATTGCCCATGATAATGATGATGAAATTAATACCTTACCCGTATCAATACAGCAAAATTTTATCTTTATTAAAAAAATACCGAAAATCTTGGGAGAACTTGAAACATCAAGTTATACTATTTTACATCAATCTCTCGTGAAATGTCGCACTAATATTATATTCCTCAATATTCACTATGCAGATTTTACTAAAACTTAGGTTCCCAGGGAGAGACAGTAAACAAACTAGTCAAAACAATACAGCAGGCACAATTTAATAAATAAAAAATACTTTTCGCAGGTCAAGGCAGCTGCAGGTTTCGCCTCACATTTAGCCTACACTATGGTGGAGGCTCAGAAAGTTCACTAGCAAGCATTAATATATGCATTAGATAAATTCTAGTACCAAAAATAAGTCTAAATGCACTAAAAAAATAATCTATTTGTGTTGCATGTTTTGTAAATAGAGCATAATGCAGTAATCTTAAGTTAGAGCTATGCGTAATGATAACATTGAAAATAAAACAAAAAATAGAAGTTACACTTTATTTATTTTGGCTTATATAAATTTCAAAATATGAATGTTGGAAAGGTAATGCAATGAGATGATAATTTAATCCTTCAGCTTCTTCTTGGGGCGGAGGTTGTTGGTGTGGCCACACTTGGTCTTACGGCAGTTGGTAGCACGAGGGTGGAGACGCGCATAGCACTTGCGGCAAATCATTTTATCACAGTTGTACTTCATTGCCAAGATACGCAGAGATGGTTCAATGGTACCTGAAACAAACAATATTGAATTGTATAAACCGAATTTGAAATACTATAAGCTCAGGAGCATGCACCCACCATACCCTTCAGATCTAAGTGTATCATATTGAGATCAATAATGAATAGTGTTAAATTCTAAGTTAAACTGATTTGAATCATAAAAATATGTCTTACCTCCTCTTAGACGAAGCACCAAGTGAAGAGTTGACTCTTTCTGGATGTTGTAGTCTGACAGAGTACGACCATCTTCCAACTGTTTACCAGCGAAGATAAGACGCTGCTGGTCTGGGGGGATGCCCTCCTTATCTTGGATTTTTGCTTTTACATTTTCAATAGTATCCGAAGCCTCCACCTCAAGGGTGATGGTTTTACCCGTCAGGGTTTTTACGAAGATCTGCATCGTAGAACTGAAAGAGTTACTTTATTAAACACACATTAAGGATTTTCTCTTTTTTCTCCGTGGAAGCAGGGCCAAATAAAATTGATTGTAAAAACAAATGAAGCGATCTTGACATGACACGCCACGCGGATGTAAATTCAAATTTCGAATATCATAGTGACATAACACACGCGGGAAACCGATCGTTACTAAGTAACACAAGAAACTTATATTTTTATTTAATTTACAACTAGATTTATATTATTTGAATATTTTGTATGAGAATTACCTTTTCTCAAAAACGTGCTCTGAGTAAAAGAAACGTCAAATTTAATAAAAGACAAATGGCCGCTCGAACTTTCGTTCAAAATCACGATGCCATAGGTATGGTTTACGATTACAAAATCTACAATGACATATGAAAATAGGTAACCATGATCAAGAGCAAGAACGAATACCAGGAGATTATCATGTTCATTATGAAACGTGTTTGTATAGGCCATAATTTAGTTTTTTAATATAAATGATTATATTGTACCAAGGTTTCGGAACGGAATAGATATGGGTACGTTTTAATACTAAAAAAATAAATTTAATTTAGAGCTTTGTTGCTGTAAATTTAATTGGTGATATTAATATTGATGTAAAAATGAAATAGGTTTTTATAAAAAACATTTCCACAGATGAATTATTTTATGTTGATGGAGTTGAGCTTTAGTAGCTAGCCACTGTGATCACTATCTGTGGTTTCAAAACGTACCTGATAAGTACTTGTTTCGTAATCGCTCGATTTTCAGGCACTTTGCAGATCCTATTTTTCAGATTTCCTTCTGATTATACATAATGTATCACCAACTAAGCAAAGTCACTGGTAGGCTGGTTTCTGCCACAACTCTGCAATCTCCACTGTTCCCTGTTGTAAGTAATTTGTACAAATTGGTTATTTGTAATCTATCTTTCAAGTGAGCACTCATCACCTGATTTTCCGGACAGGCACCAATTGCTCTGCAACGAGTGGAGCCTCCAGCGATCCAGTACACCACTTCGCACCTGTCTACCGTAGCTGAAGCATGCCCTGCTCCTAGCAAGGCGAGGCTCATGCCTGGAACCAACGTTCCATACCCTCCCGTGCCAGAGAAGATGCGTCTACGCCAGGAACTTTTCCAGGTAATTTTCTGATTTATCATTAACTCATACAATATCAAAATAGTTTCAATACTAATTGTCTATGTTACCCGCAATATGGTTGTCTTTTGTTTTTATTACATAGGTACCTTCCTAGTCATCAGATTCTCATGTTTTGTTTTCTCTACTTTAGAACATGCAAATAAATATTTTATTCTTACTCAATTAAAATCTAGGATGTAATGTGGTTGGACACTGGATGGGAGTCGAGTTGCCAATAAAGTTTTGATTGCCAACTTTAAAAACTATAATTAAAAATGTCCATACTCTCTACTCATAACATCTGACCTATACCTACTTAATTCTCAGGGGCATAACACAGACCCTAATAAAATGAGGAAAAAACTATACAGTACATATACATACAGCTGTACAGCTCAATGAAGTAATGTTTCATCAATTTTAAACGAAAAAATAATTTTATTTTCAATAATAGGAGTTTGACTATTGATAGCATCCACAAGGCATAAAACTTTTTTAAGCAGATACTGTATAACTTACCCCATTAAAATTGGATTACTTTGTTTCATTTACAGAGGGAGAATGATATCCCAGTATTCCTCAAGGGTGGACCCTTCGATGTTGTCCTGTACCGCTTGACATTGGTTCTTTGCGTCCTTGGTCTAGTTGGTATTGGAGAAACCGTCTACAGTCATGCTTTCCCCAAGAAGTAATAAATGTATAATTATATTTAAATCACATATAATTATGTATTAGTTGCCTGTGTTATAAGTGTCTCAGCACTGTGATTAGAAATAAACGAAAATAAAATAAATTATTTGGATTCCATGAAATACCTATGGGCTTTGTGTACACATCCGTTTTTGTTTCAATTACGCACTTTTAACAGAAAGACTTCAGATTCATTTATTTTTTTAATTTGTTAAAAAAAATGTAATAATCCAAATACTGGTGGGTGCACTAATACTCCAGAAGATTTTATTGTTGCAGAGTATAATCTAGTAATTCTATAAGTATACATTCTATGAGTTGTTTCTACTCGGTAGTTTAATGCTATCATGCATATCCTCTGCCCATAGCATTGACATGTCTGGGATCAACTAAATTAATTTATTGACTGTGGGATAACTGTATGATCACTGGAGATAGCGCACGATTTTCATCCACATTTTAAAAATCGAATACCTACTAGAATAAAAAAATAAGTACCATAGCAGGATAAAGTGTCTACCTCCAAAACACAGAAAATTATTGTTCAGAGACTGACTCCATCCAAGTTATCTGGGCCCAGTCTGCTATTCTAATCTTTTTGAATGGGTGTGACATTCCAATTGTCACTATTTTTCTATCAACTGTAAAGGATGCAATTTATATGCCATTCCAACGCAAGTCAATTGTTTTCCTAGACTTGGGACCCTGACTGACACCTCACCTACCCACGTTGCACTATGTAACGATGACGTTGGGCTTCGATCATTCAGAATAGGGCTCAGAGTACCTACCCTGCTCCTGTCTACAGGCCCCGTTCTCATGACTTATTTTTATAATAGAGACCGTTTGCCCGTGCTTAACTAACGGTCTGACATACGGACGAAAAGTTACTAAACAGTAGGGACTCTGTACGTCTATCCCAAGTTTTATATTATTTTTTCCATCTGCTAAAAGGCGCGGCTGCGAGCTTTTTCATAATATGTCGGGTGGGAAATCTTTGAAGAAGCCATCAGCAGTAGATTGGCAGGAGGTTTTTTATCTATACATATAAATAAAATTGGAGTGTCTGTTTGGTATATTAAAATAACCGCTTTTTACTAAGTGCATTTGGATGTATACACGTTACCTATACCGAAACAACATTTTTTAAAATTTTTGTCTGTTTGTCTGTCCGTCTGTCTGTCTGTCCGTCTGTCTGTCTGTCCGTCTGTCTGTCTGTCCGTCTGTCTGTCTGTCCGTCTGTCTGTCTGTCCGTTTGTTCCGGGTAATCTCTGAAATGGCTGGACCGATTTTGACGGGAATTTCACTGGCAGATAGCTGATGTAACAAGGAGTAACATAGGCTACTTTTATTTTAGAAAAAAAAATGGATCTCGAAAAAAAATTAAAACCAATGTTGCAGCGCTGCGCCTGATTAAAGTTTGATAGCAACAATCTGCAATGCGTCCCGCGGGATCAGAACGCGAGCAGGCTGTTCCCAACGGCTGAGTCTTTGTTAAATACCACGCGGACGAAGTCGCGGGCAACAGCTAGTTTTATGATAAAAATGATCACCGGGCCCATTCGGGATTTGTGGCCAAGCATAAATAAGAACAAACAGCTTTACGATTTTAACACTTCTATATTTTTATCATAACTAAGTATATAATATACCTACCAACACTGGCCATTTATTTAATTAACACCGCCATACCGATTGCAAACAATATTTTGTAGGTAGGCATTCATTTCGCATAACAATCAAAGCACTAATTTGCAACATCAAACTACAATGTAGAAGAAACATAGGGTACTTCATCAATTAGCATAATTTAGGACCGTTCAGAATATCTGGGGCCCCAACTCCTCTTTTATACAAATGGCAATACTTGTTAATTACGTTGTAATGTAAAGACAAGGTGCCTACTACCGTGAAAGCTGTCGCATATAATCGTTGGTACTATCATATGAAAAAACATACAATTAATTTACTTGTATTTAGAAAATTAAAAACAAAACTGAACATAATATAATTCATAGTCATCATACTGAGACAAATTGTGGCAAGTTGGGGCCCCAATATAATTACATGTGTAACACGAATCACGATCCATATCACAGAAGTATACGGTATCGCAAGAACCGCGAGTCCCTTACCTTTGGATCGCAATTCGGTTTGAAAGGGAACGGCGCCAATTGGTATCATTCAGAATGGAAAACAGTCAGGTACGCCGTGAACAGCCAAAGGAAACTAATCACTGAAAATAAAAATAGGTCTAATATAATATTACTTACTTAGATACTAATTTAGGAAATCTCAATGAAAACATACAAAATCATTTTCGGAACTTTAGGTGTCATAATATCCGAAGAACTGGAGAACAATTAAATATATCTATCTACTTTCATAAATAATTAATAAATCTGATTCCAATTTGATTTTCGTTCATTAAACAAATGCATAACACAGCCACGTAAATACATAATTATTCGTGTAATAGGTAAGTAAATCCAACATTAAATTAGATTTTTGCATTAAGTAATTGAATTCTTAACTAAATACCTTTACGTATAAACAGGGTAAGTAAACAGTTTATCGATGAAACACAAATTATCCACTTCGCTACATAAAAGCAGAAGAAGTTCAGTCAGTTTAAATCTAATAAGGAGTTCTATTACTTATGATGACAATAATTAGTTTTTTTTAAAGCTTATAAATGCCTACGAAGGAAGATTACGTAATTAATAAATTTCATATGACCATACAATAGATGATCTATTACTAAATATTAACCACAGAACCATCAGCAAGTTAAAGCATATATGGTTAGAATATCTATTCCAATATATTCAAAATTCGTAGATAAGCTAAATATGTGATCATGACAATTCAATGAACATATATTTTTTGATAACTCTTATCAAGATAGTTGATTACCAATTAATGCAATGAATGTCAGTAATAAAGCTACTTATTTCGATATAATGCTTTATATAAGCAAAATGCAACTACGTATGATATACCTATATTACATACTTTATATCATATGCTAGTCGAAAGCCTGTGAAATAGATAATTTTGGGATAACACATAATCAGTATACAGTATTCAAAGAAGTACAAGTATTAACTAAATCAAACGACTAATACAGCGTTACTTGTTTTTGAAACAAAAAGTAATTTGGTACTACATAATTTTTAAATAAACAAAAGAAAGCCACTAGTGCCTGCAATCTAGATATAATTGTGTAATGAATCAGGCTTCCAGTTATAAATACTACAAGAACCTAAACAGTACAAAAATGATAATAACATAATAATTATGTAAGTTTGTTCTATAACACAAAATCAAATTATATTACTTACCCAACTAACAAAAAATAGTTAGTAGGTTCATATAAAAGTTGAGTTTCATATAAAGGAATGCGCGATTCGATCGCATAAAAAAACATCATATAAAAAGTTTCAAACTAAAGCATATAAACAGTAAAGAATAATTAACAAAAATGTCTAACATATATATGATTTGAAGTGCGTAAGTATAGTTAAATATGAAGGTAACAAAAAAAACTATCGATTTATATAACTGGCCGCGGACGCGCCGGCAGCGGCGGTGGCGCTCCCTGCCTGGCGGGGACGGGCGGCGGCGGGCCCATGGGCGGGGGCGTGCTGCTCTCCGGCGGCGGCGGTGGCGCGCACGTCGGGGGCGGGACGCTGTCCAGAGGCGGAGATACGATCGGCGGTTGCGCCTCCGTCCTACCCGCATCCGGCGGCAGCGGCGCAGGCCGCGGGGGCGGAGGACGCGCTGGACTCACTGCGGGCGCTCTGGATGGCACCAATGGGGTCGGCGATGGAGCTGGCGGCCTACTAGGCTGTTGTCTCCGTGGGGTCGGCGGAGCAGAACGTAGCGGCCGCTCCGGTTGAGCTTCTCCGAATAGCGGCACAGTATTATTTGAACACAAGTTAATTTCAGATCGCACTATATCGCTCCAATTAGGCGTTTTTAACGTGATTTGTAATGGAATCGAACAAGCTGATATTTGACCTTTTTGCGCTGCAGCCAGCGCATTTTGCCCTTCCCTAAAAGTGATACTCAGACTGTAATCATCAATAAAACGAACCAATGTTACTTCGCCAATCGTCGAAAGCTCTTGTAGCACAGCTGCCATTACGTTATCATCAAAGACAGAATCTTCGGTGGACATTTCATGAAGAGGTTGCACAATTATACTAGCATCAGGTGGTCCAAGATCTTTTACTACATCATAAAAGACTTCCATGCATTTTGTATAGCTTACTTGCAGTGCTTCGATTTCTAATATCGCTATAACAGGCCTATGGTCGCTCTGTTTCAACTCAGCGCGGCCATAATGCAGCAATTTCCCCGCCGCTAGCTCCGATGTCGACTCGGGGTCAATGGTATATTTTCTGCTTCTCCACAAGACCCGATCAGTCCACGCCGGCGCTCTACATTTTTCACTGGTGTCAAAATCGTCACTGAATAAATCGTATTTGTATGTCGGCGGAAACGTAACATCTCCTTCAAAGCAATTCTTGAAAACTAAGCCTTGCTCTTTCTGCTGTATTAGTTGGTCATGTTCCAAAATCCGTTGTAATTTATTCTGTGTCACCAAAGAGCGAATTTCCTCTTTATCTAAATCGACGCGGTAATTAAAATCACCACACCAAAATACGTAATCGTGAGAGTAAAGAGATCGTCCCATGGGGAACGCAATTTTCCTTGTAATCTCAGTATAATCAGCATTGCGTTCTGTAACCTGAGACTGCCCGGCGGCAAAATGGGCGCACACAAAACAAAGCGAAGTTCCATAAATAACCATCCGTATACCAACTGCACCTTTGTTCCCGGTAGCACCTCCGAGACCAGTTTTAACAGAATCCAGTGCCACATCTCTTATATGAGGGATTAAATCTTTTCGAGCGAAAAGAAAAAGGCAAACACCTACTAACTGATGGCTCGAAAGTAGGGTATATGGTGCATCTCTGCATAAGACTTTTTCTAGTTCTTCACTCCAAGCTTTGGCATTGTCAGAACTTGCAGCCATAATGTTACTGGCGTTTAAATCAACAATTTCTTCAAACCCAATAGCAAATATATCAGATGGGTGCTCTTTTAAATTAACAGTATTTACCAATGCGGAATTTGGGCAATCCAGTAACCAATCAGCCAATGAAACATCTTTATAAGCTAGGCTCCTAAAATGTTTGCCTCCATTTACATTATATGTACCTATGGTGACTCTAATAGTAGCTGGCTGAGTAAACTCATTAGACCTCCGGCACATTTCCCTTAATACTGGTGTAGAAGTGTGCAATAAGTTTGACGGTAACATAATTCTTGACCGATCAGCAAGTTCTGAATTTAAAGTGGAGCCCAAAAGTAATATATCAATAGCTTCTTGTTTTGAGTTATCTAGTAAGTTATTTTGGATTGTGCGGGCCGCAGATCTGGCACCATCTATGAGCTTAGAACCACCCTGTATAGCACCAGTGCCAGCATAGATTTTGGATATTTCATTCCCATTATTAATCCACATTTGCTTGAAAACTTCTTCAAATCTATTAACATTCTGCTTTTTATCAATGCACTGCAATAACATCAATTGTATAGCCAGCATTTCCAATCCAATAAAGGTTTGTATAGAATTTGTTCTATCCAAGCAATCTAAACAATTGGTGCGAATAACACCTTTCTGTATGTTATAAATATCTGAACCCTTGGCACTGAATATACTAATCTCATCATAATATTGTTCAATAATCCTTTTAAATTTTGACAATGCAGTTTCAATAGATGAAGCCCTAACTTCTTGATGATAATCAAAAATTATCTGAGTCAAATCAGAATGAGCAGATTCATTCAAGTGTTTTTGAAAAGCATTACTCAAAGTTGCTTCACCTTCGCTTCCTCCTATTAAGCTGGATCCTAAAAGATTTACAACAAGCACAGATCCATAGTTGCGTTTCAACTGTGAGAAGTGTTTGTCACATGCGCTATTAGAAGCATCATGTCCTCTAGACATCTTCACTTTATGTGATCCCACTTGGATCCCAGGCTGCTCCCAGAACAAGGGGACTGAACCCCGTGTCTGCACATAAGATGCAACAGAGTCATCAATAAAGATAGCCTGCTCTGTCTCAACAAAATTAGCAACATTACCATCATCATTGCAACCTCTCACATTGAACCTAGTCCCAGCTCGTTCACAGCTGAGTCTCGACACTAACACAGCTCTTGCTTGGCGATGACCAACATAAATGGTGCGAATCTCAACTGACCCACACATAGCTCTTGTTAGCCATTCATCACAATCTATTCCAAATCTAATCAAATGTATAAATAGTGTTCTATTCCAGAAAAATCTATTATCAGGATTAGCTCCTTTGCTTTTTCTTTGTGCACATAGAGTGAGATCAAAGAGAATATCATTTTGTTTACCGGAATTCCATGAAAAGTAAAAGGTTCCGGAATTTATCAACTTTCTCACTTCGGAAACTTTATCTTCACCCTGCGATTGGTAGAATAGAGGCAGGAACTGCGTTTGAGTTATTTTAAAGACTTCAACGTCACCGATCTTACCGATTGAGCAGCAGCCCGTGACGAGAACGAGATACAGCAAACAACTTTCGCCAGAGTTCAGTGGCAGGACTCCGAGGCACCCATAGGCATCGGCGATCTTATGATATTGCCTCCGCAATGTTTCTGTTTCTTGGGAGGAAAGCGAAACTACCGCTTGGGACTCGAAGAGAAGTGCACAGTCTTTATTTCTGTGCTGCAATATAACACTATAAGGATTCGGCGGTGACGATTTCTCCAGAACTTTGAACCCTTTTGACATAGCCATGATTACAGGAGACCTTCAGTCAACTTACATGTAGCCGAGAGCCATCCGCCCCCTGATTTGAGCTCGAATTTCCTTCGTATACAATACAATAATACAGTAGAATATTGAGAAGTCAAATTATTGAATCGAATCGACCAGAAAAGCACAGAGAAAAAAATCAGATAAAGGCCAAACTGATAGATAAGTCACAACTAGTGTCAGTCAAATTGGTATTAGTTAAATCTAAAAGCAAGAAGGAATTAGAAGGAGCGTAAAAAGTTGGACTAACACAACAGGTTGCACTTCTTTTAAACTTTAAATAATCGATTATTAAAAATGGCTTTTTTTTCATTTACTAGTATATACAAGCCACAAATAGACGAACTAGAAATGCTAAGCCATATCTGCAATTAATGCCGTTAAAACTTTTCGATCCCCTATCTTTACACTGACAAAACTACTATCTGAAATACACAAGCGAGTATGCTAAAACACAAAAAGGGTACCTATTTCCAGTTTAAAAATATAGGGAAAAACATATTATGAATAAAAAAAATAGGAATATTAAAAAACTAGCAACCCAGCACTAAAGTATGAAATCTGCCTTTTTTTTACTTTACCTAAAAAAAAAGGCAGATTGCTGCTGTTGTTTTTTAGTTTCTTGGGGTTGGCAACACTGCAACCAGCTGTCAAACCAAACGAATTTTTGTTTACCTTTCCTTACTGAACTCAATCACTACTACCATTTACCTTTATCAAACAAACTATTATCATTCTTAATTAGGAAAAAAGGAAGAAGGATATTTAACCAAAAATAAATACCACATTGTACCCCTCTCTGCAAAAGAATAAGAAATAAGTAGGTACTAGAACTATTCTGAGGATTATAGTGAATATCACAAAAAAATCCTACGTGGGATACCTAAATAAAAATGAGCACTATGGACGAAATCGAAGAAGAGGCGAAGGCAGCTGCTGAAAAAATGGTTATGAATATGATGCAGAGGCCAGGGCAGCTAGAGAAGGTTAGTTTGGTACATACACAGTAACAGTAATACATCGTTTATGTTACACCCATAGATATCATTGGATACGCCCCTATTAAGTAGTCGTTTCTGCTACCTGATTCGCTTTCATAGATAATTTAAATAAAAAATCTTAACTTTTTTTATTCTTGCAGGTAGAACACTATAAGAAGAGAATAACACATAAAAAAGCTTCAATTGAGGCTCAATTGAAGTCAGCAGTTCAGGGCAAACTAGATGGAGTCAGCGTGGGATTGAAACAATTGCAGGAATGTTTAGAGGATGTTCAGCAAATCAGCCTGAAGTAAGTATGATGCTCTAATTATAGAAAGAAAGAAAAAATAATTACCCAAAATTATCTATCAAATACTTAAGTGTTAACTCTATAGTCTATTTGAAAACATTGACAATATTTTTTTTTATAAGAAAAGTATTATTTAGAAATTATTATCAACTTTGTACTGTAACTTCCATAAAAACAAAATATAAAGCATCATGTGTTACTTTATTCTAAGATAAATAAAAAAATTACTATTATACTGATTTATATATAATTGATTACCTACTACTTTTTTGAGTTATATTATTTTAAATATATGACTTAAAATGTGTTGCAACAGAATGGATGAGTTGGAGGAGCTCTTAAAAGGGGTACCACCTTTGGTAGCCTCCCTTCAAGCCGTCAGGGAGGAAGACTCACGGCACTCCCAGTACGTGACTGCCATGGACAGCCTTAAACATATATTCACAGTGCCCGAGAGTGTGGCCAAAACTGAACAATGGATAGGCGAAGGAAAGCTCCTGCATGCACATCAAGTTAGTTATATTTTAATCATAATGATAATATTAATATTGAATAAGTACCAAAACACTTATTTGCGATCAAATTGTGTAGAGAAACATTGATTAAAAAAAAATATTTGTTAAGTTATAATAAAATATTCAGGATTCGTTTTATATTTAAGGTGGAAGCTCAGGGTCAGGGCGCGAAATTTAAAATGTCAATGGTTTTTATTTTTTACGAAAAATTTGGACATTTTTACGATGTAATTTAGTGTTTTGCGATATTAACATTCTGCATTGGATGTCTTGATGTATTAAGTTTGCTTAAAAAAATACCTAATCCGATACAATACCATAAGGTTTGTAAAAACTGCTACTTTTAGAAATTTCGCGCCCTGACCCTGAGCTTCCCCCTTAAATAGTTATATAAGTTTGCCAAAAATTTACAAAAATGTTATTTATACAAAAAAAAATCCATCATCACAACCTACACTGATTTTAATATAATATTTCCAGTGTCTTAATGATTTGGAAAACTCAAGAGATGATTTATTATATGAGTTGCACAGGCTTCCCAATCAATCGTCGCATGATAAAATCATGCTGAAAGCTTATTTTGAAGATGTAGAAAAAGTTTCAAATCTCCTTGAAAAACAAATAAAACTGATTCTACAACGGACTCTTAACACTGTCCGCAAGGAGCCCACCGTCATTGTGACTGCATTGAGAATTATCGAAAGAGAAGAGAAGAGAGACCAAATGGCTTTACAGGTAACTAACATGTTTTTCTGCCTATGCATATTAGGAAGCGTTCAAGTATTACGTAATGCAATTTTTGGAGATTTTTGAAATGTAATGCACCATACCGTTTTTCTTTTCTCCCCCCTTAGTAAAACGTAAAATCTCTACGCGACCGTTCTGAAGGGTTAAAACAATGTTACGTAATGCGTAGTTCAAACCGTCGCCCTCCCGCCCCTGTAAAACATCGTAACGTTTCAGAAGACCCCCCCCCCCCCCTAAATTTGTTACGTAATACTTGAACACTCCCTTAGATTGGCTGGTTACAAAATTGATAAATATAGGTCAATATTTTTTTTCAGCAACAAAGTCAGTCCGGATTTATTTCTCCCGGTCGTCCAAAAAATTGGCGCGCGAAAGCTTTTGATGTATTGAAAAGAGCCGTCGCGGATCGTGTGGAAGGTACTCGAGTGGACGAGCGAGACGATAATAAAATGTGGCTGGTGCGCTATTTGGAGTTGACGAGACAGCTTATCTTGGAAGATTTGAGAGTTGTGAAAACACTGTGTGTGCCGTGCTTCCCGCCACATTACGATATCGTAAATAAATACGTCGATATGTATCATACGGCACTATCTGCGGCTGTAAGTTTTATAATGTTCTTATTACTTAGAAGCGGGGGAAACAATTGAAAGTTCCGTCCCACGTATAGCAGGGTGCATGTAATAATGCTAAGTGTAGATTCTTATGGATTATTTTATAAATTAATTTAGGAGTGCAAAAAATTTAATATATTTTTTATTTTTTATTATTACATTGTAGGCAAGTATTTGATCTCGATCTCACCTGATGGTAAGTGACGATGAGATCTACGATGGAGCATACTTGCCTAGGTAGGAAGGCGGCAGTAGATAGAGACGCTACATTCACTAGGCACATGCAGCGCAGCTGATCTGACCCGCCATCCATGAATGGCAACACCGAACATCATGCCGGAACACGGCTAGGCCGCTTGGCGACATGGCTTTGTTCAGTGGGTGGTGACTAGCCACGGCCGAAGCCTACCACCAGTAGAGTTGTCACCTGGTTGGCACCACCCAGGGTCACGTGTAGGGTATCTCGAAGGTACTTAATTCTCCTACGGACGAAGGTGACTCGACCCCAAAATTCATAAAGGGATTTAAGATTCATAAAGGGATTTTTTGATGTCAATTCCTCTGTCAAACAACTTATGTACTTTAATTTATACTGTATTGTTTTATATTTTTTAAACAATATTTTTAAGTAGCTACGATCTTTACAGCTCCAAGAAGAAGTGCAAAGCGGCATTCAGGGCAATGAATATGTTACATTATTATCCTGGATATTAAACACTTACCCAGGAAGTGACCTAATGGGTAATTCTGAACTAAAAATTGATGTGTCTACATTGCCACCATTGCTTAGCAATGAAATCATGCAGAAATTACAGGATGAGTACTTACAGGTGAGTTGAGTTGAGCAAGTATTACATTTGTAGAACCTTACTGTTTGAAGATTTTCTAAAGCATAAAAGGGTGTGAAGTGTGGATTTTCTAAAGCATGAAAAGAGCCATCCCTAGCGACGTCAAGTGGAGTACCTTCACGCGTCAGATGCACTGTTGGGCCCACTGGGCCAAACACCCTTAAGGCATCGTCCTAATTGGCCAACGATAGCACGACCAAACGATGCAAATTCGTCGCGCGATGAAAATGAGTACTGTGTTCGCGCGATGCCTTGGAAGCGTCACTTAGAATACTCAAATGGGATTTGTGTATTTAATTTCGTCGTGAGATGAAATCGTATCGCCCGATCGCAGGATCGCCAGCCAATTAGGACGCGCCCAATACAATTCATATTATCGTGATATGACAAAGTTTCGAAAGTACGCAATGACATTACGATTGTCGTGTTCAACCCACCAATTTTATGCAATAACTCAAATGGTAATACATTGTCATCACCAATGTACCAAAAATCTCAATAAAATTATTCATATACCTAATAAACATTTTATAAAGAGGATTGGTTATATTATTGATCAGCCCTTGCAACTAATATACACATTATAACGTATGGGCCGTTCTTCGTAATACTAGTTTTGAGGAGTTCTTTTAGAAAATGGAGTCGAACTACATGGAGTGGATGGAAAAGACGTTGGAATCGGAGCGCGCTGAGTGGGCCGGCCAGCGGGCGCCCGACGTGGAGCCGCACACCAACGCGTACCACACGCACGCACCCGTCATCATCTTCCAAATGATCGACCAGAACTTGCAGGTGAACCACTCAGCCCCCTCCTGTACATTAGCCACTCTGGGCAAGTGCCCAGGGCCGTGCGATCCATGGGGGTCCCTAGTTACTGCCAGATCACCACCCGATATTTATTTTCCAAAAAAAATACGATTTTTACTGATTATACTACTTACTTATCATCTACATCTAATGTGATTGTAAAGAAATAAACTGAACAGGTAAATAAATCTGAAATATAGGGTTGTTATTTTTGTAAATAATTTGTTATGCGATCAATCTAGATGTATCAAAAAATTAATTGCATTATTTTATTTATTTCGTCGATGTTTGACTAATATAATATTTGTTCCAGGTCACAGAAACTATAAGCAAGGAGATTACATTCAAAGCCTTATTGCTCAGCATCGAGCAGGTGACTCGGTACGGGAACATGTACAGGGACGGTGTTATACAGTTCAAGGTACTTAAATATTAAATTGAGTAAAAAAAATTACTCAGTTTTCTTTTTAGGGTTCCGTAGTCAAAAATAGAATCTGTTATAGTTTCGCAATGTCTGGCGTATAACGCAAAAAACAATCATATTTATAGATATGATTGCCCCTACAAACATGTGTACTTATATAAACTATACCCATTATAAGTTTTAGTAAAATCCGCCCAGTAGATTGTGAGACACTGTTTTTTGGATATTCCGCGGGATTACACCTATTTCTTACGACAAAAGGTACCCTATATTACGAACCACGCTACATGTTATCACTATGCCAAGTTTCATCAGAATCTGTCAAGTACTTTACTTCTTACACAAAAAAATCTATAAATGCCAGAGTCGGCCAAAGTATCGAAAATATCATCCCCTACTAGTTTCGTTTTCAAATATAATTAATATAGAAACAGGCAAGTCGCAGTGAATCAGAATCAGAATATTTTTTATTCACGTAGACCAACTACAGTACTTATAAATCGTCAAAAGTTACAAAATACTATGCCACTACTTTACCAACCGTTCGGAATGCCGAAAGTGTTTGTGGAAGCTTATGGAGACATATATTCTAGGCAAGTATGCTCCATCGTAGATCTCATCGTCACTCACCATCAGGTGAGATCGAGATCAAATACTTGCCTATAACCGATCGGAATGCCGAAAGTGTTTGTGGAAGCTTATGGAGACATATATTCTAGGCAAGTATGCTCCATCGTAGATCTCATCGTCACTCACCATCAGGTGAGATCGAGATCAAATACTTGCCTATAATGTAATAAAAAAAATATAGATTTTTTTCGTGTGAGTGAAACAAAACATGCCGGTCAATATATGGTGTTTGAGCGACTGTTGTGTGTATAGAACGCCCACTTCTCGGACCGGTCGCGCGTGGCGTACTTCACGCACCACATGATCACGATCGTGAACAACAGCGAGCAGATGGTGCGGCTGGCGCAGCAGACGCAGGCGCGCCACTGGCCGCCCGCGCGCCACCACCCGCCCGCCGAGGACAAGTTCGACAGGATGCTCGCCACCTTCCAGGTCGACCACCTCGCCTATTACATATTTATTACTAGCTGCGCTCCGCGGTGTTACCCGCGATTAAAAAGTATGAACAATTCAAACAAATCTATCCCATGGGAATCATACAGTTTACCGGGATAAAAAGTAGCCTATGTGCTATTCCAGATTGTAATCTATATCTGTGCCAAATTTCATCCAGATCCGTTCAGCCATTCTGGTGTGAAAGAGTAACAAATATCCATCCAAACTTTCACATTTATAATATTAGTATAGATATACATTCACATTATGACAGGACAGTGTGATAAAAAAAGGGCATAGAAATCTATACATCTATACAAATAAATAAAATTGGAGTGTCTGTTTGTAATATTAAAATAACCGCTTTCTACTAAGTGCGTTTGAATGTATACACGGTACATATACCAAAACAATTTTTGTCTGTCTGTATTTGTTTGTTTCGGCTAATCTCTGCAATGGCTGGACCGATTTTGACGGGACTTTCACTGGCAGATAGCTGATGTAACAAGGAGTAAGTAACTTGGGCTACTTTTATTTTAGAAAAACTTGTTCGTTTTTTTTTCCAATGGACCAATCACCACCATCACCATCAATGGACGTGCAACCCCTCATATATTATTTCATAAGTCAAATGCAATCCCGCATCCCGCAATAGAGACTTAATTTTATTACAAATACATTTTTCCTCTTTTAGAATTTGAGAGACGAAGCCGCGCAGTTTCTTCTGGAGGAGGCATTCCTAGATCTCGAAGTGCACTTCGATGATCTGTTCTCGTCGAAGTGGCTGACGTCCAGCATCCCGGTCGACACCATTTGCATCACCCTCGAGGATTACTTCCAAGATTACAATCATTTGAGAGATAAAAATTTCGAATACGTGATAAACGAAGCTCAAAATTTGGTTTACAAGAAGTATATCACTGCAATGCTATCGAAAAAGGTGGCGTTTAAAAACGTGGAGGAAGCCCAACAGGCGGCTAGTAAGATAGTAAAGGAAGCGAAGCAGATTAGATCGTTCTTCAGGAAGATCGCACCGGAGGGTGTCAATGTGGAGTGGCCATACGAGGTCATCAACATGCTGGCGGAGGTGAGTCATTTCAATCAGTATGTCCGAGGGCAAGGTGCTGAATAAAAAAGACAAAAGATAAAAGACAATGGGTACTGTTGTTTAGTACCCGTACCCAGGAAAACAGTTTATTGTAGCACTATAAGCAATGGATATTGTTGTTGCACGTGTCGAATGCTTTCATAATATGACACAGCATGCATGATTTTAATCGAGAGAAAATAAGATTCGGAAGTAAAGAAGAATCATTTGTGTAAGCCAAGCTTGGGCACCTTGTTTCTAAGACAAGCGTTATACCATTGGCTACCACTGATAAAAAAACAGTGTTAGCCAATTTGGTACAATGCTTGCCTCGGTAACTAGGGTCGCAGGTTCAAACCCCGGCTCGTACCTTTGGGATTTCTGGATTTAATGTGCGATTCATATTTTCGATCATGATTACCACTCGCTAAACCGTGAAGGAACACGTCTTCAGGAAACCAAGTCTGAGAAAACCCCTCGAAAGACGTGTAAGTAAACTCTGCCAACCCGCACTGGGCCAGCGTGGTGGACTATAGCCTAATCCCTCTCGCATTGATGGAAGGCCGTGCCCACCAGTGGGACATTAAAAGGGTTGACATTATCACTGTTTTATTTAAAAATAATTATTGTTATCAGGTGCTGCGTTGCCAAGACATCGAGATGCTGTCGCTGGACCTGCACAGCGTGGTGGCCAAGTGCCCGGACATGTCGGAGGAGCAGCTGTCGCGGCTGGTGTGGCTGCGCGGCGACGTGCCGCGCGCGCGCCTGCGCGACACCGTCGCCATCGCGCTCGGCTCGCGCCCCAACCCGCCCCACTCGCCCCACTCGCCCCACTCGCCGCCGCCGCGCGCCAGTACCCACCCCTTGCTTTTTAAAAACATCACGTTCAGTGACAGGCTCCTTTCCCACTTCAACTTGTAGACGCCGGTCCTACAACTCCCTATTGTCGAGATCAGAGGCGGTCATAAACGGGCTAGTTCTGTGACAATTTTTAGCTGGAATTGTACTGTCGAGTTGCCGTCTATATGGCGCAGTACAGAGATGTTGACAATCATATTTCAGCAAGAGAGTATCGCTGGCGATATTGCTGATATATAGCTCTCAGCAAGATTCATTTTTTGTAAGCCCCTATACGGGCTACGGGCCTTTTAATGTTCCGAGATATTAGTAGAATGTAGAATATCGATCGAATGGAATCCAGGCTATCATACTGAGTACTTCTCTGCGAGTGTACTCAAACATCAAAATGTTATGTACAGATAATTTTAAAGGTAAGATCGCGCGAGTATTATATTTATTTATGTACTTACATCTTCAAACGGATGTTCATATTTCAATTTAACTGTTATCAAATGTATTTTTTTAAATGTATAGTAGGTATATAATCATTATTATTCGTTACATCGCAAACACGTATAAGTAAATCAAATTCATATTTATTATATGATTGTACTTAAAACTGTGTTTTAGTTACATCCATACCTAAACTAGTTTTGCGTAGTTTTGGTCCGTATAGTTGAAGTGTTCGTCTGGCATTGTTTAATGGCACCCGCGTACTATGAATCACGATGTGTAAAAACATTTTGATATGACGCTCCTGGCATTATAGCGAGATTATTGGTTCATGCTCAGAATATTTTTTTAATAGAGCATCCATCCGAGCCTTACTGATCGCGTATTCCGTAATCTACCAATTTTACCACATTCAAAGAGATAATAAGGCGACGCTAACTACAGTTATGGAATTTACTGAAGGATAAGCATAACCAACATCACACTATTATTATACAAAATGTGAAAGTTTGGATGGATGGATGTTTGTTACTCAATCACGCCAGAACGGCTGAACATGAGATAGATTATAGTCTAGAATAGCACATAGGC
The DNA here is from genome assembly GCA_905333125.1 of Pheosia tremula. Taxonomy (NCBI): domain Eukaryota; kingdom Metazoa; phylum Arthropoda; class Insecta; order Lepidoptera; family Notodontidae; genus Pheosia; species Pheosia tremula. The sequence continues at coordinate 3,585,972 of HG995404.1, read as the reverse complement.
TACTTTTTATCCCGGTAAAAAGGACATACTTTTTAATCGCGGGTAACACCGCGGGGCGCAGCTAGGAGAAACACGGGTTTTAGCCATCAAAATAATATTGTACTTAACGTATATAAATAAATAATACATGGAGCTTTACAACGAGAAATTAACATATTTTTTGTATGCAGCAATAGAAGCGGGATTGAGTGTGACTCGTCCGGTGTTGCGTTGGATGTAGTTGTGGTATATCTCCTTGGAGGCTTTGGAGACGGTCGGCGGGATCATGTCGACGGAGCTGTCGATGGTGAACGCGCTGTTCACCGTTAGCACCACGTGGGTGTTTGACTCGTAGCGAGGGTTGGAGCGACGCTCGAAATTAACATAACGCTTGTACCTTAAACGAATATTAAAAATGTTTGTCTTTTTGATACATAGTTTGTTTTCATATCATTTTTAATTTTTTTTTTATTTTTCTGTTGTATATATTTATTGAGATTTTAAAAATAAAGAAGAATGTAGATATAAAAGATGTATCAATGTAGCGATTTGTTATTCCTGAAATGTTACCAGACTTAAATATTTGTTACATCTTTTGTTTTGCCGCTTTAGAACATATCCGCCCTCAGATTACGTATCTTGTCAAGCTTAGCGAAAGAAAAGCGATGGCAATAATCTCGCAACAATTGCTTTCAAATCGCAGATTTGTATGACGTCGCAGCGCTACGTAATACGAATTAGCAATTTAAATGCAAATATTGCGCGATTATTGCTATCGCTGGGCTATTGTAAGTTACGTAATCAAGGGGCCCTTGGTTATTACATTTCACGTTAAACGAGCAGCGACATCTATTATTAATATAATGGTACATGACTTTTGCACGTACTCATTGTAAATGTAAATAATAAGTAGTATTTCGCAATTAAGATACATGCTGTATATGAATGATATTTTTTTTTAATAATGTTTACCAATAAGTAATGCACAATTTTGGTTCAATCTTAGAAGCAGTGATAGCCAAGTAAGCAGTGATAGCCAAATTGGTAGAACGCTTGCCTCGGTAACGAGGATTGCAGGTTCAAACCCCGGCTCGCACCTCTGGTATTTCATGTGCGAATCTCATTTTCAATCATGATTATCACTTGCTAAACGGTGAAGGAAAACATCGTGAGGAAACCTGCATGTCTGAGAGAACCCCTCAAAAGATGTGTGAAGTCCGCCAATCCGCACTGGGCCAGCGTGGTGGACTATGACCTAATCCCCCTCGCATTGAGGGGAGGCCCGTGCCCAGCAGTGGGACATTAAAAAGGTCTGGAATCATCATCTTGTAAGGTGTAAGGAATCTATTTACATCATCGTCATTAATAACATTAGGGGTACTGAAATACTCAGCACAGCTATTAATAAATGATTCTCAACACTGGCAAATTTACCTTAATTTTGTAGCCGATTACAAACAATAAAAAATAAGACAATATATAGGTACTAACGTGATCATATCCCGTTTGCTGGGCTCGCGGAGCAACACTCTATTGATGCGTTTGATGGCTGGGAACATTGTTGTGTCGTCTGACGGTTGAGCTGCCAATACTTTTGCTACCACCGCGAGGGGGGAGGGAGCGGCCAGGCGGGAACTCGGAGTGGAGGTTGTCAAGTCATCGTCCGAGGAGCTATCCCCGTTTGAACTATAAAACAATAATCATTAGGCGCCATCTATCACCCAAATTTGTAGATATCTTTGTACATACATAGGCGTTCCTAAGCTCTTTTCGTAAAAAAATATTTTATAATGTGTAGCCACCCAAATGTGAAAAGGGGGCTTCAGTTTGAACTTATGACAGCATCAAATCCCAATCGAGTGATTGAATCATTGCATACATTGCACAGAGACCCCTCTAGCGGAAACATGCAGTTTTACTGGCAAATCTATATGTCGCGGCGAACTTCGTACCGCCTCAGAATCAAAAGTATGTGAAAATGAATAACATTTATTATAATATATTTAATAGTTTTTCTGTTAATCAGGACGGAGACAAATAAAAAAAAATAAGATCATAACATCTTTGAACATGCTTTTATGTTCAAAGATTTACGCAGAGACATAATATCCACCTAAGGGATTATAAATGCACTTACTCGCTGGAGTTATTAGAAGTGGTGCTGGACCGGCCGCTTATAACTGGGTTCTTGGACGTGGGCCCTTTTGTTTGCTGCCCCAAAACGCGACCGCGGACTACAAACGGGCTGAAACTCTCCGAAAATGTTGGCGCCAAGTCGCGCAACGTGTGACACATCTGAAAAATATAACGAATACAACTTCTAATTGGTCCACTATAGCTAGTGCACGAGGACGTGCCCACTCACGACTGTTAAGTCAATATAACAAAAGACGCGACGTACTCATAACCTCCTCTTTTTGAAGCCGGTTAAAAATTAGACGCACTGGCCACAGCTGGATGGGAATTCTGTTAACACATTTAACTCACAATGGATTGATAATTATCAATTTCGCAGTGTGAGTAGTACGGGAAAACGGTACAATCGGCAATATGCCGATTACCTTTGCACTATGACTCAATCATAGAGCCATCTTATTTTCCTCTATGTTGTCTTAAGAGTTGAGATGTAAGATACAAACCGCCCTTGCGCGAGATATCGAGGTTACATACGGGAATAGGCTTGATGATAATAATAGTAGGATAATAAGCACCTTAAATTCGAAGCACTCTAACAGCACCGTGTACTCGAAAGGCCTGTTGTAGTCGTGGTAGGGGTCGACCATTTCGACGGTGCTGCTGCCGCCGCCCTGCATGCCGATGATCTCACAGCACAGCTTCTTCATCTCGTTGCACGGCAGCGGCAGGTGGCGGAGGACGTCGTCGTCCCACCACTTTGTTAGGGACCTTTAATATAAAGTAATGACAGACTGTAATATGTCTATATATTTACTGCTATAAAACCATAACTGGGCCCCAAGTCTGCGAAGAAAATCAATTCATAATCGAACAGCAACCGCATAGTAACTGTCACTTTTAACAGATATCCCATACAATATCTGTCAAAAGTGATGATTACTATGCGGTTACTGTTTGATTATGAATCGATTGCGTTAGCGACTTGGGGCCATGGTCTTTTGCCGTTTCATTAGCGACCACGAGGTTTTTATTTGTGTTTAACATACTTGTTACTAGGTATATACACCATCGCCTCAGGGTGGTGGAGATAGTAATCGCTCTGGTACTCCCAAATCGGTGGTCTGGCCGGGTCCGGTATGAACAAGCCCAGGAACAAGTTCATCGTGTTCTGTTTCTCCGCGTCGGAGAACGTGTTCGAGTAGTATCGGCTCAGTGTTTGCATAATATCGTTGCCGTGGGAGGACCATGGAGCCGTTTTACGGTAGGTTTTTATTCTGCAAAAAAAAAACAGTTCTAACTTCAAACAAACTACCGCTAAACTAAAGTAATTGGTTGATAGCAATGCATCGCGGGAGGGTAATGGTTTAATTATTAATAACAGTAGTCAGACCAGCCGCTCGCTCGAGGCAAAGCCTCACGCTGCCTCGGCTCTAGCGTATTTGTCATTACCCTCGCTCTCAGCCTGAGCCCTGCATATGACGTCAGTCTCGCGGTCTGTTCACTAATTATTTACGTGTGACCCTCCCGTACCGAAGCTATCCCAGGAACCGACATATGTAAGCCCAGACTAAACTTAAATTTACTGAAAATGGTAGTAACAAGGGGGACATGACGAGAAAGTGGAAAATGTTAAACCATCTCTACATACTTATATAATCTAAAAAAAATTAGCAGGAGATCCGAAAATCTAACTACGAAAATCTATTGTATAGATTAAAGGTTCTTGATAATTTTGCCGTTACAATAGTGTCATAGGTACCTATGCACGAGCTGCGAGCCACCGTATTGCAAAGCCAGTGTGTCACCATGGTCTTCGTATAATCCTTCAAGAAGTCTAGCGCAATCAGAGTCGAATTCTACATTCGGCTCTCCAATCAGTCCTAATGCATACAGCTGAAACCAAGATATACATTGAATACCAGAGACGAGTCAGGGTCTTGAGATTAAGATGCAATACACTCTAGACCTGTCTATCTCCCCCTTATACATCTGCTCATGTCAGGTGAAGCTTTATGATGATGAAAGCCTATTGCATTTAAAAAAAACAATCTTCACTGATTTAAGTACTCACTTGATGAGCTAGAACACATTTCCCAATTGCAAACTGAGCCGTATTGGTCCTATCCAGGCAATCCACGCAGTTGACTCTCACGAGGCCTGTCTGCAAGCGGCCTTCTTGGTGCCCCTTCAGCCCGGTCACCTCACCATACACCCTCGAACTGAGGAATATTCCCGTTTTACGGATGACAGTGCGTGCTATAGCTGATAGTCTAAAAGAAAAAATCACACCTAATATTAGCAAATTAACCCCTAAATGAATGTTTTATCAATAAATTTGGAATAATTTGCTTTAACTGGTTTACTTACTTATCCAAAACTTTCGCATCAGCTCCTTTGTTCATTCGCGCCATGTCTAAATGATAATACTGTATAGCATGCTCTGGAGGAAGGAATTGGTTTAAATATTTCACACCATTGCTTATCACATCTGTCAATAGAGATTCATGTTTCTTTTTCTCCCTTTTCTTAACCAAATTCAGGAACATCACAGGTGATCCATACCTTCTTAAGAGATTGTTTAGATGTTTCCCTGGTATTTCGGCATAAGGGTCGCTGAGGTCGATTAAAATTTGCGGTTTTGGTACCATTTTTGAGACGTCTTGGGACCAGTAGCTTGGTATGGATCCTCTTAATTGAACAAAAGAACTGAATCTGAGAAATTAAAATAAATATTTTAAAGAGTATTGCAGGAGCATCTTTTAAATGTGCGTTATGTATTATTAGAAGGCACTGACCTGCCAGCAGCAAAAGATGATACCATAGAATCATGTACAATCTGCTCAGTTTCTACTTCATTAGCCACATCACCATGCATATTGGCACCTCTTTTGAGGAACCTTGTTCCTGCATACCTATTGCTTCGTCTAGCTATAAGGGTCAAGTAGACTGGCCTTCCAAATATGTTCAAATTGCTCTGCTCAACAAATCCATGTACAATGTACAAAATCCAGTCCGGATGCAAGTGTGAGTGCACTGCTGATAGCAAATGGCTATTCCAAACGAACCGCCATTCTGGTACAGCGCGAATACCAAAATCAAGCCTGGTAGGTTGGCACCTGAAAAATTCCAAACAACATAAACACATTTTTTTTTATAAAAGTAGAAGTATTATTTCTCTGGTAAAGTATTATATTATTATGAGTTGATATGATATGAGTAATAATATATCTTACCCAGTTTTCTGTCTCTGATCAAGCTGCTTCTTCCATGTCTCAAATATATCCTCATCATCATCTGGCTTGTCACACTCACACTTCTTTTCTTCTATTTTATCACCGGAGTTACAATTCAAGTTGGAATGATAAACTGCTGCAGTTACAGGCTTGGGAAACAAAGCAGGGGCAAGTTTACGTGGTGGTGCCATGTTCATTTGCAATGTATGAGTTATGTCATAGCTGTAACTGTAATAGAAGTTAGTTGAGAGGTCTATAGCCAGGAACATCTTCAAGTATCTCTGCTCGTCGGTGTGAGCCGGTTTGTTGTTGTCATATGGAATGTATATTGTGGCAGTATCCTCGATCTTGTATATGGAATGTGAACCAATCGCAGCTACTTTTCTGCGTTTAGTCACTAGAATAATGTAGTATCCTTCAAGAAATCTTATGAACCCTGTAAGTCACAAAATAAAGCAATAATATTCAACCTAATAATAGCCTTCAACACTATAAGGATAACCTATAGGGAAAGAGGACCCACCACTGACCCTCGGCTTGTCAACTTCTTCGATTATAAACCAAACAAGTTTGATTGATAATAAAAGAAGCCAACAACACCCGAACTCCTCTAAGATGTTAATCGAGAAACTATCTATCACGAGTGACAGGACCTCAAATAAAACATATATATATAGGTTAACAATGGATTTCCGCCAAGTATCGCCTAGTTCTATCAATTATACTATAAGGATATCCTTTGATAGCTATAAAGGTTATCTATTTTAGAAATTTCTACTAATTAGAAATGACAAGCTGTTGCTATCCCTAATAAAAAAAAAACAGGACTTCTCCCAGGTGCAGATATGGAGATTTGTACTCATTTGGAGATCCCATGAGTACATATCTCTATATCTGCACCTGACAACAATGATTACTTGGTCTCTCCAAGGGACTAATGCTATTCAGGCTCAGTGCACAAACAACAAATTGTACAAATCATTTACCAACAATTCCAAATGCAGACACAAGTTTGTTCAATCCCCCGGCTCTCCCGGTTCTGTTCCCACTTCCAATCGTGTTCAACAGCTGGTGTATTTCCTGCTTGTTATACTCTACTTTGTCATCGACAAGAATTAACTCCCTCGGTTCAGTTCTATCAATTTTGAGAACACGGAATCTTGTCTCTGTATTGTTTGAACCAATTAGATAAAACCTCTGAAATTTTAAAACAAAACATGAAATAATTATGAATAGGTGTGATCTATAGGTAAGTATAGTAAGTACAATAATATACGAATATATTGTTTTTCGTTCTAATAATAAGTAAGTAAATATTTACAAAATTTTGGAACTTTTACGAGGCTACGCCACAAAACATATATCAGAAATATCAGGCCCTATTCTACTTACCGCTTTTGTTTCATAGAGTGCTATTCGTTGTATTGAGCTGATAATAGGATGAAACATAATACTTTGTTTAGACATTATTGATCAATGATTTTTATAATACACCGATTATGCTACTATAATGTCTTTAAACTTTGAAAAAAATGTTGCACTGGAACTATGTTAGATAAAAATATCACCATTTATGGGTATTTTATACAATTTTTTGTAGGATTTAGGAAGTTACACAAACAAATGCAACTCCCACTACAACAGCTGATTTTGACATATTTTTTTTTTATTGGTCACCATTTTACATATTTTACTAGTGTCAAGTATTGGATATCTTTCGCAAACATTCAGAGCTATATAAAAAAAAATCCGTTGTGATTTTATAATAATATATTGTATCTTACTTCTATCAGTAAATAAAATGAAATGCCGAAGAAGGATATAAATAGGAAACATTTTAAATGTATTTAGAATATCTTTACCTTATACTGGACACTGACAAAATACCTAAAATGGTTACGCCGTTTTTGTTGAAGAAGAATAAGTATAAAATATGTTCTGTGGTAGAACCTAACTACCTACCTACCTACCTTACATGGGGGAAGGTTATTTGCTTCCCATTGGAACTATTCGATTCATATAAAATTGACAGGTGACGATAGTTACTTAAAGAAGTAACTCTGAAACTATTGATACACAAACGCACAGCTGTGTAGGCAAGGACCTCTTTAGAGCAGTGATTCACTAGGAGAGTGACAGGTGCTCACGTATTGGCACTGCTAGATTCTGATAGAATACCATATAGGCTTAAAAATAATAAAATACTTTTTACCATCTTAGGCAATAAAGTACCTGCTTTATTATTTCTATGCTATGGGGTTGGTAAGTCGGTACCTAGCAACTTATCTACCTCAAAAAATAACTTGAATTGTTGTACATCACTAAATATACCAATGCAATGCTTTTGCTTAATGGCTACCTAAATATAGAATCAACCAACATCACTTACAGATGTAAAATGTAGATAGGTACTTTTACTCTGAAGAGCATGGACGAGTTCGTTGAAGTCTTTTGTACACACTTGTAGTTACTTTTAAGTATGTGGTATAATTTGTAATTCATGCTGATTTGAACCCAGTAATCATAATGGAAATTCATTCTTGACATTAGATAGGTACGTATTATTATGAGAAATGTAGCCGATTGCAGAGCCACATACCTAGGTAGAACCTAGGAGGCAAGACTCAGATCTATCCAATAACTATATAACCTACTATTAGAAACCATTTAGGTAATTGAGGTACAAGTCTACAATAGGTATAGGCGCCTAAACATATCTCTCTTCTTACTGGACTGGCCACGACGAGGTTCTCTTATTGGTCTGTCACAACGGGGCCCGTCACCTACCTATAGATTCTACTTTTCTCCACAGGTATTTATTAGTATGTACTTTAGATTATAAGTTATATAATTCATATTCGTGTGATATTCGTAAAAAAATACCCACCATTCAGTAAGTATCCCATTCATTAGCGCGTATAGTGTGATCGTTTATTAAAGGTCGCAGTAACGGGCTCTCACGAGCAAATAAGCCGGCGGTACCCCATAAGTATGTGTACCTACATATACTGTAACAAGACATATTGTTACGTCAATGTGCCGCTCCCTGCCTCAATCAAATATTTGTGTGAATTTGGAACTGGGTCAAAGGCGTCCCTAATTCGCGGCACCTAGCCTACGAATACGCCGGCGCCTATCCCGTTTTGTGTAGCGAGGGTTTTTAGATAACCTGCTGGACTGCATTGAGCATTTATTGTGTGTCCATGTGTGTAAATTAGGCTTCGGGCCCTTGGAGCGGCGGCGGCAGGCGGAGCTGGAGCGCGCGTGCGCGCGGGGGCGCTGGCGTCGCGCTCAAGGCAGTACCGTGCGCGTCCCCGAGCACGCAGTACCTGTGCGCCGCCGCCCGCCCGCCTGCCGCACTGCCGACCACCGACCTGTATGAAATAACAATGATTTCGCACACTGTCCCCATTGCCGCGGTGTTTCAGTAGTTGTTTATGTGATACCCCCCGGCTCAGTGCTCTCCCAGCTTCGCCGACTGGTCCTGATAGGGAAGTTGCGCCGGTCTCACGCCCGACTACAGTGGAATGCGGCAATTTTAACTACTGCGGACCCCGGGACCCATATAAGAATAGGGATCGGACGATACATACTGAGACATAAGGTAAGTCGACTGTATAATTATGTTCCCACTGAAACGTGAAGTAATCAGCATTACTTCTTTTATACTAATTAATAAAACAATACCCGGGCAGACGTTATCAAGTAGCGCTAAATAAAGCACACACATAGGTGAATAATCTTTAATATCATTCAGAAGTTTAATAGCTTTCTTCACCTTCGACCATGAAATTAAAATATTATATAATTTCGGATTGAAACACTTTTCCTCAGCGCATCGCGCGTAAACTATAGTACCTATACCACTTACGTGTACTTCTATAATGGTATACTTCAACATCGGGTCCATATCATATGCATATTACCTACTATAGTTTACGCCCTTATTACCTACCAACTATGTCCAGTCATGATATATGTTTATAGAACTCTGTATATAGCACTCAAATTCCAATGAGATTAATTGACTTTGGCAGATATGCTCAGAATCTCCAAACGATGATATCTATAACTAATGCTGTAATAAGAGCCAACAGCTAGGTATAGATATGTTAGGCAGAGGTGATATTCACTCCAAACCTAAGAAGAAAGAAAGGACAATATTACATTGGATATAAGCTTGTGAAGAACATGAGCTAGGCCTAGAGCTCGTTGAATTTGCTTAGAGCTTATATTTCCTAATTTTGCTGCCAATTTAAGAAAGTTCACAAAATAAAAGATAATTGATAAAAACCTCTTTTAAATGTGTACCTGCCATATTTCATATACATAACACGTAGGTAATTAATTATCATGAAAGCTTTACATTCATCATTCACGTTGAATTCAGACAGTTTGTAGCCAACGCCCTATAACATGTGCTTATATAGGTATATTATGTACATCGTTTATTGCTCACATATACTGGCTAGTTATATCTACAATTACTATATTGTTAATTTGTACATGCATGTACTGTTAGGTAAATGCATTTTTAAAATATACGATATTCATTGAGTATTAATACCATAGACCTACGGTCAAAAACAAGACAAGTCGAAGTTTTATGTTAGATAATCAGTGACACCAATAGCCTACTAGCGAAATATAGTTATCGCAATGATTCTGTTACATTTGAAATAATCGACGGTAATAACTCTCCGGGCGGTGTTCCGGCGAGGTAAAGTTGCAAAAGAGCCGTGATGTCAGAGCAGGTATACGACGGATTAAGTAAGATAGCTTGCTGAGGATCGCTTTCTTTTCGACCGGGCGACGAGTCTAGGAGCGACCCATTCAGTTTCGCTCTCAATTTCTCACGGTGATCGCGAGGCCTGCGAACAAGAATACGAAATGTTCATTGTCCATCACTCCGCTTTTTGATATCAATCTTCGTTCATCATTTCGACACTGACTAAAACTGTTTTCGCTGTTAAAATAAATCGCAATCACCAATTTGAAATTCAAACATAAATCGAGGTCGGAACCTTGTTGTACTGTCTGTACTCCTTTTTATTTGTACCCATTTTATTACTTTTGTGTAAGTAATCTTATAATTTTAGATTTAACGCTGATTTGGGAATTGATTATGCCTCAGTAACAAAAAGAAAAAGTAGTTACACGTCTCGTGATTTGACTGAACCCACATAAAATATAAATCTAATCTTACTACTTGACAATTAGTTTATGTATTGCAGTACCTTTAATTAAGGGGGAAGCTCAGGGTCAGGGCGCGAAATTCAAAATGTCAATGGTTTTTATTTTTTTACGAAATATTTGGAGATCTTTACGATGTAATTTAGTGTTTTGAGATATAAGCATTCTGCAGTGGATGTCTCGATGTATTAAGTTTGCTTAAAAAGTACCTAATCCGATACAATACCATAAGGTTTGTAAAAACCGCTACTTTTACTAACTTTATGGTGTTGTATCGCGCTGCATGTGCCTAGTGAATGTTCACTAGGCACATGCAGCGCAGCTGATCTGACCCGCCATCCATGAATGGCAACACCAAACATCATGCCGGAACACGGCTAGGCCGCTTGGCGACATGGCTTTGTTCAGTGGGTGGTGACTAACCACGGCCGAAGCCTACCACCAGTAGAGTTGTCACCTAGTTGGCACCACCCAGGGTCACGGTTAGGGTATCTCGAGGGTATTTAATTCTCCTACGGACGAAGGTGACTCGACCCCAAACAATATCAATACAACAACAATAACAATATTTTATAAAACACATGTAATGTTGGTACTTAGATCAAAAATACGAGCACGTTCGTATCTATACGGAAATGTTTATAGTATTTATAACGCAAATTATCTTACTTAACATCCAAAAAACATTACTTATAATTCATACAGGTATTGAAAAATCATCATCATCATTATCAAAATTGAAAAAAAAAACAAATTTTCAGGATTTTTTTCCGTTTATTTTATGTTTTTACGTTCCCGACGTTTCTCCCCGACGAATATAAGAAATCATTATCAAATGTTTTGCAATAGGGTATTTATTTGGCTCACGAACGCGGTAAAGAAATTAATACGATACGTGTAACCACACTCCCCTTGCGCCATATTTAGGTAATGGCAGGAGCAGGCTTTGTTATGTACGTAATTAAAGATAATTACCGCAGTAATGAAAAGGCAGTTCAAGATAAAATAAATAATATTTTTAAAATTAAATGTGAAAGCATCGTGACGGGTGCCAGCGTACCTATAGATTCTTTTGTAAAGGATTAACATTATTTTCTTGTCAATATTTTAATACTCAATGTATTAAACATCCATCATGATAATTGACATTTAAACACAATTCGACGTAGGTAATTACGCGATGCCGCCGCGAGGACGGGAATGTCGTAACGCACTTATCAAAGATAAACATTACCTACGTCTAATTAAAACCCAGTTAGACCTCAAACACGACCTTGTGCGTGAGAGCTTAATTTAGATTTTCACGAAACAACTACAGATTATAAAAGAACCGGTACTTTTGAAAACCTGAAACAGGTCGGATTTGTAGAAAATAAGGTACCTAGGTAGGATATAGAGATGAAATAACACGTTTTTTTATCTATACATATAAATAAAATTGGAGTGTCTGTTTGTAATATTAAAATAACCGCTTTTTACTAAGTGCATTTGGATGTATACACGTTACCTATACCGAAACAACATTTTTTACCATTTTTGTCTGTCTGTCTGTCTGTCTGTCCGTCTGTCTGTCTGTCTGTCTGTCTGTTTGTTCCGGGTAATCTTTGAAATGGCTGGACCGATTTTGACGGGAATTTCACTGGCAGATAGCTGATGTAACAAGGAGTAACATAGGCTACTTTTATTTTGAAAAAAAAATTGGATCTCTCGAAAAAAAATTAAAACCAATGTTGAAGCGCAGCGCCTGATTAAGTTTGATAGCAACACCTGCAATGCTTCCCGCGGGCTCAGAATGGGCGGGCAGGCTGTTGTCAACGGTTGTCTTTGTTAAATACCACGCGGACGAAGTCGCGGGCAACAGCTAGTGTATAAATATATTTGGTAGAATTCTATAACTTTTTAAAATGCTGTAATATGTAAGAAATACGATCAGCACTTTTTCATATGTCAGTACCTACACTACAATGCAACAGTTCAATTATTCTCTAACACAGAATTCGCATTGCTGCAACGTGTTTCGCAAGGGCTGCGAACACACAAGTGCTCAGACGCAGGCCGTGGCCCTGTGACCTGCACATATTATTTCACTAATATGCTGATTATAAAACTACACAATATATATACTTATTACTGCTGGAGCTAATCAAGTTCTGAGTGGCTGTAACTAATACCAGCCCTTTTAATGTCCCACTGTTGGGCACGGGCCTCCCACCAATGCGAGATGGATTAGGCCATAGTCCACCACGCTGTGCAGGTGCGGGTTGGTGGAGTTCACACATCTTTCGAGGGGTTCTCTCAGATATGCAGGTTTCCTCACGATATTTTCCATCACAGTGATAATCATGGTTGAAAACCTCTACTGATTAAGGTGAATCAAAGACATACCTAATCTACATTATTCCCGGAACTCAACATAATAAGCATGTATCTACTACCTTAGTATCACAACAGTTACTTTGTTCAGAGCACACGTCAAGTTTGGGCCGTCCACAGCGGTGATAGTAGGGACCATTCCAAGTTCCGCGTACTAGGGCCCATTGTCGGGCGCCCATTGTGCACCGTCCTTGCGTCATTCAAACAACCCTCGCGTTGTGTGAAGTGCTCGATCCGTGCGTGTTCAATTATACAGGTAGAAAACTATTGACAAAGCGCGGCGCGACGTACGATCACCAACAGTTCTGTTTTCCCAGGACAAGATGTTTCCTCATATGAGATTTATGAGAATCATATCAGTAAATAGGAGATTCATGTTCGAGATTTATCCGTGAATTCATACGTTCTATAACTTAACGTATACTTAGTTCTGCGCACAAGAGTTGATTTAGTTATAGAACGTCTATAAATTCGGGGTTGATCTTGGTTTATGCTATATAGCGTAAGCTATTCATAATATGAATTGCATAAATTTTAAGTACGGTCTATATGCCTGCAGTGTAAGCACCGCTCGACATGGCGACTTTAGTGCGCCGTCGAGTTGGCTGGCTCGCCGCGGGTGACTCCTTTACCTATAAACGCTCGTATAACAGTACTAGCTCGCTCTATTTGAACAATCAATACGTGGCCTTTCATAACACGTTGTTTTTTCGTCAATTCTTGTGAGGTAAGAATGTAACTTTTGTTGAAGACCACCTAGAGTTATTATTGTTTGTAGATACAAAGCATTAAGGAAACAACGAGAATATTTTTCAAAGAAGATCTCAATTATGTATTCTTTTTAAAAATTAGGTTAGAAGTATACTATTAAAACCGTTTTATGTTTGATACACGTAGGTACATATAAAATTCTCAAAAGAAACTACTTACTTGCGAAATGGAATCCTCTTAGGAGTTGCTCAAAAGCCTTACAGCATGTCGGTTCATTCAAGCTTGACTAGGAATGAACCGTTAACGTGGGAACGACAAATAAATAAGATCTACCTATTCTGTTTACTTTCTGGACTTTTAAATATTAGCTTAGGAACTGGAAATTACTAGGATTTGATATACTTCACTGTATTCGAGAGGAGTCCTTTCTGGCATACAGTTGGTTTATTTTCCAATAAAAAAAGAATACCAGCGGTAAAGTTCAATATAGAGTTATTATCTAGACTACGTACGTACTACGTTGTGTAAGCTATACCTACCATTGACAAAGGCTCCATATACCTAATGCGATTCCTGTCTAGTTTCCTTTCGAAATTTAAAATTTAACTATTATTTGACCTATACTTGGTGGAAAACTTTTATTTGTTTTGCAAAGACTGGCTAGAATTATATTGCTTTCCGCAGAATAAAATAATATATATACAATAGGAGATCTAGGGCACATTAAGTGCCTGTATGGGGGTTACTATGATTTTTTGTACTCACATCTTTATATGTATTCAGTCTTTGTCGCTTATCAACTTAATACTGGTTTTCTTCATAGGAACTTACGAAGTACCTAGTACAAAAGAGCCATATTTACACGTATGGGATAATTGGTTAAAGAATTGTTCTATACTTGTCTCTTGCTATAACCCAATTCCGTCACTACAATTACATATCATCAAATGAGAATGAACATAAGTATATATACCTGATACATGTGATTTCAAGAACGTAGTAGGTAACTAGGCTACCGAGGGCGTGATAATAGACAGACCATATGCGTGGACTATACTATTCGTATGATGATATATGTATATAATGATGCAGAAAGGGTATACTAAGTCTGAAACCTGGGATTTTATAGCGCATTTGTAAACACTATGTGACATCAGAATTCCGATAGGTAAATTAAAAAAAACTAATTTTGCTCACAATATATCGCAACTGTCATTTTGTTGGAAAAAACATTTATTTTTTAATTCTGACTGCTTGCTGGTGTCAAATGGGTACCCACAATAGCTCGTCGGTACCCACTGTATCTAGTGTACGCCCAGCGTTGTCTCGAACGAATGCATTCTTAGGGCGAAACCTGTCCCGCCCACCACCACGACTCGTACTTATACTTCGATATTTTCATGTTTAGAGCAAAATAACACTCAATACAGATATGTTAATGTTTGTGTAGGTACTTATGTTTTATCTGTCTAGCGGGAGACACTGTATACAAATACCAACTGGAAAAATGTATATCAAGTTGACGGCCATTCTTCGCTAGTTGGAGAAACACAAATAGAAGTAGCAGACGAACCAAACCCACATTAAAGTCTAACCGCTTCCATGGTAAAAGCTATATCCTAATTTTACCGGAAAATTTAGGGCTCGCGCTCCAAAAAGCTATATCCACGCGAACATAATTCGCTGGCACAAATATAGCTATCTAAATTAATTACTTCGAACCAAAACATAATTTGTTACAAACTTTTTTAATTTACCGTGTTTTTTTTTTTGCAAATAAAATCTCGCATCTCGTCAGAGTATCCTTTGAACGGGAGATCGCGCCGGCAAGGATTTAATTCACGACGCGCACTGCACTGGGTGTGGCCGGCGTTATGATTAACGCTATGTTATTCTAACCTCGTATATTATATTATTCTAACCACGTACAACATAACACGCGCAGGACACTTGTCTTCCTTTGAATATAATTAGCCGACTAATGAAATTGATCATGGGTGTTAACTATATTACCTTCTGTGTACACAAGCGCGAGACAAAAATATTAAGCACCATAATAATGATCAATTGTGCGAACACAATCCAACATGTTAATTATAAACACCATACAAGACCCTTTGGCAAAACCAAAGGGTCCCTAAAAAAGTTATATCGCCTACTAGACAAAATACATTATCTATACCTGCAGCATATTGATTATATGAACTGTATCATTCAGATAAGAATATGTACATAATAGTCAGCAGATAGTGTTATATTATACTGTCTTTTTCCCGCAGCACCACCCTCGACCCCATATGGTCATAAGGTGATGATAGATCTCGAACCGTAGGATATCCAATAATGATAACTTTGTCGAAATAGATACAACAGTTTTTCAGCGACGCTCGAACAAACAGACGAGAATTCTAATAACAGTTATTTTCCCATTGGATTCAGACACATGTTTTTAAATAGCACTTATACATCGTGATCTATAAAGGAAAACAAATACATTATGTGATAAAAAATACGAATGCGCTAAAGAAGCGCAGGTTCAAATGACAGTATACCATTTCTGAATCACGCGGTACCCAGATACAAACTATTTACAGTTTTATAATATATCATAAATATATGTGGCACCAATACCTGACATCAAACGAAGCGACAGTCAATATCAACATGTAATATAAATCGAAGAATACCTGTACCTACCTAGTACCTACTAAACCGCTCATATATCGATTCGTTTCATAAAACGACTCACGTAACGACCGTTTGTTGGTCAAGGATAAGTTCCGCACATAGCGCGATGTGAACAGCTTAGAAACAAATATGCTAGCGTAGTAGACGGATAATACGTTAGTAGAAGAACCGGTATTATTATCGCTACTCGGAGGACGATACCCAACTAAATTACAAATTCTAATGTGCGTCTGTTTGTTTTATTTCTCATTCACACTCGGTTAATTGTATATTTTAATAGCAAACTAGACAAAGCTCAAATTCGAATGGGAAACTTTTGATGTTGGCTATTAAACGTACTGCTGATGAGATTGTTTAATTAATATTATATTTAGTTCATAAATAATACGTAGGTGCCTACTTAATGTTAGTGAACCGGGACTCTATTTTTTTTTTATGATTTTATATAATATTCTGATGCTATTTCGACTCAGTTTTCCTCCTCCTGACCGAAAACTACGCAGGTAATATTTATAGTCCACAAGCGTGTGCGCAAACATAGGTGCACGCCTTATTCCCTTACTGTCGAAGTCCAATCGGACGGCGATCCAACACCGTCGGAGAGAGTTCAGGCGCAGGACTGACAGCTTTACATGCTCTCCGAGCCACGACAAAGTCAAAATCATGGTTGAAAATGGGAATCACACATAAAATCCAGAGATCCCAGAGGTACAAGTCTGGGACTGAATCTGAGATTCTCGTTGTTCCAACTTGGCTATAACTGCAATTTTGTTAATGCAAATGAGTGTTGTTAATTTGTGTTTAGGTAAAACATGACAATGTTACGTAACGGCCATGTTCCGGGTGGCGGCGCGCTGAACATTACCCCCATTACTTGGCGCGCTTTTGTTCCACAACGTTACCTTATACAGGTACGGTACCTGTAATCTCTTCCGACTTGTCCCCGAAAGTGCTACTCTCCTACAGATAGGAACACAGTCGATGTCCTTTCGCGTAGCGGTACGTAATTGTGATACGAACAATGGACCTGTCAAAATCACTGCTAATAATAATAGTATTATTAAGATACTTAGGGTCTTATCACACTGGCGATTTGTGAACGTGCTTGAATAGAGCTCGCCGCGTTCTCACTGTATTGCCACACGTCGCGTCGCTTTGCCACGCGCAGATAAGGAGCTCGCTACGCACGCCAGGCGCGTTTTCCAAATGCCCTTAGTAAAAAGCGGTTATTTTAATATACAAACAGACACTCCAATTTTATTTATTTGTAGTATAGACTAGCTGTTGCCCGCGACTTCGTCCGCGTGGTATTTAACAAAGACAACCATTGACAACAGCCTGCTCGCCCATTCTGAGCCCGCGGGACGCATTGCAAGTTGTTGCTATCAAACTTAATCAGGCGCTGCGCTGCAACATTGGTTTTTTTTTTCGTGAGATCCTATTTTTTTTTCTAAAATAAAAGTAGCCTAAGTTACTCCTTGTTACATCAGCTATCTGCCAGTGAAACTCCCGTCAAAATCGGTCCAGCCATTTCAGAGATTAGCCGGAACAAACAGACAGACAGACAGACGGACAGACAGACAGACAGACAGACAAAAATTGAAAAAAATGTTGTTTCGGTATAGGTAACGTGTATAAATCTAAATGCACTTAGTAAAAAGCGGTTATTTTAATATTAAAAAACAGACACTCACACAATTTTATTTATATGTATAGATTGAAAAGCCAACAGTAATGTCAACCCTAGAGCATGATACATCGATGAATGAGTGCATAGTGTCAGCCACATCGTGGCTGCGTGGAAGCGACGCGCCCCGCCCCGGGTCATTGAGATGCATGGTGTATCGTCCCATCAGCGCTTTGCTCCCGACACCATTTGTTTTATTCAATGATCATTCGCTCCGGAATCATAATTATCTATTTACAATGTTTGACATTGAAATTGTCAATTACAAGTAAGGTGGTTTTAAGCAGCAATATAACATTTCTAACGTTACGACACTATGCTAAAATTAATGTCATTCTGATTATTTGCTTGCTAAATATGTCAGACTAATTGATATTGCGATCTCAGGTACAAATAAACAAGAACGAAAATTGCATTGTTGTCGTCTAGATACCTGTATTATATGAAGAAATTACTATAAAATAGATTTTTGTAATAATGCAGCGACTAAAAGTTGGGTGGTAATAATATCATTATTGTGTTTCTACAAGTAGACATTATCTACAGTGAAAGCAGTGTTTCAACCGCCTACGCTTTTGACTACATACTTTACTACCAACCTGGGGGCTTAGTACGAGTTTTGACGGCATCGAATACCGATCGAGTGATAAAATCTATCCATACATATTTCTCAACAGCGCTCCTACTCGAAACGTACTTGACTGTTAAAAGTGTGAAAACGTTTGATCACTCGATCGCTACTTGACTGCGTTCATAACTCATACTAAGGGCCCTGCACTGCAATAAACTAACAAGTGAGTTTGCGAAAAGTGCAAATGAACAAGGTCGAAAATTCGCAATGCGGCGGGGTATTGTGTGTCGATATCTTGAAAAGATTGTTTTCACCAAATCGTGGAATGGAGTGGGGGGGAGGGGAGAGTGCGAGGCATTTGTACCCAGTGTGTTTGTTGAAGAGTCGGTGCGGCATCGCTAATGAGCAGGGAATCGGTGAAAGTGCTCCGTGGGAGCGACCGCAGGAGCCGCACACAGCCGCCGCACATTCTCAACGCGTGTGCTCTAACCGCCACCTACTTCCTCTTCACTCGCCCTCGGATCTTGTTATTTCGTACCTACATGTTTAACATACTATCACCGACCTCCTTACTACTAATTTGTATGGACAAATACAGTGTGAAACTCGGAGATGTGGGGCCAAATAATGCGATGTTAATTTAATGTTTGATTAAAGTAAAGTTGATTCGCTTGCAAGATTTCTACGATTATATTGGCACGACGTTGTTTTGAAATGAGCAAGAGTGGGTAAATATTCTGTTAATTTACTCATAGACTCCAAGGTGCTAAAGAATATCCAGAAAACGATTAAGTAGTTTTAAGCGACTTCAAAAAAAGGAGGAAGGTCCTCAATTCGATTGCATTTTTTATGATAAATCTTCCTTTTACCATCAATGTACCTACAATAATATTTAAAAAAATAACAAGCTTTATTTCTAATAATACGAATTACAAATCCACCCGTTCTTTCGACATCAAACTTTGTTATCACATCGTTTTCTTCTCTAACAAGGTACGTCTTATTGCCGAAGTTAAAAAAGCTGTCCGAAGTACGGAGTGTCCGTTACATAATTGCATTTGACGCGAAGAGACGGATGCGGAGTGGTGCGACGAGGCAGCGGACGGGCGAAACCTGCTGGACGGGCGTGGTTCGATGCCCGACCAGGCACTTGTCGCGCACACCGCTCGGTTGTATTTCTCTCGGCTCTCCCATGATCATACACTAATGTGACCTTGAATTTTTTGTAACAACAGGGCTATTTAACGACCACATCGGGTTTGGAATCTTGTTCTGTTTCCTTTTCGGGTGTTAAACGGTTATGGGGCTTTATAGGGGGCCCATAAGAGGTGGGAATGAGTTGTATACTGCCTTCTACACGAATGTGACAAACAGCAAAAAAAAAAAAATCACATGTACCCTTGTACGAAATCAAGACAGAAATACTTCATATTCGTAAGCTCTACACTAAATATATTTATATTTAAACTAAGTACTAATAAATAGTTAATAGGTTTTATACCTGTTGATTGAATGTTTAAGTACTAGTTTGCAATAACGGCGTACGCAATTACTACTGCTACCATCTGCCGCGACCCAGTCCGGATGCCATATGTCGTCCATCTGTCCTCGCATTCACTATTTTATTTACACGATCTGTGCATTCACTTAAGACCAGCGATAAGCACTAGAATCAACGGTTGTTTAATATTAATCCCACAGCGCCAGGTGAGTCGCCACTATGCCGCCGAGTGTTTGCCGGCCCCGGATGCACCGTTTGCTTGCAATAAGCCGCTGTTAACACTCTTCGACAACCTATCCCCATCTATACCTTTACAGATTGTTGTTAGTAATATTAATCGGTCTTCTCTTTTCAGTTGACTGAAATTAATGTAGCATAAGAGGCTTAAAAGTAAAGTGAATGCATATGTGTGGTATCACCCTCGCTGACCGGGTAGGAACGGTCTGATAAGAGATAAATGTAAGCTGAAGGAAGATGTAGGTAGTAACTCAAATTGATAAAAGTATGCGAAGATAGTTTGGCTATGTCGAGAGGATGGATTAAAAACGACTGACAAAATAAATATTCTTGGCGAACGTGAATGGTAATGTCGACAGGGGGAGCCTAAGGAGAATCTTTCACGTCCGGATAAATGGTCTAATCCAAAAAGGGGAGGTGCGCACCTTCAACCGACGGAAGTGTATGAGAAGATGTATGAATGTGGATGAAGCGAACACGGTATACCAGGATCGTAGCGTATGGAAATCAGTGGTCTCTGCCTACCCATATAAGATACATGTGTAAATATATGTATGTAGAAAAAAATACATAATTTTCGTTCAGTCTACATAAGCTCTACAGAGTTTAATCAGAAATATTCATTTTAAAAACATACCTACATGATTTTTTGCGACCACAACTATTCCATTTTTATAAGTACGCATAATTTATTTCCGTATCTCCGTATTTTAGGCTGCATAAGACCTTCTGCCTCACCAATGATGTGTAATTCATAATTCTATAATAGTAATTTCTAAAGTCACTATACAATTTAAGCTCTAAGAACAATACAAGTCAAGCGAATTACTAGATCTCGTCGGCGACAAATGATCTTTTTGACGAGAACTACGCCAACCAACAATCGTAAATAATGCAATTACATAACTAAAGATATTAGTGGCCCATTCGTATGTGGCGTAATCTTTGAACCATTTGATGTTGCGTTGGTATTGCAAATAGCCCGACCGAATGGTAGCTTAACAGAAGCCTAGCTACCGAAGCTTGCCGCAATTGCTGGCTTGATGATGCCATTTGGCAAAGTTAGAGGAAATTCTTTTACATATTGTAGCCGAGTCTTAATACCCTATTAGTATTAATTTAATTACGATTATCTATAAATAAGTATGTGAACACATTCAAACTGATGCATAATTTGAACATATTATCTTATCATAAACTTGTTATCGAAACAAGCTTTTTGGTCAGCTTCGCCCACGGAACTTTTCATTAGTGAGTTCAGCGAGCGCAATGAACCAGTGCACCGTGTTCAACAATTTCATCGATTAACCGAAAGAGAGCCGAAGTTTATGCATAATAAGTATTATTATAGCGCACCTGCATTAAATATTGAAATACTTAATCGTGTTTAATATTTCAGTACATTTCCTATAAAAGTTAAACAACAACATAATATTGTAAAGTTACACCAACGATTGAATTCGCCAAAACTCAGCATGTTCGCGGAATCCACAAAGTGAAGCGAAATAAATTGTACACCATCGGTGTCGTAATTACATATCCACGTTACCCGAGATATTGAAAAATACTGATTACAATGTAAATAATTTATTAACAAACACCAATGTGTTTGTTTTGTAAACGTATCAGTACAACAAGTGCGAGATTATTCGTAAGCTAACCGTATAATTTATAGCCTACCGTATTTACACATTCTGTATGGAGAATTGAAAGTTTTAAATACCGTCCGCTAGAGGCGCTTTTCGATTCTCCATACATAATGTTGAAATACGGTAGACTACAAAGTATACAGTTAGCTCGCACTTGACGTGCTGTAATTTAGTTCTGCACTGACGGTGGATAAAAAATCACTCACGAATAATTAAATGCTGTCAGCGTCCATATAATATAGAGAAACACATCATTATATTTAATTAAACAGGTATCACATATACTTCACAGTCGATGCTGATGTAGGCAGCACCAGATAGTAAAGTAGTTAAATCACAGAACACTTAAAAGTAATAAAAGCAACGGTTCATGTAACAGTTGGTAATGCTGCATTTTCTTAGCGGTCATACTCGTAACTCAAATAATGAATATACTCTAACGAATACTAACGCACACCGAGTTACGACTGAGTAACGGGTCACAAGTGTTTTGTGACATACATCGGTACATATACGGAATGATTCAGAAAGGGTATAAACTTAAACGGTAGTATAACTTAGAAGTGACATACAGAAGCTCGATTCCGTCGACTTCTTCCATGGTCTTACTTTCCATGACGTACTTGTGTCTCGAATGATACGTTACCCTGCCGTGCTAGCCCGAACAATTGCGAAATTTAGTTTCGAGCTAGTCCTTTGGTCTCGAAGGGTAGACGCTCAGTATAAAATCAGTAACAAACATCCAGAAAGTAGATAGACAGGTGACCCACATGCAAAGTCTACGACGAAGTAGGGAGAAAACACATCGAACCATATAATATTAGAAGCTACATAATGAAGCAATAATGATAATAATATTGGAGCGTGTATGACGCACGTGATAGTGGAATATTAATAACCTATCTTAAGGGGCAGCCCTTAAGATTGGTTATTAGTATTGTATTTTATTCTATATAGCCAAGTTTTTATTTTATTATCTATACCTATAATAAAAATCTATCTGATCGCTGACTGTAAATGGAAGATATGTGAGAAAAATATTATTGGGGGTTTTTATCAACGTAGTAGAACCCAAAACAATATTGTTAGAACATTTCCATGTTTGTCTATTTATGTGTTTGTCTGTGCGCGCTAATCTCAGAAACGGCTTAACGGTATGGATGCGGTTTCACTAATGAATTGTGGTAAGCTGCACTTACAATTATGTGTTTCTTTTATTTCAATCAGTTCACCCATAAAAAGGTTATATTAATTTAAAAACGCGGACGTAGTTGCGGGCAACAGCTAATACAAAATAAGCCTATTCCTTTCATTATCATTGTCCACACAACCGATGTGTGTCGAGACTTCACTTAATATGTACCTACAGACCGACACTCACGTCTCAACTAGATAAACAAGGATAACAGTATAGGGAGAAACTTTTTTTATTACAATAACAATATGGGCACTGGGAAGGATAAGTTGGGGAGAGCGGTGTCATTGTTTAGCCGTCGGTATAGTTTTCTCATATCGCGCCTTCCGCCCATTTCATCGCAACTTATGCCGTCCTGAACTTCAGGTTAATTAACCCGACCGAGTCGGCATGCAGCGGCTGATAAACCGGCGTTATTACTCGCTGTTTTACCGCTCCAGACATCTCTGTCAACTGGGGTCAACATCATACGTGTCTTCTACGACTTCTACCCTCTTTGCAGAATCAGAATATTTTTTATTCACGTAGACCATTAAGTACAGTACTTATGAATCGTCAAAAGTTACAAAATACTTTGACTTTACCACCCGTTCGGAATGCCGTTCCTATGCTTGCTTTGACGTTTATATATTTAAGTTTTTCTTTTAATGTACGTGTTGCTTTGGATAGAATATTCCTTTTTTTGTATTGATTGTTTATACAAACAACAAACAAAGCCGTAAACAACTAATTAAACTCATTTTAAGCTGATAAAGGCTGGTGATACAAATAAATCTACTTACTTATCTATTTCTTGTATAAATTAAAAAAATAACACAGAAATAATACAAGTATTTAAGAGTAATAAACAAGCGACGGGCGGTAAGCCTATACTGTGGCAGGCGAGAGTGGCGGATCGCGCCTCGCTATCAATGGATATGGGGCAAGTTAGACGGGATAGTTTAGCGGCAACGCAATGGGGCGGATTTATACTTTGCCCACGAACCCGGCAGGTATGGGGCGCTTGGCAAAGTTCACTCACGCTGCTCAGTTCAAATTTATGTTATGAAATATCTATGATGGAAAGTATTAAATCTGTAATTAATTTAATACTTATCATGAAGCACTTTTCTATTCTACAAAAATGGGCACAGCCTTCATTCAAAAATATTACCGTCTTCCAATTACGCTCAGCTACGTATTACGTGTGGTATGATAATTGGCGTACCTTCGCGTAATTCTTACACACGCAGAGTATGTTCTGCGAGTTGGGAAATAACTAGGTTGTGTCCCTTCAAGATGGTAGTTAACATTTTCAACTGAGGTACTGTCACAGATGAACAAATAAAACAGATGGCGTGTATCTACAACAAATTGAAGAAATAAAACAAGCAGATTTGTGTAGTATCCGCGTATTAAGTATATTAAGTAATCGTTTAAGTTTGGTTGTAAAATCAAGGGACTTTTCAAGGAGGTAGTGTCTTAGGCGAATGAATAAATGAATTTGATTTGTACGTGTGCCTCATTCGGCTGTTTTATTTTGCACTCCAATATTATGTTGTCGGTGCTACACTCCGTTTTGAATATCTCTTCTTCGGAGCATACTGTAAACAAAAACATACAACCTAATAATTTGTCGACATTTGGCTCAAACATTTGTAACATAACACACTTTTAATATATAAGTGCTACAGTAATAATGAGTTAATAGCTCATTCGCATACCAAATTGTAGGTTAACTAACTTTGCGTTCCCGTATTTTAATAAATAATTAAATAACATCTACATATTTGCCGGGAAAAAATAGTCCACAAACGATCCCTCACATAAATAAATCAACATGGCAAGAAAATAAATTATGTGGTAGGTACTCACGCGAATACTTCAGCTTTGCATTGGGGTACTCCTAATAATCTATGGAGAAGGAAGGTAACCGTGCCGCGTGCGTTGTGGACAGTAATACCGCCGCAAAAAGACTCATTCATCAGATAAGTTATCGCTTATTGATAGGTGGTCTGCTATGAATAGGTATATAAAAAAATAATATAAGTACTTAACAGGAAAATATATATCCCACTAATCCCACTATCCCACTAATATTATAAATGTGAAAGTTTGGATGGATGGATGGATGTTTGTTACTCAATCACGCCAGAACGGCTGAACGGATCTCGATTAAATTTGCACAGAGATAGATTATAGTCTGGAATAGCACATAGGCTACTTTTTATCCCAGTAAAATGTATGGTTCCCGTGGGATAGATTAAAATAGTAGCATACATACTTTTTTAATCGCGGGTAACACCGTGGGGCGCAGCTAGTATATATATACATAATATTTGATCTGAACAATGTCTCTTCGCCGCGGGAGGGCGGTGGACCCGGGTCACGCAAATAGGTTAATAGCCACCGAAAAAAGCGCCGTAAAGGAAGCTTAATCAAAGAAAAATAATGCTACTCCTTTGAGATCGACGACGCCTTTATTGAATGGCCGAGGTGAACGGAAGCCGGCTTTGATTCGGACACTGATTAAGGTATAATCAGGATTAACAACAGTTGTCACGCATTAAAAGCGACAAGTCTTTTCCGTACAAAGAGAATTCATAAATGAACAATCAGAATGCTTTAAGTCTACCTATACTCTCTAATTGCTGTACTGATTTGGAGCATAATGAAACTGAATCTCCATTTATTATCGGTGCATGTTATTTGCACGTCTGTGAAATTGACCACACTAGACAAAAGGTTCACCTAGAATGTCCGATTCAATTCCTATAGTTTAACAACTAATAAGCATTGAGCGAGGCAATTTTATATCAGAGATAGAAAATAATAAAGGCGAATGTAAACACGTCCTATAATATATTTATTGTCCCCGATAGAGCACTGCTCGGCATATAACAAAGGTAGAATAATTTTATTAATATCTTTGCTCCAAAAAGGTTATAAATGACAAATTGGCCGTCATTATAGGAAAGGGGGCGAGGTTAGAAAGCTGGTTCATTTTTCGTATCGCGTCTATGTTTATCCGCATGCGACGTTACAACACGAGGCTTTGTCGCATGCCCTGTTATATTAATAACTAGTTGTTTCCCGCGACTTCGTCCACGTAGTATTTAACAAAAAAGTTTTCTAAAATAAATGTCTAAGCCTAATTTACTCCTTGTTACATCAGCTATCTGCCAGTGATAGTCCCGTCAAAATCTGTCCAGCCATTTCAGAGATTATCCGAAACAAACAGACAGACAGACAGACAAAAAATTGTAAAAAATGTTGTATTGGTATACGTACCGTGTATACATTCAAATGCACTTCGTAAAAAGTGGTTATTTTAATATTACAAACAGACACTCCAATTTCATTTATTTGTATAGATGTATAGATAAGATCAGTAAACGCTTTATAAAACGAACAAGACCTCACTCGAATAAGGTTAAGAAGGTTTACTCTGCAATTTTGCAGTGAATTCCTGCAGACGGCGGGCAGTAGGTACTATCGTGTAGTGCCGTATTCTATGCTAAGAGCAATCATACATGCATAAATAATAGTTTGGTTCAACCCAACATGCTGTACAAGAAGTTTATTGGAGAATTCTCTGGCTGGCACCAATTAGAACAGCCTTTCCCAAAGTGGGCGATAATGCCCCCTTGTGGGCGCTGCAGACCTAAAGGTAAGCGGTAAGAGACACAGAAAAAAATGGGGGCCTTGTGCAATAATTAATTTAATTTGAAGTTATAGAGGTATTTAAGTTAGTAAAAAAATGGGGGCGCTATAATATTATACATTCTCGAAGTGGGCAGTAGACAAAATAAGTTTGGGAACCCCTGAATTAGAATATGATGATGCGTTCTATGCTTCGATTCGACTACGAGATACCAAACTGAATAAGATGGTTATTTGAAAATAATTGTAACGAGCAGCGTATCTGATGCTGTAGACTTGGTAATGACCGCCGAATGTCGAACGACCTTTCCCCACGTGGAGGTATCAGAGGTACCCATCATGAAGGAGGTCTATGGCCTATTATAAAGTGCGTAAGAATAGCCCCCAAATTTATAGAAAGTTTTCATTCAATTACGAAGGCATCACAATGTTCTTTTCTTTCGTAAAATGCGTTGTGCTTCCAATTTAAGTTAGTTATTAATTGGAAAATAACTGTTTAATTTTCGTGAGCAATTGCAAAGTGGGTTTGTGTATTGCTTTCTCGGATAGTACTTCTATATCATCAATGGATAGATTAGCCATTATTTAAATATATATATCTTCTCTTACGTCGACTTACACTATATATCAACGTCACGTCACGTACCGTAACCATAGAAAAAAAAACCGTAAAACGTATATTCTATATAGGCTTTTTATTATAATATCAGCACCCGCGTGTTATTATGAGGATATTGACTGCTCGGAAACAGGTCTGAGAAAACAGTTATTTTAACCAATAAATACCATCCAAAACATCGGATTTATACCAATATAAAATAATAGATGTAAGGTCGTTGACACTTGATTAGGGCTGATGAAAACGTCGTTTGACTTAATTATACTAAAAATGCGTTTTAATATTAATCAGTACTTCATTACATATTCAATAATAATGGGCATAAATTGAGATGAGTGATACATAATTATCGATATTGATGAAAATCTTCGACAGGTTTACATAGCAGTAAAATCTTTATTTGTATAGCTCCGAAAATAAACCGAAAGAAAATGGGACGTTCATAAATCAACGCAGATTAAACGATTTCATGGCACATTACCCACGCTTGCCAGAGAGCTTGAAAAGTAATTAGCTTTTTTACTCCGCCGTAATTATCATAGAGTTGGTTAAAGGGTAGCACCTGCGGTCAGGGGACTCCGGGGCCCACGAAGAGTATTGCACTAAACCGCGCTCGAGTAACTCCCGCCCGCGCCCGTGTGTGATATTAGGCAGGGCGAGTTCTGATTAAACCGTAAAAGAGATTGGTTCCTCGGCTGAGTGCTTTATCGTTGACGTTATGTCGGCAATTTGGTGTCGTCTCCCTCCCGGGGCGGCGGCGGCGGCGGCGGCGTGCAGAGATTTCCGGCGAATGAGTTACCTACGCATAAAAGCGGCGCGCTACCAAATGAAAAAAGTTAAATCGATTTTAACGAAAAATAAATGCTGTGCTGATTGTACAAGAGTACTTATTATCGAACATTGAAAATGTAAATTTAAGTTTTAATTGTGCAGTAAGTACCTAATTAAAGTTATTAGCAAGGTAGGTAAGGTACTATTCCATTTACAGGTTTACAGTTATACAATTTATAAAAGAAATAAAACAAAATTTTCATTCACAATCCCAAATTAGTAATCATTGATTTATAAGACGGGATCAACTTCTGCCGACCGGGAGTCCCGTGGGAATTATTGGACAAAAGGCCAAAAAATACGTCCTGCGCCCAAACAGAAAACCAAATTATGCGCAACCATTTAAATAATTAAAAAAAAATCTCATATATTAAAATCGTGAAATCCAAACGGAATATATTTTTTTAAATAAGTGCACTCGCACACGGTCTACGCCAAACACCACGATAAACACTTGGCGTTCGCAGTAAAAACAGGAGCAGATAAAACCGGTGGTGTCTGATATATGGGCCTGCATTGGCGAGTGAGCTCACTGCAGCTGTTGCAGCTCGCGCTCACCTAGCTCCGTGCTATGTATGCAGGCACTTATCACTTCATAATTTGGAGTTAAGCACCGGATGTTTTAAAACTAAGCGGTAGTTGTTTATTGAGATGTAAAGTATCCTTGTGTGTGTGTCGAATAATATGTTGTTAAAATGTTTAACCGTAAAACTATAGAGTCGAGTCAAAGATTTTCCATGCATTCCTTTATTAGGGTATAGAAAACACATCGTAGCGATCTCATCAACCTCCCTACAAGATACACAGATGGCGCTGACGATTCTCCATACAATCTAGAAACGCGCTATGAGAGTTTTCGAAGCATGTAACATATATACAAGACCCACCTGACTGAAAAATCTTCCCTATTTCAGCTGAAAACATCGATAACGTGTGTTTTGTCTTCTGTTATCAGACGTCAACATTATGACGCTTCGAGATACTATATTATGAAGACTGCTATAAAAAAAGAAAAAAAATATAGAACTTCACATTGACATAAAAAAAAATTTTTTCGCCATCGTATATTTATATTCCAATTCAAATATACGCTACGTATCATCAAACCTACTTTACCAAATCTTTCCTTAATAATATTGACTTGAAGATTTAAAATTCCATTCAGCCGATGTAATTAATAGTGTTTGATAATATTTGTTAGCACAGCATCAGATCAATACAATTTCAAACAACGTCGTGTGGGTTGGCTCGGTATCGGCGGGATTCAATATTTGTTAAGGTGCTATAGGTATATTGCGCTGCTATGGTTTAGCAAACACTTAATCAATTTAACAGAATTTACCTATAGGGTATTTTTGCTTAACAAGCATTGATATTAAAAGTTGAAAAAAGGGCCTTTCAACAAAATCCGATTTTATACATACCTATTTTGCTCATTGCATTATATTATTTATTAGCGGTGCTCGCGACTTCTTACGCTTGGTCTATAGTTTTTTGGTAATCCTGGGAGAATCCTTCAATTTCTCGAAATAAAAATGATTTTAGATGTTGACCTTGCCCAGTTGAGTTAAAATGCGCTTGGTGGATTTTGAGATAAGTACAGTTTTTTATGCTTTCCCTTGGGAACAAAGTCAATGCATATAATATATACGACCATGATATAGCCTTGTTATATGTATAGCATTCACAGAGTACCTTGTACTTTGTTACAGGAACAACCGCATAGCCGAGGTGGACAATTGTATGACCAACTGACTGTCAGCTGGATAAGTTAGTACTGTCTATCTTCTTATATAGGTGACTACATAGCGGTATCAATGTGCTACTGGTGGCAAGTTAAACTACAGAAAAAACAAAGTATTTTAATCTACGTTTAAAAAAAAACAGTCTGCCAAACTGCCATTGGTTGTTGTTTGAGCACTATGATGCTGGCTGCTGCTCTATAAAGTTGAATAAAACATTGCACAAATATTTAAAAACAGTAAGAATACAAATAGGCCAAATCACCAATGCACAATACTGCTTGAACGTTTCTAAACGGTGGTTTGCGATTTGAGTCACGTCTACGGAAATCTGGGTCCAACTGAAAATCAGTAGCGCATGCCGCTGCGTGGCATTATCTCGGGCTCACCTACGGGCTTTGCCTACTATCTCAGTACGTTGTGACAGGGATTCGCTAACTCATATTTAGCCGTTAGGCTTGACGGTATTATATCCTGTCACATGGAGTATTAATTGTGTAATGTAGGTCCTAGTTATAGTCCTAACTAATACAGTTTTAACTACAGGTTAGCATTTTTAGTGGCGTCTTTAACAATACTACCTACCTACTGTTATCACTTTTCTAAATTTACAAAACATATACATATACATTATTCCATGAACATATAATAATAGTCTGTAACTTGGTAGTGTCTGTATGTTAAATGTAATATTTTTGAAAAAAAAATGTAGGGGACACTATTTTCGATTCAAAGTTTAAATCTACATATTTTTTACGAAACCTTGCTCAAAGCCTGTTTTTTTTGCCCAGGAAATAAAAGGATCAGGGATGACGATAAAATCAAGTCTACGTGTACGAAACTACAAAGTGCTGATATTTTAAAACAAATATGATACTTATAATATAAATAAATACTGGTAATTTTACTATTTAGAGATAAGTGTTCCGTGTAAATTGATAATTCAAAAATAATACGAGGATTTCCATACTCTATACTACCTGATCCGAGTGGAGGTTAAATTAAACCTTTGAGCTTAATGAAATTTGCAACCCTGGTCCCCGGGATGATTAAAGGGTTAAATTAATAAAGTTAAATTGACGTATCATACACCGCTCAGCGTCAAAGTAAAAATAAAATATAAATCGTAAACCAGCCCGAGACACGGGTTTTCCTCGGTTATCAGATAAGAAGGCGGCTTATCTACCAAAATATTCAAATTCAAATCTCAGAATTCAGAATATTGCTGTATAATTTCCCTATACAACGCTACGAGAGAGCTCATCGCGCGAGTTCCATCTATTTTACAGGTTATTTTCCTCAACGTATCATAGAGTCGTATAAAAAATGTGAAGCGTGGAGACACTGTTACAGAGAAAGCAACAAATAGCGCGTTATTTTCCGATTATCGATCTCTATCTCATATACGATCAGTTTTAGTAGAGTCTTTAACAAACTAAGCGTTCGTAAACATCAATAAACACTGAGAGAATATTGTAATCATACCAAAAACCGACAGAGAATTAACAAACAGTATAGAACGAATGATCTATGATAAATTAAATAACCACGCGCGAGAAATGGAAGCATGTCCGTTAAAGACAAAGTCCGCAAAAAAATAAGAGCGTGGACTGGGAATATGGAAACTAGAATCTCTACAAGGTACCAAACACGTAAAAAGCAGGCTTTATGTAGCTTTTTTATGCTTTTAATTATTCCTTTTGCGTTAGAAACGCGTCGACGTGTTGCCAAACAAGGTTATCATCTGAAAAACCTAGTTGCACACATAACTAGCTGGCTAGCGGAGAAGCGCGTAAGCTCTAGCGAGGTCGGTGACCGCGGACCGGTCCCACGCGTGACGCTGCCTTTACCACTGCCTCCGACACCACTGATAAGCTCGTTCAATACTGTTTGCTATTTTATTATCCTACTAGCTGTTGCCCGCGACTTCGTCCGCGTGGTATTTAACAAAGACAACCGTTGACAACAGCCTGCCCGCCCATTCTGAGCCCGCGGGAACCATTGCAGGTGTTGCTATCAAACTTAATCAGGCGCTGCGCTGCAACATTGGTTTTCATTTTTTTTTCGTGAGATCCTATTTTTTTTCTAAAATAAAAGTAGCCTAAGTTACTCCTTGTTACATCAGCTATCTGCCCGTGAATGTCCCGTCAAAATAGGTCCAGCCATTACAGAGATTAGCCGGAACAAACAGACAGACAGACAGACAGACAAAAATTGTAAAAAAAATTGTTTCGGTATAGGTAACGTGTATACATCCAAATGCACTTAGTAAAAAGCGGTTATTTTAATATTACAAACAGACACTCCAATTTTATTTATATGTATAGACTACCGCTTACGTGATATAAAGCCTCCTCGATTGAAGTGCCCGCTTCGGAACAAGATCGGGATGTAGTACGATCACACTCGTTTATAGTATACGCATTGTTTTTTACTCTATTCTCAGACAGAATCAATCTATATTTTTTATTATCGACTATTAAATACATATATAAGTACCTACAACACAAAAAAGGTACTTATACCAACCAAGTGTAGAATAGAAGTAATATCCAAAATGAGATCGAACATAAGGAACGCTTCATAAAACGAAGACCACAAGTTGGCTTACGAATAAACTTAATATCATATTTGTACTATTATTTTTCATGCTGAGGTCACCATTAAGTGCTGTACTTTAAATTATTGATTTGAAATCAGCCTCAATTTAATTTTAATAATTAATTTAATTAATTGTCTATTATTTGTGATACCCATTAAGACACTCGCTGTATATGTTAAGTAGGTTTGTGTAATTCTGTATTAATTTTATGTGGTGGAACAATAAAGAGTTATCTATCTATCTATCTATCTATTTGTTAGATATTCCTGTTTAGTTAGTTCTATTTAAGTCTTTTGGCAGTTTCAATAGTTATTGATTAATATATATTTACTACTACATAAGTATTAATGTAATAGCTGTTGGTGGTCCAAATAAAAAGAGCTTGCACTCGGGGCTCTATCGTAAATCGGACAAGTTACATAACAAACGTAGGCGATGGGTTTACAAAGGCAGAATAAGAGATATACGAGTATGTAAACAATGTAGAAGTGCACGCGGCTACCTATCGTGCAGTGGCGAAGGATTCAAATAACACGATTCCTGTCGGCTTTCCATTCGAAGTTACAATTTGGATATCTACTTGTTTGATTTTTTTTCCCTTTTGCATAAACTGACTAGACTTGGTTGTTATCTGCAGAATAAAATACTATATTTTTAATACGAGGTCTACACGACATTGAGTATGAGGGGTGTTTTATGTTTTTTGTGCACTAAGGGGAATGGTTTTTTTTCGGCTTCCCTTGTGAGAATATTCAGCCTTCGCCACTGCTATCGTGTGCGTCACGGATGGCTGCGTAGGCGTCGCGGCGCCGTCTACCGCCGCGTCACGGCCACCAGTCTCATAGCCTAGCTTCTTTACAATGCGTGTTAATAGTATTAAAGGACTATACATTGAATGTGAGTGCATTACGTACAATATGGTATTGACATTGTAAAGCATTATTGTAGGCTAATGGTAGATGTTTTATCATGCTTTCCGATCCACCTAAATGTTATCGAGTCACTTACGGGTAGTCGATTACGTAGTTTTTATTTCGATCATTACATCGATTATCGAAAGACTTTACGGCGCAACTAAACGATCTACAAACAGTTTGCATAGGTACAGTTTGGGCGCTACATTTAGAGCGCTATTTACGGGTGTAAATTGCGCGCGTAAGAGTCGTCGAGTGTGTAAAATCTACTTAATTTATTTAATCATTAATTATAAATCTTATCGAATTTGTTAGTTATCTAAGTGAATAATAATTCCGATAGTTTGCGAACCGTCTTATAAATGTTGATGAGTCATCAACCATTTATACTTAGTATAATTAAACACACCGAACAATTAAACGTTGAGGGCGTGTGACAAATAGGCGTCGTTAGCGTCCTACATATTATAAGCAATGTTGGCGACACATGTCGAGGTACTTATGTCATTTGATTTAGATAAGTACATACAAATCCACACGGAGGTGTGTATAGCCAAAAGGCCGAAGAAGCTTAGCAACAAACCTATTTAAAATTAGCGTATAGTACATGATCGACCTACCTATTACCTAGTCAAATATATGCCCGAGTTATATTCTTACACACCACTGCAATCCTCCCGGAAATATGTATAATGTAGTCCCGTATGCTATAAGGGCGGATTTTCTATATAATTGGTACCTACAAATTCTGTCAATTAGGTTGTGGACAGGGTTTGTCACTAAATTGTGAAAAAGGCCTTTACTAAAGCAATACTTGGTTCCGCCGTCTACCACTAATATTGGGATTTGAACCTGCGATCCTCGTTACCGAGGCAAGCGTTCTAGCAACTTGGCTATCAGTGCTTCTCCCTCTAAGCTAGTTAACTCAATCACTCATAAAAATGAAAATAGTTAATTATAATATTCGTCTATTTTCAGGTTAAGCTTGCAATATCAGTTTAAAAATCTACTACTTATAGGTACGCTTATATTTTAACTAAACATGTATTTATATCACCTACCTATAACAACGCATTTACAAATAACAGGTATCCCACGCCTCATGCCTTAACAATCTTAACATAACACGTATGTACTTATAAGGAATATAATTTTAATAGGTATGTAAACATTAAAAGATTATTGAAATACGTAGGCGATATACATTTACATAATGTTATGTAAAAATAGTAATCTGGGTCAAGGCTCTGATCGGTTACGCAAGGTGATGCTTTTGTCCGAATATAGGAGTTGATAGTATCTATTATCATATCATTGATAAGCGTGTAACATGCGCATTTTGATTAGGTAATACTAGATTGAACTCATTATATACTTAGCCATGAGGAGTTACTTAAAGTTGTCATTAAACATTCGATCATATTCTGGACTAGCTGTTGCCCGCGACTTCGTCCGCGTGGTATTTAACAAAGACTCAGCCTTTGGCAACAGCCTGCTCGCGTTCTGATCCCGCGGGACGCATTGCAGATTGTTGCTATCAAACTTTAATCAGGCGCATCGCTGCAACATTGGTTTTAATTTTTTTTCGAGACATCCAATTTTTTTTTATAAAATAGAAGTAGCCTATGTTACTCCTTGTTACATCAGCTATCTGCCAGTGAAATTCCCGTCAAAATCGGTCCAGCCATTTCAGAGATTACCCGGAACAAACAGACAGACAGACAGACAGACAGACAGACAGACAGACAGACAGACAGACAGACGGACAGACAGACAGACACACAGACAGACACACAGACAGACAGACAAAATTTTTAAAAAATGTTGTTTCGGTATAGGTAACGTGTATACATCCAAATGCACTTAGTAAAAAGCGGTTATTTTAATATTACAAACAGACACTCCAATTTAATTTATATGTATAGATGACTTAGGCCTCAGCCTCGAATTTAGCGGGCAGCGGGGCGGGGGCAGCGGGGCGGGGCGCGGGAGCGGAGCTCGTTGGCCGCCCCGCGCCGCCGCCACGCCGCTGTTTTCGAGAATAGGTCCATTTGATTTTATGCATAAGATCCTGCCGCTCCCACGCCGCCGCCGCCGCCGCCCCGCCCCGCTGCCCGCTTAATTCGAGGCTGAGGCCTTATACACTTGCAGAATCTACATAGCCGTGAATTTTATTGATCAATCTAAGCACATACAGACTTAGAAAACTCGAATTGCTATACCTAAATGAAATGCTGAATCTGTCATTCCAAATATAACCCATGGAATTATATATCTAGTATTGTAGTAATTGACGGCCTGATTAGCGCAGTGGTAGTGACTCTGCTTTCTGCGCCGAGGGTCCCGGGTTCGAATCCTGGTAGGGACACAAGCTTTGTGTGATGAGCACGAATGTTTGTACCCGAGTCATGGATGTATAATAATTCGCACGCTTACTAATAGACTGACCTAACTCAAAAAAGCTGTTTGTTGGGAAATCGCAAAAACGTTTTGTCATTTACAACTTGTCTGACATTATTACTTATATCTCAATGAAAATAGCGTAATAATAATAAATGATGTATTGTAAGAATACTTGATTATGTAATTATTGATACTAAAATGTAATTTTGAAGAAATTTTATTATTATTTATAATTATTTATAGCTTTTAAAATGTTGTCCCTGAGATACGTCTGTTTATTAATAAAATCAATGATATATTGCTGTACTAGTGATGACACTTTTTGTTATATGTCTGTATTTTATTAAACATTTCACTAAAACCCTTTCTCTTTTATGTTATAAGTCTATACTTGATAAAATAATAACATATTATTTTTATGTAGTATTGATTTTTAAGTTCAGAAACATGAATGGGTCACTATAATATAAAAGCACCGCGAGTTGACTGTCGCAATCTCAGACGCATTATGATTTATGTCAATTTCATGTTAAAAGTTTTGTCAAAATTTGTATAAGTAAAAAAGACAACATATTCGTAACTCAGTCTAGGAATAAGATATCGTAAAAATTCTGAGATTGGTAGATAGATAACGTTGGAATAAATCTATCTGTGTGCTTATCTCACTTTGGGCTTAAACCCTAATCGGTCAGTCTATTATTAAGCGTGCGATATGTATATAAGTATTATATACTGAGTTTGCCCTCAGTCCATTGTACGGTACCCATAACACAAGCGTTAAGCTTAAAGTGGGACCGTATAGTTGGTGTGTACGTATGGCGATATTTATTATTATTATCAAGTAGTTTCTAATGTACTATTAAAGTGGTATCGAATAATTGTGCCGTGAACAGAACTATGTGAGCAGTTCCTCCCCGGCTTATCCGTAATCAAGATCCGATCTGAGATCCGCTTCGATCGAGGAAATGCGCAAGACGGGCTGCGGAATCCCGAGATACCTAATTACTTACCGATAATAATTGGATTCCCGGCACCGCTCACAACGCTTAATTTATTGCCGTTAGATTTAAATCTTTGTCATATATTAGAATATAAATTCATGCTTTGAATAGTTCTTGGAGAAAGTCTCACAGGCCACGGTTTAGTGACATTGGACGATCGTAAATATCAATAATATTGTACTTATTAGTATTAGTGTCATAATTATAAAATAACAAGAATGTGCTGGCCACTTTGCTTAGTCCTAGATATTTGTAAAAGTTAACTTCGCGAACGCCTAGTTGTATTAGTCTATACATCTATACATATAAATAAAATTGGAGTGTCTGTTTGTAATATTAAAATAACCGCTTTTTACTAAGTGCATTTGGATGTATACACGTTACCTATACCGAAACAACATTTTTTACAATTTTTGTCTGTCTGTCTGTCTGTCTGTCTGTCCGTCTGTCTGTCTGTCTGTCTGTCTGTCTGTCTGTCTGTCTGTTTGTTCCGGGTAATCTCTGAAATGGCTGGACCGATTTTGGCGGGAATTTCACTGGCAGATAGCTGATGTAACATGGAGTAACATAGGCTACTTTTATTTTAGAAAAAAAATTGGATCTCTCGAAAAAAAATTAAAACCAATGTTGCAGCGCTGCGCCTGATTAAAGTTTGATAGCAACAATCTGCAATGCGTCCCGCGGGATCAGAACGCGAGCAGGCTGTTGCCAACGGCTGAGTCTTTGTTAAATACCACGCGGACGAAGTCGCGGGCAACAGCTAGTCTATACATATAAATAAAATTGGAGTGTCTGTTTGTAATATTAAAATAACCGCTATTTACTAAGTGCATTTGGATGTATACACGTTACCTATACCGAAACAACATTTTTTACAATTTTTGTCTGTCTGGCCGTCTGTCTGTCTGTCTGTTTGTTCCGGCTAATCTCTGAAATGGCTGGACTGATTTTGACGGGACTTTCACTGGCAGATAGCTGATGTAACAAGGAGTAACTTAGGCTACTTTTATTTTAGAAAAAAAATAGGATCTCACGAAAAAAAATTAAAACCAATGTTGCAGCGCAGCGCCTGATTAAGTTTGATAGCAACAACCTGCAATGCGTCCCGTGGGCTTCGAACGCGCGAGCCTGCTGTTGTCAACGGTTGTCTTTGTTAAATACCACGCGGACGAAGTCGTGGGCAACAGCTAGTAGTGAATATTAGACGTCGTAGTGTCATAGTTTGAACTGAGGTACGCTCATAATTAGTTGTTGTTTGCGCTCGCTCGATCTACGAAAAAAGCGCTCACAGTGTGACCATGACCATGTTTGCCGTAAAGCAGCCAAAACGTCGGGAACGTAAAATCATAAAATAACCCCGCGATAAAATCCGTAAAATTCGTTCTATTTCAATTTAATATATTCATTTGGTGTTTACATCACTGTTAACCATGGAACTCATCTGTGGTTGGACCGTGACAATTGCCGATTAAAGATCACGGCAAAGACCTTTCGAGTGATTAATCACGATTTGCTAAACAAATAACTGATAGAGCATTTTTTTAATGTTAAACAAATAACTCATGATGTGTATGTAGGTATTCCATTAACGAACCGCTAATCTCTACATACAGTTTAATTTTCAAAAACGTTCGATATGAGTAATGAAGCTTAATAACTTTCAGTATGTGTCTGCTCGTAAG
This sequence comes from Pheosia tremula, assembly GCA_905333125.1. NCBI lineage: Eukaryota > Metazoa > Arthropoda > Insecta > Lepidoptera > Notodontidae > Pheosia > Pheosia tremula. The sequence goes on along the minus strand of HG995404.1, from coordinate 3,547,383 downwards.
TAATTCTCTATTACTCCCGACTTCCTCCATCCATGCTGTCTACAATTAAATATAAAAATGAAGTGTTTTTATCGCATATAAACAAATTTCGAAATATATGTGTTGGATATGATAATTCACATACAGGGCCAGTGTATATCAATATTCTAGATTTTGTTAGGCAGAGCGAAGGGCGAGCGGGTTGCAAAAGCTTTTGAATGAATTAGTAATGTTACACAAAACTTGGAAAAAATAACTTAAATAAATATCGTATATGGTGAGGTGTCGCTAAATATGCTTGGGATGTTGGAACTTTGCGAGTTGCGAGAGAACCACCAATATTTCTTAAACATCACCTACAAAAAATAAGGTATATTCGATACTTATGGGCCTAAACTCATATGCTCATTTTAATTCAACTATAAGTGGTTTAGTCAGCAGTTACTGAGTGTGGAAGTTAAAATATTAAAACGAGTCGTTTACTAGACGCCACCTCGGCCGCGCACGCCAGCAAAGGCGGCGGCCGGGCCCACCTTCGCGAGTGGGCACTCCCTAGGGCTCCCACATACAGACACTAATGTAGCATGATTACACACATTTACCCATTCAATCTAATCTAGTAAGTGCCTAAAATATAGCCAAATAATTGGATTTGTTTTTGTAACAGTTCCAATTTGTTAAATTAAATGTTGGAAGTCATAGATGTAAGTATAGTAATACACCCAGCCCTGTATTTAAGTATAACAGAGAACAATATTTAAGGGTACATATTTTCTAGTACCAGAACAAATAGGTCGGTCGCGCAGTGTAACAAATTACGCGTCGAGGCAGCGGCTGTGCGGCGGTGCGTCCGCCAAGTCCCACGCGCCCGAGCGTCGTTAACGGCGTAAACAATCATTACGCGTCTCCCACGGAACTGGATTCAAGTTTTTAACCTCGCGTCGGAAGCGCGTCGATGCTGCGCCCCCAGCCGAGCGGAAACCGTGGAATAATGAACGAGTCCAGATATATTTACCAAAGGAAATAAAAAAAATATAAACGAAAAAAATTTATGCTATCCATATTTCTTTTAAATATAATTTGTGTGTTTTTATATGTCATAGATATATCTATGACATATATACTACATATATATATGATAGTGTAGTTTTACATTTTGTGTCAGTTTCAAATTACAGACAGACAGACAGACGGAAATCACCCAAGGACATTCCATGTCATAAACCGGCTTTGTAGCCAACAAATAAGTGGACTACAATAATTTGTCTAAATATTTTTACATAACGAAACATTAAAATTATAGGTATTTTAATTCATTAAGTTATAAGTATCAAAGCGAGGCTGAAAAGTTTGTAAAAAAGAGACAGGTGTATTTTATCATTGTGGTCTAAAGACCTCAAGGGACAAACTCCTTGAATGTAGGGCAAAGAGGACCACGACTTTCGGTTAATCCGAGATAAATAATGCAAATCCTTATCATGCAGGAATAGAGTTGACAATTTAAAAAACAGGCAGTTTCCAGGAAGGAGTTTTCGTGCTCTAGCAATAAGGCACAACTCGTTCAGGTGGAATGGAATCAATTATTTAAGGTCGCACTCGACACGGCCCTCGCAATTTACAGACTGAAAAACAATCTAAAAAAGGATATGTGTCTCAGTAAATGGTATTTTCAAATAATTAAATTAAGTAGGTGAACATAGGGTAAGCATTTCGATAAGTCATATAGCAAAGTGACGACAGGTTCTGATATCAATCACCTCACGTGTTGCTCGAAAAACTGATGGCCGTTGGGGCAGAATGGTTCTAGAATGGCGACCACGAGCCGCAAGACCCAATATATATCAGATAGATGTAAGAATGGTGTGGACCTCAAAGTATATGTCATACTTGCATAAGACCTCAAACTGTGTATATCTGGGAACCCCAAAAAACACCTAAGTCGAACAAAATAGAACTTATAAACATACACGCTAACTTAAAAACGAGTTCATTTCAAAGCTGAGTCCCTAATCAAGGTAGTTAATGAATGTCTGCGTCGATTCAGTCCAAGGCCTAGCTCGCTTGATAACCTGAATACCTTTGTACCCGCAGCCGCAGCGAGATTCAACCATCAAATATTCACGTGTGGAGGAGGTATGGTTGCCGTTTTACTGCCTCCTTCGTGCCCCCTCCCAACGCCCCGCCCGCCCCGCCCCAGTGGCCCTCGAAGCCTGGCAGCCCGCTCGCGCCCTCAAACGACCCTGTCTGAAACAACTGAATGTGCTAAAATCAATAACTGTTGTTTGACGACAAAACTTTTACTCTAGACGTTGTGCTATTTACAGTGGAATTGTGCTCGCCGAAGTCACACGTGGGAAACAGGCGCCAGGTTACCACCTTCCAATATAATTGCTTGTAGGTATGCTATGAAGCGGTAGGCATTTAATTGTTCATTATAAGTTCTAATTATGTCATTTAAGACGTCTTACGGTTCTACCTTACCGTTGCCCTAGATATTTTTTTAACCGAAATAATATTTCTCAATTGTTTTTATCAACTAAAAAATAGCAATAAGTACCTGTTAGTGTTAAATCGTTCGGCGATGAATTTTTCATAACACGTAGTAGTAGGTACTTATTTATGTATACACAATAACGATCTTTAGAATCGTCCACCTAAATGATAAATGAATGAAAAAGTATAACAGAATAACGTTTATACAGTAACTGTTAGCAACACAAATTCCGGCCCACGCTCCCGTCTTCCTTTAAACTTCGCTAAATACTGCAATGACGAGTTAAGGCCCTCGTCGAAACTCAATAACCGCGACTGAGCCCGTCACAAATTATTATACCCCTCCCACAATAAAGTTCAAGAGAATGTTCCCATTTGTTCCGAATATTCTGGAATATCTATATACAACAAACTGAGATTATTATTCGGATTATTGCTACATTGCAAATGTTTGAAGTGATTATAAATATTTTGTTAAATATTAATTATAGCTTAGTTGGTACTGTTGGTAGTACGCTTGCCCGGCCATATTGTGTTATTATTATAAGTATATTATATTTTGTGGCGATATAACGGTAATCGTAGTTCGTACTTACATAGTTTTATTTTACCTAAATTATAAATGTCAAAGTTTTTGTGCGAGGTTTCAATTTTTCCTGACTCGAAAGTCGACCCGCCACCCCGCGAAAGAGGTCCAAGAAAATGGTTAGGTTAGTTGCCTCGGCCCGCAGGGTCCGTGGACCTCTGCAGACCGAACCGGCTTGAAGCACTGATGCTTGAGTGACAAGTGTTATATATTGCTGCAGAAAAAATGTTATAGCGTGATTCAGATAGCGAACAAAAAGAATACGCGCCATCTAGTTTAGGTCATTGGAATCATGGTGGGATTATTACAATAAAGATTACATTATTGGTATACTTTATAATATTAATATCGTGGAATAAAATGTTCAAATTTACTTTAGATGATTCAATTAGAGGGCTTAGGGATAATTCGTTACCTAAATTTACGGTGCTGCACCGTACATTATTACCGTACCGTACCGTATATTATTCGGCGAGTGGACACACACAGTATACAATATGACCATCGTATTACTTTTTTTCCATAGAATTAATAACCATTTACCAATGTTATGTTTTCTTGTTATCTTTAAAACTAAATTAAAACAATTTTGCAAGTGAAATACCTACCAAGAACTAAGTTGTAACGTCATTGATTGTTATTTTTACCGTGAAAAAAGTTTAAACTTTTTTTATTGTGCTTAAAAAAACTTAACCGGTAGTTAGTGGTAGCTTTCTCTTTTTTCTTTTGGCGGCGTGAACATCCGCCGTGATAATATGATCCGCGTGTTCGCGGCGTGCACAGGCAGGATGGACTTGCGGTTATGATAGCTAGACGCAACAACGTACCTGCTCTACTTTAATGAAACATAACAAGCCCGCGATTTCCTTACTAAGGTGACACCCTTTAAATAAATAAATATCGCCATACGAACACACCAACTATACGGTCCCACATTAAGCAACGCTTGTATTATGGGTACCGTACGATGGACTGAGGGCGAATTCAGTATATAATACTTATATACATATTAAATATCCATGACTCGGGTACAATCATTCGTGCTCATCACACAAAGCTTATCTCTACTAGGATTAGAACCCGGGACCCTCGGCGCAGAAAGCAGAGTCGCTACCACTGCGCTAATCAGGCCGTCGAATAAGTGCCTACTTTTATGTTGTATCACTAACATTTTAAAGTAATATGTAGTTTTATAACACAGTAATGTAAACATATTCGTGTAGGTATTCGGATCCACATAAAATCGAGCGGTCTTATTTTATGGGGATAAATATATTAGTTTATCGTCTCATGCGTATACAACCTGCACCAGTAAAATTTTATTTTTTTTGATTTCCAATTTTCCGCCAGAAATTGGTTCCCTTATCGAGTTCCTGCAAATATGGCATTAGCAACACCCAACCACCGTTACTGGAAATTAAAAGCCCGATTCGCCGGGATAAAACGCGTTGTAGGTAATAGGTACAAGCATCGACGACCAAACTTAGCAATAAACATAATTGTGTTATGTTTATTGCTAAATTAATTTAGCATTGTACGCTTTTTTCGATATATTCCGGCGTCCAGCTGATCTGGATTTAAGTAAATATGTAATAATTTTTTTTGGCGTGGGGTAACCCGCAAGCCCCGGGTAGGTAAGCGGGTTATGTCGGACTCCTGCTGACTAAAACCCCACGGTGGTGGTCCGTCTGCCGCTTTGTGGGGAGCACGGAAGTAAACAAGTTACCTAACCGAACTTACACAAATGTTGATACTATGCAATCCAAAATAATTAATTGTTAGTTTAATTAATTGTTTGTTAGTTTCACTGGGCATCTTGTAAAAAAGCAGTACCGATGAACCCGCTCCAGAACCGACTAATCATATGTAGATATAAAATAAAACGTTTACTGTATACATTTTGTGGCACATTATGTGCATTGTTCGTGCGTACGAGGTATAATGTAGTGCAGCAACTAACGCACACATACTCGTAGAGCGGGCGATACCGAGCAATTTCCCACCCGCAGTAATTGCACCAGAGTTTTAATTGAGTTTAGTTTGCGTTTCATTTGGTCGTGTTTGTCGGGTATCGACGTAAATGGACGCACACACAGCTAAGTACGTGGCTAGCTTGACAGAGAGAGTTTTCAGCAAGAGGCTTTAGAAAGTACTTCTTTTATTCGTCACACATATTTTCACTTTTAATAACACTATTGTTTAAAGTATATCCTGGTAACTATGTACTAGTTGCTGTACCTATTATCTTGTGCAAGTTGATATTAATAATGAGCATTCTTGCAGCTCTACAAACAACCGACTACGTTAAAACCTTTTGAAATTGGACCGTTTGTTATCAATACGATCTTTGTTATCTCCAGAGGTATTTATGGAACACTTATATAACGCCTTGTCGCCATGTGGCTGTAAAATATCAGTTAGATTAAATACGAACAAGTTGCAATTTCACAAGAGCGTGCGGCTTCCGCGCCCGAGCCGCCCGCGCCGCCGCCGCGCCGGGGATGGTCCCCGGTAGCCGAGCGCGTCTATGCTCTAAGCAAATATTCCGGGCGCATTTCCCGCTTCCTTCCACTCACTTTGCACTGATAAAACCGAAATTCAGCTCACATTTCAGACTGAAACTCGCAAGAATTAGTCACTGAAACATTCATATTTCAACATTCGGTAACTATTTAATTCGATGATTGTTACTTACATTACGATGTTAAATAAGTTATAGTTACCTAACATACTTATATACAAGTTTGATTACGTTTCGATTAAACCTTGTAAACCTCGGAAAACTTAATTGAATTATAAATGCTACGGGAGTATACATATAAGGTACGTATATTAACAAGTAGGTACGATGACGCTCATGTAATAAATATACTCGTGCTCCTTACGGAATAAGAAAAGCTCCCTGCGAAACAAATGCACATCCTGCTGTGACTTACTAATAACGAGATTAAGTAAATCGCACTGTATTTTGAAATTCATTCAAGATCTAAGTGCCTCGTAAGCTAATGCATTTCTGCTACTATGCACTACAATAAGATTTTCTCATTTGAAAATAAGAGATCTGACTGGCGGAGAGACTGGTCCGGAGATCACGACCTTTTGCCATTCAAAAATGTATCCTCGAGATTCTCGTATTTTTATACGGTTTTCCTTGTTTTTACTGCGGTGAAGTGACAAATGGATTAGATAAGGTTTCTGTGGGAGACAGGGAGCCGGGGCTTAAAATGGATCATAATAGATTCATAAGGCTAGCCGAGTGAGTTTAGCCCGCAAGTCGCGTGTGCGGCTTTCAATGTTTAAGAGTGCATCTTAGATTGAAAGCCGGCTTAGATGGGCATCATAGTTACGTGTAAAAAGGTACCTACTATTTTCTATATAGTACCTATATACTTATTTAATTTTTTTAATAAAATAATACAGAACTGATAATTTTGTAATGCAAACGAGACTATGTTTAATACTATGTCCCAATTATCAATAACTATATAGGCCACAAGTATGTATACTTTCTCACTGAATAAACCTGGAACATTCCCATACTTACCTATAAGAAATACCTGTATCTTTATCATGAAATATATTTCCTATTGATAAAAATGACGTCAACTGGGGGAACGCTTCATAATGACATTACTAAAAAACGCCCGGATAAAAGTACCTCCATAAGAATTTTTCAGGAGGCATGAAAGCTCTGATGTCATTTCATTCCTGGAAACGTAACCGTAAATTACATTTATTTAGAGCAGCATCTGACTTGATTTATTCGCTTTTTATGGTGCTTAGCACATCCACGGCAAAGGAAAATGTGTATAGGTACCCGGTGAAAAGGAAAATGTATTGGAAATTATTTTTCAGGTACATTACGAAAGTCATGCCAAAGCGGGCAATTACTTGTTTAGCTCTACTTGCTTCATGTTGTCTTGATACATCCTACAACCTATAATAGGTTATAGGATGTTTCAAGACGTACTATATTGAACGTACTATAGGTTACCTATTCAATATAGTACGGTTCAAAACATGTGGATATCAAAAGAGTTATATGAATAACGATTTTACGCATTTGTCTTATAATTGCTTTGTAATATTATTGTGAATGACTTTAAACTTCTCTGAATTGTTTTTGACCTGTTATTGTATAATTCTGTCGGTATTTTCCTAATATTTTACGTCACGGGCTCTGACAAGCGGCAATCAGTCAGTAACACAGCCGGAGCTGACGGCTTACCATGTTTTTCGAGGCGTGAAAGAGGTCAGATGTCATAAGTCAGTCACCTTCACTGCTAACCTTAGCTGACCGAATATAGCTATTATTCGCTTGGCAATTAAGTATGGTAAATAATATTCATGTGATTTAGAAGTCTTAAGAGTATGCCTCGAAGATAAGTTGTGTCCAAATTTTCGAGATACTGCACATGGTATTATATACGTATCATATTGTTATACCGCGGTACCGTATGTTTTATTCAAGATAACTATCCACTAGTGTCATTAAACAAACAAGCACCCGGAAAATATTCCCCAATACATCGTAATTGGCCATCCCCGATATTCTGCTACCCGTGTCCCCGTTATTGTTCTGTGTCGTTTTGTGATAAACTGTCTTTGTATTAAAACATGTTCCCCATGTCACGTCGCTGTTGGTTGACGGGTTGATACGGTGTATGTGGCGGCGGGGCCGGGGAGCTACAGCCCTCGATGATTAAACCGGCCGGTCGATTACGCTGCATGTTCGCGCCCTTTCATCGGATATGAATACAGAACGATCGGTTTATTTAGGCTTACTTAATATTTGGAGCTCTTTTTCTAAATTGTTTCTGTTGGTCTGTTGAATGGGTACATTTTCATTTATACTTAATAGTAACAATTTCGTTATTACAGGGGTTTTTTTATTTCGCAATAAAGTTATGTAACGTCTTTCTAGTACTTATCCCACTATCCCACTAATATTATAAATGTGAAAGTTTGGATGGATGGATGTTTGTTACTAAATCACGCCAGAATGGCTGAACGGATCTGGATGAACTTTGGCACAGAGATAGATTATAGTCTGGAATAGCACATAGGCTACTTTTTATCCCGATAAAATGTATGGTTCCCGTGGGATAGATTTGTTTTAATTTTACAGGACAGCTAGTAGACTATAAGCCTCCCAAAATTCGAATAAGTATACTGATTATCATGCTTCATGGCTAGCATCTCCATTATACGATAGGTGCTTATATATTAAATTTTCGAAATAAATCCGAACAATTAACTGCTATGTAACTCACGAGTACCTATATAAACCAAACAAAATCATACAAATATAGGGCGCGAAAGAAACATACCAAACCATTAAATGTAAACACACTGATAATTAACGTGCAACTGTATACAGCACATACTTACCTCAATCAACAAACCTATCTATTTAAACAGTACTAATTGTAACTAGGCCAGCAGGTAGCTCGATGATTGCCGCAACGTTTGGGACTAATCAATTGGATCGCGAACGCGGCAACCTCACACTGCAAACTGCCGCGCGATTCATAAGCCGATACCGGAAACGGAGCGATTAAACCAAACGCAACCGGAAATTACGTACTCCGACAGCCGTCTCCAAATACAGCTTGCATTGATCACACGAGGACTGCCTTTGTATTGTTGGAATGCTGATTACTAGAGCAATATAGTAGGTAACAGTAGTTAGATTCGACATCGATGTGGATAACGAGCCTATAGGTGGAGCCGTGGACTATACTTATTGAACTGATCGATTGTGTATTCGATTACAAATTGGAAATTAAAAGTAACTGAAGTAATTTACGTAGATACTAGTAGGTTTGCTACGGATTATTGTATTGGCCGATCCTAATTATTACAGATCATATATATATTCTATGCAACAAAGCATTGTAAGAACAAATCTATTTAGATAGATACAGACGTTGTTTACTCGCGTGCATGAAAATAATCTAATTACTTAGTGTCGGATAAATGAAGCCGCTAGCAGGGAAGTAAGGGAAATAAGTGTTTTGCAACTGAACGCCTCGTCGGTAAAATATTTCACACCGCTCTCGTGTCCACTACAGCCCGAACGTCGCACGACCACTGGAAAACGTTCGCTGCGTTATTTAATTTCATGATTCAATTACTATTTGTGAGCTTGATTAAAACAGGGACCGTAAAAGCATTTTGTGTTATATCGCGAAAAATCCTCAATCGATAGCTTTAGTTGTAAAATTATAAAAAAAACAATCTAAGTACTATTATAAATGGTTATCGATCAATCACATCTGTGTAGGTGTCAAGTGCGCCGACGACGCGTGCCGATCGATTCGACGCGTGCCAAACGATTTGTCGTGTGACGGCTCGAATCGCTTCACCATTGAGACGTTTTTGATTGCATTCCGCGAATTCCACCGCTTTTAGATCCTTTGGACTGTGAACGATCACAATTTAAGACGGAATTTAGATTGCATGTTAAGGAGGCCGGAGCGGTTTTTTAGAAAAAGTGGGAAGTTAATACCAATGGCTATTGAGATTCCGAAACGTAGGAGTGGTACTAGACGTCTAGCCTATAGTCTGTTGACCTGAAAAACTACATGACAATGGAGGCAGACCGGGAAATAGTTCTGAGGTTCTGTTATTTTTTTTTTGCATATATTTTACTTCGTCAATTACTATGATTGACATTACCAACTTGGAAATAATGTATAAAAATGGGGCAGGTAAATATCAGGTTACCAACCTTAGTAGGATTTTTTAAAGTTATTTATCAAAGGCAAAGAAGAATGTAATATTAATCATTGCAACCTAGGTATAAAACTGCATTAACTAGGTACCTATATATACTGCTTGATATAAGCAATTAATTTTCATTATATCTAGATCCAAAATGTCCACATACCTACACTATAGATATATAGATATATAAGTGATAGGTGTATGTAGATGACAGCTGGTGGCTGCGGCCGCGGGCTGCGGGTGCGGCGTCAATCAATCACGGCGGGGCGGGCGTCACGCGAGCGGCGTGTGGGCGACGGGCCGGTAACGTGCAAGCGATGGGCGGGCGGCGCGGGCGCGCTTTACTAACATGGACTTAGGGTTTCCAACAGGGTTTTAATTATATATCGTAGTATATAAGTGAAAATAACGACTCCTTTTGGATTGTGTTTGGTCTATAGAGCGACACAATGGTACAAATATAAATACATATGCTGATAAACACATTACCCTCCTTTGCGCCGCGCAGTCGGGTAAAAATACTTAAGAATACAACGTGTTTAATTAAATAAATATATTTTGCCCATTGTTAGGGTTGTTGGAATTTCATTTCCCTTTGTCGTTGTTTAACGACAAACTAGCGCAATGCCTTTACATTGAGATAATCTCAGCTAATACATACTAATACTACCTAGCTTATGCTATAACAACATACCTACCTAATTAATAAATTGTTGTACTCATTATTGTTTATTTGTAATGGTCATTACATTGATGTTATTCGCAGCAGACAGTAAATTTATAAATCGATTTAACCCTTTTCCTTAGGCTGTCATTAAAAAAACTATTTTGGTAATCATAAAATACTGCCTGCTTTGGCCCACATAAAAAAACCTACTCCGACCTTTATTACCGAATCCCTTCCAGTAGGTATCTACATGAAATTAAAAAGTATTTTTACTTTAAAATGCGCAGTATTTTTAACCAAACACTGAAACAAAATGCAGGTTTTAATATTCTCATTTTACAGCTACATCATTTTCAGTCGAGTCAAAACACAAAGCCTGATTCTACACAAAATATGTACCTATCCACATCCAGAAAACATTTTCTTTTCTCCGTTATCTTTTCCCTTTACATTACCGGGAGTATATTGTAAAGTGAAAACACATTACAGTAGCATTAACAAACTCATAAAGTTTCCGATATAAAGCTTATTTTAGCTGGTAAAATGGAAAAATAAGTGTTTTCTCTTGTTGCAGGGGCCGGGTTCGGATGCAGCGAGCGTCGGTAAGATACCCTTGCTAAGTACTTACACCATACTACTTGACTTTATACTTGACTTTCCTGCTATAAAAACTATTCGCTGACTCCCTGGCTCCACGCTAATTAAACTTTCTAATTAGATAGCTGTTTGAATACATACACTAATTACTTTATTTATGGGCTTATGTTGTACAATATTTATAAATAAGGTGTAAGAATAATAGAGTAAATTATTTTAACAGGGCTAACAGTAGGTTATTAAGAGAATATTCACAAATAAATAAAACAAATTATTAGACATTTAAAATGTGAGAAGGCCCAAGGTTCGCCTTAAAAAAACCAACATAATTTACAGAATTATTTTACACATCAACGCGATCCATATAACTTACTGTTTTATCGGTCCATATAAATATTTTACACAATTTTTGTTAAACCTTTTATTTAGGTAAAAAGGACAAAAATCTTATCTCCCATTAATAGGTATTGTAATACTTATAACATACACCATCACACCTCTATTCCCTAAAGGGGTAGGTAGAGGTGCACTACAGTACACGCACTCACATATCACCGATGATATTTAGAATCCAATCTAATAGGGAATAAACTGTGTATTTATGAAATTTATTAACTGTGTATATATTTCCCGGGCAATACGCAAAATACTTGCTACACCCTTTGCTGGATTATAGTCAAGACAAAACATTGCAAATAAAAACAAATAGCGATACATCAAACAATTTACTTTATACGATAAAAAGTGCTCTCGAATGCTTCAACCAATTGCCTATCGTTAGAGGTGCCTAGCGCTGAGCTAAGAGCGCACAGGCCAATTTGTACACGCCACTCATTTCATTACCCTGAGATAAGGGTCTTGTGAATATTTGCGCTCAATTTGGCACGTGGTATGTGTAGGCGCACCGCGTCGTGAGTGAGGAATAACCCTTGTTACCGATCTTTGTCTTTATTTAGAAATAGAGATGTGATAAAGCTCAAGCTTAGTTACAAACAGATTCTTTTCCACATACCTATTTCAGATATAAAATGGCAAGTGAATGATTTACCATCTGATATCTAGTTATAGTGTCTACTGCCAAATTTATAGAATGTTTTCGTTATTTTAGAATGACATTACAAAGCTATTTTTTTCGGGAAAATGGATTGTAAAAATATTTTAAGTTGAACATAAACCTTAATAAATTTAGGGGGAAATGTATAGGTCGAGGGTTTTTTTAGAATACAACGCCCTTGGATTTAAATGCATTAATATAAACTATAGTAGAGTCCGTAAAGGGCGGTCAAAGGGCGCATCTAATTAGTAGTAACTACACTAAGTATAATTGGATTAAATCAACGTCCCCGTTTGCGGTCTCCACTGACATCAGAGACGAATGCAAAACGCAAGCCGGAGACACTAAACTCGGCTGAAATTAACTGAGCAAGCGCTACAATACGGATAGCGCTGTCCCCTCGGCTCGGACGAGCTGAAGTAATCGAGTTATCGATGCGATATTCCCCGGAGCCGAGCGGCCGCAGCGGGAAGGCACGCCTAGTAATCCGCTCGGTCGCGTCGCGACAAACCGAACTTTGTCGATCGCTCTTTTGAATTCTCTACTTTAAACTTGCATGCCGCGACAAAAAGAGTAATAAGATCAGTTCACGAACAACTTTCTTAAACCTTTAAAACTCAAAGTTAGATTTTATTCGGTGTACGTGGACTTTGAAAATGTATTTATTCGTAGCAAACATACTTCGATTCAGACACCAATAGTTAGTTATGTTGAACACGTTCGTTGCATTTCAAAAGTCCTAGTCTTTATTTTAAGACATATCTACCGTAGAAAATGTTTGTCTGTTTTATTTAATATTATCGTAAAATCATTGCCAAACAAGTTTAACAGAACTTTGACTAGGTACTAGTTACACAAATATTCTGACATGCGAACTATGTTTTACTAGTAACAAAACTGGGTCTGTTACTAGAAACGTTCAGTTTTGCATATTTAATCAAAGTTCAGTTAATTTTAACAACATTTGAGTTGTGTTGATGAAACTAAAAAAGTTCGACTAATTAGGTTTTTAGTGTACCCACTGGGACTGTAGTGTGTTGACACCACTAACCTAACCATTTACTTTTGACGGCCCTTATTTTTTCTATAAAATTGATCACGAATGTTGCAATATTAAAAGGTACAATAAGTAGTCTGCACGATAGCAGGGTACGGCGGGGCTAATATCGACCATTAAGCGTACTGAATAGGCTCCGCCGGTTATAAAGTAAGGTCTCGTGCTTTATGATAAATTTAGGAGGCAGACTGTCGTCGACACGGCGTGGAGTAGCTTGGTGCATTATTTAACTGCATTCTGCATTTCAGAGTCCACTATAAAGTTTGTAACTAAAGTGCACAGTGGAAGTGGATTGAGGTGTAGCTGCCTATAATGTTTATGAAATTGTAAACCAAGAGCTCGCTTTCAGTTATCGTCCCGGCAATTAGAAAACTTTTTGTTTTAGGTGACGCTCGGGAACTGTTAGATTAGGTACTATAATCAATTAGACAATAGTGGAACGAATGACGAGTGGGTGCTTACCTAGTTAAAGTTTGTTTGATTTAAATATACCCACCATTAGTGTGAGTATGGTTATTACATAGGTTTAACATGTTTGATCTTAATCGCACTGATGTTACTTCATATATATTGATTTCTTATATTTACGCGAATACTACACATTGAAATAGTCTTACGGATTTTATCGCGTTTATTATACGTTTTTTACGTTCACGACGTTTCGACTGTTTTACAGCAACCATGGTCACGGTAGTATTGAGTTACTTCATATAGGTAAAGTTCATAAGTTCCAAAATCCAATTTTTCCTATATTTTATCCTTATTATGTAATATTAAAGACTATTCCTGTAGATCAGGCGCCGGAAGCGAAATAGTGATATGAGAAGATCGTAAAAATATAAGGACGATGTGTAGTATTTTCCGATGAGAAAGTCATTTGCCTGGCCGTCCCTTCCTGCCCAGCCCGGCCGGATCCCGCCTCCCATCACTCATTCCGGTCACGAAATAGGTGGATATCTACCTATACTTCATTTCGCCCGCAATACTGTCTCGGAAAGGCCCCAGTTAGAAGAAATAATCTTTTCCCTACACTAACTTATGCACGCAAAATAATGGCAGTACCAAACGAGCGAAAGGATTGCGATTCCGCCACTCTGAATACATTACAGTATTTTTAGGTTTCGAAGTAGGTACTTATTTAGGTATAAATTGAGATTTTTGAAGACTTTACGAGGATACAGTATTAATTTAATATTAATACTGTATCTTCGTAAAGTATAGAGTACAAGTATTAAGTACTAGTGTGTCTTGAATCAACATTATTACGAAAGTGGCAGATATCAACGTACTATGAATGAATTTAGATAGCATACTTTAAAGGGACGAAGCTTAACATAAGAATTACAGATAAATTAAACCTACAAAAAAGTACTTACCTACAGTCTTGCCAAGGTACTTAAAGGAAAATTGTGTGTGGAACGGTCTCGACAATCAAATACTAAACGCCAGTATCCATTCATTTAAATAGGTACCTATCCATAATTCCTTAGTACCCAAGTCGCTAAGCTAATCCCACTAATATTATAAATGTGAAAGTTTGGATGGATGGATGGATGTTTGTTACTCAATCACGCCAGAACGGCTCAACGGATCTGGATGAAATTTGGCACAGAGATATATTATAGTCTGGAAAAGCACATAGGCTAATTTTTATCGCGGTAAAATATATGGTTCCCGTGGGATAGATTGTTTTAATTTTTCATAGAGCAAAGGATCGACATGATTTACAGAATAGGTCATTCCTATTCTGTAAATCATGTCGCGCAATCAAAACAAAATTTCCATGCAAAAACATTAAAGAGACAACGAGAACAAAGTACATGCGATGTTTTTCGTGTAGGTACCTATAACACGCGCACTTAGGTGCTCTCATGAGCGCTCAGCAGCTCGCTGGCATCGCTCCACGAGCAGCACTGATAGCCGCCCCGAGTCGTCTTGAGCACATTACATTGTATGGTACACAACATCGTATTGTTTATTCATATGGGGCGGCGACTGCTTGCGGTAATGTGACAAGGAAATATTAGTAGTTTTTAAGGTGGGTCATTTAGCTCTACTTTAGTTACTTATACTCAGCCCACGGCCCCTTAAAAAAAATATTGCCTATATTAAGCGATTGCAATCGACACATACGGCATTTTTTATCTAAAAGTCGTCATAAGAGCGTTCCTAATTTCCCATACGGTTCAACACAGTTCATTGCATCATTCATTATAATTCTTGTCTTACTTCAAGGGATGGTCTACCGATAAGGAAAACGTGGTAAAAATGTTAATATACCGAGTGACATGATATATTCCTACTGGTGTTAATCCAAATACAAGAAAAATATATTCTCTGCACGCATTCTGAACAGGATTTTCGAAATACGACTCCCATGCGGAATGGAGAAGATATATTTTCGCAAACACGAATGCCAAGCTGATTATTTAAAAAACAAACACAAGCGCATGTTATTCCCGTCTGGGTAAAACACGTAACTAACGTTTAGTGTTACCGTTTACTTCAGTGTTCATATTCCTCGACCTAAATCCGGTCGGTTGAAGACCTAAAAAATTCATCGCATTTTGGGCTCATACATAGGTGTTTTATGGCAAATAAGTACCTACTTACAACCTATATCCTTCAAATGGATTCAAATGGACTATTAGAGTGTCTAAAGAAAAAGGTAAAAAAATAAGTGGACAAAAATGCAATCTCGTAAAAGTGTAACTGAAATCGTAGCGGACTCGTAGCGTAGTGCGTAGTAACTCGTAGCAAAACACTTTTAAAAATTATAACATTACAATATTTATTAAATTGCTTTGGCGTTCAATTTATAATTGTATTGTTTTTGCCTTTAATGAATGGGATGAAATGAAATAGATAAAAAAAAGCAAGAAAATATACTCTATGCATTACGTTTGTCTACCAACATCAACAATACCTTTTTTTTTTTTTTGGCATTTCCACATGTAAAAAAAAAAAAAAAGGTATTGTTGATGTTGGTAGACAACAATACCTTTTTTTTTTTACATGTGGAAATGCCAAAAAAAAAAAAAGGTATTGTTGATGTCTACCAACATCAACATCAACAATACCTTTTTTTTTTTTTTTTTTTTTTTTTTACAAGGGGAAATGCGTTACGCATCCCCTCTCGCCCGGGGGGACGAGAGGGGTATGTGGGACTCCCCGGCAGAGTGCCGGTATACCCACTAAAACCCCTTGGTCCGCCATCACCGCCTTTGAGCGGGGCGCCACAGGATCGCACTTGGCATACTACTGTGGCGCCCCGGCGGCCGGCCCGGTTGGTCCCGGGCCGCAGACATCAGGAGGGGTGCCTGTTGGCACCCTCCGTCGGGGGGACTTTGTGTGGGCAGGTGGTCCCCCGACCCCCTGCCCTAGTCCCCAACATCAACAATACCTACCTTTACCTACCTTTTATATTGTTGATTCTGTCTGTGCATTTGCAAGCTATCAAAGTATCGGGGGTTTGAGTGTCATCTATGCCCGTCACATCAGCTCATATTGGCAATATGCGCGCATGGCCGCCGCCCTGGCTCTGTGCGCGCCTCAGCGCAATCGTCGAATACCACTCTATTGTCAGCCTTATTGATACCATAACTAGCTGTCATGACTTCCGTTTTGAAACAATCACTCGGGAACCCTTTGTTTTCTTACCCATCTATGCATATAAGGTTAAAACTACATCTATAAAGGAACTACTCTGACTCTCTCTCTGCATTTGATATATCTAAAAATCTACGAAGTATATAAATTATTCAATTATGCGAACAGACATTAGATATAAAATACAAAATATGATATTAGATATATAATCAAGAGTCTATTTGATTGTTAGTAGATAAAGGTAATTAATTCGTATAAGCGTCCGGTAGACTGAAATCGTTAATTTTCACTTTTAATTCGTGAGCTACATTCGGTAGCTTTTTTCGTGTAACGTCACGGAGTTCTAATTGGAACGTCGTCGGGAGTATCGACATGCAGCGTCGCCGTCGGCCGTAGTCGCGAAGAGGTCACAACGAGCAGGGACAGGCGAGCACGTGAGCTGCTCACCGGGGACCATTCATCGCGAGGGCGGCGGCGGCGTGCGCGCGCACCGATCAATACTGGGTGGGCGCGGGCGGGCAGTGGCCAGCCCGACGCGCGACGCCTCGCACGCGCCCGCCGCAGCCGTACCGCCGCGCCGCACCGCCGCCGCGAGCCCATGACCGTGCCCCACAGATGACGGAGCCCCGCACCCGTCCACAGCACCGCACCGAGCCCGCAGCCAGCACGAGCACTCGCGCCGCGCGCCGCCGCGCCCACTCGTACCGCGCGACAAGGTACGAAAATCGATAAGTCCGCCCGAGTGCCGCAGCATCCACCGCTGACCGCTCCGACCCGGCCGCCGCCGCCGCCGCCGCCGCCGCAGTTTGCCTTGTTCGAGCCGTACTGATTTTTATGCACTGTGGCTCGACTTCACACTATCACCATTTTTCATGGACACTACATGCCAACTTACAGCTTTGTCGATGGAGTCTATCAAACATTCTAAATTAAAGAACTGTTTTTAAATCTTTTTTCAATATTTTACCCATACCATGATTAGCCTGTATACATCGACAATAGTGAGTAGGACCCACATATCTACATGTATTTTAAAAGAGAACTTACAGGGCTTTCAAAAACAAGATTTGAAATTATGTGAATACCGAGTCACATTCTACGTTATAATAGATGGACAGACACCCTAAAATAAATGTACTATGTGACTCTGACAATATATAAATGCTTGGTTATACTTTTAGTTAGGTAAAATACTTATTTAAGCGCTACTCGGCTTAAGACATCGTGCATCGTTATCGTTTTCGGCCGTAACGGGTATTTATCATTATTTATTTTTCATGATACCTGTACAGATGTTTAAGTAGTGTTCTTCGTTTTGAAGTGTTTAATTGTATTTAATTAACTCAATAGTAGGTAATATAAACATACAATTTAACGACTAGGTAAGTCTAAAATATAATATGCCTAGGAATACATTAGTATCTTACCTGGGTATGTTATATTGTAGTAAAATATACTATGATAATCGCGTTATCAAATTTATAACAAAGATTCTAGAAGCACGGCCGCGTGCGTAGAAAGAAATAAGAGTCGTATCGAAATTCATTTATCAAAATGAGCTCAGTCATAAAAGGGGCCCATTTGACGCAATCCCTAGATATAAAAATCAAAATACGACGGCTGAAAAATCGTTTCAGAAGCCCTCTCCAATAGGCTGTATATGCAATTTACGAAAAAATGAACCGAGATTTTTTACGTTGAATGGTGCGAATATTATATTTTCTTTGAACCTATTTTATCTTATGAACTTAATTAGATTATGATGAAAGGTATATAATACCAGTACTCTGCATACACAATACGGTTTAAGCTATTCATGTAGGTATCTATAACGCAAATTTAAATTACACTACTAGTTATAACTTTAAAAAAAAATGGTAGCCAATGTTGTTCGATTAATACTTATGTACAGGATGTAATATCGGCAAAGATTAGTTCAAAATTCGGATATCACTTTATTAGAACTAAAATATTCGAACGCTTGGCATTCTCTACCAACATCGAGATGTTGGGGGATCTCAATATTCAAATCAACAGCTACCGTAATCGCTTTCTAACTACCCAGAATAAGACTCGTAATTTCCAGAATAAGCAGTCCAGTGGATTTTCTAATGGTCTATTGAGTGATTGATACGACCAAAGCCAACAAACATTGGCACCCAAGGACAGTCATATTTTTTTGTGAAAATAGCGAATGGACCTTTACAAACTGCCACACATGTTAACCAGTGAGCCGAAATGATGTGCTTGTTGACTTGCAAATTGTATAATTGTCATCTCGCAACGGGTAAGAGCCACATCCCTCAATATCTTCAAAAGATACATTTGAAGTTTGAGATGTCTTAAAAAGAGCCATAGAAGGTACAAAACGATTTGTACATACTTAAATGATGTATGTGGTGAAGCAAACATAAAATGTAAAATTTTGAAAAAGAATTGATATTATAAATATACTGCACATTCAACCCATTATCGTAACTATACGAGGTGTTTGAATATAGACTGAGTCAGGTGCGGCAAGGGTAGGTCGATTATATGTCGTGATGCAGTGCAATTACACGTCGGTAAAGGAAAATAGTCCAAGGACGAGTCGCGGTTCAAAGGCCACCCACCTACGATATCCATCCAACTCGGCTGATTGTATACATGTAAGTAGGTGTGGAGGTACTTACTTAATTTTTATATTACTTAATATAAGACCCTTTTAATTTAATAAGGCTTGTGTGTTAATGTGAAAGTTTGGATGGATGTTTGTTACTCAATCACGCCTGAACGGATCTGGATGAAATTTGGTACAGTGATCGATTATAGCCTGGAATAGCACATATGCTACATTTTATCCCATATATATTTACAGAAAAGGACGTAGAGGAAAACGACATACTTTTTAATTGCGGGTAGCACCGCGGGGCGCAGCTGGTCTATCATAAAACCGAACTACCTATATACAAACTTCTTGACCAACCGTAGTTTTTTAATAACGATAGTTTAAAACAAAATCGAGTTAGTTACACCATTTATAACTCAAGACCGGGTGGGCTGATTTTTTGATCTTAGATGTTTTGAATTTGTCTTCGCCCTGAATACCTAGCAGAATAACTATAAAGCATGGGAAAAAATCACAAAAACATAAAAATTGGATAATTCTGAGGCGGTACGAAGTTGGACAACTAGGAGATAATAAAATAGAAACCTACATTTTAAAAAGACCCGGACACATGAAAAGTAGGTTTGATATTATGTTTTATTGAAAATGCGACCCGGACTACTAAGATTGGCATTTGAAGGCTTCAAACTCATAGCACGCAAAATGAGGGGCATTTTGCGTCAGACATTAAACAAACGTAGCTGCTCAGTTTTGTAAAGGGTTCAGATTTTATACGTCTCGCCATGTAATTCTCAAATTGGCCAAATTAAATAGAATCGTGACTGCAGACAAAAATATAATTTTAGCAAAACACGAACTGATGACTACACTTGCCTTGGCTTTCATCCGAGCTGGGAAGCGTCGGCGTGCGAACGGCAGCTCACCGAAACCCACTCAAAACTAATTGACACGCGTCAATTTCGCACGGAGTTAAGTCGACGCCAGACTTGGCGTGGCGAAATAACATAATCAATAGAAAAAATACATCGATTTACGAATGTCACTAGTTCTTCCGCAGTTGACAATTTAAGCTTCACAGATAGTAGCTACGAAATAGTTAAATAGTTTTAATCTGTTAAAATCTAGGATGTTAATACAAAATCGCTATCCTTGAAACGCAATACTAACAAAATAAAAACTCGTCATATTTAAAAACTAATAATTGCCCGCGGCAATTAGGGGTCGAGTCACCTTCGTCCGTAGGAGAATTAAGTACCCTCGAGATATCCTACACGTGACCCTGGGTGGTGCCAACCAGGTGACAACTCTACTGGTGGTAGGCTTCGGCCGTGGCTAGTCACCACCCACTGAACAAAGCCATGTCGCCAAGCGGCCTAGCCGTGTTCCGGCATGATGTTCGGTGTTGCCATTCATGGATGGTGGGTCAGATCAGTTGCGCTGCATGTGCCTAGTGAATGTAGCGTCTCTTATCTACTGCCGCCTTCCTACCTAGGCAAGTATGCTCCATCGTAGATCTCATCGTCACTTACCATCAGGTGAGATCGAGATCAAATACTTGCCTATAATGTAATTAAAAAAAAACAAAAAAAGGCCCCACCCACGGAACCACTCGAAAACATAGCACTCAGGAATAGTGTAGCTTTCTTTTAGTAAAAGTTTAGCGGAAAAGGGAAGATCTTCCAGCCAGGCGGGTGGTATGCCTGGCGGGGCGGCCGCTATGCCCCAACGGTTATTATCGGGATTTTTGTATATATGTTACTGGCTCCGAAAATTCTTATAGCGCGATTCAGGATTGTGATGACAAATGTCTATTGTTCTGAATGCGTCTGCAGTGCCATCTGTGTAACTTGTTATGCGGTT
Source organism: Pheosia tremula (assembly GCA_905333125.1). Lineage (NCBI taxonomy): Eukaryota > Metazoa > Arthropoda > Insecta > Lepidoptera > Notodontidae > Pheosia > Pheosia tremula. The sequence goes on along the minus strand of HG995404.1, from coordinate 3,526,144 downwards.
GAAGCGGTCTCTACAAAAGAATTTTCAGAATCAGATCATTCTGGTGATTGCCCACTACATCCAATCTTTCATATTACTTATTTTGTGTTGTTTGTCGGCAGGTGATGCATCAACGATGAGTCGCCGTGCGCGGCCGTGACATGGGAGTGCAGGCATGGGCTGGCGCGCCGTGCAACCGCCGCACATCGCCGCCGGCTTGCTCCTACTGCTGCTAGTCAACTTGCCAGGTGACAAATATACACCATCAGGGCAAGCAGTGGATGCTTCAGCTTCCAGAACTATCATTTCTTTATTGCCTCGTTTCTTTCATTGGGTGCTGGAGTCATCGCAATAGTGGCATTGATAACCTTCGGTTATTTTCATAACGAACAATTTTTGTTACTAAATAAAATGTTATAATCCAGTTTTTTTTGTTTAAGTATGTTTTTGTATGCCTTATTTCAATGTTTTTTCTATATCATAACATCTTTGATAACACCCTTGTTGGTAATTAACGAGTTTGTTTATGGTTGAAGTGGCGTCTACGTTATCGCGTTCATGCTACTTCCTTACGATACGCAATCCAGATTTCTTTGAAACTCAACTCCCAATTTAGAACATCGGAATAACAGTTGTACACACAAACATCTTCAAAGATACCGTTCAACGAGTTTCAAATATGTACCTACTGAGAGAATGATATTACTCTCATTGGATACATCTGGCTTATATCGACCTCACCGATTCAATTATTTACTCTTGCGCTGTAATAACATCGGGTAGATACCTACGTATCTCGTACATGGGCTCGGTACATTGAAGGGTATTGATCCGCAGTAACCTGCCACCAAGACCACCAAGATGCCGTGCACATCACGGCGATCCTCGGCGAGAGCGTCGTGTTCAATTGCCAGGTGGACTTTCCGGAAGACATCCCGGTGCCGTACGTGTTGCAGTGGGAGAAGAAGGTAGGCGAAACGGTACGACGGTCCACACTCCACTCTTACAATACAACGCTGCTCATCTACCGTGTGTGTGTTTCTGTTCAGTAGAGGAAGGCTCGTCCGCGCGACGCGCCCCGCAGACTGTAAAGTATATCTCTTGGTGTCGGCACCGACACCTCGTATAGTCCCGCGCTAGTGGTAACGCGCGGGCGCCGCGGGCCGGGGGCCTCGCCCCGCCGCCCTCGCCCCGCGCGCGCCCACCGCACGCCTTTTGTGTATCTCTGCCTCTTCTGCGTATTTATATTGCCTCGTGTACTTACCGCGCTCGACACCGATTCGACTTACACCACAGTGATAAAGGCCTTCAAAGCGAGTCCGAGAGAGCAGCAGACCCCCGTTAGATACGAAACTACACATACACTGCCACTTTACATGTACGATAAGATATTTTTCTATTATTATTTTCTTTATTGGGTGCACACTCGTTTTGAGATAGTATCGGGTGCACTATGGCTTACACGGCTCACACGGGGCACGCGCACTCTCGCGCACTGGCGGCGGTTCTGTCTGTTTCTCTCTTCCTGTGGCTGTGGGCTTCTCCCACGCTCTGTCGGCAGTTGTAGTTTCATGTACAAGTACTTTACATATTTTGTTATCGTAACCTTGTTACTCAATGAAAGCGACCGCACACTACTTACTTTATTGCATGCCGTAGACAAGCTTTAATTTTTCCTGTCAGATGCATGGCAGGGACATTATTATCTATTGACTGTTGTAGGCTTGCAACCGCGATACAGAATCATATCTGAAGCAAATCGTCACCGACATGAATTATATACAACACCAGAACATATTGTTTCCGAACAGTAAATTCAGTCGTTCGTATACCTACCTATTTTTATCATCCTTGCATGTTTCAATGCTTTTCTTTTCTTACGTAGATAGTTTTTATCTTGTAACCACACAATCCAAATGACTGAAACGCGCAATTGTATCAATCTACTCGATTGCACGTAACGTTACAAGATGACGCATCCGGTTGTCTGTGTGTTTTGTGGTAAGCATCCCAGCAAAAGTCGTAGACAGAGTTGGATTTGTAGTGTCGAAAATCAGTTGTGAGAAAATATGTTTAGAAATAAGTATTTAGATGTACCGATGTTAAATGGTAGCGATTAAAATCGTGCACCAGTCGTGTGTCGGTCTGTAATGGTTTTTCATCGGTGTGTAGGGACAGGACATCCCGATCTACATCTGGTACGAGAGCTACCCGACGCACAGCGGGGAGGGGTACGAGGGCAGAGTGTCGCGCGTCGCCCCCGACTCGCCGTATGGCGCCGCCAGCCTCAACCTCACCAACATCCGCGAGTCTGATCAGGTACAGCAGGACACTAACGAATCCGCCATCCCCCATCCTCCTCCAGTCATTTGCTAACGCATTATGGTTCCTGCACCAGGGTTGGTACGAGTGTAAGGTGGTGTTCCTCAACCGGTCACCGAACCAGCACAAGAACGGCACATGGTTCCACCTGGACGTGCACGCGCCACCACGCTTTTCCATCACACCGGAAGACATTATCTACGTTAATTTAGGTAGGTACCTAACATTTATCCGCCGACAGCAATTAATATTTGCGGGTTGCTTAATATTAATGCATCATAAAAAGGTCTAGATAACAGCTAGTTTACTTTAGATGAGTATTTGGCCTGGTTTCCACCAAAGAGCTGCGGAGAGATTGGTGCTGAGCTGGGAATCGTGATTGGTCTATTCCGCACCATCTCCTCTCCACTTCGCTTTGCTGGAAACCGGGCTTAAAAGTATTCGGCTGTAGTGATACAATGAGTATGACTGGAATGTAGTGACCGACTAGTGACTCTTTATTTTATCACAACTGTCAAACTGAAGTTCTAGAAGTCAACTAACAAGTTATGTGTTTCCAGGAGATGCCATCATCCTCAACTGCCAAGCAGAGGGCACGCCCACACCCGAGATCCTATGGTACAAGGACGCGAACCCGGTGGAGCCGTCCGGCACGGTGGGCATCTTCAACGACGGCACCGAGCTCCGCATCAGCAACATCCGGCACGAGGATATCGGCGACTACACGTGCATCGCGCGCAACGGCGAGGGGCAGGTGTCGCACACCGCGCGCGTCATCATCGCCGGCGGTGCCGTCATCACCGTGAGTCTCATTCACCTGATATTAAGATAACACCCAATGCTGATAGAGCAAGCGATTTTCGTATTTACGCTCACTCAATGCAGGGAGCATTAAATACCTAAATTGTAAGTAGAACCTTAGGCTTTCTAAAAAGAAGTTATTGCTATGAGTTCAGTAATTGTCATATCTTAAGAAATCGTCCATAACGTTGGAAGTAAATACCTACACATTAAGTAAGTACCCAGATAATTGAATACACTATTACGGAATCTTGTATTTACATTGTTGGATATTTACGCTAATAAATCGACAAATCGTAGTCAGTAGGGTAAGCAAGAACTTTTAATGTAATCGTAACTTTATCGAGAAAACAAGTGGTCACAGTCATACTTATTTATAAAATCTGTGATGTGAGAGGGAAATACGACGCTAGTAAAAAGGATTGTGCTAGTAAAAAGGTTTGTTCTTATCGATCTAGGAAATAGTGCAATTTATCATTGGTTATATTTTCCAGATGCCGCCGACGAATCAGACGAAGCTAGAAGGGGAGAAAGTGCAGTTCTCTTGCGAAGCGAAAGCTCTACCTGGCAATGTGACCGTGAAGTGGTTCCGCGAGGGGGCGCCGGTGGCGGAGGTGGCGGCGCTGGAGACCAGAGTCACCATCCGCAGAGACGGCGCGCTCGTCATCAACCCCGTCGCGGCTGACGACTCCGGCCAGTACCTGTGCGAAGTGTCCAACGGAATCGGCGACCCTCAGAGCGCTTCGGCCTACTTGAATGTTGAATGTAAGGATCCGTTGAAAAAGTTCTCAAGGAATAAAATAGTACGAGCGTAATCGCCAAAGTTAGAGATAGGAAAAATATAGACGTAGACGCAAAGTTTGCGGATCAGAAAAAAGGGAAAGCATACATTGCAATGTCAAGGTGACGTAATAGGCATAAGTGAACATGCGAGTGACAGAGAAAGAGCACGACCATTCATTCGCCACCTGTCATAAAATAATTACCTAATACGTATCCAATGTTGCAGATCCAGCGAAAGTAACGTTCACACCGACAGTGCAGTACCTACCGTTCCGTTTGGCGGGCGTGGTGCAGTGCTACATTAAGGCGAACCCGCCCCTCCAGTACGTGACGTGGACCAAAGACAAGCGGCTGCTGGAGCCGTACCAGACGAAGGACATTGTGATCATGAACAATGGCTCGTTGCTCTTCACACGCGTCAACCAAAACCATCAGGGCCGGTATACTTGCACACCGTATAATGCTCAAGGAACTCAGGGTTCCTCAGGTAACATTCTAAAAATACGAAATAATCTAGGTATGTGATTTATGATTGGATTTTATAGTGGTCTTTGTTTGTGCAGGTCCAATGGAAGTGTTAGTACGTAAACCACCAGTGTTCACTGTGGAACCGGAACCCCTCTACCAAAGAAAGGTATAAATATATGTATAATGCTTATATATATATATATACCCTTACAGTTAAGGGTCAAGCATGGGCGTAGTCAGGGTTTGCTTTAGAATATTTTATTGGTCCAAAAAATCTGAAAGTCTTTTTTCCATACTATAAGGGCAATATTATTTTTTATATCACTAGTAATTTTATACGTTCATGACAGTTATAATTGCTTATATATTTTAAGCTTGACTCCCATAGCCGCCCCTACTGCCTATACTATATACATATGGCATCTATTGTCTCGGATGAGTTTTCAGTTACGCAAAATACATTAAATCTATACAAATAAATAAAATTGGAGTGTCTGTTTGTAATATTAAAATAACCGCTTTTTACTAAGTGCATTTGGATGTATACAAGGTACCTATACCAAAACAATTTTTTAAAATTTTTTGTCTGTCTGTCTGTTTGTTCCGGCTAATCTCTGAAATGGTTGAACCGATTTTGACGGAACTTTCACTGGCAGATAGCTGATGTAACAAAAATAGGATCTCACGAAAAAAAATTTAAAAGCAATGTTGCAGCGCTGCGCCTGATTAAGTTTTGATAGCAACAACCCGCAATGCGTCCCGCGGGCTCAGAACGCGCGAGCAGGCTGTTGCCAACGCTTGTGTCTTTGTTAAATACCACGCGGACGAAGTCGCGGGTAACAACTAGTTCTTAATAAAAATCTTTGATAGGGTTACCAGTAACGCTGCAAATTTCCGCTAGGGGCGTTGGCTCCCTCTCGTAAGAGTAACATTCGCGATTGCTTTTTTCATAAGGTTTTGTCAGGGGTTCCTAAACTTATTTTGTCTAATGCCCACTTTGAGAATGAATTATTTTTAGCGCCCCCATTTTTTTCTGGGTCTTTTACCGCCCTTTAGGCCTGCAGCGCCCACAAGGGGGCGTTATCGCCCACTTTGGGAAAGGCTGGTTTAGATAATGAGGTCATAGAGGGGTTTGTGTGTGTAGGTGGGCGAGTCGGTGGAGATGCACTGCGAGGCGCAGGAGGCGGAAGGCACGCAGCGGCCGAGCGTGGCGTGGCGGCGGCGCGACGGGCTGCCGCTGCAGAAGAACCGCGTGCGCGCGCTCGGCGGCAACATCACCATCGACACGCTGCGCCGCCAGGACTTCGGGATATACCAGTGCGTCGCCTCCAACGAGGTCAGTGCCGCTTGGTGACAACCCTGAGCCCGACCGTATCATTCATCAAAAAATCATTAAGATACGAATATTCGAAAACTCGCAACATGTTGCTGTATACTCGGTATACTGTTTATTAAACATATCCTGGTTCTAATTTATCTTCAGATAAAATCAGATATTATGAGCAATTCGTAGGAACTTATGTTTTCTTTGTGACATCCCAATTACAGTGAGGGAGATGCAATTATATTCCGGTTAACTAATTCATCAAAACTAAAAAAAAAATTGTAAACACCTTGTCCCGTTCACACCACAGATATCATATAAAAATATGACAGTAACAGAATGTGTTTTCGATGACGTAACGATTGCAGTAGGATTTTCTGTTTACCCTACAGGTGGCGACAATAGTGGCGGACACCCAGCTGGTGATCGAGGGCACGCAACCGCACGCCCCCTACAACGTGTCGGGCACCGCCACCGAGTTCCAGGTGACGCTGCGCTGGCAGCCGGGCTACGCGGGCGGCCCGGACTACAAGCAGGACTACACCATCTGGTACCGCGAGGCCGGCTTCTCCGAGTGGACCAAAGTTCCTGTCACGCCCTCTGGTGCTACCTCGGTGAGAAATTTTAACTATCGTGTACTGAACAGGGCCTGGAACCTGGTAAGCCTATGAACGGGTTTTAATTGAGTTTTTTAACGACTTAACTGCTGTGAGATTTGACTTAGGGTTACCCATTAACTTACCTTACCTTTTGAAAGGGCTTTCGTATAACACTAGGTATGTTTGGACTCAGTTAATTTAATATTTAAATCCGCTCCAAAACGTTTATTTAACATATATACGTTATATTGTATTTAGGATGTATATGGATTGGTAAATACTAGAACAATGGCTAATTATTATGTTATTTTGTGCAGGTAACGATAAATCGACTGCAGCCAGGCACCACGTACGAGTTTCAAGTGAACAGCAAGAACACAATAGGCGAGGGAATGATGAGCAAAGCTATCACAATACGAACACTTGGTGAGACTTGTTTTTATTATAATCTTGGGGTTAGTTGTATAATTATATAAAAATGTACCTATGTTCGCAAAACTACAGAAACGAAGCATCCAATACAGAAGGTTAATAACTTGTAATATATAATATGATTATAACATATAATTGTTAATATGTATAGCATCTTAGCAGACGAGTTATTGCGTACAGGCGCCGTGCGTTCACGAACGCATTAGCGACCGTACCGCGGTCGCAGATGCGTGGGACGCGCACGACTGCGCGCAAAAATTCGTTGTGTAGGGACTCAAACTAAGGATCTTTGCACACGACGACTTCTTCAGTGTAGCGTGTGTGCGCCTCGCATGGCAACACACTGGAGCTTACTTTTTATTTTATTTTGTAAAAATAATGAATTCCAATAAAAGATAAGCCCGCTGAGTTTCTTGCCGGATCTTCTCAGCTGAGGTCGCGTTCCGATCCGGTTGTAGAGTTAAGAAAAAAAAATGTACTGACAATTTGTAAGTGTCGTAGGCCTATACGAAATAAATGATTTGACTTTGACTTCTTCTTCTTCACTGCCCATTCAGGAATATAGGATATAGCAGCAACTGTATCGCGGTGGCATCTTTTTTTGTGTTGCGTCTGACGCGCATACGCTCAAAAAGATGTCGTGTGCAGGGATTCCTTATGTTATAGTGTATAAGAGTAGACTGAATTATATATTGCTATCTTCAGTATACATTTACACAATACATACAAGCATGAAGACGATAATGATGTTGACTTGTTTGGGTGTATAGATTGTGTGTACTAACTAAGATTCTTAACAAACTAATTTCAGATTCGAGGTGTGTTCAGTAGATAAACTAACCTGATATTGCTTTTTGTAGATGTAGGCAGCAACAAGCCAAAGGCGAGCCCCACGCCGACGGGGACCGTAGACATTAAAATATTCCCAGGCGCACCCGAAGGCTCTGGTATATACCTAATTATATTGCAAATTTTATCATATATTTACTTAGTTAGTTGATATATTATAATATGATAATTATCTAAAGAAATTGTGTAAATATTTCAAGAAGTTACGTAGTCGCGTCGTGCCCATCTCGTCGTATATGAAAAACTAGCTGCGCCCCGCGGTGTTACCCGCGATTAAAAAGTATGTCCTTTTTACCGGGATAACAAGTAGCCTATGTGCTATTCCAGACTATAATCTATATCTGCACCAAATTTCATTCAGATCTGTTCAGCCGTTGTGGCGTGATTGAGTAGAAATCCATCCAAACTTTCACATTTATAATATTAGTGTGACTAAAATGAAATCTAGACTAATATTGTAAAGTGGTAAAGCTTTTGAGTTTGTTATAGTTTGGGAGTTTGGATATAAGTCGGTGTCCGGAAGTACTGATCTGAATCTGATAATTCGTTCTCTATTAGGAAGCTACATTATCCTTGTCCTGGCTCCGATGGCCTATGTGCCATCGAAGTACCGCAGGCGGAGCAGTGGGCAAAAGCTAGTGGTATATAAATGTCATCATACAGCTTACCGATTTACCGCTTAAAATATTTTACACAATTTTTATTAGATCATAATTATTCATAATATCTCGTTCGGTATTGCTTGGGGTTCAAACAGATCACCTTCGTACCTACATCTTATGTATATAATAGTATCTTGCTGGTTGTCATATGCTGTTTAACTTGCATATTATTATACCTATTCGTGTCTGAAAATTACTAATTTAAGCATCCATTTTCTTCCGTATGTAAAATTCAATAACTTCAATCCTCCTCCTTCATCCGCTAACCATCTAATCTGATCTAATCAATCTAGGATCAAACTTAATTATGCTTAGTTGGAGGGTCTACTAATAATGTCTTTATAATGATCACACATTACATACATTACCCGTAATCATTACAAATATAAGTAATCGAGTTTTGGTATCACGCAAAAACGTCTACATCGATTTTGGTAACATTTTTACTAACTTGGTATCAATCTGTAATAACACAAAAGGCTGCCTTTAGTTCTCAAAGCCAACACGAGCTGCGAGTAAAGCTGGTAATAACTATATGTGCCCCTCAGACCAATGAGCCTGGACGTGGAATCGAAAGGTCCCTCTGCCAAAGCATTGCCCATAATCTATATATAAAACTAGTTCAGTCTCGATCGTTGCTGAATCTTTACCCCTCCCATCTCTCAAGAATTGGCAGAAAAAGTATAAAACAGTTAGCTGTAGCCGGATCCGTTTGTTAAACAATGATGTGCTCGTACAAAGGACCTAAGTCGGGGCCGCCGCGCAACCTGACGGTGACCGAGGTGCACAACGGGTTCCTGATCACGTGGCAGGCGCCGCTGGAGCGCGCGCAGCTGGTGCAGTACTACACGATCAAGTACCGCACCGACGCTCAGTGGAAGACGCTCAACCGGGGACAGATCAGGCCCGAGGAGACCAGCTACTTGGGTAAATTAACGCGCTTACCGTAAACTTACTTACTGGTAGCAAAGTAAATTAAATTTATGTGTAGTGCTATTTAGAAAAAAAACACCTCGCATTATTACTACGCGGATCAACAACGGAATTTGCAAAATAACATTTCAGAACAAAATCGATTTCAAAAATGAACATTTTGGAAAACGATTATTAATACTGGTCTCCATATCATCTACTTACCCTTAAGCATAAAAAAACATAATAGTAATACCCACCACTTATTAGGTAAAAAGATAGTGTGTCCATGTGTGTGTGACCGCCAAGAGATTGAGATTTTTTTCTCCTAGAATCGAGGTTTCCTCACGATGTTTTCTTTCTCGTTCCAACAAGCAATAATAATATTGAAAACATAGAACAGAAAGTGAAAATCTATCGCTGTTAATCAGTTATTTCTCGCTACTAATAACTTATTAACGATTATTTCAGTTAAAAATCTAGTCGGTGGACGTACGTACTACTTTCGCGTGTTGGCCAACTCGGCGACCAGTTACGAGAGCTCCGAGGAGGTGAAGTTCCCGGTGCCCGCGCGGGTCAAGCACAAAGCCATCACCGCAGGCGTGGTGGGCGGCATATTGTTCTTCATTGTCGCGATCATTCTGTCCGTCTGCGCCGTGAAGATCTGCAACAAGCGCAAGCGCCGTAAACAGGAGAAAGGTGAGCCAAATACGGGGCGGCGGCCGCTCGCCCGCTCCCGCCGCGCCGGCCGACATTAATGAATTGTTACACGATTAACACTCTGGCTTATTATGTAACTCGCTAAAATCTAAAACCTGTTAGTCGGGACAATATTATAACTCTTGCTTTATGTTGCCAATGGAAATAGGTGCCTACATAAATCAGGCGGATGTCGACAAATTATAAGTGAAATTCCGATCAGCGAACAACAATAATATATGCCGCTCTTCTGAATATAGAATAGGCTCGCCGTGTATTACATTGGGTCCTGATACCGACGACAGAATATGGGTGCACCGCAGTGTACCTCTGCCCAGCCCTTCGAGAAATAAAGGCGTGATAGTGCTCCTAAGGTACTTCTGTAAAGCACCCTTGATCGCTAAAATATCAAGCACCTAACGCGTGTTTTTTTTTGTAAACTACTACAAAACATCTCAACATTTTATCTAACCCCGCGGCGCGGGTAACGAGAAGCAGGGTATAATAGTCTTTTGCATCGAAAAAAGATTTGTGTATGTTGCGAAAAACCGTAAAAGCGATGGTTTTTTTTTTATTTTTGTATTTGACATAAGGTCATATTCAGTCAAGTATTAGAATTGTCAATGCTAGTGGTATAGACTAAGAAGTAAAGTTTATTTTTAGATATTGCGCATTATTCGATAATAACATATTTCTTGTTAAACGTCTTAGTCGCTCATTTTGTTCTAACAACTTCTGTTCCATATTCAAAAACTGAAAGAAGTTTGAATAGGTTATAAACAGTTACATAATAAACTAGACGATATTTCCATCAAAACTGTACAAAGACTAGTAACAATTCATTGCAGTACACATTTTGTGTCATAGCACAGAGATAACACTTGTGGCGACTTCCTTACATAACTTACCATATTGTCGGCAAATTTTGTGCCTACTTATCTGCCACTCATTTGAATCATTAATTGTTGTGTTAAGCTATGCATGGACTAATTATGTAAAATGTGTTTTGGCTAACAATGTAGGTTTACAGGAGCAATTGATACTTACTTACTATCTACACGGTTTGATATGTAAAATCTATAATTAGTTATGCTTTTGGTAGTTACAGATCATATTAATCTGATTAATTGCATGTTGGATTATTGTTTTTAACTAGGTGCTTACCTAGTAACATATGATTTTATATTTTTTTGATTATCAATTAATATAAGTAACTTGTATATTTGTGTACTCTGTTAATCATTTATCATTACATTACATTTTGCAATTAATTTAAGGTTGAACAGTAAAGAACATGTGGTATTTAACATTATTCTCTGAATCTTGATATTGTGGAATACTATTTTAATAGTTTTTTTAAATCAAAAAATACAATCGAATTGAGAACCTCCTCCTTTTTTTAAGTCGGTTAAGAACGACTTGTCCTAGCTTTGCTAAGGAAGAAAGACGACGTTATTAATTTCTTTGTAAATACATAAATAGGAGATAAGTTGTTTTAGTGATAGGAGAAATATGATATGATATGACACATCCCGATTTAGACATAGCCTTAAAAGGTAGCTAAATCAAATCATGTTCTTTGCTGTGAGCGGTCGCTTTGTGGTTGACAATATGGTGGGTGGGGTGGTTGTGGGGGTGGTGCCGGGTGCGGGCGGCGGCTGGGTCGGGGCTCGGGGCGAGCGCGCCCTGCACGCATTAATGTTCAGAAATTATTCGATTGCAGCATACAACATGGTAGCCGCGCGGCTGACGGACCTCCGGGCCGCTGACAGCACTCAAGTGCCTTTTAAGAAGTGAGTGCATACACTTTGTACTCTCAATTCATAGTCATCAATTATGTAACAACAGAATTTAAATAGGCTAGGTACGATCAAAAATCTTAACGCCCATTTTCATTTCATGCTGCTGAAATAGGAAATCAGGTCAGTTTAAAAATGGTCTGTATTAATCGTATTGATAAAGAAGACTCTTTTATCTTCGGATTCTTATAAAGGGCATATGTTTCCATCTAGATTTAGAGAGCGCGGAATATCGAGTATAGTGCAGTGTTTGCGGTTCACCGCTAACTGGGTGTGGCCGTCGTCGCGGTGCGGTGGCGAGGCGCGCTACTGGGTTTCGGTGGGGCGCCTGTCGAGCGCGCCCTCCGCCTCGCCCGCGCCCTCCCTGGCGCCCTCCTCCTCCGACGACGGCGGCTTCCTGCCGCGCCTGCGCGCGCCGCTGCGGCCCTCAGCCGCGCCGCCGCTGTTCCGCGCCTCCTCGCCGGCGCTCGCGCTGCACTGGCCGCCCTGGCCGCCGTGGCCGCCGTGGGCCGCCGCCTGGGCGCCCTGGTCGCCGCTGCACGTGTCGGATCTCAGCTCCGTGCCTTTCCCGAGCTCGGCCGACGGCTCGTTTCCGACGCCCCCCTCGCCGTTCCGGCTGCGCTCGCTGCGCCAGGCGGCGCACGAGGCGCGCGGCGCGCCGGCGCGGCCCCGCGCGCGCCCGCTGCCGCGCCACGCGCGCCCGCGCCCCGCCCTCGACCCGCCGCCGCCGCCGCACGAGGCCTCGCCGGAGAGCCGCTCGTCGTCCAGCGGCTTCGGCAGCAAGAACGCGTCCTCCTCGCAGCACAACCGCAGCAGCCGCACGGGCAGCCTCGCCGAATGGCGGCCGCCGCCGTACAGGCCCCCGCCGCCGGCGCCGCCGCCGCGGCCCGGCTCCGGCGAGGTGGGCGACGCGGGCTCGGTTGACGTGCACTACGAGTGGGACCGCGCGACGCGCACGCCGACGCCGTCGACGCCGGAGCGGACGCGCGCGCGGCCCACCCGCGACGACGTGGAGGCGCGCGTGCGCGCTATGAAGGAGGAGTTCCTCGAGTTCCGCAAGCGGCAGGCATTACGGCGGCGCTCGCCGGAGCCGTTGGTCGCGTCGCCGATGTCGCCGCTGGCCGCGCTCGCGCACGCGCAGCCCGCGCCCGCGGAGACCGTGTGCTAGCCGGCACGCACCCACGCCGAGCATCCAAACATCGGCTCGCGCCCCAGTCCCCTCCGATCACCGGGTCGATAGATTAATTTCATAGAAATTATCTTTGTTCGATAGACACTTCGCCTCGTGCGTCACCGATCGAGCGAGAACCCGATAGAGACCGATCACATTTGAATCAGCCCAAGACTCCAGTGTGCGAGGGCTAACAGAAGTAGGTATGATTTGATACGTACACCGAATAAGTAGTGTTAAATCGATCCCACCGGGTCGCTGGCGCTACGACCACGCCGGTAACCGATATTATAATAGGTACTATAAGAATGATGCGAATCGCATGATTGTTTGCGACTGTAACAATGTACGCATAAAAGTGGATGCCGTGTCGTTTTATGATCGCACTGCCCGCTCACCTATCAGATAAATGTCAATTAGTTGTTCGATGTAATCGCACGCACGACTTTTCAATTAAATAGCTACATCGTAGCAAGATTATTATCTTAATTATTAACACACCAAATGCAACCTAGGCACATAATTATCTGAACTCTATTGTAACTAGCGTACCCTTAACACGGCACCTCTGGATATGATTATGACGAACGCAATAAAGTGCCATAGACAGATGAGAGTCGTTCTAGAGCGGCGGTGCGGACCGGGTGCGAGCGAGGCGCGGGGCAGTGCGCGAGACGTTCACCTTAACGCTTTAGGTATGAGCGGGGAAGCATCCACGACACCGCTCATACCAACATTATATTGTAGTTATTATTGTAACTAATTACGAATAACGATTTACTAAAAGAGTGGGCACGGCTGGCACTCGGCCGCGCGCGCGCCTGCGCGCCCGACTGCCAGTCACGCGGGCTCGGTCATAATATACACAACAAAATAATCATTAAGTAGATTTTAGAAATACTTTAGATCGGTACAAAACATGTAAAGTCGGTTTCGTTAAAAAAAAATTAAAGGGAATCATTATTTTACAAGTACAAATTTATTATTGTTTTCTATTAATTTATGTAAGTTACAATAATTTAATGACAACTACTGTAAATATGTACAAACATATTAGATATTATATTATACACTTATTTATATGGGTGTGATGGTATGAATGATGTTCAGAAGAAATTGTTGGCAGTGCTCGCAAGACACGCGGCACTGTCGCCGGCTCACACTGCCGTCTCACGAACTTCCCACGGATATAATTGTGTACTTTATTTCATTGTTTGCTCGTTTCCACCATACTTACTAATAATTTATTACTGTTAACATTATTAAACGTTGCACTGACGCGATTGGGTATTTGACTATTATTTTTATTGCATAATTATATTACGGTTTACGATTGATAAAAGTGAAATAAATATGGAAGTAACTCTAAAAAAAAGAAACATACAGAGGATTAAAGTTTTACAGAGCTGTGACGTCACCACCATTAGTCAGCACGCGTGCGACAGAATGAGCGCGATCCTGCTCCACAAATATTTTTACCTAACATTAATTTCGTCACAGTAATGAATACATTAGTAAGAATTAATCATAATTATACAAAAATCAATAATAGCCAAGCACCCTATTATAATAATGAACGTATCGGTTCCTTACGTAATCCCACCTATAGTTGACCAGTCATGACAAAGACTGTTTAGTATTATGTTCGTTATTAGTTTTACTTATTGTATCAAACGTGCTCTTTAGATATTTCCTTGCATGCACGTTGCACTCTCCGTACCTATTGTTTGTGATGCAAAAACATTTTTTATTCGAATATCGAGATAAGGACCTCCTAAAAATAAGTATAAAAAATGTACGCTTTAAAGAGATTGAAATAAATTACTCATAACAAATAGATAGGTAGGTATGATAAGGTGTAGTTATCTTTGTGCGTGCATGGAGGCGTCTGATACAGAGGAACAGGGCGCGGATGCGTCGACAGATCCGTCTGCGGTGGGAGCTCAGCGAGAGCTTCACCAGGACAAATACTCGCAGTATTTGCAGTCACGTGACATTGTTATACAGTGTGAATCAGAAAGGGTACTCACCCCTTGCACCTACTATTGTTTAGCGCAATTATCATCACTATGTTGAAGTCACAATTTCGATATCAACTTAAAACAAACACTTGGCTTACAACTAAAACACAAATGGTATGCATTTTTTTTAATCGACTTATCCCAATTGTGACTTCACGTAATGCGCAAAAGCGCAGGCTAAAAATATAGTACGTATGATATTTACGTATCACGCTCTCTAATGAATTAATCTGGACCTACATGTCACACGTTCAGCGATTAGTGAAGCTGAGAGTCCAGGTTCGTGCTCTAGCTGGGTATCTTATCCGAGACGGTTTCTGCACTGTGTCACATCGAGGACAGCAAACGAGCGCAACGTGTCCATTGGTGCAGACGATATAGAATTAAGCTACGTATAACGACACACTAGATCCTTGTTTTGTTTAATTTTACATGTTCTATAAGCAACATCCGCCATAGCATACAATTAGAGTGTTAGGATCGAAAAATTGTGCAATAAATTCCACTGTTCTATATAAATTAATAACTTATGATACGTTAAAATAATTGTGTATATGCTCAATGTTTTCGACTGACCAACTTAAAAATACTATCGGTAAATTTCGAAGTAACGATTGTTTATTGAGAATTCGTGCTATGGTATAGAAAACTTTTTTTTTCGCTAAACGTATATGAACGATTAGGTGATGGCAACAAAGCTGATATCGTTGGGCAAGCTTAATTGTGGCCGTTGAGGGCCAGCAAGGGTGATTATCGTTTGTGGACTGTCGCAATAGCATATCACCAAACAATAGTTCTGTTCTTAAGATTTGATCCAGTACTTAGTATAACTGTACATATATTTGTTTTATTAATATATATGATTTTTGACGAGAAGTGTAATATTAAAACTCAATATAACATTTGAGTAGTAGTAGACAATAAAACCTATGCGTACTGCATAGGTTTTATTTTTCTATAAATGCCTAAAATCACTTGTTATCTGGATCTGTTTGATCGACAACTACCAACAAGACTTGTAACTCAATCAACGCCAGCTGTTCTTAATCACGGCGTACATAGATATTGTTTTGACAAATCTATTATTATTGTACGTACAACGTAAGAAACAAGAGTAATATATACATATAGCTCAATCCATGTGATATGTAGTCTATCCCATTTTGAAATTATCCTTCCTTGCATAACTAAAGAATAATAATTTAACGGAAATTTAATTTCAATTGATTTTAACTTTTGCGGATCATTTACACGTTTGATATTTCTACTTACTAAGTACTTGTCTGAATTTTGTGTCAGTAATCTGTAGCCCCCAGGCTTATAAAAGTTATCGTCTAAAAAGTAGAATCGATTGAAACATCTATACATTTGGGGGTCTACTAATCGAAGTCCACTGACGAAGCACTTAACGTATTTTAATGGTAAACATCCAACCTTATACATATTACGTCTCTTTGATTCATAATATAATCAACACTTAAGTATATAAAATAATAATGCAATTGAAAAATAGCCCACAAAATTCGACATTTTCTAGACTAAAAATGAAAAAGATAGCAATATTTTAGATTAATATAACTAAATCGTATTTATCAGTTTGTATAAAAGGTAAGTAAATGAAGGTTTTTGCACATTGACAGAATGTATTGCGGTGAAACAGGGCACCCAAATATTAAAAACTTAAGGTATGAGCACAATATCTCAGCACGATGAGTGATATTATAAAGTACCTACTCGAATATTCAAGTATCATTATCGAACACTAAATGTACTCCAATGAATCCACAATGAGTTTGCCTCGATAAAACAAAATAGATATGCACCAGCAACATTTTTATAACTCGAGTAAAATATCCATTTTCATTTATAGAATATTTTTAGTTTGTAAGTGTTGAGATCATGTGTTTACTGTGTAAGCACAAAAAGGATTCAATTCAAAAAATAAAAATACGATAACGTTGCTATGATTAAACCCTTGCTTTTTATTTAAAACCAATCACCAGTTTGGATACTCGCCGTTATGTGGTATGTCTATACAGTGACAAGTGAAATTATGGAAGTTCCAATACAGCCTACGTACTCTCAATGCCTCCACGAACTTCGTAAGGTCCCTACAAAACGGTAAGTTGATTAGACTTTTACATGCCATTTGGTACGAACCCTATAAATCAGCCCTAACAGATTGGGTGCCAAGTTATGCTGTTCGTAGAGGCCTTAAGATGTAGTCTGGAATTATGTATAGGTATGGAATGGGACATCTGAGCTATAAAAAATGTGTACCTACTATGGACTTATCATCTATGTAAGTATGAAAGATAACGTGAAAAAATATTCATGGATAAGCATTAAAAGACACCGACCTTTTCTGAGGCATGGAACGCTCAATATTATCATACGAGCACATGCTTTACTATCGTGTACACGCGCGAATCCGAAAATGGTTTCTCGGAATTTCATTGCTTTTATACTAGGTAATTAAATTATTAGTTAGTTCTGCCGCGTTGTTTGACCGTCGACCGCTAACACAATGACCCATAATTAAATGGTAATATCATCGGAGTTGTCACTTTTGACAGTTCTCTCAAACTAAAATGGTTAAAGACGACGATTATTACCAGTGTCAGTCCATTGCGAGTCAATTGTGTTAATAGTCTTGCAAGGGGTAGTTGCTAGTTGCCATCTGTACAAACTTCCGAAATAATAGCCCTGTTTGGGAATATTAAATTTATCTCTTGAATTGCAGCTACGTATGCCTCGGGACTTCCATATGATAACGAATATGGGCCCGATTACGGGGAGGAGTGGCTTCTGTTCAATGACTACAAAGGAGAGACCCACACGTTGAACTTCTCTACGATACCGAATGAGACCCGCAGCCTGATATTAGGAGACGCATATTATTATTTATATACCAGGTATAATCTTCCGACCGACACCTTGATTTATTAATATATTTAATAATATATAATCAGAACCCAAAAATATATTACTGGAATCGTAATTTTCACACACAATAAAAAAAATACTAAATGTTTCATATTTATTCTAACCACACACAAAGGTACGGAAGTAACGGTACTTTGATGTAGACCTCCACAAAACCAGTGCCTAAAGGAGTTTGGCTCAGCTTGGGTGAGGGAAACAATGTCTTCTGATCCTGCTGGGAAAACTGTTTTAATAAGTATAGGCAGTTTGACAAAACAATCAAAACTGATAATTAAGATGTCATTTTCATTCTATTGCGAGTCGAGCAGTCTTGACGCCCACGTAAACCTTGATAGTATTTTTATTTCAGACGTAATTTCGAACCAGAGTTAATAGAAGTTCCGGATGATAATGAACCATTCAGAAGCCAGTACTTCAATTATTCCAACGATATTAAAGTTATAACCCACGGATGGGTTTCTTGCGAGCAACTTGATTGGTTACAGAACATAAAAGATGCTTACCTAAGAAAATATGATTATAACGTAATAACCATTGACTGGAGTGAATTAGCGAGGAACCCCGTGTACCCGTGGTCGGCATTCTGCACTAGATATGTGGGGAAGAAAACGGCCAAATTGCTGGACGCGTGTGCCCGGAGTCACAACACGTTCCCCAGGCACGTGCACCTGATAGGCCACAGCTTAGGGGCACAGGTCATGGGATACGCCGGTTACTTCTCACACACAAGTATCAACAGAATAACTGGTATGTACCGATTTGGTTTAAATTAAGTATGCCCTTAATTACAGTACGCACTCGTACTGTAATTGATGGGCTTATTCATAACCCATAAAAAAATTCAATCCATTTACAATGAATGTCAATAATTACCGTAGTTTATTACAGTAGATTGTTAGTTTTCTGTTTGTATTAGGCTGACCCAACAGAAGGCATTCTGTCCAAATTCCAACAGAAAAAAGCACATTGCTTTCCCAAACATTTTAAATTTTCTTTGCTCTAAAACCTAATTCGGACCAGGGGCAGATAAAGGGGGAGGAATAGGTGCAATTGCCCCCTTAACTCAAGACTAAAGTACTTTATAGTGACCAATTTTAATTTTTTTTCCGAAAGATAGATAATATCACATAAGATTACCACCCCCCCCCCCCCCCCCTTGAACAAAATCCTGGATCCGCCCCTGATCCTAACTATACAAAAACATTAAAAAAGGCAAATCAGTCCAGCTGTTACAAGTGGTTCGTTTACCAACGAACAACATTCATTTTTATTTAAATTAATTTATCTATATTTCTGTAGGACTAGACCCTGCACGACCACTTTTTGAATTACCATTGATGCCACTAGAGTATCGTCTGGATAAAAACGATGCAGATTTCGTTGATATCATACATACGTGTGGGGGACTTTACGGTTACAAAGATAGTCAGGGCCATGCTGATTTTTATCCTAACGATGGACGCGCCAAGCAGCCGGGCTGTGAAGGAGTCCAGCAAGTAATAGGTATGTAAATCTTAACTACAGGTCAGGGCGCGAAATTCAAAATGTCAATGGTTTTTATTTTTTTACGCAAAATTTGGACATCTTTACGATGTAATTTAGTTTTTTGCGATATTAGATGTCTCGATGTATTACGTTTTCTTAAAAAATACCTAAAGCGATACAATACTCTAAGGTTTGTAAAAACCGCTACTTTTATTAACTTTGGGCTTGATCTTTGTTTAAGCGAACTTATAAGTTTTCGTTACCATGCCCTTTCACACCCTGTATGTATTAGCATTTTTGGAGTTATATTTCAAATAAGGTTGTACTATTATTCGCCTATAACACATAGTTTAAGTTATATTATGCAAAAAATATACCTGTTCCCTGGGCCCCAAGTCTGCTAACACTATCGATTCATAATCGAACAGCAACGGCATAGTAACTGTCACTTTTGACAGATATCCCATACAATATCTGTTTAAAGTGACAGTTACTATGCCGTTGCTGTTCGATTATGAATCGATAGTGTTTGCAGACTTGGGGCCCTGGTGGTTTGCTATCGTGAATATGCAGCATAACGATATATTACAGAAGCGTGCAGCCACCACCGGGCAACTATCTTATTTGCTGAATCTATAGACTCCGAAGTTCCCTTCGTCGCATACCAATGTGGAAGTTGGAGGAATTTTGAAAATAAGGAATGTAAAGAAAATTATACCGTTATGGGGAATCCCACCCCGAATAATGCCAGGGGAGATTATTACCTGTACACTAACAGTCAACCCAAATACGCCATTTGCGATAATTGTGAATGATGCACAATTAATTGCAGACTTTCGACGTGCAATATGGTAAGGCATAGCATTAAATCCTTAATTAAATATGGAATTTTGAACAAAGATCAAAAATATGTTTAAACTAGAGATGAAATGGGTAAGTTGGGTCGTGTAGATAGGTAGTAGTAGGGTACAGTAGGGTAATTTGTCCAGTCCAGGTACCGCCTGGAGCCGAACACCTAGCCACAGCCATCTGAGGATATCGGACTGTGTCGGTGTGCAATTGAATCGATTCTTGAATGACTTTGAAGAAAAGACGCCATTTTGGTCACATTTTGACATATTTAATTTCGATAAGGAGACTGAGTATGTGTTGTGAAAGAAAAAAATCTAAGCTTAACCGGTCTGCTGCCGGGTACCGATTATTTAGCGGGATAACGGTTATTCGTTACATCACTAGTAAAACCTCATAGATCATGTATAGAAAAAGAAAAAAAATAATGTTGAATAAAAAAAACAAATAATTTCTTAACGGAAGTTGTATGTATTGAATCAAAATACTACATGTACAATTGCGGTTATTAGTTTTTAATAAAATCTTCATAATTTAAAACTATACCAAATACATAAAAATGTGCTTTATAGATAATCAGTTATTTAAGAAATATGCAAATAAAGATTAAAGGGATGATTTTAAACATTCAGTACACAACTTTTTTAGCTTAACTGCCAACAATATAGGTAATAACAAATAAAAATATATTTTTGAACTAACTGGAATGAATTAAATCATAACTAATTAATTAATCTATCTTAATGCATATAACAACTAGATACGAATAATTTTAATTAATAGTAAACTGACTTCGTTAGCTTCCTTATGTTATGATCTGTAACAAAACAATATATTGTTTCAGTTATAAACATTTAGAAAATCGATTTTCACAATGAATCATCAGGAATCATCAGACAAACAATATGGACTACATCATTATGCATCAGTCGGGAAAAGAAGACAAAAAATAAGATTCATCATGAACAAACTACATAAAAACACACATTTAACTCGAGCCTTTACTTGTGTTACATACCGATTTTCCATGTATACGATTTACAATATTTCTTCGGACACCAAAGCGTAGACGCGCCAACAGCCCTTCGAACTGCCAAGAAAATAAATAGTTATGAACCAAACGTGAACATGTATACTTATAAACATTTTCACTAGAAGCAGATATAGATAATACGTCGTTATGACTATGTATAATTATTAAAAATAAACATTGATTTTCACATTAAGGCAAGTCCAGTCAATACTAGTCATAACGGCATAATACGCAAATCAGATTTTTAAAAGTTGTGCATCAATATGCATCAGTCGGGAAAAGAAGACATAAATAATGAATCATCATCTATAGGAATTCGAAACGCCGATAGCTCAACGGTCAGAGAGGAAGTCTGCAAAGAGAGCGGGTATCGAGTTCGATTCGCACCATCGACCGTTGAACTAATCACGAGAGCCCACTCCGAGCGGTAAGCTTAGTTGGTGTTGGTTGGCTAACTACTAGTAATGTAATTAAAAACTCACATTGCTAATGGTCTTGATATAAAAATACGGATACATAAATTATAATAAAGATATTATTTTTAACGCACCTTTATCAACTGACCGGCTGGCTGCTTCGCAATCGTAGTCAAGGCTTATAATATCCTGACACACTGGAAAAGAAAGCACTAATTAATACTTGATCGAAGTATGTAAGACTAATGTAATAGATAAGTATTGCAGATTTTTTTAATTACCTGATTTTAAATAAGCGACTCGTCTAGCTGAAAACCGAAACCTGTAAACATAATAAATAATATTAGTTAGGTTCGTAGCAACATGTAAATCACTACTGGGATCTCCAGTTTTCTAAGAGATTTGTTGTCGAGAAATTAACAAATAAATTAGGAATCGCAAGAAAATGCATACAATCCTGGAAAACTATTTAAATGTATTCTGAAATGTATTGTAATTTTAACGCATCTAAGGGTGTGGGTTGAAGCCCCAATGCCCCTAAATCATGCTATAGATGTTCACCTAATCAAATAAATTATATCTGTAAAATTACAAACATTCGTCTAAATGGCGAGTGACAGTGGGTTATATTGTGGAGTGAGGTTATCGTGGTTGTACCAGATATATGATAACTATAATTCCAAATTCTCGTTTCAAAAGATGTCCAAATCCAAAAGTATTTTCATTTTATTAAAACCTAGCCTTACGAACGTAAACATGTTTCTATTATATTCGACTCTACATTCACGAACTCGTCTGGAGGCGTCAAAAGATGATTTTCTAAAATTTCGCGGGCACATCTCACTTCTTTTCCCCTATTGGAGTGCCTTATTAAAGATGGGGATGCCTTAATAGTGGGGCATTGTTATCAAATAGTTTTTTTTTAAGTAATAGACCCGCTGCATAATACAAAATTGTATGGCATAAGTTGTATTTGTTTTATAAATCATTTTGTTAGGTACTAGTTGCTAACAATTGTATGCATTTTAATAACATTACTGTCACATGTCATTCATGCCTGAAAAAATACAAAACATGATGGTTGGCAATATTGGTCAACAGATAATAAAACGGCGATATGATAAGAAAATTCTACATAATGCCACAATAACTGGCCATATTTGTTGTCAATTATGTTTCCGTGGGTTAAGTTGCACTGAACGTGTGAAGAAGTGGCTACATGTCACATCAGAAGTCCTCGACGACATTTTTGCGTCAAATATATTTAAAATGGTTATCATAACTTATATAATATGCACAAGAGATGTAAAAACATTGCGGCGAAATATATGCGAGCACAAAAAGAAGTTGTTTTAATAGATTAAATTACATAATATTTGCCACTTCAACTTTCTCTTGCGACGAAGATGTTAATTTGCTAGGTATATTGTTAAAATGTTCATAAAACGCGAATGAACGTAGGCATTTTCCATTCGGTATATAACTTACCACTTAGGCAATGTCGCCTTTCAATCATTAACAGACGTCTTCTTCATTGAAGAATGTTGGTTTTCCTTTCTGGGTTTTTCTTCAGTTAACGCTGCAATCCTTTTCAATCAGTCTATGTCAAACTGGTACTTTGAGGGGAGAAAAATGAATTAAGCCGTGAGTAGAATACATTCCAATGGAATGCCAGAGAAGATATTCTTCTTGGAAAAATGGATTCAATCCATGAATGAAATCTGATTGAATTCTGGATAGTAATCATTGAAACAATACGACGAAGATAATGGATTTTGTACAAAAAAAAACATAAAATGAAAGAAATGCTTTTATAAACTAAGCCACCATGAATGGTGCAAGGAATTTACTAGGAAATAGAAACCTTGAGGTAATAAAAAAAATGTTCAGCTGAATAGCTTAACAGGACTTCGACTTTAAAAAGAAGACTACAGCCCAAGAACGAGCCGGAACACATCTTATTAGAAGAAATACGCAAGTAAAGTTTCACTAAATACTGGAAATTTCAGCACCCCGGCTCCCGCAATATCGACTTCTTAGAAAGACAAAATATTGCCTGCACTAGGCAAGTCGTGATTATACCTAGGAGGTATGATCAGACACTGAGGGACGACGCTATGACAAAATACAATTAACTAGATGTCTTTTTTTTCGTATAGCTCTCACCCTGTTTGTCGGAAGTTATATCAGTAGGGCATGCAGGATCTTCTAATATAATCGTAACGTCATGAAATCTGTGGTGTGAGAGGGATGGAAGACGTTACGTTACGGAAACGGTATGTAAAATTATTGTGCTTGAAGTACAGTTCGTTTCAGGGGGTTTCAGATATCATTCAACCGCGACGAGAACTGTTTAACCAATATGACAGTTAACATCTTACTACTACTACTTAATGGCAGCATACAACGATTAAAAAACTTATAATAAATTATATCAGTATCCTTTATGGTGTATTATTTTTGGGATAGTGAGGTATAACTTCTTAAGAAGAATCTTGTTTGACGGGTTGCGAGGGTTACCAAAAGGCGAAAACTTGTAGATCGCACGTACGTGAGTATTGACATAACAAGATTTTTAGACTTGTCATGATTCCATTTTGGGCTTTGGAACTTTTCGGTTACGCAACAATCAAGTAGGTACTTACATAATTTTTTTTAGATGTGTAAGTATTCTTTTTAGCTTTTACTGTGTTTTACGTCAAGCTATTTAGGGTTTTTAGTTGTACATTATGGCAGTCCCTAGTTACGTCCCTATTATAATACCATAATTAGTAAAACTTCAGTAGCCCTCCCCTACCCAGTAGTGGTTAAAATAAGGCTGTACCCATGTGACATGAAATGACATGTGACATGATGGAAATCTAATTCGCTTGCAGGGTAAACAGAGGTGTTATGACTATGGCTCGGTTTCTACACTCAGACTCGCGTGTAACTAAGGATGTCATTCGCTTGTACTACACCAATCGGCTTGGCTTGAATTTTTTGTTTGCAACAGTTCGTCAAGTTCATGCCCGGCCTAATATTCCCGGTGCTTATCTAGCAGGTAGTGCCCCACAAGAGCCGCCAGGTATGCTGATATTTAAGTGAGTGTTGTGTCCGCGGTGCCCATTGATACCAGCCGCATAGCTTCTTAGCAAAGGCCCGGCGGCATGCCCGCTCAGCAAAGAGAGGCAAAGGCATAATATGTAAGGAGCCTCTACGCGCGCGGTACTACAATTGTTTAATATAACCCTTACTGTTTTACTTTACACTCCCTTCACTAAAATGAACATAACATTAAAAGAAAACTCAACGAAGGCCCTATCTAACCTATATCATGTATGTATGTTACAAATAATAAAATAACATCTAGAAGCTCTGCTGACACCTAAAATTAATCGCGTCTATGAAAAATCTAGCATATGGTGCATCTTTGAGCTATATCCATGAGTACGTTCCTGAAAATAAAGTTGTTTGTGTTAATTATAGTAACACACATGGGTTTCATAGCCATATATGGCTACTGTTATCATCCTGCCTATCAATAAACAATTATATTCCGTTATATTTTTTCATTAAATTTACTAGTAACGCAATTACGAGCATGGTACATAAGGAAATGTCGTATGACTAGAGATGGTAGTGTGATGAGGCTATAAAATACCTACACAAGGCATTAAACATTGATCCGGAAAGCACGAACCGCTCCTATCGGAATCGGAAATCATTCAATCATCACACTGATCGCTTAGCACGATTTGACTAGATTTCGAAAACCGCTGTCTACAGTATACGGCTAATCTATCTTGACTGCCCGGAATATAGACTACGAAAAGTTCACATATAAAGTGCAGCCTAAGTATATTAACCGTACTAAGCTAAACCAGTTTGAGGCATGGTGCGCTTGCGATACTCAGGGCGGCCAAATTACATCGGCCCATCAGTACTCGGCCGTAACATTGGGCATCATGACGACCAACTGCTGCGTGGCAACACAACCGTGCTTCGCCTCGTTTGCTATCTAAAAATCGACTGCTAAGCATTTAAAGACCAATGCTCAACTTACGTACGTACCGGTAGTTGTACCGTATGATTTGGGTCTGCCGCTAATCCCCAACATGTCCTCGTCGCCTTCGATGGCCCCTTTTTTTCATATATAACCCCCTGACAGCAGAACAGCTGACGTCAACCCTGGCAGAGTCGACTTCTCGAAGCAGTACCTATGTTTGGTTGTCGCCATCAGTAAGGTACAAACTTAATCATTGAAGTATTCCAATAACCTCTCCTCGCTCAGTGCCCTTTAAAAGGCTGCTGCACCCTCTTATCAGTCCTTCCTCAATCAAATGCAACAGTACTAGCGCTCGCCGTGTTTTTTAAAGAGTTCAGCTGCCTTTACACGACACGTTCTATCACAAAATCTAGTAGTTTGCTAGTGTGAAAGCTGGAAAAATCGCATGCGCAATCCAATGGTCGTTTTGTGCAGATTTTTTTCTGCTGATCCTTTGGAGAATTATTTATTTTTTCAGAAAAGAAAGAGCTATTTAGGTAGACTAATAATGTACAATATTACTGCGGGAATCTTTCGAATGTGACACTGACAACCATCTAGGCGCCCGCCTACGTGACCTAAACACCCTTTATAACAAGTTGGTCTTGCGAAATTGACAGAAGTATTAGAAAGAATATAACAAGCAATTAAGTTCAGTAGTCTTAGCGATATACAAATATTTATACATTGAAATATATTTGCACGTTGAAAAATTGCCTGTACAGGCGTACCGAGCGCAAAGACTTGCACACGTGCGAGTGGGAGTAGCGCTTTTGCTTTCTGCTTGACTTAAATTACAGGCGCGCTCTTTCCCGCAAGAAAGTAAATTCACGCCGTACGTGTAAAGGCGGCTACTCCGAAGGCTGAAGTAGTCTTAGCAATATTTTCAGGAATCATAAGTACCGGTTTACTTTCATTATGAATATTATATAGCTGTAACAGCAAATCACTCCGAAAATATTTCTATTTTTTAAAAGAAACAGGCAAATATAAGTGATGTTCAATTTCATTAAAAAAAAACTGCAACAATATTTAGGTGAGGTGATTATTTTTAAATTGGTGAAGAATTTTGCGCTTCGGTTCCAACATAATTATTTGGAACCGATAACATAATAACATAACAATTTTTTCGTATTATGTTGAGATTTTCTTCATAGTTAAGCTCCATTTGTGCTGGCGATCGTATCGCTTAACACAGCCTTTTAATAATGATCAAATCTTTCGCCTCTTCACTAAGTAATTTTATCCTTTCAAGCGCACTACTTTATATAACAGCCTTCATATAATTATTTGAATATGTCCCCAAATTAAAATCACTCACAAAAGTCACTAAATCAGTCGAAACATCAGCTTATTGCAGGAATGAAAATGTTAGTAAATAAAGCATGAAGGAAGACTAAAATTTATTGTGGGTTTTAGATCACACGGCGCATACTATCCTTTAAAATCAAAGAAACTTTTAATGCATTCAAAATGATATTATTATTCTTCATCTAATACATGCTTTATAAATAATTCGCGAATTATTTTAGAGTATCTAAGTACTAAAATATTTTTTTATACACTGTGTGATCTACAGGGGGACTGTATTCTTACGGGACATTAGTATCGTATTTTATTAGCATTGGAAACATATGGGTAATCGACACCTTCCAATAACTAATAATTTAGTGAAACTGAAAATGTTTACAAAGGTGAAAAAAAAAAACAATTTAGTTCAACGAAATTAATTAGTCAAGTAAACTATTAAATCAAAAGTTATTTGAATTGATTAGTACCTAACCAATACTAATATTGTGTTATTGTATCTGTACATTGGTGTGTTTGTGTGATATCTTATTGCTAGTTGGTGCTAAGTAGGGATGCATCGATACGCAGTGTTACCTATACGATAGCCATGTTTCTAATAAAAGATCGCGGGTACAGATATGAATTCAAAATTTGTTTAAAATTAGACTATAATAATGAAGATATAGGACTAAGCTTAGTACTTACGTGCTTACATTACAATGGTGAATATTTTTATTATTATAAGGAAAACAGAAATTAAGTAGGTAGGATAGCATTTAAATTCTATCCAAAATTAGTGTACAATATTTTAAGAAGTTAAGGAGCAGGTCATACTGAGCACGTATAAAATAAACGAGAACATTAAAGATAGCCATATTTACCCACCGGCAAAGATGCTTACTGTTGAGATATATTATTATTGGTATGGAGCACATTGGCGAAGTGGCGGCGAGACTAATTCGATAAAAAATTTAGTTAACTATGCTCACTTACTCATTAATTATTATAGTCAGAGCCCGAGCCCATAAAACTGCTTAAAGCGCGAATTTCGAAACGTATTAGTGTATCGACCAATAAAATATCGACGTTAGTTACCGATAAATCGGCAAAATATTTTATCGCCAATATATCGTTATCGGATGCATCCCTAGAGCTAAGATACAATTATAATAACGCAGTATCTTGAAATTTAAACGAACCAACCGTGTGAAAAACCACCTTCCTTCCATGACTCGCATCGCAGACGTGGATGATAAAACTGATTTGCTGAAGTGGGGGTGGGCGAGCCACTTGGTCCGAATGAAGGCAACTAGATGGGCGAAAAGATGCACAGGATAGGTACCATTTAAATCGCGTCGGCGCTGTGATCCACCCAGAAAAAAAGGTGGCGTAATGAAGTCCACCGCTATGCGAAGGAATATATTAAATTGGCAGCAGATAGAAACAATTGGGGAGAGGAGTGAGAAAGAAATTGGGGAGACCTTTGCAGAGCTTTAGGTGGAATTATAACACCTATTAGAAATGGTCTGCCAGCTCTATCACATCATGTATACTAGTTGTGTCCGCAACTTGTCCACGGAGACTCATCTCTTGATAATGAGAACCCGTTCATATGCTGATATAAAAAGCATCCTAAATATTCACCCACTATACAAAAAGGACAAATTGAATTTCATTAAAATCCACTGAGAAGCCTCCCCATAACACGAGATACGCATAAAAAGACGCATTTGTTTTAAAAATTACGGCTTTAGCCCATGTCTTTCTTTATTCTCTTTTTTAATCTCGTTCTTTAAGTGCGGACACGAACCAGTTATAGTATTGTTATTTTTTTAGTAATTATATATATATATATATCAATTCATGATCTTTGATGAGTAATGGACTAATAAAACATATCACGGGTTTAATCAAATAATAGTCCAAACATGATTATATAGTTAAGGCTTATTTATTAACTTATTAGAATATAACTAATCTATGAAATATTGAATTTAAAAAAATCACACTCAATTACCTATGGTACGCACTTTAAACACGTAAAATGACAATATGTATCTAAGTTCATGATAGAAAATTATTATGGCAGCACTGTTGCGATGCCCAAATAAAACAATCCATTTAAAAGTATGTATTTTAAAGACAGGGATACCGGTTTAATATACTTTGTCTTTGGACAATCTCGCTTAAAGGAATTGTCGAGTCCGAATACTAATACTGAAATGATTTACCAACATTACAAATAACTTTTATCATTTAAGCACTGCCCAATTAAGTGAAGTGACATTCAAATTCAACTAACAAAATTTACAAAATGAATGTTTGTTTTTAAATATAATATAATTATTGAACGTGTATTTTGTTAAAAAAAAAACAATCGCGTGCACTGAAATTAAAAGAGGAATGTTCATAATATTATAAAGATAGCGAGACTATGTAGTTGCCATCGAAAAAGGAAAAAAATCAAAGCACGTATACAAGATATCTTGAGGAAAGTTTTTCGAATAAATTGTATTATGTAAAATGATAATAATATAATATTTAAGACATAATGCTGTGACGGATAAACCAAGTGAACGAGGACTACGTATGTGTGTCGTCTTAACTACCACAGAGTACCATAAATCTGGAATTATAGTCAGCGGCGGGGACTAAATGAAACAATTCAAACCAATTCCATGCGACTGGGCCGTTTTGTACCTACTTCGTCGCATACAATCTTGTAACGACGAATAGAGCGCTTGTTTGCGCAAACAAATTTAACCAGCCTTGGACACCACATGCGGGAGTCATTTACCCTGCTCATTGTGTTCACTGCACCGCCGCCTCCTTTGGCAGGGCAACACGAATGAAAACCGTAGTAATACGCGTTTTAACGAATGGTATTATAGACTACCGTCACGTTCCGTCCACGAGGTCAGATATTCGATTCCAAGGTCGTGGAAATCGATACCTATTTGATTCGATCATCTGATCAGAAATTTTAAGTATCATCCTGCACTCCGGAAGCAAATAAACCTAACCTAAAATGGCGAAATCTCTGGCTTCGCCTAGACGTAGCAGCAAAAGCGAGCTGACGTTTTATCAGAGCCAACATTACACAGAGTGAAACGCTTTCTTTTTCAGGGTCGTTCACAATTTTTTTTTCGTCGTAACCTACGCTCGCTCTCGCTCACTTGGTCTCTACCCGACACGCGAGTGCAAAGAAATAGAACCGAAATGATTACGGTATTTCTACAAAAATAACCATTTCTGAGCACAGAATGACGATCCCTAAATAAATTACTACCTATGGACTTATAAATTTTATTTTATTTAGATGTGATAATACCTATCTTTATAGTACGTTTAACAATAATGTCAAGGGCAAAAATATATGCTAATTTTCAAGCCCTTGGTTAGGACAAATAATGGATGTTATGTTTGTTTATAATGCCAACCTTGTTATATATATATGACAATTCAAAGGCATGTATTCTCACCTTTCTTATTTATTTATATTAAATTGTGTGTAAAAAAAGCAAATGTTCAAATAAACGTCATTCACAAGATAAAAAAACACTTCATTCATTCTCAACTAGGCGAAATCATTCATAAAAAATATCCCTTATTTGTACCTAACCAACGCCTGTGTACAGAAAATGTTGGCGAAATGCTGCACAAACGGGAGCATCTCGAGTTAACACACTATGCGTTCCGAGAGAGCCACTTTAGAATCGACGCCGTTTGTTAGGGTAATCATCCATTTGGCGTGGTCCTTCCCAACCGCGGTTCGGCGGCATGTCGTCATAACTCCCTCGCGGCGCGTCGTACTGGTCTCTGTAGCCTCCATCCTAAGTAAGCAATCATAATACTTTCCAATACAAATTTACTCTAATAAAACAACACCACTGATAACAGTGATGATACCTGAAATAATATAACCCCTAAACATTTAATTTTTCGTACACGCGATAACATTTATTCCAACCGTGAGGGCGCGTTAAGAGCGTTGTTATATAATTATTATTTATACCTGGATCACACCTTGGCCCACTGAAACCGATACTATTCCATTAAGAGAAATACGTCGCGTTGCACTGTCAATGCATTATATTGGGTGAACGTAAAAAAAACATTAACAAGGTATCGAAAATATTGTCACCTAGTTAATATCTGTCATTGTCAGAATATAATAACAATTGGTATACAGTCAAATGAATAGACGAGATACCAAGAATAGACGGAATGAGTTCATAATATTGTAACATGTTTTTCCAGTAACTACCAAGCGCAGATCCATTTAATTCAGCTATATATAATTAATGAAAGACGTCGCACGCATAATATCGTAAAGACTGACAAAATTAAAACTTTCAAACTAATTACTATAAGCATTAATAATAGATGCAAATAAAATATAGACGGCCTTTGGGACTAATGGCTGTAGGCATTATCCAGTTACAGCTCTGACGAACAAACTGGTGGGTGGAATAGGCGAAATTTGTCTTATCAGTTGAAGCTCAATTTAATATCTAATAGTCACAGGTGGAAGATGGAAGAATTGACTATCCGAATTGAATATAGTAATTGTGAAACAGGATTAACGTTTTTGTAAAAAAACCGTCCATGTAGTTGATCCAAATCTCGATGGTAAGTGGATGATGCGCTTGTACAGGCTTGTTGAGCATATTCTGCTCAACAATATTAAATATCTATAGATAGATCATCTCGGTAGACATAAGTCCAAGTACATCTGGCCACAACACTAGGAAAGATTAGTGTGGAACGGCAGATGGCAAGTAAAATTTGTTATATCCAGATTTTCGGGACGTGCTTTTTCGTTCGTATAAAAAGGTTAAAGATACTGATATTTTAATTTTAACCATTGCTAATTTAACCCCTTAATAATCTAATATAGATTTAATGTAGCTATGAAATTCCACTTCATTGTTGACACTCTGACCTTGGATCTGTACATTGCGTAGATATCGTCAAATGCAAGTGAATGATAAATCTTAATATCATTGCAGGTTTATCCGCCAACCTGTATACGTATTCTGAAATAGACTAACAATAGAAAGAATCGTGCAATATTTGCTTATAAATCACAAATTCGTATAGCAGCCGCTTAGCATTGCTACGTAATTATACATTTGCGATTTGCAAGCAAATATTACGCGATTTTTGCTGTCGTTAGACTAATGCAAGATACGTTACCAGAGGGCTAGTTACCACAATAATTTAGTGTTATCTTGATTGGTTCAACATGTAGGCATGATATATCAAAAATATTTTCTCATAGATTGAATCAATTTAATTGGGCTCCTGTATATTAATATGCAAAAAGCAATCAGTCAATAACAGTTTTGGATAGAACATGGTTACGGTTTATATTCTCCTTTAATGTTTAATTCGAAATTAATGTTCCTTATATGTAAAAATAACTAGTATATACTTTTCTTACAAGTATGTTAATCGTTTAAGAGGTTCGAGATTATTCATCAGGTTTTTTCAATTTGTAATGTGTATTTTCGGTACACGCGCCCGAAATCACACCACACAACAAATTATACATGCTATTGTAATATCCTATGCATTCGTTCTTGATAAAAGAATCCTTTTCAGTAGTTTATGAAATACTTGTGTGGGAATAAGGCATGTGAAAATAGTATTTTATAAGATATTTTTTAGATTCCATAAGATAGTTAAATAATGCAGTTTAGGAAAATCTCATAATATTAAAGTTCAGACAGTTCATAATAATCTGCAATTGAATAGAGCAAAGTAAAATAATAAAGTAAATTATATCACAGAATCCAGATAACATTTGGTCAATCCTTCAGGCTGTGATATTGGTAAATAAAAGCAGTACTCACCATTGGCTGCTGCTGGTCAAACATGCCTTGCTCTTGGCGGTCCAGCATTGAATTAAGTCGTTGTGCCTGCGAGAACATATATTTTATTTAGTTTCATGTGTCATTGAAAAGTGATGTTTGCATGAGTACAAAAATTTAGGTTTTTATAAATGTTGTCAATACTTTTGGAATATCTTACTAGGATTAATTTGACAATAATTGTCTAATAATAGACTAATTATTATTCTATTATTAGTTTGATGAGCAAGATTTGAGAAAAAATATATTGTTGTAAAATGAATGTTTATGGTGTGTTGCAGTGGTGACCTGCACAAAGAGCGTGTTCTCCTGCTGGCGGCGGCGCAGCTCGTCGTCCTGCAGGCGCATGCGCTGCGCCAGCTCCTCCTCCTGGCGCAGCAGCTGCGCGCGCTCCGTCTCGCGGCGCTCGTCCGCGGCGCGCTCGGCCATCTCCCAGCTGCGCTTCTGCCGCTCGCGGTCCTGCTCGCGCTGCCGCAGCTGCGCGCGCAGCAGCTCCGTCTCGTGCTCGTACCTGCACGAATACCAGTGTAAAGTTACGAAAACGTTCCCTCACGAGTTCGGTACACATTTGGTTCGTTTGAACTTGATGCAATCTGACACTCTTACAATATATATCTAATTTTAGTAGGTACTCGTACTCACTTTGCATATTCCATTTGAGCTTCCAATTTTTCTTCTTCGGCCGCTAATTCTTTCTTTAGAGCTTCCTCCTTCTGGCGGTGAAGCTCGTGCAGTTGCTTCCACCTTGTACCGTACTCATGCTCGAAACTGCTAGACTCTGAGAATCGTGGCCCAATCTATAAAGAACAAAAATAAATTACCACCTGTAACATTCAACAAATTAAAAAGAAAGTTGCATGCAATTCGGTAAAATTTTCACCTCACGAGCACGGAGGAATTCTGGGTGCTTTTTAGGTAAATTCTTTTCAGGGTAGCCATCAAGCTCATCTGGTTCTTCAAAGTTCTCCACAATGACTGGCCGAAGTGATCTACAATAGAAAACAAAGTTATACACATTTTGATATTGATAATTTAACATAATAATCAGAATGCATCCATTAGCCACTTACGATGTCAGGAAGAAACACTTCTCAGTGCAGTTACGGATTGCAGCTAATGCACTTGGTTTACGCGCATACTCGACAACTCCCTCTCCAAGAGTTTTTCCCCTCTCGTCTACTCGCACATAAGCCCTCTCGATCTTACCGAAGATTTCAAAAGCACGATACAAAAGTTCATTGGAAACAAAAGGCGGGAGATTCTTGACACGAACAGCACTGTTGTGGGGAGCAAATCTAACTCTCAGTGTCCTCCCATTCCTCATCTTGCCATCTAAATCTCTCTTCGCCCTCTCTGCATTGACTCTATAATCCTATGAACAAAATACGGCATTTATAATAATAATAAATAAAACGCATTAACGAAACCCTTTACCATTTTCAAATCTTACCATTTTAATGAACCCAAAGTTCTTTTCTTTGTTGAGAAACAGTTCAGCTGATTCCCCAAACGGAGCAAACAAGCTGAGGATCTCTTCTTCAGTCACATCACTTGTAAGATTGCCGATGTACAATCGGCTTCTCCCATTGAACTTAATTTCAGACTGATCAATTTGTGGTAGATCTATCAAGGGTCCAACTAAATCTTTCAACTTGTTTGCTAACATATGCTCCTGAAAATGATAATAGATGCATTGAAATTACTGCAAATTCAAGCAGCAAATAATAATCATATATTTTTTTAAATTACTATTTTCTCACCTCTCGTTGAATGGGTTTGCCACCATCCTGTGGTGGTCCACGCATATTGTTGGGCCTTTGTTGATTGCGAGCAGGGCCAGGGCCACTGCCAGGCTTGTGACCAAAAGGTTTATTATTACCTTGGCCAAAGTTTCCTGCCTGCTTATTACCTGGACCACCTTGGCCCCACGATCCACCTTGTTGTGGCTTGTTTCCACCACCGAAATTCCCATTTACATTCTGAGTGGAATATAAAAATAAATAAATAAAAGAAAGCATTACAATACTAATATGTGCTATAGTAGAATGTCTCCAGTATGTATGTAGTACTATATAGCAGTATATAATACAACATAGTATAGTATATAGTACTATGTAGTCACAAACGCTGGTTAGCTTAAATGATAAGATTTCTACACACCCTCTGCTGTTGATTTTGATTGTTCTGATTCTGATTTCTCTGTTCATTTCTTTGCTCATTCCTCTGCTCTGGTTTGACTGCTTTATCAACTTCATCCTGAGGCTCAGGTTTAGCCGGAGCATTCTGCACAGGCTTTTGCTGTTGTTGAGGTTGTGGGGTTGGCTGCTGTGTCTGTGGCTGTTGTGGCTTAGTCTGTTGTGGGGTAGTTGCCTGCTGGGGCTGTTGGGTAATCTGCTGAGCTTCAGGCTTAGCCTGTTGGGGTTTTGGTGTTTGTGGCTTTGGCTGTTGTTGGTTTTGTTGTTGAGGCTGCTGCTGGGGTTTCACAGCAGCCTGGATGGGTTTATTCTAAATAATAAAAATACACAAGATTTAATCCAATGCAATCATACAGCTCAACTTTTTGTTCATCTGAACTTTTCATGTGAACTATTTCATGGTTGAGTAGGTAATCAATAACACATTTTGTTCATGTAAATGTCTACTACCAAAGCATATTTCTTTAGAAAAATGTTTTGTGATGGCATGTGTGGTAATTTATTTAGGTCTATAAATGTAAGCAGTAAATTAAGTACCAAGACTGACCTAGTACTTGGACATTATCAAATAACTATGAAATAAAACTAGAAGCAAACAAATGTGATACAGCTTAATGTGTAAATCTCAAACAATGATCATAAATAGGAACATAATGTAATTTACTTAATTATAATCCCACTTATATTATAAATGTAAAAGTTTGGATGGATGGATGTTTGTTACTCAATCACAGAATGGCTGAACGGATCTGGATGAAATTTAGCACAGAGATAGATTATAGTCTGTAGTAGCACATACGCTTTTTATCCCGGTAATATTTATGGTTCCCGTGGTATAGGTTTGTTTGATTTTGGATAGGTAGTGATAGTTTGGGGGTCAGAAAATGACATGAAATGCACAGGGGTAGAGAAAAGGACATATAGGAAAAGGATATACTTTTTAATCGCGGGTAACACCACGGGGCGCAGCTCATAGAATATAGATTATCCTAGATCTATATTATACATACTTGATAATGTAATATCCCTATAGCTGATGAATATGTATGTATTACATTATGTACCAAGCATTTCCCTAAATGCTTACGATACGAAAGGCGCGGGTACGAGTGTTAGTAGATTCTAGTAATAACAATTATGATATAAGCAATCTACGCAGATACCTTCCTAATACGTCTAGACTAAAACTACTACCTTCTATAGGTACACCCAAGATTTGAGTAATTAGTCTGCCTAGTTAGTCAATACAAAATGGCCGTCATGCCAGCAGTCAGAGCGTCGGTCTTTATTTAGACAGTAGCCAGGTAGCCTACCCCACCACTTATACATAGTGAGCGAATAATAAAATTTGCATGATAGATTTCAAGTAATTTCAATCTAGAGATTCCTAAGTAGGTAATAATAAAATAACTGCTCACCTCATTATTGGGCCGTTGACCTCCTTGGCCGTGATTTGGATTCCTCTGATTATTATGCTCGAACCGAGAATTGTTACGAAATCCACCTCTCATGTTTCCCCGACGACCCTGTCTTTGGGGCTGAGGAGGGCCGCCGAAACCTCGAGATCCGAATTGATTCATGGCGTGCATTTGCATTCTATAAAATGGTGAAAGTAAAATTTTGAAGATGACGTTACAATGGACTTGAGCATAAAAATCAAAATCAATATGCTACCTTTTTTCACTGATTTCTATATAACTTTTGTTTCTAGTATTTGCGATGATATTATTTTGCGCAATTAAACTACAACACACAAATTGAAAGAACGTACACGACGACACGACGCACGCTCATTCAACAATGGCGGAGGGAGATCGATCGACGGAAGGAAATGGTCGAAAACAACAGAAATAACTAAAATGAATACTGTTCGTTTGTTGACTCATCAGAGAGAGACAAAGATATACGAAAACATAAGATGCAATAGCATTTGGCTGTTTAATCATATAGCTGTCTCTGTCTGCTAACTTACCCGTAGCGTTAAATGGGAAATGTGTTGACTTAATCCTGCCATTATTTCTCTATGATCCTGCTCATAGACAAAAGGAGCCGAGTGACGGAGTCAGTGTTACCAACCCTACTGTTTTAACAGTAGATTAGCTGTTTTCACATTGATGTCCCTGTTTTCTGTTTCATTCCCAATTTTTACTGTTTTTCAATTAGCGTTCAGGGCTACCTATTACTACATGCAAATATTTTGTGATAACCACTATGTAATAAAACGCATTGACGCTAGATGGTAGTATCTACTGGAAACATGTACACTAATTTAAAAATGCAGACGGGTCTCAAACATTTCCCATATTGTGTGAATTGGTGAAGAAACTTTTGTGCCTACCACATAGCAGCGCCACCGTAGAAATATTTTTGTCAGCTGTAAATATAAAAACCAAATTACGCAACAGAATTGATTGAACACTAAATCCGAAATAACCGAGTGCTACTCATTTTAAGCCACAGAAAGGCAAATGAAAAAATTTTATAAAAATATGTATAATTTTAAAAAAGAAAATGAGTCTGAAAATAGCAAGTGAGGATGAAAGTGGAAAATAATTTTACTTTGATTTTTATTTTTTATTATTTTGTGATCAATATTATAATATAAAAAATCATGCGAGTCCTGGTAACTAATAAAAGTGGGTAATTGTTTTAAGGTGGAAGCTCAGGGTCAGGGCGCCAAATTCAAAATGTTAATGGTTTTTATTTTTTTACGAAAAATTTGGACATCTTTACGATGTAATTTAGTGTTTTGCGATATTAACATCCTGCATTGGATGTCTCGATGTATTAAGTTTGCTTAAAAACATACCTAAAGCGATACAACACCATAAAGTTAGTAAAATTTGCGGTTTTTACAAACCTTATGGTATTGTATCGGATTAGGTACTTTTTTAAGCAAACTTAATATATCGAGATATCCAATGCAGAATGCTAATATCGCAAAACACTAAAGTACATCGTAAAGATGTCCAAATTTTTCGTAAAAAAATAAAAACCATTGACATTTTGAATTTCGCGCCCTGACCCTGAGCTTCCCCCTTAATTATATGAGGAAAGTATGAAATCTGCCTTTTTTTACTTTACCGACTGTTTTCTCCTGTTTTTTTTATTGGAGCTGCTGTTTTTCAGTTTCTTGGGGTTGGCAACACTGGACGGAGTATTGATATGTTACCTTTTTTTACAAAAAAAACACATACAAATGGACACGCCATTTTCAAATCATAATGTCACATCCATTATTTTATTTATAATATGTATTTATTGATTGTGTTATTGCTATTAATTACTTGACATTGTGCAAAATACCCGCTTAGTTGTGGGTGAGGCCATATTCATATCCATTTTATTTCATCGCATCTCATTACGTAAAGAAAGAAGAAGAAGAAAAACACATACACAAAGTATGTTATTTCCCTACAAGAGGTGATTGTACCACTTTTTTACCCGCTCGGGGATAGTGTTCATATGTTTTTGTCAGCAAATACGAAACCATTAATCGATATTATTACCTATTTGCCTTTGGGTAAAACTTGAGCAAATTGTATGGGTTTTGAGAAAAATAATTTCAAATTTGGGTATAAATGGAAAATCACATCTGGCAACCCCGTCCAAGAACAAGAATCCAAGATAAATAAATCGATCGTTGCGTTTCTACCTAAAAAGTTTACTAACATCTATAATCTTAAAAACAGCTGATTTAATGGCTGAAAGTAGCGTAAACACAACAGATGAACACTTGGTGTATAATAGTGAAACGAATACAGATATCAAATATCCTTTATTACCCTTTGAGAAGCAAATTTTCATTGATGCTTTTGAAAAAGATGCACTTATTATCATGGCCAAGTATATGCGAATGGAACCAAATTATTGTTATTTTCAACTAATTGACATTTAAATTTTCCATTTTGATTTTCAGGGGACTTAATTATAATAACATAATATCGAATTTACTGTGGGTTTACAAGGATCCTGGGAATTTGGTAATTGTACTAAACAGTAATGACCATGAAGAAAAATACTTTACTGAGAAATTCAAACTATCGGCTTTACCAAATCTTGGTACTGAGAGGTAAGACCAGAACTATATCTCTGAAGGGTTGACGAGAAACATTCTAAAATTGTTTTACCCAAGGTAGATAGTACCCAGAGAGCCTGCATAATTTTGTCAGGTAGTAAACTGGGCTCACTACAAACCTGATATTTTCCACTCCAGAGCTGCACTGTAGTTAGTATTGCCAGACATCCCACATTGAGGGACACTAAAAATCCTGCTATTTCATCTAAGTAGGTAATATATTTAAAGATACAAATATTAGCTGACTAAAAATGTATCAGCAATGGAAGGAGCATATATGGTGAGCAGGTGGTGCATGCTGGCCATCAATGGGACGCACAGGGGACATGGAAGTGGAGTGCCATTATGCCACTGAACCAATCAGTTGTTTTAATCAAGCAGGAAAATATAAGATACAACATTTTTTGTAGATATTTGAGCAAATTTCATTGAACAAGTGATAATCATTATTCTCCCAATATTTGCACTTAGGGGTCTGTACCTACAAACCTTTAATACCTAGCAAGAGTTCAACCAGCTTGGGTAGCACTTCTATACCTATGCTAAATGAAATGCCTTTACTATTCTATTAGGTATTTATGCAGAACACTTAAAGTAGGTATTATATTATTTTTAGGGAGAAAACATATTTAGAGGGTGGTATCCATTTTGTGTCTACTCGCATATTAGTAGTGGACCTTCTGAAGAATAGAGTACCCATGTCTCACATCACTGGTATTATTGTACTGAGAGCTCACACAGTTTTGGAATCATGCCAAGAAGCATTTGCATTGAGATTATACAGACAAAATAATAAGGTATTGATATCAGTATTCAATTATTTAATTTAAACCATTATTTCAACTTTGAACATATTTTTCTAGTCCCCAAACTAGCATTCTCTATCTTGAGCACTATATAGTGATATAAATACTTATATAGATATTAAATTGTCAATGACTGGGGTAAGCATTCATGCTCATCAAATAAAGTTTTCCCCTATTTGGGTTCAAACCTGGGCAGGACCCTGGCACAGTAGGTGTATTACTACCAACTGGGCTAATCATGCCAAATTATTATTTATGAATTGCCCACTCACATATTTTCTTATAGATGATAGTCTAAGTTTCTGTCAATCAAGTGTTTTTAAAAATTAAAAGATCATCTCACCTGTAACCCGCAAAAGGGTAGGAAAAGGTGTACAGCAGTACATAAATTTTCTGTGAAGTATCTCGGTACAAGTGCTTGTTAACAATCAACTAGCAGCTAGTAAATCAAAATATCAAATTGTTTCAGACAGGCTTCAT
The DNA here is from genome assembly GCA_905333125.1 of Pheosia tremula. Taxonomy (NCBI): domain Eukaryota; kingdom Metazoa; phylum Arthropoda; class Insecta; order Lepidoptera; family Notodontidae; genus Pheosia; species Pheosia tremula. Next base: position 3,485,842 of record HG995404.1, on the reverse strand, counting down.
AAAGGCATTCTCAAACTCTCCAATATCCTTCACATTTGGTTATCACCAAGTTGAGAAAGTTATGAGAGCATTATTTGTTACTGAATTATTTTTATGGCCAAGGTTTGTAATAAACAATTATTGATATGTAATTCTTAAATGTTCATGAATTAATTTGCTACAAATTTTAATTTAACGATTATAATTTGTTATATATCCCACAGGCCGATCTAAAAACTTTTAAAATTAATTGGTCAATCAATAGTAATAAGTGACATTGCCCTACCTATGATATAACAGTCTCTGACGCAATTTACTTAAAGCTTTTTAAACGTTATTTATTTTTAACCAACTACATTTATTAAAACTCATTGCACATTCATCGTGAATGAATAATAATAGAATATTTCAGATTCCATGGGTCAATAATCAGGAGTCTCAAAACTAGACAAGCTGAGCTCGAGGAACTACATGTGCCTCTGACTACAAACATGATTCACATTCAGACTTGCCTGTTGGACATCATGAACTACACTGTGAAACAGTTGAAAAGCATAAACAGGACTCTGGACATGCAGGTAAATACAGACAAGCCCATTTAGATGCACAACTTAGTTCCTGGGTTAAAGAGAATTAATTCGGGAATTGCCCCTTAAAAACCATGTCATTTCCCATCCAATTTGTTGATTAAGGAAACTCGAGATTTCGCGTGGAATCTAATATGAGCCATAGAATAAGCTTTAAATGGCAATGTTGGGGCAGTTTCAAGGAGCCTAAAGACGTTGTGTAGTGTAAGCTATCGCTCTGCACTCTGTTTGCAGGTGTACCATGCAGTAACTATTGGCACATGTAATTAGGTTCTCTTTATGTTTTATTCCACAATTATTTTTAGTAATGGCTTCAACTTGCCCCAGGAAATCACTACAGAAAATTGCATAACAAAAAAGTTCCACAAGATATTGCAGTCACAGCTGGATTGTGTGTGGCACCAGCTGAGTACCCGGACAAAGGAGTACATTCAGGATCTCAAAGTTCTAAGGAACATGACTGTGTAAGTACTGTAGTTTTCTAACATAAATCTTTCACATTCGAAACTTAGTGGTTTAAATATCATTATTAATAATAACTATTGATGCTTTTAAATTTTCAGTAATTTGATCCATGATGATGCAGTCTCATTTTATTCATTAGTGAGTAAATACAGAACTCCAGAGTATGCTAAAATAAATTCCGGATGGATTCTGCTTGATTCGGCTGAGCAATTGTTCCGACTAGCTAAAGGACGAGTTTATAATCATAAAAATGGTACACATTTTAAATCAACTTTTATCTATATTAAAGTAAGCCAAGTATCGATTAAATAGAAAGATTTTATTAATTTTTAATTTCAGAATTTGATCCAGAACCATGTCCGAAATGGAAAGTCCTTAGTGATTTACTATTAAATGAAATACCAAATGAGATAAAGAAAAAACATGGAAAGATAAATAACACCAAAATAATAATTCTCTGCCAAGATACGAGAACTTGTTATCAGTTGAATCAATACCTTACTATGGGTGCAAATAAATATCTAATATACACAGCATTCCGAAAGGAATTAACAATAAGTTCTGTTGCATCTCAATATAATACTCTAAAGGATACAGTGCCTATTGATGCGAATGTCACTAAAGATACAAAAGAAGATAGTCAAGATATTACTGAAGATGGTAATGATAGAGATGAAGGAGGCTGTATGGACGATGTAAATAGGTCTAATTATGTACTAACATTAACACAACTAGCTACACAAGATATGAAAGATTCAACTGATGAAAGTATGTTCGAGCCAATTTCTCAGGTATGTGCAACACCTGGCTATCATTATTACTCTTTGAGTGAACGCCTTTGTTTATTTCATAGATACCTACTTCTTTTAGATTGAAGACTTAAACATAACTCAACTTGAAATCGAGAAACCCCTCATTTTTATCCAAACATTCAAAGAAAATGGTTGTATATTTTCATTGGATAGCACGTTAGATACACTACGTCCTGAATACGTTATCTTGTATCATTGTGATGTTACTGCTATCAGGCAGATCGAATTGTTCGAAAATCGGAAAAAAGATGGAGAGCTCACTACAAAAGTATATTTCGTGATACATGATAAAACAGTTGAAGAACAAGCATACCTCACATCCTTGAGGCGCGAAAAGCAATCGTTTGAATTGCTAATTCAAACCAAAAGTGTAAGTTCATAGTGGAAAATACAGCTAAGTCTTACTTTTATAATTATTTATTCACAAAATTCAGTACCTTAATTTGAAAACTTTTAGGTAATGGTAGTACCATCATATCAGGACGGAAAAACAGACGAATATTTTAATTTGAATGTTGAATATGACGATAATTCCGTTGACACTAGAAAAGCTGGTAAGTAAACAAATACCTACTGAGTAGAACCTAAGGTTGCATAATATTATTTATTAATCAGTGTTTTGCTTTTTCAGGTGGACAAAATCAACAAAAGGAGAAACCTGTAGTGATAGTTGATATGCGAGAATTTAGATCTGATCTCCCAGCATTACTTCATAAAAAAGGAATAAATATTGAACCAGTTACCATAGCTGTAAGGAAAAATATCCCGAAAGCTTTAACAGTCCTGGCGTTCAGCGTTCGGATTCAACGTTCTGAATTCTTTGAAATGTAAATGTCGCAGCCGTATTGTCGAATTCACATTTTTACAAAACACCTCAATTTTGTATAACGGCTGGTTAACGTTTAGCCGGTTTGTCAATAGTAAATAGAGGCTTAGATCGCTCGCTAAGCTCGCCCACTAGCCCCCGTCATTCTTCGTCGTCATTAGATTCTATTCGAATCTAAACCATCCATGTCGTGGCGCCCCGAATTCCTGAGCTCGCCTCACGCGTGCAGCTGAGCAGTCCGAACCCATAAATAATTAGGACGCCTTATTACAATTCGGCTAAACTTCAAAACGCCGCACGATAACCAACCGCAATGTAAAAAACGAAACGCCATTACAATATGGCTAGCCGTATAACAATCCGCCTAAACGTTGACCGGCCGTTTTACAAGGTTCGGGCATTTTGTAAGGCGCCTAGCCGTTTGTAAAAAATGCGGATTCTACAATTCGGCTGCGACATGTACATAGGATGCGTCTGCTATTTCCGTGGTCGCTGTGTTACCCAAGAATGCAGAACGTTAACGAACCAAACCTTACAAAAAAATAAAGAACACGCACATCAGTGGTTTTTGAATTTTTTTTTTCAGATAGGAGATTACATCATCACTCCCGACATCTGTATTGAAAGGAAATCTATTTCAGACTTGATTGGCTCTTTAAACTCGGGTCGTTTATATACCCAATGCACGCAAATGTGTAGAAATTATAGTAGACCTATTTTGCTAATAGAATTTGATCAAAATAAACCTTTCAATCTTCAGGTACCATTTCTATTTAATACATAAGTAGGTACTTGATGAAATACCGTTTGCAGTTTAGAAGATAACCGAATCAATTTTGTTTTGCTTGTTTTCAGGGGCATTTTGTAGTGTCTAGTGATTTATCCGGAGCAGATATCCAACAAAAACTTCAGCTCCTGACTATACACTTCCCTAGGTTGAAATTAGTGTGGTCGCCCAGTCCTTACGCTACCGCTGAACTATTTTATGAACTTAAGGTCTGTATAATTAGTAGCATTTATTTATTAACACATAATCCTAACTACTTAATTCAAATAATATGTCTCAAATGGGGAAAAAAATATTAAATTTTGATGAAAGGGCCATAAAAAAAAATACCACGTACATTAAATTATAACTCGACTAATTTTGCAGCAAGGAAGAAAAAACCCCAACGTTGATGAAGCCCTAGCTCTGAGTGGTGAGAACACTGCAGATGATATGCATTATGAGCGGTATAACGTTTCGGTGCATGACTTCGTTCAGAAGTTACCTGGAGTCACTTCTAAAAATATCGCAAGGATTATGAACAAAGGTGTATCAATGGACCACTTGATTTCATTAACCCAGGTGTGTAACGCATTATTATTTCTAACAAAAAGCATTGGCCTCTTCGGTAGATTATGATCTAACATTATATTTGTTACTAGTGTCTTAACAATATTATGTTTCAGGAACAACTCAGTGAAATTATTGAAAACAAGAGTGATGCTAAAACCTTGTATTCAATATTACACGTCAAAGCTCAACCTACAGATGCGAACAAAGACGAGAAACCTTTTGGTAAACGGAAGTTTGCCGGGAAGTTGTTCAGAAATAAAAAATAAATGCTCTATTTTTGTAAGCTTGATTTATTTTCAATCCATAAGTACTTAATTATTTAATATAAGTAGCATTGTGAAGGATACAATGAAACATTATTTAAATTGATATAAATAAATAATTTAATTGGCTGTTATGAGCTTTAAATCCAAAGAAGATCCGTTTATTCTGAATGATAAAAGTTTTCACAATAAGGTACAATATCAGCGCCAAGTACCTAGAAGAGTAATTATTGATATAAAGCTGAAACGTTAGTTGCCGACAGCAGCCGGAGCCGCAGCAGGAGTGGTCACTTACGGTATTGATGATCTTTGTCAGTGAGTGGGACATAGATTACGCTCATTAGTTTCTTCACAGTGGTTGTGCCATCAGCTGCCTTGTCAACCTAACAATAATAATTAATTGTTATCTAAAGTATCAAACTAAAACAATAGCAATACTACAAATTTTCGCGTCAGTTAAACGGATAATAAAAAATGACAAACTGCTAAATATCTAAGGAAATAAATAAATGTTTGGAAATTTTATTTTTAGAGTTTTGCTTCGTGAAGATGATGCTGATAATGTTATAGAACTTATATTAATTCGGGGGCTAATTGGCATCCCAAGCAAAGTACTTATTATTATGACGTAATATTAGGAAACTTAACCCTCGCCATGAATTTAACGCGGTAGTCGTAGACTAATGTGCGTTCAACTTTATAGAGGAATGAACTTGGGTACCTGTGTTAGATGTTGTTCACCTCCCTCTGGTCCAACGGGTACGATCAGCCGTCCACCAGGCTTCAATTGATCAACTAGCTGCAATATTTTTTATGTTGGAAATTCATAAAATTATATTTACTTCAAATTATGTTTACAATTCCGACCTCTCTGCTATAATTTGCTCGTAATGAGAATATATGATGTAGCCCAAGTACTTACAGGCTGAAATACTGGTGAGAATTGTCCCACAGACAACTACGCATGCTTGGAAGTACATCTATCACGATCACTTTTGTAAATACTTGGCTTACGAAGATATTTTGAAAACCAATTGACTGTTTGCTGTCGAATACTCTATATTGCATTGATTGTTGAGGGGATTTCTTTTAAAACATATCGAAATTGCATTGCTCCAAATCAAGTTTAGGTGTGAGCTGATAGTAGATGCAGTTATGAGCAAAAGGATTGTGTATGCAACATGTCCCACAAATTGTTTTTATCCTCTAGTTTCATCCGTTATAGCCTGTCCACAAGACACACTGACTTGGTCTGCGCAAACGAGGTATGAGATCTACGTCAATGACTGCACCACTTGGTCAACGGAATAGTCGTTGCCGTGTGGACCCAGCTCAAGGTATTGTCTAGTCCCGTAAAGCTAGCATGTTAAGATTGGTTATCAACAAGAAACAAGTACACATATGCAAGCAAACCCTGCACACTACAAATGCTCAAGGACCGACAATGTGCTTCATGTCTGGCACACAGTAACCATTTCTGCTAGTATGTTATGATAATATGCACATAGCATATAGATCATTTTAGTTTAGAGGGAGCAGTAGTGAACAGTGAACACTGCTTCATATGATTGGTTGGTCACTCATACATGCCACTAGTTAGGACTTGCTGGTAGATAACTGTATTGCTTACAGCTTGCGGTAGTGTAGGGGCAGCAGCTCCAACATGTATAGCATTGTAGGGTGCTTCAGCTGGGTATCCTTGCCGCCCATCACCAACTAAAATATTGTATTTTATTAATGCATTTATAATGTATTCACTATTCATACTGAACTTATAAAACTAGCCATATGCATGTTGGGTGGGTCATGCACAATACAGAGTTCCGGAGATATGTCAACGAGAAAAAACTTACAGTGGGTGCCTCCCAAAACCAAAACATATATTAGAAAAATCAAAGCTATAAGTGTGGCAGATTTCTGACTCTCTTTATTTAGTTTGTTCAATGGGGATACAAGATTAACTTTGCATTAACTTAGTTGGCCATAGAAAATGTAATTTCAATGTAAATAATTGATTTCAGCAAGATTCATTCCTTCAAGTAAGTATAATACATTCAATTTGAAAAATTACCAATTAATTTGATCCGTTCTGATGTCAGGAGATGTGCATTGTCATTGTTGAGGTTTTTGGTGGCCAGTGCAACAAGTTCTGGTATGTGTTCGATACCAACAACCCGGCCAGCCTCTCCCACCATGAAGGCCATACAAGCTGTTAAATAGCCAGAACCGGATCCCACATCCAATGCTTTCTCACCAGGTATAAGTTGAGTTTTCAACCTTTCTAAAGCATGGGCATGCTAAAATTTTATAATAAATCAAAAAGTTGAAATAACTATCTGCTAAAGACTACAAAGGTATCTATTCTATCTACTGAGAAACTATATCTGAACATAAAATAGAAATTGTGGATAGACAATTTTTATGCAATCTAAAATAAGTATTTCTAGAGCTCTAGTCTGTGTGACTGTTTTTTGAGCAGCATGGAAAAGGGCAAGACAAATTAAAGGAGGGGTTTTAGCTTATGGTCAAACTCATCAAATTGGAGGTTGTCCGGCAGAGCAAGATCACGGGCAAAGCCAAAAGCATAACTTAGTAAATAAGCTTCTGTAGTTACTAACCATGTGAGGGGCACTAATCGTGGCAGAATATCCAATAGTTTGAGGCGAGTCATGATAAGGCGCATAGGGACAGTAGCTTTTTCTATCAACTGCTAACATTGCATTTGCTACAGAGTCAGACTTTATTATTCCATTGGCTGTACAAAATAAAAAGTAAACAATAAATTAGGTTTAATTAAAGGCTTTATTGGGGACATCATATAAATATGAAATTCTAGATCTATGTTATAAATTATGATATATTATTATAAGCCCCGTATACTAACGCAAAGTAAATTCCATGGAAATATCAAACAGTTTAGAATGTCACACCAGCAAGGGATAGATAAGTTATAATAACTCTGGATAACGATGAAACAACTGAAATTATTCTGTGAAAGGACGTAAATTATTTACAAATACAATAATGTTGGTGCTTGTAAGTGCACCAACAACAGAACTTACCCCGTAAGTTTCGGATCATATCAGCATTATTAATGCCATGACTTCTCCAAGCCATTATTTGGACGATCGCAATAAGATACCTAAGAATTTTACGCCATGAATACCTCACTAAAGTATTATATTTTATTTGTAGTTTTTGTGCTTTGGCGTAAACAAAACAAAAGTAAGAGACAAAGAGTTGCCAGAAAAATAATAATTGATTAATCGGAAGCAAAGGGCCCAAAATCCGGACAACTCATGAATGGGTTTTGATGGGTATATAATATAGATGACAAGCCTAACAGGCGTATAATTATTTAAATGTTCACACCAGGGTAATACGACAGGTAGAGTTGTTGTCGACAAATGAACGTTTGTGTTTTTTTGGGTTATGAATTAACACCGAGAGATCAAATAAAATTCAACAGTCGAAGCGCGATTTACAAATCGGAACGCAAAATATCAAATCAACGTGAATATTGTCAGCGTTATTAGCACGTCTCGGAATGCAACCAGTCAGTATGACATGAGTATGACTAGAAATCAGTCTTGCCAGATTGGGTATTTTTTTCGCAATTCTGGGTAAAAATTTTGGCTCTGGAGAAATTTTGGAGAAATGAAATTCTTGGAGAAAATTTTGGAGAAAAAAAAACCATGCAGTAACGTAAAAAAATGGGATAGGGGATGCGTAACGTAAAAAAAAACAAAAAGGTCATTCTGCTGCTTTAGTTTGGAAATTAGAACAGTATTTCAAGGAAAAACTACGAAAAAGCTAAGCAGATACTTTGCCTTTGGGCTTTAAAACTCAAGCAGGTCGTATCATTTTGGAGAAAAATAATTTCAAATTTGGGTAGAAATAGAAAATCACATCTGGCAGCACTGCTAGAAATGTTCGCGGGTTATGTTTGTTATAATTTCCTTGGTGGACTCTCGGGTTTGTATTGCGATTTGTTAACGTATCTATCCCCATTAATTTTGCTTTGCATATCTCATAAAGTAATTGGCGGATAATATTACGTGTCCACATAATCGACTTACGAACAATGGTGTGTGACGGACCAGACCCTCCGGAAAACAACCCGCATGAGCTTATTCCGCCACATAGGGCTGATCTTATTATGAACGGCGCCCAAGTTGAAGATAGTGACGAAGAGCATGATCACTTTGGCTATGAGCCGCTGCCACAGGGCCCTGAAGCGGTGCATTCGGTGCACCCTGACAGCGAAGATGAAACTCAGGTAATTTTGAAGACTGTTCTTAGATTTCGAAATCTGTATAGGTATTTTATGTAGCGAAAATACCTAGTCGTGGCGCTCTCACACTAGAATGGACATAATAAGATTGATTGAAAACTAATATGTATGTAATGTGAATTTTTCGAGTGAGCATGGATGGAGTGAAATATTAGGTCTTGCTTGAGGCATATTGTGACGACAATTTAAACTGGGAACTATTCACAGGACACCTTTGAAAAAAACTTAATTCATCATTACTGTTTCACAGAATATTGAGGGTCCCCCTGCAGATGATGTTCCAGTGATAGTAAGCATGGATAATATCATAACCAGACAAGTGTGGAACACTCCACGAAATGTTGATCCTATAGAAATGGATAATGAGCGTGCCCAGCAGGTACATATTTATTTAGTACTTCAAAAACTCTTAAACATTATTGATGTTTTATTGTAAAGTATAACACTCTTACAGTTAGTATCAATCGAAGACAGTGGCGAATGCATTATTGTGGCACTTTCGATTTTTAATAAGTTCTATGTTATTGTATATTGTATGGATGAAAGATTTGATCACGAAATCATGCTTGGGAGCATTGACAAAGAAGTAAATGCTACTCGGATTGTATGTCTACAAATGGATCTAAACCGCCAAAACATATCAGTGCTGCTAATTCGCTTGCACACTCTCTAAACTTAATTAAACTAGCTAAAATTTTAAGTATAGTTTAGAAATCATTAAAATCAATTCTGTTGTCACATCGAACTTAATTTAAATATCGTAATTGACAGGACTAATTTGATTTTGACAGCACCTAAATTGAATTGAGGTATGTTGCCAGTATTTAAAAAATATATCTGAAGAGTGAATGAAAATAAGGTGAATGGAAAAGAAAATCGAAATAACATGATTAAATTCTTTTAAAATAATCTTAAAATATATAAAAGTTTAATTTAAAATATATGTCGGCGTCTAAATATTTTTATTGTAATTTTTTCATGATATTTCCAATAATAAATTATAGAAACTTGTTCTATATCGTCTGTGGTTAAGTGTTCCATATCTATTGTTCTGTGGTAAATTCGATTTTGTATCTGTTGACAGTAGGTAAACAAAACACCGTTTTCAGATCAGACGGGTGTGCTACATTGTAGTTGTTGTAATAAGTTATCTAGTTGCTTGAATCTAATATGGAAAACTACAGGAAACGGTCTATTAAGAGCTTGTGGAGCGACTCCACATCAACATCCAAATAGCGAGGGGTAAGCATTTAAAAGGATTCAAAGTTTTGTTTTACTTGTAAACAATCAATGGTTAGTTACATCGACGCGCGAGGACATCTATCTAAAAATCAATTATATTTTCAGGAAACCCAGCAGATTCTGCGGTGGTAGATTTTTACGGGGCCCTAAGCAACGAGCTCAACCAACTCAGCTACAGAAGAACTGCACAGCAGTGACAGCATGTAAGTTTGGTGTTCTGAATAGTATGCATCTTTTTCGTCTAAATGGTTTTTATATGGCTTTTTTATCAACAGGTTTGGAGTGTGTGGGTGGCGAAGTTATAGACCAAGGCTCGCAAGGTGCGAACATCAATAAGCACCACAGGTGGCGGTCCGGCAGGAGGAGCCCTGACAGACATAGAATCCAAAATTTTGGATATTGTTGGGCATGCCTATGCCTATTTTGCCGCCTGGAAGTGTATCATAATACTATGTAATAAGTTAGTAATACTAAGCATTTATTGCATAGTTGTTATCTTCGGTAGTGCCATTTTCATTGAGTGTGGGCAACAAATGTGCAGAATGCCATGTGCAGAAGCTTGTTGTTTAAGCCTTTCAAATTTTATTACTTACAAATTTGTTTATTATTTTGATTGTTAATTATTTTTAATGTTGATGTTTATTATTGATTATTGATAACATAGTAATAAGTAAAAAGCTTTATTATAATAATTCAGAAATTAAAGTCTTGTTTATGATTTGCCATACTTTTATTAATTTTGAGTAAAATAGTGTTTATTAACACTTGCCAAATGTGTCTTGCTTCAGCAAGGAAATCTGTTTCAATGTACTCTTCCACCATAGATAGCTTATCAGTATGATCTAAATCAATGGTATAATTCTCATTTGTATCTGCAAAAGTAGAAACATTTACATGTTATAACTTGATGTCAAGATATTTTTTTATGCTAATATTATAAAGACAAAAGATATATTGGTTCGACGGCCTGATTAACCTAGTGATAATGACTCTGCTTTCTGCGCTGAGAGTCCTGGGTTTCAATCCTGGTAGGAACACAAGCTTTGTGTGATGAGCCAAATTGTCTTGCTTCAGCAAGGAAATCTGTTTCAATAAATGTGTCTTGCTTCAGCAAGGAAATCTGTTTCAATGTACTCTTCCACCATAGATAGCTTATCAGTATGATCTAAATCAATGGTATAATTCTCATTTGTATCTGCAAAAGTAGAAACATTTACATGTGATAACTTGATGTCAAGATATTTTTTTATGCTAATATTATAAAGACAAAAGATATATTGGTTCGACGGCCTGATTAACCTAGTGATAATGACTCTGCTTTCTGCGCTGAGAGTCCTGGGTTTCAATCCTGGTAGGGACACAAGCTTTGTGTGATGAGCACGAATGTTTGTACCCGAGTCATGGATGTTTAATATGTATATAAGTATTATAAACTGAGTTCACCCGCAGTCTATTGTACAGTACCCACAACACAAGTGTTAAGCTTAAAGTGGGACCGTTTGGTTATGTATTCGTATGGCGATATTTATTTATTTATTTGTTTATAATGTATGAGCTCAAAAATTACTAAACCACTTTAGTGGATATGAAATGAAACTTACTCAGTTTTTTCAGATTCTTTCTCCGTGTGGTAGGGAACTTTATATTATGGGGTGTCAATTGTTGCACAATTATGTTCAACACTATTCCCAAACATCTACTCACTGCTGGTTGGCTCATTCCTGGCCAACTATCTTGGCCTACAGCAGCCTGATAGCTCCCATGAGCGTAAAATTGCAGTGCTGTTAAAATCTGCAAAGTGTCATGTTGATGTATTTATAAACATTTATAAACAAGTAAAAAGTAGGTATGTATCTGTATAAAATATTAAATCGCAAACCTTTATATGTTTTGGGATTTGCCCCTCCACTAAGAGCGGATCATCTAGAGTATTCAGTAAATGAATTGCTGCAAATTTGGGAAGCCAAAAAAGTTTTTTTTAACTTCTCTGCTAATTCGAAGGGATTGGAAACCTTCGAGGCGTATTCTTTCTTCATAGTTTCTACGGTTAGAAAGCAAATGCCTTAATTTTGTGTTTAAAGTAAGTACTTTGAAGTAGGCTCTGTTTTATTATTATTTTGGTAAAATTTGCACTTTCGGATGAATCCACAAGAGCCGCAACCACATATTCCTCCATCGTGTTTGATAAAATAGTTTTTCACAACTTATCTTAATAATAAACCACCTGAAAAACTACGAACTAAATTTAGGTGGCACCAAATTAGATGCCGACCAAATAAGGCGGATTATAGTTTGACGTTTCTAATTTTAGACGCAATTTGACGTAAAGTGTGTACAACAGAATACAAAAATGACCAACTAAGCTAAGTTGAGTAACTAAACCAATTTTAGGAGCTGTCAAACCAAAATTAGTCTAATCTGCTGTTAACAGAATAGCGAACGCCGTTTGACAGGAGTAAACTATAATTTGGTCTAGTTTAGGCTAGTTGGTGTCAAGCGAATTAGCAGCAGTATCAGTTAGTGGTGGATAATTTGTGGACCAAAAATATCCATTTTATTGAACCAAAAAACTAAACCACTTTTAATTCATTAGCAACAACCTTTGCCCTCACTAGTGCAAGTTTATGAACACAATGGATAATATTCCACCAATATTAAAAATAGTTACCAAAAAAGGACCTGTCAATAACTTCACGTTATTTGTGCATGATCCCCACAAGTGTCAGTATCATCATGATGCATAAGGTTGTATGCATAAAGCATACAACCTTTTTTTTAATATTTATGTATAAATATGTAAACTTATAAATTATAGTTAAAATGTTGAATTTTTTCAGGTGATGAGAGCCATGGCAAATTTTGCTTTGCCACAAAATTCGATACCAGAATGGGCGCAAAGCATATCTGAAGAACAGTGGAAACAGACACTAAACGATAGGATAGAAACATTGAAAAATAATAGGTAAAGAAATAACTCTATATACATAGTGGCTTTGTAACGAAAACTGCTACAATGGATTCAACTCATGATTCTGACCCCAAAAGATAGAATTTTACGTCAATATTTTCCTAATACTTCCATATCTTTTTCAGTATTTAAAAGTTTATATAAGTATGAAATCGTAGTATAAGTCCATCTCAAAGTAATTTTAAATAAATACAGGCTTAATTAGAAATTTCGACCTAAAACTGCAATTAAAACTCGATATGGTTGAGCGTGTTCGTCACTCTCGTGAGTTTTGTATCGCGCGGGGCGTTTGTGTTGTGATCGCGAGGTGTACGATACATTGTGCGCCCAAAAATTACAACATTTGTAACTGATGCCGAAGTTTTCGTTACCATGCCCCTTACACTATGTTTATTTACTAAATAACTATATCTGAAATACATTATGTACTACCCACAATTAATTTATTAGGACAAATATATTTTATTTAACTATGGATGTTTTTGAATTTTATTGACATCACCCTTATTTTTAGACATATTAAAATAAGAATTTCAACCTTTCCTTACTGTGAATTATTTGAAGGGGTTCGAGAGTTAGTTAAACATGTTGTTTTATACCTACCTATTATTAAAATTTTAATGCAAGTATCTAATTTATGTTATTTTTTTAATATACCTACTACCTAACAAGCTGGTTCGGTCCGTTGACTGACGACTAGATAAATCTAAATAGAAGGCTCATTTATAACTGCACTAAAGGTTACAAGTTTAGTCCGTTCATCTATACATATAAATAAAATTGGAGTGTCTGTTTGTAATATTATAATAACCGCTTTTTACTAAGTGCATTTGGATGTATACACGTTACCCATACCGAAAAAACATTTTTTACAATTTTTGTCTGTCTGTCTGTTTGTTCCGGCTAATCTCTGAAATGGCTGGACCGATTTTGACGGGACTTTCACTGGCAGATAGCTGATGTAACAAGGAGTAACTTAGGCTACTTTTATGTTGTGTTGCAAGTTGCAATGTTGCAGCGCAGCGCCTGATTAAGTTTGATAGCAACAACCTGCAATGCGTCCCGCGGGCTCAGAATGGGCGAGCAGGCTGTTGTCAACGGTTGTCTTTGTTAAATACCACGCGGACGAAGTCGCGGGCAACAGCTAGTTCCGTATAAAGATATAAAACGGCGAATCTGCATCGAATAGATCAGCGGATCGCGATAGAATAGCACGCGTTGCGGCCACGGCCTCTGTGCCACTCTGAAAATAAAGGGGTAGATATACGAACATCAACATTGCGTCGACACCAAGGCAATATAACTAGGATACTTATACGCATATAAGTATCCTAGTTATATGGCTAAGCCTTTGCGAACAGCACAACTGGTCACCAAACTAATCTCCAGAACTGATTTGTAGGATTTCTAGCAGTTGGCATGTCAATTTGCAAATTGGATAGATTGAATGCCAAGTTGTGCTGTTCATACATGCTTTTACTCCTAACAATTCTATTGTAAATAGGTAATTGAATCGTACTCGTACACACTTTGATAGTGGTTTTCTCTTTGGTGCAGATCATTTTATATCAAATACGTCTGACCGCTGAAGCGGGTCTGTGTATACTTATATCAATGTTATTTATGTTATGTAGTACATTACGCAACATTGTGAAAGGTAATATGAATACAACATGTACTATAAAAGTTCATTGATGTATCGTGCGCGCCTTTACCCCTTACGTCGTCACGTAACGTATATGTAGGTATTCCGTTTGTTTTGGGGCAGGTATGAGGTATATCTATCTTGTCGTGAAACTCCGTCCCATGCTTGAAAGTAGTAAGTATACAAAATCCAGAAAGTCAGTACATCTCAAATATACTCTTTACGCAGCAGAGGTATAGGCTATACCATATATTTTGTGATCCAATGACCGGAGCGCTCGATTTCCACCGAACATGATGTTATCTACCTGCATCATATCTCTAACTGTTACTTTTTAACCAGTGCAGTTTATGCTACAGTAATAGTTTTTCTATTCATTTGACGCGAAGTGAGAGTAGTTCGACGCCCCGGACTTCAGCCGCAGAGCAGTGAGCTGCAATCGCTTCGTGACAACAAAGGTGCTTCGGAAAATAAATGAAACTCAATAATATCAATCTTTTATAAATATTGGTAAATATAAGTAGGTCAAATGTGGTATTACAATTAAAATCAGAGGAAATATTTTTATCAATTTCATTATCAAAATGGATACATCCATGCATTATTTTCTACACTTTATCATTATCTTAATATCAACTGTGAGAAATATTACCATAACTATTTGAATAGGAACTTGAGCTTATTAGTGAGAGGGTGAAACTGATTTCAGTTGACTCTTGTAAATTTTAATAAATACATAAGTAATTAATTTTCCTTTTTTTGCTTAGGTATTATTACCTAGGTATATATGTGGACTTGAGGTTTAATTTATCCCCAAAGTAAATTATAATAACTCTGAAATATATTTACCCAATCACTAATTCTAGACTCGTTAAACTCCAACCCAATAGCTCAATAAAATAAACGCTTAATTTAAATGCAAAATAAACTGTGTACATATTAGGTAGGATAATGATAAACGTTACCTGCCTAAAGTAGGTGCTTTTAAACAGTTGAATTAAATACAGAAACTTATAAATGCGATATAGTGTAGAAAATTGAAATATTCACATCGCTGAACTGCATAAAACCAATAAAACATGGCTGGTGAATTTTCGATAAGAAAGTTTAACATGTAAGTACTTACAAAGTACAAGTTATTATTGGATCTATGACATCTATTAACAACGAAAAGTTAACAGACCCGAATGATATGGAGATACATCTTAAGTCAAATTAATGTAAATGTGTCTAGTATTTTTGTTTTATTGGTTTCAGCATCTATACAAAGAAAAGTGGTCGGTTAAAAATACAGACGATCATCATTTACAAACTAATTAATAAGAAATAACCATTTTAATACTTTAAGACATAAATAATAACACATTTTAAACAATTTAACTTGCTTCTTTGACTTAAAAATCTCTTATTACTATTTTTGACTACACTAATAGTATAACCAAGTCCGTTATGTTACATTGTTAATTATCCTATACTGACATAATGTAAAGGCGGTAGGCAGACAACTCCTTATAATTACGGACTCAGAAACAGAGTGCGAAATGAGCTTCGAGAACAGAGAAGAGATATAATATCACAGGACTATAATCATGAAATATAAAACCTCAATGTAGAGTAAATGTCTCCAGCGAAGCAATTACGTGCTGTTGCAGGTGGATTAAAGATTTCTCAGTTTAGTACACAGAACCCTGGACTATTTGTCTCCACAAAATTGCAGTTTGGTTTTGTCATATTTTATTTTACACAATGTTATTCTCTACAATGAGAAAACTACATTTAAAAAAAACTATTGATTAGATCAATAATATAAAGCAGCCAGGTTAATTCAAACTGAGCCCCTTTGTTTAGAATTTGTTATATAAAATAACTTTGACTTGAAATATTTATTATTAGTTGTAACTTGGTTGCAAATATTAAAAAATATTTCGAGAATAAAGCCCTGTGATATGCATCGTCAAAAAGACAATGTACCAATAAAAGCACAAAACTAATAAAAACACTTGCATTAGACCACAACACTTAGTAACCTGGCAGAATCAAAGAGATCCAAGTTAATAATTTTTTTTTTTTTTCATTGAAAAACTTGGCTACACATCAAAATTTACTAGTATATAAGTACACAAGTAAGATTGACATAATTATTGCTATATTTTAATAGAAAATAGATCTCAATAAGGCTGTCAGGTATACACAGCACAATTTATGAACTATATTATCACATACATACATATAAATAGCTACATAAACATAACACATGCACACATTATTCTATTTTATATGGTGACTTGAACTAGCGTAACTTAATAATGAATAAATGATCAGTCTTAAAAATTCATATGATCCTGGAGACAGGATCACACCGCTTTGTCTGCAATGCCTTGTACTTGTCGAACCACTCTGTTACTGAGTCTAACTTAAAATAAATCAAAACTTACAAGAGAAACTATTAACAAAAGAGCACTGCATATTACATTTTAACAAAAAAATGTCAGCACATTAAAGCAAAAAAAAACATTAATTAAATCACTGTTTATATAATTATTACCTAAAACACGGTAAAATGTGAAAACCGTGCACCCTTAACTCTTACAAGTAACAGTGAATCATGATTGTTTACAATTATTTTTTCTTAGATATTGATTAAATCATCACCTTCACTGTAGTAGTAGCTATATTTTAATAATTCCCAGAGGAATAACTCAATTGAACAAAAAAATCCCAGGTTCACACATAATTAAGTAATGGCGACAGAAGAGCATAAATACTCTATTATCTCACTCAGGAAATGCACATTATTTGGATCAAGTTAAAAGTATGGTTAATTAATTGTTATTGAAAATGGAAAGTTTTTACATGACAAACTGACTTGTTGCCACTTAGTGTTAGCTTGACTACCTAGATAACTCCTAACTGATTATGATCTAAAAGTTTCAATAAAGAATGCTTATATGAAGCAATGCATAATTACACTAATCAGTTAAATTGAATACAATACATTTACTTTTGCTTCATTCAACTAGTCATAATATGTAGAATATTTATTTCAGGAGAGTGCAACAACATGGAATGCTCTTAAATTTCTGTCTCTATAATTTAAGAATGTTGGCATAAAGTGCCAATAATAATTTACTAATTTCAAATACACTGGGCATTCTAACTTGAACGAAAAGTAGCAACACTGGATAAATATTAGACAATTGATTATATTACATATATCCTATACCAAAATTCAATTACAGTTAGTGACTTTTCACCAACATATTTTGAATTGTAAGCATGTTTAACCTCAATGCCAATAGCGTACAAAGTGAATGTTGGCGCAAGTCACGCCAACCGCTCAGATACACCATAGTAACACTAAAATTACAAATTGAGACTTTATATTACACCAATCATTATTACATTACAGAGCTTTAAAAATAATTATTATAATAACTGAGTAAGTTCAAGGCGCCTCATAGCCACATGCCTACGTACCCTAAACTCCATGATAAGCCGGACAAGCTGAACTGTGGAAACACCATTATTTGTTGTGATTACAAGTTAACTAGAAGTCGAAGGCAGGGCCATTATCTACCTAACCCAGCTGCTAAAAATTATAGTGCTATTATTTTCCTATTGGTGTTTAATATTGCTGAACCATTGCTAACAACCCTTTATGAGTTACATGTCTTATTTATTATTGCTGAGGTGGCTAATTTTACCATGAAAAAGTTCCAAGTGACCAGACTAGTATCAAAGTTATCATCAAGCCAAATTTTTATGAGAAGACTTGGACTTCAACTGTTTGTTCATGTTTCATACAACTTGCCTTAAGGTGGTTGATATATTGGCACGTGGTACACTGTAGGTACAATTATCATCCATCATCTATTCTTATGTAAGTCAGTCAATCCTCTTTCCGTTAACACAAACTGCAAACAGCCAGATAAACATAAATTTAAACATCTATAATTACATTTGAGACTAAACTAAGCACAGCGCTAATCGGCATCTGCGACAACGCATCCAGCTAATTTTATCACTTATCGATTCAATTTCAATGCGTTAAAAAAGTAAACAAAGACGCAGACTTATCGATTCGTCACTTTGGAAAAGACAATTAAACAACTAATAAATTAAAACTATATTCGAGGAGGGTAAGGTGCTCGCCAAGCGGAAGCAAATTAACGAGCTGAAAGTCCAAAGCGCGTTTAACGCAATCACGAGTGCTTAACGACAATTACGCCAGGCCTCGGCGGCGGCGCAGGCTCCGCCTTCTTAGTGAGCGCCAAGGGCGCGTCACCACCTTCCTCGCGGAACAAGTGGTCGCCCTCGAGGTGGCGAATAGCTTCCACAATGGTTTCAAGATTTTGTCGACTAGTACTTGCTAGGTACAAGCGCGAAGGTGCGTCATGTGCTGCATCAGGTAGAACTTCAACCTCCACTCGAGGCTCAGCCTTGATAGCAGCCTCAAGTAGCGGGGCAGCAACCACAGGCACAACCACAGGAGCTTCAACTGGTGGTGACTCAACTTCCTGACTTTCCTCGAGCTTACACTCTGCAGGATCTGTCTGCTCAAAGTGTATGACAGGCTGTGCAATATCATGATCATTATTAGGGTACACCTGCACTTCTAGTGCATGAAGGCGCTCCTCTAGATGCCGTCGCAGTCTTCTCTCACGGTCGAGCTGGACACGCAAATCACTACTATCAACATCTTTCTTCTGTGTTACACTTGTCAAAGATATAACTGCAACCGGCTCAGGAGACCGTGAATTGGCAATAGTATCATCAGTTGAGTCAGGAATTATAGCAGGTATGTGACTAAGAATTTCACTTTTTCGTTTCTTCAAAGGAATATCTCCCCCTTCGTGCTGGTTTAGTAACCTCTTCAGTTGGCAGTTCTGAGAAAGAAGTCTGGTTTTTTCCTGTTCCAAGTTGTAGATGTATTCAGCTGTCTGCTGTAGTATAGCAGCCTGAAAAGCAATAGTAAAAATATTTTTATTCATATTATAAACTATAAGTAAACATTCTACTAATGCAGGAATATATTGCAAAATTATTAAATGTTAGATACAGTATGATAATTAAAAGTGGAGACATACTTTACTTAGCTTTTCGCCTTCATGACGAGGTAACAGTGTTCTCAGTGCTTGGAAGCCAGCATTAATGCTCTGCATTCGTCTACGCTCATTGCTATTTGCAATTTCCCGCCGAATCCGTTTCTCTGCTTCCATTGTCTTACTTCCAGAACTTGAGTGCTTTTCACTGTTAAAACACAAATTAAGTATTTAGTTGGTATGTACACTTTTATACATATTTATTCAGATATAGTGCAAAGAACTTTAGCATTATTATTTTAGTAAAGTTTCGATCAGGTACATGTTAAATCATATTAAATCCTGAGAAGATTTGAAGTTTGTCAAGTACAAGTTAAGGAGAGTCGATATAATTATATCTAATTGAATTTAAAATAAATAATCGTAAAGCTATCAAATATATAAAAAAAAAAACATGAATGGTTGTATTTACGCTAGGCGTAAGTACATATTGAACCATAATGTATCTAGTACATGAACGATATGTAGGGGCGCCTACTACGCCTATTCGATTTGTTCACCAAACATGGCGGCCCAACAGCTGACTTCAGGCCGGCACGGGGCGTGAGCGTCATCATATGGTTCGCGCAAACATTAATTCACAGTGAAAACTTATTTTTTTTTACGTACTTTTAACTGAATTACTCGGCATATATGTTTTAACCGTTTAGTAGTCCAAATTACTGTAAAATCGGCGACCACGCCGGTTATGCATACCTGGATAAAGCGTGATCCGACGCTTCTTCTTCGTACAAGTTGTAATCTTCTACTTCTAGCAAACAAACATCATTACCGTGTAATGACATTACTTAGCTGCACTAATTATTAAATCTTCATGTAAAATACGAGGAACACTCACAGAAAAGTGGCAATTTAATATATTCACGGGCCACAATGGCGGGAAATGACAATGAGTTCGGTCAGGTGACGCTACACACAATAGTCTACACAAGTATTTTCACCACCAGAAGCACTCTTGAAAACATTTCTCACAAACGAATGAATGTCAAGATAAACAATTTCAGTAAATTTCAAGCGAATAACTTTTAAAAACACTAATTAGACGGAGGGAGTCAAGGGCAACGCGACATCGATGCATACTCAGACCATAGACTAAAGCAAACCAAACGAGAATAAAAAATAATCATAGACAAATATAATACAATAATGATGAAATAAGCAATATGTGTATTTTTTTAATGTTTTATTCGTAGCCCACTAAGTTGTGGGTGAGGCCATTTTCTTATCCATTTTATTTCATCGCATCTCATTTCGTAAATAAAGAAGAAGGAATCAGAGGGAGCTCAAAAAGTTAAAGTAATACAGCAGGTTAGGTCTTTTCCCCACGATACGAAAATGATGAGATGAAGGGATAAAATCTAGGATTATAATTATATACTCTTTGATTATGGAATGTTTTAGTGTTGTCCTTCTCCTTCTGCACGTTAACCGTTATATCAATCGTCATCGTACAGTACTATTCTTTATTAGCCTCGCTTACATTTGCGTTTATCGATATCGATCGAATAAACATAATATCTCGATGTTGTGCTCTGTGTGAAGCACAGACAAGACAATTCTGTAGGCTAAGCTCATTCATGATCCAAGATATGTGTGTCTCCAAGTGTCTCCAACCATGCCGTAATTTCGGTAGATCTACCGTAATTTTTCTAGGTCTACCACCTACCGTAGACATGTCAAAATCTACCGTAATTTCGTCCGTGTCCATATTTCTATAATGACAACACTTGATTTAGCAAAATATTACTAGATCCCCACTGCATGGGTATTTTTATTGTATCATTTTGGAGAAAAATAAGCAACACTGGTCTGCCGTAATTTTCCACCATCTACCGTATTTTTAGACCAGGCAGCACCGTAATTTTGACAAAGAGGGTTGGAGACACTGACTCTTCATCTTCTTATTTTAGGTTGGCAATCAGCCAGAAAGTAGTGCAATTTTTGCTATTGTCGAATCAGCGGTCGTGAACTGTAGACAGAGAATCGTGAACACATGAACAACACCTTGACTTTTTGGCGGGTAGTTGAACGTTAAAGTTATTAATTTTGTTTTATATTCTGAAAATTGTGCTTCTCTAATATATAAGATGTAACAATAATAGACACGTCTATAAATTTAATAAAACAATATGTACAATAATTAGAAAGAAAATAACTTAAATATTTACAAACTAATATAAATTAAAAAGAGTATATAAAATTAGGCCCATGCGGGTAGCATGCCTTTACAATAATAGGGTCAAATATTTTAATAGGGCCAACAGTAGATTATAAAGATAACATTCTCAATTAAATTATAAGAAATTCAAAAAATGACACCTTGTAGGTATTGAGCGTATGGCCAAATGCTACAGGTTCGATTGTTACACCTTATATAATGTGTAATATTAGTATGATATTAATAACTGTGTGTTAATAAACGTGAAGGAGTTTGACTTTCGAGTTCTGACAAGATGATTGGTAATTTTCATAAAATTATTCACAACTTACTAATATGGATTTATTTTATGATTATCATTATCATCGGCATCAACCTCATTATTATCATCAAGAGTACTATGTCCATGTCTTTTTGATACCTAGTTTGTTTTCATATCATTTTTAAGTTTTTTTTTTATTTTCCCGTTGTAAATATTTAATTATTACATTAGAGTACTATTATTATAAATAACGATAAAACATTATTCTAGACACTGGCAGAAATTGCACTATTTTGTAGCCGATTGCCAACATAAAAAAAATAAGAAGAAGAACACTTCGTTTTGTTGGTAGCACTAGCTAGTTGTCTACTTTCT
Organism: Pheosia tremula; assembly: GCA_905333125.1. NCBI lineage: Eukaryota > Metazoa > Arthropoda > Insecta > Lepidoptera > Notodontidae > Pheosia > Pheosia tremula. Next base: position 3,463,525 of record HG995404.1, on the reverse strand, counting down.
CTTTGGAATACCGTAGATAGTGATAAAGTTGGTAGCAGTGAAGCGTCGCGATTACAAAGGGCCAATCACAAGTGAGTAAAATTTTGAATTATTTTCTAGGTGGGGATTTCGTCCTGCCGCCCGCCATATTGTGTTGGGCTGTGAGTGCTAGAAGTGAATTTTTAACATTTTTGGTGTAAATTCTTTGTTTAAATATAATTCGGATTGAAAAGCGTGAAGGTAAGCTGCAATTTAATATTAGTTTTTGTCATAACTATGTGTACTGCATTATATATGCATTAAGACTACCAAGCCGGCTATTCGAATCTACTAAGCATCGGTAAGTATATTATCGACATCGCTATCAGCTACTTTCGAATAAAAAGTAGCTGCTTTCTGAGATCGGATGATAAAAAAAATCAAACTATTCAAGTAGGTGTCTATTTACTGTTAGATTACTTACTTGTACAACGAAATGGGTGCTCATTGCCTCCTGTTAAATGTGGGTAATGAAGTCCGAAATACTACCATGCCTATTTCGTTTCTTGTACCTATGTAAGTAGGTGAAAACAATCTTAAGTATGTAGACCCTTAATTTTATACTGAGCATTATTTTGAGCAAATATATACCTAAATACATGTGAACCTAAAGTTATTCTGGTAAAATGCGTTCTTTGTGATTAACAGCGACACGATGAATCATCGTGGTGTGTGAGTAACTCAACTGGCGGGGGAGACAGTAAACTGTAAAACAAGGGTGTGCGGCCCGTTTTAGGTGTGTACTGACGTAGTTTGACAAGTAAGTACTTGTAAAATGCTTACTGGAAACTTTCTATTAGGAATTATATTATCATGTTTAGTATAGAGATGTACAAAGACGTGGTCTTCGACCCACTTTGAAGTTTATTTCCAATATGTAGGTACCAAGAGGTCCACTTCATATAATAGTACCTAGTAGGTTACTCCCTGTGTAGATAAATCTCGAAGGCGCAGTTTTGAATCAAACTGCATCTCAATATGAATCCAGGTTTCATCCTTTGTTATAACTTATCTGTAATTATAGTAGTGAGGTAGGTAGGTTTATTGGTTTGTAATAAGATAATTTCTGCCGCGGGGAGCCAAGTTCCATGCGATATAATGAAATTACCACTAAAATTACCTAATAAACTTATGTCTAATATTTCAAGCATGTTTACGGGCTTTGCAATAGTTCAATAGACTTCACGCAAAATACCAACAGAGTCGACTACTGGTGTGTGGATTATTATGGCTTTGTGGAGCGGGGCTTCCTGACGCCATTATTGGATTTTTGGATCTCCTACGCAATGTTCCTTAATTCATAATGATTATTGATCGTGATCCCACCCAATGCTGAGTATATGCGTCCGTACCTTTCGTATACGCGCTCAATATCTCTATCTTGTGCTAATTTCATCATGATCCCTCCCGCGATTTTTCTTTTCATTTATATTAACCTTACATAGTGCTTATGATTATGTATAAGTTCGGGTAATTCACTGTGATACCTACACAGTTGAACGTCGCTTTGACGGCTCGTTCGCTCAGAAGTAAGGTTAGTTCTCTTATGAAACTGTGCCTACGTATTTAGGCTGTATACCGAATGATAATGTAATAATGGAATGAAGTTTTTATGATGTTTGTCCAACAGTTTTAAAACTTTCGCCTAACTGCAGGGAAATCATTGCAGTCACATTGTTTTATCCATAAGCTGTCGGTAGTGATGACACAAAGTCTGAAGTGCAACAGCGCTTTGGGAGTTGTACACGAGATGCAGCCCTATATATTCCTATTCGCCCGTGTGCCCTTCATTTCTTGTCAAGGTCTACATAATTATCATGCTTGCTATTACTACTTAATAAATATTATTCCTACGTAATGTACTATGTCCATGTTGTTCAAATTCAATATTCGCATCGTTATGAATTCGGCGATCTTAATTCCAGTGTAATCCATAATATCGTTTCCGACGAGATTCCCTTTGACCTCAAAGTATTCAATTGTTCTGAGTAATAGTGTACGTTTATGATACCCCTCACGTATCATTTTCAGTATCATTAGTTCTGTTCTGTATGTATGTTACTTTGTTAAAGTCCGCAAATGTATACCGTAAGCATAGCTACCTCTTTCCGCTGTGTCGTAAGTCTGTTCTGGCATTAGGATATTATTTGTGCAAATTTGCCTTAGTAGCCAATACATATTGTTGAAGGAAAGCAACTCGATCAATATAAAGAACGAACGAGTGTCCTGCATAAGTAAGTATTTGGATGTATTTTCGCAAGATTGGTTTGTATTGTATGTTTGTACCTAGTACTGGTGACCCAATGACAGGCAGTTGCACATGAAACTATTTGACCAGACGTTGATTCATTTTAGTTAATTCAGTTTTCAAGAGGTTTTAATGGCGGGTGACATTGCATAACAATTTCATGTAATGCTTCTTACATTGCTTACGCATAACGTCCTGGTTACTTACCGTTAGTGACTAGCAATGATTCTAAAAATACGTTTTCGTTTAAAAAAAAGTCTCATACATTTACTGAATTTGAGTACACAATCAAATGAGCCATTATAAGATATGAATCATAAAAGCGACCGTTTCGCTTACTATAGATAGGTACCTATTGTTATAACGCCTTTTGCAATTACAAAAAAGCACGCGCGCGAATTGTCAAAGTTGATTAACCAAGTCTCGCTAAAAATGTATTTCATGAGTTACTTAAAAGAGGAATAGTCTGCTCTCGCGTGTTCAGAAATGGAAGGAAAATGCACTTTTGTGCTGGTGTGAATGAGGGAGACATTATTGATCAATTTGAATCGAGTGTGATTTTATTTTAATTTAAGTTATTGTTACAAATCGACCATTTATATCTATGAATTCAACCGAAGTAAGTAGGTACTTCAAATAATTTGTAACATGTAGGTATCATAATGTATTCCTGTTGCTCATAATATGCCCGGTGCAGAATTACTTGTGGTTTGAATCCGCAACTGGCCGCCGCTATCGATTTTCCATTCATCATGCACGTGGTGAGTATGTGGGTATGCGGCTCATAGTGTAGGCAGCATTGTTTACATACTATAATTGTATTATGGTGATCTTGTTTGCTTTATAGCTTGCAGTTGAATTTTATTAAAAGCGCAAATTTCATTATTTCACTGGCAATAAACTAGGGCAACATCAATGAGATGGTCGACGCGTCTCATATATTACAATAAAGTCACAGCCGGCTGTGTAATTTTTTTAATGTGAAAGGCATACTGGAAGCATGTTTTCATTGCAATTGGCGGATAATTCAAACTGTGCAATATTATATTAAAGTTGCTTCCTGCCTACCTGCGGTGGTGTTATGAAAGGTCAACGAGTAAAAAAACGAGTTTAAGGCTAGCTAGTCGATTAGGATCTAGATCTAAAACAATCAAAACTGGCTTCACTCATCAAGAAAAAGTATTTTTCTTTGCAGATTACTAGGTGAACAAAAGAATAAGTCTATAAATGTATAACTTAGTGAATAAAAGATTACAAAAGTAAATCACGACACAGTAAAATATCGACGATTCTTACTTTTCCTATTTAATCTAGAAAAATACCATTATAACTTAGTAAACTTACATATTTTTCGGGTATTAATGTATAAACAATAATAGTTTCGCTTTGAACGGAAGGGGACAGTAAGTGATTTACCACGTGCTGCGGGCCGCAAAGGCCCCTACGCAAGTCTTGTCCGACGAATCCAAAATGGCGACATGAAGCGCACCCCAAAGAGCAAAATGTCTCGTTTAATTCTTACCATAATTTAGATTTTAACGAGTACCCTTTCAATTTGTTCAGACGTTTGAGTTAATAAAAAAAATGATTCTTTCGTAGTCTCCTTATTAATGTCACCCACATTAAGGGGAAATATTCCATTATCCCCGAGATATAAAATAATCATGCCCATTTTTCATCTCCTACGCTACCTTATCCTCACGTATAAAGCTCAGACTTGGTCCTCGACAAGCAAGGGTACACATTCGCGGATTGCTATAGTAGGTATAACCTATATGACATGATCATGGAAAGGTACTTAAATCTGTTTTAGACAGGTATCTTCAAAATGTAATAAACGTGCCTACTATACAAGAAGCTTTGTTTGATTTTGTAGATACGCCATTACAACAGCGAGTGCAGTAAAACTTATCGGAGCGTGTTTTAACGTTTATGAATTTTATTCACACCGGTGAGGTGACCACTACTTACTCGTGGAGCCGTCGACCTTGAACGTACTCGAGTCAAGGTCGCCGATACACTTCAGTGTTCTTATTCGAAATTGAACCAACCCTGTTTGAAGTGCCTCCTATTGTATCGCAACGGACGACGATAATAAGTTCGGGTTGACTGGTTGAGCCTAAAAAACTTAATGTAGAGGGGGCATACACCAGGTCGTTCACCCCAATGCGTGAACCAATTTGAAATAACTCTGCATCACGACATGACGGATACGCGTTCAGTGTTAGCTGTATGGTCAAGGATAAATTATATTAAAATTGCTACATGGATATAATAGAAGCTGAAGAGCATGGCTCACATCTTAACCTGGCCCTAGCAGTAAACTGGGCCTGAGGTATCAATCTTTGATAATTTAAAATAACGACCGTTTTCAAAATCTCAAAAAGGAGCAAGTAATTTTCAATGTGTGTTACTATATTTATCTCCGGCATTTGTGAACCGATTTCCTAAAAATCACGTTTCTTATGGTGACATAGGATTTCTAAATCCTGTGTGCACTTCAAAAGTACAAAATGATGAGTAATAATAAAAACGATGTTACAATTATATTTTTTTCTCCAGCGAATGTTTGTGCAGAGATAAGGCTCGGGTCCTGCGTTCGTGCGTGACTAATGTCACTGCTATTTATATTTGTATTGAAGAGAGTAACGAGTGGATAATGAACGATAAAGGCAACGATGCGCTAGGAATTCGGCCCACTGCTAACGATCAATGTGAACAATAACCATATGCGGCTTGTTGCACTCTCAGTTTCGTTCTCATCGCCGTGATAGCTGCTGTGTGTTTCCTGTCTGTGCCCGTGAGTACGATGTCCATTGCTTGTATTCTAGATGATTCACAATAAGGAAAGGATTGTGCGTGCGTGTTTGTTAGGTAATTATAATAAAACAGTTATATGTTCTCAGAATTGTTTAGTTAGTATGTGAAGATTCATTGTTACAGTTTTCGGGCGTGGTACTATTTGTACCATTGATAGGATTTTGATGATAGCGTATTGTAGATCTTAATACTGGGTGAAAGTTTTGGTATTGTGAGTTATACATGATGTAACTGGATAACTATCTAACTTAATTTTTTTCATAATAGTGGATTTTGGTAGAACACACATATTTCGACAAGTAGAGTTGTTTGGGAATATATTTGGCTTTGTTGTTCGTTCAGTTGTTTTATTAGTAGGCACTTGATACAACTACTAACGATGCATCTCGGGTCACTATTGTTGGGAGATGCTATTTTGGGCATCTATTCACGTTTATTCCGAGCGTGTTCCCAGTACCGTGACCCAGTGACGTGCTTTGTATGCTGTTTTGGTTCCTTCGCGTTACCTGAATTGTTTATTTTTATCTCGAATGACAAAGGATAATGGATTTGTACCTAGAATCTGAATGAAACCAGTTCCGTGTACTTCTTGTACTCGATCATTTAGTTTTATATATGACATATTCATACAACCAATAACATAATTTTGTTATTAGTGTCCTAATGCTACCACCAGTGTCTATGTTTGTTTGATGCATATGTTATCAATATTTAAGTCACGTACGCGATTCTTAAATGTAAAGACGCCGGACGGAAGTGAATAATTGTGAGATACTATTTGTAGAATATAAAATAAAACCTCGACTTAATTATCTACTTCGTTTCATGCCAGTTATGTTTGTGTGTTAAAAAAAACCTACTTATTGTCTGTGAATTGACTGTTAGACAGATCATGTCTGGAAGTTACCTACGGAGACCCGCGTTTCGCAAAAATGTGACCGCAACTAACACCAAAGCAGTTGATTGTGCAAACGTCGCTTGTAGTGCAGATATTGCAACTTGACTGAACCATAGACCATCTTAAGTCTTTAACATTATAAAATGTGAAAGTTTAAACGGCTAAACCAATTTGAATGAAGTATTGGGTTTGGGTATAGTATGATAGCTATGTTCGTAGAACGTATACGAATCATGTGTCAATTTCATTTTCAACCATGATTATCACTTGCTAAACGGTGAAGGAAAACATCGTTAGGAAACCTGTATGTTTTAGGGTACCACTCGAAAGACGAGTTAAGTCTGCCAACTAATTCCCCTCGCATTGATGGGAGGCCCGCGCCCAACAGTACCTGTATCTATTGGTTTTCAGGCTTGACCGTTGTCTGTCAGGTTCACTGGAGAAGTTTTTGATGACATTTAAAAACACGACGTATATAAATAAATAACTAGCTAATAGGTACTTACTTACATAAAAATATTACTATCATTAGTTAACTGTCCATCCTGTATAGGTACTTTTGTGCATCCAAAGTAACCAGTGGGCCAAAAAGTATATTTGTTGAAATAATATCGCATAAATCAGGCGGAATGCACTGCAAGGGTTTTAATGGAATTTGACATCGTGGTTGATTGCTTATATCTTGAGACAACATGTAGGATACTCTTAATTTCGGGAAAAGGAACGGTTCCTGCAAGATAACAAAAAAATACAGACCGCGCGAGGGAAGTGGCATAGACAACGACCAGATTAAAATACTATTTTTGTGATGTCTAGGCTAACAGCAAGTATGGGTGCTAAGCAGAGCAAGCGCTCGGTGGATATAAGCGGCAAGGAGGCCGAAGGTGCCGGGGAAGTAGCCGCGGCCGGCGCCGGCGGCGAGGGCCGCGTTGAGCAGCTGGCCGATGCCGACGCGCTCAAACCACAGCTCAATGGCGATGCGCACATCCACGAACAACCAACCGTTAGTACCTACAACAGGATATTTATATTTTTATTCCATAATTATAGAATTTAAGTTTTAACTTAGTTACCGATCCGGAATAATAAATACTGTACAGAGATGTCATAGCTATAAGTGCGAGAGAAAGAGCGCGACCCTACTCGCTCCCCACTATTGCTATTACTAACTTTTATAATATAATGATATCTTTGTATTAATGTTATATATTTCTAGAATTCTTTCAGATTAGGTATGTGTAAAGAATCAGTACTTATGATTGAATAAAACAAAACGCTTCCAGTAGGTATACTAGAAGCGCGTTTGTCTTTTTGTTTTAGATCATTGTTATAATGATCAACTTGCAAGGATTCACATAAACAATACGAGATTATGTTGGTTATTGGGATGATAACTACACAGTTATCGTCCCGATTATGAGGGATTGCTACTATGGCAGGCAACACTGACATCCAAAAGTACACACAAACATAAGTTATCAATAACTTGTAAACAAATAGTTTGTATTATAGCTAATTATTTAATTATAATAATTAGTATCATAAATATACAAACTGGTGCGATAAGGCATACAATTACTGGTATTAAGCTAATGTTTTCGCTCGATCGTTACTGTGTTATTAATACTTCACACACCCTAGTCGTTCAATGTGTAGGGGCTGACTGCTAAGCTGTTATTGATTTTTATACAACACGCAAAGACAGGAGGCAACGTGACTAGGGAAATGAAACACGTTCCGCCGATCAGTGCAAAGACACGTGCAAAAGTATCACATGTAATGTATTTATAAAAGTTAAATACCGTATTTAACTTCAGCCTCATACTCAAAGGCAACACAAATCTATGAGCCGTTTAATCTCTTAAAGCCATACGGGAATGACGTAAGAAATAGTGAAAAAGACTCGAATATTTTAGTAGCGTTTGAATATATTAGGCTGTTACAAAGATAAAAACAATGCAGTTCATTATTACAACACAAACAATACAATGTCAGATGGATTTACAGCTCATAGCGATTTCTACCACGGCAACCTTTCGATCGTCTTACATGAAATTATATCTTACTGTTTTAGGACAAAGAAAAGGAGCTTGATAGTGGTACTCCAGAAAACGAGAAGGATGCTACCACAGAGAAGGAAGGTAAACAACAGGAAGATGAAAACGAATCTGCACCCGTGACAAACGGAGAGAGCGAACAGAAGGCGGAGAACGGCGATTCCACGCCCGCCTCTGGAGATGCCAAGAAACCCAAAAAAGAAAAGGTGAGACTTCACACCCCTTTAGATGTGTATTGAACACCTTGTTTTTAGTTATTGACCATAGCAAACAATAATAAATAACACAGTATAATCTAACTTGCCATTTAGTTTAATTTACGCATGTGTGTGACCTATTTGATGTTATTAACAAAAGCATGTCGTGAACAGGTAAAGAAGAAATGGTCGCTCAGATCGATCAGTTTCAGCAGAAAAGATAAACCTAAACAAGAGAAAAAACAAAAAGAGGAAGAACCGAAAACAAATGGCGAACCCGAGAAAGTCCCAGAGGAGGTAAGTCTCTCGATATTATTATTACCAAAAATTGTTTATGGCTGTGCACTATTTTTCTTCCTCTACTTTAGCATTCATAGTGTGACATTACATTTATATCCTCATTATAATGCTCGTGAAGCAATTACTTTCTAATATCAAAGTATTCCATATCCGACATCAATTCGTATGCCATCTACGATTTCTAAGAGTACAATATTAATGAAGCGAACACCCGCCGAATTCTTTAGCGCAACAACAAAATTATCCGTCTTCGTATTAACTTGGCCTACTTATGTGCGGTCTACAATGTAACATGTTGTTCTCAGATGCGTACAATTTGTAGCCTTGGAAGTGACTTGAAATTAAAAGTGCGAAATTAATTTGAGAAGTCATTGGCCTCTATCGTACGTAACTTTTTTAGCACTTATGTGGAATGGTGTGCACGTGCTAGAACTGTTGCGTGCCCAACCTTAATATAACGACCAGAATTGTATGCTATAGCCATCATAAAATGTTTGATTAATTATTGCAAATGCAATTGGTTCCGATCCGACCTTGCGGTTAGAGCTACTAGAAACCAACGATTTCTATGACAAGTAACTATTGCGACGTAGTGCATTGCACCCAAACCGGCGCGTAGCGCGAGGAACAATGCTCATTATAATTCAAAGTGGTGCTATATCCGTGCTGCTATCCAATCGTGAGCCACCATCGTCGGCGGCGATATCGCACTATTACTGACACTTCATTCATTGATGAACCACGGTGTGACGTTAATTGTCCTTCTAATATACACCTTCGCGTTTCGTACTCAAATTGTTGTAATTGCTCGTTTGGACCAACAATTTTTTATTAGAGTTTTAATATCGCGTAAATGTAACCTTGTTATGATTCCACATGCGTTGATGTGCGGTCATTAGCACTCAGCCTCCCACATCGAGAGTTTCGACACATAAATAAACAATAAGTAGAAACATGCTTTTCTAGCGATCCATATTTTTTTACAACTAGAATTTGAAAATACTAAATAAATGTTGTATAAAAGATATCATTATTTGCTCAGATGGTATGAAAATATGTGCATACTATAAAATGGCATGATGGCGATGATGCAAAGACGACGGGCATTTGGAAACAAGTTTGTGGAGTGCAAAATAAAATTAGCAGTCCTTGGCAGGTTTCGCGACGACCCGTGGGCGAGTAGGCCCGAGGTCCGGACGGGTCGCGCGCCCGCGCCCGCCGACTCTGATACGATGGAGGTCGGCAAACTACTTTTACATCCACACCCTTGCTCCCTTGCGTGGCTTACCAAACAAGAGTAATGATCGCCGTCAATAAAACACTCCCAAATTATACCGTCCAAAGAGGCACAACCGCGCAACACTAAAAGTTCATAAGTTCGGGAATAAATTTGGAATGTAAATAATATTAGTAGGATCGTCTAAACATAATAATAATGATACTTGATAAAAATAAGTGACCTTCAACTTTTTGTTACGTACCTATATTGGTACTTGTCTAATGTACTAATGTACTAATGTCCTACTGAGGAAGCTTTGGCTGAAAATCAGCGCTGGAGGAGAATCCGTTCCCCACCAGCTCATGCTGAGCCAAACGCCTTTCGGCACAGCTCTTTCTTTACTTCAAAATAATTTAACTATCATTGTAAATACCTACTTGCTCTAAATGTAGTATTGAACATGTTTACTATTGATATGTATAGTGTAAATACATCTGAATTGATATTTGCCTTCCCCAGTCCATAGATTCTGAGAATTTAGGATATACAATTTCCAAACGTTACGGTCATATGCGCGGTCTCGTGCAATGCCGGGTTGATATTAAAAATATGTATAAAAACTTTGTAGTGAAGAGCGATTATTACTCTTTTATTAACAATTTCCGGAGGTACTTGTTTGTGTTTTAACAATTTAATGCGATAGGCGATAGGTTATGCTGCGTTGAATGAACAATGCGTCGTACGCCGGGTGCTCGTATGTAGGTATCAAAACGCTACTGGCAAAGGAAACACGAAGAGTATGGCTCAGATTGCATGTTTATTAAATGATGTAGGTAGCGACCACGGCGCGGCGGCGGTCCACGAAGGCCCATCCGTCGTATTTTCATAATACGACGTCTGAATAGTGCATTGGCATAACAAGGAAGGGCGCGGTTTCCTTTATTGACAGGTTTTGTGTGAAAAAGCCTGGGTGCACTACAATTCTAAAAATAATGTTATTTTATTTGGAGTCGGTGACAGTCCAAGTTCAAATAAAATCTCGTGTGAATACTCCTAACTATGTCCAGAATATAGAGCACCAACTCCAAATATTGAGAATTTTACACTACTTTTCACCCCTGAAAAGGAAATTGCGCGACATGTTTCTTTATTTTTTATATTTGGCGTAAACACACAAAAAAATATCATAGGCACCCTTAAATTTCCAACAATCGGCGGAATTCACCACTTTTGAATGCAACGAAACTTTGCATGCTTGTAGCAAATGAAAATGTCATCGGGAAGAAGGCTATCTATCCCCAAATCCGCTATGCCGTTATGTACATCCAAACCAGGTACAGGATACTTTAAATATCGGGAAAAGTAACGGTTTCCCCGGGATGGTCATAAAAACTAAAGTCCACGCAAACGACCGACGTCACGGGCACAGCTAGCTATCTCCAAATTTCCTGATTTCAATATACAGTTTTGGCATTTTACATCACATCCTAACGTTACATAGAGTTTTCTTAAACTGTTATTACTATTGTATTGCGCTAACAATCGGTGTTAAGAGGTCGTTCACCTCGTGATAGCAGACTTGTTTTATAACTTACTAGTGCATCTATACGGTAGGCAGCGCTATCTCCTGCGTTATTTATTGCTCATACAGATTACTCTCGTCTGCCGGTCACACGAAGCCAATTCATTCGTCGGAATAATCTCGCTATATTTATTTGTATTTTAGTTTTAAATATATCTTTACACTGGTCGTAGGTATATTGTATAAAACGCGAAATAATAATTATGTGTAGTAAACGAATATCGGGCAAATTAATTTTATTTCGATAATGATATTTAAGCGGAAAAAGGAACATCTTCAAGTCAGGAGTGGTGGTAAGCCTAGCTAAACTGGCCGCTATCCCAAGTGTTGTTAGGATATTTGTATATATTATGTTTACGTTTTGCGAAAATGCGCGTTGCAGAATTGTATGATGAATCGTTATTTGTTCTGGTCGTATGCAGCGCCATCTGTGTGATGGCGTAGTGTAAATGATTCTTGTAACAACGTTTAAGATGTCGCTACAATATCAATTTTATGAACTCTGGTTATGATGATACATACTGTATGTTGTATCTCGGTAGTTAAGGGGGAAATAATGATGGTTTCGTACATTTTCCCTCTGATCATACAAATGATAATCCTGTACCTGTTTTTTTAAACGATGCACTCAGTTTTATTAGCGGATCATATTGCCATTACAATAAACGGTACTCACACATTAGACAAACTTGTGCTAGATTTGTAATGTTTGTACGGTATTCCGATCCAAAAAAAAAGTATGGAAGTTACATGCATCCACACAATGCTATAATTAATGGAGAAGTGAACATTGACACGAACGGTGCTTTAAAGCGGAAAATCATTACCATAGTCAGGCAGATGTCCATTTTATTGTGTGGTGTTTTATGAGTCACATTTGGCGTCGCGCATTTTACCGTTATTGGCCGGATAAACCGACATCAAGCTCGCATACAGCTCAACTGCGCCTCCTAATCAAGTCATATTCCTAGTGGCATTAGGTACACTTTACAACTAAACAAACAAGACCGCTAGCTTTTGCTAGCTAGACACATTTGAAAACTTCCTTATTCGAACTAGGAACCTTAATAGTTTCGCCATGCTTGAATAGTCTATACGCTGTCGTGTACCCGAACATTATCAGTAACTTCTTTTATAATGATATCTTAAGAGCCAAGTTCAAGTTTGTCATGAGATGAGATTGATCGGGTCATTTCTTTATGTACGAAGTGTACGTTAATATTAATTGTTATTTGCTGGTGCGGTATTCGGATTAATTGTAATTTATTTAACTAATGTCAAAATTGTGACCACTGATGATTTATAATGATAATAATCGCGCACACGGTGCTGTCGGATATGAACCGTTAGCTTCGGGGGCTTACAACTGGAATCGAGTTTCACGAAAGTCAAGTAGAAAGCATAGTGCGCGTTCTATTGGTTGCGAAGGCTTTTTTTAATTCTTTTTATTAGTAACTTTGTTAATTCAAAGTAAATAAATATCGCTGTATAAACACACCAACTGTAGAGGGTCACGAACTTCCCGAACTTCGTCCCTTATATTATGGATACCATACAATGGTCTGGGAGCAATCCCAGTACCACTCAGACCAGGAAGTCTGTGTCTTGGGCATATTACGATGAGAGCATCCTATCTATATATAATACTAGCTGTTGCCCGCGACTTCGTCCGCGTGGTATTTAACAACGTCTCAACCGTTGGCAACAGCCTGCTCGCGTTCTGATCCCGCGGGACGCATTTCAGATTGTTGCTATCAAACTTTAAGCAGGCGCAGCGCTGCAACATTGGTTTTAATTTTTTTTCGAGAGATCCAATTTATTTTTTCTAAAATAAAAGTAGCCTAAGTTACTCCTTGTTACATCAGCTATCTGCCAGTGAAATTCCCGTCAAAATCGGTCCAGCCATTTCAGAGATTACCCGGAACAAACAGACAGACAGACAGACAAAAATTGTAAAAAATGTTGTTTCGGTATAGGTAACGTGTATACATCCAAATGCACTTAGTAAAAAGCGGTTATTTTAATATTACAAACAGACACTCCAATTTTATTTATATGTATAGATTATCTATTCGTTAGTATAGTATTCGTTTTACTATCAGGGTAAAACGATTAATACGGATTGTACCTAAGTAACTTGATTAATACAACACCGTCATGTTATATTGGAATTTTAATAATGTCATGTCACTAAAAGAATTAAACCTCTTACATTGTCTTTTTACAACTCAAAAAAACGATATTCATAATTTTACGTTAATTACTTCACACCACACACAATGAATCCAGATGTGCACAATGAAGTTTTTGAAAGTGTCTTTGCCGAGTACAAAAATATTTATCTTAGTCAATATACAACCTCCTCATAACAATTCCTCCGCCCAGTATTTTTTTTGAAATGTCTCTCGTTCGATATTTGACTCATGCCTGCTATAGATATTTCTTATACTAGCTGTTGCCCGCGACTTCGTCCGCGTGGTATTTAACAAAAACAACCGTTAACAACAGCCTGCTCGCCCATTCTGAGCCCGCGGGACGCATTGCAGGTTGCTATCAAACTTAATCAGGCGCTGCGCTGCAACATTGGTTTTAATTTTTTTTTCGTGAGATCTTATTTTTTTTTCTAAAATAAAAGTAGCCTAAGTTACTCCCTGTTACATTAGCTATCTGCCAGTGAAATTCCCGTCAAAATCGGTGCAGCCATTTCAGAGATTACCCGGAACAAACAGACAGACAGACAGACAGACAGACAGACAGACGGACAGACAGACAGACAGACAGACAAAAATTTTAAAAAATGTTGTTTCGGTATAGGTAACGTGTATACATCCAAATGCACTTAGTAAAAAGCGGTTATTTTAATATTACAAACAGACACTCCAATTTTATTTATATGTATAGATTAAAAGAGACAAAAATATTTGTTTTTGATTGTTTTGAACATACACTTGTATATGGTATGTACATACCACATTGGTACCGTCGCTATATAATCATTACTAGTTAGCTAGATGATCACGGTCTCGGGTCGTTGCACCTCGCCTCCCGACAATCGCTTTACAATTAAAATATAACAAGCGGCGCGTAGGTACTTATAGTGGCTATACTTACTAATAGATATCATACAGCCGCCGTGTATGGGTTGCGGTCTTTATATTTGACACCCCGTGACTAATAGCCGCATTCCATGACTATGTTTGTTAGTACTTATAAAGCAGACTTAAAATAACAATAAGTAACTATATTGTTACTATTTAAATCAGTTTAATAATGCCGTTATCGGAAGTTGACTAATGATAATGACATGATCCGTTATGAAGCCACGTTAAAATAGATGGTATTAGGTACTCTGTCAATTCAGGCATTTGAACTAGGTATTTATGGGAGCCGAGAGCAGTTCATGCCCTTATAAAATAATTGTCAAATTGGATTCGATAAATTGTACTTACCAATATTAAGCAGAGTTATACTAGTTGCGTATGTTTCTACCTCAGTAAACAAAGACGGCCTTGCATACTAGTATCGTTTTATTACTTGCCACAACCCTGCGGTTGCCTATCCCTTGAAACTGAAATACAATATTTAAAGCGTATTATCGAAGTTGTACATATTAAACAATATAATTTAATTATATAATACTTATACAATACAATTTTTCTATTAGAACTCGTGAAATCGCTTTTTAAAGTATGTTAGCAGCTATGGCAAATGCTAATTCCTTTTAAACACTAAACATGAAACAACACTAAACAGTATTTAAAATCCTAAAGTCATTGATTAACGGGTTAGCAGTGAGGCAGCCCTGCTCATAGTGCAATATAATATGCCTCTGATCATGATCATTGAAGGGTAACTGTTTAAAAATCATCGTCAATCTTCCGTTGCAAAAAAATACTATAAATTATATTGTGCATGTCGATCTCCCTTCAGTATCTCTGTAGATTTGTTGCGGGAACACCGCCGTTAGTGTCGCCATGGCGGATGATAAGGTATTGGCGTCATTGGTGTATCTGTGAATCCCTTACACGAGAGAGAACCTTTTTTTGTGTATTACTAAAATGCGTTTTATCTCAAACGCCAATTTTTAATTAACAATATTAATAATTGTTACTATCGTAGGGCCGCTGTTTATGCTATTAAACAAAATTTTCTTCTTCGTAGACGGCCGAAGTTGCCACTGAACCTACTGCAGAAGAAGTGACTGAAGTAGTCAAAGCTGAAAGTGAACCTAAAGAAGATAAAACTCCGGAAACACCTGTCACCGAACCCATCACGAACGGCAGCTCCACGCCCGAGTCAGCCATGACTGAAACTCCAGTTTTAGAAGAGCCTATCGCTACCAGTCCTGAAATTGATAGGCCAGAGCCCAAAGCCGAGATGGAACCAGAGCAGTTACCTGTTAATGGGTTATCCTTAGAAGAAACCGTCAAAGAAACCCCTGAAGTCGAAAAGGTTGAGGAGAGCAAACCCGAAGAACCCACCATGGAAGCTACAGAAATTGTACCTGATACCCCTGTCAAAAAAGAGGTTTGTGTTGATCAAATGCCTTTGATAGAACCCACGCCTCCACCACTCCCTGCGAATCCTCCCCCTTCGTCAGTGGCATCCTTCGCCGCCACCACTATGGCACCAGAACTGACCGACGCTTCGCTAGCTAACACCGCTGATACCGCAATTCCAACACTGTCCGCTGATTCGAATACTAATGATAAAATCATTGAATCCCCCCCTGAATCAAAACACGACTTACCTGGCACCCAATCTCTTGCCACTGAGCCCTGTCCTTTAGAAGAGATTAGTGAAGAAATTGCGATTCCTATAATTAAAAATAACAGTGTACAAGAGGGTAAAGAGATATTAGGTGAATCTGTTACTGTAGACGTTCCTAAGCAAGAAATAGACAATTTTAAATCTATAACTGAGGTAGCTAAAGAAACAGTTTTGGAAGAGGGTGTTGAAAAAGAAATTAATCTGGAAAGCTCTAATGTGCCCATTCCATTTGAAGTTACTGAAATATCTAAACAGACTGATGACGTACCAATCGTTACCGAAAGCATTGAATTGCCCGCGGTATCTGAGATTCTGGATTCAGATAACAACCCAAATGTTGAAAGTCTTGGCATACCTATTGCGCTGGATAATATTTCGGAACAGATCAAAGAGATCGCAACTGCCGTATCCGATGTTGAGGAAGACTTGCCACCTCCTCCTCCGCCGATAAGCGATAACGTTAGCTTAGGCACAAGTGAACCCGAAGGGAAGGCCGATGGCGACATGCAAGAATTGGTTCAAGGAACGAAGGAACTAATAATGAATGCAAATCATATCTCCGACGCCGACGAAACGACTATCGCCGCCGACAAGCATATCATCGATAACGACGATGCCGAACTAAACATAAAAAACCAACCGAAAGAACCTTCCATTATTTTGATGGAAAATAGCGAGTGTAACGGCAACATCGTAGATAAAAACGTGATTTTGAATGAGGAAATGACACAAGAGGAGAGTCTTAATGACATGATACCTAAAGAAAACGCAGACATAGAAAGCGAGAGGACGGCGCCGTCACCGGATAAGTCGTCGCCCACACCTCTGTCGGAAGCGCACGAGTCGGTCCCGGCGAGCGAGCCGCCGCGCCAGGCCAGCTGCGCCGAGCACGAGCCCGCCACGCCACAGGTGAATACCGTCCGGAAACTCTTGCTCTTGTAGTGGACTAGTACCGTAATGTATGAAGCGTTTGATACACCCCGTTAACAGTTCTCGTATTTAGTTTCATGTGCATTTATTTGCCAGCATGTGTGGACCGTCAATAACAGAAGATTCATAGGTGTGATCGTTCCAATGAATACGTTGAATTCAGCTAGCGGCTGCTCTCCTGTCCTCTCCCCCTTCCTTATAGCTTTGATTGTTATTGTAGTTATGTAACTAATTTGCAGGGCATGAAAATTAAAAATGCATTTTTAGTGTTAATCATTTGATATAATAAGTATAATTTTAGCTTCATTATAATTATGTGATACATAATTTAATGTTCATTCATACAAAATACTGTCATTCATTTCATTGTTTAAATTAAGATCTCTCTGTATCTGTCCATGTTGAGCTGTATTTTATATTTTCTTGACATAATGATTATTTAATTTGGACTACACTATGTGACTTTGAGTGGTATTTTTTATATGAACACAATGTTGAATTACTTAATGTGATAGTTTAAAACCAATAATTATAAATAGCCCTTCTAATGTCCCACTGTTTGCCACAAGCCTCCCGTCAATGCAAGTGGCAATGCTGCACTGCTGTCCACTCGCTGGGTCAAACCCATCAAATATTTAACTTTATTTAAATGACTTTTCGCATATTTCAGAGCCCTCTACCCGCAACTGACAAAATCGCTGATTTGATCCCTGAAATTCCAGCAATACCAGAAATCATAACTGAAACGGTATGTATAAAATGTTATTTTCAATAGACTTGAGATAATAATGGAATAACATGTATGATGACAATGTTGTTTTTTGTGTCCAGTTGCAGGAGACGACGACCGACGTGGCAGTGGCCAACTAGACACCACAGACACCCGCCAGACATCGTCCGCGATAATTAGCTGTGTCAAAAAATTCATGAGCCTTTAATTTATTTCCATTTAGGTGGCGTATTGTCGAACTAAGTTCGATCAATGATTTACATTGTCAATGATGTGGTTTTTAGTTGCTGATGTGACGTTTCATATAGAACGATTATACTATAAGTTTAGCGTGCTTTGCTTCTGTAAAATTAAGATTTTATACATTTTATTCGCTAGACTAGAATCGAGTTTTATAATTATATTACAATAACAAAGTTATATAGGCAGTATACGGTGCGATAAGTTGGTGCCATTATTACAGGGGTATTCGTTTGACGTCGTCGTGTGTCGCTCGCTCCTAAATTGATATTATTTTTCAGCATCTATTATTAAATAGTGATAATTTGATGATTGTACAAAATCTGAGTGTTATAAATTTTAGATATCTTTCTGAACTAAATGAAGAAGCGAAATAGTGTTTTACGTTGTTATAAAACATCCTGAGCCTGAGCAATGTTGATCTAGTACTTTACGAGACTTGTTTCGCAACACTAACAAGTCTAAACTATTTCTAAGTAGGAAGAAGGGGTTGGAGGAATTAGGTCGCAATTAAATATTCTTTATAATTTAGGTATGTCAAGGATTGGCTATAAGTTTGTGAGCGCCCCTGCAGCTCTGAAAATGATGTTTAAAAATAAAACTAAATAAAAAGGTTGTACTATTTTTACTGAACTGAAAATGTGTTCTTAATAATCTCAGATGATAAAAAAGGTGAAATTGCATTAATACTAGTTTGAATATCATTTATTTGCGGGCATCGAGGAAGTGTCCGGTAAGGGAACGGCTTGAGGCGTGTATACCGGCCGATACGGGATATGATGGTACTTCGGGATCATTAAAATATAACATGAAACATACTACATAATTATGTATATATAAGAATTCAGTTTTCACTAACGTATATACCATTGCTTACTTTCCTGTTAATTTTCAACTAGAAGTTTGAATTGCTTTGTAAATTGTTAATGATGAGGAGTATGTAATATGAATTTATAATTATTTCTCATTAGTGTATTTTATATCCACTATTTACTTATTTATAGTTGTATAAATTTAGCCCATCAGCAGCTCTCTGTAATGCAAGCATGAAATTTTGAAACTCAATTTGTAACTATATTGTGTATTGTAATCTCTCGGGATGTGTCGCTCCTATGTCTAGTGAGGTATCCAATGAGATCAAACAGCTAAGCATTTTAAGTGGAGTGGTGTATGATTGTTGTATGATCTAAATTCGAATGATTGAGAATGAATTTAAAATTGATATTCAGTGGCCAAGTTTGTGATTATATACAATTTATAAACATTTACAGACATTGGTTATATTGTATTACTTAGAATATAGTAGGTATGTGTACCGAGTAGAGAAGGCGGCGTGGCGCGGATGTCTGCCGTCCGTAGTGTTTCCACCTCGTTCTAACAATATGATTAGATGATTTTAAGGTTTGATATTACTATACAATATTGTCATTTTCTATGTAAATCCGTGTCTAGTAATTGAATGGTTTTGAATCATTTTTGTAATTTTATAAATTTTTATGAAATTCAATGTGACACAACTGCACGATTGGGAGGAGTACTCCTACTATATGAACACAAATGTGAGTGAGACATTCCATATCAAGTGCAAACTAGACTGTCAGGAAATTATTATTTCTAATGTTGCATGAAATGAAACTAATTCTCCAAGATTTCGATCTCGTACCTATTAAGAGCGTCCGTTATTAATTTACACGCATAGTTTTAGTCTCACCCTTATCACAAATCACAGAAAATATAGTTAATAGTATTGTGTTTAAGTACTGAGTATCCTAAAATGCGAGAATTCATACAATTCATTTGTATTTTACGATACAAAGTGGGTTACTATATATTTTACTTAACAAATATCAACATTTTTGAAAACCAAATAGGAAACATATAAGTTTTATAACACTGTAACTTCTCTTTTGTAAGATTTTCATTAAAATGGTAACCCAAACCATGACTGAGTTTTATGTATTTCAAAAAAGAACTTATTTGCTCATATTATTGCAATGTGGAATTTGTATGATAATTATAATAGTTAATTACGTTAATCCAATTATTGAAACTTAATGTTGATGTGTGAATGTCTCTAATCAATAAATTTTGAAAATACCGAGTTTTTATATTGCGCTCACTTCCATCTACATTTCGAAAGACTCAAACCTACAGTTAGAATGTTCGTCTGGCAATTATAAGATTATCATGCAGTTTCATCAAAATTCGTCCAGTAGTTTTCTAGTGATGTGCGAACAAGCTAAAAAATGGCGAATGTGAATACCGTATCGAAAAGTGAAATAATGATTATGAGCTTGTCCAGAAAGGCCGAATTCGCCGCGAGTATTACGCGCGACCGTTGCGTCCACAAGGTGCGTACTAACGCGCGATTCTATTTCGTCTATTAACAATTCCGTGTCAACATTTTGGCGCTCCATTTCCCTCGATACGTGCACTCGCTCTAGAGTTCGCGCGTTAACTGTACGCAACAAGGAGTCCCTAGTATCTCGACGACTCGACTCGCGCGCAATACGCGCGAGTCGAGTGTGGCGTAGTGCACGCGATTTACGCGCGTATTTTGAATTCGCGCGATGCTTGTGGACGCGATGTATTGATGTCTAGTACCTCAACTACGCGCGAATGAATTCGCACGATACGATTCGCGACGAATTCGCCCCTTCTGGACAAGGTCTTAATGTCTACTAGTTTTTTCGGTATACGGCTAGGTTAGTCTGTTAATTTATATCACCGCGAAAAATACATTTTTAAAGCAAAATTGTATCATGCATTTTGAACTTAATTTTGGTATAGCGTACATTAGAGAGAGCAAAACTGGGTTTCTTTCCGAGAATTCCCGCGACTAACGTTGGTGACGTAGAGAAAATTTTACAACCGTGTTACATGATGGAGGCCATGTTCAAATGCAGTTACAAATAAATAAACATTGCTTTCCTTCCCCTGTAGCACAAAGGACTATCATCAGGAACAGCTATTACACAGCTATCCTAGCGAACTTCCGTACCGGCTCAGAATCATAGTTATTCTGCTATTTGGGGCGTAGAAATATAATAAAAATCAGCCCACCCATTCTTGAGTTATAAGTGGTGTAACTTACTAAACTATTGAATACATATAGACTTGGACTTGAGGGTGTGTAAACATCAACAACAACATCAAAATCTATATGAAGTCAGGGAAATCCACAAGAAACCTGACCATCAGGCAGACAGTGATAGTGCCATCTATACATACATATAAATAAAATTGGAGTGTCTGTTTGTAATATTAAAATAACCGCTTTTTACTAAGTGTATTTGGATGTATACACGTTACCTATACCGAAACAATTTTTTTTACAATTTTTGTGTCTGTTCCGGCTAATCTCTGAAATGGCTGGACTGATTTTGACGGGACTTTTACTGGCAGATAGCTGATTTAACAAGGAGTAACTTAGGCTACTTTTATTTTAGAAAAAAAAATAGGATCTCACGAAAAAAAATTAAAACCAATGTTGCAGCGCTGCGCCTGATTCAGTTTGATAGCAACAACCTGCAATGCGTCCCGCGGGCTCAGAATGGGCGAGCAGGCTGTTGTCAACGGTTGTCTTTGTTAAATACCACGCGGACGAAGTCGCGGGCAACAGCTAGTTTGGCAATAAAACACTAGTTGTGGCTTCTAATGAAGTGTTCAACACATAGCGCTTACTGTTTAAGTATATAAAAACAGTATTTTTATAATAAAAAGACATGAGCTGCTTCTGTATGTAACCTATCTTTTTTTGGCATATTGTCATTTGACAATCTTGCAAACAATTTAATCAAACATGTTTTGATTCAACCTGAGACAGATTCCAGAACCTTAATTTAAATTACCAGAGTTTAATTATTAGCAAGTGTTATATTATTTCCTTCATCTTAATACACAAAGAAACAAGTCACTAAGTAATAATATTTTCTAAGCTATCAATTATTTTTAATAACATATCTTTTTTGATATCAAACATAGCTTTTTTACGCTCTCCACTATTATTTAATAGTGAAAATGTTAATTGTAGTAATGAATAATTATATGTTTTTAATTCACTTGTACCAAGTACACACTTCAGAAGCCAGTCAAAATCTTCTATTGTCTCTCCACAATTACTGTTGTAATGATTGAGTGCAGCACAAAGAAGTTCAGTCTTCTGTTCCTCCAATAATTTTAAGAAGTATTTTATTTTATCTTGCTCCCATGTCTTAGTTTTTATGATTAATTCTGAAATTTTGTTTACATCAAAATCACAGTCATAAATAATGGTTTTTACTTCTTGTTTAGCTTTTTCAAATATATCAGTTTGTATATATGTTGATGGTGACTGTTTTAAGTAATACAAATGGCTTAGAACTTCCTTTATGACCTGAAAATAAAGAAATATGATTTATCATAGTAACTTAGCAAAAATTGGCATGACACGATGAACTATATTGAAGTAATTCTACGTGTAAGTAAACGTAGTGGTTATTTTCTCTGGGCGTACTGTACTGCCCATACGTCCTAGGTATATTTATAATGAGCGCAATACGAGCCGCAGACATTGATTGTTTGGTGAACGTGAACCTGGAAGGCTGTGCTGCAGTGTAATGTTATTTTGTTTTAGATCACGTGGTAGATTAAACTAATGTACTTACACACTGAAATGTCTCAAATGATTCATTTTGAAATACATTATCCATTTTTATATGTGCACATTTAATGTAAGGTCCTACTTGTTACTGTATATTAATTTCAGAAGTTATCAAAGAGCTGAGTACGACTTGCGCAGGTGCAGCAAGATAGAAGATTTTTGATATAATTCCTAAAGAAAAAGTTGATTGAAATATAAACGAAAGCTATCTAATCTAAAACTAAGCAAGAATATACTCTGTGATTTGACTTGACAAGACAAGCCCAGAACAAAATATATTTGATTTGTATTGGCATCACCCACCATAGGTATTATGCCATTGTCATTGATAATAAATATGATATTATTAAAATAGTCGCGAAACGCAATACCCCATAAAAACCGTTCGAAAGGGATTTTCATATTACAACTATGTCTTTCATACACAGAATACGTTTGTTTTCTTAGATTTAGATTAAAAACCCATGAAACCCCTTCATAAGGGAATGTTACTTACGTTATTAGGCCAGGCGTACATTGGGTAGGTAAGTAAAATATGGAGAAACCCCATGAATATGCATCCATAAGGGGCTGCATGAATAGACATCCTCTTGACGACTTGTCCAGGCCCTGATTGAAACCAAGCCTATTTATGTAGTACATGCGAATTCCGTCCTTATGTAAACGCGAATTCGTAATTACTACGTACATAAATCGGCGATATTTGGCATATTATATCGACTCTGGGGATCGATACTGTAGGTAGAAAGATATAAAACAAATGGTAATGTGGTGGTGTGGTATAGGCTCATCCGTACGCGCCGCACCATCAGTTACGATCTTGTATTTCCAGGCAGAATTAACTGCCTTGCAATTTTATATTTTAACTGAATCAGACTCATTAGAATATTGAGGCGACATACGGAGTGAGCTACAAGTGCAGTGCATCTCTAGCATGTTAATTAACATGAATGCACGCGCGGCGTTAAATTACTCACGTATATAAAAAAAAAGATGTTCAGAACTTTTTAGTATATGCCAGAACATTTTCTAGGCAAAAGGTTTGATGTACTAACATTTACCACCAATTGAACAATTACCTTCACTAAACTTTACTTTTCTAGTGGCAACACGTTACGTCTGAACTTTTAGACCAAAGAGTATTGTTTTAGTCTGTGAAATCAAATGAAATTATGTCATTAAACATTTTTATTTCTAATAAACATTGCTCAAACAAAGGCTCTCTTAAATTACTCAATAGGCACAAAAGTGAGGAATAACGACATACTTAATTCTAAAACATGACTTTTTGTAATTGGGCATATTTTCACAAAAAAATGTAGGTTCACAGAAACATTATGTACATTGTATAGATTGTGCATGGCTAATGGATGTCGTCAGATATTCTATTTCATATAGCTACCTATGAAGTTACTTGTATATGCAGTGGGCGGGAGGTAATATCATCTGTAATGCTTATTCCTCTGACAAAAAGATGCAGGATCTATGATTAAAATGACGAACATAGGACAGATAACGTTCCAAAAATATCCTACCACTATCTATACCTCTACCTATCTCAGTTTCTTAGCGAGCAGCATAGAGCAAGGTTTCCTGTTCGAAATACCAAATTATCTGTAAAATATTTAAAAATTTAGCTTGAGGTTGTTGTCCCGAGAAGTAAATTTATTTGAGATAAATTCGTATTTTTAGTACCTACCTATTTATAAATTGTGAATAAAAGTTTGTAATGTGAAAATGTCAGTAGAATTAAACGTAAAATTCTTACTATCTGGTAACCTGAGCTAGCGGCCGAGAGGACCACGTGTGGTTTGCCAAATGTCAAGTTGTTAGGGTAGTTTAAAAACGGATATAACATAAATGGAATAAAACTATTATGATTTTGGGGGCTCATTTAAATAGATATATACATATTAGGTGCTTGTTTTAGCACAAATCCCCCTCCTGCCAAGGGTGTGTTAAATTATTATTTTGCTTCCTAGTTTATCAAAGCCGCGATGACGCGGTGGCGCCTCCTATGCCAAAGTATAATGTAACTGTCTCAATTTATTGTGATAACAAAGTTGGCCATGGGCACAATGAATAAAACTTGGGCCCACGTATGCATGCATTGAATATTCCTAATAATCATTTAAGCGACGAACTACTATCACAATAGTAGTTGTATTATTGGGTTTTAAGTATTTTAAGTATATTATATATATTGGTGAACTTTTAACATAGGGCAACCTTGAAGCAACATAATATTATAAAATTGTATTACAAGACTTAAAAGCTATTACGCACACATTTTGTAATCGAGTTATAATTAATTACATAATAAAAAAATATACAGTTTATGCAGGTGTGTTGTTTGTAGGAATATTGAGTTTGTGTAACAAGTGATGTTACTAATAGTTCTTTGTACAAGGTATTTTATATTACTTACATAATATCTTACCACCGAATTTATAGAAGTTCTATAACTTTTACAAACGTCATATAGCTAGTACAGAGCATAAGTCTTGTCTTGCAGTGCGCAGTTCTATATGACGTTTGATAAAGTTATTAAACGTCTATAAATTCGAAGGATTATGTATTTATAATGTATATCTCTATTTACATAGGATAAAAAATGAATAAGTTTCATCGTAAAACATAAATAAAACAATTATTAAATAAATATATAATAAGTTACAGAGAGTATGTGGTAACTTGTCTAATCTCCATAAGTCTAACAGCTTGTGTTAATATTGCTAGTTGTTGCTGTCGCCGTATAGGTACTAAGCACTATATTTATCAATGAATCAATGTTTCACAAGTGGCAGCAATTCTGGACACGGGAGATTACGTATTTCTGGAATAACTTTAAGTAACGGTTGCAACTTGGAGCCGAAAAATTGATTCAGTGGTGTTCATAGGGCTTCGCTGGTTGTATGAACTTATAGAACAATCAAAGGCATCAATATCAATGTGCAGTGCACCATCCCGTCTAAGGACTGTATTCCAAATCAGTTTAAGCGATGAGGCGGTGGATCGGTCAATAAATGTATATTGTCTTCATCAGGATATTAAATTATGTCTATCCTTGTAGACGTTTAAAAATGATTAGAAATACAGTAGGTGTAGTATGTACCCGTAATCAGCGTTTTATGAAAGAATGAAACTTGCTCACGCTACTTGACATTATGCAATATAGTATGCTACATGTATATGTATCTATTTATGACATATATTGATTCTTTGCGACTTGGCGGTATAGCAACAAACCGTAGGCACCTCTTTTAGCTGACTACGCAACAACTAGCGCGATGACAATATATCAAAGCTGTTACAGAACCAACTGAGGATTAAGGGTGATATTACATACCTATTTATATAATAATATAATATCTCCCTAATAAAAAAATAATACTTATATAGTATGTAGTATATACAGCAAGGTAGTTAGCGTGCCTATCGTTTAGTTAAGACAGACGTGATAAAAACAGCGATGTAAATGTATATTACCCAAAATAAATCAGCATGTGTTCAATAATAAATTGATTTAGGTAATATATACCTAAATCAATTTATATATATATATATATTTATTAAACTGAAACGATTTTTTAGTTAATACTAATATAACAGCGATAATAAAGTAATAGACACTAAACGAAAAAAATACACACATGTTTTTTTTTTGGCAAATTACAGCTTACGAATAGTGTGAAATTCCATAAAAAATATATTAAAATCTAAAAATCATACTTGTTTTCTTGATTACGATAACGACAAATACTGCGCGTGACATCACACACAAGTTAAAAATGACCAAACTTCGCTGAAGATAACACTATCTTTGGTGAAGTTAATCCCGATGATTCTCCTCTGACGTTTTAGTAGGATTTTTCTAAATGAAAACAAGTAAAGATATTTTAAAAGAAAATATCAATTTAAGTTTAAATTGTACATAAACTAAAAAAGCAATCAGGCTTTTTTCAGGCAAAATAAAACCAAATCTGTAAATAAAACAAGGCAAAAATGTGTCTACTACCGTATTACGTTTCATTGGAATTATGGTATAACGCAGCTAAGTATATTATGATCCATCCCTCCTTTCGCTGTTTCTATACAGTTTCAGTACAGACTGATATCTAATTTACTATTGTGGCGATAGTTTTGTAACAGTATACGCCTATACGCTTTATATCACTCATTCCTATTGAATGAAAATAACAAATTGTTCCAAGCCAAGGGCTTTGCATTGAATGGTGCCGATAACTGTATGTACGAAAATTCTTCGACGTGTTTCTATTTTGTAAAAAATCTAAGTTAACACAGACTTGTTAGAATATTCAGACAGCACGCGGCGGGCGCTACAAGTGAAGCCTAAGAAGCTCTGGTCTAGCATGTAAACACACCCACTCACGCACACTATAAAACAACATGTCCAGAACTTCTTAGTCTATGCAAATAGTTTTGTATGTGGTAACATATACCACTACCAATGCATTGGAAAAGTGGCTGCCCTTTGTCGCAACGTTACTTCTGAACTTCTAAATAAGTCTGTGTATGTTAAGTACTCTTAATATCCAAAAATGCAGCAAACTATTTATAATTAATTACTACTTATAAAAAACGTTCATAAAAATCTCACCCTGTCACATCTTAAGTACTATTCAAACTTAAGTATTACTCGTTCTATTTGTTACTGTGATGCTTATAAATGCTTTATTGAATGTTATTTTGTTTAAACTGAAAAAATATAAAATTACAAAAATGTTGGAGGTGAAATGCTAGTGACCAAACCATAACATGAACGTATTGAATTATTTGCTTTTACGTTCATAGCCGTAGTGTGGGACCTGTCTTCTACAGAGTTGAGCACGATCAAATGCATTTAAAATAGCATGTAAATATACGTAATTCGAGTGAATAATTTGTTACGTGTGAAGGTTCATAATTTTATAAATAAAATTATTGCAATAGACAAATTGTATCTTATATTATTTGGCGGACTATAAATTAGAAGCTTCCGCACTGTGCACTTACTTTATCCGTAGATATGTTGACTTGTACTATTATCATTGGAATATGGTTCTTAAATTCAAGAAACAAAGTGTTCAGTTGCAACAATTTTTTTATAAAAATAATGCTTTGAACACATAACGAATTAATTATAAAGTAGAATGCAGAAAGAATATACCTTCACTGCACTAAGTACTGTATCAAGTTTCAGTGACGACTTTTTTTTCTAATTAATGTTTAATTAACTAGCCCGGCGTCTTTAGCCATGCTGTAGAATATAGAATTCTTATCTTTTAGCAGTTGTTCCGGCGGCGCGTACTCGACGAGTTGACCTTTATCCAGGACCATGACTTTGGTGGAGTCCATGATGGTGTTCAGCCGGTGGGCGATGGTGAGCACCGTGCACGACGCGAACTCAGAGCGGATGGTTTTCTGTGAGCAGAGCGCGGGATGAATGAGTGAGCCGAGTCGGTGGCGATGATGTATCAAGTACCTAACCTATCGGCGGTGGCCTCGTCCAGCACCAGCAGCGGCGTCTTGCGCAGCAGCTAGAGAGAGAGCGAGCGGGTGCTGGCGGGCGGCAGACACTCACCTGGATGAGCTCGTCGGTCTCCAGGTCCACGGCGGCGGTGGCCTCGTCCAGCACCAGCAGCGGCGTCTTGCGCAGCAGCTAGAGAGAGAGCGAGCGGGTGCTGGCGGGCGGCAGACACTCACCTGGATGAGCTCGTCGGTCTCCAGGTCCACGGCGGCGGTGGCCTCGTCCAGCACCAGCAGCGGCGTCTTGCGCAGCAGCTAGAGAGAGAGCGAGCGGGTGCTGGCGGGCGGCAGACACTCACCTGGATGAGCTCGTCGGTCTCCAGGTCCACGGCGGCGGTGGCCTCGTCCAGCACCAGCAGCGGCGTCTTGCGCAGCAGCTAGAGAGAGAGCGAGCGGGTGCTGGCGGGCGGCAGACACTCACCTGGATGAGCTCGTCGGTCTCCAGGTCCACGGCGGCGGTGGCCTCGTCCAGCACCAGCAGCGGCGTCTTGCGCAGCAGCGCGCGCGCCAGGCACACGAGCTGGCGCTGTCCCACCGACAGGTTCTCGCCGCCCTCCGCCACCTCGTGCAGCAGCCCCGCCTCCAGCCCTGCAAGTGGTGCGGCGGGTTGAGCGCGGGTCGCGTCGCGCTCGCTCGCTCGCTCGCTCGCCCGCGCTCGCGCCGCCACTCACCCTGCACGTACGGCTTGAGGTGCGCGTGCTCGAGCGCGCGCCACACGTCGTCGTCGGAGTAGGCCTCGAAGGGGTCGAGGTTCATGCGCAGCGTGCCGGAGAACAGCACGGGGTCCTGCGGGATGATGGTGATGCGCGAGCGCAGCTGGTGCAGGCCGAGCGCGGCCACGTCCAGCCCGTCCACCAGGATGCGGCCCGCCGCGGCCTCCACGATGCGGAAGAGGCCGAGCGTGAGCGTGGACTTGCCGGCGCCGGTGCGGCCCACGATGCCGAGCTTGTCGCGCGGCGCCACGGCGCACGTGATGCCGCGCAGCGCGGGCTCGGCGCCGGGCCGGTACGCCAGCGTGAGCCCCTCCAGCTGCAGCGCGCCCGTCTCCGGCCACGACGCGCCCGGGCCCTGCGGCAGGTTCCACGCCGCTTCCTGCGATACCACCACACCACGGTTAGTCCCTCCTTCTTCTCTTTCGATAACTCCGGATGTCCGCACCAACGACTCACCTGTTCAGTATCAGCGTACTCCTTAATGCGCTCCACAGCCACAATGTTAGTCTCCACTTCCGAGGTCATCCGAACTAACCAGTTCAGGGTTTGCGTTATCTATAAAAAAATGTGAAATAAGCTTTATTCGACTAGTCTCTATATTACATACATTTTATGGAACTTCAAATTGCATTACCTGTAACGCGTAACTGACTGAGAGCCCCACCAGGCCAGCGCTGATATTGTCCCTGTTGCGCACCGCGAACATGGCAGAGAAGAATATAATCAAGTTCCCGATCATCTCGAGCCGGATGGCGAGCCACCTGTTCGCGATGCAGCTCGGGTAGTAGCACGACTGGTTGTGGTCGACGCCTCGCTCCGACTCCTCGATGAACCTTGTGTACAATACTTTGATTAGCATGTTGAACATTAAATGAAAACAAACCGTATATAAAAAAAAAAATTACAATGTACAATACTTTTATTTAACTTGTTATATATAATTATAACGAAATAAAATAACTATTTATTTTTTATTTGTTTTTACAAATAAAAATATCTTTCTTTACAGCTGTATATAGGTTATTCGAAAAAAATCTCTACCACCCTTCACTCTATTCTCATAAACAAAAATTCGTTAAAGATTATTTATTCCGCGGTGCCCTTCATATGTAGAGTAGAAAAGTAACTAACTAGTGTAGATACAAACCTGTCGGAAACTCCATAAGCGCGTATTGTGCTGGCGCCCGTGATACTCTCTCCGAAATGCGAATAGATTGGCGAACGCGACACTGATTCAAGGCGCTTCAGCTGGCGGGACGTCGCGACGTAGAACCGTTGGATGATATAGTAAATGAATCCAATTGGCAGAATCAAGGCCATGAATATCGGCGTCGAATAACTTATTACGAACAACGTGCCCAATACCTTAAATTTTGAAAAAAGAACACCATTACAAGTCACGTTTTTTTTAAATGTTCGATATACGACACTTTTTGAACGGATTTAGTCGCAGGTATAGCACCCTACCCTATTAAATAAATAAAATATTTCAAAATGGACACATTATGAATTTATCCCTAAATATTCTTAAAACCTTCTTCGGGATCAGTTTACAAATGTTATAGCATTCAGATATTTGGCCACATATTTTATTTTTAAATGAAGCAATGAAATAAACGTGTACGGACAGATAAAACAACACAAAAAAATCAATATTTTGCCCATTTCTAAAACTTTGCAAGTGATAAATTAAGCAAGTATGGGATGAAGTTATTCCAAAAATGAAATACAAAAACACAAAGCATTCACAACTTAGGAGTTTTTTTTAAAACCAGGTCTCTTGCGCGCGTTTTTCTCTGCAGACCACATAAACTATTTCAACACCTTTCCCCGCCGGGGTAAAGAGCGGTAGGGTACAACCACCTGTTGTATCTAAATTAAATGTTTTGTATGTGTTTTTTAATGAATGTTTAAAAAAAGCGCGCATAAGATAGTTGTAAAGTGCATTTTATGATAAAAAATGATACATCAAATTTGTACACATTCCCTATACAAGATATTGGTCTTGTTCCGGCTTCCATAACAAAAACATAACACGACGAAGCACAAATAGAGAAAAATAATACAAGAAACCCATGATAATGAATAACCATATAATATCCGTGAGAATTATATAGTTCGCTGAGACGAAATTACCTCAAAGACGCACCACATGAAGTCTGAGATCTGAGAAGGAAGTGTCGTGTCTAAGACTTCCACGTCTTTAGAAAATCTAGAGAGTACCCTGCCCACGGGCGTCACCTCGAAGAATTGCAACGGTGCCTTTAACACATGCTTCAACAACATCTCGTGCAGCAACCGCGCCGCCTTCCAACATGCCAAATATGGCATTAAGTCGGCGAAAATCGATCCTATTGCTGCAACAACGTCCACGGAAGACCATTTTAGTACCTAACAGAACGCCAAGCACTGGCGCTAACGGGGAACAATAATAATGAATACATTGTTTACGATACGATTCAAACAATAGCTGTTAGGAATATAAAAAGTATAGAGAAAACTACGTTGGTGATCGACATAGATGCAGTGCAATCGTGGAGAATTTGATAGTGATGGCTATGGTCTATCTATCTATCTATACTAGATCTATCACATGCAAGGAGTTCAGGACGTAAGCATAAAACTATTTTTTTTATTAAAGTTAAGGCGTAAATAAAAAACATAAAGCTCTAGAGACGATTGTTAGTTATATTATTTTTTACCGGTATTTATAAACTGATCCCTCATATGTTTGGTATTCGAAATTCGTAATATAATAAGTATTAAAAATCCTAAAGCGATTCACGTAGCACGAAGTATACAGTTGGTCAACTGTCATAGTTCCGATATCTACATAAGTGTTTCGCTAAATATTGAAATAGTTTGAATACACAAACTTAGCTAATCACGAACCAAAAGGTTCTAATCTCAGAGTCTACATGTGCATTTGTTTCAAGGACGATTGAAAACAATTTGTCCGAGTCGAACCGCCGTGTCACCCGACACGGAGGCTGACACAACGCGTTCGGTGTGAAGCGGCGCATACCGAAACGAAGCAGGAGGTCCAGCCCCTGAGCGTCATCGGCAGAACATTGTCGAGCACGTCCACGTCCTTGCTGAAGCGGTTGAGCACGCGGCCGACGGGCGTGCAGTCGAAGAAGCCGATGGTGGGCGCGCGCAGCACGCCGCCCAGCAGCGCCGCGTGCAGCGAGCGCGCCGCCGCCAGCGTGCCCAGGTACAGCGCCAGCGACGACACCGATACCGACAACACTGCGCACCGCGCACCACGCACGCTACACTCGCCACTCCACGCGCCCGACCCGGCCACCACTCCCACTCACGACCCACGCCCAAAACACATCTGAGGCGCGATAGAGAACTGTGGCGTACGTATTGTATACGTTGAGCTTCTACAGCACATGCGGTTACTGAGGTATTTATGGGATTTACAAATTGTTTGGCCCCATGCGACACATATGTGTTTTTGGCGTTATTATCGATCGAATGAAATAGCTACTGCGAATGATCTGTTTATGCGTGTCGGGGACTGAATAGGATCAGTTTTACAGTCACGTGAATCGTCCCCGCCGTGTGAAATAAGTACATTAATTATCGCGAGCGGTCTAAGCTAAAATAATGTACGTACACTTTATGTGTAGATACTGTCAATTTTATAAGTCTACTTATAAAAAAATCGAATGCGTTTCGTTTAATTAGTTTTAATTAAACCCACGCAAACAAACGCAAGACGAATAAACGTTTCATTATCGCAATGTGTTGCAAGATTCAATCATAAATAGTGACAATTTAATAGTATGTATATAGATTTTCATCTCTTTCTTTTTTTTAGCTACTTTTTTTATTTATTTCCTGGACATCATTAAAGTAAGCCCGAAAAGTTGGATATATTCAAATCTGGCAGCACTGGGGTGTAGGTGGAAATGTGGACGGGTTGTATTATGCCGAATTGAGTTTTAAAATAATTATGGTTTAGTTCACTTTATTATAACCATCGAACGTTGAAAATTAAAAATATTGGTAACCAATCATGGCTAAATGTGTGGCCACATAAAATAAAGGTATAAAATATTCTTATGAAATATTCTTAGTGGACATTTACCACTAGTTAATAATTGTAGCCATATGTGTAAAGCCATAATTAGTTACACAAATATCAAATTGTTCTGCATGCTGCACGTCCAAATATTAATAACATGTAGAAGTAGCTATAAATATCATTCAATACGCGCTCGCGGCATGAAGGAAAAGCAACATTTATATGTTCATTTAGTTCAAAATAATTTAAAATAAACTGACATGCATTTTTTAGAATATAAATATGAGAAAGAGGAGACTACTTACTGAAATATAACTGGTATACCCAATACAAAAGTCACGCAATCTTTAATATAATTCATATTACTTTTATATATTATTTTATTGAAAAAAAAGTGAGTTTTGTTCATACTGCTAATATTATAATTTAAGTTTTCAGTGTTCAGACCACATACGATTATTTTCATATCAATATAAATGTTCCTTTTGGTATTGTTTTAGGCCTGTACATATATTACTAAAGCATATTTTACGATTGCCAACAGTTACATAATTTATAAACAATTCGAAATATGAAAGTAATACAGATGCTTAGTTTTAAATCCGTAAAACGAAAACATTCAAGAACCACAGGGACGTGACGTCACCGTCATAAGTCAGCACGTGTGCGACATAGAACGCGACTCCACTCTCCTCTCCAACACGATTTCTTTGACAAACATACAATGGCGAATATCTGTCATATTATCTAAGCACTAAATATTTTTCAACACTCTTTCACTGCCAGTCATAACAAAAACAAATGCAAATCCAATAATCGTCCACTATCCAATTATTTGATTTTTCTCATTGTATTTACGGCACTCTATAATTGCTGTTACAATAATATTTTAGATACAAGTCATAGACAATATTGCTGGAACGTGTGACTATTGTATTGATATAAATACTTCAACTATATCAGATTGTAATAGAAAGTCCATGCACTTGATATATGTAATATTTTGTATTATTAAAATATTCCTACTATAACCATGCAATGGATTAAATTGAATATATCGATATAATTATAAAATAGGTAAATAAAAAAATATAGAAAATTAAAAGTAAAAAATGTATTCATTTTTATGTTGCATAATGGCATCAACTATTGTATCAGAAAATTATTTATAATATTTAAGGCCTTATCCAACAGGCGTACAAAATATTGGACTTAAATATACGCAGATTGGCGCACATTGGCCAAATTTTTATTTTTTACGTATAGTTTACAAGAGTCAGATAAGTGATTTGTACAAATAATAAGCGCCAGTGGGGTAAGGCATCTAATAGAGATTTTAGAATAGGGAATATAATTGATGTTATCCATATCCATAAAAGCTAAATATTAATTTGTAATATATATTAATAGGCAGAAAAATATTGTCTTTCATAATAATTGATTTCCGCTAATGATGGCTAGATAATATAACGGGACTCGATGATAACTATTAAAAGTTAAATATCACAATTAGATGTGTCAGTATTTTAAATGAAAATATCAAGATTTCTTTTATACAGGATGTAATGAGCATGGTAACGAAAACTTTGGGTAAATGTAACACTTAATGCATCTAATAAAATTATAGAAATAATTTATGTCGAATAACAAATGTAGTAATTTTTGAGCACGCAATGTATCGTAAACACGCAATCACAACACAAAGCTCCGCATGATACCCTACTCGTGGCTGTGACGAGTGCGCTCGAGCGTAAAGCGTTTTAATTTACATTGCAGTTCTAGGTCTAAACTAGAACTTGTGTTATTTTGATTTAAAAACACGTTTACAAACGTGAAGAAATCTATTACAATAGATTTCTACTATAATTCCATGACAAATTCAATTTAAAAAACTGAAAAATATGCGTATATTCATGGAAAGTTCGAAGGAAAATTCCAACTCTGGGGGTCCAGAATCATGACCCAAATCCATGGTATCAGTTTTGTTTACTAAGCCACTTACACCCTTAAAACTAACATTATACCCTTGTATAATGTTAGTTTTAATCAATTACCGAATGAATAATTGGATAATATGAAATGTTACCTTGTCCGATGCCGAAGCCGCCGTATACGCCGAGGTACATGTCGCGCCTCTGTGTGTCCACTGTACCGTTCACGATCTATACGAAAACGGCACATTACAATAGGATTGTTGACTATTTTATTCAACCATAATTATTAATAATTTGATTTACGATTACCTACTTTATTTCAAGAACTATAAATGGCAAAATTACAGTTATTTAATGTTTCCGAAGAGAAAAAGCGCAGTCGGCTGTATGACAGAGAAATGTGCTACCTCACTCTAACTAAATGAGTTCCAGTAATAGTCCTAGCTACCCTATCAGGCACCATTTACACATAAAACCGGAAAAATAAAGGGTTTCCTTATTGTTACCATATTCTCGTCGTTGGACCACTCGATGAGCCAGTAGTTGGAGCCCAGTTGGAACACCTGTAGCACCAGGTTCATCAGCAAAGTGACCACCGAAGCAAGCACTCCCACGCTCTTCAGGTAATGTTTGTACACGCTCCATTTGACCTGACAACGACAACACAGCCGTCATTATACAGTGTGCACCTGGATAATGTGCACAAATGAAAATGGGCGAATCTATACCACAAATAGACCTCACCAATTTAAAAAAATAATAATATCGTTTTTCATTTATTATGAACTAAAACTAGACCTCGTGGTATTAAAAAAATGTGACTTGAATGTTGTGTTTGAAAATTATTTTTATTATTGATTGTTAATTCAGTTTATCCAGTATTTTCAAACTTACACTTCCAGTTTCGGTTTTTTCAGTCTCTATAAGTTTATTGTTCTCCTTCATCTCGGACGCTGTGGGGCCATCCGGCGTCTTCCTCTTCACGCTGCCGGCACGTTCGCCTGAATATTACATAACACGTGTTGTAATTTATTAAGGGGACAACATTTGAGAAAACTCACGAGTTACGATGAATGATTTCGTGAATTTATTTAAAAAAAAGTAAACAATTAATGTTGGTTAAGACGTTAGATTCACAATCCCCGTAATACCCTTTATGGAAATAGAGAATAGATGAATTACATACGTAATTGGACGACTTAAAAACCATAAAACATTGTGTCAATATGGACAATGAACGCATCGAGCCGTATGTTGATAAATAAGTATGACTGTCGATGAAGGAATAGCTAAGTTACATCCGATAACTGATTGGTTGTAATGTTTTCTTAGTGTTGTGCGTTACTTGAGACTATTGTGTATAGTGACACAATACACTCACGTTACACAAAACACTAGCATAGCTCGAAAACTCCCGTAAGTGCGAGCGAGATGTCCATTACCGTACATCATATTATAATGAGAAAAAAAATTAATATTATTCTTGACTCATTTACACGAATTGATCTAGTACCAAATTAGTTTTCTTAGTGTTGTGTAACCCTGTACTTGGGCACTAGATGATAAAAATACTACATATGCTTGTGTGTGAGTGTGTGTGTGTGTGGATACACGTGTGTCAGTGTGTGTGTGTGTATTATTACCTGCTGCCATTTGATCAGATTCGGATGCACTCTCAGAGAGCGAACGAGCTCTTTGCAACTTGTTTTGGAACTCGGTGCCGAGTTTACTCTCAAGATCTTGTTTGATTTCATCCAATTCTGAAAGAAAATAAAATAATTTTAATAAAGAGGTATACATCAGATCGTGGAGTGTATGTTATATTCGGTAGCCGGTAGTAATAAATCAGGGCTTAATAAATACTGTTGTATCATTTAACGCATTCATAATATATCAGTTTCCAACGAAAATGAAACGTGTTCCACGAAAGGATAGCTCTTGATGAGCACGATATTCCTAATACAGGATGTCACATCGAGATCGCTCAGTATGGGGACCTCCAAAACTATAAGATATACAAATATATGTTCTAAGGAACCATGTCGTCGATTTTAGAGATAAGGAAAACTGCATTCATAGATTATCAAAACAAACCCAGTGATTTTGAATAGTAAACTATTCAACGTTATTTCATTGCGATATTGATTGTGTAGGTTTTAAGGAATAAAAGTTGCTATAAAACCTTGTGTCTAAAATGAAAAGAAAGTCAATCATTACCCAAACGAGTTAATTACTACTTGAGATAATGGCTGTTATTTTGAATATTAAGGTACTGAAATATATAAAATAGTACAGCATTTTCATTTCATTTTGGACACAAGGTTTCATATATTTTTTTACTTCTTACAATCTAAACAATCGTCGCAACAAATGTTGCATTAAAATTACGGTAATTTATTTTTCTTTAAAATGATCGGGTTCTATTCCCGATTAATGTATTAGACTTTTTAGAAATCTAAAAAACAGTTTTTCTTATCTCTAAAATCGACGAAATCGTGCCTATTTATATTTTTATATCTTTTATAGTTTAGGAGCACCCTATACTGAACCATCTTCACGTTACACCCTACAAAGTTGTTATGATTGACAACGAAATAGTGTTATAATTTCCCGCGTGAATGCACAATAGCCGTTAAAAAAAAATTGGAACACCATTTGAAAATGCAGCTTATCATGCTAACTATTATATAAAGGCTAGGGATGAAGATCATGATAGTTTCCAATTCGTGTATTTCTCGTACCCTCAGGTGACGTCCGTTCAGCATCGCTGAGATGGTGCAGCAGGAACTCGGCGAAGGCACCCTTCTTGTCGAGCAGCTCGTGGTAGGAGCCGGCCTCGGACACAGCGCCGCCGCGCAGCACCAGCACCAGGTCCGCGCGCGCCAGCCACGACACGCCGTGCGTCACCCACACGCGCGTCTTGTGCCGCAGCAGCCCCGCCGGGCCCAGCACCTGCAATTGTACAACTAGAAACATCGGCTCCGCGCGCGCCAGCCACGACACGCCGTGCGTCACCCACACGCTCGTCTTGTGCCGCAGCAGCCCCGCCGGGCCCAGCACCTGCAATTGTACAACTAGAAACATCGGCTCCGCGCGCGCCAGCCACGACACGCCGTGCGTCACCCACACGCTCGTCTTGTGCCGCAGCAGCCCCGCCGGGCCCAGCACCTGCAATTGTACAACTAGAAACATCGGCTCCGCGCGCGCCAGCCACGACACGCCGTGCGTCACCCACACGCGCGTCTTGTGCCGCAGCAGCCCCGCCGGGCCCAGCACCTGCAATTGTACAACTAGAAACATCGGCTGCGCGCGCGCCAGCCACGACACGCCGTGCGTCACCCACACGCTCGTCTTGTGCCGCAGCAGCCCCGCCGGGCCCAGCACCTGCAATTGTACAACTAGAAACATCGGCTCCGCGCGCGCCAGCCACGACACGCCGTGCGTCACCCACACGCTCGTCTTGTGCCGCAGCAGCCCCGCCGGGCCCAGCACCTGCAATTGTACAACTAGAAACATCGGCTCCGCGCGCGCCAGCCACGACACGCCGTGCGTCACCCACACGCGCGTCTTGTGCCGCAGCAGCCCCGCCGGGCCCAGCACCTGCAATTGTACAACTAGAAACATCGGCTCCGCGTGCGCCAGCCACGACACGCCGTGCGTCACCCACACGCGCGTCTTGTGCCGCAGCAGCCCCGCCGGGCCCAGCACCTGCAATTGTACAACTAGAAACATCGGCTCCGCGTGCGCCAGCCACGACACGCCGTGCGTCACCCACACGCGCGTCTTGTGCCGCAGCAGCCCCGCCGGGCCCAGCACCTGCAATTGTACAACTAGAAACATCGGCTCCGCGTGCGCCAGCCACGACACGCCGTGCGTCACCCACACGCGCGTCTTGTGCCGCAGCAGCCCCGCCGGGCCCAGCACCTGCAATTGTACAACTAGAAACATCGGCTCCGCGCGCGCCAGCCACGACACGCCGATATTTAATCGATGAAAGTTGTTGGAATCGTCTCGCTAAAGTCACCGAATAGAAAAAAGACAGGACACAAAGATAACGTAGAATAACACTATCGCCACAATTAGTATGTGCGACAGAAACAATATCCGCATTCCCCTTGAAGTCACCTATAACAATAGTTACACCAAAATGATAATGTGACGAGCAAAATACACCTGGGATCTGGCGGGGACGTATGGGGTCCGCCCAGAATAGGAAAGGAAATTTAATGTTTTTTTTTTAACTTACCTCGTCGAATATGTGCTTGCCAACGTGCGCATCCACTGCGCTGAGGGGATCATCCAGGAAGTACGTATCGGCATCGTGGTACACCGCGCGCGCCAGAGATACTCGTTGCTTTTGTCCACCGGACAAATTGATACCTGAACAATAAGGTGTTTTCCCATTCACACATCATACCAAAAAGACAACACAAACGACAACGACTATTTACATTCCAAGCTTGTGATCTAATGGGCGGGTCGAGTCGGATCGTAGTGTCTCGCAAAACTAGTCAACTCTGTTATCGCGAAATTTTGTACCCCTCGTCCCAAATCGATTTGCACCAATGGCAGTTGTAGTATTAAATTGCGTGCGGCTCTATAATCTGACGCGATGCTCCTGTAATAGATTCCGAAACGGACTATAACGGACCTTACTCCTTGCCCATTAAAAACATTTTCGCTAGAACTATATAGGAACAGGGTCGTAGCCAGCCGCGACGCTAAAAAATTATGTATTTGGACGATATAGAACATAAGGTTATCAGGCAGTAATGTCCTCAATAGTACCTACTATATTACCCCCGAAACTATAGAAATGTTTATAAATTTTCAAATTAAATGTCAAGCTTTATTATGAAGAAAAGTACTTGTAATTGGTCAAATGTTCCTAAAAATTTGGGAAGTAAATTTTTTTCACATTTCATTTTGTATTCTAGTCTGCCCCAATTTGACGTATTACTGATATTTCCACGAAGCGATTGCCATCTGCTCACTGAGATCCTACTAGTGGTACTAGGCTACGACCTCGTCAACTAAGCTACGATCTATTCCTACACTCTTAATCACGGTTGAAAAGTTAATATAGGTACCTTTCTCGCCGATTTCAGTCTGATCCCCACCAGGCAACATGTCCAAGTCCGGCCTCAGCGCGCACACGTTGATCACGTTGTTGTACTTGGCAACGTCGAGAGGCTTCCCGAACAGGATATTATCCTGGACCGTCGCATTCTGGATCCAAGCTTGCTGCGACACGTATGCTGTACTACCTACAGTGGAAATATGAAGGTTTTAGATAGACTTCTCATGGTTAATAATAATAATCACAATTATGGTTTTGGAGAAATACAATATACAACAAAGCTATAGGCTGGAGTTGCAGGTAAATACGGCTATATAACCTGCTTGCCTCCCTCGATGCTTGCGGTTATTATTATTATCCGAACGGGTGGTAAAGCAGTAGCGTAATATTTTTGTAACTTTTGACGATTCATAAATACTGTATATACATAATGGTCTACGTGAATAAAAAATATTCTGATTCTGATTCACCCCACGCAAAAAGAAAAGGCCTATGTGCAGCCGGGAGCGGGTTGTTTACCGATGGTGTTGACGCGGCCGGACAGCTTGGTCATCTCGCCGAGCAGCGCGGACAGCAGCGAGCTCTTGCCGGAGCCGACGGCGCCGATGACGGCCACGAGCGCGCCGCGCGGCACGCGCACGCTGATGTCGCGCAGCGCGGGCTCCGCGTCCGCGCCGCCCCACGCGAAGTACCCCTTCTCTATCACGATCGGGTGCGCTGCCGCAATAGAAGGCACAATTATGCCGGTTTCAATTATTATATTGCTTGATTCTGATAGTATACTACCCATTTGAACCTGCGCTTCTTTAGTGCATATGTAATCGCTAGCTGCGCCCTGCGGTGTTACCCGCGCAAAAAATCATGATGATCCTTTGCACTACGAAAAATTGAAACAAATCTATCCCACGGGAACCATACATTTTACCAGGATAAAAAGTAGTTCCAGACTATAATCTATCTCTGTGCCAAATTTAATCCAGATCCGTTCAGCCGTTCTGGCGTGATTCAGTAACAAACATCCTTCCATCCAAACATTCACATTTATAATATTAGTATAGATTAAGTCAAATCACAATAGGGCGTTTGACTGTGTGAAAAATAAGCTTTAAATTGTGGCTGTCCTAAAAGATTATAGCTTTTTATGAGTGTTAATCTATTTTTTGTGCAAAAATATGGTTTATTTTCTTGAAAATCATAAACATAAAATAATGCTTTTTTTTGGTTCGGTCTCGTGTTCAAAAACGCTCTGAATTGTTGGTTGATGCGTTGTGACGTCATACCATCGTAATCAGTGTCTGGTTGTCAATACGAATTTGGGATTTTAATATAATTTTATTCACAAGGCCCACGTGACCCGGAGGCCGCGTATTGGCAGTATTTCTATTTATTTAAACTTTAGTATCGAATTTTATGGTAAATACTAGAATGTACAATGAAAAAACTGTTAACATCATATTAAACTAATGAACCAATTAACATAGTTTTCCAAACACAGTTAAATAGCCTATTTCGATGGGTCAAGCTGCGAATCCTAGCTTATAAGAGTAACAGTGGTGGGAAAGTATGGCGGGCCTGGTCCCCTTCAAAATATAGGTTAATTCTGTACACTGTATATTACAGTTCCCAAGTGAGGTAGAATAATAAAGCAATACTAATGATACTTACATTCTTTGGGGTCGTGCTCAACGGCAGTTAAGTCCAATTCATCGCAGTTCATGAATTTGTTCAGTCTTTTTATACCAACTGACGTCTGAAAATTTAAAATAACTATAAATATTTGTTGCATAATAAATAGCACAGAAAATATAACACATATTTACAATCGACAATACTTTAAAGTATATAAGGTCTATCAAACAAAACAGTTCGGTAAAGAAGTTCTCGGATTAATAAATAAGAGCCATAATCGTGTTCCGTATAAGGCTAACATATTTAACACTACTATTATTAGACCTCACATACTTTTTGGACTGCACATAATTAAGTAATATTTTAAATTTCATGAACAATTAATTTCAATAAATTAACTCTAAACTTAACCACAAGGCCTAGAAGCATGTATTTAATTAAAACTGTTAATTGCATTATGCAAATGCATTATGACCAAAGGAATGTTAACAGAAAGTTAATAGAGTCATAAAATAATAATTGAGTGGGTGTGGTAATGAGTATAGCAACTGAAATGTAACAATAAATAAATAATCTTATTAATCAAGCTAAGTTCCGTGTTAAGATACTTAGTATAACACAACCCCTCCAGTTGCTCGGTCTGTTTGTACCGCAATCTACACATCATTTTCAATATAAAGCTCACACACATATATAATATTCTGATATAAAAACTTACTTGTACAACATTCGATATAACGTTAGGCAGCATTGACAGTGGGAAACGCAGTATGTTGAAAAGAGACAACGATACGAAAGCCCTCTGAGA
The DNA here is from genome assembly GCA_905333125.1 of Pheosia tremula. NCBI lineage: Eukaryota > Metazoa > Arthropoda > Insecta > Lepidoptera > Notodontidae > Pheosia > Pheosia tremula. The sequence goes on along the minus strand of HG995404.1, from coordinate 3,421,145 downwards.
GTCCAGCACTTCCTGGTCGTTTACCAATACAAAGCACCCGAACGACATCAGCGACACCTACGACACCATTCCACGAGTTATGAGACCCGCCCATGCATATATGGCTGGACGCTGGAAGCCACTTGTGTTCTGTTGTACACTAATGTTGTGCGTCAATTCACAAGTAACCTTTTCACAAGATTACCGATAGATACTCGCCAGAGTAAAAAAAAACTCGGATCGGGAATCAACGCACGAACATTATGGTATGCATTCAGTAGCCGTACAACAAAACACAAAATAAGTTTTGGCTTCGATTGCAAGTATCGTTATTTTATTCATAATGTTCAGTGGGTGTTAGTGTGTGTCTGCATGTGGAAGAACCATAGCCGCTTATGTATATATATGGAGGTGCGAACACATTGGCGGCACTACCTCGATCGCAGACACCACGATGAGTGGGAGCAAACCTAGAGGCAAGTGAATTGTGTAAAACAGGGACATCGACACGAATATCTTTTCAGCGTTCAGGACATTGTTCTCGGGGTCGGATATCAGAAACGCGAAGAAAGTTAGGAAGGTCACCTTGAAAACAAAAAAGATTATTTAATGTTTCATTGGTTTTCTGCTTACCAAAGAACATTTTTGTTCTCTCTCTCAAATATTATTATGCATAATTTTGTAACTTTTACTCTCGTGTTCGTATTATTTTTCAACTACTACAATTAAAACAACAAAAAAATGTATTATCAAATAAATCACGATTAAGATTATAAAATATATTTGAGTATATGCCTAATCAATAACAATATAACGACATTATCAAGTTGATAATTTATTATCTTAACTTGTAATCTGGTAGCATTACATTAATTATTTAACAACATTGCGTTGTTCTTTATAATGATCCTAAAATCAACTGGACTATATTGCCCTTCCATAAAGATTACATTTCTACACTAAAATTAAAGAGACAGTAATGACAAACCAACCAATTAGATCCATCAGAAGGCATACATCCTATAATTCTTTGGAGCTCTGCTTCGTACTGTGCGCAGTCCTGTGCGTTTCAGTTCCATATCTATCATTATCATACCAATGACATAATAATAATTGATACTTACTCATTAATCAGTCCTATCTAAATCACCAATCGTTATGTCACAATCAATCTACACTTGTTGAATTAAATGCTTAGTCATGAATAACACTGTAACTTTGTTGTGCCATATTTCATATTTTTGTTGTGGTTGTATATATTTTTTTAATAATAATTATTGGGTATTATTAATGATAATAGTTTATCCGTCTGCTGAGGTCAATTCGCTGTTTAACCTATCATTTTCAGTAGTTGACGCCAGCAGGTGGCTAACATAACATTAAAATTGACAAATAGGGCCTCAATGTGTTGGACCCATGTCCCTACGAAAGCCTTCCAAGGGTCCGAGAATAACCCGTGTGGAGATACATAGTAATAAAATTTTTGTATTTCTGTCAATACGCTCATCACGGAAATAGTAGTCGACGGATTTTAATGCAATTGGCATGGTAATCGTTTTTTAACCAAATCACATCTTAAACAATTTTGTCACAGAAAATGTAATGGTTTCTGGGATAGCCAAACACTACATCCCAAAATATATTGTGCTGATTTTATCTGGCAATTGGCTATCACTGGGTGATAGATTAAATACCGGGACAATATTTACAATCCAATTATCCCGGGAAACCGAACGGTTCTTCCGGGATGGTCAAAAAGCTTAAGTCCCGGCGGTCGCAGGCACATCTAGTAGGTAATAGATAAGATACTTACCAAGAAAGGCGCGCATGACCAAATAAATGAAGTGGCAGAGTTTAAATAAGCCGTCTGCTTAAGAACATGCATCTCTTTGTTTCTTATTTTAAGTACTTGATCTTCGAAACTAGGTTCCCAGGCGTACATTTTAAGCACCTGTAAACACAAATAGGTAGGTGTAGAAATAAAGAAGGCGCCGCTGTATGCTGTGGTACACTAGATTCTGCCCGCGGCACCGCCCGCGGTTTCTCTCTGAAACATAGCCTATAAAAATCAGGTATAATTTACCTTTCTATCAGTGAAAGAATTTTCAGAATCGGATCCGTAGCTCTGGATATTTACCTCAAAAACCAAACTCACAAACTACCTCATCATAAAATTTGTATTTATTATAATATAACGTACATATTGAACCCTCAATTATGTAGTAATCGCTATGTTGGTATAAGGCTCGCCTTGGAAACAAGGGACGCGAGTTCTACCCGCGACTGAAGCTCTGGGATTTCCTGATATCATTTCAACCAAGATAATGTTGATGGTTGGGAACAGTGAAGGAGAATATCTAAATGAATCCTGCATATCCATGTGAAACTTTTCAGTTCTCGTGAGACATGTGACGTCAACCGGGGTGGTATGGCTATGGCCTGAATCCTTCTCGCATCGAGGGGAGACCGGGATAACAATTGGATACAACAAAAGGGCTTATTATAACCATACATTGAACCCCTCTGAAAATCATTATGCTTATATATAAAGTGAAAATGCATATACTGATGACAAAAAGTGTACCAACGTTTACAGATATAAGATAAGTATATTTGAGTAACGATACGATATCATCAGAATCAAATAAGATAGGTATTGTACGAGAATTGATAACGCAGCGGCCGCGAAAGTTTATCACACAATATTGTCCAATGTTATCAAATTAATTTTATAGCACTATTATCGAGCTGATATTCTGTTTTTGATATATAGCTATTCTATGCACTGTATATCAATGACAAGATATTTAATAAAAGATAGTAGTCTGTGATTTTTGATAACATTTTAATACAACAAGTTGGTTGTGTTGCGAGGTTTAATTGGGCTAATAGGATATTCCGGTTTAATGAGCGAATGTAACGGGACGTATCGCGTTACATTCGTTCGCGCTGGCATATCCATAGATACGCCAACAACTCATCATATTTATATGTAAGCTAATTATATGTAATTGGCATCTGACGTGATCGCGCCCATATTTAAAAACATATTGAATTTATCTTTGATTCAAGTTATAAATAAGAATATTTTATTTACTAATATTATTACATGGCGTTCACAATAAACACGAGCTTGGACTAGTGGTTTGGTGTGAACGTAGGCCACTCGGGTTTACTGCACCAGGTGTTTGCCATCCCCCGTTAGGGTCAATGTCATCTGGGTGTTACTGAGACCGCTCCTACTGTGGACCAGGAACGATAGGAGTAAAGTAGTGTACTGTACCCATAATACAACAGTTGCTTGGTTTGGGATGTTACAATTGAAGTGTTCAACTGACGGTATGAATTATAAGGAGGTAAAGTTGTCAGTTGATTTTTAGGCGGCAAACTCTAGAAGTACTGATCTGATTCTAAAAATGTTTTCACTAATATTTATAAAGCTAAACTAGCGTCGAGTGTCCTAGGCTATGTTTCATCTCGTTATGCCCGTTGGGGACGAGCTGGGGAGTGAAATAGATGGTGGAGGCACGGGCAGAGCCGCCAGCAAAAGCTAGTCATAGGTGTACTACAAGAAGGTTTAGTGACTAATCTTAACAACTATTTACTTTCATAATATGGTGCCATGCCACAAATTATTGCACAATATTATTACACAGGTATACTACAGCAACAAGATAATTTGAGGTTATCAGTTGAATGTTTGGAAAAGCTTGGCGGCTGTTATTATATGCTTCCTATGGTTTATACGTTATCTATGTAATGTGAATACATTCGGCTTTATCTATGATTTATTGTAGCGTAGGACTAACCTACCGTACACTGAAAATGTTATTGGAACAATTTGAGGACATAGGGTGAGCTGGTCCGTACCCCAAATTGTTTTTTATTTGCATATAATACCGATGGATACTCAAACGCAACATGAGAGCTTCAAACGTGTAATACAAAAAAAATGCTAAGTAACGAGGTATCAAAATGTGCGTATCAGGGCGATTGTTGCTTACCTTAATTCCGTTTAGTACTTCGTTCATAAGCTTGACCCTTTCGTCTTTGTACTTCATTTGTCTAATCTGCAGCGTCTTCACTTTGTTGGCGATGAGTCCGTTGACAGGGATGAGTATGATCATCACGGCCAGACCGGCCAGCACGGAGGGGCCCAGGGTTCCCCACAGGAAGTACAGCGCCAGAGCGATTTGCAGCGGCGCCGACCATATCATGTTCAAGTAGGCTGTCAGTTCAACGAATCTGTAACGTGAGAATTTGTGGTGGTATAGCATCTCACCCTGTTCCCATTTCGATGTCAATAGTATACAATGTCGTATGTGAAATGACTTGAATTAGTGAACGTAATTAGCTGAAACGAGCCTCGCCGAAGAATGTCGTATAAGTAAGTTTCTATATTTGCCGCAGATACCTTGGAATCGGCAAGACGTGGATGGTGAGTATAATCATTCTGTATCGAATGTAGATCGACATTCGATAAATATTTGTCCCGGCAAATGGAAGGGTTTCCGTAGGATAGTTTTTTTATCTAAATTTTCTTTTGTCATAATGATAGCGCACTTATAACCATTAGGTAATTACATTTTCTAGCAAAACTAAAGGCAGTGCGTAAGAAGGCGGCTGGTAAGTCTTATAATAACTTTTGCTTTACGTTATGATATGGAGTATCATGTCTGAGAGTAGTTACGAGTATTGATGCAGTATATTAATCATAAAGGCTATTACGACTGTCTAGAAAACTCAGTAATTAGGGCACAGAGATAATTTATAAAATACCTAGCGTGTATTGTAGAAAGTCATATGTAGCAATGCACTGAGCTACCACAGTATCATACCTATTTCCTCACAAGGTAAAATATATTTATCGACTATAATTAGAATATTTTGATAGTTCATTAAAGTAAAAATACTTAAGTAATCTTTTTAATATTTCCGGTATGTATATTGCGAGATAGGAGTCGATATCTCGGATTTCGTGTTTGCTCACCGAGTCCGAAACACCAAATACTATCGTGAACACAACGCTTAGTTGCGAAGGTTGACCTTGCGTAGGTACTATCATTATTTCAACAGTCGAATTATGTTTCATGGCATTGTGTTGACAGTCAGAGAGCACCGATCATTTTGACAACAATTATTTTACTGTTCCTTTAGAGAGCAACTCTGCATAAACTTTTCTCCATTTGTTCCAGCCGAACCTGAATGGGTGGATTAGCTGTATTTGCACGGATCGATCGCCACATGCCCTACGAGACTCAACTAGTTAGGACTACCGGTAACCTAAGGGTAAAACTATGTGTCAGACTTTTTACTATAATTAACTACTTTTTTATATGGGACTAGGCCCGCCACCACTGCTACTCCTGTAAGCCAGGATCTACAGCGGTGTCCCATGATGACACCGAGCTTTGACCCTCGGCGAGTCCCGGGATAAAATTAATTGTCTTGGAACCCGCAGGAATTTAATCGAAAGATAAAAATAGGAGGAGAGAGAAATAGGAAGAGACATAATTAACTACTTCCAATAATCTATTCGAATTTATCATCATTGCGGGATATTCGCCACGTATCCTAGATCGATCATCCGGGTATTGAAAGATCGCTAAACCGGAAACGGTTGGTGAATCACAAATTATAATGGGGAGGTTTTAGCTTATAATAAGCACCTTTAATCTGAACTCGTATATCATCGAACATTAAGTTCATGACAATGAGTGATCTTGGTCAGACTTCAATGTGGTCATTAGCCACCGTAGACGTAATTAGCTGTGCACGCGACTTTTTACGCGCGGACTTTAGTTATTTGCAAATCCGCGGGATATTATTCATTACTCAGATAAAAAGTACCCTCAATGTTGCCCTAGGTTACATGATAAGTTTCGTCAAAATCCGGGTCTAGTATTTTTTTTGATATGCAAACAATGTGACCGAAAGAAAAAGAATACGTCTTCAATACCGTATTCCCCCCCCCCCATTTTCAATTTACCGACTAAGTTAGTCTTATAATGCGTAAATATAAGTTGATGGTAGCCACAGTAAACCATACAGTTAATATCCTATGACGTGTAATCGTGTGGCCATTGGCCGTGGGCGTCTGGCACGCAAGGTTCCTAGTATATTCCTTTGTTCATTCTTTGTAATTGTATACAAACAATAGGATACACGGAACGGCTGCCGCGAATCAAGATCTTAATTAGACACAGATAGTACAAATTGGGAATGTTCGTTAATTAATATTCATATGGGCATGATTATTTTATCTCGAATTATGACGTAGAATTCTAAATGATAGTTTCGTATGTACCTCTGCGCGTCGACAGACATCAAGTTGACAATTTCTCCAACGGTCGACTCTTTCCTAGCTGCGTTGGACAGTCGCAGGGACTTCCTGTAGATGGCGCTAGTGAGGGCGGTCCTTATTCTCATGCCGACCAAGTACATCCTGGTGAAGTAATGCGCCAGCAACATGGTTTGCACTGAGGCGCAAGCGAGCAACGCTACGGCATACAGGTAACCTTTCCACATCGCCGCTTCGCTTTGCGGGTTCACGAAACCTATCAAAAGTCTGAAATAATAAGCATGACTTGTTATTTTTGAGCACATACGTTATCATAATGAGTCATAGACTGGTCATAACGAACTGTTTGTGTGTTAATAGTTACGAATTATATTTGTTATAAAAAAAAAGTATCTATTAATATATCGTTGCGAGTATGAGTGAATAAACAGAGTATTAGTGAAATGACGCATAACCACAGACAACTGATTAGAATTATAAGAAAAAGATTCACAATATTATCACTTAATTTTATATAGTTCTGTAAAATATATTTGCATAAATCTTTAATTTACGTATATCTAGTTTTTCTTAAATAAGACCCCAATAAAAAATTGTGTATCAGTTTCCAAAGATTATTTTGCTTCTACTTGTATATTAGTCGTCGCCTTAGTTTCGTAGGAACTATTAGTTAAGAGTTGTTAGTGTGTGCTCTAAGAGTTGTTAGTTTCCTTTTATATAATCATTGTTTACATTGTTTGTGTACATTCTAGTCCTAGTTCTCACCTAAAAATGTATTTTGACGTCTTATGTACCAATAATTAATTAAATAAATAGATGATAATTTCAGCTTTATCGTCAATTCACATGCATGATGTATAAAATGTGTAGGTATATTATCATACTTAAGTAGCTGTGGAGATAGGAACATCAGTACGTCGTTGATCAACTTGAGGAGGGCCCCGAATAAGAACTGCCCTCCAAAGGCTAAGCAGAGTGCTGGCAGGATCGAGGCGGGCTTCTTCTCGGTCTCGGGTTTGAAGTCCACGCTAGCAGATGTTTTACGGTATTGTGCTTTTGTACTGTTCGATCTGGATCAAATCAATGTTTTATATTTAGATCATATTCCATTTCTATAAGTATCTAACATAGATCTAGGACGGCTTTAATTTAGACATATTATTCTAGATATCATTATTGTTACAGTTTTCGATAGATATGTAATGTTCGAGATATATTATAATTTAATATCCCCAGTAGACCTGTAAATTTTCTAATAATGAGTTTAAAACATATTTTATGACGTAGGAGAAGAATATAGATAACCATGCGATATCTTCACGATGTTCGCCTTCAACGTTTGTCAATATTAACTAGTATGATAGATTATGATCGATAATCATTAAGTATGTATATGTGTTTAGCATCAAGGATAAATAAATAGAAATTATTATAGCCGATTAATTATTGATTAAGCTTAGTGTATTATCTATGATTAAGCTCTTCACTTCATGTTATGATAGCTTCTGCTCGATTTACATGAAGACAGTACGCAAGTACCAAGTAGACAACTTGGAAATGTATTGAATAGAGAATCTTGGACATATGCCACTTCGTACTTGACGCGCTGTTAACACGAGAACACATGCTACTTGTTACTTGCGTACTGTCCTCGTGTAAACCGATAGTGCATCGATGGATAATAATTAATCGATCGTTTGCTAACGACAATTCCAAAAAGCAACAAGATGCATGACGGTGATACCGAACCAGACTGGTTTGTAAATACGGTTTTCGATTCAAATAATATACAGGCAATATAAGACAAAAAAATATATCTAGGATGTAAGCATTGGTTCTTGTTGTTCAGATGATATAAACCAGACTATGTGTGCAAAAAAGGCACATTATTCAACCGCATCATTGGTGCGCGGTACATTTATAAATGAGCCTTATATTTCTAAATCAATCAATATATCCAAAGATATACATTTAAATACAGCGTCATAATATCTCATCGAGTGATGTCAACTCCATAAATTAATATTTTTGTTCGAAAACAATAAAAATGGTAATTAGATCGCTAATATATTTAATATTTATTCAGAAATTTAAGTCTGTGTTACCCATAAGTAAACTCAGACGTCTTTCTTTGAAATTATTTAAGAAACAGTATGACGATATAAAATAATGATTTTGGGAACTGCTATACTCACATTTCTCGTTTATTTAGCGATCTTTCCCAGTATTTGTCGAATTTCGGTACTACCTCTGTCGAAGAGTCCTGAGGGTTGAGTGCCCATAAGTCGTTTTCGGTTAAGCTCCTACGGAATCCAGTCAGCGCCAACGGGTCGAACCAGCTGAATGTGAGGCGGCTGGGGAACCCTGATGCATTCTCCGGACATAAGTTCTATGCAAATGATAAAAAAAATAAGACAAAACTTGCGACATTGGAACTAACGTGTTTCGACACCAGCTGAAAACCTGACTTATAGGAGATGTTTATTCTAATCGTCGTTCCTACGATTACATAATTGATATACTTCGTACGAGCTCCAAACATATTTTTTTCTTGACCTTCATTCTGAAAATTATTATGAAAAGTGTCTAGGAATACAGAATGATTCAGATAGGATATACTATGACTTGAACCTGCGCTTCTTTATCAGATTTGTAATTCCTATGTGAAGTCAGAATTTCGATGTGTAATTTTTTTTTTTAAATTGACCTATCGAAATTTTAACTTCACATATGAATTACAAATGTTCTGAAAAAGCGCAGGTTCAAGGCTTAGTATACTCTTTTGCGATCACCTGTATAATATCACTTTTCACGCTCAGTGACGACTTTAGGCTCGAGCTATTTAAATAATATACTTACTTCTACATAAAAAATTAAATTTTTAATGCTGTATATATACCTACTTATTAAAAAAAAATACTGGCTTACATAATAATTTTACAGCATGAATAATGACATTACTTAATAACCATAAATATTATTACCTTTTCATATTTGTACGGCGAGTCTTTCGGGGGCAGATCAGCGAAGCAGTTCAACAGGAACATGATCACTATCAACGGATAGTACACCATGTAACTAACGAAGTTATATTGAACGTTTTCGTCGTCGCTCGCGAGGTAGTGGGCGGATATCTCAGACCTCAGCTGCGGAATCCCGGCGAGGATCAGAAGCAGCCAGAAGAAGAATAGCACACCTGATGCTCTCATCCCATACTTTCTATTGTAGTATAATAATGTCGCTGATAGAGCCTGTTTAAAGGGGATTATTTGTTATTAGAGCTTCAGTGAATCTTCTATCGTTATATACGGGTATTATGAATGAAACCACCGGTAGGTAACCATTGAGGACCATTAGTTTGTCTCATGCCGATCCTAGGACGGATCACGCTATGGGCATTAACACTATCACCAGGATGGGGCGTTTTGGTTGCAACTTTTTCGTGTATTTTATTTTTTAACTAGCTGTCCCGGCGAACTTCGTACCGCCTCAGAATCAAATGTATGAGAAAATGAATTTATTGGTATTCTATCCCACGGGAACCATACATTTTACCGGGATAAAAAGTAGCCTATGTGCTATTCCAGACTATAATCTATCTCTGTGCCAAATTTTAACCAGATCCGTTCAGCCGTTCTGGCGTGAAAGAGTAACAAACATCCATCCAAACTTTCACATTTATAATATTAGTATAGAAGTATAGATTAGTATAGATTACGGCCTTTCCGGATAAGGAACTCGTTTCCTTCTTTATTGGGATTATGAATTCATACATCAGTGCAACAGCAAAGTTATAAGCTGTATACATTCAATTATTGTTTTTATTTAGGCCTAGCTGTTGCCCGCGTCTTTAAACTGATATAACTTTTTTATTTATGAACTGATTGAAATAAAACAAACACAAGTTTACAATACGTTAGTGACTGCACTCAAATCGGTTAAGCCGTTTCTGAGATTAGCGCGTAGAAACGCACAGACAAAAGATCTAACAGTCAATGTTTTGGGTTCTAATGCGTTGATAAAGGCCCCCAATAATAGTTTTTCACATATATCTTCCATGTACAGACAGCGATCTGTTCTACTTTTATATACACCTGTATAATGCAGTTTTTTGACAGTGCCGCAATTCATAATCCCATAGTTATAAAAGTTTTACACATACATACATCCCTATTAAAGAAATGTATAGGAAAAAATCCACAGATTTACTGATAAACCATTACAACGTGCTGGCTTCAGTGTGACATGTTATCAACATCTGATAAAAATGATATTTAAAGCATTTGGCCTAGTGATTCGACACGTATCGATACTTATTATCGAATTGTAGATAGATAATACAGCAGCATCCTCAAAATCATTGTACTGCGTGTGTTGTGTTGCACAATGGCATAGTGTACACAAACGTCGGTGTGGCGAGGTGGTCGAAGTCCGTTCGATGTAGTATTCTTTTTTTTATTACAAAATGATTACGGAACACAAGGTCAACGGTTTGAAGATCCGTCTGGTAGTTGTCGCAGCGGTAATACTTGTGGTACCCGGGCCACAGGAAATTAGTGTAGCTTGCCATGGATGACGTCACATTTTTTTATAACCAACCTCAAGGTCTTATATAAATATTTTGATCATTAATGTAATCAACAGAATCATTTCTATACGTTACATATGAATGACTATACATAAATAGTACTATGTATACCTACTTATGAAGTACTAGTACTACATAGTAGATACTTTTCGTTTACAATATTCTTTAAAGAACTAGGTATGCTTAATTGAGAAGACGTTTTTTCTATACCGCGCTTCGCGGTGGTCTGTGATGCCCAAAGAGGTTGGAAGAGTTGAACTGGCGATGAGATTTGGTCCTAATGTAATAGGAGGCCAGCCTATTCCTATTATAAAACAATAATAATGAACATTGGAATTGTGATTCCAAGTTGCGTCCCTATAAATATACTCATTTATTATAGGTAGATATACTTGTTGTTGTATGTGGCTGGACCAGTTGATGATAAAGTAAAACTATAATGTAAGGGTACTAAAGGTTCTAGGTAAGTAGTAACATGTACATATTTATGTTTATTTAAATTTTTGTTAGGTTATATATTTAGAAATATTCATACCCTTTATGAATTGTATGCAATAATCAGATAAGACATTAGTCCAATAGCCCATACAGATATCGACTGCTATTATTATCTAAATCATTACGCTAGCACAGTACGTTTAAACGCTTCGCGTTATTACAGAGCCGGTTTAAGGAATGCTGCTGAATTGATATTTTTCCGTTATATTTAAAGCTTTGCATTTGCGAAAGGTCAACAAGGTTGTGTCGTGTTTATCCAGAATACGAAAATGCGGTTGTTTATCTTTGCAACCCTAATTTGTGTTAGCTATAGTTAATCTCGTAACCAGACTGCAGATAGTTCATAAAAGGCTCATAACAAGACGTAGTGCACAGGCCAAATTTCACACAGCACTACTGATGTAACGCAAAAGAAAGTAATTGAAATTGCAATGTTCTTAAACTATATGCCTATAAATAAAGTAAATGGACAAAGTAATGATTTAATAATACTTACAAATGTCAAAATCTTAACGATTGGACTATAGTAATCAGCGTTGAACACAGCTTCCTCTTCCTTCGAGGAGGTGTGCACAGTCACGCCGAGGTCCACGAATTTCAACACTATGAGTAGGCACGTGATGACCAGCTTGCTGATGTTCAGTATGTTCCATGGTATATTTCTCTCCTTACTATTTAATATATAATACGTGTCAAGAAACGCCGCGACCCAAAGATATATGCAGGGTATCCATATAAGCACTGTTTTTTGAAAGCATGGCGTCAGCTCTGGGTTTTCTGTATTCCATGATAAGCTGCTATTCTAAAACACAAACATAAAAAATATATTGATTAAATTTAGGTATGTGCAAGTCCATGAGTGACATATTTTGGTATTAAAAAGATCAACATATTTTGAAATTATATTATAAATATTATATTATAAGCCTTCATATCGCAATTTGTGTTTAGAAATGAGGATACTTGCGAATCACAGTCAATTTAATTTTACGCGTTGGTTCGTAAACTTGGTGTAGGTCACGAAGATTGATAAGAAAGCTCAGTTGAAGAAGTAATATAGACGGTATGTCCCAAACAATATATTAAACTTAAAAAAAACAACCCTTTTTGTGTAGTACATGCATTTCATTTGGTAAATCACTAGCGCGGTGCCCGCGAGATAGTACAGCCCCCTGATTACGTATCTTGCCTAGCCTAACGATAGCAAAGCGACAGCAATAATCTCGCAATAATTGCATTCAAATCGCAGATTTGTATGGCGTCGCAGCGCTACGTAGTACGAATTTGCAATTTAAAAGCAAATATTGCGCGATTACTTCTATCGCTAGGCTATTGCAAGTTACGTAATCAGGGGGCGGGCTGGCTTTAGTTTTTCGGCTATCGGGGGCTCTTTCATTTTCGGGGCCTTTTTTCATAGATGTTAATATTTTTAGAAGTTATCTGCTACGTGGATGTTGAGATAAGATTTTAGGGCTGTGCCGCGGAATTCTACCTATCCATTTCCCGCAACAACAAAACATCCAATATATTAACCTAGGTTAGAAATTATCACCATGGTTACGTTTCATAAAAAACTGTCCAGTAGTTTTCCCATGATGCGCGGAAAGATGGCAAGATAAACATTCCAAAAATTATATGTATAGACACTACCGAATTAGTCTTTTATTATAGTACCTATATGTAGATATAGATAATCTGTTTCTATCTATAGATAGACAAACTACTTTATATTAGATCATTTTCAATATTGAATAGCCCACAAGTTAAACAAGAGGCCCACTACTTAAAGTTAGTTTGTGAGTTTGGGTGTCGAAGTAATCTCCGCAAGTACTGATCGGAATCTAAAAATTCTACTTGGGTTTGGCCCTGCACCACTTTTATCCGAAGCGAATATTTGGCCACCTTGGTTATTACTGCAAGCAAGTAGTTAGATCTTTATAATACTTATCTAAGTCAAAGATATGATATGCATCCTTTATAAGCAAGAGAGTAGGCAACAACAGGGCCATGATATGTGATTTCAAGTGATAGAATTATTTCCACATTGAACTAATCATACAAAGATAAGTACCTGCCTACCATGTACACCTTTACTAAACAAACTTTGCCGTTTATAAGTACTCCAACTATCAGCATATTATACATATACAGGATTGTTTGTATCTACCTACAGACTCTAGCATTAAGAAACTATGAGCAGCATGATAGCAATAATAAATATTATTACTGTTTGTCTGTGAATCCTATACTTACTAATTACTTTGCCACTAGCAGTAGATGGTTGTGCAGGTAAAGCTGCAGTCAAAAGCTAGTAAAGTAGTTTGTCTCTATTACCCGTACCCCTGTGCCCATGCCCTATGCCCTCAACCAATTACAGGCAGAATAGCTATGTTGTGAATGCAAGCAGAAACATTAATAAACTTTGTAAGTAGAATGTTATTGATCCTTTTGTAATCAGTGGGTACTCAGCTCAGCTCAGCGGGTGCTTGAGCCTTAATTTTTTCAAATAAAGGAATTGCTCACAATTATCTGTAGCTAAACATATTTTGGTTGAAAGGATTGTATTACCTGTTACACATTTCATTTAGACGTCACTATAAGTAAATAATTTGAAGAACAAGTGAACAACTTTTCATTGGCTTTCTAATGAGTAATTTTCTGTAAGAATTCCATATTATAAATAAGTGAGGTATTTATATCTGACCATTAATAGAACTATCATTGGGTTAATAAACTTTGAATTATTGAATTTCTTTTGCTTAAACATGATGTGTTAATGGTCAGAAATTAATGACCATTAATAGATCCTGTTCAAGCCCATATAAATGTAATTGTAACAAAATAATTAAATAAATGTTTATCAACCAAACTGGTATGGGTATTTCTAGCTGCTGGTGTACGAGTGACCAAACTGAACAGGCAAATTAAGAAAACATTTTCTTCAAATGCCCTGATGAAAAATTATATTAGGTGCACTAAAACATTTTATTCAAAACTGAACAATATATTTGTCTATAATCTATACATATACACAAATATAATACTATTTACCCCCTTCTAATATGTAATCAGTTTTTCTGTAAAAATAAGGTAGGTAGGTAGGCAGGTGCCTAAAAAAAAAGTCAGACTACAAAATAGGTTTGTACTTGTACATATTAATTCTTTTATGGAATGGAACTTATTGGTGGGAAATTGAGATCAATTTTGTTTTATTTTTCAAAAACACATTGGTTCGTTGATAAATCATTAGTAATATGTTTATGAGATTATATGTGGCACACAGAGCAGGTATAAATGCAACACCAACAACAGGTTTGAGATGTGATGTAAAGCATTGAACGAAAATGTCTCAGGTCATGGTCGTGGTTGGAAATAAAGCATGCTTTGAAAATGTTACTGAGAAACATATTAAGATAATTATGAAATAACACTAATTTTATGGATTTTATCGCCTTTATATTTTGATTTTAACATTCCTGACATTTTGGCTCTTTTACAGCAACCATGGTCATGGGAGGACTGAGGTGGCTTGTTGACATCCTAGTGTCATAGTTTGACTGGGTACCCTCATATTGGGTTGTTGCTTGCGAATTATAAATGCGATAAAATCCTTAAAAATAGTTTTATTTCAATGTGTAGTATTTGTGTAAATATAAGAAATCAATATAATTATGAAAGTTTTTTTGTAGTATATTAAAAAATAGCAATCTAACCTAAAAACCCTTAAAGACTATTAACATAATAAAATACATTATTTACAAAATTCTATGTGAAGACATGTTAGTTTAGTTCAGTAGAATAGAATAATCATAAAAAAACACAAGATCTTTACATTAAACTAATCATCCTTTATAAACAAGTAAAAACAAGTAAGCAGTAGCTATCTGATATTTATAAAATATTCAAATTGAATACATACGTATATACTTAATAATATGAAATATTATAACCTTGGAAGTAGATACAAAATTAAATAAATAAAATGATGATGTTTTAAACAAATTTAATTGAAAACTTGTGTACCTTAGATTAATTATGTAGTATATTATGATCACTTACATGGAAACAAGTATCGAAATAACTCTACAATTTAGAGTAGATATTGTTATAGATATTTATCAACCCTACTAATTACTGAAGTAGGTAAATTAGTATATTAATACAATCATAGGTCCAAAAAAATCAGTGAATAGAGGTCAAATATCAGTCAGATCACGCAAAATCAGTAGGTATAAGAAACTAGTATGTTGGTGAGTAGCTGCTCATGAGCAGTGAAAGTACTTTTTGGGAATAGTTTCTTCCATGAGTGGAAACTGTTTTCATGAAATAAACTGGATACTTTTACAAAATAAGTAGTAAGTATATAATTTTTTTAATACATCTAAAAATATATTTCTATATTACTTTGACTTAGGAGCCACCTACTTCTTCTTAACCGAATTGTTTTCAAGTACCTATTTATTAAAAAAGTCTATGTGGTCTTGTCAAATAAACTATCCAATTTGTTTCTCCAATCGTAAACCATCTCAGGTTGGTAGTTGCTTCTTTTTCTAGGCCAATTGACCTTTCAACTCGATCTGCGGGCTCTGGGATTCAGGTTCTTACAAACAACATTTCCGAACTGTCATGAACTTAGTCTAACCACTTTCTTATTGTTTCTATAATATGCATACATAAAACTCAAATATATAACTTACCCAAAATTGAGATCCACAGAAGGTATCAAGCTTAGAACTGTAAGACATTGTCACAATTCGAAATAATTAATCAGATAAGTTGCAACAGCCATATATATTTAAACCAAAACGACACTTTTTTCTGACAAAACCAGTTATAAGAACAACTTATAACATGAATAGATCCGCAATGGAAGAGAACTATTTCACTGATCGTACTAAGTAAGTGTAATTTTCTATAATGTATTTGGCAAAATTTGCGACATCACACACCACACCACAACGCACCACACCGCACCACCGCGTACGCGTACGTCAAAGAGAAAAATAAAATCACAGACTGATCAAAATATGTCGGTAAAATCATAAAATACCATAGTACTTTTTTTGCTTTTGGCATCAATTTATTCTGCATTTTGCCAGTATCAAGTTTCAATTATTGGTTTAACGCAAAGTTGAACAGAGGACAAGTTGGAAAGTTGAATTTAACAATTCTGTTTTATTTTCTAAAAATTAAGTTTGTTTGATATATTGTTACATTATCCATTTTTTTTTTAGCTAAACTTTTCCAGTTCTCCCAAGAAGTCTGTTAAATTTTCAGTGAAATATCCACAGTTATACTCATATGAGTACAGGATTCATTTCATCAGTATTGTGATCATCAAGGGTACTTATATTATTTAAAATAACGATGAAATATTTTAATTGACACCAGCACTGTTTTGTAGCCGATTGCCAAATTGAAAGAAGTTTCGGTATTTTTGTGCCATTTTATTAGTTTTGTACCACCTGCACCCTGGGCCCAGAACCTGGTAAGATTATGATCAGGTTTGATTAGTAGTTTACTTACAACTAAACTGTAGGATTTAACTTCTGGTTACTCATTCACTAAGCTTACGTTTGAATTCAGTCAAAATAAAAGCAAGACCTGATAAAACGGTTTCTCATACAACGCACCTGTCTTTCATAGACAAAGTTAGTGATTTTAACTTTTGGAACAAAACCCAGGAAATCTCTTCATAAGGGAAAGGTACGCTACCAATCCAGTCATTCGATGGCTAATTACGATTTTTGGGAATCCCGATGAAAGGTGTACCCCTTGAACAAATGCAGCTCTTTGAACGACTTATCCGGGCCCTTGGTCACGCGTGAGACGCGTTATTTGCATTAAACTCTATAAAAGTAACGCCATTTTTTTCAAAGAATACACAGAAATCTTTTAATTTTTTATTAATAAAATTAAAAAACAATAAGTTATTAAATGTCGCTGTATACTGGACGGGCGTCACGACGTCGACGGGCCTAAGGCGGAACGTGCTGTTACGAAAACATGGGTGGGTTAATGCACACGCATCGCGACAGTGACACGAAACTAAGGTGCTAGTGTTATGACCAAAAAAATGTGGATTTAAAAAGCTCTCCGGAGCGACTGCTTATACGCAATGGAACCAAGGACGGCACTTGCTGAACATCGTCACCAACGATATTTTTCCCGTCCATTTGGTGCCATGTTGCTGTGCCGTCCGCGCACCCGTGACGTATACATTATTTATGAAACGATTTCTTCCCCAATTTTCGTCCAGTGTGTACACGTTACACATGCAACGACCTTAAGTACCAAATACTTAACGGTATGTAATGCCCGTTTTACACTATTCAAGTCGGCAAGCTAACACATAACGAGTAAACTTGAGTCGCCCTATATAAACGGTAAGTTCGCCAGTTGCCGAGATACCGGAGTGGTTCGCTAGTTTTTTTTACCTTGACTGCCAATTTGAATCGTGTAAACCAGGCACAAGACTATGTACTCAACAAAAACATTAATCTTACTTGAATCACGTTCATTAATAAGTTATGCATCTTTTACGTTTTTAAAATCTGTAATCAAAACGATAGCAATGGTTTGGGAGCGAGAGGGGAACATGCTCCGCTCCCTTTTTATCCTAGCGGATCGTACATGTTTTATTTAGTCATACATTTCTACAATATCCGATTATTGTCTATTGAACTCAGTGCTTTTTAAATGATCTGCTTATAATTAAACTAGGCCAGCATCTTTAGCTAGACTGTAAAACATGGAATCTTTATTTTGTAGAAGTTCTGCAGGCGGCGCGTACTCGACGAGTTGACCTTTATCTAGGACCATCACTTTGGTGGAGTCCATGATGGTGTTCAGCCGGTGGGCGATGGTGAGCACCGTGCACGACGCGAACTCAGAGCGGATGGTTTTCTGTGAGCAGAGCGCGGGATGAATGAGTGAGCTGAGTCAGTGGTGATGATGTACCAAGCCACTAATTTAACGGCGGTGGCTCGTCCAGCACCAGCAGCGGCGTCTTGCGCAGCAGCTAGAGAGAGAGCGAGCGGGTGCTGGCGGGCGGCAGACACTCACCTGGATGAGCTCGTCGGTCTCCAGGTCCACGGCGGCGGTGGCCTCGTCCAGCACCAGCAGCGGCGTCTTGCGCAGCAGCTAGAGAGAGAGCGAGCGGGTGCTGGCGGGCGGCAGACACTCACCTGGATGAGCTCGTCGGTCTCCAGGTCCACGGCGGCGGTGGCCTCGTCCAGCACCAGCAGCGGCGTCTTGCGCAGCAGCTAGAGAGAGAGCGAGCGGGTGCTGGCGGGCGGCAGACACTCACCTGGATGAGCTCGTCGGTCTCCAGGTCCACGGCGGCGGTGGCCTCGTCCAGCACCAGCAGCGGCGTCTTGCGCAGCAGCGCGCGCGCCAGGCACACGAGCTGGCGCTGTCCCACCGACAGGTTCTCGCCGCCCTCCGCCACCTCGTGCAGCAGCCCCGCCTCCAGCCCTGCAAGTGGTGCGGCGGGTTGAGCGCGGGTCGCGTCGCGCTCGCTCGCTCGCTCGCTCGCCCGCGCTCGCGCCGCCACTCACCCTGCACGTACGGCTTGAGGTGCGCGTGCTCGAGCGCGCGCCACACGTCGTCGTCGGAGTAGGCCTCGAAGGGGTCGAGGTTCATGCGCAGCGTGCCGGAGAACAGCACGGGGTCCTGCGGGATGATGGTGATGCGCGAGCGCAGCTGGTGCAGGCCGAGCGCGGCCACGTCCAGCCCGTCCACCAGGATGCGGCCCGCCGCGGCCTCCACGATGCGGAAGAGGCCGAGCGTGAGCGTGGACTTGCCGGCGCCGGTGCGGCCCACGATGCCGAGCTTGTCGCGCGGCGCCACGGCGCACGTGATGCCGCGCAGCGCGGGCTCGCCGCCGCGGTAGGCGAGCGTCAGTCCCTCCAGCTGTAAGGCGCCTTCCTCCGGCCATGTCGGGCGCGGCCCCTGTGGTAGATTCCACGCCGCCTCCTACGACATCCATATGCCCATAATTTATATCAGAGTATTAAAACGTGAACATACCTAGTTTCAAAAACCATTATGAAATTTGCGGATGGTCTACAAACCTTCTGGTCGTAGACATGCAAGGGTTCAGTTTGCGTTCTTCAAGGGGCGTCGAACTTGAAAACATGATTTACCTAGGTACCATAATTTCCACCTCAGGCGATCGGACTGGCTACCGAATTCTAAGAACAGCTTCGGACTAGCGCAATTTAAATGAGTGTGTCAAAGTGAAGCATTAGCAGCACAAAAATAACACTATCTCCGGCAAACTCACCTGTTCCGTCTCTGCATACTCTTTCATACGCTCCACTGCTACAATATCAGTTTCCACCCCCGAAGCCATTTGGACTAGCCAGCTTAAAGTTTGTGTGATCTGTATTCAAACAAAGTAATTAATAGCATGATTCATTGGTAACTAAATAAAACCTAGCTCCTCTCAATAATGGAATGATTTTATTAGCCGTATATAGACCGAGCGCGAGGTGCTTTGCGGTCGATGTGGACCATAGAGCAAATACAAAGAGGAGCTGATATAAGCAACTGGGAACTGATTCCCAACTAGATTACGATGGGCATGACCTTGGACAGTCAGTCGGCAGTTGTTCTTTGAACAGACCGCTCGCATTTGCATACCAGTTTATTACAATCTTTTAGTTAACGGCTCCACAAAACATGGCGCTACATATAACTACTACTCTTCCTACACTAGTGGCACTAGAAACATCTTGCATCAAGTAAACTCGTCATAGACGAATCGTTTAGCTTTTCAGCGCTGAATAGTAAATGTAGAAAGGCGGGTCTACTGTCGCCTCACCACGCGAAGTGTATCGGATCATTTTATAGGAAAATGTAATTACACGTCTCCTTGCATTTGCACTGTGATATGGAGGCGGCAATAGTAGGTATATTTTATAATCACGTACCTCTAAAGTATAGCTAACTGAAAGACCCGCAAGGCCCGGGCTAATGCTTTCACGGCCTATTACTGCGAATAGTGCAGCGAAAAATATCACAAGGCTGCCGACTGTTTCGAGTCGAATCCCGAGCCACCTGTCCGCGATGGCACTCAGGTAGTGGAATGACTGGTAATGGTCGACCTTATGTTGGAACTCTTTAACGAACCTAAAAAATTAGAAATATTTTATAAGCTGTGTAACTTACAGGTAATTTTATCATAACAATATTTTTATTAATTAAATCTAAACAAGTAATTAGGTAAGTAACGTACATTTAATGGAATTTAGATCTTCAACATAATAAGGGAGCGTTCAAGTATTACGTAACGATTTTGGGGGGGGCGGGTCTTCTGAAACGTTACAGAGGCGCGAGTGTAGGGATTAGAACGTAATGATTCCGTCGTGTAATCAAAAAAACCTAAAACTACACACGCTGATTTGCCAAGCGAACCCCCCGTTTGTATTCCTATACTCGTAACAATGGACTACCTACACAAAAATGTAAAACTTATTTTAAAAAATAACGGTGTTCTTGCCCATTATTCTCCATAAGATTAGCCTACCGCAGAATCTTATCATAACATTATTTACATACAGCATTTCTGAGATATTTTTGACAAGTCTTAAGTAGGTACTGTAATGGTTAACATGAATAAAAATACTACAAAATTATTCCGCGTACAATACCTGTCCATAACGCCAAAGGCTCGAATACTCGAGGCACCGAGAATGCTTTCATTGAATTGAGAGTAGACCGGGGAGCGAGCCACTGATTTGATACGCATAAGCTGTCGCGACGTCGGCACGTAGAACCTCTGTATCATGTAGTACAGAAATCCAATTGGGAGGATTACAGCCATGAACATTGGTGTCGAATAACTTATTACGAAGATCGTCCCCACTACCTAGAAGCAGACGTAGTGTTTCATATCATTGTTTCCAAACCAAACGTGCTAACAAACCCAGTGGCGTAGCATAGGTCATTAGCACCCAGTGCGGATTTCAAATTTGCCGTTCTCTTATTTTTGCTATTCATTATAAAAAGTTTGGGGCATGGTAACGACAAAAAAAATGACGAAAAAAACTTTTTTTTTTACAATTTTTTTTTTAATATCTAATTTTTTTTTCTCTAACCGCCACCTGTGAAATGCCGCCCCCGGCAAAGTGCCGCCTGGTGCGGACCGCACCCTCCGCCCCCCCCATGCTACGCCACTGAACAAACCAAATGCTGACAAAATTACCTCGAATGAACTATTCAGTACGCTGGAGATTTTCCATGGCAGCGAAGTGTCCACCCGGTCCACGTCTTTAGAAAACCTAGATAGGATTCTGCCAATGGGGGTGACTTCGAAAAACTGCAAGGGCGCCTTTAGCATGTTGTCCAGCATTATTGAGTGAAGAATTTTTGCGGCCCGCCAGCATGCCAGGAACGGCATTAAATCGGCAAAGAATGATGTTATCGCTGCGACCGAGTTTGTTCATCATAATCAAATAAAGTTATATTTTGTTATGTTCTTATAAAATTTTAAGTGTCATCATAATTATTAATAACTTTATTTAAAAACTACATGTATGTAAGTATAGTAGATTGTACAACAAGTGCATAAAGTGAGGGACTTTTCCTTATATGTTAATCTGCATATTACGTGGACGAGGATGGATATTTGAGTTGAGGATAAAAAAGGCGTATTTTATAGACCAGTACTCTGATTTTCACTTCGTTTGCGAAGAAAAAGTTTGAGAAGAAGAAATTTGAACAATTTTATATTTTAGCCACATGCTATTATAGCATAGATAACGATAGTGTGCGAGCGAGATGTGTATAGAGGCGACATCATTTACTATCATATTCGTTATCCAGAAGGGTAGTACAACGTAGTTATGAAATCTTGCTTCATTGTCAGTGCTCTTGAAGTAGAAATAAACTGTGAATGTATGCGAATTTATATCTTATAAAGAGATAATAATTAAACAATTGTTACCTTGCCCGATGCCAAGACCGCCGTAAACACCGAGATACATATCGCGCCGTTGTGAGTCCACAGTACCATTGATAAGCTATAAAAAAGGAGACGTAGTGTCTTATAAATTTATCATAATTTGCCTATGTCTACTCCAAAGTTAGTAAAAGAAGCGGTTTTTACAAACCTTGGAGTATTGTATCGCTTCAGGTATTTTTTAAGCAAACTTAATACATCGAGACATCCAATGCAGAATGCCAATATCGCGAAAAACTAAATTACATCGTAAAGATGTCCAAATTTTTCGTAAAAAAATAAAACCTTTGACATTTTGAATTTCGCGCCCTGACCTAGCGCTTCCACCTTAAAAGTCGAACTTTAAGAAGTTTTAAAACAACTTTACAACTTCTATCAGATGTAAAACATTTACCATATTATCGTCATTGGACCATTTTGCCAGCCAGAAGTTTGCTCCGATTTGGAATATGTGTAGAATGACGTACACTATGACGGTCGCCACGGACGCCCACACGCCGACGTTGTTCAGGTAATGCATATACACCGACCACTGCACCTGTGTGTGAGGAAGACGCAAATATTATAAAGGTACACGCCCACTATGCCAATCGTCACAGCACTACGTAATCAAAGCCGCACAACTCCCGAGATGATACATACTGTACAGCCCGTGCCGATTTGTCCTTTGAGCTGGGGATGAGATGTATTTACGTACGTACCAGGTTTTAAAACCAGGGCCTTAAGTCTGCCAACACAATCGATTCATAATCGAACAACAACCGCATAGCAGCTGTCAATTTGGACAGATATTGTATGGGATATCTATCAATAAGACAGATCCTACTATGGGGTCGCTGTTTGATTATGGATCGATTGTGTTAGCAGACTTGGGGCCCAGGGTTTCGCTTCGAAGTAGGGCACCCTGTTACGGGCGGGAAATACTTTTAAGTATTAAAGAACTTGGTAGTCGGAAACCAGCTGCGGCTTCCAGGGCTAAAAATACTTGCATTGGAAATCGATCGTTATCTTCATTGAAAAAAGGAGCAAAATCGTTTTTACAAAAAATACTACTCTTAGAGCTGCCATGTTTGTTTTTCGTAATTACGAATGTGTGATCCTTATTTATAGGCAAGTAAAGATCCTATCCACAATAGAAGCAGTGCTTATTTTTGGATCATACAATCGATTTTAAATTTCATATCGAAGACATAGTTTCAAGCCATTACTCAAAAATATATTTCACCAAAATACGATCTAAAAACTTACCCTTCCAGTTTCAGTTTTCTCGATTTCTATAAGCTTATCAACATCATCATCATCGTCATCTTTTTTCGTTTCGTTTTCAGGAGCTTCGTCTAGCTTTTGCTTACTGCCAATATGGTCACCTGCCAATTGAGTATAAAACAAGTCAGTTTATGTCATTACTCAGGAATATGGTGTCCGTCTTTTAATAATCATGATCGTTTTTATGACGAAAGATCATGACGAAAATGTATTTATTGGGAGTAGTTACCTGCTTCTAATACTTCGTGCGTTGTATCAACAGTGGATAGTGAACGAGCCAATTTCAATTTGTGTTCAAATTCTGGGCCAAGTTTTATTTCTAAGTCATGTTTTATGTCTTCCAAATCTGTGAAACAAATTTAAAAATAGGTGATGTACCCTCATGTTATCATGAGTTTGTACTAATGCCATGCCGATATTCTTAATTAGGTTTTTAATCGCAAGCAATTAATATATATTTCCATGTGATCTAATTTAAGTAGAATAAGTTTTTATAAATATGGGGGTATGTTATCAAAAAGTGGACATCACATACGATTTCTACCAAAGCAAGTCCATGACAGAATGTTAAAGAACCTTCAGCCGAAGCAGTCTGCTCGGCGAGTGTTAGATGGTGCAGCAGGAACTCGGCGAAGGCGCCCTTCTTGTCGAGCAGCTGGTGGTAGGAGCCGGCCTCGGACACAGCGCCGCCGCGCAGCACCAGCACCAGGTCCGCGCGCGCCAGCCACGACACGCCGTGCGTCACCCACACGCGCGTCTTGTGCCGCAGCAGCCCCGCCGGGCCCAGCACCTGCAATTGTACAACTAGAAACATCGGCTCCGCGCGCGCCAGCCACGACACGCCGTGCGTCACCCACACGCGCGTCTTGTGCCGCAGCAGCCCCGCCGGGCCCAGCACCTGCAATTGTACAACTAGAAACATCGGCTCCGCGCGCGCCAGCCACGACACGCCGTGCGTCACCCACACGCGCGTCTTGTGCCGCAGCAGCCCCGCCGGGCCCAGCACCTGCAATTGTACAACTAGAAACATCGGCTCCGCGCGCGCCAGCCACGACACGCCGTGCGTCACCCACACGCGCGTCTTGTGCCGCAGCAGCCCCGCCGGGCCCAGCACCTGCAATTGTACAACTAGAAACATCGGCTGCGCGCGCGCCAGCCACGACACGCCGTGCGTCACCCACACGCGCGTCTTGTGCCGCAGCAGCCCCGCCGGGCCCAGCACCGGCAATTGTACAACTAGAAACATCGGCTCCGCGCGCGCCAGCCACGACACGCCGTGCGTCACCCACACGCGCGTCTTGTGCCGCAGCAGCCCCGCCGGGCCCAGCACCTGCAATTGTACAACTAGAAACATCGGCTCCACGCGCGCCAGCCACGACACGCCGTGCGTCACCCACACGCGCGTCTTGTGCCGCAGCAGCCCCGCCGGGCCCAGCACCTGCAATTGTACAACTAGAAACATCGGCTCCGCGCGCGCCAGCCACGACACGCCGTGCGTCACCCACACGCGCGTCTTGTGCCGCAGCAGCCCCGCCGGGCCCAGCACCTGCAATTGTACAACTAGAAACATCGGCTCCGCGCGCGCCAGCCACGACACGCCGTGCGTCACCCACACGCGCGTCTTGTGCCGCAGCAGCCCCGGCGGGCCCAGCACCTGCAATTGTACAACTAGAAACATCGGCTCCGCGCGCGCCAGCCACGACACGCCGTGCGTCACCCACACGCGCGTCTTGTGCCGCAGCAGCCCCGCCGGGCCCAGCACCTGCAATTGTACAACTAGAAACATCGGCTCCGCGCGCGCTAGTATGAGATGTACAATTTCAATCAAATCAAATTAGATAGTACAGTGTGACATCGTAAATTAGCGTAAACTTTTGCTCTAATTAGGCTACGAGCGGCTTTAAACGATTAGAAATAAGTTACCTTGTTATATATATGTTTGCCCACGTGCGAATCCACTGCACTGAGCGGGTCGTCCAAAAAGTAGTTATCGGCGTCATAGTACACCGCGCGCGCTAGAGCTATGCGCTGCTTTTGACCGCCGGACAAATTTATACCTACAATGAATGAAAACTATGTAGTTGAAATATCTAAACCAATTACAACTAGTATGTTTAGAAGTCACGATGAACAACGTACCCTTTTCTCCTATTTCAGTCTGATCGCCTGCCGGTAACATTTCTAGATCTGTGGTGAGTGCGCAAACGTCCACGACATTGTTGTATTTTATCCTGTCGAACGGTTTGCCGAACAAAATGTTATTTTGTATAGTGGCGTTCTGAATCCATGCCTGTTGTGAAACGTACGCTACGTCACCTGGAACACAGAAACGCAGACGTGGACCATTACACGTGGATTATGCTTTTTATGGAAAATGTTATTTTTAAAGAGCGTACATTCGGCAAATGAAGGACTTGTAGTAGCAAACGTCTAAAACCAAATTTCATGAATGGAGATGCAGTATAAAACTTTACCAGAAACGTAACAAGTACAAAACCGGGACCGCAGGCCTCTAGGTTTAACGGCCAGCGCATTCCGCCGGACGATCCATCCTTAGCGCTGTAGCCACCTATTAAAACCACGCTATAAGAAGTATGATCACCACGCCGATACACAGATGGCGCTGCATACAGCAATTAATGACGATCCATACAATCCTAAATCGCACTATGAGAGTATTCGTAGGACTTTAACATATTTAAATTCATAGCAACCAGCCCCGCCTGGCAGGAAGATCTTCCCTTTTCCGATAAACCACTAGAGACTCTACCTTTCATATTAACTCGTCCAGAGAGTTTGTCCATTTCGCCCAGCATGGCGGAGAGCAAGGAGCTCTTCCCTGTGCCGACGGTGCCTACGACGGCAACCAGCGCACCCTGCGGGATCCGCACGTTGATGTTCTTCAGAACTGGCTCCGACCCATGGTCACCCCATGTGAAGTTCCCGTTCTCAACAACGATTTGGTCACCTGAAAATGTAAAGCATTATTTATATCGATATCACAAAAAATATGAAATTAGAATTGTATCAAATTGTTTTAATTAAAAAATACCTTCAACATTCAGTCTCTTTTTTTCGTAAAGTCGGTATATTTTGGAAGATGTGTAATTTAACAAAATTGTAACTCACTCTCGTTGGGGTTTCGTTCAATAACGCTAGTGTCCAATTCTTCGGAATTTACGAATTTATTCAATCTCCTTATACTGACTGCTGTCTATAAAAAAATATTTCGTGTTAAATACGTAAGCTCGATCGACGGCTAATATGCAAAGTATCAGGGGGAAAAACCGCGCGGGTGCTGTTAGTCATTTGATGACTCGTTTAAAAAAACTAGCGAAGTGAGAATCGCTAAAGCCGAATTATTTATCAGTATTGCATGTCTGTGCTTATTTACTCGCTGTGGATCTGTGGGTAAATTATAATTGTAATGCACCTGTATTATATCCGAGATGACATTGGGCAGCATCGACATTGGAAACCGTAGGATGTTAAATAGCGACAATGCAACGAACGCCCTTTTAGAATCCAGTACCTCCTTATCGTTTACCAACACAAAACATGTGAAGGACATTAGAGATACCTGCAAATACATTTCGGATTAGCTGTTTACCGTAGGCAAGACTTACATTAAAAAACTTTAAATAAAAACCCGGACCGAAAAGAAACTAAAACTTTTATAATGCGGCCGTTACCGATGTCCTATTTTTAGCTAAGTGTATAGACAGACATTCAAGCTTTTGAATTTTTCGCTAGCATTTGACAGCTAGTAGTTTTGCAGTATTCTTTAAATTCGTGATGATGAATGATATACAAATACCTTCATAATTAATTCACAGGATTGGTTGCTTAAAATCGTGCGTAGGTACAAAGTTTGTACAAAGTTATTGCGGTATGAAAAACGAAAACATCAAGTGCTATTTCTTGGATTTGGAATACTGTTTTGAAGCAATAAAGTTTGGGAAATACATTTTGTACTTGACTAAATCCGCACACTGATTTTGTAGGTACTTACTAAGAAAGGTGTACAAAACCATATGAATGAAGTAGCCGAGTTATAGTAAGCAAGTTTTTTCAATATATTCATTTCCTTGTTTCTTATTTTCATGATGTGTGCCTGGAAACTCGGCTCCCATGCGTACATCTTAAGGACCTGATGAAAAAAAAAAAACTAGAATCTCGTTACAGCTATACATCTTCGGAAGAATAAATTGTTTTCATTTAGAATTCTACCTTTATTCCATTCAGCAATTCGTTCATCAGTTTAATTCTCTCATCTTTGTACTGCATTAATTTCCTTTGTAGTTTTTCTTCAAGGCCAGCAACCAGTCCGTTAACGGGCATTAGCACGATGATGACAGCAAATCCGGCTAGCACCGAGGGGCCCAACACCCCCCACAGGAAATACAGGGAAAGGGCTATTTGAAGCGGCGCCGACCATACAAGGTTTATAAATGATAAATGGCTGAATCTGAAGGGGAAGTTCACATGGTAGGTACGACGTAATTATTATTCAGTTGGTTATAAAAGCTATAACCATTTTTAAATCTTAATCTTCTCATAGAACAGTGTTTGGATTAATTAAAGAACGCAGGGCAACACACAGACCTGCATCAGGCTTGACATATTGCCAACTGAGATAGTCTGTAGGTACGGTAAGGAGTGCTTTCACCTTAAAAAAGGATTAAATTGAAAACCAAATTAAGATTCTTTATTTTAATGCACGTTGAAGATTTCAGACAATTATTATCCCCACCCACTACTGGACAGCCACTCAGGCATACGCACGCTAGGGCCTGATAAACCTACGATGAAGTGTAGTCAGTTGTCAGCTGTAAGCCATTAATTACTTACCTGTCTACATCAGTTGACATCAAGTTAATTATTTCTCCGACTGTAGATACTTTTCTAGCCGAGTTGGACAACCGTAGGGATTTCTTATAAACCATACTACAAAGGGCATTCTTAATCTTCACGCCTGTTATAGTAGTTTTAATGAAGTATTGCCCCAGAATCATAGTTTGTATCACGGCAAAAAAGAACATACCAGCCGCGTAAAGATATCCTTTCCATATCGGTTCTTTGCCCTGTATGAATTCTATGAGGAGTCTGCGAAACGAGAATAAAAATACTGTAGACTGCTTAGTTCCC
Source organism: Pheosia tremula (assembly GCA_905333125.1). Lineage (NCBI taxonomy): Eukaryota > Metazoa > Arthropoda > Insecta > Lepidoptera > Notodontidae > Pheosia > Pheosia tremula. Next base: position 3,392,399 of record HG995404.1, on the reverse strand, counting down.
GAAAGATGTAGCTGTAAACTACAGGCATACTGAGGTTCGTTTAATCGGTTTATGTGCTCGGTACTCACCCAAGTAATTTTGGCGAGGCAAATGTTAGAACGTCATTAATCAACTTCAAAATCATAGCGAAGACGAATTGACCGCCGAAAGCAACGCATACCACGGGCAGTATCGACAATGGTGTATTACTATGCTTTCGGTTTTCGTTTGCGTATAAATCGTTGTATAAGTTTGTTTTTCTGGAACTAAAAAACACATGTCAGCTTCAAGGCCTTAGCTTAGAACGAACACTTTTGAGATAACGTTTTCATCTAAAATAACATCTCAAGAGTTCCTTAAGCCCACTTTCAGGGTTGAGATAGGTTTATTAAATACGACTTACCGCCGAAGACTCAGACGCAGCTGCTTAATTTGAATTTGTTTTCCAAAAAATGCAAGGATTTAATATTCGGCCATTAGGCGAACAGAATAAATTAATGATACCATGACACTGGAATATCCCACTATAACTAGCATTGTAAAAGATATAGGGGATGCAGATGGCTATGGTGCAATATAAAAATATCTAGTGCTTAAATATTTGTTTACAAGTAGATTCCTTCAAGATTTGCCCTTATCATAGGGAGCGGATGCTAAATACAAATTCTCCGTTTCGTAGAATCGTCTGTTTGTTTGTGAGTAAGTGGTACCCATTGGAAGCAAGTAGTTAATTTTATTCCGCTCACTTTCCCTAAGTTCTTAGGGTGTGTGGTAATACCCGTGACCTTTAGATAGTAATAAGAGCAATTGTTGACTTTGAACGTAGGCGTAAACTATTTGTTGTATCCTAGAAATAATTAGGTAATTCCCCTGCATTAAGATGACATGGTTTTTATTCACGCCACGGTTTTACACAACTAATTAAATACAACGGCGCGGCTGTGGCTATTAACAGTGTCAATCATGCACCTTTAAAAAATAAAAGATGCAAAACTGTGCCAAGGTCATACGGTAAATTGAAATTTTAACTTTCAGTTCATTTGTCCACGAAGCAAGGTGTTTATTATTGCCATCATAAACATTAGTAGGTATCAGTTATCGTAGGTATCAAAACTGTTTTATCTTACTCTTCTCGTTTCTTCTTGGCCCGCTCCCAATACTTCTCGAACCTTGGAACTGCTTCTTTAGAAGCGAGTTGCGGGTTTAGCGGCCATAAATCGTCCTCAACTAGACTTCTTCTATATCCGGTTAAGGCAAGAGGATCGAACCAGCTGAAGGTGAGGCGGCTTGGGAATCCTGAATTATTTTCAGGTGATTGTTTCTGTTGATCGTTTTTTCAGAATCAGAAAAAAATATGCAGTTCGTAACGATGACTTATTAATAGAATTATGTTTATGGACGGGACGTAGCAGTGCATTGCACCAGACGTTTTTGCAAGCCTAGCACGGCGGGCTGTGAGAAGATACAACCAAATTTTCCATTTTATCTCTTTCTTTTCTATAAATTAAGAAAAAGAGAGAGCGACTCAGTGCGATTAGTCCGCATTCGAGCCCTGTTGATCGATTTGCAGCTGCCTTTCACCGACATTGGGCTAGGTCAGGGGTTCATGACTTTGAAAGTTGCGCTGTTATGTGCAACTTTAATGACGCAGACGAAAGTAAGGACACAATGGAGCTATGAGTGCTACACTACATACCTTTATATAGATAGATGCCTACGCGTATAGATGTCTTAGCTAAAAATAAACGCTATTTACCTCTGAATAACAGTACGGCGAATCTCTCGGCGGTAAATCAGCGAAACAGTTTAACAAAAACATGATTATTATTAGCGAATAGTATACGATATAACTAGCAAAATTATATCGGCTATTTGCGTCGTCGGAAGAGCTGAAATGCATCATTTCGGTCCTCAGCTGGGGCAGCCCTGCCAGGAGTAGGAGCAGCCAGAAGATAAACAGCACTCCTGATGTTCTCAGTCCATATTTTCTATTGTAGCACATTAATGTTGCTGCTAAACACTGTAAATAAGCTACATTTTGGTCATCGTTCACTACCACTACCACTATACTAGGTATATATTTACTTCTTCTATCGTCATATACTTCATACAACAAACAGCTGTTATTTGCACATGGGGTACAATCATACAAAGGAAGTGCAATAAGGAAACAAAAGTTATGTACAAGCCAGACATTACTCTATGATCATTTATGATATTATGATTAATTCAAATTAATCTATGACAATCTATGAAGTACTTATCTATTTGGATCTAGTAATACTAATGTACTTATACATATTACATTTTTGTTCCGCCTGACCACCAAATAGGTACACACATTCAATGAATGGATTCTGCAAGTAATGCTGGGATTCAAAGTGATAGAATAGCATTAAGCATTAAAAAAATCCTAAAACTGAGATGAATATGTAGTCACATATTCATCTCAGTTTTAGGATTTTTTTTTAGAACATGGTCCCTTTCCCACATTTTTTTTCCTGTAGGATGATACACAACCAAATTATTGTACAACTATCAACTAAAGTAAAACCAGGTAAAATTGCTGAGGCCAGAATATATCATTGATAGAAATGAAGTATCCGGTAGAAACCCACTAATCTAGATTCCTTAGGTAAGTACTATCTTCTTTATTGACAACAACACTCATAAGGCCAAATACATTATGAGAAATTGCTCTTATTATGCAATCTACGGTAATACAACCAGTATACTGACTCGGATATTGTCACAAATTAGTTTTGATAAAAGTTACCTACTAAAAAAAACACAATGACAAAAAATTAAGGGATAAAAAACTATAACTAAGTCAATAATAAGCTCAATACTTACAAATGTTAACAATTTCACAACTGCATCATAGTAATCAGCACCATAAACTTCCTCGTCACCAGATGACACATAAATTAATTGTCCTATATCTGCAAATTGTAACATTAGCAACAGAAATGTTACACCCAACTTGGTAGTATTTAATCTGTTCCATGCTATGTTTCTCTCTTTACTATTAAACATATTGTATGTATCGACAAGAGCTGCTACCCAGAGGTACAGGCATGGTATCCATACCAATATGGTTTTTTCGAAGCATGGTGTGAAATCTGGGTTGTCTGTGTACCATGTGAAGCTGATATTCTAAAAGAATATTAAAATATGATTGTTATGATGGTAAAATAGTACTTAGCTCACTCCAATAGTCTTTATGTATTACTTACATTACTATATGCATTCATTAAATTAGTTTTTTGTGTAGGGTATTGTTATGAAACCTGTTTTGTAACACAAACCTTTTTTCACATAAGTTTTTTTTATTGAATTCAAATTATATGTTTGATATTCGAAAATATGTTCTGATGATGTCTTTTGGTTTTCTTTGTAATATGTATATATATTTCAATAAATAACGTGATTATGAACTAAAACACTTTTCAATATATTCATTAGTATTGATAAGAGTGGTTTTTCTAATAGTAAATGTTATATTTACAGGAAGGATAATGTCAATGTAACTGGTTCCTTTGATATGACGGCTACTAATGTGGATGGTATTTACAAACTTGATCAGAAACGGGAATGTTATGTATGTACTGATAGCCAAGAGCCTAATATTCGCACTGAAGGTAAAGCTTTTGTATTCAATGTTAATTCTTTGGAGCTATGGCATCGTCGATTAGGGCATTTAAGTTTGGCAGGTATGTTAACTCTTCGTGATTCGTTAGCGAATGGCATTAAATTTACCAATGGAGTTTTGCCTCATTGTATTCCTTGTTTTGAGGGAAAGCAAAAGAGCAAATCCTTTCCTCGTGGTCAAGCACATAGGAGCGTGACTAAACTTGATTTAATACATACAGATATTTGTGGACCAATGTCAGTCAACAGTTGGAGTGGTTGTCGATATTTTATATCTTTTACGGATGATTATTCGCGCAAATCGTTTATATATTATCTTAAACGCAAAGATCAAATAACGGTTTTAAATACGTTTATCGAATTTAAAAAATTAGTAGAAAATCAAACTGATCTTAAAATAAAGCGTGTTAGAAGCGATAATGGCACGGAATTTTGCAACAAAAGTTTTATGAATCATTTTAAACAATGTGGCATTATTCATGAAACGACGGTTCCGTATACACCACAACAAAATGGCGTTGCTGAACGTTTAAACAGAACTTTAATGGAAAAAGCTAGATCAATGTTGCGAGATGCTGATTTGGATAAAAAATATTGGGCCGAAGCGGTAAATACTGCTTGTTATTTGAAGAACCGTAGCCCAACTGCAGCTTTAAAAGATGTTACTTCTGAAGAATTGTGGACTGGATCTAAAGTGGATCTTAGTCATCTTCGCGTTTTTGGTAGCACAGCTTATGCACTTACTCCACAACAACAACGCACAAAGCTTGATCCTAAATCAAAACCTTACATTATGTTGGGATATTGTGATCATACCAAAGGTTACCGACTTGGTGATCCTGATGATGGCACAAAAATGATTAAAGCACGTTCTGTTGAATTTATTGAAACTGTTAGAGGTATAACCTACAAGACAGCAAATACTGATGAAAATTTTAATAATCTGATGGATACTGTATATCATCCCAATACTTCTCCTGGTCATACTAATGAGTTTGACAGTGATGAGTTTGCCACACCAGATGTTTCATCTACTGACATTAATGTTCAAGATCTTATTGAAGATGAATCTCAAGTTCATGAAACCGTTTCATCTGATGAACCAAATGAAGATTTGTTGAATGATATTCCACAAAACTCACAAACTGTGGAGCAGAATGTGTCCGATGAAGGTACTAGACCAAGACGTGACCGGCATCCTCCTGTTTGGTTCAAAGATTTTGAAGTAAACTATTTTTCTGAACAAGCATTAATGGGACATAATGAACCTAGAACATATAATGAAGCAATGAAAAGTGATAATGCTAAGGATTGGTTAGAAGCTATGCAAGATGAATATAACTCCCTTATGTCACATGGTGTCTGGGAACTTGTGGATAGACCAAAGACTGGCAATGTTATAAAATCTAAATGGGTTTTCAAAGAAAAAGTAGATCCAAGTGGGAAATTTGAAAAGTTTAAGGCTCGTCTCGTTGCAAAAGGTTTTACACAACGATATGGTGTTGACTATGAAGAAACTTTTGCACCTGTTGTGAGACATAGTACTCTACGACTACTATTTGCGATAGGGGTTGAAAATGATATGGACATTGAACATATTGATGTCAATACAGCATTTCTCAATGGAGATTTACATGAGAAAATTTATATGGAACAACCCATCGGTTTTCAAATTGAGGGGCAGAAAAAGGTATGCATGCTCAAAAAGAGTCTATATGGGCTCAAACAAGCCAGTAGAGCTTGGAATGAGAAAGTTCACAAAGTTTTGGTCAATAATGGCTATATTCAATTAAAAAGTGAAAAGTGTGTATTTTATAAAGATAAAGTAATAATAGCACTATATGTTGATGATTTCTTTATATTTAGTTCCAATGAACAACAGAAGAAATTACTTTATAAATTGCTTAGTTCCAACTTTAATATTAAATTGCTTGGACCTGTTACACAAGCATTAGGAATGAAAGTAGAAAGGAACAAAAAGCAAGGAACATTGAAGCTTACACAGTCTGAATATGTGAAAAAACTTTTAATAAAGTTTGGCATGGATGATTGTCATAAAATAGCAACTCCCATGGAAGTCAACTTTAATCCATCAAAAGCTGAGAAGATTGATCTAAGGTTTCCTTATCAGGAACTTATCGGCAGCTTAATGTATCTCGCTGTATGTACTCGGCCGGATATTGCATTTGTATGCAGCAAGCTCAGTCAATATAATACTTGTTATAATGAAACACATTGGATTGCTGCTAAACGCGTATTACGGTATTTGTCGGGTACAACTGACTACGGACTCAATTTTAGGCGCGGTAGCAACAAAATTGAAATTTCATCCGACGCAGATTGGGCGGGGGATACAAACGATCGGAAATCTTATTCGGGTTTCGTAAGTAGGTTTGGACTTAACCTAATAAATTGGCATAGTCACAAACAAATTAATGTAGCTTGTTCCAGTACAGAGGCTGAATATTATGCTCTTGGAACATCAGTGAAGGAGGCGAAATTTTTACATAATTTTATGAATGAATTAAAATCTTTTGATCTGCCACATGAGCCTATTGTTATTAATAATGACAATAAAAGCACTATCAAAATGGTAGAAAACCAATGCTATCGTAGAACCAAGCACATTGATGTTCAACACCATTTTATAAAGGAATGTGTTGACCGAAAGCTAGTTGAGATTATTTATAAGCCTTCAGCTGAATTGGAAGCTGACCTTTTTACTAAATCTTTACCAAAGGTCAAGCATAATTTGTTTGTTAAGAGTTTATGTTTAGTTTGAAGTTATTATTTTATTACCTACTTTATTAGTTAAGTTGTTTTGTTGTACTCTTGCAATTACCTTAAATTATAGTAATTACCAGAGTAAGGGGCAGTGTTATGAAACCTGTTTTGTAACACAAACCTTTTTTCACATAAGTTTTTTTTATTGAATTCAAATTATATGTTTGATATTCGAAAATATGTTCTAATGATGTCTTTTGGTTTTCTTTGTAATATGTATATATATTTCAATAAATAACGTGATTATGAACTAAAACACTTTTCAATATATTCATTAGTATTGATAAGAGTGGTTTTTCTAATAGGTATTATAATAGATATTATTTAAATATATAGTTGTCACACAAAGCTAAAAATCATTCAATTAAGTATTTATTTTATCAAGGGACAATTTTAATCAATTTAAAGTATCTATAAATTAATTACGAACATTTAACTACTAAGAAAAGTAAGTCTTTGAGTGTACCTAAAAGAAGTTCAAGGATGACGGTAAATAGATAATTCTACATTATGGCATTGATCAAAAAATAACTTTATAGACCCAGTATAAACATGCTGTTACAAAAATAAATAAAAAGGTACTTTTGTAGACTTATTATATATAAATTCATTTTTTATGAAGTAATGAATCGGTATAAAATAAATCTCGCCACGCTTCCAATTCGCGGAATTGCACAACATTTTACCTAACTCAATGTAGAAAAACTACTGACAATGCAATTAAAGACTTACCCAAAATGTAGAACCACAGAAATAATCCAATGAAGAATTATTGGCCATAATAATTTATTGTAATCGAACTTTGTTATGATTTAAATTTGCCACAGTACACAAGTACACACTAAAACATACAACAACAAACAGAGACAGCCGACAGCTGTCACCTGATCATAGACATAAAGCGATAGGGCTGCCAGATATGATATTCTATTTCTACCCAAATTTGAAATTACTTTTCTCCAAAATGATGCAATTTGCTTAAGTTTTACCCAAATGCAAAAAGTTAATAATATCGGTTAATTAACCAAATGGGTAATTAGATATTATTAGTTCTAATTTTCAAACCGAAATAGCAGAATAACCTAATAAACAGAATCAGTGTCTGTCAAAACCGAATCAGAAGAAGGAATAATAAAATATGTTCCTTTTATGTAGAATTTAACGTCTAGGTGAACTGTTTTAAACGGTTGCGTTGATTCAATGTACTCAAACACATAAATATAAATGTATTCTGTTACGGCCTACGGTTATACCCTGGAACTAAAAAAATCCATGATTTTGATTTCTTCAAGTATTTTATTTCTCAAAATTTTCTCCAAGAGCTAATTTTTTACCCAGAATTGCGAAAAAAATACCCAATCTGGTAACCCTGTACAGCGATATATCTGTGCCATAAACTAGATAGTTAGCGGTGGTAGGTAGCCAAAGATGTGCAGATTTTTGTTGCCAACTGTCCAACAAGCATCCTTTCTTTCCTTATGAAATGAAATGCGATTAAATAAATGAATATGAACAAGCATCCATTTACCATTTATTCATTTATATTACCTACAAAAGATCAGAATATATATTATTTTATTGCAATAGCAAGCACATGTATGCATTAGTCAAAATAATAGTTGACGTAACTAAGCACAGTAACTAGTACAGTAGTTTTTTTCTGCTTTACACTCTTCGTTGGCAGAATCATCGGTAAACGAGATGTAGCCATAATTTTTAATTGAAATTGGAAAGAATAGAACTAACTCTAGTTTGCACGAATGCCTCTGTGGTGTGCTTTTTTTTTTTTTTTTTGTTAAATTCGCTCCTTCGAACAGGCTAAAGTCATTATGACCATACCGCCTCGTCTTACGTAGTTGGTTTTCATAAATGTAATAATATAACAATTAATTTCATTCGTGTAAAATTATTTATGAAAATCCAAATCCTGTAAATTCTACAGTTTTTTATTTTTTCACAGAGTATCCTTTAGTTTTCTCTTACGTCATGTCCTTGAATATAATGTCAGTTTCCTCGTCTTTTAAAGTCAAAGTCAAATTTTATTCTATCAATTTGATAGAATAAATGAATTGATTGTAGGTTACGATATCGCTCAGCCTCTGTTTAGGTCATTTTATACTAAGTATTTATATTACACAAAGATTATGTACAATAGCATAGCCTTATCTTACTTATTCTAAATCTCATTTACAGTACTTATTATAAATTTGTACAAATACCCAAAAGTTGAGACATTCATAAGCAACTCCTGAATGCACTGCGGGACCAGTTCAGGTTCATTATAAGTTTGTAGAAGGTCATCTATCAACACAAGGCGCTGAATGTTGAAAGATGGACACTCGAAGAAAATATGATTCAATGATTGGATGTTTTGTGATTGACAGTAATCACAATTAGAGGAATCAACCATTTTAAGACGATGAAGATGATAATTCAATCGACAATGACCAAATCGCATACGACAAATAGTTGCGTAAAACTTTCTATTCAAGAAAGTGTCACTCTTACAAAACCATGGTGTGGAATTGATCTGAACATCTAATGAGGCATACCAGGTACCTTTATTTTCCACCTGTGTACAATGATATGAATGTGTTCCCCATGATTGACACATTCGTTGTTTTAAAAGACTTACAGCATCTGTGAATGGTATTGAGACACTTGTATCACTGTTATTATCAGGGATAACATCTGAAAATTTAACTATAGTATTAGCTAGATAGTCTGCTTTTTCATTTCCCTCAACACCTATATGTGAAGGCACCCACAAAAAATTAACATGAATATTTGCATCTGATAATTCCATCCATAACTGTTTTATAAAATAAATTATGTAGTTAGTGTTAGCATGTAATTTATTATTTGCTAAGTTTTTTAATACACTCATGCTATCACTTACCACAACCCATTTGGTGTGTCCTCGATTATGATTTTTAATGTGTCTCATAGCACTCAAGATAGCAACAGCCTCAGCAGTAAAAATACTTGCATTTTTATCAATTTTGTGACCTACACCTCTATTTAAAGTGGGTTCAAATATGGCATAAGACACAGCACTATCATTTTTAGAACCATCTGTATAAACAAATTGATGATCAGACCACTCTGCCAACATAACATATACATCTTCTTTAATTGACAACTTATTGTTAATAATTATATTCATTGCTGGAAATTTGCTAGTAAATGATCCTTCATAACAAGGTAAAATATGATTTGATTGATAAATATTTAAATTTTGAAGAAAATCTAAGAAATTTCGAAATCCCTGTAACATATATAATGGTCTGGAGAATGTCTGAGAATGTGTAATAGATAAATTGCTAATAAGACTATTATTAGAAACACTGTGAAGTTTTAGAAGAAACCTTTCTTTTAAATAAACAAAACGAATGCCGATTGGCGGGAGGTTACATTCAATCTGCATTGCATTTATAGGGGTGCTTCTGAATGCCCCAGTAATTAAACGCAGACATTTGTTTTGAAAAACATTTAAACTATTTACAAATTTTACATCTGCAGCAAAACAAAAAAAACCATATTCAAAGTGACTACGAACTAATGATTTGTACAATGTTAACAGAATTTTTGGGTCTGCACCCCAGTATGAGCCGGACAACGATTTTAATACATTAAAAGCTTTGTTAGCTTTATTATTTATATGTTTTATATAATTATTCCAGGATAAATTATGGGAGAATAAAACACCCAAAAACTTTACATCCATTGCAATAGTTAAAGGAGAATGATTATAAAGAACAATAGGGGGATTAGAACACCGTTTCCCAAAAACAACAACTTTAGACTTTGATGGATTGACCTCAAGATCTAGGTAAGAGAAATATTTATGTAACTTTGCTAATGCATCATTGACAATTTCAACTACTTGAAGTAGATTTTTTCCTGACACATAAACTACCAAATCATCTGCAAATTGAAGGTTTTTAACATTTGAACCTAATATTAGATTTAAACGCCGAATATATAGTATGAAAAGTAATGGTGATAAAATGCCACCTTGACAGACTCCTTTTGATGAAAGTCTGGGGCCATAGAGGTGTCTATTATATTTAGCAAAAACTTCTCTACTACTTAAGAAATTTTTTATCCAATTCATTATTTTTTCAGGTATTCCTACTAGTACCAATTCATGACAAAGAATATCAATATTTACACTGTTAAAAGCACCAGCAATATCGAAGAAAACTGCAATCATATGATTGTTTGCTCCTAATGAATTATGAATATCAAGCTGCAATTGACAAATACTTTCCCTAGCTGAACGATTTCTGCGAAAACCGAATTGATTAGAAGGTAAAATATTGTTTTGTTCCACATAAAACTCTAAACGTTGCTTTACCAATTGTTCAAATATCTTTCCTACACATGAGGTAAGTGCTATTGGGCGGTAGGAATCGGGACATTGTTTATGTTTATTAGGCTTTAAAATTGGTACCAAACAATCTGTCTTCCATTCTTGGGGTATAATGTTCTTTTCCCAAAGTAAATTCAACACACTTAGAAAAATTACCAAGATCTTACTGTTTAGTTTCTTAAAAAAGATGTATGGTATTCCATCGAGACCAAAGGCAGTATCCCTTCTTGAAGAAATGGCAGATATTAATTCATTGATTGTAAATGGACTGAGAAGAAAACTATTACCAGAGTTTACATTATTAGTACTAAGTATATTAGGACTCGAAGACACAAAATCTGGGGTATATTTCATTAGAAAATCTGAAATCCATGCATCATTTCCATTACTATTAGGAATGTATGTTTTATTAAATTTACGCATAAATTTCCATATAACCGACATAGAAGTACAACGATTAAAACTTTCACAAAGAGATTTCCAACTATTTTGCCTTTCCCTTTTCAAAATAAGTTTTTTAAGAGCTCGAGTTCTTTTAAATTCCAAATAGCTTTCTTCTGTTGGGTCATCTTTAAACTTTAAATATGCTTCTTTGAAATTCAAAACAGCGTCTGAGCATTTTTGATTCCACCATGGAAGGGAAGGTCTTTTACCAAAGTTCCTTTGACATGACTGACTAATGTTCTTGGAGTGACTGGAATTGAAATTAGGAACTGATTTTTCAGCTGCTATGAGCAAAATTTTACAAAAAAGTAGATATGTATTGTGAGGACTTAAAAGATCCAGTTCAAAATTATCTATTAGAGCATCTACACAATTATTGAACTTTTTCCAATCCACCCATTTGTAGTTTGGGTAGATGGGTAAATGTTTACTATTACAGTAATTTATATCCTCATTGTCGCTGTTATTGTTAACTAATACTTTAATTATTACAGGAAGATGATAACTAGTTCCAAGAGGACTATCAAGGACTGACCATTCACAATGAAGTGCCAGTGATGAAGAAACCAAGGACAAATCTAATGCATTTGGACGCCATGTTAATGAACCGATTGTTGTTACTTGACCATCATTAAGCAGAACTAAATTATTGTCATCGATGACCTCCAAAACTTCCCTACCCCGAGGAGAGTCAGAACCACAACCCCAGGAAGTATGGTGGGCGTTGAAGTCCCCTGCGAATATAAATGGACTGGGAATTGACTTTACCAAAGATTCAAATTTAGCTTTGTTAAAAGCTGGATTACAATTTGCAGGACTGTAAAAACTGACAATACAAAACTCTTTATTATTCACTGTAATTCTGACACAGATGTTTTGCAATGAATTATCAAAATATGTGTTAATTTTTGAGTATGCAATACTTTTATGTATTATTATAGCTACTCCATTATGATTGTTTCCACAATCATTACGTTCAATATTGTAATTTCTAATTTTAAAATGTTGATGAGCTTTGAACCATGTTTCAGATATGATTGCAATATGTATGTTATGAGTGTAGAGATAATTAATGAATATATGTTTGTTACTGTTTAGACTTTGGGCATTCCACTGTAATATGTTTAACAAATCCATTATGAAGTATTAGGTAATTTATTACTGAGCGTTTTCTTAAGGGTATCTCGAATGGATACTGAGTTGATTGGTGCATCCTTATTACTAATTATTTTGGTAATTGTTTCTATTAAAATATTGATGAAAGTATCAGATTTCATGAGATTATTTACCTGAGTATCAAGTGTACGTGCCGTTAATGTTGGAAATGATTTAGCGTCAAACAAGTCCGAAAATGTAGCAGTTCCGGACTTGATTTTATTTGCTTCGACTTTTTGTTTTTTAATTGGACATGCTGATGAAATGGCTATATGATTGCCCTGACAATTGGCGCATTTAGCATCCTTAGGATTAATTTTACAGCTTTTATAATTATGGTTTTCTGTACATACAGAGCATACCTCGGCGTTACGACAAAACTTGGCAATATGCCCATACCGCATACATTTGAGGCACTGCTTCACTGGAGGTATGTACTTACTCACCTCATGTCGCCAAGAGTCGAGATATACATAGTCGGGAAGGTTAGTGGAGGCAAAGGTTACCGCGACTGCCTGCGTGGGAACGAAGGCGGCGCCACCGTCACCTCGCACTCTGCGCATGAAGCGCCTCACCTGTATTACGTTCTTGGAACTACCAATTAAAGAAAAGATTTGATTATTCGACATTTCCACTGGGACTGATGTGAGCACTCCAGTCACTTCGGTGTCGCCAGCTGGTATTGTAGCTTTAAGGGACAATTGGTCCAACAGTTTTTTATTTTTTAAGAACATATTCGCATTGTTGGGCAGGTCAAATGTTATGCCCACCTTATATTTATTAATTGATTTAAGGTGCATTACGCCCGAAACGCCATGCTCCCGCAACCCTTTGGAAAGAGCCATTCGGTCTCTATCACTAAATGTACTGTCCTCAACTTTATGCGATAAAAACACAATGAATTCAGTTTTCCTTGAGTCTTCAGGATACTGCCGCGAATAGCCTGGGACTTTGTAAATAGCATATTTGTCGGCTTTTGGTTTCGGAGTATCGGGCAACGCCGACTTCAATGACTCCGAATCTGAGGATTCAGAGACCGAGTTCAGCTGCTGCAGGTCCGAGTCCGGGTCTGGAAGAGGCGAATCTTCCTTCCGCCGTCTTTTTTTCCCCATCTTGGGGAATTTCCTTTACACTGACCAATACTAATTATATTTGTACAACAATTTACACCAAAATATACAAATTCTTACAATATATACATTAAATTTTAATTTTTCCAGAAAAAATATTAAAAAGCGCGCCTTTCCACTTTTACAGTTCCCGCCCTTTTTCTCTGTGGTGTGCTATGCACCCACTGACCTCTATGGTATACATCGCTGGACTAATCATAAGCCCGGTTATCGTGTGCCTATTTGATTTTCGCCATTTTGGCGCTGATAGCGGCAGTGAGGGGGAATGGAACTAATAATAGAGATGGGACAGTGATATGATACATCGATAAAAATGTTTATGCTTAAACCTACCCATGCAGTAAAATGAAAATAATTATGATCCATTGCTTTAACAATGGCTAATGTCCAAAATAGTCGAGTGGTTAATATTAAGATGAAGCAAATAATGATAATGATTAGCCGAATCGCTCATGGGTAGGGTAGGTAATCTTAGGATAAGCCGAAACCGGACTAAAGGGTGGTGTGTACTTAAATAAGGATTGTTTTTAAATTAGAAATGAGGTAATGTAATGTTGTTTGGGAAGCAATGGAGTAGGTAAGGTATTAATAGAAAATAAAAATCATCAAAGTAGTACTATGAGTTATGTTTAATAAAAGTCATCAGAGAAGTGTTTTGAATAGATGTAATCATATTTTTTCGGACGCTAACTAGGCTTTTCAATGTTTTTGAGCCATAATTCTAGTCTTCTATTGTCAGTCGGAAACCTGTGAATTAGTAAACATTGTTTTAAAATAATATGTATTTGATAATACAAATCTGTCTTCGGCGATTTTTACGTTCTTGAACGTTCTATCTATTTAAGATATTGATACAAAAAAAATTTCGATAAATTTTATCGACAAGGAACTTTAACAGCACTATAGAATTTTATTGTTTATAAAAAACCGATAATACAAAGACAAATGCGTTGTAATCACGTATAAATAAGATTAGTAACATATTTTTAAGTGCCTATAATATCAATAGAAGTTTTAATTTCTTGAATATTAGCCGTAAATTAACTTACTTGTGGAATGTAACCCCACTTCCCTTCTGGTAAAGAGTTTTGCATAACACGCACTCTTTCATGGTTTACCTATTAACTAACACCACTTATTTATGTATTAACTATATTAATACGACACAACAAACAAGTTTAATCGCGTTAAACCTTCAAAATCACTTTATAAACACGGAGACAATGTAAACAAAACAACGGCCATTTGCAATTTACGTCAGATTTAGTTCCTTTCCCCCACGATGGGGGCGCTTCAAATAGGCATAATAGATAGCTGTCATTTTAAAGGGTATCATTAGTCTAGCGTACTTGTATCATGGACGTCAGTGTATGCACCACAGGGTATGCATAGCGTATGCAACACGTATACACTAACACATGACACATGACATGGAAGCTGGTATGATACCTCTATGCAAAACCCCATAGAACTTGTTTGAAAGTGTTTCTCATATAGCACTGGTTGCATCTAGTTCTAGTAGTCTAGTTCTTTGAAAAGTTCGAATCAAAATCCAAAACTACGAAAACCCTTAGGAAACCCCTTTATAGGGGAAAGTTACGTTATTAGGCCAGTCGTTCGATGGTTAGTAAAACTTTAGGGAATCTCCATAAATAAGAATCCTCTTGAACGATTTAAGCTCATTGAACTACATATCCGGGCCTAGTTTGGGCTCTACTTTAAGTCTCTTGACCGTTGGTCATTGTCGTCACTCGTCAAAGATAAAAAAATGTCCTCGTGTAAACCGGGCATAACACTGTGGCGGCGGCTTGGTTTTTTCCCCGAGTTGATTGATGAAATGGTTTGCGAAGTTAATATTTTACGTATTATGAGGAGTTTAGCTTCTACATCTTAAGTTTATGATCTAGATTTAAAACTTATTCCCTGTTTAGTGTGTGTTAAAATACCAATACGTAATATTCATATAAGTGTGGAGGCTTTTGTCGGTGTTTTATAATGGCAGAGTATTTGGCTGCTATATTTGGCACAGAAAAAGACAAGTAAGTAACAATATAACCGAATTAAGTAGTAAGAACTACGTCCATCAATGAATTCAGATTAAAATAGACCTTTTCAATATATTCGAAATGGGTAAAAGAGGTTAGGTCCATCAAAACTTCTGGTGCTTTCGTAGGTATACTAAGGTAGTGTTGTATTCCGCCAGGCTGGCACTCGTCTTCCGTTCGACTATAAATTGTTAATTCATTACAATGGATAATTACTTTGTACAAGAGCTTTAATTTCTTATCATACTAAAAAGTAAATATTGTGCTTATAATAATTCCGTTTTGTTTCAGAGTAAACTGTTCGTTTTACTTTAAAATTGGAGCATGTCGACACGGGGACCGTTGTTCACGTATTCACAACAAACCAACTTTCTCACAAACAGTTTTGCTACAAAATTTGTATGTGAACCCTCAGAACTCGGCTAAATCTGCAGATGGCAGTCACTGTAAGTATACTTCTAATGTTTGACATGGTTAACTATCCATATGCAATAATGTAGCATTGCTATGCATTACTATGAACACCTTGATATCTGTGTATTTAATATTGTTGTTTCTTGTTTCCAGTGGTGGTTGCCAATGTCTCTGATGAGGAGATGCAGGAGCACTATGATAATTTCTTCGAAGATGTGTTTGTGGAGTGTGAAGATAAATATGGGGAAATAGAGGAGATGAATGTGTGTGACAACCTCGGTGATCACTTGGTTGGAAATGTTTATATAAAGGTGAGAATTTCTTATCAAACAAAAAGTTTGTTTAAAGCAATGTCAACACCACACACTGGCTCAGTGTGGATTACACTGGGCCCAGGGTGATGGACCAAATCCACCTCATATTGAGGAGGAATGTGCCTGATATAATAGCAATGAGCTGGCCCCTATTACAATGGAGCTCAAATAATAGGAATAGGTGCAGTGCAGGGGGCACTGCACCTATTCCTACTTCTTCAGGGATGACATGCATGATGATTATTTTTATATTTTCAACATGGTGGATATGTGGTCTTAGTAATTCCTGGCCAGGGCCCTTAATCATAAAAATGAAATGACAAATCTTACAATAAGACTAACAGGCAGAAAGGTAAATATCCTGAATGGTATTGTAATAGGCAGTGAACCTTTTGCCATTATACCAGGCAAACTATAAGCATATTGTGTATATGAAACTTTGTGCACATACCAAATACTCAAATGCCAAAGTTATGGCCTGCACTGTGAGACTACTACGTGAGACTAAATTAAATCTTCTTTAATAATCCTCTCAAAATTCACTCACATTAAAAATATGTACCACATCATGAAATTTTATTAATGCATTGATTAATTAAATTGGTAAATAACCAGTACTAACAAAACAATCAACTACCTCAACTTGATTTGTTATTTTGTTCTACAAATTTTACAATTATTCATTGAACTATAGTATGCACAATAGTATTCTAAGCATTGCTTGCAAAGTTATACTTATGGATTGTAAAACTGTGCTTGCCTGATCTAAAATTAATATTATTTTTTAACAAACAGACACCATAACCTCATAGCTCTTATAACTAGAAAAGTATGTATTTCTTTATACTTCTTATAGTTCTAAAGTGGTGAAGGGATAGCCATTTGTTTGCCTAGGGTGCACCTGACGTCGAAAGAAACGCAATTATAATCACTTGGGGCGCATTTACTAGTGTCTTTTTAATGTTCTTGAGCAAAGGTCTTCACCCACACATGTTAACATCTATAAGTTTGAATTCCATTTCGTGCATAGCTGTGCACACATGGTTGAATACACAAATATGATGCTTAATGAAGTTGTATAGCTTCTGTGCCTCGCAATCGAGACATAAAGGCTTTCTTAAACATACACCAATAAAGAATGTTTATTTACATACTGTCTGCAGTTCCGTCGTGAAGAGGACGCGGAGAAGGCGGTGAACGACTTGAATAACCGCTGGTTCGGCGGCCGGCCGGTGTACGCCGAGCTGTCGCCCGTGACGGACTTCCGCGAGGCGTGCTGCCGCCAGTACGAGATGGGCGAGTGCACGCGCAGTGGCTTCTGCAACTTCATGCACCTCAAACCCATCTCGAGGGAACTTAGGAGGTGAGGTTTGAGTCCGAGGACTTCTTCTGGTTGCGGTTTCCACAGATTGAGCGCTAGTTCGCTTGTTTTTTGTATGGGAAGGTTTCCCAGTCAGAGGACTATTGTTAAATTTACATTAATTGTCTGGTGCCAGCAATGCATTGAAGGGGCCGAAGGGAAGTAGTAGCATAATATTTTGTAACTTTTGACGATTCATAAGTACTGTACTTAATGGTCTACATGAATAAAACATATTCTGATTCTGGCCAGAGAATACATGCATGGATTGTATGTAAGATGGCATAAATATGTGATCAGGTAGATGGAGACTGCACCTTATTTAAGTCCAAATGACAATGATGAGTTCATTGCCAGTGACTTATCTGCTCAGTCCCTATATTCTTGCAGCTTATTCAAAATGTAATGTATATAAGTAGTATTTAATATAATCATGCGCCATATAATTTTATAATTCCTAACTAATAGGACATTGTAAGCCCAACTCAGATATGTCTACAGTGTAACAACAGTTAAAAGCGTTCAAGAGTGTTATAATGTTGTAACTAATGTCTATGTTGCAACAAGAATTTTTTTTATTTTTTTTATTTTTGTACATTTATAGGCAAGTATTTGATCTCGATCTCACCTGATGGTAAGTGACGATGAGATCTACGATGGAGCATACTTGCCTAGGTAGTAAGGCGGCAGTAGATCGAGACGCTACATTCACTAGGCACACGCAGCGCAGCTGATCTGACCCGCCATCCATGAATGGCAACACCGAACATCATGCCGGAACACGGCTAGGCCGCTTGGCGACATGGCTTTGTTCAGCAAATTGAATTGCAGGTTCTGACCCCGGCTTGAGCAACTGGGATTTTCGGATTTCATTTGCGATTCTCATCTTTAACTATGATTATCACCCTGCTGAATGTTGAAGGAAAACATCGTGATGATCCCTGCACCTCTGTAAGAACCTCCGAACCAGTTCTCAAAAGATGTGTGAGATCTGCCAACCCATACTAGCATGGTGGACTATGGACAGGGACATTAAAAGGGCTCATTATTAATATATTACGGACTACAGCATAGCCAATACAAACATTCATGCTCATCACACAATATTTGCCCCACCCAGGATTCGAACCCTCAGCACAAAGTGCAGGGTCACTACTAACTGTGCTATTAAGGTCTTCGAATATCCATCCATCCTACGATTTTTGTCTCGCTGTGTGGATTCAGAATTTATCTAGGGAAAAAGTAATTTCCAGCAGCCTTGAAAGAGAATGTGAACTTTATGCAAATATTCTGTGATTTATAGTGTTCATGTGGAGGGCTGGCGGGCCTTAAGCTTTTGTTTACTCCATAATGCTAAACTTGTGGGCTTGGAAGCTTGCCAGCCACGCTAATCGTCATTTAACCGCGACTCATTCATGTCACGGCACCAAGATGAAATTACTGAGTAGAGCACATAAAGACTTGTGTATCTTGGTAATTTTATTTTCTTTGTAGATAAGCATAATTTATTCCAGAACTCATCTCCTTGACTTTATTATTTTTCAAGTATGCAAATATAGCAATAAAATTTAATGAGTAATTCTTAAAATCTATTTGTATTTATTTATGCTACTGTTACGATTAGGGTCATATTAACATGCCTCATATTAACATGACTAATTACTTGCAGCTAAGAATTTTAAATAAAATAATATTCAAGATGCAATCTTGAGTTTTGTAATATTTCATCAACTTTTACATGCAAATCAATTTATTAAGAAAATTATCAAGTGCGACAGACTCACATAGTCACACCATATGGAGTCCCGTTTTAATCATTTTGGCATAGTACCTTAAAGAACTACATGCCCATCATAACCCAAATGGGGGTTTGATGGATATGAATATTGTGTATAGGACGAGTAATAAAAGTATTTGGTATGTTATGTTGTAACGACTGTGCGTTTGTTCCAGATACTTGTACTCGCGGCGCAAGGGATCGCGGCGCTCGCGCAGCCGCTCGCGCGAGCGCCCCGCCGCCGCGCCCGCCGACCGGCGCCGCCGCTCCCGCTCGCGCGAGCGCCGCCGCGAGCCGCCGCGCAACTCGCGCTCCGGCCGGTACTGACCGCGCCGCCCGCCCCTCCCGCCCCTCCCGCCCCTCCACCCGCAACACGCATGAACTCCGACACTACACCAGCCACTGCGCCGCGCCGGACTATCGCAGGCACTCACTAGTGGATGCCAAGTGGAGGTTTTATTTGTATTTCTGGTCAATCGGGTATATGATTGTTCCTAAATTGATAGAAGTAAAGCCATTTTCCCGACTATAAATCCCTTCTTATTGCAACTCTGGGGCACTCAAGAGATATATCCTCCAAATTTCAAATCTCCAGGCCACCGGTCTAGGCTGTATGTTGTCTGTCAGTTCATCGATTCACAAAGCAATTTTCACAAGAAAAGTGTGTTGCAATGACATTTTAAATGGACACCCCCTCGGTAAATGAATCGTGGATACACCATTATGACCATATTTCCAAAAACGACATGGGTGTATTGTTATAAAAAGGGTTATGAAGTCTCCTTGATAGAACACTGACTGATACCACAGTTCATTCAGAGGTTTGCTCTTGCCAGTTAGTTCACTGCCTGATACACATCTCAATCATAATAATAATGAGAAATATTTTTTTTGTCTTATCTGATTTGTCTCTTTCCAATCCACTAGTGGCTGCTTTGTCTTGTGTGGCGATTGTGTATACTATAGAACAATTTCAATAGACGCTTCCGTACGTAAGGAATGTTGGCATTCTTTTATTATTTATCGAAATAGTATCCATATCAGTGTCTATACAGTTTATACAGCAGGATAGACAGATTAATAAAAAATGTACTGGTAACATTAATGTTCCTGGTCCAATGCCAGAGCAGTGTGGCAATTGAAATATTCGAAAGTGAGTGTGATAATGAATTGAGTGGTAGACTTGATTGTGGTGTGTCATTGTATGGTCTGTGTAATTCGGGAGTCCATGGTGTTGATGTCCTAGTATTGTAAATACTGCAATAGCACACAGTCGCTACGTCTCCAGTGGAAGATTTTATGTTTAGTTGTTTAGCGAGTTTCTGTTTATGTCTCCCATTCCTTATTGTCAAAATTATTCTTTATAATGACTGTGTGATACTGCGGTACCTATCTCGGGTAATATATTTTTAAGATAACATGTACTATTAATAAAATCATTATAAGGCACATTTCATTAATAATTTGTTTTTATTTTTTTTTCAACAATTCAGGTCGTCCTCATTTATGATGGTAGGTTACTAATTCAATGAGAGCAACTTTGTGTTGATGTTTCTTTTGGTACACATGAATTATGCTAACAGATACTTTTATATGTCTGAGATTTGAGTGGCTCCAAATCCTATTATTCATTCAGACTCATTCATATAAAGGTTATGTATTTAACTTTGTTTCATCGTATATATTTTCCCAGAATGTCATGTTTTCGCCGTCTTCATGTTGGACGCATTTTAATTCTTTTCCGATAATAAAACAGTTTCGGTCAGTCTCCGTGAACGCTTTCCATTCTACACCACCGAGGGACGTTGGGTTTCTGCAATAAAAAAATGAGATATGTTTTAAGTTCTACTCAAACAACTGCTATGCAATCACTACGCGATCTAAACTTAACTGGCTTTGGTGTATACAATTTACTAGGGTGGTTATAATATATAATACCTACCTAACCATTGATCTACGCTAGTCTAGTAAATCAATGTAACAGATTTAATCTGTACAATTGAGTACCAACGCGTTGCCCGGCACACCGTTTTGTAATTATTTATTACCAAGTAAACTATTAAGTTTTCTTACCCTGTTTTCGCAAAATTAGTCCATAATTCCACAAATTGTTTAATTACACTCTTAGACTCCTCTGTTAACGGTATGTCTAGACAGCTAATGTTGAATAGATACGGCAGGTCATCAGCGTGACAAACGCCTTTTACAGTTTCCATTTTATACAGCCTCTTTGTGTAATTTCTTTCGGTTTCGGCAACAAACTTGTACAGATATACATTTTCTGTAGCACTGTGATGGTGGTAGCGCGCGTACCTTATCACGTTGTACAAGAATAGTTTATCGGATTCCAAATCCGCCAATCCTTGTAATTGCTTTTCAGTTATTTCGTTGCCCAAACAATAATGCTTTCGTATTTTCGTATCGGCTTCCGATATTTTTTCTATTGGCCATTTCAGTTTTAATTCCCTGGGAACAACAGTTCCTACTGTTCCGAGGAATCCAGCAATGTGTGGGAGCTTTCTTGCTATTTCTATACCTTCCCCTGAGGTGTACCCTACAATTAAGGGAACGTTTGCTATTTTGCCCTTCCTTACTAGTTCTATCGGCAGATCTGTTAAAAACTTGTCCACCTTGAGATCAGCGTTCTCTACAACAGGTCCAAATAAAATACTATCAGCTAAGTCGACGTGTTTAACATCTAGTGGTGGAAGTTGTACGTTTATTAAGGAAAGAACTGGCACGCTTTTAAGAAATTCTAATAGTTCCTTGGGATCTTCCGTGTCTTTCCCCAACAATTTCCCGAGTTGAAATGCTCTTTTCTGGGCGTATAGGTTATAACTCCACTCGTTTAAACACACACCGCTTTGGCAAATCGCTTTGTTAAACAGTCCTTTGCTCATATTTGAAACCAGGTGACACGACACCGAAGCCGACCCCGCGCTGCATCCGAAAATCGTGACGTTGTTCGGGTCGCCGCCGAACGCCGCTATATTTTTCTTCACCCACTTCAAACCGAGGACTTGGTCTTTCAAACCCGCATTGCCGGAAACTTCTTCTGTATCTAAACAAAGGAAGCCCAAGACTTCCAATCTGTAATTGATCGTTACTAATATAACGTCATGCTCCATAAAGAACTCTGGTCCGTAATAGTCCGAGTTTCCTGATCCCGTGTAAAAGCCTCCGCCGTGGATCCACACCATGACTGGCAGGGGTTTTGTCGGTGTAAGGGTTTTAGTGTAGATGTTGAGGAAGAGGCAGTCTTCACTGCCCGGCTCTATGCAGTCCATGCGTTCGTTGTATTGTGGGCAGACCGGGCCGTGACGGGATGCGTCTCGCACGCCTTCCCATGGCTCGGGTGGTTCAGGTGCCTGTGTACCATTTAAACAACTTAGACTATTTTGGAAACTATGAACAACCTTCATACTGAATTAGATAGGTAGGTTAGTTGTAGGTAGGTATTGGTCATAAGATAGATAGGTAAGCAAAGATAGCAACTGCTCAAGCCGAATTCATACAATTACCCACCATCTTATTAGACGTTAATTTTATTAGACGGGCGCTATACCTACCCATGTAGAATGCCACTATTGTTTATTTTTATTGGACTGGTCTGTTGCCCTCGACGAGAATAGCGAAACAAATATAAAATAAGATGACACTTCCTCGTAGGAATAAAAAAATAGAAAAGAAAGAAATCCAATAAACACTTTCTAAGGCTAACATTAAACCTTGATGATTGTACAAACTCAAAAGTACCTACGTCATTAGATTCCTTTGCTTATCTTATGAGAAGTTTTTAACGTGAAGTATATTTTATGTAAAAGAGGGTGTTTTCTCCTCAGACTAAGTAAGTGTTTATTGATGCCGTCCATTTTGAAAGGCAATTTGTTTTACAAAGAGAATTCGAAGTAACTGACGTCACAACGTGGAAGGAAGGTCAACAGGTGGAATGAATGTAAATGAACTAAGCACCTAATGTAAATCAGCACCTACGAAAGTACTTAGAGAAAACATTTCTCATGAATAATAATCTTCACTATTTTGGCATGTCAAAAAAGCAGAATGTAACGAGATTGACACACAGCGTACGGTCAATATGATTTCCATTAAGTTGAAGCGGTATAATGCCGTCACGTTACGTACTCCGGCGTCGAATACTAATGTGTATGCTCAGGCATGCTTTCGTAAGAAGTGAAAAAAAAATTACATTACAACTTGCACGGGTATACGTCTTCATTTGACACTCACCTTGAATCTTAATTCACCGAGTGGCGGCTTCGCGTATGGAATACCTTTGAACGCGATGTAGTTTTCGGTATTGCAAATAACGCCTTTTAATGCACCCTGTTCGACTCGCACCACCGGCATTTCGTGACCGTCTCTGCAATGAACGATTGAGTGAATAGTTATGAGCTATTTTTTTTTATAATTATATTCTGTTGGCAGAACCGCAAGCGAGTATAAAGCATTGATTATACGTCCCTACTATCTGTGCAACTCCATTTACAGTATTGAATAGGTTTATTGGTGTCTTGCCAAATTATGATCTGAGTAGGAACAACCTTGATGATTATGCAATGCAAATTATTTACTCATCGTGTGTCGTGAGACGACGTTATAGGAAATCATAACTATAGAATTTATTATAGAATTTGTTTTACACATGTGGTCTAGTGCAACGATGTGGGTTCGATTCTTGCTCGGATCTCTTGACCACGTGATGGCGATCTGACCGTTCTAAAGTTACATACTAATTTGCATTCCGCCATAATTTCAGAATCATATTATTATTATATATTTTTTTAGAAGCACTGATAGCCAAGTTGTTAGAACGCTTGCCTCGGTAACGAAGATCGCAGGTTCAAAGACCGGCTCGCACCTTTGGGATTTCTGGATTTCATGTGCGAATATCATATTAAACCGCGATTATCACTTGCTAAACGGCGAAGGAAAACATCGTAAGGAAACCTGCGTGTCTGAGAGAACTCCTCGAAAGATGTGCCCATTAAAAAGGGCTGGTATTATTATTTTTAGAACTTACAAATGAATCGCTACATCTTCGTTGCCGCGCGATGAACAAAAATAGCAACATATTGACCGCCAATGCATTATTTAATATTTACTATCTATAGCATAACGCGACACCTTATGAAATCGCATAGGAATTGAATCTAACTGCGAGTAGGCTCGTTTACTTCATAAATTTTGCTTCACAAATGCGTGTATTTGTTCTTATCTTGTTATCTATATTCCACTCATTATCTATCTAGGTAATAAAACAGTAATTAGATTACCTAGGTATATACTCTAAGTACTTATTTGACTAATCATGCTTATGGTTAATCTATCGCAAAATAAATTCGCTCACATTTTATTTGGGTAGTACCTATACACTCAAATTGTATCTTATTAAATCTATCTACCTACGTTAATATTATATGTCAACCTTTTCATTAGGTACTTACATGTAGTTGTTAATAATAAAGAAAGTACGTACATATATAGAAAAATATCTCGGTATATAAGGTACAAAAATAGTCCATCAGTAGGTTATTAAGTTAACATTCCCGGATAATGATGTCTTATATTTACGCGAATACTACACATTGAAATAAAACTAAGTTTTCGGATTTTTTCGCGTTTATCTTATGGTTTTACGTGCCCGACGTATCGGCTGCTTTACAGCAACTATGGTAACGGAAGGACGGACTGTCTGTCTCCCGTTACCATGGTTGCTGTAAAGCAGCCGAAATGTCGAGAATGTGTAAACACATAAAATAAACGCGATAAAATCTTTTTTTTTATTACGTCATAGGCATGTATTTGATCTCGATCTCACCTGATGGGAAGTGACGATGAGATCTACGATGGATCATACTTGCCTAGAAGGTACCTGTTCACTCTCGACTTCTTCGATCTGTACAATAAGTTTAATATTAGGTTATTAACTTACTTAAAAATAACTAAAATATTTCAGTAATCTACACCTGACACACTAGCTATGCAAGTTCCTATCTTTCAACTCGCGTAACGCATAGTGAACGTCATAACTGTGTCGATAAGGAAACGGTTCATACTGTGTACGTCGGCTATTCCCCATTTTAGCGTCAGATTAACTAGATAAGGTTGGGTTAGATTGTAGTTCATAACCCTAGAGTTGACATGACCCTCGAGGTGCCAACTCAGGACAAGAGGCCGAGAGATACTGTTTAATTTCAAACTAAACATAACATACAGTAAAAAACAAAATAGGAACGGCTTGTTGAAGGTCATTCTATTATGTTCTCGGTGGAATAATCTTCTGTGCATATTGAGGTAAATGCTATGTAAATTTTGTACTCACCTATCTACCTATTTCGCTATGAGAATGTAGAGAGCAGTGTAATAATTACTGTTTCTATAAATTACAACACTTATTCCAACTAACGAGTATATCGTCCTAACAAAATGTTTTTTTTTACGTTGCCAATCGACTACAAAATAGAGGCATCTTTGCCAGTGTCTTGATAAATTAACATGTTGATGACGATAATGAAATGAATGCCCTAAAGTTATCTGTCCGTAGAGCTGTGGATAATTTACCGGACATCGTGGAAAATCTCGAAAAGTCGACTTACTTATACACTTTTTCTTTATTTCCTTCACTCGTGCACATGGATATACACACTTGGTGGTGAAATATATAACTTCATCGTGAGATTCCCGCCAATACGTCCTAATTAGTTAATAACTAGCTGTCCCAGTGAACTTTATGCCGCCTCAGAATGAAATATATGAGAAAATAAATTGTTTTTATTTTTTTGTGAAATTATTCTATCTGTTAATTGCGCTATCCGGGGCGAAGACATATAAAAAAAATATCAACGATCATAAAAATCGGTCCACCCGTTCTTGAGTTATAAATCTTGTAACTAACTCGACTCTTTATATTCCAGATAACATAACACTGTCAACTTGTTATAATATAGGACTATAGCATATTTTTATAATTAGCCTACTTGATAGTATCGTGTATTGCTTAATATACGGGCTCGTCGTCACTCAGGAAAACGGTAGTCAGAAATGAAAGTACTTATTGATTGTCGAATTTGAATGTAAAAGCAAAACAACCTACAAAATTCCAATCGGCGATTAGGTAAGTATCGATTCTATTTTATAATCTGTAATTAGGTACCTACCTATTCAATTAGTGTAATATTCCAAAAGCAGGTCAAGCCATGGCCCTCGTTCACATGTCAAGTGTGGCAAACGAGTTAATGGTTAACTATTTTTCATGTGAGTAAACCAGTCCGTTTATAGTTATGCTAATTTTACTTTAGGTAGGTAAGTAAGTTTGTATCTATGTTAATTTTTTTTACAGAAAATTATAATGAATAATAAATATCGAAGCAGTGATAGCCAAGTTAGTAGAACGCTTGCCTCGGTAACGAGGATTGCAGGTTCAAACCCCAGCTCGCACCTCTGGGATTTTTCAAGTGCGAATCTCATTTTCAACCAAGACTATCACTTGCTAAACGGTGAAGGAAAACATCGTGAGTTAACCTGCATGTCTGAGAGAACCCCTCGAAAGATGTGTGAAGTCTACCAACCCGCACTGGGCCAGCGTGGTGGACTATGGCCTAAACCCCCCTCGCAATGAGGGGAGGCCCGTGCCCAGCAGTGGGACATAAAAAAGGGCTGGAATTATTATAATAAATATCGCCAGACGAACACACCAACTATACGGTCCCACACTAAGCAACGTTTATATTATGGGTACCGTATACAATGGCATGGGGGTTAACCCTTTAGCGGAAAAGGGAAGATCTTCCAGCCAGGCGGGTGGTATGCCTGGCGGGGCGGCCGCTATGCCCCGACGGTTAATGTCGGGATCTTGTATATATGCTACTTGCTCCGAGAACTCTGATAGCGCGATTCAGGATTGTGACGTCACTTGTCTATTGTTCTGAATGCGTCTGTAGTGCCATCTGCGTAGCTTGTGATGCGGTTGAAGTAGTCGCTACAGTACTCCCCCCAAGACCGGAGGTCGATATCTTTGAGTGGCAGCGTTTTGCGTGCAAGGGCCAGGAAGCTAGCTCGAAGGTCTGCAGTGAGTCGAGACCGAGCTGTGCGCGTCGCAGAACCAGGAGCGCGGTGAGTCGGCTGTGATGGTCCTGAGTGACGACTTGGCTTGCTGTGGGACAGGCTGCTTGCTGTTGGATGTCGATGTTGATGTCTTGGTATGGAGTGGTGATGACGTTGGTGCTTGAGTCTTCACAGAAGGATGTTGTTCATTGTCAGGGGTCACCAATTTAGCAGAAAAGGGAAGATCTTCCAGCCAGGCGGGTGGTATGCCTGGCGGGGCGGCCGCTATGCCCCGACGGTTAATGTCGGGATCTTGTATATATGCTACTTGCTCCGAGAACTCTGATAGCGCGATTCAGGATTGTGACGTCACTTGTCTATTGTTCTGAATGCGTCTGTAGTGCCATCTGCGTAGCTGGTGATGCGGTTGAAGTAGTCGCTACAACCCAATTTATAATCCATGACTCGGGTACGTACATTCGTGCTCCTCACACAAAGTTTGTCCGTACCTGGATTCGAACCCACGAGCCGCAGCGCAGAAGGCAGGGTTACTACCCGCTGAGCTAACTAGGTCGTCAATTATTATAGTAAAAACATTATTCATCAGTTTAAATATTTAAAAAAATGTTGTTTAAACTTAGATAATTATCAGCTTGGCCCAGTTGTTAGTGTGTACGTCGTTCGGCTCTCTGTACGGTGCGGTTGCGGGTTCGAATCCCGCCTGAGCAATTTTCGTAAATTAGGGATTCGTCATTTACCCTGTTAAGTATTTATTACTTACTATCAACAATATAAGCATTGCTTAGGCAGTTTGGGACAATGTAGTAGGTAAGTTTTTTTGGTGATATTTATTTATTTTAAATTTACAAATAACGACTTTGCAGAAACTTAAACACATAGCTGCTGTATTATAGCAGCATACTTTTTTATCTAGCGAATAATTAGTTATTTAACTACAATCTATATTTTGGACCTTGGAATGCTTAATACTACAAACAAACGTAACAGACAATTCTTACCTTTGAGTTCGAACAGGTGTTATTAATGTTCTGTTATTGGATGGGAATCTAATTTGCTATTTGGATCTGAGCTAGCGTTCGCAATAATGATTATTATAATCCGGAATAGCAACACAATAGCCGGCTTATTGCGGGGATGTTTCAGCGATTCTGAACACAACCGAATAGGTATGAGTGACGGAAACTGTTACAAGGTGCTCATCATTGATGCTATAAAAATGTCAGCTTATCTCGAAAATCCTGTATTAACTATCATGGTTGTCATGATGTCATTTAGGCGAGCCGTTCATAACAAGCGATTGTATTTTATTAGCAGTCTATTATCACACTCGAAACATCCATAATATGCATATAAGTAACAAGGCGTATGTATTTTCGCCACTAGATTGAGCACATTTGCATATTACAAATTTTACGGTACTCAAAACTTAAAGTTGAACATACGGATGATTTGTTCGATCAATCTACGTACAGTGGATACTAAAGGTAGATGTTCTATCACATAGTAGATCGTCGTCTATAAAACCAATTTTATAAGAAGGTCAGTGAAATCAGAGACTGAAATAAATTTGGTAAGTCAGAACTTCTGACAAAACTGTTCCCGTCTAACTGTCCCTTATTTAATAGATATATTTGGAACACATGTAGTCAATAAAGATAGCCCTTCTAAGGTAGGAGATGAAAACTAAGGTGGGGGTGTACGAAAGATAAGTCACCCCGAGCGACCAATGCACGTCGTCCAACGGACCATGTATCACCGACAACCTGTCGATTAGCTATTAATCATTTCACCACGATGGCAGAAATAATTATGCCATCGAAACGATAGACTGTCGCAGTTTATTTCGAACGCCGACCAGCATAAGGAAGTCCCGTTAAATGACATCTTCTAGATGTCAATAGCCCCTCGAGGGTTGACGATGTTTATAGACCGTACCTTACCCGAGGCTCCCTGTTTTCCTTAACTCTACCTGTGTAATATACAAGTTAAACATCATGCACTATACTAACATTCAATGTTATTAAATATAACGTGAACTCACCTAAGATTTGCATAAACGTTGCGTCAACAAACGTACATAGTAATAACATAATCCATCTTCATATACGGACTCTAATTTAACGGACAATAAAACCGTGTAGATTAGCGTGTTAAGTAAATTTATTCATGAATGAAAATATCCAAAAATATGAAATAGTAAATTGTGTATACGAATTGGATTGGGTATATAGAAAATGTAAGAGAACTAATAAATGCTAGAACCGAAAGAAATGGAACTCATATGAGATGAGATAAGCATAGCTGATCAGAAAGTCACTGGTGTTTCAAATACCACCGCACTTCTATTAAGTCCTGACCCGATCAAAGCAGTTGGTAATGACACTGCTTTCTGTCACAAGGATCCCGGTTGCGGCAACTTTGTGTGATGAGCGCGAATGTTTGCACCCAAGCTATGGACGTTTGGTATCTTAAGTAATCATATGCTGGTATCGCCCCCAGGCCATTGTACGGTGCCTATACCCATAATGCTAGCGGACAAAATAGCTTCTGTGTTCGTTGGGCGATATTATGAACAAAAAGTATAGGTAGTGACGTAGTTAGGAGGTCTTATTACACCTAAATTATATGCCAAACGCTGGCAGCCATATGCAATATGTTTATTTTGACCACTTAGTAATATTTTAATTCGTCCCGGTTGCGTGATGGACATATTCATGATGCACGTAGGTACTGTATCGTTTGTTTCGTTATTAATCCGCTTATATTACGAGGAAAAGGCAGGTTATATTATTTGCATAATAAAATGTAAGAAATAATAATAATAATATAGCCAGACGAACACACTAACTATACCGTCCCACACTAAGCAACGCTTGTATTATTGGTACCGTACAATGGCATGCGGGTTAACCCAGTATATAATTCTGATATAGATATTAAGCATCCATGATTCGGGTACAAATATTCGTGCCCATCACACAAAGTTTGTTGCTACCAGGATTCGAACCCGGGACCCGCAGCACAGAAAGCAGGTTCACCACCCACTGAAATAATCAGGTCATCCCAAATGTTAAGACCTATGGCATTTTTTTTGTATCTATTGCTATCTACCTCCGTATCCTATTTTGCTCCAGAAATTTTTGCAATACCTATTGATAATTAAAAAAGACTTTTTGGCGGGAAGTTGAACAGCGAAGTCGTAAATTTCGTTTTATTCTCTGAAAATTGTGTTTCTTTCCGTCCGTGAGTAGGCTATGTGGGTATAATTTTGACAGTTGGCCTAGCTACCTTGCGACTCATCGTGGCACGAGTACCACGTATCTACGCAACACACCAATTTGTGTAGCTAAGATAATGCATATATTATGTATGGGGCGGAGACCACGTAATGCCAAGAGCCACCCTTCAATGTGGATGATTTTACCCTCGGGACTGTGTGGGCATTTGTGCTTACAAGTAAAATGTCGGGAAGAGTCGTTATAGCCCAAGTGCTGTTATTACTTTGCAGATAGGTGCGTATTTGGCTCGTTATTAGTTTTAATTGCTTGTTTCTAAATAAGGAACTTGTTACGAAATTATTTCGATTAAGGAATTCCTGTATTCCAATATCTTTGACTTGATATCACGACGTCATACTTTTATAGGACCTAGCAATGCTAGCGACTTCGTACGTACCTGTTTGTAGTTTAGTTTGTTTGGCTATCCCGGGTGAACTATTCCATTTACCGGGATAAATATTATTGTAGAATACATTCACGAGATTATAAGATCGTTATGATATAAAATAACATTCAATATTAATATGATTTAGGTATTTGCTGGCCTTTCTTGTGTGCGTATTTAAATATATTTTCGTCTTGTTGGTGCTTACTGGCGTGCCAGTTAATTGAGTTAGGTCTTACTCCTCTCCCCGTCGCATGATATAGGACACCTTCCCCGTTGACTACAATCTGGGTGTTTTCAAGTCGAGAGTGAACAGGTACCTTCTAGGCAAGTATGCTACATCGTAGATCTCATCGTCACTTAACATCAGGTGAGATCGAGATCAAATACTTGCCTATACTGCAATAAAAAAAAAAAAAAACCTCGCCCTCCGTAAAGTCATTCTTGTTACGAATATACCTACACCGACTTGCAAGCTCGTTCGCAAGACAGTCTTCAACCTCATTAATTTTTCATCCCTTTCACGCGATATACAGAGAAAAATGGAAAAACGTCTGGCGAATTTCCTATGAAGATGCCAGTATGTACTACCTATGTTAGATACAATAATGTAATGATGGAAAAATAACATAAAAAATGTCTCAATTTGTTGAGGCAATTAAAACGATTAAAAAAAAATCTAAACAAACCATAAGAAAAATGATCGAATCAATTAAAAAGATAATAATATTATATTTGTATTTTACTTCAAATTACAGAAATCTCAAAAATCAAATAAATTATTAGTGTATGAAGTACTTATCAGTTAATATGTTAAAACTAGCAATAACGGCAAATACCATATTTTATAAAAAAATACAGTTTTTTTATATGAAAATGATGATTTATTGAGACATCATTAGACAGTGAAAACTCAATAAACTAGTTGCTAAGCTTCCTAGTTAGATATTTTGATTTCTACTTGGTATTTGCCGAGCTGATAACACGAGGACACTTGCTACTTGTTACTTGTATACTGTTCTAGTGTAAACCGAGCATAAGTAAGGAGTGTTTGTCTGTCCACCGAGCGAACTGGATTTCTCATAATACAGCCAGATTATAGATTGAATTTCGTTTAAAAAAGTTCCTTGCAAGTATCGCAATTTCTAGTCGTAATAATGTCCTTTCCGAATTTCGCTGTATTCTATCAATATTCAAATGCCGATGAAATAAAATATTAGTATCTTTGATGGGCACGATAACAATACGTTTTAGGATGGAGGGGTCCCTCTTACCCCAGGCATTATTAGTTACTGCAGATACTATTTGAAATTCCTTAGGGATCAGAGGGGCGTCGGTGAAATGAAAACTGGTCATGTGAAAATGCTTTCATTGCTTTTTACGCGTCGCCAGAGGCAATTTAGATGTTGCGGTGTTTTGTAGAGAGCAGTCCCTGCTCTAGGGTACCGAGGTGATTCTATTGCTTACGCTCTGTGGGAGGAGGGCAATACATTTTGCTTCATTGATTTCTCAACAAATAACCACTCGGTATAAATCATCGCTGAAACTAAAGGAAACATGAACATTATAGGTTGAAACAAAAATAATTAAGCTACAAACATAACATTCCAAAAAAAAATCTAATTACAGACATTTAAATAAAAAAAAACTTTTTAACAAAAAAAAACCGTCTACCAAAAACTGAAAAACAAATAATAATCGAATCTAACATGTCTAACTAAATCAAATATGTAACGAATGTTGATTCGGTGCCAAACAATCAACTTAGTCGAGAAACGAAACTCCTCCTTTTTTTTAAGTCACTTAAACATTACACCCTGTACTGAGCACGTGGCCAAACGATACTGCCTTATTAAAAAAACAAACATCATGTGCACAATTATTGTATACATGAACGTGATCCATATCACTTACACCTATATATTTGTATACATTTGTGCCAATAAAGCTGCTGAAATAATCCGTAAAAAAATAATATTAAACAAACTCGGAAAACCTTGCTGCAGTGTGGAAAACTTTGCGGCAGCGAGACTCGAGTTTGTGAAGTGTAGCCAAGGGGCGATGAAATTACAATGACGTCATAATGGATTGCCGTAACCAAATGTTGATATTGGCGAAGTGGGTCAGTTCTTGGGTAATGAGTTACCAGCGAAAGTGTCATCAATGAGCTCAAAAAGCGCGCCATTGTGAAGTCGTGCCTACCTAATATCTATGCGGAGTTGCAATATTATTATATAATATACAAGCTGGCCTGGCGTACTTCGCACCGCCTCAGAACCCAATGTATGCGAAAATGAATTATCTTTATTATTATGTTTTGTGATGTTTTCCCATGTTTAACAGTTATACTGCTATTTGAGGCGGAGATAAATTCAAAAAATCAGAGATCTTAAAAATCGGCCTACCCGTTCTTGAGCTACAAATAGTGTAACTAACACGACTTTGTTTTATATAGGTATATAAAAGATATACTTAGGTACTTGATATACATTATTTAAACATTATAAATACCCATGTGTGTAGTAGGTATACTTACATACCTATAAAAACGAATATATGAAACCATCGACTATAAAAAATACAATTTCAGAGATCGCTACAAAATAAACAATGGGTTGAAAAGACCCCAGCGCAAATGATTAGGGTGAAAAAACTTTGGGGGAACCCAAACTCGCGCGTGCATGAACAAGATGAGCAGCCAAAATTTTATTGCGACCCTATCCCTTCTGATAAACAACGCGCTCAAACAAACATTCTTTAGATGATATTGTTTCTCAGCTATGTCGACGACACTGCAATTAAAGACAATCAAGAAGACATATCTCGCAGTTTATGTAAATGTTCATAGCGCTGAGGGATGTTTAGTCGCGACAAGACTAATTCCGACATATAATACTTATATCCGGGAGCACATAAACTCTTAATACCTACCTTCATACTATTTAAGCTGCGTATTTTGCCGAGTAAATCATAAAAGTTCTCTGAGCGAGGAGATATGCTCGTCGTCGGGCTCGTTTCAAACCCGCAGCATATTATGACAATCTTTTAATGTGACATTTTATTACTAGCTAGCCGTGCGCGCGACTTTGTACGCGTGGGCCTTAGTTATTTCGCTGATCGTGGTGACCATGCAGTTCCATGTAGGTTACGAGGAACAGTTTTTTTGGCTTTCCCGCGGTATCCATTTATTTTCCGGGATTAAAAGTATCAAATATCGTTATGTATTGTATGTTTTATCAGAAAAACAGACAGACCAAAATTCCAAAAAGTTAGAAGTAACCTCTGTTTTGTAAATAATGTAATAAATAAATAAATATCGCCATACGAACCCACCAACTATACGGTCCCACTTTGAGCTTAACGCTTGTGTTATGGGTTCCGCGTACAATGGACTGAGGGCGAACTCAGTATATAATACTTATATACATATTAAACATCCATGACTCAGGTACAAACATTCGTGCTCATCACACACAGCTTGTGTGTCCCTACCAGGATTCGAACCCGGGACCCTCGGCGTAGAAAGCAGAGTCACTACCACTGCGCTAATAAAATGTGTATACATATATTTATTTTTCAAAAGTAGTTACGATAGTATTATACGTATAGACGATGGTCCTATTAATAGGTACCTACATTTCAAGACTCGGGTTTGTTTGGGTGACAGTTTGGAATAAGATCTCGGGAACAGCAATAAGTCCTATTGTTTTCTTATACAAATACAGAATTTCGAGAAGGCACATAATTGGATGTCTTTTGTCTTTGATTTCCAAAGCGTATTGCTGCTAACTCCTTTGTAACAGTCGCCTGATTGACTAAAGATTTTCATTTGGAGCACCGCAGCTACAAAGAACGTGGAACGCACTACAAAACACGCATTCCATTGCGTGTTCGGCGTGTTTCTGTATCGCACTAAGCATTTGACATTTATTCATACTTTGACACATGCTTACACTGGTACCCAATGGGGGTAAGGACATACCACTGACAAAGACTACCAATGATTTGAATACTTATCGAAGGTTGGAAGGTTTGAAATATAAAATGTAACATTATTTACTCAAGATATATTTAATAAGTATCAATTCTCACCTGTTTTTTTTTGACAAAAACGGAATGAACAATTATAGACATGTCTAGATCGTAATTAATTATGATTTGGTGTGGGTAGGTATATACCTAAACTATATAATTGATAAATGATCCAGCAAATGATGTGCAAATTCCTAATCCTCGCTTTATACATCATCCACCTAATTGCGGCGAGTATCAGGTCCCTTGGGTATACTCAGCAATAAAAGGGCTCACAAGTTTTGAGTCGAGGGAACTTGCAACTGCCTCTATAATGACACAAAGTTATTTCAATTCAGGAATATGCTTTATGTGCATTAATACATTATTCAGAGTAGATGCAATCCCCTCTCAATTATGACATTTGATGTGTGGGGCGGAGGGTAGTCGCAGTTGCATAAATTTAGGCAATTTGACACGGAGCGCTGCGAGCCAACGCGAGGGCTCTGGCTTCATAGTTGATTACGGAAGGTATTCGTCTGTTAGCAACAGAGAGCAATTTATTAAAATCGTTAATTGGACCGGGAGCACGGGTCGGCGCGTTCCATTCACGGTGACAGACAAGTTTCAAAATGAAACGGGATTCGGGAACGACGGTTAATAAAAAGTGTTGAACTGCCGTATTTGCCAGCTTCAGGTGATGTTTTATAGCTTTTGGAAATACGTTCGCTAGATGCCGAGTGGGGTTTCATAAATGCAAAAGCTTGAGTTTTTAGGTAAGTATAGGTAGTTACCATCGATGATAATGACTCGTATTTGTAGATATGTTTGAATAGATTTGATTGGAAAGAGTATGTATGTGTGGGAAAGTGGTTCCGTCCGTACAATTGAGCCGGCTCGCGCTGAAATTACGTGTTCCATTGATCTATCCCTTTCATGCGTGACTTATGTACAATACATCTTTAATGTGGTCATTGTGAGTTGATTATATAGAAATACCAACAAGAACAAGGTCATTGAATTCATATGTATAAAATAATTTAGCCGCTAACATTATTTTTGATATAGACGCTGTATCCGGATAACTTTCTCTATGGTATCCCGTCCGCCATTTATGTTTTTTTAAGTCTGATTGTTTACGCATGGGATCAAACGAAGCATGGTGATAGCTTATAACGAGGGTCATTTGTATCTATATACGATACTTTTTATCATGGGATATTGAGGGATTTATCCGGAATCGTAAAAAAACTAAATCCACACCTAGCAAGTCGCATAAATAACTAGGAGATAAATAAATAATTGAAATACCTAATACATCGCCAGGACTTAGCATGAGTATTTCAAGTGAGTGCAACATTTATAAGTTGTTGTTTGTGTAAAAGTAGGTACACTAAAGACGGAGAGATACCTACTTCGTATAAAACTGCTACGACTTTTCTAAGTGCTAAGACCATAACCACTTACTATAGTTTTAAATTCTACGTTTTCTTTGCTACATCAACGGCAAAGTGTTTTTGGATATTTGAAATAAAAGGATAAATAAGTTTTATATTCTTTTAAACTACTGACTTTTTCCCTAATAATTTTAAATAGCGTTCCTCATTAGATAAACCATAATATAAATAAAAAATACTATAAACGTACGTAGAAAATCTCTTAGCATAAAAATGAAATTAGTTTACCTGTAATAAATCAAAACGAATAAGCAAATTATGCCAAAAAAATTGCAGAAATCACCGAAACCGCCACAGCACCGCGTAAGTCCCACATTATTATCACCGCCCGTGTCTAATCTATACATCTATACATATAAATAAAATTGGAGTGTCTGTTTGTAATATTAAAATAACCGCTTTTTACTAAGTGCATTTGGATGTATACACGTTACCTATACCGAAACAAAATTTTTTACAATTTTTGTCTGTCTGTCTGTCTGTCTGTCTGTCTGTCCGTCTGTCTGTCTGTCCGTCTGTCTGTCTGTCTGTCTGTCTGTCTGTTTGTTCCGGGTAATCTCTGAAATGGCTGGACCGATTTTGACGGGAATTTCACTGGCAGATAGCTGATGTAACAAGGAGTAACTTAGGCTACTTTTATTTTAGAAAAAAAAATTTGATCTCTCGAAAAAAAATTAAAACCAATGTTGCAGCGCTGCGCCTGCTTAAAGTTTGATAGCAACAATCTGCAATGCGTCCCGCGGGATCAGAACGCGAGCAGGCTGTTGCCAACGGTTGAGACGTTGTTAAATACCACGCGGACGAAGTCGCGGGCAACAGCTAGTTTCGTATAAAAATCCAAACGCACAACAATCCTTCCCGATTTGCCGCAGTCGAGTAAATAACGTCCCTTGTAATCGTGGTAATTGCGCCACCGAGCGGCCGCCCTCCCCCGAAATATAACTATTACGCTTTTATTAAGCTCCCGGACCCGCCAAAGGGATACTCATAATTTAATTACGACCCTCAAAATAAGTTATTTCGAGTCCGCAGGATTGCTTTGGTGGTCTATTTGGCCTGCGAAAGGAGTCAAAAGTTAAACCCCGATGCTCATTGTTATTACTATGAGAACTATATTTTAATTTCATTAGTTGGTCTGCCATGGGAACGGGCTCGCTCGGAGTTTTACGAATCTAATATAATGATCCGTAACAAAATCGCTTGATTGCTCGAAATAGTAGGAATATAATTGTTCTCATAAAGTGGAATCATTAATTTTATACTTGGTAAAGCGGTATACAAAATAGATTAATGGTATAGGTGTTTGATCACAGTTTTCTTCCAGAATTGGTCACGTTATCTGGGTTACATAAAGTAGATTTGGGGCCGTCTAGAAAAAAAAACAACGAATTGAACCAAAAGGACAAAGACGGACTAAATATTTATGATACTTCCACTTATCTTATTTTATCATTGGTAATTGCGATCGCATAAAATATATTACTTACCTATCGTTTTTTTTCTGTAGCCGATTATTATCGGTTGGATGTGCGTGGTTGGATTTTATGATCGACTGGCGCCTGGAAGAGTTGAAAAGAAAATTACATAGCGTTAATAGTACGAAGTATAAATGTTTATTTTTATTTTTTTAATGTATATTATTAATATTGTGTGATAAGTAGCTAGCTAGATTATTCTACGTGACTTATCATTTATTTATATCTAGGTCAGCTTTTCTCCCAAAGGTCATTGGTCAAAGAAAATTACTAAAACCTCACCACCGCGCATTACATTCGTGCAAAAGCCGAGCATCTTATTTAATAGTATACAGGACCCACCTATTCTCAATAAAGCAACACACTTTGCTACATACTATACTCAGTAAATAGTTGATAACGGTTAAACAGTTTAAATTCAAATAAAGTGTTCAGTGCTAGCAATGTAGTTACAGTAACAAAGTATACTCGTAAGTAAATTTGGCTCGATACATGCTAATAGCTCTACAAGAAGTATGTCAGTTGCTTGTACATCGTAATTACCATGCCAGTGGCACCAGTAGTACATTCGTGTTCGTCAGTATGTAAACCGTTATATGCTTACGATAGCCACCTACTCACCAATTCATTGTAATTTATTCGTCGTACTACGGCAATTGGAACTCTATCTACACGTGACCTTACGTCCACTTTAGAGTTATGTTTTAATGATCACTGTTGGCTATACAGAATCTTAGATCAATGCTCATGCTCGATACCTGCGTATACCCACTATTTGCACAACATTTCTTATTAATAATAACGCCAATTCTTAGTTGTTTGATATTTTTCAGTATACTTTAACTGGCTTATTATTATGTTCTCAAGAGCTATGTTAGTAAACTCTGCTAAGATTTTAAGAAATGTTTTATACACCATCGTTTAACTGTAGTAAGTAATTTACTTTTTATGTTTCTTCTGTAACTCATAGTCGCTTTTTACGATGCCCGCGGGAGGGGATAGGATTGGCCTATTCTTCTCCGGGAAACCGGCGGCAGGTTTAATATTATGTTTCTTTTATAAATTGCATGGGTAGGTGTTGGTGAGCGTTGATGTAACATAACCACGGAGATGAAAAGGAACGTGTTACTAACCCAATAGGTGTAAGATGGCTCCCTGGTCTGTGGTTAGCCCAAAGGGTTGCCGGCCATCGACGTGCTCCCGACCTAGCACCAGCCGAGTACTGCGAAATATGCTTGGCATTAGCTAGCGTTGCTCCATGTTTTAACACCAATGCTGAAAGTGTGGAAAACCACGACTTCGCGGTCGTTGTTGCGAAATATAATGTAATACTAATTATGCGTCTATAAGTATATGATGGTATCGATGATTACGAGCTATCGCCGATAGAAGCAAGAATTTAGATAGATATCATAAATGACAGATGACATTTTGTCAGAATGCACTCAGCAAAAAAAAACTTTTTAGTCAGCGCGCTCTATGCAGCTAATAAAAAAATAAATATATTAAAAAAAGTGTTTTACAACGAAATCATTACGCACAACAATAACATACGATTTTACTCCGTGTTTGCCTGATTTTCAACATCTATCATCACTAATCTTATCAGAGCTTTGATAGTTGATGACAAATTTCTCAGGAAACATATAAGTTGCGCTGGATTACGCATATTGTTTAGACAGTTCAATTTCAACGTACTGGTGAGGCATTTAATTATGTAAGTGAGGCAGTAGTGCGGAGTAGTCGTCGCGCGAATTGTGTGATTAGGGTCAGATAAACCACTGCAGGAGCGTTTTGTACGTGATGAATTTTCACTACCTACTCATTTGAGGCTTTGTTTGAAATTGGTCTTGGACCCCAAGTTTGCTAACACAATTAGGATTTAATATAAAAATATTAGTTACATATTTTAAACCAAAATAAAGTGTTTTAAATATTTTAAATCTATTTCGTTTTCACAGATCTGGGAGTGCGACCCCCCGGCGCGGGCGGCAAAATCATCGATATATTAATTACCAAATTGCTGAATAATAAAATGCTGAAATAACAAGACTTACTAAATACTAGAAACGATAAAACCAAAGTAATTGATATACCACGGACTCCGTGGTATCTCAAAGAACGAGCAATTCTGGAAATATATGTACTGCGTGAAATAATATATCAACAATAGAGATTGATAGCAGTATATTATTTTAATGAAAATAAGGCTGGCCTAGTTGATGTACTAGACAGCTAGGATTATATACATTTGCCTGTAGAAATACTGTTGAATTTTTTTCTTCTAGGAATTTTAATATTCAGTTGAAACAAATGTTAGTCAAACATGTTAAAATACGCACCGTTTCAAAAATGAGAAAAGCCAACCAAACGCCATATTATAGAATTGATAACTAGAATTGCATACCGAACTGTGCGGCAGTGTTCCCGAGACACCCGGGAGCGATTCCTGTGTGTCGCTCGAATCCCATCCGCACGGTTCAACTAGCGACAACGACAGCCCATCTCATACTAAGTACTTACACAAATTATTTAATTTTTTAAAGCCGTTATGTCTTACTTCAATAATGTTGCTATAGTTAACTTTATTAAAAATAATATGTAACCCATTAAAACACAAAAATATAATATTAAAGCCCTCAGGAGCTGCCAGTGGCATTACTTAGTCTTTCACCTAAATAGGTACCTCAACGACTATTCTAGAGATCTAAATAAACACCTAAACAATCTCCATGTAATCATATTCTAATAAGAGACGAGCACCTACCTACATATTATTCTGTTTGTGTATTTCCTGTTAGTCTAGCGCTTCAGAATTATACAAAATCTTTTATTACAGACTACTAGAAACATATCTACTAGGAAAACTACTTACATTAGGCCGAGAGGAACAAGTGTGCAAAATTCCTAGCCTGTCTCATAGTTTTGGAGATATTGTGATAGAGTCGGCGAGTTTCTCTTTTATTACATACAAGATTATTACGCACAAACGAACAGGTTTATTTTTATATATATACCTGCATATGTATACCTACGCCAGAATATGTAGGTAAAGGGAAATGTTATTAGGGATAATAGGAGCCCGCCGAGACCCCTTAGACGGGGTAGACAATAACCGTTTCGTCTTCAATATTGCTCTATCTATAGCGACCTGCCTTCATGACGCGCTGACGCGGATTTATAACTGAAAGGAACAAGTACCTACTCCAAAAAGTTATGTTCATAAGTAGTAAGTATATACATCTGGTACATTACAAAAAAGTATTTTAAAGAGAAAAATATAATGTCCCACATATCTAGTTTCCGAAGAAAAGTGTCTGCCTATCTGAAAATTGTAAGTTTGGCAGCTGTAGTAGACGTGTAAGTAGGTACCAAGCAATCAAAATGTGTCTTACATTGATAAAACAAAAGTTCTATACGAGAAAACGATTTGAAAATGTAGCCGCGTATCCTCGTGTAGAACCCAAGTTGTTCTCGTTGGAGTAATTCCGTCGTTTTAGCGGCTATGGAGATAGTATCTACGAAATTTCCCAATTCCGTCTATGTGCTAGGTCAGGAGCTAATTGGGCCTTCTCGCCAGACTTGTCCCAGGGATACCCTTGCGTAGCCTCAAACGATGGATTGCTTTACGTACAATATGTCAAGTGTCATTTATTGGAGATATTGTATACGATTTTTTTGGCGGAGGAATAAGGCGTACATACCTACATGAAAGAAAGTCTAATATTTATACTCTAAACTCATCTATAACGTTTTAAAATTATTTTACTTATTCAACAACTTTATGATTGTTATTTAATAACATAGGAAGATATCGTAAAATAAAAGCGCCAGTGAATTTCAGCAAGTTATGTGCGAATTCCGATAGGAGATTACACAGAGAGATAAGTTGCATTTTATGTACCGTCTGTGGAGCCCGCGGCGGCGGCGGCGGCTCGGATCGCCGAAACGCATTTTGCTCTTGGGAGAACACCCCACTTGGGGTTGAGTTTCAAAAATTGTTTTCTAATCGTTGCTTATGTTACCAAAAGGGTGCATTTGGGTTTTAATGTTTCCGTTTAAGGGCGAGTCGTACTTTTAGCCGGAGTACTTTTGTGTTCCATGGTATGACTTACACTTAGAGGTTTCTATGCACCACGTGTATCCTAGTAGGTGCCATATTATTTCTTGATCCGTTTAAATCTACACGTAGGTTAATTACTGGTTGATATAAAGTCTGGACTATCTAATGATTGATCCAATTAATCCCATATACAAAGTACTCTGTAAGTAGACGGACCTTGAAAAGACGCGACAGCGAGATGACAAGTAGCCGTCATTTTCGCAAAAAGAAATTCCCATTGATGGGCATACCCTACTGGGTTTTTCTGTTACCACATTATTGATGAAACAAATTAGGTATGTCCTAAATAAAACCATAAACGTATCTATAGCGTATACACATTGAAAAATAACTAATTTTAATTAAAACATAGTGTACCTATCCACCTGGGTAGTGGAAAATGTGGTAAGAACCAAATTTCTACATGGCAATCAATTCGACTGCTCACATAGCGTGGCCCTTGTGATTTTCATAAAGCAAATTCTGGAGACGAGTGTGTCGAGATGGAACTTTTGCGAGCGGTAACGATAGGAAACGGAAGTCGTTGGCAGAAGATAAATAATTTGCGCAGTATATCATTCATCGCGGATTTTAGGGAGAATGTGTTTCGGTAATCACTTGGGGGACGTGCGAGTAGTTCTTATGACTATTCATATTTTATGAGACAGTGTACCTTAAGGCAAATTGTTTTTAAATATTTTTTTATCCTGGGTACACCATTATCGTCTTTACCGTCTGACTTACTAAGTCCTCTTTCTAGTTGTGCTCCGCAAAGCAGCTCTTTAAGGCTTATAGTCTATGCTTTTCTAGGTAATGGTGTTTCAATATGTGATATTCTGGTCACTAAAGAACTCGCTACTATCATCATCGATATTATAAGTGATGGTGTCAGATAGTACCTACTTAACTTCGTATTTCGATCAGAATGTAATGTATCAGGAAAACCAATATCCCAATCCGGTGCTTTGTTTTTTTAAATAATAATATAAGAGTAAATGTATCTTACTAATTGAATAAAACATTTTTTTCGGATTTTATCGCGTTTATTTTATGTCGAACGTCGGGCACGAAAAATTTGTTATATTTATTGAAATATAACAAATTTTTAAAAGTTACATTGGTAACTTTTAAAAAATCAGGCCTGGATATCCTATAACACGTATTAGGAATAAATCCTTAAAGTTACCGGTTAATCTTTGGATCTATATTTATAAGGGTCTACTAAATCTATAAATCGCAGATGCAGTATTGATTACATTTTAATATTTCGAAAAGGGATTGACTGATGTTTCAACGGATTATTCGAACGGCGAATCCGTACTAGACATATTCAATTTGCATAACGTGGGATGCGATGAAGCTGATTCATGTTTTAAGTAAGTACCTAATCCATTTAAGGATTAAGTGAGGGGCAACTTATCTAGTAGAGATACGGTACACAAGTTCTAATTTAAGAATATCAAGATGTCGTATTTGTCTGACACTTTCTACCTATAGTCGCGTGAATTATAAAATAACTTCGTTTCAATGTAAATGTTGTAATTTACCAAATTTAATTGCAATAACTTCCATACCAGTTGTACTTATCATTTCCTTGTATACCTGACCTAAACCAAGTTATCATATAACATGAAAATCTTGTTTCTGCCAAGTGTCTACGCCGCCGTGTTGTATATCCACATAAGATCAACAAAATGAAGAACTGCTTGTTACATTATATAGGGTTATCGAATTGAACATCAGTTATTTTCATAGGCCTGAACGCAATGAAATTAATTATGTTAATATTCTAGTATATTATAGCATCTTTTAACGTAGCGTAAGAGTCCGTCTTGATCAAACCGCAGATGGCGGGAATGACACAATGAAATAAAAGCAGCCTGGGTCTGATCGCTCACATATCAATATTTATAATGTTAAAGTGTAGCGTGTGTGCGCCTCGCATGGCAACACACTGGAGCTTACTTTTTATATTTTTTTTTGTAAAAATAATGGATAAAAAAAAGACAAGCCCGCTGAGTTTCTTGCCGGATCTTCTCAGTTGAGGTCGCGTTCCGATCCGGTTGTAGAGTTAAGGAAAAAATGTAATGACAATTTGTAAGTGCCCCCGTAGGCCTATACGAAATAAATGATTTGACTTTGACTGTGAAATGAAAATATATAATCTGTGTGCAAAGCTGTGAATAAACTGCCCATTCAGAATACGATAACAAAAAAATGGTGATAGTATACCGACATCTATAGGCCATATATTCCAATGCCTACTGTTTTGAATTGGGACGGCGCGGCAGTGCGAATTTACTGGTTCAAATAAAATCTATTTAGGATCCTGACTTACGATAGGACGGTTCGCGCGGCATAATAATGGTTCATTTAAATAAAACCCATATATGTATTACTGTTACTGATTAAACCCCCTTTGCGGCAATTATTTAACAGTTTTGTAAATAACGATATATCTGTCTAAACATATTTTTGTGAGTTATAAAATACTTACGGCCACTTAACAAGGTAACAAAAAATATCTGTATTCAGCACGTCTCGGCACGGCGACGAACTGCCTAATATTCGGACGTTTACTGCGCTATAAAATTTCAGGGTGGTGTCGCTCATCTCCGTTCATAGCCGTGCGACTGAAAGTAGCAGCTGAAATGTGCTCGATGTAGT
This sequence comes from Pheosia tremula, assembly GCA_905333125.1. Lineage (NCBI taxonomy): Eukaryota > Metazoa > Arthropoda > Insecta > Lepidoptera > Notodontidae > Pheosia > Pheosia tremula. The sequence goes on along the minus strand of HG995404.1, from coordinate 3,347,511 downwards.
CGCAACTTTGCGATAAACCACACGTTATGTATCAAAGTATGACTATAGTCTCAGTCAAAATATGACTATAGTCTTGAGGGCAGACTCAACGAGTTGAGCACAAAACCTGGTAAATTTTCCCTCTTTTGTATTTTTCTGACATTGGTATTGAACTGAGAAAATAATGTACAAGGTAACATGAAAGGCGCCTCCATCTCTCCGTATGTAGGCACCGTAAAGTTTTCGCGTGTAATGGAGTATGGAAGAATTATTATTATAATTTCTATAGAAAAAACGTTACGTATTGTGAAAGCGATATATGGAGTGATTTATTCTGCTACGAGTATTGCAACAAAAAATATGGACAGTCTTTAGGAAAATAAGTGAATCGCTACAATTTATTCAGGGGGTTTTCCAGTATGTCGACTCATAACATTTGCTTTCTGAAGGGGACTGTGATTTATGTGCGTGATCATTTTATTAAATTAATTTATAAAACAATTCATATTATATCGAGGCGACGGAGAAAAATTTGGCTACGGGTTTACAAAGGTACGTGCGGTGTGCGGCATTTTTTAATGGCAGTAGGAATATGTCGCCATTGAATTATCTAGCTAGATTATAGCGATCTTATAAGTTTTAATTCATAGCTTTGGATATCAGACAGTAAAGGACATTCGAAGTAGTAGCATTAACTCGAAATGTTGGGTGGGTAGGTACTTTATCATTGTCCGGGTTCGCGGGAAATGCCAGTCGTTGTACAACTACAAACTTCAGCTATAATAACGTCAACTATTTAAATAGTCTGTTCCATTATCAACACGGAAATATCCAGTTTGTGATTAAAAATTAAAGAATTTACATGTAAATGTTAAATGCAGTTAGTATCTTTCGTAAATTAGAAACTGGTTTGACTTCCTATTGTATTTCCGTATACCTGGAACAGGTGGGGTATAAGGGCGATATTTTCAAATTGCCTTTTCCATTTAACGTTCAGATGGAAGGATGTAAGTTAAGGAGGTATCTCATCCGACATGCGGCGGAATGGATTGAAATGACTTATCCTAAAAATAATGTAAAACATAAAATAGCAGAATAATAATAATATCGCCAGACGAACACACCAACTATACGGTCCAAAACTAAGCCAGGCTTGTATGTGTCTTTCTACGCATTCAAAAAAACATTGTCCAAACACTTTCCAATGCCATGTTTTGTGTAATTTTCCAAAACCAAGTTCTGTGTAATTTTCCGAAAAACGGTATAAATTGTTATCGGTAAGTTGATTTCCTTCAGCGGAACAGATCCCGGCCTAGCGCCCAGATCCATTTTACGACGAGCCTGCTTTGCTGCTGAAATTATCAAGCGCATGTTTTGGACATATAAAATATTGGATTTTGGAACAAGCTTGGCGAAAACCGACGCAACAACAGCGGAAGCCTTATCGTAAGATTCATATCTAACTCTGACTAAATGATTAAACTTCCTTTTTTTCCTTATCTGAAGTCACATTCCCGATTTCTGACTAAGACAAACAGCTTTGGCGACAGGTTAACGATCCATCGCTTCACACGGAAACACTGGAGACCAATTTCAATTGACCGAGGCTGTCATTCCCAAAACCCTTAAAATAGCGTCTATTAATTAATTGCTATGACTCATGGAAATTTATTTTGCCTCAAACATTTTTATATTATAATACCTATATAATATACCATTACTCATGATGAAAAAGGCCTAACTTTGTCTACCTAGCCTCTTCTCTATTTATTTTTTGTGTTGGGGTCGACTTTCAGTCTAGATATTCCGAGGAGTCTACTTTGATTAACAATATTTACACTGAGCAAGTGCCGACATCGCCCCTGAGACCCATTTAATGGTACTACCATTGATCTACTAGAGCAAAATGTAAGACCATCTGTCGCTATATTTAGGAATAACTGACCGTCACAACTGTATAACTCGGTACCCTATCCAAGGTTCGACAATCCATAGGGCGTTTTTATCAACTTGAAACGACCTCCTGAATAAAATTGCCAAAATAATATTTTCTAATAAATTCATTGTATAAGCGCGAGTGAATCAAGGTGATAACACAGCCTTTATAAACTTAATCGCTCTCCGAGGTGATAATAGTTTTAAAGTCTCTCATAATTATGAAGAATTTGATCAAGCACTGCAGCAGGATTTGAAATCAGAAAGGTTTTAAAGCTGCGAAGATAATGATGATTTGACCTTAACTATGACCTTAATTGCCCGTAATATTAATTTACTTTAGAGCATTATAAAGATATCTGACATGTAACATGAAGATCGATACCTATAACATCAGTTGAGCCCAAAGTGCCGCCAGCATAATGGTTTAATAAAATGTTACAAGTTGGAAACGATTAACGCCAATCCCTCAATACTCGTGTCATACCTACAAAGGGCCATTAATATATTTATTTTCTTAAAGGCCAGCAATTTCTCAATCACCAGAACGAGTTCTTTGTGGCCGCAAAACTTTCCTCTTTACAATATTAGTCCAGACTTGATTTACTGCCAGGAACCGTTGTTGCTTTATAGCGAGTACAACGGACCGTGGTCACGGCACGTAGGTTCCCAACTTAGTTGGATGATAGATTGGTGAGAAAACAGGCGAATTTCCGAGGAATAAGTACATAAACATTGCACAGTATGAAATGGACATGTTCCGGATATCGAGTGGCGAAGATGACGGTTGACTTTTAAATGGATATGCCAATACTGTTTGGCCGAGCGAATGCTATGGGATCTATATTTGATAGTCTCAATTGAATATGACAGTAGGCTGACAGGGTTCGGGTCGTATATTTCTAAATATACAGTGATGCTCACTCTTAAGATTAAGGTACCAATATATTGTATTTAGAAATTTGGCATATACCTCTGACGGAAATATCAGGTCATATCAAAAAGATGCCTGTGTGTTCTTGAAATATCAATCTCATCAGATTCTATAACAAACTGCTCCCCCGATACGATGTTCTAAAACTGGTAGATGTTGATGTAAAATGTTTATTTGCCCCTTGAACATCTAAATTAAATGTTAAGACCGTGCCCGGGCGTAATTAAATTACGTCACAACCGTTTTGTCCGAGAGTGGTTGGGTCCATAGGATTTAGTATTCCTGTGTAGAACCAGCTAGACCTTCTGTCAGCGGCGCCTACGTCAAAATTGTAATTAATTAGTTGGGTCCAAGAGCATCAAGAGCCTATTGAGCGGCTATAAATAAAATCTACTCTTTGTGTATCTCAACCATCCGGTAAAAACAAAATACACATTAGATGATACTTAAAATTTTTAGATCATAATATTATACAATAATCAAGTACTTCAGTCATTATATTATATTTCCGATAATAGTTATACAGGCGTTTCCACTCAGGCGTACAAACAACTCCTAAGCCAAGAAAAAAAAACGTATCCTTACGCAAATATTTCTATGAATCGAAGGTACCTAAATCCGAATGTGCAAAACATCGACGCCCACCTTCCAACCTTCTTCACGCGTCACTCCGCCGGCCGGGTGACACGTGAAGGCCGCAGGATACAGGATTTCTAATGAAAGCCAGCGAATCTAATTTCGATATCATTCATCTACTTACATTAAAATCGTTTAGTGGCTTAGAAAGCTAATTGTCAAAAGACGTACGTAGAATAATCAACCGCAGGTCATTACCCAACTCTCTCCAACTGTAGCGGTCAACTCTATACAAATGACTTAATTTGCGGGGAACCGAAATATTCGAGCGACGCATTCTAATCTGAAAACGAAGTAAAAATGACAAGCAATACCTTACATAAGTGGACTCGGATAAGTGGTTTTATGTATTCCAGTCTAAATCCTCAACCACTTGGAAATGAAACAAACGAACTTACGTAAGGACTTCGTCAACATAGCCCCTGGGCGTTGATTATGAAGTTAAATAGAAGGGTAAAAACTCCAAGCGCTATACATTTCCCGACTTGTTTAATCAGTTTGTTTAAAACGGACGGCTGCGGAACCTTACATCGTGCAGAGTGCGCATCTATATATGTCTATACTATTAGGTATTAACCGGGCTGTGTCGCTACCTTAAGGATATAAAAAAAAATAGGCAATAAGCTATTTAATACTAGAGATTTTAGAAATCTAATCTGGCGGATTAGTTACTAATCTGTTTGTCAAGCATAATTGAAAACGACTGGACCAATTTCAACGGGATTTCTATTACACTTCTATTTGACTATATAGGTATATAGCCTATAGTTTAACATATTATAATATGGTAGAATCACTATGACCATCGGAGGTGATGCAGTAGCGCAAAATCGATGGTGACGCATGTAGAGCGCGCAGAAAGTAAACTAGAAAGTTCAGTCAAGAATTAAAAGCATACCGAGACTGTGTTTTGTTTATGAAAACATTCATTTCATTGTAGCACCACTGGCTGATTTCTTAACTGCATAGTAATACAATGAATAGAGTTGCGTTCTATAAATTATGAGTCATGTCATAGTCATGTATTTATAATTATGAATAGGAATTTTTTAAATTTCTAAATGTGGTACTTCATTCTTGTGCTTGCGGACACAAAAATGGCACACAATATGCGTTTGTTTTCTTGTAGAGAATAAAACGAATACTCCAGTATGTATTTTGATACCTCCGCTTATCATTTACCTTGTGCGTCGAGGTGGGATAAATCCCAAAACTCGTTCTAGATTGGAAGACACATCTCAAATACCTACGTTATCGAATTTGGTTGTTTCTTTGACGTCACCTTTCACCACAAATCGAAGTCGTAACAATGAGAGATAACAAACAAAAAAACACATTTACGATTGAGTAAGTTCATCGAACTTAAGATACTGCCCTATTCATTTACATAATCGGTATCTGTACTTGGCGTACAATACGTACAGATACAAGGGCCCATTGTGTCCCAATATGTATCTTTGACTCACGCTCTGTCTAGTATGTTTGTCATTCACCCATACACCTATCCCCACACATTGGGTCCTTTCAAACTATCAGTATTATTACAAGTAGGTGTCACGCGAATCAAATCCATAAAACATAAGTGTTGACCGTATCGCAAGAATCACAGCCCCTCCAACCGTTAGATCGCGATCCTGTGATTTGGATCGTGATTATGGTAGGTTTCTATAGTGATCTGAATTGAAAGAGTGAACGGCGCCAACGACTCTAATGATAAAATAAAGAACTGTCTGAATTGTAAAAAGGAAATTAAAAATCTGCTATACATCCTAAAAGAATCTTTGAAATAAGTAGATTTTTATGTTTTGTTTGCGTAGGCAGTTTGCCTAAGGGAGGCTTTTTTTGTTATTAAAAATGAAAACATTTAAATCGTGTAAAATATTTTTTAAGTCATTTAAAATACTTTGGATACCGCTTTTTGTTACTGGTTTGCTATTGGTTCTTCAGCGGTCTTAGGTAACCATTAAAAAGTGTTTTTAACACTACTTAAACGTTTTTTTTGTTGAGGGTTTTTAAATTTAGGTAAAAATAAATGATTTGACATTTAAAACAAGTATCCGATAGCTACCCTACGGTTTTTATTTTAAACTAAATCGAATCCGGGTCTGATCGTTAGTTGAAAAAGTCATTAAATTTTGTGCCACTCAAGCCATTGATCTACTGTGCTTCTAGCAATAAATATTCAACTATTTAGCATTATGATGACAACTCATTATTTAACAAAGTAATAAATCAAATGAACAGAACTGTCTCAAGTAAGTAAGTACCGATGAAGTGTATTTTTTCTCTAAAATAGATTTTGCCGTCGAAGTGACAAATCGAACTGAAGTGGTACTTGACTAAAGAGGCTTAAGTTATACATTAAATATCGTTAAAAGGCAAAATATTTTAAGCCCAATGTAAAAGTTCGCTGGAATGTTCAATTGGACTAATGGATCTAATATCCAATTGGGCACGTTATGTAATACAGTGGCTTGTTGGCCTGGCCCTCGGGGTAACACGAAGTTATATACAGTTTGACATGTTTTTCGAAGGTGCTGCCACCTAGTACCTACTACTATACCCTTATTCTGAAAAGGTATACTAAGCCATATATGTGGAATTTCGATGTCGAATTAAAAAATAATGTTATTCCTATCAGAATGACAATAGTGATTCTTTGTGTTCTTTTTTAATTAACGTTATATCCATTTTGAATTCACATGATTATAAAAAAAAACAGCGCATTTTTTATAATGTACTAGCTGCGCCCGGCGGTGTTACCCGCGATAAAAAGTGTGAAAAATTCAAACATCTATCCCACGGGAACCATACATTTTACCGGGATAAAAAGTAGCCTATGTGCTATTCCAGACTATAATCTATCTCTGTGCCAAATTTCATCCAGATCCGTTCAGCCGTTCGGGCGTGAAAGAGTAACAAACATCCATCCATCTATCCATCCATCCAAACTTTCACATTTATAATATTAGTATAGATGTAGCGCACGTTTAAGGCTCAGTATATCAACTCATTTCTGAATCACCCCATATTCCACATCGCTAGGCAGTATTAAACGTAGGTACCTAATATTAATTGTAATTACATATTTTAAGACGTATATATAAACAATAGACTTAAGAGGCGTTAAAGTATCTGAAGGGTAAACGGAAAACCATCCATCAGAATTTATTAAGCCGATGTCGAGAATTTCGCGATAGCTTACTTACAGCTTAGGCAGCTTAAAATAGATTTGTTTTTGTACAAGTCTAAAGTTGATGAGACGACCTTATTCCTGAATAGAATATACTTTCATCTAGTAACTGTCGAATTTGTTAGAGATTTAGTTGTTTGTTCGTGGTTGTTGTGCGATTAGGTTTAAGTTCCTGTCGTAGGGTTTTCTTTGTTCACTAAGCGCGAATATACACATTTTAATGTAGCTCATCTAAATATTATCGTTTTTAAAGAAAATTATTAATGTTCCCCTGTAATTTGAGCCGTCTGAAAGTTGGTTCGGTTAATGACAATATGCACACCCCTTCTACACATTACATGCACACTTTACATATTATATTAGCATTAGAGTAGACTATTGGCGAAATATGGGTGTACAAATATCCACTCCGACCACTCACAATCGGGGATATACGGAACTAATGTAAGTGTGTTATAAGCTGTAATTGTGCTATATGTTTACGTGAAATTTCTAACACGTGTGCCGATAAAGCCTTTGATTCTGTTTCCGCGAATATTCTGTTCAGTTTGAGATTCATATCAATAAATTTCTACTCGTCAGCCGTGGGCGAAGTTCGCGAAACGATAGTTCTTGTTAGATTATTCATGTTACATTAGAAATATAATGTTGGTGATGGATGTGGTTATGTTACTGTCATGTTAAAAACATGACTGAAAACTAGACACACTTTTCTTAAGTTTGAAGATCCTAGTTAACATGAGTATAGTGTTGGCATTGGAGGTAGTCAAGACCGTAGAAAAAAGTCGGGGAAACTAAACCTTTTTCAATAATGCCAAATTTACCACTGGTGTAAATTTACAAAAGTTCTCAAGCAACAGAACGATAGTGTTTTTTTGTACCTACTCAAGCTTTTACTTGCAGTACATAACTCGTCGGTAAGTATATATACACTATGGCTGCCGAACATCGTGTCGCTACATTTTTTAAACAAAGAAGAAGAATTCTAATTACACATATAAATAAAAGTAATCTTACAAATTTAATCGCGTTTATTTGATGTATTTACGTTCCCGACGTTTCTAGGACGTCAAACAACTCAGCCCTCCCGTGACTATGGTTGCTGTAAAGTAGCCGAAACGTCGGGAACGTAAAAACATAAAATTAGCTTTATTTCAAAGTAGGAGAACTTCTGTTCCCTCGGATTAGTTTTAATAGGTTTTTGTATATTTATTAATAGAACAATATTTTAATATGTTTGCTACAAAGCTACATAACAATACTTAAATATTTGTTTACTGACAATAATTCTTTCTTGTAATAAATAGGACTAAAATTATTGTTAGTAGGAATTTGATTTATTTTGAGATTTTGGTTTATGGAGAAGAGGAGTTCAATTGTGTTAGCGATTATTCTGTGTGAGGTTGCAACTGAATTTACTCAAAAGCCATTAAGACATAAGTAAAAGGAAACCTAGTCTAATTTTAACTGAGTTTGCATGAAGATACCAAACATACGCGTGTTTGTCTGGCGTTATGTGGCATATATAAGAAAGAATATTGTTTGTCTTCAGAATCGATAAATACTTATAACATCAAAGCCGAATAAAATGTACAGGAATATATTTGATCAAAAACGACTCGAAGATGAGAGGTTTGAATGATTACGAGACTTGAGTGTTTTGACTCGGTGGTACCTATAAGGGATTGAGTAAAATATTGAATTCCAGAAATAACCATCTTATCGGTCTTGTAGGTACCTATTTATTTTTAATAAGTATTATTTATATAAAGTTTTGAGCACAAAAATACTTTCATGTACCTACTAAGTAAAATATTGACTTACCTATGAAATAAAATTAGACTTTACTGCCTGCCCACTTAGGTGTAGAAATATTAGCAAACCCAAACTGACATTTAAAATTTGTGTTTCATGTCAAAGAAATTTTAAGGTAGAAGATCTCATCATCGGCCTAGTTATTAAAATATAAACATGACAAAATATTTGTCTATTATCATGTTTTCCATTCAGGACAGGTATGCCTTGAACAGAGTATGTACATAAAACAAGCATTTACTACAACATGTTGTCAGGTAGGAATACTAGTTCAGACTCTTAATTCCAGGTCTGCCATCTAGTGAAAAACTCGCAAGACGACATCACCAATGGCGCGTTGTTGCCACTATATCCCCGACAAGACAAGGCAAACTTTATTATCTGTCTGTCCCGCTCGGATTGTAGCGCTGCCTTCTTCGCACACGCAGCTTTGTGATTTGAAATTTATTCAGCCGAGGGCTAACCGTCGCCCGAGTACAACGTGCCCGCGCTGCCCGTAAAGGAAATATCGCGCCAAAGTTTACACTGAGGATTGGAAAATGAGATTGTTTTTTGAAGTGCACCAAGTTGGAAAGTGTGGATATTGTTCGTGCTAGTCAATCAAATAGACACAAGTGTAACGGTTATACGAAGTGTAGACGGTTTACTTTGTGTGCACGATGCATAACAGCTAAGTTGAAGTTAAGCACTAATTAAAAATGTGTTGCAAGATGGGCGCATAACATTGTTTCCTGGTTTATAATTATTGATAGAAAGTAACCGGAGTGCCAACATGGGGACCCAGCTGCTGCTTTCACCATTTACTTTGCTGCTGATTTGTACAGGTAAGCGAAGCCGCCGACTTACTTTCTGACTCACCTTCGCTCAGCATTCTCGGACGACGGTGTGTTGTATCAACAACCGCGGCACGGCTTGCTTGTGTGCAAAGGTGGCAACCAATGTGTGCGTTTGTTGACTCTAACCGTATGCAAGGGAAGCTGGTACGTGAATAGGGTGAGATAAACTATTCTTGTTACAACGAGATGTCTGGACAAAAAAGACCTTACTTCAATACTATTACTAATTAAGTAAGTTTTAGTTTTAAGCGGTCGCTTTAGGCTGTAATAGAGTATATTTTCTTATAAATTTAGATCTAAATCTACCCTTATACTAGGTCTATAAAGTATGAATTACACGCAATGCGGTATCCTTCCGCAAACAACCATGTAAGCCGCTATACAGCTTGCATTATTAAACCAGTGATGATGGCTTGCAAAAACGCTTTGTATTGATCATTTTGCATGAAAATATAGCGTTTTCCATTTTAGGAATTGTCAATTTTAGCTAGAAATGTAACATCAACATAACATATTACAATGGAATTTTATTTGACCCTTTTGTTATGGACTGTTGAAGGAGATATATCTTGACTAATTTTAGCACAGAGCATATATTTACTGTTACAAAACCGTTATTATTGAGCCTTATTTTAAAAAACTGCATTGCGTGACCACAGAAATTACCAATTTCATTTCGTCTAATGTAGAAACACTTCACTACATAATAAACTGAGAAAAACTCTTTTGACTCAAGCTTGAATGCGTAAATTAGGCAACTCCAATGGTGCTGAGAGAGTGAAATCATGTTTATAGAAACCGGTTCCGATGCAGGTGTGCGGCGGTCGTGGTAGAGTAGGTCCGCTAGCTAGCGTGGTCTCACCAAGTAGTATAGTGGACCTTAATATTCCTTACCTCAACAACATGCTGCAATTAATTTTACTAATCAAGTATGGGGCTCTGTAGGTTCAATTTGGTGTGGAACAACTATTGATTTGGAGTTGGCTGCATTCTTGTACTTTGTAAAAGTACATCTGTATTTTTAAAAATACAGTGATAAAAAAATAACAAAACATCAATGTCGCTCTCAAGCAGTATAACAGCATGGTAATTCTGTCTCAAGCTATTTCTTAGATTTATGATTTTTTATTATTATTATTTTCTAAAGATCATCTGTGATAGACCAATTTCTGATAGAAAAAAATAAAATATATACGAGATCATGCCCCATAATACACATTTAAAAAGACTAAGTATAAATCTGGGGAAATCGCGACACCTAACTTTTAACATTCACAGAAGTGTTACTGAGACAATTGGCTTTTTACCTAAAATGCTAGCACTTGAATTCTTGGATTATTAAAGCTGGCAGTTACCTACTCTGTTAAACCAAATAACTTTTATTGCTTAAGTTCTACTCTTGAGAATCGTGGCTGAATACTGTTTCATAACTCCTTTAACCATTTTGTTGAACTTCGCTAAAATGACACAAGTTTTTCTTTTTCTGGAAGTCACAAATTTAAAATTAACGTGACGTGTGTTGTCCGTTACATTCGTGCAAATCGTTTCAACAAGTTACTCGACGAGATACTTTCGTGTAGCATGAAATTACTTTCTATTTTTATACTTACTTAATTTTCATCCTTGGCTATGTATCCATTCATTAAATTATCCCGTTTCCTTAAGAACTCTCGTCCCCGTCTCCGACCTCTGATTCCTGAAACCTGTATTTCAAAGAATTAAGAGGAGCCTCGCTGCCCGGTGTTGCTAAAGAAATACGTAGATAGGTATAAAAATTAATATCACGCGGACAAATCTAATATCCGGTTTTGGTTGTGTTTCTGCTAAATATTGCTACTGTGGATAGTTCGACCCACCGATTCCATTGATATTTTTTTTAACATGAATCTTGAATGATCTATTCAAATTCTTTTCAAGATACCCAAATAACAATTTCCGACATTAACGTCTAGATAACTTTAGCCGATGAAGAGAGTATTTTCTTCATTCAATTTAAAACCTATATATACCTACTAACTCATATTACTATGGAGTTGCAGTTCCTCAATTATAAGTATTTGATTCCCAACGGTCGTTTTGTCGTCGTGCATCAGTTCACAAGCAGCTTGTTTTCTTTTATTACAACCTCCCAGGTGAATGAGTGTTTCCGTTTGCATGAGACTGATTGTCTACCGGGCCTCTTTATTTGCCATTAAGTGACCCCGTCATGTCACTTGCCATGCGTGAAACAATCGCTTCCCTCGAATAAATTATTGTTTACCAGTTCCCATAACTGGTGCATCTACCTGACAGTGAATTAATAACTTTGCTATTATGATAGAGTGTTATTTAATACATGAAATTCTGTTACTGAATAATTAAATCTCATAACAGAATCCATTTTTCGTAATAACACGCGGAAGTACAAGATAATAGTTTGAAGCAATTTTTTCTTTAGTTTCTCTTAACCGAAGTATGTTTACCTCTTCGGTAGGTGAAGTTATTTAAGTACATTATGTAAAGCTGGGCACATCGGTAAATCCGACCGCTTAGATCTATAGTTGAAATAAGCCGCTTTTCGGGTGGATTGTATTGTTTGAAAAATTGCTATATTTACTTGAATGTTGGAAACTCGCAGGAATAATACAAATTCTTCTAACGATGACGTAGCATAGCATACTAAACTTTAGAACCAGATTTTTATAATTACGACGACGACGACGACGGATAGATTATTATGCAAGTAAGTAGTAAGTAATTATAACTTAACGATGCCAGTATTTAACGAGGCTTCTTCGAGATGTAAGTTATAGTTCATCAATGTAACGACTACCACATTAATCTCTCATCTTTGTATCGGTTGTTCTGTTGCAAAGTTCAAACTTCTTCAATATTGTAACACTTTGCGTGGAATTCATCAAGTTCCAGTATGTCGCGACAAGTTCGATCGTTTATTACGGAGAAACGTTTTGAGATTCATTTGTATCTGTCCTAGCGTGACGTTTCCTTACACTTCTCTGTCTTCTTCTTCTTTTTTAGGTTGGCAATCGGCAACAAAATGGAGTAATTTTGCCACACCCGAGTTTATTGATATTTTTTATAAAATTTTAAGCACTAATGATAATGATGAAGAAAATTTACCGGATATAGTGGGAGAACTTAAAATGGAAAGTTACCCTATTTTATTTCGATTCCCGTCACTCGTGCATGTTTATCAACACACAATAGTTAATATCCAACTAATACTACACACCTATGAAAAGAAAAAAAAAATGGAAATTTCATCGGTCTGGAATAATTCTTAATACTGATTATATACCCAACCGCATGTTACATTTTAGCACGAGGTTGTTTTCCATTATAATATATAGTTGTATTAAGATTAAGACAATATACTTGTGCTACATTTATTCATTTATTTGAGCAGGCAACACCGTCTTTATATTACACTCCCAACAGCCCCCAGCGGTACAAGACCACCTCTAATGAGTTACGTTGTGCACCTATGATGTCTGTTCTCCACATATTTCTCATACATTTTCCTTGTATTTGTAGGACAAGCTTAGTACATACATGATACGCCTCATAAGCCTTCGATCTAATTGGGACTGCTTATAAACGTAATATAATTAACTATTGCTCAAATATTGAATCGTCTATTGTTCTTACGTTTCGATTTGTTGAGTCAAATACGAGCTTGATATACAGAAATATTCCTATGTTGAAGGAACTTGCTTGTATAGGATTATCTATAGTCTTTACTGAATCTAAACTAAATTTATAGTTCCCTTGTCCGGACTTTATTTGAAATAACTAACTCTAACAATTTTATTTGGAAATAACTAACCATCTCTAATTTGCCGTTAGAGTTGCCGAGTCCATAACTTCCGACCGCAAACTTGGAGATTACAGCAAAAGCACAGTTTTGCTTCGTTAAACTTGGAAACTAAACTAACCAACATATTCGAACTAGTTCTAGACCATACGATAACAAGAATATAAGTTTTTCTTCGTCTTTCATTAATTGTTTAGCGGTACCCGGATTGTCGACACTTGTGCGGTCATGAACGGAGTATATTCTAATATGTTACTAATGTACTAAATAAATTGCAATTAGGCTAAATGGAGATTATAACATAAATTAATTTATGGCCCGACGTATATACATATAATATCTAGGTACATAGTCAACCATAGGTGTGTTAGGAAACGCGTTTATTTATAAAAATGAATCAGAAAATCGTGAGTAGGTCAAGAGTTATAATGTATTCGGAAAACGAGAGAATGACGTTGGTTCAATTAAAAAAATAATACAGTAAAAAAAATCTAAAATACAACTAAGTAGGCATTCAAAATTGTAGGTACGTACGCTAACTAACTGACGCAGTATATGTGGCTAGTAGTTCAGCATTCTCAAACGTGTCATAATTTATTTACAACAACTTAATTGGTATCTAAATCAGATGAGACTGAACATAATTAACTCAGTTATTGACAATACGTACACCGTTCTCGTGTCATAGGCAAATTAATATGGTAGGACATATTAACATTATGCCATAATCATTAAACGGCGGTTTAAGTTCCATAATTAATTTGATGTTTGCGCCATCTATATAATATCTTTGATCAGTAACGAAGTTTGTATTTGGTTTATATTAGCGAAGATCGATAGGGTGGTTGCTCCAACATTCAATAATTATAGGGAAGGCGGGATGAATATATGTACCGTTATAGTAATTACGCGGTAATGAGCCTTATAATATTACATTCTCTTCTTGCCTGGCAGCAAGTAACAATAACGTGATCTACGGTCATTATCGGTTTCATGTTCAATGACACTTATAATGCAATAAGGTCGTATATCGTCATATCTGAGAGCAGTGGCTCCTAGTGACGTCAGTCAAAATAGTAGCCTTATGGTGTACGTTTGCTGTACGATATTTAACCTTAAATCGGTTCCAAAATTAAGTCCGCGACTGTAATATTTTTTTAAAGTAGGTTGGGTATCGAATAGTTACTACTTATTCTAATTATAAACTAACATACTGTACATACTCAAAATCTATGAACATGAATAGTTTCTTACACGTGTTATCTAAGGCTAAATTCTGATATGGTATACGGTACCAACGCTCTATCTTTAGAGGTACCTTTGTACACGGAGTTTACGTGCAGGAAAGCTGGAACATCTTTCATTACCTAGTCTATACATTGCTGAAAACCTCACGTTATTACGCAACGCCTACTTGACCGGCTTTTTTAAACGATAATTACAGTGATTTTCTACTTATTATATAATTACTTGGAGTATTTTTTCCGGAAAATGCCACATGCCAACGACAAAGATTTAAATATTTTTCCTCCATTCTGTATTTTACTACCCTGTAAACAAAAAAATTCGTACAATATAATTAATTAGGTTAGTACCTGCATATAATGTTTAATCTTAAATTATTACTAAGTAGGCATCCAAAATTTCACATCAAATTTGCAATTTACATAATAACTATTCTAGTTTAATTATAATAACCCACTTGATGACATTGACTGAAATAATGTTTACAAAATCTAGATTTACAGAGCCCCGGTTTTAGCGACTATTTTCCGAAGTCAGTATATCAGTTTTATAATCCAAAACTGCTTATGTTATATAATTATATCACGCTACCGCAAGCGGCAATGGCGCAACGGGGAGCCTCCTAAAATGTTAATTACTACTGTAGTTGATAACCTAGGTATTTAAAGCATGCCTATAAAGCAGGCTCTAACTAAAGCATTTCGTGAAAGAGCATGTAAAATATCGAAATACTTTTGTGAAAACTTGCCCCTTTCACACAGCGTTTAAGTACCTTGCCTTCTGTAGTGATCATAAAAAAAGAGTTTAAAAGTTTTAAATACTTAGACGTATGTATTTTCTGTATTCTGAGTGTGCTTATTACCTATCTATCTAAAAATAAAGCTTCCTTATTCCCGCTTCAGCTGTTAAAATTTAAATATCATCATGCATGGCATGACATGGCATGAGGTCATTTTATTAAATAACTAGCTGTTACCCGCGACTTCGTTCGCGTGGTATTTAACAAAGACACAACCGTTGGCAACAGCCTGCTCGCGCTTTCTGAGCCCGCGGGACGCATTTCAGGTTGTTGCTATCAAACTTAATCAGGCGCAACGCTGCAACATTGGTTTTAATTTTTTTCGTGAGATCATGTGTTTTTTTCTTAAATAAAAGTAGCCTAAGTTACTCCTTGTTACATCAGTTATCTGCCAGTGAAAGTCTCGTCAAAATCGGTCCAGCCATTTCAGAGATTACCCGGAACAAACAGACAGACAGACAGACAGACAGACAGACAAAAATTGTAAAAAATGTTGTTTCGGTATAGGTACCGTATATACATCCAAATGCACTTAGTAAAAAGCGGTTATTTTAATATTACAAACAGACACTCCAATTTTATTTATATGTATATATTATTAGTCTTGTATATCTGGAGCACGGAAGTACGCAGATCTTTACATCAGTAATGCGACAAACCTCTCCCGAACGAAAGGGTTCAATAGTACTTAATAAGTAATTAATATTAAAAGTTTTATAACTTACATTCAAATAACATATTAAACATCTAAAAATTAATTTCAATATAATGATAAAATCTCAGAATCGATTTCATGCTACATCAATTGCGTAGGTACTATATTTGTTAAAGTTCGTTGACTCTAGTATTGTGTTCCTCGAATCATAGTCTCACGTCTGTCTATACATAACTACTTAGAATTGTAGGATCCTTACACATATCTGTATGTAGGACGAAGATTCAATGTAATCCAAACATAAATTCCAGTCCTCGAGCTATGTTCGGCGAACCGTATACAAAGCAACCCCTAATTTTGTCCCATCCAAACTTGAATTCAATAAAAATCTGTTAGCCTTCCGGGGATTACAGTATCTTACGAATTCTATCCTTGATGACTATTAAGAAAGACGCAGATAAAGATTCTTGTGTTAGAACATGGCACCGTATGAGACACTCTTCGTTTTTTTCGTCGATTAAAAACTAGGTTTCGCAGCGCACTTGCTCAGTCTAATTAGTGTAGTTACATCGAGAAGATGCAGCGCAACATATATTTGTCTTGCGTTTACCCTTGCTAATTGTCATGTTGTCTCGTTTACACTGCCATTGTATTGTCCAAAGTACGTTATACTATAAAGTACACAATACATTAATACTAGCATCACATAACTACGTAATCGTTCATCAAATAGTTCTGCACTGACATTGACAACACTATACTCCAAGCATTAAGATTATCGTACTGCCATCTTGTTGTATTACTCATTTAGACTAGGTATTAAATACATCTAACGTAGCATAGATCGATCAATCATAATTAACTTCAAACATAACAATTTGAATCATATTCTAATATACCTACTTAAGTAATACTAACTATTAAGTAATTATAGCAATTATTTTATTTTTTGTAATTAATATAGTCGAGTGAATGGAGTGATTAATATGTGCCTGAACCGATAAAGTGATTGATAAGGATGTCATTATGGCACATGATACAACGTCCTTCGGGACGCTTAGGGGAGCTTTGTGTCGGTATCTTTTAGAAATTGATTTGCCTTCCCGGACCGAAAAGACAGTACTTTGTCCAATTCCACAAAATGTAAAGTCTCATACAAAAGGACATATTGAAACTGTCTCTATTTCTCTTGGCTGAAACTGTGTTAGATAAAACGAAACACTCAAAGTGGAATTTATAATGATACATTCTCTTTTTGAAGAATACCGTAGGCGGTGTGAGGAATTTCCAATTGTTAAAAGTTTGTTTGTAATCACTCTAAGCAAGCTACACGCTTGTACAGTTAAACGGATAAATAATTCAGTTTATCTGAGTGTTAAGCGTAGAGCCATATTACGTTGATAAACTGAATTATTCAGTTGAAATAATTATGTTCAGTGGGTTTACAGTGTGCGTGTCATAACACAAGTAATCTGATAGAAAATTAATTTCCTGCGGAGCCCCACTCCACGCAGAGTGCGCTGTTCGATCTTCAGAAAACAATCGACATATTCAATATTGGGCAAACAACTGTTATTATTTTCTAACGTAAACACCTAACAGGTGGTGTTGAGGTGTAATCAACATAAATAATTAATTATATATCTGTTTAAACCATTTATTTCAATAATATTAAAATTACTTAAAATTATCGTGCTGCGCGTAATGAGCGGTAGAGAAGAGAGAGGGAGGCTAAAAGTTGCCATCAAAATATATGTCATAATGTTGCTACTTAAAAAAATATATTATTTATGTACGTTGTGTACAGGTGGTATAATTTTTTTTATCGCTGCAATCGATCGATTTAAAAAAGTTGTATATTATAATGTAGTAAACGACAAAGAAAATAAGATTACATCTCGGCTATTATGATTGGGAAACAACGACTAGCTTTATGGCTAGACGGATACTGACGCTTATGGAAAAGCCTGACGAAAGTATATAAACTACGTGATCAGTAGGTAAATCCTGTAAGCCCTTTCTATATTTGTATTCAAACTGTAACTACGGTACTGTTCGTGACAGTCAATCGTTATAGTAAGACCTTGAATATCTATGTATATACCTTAAATATTGTATACAAATAATATTACCTACCAAATTTTAACTAAGTTGTCTTAATACGATTGGTTTGAAATGTAAAAACGTGCATTGTATAAATTTAGATACTTTTTCGAATCGTTAAAATGAACGTTTTTGAATGGTATCTGGGCTGGGCTACTGCTGAATGTCTTTGACAAGACTTTGCAAAGGCACCGCCATACCAAATGATATCCCAGTGAAAATGGTAAGCATCGCTTGGCAAATATTTGAAAGAACCATTTACAGAAAGTTTTTTAAATTCTGATGTTGTTCCACTCATCCAGTTTTATTACTTATTGGTACAATCAACGCTTGACAGAATGAATACCACCGGGACCACTTAATTTTACGCTTATACTCGTATACATACGTACATAGCTAATACATAGCTACACGTAGATAGCTAATAGTTTTAATCAAACTACTTAGCTTTTTTGTGTAATTACCGCATAATCGAATCAATGTGTGTACCTATTCCTTATCTGGAATTGAAAATATAACCTTATAAAAATATATCAAGAACGTTTCTTCGCCATTGAAAGTGTAAAATATTTACCCACATCTCCTAAGAGCAGCTTTCTAACGAAACAAACGCAGATTCTCGTTATTCGAGTTTTCTAAAGAAACAATATCTCCAGACGTACACATCCACTATAACCAACAATGGATTGAGGGCAAACTCAATTTATAATATGCACTTATATTGGTAAAATCCATGATTTGCATACGAAAATTCGTGTTCATCACACAAAGACTGTCCCTACCAAGATTCGAACCTGGAATCTCTGCACACAAAGCAGGGGTCATTTACAACTGCGCTAATCAGTTCGTTAAATGCGTAACTGCTTACGTTGTTATTTACATTTCACAGTTGAAGTTTCAGTTTAAATATCTCATTTTGTGTTTCAATAAAAGTCCGTTTGAAATATCATGTTTACTTCATTACGCATTATGCGGCGAACCGTAGAAAAGTTTGTTGTGATTTAATTCAATGTATAAGCAAATAAAATCTCTCGCCTTCACATATAATAAAATAATATTCTAGCATGATGAAGAACTATTCCACGTGATTGGGGTAAAGGTGAGTGCGCAGGTACTAAGTTTATTAAACTTTTGACGATGAAAAATGATATATCGTGTGTAAAATGTCGAGTTTTTCCAAACAAACCATATATCTTTCTCAGGTTACACGGCTTTCAGAATACCTGAACTCCCTTTTTATCAGTATCACATAGACAATGTGCGATATGTTTGTTAATATATTATGATAATTCGACAACAACTGGACAAGTCAAATTCCCTTCTGAATAGTTAGACATATTGACGATGTATTTTTTTGACATTGGCATCGTGCATTAGATGCCTCTATGTATTAAGTTTGCTTAACCTAAAGCGATCCAATACCTGCACCAAAGTTTGTAAAAACCACCATTTTCACTTACTTTCAAGTTTTTAATTTAAAATTAGTTTGGAAGCAAATTTAATCTATACATATAAATAAAATTGGAGTGTCTGTTTGTAATATTAAAATAACCGCTTTTTACTAAGTGCATTTGGATGTATACACGTTACCTATACCGAAACAACATTTTTTACAATTTTTGTCTGTCTGTCTGTCTGTTTATTCCGGCTAATCTCTGTAATGGCTGGACCGATTTTGACGGGACTTTCACTGACAGATAGCTGATGTAACAAGGAGTAACTTAGGCTACTTTTATTTTAGAAAAAAAAATAGGATCTCACGAAAAAAAATGAAAACCAATGTTGCAGCGCAGCGCTTGATTAAGTTTGATAGCAACACCTGCAATGGTTCCCGCGGGCTCAGAATGGGCGAGCAGGCTGTTGTCAACGGTTGTCTTTGTTAAATACCACGCGGACGAAGTCGCGGGCAACAGCTAGTAGATTAATAAATTCATTACATTATGGCGTAGTCGCAAACAAATAAAAAAAACATATATATTGAATTAACACGTAAAAAATAAAAAACGGCTCTCACCTTAAAGGTATAGCATCTCATTGATTTACCTTCCACTCAGGCCGTGTCTCACCTCACCTGTCCTCGAGAGCCTGGCCCTTCAGATGGCCTGGACTTGGCCATCTTTGTACAAGGAACAAGTTCAGTGTAACTTATTGCAATTCTATAGGACTGAAAAGTGTTAAAAGTAGGGAAACATTAATATGCCAGTGGTGCAACGCTCTGACCAATGTATCAAACAACAGTTCTTTGAAACCGAGCTTCTCATGGCCAACCCGTTCGGCCAGTGTGACGAATAGAGCGTAACCTTTCACGTTTGACATTCCCAACTAAACTAGCCATAGAATGTAAACGATCAAGTCTGGACGAATGCAAGCGCCTGTTTGAGCTCGAGTTTAATCAATGTGAACATAGCAGCGATGTGGAAACGAGCATTCCGTGCTTATCGGCAATACCCTTCGGTAGCAGCGTTCTTTCTCGTTCACTTAGTTTTGCCATCAGACAAGCTAATGTTACCATGATACGAACACAACACATTTCATAATATAATTATCTCGCATGACATTTAATTAGTCTCGTGTCTTTTTCTACATTTCTGGTATTTTGGCGGCTGACATTTGCATGTATTGTTCACATTGTTCGCTGCATCCCGCAACATCCACACGTACAAAATCAATGATAACACAGTAGAGCGCGTTCAATTAACAAACCGTGCTTTGGTTGCTTGTATTGTCCCCGTTTCCTTGTACAATTGATTCTGGGAAACCTAGCGGTGTAACGAAGTGTGTATGCAAAACAATCTCTTTGAATAGCCTGCAGGCCTTGCCACGTTAGTCTTATTTGTGACTAACAGAATTACAATGTAAAATATAATTAGCTCCGGCATATTTTCCTTGGAGAAGCGATGCAAAGAGACTAATCTTACGGATTTTATCTCGTTTATTATACTTTTTAACGTTCTTGACGTTCGGCTGCTTTACAGCAACCATGGTCACGGGAAGACTGAGGTGGTTGACGCGATAAAATCCGTAAGATTATTTTTATTTCAATGTGTAGTATTCGCGTAATTATAAGAAATCAATACGATAGAAAGAGCTCAAAATATATCACCAAATTGGTTTGTTTGATTTCCTTACGAGAGCGCAGTTTTTTTATCAGATATGTATATTATATACCTAACTACTAGGTAATTAAGATAGATGGGTAGGTATCTTATGCTCAAGATGTGGGATACAGGTGTTCTATAGATTACGGAAATCTAATTATTTTGCTAGTACAAATTGAGCCATTAAATATTCTCTTGGAAGCAAATCATTCGTTTTATGAAGTCATTTAAGAGGGTGTCAGGTATTCCTAACTCATTTAAGGGGGTCAAGTGACCGGCGCGTATTTCAATCTTCTGCGCGCTGAATAAATAAATTCAATACGAGTTAAATAAATCCGCAGCGTACCCGAATATAGTCGTGGTGTACCTTTATGAGGACTCCCCTGGTTCTTGTTTTCGCATAGGATATGAACATGTGAAGTAGGTAAAAACAGTGTTTTGTTTTTTGCTTAAAACGTTGGTGTTTGTATTGGGGATATTTACGTTGCGAATACAAGAAGCCATACAAACTGTTACGAAGCTATTAAGGCAGGATTCTGCCGTGACAGGTGATGCCTCCACTCTAGCATAGAAGGCAGGAATAATGAAGTGCGGCCTAATGAATAAACTATTTCAGCCGCGTCTTTTATGTGGGACCAGTGTAGCAATATTTTTTGTATATTTTGTGGTCCTCTGGGACTTTCCCATTTGCACGTTCAGAAAAGGGTTCCTTTCGTAAAATTGTTTATTCATTTACGCGTTTTTTGTTGTTTACCCTTTAAACTTGGTGTACATTAAGGGGTTTTCGGCAGAGATTTATAGCAGACGATATTTGAAGACTCGGCTTATGCGGAGAATTCATTTAAACTGAGTTATGTTTCCATTGCATGACGCACGATAACTTATTTGTAACAGTTCCAAGTCATGGAATAATAACAACTATTTTAAAATCGATTAGTTAAGCGTTTTATTACCTGTTGATTACGTGGGTCGTCAGTTAACGTTTTAGTCTTAAATAACAGAATTGATGATGCCTCAATCATTGTTAGGATACGTAATTGCATATTATGAACGCAACTTGATGTTCCTTCGTTGCAGTAATTGGCAGTTTCGTGTGACCCGCATTATTCCGCACGAGTTTCTAGTAACAGCGCCGCCGTTACATATGCAAGTGGGTACTTCTGTATGTGTGTTGTACGCCGTCTGCAAAACAATAGTGGTTGGATTATTTGCACGCCACTGTTCGACTCGACACAATAGGTGTTTGTGTCTTATCTTTTCGTTCCCACTATCCGATTCGCACAAAATTTTCTCATTACACTTTATTCCTTTTTGTAACGGAATAAGGTCAATGTGCGTGAAGTAGACGCGTTCAAACATATACTTACTAACCGATTAGTGGTTATTGGTGTCACAGCGCAAGACTGTGGTCAACTTTTCAAATTATTTTATGACTAGCCGAGTTTTTGAAAACAAAAGTTATCAATTATAATAAAAGTTGAGATTCTAGGTCAACAAAAGTATTCTGGTACAAATTTTATTGGGGTAAACCGACCGTATCCGAACTTCTTAACACTTATTTAAAAAGGCATCGGTATAGTCATCCCCAAAATTTGTTAAGTGGAATAACTTCCACTTTATTCCGGCTAGAAAGTTGCGGAATGTCGCTTTCGGAAATTGTTTAAGCACAAAACTTGAACACAATTAAGAAACACTTAGAAGAACTACGGGTGTTGGAAGTTAAGATAAAAGTATGAGTTGTAAGAATTTACTGTCGCAAAGACGGGAGCGTGTTCAGGATATATCGTCTCTGGGTCAAAATATTCCTGAAAATGCGGCCTTAATCATGTACGAGAATTTTCAATTAACTAAAAGCTCTGCATCTATAAAATATTCTTTCCCTTTCCTTTGTACAAAGGAACTGTGTAATTTCAACAGAAGGTTTTCAACAAAACAATTTAAATAGACGATTGTAATTATGGTATGTCCGACGATGCTAAGTTAAATAGGTCATGGGATTGTTTTATAAGTTACATCTTACCCTACACCAAGTTTCCTACATCCTTTAAACCTAAGTATACCCGCCTGGGGGCAGAAATAAATGTGGAGAGGGTAAACTCTTTGAGTAGTAAATCAACGTAACTGCATTCTTGGTTACCCTTTCCATCGTTCATGAGATGCGGAAATCGTGTGTCTCAGCGCAGGAAAATAATAAGAAAAGATTATTGTACTTATCTTAAAAGTTTTCGACCTGAACCATAATCAGGGTTCCAAATCTTACGTAGTACAATTTGCGTCACGTGTGAGGCGTCCGTTAGCGAAACTGCCTCCCGTACTAGATACAGCCACATTTCGTATTCTCGACGGCGTTTCGCGAAGCCTCGGGGCTCCTGGTCGTCGTGTTTGCCCTGCGAACGAGCACGCGTGAGCTTGCTCAACACGTGTGCTGCCGACACAAGATTTTTTGTTCAACTGATTGTTGGTGGTGACTTCTGCAGGCGTGTGGCAGACGGGATGTTTTTACCGAATCTGGATTGAGGACTTAATTGACATTATTTTGAATCGTATACGTGTTATTATTTCTTTATCTGAGTTTTAAACTTGGTTTTATTATTAGGTGTACTGAACTGAACCGGAATTTACCAACTCTTGGCACCATAAAAAGGGTCGTTATCATGGTTAGTTCAGCACAAGCAACTATTTGGCTCGACTCCGTTAAATTTTCTTCATCTAGATTCTTGTAAATTGTGGGATACATTATCTTAACAGCAACCTACACGTCTATTTTATTACAATGTGCCGCTCCTAAAACTTTATTGGAAGATAATTTCGGTCCTGACCGAGCTGTCTTGCCAAGACGATGAAAGGATAAACTTAAAACCGTTATAAATGAAGGCTAGAAGATTTATAGTTGGTGAAATATGAAAATAACAGTAATTAATTTATTATGTGAAGTGGAATGAAACCGCCAACGAGGAAATTTGTCAACTAGGAAACTTAATATTACAGAAGGTTATGTCGCGCGTTAAAACGCGGAGCTCAGTCATTAAATCCACCCAAACCCCGGGTTCTCGCGCCCGACGCTCATCAGCCGTACACGGGTGATAATTACTCGAGTTAATTAAATTAGACATGATCCGAGACTCGGATGTTACACATCATTTGCACTTTTCGTTGTAATCGAGTTTAATTTCGAGTTTGGAATGAGGCTGCATTAAACCGATGGTACCTACGCAGCAAGCAAGGGAGGTTAACCTCCCTCGGCGCGAAGAGCGTTGCGGTGCGGACCAATTGAATTGCTCCGCTTTTCTTGTTTTACCCGCAGCCCTGGTCTTTTGATTAAAACTTTAATAAATCTGAGCTAAGTGGAATATTAACTGTTATGCAACGCTTTAATTACTAAAATAACGCAACTTTCTGTTGTGATGTAAAAATTATCCAGGTAATGGGCTCGATTTTAATCGCTGTTGTTTAGAACACGATTATATTTTCGGAAACAAACATTATAATTTTATTTTTCAATGCTATAAGCGTAATGATGTCGTTATTTTAAATACCAACTTAACCAATAACAATCAGACAGTTGATGGCTAGGTATACCTAGTTACTCAAGTTTTTACGTATATGCTTAAAACGGTCAGGATTTTTGACATTAATATCTACCAATATGGTAGGTAACTATTATTAACATATTATTCCGTTGCAGAGGACATCTAGCGATATTAATGTCACATAATATATTCGCGAAGATTATTGCGAAGACGAAATACAGTTTATAGATCCGCGCAGACGCAGCCCACGCTACGTGGACTCTTGTTCAGTCGGTTCGTTATAGATATCTACCTATGTATAAAAAAACACGTAAGCATACCTGCGTGGTGAACAGACTGCTGTTGCATCTGGCTTCGTGATTTCGGTGCACGCAGGGCGCCGCGCGTCGCCCGCGTCGCTTACCTGCCCGGCCGGTCTTCGCCATCTCTTTCCAATCCTCACAACTCGTAACTCTTTCTCTTTCGCACGTGAATGTAGTAATGCAACGTCGCTTCTACATTAAGACAGTGCAGCCAACATTATAACGCGAATCAAATTATGATAAAGAAAGGTGTATTTTTTACTGTTTATAGTGAAATTGGAAATGATGCTGGAAATTAAGTATAATCACATTTTTCTTGCAAGGGAGTAAGAAAGTGATTGAATAGGTGTACGTTCATACTCGAATAAGAAATTTAAAGCTCTTCAAACAGCTATCTCAAATGGTGTAGCTTATTCATTTAATGTGATTCTCAACCCGAAAGTTAGTACCCATGGAATCAAAACAAGCCGATCGGTTAGTAGGCCCCATTCTTATCTTAGTGTAATTCGGTTTGTCTGTTATTATACTCCCTAGCTTTTACATACACTAGTTTGCTGAAACTCTCACCGACAAGTCAGCTGTTATAGTCAGGCGCACAGATTTATGTATAACATATAGCATAATTCATTTGGATTATAGACTGTTATCTTTCAAGGATACGTCGATAATTGATAAATAAAATCTAACAAGCGTTATGGTGGCAGCACTGTTGGCTAGTCAAGCTGCTCAGCTGCGCTTGCGCCGCCGCACCGAAACGTGATCGTTTTACTTACCTGCCACAGCCTATGCATAATACATACAATGTCAGAGAGGCTAGTCCGTCGTTATTCCATCCATGCCATAATATCGTCAAGGTCTCGACGATCTTGTCAAATGATATTAAAGGACAATATTCATGAAATAAAACACACCTACACGTATCCATATCTGGTCGTAATGTCCAAAACTTGATCAAAGCTAAGTATGTCATTTGCTCTATAATTATAAAAACAAAAGGATGTACCACTTATATGATACTAGTATTAGTAGGTACTATTATGGTTATTTACAAAAATCGAACATAATTAGCAACCAATGGCGTAACAGTACCATTTGTCGGGATAATAATAATATTGCCAGACGAACACAAGTTTACGGTCCCAAAATAAGCAAACGCACGTAGTGATATAAGTGTACTAGGTAGTAAGAATGGGTACCGTACAATGAACTGTGGCGATCCTTTGGGAATATATAATTACTTGAGATACCTAGTAATCGTGTACGAAATGAGATTTGAAATTCTGAGATTCGAACCCGGGACCCTCGCATGGCACAGAAAGAAGGGTCAATAATAACTGTGCCAATCAGGTTGAGATGGCGACAGAATAATAAATCTTGCAAGAGAAGAGAGCTGATGTAAAGCCTCTAAGATCATCAATATTACCCGTTGTTCCCAGGACTCCATAAAATCTCTAAATTATACTCAAAGGAACTTGGACTAAAACTCGACGTAACATCAAAATTGTAAGATAAATCATAAAAGCTTTACACCTAATACATATTTATAATCAAAGTTATATTTCTTTTGAGGATATAAGGTTAGATAAATAATAATGAATTCCATTAAAATAAATGTATTCATGTTTTTTTACCCAGAAATTCATAAATTTGAAACTAACGTTTCGTTGAATAAGATAAAACGAGTAATAAACATCATCCGAGAGACAGTGTTAGCCAAGCTTGAAATATTATAAATATTCATCAGTCATCTTGTCTTCGGTACGTTTCATTTCTGGCCTTTTTGTTTGTATATTGTTCATGAGTCCTCATCGCCCCGTTCGCCCTACAACAACGTTTTTAATTATCAATCGTTCGTCCTGAAGCAACTTCATCCATCTGAAGTTTGGGTTTAAAGATACGTCGTAATCCTACTCTGTCATGGTTCACAATGTGCTTCTCATTAGAATTGATTGTGTTATAGTTGAAACTTATCCTAAAGTGGGATGGGTGAGGGTTAGCGGATTCTGTCCCGGATGTGTCGTCAGTGCGTGGAGAGCGCGCCACATGTTGGCTTTTTACCAGACAGGGCCCTTCGCTTCGTGCACATGTCGGCCGGCAAAAAACGATCAGAAACATCGCCCGTACCGCACCGCGCCGACGAATAGTTCCCCCTCTAATGACACTTTAAACTTTGTTATCTAAACTATGAACTTTTGAAGTAGGGCGATACGTGGAGCTCACTATTATTAGAGAATAATAGTTTTCCTATATCGTTGACACTACGTTAGATAACGCATGTGTAAGTGGCTTAACTTTATTGTTTGTACCTACTCGATCATTTATTTGCTTTGCAACTGTTAGTATTTCTATAAGATAACAGGCTTTAAAGCAATTAGATAAATTTTCATTAGAAATGCAAAATTGTGTCTTCCACCTCACGGGCTATACACGGATCTTTGGAAGACTTGCGCAGGGACATGGGCCTAATACGTAGAGGCTCTTTTTGAGAATTTTAATGTTAAGTTAGCCTACCGGGGTCAACTGCTGAAAATGATAGCTTAAACAGCGAATTGATACCAGCAGGCGGAGGAACTATTGCAGGAATATGGAAAGATTTGGGACTATGGATTGAGGAGTTGATGGATATAGGATGGGAATATTGGAAGGATTGCGGATATTATTATTATTAAAGCAGGATTAAAAAAAAACAGGGTTGAATTTATCGTTAAATTGTATATATTAAAAGTTAACATAAAAATTGCGAGGGTCACACGCGTGTGACCTTGACACAGATTCAAATTCCTCTTTTATATTGGCGCCTATTTATTCATGTACCGGCAGTTCACCACCTTCACCGGAAATATCGCTTGCAATTAGTCGCCTTGTAATCCAATCAGCGTAATTACGAAACTTCCGCCCAAGAAATTTGCTCAACACAACACCCAGAGAATATTAGCAGCAGCAATTAAAATTAGATAACACCCAGCCGTCTTCTCGTTCGTGTATGAGGTTTCTTAACGCGATAATGTGTTCTCAAGCGATATATTTTATAAAGACCCTGAAACTGTAATCGAGTGATTTCTAATAAATAAAGATGATACTCCCGGTGAAATGCGGAAAGACCGGGATAAACTTATTTACGAACTCCGCCGACATCTTGAGACCGTCACGTTAAGGTGAAAGCTTTGTCTGGCCCAACCTAATAACGTTCTGAATATATGTATTTCCTTATATTTTATCTGATGAAAAGACCAAGGAACTAGTAACAGATTAATTTACTACATAAAAAGAATCGTGATTTTACGACTTATAAATATTGCATAAGCTTAAAGGTTACACAGTTATTAAAATCTAGCAATCTTCTTGGTGACATTTTTCGTCAAGGTTCAGCTGTGTGTAAGCATCTATTACTAAATCATACAATAAATTGCAGTATAAAGCCGGGGTAATCCTACCTTATACTCGCATAGTTTTCCATAAATGAATATAACAAAGCCTGCTGAACTAAATTCTGCTCCCAGAATTTTCAGCATGCGCCTGGATTCTCCACTTACACTAATATAACGAGTAGTGAGGGAGTCTTAAACAAGTCCGACTGCGGTTGTTTGTCGGGCAATACAACACGAACTCCTTAATAGTAATAAACACGAGGCACATCAAAGCGGGAAATGAACTAGCTCACAGGACCTCTAGTAGGTACGATGAACACACAACCACTGAACTTTAAGGAAACAATAAATTGAAGAGGTCGTAGTGTAGACTATTAGATTAATGCGGCCACATCTCAAACTGTAGCTGTATGGGGTAACCAAGATTGAAGGTGGGTAAGAGGAGTGTGAGAATGTTGAGGTTAAGCTAAGTTTAATATGCTGGTGTAGTTTACGTTTCGCCATAAAACACACATAAAATGTTCTAAAAGTCATCTCTGCACTAATAATAGCAGAATCTATCTGGATCATTTAATATATTACCGCAGAGAAAAGTTAAAACAACACTTGTTATTAAATATGACAGATAGGTAAGAACTAGTGCATCCGTGCATTTAGGCGATCGTAAAGGAATATCGATTCTTAATGCTATAAGTGCGTGAAGAAAAACTACATAAAAGATGTATGTAACTCCACTGCAGACTAGATTCCTTTTCGATACAAAATTAATGTACGGTTTCACGGTGTATTGTTTGCTTCATCTCAAATTTCTATGGGCGTGTATTTGAGAGCAGGTAGGCGATTTGCGACAAAGGGCCTGGGTTACACTTCGAGCGCAACAAAGAAGGTAAGGTGTATACATACCTTCTTACCTGAGGCCATTCAAGCACGTAATAAATAATAATTTTAAATGGCTCTACGTACGTTTGAATGATGTCGAATACCTGAAGATCAAATATTTGAATCTTTGAAATTTGCAAACGTGTATTCGAATTTAAAGTAAGAGCTACGCAATAGCTGCCTAAATCTAAGCAAAATGCTGAATATGAGCAATTGAAACACAATATTGAATTTATGATGATAAGAGCTAGAGTTTTATAGTTTTTATTATTAATCTTAACTGTTTAAATAAAATAAGTGCCCATTTAATATAATATTGTTTTGTTAATTTCATGGAGACATTGCATAAAGCGACGATTGAACTTGTCTGGTCGATATATTTTATTGCAATGAATATTGTTACCGAAACTTATTCACCGCTTTGTAAGGGAAAAACAACAATGTATTAAGTAGATAACAGATGTCGCTTACAGGTTTGAAAGCAAAAAATAATGAATTAGGCTTAAAATAAGTAATTGTTTATAGTACAAAACCTGTCCTTGAAATCTCACGTTTTCATCCTCATAAATAACAACATCAGAAGCTTTTAGGGTAAGATTTTCGTGAATCTTTTGTCTTGCTATTATTTAAATTAGTATGGACTCAACCATATTTGAATTACCTTCCTTAAAACCTCGATATGTAAGGGGATTGTATGCCTTCCCTACGCCGGGTAAGCGGGTTGCGGGTTTTGCGGTTACTCTTCTTTGGTCAGTGATATTTATAAAACGCCCTGAATACAACACGGTTCATTCTTGGAGGCTGTTGTTTAAATCCCAGATTATCTTCCAATGGCGCTAATTCTGATGGTTCACCCTTAACTAAACTAACTATATTGCCGTCCTTATCACAATGGTTGTATCGTATGAAAAAAGGCGGAAGAATTAAAGTCGTGTCAAATTCAGTAAAGTTGTAAGTCGTATACACCGGAATTACCACCTATGTTGACGATTTCATTAATTGTTTAACTCATATCTTATGTCAAAACACTTTGCATTCAATATACTTCACTGCCAATATTGGTGTATTTATATTATATTGTTTTTTTTTAAACAGTGACCCTAATTGCTGTATGTTCTATGCCATCAACAACGTCTTAACCAAGCTTGTCCACCCTGCAGGGTAATGAATCGTATCAATCTCACTCAGGCCCGCCATTATCCGTCATCCCTTATTTCATCCCGCTGTCAGCGGGGTTGCTTGCGAATCTAGCATTGCGGCCATTAGAATTATCATTTTGCATGGCTACGTATATACTTACCTGTTTCATTCCTTTAGGTATTATATGACACTTAAAAATCCATTCCATGTACGAAAATGAAACTTTGGCTTTGTTAGCTTGTGACGCTTGAGAATAGATTTTAACATTTGATTTACTTACAGTTTTTTTTTATGTTACAGTCTAGTTTTATCATCATGTTTCTGGTAGCAGTAACAATCGAACGACTCAAAAATCGAATATTTGGTTTTGGACCGATACGTTAGCAAAAATAAGGAGAGTGCCTCAATGATCTTAATTTGGTTATACATTTATAATCGTCCTAGCAATCAGCTTTTATGTAATCTAAATTTTAAGGTTAAATAAATTTGGAGGAATAAAGAGTATAAATATAAACTATACATCGTGTTTGTAAGAAAGCTATTGTAATAAATGTATGTCATTACATTAATGCCGTTGGTTCAGCATTAGGCATTATCTTGTTATCATTTGTGTGAGAGCAGGCTCTGTATCGTAAAACTGAATGGCCGCTATGGATTATGAATAAAGCCGCTCAAGCTCGCATTCCCAAATTAATACAATAACTCCAAAAATAATTTCAGGTACAGTGCCCACCTTGCCTAGAATGTAAATGTTTACTTTGCCAAATAAAACATGCACCGAAATAAAATATCAGATAGAGAAACTTAATCAGACGTCTGTTGAACAAGTTGGATTTAGAACATTATATCTTAGTAGCATTAGCCGGCCGCATTTCAGGCAGGACCGAACATCCATTTTACCCAATACAAGCATTCTATTTTGTTAACACTCATAATAATATCACTAGATTCTTTTTCTTCCACATATTATAATAGCACGTTTTATCACGGTTCATACAGAAATTATCGAACAGAAAAAATGTATTCAAGCCTATAAACTAAAGATAGTATGCTGTTAAAAACAGAAATAATATTTTAGAACGTATTTAATTATAGAAAAATATAATCGGAGGTATTTTAGCTGTATGTGGCAATTATCGTCTCGCCGACAATTCACTTAAATCAAATATAGACCAAAAATTCAACATTTCGTTCTCATTAAAATTCTATACATTTAAAAATAAACGGTCATTCCGTGCGAGCGTGTTTTCCATAGGCTGGCAACTTACCTGGCAACATAATATGTAGATCAGATTTTTTTTATAAATATTCACGTGTTCTTATCGAGAAATTGCCTGAATAATTGCCATGTATTAACTAAAGCCCTGCATATACTTTGGAATGTCGCAATTTTCGCGTGACCTTTCTCTTTCTTACTTACTTATTTTATCTTAGTACTTATTTTAAGGTGTACAAAGACACATATCAAATAGCAGGATGTGACAGCAGGGAATAGGTACCTATCATGAAACTCATATCGGCAAGTAACACCGGGAGCGCCCGCGCCTCGCGGATATCACTTATTAACCCCATGTTACCTCTTGTTGCTACCGGAGAAATCTCATTTTTGAAGATAGCATGGGGAGACGCGATGCGACCTACACCAGGCGACATTTGTTTAGATTATGTATTGAACAGGACGAGGGGCCAGCTTAGGTTCACGGACAACAGACATACTATTTTAGGAGAGCGTACCCAAGATGCTCCCAGAATATAAAGCAGCAAGTGGGCAGAGGTTTAATTAAAATCGGACCAGTAATTTCGAAGCGTACGAATAGCTAACTATGTACATATTGTGAGCTTGTTATTAGCAGTAAACTCTGCTTTACGCGCTGGTTTATTTATCACATTATTTTTTATTAATTACGGTTCCTCGTGACGTTGTAGGCAAAAACGTAAAATTAATTTAGTTCTGACTGGATAATTTTTGAAGCAATGCATTCACAGCTACATGTATATATTGCGACCTGATTAGGCAGTTCGTAGTGCTTTCTACGCCGAGGGTCCTGGGTTCAAACCCTGGTATGGACAAACTTTGTGAATTGAGCATGAATGATTTTACTTGTGTCATCTATATAAGTATTATATACTGATTTCGCGCTCCGTCCATTGTAAAATAATATAAGCGTTGCTTAGTTTGGAACCGTATAGTCGGTGTGTTCGACTGGCGATATTATATTATTGTTATTATTTTCATTATATTTTTGATTTTCTTACAATATTTAAACTAATTTCAATGTTCCTGCAATATTTTTTAGTAAATTCGTAAGTAATGTAATAAAATAAATCCATATTCTTAAAATGTCGTTACTTTTTGTACTCCCATATGTCTGGCCACAAAAAGAACAAACGTTAGATAAGTACCAACATTACGATATTATTGCGATGTCAGGAAAATATGAAAGGGGAACACTTGTACGTTTCATTTCGCTCGGCGAATAACTTTTTTAACGCCAGTAAACAATTGATCGTGAGGGATTTGAGTTCAATAGAAAATGAAAATTAGATTCGGAGTTTTGTGGATGCTGGATTCAGATTACAAAAGGCTGGACTTATGCTTTAAGTGAATTGAATTCTGTGGTTGCATTGAATTTGAAACGTCGAAACTGTTTACAGTAGTTGCTCATAGTAGTAGTGACGTATATATTCTGTACGGCTTGGAAGGACTCAATACTGTAGACGTGGCTAGTCAAATATTATTGCCAGGCATGAAAGAGTTTTACTACTTAACATGACTACAATTTTGGTAACATTTTCCTCTTAATGTTTTATAAAAACTTGTGAAATTGCATTCACCAATTGGGATGCTCTATTTTTAACATGTATTTTTTCAAGAAAGATTTGATAGACGTGTCACTAGAGTGTTTCACCTATTTCATGAATTAAACGGCTAAGAGTAGTATCCCCGTATTCATCTACGCGTCTATATGATGTGGCACCCATAGCCGTTGTGCGTACGCGTCTTTAGAACTGTCACGACCGTTATCGACACGGAATCTCTCGACCGCGAGACCTAACTACCTGGCACACCTCCCGGGTCATTGCGCTATTAATTAATTTGCTTTTTACTCATCTGCCCTCGAAGGGCAACACGGTTCTGCGGTGATAGTGCGACGGCCAGGGCGACTTGTCGGTAACTTACTTTGATGTGGATATCTTGTAATTTTCTTAGTAGTTGAACTTTCTGCGAAATCGAAATAAACCCCTCCCGGAAGTTTTGAGGTCATTCAGTGGTTATACAATTTACGTACGAGTTTCTAACGAGAGCGCTTTACAGCTTGAGTTTGGGCTAATTTCGGATACATTTTTAAGTCCACAATTACGTCTCAGTACGAGGTACTTATTCAATTAAATACTTAGGAAGAAATTCAGTTCCGGTTTATTTACAAGTCTTGGTTCCACGAAACCTAATTTCAACTTTCTAAAGCCAACACCTAAATTATTTATTGCGTTAGACTGAGTAATGGAATCATCAATCAGGTCAAGATGTCTGCCTCATTCTGAAGTGAACATTTCCACCCCACAAAATGTTTTTAATGCAGCATCTGTATATCGTTGATGATGTTGTGACGTCAGAAGATGTACTAATGCATAATAATATCACGAAAGCATCGTGAGATTTTTAAGGTTATATATAGTGTGAAATATGTTTTTTTTTCAATAATAAGCAGTAAAACTCGTATTATACGACCTTTGGTCAGTGTGTGTGTGTGTGTGTGTTCATACAGCCATGACACAGTTATGCTACTCATCATTGGTGTTATTATTTCTTTAGAAGCATTTTGTTAGAATGTATATAAATAATCCGGTTTGCCGGTGATTTGTATGGGGTTTATTGAAACAATAAATCTGATCGATTGGAACATTAAACGAAGTATGAGATTGAATAAGGTCGATTAAACTTGTCGATCAGAATTTCAAACACTGAAACATTTGTACATCCTCTATCGAGAGAGCAGTGAGTCTGGCTATTCATATGTGCTATTTCGGTCAACATGACCAAAATACATTTGATTTTGATGATTATTTTAAAATACCTGTTATTAAAATGATAATAAAGTGTGAATATAATAATAAATGTATCGATGATATCGATATCTGTCGGTGTCGATATACAAGTAGCAACCCGAGACTAGAGAGGGGCGCCCGCATACTCCCACGGTCTCGTCTTACCACTACCTCGCCTTCCCACCACGCTCACCACTTGATCACACAACTTGGTCGCCGTATACAACTCGGAACACGTGTGACCGAGTACATACGAGCACATTAAAACTGGAACAAAGACACTAATTAACTGAACTCAATTTAAACTTAACACAACATTTTCGTTATGAACGAAAGTTGTCATTATGAATTACATAGATTTCGTTTATGGGACCACTTTTGCAGGTGCTTATGTAAGCTACTCAAAATTAACGTCGGGGCGATGGAAACTTAATTCTTTATAAAAACAATAGTCCTATGTAAATTTGTTTAAATTGTTCATACCACATTTTATAATGTTAGTCGTAGGTTGTTGTACCTGCTGTATATATTTACATATCGGGTTTAGAAATAGACTATTAGCCAAAGGTATGACCGACCTACAAAGACGAAAAGCTTGGTGGATAAATAGATATCGGTGAAAACAATAGAAACCTGAGATAAAATAAAAAAAATATAGCAAGTGTTACGTCTACTGGCATTGTCACACGGTCGCGCGATATGACGAAACGACAAAAATATGTCTTTATGCGAAACGATACGAATAGCTAGTTGCGAAAATACCGAAAATAGATCACGTTTTGCCGTGAAAATCTATCGAGAACTATGTCCTTTTTACAATAAATTCCTTCTCACAAATGGGTGCTATTTGTTAGTGGGCCGGGCGAGCGGCCGCCGTTGTCCCGTTGACATCAATGTTGATTCAAATGTGTACACGTCGCAACAATCGATAAACCGTGCTTACATGCTCGCTATTTATTAGCACGATATTTTGTTGTATTCAAATTCCTCTTCAAAATGTTACGCAGTAACATTGACTGCCACCGATTGCTAAGATTATTTAATTGCAATTTTCTATACAAATATCCTCGCCATCGTGTTAGATTCTTGAGCCCCTTTTCCGTAAAACTGATCTTGGTTCCAATTCACCCATATCAAGGCTGTGTGAACTTTACAATAAAATGATTAACCTTATTGATATATGTCACACATCTCTCCGTAAGCTCAAGCACCAGATCCAAATTAGTTCATGTTCTCTTTGTTTTCTTTATATAGACGGATAAGGTTTTATAGTTTTAACCCGCAAGCGACTAAGTTTTATATTGTTTAACTTTCCTTTGTAAGTATTATAATTTATAAAGTAATGTTAAGTTTTTAGTATTTGGTTTTGTTTCTCTTCTCTCACATTGCCGATTCGCTCTACTATGTTTTTCTTGCATTATGTGTTTACGATCGTAAATTGTACACATAGAAGAAGAAATTTAGCGGCATTGCATTTGTTAGTTTTGGTGTAACAGTTATAGCTGAACCTTTCAATAAATAAATAACAAATAAAAAAATATTATCAATACAGTAGAAATTTCCGCTCTAATTAACTATCATAAGTGTCAGTAATGGTTGCTTATCTTCAATACCTAGATTCTTATATGTTTTATGTACTTAACGCTTTTTCAGCAGTGTGTTTTTAAATTCACTAATGTAAGTAAAAAGTCAATTTTAATATTGTTGTCAGCGACTTTCAGAACAATGCTAGAAAATAGTCGAAAATGATGAATAGACAGACAGTGCGATGAATGAAAATTACTTGAGCATTTAGTTTCACGCTCAGTGAAAAATTATGATTAAAATGCCAAGTTTGAAGTTTCTTTGTAGGTATCTTAAATAAAAGCAAGTCCACAGTCTTTGGAATATTTATAAATTGCTTTGATATGCTCTATAATAAATTTCAATCACTGTCGAGGGTTGTTTGATCACTTTTCATCATCCTTTGATTCGATATTTAATATCGTTAAGTTAAACTTAATTTTAAATCGCTTGCGAATTGTAAATGCGCTTGAGACATTTACTCAGATTCAAATATTTGCCCAGCAGTGAGACATGATAGGCTCATAATTATTATTTATTTAATGGTTCTTAACTCTAGAAATTACATGAAGTCTCATAAAGTAGATTTAATAAGTACAACCAGTATATATCGCCTTTATCGCAATCGATATCATTGATCGTAGATGAAAAGGTTTAATAGCGACTCTACCAGCGGACTACGCGTTATAAAGGGTAATTGATCCTAGCCGAGCAATCGAATGGTATCCGCAACAGAATCATAACGTATTTTTGCACAAATATACTAATTTCTTACCATAATTAACCCGATACTCACACAATTAATACTCAATTAAGTAGCGTTTACTAAAGTATTTGCAGTAATTACGAACGTTGCGGTAAAACTGTCTGCAGCAACTATAACTAATAGCCCTGAGCCAAATCATACAACTAAACCGGTTTTCATGGATCAACTTATTGTAGTCTACATTTTTCTTCGCAAATAACTTTCTAGTACTACTTACCAGAACCTAGTAATGAGTATAAATGTGTGGATGATACAAATGATAATCGGAGCCCAATTTTGTGATTACCGTAAATCGTTTCGAGTTGTTTGTTCGAGACAGAAAATAACACGGAAACGAGTCCATCGTAAAAATGGAATAAACCATAATTGCGTCATTTAGTCCGTGTAGAAAATCAATAGACATTAATATATCATAACAGGTACGAATGGTATGTACAGTATTCAGGTAGATATGGGTGAGGAATGCGTAGAGCGTCGAGTACACGAACGCTGTACCATAAATCAAAACTGAAAACGCACCTAGAACGTAACGCAAGATGTACCCCGTAGCTACACGTGTTTGTTGACCCAATTCAGCTTATGATTGCACACTTTGTATATTTAAAACTAATATTAAACGTGAGTTTGTTTATACACAGATGCAGATGCTAGAAAAAGTGGACCGAATTTAAATAAACTCTACATGCAATGTGTTTATTGATGTAATGATATGATGAAACTACGAACGATCGAACTGATTTGAGAACCAATAAACTTGTGTATTTCGATTTCAAATACCTACCTAAACAAATATTTATTTGCTGCTTTCTACTTGGGAAATTTACGTTAGCATCTCGTTGATGTAAAGAAAACTGTTACAGTAGGTAGGATAAAACAACTACACCCGATTTATAAGTTAGGTAATAATTAATACCTTAATTAATAAAAATCAATTATGGTATCAAAGGTGACATTAAATTGAGTAGCTATACGATAATACACGATCGGATCCAACACAAAGAGGAGAGCTTTAGGAAAAATGAAGACCTGTGCCGTGGGTACTTTCGTTTAGCTCCGTCTCTTTCTGTTGGTCGGTTGATCCGATCGTGTAGAAAGCTTTTTACTTCGAATCGGATGGCACCTTACATGTGTGACCTCATTCCACATATGTCGAATACACAGGACATTCCTAGGCACGCAGATTCGCAGCGCATGCATTTCTCTACCGTTTCCTTTACGGATTCGAATGAACAATAGACTTGAATATCAGTCGTTGTGCAGACGCGACCCTGATACACATAATACAATACAATGTAATATACTTTCGATCCAAATGTATTACGTGGTTTCAACACCTTGTTCTTTCTATTTACTTTACGTGACCAAATCGCGGGCGCCGTGCAACTATAAATCGGAATAAGACTTCATATTTTTCGTTGCGAAATGAGCTATTCGACCGCGTGAGTACGAATTTGCCACTGAGATTATCTGATTCAGGAATGATACATATCATTGACTAAACGGTACTTACATGAAATGTCGTCGTAAAGATACATGCTCGACACGACTTACGAAGTTTTCTAAAGACGTGAAGTATGCCAACATGCGCTACGAAAGTTTAATGGGTTATGCCCTGAATCTTTCTTGCCTTGATGAAAGGCTCAGTAGAGGTACATTATAGAGCTAAATTGAGCGCAATACAATTAATTTTTAAAATGAATGACGCCTTCTCTTGCTCTCCCTTAATCTCCAACTAATGAAAAGTGAAAAGACGTTGTTCTTAGAATCCTTCATGCATTTTTAAAGCGTGAAAAAAGCTTCCAAATTATAGCGACACGGCACCCGTTGTATTTTTAAATTTACGGTCTGTTCTCTAGCGGGCAAGTATTAAATACTTATCGTAAAAATATTCTGGGAATAAAATTTGCATAACGAATCTGGAATTAAAGAAAAACAAACTTAAGCTTTCGCAGGAATCAGGAGCAAAACTTAATTTTCAATACCTCGAGAACGGCAGGCTTCAGAGGATTTTTGTTTGTTTAGAGATTGTTAAGACTATCCAGTAGAATGTTATGACTACTGGAAAAGTGAGATACAGACATAGATATTGGCATAGAGTGAGTGGGACGTATTGAATATTTTTAGACTTGCTCAGCGTATCCGTGTTTAATTGGTTGCCACAAATGACTAGAAGAAAAAATGCCTTAATTTATATTAGGCTTCAGGTGATTGTTAGGCCTCAGCCTCGAATTTAGCGGGCAGCGGGGCGGTGGCGGCGCGGCGGCGGCGCGGGAGCGGAGCTCGTTGGCCGCCCCGCCCCGCCTGCCACGCCGCTGTTTTCGAGAACCGGTCCATTTGATTTCACGCATAAGATCCTGCCGCTCCCGCGCCGCCGCCCCGTCGCCGCCCCGCTGCCCGCTAAATTCGAGGCTGAGGCCTTACGTAGCTTACTTGGATAAATGTTGTAGATGACACCTATGCTTTAAATTTGCTTTCGTTGTCATCCCTTTTCACATTTAGAGAGTAGTATCATTATATGTTACTCTGGATATAAATATGTAGTCTTAAGTTGGCTTTTCATTTCGGGAATGCAGAATAATCACACAAAATGCTATATTTGTCTAGGATGTACCATAATTAATATAACTTGCAATCTTTGCTTCCAAGCTTGCTGGCTGTCCCACAGTTACCCTTCACAAAAGTGTAAACACTTCGTCGACAGGACGCTGCCAGGGGCCCGCCCACTGTGGGACGAAAACCGGCTTTCATAGACATAGAAACTTTTTCTTTAAAATGTCGACTTTTATACTTGAAAATGTTTCGGAAGACTAAATACATGCCTAAAATTAATAACATAACGATATAGCATAAGAAACAGCGCGCACAGAATTTTTTCTTTAAAAATTTGTATGGAGCTGGCATGAAAAATCGCATGGTTGGCCCTAATTCCCTTCTAGGGGGTTTATCCTTGATTTATTTGAGATTTTTTGACATACTCCATGAAACGGCCACTGGTGCGACCTTTTTTTTAAAAATCGCTGAACTTTTAATAATTTAAAAAAATATTTTCTATCGATTATTTGACTTAATTTAAGCTTAATATATACTCGCACTACCTATAAGATGAACCCGGCCACTATTTTATGTAAACGCGTTGTGAAAACGTAAATAAATAAATAAAATGTTAAAAATATAACATGATAAATGAGTGTTTTTCTAAGACATTGCGACAAGAATGAGGGTACTTGGTTAGTCAATGGGTGCGCCATTTCAGCGTAGACAAACTAATGCTATACGACGTTAAAGCTATATATATCTATTCTAAATCACTATCATCTGAGTCTAACTCGGAGTCGGAGTCAAGCTGGGAGACATCTCTAAACTCGAACTAAGGTTCTGATTATTTCAACAGACCAAATGTTTCATCAAAGAAAGTTTTCTACCTTTTTGTGTCCAAAATGGATCTTGCTGACGAAACAAGTGGATCAGATGAAAGAAGAAGGAAATTAAAAATATCTTCATTGGAACTCACTGTCCTTCTCACGGGAGTAGTGTTCCCTGAATCTTCTAAAACCCTTGTCCAGGGTTTCTGATGCCACTTTAGAAAGACTCCCGATTGGTACAATTGCGTTGGAAGCAATGATGTCGGCTCCATGCAGAAGGACTTTGTGTACTTTTGCAGATATATAGTACCAGTTATATTACGCCACGCATCGCTCAGCAGTCTTACATACGTAGGCCGTGATTATTTTTTTTTAAACATGTTCCTCAGATCAATGGCAAGATATGCAGATACATTTCAGAAGCTAGATTTTACGCAGCTTGCTATTTATGTTAAGCGAAACCGCCTGAGTTGAAAATTTGGATGCAGTGGCAAAAAAAGCGATATCAGCTATCATGATGGAGTATGGGATTTCTTCACTAAATGCGCGTATAAATATGATGGAATGCCTTTTACACATATCATACAGATAAAACATCAAGAAATGGGCTGTTAAAGGAAAAGCTGACCAAGATGTAAGGAAGGCTAGGAAGAAAATTATCCAAGACCGCTTCAAAACAGAACTTGGCCCACTGATTATATGAAGGAGGGTCATGGTACTACCAACGATGGCAAACAGCGAGAAGATTCTTTGAATTTCCAGTAAAAACTGCTGCTATTACAGGACTGGATCAAGAACTGATCCGCAGATTCGCTGTCATTTTGTAATCAATGACATCTGGGGAATATGTTTTAATAGAAAAACTCAGGGAATACACATGCAAGACTGCTGAGCGATGCGTGGCGTAATATAACTGGTACTATATGTCTGCAAAAGTACACAAAGTCCTTCTGCATGGAGCTGACATCATTGCTTCCAATACAATTGTACCAATCGGGAGTCTTTCTAAAGTGGCATCAGAAACTCTGGACAAGGGTTTTAGAAGACTCAGGGAACACTACTCCCGTGAGAAGGACAGAGTGAGGTCCAATGAAGATATTTTTAATTTCCTTCTTCTTTCATCTGATCCACTTGTTTCGTCAGCAAGATCCATTTTGGACACAAAAAGGTAGAAAACTTTCTTTGATGAAACATTTGGTCTGTTGAAATAATCAGAACCTTAGTTCGAGTTAAGAGATGTCTCCCAGCTTGACTCCGACTCTGAGTTAGACTCAGATGATAGTGATTTAGAATAGATATATATCGCATTAACGTCGTATAGCATTAGTTTGTCTACGCTGAAATGACGCACCCATTGACTAACCAAGTACCCATTCATTCATTCATTCTTGTCGCAATGTCTTAGAAAATCACTCATTTATCATGTTATATTTTTAACATTTTATTTATTTATTTACGTTTTCACAACGTGTTTACATAAAATAGTGGCCGGGTTCATCTTATAGGTAGTGCGAGTATATATTAAGCTTAAATTAAGTCAAATAATCGATAGAAAATATTTTTTTAAATTATTAAAAGTTCAGCGATTTTTAAAAAAAAGGTCGCACCAGTGGCCGTTTCATGGAGTATGTCAAAAAATCCCAAATAAATCAAGGATAAACCCCCTAGAAGGGAATTAGGGCCAACCATGCGATAGCGAAGATATACGGCTTTTTCATGTCAGCTCCATACAAATTTTTAAAGAAAAAATTCTGTGCGCGCTGTTTCTTATGCTATATCGTTATGTTATTAATTTTAGGCATGTATTTAGTCTTCCGAAACATTTTCAAGTATAAAAGTCGACATTTTAAAGAAAATGTCTATGAAAGCCGGTTTTCGTCCCATAGTGCGCCGCCGCGCTATTTTTTCAACGACGCGCCGACCATAGCTGTTTTCATAGACAGAATTCTCATCTGCGCGTCTCAGGATGATAGAGCAAACATACTTCTACGCGATAATGCTGAAATAACTATGCGTGGGATAGTAGTATACAACAAATGTTATTGAAAACACAACACGATGATTATTGAGTAGAGTACGTATTGTACTCGTAAAACGTTAGCGTTCACGTAGAAGATGTTTTTAATGAAATTATGTAATAATGCTCGAACTGACGGTGCATTTTGATTTAAGCAGATGGAGGAAATTGTTACACTTCCACCATACGTCAGTGGCTAAGTTACAAATTAAAATACGGGCGCGGGAGTGAAGGGCGGGCGGCGGAAGGGCGCGCCCCGGGAGCCGTCTTCACCGTCTTCGCCAGGAGGCGCCAGGAACCACGCGAACGAGCACCTTAATTGAAGTGAAAATAATTATGCCAATTATAACGTGAATGATGAAGAAATTAGCAAGTAATTTTATACTTCAACGCGCCTTGATCATTATTTCGTAGGCGACAAAGACCATATCACTGTAA
Organism: Pheosia tremula; assembly: GCA_905333125.1. Taxonomy (NCBI): domain Eukaryota; kingdom Metazoa; phylum Arthropoda; class Insecta; order Lepidoptera; family Notodontidae; genus Pheosia; species Pheosia tremula. Next base: position 3,305,057 of record HG995404.1, on the reverse strand, counting down.
ATCATTTATACATTTTACTAATTAACATTACTTAATAACGCCAGTTGTATAAATTGAATTATTATTCTATGATTTTTATTGCTGGTTATTTAAATAAAACATACAATTTAATACTAATTTGCAAGACAAATAACGGTAATGCGGAAATAAAGATAATTCATTTCCCAATTAAATGAAATCTTCCTTGTCGGACAACGATATTGTGTAATTATTTTGCAATTTGCTGCGCTGCATATTAATAGGTATAGGTGCTATTCTAAACGCCATCAGTGAAACAAATGAGTGTGAAGGACATTTTGGCGGGAAATTTAACAGTGAACTTGTCAATATGGTTTATTATAAGAAAATTTGTATTTTTTAAATATATGTAAAATTTGTGAGATATTAAGCATCGTTCATTGTTAGTGTGTTCATAAAAGTGCATGAGTGACGGAAAATAAAATAAAATAGCACATGTTGTATATTTTCAGCAAAGTATACATAGCTCTACTGATAGGGGTAAGGGATTAATTTCAACATCATTATTGTCATCAGGGGTCCTAATATTATTTAAAACTAGCTGTTACCCACGACTTCGATCGCGTGGTATTTAACAAAAACACAACCGTTGGCAACAGCCTGCTCGCGGATTCTGAGCCCGCGGGACGCATTTCAGGTTGTTGCTATCAAACTTAATCAGGCGCAACGCTGCAACATTGGTTTCAATTTTTTTTCGTGAGATCCTATGATTTTTCGAAAATAAAAGTAGCCTAAGTTACTCCTTGTTATATCAGCTATCTGCCAGTGAAAGTCCCGTCAAAATCGGTCCAGCCATTTCAGAGATTACCCGGAACAAACAGACAGACAGACAGACGGACAGACAGACAGACAGACAGACGGACAGAGACAGACAGACAGATAGACAGACAGACAGACAAAAATTGTAAAAAATGTTGTTTCGGTATAGGTAACGTGTATACATCCAAATGCACTTAGTAAAAAGCGGTTATTTTAATATTACAAACAGACACTCCAATTTTATTTATATGTATAGATAACGAAGGTACATTTTACTTGACACTGGTAAAAATTCCACTATTTTGTAGCCGATTGACAACGTAAAAAAAAGAAGAAATTAGTATGAATATGTATGTATTTTTTTGTCGAAATGACGGATAAAGACGTAGGCAGTACCTACTTTGATGAAATTAATATAATACACGCTCTGTTCTTATATAAGTCGATAAGCCAAGACTCACCAATAGAAACCCATTTATGAGGGTCAACTAACTTGTTAACCAGAAACCTCGGCTAGGTATCTAGAATACTACGTGATTTATTTACTACGACTTGTGAGCTCGGCTGTTTATGTAACCTTAGTACTTAACAGTAACACGCTATATTTTTTGCGTTGAGTAGTCGGGGAAATCGTGTTCAGTAGGTAACCTCCATTTAAGGTACAGATTGCGCTAATTAATGGCGGGTCGTTAGCCCGTCACGCCGTCTGCACCACTCACAAGTATTTTTTTCCCCGGAGACTTTTATTTCGAAAATGTCTACCCATATTTTCTTTGTTGGAAATTCGGACTGATCCGTATTACCAATTTTCTCCTGACGCAGTTTTGTCGATATCACTTACTCAAGTATAAGGGGAGATCCTTTCAAAGATGTAAGTTTAGTCAGTTGATTAACTCAAGAAAACTATGCTCCGCGTGAGTGAAATCTATATAAAATATCGAGTAGTGGTACCTATATTATTGTGTTATAGTTAACTGACACTATAATAAAATACCTACCGCTCGTATTGCTTGTTTATTTCTCCTGTTGCTATTGAACGTTTTTAAGTTTATTATTTCACACAGTTATGTTTCTTGTTCGCACAAAAGGCTAATAACAGCATCGTCATCAAAGAAAACGCGACGTACGAATGTAATTGTCGCCGTCTCGAATCACAGTCATTTTGTAACAGAGTCAGCGTTCATTTGTTCTGTAGACCGACACGCTTTTGTATGCAGAATTGGACCTGTTGCTTGAATTAAAATAGCAAATAACATATACCTATTTTTTGCTCATTTCATTGGTTTACTTATTTGCAAAGGCCCTGAAGTAAACATGTTTGTATGACGGCAAATTATTTCACATTTCATTTATAATGTAGGTGAGTTAGGTAATGAAAGACTTGACCTCATAATTTAATTGTAAGTACACAGTTAAGCGTACCTAGTTTACGTATGATGAAAGGCGAAAAACATTTTAATGGTTTGTTTAGTGTGCTGTGTAGGGGTAAGTTAAGTGTAAGTTAACGTTATTTATAGATTAACGGTTGGGTTAAAATCAAGGTGATAATGTTGGTGAGCTTGTGATAGGGCCCGTCGGCCGGTGCGCTGTGGCTCGGCGCCCCGCCCCGTTCGGTAGCGTCGGCGCACGCGACCTCGTGTCATTGACCGCCGCTGCGCCTGCGCCGATGCCGTTGCTGCCTCTACGAATGGGTGTCATGATAAGGTTGTCAAGGTGTTATGTTATGTTAAACTTCCCCGGGACTATCCAAGGTTTTATTTATAAAGCTGACCCGATAGAGGTTATCCTGTCTAAAAACCTTTTCAGTTATTTACCTACAAACCTTATTCGAATCGACAAACATCTTAAAAAAATAGCCAAATGGCCAGCCGTTCTCTAGTAATGTGCTTACCGACAGACATTGCATTTTTATTTATTTAGTTTAATCGACTATCGGCTTAATCGATGGTTATCAGTTAACTATACAACTTTTAATATGTATTTTTCACATTAGACATTAATATTAAGAAATTGTACTAAGTAACTACCTATGTAAAAGTAAAACGGAATAAATTCACATTTGTAATATATAGGAATGTTATCGAAATAAATACTAACTATACTAATTAGAAAATAGTTTTGGTAACCCTAGCAATAACCGTTTAGACGTGAGACGTGTGAACGAGACAGCTTCGCTGTATCTTTCAACAAGACTGACAGAGATAGCATCAATCCAGTTGCGTGGTAAGAAAAAGAGAAACCAATGTGAGAATAAAATAAGTTATTGTAATTTTTTGAATTAGGTATTTACGAAGTCAAGAAAAGGACAGAAATTTCAGTGATGCGAAAATATTTCACATTTATGGACTGAGTACAATAGCAGGCGTCATTTCCCTCAAAGCCCGTTACGCGGCCTGCAATTTCACCTTTAACATTAAGCCCATTCACAGAGCGATTGGGTACGTAATTCTGAGAACGCGTTCTCAATGAAGTCAGCAACAGATGAGTAACATAGGTACCATTGTAAAATCGTTGTGAAAAAAAGCGACTCGTTTTAATACAAATAGGTAGGTATTTTGCATAAATAATACTTACTTTAAAATACCTGTGTCTCGATTTTAACCCATTTGTTAGTAAAATATATTTATCTATTGATTGTAAGATTTTATATACTTACGTCAAAATACTCCATACGTACTCAAATCATCGTACGAGCGACGCACGGCACTACAAACTGGATAGAAGATAAAAAAAACTTTCTTTTTTTTGGGTTGGCAATCGGCTACAAAATAACTTTGAAACCTACTAGACAGGTAGAAATATATTGCTGCAATTGTTACGGAATGCAAATAGGTACTTACCTACTTAACATACCTATGGCAAAGCCAATATCCGCAATTCGTATAAAACGGAATTTAAAGTATATAGTTACGATGGCTCCAAAGAAACTGGATGATAAAAAGAAGGCCTGTTGGTATTATGGTACGTTTCTATGTAACTAAAAAAAATGCCACATATTCGACGAGCAAATGTATTTGTTTTAACTTTCTGATGTCGTATTCTGGGTGATTGGTACATGCGTGTGTGATCGAAACGGAACAAACAATATATCAAAACATAACAGTTTGACATCGTCCCGTGAGCACTGGCTGGTTGAATTTTTTTAAACATTCCGAATGCAGCCGCGGTGTTCCTTTTTCAATTTTTGAATTATTCCATAATTGAATGAATTCAAATATAGGTGTGTGTGTAACATCCAAAGACTTATTATAATTATTATAGTTACCATATTATATTACTTAATTTAATTCAGCAGTGTTCATCTATGTATGTGCAAGTTGTTTTCATTTACTGGAAAGTTATAAACTTTATTCAATTATTCCTTTCACATGTTATTCAAAGAGCTTGGTTGTACAAAGTAATTCTGCGTTATTGTTGCAGCTAAACGTGACTGGAACCAATTTCGAGTCGAGTAGGTACTAATGAGTACGAGATTATTATCAATGAGTATTTCAATGTCTATGAAAGTCGTACGTGGGCCGCTAAGACTTGTAGTGGAGTTAGTACGCTCACTAATAAGTGTAATTATGTTTATTGAATAAGTTATTCATATTGTATATGAGAATTGTCTAAATTATGTAGGTAACTACTATTTATTTGCACGATAATTGTGTAGACCAGGAAGTACCCATAGGTAGGTACATAGGATACTTAAGTAGGTAACAATATTTGGATCTTTGGTAAGGCAACAAAAAGATAAAACCATTTCTTCTTTGAGTTTTAGAGAAAACGACAGCTATGTCCCGAGAGTCCTTGAAAGTATAAAAGAATATCTTATAGGTATTACACATATCACAAGCAGATAATAATGGCCACTTCAATTGATGTACACATTTTCCCTGTAGGGTTCTTAGTAGATCAGCCTTGCGCATAACCTTGTCCATTAAAGCTAAGCAAGAGTCAAGGAAAATCTCCACCAATGGCTTAGCTACAAAACACCATCTATCGTGTCAGACTGAAGCTCTGCTATTGGTTTATCATTACTGCCCCATCGATATAAAGTTCCGAACCTGCTTTACATACAGCATCATAAATCTTGTACCTTCTCTTGCAGTATGGTGCACAGTGCGCGGTGACGACGAGCAACATGACTCGAGGGAGGGAGATGACGTCACGATGCAGTGCCGGTTCGCGCTGGAGCCCCTCGCCGGAGAGTCCCTCACTTACTACTGGGTCCGGAGTACCGCCAGCGGACACGACAACGTCGCCATCGGAAACATACCCCTTGAGACAAATTACCAGTAAGTGTCTACACATTTGACTTCAGTTTTACATGCTTGTTGTCAGAAGCTTTTCTCCATAGGAACGGCATTGCGAACGGCTGGTAAAGTTATGGCTAATGTAATGTAATGGTTTACATTAATAAAAAATATTCTGATTCAGAGTTGCTCATAGAATTCTGATTGGATATGTATGTGGCCATATATAAAAGCGCCTATGTTTTCGGGATATCCCGTAAAGGTCCATATGGATGTCAGGTCTTATCGTATCTTACTGCCAAATGGTTTGCTTGAGGAAAATATACACTTTCCGACTGTACCTACTCAAGACAAGTGGTCACTCATAATGTTACCTATCTCTCCATCAGCCATTGCTGGATTAGGGCTCCTCAATCAATTCCAAGCTCCTCCGCCAGTCGCCTTCACAGCGCCATGCATCGCTCCTTGTAGGGTTCTACCTTATAATCGCTATTATCAGTCCTGTGGGCTACCTGTAGGTAGAAGAATGGTAAACACGTAGGTACCTATAGCATTCTCGAGTTAGAGCTTCTTGGCTGTATTATTTTTTACTGCCCCTTTGTTGCGCATTGTTGAGATTACTCACCCTTATAAATTAAGCTCCCGTAACTCGCCAGGATCCCGGTGCAGCTGTACAACTCCCTAACGATGCGAACTTCAAGGAACGCTGAGAGCTAAAATAGAATTTCTGCTATTCTTGACAGTGTTCAGGTTGAAATGTAATTTTATTTCGCGTTACAAAATCAAGTATTGTAGCTTCGCAGATCCTTTTCCTTGCGACCGAATTCTTATTATGTTAGTATGTGCAAAAATTCTGTTTCCCTTAAACTAATAAAATAGCTTTCTATTTTCAGCCAACCGATATCCAATGTCGCTTCATGATGAAAATCCTAGTTCCGCGCTAGATATTTGATGTTATGATACAAAACTGGACGTTTCGTAGTCCCAAAAAAACCCTTTTTATTTTTTTGGTCTGAATAGATATTCAAATAGCTACTGGATGAATATCGCACATCTGCCAACCCTTATAAAAATAATTAATATTCATGAAAAAATACAAGGAATTTGCATGCTAAGCACGCGGAGGGCTTAAAAATAAAACCTACCCCATAACTTGCCAATTTCATGCAAGTAAATTAATTGAGGTCAAAACATACATTTTATCACCTTACAAAAGAGATTATGCGATCATTCCCATCCTAAAAGATTACTTCAATTGGGTTTGCACTGGAACGAGATCCGATCTGTTTGAACCGCACATATAAGAACGAAATGTAATATGTGAAATAAATAACAAAAATAAATGTAAGTAGGTACATACATGTAATTTCATGCACGAGTGGCGCTGAACGGGACGCGACATCGCCTAATGCGAGGAAGATAAATTTAACCGCGGAATGTCTTTATTTTTACGAGTGCACGGACAAATATCCTTGGAGTTGACGAATGTTCGTCGTGAGTTGAAGCCCATGGGTGAATGGAACGAGTTGATTGACCTACTGACCTACCTTAAAATTGTAATGATACGGAATCAGTAAGCTTGAGAAAAACACTTTCTAAGTTTGTATGTGAGAAATTCTGTTTAAGATTGTAGCAAGTCAAGATATACGATCTAGTTCAGATAAATTCTGAGATTAAAATTTGACCCCTTGCATCCAAAGTGTAAATCCTTTAAAATGCGCTTGTATTTTGAAATTATTTTGTCGATACACGCGATTACTGTTTATAAATTTCAAATAACTACCCATAAGACATAAGAGTTATCTCTAATGCATTGTAAACAACACTTTTAGCAGTAGATCTACAGTAGATTGAACCCCACATTTTAAATACGAAAACCAAACTATATGCTAAGGCGATATGTAGACGACAAAAGATAAATAAAATGACTACCTGAAATACTTATGTATCACTAATGGGAGAATGTATGTACAACTAGTAATAACTATAGGATTGAGAGGATCGTAGCCCTATTGATAAAAACGACAGATAGGTTGGCGTGTGGCGTGTGAATAGGTGACTGAATTAGTATATCTGATTTCTCCCGTGCTTCTGATCTAGTAACTCCAATGTCTTTGACAGTAGTTACCGGTAGTCACAAGTCTGACAAATTCTGACAAGACTCACAGTGACGAACAAAATTATTAAAGAGCCGATTGCCTTACCGTAATTAGTTTACCGGTATTTCGCTAGTTGATTCTTGGAGGGCGATCAATACCTGCAAAAATCAGCCAAATTAAGGTAGATCGGCAGGCGACCCTTATACGGGTTGATTCAGTAAAGGCCTAAGCCTAACCTTTGCTTAGCGCATTTAGAATTTAAATATGTTGATTAAAAAAAACGCAATAACCTAAATTGTTATTTTATTGGGTTTTTTTGTTTTATATCGTGTTATCGTAATTCTCACTCCACATAGTGATTACATATTAGGCTTAATAATAGTATGACCCTTTTTGAATTATTATGTAAAGTAAAAATAAGTTGAAGGCAGGATGCAGGATTTGTGTAACCATAATCTCTTTAAAATTTGGTAATTCTAGAGGCTAGAATTCGTCTCGGGAAGATAGGCGGCATTAAATTTTATCTTCATAGAGATTTAGGTCGAAACCGAAGGCCACGCGGCATTACCGTTATTCTAGAACCTAAGAAATAAATTATAAAATGTACTGACGTACCTACCAATCAGTGTCGAGTTACATCATTAATTTTGTTTTGTTCAATTTCAAAGAAAAATAAGGCGTAGGTACCTAATTGTGTTTGAGTACTTGGTCATCCCTGGATGTGTCTGTATACTGCTAAAAGTAGGTCTAACATTATGTTTTGTATTGATTTCTTATATTTACCCGTTAACTTATTAACACTACACATTGAAATAAAACTTATTTTATAGATTTAATCGCGTTTATTTTATGTATCCGAAGTTTCGGCTGCTGACCAATGGTTGCTAAAGCAGCCGAAACGTCGAGAACGTAAAAACCGTAAAACGTAAATCTGTAAAATATATAAAATATGTTTTATTTCATTCATATTTTGTGTTAAATTGGTTATTAATGCGTATTATATAATTTTGCGCCTTATTGAATTATCGGTAATTTAAAATATATTTGCGATAAATTTTGGTATAGGCAAGTAATTGGTGGGCAGAGAATATGGGGTTGTCATCTTTCGTTTTTTATATGACCCAATTTTGCAATAAAAAACAAAAGCCGCATAGTTTCTATTGTAGAAGCTATATTGCCCTAATGGCCACAAATTTGCGTAGGAATTTTATATTTTATAATTTCTGTATTTTATAAAATACAGAATGCATACTTTGTAGCTAAGACCATCTCACACTTTTCATGCACGTAATACCTCGAGTTCGGAACAAAAGCAATCATGAAATTTTGAAGCCATCTTTTTATGGATTACCTACTTTATTTCTTATTGATGAAGTTCCTTCCGATTCCATGGACCATAACTTTATGGGCACTTATTCCGCAGAAATGTGATTTATGGTGGAGTAATGAGGGTAAGCTTATTTTTTTATAGAAAAGAAAATAGTGGGTTTATCTGTAGGTACGACGTAATTTCTGCGGTGCTGACTGACGTTTAGGAAATTTCTTTTGTTTTTTTTTAAATCGCCTTTTATTTTCATGTCAATTAAATGTATAAAAAAATGTGTAATTACGAAATTGCCGCAATGCCAGCTCGCAGTATTGGCGTAATGCCCGGGCTAATAAATATATAATATTGTTTCCTGCCGGATGGCCAAAAATCTGTAACGTAAACTTAGTCACTTGTAATTAGGTACATCGGACTAATGGGTAATAATCGGAATAGGACACACATAATGCCAATTTTGTGGTGGGTATCGACCCCGTTTGACCTTGTTCAATATAACAATAAATCAGGTAGACGCAGTCTGTGTATCATGAAGCCATCTCAGAACATCTCAATCTCGTAGATTTTTTCTGGTCACCACAAAACACTGATATCACCCGTAATAAGTACTAATCATGCAAATGGAATACAATTGTCAATGCCGTCATTTCGTCTCCGATAAAACAAAACAGGAAACCTATCTCCCCGCACTTATATTAAGGAGCACATACATTATCCACGGGCCTTGTCACCGCTAAGTGGGAATTCTTCTGTGTTATTTCTTTAACTAGATTCAAGAATTATTAACATCCCTTCAAAGTAAGATATTTACGTCACAAGTGCAACTTAGACCTTTGCTTCCTAAAAATAGTTTTAAGATACGTTTATATTGCACGATCGCTGATGCCAAACCGTAAAAGCATTAAACATTCATGTTTACAAACTGCTTACAAACATTTTGTAACGATCTGAAGGGCCACGTTCGTGGCTCAACGTTCTCGTGAGTGTGCCAATTTTAAAAACTAAGTTTCTCTACGTGAGATCTGGTGAAATTTCATCTCTACTTTTACCTACCAATAGTAATAAGTTGACTTGTTTATAACTAATTTACAATCGTTTGTTACAGAATCACATACGCGCCGACAGAAGGCCGCTTCGATTTGTTAGTGTCGAATGTGTCCTACGAGCGTGACAACGGGCGGTTCGAATGCCGCGTGAAGGCGGGCGGCTCGGGGCGCACGCTGCACGCGCAAGGGCACGCACTCACCGTGCTTACGAGCCCGCGCGCGCCCGTGCTGACACCAGGATCACACGCGCAGTCCCAAGAAGGCAGAGAGCTCAACTTGTCGTGCTCCAGCTCGGGAGGATCACCTGAACCCAGCATAAAGTGAGTCGGTTCTACATTGTTATTACAGCTAGCGTGACAACCCTTTTTTATTGTTTTTCGCTGGGAAATGCATTTTCGCATACCGCCCAAGCCCGGGGCTAGCGCGACAACCCTACGTGACGACGCATAGTTGATGCTAATTCAATGTGGATTGCAAGCTTGAGCTGTATTGGGATGTTCGTGAAATCCATTAGCAATAAGACACCGGTTTCGTAAGACATCTTCAGAAATACTTTAAATGCATATCAGTATTTCTAATAAAACTAAAGACGCAACATTAAATTTACGTTCAGATTTTCCTTCATAAATAACATCACTAGTCATCAATGTTATTTTGGACACCGTCCACTCTTCTTACATTATCATGGCGCTAAGATGGCGTTTAATTAGCCCTATGCCTAGCAAATTAACCTAAAACTAACAACACATGTCCTCGTAGTACCAAGTTCAAATACATATTACTACGAAGTTTAATATAACTTGTCAAGCCTACGTCTGACAGGTTTTATAAAACTTCCTTGTGATATAAATACAAATAACAACGTGAGAAGCAGATTATTGTACCTAGCTACGTTCGTTAATAGGCATTATGTTATAATAAGTATTATAGAATTTCGACCCGAACTTATAGACATTTTATAACATTATCAAACTGCATATAAACGAGGAATACACTTTGCTTCTTACTTCGATTGTGAGGAAATGTAACTGATGAAATTTGAAAGTGAGTGAATGAGAAGTATCTTAGCTACACAACCTTATATAACACTTAAAAAAACTTCCATGAAGTCTACGCTTAGCCACTGAATTTTTGTAATCATTCAGGTCGGAGACCTTATACTGCCTAATCATTAGTGCATTTTATAATATTTTTGTTAGTGATAGTCATCTCGTCCTGGTTTTTTATTTTTATTAAGATATGGCTATAACAAACACAGAGGGGTTAATTCAAGTTTTTTAAATGTGTGGAGTTTTATTGTGTTTGGCTTCATGGACTAATTTTCTTACTCTTAGAAGAAGTAAACACTTTCATGCACTAGAGTATGAAATATCGTTTTAGTCCGCTTACATCCAGCCATAAGGGAGACATTACGACCATGAGACGTGAAAAATAAATATCCTTGTGATCATACATCGTGCTAATTATATTATTCTTAAAATATTCCTCTTAAAGTTTCAATTATTCATTCATACATTAACCGTTTTACGAAAACAATGGACTAGTGCATAGGTAATATGTATCGTGGCATAGGATATTTCTACGAACAGTTGGATAAGACAACATCACTAGTAGGTATATTGTGGTCACCTAACAAGAGGCCATAACAAGACCCAACTCTCAGAAGGACCAGTTAATCTGTGCTATAATCCCTTTCTCCACTTTGTACATTTTCGTACCAAATCGTAGGTAATTGGCTTTTACCTAACGCATTAAGAGCGGCGTACGGGAAGATAAAAAGCTGATAAATGTGGTGATAAATTTCATGTAGGCAGTGACTCGGATTCAATTAGAGTGGGGAAGGAAAAGCTGGATATGGCAGCCGGCGGGTGGGCGGTTGCTGGAATGACCGCTGGTGCCGCACATAATATTATCGCGCAGTGCAAATGTTGTACGAATAGCGAACTTAGCTATGTCCGCATCGGATGTATCGATTTTACAATTCTTTGTGTAGTTACAAGTGCGTCTGCTGATCCGCATGCATCGGCCTGTTGATTGATGATGATTCTGATGCGTACCGATGACCTCATACAGCCTCATAGGATTGCCGATTCCGTGGATGCATTCGCGCGGACTTTGCATACGTCTGTTGAAAATCCGAATGCTAAATGTCATTTGAAATCCGAATGACATGAACATGTGAGGGCTTTACAATGCCAACAAAATAAATTTTCGTCTGTCAAATAACATGCTTTTAGGTATCGGAGGGCTGTGAAGATTATGCGGGAGAATGTTCGACATAACTTTGCAGACGTAAACTTATTTTGCGAGGAGATATGGACTAAGTTCTCGTCTCCTTCTTCCAGGCCTTTTTCTAATTTCATCATTGTATCAGATCAGCCACAAGTAGGCTGATATAGCAGATTGAGCGATTGCCATCTAAGACCCAACTAGTGGGTGTATCGGTAATATGGACCCTTTGTCATTATTGTTCAGACTTCTGATTAAGCGACTATCTTCAAGGATATTAAAGTGACAACTGAAATCGCCAGCTTAAGATGCACGAAGAAGGGAGGTCAGATCGGTCACCCAGCCAAGTCCTAACCCAGCATCTATCGGGAGTTTTTACCAGCTATACAACCTCCTCGCTGTTCCCTCAGAATATTTAAAATCGTCGTCGTCTGTGCACGTGCTACATCGTTGTCGCCGAGCTCGCATTAGTTAGCATAAAAAGCTCGGCTTCCGGGCCGGATGAAAACAAGGTGCTCAGAATACGCGCGACAAAAACTCAGCATACGTTTAACCGACCATGTTGCCCGGATACATTAACTATGAGGTGGCATTATGGACGCATTACAATTTTCATATCCTTTCACTTGTGAGCTAACATAGTGCCTATGACCCAAATACTCGCGTTGCGCGATTTAGAGATAATTTTAATTAAAACTGAATCATGTACTAATTTCAATCACAAATTTTACCGCTCCGAGTTCATTACACCTGTCTTTACCCAGGCTCGTTCTACCTTGCCAAAAAGTTGTGGCCTTGTTACGAACTGTGAATTCCGGGCATTCCATAGGCACTGAGGACCGCAATAATAATTACTCTACATTCCTATTGTAAAATTATGTGGAAACTTAATAAGGTCTAACCTCACTAGCTATCATCGCATTTAATAAATAAGTAAATCATATGAGTTGTGAACACACTAATATGGATGTGTGGTACGTTTTGCGAAACACGAAACTTCGGTACGTACCATCCTGTTTAAATTTTAAATTCTATTCTGAGTGAGATCTAACTTAAACACGCGTGCTTTTGATACATGCGCACGAGGGTGTTAGTGCAAATTGTACAAACGGGCGGTGGGACGCGAAATACCTATTAAAATTAACGTATTTGTGTGCGCTCGTGTAATAAATCCTCATGCACTCAATTAATTAATTACTTACAGTAAATTAAGTTAATTCAAATAAACCTGCCGTCCAACCTATACATACATAATCTTTACATTTTTATTTTGTATGAAATTGTATTTCTAACATATATCTAATATAATAGCGAGGCAAATGTGCACCCTAATGTATTCCATTCCGTTATTTCACTCACTCCGCTACTTCCAGAAAACATGAATTCATTACACTTTATTCACCTTGGCCCTTTCGTTATTCCACTTACACGTATAACCTATGCGCCATTATTTCTCGCGGAATTACTTACTTCTACATACGATACCTACGTGACTCACTTTTGTAAGATGAATATTTTCGAAATTAAAGCTGCTAGTCTACTGTGAAGAAAAAAGAAGATTTTTTTTCATTGTTCGTTAAGAAGCAGCGATAGCCAAGTTGGTAGAATGCTTGCCTCCTTAACGATCGTAGGTACAAACCCCCCGGCTGGCGTCTCTGGGATTTCTGGAATTCATGCATGATTATCACTTGCTAAACGGTGAAGGAAAACACAGTGAGGAAACGTGTATGTCAAAGATATCCCCTAGAAAGACGTGTGAAGTTTGCCAAACCGCACTGGGCTGGCATAGTGGACTATGGCCTAATCCCCCTTGTATTGATAAGAAGTTCGTTACCTACAGTGGGACATAAAAAAGAGCTCGTATTATTATGATTAAGGTAATAAACGCATTTACTACACACATTTTTACATTGTTCTTTAGGAATTAACATTGAGCTAAGTTAAACACGGTGATTCAGAAAGGTTATACTAATATTTGAACTAGACTTTGACTTAGAGAGAAAGTTGGGAGTGAGCAAATAATGTTTCAATTGACAGATTGAAATTCTGACTAAACATTCTTCTTCTTCTTAGTCGGGCACTCTTGTCAGAGTGGTCGTGGTAATGGGTTGCACTGTTTGGACATGGACGCTGCTCTTGCTATTTTTGTCCACGTATCTCGATGTAGGGCATTTCGGGAACATTCTACTATGGGACAATTTGCAACAGATTTTATTGATTCTAAACACACGCATCACTCATTCTCTAAAGAAACACAGTTTCAAAAGTTAGTATACTTTTTCGGAATTACCCTGCATAGACACGCGGACCAATGTGGACAATTATATATGAACAATGCTCTATACATAATATTCTCTATGGGTTTCTCTCTCTTTTCTATGGCGCCTTCTTGACATCGTATGTTTTGAAGAGTGTTCTGAGTATTTAATTATTTGGCAAAATACCCGCTATCTTGTGGGTGAGGCCATATTCATATCTAATTTATTTCATCGCATTTCATTTCTTAAAAAAAGAAGAAGAGTATTTAATTAAATTATAATTATATAAACCTCAAGAAGTCTATAATTTCCACCTCGGGGCTCATGCTATATTTACCTCAATGGACTATCACTTCCATAATAATAAATGAGTTTCTCAATCCCCGCACAGATGGTACCGCGAAGGCTCAACATATCCTTTAGAGGCGACGATGACGCACGCTAAAACGCGGTCGGAGCCGTCAGTGGCCACCCTGACGCTGATGCCGACGATGGAGGACGACGGAGCGGTCTTCCGATGCGTCGTGTGGAACAGGGCCATGTCTGAGGGCCAGCAGCTTGACGCATCTGTCGACCTGAGCGTCAACTGTAAGTATTATACAAATTATTACATATTGTATTATCAATAATGGTAGGTGGTCTAAAGAATTAAAAATATGTGACTTTGAACTTCCTAGGTAAGAACTTATGGGAATCGAATTTGTCACAATACACCATAGTGCACTGGAACTTAAAATGAATTGAAGTTTTAATCTATTTACAAAGCATTTTGTTATACCTTTGTAAATTGGCGAAATCTTACTATAAATATTATTAGTTTTTTGTATAACATAAAAGTGCTGGCCTACTACAAACATAGCTACTAGATACTATTACTTTTACATAGTAAAACGGTCAAAAGTCATATTGACAACGCCGTTGTCATTCCATTGCGAGTAACTGTGTTAGCAGAGCTGGGAATATTTGCAGATTTGTACCGCAGCACCGTAATAAAATATTATTTATCTCCCTCATTTTATAAAACAAACATAATGCTCCAAAATATGGCAATATATTGTCGCCCGTATCATGAAATATTACGTGTTTTCTCTGCTAGAACATGTGTAAGAGGCTTTATATTTTGAGAGGATACCTTCTAAAGACAAGCGGCCGAATAACTTAAACGCCAATCAAACATTTAAGCGTGTTCGTCGTTATCTTGTTTTTTTGTGTGACGTTTAAAATATAAATTTGGTAGGTTACCCATTTAGCGGTGATATATTCTTAGCAAGTATTTCAGTTCAATTTGTCTATTCGTATCTTAAAATACCACCCGTATCTCCTAAAGACGTTTAACTTCTCCCGAGGCCAACACAATCCCGTTTATCGCAGTCTGCTTTTCAAGTCAGAATTTTCTCTATTTCACTGGGAGTGTCTTGGATGCGGCGGGCGTACCCTCAACACAAAATTTTTGGCTTACCACACACGTCTGCCATTCATGGAAATAAGTGCACTTGATTAAAGTGCCAATTTTATATAACAGCGACCTGCGTGCGAATTGAATTTTAAGCCTGGGAGAATAGAATTTTCAAAATGAAATCACGTTCATACATTTTATTTAAAACATAGATACCTACATAATTATACTCAACTCTATATCTATGTGGGTAGGCTGATAGATGTAGGTGCTAATTCCCACGTGCTACGATCCTGATACGCCTCCTTCGCTATATTGATATTCATACATATTTTTATGAACATCTGCTGGGTATAAAGAGAAGATCTTATGGATTCACAATTCACATAACTTATTGACCAAAGCTATGGAAAAAATAACTTTAACTTCAGTAAATATAACTTGAAACCGTAAGCAACATGTATCTCGTGCGCTAGATTTAATGTTGTGATGCATGCATCACGATGCACCATCTACAACGGAAGCCATCATAAAACAGAACATCAAAAGACACTGTAAAATAGTCTTAAAATAAATTCTCTGAACTAGCGGTGATGGTAAGAAGACAAATACCGGTAATCCGATGATAGAGTACTTTATCCAGTGTATAAGGGAGGGAGACAAATACATAATTGAATGAACCTCCAGTGTAAACAACAGGTTCATTCATCAAATATATGAGCATCTTCTCTCTGTTATCCCCTCACATAGCCAGCTTAGCCAGTTACGTCATCCAATTGCTTTCGCGCTCCAAACAAATATATTCAGGAATTTGGCCAAGAGTGTGGTGGCTACCGCAACACTCCAATAATATCCATACATATGCGTATACTTATTTGTTTATCTGTATAATATGCATATCGTCTAAAAACCAAACGACAACCGAGTATTTGCATTCAAGGAAAAGATTTTGCCGTGCTAAAACACCGCTATCTATGAGAGAAATATGAGAAAGTATATCAGTAATTTCTAACAAGTATAATATTGTTTTACTTGAAACTGAGTGACTTGTTTAAAGAAATAAGACTGCATGAATGGACGTTGAGAAAATATTCCTCTCGCATATGAAATCAAAGCTAACGTAGTTTCAAAGAACGCAAAACATATGGTAGTTTAATCAGATGTATCAGTAAGTTAAATCGTTCAATTTAAGCATTTAAAGTTCTGTAACGTGCCTAATTTTAATTTTAATGGGTATGTAATTATAACAATTTATATTAGGTATATTAAATAAAGACATCCGTAGTAGTTATGTAAAGCATTTAAATAAATTAATCATTTTCTTATTTTTTATTAGTAATTCTGCTGCACATTTTATATCTCACTTTAGCGGTTTATTTATACGAAAACTTGAAGTAATGACGTGTAGTCATATATTGCCGTCTTCGTTAAGCTAGCATATGACATGTTTCTGCGGACGGCTTAATGTGCTCTCAGTAATGCAGGCGAAATCTCGTAAATGGGTCATCCGTCCAGCTGACGGGCTGCCCGAGGTAACGTAACCGCACTTATCTCACGCACGTCCAGTATTACAAGATCCTTGATACATTGTACTACCTAGTCTTACGTAAAAAATGACGACTATTTATTTACCGCTAATATCGTAATAATGGTATTGGTATTGAGAGCACCATTTGGGTTAAATGTACTCACCTATATGGTTTGGATATCTCTAGTGCTCAATTGATAGGAACAAAACAGGTAAAGCCAAATAAGATATTTATAATTTTGAATTATTTTTTTTTTGACAAAAAATGTAATTCCAACAGTTCAAATTAAATCTATACATATAAATAAAATTGGAGTGTCTGTTTGTAATATTATAATAACCGCTCTTTACTAAGTGCATTTGGATGTATACACGTTACCTATACCGAAACAACATTTTTTTAAATTTTTGTCTGTCTGTCTGTCTGTCTGTCTGTCTGTCCGTCTGTCTGTCTGTCTGTCTGTTTGTTCCGGCTAATCTCTGAAATGGCTGGACCGATTTTGACGGGACTTTCACTGGCAGATAGCTGATGTAACAAGGAGTAACTTAGGCTACTTTAATTTTAGAAAAAAATAGGATCTCACGAAAAAAAATGTAAAACCAATGTTGCAGCGCAGCGCCTGATTAAGTTTGATAGCAACAACCTGCAATGCGTCCCGCGGGCCCAGAATGGGCGAGCAGGCTGTTGTCAACAGTTGTCTTTGTTAAATACCACGCGGACGAAGTCGCGGGCAACAGCTAGTTTTAAATAATTTAAAACAACGAAAACTCCAATTGCATCCAACATCCACTCATGCTGGAAACTATATAACTCCGTGTAAAAAAGAGACCATTTCGTTTTCAAAGAGGCAATGCGGGATGTTATTTATAAGGTGCGCTCCTTTCGCGCGTGCAAATGCAAGCCAAGGCGCCTCAGACACAGGAATCCCAGAGCGCGCCGGGGGCCATCAAGAAACGCAAAAGCTCTTGGTAAATAACCTGAATGACCTAAACTTTGCTCCCACAGCCACGGGAATGAAATCCTTCCGTATTATTTACAAACTTTTGCTATGGAAGGACAAAGCGCGTTTAACTTGAAGTATACGTCTCAGGTTGATGTGCTGGGGATAATTTCCCAAACCAAAGCATGGACTAATTTAAATGTAAATTTTAGTTAAATTTTGAACATTTTAAATTCATGTGATTAAATAAGCTTAGTGTGCACTACACCAGATAATCAAGACTGGTTTTCCATCTTCAAAGTGATATGAAAACCAACAATTCAGTAAATACCGAGTTAGCAACTTATTATTTTGTCATTAATTTTACTTGTGCAGGGCATACTTTTAATTACGGAGTAATTGCGACCCCTATCGTAATTGCTTTTATCAAAGGTTATTTATTTGATGTAGAGAGTTGAACATTTGGTAAAGTTGAAGGAAGTTCCCAAAATTTTGAGTAAAGCGGGTACATGAAACGTAAGTTTGAATTTTGGGAACTCAGATCGGGTTTTTGAACAGTGACGCGATATCACCTATCCACAGGGGCCATATAGGCCATAATGTAGTTCATCTGACTTCATCGTGCGTTCTAAAATTGTGTGCAAATATTTGTTATGCAGAATTCCAATTGCATTTGTCCGGTTTATTTATTTTCAAAGTCCGTGGCACCAAAAAATGTTCAGCGACACTTGATTTTAAAATAACGCAGTTGGAGGTAATTGCCTAGAAATATACGTACTTCATAATAACATGCCTGAGCCAGCGAAAATCAAGTAAATTACATAGGTGTATACCTACAGACTGAATTTTTGTATCGTGTGTAGATGCCTAAATCATAAACTATACGGAATGAGTAGTGAAATATGCTTGAAGGAGTTTTAATACCGATTTTGATAAAAACTTAAACTGCATCATTAGATTTCTGAAATATATATTTCCCTTTTCTGAAAAAAAAACTATTATTGGACCATCTGACAATGTCGCTAATAAGAATGAAGTTCTGGGAAGAAATGACACACGGCAAACTATAGAAAAGCGTTTTTCACTATTCACTATAGAATCGGATTTGGCTATCAACGTATACTTCAAAAATTCACGTATACCTACGTAAATGTATCGTCATGGGTGTATGTGGATATTATGGTATGAATTTGTGAATGTTAAGGAAATTTAGTCAAATAAACACGCTCGTAATACCTGAAGGGGTAGACAGTGGTGCACTGTATATAGTATAGGGTATTCGGGTCATTGTCCTCCACGCTATTTTAGTAGGGTTGGCGAATTTCACATAGATTTCGAAAGACGTAGATACAAGTTTCTTCACGATGTTTACCTTCACCGTACAGCAAGTTACTAAAAATGGCATACATTTTGATATAATATGTTTCTGCCATCCGTTTATTTTTTGCATAACCGCTACAAAGCTTTGGTTCTCAACCATAACTAAACATATGAAGGTTCAAAGCCGACCAAGACGCGTGCTATTGTGTATGACATTCGTTTGTGCTTGTATTCACAGCGACGTTTATTTGAAAAAGGACGCTTACAGCCCCCAGTCCTCGAGTTCCGAGGGCGTTCCAGCAACATAAACACTAAACTCCTTACTCATTAAAATTGTCCTTACCTTTACAACCTATGTTGTTAAGCCTCTTGGACTTGTCATTATTCATGTACATAATGAATATATTCTAAGATCATTATCTAGGCATATCTATCTATATTTATTAAAATGTAACTGTACCTGTGAAAAATGGTGCAATAGGCTATTTACACGTAGCCGTGTCCGAAACAAGTATTTTTATACTTGTCTTTGTCGAACGTCACTGCAAAATTATTAGAGAAATGTCAGCAGGGTTTTCTCTATTTGATAGCCCATAGCCCTTTAAAGATACAGTGGATATCATAACGATATTTCCTAGGGGACGTGTTACAGTTGCGCGAGTAGATCCGCGGGTAAAAGCCAGCTAGTTCTTACGAATATATTTCTGTAATTATCGTATAAGGATGCAGATAGACAACGGTTTTTCACGGTATTGATCCGTTGAATCATGCTGATCAATCGGTTCGTGCAAAACTAATCAAACATGGCTCCTTCATGGACGAATTTACGTCGGAAACTTGTGGTAGTCCAATCATCCGTAGTGGAAGTGGGTCTGCTCAACTATTGACTTAAACTCAACATTAACACAAAGCTAACTGTCGAAACTGTTCGATCATTCTGTAACGGCTTGACGGGTGAAATCTATAATAATGTGTTTCCTAGACGTACTTTATATAATACAATTTATAAGAAATAGATAAACTCACACCGTAGCCGTCCATAGAACAGCAATATATGTATTGATGATTACATAAATTGGTTTAAAAATAGTAATGAGTTAATTTGATTGACCATGAAAAAAACATGTTACCAAGTTTTAAACGTTTTGTCAACTTTCGGTTTAAATCGTATACCATATTTTTTTCGTTCACTTTTCGGCTCTCACAGCGACACTATATTCCAATATATCATACTCACGCGTACTTTAATCATTAAAATATTTCATGTCTGTTTCTCAAATGAAAACTTGAGTTTCATTGACGAAACGCAAGTTTGTTATGTGCTTTGCTAAACAAATACCGATCAGCGACCAGAGTTTGTAATTTGTACCTTTCTTTGGTAGACAGCTATCTCGCTCTAACATTTCAAGGCCATTTAGGTACTTATTTGTACTATAAGCTCGTGATCTGAGGTTTGAACGTTATGTTGTTATATCAAACCAATGCACGTCGCGTGGTCGTGTAGGTATGTGATGTTTCATACACGGTTCACACTGTATTGTGTACAGTTTATGCTCCGCGTTGCCACAACGGAACTCATATTGAAACAACGTTTCAATATTCGCGGGAATATCCAGACAAAAACCTACTAGGAAACTACCTACATTTCAAAGAAACATAATCCTTGCTAGGATCTTTGAATATATCACCGCTCTTATAGGATTATTGTCAATATTATAGTATATCCAAGTATGTGCCAAATAAATACTGAAGGTTTCCATAACATTCTATATACGATCAGACCTGTGCGTCAAGTGCGAGATAATTCGTAAACTAACTGTATAGTTTAGTTTACGTATTTTTAAACACATTGGCAAATTGAACAGCATATCTAGCGGACAGTATTTCAAAATCCAATTCTCCATACAATGTTTCTAAATACGTTGACTATGAAGTATACGGTTAGCTTACGAATAATCTTGCATGCACCAGAAAGGGAATTATCGAATAAAAACAGGATACAATAAATAATTTGATATTGCACACACGAATCTTCGATCAACATCTGGTTAGTGTTTATTATGAACTGGCCTGAATAAGCACAGTCTTAACCAGATGAAGAACACGCACCGACGATGCCTGCAATGCATGTTTTGATTCTGACGGATTCAGTAAACACATTTATATTAGTCTGGCTCGCGCTGAAAACCGGACCGGCACATCCGTTTCCTATGTAGAAGCTGCGATTGCAATGTGTCGACAGCGAAATCCACGATTCGGCCGACGGAAATATACCTCACAGTTGAAGCTTACAGATCAATATAGTTATGCATAAATAAAGTCTATTATATTGTAATAATTTGCCATGTTCCTCTCGATTCATGGCGTCATTCCTCGCAATTCGTTTAGGTACGCGTAGCGCTGAGGCGAGGCGGCGCGTGCGTTTGCCTCGAGCAAGACACATATTGACTAAAAGGAGGTAAAGGAACCTCGTGAGGTTACGCGCTACATAGTAACTGGCGGATTAGTTCGTTCCGCGCGAACCGGTCAAATTGTAATTTATAGCAAGGTTGAGATACGTTTAACAAATCCCCTTAGGTGAACGAATAACCTATTAACATGCAGCCATCCGTCACGACTAATAGTTCCTGATATCGGTCAAAACTAATTAATTTATCCATTGTTTTAGATTTTCCACGGGTTGAAGTTGGTCCCGAGAATCCGCTGCGAGTAGAAATTGACGGTGTTGCTACAATGGAGTGTAAAGTCGACGCCAAGCCTAAAGTTAGCACGGTGCGGTGGACCAGAAATGGCAAATATATCTCCAATTCATTCACACACACCATCCAGGGCGTAACGGTGCAAGACGCGGGCAAGTACTCTTGCAACGCCGACAACGGCCTCGGCCGGCCGGGAGAGAAAGAAATGTACCTAGATGTACTGTTTCCTCCCAGCGTTACTGTAGAGTCCAAAACATACGAAGCCGAGGAAGGTGGAAACGTAGAAATTCGTTGCGACGTGTCCGCCAATCCTGAACCTATCTCTGTCGAGTGGACGATGGAAGACAAACCTGATTTTCACCAGAACGGAAATACCCTTACACTCTCAAGAGTAAACGCCGATATGGCGGGTACTTACGTTTGCAAAGCAGTTAACGTAATATCTTCTAGCAATGGAAAGCGCGTAGAAAGAGCTAATAGCGTATCCGTTGCTGTGCTAGTGCGACACAAACCTGGCCGCGCACACATAAGTCCAGACAGACCCATCGCCCAGGAGGGAGCGGGAGTGACACTGACTTGCAGTGCCAAGCCGCCCGGCTGGCCAGCTCCCCAATACCGCTGGTTCCGGGACATGGAATCATCCGATTCAAAGCCCACCGTTCTAGCGACGGGCAATCAGTACTCCATTCCCAGCGTACACCTCGGCAGCGAAGGTATCTACCATTGCCAAGCCACAAACGAATTGGGACACGGCGAACTCGCCTCCGTCACTCTCGAGGTTCACCAGCCGCCGCGATTCCAAACTAAATTACAAACTCACATGACCAAACGGTCCGGGGAGCAAGATTTCTCGGTCACGTGCAGTGCACTCGGCAAACCTCGCCCTAACATCAAATGGTTCAAGGACAACGGTGAAATTAAAGCCGAGACTAACATGTACGAAGTCAAAACTGACATTACAGAGAGCAGAAACTCCGTGTATAGTGTTCAGAGTACTCTCAAGTTTAACGGAAAGGCGAGGCCGAACACTAACGACTTATTGCCGGATGATAGAGGCATATATTCATGCGCTTTCGAGAACGAGGTCAAGAAAGTCGAAGCTACGATGCATCTTCGAATTGAACGTAAGTAAAATTCAACGTCCACATTGAAATCTTATTACGACTATCGGATAAGCAATAAAAGGAATTTACTTTTCGCAACGAACTTGTAACGTTCAATCGTATTTCTCTTCATTTAGATGTAAAAGCTAAAGTATGTGAATTTAATACTGGATTCACTTCGAAAAGTTTAATCTAAATTTCAACTAAATAATTACTAAACTTGACACCAATTTATTTTATTTATTACAGACGAACCTATATCGATTCGACAACACAAAAAAGTCGCGTATGACGCGATGGAAACGGCCGAAATATTATGCAGGGTGCAGGCGTACCCGAAACCGGAATTTCAATGGTTTTACGGTTCCAACACCGCACCGCTGCAAATGTCCTCGGACGGGCACTACGAGATAAACACCACCACTGACAACAACGACTCGTATCTCAGCATTTTAAAAATAAAGACCGTGAAGCCTCAGGACTACGGGGATTATTATTGTAAAGTGAAAAATTCGCTCGGGAGCATTAGGCCTCAGATAAAATTGCAGCCGAAGGGTGCGCCGGAATCGCCCAGGGTACTGGAGAGTCAGAAGGTGGGGTCATCGTACGTGACATTGAAATGGGAGGCGGGCTTCGACGGCGGGCTGTCGAGCACGAAGTACTTCGTGCGGTACCGGCGCGCGGCGCTGCGCGCGCCCGGCGCGCCGCCCGGCAGCGAGCACTGCGCCGCCGACCGCGCCGCGCACCACGACTGGCTGGAGTACGACTGCGGCCGCACCAACCCCTGCAACGTCACCAGGCTCGACCAACACAACACCTACTCGTTCAAGGTAACAACATTCATGTACACGGATATGCTCAGATACGCCTCGACTAACCTTTGATGTTATTTCTGTATATGAGAAACACAAATACGGGTCTCGGCTATACCCTTTGTAAACGAGCAAATATAAAAGAAATTTATTATTAGATAGAATCAGGAAAGCAGAAATTTATTTGGTTGAGTGCCGGATAAAGATTGTTAGCGGTTTGTACTTTCGACGGGGGCTGTTTCTGGTTGGGTTGGGGGTTCATTTTGTTTCTCGGATACATAGAAGATAGCATTTCCATTGTATCTCATTAATCGATTTGGTGTCGTCACGGTATTAACTTATTTTTTTGTTTTTCATTCTGATCGCTACCGACAGCATCTGACATTTGTTTTCAAGGTAAATCATCCGGCGCGCGCCGCTAGTTTATTTAAGTTACCCAATGTCCTGTTTTACGTTTTGTGACGTCGCTATGGTTTTACGACACGCTTTAGAATGCTCACGAACCGCACGCTTGTCGCTCTCTAAACATCGGTTTAATTAAATTTCCGTCATCAGGTGAAAGCGGTCAATACGAAAGGCCAAAGCAATTACTCCAATGAGATCGCCGTGACGACGAAGGTGGACAAAATCAATCCGCCCGAACAGGTCACCTACGATCCGAGCACGCAAGGGATAGCGTTCACTGTCACCCCCACTTGCTTGTCGCTCGTGGGGGTGGTGGAGGGGCTGGCCACCATGGGAGGAACCCCCGGATGGCAGGTAATTATTAACATACCACTCAATTTTTTTTTTTGTAGCTTCTTATTTTCACATGGTTTTTAAAATGATTTCCACTGTTTAAATAGACATTTTATACGTAGTGTTTGTCAGTCGATATTCCATTTGCATTTCCAGTTCTGTTAGAATTGTGAATGACGTCCCCGTTTCACCGTTTTAGCCGATGACAAAGCTAATAAGAGATTGAATTATTCACTGGCTATGTATTCTCGTACGCCGAGCAAATTTGTGCTTATTCGACACGTATTTGTATGTCCGAACGTGTTAACACGAAAGTGATATTCTCGTGTGTTTCCACCGGTATTTTACGAGATTTATAAATATAGCACGCGAATGAAACAAGGTAATTATATAGTATTCGCTCGGAAATTGTACACACCAATTTGAAATTCATCACACGAAGAACTGACCGTAACACCCAACAGGTGATAATGAATTAATTAATTTAGTCGGTTTATTTGTTTCCCTCTTTAAATAATCATGACACCGCATCTGAAATAAGCTTATTTTTTTTTGTAAAACTGCTTATCTGTGGCATTTTTTGGTGTAAGAGGATTCTTTGGATTAAAAAAATAATCTCAAATAAAATCTCTTAATGTCAAGTCGTCGACATAAATCGTCAAATTTATTGGGTTTGGAGATGTAATCGTTTTGTCGGTTCGAAACCAGCGCATCGAAAAGCACGCGAGCGCTCTACTGAGTATACACGAAATGAAAGACATTAAACTACTGTTTACCAACGCAACTACCGAAATAAATTATACCAACAATCGGAATACAAGATTACATAGCACGTGGTACTGCATTTCCTACCAAAATATTATGAAACATACCATAGGCAAATGGAACACGGCTAATAACAGTACAGCTGATGCTGATTGCTCTACAAGCACAAATAGGCACGCACTTGCGGGTTGCTTATATTACAGCATGCACTCTCGCACGCGCTATTACACCTACATACAAGTTCCCTTACACATTTGTGCTGCGAAAGTTTTAGTAACTAGTTATCTCTATGTTAACTGTAACTATTTGTTTGTTCCTTTCACAATTAAGATATTACGGTTGTTTTGATGAAAACAACTAATGAGGTATATTCACAACCTTTCCGTCAATCCAAATTCACGATATGATAAAACTGGCTGAAGTCCCTTAATAAATGTGCAACCATAGAACAACATTTCTATACCTTGTAAAGATAAAACATTAGTCAAAAGTAAATAGTAAAGTCATGAAATGTACGTTTGAACGTGTTTTATGAGTACCGTACAATGGACGGAGGCGATCGGTATATAATAACATATTTAGATATTAAAAACTCGAATCACAATTGCCGCTGATTCGAAGCGACCCTTGGTACAGCAAAAGCAGGATCACTACCATATGTGCCAATCATTTGCTAAACCACCAATAATAACAAAATATTCCAACCAGGTGGTAGAAACTGTGCCTCTACGGCTGTCAGGGGCAGTAGCCACAGTCCAAGAGGCGACCCTCGAGATGCCAAGCAAGGCATCGCGCACCACCGCCCGGCATGCCACCGACCCGCCCCTGGATGACTTCAACCCCAGGATAAGGCTTAAGCTGTGCCTGCAGGTCAACCAGGACGTGTGCAGCGAGTACACGGAAGCTGAGAGTGAGTAATATAACATAATATGTCGTAACATGGCGATTTTTTTTAAAATTTTGAGTTCCAGAATCGGCTGTGTTTGAACAGGCGAAGGTCGGCACTCGACGGTTTGGACTGACTGCAAATAAACATCAATAATAGTTTGTTGAAAATGTTATTTCTTAAAATGTGTCTAAATATGCTGCTTATTTCTTAAAATGTGATACAACATCGTACCTACATGAGCGCTGAGAGTCGAAAAAGTAGTCCAGTTTGACCCCCCCCCCCCAAACCTACCTCAAATACCTCAGCTAAAATGCTGCTCTCACCCATTAGAGTAATACCTAGTGGTGGAAACAGAACCCCCGATCTATTACGGTAGAAGACCCCAGGACAAAAGTATATTGCTTTGAGGATACCGCAGGAATTATGTATATTTTATGAGGGTCCTCAGAATATCGATGACGACGATAGCCCGTGCCCGTTTCGTTGAGCACGTGTTAAAATTTGCATACATTAATTTAAATAACGATCTTTTATTAAAAAGGGCATAGGTACCTTTTTATTAGACTGAATTATCAACCACTTAAGCTATGTTACTTTTCGTTTTATTGAGAATATACAGTTTACTAATATAAAAAGCCATTATTGAGGTAAAATGTGATAATAAATTTACGGAATCATCAACTACACGGCTCATTAACGACATTTCGCACGATCTATGATCGTTCAGCGCTACTTGGATGTCCTAATTATTAGCTGCTAGACCACCTCGGCAGGCTAATGGCCTTTATACTGCTCTTAAATTATGGATACCTACACTCTTTTATACTTCATTATCTGGATATTTTAGGTGGACGAAAAAAACTAGACACTTTCGTAATTCGATAAAACATTAAAAATTGATTACTTAATATTGATGAAAGTAAAATTAGTTAAAAGGTACTTTAGACGCTAAAGTAGACGAGCTCAACAATTTACTTAATGGATCCTTTTTCTACAGTTGGGACTTCTTTCATCAAAGAAACATCCGCACGCAAGATGGCCGCCATTGTAGCAACGTTCGCCGTCAGTGTTGTGTTGCTTATATTCTTGGGCCTACTGTTACTATTCTATCAGTGCAAACGAAGACCTAACAAGAAAGACAGGTCTAAAGACTACGAAATGGACTCCATGAGAGCCGCGAAGGTTACACCCCAGAATCAGGCACCTCCGCCATACTACCCCAGTTCGGGTATGGAGAACAAAGCACTAGAACATTCGATGGACTTGGCTCTGTCCATCGAGGACACGAAAACGACGGTTTACGCGACGCAAGGTGGATACGCGTACCACGTAGCGCCACATCCGGGGCAACCGCACCCAGCGCAAACGATGCCTAACTCAGATTGTAAGTAAACACTTCAAGCTTTACAGCGGGTCTCTGAATCGGTTAATATATCAATTCATAAACACGTTAAAGAAAATATCATTTCGTCTCAAAACCAAATTCTATCAATTCTCGGGTATTAAATAGAACCGGTTTATTCATCTGTTCAAACTGGAATTAGCCGGTTAATATCAGTGTCCTCTCCTCGACTCTACCTTCTCTAATTAACTGTCTAATTAAATTGTTATTATTGATTGAAGTCAAACTAACTTAATTTTAATCGGTTAATAACGATCAAACTAAGCGGTTATACGTACAAAATGGGTGTCTTAAATGAACCGGTTATTAATCGGTTACCATTATTTGTACCCGAAAGAATTTTATATGGACGTCAATAACCGAAACCGGGTTTTAAATTTATCCGGTTATAGAGTCCGGCCTTACAGTTCTATCATTACATCACCATCTTTTCGAATTCTAACATCTCCTTAATTTATCCTTTTGAAGTATTTTGTTCAATACGGATCGTTTTCTTTAAGTTCGTTGCATTTCTATTCCATTCTCTTTATTTATTTAACAATATTTCTCTTATGCAATCACTAAGGACTAACCACAGTCGACATAGAAGGTAAATTAATATCTGGATATCACGCTATGCATGGTGCGTGGCCCCATATCGGCGCCCTTACTCCACTTAACGCGATTATATTCCGCAGGGAACATGGGCTTCATAGAGAATAGTTACACGAACAGCAACAACGGGGGCAGCGTGAACTCGCAGGACTCGTTGTGGCAGATGAAGATGGCGGCGGCGAGCAACGCGGCGTCCATGCCGGCGCACCCGGCGATGGACCGCCAGAGCAACTACGATTACGATCCGATCTCGCACTCGGGCTACCGAACGATAGACGACTACGCTCCGTACTCGCACTTGCCGCACGCGAGCCAGCCGCCGCTGGTGGGCGACTACAACATGCGCGGCAGTCAGAACCCCTCGCGCCAGGAGTACTGCTCCGACCCCTACGCCTCCGTGCACAAGCCCAAGAAACGTATGGATCAGATAGGTGAGTCACTTTATTTTACATGGTTCTGCCTGCTCGCTTGGCGTTGATTTTTAAGTAAACTTTATGTCACGAAGTACTAAAGGCTTTCGCTTTGCGGCAATTTTATTTTAAGTACTTTATGTCGTAGGATCATGCCATGACATAAGGGCATTATGGGAGCGTAAGCTGTCGGGATTACGCTTGTATTTTGAAAATAAATAATTTATTAAAACCCGAAGAATAGAGTTGTTGATTGGGATTCTTTAGTTATAATAATGAACAATTATCTAAGGATTACCTGCTATTCGTTTTGATCAAAAAGTGTCAGACGTCAATCGTACATAAAATATCAGTGCTGAGTTCTAACTTGTTTTCCATTTTATTTAATTTAGTAACGAAATAATTAGTAACGGCGTATTAATTGTTAAAGTTAATGATGACGTCATCTCACTTTAAAACTCAAATACTTTAAATATTTTAAAAACCTTTCACAATAGGGAGAGAACTACAAAAAAAAAATATAGCAACAAGATATTCAAAATAGTTCCATAATACGGTCTATATTTCAAGAAATATATGACGCTAGACATTTTGGTCGATGATACCCTGTTCTCATAAAAAATAAACGAGCCCACCCACAAGTGAGATGATTGACGAATTAATTAATTTGTCGTGCAGAATCTCCGTACCACGAGGTGAGCGGGCTGCCGGAGTACGAGGGCGTGCGCATGCGCGGCGGGGGCGGCGGGGGCGGGGGCGGGGGCGGGGGCGGCGGCGCGGGCGACGGCGACGCGGCGCCCGACGACAAGCCGCTGCACCTCTCGCTCAGCTACGACGAGTCGCTCGAGTCCGGCTACTCCACGCCCAACTCGCGCGCGCGCCGCGTCATCCGCGAGATCATCGTATGAACACGGCTTTAAACACCCCACGCTGGCTTCCACGCGACGTCATAGCTAAGTATCGCTCTTCACTCAATACACATACCCATTATAGATATATAATGACAGAACAAAAGTTATTTGGAAAGTCATGACCACAACTGTAACTGTACTAGGCTTTCCTGTGTTGTAAGTCACGCCGAGTCGAGTTAAATCGTGTCACAGGAGTTTACGAAACTATTTATATATCACCGTTCTTATTTGATTCGGTGCGTCGCTAAAGGTGCAACCAGATAAAACTTTCAATGAACCTTCGTGGTGAATAGCGACCGACTATAAATTAGGAAAAAGATTGGCTATCGCTCTATTTGGACTGTATGGTTTTATCAACTCCACACGATCAGTCGACGTCGACTATGAAGGATATAAGTAGTCATGCACAACACTAAGTCAATTTGATCGACCGATGTTATCGATTGACCGCAATCTAGTTGTATCTTAATTGACGCACTTTAAAAAAAATTTGCTTCTCGATTCGACTCGACTCGATGTGACCAGTAGAAGTCACCAAGTGGTGACCACTATACGTTATCACTGTACATAATACCCTGCACAAAAGTTCAACGTCACGCAGTTTTGTATCTTACGTATTCCACTTGTGGAGCGATATTTGTATAACTATGTAATGATCTATCGTCGGCCGTATGAAGCCAGCTACGGGATTGGTGACTGAATTGGACGCGCGTGCGGCGATCGGAATCCTTCTCAATGACCCACCACCGTTCGTTCGCAAGTTGTGTTTACTTATTTTATACTGAACTCTTCGTCGCCACAATGAAGACTTGGTATGTACACTACACTGCCCTACATTGATATTATTAAAATTAAAAGGAATCTATAACAAGTAATTCTAAATAGTAACAGCTAGAGAAAAATCACCTGTTCGTAAAAAGCTATAGAAAATAAGGCCTCGTATTCACTTGAGCACGCTCAGCCGAATGAGCCGCTCAGCAAAGCAAACTAAT
The DNA here is from genome assembly GCA_905333125.1 of Pheosia tremula. Lineage (NCBI taxonomy): Eukaryota > Metazoa > Arthropoda > Insecta > Lepidoptera > Notodontidae > Pheosia > Pheosia tremula. The sequence goes on along the minus strand of HG995404.1, from coordinate 3,274,586 downwards.
CGAGTATATTCGCCTGAACTTCATCGCTCCGGCCCGGCGGCGCGGCAGTCTTCGAGTTGCTCATACGCCTGAACGAAAACACGTGGCTACACAGCCTTATTTTTTTAATATTATGTGATATGTGAAACTTCATGATAATTTATCACATTCGGCCGGTATTACACTAGCGATTGTTGAGCGTGGATTGAGCGTACTCGCACGTGTAGCTAGCGCGGACGCAACATATAAGTAACTTAAGCGTTACGTTCTCGCCACATTTTTAACCGATGACAAAATGGAGCAGACTAAGGCACTCCACAATCGCTAGTGTGATATCAGCTTTAGGTTTAATGTTATCGATAAACATCGTTAATTAAAATACATCTATGGTTTCTCCATGTTCTCCAGAAAGTCTTAATCTATGTAAAACTATATGTGATATGGATGGACTTATTTGACTACACACCTCAAATAAAAAACAATGCAAGTGAATGGTGCGAGTGCTGTACATAATCATCGAAGCCTAACATAGTAATCATTAAGTAAATTTTGATGGGTGAACAAAATGTTTGTTTCGGGCCTTATGAGACTAGAAATCAATGGAGCCTCCCATTAACACGACATTTATAACAACGATAAGCACCTACCTATTGCATATTTTTCTTGCTCAAAACAAAATTTCTTCGGAATACAGCTTATGTTTGAAATTGGTATTACGCGATCCGGAAAAATTATGTGCAGATTTAACTATCTAAATCTCGGAATAATATCCCTCGCCCCAATAATCTTGTCGAACTCGCAAATTCCTTGTTATGCTGCTTCAACTCGCGGCCTAGTAATGACCAGATTTTTTAAATATACTGCACAGATGCTGGGGAGATTACACGCCCAGTCCCTCGAAGCATTATTTTGTAACGACCACAATTACATTTTATTTTATAGTACGCTCAGTGTTTGTAGAAAAATGATTGGGTACTGAAGCACCGCGGCTTTGAAGCGTGTTGATGAAAATAGTCAAATGTGTATGGTTGCTATCATGAGGCATTTATTCTTAATGCAGGAATACGTTAAACCGTTAAAATAACCTGAAATTAATAACTTTAGTGTTGATTTTTTTTTAAATAACGAAAGAAAGCTCGCGTGGATTTATGTCGCGTTACTGGATCGTTTCTGGCATCATAAAGTCCGTGATGTGTGTTATGTAGGTATATGTCACATTCAACGCAGTGCATTTTAATCTCCATTAGCACGTAATGTTTAAATGAATAAATCATACAAGAACTTGTATAGAATTGGTTAATTAAGTATGTGCTTGTAAATATTTACTTTCGTAATATTCTTTTTGATATAAACTTTATTATTAAGATAATGGGAAATTCGATCTCCGGAAGACATCTTATCTATCAAAATAGTTATGTTATTGCAAATGTTTTTATAGAAATCGTACACACCAGGTCAAAAGTTGAAATAAATTGTGACACATTCATTAGTGTATTACTTCAGGATATATTAAAGTATGTCCAGTATATTAGTGTCCAAAACGCAATGCAGTAATTTAATCTTGAAATAAACATCTTTGAATGAAAGCTTTCACATGAATATGTAACGATGTGCAGTGTATGCTGCCGGGCGGGACGGCGACATTTGTTTTCTATATATTGGCGTGGACACTCGCCATTTTTTTTTTAAATTAGGACTACTCGTACGATGTTCACGGGTATTGCACTAATGCTTAAAAAATCCGCTGATCAAGATTATTAGTATTGCAACGTGATTTTATGTGACTATTGCAAAACGGATAGATACTTACTTTGCCGTTTGACGAGTAGAATCATCTTTTGCATGGCTCAAATTGTATTCACGATGTTTACAAATGACCTGGTGTATACGAATCTTTATATGGGCCTTGTTCATAAGTATTATATTACTACGAGATTTATGTCGACAGCACCATGGCTATATTTCTACAAAGTAGTAAATTGTCTATGGTCCTTGACGTAAGACTGCCATACTTAGATTAGGGTCTACGATGTCTGAGTACTCAAACCCTACTCAAATATTTGAGTCGCATTAAACGGTTTGAGACGTCGATCTCGCAGTTTTTGTGCGACGCGTTTAAGCAGCTCTCAAATTTGAGTTTTATTTGAGTATTCAACGGTGAGTATGTTGTACTTAATAATGAGCAGCTTTCGGATTATTATATGTGTATTTTTAGGTGGTTTATTATAGTGTACCATCAAATAACAAAGCCCATGTAGATCTCCTTATTAAGTAGGTACTAACTATTTGCCATACTGTAACATGACATGATGATGATTGAATCCATTCCGAGTTGATAATTTTCAAATCAAATATGGATTCTTAAATATGAATAATCTATAGGTTTTTGTTTGAACTTTTTGAACAATTTTTTTTTTGTATACCATGCAAAGTAAATAATCGTATACTCATATGTAGAATATATATAGTTCAACCCAGAGATTAAACATATTTATCATAGACTAATGATTATGATTTGATGATGAGATTATGATTATATCGTTCAGAATTACGAAGAGGAATTATTTGTTAACGGGATCACTTTTCAGGCAGCCGTCTTACATTTTTAAAGACGTTCTGATATCTATATTTTCTCAAATATATCCATATAGCTCGTATTTAATATGTTAACATTCAATGCTATATAATGGAGCTATTTACGGTCCGACCTGCTTTACGTTGCTGGTATTTATAAAAAAACCATTTGATTAAAATCCCACACTATGATTTAAATTAGGATACGTTCAGTTTAATTACCTTGCACTCACTGTAAAGTCTTTCGACTATACAATAGGGATATAAACCCCTACGCGACATGAATTCTATGAATTGTAGATCATGTTTATTGTTATTTATAAATAAAATACACCGAATCTCACATGTATGTGCAGTTTTTAAGCACTGAGTATGTAAATATAAATATATTTTTTCAAACTGGATGAGTTCTTCGTGTATAAATTACATGTTTCAGACATGCATAAAATTACTTTTTACCTAAAAACCTAGAATTATAGTTAACGTTTTTTAATAGATTTTTAGATAAAGACGATATTATATGTACGCATGTCTGGGGCATGGAGGTGCGAGAATACGTAGGTGTACTTAACGCCCCGTAACATTATTTAGTGATTACATTTTTTTTAGTGATACTGAATCCATTACAGATCTTCTTGAAAGTATTAAATCTAAACAGAACGGGATTTTGTTGTTCTATATATGAAATACTTGATGATAATTTTCATTTTCGATGTACCTATAAGTTAGGAATTATTATATTTTAAATGCTAAGGCCTCAAATTTGAACAACTACAATACTGCTTGCTTAATATCCCGGGTACGTAGGAATGCAAATCGAGTAGTTTCAAATCAATCAGTTGTCATCTAAATATTCTTTTGTAAATGATTATAAGTATTATTTAAATGACGTAGATATGTTAGGTATATTATGGTCATGGATCATATATATCAAGCAGCGTCTACCTAATAACTAGAGCTAGAATTTATAGGTACCATTACGGCGAGAAGGCGTTTTTTATATAAGCAAATTTCATACAGCTATTAAATTAATCATTTCATTATTACCTCGCTTGACATCGAGAAAATACGCAAATAGTTCGAGGCCATACAAAAAGGAGGTTTTATTTTTACATTTACTAATACCCAATAATTTGTCGTGTAAATTATTGTAAACAAGCCGTGCCGGCGAACTTCGCACCGCTTCAGCATGAATTATGTTTCTTTTTTAATCATTTTTATTTATAAAAAAATTAAAACAAATATCCTAAAAATCGGCGCCCCCGTTTTTGAGTTATAAATTGTGAAACTTAAACAAACGGCTTTGTTTTATATATATAGATTAGATTTTAAAATCACGAAACCGCCCACCTTTCAATTGCGCGTTCTCGAATTACTTATATACTAATGATTTTTATTATTATTTAGGATTGTAATGAATTATTACGAATTATAATTATTAGATTATTTTTTTTATTTTATACTTTGATTTTATATGAACTATGATAAAAAATCACACCTGTATTTCGGTATTTCTTTCTCTGTACATTCGTGGCTGACAAGCATTTCTTCTTTTTTAATACAAGCTTTTATTATAATATTTGTGTTCTATAAATAGGTATTAGTGACATTGAATTTACAGAACCCTGAAAAGGACATTTAAATTGCAGTCATATACAACAACAATTGCTGATTTAGATTATTCAGAAAACGGTTGTATGTACTTTTCACTTTCGTGCAAAGTGCAAACTGATAATGGCACTAATTTTGAATGTAGATCATAATATGTAAAAAATCACACAGTAATCAATTAATCTTCGGTCATATCAACTCAACATGCTCTTTGATTATCGATTAAGAACAAAATATGTAAAAATGATAACTTAGAGATCGATGAAACTCTACTTATTTTTTTTTATATTGTCTAATAATACCTGACATTACTTAGTTGGCTACCGTCATTTAACAGGGTGTGTGTGAAATACTCCACTAAGAATACGATAATTATTATGTCTCACACCACACAGGCTATACCCGGATCTTTGGAAGGCTTGCGCCAGGACATGGGTCCAGCATGTGGAGGCCCTTTTTGAGTATTTTAATGTTATGTTAGCCTGCTGGGGTCAACTGATGAAGATGATAGCGTAAACAGCGTATTGACCTCAGCAGGCGGAGGAACTATTGCAGGGAAATGAAAAGATAATTGGGACTATGGATTGGAGTTTGGATGGACATGGGCTAGGACTATTGGAAGGGTTGCGGATAATTATTTTTATGTTCAGATGCGATTTGTGTAATAAAGCCCAAAATCAAATGTGTCATCGTATAGTTTTGTAAATAGTAACTATATTTTAAGTAATTAAAAGCCATAAAAACCTTTCTACTATAATAATAATTATAATAAGATGGATGATGAAGTTTTAATTTGCAAATGCAACTAATTATGTATGACTCGACGACCACACACATTTGTTTTAAGTATATTTCATTGTTTGTGTTTTGTTTGAGAATGTCTCCGTTTGAAATGAATGTGAAATAAATTATATGGAAAAATGTTAAATGATACCTACTAATATTGTAATAAAAAGATAGTTTGTATGTTTGTAAGGGCAAATCTCCGGAACTACTTATCCGATTCTGAACATTCTTACACTGATAGGAAGCTACCTACCGCTGGGTGTCATAGGCTATGTTGTATCACGCTTCGGCCAATGGAGGCCGACCTGCGCATTAAAATCAAGCTGTTGAAATAAATATAAAAATTGTTTATACAGGAAAACTATTTGTGTGGCCGTCCATTATATACATCGACAATGTTTAATTAAAAAGTGTAATCATATGACATTATAAGTTATAATTAGAACAGGTAACATTACTGCTTAAGCTACTCGTATATAGTTCCGGTATGACATGCATATGAATCCATATAGTGAAACGCTATCAAGATGTATGAATTATAGGTACTTACCTAAATAGTTTAATGACTTATGTAAATATTATTGTAAAAGTCTTGCAAATTATACATACATTTTGTCCAAAATATTTGTTTTTCTCACCGACTTTTCCTTCATTATGCTCGGTTTACACAAGGACAGTACGCAACTAACAAGTACCAAATGTCTTCGTACGAACAGCTCAGCAAGTAATACCAAGTAACAGGCTTTTGAATTAGATTTCCATACATTTCCAAGTTGAATACTTGTTACTTGAGAACTGTCCTCGTGTAAATCGAGTATTAGCTACAGTACTGTTAATGGTGACGGCGTTTGTCTTTCAGTCGTTGAAATATGAACTATAGTCGTATGTAAGTAATAATAAATGTTGAATGCCCGTTCGACGGGGAAGGGCGCGTGCGATTATAGAGTGTATATGCGACAATTTAGATTCATTTTTGACTGACCTGAGAGGAAAATACTAACAACACAAACTTCGTCTCAAATCGAAGAAATCTCTGTCGTTTATGATGCAATAAATCATCTATTGAGCCCCTTTAAACTGTACTTCCATCGTTGTTTATTCAAACAGTAAAATATATTAGTAAATACTTAGGTATATAGTTTTAACAGTCAATAACGAACAGTTTATTAAAATCAGTGTAGAGTGTATCAGATACTCTAACTAACGAAATCATCGAGAAAGCTTGCCCTCGAATTAATTCTTATTTAAGCAATCTGTGCGGATTACGTAGAGTCTGACGGAGCAAGATCTAAACTTCGTGTAAATGTGTTATCCATGAAAAGTTTTCTAAGAACTTCTTCACCAAATATTATCATAAAACAGCACTTCTTTGTGTGGATAATGTTACATTAAAGATTGAAGTCAACTAAATGGACGTGTGCCAGCATATTCGCTCTAAGTCGGTAGGTACACCCACGAGACGCGAGGCACGTCGGACCGCCATCGCGCCAGGCCGTAGGCGGTGGCCCATGTCGCCCATGCCTTCGCCACCTCTGCGTAGTGATGGTATTCTCGTCCGTGACAGCCAGGTCACGTGATTAGTCCAAGACTACGTCACAATGAGCGGTGTTAATTCCATTAAAGATGGCAATTAACGGCAACACCGATCGTGACGTAGAGAGTCTTGGGCTATCGTCGCAAGATAATCTGGCGGACCACATTATTATTTTGCGTTTAGTAACGCTACGTAAAGAGATTATGCTATAGACATTATTAACACTAATTTATTAATTTACATAGCTATAGATTTATAATGAGCCCCTTATTAAGCCTATGTAAGTAGCTCACATAGGTTTATAGAATACTTGCAGTAATAATTCTATATAATTATTTAACTAGCTGATTACCTACCAGGTAACATGAGCTTACACGTTCGCTCATTCCTTGTACGCTGTATAATACATGCTACATGACCTGAGATACATTTATTACGTTTAGTATTTTGTACAACGAAGCAGTACAATGGTTTTGGGAAATATAATAAACATGATACATTTTCCTCACATTATTTATTAGTAACATTATTAACCTTACGAGAAATATTATGTGGGCGTTCGACTATCAGTGTTCACATGTCAAGAATTTACACAAAGAAAATGGTTTGTATGATACCTACCTGGGATAGTTTACAATGCGCCAGTTATGAATACCTATAAGTAAGTATATTAAGTAGATATTTAAAGATATATGCATGGGTGCTGCATTTGCTCCCCCTGAAATCGAAGAAAACACAAATACTATGTGAATAAAAAAAATACTATGTTTTTTATTAGGTACCCTTATAGCATAAAGGAGATACAACTTCCTAAAATTGGTTCTGCCAGCGAAGCCCATGAAAATATGTATAATTAGTTACATAATGTTACACAAATCGCCGCTGCAAAATATACCCCCAGAGCACTAGAATTTTGAACGTGTCTTGAACAATATAGTAGTAAGTATGTAACATTAGAGTTGGCCATAGACTAGTTTGTTAAAATGCCAAAATTATGGCCACGTGTTTCGGTCGGTCAGGTTAGACCGACTGATGTGTGACCAAATTTTAACATCTAACATCCTCCGTGCTTTCGAGGTGACGGGTAGTCTCGCCAGTTGGCTCTCAGAGAACATAATATGACAATAGCTTCGTGTAAATATCTATACGTAATCAGCAAAACAGGGTAGATAAAAACATGAAAGCCGACGCTTATTCAAGAATAGCAAAGGACTAGGAAGCAATGATTATGTATTTAGACCATTAACAACAATAGGCACGAAATTCCGTTTAATTAAATTATACATTCTAAATTAGTATAACGGGTACATAAGTGTATTCAGGGGGCCAATCGCGGTAATTTTATACACCGTCAAAATGTAGCGCAATACCATGGCAACACGCAGAAAATGTCATCGATCGTTCAATAATGAAACATCCAAAAAAAAGCCAAAGCCTTACGAAATATGCATAACGTACCTTTTTGACCGTGTTTTTGTTTTGGTAAGGTAGTTTAAAATTAGCGCGATTGCCCCCCCGTGGTATCAGCGTAGGTTACACCGGTAGTACTACGACACTACAGGCCGTAGCAAACCGTAGCTACTATTATGTAGAGAGGCTTAAATAAATTTCGTAGTTAATTGATTGCATAAGGATTGAGTTATGTATGGTGCGACACCTAGTTATGAACTAAAATCATGACGGTCCTTGGTAAAAAATAACAAAGTGTTGTCATGACAGAGTTAAATGTGTCCGCACAATAAGTACTTACTGAAAACCTTACAATGAATTTTAAGGTTTTTGTTAAATCAGGCGTTATAAATCCCCATATTACCACGTACAGCCTAGAATAATGGTAAGGAAATATGCGTAGTAAATTTTCCTTTCCGCCTTCCTTTTAGGAGAGCTTGTAAATGTTATAAGTTGAAACAAACGACTATGTAACTACGCCGCGCGTAAGTTTGTTCAAGATACCCCGTTTTGTAGAAGGACTAATGCAGAATTTTATTACTGTACGCCAAATATTTCGTGACGGTACCGACTGAATAGGTAGTCTTTGTTCGCCCACTACAACCATGATAATAATTTAATAAACACACTACCAAACCAAAGTAACTATTGATTCTAAGCAGTTAATATACATTTCTAGATACACTCCCTGAACAATTCACGATATACCTCGATAATCAACGATACAATTTGATATAAGCTTCGACGTGTGAATGAACCTGCTTATATGAAGTTCGTCATATAAGTAGGTAGGTACATCTTCGTTAATTGGTATATAAATGTGAGTAAATAACTAAGGTAGGTAGATCATCTTAATAGTTTATTAGTATAGAGATTTTTGTGTACTTACCCTATTCTATTTTTTTTTCTACAGACATTTGGACAATGGGAAAGTGATGGATGAACGAAGCTAAATGTTATTGATTGAACTCGCTAAACATACGACGGATTCGTGATTTTATTGGGACGAAACCAAACTATGGACATGAATAAAATATTAATATTAGCCCATTTAATGTCCCACTGTTGGACCCGGACCTCCCTTCAGAGCAAGGAGGAATTGTTGCTTTTAAAAGTAAGTAAAAAGTAGGTAACTTACGAATATACCTTTATGAAATTTTAAGGATATTTTTGAATAACAAATAGAAATACTATTTAGTTGGGCACTCCCTTACTTACTATTATCAGGAAAACCTTAAAAGCTTGTGTAAGAAGTTCGGTTTAAATCAAAAGATCAAGTTAGGTATATTTATTTTATTTAATAGAAAAATACAACTTGCTAATGTAGAGTTGCTCACAATGGCCGTAAAACCGTCCCGAGTTCAAATCCTTTACACAAAGCAAACCCCGGCTTAGGTTTACGGCCGGGATAGCGGTAAGTAAAAGATAATGATTTCCAGTAGCAATACGCTTTGTATGTAATTAACATCTAAACTTCATTAGGGTTCCTACTCAAGATCGTATCTCTCGAGTCGGTTTATTGTCACCGCGAGTGTATAATAATGTCGTAAGTACGTAATAAACAGTTGCATTTAAATTTATTTCGGTAAGTAGATCATATTTTCACGTCTCGGTTTCTCCATTTAAGTCCTATCGTGGATTGTTTTCGTTGACCGGTAATGCAGTAATATTTAGTAAGTTAAGCAAAACGAGTGTAAGGAAGTGATAATAATTTAAAATGTGCATGTTGTTATTATTGCCATTTCCATGCATTTGTTTTATTTTATTTTTTTTTCAAAATGGCCATATTTATTTCCTTGGATAATTAAAATTTACAATTACAGATAAACTAAATAGGAAAAAAATAGTATGACAACCAACTAGGTATGTATCAAAAAGGCCTTGTCCGCGTGGAATGGTGGCAAGAATGCTGGCTACATTTCCTCGCTGTATTATCAAGCTAACTTTGTTTTGTCAGAACAACCGAACTTATAATCTATAAATCTCCATCATAATTTAGCGGAAAAGGGAAGACGCCAGGCAGTTGGCAGGCCTTTCAATAAATTCAGTTCATATAAATTCCTACATACCTGTCTTTTAAATTAATTACTTGTGTGACAGTTTATTATAGCCGAATCTAGCTTAGGTATTTAATCCTAAGTGGGGAGCGTAGGTAAACACCACTTTTACAAACCCGGCACGTTTACAAAGGGTCAAATGAGATTTTCGAAGGTCCCCGGTTCATTTATTGAAAATGCAAACGAGCCAAGCACATTTATTACACATGACAGGTATTTGACAAGCAACCCTCCAAATAAAATAGATGTTTCAGATTGAGTTACCGAAACTGTTTCAAGTTTTATAATGTCTGTATACATTTCTAGTATGCGCAAAATCGTCGCGACATTTGGATGCCGAGTCTATTTATCTCCACCAACATTAACGTCTGGAACTACAGAACTTTTATGAATTTCACAGAAATGAGGCGTGAATTTTTATTTACTTGGCGGCGGCAGGCATCGCGGGAGTCTTTGAGAGCATAATTATGTAGCCATTTAATGTTTTGAATAATTTGCCCATAATTCAACTGTTAATGAGTGTACCTAACCGATTTTATTAAAGATAACCAAATAAAATTTAAGTCCCTATTTCTATTATCGGAAACGGAGGTAACATAATATTGGGTTCCTTAACTGCTTCACAAATAATCCTGACTGAAATGCTTTTAGCCTTAATTGAAAAAAAAAATAACGCAGCGAATCTACAAGAGTATCAACCTACGTATCCGTTACTAACTCTCAATGCCTTTCAAGTCGTGAAATCTTAATCCATTGCAACGCGTTCTGTAGAACGGTTTACAGAAAATAAGAGAGTGGAGAATTCCACAAATACACAAAGCAAGTACAGACTCGATAGACCACAATTCATAATCACATTCTTTAACCAGACGTATAAATATACAAATAAATTAATATTGGCAGTCCATTCTCCGCTTTTAAAAAGAGAATATAAAAACCTACTATTTAAATGATGAACTAACAGCTGAAATAAAACCAATTTCATAGATTTTATCGCGTTTATTTTATGTTTTTACGTTCCCGACGTTTCGGCTGCTTTACAGCAACCATGGTCACGGGACTGTCAAGCAGCCGAATTGTCGAGAACATAAAATACATAAAATAAACGCCATATAATAAAATAGTGTAAAATTAGTTTTATTTCAATTTACTAGAAGTGTAAAAAATCGGTCCACGTGAGTACTCAAAGCTAGTCGCTCTGCGACGACATGCCTGGCTCTTGGGTCGCCGGTTGTATCGGTTATTGTGTATTTGTTGGTATGAATGAATGTGAATGAAGCGTAAACGGTATGCCAGGATCGTAGGAAATGGCAATCAGTGGTGTCTGCCTACTCCCATCGAAAACAGGCGTGAGTCTATGTATCTAGGTATATATGTTCTTTAATGTTTTATATGTAATTCAGTTTTGCATCTGGGCTAGGTATGTGAATAATAATAATAATTTTATAATAATTCCAGCCGTTTTTTTAATGACACACTGCTGGGCACGGGCCTCCCCTCAATGCGAGGGGCGATTAAGCCATAGTCCACCACGCTGGCCCAGTGCGGGTTGGCGGACTTCACACATCTTTCGAGGGGTTCTCTCAGACATGCAGGTTTCCTCACGATGTTGTCATTTCTCATATAACCGACCTTACAATAATATTCATTTCTGACTACAATTATTATAGAAGATAAAAAGAACCCGAAATACTGAGGCAGACCAATAAACAGGCTATTACCCTCAGAAACACAGTCAGACCCTCCCCCGTAAATGTTACTTCGTACCTCGATCGCTTCTATTTCAGCTTTCACGTGCCAGAAAATGTTGTACTGACAGCTTTATCATACGCTCTTAAATAGGAAATAATTTGATTGACATAACGGCTGATTAGCTCAGTTGCATTCTACGATTACAGTTCCGGGTTCGAATCCTGGTAGGGACGTACTTTGTGTAATGATGATGTGAATGACTTTAGTATTTTATATAAGTATATATAGTGGGTTCGGACCCAGTCCATTGTATACGGTACCCATAATACAAGCGTTGCTTAGTGTGTATAGCGTTTTCGTCTGCCGATATTGAAAAAAAATGTAAGTACGGAAATATTTGAGGCAATATGTGGCAATATTATATGTCTGCCTGTACAACGATCTCCTCGAACGAGTCCGACGGATTTTAATTAAACTTGGCATGGTGATAGCTTTATCCTAGGTCAACATTATAGAATACCTTTCGTCCCGGGACACTAAAGAGGAGTAAGTCCACAGGAATATACCTAGGTGCGGGAAAACTTTTACTCATAAATGAAAATAGTATTCAACATCGAATAGATCATGGCTGTAACTGAAAACATAAGGATAATCAGTTCTGTTCTATTTAATGCCGGTCCAGACGCAATTATTCATACATCAATAGACAAAATGGTCGGATATTATAATGGGCAGTGGCTCAAGCACAATCTTTTACATAGCGTTTCGGTAACGATAGCGTCGTCCATCCCTCTCATACCACAGATGTTATGAATAAGTATGAAAGTGACAGCATGTTTTTCTATGACGTTACGACAATATTAGTAGTTCCTGCTTACCCCACTGTATTGTAATTAGCTACGTCCCATTTCTTCGGCACGGCCCAGGACATCTGGGTAATCGGAGGATGATTGATGAACCGGGCCGCGCTCGGCTCCGTAACCCATCCCGATGATATATTCTTGCTAGTTAATTTGTACAATCGACTGAATTCCGCTCCACTGGTCCTATTATCGGAAATCGTTTCTACTTATATAAACGCTATTCACTAAATTGTTTGGGAAAAATCTTGTTTATTTTCAAGTATGAGTTAATTGTTATAGCTAGTAAAATGATACAGATCTTTTTAATTGATTTCATTAGGGTAATAGATTAACTAAAAGGTTAATGCGCTGTCTTTGACAGTGTTTAATGTTTTCTGGTACGTATTAAAACATCTAACGTTAAAATTGTTAATTGTTGAAACCAAGTTCCCTCCTCCCTCCTTGGCTCCATGTTACACACTCAAACTGATATTAAAACTACGGCCAAGTATTAGATCTTCATTATTATAATCGGCCTACTTTCAGACTGAAATACCTTCCTGCTCAAAAAGACACACAACAAAACAACACGGTAAAGTTTTTCACAATCGCATCGGACAAATTAAAATGTATAAATCTGCTACGAAATGCTACGGACGTAGCGCTATCACTGATAATCGACTGAATAATACGCGCTACGGCGTAGCGGCATAGACAAACACCAGGTCGTGCGATTTACACACCAACTTGATCCCCACTTAGCGACAGTGTTTATGGCACTTGACAACAGGAGAACCGTGACCAACGCCGGGCTACACTCACACTACACCATGCTATATAAGATGTAACAAAAATCGTGTAAAATATTTTTGCCGATGAATCAGTAAGTTATATATATAACGTTGATGTATAAAATAATTTTGTAAATTATGCTTTTTCTTTTTTTTAAACAAGGCGACCTAGTAGTGTTTGGGCTCATTACAGAGTGTAATTTTTAGTATGCCTAATATTTTTTTTAATGTTATATTTTTAGCCTACTGTTAACCCTGCTGAAATATTTTACACTATTTTGGCTACACCTTTTATATCTCAAGGATATATAAGATCGCGACTGTCATTCAAGAAGGATGGGTCGGAGGCATTCAGAATAGCTATATAAACCACCCACCACCAAAAATTACCCACACGTAGAAGCATGGTCCTTGCTTATGTGTAACATTCGCACACAGACTGACCTCAAGTCTAAGCAGAGCCCTAAGAATGTGATGAGGACCTATTTAAACCGACTGATCGGGTGATGTAATGCGTCCATAAAGCCGTTTTCGCTAACGCCCTGCTCTGAAATGCAGGTATATAAATTATACTATTATATTAATTAACTTAATCGGCATTTGATGCTGTGAACATTCATACTAAGCCCCCCCGCCGGGGTCAATACCACATTTTAAGTATGGGTCAAAACCAACAAAGCAAGTTTCGTACGTACTTTATCTGAAATTGACTACAGTACATAACAGCACAGTAGGTATTCTCGTAGTTTCAAAAACATTATATCGCAGCATTCACTGCAGGCAGCGCACATAAAGATAAGAGACAATATTGTTCTTTTGGAACAAAATTATTTTTGGTCAAAATTGCTTTCGCCAAAAAGATTAAATTTTCTTTTGTTTTCTGTTTACATTAGCAGTCTCCGTATACTAATGTCATTCTTATGCAGTTATTTCAATACCCTAAATACTTTGGTGAAGCAAGAGGACAGATTTAAATATTACCTTCAGCTTTGAATATGTGTATTTTTTATACATGAAAAGTTTTGTAAGAACTGTATCCTAAATATTTATATGAATTGAAAATAGCTGCATAGGAAGGTACACCTTCGAGGCGCGAGGCCCTTCGGACCGCGAGGCCGGGGTCGGCCAGGGGTGGCCCACGGCCTTACGGCTCCACTGTTGCTAACGATACCTACTTAATTTTTGGTAGCTTTATCTTATCAAAACACAACAACAAAACAGTTAACCGAGCCTATTTATCTTCACAAACATAAGCGATGGGAACGAAAAAACTTTTATAAAATTTGCACAAGTAGGTAGCGCGCTTATATATTTTGCCTCTTTTAGGAGTCGCGGTCGCGAGAAGTTCGGAGAGCTTAATAATTATCTTATTTACGAAGCACGTGGGCCTCACTTGCTCCTCTTCCTAATTTATCCCAGCGAGCGATTTGAGCGAGATGTATCGATCTGTTGACAACTTGACACGCTTTGTTCAATCACTGTCGCATAATTACAGCGAAGTTATCTGCCGATCGCGAAGCGTCAGTTTGCCAAAGTTAAAAGCTTTTTGTTCTCTCACAAAATCGGAAAACCCTTTAATGTTCTACAATTTAAATTTTAAAACCGGCCGCGAGAGACGTCAAAGAATTTCGCTATTAACTCATTCTGTTACCGATTGAAGCGGTATTTAAATAACGTAATTTAAATTAATAGTATTTATATCTGATCTATAAGTAATGCTTCAATCAACTATCAAGTCGCTCCTCGGGAAATGAAAGGCTAACTTTATATTACTTAGTAATTCGAATATTTCGAGAGGATTAAACCAAGTGCCTGGCAAATAATTCAGATTTTAAAGCTTTTAATTCAAAAGTAATGAAGATTATACAGAGTGTAAGGGCCATGATAACGAGAACTTAGGGTAAAGGTTACATCAAGCTTACAAATGTTGTAATTTTTAGCGCAATGTATCGTAAGCCACGCGTTTACAACATAACGCTCCGCGCGATACACAACGCGTGCGAGTACCGAGCGCGCTCAAGCATATCGAGTTTTAATTTACATTGCAGTTTTAGATCTAAATTAGTAATTATGGTTTTTATTTATATTAATATTGAGATAGACTTCTATTATGAATTCAAGCTAAATAATGTAAAAAGAACTGAAAAAAAATGCCTTAAATGAATGAATAGATCGACGGAAATTATAACTCTGGGGGTTCAGAATCATGAGTTAAATCCGCGGTATCAGTTTTCGTAACTAATTAACTTACACCTTGTATAAATACCCAAGTCCGATGCCAGGAATTGACGCGTGACTACTAGACTATACTTATTAAATAAAGTATACCTAACTCTTTTTAGGCTCTTTAATTATGTACCTACCCGCCTATCGAGTTTGCGGTTCGAGTCGAAATGTAGTTTGCGTAGCGACACGTATACCGCTTTTACAGTCCCGGGGGCATCTCACGTCAATATTTATTGAAAAATAATTTTATTTCCAAATACAATAACCAATAAAACATATTTGATCAGACAATTTCGGAATGAATGTTAAATATTATGTAGGTATACATAACATATTCAGCCGGTCAATTTATAGTCTACAAGGGTTATTATCTATCATTCCGATAATATTCGCATATTATTCGTGGCAGATAGTGTCTGGCTGAGGCAGGCGTGAATCTTGTATTTTCATCAATTCGTCTCCGTTGATCAAACCGTGTTTTGTGGACGCTCTCATTAAGCCTTATGGAGAGATTTGTTGGGGTCACTTCGGTACCTGCATGGACACAAGTCTTCTAAATCTATTCCCGTTGACTCTACCGTAGAGAACAAGTCCAAAGCGACGGGGGATCCTAGATATGATACATAATATAAATAATAATACTAGCCCTTTTAATGTCCCAATGTTGGGAACGAGCCTTCCATCAATGCGAGGGAGATTAGGCTATAGTCAACCATGCTGGCCCAGTGCGGGTTGGCGGACTTCACACGTCTTTAAAGGTATTCGCTCAGATATGCAGGCTTTCTCACGATGTTTTCCTTTACCCGTTTAGCAAGTGATAATCATATGGTTGAAAATTGGATTCGCACACGAAATCCTGAAAACTCAAAGGTGCAATCGGGGTTTAAACCTGCGATCCTCGTTACCGAGGCAAGCGTTCTACCAACTTGGATGGCACTGCTAGAATTATCTAGCAGAGGCAGTCAATTTGGTAGATAACATATACGTAATTTTATGTATGGAATATTCTTTAATACTATATTCGGAGATAACCATGGAATACTTTCATGACCCACATAACCAACTATAGCTATACCTTCCAATCGAAATATGTCAAACATGCGTCCGAGAAGTTTTATTTCGCGAGGAGTCACACGTCTGCGAGATTGCGAGGATATTATGCGAATTTCGTAAATGTGTGTCGCGTCGGTATGAAACGGCTTTTCGGGGAGAAAATTGTTTTCAATTGTTTTCTTTTATAGCTCCCAGAGGCAGAGCTGTGTGAAGCACGAGCGAGTGATACATACCGATGCTACAATTTCATCTCAAGTGCGCGCCCAACTTATAGCATAAATGGTGATACATTTTCGACAGAATTAGCAAATAAGGAGTAACAAATAGCAATGTAAACGTTATAAGCGGTACTTTGGAAGTTATTGCTAGGTACTTACCTGTCTATGTCTTGTCTGTATGCGTGTGTGTTGTAAAATAAATAAGTACCTGATGTAACAATTATTTTTCTGGACATCAATAACAAAACCAATGTTTATGTAATGTAAATTTAAAGTAAACTGACTGCTTAAATAAAGCAATAAAGTTCAAGAAAAACCAACGTTATTTCGGCCCGAAAACATGTTATACACACAACTTTATGCTAAATATTCAATAACATCGAAGAATAACATCGTAGGGGTTATTTTAATGAAACAACATAGTTTTTATACTTGGCTGTATCAAAATAAGTTTAACAACACGGCCCAGTTGGCCAAATGAATAAGGAATGGTCTACATCTATAAAATATTCTAAGTAGATCTAATAATTTGTATTTAAACCGACGATAAAACAGAGTAGGTTATCAATTCGACACGTATTTTTTTAATTGATTGGATTTTTGTAAACACAACAAAAAAATATGCCTCTGATTGTACTCATAACTTCAAGAAGTGCAATGCCTCCGAGCCACATTATTGGGAATAGCCCCCTTTATCTATCACACACTTTTTATTACGGCTTCGCGTGATCTGGTATCGGCCACTGATGCCAATTTCTTTTATAATCAGAAATGCATTCGTTTCTATTAAGCCATTGTTAAGCGGTGATGTCGCGTGCCAGATGCCGCTTTGGCCCGGAAAACACTTTTTTTTGTTACAGTAAGTAAGTAATATAATAGGTATGACTTAGTACACAATTTCCCAATGGATATACAGAATGTATCACCGCCTACCTAGTGTTTCATTTATTTTATTATTAATGTATTCAATATAGTTGGATAATTAGGAATACATCCAACCAGTCTGGGTATTTCCAACTACTATGATTCAAAATATTCAAATACTGAAATTAATTATTTGACCGACTTCATTCGGAAAATGAACCCTCGACATGCCGAGACCTACTTTTATTTCTGTGGTCGCAAACCGGTGGCTCAAAGTTTAAATTCAACTTTAAAATTTTAATACGACGATATAGACTATTTACGTAAGTACAAAATATTCCTTCATTAGTGAAGTCCCTATAGGTACCTAAGTAACAGCAGCTTTAATTACTGTCCTAATTTTAAATCAAGTAGGTTCTACGGGTTATACATCCCATAATTAATATTAAGTATGTTCTTACTTATTAGTAAATATACCTACTCATAACATAGGCAGTTATGTAATATTGTACAAGTTAACTAGGTTTAATTACCTAATTAAGGAATATTTATGTAGGTAGGTACCTACCTACCTACATAAATATTTCAAGGTTTATTCCCAGGTGTTCCTTTCTTACTAGCCTCGCAATAATGTAATTCTATACAGGAAGCCCTCTATAAAGCAAACGTAAAATAAGAAAACACTTTTACGATCTCAGCCTCTTGAGTGATTCGAGGAAAAACATGATTTATTTAAAAAGAATATTAAATTTTAAAAAGCCGGTAGAGAAAGGGTAAAATCTAATAATATTATAAAGAGCTAAATATGTTTCTTAGTTTTAATGTAGGAGGTCAGGAGGTAATCTTCGGCTGAGCTGTTCTAATTCAAAGAATTATTTCATTAATAGGATTCGACTACATTATACCTGAGTGCTATAGGCTATGTCTACTCGAGGGGACGCGGGCAGAAGCTAGGTTTATATAAATATGTATAGAGATAAACCTACCTAATCTCTACCTACCTACCTAATCTCATTCATGTAAAATACTTACCTCCTTATGTATCATGTCAAACTATAAGTACTTATATGAAGATCAGTACCAGCATACGTAGCACAAAAGTACCCACTAAAGTTTCTACCTTCCCATATTAGTCCCGTCACATCCTAAATTATGTGCAAAGTTAGAAAATGTCGAACACTTATATTGCCATAGATGTGCAAAGTTGTTCGGCTAGACCGCATACAAAGCGGGAGAATCCGAATTCGCATCTGTAACGTCGTGGACAGGCCTCGGGAGAGTCGTCTGAATAAACTTAAATGATGCGTCACTTAAAGTTGAGTGGAGATCAGGGCCCAAAGTCTGCTAACACAACCGATTTATAATCGAACAGCAACCGCATAGTAACTGTCACTTTTGACAGATATTACACGCCATTTCCATATCGTCATGTCACATCCATTATTTTATTTATAATGTGTATTACTTGACATTGGCAAGATATCACCAAGATGTGGGTGAGGGCATATTCATATCCATTTTATTTCATCGCATTTCATTTCATAAATAAAGAAGAAAGAAGAAGACAGATATTGTATGACATATCTGTAAAAAGTGACAGTTACTATGCGGTTGCTGTTCGATTATGAATCGATTGTGTTAGCAGACTTGGGGCCAGAATCGATTGTGTTAGCAGACTTGGGGCCAGAATCGATTGTGTTAGCAGACTTGGGGCCAGGAACTGGAGGTAGGATTAATCAATTCTTTAGCAATTAGCAGAATGACTATGATGGTCCGCATGACACAGTTTACTCCAACAGGTACACTAAGTACATTTTGTTGTGAATTATCTCGTAACTATTTAGTACGAGTAGGTACTTACTAACAATAAAATCGAATACCTAACGTCCTTCGGACACAAAAAAACTTGTCAAAAATCGCAGGTTGTTGCGGCTTTAATCTTTCAAGTCGAGACACAACAATGAAGTAAGCATTCATTTGTCCCTTGCGATTAGCAACCACTTTTCTATTTACCAAAGTGTCTTCAACTCATTTGAGTTAATTATTTTAAGTTACTGCTCATTTTACTGTAATTCAATTGAGATTCGGTTTGTATTTTTTTAATATTTGCTACTAGTTACGCCATCTCCCGAGATTAAGTAAAATTAAAAGGGGAGGCACCTAAACTGAACCCTGATGAACCTAGTAGTTCTTCAGTTTTTCTTCACACTTCAAAGTATTTAATTTACAAACAAAGGTGTATAGGTAATTATTTATAATATTATTTGGACTAGAAAATATTTTGTTGACATTAGTAAAGGAAAACATTACTTATAGGTATACTTTTTTTATAATTTCAGTAGCTGTACACACCAAATTTATTGATTTTACTCCCTTGAACTGCGCATGTTTTAATGTCGAGGTGTGGAGTTAGAAATAAAAGTCTGTGATACTGCTTCATATAAGTTTTTATGTATTACTAGTAATCCGCTTCCATAGTCAAGCTCAGTAAACTAATTTATTTCATGATAACTGATGACGTGCAACCTATAAAAACATGGGCAACACCCAAACCAACGAGAAACAATCCAAGACTGGAAAATCACCTGCGAAAAGTAAACATTTCATTAGAAACTTGAATAGGAAATCTTCGACTAGGGAGAGCAAGAAACATGGTAGGAAAAAGATCGACGCGAAGCGAGACGCAATCAGCAGAGAGTTCGATAAAACGCCAGATTCAGATAACAACGAGCCGATCGAAACGTCGGATAACGATACGGTCGAGTGCGTGTTCAAAACATCGCCGCGGGTGGGGGCGGCGGAGCCGAGCGTGCAGTCAGAGGTAACGGTGACCAGGTGCGAGGCGCGCGCCCAGCCGCGGTCACCGACCCGCGACCAGTTGTGCGTCGAGCCGCCGCCGCCGGCGCTCTCGCCCGCCGACGACTCCACCTCGGAGTCAGTGTTCACGGACCCGCTCACGCCGCTCGCCGTCGAGCTGAACCAGTGCTACTACTCCGCCGAGAGCGACAGCGCGCACGAGGACCTGCCGCGCACGCTCACGCCCTCGCTCGCGGAAGCGCCCACGCACCCCGACACCATGACTATAGACGTCCCGCACGACGATGCCGCCTCCTCGCTCTCCACCGACGACATGGAAAAAGAAGAAAAAGCTGACGTTTTCGATGACAGTTGTGACAAAGGCGAGAATGAAAAGGTTATGGGCGGTGTATTTTCGGGGTTGTGCGGCACCGACAGGAGCCTGCAACGGAGCGCCCACGAGTGCGGCCATGATTTCCGTGATAACCGGGTGAAGGCTTGTCAGGGACAGACGTCGTTCACGGTATCCAAACATCGGAAAGTCGAGCTGCCTCCGGTCACTTGCGAACCGTCTCTAACTTTGCTGGATAACGGTCAGTTTTCTGTTAAGGCATTCGATTCATTTATGAAGGTGCATATAAAGGCATATTTGATTGTGTTTACAAATAGGCCTGTCTATAAGCAATGCACTTTACCTACTACGGTAGTTCAGTTACACATGGATGCGCTCGAACAGACATTTGTGACACCCTAACAATCTACACTCCATCGATTTCATTTATCTTTACTGTGCAAACACGAGAGAATACCGATAAAGTATGACCGTTATATTATATCTATTTGTCAGTTCCTTATCTAAAATCCACAAATCAATCAATTGGTAGTATCGCAACTGCTGTATCCAATCCCTATCACAGACCAATGAGAGAGTACTACGTCTATCCCTATGTACCTGCTCGCGTCGATGATATTTCTAAAGGCTAGCCTTAAGGTACTTGTTGCTGACATACATTACTTACCGACTCACTTCTTACAATGGTCAACCAAACCTGTTTGTTGATGTTTTTCAGCATTGTGTCTGTAGTAGTAGTTGTGATCATCAATTATCACCTTTAACACCAAGTATTAAGGTCGATGCAGTGCGCAAATGTAAAATAAACATCTACATCACAAAACCACCTTACACAAGAAACAATTTACTGCTTGTAATGGTTCATGATTACCTTAACACCTTGAGTGCGTAGCCATTTTCAGAGGACTTTCAGCCAGTGCGTTAGAGACCTATTCGACCTCATAACCGAGCTTCACTGTAGTGCGTATGAGACCTAATCCATCTCCTAAAATAAGATACTTTAAAAAAACTCATATCTTTATCAAAAAATAAGTTACAATCTATGTTCTTTCTGTAAATAATAGAGAATTAACTGTTCTATCTCAAGTTTGCTACGCATGGGGATATGAAAAGTGGGTTATGAGATATAACGAAAAAAAAATTAGGTATCCATTGAATCTCGCATCGCAAGTAAAGATAGATCCGTTTGGGTTGTGACTAGTGATGGGATTAAAATAAAACCCCAGTTATCGATAGCTAAACTTTTTATGAAGTATTCATTTAAACATAGTAATATTGATTTCTTGTATTTACGCGAACACTACACATTGAAATAAAACTAATCTTATGGATTTTATCGTGTTTATTATTTGTTTTTTACGTTCCCGTCGTTTCGGCTGTTTTACAGCAACCATGGCCACGGGAGGACTGACCATGGTGACTGTCCTTCCGTGAATGATGAATTATGATAATCCATAAAATTAGTTTTATTTCAATAAACATAGTGACCTAAAATATATTTAAGAAAAATGTTCATCATTGAACCACATTTGTTGATCGCATTGCACACATAGTGTATTTATTCGTTTGGCTGTTTTGGATGCATCTGTGCTACTAAATGTAAGCCGTAATTTACTGTGACAGCCTGTGCAACGACTTTTTTTGCTACCACGCTGACAAAATATAAGAGCGTATTTTTTTTACATGGAGTGCGCAGGTACACATTATCGACATTTGAACAACACTGAGCGCGAGCTAACGGCGCCCGCGCCGCCCGCGCTCCGCTCCTTGCGTCTATGACGCCTGTGTTTTAGGAGGTCCGAAAGATCTCTTCACGCAACAGATGTATATTATTACAACTCAGTGCGTTAGAGACCTCATCCATCTCCTATTTTTTTTATTACATTATTGAATCAAACTCGCAGCGGGAAGTAGGTATGTATATTTGTCTCTGTCAAACACATAGAAATAAAGAAGTTACGACCTCCCGCACAGAGGTGGAGAACACGATTTTCGGCGCCGCACCAGCTGAAAGTCACGTTAGAGTTCTTTTAGACCTCCTAACGCAGTCAACGTGTTAATGCTGTATACGTATAATAACATGCGTAATTTTATGGTTGCTGGTACTTTTGTATTATGGAATAATTATATTATGACTTTTAACTACTTTTAGTCGCTCAGAAAGTAGATTAGAATCAGCATAACATCACGTGTTTATAGTGCCTAAAATACGGCTATATTTTTTTATTTGATGTCAACATTCAGCAGCTCCAATTAACGCAGGCTCTCTACACATCCTGTGACCCACATAGCAAAATAACTCCACATCACATGACAAATGTACGCATCAAGCTGCAACACACAGCTGCCACTTTACTATAAATTTGCGAAATTAACAAAACGCACCTGTCACGTTAACTTGAAATTGATGGTCATCAAAATGTTGTTTGTATGCGTTTTACTTAAAATATACGACAAACAAACATATATATCTGTCATTACTGACAGCCTAATTAGTGACCGTGCTTTCCGTGCCGAGGGTCCCGGGTTCGAATCCTGGTGGGGACAAACTTTGTGCGATGAGCACAAAAGTTTGTACCCAAGTCATGGATGTTTAATATCTATATAAGTAATATATACTGGGTACGCCCCCAGTCCATTGTACGGTACCCATAATACAAGCGTTGCTTAGTGTGGGACCGTATAGTTGGTGTGTTCGTCTGGCGATATTAAAAGCATGAGATAGAGATTAAGAACCATATTGTATGGTGTCTGTTAAGTGAGATGATAGAATGAGACACAGAATTAAAAGAGGCTTTGCCGCAAAGCGAGCCTATAATGATATAAAAGCAGAAGGATATTAATCCTCATCTTATTTTAGCACACAGCTGATCTTAGATCTTTCGACTGAACTCAGTGATGACGTGCAATAGTAATTAATCTCCCCGTTTCATAATAGGTTCCTTTACAGTTGTTTTAGAGAAAGACCGCCGTCATTCAAGCGTCAGCGATTCATCGATGTCCGAGTCCAACGTCCTGAGGAAGGTCGCATCTTTAACCCTCGACAAACTCACGGAATCCAGGGTGGTACGGCCCAAATTCGTTCCTGATAAACTGGACTTCAAGCTGTATGAAAAGTTTGAAGGTGGGTCCACTAGATTCTCTTCTCTATTTAAATACTCACAAAGGTCATATACTCCTTTGTTTATGCTTATGGCCGTACCTCCTCGAGGCAGCCTAGTATCTATGTATGCGTAAGCGTAAGTAGAGTGTGGAGCCCACTAATTATCATTCGAAATGCCTACATACTTTCATTGCAGTCGTAGGCTACAATGAAAGGAACATACAATATTTTTTGGGTGCGTAAGGTACCTATTCCATCCCCCCTCACATTAGTGACCGATCTATGATGATAATATAACACGCGTCGCAGGAAGCCCGTGGATACGGGTGGCAGTGGATCGTGATGGTGGGAGTTATACTAAGAGGAGGCCTTTGTCCAGCAGTAGACGTTATTCGGCCGATGGATAAAGGGAATTGTCTATCTATCAAATCTCGATAAGATTTTGACGGTCACGTCAATGTAAGACTGTATGTATAGGTAATTTATCTATTGTGTCCTTTGATAACAACCCGGTATCTTTGCACTATCCAATCAGTAAAGGTTGAGACCCAAAAACACAAACGCAATCTATCTATATTTATTACGGCGCTACAGGTGAATGAACACAGTGATAAGCATGTTATCTTTTATTAACAAATAGCCTATAATTTCTTATCACCATAATGACTAGCCACAGTTTTAAGATAGTATCCATCACGGACTAGTGCATACGTGACTTCAAGACCTGATAGGCACGTACCATGCAACTTTCAACGAATCGTGTGAACTTTACCAACTCCTCAGTGTCTCAGTTCAACTATGTTAAGTTTCTTAGTCAATTCCGTTCAAATACAAAACGTATTCAAGACATTGGGACTATTCTACATTTATATAATGAAGGATTACCCTCGCTGTGTGCTCAAACCTCGTCTAAAATAAGATTAAGGCGTGCCATATCAAGGGTGTTTAATAACAAACGTGCTATAGTGTTATATGTGCCACCGAAAACGTTAAATGTGATGTTTCAAAAGAAATTGCCGTGGTATCGTTACGTGTTAATAACATTGAATATAGAGCAGCCAAAGATTCGAGTTGTGCTTGAGTGCGATATAAAAATGGCTGTAATTACGAGCGAACTTTACGTTGAAACGGGAACAACAATATTTTACGTGATTAACATGAAGAATGTCCGTTTGCCGTTTAAAGGGAAATTATACAAAAGTAAGTTCTGTACACAAGCAAATAAATACAGGATTTTATGAATTATATGGCATTCATCAATACGGGATCACAAGAACCCTTATTTAAAATTATAAACAACTTCATGTACTTGGATATACGAAAAACTGAGCTTATTTTATCGTGGTTATTACTTACTAGTTTTATCCCTGACTTGGTCTACGAGGATTTCAGATAAAAGTACTAGCTTATGATTAATAGCCCGGTAGCCTCCGGGTTATTAATCATAAGCTATTGATCTATTTGCATTGTACGTAAAGGTACTTAAGCACTAATTATAACTTATATAATCAAGGTAGGAACTATACCTACTTAGATACCTAACATTTACCTGTCAACATTTAGTATGTGTAGGTGAGGTGTGTTTTTTTTCGCTTTAGAAAACTCAAATCTCGAAAAGTGACCCTGCCACACTATCAATGAGGCTCAGAATACATATGCCAGTAAACAGTATGCGAGTGCTCGCGTGCTATAAACTGGCACTTCATGTTAATTGATAATGTGATACACATGCCAGCTGCACGCAGTACGTAATGAAACCCCTTTGCATTTGCCACTGGTGTACTTGTGTCCCACCTTCTATAGTTAAATTAAACTACTGTAAAATCTACAGATTTTGTATATATTTGACCGTAGTAAAATTTTACTGTGATGGTGCACTCTGCCCTAAGTTGAGTGAAAAGAATGAATTATATCTCTTCATTCATAACATATGTCATTCATTTGTTTATACTGTCTGTCAAAAAAAGAAAATAACATGATCATGGTTGCCTTTTGGTGCGTTATATTTTTTGTATTTTTATTGTAGTTCTTCAAACACAGTTTTATACAATAAAGTATTCTATATTTCAGGTCAAATGCTTCTGAACTGGTTCATCTCATCAATAGCGGAAAACAGTCACTTGAAAAGTTTGTTAAGTGCTCAAGATCTGAGGAACCTTGGGATTCAGTACTGCACGGATTTGTTGGCCGCTGGCGTGCTCAGACAAATTTGTGATAAAGATGCACCTACAGAAAATATATTCAAGGTATGTTTATGTTAAAGCACACGAACTTATATTCGTATAAAACTGGCCTAGTTAGGTACCTAACTAATGCTTTTTAATCATAAACATGATATACTTATGTACCTATCATTCTTGCGGTTAGAACATAAATAAAACGCCAATTTCATGGAATTTCCGTCAGTTCTAGAGATTACAATCTATATGTTATCTATGCTTCTATTCTATTACAAAGAGAAAAAGTTTGTGACTTGTGAGTTTGGATGTAGGAGGTAATTTTCGAAACTAATAATGCAAGTCTGAAAATCTTTCAATTATTAAAATTTATATTATCCCTGAGTGCTATAGGATATGTTTCATTGGGTTCCTATGGGTATAGCCAAGGGTAGAAGCTAGTTATTATGTGCAGTTTACCCGTATTACTATGCTAATCTCCAATCTCTAGAACCACTGGATGATTATGTGGGAGCGTTCAATATTATCATTAATTTAAATGAAATTTTCCCTATTGTTTATACACTTTCAACAAATATATTAAAAGTTACGACAATAAAGTAATCACTTGGTTCTTAAATGTTATAATAGTTCTAACGATAGGGCTTTATGTGGGTAGGGGACCATAAAAGACGGCTAAATCACATCAATGCAGTTGAGTCACAGGCAAAAGTTAGTTTACATTATAAGGTTAATTATGTACCCACCTACTGATTCTTTGTTGCTTTATTTTTATAATAATTGTTACTGTATTATTACAGTAGAAGAGTTGTATTCAAGGCCATGGTCAGGGGTGGATTAGGGGTTCGAACCCCCCTTGAAATGCCCTATCCAATGCACTGTTTTATATATAGGCACTTACTATGATAATTTATCTCTTGTTGTTACTTATTGTCTCTGGTCTAGACTTTGACACCCCTCCTAATGTGAATTCCTGCCCTGATCCAAAGCTTAACCCCCAAGTACATGAAGCCTGGAATTAGGCTTCATGTCCTTGGTTGTATAAATAGTGAGAAGTCCCAGATCTTTGGAAAGATTATATAATTACCGAATAATTTCATTTATTAGTAAGTACACCTATTACATATAGAATTTTTATCTCAAAGGTTACCAGGCTAAAGTTGTATGATAAATTTATATTTTTGGTTGGGTGTGACATCATCTCTCCATATCTGTAGTGTCAATGGCATGCACCAAACTGATATTTTGTTCCGCATTTGTCATTTTCTCTGTGATTGGGGTGCTTGAAACATTTTTATTTAATTAAATAATTATTTTCATATTATTTGTAGCCAAGTTTGATGTACTACTGGGCTCATATGGAGGTGCCAGCATCACAACCAGTGACACCCGGCAGACTGCACACATCGGTATGGCCACCTGACAAGGACACAATCCCATACATGACTCAAGATAACTGTCGGGACACAGAGAATAATAAGTTCTTCAGCCAGAATAACAATGAGGAGATAAGTGACATTGATGAAGCGAAAGTTGTAATATCTCAATTAAAAAGAAAACTCCAGGAACTAGAATATCAATTAGAAAAACAAAGAATAAATACTCAAATTGAAACACTGAACAAGAACATTGATAAGCAACTGGAAGCCATTAATGAATACAATTCAATTAAAAATAAAAGTGAATCAATAAGCAAGGATGTACAGTCTTCTATATTTGCCAATGAACTTAATAAACTATCAAATAAACCTGTGATAAACATACCTGAATATGACCATCTAAGAACAAATGTAAATAATGATAAATTAAAATTAGATTTAAGTACTTTAGATAATAAAAAAGAGATGGCTATTAAAGATATTGAAAGTAAACCTGAAACAAGATCTGAGAAAATAGTAAATTATTGTAAGCTAAATAAAAGTAGGGATTGTAATAAAAGTTTTAGAAAAGATGGTTTATCTGAACAGAAAGAGGATGTTATTGAAGATGAAAAAAGAACTGTCAAACAGCCTCTTAGTTCTGACCGCACAAGTGTTTGCTCATCTGATGCCTCATTTCTCAGTACATATGCTTCATCTGATTTAATACTAAATAATACTGAGAGTTCCTCAGATTTTATTAAAAATAATGACATAGGTTTGTATGCAAATATTGAATTAAATAAAGAAGTATCATGTGAAACTAGTTGGTCTTCATTGGAGTTGACAAGTAATACTTCTGTGAATCCAGCATCAAAGACTGAATCAGAAGAGAAAGCAACGCTAAACAGAAGACTTTCAGATGAACATGTTTCTATTGAAACTGGGACAGGGACAGAATCACCGACAGCAAAAGATCTGTTATCTCTTGAACAAGTCACGTTAGCTAGTCAAACAACACCATGTCCTCCACCGCCAATGCCTGGAATGCCACCCCCTCCACCACCTATGCCCGGAACGCCTTCAATGCCAGATACTGATTCATATCGCCATATGATTGACACAAGTCTATCTATATCTACATTTACAAATCTTGAAAGAGAATTGGGGGTTCCTCCAATATTGGAAAACCGTTCACAGATGAGCCCAAAGCCGTTGTCTCCAGTTTTAGAACCTGGACCTCCTCCACCTCCAATGCCTGAAATAATCCCTTCGCCTACGTCAAAAACTGGAATGGGCCCGCCTCCACCTCCGATGCCTGAAATGGAACCCATTCCATCCCCAATACCAAGTATAGGGCCTCCGCCTCCGCCTATGCCTGAAATGGAACCCATACCAACCCAGGTATTAAGTATGGGCCCTCCGCCTCCTCTTATGCCTGGCCCGCCCCTAACGCCTATGACTGGAATGGTTCCTCCGCCACCACCTATGCCTGGAATGGGTCCTCCGCCACCACCTATGCCTGGAATGGGTCCTCCACCACCACCTATGCCAGGCATGGGTCCTCCACCACCTCCTATGCCTGGAATGGGTCCCCCACCACCACCAATTCCTGGAATTGGTCCGCCACCACCTCCAATGCCAGGAATGTGTCCGCCACCTCCTCCCATGCCTGGTATGAGTCCATTGCCCCCACCACCTCCATTACCAGGGATGGGCCCACCGCCTCCCCCGAATATGCCCGGATTGGGCCCACCGCCGCCACCGCCATCTAGTGGCCCCGTGCCGTTTCCAGCACCCCCTGTGGGGGGATGGAATATGCAAAGAGCAAGTAAGTAACCAATCAGCCTAACTAAGTGTGACCCAGTTTTTGTTTCAAGATGTCTAATGATTCTATGACTTTTTTCATATTTAGTTTATTTTCTGCCCTTTCACAGCTTTACGCAAGACCCCAGTGAAACCAGCAGCACCCATGAAACCTTTATATTGGACTCGAATATTGGCTGCCCCTCCTCCACCGACCAGCCAGGGGGAGTCACTTACAGGAGGCTTAAAACCTCTCTGGTTGGAAATAGAAGAAACAAAACTAGATAATATTGACGAATTTACGGATTTATTCTCTCGACAAGTAGTGAAAGCTCCCGTCAAGAAGAAAGTTGAAGTCAAAACGAAGATCCAGCCCGTCAAAATTCTAGATAGCAAGAGATCACAGAATGTCGGCATACTTGCACAAAGCTTACACGTCGAATTCTCAGAGATTGAGAACGCTATATACAATTTTGATACGTCAGTTGTTAGTTTAGAAGCGTTGCAACAGATTTATGAGTTGGTAAGTAGGTATTTTGAAATCCAATGAGCTCTTTTGATCCTAGAACTTGATCCTTATTATTGAAATTACCGGATGATGATGTATACATTTTGTGACAAACTAGTGGTGTGTTTTTTAAATTAAATCAATTCCCTCGGGTTTTTATTTATGAAATCGAATGATTGCAGTTTTAGTGTTAATGAATATCGGCTTCGTGACTGCTTTAAGCATTTATCGCTACGCTCACTTAAAAAAAGAATCATTGTATAAAGGAAAAGGAAATAATAGAAAAGACAAAATGTCGCAGTAGTCGTGCTCACTCGCACTGAAACCTGTAAAAGCCCGTTAGTGAGCAATACTGCATCTTTGTCACACGTTTTATGATTCAGGCTGCGGCGACATTCGCGTCACTTACTGTATCGCTTTGTCTAAATCTCATTCTCCCTCTATGCCAATGTTCAAGTATGAGATAGACATAGGGTCGTTTACTAGAATAGGTGCTCTTCGCTAAAATGGTTGCTCACCCTAATTTTATTTCTTCAGCGCGCCACCGAAGAGGAACTATCGATGATAAAAGACCACTTGTCACGTAAGCCCGAGATCCCTTTGGACAGGCCCGAGGCATTCCTCCACGACTTATCTGGTATACCGAACTTTGCCGAACGAATATCATGTTTCATGTTCCAAGCGGACTTCGAAGACTCAATCAGCACAACGATGCACAAATTAGATAATTTGAAACATACTTGCGAGGTGAGTTAATCTATTCATTTATCAACCGAACCCTTAGTCGGCTTTCTGTGACACGTGTGTTGCTGTTGGTCCACTTTGTGGTAGGTAGGCCGTCCTACACTAGATTACTAATCTAGAACTACTAGACTATGCTAGTACCTTTCTCCCCCTACAGCAATAAGTGCTGCGCTCTTAAAAATAAATAAAAAGTGCCAGTACTGCCAATGAAGCTACTGCTAACAACTGAGACCATCAGCGTTTCTCCAATTTGCAGACTTTGTAGATTAGATTTTAAAACAGTTCCTTCTTAGCTATTTGTCAATTTCACTTCTTGCCTTGCCTTGAGGCTCAATTAATGGAACCACCAGTAACCTAAGGGGACAGTTGCTGCCTGAACAACTGCCAGTTGTCATGGGCCTATGACTATAAGTTAGTCTATGGTATAGTTTATCTTTTTCACGCGCTGCTTAGGCACGAATTAAGGCACAGACGTTCTTATGGATTTTGTAACGCGTGTCATAGAGGCTTCCGTGTGTACATTGGCATATAAGTTTATATTTTCAGTTTCTTATGACCAGTGAACCTCTGAAGAAGTTGTTTGCCATAATTCTGACGCTCGGCAACTACATGAACGGCGGCAACGGGCAGCGGGGACAGGCCGACGGATTCGGACTCGAAATACTTTCGAAGCTAAAAGATGTGAAGGTAAGTGCGAATAATATGTTTTTTTACCTCCAATTTACTATAATTACCGTAAATTGATCTCTATTCGGTTCCTTAAGAACGCCAGCATTGCATCTTATTAGATTAATTACAAGTTTAAGTGCGAGCCAGACCAAATTCTATATTTCTTTAATGATGTCTGCAATAGTTAGCGTTTGTATCAACCACATGACCCCTTGTTACCAGCAACATGTTCACCGCGTCAATACACAGATGGCGCTGCATGCGTCGTCCAAGAACAAATTACGATTCTCCATACAATCTTGACACGCACTATGAGAGGTTGTCACAACCTTTGGGGTATAGCGGCCGGCCCCACCAGGTGTACCACCCGCGAGGCTCCAAGATCTTCCCCTTGTCGCCGCCAAATATTTTCCCCCAAAATTTCGTCCTTAAGGTGGATTTATTGAGTTTGCTTAAAAAATACGTAAAGCGATACAACACTCCAAAGTTAGTAAAAGTGGCGGTTTTTACAACCTAACAATTTAATAAACCTAACCTAATAAATCGAGACATCCAATGCATAATGCCAATATCGCGAAAAACTAAATTACATCGTAAAGATGTCCAAATTTTTCGTAAAAAAATAAAAACCATTGACCTTTTGAATTTCGTGCCCTGACGTAGCGCTTCACCTTAACCCTTAATAGCCTAGAGTTTCAATTTTGATACCAATCTTTTAAACCGAATGTTCACATTACTATTAGTTTTTTTTATAGGTTGGCTGTACGTATTTTACTGTTGTATAATATTCTTTCCAACGAAATTAAAAAAAAAAACAAATGTCATTATTATTAAACACAGTAACATTAAACACAGTAATATTAAAAATAAATCACTCTCGTAAATCAGGCTACTAAGGGTTAATAGTGTATTTGGATGTGTTCGTCGTCAGTCGAAGCAGTCGAACGTGACGCTGCTGCACTTCATCGTGCGCACGTACGTGCAGGCGTGCGGCGGCGCGCTGAGCGCGGCGTGCGCGCGGCCGGCGCCGGAGCCGGGCGACGTGGCGCGCGCCGCCGCGCTCGACTTCGGCGACGTGGCCGCGCACCTCGCCGCGCTCGCCGACCAGCTGCACGGTGAGCTCGCCACCAAACAACTTGCCATCCAATCTGGGCCCCAAGTCTGCTCACGCGAGCGACTCATAATCGAACTGCAACAGCATAGTTGGCTGACGGCCTGATTAGCGCAGTGGTGGTGACTCTGCTTTTGCGCCGAGGGTCCCGGGTTCGAATCCTCGTAGGGACACAAGCTTTGTGTGATGAGCATGAATTTGTACCCGAGTCATGGATGTTTAATATGTATTTAAGTATTATAAACTGAGTTCGCCCTCAGTCCATTGTACGGTACTCATAACACAAGCGTTGCTTAAAGTGGGACCTTATAGTTGGTGTGTTCGTATGGCGATATTTATTTATTTATTATAGTATCTGTCACTTTTGACATATATCCCATACAATATCTGTCAAAGTGACAGTTGCTATGCAGTTGCTGTTCGATTGTGTTATCAGACTTGGAGCCCTGTAGGGTTGCTACAAATGTTAATGTCAAGGGGCAATTTGGCTAGTCATAGACATGGTAGGACCCCCAAAACCTGCCCTACAGAATGGGTATCAAGTTTTGCAGTTCTAAACAGGCTAGTCTACAGGGCCCCAAGTCTGCTAACGCAATCGATTCATAATCGAACTGCAACAGCATAATAACTGTCACTTTTGATATATATCCCATACAATATCTGCAGGCCCTGTAGGGTTGCTACAAAATTTAATGTCAAGAGGCAATTTGGCTAGTCATGGACATGGTAGGAACCCACCACCCACCAACCAGATTGGGTGACAAATTTTGCAGTTCTAAACAGGATAGGCTACATAATGCCTCTTAATAAAGCCAATTTTTCTTGATATATATGCCCCTTACTAATCGTTTTTTATGGGGGGTTTTTTTTCTTTAGGTACCCTTAAAGAAAAACCCAAACCACTATTAGCATTATCATTTATCTGTCATAGATATATAATGTCCTATTCATATTATATTGTAAATGAAACATATGTATTAAGTTCTTATATTTACGCGAATAGATTTTATCGCGTTTATTTTTTGTTTTTATTTCGGGAACGTAAAAACTGTTTCATTCATTTTGTCTATCTTTATATATATTATCTTATATTTAACGCATAGCTAACGCATAATGTAACATACCCTTTACAACCGGATCGAAATGCGACCTCAAGTGAGATCCACCAAGATCCTTGTTCCGACAGTATTTATATGTACTAGTTCAAGATGATACGAAAGTAAAAAAAAATGTTTTTGCTCCTGTGTGTTGCTGTTCGAAGCGGCCAAAAAATACGGTATAAATGTAAGATTAACCACATTGATTAATTATTACTACAGTGTGAATTCCACCCAATATTCTAAGCAGACATCAACTTTGAGAGCTGCTGAATTTTTGACGATAACGGCGTTTGAATATTCGGCCGAATAGTCTACTACTTAAAGTACTGCGAAATTATTACAGTAGTTAACCATATTTATTTTTCAGAATGCAAGGAAAAAATGAAGAAGGTGATCGAAACCGACGCTCGATCGCGGAATCCCGACGAAAGTCCGGCCGACGATGGCAAGACGCGGTTAGACGTGTTCCGAGATAAAATGACCACGTTCCTGAACGCCGCCGATGAGAAACTCAAGACTGAAAACGAAAACTTAGAGGAGTGCCGCACGAAGTTCATAGCGACCGTTAAGTTCTACCAGTACTCGCCGAGGTGCGGCAAGCTGGAAGAATGCGAGCCGAAAGAATTTTTTTCACTGTGGACCCAGTTTTGTAGCGATTTCAAAGATATTTATAAGAAAGAAGAACAAATTGCGATCAAGGAAAAGTAAGTCAACATCGTCAACCCAATCTCATTGGCCGTTTGCCGGTATTTACACAAAACGACTGGCAGATTCCACACATCTTCAAGGCCCCAAGTCTGCTAACACAATCGATTCATAATCGAACAGCAATCGCATAGTAACTGTCACTTTTGACAGATATTGTATGGGATATCTGTCAAAAGTGACAGTTACTATGCGGTTGCTGTTCGATTATGAATCGATTGTGTTAGCAGAGCATGCCCAGGCCTTCATAGAAAAGATATAAACGTCGAAATAATGTACACATGTAAATGTTATGTGTATAGTAAATCACAATTATTTTATTCTTCCAGGTTAAAAGAAGCGAAAAAACTTCAAGACGAACGAAAACCTCTCACGCAGCCCAAAAAAGAGGGCGGTTTGAAGGCACGACTGCAGAAACTATCCAGTACGACTAGAAAATAAAAAATATATATTAATAAAACGCACACAAAGCCTTGCCATTAATATCGGTAGCATTCCAAATATATCATTCCGTTAAGTCCGGGCCACATCTGCGCCTTATTCCGTTAATTAACATAAAATACAAACATGTTATGTCAATTGACGCGCTAATTAACGGTATTAGGCACGAGTATAGCAGGAGCGTAAGCATGAAGTATCGTTAACAAACTTGATCCATGAAGGTTGGTAGTTAATGAGATAAATGGTCCTGGCAGAGAACACCATGCTATCAAGCAGCTGGGTTACCCTAAGTCTATCCACGCTTATGGTTCAGCTACATCTGGGTTAACCTTGGTGTTACTGCCAATATACGCCTTAATGAAGGCACTAAAAATTATCACGTTAAATGCTTGGCTACATTAATTTAGTTCTGTTAATGGCTCTTTATGTTAAATATCATTGGAAATGAAATTAGAAAATTATCTGTTGGCCTCATATGCTTAGCAACTCATTGGTACACAAAGCCACAGGCGTGACCGTAGCATTAGGGTAATCTATCTTCATGTTTTACCATACAGCTTTATTGTTAGCGTGAGAGCACAAGTGATTTCAGAGTCTCACATAGTAAATATAATGGCCTGTATAATACCAATTTAGTTATTCTTATTTATTTTAAGAAGTTTATTAAACCAATATGTGAATAATGTTTATTGTACCTAATAGTTTATATTTATCCTCATACGAAGAAATAATATTATTGTATTGATCCCCCAAATTCATAAAAATAAAATCTGTTTACAAAACATTTTCCAGAAGAAATGTTGGTAATGGGATTTATCTATGAATTTGGGGGACTTTATCGACAATATAAAGTAGGCAGTTATAGCCAAGTTAGACGTAAACTTGGAGCGGCGCAAGTCGATTATGGTGATGCTGTATCCCGCGGGTTCAGACCCACTGCGGACAACACCATGGTTAGGTAGGTATAGACCCTAACATCGATGCCAATCTAACTTATCGAAGCATCGTAAAAGGCCTATAAACTATTTATCTTCTTCATCAAAAGGCCCAAGGGCCATTCTGTATAGCTTTACAAATATGTTTTTTGTACAGTAACAATAATCAATTACCCAATTATACCTGCCCCTAATAATATGTACCTGAGCAGCTGCTTATTATTAATTTGAAATGTTTGTAGTTAGTTATTTATCTACAAAAATGGTGCTGTAACATTATAATTATATCTGTAAATATTATTATTTAAACATTATAAAACTCAAATATTGAATATAGTTTTATTATGTACAATCTAAG
Organism: Pheosia tremula; assembly: GCA_905333125.1. NCBI lineage: Eukaryota > Metazoa > Arthropoda > Insecta > Lepidoptera > Notodontidae > Pheosia > Pheosia tremula. Next base: position 3,238,747 of record HG995404.1, on the reverse strand, counting down.
CACTTCTCTTTCCATATCTTTTGAAACTTTCTCTCAATCTTTCTGTTAGTGATAGCATCACACAGTCTGATCAAATTGTTCTTGAGAGCTTGCCACTGCATAAAGCTAAGGTGACTTGTGAGGGATTTGTTATCCGATTCATTTCTTAATTCATCTTCTTTGTCAATGAATTTTTTCAGAGTATTTGCATCAGTTACTGTTGTATGAGAATGTTGGCTGTTTCCTTTGTTTAATTTAGTGCCAGATTGAAGATCTGTTATGGTTCTCCTAGATTTCTCATTGCCATGGTCCACCAGAGCTCTATGTGTGGTCTTTACATCAGGTATCAATTGAAGCTGTTTGTTGTCCTCTTTTGTCTTATTCTGGTTGCTCAGCAGAACTCTGAATGATTCCCTAGACAAGACTTCACCCTGGTCCACTTGTGTAACAATTGAAATGTGTATCTGATTGGGATCACTTTGTTTCAATTTTCCCAAATCATGCTTCATTTCTTCTGATTCTGTATCATTGACTTCACTGGTTTCATAAACATACCCTAATAAATTTTCTAGCATATCATTTTCATCATCATCAATAAGTGTGGTGTCAATTTTAATCAGTTTCTTCTGAGCCCATTCGAATCTACCAAAGTTCTCAATGTCTTTTAATCCCAACCATTGATCTAGATCTGATGGTAGTTCATAGTTGTCGGGCAAAAAGTTTAATCCCTTCAGTTGCAACTTGTTTAATTGTTGATGTAAGTTTGTATACCAGGAGCTGGAGTGCTGGAGAAGAACCATGCACATAGACCACAGTCTACTCAGAAGGGCATAAGGCAGTAAGCTCATCCAATGGCTCTCCCCTCGTTTTATTCTGTCCAAGTAAAAAATGGCTGCCTGTTTAGAACAAACACAAATTCGTATCATAATCTTGGAAAATGACATAATCCTTAAAAGTACATACTCCAGCATTTGCCTTGTTGGTAAATAAATTTCCTCATCACTCTTAGATGGAAGCGCTGATAAGAAGCTATCAACATCTTTTAAAAGATTTAATGTTAAATATTTTCTAAGAGCGGTATTAACTTTTTTTAAATTTCTATAACCAATATCATGGCGAAACTTCTTATCATATTTATATAAAAATCTAGAGCAAAGAGCACTCTCATTGTGTAGTGGCGATTGCTTAGATAATATCCGTATTATGTTACTGCAAGTATGTCTTAATCCTCCAACATCTGAAAAAAAAAATCTCCATAATGCACCTGTTTCGACAGGGGGGTCCCAGGGTTTTAATCCCGGTAGGGAAAAGCTCGAAGTCCTAGTTTCGGCCAGATGAACGAAGCGTTCAGAATAAAAATTATAGTTCTTTTTTTAATTGAATCAATAAGTTTATCTACGGGGGGGGGGGGGGGGGGTAAATGAGCACTTATTGGAAATAGTTACTCGAAAGTAGCAAATTCATAAATCTGGTTGGGCTACTGACAATAGTAATCGAAGCTCAAGATTCGAAGTTACATACCCACTTTATTGTTACAAATGCACATGTTTATTGGCGGGGGTAGAATGGTCATATTGTTCCATGGTTCCAGCATGATGTTTGTTACTTCTATCTTGCAATAGCGTGTAATGCAAAGCCTAATAAGAGGAACAGTTGTGTAATGTAATGCACAGACGAACTAGAGATGAGATTCGAAAATAATTCTCTTTGGTTTGGAATTTGGATACGAATATGTAATGTTTAATCATTCAGTGTTGTCAGATGTGATTTTCTATTTCTACCCAAATTTGAAATTATTTTTCTCCAAAATGATACAATTTGCTGGAGTTTTACCCAAAGGCAAAAATTTGATAATAACGGTTAATTTTTCTTATTTTTTCCTTGAAAGACTGTTCTAATTTACAAACTGAAACAGCAGAATGAGCTTTTTTTTTTTTACGTTACGTATCCCCACTGCATGTGTTTGACGGGTATGACATACCATAGAGAGAAAAAGCAGAGTGAAAAGAATGAAAAGTAATAAGTACCCAAAATTCTCCATGGTATTTTTTTTTTCTCCAAGAATTTCATTTCTCCAAAATTTCTCCAGAGCCAAAATTTTTACCCAGAATTGCGAAAAAAATACCCAATCTGGCAACACTGAGTCACTGACCTCTTGTATCATGGACGTCAGTGTGTGTAGTACACAAAAACCATATGATCGGCAGATAATAAAAAGCACACCAATCAAGATCTCTTTTTTAATTTTCTTCCGCAAACTGTATTCTGTAATTCCTCTATGGTGAGCATCACGCACCACACCACTGACATGAGCCCAACACATTAGTCCACATCTTCCTATCCGACTGTAATATTCGTAATTATGGGATAAAGTGTGGGACGTCCAAAAGCACGCCCCACACCTTCCGATCCTAACAAATCTGCATGGGCTTCGTGAATTATGCGAATTCATCTGATAATAAGGAGAGGATAGGAAGGTTAGCCTGTCTAAATCCTAATTTACACAGTATCCGATTACGATAGGATCTGAATGTGTGGAGCATGCTTATCCGATTTCATTCTATACTTATTACTCAGGGTAAGATCGAAAGGTGTGGCGCCTGTCTTAGCACTCTTAGCCCTACTCACTCTGCTACTAACATAGGTAGATATTTTTTTATTTCTCTTTGGCTTTAGCCGGCCGCCGAGATAAGTGTTTAATTAATTTTGTTATAACTGTTATGAAATAAACGGTAAATAAACATTTTAACCATACATACAAAAGGAAACAAAGTTAACTAATTGTTAGACAAAGTTAACAACAACAGGTATGGGCACGATTCGTATATTAGAAATGGAAAGCATACTTCAACGCAAGTTATTTATAAGCATAGAAGCTCGCCTTTAGTTTGATTTGGTTAAATTCTGAATATACTTAGTGAGTGATGAAGGCGTTTAGATATGTAGACGCATAATTAACTGTTCAATATTACAAAGTATGATAGGTCTTTATTTACAGAAATAACACGAACGTGAAGTATCACGCAAACATTCTTGCTTCTTTGCATCCACCTTCAAAATTTTTACGTATACATATGGCTTACCCCGACTTCGGGATGTTATTCATTAAGAGCACTAAATAATTCTAGACAAATTACGAATAGAGAAATGAAGTTTGGTCCAGGCAGTTACTACCTATCCAACCTGCAGTAAACCAGTAACAGCATATGCTCATGTCATTAGAACAGGATTTCATCACGAACAAATGAATACTTAAAAACATTTTGAAAAATGTTTTAAGATCTATAAACCTCACCATATTTTCATTAAAATCTTCAGGAAAGGTACAGAACAATGCCGAAAAACAAGAAGAAGCAAGAAAGCTCGAGTAGTTCAGACAGCGATGATGGACCTGTGGATGTAAGTTAATAGATACAATATAATTTCCTTTGCAATATACCTACTTCTGTTGTAAACTATAAGAGAAGAGTACAAACTGTAACTAAGCTATTTGACTCATTTGTTATGTATTAGGCTTGCAATACACATGCACTACATGTGACATACACAAAGAAAAACCAGTAACTTCAACATGTGTATTTCATGTCAACAGTTAAAAGGCCAAGTCAATAGTGTGCAAGCACATCACAATACATGTGTGACAAATATGCCAGAGCTATATGTGAGAGAACTGTTCTGTATGCACTGCTACTTTACACTTGGCTTGACACTAGCTAGCAAAAAGAACATCTTGATAGGTACTTATATAGTTTGACAAATTCTAACTATAGAACAATATTGGTATTTTAGAGAAATCCACCAGCAGAAAAGAAGGCCAAAATGAACAACAGAACAGAGGACAAGGAACCAACTTGGGTATTACAAGGAAAAAAGCTTTTGAAAGTCCGAGAATTTAAAGGCAAAATGTACGTAGATATTAGAGAGTTCTATGAAAAGAATGGTGAACTGTTACCGGGGAAGAAGGGCATCAGTTTGACTGTGGAACAGTGGAGGAAATTGGTGTCTGTTAGTGAGGAAGTCAATGACACATTGAGTACCTTATGAGTTTGTTATTGTTATATGTAATAAATGTGTGATTAATCAATATACATTTAATTGTTCTCAAGGTTCTACACAAATGAAACAAGACAGGTATATGTAACTATATATTCACGATACAAGATTATTAACATGAGGCAGAGTCACATTTTAATTACACATCCACAGGTTTGGAACCTCTATTAAATTATCCATAACCATCCATTAAAACTATAAAATAAACCAGGTACAGCATTGAGCAGCCCTCACTTTTATCTCATTGTTAAATTCCGGCAGAGTTCAATAATTAATAAAAAAAAAATAAGATATGGAATTCCACTAGATAAAACTAAAAAGTGCTCAGTGGATTCACAAACTTACTATCTTGTTGTATCTCTTAGCTAGAACATACAGCACTGAGTTACAAAAGTAGAAACACGAAGATGAGATAAAAAATATCAGATCATTTTGACTCTTAAAACATTAAATTTAAAAGATAAAAAAACGGGTAAGAGTATAAAAATACATTTACCCAAGTAGTCATCTTATGTGTATAGAAATTATAATTTATAATATATAAATTACTAAAATATTAAGTGTCTCAATTGAAATTTCAAATTGTTTTTACAAGGTCTGAAGATTTCCTTCGCCATGTCGTCCTATTAGGTGAAATAAAATTCCACGCTGCCATTATTTACACGATTTGAAACTTCTATCGAAAGGAACATAAGGAAACATTTGGCATGTTACCTACTCACAGTAGTAGGCATATAAATTATGGCATGAGTAACATTTTATAAATTTAAAATATGACTAGCGTTACTAGTAACGTCGTGATATATCTAGTCTTATATCATTAGGATCACAAATTATTAAATAAATATCTAATAAATGCCCCCCCCTAATATTTTTAGAAATATGGAAAATAAATATTAAACGGAACTAAATTATATTTACAGGACTTTGTGAAGAAATCAATCATGACTGTTTTGTTTAAAATCTATTTCATTTGGTCCTCAATGTATACAAAACAAATGCTTAAAATATTTTGGCATAATTTCATACTTAAGTATAAACCGAAAATAAATTTTAACAATCAAAACAGTACATTACTTAAAGTAGAATTACATTTTGAATGCTACAACATCTACCATTAACTACGAAAAGTTGCAGGGCCCCAAGTCTGCTAGCACGATTGACTCATAATTGAATGGGAATGACATCGCTCATACTAGAATGGATAAACTGACAGTTACGATTTTCATTCCATTGCGACAAAATTATGTTGGCACACTTGAGCCCTGTTATATTACCGCATCTACAAGGTGTGCGTCCGTAGACAAAGATCAAATGCTAAATAAATAATTAATATTATTTTCCTCTGAACAATTGTCTCTGGCAATATCTCGGCATATCGGTAATAAAAAAAAACTATAGTACCATTTTTTCCCTCCAACGTACGGCCGCACACCTTTAGCTGAATATCAACCATCCTTCTAAGATGGAATGCGAGGGTATTGGAAGCAAATAAAACCCAGTATAGCAATTCCCGATCAACGCTTCGGGCGTTCGCAGACCATTGTTTAAGCAGATTGATCGAGTGACAAATCAGTATTAGTAACATCGTGACATTACAATCTTATGAATTTTGCACTACAGAGTTGTAGACACTAAATATCCCACTTGCGTTGATCGGGAATTGCTATAACTTGACACTGGCAAAATACCTGCGAGGGTTAACGAATGAATCTCGAAATTTAAATTCTAGTCTAGCACATCCTAGCCTATGTGGCCCACCACAGATGCTATAAGCATGGATTGTCTGATTTTGCGAAGTATTTTAAATTCATAATTCGCACCCCATCTTAGTATTGGACATACAAGCTAGCATTAACATACAACCATTAGAATGAGAGTATTACGTAACACATACTTCGTATTTCATTATTATTAAATCCACAACTTGAGGTCGGATTTGAAACTAAAACTACTTACCTACCTACTTAATTTATCTTTGGTTTGATATGGAAACATTGAATGTTGAAATGTTCACACATTTCTTGAACCTGGAAAAATAAATGGAATTAATCGGACAAATAAAGTTGGATTAACCATCAATATAGTTTTTATTTTCGTAAACAACAATGGCGGAATGACATTACACTTCATCTGAATAAACTTATGTCTGAAATTTCACAACGCCATTCCCAATGTATTCGGTATATGAGAACAGCTCACGAAAATGTACAACAGTGAACCTATTAACGTCAAGCAGATATAGATAGTACGCTCACCACGCTGGCTCCGTAGTAGACATGCGCGATGGAGCTGGCGATACACAGCGCGGCCAGTGCGAGCACCTCGCCGGCGGGCCCGGCGCGCACGGCCAGCACGCCGCCCAGCACCAGCGCGTACGGCACCAGCAGGCCGTTGAACGTCTCGCACCGCGTGTCGCTCATCTGGCACACTATCAGCCGACACTGGACAAACATTAGAACCTCGATATAATTCAAGGTGTAACAATAAAAAAGCCTGATGATAAGGCTTCATGAACGTAGCGCTATAGTGAGCGTCGCTACACCTTATAGCGAGAGTCGCTACGCCTTGTAGTGAGTGTTGGTACGCCTTATAGTGAGAGTCGCTACGCTTTATAGTGAGAGTCTGTACGCCTTATAGTGAGAGTCGCTACGCCTTATAGTAATTGTTGGTACGCCGTATAGTGAGAGTCGCTACGCTTTATAGTGAGAGTCGGTACGCCTTATAGTGAGCGTCGCTACGCTTTCTAGTGAGAGTCGGTACGCCTTATAGTGAGAGTCGGCACGCCTTATAGTGAGAGGCCCTACGCCTTATAGTGAGTGTTGGTACGCCTTATAGTGAGAGTCGGTACGCCTTATAATGAGTTTTAGTACGCCTTATAGTGAGAATTGGTAGGCTTTATAGTGAGAGTCGGCACGCCTTATAGTGAGAGGCGCTACGCCTTATAGTGAGTGTTGGTACGCCTTATAGTGAGAATTGGTACGCTTTATAGTGAGAGTCGGCACGCCTTATAGTGAGAGGCGCTACGCCTTATAGTGAGTGTTGGTACGCCTTATAGTGAGAGTCGGTACGCCTTATAATGAGTTTTAGTACACCTTATAGTGAGAATTGGTACGCCTTATAGTGAGAGTCGGTACGCCTTATAGTGAGAGTGGCTACGCCTTATAGTGAGCGTCGCTACGCCTTATAGTGAGCGTCGGTACGCCTTATAGTGAGCGTCTCTACGCCTTATAGTGAGCGTCGCTACGCCTTATAGTGAGCGTCGCTACGCCTTATAGTGAGTGTTGGTACGCCTTATAGTGAGAGTCGGTACGCCTTATAATGAGTTTTAGTACACCTTATAGTGAGAATTGGTACGCCTTATAGTGAGAGTCGGTACGCCTTATAGTGAGAGTGGCTACGCCTTATAGTGAGCGTCGCTACGCCTTATAGTGAGCGTCGGTACGCCTTATAGTGAGCGTCTCTACGCCTTATAGTGAGCGTCGCTACGCCTTATAGTGAGCGTCGCTACGCCTTATAGTGAGCGTCACGACCCCAGATAAATTATATGATTACAACCTGAAATACTTACATTAATATTAGAGAATATAGTCCCGGTGAGTATGTAGAATATTCTGGGTGCGCGGTTGATGATGTCGTTGGGGGAGCACACGGCCCACACCGCGCTGAGCGCGAAGAACGCGGCCAGCGGCACGAGCGGCCGGACCGCCTCCCACAGCGAGCGCATCTTGCCCGTGCCGTCGCGGTACGATCTAAACATAATAAATGATGTAGTGTATATGAAATAACAAATAATATTTTGCCATTATATAGAAAAAAATGTCCCATTAGATTTGGTACGGTTGGTAGTGCTACTGTTTGTTTCCCTGCTTTGTGTACCGAGAGTCCAAGGTTTGTATCTCGGCAGGGGCGAGCAATCTTTATATAATGAGCACGATTGTTTGTGCTCGAGTTTGACCATAACTCGAGCACAAAGAATCGTGCTCATTCATTTCATCATCATTTCATCAATACGTAATATTTCTATAATACAATTATATTGATATATCGACACGTACTCAGCACACCAGGGCCCAAGTCTGCTAACACAATCGATACGTAACCGAACAGCAGCCGCATAGTCACTGTCACTTTTGACATATTCCATACAATATCTGTCAAAAGTGACAGTTACTATGCGGTTGCTGTTCGATTATGTTAGCAGACTTATATGGGTAAGAAGTAAGTATAAGATCATTTCGGCCCCAAATGATCTATAAGACTAAGTTAAGACTAAGAAATTATTAGTTTAGAAGTATCGTCCCTCATCCCCTCCCGCGCTACACCGCCACCTTAAGAAACGACTCATTTAAGCGCAGTGTCAATTAATGCTACTACATTGACTTTGTTCTGCGGCTTTCAGAGCTAAAAGTATTTGCTGTTACGGCCAACTGTTAATCTCTTTATATGCAAACGCGGCTTTTGCTCCAAACGGACACGGCCGCCTACGAATTTCTTCGCCAACACTATTTAAGCGGTACATGAACACATTTTACTTGTAAATATTCCACATGATGGTGGTCTGGCTGGTGATGATGGCGGACAAGTAGAGGACGAACTCGAACACGGCGCCCGCGGTCACGCCGCCCGGCAGCGACACATGCCACGTCTTGGGCCCGAACGCCGACGTCACCAGCAGCAGGATGCATGAGCCCTGAGGTCATTGACCGGCCGGTCAAAAAAGGTGACTTTGGACAAGTGTGTTCCAATATCTCATCTTTGCAACACAGCGCGAGCGATTTCAAGTGATTATGCCCTTGGAATATAGGCGTAGATTATTATCGATGTGTTTGCAACAAAATGACATTTAAGATTGGATGCAATGTCACACCGCCGCTGTCTATATTGTCGACATTGAATTTATAAAAGTTAACGATCAACGACCCTCTCTTCACTGTACTCTTAAGCTCACAGATTAGTGTTATGTATGATGAGTCAGTTGAGTGAAAATGAGTGGTGGTGATTGGTTGCTCGTTCGGATATAATCCGATTCCGACCGAGTTTTACCGAAGTTTACTGTACATATATAATATCCTAGGGAATATAGATCTAACAACTAAGGAAAACCTATTTCACACTGAGTTCTTCATTTTAAAAAATCAAGGAAATCCAATTAGATGTATCTACCTAAATGTGAAAACTGTTACGCTCAAGCTGAACTAGGTGTGTGAACAAAGGCTTTTTGCCTTAGCAATGAATAAACCTCAGAGCATTGGAGTCATATTTGAGTTATTTGCAAAGTGCAGTATATTTCGTGTAGTTGTCTACTGCTCAGCAGATAAACTCACAATCATGGTGAAGTCGTACCCCCACGGCAAGAACATGACGCCCGTGTTGTATTTCTCCCAGTGCGTCAGGTAAAAGTTAAGGAATATGTTCCACATCAGAAAGAAGAATCTTATCGTGCTCAATTCGTCTCTGAAAATAAATCAAGTATTAAAATAAGCATCGTGTAATGAGTAACAAAAAAATTCATAGGTAGTATTATTACTGTACAACCTGAAGAACTAGGTATGTATGTTCTTCTTTTCTTAAGTTCGCAATTGGCTACAAAATAGTGGCATTTTTTCCACTGTAAAGAGATTTATTGAAATATTTTTAAAAAGTGAAGAGAATTGATGGCAGGGAGATGGCAGGTGTGCTTTTACAAAAAGAATTTACATAGCGATTGCGGAAAACCGTCTTGGAAAGTTATTGATTCTTTTTCCGATGCAGTTAACAACGTCAAAGACATCTGAAACATAAATATTAATGTTACCTGCCAAAAATGCTGTATAAATATGTCGGTATGAGTACTGTGGAGTAGGAGTCGAGGCCATGGTCGAACAGTTCGCCAAGGGGACCGCTGGTGCCGGTGCGCCGTGCCTGCTTCCCGTCGATGCCGTCTGGAAACAAAAAAACATTACTCGTAAAAGAGCTTTTTTTCCCTCCAAAAGGAATTAATTCACACAAGGCATGCGCAGTGCCGCCATCTTTGTTTAATTTATGCGCGCTAAACCTCACTAGGTACTCACTACTCATGAACTATATTTACATAAATCACTAGATCAATGTCTTTACTTACAGAATATACATACATATACATAAGTATACATATCTAAATAAGTTATAACAATAATTATTGCCATTTATAATGCGTTAAGTATGTCATTGTTTACGTCAAACCGAATAATTATTATGCCCTATGTAATTTTGTTCATCAAGGTCAACTTGGACATAAAGAAGCGAATAAAACAGCACGAACTAGGTAGATACCTACTCAGGTAGACGATGACAAAATCTACAACTTTTGTTAAGATCTTAAATTATACGTTATATTTACTTATGTATTAGAAGAACTGTCTAAACATTCCTGAAATGGTTGAAATGATTAGTGTGCTGATCAGGCGAGATTGAATGGTAACTACTTACCAGCCAATCATGCATATACCCAAAAACCAAATTTGCCTACGTACATTTGGTTTTTAGGTGTATGCTCGATGCCCTGTGGCCGTGCATAGCGCGTGGCGTCCAACTATGCACGCCACACTGAGATAAGCACTGCTATTATTCAATTTAAATATTGACCGGCCGTCGGACAGACATCAATTATTTCAGCACAAAAATACGTTCGAAATTATTTTAAAACGTCCTATCATTCATATTAATTTGCAAAATTTCTATGCAACTAAGTAATCAAAAATCCGAGTACCTAGGTACGAAATATTTATTGTAACTAAGTAAGTAGGTTTTTTTTTTACAAAAACACGAGACCATAGAGATTACGAGAATATTATAAAGAGGTTGAGTTTGTACGTTTGTAGGTGCTAATCTCCTGAAGTACCGGTCCGAATCTGTTTTTTTTTACCTATAAGTACTTAGCTACACTATACCTGAGTGTCATGTTGGCTGTTTTATCATGTTTAGACTATTGTGGGTCAATCTACAAAGCCAATCAATATTGATATAACTTGATTTATTTATGAATGTACCAATATGCGCTCTTCACTATGTATTGCGGTAAGCTTCATTTAAAATTCATTTCATTCAATCAATTCATAAATAAATCAAGTTATATCAATTTAAAGACCTGGAAGAAGTCGCGAGCAACCGCTAGTACGCTTCATATTTCTTTTAATAGTAAGCACGTGTTAATAAAGTAATCTAATTCTTAACTTTAATCGTGCCGCTCTAATAGGCTAAAATCGTTATCACATTTACGTTCTCAATACTGTTTGATTGCAACTCCGGATCGATAAAAAATCTAAAAGTAACCAATGATTATTTTGTGTATCCTACCTAAATAACGCATGTTCGTAAGAACGAGGATGTGTTGAAATGTGTTCGCTATCAATGCGGCATAATATTAAATGTAACATTAGATAACAAAGGGCAGGAGTGGGAATGAGAGATCAAACGCCGCGGGCGTGGTCCACTGCAATCACGCGACGTTTCACGTCACCAATTAACGTTACAACTTTCGTTAATTGGACTTATGTTTTATTGAAAAGAAACTTAGCGAAACGCGGGAGAATTTGGACATATCTCATGGGATATTACAATGAAGATGGGTCATTAGCTGTATCAATAACGAGCGCGAAAAATCGGGCACCAAAGTGCGGGCTGGCAGCGAAGCAAATTAAAGCGCGGACGAAAAATTTTAAACACCCCGACATAAATAAACGTTAGAAAATTAAGAATTTTTTATGTCCAGACCGCAAACCAAAATATTGAAAAGTAAAGCATGTTATTCCTAATTAAATCACGTCAGCTGTGGAAATCACAGTTAGACGTCTTGCACTAGGCTAGCAATAGAAAAGTACTAGGCCTAGGTTTAAAAGCATTCTACACGGCCCAGCGGTTGATTCAACCGAGACCGGGGAAGATATAGATAGACGTACCTGTAAAAAAGAATTATATGCACAACAATCGTCTCTGTATTTTTTAAAGCTGTCTCTGTCGGTTGAATCAACTATATCCTGAGACGTGTAGAATTTTGAGGTAAGTTCGTAATGGAAATTTACGGCAGCAGCTGATGCCAAATGAAATCTGCAAATCCCGCAATAAATAAATGTTTCGTTTGACTGTCTTACCACGCATCACGCTGTACTACCAGTGGGACTCTAATTAACGTTTAACCATTTCCCCAGCTTTTATCTCGGGCGTTAAGAGGCCCTTAATCCTTTGGCCACACCGGTAATTAAAAGCCCCGATAACTAAAGTTCCTATAACAACGAAAGTATGCAGAATTACTTTGGTAAGTATGTAACTATCTACTTAGTTTTAGAATAAGTTGCAGAATTTTAATTGCATTAAGTATCTAAGTACATTACAATAATTGACCTCAATTACTCCAAGTTTTAATCGGATGATGGAGGAGACAACCCTGAGCAGTGACCTATATTATATTTATCTGCTAATTATATTACGCCTTTTACTATGATTACCTAGGTCTTCTCGCACTGATTTTTATTATTTAACAATTGATTTGCGATTAGGTACCCTAAATACAGACTTATGAAACGAACGCATGATAATTTAATTGCCAAGCAATATTATAATTAATGTAAAATCGGTAAGTACCTATACATTCGAAGCGATTTTCGAACCGGAATATTTTTGAAGTATGAATACTGTACATGACCTTCACTTTGTATTCATTGTATACGCACATAAGTTCAAGATCAAATACGAACAATAAGATTTCCAAATCTCATATAAGTTTCAAGGTACTTAGACTTGGTAATGACGAAAGTCAACAAAAAGCGGTATAGGTTTAGCACATGATTTTGATAGTTTTGAGGCAATTAGGAGATAACATAACTATATTAGATTAGATACTCAGCTTATACATATAGATACCTAACGATCAGCCAGTCGAGTATTACTTAATCGAGATATAGATAAATAAAAACCATATTTTTTTTAACGAAAAATCATAGCAAAAGGTATCATTATAGATCACTTTCGGAATTTAAAACTCTTAGTAATAGTATTAATAAGAACACACTTACCAAGTGTATATGCCACAAATAAGTTAACAGCTGAGACCGCCCATACCCAAGACGGTATGTAGTCATTGGTAACATTCTCCTTCGTCATTGCATGGAATCCATAATCATAGTAGGAGAATACCAGGAAGTTAAGGACGGTGAGAAGGAAGCCAGTGAATGTTAGCAGGTTTGGTGCCACCCACACTGGACAAAACTGCAATCAACCATTGGTTTGTTAGTTTAGGGGCATGCTTCATAATGTGCTGTAATAAACTATCCACAATTTATTACACAGATGGCCCATGAACATTCTGTCAAATAAGTTGTGGATAGGGTTTATCCACAGATTGTCAAGCAGGCCCTAAGTAAACTAATCTACTATAATCATGTCTTATCCTGGTCTCTCACATATACAAAGCTATATAGATGTTTCCACAAATCTCCCTTACTCATGTTGGGTCTGGTCTGTTCCCTCGCTTATTTACAGGCATGTGTGGGGAGGTGTAAAATGCTTTGTTTTATATATATAAAGTGCCTCCCACAATTTGGCATTTGTATTACTTTGCACATTGTGGGATTGCTACAACAAAAGACTCATATAAACAAGACCTAGATTATTTAGCTTAGAGCAGAAAATAACCATGAGCACCTATGCACTTCTTTATAACAAGCTGTAGGTGAATCCTACATAGTATGTAGCATGTGCATATTGCAGGTAGGTACATACAATATTTTTTTTAAAACAAATGGAATGAAAATATAGAGGTAACAAGACTATTTTGGATGATATAATAAATTAAATAGGACTTTATAGATTCTACATTTACCTGAACACACCAATTCCAGAATGGATGCATAACATAGTTGCTGAGAACGCTGGTGTCCACCGAGTTATACTGAAATTACAAAATAATATTGTAAAAAATAATGCCTCTGAAGTAAAAAGCTACTCACCTAAATGTTGTATGTAACCATCATTATCCAGTTTTGTGCATGACAGAAAATATTATTTCGCAATGATACTATTCATTGATGAACGCTTCAGTGTAGCCAAAATGAAAGTTGTACTTACTTTGTATTTTTCGAAGCCTTTTAATTTATCCTCCGACAGGAAACGAGCCATGACGACTGAAAGTTATAATTATTTTAAGTCGAAGTAGATAAAAATCATCATAAGAATATAATTTTCAGTTGTGTGATATTCCACGTTAGCGATAATTATGTGGAGTGTTTTCAGTACGAATCTTATTCAATTTTTTCACAATAATCACAAACAACACCACCCTAAAGCACGTCACATTGACAACTAAAAAAAATATGGGCGAAAACTTGACAGCCAGCTGATTGCCTTTTTTTGAAAGATTCATAGACAATAAATTGTAATTTAAAAGTATAGGTGTATTGGCTATGGCAGGGCTTTATTTCTTTTACCTATTAATAATTACAAAAAAAGGAACCAATATCACCACATAAAATAATCTTCACTGCTTGGCTACTTACTATCAGGGACAAACATTTTCTGAAATGGGAATTGTCGTACGTCTTACGTACTTAAGACAATGTTGGCTCGAACGGTACAAGGCTTCGTAAGCCATTGTGCTAGGGCTATAACCGAATAATTTACACAATATACTATTACATAAAATACACTCCTAAAATTAAATATACTTGAGAGTGGTTATTTTATGCTATACAAGACAAAGTTTTATTTAATACTCTACTTCAGCTTTGGTAACATAAAAACATCAGGCGCTATGTTGCGTCCAAGAATAAAGAATACCTGGAGCATATAATACCATACCATATTACTTTGTGGTCCACATGTTCCTTGTTCCTATAATAAGGATTTGACTGTCTACCACGGGTCGTTCGAACAATTAATTGTATTCCTTAAATTACGTTCTTACTTTACTAGTATTTTCTAATTAGCTCAATGTATTAGGTTTTCAGGTAGATAGTTTTTTTATCTATCTAATTACAATGTCTGGGGCTCTTGGATTGAGCGTAACCGCTCGGCACAATACGCGCCGGCGCGGGACGTTGCGGGTTAAGGTTCGATTTCCGTCTGAGCAAATCGATTTTCAAGTGTATGGTATACATATAAACTAACACGGGGCCCTTGGAGGTATCCAAATACCGAACAAGTAATTTAATATTTTCATGTTACGAGTAAATGTATACACGTTCCTACTATAGGAGTGCTGCTGTAAAATATTTTGAAAGATTCAATGGATCGATTGGTAGATATATTTTCATCGTGTGAAAACTCGTACTAACCCACTGACTAAAAATGCGCTCACTCATATTTACTACTAGCTGTTGCCCGCGACTTCGTCCGCGTGGTATTTAACAAAGACTCAGCCGTTGGTAACAGCCTGCTCGCGTTCTGATCCCGCGGGACGCATTGCAGATTGTTGCTATCAAACTTTAATCAGGCGCAGCGCTGCAACATTGGTTTTAATTTTTTTTCGAGAGATCCTATTTTTTTTTCTGAAATAAAAGTAGCCTAAGTTACTCCCTGTTACATCAGCTATCTGCCAGTGAAATTCCCGTCAAAATCGGTCCAGCCATTGCAGAGATTACCCGGAACAAACAGACAGACAGACAGACAGACAGACAGACAGACAGACAGACAGACGGACAGACAGACAGACAGACAGACAAAAATTGTAAAAATTGTTGTTTCGGTATAGGTACCGTGTATACATCCAAATGCATTTAGTAAAAAGCGGTTATTTTAATATTACAAACAGACACTCCAATTTTATTTATATGTATAGACCAGCTGCACCCCGCGGTGTTACTCGCGATTTAAAAGTATGAAAAATTAAAACAAATAATTATATCCTTTGGGAACCATACATTTTACCGGGATAAAAAGTAGCCTATATGCTATTCCAGACTATAATCTATCTCTGTGCCAAATTTCATGCAGATACGATCAGCCGTTCTGGCGTGATTGAGCAACAAACATCCATCCATCCAAACTTTCACATTTATAATATTAGTGGGAAGTCTACGGGGGCTACAAGGAGACCGCACACTTACACAAACCTGTTATCTAATTATTCTGGATTACCATGAGAAGTGTATTAAATAATAATCATCATCAAAAACAATCTGGGTCGTGATACACAAACAGCAATCGGAGAACAAACTAACTGCTACTATCATTTGTACGATAAAAGCGGCACTCCGATGGTAAATGTTTTCTCAAGGGAGCATCGTTATTCAGTATAGATAACAGACGCGCCTCGTAAGGCACACGACGCTTCCATACTGTGTGATTATTTATTTTTTTATATATTAATTTAATTTGTATAGTTGTGTTAATTAGATATCTTATTATGTTACACAAATCAGCAGCTCTTCGGTCGAGGAGTCAGCACATGAGACATGTGATTTATTATTCCACTGCAAAGGTAAGCTTTCGTTACTTTTGACCGTTCAAAATGCATATAAAGTTCGGTTAAATAAATTTTCAGGATGGCATTGGATTTTTTCGGCACATATTATCTTCTTTTATGATATTACTGCGCGGTGGGAAAAAGCAGGTAGGTAACTACATATCTAACTATAGTTAAGAAATTAAGGGGTAACTAAGCTTAACCTAAGAATATTTGAACCTAGTCTGCTAAGTAGGTAATATTCTTATTTGTATCTAGCTATCTAGTATTTAACAAAATAGTTTTTCTAAAATATAAGTGGCCTAAGTTACTCCTTGTAACATCAGCTATATGTCAGTTAAACTCCCGTCAAAATCGGTCCAGCCATTTCAGAGATTGGCCAGAAAATAGACAAAAATTGTAAAAAATGTTGTTTTGGTATATGTACTGTGTATACATCCAAATGCACTAAGTATAAAGCGGTTATTTTAATATTACAAACAGACACTCCCATTTTATTAATTTGTATAGACATCAGTCTAACAGATTAAATAGTTTCCAAAATATTTCGAAAACTTTCTTAAAACTTATTTAATATGATGCCTGTTTTCTGTCTTTCTATGTTGCGGCATAAAAAAAATCAAGTGTGTTTTTAATACCTGGGTTATTTTGTTAAGCAACTGATAAATCAGTTATTGTTAAGATAGCCGATATAACCTGAGTTTATGACAACAATTACTTACCTACAATATTGAACCTTTAGCTTTTGACATACAAAACGCTTAAATAAATAACCTATTTATTTGGATATAAGATATAGCAACGTCTAGTGATAACATGGTACATAATTCTGAAAATACCATTGCTTAATTTTCGATTAAACGAGGTTTAAAAAAAAACGACCATGCGGATCACCCGATCGAGTAGACCGTGGATGACGTTATTAAATAATGTTGGTTTAGTTTAGTTTAGTCTAAACTTTAGTAGGTAACTAAACGTGTAGTGTAGTGATACTCAAGTCGCAACTCAAACTTAGGGCGTAATTGCTTTCGATTAGTGATAGGTACGTCAATCACATACAAATTTCGTCATTCCGGAGAAACGATTCAAATGAAATATTGTTATGCACCGAATATATAATTATCTTTATCTTATTTATGGAATATTTTCACGATTGCACGCATTGAAATGTTCATTTTGTTCTAATTTTATCGCTGTATGATAGTCACCTTAAACTTGTTGACACTGACTTATCGTTAGGGTCTGTCAAGGAAACGCGTTATTAGAAACTAGCTGCGCCCCGCGCTGTTACGCGCGATTAAAAAGTATGTCCTTTATCTCACGGGAACCATACATTTTACCGGGATAAAATGCCTATGTGCTATTCCAGACTATAATCTATTTCTGTGCCAATTTTCATCCAGATCCGTAAAGCCGTTTTGGCGTGATTGAGTAACAAAAATCCATCCATCCAAACTTTCACATTTATAATATTACGGGGCACCACTAGTCTATACAAATAAATAAAATTGGAGTGTCTGTTTGTAATATTAAAATAAACGCTTTTTACTAAATGCATTTGGATGTATACACGGTACCTATACCAAAACAACCTTTTTTAATTTTTTTGTCTGTCTGTCTGTCTGTTTGTTCCTGAAATGGCTGGACCGATTTTGACGGGACTTTGACTTAGGCTACTTTTATTTTAGAAAAAAATAATTAAATTAATATATATAATAATAAAATAAAAATTAAAACCAATGCTGCCGCGCTGCGCCTGATTAAGTTCGTTAGCAACAACCTGCAATGCGTCCCGCGGCATCAGAACGCGCGAGCAGGCTGTTGCCAACGGTTGAGTCTTTGTTAAATACCACGCGGATGAAGTCGCGGGTAACAGCTAGTATTATATATAAGGTGTAACAATAATCGTGTAAAATATTTTAACAGGGCCAACAAGGGTTATAAAGGTAACATTCCCAAAGAAATAAATCAAATTAGTAGGCTTTTCAAAAATGACACCCTATAAATTTTAAATAAGTCAACCATCATTTTCACAATTATTTTATAAATCAACGCCATCCATATAACTTACTGATTCATCTGTAAAATATATTACACTATTTCGTTAAACCTTATACCGACATTGATCTCCAAGAAGACACGAGATTATCTAATAATAAATATGTATTGTTTAGAGTGGGCGTGTAATAGCGATACGCAGAGAAGACCAATCAGTATGGGAGAGACGGGCCCCGTTCTCGCCATCCAACGTGAATCGGCTGGTGAGGCAGGGCGTCAAGGTTATAGTGCAGCCCTCCAATCGTAGAGCATATCCTATGCAGGTGAAAATAATTTATAATCAACCTAGACATACTTGATTCATTGACGGCCTGATTAGCGCAGTTGCTGGTGACCCTGCTGTCTGTGCCGAGGGTCTTAGGCTCGAATCCTGGTAGAGACATTGTGTGCTAAGCACGGATGTTTGTAGTTTGTACTCAAGTCATGGATGTTTAATATCTATATAAGTAATATATACTGGGTTCACCCCCAATCCAGTATAGAAATGAAAAGTGCAACGACCTCTAAACCGCTTCTTCGGTCTAGATCAATTAGAAGAGAGTTAAAATAAAAATGGTTGGGTTTATAATTTTTCATACTTACGGCAGAAGCACATAATTGGAACACTAAATTCTAGGTAGGTATATGTTTATTCCCCAGTCGTACATAAGCGCCGGAGCGAGTGTCCGGGAAGACATCAGCGAAGCCAGTGTGATATTTGGCGTCAAACAAACCCCGATCGACCTCCTCATCCCAAACAAGACCTACTGCTTCTTCTCACACACTATCAAAGCGCAGGAGGCTAATATGCCCATGCTGGATGCTATTCTTGCGAAGGTATGTAGATCCGCTGATGTCAAATCAGAAAAAGTTGGCTCAGACGCTTAATAATGTCGTCAATATACTTTATTTATTTTCTTTACCTATCAATCTTGCTTTTCGCAATTTCATATAAGTTTTGAGCGTTCGCAAAATATCAAAATCTGGTATTAATGTTAGCATATGTTATTAGATGTTATTGTTTATGATGTTAACACTAGTAAATGGGTCGGACGTGTTCGTGAAGTAAGTACATCGTGTTAAATATTTATGGAAAAATAATTTAATCTTGAGGGGAGGGGGGGATGGACCCATAAGCACCTCTCCCTCCCCTCGAATCCGCCACCGTAGTGCATAGGTATAGTCCTTGCACCAACGACAATAATTAATTATGTTTACCGCAGAATATCCGATTGATCGACTACGAAAAGTTGATGGACGACGCTGGGAACCGGGTGGTGGCCTTCGGCAAGTACGCCGGCGTCGCTGGCATGGTCAACATTCTTCATGGGATTGGATTAAGACTGCTTGCTCTTGGACACCATACACCTTTCATGGTAAATATCATATGTAATTTAGGGTCCAGGAATTAAAATAAAAAGGTATTAAATTCCCTTGGTAACTAAAGCGATATTAATAATAACACACCTTACAGAGACCCGCCTAGATCCTAAAGTTACGGTACATGAATATAGCTTCTTTTTAGTCTACCTTAGTGACCATAATGAAAAACTCGCTCGCAGATTTGATCAGGCGAGCTGGCATCGAAAACGCGTAAAATTAAAAAAACTATTACTATATTTTCTCCAGCATATAGGTCCATCGCATAACTACAGAAACTCGAGCATGGCTCGGCAGGCCATCAGAGATGCCGGCTATGAAGTGGCTCTCGGCATGATGCCCAAGTCTTTAGGACCTCTCACCTTCGTGTTCACTGGATCCGGTAACGTGTCACAGGTAAAGAATATTTATGTTTTTAAATGACTTCAAAAAGGGGGAGGTTTTTAAATGTGGATGTATTTTTTTTTATTTATGCAAAGATTTGGAAATTATTTTTTTTATTTGAAATTCTATACTTCCAGATTGGTCCCATTTAAAAAGAGAACTCCTCAAATATTATAGCCACCAACTTCACATTCGTTAAATATTTTATTTAGTTAGATAGTTAGTTATTTATTTAGGTCGATTTAAAGTTTTTCGTTAAAAAGTTTTTTATGAGACAATTAAGTTGCCCTGGTATCTGGATAAGTTCCAAATGGAACTGATTGCAATTTTCAGAATTTAAGTGACTATCATATTTTTGTAGAAAGCGTCCTGTCAGAATAAGTAATAAGCAGTTGGCT
The DNA here is from genome assembly GCA_905333125.1 of Pheosia tremula. Taxonomy (NCBI): domain Eukaryota; kingdom Metazoa; phylum Arthropoda; class Insecta; order Lepidoptera; family Notodontidae; genus Pheosia; species Pheosia tremula. The sequence goes on along the minus strand of HG995404.1, from coordinate 3,218,098 downwards.
AGTTCCATTACAACGGACAATGGGACTAACTGAGAAAAAATAGTCTTGCTAATCCCATGAAACAAATACACAATATAACTATCGAGATTGATGGTGATGATTTATTTTATTGTTATCAGGGAAGTCAAGAAATATTTCAAGAGCTACCCCATGAATATGTCCCGCCCGAGATGTTGAGGAAAGTCGCTGAACATGGAAGTAAGTTTAAAAATATGAGATGGTAGGTACTCTACGCTAGTAAGTCTGTACTAAGAATCTACTTAACAAATCTTTTCAGACAGCACGTCTTCTAACATATTATTCTTCATATTGATGAGTATTGTTGATTTCCGATTTTTTTGCTAGATGCGAACAAAATATACGGCTGCGAGGTCCGGCGCCGGCATCACTTGGAGAGAAAGAATGGCGGAGGGTATGATCCTGACGAGTACGAGGAATTCCCTGAACGATACATATCCACATTTGCGCAAAAGGTGAGTAAATCCTCGTCTATATCGTCCTGTCTCACCACAATCCTGGGTTTGGGGGATTTATTGGCCCCTGGCGGAGGTGTTAATACGCCGCCCATTAAGTGGGGCGGGCCATCAGATGTGGGCAGGAGGCAGGACGTGAAGACGGTAGCTCCCAAATGAGGGTCAATCATGGGTTCTTCAAGCTTTTCGGTCCGCTCAAGCTTTCCGGTCCCTGGTGCTGGGGGAAGTCAATACTACTACACTATTAGGTGCTTGAGTACTTCAGACAATCTGAAAACCAACTGTGTAACTTGATATAGTATGCAAAGTAAGTAAATTATCTGGGTAATTATCATTAGTTTCGTAATAGTTATGTGCTTGTGGGTGTGTACTTACTTAGCCACGTACTCATATCTTTCTTTTGTCGTATTTTAATATGCCTTGATTTGTCTGAGCAATCAAGATAACACAACGAACATACATAGCTGATAATGACGTCATGTCAAAATAATACGTATCTACTTATTGTTAAAATTATTTTTCGTAGCCGGTCTGCTTAGCAGAAACTCCTGACGTAGTTAATCGGTAACATCTCGAGAAACCATGCTGTCATTTTTATTTATAAAAGCTTTGGTACCCATGAGCGGGATGGAATACGCTTTCGTTAACATTAAGCTTCTGAATAAACTATGCTTGAGCAACTAACGTTGAGCAGACCCATCGTTTTGAAAAAAATTGCAAGCGTGTCGCCAGCTATTGAGTCTTCCCATACATATTCCAGAACCATACATATTACAGCAATGTTTTCACTATCAGATAGCGCCATACACCTCAGTGTTGGTGAACTGTATCTACTGGGCGGTGGGCAGCCCGAAGTTGCTGACCATACCCGATGCCAAACACTTGCTGGTGCCTTCGCACACACCGTGGCTGCCTAAGAGCGTTGGAGCACCGGCACTACCACACAGGTAATCTTACGAAACAGTTGTTATAAGCTCAGTTGGGTACCTCATTCTCATGGAAAAGTACCTGCCTACCGCACGTTTAATTCAGAAGTCGTCAGAATTTGGTAAGAAATTCGACAATTGGCTGTGTGAATGAGAGGTAACAGATTTTTTAATCTATCACAAAAAGGTGGTTCAGTGTTTAATCAGCGATTAAAAAATAACTGAACTACTCTCCAGTGTCTGTTGATTCAAAAATCATAGGAGATGTTATTTTCGATAGTCCGCCATTTTTGGCATTTTTATCCGTGACACGGGAGATCCACTGCGCGGATTTTTGGGAAACTTGACATGGGGATACCATATATAAGTACCGGGTAATATACGATACTTTTTATCCTCGGAAATGGCGGCAATTTACTTCTCTTTACCATAGTTAGAAAATAAAGTCTACGCGAACGAAATCGTGTCACCGGTGGTTGGGTATTTTTGTACCAACCTACCTACTTAATCGTAATCAATGGTTCCAATGTAACTTATTTTACTATGGTGTCAAATGTATGTGTTTCTGCATAGGATGCTCGCCATCTGCGACATATCGGCCGACCCCGGCGGCTCCATCGAGTTCATGAATGAGTGCACCACCATCGACACGCCCTTCTGCCTCTACGACGCTGACAGGAACAAAGATACCAAGAGGTAAGAGTGTTTCATGAAATGCAGGATACTGTTACTAAGTAGTTCAAAGCATAAAGGCTTCTAAAGTAGAGAGCAAAGTACTTACCTACCTAAACCCCCGAAATGTAGTAGCAAAATTTGTGAACATCTAGGGCCTTACATAATATTTTATTATCTATGTATAACTATCCTATCCTATCCTAGTGAATGTAGCGTCTCGATCTACTGCCGCCTTCCTACCTAGGCAAGTATGCTCCATCGTAGATCTCATCGTCACTTACCATCAGGTGAGATCGAGATCAAATACTTGCCTATAATGTATAAAAAAAAAAAAAAAAAAAACTCTTTCAACCCGAACACCATTATACCTACTAACTTAATGTCATAACCAGTTATTTACCACACAAGTGTTTTTAAAATGTATGTCTGTGCCTGTTAATCGGCTTGTATATTTGTTAAAGCATCCCTAAAACTACTAGAGCGATTTTAATAGGGTATTCAACATTATATAACTTGGTTATGGTATATATTAGAGTAGTATCATCATGCTGCTACCAATGGAAATTAAGCAGCAAAGCAAAATCTATGGTTGCGCAGGCGCAGCCACTGTCAAAAGCTAGTTAGTAGAGTTTTTGTATGTATAGCTGATGAACTGGCTTGATGCCCGATAATTAACGTTATTCTGTTGTGATTCCTCACAGCTTTATCAAATAAGTTCATATGATAACATTTTATCAACGCAAGTTGTAAGTAATTATAATAATGTACGATAACGTATCAGTTTGTTGAGAGATTTGTTCAAGTAGAGACTATTTTCAGATTAAACCAATCTAACGAATTAATTTTTTTATTGACGGACCGTAAAACATGGTGGGTTGACACATTTTTGGCAAAATAGTAACAACGCTGATTATGGCGGTACCAAGCAGAAGGAATAATTTCCTTATCATAATACTCGTAGGTGCATACAATTTTTGTGGTTTCGTGCTCTTGTTGTGTAGTAACTAGTTAAAATGTAAAATTATCTGGTGAAACGTATTTTATGCTTAGTATATTTTTACGTTTTTCATTGCACTGATATTTACCTACCAAATATCTTGTAGGGCTTATGTTTTTAAAAGGAAAAAGAAATATACGTTTGAATTTAGAACCTCCTCCTTTTTTTTCGTCTGTTAATAAACAAACCCTGATAAGATTACTCTTGCGTCAGTGTGTCACAGCCGCTAGTCCGTCTGTTTATCTCTGAACCGTCCGGGTTGTAGAGTCGAAAGGGAGACGCGATTAATTATCTAAGTGTCGCGCTCATATTATGACTTAAATATAGGACATGCTTTTGTTTCTATTTTTGGAACGAGTAACTTAACTCCCTTAATTTTTAGGTTTGGTTTCCATGACTGTGTACAAATATTAAGAAACCAAAAAAAGGTTTTTTCTGAGATCGTTCTTGAGGTCAACATTTTATTTGCTTGCTAAAACTCTCTTGGTCGTGTTTTATTAGTGATTTACAATAAGATTTTCGAATTACATATTCTGTTAATACATGTGTTGCGTACTTCAATAAAAAAAATATAAGTAATTAAGCGATAAAGTCCGTAAAATTAGTTTTATTAAAATGTGTAGTATTCGCGTAAATATAAAAAAATCAATAAGTAATTACCGTAAAAGGAAGTTTCGGTTTTGGCCGGAACCAAGACAGAAGCCGAAAACTCACACCTAGGTATAAAATGCCTGGAATTATCTCCTCTTTCTCGCTGTACCGTACTGTACCTATCATATGTATCGATCAATATCCATTCTTAATTCATTGACCGTAAGTTCCAATTGCTTTACAGTTTCAAGGGCCCCGGTGTCCTCGTGTGCTCGATAGACAACATGCCGACACAGTTGCCGCGGGAGTCGACTGATTTCTTCGGCGACCTGCTCTATCCGTATACGGAAGATATCATGAAATCAGACGCAACCAAACCGTTGGAAGAACACAACTTCAAATCTGTTGTACAAGGGGTGGGTAAAACTTGGTAATATGTAACACCAACCCATATATAAGAAGCCTCAAATTATACATCTTCAAACAAAATGAGAAAAATGTTATACTCTTGCGATTTGAAACTCTCAACACAGAGACAAACTTAATAAAAAATAAAATAAAAACATTGATAGGTAATTAATTATGGCGACATTCCCAATCATAATCCTGTGAATTTCAGCAAAGATTCGTCTAAACACAATCTTACACTTACTATATGTTTAATTATTCAACTTGACCTAATAAGTGCGGAGGTCTTTGGATACGAATCCTGTGCACGCTGGTTCCTGTTATAATTTATGTTTGTGGAAAAGACAAATCCTTTATATTATTATTTATCTTTCAGTCTATTATCACAAGTAACGGCAAATTAACACCACCGTTCGAGTACATCAACGAACTGAGGATGGCCAATACGTAAGTGACATATTCTCTTCATAATATACTAACTCTTGCCCGCGACTTCGTCCGCGTCTATAAATTAATAAGTATAACTTTTTTTTTGTATGAACTGATCGAAATAAAACAAACACAACTCTTTTTGAAGTGAAGCTAGTGAAAACCGCACCTAAATCGGTTTAGCCGTTTCTGAGATTAACGCGCACAAATGCACAGACAAACAGATAAACTGACAAACAGACAAAAATTCTTACAGTCGTTTAGGTTTCTATTGCGTTGATAAAAGCCACCAATAATAGTTTTTCTCATATATCTTCCATTTACAGACAGCGATCACTTATATTTTTAACCGACTTCAAAAAAAGGAGGAGGTTCTCAATTCGGTTGTATTTTTTTTAAGAAAAACAGTGTAAAATATTTTAACACATGATTTACTAAATTAAATGGATCACGTTGATGTATAAAATTATTGTGTAAATAATATTGTTTTTTTTTAACAAGTCGATCCATGCGCTCAATACGGGTGTATTTTTTTCCCCATGTCCCTTCTTATCCTGACTTTTGTGGTTACCGCGATGATGGGGTACATCGCGCGAGTCCAGAGAGCCAAGAAATATCAACTGTCTCTAACATTGTATTTTTCTTTCTAAGTACCTGGGATGAGTAGGGGAGAAGGATAAGTGTAATCCAACATCATGATACTGTAAATAATTATTATAAATGCAAATTTTCAGTCGATCCCGCCACAAGGTGGAGGGGAACGACCAGCAGACTCCTGTCGTGATCCTCGGAAGCGGACTGGTCTCCGCTCCAGTTGTCGAATATCTGTCCAGGGATAAGAATATTGCCGTCACTGTAGGTGAGCTATTAGCTACGTAATTCAATTCAATAAGCCTTTTATAAATTGCATATAACTCTCCAGGATCCCTGCATCAGAATTTTCAGGAAGCAGCAACACAACGGCACTAATTACTAGATTCTAAAACGACCACGTGACGGTAACTAGAAATAGAATCACGGAGAAAGTCGTATTATTTATTTCATCGGTTGTTTATGTATTTTTCTACTTTGCTCTAGTCTAGGTTTTAATTGACTCGCTCTGGAACCCATAATACAAGGGTTGTTTAGTTTAGAAAGTCATACATAGTGAGTGTGCTGGCTGATGCCTTCTGATCCTTCCAATCAGTAGAGTGACCAAACAAATATTATTATAATCTATTTTTCTACATTCTATCATTCAGCATCGGGAATGAAAGAAGAAGCAGACGCTCTAGCAGAACGCTACGGCGTCAACGCCGAGTACTTTGAAGCCAAAGATGAGGGTGCCCTAAAGTCCTTAGCGTCGCGTGCCCGCCTAGTGGTGTCGCTGCTGCCATATGACCTGCACGGCGCTGTGGCCAGAGCCTGTCTGAGCACTGGCTCACATATGGTCACCGCGTCGTATGTCACACCTGAAGTTCAGGAACTACATCAAGCGTGAGTTATTGCCAGCTATAAATTTGCAAGTAGTTTTTGCCCTAATAAAAAAAGCCTGATCAGACTGGCATTGCTTACAGAACTTGGTTGCGATCACGGCCTTAACTTAACTACTTAACTCAACTTAACTACTTAACTTAAGTTAGTCCCTTAACATAACTTAACTACTTAACTTATCTTAGCCCCTTAACATAACTTAACTACTTAACTTAACTAATTAAATTATCTTAACTACTTAACTTAACATTTAACCATCAGTCTGCCCAATTTTATGGTGGCAGTGATAGACTGTTGGGTTTTAGAAGCTGTAGCACCTGGTTACCAAATTTTAATGAGTCATTTCGTTTTAGTGCAAAGGATGCAAATGTGACCTTCCTAAACGAAGTAGGACTGGACCCCGGCATTGATCACCTGCTGGCTTTGGAATGCATTCACGACATACAGAACCACGGTGGAAGAATTGACTCGTTCGTTTCATATTGTGGAGGTTTGTTTAGTGTGTCGTTAAGTCTAGAATTTTCCCGTTCATAAAATTTACACTTTAATTCCTACTTAAATTTTCTAGGGCTACCTGCACCAGAATTCAGTGACAACGCTCTTAGGTACAAATTCTCGTGGAATCCTCGTGGCGTGCTGCTAAACACCATATCTGCAGCGAAATATCTTAGCAAAGGACAAGTGAGTTAGTCACGAATATTATGACTTTGATGGCATACCTTGCAGGACCCCAAGTCTGCTAACACAATCGGTTCATAATCGAACTGCAACCGCATAGTAACTGTCACTTTTGACAGATATCCCATACAATATATGTCAAAAGTGACAGTTACTATGCGGTTGCTGTTCGATTATGAATCGATTGTGTTAGCAGACTTGGGGGCCAGGTGTTGTTTGCCGATTTGTTACAACGTCTTGTTGGTCCTCAAGTGCAGTTTTATACACGAAATAGTCTCAAGTTTTTGAAAACATTAAGTTTTGTTTTTTTTTTATCTAATTGGTAATATGGTGGTATATTGGTAATCTGGGCTTGGCCTTGGACTTAGCCTTGGTAATATCTAACACAGATACCGCTGTAGGCTACCCTCAGGCCTACCGCAAACCAAGTCAGCTTCTAAGGTAGCTGCGCGTAGCTAGAGGGATGATGAACTACAGTCACCGCCTCAATTCTCCTAACAACAAAATAAGCATTATTAAATGGCATTGGCATTGTAATTGACATTTTTAGAAGGTATTTCATACAAAATGGGCCAAAAGTATGTCTGCCTAAGTCGTTTGTGTCAGCATACATGTGATCCAACAATTTCGTGCTACGCACAATATACACATCTCTACCTCACCTAAGGAAAGATCAGATAATGGATCGAATTAGTTAACCGTAGATCAATAGCCGGAACTATGAGTATTCATTTATTATGTTATCTTCAATTGATTTCAGATAGTAGAAGTATTAAGTGGAGGGGAACTGATGTCAGTGGCCCGCGAGCTTGACTTCCTGCCAGGGTTCGCTTTCGAAGGCTTCCCCAACAGGGACAGCACGAAGTATTCTTCGCTGTACGGCATCGAAGACGCTCACACTATGTTCAGAGGGACCATCCGATACAGAGGTTTCGCGGAGACTATGAAGGCGATGCAACTGTTTGGCTTGGTGGACCCGAACTCACACCCGTCCTTACATCCTGATGGACCTAACATCACATGGGTAAGAATTAGTAATAACTAGCTGTCCCAGCGAACTTCGTACAGCCCAAGCCCAAAAGTATGAGATAATGAATTATCTTTATTATTATTTAATTAGTGATTTTTTCCCATGTTTTATTAGTTCTTCTGTTATTCGGGGCGGAGACAAATAAAAAATAAACTCAAAGATCGTAAATATCGACACACACGTTCTATATTTCAAAATTCGTCAAATTTTATCAAATGACTTGATCCTGCTATTTTGTGTATAAAATATGAGAGCATGGCTTCATTTTTTAGATCGAAAAATGTGAATGAATATGGATGTTTTTTAATAATTAAGTAATTTGACCGATACTATAGATATGCGTATAACTTCTCACTTCCAAATCACCTGTATCACCCTTTTGGGTTACCTTTACTTTATGTTATAAATAACTTTGGTCGTTATAATAATAGCTTATCAATCGTCATCATTCGACCGTCAAACGCAGGACATTCAACCTTATTTACACGACCTACAGGCAAAATTATGTATGAACTGAAGTTTATGTATATAAATATTTCAGCGTCAATTTGCTTGCGAGCTGGTTGGCCTCATGGATTCTTCGATATTCTACGAAAACTTGAAAACCAGGCTAGCTGAACGTATCGGAAGTTCTGGTGCGCAGGCGCTGGAGTCTTTAGGGCTTCTCGAAGATGACGACATTGTCAAGTGCGGCACTCCGTTAGACACGATCAGCCATTATCTCAGCCAGAGGTTGCAACTTGGTAAATAAATTCTGTTATTTGCACACACGATGCAAAAGTTTAGTCATCATGATAATAATTATCCCATTTATGTCCCACTGTTGGATACGACCTCCCCTCAATGCGATGGGGATGCAAGCCTTAGTCCGCCCCACTGGCTCAGTGCGAGTTAACGGACTGCACAAGTCTTTCCAGAACTATAGTTAGGGTCACACAGATTTGCAGGTTTACTTAGAATGTTCTTCACCGCTTAGCAAGTGATATTTAAAAGAGATACCCATCAAAAGCATGAAACTTTTATAGAAAACATATAAATTTATAGTTAGTTGATGTAGCTAGGAGTACATTTAGATACTTTCACTTAACTATACGTGTAGTTAAAACAACTCCGAGTCACTTTTTATCTAAACTTCACAACTCAACTCTAACCATACTTGAAGATGATGGATTTCGTCTACACTTAAGTTAGTTAGCTCCCCAGAATATGAATATAGCCTTTGTAGCAAGAGCTCTGTCAATATTACAATATCTGTATAGAAAAAGACGAGACCGACCTGGTGGTCCTCCGGCACGAGCTGGGCGTGACGTGGAGCGACGGCAAGCGGGAGCAGCGCGAGGTCACCATGGCAGTGCGCGGCGACCCCGCCTCGCACACCGCCATGGCCAGGACCGTCGGCCTGCCCACCGCCATCGCTGCTAAAATGGTTGTTGATGGTACGGAATATGGCTTAAATTTCTCTAGTCTTCTTAATCATCTGCATTGCCAAAGCACCAAAAAGTGCATCGAAAGTCCCCTGTGTTTGAGGTCCTAATTGTATTTAACTTGGGTAGGCCGGTAACTTCAAAATTATTGAATCAATACATTCGTAGATCTTCTTACTGACATTTCCGAATAATCATAAGTCGTAAGGTATCAGTCGTTATTGTTTGGTGTTCTCGTGACCCTCATGGTATAGCTGGTATAGCTGTGGCCAGCCTTAACGAAAGCACTTTTGATTAATATTCTTTCATGTTCATAGTAAGAGACAAATCAACGTTACATTTCCAGGTGAAATCCAAGATCGTGGAGTTGTGTTGCCATTCTCCCCCGTCGTGTACAAGTCCATGTTATCGCGGCTCAGATCTGACGGCATTGTTGCCAGGGAGACCAGCACTCCTCTTAACTGAAGATAACTATGAAAAATATCAACTTGCTAACTGATGGAAATTGAATGTCCCAGAATATTCAACATAGATGCTGAATGTTCTCGTTCTGACCAGTGTTTTGTAAATATTTTTTTAAGATTTAGATTATAATTTATAGATTTGTTAGCGTAATGTTATTTTGTGAAGTGGGGAGATAATGTATTCATATAATAAAAACAAAAGAGGAATCATTTGGTTTTTTATTCTTTCTGCAACATCAACCATCATCTATCAACCTTAAATCTTGAACCTTCGTACAGGACCGGATGCCTTTATACAGAGAAAACATATTATAAACGTTTTTGATTTCAGCAAGGCAACCGCTGAAAATGAAAATACTGTTGTCCAGTAATGTCATCTGGAAAAAAAAGGTGTGACATGATTGTCATTCTTATATCATTTTTTTGCTAACCTAAAATGTTTTATCAAATGACTTGATTTTGCTATTTTGTGTTATTTTTTACGGTTATTTTTTATAAATTTATTGAACCAAATCTCGATTGTGTCGCGACACGTCCAGCTCGCACTTAAGATTTTTTTAACGCGTGACAATTTTAAAATGATGACTTTACGTTAAAGTCACACTGAAATGGAAAACGACCCGAATAACACTGTAAGTACTGATACAGCGAGGGTATGGGCGCTCGGGCCACTTGTCCGCAACCAAACGCGCTGAATGCGCTAATCGTACTCAACTTCTAATCGACTCTACAACTTTAATAATGCAATTCAGTATCAGGTACTGTAATCTACTTATCCTAAAACTGAATATAGTGACGAGACAATTGAAAATGACCAAGTATGTACAAGGCGGGCGGACGGCTCTGATTGAAGAAAGTTGGGATGTCGTAATGCAATCCGTTAATGCGTATATTAACGGGTCGCGTCTCGTATATAAGGTGCAAGACTCAGGACGTCCTTCTCGTGGGGTGCTAGTGATAACGCATTCCGTTTACGATTTTACGGATGATTCCATAAATGTACTATGAGAAATATAAAAAACGTACACAATCAAACTAAGTATTCGTTTTGTGTTAGATTTACGTATCGCTGAGGAGCCGTTATAGAGACAGTTCCTATTTCGATTCTTATTTAAGAAATTCTTCGAGTATTTTTACACATTCATTATTAATCAATTAACTTATTCCGTGACGAACTAAAGTTTAATTTGACAAAACAAATGGAAAAGAGGGTTAATGAACATACTCTCGTATACACTTAACGTAGTTGAAACGATACGTTAGTTGTTTCCCCTCTAACTAGTTGAGTTGGATGTCCTCCAGACGGCGGGTCGCGAGACTGGGCGGTGCATGTCGGTGGCGGCGATGCAGGCGCTGCACCGGCTGCGCGAGTGCCGGCTGCTCTGCGACGCCATCGTGCGCGCGGACGACGGCGCCGCCTTCCCAGTGCACCGGGCCATACTCTCTGCCTGCAGTCCATACTTCCTGTACGGTTCCGTGACATTTATAGACCATTAGCCCATTTAAATACTACATTTTTGGAGCGTGTACACATACCTACGGCATTATTTTACAACCCTTGTGGAATCGCACGTCTTATGATTCAGAAGTTCCTACACACGCAAGAGCGCGCCGTCAGACGCGCGTTGCCAGATTTTGCTAAGAACGCGTGTTGCGTGGGCGACTACCATGAATACATTGCCAATTTGTTGAATGTCCATTCAATCGCGTGTTTCCGTGTAGAGTGCACGCTCGCAAGTCATCATCTTGACGTTCATTACCGAAATGATCCAGTGCACCGCCCTACTTCAACGGTAGTCAAAAGATCCATGTCAAGGGCGCTTTGTTACGCTACCAATGCACGCTGAACGCAACGCCCAGTGTGTATCTACACACGGCACGGATTCCCTTCAATGAGAGGAGGATTCAGCCCATAGTCCACCACGTTGACCTATTGTGAGTTGGCGAGCGACATATAGGTTCTATTGATATTTTTCGAGAACTTGTTAGGTTCTTACATACCTATATTTACATACAGGTTTGGCAAGTGATATACTTTATAAAGGCTGAAAATTTGATTTACATATGAAATCTGGTAAGCCTAGAGGGGTGTGAGTATCAACCAACTTGGCTAAGGCTCGTTCAATAAACTATCCAAATATCATCTCTATGATTTATGTTATAGAGTCTAGAATAATAATCTGGCATTAACAGGGCCCTGTTCACAACAACACTGCACTCACGAGAACAAAGTGATGTGTTGATATCGGGCGTCCGTTCTGAGATCCTCCTGCTGCTCATTGAATACGCCTATCTTCGCCGCATCGATGTCTCCGATTCCAACGTGCACGAGCTTCTGATGACCGCCGACTACTTGGCTTTCCTCGGTGTTCTACAGCTTTGTTGCGATCATCTCAGAGTCACACTGAATCCGAAGAATTGTCTTGGTATCATGACGTTTGCTAGGTAAGCGACACTTCTCATAAACATTGATTTCCACTAAAGACACCTTATCTTGGGCACTATGAACGGTATCGCTACTTACATAGATATTAAATACCAATATTGGGGATCAAGTACAAACATTTGACTTCAGATAAGTTACCTGCTAAACTATTTTAGGCGCGTATTCTGCTACAAGTTAGAAGCTGATTCGAGGCGCTATTTGTTGCGTTATTTCGTGACTGTGGCGACTCAAAGCGAGGAGTTTCTCCATCTGCCTCTCGAAGAACTCAACTCTATCATATTGGAAGACGAACTGAATGTGAAAAGCGAGGAAGTTGTTTGGGAGGCTGTATTGCGCTGGGTTAACTACGAACCAGATACCCGTTGGCAGCATACCGTTAAGTTGATGGGCAGCATACGACTTGGACTACTGGATACACAGGTGAACACCTTCTTAGATATAGGTACCTAAAATATGCTATGACATGATATTGAAGAAATGCCTAGAATATTAGACTGAAATAAATAGCTGCCGCTTTATAGAGTTTGTAAAGACTTGCCAAGGTTTCCGTCTGCTAAAATTACTTTCCTTCCTTCCCCAGTTTTTCTTAGAGAACGTCAAAGATCACCCGTACGTAACCGGCAATGAAGGTTCGCGTCCTATAATTATTGAAACATTGAAGTTTCTATACGATCTGGAGATGATCGCCCAGAGAGACGGAGAAGTGGCCACACCGGAGATTGCACGCCCCAGAGTCCCGCACGAAGTAATAATTTTCTCTATAATAGTATGGCCTTTTCTATTAAGCTAACTTCACTATTATAAACTACGTGTTATTCTTCTCAGGTTCTTTTCGCTATCGGTGGCTGGAGTGGAGGTTCACCGACGGCATTCATCGAAACATACGATACAAGAGCCGATCGTTGGATAAAAGTATGTACTCACACTTCCTTAGAGTATACGCAATACCATAAGGTAATTGACATGTATTTTTTGTTGTTGCAAGGTGGAAGAAGTGGATCCTGCAGGGCCCCGAGCGTACCACGGCACGGCAGTCCTGGGGTATTGTATCTACGTTATTGGTGGGTTCGACGGTATGGACTATTTCAATTCGTGCCGATGCTTTGACGCCGTCACTAAAACTTGGCGTGAGGTGAGGCACAACATTATCTTCATAACATTTAGCTTTAGTAAATAATATGAAAGTAATACTGTCCCAATTAAATTGAAGGGATAAGTACCTACCTGGGTACAAAAACTTTATCTATCATATGCTATTTATACGAAGGTATTATTTTATTAAGGTGTAGTGACCTCTTCAACCTCGCCACAAGCTACACAGATGGCGCTGTATGCGTATTCAGAACAATTGACAATCCTCAATACAATTTGAAAACTCTCATAGCGCGTTTCAGGATTATTAAAAAAAAAAAAAAAAATTGTAAATTGTTCTGAATGCGCATAAGAGCCAATGCTCTGAAGTTGAAACACTTCTAGTCGTAGTCGCCTATAAGCCGACTATAGCCACGAGTCTAGGGTAGTCAGATATTTGGGGCGGTTAACCTGCGCCCGCAGGCAACAACACTCAGCAGCAAAAAAGGGTGGCCGGCACTAAACGGCTCAGGGCGCCAAGGTTGCCAGACCACCTCTGATTGTAGTATATAGAGAATTGTAACTTTAATAATTATCATTGATTCAGGTGGCTCCAATGAATGCTAGACGTTGCTACGTATCTGTGGCTGTATTGGGGGAGACGATTTATGCGATGGGAGGTTACGACGGCCACCACAGACAGAACACAGCGGAGAGATTCAACCATCGTACTAATCAGTGGTCACTGGTCGCGCCGATGAACGCCCAAAGATCTGATGCCAGTGCAGCGGCGCTTGACAGTGAGTGGTTATTGTTTATTTCGGTTGTTGACCCAACATGATAAGAAGGTTAGGACCTTTTATAGTATACTGTAGGTATTTATGTATACTACCAGAATGATGATCTACCATCTCCTTTACCTGTACTTTGTTTCGTCATTTGTAATAATAGTTTAGAGCACTGATAATAATGAATAATCATTACCTGACAAAAACATAAACTAAGTCCCAAAACCAAGCAATGCTTGTATACAATGGATTGGGCACGATCCTTTACACCCAGACCAGGACAAATGAAGAAAATATCAATTTCGTAATTTGTCCAGGCGGGAATTGAACCCGCAAGTAATGGTGCAGTAAGTCGAGCCGCCTAAGCTCAAACCACGACTATGATGTCGTCAAATGGCACATGGATATTGTCAATCTTCTCATCATGGTATGATGACCGGTGATTTGTATCCTAGATAAGATTTACATAACGGGCGGGTTCAACGGGCAGGAGTGCATGAACAGCGTGGAGGTTTTCGACCCTGACACCAACCAGTGGACGAACCTCGCGCCCATGCGCTCGCGCCGCTCCGGCGTCTCGTGCATCGCTTACCACAACAAGGTATTTAGGTATATTGTGTGTTGAATACTTCTCACATTACATGATTAATCAATATTGGACTAGAATATTGAATACACTATAGCCTAGTGGCAGACCCTGTGCACAACGCACTTTAGTTCCGAAACTACAAGTACTGCGGCATTCTGTGTGTTTCTTTGCGATAGAAAAGACAAGGATGTACGCGATAGAAAGAGAGGCGCATTGGAGGCGAATATAATTTTAGGCATATAGCTGAATTACACTCTATGGCGTCGTAGCAAGAGTAAAAAAATATTTAAATGTGTACTCGCAATATAATAAAATATATGATTAAGTTAATAATATGGTTGATGATAAGATTAAAAGTCTAGACACTCCCCTCAAAATAATTGGGAAAATGACCACAGACATTTTGTGATTGTATTACTAACTGCACGCTACCGGAGGAAGTGATTATGAGTTGAATGGATTCAGTTATAAATACTATCTATCAGCACGTTCAAGATCTTGGAGTTGCTCCATAATAGAGCATTCGATTTATAATTTTGAAACCGTTTATATCCAGATCTACGTGATCGGAGGTTTCAACGGCATATCCCGGATGTGCAGCGGGGAGGTGTACGACCCGGGCACGAACACGTGGGCGCCCGTGCCCGACATGTACAATCCCCGCAGCAACTTCGCCATCGAGGTCATCGACGACATGATCTTCGCCATCGGCGGCTTCAATGGAGTCACCACGATATATCATGTGGAGTGCTACGATGAGAGGACCAATGAGTGGTGGGAATAATTACATATCCGTCAGATTATATCAGCACCTCTTGTCTCAACAATAGGTATCAATAGGTACATACTGCCCAAGGCAATTAGGGACTCACGTACCAAATGACAACCAACTCATTTTTTTATAGACTTAAAACTGTCCTATTAGCTCCTGGTGGATCACGTTTTTTCAAACAAAACTCGAGCTACTTACGAAGTTACGTTTTGAAAAAATCTTCAACTTCGGAACAATGCCCGTCCTCCGAGTTCCGTTATTTTGCTGCGGACGTCATTTACTGACGTAAAAGCAACTCTACGCTCTAGGAATACGACTCCAAATGTAACAAAGGATCGTGGCTAATTGAGCATCTATTGATTTCGATGGGAAACCTGTCAAAAGTGACATTAACTTCGCCATTGCCATAAACAGTTCTCGACAGGAATGATCTTCGCACTGGCGGGGTACTCGTGCGCAACATTAAATAATCTGCTCGCAGGTACGAAGCGACGGATATGAACATCTACCGTTCAGCATTATCTGCGTGTGTCATCATGGGCTTACCCAACGTGTACGACTACATCCACAAGCACCGCGAGCGGCTGATGGAGGAGAAGCGGCAGAAGATCCTGCTATCGGAGACCGCCAGGCACGGCCAGCACCGCACCGCGCTGCCTGATGTTAGCACCTATTCATACATTGATAATGTAGCTACGGTACATAAATAGGTATGCTACGCCAGATATTCCCTTCCATGATGGCTAAGTCGCGTGATTGGCTCAAGATTAAATCATCGAAAAGGATAAACCAATAAGCGCTGTTTATTGTATTGAAGATGTAAATTAATGGCAGCACTGTCTTGGGCTAACGTTGGAAGAGAACAGGAATAGGTACCTGGCGTAGCATATTTTTAAACTGTTAATGTCGGCATTAATTAGTTAAATATTCATTACGTCACGCAATCACCTCCCGATCTAACGCTACATACACTACCAATGGCGTGACACACTCCTACACAACACACCTCTAACCCTACGATCGTTACCTGGTGTGCTTGAAGTAGGGTAAAGTCTAGTAGAGATGCGCAAACTACATCTTTTACTTGATTACAGATTTATAAATCTTTTCACTCAAAAGATTTAAATCACTCTTTTAAATCTTTAAATCTTTTAATTCCGTGTGTGTGTCGGAATTAAAAGATTTAAAGAATCATTCATACGACACATCGTAAATGATTCGAAGAGATTCGGAAGGAGAAAAAGATACATATACTACTGATTTCCCTTCATTCGTATCAGGCTTAGGACTGTCAACTTAGCTTTCATAATTAACTAAACAAACATACAAAGGACTAGGTTGGCTTTATAAATACCTACTTAGTACTAATGAGGTATAAGAACGTACTTTTTTTTTTCCCTAGATACAAGCTTACGCTTAGTTCGGGACCGCAACACAAATACTTTGTTACTATGCTTATGAAAATAAATATTATTATTATTATTACTTATTTTTGTACCAAGACACTTGATCACTACCTAATTATTTACATTTATTAAAGTTTTTAATTATTTACAAAAGTCAAAATATCATTGATAAAGATAAATATAAAGAGTTATTATTTCTAGTTTTTGGTTCAATTCACTATTTACACTATCAAAATAATTTCGCATACGCAATTAAAAGCATCGAAACATTCGAAACATTCAATCAAAACTAAAACATAACAAACCGTCACTCGATTTCCTATTTTTTAAAAAATATATTGCACTTAATTATAAGGCGCAGAAAGAATAGTTTTCTCTGCATTCTACATTATCCGGCGACGCGTCGTATGCAGTACGCACGCGCGAACTTACACATCCTTCTCTATCTCTTTCTGAATCATAATACCAGCCTATAGTCTTCTCACTCCACATCGTAATGGTCTCAATTGAATCAATTTGAATCTTATCTAAAGTGATTTAAAGATGTATTCCAAAAACTTCTGATTTAGTGATGCATGATGTATTATTGAAAAAAGTAAATCTTTTTTTCAATTCACTCAGGATTTACACATCTCTAAAGTCTAGGTTTAACGAATAATCTGCTAATGAAATGTAGTTACACCATCGTGTAACCAGCTATCGTTTTAGGTACTTATCTCATATAAACCATAAAAACTACCTATTTAAGAAAAAGAAATAGAAAGACAGGCCTGCTGTTTTTTCTTGCCGGATCTTTTCAGTTCAGGTAGCATTCCGATTCAATTGGTAAAAAATTGTGGTCTACAGAAAAAAAATTACTTTGATTTTGACTTTCTTTACACATTATCCTTGACTTACCAGAGTATCACACTCGATATTTCCCTTCGGAACCTCATATTCCAAGTTCAAGATATCGCTACAATATACTGAAAATAGCTTCAAGGTCAGGTTCTCAATAGAAAATCTAAGTGCAGAGCTCATAAACAAAATGTAATTACCCTTTTATCATAGTCATTTGTTTATTATTTACAGGCGATAGCAAAATCATAAAACCGTTTCATCATAATGGCAATTAAGCTTAAAAGTGCGATAAGTAGCGGGGCAAAGGCCTGAAAAATAATCGCAAGTCCTGTATAATGAATTTGTGTAATTCCAACGGTTATGTCGTGGTTTGTATAAAATACCTACTTACGGCGATAGGTGGCGTAATTATTAACTTCTTACATTATATACAAAGTAGGTATGTACCTATGTATAACACACACCCAAAGTTTGTAATCTATAGTACAAAAGTAAGTCTCATGGATGAGATACGCAACTTATTCAACTAATTAGCAATTATGAATATTTAAACATGAGAGATTATTAATTTTAACTATGTATCTACATCATGAAGAGATTACTACGTACGTATTCTACTTGTTAATTATGTCATTTTTGAGGGTTGAACATCAGATTAAATAATAAAAAAAAACAGAAGCAAAAACAGCAAGCCGATTTGGATAGGACACGCGAATTACTTACGACCTTACGTACACACGAATCACCGTGTAGGTACTAAAAGAATCGACTTGGTTTGCCAACCAATTACCAAACCTATTACAAATACATTACCAATTCAATATATGTTCATAATACTTCGTCTATAATATTTCTTACTTTAAGGGTTCAACAAAAAGGCTGAATAGTTAAATTGCAGATGGCTTGATATTGTATAATTCTTTGACCTAGCCGTTTCTCTTATAGATAGATAACTATTTATTGTTCGAGCTTTTCAGTAGGTATCAAACAATAGACTTATTAAGAGCTGGTTTATGTACTGTTTTTGTTGGCCAAGTCTCGAGGGAGGGGGCACAGACTTGTTCGAATATTCAGATTATACACGGCGTCTGCTACAAGTGACCCATACATCCAAACTGCTTGATTGGTGTGGGATCGTGTAATTGGTGTATTCGTCTGGCTATATTTATGTATTGATTTATAAACGACCCTACCTCATTATAATTTTAGTATACCTAGATGATACCCTGAATCCACCTTGCGTTGAGGGGATGCCTGTAACCAGTAGTGGGCCATACAAGGGCGCATTATTTAGATAGTAAAAAAATCCAGGTATTAAAAAATGCATTAAAAATAATTAAATAAGTAATATATGTATGTAAGATTGTATTCATAATCAGAATATATTTATTAATTTATGTAAACCATTACTGTACCTACATACAAATCGTCAAAAGTGTCCCAAAATTAACGTTGAAATACGACTCATTACCACCCGTTCGAAATAAGAACAGGCGACAACATTGTTGCTCTTTTTAAAAGGATTTTATACATGTTGGAGTACCTAGCACATTGTTATGACTTTGAGGGAACAAAGTAGGAAAGGTTTGTATATATATATATATACAAAAATCGTATCTGTATACGACAACGTACTCTGTAGGAGTGTAAATAGGTGTGCATTGCTTAGCACTTAATTGATGAGATCTAGGTAGACGTTTTCCGTGGCGGATCTTGCAATATGTCTTTTCAGAGTAACCGGCCCTGGTTGATGCAGGTCCATCTGATGGAGGACAACGACGACATGCTGGAGCAGCTCGGCCTGATGGAGAACGCGGTGAACAACGAGCCGCCCCCGCCGCCGCCGCCGCCGCCCCCGCTCCCGCCCCAGCCCATGGAGCAGGATTAGCACCGCCAACTACAGGCCTTGGTATACATGCTTCACATACCCTTTACAGACTACCAGATTAGATATATCTTTCGAATTAGTAGCCAACAGTGTTATATTTATTCTTACTCTACCCCTCTCTGTCAGGCTTTTAGATCAAGTGATCTGTAGGCGGAGCGGAATGTTGCAGATTGAGTAGTATTGAGTTTTGGCGTAATAAAATAAAATAAAAAATTAGTTAGATAGATGGGACAATCGCGTGCGTTTGTACCGATAAGACCGCCTACCCTCCCTAATCTCGTAGGTTTGTTAGCGCCTTAAGGCCTAAATTGGCACCCGATCTGTAGGGCCGATTTGTAGGGTCTCTACAAATTGGCATGTCAAGAGGCGAGTTGGCTTGTCGTTTTTATGGCAATTGGCAGGTATAGGGACCCTACATATCGGTCCTACAGATTGGGTACCAAATTGGCATAATGGTCCCTCGGACAAAATCTTGTGGAGGTTCGGCCAAATCTGGGTTAACGTTAGTATTAATGGTAATGCCAATATACGCCATCATTAAGGCATTAAACATGACCACGTTAAACGCTTGGCAACATTAATGTAGTTCTGCTCTTATAGCTTAATGTCTAACGTCATTAGTGTTAAGCTATGGGCCACATCTGCTTAGAGACATTGTTATGGCACTAATTAGTGCATTAGCAAACTCTCGTGTTGAGATAAGTTTTTTTTTTTTAATTGTTTATAGATTGAATGGAATTCATCAATATTAACTTTGTGTCTTTCTTATTCTGAATTATTTTCCGCAAATGAAACGAACATTGGTACTTACTTGCTTATTATCTAAACATAACGGGGTTACATCGTAGCTGATAACTTGATATATAAATATACTTCTAACGAACTAATTCACGTGCGAGCGTCCACATCTCAGCTCTGCCTCAAAATGTAAACAACATTACACAAACAAGGCGATAACATAAGACATTTATTAAAAGTAAGTAAGAAGTAATTAATTAATGTAATCAATCGTTGTGCTAGTCATTGTTTCTGAATTACAGGTCTCGCTGAAACCCTTATATTCGAAAAAAAGCCTACGCAACTGTCAACATAATCAGTAAGATGACGATAACATAACATAACAGTGTTAGGAAAAAGTATAGTCAAGTTAATGTTATGTAAAATTATACTGTTACATGCCTTTATTTTTAAAATATTTACATTTATTATAGCAATTTTGGCATATTTATAATGTTGTGATATTTTCATAATGTGAATCATTCCTGTATTTTTGGAATATTTTTGAAATTGTATTAAATTTTTCAGACGAAGTATATATGGATACTTAATAAAAAAACAATCGGTGTTGTTGTCCTTTATTACCTTGCCCTTAGTCGCCTGTGAGTGAGTGAAGGCAGGTCACTATCAGTAGTGTTATTCTGTAACGACAATCTCAATAAAACATAAAATTAAAAAGAAACAATTTACTCGACAAATCACGCTTGAGATGTGAGATTGTTATTTAACGTCATATCCAACGCGTGGTTCCGGAAGTAATATGTACAACCTTTATTAAAAATTAAAAACTCCCTTCGGACTCACGCGTGTGATATAAGATTGTCGTTACAAAATAGAACTATAGAACCTACTATCTTGCAAAGTGGGATGAGTAGATAATAATATGTGCATGCGAGGCGAGAGCCGTTGTGAAAGTGTAACATACCTAAAAAAAAGTAGGAGGTTCTCAATTCGTCACGTATATTTTTAGGCCCTTATTTATATATTTATTCATTTAAACGTCGATTTAAATTCACAACGGCAATATGCAATACAAAGCGTTTAGGTTACAACAAATGTGATTTGCAATGATATTGTAAATGGGCGAAAACCTTAACTAAAAAGTTAATTGTTAAATTGCTTATTTTAATGTGTGCCTTATAATATCGTATATATTGCATAGGTACACGCTCAGGTGTGACTACATAAGAATAAAAATAAATAAGTGGCAGCGCACACCAACACTCCACTCCGCTCAGGATTGGCGGCGCGGTAAACTTTTCCTCACTTTGACGAAAGTACGGCTGCCGTGCGCCTCCGCGCGCTTTTCGCCGCTACGACCTGCCTATTGCGTTTTTATTAAATTTTACCAAATTCAGTTTTTTTATCAAATTAGTCGCTTTGCCGCCACCCGATCGGTTTGCGCTGACCCTAATAATAGGGATTTTAGTGTATATACAAATAAGTACTTAGATACTTATCGCCTAAAAGCCTAAATTGCGCAGAATCTTTATTACATAACTGCTGTTGATAACGGATGTACACTTAAACAAGGTCACAGTAGGACAAATCAGAGACAAACATAAGTCAGTATAATAAACCTAGAGCATTCAGTATCAAGCTAGGGCTACCTACGCAATTTTGATATAACCTCATAATAAATAAAATTTCGAACGGGCATTTAAGAAAAATATAATTTAACAATATACAAAACAGTAGGTACTTAGGTAGATATTATAAGGTGGCCATTAGACGTCGTAATGTCGTTCTGTGCTATCGTGACACACTGTCTCACTGATGGCGGCGGCTTGCACCAGTGTCGTCACAGAGTCCCTGGTGCCCATGCGCTGCCACACTCGTTCGGTCCAGGCCACCGCAGTAAAGCACGCACCGTTGCTAATGAACGCACGCAGCACTACCGCGCTCAGCCCCCGACCCATACACCTCCACCCCTCCGTCCTCACCGACTGCACGAAACAGTCCCACGCACCCGCGTACCGCCCAATCACATCACCCTGAATCCTCGACTTCACTACGTCTATTGGATACAACACCACCCACGACAAAACCCCAGCGAGCCCGCCCGCCATGAACACTCTAGCTACGGACAAATCACCTCGCGTCATCGCCTCGTACGAGCTGAAGTATATCGCGAACGCCGGGCTGTCGCGGGCTATCGTGATCCCGAGACCCCGGAATAGAGCTCTGTGTCCCCCGGTTCGTAAGATGTGCCGGGCTCCGCCCCACGCTCCCGATGGCATGCCATCACCAGGCTTCGACAGTTGTTGTCGAGTTTTGACTAGTTCCACTGGAGCGCATGCGAAACTTTGCAGCACACCTGCGACTGCGCCGGCCGCTGCGTGAGATGACAGTGAGCTCGGATTGGTCAAGGACCGCCTCGTGTTGCCGTAAACCCCGAAAACGATCGCGTTTATAGCCGCTATACCGCCCAATGGGGCGCCCACTCCACGGTACGCGGATGACAATGTGCCGCCTTTGAATAGAGCCTTCGTAACTTCTAGAGCACTCCCTCTTCCTGACTGTACGTGCACTTTTAATGTGTCCAACGGATGACCAGCTATTATTCCAGCACAGCCTGAAATCACAATAATTTGGTGAGGTTTGAACAGCGTTGAAATTACGTAAATATATGAATACGAGACGTTGATGAAGTCCACTCACCTCCTATACATCCCGCTATGAAATCTAACGCCATATTTGTAAAGGTATATATATAATATTTTGCTCACTGGGTTATTCCTGAAAGAAAATTTTATTTCACTGAACTGAACTTTAATGAATAGGTAGTTGTTAACTAAAAGACGCCATTTTATTTGTTTATTTTTACCCGACTACGGCTTAGCCAAGGAAGGGTTCTAAGCGAGTGCTCAGAGGAGAGACTCCGTCCCGGTCTTCATCGCGAATATCGCAGAGTGGCCTCTGACTGGATCGCGCGCCGCACTATCGCTAAATAATCACGTATTTATGTAAACTATTGTTCCAGGCGACCGGATGGCTTGACCCTCGATAAGTTCAATTTTACAAATGTGTCTCGCTTACCTCTCCGGTATTCAAATCAGGTAGTCGTAATGGGAATTCACGTTGTCTCCACTTGAAGTGACGCCAATGAACATATTGGTAGAGCCTATTGCTGTGGTTTGTCGTGCGACGGTCCAATCTCCTGGGTGCGCGCCTCTAGTGTGCGCCGGCGCATCTCCGCCGCCCGCAGCTCGCTCACGATGCTTCCACGCGCCTATCTCCTACTTTGGGTCACCCTTATCACAAGGGTCAAAATACGTCTTAAAAACAAAATAGCTCTACACCTACGCCCATGAGACACAGCACATTTTTTCCATGTATATAGATAGCTTCATTTGATATATTGCATGCAATTATGACCGTTATTGTCTTCATATTGTCGTACAGGAACATGTATCGTTTTAATCCGGCAAGTATACAGGTGACATCGAGATGGTTCAGTGTGGGGTCCTCCGAAACAATAGTGCTATAAAAATATGTTCATGTAAAAAAATCTGCATTCATAGATTAAAAAAAAAACGAATTCACTCCTTACAATCTACACCATCTACACAACCAATATCGCAATATACTTTTTCCGGTTTTCAATAATATTATTATTCTTGGTCTACTATTCATGGTCTTCTAGGTCTTTTCAAAATGACCGAAATAATGATTTTTTAATTAAAATCAATTCATGCAGTTCCTATTATCAATGTTTTTTTATCTCTTCTAATTTCAGAGATCGCCATACTGACCCATTTCCATTTTACACCCTGTGTATCTATGTACCCTGATTTTATTTCATACAATTAAAATGGGTAAATCTATACTAATCTATACTAATATTATAAATGTGATAGTTTGGATGGATAGATGGATGGATGTTTGTTACTCTTTCACGCTCGAACGGCTGAACGAATCTGAATGAAATTTGGCACAGAGATAGATTATAGTCTGGAATAGCACATATGCTGCTTTTTATCCCGTTAAAATGTATGGTTCCCGTGGGATATTTTTTTTTGTTAAAGACGCGATCTACTTGGAAGCTATTTTATATTTTTTTGTAAACTTTTGTTTTACGCCTTGTACTTATATATATTCCAAAATCACTAGTCGTTCACATGACCAGTTGGGAATGAACCCTTATATGTACCTAGGGCTCATTTTCGTCAATCAAACATGGCTCATGTCCCTATCTATTAAAATAAATGACTGTTCGGAGCTTTTGTCTGAAGCTTTTATCAGTCTGTCTGTGACATCAACGCACAGACAGACTTCGCTTCAAAATTATAACATCCATCTTTTTACTTCGGGGCTAAAATAATAAATTTTATATATAGACGAACGAAAATATAGACATTTTAAAATATAAGTCTATATTTTCGTTAAATTTGCCCAGGGTAGGGATTGAACGCGGAACTACTGGGACACAGAGGCGGCCCCTCTAACTAGTTGGATATTGATGCTTTCAGTGAAAGCAATTATAATCTATACTAATATTATAAATGTGAAAGTTTGGATGGATGGATAGATGGATGGATGTTTGTTACTCTTTCACGCCCGAACGGCTGAACGGATCTGGATGAAATTTGGCACAGAGATAGATTATAGTCTGGAATAGCACATAGGCTACCTTTTATCCCGGTAAAATGTATCGCGGGTAACACCGCCGGGCGCAGCTAGTATAACATATGACTAACATTTTTCAATAATCTCTATAACTTAAGCTACTATTTTTAATTTTTGGCTTCAAAATTTACCCGACATTCAATTTTATTATATTTTCTTTCACTTGCGTACGTTTCTAAACACGCAATGGTTATATCCCACCAATATCACGTATTATATTTATCAAAAAGTAGCTGTTGCCCGCGACTTCGTCCGCGTGGTATTTAACAAAGACAACCGTTGACAACAGCCTGCTCGCCCATTCTGAGCCCGCGGGACGCATTGCAGGTTGTTGCTATCAAACTTCACAGCTTCAGGCGCTGCGCTGCAACATTGGTTTTAATTTTTTTTCGTGAGATCCTATTTTTTTTCTAAAATAAAAGTTTGTTACATCAGCTATCTGCCAGTGAAAGTCCCGTCAAAATCGGTCCAGTCATTTCAGATATTAGCCGGAACAAACAGACAGACAGACAGGCAGACAGACCGACAGACAGACAGACAGACAGAAAGACATACATTTTAAAAAATATTGTTTCGGTATAGGTAACGTGTATACATCCAAATGCACTTAGTAAAAAGCGGTTATTTTAATATTACAAATAGACACTCCAATTTTATTTATATGTATAGAAGATACATTGTAAACACGAACACAGAGATAGCTAAGTGGGTACAACACTCGCATTGGCAACAAGGTGTATAGGTGAAAACCCGGGCTCACCTATCTGCATTTTCGGCTTTTCATGTGAGTATCTCGTTTTAAATAATGATTATCACTTGCTCTATGCTAAAGGCCATCGTGCTAGACGTCTGTCGAACGTCGTGTGAATCACACAGTATTAAGCCAGCGTGGTGGACTTTGGCCTATAATACTCCTCCGGTGTAATGGCAATAGACTCGCCCTCAATTATATTAGGACCAACATGCTATCGGCGAAATATGAGTGCAATGCACCTCTGCCCTGCACTCAGAAACAAAAACGAAAACATTTAAACTTCCCGCCAAAAGTGTTTTTTTGGCATTATAACCTTGTATTTTGCCAGTGTCACTTTTAATAAAAAGTAATTTTACCACTTATTATAACGGGCTCCACACCTTCTGATTGTATTCTAATTATCGGATGAAATAAGATAATGGGTACGGGGTTATCGGACGTTCTAAATTAGTACGTTTGTCCTACAAATTATCCGAATTCATCCGACAATAATAAGGATGGGATCAGAATGTGAAGAGCCTGTATATACTGTCAAGTTAATTGATTGAGTGTTATATTAATGTTTCGAAATTTTTTTAATCGATATGGGAAATGTTTTTTTTTTTTTTTAATTTGGCATCAACATAGGTATTTTGCCAGTGTCAAGTAATATATTTTTTTTCTGTTTTTGAGCATATGCACAGGCCCAAAGCCTAGGCTCAAGTAAAATACCCCAAATGGGAAATGTTGGTGATGCAAGACTTAAAAAAGACTTATACCTACCAAAGTAAAAAAATATTCGGCAATCCGTCAGTGTTGCCAGATTGGGTATTTTTCGCAATTCTGGGTAAAAATTTTAGCTCCGGAGAAATTTTGGAGAAATGAACTTCTTGGAGAAAATTTTGGAGAAAAAAATACCCATGCAGTGGGGATGCGTAACGTAAAAAAAAAAAAAAAAAGGTCATTCTGCTGCTTCAGTTTGGAAATTAGATCAGTATTTCAAGGAAAAAATAAGATAAGGGCAAAAAGCTAAGCCGATATTATTAATTTTTTGCCTTTGGGTAAAACTCAAGCAAATTGTATCATTTTGGAGAAAAATAATTTCAAATTTGGGTATAAATAAAAAAAAACCACATCTGGCAACACTGCAACCCGTATAATTCAGTTCACAACACATCTGACAACTTGTTGAAAACCCTACAGCAAAGTTGCAGCAAAGTTTACATGGATGACGAAAAACACAATGCTATGGAAAGGGTTCATAAAAAAGTGGAAGAGGACTTAACTACCGAAGACATCACCGAGATAGAAATACCGTATACTTTGTACCAATATCTTTGTTCAGAGCAATGCGACCTTCAAGCTATGTGTCGAATATGCTTATCCACCAGCAACGACATCATGTATCCGTTATTAACGTCAAAAGAAAACAGCCTCTTAGCTGTTATGCTTACAGATTTTACATCTGCACAAGTAAGTTACTGATAATTAGAATCATGTTTTTTCATGTGCCAATTTCACGTTGAGCGTTCTCTGAACGGACTTACTACTTGTATTTTTAAATAAATACTGCCTGACCATCATGCCACTTGTTAAACAATCATACTATGGACTGGGAGAATCCCAGTAACACACGCAAATTAAAAAGATAATTTTTAATCTTATCAAATTAATAATTTACATATTATCATGATAAATGTGCTGTAAAGTGTTCTACCTAGCCTCTTTCCAATTGCATTTGGTATTTTATTGTATTTATGACATTGCCACAAACAATTATTGGGGCTACCGAAGACCTAAGGGCCAAGCTTGACAAGTAATCTGGTTTCTGATTGTACAAAAATGTTAGAATTATTATCACACCAGCTTACATACCCCTAACAAAAAATATATTAGATGTTATAGTGTTGTTACTCACCCATTGTTTTGATCAGCAACATGCCAATCTATCAGTTGTATTTACTGCCTCCTCTAAGTAGGTTCCAGCGGTGTAGACTGATTGTCTCTTGTGTAAAGCCCAATGGTAATATTTTGAAGCCAGGTACTTCTTGTTTAATAAAAATAAAACATATTACATAGCCTCATTTTTCAATTCAGTAGTTTTATATACATGTATGTTGTTCCATTTTTACTAGCTCACTGAAGATGGTCTGCCAGTGAACATTTGTCAATCGTGTCAGACTCAATTGATCCAGTGCTATGAGTTCAAGAACCAATGCATAAAATCTGAATGCCTGCTGAAATCTTTACTGAAAAATGAATTTGTCACGAAAGAGGAACCTACTGATGATAGTATGTAGGTATTTTTATAACTTGAACAGTTCTCAGTTTCCTTCCAATGTTTTGAAAAAAATTATGTGGATTTTCCATTAATCTATAATATTCCGTTTCCTAGGATTCCTTATTTCATAGAAACAACCTATTACACATATTCTGGATTTATTCCTGTCAAATGACACAGGCTTGCCTCTACATGGTGGGGCCTATGGTGAAATGAAGCTATTCAAACATGCACCACTGCTTAATTCTTTCTAAGCTTTGCTTCTTTCGCTTGCTTTTGAATATACGGTTACATTCAAATCTAAAGATTTTTTTTTAATTTACAGAATTGTAAAGGAAGACATAGAAACCCAAAATGCTAATGAAAATGAAGTTAAAGAGGAGGGAATGCAAGAGAAAGAATTAGATATAGTTGTAGGTTAGGTATTGATTTTATTATGATTTAGAAAAAACAATGCAAAAATAATAATTCATTTATGCCTGTCTTAACCTGTCTATTACAAGTAATTATCAATGTGATACATAAGGGTTTTTTTTTTTTTGACAATAGTGCCAGCTATTTTGTATGTGAGGACATATTTTTTTTACTATAAATATAAACCTCCTAGACAAATAAATCCTCATTAATTATAAGTTATTAAGTTTGAGTAAAATTAGCCTATTTTTTAAATACTCACAGTGCAAGCATTTAGTATTCTTATTGCCCTTGAACAGTCCTATCACTGAACCAAGTTTAATCAAAATCAGTCCAGTAGTTTTCCCATCAAGCTAATTCAGTCAGGATAGAGTACACAGACAAGAATACGAATAATTTCTTTAAGTTTTCTTATATACTTATGTATGCCATTATTTTATCAGATGTCGAATATCTGGAAGACCTTAGTGATGACGACAAAGATACACTACAAGTTGTACTGAAAACAAAGAAAAGGAAAAAGTAAGTTTGATAACAAAGTATGATTTACAAGAAATCTTGAAAATTGTCTACTTAATTCTTATTTTATCTTTCAGGGAAAAGTTAAATAGCTCTACAACAGGTATGAGATTACTCTTATAAGATGAAGTATTTTAAAAATAAGGTGAAGTGAATAAAACAATCTTTCCTACTCACTTAGCCTAGCTTTGCTTTAGGCTCAGTTTCCACCAAAGCTGAGAAGAGAGATGTGTGGAATAGACCAACAATATTGTTTGAGAACCTCTGCTCGGGTTTTTAAGCAATCTGATTGGTCCTTACTCTTCTCAGCTAGAAGACGTAAGTGACTTTACACACGAAGGGTTTCTCGTGTGTGTGTGTGTGTGTATTGAGTGTTATAGCACAGCGATTCATCGCATTTGTAGCTCATTTTAGTTGCATCTCAGTTTAATTACATGTCATAAAATCGTCGTGTGCAAGGGTTCTCTGATTCGAATTGTAGTTGCTTTATTCTTTTTTTAGATCCAAAAACTCTCCTCAAGGAAGTAGCATCAAAGAAGACACTTGTAGCGTCAAAAAATTATAAATGTTCAGTATGCTCTAAGGTAGGTAGAATTAAATTATTTGTTAAAATGGGCGTTCATTTTATGAACAGCACTACTAAGGTTGTCGATGATAAAATTATTTAATATCGACACACTATACATACACTTTCTGCATCACCCTGTATATTATTACGGTTATGGTAAAGGTGGTACCGTTACCGTTAAAAGTTTTAGCCGTATCGAGCGTGATAAATAAAGAGCATACTACCCTTTGAACCTGCGTTTTTTAGCGCATTCATAATCATTATATGTATTTTGGAAAATCAAAAGTCGATTTAAAAGTACATCACTTTTATTCTAAATAAAGCTTTGTAGTGCCATTGTAAATGGGTTTTTATAATTCCAGTGTCAATTTTTCAGAAATTCTCCAAAGCTAAAACATACCGGGCCCACGTGAAGGGCAACCGCTGCGGGGCGAAGGGTGCCCACCCTTGTGCACAGTGCAAGGCGTCGTTTGATTCAGAACATGACTTATTGTTGCACTCGTCTATTCACACCGAAGGCCCGCTGTGGAAGTGTATCATATGCCACAAGGAATACGATGGTATGGGACCTTTAGTTTCTTTACTAGAATTAACATGGCTAGAATAACCGCCGAATACTTTGGCTGGAGTGCACAATAATTTCAGTTAAATTTAATCTACTGATATCTTATATTTACATGAATACTACACATTGAAAAAAAAACTAATATTACGGATTTAAATTGCGTTTATTTTACGTCGGGAACGTAAAAAAAACATAAAAAACGCGATAAAATCCGTAAAATTAGTTTTAGTTAAATTTAATCTTTACAGATTCCATTGTAGTTAAATTTAACCGTGTATGCTGCACTCCACTGTTAGTCTAACACAACTCAATATTTAAGAGAATTTCTTTAGTTTGCCGTTTATAATTATTTCCCAGAACTTGATCCTAATAAGGATCAAGTTCTGGGAAAGCGCTAATAAGCGCTAATTATGAGGTCACGCCGCCGCTAGTTGTGTTACGGTCGGCCTAAAGAGTGGTATATTATGTTAAAATCAGGGACTCCCAAGTTTTTTCAGTTCACAGCGCATTTAATTTTAGTGCTTTGTCTCGGTCTAGTTGAAATATGTAGGGTAGATGCAATGATGCTACTTTAAGGGGGAAGCTCAGGGTCAGGGCGCGAAATTCAAAATGTCAATGGTTTTTATTTTTTTAAAGCGATACAACACCATAAAGTTAGTAAAAGTAGCGGTTTTTACAAACCTTATGGTATTGTATCGGATTAGGTACTTTTTTAAGCAAACTTAATACATCGAAACATCCAATGCCGAATGCTAATATCGCAAAACACTAAATTACATCGTACAGATGTCCAAATTTTTCGTAAAAAAATAAAAACCATTGACATTTTGAATTTCGCGCCCTGACCCTGAGCTTCCACCTTAATAGTGCATGCGAAGACACGATTTCAGCGCGCCCCCCGCTCCTCGCGCCCTAGGCTGCAGCCTAATTAGCCTAAGGGTTCCCTGTATCCATTAGCAGAGAGATAAAAATGTTAAGCACCCAAATACTGACTAAACGTGCCCAAACATGAAAACTGCAAATTAAAACACTATGAAAAAATACCCTTTGGCAAAAACAAAAGGGTCCAAAAAAAAAAAAATTGCCTAAGGGTTAATCAGGCACTGTGTAAATGTAGGTAAGCCGGCGTTCCACCGCCACATCAAGCGGCACATGGAGAGCAAGCGGCACTCGTGCGCGTGGTGCGGCAAGCGCTTCGCCGAGATGTACGCGCTGCGGCGCCACGCGCGCGTGCACACCGGCCAGCCGCAGGAGAAGGCGCACGCCTGCCACTACTGCGACAAGAGGTGCCCGCCTTCTTTTTATTTTAAAATGGCAATCGGCTACGAAATGGAGCCATTGTGCCAATGTCGAGTAAACTTTCTGGAGATTTTACTCGACACTGGCACCGACGGCCTGATTAGCGCCGAGGGTCCCGGGTTCGAATCCTGGTAGGGACTCAAGCTTTCTGTGATGAGCACGAATGTTTGTACCCGAGTCGTGGATGTTTAATATGTATATAAGTATTATATACTGAGTTCGCCCTCAGTCTATTGTACAGTACCTATAACACGAGCGTTGCTTAAAGTGGGACCGTATAGTTGGTGTGTTCGTATGGCGATATTTATTTATTTTTATTTATTTATTGTGCCTGTGTCGATAACAATTCTGGAGATTTATTTGAAAGTATAATTGACCTCTGATGATAATTATAAAGATGGTTATGAGGTGAACCCACCCATTATCTGTAAAGGTATAGATACTTTACTGTAAATTTACATCTTGACAGAACCTAGTCGTGATAGCTAGTTTCTCGACTAATATCTTAGAGGAGTTCGGTGTTGCTGGCTTCTTTAATTATCGGTCAAACTTGTTTGGTTTAGAATTGGAAAAGTTGACAAGGGTCAGTGGTGGGTTTCTCTTCCCCCATTTGTTGAACTTAGTCGAGTTATAATTAAGCGGCCCTCATTTCACTTCGTAAGGTTTGAGTATTTTCTTCTTCTAATTTAAGGGTTAGACCCTTGTCGGTGTAGCTGATGAAGCTCTTTCCATCCGTCTCTATCTAGAGCAGCTTCTTTCACCTCCCTATACGACATGACACCGATCCTTTATCTGACCTTTTATCTGACTCATGTCGTTTATTCTTGGTCTTCCTCGTCCACGCTTTCCTTCGATCTTCCCCTCTAAACTGGGAACTTGGAGTATTTTACTCTTCAAATAGCTGTTACCCGCGACTTCGTTCGCGTGGTATTTAACAAAGACACAACCGTTGGCAACAGCCTGCTCGCGCGTTCTGAGCCCGCGGGACGCATTTCAGGTTGTTGCTATCAAACTTAATCAGGCGCAACGCTGCAACATTGTTTTTTATTTTTTTTTGAGATCCTATGTTTTTTCTAAAATAAAAGTAGCCTAAGTTACTCCTTGTTACATCAGCTATCTGCCAGTGAAAGTCCCGTCAAAATCGGTCAAGCCATTTCAGAGATTACCCGGAACAAACAGACAGACAGACAGATAAAAATTGTAAAAAAAATTGTTTTGGTATAGGTAACGTGTATACATCCAAATGCACTTAGTAAAAAGCGGTTATTATAATATTACAAACAGACACTCCAATTTTATTTATATGTATGGATAGATGAATGTGTCGGGTATTGTGGGTGGGGCAGGTACAGCGAGCGCGGGCTGCTGGCGGCGCACGTGGCGCGGCACGCGGGGCTGCGGCCGTGCGCGTGCGCCGCGTGCGGCAAGCGCTTCGCCTCGCCGCGCCTGCTCGCCTCGCACATGCTCGTGCACTCCGACCGCAAGCCGTACAAGTGCCAGTACTGCGAGAAACGGTAACAATGCACACCCTTAACCCTTAATAGCCTAGACTTTCAATTTTGATACCAATCTTTTAAACCGAATGTTCACATTACTATTAGTTTTTTTTTATAGGTTGGCTGTACGTATTTTACTGTTATATAATATTCTTTCCAACGAAATTAAAAAAAAAACAAATGTCATTATTATTAAACACAGTAACATTAAACACGTAATATTAATATTAATTAAGTAATATTAAAAATAAATCGCTTTCGTAAATCAGGCTACTAAGGGTTAAATTTACACATAATAAAGTTGCTACAATTTGGAAAAACGATAAATAAGTGTGTCTTGACTCTTGACAAACCTAATGAACAGAATATAATATATTATATAGATAATGGTGTTCCTGGGCGGTACCACTAGCGCCATTATCGATCTCATGGTATCACAACACTATTTTTATATTCATTCATTCGCCATTTTCCATCCATCTAACATATCGCACGCTTAATAATAGACTGACCAATTAGGGTTTAAGCCCAAAGTGAGATAAGCTCACAGATATATTTATTCCAACGCTATGTATCTACCAATCTCAGAATTTTTACGATTACAATTAATAAAATTTGAATATGCCAACAAAAAGGAGTCAGATGTTTTAAATTACCATTTCCCACACGAAATTATACAATGCGTAACAAAAAAAAGTTTTAAAAGGGTTTAAAGAGGTCAATGTACTCATTTATTAAAATACATTTGTAATGGAGATTTTTTTTGCACTATTATTAGTACATAGTGTTCATTTATATATATATATATATATATATATATATATTATATATATATATATATATATATATATATATATATATATATATATATATATATCTATTATATATATTATAATTAGTTAAAACCAGAGGAATAAAAGAGTTTATATAACGCGTGACAAAAATAGTGTGAATAATTGGAATCCATTCCAAATTTCATTTCATTTCATTTATATATATATAAATTATATATATTTATTTATTTATATATATATATATATATTTATTTATATATATATATATATAAATATATAAATGAAATGAAATGAAATTTGGAATGGATTCCAATTATTCACACTATTTTTGTCACGCGTTATATAATCTCTTTTATTCCTCTGGTGTTAACTAATTAACGATCTCACCCTATCAGTTCAAAGTTCAATAGCTTGGTGATTCATAAGGTTTTCATTTGAGATTAGAAAGATTTTCATATCATCATGTCACATCCATTATTTTATTTATAAGGTGTATTTATTGAATGTGTTACTTGAAATTGGCAAAATACCCGCAAAGTTGTGGGTGAGACCATATTCATATACATTTTTAGAATCAGAATCAGAATATTTTTTATTCACATAGACCATTAAGTACGTACAGTACTTATGAATCGTCAAAAGTTACAAAATATTATGCTACTACTTTACCATCCGTTCGTAATGCCGTTCCTATGGAGAAGAACGGGCAAGAAACTCCATGGTTGCTCTTTTTTATTTCGCATCTCATTTCGTAAAGGAAGAAAGAGATAAAATGAGTTTTGATTAGCTGGTTTATATTTGTGTCAGGTTCCGGCACGAGTCGACGCGCAACACGCACCACCGCACGCACACGGGCGAAAAGCCGTACGTGTGCTCCGCGTGCGGGAAGTGCTTCATACAGAACTCCAACTTGACGCTGCACATGAGGACACACACAGGTATTAAAAAGTAAAATCAAAAAGTAAAAAAGACAAGCCCGCTGTGTTTCTTGCCGGATCTTCTCAGTTGAGGTAGCGTTCCGATCCGGTTATAGAGTTAAGGAAAAAAAATGTAATGACAATTTGTAAGTGCCCCCGTAGGCCTATACGAAATAAATGATTTGACTTTGACATTGTAAACTAACCGACCGCTGATAACGAACAACCTAAAAATAATTTCACTAGGCGTGACCGTCAGGATGTCCCGAGCACGACCACTCTTGAAACGTCTGTTGGCAATTATTGCACAAAATATACACACAAGAAAAAAAATCAAAGAGACAGAAATTCTTGTGTTCGCTATGTCCTCCGCACTACTTTTCTTACTAAACTAAACAAGACTCTGCTTTAAAATTATGTGATATAATTAAAAGAATAATGCATAGGTAGTAAGTAAATCATAAAATATATTTTATGATTTGTAACTGACTTCAATAATAGGAGGGGGTTCTCAATCGATTGTATTATTTTTTATTTATTCATATAACACATAATATAATTAACTCAATTAGTAAATTAAATTAATAGAGGTATTTGATAAACAATGATGCAACTAAATACACATCTCACGAGTAGTTCTTTCGATTAAAGCACGGGGGACGCCTGCCGCACGGACATTACTACGCTGTTAAACATTTGCTACATTCGCTGTTAAGATTTGTCTTACATGTGTGCAGGTGAACGGCCATATTCATGCTCGATTTGCGAGCGCAAATTCTCGTCGGGATCCGCGCTGAAAACGCACGAGCGGGTCCACACCGGGGAACGCTCTTTCACTTGTAATATTTGTGGTAAAAAGTAAGTTATTTTTTTCTTAATTACTGTTATTTCAGGTCCGTAATAGCAAATTGATATATCATTTTCGTGGAAGAAAATGTTTGTGGACACTAGACTAGTCGGGACGAGTAACCTATAGTAATATAATCGTTTATAATATAATATCGCCAGAAGGACACACCACCTGTAAGAACCCAAACTAAGCAACACCCATCCCAGAATATATATCAGTGATTCCCAAAGTGGTCTATATCGACCCCCAGGGGTCTATGACAACCTGCAAGGGGTCTACGTCAGCGAAAAAAAATTTGGGGTCCATGAAATGAAAATGGGGTTCTCAACACATACACTGATAGTACCTATTTACTTATATCATACTATCTTATAATATCAAAACATAAACATTATTTATAAAAATACCTATGAAGTAAAAAAAATATTATATATGTTTATAAAATTGTGTAAGTTGTAGGATGTTGGTATTCGCTTTGTGGTCGCAATACATTTTGAACTTGTAAAAACCTGAGAGTCGCAGTCTCAGAGCTTCGCTACCTTGCACTGACTTGTTCAATTCGTCACTCTATAAAGGACGGAAATCAATATCAGGTAAGTAGGGGGTCTACCCAACACGGAAAAACATGGCAAGGGGTCTACGACACAAAAAAGTTTGGGGAACTCTGATATATATAGTACTTAAATTGATATTAAACGTCAATGCCTTGAGTACAAGCGGAATAAATTTATGTGTGTTTTATGTGTGACCACGTATTTTTAGAGTGGATAATTTACTAAACTTTTTACTGAAATTTAGTAGACTTTTTACTAAATTGGCTATCCCTCAAAGAGGGTCCTATTTTGACATCATCAAGATCGGTTCATTTGCTTTAGTTTTATCTAAGTATCTTTGAACATTTTTATCGTCACGATGATTTATCTTCAAATAACTTTTTAATAGATGGTATGCCAACCCGCACTGGGCCAGCGTGGTGGACTATGGCCTAATCCCCCTCGCATTGACGAGAGGCCCGTGCCCAGCAGTGGGACATTAAAAAGACTAGCTGCGCCCCGCGGTGTTACCCGCGATTAAAAATTATGAAAAATTTAAACAAATCTATCCCACGGGTACCATATATTTTACCGGCATAAAAAGTAGCCTATGTGCTTATCCAGACTATAATCTATCTCTGTGGCAAATTTCATCCAGATCCGTTCAGCTGTTCTGGCGTGATGGAGTAACAAACATCCGTCCATCCAAACTTTCACATTTATAATATTAGTCAGAAGATCAGATTTGAATGATTATTGTTATTTGTCGTGAAGGTTCGGGCAGGTGAACCTGCGCGCGCACATGCAGCTGCACTCGGGCGAGCGGCCGCACGCCTGCAGCGCCTGCCCCAAGACCTTCATCAGCGCCTCGCGCCTGCGCGACCACTGCCGCGTGCACACAGGTGACAACCCATACAGTCCTAATAACTATACTAGTTCCATTTCTTTACTTTCTCGATGACAGTTCTAATTTGATAGTTGTAGTGTTGTTACCAAATAAGTAACGATATCGATCCCATATATTTATTATGTTTTGAACAAAGACAAATACAACAAAAACATTCAAATAATAATAAACATAAAATAGAATCAAAATAATATAGAACTACAGGAACTTATAATAAATTTTGGGGAGAGCTCATTGAGTGACAGTGATGATTGATCAGATTTCGATTTAAATAAATAAATAAAGAATCAACATAATATAATTACATCTTGTAATGAAATGTAATATTAGTTAATAAATTTGTACAAAAATATCCAGCAATAGTTTAGTTTCTTACACTTAAAAAAATATCGTGTCTGTTATCGTGTTACGTTTATCGATAGCTCCATCCCTATCAGTTTCTCCGACTCTGCTATGACCTTGTACGTGGGTAAGCGTCATATTTTTATTAAATAATGTATACAGAATGTAAAAAAGACGCTCGTTCAAGTTTCCACAGGAACTGTCATCATGAAAGTAAAGAAATGGAACTAGTATAATATCGTTTAAATGTCTTTACATATAGACAATAAATAATGTAATGGAGTTAGTAACAAGTACATATTATGTTTTGAGAAAATAACAATCACTATCAATAAACTGGCCAAATGCCCTATATATAGAAATGTTGTGTTTCCAATCGCGTACTAAGTGGGGTTGTCATGAACACGATAAATATTTAGGATGCTTTTGATTGCGGAAATTAAATGGTTGCCATGTGTTAGTCGAAATACTAAATTACTATGTATGAAGTCACCTGCAGTTAAAAACACAAAATTTCCATTACTATAGGACATAGAAAGTAAATACCAGTCATTGAAGATCTTTTTTTATCATTATTATGCTGAAAATGATTGTTGTTTTTTTTATGTTGATGACTAAAAATGGTGTGATGAATTTCCAATTTATAGCGTTTTATTCAAGACTTGTTATTTTTGTTTTCAGGAGAAAAGCCATTCGAATGTAGTGTTTGCTCACGAAAATGTGCGACGAAAAATCATTTAGCGAAACACGTAAAAACGCACCAGCCAAAGACCAAACGAGAGCCAATTGCGATGAAAAATGTTGGATCAAGTGTACATACCAATGTCGTATATGAACAGTACAAAGATAACAATGAACTTGACGAGAACAATGAAACCAACGAGATAATTATAAGTGCGCTACCTTTAGAGGTGACTCATGAAGTACCACTAGAGGTGACAGGTGAACTAGTCTTACAAGACGATAGTAACATAAACACCGAATACCTAGTAGTTGATAATAGCCAAAATAACAATTACCAAAGCAGCGATATAAATACTAATAATGTGAAAATTATAAATAATGACATTGGAGATACTAGTGATGTGAATTTAGTCGCAATGAACGAGGGCGAAGTGAGCTTTACGACTTCGAACCTTGAAGGCACGACAGTAAAACTGTACCAGTTAGACCAAAGTTTAGTGCAAATACACAGTTCCGGCGGACAAGTTACTATTAGCAAAATTACTAGTAAAATGACTGCAAATTTTTAGTTACAAATTGTATTGAAAATAAATGTTGAGTATTACTGCATATATTTTATTTAGTAGGTACCTACAAATTAAATATATCGGTCGGTTCGTATGTGCCTACCAGTGAGCGGAAGGTAGGCACATACTCTCGACCGACCCCGCCCAGTATGTATATATGTTATCCCACTAATATTATAAATGTGGAAGTATAGATGGATGGATGTTTGTTACTCAATCACGCCAGAACGGCTGAACGGATCTGGATGAAATTTAGCATAGAGATAGATTATAATCTGGAATAGCACTTTTTAATGTATAATTTGAATATGCCTATCTACAGGGTAATTCAGTAAGGGTTATACTAAGTCTTGTAATATATTTTTTTTCCATTCTTGAAATTATGGGGAATGTTTGTTCAAAGGTGAGCTTCATACCTATTGAGAGCGATTTTAATATGAAATAAAATGCAACAATTAAAATAATAACATCTTTATTTCACTTAAACAAAAATACTTTGGAACTATCTGTTTGTTCCACAAACACAATGTATTTTTGTTTAATGGCAACCCAAGGTGGGCAGTCACTGTTCAACCCTGCGCACAGTTCGCACGCTTAGAATTTACTTATTTATTTTTATTACCTAATACAGTCCGCTCGAAATTATCTATGTGTGTTTCATTTAAATTGGACCAGCGCGCACATAGTTTTTGGTCCTTAGCTCGCGAAAAGTGATAAATAAGTGTAATTTTCATATTGACTTTGTCGGCGGGCGGACTGTTGCGCGAGTGACTCAATTAAAAAACCGCGGCGTTCTATAAACATTGCGGCAGGAGCAAGCGCAGCGTCTATAACGTTGTTGCTGTGGAGGTTTTCGTCGGCATTGCTGAGCTACTCCGTGCTCCGAGTTTAATTTCAAGCATCATTTTTGCAAGAAGATGGCGGCCAGCGTTCTATAACGTGGCTGTCGAAGACGATGTGCTATATCACGTTGTTGTTGCGGGGAATTTTGGCATCTGCATTGCTGTGCCACTCCGTTTATTCTCAAGCTTTCAAGAAGAAAATCTGAATCCTTTTCATAATCACATTGTGATAAAAATTGTAATTTCATTCGCCATTTCGCCATACCTACATTTATACCTGTGCCAGAAAGGGACAGATACCCTTTCATCGCTTGATGCGTGAGTGGGAGCGAGACGCCAACCAGGACAGCGCGACTGCGGTTTAGTGCATATTGCCAGTGCACTCTTGGAACGCCTTCGTCTACTTCGGGCATCACAACAACCATCGACCAAGTCGGCATCGCTTCGGGTGGCATTCGTCTTCCTTTAGTTTTAGTATCGTTTCCGAACTTGTTCTCTTATTGTTCTGTGTTTCGGGATTATTTGTTTCCGGCAAAAAATAAATTCGCCATTTTGTTGCGGCGCACGAGTTATTTGTACGCGTCGTATAATAAGTTTAATATTTTGGTGTAAATTGTAATTTAATTATTTAAAAATACGATTGTTTAAAGTAATTTATAGTCATTTAAGCTATTTAATTTATAGTCGTTTAAAAAATGAGCACCAAAGATTTGGCAAGGCTGGTCGCAGCACGAGGCCAGACCAAGGCTTCAATAAGCAAAATAAAATCATTCACAAAAGATGATGAAAATATTAAGTGTGCTACCATAGATTCTCTTATTGTTAAAAAGAACAGGTTAGTAGAGTGTTTCAAAACCTATTCCGAATTAAACATCGACATAAATGTGATTGATCAGTCGGATAGCGAAAACTTTGATTTAATTGAGGAAAATTACATGTATTGTTTAAGCGAGCTGAACCGGCACATTCGAGAGAGGTCGGGCAGTGTCGCAGCAGAGCACTCTTTACCCAAGATGGGTGGGGAGGTGCCGAAAGGATTTAGGGGCTTACCCAACTTAACTATACCTAAATTTAATGGTCAGGTAGGTGACTACTACAATTTTATAGAAATTTTCAATAGTGTTGTTCATAAAAACACATCGTTAAACGATTGTGAAAAGTTTTATTATTTAAAGTCATTAGTAGAGGGTGAAGCACGTTCTATTATTTTGCATTTGGGTCTCACATCCGACAATTATACTCAAGCACTTGAGCTTTTAAAAGAGAGGTATGATGATAAGCCCAAAATTATAAATTTTCATGTCTCTGCACTTTTAGATTTAAGTCCAATAAGCAAATGTACAGCGGCATCGCTTAGACAATTAGTTTCACAATTGAAACAGCATATTGGAGCTCTAAAAAACCTCAATGTTCCTGTGGAGCATTGGGACCATATTTTAATGACCATTTTGCAGCGTAAGCTAGATACCTACACGCTGAAAGGCTACTTTGTAGATACACAAGGTCAAACACAGACACTAAATACACTTTTAAAATTTATAGATCAGCGGGCAGCTGCACTTGAATCAGCCTACACAGATCTTCAGGCGAGGAGTACTAGGAGTAATGTGAAGTGTCTAGCGGTAACTCATTCATCCTCGGCCTCGTGTAAGTTTTGCAAGAAAAGTTGTAACAAATTATATCTATGCCCGCAGTTCAAACTTGCTAATGGTTCTGATCGACTTAAGTTTGTAAAACAGAACAATTTATGTAAACTTTGTTTAAATAGTCATAAAGGACTCTGCAATTTTCAATTTAAGTGTTCGACATGTAAGTCGAGGCACAATAGCCTGCTGCATGATGCTATATCATCAGATACCCATGTATCAAATGCAGTTACAGGTATTACAGAGCAGGTCAATGATTCGGTTGTTTTACTGGCAAGAAATGGTGACAATGTTTTACTGCCTACTATTAAAGTAAAATTATTTAAAAAAGACGGTTCAACTATGTGTGTCCGCGCCTTATTAGACTCTGGTAGTCAAGTTTCATTTATTTTGTCAGAAACTGCTGACACAATTAATTGTAATTTACACCCTGTAGACACTATTATACAGGGAGTGGGTGATGGCAGGCAAAAAATTGCTTATAATGCTGAATTTAATATGTCTTCTTTGGATGACAATTTTAAAATTATTGTCAATTGTTGCATAGTCAATGACATTACTTGCAACTTACCACAATTTAAGGTGGACTTACAAAGTTTAAATATACCTACTTATGTTAGGTTAGCCGATGAAGATTTCTATAAATCTCAAAGAATAAGCTTGCTTTTAGGCTGTGATATATTTTTCCAACTATTATTGCGTGAACAAATTCCACTTTCAATGCCGGGGAGCTTATGCTTACAAAACACTCGCTTTGGTTATGTTGTGGCTGGGGTCGCTCATGGCTCAGCAGCTTCCAAGAGAGAGATTACTGGCTTTTCAGGTCATGCACGTCTTAATAGTGGTATTCAATCTAATAATGTTAAAAGTCTTGAAAAATTAAATAAAAATATTGAGAAGTTTTGGGAATGTGAAAAGGTGCCAGAGCTGTACTCTGAAGCAAGTTCTGAACAACTACTTGCTGAAGAGAATTTCCAAGCTACTGTCACACTTAAAAATAACAAGTTTCAAGTAGACTTACCTTTCAAACAAGACTTACAAAAACTTAAGCTGGGTGACTCTTTTTCATGTGCACTTCAGCGATTTGTAAATTTAGAAAGGAGGCTTAAAAAAGACTTACCTATGTATGAAGCCTATAAACAATTTATTTTAGAGTACATTTCATTAGGACATGCACAATATATAGATATATCAAGTTTAGACTTGTCCAAAGAATTGTATTATTTTTTACCACACCATTGTGTGATTAATGATAGTAGTAAAACCACTAGATTAAGAGTTGTCTTTGATGGCTCAATGAAGACCAAGTATGGTATCTCGCTCAATGATGTGTTGCTTAATGGAACTTTAATGCAAAATGATTTGTTTAGCATCCTACTTTTATTCAGGCTTTATAAGTTTGTGCTTATCGCTGATATTCAGAAAATGTTTCGAGCTATAATGCTTAATCCTTCACACTGTAAGTTCCAGAACATTCTTTGGAGAAATGATCCTGAGGACAGTATACAATGTGTACAACTTCAAACGGTAACTTATGGTTTAAAAAGTTCCACATACTTAGCTACAAGATGTTTGCATGAGCTTGCTCACAGATACAAGGAGCAATATCCACTTGCTTCTCAAGCTTTACTAAACAATACTTATGTTGATGATGTAAATATAGGGGCTAATGATATTTCCGAATTATTATCAATTAAAACTCAATTAATTGAACTATTAGCTCTAGGAAACTTTAAGCTTCACAAATGGTGTTCCAATGAACACACTTTATTACATGATATTCCCATAGAACATCAAAACTTAAAGGAAATTGATATCTGTAAAAATAATGTTACAATTAAAACTTTAGGAATTTCATATAATGTACAACAGGATATTTTTATTGTTAAATGCCCTGAGCATCAGGTATCAGAGTCTTATTCAAAAAGAGATTTATTAAGTTTCATAAGTAAGCTATTTGACCCACTTGGATTAGTTGGTCCTATTTTAGTCAATGCTAAAATCTTAATGCAACTAGCTTGGTTATCAAATATCAGCTGGGATGCACCTTTACCCATAGAATTAAACGAGAAGTTCAGGCAGTTTGTTATTAATTTGCAACATATGTCAGGCATTCGTGTTAATAGAAATATTAAAACAGATATGGTTCAATCAATTGAATTAATTGGTTTCTCTGATGCTTCCAATTATGCATATGGATGTTGCTTATACATAAGAACTATAGATAGTCAGGGTAATGTAAAGGTTGACCTATTGTGTTCAAAGTCTCGAATCAATCCAATTAAGAAATTAACTATACCACGACTTGAACTCAATGGTGCCTTATTATTGGCTACCTTGACAAGAAAGGTGGTAGATAATTTTAAGGATAAATTTCATATTAATACATACTTATATGTAGACTCCATGATAGTACTTTCTTGGCTAAAAACAGCACCTATCAAGTTAAATAGATATGTCGCAAATAGGGTGACCAAGATTTTAGAAATTAGTGAGAATGTTTCATGGCATTATGTCAATTCAAGTGAAAATCCTGCTGATTGTTTGTCAAGAGGTGTGGAGCCTCATTTGTTACAGGACAATGAGTTATGGTGGCATGGTCCACAGAATATGCATTCCAAGAATTATAATCATACTTCTAATTTTAGTTTGTTAGAAACTATCCCTGAAACTAAAATCACTGCCACAGTTTATCAATATAAACAGCAGTTAACTATTTTTGAAAAATATTCTAATATTAGTAAGCTTCAAAGGGTAATAGGTTATATCTATAGATTCATAAATAATTGTAAATTACCTTCTCATAATAGAAAAAAGAGTTCATATTTAAATGCCAAGGAGTTAGATTATTCATTAAAAATTATTATTAGAAATGAACAGCGTCAACACTTATCAAAAGAAATTAATTGTTTGTTGACTGATATTCCCATTAAGTCTAATTTAATTCATTTGAATCCCTTTCTTGATGGCTTAGGTTTGCTTCGTGTTGGTGGTAGATTGCAAAATTCCAACCTGTCTTATGAACAGATGCACCCCATCATATTGCCAAAACATTCATTAATAACTAATGCAATTATAGAAAGGGAACATAAAGCTTTGTTACATGCCGGGCAAAAGTTAGTATTGTCCAATTTAAACCAAAGGTTTCATGTCATCAATGGCAGAAGAGAAGTCAGTAATGTACTACACAAGTGTATTGTTTGTTTTAAACTCAAGGCCAAGGCTTCTGAGCAATTGATGGGTTCTCTACCTGCTGGGAGAGTGACTCCAGCCAGAGCATTTGAGCGAGTAGGTATAGACTATGGTGGTCCATTTTCTATAAAAATGCACCGTGTCAGAAATCCTATTATATTAAAATCATACATAGTATTATTTGTTTGTTTCTTAACTAAAGCAGTACACATTGAATTAGTAACAGATTTAACTACAGAAAGTTTTTTGAATTGCGACGTGATAACAGATTATTCGTATTTAACCCCGGGTCATTTCTTAACAGGCAAACCATTGTCATCATATCCTGAACCTGACCTAACAGATGTACCAAGTAATCGCTTATCATTTTGGAAAAAATGTACCAAAATAGTGCAAGGCTTCTGGAAGCAGTGGCATAAGCAGTATTTAGTTACATTACAAAACAGGCCCAAGTGGCATAAGCAATGTTTAAATATAAAGGAAGGATCTCTTGTCCTAGTACGCGATCAGAACATTCCTTCTCTGCGCTGGCCAATGGCTAGGGTGATTAAAGTT
The DNA here is from genome assembly GCA_905333125.1 of Pheosia tremula. Lineage (NCBI taxonomy): Eukaryota > Metazoa > Arthropoda > Insecta > Lepidoptera > Notodontidae > Pheosia > Pheosia tremula. The sequence goes on along the minus strand of HG995404.1, from coordinate 3,173,621 downwards.
TATCCAGGCAAGGATAGCAAGGTCAGGGCGGTAGATATAAAAACCAGTAATGGCTTTATAATGAGAACGAGCATAGGTAAAATTTGTTTACTGCCTGTGGAGTAAAGTCCCTACAAGGTAGGTGCTGTAGTATGATGCATACCTATGCATAGTTATTACATAATAGCAGGAGGTCGAGGATGATCGGTTATAAATTGATATGGTCATTGGAGCATGATCCCAGTGCCAATATATTGTGATTGATTAGTGTTCAAACACACAGAATTACTTGTTATTTTTTATGTTTTATTTCTTCAGAAAGAAGTTTCCTTTGTTATTTTATTTAATTACTAAGCATTAAGTTTTCTATGTCTTATCAGACAAGTTATGTGTTTCTATTAGGAGTATAGATTTTTATTTTGATTTATATTAATTAATAGTTAGATACATTAAGCTACCTACTTGTTTAAGAATGACTCATTATTTCTCTAAACTTATGTTTTAATTTCTCTACCTATTTAATTGTGTGGATGGTACTTGTATAATTTGTAAGTGAGTAAACAACAGACTGTAAGTGTTATACTTAAAATTCATAGCATTAAGTTAAATTTAAACCTTTGTGATAATTAAGTCAAGCATTTACCTGTTTAGCTATAAACAATATTAAGCCCTTAATGTAATTGTGTATATCAAAGAAATAAGTTGTAGTTCAGCATCAGGTAGTCCATTTAAAAAAGATGATAATTTTTGAATTCCTTTATTTGTATTTGCATACCTAGATAGTAACATGTATAGATGTGCCACTGATGTATCATAGATTAGTTATGAATAGATTTGACACTTTTTGTAAACAAGGAAAAGGTAGTTCATAAATTTGTTTTCTGTTTCCCCAGCATGTTTGTTCCACAAACACAATGTATTTTTGTTTAATGGCAACCCAAGGTGGGCAGTCACTGTTCAACCCTGCGCACAGTTCGCACGCTTAGAATTTACTTATTTATTTTTATTACCTAATACAGTCCGCTCGAAATTATCTATGTGTGTTTCATTTAAATTGGACCAGCGCGCACACTATCTACCTATTAAGTAAATGCTGTGTTAATCAGAACCATGTGCTCTTGGCTGCTTCATATTTCTTGATGTTGACGCGCATTGAGTCGTGGATCTCTTTAGCATTTCTATTTTGACCATAATAGTCAACAAATTCACCATCCGGATTCACCAGATAGATGATAATTGTGTGGTCCACCTGATAAACAAAAAATAAAACGATAACATTTTTAGTTATTAGGGTTGTGGTATCTTAAACTTAAAAGTATATCCCGTCATTCTACTAATATTTTATGACTGTCTATACTTTTGGCGACAGATAATGCAACTTACAGGGGAAACTATTGATTAATCATAAGTACCTAGTAGAACTTAGTAGTACCTATTAAATTTTTGTATGGTACTTATTTTTAAAGACATTAAAATAGTGTTGGAATTAGGGAGAAAATCAGATATTTGTAAGCTGTCATACTGTTTTTGGCAATAAGATAAAAGGGTCAGAAATTGCCATGAAGTTTCTCTTAGATATTTAAGAGCTTCAGCAGACAGGACTGTTTAGAATTCTACATTATTTGTGTAGGTTTCATAACATATGCACTAAATGAACTCATGAGTTGAAACTTATTGTTACCATAAGTCAAGTTCTACATAACAAATTGGGAGTTTCACAATTTGGTCATAGAACACTTACAATGTAGTCATTGTCTACATCCTGCGGGCCTGCACTGAAGTATACTCTGTATGACTTGCATGCCTGTTGAACTTGTTCCTTGGTGCCAGTGAGACCCAGGAGACGAGGTGAGAACTCTTTGCAGTATCTGAAAGTGAAAAGCCAAAATGTGTATTATAACTACTTCTAAATTAAAACTGATAATTTATTTAAAATCATGGTAAAATTAATTAAACTTACTTTCCAACTATCTCAGGTGTGTCTCTCTGAGGGTCTACAGATATAAATAGAGGCTGCAATGGTGGCATTGCAGAATCCTTATCTGAAACATTAGCATAATTTAAGAATTTTCATTTACTTATACATAGGTATGCCATATAAAGATTAATGAAAAACTTCACATACCATGCATATTAATAACTTCTGACAGTTTTTCTAGTTCATCTGGACACACATCAGGGCAATGAGTAAATCCGAAATATATTAGCAACCATTTCCCTAGGAAGTCTGTACTTTTCACCAATTTTCCCTAAAACAAAAATGTATGGATGCTATGTATTTAAAGTGTACAGAATATTCAAGATATTTGAGAATGAACCAGGTAAATGATATCAAAACAATGAATACATATATAGAATAATAATATATTATAGTCAGATGAACACCAACTATATGGTCAAAAACTAAGCAAAACTTATATTATAGATTCAGTACAATGTACAATGGACTGGGAGAAATCACAGTACATTATACTTATACAGATATTAAACATCCATGACATGGGTACAAACATTTGTGATCATCACACAAAGTTTGTCACTACCAGGATTCTACCCCGGGACCCTCATCACTGCTGCATTCAGGGATGAGAGTCCGACAGGTTCATGTATAGGTACTATCAACATTTGGACTGTTGAAATATATCATTGTTTGGTTATAATAATTATTAGAAAATGAAATAAAATCTGATACTAATGATAAAAAAGCAAATGTGGTGAGTTACCTCCGTGTTAACTAGTTCGAAATCACCGCCTATTTTAGCCTTCCCAAGTTGTCTTTTTCTCTCACGGTCCAAAGCCTCCTGCTTTTCTCTCCTGACATACATCACGAAAGTGGTGAGCCCGCCCGCGACCAGCGCCGTTCCCATCATGGATTTCCATGTTATTGCCGCGATAAACCGCTTCGGTTTCTTAGGAGGCACCGCACATTGTCTTACAGCAGAAGTGTTAAATGCACGACACAGAAAACTTCCCCTGCTCCTCAAAATAGAGTTCATTTTAATATATATGGTTTTTCACTGAAAAAAGTCCTATCAATATAATCAATCCCGGTTTCTTATCAGTTTCATAATTATTACAGCTCCTTTTAATTCGCGTGTTCAACCCAAAACGAAAACTCGAATGTCCTTGTCCTCAATCAATCATTCGAGAGCCGATCGAAATGAACTTGTTCGCTTATTTGTCTGTGATCGAAATGTCATCTGCTGTCAGTTGGACACAAATTTTAATTTCACATCTGTCAAACTCAGCTCTATGGTCAAACTTAACTTAACTAGAGGTTCAAAATTAAAAATTCCATCAATAAATAATACAGAAAAAACAGGCTCGAGTTATTCTTAATAATTGTTATAAGATGATAAGTACCCCTGATTATAAACTTAGTTACCTATTAATTTTCAATTTCCTTTACTCGTCCACATTTCTGAATACACAATGGTTAATGTCCCACAAATATTACACTTGTAGTAGACATTATGTATCAAAGAACACATTTTCTGGAAAATAAATCAAAATTATCAATCATCGTCCAACTTCCCTATAAAAAGCCCATACCATAGGTATCTAATCTTGTTTCATTTTATAGGAGAAAAACGATAAATTATTATTTTTATTTATTTGAAGATGCTATTTCAAAGGGCAGCACAGAGTTAAAAAGCCTGGTGTGGTGAATACAGCGATTTTGAATAGGTAGCAAAGAAAAAAAATATCTGAAGGCTCGTACGCATTAACGTATGCATCGTGATCGCATGTAGTGTGATACATACACACGTTGTTCCTGTACCACACGCGCGCTTTCTACACTCTGCGCTTGAACTGCTTTAGCAAAGCCTCAACAAAAGGGTGTATTTTTAGGGAGCGAAGTTAGCTGCATGGATGCCTGATTCTGCACGAGTGTATTTTGCGCCAAAGAGGCACACCAAACTCTGCACGCGTTTACAGGAAGTTTTTAGTAACTGCATGCGTGTTGCGTATTCATGCCATATTCGCCAATGTAGACACCCTTGAGATACAAAAAACAAATACGAGACTAGCCTGTCTGCGATCCTTAGTTGGGCTCTATCTAATCGGAGCCTTGAGTAGTGTATAATCGTACGATAATTACCATACGGTACCTCAAACACATTTACCATTCCACAATTACAACAACTATTTAAATAGGTATCTTAATTTGGAACTTACCTAAAATTATAGGCAGGTCGGTACCGAGCAACCGAAAGACAATGTTATCATTGCGCTTAAGGTTTCGAAATTTTCGTAGATCGTGCACTTTACTAATGAAAAATGCAACTGAGGGCGGTGCTGTAGCAACCGCAACCACCAGCGGCGCGCGTGCGTTTGAGATAAGCCGGGTTTATAAACACCTTGTCACCGCTCAGCTGCCCAAAACCACCCACAGCCTGGCAGGTGAAGATCAGTCATAATCCTTTCAAAATGTGGCGAATAATTTGTGTAAGTATCAGACTTAATTCGAAATTGTCGTTACATACGCACAGATAGATACGGATTTCGGTTCTTTTTTAAATATATTTTCTTAGAACTTCGTCCGCTAAGAGCTTTGTAAGCACCATAAGTATATTACTCCCGAAAAGTATAAAACTCGCCAAAATCTCATTTAAATGGGTAGGTACTTATCTTGCAATCAGTTGCGTAGGTACCTATCTTCCAAGTATGTGTACCGACAAGATGTCGCGTATCTTTAGCGTGCTTACGGAGGCTTTTGGGAGATGACGTATGATAGTGAACCCCGTAGTTGTAGGCAAGAGACTAGGTAATGATTTTATTATAATATTTTATAGGTATCGATGTTGGGCATATCATTGTGGTCGAGCGCTTGGGCACAGGAATATCTGCCGCCTAAGATAGGCAGTGGCAAGAAGCAGGCATCAGAGCCAACGGTAATCTTATATTTTTATTTATGTATAAAGATCTCTCCACAGTTTATGCATGCAGTATCCGCCTAAGGGCTAATCTTTTGAAAAATACTTCCGTATTTCCTGACTTATACTAATAAGATTGGGTCCAACTGGGTGATTTTGATTTCAATCTCGCTTGAAATAAAATATACTCCAATTTTCTGTCAATTTTCAGATGCCAGCTAACTACGACTTTTCGTATGACGTGCAAGACAACGGTGTGAACCTTGACTTTGGTCACAGCGAGAAGAGGAAGGAGGACTACGCCAGCGGCTCCTACCACGTGCTGCTGCCCGACGGTAGGACGCAGCTTGTCGAGTACGAGGCCGGCCCCGAAGGATATAAACCTCAGGTATTACGCGATAACTAAATGTATGGTACCAGGTAAATACTATGTTTGTAACTAAACCCACTGACACGGATTTTTGGCGCCATTTACTGGATAAATATATGTGTCGACAGAATCTCTGTCAGTCAATTTACTACGCGGTTTGAAAATTAGAACGGAGGACTTGTAAAGGCTAACCCAGCACTGTACTGCCACTCGTATAATCCAAGCTTAACTGCTCTATGGTCGACTAATAATTCATAAATCTATTGACTACAATTTACATTCCATAATCAATATTCGAAGGCGCAAACTGATCCAGGATTTCCCAATAGTAAGCAGATATCCAAGTAAAAGAATCAAATCTCTACTAAAATGTAATTGTTCCCAATTTCAGGTGATGTACATGGGCACGGCGACGTTCCCGCCCGGCGGCGCGGGGTCAGCGGACAAGTTCGACGGGTACCACTACAACGCGGCGTCGAATAGACAGAGCGTGCGGCAAGCGGCGCCGCGCGCGCGCCAGCCGCCCGCCCCCGCCCCCGCCGCCGCGCCCGCCCCCGCGCCTGCGCCCGCGCCGCCGCACAACACCACGCAGTGAACAACACCACGCAACCCCATCTCTCTCTAGACCTTTCAAATTTGGAATAAGACTAAATGCCACTCGGCCGTGTTAATTGGACATGGTCGTACCATAATGTTTGACAAAAATTTGAAAGATCTATAAGAGACTGCGATCTCGAAATGAAAGGGAAATGTGGACAGAATATATCCAAAGTTTTTAATATGATATGTAAAATGAATATAGCTTATGGCCGCTCGGTAGTATGCATAAAAAAATGTAAATAAATTACTGAGCCCGCAATTATTTTATTTCTGTGACTTTACCATATACACCGATACGGACAAACTACCCTCTTTAGTGTATTATATATAGATTATTTTTAAATTGAAAACATAAGTTATAATAATAATTATTATTTATTTACATTTACAACATCCTAATCATATAATTAACAAATTTCAAACTTCAACTAATGCTATTTACATGTCTACATACTCTATCAATCGTACCATACAAACACGAAAGATTTAATGTTTAATGTTTAATGTTTATTTACCAAAAAAGAGATTATACAGGTATTATATACATACAATGCGGTGACAATTTAATGATAACATTGAAATACCTGTTACCAGTTATTGACAAAAACTTCCTGCACTAGGTCAGGCCTGTCTCGCAGGAAGTTTTAAAAAAAAATAAAAAAAGTAAGTTATAAAATAAGTTGTAACTACTTCACATTGAGAAATATATAACAATACGTTTATATAAAAAAAAAGATTATGTATGTATCTCGTATTTACTATACCCCGACAAAGTGAAGGAGGGTGTTAGCAAGGCCTTCGGGAGGGGGGGGGGGGGAGTTTGGTGTTGTTGGTTCCAACCCGGCTTTGGGTACATACCTTTTAAGGTGTAAAAATATTTTAGAGGCACTGGCTATGTTAGAAATTATTTACCAAAAAAAAACAAATAAAAAAAAATACCAACAGTACTTATGACGGTGAAACATTACTGATCGCTTTCAAGCATAATAAAAAAAACACCATTCATACAATTATTTTATATATACTAACGTGACCAACTCGAATATTTTTCACTTATATTTTTGATATATAATTATAATGTACTGCAGGTATCAATGTGCGTGCAATATATCGATGTTCTGGTCGGGCCAGTGCACGCGGCGGTGCGTGGAGCCCGAGTCGAAGCCGACGTTGTCGAACGAGTGGTAATCCTTCTGCAAGCTCAGCTCCGCCAGGTTGCGGTATCTGATACAAGTCATATCATCATAATATATAATATAATAGTTACTGCAGCAGGAGTAGATGTACTACTCCTGCTGCAGTAACAAAAAAAACGGCTAGTTGCGTATCTCGTCTAGTTATTGGGTGCCTAGTTTTGCGTAGCATTTTTTTAATCCATCCATCCATCGAGACAAACAAAAGATTTAAGACCTTCTATAAACTGTGTAGATAGTTAAGTCCTTTAGAGACTTAAAACAAAGCAATAATATAATCTGTCCGACACTCATCAAGAGCCCGTGCTCTTTTTTTATTACATTATTGGCAAGCATTTGATCTTGATCTCACCTGATGGTAAGTGACGATGAGATCTACGATGGAGCATACTTGCCTAGAAGGTACCTGTTCACTCTCGACTTGAAAACTTGAAACACCAACCACCTTGAAACACTTGAAAACACCCAGATTGAAGTCAACGGGGAACATGCTCTTTACAAGATGATAATAATATCTACTTAGAACTAAAACGATTTAAATAAAAAAAAAAGATTTATCGTGGCAACACTGGTAACATATTCTTATGCAATTATAGCGTGGTTTGTTTCCATCCACATAATTGGAGTTCAATTGGTTCTATACGGAAGCCTTTGACCACTCGATCGGTATTTAAACACGTACTAAGCCCCCTATCGTCAAATACTAGTAATGACGTAGATATATACCTCTTGACAAGCACGCAGCAGCCGAGTAGCAGCAGAACCTGCACAGCCAGCCACGCGAGCGCTACAGCCACGAGCAGAAGCTCGTGCACGCACACCATTGCGCCGTCACTTTCCTTGGTGTCTTCCGCTGTGGGCACATAACCAACAATGTACAACAGGAAATTTTATATCTTGTTCGGATCACCTTCAGATATAACAGCGTAGGGAAACAGAGAATGATAAGAAACTGGCGTAAGCTCATACAATCGGCCGTACATATAAAGGCAGTAATATAAGCAGTGACAGCCATGTTGGTAGAACGGTTGCCTCAGTAACGTGGATCGCAGGTTCAAACCCCAGCTCGCACATCTCGGATTTCTGGATTTTATGTGCGGATCTCATTTTCAACCATGATTATCACTAGCTAAACGATGAAGGAAAACATCGTGAGGAAACTTGCATGTCTGCGACAACCTTTAGAAAAACTTTTAAAGTCCGCCAATACGCACTGGGCCATCGTAGTGGACTATGGCCTAATTTCTTTTACATTGATGTGATGGGAGGCTCAGGCCCAACAGTGGGACATTAAAACTGCAGGTTTTTCGCAGCAGGTCTAATTCGCGGAAGGTCCAGTCTAGATGTCGCAAAACGTCAATTCCATATAGGTCATTTTATGATAGGGAGACGGTACTCGAATAAAGATTTTTTTTTTGTTAATTTTAACAATATCTTTGAAGCAGTGACAAATATAGAAAATGCGAAATTTCAGCCTCGTAGTATGAATAAAACGGCTGCGACTTGGGCTCGCAGACATTGGGACACTATAACTCCTAGTTTGATCTCCTGCATGATCAACGGGTAGGAATCCTAGAAGGAATATGGAAATGACTTACGTAAGGTGGACTGATGATCGGCCCGGACTAGTGTGTCCGCAGAGAGTATGTCCCTGGAGTCGACGACCATCTCCAGTTCCAGTGCCATCGCGTCCTGCAGCGGTGGCGCGCAGCCCGCCGCGCCGCCGCGAGCCACCACCGCCGCGGGGGCCGGGGGGGACTCCTCCCCACTCCACTGGTAGAACGTCTCGTTGGTTTGCCGAGCACTCCTACCCAGGTTCTTACTCTCACACTCAATCTGGCAGGGGAACTTGTAATCAATATGTAGGTTTAGTGGATAGATCTTCAACTCCACTGACAGGGATCTTCCCGTTAAATTAGAAGATGCAGACTTATGATCAAGATAAGGGGGGGGATTCGATCTGTAATTTCGCAGTACTTGATTTTTTTTTATCGCCAGACGAACACCAACTATACGGTCCTTAAACATCCAAGACTTGGGTACAAACATTCGTGTTCATCACACAAAGTTTGACCTTACCAGGATTCAAACCCAGGCCCCTCGGCACAGAAAGCAGAGGCACTACGAAGTGCGCTAATCAGGCCGTCAATAATTCGATAAAAATAAGTAAAAAAACATATATATATATATAACATATAAACAATCAAATAAAAATAATGACACCAACCAGTGGACACTTGTCATCGCAGAACTGGACCATCAGAGCGAACCGCACGATATGCGAGGTGGGGAACCTGAACGCCTTGAACCGCGACGCCAAGCGCTGCGCGCCGCCCAGCCAGGACCTTGTAAACGCTGGGAAGTCTACCTGCATAGTTGTTACATCATTATATACTTACACATAAATGTGATAATACACCCTATGTACTACACCATATCTATATAAGTTCGCAATATCACATATGTTTCAAGAAACCTATAATTTACCCAAGAATCACTTGATTGAAGCTTCCCAACAAACTATATATTACCTTTTTGATGTAGAACATTTATAGCATCGTTATAAGTTTCCGAAACCGTAACCTAAAGAAATAGGGTGCAAAGAAAAATGGCGTCATTGAAGTTTTTTTTGTAGGCGCAATCTTCATCAGGATATAAGCTCCTAAGAAAGCAGCGATGACCCATATATAAAATCTACCATTAACCGTCGAAAAAATATCCGGGCTAAGGGAGCGTTCAAGTATTACCTAACGCAATTTTTGACTCCCTTCCCCCCATGTAAGGCGCCGTAACGTTTTTCTTTACCCCCCCCCCCCTTCCCCCCTAGTAAAACGTAGTCTCTACGCGACCGTTCTGAAGGGTTAAAATAATGTTACGTAACGCGTAGTTCAAACGCCCGCCCCCCTCTCGCCCCTGTAACGCATCGTAACGTTTCAGAAGACCCCCTCCCCGTATTCGTTACGTAATACTTGAACGCTCCCTAAATGCTAAACTCCATATCGAGCGCGAAGCGGAACAATTCAAGGTCAATAATGTAATACCACCCCCTCAAGTGTATATTACCTGTCCTGTAGGACACCCCCTGCTGTCCAATAGAAGCACAGAGCTGTCCCCGAGACGCGACGACGCGACCAGGTGATACGCCTTGATCTCATTCACGTCTGTGAACAAGAACCATCTCGCGTAATGAGCCACGAAATTACTCATAATCATTCGTTTTTACAACTAATCATTTATACGAAACCATGACTCGATTATAGTTAATTGCGATGTTAGTCGAGTTGATTCTATTGTTTGAGACACGATATTGATAATGATGGTGGCATAATCGTTTGGTATTTAGGATGCCACGTGACTGAATCAAAGGACATAGTTTAAATGTTCTCCCGACTCGAATTAAGAATTAGCTGATCCGTAGTAGATATGAATATCATTATCTTAACTATCCTAACAAATAGCCAGCCTAAGGAGAATAGCGTGTGTCAGTTTGGGTTTTCCATATGGTTGTGCCTTTGTGTGTATATGTGAAAATATGGCAATTGTGGACAGTGAGCGAAAAAAAATACACATTATTGTATTGAGTTTGTCGCATAAAACACCGAATTGATTTCTTTAGATATATATATAAAGAAATATATATATATATATATACTGAAATAGTAGTTATATTCAATTTATAATTAAAATTTTACTACTATTACTAGTTAAAAAATACAAAAATCCATACTTTGGGGCACGTGACAGCAAAAAATATTGCAAATGATTTCTGACCGTGACGTCACATCCACGCCAATTCGCCGTTTAACCTTCAGAGACTATCTAGGGATCGACCATATTAGTGGTCCCACTAATACGTCACTCTATATAAATATCAGTAATCAGCCCAATGAAAAAAATGTGAATTCAGTTGAGAAGAACAAACGGAACAACATGAAAAAAAAAGTTGTAATTACATCTTATGTAGGCTGTTCTTACCAGTAGTTTCGATTCGAATCTCAAGCAGTTCGCCGAGCGAGACTGCGCCCGCGCCGCCGCCGGCGTCGTCCTGAGCGCGCACCACGTACATGGAGACCGGCGCGGCGTTAGCGCTGTACACTGCGCTGGCGGCGGCTGGGCTGCCTAGTTGCAGTATCTCGTTCTCTTTTACCGATGATGGCTTCTTGAGACCAGTTCTGCAAGGTGAAATTAATTCTCAAGACATTTCGTTTTTATGACCGTAGATATTGCAAAAGATTTAATTCTTGTCTTGTTTCTTTATAAACACGTACGCTTTATGCTTTATGTAATAATGTAACTAATAATAAATATATAAGCTAACGTAGATTAAGCAAACTAAGGTTTCCAAGATACAGGCTTCCACCTAGTTTGGATCTGCAACTTCGATCCGCGAGAGCCAAGTCGGTAGAAAGCTCGCCTTTGAAACGAGATTCGCGGTTTGAACCTCGGCTCGCATTTCTGGGATTTCGGAAATTTTATTTCTAACCATGATTCGCAGTTTTTTGTGCCTATAAGAGCACGTAAAACAGTCAGACTTGCGTATCTCTATCTATCTCTTTCCAGTCGTGTCGGAATGCCATCCCAATGGACTATGAGAGTGAGGGAAGAGAGACTGCACCTGCGTTTGCGCATACCCTTGTGCACTATAATATCTCCCGCGTAGTTGGCTAGTGTCTTGAGATTGGCCACCGTGACCGAAATTCGGTAAGGACTATTATTATTTGATTGATTGATAATTTTAATGATAAAGCAGCTAGGGACTGATCGCTCAAATATCAATATTAACAATGTTAAAGTGTAGCGTGTGTGCGCCTCGCATGGCAACACACTTGAGATTACTTTTTATTTTTTTCTGTATAAATAATGGATTAAAAAAAAAAGACAAGCCCCCGAGTTTCTCGCCGGATCTTCTCTGTTGAGGTCGCGTTCCGATCCGGTTGTAGAGTTAAGAAAAAAAAATGTAATGGCCATTTGTAAGTGTCCCCGTAGGGCTATACGAAATAAACGATAATATTGTAGTTACTATGGTAACGCCTTACCCGATGTCTGCGACAGCGAACGTGGCGTTGACCCGGGTGGGCGCGCGCGACGAGCCCGGCGAGCAGCCCACGCGCACCCAGCGGTCGCCCGCCGTCTGGATGATAGGGTTGTTCTGGATCATCACCATTACGTACGCCATAGTTCTAAATATAACAAAATATCTTAATACCACAGCGCGACTTGGTCTACGTTTTGCCCACTGCAGAGTTGTGGTTCGATTTAAACGTGATACTATTAACATGAAAATCATGGGTCAGATGTTTTCAGATGATCTCATTCAATTTATCTGGGGTCGAGTCACCTTCGTCCGTAGGAGAATTAAGTACCCTCGAGATACCCTACACGTGACCCTGGGTGGTGCCAACCAGGTGACAACTCTACTGGTGGTAGGCTTCGGCCGTGGCTAGTCACCACCCACTGAACAAAGCCATGTCGCCAAGCGGCCTAGCCGTGTTCCGGCATGATGTTCGGTGTTGCCATTCATGGATGGCGGGTCAGATCAGTTGCGCTGCATGTGCCTAGTGAATGTAGCGTCTCGCTCTACTGCCGCCTTCCTACCTAGGCAAGTATGCACCATCGTAGATCTCATCGTCACTAACCATCAGGTGAGATCGAGATCAAATACTTGCCTATAATGTAATAAAAAAAAAAAACTCTTGGAGAGAACAAGTTTACTCAACGTAGTACAAAATATTGGCCCAAGTATGAAACATTGAGGAACTCCCATATTAAAAGAAGTTCCGAGGCTAGGGTGCTAACAACGCGGTTTCCTGTGGTGTACGTCGCAGTGGATATATACATATACGCCGATAACCTACCTATTAATAACACCATTAGGTCCATTGGAGATGCCATATGCAAAGTTGACGTCACAGTCCCCGTGGAGGGGCAGCGACAGCCGCACGCTGGCGCCGGCTGCGCGCGCGCCGCAGCGCTCGCCGCGGCCCGGCACGTACACGCGCCCGCGGAACGCGCCGCGCGGTCTATACGTCACCACCATGTCGGTGCCCTCGCACTCCACGGATACTAGGGGACATAATCACTAACTATCATCAGCCCGCGGCTCCGTCCGAGATACTTCGATTAAATCAAAAATCGAAAATCACCATCACCACCACCACCATCGAAGATCACACCAGAAATCGAAAAGCCTCAGGGAAAACGGAGATTTTTATAAGTGAAAGAACTTTCACAATCGGAATTGTAATTCCAAAGATTAACCCCTACATACAAACTTAAAAACTTTGCCAATACCACATTATATTAAACAAGCTTCTGTCCGCAGTACCTCTATGCAACACAGCCTATAGCACTCAAGAATATTGTAGATTTTTTATCAGTGAAAGAATCTTCAGAATCAGATCAGTAGTTACGGAGACTACTCCCTACATCCAATCTCAAATAATCGGTCTTTATAGAAGGTGCCTATAGTATATTCAATCAAAAGTTGGTCATGTTTATCGATGTTTATCACTTGCTAAGCGATAGAGGTAAGTACAAGAGGAATCCTCAACCCTATTTTTCTAACATATTGACTCAGAAATTAATGATAATTGCACATAACATGCCAAGAATGTATGAAAGTAGAACACAGTTCGTTGCACGCTTGTCCATTTGAGCTAAAACTAATGTAGTTAAATAAATTAAGCAATCCTATTGGTGGAAGCGCACAGGATAGCATCCCAGCAAAACTCACACAAATACAATTAAGTTCTTATCTCCACGTAATAAAGGTGTTAAAACGTGTTCGTATCTTTCAATGGGGGGGGGGTCTACTTACTGTTAAGACAAATGACTCTCCGATAGTAGGTGGCAGGCGCGGTGCGGCGTAGCAGCCAGGAGCCGGTGGTGACGAGGTCCTCGCTGTGCAGGTCACACAGCCCGCGCCCCCCGCCGCCCTCCACCCGCCGCCCCGCTATCCAAGTGAACCCGCGGCAAATAAACCGCTCCCCCACCTCACACGATGTCTTGCACTGACGAATAGTAATAATAAATTATACCAGCCCTTTTTAATAACCCAATGTTGGGCACGGGCCTTCCCTCAATGCGAGGGGGGATTAGGCTCACGCTGGCCCAGTACGGGTTGACGGACTTCACACGTCTTTCGATAGGGTACTCTCAGACATGCAGGTTTCCTCGCGATGTTTTCCTTCACCGTTTAGCTGGTGATAATCATGGTTGAAAATGAGATTCGCACATGAAAATCTCAGAGGTGCGAGCCGGGGTTTGAACCTGCGATTCTCGTTACCGAGGCAAACATTCTAACAACTCGGCTATCACTGCTTCATAGTCATAATATGGAAGTTTTATATCTATACAACTTGCATATACCCGTTTTATAATTCTACGGAACTCATATACGACCGTGCTGCAAGCGACGAATTTTAGATTCTTATTCATTCAACCACGCTTACCTAAAAGTACCTACATGAACAGCACATTTTGACTCACGATCAGTAGGTAAGGCCGATCGGTAGGCCCTACCAAATGTCAGTAGGCAATTTGACTTGTCATTGACATGCCTGTTGGCAGGGAGCCTACCAATTGAGAGACAAATAGTGCCGTTGCCCTACGAACTTCTACATTCACAATACAAATAAAAAACCGCATTAAATAATTCATTCTCTATGATCACACATGTAAAATAAAATTCTATATTCTAGTCATTATTCACATGTGTGACATTACTTGTTATTTCAAACAACAATGTGTCATCAATTGCCGGTCCCAGACACAACCCACGTGCTAACATATAAACTTTGATATTAATTACACCAATAAGTAAGAAGATTCCCCATTTTCATATCTTCATGTCACATCCATTATTTTATTTATAATTACTTGACATTGGCAAAATACGTGCTAAGTTGTGGGTGAGGCCATATTCATATCCATTTTATTTCATCGCATCTCAATTCGTAAAGAAAGAAGAAGAATAAAAAAGAAAAACTTGACACAAACAAACCACCTAAAATGAACTCACTTCGTCTTTGGTGTAGTTCTTGATGGTGAACTCGACGTGTTTTAGTGTCTGATTGTGATATTCTTCGTAAGAGCATCTGTCTATCTTTTTCGGATCTGTAACATAGAATTATTTTAGGTCCCAACACTTCTGATTCACGGAAACTATTTTATGAAATAAAAATAAATTATGTTAATAAAGTACTTTTTGAGGTAACTCACAGTCATGTCTGCATTGGTTCTCAATATAAAACGTATAGTAGTTGGAGACTCGGTATGATTCGGGCTCGGTAAATCTGTTCTCTTTGTTGAGAACGCAGTTTCCGACCGAGTCCGCTGTTGAGATCATCTCTGCATTGAATTCGCCCTGCGGTACTACCCATTGCGCTGACCTTTGGAAAAAAAAGATAATATAGCATAACTACTTGGGGGTGCAGAATCGTAAATTGTAGTTTTTTTTAATGAGATAATAAGTATGGGTAGTGTATATTATAAAATCGCTTGTAATGCTATAAACTGCCTGACCGCTAATATTTTTGGCCTGACCATATTGTATATTTTTTTTTGCGACAGTTAACAAAACTCGCTATAAATAAAATATAACTGTCTAAAATTGTATTTTAATCGCCTATATGTACGTATATACGCGATTTAAATACAATTTTAGACAGTTCTGAAATTGTAAACTTAGGTTCTCAGGCCATATTCGAAAGCGAAACAAGAAATTAATTATGACGACATCGAGTAGACCATAGACAACAATAATGGAAAAGTTTCCCACGTTTTCGTTTATTGATCACTCTTATCAATGATTGTCAAAGATATTGATTCTTATATTTACGTGAATACTACACATTGAAATAAAACGGTATTACCTATACATTACATTTCCATGGGTAGAGAGTACGGCGGCATAGCACTCCTCCACCGTGGTGTTAACGATGACCTTCAGATGGGTGTTCTCGGAGTGCAGGTGGTAGCCGGGCGTGTTCTCCAACGCCCACCATCGAGCGCTGCACTCATACGGCACTAGAAGACACCACATTTTAATGGGATACCTCCTGGAGACTGTTGTTTAATTAATTATTCGGAAAAGGTAGTCACTGTCGAAGAACTGTACAGTACAGTTCTTTGACAATCTCGCGGGAACCCATCGTAGTTTATCTGTGATGCACGAATGACACAAAAAAAAACAAATTAGCGGATCCAGCTTCTATGATTATTTGCGTTAATAATTAAACCAACGCAGTGTTGCTATGGTAAACTGTTTGCCTTATAAAAGGCACTTATAACCTATTTAGTTTCCATTATAGGTACTTATTATCTAAGAAAAAAAAAAAAAAAATAGTCTTATCACAATATTGATTTTTCTTTAGACACATATTGATTTAAACGTTCATTATATTGCAAATTAAATCTTACATGTACTTACATTCCAAGCAGATCTTCTTAAAATAAGCGACGTCATTGTCGATTCTCAACTGCACCTTCGGGGAGTCCGCGATCCCGTGGCAATTACCTTTGCCATACGCGACCACCACCCCCGCACAGTCATTGAGCTCTCGACACCGCGCCAGGCAAGCCCCGGCCAGGGACTCCTCCTCACCGGAGGCGGAGTACACGAAGACAGGAGTGACACCTTCAGGCGCCACTCCTGACCATCGCGAGAATGTCACCGATCGTCCTTCGCTGCATTGTGCATTGACACCTGTAGTTTGAGTGCGAGTTTATTCATGATCCAACTACATATATGGTTTAACGTCTGCGTATTTATCCACTTTGTCAATTATATATAATACTAGCTGTTGCCCGCGACTTCGTCCGCGTGGTATTTAACAAAGACACAACCGTTGGCAACAGCCTGCTCGCGTTTTGATCCCGCGGGACGCATTGCAGAGTGTTGCTATCAAACTTTAAGCAGGCGCAGCGCTGCAACATTGGTTTTAATTTTTTTTCGAGAGATCCAATTTTTTTTTCTAAAATAAAAGTAGCCTAAGTTACTCCTTGTTACATCAGCTATCTGCCAGTGAAATTCCCGTCAAAATCGGTCCAGCCATTTCAGAGATTACCCGGAACAAACAGACAGACAGACAGACAGACAGACAGACGGACAGACAGACAGACGGACAGACAGACAGACAAAAATTGTAAAAAATGTTGTTTCGGTATAGGTAACGTGTATACATCCAAATGCACTTAGTAAAAAGCGGTTATTTTAATATTACAAACAGACACTCCAATTTTATTTATATGTATAGACTAGCTGCGCCCGGCGGTGTTACCCGCGATAAAACTATGAAAAATATTAAAACATCTATCCCACGGGAACCATAAATTTTACCGGGATAAAAAGTCACCTATGTGCTATTCCAGACTATAATCTATCTCTGTGCCAAATTTCATCCATATCCGTTCAGCCGTTTGGGCGTGAAAGAGTAACAAACATCCATCCATCCATCCAAACTTTCACATTTATAATATTAGTATAGATAGTATAGATACCGTATGTATTCATATAGTATAAGAATATGACCTAATCTGGTAATGTGTTGTATATACCTACATAGTATATCGTATATCTAAGTATACGCAACCGTGGATGGCTCGTGCGAATGCGCCCAAATATTGTTTAACAATTGAAATAAAACTCATCTTACGGATTTTATCGCGTTTATTATACTTTTTTACGTTCCCGACGTTGGCGATGCGGGAGTATATAAACTCGATTGTGAATATGGGTTCTCAAAAATAGGGCAAACTAAAAGCTCAATAAAATCCCGGGTAAAAGAACACATCGCTGACGTTTAACACCGGCGCTCGACGAAGTCTGCAATCAGTGAACATGTACAGGATCGCACCCGCCATTATATGAGATTTGATCAACCACAGATCCTCGCAAAAGAACACCGATTCCGACCAAGGATGATACGTGAGGCCAATGGAAATTAAAAAACATCCTAATTTCAATAGGGAATGGCTGGGTGCTACCACCGAATTGGGATGCAGTAATTAACATAATTAAATCCAAAACCAAGCGTACCTTTGTCGGACCACAAGATACAATCCGTACTTTCTGCATAGATTGGACTGCAAAAAACAACTAAATATGAGGGTACTTCGGTTCAAATCATGACACTGGGACGTCAACCGCCTCAGTTCTCCCGTGACTATGTATGCTGCAAACGTCGGAAACGTATAATAAACGCGATAAAATCCGTAACATTAGTTTTATTTCAATGTGTAGTATTCGCGTGAATATAAGAAATCAATATTGTTTTACAATGTTTACCTAGGTGCCTGTATATATCTAGATACCTATTATCTATATGAAAAGTTGTGATTACTTATACATAAAGTACCTATTTAATTATTCTAATACTATAGCTCTACATATTCCTATGCTTTGTGTGTTTTATACATGTAATTAAACCAAATACCTAGATACTTAAGTATAATTATTTCTTAAAATGGATACTTACAATAAATAAACATGAACCACAGCACACAGACGATTCCATATGGCCACATAATAATCGATTCTGATCACGCACAATTGCACTTATGACCCATCAAATGTACAAATTAACTTCTCGAAGAAACTCCGGTATAATATTTAAACACCAACTTGCTTCACTGATAAGCATTGTCATACATTTGAATACTTAGATTAGTAGCTAAGTTAAGAGTACTGTCCATGGAAGCGCTCTGCAACTAACAGAAGAAGTCCAGGGTGAAACACTTGCGATTCGATACGATCAACCGCACCTGAACAAACATGCCACTTCGATTGCGACTAAATATTTTACAAGACAATTTGAATTTTTGGAATGTTTTATTTAGACAACGAGAAAACGAAAACGCGCGAGTAGCAACATCGATTTTCGTATATCGATAAACAGCGAATGGTACTCTCTAGTTATCGATATCGATGGTGTGTCATCGATCGTCCCACGGCTACTGAAACTGTATGAAGTGCAGGCGTGATGTGCCCGCGCCCCCCACTATAGGTACAGGTATCGTCGTCACGACCTTGCAGTTTATTATTATGGGTTTACAGACTACAATTTACAATAGACTGACGAGTCGACGGCGAACGATAGTGAAAACGATAATAATGATGTTACGTACGACGACGCCCAACGGCATGTTTTGCAATGGGCCATGCGGGTGCGGGTTCATACGGTAGATAAGTATTTACCGTCTCATCTATGTTATTTTCCTATGCGGTATGCAATTTGAATTCGACGGATATTTCGTCAAACATCCGTGTACAGAATGACGTCTTTTCGTAATTATCTTAGCGAGCAATATCCTCTCGACTAAGTTGAAAAGTGTCCACCTATAGAACCAAATGGTATGCACTTATATAGACGCCTGTTGCATTCGAACTATAGAAAACTACGATAGGTAAGTACTTATGTTATCATATTCCTTTAATATAGTTGAGAAAAAATCACTAAGGATAAGCTACTTTTTATGCAAAATACTTTTTAAATTGGGTGAACGATGAAGGATGATATGGGTGCCTTTAGTCATTGTCTTGAAGCGTCGGGATTATCTAAAACTTCAACAGTTATAGGACATTAGACAATCACAGACTTAGACGAAACCCTGAGGGTATCCATTATCAGGTTATCCTTTAAATAAGACAACAGGAAGGCTAACTCATAAACGAACTCGTTACTATATATATAACACAAATGAATAGTTTATTTAGAAGTTCACTCTCCTGTCCCATCCTGACCTACAAAGGTAATCTGTTATGTTAATTCTGTTATACACTCATTCTATTGTTATGTAAATTAACGAACCAGTCACGGTATCGCGGCAACTTGATAATATGCCAAATACCTATGGTACGTGTAAAAGCAAGTATCAGTAGCAATCACAAACATATGCGACACGATAGCCCTCACAAGTTTTTTACGGACTAAATTTAATAAGATGAGATTTTAGCGGCGAACGAAAACAGTGCCAATGAGTAAAAATATGCTGGTTCAGTATCTGCGCTTTTTTTCTAGATTTATAGATAGCAACGCAGAACGCTAAGTATAATCAAACAAAGCAGCTTAGTAAAGGAGATTAAGTTCTCCCGCTGGCTGTAAAATAAACAATTGTAGGAAATAAGAATCAATTATAGCAGAGTTGGTTAAAGGGTTACTTGCCGAATGCAGGACGCTACGTATGATCAAAGAATATCGAGTAAATGTCGCAGCGGCGGACGGCAGGAAACAAAAATAAGTAGAAAATCTATACGCAACTACCTAGTCAGTAGGAATTTGAAGCAGTTTCTCGAGCAACAACAGCGATCAGCAAACATAAAAAGTAATGTAACCGCTCAAGATTGGAAGTTATTGAGATTACCCTGAACTGGTTGCGCGGTTCAATAACTTTGATCTTGGCTCGCATTTTGGACATATAAAGATATCATTGTGTAAAGTCATATTTGGGTTGTTATAGCTGGTCAATTTAGAATAGTTAGGATCCCGGTTCGAGCAGATACCTCAGCAGATTATGCCGGCGACAAATATTTAGACAACTCTTCCTCAGAATGTGTGATGTACATACGGAATTATTATTTCGTGACCATGCACATTAGGTAAGTTTTACGAAACGAAACATCGTTTACGTTAGTTTGGTGATATAATTAGCATCACCCAATCGTGAAGTGTTCCTTATTTGCTGGGTATCTTTTCCTCATATCTGCATGTTACCAAAATCTGCTAGTAAGAATCAAATGTTGATTCTTATTGGCAAAACAGCTATAATGAATTATAATGGCATTATAACAAACATTTTGAGGAAAAAGTGCGTTATAATGGCTTTATAATCAATTATAACTTTCTATAAATTTGAGGGTCTATCTATATCGAAGTTGACAACCTGATTAGCGCAGTTGGTAGTGACCCTGCTTTTAGTGCCGAGGGTTACGGGTCCGAATCCTGGTAGGGACAACCTTTGTTTGATGAGCACAAATGTTTCTGCCCGAATCATGGATGTTTAATATATATATAATTATGAGTATTATATACATACTGCGTTCGCCCTCAGTCCATTGTACTGCACCCATAATAGAAGCATTGCTTAGTGTGGGATCGTATAGTTGGTTCGTCTGACGACATCATAATTATATATGTTTTACTTGGAGTAGTATCTGTGATATGAATAATTTTTTACAAATAAACAATATGATTTTTATGGAATACTTATATTTCAGTAATCACACGATATGCTCAAAGATTTGCAACGTTTATAATATTGTGCTCATGCAAATAACAATTTTGTGCAAATTTTTTTCCCATTATTTCATGCACTTAGCGCCAACATAGGCTGTGTGGGTATACATATATAACCCTTCAGGTACGAACAATACTTTGGTAGATACTAATAAATTAAATTAATTAGGCTTTTCGACGACACCAATAAGATCGAAATTACACTAGACTATAATTCGACGTAAGATTTGATGATGAATATTTTTGTAAACAAATATTGCGTTAAGTATACTATATAATAATACAACCTTCGGTGGATGCAAGAACACTGAACTTACACGTAAAAATATTATACATTAAAAAGTAATGTCAAAAAATAGGTAAGTTTTATTTTTCTTTTATATTTGGCTATAAGCATTTCGATTGCTTTGCAGTCGATACATAGTTAATACTTTTGGTTAAGATAATAATTATTTGATGTGTTTTACGTTATTTCAATATTATGTGTACGTGCAAAACATATCTATTAAATTACAACCCACTCTCAAAAAAAACGTAGATTTCAACAACAGTAGCAGCATATTTTAACAACAATGTAATAAAATTAACAACAAAAGATCATAAAATAATTACATAATGTAATTAATTTCAACAAATATAAACAAAAAAGAAAACAAAATATAGGAAATCCCGTGGTCAGGTACATTAAACAACAAAAAAACATATTTTGGCATTTTGCGTTAGCAAGCTATTTTATATGGCAACACTGTTCGACTTTAGTACACTCCCGTAGATCGACAGATAAAACGCTGTAACGTTATTACTATAAAGATATGATTATATAAAATTGTAATTTTTATACTTATGATAATTTCGATGCAGGCTACCGCACTTTGTATGGGCAGCCACTAATTACTCTTTTTTTCTTATTTTTTATTACATTATAGGCAAGTATTTGATCTCGATTTCACCTGATGGTAAGTGACGATGAGATCTACGATGGAGCATACTTACCAAAACTAACTTCTTCCAAGCTTTATTTCGATAGAAATCGGCTGTCAATATTTACGTAACTTAATACACATGCAAAATGTCACAAGGGGCTAGCTGGTTCGATAGACTATTAAAATCAGTGCATCACTAACATGGCTATCACTAATAAGGTCCAATCACGCGTTTACTGTAAATATTGTGGTGTGTTAAATAGTCGACACAACATCGATAAAAATTTCCTTTATAAACAAAAATCAAACTGTCGATCTACGCGACGCGACAGTGTGTATGGCCAGAGCGTGGGCTAATTATATTTGGTGGGAATGCGGTCTCTCAGGTACGAGAGCACCGAGGCTGTGCCCTTGGCGAGGATCGCGTGTCGCGGCTGGCGGAAGCAGTTGCCCATCAGTTCCAGCGACCTGGAAACAATGGGGGCTCTGACTTGCGGCTCCACACAGAGATGGGGTCACACTCCGAATGTTAAAGGACACCAAAGACACATTCAGTCGAATATATAGACGTTCGAATCCATTTACAATGACATTACAAGGGTATTACAAAGATTTTTTAACATGGATGCGCGATATCGTTGTTTAAAGCCACCATATCTTATTTCTTTACAGTGACTAGACATGTGCCCAGTCATTTGTCATACGCCATATTGAGGGAAATATTCGGGTAGTTCGGAAAACCCTTCAATTCATCCGAAGCACACACATATAGCCAACACTTAAATTAGTAGAATAATCATGAAGTTCGACGTTGCCACTGTTATGATTTTTCAGAAATGCTTGTGACACAATTTAAAGTCAACATGTTGCAATCAATCCACCATATAAATAGACGTTTTATAGTTTTATTGTTAAACATCATATAGTACTTTGCACAAGAGTTTTGCTTTGCGTAGTACTATATACGACTATATATGACGTTTGATACAGTTATAAATCGTCGGTAAATTCGGTGGATTTATTGCAACATATTGACTTTTAAATGTGTTATAAACACTTCTGAAACATCGTAAGAGTGGCAACGGCATTGGGATAGTCTTTAAATTCGACTGTTAAGCTTCAGAATGTACCTAGTACATGTCGGCAGAATCCTAAGCATTTTCTCTTGTCACAAGAACTTACCTCAAATGGGTGAAATTGCCAAGTTCCGGCGGCACGCTGTAGATGCTGTTGTTGGCGAGGTCCAGCACCGCCAGCCGGGTGAGGCCGGCGAGCGCGTCCGACGACACGTTGATCTCTTCGATCTTGTTCTCAGCAGCGAGCAAGATCTCCAGGTTTTCCAGCTCGTACACACATCTCGGGATCTTGGTAAACCTGTGAACATCAATAGTCCGTATTTTTTTTTTCAAAGTACATTACCCGTGGCGATGACTTCATACAAATAGATTTCTTCCCTTCGATAAATGGTAGCCACTGGTGTCGTATTATTGCCAAATAATACAGTCGCATTACAGGTATTTAATTGTACAAGCTGAATTACACTCTATTGCTTCGTAGCCATAGTTGCAATTTGGTAATGGTAAATAAATGGGGGGGGGGGGGGGGGGGGCTTTGGTGTAGTCACCGTGCCTGGCAACGACGAATTGGCTACCGCAGTTTGTTGTTGATTATACACATGAGGACGCTGCTGTCTGTCGCCTGGTTTGTCCCTTACGACATCCATAGGATCAGGGTCTCAAGTCTGCTAACACAATCGATTCATAATCGAACAGCAACCGCATAGTAACTGTCACTTTTGACAGATACTGTATGGGATATCTGTCAAAAGTGACAGTTACTATGCGGTGCTGTTCGATTATGAATCTATTGCGTTAGCAGACTTGGGGCCCAGATGCATTTGGGGGAGGCCTATGTCCAGCGGTGGACGTCATTCGGCTGATATATAGATAGATAGAAATACGATGGGAATCATCAGTAAGTGGTAGAAAATGGCGGCTGCATTAATAAGATTATAGTACTGGCATTATCACTTAAAATACGGTCTATACATTATTATGGCATAAGAGAGTACTTACTTATTATTAGAAATGATCAATTCCCTCAAGTTCTTTAAATCACCCAGTTCCAACGGTAGGTCTGTGAGGCAATTCTTCCCCAAATCTATGTACTGTAGGTGTCTGCAGCGATTTATTTCGGGCGGGACGCTCGTCAAGCTGTTCGAGGCCAGCAGCAACTGGGACAATGTGTGGCTCACTTGGACAATGCTGCGAACAATAATAATACTTTTATTATTCTCCTTCCTTTATGAAATGAAATAAAATTGAATGTTTTTTTGGCGGGAAACTGAAAAGTCATGGCGTCAGTTATGATTTAATTTCTAAAACTAGTGTTCCTGCGAGTTATAGTGAGTGATATTAGTGAAATATTAACCATTATGGGTTCGGTAAAGTGCACGAGTGTAGGTAATTGAAACAGAGTGACGAGACATGGCTTTTCAGTTTCTCACAAAAAATCCATAAAAAGTTTTCAATAAAGTACCTATCCATCACTTTACTGATTGAGGGATGGGGGGGTATTTTACTTGGGCCTGTGCATATGTGTGTTCGAAAACTGAAATAATTTATATTACTTGACACTGGCGAAATACCTATGGTGATGGCAAATTAAAAAAGAATGAATGACATATGGCCTCACCCACAATTAGTAGGTATTAGCCTGCGTGAAATATTTATAAGAATAAATATATATTCAATAAAAAATTAATGATGACATGAACAATGATAATAGCGTCCAGAAAACGACCCTCTATGAATCTGAAAGGAGTAATAAGCAAACTGTGATGGAAACATGACATACTAATGCTATAAAAAAAAACTAGAACATGCAGGTCTCTTTAAATAAAAAATACTTCATATTGCCAACACAATGCTTTTTTATATATGGTTTAGACCTTTTTAAAAGCTTTTAACTTTTTCCATCCCGATTTTGTATGAATGCTGCAGTATCTTTGATATAACAGCGGATCATGGTAAGCAATTTGAGGAATTATAGACTCTTAAACATTTGAGTATTCACACAAGTCTCACCCAGGTGGCACTGCAGTCAACTTGTTTTTGGAGAAGTCGACAATATGCACCTCGGCCTCGGCGGCGGCCGCGAACACGTGGTCGGGCACGGACGACAGCTCCCGCGCCGGCATCATCAGCGCTTGGCTCTTTTTTAACGTGTACCTGCAAGTTATATATGCCTTACTAGCTGCGCCCTGCGGTGTTACCCGCGATTAAAAAGTATGCCTTTTTACCGGGAAAAAAGTAGCCTATGTGCTATTCCCGACTACAATCTATATCTGTGCCAAATTTTATCCAGATCCGTTCGGAAGTTCTGGCGTGATTGAGTAACAAACATCCATCCATCCAAACTTTCACATTTACACTATTAGTGTGATGCTTTTGACGGGATGTGGTACGGAACCTAAAAAGCAGATATTGACTCGTATTTCTGTTTTTAGAGTAGGTTTAGGTACCAAAATGGTAAAAATGGAACCCTTAATGTCCGACTCTGCCCGTCCGTCCATATGTCACACATTATTATCTCAGCAACTATTAATGGTATCGACTTGAAAGTTGGAATAGTTTTAAATAATGCTTGTCCAAATGGTTTTCTATATATTTTCATTATAAAATGTTGTTGCATACCAAAAAAAGTGTCCCTTTTAATTTGAATTAACCCTTAGTAGCCTGATTTACGAAAGTGATTTATTTTTAATATTACTGT
Organism: Pheosia tremula; assembly: GCA_905333125.1. Lineage (NCBI taxonomy): Eukaryota > Metazoa > Arthropoda > Insecta > Lepidoptera > Notodontidae > Pheosia > Pheosia tremula. Next base: position 3,147,671 of record HG995404.1, on the reverse strand, counting down.
GTTTAATGTTACTGTGTTTAATAATAATGACATTTGATTTTTTTTTAATTTCGTTGGAAGGAATATTATACAACAGTAAAATACGTACAGCCAACCTATAAAACTAATAATAATGTGAACATTCGGTTTAAAAGATTGGTATCAAAATTGAAACTCTAGGCTATTAAGGGTTAAATGTGCAATATTTCTGTAATATTAACCATTATGTTTTCACTAACGAGAAATTAAAATGAAAACGTAATACTTGGCATTTCAAGTTCACCCAAATTGTAAGATTATAGCATTTTTCAAAGCATGTTTTCTCATGAGAAATGTTTGGAAAAATCGTTGTAAGCGGATCTAAACCTTCTACGAATTAGGTACGTGCAAAGATAACTGTTTAACTAAGCAGGTAAAGCAGTGCGTCCTGCGCCTGATCTCTCTACATTCGAGACGAATTGCCGTCCCGTTTGGACTATGCAACGGATTAGAGATTGCACCTGCCCTTGCGCACACACTTGTGCACTAAAACACTTTCTGTAGTTAGCTAGTCTCTGATGAGATTGACGAACGTTTCCAAAAATTCGGTCAGGGGGACTGTTATGTATTTTTTTAATGAGACTAGGCCCACCACACACTCCCACCACTGCTATTCTTGTAAGCCAGGATCTACAGTGGTGTCCAATGAAGACACCGAGGTTTGACCCTCGGCGAGTCCCGGGATAAAGTTAATTGTCTTGGAACCCGCACGAAATTAATCGAAAGATAAAAATAGGAGGACTTGAAAGAAAATTATCCTCTCCACTTCATTGCAAAGCGGGAGACAAAAAAGATCTGGTACACAAGTTTCCACAGAAGCAAGACTCTTACAGCGGGACTAATTCCAGGTGTAAGGCACCACGGAGAGTTTAAATACTAGTTGGTCCTAAACTTAAACTTGTGAGCTGATTAAACTTGATTCCAGTAATAGGTATTGCAAAAACGCTTGAACGCACTGTTATGTATACTTACTTATCTGGCCAATCATCCTTATAAACGGTCTCATTGACGACCTCCTCCGTGATGCGATCTCGGAGGTACTTCATCATCCGCTCGGTGCCGCCGCGGATCACGTCTTGCCGTACGAACGACAACTTGTTGCCCTCCATGCTGATGCTTTGAAGCTGGGACAAGAGGCCAAGGTTCCGTGGCAGCCTGGGGGTAGCGTATGTTTATTATTTACTAGTTTATGAAGAATGACCTATATTATTATGGGAATAAAGTCTTATCAGTGAAATCATTTTGAGAACCGGAGATTACCTCCAAAATCAAAACTCACAAACTATGGCACTTTACCTCTTTATAATATTATACTTAGTATACCTTTTGCATAGAAAGAAAGAATTTCGCCCGTCTTTAAATGGCCTCACCCACCCAGCGGTAGATATTCTGCCAATATCGAGCACTTATTGGCAATAAAAAATAACATAATTAATAAAAATACATTGTAAAAATTCTACTACGAAGTTTAGACATGTAATTGTCTGACCACAGAGCTTAGTGTTCCATACCACTTGCTACTTACTTATTCAAATTATTATTGGTTAGATCGAGCCTCTTCAGTGTTTTCAGCAGTGAAATGTTCTCTGGCAACACCTCCACTTTGTTGTCCCTAATATTGAGCACATACAGATGCTGCATTTGATCACAAAATTCTTCTGATATCTCCTGAAATGGCCAAACTACATTAGCAGTCTGATAACCTAGTTGTAACTTATTTAAAGTGGGTATTGAGGAAAGGCAAGCTGATGAGGAATCAATCAACTACTTGAAATGAATTTTGAGATAGTGTTTTTGGCTATTCCAGAAGTGTCAGAGAACACAAAATTATTCTGTGAAAAACTTTATCCTTAATGTTGACCTCGGTTGCAGGTTTCCACTATGCTACTTAATGTTGACCTCGGTTGCAGGTTTCCACTGTGCTACTTAATGTTGACCTCGGTTGCAGGTTTCCACTATGCTATGTATTGTTGAAAACCATCTAGCAATTCTCTCTTGAACACGCACATCCAAACAACATTTAAAACAAGGGGGCTTCCGTATCCAAAACAATGCCCTCACCATCATGTTTAGTGTTATACATATACATCGAAATTTGGTGTGGTTTTATTTACCTTAATAAAATTGTTAGCCAAATATATTTCTTTCAAAGCGGTACATCCATAGAAATCCGGCATAGCTTCAATATCGTTATGGTTCGCGTCGAATATCTCCATTTTCCTCAACTCGCCAAGCGGCGGCAGGTGTTTCAAATTGTTATGGCTTATGTTAAATTTTTTTAAGTCTGCAATTAATTATTTGCATATTTTATCATTGCAATTGATCCTTGTCAATAAGCAATAAAGATAACTGGTATTTTTAATGCACAATTAGTATATTATGGCAAAATTATTATAGGTGAGTGTATTAGGTGTCACCCGTTTTTCTTCTGACCCATTAGGAATATTGTATGTATGAATGAATGTTAGTAAATTCTGACATGCAATCTGCAATTATCATGCTTATTCCAATGCTATTCTGATATTGTTAAATTGAATATGGATTGACTATAAAATGTTTATGTATTTACCTCGAAGATTGACAATGTCTGGGGGGAGCTCCTGCAGATTGTTGTATGAAAGATTAAGCTCCACCAAACGCACCAAATACCCCATTCCCGGTGGTAACACTTGGAGTTTGTTATTAGATATGTCCTGGAAATAAAAAATATTTTCCTTTTCCATTTCACCAAGTGGCACCAATAACTTGACTTAGTTAGGATGTTTCATGCAATGAAGAATAAACTAAACAACATAATATCAAGGTTTACTGCCTCAACATCATAGATCATTCTGGCATAGTACTCTTAGCTATAAGCCCATAGCTTGCCATAGACCTGAATCTGTACAGTACAAATTAAAAAATAAAATATTGTGGTTATAGTCTCTTTTAGCACAAGCTAACTTACCAAAAAATTCAACATGACTAGATCACCAATGTCCGGTTCAATTTTGTCAATCTCATTGTGTGCTATGCTGAGCCAGCGTAATTCGGTCAACCTGTAAAACTCAATCGGGAGCCTCTTCAGTTTGTTATGGGACAAGCTCAAGTTGGACAAGGTCTTCAACTCAGCAATCTCTCGGGGCAGGCTTGTTATTGCATTATCGTGCAGCTGGAAATAAGAAATACAATTATTTTAATTTCGAACTAAATCCTCAAAACTGGTAATGACAAAAAGAACTAACACAACTTACAGACACCATATACTATAGTTTGACCACTACCGATGTACCGTGCCTTGGCTACGTGCGCGGCGTGGGGGGAATGTCGGCCATCAGTCCGCCGCCAACGCGTGTGTAAGATCTGTCATACCCTGCCCCCCACCACTTCCCGCATTCCTAGGGCGCGGCACAGCGGTACTGGTCGACCTATAATGCCTAACAGAAGGAGAGAGTTCTACAGAAATGGGATAGAGGTAATACAATTATCCCTTGTGATACTGATCAAATACCAGAGGGTTGAAAAGTTTTGTCCACCTTATATCAATTATTATTTTTAAAAAATAATATGAATCTAATTATACACTGCATATTGTTAGCAGTATGGGATAATATATGCCATAAAACTTGTAAGTAATAAAGTCAGTTCAGTGGCTCACCTTGAGTGTGATCAGTTGTTGTAGTAGCCTGACATTGGGCGATATTACATTAATAGCATTGGAGCTGAGGTCAAGGGTCTTCAGGGGTTCCATGTTCCACCAGAAGTTGCTGTCGGACTTCGTGAAGTCCACATCTTTGGTTTCATCCAAAACCAATTCATCAATTTTCCAGACATTTTCTGGCACTAAAAAGACCGAATTTGATTACAATACCAAAAAAAACTAAACGTAAGTATGTTTATTTTAAGTGTGTCTTTTGCATCTACCTACCTTAAACTTAATATATTATATATTTAATTCAATGGCTACTAATTACGGTAAAGATTCCTTCATTTATGGTTTTAATACTACACTTACCTCATCATTTGCGATTAAGTACATACTGTAAGTACATAGTTTTTTTACTAAAACCAAACCATAGTACTTATTACTTATAATATAATACCTGCCAACATAGAGATTAACAATAAAACTATTTTAACAGTAAGCCATAACAGAGAAGGTTCATTTGTTCTATCAATGGAGAAGAATATTTTGTCTACAGCTTACAAGTAAGTAATGAAAAGGCAGATATTTTCTTATCTAGATAATGATAATTAATTGCCACACCTGATCCCAGTCCCTTGTTGCACAAGCTCAGTTGTCCAGTCCTTTTGGCAGATTTTATCAATCCAATAGGTAACTCGTTGTCCACCGCCTTTTTATCTTGAAGGTGAAACACGGGTTTGTTACAAACTTTAATTCGTGACTTCGAGTGTGGTCGCTGGGACATTTTAACGTTTCAACAAGGATTGAGCTGTTATAATACTGAATTACTGATGTGTTATCATCATTGTTTTTGTTGAGATCGCGATAAAGCAGCGTACACAGGAACTAATTTACCACTGACACAATGTTATTCCAGTAAAATGTTGTTTATATAATTGTTGCTCATGTACAAAATCCATTTTTATTTTCATAATGTAGGTAGGTAATAGTTTTAGGTCGTTTCTTTGTCCGATTTACTCAACATTTGCCAAAAACAAAAAAAAATACTGAAAGATTTACTTAAAATATAGTGTATTTGATTATACTCTTTGGATTTACACAATGTGAATTGAACTTTAGAATGAGATGTGACATCTCTAGTTTGTATGAATGTGACAGATGACAGTATAAATGGTAGTTTACCTTCAATAAGATAGGCTTTGGATTTTATCCGTATTGCCAAAATTAAATTATGTTGTTGACAAAAATACAACTAGGTATCACTCACTTATATAACGCGTTCTTTTCTTCCTCTCACTCAAATCTAAAGGTTGAGTCTAGTATTCGTCCGACATTATAAAATGTATAAAGCCTATCGAATACTTACTAGTACAAAAAAATATAGTAACTACCCGCCGGCTTTCTTATTTTTTTTGGTTGGTAATTGGCTACAAAATAGTGCAATTTTTGCCAGTTTAGTAGTTTAGTAGTTTATAAGTACTGATGATAATGATGATGCCGATGATGATGATGAAATTAATTCGCTACCTCTATCACTAAAGCTGTGGAGACATTAACGAAAATTAACCGGACATCCTGGGGGAACTTGAACAGTCAAGTTATACTATTTTATTTCAATTTCCTTCACCCATGCACGTTTATGAACATACACTGGTTAATATCTCACTAATACACATGATACATCAATACATTATTTGGAAAATAAAACTAAATTGACAACACCACGATACAATTTCCCGCCAAAACGTCTTTAGCCTTATATTATAAAGCCGGCTGAATACCTATGCAAGCTTTAACGGCCCGTCTGTCTTCAATTAAACCCAAATTATGAAGTTCTGTTCCAGCTCGTGGTTAGGGGACCGTCCGACATTTTGCCCAAAGAAGGGTTTTCTCATGGCTGAAAATAAAAGTAAAAAATAAGCACTTACCAAAACATGTTTTCGGAGAAGGTAAAGGTTCTACTGAATTACAGTGAGATTGCATGAATCTGTTATCAACTTCACACATTTTTCTGCAATCCTGATAAATAGGTATATCAATTTACTAAAAATACCAATGGAAAACGATATCTTATATTACATTCAATTTTCATAACTTCACCGTAATCAAATTGAAAGTACAAAACGTACTAATTATTAAAGATTCGTCATGGAATTTATTTTTGTATTTTTTCAAGAGACGGACGTTTAAAACTGTCAAAAGTTAAAAATAAGATTAGTTTATAACTAGCCAGTGGCGGCTTATAAGGCGAATATACTTGGTCTCATACTCAATTTCAGATTGTTGTACTAGCTGGCATGCTGATTACACTTTAAAATTAAAAGTACCGAGGGGTACCTCGGTACTTTTAGTAGCACCATAGGTTTAGCACCATAGGGAGGTATCCCTATGGTGCTTAATTAACCGACTTCAAAAAGGAGGAGGTTCTAAATTCGGTTGTAAGTTTTTTTTCAAATTTGCTTTGATTTCTACATTATTTGCACCTACGGAAGTGATGCGGAATATCCCCTGCCTGCTAGGAAACACATTTAGATGCACGTAATAGCATAAGCCGAGAAGTCCCACTTGCAAGTAGCGTTCCTTGTTTTTTGTAATATTATATGGCATGTCGTCTGCTGTTTGCACGGAGGCGCTTTGTAACCTTACATTACACAGTTGATATTAAGACATTACAAGCTATGATGGAAAGTGAAACCAAACCAACCTTACGTACTTATTAAATTTTATTAATTAGTATAATATAAAACAGGTAAATGATGCTATATCTCCAGTGTTATCTTACATTTTTAATCTATGTATTGTCCAAGGTGTATTTCCAGAGAAACTGAAAGTAACAATTATAAAACCACTCTTTAAAAAACAAGACAAAGAAAATATGTCATTCTATAGGCCAATTGCATTAATCCCTATACTTTCAAAGGTCTTAGAAAAAATTATATATGAAAGACTTTACAGCTATCTTGAGAAATATAATATCCTAACACCAGAGCAGTCAGGTTTTCGGAAAAACAAGTCGATTACCAAAGCAATTTATAATTTCCTGGACAAAATTATGAACAACATGGACAATAAAGTCCCTGTGTGCGCGTTATACATGGACCTAACTAAAGCATTCGATTATGTAGATCATGACATACTATTTTATAAACTGCAGAAATACGGTATCAGAGGCAATGTATTAGATCTTATCAAATCCTATCTGAGTAAAAGAAAACAGGCGACAATAATTACAAAACTCTGCCCTAGCAAAAAACAAGAATTAAGTTTTGTCTCAAACTACAGAGAAACAAAATACGGTGTGCCCCAAGGTAGTGTGTTAGGGCCTCTTTTATTTCTTATCTATGTAAATGACTTTCCAAAAGCATTAAATTTCCCAATGATTCTCTTTGCCGACGATAGTACCGTAATATTTTCCAACAAGAATTACGCGCTACTTGAATTAGAAGTTAAAAATGCATTAATAAATATAATTGAATGGTTGAAAGCTAATAATCTTATAATTAATCTAAATAAAACGAACGTAATGTTATTTAGAAACAAAACAAAGCCGATGTGTCTTAACATTAATCATAATGAAACTCATATTAAACAAGTTGAGACTGCAAAGTTTTTGGGATTAAATGTAGATCAAAACCTAAATTGGAAAGTACACATTGACTCTGTATGCACAAAATTAAATCGATTTTCTTACGTCCTTTATAGGTTACATAAAATTGTTAACATGTCTACCGTGTTGACTGCATACCATGCTCATGTCGCATTCGTATTGAGGTATGGTTTGATCTTCTGGGGTAACTCGACAAATTGGGAATCTGCATTTAAAGCGCAAAAAAAATGTATAAGGTCAATGTGTGAATTGAAATCGACAGACAGTTGCAAACCCAGCTTTAAAGAATTAAAAATTTTACCTCTACCATGTTTATATATCTTCGAAACTGTTGTGCTTGTCCAAAAAAATTTAAATACCTTCAATAAGTTTCACAGTATTCGACATAAAAACAATGTCCGAAATATACCCAACAGAACCACTTTACTTAACAAAAGTGTGTTCTGCATGTCATCAAAATTGTACAATAAACTGCCAAACACTATAAAGGCATCAAATAGCTTGTACACGTTTAAAAAGAGTGTTAGACATATATTACTAGATAAGATGTATTACAATGTACAGGAATACTTTAATGACAAGTTATAAATAATAAGACTTTAATAATAACGTATTCTTACTACTTACTTGTGATGACATAATTTTAATTTTAATAATTTTGATGTAAATTTTTTTATGATGAATTTATTTTTTATTTTTAAAGACTAACATTTTAATTTTAATTGTAATTTATTTTTAGCCCTAATCTATATTTGCATGCCATAAGGTAGAGTACGGTATAAGTATAAATATTGTCATCATAACACCCTGTATTCACCTGTATTCGCAAATAAATGACTATGACTTTGACTTTGAGTAAAAAAAAAATATCTAGGTAGGTGCCTACTTAACTAAAATAGAGACCTAGCTAAAATAATTTTCACACAGAACCTATGAGTAGGAATTAAGGTACCTACTTACTTACTTATAACCGTGTGTAATTGTTAGTAAATTTTACAACAAATAGGTACCTACATCCATCGAAATAAGACTATTCTTCCTATTGCACTGTTAGTAGTGTAGGTATCTTAATTACTTATGTTCTAAAGTACAACACAATAATATAAGTGGCAATTAAATGATCACATAATGAGCTGGAAGGCACTTGTGCAAGATTACTTAGGTCTCGGTCAGCCCAAAGATAGGTTTCTAGCATCGAAGGCTCCGAGGTATTGTTCACTCTCAGTTTCTCTAGAAGAGCACTTTTCTCGGTGCTTTGCCAATAAATTGTACCCATCGTTGCTATACACTGTAAACAAAACCTATTCTGAATAACTGTTAAGTACTTTAGCAGTTTGCTTACGGTGGAACCTCAGGTCAGGGCGCGAAATTCAAAATGTAATTTAGTTTTTTGCGATTTTGGCAAACTTAATACATCGAGAGATCCAATGCAGAATGCTAATATCGCAAAAAACTGAATTACATCGTAAAGATGTCCAAATATTTCGTAAAAAAATAAAAACCATTGACATTTCGAATTTCACGCCCTGACCTGACCTTCCCCCTTAAAGGTTTAAGTAGATGCTTCATTATTTTTTTCTAAGCTCGAAGACTTATCGATCAGCAGCGAAATACTCATCTAGGGACAGCTATACAATATGTACAATTGTGTCTTCATCTTCGTCATAACACTCTTGGCAGAGTGGTCGTGGTCATCACTTAAGGGAAATAGTATGATGAAGGAAGAAATAGAGGAAATAGTGTATACGTACTGTAATAAATACTTAGTAGGTACTTATACTTTACGGCGGTATTTACTAGAATGTTAGTAACTGAAAACCCTGCAAGCTAAAAGTTCAGTGTAAGTAATTATGAACTTAAACTGACCTTAACATGAAGTTCATTTTCTCTAAAATGTTTTGCCGTGATTATGAAATCCAGTAAAACAGTGATGTTCTTCTGGTCTTCGTAAGTCCGATAGAGAGGCGGGGAGACTGTGTCAACAGGAGCTGGTTCGCCGTTTATGTACCATGTGAGGCGGGTTGCAGATTCGGAGCGGACTGATGTACAGTTCCCTTGGAGTCGATCACCGATGACATACCTTGGATGAACACCGGAGATAGTAGGCCCGCGAGTTGGTAACACTGGGGAAATAGATATGAAAGAAGACAGTGATGATTACAATAACTATTAGCGTAGATTTTATATAGTCTCTCGGGAAACGAATCTCGATAGAAAAGATCTAGATCCTAACCACTTATTCAATTCCCAACGAAAAATGGTGTTTGTGTGTCTGGCGGTGGTATTGTAGCTTCTCAAAAGTGTTGGTCTCGACAAGAGTTGGGAAGTCTTGCAGAATTTTATAACAATTCTGCAAGAACCTTACGTCTTCGTCTTGGTCTTGCGAAAATACAAGACTTTGGGCAATACAACCCAAATGGACGGACCGATTTCAATGCGTTTTAAGACTAGTTTCGAAAATTGAATGTTTTAGACGAAGAAAAAATATAGACGATAGACGATTTGTGTTATACGCGCGGATTCGGTGTACCTTCGTAAGGACAGAATTCGCATGGATTGCACAAAACGGGCTTTGTTTTTTGAGCTTCAATATGTTGTTCGCGACACTCCGTCTATAGTATACTTATTATTTCTTCGTCATGGTTTAAAATTGAAAATAATATTAATGCAAAGAGGACCGCCTACCTACAGGACCTACTCTACTTACCCACCACATACATATCTGCGTGATCGGACACCGTGTGGAACAGTGGACTATCTCCAGACACTTCGCACCGGTATCTGCCACTTGTGTCATAAGTTGCCTTCGAAAGCTCAATGCAAGAGCCGAATGAATCGGATTTCTGGTAAAAAGAAAATATGTTGAAACATTGCATAGATTATTAACTACTTCAGTTTCTATATCACAATGCGTGGAAGCAGGAGGTAGCAGAAAACCTTATTCTCTTTCTCCCTCTTCCCCGCTGAGTTGCTGAGCCATGCGGCCGCATAATCAACGCTTCTCCAGTCAATCTCATGTTTTCTGAGCCATATTGTTAGCTTCAGAATTGTTAAGGTGAACTGTAATCTGTTGAAATGTCATTGTGTGTTGCATTTTTGTATGACACATCAAATCCAAGGAGTTATACTTATATGAGTCGCGTTTGAGTATTTGCCGCCAGAATTGTGTATGCTCCAATATTACCTACTTACCTCAACACTTACACCAGGTAGAGGGAACTGCCTCCTGGGCTCCACTTCACGCGGCACGTGTCGGAAGAACTCCTTGCCGTCCTTGTACCACTTGACGTAGTAGAGCACGTCAGCAGGGCTCAGCTGCCAGCGGCACGTCAGCAGCGCGCGCGTGCCCAATGGCACTTGCGGTGGCACGCGCAGCCCTATCAGTTTCAGGGAGTATACGCAATCTGCAAATAATATTATATCATAGGCCATAATATCGCCGGAAGAACACACTAACTGTACAGTCTCAAACTAAACAACCCTTTTATTATGGGTACCGTACAAAAAGGACTGGGCGCGAGCCTAGTATTTGATATCTATTTATACAGGTTATTCAGAAAGAGATATACTAAAGTAGATACCGTTTCATAAACATAGAAACCTACCGCTCAAAGCAACCCCGTAAGTACTGCCTAGCGAAAATAAGCTAGGAACTTTCGTAATTTAGCTTAAAGAAAAACACCAACAAACTTTAATTAAAACTACATTCTAGCGCCGGCCGACGCCGGCCGACGCCGGCCGACGCCGCCACGGACTACACGAACACAAAGAAAATTAACTCATCTGCATAGGAGAGGTGGTGCATTTTAAGTTAGAATTAACTGGTCTGGGTCGATATTGGACTGGATACCTACACCATCCAACAGCCAACATTCTCACTACCTACTATTTAAAACTTTAAAAACGAGGATTTTGAAATTTATGATACCTAGACATCATGATGATCTAGAAAGTTGGTTGGTTATGGTGATCAAATAACTTGCAACTCTTAGGTAATTAATATAGTGAGTTTTTTCTAATGGCGGTCGACAAGACAAAGAAATTGCCCGAGACAAACATACACACAAACTGTCTTCAGCACTTATTGTACTGGCACCTTATAATGGGTATTTACCACTCTAGAACACTACTAGGACTAGAGGAAATAACAAAAGGTAATTTTCGTAATTTTCCCTGACGGAAATCGAACCCGTAACTAGGTTCAGTGAGCCAAGGGGCCTACGCTCAAACCCCTACTAGACTAAGCTGGCTATCGTCATAATTATTAAAAGGCATCTCACCGCTAGTTGGACACCCAATGGATTGTAAATTGATCTTCAGAGTGTACCTAGAAACCTACCTAGAATACCTCCCTAAGTTGGTGGGAAGACTTACCAAACATCGTCAGTAGGCTGAAGGCTATCAGCAAATAGTTGAGACAGCTACCAGCTACCATGTCGTTTATTCTCGTCATCACTTTATGGAATAACTAGCGTTCTCTTCATACATCGTGATAATGCAAATTCTGTGAAAAGAGAATCTCATTTGAAATATGTTGAAGCAAAGAGGATTGCTATTGGTTTTAGTTTTTATTTGTAAACTCATAGCTGGCACATTATAATAGGCTTTTGATATTCAATTATATTAGACAGAGAACGTCTAAGAAAATTTGTCTTTACTTTTATGTTGACATACCATACCTACTATGCTGTAATTTTAGATGTAAGTCTATCCAAGTATAGTTTATTACTTACTTTCGCGGAAACTATGTATTTTATTTGGGCTCTGCTATATGTGATGTTTATCAAAATGAGTAACTGCACCTAAGGATCGTTACATTATTAAAATATTCAAACGTAGGTACCCTGTGTGTGAGTAGTATTACAAGACAAAAGACAATGATAATCAATATTTTTGAAATGTTAATGGTATTCCCGTCAAACTTCAAAAATGGAACACACGTTTCGTGCCGTTGCCTTGTACCGACAATTTAATGGTCGTTTCTGAAATATCGTATTGCGGCGTTCCCGGGACTCAACAACACAACGTAAAGTTTGTGTTCTTTATTTTATGTCTATCTACACACTAATTAATTATCGTCCATGGATATTTTTATAATAGCTAAGTAGGTACACATTATAGGTTAAGGGATTCGAATTCGAGCAATCCTACTTATCTTCCTACATAACTTGTTGCCAGGCCAACTTAGCTACCACAGTCACAGTTGCTTAGGTAGAGCTTGTTATGCAAATTATTATTTTTTCTGAAAACCAGGTAAGTAATGATTAAAAGTAATAATACTGTTTACTTACTAACACGTATTTTAATAGGTAACACCACGGCAGTTTCATTATCATCAAATTTAATGCACACACAGAACACAAACTCAAATTAAATTCAACTGCAAATACTTAGTTACTTACGTATATAAACTGTAGTAAGTAATTTGCAAGTAGATAGAAATTAACTGAAATTATTTTGAATATTCATCCTCTCATTCTGAGAGTTCGCGTGTAACTGTAGCGTGCGTTAACTTACAAATAACTTAAGAGTAAACGTGAGTTCACATTCGAAACGACTTTCCTCAGTCTATCTATTGTGAAGCTGTGAATTGTATTATCTACCCATAGTACCTACCCTACCTATAGAATTTGTTATACCTTCCTAAATTTAATTGTACCTTAGGTATGCAGATAACGGTTCCTAGGAAATGTCTAAGTAGTTACTAGGTAGTATCAACTATTAGGTAATCTGTGCTAGCACTTAAAAAGAAGTAATGGTTTTATCATAAGGCGCCAATAGCTTAGTGGTTATAGTTGTTAGAATAGTAAATTATTGGTAGATTCTTGGTTAGGAAACAACTAACATACCTAAGTATCTAAAAATCTTGGAATGAACTTGACACAGTGATAGCTTATAACAAGATTAAGTAATATCCAGAACAAATTTTGTCTTGTAAAATAGAGGGTTTCCTAAAATATGCAAAAACTGTATCTCTATATCCTCTGGGCGAATTTTACTGAAACTTATAACAAGATCAACATCTTACAAAAATAAATCCTAGAAAATGGAAGGGTTCCCCGGGATAGTTAAAAAACTAAAGTACACGCGTACGAAACTGCTCTAGTTCGTAATGATTATTAATTCAAATAACAGCCGAATCAATAAAATACTTAATTCGCATGCAATAGAAGGGTGTCTACTGTAGGATTTGCTGTTATAATAACTCTGTCAATTGTTATCTAAACAAGGCGAGCCGACGACGACGGTGTCTCCGTAATCAGGCACTACCATAACTGTGCACATAGCAAATTGGTCTGGACAATGCACAGGGGTACGTTTTATTCCGAGTAGATTGGCACACGCTTAAGAATATAATACAATTTAGTCAAAATATAACATTTATACGTGAAATATTAACGTCATAATACCGATCACATTTATGTGTATTGGTGTTTTATTTTTGTTAGCCGTTAATTGATCCTTTGAGTGTAGGTATATATATCCCTCATACGAGTAAAGATTCAGGTTTTGGGTTTCATTATAATAATTTAGTGGGTCATTCAATGTGTTTAGCCAGGGGACGAGTTCAAAGATCCCCTAAGATAATCCACTTCATCAAATTATTGTCCAAAATCGATTCCAACAACAACTCAAATCTATGTGGTTGTTCGGGTTTAGTATATTTTATTGCGATATGCTGCTGGCCTATATGTGGTCCATTGGTGGTCCAGCCTATGTCTTTATGGGGATGTATTAAGAGAGGTGCAGATCTTGGCTTGGGCAGACGTAGTACCACTGTTAAAGTTAAATGACAGTCTTGCTAAGGCTTTGAATTAGATCAATAGCATAGCATAAATCGTATCCATAGTATGAATTATAAAGTAAGTATGTAGGCACCTAAGTCATTACTTTCATCGAAAGTGTTTGCGTGTGTTACCTAATCTAAATACTTTTTGTAGTTTTAGTTTCTCAGTCGCTTATTTTAATTCGGAATAAGGAAATAGGTAATTAAGTAGGTACTTATACTAATTTCTGGTTATGGAATTCTCGTATCTGTGTGATAAGCCTTAACTGCAATAAAAGGGTCTACGGTTGCAGACCGATATGGCGGATCACAATGCGTTTAAATTGTGCCAAGTGATGAATGGCGCTCTTGGTGCGCCGAGTGGCGCGTGAGTCATACTAAACAAAATTATAAAGCTATTGAAAATTGTCCTCCGACAACACAAAAAGGATATTGTGAAACTATATTTATTGCTGAGGGCTGCAGTCCTGTTTGTCAAACTTTGCTCAATGCATTACATATTGCTTGACAACCCCACCAACTAAGCAGACATAATATAAAGTACTTATTATAAGTACGGAAGTTTATGTATAAGAAAACTTAAAATTACACTGTCATCGATTTTCGTGAAAGTGAAAGTTTTTGAGAAAGGGTTATACAAGCTTACAGCCCTACACCAAGAAGACTTACTATTATAGTAACTAATCCCGTAATACCTGTCTCCGATCATACTACGAGACCAAATCTAGAATTAAACATGTACCACCAAATTTACAGACAGTTATTATCGATTATAATGGCATCATAACGAACTTTTCAGAGCTAAAGTGCGTTATAATGGCTATATTATCCATCATAACTTTTAACAAATTTGAGGATAAAGGTAGATAGTCTCTTTCGGGGCATGGGGCATGTCGACGCAGCACGAAACCATATGTAGGAGTAGGGCTATCTAATAAATTAAGAAAGATCTTTTTTATTATGTCTAGCATATACATACGAGACGTACTGTGACAGTAGTTTACTGATAATTTATTTTATTACAGTAGGGAGGTAGGGAGATGAAATAAGTTGGCTATTGAATTTGGTCAGGCGCATGAGGAGTGCCAGAAGAGGAAGTAAGTTATAAGGGCATATTCTCCATGATGAACTGAATTACTTAAAGTACCTACCTAGATACCTACCTGGGTCCCAAGTCTGCTAACACAATCACCTCATAATCGAACAGTAACGGCATAGTAACTGTCACTTTTGACAGGAATCGATTGTGTTAGCAGACTTGGGGCCCTGAAGCCTCCATAGACGAGCGCGGAAGATACTAAAATTAGATATGCAAATATATTCTTAAAGACAAATTATATGCTATTTTTATCCAGCATAATGGCGCAATCGCGAGCCTAATGGTTTGGACACCCTATTCTGAGATGAACTGAAGTGAGAGAAATGCCATGACGTCTTCTTCGTCCCTTTATAAAAACATTCTTGAACCGAGATCTGCCAGACAGTCTTAGACTAAGCTTCAGACAAGGTAACAAAGAAAATATTTCTAATTATTCAGGATTTTTTGTGTAAAGTATTTTGTGAAGTCTAGAGCAGTGAATGGTAGCTAAGAAACATCAAAGTTCGTTGGAGTGGTAATTGTAGTGGTGTTGTTTAATCGCTTTAGGCCTAACTAAATCTAAGTTTCTTACAATATTATAATACACTAGGTAGATATTGGTCGAGGGAAAGTACATAAATATCGATGATCGCCCAAACAAGGGTGTACTCAAAGCCGACCCCAAAATAGAAAATGCGAAACGGCTGGGCATTTAAACTAAAGAATGTAACTGCGACGTTCATATAAATTATTTTCTTCTAGTCTCCAAAATGGGTAAAAACCAAATCGCTAGCAGCCTTAGCGTGAGGGCAGTTGCTGTGATATTCTGTTGTTGGACTTTGATGTGCGCGGGAGCATCTATGAGCGGACGCTGCCGGTTTAAGAGTCACACCCACCAGGCGCGACAGACTGATCTGAATGGCCGAAGCTGCTGGGATGACGTCAAGATCAAAGCATGTTGGGGATACTGTCCATCATATGAGGTAAACATGAACTAGAACATACCCCCACAGTATTGACATAAATATTGAAGTTGCTAACAGATATTTTAATTTTAATAATAGGTACTACTTTTCTTAGTAAAGTTCTTGCTGTATTATTTACCTACCAACTTAGTGTAGGTGCCAAGCCTAAGTAAGTGTGTATTTTTAATTTTATACTACCGATTCTTGTTATAGATCTCCGACTGGCAATTCCCCTATAAACAGTCGCACCATCCTGTATGTGTACATGGGGACCGCAAACATGCCTCTGTAAAGCTGCGCAACTGCGACCCCGGAGTCCAGGCTGGTACTGATATATATCATTTCGTTGAAGCCGTCTCTTGCAAATGCCAGGTTGGTACCTAATTGTTTTGTAGCTTTACACATAAACAGCTCCAAATATATTATGAATTTAGTTAGGTTACCTACTATTCAACAGTAAGTAGCTCTAAAAATAATTATATTTTAGAAATGCTCATCGGAAGACACGAGCTGCGAGTGGCTGCCTCCAGATTCTTCTCTATTGGCTGGTCTCGTCTTACGAGAAGAATTAGAAGATGAACTGGACCAGAGCCTCGAATTACCTAACTCAATTTAATCGATGAATATTCAATGGAATGAAGGGAATTACCATAAATTTATGAATTGAATTAACAATTTTGCAATTTACAATAATATAAATGCGATATAATACAAGACTTTGTATGACTTTTATTCGATTAACTCTTAGACACATGAAGATAGCTTGTTTGTTATAAATATACTTAGACTAAGGCTTAATATTCCAAAAATATGATCCAACGTATTGGTTACTGCAAATAAAGTTATTTATGCGCTTGAAATAAATAGTAATTTTATTTCATTGCGTACTGATTCACGGACCACTAAAAGACAAGGATTCGAAAACAAAATAACCTACTAGTGTTGGTTTATTGTATATTTTCCAGTCTATATATATTATCTATGATATTTTCGCTGCCATAGCTTATAGCTAGCCGTTTGACACTCACTGCTATTGCCTATCAGTCAACAGTCACTGTTGTCTGCCATACTGTACTGTCATCGTAATTCATAATAGATTTTTTATTTTACAATATGCATTTTGTCTCTTCGAGAATTGTTAGAAATTTTCAACCGGCACGGAATGTAGTCATTGAAAATTAATAATTTCTTGTGAGTGAAAGACTAGTGAGTTCAAAAGTGTTATCCAAATTACGATAGGTATAGATTGAGTGTTATGGGAAGTGTTAGTCATGAAACGCTACACAGTATTTATTGTTTTATGCCTCTGTTTATGGGAGAGATGTTATGCATCGGATAAACCGGAGCCTGTATCACTGCTGAAGTCGAATTCAACCTCTGAACAGAAAGTATGGAATATAAAACTCGACATTTTCTTTTCTAAAACATTGCCACCCGTAATTACGAGAGCATCCAAAAATGATGTACGGTTTAAATGCGAAGCCATAATTAATTTCACTAATGTCGAAATATACACGAAGAGTAAGCAAGGAGTAGCAACCTCGCAGAAAGAGCTTCCACCTGAGCACATACTTAAAACATTACTGGGAAATGTAAAAGTTTACTGGTTGAAAGATAACAAAATCATAGAAGATAATTCTACTCAAAGGCTCCGAATAACGACAAAAATTGACAATACCAATGGCACAATAGGCACCAACCTGAGAATTAAGGAATTAACAGTAGCGGATGGGGGTAATTATACTTGTGTAATTAAGCAAAATTACGAAAAAAAGCAAACATCTCAATTAAAAATTGAAGAGAGTATTGAAAACTATGAGATACCAACATATGCATCCTTATTTCCTAATACTGATATTTATAATCAATTAGAAATGAATGTGCAATCTACACCTGATTTATTGTCTGAGAGTATGAGAACCCAGAGCACTGATGTAGCAAACACTACACATCCGCGAAAGTTAGAGCCAATATGTCAAGAGTATATGGGTAAGGTGTGTGCTGCCCATTTGAGAGGTCAATTTGTGTACATTCCTTATGAAACAAATCAGGCAGCTCTTGAAGACAAACTAATGAAAGCATTACAAGTCACCAAGTACTCTAATGACATCAGCCCACGCTGTGAAGGATATGCAGTGCCCAGCTTATGCTATTCCACATTCCCAATATGTAGGGATCCTTTTGTTATAAACAGCAATTTCTATAGAGTTGCTAGAGAGTTAATTCTAATTCCTGATTCCACAACAAAAACAAATAATAATAGTTTTCCAGAAATAGTTTTTGAAAATCTGCCTAATGGGAAATTACCTGATATATATTCCAAATCAAGTAATAATACAATAGCATCCATGTTTAACTATCGACACAACTCAACTTTTCTCAGACGTGTCTGTAGACAAGACTGTGAGATATTGGAGAATGAATTGTGTCAAAAGGAGTATGCTATTGCAAAGAGACACCCTCATATTGGGCGACAGTTAACTTTAGAGGAGTGTCAGGACTTGCCAGAAGATGATCCGGACTGTCTTAGGATCAGCATTGGTGCTGTAATGGTGTCTGATGATGAATGCTATTGGGAAAATGGCAATGGATACCTTGGAAGAGTTAGTGTGGCTAATAATGGGGTATCATGTGTTGAGTGGTCTAAACAGCTTCATGTTAAAGTATCAGATTACCCTGAGCTGGCTGGTAGACACAGCTACTGCAGGAACCCTGGAGGTGTGAGGGAACAACCATGGTGCATAATAGAAAAAGATGGCAAAACAGACAAACAACTCTGTGATATCCCAAAATGTGCTCACAAAATATGGATATACATTGTGGTTGTATTCCTTATCTTGACACTGACAGTAATTGGATTCATCATTTGCCTATGCTTCAGGCATAAAAATAAAAACAATGCTGCCACAATAAGAGATATAAATCTGCCAAATGCTGATAAAAATATTTATGGTAATTCAAGACTAAACTCTCCCATAGAAATGAGTGAATTGTTGACAAACAATGTAGGCAATCAGCCCCACTTGACCAGGAGCACTCGCGGTGGAGGTGTGCTGCGAGTACCACAGTACTCATTATCACAAATAAAGTTTTTAGAAGAACTAGGTGAAGGTGCTTTCGGCAAAGTGTATAAAGGTGCATTAAAAAAGAATGGGGATACACAATTCATAGCAGTTAAAGCTTTGAAGGAGAATGCATCAGCAAAAACCCAGGCAGACTTTAGAAGGGAGATAGATTTGATTTCTGAATTGACACATGATAATATTGTTTGTATTGTTGGTGTGGCCTTGAGAGAGGAACCATTGTGCATGCTGTTCGAATTCATGTCACGAGGAGATCTCCATGAGTTCTTGATGGGGAGAGCACCACCCTCAGGCAAGGGCTTGCCAGCCATGAGACTATTAAACATTGCCAGTAACATTGCAGCTGGCATGCAGTACCTAGCTTCTCACCATTATGTGCACAGAGACTTAGCAGCTCGAAATTGCCTAGTTTCTGATGATTTTGTTGTAAAAATATCAGATTTTGGTCTTTCTAGAGACATTTATAGCTCAGATTATTACAGAGTGAGTATTTTCTTATTCAATGTATTTTTGTCGCCTTAGATAGCTTTTTAATATGTTATTGTATGCTTCAGGTTCAGTCCAAGAGTTTGTTGCCAGTGAGATGGATGCCACCAGAATCAATACTTTATGGGAAGTTCACGACTGAGAGTGATATTTGGTCATATGGAGTAGTATTGTGGGAGATATACAGCTACGGACTGCAGCCTTATTATGGGTAAGTTAATGACTATTTTGCTTTACAACTTTCCATTCTTCATTTAACAATGGCAATGCAAGAACATGAAGCCATACAATGGAAATTCACTTTTCTGTTGTATTGAAGCAAAACATGTTATTAAATTAATTTGTTACTCACATGTATGCCATGAAATTAAGGAATGTTATTAGATTTTCTATTTAGAGATTTTTATCTACTGTACATTAATAATTAGATTGTAATAATATCATATGAATGCAATTGATTTCTATTATGGATTGATAAGAATTTCTAATAGAAAGTAATTGTTCAAAATCTGTAGGTAAGGCATTGAATGTAATTTATGTGATCAATATTTTAAAGTCCAGTTATTTCCTATAACCAACCAATCCAACCAATCTAGTTTCAAATTAGTCACTCATTGATAATCTGTAATCATTTAATGTATGATAACAGTCAAAAATGGTTCCTCGTTTTCTGAATGTGGTTTATTGTCATGTGATTATGAAATACATGCATAGGTGGGACACTCACTGTTCACTTGAATGTACCTAAGTCATTTAGCATTCAGCACATATGTTACACAGGTAACTTGATATGGATTGAGTCTGCATTTGCCAACCAAGAGGTATCGAATCAACAATTTAGCAAGCTTTAATCTCTTGCAAAGTTGTAATCTGTGACATAATTTGATAAGCTTACAAATAAACTGCGGCGGAACTGCACTGGTTTATATACTTATCGCTAGATAATACACCTATTATCGCCATATGCAGGATGCAAGGAATACACACCTACATTACTATGCTTTGTATTGAAAGATGAATATCTTGAGTAAATTGATAGTATTCCATTTCCTTCCTTAGATCCTAATAATTAATTGCTGGTACATTTTTTTAAACCTACATAAAAACTTAAACTGGCCATATCTACAGGCGCGAGCGACCTAGCGTTTTGCTCGCTCTTTTCGCTGCATATTATAATATCGCTCCCGCCGATTTGCTTTCAGACGCGATCGGCTCAGCGTTTCGATCGCACTTTCCGCTGCGCATTCTTATATCACGCTAATTTCAAGAGTTACGCAACTCATTGCAATTTGGTGATTTATTGAGCTTTTGTCATCATTTTTTTTCTGTTCCACAGCTACAGCAATCAAGAGGTGATATCCATGGTGCGCGGTGGTGAGCTGCTGGCCGCGCCGACAGCCTGCCCGCCGGCCATGTACGCGCTCATGCGAGATTGCTGGAAGCACATGCCACAAAGGAGGCCCAACTTTGAGGAAATTGTCAATAGGTAATGTGCTGAACTAATGACTGCAGGATCTAGTGTTATAAGCAAAGCCGCTCTGCCGAATGCACCGGCTACTTTTGGCATCGATGCCCATCTATATTTAAAAAATTATACTTTCGTAATACCTCATTCCTTTGTATAGTATACATAATACAAGTGTTTGGTTAGATTGGGACCATCCATTCGGTGTGTTTAATGCCTTAGATCCAAGCTAGTCATTCAGCACGGCTGCAGGCGTTTCTAGTAGTCACGTGGACAGGTGCGGGGCGCGTTTAGTAGAAGTCAAAGAATTTTTGTGACATAATTTGAAAGATATACGCTATGGGGAGAGAGTATGAAGCCGTGTTCTTTCTTCGTCGCACTCGTACTGACTTAAGGCGTTCATTTTATATGACACGCAATGTGTATTATTTTTGTTATCGGGAACGTAAAATTTTGTAATATTTTTAGAGTATTTATGTAATATTTTTAGAGATATTTGGAAGAATGTTTCACTGTCTGTAATCATAATACATCAATTATGTTATCATGCAATAAAAAATACACATCGTTCTACAGATCCGCTGTGCTGCGACATGTTTGCTTTCAATGATAATCACCTTACAATTAAAAAAATATTTGCAGAATACAAGAATGGATACAAATAGGCGGATGTCCTGAAGTAGCTCCTTCGGAGTCGGGCAGCTGCAGTTTCGGTCCACGGCCGGGCAGCTCCACCAGAGACTTCCAGGAGAGAGTGCCACTCCTACCAGCACACTGCTCCTCCTCCAACGGCTCCCTCGCCACAGGCAGCTTAAAGAAGTTCAGCACCCCCGGATCGAGTTCAAAGGTCACAGACGACAATTGTTCCACTTGCAGTGAGGTACCTCCTCTCGTTCCTAAATCCAAGAAACTCAGCTCTGGCTCCCTCATCGATGCCGACAAAGTGACTAAGGAAACTATAGTCAGAATACCAAACACTACATACGGCAATGAAATATGAATGGGGTATCATAGATAGCGAATATTAATTAACTTTTTAAAACCTACGCCACGCAGATTAAAAACTTGTAAATAGGTACCGCCAGGTACGACGTTCAACTGTTAGAGCGAGATCGCTAGTTATCATGCGCATGTAACAGAAAGGAACAGATAATGTTTTCTGCCCCCATTGGCGTCGCAAATTTTTGTTAGCATTTTCTTCAGTGTTGATGATATATTGATACGGAAATACTTAATATTTCAATGATATCGTGACAAAACACTTGTTATAATTTTCGCGATGAGCAATTTGATATTTTTATTATACTTCAAGTATTGGTGTTTATGCACTACTGTTTGGTTTCATCTCAGTAGTTCTTCATCTGAGCTCCGATGTGATCGTGATGCAGAGAAATATTTAAGTTCGACTACTTTCTCTGTTTGTCTCACTGCGGCATTGTAGCTTCAGGGCGGATACACCGGTGTTTTGAGATGGTGTAATATTGATGGAAATCAGTACTATCGTTGATTTTAAGATCTCTGCAGTTACTCGCCTCGCAAAGGCCAACTCTTTGCTTACGCAGCATAATTATAGGGCTCGCGAGCCTATTCGCGGTGAGAATCTGGAGCGGATGTAAGCTTCTGGGGTTTTAAAATTTTCAATTTTCTTGTCACTATGCTTTGTGCATATATTTAGGCGTTCTAGATTTAATTATATGTATAAAGAAGTAGTTTTTGTAACATTTTAGGAATGTATGTATGTTTATTTATTGGAAGTGTGTGATCTAGAATTAAGAGTACCCCTGCATTGAGTTTCAGAGATGCTACACGCATGATATTTCAGTTGACTGCATGTTGGGTTTGGCTAATAAATTTCACTGCTCTTACCCAATAATATATCGGGAAACCTTATCAGGTATATCAAAGCATTTAATCTTAAAGAGAATTCATTATTTCAATTTCCATTTTGTGACCTATTACTGCTTAGTGCAATTATTAGCATGTAGCGAAGTATTTTAGTTGATTCTCGTGTTCTGCCTCCATGATTTAACTGTATTATAAAGTCGGAAACCCCCACTAGTTCCTGCCACATCACCAACCGATAATTGATAATTATATTTATTTTTCGAAAATCAAACGATAATTATCCTTAAGTGCTTAGAGCCTCCAATAGGTTCAATAGAACTCTGGCTAAAGCCGTAAATAACTGATCGATATACCTTGTTTATGAAGGCATACAAAACTTATACATTCATACAACATTTATTGAGCCCGGCTATCGGCTCAATAAATGTTGTATGTATGTATAAGTTTTGTATGCCTTCATACAAAAGGTATCTAGATCAGTTATTTACGGTTTTAGCTACTACGAACTACAGGACACGATATTACTGCACGGCTTATGTACTTGCGTAGGAAGAGGAGGGTAATGCTTAAAGCAGCTGTATGTCCTTGCAATAAGGTTGTAAACAAGGTGTAATTACGTTATCATCAACCATCAGTCCGCCTCGGCTCGGACAACTGCGAACGTCTTTATTCCGAAGCTATAAAGCTGGTTTTTGAACTGCTCTATCCGATTCTGCAATATACCTGATTATATACCCAAATAGTATTCGTTTTTGTATGGTTGTGTACTTTAATAGTATGTACTTAGAATTATACTTGGCTTATCAACGGAAATTAACTGTATTGACATAGATTTACTTGTCTATTTCAGAAGTTAGTTTTTTATTAAATACGTCACATATGAGTGATATAGAATTTTGTATCTGTTGTCAATTATTTATTATTAATTGTAAAACTAATTAGTTCTTATTTATTTGCTAAGTTTAAATGATTAAGCTGGGTAAATGTTAAATCATTTAAGTGACGTTGAAATCGTGTCGTCCTCCTTTTAGTAATAAGGTTTATAGAATAACGAAAAAAACCCTTAGGTTTAGTATCAGAATTAAGATTTACTGCCCCTCTATCACTGCCTGTTATTATTCTGATTGCCAGATTCAATTGCATTGATGCATACACAATTTATAAGACTGATAGAAAGCTGACTATTTCATTTAAATTACACTTTTTTGTTATTTGAAATAAATCATCAATATAGTATAGCAAGTAGTTATTATTCGTTTATTAGAAGAAGTATTCAATAAAAAATACTCAATGTATTGACATAAGTTTGAATTTCAAGAAAATAAAATATCATGAATTTATGTTAAAAAGCAACTATTTTGATCACTGCCATGCGATTTTAAACTTTAACTAACACAGTTAAGTAACGAATTCAAATTATGCGTTATTGCCGATGACATCTTCCCTTGCCTGTACCTTATCATAATTTTAAGTAGAACATAAGTTTTTGAAGTGGTTTCAATATTTTACTTTATTATTTTTATACTTATAAAAATGTTTACATTCAGTACTCTATGTACTTGCCAAAGACTTGTTTATGTATGTGATACATTTACTTTATTAGTTTTAAAATTTCTACAATAAAAACATTTTTTTTTTCTTCTAAAAAATAACTTTATTACTATTATGACAACTTATTATAAATCTGGTAAAAATAAATAACAATTATTATAGTTTAGAACGAGGCAACTTTTTTAAAGTTGTTGCATCTTCTTTATCGCTGTTTTTCTTATTGATCAAGTACTCGCCGTGGACCTTCATGTGCACCTTCAAATTGTGATTACCCGTGAATCCTTTGTTGCATACTTTACACACGTATGGTTTTTCACCTGAAATAAATTATATTTTTTATTATATACAGGGTGTTACAGAAAGGGTATACTAAGCCTTGGACCTCAGCTTCTTTAGTGCATTTGTAAACACTTTATGCAGTCAGAATCGTAATATGGTTATTTTTAATAAATAGTTTTGTACCCAA
Source organism: Pheosia tremula (assembly GCA_905333125.1). NCBI lineage: Eukaryota > Metazoa > Arthropoda > Insecta > Lepidoptera > Notodontidae > Pheosia > Pheosia tremula. The sequence continues at coordinate 3,122,695 of HG995404.1, read as the reverse complement.
CAAAATGATAATTCTGATTTATTAAGAACAATAGTTTTTTTTTTAAATGGACATTCTCCACATTCTAACTTCAAATAGTGTTTACAAATGCGCTGAAGAAGCCCAGGTTCCAGGATTAGTATACCCTTTCTGAAACACCCTGTATATAGACTATTTTTCTTTATCTACCCTAAATAATTTCAGCGGAATATGCTTGATACGTTCTCATCACTCGTGACTGCCTGAGCCGAGATAATATGTTATTCCCTTGTAAGTGTCCTTCACACTGCCCCTAAACATACTATGGCACGGCAAACGATTCTGTAACCGCAAATGATTTTGAGTCTTATTTAAATAATCTTAGCAATCACATTTCGTTGATATCGTCACAAGGAAACTTGAGCTTACCACAACGCACAAGGCTTAGCAAATGAACTATCTTAAATAAAAATCGTAATCCATTCTATAATTATTGTCATAAAAATATGTTGATGCCGGAGGATCCTTGCACGTCTCAGCATACATACTGTGCAGTACCGCGTAGTTGTAAAAATGGTATAAAAATATGCTACACCATGTATTCTCTTTCGACGAATGGCCCAAGACTACGTCACGATCAGCGATACCTTTAATTGGCATCTTCATTAGAATTACCACCGCTCATTGGTCGAAGATAGCTGATGACGTATCCTGCGCTAATCACGTGACCTAGCTGTCACGGAAGAGATTGCCGTGTATTTTTACAGCTCGGTTGTAAATATGTCTACCTGTATGTATCCTTCGGTGCTTGATAAGTACATTGGCGTTGTAGAACTTGGCGGGGCAGTACTCGCACTGCTTGGTCTTGTTGCCGTCGTGGCGGTTGAGGTGCACGGCGAGCGCGGTCTGGCTGCGGTACTGCGCGGGGCAGCGCGGGCACGGGTAGCGCGCCACGTCGCTGTGCACGCGCATGTGCCTCGACAACTGTTGCCGAGGGGAAAAGCTCATTATCATTGGTGCATAAGGTTCGAATTTGCAAACCGGTTTATGAATTTTAAAAACAGCTTCTAATTGTTCCACAAATTGTCAAATTGCACCTGCATTGCATTGTATGTTTGGTGAACGAGGCTTTAGCGGAAAAGGGAAGATCATCCAGTCAAGCCGGTGGTATACCTGACGGGGCGGCCGCTATGCCCCCACGGTTATTGTCGGGATCTTGTATATTTTACGTGCTCCGAAAACTCTTATAGCGCGATTCAGGACTGTGTTGAGAATTGTCTATTGTTCTAAATGTCGACAGCAGCGCCCTGTGTGTTGCTTGAGGCGTGGTTGAAGTGGTCGCTACAAGGCCATAGGGGTATATCAGATTATCATAAATGTATGACGTAGTTACTTCATTTATCTATAGGTATGTTTTTACCGACGCATTTTTTTTCCCTAAAATATTTAAATACGAGTACATACAGGAGGCTTGGATTCTGAAAGGCTATACTAACCTCATATATTATGATAAATGATAATATCCCCCTTATTACGTGTATATATAGGTATTATATTTACCCTGGAAGCTCCAGCCAATCGTAGACCACATACAGAGCAGATACGTTCGACATTTTTACACTTGTGTTTATCGTGCGCCTCTTGACCCGGGAATGGCCTTCTGCAATTTTTACAATAGACCTTTATTGGAGAGTGTTTTCTGATTTTGTGATCCTGAAAAGTTAAATATGTTTTAGATACACCATCATGTCTGTTATCCCCGAAGGAGGTAGAGGTGCTCTGCCGTGCACCCATATTTTGATGATAGTATTTGGTCCCAATGTAAAAGGGGGCGAACCTATTGCCATTATACAAGGCACATTCCTCCTCAGTAATAGGAGGATTTAGTATTTTCCACCATGCTGGCCTAGTGTGGTTTGGTGAACTTCACAAGACATTCCACAGACGTGCAGGTTTCCTCACGCCGTTTGATCATTTAGATATCTTCTCCATCTGCCAAGCCTTTACAAATTTTATGGTTATCCGTTTCCATTGTACCCTGATTGGCTGATAGTAGATATTACAAGAGCGACTGCTGTCTGCCCTCCGAAATTACAAAAGAACTAGTCGTAACTAGTATAAATATATAATAAATAAAAATTAATTGGTCACTTACATGAAATCCACTGCTATGTTTACAAGAGAATCCACACAAATCGCACACAAAAGTTTTTTTTGAACTGTGTTTTTTTATGTGCGATCTTAAATTTGATTTCGCATAAAACCTGAAATAAATTCTTAATTTAGTCAGCACTAGATGTTGAGATGAGCGAGTTAGTGGTATTTTAGTTTTGAATATAAAAAGTAGCGAAACAATTGAAATAAAACTTATTTTACATATTTTATCGCCTTATTTTAATTTTTTATGTTCATCTGTAGAATAAGATTTATTTCAATGTGTAGTAATCGCATAAATATAAGATATCTATAACGAAATTATTGTATTGGACGCATTTTATTATTATTTTTGGGTTCAAGTATAACTCTAAGTACCAAATTGGGCCAATCTTACGTGAACCTTTTACAAACACACATATCTTTACACCGCTGGCTCTCTGAACATGGTTGCCATTTTCCCGTGGGTCTAGATATTTTATTTAAGTATAGATTTTGGTAGTTAAGCACATACCCTTTGGAGCATATATCACAAAAGTATTTTACAGGAGAATGTACTTGCAGTAGGTGACAGTTCATCCTTTTTGGTGTGGGACAAGTTTCTGAACAAAGCTGACACACAAGATGAGAGCCCTGAAATAAAATTAAATTTATAGGGCCAAAACAATAGCCGCAATTAAAACATATGCTTTTACGCCGCGATTGAGCTTCCGCAGGTATGTAAAGCCAGATAAGGGAAAAGTGCTCGGACGCGAATGTCTCCCGCACATAATCGCGCGCGATATGAAATAGAGAGTAATCGCGCGTGAAAGAAACATTAAAAATAACTTGTAATTGCGCATGTGAATTAATTTTCACCAGTTCTTTTGGTAAAAACAGAGCCCCAAGTCACACAACAGAATCGTAATGACGTCACAACTGTTTCAGCTAAATTAAATTATTAGTAGAGAATGTTTTGAGTCGATTTTTTAATTGTAACTTACCTCTCCTTCAATATGTTGGTTCCTATAATGATGCTCCAAATATAGACACACCCTGAATCGTTTGGCACAAATGTGGCACTTGTACTGGGTCATGGGTATGTGCAGGAGCCTGTGAGCCAGCAGCTGCGACAAGCTGTTCATCTTCTCCTTGCATAGGCTACATCGCCTCTCATTTTTGTGGATATCGAGGTGATTGTTCAGTTCTGTCCCATCATGAAAACTTTTTGGACAGAGACCTAAAAATAAAAATAAATTATCTCCGAAGCAATTGTTGTTAGCCGAGTACAGACTAAACATAGTCTCACGATTAACCACAAAGTACTTGGACTTACCACAAAGCAGCTTGGTGTCAATGTTAATGATATTTTTTTTTATCTTTGCTGCTTTTGGATCTTTAGTTTTATTACCTCTCTTTTTTGTTTTCTTTAATTTCTTATCTGTAATAATGCAAAAGCATGCAGTGTGTTGTTTATTGGCTAAATTATGGTGATCATTACTGCACTCTTAAAATTAGAGACTATTGATAGCTTATACTCTATTTAATATAACATGGATTAATCACAAAATAACATAATTATAAGAAAACACAATATATAAAAAAAAATGTATTTTGTAAGTACATATTGCACTTACCATCTTCATATTTTGTAACACTAAAGTGTTTAAGGTTGTCTTCAAACTTATCATAAGTTACTTCAAAGTGATCTTCAAAATAATTAAAGTCTTCAATATCCTCTTGTTTCACCTCAACTTTGACTTTATCCAAGTCTTTGTTAAAGGGTGTTGGTGTAATTTCTAATTCCATATCATTTGGTGCTCCATTTTCCAATTTCAATTCCTGTAATAATATATGATTATAACAAATTCAACAAGATAATTGCTATAGCAGAGAAAGGTTTCATGGAAATTCATAATAGCTGCATAGACACAACATAATGTGTGGTCTGATCTGAAATGAGGCTGGCCCCTTGTGGTAATTGGTGATTTTTCAAGAAGTACATCTGTAGGAGGCCTTTGTCACCACAGGACATACTGTTGATTCCAAACTGATGATTGAATTTTGAAAGTTTTTCTATAAAATATATTGTAAGAATATATACATTTATCAAGAATTGATATATTGTATAGAAAGAGAATGATTGTATAGTCTATAAACTTACCTTAAACACAGATTCTCTTAAGGCTGTTTCTGAAGCTATACATTTCTCCCTGAACTCTATAAAGCACTTTACCATATCTAAACATGTTTGACATGTAAATTGCGACATGCCATCCAACAAAGTTATCTAAAAATAAAATTAATCACTTCTTATTAAAAGTAAAATTACATTTAACAAAAAAATACATCAAACTATATATTTATTTTGGCTAGCCCGACGGTTTACTATCTACCTAAATACTTACGTTGAGATTGGTCAATAGATTATAATTTTCGATAAAAGTTTCATCCAATGCTAACATTTCTTTTTCGGTTGTCAAACATATTCTACACATCTCCATGGTATGGTTTTTAATATTAGCTTACTTCTTAATAATTAGCGTTGTTTTTTAACTTTTAGTGGTACTATCCAAATTCATTATTATTTTTTCACAATAAATAAACTAACTTTGGATTGTTGACGTTATGAAGTAGTTTGTCAAACTGCTTCAGTGTTACCAGATGAAAATTTTAAACTACCTTGTCTGCAGACCAAAATTACCGTGTTTTAAGTATTATTTATTTTATTTTAATATTACAGTGTATATTACGGTGTCGATCTATAAAAAAAGGTACACTTTTATGTAATTAATTTATTTAGGAATTTCCTCAGCAGCGACAGCCAGTGTTGCTAATTAAGTATTACTTATAAAAACACACGTTTTGAGCACGAATTTGAGTATTATTTACACGGTAATTAATATTTTAAAATACGGTAACAATTACCGTGCATCTACGGTAATTACCGTGTATCTGGTAACGCTGAACTGCTTACTGCTTTCTGTCTGTCGCTGTCATATTATCTGCCAGACACACTGACGTCTAAATATACAAGTACGCTAGAGGTCAGTGGCCTGACAGTACTACTTCGACTATCAACGCATAGATATAGCGTTGCTGCGAATGAAACATCAATATTTGTGGTGACACCCAGTTTGGTTTATAAAAAGTATCTGTGATCCGCCCTTAATCAATGCCCTTTACTGTGTGTTCCCAACTAGACTAAATATATCCACATGTTCATTTTGTAAAGAAAGAAGAAGAAGATCTAAGCGTTATTTTATCTAACGAACAGACTGCTTGGATCGGGAAGGGCCGGACCAAAGAGCTATTATCTATCATTGGTCATGCGTAGCATCTCTAATTCGTCTGTACTGGGGCGGAACGTCAAAATCAAAAATATAATATTCTCTGTGGTCAAAATTTTATCGTAAACCTATCGATTCTCCGAATATTCGTTTTATATTTTTCAAAATGATGAAACGTCTTAAAAATTGCAATTATTTTAAAACAAGCTAAAATATTATGTGAAAACGACAGATTGAGATTGAGGTACATAGCAGCCTACTATAATCTCGAGTGCACTCACCGAAAACAATTATCTTTCTGTTGTTTGTTGTGAAAACATTAAAATATAAATTATGGTTGAAAACGGTGGATCTAGCGGCGGGAGCGACAGCCCCAGTGCTACGTGCACACGTTCTGGTCTGCTAGAAACCTTGGTGCGAGGCGTTTGGTATCGAGTCCATTGCACGCTCGAGGAGGACTACATGAGCGTGTGTCTGGACGATGGCTACGACGCGACGACGACCCTGAACGGCACCCTGAACAACAACAACGTTGAAACCCCCAACAGTGACTTCACAGAAGTGCCAGAGGCGATCGCGAACCAAAAACGTTTAGTGCAAGTGGTGAAATCTGACAATAATGGTTTGGGGATATCGATAAAGGGTGGTATAGAGAACAATATGCCGATATTGATATCGAAAATATTCAAGGGCATGGCGGCTGACCTCACGGAACAGTTATATGTTGGTGATGCTATACTATCTGTGAATGGTGAAGACTTGAAGGATGCAACCCATGAAGAAGCAGTTAAAGCATTAAAAAGAGCTGGAAAAATGGTTCAGTTAGAAGGTATGAGTTATTATTTGGTTCACTGTAAAGTAATTGATGATGACCTAACAAAATTGACCTTAATTAGACTACTGTTTGAGAGCATGTAGACTTGATAATTGAGCTAATCATCAGTTTCACTGTAGCTTGACTCAATGATTCATGGTGGAGGCAGGTAGAATATTATTTCATGCTAGCCTCTGTCTCAAATGCTATGAATTTCTTTCCTTAAAAGCTATTGTATGCTATTATTTCTGCTGTATATTATTTTTAAAGGTAGTCACTGTGAGGTAATGAGGATACGGAGGAATATGAGTCCATGATGATGAATGGCTTCTGATCAATCATCAGAAGTGATTAAAGTTGCAAACATTTGTAACACCACTGGTGCTAACTCATGATAAAATAGCAATTTAAAAAGATATGCAAAATGACAAGCCTGCTGAGTTTCTTGTTGGGTGTTCCTAGTTCATGTTGATTTTATGAAATTAATGATTTAGCTTCCACTTTCAGGCCACAAACTTTTTCCACTACTATATTTTCAACTTGATTAAAAATGTAGTATTTCTGACAAATGCACTTAGGGCTGATTAGGATATATATACTTTTACAGTGAAATATCTAAGAGAGGTGACCCCATACTTCCGCAAGGCATCCATCATCAGCGAGGTTGGGTGGGAGCTACAGCGCGGTTTTATGGCGGATACTCCACCCTCGCCGCCCTCGCCGCGCCGCCGACGAGCCGACACGCGATACGTACCATTGCTCATGGCCTGTATTGCTAAGAACTTACGGCACAGAGACCCAGGTAATAGAATACACCATTTTGCCTGTAATCTCTGATGTGCAGTCACATTTCTAGGATTATATATGAATCAAAAATAAATTAAGGGAATAACTTTTGTAATAGGTAAACAATATGCGTGTAGTTTGGTGTGATGAGCTCGCTTCTTGTACTTATACAATTGTGCCGTTTTAGTGTTGTGAGAAGTAAATACATCCAATCTGCGACTTTAAAACAGCTGAGACTATTTTGGAGGGTGTGCTCTATAGTAAGGTTGATTTGTGTCGGCGATATATCCCGTGTGGTGTGGGGTATGTGTTGATGTGTGGTGGTGTTGTCGCAGAGGAGCGCACGATCGAGATCTACTCTCCGGACGGCGTGCACGCGCTGGCGGTGCGCGCGGGCAGCGCGGGCGCGGCGGCGGGCTGGCACCGCGCGCTGCACGCGGCGGCGCGGCGCGCGGCGCGGGCGGCCGTGGCGCGCGCGCGCCCGCGCCTGCGCCCGCTGCTCGGCGACGTGCGCTACGCCGGCTGGCTGGCCCGCCGCCCGCCGCAGGACCATGTATGTCAAATTACAGAATTACACCAAAAAATATGAGCACCACAATATTCCCTCCTAAACCTAAGCCTAAAATTATTCTTCAGCGCAATTTTAGTGGTATTAACAACGATGTTTTTCTTAGCGATGCACGCAACATTGACTGGTCTCCAGTCACTGATGCAGTGTCAGTGGATGACCAGGTAGCAATCTTCAACTCTTTCATAACGCAACTCTATGACAAACATGCCCCTTTAAGAGCCATTAAACTAAAACACCTCCCTGCGCCCTGGATCACTGACGACATTAAACTGTTGATGCGCAAAAAATCCAGCTCAAAACATAAATATAAGTGCCGTCCTAATGATCTAACTAAGGCCAAGTATATTAAATCTAGAAATCGCTGCAATATGGTGTGTAGGGACGCCTTACGCCGCCATGTTCATAAATCAGTTGACAATGAGGATCCAGCCAAGGTCTGGCAATTTCTTAGGTCAATTGGAATCGGTAAATCAAGCCAAGACACTATTTCTTCCACTATTTCTTTAAATATTGACTCTCTAAACCTCCACTTCTCTTCCTCCTCTCATATTAGTGACTCTGACAAAATTAATACTATCCAATATCTTTCAGACATACCAATTCCAGACCACAATGCTTTTGTCTTCAATCGTCTATCCGCTTGTGATGTTAAGAAGAGCATACTGTCAATCACTTCCAATGCTGTCGGCGTTGATGGTATAAGCCGCAATATGCTTGTACCTATTCTCGATACTGTCCTTCCCACCCTTTGCCTCGTTTTCAATAACTCCATTGCCAGTGGTTCATTTCCTTCAGTTTGGAAGGACGCCCAGATAATACCTCTACCTAAAAAGCCCAATCCCAAATCATACTCTGAATACCGTCCTATATCCATTCTACCCTTCCTATCGAAGGTCCTTGAGCGCCTCATATACAACCAAATCAGTAAGTTCCTTTCACTCCATAGTCTCCTTAACCCCTTTCAATCTGGTTTCCGCCCTGGCCACAGCACAGTCACTACACTCATCAAGATTACTGACGACATTCGTCTTGCTATGGAAAATGGTAATTTAACTGTGCTCACATTGCTGGACTTCAGTAATGCATTTAACACTGTCGACTTCGATATTCTCTTAGCCTTACTTCGCTCTATTAACTTGTCTCCAGCGGTGGTCGATTGGTTCCATAGTTATCTCTACGGACGAAGGCAGCGTGTTCGCCTTGATGAGAATTTCTCGTCATGGTGTGACACGTCAGCCGGTGTTCCGCAAGGCGGTGTCCTATCCCCTCTTCTATTCGCAATTTTTATAAATTCTATTTCCCAAACTCTCTCTTCTTCGTACCACCTATATGCAGACGATCTTCAGATTTACTCCCAGGCTCCGCTGTACAGCCTAACTGAATGCATAAATACAATTAGCACTGACCTTACTCGCATAACAGCGTGGAGCCGTAACTTTGGGTTAAAAGTTAATCCTGCCAAGACACAAGTTATGATTGTTGGAAGCTCGCGCCTTATTTCTAAGATTGATTGGGCAATACTCCCTAAGGTTAAGTTCGATGGAGTTTTGATGCCGTACAGTGATTCTGTCAAAAATTTGGGCTTAGTAATGGATCGTTGCATGAGCTGGGCTCCTCAGATACAAACTACCAGTCGTAAGTTGTACGCTGCTGCGGCATCGTTAAAAAGATTGCGGAACTTTCTTCCTACTACCACTAAAATTGTCCTAGCACAATCTCTTCTACTCCCCATTCTTGATTACGCTGACGCCTGCTTTCTAGATCTCACAGAGGATCAACTTAATAAGCTTGAGCGCCTTCAAAACTTATGCATAAGATTTATATTTGGCTTGCGCAAATATGATCATGTCTCTCAGTTTCGCACTAAGCTCAAGTGGCTTCCTATTCGTCTTCGCCGGAATACTCACATTCTTTCTCTTCTTTACAACATTTTGTTTAATCCCTCTTTCCCACTCTATCTCAAGGAACGTTTTAAGTTTCTTCAAGACTCCAATAAGTACACTTTAAGGTCATCAGAAAACCTCTCCCTTAAAATGCCTTCTCACTCAAGCAGTTTCTATGATGCTTCATTCACCGTAGAGGCTGTCCGCCTATGGAACTCCCTACCCGTCCCAATCAGACTCGCTCCTTCCTTGCACATCTTCAAAGATCGGGTAAAGTCGTTTTACCTCACGGCATAACTGCAACTTGTTTGCTCACTATTTATTTATCTTGTGTAACATAGGTACCTAGGATATTTATTATTTATATAGAGTATTTATGTATGTATTTGTAAGTATGTATCTGTTATTAAGTACACCCCCGTCGTAAAAATGTCTTTAAAATCCTCTCCATCCAAAGGTTGCCTGGTAGAGATCGCTATTAGTGATAAGGCCGCCCATTGTGACACTCTCTGTATAAGTTAAGTTTTTTTTAAAATTTTGTATTCATTTTATGTGGTGGAACAATAAAGTGTTATCTATCTATCTATCTATCTATTCCCTAAACGATACGTTTTGGACTTCCCCGAAATCCGAATATGGCGAGTTTTAATCCAGTATTTTTTTTAATTATTTTGAAATAGTTGAGTGCATCCGGCGGATCCGACAGTTCCGATGAAGCCGATGGGTGGACACCGACGTTCGTCGCGATTACAGACCGCGAGCTCAGGTAAGTAATTAATTGTTATAAAATAACAAGTCTCACTTAACCTTTGACACGGCGTAACTAATTGATGTTTGCCGTTGATTGACCTTAAGATTTATTAATTCAATAGCGAGATTGACTTACAAGGTCGGAATGTAGCTGGTAGGCACAGTGGTATGCATACATGCTTATAAGGTATGCTGATTGGTAATTGATATCCCAGTTTTTAAGTATTGAGATTTAGAGTAGTCATCCCAGGTTCTGTGATGAAATTACTATAAACAGTAGACATTTTGAGCACCTACGAAAAATTTTATGGAAAAAAATATTTTTTTGCTGTTACACGTTTTAATTCTAGTTTCAAATAGTATGTACTGTTTTGTTATAAATACTGTTTAATATAAACAATCAAATCGAGAACGCCTTTCCATAAAAATATATGTATATTATAATTATTTAAAAGGGAACTTATTTAAATCTCATAAACACACACGACACGAAATATTATAATAAACATTTTATGTCGATTAGCACGTTAACTAACGGCATTAGGCGCAAGTGTAGCAGGAGAATGTAATAATAATAATAATTTATTTAAAATTCTGTAAAATACAACAAATATAGTTTGTTTTAACGCATGTGCCTGAACTAGGAAAACCTGTGTTTCAAGCGAGAAGCGCATTTATATCGAGAATTAATCATATTAGCTAGCTATAAACATTACAAAGCATATACTTAATAATGTTGTCAGGTACAATAGTAATGTAGGCATGTGTGCAGGTTGTACGAGGCGGCGCCGTGGTCGGGCGAGGCGTGGTGCGCGCCCAGCGAGTGCCTGAGCCTGGCGGCCACGCGGCTGGCGTGGTGGCGGCGCGGCGGCGGCGGCGCGGCGCTGGGCGTGCGCGCGGGCACGGCGGCCGGCCTGGCGCTGCGCGCGCTGCGCGCCGACACGCCGCACGACCTGGCCGCCGTGGCCGGCGCGCTCGTGGACGGCGCGCACCGCGCCGTGCGCGACCAGCAGGACTTCACCTTCCGTGAGTATACCGCACCCGCACGCTCCTCAGAACTGTACTTGACGTACAGTCCTTCTTCCATCTCTCTCACACCACAGAGTTCATAAATAAGACGGCCTGATTAGCGCAGTGGTAGTGACTCTGCTGTTTGGGTCGAGGGTCCCGGGTTCGAATCCTGGTAGGGACAAGCTTTGTGTGATGAGCACGAATGTTTGTACCCGAGTCATGGATGTTTAATATCTATATAAGTATTATATACTGAGTTCGCCCTCAGTCCATTGTACGGTACCCATAACACAAGCGTTGCTTAATGTGGGACTGTATAGTTGATGTGTTTGTATGGCGATATTTATATTTAAGTATGCCAGTAACAACATGTTGTATCGATGACATGTTACGATTATATTAGAAATTCTTGCATTCAACTCGCGTGCATACTGTAGATAGTCAACTAGGTGTGACGTCACACGCTTGTGTTTTCGCCAATGTGTTGTCAACAAGGTGTCAGTAAATTATACGTACTTCGAGATCAAGGAAATCAAAGCATCGTGAACTCTGCGTTTACATCGACTCGCACAGTATTTTATAAAAAAAACTGTTGACGAAGAACTCTCCCAGCTACAAACGAGTGAGCAGATGTGTACTCATTATTGTACACAAAACTGTTTAGCAAGTGAAAATAATATAGCAATAGTGAAATTTTGGCACATGGGAATTCTTGAATCGTGGCAATTTTAATTGTATGATTTTATCGATTGTGGAGAATTTTTATGTTATTTTTTTTTTGATTTGGAGGCATTTTGTGGTGTTGTGCATGTGTGTGTTGTGCGGCAGGGTGCCGGTTCCGCGGCTCGTGCGCGCGGCTGTCGCTGGGCGCGGGCGGCGTGTGCGTGTGGGAGGCGGCGGGGTCGCTGGGCCGCGGCGGCGCGCGCGCGCTGTACCGCCGCGCGCTGCACCAGCTGCGCGCCTCCGCCGACGACGACCGCGCCGCGCTCTGGCTGCACTTCGCCGACGACGACACGCTGGTACGTCACACCACACCACACACTATACTGCAATACCGCCTACACTGTCATATCGGACCTCCCGGGCCCAAGTCTGCCAACACAATCGATTCATAATCGAATAGCAACCGCATAGTAACTGTCAGTTTTGACAGATATTGTATGGGATATCTGTCAAAAGTGACAGTTACTATGCGGTTGCGGTTCGATTATGAATCGATTGTGTTAGCAGACTTGGGGCTCCGGTGTCGTTCATTGATCCCAAACAGGTGTTTTTTCCTTGGCTACCGATTAATTTTAGAAACCGGTAACTAGCCAGTTAATGGGATCAATATCTGCGGCAAATTTCGTTTTAATAGGTTTATTTCACTGCCATTCACCGGATGAAATGAAATTTGCGTGTCACTCAATGAAATTGGTGTCATTGCTCAAACAAATTTGGAAGATTCGCGATGAGAGCACGGAATTAACAAGTTACGAAACCTCAATCATCTGTTAATTTAAGTGTGCATAAGTAAGAAAGACAAAATAAGTAGGCTTTGCTTTATAAGACAAAGTTGTCTAAGTTACACCATTTTTCACTCACGAACGAGTGGGCAGATTTTTATTATCTTTGATTTTTGCATTAGTGTCCGCCCCGAATAATAGAATAACTATTCAAGAATGGGATAAAATCACTTAAAGATAAAAATAATCATAAGAGACACGAAAATAATAAAAGACCTCGAATTAATTGTAAAGATAATTTATTTTCATACTAATAAATTTGATTCTGAGGCGGTACGAAGATCGCCGGTACAGCTAGTTATATATAAATATATATATATATATATATAAGATTGTCCAGCGGATTGAATAGAGATCTTAATCATCCTCCATTTTTTCCAACCCTCAGGAGTTGGACATGGAAGGCAGTCCGAAGCCAGCAGTGTTCATCCTCCACAACCTGCTCTCCGCCCGCGTGCACTCCCTGCCGGCAGATGGCGCCACTCCGCCGCTATAACCCGAGGACCAGCACTGGCCCGACCTCGGTGACGTACTGCCCGCCTGCCCGTGAGCCACGACCTAACATGCTATTAGTTATGTAGACATAGAGTTCTTTATTGCTTGTTTTGTTTGTCGGTCGTTGACAGAACGATGGTGTAGCTGTGAATAAAGAAAAAATATGCTGTGTAAGGGAAAATGAAACATATTTAAGCTGAATTTAAATCTGAAAATGTAAATTTCTGGTATTCATCTGGATGAGGGTAGCCAACCCCATTTATATTGAGGAGGGCTAGGAAAATATTGTACGGTTACTTTTTACGTGCGGTTCATTATGTTTATAACCTCCGAGACCCGCTTGAAAATGAAAAAAAAAAATTAATTGAAAATCTATGTGCGTGTGTGTATGTACGGACGATCCGAAATGGACTTGAAAAAAAAAAGAAGTTTCCGGATCACGAACCACGGTGTATAACGTGTAACAAAATAGTATAAATTGTTATTGTTTTTTTTAAGAAAGGGACACAGTATCATTGAATCCAGTGTTATTTTTAAATTTACATTATTTTTATTAATTAATATTCGAATATGATCTTTATATTTTAAACTATTGTAACACCTATATAAGAATACGTCATAATTATGCTAGAATAATGGACTGCGTAATGACGTCATTAAGTGGCCCGTAGCGGTGAAGTTTACTTTCAATAACTTATATAATATGAATAACGACGATTACTATTAAGCATTTTCAGTAATATGTATTATTTTTTCGACCCGATGGGCTTAAATGCCGTGTTCCACAAAAGCCTACAACACATTCATTCATTAATAGTTACTATGCCCTCTTGAATCTCAAACTGACGTATCTGTGATGTAACACATTGTATCATAGGATTTATCCTACGTATTTTAACTCCATATCGATACAAACTTATTATATTAAATTATTTTAGTGACTGACATTTCAATTATTCTGACACTTTATAGCACTTTTACCTTTTAGTGAATGATGTAGCAACATACATAAATTAAGTAGCATATACAAAACTAAGGAATGGGCAAGTTCCTTTTTCAAACTGTACTTCTGAGTTACCTTTTTAAATTATGGTCCATAGATTATATAAATCCAGTCCTCAGTAGTGATGGGTACTTAAAGAATCACGAACCCTCCTTCCTATTTCTAACAGATATTTATACATACCTCCCTATCTATCTAACATTGCCAGAAAGTTCAAAACATAATCGACAATACTCTATTTGACGTTATGACGAAGTTTTTTTTTATATGTATAGCCAATCTAAATTGAACTAAGTGTCGTTGAAATAAGCTTGTCATTAGGGCCGGGTAATCCGTTTCACTTGAAGAGTGTTTGTGCCTGACATTGCTTTTCCAAAGAAGTCAGCTAATCAGTTTTATGGCTACAGTTAGATTCAAAGCTACAAACTAATATTGGTTTTATACTTAGATGAAATAAAACTCATCTTCTTTCGTGGTGATTGTCCCTTTTTTGGATTCTAAAATTGGTGTTATACGTAAAAGTTAACGTGTGAGCAGGAATTAGGATGCGATATTGCGTACTCACTCGCACCTAATTAGTACGAGTTAGCGCGCTTAACATTCCTAATTAGTATGAGTTAGCGCGCAACGTCAGTATCCTGAATACACACGTTTTATGGCTTTTGTGGTTAGTTTGTAGCTTTAAAGCTAATTTATAAAAGTTTATAAAAGTTTTAATCATTTTACAATGACATTGTAAATGGCCGAAAACTTTTATAAATTAGGGCCTTCCATTATAGTAGATAATTAACATAGTGTAGTAAATGTAATTGTCGTTTTAATTGATCGCGGTGTATTTTTATAATTTACGTTGTAAATAATTAGGTTATACTGTTTTATATAACGTACATTCCCAGAATGTAGGATTCCATTTGCTTTAAATATTATTAGCGACTCATCTCAAATAAGGTAGATTAAGATTTCAAAAATTGTATATTGCAGGAACATAGCAATGTAATAAGAAGGGCAATATTATGAAGTGATATAACATACATGTTAATAGATAATTTATTTATTTTAAATAATAATAATCCTGACGAACATTTTAAATTTCATATAACATATTAATTCGCACGCTTATTTTACTGACGGTTGGTTAATAATATACGTGTCTTCTTTTCTTTTTATATAATTTAAAATAATAATATTATAGAAAGAATCTATACTTATATTATTTATTAATAGCTATGTAACCTTTTAATATTACTTTAAAATAATATTAAATTATCTGTTACTAATAAAACGAATATTAGTGTTTAAGTTATGAGGAGTACTCATAAATATAGTTACCAATAATTGTAACCATGGGGCAGAATTGGGGCAGTAGATGTAATTGGTTGCATATCGATATATCTACGCTAAGTTACTAATAAAATGTAATCTCTTAGAATTTCTACTGACGACATTCCTTCGTATTACGGTACATAATAAGGGATGAATTATATTTAGCTGCAACTGTTCTCATCGGGGTATATTTCCATGAAATATCAGTACGTGGATGCATCTGGCAGGAGGTCCCCTGTCTCGTTTCAACGTACGTGTTACCAATGTGCGAAAATGAGATGCCAAAAATCTGCGGACGCATGCAGCTAGGTGTGGTTTATCACTTACAAGTCTCACACGTATGTAGTATTAGAGTATACATATAAAGACTCTATGGACTAGACTGTATAGAAGTAAAGATGTCAACTGTGAGTACAATATTTCACTAGAGCACGGACTGAGTTATTTTGTATTGATGTTATTGTAAAATCAATCCAATAGAGTTATACTAAAGTTGTTATTTTTTTGTGTTTCCTCCACTCAAGATAATTTTGCGAGACTAGTCTTAAAAGTGTTGCGTATAAAATAAGACTGATTTTTTATTTATTTTAGAACCCATTTTTGGTTTTTAAATATTAATTAACGAAACAGTGGCACTATTTCTACACCGTCTATGCAGAACGCTAGAATTATATTAACTCATAATAAATTCATTAATACTTAGGTATGTGTATATTCCACTATCTTTAAGGTAGTTGTTATCTACATTCATATTGTTTATAAACTGAATGCTATTGTTAAAACATTCCCCCTTTACAAGAACACAGCCTAAATTATTTTATAATTATGAAAGAAAAAACGTTCAACCTTACAATGTTATACCATTTTTTTTTTTTTGTTAAACCATCTTTGTTCCATGAATCTCACTCAAATAGCATAGAGTTTTTATTATGTTGAAGTCTGCTCACAGACCTCATAGTGAGGACTACATCCTTATTTATACCCACTATAGTAGTCTTATGTAATCGTTACGTCATCGAGAAAATATGCTGTCACTGTCATACTTATTTATGAAATCCGTGGTGTGAGAGGGATGGAAGACGTTACGTTTCCAAAATGGTATATAAAATCGATGTGCTTGAGGTATTGGTCAACCGAACTAGCGCCCGACAAAGAGAGACAGCTGTATACAAAGAAAGAAGACACTGATAGGTTCCTGTTTGGGTCTGATATGTGGATTTCCCCATTCAATATTTTATCTTTCTGGTGTCAACACCTAATCACGACAAATGGTTGTACTTTTTGTCCCTTTCTCTCGAGCGTCTGGTAGACGGTCAGACAGACTTTTAAGGGGTGTATAAGCAATAGCATTTCGTCGCCACTAACATAATGCTGTAATCGTCTTGTATAATTTTCAAATTCATCTATAAGATTTCTAAAATGTGTTTAAAATGCTAGCTGACTTGTGAAATACGATTGTGGTCAATCGGTAGCTGACATAGCATTATAATTGTAGTACATCTGTCATTCGAGCATTAAAAACAACGAAGAAAATATAATTGAGTTTTTTATTTACTTTTGACTCCATCATACTGAGTTACTACCCTGATTTTATAATGAGTTATTTAGGGAAATTGTGGAAAGCTACGAATTAATAAAAGCTGATAAGATGAAAATTATGTTAATAATAAATGCCCTGTCAGTCTATATCAAGATTCAAGGCAAGAACTGAGGCTGACCGCAACATTAATAAATAATAATAATATAGCCAGACGAACACACAAATTGTAAGGTAACTAAGCAACGCTTATAATATGAGTACCGTACATAGATTGGGACTGATCCCAGAAGTTATACATTATTTAAATAAACATGACTCGTGCGCAAACATTCGTGCTCATCACACAATGTTTGCCCCTATCAGGATTCGACCCTGGGACCCTCGGTATGGAAGGCAAGGTCACTACCAACTGAGCTAATCAGGTCGGCACAATCAATTAATGATTATGTTGCTAAAAACATTATTGTCATTTATATGTCATTCGGGTCATATTGTTCAAAAGTAAGGTAAATAATAAAGTAAAGTAAATGATTAAAAGTCAAAAGTCATTCGCTTAGTTTCCAAATTCGCTCTCAGTCGAGTTGCATCAGCGTTTTACTGCTCAACGCGACAAAGTGTGTGTGGATCGTGTTGTTCTGAGGGAACGTCCACGTTTCATTAGGTCGAGAGGGCGCGCCGCACGGGGCGCTGGCCGCCAGAGGGCCCTCGCGAGCCTACTTCAATAGTCGGCTTATTACAATCTATACAATAGCTGTACCACAACAATCAAATTTAACCCTTATTAACAAAAGCTAAAGTACAATTTACCTTGTATACATATGCATTGGTATGAATAGTCGTGTCTGCGCCATTGTCTCGCCGTTCTATTGAAAAGCTGATATAAGAAATTACCTACCTTATATCTGTTGTTTGCAAAACGGATCATTATTATACCTACTTCTGGTTAGGCATTAATTCAGCAGTTGCTTCAGGAAAAACTGGCGGGGCGTACACACTAGAAGGCTATCTAAATAAATAAATATTGATTTCTTATATTTACGCGAATACTACACGTTAAAATTAAACTAATCTTACGGATTTTATCGCTTTTATTTAATGTTAATAAATAAAAACATCCTAATTTAAATAGGGAAGATGACGGGGTGCTTCCATCATGAGTGTACCCCGGTTCAAAATTTGACACTAGGACTTAAACCAGCTCAGTCCTCCCGTGACCATAGTTGCTGTAAAGCAGCAGAAACGTTGGGAACGTAAAAACATAAAATAAACGCGATAAAATCCGTAAGATTAGTTTCACTTAAATAAATAAATATCTCTACATAAACACACAAACTATGCAACGTTATTTTTTTATTTTATGGGTACCATACGATTCAGCGTACGTGTCTTTTCCGAAATGTTTTTCAACGAGCATCGAAGCAGTGCAACCGTCTGCAGTAACCAGGGCCTACCCTCAAACCACTACCAGGCTACCGGCAAACATGACCTATTATACAATCGCTCTGAAATTTTAAGTAGCAACAAGAAACTTTTAAGTGCAATTGCTATACACATTTCTATCAGATGACCAGAGGATAAGACGTGTACTTTAGTGAATAACCTCCTCCGAATAGGTTTATTTTAAGCCAGCTATCCAAAAATCTTCTCTCCTAACTCGGCCCATTGATCACTGAAGCTGTCACTTCGTCTCGGCTCAATTAATATAGGCACGTACCGTACCAAGTATATTCGGGGCTGTCTCGTTGTTCGAGTGCGAATTCATTGCGACGCTATAAATTCAGTTAAAACGTCGTGTGCCCGCTTCTTCCGGATGATAAGCGGATGTCTGGTGATGACGTTTTCAATTGAGCTGAAATTATCCGCACTTTGATAGTCATTAAAATAATCCTTCGGTTGGTTCGTGGAAGAGTGTTGATAAACCAAAGTGGTTAGAATTAAACGTTAATAGCGTAGTAGTCCGTTGGCTTGGGGTTCGATCACCAATCTGGACATTAAATTATTAACATTAGCCCATTCCTAGCACAAGCTTTTGCTCAGTTGGGAGGGCCAACGAGACTTATTTTTAAATAGATAGACCTACAAAAACTAGGTTTTTATACATTCATAGACTCGTCTGATCTCCACAATAACCTGGCTCAAATTATGCTTTAATTAATAATTATTGCACATCCTTTGTCATTGCCATTTGATTATATGACACTTGTTAGCAAAGCAAGCTTCGTAGCATTGCATACAATACTACCTAGAAATTATAATCAGTAAAATATGCACCTGCGTAGCTACTATAAAGTAGACACCAACGAACTACTACGCCGTAGCGCGTAGCAAGAACCGATATTTTACCCGCAATTTAGTTCGCGTAGACATTATTTATATTGCCTATTATTTACCTACTGAGCTTCAATAATGATGAGAGAATGTAGGGAGTTGTTTATAATTTATAGGTTAATTAAATATTGTTTCCACATTGAGAGACAAAAACTGCTTAGTTACTTGTGTACGTTTTACTCATCATACTACTTAATTAAATTTAAGTAGTTATCACTCTTCTCTCCTCACACTCTATTTGCAAAACACAGTTTCTCTAAGCAATGAGAATAGAGTATAATAATACAAATAATTAAAAAAATACTTGTAGCTAGGTACCACAAACTTGTATAGTTATTAACTGAGTTCCCAGCACTTGTGCATTGCCTCTTATATAAAAGTTTCAGGAGCGCGGCACGGCAGTGTAAATCATAATTTTGTGATGCAGTGCAGCCAGCGGAGATGCAGTGCGCGAAGTTACTCGTTGTGTAAAAGTAATTTAATATGTAGGCAGAATAAATACGTTGCGTTCGCCTTGCTCGCTTACCTGGACCGTAAAACTGGTGATGTAGTATGAATACATAATTGGAAATACCCAAACGGTACATTTAGCTATGACTCTGCATTCGGTACTGAGGGTACCTCGGGTTCGAATCTTGGTAGTGGCAAATGTTGTGTAATAAACACGAACGTTTTTAATCGAGTGATGGATGTTTAATTATACATAATAAGTAATTATACACTGGGATTGTCTCCGATCAATTGAATACCCACAAAATTGATTTATTCCATACCTGTACCCATCTTAATACAAGCGTTGCATAGTTTAGAACCTTACAGAATGCGTGTTCTTCTGATGCCATCCGATAATATTACTAAAAAAGAAAACATTTGATATGTAGTCTTTCTTAGAGTCGCTTATAAAGTCTATACACGGTGTATATACACGGACCTAACTTGAAAAGCCATGAGTACTTATTTACGTCTAGTGACGTCTTTATGACGTATTAAGCCCTGTTAAACCAACGTGGTAGGTAACATAGTAGATCCTAAAGAGATATATAATTTTAAAAAATATGCCATGTCGCTTTACATGAGTTACTTAATTTAAACAGGTGTAATGTATACGAAGCCGTGGTGGTAACAAAGAAGAAGCTGTATAAAGCATAATTACTTTATTTCCATCGCATATCTTGCGAACAATGTGAGCCGTATCCGATGTTATCTTGTTTGTGTTTCAATCAAAGGCGATGCGATAAACGTGTTATGTTACTAATACAAGTAGATACTTAAATATGCGAATATGTACTCTATTGCATATTTGACTGTTATGTTACTGCAACTCTGTCTCTATGCTAGTTATTATAATTGGTGTCGTGCCGTTACAACTAAAAATAAATAAACAAACACAATTAGTTGCTTGTTAGGGGGGGGGGGGGGGGTAAGGTACTTCACTTCGTTTCAGCATAAATTAAACATTGCCTTGATTTTTAACATGTTTGAGACACGCTAATCTAATTTCTGTTTGTTTTTTTTTATTTTATAATAATATAATATCGCCAGACGAACACTCCCATACTGAGTATCGCTCGGATTATGGGATCGTACTGTGGACTGGGGGGACCCAGTATATAATACTTAAATAGATATTAAACATCTATGACTCGTATACAAACATTCGATCGATGGAAAGGATGTTGTAGCCTCTATCATTAAGTAGTTACTTATTTCTCCTTATTCAAGAACAACTTTCTAAATATAGCCCTTCTAAATGAAATGCTTTTACTATCCAATTAAAGTTTATAATTCTTATTCCGCTTTAGTGATGGGCAGGGGTCCCGATTATATTGCATTCTCCGCTAGTTTGCAATTTTCCGCTCCAGCGAGACTGACTTCAGCCGGCAGCACTGTCCTAGCTATGACGTGCACATAAGATTGATTGTGTCATATGTGGGTCTAAAAATGGTCTAGTTTTTAATGCTTTAGAATCAATGATGTTCCAAGAATGAGATCTTAAATAAACGCAACGTAGGCATGTCCTATTTTGTATTTTATAGATGGACCGTGCTTGGTGTGGGATTTCTTTCTTGGTACTTAAATAATTGATAACCAAGTTGGTAGAACGCTTGCCTCGGTAACGAGGATCACAGATTCAAACCCCAGCTCGCACCTCTGGGATTTCTGGATTTCATGTGCGAATTTCATTTTCAACCACGGTTATCACTTGCTAAACGGTGAAGGAAAATATCGAGAGGAAACCTGCATGTCTGAGAGAATCCCTCGAAAGATGTGTGACGTCCGCCAACCCGCGCTGGGCCAGCGTAGTGGACTCTGCCCTAATCCCCTTCGCATTGAGGCGGGGCCAGTGACCAACAGTGGGACATTAAAAAGGGCTGGTATTATTACTTAAATAATTGTTAGTTACATGTCATTAAACATTTAACTAGACATTTATTTATCTACGTAGGATCAAAGTACATAATACTATTTTAGGTCCATTTCCGTTGGCTGTCTGGCGTCTTGACGCTATTTCTGTTGGATGGCAAGCTGTTAATCCTGTAAGGCTAAGTATGTCGTTACTACATGGCTCATGATTACCTGTATGTCATGAAACATTGTTGTCCATTTAAAGATATTACACAGCGCATAATTATTTCTTTACGAAATGAGATGCGATGAAATAAAATGGATATGAATATCGCCTCACCCACAACTTAGCGGATATTTTGCCAAAGTCAAGTAATTAATACTCGTATCATTAACACATTCAATAAATACATATTATAAATAAAATAATGGATGTGACATGATGATATGAAAATGGCGTGTCGAACGCAAACTGTCTAAGTCCGTAATATATTTCAAGAGCAAACAATACAACTGGAATTACGTCAATCCATGGATTCTCAAACGTAACATCAAACGAGTAGAGTTGCCATTGTTCGTACAGCGGGCGCTCTGGCGTTCTGACAAAGTGACGTTTATTGACGCCGACTAAACGTTAATGTCGCTCATTAGCACATCAAGCCGGCTCGCTAAATACACTGTGCACAAATTGATAGTGTGGAGCTTCACAAAGCTAACTTTTAAACTAGTTCTAACCGTGAGCGTATGATGCTGTGTAGTAAAAAGTTTGCAATATTTCATGTTTACTTAGTTTGGGAGCATTAAACTTTGGAATTTTTGGATTATTCCAGTGACATCCAAGATCAAAATAAAAAAAAATGGCATCCGAACGCTCCTTGCCTGTGCGTCTCAGCGGTCGGACATTCTTGTCATCTTAGAAAACTAAAAACCTATACCTACCTATAACCAATAACTTATGGAAATACCTATGGGGACGCCATTTTCATATCATCATATCACATCCATTATTTATTGAATGTTTTATTGCTGTTAATTACTTCTCATGGGCTAAATATCCGCTAAGTTGTGGGTGAGGCCATTTGCATATCTATTTTATTATATCGCTATTCATTTCGTAAAGAAAGAAGACGAAGAAATACCTATGGTGATCTCAAATGGCAAAATACTAGTGTGAGGCTCTATGAGGTAAAATATAGGTCCTTTAACGTAGCTGGTACTCGCCAGTCCCGAGCATATCCGAATCTATTTGGCCACACCACCGCTGCAGCGACGCCCAAGGCTATTTATGTACCGTATCAGTCTTAACACTGTCTGTTTATTAGCCGACCTTGTCTTTGAAATCTCAATCATGTTGGTACTGTACTGTACCATCCAGTTACCTAATGGGGCCAAGTATCGCTTTACTTTGAATAGTACGATATTGATTTCGTCGATCTTGAGGAGTGTGCTTGTAATTTAAATTAAAGGTTTCAATTAATTTCCTTTTTTTGTTATTGATGTGGCTGTTGACAGAAAAATGTGTAATTAGAATAATTCTCATAGATCTTTTTTCACTATTACAGTAGTTCCTATTATTACAACAGCTTACCGGATAATGGTCGATCAGTAACCGAACATTTTTTTTTGTGATTTTTTAATCTCCTCTACACTTGTCGTTGGCAGAATCATCGGGAAACGGTGGAGCCATCATTTTAAAATAGAATTGGAACAGTATAGTGTTCAGCAAATATTTTTTTTGTAGCTCAATCTAAATATATGCATGCACAATTTATTGAAAAAACTCAGTAGGTAATATTAATTAATCTGTTTCATGAATAAATTCGTCATGGCACTTGTGCAAATTGAAAGCTTGTCCTTTAAATTATTCATGACAACTCAATTTAAATTAAAATCTATACAGATTGGCTGTTTTTCTCTAATTAGAATTGAAGCCCTGCCGAATTTGGGCTATTTGCGAAATAAATACCTGAATTACGGAGTGTTGGTTTGGTCAAACCCTATAATATAATTTTGGTAACATAACTTATTCATGAATAGAACGCTAAACACAAAAAGTATTTTTTTCTATTGCATTAACATCTATAGGTATTCCTCATTAATATTTTAACAAAAGCTCAAAACTGACAATAGTTGTTGGCCTTAAAAATAAACGACTCTATCTACACTTTAGAATAGAAATCTCGACCATGACACATTGCTTAGTGTGGGGCTGTATAGTTAGTGTGTTCGTGTGACGATATTATATGTTAAACTCGACTTTTTACTAGTAAATATAAAGACGAAGACAATATAACAAATGTAAGCGTCTCTCCCAAAGTCTTTCAGATGTTATGCGCATTACAATTCGGCACCGACGTGCTCGAGTGTGTCCTCGGCAATCGGCTGAAGAGGTCCGCTCGAGTTTTGAATTAATACCTTTCCGATCGTGATTACCTGCGCTAAGGAAACAGGCCGAACGCCCTGTGACGGTCGTGACTTAATTAAAGCGAACAAAAATTGTTCACCGTTTTGATCTTCGAGTGTATCTTAGGCCCTGGTTTAGTCGCAAAGGGCTTAGGCGGAGCGATAGGCGTTTTTTAAAGATAAGCATTTAATTCTGATAATTTTATACAATCAGTAGGCAGTACAAGCAGCAGGAACTTAAGGTTACTTACTTATTACACCTAGGTGCAGTCACGAACTGTAATTTGGGACCCATTTAAGGTTGAATATTATATAGGAAACGTCTACCTTAAGAGCTAAGATTTTGACTGACATTATAGTAGGGGCAACTGCTCTTAGATATGACAACATACAGTTACCACTTTATTGCATTATAAGTGTCATTGAAAATGTTAACGAAATGGATCCCATATTAATGTTTACCGCCGAACTACAAACTGAAAAATCAAAATGCTCTAGGAAACACAAGGCATTCTGTTTAAATTAAGCCTTACACATAGACAGCTAGACATAGAAGCTGCTTAGTGTGCAAAAATTGGTATTTTTTTTTGCGTGTATGGTCTACAGTAGGTGATGTGAGTACAACAAAAATGTGCAAACCGTGCAATCGGTCAAGGGGAGGGTCGATATATCAACGTAGCTTCCGCTACCCGCTATGCCCAATGTACCGCTATACAATCTGAACGGACAGAAGTGGAACAACGTCGGCTTTGAAGAAATCACGCCCTTTCGTTACGTACGTCTTCATCGAGCAAATAATCTTAGAAAGGAGTTTCCATTTATTATACTTAAGTTAATATTTTAATTTTTGTAGCTACCCTCGGTATCTTGACCAGTAATGAAATAAATTTCTGTGTAATGCTGAAGTCCTAAACATCCTGATAAACGGCAGTCAGAATTTTGGGAGAACCCTTTCATGAATGGGATAAAAAACGCATATTGGTATGTTAGCCCAATGTCAAAGTCAAAGTGAAATCGTTTATTTCATATAGACCTACGGGGGCACTTACATATTGTCATTACATTTTTTTTCTTAACTCTACAACTACATGACGAAATTCAGTGAAATCCATTCCGTGGATTTTGTGATACCTCGAGTTTTGGACGGAAAATGCAAATATTTGATCCTAATTCACTCCCTTTTGTAGTTAGTTTCAAAGACAAATTATTATAAAATTACGCCCTGAAAAGTTGATAGCATTACATAAACTCTGGCAAGGCATGGGGCTCCTTATCTACCTAGTAAGAACAAATGGTCTCCAAAATGCGCCAGTTCCCTTTATTTACCAGGAAGTCTCGATAACTTAGTCTCAGAGGGATTCTACTTGATTTTTTATTAACTCCAATAGATCCTCAGTTTTTTAACGGATAATTTAAAGACTCCTTTTAGTTGATCGCATTTTGCTTGTGACCAAAATGTTTCCTAACATTTTAGTGAATTTAGTCATAAGGTATTTCACAATGGCATTTTTTTTCTGTAGTCGGTTTAGGTCAGAATTACAACTAATTAACCTAATTGCCTCATTTAGTTCGTGCATTACGTCTTCAATGGCAAAGTAAACACTGAATTATCATATAGATACACTTATGATAATTATTAAATAATTTAGTTGTAATTAATTAAGTAATTAGTTCTTTTATATTTGACACCTATTTATTTTGTACATTTCCATTGCACTGAGCGGAAAAATATAAATAATGTTTCATTTTTAAATTTTGCGAAAGTGGTGACTAAGATAAAACAAGCCACAAAAACGTGTGAATTTTTTCGTCCATTTTTATCTCACTGGTTTTACCCTCACAAATGTCAAGAGATTTCTAGTTTCTGGAATCCTGCACAGCCGTAGATATTGTTCAGAACCCATCTAGCTGCAAAATATACATGAATACGTTGAAGTTATTAAAAATAATGTTCAAATACAATTTGACGATTGAACAAATATTGGATTGCAGAATAATAATAATGGGTCATGTGTATTTGCTCATAACTTATTGTAAACATAATTTGGTGAGTTTTGGTTTGATATTAGCATAACATCGTAACTTTCTGATGTACTATCAGTGTAGTTAATATGTAGGAACGTGAACTTTCTAGTTTCAACGCGGCGGCGGTTTATGAATACATTGGTAAACCCTAACCGGGAATTAATTTTGAACTGTTAGTTACGTAATTATATTTATTTTATCTATCATCCGTTTTTTTACCAAAATATAACTGAATAACCCACTAACTACTGTAAATAATCAACAATGGCAAGTCCATTGTTCCCGACGTTTCGACTTAAAAAAACAAATAATAAACGCGATAAAATCCATAAGATTAGTTTAATTTCAATGTGTATTCGCGTAAATATAAGAAATCAATACTGGATACAACTTTTAAAACAAATAAATAACCAATACTATTGTCTTAAATCTCATCCAATATCTCCACTATTACGCCGCCAGTATTAGTTTTCGCGTCGAACGTAATAAACGTGCCGGCACGACCAGCAGTGTAATGAAAACAAGTGGCTTATTTAAATGTCTGCCCCCTTATTTGAGTTAGGGCGATCTCGCACCTGAGCACGGGGGCTTAAGGAAAGGATGCTAAATAAATATTTTCTAAATGGAAAGGATAAAGGGCACGCTTCAGCGATAAGTTTCTTCAGGTAACGTGAACAAGCAAGCCCGTTTGCGTAGGTTCCGACAACATTTCTAATTAAGCAATTCTGTTATGCCTATCGTATATTAGCCATGTTGTTCAGGTAACAGTGAATGTGTGTGTGTTGTAATTTACAACATATAAAAGTTTACGACATTACAATATTTTTTTGTATACACATGTTTAGAAATTCTCCTGTGTATCGATTGGACTTGTTGACGGCCTGATTAGCGCAGCAGTTGCTAGTGACCCTGCTTTCCGCGCTGAGGGTCCTGGATACAATTCCTGGTAGGGACAAACTTTGTGTGTTACACACGAATGTTTGTACCCAAGTCATGGATGTTTAATATCTCTATAAGTAATATATCCTGGGTTCGCCCCCAGTCCATTGTACGGTACCCATAATACAAGCGTTGCTTAATGTGGGACCGCTTAGTTGGTGTGTTCGTCTGTTTATTTATTTATTTGACTTTATCGTCGGGGTTTTCTTGTATATAGGTGCATTAAATAACTTTAATAAAACTTCGCATCTGTTAAGAAATGCTATAAACTCTTTGAATATGAGAGCCGAGTCGCCTGGATTATAGATGGAAAGAAATGGTTCCGCTCTTTATCCGTTTCAACTAATTACAAGTTTCTGCGGCGCTAGTCGCTGCTAGGAATGTGGCGCAGAATTTCGATTAATATTATCTAAATGCTGTAAGTTATCGTAAGTAACTAATTAGGTACAAACAAAGAAAAATATTGTTTGTATTGAAATAGGATTATTTTAAAGCCGGATAATATCTTAAGCGGGTATTAGAAAAAAACGATCTCAACTCCGATAGCCAGCTTAAGTCAGCTACTGAGATATTTATTATTTACTTTAAAATGAAATCTCATAATAATTATCAAATTAGAATCCTAGATTGATCGATTAATAAATAACGGTCTCACATTTTATTAGAGTTTGAAATTCGAACCTGAAACAGGATGCCGTTAAAAGTTAGAAGAAATACCTACTAGCCATTTGTTTTTCTACTTTCACCAACGAATTTACCGCTATGTATTTACTTACTACCAAGCGTGTAGTATAAGATCGTTGCTAACTTTTTCTTACACGCCGAGTTAGCTTAAGGATTTTATCAGATTTATCTGTAGGCGCGAAAAAACACCCTACCTTGGCGGGCTTGTTTTAATAAGAAGTTAAATAGCAAGTCCTAAGCCAACAATTTATTTTGATCCAAACCACCCTTCCGTGCCCGTCAGACGTGGAGGTTATGAAGTACTGAGATCAAGGGTTGATGAGATTTCTTGGCTGTCAAAACTGCTAGAATATCTAACATATCTTAGTCTTTTGTAAGTGAGCTGATTATTTTTTTTTACGGCGAAAGAAAAACTTCAAGCAAAACGATCAGCTTTTAAATTTACTAAATAACGTAACAAGTTGCAACAATTCACTAACTGTTATTTTATATGAATTGTAATATCATTCAATAGCTAACACGGTCGTTACTTTTTACCCGACTACAGCAAAGTCAAAGGAAGGGTTATTCTGCCTCACATCACTCAACATAAAGCGCAGCCCTTATGCACTTCCTTTGAACCTTTCGTGTATAAATCATTTATAAATAAAAAAATAAAAAAGTCGAGTTGGTATCGTAGTCATCGGCGTCGGTACAGCCCTAGCGGCGCGCGTAATCCGCGGCCGGCGTTATCTGTCTCCGTTCATCTTGTAAGCAATAATTTAATGCTGAGATTATTTTTCACTCCTGACAGCAAGTTTTAATGTCTTTTGAAATAAAATTAAGTCACACTTACCGCTTTCATTTAGATTATTAGTGTCTTTTCGGACAGCGGGATAGAGTCGGACGAGAACTTCAGACTGCGGAAATAGTTGAAAATCTAGGCTTTTGGTGTTGTTTATAGTTTTATCAATAGTGCATGGTTCCCGATATACCTTGTATAAAAAAAAAACATGAAACCTACCCATAAAATTTTGGTACATCTATACATATAAAACAAAGTCGTGTTAGTTACACCATTTATAACTCATGAAAGGGTGGACCGATTTTACCGCCCCGAATAGCAGAATAACTATGAAAACATGTAATGTAATATTTACGATAATTCATTCTCATACATTTCTCATATATTTGATTCTGAGGTCACCGGAAGAGCTAGTAAAAAATAAAATAGAAACTTAAACGGTTTCAGAACTAACCAAACATTTGTATGTAAAATATTTTTATTGACTACCTAATTATTTCACATCCGTACAAATGTAGGCACAATTTTCACAGACAATTAATCGAACCGCAGTGACGTCCTGTTGTATTTTTTTTTAATTATTTAAGTAGATGCAGGGCTAAAGCAGAACTAGGTACACGATGATACGTGAACCGGAAATGCTACGAACAACGTACAGATAAATGGTATTTACTGCACCCCGGGGGTTTGTCAAATTATCGATATATTCTTTTTATTGCCAGCTCATGATTTATTCCGCGAGGGGCAACCCCGAAATGTGTACAGCATACCTTTTAACCGGTGATTCATACTTGATCATGGACATAAATAAGTTCGAGTTTACGATGAGTAAAATTACCGGTTCAATACTAAGTCTAGTTTTATTAGATGCTCGTTATTCACACACTTTGTCCTAAAATCTGATTGAAAAGGACCCATTTTCTGTCAGAACTTCTCCTAAGCTTAAATACTACATTAATTATCCACTTTGATTCTAATGTCAAATCCGTGTCTTCGAGTTAAGATTAGCATAAAACTCGAATGAACGTTTCTCTCCGGAATAAAATGACAAGTAATTATTTTTAAGACTCGCCACCGGGCGCCGTGTCGGTTGAACTCGCAATAATGTAAAGGCATTGGTCCAATTAATGGGGTCCCATGTTCGACAGCGGCTGGATCGTGACCCAATTAAGTTTGCCTCGTTTCTTATATTGTTCCAGCTTCCAGCTCCATGGGCCACGATAGAGATCCCTTCGTTTATTCGATTGTGTATTCAGATGAAGGGTCTCGATTAGTTGCCGTTTTGATTTTCATGTCATAAGTAATATGTTGACAGGTCGAGTGGAAATATATATACTTATCTACCTATATTTAAAGCATATGTTTTATACTTACAGTTGTTTATTTTATTTGTTATTTTCAGATATAACGTAACATACACACTACCTTTGTGTGTATATTACAAACACAATGTGAAACAGGCAATGATATTATATATATACTAGCTGTTGCCCGCGACTTCGTCCGCGTGGTATTTAACAAAGACTCAACCGTTGGCAACAGCCTGCTCGCGTTCTGAGCCCGCGGGACGCATTGCAGGTTGTTGCTATCAAACTTAATCAGGCGCTGCGCTGCAACATTGGTTTTAATTTTTTTTCGTGAGATCCTATTTCTTTTTCTAAAATAAAAGTAGCCTAAGTTACTCATTGTTACATCAGCTATCTGCCAGTGAAAGTCCCGTCAAAATCGGTCCAGCCATTTCAGAGATTAGCCGGAACAGACAGACAGACAGACAGACAGACAGACAGACAGACAGACAGACAGACAGACAGACAGACAGACAGACAGACGGACAGACAGACAGACAAAAATTTTAAAAAAAATTGTTTCGGTATAGGTAACGTGTATACATCCAAATGCACTTAGTAAAAAGCGGTTATTTTAATATTACAAACAGACACTCCAATTTTATTTATATGTATAGATGTATATTGGTGCTATGGCGTAAGCCACATTGTTTATAATTAAATGAATAAATAATACGTTATCTATTTCTTACCCCAGTTTAAACATAAAATATGTATCTACTTATTTAAATGTACATCGAACCAGCAGCTGGTTGAATACACAATTAGGGCACGAGAAATCGCCGGTCAAAGGGAAAATGTCATCGATAAGATGAGAAAGGAGTACTCAGTTGGCCAGACGTGTGAGTGATGGGAGATTTACGAAAGATATGACGGTCACCGAGTGATGTAGAGCTCTGTGGGATACAAGTGGCGTGCGAAACGAAAACGGAACATATGCCGAAAACAGGGATCCTCACCTGAATTATACTTTTTGTGGTGGATAGTTCTTGTGTATTCAGGTTCAGGGTGGACTGTAGTATAAGATCGGTTCTTGTTCGTAGCACTTGTAGATCGATGTTCGAGGCATAAGTAGCGAGTAATTCATTCATAAAAAATACAAATCTAATATACATTTATACAGGGTCACACTTAGTAGGCGTTGTACCCAGTGCAGGATCGGCGTCCACTGCACGGGGTCACAACTCGTACGTCCTCTACCCAGTGTAGATTTCTTCTAGGCTCGGCGTCCGCAACACTTTTATTACAGTTTTTTAAATGTGTCACTGTGGGGAAACACTTGTAAGATGCATGGCGTCTCTGTCATAAAATAATCATAATAAAATACTAGCTTACTTTACTATGTAGTACGACAGTTAAATAAATTTATTTGATTTATTCTCAGTCCTCCCGCGACAATGGTTACTGTAAAGCAGCCGAAACGTCGGGAACGTAAACCATAAAATAAACGCGATAAAATAGTAAGATTAGTTTAATTTCAATGTGTGGTTATCGCGTAAATACCTGGACTATTGGACCAAGTTAATTCAGTGATAGTAATCCCGCATCTTTGCTGCACATAACAATAGAGAGCGAAAGAAATCTACTCCAAATATAGCTTTGTTTCTTGTAATTAATGTCTTTGGTTTACCAAATACGACCGTGTATTTCCTTAATTTTGGTCATATTTGGTAATATTAATGAACTGAGCTAACTTTTTGTTTCGCTCGAATCTCCCCGTGGTACACAAAACTCGGGCAACTGGGACAAAGTTGTTAAAGGAAGTGCAAAATACTCATTTATGTGATAAGAATAATAAGACTTACTAAATTGATGGTCTACTTTGTTAACTTGCTTAACCCATAAGGGATCTGTAAGCGTCTTCCATCCCGCTCACACCTATATCTATACATATAAATAAAATTGGAGTGTCTGTTTGTAATATTAAAATAACCGCTTTTTACTAAGTGCATTTGGATGTATACACGTTACCTATACCGAAACAACATTTTTTACAATTTTTGTCTGTCTATCTGTCTGTCCGTCTGTCTGTCTGTCTCTCTGTCTGTCTGTCTGTCTGTCTGTCTGTCTGTCTGTCTGTCTGTCTGTCTGTCTGACTGTCTGTCTGTTTGTTCCGGCTAATCTCTGAAATGGCTGAACCGATTTTGACGGGACTTTCACTGGCAGATAGCTGATATAACAAGGAGTAATTTAGGCTACTTTTATTTTAGAAAAAATAAATAGGATCTCACGAAAAAAATTAAAACCAATGTTGCAACGCAGCGCCTGATTAAGTTTGACAGCAACAACCTGCAATGCGTCCCGCGGGCTCAGAATGGGCGAGCAGGCTGTCGTCAACGGTTGTCTTTGTTAAATACCACGCGGACGAAGTCGCGGGCAACAGCTAGTATTATATAAAACATAGTCGTGTTACACCATTTATAACATTTTATCAATAACGGTTGGGCCGATAAATATCTTTGATTATTTGAATTTGTCTCCACCCGAAAGCATGGGAATTTAAATATGGATAATTCATTTTCTTATACATTTGATTCTGAGGCGGTATTCGAAGTTCGCCGGGATTCCTAGTTGAATGCTTTTTCTATGACGTTACGATTACATGAGGTGTTCCTGAAGTTTCGTTTAGTTGGTATATTTTTAAGATTACAATTAAGTATTATTATCTACATCATTGGCATTATACCAGGCCTCACCAGGCCTCACCAGGCCTTGGATATACCGGGTCACATCGACATTAAGTTGCCAATAATACCGTGTAGAGAATATTTCCACGCTCAGCGGCGATGGTATCGCGCTCGCGTACGTTGTTTTCCGGTGACAGCAGGGTTTATGGTACAAATCTCGGCGGTTTTCCTCATCTTAGGGCCCGTCTCGAGGGCGAGGAGATCCGACAGCGGGAATATTTATTAGGCCCTATGTTTCAGGCCCGGGAATCTGGTACGCAGCGTTTGTAACAAAGCTTTTTTGGATACATTTAGTTTTGGTATTAGTACTTTACTTGCTATTTTGAGGCGTCTGTTTTTTTATTATGTAATTAAATGATTAATCTGCAATGTATTATATTGTAGAGTGTGTAGGTAAATAATATTGTAATGTGTTACATTCTTTAACTTTTTATGTATGCAAAGCAATGTTTTTCAATATTTTTATTATATGAGACTATACATATAATATACATGTACACTCAGAGCACTTCGCACAAGCGTACAAACTTTATTTTTCACCCTTTGGATGTATACTAGGTTTAAAATATGTCTTTAACATTATTAAAAAAAAAAATATTCAAAAAGTATAAAGTAACAGTTAAACTGAACCTGTGATTTTATATTGTAAGTCACGTAAACGTATTGGAATTCATCAAGTAGTTTGGGTGTTTGGATCCCAAATGGAGTAGATATTTCACTTAAAGTACGCTAGCTAGAATAGTACATTGGAATTTATGAGTGACCCCGGCGGACAACGTATGGAAGTGGGTTTTGCTTTTGAACACGAGAGGTGCTATCTATACAAATAAATAAAATTTGAGTGTCTGTTTGTAATATTAAAATAACCGCTTTTTACTAATTGCATTTACAATTTTCGTCTGTCTGTCTGTCTGTTTGTTCCCGCTAATCTCTGAAATGGCTGGACCGATTTTGACGGGACTTTCACTGGCAGATAGCTGATGTAACAAGAAGTAACTTAGGCTACTTTCATTTTGGAAAAATCCCCCAACCCCTGCCAAAGACTTAATATCACAAAGGCTGCCGGTCGCGCGGGCTCAGAACGGTTGTGTCTTTGTTAAATACCGCGCGGACGAAGTCGCGGGTAACAGCTAGTCAGATATATAAAACGCATTGGGAACATTACTTGGAGCGTTACGCCGCGAACACATTAGGCTGGACGAAACTATATTATAAGCATATGTTTTCTCATCTATCCTACTCACATACGTGGTCTCTTTTCTATCACTGCTAGTATACTTACAGCTAGCCTTGTGTTCTTTTATGTTAAAGCTCAACGCAAATTTAGTCAAGAGTTCTTTTTTTATGAATAAAATACTGTTTTAGGCATTATCTGCCAAATATCTAATATTGCCAACATAATATTATTACTTATTTTTTCATATTCCTAGGCTTGACGTAATCACCGGCCTTTTTCGCAATGTAGGTACCGCAGAAAGTTCAATTTCACAGTTCTTAGGTTAAGGCGATCAGACTTTAGCGAGCTTGTTACATTCTATTATTTTAAAGCTCTTTTATTCTGTAGCGTTCATAAAAAGCTCGACGCTATTATGTTTATATTTAAAACTATGATAATAGAGTAGGTATTTCGAAAGTAATCTTCATATAATGATTTTGATTTACAGAAATTTTTTGGTCAGGTCAAAACAAATTATGAAATTGTTTCGCGAATCTGATTTTGTAAGCATGTACTTACTTACCAAGAAAAATAAATGGCTTTTTAAATTAATTCTTATAAGTAGTTCTTAGGTCGTATACAATTTTATAAGTACCCACCTTCTTTTTTTATTATCATTGAGGAAGTAAGATAAAAGTTTTATCAAACAAGTGTTTTTAATCTACTCAAAACATTCATAGCGTAATTATACTTCACTTTTGTAGTTACGAACTTGTCGTTAGATTTGACAGCGCCAGAAGCGAAGCTCTCAGAACTCTAAGCTATTATTCATTAGTATTCAGATAACACTGCCTCTAAGTAAGTTATAAAGTCATCTCTATAGAATCGTTATGTAGTCAGCGTGGTCAACTTCGACTGAACAATTAGCTTTATCAAATTGTAGGTAATAATATAGACCCAGATACTAGGTTACTACGTCACGACCCTGGATTGTAGTACTATTTTTCTATTTGCTGATCGGAAACTTTACGACAAAAATAAATGCTTTAAAATATTTTATAAAAAAAAATACGAAATAATTTCACTATTTAGTCGCGCGAGAAGAAAAGGAGGAGAAATAAATTTTAAGATTGAAAAATAAGTCTTGATACGTTCCCAGCGATCTTCTTTCGACTTTGAAACATAAATTAATATTTTAGAAAATTATATTAAGTATTATCTTTTTAAATAAAATGATAACGCTGATAGATATCATGAAATCTGTTGAACTAGCAAATGGTCAGAAGTGATTTCAAAATTATTCCTTTTTGATCTATTTTTTTTATATATTTTAAATTAATAAGTGTATCATCAAAGGACATAGAGGAATACGCTCAATAAACTTCTTTTATATAAGGCCATAGAAGCGTATAGTTCGCCAAACTGCATTGATGAGACTATCACCCAAGATCCTTTGGCATGGAGGGGGAGTGTTCCCGGGATAATGGCCATAGTCTCCCCCACTATTATATTGGGAACCATGCAGTGCACCTCTGCCTAACTTTTCGGGGATCACAAACATTATACTATTAATGAATATAATTTCTACATCAACAAATTTTCAGAACTTGCATTTGCAAGTAAAGGCGTCGATATAGATTTATCCAAGTTTAATCCCAAGAGGTCAGCGCACGAAATTGCAATCAACAAAACAGTACTTTAATAAAGGAAGATTAAAAATAAATGTAAGTTGAACGCGTCGCGGTGGCATTATGATTGTAAGCGAATTCCCTGAGATTGAGAAGGGTAAACGTCCCAGCCGCGGCGCGTGGCGTCGCCGCCGCCGAGTTTGTTAGCACACACTTGCGAATGAAGAAAAATGTCTTGGCTTAAGCCTTCCCACTCGCCGAGCGCGGAATTGTAAATAGAGATTTATTAAAACGGGACATAGCGAAATTCTCAACTGTTATATACACCCTTCTGCGAGATCGTTCCAAATGGGATAGCGAAAGTTTCGCATTTAGATGCCCGCTGTGGAACTACTTACGTATTATTGCGTTAAGGGAAATATTAATATAAGAATCTTGTACAACTGGGAATCTTCGTTCAATTACTGTTAATAGAAGTATCGGATTTCGTCGAACTTATGTTCCATTTTTATTAAAATTATAAGTAACGTCGTGTGATTCTGTGCTTGTATATTGGGAATATTACCACTTCTGTGAAATATTTACTGCAATGCGGCAAAAATGTAGTCTTAATGATATTTCCGTATCTTGTAATGTTCGTTCAACGAACTCTGCTTATTAAAAAGTAAAGGGTACAACGGCATATTTGGCTTAAAAACTACGCTTAGCGCTAAGCTAAAGATATTCTAGGCTATATTTCAATGATATTATTACGCATTTACCCATCGGATGTATGTATAATATACGCTTTTATTGAGTTCTCGTCACATTACGTCGGACTCTATTGATATCAAAGAATTTTTGATGTTTTTGTCGACAAAGGGTAACCGCCACAAAGGGATGCTGCTATGTCGAGCATTTCTGTTGTAATGTGTTCTGACACGGGAAAGCTGTTTTCTTTCTGTGACTTCGATAACGTTATTGTATATTCAATTGCATTATTAGTACTGTACTTAGACATGGGGGTTCAAAAAGATCCTTGAGAGACGATATTTTATAGTCAGACTCCACATTTGGCGCTCTCGGGTTCGAGGCTAATAACCTGTCGATTAGATAATACTTTCACTATATAGAATATTTAGTCGTAGATACGCTGGCCTTAGTTGAAAAATTTGGCATTTAAGCACCAGCGATGTTAACTTATCTGTAACAGTTTACGCACTCCCATTTATAAACCTCCATTGCCCACAACCATCGACTAAATCTGTAACTAACATAGCAATAAAGGAAATGTACGTTTGATTTTATGCTCTATTAATTTGGAACCGGCACCTTTGGCGCAGTAGCGATACCTTACACGAAATAAGGTTGGAGTAGACACTAAAGGTAAACGGTGTTATTTCAAGGCAACAATTGTTCATTTTATATATACATAATAAAAATCAATTGCTGTTCGTTTGTCTCGCTAAAACTAGAGAACGGCTGGGCCGATTTAGCTGATCTTGAAATGTTTGCCGTAGTCCAGGGAAGGTTTACACGGTGAGAAAATATGGAAAATTGCGAGGACGAAAAATAAGTCTTTATTGTGCTTTATTTTTTCATACTGTCAGTTGGTCTGTCGAACGTCAGACTAAGGGAGTTTTAATGTCGTTAGGATAGGTGATACGAAGTACAGCGGGACATCTAGTTTTATATATTTTTATCGTATTCATGTCTACCCCTGAGTGCTACATACATTTTGGGAGAGAAATTGTAATAATCGTTGATAGTATATCATCGAACCTTTTATTTATTTAGACACTGAGTGGAGCGCTTGCGACGTGACCCTACTTCACCAAGTATCATAACGCCTGATTTATGATAATCCGACATATTAATAGTGACCGTATTCAGTTTCTATTAGGTGCAAATCTGAATGTTCCTTAGACATGCACTAAATTAGAGCTGGAACTAAACTATAAACCTATTTTATAGAAAATTATGTATGAAACGATTGCCCAAACCTACTTACTTAAGAATTCTATGTATATAGGGGAGTATAGAAGGTGTAACAAAAATAGTGTATAATATATATATAATATATTTCAAGGGGCTAACAAGCCGGTTATAACGGTCAAATTTATGTATAAAATATAATGTGTTAACAGTGTTAGATTTGTCTATACCAACCTAGTCAGTACCGTCTCACCGCTCACTTAATACATAGTGTTATTTTTTCAAACTTCAAATAATTTTAATACTTTTTCCGGGACTGTGACCTTTATTGCCTATGGCTCTGTTATGACATTATTGTTACACCTTATACTTTATACCTATTGTTGCTATCACAAATAAATTAGAAACGGACAGAGAGCAATCGTGCCGAAACAAATTTAATAATTAAAAAATTCACCTTCACTTATTAAAAAAGGTTCACCAATTTCGTTCCCGGGCGCTCGGCTACCGGCACTCACCTAGTATTTTTCCAGCAAACCGCGCGAGTTTGTTGCGGATATTCAGGTTGGCGACTTGGGAATACCCGCGGATATGTTAATTCACAACGTAATGTAAATGGGCGGTGGCAATTTATGTCGCTAAAACACTCACAGGATAAGTTGGGACCGGCCGGGGAGCCGCGGGAGGGTAGCGCCGATGTCTGCGAATCGAAAACTGATTATTCAGGCATCCAGTCCCACGCTAATATGTAAAATAGATGTTTCACGTTGAACAGTTCTGGACCATGTGTATCTACTTACGGCGATCCTAGTTGTTGGAAAAGTGTGGGTGTTACTTGATCGCTTTTTAAATGGTGATGGGAACTCTCCGTTCTCACACAGCTTTATTAAGTCCCGGTTGTGAAAGAGTGGATGTATGTCTCTCTCCACACGGTCTATACCCGGATCATTGAAAGGCTTGCGCGGGGACATGGGTCAAACACGTAAAGGCCCTTTTTGAGAATTTAAATGTTATGTTAGCCTGCTGGGGTCAACTGCTGAAAATTATAGCATAAACAGCGAATTGAGCTAAGCGGGCGGAGGAACTATTGCAGGAATATGGAAAGATAATTGGGACTATGGATTGAGGATTGGATGGATATGAGATGGAAATATTGGAAGGATTGCGGACACTTCCCATTATCAGATTTTATTTAATTACTATTGGCTGGTGGTGACGCGCCGCTCACAGGTTGGCCCCTTAAAAAGGCCGTCATATAAGATGATAAGGGGCAACACTGGCGTGAGCGGCTCAGGGGTGTAGAGGTGTGCTGTTAGCTGTAGACTCTCTGGGGCATTTGTGTCCGTGGTGTCACTACTCACCAACAGCTCGCCATAAGCTGCCCTGCGGTTATTAACTTTATTATAATATACTGAAGTACTACAGTACAGTACTAGAGTAAGTTACAAGAAATCAGACTTTTATAGGACAATAGTAAAAATAATTTAGTCATCTAATTCTCTTCCGTATCCGAATAGTAATGAGTAGACAAACATGGCTGGAATGTTGAAGGTGAATTCATAAAATACACGTTGAAGTTAAAACATTCTATGAATACTGGCCATTAGAAATGAAACATTCCGGACCACGGTGGCAGTGGGCAAATTCAAATATATGCGGACGGACTTTGCGCGCAAAGTTTATATAATGTAACTAATGCGAGATTTCTAACAAAAGAACTTTAAATTGCGTAGGCGCCGCCGTACGGCGAAATACTAACTTGAAACTTATACACATTTAGGTTTTTGCAGCACTTATGACAAGACAAATTGTACTAGCAACTATTTGAAATATACTTATACGCAATGTTGCTTAGCTTCAAAGCTTAAAATTTGTATTTGGGTATGTTTTTAATGTGCAATAGCTGTCCCGGCGAACTATACCGCGAAATAAACTATCTTTAGGTACAATTTTCCGTTTCTGTTATTCTGCTATTCGGGATGGAGAAAAATTCAAAAAATCAAAGATCATCAAATAAGCCCAGCCGTTTTTGAGTTATAAAGGGTGTAACTTGCACAGTTTTGTTTTGTATACATACATTGAAAAATATGACAGTCGATTAGCGAGTCGCTTAAGTAATGTGAAGATGGGTAGGCCACTTGATAAAGCGGGATGACTGTAGGTGACTAGGGTTGTCACAGAATGGTGGCCTAGAAGCAGACAAAAGGAGAGAGGCAGACAGCTAATTATATGGTCCAATAACATCAGGTGACCAGCACACGTTGGACTAGAGTAGCATAGGACTGGAACGTTTGGCGTGAAAGATGAGAGGCCTACCACCATTGGGATTAAAACAGGCTCAAGGAAGAAGTAATGTTTTATATTCTGGGAGTTAGGAGGGTCAACGAGAAACGAAACTTATATCTATTTACAGTAATTAAGCTTATACAAAAGCATAAAGTGAGTATCATAGCACACCATAATTGCATGGTGTTACGCAAGCTTGTGTTGTGTTATGAGGTACCATTTTGAATGTGTATCTACCACCTCGCACTTCGAGTTAATAAGCCGATTGAGGGAGCGCGGTTGCGTGCGTATAAGGATTAAACGCGAACATAGCCAGATGCGAGGAAGTACACAATTTTCCATCGTCAGAGCTCGGCTGTAGGCCGCAGCTTTCCTTGTCATCAACTCGTTAAAACACTGTTTATTAAGATGTTTCTTCGTCGGATTATCCTTGGACGTGTCTCTTTAGGATTTAAACGTTCCTCTGTTAGCATCTATTATTATTCATGACATAAATTTTCTTGGCAAGGAAGGCATTAGACGAAAACTCATTAAAACGAAGACGCGGTCTGACTTTTCAAACTCGACACGTTAAGTCCACGCGTGACGCAAGATGGAACTAATTGCTATTCGCCACAAGTAAACTCGTTGCTTATTAAAACTCGCTGTCGTTGACGCAAATTTATAAACTTTCACTGTTTACTCACTTGCATATTACTTTAAGATAATTGTGTACGTGCTGGGGCACGGTTTAAGTGAGTCCTATAATGCGTCTGCCTATCCTAGTGTTCACGAAGTTAATTGACTGTTAATCTTTATGAAAGGTATTCCAAACGACAGAGTGGATACTATAAGGCCATCCTCTTCCAACAAAAACCTATCTTCACTGTGTACGAGTCTGAGCTGTTTGCGTAAATATATATAAATCAGAGCGGTCTTGGTGATGAATGGAAAAGAAATCAGCCCTTGTATTGATTAAAGCAGTCGTATCTACTAGGCTGCTCTTAAATATGCATAGGTCCTGAAAATGGTTTGCGGTTAAGAGCACCGTTCGGGCCGGTTATAGAAACGTGTAACCAATTTAATTTGGTATTCGATAACCTTAGAGGCAATTTGGACAGCTTGTTTGTGCGGTAGATTAGATGTTTACCCTCGAGCCGCGATGTCCCGGTTGATAACGCGAGGGTCGCGCCGACGTGCCTGCCGGGACCCAATATGTGAAATCGTTACATTGACGACTCCATACCGTATCTTTTTTACAGTTCAATTACACATAACTGGCTCTGTGTAATGTATTAGGTGTAATATTATTTTTAACTTTTTATTACGAATTCGAAGTAAGCGGGTTATTATTATTGTACTGGCGAGGTTTGTTTTTGCGGCGCTGAGTGAAGTCAGTACATACTATTCGTTTTTATTTATGTAAGCAATCCGAAATGGAACCTTATTCCTCATTGATTCAAGTACTAACATTGACCAATCTTCCTTTTGCCTCACAATTTGATAGAGTATAGGTACATGTACGTAATCGACTGTAATGATGGTGAAAACAACATGCTTTCAAGAATCAGTATTTCAAGTGATGGCAGCTCAATAAGCTCTTTGTCAGAGCTACATTACACAAACAGAACATTAGTTCTCATTAATAATGAGTTGATCCATGGAAAAGGAAAGCGCGGGTATATAGTGTACGGATCAGACCTAACAGATACATTAATAAGGAGACGGGTGGAGTGAACAGTGGCACATCAGTGTGTTGTCGCCGTTTCCTCGTAATTTAGATTGACTTGTTTCGTGTCTGCTAAAATTGTTTTTCAAGCAGCCCATACACAAAACAACCGGTCGGGCACATCGCCGGAGTACGCAATTTATTATTCACAAATAGACTGCGGAAATTGAGTTTTAACGAAGACAAATTGAACTAAAGCGGAATCAATTACGGGAGATTTATTTTCGCCGAGAGAAAGAATTAAGTAACTGCGAGGCAAAGAGATGTAAATTGAAATATTGTCGTTGGCTCGTAAAGAAACGAGGCCCGCGAACAAATGGAATGTCGCGATACATTAAAAAGTTAGCCATTCGGGGTGTTTTGCAATTTTTTGAGAGAAAATAACGTGGGAACACTGTACGAACATGTCTCTCCGTCCGATCATTCTGTTCCCGCTCTTCAATATTGGATATAGTTTATGTCTTCATTAGGAAAGTCTACTTGATAATTTATTCACAATTGGATAGGAATCGTTCGGCAGTATGGTGTTGTGAATTTGACGCTTGTTTGGACACGACAAGCGGCGTTCGGGTTGGGGCGACATATGATACCAGAATTATCACACGGTTATTTCCAGTGAATACATACAATTTGTTAAATAATATTGCTGGAAGTGACACTTACATTTTTTTATTTTAAAACACAAATGTAAGTACTTACTTATATGTAGCACCAGTATACAAGCTATAAGAATATAACACCATAGATTTTTTTATATATATTTTTTTACTATCTTTCTGGACATTTTTATGTACATTGATATAGCCGCAACTAGAATTACCCAATCTCGGGGACTAGAAGATATATATATATCTCTACTTACACCTACAATACGACGCGGTAGAACATCCGAGTTCGTTACACAAAGTCACAGAAGCAGAGTAATTTTGTCTTCGTCGGTTGTCTCAAATTAGATAGGTACTTAGTACCTATTAAGTACCAATACCTATTTAATAAATGGCGTTGTTAAAAATAATTAAAACGGTACGGTACGGTAACGGTAAAAATTAAAACAAACTAATATGCTGAAATAGAAAAGTTATGCTATTTTATTTATGTAAAACAATGAAGTCCGCTTAACTACTCTTCATCATTCTTGATAAGTATAACATTTTTTTTTTATTCCATCCGGGCGCTTTCTGACCCGGCCCGCGAGCTAATTCCTCTGACGTGATCAGAGCTTATATTTACTTAAACTATTTCTACAGGTTCTTTCTTTATTAGGGTGGGGGATCTTTATTTTGGATCCTCCTATTTAAAACATATACTGTTTCACTTATATCTATTACATTTGCTAGACTTATTGTTTCTATTTATTGTTATTACACCAACCTTATTTGTATATGAGTTAAAAGCCTTATTATATCTTAAGTATAACGTATTAGTTATTCCAGTAACAAATAGATCATTGTAGTCGGGTGTTCGGCCGCCGCCAGCAGATGTTACGATTCTCACCTGGCGCGTGCAGTGTGACCGGCGCACGCGCACGCCCGCACGCGACGTCTGCACACCCAGACCTTACTCTCATTCACCGCTATGCGATTATAACTCACTACACAAGCTGACGCCTTATTAAGACGTAAAAACTTTAAAAAATAAGTGAGCAGGAGTGGTGTCTTATTTCTTTGTATAACCGTGTCTCCCTTTCGCAAATTAATGTAAACGTAACGTGTCATTGATGCACCATTTCTACTCTAGAGTTCTATAATAAATCTTTCTAAAATAGGTAATTGATCTAGGTTTAAAAAAAATGAAACAATAATCAGGTATGCAATTACTATAATGGAAAAACATTTTGTGAACTCCATCAATGAACACAGGACATCGTGGTGTAATTATATCCTTGGGTATAGACATAATATGTTCAATATTAGAGAGCAACGTTTGACTTACATTTTGTGAATTGGAGTAGGCCTCCTGCGCCCACGCAGGCCGTCCACAGCCGAGCTCGTTTTTATTAATATCGATCACTTACCCTCGCTAAGCCGAATTTAATTTATGTTATATCATTGTTATGCGCTGCTTGGCATGCAACCAAGTAATTTATGCGATTTTTTTCGTGATTTTAGGGGGTTGTTTTGTTGTGATCCAACAATCTATTAGGGTTGTGATCTGTAAATTATAGTGGGAAAATTGTAAGCAAATAAATATCATTAATTAAAGGGGAGATGCCTAATATTTATAATTACCAGTATAACTTTTTTTCAGAATAGTTTAAATGTCTGGGACCTAATTGCTTATAAAAATGTTCTGGTACCTATTTATTGATGATTATTTATAACACCTACCAACCAAAACTTGAAGTCCGTTGAACTGCCTTTATTTTATGTTTCCAGCTTGCTTCCCGATCTAGATCTTAACTTGCACGACAAACTA
This sequence comes from Pheosia tremula, assembly GCA_905333125.1. Lineage (NCBI taxonomy): Eukaryota > Metazoa > Arthropoda > Insecta > Lepidoptera > Notodontidae > Pheosia > Pheosia tremula. The sequence goes on along the minus strand of HG995404.1, from coordinate 3,078,984 downwards.
TTAATTATTTTAACAATAATTTTAACTTATATTGTTAGCTCTAGAAGCGGGAAAAGTTATATCACAAGATGATTAAGTATAAAGGTTTATATTTGCTTTTATCTACTGTACTGTGTTAATATAATATTATTATTGTTACCTTCGTATCTAAGTAATTTTCAACTTAATTAAATACCAAGGTAACGACATCGAAAAAAAAATAAGATCATCGACTCGGAAATAAATAAAAAGAGGTAGATTTAAAGAAAATGAGAGATAGAAAGTCGATATATATTCGAACTTACTTCTAAAATTAGTCGGATAAAGATGTTGTATGCGATAGTTTCCCTTAAAACCTAAATATATTCTGGGTAGATTATTATTTAAGTTATCTATACATACTTAAGTTAGAGCAGCACCGATGTAGATAACGCCGTCCTATCCTATGAAAGTATTCCTTATATTATAAAGCCACGTGACCAGCTGGCATTTATCATTGCCTATAACAGCTGTCTCTTAAGGATTTACATTTAACTCCTTCATAATCCCATCCCGTTGATAACCATTTTGTGTGAAACAGTTTACTATTTTTATGTTATTTCCGTAGCAAATTCTAATAGCTGCGTGCAGACTGCTCGAGTTCGTGACTCGTCGAGGTCAATGCTTGCGGTCAGTTCATTCGTGGCTCTACTTTACTATATAGATTATATATCTCTCTCATATCCGAACGAGTTGTTCAATTTGCGTTATTGGTCAGGCGCAATGTACGCTTTGTGCCGTAAAATTTTCAGCATTCATTATTGGAATTGAAGATAGTCCATATTAACGAGTATGCGAATAGTGCGCTCGCACGCCGCCTGATCACCGGCCTCGGTTTTAAACCAGCGCCGGGTATCAACGTGTTAGTGAACTAACGCAAAACCATTGTCATCTCAACTACTCATTACATATTTTTATACATTATTGGAGTACCTACGTGCACTTCCATGTGTAACATAGAGATCAGTGAATCTTAGAAGCGGCGTGGTTCCGCGTTTATTTTATGTAAAATTAAAATTCGTGTTCTATGCCAGCATTTGAAAATAATCTGGTCTTACTCGGTCACGCCAGATTTTTTTTCTAATGCTGGCGCTCTGTTCACTGCAGCGGGAAATTCCGGGTTGCCATGGATGGTCTGTCAGACTAGGGTAGCCCGCTACTATACCCACTGCAAGTTACTAATTACTGAGATTGTCCTCAGCCTGTAGGTGGTGCCCTAAAATAAGCATTGCTTAGTATATAAAGTACCTAATACAGTGTATTGGAAATACTATTTATTTATAAAATTATATTCTCTGAACAAACTTATTTTAAGAGTTTGCGTTGATTCACATACACGTTGTGCAGGCAATGTTTGTGGAGTAGCCACACAGCTTCACGCTTCAAGCCCCAAATTTGTGCATTTTGATGGAAATTGCCTTTGTGATGATAAAAATTGTGCTCGGCCGGACGAGAGGGGACGCGCTCGGAAATGAGTTCGTAGCACACGGTTCCAGCGTTGCCAGACTCACGATAATTATCGTACGTGTACGATAATTTCGACTCTGGTACGATGTACCAATATGTATTATTGTACGGAAAAGTATGATAATCGTAGTTCGTCGTTCGTTACAATCGTCGTAGGTGGTCGGCTTAAAAGACTGTTATCTGAGCCACACTATTTAAACACAAATGAATCATATCTATGGTCTCAAGGATACTCGGCCCCGCCATCAGAGTTAGATTTGTCGCCGAGCCGATAGTAGAAACCACTTTGAATAGTTTGAAAAATCGATACCTAATTACTTGGATTATTATATTTTGTAGCGAATCCGATTTATGTTCATTTTACAACTCGTATCAGAAATTTTGCGATATTAGGAGATCATTTTCAGAACTTTTGTACGATAATCCACTTGCACTCATCTGGCAACCCTGCCTGGTTCATACATTTTATTCGACAATCGATTTTGTTTGATTTAATTTTATCGCTCAATACAGTGGCCAACGGTAAATGAGATATCGTTAATAGGGTTGCACTGTTTGTGCTTGTGTTTGAGGCATGAATAATTATCATTTCGCGAATGAAAGGAACAAATGGGATTTATTTTGTTTTATAAAAACTGGCCATTGTAGTGATGAGTCGCTGATAATACATTTAATTAATGGGTAATAATTATAATTTTCAGCTACGTATAATTAAGGAACCAAGTAATTTTCTTGTAAATAAATATAAAGTATTGATTCTTTAGAACTTTATTACTAAAAATACAATATTCGCAAAAATATAAAAATACAATATTACCTTATCATAAATCAATAAACTCAATACTTAATCTGTTTACCACATAATATTTTTAATAAGCAGTTTGTCATGAAATATAAAATTCTCTCTTCAAGTCTCTTATATTTACAGAAGGCATTACAAAACAATTGGTATTTAAATAAGATAAGCATCATACTGAAAACATATTGTGCAAATATTATAATTGTATTTTAGAATGAAGCAAATAAATATTTTAATTATTACTTATATTTAATTAAGTCGCGCTACAATGTTATCTGAGCCGACTACGGTTACTCTCATGTGACTTTAATCTAATACATAAAATATTCATGTCCACATCTGAGGGTTAATGGAATTTATAAATAATGTATTTTATGGGCCATTGGTCATTTAAATACTATGAGATGTCAATTTTTCGGTTGGATAGGTTTAGATAATGCAATGGGCAGCGCCGCGCGTTTGCGATAGGAAGTAATACGAATATTCGTACTAATCAATTTAGTACATTACATGTATACAATTATATATACAAAAAATAGCTGTTGCCCGCGACTTCGTCCGCGCGGTATTTAACAAAGACAACCGTTGACAACAGCCTGCTCGGTACCATTCTGAGCCCGCGGGACGCATTGCAGGTTGTTGCTATGAAACTTAATCAGGCGCTGCGCTGCAACATTGGTTCTTCTTTTTCGTGAGATCCTATTTTTTTTTCTAAAATAAAAGTAGCCTAAGTTATTCCTTGTTACATCAGCTATCTGCCAGTGAAAGTCCCGTCAAAATCGGTCCAACCATTTCAGAGATTAGCCGGAACAGACAGACAGACAGACAGACAGACGGACAAAAATTGTAAAAAAAAATGTTTCGGTATAGGTAACGTGTATACATCCAAATGCACTTAGTAAAAAGCGGTTATTTTAATATTACAAACAGACACTCCAATTTTATTTATATGTATTAACCATGATATATACAATAATATATGACAATTTACTTAGAGGTAAGTATTATCATATTTTTTTATTATTTTATATAGTCTTTGACTATTTTATTTTATTTAAATTTTATAAAAACTTGAATTCAGAATCGCGCGCCATTTCAGATATGCCAGATATACTGCCAAATAACGCGTTACACTTGTGTTTTAGAACGTCTATTAATTGTAATAGTAAAAATAATGCCAAGCTGGTGCAGAGCAAAGAATTCCTTGACTTTGTTCATTGTTTTCAAGATTGTGCCATCCAAAGACCACTAGGTAGGTAACTATTCTATTCAAGTCATAAGTTTGAGACGTCAACAATCTAAATGCAAAATTGATACAGTTCTAACGAGGCAGTTTTGTAATAGGTTTCGTATTTTCAAGTATACGACTAGTACCCAATGTCTATCTGACTCGCCCCCTGGGGTACGTACTCATTGTATAAATATTATTCGTTATAGCACCGCAGCGAATCGAATTTCAAGAGAGATAATAAAAATAATGTTAGTATTATGCCTAAATACATTAATAATTCATAATGGTAGCGAACTCTTCAACCTCGCCACAAGATACACAGATGGCGCTGCACACGAATATTCAGAACATATAACGTTTCTCCATTCAAATCTGAAACGCGCTATATGAGTTTTCCGAGAACGTAACATATATACAAAGGTCCTGAAAATTACCGTTGGGCATAGCGACCGCCCCGCCAGGCATACCACCCGCCTGACTGGAAGATCTTGCATTTTACTAAAGTAATGTTATTGATTCTTAGTATATGATACTTTGTCTCAAGTCCCATATACATTTCTGTTTATCGTTAATATAAACTTCACAAATTTTATACGTAAACTGTTTAATTAATCAAAGGTTCCCCAGTATCACATAATTACTAATGTTGCTCTTTTATTTACCAGTACTGATTAAGCTTACAGGAGTTGTACGAATGAGTTTTCAGTAAAGTTGGCGTATGTCGCACAAAACTGACGAGGACTGAAAGCTACTGTAACATGCCACGAGCGACACAAGCTCTGCAAATTAGGTCTAACTTTTCTAGCCGTAGTTTACGGTAACGGTATATAAATCTCGGTTTTGCGTGACAAAAGGTGTGAATTCTAGTGAGAACTCTGGGAGGAGTTTGACAATTCTAACATTAACGTCATTAGGAAACCAATTCATAGTGTTAATTTACGTTAACAAGTATAAATTTTATATTTACTATTTAATAAGTAAAAACCGTTGATAGCTTAGTGGCCGTCCTCGAAAGGTTTCGGGTTGGATTCTAACACTAGGCCATTAAACTATATACTATGGATGCACAGAAATATGGCGTCAACTCAAAACCACCAATTCTAAAAAGTACCTAGTGTAGTGTTTACTTTTTATCCCATCTCGCAGCGATTCGGTGATATTTTGTACCTTCATAAATTCTATATAGGTATGAGTTTAGAAGCCCAATTTTTAAGATAGAACCATTTCAAAGCTAAAACAAACAATTATCAGTTTTGTGTGAACTGTAATTAGAGCTCTTTATTTATTTACCATCACTTAGATCCCACAAGTTGTGGCATAGAAGAGATTTCAATTAACTGTGTCAGGTGTCCCGGGAGCAGCAACTGTCATGCGGGAACTAAAAGTTCCGGTTACACGTTAATAGCCGGGCTGCAAACTCGTCAGGAGGTCGTACCAGTAGAAGTTATGTTGTTTACAATTGTTTTACAAAGGAGTTTTTGTTTGAAAAATAATTAGTTTGGCATTGTAAATTGATTAATTTTATTATAAATTTAGGAGGTTAATGTATGTTAAAAACATAATATTTAGAAAGATTCAATCTAAAATACTTCTTTGTTTGGTCACCGTATTATCTCCGCTCTATATTGTATACTAGCTGTTGCCCGCGACTTCGTCCGCGTGGTATTTAACAAAGACAACCGTTGACAACAACCTGCTCGCCCATTCTGAGCCCGCGGGACGCATTGCAGGTTGTTGCTATCAAACTTAATCAGGCGCAGCGCTGCAACATTGGTTTTAATTTTTTTTCGAGAGATCCTATTTTTTTTTATAAAATAAAAGTAGCCTAAGTTGTTCCTTGTTACATCAGCTATCTGCCAGTGAAATTCCCGTCAAAATCGGTCCAGCCGTTTCAGAGATTACCCGGAACAAACAGACAGACAGACAGACAGACAAAAATTGTAAAAAATGTTGTTTTGGTATAGGTACCGTGTATACATCCAAATGCATTTAGTAAAAAGCGGTTATTTTAATATTACAAACAGACACTCCAATTTTATTTATATGTATGTATAGATTAGAAATATTAGGTAAGATATGAACAAAATGATCTAGAAACAATTTAATTTGTATCTAGAAAATATAGCCGCGAGATTTCAAATTTAATTCAGAAGAGTAAATGCACCCCAAAATAAACAAATGTAGTAAAAGTGTGAAGCGAAAAAAATCACCCCAGGCTGTCTGCCTACTTCAAACAGCTGTCTGTGGGCCATCCAGGCATATTTTACATTGCACCCACTCCAATTTGCATGCAAAAATGCAATATTCAGTGTAACATCTGTAGCATACGTTCTTACTTTAAAATTACTTATAGGTACACAAAGAGAATGCTTGAGGAATATCCAACGCTGTACGCTATCTCATCTGCATAGCCATGCATACAATCTTATTTCGTGAACAATAATCATTTGTTATAACGGTGCATAAAAGTCTCGACGAATAAAATAAGTCTGCCAGCATGCTATCTCCTTAAATATCATATCAACTGGCTGACCCGACGGACAATGTCCTATCCAAATTCCATTGAATAAAGCACTTTTAATGTTCCAATTTTAAACAGTAAGTTTGTTTCTTTCACTAAGCAGCTTATTCGGACTACGGACGGACTTACGAGCATTAAAAAAAATTACAAATCGAATGTGCCATTCTCAAGTAATGCGCTGAGCGACTACCATCATTTTAGTGTTATTTATTTATGTAGAATATTATAGAATTATTATAGATTGTAGATATTGTAGAATTGTAGACTTTATTATACAATATTTTCCCTATTTAGTTTTAGAAAAAAGTCTTTTTTGAGCTAAATATTGACGATAAAAATAAGGTATCGTTAATTATTGGACGTACAAGTGGTGTGTAGGATGTTTTTAATAACGGGCCATTGAGTTTAGTAGTGGCAATGCGAATGAAATATGAACAAGCTGGCAGAGGCAACAGGAGGGTGGTACTGAGGCGTATGGGCGGTAACGGATGGCCGAGCGTTGGGTTAAGCTCGATTCTCGAACCATTCTCGCGTCGTCGGCAGTCGGTCTCGCACGTACCGCCCGCCCTACATCCCGTAACTTACGGATCACGTAAACTTTCCCGAATAAGTTTACAATAAGTGCACGCTACTCTTGGTGATCGGATGCAATTTATTTTGTACTGTGTAGGTGCTGTGACGTACTTAGAATAATTTTGTGCTTTGAAAAGTTCGGGGTAACTGTTAAGAGTACTGTTTGGATGTTCAAGTTTTTATCTAATGGATGATTTATAAGGATCTTATGGGTAAGGATTTGGAAATTTGTGAATAATATTTTGCTGTTTTATTGATTTGGGTAACAATATTATTTTGTATATCTGCTTAATGTATGTACCTATTTGTTTTTTATTACTATATTTTAAATGTAATTTTATTTAAACATATTATTCATTTTAATTTGAATATTCTATGTGCACGTTTATTTGTCTCCGCCCACCTCTAGTGATAATGCTATCAATCCTCCACGGCTTATGCTATAAATAAGAGTTACAGCTGAAGCAAAATAATATCAATAAGTATATTTAATGCGTTTAAAAGGTAACTAGGTTTACATGATTTCATATAACTTAGTAAGTATATACATTTCAATGTAGGTACGTACCTAACAAAACGATATCGGAAGTTACGGCAAGCGTGTAAGTTAAATGTAACTTAATTTAATGAATTCTAACTAGTTACAACACTCCCTAAATTGAAATTAAATGTAGATGGTATATTTAATGATCGAATAAACAGACTTGAGATGCAATTCATAACAATATTTTAAACCAGCTTTATCTTTATACAATTTACACTTCGAATACATCCGTAATGGACAGAATTAAGGTACTGAACGTAAACAGGGATAATAAATAAGCAATTTTATCTGCGAAGTGTAATCTGCAGCACTTAAGTCTATATAACTATTATATTAACAGCTTAAGTGTATATAAGTATTTAATATCTATATAAGTATCATATACTGAGTTCGCCTTCAGTCCATTGTACGGTACACATATTACAAGCGTTGCTTAGTGAAATACCGTATAGTTGGTGTGTTCTTTTGGCGTTATTATTTATTAATAATATAATGTTTCTCACCATACGGGATATACAAGGCTCTTAGGCTTGCGCGAGGACATAGTTCCAATACGTAGACGCCCTTTTTGAGAATGTTAATATTATGTTAGCCACCTGCTGGGGTTATTTGCGGAAGCATAAACAGGAGGATAGCATAAACAGCGAATTGACCTCAGCAGGCGGATGAATTATTGCAGGAATATGAAAAGATAATTGGGATTATGGATTGAAGTTTGGATGGGCATGGGATAGTCCTATTGGAAAGGTTGCGGACACCTGCCATAATCAGCTTTAATCTAATTACCATTGGCAGGTGATGACTTGCTGCTCTTTAGGTAGGCCCTACAATGACGGCATTTATTGTTATCATAAGTATATTGGTTATAAATAAGCAAATAATCTGCACAATCTAATTTGTTTGCCAATTTTCATACCTTTAGTCAGTTTCCCAAATGACTAAGCATGTCTCGCTTACTCGGCTGCTGTCATAATTCCGATGTCATCTCGGTCCATACTCCCTTCAAGATATCATCAGAAATAAGGGTTACGATCACACCTTTTTAGTGACAGCTCAACCTGAAAATAGGTTACATAGGTACCTACTGGACGTCTCTGGAGAGGTAGGTAATGACGTGGACTTGTTAAAGCGAGCTGTGAAGATGAAAATTTGATCCGCCTACTTTTTTATTTCGCGTTTGTTTACTTATGGCCTATCCAAACTTATTTGATAGCCCTACGCAGATTTTTAGCGAGAGTTTGAATGTGTCCTCTCATCTGTCAAATAAGTTGTGGATATGGCTTATCAGCGTTGTACGGACTACGAATTTAAAAGTTTATGATGTAAATTATAAATGACGATAAAACTACAATTACACCTACATTGTCCGAGACAGTTTAATTAGTAACAATAAAGTTCTCGATTGTACCAAAGTAACGTAATAAAACTTTAATTACATTACCGCAAGGTTTACATTAATAATGCGTTTTCGGTTACATTCCTGAAAATATAATTAGTTTCAAGTTAAATATCGCAACGAAAGCCTTTCAAATGAACTCTATCTAAATTTAAATTCAAAAACCGTAGCAAGTTATGTTGAGTCTACAGAGTTCTGTGGTATTATTTTACGTGGTTAGGAGCGAATAAACTTTTCATTCTGTAAATGCGGTTTATTTGATTTAAACAGCTCTGGGTTCACGGGGGGAGTACGTACCAGCCGGTGTTGCCATCAACATTGCGGGGAAATTCGGGATTTTAATATTAAGTACAGAAATCTTATGTTTATGATGCCATTTACTAAAATGTATTGGCAATGAGCCTCATTTAAGACAAAATAGAGGCTAACTTACAATTTCTTGCAAAATCTTATGTCTTTAGGAAAAAAAGTATATTTTAATGCTGTATTTTTCTTCTTAATTCAACTCGGGAAATGTTTATACGATATCAAAAGATAAAGATTATTAATCCATATATTTATTATACCAAAGTAACCAAGACCTATAATCCCTGGACTTTAAATATCTTTAATGAGTGGTTTCAGTATATTTATTTATTACATTATAGGCAAGTATTTGATCTCGATCTCACCTGATGGTAAGTGACGATGAGATCTACGATGGAGCATACTTGCCTAGGTAGGAAGGCGGCAGTAGATAGAGACGCTACATTCACTAGGCACATGCGGCGCAACTGATCTGACCCGCCATCCATAAATGGCAACACCGAACATCATGCCGGAACACGGCTAGGCCGCTTGGCGACATGGCTTTAAGCTAATCTTCAAATAATGCTTTATTTGAACGTGAAAACCGACTCAATGTATCAACAACTGTACTTATTAAGCACTCCCGTGAAGCTATCCCGTGAAAGCAGTGACAGTGACATGGTCTTACTCTTACTGGTGTGTTAGTTGAAATCACTATATATGTTCCGTTTTTTTTAAATAATTATCAAGATTTTTATTAACAAAACAATAATTTTCAGAATATATCTGAAAATTATTGTTTTAGATCATATGTGCACCCTTCTAACGTGTTTCTATAAGACACATGTTGTATTAAACATTTTTAATTAAAAACATTGAATGTGGGTGTTTCAATAATATGATTAGTGGTATCTTAAAAGAGCTTAAATATGCCTTTTCTTGTATGCTTTGAATATGAGTTTAGATACAAGGGCTTACGATTCATTTTTATCTGAATAACACCAGTATTTTAAAGTTCATGCAGAAGTGTATTGTATAAACCTACGCTCTCTGAAAGTTTTATCTGTTAATATTCTTTACGGTTTTCATTCCAGTCTTAGATGTTGAATAAAGTATACCAAATGTTGCGCTCCTAGACAAAATAGCTGACAAACATAGCTAAGTGTCTTAAATGTCGAATGTTTTATTACGTATAGTGCTAACAATATTCGTGAACATATTCAAATATATTTATTGTCAGAGTTCTGGTGGTTACAACAATAATATGTGGTTTTAATGGAGCAATTGAAAAAAATGCGTGGATAAACTATTTTAGTATTTATATGGCCACACTTCATATAATATCTACGTGATTGGATGTTGTTTACAGTATTTTTTGTTTTCATTCTATTACCTACTGTTATCTTTAGGTAATATGTAGAGAAATCCACAATTCACGGAATAGTGGGTTGGCACTTGGCTAAGTTTTAATACTCGTGCAAGTTGGTCCTCTTAGGTCGGCAGTCACTTCTTTCCACTCGGAAAGAGTGCAACTTTTGTTAAGATATTTATATGAGTTAAAGGTCGACTATTTTTAGCAGTATATTCTGTTACATAAGGGACTGTATGTATCTTTCATGATTAAATGTGCTTCTGAGTTATGAAAAAAAACCCGTTGCTTATTTTTGGGAGAATATTTAATGCTTATTTTAGTAAAAATAAATTTGCTGATTTATCGATTAGTAGGCAGGTACATTGTGTATTATAGGTATACAGCTCGTACGTTATACTGATATTCACCGTCTCCGCTTTACCCTCTACGTAAGGCACAATATATTGGCAGCTCAAATATTTATTCAATCTTCATATTATAAAGTCTGAGTTTTATTAAAATTGAATATTGGTATGTAGCTATAGTTTTAGATTAGTACCTGCAGCCTTTGTTTTTCAAAAACTTTATACAAAACGCTCTGTAGAAGAGTATTCAAAATTATAAGATTTCAGTGCACTAAGTACAAAGGTTGGCTGTAGGAAAGTTTCGTTGTTTGCAGCACCTGCATTTCTGCTGAAGCTCGGCGCGCCACCCGCGAGACAGTAATAAGTTTGGCATTATTACCTACTTCAGGCTACTACGCCAATTTCCTAGAAACTAACGAACTATAGGATTTTCATTAAGTTATATTGTCGACATTAAATGTTAGTGAATTATCATTATATTCGCGATTATGTGATAATATTGTAGCCTCACAATAAGGCAGGTTTAGCAAATACTTTTAGCTTGTTATTATACCTACTATTTGTGACTCTGTACATCTTATGGATCTCGGTCGAAAAATTTTCAGTAATTTAAATATTGAAATACAAATACAATTATTTTCGATATATAACGGTTTAACAATGATAGTGTAAAATATTTTAAAGGTTTCATCGGTAGGCTATAAAAGTCACATTCCCGAAAAAAAAATTCAAATTATTTGAAATTAAAAAAAAACCTCAACATACTAAGTCCGCAATGAAACGCTACCGTCTCAATTTTTCACAGAAAAACTAAACACTGTATACACACATATTGTATACATAAATAACCCTTAAAATATTTTACACTATTTTTCTTACCCCTGTATGTCAATGGATACTCACTATATTAAAAATTTAAATCTTATTCCACCTCAGGTTAGAGAAGAAAACTTTCATAGTTAATATCCCGTAACAAGGTGCACCGTAGCTTAACATCCCCCACAGTCTAGTATATTTCCATATAATCACCGATAAAGATGCCAGTTAAACACAAATTACAGTCAAATGCAAACTTACTTCACGTTTATGTCCAGCAAACCCGATCTCGGCTGATACTCGTTAACCACGATGAACCAATGGATAAACTATCTAGAAATAGTTGGACCAATTGAGAGAGTGTCTGGATGATATTGATCTAATGACAAACATCGGGGAAGATTATAAATGGAACGTACGTTTCTGCCGCAAAGCGGTTACAATTCAACTACAAAATAGGTACGATGATAATACAAACTAAATAGGAGCAGTGATCGTTTTGGACCAAAGTCTATCGTGCAAATTTGGTACAGGCCTTGCCTATGACTTTAAACTGGTTAGAAAAACACATTTTGAAATAAGCACAGTTGGGTACCGAATTGTTGTAATAATGTTAAAAGAGCTATCGTGCGAAACATGAGAATATTTTATGTAGATAGACGACAGGTTGAAGCCAAAGCTTCCTTGTCTTGTAGTCATAGTTACCTTACGGTAAGGACTTACGTACGGTTAAAAGGACTTAGTAATAGTATCTTTACATGCAATGAACCGTGTTGAAGACGTCGCCCGAGTCACCATTTAGGATGATTAAATGTTCTATGTATGTTATAACATTCTTGTATATTGGTATTTATTTTCTTGTATTCTTGTATTCATTTTAACATTGTCTTAAGGCACCCAACAGTATTCGTTTGATAGTTGTGTTTAATAGTTGGGGTAGGGGCGGTAGGATTTTATGTTTCATGCCTCAGCTGTATGGTGAGTCAGATTGTGAGTCAGTGAACGCATATCTTGCTGTAACCAACATATACAACAATGTATTAAAGTATGTAGGTATGTGAAGTTGTAGGTTTTTTGTGCTAAACAGATTCATAACGACATAATTGTTATCGTGACGTTATCATGTAATTGTTTCGGAGGAAGTTTGCTTAAAGGAATCGGCTACGTAATGTATTGACTTATTTGCTAAGATTAAAATTAGGCTGATTTCAAAATGCACTCAACAAATTCCCACCACCATCGGCCGGGAGGGTGCCCAAAACGCTGGCAGCATTGCCACGTTGAATGGCAATGCTGATGTGTTGGCCAAAATATGTGCCAGCGTTCTGGTCAAATTGTATTCACATCTTCACCTAGCTACTAGTTTTAGCACCTAAGTTTTTAAAATCAAACTCAATTTCATTTATTAGGAAACATATCAAATTCATACTCAGTAATTTCATACGAAACATAGGTTTCGAGCGATTAGGTTCAGTTTGTGATTCGCTTGATAAAGTATAATGTTAATTGTAAATATAATTCATTCGGTAATTTAGCTACAATTGAAAGTACTACCTTTGATCATAAAAGCGGTGGGTCATTATTATTTTAATACAATTAAATAAGAGTTTATTAATGAGAATATAGTTCTAAACTAAGTGTCTCGTGAAGTGTGATATTTGCAAGCACTATAAATCCAATGCCTGCAAATATTTCACAACAATGGAATGTTTTAGTTAAGGACTCCATTTCCAATGTTGGCCGTTCCAGTTGTACCGAATTCGGAATATCAATGAACGGAACTAACTCGAAGTTGGTAAAACATTGGTGCTGCACAAACAGTCTCCGCCAATATATGGATTACTAGACTTGAGTGGGATAATGAATAGAAGTTTTGCAAAGTTCAGCCAACATTTGGATGACCGTAAAGCGTGCAACAACAGCTGCAATCTATACATCTATACAAATAAATAAAATTGGAGTGTCTGTTTGTAATATTAAAATAACCGCTTTTTACTTAGTGCATTTGGAAGTATACACGGTACATATACCAAAACAATATTTTTTACAATTTTTGTCTGTCTGTTTGTTTCGGCTAAAATCTGCAATGGCTAGACCGATTTTGACGGGACTTTCACAGGCAGATAGCTGATGTAACAAGAAGTAACTTAGCCTACTTTTATTTTAGAAAACTTTTTTGTTAAATACCACGCGTACGAAGTCGCTGGTAACAGCTAGTCAGAAATATAATTTTCTAGTTATAACTTCTAGTCCAGCAAAATTAATCAAAGCAAATTCTCGTCATTATATAACGAGTAGCTAAACTTGCAAGTCACTTCACATACAAGTTCTTTGTTGGCCGAGGCGATCAAAATTCGATGTTTTGCCGTCTGCCAAATGTTTTAACGCGAGGCTTTTGCTGGTTTTTACCGGTAGAGCTTTTCATGTTAACTTTTGAAACGGTTACTCTACAACTTTATGCAAACCGTTTTTAGTAGAGATTATAATTTTTAACTGATACAGAATGATTTAACGGGTAGTTATCGCTAATTTGAATATTCACCGTAATTAAATATTGTTGATTGAGTTGTTTTTTATTATGATAAATATAATTAAATCTCTGTGTAATTAATTACAATTCACCGAGCATTCCGTTTCAAGCGTTTTCTGTAATACAAGTTTTCGCTTATTTTTTTAACCACGACAAAAATGATTGCTGTAGAAATTACCATCGAGTAGTCCTATGAATGGCTATAGCATTATGAAATGTGTCGTAAAACACATTATAATTTAATTACACGCTGCGCGAGCGCAAGCCAACGGATTCGTTAGTGATCTCGTCCTCTAACCGGAGGATTTATTGACCCGGAGGAGTTGGTTATAAACGAGTAGCGGCCGCGGCGCGGGAGTGCATTTCTCAAGCGGTCAATTGATTAAACGAAGCAATTAAACAATCAGTCGTCAATGCGCCCGCGCCGGCCGATTGTCGCAAATGAGTGCGGGTTCGACATGTGAGCACAACGGCGTTTTATAAACTGCCGGTTTTTTATCTACAATCTCATAAAAAAATAAATACTTGAAATAGGAGACGCTCGGTCAGTCGGTTTGTACACGGCTATAATAGTGATGACAAACAAATAAATAAAAGCTGTTCACGTCTTATTCTAATTTTAAAGCACAAGAATATATTTGTATGCTTTTGAAAAATATTGCGATGCTGCTGATTGATGTCGGTTATTATAGAATTTGATAGAAATCATTCATTGTAGGTAGTACGGTTTCATTTCAATCAATTTTTCATACAAATCTATAAAAAGCTTCTATAAAAAGTTTGCGTATATTTTTACGGCTTTCAATATTCTGCGGTAATCGTATGTGTCTGTGCTTTACATTGACGAAAAGTTTGTGTTTGCATTTTTAGGGTTCCGAAGCTAATAGAGATACAACGTGTTGAGAACATTAAAACATGTATATTCTTAGACAGATTAAAACTATAGTATTCGTGTTTATTCTCTCATTCAGGTGGCATTCTTCTTCTCAAATATAACTTTGTACAGTGCACACGGCTTTTGACTTAGTCGCCCTTTTTTGAAATTTTAACAAACGTAACCTTAGATTTTCTGATTCTTTGTCTGCATACAAAAAACTAATATAGTATTCTACAAGCGATACGTAGTAGGTATAAAGTTATAGGTATTTAACTATAATCAGGCGAAGTACCCAATTATTTTGCTAACACACATTTTGTTATGTACAAGGCATACAAAATACTAAATAGATTACTATTCATAATACGGAAATTAATCTACTTTTGCTAATATTTTTTTAAGTACTCCTTCATAAATAAACTATCAAACCAGAATTGTTATTGCATAGTGGCACACTCACTGCCTCACACAATATTGATTAAATATCCACATTTCAACGGGTGACATTTTACATTTGTAGCTCTATAAACAAGTCACCGGATTACTTTATACAGCCATGAGTTGTAGAACCCTGCCTGTGGCAAATTATTCTAAAATTAAACTGTATTTATTGGTCGACTCTTTGGCGAAACAGCTCCAACGACTGTGACATCCGGGCCGATCAAAGTGATCGGGAATGAGAGCTGACGCGCGCGGTTTTATTGCCAGCACCAGTTACACACGCCATACTGTATAATTGACTTTGTGCAGGCACACATATGAATATTCACACCGAATTTAGGTACAATCTACACGATCGGTTATACCAAATGCATTAAAACTTATAAATGAGTCGCGTTCCAAATTTAAATTTAAAGTTACGCGTATTATGTCAAAATGTTATCATTCCAAATTTGAATGGAATCATTTTAATGTAGATTAGTTTAATGCCGAATAAATAATAATTTTAGTATGGAATAAAAATGGGTATCTAAGTAAATAAAGTAAACAAATAATTCGTTTCAGTATTTTTAATTTACGACTCGAGCCACAAAATTAATTCCTTATAAATATTTAAAAATTCAAATAAGGAATTCCTTAAGGGACTTTATACCAAAAAGTTTCTTGCGTTAGTTAATTACAATGGTCATAAATTAGCGGGCGCTGCGGCCGTCATCTATGGCGGCTGTGGTGTATGTTTTTACGGTGTTGTTGTATCAATTACAAAGGTCAGGTCGCGTCATCGCGTCAAGTTTTCCATATGTCCGGGGCTGGGGTGATGTTATAGCAGTTAATCCCTGGGCCCCAGGCCGGTCCCGCCCGCCGCGGCCACATGTCGCCGGCCATTAAAATGAACACCCTAACAAAAAATAATTGCTTCACCAAATACTGTTCCACGGTCACAACCCGTTCAATTTGTGTGTAATCTCCTTAAAGGGCGACGCCGCGACGTAATGAAATTAAAAAGTCATGAATTAACGAACTAAACAACCCCCATGGTACCGACGACCGGTTACAATTTAGTGTGGTAAGTCGATCGTAGATTAACTATTTTAGTCCTCGTACATTACAGTATGGGTTAAAGTTGTGGCTTAACTATTGTTACATTTTGACGTGAATGGGTTTTCGATACTGGTCGACAATGATGCGATATTTAAGCATTTGTTGATTCGCTCTTCAATTATTGACATCACACTAATATGATAAATGTGAAAGTTTTGATGGATGGATGTTTGTTACTCAATCACGCCAGAACGGCTAAACGGATCTGGATGAAATTTGGCACAGAGACATACTTTTTAATCGCGGGTAACTCCGCGGGGCGCAGCTAATGTATAACAAATAGCAAGTACCTTATAGCAATTTTCACATTAGGTCCTATATTTCGTTGCGGGTTCCAAGACTTTACTTTTGGCCGGGACCTGCTGAGGATTAAACCTCGGCATGTTTCTTGGTCACCGCTATAGACCATGGCTTACAGGAGTACCCGTGGTAGAAGTATATGGTGGGACTAGTCCCAAAAAGAAGTCCTACCTAAGTGTATATATAACATCACATTCTACCGCAATCGTATAAAGATACCTAAATTTTATGCAGGTGATAATGTGTCTTATATACTTAGTTTTAGGTTTTAGGTTATTATATTGAATGGTACGCCAGCATAGGTATGTTTTTACACATTTCCATTTATCGTAAATTCTATATACCATTTAGTTAAATAATGTAGCCATTTTCGTTCAGAGCAATATCCTAGACATCCACCGCCTGCTTAGTATGCAACAGAATGCAACTCTCAGACCGCGTGCCCTATAAAACGAAATGGGACCTAATAAGTGGGATTATTATACAATGTAGTATAATTTATTGATAATATTATATTTTCGCAAAGTCTAGACTATTATTTTGATCCATTTAAAGCATATTTGTACAATAAATGGGTCATTTTGGCGGAAAGTAAACAGTGAAGTTATCAATTTTGTTTTATGTTCTGAATATTGTGTTTATTTGATAAACAATGTGTAATATTAGTGGGATATTATCCATTATGTGTTGATAAATGTGCAAGAGGAAATTAAAATAAAACAGTATAGCTTGTCTTTTCGAGTTCTCCCAAGATGTCTGGTATTTTTTTAGTGAAGTATCCACAGCTTTACTGATAGGGGTAAGTACGGGATTCATTTCATCATCAAAATCATTATTATCATCGGATCATTTTATTAAAAATAACGAATAAATATGTTACTTGACTGGCAAACATGGCACTATTTTGTAGTCGATTGCCAACATAAAAGAAAATGTATCATAGTTTTTAGTAAGTAATTTAATTTAGCCAATACAATTTTGTAATACTATACCGTCGGGAACCCTACTACGTGCATTTTAAGGTCATTTTCGCTTGGCAATACTTAGGTCCAGCTTTACTGCTTGCTACGGCTCAACCAGTACCGTACAACGTACAGTACCGTACAACGAAAAATATCGTAACAGAATGTAAATATACCGATAGTACCACCACCACGCTTTTTTCAATACATAACATACATTTAGATAATTACAGATATACTTTATAAGTGTACTTGTTGCTATAGCATAATGATTACACTGCCTATTTTAATTTAAACTTTATATTTTCTTATGGCAATCCATAATGGGCCAGAAGGGTTAGCATGCAGGTCAACACAAAACCTATGTTACAGATTATGTCGCCCCGAGTCGCTCTCCCCCTTTCGTAACTCATATGCGGGAAAGAGACAAAATCGATTTATATCGCATTTTGTCGCTTCACAGCCGGCTGTACTACTAGTGCATATCGCATTAGGAGAAATAAACGAACGCTAATTTTATTTGTACTAGTAAGGATAACAATTCTTTAAGCGCTTATGTGTAGTGCAATAGAGCTGTGATTGGATCATAATAATTTTATGATTACAAGCGTCCCTGATATGCACTTGAGAGTCAAAATGGGTCATATGGCACGTGTTAACAGTAACTCTTTTACTAATTGAATGGTGTGAGTGATATTGCCCGTTTAGTACGGAGATTAGATTATTTAAAAGTACCTAGCGTAGTGTTTGTGTGTGTGTGTGTGTGTATAATACTACACCACTATCAACTTTGAACGTTCATTGAACATTATTTTTTCGTTTGTGTGTGTGTGTATTTGACGTTCGTCGTGGGTTATTAATAATAAAAAAAACATTGTAGGGTGAGCAGCAACTCCCAATGTAATCTTAACGTCATCTAGAAAGCATGCTGCCACTGTCATTCACATTTAATAAACCTATGGTGTGAGAGGGACGGAAGTAACGCTACGCAATAAGAACCTCGGCACTGACCAAAAGTATTACTTAGCAATTCTAAGGTCCATTCTTGGGGATATAGTGTGGGGATATTTCTGTCTAGACATTCTAAAGCTATGTATACACAAGGACAGTGGTACTTGAAACTAGTGTGAAGAGACTCTTAACTTCAAAGAAACGAGATTTGCAATTCGATATCGCTGCGGTGTATACACTTACTAAGAATATCACCAGCCGCACACACCAACCGTACGGTCCCGAACTAAGCAACGCTTATATTATAGGTACCGGACACTGGACTGAGGCGAACATAGTATATAATTACATAGATAGATATAAACGTCCCAAACTCGGGTACAAACATTTGTACTCATCTTATAAAGTTTGCTCCTAGCCGGATTCGATCTCGGACCCTCGGTACTGAAATCGGGGTCAAGTGTTGATGTATGAGTACCATCAGTACCCCGAAATTTGGAAGTGTACGCTTAATTCTACTGTAATATTGATAGGTAACACATTCCTTCATATCAAAGCAATGATCTGTTATAATATAAGCCAACGAGTACATATGTGTAGTCTATGAATATTGTACGTATGTCGATTATACCCACACCTCCCCACGATATGTTATGAAACTTTAATAGCACCAGTGTTCAGCGAGTCCTTTGCACAAAGCCCTTATGTCTAAGTGCCTGGCAGTTTAATTTAGCGAGACAATTCCGTATTTCAATTATGTATTGTGCCATAATATCAGGTTTAACATAAATAGTGTAATATATAGTAAACACATTGTAATTTTTTTTTTCGGATTTTATCGAGTTTATTTTATGTTTTTTACGTTCCCGACAAACTAAATATGAGGTTACCCTAGTTCAAACTATGACACTCGGACGTCAACCACCTCAGTCCTCCCGTGACCTTGGTTGCTATAAAGTATCCGATACGTTGGGAACGTAAAAACATAAAATAAACGTGATAAAATCCGAAAAATTGGTTTTATTGCAATAGTGTAAAATATTTTAAGTCAAAGTCAAATCATTTATTTCGTTTAGGCCTACGGGGGCACTTAGAAATTGTCATTACATTTTTTTTTCTTAAGTCTACAACCGGATCAGGATAAGGGGATAAGGAGTTAACAAGTAGGTGATAACGATCACGTTTATATGTAAAATATTTGTGTATATTTGTGTGTGTTGGATTTCTACGTGAAAAAGCGAGATAGTACCGTTTCATTACGGACTTAGTATGTGGGGTTTTGTTTTCATTTATTTTTTTCAGTAATTTGTCTTTATAGCCTACTGATGGACCCCTTAAAATATTTTACACTATTATTATTAAGCCTTATATTTGTTACTTGTATCCAGCGGTCACTGATATATTTGTAAAATAAATATAATTATTAACACTTAACTTTTCTTATCTTAACTTATCTGATCCGACAAACTTTTGTGTTGTCCAAATAGCTTCAAGCTTATAACACCACTATATCTGCGTCGGGAGTTAAAACAGCGTAGCATGCATGCAAATGAAAGAAATTTCAACATGTATTATGCAGACCGGAACAGAACAAATTTACTTCAAAGGTTAGGTATTAATATTCGTATCATCTGGCTAGTTGATTCTCGGAAGATGGCTGAGCAATGAAGCGGTCAGTGCTAAGGGTTGTCACAGAACGTATTTATGCTGTGCAAATGCTTCTATACACATTCAAGAGCTTTTAACTACGTATTTAATCTAACTATTTCAATTATTCGTCCTATTCCGGTGGCATCTGAAGATTTCCTGTATAAGTCAGGATTGCAGAGTACACCAACTGTCGCAGCGCCGCCCGCCCGCCGCGGCCGCCGCCCTGCGGTCGCCCGCCCGGCTGCTCGTCGTGAATTCGTAACTCGGGGGAACAAAAATAACATAACGACTCCAGCTTGTAATAACATTTGTCCTAATATATTACTATTGTGACGGCTCACAGCGCGCCGGATTTATATACTACCGTGCGAACAGTCACCTTATTATTTATTAATATTAATGTTGCTTGTCTACACCCAAATTATTTTTCATTAGAGATGCGAGCTGGCTCCACCATCGTGCTTAAGACGTTAATATTGTGTAAGCAAATCTTTTGATGCGCGGATTTCTCTTCGTTAATTTTGTTGATGTTCGGCTCCTGATTTGTGTGGATTTTTCCCGGAGGAGACGAACAGCCGTATGCAATAATATGAGAGAAAAGTAACATAGGAGATGACGTACGGTAACAGCGGTGATAAAGGAATAAATGAAAAACCTTTTATTTTTGTGTCGTTGAAAAAGTTCGACTCGTTTAAAGCGACACATGACCATAAATTATATGAAACATCGTAGCTAAGTAGGTAAAACCATAAAGTCTATTTTTTTTTGTTTTTTGTTAGGCAGTGGGGCTTATTAAAATAAAAACATAACTCTACATCCGGATTGGTTCATGAGCTCGGTTTCGATGAAGGATATTTTAAAGGTATGAGTGTCCTGTCTGAATGGATACCAATGCGATCGGTTAAAACGTACATATTTATAAAAAAAAAATACAACCGAATTGAGAGCCTCCTCCTTTTTGAAGTCGGTTAACCAATTGACACAAATGGACTAAGGTTATGTTCAGTTTTAATTTTAACCCCATACCTATTATTCTATTACATATCTACTTTAAAATTACACGAAATTACAAAACAATTCTGTAAACTTGAATGAATATATTTCGGTTTCATCTTCCTGCCAAACTCAAAGTAGACTTTTCGTATTTCCCAAAAGCCCATTCAAACTTTAACCTTTTTAAATTCAACATCGTTTCGTTAAATGTCCGTATCAAATCACGACGACCACAGAGCGATAGGGCAACGGATAATAAATTATAAAAGGTCCCCGACGCCGATGAATGATGAGCCGTTGTGGAACATAAAGTGGACTTGAATAATTTCTATCTCCGAAATTCTCGTGAACAGCTTTCCGTAGGTAAATATAAGTACAATATAGTTCTTCTCCTTTAAGCCAGAGTCAACCAATAGCTATAGGCATCTCATTTGTAACGCCATTCGTTTTTGTGCTATTCTTTAAGAACATATATTTGACAGTTACAAAGTCGTGTATGATGTGATATCGTCGGAAGTCGAAGCGATCACGGATGCAATGTTTACACTGGTGACCACAATGCGCCGCATTAGCTGCGCGTGCGCCTTTGCTCGTGTTATTATAATTTATTTTTACATACACGCCCGCGCCCCGCACCAGCGCGGCTTATTGTAAGGCCTCAGCCTCGAATTTAGCGGGCAACGGGGCGGCGGCGGCGACGGCGCGGGAGCGGCAGGATCTTATGCGTAAAATCAAATGGACCGGTTCTCGAAAACAGCGGCGCGGGCGTAGCAGCGGCGCGGGGCGGCCAACGAGCTCCGCTCCCGCGCCGCCGCCGCCCCCGCCCCGCTGCCCGCTAAATTCGAGGCTGAGGCCTAATAGACCACCCGAAAGTGTGATAGGCTGTGAGATTATGATACGTTTGAAACTTTTGATAAGAATAACTGAGTATGTATCTACATTTTACAATGTATACCTACTTGCTGCTTTTTTGTTAATGGACTAGGCCCGCATCACACTCCCACCACTGCTACTCCTGTAAGCCAGGATCTACAGTGGTGTCCAATGATGACACCGAGGTTTGACCCTCGGCGGGTCCCGGGATAAGGTTAATTGTCTTGGAACCCGCACGAATTTAATGGAAAGATAAAAATAGGAGGAGTTGGAAGAAAATTATCCACATCCCTTCATTGCAAAGCGGGAGACAAAAAATATCTAGTAGACAAATTTCCACAGAAGCACGACTCCTACAGCTGAGCTAAGTCAAGGTGTGAGGGCACCATGGAGATTTTAAATACTAGTTGGTCCTAAACTTGTGAGCTGACTAAACTTGATTCCACTACTAGGTACCATTACTTACTGTTTATTTAAACTTGCTCAGTTCCAAGAAGGGAAAGTCCAAATCATCATCAATAAATAGGCGGATTGACCAATTACTTTTAAAAATGATTGATCCATTTTTCCTGAATTGATTCCGCTTACCTCGTCCTCAAGGCAACAAAAGGCTTTTATGCGGAGAATAGGAAAATAAAGATATATTTCCCGCAGTAATTGGTGCGGGTAACGTTAACAATAGGAACCTTGTAAACGTTGGCAACACATGGATTGTTTGTACACAGAACACGATCGGTTGTCTGCAGCTGTCGGGATACGTGAAGATTTTTGCGAATGTGTCGAACATTAATCTCAACAATTGAACTGTTAAGAATCATAGGTAACCATTTTTTCTGATCGGTCAAAATTCAATACTTTTCAACTATTTCAGGTAAGTTGTTTTCTTAGCTTAGCACTGTACTACCAGCTACATTCTTTAAGCTATTGCTACCTACAAAAAGTAATAAATATCTACTATCACTCTATTTCAACGTCCATTGCGTAGTACATACTAAAATCGATATATATATAACAAAGTCGTGTTTGTTACACCATTTATAACTCAAGAATCGGGTGGGCAGATTTTTATGATCATTGATTTTTTGAATTTGTCTCCAACCCAAATAACAGAATAACTATTTAAACAAAACTAACTAGCCGTGTTCCGGCATGATGTTCGGTGTTGCCATTCATGGATGGCGGGTCAGATCAGCTGCGCTGCATGTGCCTAGTGAATGTAGCGTCTCGATCTACTGCCGCCTTCCTACCTAGGCAAGTATGCTCCATCGTAGATCTCATCGTCACTTACCATCAGGTGAGATCGAGATCAAATACTTGCCTACAATGTAATAAAAAAAAAAAAAAATAATAATGAAGATTATTCGTTTTCTCATATATTTGATTCTGAGGTGATACGAAGTCCGCCGGGACTACTAGTAATACATAATAGAGTTTATTATTTTAAAACACATATTTATCAAAATCAGTATTAATACTGAATTACGTGCTCTAAATCTAAATAACGTACTCTTAAATCACTGAGCAGACGAGAATTTACAATGCACACTCGTTCGTTATACGTCTTCTACGAGGATACTATAACCAAAAAAAGTCTTAATTAACTGCCATACTCCGCTACGTTGACTTGGAGTAGGTAATTAAATAGAGAAGCACCGAGTCGTTTTCAGACTGAAAAATTGAAGGGAAATTTGTCACGCTTTCAAAGATCCCGTTCATATTGAATTGCCAAACATTCGCAGGGGAGCGCCGGGAACTTTTTGCCGACTCAGTATGAACTTTCACGAGCGGCTTCCAATAGAGGCGTTATTATACGACGTTTAAGGAAAGACATGCTTCATAATCGAATATGGAGTCTACATAGAGCACTGTATTACAGTTACTAGGTTAAAATTTATGCAACGACTTCATATATTCAGATTTACATCGGATTAGTTTGCCGACAGCGAACGCTGTCTAAAGTGAAATAGCGACACGGTAAGTCATTTCTCATTCACAGACGGGCACCGGCGCGTCGGTTCACCGTGCCGAGCTGGTGAGCAAGATCCAAGGTGGGGGAATCTTTTAATGACATGGACATCATATTATTATACTAGACTTGATTTACAGTACAAAATGATAACTATTTCGTGTGCCGATTTGAAGACCCGCCTCGAGGGTCTCCGGAACTAAATATGACATTTAATGCAAATGGCCGTCGCGTTGTTTGGGACGTATTTGAATTTATCTGTGTATTTAAGAGAACAATCACTTACAGAATATATTTCTTATAAAAAGCCATAAAATGAGTATTATTAAATGTTATGATATTAAATAATTGTAATTAATTATTTTTCATTCGTTACGTGGACACCCACTACCTGCTATCAGCGCCAAAATGGCGAAATCGAATAGGCACAAAACGGCTGTCAATCGCCAGTCCAGTAGTTTATACAGGTCAGTGTTCAGTGATGAATGCACCGCGCGCTGCGACCCCGGGGCCGCTCGTCATCCGTCACGCAGCTATCGGCCGCCCCGTCTCGGCCGACATAAAAATTCTCCCCCCGACGTAACACTTGATTAATGCTTGAAAAAAACCCAATTAAGCGCACACCCGAACATTTATTTAACTTCACCCGTATAGCAACAGCTGGCGAAGAGATTCTTACCATTTTTACCCCCATTATCGACGGCAACATTCCATGTTATTGCTACTAAAAGTCATATAATTATCTTTGCCTTTGATGTGGCTCAATTAAATATTTGTCAGACAAATTGATTGTATCGTCTGTACTCACCTTACTACGTTTTATCGATTGTCAAAATATAAAACGCTGACCTAGCTAAATCTACCGAATTCTGGAGGATATACTTTAGTTCAGAACTCTAGTTGATTTCCAATATTGGAATGACAACACGGTTATCGTTGACAGGGCGAATTGTTAAATGGCTGGAATTTTAGATAGCGTACAATGCAAATAGGCGCTATGTGCCAGTTACAAATGGTAAAACTCTGATCACAATCTGTTCGCTTCATAGACTAGACCCAGATTGACTAGTTTCTACAATAACTGATTTATTCTTTACCTTTGATAGCCTAAAATAACAAAAAAAATATTTGAGACAATTATCAGCCCGAACCATAATGAATGTTATTTTTCAGTATTCTTGAAGTAAAATTAATTTTACGGATTTTATCGCATTTATTTTATGGTTTTTAAGTTCCCGACGTTTCGGCTGCTTTACAGTAACCAGAAAGCATATACAGCACCACTCGCAACGTCGGGAACGTAATAAAATATAAAATAAATGCGATAAAATGTTCAAAATTACTTTTATTTCAGTATTATGCTGCCATGTTGTAAACCGTGACCTTCAAAAGCTTTTCAGAAAATGTATTGATTCATGCGAACGAATTCACGGACTCAACTAATAAAGAGTAAGTATAATATCAATAACAAAGATTTCCGACATTTTAAACTAATCTGAAGCACAAACACCGGAGCGTCTCCCACTTATATTGATTTTTCATTCAACATTAATCATCTTTGTTTAATCAAGACAGCATAATTGTTTAAATGAGATTAGCTTTGGTCGGGATGAATGTCCATTAAATCAGTATAAATTGTAACCAAATATTTTTCTAGATCGCTGTCCCGCATTACTTCAGGGAGACGATAAAAGTCTATTTATAGTGGGCTCACGTGAAATATTAAATTTTTATATGAGCGGTTATGTCATTATCTCTACGGTGCGTAACAATGAAAATTTCGCAATATACCAAACTATTTTTGTTCGGTGTTATACTCTACTCAGATCGAGTTTGTTGTAGGTATAGCATACTTTTGTATAGCTTATGTGTCTTCAGCTTAGCCCGCAATCATATATCAATAAATAAGTAATGATTTAAAAAAATCACAACAAGAAGTCGCTGTTAATCGCGATTATGTTACGCAGTCTTACAAGCAATGAAGAATAAGGGATGATGAAATTCCAAATCTCGAAGTCGTAGAAAATAATAATAAAAATAAAAATAGCACCAGATCAAACCTTCTTATTATCCCGCTGCCACAATATCCTGCAGCTATTCCTGTGCCACTACTTGAAATGTTATCCACCCATTTAAAACTAGAAAGTTTTTCATCGGGCAACTAATTATACAGTTGAAGCGAGGTCTCACTTCGCTACTTGGTCATCTTGTTGCGAATGACGGAACCGTCACTTTATATAGTTTGTTAAAAGCTTAATTTCAACTTGTCTTCCGCATTCGAAGTAGGTGGAATAAACTTTTCTATCTTGTTTGTATAAATATTTGCTAGATGAAAAATTAAACCCAGGAGATCCTATCAGAGCGGAGCAAACAGTTTTTTTAAATTCTATGTTTATTTATTTATTACTATGAATATAATTATTATTAATATAAGCTATCCGCCCAAAACTCAACTATTTCCTTGATGATCGGATACGCCGCAACATTTTCTTTTTGTTAAAATAGCTTCACCTTGGATTTCCTCTTCCTCTGCTTCTTCACATTTATCTTACAGCCTCCATGTACCGCTAGAAGGTCTAAGTCCGTCGGCGTTTGTTCCAGGTGTGGTGGTACGATGACCAGGTGTCGGGGCTGCGGTGGGCCGGGCTGGGTTCCCTTGCGATCATTGCCGCCCCAGTGAGCGCCAGCAGGATGGCGCCGGCGCACACACGCCTTCTTCTACTGGTGCTGATGCTATTGTGTAGAGGTGAGTCTGTGGCAGCATACTGTTTGTAGATTACCAGTAGAAAATATTATAAGCACATGATTCAACGCGTTTTTTTTATCGTTTCTCATAGATTTCCGATACATTTTAAATAGGCAAATACCATTTATACAGTTGAGAAATCTGGGAATCGTAACAATATTTTTTGGTCGAGTGTAAGTACTCGTACCACCGGTTTAGTTATTTGACGAATTCCACACAAAATGATATTTATTAAAATCCTCAAAACCTGCGTACTGACCCTATCTACCTACAGTCTCGCGAGACTGGGGATCTCTTTTGCGTTTTTTTTCGGTTGACAATCGGCTACAAAATAGAGCCATTTTTGCCAGTGCCGAGTATTTCTTAATTGGATCAGTATTGATCGGAACAATCAGTTCACGTGAAGTTTATATAAACAGTCGGGCATGCAGGCAAATGAAAATGACAGCGTTCGGGCGAGGCAGCTCGGTCGGTGTGTACGCGGCTATTCAGACGGCAGAGGACAGCAGGTTTTAAAATAGGTCTCTATTAATGAATATACCGTCATTAAAATGGAAAATAGAGTATTTTATGGTCAATGCTGTCATAATGACTTAGCATAACTGGTTATATTGCTCTTAAATAGTACATTTTTGTCGCGGTTCCACCCGCGCTCAGTTTTGGTGCTACTCGACTCCCAATGGTCATCATGATGATGACCATTGGGAGTTTTAACCTAGATTTTTCCTCTTATTTAATCGTGTTTACATCTAATCATGCCTATGCTATCCAATACTAAAACACCCTATGGAATTGGTGGTGGTGGTGGTGTGTTGTATTTAATAAACATTGAATTTAAGAGAATAAAGCAAAGCAAACACGTATGATCGCATCGAAATCTGCATTGAAAATAATCCAGTGTTCATGCATAACAGATGGAAACTTTGTTTCAGCTCATCCAACATTCATACGGCATGTTCGTATCGTACTAGTTAATTAAATAGCTCACGTGGCGCAAGGAGCCGGGTAGGCACGCCAGTACTGCAGTATGTAAATATCAACAAATTGGCTCGCGTGATAGCGAACTGCGATCGCGTTTACGCCGGAATCCCTCGAGCTTATTTTCTAAGCAAGTTTCTGGGTGTGCCTTCATACACGAAAACGTCTGCAACTGCTAACAAACATGGTTTAACTGTTTTAATTATAGCGAAATTGTATTTGCGTGTGTGTTGCGAAATTTGAACTTGAAAGTTATTAAGATTCTAAGCCCATGGGATGGTCTCTTAAGCAAATTTTCAAATACCTAATACTTTAGCTAGCTAGTTATATTTTCATTCTAGAGTCTACGGTATAGTATAGGGTACAATTCGGATTATATTACTTTGTTACGGCTGGGTGCTACCACTGACCTGGGAACCCTGTAACTAATATAATTAAATCCAAAACCAAGCACAGCATTGTCTCAAGACAAAGCAATACACTGTGAGCACTTTCTGCTAAGATCGGACCGCAAATAAAAACTAAATATGAGGGTACCCCAGTTCAAACTATGACATCTAACATCTAAGCCCTCCCGATTGCTGTAAAACAGCCGAAACATCGGGAACGTAAAAACATAAAATAAACGCGATAATATCCGTAAAATTAGTTTATTTAAATTGGTACCTAGATATGCGGGGAAAAGGCAGCACCTCATAAAGGTAGTCCAATATTATATCTTATTTATCAACGCCGCTTGATCAAAGTATTTGCTTGTAAGCGTCAACTTAAAAATTCAGATTAACTGTTGAGTTCTAAAGGATACCTTACACTACAATCGATGGGTAAGTAATTATTATTTATTCCTGGACTGGCATTTGCAACCAGTTATTGATCGCTCATGTCGTAATTAGCGCATCAGGAATGCGACACGGGACTGCACTTTGCGCCGCAACTCCACAGCCCAAATAAGAAATCGCGCCGCCATTTTATTTTCCACATTTTTTCTCTCCCCACAGACGAAACATCTACCGACTTTGCTTTTATTGAAATTACCCTCTTCGGTGCGGGAAGAGCGAATTAAAATCACATTAGGCAATCCCGTTTCCGCCTAACTTTTCCAGTCTGTGCACAGAGTCCCGGTGTATCGGAATAAATGGCCCAAACTTCGTTTATTTATATAGTCTCGCTGAATATTTATGTCTGCGTTCCTAATTTTGCATTCTCGTCACTTCAAATACAAATTTACGGAGTCGAAAAAAAATTAGTCTTGTGTTTGGTGAAAAATATACTTAGTGAGTTTTTTTGTTTTGTTTGTGTCTGCATAAATTAATGTCATGTACAAGCGACGTGTTATATTTGTATACGTAGGCTTATAGTAACATCCTTGGAACTATTTTTAACCGACTTCAAAAAGGAAGAGGCTCTGAATTCGGCTGTATTGTTTTTTTCTTTGTTATAACATATCTCCGTCATATATGAGCCGATTTGGAAAATAATTAGCTGTTTTGGTATTTTCATCAAAAAGTCAAGCATTTGCATTCGGACTCCACATTCGTTAAATATTTGATTTAGTTAGACAAGGTAGATTTTAAGATAAGATCATTTTTTGCTTATTAGTTTTTTTGAAGACGGTTTTTTTTAAATTTTATTAGCCTGTATTTTTCTAGCGTATATAGTAGGCGCCACTTCAATCGAATAGTGTAGTTTGTGGCAACTAAGTCGACCAGTCAAAAGGTTTTAGTGATGTAAGAATTGTTTTCAGTTGTATAGGAATTCGTGACGTGCATGTTTGGTACTATTTGTTTAGTGGGTACTTAAGAGATGTACCTGTAGAGCGCATATTTCTGGTCATATTTGTTAAGGAGCCTCTTAACTGTGTGGGAGCTAAAAGTTGGTTTGCAGCAGTATATGGTTTAAAAAGCTGATCCTTTAAATAAATCGTGCATTTCGAATTAAACTACGATTATATCTGAAATAAGGACTAATTCAATAAGGCTACCTATTCCTTAGTAAGGGACCTTACATAGCGGCATAAAAAAATATTTTATTACATTTTAATTCCATTCAACCATCTGTGAACACATCGTATCTCCTCACAAGTTCAGTTGCCATAAAAAAATCTGTTTACGCTCCAACACTCGTTAAATAACTAGTAAACCTACTTCTAAGGCAGAATGTAGTTCGGGCCTAATGCGTCCCAAGTTGGTTAATATGAAAAATGCGAATGGAGTCACGCCTGTTCGTTGTTGCGCGCCCAAATAGGATAATCGCGCAGTTATTGCCCATGTCGGAATAGACACTAGCCACGCCATACGCTCGTTTATTTACATGCCATAACCCATACTTTGGTATAACTCAGTTATGTGGAAATGTCTCACGGCGCGACGCGGGCGACGCCGGTGATCGATGCCCCCCGCGATATCCAACGATGGTCGTTCAGAACACGAATAATATCTACATCATTCATTGTGGGTACACAGTACACAATATTTCGTCTCACGCTTCCGGGTCCACAGATAATGTTTCGTTACGCAACCAGTTGGCAACCTTTTCAAAGTTATTGGAAACAGAAACTTATGCAATCAATCTTCAATTTGCAACACTCGTTGGACTCGAGTGCTCTCGTAGTCGTACAACAATTCCTTTTTATCTCTATGTAGAGACCCCTCTCGTTATATAGAGTCATTAATGCTTACAAACGAATGGTAATTGGCGCAATCAAACCGAATATATTGGTAACGACCGTACTATGAATAGAACACTAAAATGTTTTTTGGGTTTATCCGCGTTGGAGTCCAGGAACACGGCAACAATTTCATTATGCTGTAATTTACATTTTATATTTTATAAAAAGCTAATACCGGTGGCTCGTAAAAGCGACGTCTCTGCCTGCGACAGATGTTCTCAAGGTTCAATATTTTAAGTGAATGTCGTGCTGTTATGTCAATATATTCTTTGAGTTAACATTATAAGTGGCTGTTATGCCTTAACGACACAAGACGAATGAGGTATAGGTTACACTGTTCCTAAAACAATGCCATAATTAAAATGCCACGCCCTGATGATGAATTAGTAACAAAAAAAATGATTTTATTAAAGCCCCAACACAATTTAAAGGGAATACACGTTTTTCAATTTTTTCATGGTATTTTATTTAAAAATGTGGAGACCGCTAAATTGGTCATATTTTGGACGGGGTTTTTTAACCGTTAATTAACATATTCATTTCATTTGATAGTTTCAAGTAATTGGTACGAGCTCTTATGGTCGAACCCTTGTACGGCAGAGATATTTCCAGCTGTCCTATGATATACGCTTATATAGAAACCACTGAGTTAGTTTTCATCTAATATGCCTGAAAACCATTAATTTTAAGCCACCTCTTGAATTAAAAACCCACAAATCCATCCGTCTATGACAGACAAAAGCTATAAAACCCTTCGTTTTGCGTTGGTGGAAAGGTGAAGGATCCACGTGCTGAAATGTGTCTAATAATTACTTTTCAAGGTTCCAAGTTACAGTAACGTTTTGTGACTAATTTAGAAGTCCCAAGGTTGTTTAATAAATCATAACAGCGACCTGTTGTCTAACGACCAATAAAACAAATAAGCTGAAATTGTTGACGTCTTGTAGCTCTCTAGAGTTAAGTATAAATGCCTTGTAGCTGTCTTGAGTTGAATATAAACTCAGCTTAAGTATAATATTAAATGATAACATCTACAAATTCTGATACTAAAGTTTGGTTTAATAATAAAGACATAACTAGTCTGCCTGCGTTGTGATTTCGTCGCCATGTTGCTATCCATTTAACTAGATATCGGATGTTGAGCATAATGAATCGATATAAATGCATGAACTATAGCTGAACAGAATAAAGCATTTAGAAACTTAAAAAAAGTTATTTACCTATTTCGAACGACGAAATCTATTCGTTCGTAGAGGCGACGCTATTAAGTTTGTTATCCTTGCCTCGACTTATTCATGAAGCAGATTGGCTATTCTTCTTAATTTTTTAACAACTTATTAGCCAACGATATATTTCGATTGTACTAACATAGCTTATTGTATCCGTTAAAAATCGTAGAGATGTCTTAAGATCGTTTTGTTACGCTTTTTCGTGATTAACTTTAAAAAATGTATCGCAAATAAGACAGCTGATAAACCAAAATACCATTTAAATTTATACAGACAATTTTAAATTCGACGACCTGATTAGCTCAGTGGGTAGTGATCCGGCATTCTACGCTCAGGGTTCCGGGTTCGAGTCCTATTAGGGACAAAACATTGTGTGATGAGTATGAATTCTCGTACCCGAGTCATGGATCTTTAATATCTCTATAAGTGGTATATACTGGGTACGCCCTTAGTCCATTGTACGGTACCCATAATACAAGTGTTACTTAGTGTGGGAATGTATAGCTGGTGAGTTCGTCTGGCGATATTATTATTATTACATTAATAAGTGCAGATTATTGTACAATTTGTCGGTTCGTACAAAAGGCGGTATTACTTTGACTGCAGTCATTGTTTCTACCTCATTAAGTATGGGTGAACTTCATGAATATAAACTACACAAATAATAAATTTATCGTTTTCATTGTTCAGTGGATTGTAGTCGATCGGAAATAACTTGGTGAATCTACGATAACAGTACAGTTTATTTTGTTGAAGTGTTTGTTATGTTAAACTAATTTATGTCTTGTTATTTCAGATGTTTTAATAACTACTTAAGTGACTTATTGGTTATTTAAAATTAAAACCTCCAAATTTAAAAATGTTTTTATCAAACTGGCTTACTTTAATAATTTTATGGTATTGCCTCTGGAAAAGAATGAATAAACTTCGGGGAACTTCCACCACATGTGACCATGCGATTGGTAAAATTTGAGGGTACAACAGTGGATAAACCTCTGTGTAATTCAAAAGCGTAATGGACTTTATTTACTTTCTTATGAACACATCAATAAGTGGTCAGAACCGCAATTTTTGAATTGTTTGTGTGTCTAACACTAGGATCGTATCACGCGAAAATAAGTCATAGAATCTAGAGAAGTATATCCAAATATACATGTTCCGTTCGAGACAGACACAGTGATAAGACAACACCATCGACTGAGAAAAAAATATAACTCACAAAACCCTGCCGATTTTCGTAGTACGCGGACAACATTTGGTTTATATTTCTTACTTAGTACGCGGGAAACGCACAGTACTAAGAACAAATAACTGAAGTCGTTACCATAAAAATATACAGCGATATTTTAGAGAGCGTGTATTCCGCATCGAGACGGTATCTCCATACTTTTTACATTACTTATGCATAGAGTAGAGATTGAAACGAGCAGCGGAGTTGCGCCGTCATCGGTGTTCGACCCGAACCTGCCGGCTTACCGCAACCGTTTGGTAGTCTCAATCAGAGTTGACAACACCCTGGTTGTGATAAACGAACAACAAAAACACACAATAGCACGCGACAAACGTTATTCAACTGGTGTACCTATTAGATTGGGGGATGGGATTAAAAAATAATTAAGGATGTCAAAAAAACTACTTAACCAGTAGTTTTTATTATATATATAATATTGTCATGTTGGGTTATCTGTAATAAAAAAAACGGTATATATAAGATGGATTTGTAATATTGGATGTAATTAAAATTTGGCTTCTACATTAAATTCTGATTATTAGTATTTTTGCCATTCCCACTAATATTATAAATGTGAAAGTTTGGATGGATGGATGGATGTTTATTGAACGGCAGAACGGCTGAACAGATCTGGATGAAATTTAGCACAGAGATAGATTAACGCCTGGAATAGCACATCGGCTACTTTTATCCCGGTAAAATGTATGGTTTCCGTGGGATAATTATTTTTAATTTTTTCATAGAGCAAAGGATTGACATAATTTTTTGCATAGGCAGTGGTAGTTAAGGGGTCAGAAAATGACATAGGCTAATTTTTATCCCGAAAAAATGCACTGTTCCTATGGGATAGCGTACAGGAACCGCGTTTTTTTTAAACATAACTTTTTCCCCCCCATCATCGGCATTCAAAGCGGACTCGTAACCGCCACTTGTCTTCAACACCGATTGTACAAAGAATAACAAACACACGTGCACAATGCACGACGTTAGCGGAATTGACACGACTTTTAATAGATTGCATCAACTGATTGATTCAATTGTTTGTATCGAGGAATAGGTATTTTATAAAGTAACTGATTGTTGACTGAATGAAATACGTGGCCTTGAAGGATGACGTGGTTAGATATTAATGAATTAACCCTCTGCATAGAAATTGTTTTCCATTTACAAAACATTTTTCTTTTGAATAATGAATTGTGACGCCATTGTAAATCGATTAAAACATTCTATAAATTGGAGTGTAAGCCTTTAATGTTTAATTAATTAAATTAGTTAATAAACTAATATTATTTAAGTACTATAATCAACGTTAAAATATAAATTAAAGAAGAATACTTTGCGAACATAACAAGTGACCAACGAATGGTGTTTTTTTTAAATCTGGAAGGAAGGTGCCGCACTGCAATGGTTTATTTTTTGTATTATTCCAGTGTCGTTATAGGATAACAAATATTGTTATTTATATTCTCAATGGCTTATTCTGTATTTCCGTATTGGATGTTGGGTTAACATACGTCTGTTTTCTGGGAGGTGCGCGCGTGATGCCGCTTCACACGAGGGTACCGTGAAAAACGATTTATTATTTTATGGATGATCCCTGCACATATAAAATGATATGATCCATATTTTGTTCCGAACAAAAGTCACTATGGATTTTTATTATAAGAAAGCATGTACTTACCCACTGGTTCTTTTTAAGTGAACGGATACTTACACTCTCTGTGCCTATTTAAAAAAACACATAGTAACTACATCATTTATGTAAACAACTATTGCTAAATAAATTAAAATTGCCTACAGCTTTTATGTTTTGCACTATTTCAATTGTATAAAAGTAAAAGTAACCGGAATGCTTCCTTAAAAAGCAATGGCAATAATACATTTATTTTTTCCATAAACTTAATCGTTACGACAAACTCTATTACGTGCTAAAATATTTTACGCAATTTTTGTTACACCTTATATATAGTACTGGCGCAGTTTCAGTGGGATTTCACCCAAAACAGTTGCAAGTGCGAGTAGCCACCCCCTTGTTATCTCGCCCCTCCCCGGGTAATCGCTGCCTCAAATAATTTATGAAATACGACTTAATAACGTTTGTAATAAAGGCTAGAGCCGGGCCGTGAGGATAAAACACTTGACGTTTATATTGTTATCGATGGGAAGCTTAAATAACGGCGGGAAGATTTCGGTAAAGGGATTTATAAATTTGGAATCGAATATTCCGAGGAAATGTCATGACGTTCGATACAATAGTGTTTCTATAAAGCGAAGCGATACACAAATATGTATTTTAATATTTAAAATATGTTCAAAGATCCGAAATCTGTATACATCGTGTAATAAAACTAATTTTAATGATTTTATTGCGTTAATTTTATGTTTTTACGTTCTCGACGTTTCGGCTGCCTTACAACAACCATGGCCGCGGGAGTATCCTTAAATTTTTTTAAATTTCAATGTGTAGCATTCGCGTAAATATAAGAAATGAATATACAAGGTGTTTTTTAATATCACAAAACCGCGGATACCACAACTAATTTCTGATGTCACAATGTTATTACTATTCTTTTTTATGCATTATTGTAAAATTGACATGCATCAATAGATAGTCTAAAGATTGTTTTTTAATAGATGAACTGCCTGAATACAGTAAAAAAGACTCGTCTTTTTTAAATGGGCAATAAATTCTACACTTGAACACTCTGAACAAACAAATTTCTAGTTTTACGTTTATTTAATTACACACTGTATATATCTTTATATAATAAATAATGTGTATATAAATTTTCTTTTCATGGAACAAATCCCCAAATGTGCACACGCATCTAACTTTGAAAAGCTGCTCTCTCCTTCACAACTAATCAATTAAGCTCTTAAAATATTGAACACCTTCAGACGTTAAATATAGATTTTAGTTTACACAAGCAATCAATATAATATTATTATTTGAATAATTTAAAACTAACTATTTGTATAATTGGACTATATATTCCTCTAATAATAGAGAAAGCAAATGCTTAATAATCCAAAAAACTATTTTCAAACATGTAAACTCCGAGTGGCTCAGAACTAGCAGTATTATTAATAATTTTCGGAATACTTAATAAATATGTCTTATTAGAAATAAATTAATTAGAAAACGTTCCAAAACTCGGGTTTTACAAATTGATGCGTATATACTAATTCAATCTGCATTTGCAGGCTCCCGTAAGAGCCGATCGCTCGTCGATTTTGCCTGTCGATAATCGCACTCGGTCGTTACCAGCAGGTAATGCGGCCCAAAATCGTAATTCTCGGCAATAATTCGATTTTTCACTCGAGTGCGCGACTCGGCGTCCGCCAACCCGCGCCCTCCGAATATGTGAAACAATTTTCTCCTTATGAATAAAATTTTAAGGTGCGTATGCAAATTACCATTACGGAGGGCTGTCTCCTGTAATGGTGTCGTATGGGACGGTATTTTCTTTTCATATAGGCTACGTAAAAGCGACGTTTAATACTGTGCCCCGCAAGTCGTGTTTGTACTGAGTAATCGAGACTTTCTTAAGTGTATCATTTTTTCAGTGGCTGCCTTCTTTTTGATAAATAATACATAGCCTACTATTTCTAACTTTGAGAATACAAAAACGTTTTTTCGTTGTCTGCTGTAAGTATAATATGAACGATTTTTGCCAAAGCGATCTTTTTGAATGATGCTAGTATATAGTATTAAATATCTTAGGTAAAGTAAAGTAAGGTAAATTTATTTTAGTTTAGATATTTGACATGGTAGCTTAAGTTGCGGTTGAAAACTAAGCGGAAGCCTGTATTTTGCAAACCTGATTAGTTTATTTTATAGTTAAGCACATTATTATATGAAAAATAAATCGCACGTATTAAATAAAATAAAACATTATTAGTTAAAAGTATGATGAAACGTAAAACATTAGCAGTTCTTATGTAAATGAAATAATTATTAAAAGTTATAATAACATTGAAATAAAAATTATAAAATTAAATCTAAATACAATGAAATTGAAATTCAATGAAATAAAATAAAATAAATATATAAAAAAGCTTATGAACTTAATGTGTACCAGCTGTACACATAGTTGATAAGATAGTTGATAACTCGAGAGTTATTTAGAGCAGTACAGTTCTAAAATGATACCTACCTAATTGGAAATATCAGTCCACCTAGGAATATAATATATAGAGGTTCTAGGCTAGCGTGTTGCCTTATGGGCTGAATGTCCGTCGTATTAATGGACGGCCTGTTCCCAACTGTAGGACATAAAAAGGCCTAAGTAGATCCAATACTAGAAATCGTACCTAAGGCCTTTCGGGACTTTATTATACTACTATGTTATAACACACAGCTATGTTAGATAACAATTTGCACTAATTTAAACCGGTTTAATGTTAGTATTTCGAACTGCAACACAATCTGAATCAGAATATTTTTAATCATGTAAATCATTAAGTACAGTACTTATGAATCGTCAAAATATGAACAAAATGCTAAGCTACAAGTTTACCATCCGTTCGGAATGCCGTTCCCATGGAGAAGAACGGACAAGACACTCCATAGTTGCTCTTTTTAAAAAGATCTGTTACATTACAATAATTGAACCATTCATCTTTTTAACTCGTTTAAAAAACCATTCGAGGATTCGCAATTATGATGTGGAGCGTTCAAACAATATTATCTTAGGACTATTATAATTAAACTTTTAAATGAGTTAACCGCTAATAGAGATAAGTGCTTACGTAACGGAGCTCATCCCTGCTCATTAATGTATTGCAATGCATAATTTGTGTGTTTAAAATATTAATAGATCATTTTGCAAGTGTTTGAGGGATTAACATAAATATAAACGCAGATGTGTTTCTGGTTGGCAAATAGTAATCAACACATAACGTAGCACAGTATAAAACATGTTAGTTTATTTATTGTTTACTTTTATTTACGCGAATACTACGCTGAAATAAAACTTATTTTAAGGATTTTATCGCGAACCTTTGTAAGACCTCAAGACACAGTGAGCACTTCCTGCATAGATGGGTCCGTAACGACAACTAAATACGAGGGTACCCCAGTTCAAACTTTGACACTAGGACGTGAAACTCTTCAGTCTTCCCGTGAATATGGTTGGTGTAACACAGCCGAAACGCTACTATTTAACCGGTGGGTCGAATCAGAATATTTCGACAAGTATCCGAATCGATTGGATTAATAATTTTCTCGTTTCAACGACAATCTTTCAAAACCGTTCTTCATGACTAAATCCAAAATTCAATACGACCACGCAACCAAATGGTTCGATTCGAACACTCGTGTTTATATAGTACATTTCATGATGTAAGTTTTAAACAGGTACCTTCTAGGCAAGTATGCTACATCGTAGATCTCATCGTCACTTACCATCAGGTGTGATCGAGATCAAATACTTGCCTATATCGTAATAAAAAATAAAATTATAATAACCGAATCGGTTGATACAAGACTGGTCGTAAGAAGATAATTCGAG
Source organism: Pheosia tremula (assembly GCA_905333125.1). Lineage (NCBI taxonomy): Eukaryota > Metazoa > Arthropoda > Insecta > Lepidoptera > Notodontidae > Pheosia > Pheosia tremula. Next base: position 3,040,606 of record HG995404.1, on the reverse strand, counting down.
GGCAGTTAAAATACGTTGTATACTAGTATTGTTACACCTAATATATTGGTCATTTGACGACCACAGAACGAAAGAAGTGATAGTGTCTCTATTCTAAATCCTCTAGGAGGTCGTGATTCTAAATCTATATAAAGTGTGTAGAATAAGTCAGTGACCTAATCATTAGTTTTAGAATAAACTTAAAAACTGACGTGCCGACTGTTAAAGTCCGTGCTATGCACCATCACGCCTGTGAATTCGGCAGTCTCAGTCAGTCGGTCCATGGTATATAGCTATCTAGGCAGGCAAAAAATAATCAGGCCATCCGAAGTATGAAACATTCCATTTTCAAATACATTAGTAAGAATAGATTACTTTTCCTTCAAATAAATTGGTATTCGGCTGAAAATTCGTGGGTGTTAGCATTTATTCTATTTCGTCAACATTTATTCCCATTCTATTTACTTTGTTTGATTGTCAGGGAAAGTGGAAAGTTATTATCTTCGATCTCTCTGTATCTTTTTCTTGTGTTTATATATGGTAAGAATGACGAGAGAGCTGGCAGAAGAGCCACAATCTCACTGTCGTCAAAAAATAAACAGATATATTAAAATTACAATGTGTTTTAAAGTAGCTTGTAAATCTATGTATAATGTAGTTGTGTTAAATAACTTACACTTTAAATAATGTATGTACTCAGTCTGCTATATTTTATGCTCATGTGAGTTTTAGACTGATGTATATATACCATCACTCCAATCGTAAAAGAGAGGAAACTGGCAGGTTCGTGTTAAAGGCACTTCTGAAAACACACAGGGAAAATTAACTGTAGGTACATACTTAAGATTTAAGTACTTACATACATTATCAACATGAAATGTTTATTACTCATGCTAAATACATTTTCTGAATTTATTAATATTTTGGTACTATCTTGAATTATGAATATATATATAATTATACTATATGAATTTTGGTACCCATTCAATATTTTTCTAATAATATTCAGAAGCGCTCGAACTCCATAGATGTATATATTTACTCGTTAATAGTTTGTGTACTCTGAATGTGTGCGATTTGTTCAGCGATGGGTCCCGAAGCGATGTTTCATGTCAATATTTATCGCGTGCTTGCCTCCAGGTTCCATATTTTCTTCATTACTTATGCATAGAACGCAGATTGCCTGGAGTCTTCACTCCATAGCCTACACTCCTGCCATCGATATTCCGTCGGCGAGTGCACCGGGCCGTCGCTCTCTTCAGATATCTTTGTAATTACTATAACACAAGTAAAGGGAAATTGTGCCACGAGTAAGATGCATACTTTACTCAGTTAGGTTAATGTTTCTGTAAAAAAAAACTAATATTAGCCCTTTTTATGTCGCACTTTTGGGCACGGGCCTCCCTTGAATGTGAGCGGGATTAGGCCATAGCCCACCCACTATTCTGGCCTAGTGCGAGTTGGCAATCTTCACACGCCTTTCGAGGGGCTCTCTCAGACAGCTCTCCTACAGATTACCTCACGACATTTGTCTTCACCGTTTACCAAGTGATAATCATTGTTGAAATGAGATTCGAACATAATATCCGAGAGGTGCAAGCCGGGGTTTGAACCGACCACCCTCGTTACCGTTGCAAAAGTTCTACCAACTCGACTTTCACTCCTTTTGCATTTTTTTTCATATTGTTTCAGTGGTTACAGTAAAATCCTTCAGTCACTAAGTATACAGTTATAATCAAACCTCGATCTGAATATTCACATTCAGAAATTTTATCAACTTTTTTTACTGATACTTTTTTTTCAAAACAACAATTGAAAAAAATATATCTACTTATAGAAAACTACAATCGTTTCTGTAGTTTGTCAATGGAACAAAAAATCGGGTGAAGTAACCACCTATCGCGGGATTTTCTTTGATTTACTTCCAAAAAGGATCGAGAGAGTTATTTATAACGTATATATTTTATAAAAAGTCGGGAGTATGTACATGTCGTTCAGCCTCTTCAGCGATTGATTATTACTCTTTGCTAACTTAAGTATACTTAAATACGATTTATATAAAAAGTTTATCGTGATTTCGTTAAAAATACGCGATGCGTAAAAAGTACAGAAGTACGTTTGCGAACTTGCTAAGGAAATGAAGTGTATATATTTTCTCCTATACGAATTGAAATCAGGAGCAATATTATGACTCCTCGTTTATACCTGTTCAATATTCATAACAATAACAAGTCTTTAAGGGGAAGTTTTCATGTATTAGTAACAATATTGTTGTATTGGAAAATAAATTGTTATTAACCTATCACTCCGCGAATGCCCCGGCACGGACACCCGGTCCCAGTAATATCTATAATACAATCGCATCTAATAAGAACTTCTGATGTGGGTTCGATATCTATCGAGTGCCTGCTCTTATTAACATAATCATTTGCATGTGATGCTTAGATTACGATAGTACACTTGATAATCTTGTGAGGCAGGAATATTTTTGGAGAAAGCAATTTACGTTTTAAATTACCATTTGCAAAATTTTGCAAAATTACCATTTGCAAATGTAATAGAAATCTGCGGTTATATCCTCGCAAAAGCTATTTCAATCAACTACTAGTAGATTAATATGGTCTTGAGAACATAGGACGAAGAACCGATGGCCGATGGGACGGAAAGATTCTAGAATGGCGACCACGAGTCGGAAGAAGTAGTGTTAGACGATTAGAAAAAAATACGGTTAGGTTGTATGTATTGGTTTTTACCGTTACAAAAATCCTTAGATGGTTTACCCATCCAAGGTTGGTGCAGGTCGCTAGTTAGTGGGTTTATATGGCAAACCAAAGAAGCTTAAGAAATGTCAGCATTATACTACGTTGAAAATACATCCCTTCAGCAGTTAAACGAAGTTTTTCTTAATACCGAGTTCCGATACAATACAACGCAACTTTTTTCTTTTCAATTAAAATGTTTTCTGACGTAGAAATCTAATAATATTTTTAAACGACTTGCGAGTAATTTAGGAATTGGCATTTTGTAGGGCTCCATCAGAATGGAAACCCTATTACGGATACCCTTTGTCTGAGAGATTGGGTCAACGGATACGACTGAAATACATGACGTCATTAGCTAAGTATTCAATCGTTTGAATTTAATTTTTAATTGTTTACTCTTAGTAACTGTACTCATAAATCTTAAACAAAAAAAGAAGAAAATTGAAATAGGTACGCTGTTTTCGATTGATAACCTGCACTTAAATAACAGATGGATCATTGTAGTTCGATATTTTTAATTCAAATAATACGTACTGAACCCATGTCAAGAACCTATTTCTGATTTTAATGAATAATTAAAGAAGATAATAAAAATATGTTGTCACTAAATCTATGATCTTAATAATGCTATTGTATCACTAACGTGGTTTCTGTCGCAGTCTGCATATTGTGTTTGCGTCACGTCCTGTCGCTGAGTCCACAGTAAGGATAAAAAAAGTTATCGATTTCCGGCAACAATACAGGATTATCCAGCGATTTTCACACAAAAAGGAAACATTGATGAATTCCTTCCATTGTTTACGACATGCCTCCATCCACATTTTTTGTTGTTAGTCCACGGACCAATTAGACGCTCCCATACGCCACACTTACGAGATTTATTATTAGTCCACACAGAATATATGGTTTGTTCATACATATAAACCGCTGTATGTACTTAATATATCTTACGTAACAAATTAACTACGCAGGTAAGTTTTAATTAATTTAATTAAAAGTTCACATTGCGTTGTTCATAATAAAGAATACATTTTTCAGCAACATTTAAATGTTCAGATTGGATTCATTTATTGGTAGAACGTAGGTTCGATTAATATTTATTTAATCAATGGAAAGCCTTTTAGCCAGGAAAGAGAAAAAAAATGGCGAACGGCAAATAAAATCGTTTCTAACGTTAAAAAATGCTTTTATATTTTGATCAATTGTTCTGTTGGCAGTTTAAAATGGCTGCCCGTCGGTTGTGCGTCGTCGTGTGATATTGGGATAATATTTCAAAGCGATTCGGAATTTTCCAAAAGTTGTCGTCGTTGGTAACAAACTTTTCTTACAGAGCTTGTTAACGTTTAAAATAATAACGAACGTTATAAATAACGACACTGAACATAATCAACGGGAAATTAAAGTAAATACATCATATTATTTTAGGCAATAAATAAAGTACGTATAACCTAGGTATCAAGTATTCATTTTGTTATCATTCTGTAAGTAAAAAGATAAATTTATGCTTTTGTATTACGTTGTAGTGATCTCACCAACCTTTGTTCAAGATACACAGATGGCGTTGACGATTCTCCAAACAAGACTTGAAACGCGGTATGATAGTTTTCGGAGCTCGTTACACACAAGACCCCGACTACAACCGCCCGGACATGGCGGTCGCCCCGCCATGCACCAGGCCGCTTTGTTTACATACCGCGTATGAAAAAAAAAATAGTATATACAAATTGCTATCAGAGATACCTAATTAAAATATTGTATAAGTTCATTAATATTTCACGTGGTTATCACGAGCCAATGGGTCTGACACCTTTACTGCATAGTATAAAAAACAATTATTTTCCTGTAAAAAAATATACAAATTGATATGAAATCTTTCCGCGAGCTTTTGTCTCTTAATAATGAATTTAACAAAGCAAATCCCTTCGTGAAAGTGCCACTTTAGGTTAATTTAAGCCCGGCTAAATATAAAATTGGTAATTTTTTGGATTGAGTCGCACATATCAGATTTATCTCGCTTTAAAAATTGCGATTTCTCAGTAATATTTATTTTCTGCTCTAAGGAAACTGTAACTCTACCCGAGAGTTTGTTGACTTAAAACGCGCTGGGGATGAGGAATGGAGAATTTATCTCGGCCGCCCATTAGTTGGACATTTATATTTTTTCTTGGCTAGTCCCCCGTGAAAATGTCTCCGCCGCTAATTTAGCGCTGATTACTTTTGTTCATGTCAGGGCCAATCATTATGATAATTAATTTGTTAAAACTGTGTGCACGCGTTGGTGGCGGTGCCTACTTCTACTCATAGGATCTTGGATCAATCAATCATCAATAGTCGTTACCTATACGTATAATACTAATAGGTACTAATATAGAAGATCATCATCACGCTTGCAATCGCTTAGTACCATGCAGAGGTACACTGATGTGCACAAACATTTCACGGATGGTATTTGGCATATTCTTGTCCACCATTCTGTTCGGGATAGTGAACATCACATGTCTGTCGCAACACATACCTACAAGTTTTTTAATGATGTTCCCGTGCTCCTACACTGTATAGCCAATGATACCTAATCATTATTTATTGAGATTCGCATTTATGAAATTCGAAAATCTCAGAGTTGCATAGCAGTGGTTGAACCTGCACACCTTGTTGCTAATGAAAGCGTTCGACTGACTTAGATATCCCTGCATTATTTAATGTATATTCATCCAACATCTGAAAGAAGTCCACCGCTGGGCATAAGTTTAACTTACTTATTTAACAGTTATGATTTAATCATGAACATGTATCATAGCTTGGTGAAACAAGGCTTCGGGCTATTAGTGTGCCGACGTGTACCGTCCCAAGGCATCGTTAAGAGGTACTGCTTTAGGATAAAAAGTTGGGAATATGCGGTGTTGTAAACGTTCATTGTTGGTTGTATCCGGAGGCTTCATAACTCGCGGGTTGGGACCCTCAAGGTATAATCTTGTTTACAAACGTGCCGCGGGAAGATACAACGTATAGACATAGGCCATAATATGTTAATTTGGCCCACCATTGCTGCCTCGCCGACCCCATATTGAATATTTCGTTTTTACTGTATAATTTTAACGAAATGAAAGAGCCAAACATTTAATTTTAACTTATGAATCTGGGAAAAGGGATTTTCTTGTAAACAAACACCGATAAAACTTGGACAAAATAGCCATTTGGCTGTCACTTTGTAATTTTCTTGTTTTTTGCAACGATGACGTCCCATGACAATATTTGTGGAATTCGCTGCGTGGGTACATTTATACGCATAAGCTGTCATGTGTAGTGTTTTGACTATGTCGATAGCGAGAAAGTTCTGACACGCCACTTCTCCGCTTCACGGAATGTCCAGCTGAGCTGAGCGGAACAAGAGCGCTGATTGACCGAGTAAATTAACAACTTCGTTAGCAACGCTGATCTCACAGTCAATATTTTCTTGCTAATCCCATAGATTGTGTAGTAAACTTTACGGGACGTTAAGGGTTTTTATGGATGCTGCAGAAACTGATGAAAATTGAAGTTTCTTGTTCGGGGGAAAATTTAGCGCATCGTGTAGCTCTGGTGTCTTAACTTGCAATTTTCCAAATTGATTCTGACTTGATGCGTTTTGAGTTGAGAATTTAGGTCTTAGTAGTAACATCTGGGAACCTCCTCCCGTGACCATGGTTGCTGTAAAGCAGCCGAAACGTCGGGAACGTAATAATTTGTTATAAACGCGATAAAATCCGAAAAAATGGTTTTCTTTCAATGTGTAGTATTCGCGTAAATATAAGAAACTAATTTTTTTTCTAGGTAACTACCTATTTTACTGACTCCATGAGATATGTATGGGTATCTCTGACAGATTCGTTTTGTTCGAAATGACTTGTCATTGTTCTGATGACTTATAATATAAGCTATTGTTCAGGTACAACATTAATAGGCTATTACTTGGTGTCATTATTTTCATAGAGCAGTCAGATCGGCCCCGAGACTATTCCATCTGACGCTTGATGTATGAGAGCAATACATTTCTTGAATATATACTTACATCCTTACATTTATGGTATAGACAATATTAAGGCCTCCTTATATTTACGTATATTCCTTTTAGGTTAAGTCACTTTTAACTTTAGAATACCTACTACCTATTTAAAATTATTTACGTGGCATGGGATTACGAACATTTTGAAGAAAATAAATATGGAAATCGTGTAAATTAATGTTCTTAGTTGAGAACAAAAACATTTATATTCCTTGTCTTTAAATGAAACATTATATTCATACTTAAAGATAAATAGAACAATTGCTACATCATAACCCAGTTATCCAAATTGTAAAACGCAAAAATAAAATAAATGATTCCTCTAATGTAATGAAATTAAAAGCAAAACAAACAAAAGTGGTTGGTTATAGGGCTGGAAATTTAATTGCCGGCTGTATTTTAGTTTTTTTTGGGTGTGCCTTACGAATTATAACAACATTCTAAACGAAAAATAACCTCTTTTAAAAATAAAATTCGTATTTTAACCACAGCGAGTTTGGCAACGACATTAAATTTTCATAGTTATTATGCGGATAGCGTGGGTTATCTGTTAGTCATGTGATTGTTAAAAAAATACAATTGATTTTTATAAATTATAAAACCGAATTTTCTTTAGACAGGAAAACATATAATTTCTATAAAAACCACACATAGCCAACATCTAAAAAAATTAATACGTTCTGATAGCGTATATACTACGTACACATACATCTATTACTGTAAGTACTGATTATGTACAGATGATTACAGGATAAGCCTTACTATAGAAATAATACAGCTTATGGTGGAAGCGCTAGGTCGGGGCGCGAAATTCAAATATCGAACGTCTTTAATTTTTTTCGAAACATTTAAATCTTTACGATGTAATTTAGTTTTTTTGTGACACTGGCATTTAACATTAGATGCCTCGATGTTTGCTTTGACCTAAATCGATACTATACTCCAAATTTTCTGAAAACCGCTATTTTTACTAACTTTGGAGTGTTTAAAGTTTACGTAAAATTATAAAAAAACTAACTTTTAGAAATACTGACTTTCTATCAGACAGAAATAGCGTGTATGAATATACCTTTCAAATTCATTGTATTGCATCATCTGTGTGTTCTATTTAAATCGTGTTAAACCATTTTATTTCGCTCGCATCACTTTTCTCATGACGGCCGTTGACAGTTATTAAAACAACATCTCCGACGTCACATAAATCAGCGTATTGCATATATAATCAAATTTATTATCATTACCTCGTGGTTTCATGTGAATACTTTTATTGTGTGAATTATTATTATATTGTTGAAGCACCAATGCGTTTGATTAAATCGCAACGGGATAGCTGTAGCTGTGCGGGGAGAATATATTGTAACCTAGATAAAGATAATTAATGTTCAATATAATACTGGCATTGGTTTAAACGTTAATGCTTTTTCGTTTTTTATAAACAAACGAAGCTCAGACGGTATCGTGGTTAGTTTGGTATTTCTAGGCAGATTCTTCTGCAATACCCCGATCAGATCAGATCATACATATATAACAAATTAATTTGTAATTTGTTTCCGCCCCGTGTATCATACTAATAATAAAATATACAATAATTATTAAAACATGGGAAAAAATGACAACAAGAAATATAATAAAAAAGCATTTTTCGCTCGTTCACCGGGACAGCTAGTAAATAATAAAAGGCTTTGCATAATGTAGGTATATGAGCTACTGATTGACTTTACAAGGCTAATCACATGCAATACAAAAACATTTTCAACAGAAGAAAAAGCCGTCTTTATCAGTTTATGACACAAAATATACTTATAATAATACCAAATGTTATTGAATGCCTTTTTTCCATAGGTATCGTAACTGAAAGCAAGCAAGTGTTATGACGTATGAATAGGTACCATCAGAGCCCTAGGCTGTTTGCTTTTTTATGTCATGATTTTATACAAAGTCCTGCTAAAACTAAGTCAACGTGATGGCACGTTCTAAACAACACACCCATAAAATTTGTACTCTAGCACGGAACCCGAGCTGACTCATCTCGCGAAGCATAAGATATTATGAGACGTACGTAATCATCTTTCCGCTTCAAAGTACATCCCGCAGCTGAAATTTAGCCACTGCGGTATCTTGACACTGTTATTTTATAAAAGCAAAAATGTTTTCATAAAAACAAAGATACCCACTATTTATCGCTTCAAAGAATTAAGGCGGGTTAATATTCTAAGAATTGCTCACTCCGTTATCTGAGACAAGAGAAATACAAGCAATTTTTATAATTTACTTGGTTACTCAGTTCAGTTGACATTTTGTATTTGCGCCGTCTTCTGTTTATTATAGTATAATAAAATGCTAAATTGCCGTAAAAACTCATTTAGGTCTATTTCAGCGCTTACAGTGATGTCATTTGGTTAATCTAACTGAACAATTGTCTTGAATGTTGGGCTTATATAACAACACTCTTAGGTAGTACTTGAGGCTAAGTATATTATCAAGTTTTTGTGGAGAAGTGAACATAACATGAGTCTTATTTATTTGTACAACGAGGCAATTGAAGCGCCCGTGAGCGGTCATAAAGAGCTGCCGAAGCATCAATCGACGCGACTGCAGCTATCAGACTTATAGCTGCTGTATAATCATTCAGTCAGCTCTCACGAGAGTCGAGCACCGCAAAAGGGCGCTCCATAGAGCCACACTCGAATTTTGATTACGTAAAATAGGTATAGGCTTGATATGAGAAGTTGTACAAGAAAAGTACTTACATTCAATTTGTTTCAAGTTCAATACAGAAATATAGGTACATATTTTTTCACCTAATCTAAATTGGTTGGAATGTGTCTATCTTTTACATTCAAATTCGAGTTTTATTTCCATGATGCGACGTAATTATTTATCTTTGGCTGAAGGGCTAGTACATATGTCTGGAGCATAGCTTTATATGGGTGTGAGACGTGGACTATTACACAAAGAGACAGAGAAATATTAGAGGCATTTGAGATGTGGTGTTGGAGGAGAATGGAAAAGATCAGTTGGACAGAAAAAGTAACTAATGAGGATGTAATGAAGAGAGTGCAAGAAAGATGATCATTAATGGAAACCATACGGAATAGAAGGGGGAAGATGATAGGCCATCTCATACGACATGATACCCTTATAAAGAACATAATAGAGGGAAAGATCAAAGGCAAGCGTGGACGAGGAAGACCAAGAATAAACTACATGAGTCAGATAAAGGAAAGGATGGGTGTCATGTCGTATAGGGAGGTCAAAGAAGCTGCTCTAGATAGAGACAGGTGGAAAGAGCTTCATCATCTACACCGACAAGGGTCGAGCCCTTAAATTAGAAGAGAGAGAGTGAAGGGCTAGCACGCAGGTTAAGACAAAATCTAATAGTCGCACCTAGTCGCTCTCCCCCTTTCGTAGTTCATACGAGTGATAGAGACAAAATTGATTTATCTCAAATTTTGTCTTGCCACAGCCGGCTGTGCTACTACACTACTATGTGGTTTGCCTCTTGACATTTCACAGACGTGTCTTTGCCCTAACGAACATAGTAGCACATCATCAAGCACACAACAACGGGATTAACGATTTAACTGGGCCTCTCGTCAGACTGGGGCCGGGCAAACAGTTGCTCGGCCAAACAATGCGTGTAGTAATTGAAATGTGTTCCGACCGTGGCCGTCGCGTCGCCGCCCCGTCGCCGTCGCTTTAAACAATAATCCCATTACGATTTTTATAATCCGATGGTAATTTGGAGACAATGGGCTTATGGCTGAGTTGTTTTCACTTAACTTCTTTGTTTGGTCATCGGTGTACGTGTGTTCGTTTGCGTATATGGAGCTGCTACATATTATCTCAGTTAAGTCATTTTATATACTTACTAGCTGTTGCCCGCGACTTCGTCCGCGTGGTATTTAACAAAGACAACCGTTGACAACAGCCTGCTCGCCCATTCTGAGCCCGCGGGACGCATTGCAGGTTGTTGCTATCAAACTTAGTCAGGCGCTGCGCTGCAACATTGGTTTAAATTTTTTTTCGTGAGATCCTATTTATTTTCTAAAATAAAAGTAGCCTAAGTTACTCCTTGTTACATCAGCTATCTGCCAGTGAAAGTCCCGTCAAAATCGGTCCAGCCATTTCAGATATTAGCCGGAACAAACAGACAGACAGACAGACAGACAGACAGACAGACAGACAGACAGACAGACAGACAGACTGACAGACAGACGGACAGACAGACAGACTTTCACTGTCAGATAGCTGATGTAACAAGGAGTAACTTAGGCTACTTTTATTTTAGAAAAAAAAATAGGATCTCTCGAAAAAAAATTAAAACCAATGTTGCAGCGCTGCGCCTGATTAAAGTTTGATAGCAACAATCTGCAATGCGTCCCGCGGGATCAGAACGCGAGCAGGCTGTTTCCAACGGCTGAGTCTTTGTTAAATACCACGCGGACGAAGTCGCGGGCAACAGCTAGTTTTATTTATATGTATAGATAATATTTTGTTTTGCCTTACACTATAATAATTATATCGCTAGATGAACACACCAACTATACAGTCACACAAAGCAACGCTTGTTTTATGGGTACCGCACAATAGACTGAATGCGAACTCAGTATATAATACTTATATAGCTATTAAACATCCATGACACGGGTACAAACATTAATGGTCATCACACAAAGCATGCCCTACAAGGATTCGAATGCGGGATCCTCGGTGCAGAAAGCAGGATCACTAACAACTGCGCTTATCAGGTCGTCAAGAATATCTAGTAGTTTGTTATCCATCTAAATTAAGCGACGTCAAACTGTAAGCCGTATTCTCAGATTATTAAGCAGATATATTAGCGGATTATACGAATTAACTTCTTCTAAGAAAAAGGCGTTATCATTTTTTATACTGTTTTGTTCAAGAGGTCCATGCTTAGGATTAAAAAAAAATATATACATCTTTTTGATAATAAAATGTTAATAATTTCATAATAATCTCGGTACTTAGGTCACAGTTAAAAGTATCTCGAATGAATTTATGAGTTGGAGCTATCTGAGAACCGCGCTGAAACTTTTTAGCCGAGGACAAACTTATAATATCAGGCTTGACTTTCAAATACATTTCAAGTTTAAAAACCTAGTTGGTAAACATTTCGCCATCTTGTTAGTCTGCACAAGGTATAAATATTTTTATCACAGCTTATTAAAAGTTAGTAATTGTCACATTTGAACTAATAAGTGTGTAGTTTGGGCGTTATGACGGGTCTTGCGGACGGTAAAAAAGATAGAAAGATAACCTTTATAGCAGAGACTGGCTTCACAAAGAGCATCAGATTGTTACCAGCTACTTACAGGGTTATTTTATTATGGCATGCTGGTTGCGACTGTACCGATGGAAAATTATTATGACATGACAAATTGGTCGATTTAAAATACTGTCATAAAGACAAGTCCGTTAAGTTCTTTTGCTAAATCTTCTTTGTCGAGATCGCAATTTGATCCGGATGTAGGAAGAGTTACTTAAAATTTGAAATGAGACTATTTTGACCACATTTAGTGACCATTTGTAATTCATCTTCTTCTTTCTTTACGAATAAAAAAGTTATCGCCCACAAATTTGTGGTTATTTCACCAGTGTCAGGTATTTACTTGGGATAACGAATGTAATAAATACAGAACATATTAAAAAAATCGCATGATGATATGTAAAGAAGAAATGACCCTCCGATGTAATTTGGTTTGGATTGTTTAATTCAATAATCACGTATATATCAATGCAGAATGTCACAACTGTGTTAGGGTAATTGTCTAGTTGAACTCTACATGCAATAGCCAGATTAGATCGCATCACCCAATTTCACACTGTCAAAGCGTGCGCCCGTTGTCCGCGGCCCATAAACCTGGCACCAGTCCATAAAACTTGCAAAAAAACTAGCGAACAAATAAATGTCCGCCGTCTGTTTTGTCAAATCTGCGCAGTACGTGCGCTCTATGCCGATGCCCCGAGAGCGCCGCGCGAACTGATTTTATAGCATCGTAAAATCTCGTGAAACGCGCCCTTAAATCACAGAGCTGCGTCGTATTTCATCGTTTTGGTTGTCAATGTTTATTTTATATCATATTTTACAGATCCCTCCAGTATAAATCACGTTCGGATTGATATACATTAAGGTCACGTACTTTTGGCAGAACGCTTAGTTTGGAGGGGGCGCCACCCGCGGCGGCGCGGGCGCGGTGACAAGTGGCCGCTACAGACTGTGATATATCGTGTATTGTTTCGTTGGAACGACGATAAGTGGAAAATATTGCGCGAGATGCAGCGTTTTCAACACGGCCCTTAGTATGCGCTTTTAACGTATCTATCAAAACACCGATCGATTGTTTTCTTTACCTGTATATTTTCACGTTTGCGCTGAAGGCACTGCATTGAAATTTAGAAAGCTTCGATGTAACGACGGGTATTTTATGTTTTCACAACTCTTACTAAGCCAGATGACAAACATCATAAGTCCTGTACTAACTGACCGCGCAGTCTGACTAAGCTTTTTTGCCTTGGTTTTTAAGAAGTTAGGGTATTACAAAATAGGTACGTACCTACATAAAAAATCATGAGTATTTTGTCATAAATTGTTGTTTAGTTGACAAAGTGGTTTTCGAAGCGTTGTAAAATGAGGTTAAGTGGTCAAGTGCGTACCTCATTCGAACAAGGGCTCTGTGAAAAGGCCCTTAATGTGACGTAATCTTGCCAGAGATTGGCCACTTTGAGCTCGGACCGATGGCTATTCATTGCCTTCCATCCCGATTCATGGAGCTGTCGGGTGCAATAAAGACTAATCTGCGATAACATTTTTTAATTTGTCACTTTCAGGAACACTGGCATGGTGTCCTGGCTGGAAAGGAGAATATTTAACATTTACTACAAAAATAACTGCTTCATTAACATTACTTTGAAATGTTGTATATTGATATTTTATATTAATAGTGATATGAAATTGAATAGATAGTTCACGAAACTGTATGATAACAACAAAGAATAACACCCATATTTATAAAACATATCTGGCTATTTACAATGATATTTAAAAACATTTGTCTTCAGAAAATTGCTTTGTAATACCATTGGAAATCGATCGAATACTCTATGTAACTTTGGGGATGAGGCTGATGGCTACGAAATGGTTACAACAATTTCAGAGTACAGCGGTTAGAGCTGAAAGCAATTTCTTTTGGAAACAGTTTTAAAAACAAAACCAAAGCGGAGTAAACTCCACCTAATTGATATTCTGACTAGGGTAGAAACAAAAGCTTTATCGTGTTATATCGTGATGGTGTTAAACAATATGGAACCAAAATTGAATATCTCATCCACTTTGTCCCTATCTACTACTAAACTACAAGAGCTTAATAGAAAACAAGCCTATAATATCATACCTATCAATTTGGGATAGATGGAATTCCTAGCATACACCTAGAATTTAGGAATATTACAAATTATCAAAAAATTGTGTAAACACTTCGGCAGTATTTGCGGACAATGTGTCCGTAAGAGATATAAACGGTTTGAACTCGTTTGTGGTTATCTAAACAGCGTCTAAAGGCCTTAACCTTGTTTTATTACTATGGAGCTTACACCTAAATAGTGACTAATGGTGATTTTGCAATAAAGAAAAGAACAAAATAGAGCATGCCTTATAGCGTAGCTCTATTTTTTTGAAACATGTTCAACATTTCTTTATCATTTTGTAATAAGACCGTTAGAGCCTGGTTCGAAATTTGCTGATAATCTCACAACAAATTGAAAGGTAGTAAATTGTAATGAATAAGTTATGGATAGGGTTAATTATGAAAGAGGCCCTAAGGATTGTATTATAGGCATGGAGTAGATACGTTACTTAGTTTAGAGTAGGCTAGATTTCTGTTTCCTTATACCAACCACATAATTGAATAACCATAATTGAAATAACTAAACAGACTGCGGACGTTTCAACCGAGCCTATCTCATTTAGAATCATTATTATCAGCTGTCCACAAACCAAAACAGAAACAATTTAGAAATATAACTTTCTTTTGTTTAGTCACAATACAATTGTATCTTTATGTTGATTAAGTTGCTAGCTGTGTGCGCCAGCATCGCGCGAGTGCAAATAGTATCTAAATACACTATTGCTCAAATTATTTATTATATGCAGTAATGCATACAGAGAAAATAACTTCAATATTTACAAACTAAAGATATAGAGGAAATGACATTATTATACAAAACTAATATATATAAAAATGTGTACAAAATTTGGCCCATGCGGTAGCGTGCCCAAGATGCTGGCCGCATTTCCTCGCTGAATAGCCAAAGGTACTCGCTGAGCGAAATGCCCAGCCCTTGGGTCGCTGGTAAACTATTAAATTTATAGAATATGAACTTGGCATATTTATATCACCAAATTGTCATCCTGTACTTTTACGGGCGTTTGTTTAACAATCACCGAACGACCCTCAATATACTTATCCGTCATCGTTAACAACGTAAACTAGAGCGAGCGTCGTGTTCGTCGGAAACAAAGCAATGCGTTGAAAGGATCAGCCTCGTCGAGTACCGGAACTATTGAATAAACAAGCGGCCGGCCATCCGTCACCGTCGCTTGGGACATCACGATGTTACGTTGCATTGCAGATAAATAGCAGCAGTTAAATAACGACTATCTGACGGGTAGCTGTCGGATTGACGTTTGAAGAGTTAAAGAGAAATGGCAATACGACTTAGTCGACTCGTACCACTATTAAGTGGAACCACGATTCTAGTTTACCAATGAATTTCGTTATTTTTCTTTGGTTGACTCAGACCGTTAATTAGAAGCCAAAAATCGATTGCTTCAATCTCATTTAGTACAGTTAGGTTCGTCAAAATTATGGTATTTACTATAGTATTCATCCATTTATTTTCGTATATTATCCCAGCAGTTAGAAGAAGACAGTCAGAGTTGCCTATAGCTATACTCTACTATAGCTTTTTATAATATGGGTAGAGCGTGCAATTTTTTTTACAAAATAATGTTTTATCGCGATATGAGCTAGTTATTAGTTAGTTTTGGATATCAATCTAGACCATAAGCAATTTAATATACTTAATTTAATTGATGTTATTTGTTGAGTTGCCAAATAAGTAAATATATAAAGGCCGTGGAGAGCAGTAAATCTCTGCTTACCCCCTTGAGAAATATCAGCGTGATGGTGATAGTGGTACTAAATAAAACATTGCAAAGTAGTATGTCTAACACTCAGGCAGATTTCACAAATCAATCGATAATCATTTTTGAGTTGGTTGATCGGACAGTCATACTCTATTCGATAAGTACAAGTTTTGGAGTACCTTGTTCGGTAGGTACTTAAGTTAGCTACTTAAAGTTGTCTGTAGGAGATCATAGCTTTCGATAAGACCGTATACTGTACCTATTACTTAGTATTAATATAGTATTCGTAAAATAATTGCTAAAATCGATGTGCTATAGAGACTTATCTCTCTACCAACATACATATTTATCTATACGTGATTGAATCGACGAATAAAATCAGCATTGTTGATAAAACAATGCAGCAAACCGATAAATGTTTGTCCCGAGACTCAAAGGCGTGTGGAATGAATAACTATGATACGAGTGGAATGAGTAACGGGAACTTTTGGGGTCGAGTCACCTTCGTCCGTAGGAGAATTAAGTACCCTCGAGATACCCTACACGTGACTCTAGGTGGTGCCAACCAGGTGACAACTCTACTGGTGGTAGGCTTCGGCCGTGGTTAGTCACCACCCACTGAACAAAGCCATGTCGCCAAGCGGCCTAGCTGTGTTCCGGCATGATGTTCGGTGTTGCCATTCATGGATGGAGGGTCAGATCAGTTGCGCTGCATGTGCCTAGTGAATGTAGCGTCTCCATCTACTGCCGCCTTCCTACCTAGGCGAGTATGCTCCATCGTAGATCTCATCGTCACTCACCATCAGGTGAGATCGTGTTCAAATACCTGCCTATAATGTATAAAAAAAAAACAGAAAAAAAGGACGCACATTCGCGAAATGAACAACAGCGAACGGTAGCGCGCCAAAGTTGATCTTTAATAAGTGGCAATACATTGTACGTCTATGGGTTATGAACAGCGCGCGTTCAAACGTTATTGCGTTCGACAAATGTGCTCTCGCAGCGAGCGACATTCATTTTGTGCGGTTTCATATTGTCGTCGGCGCGACGCAATCGGGGGCCGCGTGTAAGCAATACAAACGCAATTTATACGCACAATTCGATGGAATAATACTGTAGACTAACTATACTATTACGCCAGAGTGCTAACAATTCGATCTCTTTTTAGTGGGTTCAGCCTTTTTTAGGTGTCTTTTTAATGTTGATTTCAAGCTATCAAAGCCTCGTAATAATAGTGCCTACTTTTGGATGGCATTGCTGGGGTTTCATTTTCGGTATGTTCCTGACTGGCAATATTTTATTCCCAACTTTATTACTGGAAGATTATCGACTAATGTATCGATGAGCCCATTACAAAAGTGTTTCATTTTTTATAATTATTACTAAGCGCATTGATTCGTGACATCGTTGTCAGATAAAGTATACATTCGGTAATATTAATTATTTAATGGAATATGGACAATTAATCTGAATCTCTTATTGAACATCATGGTACCGACTTAAGTTTTTCTCCTGATTCAATGGACTAAGGGAAACATATTTTTTCTATTTAAATCAAGCTTCTTATTGGAAAATATTCTACTGAGGCCTGTTTCGTCATCTAATAAAATCTATCCAGAACTTATTCAACAGATTTTTACGTGCCATCTGTCAGACATGTTAAGGACAAGATTTATTAGCAAACGGTGGAACAGGCTCTCGGGCAATTACTTTTTATCTACCTAAACTACTGTCTCATTATCACCGCGTCACGTTATGCGACCGGCGAGTAATCCACTTAGGATTAGCCATAAACAAGAAGGGCCATTGTCGCGTCGCGGCCGATCTGTTAGCGTCTAAGTGTTACTGATAAAGGGCGGCGATGGTATTGTTCGCGAGGGCATTAGGCTTTAATCCGGTCCCGCGAGCCAGCTCGTTAGCCTGATTGTTCGTCGCAGGCAGATGGCCGCTGTAATCCGAGCCGGCCCTCCCCGCGAGCCGGAGGGAGCCTCCGCGAAATATAGCCTCTTTGTGTACGTTGCATCTGCAGGTAAATTGCGAGCCGAAATTGGACCGTACGTTAGTACGTGCCCCGTTCTGAATGCACCCGGTATGAATTTTATTATACTTGAAAACTTATTGTTAAAAGGCCAGCTGAGTGGTGCATTGTGTACGTTGCTGTTTGTTTGTTAAGATTTGCATGTACTAGGTGTGTTATGGAACATGCGCTATAGATACCAAACGTATAGAACGTAAACGTAAGTATGTTAATTAATAAATCAGTCAATACAAGACCAAAAAAAATATACAAAATTCAGTTCGTTTCACTATCAATCCTCAAGTCGCTCCTACATATTGTCTAATAAATATCTATATAAGTACATAATATTGCTTGTATCTCATAATAAAACAAAATTTATGAATAATAAAACGCAACGAGCAAACAATACGCCATTAATTCATATAATTCAGAGTAAAAAAAAAACAATAGTAATGTGTTACTTCCTTCGCTCCCATTAGAAAGTCTTTAAGCAATCAAATGTAACGTGTAAACTGCTGCATACCGCATCGTCGCTTAGTTGGTATTACAGTCTAAGAGTTAGAAGACATTATGAATAATATTATGACGATATACTCAAAGCAAATATAAATCGAATGGAGAAATAATAACCTAACTGAGTATCATCTATTCACGATTGCTAAAGTTACCTAGGAACTTTCACTCTGATTACTCGATATACACGATAACTAAAGTACCTACAGTGGAATTTTAGTGCCTATTACAAACTTACATATGGTACTTTTGCTTTTCGAATGACTTTGTAAATTCTTAGTAGGTACTTAAGGTTATTTATCCTACTAATATTATAAATGTGAAAGTTTGGATGGATGGATGTTTGTTACTCAATCACGCCATAACGGCTGAACGGATCTGGATGAAATTTGGCACAGAGATAGATTATAGTCTGGAATAGCACATTGGTTACTTTTATCCCGGTAAAATTTAAACGCGAGTAACACCGCGGGGCGCAGCTAGTACCCTAATAAATAAGTGCATTTATTTATCAGTACTTGTATAACCAGTAAAATACTCAATTATGATTTTGAATATAACAATATAAGATTATGAAATACTGGCAAGCTCTGCGACTATAGAATGGTTACTTTGTTGACCAGTACGGTAAACATGGAGTGCGCTATTTAATCTCCCCACTGAGTCAAGAATGGAGTGTACCCGACAAGTTTGCCGAGAAGTCTAATTGATAGGTTGTTGTATAAGATGTTTGTGGGTGCGTTTGCTTAATCACAAATTTTTGTAGTCAATTTGTATTTGGACAGTAATTGATAAATTTTTGGTGCGTGTAAGATATTAATACTATCGCCAGACGAACACACCAACTACGAGTATGGTCCCACACTAAGAAAGCAATGTATTATGGGTACTGGGGGTGAACCTAGTATATAATACTTATATAGATATTAAACATCCATGACTCGAGTTGTGCTTATCACATAAAAAAGTTTGTCACTACCAGGATTCGAACCAGGGACCCTCAGCACAGAAAGCTAATCAGGTCGTCAATATTAATTCGTAACGTGTAACGGTTTTTAGATGGAATACTCTACGGTTGGAATCTATTGAGGCTGTGCGTATACTGAGCTGCCTAGGCATGTTACGCGCACGCGTCCACCAATAGCATTGCTTCATTTAATTACCATAAGTTGAATAGCGGGCGGCGATCTATTTATTTTTAAAATTACAGACCATGTGCGATACGCTCGGTCAGCGAGTGAATTTTACGCGCAGGCCCATCATGTAGTACTCTATCAATGAAATGCGTAGACATAACATCTACTCATCTATGGTTTGATGAGGACAATAACTATTCAGGCCAGCTAAAACGGACCTAGGCACTTTGCATTACTCAAGTTAATGGGCGAACAAAACAAAAGACGACTAGGTCCTGGTCAGAAACTCTGAAGCCAAAAGCGTAACAGCCCAAAGATATGTTCTACGATCTATGAAACCTCGACTATGCTAACAAAGTGAATACTGATTGAGACATGTCTACGTTCACCGGTACCGGCTGCTTTGTGGTCCTCGACCAGTCTAATCCCGCATACAGGTACACGACTATTAGGTTGGGAAGGGGGACCTCCCGTAATTGGAAGGTAAATAATTTTTACAGGAAGGTTTTGACAACATTAAATAACGATCAAGTAAACGAATGTTTTTGATCATTTCCTGCAGCGCCCCTATTCGGAGCTGTTGAAAGTGTAAAAGCATTGAAATACTCGATTGTAATAAAAATACGTTCAAATGCCAATGTCCCTGGTATGATTACGTATTACTTAGAGCATAAAAATTACAACATATACTTAAAGGCTGAGTATTATCTATACACAAAGAAAACTGCTTTGAGACATTAAAATCGTTGCGCATTCATACTGTGTAAGAAACAAATAGGTAGCTATCGTATTCCAGCTTTCATTTTTACGCTTGAAGCAGTCATCTTTCTTTATACTACTCGTTGCGATACTGCAACAATCTAACTTAAGTATACGTATACTGTAGATATTAACCATTCAAAGTGATAGCAGATTAAGCCGAGCTTTGCCCTCACTGAACTGCTTTGTGCCATCAGCCGGCTAGTCACCGCATGCTCGGTTAGAAGCGCCTGTCGCATCGTTCACCATGATGCTCAAATGTAGGTACGTCCTCAGTCATTAACAATATTAGCTCAGGATGAAGGTGTATTATTCTCTTGACAGCTATTACTTACCAGTGCATAGAGTAATTCCAGGATTCATGCCCCAGTGGGATAAGTGCCACGATTTTGAGTACACTATTTTATAAATATCATACAAATAAATTGTATTGCAAAATGGGAGCGCCAGGGATACGCTAGCCGTGGCCGAAATTTCACGTGTTTCACCTAAAAGTGCAAAATCTTCGTTCATTTTAAAATAATTATTAAAGACTGTCTGACTGACTGTTTTATTTCAAGTGGCACCTATGAAGCATTTTCTTTTATGAGGCTTCTATCCCCCACGGTAGGCATCTATGTATTCATTATCAAGAGCTTGAAATATATGCCACTTTCTCATAACCTCATCTAGTGTTCAATTATATAATATACCGTTGCAGAATATAAATCCAACGCGCAAATTATGAATATATTTTTAATTATGAAAATGTGGCACCTTCTTTAGATTTACCTTAGATTGGATAAATCAGCCAAGATATTCCAGTATTCGAAAATTAATATAGAACTCGATAGGTACTCAGACACTTGTTATAGTCTATCTTCTCGGAATATTAGACTTAGTTTTCCTTTAATAACCCTTTAAATCCCAATTCTATTGAAACTGGCTGTTGGCAGGGAGATAGCCGAAAAAAAAATGGTCTGAGCAAATCAGAAATATGACCGACGCGAACCTATAATGTTAATTAATTATCATCGATCGATTGTCGGTGCTTCATTGAATATCGATTTAACCTAATTAGAGTTTGGTGTTTTCATTTATGATGTGAAACTTACACTTGTAATCCTATTAAATTAATATGGTCGGTTCGTGTACATATATTAATTGAGGGTACTTGGTATGTGTTGCGCCGCTTCGCAATATTATGTTGTTTAAGACTACATTACATTTTTCGCACGGTAATTTGGGTAACGGTAATTATTTCCCTGTTCATCTTTTCTTTTAATTTTTTATTAGGTAACAGAGCACTGAAATATATGACACTGAGTAATCAAAGTTCTACTCAAAAAGTGGTCCAAATTGAACATGACTTAAGAACCTTAATATTGGAGTAGCGGTCGAGTAGGACGTATTGCAGTAGCGTTAAAGTATTTGACTGCATATACAGTGTTTTTTTTAGTTAAAAAGTGAGAATTTCACTGAATGTTATATTCAAGTTAGGTTTATTGCTACCATACAAGAGCTTTTTGTTCTCCTATACGAATATTTTGTTTGATAACTTAAAAGAAAAATTGGTTGCAACGATAATTTTTCAGTGTATTTAACCCTGGCTTCGTACTTCAAATGTTAACCCAAATTTCATTAGTAAAAACATTCAAGATAAAAGCAAGACTAATCTTCATTAAACATAAAACAGCTCATAAAACTTTGGTGTGTGGCTTTCATCAGAGCCAAACAGTGAAAGAACACGTACCGGCACCGTGGGTAGTCCGTACACGGAATTTTACAATTCACGCTACATTCAGAAGAGCGCAGAGCGTATTGTTTATTCAGAAAGCTCGCGGAGGCCGTGTCTTAGTAAACCACTCGTGCGCCGCACCAATGGCCGAACGAGTGCCCTAATGAAATCGGGGCCCAAATGATCCAGTTAGGCAAACTGGCGAGCAGTCATTACCATATCATTAGCATACACAAACATTAGACACACATCGGAAAGGCTCAGAGCGGCCGCTGTGCCAACAAGGCGCGGCTCTCCGTCCACTTCATGCACAATTATTGTACCTACTTAGCTATTGTCCGCACAAACAGACTGCCTGTTTGTGGAACAAACGTAGCGGAGAAACGAGATTAGCCCTTGTTTATTGCTCGTGCGCCTTGTGTGGTGGTTCCCTACATCCGATTTGGGGATCTTTACTCTTTGGGTGGGGATTTCGCAATGAATTGTAGAAGTAATTCTTGTAGGAAAAGAAATTGTAGTTGACGTGAGAAGGTAGCGACCTGTTCTCATTTAATTAAGCTACCATGCAACTAGTCTAGTTACTATAAAACGTACGGCACATGGCGCGATCAGACCTTGGATGGGTGATCGACTTACAGCGTTTAATTGGAAACCTGGGCTGGACCCTAAATCGAAAAAACATGGCATATAGTAAAAGAAGAAGTGGACAAAGGAACTAGTGGAAAATCATGAAAAGGTCGCAGCTCTGAATAACCTGGACCAACTTAACTTTGCAATTAGATTATACATGCGTTTATAAAGTCACTAAAATCTCACGGGATAAGAATTACCTACTTATTTACCTATGAGATGCATTCCTTTATTTGTTTTGTAGCGGTTTATTTTCTCCCTACCTCGCGTGGGCTGCAGTGTCAAGTTATGAATATCCAATTCAAACCATGTGGCCAGGATGTCAGGTTCGAATGATGCGCACGAATGTTTCTACCCGAGTCATGGAAGTTTAATAGTATATAATGAGATCGCCTCCAGACCCTTTCTAAGGTACACATAGCAGAAGCGTAGCTTAGTTTGCGACCATACGGTTGGTGTGATCGTCTGGCGAAAATGTTATTACTTACAAACGTATGCACTGATATTTCGATCAGCATATGAAACGGATGTAAGTTCCCGGTTCGATGGAACGCGTAATCTGGTAAACCCTTGTAATTTCGTATTGGCCTCAGGGCTATGCGCCCTAATTTGGATGGCAATCGATGTTCATGTGCGAAATTCTATCTTGTTGGTATATAATCTGCGTTTGCCTTCGATCATTTATAATTTCGCCGTTAAATAAGCGGCATAGGCCACACTGTGTGTGTGTGTTTACGAATAATTAAATAGGTAAGTAACTTTTTAATACCATTTTGAAGTGAGAAAAAGGTAACCTCTTATCTTGACAAAAACTTTGATAGGTTAATACACAGGTTCTGTTTTCAAAGTTCTATTGAACATGGTCCACGATGGGTAAAAGTTTATCTAAACAGTCTCAGCTTCACAGCATGATTGTCGAAATTATGCGAAAATCAAAATAAACATCTAGTTTCGTTGGTATTCCCCAACAATAAACACAAACTATAACTATAGCTACACCCAACAATCAAACAATTTTATACATCACGGAATTCCGGCCAATGAAATTAATGGATTCAGCATACCGTACAGATGGCGCCCAACATTGTTAAACACAACAAATCCGAGTTGTTATTAACGGCGGCCCGTAAATAATTCATGATATTATTGAAGTTAGAAAGTACACAATACGAATTTCTGGTTATAATTGAAAATGGACCGAGTTCGGCTTATTCTTGGTGAATTATCACTAGGGCCGAGGTGCTAGGTGGGAACGAGGACGCGTTGTTCAGATAAAGTTTATTTTATTACTTAAGCGGAGAACATTAATATTCATTACTGGGGCAAAATGAACTAACTTTATTATATAATAAAGATCAAAGAATGAGCTCGGTGCACGAAGCTCGCCAGCCTTTTTATTATTTTCAGCCTCAATATTGCACCCCAATTTGCGGAACACTTGTAATCTGCGGCCGCGATCGTTGTCGTTTGCATTTGGGATTCCGCAACAGAATACAATCTACCTACGCCGTGTAGACAGATTTCGTCTATTTCAATGGCACTCTTCTTATGAAAAGTTTGGAAATAAGCTCGCCTTCTATTGCATTGGGGCGAAATACTAAATACTATTAGCGTGTTTTGGGTGCAGTGCAGTGCACCTTTGCCTACCACGTCGGGAACTACATGCGTGGTCTTGTATTTTTTTCCTGCATATTATCCGCAAAGAACTGCAGTAGGTTAAGTATCTGCTAATTACATCAACGAGGGGAAAGTAAATAGATTTATTTAAAGTAAAAATTGATGATAACCTACCTCTATAGTCTGTGACTTCCTGGCGAACTCCGTGTCAGTTTTAGATGCTGCAATTTTTCATGCGCCGTATCTAAACGAGCATCGTAACGAAACGCCGGTAATCTACCACCTCCGACGGACCTTACAAACGGAAATGATCCTTAAAACAATCCAACAAAATACATTTTCATACTTAAAACAATATCAAACGTGTAATACCTTTTGAATAATCATTGCATTGAATTTTATAGCGCATTAACATATGAAAATGGAATAATGATTACAAAATGTAAATATTTTATATACAGCCAGCTGTGCTGCCATTTTACAAATCACGGTAGGTATAATATTTTTTTTTAATAAAGTCGTTATTTAATTCAATATTTTGACTAGATATCCAAAATAATGAACACTAAAAACATACACATTTTAAAAACCAGCTAATTACGAGTATGTTTATATATTTATATATATTTCAGGCATTTATGATCGGAAAAAATGTATGGATATTTTTAAGGACATCAAAAACATATTTTAGCTAAAGAATTAAATTTTGTAAGTAAGTACTAATTTTAACTGCTGGCACATGATGTTCACTAATTTATTTTAGACAATAACCATTTATCATCGAAGAAAAATAGCTCCACGAAAGCACCCATCAGCGCTAATGTTACACAGCCCCTTGTTTGAGCACTGTCTCCGAGACGGTGTGAATTAGTGTCTGTTCTCCGCTTAATTTCACATGATCCATCTGTGTGTCGCGGATCCCACATAATTGCGGTGTGGAATTTTGCTATGCGTCGTCGGTCGGATTTGCGGGCCGCCCGCCCACCAGGGCTGCCAGATATTACGATTTACCCGGGACGGCCCTTATTTTGTCGGAAACATACGTTAATATTTTATTTCATATGCGTCCTTTCTCCCTTTTACTGGAAGCGTGAGTATTTGTCATGTTATGGATTTTTTTGGAATCTATGTTAGGTAGGTATTTGAACATAAATTATCCTTGTAAGTCATTTCATTAAATAGAAAATTTACCTGTTTAAGGTTATCAGCTGACACTGCGAACTAGAAATTTCTTGACTTGAAATCGACATTGAAGCTTGCGTAATTTGCTCCTCTTCGAATGAAAGAGGAATCCGGAGCGAGTAGTGTGGGTGAAGAGAGAAAACCATACGTGAACATTTAATTATAAAGTCTGATTTTCAATAGCATATTTCCCGATTTGTGGGTGCTGCTACAGCTACACCCCACGCCAGTAGGTGTTCGTGATTCCGCATCAAGTTGCGAATAATTGAGTGGCACCCTCGCTCAGCCGGCACTCTAAGTGTAACACTTAATTAGGCCACGTGAGAACCGCCTAATGCCACTCTCTGCGCCCACATTGTTGCATTAAGCGTAAACAATCAACGGTAATTACATCGTCTGTGCGCCGTGTCGTTCTCGTGTGATGTTCATCATTATTCAGATTTGTTTGAGGTGCGAAGAGGTTTGTGTATGTTTAATCTGTGGTGATGGGGAGTTTGAACATTCATAAAGGTTTGTAATGTCTGGTTTAATAAGTTTAATGCAGAAAATATTTCCAAGTTACCGTTTGGCGTATTTCTTTACCTAGTTTACTTTTTTGATCCTGACTTTCGATTCTACACTTATAATATGTATAAAACTAGATCATCATAGTCTTAATACAGTTTTAAATATTCATTCATGAAACAGCGAGTGAGCACTTGTTCAAGTGTATCCCGATCCCGGTGTAATTCTATCGGCAGGAAGACCCGCGGCGCTGCCGGCTGGCGACGGCCCCGGCTTCACTCCAGGATTAAGGCATTTTGTTCCTTAATTTATATACCTACCGTCTCCTATAGCACCATCTACAAGCTATTGCGGGCTTCGAAACACCACCCGGACTCGCACGACATTTTTATGAGATATTATGGGCACAATAGCGGCGTATATCCTAGTATATTAGAAACTTTAGCAATTGTACGTGAACCCCTTATGTTTCGCCGGAGCTATTTCAACACAAAGTTCCGACTTTTACGATAATGTCAGGCATTGCCATTCAAACGCGCTAAAACTTTATCAATGTGTGTGAAAGGATAAGCGTTCGGTTCATATCTTATATATGTAGTTATACACTTAGAATTAGATAGCGCGAGTTCATGTTTGGGATCTAATCGACAATCTTCCTACCCTTATGTGGGAATCAGGGAAATAAATGCACCAGATTCTTACCCGCTATGTTTTTAGAGATACCATGAACATTTTTGTTTTCGTAACACAGATTGTTAAAGTTAGAACTCCCGTGGAAGAATGAATGCTAATAATAAGAAGCTTAAGAAAATAGTGGGTGCACAGATGTTGTTTGCGAAGCCATACTGATAGACGTACATCAGGGGCATACTGCCTGTCTACTAAATATTTATTTCGCTTGAACGGTATTACTACAAAGGTATGGCACTTGCTGGCAAGCCGTGGCCGTAGAGTAAAATATTGCTTAATTTTTAAATTTATATAAATTAGTCTCATTTCTAACCATTTCCAAGAAGACAATTTCACCGACTTGTATTTCCTACTTGGTAATATTACATTTTTACATTTAAACTCACTTATACTTTCTAGAAATAGTTAAATTTATGTTACAGAATTATTTATAACCCATTGGTGAGATACTTTAAGCTGTACTGTACAAGCCGCCTCCAGTTCCAAGTAAACATGTTTGCTTTTCACATAACACAGAGCTTCCTACGAACACACTGGAAATAAACGATTGTATGTTTATTTGTATTAAGTATTATATTTAAATCTGGGTCACTTCTGAACGGCCCTTTTTATTTGCTAGCAAGTTTATATTCGGTGTGTGTTTATTTAAAATATTAAGATATTCGTTCAGTATGGTACGTGTGTACTTATATATTAGTTGGACGGTGTGCAATATTACTTCGTTACCACTTGTACCACCGTAAGCCTGGGGGGGGGGGGTGCAATATTATTCGCGACGCTTTTTATACAGCGTCGTGATTCTTTTTTATACAGCGTCGTGGCCCTAACTATGAGGCGGCAGGACGCTTTCTATACGGCGTCGTGACGCTAACATCAAGGCGTCCGACGTTTTTTATACAGCGTCGCGACGCCAACTACAATACGTGGTGATGCTTTATATAGGGATATACTTTCTTTCTTTATAACGTTCTGAACTAAACATAATACGGTGCAGATATGTACTTAGTAAAAACTCCTAGCGTCATCAATAAATCACATATTTATTAACATTATTGTTAAGGTGAGTGAGACGGAACAAGCATACGCGTCGTAAGGTTATGCAAAAGAATAGGATCGATGGAAATATGAAAGAACTGAACTGAAGTTGTTGGCTAGCCACTTCACCGTCTTTATTCGGTGTAAACAAGGTCATCAGATACTTGAGGAGGTCCGCAGGCTCGAAGGAACAAGTGCGTGCCACCCGGTTTAATTACACATAAAATGCGCAACTGCTTGTTTACAATGCCACGACACTTATCGAGCACTGAACGGAGAGTTTATTGACACATTCACTTGGCTGGTTGTAGGGCTGCCACGTTACTTGGGTAATGGTGAAATAAATAGTGCCCGTGGGAGATGTTTTTTGGACGTAAATGACGCTGTTAAGTCTTTTTTTTGTTTTTGTTGTAATTTAAATGGTATTAGATACATGTTATGCTGATTCAGATAGTGTTTATTACATGAATTTCAATTTTGGAATATTATCATTTAATATTTTAAAAAAATGCTTGTTACTGACTGACTGACTAACTGAATGGTAAAGCATGCGTGGAATGGACCTTAAAATTACCTCTTACATTGTTTTAATAATTTAATCTGCATGTACTTTAATTACTTATACGTACTTATTATTTATTAACGATAATGCTATGAATTTACGTTTTCATGCGAAAATTACCCATCCCTAGGTTGATCCGAAGGTAATTAAAATTAACGCACACACGAATTTATAAATAAGCACTAAACACACGTATAAATTTAAATCTAAAACTAATCTAAATCTTCACGTGTCTACTTTGTTTGAAATACGGCACGGCGCGCTTTTTAAATACGCCTCGTTACATTTTAATCAGCACAGGTGGCAGCCCTGCGCACTATAGCTGATTTCACAACTCTACTAGTATTTGTTCTCTACGTTAGGATGTGCGTATTACCTATCAGTAATTACTAGAGACCGACGCGATTATTTAATCGACCAGACGATAGTTTCTCGGTTATCTCTACATGAATACGCAATGGTATGTGTGTAAGTATGTATAATTCCGATTTTAGAGATATGCGGGGTTATTTTAAATCATTCAAAATCATTATCGGAAACGGAATCGAAAACTTCCGAACTGAATTACCAATTCGTTTCAATGCGGAAATTTTTATAGCAGTTGGCTATTAAAATTTCCGGATTTGATTATTTTCGACGTTTCTCTATGGAAATACCAATTCGTATTTTCAGCAGGTTTCCGTTGGAAACCTAGTCGGGAGCGACACTGGCATCGGAAAGTTTCAAATCCGTTCCCGATATCGTTTCCGAATGATTTAAAATAGCCCACCTGATAACGTTATACTTATTCGATAATCGCCACAACCCATCTAAATAAAACAATTATAACAATGTACTAATAATGGCATATTGTGTTATTGATGGTAGCTATATAAGGAGTTCTATAATAATAATACCACATATTTTTATGTTCCACCGTTAGCCATGGGCGTCCTGTAAATGTGAGGGGGATTAGGCCATAGTCCGCCACGCTGGCCCAGTGCGAGTTGGTGGACTTCACACGTCTTTCGAGGGGCTCTCTCAGACATGCAGGTTTCCTCACGGTGTTTTCCTTAACCGCTTAATAAGTAATAATCATGATTGAAAATGAGTTTCGCACATGAAATCCAGAAATCCCAAACGTGCGAGCCGGGGCTTGAACCTGCGATCCTCGTTACCGAGATAGCGTTCTACCAACTTGGCTATTACTGCTTTTTAAAGTAGTTCTACCCCAGATTAAGTAGATTTATATGAAGTACAAGTTTACGTTTGAAGTGGATACTATATAATTTTATAAATGCGTGACAAACGTGAATAAGAGTCAGTATGCAACCAGACAATTGTTTTCGGCCAAAAACCCAACAATGCATTGTAACATGTTCTAAAAGAAACCTAGACTAGATTGGAAAACACAGCCTTTTATGGAATATTGGATGCCTTAGAGACATTTTAAAGTTAAGACTCAAATCTGAAACGCTAGCTCATAATTTAATATTACGTAGCTATCATATCTTTTGACTAATTAACCTCTCTCGTAGAATCTGAGCATTATTCGTCTTCATCAATTTGAATGCGTAAAACAAGAAAATGTAGGATACCAAGGTCTTCTATGAAATTCCAAAAATATTCATAATACTTACTAAGTGGGTAAAGTTAAAAAAAATCTTGCGTTCATTTGTAAAGAATGACTGATAAGCAATCTTTTCCTTGTGCCTTAACTTGGGAAGCCAAGAAAAAGCTAACAAAAAAGATTTCTTCCTTGAAATTATTCAAAAGGGGCAAGTCCCCTTAATGACTTTATCATTACGAACACGGGGTTTTATTTAATAGAATTATTTTTTTCGTCGCAGGTAATTAAATTACTTTTAATCAAATTAGCCGCAGGAATATAATAAGGAACGGCTCACAACAACTTTATCGTTTAGGGTCTTTTAAAAAGTTATTTGTTATGAAAAAATCACGGAGCTCAAGGAACCCTCGTCGATCGTATAGTCGGCACTCAACATTTAACCAGGTAAGTGGTTTAATTAAAAGGTTTAAACGTTCGCTAAACAGTACAAAACGCTACGAAAGTACACCGTATTTAAAGCGATTAAAAAAGCACTAAAGTTGGTAGAAATATTTTTATTTTGCTTTTACTTGATGCAAAAATTGCGAAGCAACTTGGCAATTAGCTACTGAACTTCGGAACAATGCTCCATTTTATTGTAACATGGAATTCAAGTTTTAGTTTTTGCTCGGAACTATTACCAGCTGTTGCCAAGTATAGCGTAGTCAAAAACAAAAACGCAGAGGTACGATGAGATGGCAACAAGTCACTCAGCAGCGGAGCATTACTAGTATCTTTACCGCTTACCCTTTTCTTACAACTTTGATTCAATTTTGTAGCTCCAGTAGACGGGGGGGGGGCCTGTAGAAAATGCGTTGGGTCTGTAATAACTGTTACGTCTTTCTATTAGACAGTAGGTTTCCATAACTTATTTGATCGATTTTTGGCGCACTGCTGCGAGGTGGGGCCCCTCAAGGCGGGGTTGCCCGAAGCATTAACTAACTCTTGCTATGAGGCTAATCTAGTGACGTATATAATCTTTGTAAGGACAAGAAAATAATATAACTACGATGCTCGGTAATTATGCGGGTCACTGGTACTACAGCGGCGTTAACCGCGCCAGGTGGATTCGCAATCGACCTGTTTTTTCATTACAATATAAACACTTTGTTTTATTGATATCGTAACTCTAACTACTGCGTTTATTTTCCGTATACCTAGTCTAATCAATGTAAGTGGGCCACGATTAAAAGGCACTCAGTCGGAGGCCCATGTGCGAAGTGTATCGACGCCGACGCTAACACCACTTATGTGCTCGACGTAAAACAGATGGCCCAGTTCATGTAACGGAATGCAACTTTTTGTACAATTTGTTTAAGAACAGCCAATGGTATTTTACGATTCGGATGTCGAATGGTACACCCCTACCAATAGTTCTCGATCCGGGTACTTCAAATCATTCGAGCAAACCAACTGTTATGTCCTTCTATTCCTTAATCACAGTTTTTTTTTCATTGATTCTCTTGTATTCGCAGCAACTAATGATGGATAGTCAGCTTACTTTTATTTTATTTTATTTTATTTTTACCTGCGATACATTTGCTGCAAGGTTTATTACAATAAAATAGGTACCAATTACTATACCTACAAAAAAACAATAAAATATTTTACGCTATGATTTACTATTTTACGCTACTTGTGTTTAATAAAATTAAAGAAAATTCGAATAATTATTGTAAGCTGTCATAAATATCATTATTTTATAATAAATTAAAGCTAACTAGACTAATATGACTTACCTTATTTATGTTTAGATTGTAATCTGGGCAAGCCTTAACGATCACTTGGGGCCCGCGGAATGTAAGCACTATAGTAAGAAACTTTATCCATGTTTCCAACTTAGGTATTACAAGTACGACGTAGTACGTACTTCCTTCCGTTAATTCTCCAGCAGGGTTATTTTAAATCATTCGGAATCGACATCGGAAACGGATTTGAAACTTTCCGATGTTAATGTCGCTCCCGACGAGCTTTCCGAAGGAAACTTTTTGAAAAAAAGATTCGGTATTGTCATCAAGATACATCAAAGCTAATCAAAATCGGAAAATTGAATGGCGATTGCGGTAATCCTGCTCGGAATTTTTTGATTCCGTTTCCGATATCGATTTCGAATGGTTTAAAATAACCCCGCAGGACATGAAACTATAAATATACAGATAGGTGTATTCAGTCATATTCATTATTGTATTCATCGTTAAATGACAGCTGTCAATTCATTAGTGCGGGATTATATCGCGTGACCATTTAGCGGAGTATGTCACGTCACGAGGTTCCGTACGAGTCTATCCAACGAGTACAAGTAGTTACCGCCTGATGACTTTTTAATAAATGTCGAGCGAACCTAATTGGTTCGTATCGTTCTTAAAATATTACTATATTTATTAGTCGTGGGAAGGAACTTATTTCTTGAAGCTTTTGAAACCAATTCTGAGTAGACTACATTGTTTTCTTAATAAGAAATATTAAAACAAAATTTGGTGAATACTAGTTTTAAGTAGGCATTTGTTATATAAAGAAATCAATTTTATTCTGTTGTATATGATTTTTGAATCATATTTTGTTGTACTAGAAAAAAAAAATTAATACAAAACGTAAGAATTCTTACATGCCAATGTTTTTCAACGCTTGTCGTAATAGCATTCTCAATTTACTGATGTTCATGAAAACCCTCGATCTCCATTTAAATATATATAGCGTAGCATTATAGGTACATATTGATAGAGTAGCTTATCTCGCCTATACAATAGCTAGCAAACAGCCGTTCTGGGACTGCGATGCCATAGAAAGACAAAAATATGAAGCAGTAACCTCCTTGAGTAATTCCATCGGTTAAAAACAAATGACAGTGACGCTACAAGACGTCTTCAAAGTCTTAGAACGATTCGGAATTCGTTTCGTGTTTTTTTTTTCACAAATATAAAAAAGTATTATCCCGATATCTAGCATCGTATAATAAAAGATGCAAACCGACGACGTTTGCGAGCCATTTTTTTTGATAACACATATTGAAACCATACATTACTTGGAGTCTTCGGTATTACCGGTACACCTGATACCAAGATTGCTTGTTAGTATTCAGGGCACTGGATACTTTGTTTTTACTGTCGCGCGTTTTAAATTATTAAAAAAATATATATTACAGATTTTATCGTGTTTATAAAGTAAAATAAAAACGAAAAATCTGTAAATTTTTATTTCAATGTGTAGTACTCGCGTTAATATAAGAAATCAATATGATTATAAAAATGTGAAATGTTTTCATTCATTACTGTATAAGTAAGTATGTGTTACACTCAAAACTCTTACCCGGTCAAAAGTACGTTCAACTAAAAAACGGGCAAACGTAGTTTTGACTGAATAGGTTAGTCAAATGTTGATTTAAAAAATAGATAAGTCTTTGAAACATAGTTTATGCACATTTTGTTTTAGAATTCGTCGTCTTTTTTACGAAATGAAATGTAATGAATTAAAATGGATATGGCCTCACCCACACCTGTGCGCGTCAGACAAAACCACTGATTATCAAACAAATAAAATAAAATTCTAAGATAAATTATATCTTAGAATTTTATTTTATTTGATTTGATATAATTTATCACCATGACTAGGAAGTCACCAGAACACCAGATCAGATTATAGGTTTTTTTTCAATACTTTTGACTTTTAATTTAGACCTGCCTAATAAAATATTAAAACCATTATAAAACTTGTTTGTTATAATTATGACATTTCTGTCCGACACCGCCACATATATTCGGCCGCCTCGTTCAACGCAATATCCGTCACAATAACTCACAAGATATTCTCCCACAATGCATGAGCTATATTTTATACCCATTTATAAGAGCGTTTTTACGACATTATAACTTTCAGCAAAGCAAAATTATGTACGTGAAAAATATGGCGGAAAAACCTCGCAACGGGGTGAACTAATCGATATACCCTTAAATCTGGCGAGAATAGTTAAAGTAGTTTTTAATCCGAGACGTACTTCCGACACACTGTTATGTAATTTGGCAGTCGATTTTTGTATGTAGGTAACATAAAATATATTTATAAAAAAAAAACATTTTTATAATTAGAAGGACTCGTAATGTAAGGTTAGATAAACTAAATAGAATAGTATAGTGGCCGCAAGCAGTAGCGACTGCCAACTTTTAAGCAGGAATACAAGATACAATTTATAAGTAAATTAAAGACGAATGTAATATTGAAATAAACTTATTTTACCGATTCTATCGCGCTTTCACCACATTTTCATGCCGCCTGAGCCAGAATATCGTTAGATTTGTCGAAGCGTACTATTGGCTTCCAATTGTTCTGAACCAAGAACACCTAGAGACGATTTTTCTATGCGCAGTTGAGAAACTCTACAATCTAAAGTAAGTAGAATTTTCTATTCTGTAAATGTAAACCAAATTAATTTGTAGCTGCAAGTTCTAGTAGCCGGAATGCTAATTATGAGGTTCTGAGGTCTATTCCCTGGTCGTACCAAATTGTATCGAAATATTCTGTTAAAAATGTGGGAACACATTTTAAAATGGTGCGGTAGATGTTATTGCTCTCTTTGGATTTGGACCTGCCATTGACGAAATGTGGGTGTACAACAATGCATTACTGCCTATCCTTAGAAATAATACAGGCTTGATAGTATTTAATTTTGAATAAACGATCGACTTACTAGCCTACTTCGAATAAAATACACTTTTTTATATTTCAATATTTAGTCAAGTGGTCGGTGGGTGCTAGTCTGAAATGAAAATCCTATTTCTGGATGCTTATTTTTTTTTATTTATCTATGGCCAGTAATAGTTTTTTTATGCCTTTGAGATACTTTGAGAGTTTCTTATGATATCTCATCAGTCTCGTTTTTCTATGATTGCTTTAATTAAAAGCACTCCAAGCTTCTTTGGAGTCGGAATATCAGTACAAGTATTGGAGAAATATTCATGACCTCTTTCCAATAAGTAATTATTTTAAAACCAAGCAGTTTATTCGTTTTATATTTGGTATAATATCATGAGTCCATTGAACAAGTTGCTAAATTTAATGTTTCATATAATTTCTACTAATTATACCTGATGTTTTTTACATAAAAGATTTTAATAATTAAAAAAAACTTTTATACTTACTTAAAATCTCGCCAGAGCGTAAATATTTTTTATTTAAATTCTGGAACCTTTTATACACATACATCTAGTAATCTCTATCACCCAAACTAAGATTGCCTGTGTCTTCAGCACTAGAATACTATAGGAATATTATACATAAAGAAATATTAATCATCCGTATAATTTAAATATTAATCGTATACAGGGATTCAAATTAACGACTCGTCGCTCGTCGGGTGTTTGCATACAATTGCCCACTCTCCCAATATCATCTCTCTGTTAATTAGACACAAGTCGCCGAGCCAACTTATTCTAAGTCCAATATCGGCGACTGTACGTGCACTATCACGAATTTAGTCATCACCCCGTCTGGTTGTTGACGCCGCCCGCCCAACGCTCGCCGCCCGCCCTGTGCTGACAACTCACTTAGTACCATTTCCGTCTTCATACGAGTACTTAAACCCCCTTTGGATGCGCACCATTAAGTATGTTCAATACATTCCGAGTGCATGTTTGTTAACTTTTTATAAAACCCTTATAATCTTTTCATATACAATCTTGTCTATATTACATTAGGGTAAGTATTAGATTATTATTATTATTCACGTAAGCCGTTTTTTATAAATCGTTCATAATATTGCTTTTACATTTCCATTTGGAATGAAAACAAAACATGGTTACTGTGACGTAATAAGCTGCTAATTAAAAGATGCGCTTTCTGAGTGTCGCTCACTTTATTTTTCTACAAACTATATACTAAGTTAATAAGATGCTAAGGTGCACCCTCTATACACCATCAGCAGGAAATAATATAATTCAATAGGAATACCTACCTTGAGCCTAAAAGAATAGCTACTAAAATTGTGTTAACTTTTAAACCTGTTTTTTTTTTTTCAGTATTTGATAATACGTAGAAATATCGCAAGTATCTTCAGATTTACGTAGTGTTATTTGCGTTATTTTTTTTATTAATGATTATAAAATCAGTACCTTAATTTCAGTCCATTAATCTAAACGGAATGAATGAGAAATCTCCTGAGGCGTTTTTTTTCTGGACACATCCGAGCAATCCAAAGTATACCTGCTTGTTCTATAAATAGCTTTTACGTTTCATGTCCAAGTGCCAACATCAGATTATTTTAATAATTTTTTAAACTATTAAAATAATCTGATGTACGTTACAGTGCAATCTTGCCAGAAAAACATAGCGAACACAGATTAAGTATAAATTAATGCTTTTATAATAATAAAGAATAACTTCATATGACCATAGACCATAAATCATTTAGAATGATCGTCGGACATCGTCTGGAATTTCTTTTAGTCATCTCTGCTCCTCGGCGCTATCTCTTCGTACACAAATTGTTCTGCTAATATTGGTATATGCCGTTACAGTTTGCATCCTCGTTGTCTTTATTCACCAATTTTCTTACATTTCAGCTTCGCCCCGCGGGTCGTAAAGTAATATTATCCACCGCTGGGCGGGGGCAATAGTGCCTCTTTTACGGGCCGCGAGCGAACGTCACATGGGAAATTATTTGACATGGCGTTTAATGGATTTTTGCCTTCATAACACGCTACCTACAGCCAAATAAAGATACTTATGTCTATATTTCCATATTTATAAAACTACCGACTTTTTTCGAGTAGTTTTTACTGTTAGCAATTTTGTGGCACCTGCAAGGGTTAGAGTATTGATTTATTTATCCGCTGTGTTGTTTACAGCCACAATACGTCCGGCTGTAGTAATATACGTCGATCTTCCTACGATTTATGTCAGGCAACCCTAGTCCTTATGGAATAGACGAAATACCAGTCAGTGAATTGATCTTATATATATATCTACAGCCAGGATCAGCTTCTATATTATGTCTTCTGAAAAAATTTTGAATTTTCATTAATATAAGGTTTTCTTAGAGAGATTTTCTTCACTGTTTACAATTACCTACAGTATTCCTGCTGTCTGTATACTTTAATAAATATGGAAAGAAGTAAAAACTTACTTCCACTGCATGGTACATTACGGCAATAAATCCAAACTGGTCGCGATGGGAATCGAAGCCGTAAACTTCAACCACGTCGAACTAACTAACTACAACAAACAACTTAAGATAAGCAAACAATTAGACCACGTCGTCTATTGCTGCTGGTTACGTCTTAATGCACCTACAAGGAGCAATCCGGTGCTAATACACCTAACAGTGATCACTAGACACTTTCGGAGTCCTAAATAAGTTAACACAATTGACTTGCAATAGAAATGCAATGGCATCGTCATTATTATTTTTGACAGTTATAGTGCGTAAGAATGATCCAATGTAATAATTATGACATTGTCATTCAATTATTAGTATTGTGCCATCTGACTTAAAGCTCATTTTTTTTTGTCACCAGAATATGGTGTCACCAGCCTGGAGCTCCTAGAGCTGCGCGTGCCGGCACACGTGCCCCTGGGCACGCGCGCGCTGCTGACTTGCCGTTGGCAGCTGGGCCCAGCAGACGTGCTCTACTCCGTCAAGTGGTACAAGGACGGCAAGGAGTTCTTCCGACACGTGCCGCGTGAAGTAGAGCCCAGGAGGAAGTTCCCTCTACCTGGGGTAGATGTTGAGGTTAGTCTAGCACGCTATGATAGTTCTTGATTTTGGCAGCCAAGTTTTCTACTGCCAACTGAACTATAATATTGCCGCATTTTTTTCATTCCGCCTAGCTTTGTGTGATGTCGTCGTTGTACAAGCTTTTTAGGTAGAGCATTCATTTCATCTTAAATTCACTTTTTGGTTACCCCATAGAAGCAGCTTATTTTAGACATGTTTTGTACTTACCTACTAGTTGCAAATAATTATAATATACATATTTTTAAATAAAATCGATCATAAGTAAGAATGCAAGCTATTTGCCTTTAGTATAGGAATAGTGTCTTAATCTTGTCCACGTGAAATGGTGACAAGACAAGCAAGCTAATAAAAATAAGTTTCTGAATTGCAATTGTCTAAGAATATGTTTTTCATTTTTTCTATGCCCTCATTGTGCAAGTCTGACTTGCACATGGCTAGTTTTATTACGTCATCATATGTTATACCCGTGAATGTAATCTATGTCAAATGAATGATTTCATTCAAAAATGTACTGCAAAGTCGAGGCGACCTAATATCGCCACCCGTTGGTTTCATACAGTTTTTGAATTTTTATTTATGCTTTCTAGCTCTATGGGAGATAGCGTAGCTTGTAACAATCACGTTAATGCCACCATTAGATAATACGAATGAACTTTAAGCGCAGATACGTATAATTGGATTAATCCGGTCGCGAGTCGAGTTTGCTTAGATCTCCGCGGGAGGAAACAATATAAAACTGGACCGGATATTACGTGGCGAAGAGGCGCAGGTGTAAACACAGTACCACTCGTGCGGGACTCATTTATACATTCTTTCATTTACCTGCCGCTGTTTATCATCTACAAGCCATTTACAAAATTCTATTGCATATACCTATTTATCGAGGTACGTGTAGACAAATTCAAATTAATGTTGTTTTTACCGAGTGTTGTTTACTGGAATATAAATATATCTGTTGTATGTTTAGCGGACTACATTTGTTGTGCTACATTTTTAAGGTACCTACTGAGTACGAGTGTGCGTTTAATCAACATTGGTCATTGATAGGCCGGATGGTTGAAGGTCAATCAGCAATTGGTCGATTAACCTATAAAAGAGTGGCCTATTCAGATGGAAGCAGATTTACAGTCAGCGGATGATGTACTTCAGTTTGCGCTCTGAGCTCTATGGCAGAATGGGTTGATATTTAAAAACTAAACGAAGTTCTGGTATAAAAAT
Source organism: Pheosia tremula (assembly GCA_905333125.1). Lineage (NCBI taxonomy): Eukaryota > Metazoa > Arthropoda > Insecta > Lepidoptera > Notodontidae > Pheosia > Pheosia tremula. Next base: position 3,001,754 of record HG995404.1, on the reverse strand, counting down.
ATTTATTTTTATTTTGCTGAGTATTTTTTTTAAATCTATTATTTATGACTACTTAGGTAAATTTTGCTGCTCTTGTATACAACATTTGTTGTATACCACAATTGAAGCAATAAAGACTTTTGAATTTGAAATTGAATATTTTGGGGAAATTTGTTAAAAAAATATATTATATAAAAAAAACGATACATAGCGTACCCCTACTGAAATGTGCGTCCTCCGGTTTGGCTATAACAACATTTATAATCTTTGTCTTAGACGACCTTAGACCTTTCGTCTTTGCAACTAAACCAAAGCTTGTGCTAAAAGTCAGCTCAAGTCAATATAGTTTAATGACCAGGGGTGGGAATCAAACCGGGAACCTATCGGTTATGAGGTCGGCCCCTGTTACCACTGGGTTTTTGACGCTTAGTTATATATTATAATTGAACACAAATTTAATTAAATTTATTAATCGTTTAATTTTAATTAATTTCCACGACTAGCCTACCATTATGAACAGGGGTGTATAATAAGTAAATAATGTTAGTAGTAAAAGAGCCTCAGGGTTTTTATTTTTTTTTCGGTTTGAACCTAAAGTTAATTTAATAAAACAGTTTGTGAAAAAAGCCGCGGAAACGCCACAAAGCGCCGCCGGGCGCGGCGGATAACAACATAACAATTAGTCGCCATACTTACAGCTTTCCTTACTTAGCTTACTTTGAGCAACTTACTTTCTGGCAGATTTCATTTCAGAGCTTGATATTTTCTTCAGACAAGTACTTAATGACTGAAATAATACTAATCTTACGGATTTTAGTAGACGTCTTATACAACAATTTATACAAGATCAGCACAATTTACATAATTAGACATGCATATGTAATAAAACATAAATACAGCGTGCGTCCGTAGATCTGACCGCAAGCTACAACTAAATATGAGGGTACCCTGGTCAAACTATGACACTAGGACGTCAACCACCTCAGTCCTCCCGTGACCATGGTTGCTGTAAAGCAGCCGAAACGTCGAGAACGTAAAATAAACGCGATAAAATCCGTGAGATTAGTTTTATTTCAATGTGTAGTATTCGCGTAAATATGATAAATCAATACCTAATGACTCTTTAACGTCTGATCATGCCTGAATACTTAAGACGAATTCTTTTGATATAACAATAAAAACATAATCGACTACATACTATGATTATTGTTAGAAGAATGCCTACCCTATAACATGTGTTTTAGGGTTTGCAAAAAGTTAATCTATGGAACTTGTCCTCCGCGAAATGTAAGTATAGTATGAGAAAAAAATAGCGGCTAACGTTTAACAGATTTGAGTGTATAGGAGAATAAAGGGACTGTTTAAATGAGAGATCTCATGATCACTATACTATACCGGTTATTTTGTATGCGGTACTGCTAATCGCCCTTTATTACGGACATTTTTGGACGGACTACGAAATACTCTCCGGCCAGGAAAGCTGCGTAAGTAATATTCTTTTAGTTGCCAAGACTTAAATAATAAAAAAAAACTCAATCGTTGTTACACCAATAAGGAAAATAGTTTTATTATACAAGTTCACCGTAATTCCGTGACGGAACTTCCTATTTGGAAGCTATTAATATAATCGTAAGATTTATGTTTTTGGGATCTATAAAGTGTCTACAACGCGTAACTATAAATATAATAACCGATTAAATCTAAAAGTCGATTTAATGATGAGTCGTTCTATAAATAATTAAATTGTATAATGATTCGTGAATATAGGCTTATAAAATTTTAGCAGAGTTTAAGAAATACGATATGTAATGTGTATCAAAAATAGTGTGAAATATTTTAACAGGTTAACAAGTATATCATACAGATCATGTTTATGCAATAAATAATATCATATAGAATAAAAAAGATCCCGGTATTAAGGAGCAATGGACGAATAAGTTTTCAATCCAATTATGCTTACTTTTGCAACTCTTGAGTAAATCCTACGAAACGGCCAAGTTCTCTGTAAACTCAAGTCTCACATTATTATTTTGGTAATACACAAACGTTTCTAACGAACATACACTATGATGAGTTATTGTTTCACAAACCTCTTATATGTCGGTATCTTGGTCTAGACTAACTCGGTACTAATTAAATCTCTTTGTTTGGTACAGAAATCGAGTCCGAATGGTGCCAATGTGACGTTGTACCCGGCGGTACTGGAAACGGGAGGGAGGTACCGGTGCGAAGTGTCGGGGGAGCGACCCCTCTTCCCCACGGTGTCCGATCATGGAGACATGGTCATAGTTGGTAAGATGATATTCCTTAGAATCTAGAAGCGATTCCCCAGATATCACTAAGTTAATACGTTATAAGTGAACTATCCGACGTCTTTGACGTGTTTGGAGACTTTAAACCTAAGACCTTGTCCAATAAGTGAATATGCAGTCGTGGCTTGACATGGCTGGAAGGTATGGGCACCTTAGATCTCGGTGCAAAAATTGATACGAGTCGAAAACGCGTGTAATGTCCCTTCTAGCCAAACGTTGTTCATCATTAGCATCAACCGTAGCTAAAACGTCTGCACTATAAAAAGTTAGATAGTAAGCTAATAAATGTGTAAAAAAATCAAAATTAAATATTATATTTGGACTACAAATAAGTTGCGTGTCATCGTCCCATGCGATTTCTGAGAAACGATCACCCCAGGATTGGGCAATTAAGTAAATGAGTAAAGCCGAAAAACATTCGTCCGCCACCGCTACAGACAAATTTCGTGGAACCATTGATGAATTGACATAAACTCTTTTCGTCAGGATCATGAAAAGCTAAAGAAGTTGTTGGATTATGTTTAACAAATAAACAAGCCGCTTTTTAAAATTGATATCACTTCTTTATTTATCAACTGATTAAAATAAAACAAATACTACATTTTACGTGACATTAACCGGAATATATTATTGAAAACCGCACCCTAATCGGTTCAGCCGTTTCCGAGATAAGCGCGCAAAAACGCACAGACAAACATACACATATTCCAACAATCAATGTTTTTGGGTTCTATTGCGTTGATAAAGGCTCCCAATAAAGGTTTCTCTCATGAACAGACAGCGATCGGTATTTTTTTTATTATATGTATAGATTTGATACAAAAACTTCCGACGTGTAGTGAAAAACAATGTGTTCTAACCGGGTAATACGTCATGGCGTTTACTCCAAACACGAACTTCAATTTCGAGATGGAAGGCGTATTAGTTTATTGCCGTGGTACTTGCTGAAATTGAAACACAATTAAATAATCGTATCTGCTTCATGTATTTTTTTGTTTGTTTGGGCTATAACTAACCAGCATCAAACTCGAAGCTAAACCCATTTACAATCGCCTTGCAAAGCTTTTTTATTTAAAAAATGCTTTATTATTCGAATATTATTTGAAGATAGATTCCGAGAACAGAAGTGAAAGCCTATTTTATTTTTCTTGCAACTGTCTGGAAAACGTCCGAAAACTCGCAAAAAAAATATTGTTGAGATTTTTAGCATGAGTGTAGATAAAGTTGTTATTTGTTTATTTTATGGGCACAACCTAATCATAAATGTATCTTTCAATTCTCCAAAGTTTTTCTAACACGTTTTATAAACTGAAATTAATCTTGTCCGTTTCATTGACGTAGGCTTTTTGTTCAGGCACTCAGTATTTCCTCCATGACCTAGATACTGGCTTTATGACCGTTATCCGATAAAGAAGACGTATATTTTGTGCTGAGGGACGTGTACTAAAATATAAGGTGCAACTCTTTTGAATGTTAATTTCAGAGCAAATTAAACCTACCTACCTACGCGATAAGTTTAATTTTAGTATCGCCTACCTATTTTTCGAAATTAAAATCTCTATGATATGAAACTTTTTGTAGGTCCATTCCATTTGTCTCCTTGAAACGAAATGGAAATATCCTTATACTCTTATGAAAGTTTTTATTCTACTGAGGGAAATTGAGAGTCCCACAAACAAATTCTAAGATGTGTATTCTCACCACAGCGCTACCAGACCACGGTCCTACAATTACCGGGTCGCGCCTCCGGTACCAGCTTGGTGACCGAGTCCAGGTCAACTGCACGTCAGGCCGGTCAAGGCCTGCCACCAGGCTCGCGTGGTACATCAATGGGGAGCCCGCGCCCTCCGCCGCCCTATCACCCCCCACACACCAGAAGTACGAAGACGAGCTTGAGACCACGAGCCAAGCGCTCGACTTTAAAGTGAAGCCTAAACATTTTAAGAAAGGAGACTTGAAACTTAAGGTGAGTACTTAAGTTACAATATTGTCTGAGATAATTGTATTTAGATTTCTAAGTTACGTCCGTACTGTGTCATTTTGTACTCAACGTAATTAATAAATTAGCTCACAATTTTTTAACGTTTTAACTAAGTACTCATACAGCAGCCTATTCATGAATGTAATTACTGGTCAGTAAAGATTGACTAATTATTATATCAATGTTTTACTATCAAAAATCCACTTTATTGTAATTCTTCTTATGTCTTTTACTGCGATTAATTGGGTAAACAACAAGATTACCACTGAGCATCAATTAAGTACATATTTATTTATTGCTGTTCGTCGTGAAACAATTCTCAGAAACGTATATGCGTGTGTTGTGTATGGTGTGTATCCAATCAGGCGGCTAAACACAATGATGTCATGCCAAACATGTTGATCTGTTCGGATACAGATATCTGTACCACCGAGATATTGCCTATAAGTGCGAGTACATATCGAAGTGAAACATGTTTAAACATAAAATGGGAATACTAAGTAATTAATAGTTAATAGACCATAATAAAAACGCGATAAAATTCGTAAAATAAATTTTATTTCAATAATAATAGGTAGTTAAATAATGTCTATAGGGAAGATGGCTGGGTTCTAGCACTGACTTGGGATTCAGTAATTAATTGCAATACCTCAATACACAGTGAGCACTTTCTGCGTAGATTGGACCGTAAATAACAACTAAATATGAGGGTACCCCATTCCTAACTATAACTGTAGGACGTCTAATACTTCAGTCCTCCCTTGACCATGGTTGCTGTGAAGCAGCTGAAACGTCGGGAACGTGAAAACAAAATAGACGCGATAAAAAATAAATTATACTCGCAACATTTACAAATGTCGTGTACCTGAATCGCTTCTCCGGAAAATGACTGAAGCGACGCAAAGATTGAAGCTCCCCTACCTCACCGAATATATCATAGTTCAGTACCGACATCTTAAAACATACGAAATGTAATAATTGCAATAGTATTGTTCAATTGTTTCAGTGTCTAGCTACGATAGCGACAGTATACTGGAGGAGCAACGAAGAGAGCGTTAAAGGAGAAAAATTGAAGGGCTACTCGAGGTCCCGGGAGCTCTCCGAAGGTGCCTCCAGGGCCGACCGGGTGCAGGCCGCGGGCAAATCCGGGAGCACTGTTATCACCCTCGCTTCCACTCCCCAAATATTACTTATAGGAGTTGTAATACACGTGTCAAAACTTTACTTATAAATGGCCGCTTATTTTTATGGTAGGGCTACAATGACATGTAATGCCGGTATTTAAGTTTATACAAATCGGTTGAAGACATGTGGCACTAACATTAGAAACCTTGATATAATTGTGATGAATTTTAGCTATACAAAAGTGAGGTCTTGAACATTCGACGAATGATACGCTTAGTTCATCGCGATAACGCTTCTACGAATGAATCCTGTTCTTTTTTAATTTTAATGTTTGTGATCAAAAATGTGCCATGGATTGAAATATAACACATTATATCAACAGTATTTGTTAATGATAAACTCATTGCTTCCAAAGATTGATTCAGCAACCAAAGTTTTAAAGTTACATTTATTTTCAAATATTATTTTTCATTCCAATTAGAGGTGATATATCAAAATGAATTAAATTAAGAGTTGTAAGTATATTATATGATATTCTTTAATAACTTAACATATCAGAGATCAAATATTAACTGTTTGTGATTGAGGAATTAATATTAATAACTTTAAACTTACTTTTATTTTGCTCCGAAGTTAAAATACGCTAATGTTTAAATTACATTTGAAAAGCTTTATTATGAAAATTGTATTTGATTATCATGAATAATTAATGGATTGGCACAGCCTAATCTACCACGTAACACGTGCAAAGTGAAGAACATGATCGATAAGAACTGAACAAAACAGTAAAACTTACAAAAACCAATACCAAAAATAAAAAAAATGGTATGTAAGAACTCTAAACTAAACGTCGATCTTATAATTGTGGTCAATTAATTGGGTGAAATCAAAACGCCATTTCAGTCTATATTCTATACGGAAAACAAATCTAATGTGCTAGCAAATTCCAATTAATTAGGAGACCTATCTGATAGGTGTGTTTGAATAATTCAAGGTATGCAGATAAAGATTAATTAATAAATAGAAAAGGCTCATAACGGAAAACCTATTTCTATGTTCAATTTGAGTCGTGTCTACCGCGTTTTAAATTACCTATTCTATGGCAGATTATTGATTTGCTCTGACCTACCACACTGTGTTGGTAGGGAAACCTGTTCTCCGATATTGATAATTATCGTACCAACCTATGCTACATATCATATGATGATGCCCTGGAGATGGCAAAAAGTCCCATGGCATTTGTTTCATCACTGTTATTCAGCTTCTTTATATATGTACCTACTTTTATGTATTTACATATAGAGGGAGTCATCTACATATATGCGGTAGGCTATATTTCATTTATAGATAAAACAAAAATATTATATAATGTATAATAAATTAAGATATGACGGCAATGTATATATTTTGTAAATGGCTAGTACATATTATGTATTTTTAATTAGGTATTATTTTACCTAGTCACGGTATACAATATATAGTATTGAATAACGTTACACCATTGTAGCTATACCGAGCCCTTGGTAGAATTATTCTTTTTTTTAACGATTCTATAATGAGGAGAACCTATTTATAAAGTGTAACAAAAATAGTGTAAAATATTTTAAGAGGTTCCAAGTGGGTCACAAATCAAATAACACTGACTGACTATCTCACTTATCACTCGCTCATAATACGAAAGTATACCTAAAACAATTAAAGTCCAGAGCCATTAAGTTTCTAGCTCTGCTAGCTAGAAACTTAATGGCTCTGGACTGTCGCACGTACACGGCTCTGCTTATACTAGGTACTACTACAGGGGCCCAATTCTGCTAATTTAAATGAAATGACATACGATTGCCATTCCAGCGACACACTATTGAGGTTCTATTACGACTGTGACAGATTGGCTATTCTGCTAAAACATTAATGTCGTCTCGATGGAGTCTCATCTCAGTGTCAATGGTTGTGTGTCGCCTGCTAGAAACGTCAGATAACAAGTAGAATACAATTACTTAGCTACATTATATTGATACACGACTGAAGTACAGAATAAGAAATAATTCAATAGCAGTTGAATGGCTGGTCAGTGGAAAGCCACTGGTCTTGAAAAACTAGTAGACTACCGAATGTCTGAAATCATTCGATCGACACGCTGTTGACACTCCACTGAAGTAGCAGTACTATGCAGTACTATGTGCTAGTAGGTACCTTTGTTAATATTGAATGGCTTGTACAGTAATGAAAATGGCGTGTTATGAATAAAACGTACATAATTTATTGTGATTGGCTTTGTTCATTATATGTTGTAATGCAACTGTATTCGGATAGTAAAATATAGTTTACGCATTATAGTTCACACTTTATTTGAATAATAAATTACAGTAAGTAATTAATAAGCCATACCAATTACTATCATTTGCACTCGAGCTTAACAATAATGAACATAAAACGATTTGTAATTCTTACACGTTTCTAGAAAATAACCGGGTATTATTTATTTCCCTTCTAGTATTTGTTTTTTTTTTATGTTTATTGAATTATAACTTAAAATATATAATAGGAGTAAATATGTACCTATTCTCCTATTCTACACATACTGCCAATTGTATCATAAATTAATGCTCGACATTTTTAATAATCAATGAGAATTGTCTTTTTTTAATTTTATGCTTGCGTATAACGATGCGACCATTTGCCTAACATGTTCATTAAATATAAAAGTATGGCGATGGACATTGAAGCCTCAGTTTGATAGTGATTTAATTATTTGTCGAAACAAATCATTGAGAATATGTATGTAAGATCATTTTCGGTTGAATAAATCTTTATGTCGTTGGGACAACCCTAATGTTCGGTACTATACAGGTTGATTCATAAGGGATATACATAACTGTAAACCTGCGCTTCTTCCGCGCATTTGTCATAATTGTAGTCAGAATATCGATTTGTAAAAGTAAATTTGTTCCCAAAAAAAGATAGCAATTATGATTTTTTTGCGAACATTTTTTTTTTTATAAATTGATAACCATAATATAAATAAATAAATATCGCCAGACGAACACACCAACTATACGGTCCCACACTAAGCAACGCTTGTATTATAGGTACCGTACAATGGACTGGGGGCGAACCCAGTATATAATACTTATATAGATATTAATATCTATATAAGTAATATATAGATACTAATATCGAAAATCTGTTATCAAATAATGATAACAATTGCGCTTACGACGCATAACAGGTTCAAAGATAGTATACCCTTTCTGAATCAGTCTGTATACCTTTATGTAATATAAATCATGTATATGGATAATTTCGTGGGAGTCTACGCAGTTGATATTGTTGCTTATTGTTACGAAATATATTATATAGCGTATAAGTATGAATTTGTACATAGTGGGTATGTATCATGTAGCTCAACATAAATCAATATGAATAAATCATGTGATCTATATTTTTTTCTTATTTAATTCTAGAAACATTAACTTAAGGTACTTTCTTTACAACGTAGGCTTATAAAAAGTTGATGATACAATAGTGAGTCTATACAATACGGTCGTCCTCACTAAACGTAAGCAAATATATTTTATTGTTTTTGCGATACTCTATGTTATAAGAACACTCTAAATCGTAGGTAGTTAATTTTTTTCAAAAAAAAAAACTCAAATTTATACAAAATGTGATCACGTGACCGCTACCGGTACGTCACATCACGCCATTTTCAATTTAAACATGTATTTCTATTGTACAATAATTTAATTCATCTGCCCATTTACATAACATCATTTACATACCTTTTTCAAATTTGTTTATTTTTATCAATCAATTTTCTAGGTTAAGTTTATTTTGGGTAGTAGTCATTAATAATATTGAACATTACTGCAACTATAATATATTATAACTATCAAGAAATATTTCAATTTTATTAGTATTTCTTCATGCAAGTTATATATACATATATTTCCTAATGAGTGAAGGGGTTAATTTTTGCAATACAATATATAAATTGCGCAACAATGTATGAGCAACAGAAAGACGTGCCGGAGCCCGAATATCGGGGATTATATCTTGCTCGGCACCTTTACTCAACCCTTTGAACTTGTTAATAATGTAAATTTTATAAAACACTCAACGTTATAATATAGGCCATCCACAATCTGGTGATGCTGATTAATTTCATAAAAAATGAATAAAAACATTAACAAAAATAATGCCCGAAAAAATCTCATTATTTCTTACGAGTTTTTGCACTAAAAATGAAATCGAATGTTATAAATTAATTCCCAAATAACTGAATTAAAAAAATTAAAAACAATACCAAAAGGCAGCAGTAAAGAAACATATATCGCTTTAATTGCATAGCAAAGGTAATGCTATCTATCCTACGCGACGGTTGAAAATCGAATAAAAACCAAATAATTGCAGACATTCAATACTTGCAAATACGTTTTACATTCACAACAAAATCTGTTACCCGTTCGTTAAAAGCACAAAATGTTGACTTGTCACGGAATCCTTAATCCTATTTATTTAAATTGGGTAGAATAACGTCAGTATTGCAGAGGATATCATATAATCCGCACTCTTTCGGCATCAGATACTTTTGAAATATTTATCCTTACGTAGGTATATATTATATTAGGTATGTATATATTTACTATTGGTAGAGGTTCATTGTAATGCTTAATTTATTATAAGTATAGATTTTGAGTTATAAAATAGATAATTTTTTTATTATTCTCTATATCTCGCAATGATTTAAGAAACTCATTGATTATACGGGAATTAAAAGCTTAAGAAAAAAGAATCGTTAGAGTGGATTGAATGAATGATGGTTGAGATTTGCCTACTTCAAGCAACGGCGTAATGAATTCGAAATTTAAAGAACAATACCCAAAACTTAACTTATGGTGTTTATTTCTAATACTATGTCAATATCTACCTTTGCCCAGAGATAGAAAATAGACGATGATTTGAAAAAAAGCTACAATTCAATAAGCACAACAAATTAATAATTAGGATTAAACTGAAAGATTGAGGAATTCATGCATGAATCTTCAAAAAAAAAATGCTTTTAGAATTTTAATCTAAATAGGGCCTAAACCTTACCACATATACGTATATATTTATTGTAAGTATCGATAGGTGAAGGAAGACATCGTGAAGAAACCTGTATTCCTGAGAGAACCCTACAAAAGACGTGTGAAGTCCGCCAACCGGCACTGGGCCAGAGTGTTGGACTATGGCCTAATCCTCCTCGCATTGATGGAAGGCCCGTGCCCAACGGTGGGACATTACAAGGCTAGTATTATTTATTATTATTATCGATATACCTACTATCTATTATTGTCACGACCCTTCGCGTTTTCCCCTTGAGGGAGTATCGGATATCGTGATCACAATAGTCAATAGTACCTATACAACTTCTGAATTACTACTCCCTAAGAATATTTATAGAAAGAGCAGGGCAATGTTATTTATAATGTCCAGCTATTTGGTACGTCTATAGCTATACTAGTGCAAATAAAAGTGGGTATTTTAAAGGTTCAATGACTGCTGAGGGTTACTGTAGTCTGAAAGGACTATGTCTAAGACTAGGACCCTTATAGTTTCACCTTGTCAGTCTTTCCGACGACGCGACTTCCCCATAGAGCGAATATCAAATAAGTAGTCTCCGCCTACCTATCCCCTGTTTAATTAAGTACCCCTTATTTAATTAATATTTATTTATTTTTTATATTGCGCTGTCCTCATATCCCTCTTTTATTGTCATAATTATCCTTCTCATTAAAATATTTATCACTCTGTATCATTCATTAATTCATGTATGTAATTTGTATATTCAGCATGCTAATATATAATTTTGGTCTGTATTGTGTATATAGCAGGGTTACATCCTAGATTAAGTTAAGTACCTATATATAATTATAGCTCATAAGTAAGTTGTATTTGTGTAGGTACCAAATAAAATAAATAAATATCAGCGAGGAGGATTCAGGCCATTAGCCACAACGCCTGCCCCGTGCGGGTTGCGGCGGGCGCACTCCAGACGACTTCCGAAACACAATGTTTGCTTTCACCGTGCAGCAAATGCAATCAATTTATTGAACATGAGATTCGCGCATGAAATTGATAATGCCAAAGGTGCTAAACGAGCTGGGAGCTGGGTGGGCTTAGCTTGCTAAACGAGCGTTGAACAACTATGGCTATCATCACTTATTATAAAAAAAAACTAACAATGTAACAAATCCTTAGTATATAACGTTATGTTTTAACTAATCGAAAATTCCCCCATACGGGCCTCACAAATAAAACCTTATAATATATTGAATAATTCATTAAAATATGTGTAAACTGGTTCAAATTAAGTATCGAGTTTAGTTTACTTACTGACCTGAACGAAATAATTTATTAGTCGAAATATTTTATTGAATTAGTTTTCTACCGTCCGACTCGGCTATCATCAGGGATAAAGTTAGCAAGTCTAAAATGTTTGATAAATGTTGTTTTAAGTTAGATATTTATTATGCATGCTTGATGGAGTTGTTCATAACATGCTATAAATTTAATTACGTATCGCAAACATTGTTTAAAACAATAGCCTTTAAACATTTTTCATTGATATCGACCGATTAAAATAATTAACAATAGAAATTTCAAATAACAATTATATAAATGAGAACTATGTAATGTATACCATAGAAAATATCAGGTATAATAATTATTTTATTTTAAAAACATCATTAAAAACACATTTAAAATTGTAAATTTCAATAAGGATTTATTCTCAAAAGTTATATTTGTTCATTTGGATTCAATGAATCCCGATAAAATACCTAGGTACCTGCAAAACATGAAATTTCCGATAAATTTCACGCCCACACGCATGCCTACTTTATTATAGTCCGAAACGAATGAGACCCGGCATACTTACCCTGTTATACATATTAGGGTTTGCAACAAAGAATGTCTGAATCAGCACCCGTCGCATGTCCAACAACCATTAGCTGCTTTTTTTCTGTGTAATGTTAACTGCAGAGTTGCAGCCCTGCCGCACCGCCCTCGCTCCGAAACCCCCTGCGCTCACACCTCTCCAATTGCATTACCCCAAAACATTATTAATTATCATTGTCATATAACAAACCGTATTTAAACTGTTAATAACATTTTATGATGAATCACGTCAATGACGTTGTGTTATTGAACATTTAATTATCTATCGTTTGTGCTCGCCTTATTATGCGTAGAACAATAAATAATCAATTTCGCAGTTGCAAATGAAGATTAATAGGTCACGGTGTAGGGCCGCCCCGTTACCTTTGCAGACAGCCTTGGGTGTAGTAAAGTTCGCGCCCGAGTAACCCGATTATGATAGTATGTATAGGCTCTTAACTTATACGTGTGAGTACCTACAGTTCGGCGGCCGAGGGAATGCGTTCCAAAAATTAATTAAATTTATCTCGCCTAAATTTCATCTTGTAAGTTGACAGAATACTATAATTTTTAATTAAATGTTGTTTTCGTGGTGCATATAAGTAAACGATAAAAATACTACAATATATACGATAAAACACGACCTGTCAGGATCGTATTCTTTCGTAACTGTAATTCTTTTGTTTGTTTGATCAATGAAACAATTACACAACTTTATTAATAACTAGCTGCGCCCCGCGGTGTTACCCGCGATTAAAAAGTATACATTTTATCGGGATAAGAAGTAGCATATGTGCTATTCCAGACTATAATCTATCTCTGTGCCAAATTTCATACAGATCCGTTCAGCCGTTCTGGCGTGATTGAGTAACAAACATCCATCCATCCAAACTTTCACATTTATAATATTAGTAGGATTAATTTTGTATAGGACTACGGGAGCAGTTATAATTTGTAATTTTACACATCTACAACCGGATTGGAACGCTCTGTGGGGTTGTCTTTTTCATTCAAGCTACAAAAGCTTTTTTATTTAGCTCCAGTATGCTGTTTAATGTCAATGATAGTTAGTAATTTGTGTATCGTATGGCTACATCACTTAACAAGCATATTATCGCTACAATACTGACTTGATGGTACTCAATTTAATGAGCGTATTCGAAGTCATAGCGCACTCAGTGTGTAAAATACGATATTAAAGCGGGACAAATAAAATTTAAGTTTATACTGGGTGTCAGAGGCATAGTAACGGAAACATTGGGTAAAGGTTACATCTGATGCCTTTAATAGGATTATAGAAATCATTTATGTCGAAAATCGCGAGTTGTAAATGTTGTAGTATTTGAGCGCGCAATGTACACAACACAACGGTCCGCGCGATATCCACCTCGTGTGAGTGACGAACGCCCCCAAGCATATCGAATTTTAATTCACACACACACGCAGATCTAGGTCTAAATTAGTAATTATCGCTTTTTTTTAAATCACTTTGAGATAGACTTCCATTATGATTCTATGCGAAAATCAATTTAAAAATACTGAATCAAGAATCCTAAGCTGATTTCATGCTATCAGTTTTCGTTACGCAGTCACTTACACCCTGTATACAGACTAAAGTAGTACGAACAACAAGCATAGATATTCATTAGTCGAGTAACAGAACTTGCCTTAACTTCACATGCTGACATTTACTACTATACCTACTTATTTGGTCAATAGTATTTTTTTCGAAACGTAATTCTGTTAGTCGGTTTGGGTTTTGGTTTGGGGGTTTGTACTCAATCGGTATTTGATGCTATAAAAACTTTCAGTAAGCGATTTTTGTTTGCTAATTACACTACACTATACATGGACGCTATATTCCTGACAACCATGCTTCGCAAGATTGCCAATTGGAGATTTTTATTAAATTTTATTCTTTGTTCTGAATTCAAAGCTAAACAATAACTCTGGCGTGTCAGCAACTTATCTTTACACACGATTTGCAGCAGTAAATTGAGGAAAATGACTTTGTTACGTACCCATCATATTGCAATACTGGCTAAAAAGTAAGAAAAATACCAACTGACTGACTGTTGAAAATCTTGAACCATAAAAAAAGATCATTCATAAAAAAAATAAACTTATATTTACGGACCATTGATTAAGAGCATTCAATATATCTGTTTCTATTCTTAAAAATATATTTTTTTAAATATACGATATTTCGTATATTTAAAAAAATATATTGCGCTATTGCACAAAGATTGCAGAAGCTATACGGATATTGAATCAAATTTTTCAATTGCTGCTTTCACGAAACATATTATGATCACCATTCTATGAATTTACTGGCAGTTTAGAGGAACATATTAAATGGAAACTGGACATAAAAAATGTATACACATTATACCTAGCACCTAAAAACTGTAGTTATGAAGATACGCCTTAAAATGGACGTTGGTCTGCTACATATGCATCAGGCCATTACTATATAACTATAAAAGAGTTCAAACATAATAAACCTTATAATTGAAATTAGCGAGAACATATATTTTTTAACGATGTTTATCTACAGTATCTAGTAATAAATTATTTGCCACAAAAAGGAACTATTTTCTTACTAAACCTCTCATAAATTATCAGTTCTAGGAAGCGCTGAAGTTATTCCATCTTCTTTACTCCACATGATATAATATCCAACCAATTTAAATATCAACGACCGAAATACGACGCCCGGGAGAGGTCGAAGGGGAGTCACCCGAACTGACATTCCACTTTTACACAGCCGGATAATTCTAACATCGAAGATTACACTTGAAGCGTATACTTCATTTTTGTTGTACTATAGCAATCCATAATTAACCAACAGCCTGTACTCATTTGAGACGGAGACCGAATTTACTTAATTGTTTACAGTGGGAATCATAGCTCCAGTAATGTAGAGTCATAACTTAAACCAAGTCATAATTTATACAGGTAAGCAACCGGTTCATTGTACGGTACCCACAATACAAGCGTTGCTTAGTGTGGGACCGAATAGTTGGTGTGTTCATATGTCGCAAAAAAAAACAACAAAGGAAAATATGCTTTAAAAACACCTGTTACATGTTGTTTGCTGATAATAACAGGCGTATCAGAAATCATGACATTTTTCAACGTCATCCAGCCCGTTAATCTAATAACGACGATTTGTGGAACCGGAAGCACGGAAAGTAGGCACCTACCACAGTAACTCGACGGAATCGATAAGTATAAAAAGTAATAAAAAAAATTATAAATGCTATACTAAGTTATACACTAACACACTTTGCACAACACAAACGATTTTTTACTCCGAATTGTTACATTGATTGCCACTGCAATAATGTGTTTTCTTTATTAAACTATTTTCAGTATTTATTATAAAAGTACAGAATACTGTAAAAAATAATATACTTCAATAACTTGGCAGTTATACCTTACGAGCCTCAAGGAAAGTCATTTTTGTGTTCGACCTAGTCACAAAACATATTGTCTTAAACATGGTGTATAGCAATTAAACATAAATCATACCACATACTCATCTTAAACACCCATTTGAACACTTCTATACAACGATAGGTGTAATAAAAAATGTTGCTGCCCCTTTTATTAAAACTTATGGGGTCGAGTCACCTTCGTCCGTAAGAGAATTAAATACCCTCGAGATACCCTGCACATGACCCTGGGTGGTGCCAACCAGGTGACAACTCTACTGGTGATAGGCTTTGGCCGTGGTTAGTCACCTCCCACTGAACAAAGCCATGTCGCCAAGCGGCCTAGCCGTGTTCCGGCATGATGTTCGGTGTTGCCATTCATGGATGGCTGGTCAGATCAGTTGCGCTGCATGTGCCTAGTGAATGTCGCGTCTCGATCTACTGCCGCCTTCCTACCTAGGCAAGTATGCTCCATCGTAGATCTCATCATCACTTACCATCAGGTGAGATCGAGATCAAATACTTGCCTATAATGTATAAAAAAAAATAAAAAAACTTTGTTGCATTCGAAAATTTACATAATATTATGGATCTACTTATTGTAAATTCCAGGTACTTATCTAATGTTGGTTCGAAGCTTAAACACAAGCGGAGAACGTTGGCGCAACAATAGTGCTTTGTTTAGACATTTTGGGATATGGAACCTAAACTTGCAAACGGGATATAATCCGAATAGATATAGATTGTTTTGGTCTATATAAGATTTCTGAAACATTTATCGTCCAGTATTTTATGCATAGCTTATTTTTATGCGCGGTCTATAGTAATAAAAAATCAACTGAGGGCTCACAAGCTTTGCGCTATAATATACTTACTATTTTTATATCGTATCGCAATATTTTATAAGAAAACTATGTTTTTTGTTCCCCCAAACTGTCATCTACTGTGTGTCTCTTATTCTATCTACGAGTATATAGAGTATATATCTATTGATCTCCAGTCTAATGTCCCATGAGTAGGTAACTACTCCTGCCACTTTATAAATTAGATTTTCAGAAATGCTCGTATTATCAAATGAAGCTGAACAAGTTAACTAATCGAGAAAGCAAATTCCGCACAAAACTTAACGTGCCAATAAAAAACATCGTAAATGTATAGTAGGCGTTCAACATCGGTGACGTGTGTGAGTCATCAAACGACCCCATGTAATGCACCCCGCGTGTCTCCCGCAACCCTCCCGTCGATAAGGAAGCCAAGGGAACAAATTTAAATGGGAAATGCCTGGAAATGGCTCACGCTATTGTCGTACGATACCCGGAGGGGAGATACCGGGACCAATATGTCTCTAACTATTACGGTCTTATTACAAAAAAATGATTTGGGCATGGTTTAAACCTGAACTAAAAGATCCATGGTTTAAAGTTGAAAGCAGAGAAAAACCATGCCTTATTACAAATCGAAGACCAATCGAAGATCAGATAAGTCAAACTTCGTCCACGATCTAAATAATATCTACAGATTATAAACGAAAAATGGTAAACAGTCGTTCGTTCATACAGGGTTCATTCAGTGCAACGTTCCGTTTCTCGACATGTTTATATTATATTCACATTTCAAGTACTTAAATAATGATTTATTAATATAAACATATATCATAAATTGTTGTTTGTTTAAGATTTAATATATTGAACAATCAGAACTAATAATTTGACGCGCTTTTTTTAATCAATTTATTTTATTTCTTTGCCAGCTTTAGCGTGAAACGGAGAAATGCGCGCGCCGTGACATTTGTCATTTGTTGTGTTTATGTTATGTTTATGTCACCTCTTTAATAATACTAAATTGTTCTGGCTTGTTGTTTTATACGGAAAATTGGGAATAAAAATAGAACAACAAAAGAAAAGAAGGGCGAAAATTTGAGTTCAGAAGAAAAAGTTG
The DNA here is from genome assembly GCA_905333125.1 of Pheosia tremula. NCBI lineage: Eukaryota > Metazoa > Arthropoda > Insecta > Lepidoptera > Notodontidae > Pheosia > Pheosia tremula. The sequence continues at coordinate 2,984,064 of HG995404.1, read as the reverse complement.
TTGAAACATGCAGATTATTTATTACAATATGATAACAGTGCAGTGTGTTGTATCATACTTATTTGGGTAATTATATAAATGCTTATGTGATTGATTTTCGGTTCAAGTCACACTCCAGGTATATTTTTTCAGTGTCTCTTCACTTTTAGTACTTTTATTACTCTTATACAAACTTTTTACATATTCGAAATATAATAACCTTGGTACATTATTCTATTTGGTTTTACAGAAGTGAAGAAATGCACCGGTCAACCGTGGATAGCAATATTTAATAAAAGACAGCTTGAAATTATGGAAGTGAAGCACAAATACAACATTAAAATTGCAAACACAAAAATAAAGAAACTGGAATTAGAAAAAGCATTGTCAGAAAGTCAAAAGACAAGTAATGAAGGATAAAATGTTTTCAGATATTTTATTCAATAAACACATCTTTCATTGTTATAAAACATATAATTTCACTTCTCATGCCTATTATTTTATTACATTAACTTTAAATAATTGCCTTTCTGTTGTCTATATAGCCAACATTAAAAACCAGAAAGGGGTGAGCATTACTAACAAAAAATCATAATATACACTTATGATTAGGCAGCATGAGGTCTCCGACCTGAGCCTAATGTTTCATGTAGAAGGATAAAAAAATGCAGTTGCGAAGCCTTGATTTTTAGTCTATATTCTCTGAATATTCTGAAGTCATGTACACTGCCTCGCCAGCTGGTAACAATGACCATGATTTTGAATTCAGCGTCACAAACCACCTGAAAAGTTTATAAAAAAATTAACATTAGCCCGGTATGTGTTGTAACTGCAATACCACAGAAACCAACTATAAACAGAGAAACAGTAATTTTTATATAATATAGATTGAGCCAAACAAACTAACCAATATTTGGGATTGCAACTAGCATTTTGGGATGAGTGTTACATAAAAAGTAATTAGGTACTCACCTACTAACATATTAGACAACTTAAAATTAAAATATTACTGTAAAAATTACCTGTAGATTGATAAAGGAAATCCTTTTCTAGTCATAAATAACTGACCCCCATCAGCATTTACTCTTCTAACTCTTATATGAGTACAGTCAATTGTGGAATTTTCTCATACTGTCCTCCTGTTAGTTTCAAGTAGTTGGCATTTTTAGGAATCTTTGGGACATCCGTGACCAAGTTTCTGCTACTTTTTTACATGTTTTGCTCACAACCGGTTGAGACACACCATATAAATCAGCTGTATTATCTTGAATCTATGAATAAAACATGTACCTGTATTAGTATATTGTTTGATTTTTCTGCATTGACTAAGGTTATAGTTGTAAATAACACTTACTTCATAGCGAGCCCAGTTGCGTAATGCGCAAACCACTTGAAGCTCCGGACTCAATAGGCATCCTCGAGGGTCATGTTCCAAATCGTCACGTAGCACATCCACAATCTTTTTTCCGAATCGTTTTGTGAACCTATATTTATATCGGAAATCCTCGTCACTCAAATCAAAAGGATTCACACGATGACGATGTCTATTTGATTGCCGGCGCGTCTCCAGCGTGCCCAAATCTTCCAAATCCATTAAATCAATCAAGTCAATATTCATATTTATTAGATTACTAGGTATTTGACACATGAAATGAACTTCAACCTAACCTCAAATAATTTGGTACCGAAGATAAACTAGGGGTCTCGGCGGTTTTTCTTCAGTACCAAAGATAAACCATGGTTTGGTGATAAACTTCGTTTTATAATAACGTTTTCTTTAGTTCATGGTTTAAACCTTGTACCAATCCCAGTACTTTATTTAGATCCTGTTTTGGAATAAGACGGTTAGCGTCGATATTTATTTTGTGTGAGAATGGGCATTGTCTAAAAATTTTTACCCCCAGATTTTATATTTTTTTTAGGAAATATAGTGTATTTTAAGGAACTAATTTAAATATCTTTGTATTCTATTGCCTATTTTTTTTAATATTTAAATTCTAAATTTTGAAATTGATGACGTCATCGTCGGCGTCAAAGTTATTCGTTTGCTTACTAAAAATAAAAAAAAAACTGATATCCATCAATCGTCTGTCAACGTCAAAATTCTAACCTCTTCCTCTTACCCTTAGGTTCTTACCTTATTGTATTTTTATGTAAAACATTAATCATCACGTAATAAGTGCTATGTCGATCTTTATTAGTCCGCTTAATCCTAATAAAAAATATGGCCGGCTCTTCTAATTTAACAGATACTGATAACTTTGAGCCTATTCTCGCAACTTGCCAAAAGTTTTAAATGTAATGATTTTAGAGTACAGCTACTAATAGTAAGCATAATGTAGCTGAAATAAGAGGAGCGAAAATCCGTATGTAAGTACTATTTGTGTTACTGATATTGTTTCTCAGTTCTTCGTCCTTGTGGAAGTATTTTCTAGAAATAAAAGCAGTCATTCATATCTCTGTCACAAACAATCAATTTCAAGAACGATGGTTAAACTGTTGGGCCGTGAAATAAATAAATAAACTCAATAATATTAAAAACTAGCTTTTGCCTGTGAGTGAGTTTCTTCATTTGGCAGATACAACCCCCAGTGCTTTCCAGAATATAATCTAGAATCAGGAATACAAGTAGTACCATGTTTTGTTATGAACAGGGACTTTTATTTTTTCATTTATTTACTTATTGTTTCAGGTCATCTTGTGATTCTTATTTAAATACTGTAGTTGGGTATGTCCAACTCAGCAGGACTGGCAGTGATTGTGCAGTGCAGAAAGCCGTTCAGACATATATATAAAATAATGTGATACAAAAAAATATAAAGCACAAATACATTGCCAAATGCTTGCATGTAAGAAAAGAAGATCCACTTTTTGAGACAACTAGGAATGTACATATTTTGTGGGAAGATTTTGATGAAAACTACATAAATAAGGTGGAAGATTTTTGGAAGGATTATATATTTCCCAAATTATGAGCAAGATCAAAATGAATGAATAAAAATACTTTATACTGTCAAGAACACTTTATTATTTCTCCTTGCAAATTAATAAGTCTACAAGATATTATAAAGATTTCATCTAAATATGGTCCATATTTGTAGTTAACGACAGAATGTGCTTTTAATAAAGCAAATTCTCTAACACATCTGATCACCCTTTCAACATGAACTCTTAAACTGGCTATAACTTTGCTTTGAATAATTTCGGTTACTGACTGTTTAACTGCTGAGCATACACTTGGTGGCCTAAGAAGTTTAACTCCATGTGAACTTAAAAGTGATTCAATTTCCTTGAAACCGCTATTGGCAAAAACAATAGCATTTGGCTGAAGAACATAGCAAATTACTTTTTTCCACAAGAGCTTTATCTGATATTCTTTTACTTTTGTTCTAGATATTTCAAGTTGATCACTTATTCTTGCAATGGAATCATTTTGTTTTATTTTGAATAAAGTTGCAATAATGCAAAGAGAATCAATTTTAGATGTGCTTTTTTAAACAATGTAATCTACGAGCCACAGAGAGCTCAAAACTCGGAAAGTTCTAAGATGTAATGGTAGCGGAGGTCCCTGCTTATTAACACAATAATAAGAGCTGAATATCACAAATAGATTCAATGTATTTCCTTAAAACTTGACTAGATCCATCTCACAAATAGTAGGTAGTAAATTTCAAACATATAAACCATAAGTATTGACATAAATTCACCCATTCTGGGACTATGATGCCTTCTTTATCATAATGTCAGCCAGTGTCCACCCACTGGTAACTATTACCCTTCTTCTGTTTGTGCCAAATGAATTCCTTTGGTTCAATGATCTTTGGCTAGAGACTGTCAGAGAAAGGTTTCAAGCCTATATCAACAGTCTTATAGCAGAACAAAAATATACCTTCATGGGTAATGTGAAAGCTGAAGATGTACTGGGCACAACATTATCTTCATAATTTCATTTTTTATCGGATGGTTTAGGTTGAAATTGCAATAAAAGCTGGCCTAACTCAGTATTTTGTTGACTCGGAACCTGAAACATACACATACAATAAAAATGTAGGTACACAAAAAATTTGTAACATCTTTCTAAGTAGGTAGTTCGAACATCTCTATTAGAGAAATTAGGTACTAACATCTAATGGATTCTTTGCGATATTCCAGAGTGTGGGTGTAGGTTTAAATAGTGGCTCATGTTTCATTAATGTATACTTATAGTAGTTCTTCAAGTCTGCCTTTGGCTGCCAAAATTACATAGTATGATAAACAAAAGATTAACTTAGGTGTACTTATTACATGGAATATGAAGATTTCTATTCAGCAGTTATTTAGTCGAATAAGAAAATGTGAGACATAAGTACTTACATCACAGTGGTCTTCACAACAATACATCGTATAACTCTAAAATATTCCACATTCACTTCGCTACACCACTTCTCTCGCAAGTCGTCTCTAATGCGAACAAAAATCTTGTTTGGGCTATTTGTCGAATCATTATTGCAGGTAGGAACAAAGCACTTTCTGTATTTCATATCGCAATATTTGTAATGCAACTTCTGCAACTATAAGCGCACTATTTAAATAGGAAATCAATTTCTTTTAAGTGTGGACCGGTACGGTAACGAACAGAGTAAGTAAGGTTATGTTTTTGTTTTGACATTGACACTTGTGCGCTGAACAGACTACTTTTTTTTTATTTAATGCAATGCAATGGCATTATAATCCATGTGATGACGTCACTGAAGGTGAAATAAAGGTCAAACATATTTTTCCAAATATCTTAGAAATGAGAAAGTATTTTTAAATTTTAACTACATATACGACATTAGTAACCCTATTCCTCGAAATGGTTTTTCAATCAGAACGGTTTTAAAAAAATGGACAATCCCCATTCTAAACAAACCGTGGAAGCCTGTTCAGATTGGTTGACTGATTGATAAGAATAAACAGTGTATATCTATATGTAGATGGAGGGGTCCGTAAGTTTCACCCTATTTAAAGCTATTAGATAATATCACTGAAAATATTGGTGATTTTTATCTAAGGGGAATACGAAGGCCCTTTTAAATTAGCAGGAGGAACACAGTGAACGGCATACAATTCGTCAACCATACCAAAATACTGATGAAACCTTTATTTACTAATCTTAGAACATTAGTGTATACCTCAGATGAAAGATATCCACAGTTTCCCAAATTAGGTCCTGCGCGGCACGGATGCGGCACACGCATGAGAAGTCTCGGTCCATCTAGTGGCTTATTTACCCTTGGGCCATGTGGACAATGGTCCGGGGCGGCTGGCTGCCATGCCCCGGGCGGCACAAGCCCACATACAGCATCCTCGCACTCAGCTTTTGCCACCTGCCTATGAAAGGCATTACGTATCTTTTATTAATTTATGGGGCGGCAAACCTCATAGGCCCATGGCTCTTAATCTCAGGGCGCCGAATATTATAATACGCCACTGGACCCATCGTTAAAGGGGCCGTCCTGCACTACGTCTCCTGCCATGCAGCCAACATGCTAGAAATTTTCTGTCCCAACGGGCGGTGGCTGTTGGGGCAGTTAGAGCGAGCTGTGTATGTACGCGCCAATCAAACTGAATTACTGATATAACAAAGGAATTATGCCCGAAAATAAGGAGCACATTATTTTCGGCCTTAATAACTTTGTGTTGGAAATATTGTTGTCTTACTTCACGTTGCAAATTTGACGGCGCTCTGCAAGTCGGCACCCTCTACTGGCTCCTCCCCCCCCCTGTCGCGCGACGTGATGCACGCTAAACTTTTAATAAACCGTCTCGCGTCGCGATCTCGCGGCCGCTTTCAAATTTTGCTTATTACCGTGACGGCATAAATTATAGACGGATTCAGTATCGAACTCTGAGCTGATGTCATTGGTACGGACGAGAAAGAGCTTGAAGTATCCACATACCACGGCTCTGGCATAAAGCCTTCTGAATTATTATTAAGCTTTTTTTTAATATGTGATTCAATGTTATTTGCTTCCGCCAACGGTGGTAGCAAGTGATTTCAGGCTTGTATGTCTGCTGTCTGTCAAACGAATAGCCGAAAAAGCATTTAGAAAGCTCTATAGTACGGTACGTACTATATGAACAAGTATTTTAATGAATAACCTTCACTGATTAAATAGACCAAAATAATGTTTTATTGGTCGATTTTTTAAAGGAAATTCCTTTCAGTCTTAAAACTTCAATGGGGCATAAAGTGGTGTACATACTGTACTATAACTTGCTTGTAGTTACGGCTGCATCTTGGTCTACAAGCCCCTCGTGCATCGCAGCGGGGAGAATACATAGGTACTTCTTACCAATATAAAACCTTTAAACTTGAAACACATTACTGTGTCCTCTGTGTTGTGCGCAAAGGGATAGCAGTAATAGAACTGTCATGTATGTATCCCCAAATTTATAGAAAACTTCATTTATTTACAAGTTATTTTTCTTAAGTAACAAATTATTGTTTTTTATAGATCAGTCAGAATCTCACACAGAAAGGCAGGCAAGAAACTAAAAGAAAGGTTGGTAGATACACATTAATTCCCAGGACCATAAACACTATGTGAGTTGGCAACACCATTTGCAATATCGCAAATATTTTTATAATGTCCCCACTTAATTGGTCTTTCGAGCTAAAGTGTATGAGCAACCATTAAACAAATTAACAGTATGTTACGCGGGGAGCGCCAACACGCCCAGCATTTGCGTACGGCGAAATACATCAGAATTGCACGCCATTATTTTCTTTATGCCGGCAATATGTTTATTATTATTTATTACATAGCATGCTACGGAAAATATTTGAAATTGTAGCAACGAGAAAACGTCTGGCAAATGCAGGGTTCAAACGAAAATTATGTGATAAAATTTCCCGAGGAAGAATCCAATCACTCACTTGTGAATAATTACAATATTCATCATCACTATTATCATTTTGAAACGAACGAACATTGAGATATCATTTAATAGATATATATAAAAAAGAAGGTCCACTTACACATCAAATCAACAGATTTTCCGACTTCAAAGCAGTAAGCCTCTTGAGATAAGTGAATCTTGAAGCAAAGTAGGTACACAAAAACTTGAATTAATTCTGATCCAAGTGATATATTTTGTATTGAAACAAAGTACTTGCATAATTTTATTAAGCATCCAAATCACGTCAAGCTATGGAGAGAATAGTAATAAATAAAAGCTGTATTTTAGTAAAAGCAAAATTAAGTATCTGTAGTACAAAATGAAGTTTAGATTGGTACCGTTGAATAGTACTACGCTTCTGCATAAGCTAAAATATTTGGACTTGGTTTAATTAAATAATTTTATTATATTTATCTCCATATTTGACTCGTGACAAGGGATAACGGAGGTGAGAATTGGAGTTGGAGGCAATTCTGATTAAGCAAACTTTGCGTCCGCGACCCACTCGTCGTTTGGGTGTCCTGCTTTTAAAGTCCCCAAGTTAATTACATCCTAGTTAGGTACCTGCCAGAATATGCCGTCGCGACTTTTGTGAGTCGCTCTTTGAGTTCCAGTTAAGTTCGTGCATTACTTTGTAGTGGCACCAGAACTTGGCAAACTTGGAGCACCTAGCACTTGTTGAACTTTTGCAAAATTATCCGAAAGCGTTTGTTTGAAAGTGTTAATTAGAGATCATTGGAAATTGAATTGAAAAATCTTATACATAATAGGGCTCATGGTAAAAACATATAGCCCCCTAATGTAATATAATGATAAATTCTTCCTCCAGGTATATAAACTTTCAAAATGATTATGAAATATTGCCCCTTCGTAAGAGCACTTCACAAACAAGAGTGCTCATACTTAGATCTCATATCACAACAGCGCCATCTATTAATTACCGCCGTACACCATCCATTGTTTGCAATACCGTAGCACACTTAATTGTGTAGATTACATGAGCGCACACCCATAGTTCTTAGTTAATTTTAATGGCGTCTAAATGAAATACAGCGTGTGCAAAGTTGCGGGAACAACGCGCAAGTAACTCGGCCATTATTCGTCCGTCTCGTTTGTATCAGGCTGAATCTTTTATAGAGACAAGGCGTGTCGTGTCCCACGGCCGCGGCGGCGGTGCCTCTAATGATGATTTACTCGCTCGAGCTCCCACGGGTGGTGTAATTTTCCCTTAGTGAAGCTAGACTACATACACGCGGTGGTGTCCGAACTAAAGTGAAAACAAATGAAGAACCGCCTTCGTTTAATCATTCATTCGGACGCCACGCTTATTGAGATTTATTTTGCCTTTTATCGGTCAAGCGGTGCTGGTTGCTTATTACACTTGTATTGCTATACTTATTGCTTAAGGCTAGGTGTGTGTGTGTGTGTGTTAAAGGCACCTGTAAATCTATTTTTTTGTTCGATACACACACAACGGCTTTAAATTCTGTATACTGATGCAGAAACTATCCCCCATCAACAGAAGCAGTTCTATCTAACGATAACCTATCTACCCTACAACACTTATCGACACCAGATTACCAATCCGCTACAGAACTAAACCGTTCCATTTTCAAATATACACGCGTCAAATCCGACTGCATAGAGGGGCACAGTTCTACGTATTATTATACCGTGACAGACATAGAGTCTCGAATGCCAGAGACAAAGAAAAAAAAACAGTGGCGTGGTGTGTTTATTTTATTGGATCCGGGGTAAGGGCACCGGGCTACGGACCCAACCATCCTGGCTTAATTAACACGGGTCCGAAGCGAATATTAAATGTTTGCAAATAGACTTATTTGTCCATGTGTTGGGTTGTGGTTGCCGCGCTCGGACCGCAACAACGACATTAATTGAGATTTCCAGGGGTTTTGCTCTACATTGGAGAACTGTATAAACTCAAGGTTAGTTAGCCGGGTAACCGGGTTCAAACTAAATGTTTAGTGTGCTCGCCGATGCGGTTATTATTTTCTGTGAAGCACTTTGTAGACAATTTGATGTTGCTGCGTGGAGAAGCGACTAATTGGGTGCGAAAATAATAGAATCAAATATTAAGTATTTACAACATTTTACAATCAGACAATATTTTTGTAACAAGAACCATTCATAATAATACCACCAACTGTACGGTCCCAAACTAAGTAACGTTTGTATTATGGTACCGTAAAATTGACTAGGGGCGATCCCATCGCAATAGATATAATATAATACTTACTTAAGTACTTATATACTTAGATATTATAAAACATTCGTGCTCATCACAAAAAGTTTTCCCCTACCAGGATTCAAACCTGGGCTCACGGTACAGAAAGCAGGGTCTCAACGTGCGGTGCGGTTCATCTCTTCATCGTAATAGAAATATTACCCAAGTATTTTTGAATAGGTATACCATCAAGGAAGGGAATCAAAATAAGGATAGCTAATGGATGTTAAAAAAATTAGCATTATTCGTTTCCGTACTTAACATTACAAGTAAAGTAAGTATCTACTTACCATATTTGTAGAATACTAATATGAGATAAACTATATTATATACTTACACATAAACAGTGTTGTGTAAAGAAGTTAGGTAACTATTTTACTCACAAAACCAAGTTTTACTATAAATAGTGATTAGTGGCGACATCTAGCGACGAATCCTTAAACTACTGCTGAACCATAGGACTTCACATCGGAAATAACTTTAGCTGCATAGACTGGGAATGTAAATTGAATAAAATGAACATATAAGCCAGAATTAGAATTAGAATTATTTAATAGCATACGAAGAACAATTTTACGGAACAATAATAGATTATCCTCATAACATTTTACCTTTTCAATGTCATATTACGATCAATTACGGCATGTGCCTGCTTTGTAGTTGTTCGTTTCTATAGTTTCTGATTTAAAAATTAAACTCATTACATTACAAAGATAGGTATATATATGTATGTAAACTAGTGAGCACTTGATAAGACAAGACAATTATCTCGAATGTAGCTATTAGATAATAATGTAACGAAAACAATTGAAAATACCGCAATCAGATCACTTGACTGCCCGACCTCTTGATACTCGACATAATCGCAACATAAAACGTAAAGAGTGATACTAAGCACAAAATTCACTCAATTTCTAGACATTATTGAGAATAATATGTTACTTATCGCTTATTTTTCCTCACTTTACGGATTTAGCAAACAATAATGATAGAACTCTTCAATTATATTTTTTAAAATACCTGTTTACCTGTTTACGTTTGTTTATTTTTTTAAATACCTGTTATATAATTTCGTACCCTTTTGTTTAACTTACAAGGACTTCTATCAATCACACTAGTATTAAGCTAAGAACATGCTATCGAATTGTAACTAGGTACTGTTTACACATTATTTACATTCAACTGCATGCTCTGAGTCACGTTTTGTACACTAATTTATTCATTCATCACCCTTGCCGTGTCGCATACGCAGAAGAAATAAAAACACGGGACTATTATTAAAAAAAATACAATGAAATTAATCACCGACACGCAATCTTTTTGATATTGGCAGTACTTGGGTGGCACGGCGCAAGCGCGACGCACACTCGCGAACCGTTTAAATTTAGAATCGTGTCACCGGACTTCGCTGGCCTATTTTGACATCGCAAACTGCGATTTTAACTGATTTTTAATTGTACAGCTACTTATCGATGATTGAAAAGTACAGACAAAAAGAGTCAATGGTTTGTTAGGCTCGATTGTGTGAAGTGTAGTGGTACAGTCAGTGAAAAAACTTCCATGCGGACAGAGTGTGCAAAGTGCTACCGAGATGTTTGGCAGAACCATTGTGATGTTGATATTATTGTGGAAGCAAGGTATTTACCGTAGCAAATAATTGTTCAAATATTTACATTATTCATGGACTTTCTATCATATTAGTGATAGCACGAGTATATGTATGTAAAAACATTTCACTATCATAATAGTCATGTTAATAATTAAGCGAGACACGCTTGACCGCCTCACTTATAATGAATTGTTATTGTATAAAAACATTTTTTGCAGAATTATGAAGAATTTTGCAGAACGGTGTAGGTGCCTAACTATATAGATATACATAGAAACCATTTCTTTTGCCAATCATACTGAGATTTGCTACTCTGTGCCCTAAATCTCGGCTTTTATTGCAAATGGAAGAAAGACAAACTCGTTCTCATAACACAAGTGTTCCCACAGATCATAAACTAAATAGAACGGCCTTCGTTCTTTCAGTCCATATCAATCAACTCACTGCTGGGTCGGCCTTTCCTTTTTCACGCCCTTATTCCGGCACTGCGCTACTCTAAATTCCAAGACGTGACTTCTGGCGTCTGTCTTGTTAGTGGTCTGCGTCTCTCCCTACATGCACTTCTAATCCATCACTCTGTTACTGTTACCATACTGGTCCAAAAACCATCATGCCGCCTTGAAAAAAATATATTTCTAAAGCATGTGTGTTTCATATAAACAATATGTTTTTTCAATTGCTATTGAGATTCTAAGATGGATTAACGCTTTTTAAGATTGATAAAATAATCGGCCTTGCTTTTATAATGCACGTCTAGTAACTCATTATTCCGTGATGCATTCCAGAGGTTTTTTGTTCCAGACGCAGTAAGAAGCGTTCGCCTTACCGAACTCCGGGTGCCCAACCACGAGCGGGAGGGCGGAATGGCTCTGCTAGCCTGTCAGTACGATCTGGAGGGTGACACACTGTACTCGGTCAAATGGTACAAAGACGATCGTGAGTTCTATCGGTACATACCCAAGAATGAGTCTCCAGTGTATTGCTTTCCCGTCCCTGGCGTCCATGTTAATGTGAGTGCTATTTTCAGGTTTTATTGCGAGATATTAAAGCAGCGCCATCTAGTTGCTAGTGGGCGCTACTTTTGAAGGCTAATCATTTATTCTGTGGGATTTTTTGACATAATATTATTATTCCAACCTAGTAACAATTGACGGGTATTTTTCATTTCAAGATTTATTCGTGCTTAAAAAAAAAATCATTAACAATGTCTTTATATAATTTTACGATTGAGATTTGATCATGACTAATTATACCATGTGCTCCATGGATAAGAAATGTGATATAAATATTCCCAATGCCAGCTGTTACGTCAATTGTTACCTAGATATATAAAACAAATGAGGTCAACGATTCATTTGATACAAATATCCACAATAATATAATATACTTACGTTTTGTTTTCAGTTAGCACGCTCCTCGAACAATGTTGTGGTTCTTCTGAATTTAACGCAGGACTCCGAAGGTCACTATCGGTGCGAGGTTTCTGGGGAGGCGCCGCAGTTCACCACTGTGAACAAACAGAAGTACATCAACATACACCGTAAGTGGTCCACATGAACTCCACAACGGAGGCATGGCGTCCAAAACCAAAACGAACTTACGCCCTGATGCAAGGCCAATAATACGGGCAATAATGTCAGATTTTAGAAATTATTGCAATATTTACCCTGAAAAATGCACAAAGAAACAAAAGAATATCACTTAATCTCGAATGCGTGTTTCTTAAACCAATTTCCATCAATAAAATCTAAAAACCATGTCGCGGTCACTAGCTCCACCTAAAACTAGATTCATCCAATCCTACAAAGATTTGCCTCTATGATTCCTCTACATCACGATTTACACCTTTCCGTTTACCCTTTGTTTTGTTTTCGCTGGGAAATTCATTTACGCATACCGCCCGAGCCCGGGGGAACTCGAGCGGTTATGTGGGGCTCCTGGACAGGTCCAGACTACCCACTAAAACCCAGCGCCGCCCTCTCTGCCTATTGTGAGGTGCCACGGGGTCACTCTACGAGCACACTACCGTGGCACCCAGGCGCTAAACGTCGGGTTCGGGGGCACTTTTCCGTTACCCTTCCATATCAGGGGTTCTTACCATACGCTTGTTACAGTTCTACCTAGAAGCGGTCCGCAAGTCACCGGTCTCCAAAAACAATACAGCATCGACGACCTCGTGGTTGCCAACTGCTCGTTACCACCTTCCCGTCCGAGGGCCAACCTCCAATGGTTGGTGAACAACAGTCCTGTGCCACCAGAGTACGTCCAGGGGCCCTGGTACAGGGTGTATGCGGAACGCCCTGACGCTGCAGAGACCATCCTGCAGTTGAAATTCAGGGCTACCACGAGTCATTTCATTAATGGAGCTATCCGTATAACAGTAAGTATAGCCTAGATTTGCCCATTAGTAAGTTCAAAACAACCGTGAAAACTAAACTATGTCATAAGGATTATTACAGAATCTTGGATTATTTGGATGATAAAACAGCCTGGGACTGATCGCTCAAATATCATGATTTATGATGTCAAAGTGTAGCGTGTGTACCTCGTATGGCAACACAGTGGAGCTTCCTTTCTGTTAAAAAACAGACAAGCCGCTGAGTTTTTCGGTTGAGGTCGCGTTCCAATCCGGTTGTAGAGCTAAGAAAAAAAATGTAAATGACAATTTTTTATTGCCTCCGTAGGCCTATACGAAATAAATGATGTGACTTTGACTTTGACCTAATTTAAGGATGCCCCGCGAGCAATCGAGAGATATACGCTCGGCATTCTCTAACGGACAACATTTCTCACGAAATTATCTGACAGAGAACCAGAATAGTCGACATAGGTCAAACAATTTCAAAGCTAAAGTAACAGGTCCAGTCCTCGAGTGAAGACTGCGTCTAGGAAAACGTAGCTTAGGGCTCCATGCTAGTAGAAAGAGCAAAAAGAGATAGAAAACGGAATCCAGAAAGCTAAAGATCAAACCCAAGGGCTGGCATTGGAGAGGCTTATGTGAACAGTGTTACGATGATATTCAAGCTTAATAAACACACCTATAGAATATTTTGTTAAATTATATGTTTTCACAAACGAAATCATTTCACTAGACTGTTTGTTTCAGTGCCAAGCAACTATAGCGCCTCTGTATCAAACGGAAAAAGAGTCAACTCACTACATAGCCCTCCCTTTCACCATAACAGCGCCTTCTGCGGAATCTAGAGATATTAATGGTAAAGGAGTTATTTATCTAGGTTCTTCTATACAGGGAATAGCCTCGAGATGGGTCAGTATGGGTATTTTCGATACTATAAGAGTTAGAAAAATATGTTCTAAGGAACGTTGTCGTCGATTTGATAAGAAAAACTGATATTTTATATGTTTTTTAAATATCATCCGAAAATCTGGAATTGAACCCGGTCACTATCATTAACCAAACCGATCCATCTCTATGTTACAGCCTGTATAGTAAAAATTTGACCGTTATCTGCTAATTTGTATTAAAATAAAACAATCCCACGAAACTTAAATTTAAACCTGTCTGAAAATAGCTTAAAGCTCATATAAACTTCGCCACACAATATTACAATAAAATTATAATTTTCTTAATGTATTTAATGGAACTTCTTGTTATTTCCAGCTTACGCGGCAACTATGGAGAGCAAGTTAACCGCTTTACTTCTGCCAATTATTCTTGTATTCGTATTAATGTAATGATAAAATAGTGATTATGCACACATTACACAGGTATCCAAAAAATACATTAATACGCAGATTATTTTGTTAGTTTCGTCTACGACATGCAGCAGTGAAGAAAAACTATTAAAACATTTTTAACTTTCGTTACATTATTAGGGCTGGCCGAAAACACATTTTTTTTTTAAATTTAAGATTTTTAACACATTCTATTTTTAAATATATGTTTTGTTCTAAAATTTTACCCGCTTCGAATTTCATGTGTTTCGTAGTAAAACGTGGTGAATACACGATGGAGCGATTTAGATACGGTTAGACCGTTCTTTGGAAGTCCACAAAACTTGAACATCGGGCGATTCATTGTACCTATCTAATATGTGTATGTATGTTTGCAACTAACTACCGAAGTTCGTCCTGTAAGCGCCTCGTGCAGCCACAATCTTGAATAGTATGACATTTGGAAGCTTAATAATTGAATGCAGCCGTAAATGCCGCATGAATAACTGCATTTATAAGCCAATTACTAATTCTCGGTAAGTGTCTTCATGTAAAAATCTATACATATAAATAAAATTGGAGTGTCTGTTTGTAATATTAAAATACCCGCTTTTTACTGAGTGCAATTGGATGTATACACGTCACCTATACCGAAACAAAATTTTTTACAATTTTTGTCTGTCTGTCTGTCCGTCTGTCTGTCTGTCTGTCCGTCTGTCTGTCTGTCTGTCTGTCTGTCTGTCTGTTTGTTCCGGCTAATCTCGGAAATGGCTGGACCGATTTTGACGGGACTTTCACTGGCAGATAGCTGATGTAACAAGGCGTAACTTAGGCTACTTTTATTTTAGAAAAAAAAATCGGATCTCACGAAAAAAAATTAAAACCAATGTTGCAGCGCAGCGCCTGATTAAGTTTGATAGCAACAACCTGCAATGCGTCCCGCGGGCTCAGGCTGTTGTCAACGGTTGTCTTTGTTAAGTACCACGCGGACGAAGTCGCGGGCAACAGCTAGTATTACATATTATCGTGTTGTCTGCGACGGATCTATATTCCGTATGAAATGTACTTTACAATTTGTTTATAATATAGAAACGCTTTCTACTAAGTATAGTTAAATACAGCTAATATCAAGTAAGCAAGCAAATCATTGACCTGAGGTAATTACTGTTTTTTTTTTTGTAAAGTAGGCATTGACTTATCTATATTTTGGTACTAAGAATATCAACAAAATACTAACAAAAATATTATTTTGTATAATAATAATTAAAAAATGTAATTTTAAATCACCCTTATAGAAGTTTTAATCTATTAACAATTATTACTACAAGACAATCGCTTTTGTAAATCGCCGACAACTTTCTATAAATTTGGGAGTAAAGGTATGTCTAAATAATGAACTTTATGAAGTCACTTGCTACGGCGAATATTTAACGATTTGTATTTAAAAGAAAATGTTATAATAACTAAAACTGTAAGTTTGATTAGTTATATTAATGATAATGACCAAAATGTGAAGATAATTATTCAATCACGATTTCTTCATGTTTCTTTGTGATGTTATAATGCATTCGGTTAACAATATTATTTTTACATGCATTTATATATTTTATAACTTGTACTATGTTGAATGGATACATAATCGAATGTACGTTCGCGAACATTAATATGGGACTAAGGAAGGGCCTATGGGAATAAAGTCAAATATCTGTATATCGTCCTATCTGTGAGCAGTTGCCCCTATTAACGTCAGTCAAAATAGTAGCTCTTAATGTATACGTTTGCTATACGATATTCAACCTTAAATGGGTCCCATATCAAATTCACGACTGTACATTAATAACCACCAAATTTATACAGGCAGTTATAATGGATTATAATGGCATTATAAAGAACTTTTCAGAGGAAAAAGTGCGCTTGCTTTAATGGCTTTATTATGGATTACAACTTTTGTATTAATTTAAAGGTTATTAGTGTATTAGCAATAATATAACCACTATATATAATAATATAATAGGATAATAGTTGAATTGTGTGCCTGGTGCCTGCTTAGTCCGAACAGACTATAAATGTAATTAGGTACGATTAAAAAGCGATGAAAAAAAATAGAAAGTTTTTTTTATAAAATTTATTTACATTGCTACATATTTCGTTAATCTAAAACACAGATCATGTGAACGTTCCACCATTATAGAGTGCCGGTTTCGTAATTATTTTCTCAGTACCCTGTGCCTCTAAGGCCATCAGGACCTCCACTGGGGTAACCCTCCTGTCCACCGCTTTGAGATCCTGAACCCCTTCCATTTCCACGGCTAGGGGAGTTTCCACCTTGACCATTAGGACCACTGCTTGGATATCCATTGCCAGAGCTCCCATTAGGACCGTTATGTCCCTTCGGACCTCCACTCGGGTATCCATTTTGACCCCCTTGATCTGAACCGCTTCCTGACGGGTATCCTTGTGAGTCTGGTCGGTTACCGTGAGGTCTTGGCCCACCTTGCCCGCCAAAGTTGCCTGGACCTCCAGGGCCACCACTCGGATAGCCCTCAAAGTTTACTGAATCGGCAAGCGCATTAGCTTCTTGATATTGTGCAGGACTGCTGTGACCTTGTCCTGATCCCGAAACACCAGCGCTACCAGGTCCTCTCTGGGGATAATTTTGGTTGTCACCTGGTCTTCCGTTACCTGAAAGTAGGTTATTGATTTGAAATGGTTTCAAGAAGTATACATATGGTTCTTAAAGCGTTCAATACGAATTGACGATTAATATAAATATTAATTGTAATTAATATTGCAACGCTAAGAATCGTTATTACTATATCCGATATATAGTCAAAAATATTTAATTTTAAGCGAGTAACTACAATCTTTTTAGGGATATATTTTTTAGTCTATTGCAAGTATTGGATATCCAGATTGATTTCATTTACCTGGACCAAAACCAGTACTGGAACCGCCATTACCGCCACCTGACCGAAAATAAATAATAATTTATGTAACACACATGTTCTAACTATGCTCCTCCTATAGTAATAATTTGAGTAAATTTGTTTAGTTCATCCTTTGAGTTATTCAACAGGACAGTCCTACATTATTTTAAACTGTTAACCCAAAATCGATTGATCTGAAATTACATAGTGTAAGGATATTATGAAATTTCATAAAATGTTAGGCAATTTTCTATTTTGAGACTGTTTATTACGGGGCCCTGGCCCACCACATATTCAGATCACTATTATACCTCTTCCTATCAGTGGTCTCCAATGCGGACGCCAAGATTTTACCCCCGAAGAGTCTTATAGAGAAGCTAAATACTGTTGAACACAGTGAACCAACCCTCGTATCGTATCTGTGGCATGTATCCCTGAGGGCCAGCCTCGTACTCGACCACCTGCTTCCTGCCGTCAGGCAGAACCACGTTATACTCCCCGGTGGCGAAGTCGCCGTCCCGCTGCTCAGAATGACCAAATTTAGTACCTGTCTGCGAGTCGTCCACGTCATAGCTAAACTGGTATTTAGCTGGCTCCTGAAAGTTAATAAAGGGGCATAAAGAACCCTAATTTGTATGCATGAAGATATCAATTTCAATGGCTGTTTCAGAACATGGGACACACATACTACTTTAAAAATCTTCATAAATGGAGAAGATCACAAGGACACATAGTCCCTGCATCAGGCAATCCTCACAAATACAATTATAGTTCACTTTAAATACATAGTTAGTATCGTGATAGAAAATATTTTGAATATCGCAAAATACTTTTGATATTCGGTATCATTACGGTAAAATACTAAATATTACTTACATTAGATTCATCACCGTCGTAGCCTGATCCTCGGCCTCCAGGACCTCTACCACCAGCATCACCGCCAAATCCTGGCGCTCCATACGATGAAGATGGTGAACCAGACTGTCCCCCAGTGAATCCTTGTGATTCTCCATTGGAAACTGGTCTTCTTGACTCCAAACGCTGACTTTGCGGATTAGTATTAGGTTGAAAAGCTCCCGTAGCAGGAGGGCCATAAGAACTTTGAGGTCCTTGTCCAAAACCTGAACCAGATCCACTTCCAGACCCAAAGCCTTGCACTTGGGGCGGTGGCCCGTAAGACGTCTGTGGTCCATTGGAGGATCCTGGTCTTGAATGAGGTCCACCCTGGCCTGGCGTTCCGTATTGAGAACTGGGGGCGTTACTTTGAGATCCAAAGTTTTGTCCACCAGACGATGGTCCTTGTTGGCCAGGCTGTCCTGCGAAGTCTTGTGGCTGGTTTATGCCACCTCCAGGACGGGAACTGCCGGGTGATCCACTGCTTGAACCCGGAGGGCCATACTGGGTGGATGGCCTACCACCAGAGCCGCTTGGAGGTAGGTAACTGTTGACTGGTGGCTCGCATTTGGTTGTGGACCACGCGAAGGCGGTTAATAAAAAGATGTACTGGAAAAATAGAGGTCGTATATTAAATCCGTTTTTTTAATCTTCACACGTATTTTAAATTAATTTTGTTTTAAAGAATAGCTTTAAAAAAAGAAACGGTTATTGTTATTTTGTTTTTAAAGCACTGACAATTTAGTTCACTCATCACTTACTAAAATCATTTCTATGGAGTTATCATGAAACACTTTACAAATCCTAGGATGTTCCTTTCCTGAGTTTGACTTTAGAATAATTTAAATTTGGATAGTCGGTGTTTATATACGGTTCGGTATCGGCGAGCGTGATACCAATAGTACCTAATGCAAGAGTTTCAAGCGTGTCGTGCATCTGCTGCGATATAGGGCCGCGATGCGTGGGACTCCCGGCGCAAGCGCATGCAACGCGCAATATTGAATTCATGTAACGACTACAGTCAATTTATTACAGGGATTATTATGTACATGCATTATATTCTGCCTTAGAAATTATAAAATAATAAGTTTACAATTAAAGAGGAAATATTATTATGGGACCATAGAGTTTGTGTATTCGTCTGGCGATATTTATAATATTTTATTTACTCTACTTCGTTAGAACGGCAGATTCCAACTCAATATTATTACGTCAGTATACTCAATCAAGAAATTTTGAAAACCATATCTTAATATACTTTTAACGCTTATAACCAATTTCAATATATCCTTCAATCTCCTACCCGAATAATAATTATACTGCTTTCATGCAGTCGGGTAAAATACACCAAACACCAAGATTTATATCGAACGCATTCAAATCCGTGAGCGGCGATGAGCGCCATTCATTAATCGTACCTACGTCGTATATTATAAATCGAACGCTGAGCCGTGATGTCGGGCCGTGCTGCGATCTGTGTCATCCTCGGCAGTTAGCTAGTGTCGTGCAGGCTGTGGCGCAACGGAGGCTCTGCATGGACGCGGGCTGTTAGGCTACCCGCGCACACGTCACGTATTGAGCTTCAATTAATAACAACAGGAGACCATCGTTTGTGCCTATGTCACATGTGGTTGCTCTGGTGTAAATCAGGCTTTAGAGAATACATAGCCTTATTTCTATTTTGAAGTCGGTATAGCGACTGTTGGCATGTTTCTTGAAACAAGAAGATACGCCTGGGTGCTCCGATATGTTCGGGAGGCTGAGGCAACCAGCTACATAGTCTTGTCTTGCTTTTGCCGGCTAAGCAGCTGGCTCTTGCATTTATATGTTTATCGCTCAACATGTTCGGCTATATATTTACCAACATGTAAATTTTAGGTTTAATCTTAGGTGAACGTATACATGTCATATTTCCCCTAGTAGTTCAAAATATAAGGTTATCGGCTGCACTGTCTACAGCAACGATCACCGCACCAAAGAGCCTTGCAGTAATTTTTATGATGTACCTATATTATCTATTGTTTGTAGTTTCTTTGGTTGTCACGTAGCTAATATAATGTTAGCCTATTTGTTGTGTATCGACAGTCCTTTTTTCTTTTCAATTTATTGAAGGTACACAAACCGCTAAATTTACAAAGTAGAAGACAAAGAATGTGCAATATGTTTCAAATACAGGGTTATGAATGTTGTGTTTTTTTTTTATTTCTGCGTCAGATTTGCAATCCATTGTTAACAGCATGTGTGCGTCGGGCCTTTTATTAGCGTTGATAACTTTACTGCGAAATCTATATTCAGTTATAATGAGTCTTATGACTTCACGATTTTTGGTAGCACTATAAATTATAGTGACATATTAAACGTTATCACGCGACTGAACAAATCCATTTTGCTGTGAATGTGTGAATACACAGAACAGAAGCAATACTTCTACAATGGCCTTTAGTTTGTCAGCTACAAGGACTAGGAAGCTTTCTCCACCTGGGTCCTGTAATGAGGCAGCTATGGGACCTAGACGCCTATCTGTACCCGAATAGCCTTTTACTTCTTTATGCGACATGGCACTGACATTCTCAAGGGAAATATGTTTAAGATATTCCAATGATGGTGATGCAAAACACTTTTCAAGATCTAAACGAAAAACCGACTTGTAGTTACTTGATCACAGCACACCGCAAGGCAAGCGACTGGTACCAGCGCTCGGGTAAGGCAGTTCGATTTCCCTGAGGCGAGCCATATACTGACATAATAAGTTAAACCAACCAGGCTTGCGAGGTTGTGCCGTCAGTCAGCATATGTGGCTTTTTATATAAGTCGTTTATCAGTTATGACAAAAACTCCTTTACGATAAAAAAAACTCTACTAAGGTTCACATTTGATACGTTCTAAGTTCAAATAAATAACAAATGACAAAAACAGGCCGTGTGATTCTACGATGTGCAAATTTCTAGAGAAGATTTTCAAACTTAAGTCACCTACTTAAACCCCTGAGAGATTATAATAGGTGCACTACCTACAGATTGTGACAAATAAATCAAGTCTATTGCACTTCCAAGTGTTACACAACTCGAGGAAGGTACCGACACGACGAACATGTTTCTCGCAGACGTACCGAGTATCGATGACTATCATTGTTCATCATTATTAACCGATCCAGATGCATAAATCCTACATCATCACAGAGCTATAAGAGCTACACTACAATAGAACGAGATACGACATAACTGTTGTCTAGCTCCGATACTACGCTACAATTTCAACTTAAACAAGAAGCTTTTAAGGTATACATTGCAAAAAGGCAATGTTCTCAGTTGACTTGTTCAGTCGTCAGATTGTGGTGTAGTCTGTGTCAATACTAGGAAGTGAGTCAGGTAGGCAAATTGATGAAGTTGGAGGTATCGCTAGCCCATACATTTGTCAAAGGGTGGTCCCTTTGACAAATGTATGGTTGTCTGTATGTCAATAGAATAATTGATCGGCTAGTTCTCGAGAAGTACTGATATCAAAAACTCCATACATTCGTCTCCGTCCTTCCACTTTGTCAAATGATGTTTGTCAAGTTTTTACTTTTCTTGCGGAGAATGTGGTCAAGAACTTTGAATTTCTTGAATGATATATTACTGTCGGAAATCTAATAAGTACTAATGCCACGCTCAGAGTGTACTTCAATATTTTATGTACTTATTGAAGAAGGTACTTACTAAATATACAAAATAACAAAATGCAATTATTGTTAAAAATATTTATTCATTTATACATGGAGTCTTACTTACCTACTTCTATCTAAACTATCACAGTTTGTATTTAAACTATCTAGTATTTATTTTCAAAAAAACGGCATTTTTAAATCTAACGTTTAATATTATATACGATTACTTATAATAAAAGGTTAGGCTTTTTGTCATGCCTATAACTTCAATCAATCAATCAATCAATCAGCCGATAGACGTCCACTGCTGGACATAGGCCTCCTCCAACGACTTCCACACATTACGGTCCTCCGCCACTCGCATCCACCGGCTTCCTGCGACGTGTCATCAGTCCACCTTGTGGGGGGCCGTCCTACACTCCGTCTTCCGATTCGTGGTCGCCATTCTAGAACCTTTCTGCCCCAACGGCCATCGGTTCTGCGAGCTATGTGCCCTGCCCACTGCCACTTCAACTTGGCAATTCTTTGAGCTATGTCGGTTACTCCAGTTCGTCTACGGATCTCTTCATTTCTGATTCTATCACGTAGCGAAACCCCGAGCATAGCTCTCTCCATTGCGCGTTGAGCGACCTTGAGCCTTCTTATGCGGCCCATAGTCAGCGACCACGTCTCGGCACCATATGTCATCACTGGCAGCACACATTGGTTGTAAACCTTTGTCTTCAGACACTGAGGTAATTTGGACGAGAAGATATCATGCAATTTCCCGAACGCTGCCCATCCGAGTTGGATTCGACGGTTGACCTCTTTCTCGAAGTTATGTCTACCTAGCTGAACAATCTGCCCTAGGTAAATGTACTTGTCCACAACTTCGAGAATAGAGCTCCCAACGGCTATTGTTCTGGGTTGAACATGAACGCTCGACATGATCTTTGTCTTGTCCATGTTCATTTTAAGACCCACCTGTTGGGAGACTCTATTGAGGTCTTCGAGCATTGAGCTTAGGTCCTCCAGCGACTCTGCTATGACTACGATATCGTCTGCAAATCGAAGGTGAGAGATATACTCGCCGTTAATATTGATGCCGGACCTTTTCCAGTCCAGAAGCTTGAAGACATCTTCCAGTGCAGCGGTGAACAGTTTCGGAGATATGACGTCTCCCTGTCTCACACCTTTCTGCAACTGGATGGGATTCGAGCTCTGATCCTGGATCCGGACCGACATAGTGGCGTTTCTGTACAAACATCTCAGCACTTCGATATATCTGTAGTCAATATGGCAACGCTGGAGGGACTGTAGTACTGCCCATGTCTCGATCGAATCGAAGGCTTTCTCATAGTCCACAAACGCTAAGCATAGTGGCCGGTTATACTCCTCGGTCTTCTGTATAACCTGCCGCAGCGTGTGTATGTGGTCTATGGTACTGAAGCCTTTTCGGAACCCGGCTTGTTCGGGTGGCTGGGATTCGTCGAACCTGCGCGTGAGACGATTCGTGACGACTCTCGAAAACAACTTGTAAACATGGCTCAGAAGTGAGATGGGTCTATAGTTCTTCAATAGGGTGTTATCACCTTTTTTGAAGAACAGTACCACCACACTTCTATTCCATGCTTCTGGCGTCGTACCTTCATGTATGACGGAGTCAAATAGCCTCTGAAGGATTTTCAGTACTGGTGTTCCACCACTGGTGTTTCAGTACTGGTGTTCCGCCTATAACTTAGTTTCACAAAACTATTTAGCCGTCTTTTGCACCTTTCATATGTCCGGTCCATTTAGAAAAGACCGATTTCATCATTTTCTAATAGGCAAATTAATCAAGTTCTTACACAATACTACGATATTTATTATTGCTGTGTACATAGGCAACTATTCAATTATGGCAAACTAGCTGCGCCCGGCGGTGTTACCCGCGATAAAAAGTATGAAAAATTAAAACATCTATTCCACGGGACCCATACATTTTACCGGGATAAAAAATCTCTATGCCAAATTTCATCCAGATCCGTTCAGCCGTTCGGGCGTGAAAGAGTAACAAACATCCATCCACCCATCCATCTATCCATCCATCCAAACTTTCACATTTATAATATTAGTATAGATATTGATATAACCATTAAGGAAGATGAATGGATATAACAAAGAATAAGAAGTAAGATATTTAGGTAAGGTACTTACTAACTTACTAGTAAAAAAGAGACGCTTGACAAAGAAAAAATAAATAACTAGGCCTGTTAGCAATTTAAAATGTAAATGGATAATGTATTAGCCAAATGTTCTTAATAAATATGATATACATTCTGAATACCTATTACAATTTCATTACGATCTGTTGCATTCAATTTTACATGTGTTAATTTGTTCCCTAGGCAACAAGCCAATACAAAATGTGGCTTAAACACATGTAAATGCCTACTTTTTTTCTATTTTATTTTATTATTTTTGGCGGCAAAGGTACTTAGAATAAAAATTTAACCAAGCAACTTAGTTATATCACATTGTACATGTTGTGTAAATAATGATTTAAGGAGTACACAAACTTAATAGTCTATACATATAAATAAAATTGGAGTGTCTGTTTGTAATATTAATATAACCGCTTTTTACTAAGTGCATTTGGATGTATACACGTTACCTATGCCGAAACAACATTTTTTACAATTTTTGTCTGTCTGTCTGTCTATCCGTCTGTCTGTCTGTCTGTCTGTATGTCTGTCTGTCCGTCTGTCTGTCTGTCTGTCTGCTTGTTCCGGCTAATCTCTGTAATGGCTGGACCGATTTTGACGGGACTTTCACTGGCAGATAGCTGATGTAACAAGGAGTAACTTAGGCTTACTAAGGAGTACTTTTATTTTAGAAAAAAAATAGGATCTCACGAAAAAAAATGAAAACCAATGTTGCAGCGCAGCGCCTGATTAAGATTGATAGCAACACTTGCAATGCTTCCCGCGGGCTCAGAATGGGCGGGCAGGCTGTTGTCAACGGTTGTCTTTGTTAAATACCACGCGGACGAAGTCGCGGGCAACAGCTAGTCTTAAATAAAACACGCTAAAACTATCTTAAACAGATTATTTTGTCCCTTCATACACAAAGGTCACTACTAAAAGGAAATAAAAGATAAATAATTATAAAAACACAACAAAAAACGCTCATCAACAATTATGTACGATCAAAGTAACTTGGGAATACCAATAGTTATAATTTTGTTTCAATGACTGACCACTGGTCGGCCATCCGAATGTCATTGGCCATGTCAGCGTAGTCATCGGTCATTTGCTACTAAATTGTCTAAAGTGAGAATAACGATGCCATTGCCATTCCACTGAAGTGGATAATTTTCTTCCAACTCCTCCTATTTATCTTTCGATTAATTTCGTGCGGGTTCCAAGACAATTAACTTTATCACGGAACTCGCCGAGGGTCAAACCTCGGTGTCTTCATTGGACACCACTGTAGATCCTGGCTTACAGGAGTAGCAGTGGTGGGAGTGTGTGGCGGGCCTAGTCCAATTAAAATTACCAACTCATGGCTATTTTATAAGGTAAAATCTAGTAGGTATCTTATACTTACTAAATTAAGAGGTAGTCTAGAATACTGTTTGTAAATTGATCACTTCTGCTTTCTTGCCACGGAAGTGTTGCTCGATCTCCGCGAGAGACTTGCCCTTGGTTTCTGGGACCATGAAGAGGACGAAGAAGAACGCCAACGCACAGAAGCATGCGTACATCCAGAATGTTCCAGCTGACGTCAGCACAGCCTGTGAGTAAAACGAAACGTTAAATCTGTAGTGATACGGTTGAATTTGTCTATAAAATGAATAGTTATCCAACCAAAAATATAAATTTAGGGGTGCAAATATTATATTAATTTGGGTGTTTCTATAAAAAAATGGTCAACCCTCTGGTCGTTTATTCCAAATTTTGCTTCGACTAATAATCAATATAAATTTATAAGCGCATAATTTGATTACGGCTTAAGTGATTTTTTATTTTATTGATGTTTGTAGGTAATTAGATATTCAGGGAAAAAATGCCGAAACATTGAAACAAGATGAAGTCTGTGGGGCCAGTTCTATAATAATAAGTTATATAATCTCTCCATCTGGTTATATTCTCACAGGTACGTGTGATAAGCACGTGATGAAGTATTGATAGGTAATGCAAGAACTTCATGACAGCCTCCCGTCTAATGAGTCGCCCACTTTTCTTGTTACAGAATGATCACTTCCGTCTACATTGTCAAAACTAATTACCATTTATCGGTGATCAATCCGCACAATAAACTTCAACAAGGTCGGCAACACCACTTCCCTATTAAATTCATGTCGCGTTGACCCAGTCAAAGTGCGCTACGACACAGTACATATTTATGACTATAGTACGTACGCACTGGGATGCTGTTAATGATCAAAGCTCATCTTGACAACAGTTATCATGGTTCACATATTGATTTCTAATATTTACGCGAATACTACACATTGAATTAAAACTAATTTTAAGAATTTTATCGCGTTTATATTACGAGTATATCCCGTGACCATGGTTGCTGTAAAGCAGCCGAAACGTCGGGAACGTAAAAACATAATATAAACGCGATAAAAGCTTTAAAATTAGTTTTATTTCAAAGTTATCATGGTTGTTAATCACGATCAAAATAGCGTCTAGTATGCTATTAATGAAAGTGTAATTCGTCTAAGTAGACTTCGATTGTGTCAACGCGGCTTAATGTTAGTTTTATTATCGGTACCGTACCATAGTCTAGGCCTCTAGGGGCAATCACAGACCTCGGAAAATAATGAAAATATCATTTAATTTATTTTTTTGCGGCTCTTGTACTACGGGTACCGCACAATGAACTATGGCGATTCCAGTATAAAATACTTATATAGATGTTAGACATCCATGATAGTTATATATAGTACAAACGTTCGTGCGTCATCATCATCGCACAAAGTTATTACCTACCAGGACCATTTTTCCCAGGTGAGAATCAAACCCGTAACCACCCAGTGCAGTGAGCTGCGCGGCCTACGCACAAACCACTAAACCAGACTATGATGTGTCCTGCATTTAAGATACATACATCAAGTGCATGGTAAGACTTGATGACTGAGAACATGGACAGCAAGTTGACCGCGCTGGCCATAGCCGAGAGCTGGGAGCGGTGGTGCGCCGGGAACAGCTCGCCGAGCAGCAGGAACGGGAGCCCGCCGAACCCCAGCGAGAAGCCCAGCATGAACACCACCAAGCTTACGATTGGGAGGTACCTGAGAAATAACAGTTTAAAGTTGAGACTCGTTCTAAATAGGTCTAACTTAGGTTGATACGATAATATACTACGCCAGGTATTCTCTGCCGAGACTACGTCATGATCAGCAAGTCATCTTTAATTGAGATAAAACCGCTCATTGGTCCAAATGGCCTAAGATCTAGTCTTGGGTCAGTCACGAGACCTAGTTGACACAGGAACAGAGTACCTGGTTTTATTGTAGGTAACTAAAGTTGTCTACTAACTAAAGTCGAGCACACATTGAATTCGTATTTGGGACCCACATACTTATACATCTGATGTATATTGACTACGCTTTGAGTATGCATACTGGAGGTCAAGTGAATACTTGAATGTCTACGTATTTGTCCACTTAGTATTAAGAAATTAAAGTTTCAAACACCGTCCGCTAGAGGCGCCGTTCAATTTGCTATACAATCCTTGATTACATAAAAAATACCTACACAGACATTCATAAAAAAACAAATACCTACACAGACATTGCAGTCCACTGAGTTTTTCTTAAAAACTCGCTCTTAGCGCTAGATAGGTATTTCAAACAAAATGTATCCCTTACCCAAGCCACGCCAGCTCCTTCACTTGAAAGAAGAAGGAGGCTCCCATGGCAGTCATGGAGCCGCACATGATAGCCGCGGAGATGAGCAGCAGTGGCCGTCTCCCGGCCCGGTCCACCAGCATGGTGCTCACCCCATTACTGACTAGTTGAACCACCCCTATTATGATTGTAGCCGTCATGGCATCAAGGCTGCTACCTGCAAATCAAATATATTATTATGAAGACTTAGAATATTGAAATCCCAAATACAGAAAATTAAGTTTCTTTGAAATGTTTTGTCTTTAAAGATTTTTTTTGTAATGACTGGATAAATGGAATTATCTCTTTATGAATTTGGTAATTATTATGATGAAGTACATTAAAATCTCTCACATGCAATGCTATGAAGTCCAAATGGTCTAGTCTTGCTCTATTTAGTTTTGACAGAGATCCATTAATTCTTATATATGTTAATGCTACGTAACCACGACTCTGGTCCTTGTTGTTCTAAGAATTATCTCCTCACCGGCGCTCTTGAAAATCTCCACAGTGAAGAAAACCACAGCGTCAATGCCGCTGTACTGCTGGAATAGCAGCAATGCGAAGCCGATGATAATGGGCTTGATCACCACCGGAGAGAAGAACACCTTGCGGTCGAACAGACTCGGTGGAGTCCCCGGGTCTCCCGATTTTCTGTGATGGTAGAAATGTTATGATGGCAGAGCTGTGTATACATGGTGTAACTTCGAGATGGGTCAGTATAGGAACCTCTGAAACTATAAGAGATAGGAAACTATGTTCTAAGGAATCTTTATACCAGGTATGTAAAAATTGTACTCGTACAAGTCAGAATATTTTTTTTAAAATGACAAGTCATATCTTACTCATTCTCCTCATCTTTCACGGTTGCAGTAGCACGCGCAGACAGATGAAGCCACTTGATCGACTCCGACGCATCCAGGCCCTTCGACTCCAGCCACACGGGCGACTCGGGCAAAGGTATAAGAACCACAAATAATGCAACTGGGGAGAGAAAATTAATAAGATATATTACCATAAGAATAAGAGATGACGTGGGTATATCAGAAACTCCTATCGCAGTTAATCGTGACGTCATAAATCATTGCTAAAGTGTGAGCGGGATGGAAACAGTTGCCGTTCTTTATCTTGCAAGTAAGTAAAAATATGTGCTTGAGCCACTGTTCTTAAATGAGAGATCGCGAGCCATTGTAGTATTTACATTAGTATATTTATTTAGCTGTACATTGAGGGTTTCTAAAACGTTGATTTGCACAATATGTTACAAATACCTATAGTTTATTCCGTAATTCCTTGTTCTTTCGTCAGCCTCACGTCAAGTCCCCTCATAATACATACAAAGCTGGTATTGTACATCGAACCAGTATTAATATTCTTTTATCGCGTTCAATGCAATTGAATGTCAAAAAAACTAAAAGTTTGCTTAATCCTCAATCCATCTCATTCAAAGGACTGAAATTTCGAACAAAGGACTTTATAATTTTGTTGCATTGCTTCATTTGTATGCGAATACTTAATAGATACAACATTTAAATAAAAATAAATACGGAACAAATGTTATGTATTCGGCTAGGTTAAGCTGTGAGTTAACCGACGTTTTACCGAACACTCGCAATAAAAATATGTTGTAACCCTCATATTTATAGACACTTATAATGGATTGCAAGGGCATTATAACGAACTATTCAGGCGAAAAAATGCGTTATAATGGCTTTCTTATCCATTATGACTTTCTATAAATTTGAGGATAAGTCTATTACGAACTCCTTATAGAACGTATATATTATTTAAGGGAAGAATATCAAAGTAATTTAAATATGTGTTGTGAACATTCTTCCCCACTCAAAATATAAACTTTCACGAACAAAATCTATTTTATTCCTACAAAATATTTAACAGTGATGACGCGGATATAATATATCTACCTATTACGATAAATAAAAATAAAAAACCCGAGTAAAAAAAACTTTCCTAGTGTAGTATAATTATTTAAGTGTAATTATATTTACTTACCGCAAAACACAGCAGATAAAAATGCGAGGTATCTCCAGTACAGCCAGTTGCCTGCCACATATGATATGAGTATCCCCAGGGACATTGATAGGGTAGGCAGCGAGCCCAGCCGCCCGCGGATCTCGGGGTCACAGCATTCACTCACCTTAATAAACATAAGCAAAATGAACCAAACATTAGTCTAGAAATTATTAGCGAAATCTTATTTATTTATATTTAAGGACTTACTTATTATTATTAAAGGTTTAAATAAATTTTAAACTGGCTGCTTGATAGAAATATATTGATTCTCATTGAGTTTTTATAGATTACAGCTTGCGCCCGCGTCCTTATCAATATATTTTTTTTGGTTGATGGAAATACCTATATTTATTCTTGTTTTCATAGCTAACAGCGTCTACCCGCGGTAAGTTGATGCAACATAGCCTGTAATAGCACTCAGGGATAAGGTAGATTCCTCTTAGTGAAAGAATTCTCAAAATCGGTTCAGTAGACCCAGAGATTACTCTCTACACCCAAACTAAGAAACTTTACCTCGGAGATAGACAATCAAATTTTTCGACTAATTTGTCGACTGGTCAAAGGCCTTCCCATAATGCCACCACAGGTCTCTATTCGAACTAGATGTAGTCTACCCACAAAGGTTACCTACAGGACCCTATGGACAATAATCTACGAAACATGCTATATATAATGTTCTTGGCTTTCTCTCTCTTCTCTATGGCGCCTCTTTGGCATCGTTTGGTTCTAAAAAGTGTTCTGAATATTAAATTAAATTATGATTATATAACTATTAAGAAGTCTATAATTTCTAGCCCAGGGCCCATGGTATGTTTACCACCCTATAAATATCGCATGTCAATACGAAAACATTGCATTGCACTGTTAATTTATCTAATGTCTACGAATGTAGTTATTTCCTACATCAAATATATCAAACAAGGAACACATAGACGTAATTGAGTTCCTAACAAACAGTGCATTGTACGAATAATGCAATTACACCAAAGGTCATATGTAGATAACTGTATATAATGCATCATTTAGCGCGATGTTATTACCTAGTTGCTCAAGATCAATAGCCCCTTCAGACGCTAATTTATTAATTGATTCAACATGTTATCATATGATCTATTTATATTTCCTTAAGTAACATCCAACTAGATTATATTCACAAGTACTTAATAGTTTATAACGATTTTATTTTAATATTATTATTTATATAATAATACCAGCCCTTTTAATGTCCCACTGTTGGGCACGGGCCTCCCCTCAATGCGAAGGGGATTAGGCCATAGTCCACCACTCTGTCCCAGTGCGGGTTGGCGGACCTCACGTCTTTCGAGGGGTTCTCTCAGACAGCAAGTTTCCTCGCGATGTTTTCCTTCACCGTTTAGCAAGTGATAATGATGGTTGAAAATTAGATTCGTACATGAAATCCAGAAATCCCAGAGGTGCGAGCCGGGGTTTCAAACTGCAATCCTCGTTACCGAGGTAAGCGTTCTACCCACTTGGCTATCACTGCTATTATTATTTGATAGACTAATATTCTAGTGAGGCGATTTTCTTGCATTAGCGAAAATTATCCGATCCTGAAAATTGTTTCATCAATAGAAAGCAAAATTAACCATGAATGCAATAGCTATATTTCATCTAGGTACCACGGACGGGTAGAGCAACGAGCAGCAGCTATAGCTGCTGCTCGTTGCTGTACTATAGTACAGTCAACTCACATAAACTTGTGCAGTAGCGAGCACAAACCCGACACCTACTCCCGTCAGAATCCTACCCACTAGTAGAAGCGGGTAGTACTTCGCGAAGCCGAGTATCAGCCATGCTGCCACCCATATCGGTGATGTCAGCTGCAGAGTGCGCTTGCGGCCAGCGCGCTGCATCAGCGACCCTGACACCAGACTGCCTAAAAACGCACCGAGAGGTGGAATTGCACCTGAAATCAGATGGAGAATATAAGGTAATTCATATAAGCAAACTGTGCCAAATTTCATCCAGATCCGTTCGGCCGTTCTGGCGTGATTGAGTAACAAACATCCATGCATCCATCCATCCATCCATCCAAACTTTCACATTTATAATATTAGCGGGATGAACGTATGAGATCGCCGTTACAGAATAACACTGCAGATCGAGTATAATCGCCAATTATTATCATAACATACTATAGGTCTGTGGGCATTTACACAAAAATATGCATGTATTAGGTACCTATCCAAGACTTTTGTTCACTGCTCTGTATAATTTCTGGGTCCGTGGCCTGGATGGAGGGTAATGCGGACGAGGAGTAGCCCCTCACCAGTCCGATGATTAGGAAGGACAGTGAGGCACCGAACGTCAGCCATAACTGTAACAAAGATAAATCGCCACTTTAACAATGATATACAGCGATTACTGTTGCTTCTGTAAGGTGTAGGTGTAAAATTATCTGAAGCTGGATTGCACTCTAAATTACATTCAGATTGAGAATGTACTAGAACTCTTCAGATGGTCCTGAAATAACTAAATCCCTTTGTGTTACTCTATTAGTTCGAAAAATGTTAACGAGATTATTGTTGAGGCATGTAAAAAGGCCTAATAACGTGTATTACAGGTATAGATTTAGGCAAGCCTCACACTCCGTCAAATTTGTTACTCCTGTAAGCTAGGATTTAAAGTAGCGTCCAATGAACACCCCGTAGTTTGAACCTGAGCAAATAACGGTGAATTGGTATCCATATTCAGCCAATTAATTAACAATACCCGGCTATGATTCCATTGATAATCAAAATAATAATCGACGAATCACATGAATTGCTTTACAAATTGATCTATTTGCCATTCACGTGGCTATTTGGATATTAAAGATGTCAGTGGCGTGACTAGCGGAAGACGACGATCACGGCACACCGTTTGCAAGTGCAAAGTGATTCCCGCGCCTCACACGTGACCGACACAGATCACGTGACAACCTGTTTTTTTTTTGCCACAAGTGTTGTTTTGCCCAAGTTGTGTGGTGAATGTTACCCTCTTAACAAGCATGTGTGTATTTATAAGTGAATTTTGAAATATACTAAGTATTACTTAACAACTACACGCGCAGTTCACATTCCCATAAAACAGTAGAGGCTTCACAATCCACGTCACGACGCAACGAATTTGTATAACTTTGTAACGGAACGCAACATAATGATGACCGTTTACATAAAACTTGGAAAAACAATAAAATCTATGCACTTTCAACACAAACTAAATATTACCTACGTTACCAAGGCGAAGGTGCATCTACTACATTCTGTGTACTTGTGGGTTTATTGGTTACTGATAAATATTCTTATTGAAATAAAACTGATTTTACGGATTTTATCGCGTTATATTATGTTATAAGTATGTGCGGACCGCAAGCAAGAACTAAATATGAGGGTACCCCAGTTCATACTATGACACAAGGACTATAAATATCTCAGACCTCTCTTGACCATGGTTGTTGTAAAGCAGCCGAAAAGCCAGGAACGTAAAAACATAAAATAAACACGATAAAATCCGTAAAATTAGTTTTATTTCGATACCAGAGTATATTTTTATTGAACTCTTATTAATTAATTTCACGTATTCACTGATAATGAACTAATGTAAAATGTAATGTAATGTAAAGTATAGATAAGTAAACTAATATAAGTAAGTAAGTAGTTTCAATGTGAACCGGTTATGAAGCAGGAAATTCTACATTTTCATCACAGCGGCATTGAACTTAAAGGATAAAAGAACACCTCATTTAAAATACTATTATCTATGTATTTGGACCAATGCTGTAAATAAGTAGAGTTAAGTGTATTGTAAGCTAGTTTTAGAAAATGCAAATTATTAGCATTTTGGCAAATGACACACCGCGTCTAATTAGTGTTTGTAGAATCTTAACGGTATACCCTAAGGCCTCTTCCTCGAATTTTGCAGGTGCGGCGACGGCGGCAGCGGCGCGGGGCGGCCATCGAGCCTCGCTACCGCGCCGCCGCCGTCACCGCCGCCCCGCTGCCCGCAAAATTCGAGGCAGAGGCCTAATAGGTATGTTCTGACTGGCCGAGCCACCTTGCTAAGCTTCCGCTGCGTGCTCACTGCTCAGTCAGCACGTAGCTCGTACGAGGCTTGCGATGCCTTGCCCGAACGCTGCCACGCCACGTATGGTCAGCCACAACTATACTAACAGTATACTAGTAGCACCAGTTCCACCATGGAAGACAATACCGTCAGGCGTATTGCATATGTATCTCTTTAAAATGGTCTTTTCAGTAATGTCTAATTAAAATCTGAAACCGAGTGATCCGACTGAACCGACCCACTTACAAAACTACTTGCATAATTGCAGTACAATGAAAGCAAAACAGTTACTTGTAAACATTACATTTAGCAATCAGTAACAAAATACGATATATTAAAACATAATGAACGGTAAGAACGTGGCGGGGAACTATAATTATCAAGCTTATATAAATGATGTCGCATTTGACCAATATCAACAGAACAAGTAATCAAAGCTTTGAAAAGAAATAATATTATAAATATATACGCTATTTGTTTTTTAAGATGCAAATAAATATTAAAAACAGGTTAATTTGCAAATATATGTATTCCTTGACACTCGATCTTTCTTCAATAAATAAAAAAAAAATTATGAGGCCGGTGTGCTTATCTCAACCTGTTATGGAAATGTATCGGCAACCAACAAATCGGAAACCGGTCCGTGATATTACTTTTCAAGTGGACAACAGTAAGAATAAGTACCTATAATAAAACTATTTCGAGCAAAGCAAGTACCTCTCCAGAAAGGAAAGTCATATAACACCATCAAAAAGGTTTCATCACAAATATACTATCTATATACTCGTAAAACAAAATCGCGTTAGTTACCATTTTTAATACAAGAAAGGTTGGGACGACTTGATCTTTGTTTTTTTGAATTCGTCTCCGCCCTTGTATAGCAGGAAAACTGTTAATGCAAAAAGGAATTAGGAATAATTTAGAGAAAACTCTAAATTACAAGAAATTTACAAGTACTCGAAGTTACAAGGAAAACAATAATTAAACGAGAAGAATTGTTACGGACAGCATAAGGTCAATAGCATATATTATGACGCACATAAGTAATAACTATCTCAGGCTCCACTAGGTATAACCTCAAATAGAACCTAAGAATACTGGAAAAACTGACTAGCCGAACTTTTTTGGTTATATCCATAATAACTCAAATTTTCGTTAAAACTAACATAACTTTGATTAAATTTGAATTTGTATGTGTTACTAGTAACACACCGAGTTTTTTTACTAGTGACATGCGAACCATGTGTCACAAGTAACAAAACTCGGTTTTCTACTAGTAACACGCATAGTTCGCATGTCACAATATTTGTGTTACTAATAGTCAAAAGTTTTGTTAATGATAAGCAAACATTTTTTTCAGTGAAATATGGACACATATTGCTTAATTACTTATAAGCTGTTTACAGCCTATTGTAAATAAAATAATAGGTACAGTGAATAGCAAGGTTAATGTTATTGTAAACAATAAGAAAGTATAACCTTTTGAACCCCATACCGGCCTTCACCAACCAGCTCCATTATACACTAAACGATAATATAAGCCAATAAAACTGAACCTATGGTCTTATCGAGAGTATGTCCGACATGAGTGTCAGATGTAACTAATATGCAATTCTCTTCGGAACGAAGCGAATTTATAAAAGAATTCGACACACTATAGATTAACGTATTGATAAGCGTACAACATTGCACTGGTAGTTTTACTCGCGGA
The DNA here is from genome assembly GCA_905333125.1 of Pheosia tremula. Lineage (NCBI taxonomy): Eukaryota > Metazoa > Arthropoda > Insecta > Lepidoptera > Notodontidae > Pheosia > Pheosia tremula. The sequence goes on along the minus strand of HG995404.1, from coordinate 2,948,495 downwards.
CAAACTCTGGCTAGGTTGCTTACATCGTGATGCCAAATATCCTATCATCCATTGATGAGTATTATTTACTGCAGGTAGAGTGTAGGCAAAAATTGTGAGAAAACCTGCAGGTTAATCAAAAAGCCGTGTGAAGTTCGCTGGGACTGTGCCCGGGACTATGGATTATTGAGTGTGCCCGGTAAAACGGCAACAGGCTCGCATTCTTCAAAAAATATTAAGACCAACTGCAAAATCAACTTTGTGTCTTGTAATTTAGAGTACTACTTATATATGACTCGGCTTGTATTTTTTTTAGAGTATACTTGGTGTAATCAATGATAGAGTGTGATGATCCCTATCTGTCATCTCACAAAGCGCACGTCTTATTATGATTGACCCAAATAACTATAAATAGATATTTTATCTTTACGATTATATTCCTGAATTTAGAATAAGTCCGGGTTGGGGTCGAGTCACCTTCGTCCGTACTAGAATGAAGTACCCTCGAGATACCCTACACGTGACCCTGGGTGGTGCCAACCAGGTGACAACTCTACTGGTGGTAGGCTTCGGCCGTGGCTAGTCACCACCCACTGAACAAAGCCATGTCGCCAAGCGGCCTAGCCGTGTTCCGGCATGATGTTCGGTGTTGCCATTCATGGATGGCGGGTCAGATCAGTTGCGCTGCATGTGCCTAGTGAATGTAGCGTCTCTTATCTATTGCCGCCTTCTTACCTAGGCAAGTATGCTACATCGTAGATCTCATCGTCACTTACCATCAGGTGACATCGAGATCAAATACTTGCCTATAATGTAATAAACAAAAAAAAAAAAAAAAGGATAAACAGTTAGGTAAAAAAAACGATAATCTGGCCGTGATTTACTGATATAACTGTACAATCTGATAGAAAGTATAATACGCCATGCTTTCAGATGGAAACATGAGTCTCTCTTTCCCCTAATGGCGTTATGTTACCTATTGCTGAGATACCGCGACCTTATATACCATACCACCGCCATTTCAAGCTTCAACAACATCAGACAGTTCCCGATGAAGAAGGCTTTGACAAATAAATAGAAAACTCGCGAAACTGGATACTTTCAATAAAAACATCCAAGTCCGTAAACATCCCAGCAATAACAAGTTTGCTTATCTCTACGCTTAATTAAAAAATTCGCCACACATCACAGGAAAAGAACGTACTTACCTGTTTCCAAAGAGCCGGCGATATAATAGTCATGGTGCGATCAGTAAAACGGATTAAATTTTAACAAATTAACTGTTATCACTGTTAAACTGTTACCACATAGTAACTATAATGCACTGCACTATAACTTTTGCACGTTAGATTTATGATCGCAGGCAGACTACCGACGACTGCTAACTGCACGGCGTCGAGAAAGACTGCAGCGAATTCAGCTTCCTACCACCTGTTTTGATTACAAACAGCGCACACGCATGGTCATGTGAGATAATCCACCGGCTGCTGGATCGATGTAGCCTCGACACTCGCCGGGGGCCGCGTTAACAAACAGAACTGGTTTTGAAAATAATTATCGGTAATGTTTGTTTATGTTGATGATTACATCGATTAGTTAGTTGGTATAACTGCACGTAAGGAGCAACAAGAACCAGTCAGTCTTTCGTTTCAAGTTAAATATCATTCAGGGACTATGTCAATAGCAGCGTATTGACTGACCGCGCAGCCTTGCGAGGCTGGTTCGGGCACATGTGGCGCGCGGAAATTTTGATGATATACACGCTCAATGTTGACATATTAAAATTTGGGTGGATAGTCAAGCAAATGACAGATGATGAGCGTTCAAACGAAGAAGGGCGAGCTCTTCCTCCGGCGACCTACGTACTGACTGGGCGAACGGAAGCAGCCTCGCAGCGCAGCTCGGTACACGGCTAATTATTCATCACATAATATACCTACTAATCCGAAACTAAGAAGTTTAGGAACTTGTAACCTAAAAGCGATAACTTGAAATTAAGATATGTGCGCTCCTTTGTGCGGTTGTTCACTAAGAAAATATTACTCGCGACGTTAACAATATCAAATTCCGTATGTAGGTAGGTAGGCACAGACTTTATATTATTTGTATATTTATGTCAATTTCAGTAGCCAATATACTATAATTGGTAATCAATAATTAATTATACATATCTACTTATTACCATAGCCTTTAAAACCACAAACATTGCACGAGTATCTATGGTATTTAGGTGAACACTAAATACAAATACAGTATATTGCGGAAATTCATTGTTAAATTAGCAATAGTATTTCGTAGATCGCCTTCGGCTTGTCATACTTTGCCATAAGTTGGTTTATGAACTAATACTAAACACCTAACAATAATTTCAGTAACATTTAAGATGCCGTTGACAGCTTAGATCACGACAACACTTTGGAAACAAGGTCTCGCGACCCCGCCGGTGCGCACGCGCACCGCACAGTATGCCCCGACAGCCCAAGCCGTAGATCTACTCAACGCATTTATTGCGAACCAACCAGACGTTGATATATTCAACATGAAATTACACATGTTTATAAGTTACTGCATACGATTTTTAAGTACTTAAATATAAGCCACTGTACCTTATTAGCTTGTTGTGCGTCTTGGCATTGCTGTAAGCACAACAAGCATTTTATAATAAATAAATAAATACAGGTTCTATCTCCGGCTCGGACCTGTGAGATATTCAAATTAATAACATGTTTATACTTACTATGAAGTAAAACATCGTGAGTTACACACCCATGAGAAATAATATTTTTACGGTGGTCACATAAACCAGAGACTCCACAAATCTCCCTCATCAAAGATCTGTGTGCACAAATGGAGAAATAAATCATTATAGTTGAAAAAAGCTATACCAAACACTCCTATTTTGTTGGACCAATGACCAAAAAAGTTATTGGGATATAATGTGTGTATAACGATACAGGGTGTGCCTAAAATATGGATCCATCATCAAATTCAAGGGTTCATGATTCAATAGCGTTCTTGATCTATAATTTTGCGTCTGATACGACTGGCCTGATTTTTCGATATTTACTGTGCGCAGTGGTAGTGACTCTGCTTTCTGCACCGAGGGTCCCGGGTTCGAATCCTGGTAGGGACACAAGCATTGTGTGATGAGCACGAATGCTTGTACCCGAGTCATGGATGTGTAATATCTATATAAGTATTATATACTGAGTTCACCCTCAGTCCATTGTACGGTATTTATATAGTGTTTAACGACCGAGTAGTTTTTCAAACACTAATCAAATGGTTAAATCCCACTCTACGGATTGAGTTACTATCCAGCTTTTTTTATATGGCGCTATAAAGTAATACAATTCTCAAACTTAAGTTGCATTCAAGATTTTTTGGCCGTAAGTATTACAAAATGTATATTTTTCAGATGTAAAATGATTGTATCCGGTCACATCTATCAGCTGATCTCATTCATCGAAACGATCCATTTTTTTAGTACACCGTGTATTTAGAATGTATATCAATGACGTCATGGTACCAAAGATAACAGTCCCCATTCTTCGATTCAGTTAATCTCGATATGAGTCTCACATGACTCCTTTGTGAATTGACGACGTCACGTGACATGACGGACGAGTCTTTGTGAAGTAGTATTTCACCTAAAACAACAAAAAAACGCTATTTAAAGCTAAATTGCTTGCAAAAGAAGAGAATTTCCTTTTTGTGTGGCTGTAACGACAAAACATTCGCATGTAAATCTACTACTAGGTACATCATCCATTCTCTTTTATCCTTGAAATTGTCTTAAGCTTGAATCATATGTTATGTCTAAAATATTACTATCCATAATCACTTCTGATTTTGTATGTTTAATGTACACTAGCTGCACCCTGCGGTGTTACCTGCAATTAAAAAGTGTACATTTTACCGGGATAAAAAGTAGCTTATGTGCTATTCTAGACTATAGTCTATCTATGTGCCGAATTTCATCCAGATCCGTTCAGCCGTTCTGGCGTGATTGAGTAACAAACATCCATTCATCCAAACTTTCACATTTATAATATTAGTGGGATTATAATGTACTTGTAAGTAATATTATAGCCAAGCTTTTTTTTTAATGAAACGCCCTGGCTCAGGTATGCTAAGCTCGTCTGCATTGCGAAGTACGTCTCGTTACGCCGACGTATTTCTTTTTTCTTAGCACTACAACTGGATGCGAACGTGACCTCAGCTGAGAAGATCCGACAAGAAACGCAGTGGACTTGTTTTTTTCAACAGTCTTTTTCATCGCCAAATTAACATGTAGCATGTTACAAAAAACATTATTGTTCTAGCTCCAGTCTGTTGTTGTTTAAAGCGTGCATACGGCACACGTTGCGCTTACGTAAGTTCAGTTCTAAGCGTGCTTTATTATTATAAATAATCTGAAATTCTATAATTTAGTTTAAACATATTATAGGTATATATACGCATATATACGTAAACAATGAGTATGTGTAGAAGCGTATACATTACCCCATTAAAAAAATATTTATTTGTGGACATGACTGTGAAGAAGACAAACGAATCCATTACTATTTTATCTATAAACGGAACTCAAGAAAGAGTTGCTTTCCAAAAACGCCACTTATGAAAATTACACTTAAGTAACGTTAATATATAAGCACTTTTTTGGCATAAAGAAATACCCATGGATACCCGTTAGCCACGAGGGAGGCAAGCGATATTCCCGGACTCCTAACGAATAAAACCCCAGGCTGGTGCTTCTACCACCTTGTGAGGGGGACATCCGTAACACTACTCTTAGCATCCAACCTAATCTAACAAGTGACGTTATACCATAATATTTTATGTTATGAGCAACTGGACGAGTAGTTGCGATCGTTGATATGCCGTCATGTCTATAATACAAAGATACAAGCATTAATTAAGTAGCTGTTACTGATTATCACAAACCCAGATAAGCGTTTATTCATTTGATAATGAAAGTGGATCAAGTAGATTTTAGTTTCAGTACATTATTTACAACTGAAGCAAAATGTTGTTGTATTCAATTTTAATTATAACTTTATCAAGTCAATATGTCGCAGGTAAGCTTTATGTTCTTATTCTAAGCTTATATGATTGCGTGTTGCCATCAGTCGCTGCCCTTGTTAAAGAAGCATCAGTTCATTAATTCAATATGATTTTTATACCTAACACAAACGTGTTGAATGCAGAGGGTATGCACGCGCCATCTATTGTAACAATGCTAATTTCTAAGCCTTACATAAAATAATATAAAATATGGTTTTAGAGACACCTGAATGAAAATAGCGCCTCTTACTGTACTTTCTTACCAGGAATCTTCTTGTTTATTTATTATACTTAAGGCTTAATATTTAATTTACGTAATATAATAAATAAATAAGAAAAGTCCCGGTTAGTTAAGTACATCTATTCTACTAGATCTACTCCGCGGCTTCGCCCACGGTACCTCGGTGAACTACAGCCTATAGCACTCAGATATATAATAGCTACTTATTAGTGAAATAATTTTCAAAATCAGATCAGTTTTTCCGGCTATTATCCCCTACATCCAAACTTACAACTAACAAACTGACTTCGGTGTAATATTAATTAAATTAATTGTTCTTCGCTATCTTGTCTCTCCTTCTCCCCTTCTTTCTGAGGTTGGTGTAATATGTTTTCTCCTTCTTTCTGTCTACTCATCTCATTGACCCTAATTTTTCACTAATTCATCCATCTTCTGTTTTAGTTACCATTTTGAGTCACAGGGTTCGCGTCCTTGCGGCTTATACCCGTGATTTTTGTGTATAATGTAATGCTTACCACATTAAATTAAATAATATAAGTGTGAAGGTCTCTAAATAAATATTTTCACAAATATTATTTAGTGTTCGAATCATCATGACCACGCATCTGACAATGACACAAATAACGGTCATGCAGTAAGGACAAGCATAGGCAGTGTCCTTTAAGAATCTAATGATAAACCAAACAATAGCGGCAGCGGCCCGTGCCCGGCAGTGGGACATTAAAAAAGGGCTGCAGTTATCAGCAGAATAAAAATATAACTAAAATTACAGCACAATTTGGGCCGTTTCAACAAGACTTTGGATATGTGACTGTGAGGGAGGGCGCTCATATGTTCTACTGGTTGTTCTACACCACCGCACCCGTTCAGAACTACACGGAGAGACCCTTGGTTGTGTGGCTGCAAGGGGGGCCCGGGGGCTCCTCGACGGGCATCGGTAACTTTGATATCATGGGACCTCTCGACTTAGAGCTACATGAGAGGAATTATACTTGGGTAAGAGAATATTTGGAACTTTATTGATATATTTGCTTCTGCATTATGAGCTTACACCAATATATTTTTGGGTCTTAATTATATAAGGCAGTATACTTAGGTACCTACTATTATCAAGGACTTTACCCTTGCTCACACACCAGTAATTTTTGTTTGAATATTACAGATATACAGCCGTCACAAGCTATACCATTAGAGCTAAATATAGCCATGCAAAAATGACCCTAAAGTGGCCTGGTAGTACATATCGTAAAAGTCTTAAATTGTTTCAGGTAAAAAATTTCAACGTCCTCTTTGTGGATAATCCAGTTGGCACAGGATTCAGTTATGTAGACGACTACAGTTATTTGACAACTACCAATGATGAAATTGGTAAGATTTATTGGTATAAATATTATATATTGTACCGAAGACACAGAGACACACAGAATCACAAATTTTAATATAAGATCTAGAACACTCACGGCCGCGCTGGCATTCGCCGCGCCCCGTGGCTTCCTCAGTACATTTCTATGCGTTTGTTTCAATCGCAAGACGCGCCGCCGTACCGCGCCGCGCGATTTTTCGCTATGGCGAATGTCCCGTGGCCAGGCCGTTATCTATACTAATCGACAAGTATCGTCTAGTTCTAACATTAAATAGCCAAGTATTTCTTAATATTTGATTTTGACCACAGATATTCATAATCTGAGATTTTTACCATCATTTGGTAGTAAAATTAACATTTAATTTTCACTTATAATATAAACTGTTTACAGTTCGCCAATGATCAATGGCCTACTTGTTGCATGACATTGAATGCTGTGTGGGTTGCAGGATATATAGGATACATATATATAAAATACATAGCTTTGGATATATAGAATACATTGCTTTGGATTCATAAAACACCAAACTCACGTCTTAATATACATTTTATTGTATATTATTAATTTTAAATTACGCAAAATGAAAAAAAAATATAGAGTCTGTTATTTTATGTATCGTCATTACATATAAAAATCAAAAAAACATAAAACTGCAAATTAAATGTGACGTCGCAATTTGTGAAGTCTTGATAATGATAGAAGGATAATCAAGACTTAAGACTGGTCAAGATATAATGGACTTCTTATTCTTAGCTTTGGACTTCGTCCAGCTCATGCGAGGCTTCTACACTGAACATCCAGAATTCGAAGGTGTACCACTCTATATTTATGGCCAATCTTATGGAGGGAAGATGGCGATCGACATGGGTATCCGAATGCATGAGGTTAGTAAAGTAAACGAACACTGAGTTATAGGGTTGGCCTACACTAAACGTATCTTGCACCGCGAACTACTCATGATACGCAAGTGTAGTCCAAGCCTAACTGCTGCAGATACAAGTTTCAGTGTCTATACTTGTTAAAATTTTCAGGCTGAGCAAGCAGGGACAATTAGGTCCGCACTAAAAGGGATTGGAATGGGCAACGCTTGGATATCACCAGTCGATGCAACCTTAACATGGGGACCACTGCTGCTAGCAGCCGGACTTGTAGACCAGGACGGGTACGAGGACATCCAGACCCAAGCCAGGGAAGCGGAGAGGCTGTTCAACGAGGGTCTGTACGCAGAGTCGACAGCGCAATGGGCGAGGACCCAGGGCGCAGTGTTCAGGGGAACAACTAGCGTCGATTTCTACAATATACTCACGAAGATGACTGCCCCTAATTCCGTACCAGATACAGTTAGAAGTGCTTATGGTAAGTAGATACTTTACTCATACCTTTCCAAACATTAACTCATTACAAAGAAAAGTTAAATTCATCCCTGCGATGTTTTCATGCATCAACTCCAATAGTCTGAAAATATTGTTATTGTTTCCTATATATTGAAAGGACATATTGGCTCCTCATTTAGTTCGTAGAATACAAGGTCGTAGCCAGGAATTAATTTCGGGGTGGTCCAGCTCTGGACTAGAGATATTAGTAAGCACCTATGTATAAAACTGTGGTTTGTCAGATGCATGTCAGGGAGGTGCGGATTAGTTACTATTTTATATAACTACACCACGTGAATGACGGGCGACCGACGACTGGATGTCACAAAGGAAGCATTAATTCGGGCACTTAGGTATCTTATTCCGTCGACAATACAGTATAGATTGATCCTACCTTTAGATAACAACAAAAGTTTTAAATTTTTTTAGAACTCTCAAGAGACATGATGATCCACAATAAGCCGTACATGACGTCATCGACCAAACAAGAGGTGTTAGATCTGGACACGCTGATGAACACGTTAGTGAAGACCGCCCTCAATATCCCAGAACATGTCTCCTGGGGTGCGCAGTCCAACGCAGTCTTCGATATGTTAAGGGGAGATTTTATGAAGCCAGTTACCGATGGCAGTTAGTATACTATTATCCTATAAAAAAATAAAAGAGCTAAGTCCTGCTTTGCCTTGTGAGAGGCATGGCAGTTCTACTGCTGAGTTCAGAATGTAAGATACAGGCTTTTCCATCTCCTTTTAGTAATTTTGCGTAATTATTACTTATAATAATTATATCGCTAGACGAACACACCAACTATACGGTCCCACACTAAGCATGGTTAGTATTATGGGTACCATGCAATGGACTGAGGGCGAACTCAGTATATAATACATATATAGATACTAAACATCCATGACTCAGGTACAAAGATTCGTGCTCATCACACAAAGTTTGTCCCTACCAGGATTCGAACTTGGGACCCTCGGCACAGACAGCAAGGTCACTACCCACTGCGCTAATCAGATCGTCGATCGTATGAATAAATAGTCATGATCAACAGAAACCTTCGCATTTATCAGGAGAATGGAATAACTTACCAGTTACGTAATTTAGTCCCTGAAATTATGCAAAAGTCCCTGAAATAATGAACAGAACTAGGTATGTTAGATTAGTAGTTGTTTTTTTAAGGCTAGATTATTGAGATTGTTAGTAAAGAAGTATTAAAATAGTTTATTAAATTTTCAGTTGAACAGCTTTTGAACGAAACGGATATTATATTGACGAAGTACAACGGGAATCTTGACCTCATTTGTGATACTCCAGGTAAGTTAACAACAACTTCAAGTTAACTTCAGTGTAACAAGAATTTTATTAATAACTAGCTATTACCCGCGACTTCGTGCGTGTGGTATTTAACAAACAAGTTTTTCTAAAATAAAAGTAGCCTAGTTACTCCTGCTTATATCAGCTATCTGCCAGTGAAAGTCCCGTCAAAATTGGTCCAGCCATTTCAGAGATAAGCCGGAACATACAGACAAACAGACAGACAAAAATTGAAAAAATGTTGTACCGTGTATACATCCAAATGCACTTAGTAAAAAGCGGTTATTTTAATATTACAAACAGAGACTCCAATTTTATTTATTTGTATAAATGGTTCATCCACTGTAATTGATTTGCGTCCAAGGATTGTATCGACACATACAACCGTAGAATAATAATTTTAATGGCAGGTCAAATCCTATGGGTGGATCGTCTCAAGTGGGCGGGAGCAGAAGGATACAAGAACGCGCCCCGCAACCCTATCTGGGAGAACGACACACTGGAGGGCTATTATAAGTCTTACGGAAACTTCAGGTTCTTCTGGATAAACGTCGCTGGACACAGCGTGAGTGAAAAAAATAATAATCCCACTAATATTATAAATGTGAAAGTTTAGGTGGATGGATGGATGTTTGTTACTCAATCACGGCAGAACGGCTTAACGGATCTGGATGAAATTTAGCACAAAGATAGATTATAGTGTGGAATAACATATAGGCTTTTTATCCCAGTAAAATGTATGGTTCCCGTGGGATAGATTCATAATTTTTAATCGCGGGTAACACCGCGGGGCGCTGCTAGTATTGTAATAAGTAGAGTTATCTTAAGAAATTACTTTTTTTGTACTTAGGATTGGCGTAGGCGTAGGTATACTTAGATCAAGTAGATCTGAGTTTTTTTTATGGGACTTGGCGCACATTACCAAAACCTACTTGTTGCTAATAAATGAAATAATACTAAATTATATTGCAGGTGCCGCGAGACAACCCAGCCGGCTCGAACGCCTTCCTCCGAGACATGACTTCTTACGGCTGATAGTAAAATTTTATACATTTCTGAATAATAAAACCCTTATTATAAGTTTATTGTCATTCATTTAAATACTCTTGTTTATGAACCAAAATAATATATACCTACATGACTTTTATTATTACCTATTATTTATATACATTATGATTATATATTCGAGTAAAGATTGTGATTGTCTCATATATAATGTGCGATTCTTTGAGGTCTGAACAATATGGTACCTATCGGTGTAGTCAGTCATAGTACCTAATTATCATGGCAGCAACCACCTTTAGTCTCCTAACATTTTATTTATCTAATAAAATCGGTATCATCAAATTATTCATCAGATTTAGATAAGCCACGGACTCTCTATGATAAAATATTTAATAATAAATCATTTATTTGCTTAGCAGTCTCATCAATATACAATAATAATACGTATTGTTAAGGCTACAATTTAGAGAAATGTCATGGTAATATCAGAAAAATAACACGTTCAGTAAAACACAATATAACTCTTAACTTATTGTACGTGAGTACATTATCCTAAAATCACTAGTGCATCTCAAGGGAAATTAGATATCAATCAATAGACACCTATCTACGTAAATACTAGTTTTTTTTAATATAGGATTAACGTAAATCACTTTCGTTATCATAATTATGATGCAAAATGTTGCTTCGATAAAAAATGCCGTTATCAAAAGATAATTACGAAAACTATAATCTAATTCGGTCTTGCATCGGATACGTAGGTACTGATGTGTTAAGCTAATTAAGTTTTATTTAAACATGTGTACGGGAAGGAACAAGACAGTATTTATAGTGGTCACAGTCGTGGGCCTCATAGCCTTGGCGGCGGGGTTGGCTTCGCTGATATATTGGTTGGTGACGAGAAATGGAGACTACACTGTAATCTGTAAGTGAAATTGTTACAATGGTCACGCGTTAAATGGAAGCTACTGATTATTTTTCCTAGACTATTTATTTCCCATCCCACCACTGCTTGGCGAGTTCCAATTGGCCTTACACATCATACAAATGTAACCTCAATCTAACCTATGGAACCCATGACGTAATCCTCCCTGCTCCTGCTCCCTGCTCCCCATGGCACCAATACGCATGGTGAATAATCTACACTTAGGTATTTGTATCTGGGTCAGCTTCCAGCTGTTTTAAACTAGCTGATCTTGGATACCGCAAATTACTCGGTGCCATAGCGATCTGCTCGCCGAGACGCTACTAGTGGGTCTACCAGTAACTTAAGGGTAGGGCTATTTGTCAGAATTTTTCAGGCTTCTGACTGCCTTTAACGATTGTCAAAGATGTTAGAAAGACAACCAGGATCGCCATCTTTGGATACACGCGGAGGAAGTAGGTCACTTTAATTCGGTCACCTATCCAGGTCCGACTGAATCACGCTCCGATCTATTGGACGGTTTTAACAGTCAGGCTACTACTCTATACCAACAATTGCAATTTTTCAGCATTGGAAGGCGATGGTTTCGGGGACCTAACTTACACGGCTGCCCTCACCAGGATCCGTAATGCCGGGGATATGTTCTGGTGGTTCTACCCCACCGTGGCCTCGGAGCCTCATTCCAGGCCCATAATACTATGGCTGGATGGTGTGACGGGCGTCCCGCCCAGTTTGCTGGCGAATTTTGGCATGTTCGGACCGTATGATTTCAATCTTAATAGAAGAAATGATTCTTGGGTACGTAAAAATTGTTGTTTTCCAAATTATTTTCTATGGTATTAACTTAATATATAATTTAATGTCCCTTTTTCCTGGTGATATATAAGACTGGAAATGTAGAGCAGCTTGTCGTGTTATCCATATTATTTCACAATTATACGGATCAAAGTCAAAATCAAAAATATAATACTTTTCCTTCACTCGACAAGCAGATCAGAATGCGACTTAAACTGAGAAGATCGCAATAGAATCGCAGCAGGCTTGTCTTCTTTTTACGATATTTTATCGCTAAATAAACTTTTATATATTTCACAGGAAATAACTTATTTTTACGCTGACATTACATTCTTTCAGATAAACAGTTTCAATCTGCTGTTCATAGACTCACCTCTGGGCACCGGGTTTAGTACGGCCAGCGATAGTAGTAGGATTCCGACGAATCTAGATGAAAACGGTAAGACAAACACGCCGGCTGATAAGCATAGCCCTTTTATACTTGACACTAATCATATCTTTATCATTATCGCTTGACAACGGGGAGTCTATATTGCTTGTAGGTTAGGTTCATATGTTTTATGACATTGCGGTAAAACAGTAAAGCAATGGAGTATAAGAGTGCGTTTCCACTGAAGCAGAGATAGGAGAGGAATAAACCAACCAAACCGAGCAATAGATTTCGAACATTCGGTGGAATGTTTGAGTTTAAACACACCCTTATAATTAAAACGATTGGCTCATTATTGATCTACTCTAATACGTCTGTAACATAAACCTAAGTTACGACGAGACAATTAGCCTTTTAATGCCTCACTGCTAGGCAATGACCTTCCCTGAATACAAGGGGGTTTCAAGACATATTTCACCACTCTGGCCCAGTGCTGACTAGCACGAATTACTTAGCACGTCTTTCGAGAACTATAGTCAGGTTCTCTCAGACATGCAGGTTTACTTCACCGTTTAGCCAGTGATGAGTGAGTCTAGAAATCTTAGAGATGCCAGTCGGAGTTTAAACCTTGTTTTCAAGGTTCAAAAGGGACCGTTCTAACATGCGGCTCGTACCAATTTCTGTCTTCCAGCTGAACACCTAGCACTAACTCTGCAATCTTTCTACTCAACACATGAACTGTACAGAAGTACGCCTCTGTACATATTTGGTCAGGCTCACGGAGCCCAGCTGGCCCTCGCTCTCGCAACCAAACTTCATGTCGTAAGTATTATGATTGATTATTTCAAAATATCTACGCAAAAGGGCTCAACTATTTTACAAGTAACCCAAAACACGTATGATGTAATTAATTGATTATAATCAATAATTATGAATAGATTTGAATGATTTAAATAAATGAGTATTAATTCTGTAGGCGGTGGCGTAATCTTAAAGCTGCTCTCGGCTCAAATGTTTATATATTAAAAACTAGTTTCTGCCCGCTGCTAAGCCCACGGTAGCTCGATTAAAGGAAGCCTATAGCATTCGGGAATAATATAGCTTTCTATAAGTAAAAGGATTTTAAGAATCGGATTAATCGTCCCGGAGAAGAAAGAGACATGGGTACCTAATCTACTTATCCAAATGATGATGGCTATCCCCTTATAATTCCTGATAGATTCTTTAATGTATGCTAATGGAAAGAATACGCAATGTAAATTTGGCCATGAAAATGGTTTATCAGTTTTGATACCAACTCCTAGGTAATGAAATTGTCACTAAGGCTAAAATTTAGAATGGTCTTAGTTCAAATTAATAACGAATGACGAGAATGTACCTGGCCATCCTATAATGTGCAAACGATATTCGATCTTGAGGTGATAAAGGTATTTATTGGCCGACTTTACGTCATAAGTCATTAAAAAAACGTTTTTATTTCTAGACGCAACGCTTTGCTCTCAACCTCCGTGGCGTTGCCTTAGGCAATGGTATCGTTGCTCCAGCAGTGGCGCTAACGAAACTTGGCTTTTACCTCGAAGAGCTCGCGTACGTCGACGCCAACGGTCGGAACGCAATAGAAACACTGTCAGGCGAAACAAACGCTTTGGTCAACATCGGAGAGCTCGGAGACGCTTTCGACCTGTTTGCTTCTTTAGGAGATTTCGTTAATGAGAACGCTGGAGCGGTCGCAGTCAATCTTGGCCATATAGTTCAGAAATTGCCTAGAGAGACTTCAAGAGGTGATATTTTTAGTTTTGTTTTGATCACCACCACTATAACTTCGCAGGAAAGCGTACCAAATTGGCATTGAAGTATCCCGAGAATCAATTGATTGGAGACAGCACTCATCAGTGCTTACCTACTTATTTCTAAAGTTGGAATTCCCACATTTATTAATAATGAAAGGGATAGACGAACCAGTAACAATGCGTACCTACTAATGGCTTAGTGATTTTTTTCGACCGTGTGCCAGTGCAATTACCTCAGTTGAATTTGCTGACCCGCCGGCGAAAAAGGTTACTAAACCATAATTAAGTAAGTATAGGCATATCTCGCATAAGAGAGGCATGTCTTAGTATCTACTTAATAACTAGATGCTAATATTGCTAAGACAGGGTAAACGACCCAGTATTCAATTAGTTATAGCTAGAGATAAAAAGGTTCATGACACGGATAAAAACATTCGTGCTGATCACACAAAGTTTGCACCAAGCGAGATTCAAGTCCGAAAATGATAATGAATGCCTGCCTTATGTTGCTCCAAATTTATTTCCAGATTACTTCGGACAGCGCAAATACCTTCGAGACGTGTTTGGCAAAACCAACTTCGGGTTTATGGACGAAGTAGTTGCACCCGCCCTCGGCATACCTTCGGGAACTTCCTTCGATGGTGAACGAGAAAGCGTTCTTGAATCTTTCAGGGACTCTTTCATGACATCAGCTACCGATAAAAGTATGCTTAATTTTGGTGAAAATGTTTAGAATATCTCTGGCTTCTCTTTTTGGGGATTGGTCGTGATGTTATCTAATCTTATTTTTAATTTGCAGTTGAATATATTCTTGAAAACACGGACCTATCTGTGTCTATTTACAATGGCAATTTGGACGCTGTATCCAATACACCAGGTATTTTTTTTTTGCAATTTACTCTGGTCCTAGTATTACTGAGATCTCCCCCTGACTTTATGGTATCTTTATAATAATGATAATAGTTTTGGCACAGATTCACAACCCATAACTGTGTTACCTACAAGCTCTCTAGATTTTTTAATCTTCCTCCAAAGATACCGTGCATAAAATATTCAACAGGGGATGATTTAATCAATATTTCATATGTGGCTATTTTATAGATAGTCAAGTCTATCATTTCATTTTAATTTTACATACACTCTGTTTATTACACCATTATCGCTCTTGTAATCCCTCCGAGGGGTAGGTGCCGCAGAGTTGCACTGCAGTGTACTTATACCCAGCGACAATTTTGTGATTGAAATTGTATTTATACTTAGATACAGAGAATTGAAAGTTTTAGCGGACACACTGTTCCATTTGCCATACTAAATATCAAATTAGAAATACGCAGACAATGCTGTACAAGATCCGCTTGCGAATACACTCGCACTCAAAGCTCTGCATGGCATCGTCACGCACGAGTGAATTGCTCACAAGCTTTGTCAGATCGGGAATGTCTTAATCATAATACCCAACCTATACACCGGGTTGAATCTACCCTAACAATAGGTTGGATGAACAGGGCTGCATATTATTTCCAGGCCAATTAGAATGGGTGGACCGGCTGCAGTGGGCCGGGCAGACTGAATTCAGGAATAGCTCGAGGCAAACGCTCGTGGTGAATAGATTAGTGGAAGGCTATTTCCGTGAAACACAGAGGCTAAGATTCTACTGGCTCAACGCCGCCGGACAATCGGTATCGTACCTTTATTACCTAAGTACTAATTTTATAATAGTTTACTAGCTGTCCCGGTAAACTATATAGGTACCGCCTTAGAATCAAATTATGATGAGGAAATGAAGTATCATTTTTTTTTAAATGTTTTAATAGTTATTCTGCTATTCGGGCCGGAGACAAATTTAAAAAAACAAAGATATAAAAATGAAAAATGATAATTTACTTTTTATTTCAGGTACCGATTGACAGCCCAGCAGCTATGAGGACAGTTTTGCAAAGGATAATCAACTAAATAAATCATTAGATAAAACATTTTTTTATTTCAATATTAACTAGGTAGTTTGATAAATTTATTTTATTATCTATATAAATATATTTTTATAATCCTAGATAAAGGATAGGGCGGCCATTAGAGAAAAAAAAAGTACCTAATGTAATTATTATCCCCCTATCAAGGACCAAGGTAGATCTATCATAGAAACACATTTGTTTTGAAATAAAACAAATGTCTCTTACTTCCCGCCAAAAAGTCCCTATCCAACAAATCATTATTATGCTTCTTCTTTCTTTACGAAATGAAATGCGATGAAATAAAATGGATATGAATATGGCCTCACCTAATACCTAGTGGGTATTTTGTCAAACTCAAGTAATTAATAACAATAACACATTCAATAAATACACACGATAAATAAAATAATGTAGTTGTTTTTTTATGGATGTGACATGTAGATATAATATGAAAATGGCGTGGCCCTTTTTTTGCTATTTTGTGTTGAACGCATGATTTTTAGTCTGTGCTGTCTGTGATGTGTGGTCTTATATCATTCATTCATTCATTCATTCATATTTCATGCAATCAACAAAACTAAATGTCAATTGTCAACACTGGATTTACTTTTCATTTTTGTTAGTAGTTTGCGGTGTTCATAATAAAATTATTATTGCTAAAATAAGGTTTCTAAATTAAACAAAACCGTGAATTACTAAATCCAAGAACTAGTGCCAATAAAACTATTCCACAAGATATAATACAACAGGGTAGTTGGTAGAAAAATATATAAAACTAGTGGTTCGTGATTGCGGATTGCTTTTTAGCGGAAGAAAACTAAGAAAATGGCTGATATCCTTGATATATTAGACATAGAACATTCTGGAGCAGCTGAGATCAGTCGGGACAGTATTATACATGGAGACAAAGTGAAGAAGAAATATGTTACTGCTAAAGCTGTGAAACGACCTGAAGGAATGCATAGAGAGGTTTTTGCTCTACTCTACAATGACAATAAGGATCTGCCACCCTTACTACCTACTGATACAGGTTAGAAAAGGAGCTGAGTATATAAATATTCCTATCGCATAACCCAATTGGCACAAATGGTAGTAACCCTGCTTTTTGTACTGAGGATCCCGGTAGGAGCAAACCGTGTGTGATGACCAAGAATGTTTGTACTAGTCAAAGATGTGTAATATCTATTCAAGTAATAATATTACTGGAATTGTTCATAATCCATTGTATGGTACCTGTAATACAACTTTTGCTTAATTTGGGACTGTACAGTTGATGTAATTATAATATAATATATACTGATGATATTTATTTATTCATCTCCATTGATGCTTATTCTGGTGCACTAATGACATATTCCTTCTAGGGAAAGCTTATAAGCAGACCAAGGCGAAGCTTGGAATGCGTAAAGTGAGGAAGTGGGTGTGGGCACCATTTACTAACCCAGCTCGCAAAGATAACTCTGTGTTCCACCACTGGAAGAGAGCCTCTGATGAAACAAAGGAGTATCCCTTTGCACAGTTCAATAAGGCAAGTCAGATCTTAAAGTTTGTTATTCTTTATGCTTGTAATGCCCATACCATTATGACAACTTGCACATCTAAAAGAGTATTTGTGGCGGTATGATTTACTAGCACAAATATGTTGCTATATCAATATCTAAGGTAGGAAAAAAAAACTCTACTTTACCTGTTAAAAATTTTAGAATATTTGTAGTTTTGTAATGTAATTTTCTATGAATTCAATGGTTATAAGTCAATCAAGTTGTTATAACACTTGTACATAGCCAGGTCAAATACACTACACAGAGCTATAAGAAAAACTGTAGACCCGGGTAGGGAACCAAATGAGACAAAACTCACGTTTTTGTGTTGAGAGTTTTCTGTCCCAGCCTTAAAAGTTTTAACATCTACCAATTACTGTTTAGCAAGTATCAATCCCTTCATACTCTGAGTCGGAGTACAACCAATATCTAAAATCTGAAGACTGGAGTCAAGCGGAGACAGATCACCTGATGGACCTGTGCCAACGGTTCGACCTGCGGTTCATTGTGATCCACGACCGATGGGACAGAGCTGCGTTCAGGGACAGGAGTGTTGAGGACTTAAAGGAGAGATACTATGCTATCTGTGCTATTTTGAGCAAGGTACATAACCATTATACATAAAGAACTGTGGCATTATATTTATATAATTCAAAATCGATTATCGGAAACGGAATCGAAAACTTTCCGAGATGGATTTCCGATATTGCTATATAATGATAATATAATATCTCCAGACAAACACGCCAACTATTTGGTTAATTATTTAAACTAATCCCACAGGTCAAAGACATTTCATGGCAATTGTGTAGCCCATGCGGTTTAATTTTAAATGCTTAATCTCTCTTAGGTTAAGACAAACCCATGGTCAAATACGGTAACAATGGTGAACGGCGAAAAGCGTATCTACCATTACGACGCTGAACACGAGAAGAAGAGGAAGGAACAGCTTAAGAGATTGTTTGATAGGACACAGGAACAGGTAATATAGTTTAATTTTTCGTAAAGCATATTCTGCCACCTTATGTTAATTTCTACACTCTGTTGTATGGTCTGGCTGGTTATTTACATTTTTATTTAAAAACTAGCTGTTGCCCGCGACTTCGTCCGCGTGGTATTTAACAACGTCTCAACCGTTGGCAACAGCCTGCTCGCGTTCTGATCCCGCGGGACGCATTGCAGATTGTTGCTATCAAACTTTAAGCAGGCGCAGCGCTGCAACATTGGTTTTAATTTTTTTTCGAGAGATCCAATTTTTTTTTCTAAAATAAAAGTAGCCTAAGTTACTCCTTGTTACATCAGCTATCTTGCCAGTCAAATTCCCGTCAAAATCGGTCCAGCCTTTTCAGAGATTACCCGAAACAAACAGACAAACAGACAGACAGACAGACAGACGGACAGACAGACAGACAGACAGACAGACAAAAATTGTAAAAAATGTTGTTTCGGTATAGGTAACGTGTATACATCCAAATGCACTTAGTAAAAAGCGGTTATTTTAATATTACAAACAGACACTCCAATTTTATTTATATGTATGTATAGAAGAAAACAGGCAGCTAATAGTGCATTCTGACCAATGCTGGCTACTTTTATTTTCTAATGTACTCACCCAAGAATGGCTCACCATAACATTAATCAAGACGATTGCCGACCATTCCTTATCATATAATTCTCTTTTCAGATTGAAGAAGAACAAACCCTACTTACAGAGCTGAAGAAAATTGAAGCGAGAAAACGCGAGAGAGAAAGGAAGACGCAAGACTTGCAGAAACTGATATCGCGAGCGGACAGCGGCAACTTGCCGCCGCTGAGCCAAGTGACCAATACCAACGACGGCGCCAACACGCCGTCCAGCGCCGCCGCCAACATCGCACGCCGCCATGACCGAAAGCTGCACAAGAAGAAACTCACGGCTCAGCAGAGGCCGATTCGGGCGGTTGAGAACGTTGTAAGTTTGGTTTCCCTCTTTGTTCAATTGTCTAAACATAGTAGTGAAATAGTACACGATTTAGAACCTAATTATTCCAATGGACAGACTACTTTTCAGACGAAAGTTTTATAATGTTACCTCTTATTATTCTGGGAAAAACAGACCACATTGATAGAAAGAGATAAAATGTGTTTTGTTAATGCTATCGTTAAAGTAATTCTTTGTGGCGTATGATAATGTGTACTCACTCCGCATATTTACAAACTGAATGGTCGCTCCATGCTTTTTTTTGTCATTTTAAGTTTTTATTTTTTTAATCATGTTTGAAAATTTTAAAAGGTTTATTATTTTCTGCTGTTCGATCACAGAAAAGACGAATCAAATGTGGCTATTCAGCAACCTCTGCCTACTTCTTCTGGGTTTAACGGCCCGTCAGTCTTTGTTTTTATTTGAATATCGTTAGAACACACAGTCGAGTACTTTTAGTCGCATTCGGAACCTACATTACAGAGTTGATCCCTATCATCACAACATTGTTACAACAGACAGTGGAGTGGTCCGGCATCAAGTTCCCGGAGGCGCGCGGCACGGGCGTCTGGCTGCGCTCGCAACGCATGAAGCTGCCGCCCGGCGTCGGACAGCGGAAGACCAAGGCCATAGAGCAGGAGCTCCGTGTTTTGAACATTGGTTTGTTATTGCCTGTCCAACGGGATTATTTAAAATGCAATTTAATTCGTACTTAATCGATAGCGGATTCGGAAACATTCCGATGTCACTTCACTACACATATAATAATAATATAGTTATTTTAAATAACGGTCAGTCGAATGACAGTTCGAAAACATACGATAACGGAAATGCCATCTTTCCGCGATCATGAGTTTGCATTCATTTACGAAGAATTTATTTAGAACGGCTGTGGAAATTCGTTTAAAATTATTTTTAATAACCCCGCAGTGTTGTATAAATACAACTCACCAATTTAAAAAAATATTATTTGTCAAATGATAAAGTCGCGGATTACGCTTGCAAGTTTAATTTTACTTATTTAAAAACCAAAATAATATTGTTTTTTTTTATTTTATGAACGCAATGATTCGGAACTCTTAATGTGCCATCCAACTTACACTTGACCCAATACCGTATTAGACGTGTGTCAGATATTTTAATCTCAATAGCCTAAAAAAACTCAATTTCTACAGATATTGCGCCTACACCAACCGAGGCTATATGCAAGCACTTCAACGAGCTACGGTCCGATCTAGCCTTGGCATTGGACTTAAAGAACGCCCTCGCGTCGTGTGAATTCGAACTACAAGCATTGAGACATCAGTATGAAGCACTGAACCCTGGAAAGGCAAGGAATAATTACGATTTATAACTAAACATTTTTTAATATTATGTTTTACGGCCCTGAGCTCTTTGGAACCTCATTTCCTAGGGTTGCTACCTGCTTGCTAGGGATGTAGCGAATGTCGATTTTCACAGATTCGCGAATGTAACATCAACAAATAAATAAGTCTCAAATGAAGGTTAAACATATTGAAAATGTCAAACTCAACTACAAGACAAGAATAATAATGTCACAAAATTAAATTTTCTTTTTTTTAAACCTATAACATAGATTATAAAGCAGATATCTTTATTATTTAGTAAAGTATATAAAAAAAAACCTTTCTTTTTGCCCTTACATTCCCATATTTTTTGCGAATCCGATCTACAAAATCACCATAGCTTAAACAAATTTTAAGGGTATCTAGCGCCGGAAATGTTATAAATACTTATATGTTGTGTTACAGACTCTCACAATACCAGCTTCTATATGCAACACAGTGGCAGAGAATGAGACGAAACCTGTCAGCGAGATCATTGATGTAGTGGGCTCCCCGAGTGCAATGAACACAACCATATAGTATTATATCATATTGCAATAATGGACTCTCCCATGAGTGTGAATTACATTTTTATTTTAATAAGGCAATAATATGAATTCTGTAAAGCAATTGTAAGGTAATGAAATCGCAAGACAATTGATTGCAAATGCATCTAAAAAGTGGAATTAATTAATGTAGTACATTATTTAGAAATAACCAACAGAATATTTTTCTGTAATTATGTTACTTTTTGCCTTTTATTAACTAATTAACCTGTTTTCATAACTAATACTTCAATATACTCAAATACTTTTATTGTGAAAAAAATGTAGCTTTGTATGTAATAGGAGTACATAACTTCCACATGAAAAAACACAATATAACCATTTAGTGTTGTCTTGTAAAAGGCCCTCTGCATAATAGTATACACCCTCATACATATATGTGCTGAGCTACATTACATACATAGATGATTATGTCAAACTAAAATATGCAGTTTAGTTACCCATGTGGCTTGATATGTGTTAGGTGTTCACAATATTGTGGCGAGCCTCAATAGGCTATACATGCGAATTTCTCAAGTGGGTGTGAATGGCCAAATTCGAAACTCAGTAACAGCAAAAAATGCTGTATGGATGACTGCATTATTTGATTTTTGACAAAATCCCTAGGCAGAAATTGAACACATTAATGTCGAAAAAATAACGACATACTTTATTATTGCACCATCTAATAATGTCGATAATAATAAGGTCTAAGTTCTTGATTTAAAATAGACAGAATACCTATCTACTACCACACAAATATATTCAACATAAAGCCATGTACAGATCTAAATAAAACACCACCATTGTAAACACACTAATTTTATTCTAAATAGCGCCTTTAGGTGCCCCATAAGCATCAGGCATTCTTTCTATAGTGTACTTATGTTCCGCTACATACATAATTGGAACACCTGGTATTTTTCTTATTCTTCTCTTTAGATCCTTATCATTTGTTGCAACAATGTAACATTTGTGCTGCATTACTCTCTGTACAATGCAGTCATCAGCATATGTGCCTTTGTGTAAACATGTTACTCGCTCAAACCTTGGATCTTTTATTATTCTTAATGCTACGCGATATTTTCGACCTAGTTTTTCCAATTCAGCTAAGACACAGTCTGTTATGTATGGGATACATTTGGCGTATAAACAGTCCATCATACTTTGAACAATATCCAGTTTGTTCTTGATCGAGAAGTTTATGAAGTTTGTGTCTACTAATATGTGATATGGGGGTCCCAGTTGCGTGTTATATTGAAAAAATAGCGCGGAGCTCGCTTGTGGTGCCTCACGTAATTTCAAAGCATGTGGATCTTCTTTTTTCTTCTTGGGTACTATTCTATCAGTCGGTTTGATTCTGCTATCACTAAGACTAATAAGCTTTTTCATCTTAGCAAATTTCCTTTCGACTATCTTCCTGGTTTTCTTTTGCTTTCCCTATAAAGAATATTTTTATTATTATAATTTAGGTTGGTATGTTTATAAAACAAAATCTAAAGAAGAGTTAACTACTTACCATTTTTACGATAATACCAGTACTTAATTTATTTTAACAGCACTGAGTCTTAAATCTAGCTTTAAAGTGTTAGCAAATTAAAATCAAATAAAAATAACCATATTTTCGTAAACAACTGAGAGGTTATGTTCATGAATGAATGATTGAATGATGACTGCACAGAGAAAAAACAAAAGAATGAACGCTGGACCAGTGGCGGTAAGCGACTTCACACCTTTTTCAAAGAGCTCTCTTAGGTATGTTGGTGATGCACGATGCAATAACAGTAATCTTACGGATTCGGATTCCTCCCAATGTTTTCCTTCAACGTTTGGCAAGTAATAATCCTGATTGAAAATGAGATTCGCACATGAAATCTCAGCGGTGCGAGCTGGGGTATGAACCTGCGAACCTCGTTACCAAGTTTGGCTATCACTTCTTTCTTTACGAAATGTAATGCGATGAAATAAAATGGATATGGAAATGGCCTCACCCACAACATAGCGGGTATTTTGCCAATGTCAAGTAGTTAATAGCAATAACACATTCAATAAATACACATAAATGCAATAATGGATGTGATATGAAAATGGCGTAATGGCATTGACAATATTGTGACATGATAGATAATTGAGTGACACTTGACAGAAAAATCTGCGTAGTGTACAACAAAAAAAAATTGTGATTGTACGTGCTCATTCGGCATTTTAAAATAATGTCGTCTCAATTATCAGCCATAGAACTCCTCAAATTAGGAGATCAAGGACGGAAAACGCCAGTACTAAACAAATACTGGCCTGAACTTGTTGGGACATTCTTCGGAATAGGCACTGCATCTTACATAAACTACCAAACTAGACGTCCCCTGTTCAGTGGTAAGCAATTACATAACCTGTATAATAATCATAACAACATAAAATTCAAACATAGCAGTTATTTCGTTTTAGACAAGATGGTTTATAACTAAAGAGAAATGGTTATGGCAATAAACATATTACTTATGCTACGAATTGATACTATTGATGGGTAGGTAATATGGCCTGTACAATTGGCATAACTTGCCACTCCATCTGCAGGGCTGATTTATAGGAGTTCGAGTCTGAATGAGTTGCTGCTAGTGATACTGACTGCTGATCTCTTGGGATTGTTGTGATCTATTCTATGGATTGTTACAGGCATCCAGAAACATGTCATTGGCGTAGTTGGATTTGTGGCAGTTTTGTCTTACATACAAAAGAAGCGAAATGATTACTATGCTGAGAAAGATGCTGTACTGAGACATTACATTGAGTTACACCCTGAAGACTTCCCAACACCAGGTTTGTATAAATTTCCAAGTTTGTTTAGATATGATAACAATGATAATCTATAAGGACAGCAAAGATTTACAAAAGTTAAAATCTGTAAACCTTTACAAAAAAAAAAACGACATTTGTACGGAACATAGTTGAAGACCATAAAGTAATAAACAATTGAATAATGATATCATTTGCTCTTGGTCGATTGATCCAAACAGTAGAAAGATATTTGGCTTGGAAACAATTACTATCACATAATAATGGAAGTCACTTTATTTATTTACACACACTTTATTTTAATAGTTTTTATCTTAAGGATTGTTTATTTCCAGAACGAAGGAAAATTGGTGACATCTTTGAACCATGGGTGCCAATCCGTTAAATAATGTATATTAGCGGAGTTATTAGTGTATATGAAAAGGAACACTTTTGTTTAAATAAATAATTTATTAATAGATAATACTGTGTCTTTCAGAATGTGTTCTAGTAACACAACTAATTAACCACTTAGTCAATCTTCTTATGTGTGTAAGACAAAGTTGTTAGTTATACCATTAATAACTCAAGAATGGGTGGGCCAATTTTTAATGCCACTTAGTGAATTTCTTAAGTTAAGTAGCAGGATAACTCTATTAAAACAAGGCAAATTTCACTAAGAAAATAATAATAAAGATAATTAATTTTCTCAACCATTTTATTCTGTGGAAGTAGGAAGTTCACTGGGACAGCTAGTTTTAAGTATTACTTCATGATTAGTCTAATAATAATATCTTGTTTCTTATACTTTGACACATTCCAAATAATGTTAAAACACACATTCAGCTAGATTCAAGGTTTATTTTCAGTCATAGTTTTAAACTAAATACCTACAGCATTATAAAACTAGTGCAATTATTAAAGTATATTCTACTATTTAATATGCAGGCTTGACATAAAATCATATAGCTTGCTACACATTTACAGCTGCATGTTTAGTGGGTTTATAATACTGAAATAAAATAAGTTGAATAATGGTTATATGAAGGGATGAGAAGCTTGATAATTATATACAAATATATACACTCGATTCCCTATCATAACTTTGCTTATATTATGAATTGTCCAATCAATTCCCAATGTGGGTTAAAGAGGCACACCATACAAACAATAAAATATTTACATAGATTGTATACCAGTGATAAATACAGTAACAGTCAACAAGCTTATTTATTATTCACACATATTATGTGACTACAAAGCTTAATGTTACATCCTCACTAGCAAAAGAACAATATTTATTTAATGCACATTTTATCATCAGTCTAGTGCATCAATAACTTATGATACCTATCTTTAATTGTTTCACACAAACTAAGATACATTCAGAGTAAATGTAGAAAACATTTTGGAGCCAATAAAACCAAAGTTTTGGGTAGTAAGTCAAATTTCAAGTTCATGGGGCTCATAGTTAAGGAGATTTCGTGATGAGAGTATCAGGCAGCTGAGCGAACCTAGTTTAAAACTGAAACCGACTTTGTTCCCTCTCGTTTGCGTAGTTGAGCGACAGGGAAAGTTGTCGGATGTTCTTCTCAGTTTTATATAAACGTTATTCAGGCAGTCTATTCTCTGTTACCCCATAACTCTTAGCATGACCAGTATGTCTATGCAAATAATGTTGCGCCAAAGCAGTAACGTAATCGAATTTCTCCCCACATATCGCACAATTGTGAGATTCAAGTTTTGGATACTGGAAAATATCTTTCTGATCGTAGTGTTCCGCTATTCCAGGCAACGCCATTTGAGGCTTTTCGTCTATATGTTGTGGTATTATATGATGTACATCTTTCATAGGCATCGGCGGGTCTTTATCGACATCGATGTCAATTATATCGATATTATTGCTGTTGTTCACATTTCCAGTTTGTATTTTCGAGTTATCCGGTGGTATTTGATGTTTTTTCAGTTTGTGTAATTTCTGAAACAAGGTGAAACATATAAGGAAAGTCTTTAATGATTAATTTCATGAGTGATACCTTGCATCCACTGTCAGAAGAGTTAAATCTGAGCGACTTTATTTTTCATATCTCAATGCAATCTTAACTCAGAGTTAAGATTTATAATATTTTAAAGTCAATTTCCCAACAATGGCACCTATATCTACGAACATTGGCTCGCAATAGAATGAAAATGACATTGTAATTGTCATATTTGACTAGTTTTTTTATACGAAGTTTGTGAAAAGTAGTATTGGTAATATTGGGTAAGCAGCCTAGTAGGATAAATGCAAAAAAATATTTCATCAACTTACCAGATCTCTAGCATGTACATAAGCGGCAGTACACATGTCGCACTTGAAATTCCTGGCTCCCCCGTGCTTACTCATGTGCCGAGTCAGCTCACTCGTAGTTATGAACGACTTGCTGCATATCATGCATTCCTGTTACATAATCACATTTTTTAGAAGTCTTAACGGCCAAACAATCAAACCGTACTCAAATATTTAAGACTTAATTTGTATGATGTGTTAAAATCAAAGAGGTCTCAAATCTAAATTGCTTTTCGAGTATTTGGCGATTATTAGTAATTAGCTTTTTCCAGCGGCTCCGCCCGCGGTACCTCGATAAACCCACCTTTAACCTATAAAAAGTATCCTATGTGCTATTACAGGAATATAATCTATCTCTGTGCCCAATTTCATCCTGATCCGTTCAGCCGTTCTGGCGCGATTGAGTAACAAACATCCATCCATCCAAACTTTCACATTTATAATATTAGTGGGATAGTGGGATTATAATGTTCGTTTAGTTCGTATATTATTTAAGTAACCGATTTGCAGTGTTTTGATTTGATCTGTCTCTATATAAAGCAATCGGTTTATAACTTACATGGTCCTTTTGTCCCGTATGAATTTTTAGATGAGCGTGGAAATTGCCTTGCGTTGAAAATCTTTTGCTAAAATGATGAAAGAAACATTATTACTTATACATTATTGCTTGATCATAGAGCAAATTTAAAGAGCTAGACTGTGCATTTGATAACAAGCAATCGAAACTCGATATGGTGATTTTTCGTAGGTACCATGATTGAAATGGCATTGACTATATATAATTAATTGATTGTTAGTATCAGGGCTGTGGTAATACTTTACCTGCACACCTCGCATTGAAAAGGCTTCTCACCAGTGTGGACGCGTAAATGTATAGTGAGGTTGTGTTTCTGTGTGAACCGCCGAGGACAGTACATGCAGATGAATGGCTTGTCCCCCGTATGAGTCCTGGAAATTAAAAAAGCATTGATATGTTTGGGTTCGTACAGTTGGTGTTGGTGTTTTGGTTGGTTTGTGTTGTTGAGTATATTATTATTATTATGTTGATCGTATGCTCACTTCAAGGAGGCGCATTATGGGTGTTTGTCTCAGATAAAAAAAATATAATAATACCTAACATGCATTTCCAACTGTGCCTGACATCGGAACTCTTTATCGCACTGGTAACAAGAGTGAATTTGCTTTGGCTTCGGTTTAGGACCACGCTTCAATTTCTCCGATTCCGGTTTCCTTCGATAATTCCGTTTAGGTTCAGCACGTTTACACTTACTGAAAAGTAAAATTTGTAAAAGTATTTAAATAGTATGGTGCCAATAATACAAGTTTGGGGCCACACAGTTGGTGTGTCCCACTCGTTTTTGCATAATACTTAATCATACAAATCAGAATTCCAAATTAGGTGCTTATTGTCTATCAAAGTGGTGGATTCTTTATTGTAAGAAATAGTAGATATCTTAGGAGAACTTGCAAACCAATTTTAATTTTTCAATTAAAACTCTTGTACACTGCTTGCACATAATATATATGTGAACACAATATGGGTGGTAAATATTCCACTAATATTAAACAAAACTATAAATTTTTCTGTTTACCATTTCCAGCCCAAAACAGCCACAGTAATAGCACTAAATACTACTTAGAAATGTCCCCATGAGTAGCTAGGTACTTACCATTTCTTTATTATAGTTGTGGTAGGTGGTGGAGTCTAAAACATAAAGAGAAGTACATAAAAAATGACTGCAGGCCCACACCCTATTACATTAGGAGGATTTTGTACTATTGGGGAAATGTAGGAAATGTAGGTAGCATACAATGTACTGGACATGGCAACGTAGTGCACATTGCCATGTCCAGTACATTGTATGGTATCCATAACACACATATTGTTTAGTTTAGGACAATAGGGGTTGTTTGCATGACAATATTTATTTATTGTAAAAAATAGGTTTGATTATGTTATTGTCTGCTGTTGGGAGTTTAAAATTATATTTAGTATACTTACAATAGGATCAGTGGCCACACAAGCATCATTGTATCTGCAATGCAAAATTTGTTTTGATTTTGCTATACAACACACATTTCGAAGTTGATATACACGTGTAAAGTTAGACAACATCACAAGTAGACAAACAATCCAATCCCAATTAATTCCAAATTTGCGAAAGGTGGCTTTATAATTTGTTAGCTTTTGTCTGCAGCTGTATTTGTACTGCACCTCAACCTTCAAAGGTCATAGAGTTATAATATGCAGGTATAGTTATTTTCCATGATGCTTACACAAATAGAAGACTTCTATAATGTATTGTTTTAGCAATACTTACCAATTTTTTTTGTACTTACAGACCAGTATAATGTAGTTAATACACACAGGGACATATTTTATTTATTAACCAACAGTCCCAGTGATCTTCAAACCGCCTCATTATTATTTTTAGCGAATACTCACGTTTTAATAGTAATTCTGCTATTTAGAGTGGAAATAGAATCAAAAAACTCAAAGATCATAAAAATCAGCCCTCCTATTCTTGAGTTATAAATGTTGCAACTAACACGACTTTGTTTTATATATATAGACATATTTGTAAACTTACTTGCTAGGTATTTGTAACCCTAAATACTGTCTTAGTCTTATATCAGCACTCTCACTGGTCTGTTTAAAGTGATACGCAATTCCGAGCTTATAAACACAATTACTGCACATCTGTTCGGGCAATCCATCGTCTTTGCTTATCTAAAAATGAATGATTATGACAATAATTTATTGATAAGGAATGTAAACAAGCTCATACTTTTTTGTTTACCTTTATATTGCAACAGTATTCAATCATATCGCATAGCGATATATTATAATTTTTTGTAAATACTGATGAGAGGACACCCTCTTCTAGGCATATTCTACAAATCTTATTCATATTGAAATAGGTAAGTAAACAGAATCAATTTATCCAAAGATACCGAAATGAAAATAAAATAATAAGATAAGAAAGACAACACCGCTCTCTGTCACTCACTCACTTCACTTCTGTCAAACGAAGCGCCAAGCGGTCATTTTTCAACCATCGCATTCCACAATTTGATTTCGAAATTAATTCGTTCGATTTACTTAAAATAGTTGATACAACTTTTGTCATTTAACCGTACATATATATTTTGCTTTGTTTCTATCAGTAGTAATTCGTCCACTAGGACTTTGTTTCTATTATATTCTACCGGCTAAGTGGCTTTTCAAACGTCGACAAAAAACGTTGGTGCCATATTTTAAAAAGTGAAATGACCTTTCTTTAACCCTCTAACTGCATCAGGTACTAAGGTATATATTTCTAACTGTCGTTTTTACTATAATCTCCATCTTAAAATATACTTTTATTTATTTTAGGTAGGTTACTATTATCGAGACCTACTTTAAAAACAATAATGAAACCGCAACTAAAACAAAAAGCTATATTTAATTAAAATAAAATTGCCGTAACTTTCACGTAAAACAATAGAACATAAAGTAGTTCTTATAAAAAACGGAAAAAAAATGATTCATTGTTACAAATAATGGGTACTTAAAGTAATTTTACGGTCAATGAGTATAGAAGCATAAACTTTTGTACAAGAGATCTTTATAAAACGTAGGTGAGCACTAAGCAGGATTTTTTAGAAATTTTGGGACAAATAAGTTTTTGAAGAAACTTTGTTACGGGTACGATCATATACATATACATTTTCAGATACATCATATACAGATACATTTATCATACTACTATCGGTTTCCGTTGCACAAATTCATACATGTTCACAGCGAGACCCAAGTCCATCGGATTCGACGAATAAAGCCGGCTTGCTTTTAACAAAGTCACGCTGTAGTCTATAAATAATGATTATTTAATGTTATTTATTGCCCTAATAATGTAGGTATAAACGATGCAGTAATTAAAGATATCAATATATTATAATGCTTAGTTTATTCCACTTTGTGTACGTAGGTGATAACAATTACATCGGTGAGCGAAGTAGATAAAATAATTATTCTTGTTCAGTCTGGATTTATATCACCAATAGGTGATCTTCAGGTTGTAATCATAGGTTATGTACTGTTGTAAGCTGTTACGTACGAATTCAAAGTTGATTGATAAATACAGACATAATCATGTACTAGGTAGTCTCCCACTAACCTACTACACCTAGGTTTCTGTGTCATTTTTTTGTCGGACAGGATTACGGGAGCTACCTAATCATTGCATTTGTAGACGAAGAAGGTAAGCTGTGTTTTAAGATCCCCATATCCCTTTACGGGTCGTTACTAATACATGTTTGAAATTATATTAAAGTAGTAGGTATTTATTATACCCATAGCGGTAGTACATATGTGATGCCCATTCCGCAGTCGTAGGTATATTAACAGAAGTTGCATATTATCCAATTCAATTGCAGTAGGGTAGGGTCAATTGACACCATCCTTTTGCGTCAGTGATACAATAACTATATCATATCCTGTTTACACTCACAGGTCCTGTACTAACTCACAGGTATATAAAAGTTCTACCCAATTTATGAAGATTGAAACCTTTTTATTACCCCTTTAATGGTATACTCATCCATTATTTCATCAGTAGCTATAAGATCCTGTGAGCCATTTTAAAATAATAAAACATAGGTACCTACTAAAAAGCGCCGTTAATCTATAAGATTTTCTATATATATTCTAGAATAAAAGTATTTGTCACTTCATTCATTCTTATTCGTTCTTACGGACTTACATCGTAATGACACTAACAATTAAAAACAATTTATATTTTATTTAAATAAATAATAAAAGTCTCAAACAATTATCATTGTATATTAGGTACATTAAGAATAAAATTAAGTAAATAAAGAAGACGTAGTCAACATGCTTAAATAAATAGATAGAAAAATATACTTATGCGTTTATTATAGTAAAGACTGTTATAGAGAATAATCTCTGTGTGCACATATCGTTTTCTTATATTTACGCGAATACTACACATTGAAATAAAACTAATTTTAATGGGAACTTCAGAAATATTAAATAAACGTCATAAAATAAAATAAAATATTTTCAATATTCTCTGTATATTAATTTTAATTGTTTAAATATAATTGCTTTAGGGTATGTCCTAACATTATTTACGTTCATAACAAAATTAATGATACAAATAATTATAACGTAAAGGCACAAATCGGTAAATCACTCAGTCAGCTATGCTCTTTGATTCCGTATATATGGAAGATTAATAGTTATACTAATAGTAAATAAAAAACATAACAATTTTAATAGCAACAGTATTGCACAACCGGTTTAAACGTTAGCAACAGCAGTAAGGAGGTTCACGTAAATATCGATGCCTTTCAAAAAGATATCAGCTTTGAGGAATTCATCGTGGTCGTGCAGAAGGACCGGGGTATAGTTCATTGGAGAAAAACCAAGGGCGGGTATGCCCACTTCCCGAACGTATCTGCTGTCTGTACCGCCAGGGAATATTCTGCAGTCCAGCTTTAATTTTCTGGGAAAATAATAGAGACTTCAAAAAATACCTACACGTCATAGTATAATAGTAGGTAAGTAATAAAAAAAAAAAATATGCTCCAAAAAAATGCCAGAATAACATTTTGAGGAGTCTTACAGGTTTAAGTTTTAGATACTTGAAGAAGTCTTTATACTTACAAGTCATCTGCAGCTCCTTTGAACGCGACCCAATAGGGGTTAGTGGCGTCTATTTTAGTAACGTCCACGTGAGCGTTTTTTTGTTCAAATTCAATAGTTATTCCATCGCCTGCTTCCTGACACCATTGATTTATCTAAAATATGTTACGAAAAATTACACTAAGAAAATAATATAAATTAAAGGAAGGCTGGAAGGTGCTATTCCACCTAAATTTACTTCATTTAAACAAAAGAGAAAAAGACACGTGTGCTAATCATAAACAATAGTAAGTTTAAAATTTCAGGTTCAAGTATATAATTATATAAAAAACAACGTTTTGAATCGAGAATAATTTATGTGGGAAAATGTATATAAATTTACATTAACTAGGTATAAGAGTATAAAAGTAAGGATAATATTAGTTACCATCTTCTCAAACTGTTCATGGTCAACTGTAACCGCCAATCGTATATCAAAAACAGCTGTTAACCTTTCTGGAACAACGTTAGACTGAACACCACCCTGAAAAATAATGAAGCTAGTAATAATATACCAAATTACTGACATAACTACATTACAGTTTTAATTATTTCTTTCAATTTCAGCCCACTTACCACACACAAACTAAGTGGAAAGCTTGAAAATAAAAATAAACGACACTAAGTAAATTATTATTGTGTCCACACGAATAAAAAGATAAAGGAATACACAGAAAAGCATAGTTATAAAAGTTAACTACTACTTAAATTATACTTACATATACTTGGGTTAAATTAACTGTGGTCACGTCACCAATAGTCAGCTTAGGATTGCTCTCCAAGATCTTCTTTTGTTCGGCTCTCAAATCCATGAATTTATCTATGACACATCTTATCTAGAAAATTAAAGTACACCAATTAAGGAATAAAAACCTCAATTCAAACTATAATTTATTCTATTTCTTGCTATTTATGTCATAGTTTTGTGCAAAATTATTAAACTTTACTGTGTATAAAAGTCGCGTAATATATTTCAAGTGATTTGTGTAAACATTTAATTAGCCGCATATTAACGACGCACCTTTTCACCTGCTGTATTTGGTAGCAATAATGAACCATGACCAGGTTGGCCGGTACAGTGCACGTGAATTTCTGTAAATAAATAAAGTTATCTTCATTGTGGCATATTCTTATGTAAATCTTACCACACGAGCTCAAAGTGGCAAAACTAAGAAAATAAAATATGTACAAAAATTACAAGCCAGAGCACCTACCTATTTCATGGGTACTTACGCCAAAAAGGTACGTTTAATTGGCTCTACCTCGGGTAGAGATGATCATTATTTCATTAAGCCATATAAAATACTTACGCCAAATACTTCTTTCACCATTGAACAAAACAAATTCTTCACCAGGATTTGCCATTCCTTCGTCTAAAGCAAAACCAATGTTGAGGTCTTTAAAATCTTTAGTGAGAACAAACTTTTCCATGCCATCGTGTCCACCGATTTCTTCATCTGCAATAAAGAAATAAATGAATACAACTTTAAACCCTTGAAAAATAAAAAGTTGCTCTACAAGTTACATCGTTAGATTAAAGGCTTACCGGGCACAAAACAAACGTGCAACGTTCTTTTCAATTGTTTTCCAGATTGTTTTAGTTTTCGTATGGCTTCAAGATATTGGATACCAACGCACTTCATGTCCTGGGAGCCGCGAGCGAATATTTTTCCTTCTTTGTCGATATGACCACTGAATGGTGGGTGTGTCCAACTGTTCTGGAATATAATTGTTTACCAGACATTTAAGTATAAATTGTAGCTTGAGTCGGTCTTTTATCGGCTCGAATATGCTGTAGTCCGCTGATATAGGCACGAAGACCCGGTATTCATAATGCAATTGTTTATCCGGACGGGCAGCACGTGAAGGCAAACAACATAAAAAAAAACAGCTCATCTTTCGAAAGCAGTGTACAGCTAGCTAGCCCGAACTATGACAGCATGTTTGACTATAGCTTCGACCCCCTCAAATTGAGAGTACCCGCTATAAATTAAATAGGCTGGAGCCCTATTACGTTCGGATCAAACACCAACGGCAAAATGTGGGTGCAATTCAGTGCATCTTTATAACGTATCTGATGTTTATTGTTTTTTATTCATTAAAGTGTGTACCTACTTAATAATTTGTCATAGATTTATAAGTACTTTTGTAATATAAGTTAACATACATAATCGAGTGTATAATCAATATAATTGATACATTCATAAACAGGTACATACTTATAATTTAATGAATATACAATCGCAAAAGATCATACACAAGTATTCCTTTTATTCAATTTAGATGTGTTTATCATGTCAAGATACGTAATCTTAAGTACATATGTGATGTTTTATCATACTCACTTCAAATACTGGTACGACATCCATATGGGAGTTCAATAAAATTGATGGTAATGACGGTTCCTTTCCCAGCCATGTCAATATTACTATCGGTTTCCGCGGTACTAATTCATAAACTCTCACAGCGAGACCCAGTCCATTGGCTTGATTTTTTAGAAACGCTACACAATCGTCTGTGAATTATTAAAAAATGTTTTTTACCTACATAATGCGTGTGGAAACGAAGTTCATTAGTATTATTTTATTGACCTTGATATGTTTATTGTGAAGCAATTTGCCGATGAAAGCTTATTGATATAAATTATCTTAATACTTATTTTGTAAGCTGTAAGACTTCAAAGTGGATTCTCTTATGGCAGGTACCTAGTCATTAATTAACAAATAGCTACCGACTTAGCTACACCCCTACCAATACTATTGTAATTTATTGAAATGGGATACAGGAACTTTATAATTAAGTACTAGGGGGCTTTACCACTTAAGACATTTCTTATCTAAACGGTACAACAACATAAATGTTACAAACCGCTACACTAGAGCGAAATATTGCCATGCAAAAATAACCTTTAGATGAACAGACAGTGATGACCCCGTTAGTAGTGCGAGTATTTGTTGTTTGGAACAAACTCACCGTAGTTGATATTCGGCTGTACGCTCGGTATTCTTAAATATTCGATGAAATTCGCTACTGCTGGATTGTTGTCGTACTTTGCGTCCATGGTACTTATCGAGGCGAGCACTGCAGTGGAAATGAACGCTTACACATCGAACTGAGAACGAAAGGTCGACCTACCTAATAAGAATCTGCAAGCAAACAGTTTATTCTGTTATCATTATTTATAGCGCGCATTAAATAAAATGAACCAAGATGGCGGCTCAGCGCATGCCGAATTCATGGAATTATTAGGCATGCGCAGAGCTGTCATCTTTGTTATTTAAAAAATAAGGCATATGGAGCTGTAAATGGCAGAAGCAATCATTGCAGGTAGTTAATAAGGCTTGCAAACTTATTATTAATTGATATGGGTGCCTATGCAACTTCATTTTTCTAAAATATAATTAGCATGAAAAATGCTGCTGTGTATAAAATATATGCGAATTCCGACCAAAGACTGATTCTCTCAAAGTATAGTAACATATACCTACTAATTCACAGTTATATCTCTAACATTTATTGTATTACATTTATATATTTCATTGTAATAAATGTGGTTAAGTACTTAATGTTTCTTTGTTTTGATTTAATTACCGACATGTTTTTTAATTATTTAATGGTCCGAAATTTGAAGGGTTAACCTATTCCTTTCCCGCCACTGCAATTATTTTTCACCAACCATTCCAACCAATGAGATGAACGAATAAGAATGGTTAATTTATTTCATTCATTCATCAATATTTCCGTTATATTATATATTTCAATGCATTTTTTTGGAAGATAAAAAGGTTACTAGGAGACTTTTTGGCGGTAACTTGAACCGTGAAGCTGTCAATTTTGTTTTATTTTCCAAAAAATGTGTTTCTTTAAATAATGTGTAATATTAGTGGGATATTAATCAACCATTGTGTGCTCTTAACGTCCACGAATGAAGGAAATTGAAAATCGTATAACTTGACTTCTCCCAAGATGTCCGGTAACTTTTTATTAAGTATCCACAAAATTACTGTTAAGTGTAGGGGATTCATTTCATCATCATCGTCATCAACATTATTATTATCAGGAGCATGAAGATGAACAATCACTCGACACTTGGCAAAAATGGCACTATTTGCTAGCTGATTGCCAACCTGAAAAAAGAAGAAGGTTACCAGGGTAGGAAGGAAGCATAAACCTACTATCGTAGGAACCATAGACACGAGTTACACTTTTGCGAAGACAAGCTATACTTGTATATAATTCAAATATTAATTAGGCTAATTATGCTACGTATGGATTATCGATCGTTTTTACCAGAAAATCGGTTGTGCCGATAGTGATTATTCTATCGATAAATCGATAATCTAATCGATGTCTAGGCAACACTACGCTACGCTGAGGTGCATCTCTTGTTAGTCTGTACTCTGCAGTGTTACCAGGTACACGGTAATTACCGTAGATGCACGGTAATTTTGAGCAAAAACACGGTCTACGGTAATGACCTATTACCGTGTACCGTGTAAATAATACTCAAAAAAATATTAGGGCAACATTGCACTGGGCTGCGTAACGTAAAAAAAAAAAGGTCATTCTGCTGCTTCAGTTTGGAAGAAGCAGCAGAATGACCTTTTTTTTTTTTTTTTAGGTTACGCATCCCCACTGCATGGGTATTTTTGCTACACTGTAATTTTAAAATAAAATCAAGGTAATTATACTTAGAACACGGTAATTTTAGTCTGCAGACACGGTAGTTTCAAATTTTCATCTGGTAACACTGGTACTCTGTGATAATTATCTGACATTTCTCTAATCTTGATATTATGTGGTGGACGTTATTTTGATTTTAAATGCAGTTCATTTCGTAAATAAAGAAGAAGAATCATCTCATTTAAAGCCTACTAAGTTTATATAAATAATTTGTTGTATGTGCTTAGTTTTATAATGGATTTCAATTACTACGAGGTTACTTCCGAGTTGGAAGCTAGAGAAATATTGCGATATTTGAACAATCTTGGTATTCACAACATAAGCGGAGAAGTATTGAAGTATTTCATAACAGGTTTTTATGATAGTTATATTTTAGACTTAGCTTTAGTGATTTGATTATTCTAAATTATAAACCGTAATTTATTTAGGTTCCGGATATAATTAAATAGCTACCTTCGTATCATTTTCGTTCAAATTAATCTGTGATAAATATTTTAAACTTTAGTAGTAAATCTACTTGCAAACATACATAGAACGAAAACTCATATAATTTCAGATCTCAAAAAGCTGATAAAATATGATCTCCAACAAAAATACTCTCATGACAAAGAAAACTATGAGATGCAAGGTCCGGAAAGACTACATAGTGCCAGCACATTCTCATCAAGGGTCAAATCCAAAGAACATGAGGGTGCCGTCCTTAAGTGTAGTAGAGAATGTCTAAGGGGCATAAAGTTGCCTAATGTAAGAAATGTTCATTCTGCACCGAATTTAGGACGACCAAAAGCAGAGGAGGAAAAGCCGCTCCGCAGAGCTTGTTCCTGTGTTAGAGTTGAGAAAAAGTCTGAGCCAGTGAAGGAGAGGAGTATGACCGCATGTAGTAATTGTAAGTAGTGGAATAATAAATAAGATGTCCACTGTACCAAACAGAATGCATACATCGCACGCTTAATAATAGACTGACCTAAGTCAAAAAAGCTGTTTGTTGGGAAATCGCAAAAACGTTTTATCATTTACAACTTGTCTGACATTATTACTTATATCTCAATGAAAATAGCGTAATAATAATAAATGATGTATTGTAAGAATACTTGATTAAGTAATTATTGATACTAAAATGTAATTTTGAAGAAATTTTATTATTATTTATAATTATTTATAGCTTTTAAAATGTTGTCCCTGAGATACGTCTGTTTATTAATAAAATCAATGATATATTTCTGTACTATTGATGACACTTTTTGTTATATGTCTGTATTTTATTAAACATTTCACTAAAACCCTTTCTCTTTGATGTTATAAGTCTATACTTGATAAAATAATAACATATTATTTTTATGTAGTATTGATTTTTAAGTTCAGAAACATGAATGGGTCACTATAATATAAAAGCACCGCGAGTTGACTGTCGCAATCTCAGACGCATTATGATTTATGTCACTTTCATGTTAAAAGTTTTGTCAAAATTTGTATAAGTAAAAAAGACAACATATTCGTTACTCAGTCTAGGAACGAGATATCGTAAAAATTCTGAGATTGGTAGATAGATAATGTTGGAATAAATCTATCTGTGTGCTTATCTCACTTTGGGCTTAAACCCTAATTGGTCAGTCTATTATTAAGTGTGCGACATGTTGTATGTCCGTCTGTCAAACTATAATAAATATGTTCAGTTTATGTTAAGTATAGCCTTTGAGTAATGGAGAGACATATATTTTACAAAAACTTGCAGTGATATATAGACATATGATTGTATTCCTTTCTAATACAAATCTTTTATTTTGCATTTTCAGTAATAAAAGTTCCTAAACAACCTGTCAAAAAAAAGTGTGATCCAGTATCTCTGTACCACTACTACACATCACTATGGGAGAAGTACAAATCCAATGTACCAGGCGAGAATGACCGGTCAGACCTCAGGTGGAATATACGACAGAAAATGGCGGGAAATGTTGTTAAACAGATTACAAATAAGGTGAGATCATTCACTGAGGTATAATGATAGTTATTTATCATTTGCATGATTAATTTTACCCCACTGCATGTAGCAATGGAGCATGTGTTTATCAGCATTTGTATGTATGTATGTTCCTTTGTGGTGCTCTAAAGACCTAACATGTGGGAAAATTTTGATGATGCTCAAGTCATAATCTTGCTAAATTCAAAATGTCAACAAGCAGACCCCATATTGTGTGAAAAAGAAAATTGTCAATGAACTATGCAGGATATTATTCAAAGTATAGGTAGTTGAAAATCAACTTTAGGTTCCTCTTAATTAAGGACAATGATTTTTTAAATCACTTTTTTATGCATGTAGAAATCAACTGTAAATGGATTTTTTTGGTCTTATATGAAAATCTGTCTACAGAAATTATTGTTTTATCATTATAGTCACATACCTCCTTGCCTACCAAGTGTGTTAATAATATTTTATGTGGTATAATTTATTCAGTTTTCCATGAAACATCCCACATTAGGTGTAGCTTATCTTACTCTTACTGTCTGTTATGATTGACTGATATATTTACTTATATCCTCACTTCTGGTTATCTATTGCAGGTGCCAGATACCCACAGAGAAAAAGAACAGGGTCAAGTAAAATCCTGACCGCAGACAACCATCTTGTTATCCAGGACTTAGAACACTTTCTCAATTTTAGTACATTTGTTAATCAATACTATTGTATTCACTTTAGATGAAGTTATTTGACTTTATAGCTATAAATAATATTAATAAATGACTTGGAATATGTATTATGTTAACTATTTTATTTCTATCAATAATGTACAAGGTATACTAACAAAATTAAGAGGCAAACTAGGTGTGTAGAAAAACATGAAAAGCATCATTATATTTTTTTTAACAAATAGGTGGTCAATAGTATTATGTAAAACCCCAAATTTAATAAAGTTTATACTGACATTACATGGCTTGTGTGAAAACGCTGTAATGCCATTGTAACTTCTAAATTTGGGGAAAATTATGTCATGCTCATCTACACATTGAGAATATTGATGTGCACACAATTTTATAATATGGTATTTGACTGTTATTTTAGTGCATAATTTTACTTGTAAAGTAATTATAAAAACTGTTCAATACAGTTTTATATTTGTCAGCAAGAAGGTATATAGTACAAAGATACATATATGTGA
The DNA here is from genome assembly GCA_905333125.1 of Pheosia tremula. Lineage (NCBI taxonomy): Eukaryota > Metazoa > Arthropoda > Insecta > Lepidoptera > Notodontidae > Pheosia > Pheosia tremula. The sequence goes on along the minus strand of HG995404.1, from coordinate 2,908,297 downwards.
ATCAATTGCTGCATTGCTAAAAGTCACTGAGAGTTTGACAAGTATAAGCTATAGGAACACACAACTTTAAATTAATTTTAATTGAAAAAAAAATCAAAAAGCCAAGTATGTCGTACAAGAATTAGTATTTATGATTAAATATTAACAAACAATTCAGTCAAACACCCTATTATTATTTAACTAAACTTGATCAAGTTTGAATTCCTGCTGTTGAGCTTTTGTATTTGCATGCAGAAGACGTAAGATCCTCTCTTCTATTCTCTCTGCGGCAGAGAGTGTCAGCACCAGGGTATCATGCTTCAGCATGGAATAGACATTGAGCCCATATACTGGCATTATGTTCACATGTCCTAGACCATCTGATGCTACTGTGATGTTTCTTGGTGCATAATCGGTGCTGAAAATATAATAGTGTAATTAGTATTTGGGACTAGTCTTGACTACAAAGTAAGAATATAAACAATACTGTAGCTGCTGGGATCACATGATTAATGCAAGATAACAATGTCTCATACAGTTAAGCAATATTATATGGTTTCTTTATTATTACAATTATACTTACTCATCAACTATCAAAACTGAAGGCCCCCAGTTCCTTTCCTCAATGAGTTCAGCTAAATATTCCGGATCTTCTGTTGGTAATTCTAGGTCTTTCACTACATGTAAATCATCTTGTGCCAGTTTTGCAGACAGTGTTGATGTTAAACCTGCTAATCTTACATGGAAGGGTAACATGAAAAAGTGCGTTTTGCCGGAGCGCGGGCCGTGAGCGATACCACCGCCCTTAAAAAGGGGGGATCGAATGGACCCATGTCGGGCACGACCTAAGCCTTTCTGTGGCCATGGTTTTCTGCCACCTCCTCGTACCTCCGCCCTTGTCTTCGTGTGAGCCCAAGAGACCCATCTAATCTTCTTTTGCCATATAACATTCCTATGAATGATGTCTATTCTAGGTGTTGCAGCGTATACCAAAGGATGAAGTTCAAATAATCCCAATTTCTTCTCCTCTACTGTATCTATGTTTTCTATCCATACTTCGCGTGGTTTGGTGTACTGCGGTTGAAATTGCCATTGTTTTTGGGTAATAGATAAAGCATTTGAGTCCGGAGTAGATATAGGCGCAATGTTCGACGAAAATACTCGAATCTGCGGTGTTACAGTTATGTGTAGCCTTTTGATGGCACTTATCAGTGCGGAAGTTATGTTCATATTGTTTTCCAATGAAATACTTAATGGGAAATGCACATTAGTAAATTAAATTCTAAATTGAACTCGAAACACTTAACCTAAAACAACAGACAGCTGTCACTTTTGTTTGTTAGGTTATGTTTTCATTTGGTTCAATAGGCAAAAGAATTATCGCCCATAGTGCTTTTAGACGAATGAAAAAAAAAAAGTGCGAGATAATATCATACTGTAACATTTTAAATACATGGATGACTTAGAATAAGGTTAAAGTAGGTATCTAGGTATCAATAATTTAACAAAGCCTAGCGACAATAACGGAGTTTTAAAACCATGAATAGGTAAGACGCTGCCTTTTTTATTATACCAACTTATACACTATGGATTCCATGTTTATTACACTTACTTCAAGAACTACTTATTTCCTTTTATAGCTACCTACATAGGTAAGTAGATAATATACCACTAATATACTAATTAACTGAGGGCGACCCTAGAGATAGATGAGGATTTGACTTTTTGGCGGGGAGGTGAATATATCAGTTTAGTTTTATTTCCTGATAATTGTGTTTTATTTACTGTTATGGGTACGATTCATTTCATTATCATTATCGTCATCAACATGATTATTATCATCAGTAATAACGAATAAACATTTTACTTGACACTGGCAAAACGGGCATTAAGAAAATAGAATAATATAAATAGCGACATTAATAAAAAAATAATTAGAAGATATAGATGACCCCCAGAAAAAAGACAATTTATCCGAAATCAGCCCAGGCGGCAATTATAATCCATGTCACGACATGCGGTTGGCTCGGTGCGCCACTCTATGATTACTGATACGGTTGTCGGTTTTATTAAATGCCCCCGAACAAAGAGACTGCTATAAGTAAATAAGTAGGTATCTGCCTAGGTACTAAGAAAAAAGGAAGAAAAGAGGCAGTTGCCTGGCGTCTCATTTTCATATAAGTAGGTCGGTCTCTGTTGGACGTTTAATCCAAATTATGATGTTATAACCCTAGCCAGGGGCAAGTGCGAATAAGTAACTTTATATTTGTATTACTAGGCACATACACATAAAATGTCTACGGATCATGGCTCGCGCAGGAACATTGAGCAAATGGCACAAATTGAAAGTGCAGATTTGTGGCAATACCTACTCTGTCGGCGGGGCATTAATTACGGCGCGCCACGGTTACCGAGTAAGAAGCCCATTCGGATCACTATATAGCACCATTACACAGCCCAATCTCAATTTCAATTTCATTTCGCCAATTTGGCTCTGAATTAGGGGCGATTTATTTTCATTCGTAACATTCCCCCGCGGTGGAAGGTAAATGTTAAGCGTGCGCAGATTTATTGCCTTTCATGCGAAGCTTGACAGGTTACGATACAGAAAGTGTTTTAGTCACATAGAGAGGAACTAAAGTTCTTGTCTCGGTGGGCGCGTATGTTAAATATTTTAGTGGTCCCCTGAAGTCGGGCCAGGGAAAAACGACTCAGCTCCCATTGTATAATTAGGTACTTACGTATTTAAAGTTAAAAGTGCTACATCATCATGGCGTTTTGATAGGGAAGCTTGGAGGGTTCCTGTCAGCTTTTAAGGAATCAATAACTGTATAAGACACTGTATAACAAACTACTTGTTTGTTATACTACTCAATTCTTCTTGTGTTTTGGAGTGCTCTCCATAGAGTTTTAAGTTGCTGATTTTCATCTTTGTAAGTAGGTGGATAAGAGTAGAGTAGCTGAAGTAAAACTTAGGTGGCTATTTTTGGCTGTTTCGTGTTCCATAATTAATAAGCATTTTTGGGCTATAATGAACCCGTTTTTTACTAATGATCCATACGATACGAAGTAGAAGAAGGAAGATGATAGGCCATCTCATACGGTATGATTCCTTAATAATGAACATCTTAGAGGTGAAGATAGAAGGAAAGTCAGGATGAAGAAATCTATAAGCTCCATGAGTCAGATAAAAGAAAAGATGGGAGCAATGTCGTATAAGGAGATGAAAGTGCTGCTCTAGACGGACACAAGTGGGAAGAGCTTTATCAGGTTACATCCTTATTAGGTTTTTACTTCTAATTTAGAAGAAAAATAATAATCTCTTTCCTTTAAGTCCGAACTTCAATTTAATTTATGGTTTGTATAACATGAAATTGGATGCAGTCTACTATCAAATGTATGTCCAACGTTTTTAAATACACTAGGTATAAGTAAAGCTAACCCCTGAGGCAGCTATTGTATTCATTTGCGCCTTAGCCTCTATTTGTTTCTATAGAACGTGATTGGATTTATCGATGCGACCTCCTTAATAAAGTTCCGTATAAATAATCGTATTTTTTCGATATACTATTACATTTATAACAAGTTTTATTGGAAACTATTCATGACATTGTAGAGTTTAGTCTAGCTAGGCAGAAGGTAGGTTTAAAAAAATGTGGATATCGTTGAAATACTTAATTGTGTTAAATAAATACTTAAAAGATATACCTATACATTACTACCTAGATACTTAAAACCTATGGCTTATTTTTACCTCTTATAACAATTAAAAATACCCAATACCATAGCACATAATTGGCACCGTTGGTAGTGCCCCTGCTTTCAGGACCGCGAGTCCCGGGTTCGAAGCCCAATAGGGGCAAACTTTGTGTTATGAAGACGTATGTTTGTACGCGAGTAATGGATGTACGTAAGCAGGTAAATACCGAAATCAAATCAAGAAAACCTTTTTCTGGGGAATTCCCGTGTAAAATGACAAGGGAATTTACCACGCACAAAACTATGTAGTAAACCCTCTTTGTCATGTAATATAAAGTGGCGTACCCTCTGCCATTTTCATTTATTATCCATGTATTCATGGCGAAATGAGTGCGTAGCTCCTCGGATAGTTATTTAGTTATGTATGGAGTACATTGTTCCGTTTGGCAAGCTTGCTGATGTAAGTAAGACCACCAACGGGGTTATTTTACCTAAATCATTCGAATTTGATATAAGAGACAAATCGAAATATCCCGACACGGATTTTCGCAATCGCTATCCACATTTTTCGTAAATGTCCACCAACTTTCCACTCCGATCGAAAGATTTCGAACTACCTTCGGACTATTGATTTCTTATATTTACGCGAATACTACACATTACACACACACACACACTATTCTTAAAATTAGTTTTATTTCAATACCTTCGGACTGTTATGTAAAATAGCATTTGACAGCTTGTCCGGAGCGACTTCGATACCGGAAAGCTTTCGAACCAGCTCCCCGATTCACAACCTTACCTCAAGTCTTGTATCGACCGATTTGGTTATTATTTGAAACTTTCATTGTGTACTGTACTATGTAAACACAGCGAGTTGTCGAATCCAACCATACAGTTGCGTAGTCGTATCGAATCCTCGATTCGGTTATGAAGTGTGGCTCTAAAAGATCGTCGTCGAAGCGACAAAATTTCTTATCGAATGGATACGTGTCGAAAAGTTCTCGACGACCTCTCGATCGACCCGTCGTTTCTGATATCAAATTTAAATGGTTTAAGATAGCCCCATACTGAAAATAATACCTACCTACTGTAGTATTAGTTAAGTCATGCTGCCGATTTTTTTAATATTTGCAGTGGCTTAGTTTCGGATGGCGATGCCGAGAACCGTTATTTTCGAAGCTCAAAGCGAGTCACGTAATTAAAGTTCCACGTCATGTACCTTTGTACCACGTAGCTCTGCTTTTATTTATACTACCAAAATGTACAACATAATCTAAAAAAAATGTCCAATGGCTGTCAGTTTAGCTGTGCCTGTGCTGTACTAAAGCTTTCATATGGAACATGTTTATCCGGTCCCACCTTCACCCCGGGATTACCATTCTTTATTGTCCCGGGTTGGCATCTTTTTATCTGAATATAAATGCTAGTACCACCATGGGAAGTAGGCCATAAAGGGTCGAAAGTATATTGTTGAAGAAGAACTCTCAGATTGGTATTTTGTGAACTTGACAGATAAACCGAAATTGGTTGTAGGAATAATATAAAATTATTCTGTAATTTAGTTACCTGAGTAATTTATTTTGGCACAGGAACTACACACCTAAATAAAAACTTTAGCGGAAAAGGGAAGATCTTCCAGCCAGGCGGGTGGTATGCCTGGCGGGGCGGCCGCTATGCCCCGACGGTTATTGTCGGGATCTTGTATATATGTTACTTGCTCCGAAAACTCTGATAGCGCGATTCAGGATAGTGACGTCACTTGTCTATTGTTCTGAATGCGTCTGCAGTGCCATCTGCGTAGCTTGTAGTGCGGTTGAAGTGGTCGCTACAAACGAATCTCAATTCTTATTAGTTTTCATTTTTTTATTTTTGTTTCAGTGGTTTATCAGAACTATTCCATAATGTGTCGATATTTATACCTGGAATGGTGATAGCTTATAGCTTTAGATAGGCATATAGGATACCACTTATTACGAGAAATAAAATTTACTCACATCCCTCGGGCAAAGCTATAGTCTCCACTGAGCTCAAAGAAAACTAAACGAAGCTAGGTATTACGGTATTCTTTTGTACATAGGATAGTCTGAAATATTTCCTGCCCATTTACCAGTAAGTATAACCTAGAAAGATATTTCAAAGGATCCAAACATCCTTATTGCATTATTGATTGTGAAGTCTTTGATCACACCGCTCGGGTATTTGATCTAAAATTCTCATAAATGTGGAGGTCCTAGACTGAAACCACGAAGGGTATCTCAGGAATGTTCGCCTCTATATGCCTGATATTTTACTATGTAACTATGTGCCAACCTTTGTCCTAACTTATGAAAACTCAAAATTATTACTTTAATTAATTTAAACCTGCTCGCTAATTAGTTGGATACTGCAGTACTTTTGAGTTATGCAAACATTTTGGTTATAATTATATACTTGTACATTTTATTTAGATTAACACAACTATTAGGGTGGCTATGAAATCTATAGAGAATCTAACAGAATTCGAAGAGATTTGACAATACTTAAATTTAACCATAGATGATGCACTCCAGTCTTAATGTGTAATAGATTTGGAGAAATGTCCGTAGTTCCTTGGGGGATCTTAATATATGCAATAAATGCGAAAATACTACGCAATAATGGTTAGTATACATAATCTAATAATAAGTAGTAATGACTAGTAACATTGGGCCATCCGATTCGTACGACACGTACGTGCGTGTACGGCCGACAAGTCCGTGAAAGATGATATTCCCACTCACCATTTAATGGGTACAAGGTAAACAGAAATTCAATAAACCTTGATTATATTTGTTCGATTTCTCAGTGCAGCCCCCAGACTAATCCGCAGACACCAGACGTATAAAAGGCGCGGACTTTCCGCATCGGAGACGCATAACGAATACATATCTACGTCTCGCTTGTTTGCATTTCACTGAATCGATAGTTGGTGCAAGCCCGGCACGCATTGGAATGTAAAATGGAAAAAGCAGAAGACTTAGTTTTAGGGGAGCCACACTTTAATGCCGGGTATGAAATTGGAAAGAAGAGTACTAAGTGATCCTGCAAGGCGAAAACAAAACACAACCTACCATCGTGTCGTGAGGTCATATAGGCATGTAGGTTTAACATACGTCAGACTTCAAGGCATTAATAATCAATCATTTCAGTTCATGATTCATTTTTATATTGGAGTTGGGGGACACGTTATTTTCATTTCGTCACGTCACATCCATTATTTTATTTATAATGTGTATTTATTGAATTTGTTATTGCTATTAATTACTTGACATTGTGCAAAATACACGCTAAGAAGTGGGTGAGGCCATATTCATATCCATTTTATTTCATCGCATCTCATTTCGTAAAGAAAGAAGAATTTTTATATTATGAATATCTGTTGTTTATTATTTTTTAATTCTGTCTATTATTGTATTCTGATTAAGATCAAGTATTAGTTACAAGTCTTCTGTTAGCTAAACGCGTAGTACACCTCTACTATATTAATCACTCGGAATTCGTCACGACTTGTCGCATACACACTCATAGATTAAATAGTAGGAAAGTATTAAACTGCTCTATGTTATTTCAGTAACGACCTTAAGGATTTTCGTAGTGAACCTACTGGTTTACCTGTCCTGTGTCACAGTGGCGTAGATCTGTGCCAGCGACAAGATCGCGCCGCGGCCGACTGAGTGGCGCCAACTACCCTTTATTTGCTATTCGTAACTTTCAGCCGCTGCAGCGCAAAGCAGCGCTTCGCGAAATACAGGAGTTAAGACCATGTTTTAGTATCCAACATGTTCGCACATGCTTCGCTGCGTCCTCAGGGAGCTCATTGTGCTGGACGCGCATCCACTGAAAGACCGTCACCACCATCACCGCACTCAAACAAAATCAACCATTGCCGAGTCCTCAGAGCTCGTTAATTGTGACATCCAGGTCACATAGCGGCAACCCTAAGATACATCCACAAGTAGTAGATGGCAAAACTATGGTTGGCTGGAAACGGGCCCAGCCCTGAACCAATAAACAGCAACGTCTACTTAGTTTTATTTAACTTCTAAGAATATTTTTCGCTTATTGATGAGACATACCTTAAGAGACATATTGAGCTTTGTATGTCAATTAAGCTTTGAAACTTGTGAGTAATAGACCAAGACAAAATATTGAAACAAAAAACCATCCTAATTTGTATACTACACGCGAATTACGTCCTTAAGTACACGCGAATTCGCGTGGACTACAGAAATCGTCTTGGTGTCCTTCATCATGACGTCCGCGACACTCCATCTATATTACTACTGGGATGCGAAAAAGCAAGAAACTCTTAGTTGAACTAACTAGCTAACATAACACAGCAGTTTTGAATATTTCCTTAACTAAGGTTTTTTGAATAAATTTTGTGATCATGAATATGATATCAAGCGCTGCAAAAGCTCGCGGTTTTCTTTACATTTGGGATTGTTTGTTCTGGTTGAATAGGTCGTCAGCCCCGGCGCGGGGAGGACCACATGACTTGTTCGGTGACGAAGAACAGGTATGTGACACGACCGATACGCTTTAGTTGTATCGATAACGAGCTTCGTATACCTGAGCAAAAATATCCCTTCGATACTTATCTTGGGGTAACAAAGTTGCAGATACTTAGATAATTAGTTTATTCCCTGCCCACTTAAGTGAGTTTCTTTTGATCGTACAAGCACTGGGCTCAAGCCGTAGCCCTAATTAAGTATCGCCATGCGAGAAAGACCTTTAAGAGTTAAGGTATGTCTCCGATAGTATATTATAGCTAAGGTTGGGCCACACTGACTAGAGTGTATACCACAATATGCTGTAGCCGTAGCAGCTTGTGAAATTCGTTTCAGACAGTTTTGACCACAGATCCACTGTAGTTTAACATTTGCTGTTATAATCTGTGCGAGCGAATAGCCCACACGCTACGACAGTTTGGGGGAAGGAGACAGTAACATTATTTATTTACGCATAAGATTGATACCGCGGCGTCTTAAAATTTAAATGGCGTGCCCTTTGATACACTTTGAATTATTCTGTGACGCGAAGTGCTTTCAGGAAAAAGTGCGTGAGCGAGTCTGCTTAGGAGTAAGTACTTAAGATTTGTCTGTAATCTTCACTCAACCAGACTGTATTTATTAAAATGAGGTAGGTATGCAATTGGTATGTCCAAGTCTTTTGAGAAAACAAGCAGAAGCAGAAAAAGTGAATGGTAAGCACCTATTTAAAATCTTCTGCAAAATAAATATTAATTATATCGCCAGACGAACGCACCAACTAGGATACTTATACGGTCTCAACCTAAGCAGCGAGTTGTGTTCTATAAAGTACCGTTCAATGGACTAAGGCCAATCCCTGTAAGTATATACTTTCTTATAAAGATGTTAAACGTCCATAACTTGGATACAAACATTGGGGATACTAACCTGTCATCCTGGGTACAGACAGCAAGATCACTAGTGGTCGTGAAAATATAACTGTTACTGACTTGAGGATCTACGTTTCTGATGTTTATAAGATTCCATTAAGACTATATGGAAAACCACTATATTCATAAACCAAGTATGTTGTTCTTAAAACTCTGATTAAGTATATAACATTCCCGTTGTTATAAACTTCGTTAAACAACGCGCGTTGCGGTTTGTAAACGAACAAGAGTTCATTATGTTTCATTATTCAAATGAAACATGGTTTTGGTGTACTCTGTAGGTACACATGCATTAAAATAAAATTATATATGATAATATGAATTGAATGCAAAGATTTGTTTAATAAAATTATAGAGTATTGTGAGTTTGTGAAATTTTAAGTTAATTTGTACACTAAGACGAAGAAACATAAACACCGAGTGTCATGAAAAACATATTGAAGTCCAAGAATCCAAGTCGTTTTGATTAGTACACGCGGATAACGACCTTTTGTACTCGCGAATTCGCGTGTTCAACACAAATCAGCTAGGTTTTTCGGGCTTCAAGTTGTTGTGGCGACACTCTCCGTCTGAATTATTTCTTTCTGTGTGATTATATGTGAGTGTGGCTTGCTTACAACACTATTTTTTATTGTAAAACAGTTGTTAGAGATTTAAGTACATTATTTTACGTAGTATATACGGTAACGTAACGTCTCTGTCTCTTTTACACTACAGTCGTCATAAATAAGAATGACAGTGACGGCATATTTTTTCGATTACATAGCGTGTACATTAGGAGTTCCCTTTTACCCTACTGTATTGTTTACTAAAGTGTGTTTGTGATAAATTCAGATAAAAAAGGAAAATAAATAAAAAGGGGTTTTTCATTAAATCAGCCACCCAGGCCCAATGTAACATTCTACTTACCTACCTACTTAAAAAAAAATAGGATCCAATTCAATAATTCACTCAGTTACACATTTGCCTTGTTGTTATGCCTTATAAAGAAAACAAAGGAGATATCGTTGAAAAAAATACTTCCACGTATATTTCGGCGGTAAAACTGTATTTTCTGAGGCTATTAGTCGTGAACCCATACAATTTGGTCCGAAATAATAATAGGGCAGCTGTCTATCGACTGTTTCAATCGATAACAATAGGAATAACAACAGACGTATCTAGGGCAGTGGTACTTTGATATTGTTATCTTATTCATAGCTCGGTATACAAGGTAAGTCGCTAAGTACCCAGTCTGTAATGTAAGTACCTACAAATTTCCACTGGACATGAGCAGGTACTATACCTGTACCCTTGAAAATTTTCCATGGGTTTAAAAGAAGTATCTAAAGAAAAGTGTCAATAACTCAAAAACGCTGTTTCAACTCCAACTCAAAAAACAGTCTTCCGTCGAAATTGAAACAAAACGAAAATGGCTCTCATTTAAGGCAAACTTTTACGTTGACTTTGAAAGAGAAAACAATTGCGTCTATTTCGTATCCTAGGTCCCGTTAATAATTAGGTGTCTCCAGATTATCACGTGTATCGATCGATCGAGGTACGAAGAACATCCAAAAATCTTCACCTAATCCAAGTTCGGTACCTCTCTTAAGGGTAAGAAAAGGTGTTCCCCCAATCGCATGTTCGCACTTACTAAGATTTTCTGATACAGATTTGGTTCCTTGAATCATTAATGAGTGATCCGCAAAAGGTTGCCTACAGGCCCTTCACACTGAACTTTAACCCCGATACGTTTAAATGTTCTCGACTGACTACTGATTCTCAACCTTTCATACCTTCAAAGTTCATTTTGTTTGTACTACATAGCTGTCTTAGTAAAACTTTATTATTGGTTTTCAAACATTTGGTCACACGTTTTATCTATACTTAGAATATTTGAGTAGCGTTAGTAATGAAATAAAACAAGTTTGAACCTTTAACCAACATTTTGTGTTGCGATGTTATACGTAATTTTAGTGGTTTTGATCATGTAATTTACTTTAATAATGATTATGTTTACTTACTCGCAAACAAGTGTATAGTAGTTGAAGTTTTATCAGTAAGTATCTTTAATTTCTAACGCTGTAATTTGTCAGATGAGAGAAAGAAGCTGTCATACTGCCTTAAGTGTTGCATCACCCTCGGTACATGCTACAGTGTAATGATGTATTTTTGGGAAATACAACATAAATAGTGATAATATAACTATGTCCTATATAGGCTGGTTATATTGAGGTAAATTTTTTGCGCTTGGTGGGAACCAGTGTGTGAAAGCGAGGATGAGGAGGGCTATATAGAGAATGGATGTATCTATCAACCTTAATATGGGTGAGAATTATTGGAAAAGGCCGTCAAAGAAGAACCTACACGACCGAATTGATGTAATGGAATAATGTATCAAATATTATTAGTTTTCGTTTGTCCAGTTATCGTTAATACCTTTCCGATTTATATACGCATAATTATGTTACTCTCTTCCTGAAATGCATGTCTGTAACCCGTTATTTGGGAAAAGGTCTACTGGTGGTAGGCATCGGCCGTGGTTAGTCACCACCCACTGAACAAAGCCATGCCGCCAAGCGGCCTAGCCGTGTTCCGGCATGATGTTCGGTGTTGCTATTCATGGATGGCGGGTCAGATCAGCTGCGCTGCATGTGCCTAGTGAATGTAGCGTCTCGATCTACTGCCGCCTTCCTACCTAGGCAAGTATGCTCCATCGTAGATCTCATCATCACTTACCATCAGGTGAGATCGAGATCAAATACTTGCCTATAATGTAATAAATAAATAAATAAGGGTAAACGCTTAGGATCCCTCAACCGTTCCCTCTAACTAATGTTTTTCAGGTGTTGCGCGAAGACACCTTAACGGTTTATGTCGATCAAATAACACGTCGCGACGTTCCACAAATGATAAAATAACAGCTCCAAGCAATTAAAGAATAATTCTAATTTAGTTGAGTGGATCGGTGTTGGCTGTACATACTTGAGGCGGCACCGAAGCATCGGCAATATGGCGTATCGTCACGTACGCCCATTCCCGCCAACATTCATATGATTTCTTAATAAAGTGCGACCCGGCCTGGAGCCAAGCGCCCATATCAATAAGAGCGGAGGGAATTTAATGAAATTCCCTTTAAGAATTCCTCGCTGGCTCCTAGGTGGGTACATTCCGTATTTCCACGTTATATCGTGCCCTTATTTCTCTTAATTGGTCGCAAATATTTTATTTTGTGCGCTCGCTCGTCCGCGGAATTTGTTTCATGACAGGCAAGAGTTCGGGGAGTTAATTTTAAGTGAGGCATCTTATTGTTGTGTTAGGGAGGGAATAATCCCACACGAGTATAAATTCAGCTATCGGATTGGAGCGTATTTCCAACTGCTGATAGGCGTTACCGCTCTTCTAATAATTTATTAGACGCACGTTTTTAGGGTTCCATTGTGTCCATGAGAAACCTATATAATATCATGCAGTCCATTCACGCAACAAGCTGACACAAGCGTCACAAATGCTATATTGAACTAAGTATGGGTAATTCGAAAACAGTTCAACTGTCTTTAGTAAATTAAACTGCGTAAATTACCACTAAACCCTACACCACGCGTGGTCTAATATGCACTTGTCCCGTTTTATTATCCGTGATACAAATTTTGAAATCATAGAATCGAACATTTAAAAAATAATTTGAGCTCTATGATACTTACCTCAGGGTGCTCCCATCAAATACCTTTGCACCGTCAAAGAAAGTAATTACGATAATGTCGTCAGCGGTACCAGTGACCTATTCATATTAAATCGATTTTCAATTCGAATGAGAAGATTCGATTAGGTGCGATTGTCACCTACGTTGATATGGAGAGGCAGGTGATAGATATGTATTGTCGCTTCGGAGTTAGCACGTGACAGTAATTTTCCAATACGTAATAAGATGGTGAAAAAAGTGACTAGGTATACTTATTTATTTATGAATATTATTTCGTTGGTAATAAAATGATCTTTATTGCAATTAGGCACAATTTAAATTCTTCTTGTTATTTACCCGTCTTTCAATGCTGAGGAAAGCAATTATTTCGGATATATCTCTAAATGCTAAATTCATATGTGTGAACCGTCTTATATAAGTCGCTGCCTACAGCGTTTATAATAGAAATCGACCTTGTTACCAATTATAATCCTTCTGTAAAATTTCATAGAAATTAGTATAGAGCGAACATACCTAGAGAGTTAATAATTCCTTGCAATATTGTCCATTCGCTTTACTTGATTTACATAGGTACACTAGAGAAGGTACTTTTGGTGCTTAATCATAATTGTGACAAGCCGCTACTATTAAAAGATACTCACAATAAAAGCAATTGAAACAGGAATAATGTTCAAACAGAAATATGATACGTAGAGAGGGTTCGGGAATCCATTTTCCTTGTAATGTTTTTGCGGAATAAAAAACAGGCTACAAAGTGTTGGCATGGCGGGTTTGCACTAAACTTGGAGTTGGTATCTTTTCTATTCTCGTTATTTTTTTCACTATAAAAACCTTCGGAAAGATTCACACAACTAACTAGATGATTTTTTAATCGTTATTGAGTTATATTTGTGCTATAAGCATTTCTTATTTCACTAAATTTCGTGAAATAAAAATTAGTATAAGATAAAAATAAAAAACCTAAAACTTGGTTATTTGAATGTTTCACATACATTTTGAGGTTATGTGAAAAAAGTGCAGTTACAAAAGCTGTAGATCTTTTTATTATCAGTTACTTTGTCATTTTTTTTTTTTCATAGGACTTCTAGTTTTGCCGGAAATTGAGAAAAAACCGTTTTTTACCCTTAAAAAATCACCCCCATCCACTTCCCGACCTCAGATCGCGCGTAAATTATTTTTCCTTTAATTTTTGCTATAATCTCTTCCTTTTTCAACGGGTTCATCCTACAAATTTTTTTGTCACATTTTACCATTTTCAAAGGCTTACAGCCGCTGGTCTAGTATCACTAATATAAAACACGTCTTAATTTGGTGCACAAACACGCGTAGCCGTCAGACTCGGGCCCCATTATTTTTAATTTCAGGTTCAAAGTTTCATTCGGCTTAGAGAGTCGCGTGGAATTTCCCTGTGCACGTGTCAAAGTATCCTCTATTTTGTTACGGGCATTACAAATGGTAGGGAATGTTTTATGTTTTAACATTATCGACTAATTCAATGAGTGTCAATCGTACAAGGACCTTTCGAGTAGGTACATAAATAATCAAACACCATTAACACAAGTATTGTAGGTCGGGAAGTATACATAATCAATGATCATGAAAAAATATTAATCATGATCAGTACATATGACCTTTTTATTATAATTAAATTAAAAAATTACCTGCTTAACGCAGTTGGTAGTGACCCTGCTTTCTGTGCCGAAGGTCCCGGGTTCCAATCCTGGTAGAGACAAACTTTTTGTGATGAACACGAATATTTGTACCCAAGTCATGGATGTTTAATATCTATATAAGTAATATATACTGGGTTCGCCCCCAGTCTATTGTACGGTACCCGTAATACAAGCGTTGCTTAGTGTGGGAGCGAATGGTTGGTGTGTTCGTCAGGTCATATTTATATATTTCTTAAAAAAAACTCCTCACTGCGCAAAAATGCACTGTAAAATTTCTAATGACCGGCTAATTCCGTCTGAGTCTTAAGTAGTCTTAACATATCCGTTAGATTCAGCCACCTTTCCACACAAAGCGATATCGCCACCACTGGCATTTCCACGTCCTACCATCCACTAAACGCCGACGTTACGCTTTAATATGCCATAATATTACGGCTATAAAGACGTGAGTTGCCTGCGCACCGGTCAGATGATATCATTAAGTGCGATTGTACAAATTGAGCGAAGTTATGACGCGGCATGAGGATTCGCGGAAGCACCCTCGCGGATCTTGAGTTTGTGAGGGCAACTTGGCAGTCATCGCGATAATAAATGATCTTGTTGAAACGTTATCCCCAAATATAGGAGGTCGTTGGCTTTCTGGAATAATGGAAGCTGATATAATTAGCATAACGGCCTTATTATTCCGGCTAAATATGTATTTGGTTACAATCGCTTTGGGGCGGAGTTGATAAGATGACTTAAAACTGTCAACTCCAGTTGCTAAGCACGCAAATTTTCCCTTTCCTCTGATCTCCCTAAGGCATGTTGCAATCCCCATTTTTTTAGCGCCAGTTAAATTTCGTAGTTCAAGGTTACATTAAGTGTACGTTATTTTTTGTTTATTGGTCTTGGTCGGCACCCAACCTAGTTACTCCAAGCTCGGAATTATAAGTGGTGTTAAATAAAATTGCCGAACTTTGACCCTCGGCGTGTCCTTACAAAACGCTAATTGTCTTCAAGTCCGCAACGATTTTTTATCTAAAGAAATATAATAGGATTTGGAAGGAAATTGTCCACTTCCTCGATTGCAAAGGAGTAGATAAAACATATTAATTAAGCAGACTGATTGATACATAAAAATATAGTTTTACAATAGGACTAAGCTCTGTCTGGTTCCACAGATAGATTGTATATTATGGAGTCAATGAAGAACTTGCATTACGCGATGTATTTCTCTTTATGTGTGGTGAAATTGGTCAGCCAAGTATTGGGAAACTAAGCACCGTTGAGGAAGGCATAATTCAAACGTGCAATTCATGCAACGATTTAACTCGACCGCGAAATATAAATCGTCCTTTTGTGCATTCACTGTTGCATAGTTATTTAATAACTCTGAATGGCTTAGCATTCTATATAGTTGCCAGTTAGTATCAGTTTTCGCAATATCGATACTCGTTTATTTTGTTGATGGAGTCATGTTACAAAACTTCGAATCGTCTAACTTATACGGAGAGAGGAATATTTACGGAAGAAGAATCTCAAAGCGTTTTGTTGTATAATAAAATCCTCCATAACCTAAGTTTTTTTTTAATATTCCATCCCCTTTGTACATTTTAGGGGCATGTTTAATAAATCATATTAAAATTTGTTACGTCTTTCATAAAAACTGCGAATTTTTCACAGGCTCTTTTGCAACTTTTATTTATCTCGCAAAGTTATCTTCCAGGTACGTGTTTCGGGTTCTGCAGGTGCTTAAGAAGTATGATAAGGAGAGATATTTTTTTTCGCCATGAGTAATGAGGCCAATTAGTTAACAGTGTTTTTTTGTAGCTACATATTACTAATACATATGGAATAGTTAGTTGTTAATGTAAATAATATATTTTTGTGCTGACACTGAAATTAATTTTGTTATTTTTTACCCTCCTGTTTTTATAAAGGTTTGAGGTTTACTATCTTTATGTAAGGTTTAACCATAATAGTGTAAAAAAAGTCATGGGTTAACAAGTAGGTAACGATCACGTATGTCTATAAAATATATGTGTATACAGTGTTTGATTTTTCTGTGTGATAACAAGTCACTACAGTTTCACCGCGACCTTAGTACCTACGTAGATTATTTTTTAAATTACAATAAATTTGTTTTTTTTCGAGAATGTGACCTTTATAGCCTGCCAGGCCTTATATAATTTGATGGGAATTAGGTACATTGTAATACTCATTAGATAGATTTCGCCGTTAACTAAGTAAGGTTAGGTTAGTGTGTACTGCACAAGTAAGTATAACGTTCAACACATAATTGACTTATCGGCCGAGAACTGACGGTAATCTGTGTCGTTTAACGTCAAATGTCAGCATTCTTGACTGTTCTAGGTCATAACTTTTCGGGTATTCATAGTTTAGATAAAGGGTTCAAAAGCTCAAAGCGGCTGACGTGAGCACTGAGATTAGGAGAGGTAAAGTTTCAACAAATCTGGGTCGAGGTACGTGTAGGTCCTGTATAACTTAAAATGTAGGTACCTGTACTCATTTGTGGCCTTATTTGTATGCTAAGCCTGTGACGTTGGTTAGATAAGTAGGTACGGTACCTGAGTATTAAAGTTCGAATGTCATGCGTAAGTCGATATCCTTGAATAGTAATATCGAGGTAAGCATTAATGATGCCTTGATGGCAGTCAGCAGGGGGCCTATTACAAACTGTTATTCCTGTGTTTTTTTTTTTGGGCATTTTTTAAATTTTAAATCAATAATACATTAGTAGGTACTTCTCCTATATTGATTCCTAATATTTAAACGAATACTACACATAGAAATAAAACGAATTTTAAGGTTTTCAACGTGTTTATTTTATGTTTTTTCCGTTCCCGACGTTTCGGCTGCTTTACAACAACCATGGTTACGGGGGGACGGTGTCCTTAAAATTAGTTTAATTTCTGCTTATGTCGTTAACATGATACAGAAGACAGATTTTAGCCCGGGAAGTGAATTGCTTGAATAAGAGTTCGCAATACACCCCCTGGTTAGGAATGGTAGGCAAACATAAAATAATTTATATGTCTATAATCTATCCAAAGAATTCAGCCAATTGTGACACATTGCTCTAGAACAGGCCTAGATATAACACGAAGTCATATAATATGCCACAATAATAAATTATATTAGGTATGAAGAAGCCCTAACTTCGAATGATAATATTTTTTCAAGAAAGTGGTTGAAATTAGCAGCCTTCAAATTTGAGTTTTTGTTAGCCTTTTATTAAAAATCACAAGCAACAATTACTGATTGTGAGGTTTCAGTTGTGATTGAAAACGATACACACAGTCATGAACTCTGAAATTCAGATGGATACATGTTAATTTGTTGTGAAATAAATTGGTATCATACTAGGGGAAAATATTTTCAATAAAGTGAATATATTGTATACGGATTGTTCTGTATAGTTGATCGGAATGATTGATCACGAGGGGGTACGTATAATGAGGGATCTAGCTCAGGGAGAGGAGGGGAAGGGAGAGTCAATGATCGATGCGCGTTCCGAGCTCTCCCCAATTATCATAATCCGGGACCGTGTTGGTAGAAAAGTCAAATGTTTTCTCAACAAACGTTGTCGCAACTGGAAAAAGCAAAAGAAATTACAGAGTGTGCAAAGTTTGGTACATTGAGGGCAGTGAGATTCGCAAACTACAAATTAATTTCCAACATAGTGCTGATAGTATTTGTCACAGAAACTACGACTTTGCCTATAATTTATTAGGATTCATTTTGGACAAACAGATTTGAGAATACGTCTTGTAGATGTATCCCTGTGGAAAAAAAGAATTGTGACCGATTCTTAGTGTAAGTAAATAGGTCTATTTAATGGCTACAAACAAAGCAATTTCTTTCTACCAGCTTAATACCAGCCCTTTTTAATGTCCCACTGCTAGGCACGGGCCTCCCCTGAATGCGAGGGGGATTAGGCCATTGGCCACCACGCTGGCCCAGTGCAGGCTGGCAGGCTTCACACATCTTTCAAGGGGTCCTCTCAGACATGCAGGTTTCATCACGATGTTTTCCTTCATCGTTAAGCAAGTGAAATGATATGATATGAAATTCCAGAGGTGCGAGCCGGGGTTTTGAAACTGCGATCCTCGTTACCGAAGCAAGCGTTCTACAAACTTGGCTATCACTGCTTTTTGTTATGAATGTGAAATTAGCAAAAATAGGACATTTGGCGCAGCAGTCTGGCTCCAATGTTCGGGACACTCGCGACACGAGCCCGCTGCTTCCTATTCCCATCCCCAATAAATTTATTAGAACGTTGGAAGTATTTTTGCCAATTCACGTACCAGTTATAGAAATAAGGATGTTGTAAAACTAGCTGCATCATGTTGGTTTGCTCTCTGTTTTTATAAATTGTATGTCGATTCAGACAGCTTGTTCCAGTGGTTTGAGCGTAGGCCGGTCGGGTCACTGTACCGGGTAGTTGCGGGTTCAATTGCCGCCTGGGCAAATTTCAGAAACGATCTTTTCGTAATTTACCCTGATCTGGGTGTTACTGGGAACACCCCCAGGCAATTTTTTCGGTACGTATAATACAAGCGTAGCTTAGTTTGGGGCCATACATTTGGTGTGTTCGTCTGGCGAGATTTATGATTTATTTTATTTTATGAGCATACAAAGGGCAAAGTTCATTGTACACTCAGACTGTTAGCGAAGGGAATTAATAACAATAGAATGAAAACTTTACTCCTTTTGATATAAGGGCGCAAACCCAGTAGGATTTTATGTCGTTATACCAATTATAGTCGTACATCAAAGTGGGTAAAGTTGATTTTCAATTTTTATCGAATTAGTCGCTTCGCGGCCACTCCGTCGGTGTGCGCAGGCCTTGAGGCGGTTAGCTCGTGTATTTCAATTTGTATGAAACAAGCAAATTGGACAATACTATCATGTTCGGAGAGATGAAATACATCAATAATTAGGCGTTTCCACAAATATTTGGATCCCAACCTTGACTTTGTTAACGTTATTGAATCAAACAACCAATAGTCGCTCAACCTAACCTACTTCGATCAACAATTATTCTATCAATCGAAACTACTTATCACATGAAAAATGTTTTATAATAGTCTCTTTTTAAACCTACCCAAGATTGAAATAAAACTAATTTAACGGATTTTATCGATTTTATTTGGTTTTTTTACGCTCCCGACGTTTCGGCTGCTTTACGTGGATACGTAAAATACATAAAATAAACGCGATAAAATATCTTAATGTGTAGTATTCGCGTAAATCAATCAATATGTCTACCCCAAAAGTTAGAATTGCTTCTTTTAAAAATATCTACAATATACAAACAAACCCTCACACCGAGATTTCATACATACCCATTGATCCAGACGGGATTTCTTTTATTCATTGGGGACTTACCATTACAATAGAGCATGAATTTTTCGAACGTGTTTTACATTCTACTACGTTGTTTGTAAGACCAATTCAATATTTTACCAGAGCAACGTCGTAGATATAATGCAATGGACTTTAACCCAGTTGGGAACTTTGTGTATTGTACCATCGTACTACTTACTACTGTTACTAACTTAAAGTGTATTTTGTGTGGACTATAACTATGTAATATGCATCGAACTACAACTACCTACCAGCGGTCCCAATCTCATGAAGAAACAACGCAAGCTAAAGTGTTATAAAAGGCTAAGCAACTCCATTGCTATATAGCCTCATTTAGACCGCGGAACAATATGCACATGACTACACACACGTACACAGTTTTATACGTATTTAGTTTAATGTTTTTTTTTACTCTTATTTAAATTTGAAGGCAGCAATGGTGATCACCATAAATAACAAATTTCCTAAAAAAAAACTCAGCTGTTTCCTTCAGCTCTCTATTTTAAATGTTTGGATCACAATTATCCAACCTTCGATATTAATATAGTGAAAAAAGGATGATTGTGAAATAATTTTGATCATCGTAGAAATTTCAGAAAAACCGAAATTCAAACATCTTTCCCAGCTGCTACAGCCGACCTCTGTAAGCCATCTTTTGTTGTAAACTTGTGTTTGGGTGTTAGTATGTTAATGATTTATACCCGAATGACAACTAACTAAGTTTGTACTGAGTTTCGATCGAAGTCAACCTTGACGCTTGAACGTTCGTCAAACATTCCTAATTAACGTTTCATAAGCGTTTAGTTTCCTTCAAAGGTTGATAAGAAAATCTAATGTGATAATATTCTGCCGTCGAATAATAACATCCTTCCCAACTTAAAATGTTATTGACATGACATTGGTCGCAATCTAACAGTTTTACTTCACAAGAGTTACATTGTGATAGTTAGATAGATTTCGTCATACCAAATAACGAGCATAAAATAACGTGACGCGATTTTATAAGGCTTCTATTGGTCCTTTAAATATAAAGGTTTTATTCATATTTCATGGAATTTAATTACAAAAAAGGAGTGATGGCAGGCTTGTATAAATGAAAGGCGTATAATTATTCGGATTATGATGTTTCAATTAATATGTGTAATATAATTGTTAAGCTTTTTCTCTTACATAATGTTAATTAAATACATTAAATTATTTAACGAGAAGTAGTGATTTTACTTAATTAAGTTCGTATGTGATGATAATAATTATCCTGGTATAAGTATATGAAATTGAACAATCCTTTGACGAATAATGGGTTTCATAATTATAAAATCTATTGTCTTTAATAGTATTATCAAAACCCACATTAAATATTATTGTGATAAATATATCTACTGTCTTGTTGATTCATTACAGTTAAAACTCTTTAGGGTAATTTCAGTATTCCTTATGGAGACCGCAGACGGTTTTGTAAACAAAAAATTACAATTTAATTATTTACTTACCCGCTGTTGCCCTCCACTGTAGGGGTTGAATTAAAAAATACCTTTCGCACCGGGCATTAAGATGCAAAGAGAATCATACATGCGAAACATGACTACGTAGAGTCACAGTGAGTGGTAGGAATATGGTTTTTATTACGGTACATAATTTAGATTAAATAAAGCCGCGAGCTGATAAGGCCGCATGCCTATGGATGCGTGGGAAATTTATTTCAAATCCACGCATCCTTGCGTAGCGTGATCGTTCATTGCTACGAACGTTCCTGCCTACAACATCTTAATGCAATATGAAACTGCGTAGCTGCGTAGCTCACTGTGCGTAGCAATTGAGTACTTTCTCAGAATTCCAACAAAAATTGCTTAATGTCTTGTCCACGCAACGGTACCGGTACCAGATACGTTTGAATCTCGGTAAGCGCAAATTTAATACTTAATTATATATAAGTAATTAATGTACGAGGATCGCCCCTAATCTATTCTTCGGTACTCATAATACAAGCGTTGCTTAGTTTAAGACCGTACGGCTGGTGTGTTCATCTGGCATTATATATTTATGTATTATTATATATTATGGATTACCATCTCACACCCGAATTACTCATGATTGATTACACCGAAATAATTATGATCTGTCAAGCGTCCACACGAGGTCGTATAAACAATAGTTACGATTTGTTAGCGCCCGTCGGTCCCCTCCTTGGGTCACAAAGGCTGGAGTTAAATGGCCCGTCTGGGAGCCGTGACGTGTGCGGTCATACGAGAATTGTTGTGTTCAGATGTGAAACATCTTACATAGATGCTGTCAGCATTAAATATGGGTCTTGCGATGTTAGATTTGTATTCTAGGATACGCTAATGGAATAATTTTTTATTTTTATTTTAATACGTCCCTCGGCACGTCATAGCCTAGGAATGGTTTAATCGATAACACTCGAAAGATATGGTTTATTATATTTTTTTATGTCAGTTTAAATTTCACATAAAATACGTATAATATATGTAATTTATGTGTCTATTAACACATAAATTACATTTATCATAGGTGAGTAAGTATATGAGAATGAGATTTACGTGAAAACCATTTTATTATTAAACTGTTTTAATCTCTCAATTTAAAAAGAAGAATAGATAGATATGCATAAAAAAATAATCCACATAAACTGCATGAGCGATTAAGTAAATCGTCTTAACGTTCAATTTGCCTATTAGATTAGAAAACTTGAAGAAAATTATCCGAGAATGGAGGATCAATGTTTAAATTTTCAAGTACCCATCCTTCGGTATTATCAGATACTTTCGCAGATTTAACGTTAGTAAAATAGGTTTAATACTTCTAAAGTTAAATACGATATTATACTTTCAATATCTAAGGATGATACCATTACATTTCATATCAAATTTAGTTTTCTAAATTTTCAAAAGGACTCTTAATAGCGCTGTAGAGTACTTGTAATGTTCAGAATTACGCTATATTTTAAAGAGCAATTCAAGTGTATTATAATTTAGTTTCAATATTGAAACACAGGGCAAGGCCCCAAAGGGTTAGTTGTTAAATTTTTATAGGTAAATCGTTTGATACAATCATGTTCAGTAATTCAATCGATCTAATAAAAATGATAAGTTCATTGTCTTCAATCATAAAGCTTATGATTGAAGACAATGAACTTATCATTTTCGACGAAATGTTGCCAACATTAACCTAATCCAAAAGCCCACTTTCTTTGGGCATCACGTTTTAATTATTTCTCCTTACCTCTTCTGTTTAATCATGTTTTCTGTTTCATAAAATTAATTAGTGTAACTCTTGGAAAATATAATTAAGGTGGCCGTAATGCAGACTCGAGGCGACGTTTTTCTTTTTATTTTTTTTTTGTAGAAAAAACATGGTATTCATATGTGCATGCTAGAAAACTATTCTGCCATGCAGTTTGCATACGAGGCACCGCATTAAGTTTCATATGAGAAGCTTTACAGCAATACGTAAGCGGCAACCTCCTTTTGTCTCATCTGCCGTTGACTTAGATGAAAAAACTGCATGAAGAGATGTTTTTTAATGTTTACCTACTGCGGAAGATGTATAAGCCTTTTGGGAAATGTGTTGAGATACATTAATAACGTTTAGTTGTATTTTCATATGAATTCAGATAAATTATGTTATTTTTTATTATTGAATGGTCAGGGCGTTTTATCAACATGTGGTCAGTTTTACAGCAATGCGAATCATATATTAGCATTGCTGTAAAACTGCCGTTATAGTACACTCTATCGATTCACCTTGAGCAAGATGTTTTCTAGATCTTCGTGGATTTATGGGTTAGTTACCTAACTATTTAACCCAGTTATGGAAGTCTATCACTGCTACAATAAAAATAGTTTGTGGTTTCGTTTATTGCGTTCCCAGATCGGTTAGTTTAAAAATAGGTTGAACGGTACATGTTATTTTTAGTCTAGAACAATATAATTCTTAGACATTCCACGTGGGTGGCGACTTCTGATGCTTTGTTACCATTACCAACGTTCACGTGGGATGCGGTTTATTGATGATTTGACTTATGCCTGTTTTTAAAGTTTATTTATATATTTATATAAGTATTTAGTTGTGGGTAGGATTCAAATGTAGAGTTCGGCTTAAATTGGTGTTTCTGTCGGTTCGTCTGTTTGCATTTAGATTTTATAAAATTGGCATGGTCAATATGTAAGATACCTAAAACTTTTTGTACCGAGGAATGAATTGATTCTTGTTTCAAAATTAAGCCTTAAAACGAGAGACCGCACGTACAAAGTTGCGTGTGAAATTGTTGATGCTCTTGCTATGATGGTCGAATAATTTTGTGACTATCAAATGAGGTTTGGTACTTGCAGTACTTTCTAAAGTACGTACTGCATATACCTACCTATAGCAATTGCATATATATCTATGTCTATAACACAATATCGATAATAGTGCACAATGAATACTAAATAAATTTTCGGTATCCTGAAAACGTTTGCAATAACTATTGCAATTGGACCAATAATGGCCCCTACGTTGATATTATTATTTGCTTCGAGAACATTCTGGCGTTGGGGCCTAAATAAATAAGAAACCTTATTGGATATTGAAGTATAAAGGTAGGTATAGGTACGAGGTGTCCTTATGAGTTCACTGACTAATGACTTTAGGTACGGAGTCTTTGGTAAATATAATAGTAAGACAAGTACAAATCTGCTAAGGTCGTCTGGCCGATCCTTAATTATATGTCTAGCTGGTGACCTGAAAAAAATTAATTGGTTGGCTCAGGGCTGGCTGTATTCCGGTAGTCTCCTTCTGCGAGCAAGTTATTTCGCAGAAGGAGACAGCTGAGCGGGCCAGGGAAATTGATCCCATGGCTAACCCAAATCGCCGAAGAAGGCCTGGACGAAGGAGGCGGGCGGCGGCGGATCTAATGCCACCGTAGAAGGGCGTGCGGGTGGCAGTAAAGGACAACTGGCACTTGCGCACGATCGAGGAGTCGCGCGTATGCGTAATAGGTGCAATAGGCTACCTAAGCCTAATTCCCCTCGCCATACCATCTGGTGGGGGACCCCTGGGTTCGTGGACGCAAAGGGCGGGGGCCCTGCGCGTCAGCCAAGCGAACTCGAGGAGGACGGCGGCGTGGTGTGGTCCACGCCGCCGGGCAGAGGAGGAGTCCACTCGTATGGACTACCGCTGGTGGGGTCACGGATGTGTGCGAAAGCGTTCCCGTGACCCCCCCAACAAGGCGGGAGATGGACCACCGTGGGGTTTTAGTCGGTAAAAGTCCGGCATAACCCGCTTGCCTCCCTCGGGGCTTGCGGGTATCCATGAGGATTTCCCCACGCAAAAAAAAAAAAAAAAAAAAGGGCTGGCTGTATTCACATTGAAAAGTAATACCTATTATGTAGGATTTAGAGTAGTATGTTATGTACCATTATCGTTATGTTGTTGTTACTCAGGCTGAGGGAAATCTATACTAATCTATACTAATATTATAAATGTGAAAGTTTGGATGGATGGATGGATGTTTGTTACTCTTTCACGCCCGAACGGCTGAACGGATCTGGATGAAATTTGGCACAGAGATGGATTATAGTCTGGAATAGCACATAGGCTACTTTTTATCCCGGTAAAATGTATGGTTCCCGTGGGATAGATGTTTTAATTTTTCATACTTTTTATCGCGGGTAACACCGCCGGGCGTAGCTAGTTAGGTATATAATCATTTGCATGTTGACTCTTCATCGATTGGCTTATTTACTTTCTGTACGGTCAATGCAAATCTGGTCGAGACTCTTATAGGTTTTTCATGAAGCCATGTACAGTTCACAAAGTCCTAGTTGGGGACTATGCACCGACGCCCTAGCATTGAGGGGGAGTGAACCTGGTACTGGCAATAGACCCTTCTGTACATAGGTACGTATGATTGACTGGTAGCAAATGTTTCCTTGAAACAATCAGACCTTGTCCGTGTTCCAAATTGGATTCGTTAAAGTAACAGGTAAAACTCCATGTAGTTCCTCTCTTTGCCACATAAAGTCCAAAATGCGACGGAACGAAAATTAATCTGTCCATTTCAAATCGGACAATTGTATTGGGGGTACACAGGAAATTATTTGTAGGAAGGGATCTTTAGTCACGTGCCTCGAGGCCCTTCGTTTTATACAATACGATAACGACACAATTGAATTTATTACCCGCTGCGAAATATCTGTAGGGAGACGATTATGTCGAATAGACAAAAAAAATAAAATCATTTTGTGACGACAGATTTATTTTATGGTATTTATGTTATTATTATTACGTAGTTAGATGTTTTTTTACCGCTCTGTTTATGTCTTTTGTTGTATATTTAAAAAATCCCGCTGCAAAGCAAAGATGGGTATTAATTCATGTATGTATTATTTATAAATCTGTTATTATGTAATTGTTTTCGCTAAGTGAACCCCACGTTAAAATACAAACACTAGATTTTTTCTTTTTCCATTGTTATTAAATACAATATCTCGTTTTACCTGTTATTCAACTACAAAATAACTCTTCGGTTGCGTAAAGTAATTAATATTGCGTAGGTAATGATCCGCTCCATACTTCGCAAATGTCAATGTGATTCTGAATAAAGTGTAGTTCAAGAACCTCAGTTCAGTAGAACACAGTAATTGTTTCGTGTGTTCAATCTAGTACCCAGTAATGCACTACGTTCTAGATACAGCTGATATGGTTGGTTTTCGCAAAGTTTACCAAAAGTGTAATTTACTATGCCGCATCATTGCCATTCCGTTGCTATTCGATTATCAGTTGATTTTATTAGCAAACATGGAGCCCAGGTGGACGTGAAACTCATTAAATAATATAGTTCCATCATTAATTAGCTGCTCTAATCATTCCAGTAATATCTCCGTGTGGAGTATGCTGCCCGGGATATGAAATGTCGGGGCTATCTGTAAACACTGAATCAGGCTAGTTTATAGAGGTAATAGAGGGCGCTGGGTCCGTTGCTTTATTACACTCGTTACAAATCTGGATTATCCCACGATCCGTTATATTATATTACTACTAGGTATGTGTAGATACCTCGGTTTTTTTCAAAGTATCTAATTCCGTTTATCTATGTAGATGTGCATGATAAATATCTAAATGGGAAAGCCCTCGCGCAATTGAAAGGAGCGAGCGAGCTAGCCTTGGTGCGAATTGTTCGCTTATACACATCGTATAGGGATTTCATACCCAGATATGTTAGTCGAAGCCTACTTAGCCCAAGGAATCCAACAGCCAAAAAAAATACACGTGTTGAATTGAGAACCTCTGCCTTTTTTGGCGGCTAAATAGAACATTTATGACAGTAGTGTGACATTAATCTTTGAGTTGGAAAAAGTGTAAGTATTTCGAACTACCAGGAAAAAGCGAAGTTGTAAAAGTAGGACCCAAACGTTCATTCCGATATGTCACTCGGACTTTACCCCGGCCAAGTCCCGTTGACCCTAATGTTATCTGACCGCTAGTGGTGATCTATTGGTCAATGCCCTATAGACATTAATGTTTACTTTAAAACAAAGTAAACAAAACGATTAAAGTAAAAAAAACAGATGGTCTTTTGTTATTTTATAGGTAACTGGATATTTGTTATATAGGCTATGTATAGTTGTAAGTTCGATGATAAATCGTAAATGGATTTTGTATTAATTAAGGATTGTCAACAGAGTTTACAATTCAACAACAACAAACATAAATTGTTTTGAAAAAGATATTATTGATGTTATGGATAAATTGAACTCTAATTATTATATAGTTATAGGTCGCAGAATTGAACTACTATCTGCGTCATGCGTCCCGACTTATAGAAGAAATTTACATTGATCTCTAACGAAGGTACAGTGATTTGGTTTTTTATTAATTCCAAAGAAAATATGGTGTTGTACTCTCAACATGCCTAATCAGAAAAGTAATAGGAAAAGGTTCTAGTTCCCAAACAAAATAACATGCTACATTGTCTTAACTTAACCGGTTCTAAATTTTAATCTCTGTACACTATCCGGTTAGGAATCTCGCCCTTTAATACTCTTAGAATAGCCAGACAATGGATATGATTCATCTCGATGCAGCGCCGACGCAGTGAGTCATAACAAGTCCGTGAATACAATGCTCACATCACTCGTAGGTTTTCCATGTGATATTTAATTTAGATAGCATGCTTAAAATATCGCAATATTAAAATATAATTGCGCCATGATCTAGGTTTTAAAGCCTGCGTGTACTTCACATGTCGCAACAGGGAAATAGCTGCTATAATAATTACAGGTCAGACGTAGATGTAACGTAACAGGAAATTTTAAAGGAAAATACTTATAGATACAATACCGGCTGTCCCGGCGAAGCTTATACCGGCTCGGAATCAAATGTATGACAAAATGAATTATCTGAACTAATTAATTTCAAAACATCAAAGACCATTAAAATTGGTTAAAAATGGTGTAACTAACACGACTTTGTTTTATATATTTACATATATTTAGATAGATATACTTGAGTTAATTCATATTATAAACTGTAGGTAGCACATATTTTGGATTTTATTGGATGTATCTCTTGTATTTTTCAGACATGATTGTCATCCTCTGAAAGGCCTAAAACTACTGTCTCTATAATAGAGCGCCTATATTTTGTTCGCCGATTCATTTGGAACCTTTATATATAATATGCTTGGGTAATATTAATCTTATTTCTGAATTGTCGGAAATTCAACAATACCTGGGATTTCCACAGATCGATCCTATTATTCGATGCCTGAATAATATCAAATGTTAAAAAGAATGTTTGTATGATCTATTTAAAACCCTTTTCGACACCCACTTCCATCTGTATTCTCTATTAGAACTATACTTCTATTGCTAAATCCATAAATAAACTGAATTGTAGCTAGAATAATCTATCGGATTTGAAGAATATTTCATTGAAATAAACTGAATTTTAGAAGTATTACTCAGTTAATTATATATGTATAATAGTTTTTTTTAACTATAAACATACCAAACATGAAGAAAATACCCTTTCAAACGGCACTTAGATGTGGAAGCCCTCTTGGGTGGCTGTGAAAAGCTCTATTTAAAAAGAACAAACAGATGAGTAAGCTCGTTCATCAACCCGCGAGAGCCGCAGCGCCTAGCGTCCGCCGCTTCGCCAGTCTCGCCGTAGACAGCCAGCTGACGCACGCTTGCTACGCCGCGCTACAAGTGCTACGCACTACGAAATGTATAATGACAACGTGCTGTGCATAAATACCATAGTATAAAAAAATATAATAAATGTGTACCATATAAAATAAATGTGTATAAAGTGATAGTTTCAAGTAGTTTAGTCAAGATTTTATAATTATGACGTTTAAGTTACGGATCGTTATTAGAATATTTGTATTTCTTTTAACAACACAAGGTAAGTTTATAGAAAATTTTATGATTAATTATAAAAGATAATCTGATGATTTTAATATTTATATACTTAATCTATCTATCAATAACCCAAGTAATTACGCAGTGCTACGAACGAAAAAATAATAAACCGCTATCAAAAAAGTTGATTAATGATACACATTTAATGAAAATAAATCGTTTTGTGGATGCCAGTCCATTCGAATATTTAGTCCAATGATAATTACTATGAGGAAAATAAGACGGCGAAGCGTGCACATATATTTCAGTCTTATTTTTCCTTGATCAGTCTGTACCTGGAAAACTAGTTTTATTGTTTCCATAGACCATTAAAGTGTTAGAATTACTTTACGAGTACGCAGAACAATGGAATACTACATTTTCTTTCATCTTATTATGCAATGATTTATTATGTTGATGTTGCTCAGCGTACCTTCATGTAATACCACTAATATTATAAATGTGAAAGTTTCGAGGATGGATGGATGGATGCACGTTTGTTACTCAATCACGCCAGAACGGCTGAACGGATCTAGCTGGAATTTGGCACAGAGATAGATTCTCTGGAATAGCACATAGGCTACTTTTTATAGGTTATAGGCGAGTTTATTGATGTTCCGCGGCGGAGTCGCTGGAAAAAGCTAGTATTTTTATAAACTAAAAAAGTTTATATAATAACCTACACTTCGTAAGTAGGATTAATTAAGCCGCGCTTCCGTTATT
The DNA here is from genome assembly GCA_905333125.1 of Pheosia tremula. Taxonomy (NCBI): domain Eukaryota; kingdom Metazoa; phylum Arthropoda; class Insecta; order Lepidoptera; family Notodontidae; genus Pheosia; species Pheosia tremula. Next base: position 2,878,318 of record HG995404.1, on the reverse strand, counting down.
CGCTGAAGTCAAAGAGAATTTTCAGGTACAGTCCTCTACGTTGCCTTAATTCGGGTAGACAGACTTCACCTGCCTTTCACAACTTGCGACAGAGTGTTTACGAACAAGGAAGAATAGGCTATACCAGCGATGTCTATTTTATATTCTACTGTGTAGGTAGTATTGGGGTAGTACTTGGACACCTTAAAGGTCATTTTCCTATGCACCATAATACCTCTATTCCAAAGAGGCATGCAGTGATGCAGTTTTGTAGAGCCACGCTTAACTGAGAGTTATAAAGCCACAGTATAAAAGGGCCAGTACAATTGCTTCAATCAGCAACGTACAATACAGAAATACTCAATACATCGCACTCACTTTAACGCAAGCATTTATCTCGCTCATGCAACTTTTATTGTACTGAGTCATGATCTCAATTTATTAGGCTATGTACTTTTCTGATGTCGTCTCCAGTCTAGGCAAACAAATCTGGGGTGTCATTGAGTGACCTAACGACCCAGTTTGTCAAACATTGCCAAACGTCGTCCACTGTTGGAAATAGGCCTCCCTCAATGACTTTCACACGTCAAGGCACTTTCAAGCTTGTCTATGTGAAATTATTTTTTTATAAGTACCTATTTCATGTAATCTAAAGTTATTTATACTGATGTATGCACACACGCAAACGTGTAAAAGATCTCTGAGCGTGTATTGGTTTCAACAATGTTCAAGTCTTTTTGGTATGCTAATGAAGCGGCCAGAATAAATTATAATGAAATTGAAAATCTGACTTTACAGCGCTGTCTACAGATGTGTTTTTTTTATAATAGAACAGTATAATATTTTATTTTCATTATAGGCAAGTATTTGATCTCGATCTCACCTGATGGTAAGTGACGATGAGATCTACGATGGAGCATACTTGCCTAGGTAGGAAGGCGGCAGTAGATAGAGACGCTACATTCACTAGGCACCTATGAATGGCAACACCGAACATCATGCCGGAACACGGCTAGACCGCTTGGCGACATGGCTTTGTTCAGTGGGTGGTGACTAGCCACGGCCGAAGCCTACCACCAGTGTGAGAGTTGTCACCTGGTTGGCACCACCCAGGGTCACGTGTAGGGTATCTCGAGGGTACTTAATTTTCCTACGGACGAAGGCGACTCGACCCCAAATATCCTTTATATAGTCTACCATATTTAGACATTTTGTATGGAGACTCGAAAGTTTTAAATACCGTCCGCTAGAGGCGCTTTTCAACTCTCCATACAAAATGTCTAAATACGGTAGACTATAAAGTATTCGGTTAGCGTGAAGAGTGGCAAAAAAATAAGTTGGAGATTAATTTAATATTCTTCTTAAGTCTTGTTGATTATACAACTAGTGCCTATTTAGCAATATAGTTTGAATAAACTCGGCAACTAATTACGATGTAGACATAATGAAGAGCGACCGCGGAATATTAAACTCAAAGAGATTTGGCCTAACTTTTATTTATTCCTTGAAGCCCGTTTAGTGATCAAATTAATTAAGTAAGGTTCTTGGATATGGATAATAATTATTTTAAGGAAAGATTGTTGTGGCTATATAAGATATTTCGGTTTGTGGTAATGGTTGATAAATAAAATATTATATTGATTTCTTATATTTACGCGAATACGCAGCCGAAACGTCGAGAACGTAAAAAGCATAAAATAAACACGATACAATCCGTAAAATTAGTTTTATTACAAAATAAATTATTATTAGTGATTTAGAAATAAGATGTAGCCCGGGTACAAAAAATCGTGCTCAGCACACAAATTTAAACCCTACCAGGATTTAAACCAAGGACCCTCGGTATAGAATGCAGGGTCACTACCAACTGTGCTACACTAGTGGTAAAAACGGAAGAACTCGGTAATTCGAGCGTAGCTACTAATTATAGAAATACTTAAGTCAGTCTAATTTTCGCCTTGTAAACAAGGTTCGAAACTAGAGTTTTTTTTTAATTCATGTGCAGTGATAAATTACCCCATTTATCACTGCTTTCCTTGAAGGAAAACTTTGTGAAGGAACTTGTCTACCTCAGGAAACCTAATCGGTTTTCAAAAGGCAAAAGTCGGGGCATGTGCAATCTTGCCAAGAGAATTCCATTTTCTATACAAATTAAGAGGGCGTCTGTAATTAACTGTTCCATTAGATTTTAATTACAAGGAATTCATTCGAGAAAATGTTCGGATAAAATTGAAATATTTTTATTTCAACGTGGAAAGAGCGGGAATGATAAAGAAACGTAAAATAAGCTCGAATTAACGGAATTCATCGCATCAGCTTTGCAATAAAATACCGGGTCCATATATTATTTTATTAATCAATTTTTCTTTTTTTTTCTTCTTTTCCTTATGAATATAGTCAGCATCTGGTTTTGGGTTAAATAGGTTTTAAACAAAAGAGAGCGGACTTCATGATTATAAATTTTCCATAAATATTTTTATGAAGAAAAGCCTTAGAAGTTGAAGTTTGTAGACAAATATTTTACTAAATGAAATCAAATAAATGACTTGTATGACACATTTGTATTAAGACTTCCTATACATATAAGCAGCCTCTTTATAAGCAGCAGGAAGTTATAGAATTGTACGTAGTTTTCCCTATACATGTAATATAAAAATATATCTGAAGAAGCCCCATCAAAAAGGATTACCGGGTGTGCACTTTTATCACGGGACCCTAATTATGTTATATATCACCCAATTTTTCCCCATCATGGAGCAGAAGATTATGCAAAATGGCGGATTCCTTAATAGATGTAATATTCCTATTTCTTTGACGTATATAATAAAGTACTAGCTGCGCCCGGCGGTGTTACCCGCGATAAAAAGTATGAAAAATTGAAACATCTATCCCACGGGAACCATACATTTTACCGGGATAAAAATTAGCCTATGTGCTATTCCAGACTATAATCTATCTCTGTGCCAAATTTCGTCCAGAGCCGTTCAGCCGTTCGGGCGTGAAAGAGTAACAAACATCCATCCATCCATCCATCCAAACTTTCACATTTATAATATTAGTAAATAAGTAAATATATATAGATAAATTAGACTTGCCTGCTTCATTTTGATTTCGGTTTATTAAGAGCCTATAAAAGGGGTATGTTAAATATGCATTGAATTTTTGAGATTGATGACTAGGCACGGACGTTCCAATGGTTTATTCGATATTGTTGTGTTACTCGTACTTAATAAAAAAATAAGTGATCATAATAAAATAAAGCTTTAAGCGACGACCTGATTATCGCAGTTGGTAGTGACCATGCTTTCTTTGCCGTGAGTCCCGGGTTCGAATTCTGGTAGGGTACAATCGTTGTGTGATGAACACGAACTCGGGTACATACAGTACCCGAGTCATGGATGTTTAATATCTATATAATATAATATAAGTATTACATACTGAGTTCGCCTTCAGACCATTGCACGGTCCCATAATACAAGCGTTGCTTAGTGTGGGACCGTATAGTTGGTGTGTTCGTCTGGCGATATTATACTATTGTTAGAGCTGGCAGTAGTATTGATCCAACAACAATATTGCCAATAGAAAAATGTGACGCTCAGCTATCGTCTCTTTGATTCGTACAATGTCATATCTAACCATGTCGAACCGTTAACTTTTCTTGTGTGAACAATTACATAGATATTAAGTGAATTGTGTTTTGTATTGGATATTAAACAATTTTCTGGGAAAACCTGTGTGTAATATTCATAGTGGCCTACATCGAGCCGTATGTCCAGCGACCAACAAAACGTTTTGAGAAAAATCCAATTCCCGGAAAACATATATGTGAAGTGACAATTACAGTGATACATACAATAACAGTGATAAATACAATTACAGTGATAAAATAAATACAATTACAAAGTTTTTACGTGATAATTTGTGACATTTCGGACATTTTCAACAAGCGGACATTTTTTTGTACGTGACATGACACGCCGGCCGGCATAACCTACAAAAAGTATTTGGTGTTCGACGAGTACCTATAAACGAAATACAAATGACCTATTAACAAAACAGTGATCAATAAGCCAATAAACACGCCTTTAACTGGACATTATACAAATTTGTGCATTATTGACTGGAATTATGAGTGAGCAAGTGAAGCAAATATTATCAGAACTTGAAGATAAAGTATTATTGCTACAAAAAGCACAAACCAACTTGAAGAAATGTCCAAAGCAAAGACTAACACGGGGTTACATAGAAGCTCGTTCGAAAACAATTGAAGAGTACTGGAATCAGTTTACAAATCTACATCAACAACTAGTAAAGTGTGTACCTAAAGAGCAAAAGAATGACCTACCGTATTTTGTAAACGAAGATTACTTTATTTCCGAAGATTTATATCTGTGTATTCAAGGCGATTTAAAGGACTTATTATCAACAGCTAAGCAATCAATTGAGAGTGAACAAACTGCACATAGCTCCGCTGCAAATATAGAAGATCAAGTTAAGTTGCCCCGAATAGTTTTACCAACATTTTCGGGCAGTTACGAAGATTGGCCTGCCTTCCAAGACTTATTCACTTCGCTAGTCCATGAGAAGACTTCCCTGAGCAGTGTACAGAAACTACACTATTTAAAGAGTAGCCTGACTGGAGAAGCAGCTTCCTTACTAAAACATATCCAGGTCACGGAAAGTAATTACAGCCACGCATGTAAAATACTGAAATCTAGGTACGGGAACAGACGGCTTTTAGTAAACTCTCTTCTCAAGACATTATTTACGCAGAAGAAGATACCCACACAGACTGCCAATCATATCAAGTTGTTGTTGGATACGACCAGTGAATGCATAAACAGCCTGCGTAACCTAAAAATATCCACAGATTCATGGGATCCATTAATCATTTTTCTGGTCAGTCAGAAATTGGACCCTGAGTCACACCGTGAATGGGAAGAATGTGCCTATAAAGATGATTCAGAAGAATTGCCGACGTGGAAAGATCTTGTTAAATTTCTGGAGACTAAATACCGAACCATGGAACTAATTACGCCACCAAGAGAGAGAACTGCTATTCGTTCATACCATGCTACAACAACTGAAAGAATTTGTCCAATGTGTAAAGACAACCATGGTCTTTGTCATTGTAAGGAATTTGGGAAAATGGAACCGTCGCAGCGAAGTGTGTTCGTGAAAGATAATTCAATTTGTTTTAATTGTTTGGTTCCTGGTCATGCAGTCAAAACATGCAGATTGTCAATGTCATGCAAAATCTGCAGAAGACGACATCACACTCTTCTTCATGAACCACGTTCAAGTGACATTGGTGGCTCCTCTTCAGAAGCAACACAGCCCCATGTCTTACATTCCAATGTTGAAGAAAATGAAGACATCCAAGTCAACACAGTGATGACGTCACGCAACTGTACAACGACAAAGAGTACAGCCTTGTTAGCCACGGCAGTAGTCATTGTCAAGAATGAAGAAGGATACACTACTGTTCTCCGAGCGTTAATTGATCCTGGATCACAAGGTTGTTTAATAACTGAGAGAGCAGTTCAACTATTGAAAAGTACCAGACATCCTGTAAAGGGAACAATATTAGGTGTGGGTTCTACATCATCAAAGGTCAGTCATGTAGTTCAAGTTGAGGTTAATTCAAGAATACAAGCGGAATTCAACATTAAGATCAAAGCATATGTTATATCCAAACACATGACATCACAAATCCCCACAAATACTATCACATCAAACAATTGGTTGCATCTTAAAGGACTCACCTTAGCGGATCCTGAATACCATACACCAGGTTCAATTGACTTACTTCTTGGAGTTGATGAATATGCCCAGATCCTTCAGAATGATGTCATCAAGGGTCCACCTGGCACTCCATGTGCCCAGAACACTACTCTAGGCTGGATTCTTTTTGGTAAAATTTTCAATGACACATCGTCTGATCAATCAATAATCGTCATGCACCAACAAATAGAGATAGATGACATGCTGAAAGTCCTATGGGAACAAGATACTGATACAAAACGAAGGTTTACAGGGGAGGAGGAGGCCTGTGAAAGAATATATAAAGAGACATATACAAGAGATAAGGAAGGAAGATATGTAGTTCACTTACCATTAAAAGTGGAGCCACCGAGATCCGTTGAAGGAAATACCAGAAGCATAGCATTGAGAAGATTAAAGCAATTAAAACAAAGATTAGATAGAAATGAAAAATTGAAAACATCATACACAAATGTCATTACAGAATATCTTGAGTTAGGTCATATGGAAGAGGTGCCTGATGAAGAACAGGAAAATAGTTCAGTTTACTTACCTCACCATGCGGTGGTGCGAGATGATAAGGAGACCACCAAGGTGCGGGTAGTTTTTGACGCGTCGAGTAAAGGCCTTACTGATACCTGCTTAAATGATGATCTGATGACTGGTCCTGTAATACAAGAAGACTTAAGAAGCATTATTATGAGATGGCGTATGCATAAGATTTGTTTCACAAGCGACATTGAAAAAATGTATAGAATGATATTAGTACAAAAGAAACATACTGATTTTCAACGGATACTATGGTACCAAGATGATATTCTCAAAGACTATAGATTGTTAACTGTCACATTTGGGACAGCCTCAGCTCCTTATTTAGCCATAAAAACACTTACACAGATAGCAGAAGATGAAGGTAAAGAGTACACCGTTGCCTCAAAAATAATAAAAGAAGACTGTTATGTGGACGATGTAATATCTGGGTGTGACTCTGTTCAGCAAGCTATTGATGCTAGTCACGAATTACAGAGCCTTCTGAATAAAGGAGGGATGAAGCTACAAAAATGGTCCTCAAATAATTTAGAATTTTTGAAATCTATAGATCCTGACTTAGTATCAACAAATGCCAAATTAGATTTGAAAATAGATGGCACAGTGAAAGCACTAGGCTTGTCATGGAATTTGAAAGAAGATGATTTTCACTACGCCTTGAAGTTTCCCCCTCTCACAACAACTATAACGAAAAGAACCATTCTTGCTGATTTACAACGCCTTTTTGACCCATTGGGTTGGATAGCGCCTGCTATTGTTGTGGCAAAAATACTGATTCAGCGACTGTGGTTAGAAGGAGTGAATTGGGATGACAAGATCAATGAGCATTTAGAAAACAAATGGATTGCCATTAGAGACGATTTAAAGAATGTCGAAACAATCAAGGTAAACCGTTGGTTACATACTTACCACACAGAAAAAGACAAAATATCGTTATGCGGATTCAGTGACGCATCTATGCATGCAATGGCTGCTGTGGTATACTGCAGAGTTGAGAAACCAGATGGGTCTATCAAAGTTAGTATTTTAGCTGCTCGTACCAAAGTAGCACCGGTAAAGACAGTGTCATTGCCGCGTTTGGAGTTATGTGGCGCCGTCTTACTCGCAAAACTTCTACACCATGTAGCCCAGGCTATGAGAATACCAAGGACACAAGTGTACGCCTGGACTGATTCGTCAGTAGTGTTATCCTGGTTATTTGGAGAACCTGGTCGATGGAAACCATTTGTGGCAAACCGGGTGGTAGAAATCCTGGAACATATAAACAATAGTCAGTGGCATCATGTAAGATCCGAACATAACCCAGCTGATGTTGCATCCAGAGGCTGTACTATCTCACAGCTACAAGATAACCAATTGTGGTGGCAAGGACCATGTTGGCTTTCAGAAAAAAATATAAAATTTACTAGACCTGATGTTGTTGCCACAGAGTTAGAGAAAAGAAGAACAGCTAATATTTATCTTCATATAACCGAAAAACAAGAAAGAAAAGAAATAGAAATTAATTTTGAAGACTTTAAATCACTTTCTGAATTGAAAAATGTTATTGCATACTGTAGAAGATTTCTGTATTACAAAAAATGGGCAAACATAGATAAGGCATTAACTACAGAAGAACTAGACAAGGCATTAAAAATCTGCCTAAAGAAAGCACAAATAGAAAACTTTGAAGAAGATATAGAATGCATTAAGAAGCACAATATTGTTAAACAAAGAAGCAATTTAAAATCTTTAAATCCTTACCTCGATGCAGAGAATCTGATCAGGGTGGGCGGCAGACTACGGCATGCAAACATAAGCACAGAAAATAAGAACCCTATAATACTAAGTAATAAAAGCTCACTTACCTTACTGATTGTTGCCGACGCTCATAAGAACACGTTGCACGGAGGACTCCAGATGATGTTGTCTTACTTGCGTTCGCGATATTGGATAATCAAGGCTAAAAATGTTGTTAAATCTCACATACACAAATGTTTAGTGTGCGCTAAGATTAGAGCCAAATCAATGACACAACTTATGGGAGATCTACCGAAAGTTAGAGTAAACCCTGCTCGGCCCTTTTTACATAGTGGCGTGGATTTCGCAGGACCATACAACGTACTCATGTCAAGAGCAAGAGGAGTAAGAACCACCAAATCATATATTGCGATATTTATATGCATGTGTACAAAGGCTATACATCTTGAGTTGGTTGGAGATCTCACATCGCAAGCATTTATTGGCGCGTTCCGACGATTTGTGGCACGCAGAGGCAGGTGCGCACATCTTTGGAGTGATCAGGGCAGAAATTTCGTGGGAGCCAACAAGGAGTTGGCAGATGCATGGTCAGAGGCTCGTCTTAACTTTGAAAATGACATAGCGGACTCTCTTGCACAAGATGGTACCCAGTGGCACTTTATCCCAGCCTATAGTCCAAATTTTGGGGGCCTATGGGAAGCAGGCGTGAAGTCCATGAAATTCCACCTGAAGAGAATCCTGACTACAAACCTGACATATGAAGAACTATCAACACTTTTGTGTCAAGTAGAATCTTGCCTTAATTCACGACCATTGTGTCCTATTGATGACACTGATGTTGATGACATAAACCCCTTGACACCTGGACACTTTTTAATCGGTGAAAGTCCAGTTATCGTTCCAGCACCAGATTTACGAGAAGTAAATGTTAGCTACCTAGCGAGATGGCAATACACACAGAAACTGCTGAATGATTTCTGGCATAGATGGAAAAATGAATACCTCACGAGATTACAACAGAGGCCAAAATGGATGACACAAAAAAGTGAATTTGATATTGGTAACATTGTGTTAGTGAAACAAGACAATATGCCCCCAGGGAAGTGGTTGTTAGGGCGCATTGTGGAAAAACATACTGGATTGGACAACTGTACTCGTGTTTATAGTGTTAAAAGTGGTGATACTATAACTAAAAGATGTATAAGCAAACTTTGTTATTTACCTATTGATTCTAAAACTTAAAAAGTATATTTTCTTATTCATAATGTCAAAATAATGTACCAAATGATTGATACTTAAGTTATAACTGTTCCCTATCTTATAATCATTACCTAATTCATTTTATACTTACCTGATATTTACCTTTTGATATTACCAGTAAACTAAAATAAGTTATCAGATAACAGGGATTTAATTAGGTGCTTGTAAATGTTATAATTCTTTTTAATTGCTATTCATGAAGGTGTATCTGGATTAATTTAAAGCATGTTACATTCTGAAAGGTAATATTATGTTGGTTAAGTTATTAGTCTTAGTTAAGCAGTGCTATCACAGTACTTAGCTATTTTGTTTTGTGTTCTACATACTTGGGTATTAATGTAACTTTAATGTAAGCTATCGAAGGGTTTTTTTGTTTGTTTATTGCCTACCTAAGTATGGTATTGTTTTTTAAAAAAATGTGTATTTAAGTATTAGTACAAGGTATTGATTGGTAAAAGGGTCATGCCCTTTTTGGTGGGCGGTATGTTAGAGCTGGCAGTAGTATTGATCCAACAACAATATTGCCAATAGAAAAATGTGACGCTCAGCTATCGTCTCTTTGATTCGTACAATGTCATATCTAACCATGTCGAACCGTTAACTTTTCTTGTGTGAACAATTACATAGATATTAAGTGAATTGTGTTTTGTATTGGATATTAAACAATTTTCTGGGAAAACCTGTGTGTAATATTCAACTATTATATTAGCTGGGTTTTACTTTAACCCAAAGACTACAAAATGTTATAATTAGTTGAATAAAATTCTAAATCCAATTAAAATAGCGCTTATCATGATTGTAGTCACGCAGACAAAATAATAGCGTTCTATTTTATTCAAAATATAATTAAAAAGTTGTTGCATAGATAATAAATAACATATGAAAGGAATTTATTTATCGTCAGCCGAGATACTGCAATAATGTCGGCCGGAGCTTACGTTGTTCCTGTTTGTAACACACGAGAGATTTCTAGTGTTGTAGAGCTTAAAGTCTTATGCAATTGTAGATTTGTATTTAATTACAGAAATGCAACAATGTTAGTAACGATGTAGCTAAGTTGATATTAATGCAAGAATAACAAATTGATGTTTGAAATATAGCTTAAAAAAGTGACGATTTTCTTTTTAATTTGGCGTTAATTTTGGACTTTCAATCGCAAAGTTATTTAAACGTTTATGTCGTTTTATTTTGTGGTTATGGCAAGCATTAACCTACTGTTCGATACTAATAAATGCACTCGGGTCACACTCAGTGAACCAGATAGAGCGTTGTTACAAAAATTCCTTTCGTAGTGTCCCCTAATTTTGGTTCAGTATACCGACGGTTCAACCATTCGTCAAAGCATACTTTGTTCCAGTTCTATCGCAGTAATTGTTCAGTGGACTCTAAACTGCTCCACAAATTGTGCAGCAGGTTTATTCTGCAATCCTCGCAAATAATGCGTCAGCCTTCCGCAGTTTGCGGCTGAATTTAGTTTGGTTAGGTTTGCATACCCCAGTCGTGAGTTTGGTTTAACTTATGCATGCATCCAAGCGCATTATGCAAACAACTTTAATTTGCGATAAGGATATTATAATAAACGTACAAGTATTCACACTAAATTCATAGAATGTTTTCCTCCAAGGGGTATTCAGAAAATGAGTGCTTGCGATGCTATTGTAATTTCACACTACATTTTTGAAATATAATAGGTACCTTTAGAATTCCGTAGGTATTTAAACAAAAAGAGCATGGGCCTTTTTTTTTTGGGACTAGGCCCGCCACACACTCCTACCACTGCTACTCCTGTAAGCCAGGATCTACAGTGGTGTCCAATGAAGACACCGAGGTTTGACCCTCGGCGAGTCCCGGGATAAAGTTAATTGTCTTGGAACCCGCACGAAATTAATCGAAAGATAAATAGGATGAGTTGGAAGAAAATTATCCACTTCCCTCCATTGCAAAGCGGGAGACAAAAAGATCTGGTAGACAAATGTCCACAGAAGTAAGACTCTTACAGCTGGACTAATTCCAGGTGTAAGGCACCACGGAGAGTTTAAATACTAATTGGTCCTAAACTTGTGAGATGATTAAACTTGATTCCAGTAGTAGGTGCAAGTACAAGAGCATGGTCCTGCAGTAGAGTTTATGTTGGTATTAAGGCTCATCATAAATAAGCTTGAAACAAAAGGTTTTAAGCGTCAGTCATAATAGTTTATTGGTCATTTAGCACGCTCGCAGTATTGCAATTGTTTAGCTGATTTAAAACGCAGTGAACACCATTATGCCGGTATTATCTCGCGATACGTTATCGGTGCATAGTTCAAGGGAATTTAGTATATTATTTATACATGGAGTTTTATTTAATCGCTTTGTGTACAACCACGATATTTAGAAATGTCATGATTGTTAATTAGAATTAGCCATGGCGGCGCAAATACTTACAGTTAATACAGCTGCATTGCGTGTCGCTAGTACAAATTGGTAATGCCTATAAAGCACTTCTACCACTGTAGATACTCATAGCCGTATGACTGAGTTCAGTCAATTGGTACCTATAGTTAACATCTAAAGGTCGAAAGGTCTTATAAAATTGCCATGAGGACGGAAAAGTTATTGAAATTACACTACTATAATAAATGCATGCGTGGAGTACCGATTAATCTGCTCTGGGCCTTCGTCAAGACGTAGCGACAGCGCTAAAATCGTCACTTTTGACAGATATCCCATACAATATCTGTCAAAAGTGACCGTTACTATGCGGTTGCTGTTCGATTATGTATCGATTGTATTAGCAGAATTGAGGCCCTGGAGGCGCTGCGGTGAAGGAAGGACGTACCTTAGGTCGCTGGGTTGGTCTCTTGGCTGCCGCAAGCTCAGGATCTCACAAATTCACTTTAACACATATTTATTTGGGTTTATAAGTTGCGGGGCGCTATTATGAGAGTTTTTCATATATTTTTGAATTAATTGCAGCAGTTTTGCTTGCTATTCGGTACGACGCGGGAACGGACTGGATAGCGGAGCGAATGAGAGAGGAGTAGAGAGTGAGTGAATAGTACGTTTTGGTTTAAATGCGTGAGTGTACGAATGCATAATGCCAATGTATATAATATATTATGGAATTTATTAAAAAATAATTTAATATATTTGGGAGCAGCCACCACCATTAGACAAGTAAACGGGACTCACACTCATATTCAGTTGCCAATTGGGGTACCTACTTCACCAAAATAATGATGTAAATTAATCTTAATTCAGATTACCTACATTATTGTATTTAATTTAATTACTACAAAACACCATCTGTACATTACAGAGGCGCAAATGGCGACTCGATTTGACAAGTATAGATTGGATTCTGGATATCGTAATAAGGGGGGTCCGGCTGCCAATTAGATCACAGGATTAGGATTAAACTGATTGGGGAAGATAACAGGACGACAGCTTCAATATCTACGGCGGCAGTTGCTTTTGAATGATTATTTTTAGAAGTGTTCTTTGTACCTTATTAATCGCTGATACGAAGTTGTGAAAAGCAATCAAATAATTTTCATTACATTTATCTATACTAATATTATAAATGTGAAAGTTTAGATGGATGGATGGATGGATGGATATTTGTTACTCAATCACGCCAGAATGGCTGATAGGATCTGGATGAAATTTGGCACAGAGATAGATTATAGTCTGGAATAGCACATAGGCTACTTTTTATCCCGGTGAAATGTATGGTTCCGGGGGATAGATTTGTTTTAATTTTTCATAGCGCAAAGGAGTGACATGATTTTTTGCGAGGGTAACACCGCAGGGCGCAGCTAGTTTTATAATATATTAATAATATCAGACCATTTTCATGTCCCATCAATGTAAGAGAGCTTAAACCACAGTTCACCTCGCTGGTTCACAGCGGGTGAGCGTGCTTTACACTTTAAAACAGATTAGCAAGATGATTTTTCAAATGTCGTTTGTTATTGCTTATGGCTTGTTGTTTTTATATGCTTATTTGTGTGTTCTACGTGACATAGTTGTCGTCAGACAATCAGTTTTTTTAATGTACTATTTCAACAAGGTATCTTAATTATACCCAGATCTAAAAATTATGGTCTAGATTTGTAGAATATATATTCAAATTAGGTTAACTGCCAACATTCCTCGTTACTTAGAGGGTATCCAAGACAAGTACAGATCGCTTGGGCTCTGATAAAACCAATTCTGTCGAATAACTCGTGATTCCCGGCCTGTGATTGGTTAGATTGTCTGGGCCGAGCCGATATCAATTCGCAAATTTCCCAGGGAAGTTCTGTGAAAATGGAAAACGGCTGTTCCTAAACGACAGAACTGAACATTGATGTAAAATACGCCTCGGACGATATTTAGGCTATACATTGACATCTCTAGCCTCTCGTTATAATAGTATCGTTTCCCAATCCCATTCAATCCCATCCTTTATGACATCGAGAAGCTTTTGTATGTAAGCACGTGCTCTTCCGAAGATCTCAAGTGTAACACACCAAAGCCATGGGAAGCTCGTGCCCGGAGAAAATTTGGAAAATGTATTTTACACGACAGACTTTTTAGAATTCGTTGTTATCGAGAGCGGCTTTTTTGTGTGACGAAATATTCTGAAAATTTGTAACAGATCATTATTACTGGACATAAAATAACTTGCTGACTTATAATAATAATATTGCCAGACGAACACACCAACTATACGAGCTCACACTAAGCAACGCTTGTATTATAGGTACCGTACAATTGAGTTTGGGCGAATCCAATATATAATTACTTAAATATATTAGACATCCCTGACCCGTGTATAAAAATTCATGCTCATCAAACAAAGTCTTGGCCTACCAAGATTCGAACCCGGGACCCTTAGAGAAGAAGGCAGGGTCACTACCCACTGAGCTAATCTGGTCGTCAAGTTTGGTAGGAATGAGGGCCTGCCCAGATTGCTACGAATAATATGGTTACTAGATATCTCACTATTTCACTAATATTATAAATGTGAAACTTTAAATGGATGGATGGATAGATGGATGTTTGTTACTCAATCGCGCCCAAATGGCTGAACGGATCTGGTTGTAATTTGGCACAGAGATAGATTATAGTCTGGTACAGCATATAGGCTACTTTTTATCACAGTAAAATGTATGGTTCCTGTGGGATAGATTTGTTTTAATTATTCGTACTTTTTAATCGCGGGTAACACCGCGGGGCGCAGCTAGTATATATATATATATATTCCAAATGAGTCATAACTTGTTATTGCACGGACGTTCTTACAATCTCGCTGTGTTATTTTAGCTACGTTGTTTTTACATTTTTAACATGAACGCAATATGGACATGTTTTTATTAATAAATCCTTCACGATTTGATGAAAAATAAAATGTAGAGAAAGAAAAATACCGGCGCTGTACGCTTTATTATTGTTTACTCGTTATCTAATATAATGAACGCGAACAAATACGGCCCCGCGTTCGAAAACACATTAAACCTACATCGTTGTTTGGAATACGAGAATTTTAAACATCCTCAAAACGTTCCAGTATCATACTCTAATAAATTATGTATTTAAAATCATAAAACAGTGGTCCTTAAAACTGCAGTGTTTATGGAACCAACGTGAAAAGCAGCAGCGCGGTTATGTGCAACTATTTTATTTGCTACACGTTTAAATATGTACAGGTTGATTCAGAACGGGTATACTCAGACTGGAATTTGCCCACCGAATCACAACCTTATGACAAGTCTTGAATCGACCGATTCGGTTATTAATTGAAACTTGCATAATGAAATGTAGTACATATGTAAGCACAGCGAGTGGTCAAATCGAACCATTCGGTTGCGTAGTTGTATCGAATCTTCGATTCGGTTATGAAGAATCATTGTGATAGATCGTCGTCGAAACGATTATTTTTAATCCAATCGATTCGGATACTTATCGAAATGTTCTGAATCGACCCGCTGGGCTTCTATAGCGCGTTTGTAAACACTAAATAAAGTCAGATTTTCAATAACTTCAGCCGTTTCTAAATTGTTATTTCGCCGACCAGTATTATTTTAATCGCTATCCACTGAATGAGTACGATAAAAACAAGCCAACAAAATAATCCAATACGCGATTCCTAGTTATCCGACCACCAACATTGTAGCACGGATATTCTTACAGGCATATGTATAATAACTGGCATAAAAATTGAAATTTCATGTTAAGTTGCGATTGCTTGGAACATGGACTCGAAGCTGGCAGATTGCCAGTGGAGAAACAAACTGCTGGGAACGAGCCTTAAAGTGTGGATGCGGGGCGACAAACGAGCGTAAGGCTATTCTCGGCGTGCTACTGAATGAAATAAGGCAAGGCTTGAAGCGGGCGAGGCGTCGCGCTGAACCAAACGAGGCGAACCGCACAGAACGTACAACGCGGCTGGGTTTCAAAATAATGAGATTTTTTAAATAAAAATGAAAGGCTTGTGTACGCCTAGTGATGTCAATAATGATTGAAGTAGCATATAGCAATAGTATGGAACCATAGAATAAAAAATAGACTATGGAAATAGAATGTAAACACCCAATGTCCATTGGGGTGTTAAAAGATCAAATATATAGATAGAGAGCGGTTGATAAAACTTGGAGCACGGTGCCCACTCTTCTAGAGGAGGGTTGCATCCAATAATTAATATCAAAAAGATTTTATCTTATATACCCTCTTATATCTCCCGAGAGAAGGACTATTGTTTCGCCTGTAATCCGATGAGGCGAAGCCATTTAAGTGTTTTATTCAAGACAGCAATAAAAGGCCCATGCTCTGCAGAATCTTAGGTATACATGCATGTGGACCTTTATGATGGAGCATATTTGTTTATACTAGACATCATATATTTTATGTCCAGTTAATCACGAAACAGTTAAAACGAAACGAGAAGACGTCAGTTATTTTAGCTTGTGTGTTACACAGAGGAGCAAATTTATTTTGGTTACATTGCTTAATATTTTTTTTTAGTCTACATAACCATTTTTCTGAAGTTTTATATGAATAATAACGGTTGTGTGTCAATATACCTTTAACCGTGTCTTTTCAACTGATATTTTCGTTTTACGGAGGAAAAAGACTATTTAAAAAAACATCAATACATTAGTGAAATGGCGATTGATCTATATTATTATTATCTATCAGTTCAAAAATAGATCGGACTATTCTTGACACGTTTATTTAGGTATAAAATACAAATTTAGTTTTAGTCATAAATATTCTATCTTAATATCCAACGCTGTGAAATATAGCACACCTATTTTCGAAGCACATCATATACTTTCAAGGACTTTGGGTTTAGATATTACATTATCGTTCATAATCTAGCTAGCAGTTGCAGGCAAATTGTAAAAAAAATGAAATTGTGATTTTATTATACTTATCTGTTTTGATGGGCTTTTTTTTAATTTAACTTATAAAATGAGTATCTGTTTTTGAAGCTTGATGTTGTGAAATATTTGAAATAGATATGCTTAGAATATAAATTCTCTGGGTGTACCTAATAATAAACATAAATAAGGTCGTTTTTCCACTTATTTTGTAGATAGAGTGATTGTCCTTTACTGCACATCATTATAAAACAAATTTCAAAAACACTACGTCATATTAAAAAAGAAAATTACTGAAGTGGTAGCGCTACTCACCTTAACTTTATGTGACAGCTACAACATTATGTATCGGAGAACAATTTAATAAAATAAAATACTGTGCGGCTCAATTGGTTCAGAAGTTTTCCAATTGACGAACAATCCATCCCCACTAATCGAATCGGGGACGCGACTCTAAAAACTATTGGCAAATTGATTGAACATATCGTAAAACGTTTGCGATGTTTTTATTTTTAAGGATTGTAATTTTTTTTAAAAAAGGAACGTCAACTTCGTTCGTACAGTACGTCAAGTGGGAGATTATTCGTAAGCATATATATGCCTATTTAGGCAAACGTTTTACGTATTTACGTAGATTATGAAGTACACGGTTAGCTTACGTACAATCCCGCACTTAACGGCCAGAATTAGTCTATACGAGTATACCAGCAATATGTCTAGTTATTTTAATTGTTGTATACCTGGAAATTTATAAACCACATAATCGACCCCTTATCCTTATTATTTACACAAGGGTTGAGAAAAAAAATACATTTGTTAAATTATATTATATTGGAAAGAAAATTTGTAACGTAAAATATTATATTATATATTGATGATGCACAATTTGTATTCCCAGGACGACCGAGCGTTTTTAATTTAGTTAAGTAAACTGTCTCTGTCGGCCCAGCATCAACACTCACCGGCGTAACAACCTTTTTTACTTTTTTCAGCGGGTATTTTAACTTTTTTCCAGAGATAATATTGATTGTATCATAATTTGGTGAGCATGACGTTCGTGGAGGACGAAGTAAAATACTAAAACACTATAAAGTAGATACTTAATAGAACCATTTTTTGATAGGATTTTACGTAATACTCTGTAGGACTGTACTACTACTACTACGACTATACTGCCGTTTAATTTAAATTAAGAGAGTCTTTATACTTTGTGAATTACCTACCTAACTAAAATATTTGTCAAACGTAAACAATCTCAGAAGCGACATGAAGCAAATGTTTATAATCTCAATGCTATTGGACGACAATATACATTAACCGTGTACAGATTGACTGCGCAGCCTCGCAAGCCTGCCTCGGGATTACTGTGAGCCTATACTAGACATGGCTTATGACAGATGCAAGCGCCCGGGTGGCGCGCACCTCGGCGCTGTGAGCTGTTCTAGCCCGTGCCCAAACAAGGGTTACCATATTTGCCTAACCTCACACGCAATTTCATATTTATTCTCCGCGAGTTTCACAAAAATGTTGCCTCTAACACGACCTGAAAAACCATCCCAATAAAGCCCAGATACCGTCAAGTGTCCCCACTAATTCCCTTATTATGTATTATTCCGTGTTCCCGTTCCACATGGCTACATAAAATATCCTACAAAGACCTTTGATGGTCCTCTCCGTGCCAAATAAATAATGAGGTGGAATATGGAATAGATCTTATGTAGACGCAGATTCCTTTCGAAGAGCCCTCCAATGTGTTCAGTCAGGTCGTCTCTAGATAGAGATTTAAGTGGTCTTGGATCGGTAACTAATGAGAATCTACGAGGTCATCGCCCTTACACTTCTGTAATAAATCAAAACAAAATGTGCCTATTTCTTCGTTCTTCACAACGTTAATATTAATATATTTATATAATATAAATCTTTAGGTTTATACTATATAGTCCTACTTTATAATCGTATTTATTATTAATAGTAATATTACTGGCTATACGGATTTTATCATTTGACATTTGAAACGTAAATATAATAAATCAACATTTCTTATTAAATTAAACTATTACAGTCCTTATGAATTATCACAAAATGATGATAAGATGATATCGCCAGTATAAAATGCTTGCATAAAAATGTATGTTCGAATGGTTTAGTCGATGCTGCATCTTTATTGTCTATGCTTTATAAAAAAAATCTCTGTATTAAAACGAAAAATATTCTCTGTGTTTTCTAACCTACAAGTGTAACGAACTTGCAAATATACTGTTAAAAATAATTATATTATTGTTATAATTGAACAATAAAACACATGCATGTAGGTATACATACCTACACTAGATTCTATCATATTTTATTCAAATCCTCGAGGCTATATTATACAGATTTGTGAAGCAGCATATATTGCATTCGCAATTCAATAAGAAGCATTTAATCTTCCGCGAGCGATCTTCATCATCATACTTATAACCTTCTTATTATTGAATGTGAAAGTAGGTCATTCATGAATAATTGGGTGTATACATTACGCGTCAGGGATGTCGTTTCGAGTTTCCCAGGAATACGATCAGCCTCGTACCGTAAAACAACATATATTTTATGGCCACCAAAGATAGCCGTGTATTGACTGACCTCGCAGCCTTGGGATGTCGCCTCGGGAACGTAGCACGCATGAAAGCCTCAGTTTTGATTCCAGCCATCAGCGAAGTTGGGATAAAATAATCAGACAGCAAGGCGACTTATATAATCAGAATATTTTTGTAATTGTAATTACTGACGTCATTTAATGGTTTCATAAACTGTCAGGCCATGGCCATAAAAAAATAAAAAATAAAAATTCATGTAAACCATTAAGTACAGTACTTATGAGTCGTCAATCTTAAATGAGAGCGCTCAGGTAAGGCAGCGCGAGCGTGCCTCAAGTGAGCCATGTTTTATCTGCGCGAGCAGAGGCAGTCTCGAGGCAGCTTGATCAGTCGGTTCACTAACTTATTACCATAATGTATAGAATAACTATATCGGAAACAAGTTATTTACATAAACTACTATACTTTTTTTACGGTTTAGGAAATTGTAGGAATAACTCCCTACGGTATCCAAGTCGTTAGCCTAAGCACTACAATCTGGCGGAAACACATTGTTATTATGGCATCCTTACAGACATTACCTTAGAAGTCGTTCATAAATCGTAATATACCACATAACGCGTAATGTAAATGAACCGTACACTCGGGTGTCAAATGCCAAAGGGTCTAAGTCGGGTGATACACGCTCAGTCAGGTATCAGTCTGATCCATCAGTTTAGTCATTAACAGACTGACGAAAACAAAATATCACTTAACAAGCCGGCAGTCTGGGGGTTTAGTCTCAGAGGGTTACACAGTCAGTCCAACATCAGTTTAACAGACTGATAACTCCGACTGACGCCAGACTGACGGTGTAACCCGTCGTATATCACCGAAATGACGTGTACAATATTCGCGGAGTAATTTCCCCGGTCGTAAAATGCCGAGTGAACATAATATCTCGGGCTCTATAGAAAAGGCATAACTATGTAGCAAGTTTTGTTTAACGTATAAAGTAATTCCCCGAGTAACTTTGGCAATCTTGAAGTTATTATCATTTCATGTCTCTACGCTTTGTTTCTATTGAACGTAAAAAAATAACAGTTCATGATGTGGAATGAAGTAAGGCTCTGTGACAGGCCTTAAATACGATTTTGCCCGGTTATCTAAATAAAAAATAATGGCTGTACGTCAAGTGCGAGATTATTCGTAAGCTAACCGTATACTTTATAGTCTACCGTATTTATACATTTTGTATGGAGAATTGAATGTCTTAAATACTATCCGCTAGAGGCGCTTGCTCAATTCTCCATACAATATGTCTAAATACGGTAGACTATAAAGTATACAGTTGGCTCGAACTTCACGTGCTGATTTTTATATGGTTAAGAAATTATTATCTGTGAAGTTTTACTTGTAGCTATGTATAATAGGGTGCTTCTGAATTTGCAACGGATATTTTAAGGACAGTACATCATGATAATGTATCACAGTGAGCATAACATCTTTAGACTGACGAATGGAAACAAAAACCTTTTTAAGAAATTAAAGAAAACAATAAACAAGATTTTAAATTACTTTTTTGTTCAGTGAAATGAAATTACCAAGTTACTTACTGAGTTTTATTTACGTTCAAAGCTCATGGTATCGAGAAACACGCTATATACCTATTCTTTTTAAGTATAATAAAATAAGCAAGTCTGTGAATAATTACTTTTAAAAATAACATTTGATCTTCACCCACACTCGAACATTTGGCGAAATATGCAGATTTATGTACATTTTCCTATTCACTAACATACCAGGAATTTATCTTGTTGAAATCTAATATGCCTTCCAAGCAGTGTTGTTTTGTTTGCATAGTTTACTAGAACAGCCGAAGGGGAATCTAACATTATAATTATTACTTAGGCAGCCGGCTATTAGGACTACCTACTGCGCAGAATGGAACTAATTTTAACTTATTACCCTAACATAACATACTAGCTTTTGCCCGCGGCTTCGCCCGCAGGTGGATTCCATTTATCATAGCGTGATGATATTATTATGTATATATTGAGTCTAGAAACATGGTTATCCTATAGTCAAATCCCCGTTCAAATTGCTTCAGTAAATTTCATGTGACAAATACTTGTTTTGGGTGCAGGCAGAGACGTCCAAATAGCATATGATTTTGAATATCATATTCATAACAAACAGAAGCTAGAATCAAATTAAACTAATCCGTAAGATTAGTTTTATATCAATGTGTAGTATTCGCGTAAATATAACAAATCTACTAATACAATTCCTAGTATTCACGAGACTCGACTAATTTATCTCTATATATAACCCGAAAAATACATAAATCTATTCTAAGTATCGTATAAATTGGATTGCTAACTCTGTCGACATGATTCAGCCAATGCCTAGGCCGTCCACTGCGTCCATTAGTATTCCATATCCATTGTACTGGTCCATTTGGGTAATGCTATTCCACTATTGCAATTGCGCAGTGATTGTACGACCGCCAGAAATTATTGTCTAATCTGAACATTGGCTTTTTAAATTTTCGAGATACTTATGAGTGTTATTGCCTGGTTGGTTAGTTTATATATCGCAATAGTTTGGTTACCAACTTGCGCGAATTGTTAGTACGTTTTTTTTTATAAAATTCCAATGACGATAATTTAATCGGAATTGTTCTGAAGCATGTTTGATGGAAACGGGTTCGCGATTAGGGAACAACACAACATAACTCATCAAACACAATTATACTATAATTCGACACTCAATTAAACGTTAGCAATTAGAGGTTAACATGAAACAATGGACTGGCAATATGTAATTAATAGATGCGGCAATCGTACCATTTTAGGACCTTAGTCCTTCAGATACGACGGTCTCCTTAAGGTACAATTAAGGTTTTGGTCAAACAATGGATTTTTATAAATAGATTGTATCGTTAATTAGTGAATATCTACGTGTTATTTTTATTAATCAACCAGCTGTCCCGGCGAACTTCACACCGCCTCAGAATCAAATGTATGTCAAAATGAATTATCTTTGTTATTATTTTTGTCATTTTTATTATTTTGATATTCTGCTATTCGGGGCGGAGGCAAATTAAAAAAAACAAAAACCATAAAAATCGGTCCACCCGTTCTTAAGTACTGAATAGTGTAACTATCACGTCTTTGTTTTATATATATAGATACGGTAAATACGGTATTAAGCTACGAAATCTCTTAAATCAGCATCAAATCGTTTTGTACTCGCGTATACCATTCCGAGCGTCTAGCAGGAACTCCTACGTAATCGTGACGCTAGCGAAAATGCATGCTGTCACTGTTATTCTTATTTTTGAAATGTATTGGTGTGAACGGTACGTGTAGTGTTACGCCAACACGATTGTGTATAAGCATACTAAAATATATTGGATAAAAGCACTTTAACATTCAACATACTATTTAGTTTTTTTTCATTTGTCTTCTTTGTCCGCAGGCTCACTATGCCTTCGCAACGTCCACGTGATGGTACCAGAAGCTGTAGAGCGAGGCTCCAGGGTAGAGATGAAGTGCCTCTACGACCTCGAGCAGGAGGTACTGTACTCCGTGAAGTGGTACCGTGGAGACCGCGAGTTCTGCCGGTACTCGCCCAGAGACGTGCCCCCCCTCAAGATATTCCGTATACCAGGCATCGAAGTCGATGTAAGTTACTTTATTCAAACTGTAGTGATGCGATTAGTTGGGTATGTACTCAAATAATGGTAATAATCCAATTTTGAAAAAATAAACGAATAGCGCTAGACGAACTCACCATTGTATAGTCCCAAACTACGCATACTTTGTATGATGGACTATGGCCGTGAACGTGGTGGACTATGGCCTAATCCCCCTCACATTGAGCGGAGGCCCGTGCTCAACAGTGGGACATTCAAGAGCTGAAATTATATATTTGCCTTAAACGTATTCTTTTGTATTGTTTATGTTCATATTTATCTACTGCACGGCGCATGTTTCACAATGAAAATGTACGTTACACTTTGCAGCTGGAGTGAAAGTTATGGCGCAAATATTATTTTTATTTTTGTGCTGTTTTCATTATACATGAAATAAGAGAGTATATTTAACAAGTTCTCTTTGGTTCCCCTTTTTTTTTTAGAATAGTGCGATAATCGAGTTTGATTTGATTCAGAATTCAATATAACACTCCCGTCTCGATTCTTAAAAGTACTCGGATAGGAATTTGGACATTACGTAGCATTACTACCCTATTAAAGTTCCACGTTTACATAGCGATTAAACTTATTCAGATAAGCTTGCGTTTCCGAACTGGCCTTTGACGGAGTTTGTAATATCTTTAGAAATTCCTATAACCGAAACTTGTCGGATAACCCCTGAAACTTACGTGGAGGGTTTCAAGTTTTCGGCCGAGGAGGCTGCTAATTTAATTGGCGATTGGCGAGGCTTTGAGAAGGAAAATAATATTCAGTTCAGGTTAATTTGCTTTTGTTGTGTACTCCTCTCCATTGCATTATCCATGACTATTTACCTTAGTAATCCAACGTTATATTTTGCTTACCTATGTCCTGCCCTTTGTCTTTCTAGTAGGTATATTGACAATTTTATTTTACTGTTTTATTTTGTCGGTCAGGTTCTGGGATTTTTTATTACGTTAATTTTGAATGATTTACATCAAGGCCCTATAAAATTAATTTATAAAGGTCTTATAATAGAGTTGATGTAAGTAAATTATCAATAATCTACAAAATAAGAAATTACCACGAAAATTACGGGCCACTTTCGCGAGATCCTTCTAATTTACCTAAATTTACTGATAACGATATTTACGTTGAACGTTCGCCATCTGCCCTCCGAGGCCTTAATAATGGCTTTAGGGTAACAATTTGTCAGAATCATTCAGGCTTCGGACTATCAAAGATGTAAGCGTGACAACCGGACCGCTAATTTGACGTGACCTACGAAACACAGTCGAACTATCGAGCGTTTAAAGATCGCCTCTAGGAACTTTACAAAAAAAAACTCTTTACCTCTACCAGTATTCTCTACCCGAATATGCATAGTGTATTTCATAGGGGTTACTTATTTAAACAAATAACTAAATCCCTATGAAAGTAAACCCTGCTTTCACAATGTGTGTACACAAAAAACTCCACTAAGTACATAGAATATTCAAATTTTTATCGAACATTCAGTAATAATAAAAATGTCAATAAATTATAATATTATATTGTTACGTGCGGGGGTAATTAAATGCCGATTACGTGAAAATTACTTTAATCGCTCTCCACACAGAAGGCAAAAATAGTACACACCAGTACACTAATTAGTTAATACTTAAACAACAATACACCAAGTCACTTTGAATCACGGTAGTCCACAGTATTCGCTAGAGTCGCCGGTATAGTCTTCTTAGTTCGCTTCCGAGAGATGTGTTCACAATCGCTTTCAAATAGAAACTGTCTCGTCGCTGGTCCTGCACACTATTTATAATTCGAAAATAGCGAGGGTGGATCTTTCCAGAAAGGTGTCGATAAAAACCCACTAAACAGAAATGTTCCATAAGGAAAATGAACCTTATGTACACGGTAATGAGGAGGCGCTAGAATGTTCTAGTGTACGTAGCTGTATTCGTCTAATCGGTATTATTCCGAGAACTCGTAGTTCCAGGAATTGCATTGTCCTCGCCTTTTGTTTACTAATAATAATTTTAATAAAAATAATATGAGGTATATTCCGGAAGCCGGTTGCAACATTGTTGACGATTCTAGATCTTTCTTCACAGATCGATAGGGGACCTTGGACCCAACAATGCGTTTTTGTTTCCAGAAGCTTCGATGGCTTTTTCAAGAGTAATCGTTACCTCTTTTGTACGCATCGTAACAATATGAAAGCAATAATAATAGTAACGACGATAAAATTAATTAAAATGCCAGTACTTAACATTTAACAGGAGTGTTTTAAACGTAGAACGCCATACGGAATCAATAAAGCATTTAGCAAAGCTGAAAAAAGCTCTCTCTCGTCTCGTCTCAAACTATGACACCAGGACGCCAACCACCTCAGTCCTCCCGTGACCATGGTTGCTGTGAAGCAGCCGAAACGTCGGGAATGTAAAAACGAAAAATAAACGCGATAAAATCCTTAAAAAATAGTTTTATTTCAATGTGTATTCGCGTAAATATAAGAAATCAATATGAAAAAAAGGTGTTAACATTTTATCGCAGATTATAGAAAAAAAATATTGTACAATTTATCATTTTTATAATAAACACATTTTCATCCAGAATTATAGATAAACATTTAGACATTTCAATTTATCAATCCGGCGCGTTTATAGCGGTACATCATTTATTTTTTCGGCCACTTACATTCGGAATGATGAACAATAGCGCATATATAAAATTTATTAAAAAAATATTCGAGCAGCGCTTAGAATACAAAAACTCGACATTTGACATATACGACCGTGGGAGGCGAAAGATTAAAAACAACCCTTTTTGTAGTCCTGTCACTGGACCCCAACAAATATCACGTGAAACGCGTCATACGTATGTACCTACGTGGAATGAGGCGAGTTGTATTCAAAACACGAGGGCCTATTCGAGTGACACACACATTTCTGTTGCTATGAAAATGAAATTTCCCCAGCCATTTCTCTTGTAACCCAACACGACAAATTATAACAAGTATGAAATTAAGTTTTGAAACTTTCTTCCTCCGCCATGCGTATACAGTCCTCGTCTTCCAAATTACAAACGTTGGCTCAGATGTAATTATAATTTTAAGTAACCCCATATATTACATTTTCCTTGTAATTCGTAACATTCTTTGTTCTTACATGGAAAACATGACATTATTAGGTTTCTGTACTTAATGAGTCCAAACAGAGCCTCACGTTGTCTGAACGACTCTCAGACCTTTCTAGCTTCTAAAGGCAATGACCTGATAATTCATACAATGTAAATTCTTGGCCGTAGGACAAAAAAATACAAGAAAAAAAAACAAAATATACACAACCACCTTTACCAAGACAAGTAAATAAGTAAAATTCTAGGGTAAACGTTATTTTGTGAAAACGATTGCTTTGTAGCTACCTCTGCAACCTACAAGATACACAGATGGCGCTGACAATTCTTCATACAATTCTGAAACGCGCTGTGAGTGTTTTCGGAGACCTTCATATATGTACAAGATTCCTACAATAACCGTATGGGTTTAGCGGCCGCCTCGCCAGGCAAAGCACCAGCCTGGCTAGAGGATCTTCCCTTTCTGCTACAGTCTTAACTGACGATAACAATTACCACAGTTATTTTATGAACTCTCAGTGTTCTAGTTCTAGTCCGGCGCTTACGTCAGATTTTTCCAAATTTTTCAAGCTGATGCTGACGTAGTAGAATGCTTGGGATGCGATAATAGACAAAGAGAAGACAATAGTTTTAAATTAATGCGGATAGATGTATTATAACACTGGTTTCGTTTAGACGTGTTAAAAAATACAGAAAATATTAAAATCCCAGCGGGCACTTTCCCGTTCGTGGTTTCTCCAGTTCTTAACCTCCAGGTCTGACTTAAAAGAGCTGCAGAAATAAATAAAGTGATAAATATAAAGAAATAAATATTTTATTCGAAAGAAAAATAAGTAACGATTATTGTACTGCAGCTTATCTCAAATGTAATAAATAAAAGGCGTGGATACAATAGGTACATTTTATGTTCTCAGATAAAATAAAAAAAAATCGTAAGTAAATTTATGGATCGTCGAGCTTGGATATCGTGACTCAGCACAAATTCGCCATTACCTTGACGCAGCAGTCACCATTTAAATACAGCGTGATTCAGAAATGGTATATTAGATAACCTTTGAACCTGCAGCTACTTTAGCGCATTTGTAATTATTATTGAAGGTCAGATACTTCTGACCGTAAATTTAAAAAAGTTCCCAACAAAGTGATTATAAAATATAAAAATCGTCTAACACGGTCTTGAGTTAAAAATGGTGTAACTAACACCACTTTGTTTTATATATATATATATATATATATATAGATACTCGTTTATAGTAGATACGCCTATTCTACCTATGCCGATCCAAAAAAAACACAATCCATATAAGATTAATTGTGAGCTTTTTTTAAAATTGTCCTCACGAAATTTTGACATGACATAATAATGATAACAAATGCGCTAAACATGCGCTGCCGGTTCAAACATGAGTATATCCTTACTGAATCACATTGTACATAATATCTGCATAATTGCCACCCGCTTACAAATACCGCACAGATCGCGATAACGAAGCAGAACATTTATTTATTTCACCGCAGCAATTCTGTGTCAAGACACTTCTCGTTATAATTACGAGCGGCGTCGGTTTTTATTGGGGTCTATCGGGAATGTGGGGTAACTATGCGGGGCATTATCATCTTCATCAGCTGACTGTACATAGGGGGGGCAATTTGGCACAACCAATTGTTACATCGGCTGTCCGAGTACCAACTCATTCGACGTCCGTACGGACCACTTAAATTTTATCGCGCGCTTGCAACATACCTTCATTACTGGAAACAGTCTCGCATGCTCATTAATTTCTGTACAACATACATTCTGTGTGTCCATTAATAAAGTTTTTATTGGGCTACCCTATCGGGTTTGACGAAATACAGTTCAAAACACACTTTTT
Source organism: Pheosia tremula (assembly GCA_905333125.1). Taxonomy (NCBI): domain Eukaryota; kingdom Metazoa; phylum Arthropoda; class Insecta; order Lepidoptera; family Notodontidae; genus Pheosia; species Pheosia tremula. The sequence goes on along the minus strand of HG995404.1, from coordinate 2,850,441 downwards.
GTTCGAATTGGCAATTGGGAACACACTTTTTGTTACTGTAACAATGGGGTTCTTTGAGATTTATCCTTATTCTCACTCTCTTTAAAGAATCGTTGGCTCATATCTATACAATTAAATAAATTGGAGTGACTGTCTGTAAAATTAAAATAACCGCTTTTTATATACCAATACCAAAACAACTTTTTTTACAAATTTTTGTCTGTCTGTTTGGCTAATCTCGGAAATGGCTGAACCAATTTTTACGATAAACTTTGACATACGTATTGTGTTGCAATGACGAACCAGTTATACTCGTAGTATCCAATATTTACCATTCATTAAAAGCGTGTTAGTCAAATTATTATTTATAGCAATATAGAGCTTATTGATAACGTAGTAGGATCGAATGTTATCTATCCAAACATCAAATGCATTACAGTTAATTTGGAACAGAGTCTTCCTTCGGGCTCGGGAGCTTCGGGCTCAGGGCTCGGGGAGAGAGGGCTTTCATGTACCCACTATTCATCTGGGAAGCCACAAAACTTTAACTATTGTCTGATTGCGTAGAATTAAATTTTAGGATTGTTTTATAGGTATTTTATTCGCCAACCGTCTTGAGAATGAAGCCCGAGTGTCCCTCAAATACGCACAACTCAGTAATGGAATACAAAATGAACACAAGCACATTTAACGCACTTCAGACAAGTTTTATTGCCAGACGTAAAAACTTATTCTATTTCGCGGATTGTACGTTACTTACTAGCAAAGTTGGTAGTGACCTCGCTTCCTGTACTGAATGACCCTGCATCTTGTTCCCGGGGTCAAATCCCGGGAGGTGCAAACTTTGTGTGATGACCAGGAATCTATATAAGTAATCATATACTGAGACCGCTCCCAGTCTTTAATGTACGGTACCTATAATACAAGCATTAGATATTACGGGACCGTATAGTTGGTGTGTTTGTCTGGCGACATATAAATTTATTTACTGCTTATGCCTCGCTTGCCACAATTATGGTTGGATTTCATGTGGAAATGTAATTTCTAGTATATTTATTCTGCACGACAACTTTTTCTATGGCTATTACACACACAGTAAAAACTTGTATTTTTAATATAGACATAAAGAGTACAATGAACTCTAAATGAATGCAATAAAATAAGTAGTACGTACGTACCTAGATAAAATGGCTGGTATTTATAAGGTAAAATCACATTTGGTCGTTGTTGAAACGTTGTAACAGTGTAAAATGTTTTGGAGTTATTATATTTTCTAAACAAGTATTTAAAAAGTATCATTAAATAGATCTATCAAGATTGTTGACTAAATCCGTAAAGTAAGGAAAAAGTAAGGTACTTATACCTTTTAAAATATTTTTTTTTTATTACATTATAGGCAAGTATTTGATCTCGATCTCACCTGATGGTAAGTGACGATGAGATCTACGATGGAGCATACTTGCCTAGGTAGGAAGGCGGCAGTAGATAGAGACGCTACATTCACTAGGCATATTTTACACTATTGTTGTAACATCTCTGAGGCGAACGCGTGTGGACTATAAACTAAATGAAACACATGGATGATCATGAAATAATTTAACAACTTAATCTTGGAGTAATTAAATCTACCTCTAGTTCACTGAAGACAAATATTTTAAATCAACTTCAAAAACGTAGAAAAATAATTTGATATGAAGTTATAGCTAAAAGTCGGCAACAACCTCATATTTACGTTATAAATATGAACTTTATAGGTATAGCGACCAAGCAACGATAACAAAAAACCATCAACTCTAATACATTTTGCACTCTAATATTACGAGCCAAACTTAAAGCACCCGTCTTTTCCAATTGAGACCAAAGGGAAAGGGTCACTGACTCGTGGTCATTCACTCGGCAAAGCAACGCAGGTTTAGAAGGAAAATCATACCGAAAGAGTATTGAATACTTACAGGTTATCTATACATATAAATAAAATTGGAATGTCTGTTTGTAATATTAAAATAACCGCTTTTTACTAAGTGCATTTGGATGTATACACGTTACCTATACCGAAACAACATTTTTTACAATTTTTGTCTGTCTGTCTGTCCGTCTGTCTGTCTGTCTGTCTGTCTGTCTGTCTGTCTGTTTGTTCCGGCTAATCTCTGAAATGGCTGGACCAATTTTGACGGGACTTTCACTGGCAGATAGCTGATGTAACAAAAAGTAACTTAGGCTACTTTTATTTTAGAAAAGAACATAGGATATCACGAAAAAAAATTAAAACCAATGTTGCAGCGCAGCGCCTGATTAAGTTTGATAGCAACAACCTGCAATGCGTCCCACGGGCTCAGAATGGGCGAGCAGGCTGTTGTCAACGGTTGTCTTTGTTAAATATCACGCGGACGAAGTCGCGGGCAACAGCTAGTATGGAATAAAAAACCCGACCCAAAGGTACTTAAGTAAATTGAAATTGTTGACAGAGTGTCGCTTGCAGTCGGCCCGCCCTTTACCAGTCCCCATTGATAGTTGAAATCAATGCTCTGTTTTGTTATTTCAGTTGTATTGTCCATATTCGGTTTCTATTGACAAAGGCCTAATAGAAGATAGGCGGCGAAATTAAACCATCGACCTAGTAAATAGGATACAATTTTGTGTAAATGAAAGAGATAAGTATATTAATAGGCTTATTGACGAACATTATTGACACATTCCCCGGAGCGCACATATGTGAATGGTTCAGAGACTCTTCCACTTATCAAACCAAAGATCTTTAAGTAATAGGGATGGGCTATTTCTATTTCAAGTATCGATAGTACAATCAACTCAGACTGAAAAAATATTAGGAGTATACACGAGTGAATGAATAAAACAGATACGAGAAGATAGAATGGAATTGAAAATAATATTTCTAGTGCGATTCAAATGATTTCGTTCCAAGCAATGTTCCAATTATAATGCTATGTAAAATTAAATCTTTTAAGGGGACGTACCTAAAAGAAAATATTTTAAACCGCTACAGATAAAATATTTGTCCCAAAACACCGATACATGACCGCCCTACAAGTTCATAGGTAAGAACTAACCTATTCATATAAATAAAATTGGAGTGTCTGTTTGTAATATTAAAATAACCGCTTTTTACTAAGTGCATTTGGATGTATACACGTTACCTATACCGAAACAACATTTTTTACAATTTTTGTCTGTCTGTCTGTCTGTTTGTCAGTCTGTCTGTCTGTCTGTTTGTTCCGGGTAATCTCTGAAATGGCTGGACCGATTTTCACGGGAATTTCACTGGCAGATAGCTGATGTAACAAGGAGTAACTTAGGCTACTTTTATTTTAGAAAAAAAATAGGATCTCTCGAAAAAAAATTAAAACCAATGTTGCAGCGCTGCGCCTGATTAAGTTTGATAGCAACAACCTGCAACGCGTCCCGCGCGATCAGAACGCGAGCAGGCTATTGCCAACGGTTGAGTCTTTGTTAAATACCACGCGGACGAAGTCGCGGGCAACAGCTAGTATATAATAAAATAAATGAATTTAGTATGATCAGCTTTGAAGATTTAAGGAAAACAATTTCAAAGCTGTTTGTTTGCAAGTGAAACCACAAAAATGGGAGAAGCATTATATGTTCTTTTCATTGAACATCTCAAACATGTTTTGTATTTGTTATATTTTATATACCTGCTTTTCGAGAGTTTTCACCTCAACTAAGTGTAAAAGGTGATTTATTCGCTCAGAAAATGTCACGCTTATAACTTTAGTGGATATTTAACTTGCAACAATCGACATTGTAGAGACAGCCTGATCAAAAAACCGCGTAAAATTACGTTAAGTCGGTTACACAAAATATGAAGGAAGAAAAATAATTCCTTTACGTAGCGTAATGTAAATTACGCTGTCAATTTATTATAACCGCAAGCCGTCTACTTGTTGTTTTAAAGTGAAGTACCACGTACAGTAAATCGTGAACACTTTCAGTAAGCACCATGTGTTACAGTTTACACTTTGAAGCACACTCACTCTCCGTTGTAATTTATCATAAAGTACACTCGATGTTGCCATCAAGTTCCAAGCGTTCAAATTACACGAAGTGTTGTCATACATTTTCATGTTTATAGAATACTGCTAGCAATTTTTTTCGTTGTTAAGTTGCATAAGTTGCAAATGGCAACATTTTTTTATAAATAACCGATGTGCATACATAAGTCGTTCTCCCCGCAAATTAATACATAGATAGTTTTTGTCTATTTACAATAGAATTGTAGGCATGACTCTAATAAAAATGCTTTGTAATGCGATTGTTTACTGATTACAAAAACTAGAAATTTGGGAGTTATTATATAACTTAGTTGATGACCTTTTTAAACTGGGGTACAATGTAACATATTTGAGTATCATTTTAATAAATTGTTGAGAGGAGTACCCAAATTGTGGAAACCTTATTAATTTTATATGCACAGTCATAGCCATTACAGAACACGCGATATGACTCCCGAATAAAGGCAGGGTTGTACGAATTAACAAGCTACTGACAGCATGACTGTCCCCTTAAACGTACAGAATGTCAAAAAGTAGAAACTGCCAGTGAATCTTAATTGCACCTATCTATACTACTATCTATACTATCTATACTAATATTATAAATGTGAAAGTTTGGATGGATGGATGGATGGATGGATGTTTGTTACTTTTTCACGCCCGAACGGCTGAACGGATATGGATGAAATTTTGCACAGAGATAGATTATAGTCTGGAATAGCACATAGGCTACTTCTTATCCCGGTAAAATGTATGGTTCTCGTGGGATAGATGTTTTAATTTTTCATACTTTTTATCGCGGGTAACACCGCCGGGCGCAGCTAGTACTATATAATTATAATAATTATATCAGCCCTTTCTTTATTAATGTCCCACTGTTGGGCGCAGGCCTCCCCTCAATGCGAGGGGGATTAGGCCACAGTCCGCCACGCTGGCCCATTTCGGGTTGGCGGACATCACACATCTTTCGATGGGTTCTCTCAGACATGCAGGTTTCATCACGATGTTTTCCTTCGCCGTTTAGCAAGTGATAATCGTAGTTGAAAATGAGATTCGCACATGAAATCTAGAAATCCCAATGGTGCGAGCCGGGGTTTGAACCTGCAATCCTCGTTTCCGAGGCAAGCGTTCTACTAACGGTAGTTATGTGACGTTGGAGGTAATCTCCATAACTACTGAACCGATTCTGAAAATTCTTTCACTAATGGGAAGTTACATTATCCCTGAGTTCGATAGGCTATGTGTTTTACAGAGGTACCGCGGGCGGAGACGCAGACGTAATATAGGCGTAAGATAAATTAATTCTTAGAATTGTAAGTAAATCCTAAGCTAATTTCAACCCTACCTACTTACGCCGACGGTGTCATTTAGGCGTATCTCAGTGTAAATAGCCCTCGTTATGGCACTTATACCTGCCTATATAGAAGCGCAGACAGCCTAATCGACACGCTATGTCATTCATAACCCGTCCGTGCTGAAGGGCACTTTGCTCGGCCATTTTTACTTGAATATTTTAGGGTTACTTTTAGTAAAGTGTGGCATAAATTACTTACCGTTAGTTGGGATTGACGACTTAATAATACAGTATGGTGTTAAAAGAGCTTTTGTTAAAGTTCAAGGGCTATGTTGGAATTTGGTTTACTTACACGTACAGAGTAAGCGTACACTCTTGGAGTTTGGACGCTGATGCCGAAGAATGTAGCGAAATGTTTGAATTTAATGTATGTGTACATACAATTAAAAAGTTCTTATTAAATTTAGGCGAGTTAGTATTTCTTAAAGGAAATATTATATTATCATCATAGGTACTTTTATATTGTTATACTAGCTGTTACCCGCGACTTCGTTCGCGTGGTATTTAACTAAGACACAACCGTTGGCAACAGCCTGCTCGACCTTTCTGAGCCCGCGGGACGCATTTCAGGTTGTTGCTATCTAACTTAATTAGGCGCAACGCTGCAACATTGGTTTTAATTTTTTTTCGTGATATCCTATGTTCTTTTCTAAAATAAAAGTAGCCTAAGTTACTCCTTGTTACATCAGCTATCTGCCAGTGAAAGTCCCGTCAAAATCGGTCCAGCCATTTCAGAGATTACCCGGAACAAACAGACAGACAGACAGACGGACAGACAGACAGACAAAAATTGTAAAAAATGTTGTTTCGGTATAGGTACCGTGTATACATCCAAATGCACTTAGTAAAAAGCGGTTATTTTAATATTACAAACCAACACTCCAATTTTATTTATATGTATTGATGAGATCAATCTAGGTTGTTATATTTATACGATAATGTAATTTATGGGAATTTAACCATTAAAAATGTTATTTAGATATGTCGAGTAATTCATAACGACCACAAGGGAACGATATCGACCACTTTGGGAATCCCTGCTCCAAAGCCTTGTTTGTGTACAGGTTTGTAGGTAGATACGTTCGCGAGCATTAATATGGGACTAATTTCCTAGTAACGTCAGTCAAATTTTACCTCTTATAGTATACGTTTGCTGTACGATATTCAACCTTAAATGGGACCTAAATTATTCTCCGACGGTACCCACTTGTATATCTATAATAGTCTCGAAGTAACGACTTTTGAGTACATATTTCTAGTTCACAAAAACGACATATTTCTAGTTCACAAAAACTAGAAATATGTACTCAACTATATGTATACATAGACACAAAAAGGTGTAAGCCTATAAAACACAATATATTCTTACTATTTTTAAAGTTATTTGCTTAGGTTTTGTAGCTCGACAGTACATTTAGTATAAGAATAGAACTAACCATAGGCTTTGCTAAAAAGTTATTCGATCGGTGAGTACTTTAAACTTTAAATCGGCGAAGTACTTTTTTAACTTCGAAGAACTTCGAAATTTGCATTTATATTGTAGTGAACTTATATATTTTAACTACGCCGAAGGGTCTTTTAGGTATATAATATTATTATGTTGGTCACAAACAGTAGGAATTATGTTAACTTATACCCTTTAAAGCAGTGGTATTCAACCTTTTTTTTTCATAGGGGCCACAAACACATATTAGTCAGACTGTCGCAGGCCGCAAAAAAAGGTAATGATTTCTTCGGATTTCGCTATTGTTACAAATCGAATTAAACAACTATGAACGGATTTATCACGGCGTGGTAGTGTTATATAGAATATATTTACTCAGCGCGCTATGATTTTTACTTACGGGCTTAAAAATGGTTTAAAATAAAGTAACACCAGATAGGCCAACCACAATATCAAAAAATATTTCGAAATCGGCAACATTCGATTTTTGAAAAAAATTATTACCTAGCCTGGAATGAACTTGTTTACTTATAAAGATTTAATAAAATCAAATTCTTGAAAGTAATATGATTATACACAAACAAATATCAACCCTACAAGTACCTAGAAACTTCTAGTTTGGCAAATTATTAACAGCAGGTGTTATGTCATTTCTAATTAACTCGATACAAGTTACATTTCGGCAAGTAATTACTTCGATACAATGTCGGTGTCCTAATTCAATGTATCTTAGATATAACACGATAATTCCTGTGGCGTATTAGTTTATTGTTACCAATATGGATAGATATTCGATATCCCTCCGCTGATGATACGGAAACTAATTTGTTGGAGCCTATAATAATGTCGAGTAACCTATTTCTGGATATATTAGTCGTATTTGTATCCTTTGTTATACAGATATAGATATAGTGGGTCGATTCAGAACGTTCCAACGATTATCTGAATCAATTCGATTAGATGTTTTCTTGTTTCGACGACGATCGTTCAGAGCCATTCTTCGTAATCCGATCGAAGATACGATACGACTACGCAACCCAATGGTTTGAATCGACCACTTTCATAATGCAAGATTCAATTAATAACGGCGGCTAGCATCTTGGGTATGCTACCGCATGGGTATTTTTTGCACTTTATTATTATTAAGTAGGTTAGCTTTTCTATTGTCTTTTTATTTTCTGTTTGCGTTGTACACATTATTAATAATCGCATCGGTCGATACAATATTTGTCGTAATGTTGTGAATCGGGCGACAGAAGTAACGCCTGAAATGAAATAATATAAGCTCTGTTGTTGATTTAGGATCTGTTACGGCAAATCGTATCTTATCAGATTAGTTTCAATCTACAACGTGTTTATGCAAATTGTAATTAAATTAACGCACAGCCTCACACACTCCAATAGATATAAATTAAAAGACTTTGATTGACATAGCCCATTTTTAAAATAGTGCTATAGTTTCTGCCTCAACCGCGTGAAGCCAGGAATTCACTTCGTCGGGGGTCGAGTTCACTTCGGGGGTAACGTGCTCTGAACCAGATACATATGTGGGTATGTGTGGGTATGTATGTGTATGTGTGCGTAAAATCGTGGTTTTCTAAGGCATTTTGGGGGGTTTGGAAACCCCCCTCTCCCTGCCTACGGCCTTAAACCCATATTCTGAATAAACTATTTTCATGTTTTGCGTTAGTTCAATAACTCGTGGTATCTCTTCATTATTCCCTTGTGGGTATGCTTGTGCTCCCTGAATATATTCGCAAGTACGCATGTGAAGTGTCTAACTTATTATTTTATAAAAAAAACTCACGTAGAAAACAAAAGGAATAGTCCATTCACTTCTTGTAGTTGGATCACTAATAATTAGCTGCTGTACTAGTGAAGGAATAATTATTTCTATATTTAATGTAACTACTCGTACAACTATCTTTACTAAAAGAAGAATGACATAGTCAAACATAACTTACTACATAGTATTTACCAAAGGTGTGAAAGATAAAAGTTCCTTCGAAAATCCCCAGTAGACCTCTATGTGTTTCTCGAAGGCTATTAGTCACGTGTGTCCGGACACAAATGGCATTTTCCTCAACTGACACAATCATCTGCGAACTTATGTTGCGGTTCGTTGCGATTCGATTTGACAGAAGTACTTGGAACTGAAGTAATTATTCCTTTTATTTTCTTTCCCTTAAAGTGAATTAGGCGTAAAATTTTTGGACTTTATTTTTTCTGCCTTATCAGGTCAGTAAGATAATCACGGGAAAATTGCGAGATGTGTGGACACACTATGTGGATTTTAATGAATCGTGGCATCTTGATAGCTATAACAAGAACACTATTTATAAAATAAATTGTCCCGGAAAATAAAGTCTGGGATAGCCACAAAAGTAATAATCACGTAATAATTTGTTCATTCAAATAATAAAAAATAACGCCCAAATAAGTAGTACCTAACTCAATTTAGGTAGCTACCAACATAGATTGACGCAAAGTCAGATTAATCCTAAACCAACATAATAGGGTATTTTTTCTCCGCAAATAGAGAAGGGTCCGGAAACGGAAGGGAACCCGTCCGTAAGTTGCCTACGCACAGACAAACATAAATCCTAAAGTAATAGTATATAAGGTAGCTTTTTCGGATTAGTATTATTATCGGCGCTCACACTGTTGTTGTTTCAGGTTTTCCACCAATCAATTATTCTAATTAGTTCAGCGGTTCTATCGCATGTTTGCTTCCAACATATTCTGGAAACCTAATCTATTAAATTTATTGTACATTGCTGGTACGCGCCTGAATGCATTTGGGTGGCGATTCTAGTTTCCATTTCCAGAATCACTTAGGTATTGGATTGCTTTGTGAGGTGGAAATGGATAATGTTGGTTGTAACAAGAAACAATCACCATTGTCTGACGGTCTATGGTTATTTTACTCGTTTGGCCGGTCGAGAGGAGGCTGTTTGTGAATACCAGGAATTTCAATATAGATTCTATGCACTAAAAAAACACCATCGCGCCTTTATTGTCCGTAATAGTAGGCAGAGTTGCATTACTTAAAGCACACTCAGGTTATGACAATGCTATTAATTATGTTTCATGTGTTTCAATAGAATACGATCATATAGCCATTTTACCAGGCAGATTCCTTTCCAGTTTGTGGGGAATTGGGTTCATTGCTTACCACGCTTGCCTCGTGGGGTTTGATGGCCGTAAATTGTCTACTACAGCGGTAGTGGATATCGCTTATACCTGGACCAGGACTTTAATATAGTTTTATTATCCTCAGCGCGAGTCGAGCAATGCCGAGCGATTGACGATCGAAGCGGCAACGCAAACGGCTAGCGGTCGCTACACGTGCGAAGTGTCCGCAGACGCGCCGTCATTCCAGACAGCGCAGGTGCACACACACATGTATGTCGTCGGTGAGTGAATGAACATTGTACAACCTACATAAGACGTTATTAAGCTTATTATAAACCTCAAATTTGCGTGGCAGGTGGTCTTAATTGGATGGTTCGCTAGGTGAGCATCGGGCGCATGTACGAGTAGGATTCAGAAATTAACAGTGTTTCGAATTTCAGGCGTCAGTTTAGTACAGTGTCATCTGACACCTAAAATTTGATAGACAATCATGTTTTTGACCGGCAATCCGACAACATAGAGTTGAGATTATCAAATTCTGATATCGAGGCATATTATGTATCATAAGATCACACATAAGAAAAGTGAGATGGCACTTTTGGCGTGCTCAAATGTACTCAAGGATATATAAAGATTACAGAGATATCGTATCGAGTGCCCCATCAACTTTGGTAATAGTTTAGATGAGGTTCTTTTTCAGTTTCGCGTAAAACTAAGGTTACACAAATGACCGTTGACACGGTGTTAGAAAAATAACATCATCCTTTCGGAATTTTAATATTCATATATCGTTGCATGTTACAAATGAATCAAGGATAATCCGCACGCATTCATAAAACATAGCTAATTATCTACTTCAGTCCGACATTCAAATTAACTTTGTGAATGACCTCTTTTTACAACTGCGACAAATTATTACACATTAATTAGAGCAATGAACAGTGCTAAGAATATAAATAGCTACCATATTATATTTCATACCTATTTCACTAGGTAAGATTTAAAATGTGGAATAAATAAGTAAACTGCGTTCAATAAGCTCCTGGATAACCCAATCGCACACAATAATAAAGATTATACCTGTAATGTGCCGAAATGTACATACATAACGTTAGGGCATTGACATTGAAAAAAAAAACAAAAACCCTTTTCCGTGGATTTATCTCAACCGAGGTCTAAGTCGAGCCTCCAGGGTTGTATACCGTGAGTGATGCGATACGAATAAACACATTACATTACATTTTATTGGAGCAGAGCAATATATTTAGCAGAGAAGCGGTAATGCTTTTTGGTTTATGCTCTGTGTACTTACCCTACTATTTTAATGAAATAAATCGTAGCATAGAGCAGGATATGGTACTTTCATTGAAAGCCTGCTCTATTCAGTATAATTATACCAGCCCTTTTAATTTTCCACTGTTGGGCATGGGCCTTCCTTCAATGCGAGAGGGAATAGGCCTATTCCAACACGCTGGCCAAGTGCGGGTTGGCGGACTTCACACGTCTTTCGAGGGGTTCCATCAGACATGCAGGTTTCCTCGCGATGTTTTCCTTCACCGTTTAGCATGTGATAATCATGGTTTAAAATGAGATTCGCACATGAAATCCAGAAATCTCAGAGGTGCAAGCCTGGATTTGAACCTGCGATTCTCGTTACCGAGGCAAGCGTTCTACCAACTTGGCTATTACTGCTATGGTAAGATCATATTAAGTCATATTATACAGATAAGATTTTACTAGGTTGCCTGGTTGGTAAGTTTCAAAGCATTAACATAAACTTATTGAACCTTATTTGGGTTAGCTAAGTAATGCTTGATGGCCTTAACCTTATTAGTTTCGCAGAACTAATCAAGGTTTTGTGGGTAAGAATATTTTCAAACGGACGTTCAACTGTACTTTTAACTTGTGTGGTTCAACGGTAGAAGTTTATAGCCAAAATAAATCTTCATGATGAAGGTTTTATCTCAAAAGTGCTATTCAATTGTTGCCTACCCTTGTTGATTTTATGTAAGAAAATTGTTGGCACTGTAAAGCCAAGCCCGGCCATCTAATATGCATACGTGGGCGTTTCTGTTTAACTTAACAATATAAATCTCAGCTACTGGCCTTAATCCCGACCACTGTATCAGTTCTGGGCATCTTCCATTTGCATAATAAAGGGATAGGACACGGGCACCTATCAACAAACAAACATTTTCTATGCACGATCAAATTTGAGCCGCAACCATAATCGAGATCCCCTGAAAATCAGCAAAGTTCATAACATTATGTAAGTGTTTTAGTATGTTGCGGCATTGCTGGTCGTATTTATTAACTAGTTTAGCAAATTTCGGGTTAATTTAAACCAAGTTTAATGAAGACGAGCTGCAGTTTTGTAGTTAGTTCTCGCTGTTGTCTTTCGCGTGCCGACTACGAAAGTTCTAATTAATGTGTTAATTTATTTTTATAATAAACTTGCTGAATACGAGTTTCTGCATTTAAAAATATGGGAACTTTTCATTTAAAGGTTTTTATGAATGTGACTTAATCTAGACCTGGAACCAGCAAGTTAAAACTAAAATTATAGGTTATATTTATATCACACATTTATAAAGATATATTAATTATTAAAAAACAGTGATAGCCAAGTTGATAGAACGCTATCCTCGGTAATGAGGATCATCGGTTCAAACTCCGGCTCGCAACCAGGGATTTCTGGATTTCAAGTGCGAATCTTATTTTCAGCCATACTTATCACCTGCAAAGGGTGAAGGAAATCATGGTGACCTGCATGTATGAGAGAACTCCTCGAAAGATATGTCAAGTCCGCCTACCCGTACTATGCCAGCGTATTGGACTATGGCCTAAGCCCCTCGCATGGGTCATTAAAAAGGGCTGGTATTATTATTATCAATTAGTAATATATAGGTTTATGTATTTAAACTTAATTCTAATAATAAAAAATTCGTCGCTAGTGCTGCCGAAGTCCGGCCCGTCGATGCATGGGCTCAAGCGTCGGTACAGGCCGGGCATGAAGCTAAAAGTTGAGTGCATTAGTCGACACTCATTGCCAGCAGCCAACCTCTCGTTCTTCATCAACAATGACGCGGTAAGTGTCCTTTGCAAGAACATTATACATTTTTTTTTATTACATTATAGGCAAGTGTTTGATCTCGATTTCACCTGATGGTAAGTGATGATGAGATCTACGATGGAGCATACTTGCCTAGGTAGGAAGGCGGCAGTAGATCGAGACGCTACATTCACTAGGCACACGCAGCGCAACTGATCTGACCCGCCATCCATGAATGGCAACACCGAACATCATGCCGGAACACGGCTAGGCCGCTTGGCGACATGGCTTTGTTCAGTGGGTGGTGACTAGCCACGGCCGAAGCCTACCACCAGTAACATTACGTAGTTTTATTTCGTAATACAATAACCCTCGTCTCCCCGTTGCTTGAAGTATTGTTTGTTGTATTTGATTGGACGGCCTGATTACCGCAGTTGGTAGTGACTCTGCTTTCTGTGCCGACGGTCCCAGGTTCGAATCCTGGTAGGGCCAAACTTTGTGTAATGGATGAGCACGAATGTCTTTAGTAACTGTATTTATTCAGTCAATACTTGAAGCAGGCCAAGCAGGTAGAATAAATAGTACACGCTTTTGTTTTATTGAACTTATAGTAAGGCGACACTGACGTAATAACTCTAAACACATATAGGTACTTCAAAATATCGGTGCAGACTTGTTTTTATTTACCAGTTGACAGTAAACATATTGCGCATAGGCAGGAGTATGCACTTGGCGATCCCCTTCACAATCCTCTTTCCGCAGCCGGTAGGGATATAACGAGACAGTCTTATAAAACGAAATATCTCCAATATACATTATCTAGACGAATGTTATACTATCGAGGATCTCACTCCGCCCCGTAGCTCAGATGTTACATAATAAGTCGCAAGTGAAAGAATATGTTTCGGAGAACGAATTAAGCTTAACTAAAGGCATAAGGCTAAATGCATACAAGTTTGAGAATTTGAAAAATTTGAGAATCAGAATCAGAATATTTTTTATTCATGTAAGACATTAAGTACAGTACTTATGAATCGTCAAAATTTTCAAAATGCTAAGCTACTACTTAAACAGCCGTTCGGAATGCCGTTCCTATGAAGAAGAACGGGCAAGAAACTCCATGGTTGTTCTATTTAAAAGATCTGTTACATTTCTGACATTGTTATAGAGTGTGAGAACGATGTAGGAAGGGCTAGGCAGACTTTAGCAGCTTGTCAAAAAAATTTAATGCTAACTAAGTATAAAATTACAAGCTAATGGCTACATGGCTCCCATATCACAGATTACTTCTACTAATACAGTTACATCCTTGAATAAATTCCAAATTCGACCTGCAGTCGCGAAAATGTTCAATAAAACACAGAGAACTGGGTCAGCTGAGTCGAACGAAATACCGGGGTCCTTTATCTCTCTATTTCTAACACTGAACACGGCTACTGTTCTTTATCCGGTAACTTTTAACTACACTTTTAGACAACGATATTACTAGAAAGACGTCTTTCAACTTGTTCTGGGACTGCTGGACTGGGTACTCTAAAAGAATCACGTTTCAATACAGCCTCGCGGAAAAGTCTGAACATAATTTTTACATTATTCAAATCTATACATATAAATAAAATTGGAGTGTCTGTTTGTAATATTAAAATAACAGCTTTTTACTAAGTGCATTTGGATGTATACACGTTACCTATACCGAAACAACATTTTTTACAATTTTTGCCTGTCTGTCTGTCTGTCCGTCTGTCTGTCTGTTTGTTCCGGCTAATCTCTGAAATAGCTGGACCAATTTTGACGGGACTTTCACTGGTAGATAGCTGATGTAACAAGGAGTAACTTAGGCTACTTTTATTTTAGAAAAAAAATAGGATCTCACGAAAAAAAATTAAAACCAATGTTGCAGCGTTGCGCCTGATTAAGTTTGATAGCAACAACCTGAAATGCGTCCCGCGGGCTCAGAACGCGCGAGCAGGCTGTTGCCAACGGTTGTGTCTTTGTTAAATACCACGCGAACGAAGTCGCGGGTAACAGCTAGTTCAATATAAATGATATTTAGTGCGTCCAAAGGGCTTTCTATGGGAAATAAATTGTGGATAGAAGGCTAACGTGTATGTACATTTAGCCTACAAAGCATCTACAGTTTAATTTAACCCTTGCATATTGAGCAATGTGTGAAGTCACACTTAGACACTTAAAAAAAAAGTGTTTACCTAAATTTCTTCTTAGTTTACCTTTTTTTTTTTTTTTTTTTTTTTTTTTTGTTGACGGGGGGGAAATCTTCTATAGATACCCGGCCTCTGTGTGGGAGAGGGCCGGGTTATGTGGGATTCACCACTAAAACCCCCCCGGTGGCCGCCTTCGACACATGTTGGAGGGGCTCCGGGATCTCCAAACGGAACGCACCGGTGCCCCTCTTGTGCCTCGCCCCCTTATGGGGGCCCGTCTCGGGGAGCAGATGTTTGCTCCCCCTGCGCCCTCGCTGCGCACGGCGGCGGGGAGCCACGCCCGCCGCCGTCCTCCTCAGGAGTCGTCATCGTCACCGGACGTCCGGGGCCCACACCCCAGTCGTCCTCGACCCCGAGGGTAGCCCGTTATTTAAGGCCCTGGGCATCAGGGCCGGTTCTTAGTTTACCTATACTCACAGCGCAATGTTCGTATTGTAGATAACAAATATTATCAGACAATTGCTATAGCAACTGTTTTATCTAACAAATACCTTATTTAACTATAGATTACGCCGCTGTGCGGGAATAATACAGACCTAAACACACAAACTAAATAAAAAGTTAACAAGCAAGTATAATAATGTTGTAGCCCTAATTAAATTAAATTAAACTCTTAACCTGGAGCGAATTAAATTCGGAATATTAAGAGAATGAAGGTACCTAGCGAACTTTATTTGAATTCAGGATTATAAGTGAAATATTTAGGTTAGCTAGATAAATAATCGCGTAAACTCAAATGAGATTTTTAAGTACGTAATTTGTAGATTAAACTGTCGAAAGTCGTGTGAAGTCCGCCAACCCGCACTGGGTCAGTGTGGTGGACTATGCCTTAAATCCTCCTCATATTGAGAAAGAGCGTGCCCGGAATAACGGCAATAGGCTCACCCCTTATTACATTGGGACCAAAATACCATTATCGAAATATGGGTGCACAGCAATGCACCTCGGCCTACCCTTTGTGGATTATAGACGTAATGGTGTATTATTATTATTATTGTAGACGGATTCTTATATTTTTTTTAAACAGTAATAAACTACAGGGATTTTTTTTCGCAAAACAACATAATTTTGTGGGGAACAACATTTATTTTTTAAATCGAGATATTAAAAATTCTTACTTCACATAATGATTACAATAGCACTTAAAAGCGTGAGTTAAAAGGTTAGTATATCTATTCTGAATCACACAGCATTAAGAAACTTATTCTAATATAGAAAAGCACGAAACACAGCTCTCATTTACACAAAATTACATTGTAAACATATAACCTGTGGGTCACTGGGGAGGCCTGGGTCTGGTAAGAATGCAATATTAATTACACCAACCACGATTACCATGACGAAGTAATTGAAAGAGAAATACAACTATGTAAAAAACTGGATGAATACTAACTAACTACTTTGACCTCGGCACTAAAAGTAAAAGCGAATGTTGTAGAATTACGTCTATAAAAGCGCACAAACAAAATCCCGAGTTAATAATAATATAAATAAATTTATGTTCTATCAATCTCCATCAATGACAGATAAATTACTTTGTCAATTTCAAAACGTAGAAGCCTGCACAGAAATTTAGTTTTTCAATGCTACAACTGACAGTATAAATTTAATTTGACGTAAATCCAATATTATAAAAATGCCAAGCGCACTTTGGTTAGGTTTTCGAATGTCATTGAGTCGTCTGAATACGAACGATTGCGTTATATGCAAATAATTTGTATCCAAGTGTTGCCAGTACTTTGTACTTACTTTTAACGTAATTATGCATGCAAGGCCATTTATAGCATGACCATACACCCAACATTACCTACCTTTTTTTTTTGTGGAGAATTCCTCATATACTTTCTTGGATACCTGTAAGCCCCGAGGGAGGCTAAATCTAACCCTATCCTAGGTAGGTACGTACTTATTTTTCATCGACAACGTATCAGTTCGCTATTATGTAAATAATACTGTTATTATAAGAAACACTATTATAATAAATAATCTAATTACTTATATTACAGTTATTTTTCACTTAATATAACTGAAACTAAATCAGGTCCCGACATCACTTACTCAAGTCGTTCTCAATCTGTTCAACCGTCTTACCCTTAGTCTCAGGCAAAAACAAAATACAAACGACCACTCCAATCAGGTTCTGGATGGCGTAGTAATAGAATGTGGAATACAAGCCGAGTGCTTCAGCCATCGGAGTGAATGTAAACAGATGAACGAACGATATGAACCACCCGTGGGTGACGAGATAGCCCATAACGGTGGCGCGGATCTGAAAGAGAAATTACCGTATTAGTTAAAATGATGTGATTTGCATTCAATATTTGCACAAACAAATTTATTTATAACTAGCGAGTTCCCAAAATACCACAGAACTTCGTGGTCGTGCCCAATCAAATCAATGGTATAGCAATGCATACGGGACGAAAACAGAAACATTAACTTTTATATATATTTTATAGAGCTAGTTTTCTATATTTACATAGAAAACTAGCTCTATACGCGACGCGTGGGCTTTGGCTGACTACCCCGGGAAACTGTTTCAATTGTCAGGATAAAATGTAGCGCTTATGTTTACTAGGTATATAAGCGATTTCATACCAAGGTTCATTAAAATCCGCCCAATGGAATTTGAGATGCAGTTTTTTCACTTATTTGCGGAATCGCGTCCGTTTAACGTTTATGTTGACGTGGTTCATTAAAATCCGTACAGTAGTCCAGTAATTTTAATGTCCCACTGTTGGGCACGGGCTTCCCCTCAATGTGAGGGGGTTTAGGCCATATTCCACCACGCTGGCCCACGGGTTGGCGGACTTCACACGTCTTTCGAGGGGTTCTCTCAGACATGCTTGAAACAGACGGATAGACCAACGAAAATTCCAAAAAAGGCCGAATACTTTTGGCGCGATGCGATTGTTTCTCAATAATATCACATACAGATGCTAAGTTATGTTCTTATCAATGTATACATTCAAAAAGTTATTATAAGTTTTACGATCACAGTTGAACATTTCAAACGTTCATTTGCAAACTTTTCACATCTGAAAGTTATAGGCGAATAATTTAAAATACCTATGTAGATACCAATATGCATTTCACGTACAAAGTTTTAAAAAGACCTCTAACTCTACTACAAAGGATCAAAGTAAATCTTCATGAGACGTAACTAAGAAGCAATTATCTAAGCATAAAGTTTAGGTTTTATTAATATAAACTTTGGTTAGTTATTTTTTAATCATTTTCAAATCAAACGTGGCTGTACTAAATTTTATGTTTTCGTATTGATTTCTTATATTTACGCAAATACTACACATTGAAATGAAACTAATCTTACGGATTTTATCGTTTTTATTATGCATTACCGACGTATTGGCTGCTTTACAGCAACCATGGTCACGGGAGGACCATTCCATTCCGTTTATATTTTCAGTCATAAATTTATGATAACTAATAATATGTAGTTTCAAAACTAACTCTAGATATTTATTATTAATCACGCAATTTATTAAGTAAGTTTCCAATTGCAAAATGTGACAACAGATAAATTTTGTCAATCTTCTTTAACGGAAAATAAATTGCAATTTGTCAACATCAAATAGAAAAGTTCATAATAGTGATCTAGATCAAGATAAAAGTTTTTCGATGCTTCAATTGATAGGACTATAAATTATATTTGAAGTTGACACAAAGTAAAATTTATTTGTTAGCTTTTTTATACCCTTGTTTTATTTTTATTTTGTTTGAAAGTGGTTATATTATTGCAAAATTATTGTAAATCCTTATTTGACAGATTTTCTGTAGGCCATCTGTCAAATTATAGGTTCGATTTATCACATAGTGCAACATGTCCTAAGTAAAATTACTTATTTACAAGTTTAATTATTACTTTTTGTATAGGTAACTATCTGTCCCGGCGAACTTTGTACCGCCTGAATAAATAATCTTTATTATTATTTTTGTGACATTATCCTAGTTTTAATAGTTAATCTGCTATTCTGGACGGAGATAAATTTAAAACATCAAAGATCATAAAAAAGGCCCACCCGGCCTTGAGTTATAAATGGTGTAATTAACACAACTTTGTTTTATATAAATAGATAATAACTTGGCATGGAGTTTTAACTTTGTGTTGGAATAGGATTTAATTTGTTTTCACAACCTTTGAATAAATGAAAATTATCTTTTGGGTACATAGTAACCACATGTGTAACATCTAATCATTTATTCCAGTACAATATTATTATCACTTTATGTTATTTATCAGGTTGTTTAAGTAATTAGAGTACTTACGTAATCAACTTGTTGTTTTAGGAATATTTTTTATCAAATATTAAGATTTTAGATTCTCTATTTGAAATGTTTTTTAATTTAACCAATTTATTGTTGTTTTATTAATTTAAATTGAAATGTATTCATAGTTCGTAATAGCGACATACGCTCCACATACACACACATGTGACTATTGTTGTTCTAAAGGTTTTAAATAAATATCATGTTTTTTTTCAATTATTTTGAACACTTTCTTAAGATTTTTTTTTTAATGAAATGTCTGCCAGAACTATGCCAAAACCAAATAGGCGTGATATACTGTACTTACTTGGAAATTAAACATCTCAGCCATGATGACATATGGCATAGACGATATGCCGCCAGCGTAGGCACCCTCGTACAACAACGTGGACACGACTGCCACCCATCCAGGGACTGCGACCCCTCTCTGTTGCAGTAGCATCGATGTTGCCAGGGAAGATAACGATAGTGCGGCCAGGCAGCATACTGCGATCAGGAGTGACTATAAATAATAATAAAAAAAAATAATGGCCGTGACTACGGCGAACGCGCTAGTTCCCGAGTCTGGTATATGATATATGTAGCCGGCGGCGTGTAGGCTGACAGCCACACACAGCTAAATTATAAGTGATTGTAGAGTAAGGTTGTACTCTAGATCAATATGCACTTTTGAATAAACAATATGGCAAACGATACCAACAATTCTAGCAATAATTTGAAACGTATACAAAATCTTCGAAGAAAGGATAATTTGGTCTTCTTTCTTTCAGATGTTTTGCGACTATTCTTTGTTAATTATATTTTCTATTATTTTTAATTAGACCTCCGGTTCAGTACATAAGACCTACAGTTAAATAAGTAATGAATGTCACTCGCTACAAAGAAAAACATAGTGGCAGAAAATATTAATTAAAAATGTTAAAATTAAAATCTAGAAATCAAATCTAAAGAAATTGGATTCTATTAATAGAATAGTAAAATTGCATTTTTAATAGCCAGTAGACCAGTTAATCTTGTTAACTCCGCTGATCCAGAATTATAGAAAAATAAATCGGCCTTCGTTTGGGCATGCTGATTTTTAAAAATTAAGTTCTTCATATTACGGATCGGGATAGTTTAATTTTGCAAAGATATTTACCAGCGTGGCTTATTCTGAAGATATATATATGTATTTGCTTTTACGTAGATACGTAAAGTAATAATAACTGTTTTCAAATATCTATTTGAAGTTTTCAAATTTATGGGAAAACTTTACTTTACATTTTAAAAAACAAAATATGATCTTTAACTATGTCGTAATTAATTGGAATTTATGTCTGTCTATTATTCAAAACAACTTGATTAATACGGTAGTTTTGTATATTTCATATATCGTAAGTATATTTTATATTGCAAATATTTTTCATATCATCCTTGTGATCCAGGCGTGTGTATATTAAGTGCCCATTTATGTATGATCTTCGCCGGGGTCTCTATAAAAAGTTTAAATGGCATTAGCGACGGCCTTTCCACCCGCCCATTTTGCTGGAAGGGATGGCAGGGTCAGATATAATGATACAGTGTAACAATAAATTGGGTTGAAAAAATGAATAACATTTTCATGAGTTTACTCTAAGCTTTGGGGTAATATTCATAGCTATATTAATAAATGGCAGACTGGCAATAAAATTGGAGGTATCTCAAAAAGAACTGAGCGAATTTAAATGAAACTTTAGCATGGTGACAGATTTTAACTGAAATGGATATTGTCGCGGATAGCCAAATAAACTGTTAGTAACAGATAATCATATACAGAGTTAATATATAGGCTTACATATAGACGAAGTGTGGCGAATAATATATTGAAGTACAAAAATCTTAGCCAATTTATGTAGTAAACATGAATTTGCTAGTACATAAGGTCGTAATTCGCGCGTACTACGCAAGTATATAGGTATAATTCGTTTAGTACCCCGGAAAAAAATAACTCCACGCGTACGAAATCGTAAGTCCTACAGCGGTTCTTCAATTAATTGCATTATATAATTAATGATCGAGCTTTCCGTACAAGAAGATGAAATGTAAATCCTTACCGACATATTCGTATGTTTCGGGTAAGACTATCAATCCAGGGCTCCTCTTTCCCTTTAGGAAATGCAAATCGATGGATATTTTTTTTTCTCAAATGAATGTCTAATTTTCTTGTTTACGTAAAATTTGGAATATTTTGTTTATGATGAAAAACACATGGTAGTAAATGAAAATTATACCCTGATTTTCATAAAACTTAAAGGAAGGTTACGACCTAAACAGCCTGAATTTATCAAAAGGATAGACAGGAAAACCTTTTTGATCTGGTTGTTGGTTTTTTTTTAAATACTTTAATCTTGAACCTCTATGGTTATAAAACGAAAAAAAATATGATTAGTAAAATTCACACTTTCTTAAAAAATCCAATATTGTATGTAATGTTATTTTTGAAATGCCTCTATATTGTCCTATACTTTCATAATGACAACCGATGTCGTAGCAAACAATAACATAGTACTACATAGTACTCTCAGAGTAACTTTAAATTAAACGTCAAAAATAGTTGACATGGATGTGACGTCACGCGTTGTAATATATAACGTTTGCGTTTACTTGCAAGGTTTATTTATTTCATAATAAATGTATTATAAGCAATGATAGCCAAGTTGGTAGAATACTTGCCTCGGTAACGAGGATTGCAGGTTCAAACCCTTTCATGTGCGAATCTCATTTTCAACCATGATTATCACTTATTAAACGGTGAAGGAAAACATCGTGGCTACCTGCATGTCTGAGAGAACCCCTCGAAAGATCGCACTAGGCCAGCATGGTGGACTATGACCTTATCCCCCCTCGCATTGAGGGGAGGCCCGTGCCCAGCTGTGGGACATTAATAACGAGCTGGAATTATTATATTATTATATATATTGTTTTATAAAATAAACATAATTTCTAATCATAGCAAAAAAAAAGTTTTGATAGTGTGTCCACCCCTAATAGATGTTTTTTGATGAATATTACATACCCTTCTTCCTATCTTCTCGACGCAACTCATAGAGATTAAAGATGCCCCGATCATGACTATGGGGATGGCTAGCGTCTGCAACTCTGGTCTGAACGTGACGCCGGATGACGCAAAAATATAGCCCGCGTACGTCAGAATGGCAAAGTTGCCATTATTCATTTGCAGTGTCACCAGTATTAAGATTAGAATACATCCGCGCCGCCACGACTTATTTTTCACTGTAAGTAAAATTACACTGCTGTTAAGAGTCTGAATGTACCTTTTTAGGTGATGTTTATCGATCGATGAACCGATGTAACATTGAACTGTTAATCACACAAATGATAAGTGTTAAGACGCAATTAAAAACAATAAAAATCTTAAAACCCTTCGTTTTTAACACCAGTCAGATTCAACTAAAAATCTAAAAGTAATTTTAAAATTATTGTCTGTATATGTTTTTTCAAATTTGACGCAAGAACAATTAGACCGATTCAGTCGCGGTTTTCGCTATTGGGTATCTGATAGTGAAACTTAAAAGGAAGCGTATATATTTTATCACCAGGCTGTTACTATTACTAATAGTATCTGTTAAGCAATTGATAGTTGCAAAGGAGAGCCACGGGCCAAAGCAAGTACCTATTATAATGTTTATACTAACGAATATTGATAAATGAGATTTGAGGTAATGAACGAAAGTGTTCTTCTTCATTCTTCATCGTTTCTAATTCTGTTTGTAGAGATTTGTTGTCCACATCCAATCCTCTTAGCAACGAAAGTGTAGATGCGGCTTCCTGAAATAGGTACACACAAGACTCAAGATCTGTTTTACAAGGTGATAAACCCTATTCACATTATTGGACAGAATTTGTCAATTTGTATAGAAACAGGCCCTATAATTATTTCGTATAGTAGCTCTTGTAGATACGCGAAAGAATTACATATAAGTAATTTTATTTATTACATCTATATATGTATAAATCCTGCGCAATGTATTAATAATGCGCAAGATCCATATATTTTTGGATTTATCGTCACATTAAGCGACTGAACGTTGCAATACATGAATATTAAAACGAACAAAAAATGTTTACTTACATCTATTTTTCCTTTCTTTACTAAATAGGCAGGTGACTCGGGTGCTTTAATCATGAGGAGAGCAGTCGCGACAGGCAGCCATACAACGATCCACAAAACTGTATAGTAGCCAAGATAGGCACCCAATAAATAAATAAAGAATATTCCCATAGTTTGGGAGAGGGTGATGATACACCCAAGGATCCCGCGGATGCTGTCCTGACTTATCTCCCTTATGTACATCGGGATGATGTTATAAGCACCGCCAGCTGCTAAGCCGCAACATAGTCTGCCTATTATAAGGCCTATAGTGTTAGCGGACGCCAATTTTATGGTCCAGCATAGCTGAAACAAATTAACATAAAATCTTGATCAGAATTATGCAATTTATTATTGAATTTATTTGGGGTCCCGTCACACGAGATAGATAGATTCTCGACTAACATCTTAGAGGAGTTCGGTGTTACTGGCTTCTTTAATTATTGATCAAACTTGTTTGGTTTACAATTGGAAAAGTTGACAAGCCGAGGGTCAGTGGTGGGTTCCTCTTCCCCCATTAGATTATTGATCAGAAAATCTGTGCTATTGTCGTTGACTGTGTTTTGTTGCTGTGTGCAAAATGTTAGTTTTATATTATTTGCTAATAGCTTTTTCCAGCGGCTCCACCCGCGGTACCTCGATAAACGCACCTATAACCTATAAAAAGTAGCCTATGTGCTATTCCAGACTAGAAACTATCTCTGTGCCAAATTTCATCCAGATCCGTTCAGCGGTTCTGGCGGGATTGAGTTACAAACATCCATCCATCCATCCAAACATTCATATTTATAATATTAGTGGGATATATCTAAAGCTATCTTACCGATTGCAACAAAGCAATCAATATCACTCCAATCTTCCTCCCACACTTGTCAACGATGAAAGAAAACGATGTTACGCTAAACATAGCCGATATGCTTTGTACACTAGCGATCCAGGATACCTCGTAGTCTGTCAACGGGTACCCTGTGGGAGAATCTTCGGATTGAAGAATTTTCGACATGGGCATCATCCACCCGGCTTGTAAGCCGTATGTTAGTAATGTCATTGCAGCTGAAAGAAAAGATTTTTTTGATTAAGCTGCAAATGTTAGAGGACAGACTAGTTTCATGTTTTCAGAGGTTAAAACAATTTAGTTTACCAGTTTCGTAGTTAAATATTAAAAGCACAGAACAATAATGAACCTCGATAACACCGCTTCGAAATATTTTTGAATTGCTTTATTTTAAAATATTTGGGGAGGTGATTTTCTCCTCCCCAAACCTAAATTAAATCAAATACGCGAAATAATGCAATACATATGTATTTTATAAGCGCAGAGGTATTTAGCTCCCGTCACTGTTATATATCCCAGTAAGCCAATATACACACAGTGGGCGGGCATCAACGAATACGTGGAGTGATGGAGTACCTCACTTCGCCTTAGTGATTCTCGACAGTACGTCTGGATTTTCCTGTTTTGGAACTATGAGCAAAGCCCTCACCAATTGTCCAACCAAATGTCCGTGTTGGGAAAGTGGGAACACGATTGGCCAATTTGAATAAAGAATCATATTTACCTAAGCTTGCTACCATCCATTGTACATGAGTGTGCCCTTGATTCATCCTAGGTTCTTTTAATGCTGCCATTTTTTTTTTATTCACCACTTAAATCATTTGATATTCAGAGAAAATATATTTTACCAATCTTCTAAGATCATTTTACTGAAATTCGTGTATTGCACACAACGTTCTACTGACTGACGATGTTTTAGATACCGCATCTATTATATCGCTAGATAGTTGAGAGCTATGTGCAAACAAATTAAGTCTTTATGTGAACATTTAATACGGTAGTATTTGTGTATAGCTTTAGGTATTATGATATAAATGTTCTGTAATAGGCATGTAGACTGTTGAAATACGAACGAAGTGTGGATAAAATAAAGGTTCAGGAGCTGATTGCCAGCCCTTACTATGGAGCAGCACTTAGAAAAAAACAATATTGTTTGACACAAAACAATAAGTAGGCAGACCCATTACGTCATAGTTTCACTTTGTAGAGCTAGTGTAGGTGCAGTGATCAGATTTTCAACCATTAATATTTATATTACCGAGTTGGGCTCACGTAGATTTGTAATTACACTCACGTAGTTTTGTAATTTTAATGTACGGAACCCTTATAAAGAAAGAATAGAAATATTATTATTATTATTTCTGAGCAAACATGATCTCAACGACCGAGCTTTGATCGCTATCGTAAAATATAATTGGTTGAGTAAAAATATACTCCATATTGTTGGAATATTTTCAGATCGCAAACTGTGCATGAACAAAAATAGTGAGGGTGTATGTTACAGATAAAATATGTTTGTATTATGAATATTTGAGGCACCGAGCTCTGCACTAGCTTTAGCTCTAGTAGTTTAGGCCCAAAAAACGTCCACATTAAAAGGTAGTTCAGAAGTTCAAAAGCCAACTTTCTAAGCAAACTTTCATTGTTTATTTACTTAAGTAAATATTTATATATATGTTGACAATTTTAATTGTTGGTATTGCCAAAATATGATTAGAAGATTCAGGAGAATCAACAACCTCTGCTTGCTGTCGACAATAGAAGTTTCGCAATATGAAATTTAAGTTTTAATTTTAAGCAATACGATTCATTGCCTCTTTCATTAGTCCCCGATCCATTATTGACATCACATGGGGTAAGGTTAGGTTTAGGTTCAAACCATGGCACATATATATTACATGCTAACATTTCATACATCTAACCAAAAAAAATCTCGGAATTGTTTAAATTTGTATTGTTATTTTGTGGTTATAAAATAACTACTGAGATATTTCAAAAGTTTTCATATATTTAAATGACTTTGTATTAAACATAAAACAAGAAGGTAAAATATGAAACCTATTTAATTAAATGGAATCTGATAGACTATATAGGGCTAATTAGTTTTCCTAGATTTATAACATTAATATCGAAGTAAAATATTCTAACTTTATGACTGAAGGAAACTAGGTCGCAAGCTGAATAAATTCTTACCCCCAAAGTTATAGAATGTTTTCGTCCTGTTACAATGACATTACAAATCCATTTTCTTCTTGTTATTAATTATGAATACCTTTCAATTTCTACGACTAATAATAATTATAGCTCAAGTTTCACGGCTGTATCTACAATCACATATCAAAAATCAATCCATTAAAACCATGAGTATGTACCTATTGTAAAAGAGAAAATAATAACGGCCCATTAAATTATAAGTATAGGCTCGCCTTGTTGACCTTTACATAATCTGACAATGAATACACCTATAATTCTTCGTATTATCCCGAAAAAGGTGATTTTTGATGTCAACCGCCGTTCTTTTGGCCGCTTGATATTCGGAATGCGCACTTTTAGCCTTTTTTATTGTCCTTACGTGATAGATGGTGCTCCTATCTTTGGACACATTTTGTACACGCCGCGCCATCAACGATTATTTTTGTAATGGGTCTCGTTTAGGAGTTTTGTTCGCATTGCTTTCCGATTGAGAGCTTTGGAGTGGAAAGAATTAATGTGTGTGTGTTTTTTGTTCGTGTACTACAGGGCCCCAAGTTTGCTGACACAATCGATTCATAATCAAACAGCAAACGCATAGTAACTGTCACTTTTGACAGATATCCCATACAATATCTGTCAAAAGTGACAGTTACTATGCGGTTGCTATTCGATTATGAATCGATTGTGTTAGAAGACTTGGGGCCCTGCAGTGTGGTCAGCCATGGAATTGTACCGTTACCCTTACAACCTGTATTATTTTCTACAAACACTGTGAACCGATCATATATTTATAATGTTTCATGAATAAATAACGAGCTGTAGTAGCTGGTTGTGGGAACAAAATGCTATTTTATTATTCAGTATCTTATTTGCCGAAATATGTGAACCTCTGAGGACAATTTTTCTCAAGGGGTTACTTTGATTAAGGGGGTTACACTTCTATGTATACTAGGTATTTTTCCAATTTCTAAAAGGTACCTACCCTAATTCGAACCTACTACCTACATGCTTTAACATGCATTAACATGCAAAACTTATAAAAAAACTGTTGTTATTATTGTGACGAGTCACCACGCCGTAGAATTTACTAGCCATCTATATAAGTAGTAGTATAGTCAAAGACGTTAAAAGCACAATAACTTCACTAAAAGAGGGAGATTTTGTGTACAATTATTTTTTAACTATTACATGGGTTACTTATTGGTGGACGCAGTGTTGCCTTGTCTACGCTATAGTCAGTTTGTTTCGATGATTGCTTTTAGAAATAATATAATTAAAAGCCGAGAAATTAATAAGGTAACGTATTCGGGGTTAAACATGCCATCTCTTCAGAACTTAAAATACGTTTAATACATTATTTAATTTATATCCGATCTTCGTCAGAAAATTGCATCGAACCATAGATATAATTATTTCACTTTTAAAAGATTGTAATTAATTCATTAATGCTATTTTTTTTTGTATCGTGATGATGATTTCTGTATCGTAATCCAGAATGATGGTCTGAAAGACGCCTGTGGATAGCAAAAAACTATGGTACCTACAAAATAGGTACCTACATTTATTGGTTTTACTAAACCACTCAGCCGGAAACTCGGAAGTCTACCTCGCCGGTGCCAGGCTCCTTATCTGCCCTGTCACGCGATCCCTGAATTAACACGTCGTAATGTTACGCTATATTCCGTCAGATAAGTTCGTTTCGTTGTCTTGGAACCATGAAAATGTTTGTTGCATTTCGGTCTGTAATTGGAGTTGTTGCGAAGGCTGATGGACTTTGTAGTTAGTTTTTACCTGTGTGCATAAACAGTAAAAATAAATCGGGTTGAATTTTTCTGCGTCAATATGATGTTCGCAATACTCTGGATATATTATTTCTTCTTCTGAGAATAGCCTACCTACTTACAAATAATTCAATAGTTACACATTCGAAACCTTGACATATTTAAGATATATACATACTATTTTGTTAGACCTTATAGATGTTTCCAACAAAATAATATAATTTGTAAGCCAAAGTATGGATTCAAATAGATAATTTAGAAAACAATTTTATTTACCTCAAACTATTTTGGGATGAGGCAGCGCCTACACCAAGTCGACTCAAAAAATTAGGCACCGAATAAACTCTTATATTAGACATTCAGCGTTAGTTTCACCCTTCAAAGTAAAGCTTAGTTTCAAATTTAACGTAATACTATTGGCAAACTTAAACCCTTTGGTCTAGTTCGATATATTGTATGACGGCCTGATTAGCGCAGTGGTAGTGACTGCTTTCTGCGCCGGGGGTCCCGGGTTCGAATCCTGGTAGGGACAAGCTTTGTGTGATATGCACAAATGTTTGTACCCGAGTAATGGTTGTTTAATATGTATATAAGTATTATATACTGAGTTTGCCCTCAGTTCATTGTACGGTACCCATAACACAAGCGTTGCTTAATGTGGGACCGTATAGTTCAGGACTTTCCAACCGGTGGGGCGTGCCCCCCCCGGGGGGGGGGGGCGTAGAGAGATCTTAGGGTGGGCATGAAGTGCATAATTTGATAATAGCTCTGTCAAAACAGAACCTGATATCGAACAACTGGTTCAAAAAATGCAGGTGCAAATATCCCATTAATAAATAATAAATCGTGTGAAATAAATATCGTAAAAATAATTTGTGTATTATATTGAAGCAATGAAGAAAAATATAGGGGGGGGGGTATTTTTTTTTCAAAATCTGGGGGGGGGACACCATGCAAAAAAGGTTGGGAAACCCTGGTATAGTTGTTGTGTTCGTATGGCGATATTTATTTAAATTTATTGTATGTACAGGCGCTGAGTCAGCATGTTCTACACCGAGTGGACGGCGAGATGGTGGGCGGGCCGATGACCGCGTACAGCACGATACAGTTCGTTGTCCAGAAACATCACTTCGTTAGAGGGAAAATTAAGGTGAGTGTTTATTGAAAAAGCTTTTCCCTCGACTTTGGATATTTACTAAAATCCTCGCTCAGGGCTTGCTTACGTCACCAAAAACGTAGGAGTGGTCGTAGTCAGTCTTTTTTTTAAGACTTAATTTAAAACTAACTAGCGCAAATTGCGGCTCCGTTTGCGTATTGAAAAAGCTTAAATGTTTTGAAATAAAACTAATCTTACGGATTTTATCGCGTTTATTATTAGTCTCGGGAGGACTGAGGTGGTTGACGTCCTAGTGTAGTGTCGGGAACGTAAAAAAGGCGAATAATAAACGTGATAAAATCCGTAAGTTTAGTTTTATTTCAATGTGTAGTATTCGCGTAAATATAAGAAATCTATACGCTTAAATGTTATTTTACGGGGAAGAAAGTCATCGCGATGAAACCTGCATATCTAAGAGGATCCCCTGAAAGACATGTGAAGTCCGCCAACCGGCATAGGGTGGCGTGGTGGACTATGGCCTAATCCCCCTCGCAGTAACAAGAGGCCAGTGCCCAACAGCGAGATATTTATAAGGGCTAATGTATTAAAGCCCGCTTGACTTTTTGGGTGATGATTAGTAAAACTTACAAACTTGTAGTGTAGGTAGTCTAACAATTTTGCCATTAACACATCACTAGTAGTTCCGTTAGCCCTCGTTAATAGTTGTTAGTTGAAACCGTCAAACCGGCCGAATTGTGTTAAGCCCGTATGAGGATGTAGCCACGAACCCCAACTCATTCACTAATGGAATGCTGAATGCAACTCGAAACATCGATCTCTCGATTCGCTACCCCCTCGCTATATATAACCTTGGTTGACAAAGACCATTACTTAAATAAACACTGTACGTGGAGTAACGTATAATATTACAAGGAAAATACTAGTTCTTTGTGGCCTTATAGCCTATCTGTTGGCTAATAAAAATAACCAAATTGCCTTTTTCTGTCAGTCATCTACTTTGCAAGATAAAGCTCTAAAATATTTATGCAACTCAGTCTAATGTAATCGTAATTGAGAAAACATGTTGTCACTCTCATACTTACTTATGATATCGCATGTGTTGAGAGATAGATGTCGCTTGCAGTACAATAACGAGGTAGAAAATGTATGTTTTAAATATGGAGTTTCCTAAAGCTTTAATAGAATTACATTTGATTATATTTCATTACAGCTATAAAAAATGGGTTGCCCAAGGAAATATAACTGTAATAACTATTGCATAAGACTCTTCGCGTTATGAAATACTAGTTGCGCCCGGCGGTGTTACCCGCGAAAAAAGTATGAAAAATTAAAACATCTATCCCACGGGAACCATACATTTTACCGGGATAAAAAGTAGCCTATGTGCTATTCCAGACTATAATCTATCTCTGTGCCAAATTTCATCCAGATCCGTGCAGCCGTTCTGGCGTGAAAGAGTAACAAACATCCATCCATCCATCCATCCAAACTTTCACATTTATAATATTAGTATAGATAGTATAGATAAATCCGTTGGACGGGTGCTGAATTTTTAAATCATCAAGTTTAAAGTAGGTAGTTTCCTTTTATGATTTGCTTTGGATCGAATATTTATTCCTTATATGTATATAGAGCAGGAATGCAGTGGCACTATGTTGCGTAGTATTATTCTTTAACACAGTACAAACATAACACAGTAAATTAAATCCAAAATATTTTTTTGCAGCTTAAACATTGATACGGCTTAGCACGTTCACGAAAACGTAATCTCGATGTTTTCTTTAGCATGACATGAATGTCACGTAATTATCTGACACTCACTAATGAACATTATATGCAGTACTCGTATTTCACTACATAATTATTTTAATGTCTACGTCTATCCGCTATTCAAACTAGTATGTTAAAAAAAATCATTTTTTTTGTTCTAGATATTTTTTTGGAATATTGTAGCCATCTTAATTTTCTTAAGGGGGAAGCCCAGGGTCAGGGCGCGAAATTCAAAATGTCAATGGTTTTTATTTTTTTACGAAAAATTTGGACATCTTTACGATGTAATTCACATCGTAAAGATGTCCAAATTTCTCGTAAAAAAATAAAAACCATTGACATTTTGAATTTCGCGCCCTGACCCTGAGTTTCCACCTTAACTCAAAGATAGTAATCGATGTAACCAAGCGTTATCGAATAAATATACATATCGAAATAGCGCAGATTTTGACGTTATCGGAACGGAACGGAAACCTCCGAATTCCCTCAGTTACCGTCTTAAGGAGTGTAGAAAGGGCCCGAGGGTGGGTTCCCTTTTGATACAATAAGGCAGCAAATATTCGTTTTAGAGCCTTTGTGAATATATAATCACGTGGTTTTAGTATACAGCCGCGGCGTAATAATTATTTAGGTTTAAGTAACAATGTAATAGGTACTATAGAGACCGTTTACATTGTTAATTTAGCATTTTAGTGGGTATCATTAATTATGTAATATCAAGTACACTACTCACCTGAATTATTTTCTGCTTTTCGTTACAATAGCTCTTACCTACTGAACGAAGACTATAATTAATTTGTAATTTCTTAATGCTGTTACTTTTGTTATTGTTTATTTAATTCTGTTAATTTATTTAATTGTTAATTTTCAAGAATGACTCTAGGTGATAGAGTTTCCCATTAAATATTTATTGTGACCCCGTCGACTCTAACTATACAATGTACTTATGCTACAACCTAATTATATTACTGTAACATTTGTTTACAGATACGATGTACAGCGAGCATATACTCCATATACCTACAAAGCCTTGAGAAGAGCGCCGAGGAGGAGAGGATACGAACCACTCCGGTCAGCTTACCAGAGGTGCACGAAGCCGTCGTGTACTCCATACATCGTTTGCCAGAAACCAGTAAGTTTTTAAGGATTTTCTACTCCGCAAGCGACAGACTAAAAATTTTTTTCGTGCGATGCAATCGCCGTAACTTTGTATGTATAATAAAGTGATGTTATACGTCACAACAACTTACCTACAGACGTATGCCAAACTATCTTGATCTTGAATGTCACGGGGGTCAATGGATGCAATTGCTACACATGACTTTATACTCAACTACTTTGTCTTGCGACGATATTTTTTTATTCTGTGTTAGGTAAATTGACCAATTTATCCATCAGATAGCATACCGAAACTTTACAAATATGTTGTAGAGCTATATTATCCCAATACTATGACGTAATTATTACCGAATTTGCATCATCAATTCACGTAAATCAATGTATATTTTGAGACAGGCGCGAGGGCGTAACGAATTTCAGTGAAATAAAGCATAGCAACGCAATATCACAACGCGGCTGTAACTATTTTGCCACTTGATCACTAATTAACTTGAGTTTCTGTCAACTATCACGTTTGATATTCACCGCCAATTTCGCACGCTCCTTGATAAATTGGGATATAAAACATATCAACTATGCTATGGGTATGATTGGTTATTAATAAACAAACCGAGAAACAACTGAAAACCCATTTAACTAAATAGGTATACTGCGAAATAATTTAGTGGGTTAGATTTTGAGAGGCGATTGAGTCCGAGATCATTTTTGCTTCATTGAACCAACAGATCGAACCAACAGAACCAGAGAAACTTGAAGTACTCGACTCTCATCAAAGTTTTCTTTGATGAGAGTCGAGTATTTCAAGTTTCATTAACATGATACTATTAATCAGGGCTGTATTACCGTGTATTTAATAAATGAGGTGCTATCAACAAAGAGAAGACAATAGCGGTACCGTACATAATAAGTATACTTACCGCGAATTACCGGTATACTCGCAGGGGTTTATTAGTTATTGTTAATACAATTTTCCTTTGTAAAGATAGCGTACCTGAATATATTTTTAATATTACTTAGACGGTATTTTTTAATGATCGGGGCTTCATGCCTATATTCCTAGTTATGAGCTTTGTTCAGGAGGACGCTTGGGGGAGATGCCATGCGAGGCGACTTCAGTTTTTATCTGAGCAATCGGTTGGTCTCTACCTAGAGTTCAGTTTTTAAGGCATCATAGTGGATTGGATGATAAAGCAGCCTGGGACTGATCGCTTAAATATCAATATCTATAATGTTAAAGTGTAGCGTGTGTGCACCTCCCATGGCAACACACTGGAGATTACTTTTATATATTTTTTGTAAAATAATGAATTAAAAAAAAAAAGACAAGCCCGCTGAGTTTCTTGCCGGATCTTCTCAGTTGAGGTCGCGTTCCGATCCGGTTGTAGACTTAAGAAAATAAAATGTAATGACAATTTGTAAGTGCCCCCGTAGGCCTATACGAAATAAATGATTTGACTTTGAATTTGACTACCTTCCTAACTATTTTAACTTAACCAAAAGATAGCTTCGATAAAATGTTGGCATAGTAGATGACAGATACTATGAAAGAAGAGTGAAAAAAAGTGTATGAAAGCAAATCCATATTTTTATAAAAAAAAGAACTCTTCATTTTGACATTCATATCAGCACGTCAAGTGCGAGATTATTCGTAAGCTAACCGTATATTTTATAGTCTACCGTATTTAGATATTTAGTATAGAGAATTGAAACTAAGCGAAAATGAATACTTAACAATTGGGTTTTTATGTGTCCCTTTAGATAATTAATTATCCATTAAATTTAATTACCTATTACTTTTACAATGATTTCTATAAACATGTCTTTTATGTACAAATCTGGCATATGGTGACGCAATTTCTAACAAGTCAAATAATCGTACCCGCATTTTTGTCATACTGAGAAATACATTTGATTTTATATGTTAAATGCTATGAAGCCTCATGAAATTCGAGGAAAAATATATGTGTTATTTGAAGAAAAATACACTGCAGACTCACTTCAGTTATACATTGTGCATTAAACAATGATGGCAATATTTAAAGTCAATGTCAAATCGTTTATTTCGTATAGGCCTACGGGGGCACTTACAAATTGGCATTACATTTTTTTTTCTTAACTCTACAACCGGATCGGAACGCGAACTGAGAAGATCCGGCGAGAAAATCAGCGGGCTTGTCTTTTTTAAATCCATTATTTTTACAGAAATCAATAAAAAAGTAAGCTCCAGTGTGTTGCCATGCGAGGCGCACACACGCTAAACTTTAACATTCTATTTTTTTTATAATTTATACAACCCTATTGTATCACCTACTCATCCATAATCTATGGGATAATTTATCTATGGCATTTTTTTGTGTTGTGTATGTAAATAAAGTTTAGTTGTATCAGATTTGCTTAGCGATGTGCGCTTTTATCTTACATCAGGTAATTTAAAACAAAAAACATAATTTACTAAATTAAATTATCAATATTTAAATACATTTTCTTATATCTTAATTTTTTTTATTATGACCATCAAATATTTTCCACTCAATATGTGATTTATTAATTCAGGTGCAACGTGCAAGAGACCCCTTTGAGGGGTCACTCACACGGTCCGAGCAGCGGTGCTTTCAAAGCCCGTCTCAAGTTTTGTTACTTGACAGGAGCATATTAGATAAGGCACAAAGGGTGAACATCTGAGATCACATTTTCTTTGGAATGCTTTGGACCGCTTTATTTTTAGTTAATATTAGTATATAATAATAAATAATATAATAATACCAGCCCTTTTTAATGTCCCACTGCTGGGCACGGGCCTCCCCTCAATGCGAGGGGGATTAGGCCGTAGTCCACCACGCTGGCCCAGTGCGGGTTAGCGGAAAGATTAGTATAGTCTTTGGATAATCCTCGAGTTAAATCTAATTAATCCAGACTCTAATGAGAGGTCTTGGTCAAGTGTTACACATTAGTCATGGACTCTGCGTATGCTCTACATCTCTACATATCTTGATGCAAAGCATTTCGGGAACTATTGTCTATAAGCCAATTTGTGACAGACTTTATTAGGTTAACCCATCTTGTTAAAGACAGACCACGTGACCGTTTTCCGTAATTAATCCTACAATCGATAGCTCTACGAGCCTCAATATATATAGGAGCGTTCATCATTCCGTACTCCGTTCCGCGATTGTTGAAATGTATGGGATGCTCATCATCATCTGCCGTTTCCGTACGCTTTTAAGCCCAAACATTACAAAGAATGAACATAAAATTCAGATCGTGAACGCAGAACGTATAATGCGGAATGCAGAACACATCATAGAGTGCTCAAGCTCTACACTGTCTTAAAAAAATACTCATAAAACTCATCGAGACACCACGAACTCTCCATCTCCGATGAAATCTGACATTATGATAACGGTGCAGTGTGCAAGTGAAGTTTCTATACAAACTCTACGGGTCACCGGGGGGCCATCAATAGCGTCTAGTGTCACCTCGTGCCTTTTGTGACGCGACAAAGTACGTCGAAGAATGTAGAGGTGCCTTTGCTCTTATACTGGTTCTGCAAAAATTTATATACATTTTACGTATTTATTATACAGGATGTGACATCGAGATGGGTCAATATGGGGACCTACGAAACTTTAAGATATTAAAAAAAAATATATATAGAAATATATTTTTTTGATCTCTATATTCAAAGGAACCATATCGTCGATTTAAGAGATAAGAAAAGCTAAATTAATAGATTACTAATGTTCATATTAAAGAAAAAAATAATAATTCTAGGAGCGAATTCCATTTGAGAACATTGCGTTAATTTGCGTTGCGTTTTGATGACTTGATTGGCTCAGTTGGTAATGAACCT
Source organism: Pheosia tremula (assembly GCA_905333125.1). Taxonomy (NCBI): domain Eukaryota; kingdom Metazoa; phylum Arthropoda; class Insecta; order Lepidoptera; family Notodontidae; genus Pheosia; species Pheosia tremula. The sequence continues at coordinate 2,814,146 of HG995404.1, read as the reverse complement.
ACCTTCAGATCCGAGGGTCCCGAGTTCGAATCCTGGTGGGGATAAACATTGTGTGATGAGCACGAATGTCTGTACCCGAGTCATGGATGTTTAATATCAATATAAGTATTATATACTGGGTTCACCCTCGGTCCACAGTACGGTACCCTTAATACAACCGTTGCTTAGTGTGGGACCGTATAGTTGGTGTGTTCGTCTGGTGATATTATTATTATTATATTATATATAATTCAGTAGCACACTACGAAATATCATACTCGTAATAATTTATGTTTGCAATTTTTTCTTATCTTAACCAGGCACAGATGATCTACAGTCTCCGATTACAACAGATCACAGCCCACATGTTATTGTCACACTTATCATAATTGCACGTTGACATGCTGATGCTCATAATATAATATCTAATTATGCTGTTGTCATTATCTAAACGTCTTAGCGGGCAAAGCAATTTCACAATAATGTAATACCCACTCCGAATTAATTACTTCATCAATCAATTATAGAGCTTAGACTACATTATGATTTGATATGGATCTAGTATTCCTGTATATAGATGAATAATTTTAGTGCCGAGAGTTTAAATAGAGAAGATCGTTCAGTACTCGCATGCGCTCCGGGTTCATAGCAAGCGTTATGTAAACGATATATAAGAAAGAACGCAGAATGCGTAACGCTCCCTTTTGTTTTATGCTCTTAGGTGTAAAAATAATTTATAATAAATACTTACCTATTGACTATCTTTAAATAATAATAAATACTGGCTTACATTTAATAAAGTTAAACCGTGAAGTAGTCAATTTCATACTATTTTTCTAAAAAATATATAAAAAAATACTCGACACGGCCAAAGTGGCTCTATTTTGTTCACGATTGCCAACCTTAAAAATGAAAAAGAAGACCAGTATAATATAAAACATTACCTAATGCTTGATCTACCCGACGACTGTTCGCAAGTACCACGTAGACAACGTCGAAATGTATGAAAAACTTCTATACGAATTTTGAATTCATTCGAGGACGCCATTTTCATTTCATAATGTCACATCCATTATTTTATTTATAATGTGTATTTATTGAATTTAATATTGCTATTAATTACTTGACAATGGCAAAATACCCGCTAAGTTGCGGGTGAGGCCATATTCATATCCATTTTATTTCATCGCATTTCATTTCGTAAAGAAAGAAGAAGAAGAATTCATTCCTGCTTTTTGACACTAGCTTGCTTTGCATTTTTTCCAGTCAGTACCAGTGAAAAATAAAAATAATGTCACAAATATTTCTCAATACAATCCAAGTTCAATATTCAACGCACAAAACATAATAAAGTCGAGTGAATTTTATCCAATAAACGACCAGACTGGTAGCAGAATAGCGTAAATCTTCGAACATTCCATTCGCATGGGTCACGAATGTGTACACGCTTGTACAAACTGCGAATGCTAATATGGGGCGCCCATCGAGTTTAATCTATCTTTACAGCTACAGAAAAATACATATCAGAGGTGTGTCTTAACATGCTTGAAATAGATACCAAATTGCTAAAATTCCTCCATTATAAACAAGTATTACTCAAGTCATCCCTGAAGTGGTAGGTAGAAGTACACCCATATTGCACCAATGGTCTTAAGTCTTTATGTATTGCCCTCATATCAGAAAACCTCTCCCTCAATTCGATAATGTGTTATCTTTAATTCTACACCGTGAAAATCAACTAGTATTGAGAGTACCTACGTAGAGTTCTTAGTATTGATTTCTTATATTTACGTGAATACTACACGTTGAAATAAAACTACTTATTCGGACTTTATCGGGTTTATTTTATGTTTTTACGTTCCCGTCGTCGTTTTGGCTGCTTTACTGCAACTATATGATCCTCCCGTGATCCGTTCGACCTCCCGTGTAAGATTTCTTGATATTACGTACCTACAAATCACTTTCAAAATGTATTTATAGGAACGGTATTAAATTCCGATCGTCATATCTTTACAGATTGATGAAAGGTTACACAACACATTGTTAATAGGACGACATAATAATCTCATCCGCTTTGTGGATTATTTTACGGTCACGTTATTTTGGGATCATTAGTACTCGTGCGATATAGGGACACAATTTATACTTCCATAGGGTGCTTCAGTATATTATTCATCTCATTCATCATATAGGAAGTCGTGATCAGATTCTACGTCGAAATAGACGAAATATGCTTTAATCATTAAATCAACTGACATTATATAAGGCATCTGCCACAATGTGGTAAAGTTCCTATCTAAAGCTTATTTCATAGATTTTTTATGCGCCATCCGTCAAATAAGTTCTAAAGTTAAAATGTATCAACACATGGAGAAATAGGCCATAAAGTAATATTTCACCTTTACGTATCATCCTTTGTTAAATGGAAACAACACGAAAGCCTAGAATTGCTCACAGCTGTGAAATAACAAACGAATTAGGTACCTACCACCTGCGACTATTTTATTCACAAGCATAAATAAAACGGAGGAATAGCGCTAAGCTTAGAATTGCGACAGAGGTACGTACATACCTTAAGTACCGTGAAAACAAAGTTGTCCACACACGAGGGAGACACATCGAAAAATAAAAAAAGATTATTGTCTATCGCTGCACTGCGGCAAGACAATAAAGGCGTATGTTTAAAAAAGAATAACACCATGGAGTAGACAATAGATACCACTTTTTCTTTGATCGAATACAAAACGATGTACCGAATCATCTTTTGTTCATTTTCTTCAGTCCATTGATTCAATTATAACAAACATAAACATCAAGCCCTTTATGGTTGTTTTAAACAATATACTTAATGTGTGTTAAAATATAACTATACACATTTACCCATAAATTTAAAGAAATTTACAATGGCTTTATAAAGCGTTCTTTAGAAGGAAAGTGACGTCACGCGGTTAAATTACTAGAACCTGCATATAAATAGCCCAACAACTAACTGCTTTAACATTGCCTAGAACGAATGCGAGCGCCAATTTAGTATGTATAAGCACGCACGTTTACTACTGCGGAACACGCGACACTTTGAAGATTTATGTATACAAACTTTGTGATTTAAAGTGGTACTTCCAATTATTATTTAGGGAAGCTTTAAGCAGCTGAAGGATTTATAGCAGAGTTTGAATGTCGAGATTTCTTTTTATTGTGCGTTTTAGCGTTCGATCCACGCGTTTGAAGGCGACCATTTTTGGAAATACGAAGGCGAATTTAACTTGAACTTCGTATAGTAATAGCTTACATACCGGGTTAATGTAGGTATACGGTAGATTTCCGTATCGGGAAATGAAATAGTTCTCCCGGGACGGTAAAAAGATACAATGTAAGATAGTACGATTTACTTATATCAATGTTAGCCTCGTACTAAGTTTTATCCTTGCTAAGGTTCAGTAATTAACACGCTCTAAAGTTGGTATATCAATTGTTTTAATTAGATACATTATATGACCAACCAACCAACCCAGTGTTTTCAGAGAGAGATATATATATATATATATATATATATCTCTAAAAACACTATATATATATATATCATATTTTTTTTCCTTTTTTCGAATAACAATAAGTATTTAATACTTATTTCGTATAAACAATGCACCCTCCCGTCCCGAAGTAGGTAAACTCTAGTTTTAAAATGTCTCCTAGCCACCACTTGCCGATAAGAGAAAATGCTAACTAGAAGGCAAGTTATAACGACTCGAAAACTGCCTGAAGGCTACCGGTACACTTTTATAGGCTATTAGCCGGCCCGGCGAACTTCGTATCGCCTCAAAATCAAATGTATGAGAAAATTAAATACCTGTATTATCATTTTGGAGTGATTTTTCTCTATGTTTGAATTGCTATTGTGCTATTTGGGGGGGCAGAATAACCCAACAAGTTAATATATCCAAGGTCATATAAATTAGCCCAACCGTTTTTGAGTTTTCAATGGCTAGTTTATATAAATAAATATCTATATATAGATTATAGACTAATCCCCGAATTTATAGACGTTTTATAATTTATCAAACGTTGAAATACAACTTACTTTAAGGATTTTATCGTGTTTCGCGTATTCGCGTTAATACAATTTATCAAACGTTATATAGGATCACGCTAAGCAAAATTCTTGGGCGCAATACTATATGAGGTTTAACAAAGTTATAAAACCTCTATAAATTTGGGGGTTACAGTATTTACCCAACTGGTTTTTTAGGTACCACGACACATTTTGATGTTTCGTAAAGGTCCTTCTTTTTGTTTCAGATGGCTGCAACTCTCTGGGGAACGTATCAACTACATTTAAACTCTTCACTTTCGTCGCGTATTTCCTTCCAAACGTTTTAAGATAATTTCTTGTACATTTTTAGTTAGCAACAATTTACAATCGCCTATTTTCATAATTGAACCAATGATCCTAAAGTTTATGACTGATGAAATTCTTCACTATATTTTCATTGTTGATACTTTGTAGTTGTGCCAACCCGAATTTATGTATTTCATTAAATGGAATACACGAAATGCATGTATTTTACTTAAATATTCTTATTCAAAAAATATTGTAACAAATATAAATCAATGTAGCCCCTTAAGAGGTATGTAAAATCCCGACAAACCCATAATATGATTCCAATTTACTTAATTCCCTGAAGCAATTAATTTCAAAGCTTAAATTTGCTTTACAAACGAAACGTATAAGAATATAATTATCTCAGAATAATATCAAAATAAGTTCGTTTAAATTTCGCTTCTAGATCATGTCTTGGGAATAAGGTTTCCGTCGACACAAAATTATTTCTTTGTTCAGTTCTTGTAAAAAATATGAGGCTGCGGAGAGGAAGCAGCTGAGGATAAAATGTATATAGGTAAGTATTTATGTCTGTATATATCACCATAATAAACGTTTTTATATTAACTATTGAAGTTATGTTTTTTTTATAAGATGTACTTAAGTACATTTTTACATAGGTGCTTTTTTCCGAAGAAAAACTAGTGCAAAATAGTGTATGGATATTTATAATTTTGTCAGCAATTAGGTCATTGCGAATGATAAAGTTTGCGTAGTACGATGACCTTAAAAAGTGTGAAATGATAAACCTACTATCTATACTAATATTATAAATGTGAAAGTTTGGATGGATGGATGGATGTTTGTTACTCTTTCACGCCCGAACGGCTGAACGGATCTGGATGAAATTTGGCACAGAGATAGATTATAGTCTGGAATAGCACAAGGCTACTTTTTATCCCGGTAAAATGTATGGTTCCCGTGGGATAGATGTTTTAATTTTTCATACTTTTTATCGCGGGTAACACCGCCGGGCGCAGCAAGTATTTAAATAAAGTAAGGTATACACAATAGCATAATTAGTACAGGAGTGTGTGAAGGCTCCCGACATATACGTTTCGTGATAATGTCAAACAATCACAGCATAGGTATAAAAATCCACATACATTGTTCTTATGAATAAGGGCGTACCCACATAATTACAAATGAAAACTTATACCTCCGAAAGTGGAGAATCGTGTAACCCGCCCAACTTTATGATCAAATGTAATATTGATTCTGAAAAAAAAATACAATAATGATAACCTTAAAACTTCGTTCCAAAGCTATCTTATATACATTTATTACTGATTGAAGATATGACGGCATTCAGAACCTATGATAAGTAATATTAATATAGATGATATATAGGAAAATGATAAAGGTTGACGATAGCTTTTAATGTAATAAAAATTATAGGCAAGTATTTGATCTCGATCTCACCTGATGGTAAGTGACGATGAGATCTACGATGGAGCATACTTGCCTAGGTAGGAAGGCGGCAGTAGATCGAGACGCTACATTCACTAGGCACATGCAGCGCAACTGATCTGACTCGCCATCCATGAATGGCAACACCGAACATCATGCTGGAACACGGCTAGGCCGCTTGGCGATATGGCTTTGTTCAGTGGGTGGTGACTAACCACGGCCGAAGCCTACCACCAGTGGAGTTGTAATACCTATTATATACAATTTATTGAGTTATCGTATCATTTCATTAGAGTCCAATCAGTTGGCAATTGTCACTATTATCTAAAGCATACTTTTAAATACAATGATTCATTCCGTTATGTAAATTGGTTATATATTCACGGTTTATAGTATTATTATGGTTCTATTTTTATTTAATTTCTCCAGGGCCCGTTCGTTTGACTATCTTTTATATCATATAATTTATTTTCTGTTATGTTATCTACAGTCCGGATTGAAAGCCACCAATGATACTCTGGCATCTCTATAAAACGAATTGAGGCTAGACAACGAGAGAAGCACCCAGAAGATGCCAGTAATTTCGAATAAAATCATATTTAAAACTTCTAAGAGAAAATATCCATACTTTGTCGGAAAATGCGCTCGGAGCGGAGTGTTTTCTTGTAGGGATGCAAATAACGAAAAAAGAAAAAGATTGTGGACAATTTTGTTGCTTCCATTACATTTTATATAAAATATCTGTCTGTTAAGCAGTCTGCTGACGTTTAAATGTAGGAGTACTGACACTAATAATGTCGTGTAGCTATTAAATTGCTATTGCATTATTTTATTCAACAGTGTTCATCTAAGCGTTATTAACTTAATATATATTTGTGTCGTCTTTATTATCTTTAACTCTGTATTTAAAACCTCGACCTTTAAGCAGCCCATGCCTTCTATCTCCCAAATTCAGTCTTAATCCTATTAAAATTGTATTAAAATGCATTTTTCAGTAGAAAACTAATTTTTAATGCTATTTTGAAGATAAACTTAAATATTTTGTAAGTTCAAAGATTTATACCTTAACATACCAGTTATTATACCTATTCTACATAATGCTTAGTTCCATCAAACTTCCTGCTTTGAGCCAGTTACGGTATTAAGTTTAATTTATCTAAGTTATAGCGTCCCGAGATTGCGTTGATTTGAATTAGGTTATAATCCATGCTTGCATAGACTTATCTAAACAATATAATAAGACTTAGTGAGCATATGTGTGAAATGAATATTTACGGAAAACTTAACCTTAGAGGCGGAATCTGCATTTTATTTAATTTTTTGTCCGTCTGAATGCACGTCACTTGAAAACTACTGGATGAATTATAATTAAACTTGATACTTAGTCTTTTTGATACCTAGTTTGTTTTCATATCATTTTTAAGTTTTTTTTTTATTTTCCTGTTGTAAATATTTAGATGATTATTACAAATAAAAAATTAAACTTAGCACGGTTCTAACTTACTCCTGACTCGGGTATTACCAAGTGCGATAGATTTTTTTATCTCTTTGGGTGTCCAAATCCGTTATAAGTATTCTAATTGCTGGCATGGTCAATAAAAAAATATGGATGTTCAATTTTGTTCTAGTATATGATTTTCCAACCTAATGTGACTGTAGATCATACTTACATGAGAGATAGTAGAGGCCAAATTTTTCTCCCCAAATTTACAATAGCAATACAAAGCACTGTTCAGAAGATTTTTTGTTTTTTAAATTTCTATAAATCGCGGAGCTAGAACATCATTATGGCACTGGCTGAAATTTTCTCCATCCTTAAAAAATATTATGAAGCAATCTACTGTGGTTCATATTATAAAAAAAGTTCTTTCTCTTTATAAAAGTTGACTTTGAGTCAAAAAGTAATTAAGATTTAATTATTTTTTCTCCGACGCCGAGTGTGCACGATTAAATTGAATAGAATCGGATGTTAATGAAAATAAAATTAATCAGTTCTCATTAAGATTCAATGTTGAAGCTTGAGCATCTGTTGGATTATATAGTCTATGGCGTAGGTTGATGGAGTGATTAAATTTAATTTTAATTGGGTGCGAAACGATTAATTATCTTTGAGTCCTATTGAATAAAATCTCGCTCTACGTGATACACAAAACCAAGGAACTACACTAGTATGTTGCTTCGTTGTTCTTGTTTCATTGAGATATGCGATAAAAATAATGTAATATTAGTTATAATATAATTAATCCATTGATGGCCATAGGCAGTAAAGTAAGGCAAACATAAAAGCACTTTTGCCGGCATTTTTTATAATCACATCGCACATAATTTACAGAAAATTATACTCACATACGTTACTGAGATAGGCAAGTATGCTCCATCGTAGATCTCATCGTCACTTACCATCAGGTGAGATCGAGATCAAATACTTGCCAATAATGTATAAAAAAAAATGTCTTTTTATAATTTAGTGAAATCTTATGATAATCTTCCTCAGCTTTTCTTATTATCTATTTATAATGTATCTACACTAGTAGCACAGCCGGCTGTGACAAGACAAATGAGATAAATCGATTTTTTTTCATTTCCTCGTATGAATTACGTAATCCGTGACATAGGTTTAGTCTTGTCCCGTGTGCTAACCCTTCTAGTGTATCTACAAGGAACTGCTAAATCGTTTTAGTATTAGTTTCCATACTATAAACATTAGCGGAGCTGTTGAGGATTGTAAGTAAATCGCTTCGACGGGAGGATGGGAAGGGAAAGTTCCTATGAAATAGATCCCAACTTCCCGGAGCTAAGTTTTACCATTAATCTTACAGTGCTGTTACATCTTATAGCTGTATGAATTCCATAGTTAGATTTCGTAGTTTGTAGTAGTTGGGACTAAAAACTATTACATTAGATAACAGTAAGAATTAGTCGGTTAAAGCTAAACCTTGTGAGAAATTACTTAACCGTAGGCTTAAACCTTTTAAACCGCTATGACCCTTTTTATTTATTCTAGACCTAAAAATTATTTAACTAAAACCATGTTGTGCATGTGTTTTAGTAACTTCTAGTTATTTTAGTTAACGGTTTCAAATAGGTAGGTTACTATGCGAAGCGAATAAATAGGGGAATAGGTAGAAACGTCTTTAAAATAATTTACAAACTCGATTTTCACGATCATAGAATCGGATTAATTAGGAGTCTAGTAAATGAAGTTTAAAACGATCTTAGTACCCGTTTGATGATGTAATATTTTATATACTTACCTAAAGACAAATGCTTCGATCAATTTTCAACTTTATATTGGGTATCAATACGTTATATAGTACAGAGTGTTATTAATGTAATCTTAAAGCAGGTGGGGTTTTGTGATGAAAAATCTGTGCGAAATTATACATTTTATATAAGCTTAACCACCCCTGGTGAGGTAAACGGACCCGGCGGAGTTGTAAAAGGAATTTTGGCTCTTTGCCGTGGTGCGGTAATGTTGAACATTTATGAATATACGATATTAGATACAATAGGTGTGTATATAGGACGGGATGTGTACGAGACTGCTTTTGGTAAAGCAAAAACGTACCTAATTACTTTTAGGCCTTAATAATTAGTGGACTCGCCAGGCCTATGTGGATCAGGGGTCTGTTATCTGGTTTTAATATGTGAAGTTGCTTGGAAAGTATTTTTTATGTATACATATTTATTTCTTAAAACACATTTCACTAAAGAGTATTGAAATCTAGCCACAGTCCTTAGAAAGTATACTAGTTAACAAAATAACACTAATGTAAGACTAGAATAATCATATACATGTTGTTTTTTTTACATAAATCTTAAGTATTATTAATAAGTTAATTACAACCAATATAGCTGGGCCATCTTATAGGTGTCTCGCAGATTGCATCCTATAATAGGATCCATGTTGTTTTTTATAGGGTATCGTATGGCTATCTAGCTCTGTGCAATTGTTTTTGGCGTTTAGTAATAAAAACGATTAAAGCGCTGACGGAATTTATACTAAACTAAACTAATATTTATTTTTTAGTTTGTTTAATAGTAAAATCATTATGGGTACGTATTTCCAATACATATTCAATACCCAAGTTGAAATTATAAGCAATATTATTTCTACAACGTTATTTTCAGGCACTGAAAAAACATGCGTGCTTCATGAATGAAAACATAACATTAAATTTAATGTATCAGCGTTTAAATCGCTATATTGTTTCAGTGTTAATTACTATTTACATGTTAAATCGTGGACTAAAAGTGTGTTATATTAATTATAAAAAGTAGTGATAGCTTAGTTCGTTGACGTTGAAAACGGACACGCAATTTTCATATCTTCATGTCACATCCATTATTTTATTTATAATGTGTATTTATTGAATGTGTTATTGCTATTAGTTACTTGACAATGGCAAAATACCTACTAAGTTGTGCGTGAGGCCATATTCCTATTATTTCATCGTAATTCATTTCATTAAGGAGGAAAGGCATTTTAATATGTTTAGTTTTAAGTGTACCAATGAGTTTTTAAATGCAAACTTCTTGGAAACTATCGTATCATGAAGGCAGTAGCTAAGATATCTGCGTTTTGTGTCGGAGTGTACATTCTTTATTTTTTTATTTTTTATTACGTTATAGGCAAGTATTTGATCTCGATCTCACCTGATGGTAAGTGACGATGAGATCTACGATGGAGCATACTTGCCTAGAAGGTACCTGTTCACTCTCGACTTGCGACTTTCATTAATATTGTCTCGGCTTACATGTAACAAAACGACCACATGCTATCCCTCACCGCGTAAAAATTGTCTATGTTGAGCTACCACCAAAAACCTTTTTTTTTTCATATCCAACATGACGTAACGCCTCCAATCCCACAAATTCCTGTAAGCCATGACGTCATCAATTTATAGCGCCACTCAACTTTACCTATAACCAGCACCTGCCATTCATTGAACGATTAATTATTGTTTAATGTTTCGCCGACGTTGAAACTGTGCTTCAAGCGATCGAGAGCCAAGGTCATGGGAAATTAACTCTTGTACTTTGATGACTCAAGAAAATTGCGAGATTGGTGTTTGAAAATTTCATGGCGTTTGCATTTTTAATGACTTAAGAGGGTTGTTGATGGAAGATTTATGTATAGAACTATTTAGTAAAATAATCATTATTTGATCGCTAGGTTCACATCATATTAGATATTTCACTGGCCTCTTGACTACCATGTTTGAACATACAACAAGTTTAAAACCTCAGTAAACTCGCGTGCTATAATTGCACTATCTAGCGTACGCCGCTCGGCTCACTGCACCATACAACAAGTAGTTGCGGGTTCGATTCCCGCCGGGGTAAATTTCGGAAAATAATCTTTTCGTAATTTCCTCCGGTCTGTGTGTTACTGGGCTCGCCTTCAGTCCACTGTACGGTACCCATAATACAAGTGTTGCTTAGTTTGGGACTATACAGTTGTTGTGTTCGTCTGGTGTCATATATCGGCCCCTATCACTATAGTGAATCTTTATCAGTAAATTTTACGACCCCCGCCATATCCACAACCAATCATCTTTCAGAAACATATTAATAAAATATAGTTATATTATTATTATTATTGGCACAGATTATGGCCATAAGACTTGATCACGGATCGCAAACTTCGTCCTAAGTCAACACTGCAAGTTGTTGAGCCAAGTCTGTCGACCCTCGAATCGGACCGTTTTATGACCGCGTGTACTGTTTGCGTAGTGTATTAGCTATGAAGAATTTTGCTGAGAACACAGAGTTATAAGACGTAGGCATTTGATGAATTGTGAAGATTAAAGATGAGTATGTTGTCGCGATATCATGTAAATCTAGTGCAGAGATATTCAGAGCTCAACATGTCGTGAGTGTTCCATTTTAATGCCGGTCATATATGAATGGAGTACTATGAGTAGGACTTTATTCTCATATATCCAGTTTAACCAGCGTTGGCACCGACAGTGATGAAAACCTAAAAATCGCATTAACTCCGTACAGCTATTAATACTAGCACGAATTTATAATCATACATATAGACCAACTCACGGATACAGATCTGAATTTAAATAGTTATTACAATTTTAACAAAGACATGCAATAATGTTTTATGAACTGTACTGATGATATCAGAAATGTTTTTAAATAACAACTTCGTATCACAATTAGGGTAAATAACTGAGTTAACGATTAAAACTGTTCATCATAAAACATGATCGAATGTCCGTGCCCAGAATGAACGCGTAGCATGCAAGGAATAAAAGCGAAGCAAATGATAGATGCCATAGCAGTGATAGCCAAGTTGGTAGAACGCTTGCCTCGGTAACGAGGATCACAGGTTCAAACCCTGGCTTGCACCTCTGGGATTTCTAGATTTCATGTGCGAATCTCATATTGAACCACGATTATCACTTGCTAAACGATGAAAGAATATATCGTGTGGAAACCTGCATGCCTGAGAGAGCCCCTCGAAAGATGTGTGAAATCTGTCAACCCGCACTGAGCCAGCGTGGTGGACATTAAAAAGGTATTATTATTAATTATTATTATGTATCTCTCTTTACACGGGCTATACCCGGATTTTTGGAAGGCTTGCGTGGGGACATGAGTCCAAGGGTCGAGCGCCTCGCCGTACTGCGAGGCTGCACGACTGGCTTGGACCCAGCCATTCGATTGTTACGATCCATTAGTGGTCAGTAAATGAATGTTTTGTTGGTTCAGGTGAAGTAAACAGTGTTTATTACGGTAAACCTAGTGGTTCACCATAGTAAATACTGTTTACTTTTAAATAGTTCATTGTAGATACGCGTGGGTATCACGAAATAGTAATTATGTAAGTATCTCTGTTTGTTTTTCTGCTTTTCAATATTAATTATGTATGGTCAGTGATATAAACAATCGTTCCAATTAAAAATCTGTAGTCAGATAAATAAATAAATATCGCCATACAAACACACCAACAATACGGTCCCACATTAAGCTAATCGCTTGTGTTATGGGTTCCGTACAATGAACTGAGGGCGAACTCAGTATATAATACTTATATACATATTAAACATCCATGACTCGGGTCCAAACATTCGTGCTCATCACACAAAGCTTGTCCCTACCAGGATTCGAACCCGGGACCCTCGGCGCAGAAAGCAGCCACTACCACTGCGCTAATCAGGCCGTCAAGATGAGAATGACCATTGTCGTATTGTAGAATATAGTAAGGGAAATAAGTAAGTGGGTATTACTTATTTCTCTTAATTTCATAGATTATTTTATCATTATAAGTAGGGAGCTAACCCCACTGTTTCAGTTTCAGTGCGTTCATATTTCACTATTAATTGCGTTGCTACGTTGATATCACACGATAGATAGGTACTTGATATTTCCAGTAGTTAAGCACTTGATCAATCGAAGCCAGTAATTGGAAAACATAACAGTTGCACCAATTAAAATATTCATCGCAGTCATATGAAACACGACTGCATCAATTTCAACGTGTCGTGTCATCACGGTACGAACTACTTTGAACATACATGAACATGAGTTTACTTCTTTTTTATATCCACTTCATTGGAATTTGGAAGCCGTTTTTTTATACAATTAACCAGAATGACTTGTACAACCATAGACGTATTATAATAGTTTTAGATTTCTTAGAAAAAAACATAGTTATTATAAATTAAATATGCACGTAGGTAGTTCAGTGGTAGTAAAGTGGGTAGTATCAGTGCCAGCCCAATCAAGAAAAGTTTCGAGTATACTGCAGACACACAGGATAGCAGACTTGGCAGTAGATCGTATTATAAACTAAGTATAGCTTATTTATGGCTTGATGTTAAAGTCTGGGGAAGAAAAATGGATTCCAATGAAGCGGCCCCAGCGATGTTATGTATTAAATTAAAGCAATTTATAAGTGTTGCCCTCGGTGGTCCCCGCAGTGCGACAGAGGGCGCAGGGGCGAGTGTTTAGGGGACGCCACCAAACTTAAGGCATTACACTAAAATGTTATAGTGTCGGGTGTCAAAATAAAGTTTGTCCTTTAAGCGCTTGAAGCGCTTTCTATTTCGACCTTCGGGACAATAGAAAAGTTGGTGGCGGAAAGAAGCGGAAATTCTAAGTTGTTTTCTTACTTATCATTGTTTATGACGGGCAAGATAATAACTTTTGTTTTTCTTTTTAGTTGTCTTGGTAAAGTAGAGATGTGAATTTTACTCACAGTCGCGGCGAATAACGTACCGCCTCATAATCAAATGTATCAGAAAATGTGTTCTTATGGTTACTCTGCTATTCGGGGTGGAGACAAATTGAAGATGAAATAAAAACCTTTAAATCGGCCCACCCGTTCTTGAGTTAGAAACAGTGTAACTAACACAACTCTTATATATGTAAGAAGATATTAAGTATATACATTTTAAGTATTAACCTAATTCATAGAGTACCTACCTACCTAATGATATTACTATGAATAAGTTTTTACCAGTGATATATAATGTGGGTATGCAAGTATATAAGAACCACCAGCTTTATATCAAAACAGTAGATACTTTGTCAACTACTTAACCTATCCTAAACATCTCTCCGAAACATTACCGGCAAATCATTGTTATACTTTAAATTAAATCAATGATGAATTACAGTGAGTCAGCTGAAAAAGCTATAGAGCAGCTGTATTGCCAACGCATGAGTCACGGCGCCGTCGAGGCGACTGTCTCCTATGCAGGGATCCCGCCATCACCCTCGGCCAATCTAACTCGAACCCCCATCATAGTGTAAACTATTCTTTTGAAAAGGAAAAATAGAAGCTAAAGATCGTAAGATAGACCTATCTAGATTGGTCGGGTCGTGTTTATTTTTATCTCCCGCTTGCATTTCGGGATAAGTTTTAGGGGTCTTACTTAAGTTTACGGCGCAGTAGATTTATTATAATAGAGATCCGTGGTTATTCGCGGAGGTTGTCGACTGTATAGCTATAAGAAATAACTGACTATGTAGAGCAGCTACGTGTTAAGTGGGTAAAATTGACTTTTTTTTCCTTAAATCGGAATTAAAATGTAATTTTTCAAAAACGCGGAAGCTTTTAAAGAATTAAGGTTAATGGCTTTATTTAAAAAATGTTTAAACACGCTATGATAAAACGTACGTATTTATTTAAAGGTATCTCAATTTATGTCACTAATACTAATAACGAAGGATCTACTAAAAACAACACTAGGCCCCAAATTTATGATTTTTTAAAGTGTATTTGCAATGGCAATACAAAACACTTTTCATCGGAGAAACGTTGTGTTATGCTATATTAAATTTATAACGAAGACCCTATTGTAGTCGGTAGTATAAGAGAATAGCAATATTACCAAGATAAAATCAAGGTTATTGCCATTAAAAATAAGTTCAATTGCACGAAAAAAAAAAGTTATAGGGATGGTACACAATATTAAAAGCTAATGACGTATCGTTTTTAATATTAACAACACATAAAGCACATCCATCACTCCCACAGACTGGAACGTTGAACTTCAACATTATTATTTATTGGAAAAATTGTATAAAGCAATAGGTATTCCATATCGGCACAGACACACACCCGACTAACATTACTTAGCAATTTTATAAAACCAATAATCAAAAATATCCCAGCTATGCAATCTATACTTACTTTACTTACTATATATATATATATCTATACTAATATTATAAATGTGAAAGTTTGGATGGATGGATGGATGGATGTTTGTTACTCTTTCACGCCCGAACGGCTGAACGGATCTGGATGAAATTTGGCAGAGAGATAGATTATAGTCTGGAATAGCACATAGGCTACTTTTTATCCCGGTAAAATGTATGGTTCCCGTGGGATAGATGTTTTAATTTTTCATACTTTTTATCGCGGGTAACACCGCCGGGCGCAGCTAGTGTAATTATATATTTACCTCATTTTTTACACTTAGTATTCTTGTGGTGATATTCTATTCTATTTTATTATATCAGCCGAAAGACTGTTGGACATAGGCCTACCCCAATGACTTCCACACATCACGGTCCTCCGCCACTCGCATCCACCGGCTTCCTGCTACGTGTGTGATATCATCGGTCCACCTTGTGAGGGGCCATCCTACACTACGTCTTCCGGTTCGAGGTCGCCATTCTAGAACCTTTCTGCCCCAATGGCCATCGGTCTGGTGATATAAGGTTGGTATAATATCGTGAGAGGAACAGGAATGTATGGTACCAAACCAAGCAGCGCTTGTATTATAGGCACCGTACACCTGAGGGCTACAACTAAGTCTACCATGTGAGGCATATACCCGAGGTCATCTGACGCACTTCACGGTCAGTCAGTACTTGGCTAATTAAATTGAAATCAATATGCAGCTACCTTTTAAGAAGTGTCTTCAAATACTTTTAAAATGTGTGAAATCGTCAAATAAGAAGCAAGCATTGGGAAAAGACTCAAGCAAATACTTAAATCTAAAAGGGTAGATAACAAACTTGCAAAAAAAACAAAAAGCATTCTCTGGAAACAACACAGACTCGTTAAAGTAGATCTACTTCAAAGTAGGTGCTTTGAGCTCAGTACATCTGTGTTGTTACAGAGATATCACTAAGGTCTGTTATAAATAGTTTCGCAAAGAGATTTCATCTGGATAATGGAAAGATGGAGCTGATACGAAAATTGCATCTGTTTGTGCCTACTGGACCTCGGGCTTTGAAGGAAATGTGCATTGGTAACATTTTTACAGGTCACGTGGATTTTACTTTACGTTTTTGCTGCAGATGAGTTTTTCTTAAATATAGTGATTTTTATAATGTTGGCGATATATAAATTACTAGCTGCACCCCGCGGTGTTACCCGCATTTACATTTTATCGGGATAAAAAACCTATGTGTTATTCCAGACTATAATCTATCTCTGTGGCAAATTTCATCCAGATCCGTTCAGCCGTTCTGGCGTGATTGAGTAAAAAACATCCATCCATCCAAACTTTCACATTTATAATATTAGTGGGATTGATTAGCCTTGTCCTGATCGAGCCGGCTGATTTGCCTTGCTTCGTCAGGATGCGCTTCGCCCAAGTGTTTTCATCATATATTTGTGTCCCTGTCAGTTTAACTGGTTTACATCAACTTGTCGTGAAATCATTGCTCGAATCAAAACTGATGAGGCTACATGTTTTGTCAATTTGCAACTATTCAAATAATATGATTTAAATTATTTTAGGGTGACGGCTTTCAGAAATAACTCAATATATTGCCAATGGTATCAAGCAATCTTGGCTTATTTAATAAATAAATAGTATCGCCAGACGAACACCAACTACACACTAAGTCCACACTAAGTAACGCTTGTACTATGGGCACCGTAGAATGAACTGAGGGGGAACTCAGTATGTAATACTTATAAAGATATTAAACATCCATGACTCAGTAACAAATATTCATGCACATCACTCAAAGCTTGTCCCTATCAGGATTCGAACCCGGGACCCTCACCGCAGAAAACAAGGTCACTACCAACTGCGCCAAACGAATGATTGATAAAAATGAATTAATAATGAAATTGATTTGATGGCAAATTTATTTTTAATCTATTCGAGTAACAACTTGTATTATAAGAGTATGATGTAGAGGCAGCAAGTGATGATATCTTATATATATCTTACTCTATCATCAAACGATCTAAGTACATTGAGTGTTGACTTTACTGACTTGGGATAACTCGCTTACATCAACACGCACGTGATCTCGCACGTACGATACGTCGGCTTGTTAC
Source organism: Pheosia tremula (assembly GCA_905333125.1). NCBI lineage: Eukaryota > Metazoa > Arthropoda > Insecta > Lepidoptera > Notodontidae > Pheosia > Pheosia tremula. The sequence continues at coordinate 2,796,606 of HG995404.1, read as the reverse complement.
CGCTGAGTCATTATACATCGGTGATTATATAAGCAGCCCCTCCCGTAGCGATCACTTTGCTGAAACAGAATATACTGAATCCGTCAATGTTTATATAGGATTTTGTTTGACAATATACTGAAAATGGCTTTGATATACGAATTTATGCCAGTCTGGGTTTGATAAAACTCAGTTGTTGTCTGTGTTATTTAGCTTTTTTCTTGTGAATTAAATATGGAATTATGGTATAGCATTCGTTGCAGCCAACGGGATGTTACAGCTTCCACTTCTAAATGGGTATCTTCAAAGTGTACTCCCTTTCTAAATGAGTCTCCACCCTACCCAGTTAGTGAAGTTACAATAGTTTTATCACAAAGAGGAGTAATATAAATTTGAAGCTGTTGTCGGTTTGTATGTGGAATTGAATCTACAGAATGAATGAACCTGTTTTAAGCGACTATCCTAATACGCTTTGCTTTTGTTTTACAGCCGGTAGCGAGATAGTTCACAGATGATTTTAATGAAGAATCAATTCAAAGTCCCTACGTGAACTAATTTCTTTTTCTATAATATATATTCTTTAATATATAAAAAGTATCTAGTATTTTCGGCCAGTACAATTTTTTCATATATAGTGCCTAGATACTATCAAATCGTAATAGGAAAATAATTTTCATTCACCGGAATTTAAAGACGTGAAATAACTTGTTCACACGTCATATAGTACTGCCCAAAGGAAAACTGTTGTGCGCAGTATTATATAACGTCTATAAATTTGGGGGTAAATGTATAGATAAGTGAAGTGCAAAAAATTCGTGCGTTAAAACGAAAACTCGTATTAGTGACACCTACGGAAATGAGAAAATGTTGGAAGTAATGCGACACATAAAATATCGCCCTTATCGATCCCGCCCGATCCGATATAATTCACGGTTTGGTAATAACCACATTGGGCTTTCAAATTCCACATGTATTCTGGCCAATTACTGAACATTTTAACAACTAAACGGTCGGTACTTTGGTAAGTATTCAGTGGAATGGAAATTAAGCATTCTGAGTTGTTATTAACATCAGATATTTACGGTTAGGTGGGCCGTGGTTGGATTATGATTTGATCAAACCTCGGGTTATTTTAGTTTTGATGATGTTTAAGGTTAGTTTACGAGCGCCGTTTAATTAAGTCAACCGAACAAGTTATTTTATTAACCACCGAGAAGAGTTCATGGTGTTTATTTTTACAAAGTTAAGTAGGCAACCATTCACGCGGCGAATTTTAATTTATCTAAATTAAATTGATGAGATAAAACTAATTATAAGGATTTTATCGCGTTTATATTATGATTTTTACGTTCCCGACGTTACGGCTGCTTTACAGCAACCTTGGTCACGGGAGGACTGAGGTGGTTGAATTGATACCCTCATATCTGGTTGTTATATACATAAAATGAGTTTTATTGCAATGTGTAGTATTCGCGTAAATATAAGAAATCAACATAAAATTGATGATTTAAAACCGAAATCCCGCATTCAAAATGTTTTAACGTTGAAATGTCGCAATAACTTAACCATAAATTAAACTATACGAGTATATAAGTCTATTAAGTTGCGAGTAAAGAAACCCATATGTATGTATAGGTATCTAGAGTAATTTATATAAGTATCACTTTACATACGAAAAGAAACGTTTGAGAAGAAAGTTATTTTATAAGAATCAACGCCCACGCCTCACGTCGTTGGCATTCTAAAAGTAAGTTAAAACCTTAATTCAATTTCAGAGGTAATTGTGCCTATAAGAATATTTCTTGCAGTCAGGTATCTTCTTACGGCCTGGCCACGGGACATTCGCCATAGCGAAAAATCGCGCGGCGCGATACGGCGAGTGCGAGTGGCGGGGCAGCAATTCGCGCGGCATCTTTTGCAGGCCACGGGGCACGGCGGCAGTCGCGACTCGCGATCGCAGTAACGGCCTGGCCACGGGACATTCGCTATAGCGAAAAATCGCGCGGCGCGGTACGGCGAGTGCGAGTGGCGGGGCAGCAATTCGCGCGGCATCTTTTGCAGGCCACGGGGCACGGCGGCAGTCGCGATCGCCGCCGCGATCAGTAACGGCCTGGCCACGGGACATTCGCCATAGCGAAAAATCGCGCGGCGCGATACGGCGGCGCGTCTTGCGATTGAAACAAACGTATAGAAATGTACTGAGCAAGCCACGGGGCGCGGCGAACGCCAGCGCGGCCGGCGGCTTGTACCGGGCGAATCGCGCGGGCGGCGGACAGCGCGGCCGGCGGGTGAAACAAATACATGAATCAGTAGGGCGCAGGCCACGGCGTCGGGCGGTATTCGCGGCGACACGGCAGCGATTAAATTTGTTTAGTCGTTTTCGCCGCGAATTATGAACACGGAGCTGTTTATTGCCGAAATATTAGCTAGGCCGCTTATTTGGAAGTCTGGCCACCCACATCATAAATATAAGCATGTAGAGAAGATATTGTGGGAAGAAATTAAAAAAAATCCCAGGTTCTGAAGGCAGATTTTTTTTATTTATAGGAACAAATAATTAGTTAGTAGGTTACAAAGTAGTCTTTAAAATTATTTCTTAAATTTTTTTCTGGGTACAGTCTGTATTTCTCATACTTCTTGTGGAATTCTTCATCTATACCTCGATTCCTATTCAAATCAATTCAAATGTAATAAAAAAAAACATGTACTCCACAATCTCTTCCAAATGTGATTTCTTGAACAAAAATACTATTAATAGCAATATCGAGATAACTTTGATAGCAACATTTCGCTCTCGGACGTCCTTCGGCCTGGCCACGGGACATTCGCCATAGCGAAAAATCGCGCGGCGCGATACGGCGAGTGCGAGTGGCGGGGCAGCAATTCGCGCGGCATCTTTTGCAGGCCACGGGGCACGGCGGCAGTCGCGATCGCCGCCGCGATCAGTACTAACCGCCAGAGGCGCTATTCAATTCTCCATACAACATAAATACGGAGACTATAAAGTATACGGTTATGTTACTTCTATCCTTGCACTTGACGTGCAATGTGTGTTACTTGCTCGCAGGTGTACTTACAACGTCAATTACGTGTCTTCAGTATCTTCAGTGAAATTTTATGTCAGCAAACCATAATCATATAATTTTTTTCAAGTAATTTCCCAGAAAATGTTCTAAAATGTCAGGTTTAAAAAAATAACGTCAAAATCTTAACTCGCGGACATCAAAGTGACTGAAATGAATAATTCACATTCGACATCATAAAGCTAACGACAGGCGACGAGTAAATACAATTTACGATACACACAGCGGCACAGGAAAGCTATTAAGTAGTAAAAACAACATTCAAAAGCCTCATAAAGCAAACAAATTGATTTCCATTCGTATTTATGCGTTTAATTTCGACGCAAGTCATGGGCTTGACGCATACGTAAGCACAAATTTATCCATCACAGTGACACAATGAGCTGTGGCTCTCGCGATTTAAGTCTCAAGGTACATTATAATAATAATAATCCCAGCCCTTTTTTGAATGTCCCACTGCTGGGCACGGGCCTCCTCTCAATGCAAGGTACATTGCCACAATACAATACAATGTAGAAGCCAGAATATAACGATAAGTCGCATCGAAAATACTAGCAGGGTTGGCTCAATGCTCAAGTGTGAGATTATTCGTAAGCTAACCGTATACTTTATAGTCTACCGTATTTAGAAATTTTCTATAAAGTATTGAAAGTTTGAAATACCGTCCGCTAGAGGCGCTTTTCAATTCTCCATACAAAATGTATATACATACAAGCAGTGATAGCCAAGGTGGTAGAACGCTTGCCTCGGTAACGAGGATCGCAGGTTTAAACCCCGGCTCGCACCTCTAGGATATCCGAATTTTCATGTGCGAATCTCATTTTCAATCATTACTTGCTGTACGATGAAGGCAAACATCGTGAGGAAACCTGCACGTCTGTCAATAAGTCGTGTGAAGTTCACTAAACTGCACTAGGCCAGCGTGACGGCCTCAATTGTCCTTATATTGAGGAGGAAAAATGTCGGTATAATGTCAATACGCTCACCCCCTAATACATTAGGATCCACACACCATCGGCGCAATGTAGGTGCATTTTCAGCAACACCGATGTGTTAATAAAATAAGATAAAGGAATATTATCTTACATGTAACATAAATATATCACGAGTACAGCGAAATATAACAAAATAAGATTATCGTGACACCCTGCGACAACATTCATCATTTCTGTAACTCGCACCTTATAAAAACGCGCAAAAGTTCCTCGGGCAAGTCACATTAGGCCGCGTCACCGGAGAGCCGTAGTGATATCCAACTTTACCTGCGACTGTACGCAACTTTCGCGTGATATATGATCCCCTGGTACACGACCGTCATATATTTTTGTCTGAAATCCTCGAGACTAATATTCATTCTTACGTACCGTGCATTTGAATACTTTATTGTACGTTTGTTTTCGCGTTTATCATTGTCTTTTTGTTTGCTGTGAAATATTTGATAAAGTTCTCGAAAATGTAACCCACACAACTGGTGTGTTCCAATTCGTCATTGTCTCTAGAGTAATATCTGCTTTAGAATGGATGTATTTTTAAATGCTACGTCCATGTTGCGTCTCTATGATGAAACAATTGCCCGATCACGCTATAGAAGACAAGCAACTTTTAAAGCTGTTCAACATCAAAATTAAATATTAAGTAGAGTATCAATAATTTAAGTTAAAATAGCAAAGAAAATAAAAAAGTTTGAAAACAAATTATGTATCAAAAAGACCTTGTCCTCACTGTATTATCATGCTGACTTTTTGAGCGAGGAAACGTCTATCCTCTTGTCACCTATGGAGGCAATCAACCTAGGTGAGAATTTATTGATTAGGTATACGACGCTATGACTCCAAATAATAATAATAAATAACATATACATACAAATGGTATCTTTACCACCTACCAACCACTTGGTACTATATAATATTTGTAAGACTTCATATATGTAGTCTGAAAATATCGCTATAAAATAATTAAGCGCTTTTAGCTTTCAGCAAATGGGTTCAAAACTATTTGCTAATTATTATGTTTGCAAAGCAATGTACGTAGGCTCCTACATACGTTGTTTTATGAAGATCTATGGAGGAAAAGCACTCGACTCATTACGGCTAAAGAGATAAATGACTCTACCATTTACTTACAGAACATTTATTTGCTAGAGTCAGTATTTACAAAGGAGTAAAAATGTTACAACATTTGTTTTCAAAACTCAATTGAGCTACATATGAAGCAAATGTAAAGAATGATGCTTATGTTTCATAATTTGCACGAAACACTTTTGCACACATTTTATAAAAATATAAATTCCCCAACCATTATATTACACAAATTGTTATTATACTTTATTTACATACCTCATATAGCAGATATTACAGAAGTTACTCTCTTATTAGAATTCCCGTACTGGCAAACTTTTATGCTTGAAATACGGGCGAAAGTAACGCGATGAGAAATTTTCAAGCAACGTTCCAATAGCAGTTAATATAAAATGCGTGATTGTGTGCGCGAGAGCGCGTTCCGAGGAGCGTGTAAACGAGATACCTTATTCAAAAACCTATATTAATTCAGAGCGGATCCTCATTATGGCTCACGAAATTAAATTGGAGGCGTATGATCACTCGTGCGACCGGCTCTGAGCGTGCGCCGGTAATGAGATGGGAGTTTGCTTTACACTTCAACCCAAATATTTTCTGTATTTATTTTCAAGGTACGATGTTTGCTGAAAGCAACCACATGCGGGTTCTGGATGTTTCCGAAGCGTACTATCGACTTGGGAATAATACATTGAAATAGTCTCAAATGCTGTTGTGGGTAACAACAAGTTGGAATCGGTACAAAGTTCGATTCAAGACTTTTGAATTATTTGTGATGACCAAGAAGAATTTTCTAGTGGAAGATAATGTAGAAAATATATCCTTATTTGCCTTTTTAAAATAACTATAAAGTAGTTACCAGCCTCTTGCAATTCGAGAAGACAAACATAGCCATGTTTATTGAAGGGCCATTTCTTTGAATATAAGTTGAAGTTCAAGTAAAAATTAAAGTTTTCTTAGCATAATTCTTTTAATACGATTTAAAAGACTTTTTCTAATACATAGTTTCTTTGATGATATGCCATTTTAATAGTTTAGTGTGGAGAAGTATGTAGCTATTATAGATATAGTATTGATTATAGAGATAAGAACTGCATGAATATAAATTGAAAACCACTCGCAACTTCAGAATCAAAGTTTCTTATTGAGTTTGCACGTTGCTTTGTGAACATTGATAATGTAAAGATACGATAGAACATTGATAGGTATAAGACATAGGTATTACCTTTTATAGACTTTAATGCGAAAATCTCTGCTAACTCAAATATCTTCGGTCCACGCACACATATCGTTACGATCAAAATTCATACTAAGGGCCCCAATGTATGACACTGAATCCGAAAGTATACAATATAAGCAATATTAAATAATAAATTGTATACCTATTAAAAGTTATCTTTTCACAATATTAGAAGGTACACGTGTTAATATACACGTAAAAATCCTTATTTTCCTCGAAATTACATAATAACTGCTTAATACGGAGCTCATATTACGATTTAGTACTTAAGGCTTTTTATCACTGCAGTAACTTGTTGCTAAGCTCATTTTGTTATGTTTCATTCGTGAGAGAAAACGAGGTAATAAGCTGGTGTGAATATCAAGTCATATTAAAATTAATGCTTTGCAAGAAGAAATGATCTTTATATTCGCATAATACACGGCAGTGATTCCCTTGCAGACCAGAGTAAATTACGAAAAGCTTGTTTGTATATTACTCTATTTTTATCAACAATCGCCCAACATTATGCTTTCATTTTTAACACCAATATTTATTTACCAACCAAGAAATTCAAATAATTCACGATCCATCATTGTCAATCATTGTGCTACAATGTTTTCTTTCTTAATTAATTTGAAATTAGAAATTGTTAAAATACCTACCGTTGATGGGGAGGGGGGGTTAAGTCATTTCATAGATTGCCACGTCCTTTCTGTCTGTGTAAATATAAAAATCTGTTGTGACAAACGGACAGACGGATTTTGTTGCACCATAAAAGCGTCTTTATTTTGCATTTTGGTACGAAGCCCAAAGAAAATACATGGATTCCAATATTTAAGTAAACATTTACGTAACAAACGCTTGCGGTTCCATCGATACGGAAATTGTGTTCACTCGGTCATCGACAAGCCATGATTTAAAGCTCAGGATTTATAACTTGCTGAGTCTACCATCACCTGGGGATGCCTCCAATTGACACCAGAATCGATGATGTATTAAATGCCTGTCAATACCTGTTATAGATGTTTCAATGATCGTCAATGGTTGCTTTTCAATAATTGAGTAGCCGACATTAATCACCATATCATAAGTAACTAAGTAGGCTGTTTACAGAGACAGGTGGTTTAAAGAACTCTTGTTTGTGTGTTTGCTTTAGCATTACGGAAAACTACTGAACCAATGTTACTACGGTTTTCAATACTGGATAGCCTTGAATAAAAATAAGGTACATCATATACCATCTCGCTTTGGCCATTGGGGGTCACGGTCAAGGTTAATTTCATAATGCAGGTTTCAGTTGATAACCAAATCGGTCGTTACAAGACTTTTCGTGAGGCTGTGAATCGGAGGGCAGATGTGATTTCTGTTTTTGAATCGGTTTTCCGCTTTAAGAATAAAGCTATAGCTACTTACCTAATATCATGCCAAAAAAGGTCTTATTTACATATCAAAACAGTATACGTCAAGAACAGGAACGCAATGGTTTTCATTGAAATATTTGTGGATGTCAACACCGAAAACGAATAGATATTGAAAGATAATAAAATGCTAGCTCACGAAAAATATATAATGTTTTCTTAAATATGTACCTACGTAAACATCTATCTAATAAAAAATGTTACGCTTTAAATATATAGATAATTAAATAAGAGTTATTTTATTACACGCACTTTTCTTTCAAATGGTTTATTATACCAGTGTTCATTGATTGATTCCAGCCCTTTTTAATGTCCCACTGCTGGGCACGGGCCTCCCCTCAATGCGAGGGGGATTAGGCCATAGTCCACCACGCTGGCCCAGTGCGGATTGGCGGACTTCACACATCTTTCGAGGGGTTCTCTCAGACATGCAGGTTTCCTCACGATGTTTTCCTTCACCGTTTAGCAAGTGATAATCATGGTTTGAACCTGCAATCCTCGTTACCGAGGCAAGCGTTCTACCAACTTGGCTATCACTGCTTATATTGCTGCTGCTGTACATTGATTAAATTTTTTTATAAATTTGGGGATATAGTTATAACAGCTACAAGACGGCTAGTAATTAAAGCAGAAGTACTCACATGGTTGACGTAAGTATTGTGAACTATGGCCCACTTTTTTTAAACCATAATCTTATGGTTTAAAAAAAGTGGGAAAAAACTCTCTAATAACCACGTTTGCCGCCAAACGCGTACCTTACATTTTTTGTGAGACGTTTTTTTTATGAGAACCTTATATTTATACGTTTATATGATGACCTGATTAGCGCAGTTAGTAGTGACCCTGCATTCTGTGCCGAGGATCCGGGGTTCGAATCCTGGTAGGAAGAAACTTTGTGTGAGCAAAATAATGTTTGTACCCATTGTATGATAGTATTACAAGTGTTGCTTAGTATGGGGCCGTACAGTTGGTGTGTTCGTGTGGCGATATAATTATTATAAGTATACAATATTTAATGACACTGTCAGGCTGTGCCGTAAAATTATCGTTACCATTTTACGACTAAACTTAATAACTACTGCGATAATGTGTAGTATATTAACAAGTTTAGATCAAATTTGGCGACTACACTTCTAACGGCAAAATTGTCTTTTCATGGATATTTTGATGGACTCTGTTCTTTTCGAGTAATCGTACAGCTTCTTATTTTTCCTGAAAAGTTGTCTACTTATCTTACGACTTATTCGGTGGGAAGTACAAAAAGGAAAAGACTTACACGTGGTGCCAATATATTTTATGTATCAAGAGTGCCAAACACTTTTTTTTTTATCAAAGAATGTGGGTTTCAAATACGGTATTTCACAGGTATTGATCTAGTAGCATTTAAGCTTTAAAAGTTGATAAACAGGACGGCTCTTTCGTTAGGACGCAAAATTTAATTTGAAAAAATATCATTATGTCAATTTGCAGGATTTTTACTAATGTCTGGAGCGAATTCTCTCGGCGGTTCACCTATAACGCAAATAACTATCAAAATAAATCATAACCCACCTCACTTATAAAATATATTAATAGACTACTTAATAGACGATTGTGTATTTTTATTTTATAATCCTCAGTTTTACCGTCCCTCGGATCGGAACATTATGCAAATCGCATTACGAAATACGCTGCAAATATTGTTCAGTATAAAACAGGTTTATTTGCAGAATCCCGCTCAGTAGCCTATTTGTATGCAGTAAAAAGTACGTCGACGGTACAAAACGGGGCCAATTCAGAGACAAAAGAGGATTTTACTGGTAAATTTACCGATGCTCGTCCGTTAGAATCACGGCCCTTGTTTTATTCGACAAATTGGTTACTTATTCGTTAATTTGTAAAATATATTATGTATTTGTTGCGAGAGAATAAAATATGTTTTTGGATTACATTAAATGTACATTTTTGAAAAACTTATGCAGAAATGGATTATGAACAATGGTTCAATGAATAAAATCGTGTTCCGATTTTATCTATTTTTTATTACAAATCAAACAAAATGATAGCTCAGTCAATAAATTCCAATCTACTTAGTAGCCTATACAGGCTACAATTTCCTAGGAAAATATATTACTTGGTACCAACTGAGGTATTCACTTGAAATCGCGGTCTTGCAATTAATTTAATTTGGACTTTCCTTTGGGAAAAGTATTAGATATTAATGTCTTATATTTACGTGAATACTACCGACATATTGAAATGAATGTTAATTGAAATGTTGTTAATGTTAATAAATGATAGTAAACTCCTCTGTGTACAGAAAAGCAAAGCTGTCACTTGCTTGTCAGTTTCTCTACGACATGTCCGTGTGTATTCTTACTTATTAAATCCATTTCTATCTTTTCTACATCGTTTACTTTGCTGCCCATAACCCATCAGGTTATGGGCCCAGGGCGTAGTTCCCTGTAGTTATGTAAATATATTTCCAAACCATTTTCGTGAAATTAAATAATTAAATTTTTCGATCGGGTGATTTTTGGAAAAGATGGCAGCAAACACATTGATTCAATGTAACGACAAATTACGAGGTATCGACAATTATTCAACATGGAAGTTCATGATGAAAATGATTTTAATACACGATGACCTCTGGGATTGCATTGAAGGTGATAGCAAAGAAGAAAAAGTCTGTCCGAAAAAGTCTCAGAAGGCTTTAGCGAAAATCTCTCTGTCTGTGCAACCAGGTGCATTTCCATACATTAGAAATGCGAAGGACGCGCAAGAAGCGTGGGCGAATTTAAGTAGAGCCTATGAAGACAGAGGACTGTGTCGCAGACTAGGATTGTTAAGATTACTATTCAGTACGAAACTGAATGAGCACAGCAGCATGGAAAGTTATCTCACCAAATTGTCAGATTTGTCACAACAATTGCAGGACATTGGCTCACCCCTGGAAGACGATTTCTTAGCGGTTGTCATGTTGAGCGGATTGCAACCCGACTATGATCCTCTCGTGATGGCCCTCGAGAATTCGAACGTCAAGCTGTCCAGCGGTCTTGTAAAAAGTAAATTATTGCAAGAGTACGGACGTCGTGACAAGAAGACTGACGATACAATGGCTTTGTCAACCACTACGAAACCATTAAGATGTTTTCGATGTAAGAAAACTGGACATTTTATGAAGGATTGCCCGAAAGGAAACAAGAAGGTGACTAAAGACAAGGTACACCAGCAGGCTACCTTGACAGCACTAACGGCGAATATCATGTGGTATGTGGACAGTGGAGCGACGAGTCATATGTGCAACAACAGAGACTTATTGCACGATTTTGTGTGTGAGAAGCCGTTTGTAGTGAATGTAGCAAATGGTGAGAAGCTGTTGACAGCGGGTCGAGGACAGGTTACCGTAAACCTTAAAGACTGTGTAAGGACAATAACAGATGTTTATTATGTACCTAATCTTTCAGCAAATTTACTATCTGTGAGCGTTTTAGTAAAGAAAGGTTATAGAATAGTTTTTGATAAACATATGTGTTGTATATCTGATGTTAAGGGAGTTCTAGCTACTGCGACATTAAGGGATGGTATTTATAAACTCGATATCATCGCTAAACCCTATGTAGGGAGCATCAATAAATCTGTTTCTTTCAGTGCATTGACAGATGGTAAGGAACTTCAATCGGATCGCAAGACGGTCTTGCGAGCTTCATCAAGTTCGGAAGGTAAAGTAGCAGAGGAGTCTCAGGAGACGTGGCATCGTCGTTTAGGCCACTTGAACTCCAGGAGCATGACGCTTTTGAAACGAGGTATGGTGACAGGAGTGAACTATAATACAAATATTTTTCATCCGTGTACTGCGTGTATTGAGGGCAAGCAGACTAGACTGCCTTTCCCTAAGAAGTCATACACCAGAGCTACTGTAGTGTTAGGGTTGATTCACACAGACTTGTGTGGCCCTATGCCATGTGTTTCTTTTAGCGGTAAAAAGTATTTTCTGACGTTCATCGACGACTACACTAGAAAAACTTATGTGTATTTTTTGAGGACGAAGGATGAAGTATTTGAGCATTTCAAGAATTTTAAAGCGGTGGTAGAAAATGAAACTAATCACAAAATAAAAATTCTTCGTAGTGATAACGGTGGTGAATTTGTAAATTCCAAATTACAGGATTTCCTAAAGAAAAGTGGAATCAAGCATCAGACAACAGTCCCGTATTCCCCACAACAGAACGGCGTGGCGGAAAGGGCGAACAGGACTATTGTGGAGAAAACAAGGTGTTTGTTACGAGATGCAGGATTGGAGAACAAATTCTGGGCGGAAGCTGTGAATACTGCCGTTTACTTGAAAAACAGGACACCAACTAAGGCTGTAGTTGGAAAAGTTCCTGAGGAGAAGTGGACCAATCAAAAGGTGAACGTAAACCATTTACGTATTTTTGGTTGTTTAGCTTATGCAGTTGTTTTAAAGAATCGAAACAAACTAGATTCAAAATCAAAACAGTATATATTCGTTGGATATTGTGACGATACGAAAGGCTACAGGCTATTAGATCCTAATGATTCGTATAAATGTGTCAGTGCTCGTGATGTGGTTTTCTTGGAAAAGAATTTCTATAAGAATAGGTCACATGATGATAATCAGGACTTGGTATTTATACAGTCTGATGGACTGTCTGAGCTATCTACTGTAAATCCAGAGTTGTCTGATGACCGAGGGCAAAGGACGAGTACAAATACAGTACATGACTCAGATAGTGACGACACTTTTGAATCAAATAGCTGTGCGGATCCAACATATATTCCAGGTGATACGAGCTTGGACGATACATCATACATGTCAGACTGTGAAGATCCAGAGATGGATGCGCAGTCTGTGTTGCTGGTGAAGAAATTATGCAGCGATGGTGATGAGCCAGAAAGCGTACAGGAAGCCATGGATTGTTCAGAAGCAGTTGAGTGGAGAAAAGCTATGTCAGATGAGTACAAATCTTTCATTGATAATAAATGTTGGACACTTACTGAGAGACCAAAAGACCAAAAACCTATAAAGTGCAGATGGGTATTCAAAAAGAAAAGAGGTCTGGACGGTGAACTCTTGAGGTATAAAGCTCGCCTCGTGGCAAAGGGTTATACTCAGAAGTATGGTGTAGATTACGAAGAAACATTTTCCCCAGTGGTAAGATACTCTACTATTAGAATGTTACTGGCTATAGCTGCGGAGTACGATATGGATATCGATCAACTCGATGTGAAAACTGCGTTCTTGAATGGCGATCTAAAAGAAAAGGTCTATATGGAGCAGCCTGATGGTTACAAAATGAAAGGTAAAGGACAAATGGTTTATAAATTAAATAAAGCCATTTATGGCCTGAAACAAGCATCCAAGATGTGGTATGATAAATTAAATGAAGTTTTGTTGAAGAAAATGAATTTTAGAAAAACTTCGTCAGAACCCTGCGTGTATTTTAAAAGAATGCTAGGTGAATTGTTGATCATTGCCTTGTACGAGGATGATATTCTATTGTTTTCAAGTACTAATTCGGTCTTAAAGAAGAAAATAAAGAGCGATTTGATGAAGGAATTTGAAATGAGAGACTTGGGTCCTGTTAACCAGAGAAATTTCAGATGACAGATTGTAAGTCCGCCAAGACACCAATGGAAAAGGGTCTAAAACTTTCGCATGAAAAAGGAAAGGAAGAGAAGTATAGTTATAGAAATTTGATTGGATGTCTAATGTATATTGCAGTATGCAGTAGACCGGATATTGCTCACGCAGTGAGTGTGCTAAGCCAATTTAACGAAACTTACTCAGAAGTTCATTGGAAAGCGGCAAAACGGATACTAAGGTATTTAAAAGGAACGTCCAATTTTTCATTGACATTTGAAAAAGGAGGACTGGACAGTGTCACCGCCTACGTTGACGCTGACTGGGCTAACGACGATATTGACCGGAAGTCATACACAGGTTTTATTTTTAAACTTGGAAAGTCTTTAGTAGCCTGGGAGAGTAGAAAACAAAAGACAGTTGCTCTTTCAAGCACAGAGGCGGAGTATATGTCGATGTCAGATGCTTGCAAGGAAGCTTATTTTGTTCGCAACTTTCTGTATGAATTGTTAGAGAAAGATTGTAAAGTTTTAATGTACAACGATAACCAATCTGCTCAGAAGTTAACTATCAATTCAATGTTCCACAGCAGAACTAAGCACATTGATGTGAGGCATCATTTCATTAGAGAGGCAATAAAGCGAAATGTTATTGATGTCAAGTATTTGTCAACAGATTTGATGATAGCAGATATTTTGACTAAACCTCTGACAAAAGAAAAACATGAACAGTTTGTTAAAGGTTTATGTTTGTCTAATTTATAATAAGGTTATTAGACATAGGTAGTTAGAGTTGTCATATGCTATGACGGTTTAGTTATGTTTGTTTTTAAGAATGTTGATATGTTGTTGTTTTTTAGTTTGCTGTGAGTATAAGTTGTATGTCTTATGTTTTGAACTATGTCGGAGTAGTTTAAGGGGGAGTGTTAGATAGTAAACTCCTCTGTGTACAGAAAAGCAAAGCTGTCACTTGCTTGTCAGTTTCTCTACGACATGTCCGTGTGTATTCTTACTTATTAAATCCATTTCTATCTTTTCTACATCGTTTACTTTGCTGCCCATAACCCATCATATTTTACGTTTAAAATAAACGCAATAAAATCTATAAAATAAGTTTTATTACAATAATATATTGAATGTAAAATTTTCAGTGCGGACATATCAGGTGACAGAAATAGACTTTCTAAAAATAAAAAAAATTACTAAAAAAACCATAAAAGACTCCCAAGGAGATCGCGTCGTTAACATTAGATTTTCTTTTAGAAAATTGTAGAAAATATGTTATTACTTTTGCAGTGGCAAAGTGTGAACGATATATGGTGGACGACTCACTCCCCAATGTCATAGTTCTTAATTTATAAAGATTTTATCTCTCACCTTAACTGAAATTTGGGTAACGTAAGTGTACCGCTATCTATATTAATTTTATATAGTACCTCCAGGTACCGACTTTGGAATTGAAAAAAAAACATCTGGTAAGTGTTTTTCTCGACGCTTGCCCTAAGCTTGCTATTCAGATGGGTTTTCAGCTGGGAGCGGTACTTGACCCGCCCTGCATCAATGGACTGAATATGGCACGACGGCACGACACGAGGATTCCTTACATCACGCGGTCCACCTACCTCGAGGTAAATACGGTTGAATATGGCTTTCTACAAAAACCTGCATGGACTACCTCATTAGATCTTAAAAAAAACATAAGAACTATGAAGCCCACTATCTTATTTTGAAGACACGAAACAAAAGAATTAACTATTCTTTTGTTTTGTGTTGAAAGGTTTTTCGAAATGCGACACATAATTTATCGACAAATCGACAAGATCGATTCGTAGAGAGTAAACAGGTTCCTTTTAGGCAAGTATGCTCCATCGTAGATCTCATCGTCACTTACCATCAGTTGAGATCGAGATCAAATACTTGGTTATAATGTAAAAAAAAAACAAAATGGCAATGTACCTCTAGTTACCCCCCACCTATCCTTGAATATAGACTATAACTAATAATAATAAAATAGGCCGTGTTACATAGTATTAACACGGAGAAAAATCGTAATATAAATCGACTCGTTATTGAACGTCAACTTGTCTCTCAAATAAAGGCTTATCCCTTATACATGGTACACTTCCCTTCACAGAAATGGGTACATGTGTGACCGAAGATACATGTAATGTTTATTTTCAATTTGATTTATTGCTATTTTCTATTGGTATAGGTATTTACTTGACATGTACCCTGTGATTTTAAGTAAGATGCAAGTATAAAGGATAAATAAATTGATTCGACCTCGTAAAAGTATTTTTTTTTAATTTTACAGATGGAATAGCTGCCGATATTAATAAAAACTTATTGGCATCCCTCGAGTATACTCACTAGCAGGCACTTAATCAATATGCGGTTAATAGTTAAACATTAAGTTTTAATTGAGTTCAATCGCTGAAACTTTTCGGTTTACGTTCATATTCTATTCAAATCAAAACTTATTACCCGAATAACCCGCAATGATTGCAAAACTTTTTAAATTTCTTGACACGATTCTGTTATAAGTGTGTGTGTGTGTGTGTGTGTGTATCGTACAATGGGATTTAACACTCGATATAGGTATGCTTATAAGCTCATGGATATTAAAAGATGTATCAATTATAAAATACCACATACAATCCTAAGCATATATCACATCAAGGACTTAAGATAACTGCCTATAAATATTTCTGCAATCATTGCATATTATACAGCAATTAAACAACACTTAGAAGCCTAAGCTCGTAGTGTTTACATCTCGGTCTATTGCGCTGATTATTTTTTTGTTTCAAAACTGCGTGCAGCACTTTCGCTGCTTCACAATGGTGACTGCATTTTTATTATTGATCAAAGTCACAGTCAAGATATTTGAACCATCATATGTCATCAAAACAAAAAAAACCGTTTTACGTATTGCGTTGATAAATAATAATCTGTAATGTGTTGATAATAATGTCTATAGCACATGAACCTAACGCAGCATCAACATATTCTCACTGTCGTGATAACAGAATTAAATTAGAATTCTTAACAACCCTTGAGTTTGTTTAATTTGTCTAAAGGCATTTAATTAAGTGCACGTCTCATTTCGCCGGGACATTTGGATTCTGCGAAGAAATGATTGTTCCTGTACTTTCTGGCGGGCTTTGTTCACAGAACCATTACGGAAATTAATTGGCTAATAATTAAAGTTATTTATTGTTTGACTGTGTTTCAGATGGGTGGCTGGGGTTTGCTGTTGTACTTAATGTTTTCTGTATAAACACTAACTTCGTAATACTGACTGATTCACAAATTAAATTTAGAAATTTCAGGCTACGCTGCTACGCGTGGTTGGTCGTACGTAGCAAAGTATTGCTACGTGTTTTGAACATTCATTATTTCTTATTCTCTTATTACTGAAAGTTGCGACTGATACGAATTTTCCTCCACATGCTACGATCATATACTTTGTTTGGTGTCTGAAAGAAACTGCTACCTACCACATTCCTTATGACATCGGACCGACAATCTGTGGCCTCAAAATTTAGGTATAATACTAATAATAATACTTGAGCTTCACCGTAGTGTTACTTTTACAAGGAACTAATTGTCGACGTTATTGGCACAGTTATCATCATGGATGTTTTTTTTTATTTTTTTTTATTACATTATAGGCAAGTATTTGATCTCGATCTCACCTGATGGTAAGTGACGATGAGATCTACGATGGAGCATACTTGCCTAGGTAGGAAGGCGGCAGTAGATAGAGTCGCTACATTCACTAGGCACATGCAGCGCAACTGATCTGACCCGCCATCCATGAATGGCAACACCGAACATCATGCCGGAACACGGATAGGCCGCTTGGCGACATGGCTTTGTTCAGTGGGTGGTGACTAGCCACGGCCGAAGCCTACCACCAGTAGAGTTGTCACCTGGTTGGCACCACCCGGGGTCACGTGTAGGGTATCTCGAGGGTACTTAATTCTCCTACGGACGAAGGTGACTCGACCCCATGTATAATATTTATGTCCGTAATTATATATTGTGATCACACAATGCGTTGCTTATGGTTTAAGACTGTACAGTTAGTGTGTTTGTCTGGCTTTATAATTGTTGTAAAAAAATATCGTCTAAAAATAGCTTTATTATTACATTATAATCATAATTTGTATAACGCTTACGAACACAGTAGCACTTTACCCCTCGTTATAACCACCATAGGTTGCATAACAGCTACAAGCTTAGACGTTACGTGATCGAATTACTCCGACAAGCCGCGCCCCAAAGCCCCATAATCTCACTGAGCACTGCGAGGCTCGTTTGAACGTGCTATGATAGATGGACTTTGAAATTAGCGTTAACGGCCACTATTATAGCTCTACTATCGTATACGATTCCATTTATAATCCGTTTCGAGTAATACGATTTTCCGAAATATATTTTTTTAGGTATAGTTCTTTATGCGCCCTCGTCTAAATAGGAAAGGCGAGATAACTGCTTCAGGATTGTTTCTCTTCTTCAGTTAACTTTAAATGCCAAGCCCTGCCCAGGGTGGGTCGATGGTGATAACACGTCTAGGGAACTTTCGGGGCTTAAAATCGTACTATCCAAGAGGTTGATCCATAAAGCACTATATATAAAGCATTCAGCATGTGCCTCGCATAATACAAACGATGAAGCTGCCTCGTCCGAACACAGCTATCTGTTATTTGCCTTGCTATCGCCTCACCGATTGCTTGGATAAATTCTGAGGTTGCTGAGCGCGGTATGACTCATCCGATCTTCCGAGGCTGCGTTGTCAGTTAACACATGGCAATTAATAGAGACTAACGATATATAAGGTGTTACAATAATAGTGTGAAATATTATAACAGGTTATCGAGTGGGTCATACCGATCGCGCTAGTTATAAAATAAACGTACGTTCCATTTCTCCATGCACTAAGTAGCTATAAGTAGTGTTTTTTTTGTAATCATTTAAATTGTTTGTGTGGGATTGTGATCCGTATAACCTATCGATGGACACTTTAAATATTTTACACTATTATTGTTACACCTTATAGGTAAGTATATGTACTACGTAAAAGATTAAGCCTTGAACACAATCACTGCGTTCCACTCAACTGGGGTTTTGAAAACACATCTTTTCAATATCATATTGACATTTGCGAAATCCCACACATCGCGAGCGGGGCATGATCGTTTATTCTAGAGTAACATTATATTTTGATGATAAAAACTAAATGGCAACACACGGGAGCTTACACTTTAATTATTTTTGTAAAAATAATAGCTTTAAAAAAAAAGACAAGCCCGCTGAGTTTCTCGCCGGATCTTCTCAGTTGAGGTCGCGTTCCGATTCGGTTGTAGAGTTAAGAAAAAAAATGTAATGACTACTTGTAAGTGCCCCCGTAGGCCTTTGCGAAATAAACGATTCAACTTTGACTTTGACTAATATAATAGCCCATGCAATTACGTATGTATTCCATCTATACATTACGCACGAATATAGGTTCGACCTCTAAAAACTTCAAATGCTCTTAGACAGTTCTCTAAACAATAAACCCACTCCTGCCGGGTTCAATAGCTTCTGAAGACAACCATTGCGAGCACTTATCCCGAGCTCGTCAAGTTAAAAATCCTTGGTTGAATCAAGTGAGGGTCTTGACGAGCCATTATAGTTTTATATTATGCTCTATCACGATGTTTATGTGTTTATTTATGTACAGAGAATCTTGAAGAAAAAAATTGGATTGTTTTGTATAATGCCCTTTATGGAAGGGAGTTAAGGTTGTATTTCGTAATAATTTTGCGAGGAATATGTCTTCATTTAAAAAAATCAATCGCATTGAGTAGCTCCTCCTTTTTGTAGTCGATTAAATACGTCACTATCTTGTCAATGAAGGCAAATATAATAAAAAGTCTGCCAGACCGAACCAGTTTCGGAAGACACTAGGCCCGTTCACACACCAACGGATTTTGTAGTATCTCTTCACAGATATTTGCAATTATATTGAAACAATCTCAGGAAATAAGTATCAGTTGAAACGTACACGGAATTCTAATCTCAGAGTCGACGAGTGAAAACAGACAAATTCCGAAACAAGACAGGTTTTATTGGAGGCTTTACGCCTTAATAACGCGTACCTAGTTCAATGCGGAGTTTATTGCTGGTACGTACCTTGCTATTCGAAAACTTTTAGGAGCTTTAGATATCTACTCATAAAAACGCATTTCACATATGCATGAAATTATACTAGTGAGAGAATGCGCTCTGATGAATGAGGGACCGATAATTATTTCGTAAAACCAACAGTTAATGTATGTTGTCTAATAGTGGAGATGACTCATGAATACGTGACTTTATCATTGAATTTATGGCAACACGTCACGAAAAAAATAAAATACGTACACTAATTACCCAAAAATGTACTTACAATTAAAATGAACTCATTAAATTATTTTCTTATTTTTACGCTAATACTACACATTGAAATAAAACCCCCACTTCAGTCCTCCCGTGTCGATGGTTGCTGTACAGCAGCCGAAACGTCGGGAACGTAAAAAACGTAATATAAACGCGATAAAATCTATCTAAATTAAATATAAAAAAACGTGATCATTTATAAAAAACTGTTTAGTTTATTCCAACATGATTCGACTTAGAAATCGGCGGCGAATAGAGGTTGGCGTAGCAATTAAGCCAATTACCTCGCGTTGTACTTAACGTCCAGAGAGTGGTTAGTTTAATGTACACTTTAGGGAATAATAGTGGACTAATAACAGACATTCAACACTTTTAATTAAATAACAGGGGCTTTGTAAAAATGTTAATTTCAACTTCGCCCAGCGATTAAGTTGTTACTATTACGCTTGGAGACTATTAAAACCGCAGACATTTTTAGTATTAAAATAATTGCAATTTTGTCAAAAAAAATAGCTGGTGTGTAATAAATTATAATAACGATACCTAATAAATACTTGTTATTGGCTCAGTCTCTCAAGTTGAAGTCACAGAAAAAAAAATGTGATGTGTTCTTGATACGTGTAAAGATAACTAGTGAAATGAGGCATCACTTACCGGATAATCATCGATCAGTAACCGAATATTTTTTTAATCTCCTATATACTTGTCGTTGGCAGAATCATCGGTAAATGATAGAGCCATAATTTTTAAATGAAATTGGAATTGGAGCTGAGGCTTTTTGGCGGAAAGTTAAACGGTGAAGTTGTCAATCTCGTTTATTTTCCTAAAATGAGTTTCTTTGATATATAATGTGTAATATTAGTGGGATATTAAGTATTGTGTAATTAGAAACATGCAAGAGTGAAGAAAATAAAATTATATTATTCGACTTATCTTGTTCTTGCAAGATGTCCGGTAATTTGGAGTAAAGTATCCACAGCTCTACTGATACCCTATTAGTAGAGCCGTAGGTAGGGAATGATGCTATCATCACTGTTGTCATCGACACCATATCTATCATCGGATGTACTTATATTTAAAACAACGATGAAAAAAATTATTCTACACTGGCCTAAATTGCTCTATGTTGTACCCGATTGCCAACCTACAAAGAAAAAGAAGAACTAATGAGATGTGGCATTTGAATATATCCCCTGGTATATTTTTGTCAGATAATAGAGAGGATCGATGTCACGTTGTATAAGGAGGTGAAAGAGGCTGCTCTACATAGAGACAGGTGGGAAGGAGACTCTCACCCTTAAATTAGAAGAAGATATTTATGCGTAATATTAACACGAGAGCAAACCATATAATGTTTAATACACTTAGTGAAGTTTATTTGTGGTTATTTGGTAAACAACATAACAGTGTAGGTAATAGTTTGTTTGATTAACAGCACACATTAGCGGTACGCTTGATATTAGTGTTTGTGTTAACCTGAGATTGTTTTAGTATTAGCAAGCTGTACTGTCGAACTTTGTACCGTCTCAGAATGAAATACATGAGAAAATGAATTATCTTTGTTATAATGTTTCACGTGTTTTACAAGTTATTCTGCGAATAGCACAGGACGGAGACAAATAAAAAAAATCAATCCGTTGTTGAGTTATATTATGTCGTGTAAATAACATGACTTTGTCATATATAGTTTGTATAAAATGAACCGTAGTGCTATTTGGTGTCAAAATGACCCGACAAAACTTTATTCCTTTAAGGATGATATCGGGTTTATTTTATGTTTTTATAGCTTATTATTGGAACGAAGTTCCTATTCGCGCGTTGCGAAAGGGCTAGACGGAAAAAATTCAGACCAAAAATTAAGAGGAAAAGTTGTAACGACACATTTTGCATTTACATAATGGTCAGTATTTTCGAGATATTGCACAAGTGCATCCGTGGCGCTATTGGCTAGCGCGTTCGGCTGTTAACCGAAAGATTGGTGGTTCGAGCCCACCCGGGGGCCATATATTTTTGTTTCCCAAAATTATAGATTTTTTGTACATAATAAATAATACAGGAACTTCGTTCCATCCGGGTGTCCCTTGACACCTCTCAAGTTTTTTTTTTTATGTATTTCAATGTCGCAATTTTAATTTTATTCGTGTTAATATCATAATTAATAATCAATTGTGATTTTTGTTTTTTTTTATTGACATATTGAAATTATAACTGTATGAAGTAGCGCACGTTCAAAGCTTTGTATACCCATTCAGAACCACCATGTATAATTTGGTTGATAAGCAAAACCTAACGAGAAGCGGCGTCTCACAGCTGAGCACGCAGCGCCAGCCAATCAATGATTGGAGTAATGCGAACAGGATTAGCAAGTTGGAAGAAGAGAGAACACTACTTTTGATGAGTTTAGTTCGGCTCTCGTTTTTGTGAGATAATTTACAGGAGAAAATACTTGGGAATAAAGTACCTATAGGTAATCACGTGCCTGCATCGGTGGATAACATGATTAGGTACCTATTTCATTCACACTTATTGTTAACTCCTAAGAAAGTTGAGATGGAGAGACAGATCGGTTGCACTAATTCGCCTTTGCAATGTGGGCGCTTGCGAATATATAAAAAATGCACTTGGTAAGTACATAGGTAGTACGATTTAAATACTAAGACCTAACAATGTTTTTATGCTCATAGAAAACGCTTGAAATAATCAAGAGATACGTAAAAGTCAAAGTAAGAGTATTAATTTTGCAAGGCTATACGGGAGGACTATATACGGGAGTAATCACAAATTGACATTTAAATTACATTTATTCCTCAACTCAACAAGCAAATAAGTACGCGATCTTGACTCGGAAGATCCGACAAGAAACTCAACTCAATTATTTTTATCGCCCATTTATAATTACGTTAAAAAAGGTTTTTAACTCTGCAGCATGTTACCATTCGAACCAAATAAAGTATTTTTTATTATTTTAAGTACTGAAGCGTTAAACTGTGAAGGTATACATTGTGGGGAAATCTGCATGTCTGAGATAACCTCTCGAAAGACGTGTGAAGTCCGCCAACCCGCACTAGGGAATAATCCCCCTCGCATTGATAGGAGGTGCGTGTCCAACGTACGTATATGGGACGTAGTTTGGGAACGTAAAAAACCATAAAATAAACGCGATAAAATCATTAAAATTAATTTTATTTCAATGTGTTAGTATTGTTATTGTAAGCATGTTAAGATATTGTTCGAGTAAGACTACGAATACCGTCAGACAGACACTCATTTTGATTATATTTAAACAGATCTTAATACCCGTGCTGATAGATTAAGCGGATATTCCGAAAGTACTAATGATACTCTTTAAGAGGTCGTAACAGATTAACGTAGATTAAGAAACACTTCCTCGTTTCAAATAGGTTCTTTATCCTTTTCTCATTAGCAAGAGCGTAACGAAGGGTCAAAATGACTATAATCTTTAAGATATATAGCTATATAGTATTTCGTTAAAAGACTCTGAAGAGAGACTCGGCGGTTTCCTTTCGTATAACATTTGTTGCTGGTATGTAGCTTGCCTCACCATGTCTTGCCATTTGAACTCTACTGCTGTTAATTCTGGAGTTTTTATCTAAGAGTCCTCCCACACATATTTTGATTCGACCGGTCTATGGAATTAGTGGTTTACCGTGTGATGAGTTACTTAACTTACGTACTTACTTTACTTACTTTGCTTACGGAAATTTACTTTGCGGCATTGCTTTACTGGTGGTAGGCTTCGGCCGTGGTTAGTCACCACCCACTGAACAAAGCCATGTCGCCAAGCGGCCTAGCCGTGTTCCGGCATGATGTTCGGTGTTGCCATTCATGGATGGCGGGTCAGATCAGTTGCGCTGCATGTGCCTAGTGAATGTAGCGTCTCGATCTACTGCCGCCTTCCTACCTGTTCACACTCACACAATATGTCAATTAGAGAGTGAACAGGCAACCTTCTGGGCAAGTATGCTCCATCGTAGATCTCATCGTCACTTACCATCAGGTGAGATCGAGATCAAATACTTGCATATAATTTAATAAAAAAAAAAACTCCGTCTACTATACCCCAAGCGTATATTGCAATTACCACATCACCATGGCATCTTTATATACTTCCATTAATATATATTGTAGCTTGTACGTAATGCAATGTAAAAATCTTATAAAAGTAATTAATTCTACTAGTATGTACGAGTATATTCGACAAATAGTTTGACCCAGATGGTTGACGTATGACTCTCTATATCGTAATAATGTAGAGTCACCGTCGTAAATAACTTTGATGACGTCATACATCCCTAACTATGTCGTGATGAGATAAATAACACTTTTTATTAAATTATATTAATGATAATGGGATTACTTGGAAGTTGCCCAGTGAAAGAATTTAAAGGCACACGTGTTGTAGTTGGGTTTTGATCAACTTCGGCTGGGTCTTGGAGAGCAGATAACTATCGCTCGATGTAAATATCGATTATTAACCAAACTCAGGTAGTCTGAAAGCTGATCCTAATAAAATCAAATGGAGAACAGGCTAGGAAGATGAGACAGATGATAAAAAACGCTAAACGAATAAACGTCTGGTAATCAGTTGCTGACCATTTCCCAAAGATGTCTTAGAAAAATGAATCCTGTTCAACACAGGATATTTCACTGATGGTTCAATTAGTAGAACGCCAGCTGCCTTCATTCAAACAGCGGAAATCTTCTCATTCTTGGCCTGAAATATTGCCGATAAATTTTGATTTTTCAACACTGAATCAGAATAAGCTTCTTGTAGTCGACACGAATAAATTTGAATATTTGCTGGTAGGGAGTATTGTTTTATATGAACTTCGGGCTTTGTTTTACGATCTATGAAGTAATTACTATACGTAATTAATATTGTTCGGTTTCTCTCACGGTTGATGTTTTACCCAAAATCCAATCCAACATTTTTGAGGAGAAATTATTGCAGTTACTATTAATGTATATTACCATTTGCGTTTTTTCAAGTAAAAAAAAAACAACCGAATTGAGAACCTTCTCCTAAATAATGAAATCCTTAAAATTAGTTTCATTTCAATGTGTAAGTATTCGCGTAAATATAAGAAATCAATATGTGAACCTCCTCCTTTTTGAAGTCGGTTAAAATAATCATTTGCTTCTAATAACATATATTTACATTCAGTATTTCAAATACATAAAATGTCTATGATTGACTGTCTCATATCGATAGACCTCATTGCGATAGACGACTTAAAATTAGGCTCGCTTCGAAATCTCCCTAATCATAGCATGCTGAGTTTCTACTTAATGGTTTGACCAAGTGTTCAAGTGTCACTTTTAATCTACCGAAAAGTGACATGCGCTTGTACAAAAACACTCAGCAAGCACTTACTAAGTTCAATCTAAGTTGGCTAATTGCTCGCAGCTGCGCGGTCATTTCGCCCGGCGGGCCTGCCGCACGCGATCGCATGATTAGAACCTTTGAACATCGAATTCAGGCGGCTACACACGGCACAGTTAACAAGCGAGCAGTTGTCTATTTAATAGAAAAGACTTGTGCTTTTCCTGAAAACGCTATGAAAAAAATATAGAACTATGTTTGTACGGCATGATCAGCGCAGTGGTAGTGACTCTGCTTTCTCTGCCGAGGGTTCCGGGTTGGAATCCTGGTAGGGACAAACTTTGTGCGAGGAGCACGAATGTTTGTAGCCAAGTCATGGATGTTTAATATCTATATAAGTAATATATCCTGGGTTCACCCCAAGTCCATTGTACGGCACCCATAATACAAGCGTTGCTTAGTGTGGGACCGTATAGTTAGAGTAAAACAATTTGAAGACATTCCTGTTGTTATCATTGGAATTCTATCTGTTTGCTTAAGGATCGGTTCAGTTTAGGGATTTGTTTCAGTTAGATCTTCTAACACTGGGGAAATTGATGAAAAATAATCATTATGTTTACAATATGGGTACACAAATATGACTCTAAATGAATCTCTCTAAATGAGTTGAGGTTTAATACCAACGCTAATACTTTTAAGAGCTGAATACAATAGTAGGTATAAAAGTATTGTTTTGTTATTATTGTAAACCCATACCGTTTGTTGGCTATGTGTACCCTACTTTATGTCACTAAAAAGAACTAGCTAATGGACGTAATAGATTTAGAACAAAATGTACGATACGCATCTACGAACACTAAAACGGATTATATAACTTCAAGTATTGCTTTATCGTGTTATGATTCTTATAAACGTTTTAACTAAGTTCTACATTTTTTTAATTTTTTTTATTGCAGTATAGGCAAGTATTTGATCTCGATCTCACCTGATGGTAAGTGACGATGAGATCTACGATGTAGCATACTTGCCTAGAAGGTACGTGTTCACTCTCGACTTGAAAAAAAAAAAACATTAAGTCAGTACATTTAAATAGTTACTATTCTGAGTTAAGGTATAATTAAATTGTAATAATTGGTTCAACAAAAATTATGGGTACATCATATCGATCACGTTTTTTTTTCAAATAATCTGTCTGAGTCTTCAGTCATGATACCATTATTTTCATTGCATAAAAAATAAAATTTGAAATACACTTTTTATTACTTATTTTTACGCGTTGCTTCGCCCAGTAGATACCGAGTATGAAATACTTACCTTTTTTCAATTCCGTCAAGCTGTTGTTACGTGTTCCTCCTCTAAAACTCCGAACAAACATATTTTCACTGTTATTATTATTAGTAAGTGTAGGATTACAGTGGACACTTCACCTGAAAGACTCTATAAAACCTCCATCTCCTATACACAGAGCAAAATCATAACATTATGTCAATTCATACTTCCAACCTTTTCTTACTACATCCATATTTTTACCGTTGTAGATAGGTACAATATAAAAGAGGAATAGCATATAAAAGGTTCCTTTTTTGTTTCAAGGAATACCGATAAATTCTCCTAACGAGAAATCTATGTAACATCATCAACTATTTCGTATATAAAGGTACCCAATATATTGTATATAGAAATTTTGTTTCCTACATTGATTTCATATATTTACGCGAATACTACACATTGAAATGAAACTATTTCTTTAAGGATTTTATCGCGTTTATTTCTGCGTAGATCGGACCGCAAGTAACATCGAAATATGAGGGTACCCCGTCTCAAACTATGACACCAGGACGTCAACCACCTCAGTCGTCCCGTGACCATGGTTGCTGTAAAGCAGCCGATATGTCGGGAACGTAAAAACGATAAATAAACGCGATAAAATCCTTAAAAAAATAGTTTTATTTCAATTTTGTTTCCTACTGATAACCTTTGTTCAGAAAAAGTCTCAGGTGATCGTACGTCTTCCCAGAGGAAATTAAATTCTACTTCTAGGGAACTGTATTTATCAAAAACGATTTTTCCTGGTAAACTTGACTGGGGCTCATCAAAGTACCTACTTAGATTGAAAAGTAAATTAACTATACAAGATCTTTTCTTATTTTCTATGTTCGTTTATTTTATCAATAAACCGCTTGCGAGTTTTGAAATAATTTATTTTTAAAGGTTCCACAATGAACAGGAATGATGAGGAAGTTGTTATAACGTCATGCCAGCGGTAACATAAAAATGTAATAACTAGAGTCGGCTCATAGCTTAAAATTAAACAGCTTCCCACGAGAAGTGCGCTCATAACCGGAAATAGCATGAGATACCTTCACAATTCATTGTTTATTTACTACATTTCCGCTCTACGGTTCGAGCAAATACCGAATATACCTTTGCAAAATAGTTCGGTGTTATTTATCGGAATTATTATTTCCAGAAATAATTTTTTTTTTAATTACCATGTATTCACACGGTTTATACCCGGACCTTTGAAGACCTGCGCGAGGACATGAGTCCAATACGTAGAGGCCTTTTTTGGGAATTTGAATGTTATTTTAACTATCCCCCAGCAGATAGCTGAAGTAACCGCAGAAAAAGATAGACATAAACAGGGAATAGACCTCAGCAGGTGCGGAGGTACTATTGCAGCAATATGGAATGATATTGGGACTATGGATGGATGTTTGGATGGACTTGGGATAGCGCTACTGAAAAGGTTGCAGACAGCTGCCACAAGTATTATGATTACTATTATTAAACATATTAATAATGATAACGGTTAATCAACGATTAGCACTTCGTTCGGCCAGACGATGCTCTCAATCCAGGGTACGTAGTGGCTGACTCTAGTGTACATGCCGGCGGAGCCGAGGATGCCGCAGTCCTTGCCATATGACGTCACACCGACTACGAAATATAAGCATTTATGGCTATTGGTTTGCAGTGGACCACCACTGTCCCCCTGTAAGAAAATACAAAATCTTGAAGTTAATTTATTGAAGCTTTGACATGAAGTAATTACATAGGAAATTAGTTTCAAGCTTATCAGTTTTATATTAGGTACCTATTCACGCAAAATATTCATTTTAAAAAAGATTCATTAAGGTCGTTCACCTCACAAGTGTCAACAATCTGATGATGTGATCCACAGCACATCTGTGTCGTATGGTTGTACCCGTGCTGAAGATGTCTGTGGGGGCCGTAGATGCTCGCGCATTCAGTCTGTTTAAACTCCTCTAGGTTTATCTATAACGAAAAGTAGCAAGTTTTACCTACCTATAAATATCTTGTTATCTGCCTCATCTTAACCTGAGTTGGGCGCTATTCAAGAGTATTAATTTTACATCATAATGATTAACCACTACAACCTTCATAGCACTTTTAATATAAGCCATCCATCTTTTTCTTGAACTTCATCTCGCTCTTTACCCGTCCAAATGAATACTCATCACTCTTCTCATCACGTGCATAAACCATACCAACCTCCCTATTTTTACTGTTAATAATCATTCTAAATACTGTTAATATAAAATCACGTACAACCTCCAAATTGTCAGCGAGATCCTTCCTGTGACCCAGTCGGCCCCAACCAGCTGCTTGGATAGAAATGGAGTGCTTAGGTACTTTCCCAGAATCCAAGCATGATGGGAGAATTGATTTGCTGAAAGTTATTCTGAAACGACAACCAGCCGGTATGTTCATATCACCATTAGTCAGAGATCATTCATTATTGGTATTTATTGGTCTCCTAATCACCACGCAGTATTGCCGTATCCACACAGAACGCGCAAAATCTTGAGATTTGCACTTACAAAATGCCAGTCATTCTCTTATAACAGATTCTGATAGAGTTGCTACCATGATGTTCAGTTGAAATTCTTGAGGTAAGAAGGGCCGTACAGAGTTGAATTTTAGAAAGGTATAACAAAACACACTTAAGCTGAAGATTGGATTTACTAGTAAAAATACTTTAAAGAAAATAATGATGAAGTATACTATCTAAGCAAAATATCCTTGTAATGTTGAGGGTACCTAGGATTGCGTCACAGTATAATGCGCATACAGATACCACAATAGCAACGATAATACTCGTACTACAGATACTCACTCGGTTTCTGTCTCCAAAAGTGCAATGTCGTGGTACTTTATTGGTGATTTATACTCTGGATGTGCGACTATACGTTTTATATCATAAATGTTCCATAAATGTTTAGGGTCCGTGCGTTTCAGTAGGCCTAGTGCTGCATATCTTATTGGGCCCCTGGAAAATCATTTCATGAACACATATAAGTGAAAACAACTGGAATTCTGCAATGTTTCCAGAGGGATAATTTGAAAAGTTACGAAATTGATTTATAAAACTGATTAAAAAATCTCCCGACCGTCCGCCATTTTCTTTATTTTTGTCACATCCATAATCTATACTAATATTATAAATGTGAAAGTTTGGATGGATGGATGGATGGATGGATGTTTGTTACTCTTTCACGCCCGAACTGCTGAACGGATCTGGATGAAATTTAGTACAGAGATAGATTATAGTCTGGAATAGCACATAGGCTACTTTTTATCCCGGTAAAATGTACGGTTCCCGTGGGATAGATGTTTTAATTTTTCATACTTTTTATCGCGGGTAACACCGCCGGGCGCAGCTAGTTTTATTTATAATTATTGAATTTATTATCGCTATTAATTACTTGAAAATGGCAAAATACCCACTAAGTCGTGGGTGAGGCCATATTCATATCTAGGTATTTTATGCATTTCGTTAAGAAAGAAGAAGAAAAAAATAGAAAAACTTAGCAGTCGGATGGGATGACCGTACGAAAACATTCAATCGCGAAACGATGGTGTGCATTTACAAAGAATTTATATAGCCATTGTGGAAATTCGTCTCAGGTAGTTTTCAATTATGTTTCCATCGTCGATTGCAAATTATTTAAAATAATCCCGCAGCATAACAACAATTGTAAGTACCCATGTTTTGAATAATAAGTCTACATAATGGGAGAAGGAAATATAAAAGTACTATCTAGTTGTTGAAGATTTTGTCCAGTGTACTCAAACAATTAGTACTAAACCCTATTGTCAAGATGATGTCAAATATATTGTGTTTTACAGTGATTGAGCGGACGAGCAGTGAGCAGCAGTAAGTATGTATCGCTCACTGATGATTGAGCCCCCACACAGCCATTGCGCTGTGTCCTGATCCTCACCATATCCGAGCAATGCCTGTAAAATAATATCAAAATTATACATAGATAAAAACTTAACTAACCACATGTTAATGTAATCGAACATATCAAAATTATATAACTGGAGAAACTTGTTTCAAAGAGGAAATCTGAACCTAACTTTGAAGGCTTAGCTTTTCAATTAAAAAGAGTATAGAAAATCTACTTAATATTTACAAAAAGTGTACAAAATTTGGCCCATGTGGTATCGTGCGCATGATGCTGCACGCATTTCCTCGCTGAATAAATGAATTTCAATAGTTTTTGTCTATGCTATACTAACTTTACGCGGAAACTCTACTTACCATATGCGGAAACTCCCACCTTCTAGCTTTACGTCCCCCAACCGGTAAGTATTTTTCCAGACTTACTGTATGGCATTTTTTGTCTTCCTTCCAATGTTTATTTACTTTAATATTCCCATGACCCCGGCATGGGTATGGTAGCTGCTGGAAATATTCTAAACATTCTGTAAAAAAAAAGCAATGTACAAATGTATCTAGTCCTACTACAATACTAGCTATGGTGCGTCTACATGCACGAAATTTTATAAGTTTCTTCTCGTTTATATTTTCCAAACAATATTCGAACTTTGCGTCCTAACCGAATGCAACGTAAGTTATACGAGATAGACCTTCCGATCCTATCCTAATCGTCGATCGATCGATCCTATTTTTGATAATGCTTAAGGCAACTGTCCTTATTTAGGACGTCCGATAGCTCTATATGTTATTCGTCCATCCTATAATTAGAATTGGATCGGTAGGTGTGGAACCTGTCTTACGACGGTTCTTAAAAAATAGAGAGCGAGTGTAGATTGTTTAAAAGTTAAGTGTAATTTATGCGCATTCCACAGACTATTGAAAAGTATTAATCATAGTGACAATTAACTCACTATTCCATGCTACCGGTCCATCCTTTTTTCTAAGTGTGCCGAAGGGTAGTACTACATAATTGCGATGCCTGGAACCAACAAGGTCAATAAAAAAACGAAAAGGAGTTTATATAGGATGTAAGTGGCATGGTAACGAAAAATGTTGTTAATTAATGACAAAAATAATTTATGTCATCATTGTTGTAATGTAGGATAACATAATTATCCTAATAATATCGGCTCTAATTCACGGCCTGCGTTTTATATATCTTGTCACTCCCAACAGTATCCTACCGCCGCCGCTCTCCGGCGTGATGGTTATATTTTCTTGTCATTCATTTGACACTGACAGCTCGCACAGTCCGTAGCTCGAGATGACAGCATAATATAATACCATGTATAAATATTACTTATATTTATATCTCTGTAAACAATTATGTATATAATTGTTTACAAGAGAGAGAAGGTTACATACGATTTTTCTTCGATTTCACAATCTGTACAACAAACTATTGGGTCTTGATCGTCGGAGGAGCATATCTCTGGTGGTTTAGGGAAACTGCTCTCAAAGCCGCTTTTGCTCTGAAATAATATGTACCTTGTTAATACCTGCTTATTTTAATCGCCGTAGTTTGAATTGCAAACGAAGGACGAAAACGAATAATTTTATTGATTACTGGAATAAATGTGTAATATTGGAACGAAGTTCCTTATCGCGCGTTACGAAAGGGGGCTAGACGGAAAAAAATCAGACGAAAAATTAAGATGATAAAACATAATAAAAAATAATAAAGGAACTTCGTTCCATCCGGGTGTCCCTTGACACCTCTCAAGTTTTTTTTATTTCCTAATTTGTATAGTGAGTATGTAACTTACATATATATAAGGTAAAGCTGCCGACGAACATTTGTATATATTATGGCACGTGCCATTTATCCCGTCTGAGGTACAGGAATCACCTGTAATCAAAAGTTAAACACAAGAAAGATATAGGCACCTTTACATCGATATGTTGTATAATATCTATAAAAGTAGGCCACCCGACTACATTCTTCTCCGACTACGTCTTTTTTCTTTATTCAAATGTATCTTAATAATGATACAAAATATTAAAATCTAATGTGACCTCTTTATGTATTCGCGACAAGGTCATTACACAAACGAGTATATCAGGCTTCGTGCAGATCAAACTACTTTTATTAATTGTTCATAAGGTAGGTACTCGCATAACCATATATATACAAACATGAATCCCCAAATTTATAGACAGTTATAATAGCGTTATAATCCATTACTTATACATAACTTTTTATAAATTTGAGGGTAACATACCACCGGATACCAACAGCCAACCGCCACGGGTATTTAGGGCTTAATAGAAAATACTTAGTCTACCACATGAACCCCAAGTGTGCTAATATTGTGTAAGCCTGAAAAAGGCCCTTACTATAAAATAGGCAACACCTATATAGTTGAAAAGTACGTAAATACGACCTCCAAAACGTATATAGATGGTAACGTAACCTTACGTTCAACTAAGGTTTACGTTCAACTATACACCAAGCAGGTGTTAATTGTAATTACTTACCCTCCTTCAATCCAAGATCACTTTTGGCACTGATTATACCGATAAACAAATGTATTAAAAACAATAATATCTTTATGGACAACATCGCTATTTATTTCTCACATGAGTATTGACACAAATTGTATTCTTGCCGTCTCGATTCCTTCTCAATTTAGGTATTGTCTTAACCTTACTTTATACCTTAAGAATAATGAAGGTAGGTATATGTAATTTTTACCAGAGTTTCTTTTTATCTATGACACGATGGCGGTTGCGATGTGTGTAAACAACATGGCTCGATTTTTGTTTTTAATGTCCATTTTGTATCGGAGGTATCGGATTATTTTAATAAGGAATACCTACCTAATAAATAATATCACGATAATCATCTTACATCTGTCTGTAGGTATCATTTCAAATGATCACGAATGATATGGTCTCAACGTATGATACAAGGCTTATAAGTACAGAATAAACAGGCCTTCGGACATACTTTGGTAAAGGACAATTAACATTTCCAAAAAAATTACAGTTTATTATAATTCATACATTTATTGATTTCTTATATTTACGCGAATAATACACATTGAAATAAAAATATTTTTAAGGATTTTGTCGAGTATAAAACGCGTTTAAAAACAAAAAATAAACGCGGTAAATTCCTTAAAAATAGTTTTATTTCAATTCATACATTTCTTAACAAAATATCTAAATTTGCTCAATTGTTAGACACTTCGTTCGGCCAGACGATGCTTTCAATCCAGGGTACGTAGTGGCTGACCCTGGTGTACATGCCGGCGGAGCCGAGGATGCCGCAGTCCTTGCCGTATGACGTCACACCGACCACGAAATACAAGCATTTGAGGTCATTCAGTTGTAGAGGACCACCACTGTCCCCCTGTAAGATAATATTTATACTTGCCATGGTATGAAAGTAATTCTACGCTCAAAGTTAAACATTATATTTAAAAAAATAACCTCGCAAGTGTCAATAATTTCCCTATGAGAGCCCAAGCACATTTGTGTGGTATGGTTGTACCCGTGCTGTAGATGTCTGTGGGTGCCGTAGATGCTCGCGCATTCACTCTCTTCAAACTCCTCTAGGTCTACCTATAATAAAAAGGGATTGAATAGGGTTGCTGAGATGAGATCTAAAACTTAATTTTGATGCAATGAAAATTACAAAGAAAAAAAATCACTTCAAATTAAATATAGTAAAATGACATGGTATTACACAAAAAAAGTTTTAGGTTTATTTGATGACCCATATTCATTGCTCCCGAGTGTAGTTAAACTAATATGACATTATAATGATTACATACAACTTCAAGATTGTCAGCAAGATCCTTCCTGTGGCCCAGTCGCCCCCAACCGGCTGCTTCGATAGGACTTGACTGTTTAGTTACTTCTCCAGTATCCAAACATATTGGCAGAATCGATTTGTCGAAGCGTATTCTAAAATTACAAAACAATATGTTGAAGAAATGCAATTAGAAATCAGCTGGTCTGTTCGTCATCTCTATTAGGAGACATGCACATGCATTGCATTATCATTATATATCTATGACATTGATCTAAAATGTTTATTATCGCATTATAGCAGCCATAGCCACAAACGTGAAGCTGGACATAAACTTGTATCTATGGACTCCCATACGTCCCCGTCAACCACGCTCTGAGATGTATAATATAAAGTCAGTAGACTTTGGGATTCTCTACTGAAAGTATGAACTTTGTTACCATGGATGGTGGTCAGTTAACTCACTAAGGCAAGGTTCCACCAAAGCGTTGACGAGAGGAGATGTGCCGAAGGATTTCAAAAAATCTGATTGTTCTACGAATCAGAGTGTTTGAAATCCTCTGCTAACTACCAAGGAGTGTTTATTCGATCAATACATCACGTTCTTGATTGATTATGCACATCTCCTCTCCGCTTTTGTTGAAACAGTGCCTTATAGAGTCATAAATAAGGAAATTAAATGTTGTAAACTGAAAATTTGATCCAGGAGCTTATTTTGATGAAGGTTTTTTGACCAGAAACGGTCTATTGAGAGCATAATGAAGATTCCACCAGCAAGAAACTCTCAATTCCTCATATTTTAGCTAGGTAATTCTGAGTAAAAGTGTAAAGATTAGAGCGCATACCTAAAAGAAGTAAATAGTAATGGTAAACAAATATTACAGGTACTCACTCAGTTTCTGTCTCCAAAAGTGCAATATCGTGATACTTAATGGGTGATTTATAATTTGGATGTTTTATTATACGCTTTATTTTCAAAATATTCCATAAGTTTTTCGGATCTGTGCGTTTTAGTATGCCCAGTGCCGCGTATCGTATCGGACCCCTGAAATATAAGATTTATGAAGAATTATGAACGGTATGTTCATAATTCTTCATTTTATTTTATTTCTTATAATGAGGTCTAACAAAAATAATTTAAAAAGTTAACGAGCAGGTTTTCCGATCACGTTGATGTATACAATTAATACGTAAATAATGTGTACTGTTTTGTCTTCGAGAAACCGCGCCAGTACAGTTTTACCGCGTACTGTTTTTTTTTTTTTTTTTGGGAATATGATCTTTATACTTTCGGATATACCTCTGACAATATTTAACACTTTTATTGTTACACCTTCTATAATTTGCGCAGTAAACTTCGACAATACTATGGCGGTTTTATAGTGACTATTATAGCCAATGCTAAATTAATCATTGAACTGTGTCTTACAATAATTCAGTGGACGAGCAGTGAGCAGCAGTAAGTATGTATCGCTCACTGATAATTGAGCCCCCACACAGCCATTGCGCTGTGTCCTGGTCCTCACCATATCCTAGCAATGCCTGCAAAAGTAAAAGATAAAAGACCTGATGCATTAATCCTGAAAACGGAAGAACAGATTTCCAAAAAAACACCTCAGGAATTGTTTTTTAAACCACCAATAAAATACACATCATGTTATTATTATTGACCTCCGTGTCTCCTGCGCCAAAAGGCACATTCTCATAAGAACTAATAGCACAGACAGAAAAGACAAACAATATGCAGATGTAGCTATGGGGTGGGTTATGATAGCCCGTTGGCATTGCCGTGTCATCTTAATTATCATCTATAGTGGTCTTAAAATAGAGGACAAAATCCTATTTACCATATGAGGAAACTCCCATCTTTGCGCTACACGGCCCCCAACGGGTAAAGCTGCAGAATAAGTCCATTGATGGCATTTTTTTTCAGCGTTCCAATGTTTCTCAACTTTAACGTTACCACCGCCCCGACATGGGTACGGTAAATGTTGAAAATGTTCTAAGCATTCTGAAAATTAATGGAACATAGACCCTAAATAAAAATAAACTTTTTTACTGGTGGTAGGCTTCGGCCGTGGCTAGTCACCACCCACTGAACAAAGCCATGTCGCCAAGCGGCCTAGCCGTGTTCCGGCATGATGTTCGGTGTTGCCATTCATGGATGGCGGGTCAGATCAGTTGCGCTGCATGTGCCTAGTGAATGTAGCGTCTCGATCTACTGCCGCCTTCCTACCTAGGCAAGTATGCTCCATCGTAGATCTCATCGTCACTTACCATCAGGTGAGATCGAGATCAAATACTTGCCTATAATGTAATAAAAAAAAAGCTGTTGATTACGTAATTACATTGTCTACAGATAAATCTAGAACCTACCTATTTTACTCTACCTAAAAACAATAAGCGCTAGCCTTCCAAAGATCCGGGTATAGCCCGTGTGGAGAGAGACATAATATCGTCAGACGAACACACCAACTATGCGGTCCCACATTAAGCAACGCTTGTATTATGGGTACCGTACAATGGACTGAGGGCGAACCCAGTATATAATACTTATATAGATACTAAACATCCATGACTCGGTACAAACATTTATGCCCATCACACAAATTTTGTCCCTACCAGGATTCGAACCTGGGGCCCTCGGCACAGAAAGTATGGTGACTACTATATGCGCTAATGTGATTGTCGTAACAGGTTGAAGATTACTGATGATTTTAGTACATTTACTACTTTAAACTTACTTTTCCATGCTACCGGACCATCCGTATCTGTCAGTTCGCCACTAGGCAATACTTTATGGTTTCGGAATCTAAAATCAAGGTATGTGTACTTTTAAACATATAATGCGATTGCTGAGAAAATTGCAGTTAGGCGTTACGAACATAGGCGTAGCTACGGTCGGGGAGAGTGGGTAGCTGCCCTTCTCTGGCTCATAGAGTCAAGTGAAAATTATAAGACTATATCTCTACTGATTTCAAGAAATTGTGTGTCTTTAGGAGACACTATCTTTGCAAAGAGAGCAGTTACATAATCAGGCACA
Organism: Pheosia tremula; assembly: GCA_905333125.1. Classification (NCBI taxonomy): domain Eukaryota; kingdom Metazoa; phylum Arthropoda; class Insecta; order Lepidoptera; family Notodontidae; genus Pheosia; species Pheosia tremula. Next base: position 2,759,422 of record HG995404.1, on the reverse strand, counting down.
CAAAGCAGGGCACATAAAGCAGTGATAGCCAAGTTGGTAGAACGCTTGCCTCGGTAACGAGGATTGCAGGTTCAAACCCCGGCTCGCACCTCTGGGATTTTTCATGTGCGAATCTCATTTCTAACCAAGATTATCACTTGCTAAACGGTGAAGGAAAACATCGTGAGGAAACCTGCATGTCTGAGAGAACCCCTCGAAAGATGTGTGAAGTCTGCCAACCCGCACTGGGCCAGCGTGGTGGACTATCGCCTAAACACCCCCTCGCATTGAGGGGAGGCCCGTGCCCAGCAGTGGGACATAAAAAAGGGCTGGAATTATTATATTATTATTATATACATAATCAGGACAGGATACATTTTCTATTAGTGAGAGATTTTTTTATGGATTAAAAGATTATGATTTAATTAGAGTTTCTTTGCTTTGCCCCAATCTGAAACAAGCTATGGTTACGCCGATGCTTACTGCAAAAGCATTCGATTTTTCAATGGAATAACTACTTCCAAGCTAATCGGAATTTGCCCTTGATGATAATATCATAATGTGGTCATTGATTGACATTATATCAAACCAAAACAACCTTTTATCCAAAAAAGGAGACGTCGTTAGTTCGGCGACGATGTTCTTTAATGTTTTTGACCGCAAATCTCCGCCGTTATTCAAATCAATTTCAATAATTAGAATATGAATAAGATAAGATCAACATATTGTAAAGGTTGTCGGATATCTTGCAACTTGGAATGTGTACTTTATATAAAACAAAACCGTGTTAGTTACACCATTTATAACACAATAACGGTCGGGCTGATTTTTAAAAACTTAGATTTTTTTATTTGTTTGCGCCCCATATAGCATATATATTAAAGCATGAAAAAAGAACACTAAAAAATACATTTGATTTTGAGGCGGTACAAAGTTCACCGGGACAGACAGTAATATAATAAAAATAATAAATAAGGTAACCTACGTATATCGCAAATTCCGAAATTTGAAATCTATAACGATGTAGATCTTTCTGGGGTTTAATGAACCGTTATTTAATGGATGTTACTGGATATGTCGGGCATTTGCAAACAAATCACGGGAAAACTACCGCGAGGGAAAAAATAAGCTGATAATTATCTTTTTAATTAAAAAATAACCTGAACCTCCTCCTTCTTGAAGTCGGTTAAAAAGAAGATACAGTCCCCAATGAGGTCGACCAATAATTATTCTTTACATGAAGTCGGTGACAATTGGTCCCAATAAAACGCTAAGATTGAAACGGACTCCAAATAATAGAAAATTAAATTACTTCTAGGTTATGAGTTTTCTAAGTCAGTTTTGTTTTTTTTTTTAAAGGAATAGGTCACTTACGAATGTTTATCATCGACATCACAATCTTTACAGCACACAATCGGAATATCGTTGTCATAAGAGCAGGTCTCTGGTATTTTTGGATAACCATGCTCATAGCCGCTGTTGATCTAAAATAAAAATTCACATGATTATTATCTCATCGTTTGTACAATAGTTATTCATTGAAATAAAACTATTTTTTAGGATTTTATCGTGTTTATATTTTGATTTTACGTTTCCGACGTTTCGACAGCTTTACAGCAACCATGGTCACGGGAGGACTGAGGTGGTTGACGTCCTGGTGTCATAGTTTGAGACGGGATACCCTCATATTTACGTGTTGCTTATGGTCCGATCTACGCAGAAAGTGCTCACAGTGTCTTGAGGTCTTGCAATGGTACGCTTAGTCTTGGATTTAATAATATTAATTACTGGATCCCAAGACGGTGGTAGCACCCAGCGGAAATAGTTTTATTTCAATGTGTAGTATTCGCGTAAATATAAGAAATCAATAATAGTTAATCAATTAAAAATAAATTAAGATTCAAATTAAAATTAGGCAGGTTTCAAAATGTTTTCATTTCCGCAGTAACAAACATTTTGACAAGTACATGAAATCGAACGTATTATGAAAATAATTATTACTATGCCAAATGTGCCACAAGATTGTACCTATAGTGAGTAGGTAACGGGACACGCCATTTTCATTTCATCATGTCACATCCATTATTTTATTTATAATGTGTATTTATTGAATTTAATATTGCTATTAATTACTTGACACTGGCCGAATACCCGGTAAGCGGGTGAGGTCATATTCATATCGATTTTATTTCATCGCATTTCATTTCGTAAAGAAAGAGAAACAAGAAGAGTAGGTAACGTACTAATATATAGGACAGAGCCGCTGACATGCATTTGTAAATATTATGGCACGTGCCATTTATGCCATCTGTGACGCAGGAGGCACCTGCAATCAAAAATTAAACGTAACACATGTATACAAGAGTTATTATCTTTATTTGAACATGCACATGGCATTTTATTTTATTTTTTTTGGGACTAGGCCCGCCACGCACTCCCACCACTGCTACTCCTGTAAGCCAGGATCTACAGTAGTGTCCAATGATGACACCGAGGTTTGACCCTCGGCGGGTCCCGGGATAAAGTTAATTGTCTTGGAATCCGCACGAAATTAATCGAACGATAAAAATAGGAGGAGTTAGAAAATTATCCACTTCCCTCCTTTGCAAAGCGGGAGACAAAAAAGATATGGTAGACAAATTTCCACAGAAGCAAGACTCTTACAGCTAGACTAATTCCAGGTGTAAGGCACCACGGAGAGTTTGAATATTAGGTTTAGCATTTTATGTCTACGAAAGATTGAATTATATTCAGGACAATTGGGCATTCTCACCTGATAATTTAACTTAGCCTATCAATGACGTCCGATTATTATGACGAACTATTTTATATTACCATAAGAATATAGGTAAGAACTTACCTACTATGTGTATGTTCCCAAGTAAGCAATGCCTTGTATTTGGACTTAGATTACTAACTACTTAAAAAAGACTACAAAAAGTGTTTAATAGGTAACATGAACTATGGGGACAACAATAACCAGACCAGTTTTTTTTTTCTTAGCGCGAATGGAATTCACCCGGAGCTGAACGTTGAAATTACTAGACTAGACCAAGGTGTTATCAAATGTAATTATTACTTACCTTCGTCCAATCCAAGATCACTTCTGACACAGCATATACCAATAAACAAATGTATTAAAAACAATAATATATTTATGTAAAACATCGCTATTTATTTCTCACATACGTGTAGACACAAATTGTACTCTTGGCGTCTCGATTCATTCTCAATATAGCTGTTGACTTAAGTTTACTTTATACCTAATATAATAATAGAAGTTTTTACAGACATAGTTACTACCAAAGATTTTTGTTTCCTATACAAGCAGAGGTCACGATGTGTGTAATAGACAACGCTTCGACTTTTATTTTTTACCGTCATATCGACTGGAAATCTTTTAGTATAGAAATCTTTTAGTTTAAATATTTTAGTGTAGGTTAGTATACCTACCTAATAAATATTATAAGCATATTGTTATGATCGTTGTATATTTATTATTCTGTAAGATAAACTATAATATCTTAGGTATATATACAGGGCAACTATGTTGAAAGTATCATCTTAAAACAAACATCAGTCAAAGCATCGCTTATATTAACTCCGGTAACGGAGCAGGTACCAATAACCTTCATGGAGGTGGTTATAAAAAAAAGACTACAAAAAGCTTATAACTATTCGCATTTATTACCTACATAATTATTATTTACTTACAAAATAGTTATATACTGTTATGTTTAATTATTAGACACTTCGTTGGGCCAGACGATGCTTTCAATCCAGGGTACGTAGTGGCTGACCCTGGTGTACATGCCGGCGGAGCCGAGGATGCCGCAGCCCTTGCCGTACGACGTCACGCCGACCACAAAATACAAGCATTTGTGGCTATTAGTCTGCAGGGGACCACCGCTATCCCCCTGTAAGAAAATATCATGTTCACTGAATGAATAAGAGCATGTAGAGCCGTTGGTCGCACGCCTCATCTCTCTCTGATCTTATCGGATTGCTGCCTCAAACTGTGAGAGTGAGGGAAGGGAGAAGGCACCTGTGCTTGCGCATACACTTTATCGCGCACTTTATTTAGGGTATATAATGTCTCCTGCGTAGTTGATTAGACTCCGCTTTAATTGGCCGGTGTGACTGAAATTTGGTCAGGAAGACTTTTGTTATTATTATACTAATAATACCAGCCCTTATAATGTCCCACTGTTGGGCACGGGCCTCTCCTCAATGCGAGGGGGATTAGGTTAAACTCCACCAAGCTGGCCCAGTGTGGGTTGGCGGACTTCATACGTCTTTCGAGGGGTTGTCTCAGAAATGCAGGTTTCCTCGCGATGTTTTCCTTCACCGTTTAGCAAGTGATAATCATGGTTCAAAATGAGATTCACACATGAAATCCAGACATCGCAAAGATGCGAGCTGGGGTTTGAACCTGCGATCCTCGTTACCGAGGCAAGCGTTCTACCAACTTAGCTATCACTACTTTTGTTATAATTAAATGCTATTAAAACACGCTCCAAACAATCTGAACCTAACCGCTCTTGTCCTAATTATCGGATGAAATTTAGGACGTCTAAGTGCCCTTTATCCGATTTCATCCGATAGTTAGGATCTGTCTGTAGAAATTAATGAAGATATAAGTTTCTAGTTGTTTACTTTGAAAGGTTCAGAATGGTAACCACGAACCGGAGGACGTAGTGTGGGACGGCCCCCCACAAGGTGGACCGATGATATCACACGCATAGCAGGCAGCCGGTGGATGCATGTGGCGGAGGACCGTGATGTGTTGAAGTCATTGGGGGAGGCCTATGTCCAGCTGTGGGCATCTTTCGGCTGATAAAATAGTATAGAATAGAAGTTGTTTACCTCGCATGTGTCAATAATCTGCTTATGAGAGCCAAAGCACATCTGTGTCGTATGGTTGTACCCGGTCTGGAGATGTCTGTGGGGGACGTAGGTGCTCGCGCATTCACTTTCTTTAAACTCGTCTAGGTATACCTATAACGTAGATATATTTTAAGGATTAATTCTGGGATCACACAAGTGCAGATGTAAGCATGAGTTTGCGCAAACGAGACATTTAGACGCACTCCTAAATTCATAGAAAATTTTCTTCAATTTATAGTTGTATTACAAAACAATTCTCGAAGATACAGTACATACTACAATTTCTTGTTTGTATCCTGTAGAAGATAGTGGCATACACAGAATGCAGGCTGTGAAAGCATATGCACAGTGTAAGCCTATACGCTAATAGTATTTCTTATTACTACACAAATACAGTATAAAACCGCGTACCACTTCTAAATTATCAGCGAGTTCCTTCTTATGACCCAGTCTACCCCAACCAGCTGCCTCGGCAATGCCTATGTCTTTAGATAGATTCTTAGTGTCCAAACACGATGGCAGAATCGTTTTACCGAAGTTTATTCTGAAAAATTAATAATCTCTATTAGCCGAAACATGTGGTACATGCCTCCCCAAGGATGCTTACGTCATCAATTAGTGTCCAAACACGATGGCAGAATCGTTTTACCGAAGTTTATTCTGAAAAATTAATAATCTCTATTAGCCGAAACATGTGGTACATGCCTCCCCAAGGATGCTTACGTCATCAATAGACCGCTCGACACTCACGTTCGCCAGGCGCTTCTAGGCCCGTGTTAGGTCAAGTCTTCAGTCCTTGCGGGACACTTGAAAATCCCACTTGATAAAGAGTTTCACAATATAGCTACCCGATCTATGTACGTAATAACGCTGGAGGTTGACCGAACGATTCTCCAAAGATGTGGGCTATATTTAGCTGAATATTAGGTTTAGTAGCAGTGATCGTGAAGAATCCGTTACCGCCCTATTGTGCCTGCCTATTAGGCGATTAAGCATTCTCTTGTTTTACAGAGGGCTCGGGAATATATGGCCCACCGTATTCTTTCAGACTTCTTCTTAGACTTTCTTCTTATCAATATTTTAGTAGTTGGGTAAGTGGAACAAGATATTATACTAGTCATGGATTTTGAGTTGGCTCTGCAATGCCTACGAAGGTCTAGATTAGCCTTTCCCAAAGTTGGCGATAACGCCCCCTTGTGGGCGATGCAGGCCTAAAGGGGGGTGGTAAGAGACCCAGAAAAAATGGGCGCGCTATGTAGAGGCTTACAATAATGAATTTAATTTGAAATTATAGTGTTTTTTAAGTAGGTGAAAAAATGGGAGCGCTAAAAAATAATTCATTCTCAAAGTGGGCAGTAGACGAAATAAGTTTGGGAACTCATGGCTAGATCTTTCGTAAATCCCGGTTTGGCTGAGTTGTCTTTACTTAAAGCTTAGTTTTCTTTAATTTACGGTGATAGTTAGATGCTTAGAAGTTACTTTATTTTAACTTACTCAGTTTCTGTTTCCAAAAGTGCAATATCGTGGTACTTTACAGGCGATTTATAATCTGGATGTTTTATTATACGTTTAATGTTATAAATGTTCCATAAATGTTTGGGGTCCGTCCGTTTCAGTAAGCCCAATGCCGCGTATCGTATTGGTCCTCTGAAAATAAATTTCATTTTTCTAACATGTGAAAATATACTCGGTATTAAGATTATGCTGACTTTCAGGAATGTAAAAAGGCAAAGGATAATGATGAAAATGAAAGTCCTCTAGCAAAATATAAGCCGTTCTGTCGACAGTTCAAAATATAGAAGTAACTTCTTTGTATGATACCCTACGTATGTTGCTTGTTATTATAAGTACTTTGGTGTCCATTATGTTGAGGTTCAAGATGCCACCCATGCTAAGTAGCGAAAAGGATAGCGTGATATACTGACGCATATAAAAAGCAGAGATGGAGATAGCAGTGATGCGCTTAGATTGATAAGCCGAATCAAACAATTGTTATTTATAAGAAAATCAAAATATCAAGTAAAAATTACTGTTACCAAAATCGATAATTTATAAAAAATAAATTTTAAATAAAAATATGTAAAAACAAAGTATATATTTTCTTATTAACCACATTTTGACTTCGTTTTACTTTTAAGATGATGAGTTAAAGTTCAATGGATCCTATAAGATATTATCTTATCGCATAGCTACCGAAATCGACCGATAAATACCTCCAAAATTGGCATAGGCAGCCCAGCTGAACAGGGCAGGACAAGAAGGTATTTGAATTAATATTTGAATCTGTCTTACATTGCTTGAGCGGACGAGCAGTGAGCAGCAGTAAGTATGAATCGCTCACTAATGATTGAGCCCCCACACAGCCATTGCGCTGAGTCCTGATCCTCGCCATATCCGAGCAAGGCCTGCAGTTATCAAAAAAAAAATCTTTTAATACAATTAAAATGAACTGCCTTGAAAGCGGTGCTACGATGTATCCCAGTACACAAGGTAGTAAATATTACATCAGAGTAGAAAATCAAACCTACTCACCATATGAGGAAATTCCCATCTTTCCGCCAACCGACCCCCGACAGGTAAAGCTATCTCATGGCTCAATGTATGGCACTTTTTGTCTGCTTTCCAATGCACGCGTACATTAAAGTTTCCTGAGCCCCGACATGGGTACGGGAGACGTTGAAAATGTTCTAAGCATTCTGAAAAAAATTGCTCGAAGGTAATTATTAATATCGCCCGACAAACACTAACTTTACTATCCTAAGACAAGCAACGATTGTATTATGAGTACTTATAATGCACTGGGGCGATCATCCTAGTAGGTGTACCTATCTAATTACTTATAGTACAGCGTGATTTAAAAAATGTTTACCACCATTAGAACCTGCGCTTCTGTCACAATTTTGATATAGCAATTTGAAAAATTTGCTCACAAAATATCGCAATAATAGTCATATTGTTGGGAACAATTGTCGTTTGACAAAAAAAATCCCATTCAGAAAAACGCTATAAAAATATTAAGCATTCGTGACTCGGGTACAAACATGCGTGCTTGTCACACAAACCTTGTTCCTTCAGAGACTCGATCCTAGGACTTTCGGTATAAGAATATGGTAGAGAATCATCTTCTTGTACGGAAATTTCCGGTAGAGACCAACTGTGCTAGTCACGTTGTTAATGCGATTATTTCGTCGGTTACTTATCACAAGTTTCAGAATTGACCCGCAGGCCTGATGAGCCGCCATTTATAATCCTTCTAGCTGCGCCCCGCGGTGTTACCCGCGATTCAAAAGTATGTCCTTTTACTATATGTCCTATGTCATTTTCTGACCCCTAAACTACCACTACCCATGCAAAAAATCATTACCGATCCTTTGCTCTATGAAAAATTAAAACAAATCTATCCCACGGGAACCATACATTTTACCGAGATAAAAAGTACCCTATGTGCTATTCCAGACTATAATCTATCTCTGTGCCAAATTTCATCCAGATCCGTTCAGCCGTTTCGGCGTGATTGAGTAACTAACACCCATCCATCCATCCAAACTTTCACATTTATAATATTATTAGTGGGATTAGTGGGACAGTGGAATTCAATATTTGGACGAGTTATACATAAATGAGATTAAAAGAACTTACTCTTCCATGCCACCGGGCCATCCTTTTTGGTTTGTACGCCTAAGGGTAATAGTGCATAATTTCGCAACCTGGAATAAATAATAAGGTTCATTGAGGCTAAAATTATCATCTACTTATATAAATAAAGCACGCAAAAAGTACTTAAGCGCATCGCTTAATTACGGCTGGACAGATTGGGCTATTGTTTTTTAATGTTCGTAATCGTCCGAATAAGGTATGGAGGGGAACAAAAAAACAACGTCGGGAAAATTTGGGTCAAACTTGTTGCCTGTGTGGCTATTTATCCAATCAACTGTTCTTTTTTCTTCCGTTTTTATTTGGTTGGGAATTTAAATCAGTATTAAGATTTGTCAGCCAGTTCTATTCATAGATTTATTTATTTTTATAAATAAAAAATAATTACCACCATTGCCAGTATCATGATACTTATTTCAATTATTTATTCCAGTATGTGATACTCACGTTTTTTCATCATCGATTGTACAATCTGTGCAGCATACAACTGGTTCTTGATCGTCGTAAGAGCATATCTCTGGTATTTTTGGATAACCTGTCTCAAAGCCGTGGCTTTGCTAGAATAATATGATATTAGCTTATTAAATTGTATTGTTTAATTTTTAGCAGAACCATCGCGAGAACCAATAGGCTGGTACGAATGAACAATAATAAAAACATTGTACCTAAATAAAAATAAAATTCTGGTTGTTGGTAAGCACATCACTCGAAAAGGCTCGAAAAGACCGATTTGGCTAGTTTATTTACCTTTTAAATAGTCCGAATAAGTTTTTGAGGAAAAGAAAAAAAAAAACAAATATGTAAAGAAATCCGGAAAATTTGTAGATTCAAAACCTAGTGTTTTTTGCTGTAGCTAGGAGACACCTATCGGGCCACTTAGTATTTTGATATTTCTAGGACAACTGGGCAATTTTTAACCGACTTCAAAAAGGAGGAGGGTCTCAATTCGGTTGTATTTTTTTAATATATATATTTATTAAATAACGTCAAGTACATACGTATAAATAAGACAAAGCTGCCGACTGACACTTGTAGATATTATGACACGTGCCATTTATGCCATCTGTGACACAGGAAGCACCTGCAATCAAAAATAAAATAATATGATAAGTGGCCCGAAATGATCGCTTGTCACATTGATCTAGTAGACACGGTTATTAGATGAACATTAAAATTTATAGAAATTAACAATAGACATATAACTCTATGGGCTATAAGACCATTGTTAATTTGGTTCTCTATATACCTATTACAAATAACTTTTTGAGAACAATCGTAATGCAACCTTACGATTCTATAAATTTGATGGCTTATGTATTCCTGTTAATGCAATGGACACAATAGTTAGGAATATGAATAAATTTTAATATACATACACACATTCACAAACGCCCCCCAAAACATACAAATATGCCCCTCACACTCATCAAAACTGTATGTGTTGTCCTACTCCTACACACCAAACACACTAATCTTATAACCCTCACCACTCAATACACATATAAAGCTTAAATGTTTCAAGTGGGCATGGATGGCCAAATCTGAAACTATAGGGAATATCGAAATATACTTAAAGGACTCTTGAGACCGATTCTTATGAACATTAAAATTGCATAAGTATTTAGATTTTTTTTAAACAATCACCCTAGCTCGTTGAACCTGTTGATATAAAAAAAAACAACATAATATCGCTAATAAGGATCAAGATCTTCGAAGAAATGACAGACACTTGAAAAAATCATTCTGTATAATATAAACAATTCGATTACCACACACACACACACGCTGTGCCAAACAAAAAATATTATTGGTTAGGAAAACAATAAGAGTAATAAAAATATAGCAGGAAAACTGTTGCAAGCCGACACACACAAATGCAAAACTCGTTTATATTAATGTGTACTCTTTGGTTTAGTACGGGTAACAGCGGGATGGTAAATTCCACTGCACATTTTTACTATTAGTCACAACTCTCGTAGGAGAGCCGTTTTTTCCTTGTATCAATACCTACATACTTGAATGCTCTATATACACCAATTTTATAGAGAAAGTAATGTATTCAGTATGTGAAACGACTTAGATTTAAAAAAAAAACTACTTCCATGAAAAATCTAATAAGATTTTTAAGCCGGAGAGTAACTATAATAAGTATCGGTCAACGCACGGTTAAATTAATATATTGCTTCTATTACTAATATGTTATAACTTGCCTTCATTTAATCCAAGATCACTCCTAACAACACATAAACGAGTAAATAAATATATCAGAAATATCACTTTATAAAACATCTCGGTTTATTTCTCACTATATATGTACATATAAGCACATAAGGTCTTCTCTTGGTGGCGTCTCGATGACTACTCAATCCAGTTCTGATGAACCTTACTTAACAAGTATAATTAAGTTATGACGGTAAACGTACTTACATTGAATGCTTTACCTATCAGCTGCTTTAATGGAAGTAAAGTTAAAAGATTGTTTATATTACTCTTTATTAATCCCCAAAAGATATGGTTATGGAAGTCTCAAAAAAAACTTTTTTTCTATAGAGTATGAAGTAAGTATTTAATGTTCATTCTGATTATTGTAACCAGGTTACAGTAGATTTGTATAATTACTATTTATAGAGAACTAAACATGTTTAGCCGACCCCAAAGGTTCTTCAAGTGTGAATAACAACTTTATATAATTATTTTACAAAAGATACAAAACATGACCAAAATATGAATAAATTGTACCACCTTTACGCAAACATTTCCAGTTTTTTTAAAATTAATTTACTCAGAACCATCTCAAAGCACATTAATATAACCCATCACACCTAATTCCTGACGAGATGCACTGCATTGCATTCACATTTCGCCGATGGTATTTAACGCCAAGGTCGGGGTGCCATTATACCTGGCACACGGTGGATGTCAATCTCTTAGACCAAATGGAACTTAATATGAGTAACCATTAGAGTTCTTGTCCATTAATTACGGTCCGAAATCTCTATGAGTAGATTTTTTTCAGCAAAACAATTTATACTTTGTTTTATGCGTGCTAAAACGAGAGACCTTGATCATGAAATTAAATGCATATTATAAGCGCACTACCACATTACGTCGTAACATATTGACGCAAAAGAAATAGTAGGTATTATATTGTGTCTGACGTATGCTAGTAACGTGACGACATTCGCAAAACGTTTTCGTACGAAATTCGCATTTTTATTAAAACAATAACACAAAATAAGTTCTAGCCAAACCAAGGATGGAATACTAAATTTAGTCTTGGGAATCCACAGCGAAAGACGCGCACAACAATATACATTTATTTTCAGAATCTGGTTCTTAACAAATTCAATACAGAAATGTAGTGTAGTAAAGGAACAAAATGGTTTACTATACTGATCATAATTCTTAAAAGGAAATACATTGAAACGAGATCTTTCATTCTTTGATTATTCTTTATATTACTTACTGTAATTGTACTATATGTCAGTAAGCATAGTATGCTTGTTACAATAACGCCATCTCATCTTCATGATAGTTTGTCATGCAGTCGTCAACAAAGAAGCGTCTATTAAAATAAAACGAAATTTACGGATTTGATCGCATTATATCATGTTTTTTACGTTCCCGACGTTTCGGCTGCTTTACAGCACCATGATCCTCCCTTGACCATAGTTGCTGTAAGTGTTGTGTAGTATTCGCGTAAATATAAGAAATCAAGAAGCGTCAATTTGTCTGCAGACAGCGAGCGGTAAGGTTAGGTAGGTTACACCAACTTAAATTAAGCAGAATAATGTTGTTAGATCAACATATATTAAATTGTACGACAATTTCCTTGACCCAGTTGTCCTAAATGCGACATTGCGATCGCGAAATAGCGCACAGTCACCGTCGTAAATAACTTCACAAGCCTTCATAAACATGAGGGCAGTAAAGGGCTCAATCTGTCTCCCTGTTGTTCTAGCGTGAACAAACTATTTGATAAATATGCCTTTCTTTTAAATTGAAATTGAATATGTAATTCAGTTTTATTATTTTTAAATATATATCAAAACTTTGTTTGGAACTAAAGAACAAAACGATCCCATTACGAACATATTTATTACTAGCTGTTGCCCGCGACTTCGTCCGCGTTGTATTTAACAAAGACAACCGTTGACAACAGCCTGATCGCCCATTCTGAGCCCGCGGGACGCATTGCAGGTTGTTGCTATCAAACTTAATCAGGCGCTGCGCTGCAACATTGGTTTTAATTTGTTTTTCGTGAGATCCTATTTTTTTCTAAAATAAAAGTAGCCTACGTTACTCCTTGTTACATCAGCTATCTGCCAGTGAAATTCCCGTCAAAATCGGTCCAGCCATTTCAGAGATTACCCGGAACAAACAGACAGACAGACAGACAGACGGACAGACAGACAGACAAAAATTTTAAAAAAGGTTGTTTTGGTATAGGTACCGTGTATACATCCAAATGCATTTAGTAAAAAGCGGTTATTTTAATATTACAAACAGACACTCCAATTTTATTTATATGTATAGATTATATATTTTATGGACCTAGACTATGTAATATCTTCTGATGAACAACTCTTTCATTGAGTTATCATAACAATTTCAGCACTAACTGTTGTATGGCATCCATGGAATATTACTTTAGGGTAAATTTAGTACGGAGCACCAAGAACAGTTAAGCCTATTCTTGTTCCACAAAATAAGGATTAAAATCCGACTCTTAACAAACCGCATGTTCAATTACGTGTATCGATTTTTGAATAAAATATCTACAATATGGTTCGTTAACGACCTCTGTGAAGCAAACAAGAGACCAAATTATAATCATGGCAACCGATTTGAAGAAATATTATTTCCATTAGTAGGTAATGGTAAGTAATGTTAGACAAATAATTACTTCCGTATTCAACTAATTATCTCAAGCAGAATCCTTAAAGTAGCGTTTCGGTACGTAAGCGTCCCCCTTCCCTCTCACACCACATATGCTTTAAATAAGTATGACAGTGACCGCATGTTTTCTCGATGAAGTCGCGATTACATTAGGGGGTCCTGCTTACGCTGTTTGACAAGTTACCGTGAAATGTCACATCAATTTTAATAAAGTGCGAGTAGGTATGTAAGTAGGTACATATATGTCGGAATAAACGCAGTTAACTCTACTTATAATACTGTACCTAGCGTTAAGACGACTGCGAATTTTCAACATTCTATATTAGGAGGCAAACTTACGCCTATACTGTGGACAATAATCTATGAAAAATGCTCTATATAATGCTCTCTATGGTTTTCTCTTTCTTCTCTATGGCGCCTCCTTGACTTCATTTGTTCTAAACAGTGTTCTGAGTATTTAAATAAAATTATGATTATATTACTATCAAGAAGTCTATAATTTCCACCCCAGGGCCCATGGTATATTTACCATACTGTCTAGTTGTTATCACGACCGAGTTTACCGTTAACCTAGGGTAACCAAACCTGCTACATCCAGACTTACGACCAAGGCTACTGCACCAACCCAACCCTGAAGTCATTATGTGCACTAATATGGGTAATTATTATTTGTAAAATCATACTTAAGTTCTTTGATAACAAGGTAGGTTTTTGTTTATCAACATTTTGCAGCAACTGCATGCATACGTAGTACAAACAGGATTCAGCGTCAGCAAACTTCAAGGAATATTGGCTTAGCGCCGGCATTTACAAGTTATAGTGTACACGTAGCGGTTATAATACTTAGTTTGGATACTGATTGAACAGCGCCGATCACGTTTATTCAAATTATAACTTTGTACGAAACTCGAGAAGGCTCATATTAGGTTGGGAGTTTACAGTGTCTTGAAGGGATTAGTTTACAGTTAAGGTTAGTTTGACTTAACGAATTAATAAACGTACTTTTAATGGCATCGAATATCAACTACCTTATTAGTGAATAGAGGCTATATAGAATTTTGCTTACAAAGTAGCACAATAGTGATTATGTTGGAAGCATTTTTTTTTATTTGGCATATTGAAATTGTGGCAAATGTAAAAATGCTTACAAATGCGCTAACGAAGCGTAGGTTCAAATGATAGCATACCCTTTCCTGCATAAACGGGTCAAAACTGAACTAAAAATTTAAATGAAAAATACTAAATAGTTTCAGACTTGAAAACGAAAAAAAAAAGAGAGATTTTTTTTGCAAGATCCGGAACGTTGAAAGCCGAACCCGGCGCGTCAAAATAGCATGGGCTTTTTTTCAGTCTGTGCACACACTCGCTGTGTTTTCGTGAATATGTGTTCATAAAATTTATAAAAATAAACAATGTCGGTAAAAAACGTGTCTCAACTGCAGGGACCTCTTTAACCTCGCCACAACCTACACAGATGGCACTGCAGACGACATTCAGAACAATTGAAACTTCTCCATACAAGCGTGAAACGCGCTATGAGAGTTTTCGGAGCACGTAACATATATACAATATCCCGACAATAACCACGGATCATAGCGACCTACTCTTAAGGCATTCCACCCGCCTGGGTGGCAGATCGTCCGCTTCCCACTAAAAATGATAACCTGTCAATAAAACCAAATAATGGTATGAAATAAATTGATGAAAAATAATGTTCTGACGTTCAGCATAGTATTCGTAAAAAATATACTTTTTAAGTTAAGGCGAGGTCTTCATTGGAACGTTGCTTAAGATACAAATAGTTAACCTGACAATACACTTTGCCGAAAGCACTCAGCAAGCACTCACTACATTCAATCAAAGTTGGCTAATTGCTCGCGGCGCCGTCATTTCACTCGCCGGCGCAGTCGCACGCGATCGCATGATCAGAAACTTCCAACAATATATTACTATACTGAAAAGAACTAACTAATGGAGGTAATAGATTTAGAACAAAATGTTAGGCGATACGAATCTACGTCACCGTAACACCCATTACATCACGAATAAATTTGGCGTTTTAGTTCATGGTTACTTAAAATATGGCATCCAGCTGGACTAATTAAACTGCTGTTTGTGTAATCAATAGTTAAAAGAATATGTTATTGAATTAAAATTTACAATTACAGTTCAACTAAATAGGAAAAAGAAACCCTAAAAATAGTATGACAACAAACTATGTATCAAAAAGACCTTGTCCGCGTGGAATGGTAGCAAGAATGCTGGCTGAATTTCCTCGCTGTATAAACAAACAATTTTTTTGAGCGAGTAATGAGCCAGCCCTCCTGTCACCTGTCTGTTTGTTTCGGCTAATCTCTGAAATGGCTGGATCGATTTTGACGGGACTTTCACTGGCAGATAGCTGATATAACAACGAGTAACTGAGACTACTTTTATTTTAGAAAACCTTTTTGGTTAAATACTACGCGGACGAAGTCGCGGGTAACAGCTAGTTAATTTTATTATGTAACGTAGGCAAGTTCCTTTGTAATATGAACCTAGGTTATTTTACAGTACATTTTAACCGCCGACAAACCCATTTATTACCCACGTAAATTGTGATTTCATTCTGTTCTTAGCACCGTTAATGTCCAAATGAATAGCTGTTTAGGTTTCCGTGCTGTGAAATATTACACTAATAATAACAAGTTTTGTTTCAATTACTAAATCTTGACAACGCTTCGCCTAATTTATTTAACGGCCTTTTCTAATTACGGCGGTCACGATACACCAAATTGGTGTGAATTTAGTACGTAAAAATTTAATAAATATCGTCAGATGAACACACAAACTATACGATGCCACACTAAACAACGCTTGTATTATGTTTACCGTAAAATGGGCTGAGAGCGAACTCAGTATACAATACGTATATAATAATGAGTAGTAATCGAGTAAATATAGGAAATCAATATACATACTTGTTATATACTTACCGAACTCTGCTGAAAATAAAATTTCTACCCTATAAATAAAATCACACTTCACTTCGGTCACTGGTTCTCTCTGAGCCTTAGTGACTGCTCGTCACCGCCGCCACTATGCCCGTCTGCGCTCACCCTTATCCTTAAAAAATACACGGCCTGTCACCAAAAAGCAGTGAATCTACCCCCCATCACGCTCCGTAAAATACAACCGTAAAATTAATATTTGCATACGATAGTAAAAGTCCAGTAATACTTGCTGTACTTTATTATTGTTTTATTTGCTTTTTATCGCTTGACTTGACCGTTCCTTGTCAAACTGCCGGAATGGGGCATCGTTATGTCAAGCGACGGGGAAAAAATGCATGTGGGCTGGGCGCCGAAAGGATTTAACTAAAAACGGTCAGTTTCAAATCATTCCTCAAGCGAGGACGACTCGACTGAGCGGAGTGAGTAATCTTAGTAAAGATTAAAGTTAAAATTAACTGAGATGAAACAGCTTTTTAAAGAGTTCCCTTTGTTTATTTAGTATTAGCGTTTAACGTTCGAAGAAGTGGGTTTGCGAGGTCCTTTTAAAGTTTTAAGTTAATTAGGCGTTTTTATTTTATATTCAATAAAGTATTTATAGCTTTAAATATAATACAAAGATATTATTGTAGTAAAAACATATACCATCACGTCAGTAATCCCGGAAGGGGTAGGCAGACGTGCACTACAGAGCACCAATATTCGTCCCATTGCAATAGCGGCAAGCCTATTACCATTATACCGGGTATACTACTCCTGAATGTGAGGAGGATTCAGGCCATAGTCCACCACGCTGGACCGGTGCAGCCCGGTGCTGGTGCTAGAACTTCAAATCGTAATATTTAGTTTATCACATCATGAATTTTAACGAATTATTGAAATTTGTTGTATTTTTTTAAGATCATTTGTGTATAATGTGCAATAAAATGAATATTGTCAAAGCTTATATCTACACTCCAGGTGTTGTCATTGGCTATGAAAATATTGATTTTATGCATAAATAATACAGGAAAATGGATACCGACTTTATCATAACATGATTTCTATTAACTGCAGATAATGATAATCAAACTAAAGCATCTCCTCCTAATCCTGGTGATATGGATAGCATCAGGGCGAGGCACCGCGCCTTGCAAGCTGAGGGTCTACCTGGCTAGAGCAGAGCAAACTGATGAGAAGGGCCTCAAGTGCTGGGACAACGTGAAGGTACCTGCCTGTGGGGGCAGATGTGACTCCAGCGAGGTAACACCTTTTAATTGTATAGCTTGTAGTATTACTTGACGGTCTGATTAGCGCAGTGGTAGTTACTCTGCTTTCTGCGCCGAGGGTCCCGGGTTCGAATCCTGGTAGGGACACGAGCTTTGTGTGACGAGCACGAATGTTTGTACCCGAGTCATAGATGTTTAATATGTATATACGTATTATATACTGAGTTCGCCCTCAGTCCATTGTACGGTACCTACGACACAAGCGTTAAGCTTAATGTGGGACCGTTTAGTAGGTGTGTTCGTATGCCGATATTTATTTATTTATTATTATTTATTAACATTTAAATATGATGAAACGCATTCAGAACAATTGACAATTCACTAAGTATACAATCCTGAAACGTG
This sequence comes from Pheosia tremula, assembly GCA_905333125.1. NCBI lineage: Eukaryota > Metazoa > Arthropoda > Insecta > Lepidoptera > Notodontidae > Pheosia > Pheosia tremula. The sequence goes on along the minus strand of HG995404.1, from coordinate 2,741,400 downwards.
CTAATTTCGTTCGTCTATGAATTTCCTCATTTCGAGCGTATGACACCCAAAAAGCCGATTACTTAAGTGTTCTCTATAATGAGAAGAATTTAACTTAATCATTCCCAACTTTTATATGAACCAGCGGATGACTAGAATCAAAAGCGACTAGATTTAAAAGCGACAATTCCAACTACGTAATGTCAATAATGTTTGAGTTAAATTATAGCTCTCAACAAACTAGTTTCATTAGCAGGATAATAGAGGAAAAAACACAAACAACCTCATAAATTATAATTAGTAGTCTATTCTTAAAATAAAACTACAAGGTCCCACCTCAGGCGCTGGAAACCGCAATTAAGTTACAATCTTAAAGCAATCGCTTTGAGTGGCTTCGACATAAAAGCTAAAACAGTTTTGTATTTATATAAAGTGATATCTAATTATAAATATTCTTACCCCTCATATTTTATACGATAAGTGCTTGTTTATTAATTTATTTAGATTAAGATATTTTACAACAGGACATTTACATATTATTCTGCCAAACTGCATAAAAGAAATGTTGACTGTTTGGTTACAAACTAGGTACAAAAGGCTTATACCAAAATAGCAGTTTCATTTAATAGGAGTGCGTACGCGTTTTTGAATTTAGCGCTCTATCAATATGTGTCTATGGTGCAATATAAATTGGCTGAATCATATCTGTGCTGTACAGATTTCAGACTGGGAGTTCCCGTTTAAGAAGTCTCGCCACCCAGTGTGCGTGTTCGCAACCCGGCGACCGCTTATGGTGCAACTGCGGCATTGCGACCTCGGAGTAGCACCCGGCACTGATCAGTTCCACTTTATGGCTGCAGAAGACTGTCGATGCAAGGTATAATATATATCACCAAACCAACACACCAACTATACGGCCCCAAACAAAATTACACCTGTTTTATGAGTACCCACCGCATAATGGAATGGGGGCGATACCATTTATATTTACGTACGGATAGAACATAAGGTACCACCAAATTGAAACCCATAGACGCCAAGGCCCAATCCGTTCACAGAATTGACTCATAATCGAATTGCAATGGCCTCATTATTGTCACATTAAGAGTATTCCCATGTAACATGGCGGATTAATTGTTTATTCTTAAACAGCGTTCGGGTGTTTTATTAACTCTAGTTAGTTCTGTATGACTCGCATGCACGCCAGTAGTAAAATTTGCGTTATGTATCTATTTGTTAACATAAATTAAAAAGAGAATAGAAAAGCTCACCTATTTAATATTTACAAAAAGTGTAAAAAATTTGGCCCATGCGATAGCGTGCCCAAGATGTTGGCCGCATTTCCTCGCTGAATAGCCAAACCTGCTCGCTGAGCGAGGAAATGCCCAGCGCTTGTTAATTCAACATTCTTGTTAATTTGTCTGTTAACTGATCATTATAAGAATTTTATTTTCCTCGATATTAATGCTCTAACAACCTGGTACAAGTAAATTATCTGCAGCCTTGTTGTCACATTTTTCGATAAAGGAGAATGATACTGGAATTTGAATATAAATCACCAATTTGTTAAATAAAACAAAGACAATTTAATTTGAGCGGAGAAGCATTGTTGCTAGTAAAATCCTATTTGTCTTACGAACCGGCCAATTTGTACTCTGGCGCACTTTTTACGGCACATAAACAGGCCGGTAAGGGTATCGTGAGAAATAAACCCGTTTTATATGATTCTATATTCTATGCCTCATATCTGCTGGGGATTTCTTTCATCGTGCGTACTGCCAAGGAATGGAACACGCTACCGGCGTCTTTGTTCCCCGTTGACTACAATCTGGGTGTTTTCAAGTCGAGAGTGAACAGGTACCTTCTAGGCAAGTATGCTACATCGTAGATCTCATCGTCACTTAACATCAGGTGAGATCGAGATCAAATACTTGCCTATACTGCAATAAAAAAAAAAAATAAATTAAACAATGTTATGTTTTTATACAACGTAATCATTTCATGGTGTTTAGGACGTCGTAGCCCAGTTGGTAAAAGTGAATATTGGATCAGCGTGTATCTTGGCTGGACTATGAATGGCTCACTGCACTTAAGACATACTGACCTCCGCAGTGGTTCAGAGCGCTTGTTAGGCCGGTGGTTGTGTTGGTTATGCTTCTGAACATCTGTGATAGTTATTGTCTATGAACAGTCAGAAGACTGAAATATAACCACAGGATATGTCCTACTCTTAAGTTACCGGAGGTCTCACGAGTTTGGTATCGGATGACAGGTGGCAAAGGATAACTAGAAGCCGGTCACAATATAAAAATTAAAATAATGTTACTAGGTTTTGCCTAACTTCTTATTCGCTCTGCTCCACGATCCCCAATAATTCCAGCGTTACGATATTTCGAATCATATCCAATACTGAAAGCCTATTAAAGTCCAGTGGTTTTTAGTGAAGCTTGAAAAAATCTTAATTTTTGTCATATCATAGTAAATGTTGTGACCACGGTTGCTGTAAAGCAGTCGAAACGACGGGAACGGAGAAACAAAAAATAAACGCGATAAAATCCGTATAATTTGATTTATTTCTAGTAAATCTTGCTTTATAAAACAACTGAAACTAGTTTAGTCGTTAACATAAACTAAGGATATACTTGAGAAACTTACTCCCCATATTCTAGGACGTCTAGATCTTCGTCTCTAGTCGTAAATCAACACGTCACGCCTCCTACACCCAACATCAATATTCTTAGGGGACAAGTTCTAAAGACGGTTGTTTACACCCAAGAAAACACAGAGTTAGGTCTTAGTTAGAGCTCGGTGTAACCTAATGTTGTCAAGGACACTCCTATTTGACAAGTGTCACTAATTAAAGAAAGTTGCCGAAGTACGTGTTAGAACACTAGGGGTTCCGTAGTTATTGCAAGTGTTTTCCTTCGTAAATGTTGAATAACAATAATCAAAATATTTATTTATAGTTTTCTGTATCGTTCTCTATCACTATTGGTTACCTGTAGCTTTCTAGGTTAAACGATTTATGAATGAAAAATTGTGTTTTTTAAATTCCAAAAAAAAAATCTAGACCAAATTCAATCAAAATTAAATAAGACCAACGGATGATACTGTTTCGTCTCTAGAATATTCAGGACCGTACGAAGGTTCTATTTGAGATACTGCTATCTTCGACTTCCATATTCTTAGCAGTAAATCGCTCCCTACTTAAAATTTAAGTAGACGCATCACCACTGCATTTTGCCTGAGATTGGCCGTGATAACTGAAAGTCTTAGATATTCTAATCTTATCTTAAAAACAATGGTCTCATTAATAATTTAACAATATTATTTTCCCTTCCAGATATGTTCATCTCAATACACCAGCTGCGAATGGCTTCCCCCAAATTCTACACTTGTTGATGGCATATACGATGAAGATTTTGAAAATGAGGCTAATTACTAACTATTAAATTTATTTATTGTATAAACATAAAATGATAATTACAAATCTTAAATAGTTTTACGAAGTACTATATATATTTCTTCGAAATAGAGTCATTAAATGATATACCTAGTTAAAATATATTATAAAGTGAATAATTAAAATATCTTGAAACCATGTCTTTGAATTTCAGTAACTGCAAACAATACTTGTTCTCTACGTCAATAAAGTACATTAATTTTGAAATGAAATACTCTTGCGAGATTCAGATCAAAATGTATGACCATTGACCCTGCACCTGTACCATGTACCAGGGGATCAAACATAGATCACGCCAAAGTTGCTAGAGTCGTAAGTAAAGTTGGATACCTTCGGCTTTCCGGTGTCCGGCCTTTTTCAGCCTAATATGATTCGGTCAATGAACTTGTGCGTTAAGCAGATTATAAAAAGTGTGTGTAGAATCTTATATTATTACTTTATGGAGTACATAATTATTCAGTTTATCGAATACAAAAAATCTATATTATTGTAAGTATGTGGTACAGAGTAAAAAAATGGTGCAGTAGGCTACTTGGACACCTTTGAATCAAAAACAAGTGTTTTTAGAATGTTTGTATTTCTTCTGGCATCAGAAAATGGTATTGAACACAGACATGCGTAGGCAACTTTCCTTCGCTGTAATTTAAACTATTCGAATTTGGAGTAACTACATTCAGTAAACACAAATCAATCGCTCACCCAATAAAACACAAAAACAATATTTCAATCCAATAAAAAAATGACTGTTCATTCGCTTTATTTGTACAATAGTGGATGCAAATCGGCTAATTGAATAGAGCTTTTAACGAGCAGGTGCTTCTGCTTTTGTTGTGGGATTGCATTTTTAGGTAGTAGCGCTTACTTGATTAATTTAGGATACCCACATACAAAATAGATCTGAAATATATGGTCACGGAAGTGCCAACACCAAGTCACACGACATTGTCCCACAGTGTCCTTTTAAGCCCAAACTTACTGTTTGGGTTGACTAGGAAAAAATAACTTCAAGCATGCTTTATTTTTGTCATCATTTAAATTCTAAGATCTATACTTACCTCCGTAAAGTTGCATTAACAATTATGGTAAGCTAGCAAATCCTCTTGAGCCATTATCCTTCGTGTTACAAAGGTAAAACACCCATTTAAAGTCTCAGACATGACCTAACTACTCTGGATTACTTATTTGAATTACCTAAACTAACGGGTCTGCATAAAATATAGACACATTAGCAGGCATTAGATTTGCCGAAATCTGGGAACAGCCACAGCCACAGTGGTATCAATTAATTGATTGCCTTTAAGAATTAATAAAAAAAAGTATAACGTCGAATTTGACAAATTGAAACTGATAAGATTGACTTGTTATAAACTTTATTTTTGTGTTTAAACGCTTTGACCAAGCTTCAGTTTTCACTAAGGGGAACCGAGGATTTTTTGGCTGAAAGTTGAACCGTGAAGTTGTACATTTTGTTCCATTCCAAAAAATGTGTCTTCGATAAATCAAATCAAATTAAATGTGGGATATTAGCCATTGTGTGTTCATAAACGTGCACGAGTGAAGGAAATTGAAATAAAATGGTATAACTTGGCTTTTCAAGTTCTCCCAAGATGTCCGGTAAATTTCAGTAAATAATCCACAGCTTTACTGATAGTGATCATTATCATCAGGGGTACTTATAATTCAATAACAATTATCAAAAATTACTCGACACTGGCAAAAATGGCGCTGTTTTGAAGCCAATTGCCAACCTAAAAAAAAAGAGGAACGTAAAAAACAAATCCGACGGCCCCTACGGATTCCGTAAACGGTAGTACCGTGGCCCCAAAAAACTTCTTTCCGACCAACATTCGAAGTAAATCCTAACAGCAGGTGCGGCTTAGTGCCGGCTTGAATACAAGTGGACTTTTGGGTGTCGTAACGACTTCTTTGAACTCGCCCATTTCTCACGGCGAGCGGTAAAACGTTCACTAAAAGGTTTGTGTGTCCCAAAATCACTAATAATAGTTTTTCAGCGTTTCATTTCATGCTCCCATATTTTTTCGCTGGTTTGGGTAGGAAGACGCTTTGATGATGGTATGGGCAATTCCTGTTTTTCAGACCTACAGAGGCTAATATGTATGGGGTAACCATGTCGGCGATATCATCTCATGTAGGTCTTGTATGGTGATGACAATTGATTAGCGCAGCTGGTAGTAATCCTGCTTTCTGTGCCGAGGTTGCCGTGTTCAAATTCTGGTACGGTCAATTTGCTCTGGTCTGATTTTTATCAGCCAGGATCGCCCAGAAGTCCATTGTACGGTATAAGTTTGGGACCATAAAAATGGTGTGTTCGTCTGCCAATATTTGTAATTCAAGGGAAGTGTTACTACAAAATGATGGTACTAAATATCTTAAATCAATATTATAAACGTGAGCTCCTTTGGTGATTAGTTTCTTGAGCCGATTAAATGTTCAGGTATCTGCATTTGGTATGCTCGCTTCACCAAGTGGTTCACAACAGTGTGTTGATCCTAGACACTCTTTATGGTTTATGAAGTTCAAGGTTTAAGTGTTTTCAATCCAGCCCTGTGACCCCAAAAAGTAATGTCACTATTATGTAAATTGAGTCAATTTGAAGTAAGAACATACTTTCACTTTCAGGTTTTACGGTGGCGCCTTGTGAAAAAAATCTCCGCAAGATTGTTTGTAGATATTGAGGTATAAAATCCCAAGAGGTAATTTCATTTCTTGTTGCAGGTTGTTTTAAATTCGTCACGAGTTCTGGAGTGGTAGGTCTTTGTTTCTGCATGAAAACATATCGATCATTTTTATCGTTTTGTCTGGATCAAGTCACGTGATACAGAAATTCTATTACTTCCTCATATTTCGATTCGTACACTATCACAACTCTAATTCGTGAAGCTATTGGCTAAGGTGCAATATAGTGCACCAACATTACGCCATTGATATGTAGTCCAAATGCAATAGGGGGCAAGCACATTGCCATTGTACCGGGCACATGCTTCTTCATTGTGTGAAGGATTGGGCCATAGTGTGGAATGGTGAACATCACACGCTCATCATATCAACTTTTGAAAGACGAGCTGGTTTTCTCAAAATATTTGCCTTCACCGTACAGCTACTGATAATTTAGGGCACCTGCCCTTACTTCCGGTAGATTAACTAATAAAAAATTACTCACAGTAATCGGAGATAAATAGGAGTTCAATACCATATATATATCGGGAGAGGTCGGCCTCTATTCCAAATATAAAGAAGACAGCATACGCTAATGAACACGAATATAATATCATCAATAACATCAAGACTGGTATTAATAATTGTTCCCATAAAAGACTCGAATCTAAAATTACTTCGGAATCTTAGCATCGCCTGTGAAGTCGATTAGATTTACATTTCACGCGTTTCATTACTTCCAACATCCTCATTACCGATGCCGCCGGTTTTTTGCTTTCATGTAAATACGTACATATATGTATATAAATAGAAATGTTAATATGAAGCCTTTGCTATAAAATTAAGGAGGTAAAAGGGTTGAAAGGACGATTTCCTAATTTAATTTGTTACCCAACTTTACATTTGCCCGCGTCTCCGCCAGTGCATATTTCTTGAACAATTTCTTATTGCAAAGCAGTGAGACATTCTTCTCCTAGTAATTTCTCATTTCGTACTGCAGTGGGCTCCTTCGTATTTTAGTGCATGGCATTTATATTACCGACATTACCTCGCTTTGTTGTTACATATTTACTCAGAACTCACAATTTATGGACTCATCCATTACTGGGGCTGCCGTTTTTACCTATCCCTAGTTGTGTTTGTACGTAAAATACCGACACAAAGTACTATTTACAGAGTAATTCAAAAAGGGTTAGCCTTGAACGTGCACATTTGTAATAATTATGTTTAGTCAGCATGTTGATAGGTCCTCCATAAAAAAAAATACTCAAAAAATGTATTATTGGAAATCGCCGTAGGGAAATGTTGACTTCACATAATGATTGGAAAAGTGGCAAAGATGCATAGGTTCTAGGCTTATTTTACCGTTTCTAAATAATCCTGTATATTGTACTTACTATATGGGTCAATACACAGCCTAAAATATTAATAAGGGTGATTCCCGAGGCTCCTTAGCGATGGCCTTGTCCAACTCGCGATGAATGGTTGCAGCCGAAGGGCAAACCAATTACGCACAGTACTGGTGAATACCCGAGTAGGTGTTCCGTAGGTCCCGGCAGCCAGAATGGCAGCCCGAATAATAAACGTTGAAGTAATTGATCGCGCTTTGTATAAAACGAGCTGTGTACTCGTTGGCTTCGATGGAATAACTGGTCCGTCGGTACGCATAACACAGTTGGATGTTTTCATAGTAAATATGTTTAAATAGAGCGAGGAATGTAAATGTAAGAAAGTCGACTAATTTTGTTAGTCCATTGTGTGGTACCTATAATACGAGTACCTACCAAAATGTTGATTATTTTTAACCAACTTCAAAAAAAGGAAGAGGTTCTCAATTCAATTGTATTTTTTTTATGTTTGCTATTTCAGAACTCCGTTATTTATTAGCCGATTTGGATTTTTATTCATTTGATACCGATTCAATATTCTTTAGATAATTGATTTAGTTAGACTAGGTAGGATTTTAACATTTGATTATGTTTTGCTTTTTAATAAGTCTACATTTTTATAAAATGTCTTCCGAAATTAGAAAATCCATATACATAGTTGTCAGAGCTACTAGTTTATTAGTAGTAACGCATTAAAACTTCATCTTCAACCTACCCAATACGTAAAACACACCCTAATGACATGACCGATGATTTAATTACCACACAACAATTATACAGCACATTCCAGTACATCCACGCAATCCCTCCAGGAATTCACTGCATCCAAAACTCGCGTCTGAAATGGATGCTCACAACAAAGAATCTCGACACACGCGAATATATATTGTAACTCTGTACGAATAACAATAAACATATTATGAAATCCTTTATAGTCGGCGGGTTTTGTGTGGAACAAAGACCACTTTCTGTATTGTGCTCGTATTAAACGGTAGGCCGGAGCCTTGAGCTTGGAGAAAGCGTAAAGCGTTGAATATGTGTTAAAATTATGGCACGCCACTTTGAATTTTGATTGTACTTTTCACGTTGTTAACGTTACTTACTTAAAACAATTGGGTGTACTTGGATGTTTTTAATTTAACATAACTCAATTTTAAATTAGTATTCATTGTGACCACTTCGGGACGTCACTGAGTTCACCGTCGTGATCCAGCGCGCGCCCCAAGGGACTTGCGCGACTCTCGCTACGGACCACGCCTGGACAATGATGACAATGTATCTGGAGTTTTTGATGTCAGAGCGTTTTCGGTACAATTTTAAAAATATATTGCTTACTTCTTAATAATCGCTTGGACAATAAAAATGGTTTGATATCGAACTTATACAGGGTGTAACATCGAAATGGTTCAGTATGGGGACATCATAAACTATAAGAGATAGAAAATATGTTCTAAGGAACCATGTCGTCGATTTTAGAGATAAAAAGCTGCATTCATAGATTTCCAAAAAACTCATACCTGAATCGGCAATCAAACCCGGTAATTTTGTAAAAAAACGTTATTTTATTGCGATATTGAAAGAGTTGATTCTAAGGAGTATGGGTATGAGTATATTGCTATGAAAAATTATGTCCAAAATGAAAATAAAATGCTGTATTTTATATATTTTATTTATTTCCTTACTCACATTGTTTGAAGAAAACATAAAAAAACTAGCAACTGTATCACTTCTAAGATATGCAAATTTTATTTTCCACATCAAATGGGTCTGCTGAGTAAACCATAAAACAAGGGCAATAGACATACTGTGTCCGTTTTATGGCAACATAAGGATGTTTTGAGACCGTTTGTGTGCGAAATTGGCACTTTTATCAGGAACTAAGAACATTTTGATATCACTTTTATGTTACCCAAGCATGATTTAGTTTAAAAACAAATATCCTCGGAGTCGTTATCTAATCTTATGCAACGGTTCTTGGATACGTATAAGAAATTGAACGTAATTAAATAATTAAGAAAGTATGTTTTACCTTGAAATATAGGGTTACAGAACCCAAAAAGGCAATTTGTTGTGTGCTCGTGAGGATATATTCTAGCCTCTACGCTTCTCTGATACATATTTTTTTTTACATCTCGGCAGTTTAATATTTATAGTAACAGTTTATTTACAGACAACTACGACCTAAATTTCTTTGCCTTCTTTGTCAGTAATGCCTTCTAACATACTCTTGTAGTAAAATCTGTTATACCGGCCTTGTTATTAGCTGTCAACTTGTCTACTGAAGGCTTTGCTTCTCACGATATTTTATCCCCTTTGAGAGCTGGAGTAAAGCACGAATCACAATAGTCTTAATATGGTTCCCGCATATATAAATAATAAGACAAATATTTTGAAACTAAAATATATAAGGGTATAAGTCGCTTTGTTACGAAAACTGATACCATGGATTTTTTTCAGTATTTTAAATTCGTTTAAGCATAAAATTATAGTAGAAGCTTATCTCAGTGATTTTAAATAAAAAAACAACTATCATCACCCATTTAGGCCTAAAATGCAATGTAAATTAAAACTCGATACGCTCGAACGCGCTCGTCGCTCGAACGAGTCGGGCATCGCGAGGAGGATTGTGTTGTGATCGCGTGGCTTACGATACAATGCGCGCTCAATAAATACTAGACTTTTATCTATGATATTCAACTTTAATTATTGCTATAATTTTATTATACGCATTAAGTAACCTTTACCCAAAGTTTTCGTCACCATGCCCTTTACACCCTGTATTTTTAAAGAAGTATTCTTGGTATACAATGAACCACCACCACATCTGATTTGCATCATCAGCCCTACCATTTCCCAAGATCTCGGGTCCTTGCAGTAATTTCTACTACCATTCTTCTCACTCGTTCAATCATGTTATGTCTACATCACCCTCGTTCATATACTGTATATGATGGAACAGACTAAGTATAATCCTATAGCCTATAGCCTTTAAAAATAAGTTTATTTCATTCAAAGCCTAGTTTGTTGAGAACTTTGCAAAGGAAACACCAAAAGAGGATAGTTCTGTAGAAAGTTAAGGAACAACTGTCTTTTGATTTGTATTGCCTGAGGCATATGCCGGGTCTATGGATGTTTTTTTCAATCAATTCAGACGACCCACTTTATATTCAGATGGTTATTGAGTGTGGCGAACTTTCCGGTGCGTGGGATCGACTCCGGAGATAGGTGCCACTTGCTTTAGCTTTGAAATTCTTCTTGGGGGTTTTTTACGCGAGTAAACACTTACAATATAGCGCAACTCCATAGAAACTCGGTTTTGGTGTAACATTTTATTAGCACTCACCTCTGGGGTCTTTATTGAGAATGTTGGAATGTACGCAAGTGGTACGTAATTTACGCATTTGAGACTAATAAGCTGGCCAATAAATCGAATTTGATTTTGGCAAAAGTTAATTGGCATAAATTTGAATAATGTATTTTCAATACAGCATAATCAGCTGATAGAGTAGCCCTGACTAGACTTCGTCGCGGCTTCGATCGTTTGGTCATATATAGGTAGGTTGATAAAGAAATTTACTAATAATGAAAAGAAGTGATAAAATTACCATCGCAAAATAATCAAACCTGCTGATGTTGAACAGGACATTATGCGTTATTTCCACTGGATGAATGTTACTTCATGGTGTTTTTATGAATTATGGTTTGGGAACGTTACGGGCCGCTTGCTTTGAATAAAATAAAACAAAAATTCGTAGACCCTTTTTGTGGGTACAATTGTAATTTTTATAGACTCAATTAATTTGTGCGTAAGCATAAGCGTAGAAAGGTGTTACAGCAAAATTAATACAGATTTCATTGTTTTTATTAATTAATTTGCTAATGAAAAGTGAATTCATAAGAAGTATTAAAATTTGTTCCTTTGAGTTAAAGGTGGGATATTAAGTTACTCGAAATAAATTCGGGCTAAATGCTGCTCTACAGACTTATCATGATTTTAAGACTCAACGCGTTTCTAACGATATTTTCATTAATTTTCCAAATAAACGTGTCCAAGTAACAAGAAGTAATATAAGAATCTCTCTTAACTTAGTGCTCAGTGCTTTAAGCTTGTTGTATGCATTTCTACTCGCCCGTAATTTGTTCAAAACACATCCATTAAATTAAGTGATAACAAGATCTTCAACAACAAATGTTATATCATATCCTTAAAATCTCTCCGCTTATACGGGTCCATTTGTTCCGCCGACTCCAAGATCAGCATTTATCTGTGCACCCATCGCGGTTGTCTTGACCGGACCTTCATACATTTCCATTCCCTGTGATCTCTCCACAACTGCTTCTAATGTCGGCTTCGCTTTAAATCATGTCCGGCTTGCCGCACAGGAATTGTCGTTGATGATCTGTCCAGTATTCTTACATCTTTATCTATACTTTTTAGGTAAGTAAGTTTGGTATTGAAATAAAACAAACTACCAAACCTTATTGGAATATAAAAAAAACAATAAGGTTTGGTAGTTTGTAAGGTTGGATGTAGGGCGTTATCACCGGATATATTACTCCGATACTAAAAAATATTTTACTTGTATAAAGCTACATTATCCCTGAGAGCTATGGTATATGAGGTGTCTAAGTGGCGCCTCGGGCAGAAACTAGTTTCAGATACAGAGGTACTCTAACGTTATATAATTGCTATGAAGCCTTGCTGCTCGTACTTAGAATGTGCCAAACGCCTTAGATTTACGGGAAAACTATTTTTAGGAAAATATTTGGAAATGTTCTTTCAAGGGCTGGTACATTTAGCTATTATGTAAGAAGCTATGATTATTTTTATGTGGGTACTAATGATTTAGTTTTTAAAAATCCGTTATCAAAATCTGTAACAGTTTTATATTTTTAAAGACTGTCATCATTAATGAATATTAAACCGTCGAGCCAAATATGTTGGGCAACCGTCTATATTATAATGAAGTTCGTAGGTATAATGATGTGGGTTTTTTATTGGGATTAATTGTAAAAGTCACGTTCATTATAACTCGCGCTTGCCACTCTTCTTCTATATATGCTTTTAAAATACTCATTAAGCTTAATTTTCTAAATCGATTTTAACTTAACTTTAACTTTTAACAATCTTCCAAATAAGCTCATATTTATTTCGCCAAGTCAACGGCTAAGTCACAATGACTGAACTTTTCAATAAGGCAAGCGTTTTTCGCAAATTTCAGTAGCGTCTGATGCCCTAATTACGACTTTAAAAGTAATTAATGTCATAAGAATAAATTGTAACTTTCTACTTTGCAAATTTCTGACGTCTGCTCGTTTTCAAAATAACTTTGAAAGAATAATATTCTTAATCTTAGATGTGATAATTGCTAATCTTAGGTCAGATTTTCCAGGTTTATTTTAATCTTAAGTGTCACTTAGAAAAGAGTGTCATCTTATTCCATACACTAACAATATTTATATTTTTTTATAGAATGAGATATGTTGTTTAAACATATTTTTGTATATACAACAAGTTAAATTACGTAATTAAGGTCTTAAATTGCATAACAATACTTAATATAGGTAGTAATAATGGAACTACGCAACAGTATCTGTACGTAGGTTGTAACGTTAATGTTAATGTTGTAATGAAAACAAACAACGGTTATATACCAATTATATTTTCTATCATAACAATAGTTTTTTTTTTGTTTTCACTCATTAATTTAAAAGTGCCCATGAGATCAACTTGTTAGAGCCATGATGTTGTGTTTTGGAAAAGGAACGACGTATCATTAAAAGTTTCTGGGCTTGTATCGTGTTGTTCAATTGACATACGTAGTTTTTCGATTAATGATTACAGGTACGTTTGGTTTCTTCTGTCAGATATAATTAGGACAAGCTTGTGAATAGCAGTGATAGCCAAGTTGGTAGAACGCTTGCCTTGGTAACGAGGACCGCAGGTTCAAACACCGGCTCGCACCTCTGAGATTTCTGGATTTCATGTGCGAATCTCATTTTCATTTCATCACTTCCTAAACGGTGAAGGAAAACATCGTGAGGAAACCTGCATATCTGAGAGAACCTCTTGAAAGACGTGTGAAGTCCGCCTACCCGCACTGAGCCAGCGTGATGGACTATAGCCTAATCCCCCTCGCATTGATGGGAGGTCCGTGCCCAACAGTGGGACATTAAACGGCTGGTATTATTAAGCTTGTGACATGACTACCTACATATGTCAGTAGTATAAAAAATGCCGCATTTCTATCTAAAATATTTTCAATGTTTTGTAATATATTTGTATGAAGGTAGAAGATAACGGTTGACCGTTATCTTCTACCTTCAAATTTAAAGGTATCCGAATAGATAGATAGCATGTGTATTATGAAAACCATTTTCATTTGAATAATGTTACCCTTGAACGTCGCTTATTGAGAAAATAATATCTATAACAAAGGGAAGACCCGTGTGGACGGGTGGCCATTACTTGGGGTGTCTTTTGTTCATGAAATCAATATGGGCCGTGAAGATAACTGAGAGACGGTGATTTATTCAGATGTTCACGATCGCTGGCCTATTTTTTCGATGTTAGTAGGTACCTAAAATACTTGTACCCACTTCTCACGGCTTACGTTGGACCTTTCAAGCTCAATATAAATAAATGTAGGTAATTTAATATTTTGAAATTAATATCATTTTTTTATATCAATTTCTTATACTTACGCGAATACTGCACACTGAAATGAAACTAATTTTATGAATTTTATCGCGTTCACACATCATAATATACCAATATCATAAAATTAACGCGATCAAATCCGTAAAAATAGTTTTATTTCTATCCATTTTATTTTGTTTATAAATTCCCATTGCATTGAGGAAACGTAGGTACCTTTGTTTTTATATTCCGTCCATAGAGCATGTTTTTTTATTGAAAGTAAATCTATTAAAGCCCCAAGCTGGGGAAAATTTACAAAATGTCAGCTGCCAACAGTTCCTTGCAGAAAAAAAACGCAGCTGGACGGAGGTGGCTGGCATCGATAGGCTAGCGACGCTAAAGAAAACTCACTTAAGTTTTACTATACCTATTAAGTCAGTACTATAATACATTGCTTATACAAAAACAAGATTAGAATATACTTCATTAGGTACGGGTAACATCTTGCTGATAACATTCTTGATACTGACACACAAATCACAATCTAAACCACCGCACTTTGAGATTTGAAATTAAAAATATATATTCCTTCAGTATACCCTAAAGGGCTACTAAAGAAGGACTTTTGAACATTTGACCTTTAATGGGTTGAAACGGGGGTCAAGTGAGGTTGGAGAAATATTTTTTTTTTTTGGTTACGATCGAGCATATGGCTAATTATTATTATAAAACTATCTATATAAATACTAATAATATCGCCAGACGAACACACCAACTGTACGGTCCCAAACTAAGCGACGCCGTACAATGGACTGGTTGCGAATTCAGTATATATTACTTATATAGGATATCTTATATTTACGGGCACACTACACATTGCAATAAACCTTTATTTTATGTTTTTACGTTCCGGGCATGTAAAATAAATTATAAAAATAAACCGATAAAATCCGTTAAATTAGTTTTATTTCAACATATACACATATTTCTTATATCGATGTGGATATTAAATATCTATACCTATGGGACTCGGGTACAAACATTCACTCTCGTACTCGTCAAAAGTGTCCCTACCAGTATTCGAACCTGGGACCCACAGTGCAAAATTCAAGATTACTATCAACTGCGCTAATCAGATCGTATGTGTTAAATGATAATAATATGTTATTTCATTATTTTCTAATCCCAGAAGACATGCACTTTTGTGTATAAAAATATTCATGATAGGTATTTTTTCATGTATTATAACAATGAGTCGCCGTTCGGTAAGTATTTATATTTATTTTAATCTGCGATCTTCTTTTGTTTATTCTTCTTTTCTAAAAAAAAAAACTAGTCCCGTATTTCGCCATTCCTATTTTCATTGAGCAATAAAAAAACCACATTAAACTCGTTTGATAAAAAAACTTTTTGACAAGTTTATTTACTTTGTTCTCTTCCTAAGTGCCGAACTAATATAATTTCAAACTTTCACAGTAGACTACCGAATGGAAAATATATTCCGGAATAGAAGCAAATTTTGCTCGCCATTATTAGCCAGAACTTTTTGAAAAATGTTATGTGGTAAAAGTTTTAACGCTTCGTGCTCATTGTTTGTTTTTAGACATACAGCAGGTAGTAGAGTTAGCGTAGAGATAGAGAAATACAACACATTTGCTCTACAGCAGGAAGGTAACACTTAATGCTAGATAACAAATCCCAATCTGTAGGCAACTGGCAGATATTAGCACGCAGCTTCCCATACATATATGGATTTATTCATGTCACCATCCATTTTTCTATTATAACTAACCGTCCCGGCGAACATACCGCCTCAGAGTCAAATGTATGAGAAAATGAATTATCTCTTTTAATTTTCTACCATAATCTATAAAACTATGTTTATAAGTTTGGATTCCGCAGTAAGTACACAATTACTTCGAACAGCATGGAAGCGTTAAATGGACACATGTAATATTTTCCCCTGCACTGGTTCGGATATGTTTGCCCATGTTCAAATGCTTCTTTGAACGTTATGTGGGCCAACTTCTCTTCCTCGCTGGGTTCAAGCCTGAAAACAAAACAAAAAAATATATTTGAGCTATATTCGCTAGATAAATGTAGCTACTACTGCTGGGAACTTATAGTCAACTTGTTTTGTGTTGGCAACAGGGCAGCAAAGTTAACAACCGTAAGCCTATATGTGTGTGTTTTGCCAAAATTGGCAGTAAAAATACGTCTCCCTATTTGAATCCTCTATCCAATTTTGCATGCACCCAAAAATGCAAAGTGGCTAGTTCCCGACACTAGAACCTACCCCGCAATTTGCAATTATTGTTTGATTGCATTGAAAGTCCTGACTGCAAAGTAACCGCAGAATTTCTCACTTGCAAACGAACTTTCGGAACGTAAACCAGAAAGTTTTGATGCAAATTGACGTCACTGATGCATACTAAGTTGGTTAGATAATTATCATGTAAATGTTATGCGCGAGATCTGTAGTATAAGCGGGAACTTCTAATATTATCGCAACGCCATCGAGAAAGCATACTGTTACTGTCATACTTATTTATAAAATCTGTGCTGTGAGAGGGATGGACGACGCTTACGAACCGAAACGCTACTTAAAAAGGATTGTGCTTGAGTTGCTGATTATAATATTTATTATTAAACGAGAGTTCATTCACATTTTGTTGATTGCTAATTTATATTATAATTGTAAATATTGACCTTAATAAATAGATAATATCTTGTCTAATATGCAAGAGATTTGACGATTGGAATATGAGAGTAACTCTAGATTGTAGTAGACTATAGATTACGTCATAGAGCTCATAATCCGGCGAGTTTTAATCGGATTAAAGAGGATGCTAACTTTGTGGGATGCACGCAGAATCAATATTATTGGAGCCTGATTAAATTCCAACTACGATGCCCGCTTTCTGTGTAACCAATGGAGTTAATATAGGTTACATCAGACTAACCTAAATTATATCGTTTAAAGACATACGGTGTAGCCAAAATATAGAACTTCTTAAAAAAATATTCAAATGCATTTTTTTTAATTTTCTCTCGTCCTACATTTACTCACAAAATGTTTACATTCTTCATTAGATGTAAATTACTGTTCCATACATTTCTGTCGTCGGACTTCGTTGTATCTTTACCCCTTCATTCCTATTTAATAGGCCGCCCCGAGTGGCCAAGCCTTTTTGTATGACTCAGTAACTGCGTGAGATATTATGGTCGAACAAAAAGCCGGACATTGCAGCGAGTTTTATTAAATTGGGAGGTTTTTTTGGGAACAAAGGATTATGTGACATTATGTAGATTTTTGTATAGTCATCCAATTACGATATCATGTAATTTGCGCTGAACATTATGTTTGATGTGTCAATTTATTTTTATGATCGTACTTTTGGTCTTTGACCTAAATAAAAATCCTGTTTATACGTCTGAATTTAAATGTGCATTTTAATGACTCCATGCAGGGTAAAGCAGTATTTATCCGGCAATCCGCGAAATTTTTAACGTAGAGATATTTTTATAGAGCGGAATAATATTAAAAAAAATGTTTGAAATGCAAGTTTTTTTTTTTATTTTAGTACATTTTTTTTTTGTTTAAACGAATCCCTTATCAAAGGAGCCGAATATCTTTTGCTTTTTATTAAATGGTACTCGAAAAATGTAAGAAGAAGACAAAGTATTCACACTTACTGGGAAGATGACGAATGTGTTCTGGATGACTGAGTTCCACATTGTTTGGGAGTCTGCTGAAACTTCAGCAGCAAGAGGAACAATAATGGAATACGTGATAAATCTCACATAATTTATTTCGCCGCCCATTACTTCCGCGGGCGTGAGGCGAATCCGCGAACCGCGAAATACGTACGTAAGTACATTCAGAGCATACTTTTTTCGACTTGAGTTATAAATGGAGGCATAATAATCTATGACAGTATATTATACTATTTAGATTTCGCTAAAAAATGGTAAACATAGAATTTTGAAAAAAAAAATACTTTGTCTTTAAAACCATATTATTGTGCCGATATATTTCTTATCGTGGCTCGATTAATATTGGTTCCGTGAATATTAAACGAGTGAAGATTATTTTTTAAAATGATGTTTTTATTGATTATGTTTTATAATATCCTTGCAGTTTTATTAACTTAATTGCTACGTAATGACTTAAGAATCGATTATGTGCGGATGTAGTTTTGGTGCAGACTTTAAATGTTAATAATTTCTCTTAAATTATTTATATATAAATACTTACAGCACAACATTATGCAATTCGTCTATTTGGTGGACTGTTTGGCACGTCGTATTATGTGAAGTAAGGCGAAAGTTGTTCCTTGAAGCGGTCCATTGTTGTAACATCTTATATTTATGATATCATTGTATTAAATCATGATTTACTAGGTATAAAATAATACATACAACTGCCCCGGATAAAGATTCGGGAGTATGATTTGCGGCTCAAGTCTGTACTGCCAGTATACTACAGACTGTACACGTACTCGTGTAGGATCAGCCGCTTTTCACTATCCGGACGATTAGCACTAATCTTACATTCAATTTTAAATTGAAATCACATATTACGCAATCTAAGACCACAATATGTAAATTAAAAAAGCGAGTACGGAACCCTTAAAAAGTCTCATTAAATCCTGAAACATCAATTACCTACATCTCTATCCGCAGTAGGAATTAGGGTCGAATAATGTTAATTTATCCCCGAAAGTTGTAACAGTGGCTCGTGTAAATTATACGACCCTCAGTTTTTTTTTCTCATGAAAATGTTTCTTTCGGCCTTCGTTACACAATTAGACACTGATTATATAGATTTCTGGATTTCATGTGCGAATCTCATTTTCAAACATGATTATCACTTGCTAAACGCTGAAGGAAAACATCGTGAGGAAACCTGCATGTCTGAGAGAGCCCCTGGAATGACGTGTGAAGTCCGCCAACCCGCAATAGGTCAGCATGGTAGACTATGGCCTAATCCCCCTCCCATTGAAGGGAGGCCCGTGGCTAACAGTGGCACATTAAAACGGCTGGTATTATTAAGCTTGTGACATAACTACCTACATATGTCACTAGTAAACAAATGCCGCGTTTCTATCTAAAATATTTTCAATGTTTTGTTGTACCAGCCATTTTTTTTGTGTTAAAAAACTGGCTGGTATTAAGTTTTTTTTTTATTACGATGTTGGCAAGTATTTGATCTCGATCTCACCTGATGGTAAGTCACGTTGAGATCTACGATGTAGCATACTTGCCTAGAAGGTACCTGTTCACTCTCGACTTATTACATATTACTATAATAATAAGGGCGTATGACTCACATAAGCATATAGACGAGGCCTTGTTGCACTTCGTTGTTCAGCTGGTGGGCACCCAGGTCACAGTAAAGGTACCGGGCGCATTGTATCGGGTCAGATCGCAATATCCTTTTCCATCTCACGGCGTGTTTCTGTGGACAAATGTTTACAACTTGTTTTACAAAATTAACATATTATCATAGAAAATAATAGTTCTTTAAATAAGTAAATATTGCCAGACAAAAACAGAAACTGTGTTAGCCCAAATTAAGCAACGCTTGTATTATTGTTACCTAGCATATGATGTAGGTACTGGGCGAACCCATTAACTAGCTAATGTTTTCTCCTGGTGCAGTGGGCAACTTTCCAGAAAATAAATTCTGTTAATGTAAATATTTATACCGTTACATAAAACAATCACCGAACTAATTCACCATAGGAATGAGTTAATTTGGCTAATACCTACTAATTAATTAAAAAACGTATATTATTCGGACGCAAATAAAAATAATGAAAAGCTTTTGTTGTTGATTCTTTTTTCAAAAACCTTTAAATTTTTGTATGACAATCGAAACTTTATTCTCATTATATTATGCTGTTCAAGTAGATTATAAATATTTATGAATTAGTTGTTGAATTAGTAAATAGCCTCAAAATAAGTAAGAATATGGGCCTAGTTTACAATATGTTGATATACCCATCCATAGCATATTGGTAAGAAGGCCCATACAGTTTCTATCAAACAAAAAGCTCATCGAGTTTATCAGCATACTGTGATAGGTCCTTACACTTATTAAGTTTTTGAATTGAATTGGCTAAGTAAATTAAGTTCACACGCGTCGCAGGAAGCCGGTGGATGCGAGTGGCGGAGGACCGTGACGTGTGGAAGTCGTTGGGGGAGGCCTATGTCCAGCAGTGGACGTCTATTGGCTGACAGATTAGATAGATTTGATTAATAATTAATAGCATCAATTTAAGTTCATGATTTCACTATACGTTGTTATTGCGGCTAAAAGAAAAGATCCTACAGCCCCCATTTCAAAATGAGTATTATACCTAAGACCTAGAATTTCATTAGAAGAAGTTTCGCAATTTTTCATAACTCGCCTGTCTGATAGATGAAAGGGATGTCGAGTTTTGATTTTCAGCACAACGCTAACTATTACTTTGAAGTTCCGGATGAGTGAGCAGGTACTAAGTATTGAATTCTCGTTGATTACGTTATGGATCATGCCACGGAATAAAGAATAATTACTGGAAGGTGCATGTTAGAAATCGACTCGTCGCCTCAGATTTTATAGGCAGTCTCACAGCCAATACCAATCAAAGTCACGCGTTAACAGTTTTTGGCACTGCCGTGAGAAAGAGTGGTCTAAGCTGCGTCAGTAAAAGTCTAGCCTTTATTAAACAAAGAAACGAAGATAGGAGTCAAAAACGCATAACTGCCGTCATTTGAAAATAGATGACACCGGCTTGTTAACGAATGCCACTCCATTTGTTTTTGTACTCTGTGAAATTAACCTATCTATTATTACGTCTGATTCAGATTTAACGCTTTCATTAGCTACCTACACATTTAATGGTTTATTATAATCCCCTACGACGGATGGTTGGGATTTTGGGATCAAGGGCTTTGTATAAATGCTTTGAGTATTACGTAAACGCCCGTTTTTGAAATACGACGACACCTCTTATATAGCCTTGTGATTCTCAGAAGATGTGCTCACCGTATAATTCTGTGAACTTAGATCTCGCTTGAACAGCAGTCGAATGAGTCTCGCTCCTGCTGTTAAAGCTTGGTAATCTTTGACCAGCAGATGGAGACTGTAGAGCACCCCTACGAGCAACGCCAGCAGAATTATAAGTCTGTAAAGTAAGGAGGTGGATTGCATATTAAAATGATACTTACGAGTATATTCTTAACCGTTTTGGTTAAAGTAGAAGCCATTGGTTATAGCGCGCAATTCCAAATGTTGATGGTACTTATATATTTTTTTACCAAATAGTCAGATGCCTAGTTAGTTTTCTATTTGAATCGTCTTACATTGGTTAAACCGAATTTAATACTTTGATATATCTGGTTTTAAAAAAAGTTAACAAAAAATTACAATTGTCATTTGATGGGAACACACAAATTGTATGTTTTAAAATCGAGATTTCGGTATTCTAACTTCATGGATGACTACAAATTCTTTAAAAATATTAATTGTCTTTGTAAATTAGATACAAATTTTTGCTCGCAGTTCCACCATGTCTTTTGAGTTTAACCATGCACTATTCAATTACGACATCCCGTTGAAATTGATCCAGCAGCTATTCGGGCATCTTTAAATGGAGGAATTCTAAAATTACTTGCTTTGGATTGCTTATATTTGATCACCAATATAAAGACCCATTTGAGGTACAGCATAGGTACATATTTATATTTGTTACTTAAATATAACATCAGATTTATTCAGTAACTAGCTGTCCCGGCGAACTTCGTACCGCCTCAGAATCAAATGTGTGAGAAAATGAATTTATTAGTATTCTATGAAAATTTTAACAAATCTATCCCACGGGAACCATACATTTTACCGGTATAAAAAGTAAGCCTATATGCTATTCCAGACCATAATCTATCTCTGTGCCAAATTTCATCCAGATCCGTTCAGCCGTTCTGGCGTGAAAGAGTAACAAACATCCATCCATCCATCCAAACTTTCACATTTATAATATTAGTATAGATGATAATTTATTTTCAGGAAGAGATGATTTTAAGCCGGCATTTCGCTCACTAAAGTTACTTACTGGTTTACTTAACAATTCTGAGAATTAATTGGCTACCAGTTTTGAAGTTATTTACGGGTTAACTGTGTTTTAGTCGTTGAACCCAATATTTTCTGATTGTTCGCGAAATTTTGTCTCATTTGAATTTCGGAGGGCTCGGCCAATTTGTGTATTTAATTCCTCGCAAATGTGGTTAACTTTTATTTTTTTTGTTGTAATAATAATGGCTTTTAAAAAAATACGAGATCTTCTCAGTTGAGGTCGCGCTCCGATCCGGTTGTAGAGTTAAGAAAAAAAAATGTTAATAACAATTTGTAAGTCCCCGTAGGCCTATACGAAATAAACGATTTGACTTTGACTTTGATATTGACTTTCTTTTGATTAATTAATTCGGTGCACACATTGTTAGGCTTATATTAATAAACATTCAAGGCTATCATAATGTTTTGATATATTTGTAAATATCAAAACTAGCTCTAAGCTGATTTATGACTAACTATAATATAACCCTTTCATAATGAGCACACGGTATTATATTAAACACAGGTAGATTAAAATAGGTTTTCATTAAGTCTATAAAAATGTTATGTAGAGATATGTTTGTATGTTTAGATGTCCCCTACATCTTGATTTTATTCAGCTGATCTACTGATTCGTTTCTGAAAATTCTTTTACTAAAAGAAAGCTACATTATCCTTGAGTACTATACGCCATTTGTCGAAGTCCCATGGGCAGAGCCGCAGCAAGGAGCTAGTATGAAATTTGACCAAACTCAAGTCAATATTAGAAATATTTAAATTATCTTTAACACTATTTTTATAACTGCTGACAAGGTAGTTAATAAACCTATTAGAAGTAAGTATTAAATACCTATTATAAAGCTCTTAAAAGAATCTAAAATATACAATTTAAAAAATAAACGCGTTTTAAATGTATTACTCACCTGATACCCATTGGGAACACACACGACTTAGGACTAAAACTGAATTCAACAAAATACCTGGGCATTCCTCCTGATGCTGATTAAATTCGAAAATGCCATTTCACCGTATAACCACCGCGCGTGCTACCGACTCTTCTGTATAACACTACCGTGTATGGAAGTTGTTCGCATAGTGAACGACTAGACGCAGCTAGGGCCTCCTAAATTGGAACGTTTAAGAGCGCAGTTTGCGGCCACAAGAAAGTGGTTGTGTAGTGCCTCAACTAGTTTCGTTGTTTAATTTCCTCAAAAGATTATGGATCCACAGAGAGGTAACGTTAAATGGAAAATAGGCAGGTTCTTAACATTTGAAATAGTGAACCATTGTTTGGCAGTATACTGAATAGGTATGGTTGTTATTACTATATTAATTCTAACAAGAACAGAGAAATACATAGTTTAAACATTTTTAAAAAGAAAAAAATACCAACAAATATCGTAAGCTTTTTATCACGTGACTCCAAAGACTTGTGTACACACTAAGCATAACAACATTGCACCAATTTGACCTTTTGTCTTTTATA
Organism: Pheosia tremula; assembly: GCA_905333125.1. Classification (NCBI taxonomy): domain Eukaryota; kingdom Metazoa; phylum Arthropoda; class Insecta; order Lepidoptera; family Notodontidae; genus Pheosia; species Pheosia tremula. Next base: position 2,717,670 of record HG995404.1, on the reverse strand, counting down.
TGACGTCACTTAGGCGCCATGACAGTGTAGGACGTTTCAGATGGTATTTTAAAAATAGAATTAATAAATTATATTTTTAATGAAAACACGGATATAAATTTACAAATTATTTTATTATTTTAGATTTATTAAGCAGCTGTATATTCAAAATATTTCCAGTAGATGGGGACCACCCTAAAGAAACAACTTGTTCCACTCAAACAAAAGTATTTCAGTCATCTGATAATACTCAACAATGCAGTGCGATTCAGATAATTTTGTATCGTAGTCCGTTTATAAGTGTAGTCGCAGCCTTTTCCACCGTCTGTACCTAATTCTAAAATATAAGTTTATCGAAAATAAACTTAAATATGACGTAGTAAGAGCTGACCTTCCTAAGCAAACTAGTGAAGTCAAATAGTAAAAAACTTTTAAAACCAACTTGCGGCAGGGGTATTGGAAATAAAAAGTTTTTTAATCTGTACGCCGAAGTTACTTGACCGACTCGGTTACCCCGCAATTTATTATTAGCGATAAATCAGCTATTCGAATTGGGTAAACTGTTATCGCGTACTATTTTTACGGCTATTTAATGTTAATAATAATAATTATTATCGCCAGATGAACACAATCAAAAGCAGTGATAGCCAAGTTCCTTGCCTCGATAACGAGGATTGCAGGTTCAAACCCCGGCTCGCACCTCTGGGATTTTTCACGTGCGAATCTCATTTTCAACCAAGATTATCACTTGCTAAACGGTGAAAGAAAACATCGTGAGGAAACCTGCATGTCTGAGAGAACCCCTCGAAAGACGTGTGAAGTCCGCCAACCCGCACTGGGCCAGCGTGGTGGACTATGGCCTAATCCCCCCTCGCATTGAGGGGAGGCCCGTGCCCAGCAGTGGGACATAAAAAAAGGGCTGGAATTATTAGATAAAGTTCATTTGATAAGCACACCAACTATACGGTTCCATATCAAACAACACTTGTATTATATAGGTACCGTATAATGGTGTGAGGGTGAACCCAATATATATTAGTTATATGGATATTAAACATCCATAACTTGGGTACAAACATTCATGCCCATCACACAAAGCTTGTCCCACCAGGATTCGAACCCGAGTCCCTCGGCACAGAAAGCAGGGTGACCACCTACTGCGCTAATCAAGCCGTAAAGTTTAACAATCATTTAAGTTTCCTGAGATGAAGTGAATATATGTAATTTTGGGGATAAATTCTATTCGCGGATATTAATAGAAACATAAATATTTCTTTAAAGAAACCATTGTCGAATGTCTTATGTGTCTAAAATTATTCCTCTTCTGTTTTCAGTATATTCTCCAGGCCCAATAGCTATAAGCGAAATGAAAAGTAATTTCCTATCTGTACAACTTACGTAGGCTTTAGAGCATGTCGTACATTTTTTCAACGATTTTTCACAATAAATGAGGAAGCAAAGCTTTATGTTGAGTTGCTCACACTTTTTCGACGCTTTCTATATATGTCCCGTTCCACCCTTTGTCAAAATAATAATTGTGACACAGTAAATCTTCTTCAAACAAAGTTGTATACCCAATCCGCATCAACACACGTTCTATTGTTACAGAGATTACTCTTAACAAGGATGTGTACACACCCATTGAGAGATAATTATCAAAGGACCTATTTTGTTTTCGTTAGCTCTAGCTTTATAGAGTATATATTTTTCTATCCTTAAGCCAAGATATTTTTTGTTTTTTTTTATAAACTTGTCGTTTTCCACTACTCGGCAAAGGTTTTATCCATCTCTTCAACCCCAACCCGGTCGTCAGCTCTTTCAGGATAAAAAATATTAAACAAAACTAGCTTTGATCATAGCATTAAAATAACTCGCATAATTACTTAATTAAAGAAAATACCAATATACTGAGGCTTTTTAAGTAATTTGAGATCTGAGAAACGGTGAAGGAAATCATCGTGAGGAAACCTGCATATCTGAGAGAACCCCTCGAAATGTGTGAAGTCCGCCAACCCGCACTGGGCCAGCGTCGTGGACTATGGCCTAATCCCCCTCGAATTTAAGGGTGGCCCGTGCCCAGCAGTGGGACATTAAAAAAGGGCTGGAATTATTATGAGATCTAAATATCCCATAATCCAATATCGTGATATATACCTAATCTCAGTTCTGAAAAAATACTCTATGGGCTATGTTTGAATTCTGCATATGCACGATTGCACAATATGCCTTATCGTGCAAAGATGTTTCTTACGAAGAAGCGTGGAATTACGTGTATAGGCAAACATAAATAATAGAATATACCTTGCTTGGATGTTGCTATTAAAATATCCTGCTTTTATAAATCTTGATAATTGAGAAACGTCTGAAATTGGTGATATTTAAATGTATTTTTGTTATATTTTTTCTTGTATCCAGTTTTAAATCTCAGTGGCTTGGAGACCACATAAGATATTGGATCCTAATAAAGTCAAAGTGGTGGCAGTCCCCAAAAAATGTTAAGTATTTGTTAATTAATATTAGTAACATAAACAATCTCGTTTTGAACAACATAGTAAATGTATGAAATAAATGATTGAAAGCTATAAATTTGCGTACGGCATGCAACTTATATCTGGATAAAATAAGTACATCGATGATAATCTTTAGCTGCTTAAGTGATCTGACTGGTTTTATTGCTAATTACGGAGGAGTAAAGGTCCTTCTGTGAAAGTCGTAAATGCAAATGGTAGAAACAATATTATGTCATCTATGCGTGCATTACCTGTTAATTTTTAAAGCCTCATGCAAAACAAAACATCCTGACACTGATTAGTGATTACGGTTTTATGACGTCACAACGCATCAACAAGTAACAAACCGAGTTTTGTTACTAGTAACACATTTTTTTGCCACTTTTCAGTATGCTCTACTGAGATCAGTGGTACATCTACCCGCTAACCGTCAAACAGTACCCGATCAATTGTTTTGTTTTTTTTTCTCCTTCGCACTCGTGTCGGACGTTCGGTTCGAGCTATTATTTAAAATTGGAATTAGAATGAAGACTTTTTGAATGTTTACCTGTAATTAAATATTTCAACACACGATCAAAACAGGTCTGCGTCATCTCCCAATCACCATGGGTCTCACTACAAATGTCAAGATGCCGGTTCTGCAAGCGCAATATTTACATAATGTTATCAGATGGTGCGTTTAACGGTTATGGCGCTGGTCTTTTGACCTGATGAGTCGGACGTGTAGAACTAGTTAGGTAGTTTAATTTTCTTATCCGCGATGGTTATTGCGGAAGGTTTATTGCTTTATGTTTTGTGTTGGGTACTCAAGTCAGTAATCGGTTCACTACGGCGAGGTACGTTTTCTCTTTTATTCGTTGAAGTAAGCAGGTAGGTATATATTTCTTACCTACCCTGTTTTTGATAAATATTTATATAAAACTAGCTGACACGGTGAACTTCGTACCGCCTTAGAATCGAACGTATGAGAGAATGAATTATCTTTTTTACTTATAATTATTTTTAGTTACTCTGCCATTCGGAGAGGAGAAAATTTCAAAAAAAGATTTATTATAAAAATCGGCCCACCCGTTTTTGAGTTGTAAATGGTGTAACTAGCACGAATTAGTTTTATATATATAGATTACTTTTAAACCCCGTTATGTTTAATTTATCTATTGCCAAAATAATAATGTCTGCTAAAATTATGATATACAAAGTTTTCATAGATTTACAAATGAAATTCCAAAATACCTACCAATAATTAGTTCTAAAACATAAATTGTATCTTTAAGTTTGTTTTGTAGTAAAATAATTCCGATAAAAAACCCACGGTTAACAAAGATTTTTAAAATAGCGCCATCTCTTGGGTAGTTATAACACCGCAATTCTACAAGCTCTCTTGCAATTTGAAATAACTGAGTAGGTAATTCCTAATAAACTCTCACGATTTACAAAAGATGGCGCCACTTACTATGAAAAAATATTAGGTGCCTACTGCCATCTAGTAACAGAAAAGATAACAATGTAAGCAGCCACCGCATCCCATGCAAACATGGTGCCATTTATTTTTTAAATGTAACAAACACTTTCAATGTTAGTTTTAAATCTCGAATATAGATGGCACCACATAAATGAAAAAAAAAGAAAATATAATTGTTATTTTAGTTAATATAATAATTTTTAATGTTTTGAAGATTTCACATTGATTCAGTTATACCAAAAGAGATTAAAAAAACCAAGCATTTCACTAAGGAAACAATGTAGGTCATATGTCAGGAGATAGCAATAAGATCTAAAAAAAGGTTCCAAAACACGCAACAACTTATGAAAAAAACATCCTTAACTAAGTAGGTATTTAAAACGCCGTATACCATACGCAAAATGGTCCCATGACCCTAATTTGGTGCTTCCCGATTCAAAGCCAAGAGACACGTAATTACATGAAGTAGGTACCCCACTTAAGGGTGGCTTTGTAAAATCTCAGGTAGGCAATTCTATTTTAATAGAAACAGGTGTCACCGTGACAGCCATGTCTCTAGAGATTATCTTGGCTGGCTAATGTCACTACCTTGTAACGAGGGTAAAGTTCCTAAACCCACATCATTAGTCATTTCGTAATGAAGAACAGTTTTTAGCGGAAAAGGGAAGATCTTCCAGCCAGGCGGGTGGTATGCCTGGGCCCCAAGTCAAGATATTGTATGGGATATCTGTCAAAAGTGACAGATACTATGCGGTTGCTGTTTGATTATGAATCGATTGTGTTAGCAGACTTGGGGTCCTGGGAGGCGGCCGCCCTGATGGTTATTGTCGATATCTTGTGTATATGTTACGTGCTACGAAAACTCTCATAGCGCGTTTCAGGATTGTATGGAGAATTGTCAATTGTTCTGAATGCAGCGCCATCTGTGAAGCTTGTGGCGAGGTTAAAGAGGTCGCTACAAGTTTATACATGTGTATAGTTTTCGATTTGAGAAATGTTATAGTGTTTTTCATGGCACTGGCAGGTTCTATATGAAAAAGGCATGTCGAACTAGCTTTTTTATTTGTATGCCTCACAATATCCGAAATACGATTTGATTGGAGCTATCTCTAGATAAATGTGGGAAGTTAATGTGCGAGTTGTGACCCAATAGTTGGTTGTCCTATCACGTTAAGTGGGTAATAGACGTGCACAATTACCTGCTTATAGCTTGCCGACCTCTCTTTGTACGGGCTGGATCACGGACAATGTCCACTCCATACCAACCGCCCGTACCATGCTATCGGCAGACCACTCTCTAGACGAACTAATACGGTATAGAGCGGACAAATCCGTGGCCTGGCCCATACCAAGTTCGATCGTCTGTTAAACTATTATTCAACCGTGTGTCAGCCTAAGTACGTGAGCTTACGGGCTGACACACGCACAAAAAAGGTTGCTATACGTCGTAGAACAGTCTATTAAATATATTATTCCATAACCAATTATGTCACAATAAATATTATCGCCACACAACTTGGGCACAAGACTGTATATAATATTTAGTCGAGCATACCATGGACGGGTGTGAGTGACATTTGTGACGATTGCATATATTTACGCTTCTTCAAATCTATGATAGAGCATCAGAACATATACGTTTGTGATGAAACTATTTAAGACAAATAAAGCAAGCGACGAGTTGATTTTGGCACTTTTGTGTCTGCGTGAATTTCTTTAAGATGTATAAGCTGCTTCAACTGGAAGCCCGAAACAAGAGCTTGAAATAAAACACATTATAGCTATTATATAGCTTGCATCGAATGAAGTTAGGGCTGTGGAATTAGACATGTGTTTTATATCACAAGATGCACATGTTCTGTATACTTACCTGAATTATAAATTTATTTAAAACTAGCTGTTGCCCGCGACTTTGTCCATGGTATTTAACAAAGACAACCGTTGACAACAGCCTGCTCGCCCATTCTGAGCCCGCGGGACGCATTGCAGGTTGTTGCTATCAAATTTAATCAGGCGCTGCGCTGCAACATTGGTTTTAATTTTTTTCCGTGATTTCTATTTTTTTTTCTAAAATAAAAGTAGCCTAAATTACTCCTTGCTACATCAGCTATCTGCCAGTGAAAGTCCCGTCAAAATCGGTACAGCCATTTCAGAGATTAGCCGGAACAAACAGACAGACAGACAAAAATTGTAAAAAATGTTGTTTCAGTATAGGTAACGTGTATACATCCAAATGCACTTAGTAAAAAGTGGTTATTTTAATATTACAAACAGACACTCCAATTTTATTTATATGTATATAGATAGTTTAATCAGAGCGGCCATTGGTTCACAGGTGTTTTCAGTGAGATAAACATTATAGTACATTTTGATTAAAGTGCCTGAACATATGAATAAAGATCATGCTAATTGAGTGAAGGAAGCAAAAACATTATGGATGATTCTATTATAGATAGATTTAGAGAATTTTGTACTGAAAAGAATGCTTTGGAAATTAAAGTCATATTGTTTGGTAGCCATTCACTTGTTGGGGCAGAAAAGAGAGTAGTCCTCATAAAAAATGACTTAAGTATTTGTGGTGACCCTAACTAAAGCTCGGAACACGCCTGATAACACGAATAAAATAGTGTCGAGGCGCAGGGAGCGAGCCCCAAGCTGATGTGAAAACGATGTTCCCCAAGCACATTTATTTTATTGCATCAAAACGCCTTTGCAACCTTAAAATTTTATAGGTTAAGCACCGGCCTTATTTTTCTTTCCGCAATAGATGAATGTTTTTGTTTTCTCAGTAACTTTCTTTTTTACATTGTTTTGAAGAAAGCACTGAAACATAAAATATATAATAACTCCCAAATGTTTAAACTATGGTAAATGGACTGCATTATGCAATAATTTGGAAAAAATTACTATTAACGTTTCCATTAATCAGGTTATATTTTCAGATATTAAACCACAATGTGTTTTCTGTGCACACTCAAATATATTCTCAAATTATTAGTCTATTCAAAGCCTGTGTCTTGATTTCCTTATTAGTAATCTAGGCTTAAACTTTGTCTGCATCTTCGATCGAATCAAGGAATAATTTATCCCCGCTATCCAGCTAATCCTCACTTTGGAAGTCAGCTAAAAGTCGCCCTCCAGCCGCAGATGGCTTTTAAAGCTTGAAAACAATCGTTAAGATGTTAGGATTCATGGCATAGAGCTCAAGTTTGGGCGTTTGGGCTTGAATTGCGACCCACTTGTTAACAGTTTCTGAGCTTATTTTAGAAGTCAATATCGTTCGTAGAGTCTATTCGAGTTTGCTCTCCTAAACTAGGGGTAAACTCATTATATCTTACTCCGGATGCGACTGCAATGTTGCCGCTATTTGGACGGTATTAATTTACTACCTTTAATAACATTTCGTGGTGGTATATGTTTTCAATGTAAAAAAAGGAATTGAAGCAAAGATAGAGGTTGCTAGCGTGCCTGTAATAATGTATCAATACGCCCATGTCAAAGAACAAGGCTAGTAAAACCAGGTAAACAATGGTCCATCCAATCACTGACCGCAACTGACATCACTTCACCGTACGTAACAAAGCTACTCTAGTGATTTTAATGGCACAAATTGTTCCTAGCAATGTGGTGGGCGCGCAAGGCCCTAAACTTGGTAAATGGTTGTGATATAACGGCAAGTTGGAACATTTTGTCATTTCATTTAAACGTTGCTGGTCACTTAAATCTCCTAGTATTTATTATAGGTATATATTATAGGTAATATATAATATTGTTGATAGTATTTAAGTTTGTCAATTAAATGCAAACACTAGATACATACCCGCATTTGAACTATAAAAGTTGAATGAACTTCCTCATCATATTCCGTGAACATGTCTACAAGGTAGATACATATTATTGAATGACCTTATACCTTAGTATCTCTGAAATGATAAACATCCTTTTTTGTCTGCCCACGTACACGTACAAAGGGATCTAAACATAACACAATATTACCTATACGCCGAGACCGGAATATTGAGTCTGGCGTGGGCGTCAAACTTGAGACAGCCGAATCTAATTCATGATGAAAGAACACGAAAAGAAAATGTGATTATTTTATTCTTAGCCATAGCTGATCCTATTATCATAAATTATCCACTCAATTCAGTTTTAGAGGAAGAATTTTCTGCTCATACTTCCATCAAGACTACCAAGTCTTTAGTCCTGGAAGCAGACATATGTTGAAAGAATATGTCAGGCTCTACATAACATGTTGGATTCTGACTACTTATTAGTGCTTATTTCACCTATGAGTGCTTGGATAAATTATGTATAACTTCTCTTGTGTTACTAGAGGTAGTAGAAGTAGTTTTTTGGGTATAACTAGCCCAAAGGCACCAGATGAGACATGAGCTCCTAGGATTAGAAAATTATAGAAGATTATATCAACCTATGCTAAAGGTGCTGACTAATGATTATTTAATGCTACAAGTCCTCTAACTTTCAGATAAGGAGCATCTATAGAATACGGTAATATCGCTATAAAAATACATCAACCGAATGTCCCGTATCAAGCAAAGCTTGTATCGTGGGTACACCACAATGGGCTGGAAGTGATTCCAGTGACGTCATCGAAACACTAATTCGTTCCAGCAGTAGCAAAGTTTACAGTGCCGGTGCCAAGTTTGTCCCATTAGCATTAAGCTTCACGCTCGTGCTAGTCACAACTTGTTGCAACTTCCACCAACTTCTATACCTGTCCAGTGCTGTGCAATTTGCTACTTCATCCAATACACTAGAGTTTTGTGAGAACAATACTAAAGAATGACTTTATTCTCTCTAAAAGTTGTATCCTTACATTGGACGAAATGAGACTGATCTCGTTTAAGTAAAGAATAGGCTATTTGACTGTGTTTCATAAACTATCTTATATTGTTCATTAGTTTAATATGATGCTAACAATATAGTTCTATCAATTTTTTTTTGCTTAAAACAAATTAAAATCCCAAATATTACCAAACTCGTATTGATAACCTGACACTGATTACGACAGTGTGACGTCACAATGCATCAACCAACAATCCAGAGCGCTTTCATTACGTGACCAAATCAAAAAAACATTATTTTACTTTAGGAATTTAAAGAAAATAATCCATATATTTGCAGAAAATTGAAGGCCAATAGTTATTAAAAGTTATAGACTTTTAGGATGGCCACAATTTCAATCTTATTTTTCATACAGTCAAACGACCTACCGGTTTCATGGGTGCATATGAAAAGCCTTGTATCTATAATTTTTCAGTCTACATTTCAAAACTAAACAAACGATTCTATATACAAATTTTGCAACTGAAGTTCTATACAAAATTGAATTCACGCAACTTAACGGTCTAGTACTGATTCCCAGTTGCAATTTTAACTGAATGCTTTGAATACAGTTGGAAAATTATAATTGCTTTGTAGTGCACGCTCTCATTAAGCAGGATAACAATAGAGCCACAATATGGTAGTGAATAGTCTGCTCAATTTACAAACATAACAAACGAGCTTATTGTTAAAGTCCTTTAACCATTATTTTGTTTGTTGATGGTGCACGCTGCATGAATTTCATAAAAAAGATAAAAGGTTTCGTAAACTTACAGAAAGGGCTGACAAGAAAAGGTAAAGAAGCATCTTTTGACATAACATTTCATTACTTTTCATCCCGTCCTGTCCAAAATCGCACAGGGAAAACCAATACAGGAATATGATCATCAACCGAAGAGGCGCCTCTGTGGGTTCTCTAATATTGATATTCAAAGGGTATTTTCTTGCATTACAAAGGGTTTCAATTTTATTTGTAACCCCGGTCCTCACATAAAATCTGTCGGGATACGACGCAGCGCTGACTGGATGAAAATAGGCGTATAAGTGTGTTACACCGGTTTTGTCTTTGCAGATTGCGTTGCCCTGGGTGAGAGGAGAAAATTTGTTCCTTTTTCTACCTTTTTTATCCCATTGAAGCAACCGTGATTTATGGACGCTTGTAAGATCAAACTCAGCCAGTTTATTTTCTGGTAAAAAGTGGAAAATTAAACCTAAATCCCTACTAAATTTAAAAAGTCTTAGTAGACTTTTTTATACTCTCCAGTGAAAGATAGAGCCAATCTGAAGAATGAAGCATAATTCAATACACTCCTATGGTCGTTCTGTACACTCATACGCTCATACGGTCTTCATTCAACCAATTCCTTCACTATTTTATTTGCGCGTGTATAAACGAGTGAGCCGTGACATTAACAGTGAAGGGTAGAGAACAAACCCTTTCGGCCGCGTCTCGAAACAATTAATATGATTTATGAGGGAAAGAAAAACCCTTGTTGCCATTTACCAGCATTTCTGCTTTAGCAATACTCTACTTTGGAAAAAAACTGATTTATAATATATTAAATTTCAAAAAGAAATGTGAGTCCTTCCGTAACCGGTTATCGAAAGCAGCCGAAATGTCGGAAACGTCAAAAAACATAAAATAAACGCAATAAAATCCGTAAAATTAGTTTTATTTCGAAGAAATGAGAGATTGTCCAGCCACATTATGTACAACAAAACATCGCAGGAAAAGAATTTTGTGAGATAAAATGTATTTGAAAATTAAGTTGTTTCCGGGATTCTGCGTGAAATCCCGGATTCACATCGTTTTTTTGTTGGGTCTGCATGTAGGAGGGACGGAATTAGGAATAAGGAATTTTACCACAGCAAATAATACACCATGAAGCTGATCTAGTTACCTCGCTTTGAAAATACTGTAAACAAAAACTAGTTAATTATAATAAATTGTCGAGCGCAAAAAATACCGTAAGGGCCATAGTATAGAGTTAGTTTTATAATAATAAAGCAAGGGGCTTTCAGTTTCTTGTATGTAGTCTTTACGCTGAATTTCAAGTGCGCAGGTTTCCTTCAAGTGAATTGAGCAATTTATGTTTATGAGCAAAAATAAGCCTATATTGTTCATTGGGTATTTTACGTCGGTACTGAAGCCAAAAAAATAAGGTATTATTTTAACGAAACACAGTATCAACGATTTTATAAATATTCCGCTAACTTTATTTATTTTTGACTTAAGATTTGTTGCTCAGCACTTTTCGGGCTTCCATGTTGAAATACAAGTTAGCTAATGTCAAAAAATGCTTTATACATCGATGATGATTGATGTAGGTATATCCAGAAATAGTCTTTCTCTACATTGCTATACAGCTACCGTGCCACCGATTTATTTGTTCAAGGTGTCATTAACTCTCTTCATAGAACTATATAAGTCGCTGTAAGTACGGAAAGAATATACCTTTCAAAAGAAATAAGATATTTAGCAGACGCTCGTGCGGCACATATCAACACCTCAGTGACCTTTCTTAGTGCGCACCGACACGTGTGAACGTTATTAATGGTTAGCTGAACATTGCGTACCTGGCTGGTGACATTTTAAAAATCATATTATATGTTTCTACGAGGTGCCGTTATTTTTAATTCGCTTACCCACGAGGTGTGACTTTAAAGATTATATAACAATGCAGGTTTAAACATTGAAGTTCCGTGTTTAATTGTATTATTAAATGATTAAGGTAGATTTTCATTTGTGTTCAGTATATGGCCTAATATTTGAAACTTAACGAGACAGCAAACCAATTTGAAAACAAAAAATAATTTAAATAAATTCGTAAAATTTGCGAACTCTACACATTGAGATAAAAGTAAATTTGCGTTTTTTGTTAAATTAGTTTTATTTCGCTCTAGAGTATCGCATAAATATAAGAAATCTATATGCAAACCAATTTAGGAAAAGAGTAAGTATAGGTCTACTAACGACTTATCGAAATTGCAATATTGACCTAGGTAAAAATGATTTAAATTTATCTTTTGTTGTGGACATTGCAAAAGTTTGGCACGGCGAGTTCTAGCTCTGGGAGTTCATTGCGTGGGATGCATGCAACTAATCCTAGAGATGCAATATTGAAAAGTTGTGCGCTTCGGAATTGCTTTCTATATTCGGCCAACCGGCCCGGCATGGTATTGAATCCTTAATTGGAAATAACTGACAAGTTGCCTCGTACTTTACATTCTGTTATCTCACAGAATATTAGGTTGTCTGTTATTTTGCATCTACCTAGTTTATTGATGGGATCAAAATTGTTAACTGAAGGCTTATTGCAATATACTTTGATGTCCTGATTAGCGCAGTTGGTACTGATCTTGCTTTCTGTGCCAAGGGTCCCGGGATCCAATACTGGTAGGGACAAACTTTGTGTGATGAGCACAAATGTTTATACTTCAGTCATGTTATTTAATATCTATATAAGTATTATATACTTACTTCGCTGTCATTCCTTTTTCGGGTACCCGTAATGCAAGCTTTGCTCAGTGTGAGGCTGAGGATGTGTTCGTCTGGCGATATTACTAATTTAAATTGAATTTATTTTTATAATTATAAGTTCATATCTAATCTCGTAAAAAAGCTAGCTGATCAATGCTATCTTGAATTTTAATAATATCTTAAAAGCTTACATTTATTTAATTATATCATCTGTAAATTCTAATTTAACAGTGGAAAATATTAATTATGTTCATTCGTAAGGAAATGTTTTTCCATAGAACATGTTTTTAGACTTTTAAAATACAGTCATAAAATATATTCATAAAGTAAGTATTCGCATTTGGTAATGAGTGCGAGGGAACACACTAGTTCGATGATATTGAAGCAAATCAAACGCTTTATTGGATTCGACGAGTTGTTCCCATTAGTTTGAAGCGGTAGTCAGCGCTACATTGTTCATAAAACCGAATTGAATTTATGAATAAATTGGAAGTTGTTCTGCCCATTGATGATGGTGTGTTTTTTACCGAATTCAAAAAAGAAGGAAGATCTCAATTTAATTGTACTTTTTTTAGTTGCATTGAAACTATGTTTGAATGTTAGTGAAATGGGAACCTAGAATAGAACCTTATTTAGGATAAGAATTTGTGACAAGTAATCATATAATTTTACATCATACAACTAATTGAAATAATTTTTTTACAGATTTTATCGAGTTTATTTTATGATTTTACGTTTCCGTCGTTTCGGCTGCTTTACAGCAACCATGATCAGAGAGGACTGAGGCTTTTGACGTCCTAGTGTCATAGTTTACACTGGGGTACCCTCATATTTAGTTGTTGTCCGAACTACGCAGAATATGCTCACAGTGTCTCGAGGTCTTGCAATGGTGCGATTGGTTTTGGATTTAATTATATTAGTTACTGGATCCTAAGGGTCCTAGGGTGGAGCCTAAGGTTTGGGGTCGAGTCACCTTCGTCCGTAGGAGAATTAAGTACCCTCGAGATACCCTACACGTGACCCTGGGTGGTGCCAACCAGGTGACAACTCTACTGGTGGTAGGCTTCGGCCGTGGCTAGTCACCACCCACTGAACAAAGCCATGTCGCCAAGCGGCCTAGCCGTGTTCCGGCATGATGTTCGGTGCTGCCATTCATGGATGGCGGGTCAGATTAGTTGCGCTGCATGTGCCTAGTGAATGTAGCGTCTCGATCTACTGCCGCCTTCCTACCTAGGCAAGTATGCTCCATCGTAGTTCTCATCGTCACTTACCATCAGGTGAAATCGAGATCAAATACCTACTTGCCTATAATGTAATAAAAAAAAAAAAGTCGGTGATAGCATCCAGCCATCTACCGTATTGAAATTAGGATGTTTTTTTAATTTCAATAGCCTCACATCTCATCCTTGGTCGGAATCGATGTTGTTTTGTGAGGATCTGTGGTTTATCAAATCTGATATAATGGATATATATCAACGTCGCGAACGTAAAAACATAAAATAAACGCGAAAAAAACTGTAAACTTAAGTTTTATTTCAATGTGTAGTAGACGCGTAAATATAAGAATATCTAAGCTTTTTCCATATAAAAAGATACAATATATAAACAGAGCAATCCATTTTTGTGAGCGGTAAATCAGAGTGACATCATAATTTTCCGGTTGTAGTCGGCACACTCGTAATGCCGGCACACCTGAGCTTCGGATTCCTGCTTTGTCGCTTGTTTTATATACCTACAGATATACATATTGATGTGAATTATGTACTTACTGGTTGCGCCCCGCGGTGTTACCCGCGATTAAAAAGTAGCCATGTGCTATTCCAGACTATAATTTTTCAAATTCATTCAAATTTCATCCAGATCCGTTCTGGCGTGATTAAGTAACAAACATCCATCCATCCATACAAACTTTCACATTTATAATATTAGTGGGAAGTGGGATAGGTAGACGAAGGTTATTACTTATATGACCGCTTGGATGCATACAATTAGCTTGTTTAGCTCGTACATAATCGGTATTGGCTCATGTTTAAACTTGTGAATAAGCTGGGATGTCTGTCCTATACAGTTTGAATATTAGTACAAGCTCATTATGGGAGTTCAAAATGAAATTTTCATGCCAAAACAAAAAAAAAGTAATGCCGTTTATTCATTTAAGAAAGCCAGAAAAATATATTCAATATTCGATCTTAAAATTTGTATTTATGTAGCTACTTATGTACTTAATAGTTTGGGTATCACTAATGCGGCTTAGTCTTAGGCTGTGTCCGCAGTAGGCAAACTGTTAGCGGCCGACTCAGTTTGCGGCGTATCGGTTTAGTACGCCCTTCCATATATTTGAAATGGAGTGTTCACAGTTTACTAGTTTGCGCTCACTCTACGCAGTTTGCAGCGTTACGTGCGCCGACTGATTCAGTGAGCGGCCCACTCACAGCAAAACGGCTTCCAGTCGGCGGCGGCGATAAGCTTGTTTGCCGGGCGTAGTGAGTCCGTTTGCCGCAACCTGTCATGTGGACAGTTGGAAAGTAGCTATTGACGTGTCCGGACGTGTTTTTTTGCATCGCTTACATAACTAATCTCTACGCACATAGCACATATAATATCCATCGTGACCAACACAACCACTCCCTTCGTACAACAGTCGGTCGACCTAAATAAGCGTCTAACTCATAACTGTTTGCTTGCGACGCACGCAAATTGATCTGAGTTTGCAGCTAACTCGAATTTCAGTTCGCCACAAATTTGCGGCTCACTCAGTCGGCCGCTAACAGTTTGCCTACTGGGGACACAGCCTTAGTCTTCACTTAACCTAGCTTTAATATATTACATTAATACAGTTTATCCACTTGCAAGCGTAGGTATGGCTTAGGGATTAAGGCACATTCCACGAGGTTAAATTATTCTTTGAAATAAAACTAATTTTACGGATTCTATCGCGTTTATTGTATGTTCTTACGTTCCCGACCTTTCGACTGCTTTACAGCAACCATGGCCACGGGAGGACTAAGGTGATTGGTGAGGTCCTGTTGTCATAGTTTAAGTTGGGTACCCTCGGGAAATTTCGGGAACGTAAAAACATAAAATAAACGCAATAAAATCCGTAAAGTAAGTTCTATTTCATTGTGTAGCATTGGCGTAAATATAAGAAATTAAATTATCCTGTTCGAAAAACTTTATTCTCGTATGCAATAATAGATATCCTACTTTAAGAGATATATAGACGAAGACAAATTCATAACATCAAAATTTATAAAAATCAGCCCACCCATTCTTGAGTTATAAATAGTAAAACTAATACGACATTGTTTTATGTACTACATAAACGTGATCGCTATGATCCACTATAATACCTTTACACTAAGTAGTTATCTTTATTCAAAACTAGCTGTTGCCCGCGACTTCGTCCGCGTGGTATTTAACAAAGACACCCGTTGACAACAGCCTGCTCGCCCATTTGAATCCGCGGGACGTATTGCAGGTTGTTGCTATCAAACTTAATCAGGCGCTGCGCTGCAACATTGGTTTTAATTTTTTATCGTGAGATCCTATTTTTTTTCTAAAATAAAAGTAGCCTAAGTTACTCCTTGTTACATCAGCTATCTCCCAGTGAAAGTCCCGTCAAAATCGGTCCAGCCATTTCAGAGATTAGCCGGAACAAACAGACAGACAGACAGACAGACAGACAGACAGACAGACGGACAGACAGACAGACAGACAAAAATTGTAAAAAATGTTGTTTCGGTATAGGTACCGTGTATACATCCAAATGCACTTAGTAAAAAGCGGTTATTTTAATATTACAAACAGACACTCCAATTTTATTTATATGTGTATAGATTAAACCATTTTTTTTTAGGTTATTGCTTGTAATACCATAGATCAGTGTAATGCAACGTAATTATTATTAATAAACCCGTTGCCTTTGAGACGTACCGCGTGTAATTATCAAGCGTCCTCATAACATTGGGAGCACGGCATAACTCGTTTTATCTCGCGTCTGTGAACGTACCGCGTCACATAAATTCGCGTCGCCCACCTCCGACCCTTTTAGGGGTGATCTCACTGCTACAATTGTTAGACAAAAAAAAAAACTTCTCAGCCGTAGTAAAGCAAACAAAATCGTTTAGTCTACAGCGTGACGTAACAATTTACTGAAAAGTCTCAGTAGGTATCCGATAACACAATTAAAGGAATTATCACTACTCTAAGAGATGTTTCTTATTATGACGCCAAATATATCGGTAACCATTGAATTTCTAACAAGCTTGATCTTCTCAGCTGAATCAACATTTAAAATGGCTATAGGTTCAGACTATTCATGAGTGCTTTCTTGAATTACTTGAATGAAACATTTGCCTAAATGTTCATTGATAGTGTTATGTTTTCAACATGTTAACGTTATCACAAACACAAACATGTTTTTTCACCATGTGATCGTTGTCTCAAATCACAAACATGTTTTTCAATATGTTAAAGTTATCACAAACATGTTTTGTCAACATGTTAACATTGTCACAAATCACATAAATGTTTTTTAAACATGTTAACGTTGTCACCAATCGCAAATATGTTTTCTTGGAACGTAACACGAAATACATACACCCGCACAAATATTACGCTTCTTATCAAGACTACCGCCATTTTAAGTCGTATCGTTTGGTCTTAAGGAACATAATCGAATGTATTCACTTAGTAATGTGAAACATATACATAACGAATTACTTCTGTACGTGAAATTAAGTTTCAAATGAATTATGTTGTTAGCAAATAGACTTTGGTTAAGTAAATGCTTGTTTAATTGTTTAATGAGTTTAATATGTGTTATATGTTTGTCTATTTCTCATTAAAGTAAAAAGCGCTAAATCAGGGCATAAAATAAAAAAAACGATGGTTTTTAATATTTTCGAAAAAAATAATGTATGGGTCGTATTTTTTTAATTTGCAGCTACGGCATATTATAATGCATTTATTTATCTATTATATCGTTATGATTCAAAAATATTTTTCATTGCAACAAATGAGTTCGTATGCGAGGTCAAAAAAATCTATAACTAATAATCCAAGAATTTTTAAGCAGTATTATCTCAAAACTGCATGCTTAATGAAAAAAAAATCTTATAACCTCCCAAAGTTTTCTTTTTCTCCACAAAATATATATTTAAATGCAGCAGTCACAAAGAGCTGGCAAGTTTCCACGATCGCATGACTTGATTAATGAACGGTCGTACCTAACTGTTGCATTTCGCATTGTGGACATGCTTTTAAATGCTGCCTGTCACTTCAGTTTAGAGTGAATAGATATAAAAACTACTGTACTGATGTTAAGTAAATATAGTAATGGTAGCCAAGTTGGTAGCATGCTTGGCATCAAAACAAGAGACGCAGCTTCGAGCCCCAGCTCGCACCTCTGAGATTTCTAGATTTCATGTTCAAATCTAATTTTCGACTATGATTATCACTTGCTAAACGGTATAGGAATACATCGTGAGGAAACCAGTATCTCTGAGGGAAGCTATTTATTGGAATACGTACGAAGTCCGCTTATGAAGAAGGTTAAGGGAGGCGTTATAGGTGGTCAGTCCCAGCAATGGGACACACAATATAAAAAAAAATGGTTTACACAATTTTTTGAACTGGGCCGCTCGTAAACTATGCCACCAACCACACCCGTCACTCCACGCGTGATATTGCAAACGCGACGAACAGCGATCTTTAACTGTTGGTAGTGGCCCTACTTTCAGTACCGAGGATCCTATGTTTGATTCCCGGTAGGCGCAAACGTTGTGTCATTAGCACGAATGTTTGTACCCGAGTCGTGGACGTTTAGTATCTATAGATATAAGTAATTATACACTAGGTTGACCCCTTAATATACTTACATGTTGGACATAAGCCTTGCGAAAGTAAGAGAACATGAGTCATTACTTAAATTTCCGCACAAAACATTCACCTGATGATGCGAATACTTTATGATCTGGATCGGGTATCCAATATAAGTAAAAAAGCCATATATAAGGTACAACGGTCATATGTAATAAAGGAGAGACCATTATTTAATAAACTTTTATGGATTGTGAAATTGCTAATTCGAAACCCGAATTAAGAAACTAAGAAAAAATTAAGAAAAAAAAACAAGGTACTTAAATTATTCTTGTAATCGGGAAGCATAAAAAAATTTGTGCCGTATATGGGCATTTTCCTTTCAAAGGTGAGTCCATCAATCGTGAAAGCTTAAACGTATTCTATCGCGGATTCACAGAGCTATGTAAAAGGCTTGGCCGGCCGCCAGCCGCCGAATCCGATACGCCCCAGTTCAACAGGTCACCATGTAAAACTGATACATTAATGTCCCGAACTCTGCCCTTGTCACGTCACATTCCCGTGAGAGAATGACACGATATTCTGTTACAAACTGGCCCTTCCCTGCCCCTTCCCCCCTTCGCCCCCCTACTCTTAACCCTTCGTCTGTGAGTACATTTTTCGAAGATATAAATTATAACTATCCTGATTTGTTTCGGATTATAACATACTAGCTGCGCCCCGCGGTGTTACCCGCGATTAAAAAGTATGTCATGTCATTTTCTGGCCCCTAAATAAACTACCACTACCTATGCAAAAAATCATGTCGATCCTTTGCTCTATGACAAATTTTAAACAAATCTATCCCACGGGAACCATACATTTTACCGGCATAAAAAGTAGCCTATGTGCTATTCGAGACTATGATCAAATTTCAAGTGCCAAATTTCATCCAGATCCGTTCAGCCGTTCTGGCGTGAAAGAGTAACAAACATCCATCCATCCATCCATCCAAACTTTCACATTTATAATATTAGTATAGACTATTCGACAAATGAAATAAAAACTCTGTAATTAGGTCTTATATAGCTCATAGTCAGTCTGCTTTGTGAGTTTCATGTTGCAATTTAAAAGAAACAGAAATATTTTTTATAGAATACAAACATTTTTTGGAGTATAATTAAAGATTTTACAAACATATTTCCAATATAGGTATGTTATATGTACTGTCATTATTTTTTTTATCTTCAGATGAAAACCAAAGATATGCTCTTGTTGTCTTCAACTCTATTTGGTTGATATACGAAATCTAAGAAATGGTTGACATATATATATTTTTTTTGGAAATCAGCTTATCGTGCTCATCACACAAAGATTGTTCCCTACCAGGATTCAAAACCAAAACCCTCGGCACAGAAAGCACGATCACTACCAACTGCGCTAATCAGGTCGTCATCAACTAATTAGTTATTATCTGGTTATCATGCACTTATTGGGTACTTGCTGTTAATATATATGAATGATTATTGTTGTGACCATGCTTTCAGCATTGCATGTGTGTAATATGAGACCGATCCATACAGCATTTTCCCGGTGTCCAAACGACCTGTAGTCCGTCCACACCAGACGGTTCGTACCGGGGGCGCGTGCTGAATTAACATGACTGGCATCCATCATGCCTGTCAGAATACAAAAAAGGTTTTAGATTTTTTTTGTCCCATGCATACCTACGGTTTTGGAATAGGGGAATAAAATTATTGAGATTTTTATCGTATCTATTGTATAATATCTAGGTACTTATTGGATGAAATTTGCAATATATTTAACACCAGTAATTCAGAAAGGGCACACTAACGCCATCGGATCAAATGATTACAGCTGCGCTTTATAGCACACTTGTAATCATTTTGAAAAATCAAAATTTCGAAGCGTCGTTTTAAAAAAAAAAAAACCAACAAAATTACAACTATGATGTTTTTTATTGTCGTGTCAAAAATGTGACGTCACATAATGATTGCAATTGCACTAAAGATACACAGGTTTAATGCTTAAAACCTTTCAGGATCGGCCTGTATAAATTACTGCAATTCATTTAGGTAATCAGAATTCACATTGCATATACGGAATATCGGGATGAATTACACCCGTATCCAGCAGTCTGTCGGTCCACGATGATACCGCGATGACACCTGTCCGAGTTGTTAAACACAATCGAGTCCGTCACCTGCTCACGTCATATAGGACATTTTATTTCAGTGCATTGGAGGTAGTTGTGTCGCTTTTATTGCAATTAACATGTTTAAATTTAAAACACAACTTGCTCTTACAAGAGTTTTGTTTTACGTGAGAAGTTCATTACCGTTGCTAATAAATAATGCTGGCAGTTCAACCGGCGTTTCAATGACTGCTGAAATAGGTCAGGACATTGCGGAGTCGAAAAGTTCGTATATATATTGTTTTATTCCCTTTTTAATTTTCAGCCAATCCTTTTCCTAGGAGCTTCAGTGTGTATACTTAATTTTTAATCAATGCTAAAGTATAGTGGACAGTAATATTATTATAAAGTTATCGAATAAGAGTTTTTTTTCTATTTTTTTTTATTACATTATAGGCAAGTATTTGATCTCGATCTCATCTGATGGTAAGTGACGATGAGATCTACGATGGAGCATACTTGCCTAGAAGGTACCTGTTCACTCTCGAATTGATATATTGTGTGAGTGTGAACAGGTAGGAAGGCGGCAGTAGATCGAGACGCTACATTCACTAGGCACATGCAGCGCACTGATCTGACCCGCCATCCCTGAATGGCAACACATGCCGGAACACGGCTAGGCCGCTTGGCGACATGACTTTGTTCAGTGGGTGGTGACTAACCACAGCCGAAGCCTACCACCAGTAGAGATGTCACCTAGTTGGCACCACCTAGGGTCACGTGTAGGGTATGTCGAGGTTATTTAATTCTCCTACGGACGAAGGTGACTCGACCCCAAAAAGAGTTAGTTAAATTAATTGTATTTACCTTATAACTACCTTAAACGGTCCATTACCTAAACACAATAACAAAAAGTAATATTGACTCCTGCAAAAATGTACTCTAAAGACTCTTCGACCATTCACAAAACAAAGTTTGTTTCTGTAAAACGATTAAAATCTACTTTTCGTAGAACTTGGTGGGGCAGTGAAACGGGATGCTGTCAAAGTTAAAAAGTTACAGCCGGGTACGAGCGCATAGTCGGTTGTGACAGCGGCGTTCAATTTCCGTTTGTCAGTTATTGCGATGCAGTGCGGAAAACATTGGGTGATTTTTTTTTAATACTTTCAAATTATGTAATCCATCTATACTAATATTATAAATGTGAAAGTTTGGATGGATGGATGGATGGATGTTTGTTCCTCTTTCACGCCCGAACGGCTGAACGGATCTGGATGAAATTTGGCACAGAGTTAGATTATAGTCTGGAATAGCACATAGGCTACTTTTTATCCCGGTAAAATGTATGGTTCCCGTGGGATAGATGTTTTAATTTTTTATACTTTTTATCGCGGGTAACACCGCCGGGCGCAGCTAGTTTGTCATATATTTTAGTCGTTTGCTATCGGTTGAACAATTGAACCGCGTCTAGATCGGTAAAAAATATATTGAACGCGCCATGGGTTTTGTAATATTATATAATAATTTCGTTAATTTCAAAATTAGATCCACCCCTCATTTGGGTACATTGAAAAACCTAATTAGTCGTACGTTTTTAGTTATTTCCAAAATAAGTTTTGTTTTAAACTAACTGAATTTTGATTGAATTTACAAAATTGAGTGTTACTAACTTAGTAACAAATCATGTTTTGTTACTAGTAACACATAGTTTGCAAATCACAATATTTGTGGAAGTAGTTACCACTACTTCCACAAATATTGTGATTTCCAAATATGCGGTAAACTTTTATTTCAGTGTAGGTACAGATACCTTTCAAACCTGAAATATTTAGCTATACAACAATATATTCTCATCCCTTTAGCTAATTACCATGGTTCCGTATTAATTATTTAACACCGGAAAAACCCAAATACAAAATCGCCAGTAATGCTGACCCCGCCGCGAATGGGGTAACGTCTATATCAATTTTTCAATGTCACGCCGCAGATAACCTTTCAGTATGTTTATATATAAACACATTACCCGCCTTTGCGTCGCGCGGTCGGGTAAAAACAAAGGTCGGGTTGGGATGATGTGGTTATCACATATGTAATTAAATTAGAGTGACTTCTGGAGTTTTATGGAGGGTCTGTGATGGTACGGTTTGCAATTATACTTAAAAAAAAAAAAAACCATAAGATATAACAATTTATGATTCACCATTTCCAGTAAACATATGACTATTCATATTTTCAGTTTCTTGATTTGTTTAGACTTGTCACTAAAGGTATGCTATAACTCTATCATTCTTAAGTAACTTAGTCACGTCGTTAGAAATCAGTTACTATAAGATAAATAAATGACCGCTAGAGTTAGTGTCACACAGTGAAAAAAGCTTTATTTAAATTGTTTCTGTACTGAATGCATTAGTTTTAGATACGTAACCATTCTTATTTATAGACTTCAGGATTATTGTGGTTAGCTTCATCTATTATTTGTATTTCTATCTCGCTTTCACGCTATAGCCCATCACATAATAAATTATAAGCGACTTATTGCATAATATAAGCACTTACTGACTAATTTTCCTGCTTCGTTTCTTATGCAGAATCAGTTTTTTTTTCATTTGTATACATGGGTTGATCATACGATTGTGTGTGAGATATTACATGAGGTACAACAATTATAAAAGTTTCACGATAGGTACAATTCAATGAATATAATATAAAACCATTCCAGCATATTGATTTCTTATATTTACGCGAATACTACACATTGAAATAAAACGAATTTTTCGGACCATTCCAGCAGATAAAGTCATACACTCATCCACTTACATGATAGTTAAAGTGTATTCACCATCCAACTTACCCTCATTTAGGGGCGTACGAACCCTCTAAATGTCAGCTTTTCCGGAAAAATTACAATTAGTCAGCCATTTTCCTTAAGTAAGTCACAAGCTCGACGATCGCCTTTTAGTAAACACGATACCGTATTTTTGGATTCACGTTTCATTCTAGAGTTGAAATTTACTTACATAGGCGTTTGGTAGCATGGGATAGAAAGAGACAAGAGATGGATAATATCTGAGAGAGGGGCTTGGTAAAGTGTGATTAGGAGGTAGTATCACTGATCCCGGCTTCGGAAAGAATTGACTTTGGTTACTCGCATTCTTGAGGATCAAGGGTGGGGGTTAACTGGCTTAATTAATTAATTAACTGGCTTAATTTACTGAATCACATACCAAATGTTTCTATTAATTAATTGGAAAAAGATAATCATGTAATTGGCTTTATAGATGCGCGAGAACATGTTCCAATACGTAGAGGCCCTTTCTGAGAATTTTAATGTTATGTTAACCACCTGCTGGGGTCAACTGCTGAAAATTATAGCATAAACAGCAAGTTGACCTCAGCAGGCGGAGAAAATATTGCAGGATATGGAAAGATAATTTGGACTATGGATTGAGGTTTGGATGGACGTGGGGTAGGATTATTGGAAGGGTTGCCGACGCCTGGGACGCCTGCCGTAATCAGCTTTTATCTAATTACTATTGGCAGGTGGTGACTTGCCGCTATTTAGGTGGGCCCCCTAAAAAGGCCGTCATATAATTATTATTGAGGTGTTTAGTATATTGAAAAAGTACCTGAAGCACATTACTAAGAATTCTAAAGTATTATCTATGTTATAAAAATCAAAGTCGTGCTACACCATTTACAACTCAATAACGGGTGGGCCGATTATTATTATAATCTATGAGTTTTAGAATTTGTCACCACCCTGAATAACTATTCAACTATGAGAAATATTACGATTTTCTCATTCATCTGAGATAAAAGTGAAAAAGTTACGCGTTCTATAATAGGATTGTACACGTATTTGATAAAAATAAAACATAACAAGTGTCTATCCATAATATAATCAAAACAACGGGTTTTGTTTTCCACTCTCTCTCCTTTGGAGAGCTAAACAGCATGGTTTGAAGTCATCGGGCGTCTCGTACTGAAGTGCGTCAATAAAACCGATGTTTATCGTCAATACCGATTCATGTTTTGAATTCCGGTATTTTTCACACGTGTCGAATGATTTTAAATGGCTGCTGAATGTGAGATTGTTGGATTTTATATGTTTCTAGAGACGATGCAGTTAATTTTGAGTCAACATGTTTTACTCAGTATTTAAACCTTGATTACTACGCAGTACGTAAAATAGGTATGTACTAAAATACTAACATAAAAAAACAACTAAAATATACATATTGGCAGGAAAAGTACAGTAGATTATGTACTTTGAAAAAACGAACCCAAATAATATCGCTGCCAATGTTTGATCCGAAGATCTTTAGTCCAAACCCACCATATCAAAATATGTTAGTAAGTTTTATTTTAATATTTTCAGAGGTGCATAATTGTGCCATCTTAACACAAAAACTATATGTAGATCACAGATTTAGTTTAAAATACATTATTTTAAGTAACTCTTTTTTTTAATAAACTTTGTTGTATTTTTTAAAGAACCAGCCTTAGCAGCTCGGGTCTGTCCTAGTAAGAAGTGGGGCAGAGCGATGAACTATGCTCACATATAAGCTAAAATTGTTATGCAAAGGCACGCGGCTGACTCTACTCGGCCGATACGCTTTGCATTGACGTCACTAGTCCCTGTAATATGTAGTTTCCTCAAAAAATAAATCACTACAATATTTGAGGCTTGTTTGCTGGGCCAAAACTACTCACAAACTGACCCAGTATCACGAAATCTCCGGAGCTGTTGAACTAATTAATTGAAACGCATTCATCCATTTCGCATTTGTAGGTAAGTGGATGGGTTAGGCTCACAAAGTTAGCAAATGTGTACTGACTGATCGAGCAGCATGTATGTGTATATAATGTATGTCTGTGTGCTAATGGTCCCGTTATTAGTGTCAGTAGCCAGCTGGTCGTTCTAATTAAATAAAATATATATTTTACTAGCTGACCCGACAAACGTTGTTTTGCCATATACATTATTTCTAGGAAATATTTTCATAGTTAAATATTTGCAATCATAAATTGAGATATAAACTCTCCTATCTTTCAAGTTGAATAAAACTGCACACAGTGTGCAAAATTTTATTTATATCGGCTTAGTAGTTTAGGAGTCCATAGCGGACAAACACCGAGACACGTAATTTATATATATTAAAGATAGAATTAATTTGGCTATAGAAAACTGTTAGTTTTTAGTTGTTGGTAACTATTACTAGAGCCTAACTAAACACACACTTGACTTGTTACGTATGACTTTTCAAAGTACTTTGGTGGTTACAGAACTAACTATGTAAACTAGGAATGTAAATAGGGCGTGTTTAGCCAGGCCGCGGGATGATATATGGGCATTGATTTAGTATATGGGTTACAAATACGTATATAGCAATAACCATTATTATTCAATTCGAGGCGAATCTGAGGAAGATTCAGTCGCAGACTCATGAACCAGCGGGTTGGCAAACTGTAGACTACTTAGTATCGTACTTAGTTTGTTTCACATACTGAAAAAATATCAGAGACATTGTGAAGGTTTCTTAACAAAGTTTGCTTTTACTGTCTAACAAGTGATAATCTTCGTCGAAAATAAAAATTAAAACTTACTGATCAAATACTTTTTCAAAATTACTTCAATAGCTTTTGCATCTCAGGTCATTGTATTAGGCAGGAACTACTAATGTAATCGTTACATCATCGAGAAAGCATAGCTGTCACTGTCATTCTTATTTATGAAATCAGTGGTGTGAGCGGAATGGAAAAAGCATACGTTCCCATAACCTTACATCAAAAGATTGTACTTAAGCCACTGATCGCCATTTCGATATTGATACGGAATTGTTTAATCCCATTAATGGATGTGTTAGCGACCCTGCACAGCGTGTCCACGGCCCGCCGCACACATCTGGGGCGGACGTGACAGCCGAGTCCGCCGCACAATGGATCGGAAATATGCGTCGCTTCACGCCAAGCCTTGCGTCATCCCCACCGTAATAAACTGAAGTGTGTAGGGTGTAGGTTTCCTATTGTTACCGCTGCATTGTATTCTAGTTGCTATTTAAAAGGGATATAAGGAATAGATTGCATTTGCTAATGGAAAGCTTTTTTTACAAATAAATAAATAACGTCGTCTTTCTACCTTTCTGTAGATATTCTGCAAATGTCAAGCAATAAGAAACTAAATTAATTAATAAATCACAATGAACAAATTCTAACTCGGTATATTTCTTTCATCCACCCGCTTCACCAATCAAAACGGTATTTAAGCATTCTTATGTAGTTCTTATTATCCATCAACTTAAATCTGTCTTTTATACACACTATTCCTCATCCGGTCATTTAGACTGTATTCACTTTTGTCTCGCTTATTTTTCTATTCGGTACCCAAACCAACGGAGGCTATATGTTTTGATGGGACTTTGCCCTCCACCCCACTCCTAATGAGCCAGGATGTGTGGATAGATGAGAAGACGGCAAGATTTGATACTCGGTGAATACCGGGGAAAAGCTAATTGTCCCGGTACTCGCAAATAAATTTATCGGAATAGAATTGAAGGGAAGAAAGGTATCCACCTGCCTCACAGATCACGAGAGATATGCCGTGCGGTTCAAAATGTATGGGAACTCGCTGCCTCCGCTTTGTTCCCCACCACTCTCTAAAACCAACCAATACGAAGTCTCTTCGGTGCGTGCTGCGTCGCCGCCGTATACAGCGGCCGTACCACGCGACGCACCAGTTTATTCAAAGTATCGTTAGACGATCTATACATTGCCTCGTACATTCACTCAGTAGCGAACATAGGTGGTACTTAAAGAGCCATGTATTTTGTACAAAAATAAAAAAGTCGTTGTGCTACATGAAAACTAAAATAACATAATAAAGGCATTAAATATTTTTTGATTTGTTGTTTTTAATGATTTTAAAGACGAATAAATAAAATACTTAATTCTGGCTGGTGAAATGAGATTCCATCTTTCGCGTAGTTCACTTTGCTGCTAGTATTTTTGCATACAAACACGGAACAACCCGGCATTTTGAAAAAAACTAGAGCACCGGCACCGACGTGCAGTTGCAGTGGACTGACGGCGAAAATTGTAGGTTAGCCAAATGTACGCTAACTTTGTGCGCAAGCCCACCGCTTTCATAACATATCTCCTCTAATATATCTGTGACCTGCCTCCATTGCAAAGAAAAATAACCGTCTAAGAAAGCTGGCTCCGGATATAGACATAGTAGATTAATTGCAAAAAAAAACATAAGCAAAAATGAAAAAAAAAGAAACGTAAACAACCGGGGAATTTTGATTACGAGGCGTACCGCTACAGAATGAATGAATGCTCGCGGCACGAGTTATTGCGCCGCTTTGTGTCTTCACTCAAAAAGATAGCGCGATAAGCGACTCATTCATGCGACCGCCTTTTCACCAACAACGGGACTCGTTGGCTTCTTGTTATTATTGAAAACGGTTCAAAGTCCGACCCTGTCGTAGGTAATAGCTTCCAGACAATATTGTGCTATTGTTCGGTATTGTAGTGACGCTTAATGAAATTCTTTAAGATGTATTTTTCAGTTTTTTTTGTAATGATAAGCTGTACTATATTGGGATCAAGAATAGGTGCGTGTAGCACCTATTGGTCAGCAGCAAAAAATATATACGTATAATAAATACAAAAAAAAACGATTCACTACAAATAATTTTTATTTTGCTCCAACAGCATAAAATGCTTGTATTAACATAGGATTGGGCTCTGTGAATAGAGCAACAGTCGGTGATAATCAAACTGGAGACCACTCAACACATAGCACGAATGTTTGTACCCGAGTCATGAATGTTTAATATCTATATAAGTATTGTATACTGAGTTCGCCCTCAGTCCATTGTACGGTACCCATAATACAAGCGTTGCTTAATGTGGGACCATATAGTTGGTGTGTTCGTCTGCCGATATTATAGTTTGTATTATTAATCGACAGGCAAGACTGTTTAATTATTGAAGCTTCAACTGCATGTATGCTAGGCATGTCCCACTCGGTATTCCGTGATAAGCATTTTGCAATCTTCTATTCAAGTCGGTATAAATAGTGAAAAATCGAAAGCGCAAGCCATAGGAATGTTTTTTGCGACCGAACAGCGGATATTAGTTCTAAGCACGCATTGCTATTTGGTTCAGTCTTCAGTGATATTGAGTTCAAAACTCCGCCATAAAACACCAAAAATCCCAAATTTATTATTTTTGGAACTAGGAACTCCGATTTGTAACTACACTTACTCTTGATAATTATATTTTATTTCATTCATTGAAATACCTACCATTATATTCCGAATAATTTTAGTTTACCTACCATCAATAACTTCGTATTTCGTATACCTTATTATCAGAATAAAAGTATTTGAAAAAAAATCCTCAATATTAGTATTATATCAATTAGAAAAAAATATAAATATTAAGTTACTTTCATCCTTTATTATTAAACACCGCTAACTGAATTTAATTATTCATCCTACGTATTAATAGAAACGCCATTGTTAAACCCGGATGGGTTCAGAGCGACCATTCTAATAATAACTTTTAAGTAGCAGAAGGATTCCATTCAAAGTTTGCCATTGGAGGGTTGATTTATGTTGGTAATCTGTGTATTACAGAGGGCAGTACGGGTGCGACTCTAATTCAATTCAAATCCGTTCGATAAGCCCCAGACATAATATGTATCTGCGAAATGTAGCGTAAACACAGTATTTCCGAGTCTGGGATAATAATTCCGCACATGTGTGCAGTTGTTTTGGTGTTGGTAGACAGTTTTTTTTAGATTAACTTAAGTTCTCTCCGTTATCAAGTGCTTAGCTTAAAACCAGTGATAACCAAGTTGGTAGAATGCTTGACTCGGTAACTAATATCGCAGGTACAAATCTCGGCTCGCACCGTTGCGATTTCATGTGCTAATCTCATTTTCAACCATGATTATCACATGCTAAACGGTGAGGGAAAACATTGCGAGGAAACCTGCATGTCTGAGAGAACCCCTCCAAAGACGTGTGAAGTCCGCCAACCCGCACTGGGCCAGCGTGATGGACTATAGCCTAATCCCCCCCGTGGCCTATATACAGTGGGACATTAAAAGAGTTGGTATTATTATTTCAAGTGCTTGTGTACTCAATAACATGCTTCAACCTTTCGCTTCGCAACTCACTTTGACTTTCGAAGACATCACATTTAATTTGATAGCGTAGTGCCTCATCGCTCACATCGTAAAATATGAGGTATGGGCGCTATCTCTACGCACTCGCCCATTTTCATTGTAACAGCAAAAAAAATATGAAAAATTTATGTCCCATTGGTTTTTATGGCTCACTCATATAAGGTCTGGAATCGGGAATTACTTTTTTTACTAAGTCCGTGAACGCGATACGATAGTCGAGGCATGTTGATTAATTTTCGTATTCATATCGCGATTTTGCGGTTGTTCGCGGAATATTATATTTTTTCTTTTTTTATGAGCCACTGGGTGGGTATATATCTATATTTTCTGGAGGTGGTTGAGTCGTCATAGAATGATGAAGCATAAAAAGTTACTGTCATAGACTTGACTACGAGGTTTACATCCTAAGCTGTGTACAGGCGGACTGCATATACTGGTTTGGGCACAAGCCGCGCGCGGACTTAATGTGGTATAAATGATAGATGACAAACAACCAAATGTATAAAAAGTTTTTCTCCATTTACTACAAGCATTACAAAAACACATTTTTTTTCTTAAACTACTTTATATTGCCATAGTCACTTACGTAGGTATTTTTTTTTAAATTCGGGGGTATAGGTCACATCAAATGAGCAAAGATAGCGGAACTGCGATTGCTGGATTCATAATAATTAGCTATGCGCATATCTGCCATCTTTGCTTGCAACTTGTAAATGTATTATGTCATATTTATCGTAGTCGCAAGGTGAACATTATGGCTTAGTTGGTATTGCTTTTAGTGCCAAGGGTACCGGGTCTGAATCCTGGTAGGATCTTTGTGCGTTGAACTGTTGATCACGAATGGTTGTACCCGAGTCATGAATGTTTAATATCTATACAAGTATTATATACCGGGTTACCCCCAATCCTTTGTACTGTACCACAATACAAGCGTTGTTTAGTATGGAACCTGATAGTGTGTTCGTCTAGCGATATTATTATTACTGTTGAGAAATATAGCATTATAGTGTCAAATGCAGTTGTGTTTTGTCGTAATTGGACACAACCTGAATTACATTTGCGTCCATTCCTAAATCGTTGCATTTTAAACATTTATATTTGCATGCAAATAACTCAGTTTCGGTTCCATCGACTGACTCGTGCTCGACTTTTAATTTATCACGTTGTTAATCATCCTGTCAGGAATAGGGATGTGTGCTCTGGATGCATTCGGATACAGATGCACTGGGCTCTCAGTCCGATGTTGGTATATATGGTAATGGTCACATGTATATTTAGCCCCAAATTTATAAACAGTTATAATGGGTTCTAAAGGCATTATAACGAACATTACTGAGGAAAAAGTGCGTTAAATGGCTTTATAGTCCATTATAACTTGCAATTGCACATGCAACATTTTTTTTTAGGAAAATATATAAATAAGCATCAAATCCTAGTTAGGGAGGTTAGCGAAGCCGCTTCGATCCTCACTCGTTGTTCGTGATATGAGCTCATTCGTAAAATAAGCTTTGGCTCTGCTGTATGGGCTCATTCAAAGCTTAGTATTAATAGCATATTAATATCTAATTGTCTAAAAATATTATTTTTTCAAGGATACTACTAATTATGATCTGCAAATTAAACCCCGAATTTATAGACGTTATATAACATTATTGAACTTCATATAGTACAGCGCACAGCAAAAAAATGTGCGCGTGTACAACTTTCACTATAAATACAATTGCAATAAAATGCAATTTTTATTGGCAACATCTTTATAGGGGTTACGTATGAAGTCCGCAATCGAAGTAGGTAGAGTGTCAGCCGTGCCTTTGCATAACCATTTCAGCTTGTACGTCAAGCTATAGAGCCTTGATGTGACCTATCTCAAAGTAGAACGAGTTTCTCGTGCCCCTCTACGCTTCACACTCGTAACCTATTATAAAGGACTTATTAGGTCCATCATAATTATAAAAATCGTATTCGGATATGTTTTCTTACATTACCTATTAATTTCTTATATTTACGCGAATACTACACATTAAAATAATTGATAGAACTAGGCGATACTTGGCGGAAATCCATTGTTAAACAAATGGGAAAGAGGAACCCACCACTGACCCTCGGCTTGTCAAATTTTCCGATTATAAACTAAACAAGTATGATCGATAATTAAAGAAGCCAGCAACGCTGAACTTCTCTAAGATGTTAGTCGAGTAACTATCTATCACGAGTAACGGGACCTCAAAGTTGAACAGCATACATCCCAACATTAAATTCAAATTAGTGCTAGAACAGAAAAGTTCAGACCGCTGCGTTTCTTTTCGGATCTTCCCAATTGAAGTCACGTTCCCATCCGGTTGTAGAGTTAAGAAAAAATATGTAAATGTCAATTTGTAAGTGCCGCTGTAGGCCTATAAGAAATAATTTATTTGATATTGACTTTTTGAACTATAAGCGTGTAAACTCCAATAATATTAATATTGTAGAAGTATCGCTAGAACATCAATTATTGGCAAAGTAATAACTTGGTATCTACGTTATTAAAACATAGGCTTTGATACAAGTCAAAACTTCCCTGAAGTTCCTATCTTACCTTCTGCGATAAGAATACTATATATTATACAAGTTTATCAGAAAACTCGGTCAAATTTCGTTAATATTCGCTGTAAAATGTTTTCATTATTACGTGTGAGTAAATAATGTACAACACATACGTACCTACGCTGTATAACTACACGTCAATACCGCTGCACAGCAAGATGGATTAAACAATACGGCCACTATATTTGCAAAATCTAACAAAGCATTAGCTGGTTCATATTGCATATTCAGTTGCCACAAAGTACGCATATTTTCGTGTCCTAAATATCTTATAAAAGTCGCAACACCCGAAACTCTCCACAAGAGGGCTATTTTTCTATTCCACGGCCGGGCCCGACTTTCCTCCAGATTTGTACCCTACATTCCCCTAAAAAGGGGCTTTTGTTTGATTTAACTACCTCAAGCACGCGTCGCGGGACCCTCTCGGTCCGTGAAACAAGATCTTCTTATACTTAAAGTGTTTTCATCAAGCCCCAGCCGCCGACACACCTGTACCTGCCCCAGGAATCCTCACTTCACTATGACGTTACGATACCCCGGACAAACCCCAAGTTTAAACAGGATTAACTTGAAGCAGCTCAATTACGTAAGTCAGAAAATTTTCAAAAGAGTTTCCTTTGAACTTTCTAACATAATTTTTGTTGAGTTATTTTGTTGTTTTGGTCTTAATGACGATAAAAGTTTATTTGGGGTTTATTCATTTAAAAGTGAGTTTTATTATTTAGCTTTAGGTCATTCAATTGCATAAAATTATATTATACACATATAAAGCTCAATGGAAATGGTAATAATTATTGATCCAGTGCTGTACGATTGAGCCGTCAATATCTCACTCAGTGTCTGACGTCATAACGGCTAGAAACTAAACTAATGAACTAAATTTAAGTGTTTTTGATGTCTGTCGATTTGGTAAATATTAATTTTCTAATACCAATGTGGTATTAAAATTTGAAGATACTCTTTGGTCCGTCGGTTCTCATGGAATATATATCTATGTTATTTTTATCCCTTGATAATATTACTTTTAGTTTCCGAGGTTTAATACATCAAAGTCTACCTTGAAAATAAGCTATATATAAACTAAACCACACCTTTGTAAAATAAAGGTTAAAACAAACTGTTTTGTTATCAAATGATACACATAAGTTTTTTCGACCGGTTTTTAGTTTGATAAACTCCCGCGTATTATGTAGGAGGTAACAAGCCGAATGTTTTTACGACATAGCGAAGTGACTTGATAGGGCTTCACCGCGCTGTCCGCTCTGGGAACATAGAGTGCTCTATATAAGCACGCTCTATGTTTAAAACTACGTACCTAAACACTTTAAAGCTAGACAAAAAACGCCATAAAATATATGTCCACAAAGTAAAATTTGCGAGGTAGAGCTGTGTGGCTTAAGCGGGATGTTTTTACGTAGCGTTTTGGTAAGGTAAGCGATTTTCATCTCTCTCACACGACAATTTTCATTAATAAGTATGACAGTGACAGCATGTTTTCTCGATGACGTTACGTTTCCATTAGTAGTTCCTACTTACTACAAGTACGCATTTTCAGTAGTGATTTTCAACTAAGTCCTGTTCACACAAATTTTCGCTTTAAATTTAAGGGCAAAAATTACCTTAAATTTCTAAAATTTTTAGGCTCTATTGTGACGCAGTGTTAAGAATTCTAATTCATTCATGTTTTACTTACATTCAAGATTTTTTCCAGGGATTCTAAGGTAAATCAACTATATGTGAAAATACGAATTTAATTTGAATTCTCGGGATTTAAAATATTCTGCATTTTATCCTCATCTGTGTTTTCCGTCATGCAAACTTATACAATGTTTCTTTAATAAAAAAAATCCGCAATCTGTTGAAAATAATGTTTGGATATATTAAAACTGCAAAATTTCCGTTTATTTTATTTCTACGTGATTATTTAATATAAGTACCTACTTAATAACCTAGCAATATAATACTATTGATGTAGAATAAAAAAATAATTCAAAAAATATTCCATAGCTTGTCTATGATAAAAGTTCAATAAAACTTTCAATTTAACAAATATAATTTGTTAAATTCTTTTTAACAAAACTGTTAATTTCTTCGGCGGCCTTTCGCGACATCGTAAAATGATTAATGACAAAGCAATCTCACGCCGCGCCGATGCTTTAATGATTTTCCATTAAAGAGGATCAACTTATGATTTGTATTATGTATGCGTTGATATCAAGATCTTGATATCTTGTATGTATATTGATTTCTTATATTTACGTGAATACTACAAATTGAAATAAAACTAATCTTACGGACAGCAAGACCTCAAGACACTGTAAGCACTTTCTGCATGATCTGACCTCAAGCAACAGCTAAATAATAGAGTACTTCGGTTCAAACTATGACACTAGGACGTCAACTACCTTAATCCTCTCGTGACAATAGTTGCTGTAAAGCAGCCGAAACGTTGCTGTAAAGAAGCCAAAAAATCCGTAAGATTAGTTTTATTTCAATCTTGTATCCAAATTTATATTACATACATTATTATTTGAAAAATGGCTGCAACAAGCATGGCAGTAAATGAGATGAAAGCAATAGATGTCACAACAATTGTTCTTGCATTTATAAATTGAAACCAATTTTAAGAACCTCTACTTACCTCTTTGGTCCCGACGAGTGTATGTTAAAAAAATATCTTAAATATACAAATTTACATCGGAAACAAGCAAACGAGATAAACACGATTACGCAATATCTATTAAAAAGTTTGCCCCTGAAAGCTTTTCATAAAGCCGATTATTATTCAGAAGATGAAGATTATAAGGCCGTTAATTCGAATTTGGAATGCTTCTATAAAAAAAGTTGTTAAGGTACAAGGTTGCCGCACACTGGTCCGGAACGCGAGCTTCTGACGCTGTGCGAAATTTTAATGTCGGTCGCAGCAGATGTCCTTTACAACCTGTGTGATAATATAGGCTCTCTATGTGTGTGTAATCTCCTCTGATGTTCGTCGACTTGGACTGGGCCAGCGTGGTGTACTATGGCTTTAGAACCCACTCGCTTGGAGGGGATGGGTTATGGTATTTTAGCGGAAAAGGGAAGATCTTCCAGCCAGGCGGGTGGTATGCCTGGCGGGGCGGCCGCTATGCCCCGACGGTTATTGTCGGGATCTTGTATATATGTTACTTGCTCCAAGAACTCTAATAGCGCGATTCAGGATTGTGACGTCATTGTCTATTGTTATGAATGCGTGTCTGCAGTGCCATCTGCGTAGCTTGTGGTGTGGTTGAAGTAGTCGCTACATGTCACGCCCCGTTATATTGAGATCAAACGCCATGAGCCACCTGGCTCTACCT
Organism: Pheosia tremula; assembly: GCA_905333125.1. Classification (NCBI taxonomy): domain Eukaryota; kingdom Metazoa; phylum Arthropoda; class Insecta; order Lepidoptera; family Notodontidae; genus Pheosia; species Pheosia tremula. The sequence goes on along the minus strand of HG995404.1, from coordinate 2,682,316 downwards.
ACCCCTTGGGATTCTTCTTCTTCTTTGTCGTTCCCTCACTAAAGAGGATCGTGACCGTATATGATTTGTCTCCATTTACTTCTGTCCTGCGCCAGTTCAATAGATTGTTGTAGAGTTTCTTCTGTTGCCTCTACAATACTTTTACCTTTTCTTGGCGATTACGGTATTTATATTAAGATTAAATTACCACGTTCTTGTTATACTGTAACTGTATCATCATCTTTGTATTATATTGATTTTATTTTCATAGAGTTTTATATTTTTCTTGCCTCTAATGCTAACTTTTTTTCTCCTTAATAAAATTTATCGGCGAATGAGGCGGGATATTATTGAAGGGCGCAAGCCGAATTATGAACGATAACAAGTCAGTGCGACTCGGATGAATTATTCATCGTTCGACGATCGATATGTCGCAGGGACATTACGTAAGCCGGATTCTTTCTTCGGGTCATTCATGAATATTTTGATTTTTGGCGAATGTAATAATAAAAATGTACATTATTTTTATTTGGGATTATTTACATATTTTAGAAAAGATTTTAGGAAAGAGAAACTAAATCATTTTATGTATTTAATGTGCTCCTCGACCTGTCCTTTCAAGGAACGCAGGCGATTTGGTTCCGTTACGTTCTACCGAATGATATCAGGGCATCCCTAATTATATTTAGCCACAAAAAACTGCGTTGACTTTTAAGTACTTAATGTAAATTCTTTATATCTTTATTTTTTAAATAATCAACATTTTAATCGTTTATAAATAAAATTTAATTTATATGTAAAACAAAATGTGCTGAAGAATAAATATAAAAATGTGAAAAAGATTCAAGTATTTTGTGAAGGCTATTTTATATATTGTCACCACAACCTCGACGTTTGTTGAAGATGACAAGCTTTCCAGTTTCAGTGTATCTTTAAGACTGCCTAAGCCTCCGCTGATGTCACAACACCTGTCACAATTCCGGTATGACGAGGCATTCCCTAGAGGGACGCCATTTTCATGTAACATACATTATTTTATTTATAATGTGTATTTATTGAATGTGTTATACCAGATATATGTTATTACAAAAATGTAGCAGTAACAATATTTAAAGGTAGTATACTTACTTTGTATTCTCACATACAATACAAACTACACATACACCTTTTGGTACTCATGTTAGAACCATAGAAAATTGAGTTCCTGAGCAATTTCCTTTCACATTTCCTCGCTAGATAAAGTTGTTTTTTGGATGAAAATGTATGTAAAATAGATCCGATGAATTCTTTATTGAAAAATAACGCTTGTTTTATGGGTGGACTACAATGGGCTGGGGCATGAGATGGGTACCAATATTAGTGCTCGTCACACAAAGTTTGCTCCAACCGGGATTCGAACCCGGGTCCCTCGGTATAGAAAGTCAACGACAACAACAAATACTGTCAACTGTGGCAATCAGTTACCCTGCTTAGAGAGCCTAAATCATTTAATATAGAGTAACGTTGGTGAACAGAGACTCCTTCATAATAATTTTTCGAGGACCGAATGAAGTGCATGATGCTGGATAAATTTCCATCTTATATTCTACATCCTGATCAAAACTATTTTATTCCTTTGTTTTTTAATTTAATTTGAATCCGAGTCAATTATTCAAAACTTAAAAAAAAATCCATACCTACATACTTATTATGTTAATGCTTTCAGTTTTTATGGTAATCAACTTACCGAAGCTAAAAGCTTTGATAATATTGTTACATCTTAATAATATAATAACTAGCTTCGGGAAAATAATGCCTTTTAGGTTCATTTTTTCGTTGAATTTCGTTGTATTTGCTTTGTGCCTTTGTAGTGTACGATTCTCTTTATAAAGCTTGTTGATTCTGTAGCCAGAGACTTTGATCTCGACCTTGTTGTGTCCAGCGTAAACATAATTGGGTTGTGCAGAAAGCGTACTTACGCATTACATTTTTAGTCTCACATTGCATTGGATACCTTCAAACATACCGGAACAAAATAAGAATTAAAGAATAGGTAGACCATTTATAACACAGTAATTTGGTAATTATATTATTTCAGGAATCGCTTGTTAATCTATTGGAAATTAGGAATATTACACTGAATATATGATTGTTTTCTTAACACATTCAGTATATGTATGTATGTAGTAAACACATAGTTAAAATCCAACCGTTGATTGAAACACAAGAGAGGCTTAAATTAAGCTTTTTATTTACCATTCACATTGTATGACCATTACATAAATATTATTTCAAAATGGCCAGAGGACTAACGAAAATTATTATCGCCAACAATCGCTTCTACAGAGAAATTTGTTTCTGGAATTAAATTCTGATAAGTATTCGCAAAATTAATTTATTATTTTACAATAAATGCTGAACTTTTATATACGGCTTAGTGTTCCCAACGACTTCATTCATAAGACTCATAATCTTTCAGCGACCTAATATTTAGAAATAAATAATTGTATTTAGACTTCAATCATCGCAAACCCAATTAGTTACGACAAATTATTTATCTTACGGTACTATCTCTCAACGGAGAAAGGAGGAAGTCGGCAATCATCAAAGCTAGCCCTAAGAGGCTGCTGCCAGTAAAAGGGAATTGGTCTCCCCGAATAAATTTTCAGGCTGGGTGTCAGCCAGGTCGTCTACAGTGTTGTAATTTTCACTGGACAATATTATATAAGTTGTAATAGGTTGTGTTATGCAAATAAAACGGGCGTTCCAAGACCTTCTTTGTGATTCAGTCTTTTCCCATTCATATACATTTAAAAGTGCTCTTCGTGCTACAATAAAATGTTATAAGAAGCGATTGTCAGCTACATTATGTTACCTACAACTAAACTGCTATGTTACATTATTTATATAATTCATCTATACAATAGCACATAAATAATTAATCTATTTTTAAAATATATTTCGCTTCAATATACATATACTCTTAACTTATCACATTGTTTAGCCTAACGAATAAACTTTCTACAATAGTCAGTGTAAAGAGCTGCAGGAAGACATTCAACGCCAATATGGGGGGACGAATCTTATTTCAGATAGTGTTGCCCAAAGTCCCATCACTGTTATTCCATTCTCGTAAGACCAACACCAAGACTTTGGGCAACACTAATCTCAGTACAGACAGTGTTGCCCAAAATCTTAGCCTTGCGAAAATTGCAAGAACAGTGATGGGTCCCTGTTCTTGCAATTTTCGCAAGGCTAAGATTTTGGGCAATACTAACCTTATTACAGTGTTGTCTAAAGCTCCGTCCTGTTCTTGCATTTTCACAAGACTACAACTTTGGGCAACACTAATCTGATTACAGAGCAAAGCTATATAGAAACCTGCGCGATCACCAGCTGACCTAGCTGCAAGTTATAGAATACAAGTTGTCAACTATATGTAAAGATCAATACAGTGGCATATTGGCTGCTATTATACGAATCTCCGGTTGAAATTTGCAGTTGTATTATTATGCAAATATGTTAAAGCTTCGCATAAGTACCGCGTATAATGCAAATTCCTTATTGATCGATACTGCCCTTGGCAGCCGTTGGCATTATTCTACAGAATTATTGATTAAGGAATATAGGAAAACAGCTTAACCGCCGAGTTTAACCTATGAACTGTATTGGAATTTTTTGTATCGCATTGACAAGAATGTTCATTATACAATGACGAAAATCCAGATAGTTCTAGTTAAAACTTACCAGACGGCAAGGTAACGGTTATCGAAATCGAACTTTAATATCGTCTTGATTATCTCAATAGGGTATTATTCCGTTTGTTCTACAAAGTTATCTCAAAGCTGCTAATTGTAAACATTCTTAAATAAGTCGATCCCCCCTTGGCAATTACGATTATATACCATAACTTCTGCTTTACAGCGTAACACTAATTATATCGAAAATATCTTGCTGAAATATATTATTAGACAATAATTGAATTCTCAAAATACTTTCTCACTTTGAAAATCACCTACCAACATGAAATATTCTGAAAACTATACAAATCATTTCACTATATTCATCTACAAAAACATGAGTGAAAATATTGTACGGTTTAACAATGCGGTAAAATTATGAAGGTTCAAAGCAAGCGTGAGCAAGAAGGTGCTTATTAATCCCGGGTACCTTGGTTCTGAATATTTCATGATGACCTTATAATCTATTAGAGTAAGACAACAATTAAAGCAATAGCAAGAAAGGATTTCACTTTTTTAATTTAGCACATTTTTTTATTTTTGTTCCATATACTTCTTATTTTGGAGCATTCTAACGAGATTTTTATAATTTTGTGAATTATAGACTACATGAACATTGGCATTAAACCTGACGTCTAGATTAAATGTCTATTTGCTTTCATTAAAGGTAACATTTATCTAGTTCCAATGGATTATTCAGATATAGCCATACATTCTAAAATATTGGTAGATTGGTTATTCATGAAACCCTGTTGCTGTAACCAGATCAGATTAGGTACATTATAATTGACGTGCTAAAGCTCAGGAAGAAAATGAGGAATGTACTTTTATGGGCAGTTGCAGTAAAGGGATACCTTGACAAAAGGCTTCGAAGATTTACACATTCACATTAAACGTATGAACACAGTACAAATTTGACTAACATATAATTTAAGTAGATCTATTAAAATATTATAATACAATTTCTTTCAGAATAAATGATCTATGTTATCTGGGCAAAGAGTTTGTATAAGATTTAGCAAACAAATTTTTAGGACAACCATTTTACCTTGAAAGTGAGACGAGAAAGCTTTAAAAAGTCCACAAATGTTGTATAGTGTAAATAAAGGATATTCAAGAAATATTTTAATTACGATCTACAAGCCTTGGTAGGTATATTTGATCGGGGAGAGGCGAGATTCGTAGCGTTGTTCAGTTAAATTGAAGTGTGAGCTCACGGAGCAAGAGCCCACAAACAAGGAGCCATATTGAGTACAATTCTGGGCAAGTGGATGTGGCGTTTGCGTGACTCGTGTCAGAATGTGGTCTCTTCACGCTTAGTTCATTCACCGCAACTGAAAGTAAGTCAATAGCTTAGAAACTAATATCGCTTGTATTTTCTTCCTTTGACAGAGCTATTATAACTGTCATAAGTTAAACATTTCTCAATCTAATTTTTCAGAACTTCATTTGGTGCACAAGATTTCAGGTACCTACTTGAATTAAATGAGTACTTCTACTTATTTTGAGCTGAAACTTACTTCCGCCACAAAGTTTCAGAGGTGTTCTCGGCATTTATGTAAATATTAGTGTGGTTCTGAATTTTCCCATTATATGTTTCAGAGATTCTAGCAAATGACATCAAGGGAAGCATTTAGTTTTGGCGAGTTAAGGAAACATTTCTTGGGAATCTGTGTCTTTATTGAGAGTTAACTGGTATTATAAAGGTAACAATGTCTCAGTATTTCAGTTTAAATTATTTAAGACCAATTCACAAGTAGTGTGATTTGTTTCTTTTGTGACTGCAACGTCTTACATTTGGGAAAATTCTAGAATTTTCACTTAATTCATGTAAAGTTTTATGAATCGATATTTTTTTAAATCTAAAGCGTTCCGTACGGTCCTTTTAATTTTTTTCCTAAACTTACCAGTGACTGTTTGCTTCTTAATATCAGCAAATTTTTCGCCCGGTCCAACTTCGTCGGGTATTGTAGCGGTGCAAGTAAGCTGAAGTCTCCCGTGCGCTGGCGCACGCAACTCCGCTATAGAAACCCATAGAGATATGGGCACTACTGGCGGAGTCCGAGGTCTCTCTTGAATCTGCACAAATAATCAAGAAAACTCTCATTATATTTTCATTAAAGTTATGTTGTGTTGTAATTGTAATAAAGATATTTATATATGTCCTCCCGGGACATTGAAATCATAAATAAATATTGCTGCACGTAACAAATAAAAATATTTTTTTTCACTCGTGAGTTGGTGGCGCTGTCGTCGCGCGCGCAGCGTTCTTCCTCCCACTACCTTCTGGCATGCATGGACAAAATCTAAGTTTTCGAAGCTTACATATGCATAAAGTTAACGAATCAACAATAAAACAGATAAGTATCTCATTTTGAAAAACATTGCTGGTATATATTTCTTGTCAACTCAATTAATCTGTCGACATTTTCTGACTATAACGAGTTTATTACTCTGCCTTTCTAAGAAGCGCACCTTCATAAATGAAGGATGTAAGTCTGAAAACATTCCTTAAGAAGGTTTCAAAACAATTAAATATTCCTCAGCTCGCTCAACTCGGGGGAAATTATTAACGTAATCCCTGCCCAGCTGCCAAACTTGCCTAATATTCTGTAAGTACAAGCTACGTCATGAATGCCAACAAACTAAGAAATCAGTGACATTCTAAACGCAGTGTGTTTCTTTAGATCGAGACGTTGGATTTTGTAGGACACTGGATTACAATAAAGAGCCTGGAAGATGTAAGTAAAACAAACACATAAAAGAATCAAAGACAAAAAAAGTATCTAGGCCGACAATAATAAGTACTTTAGAAGTGAAAAAGTCAGACGTTAGATTTAGGCTCACATTTTGTAAGTAATAAAAAAAAACAAGAAACACAGTGATGTTGAAAGTAATAAAATACGATTATTCACGTTACAACACAGTAAGGAAAAGCACATTAAAACATAACTCGTAAAGGACATCTGCAAGTTGAGTTCAAAAATTCCTCCTCTAAGACTTTTGCGGTGAATACATCAACATCAGAGGTATTCGTTCTGAGTAAACGTGAATGGCCGTCGATTCGAAACGAGAAAATAAAACAAAATACACGGAATTATGTTTGCACTTGTTCCCTATCGAGTCCGGGTTCAGATTGTCTTATTGTTATTGGCTGCACGCCACGCAGTTTGATTTATACCATATTCTATTTCACTTATTACGTCCTTTCAATTTGTTGAATCTTTAAATTGAAGGTAAACTGGAAGTTCACCGTTATTTTAAAAATAAATATCGTTACTATGAGAAAGTGTTGCTATACACAAGTTCAATTAATCGGTATATTAATCGAACTTGTGTATAGCAATACTGCCGAATGTATAAATAATTTCAATCGAACTTATTGAACTCTTATAGTTAAGCAAATACTTCACATATTTTTTCGAATTTTATTGCGTTTATTTTATGTTTTTACGTTCTCGACGTTTTAGCTGCTTTACAGCAACCATGGTCACGGAAGACTGAGGTATACCCTCATATTTAGTTAAAATAAATGCTATAAAATCCGAAGAGAAAATGTTTTATTACAATATTCATCTCTAAAAAACCATTGAGTAAACTCAAATCTGAAAAAAAATTTAAAAAGTTTTGACTAACCTTAGCCATTTCTTCACTTTGTGCTTCCTTCAAAGTGCACTTATGGTGTTTCGTATTGTTCACTGGCGTTGTCACAGTGGTCTCGCTGACTAGTGCCCAGTATTTAGCAGTGTAGTTGAATTCTGGCGCTATGTAGCGATGCTGGTGCTTTCGGTGACGGAAGCCGCCACCTTTCGTGCGTGTAGAGCTTGAGACGCGATACGAGAAATATCTCACTGACTCTTCGTCGACCTGCAAATGTTTTTGCTTACATATATATACCTACCTAACTTTCAATCCCTACATAATATAATATGACTATAACTTAGTTGTGTCAGAACATTGAATTTACCTATGGACAAAAAAAACTTGGGCCGGGAGGGGTAGTTTTGGAATCATTGTCATGTCTATCTGTCTTGCACATCACGGGTAAACTATTAGACAGATTTTGATGAATCTTGTTATGATAACGGCATACTATTCAGAACGACGGGTAGGCTAGCATTTACCTTTTACCTTCATAATTATAAGGAGACACAGATATATAATTCCAGCCCTTTTTAATGTCCCACTGCTGGGCACGGGCCTCCCCTCAATGCGAGGGGAATTAGGTCATAGCCCACCACGCTGGCCCAGTGCGGATTGGCGGACTTCACATATCATTTGACGGGTTCTCTCAGACATGCATGTTTCCTCACGATGTTTTCCTTCACCGTTTAGCAAGTGATAATCATGATTGAAAATGAGATTCGCACATGAAATGCCAGAGGTGCGAGCCGGGGTTTGAACCTGCAATCCTCGTTACCGAGGCAAGCGTTCTACCAACTTGGCTATCACTGCTTCTAACACAGACACAGATATATTATGTAATTAAAATGAAGATAATAAAGTAAGTAATGAGAATTAATATTAGGTAGGCACCTTTTCATTGTCGATGTACCATGTTAGTCGCGGCGCGGGCGCAGCCGGTGCGCTTGTGCAGTTGGCGCGCAGAAGCCCTCCCACTACCACGTCCGGTTTACCGAACGTTATGATTGGAGGGTGTTTCTGAGAATCTATTGTCATATAAGAACAAATTATAATAATAAATCTCAGTCTCATATTATGTATATTAAGTATAGGAACAAATAATAATTAATATTATAAGTATAGATGGTATATCGACCAATATGTAAGACGAATAACCACCGAACATTACCAGTAACAAATATCGTAGGATCGGTAAGAAATCATTATTTATCTATTATCAATAATAGCTTCATCTATTGACTGATATGATAGGTTAAATAATATAGACATTTCTCGAATATTGCCTGTTAACATGAGTGTGTGGGCTCCGAGTCGAGCGGGTCGGCTCGACGTCATTATCTATTATGTTTCGCGAACACGATCTATTAATAGAGGTAACATTTCAGTAAAAGCTTTCATGATAATGACCTATAACCCAAAATGAGCCGTTGATAATAGGGATATAACGGCGAAAAACGATAAGGGAATTGTGTCTGGGCATTATCTGAAGCATGACGTGTAAGAAGATATTAAAGAAAAATAAAACTCTTCAAGTTTCGTCGACTTGACTAATGTTGATAAAAACTAAATATTTATTAAAATTGATAGTTGCCAATGATTGTTGAATTGAATCATAAATAGAAGTTTATTGAAAATGTTAAATAAAACAAATGTCTATGCAAATAAGTAAAAACAAAAAACAAACGTCTAATTGACAAAAATAAAGTAAAAATGTATCCTATTTCAAGGAAAGCCCCGCGTAACATTTTGTTTCATATTCCCTTCCTTTTCATCTTGCTATCCTTTCCTCGTGTCATTTTGCCTACCGTCAAATATACGTAATCTTTCTAGGTGCAAGAAATAGCTACCTAATAATTTTAGGAGCGTCGGGATATTGGACAATTTATATTCATGGCTACTATTAAGCTATTATCAAAATGGTAATGTCTTGTGGATATGACCGTAATCTGCGTACGTACCTTCCCATCTACACTTCGCTATACTAGGTTGTATATTGAGTTCTTATATTTACGCGAATACTACACATTGAAATAAAACTAATTTTACTGTCTCGGAAGGATATGGTCATGGTTGCTGTAAAGCAGCCTAAACGTCGGGAACGTAAAAAATATTCTATAAACGCGATAAAATCCATTAAATTACATTTATTTCAATACTATGATGTAGGTAAATAGACTACAAATTTGCAATGAAGATGTTAAAAGGGTATCTCTGAATCCAAAACAAGTGTTATTTTTAATTCTTGCGTGTCTGTTTGTTCAAAAGTCATGGAAAATCTCTTAAATCAATTTCAACGGGACTTTTGTTGACTTCTTATAGTTATAATCTAGTTACCCACTGACGATAAAGAGGAAAGTACGCATGTTGGCTTTAACTTAAACCTTCACTGTTTAGTTTACCCAATAAATATAAAAAAATACCAATATAGCCTCTCCATTTTATATTATCATCCTTGCTCAGGTGTGAATATATAACACGTGTTGATAAGAAAATAAAGCATTAAATTTTCATAGCCATGTTTTAAACACATTTTTTCTGCGCCATTCTGCGGAGAGTAACTTGGAAACAATTGGGTTGGATCTTGTTATCTCGAGTGCCGCCTCAGCGACTGTGAAGGAGCTTCAACATCCCCTAAAATGACTTATTCATTCTAATGTATCCATTCTGTATTCACCGTGCGTGCGCTACGTATGATTAGTGTTGCCAGTTGTTTGGGAATATTGGGAGATATACGAACTTTGGGGACGTTTTGGTATCGCTAATATCCGAGTTTCATTTATACTTATAACATATTTTTGAAGTTATGAAATATGTAAGTTAACTTTAAATATCGTGAAGTGTCAAGAGCATTATTCCGCCTTTTAAATGTGTCCTATCAAAAACCTTAGCTATTCATTAATAAATTAGGATATCAAAAGTCGCTAGTAGTTTTCAACAATAATTAATTAGAATATTTGATGACTAAGTATGGGTAAATTTCTCATTATTAAAATCAGTCGGTTTGTTGTAGATTTTGCGTTATTTTATTAACACTATAAATGAGTATCAAACATAAATTTAATATACCTAATCATAACATTACCACTATATGTTTTTTATTTAATTCGTGGTATAGCACTGGTTTTAGAGCTTAGATTGGTAGCCACCGGTATCCACGTTGACTATCAATATAGTTTATTTATATCTGATTAAAATACTTATATGTTGTTGGCAACCCCAAATACTTCGATAATCATAAATTACTCACACACGACGGTGAGCTGGTGGGGGTGAGAGGCTGCGGTGTAGATGGGCGTGTCCAGAGACACCTCGCACCAGTAGAGGCCTGATGCTGAAGGATCCATGTTCTCTATCGTTATAGAGTTCTCTGTTGATAGCGACATCTGAAACAATATAATTAAAATATGGATTAATAGCTCCCATACTAAGTAACCCTTGTATAAGCGATACCGTAAAAGGTCACCCCCAACCAACACCACAACCACCCAAAAATCAACCCCAGTCACACCCAGATCAGGGAACATTTTATAAACATCATTTCGGAAATTCGCTTACAGGAGAGTCAAACTTACCGATTCAATGAGATGAGTGATCTATGCTCTACCAACTAGAGACTCAAACGAAGTAATTCTCATTTCACATAATGATAGCAAATGCGCTACAAAAGCGCAAGTTCAAAGATTAGTATAACCTTCCTGAATCAGTCTGTATACCATCAAGATATATACAATCCACTGTAGAGTAATATGTGATGAGAAAATTTGGTTAGTGCATTTCTCTTTTGAGTTTTAATCATAGGTCTTATCATCATCTCCTTAGCTGGGAGAAGCGGACTTTTTAACTAACGTACTCTTTGTTGATATAAATAGATCTCCTGATTATATTCCCCGTGAAAGGGGAAAAGCGAATTCCGTTCGTTGAATCAAACAAATAAAAAGTCCCTTTACGAGCGTATTCTGTTCATAACTAGGCGCTTTTGTCATGGAGATTACGTCCGTAATCAACGGAGATGTATAACAACCATATAGAGCGGTATTTGTCTTGGGTATGTTCGTAAATCTCAAACAAGATCTCTACATGTATTTGAATTATATCTCTGCTCTCGGATTACTTAGGAGTAAAATGTATTGGTTTCCATCGTAAGATAATAGAGTATTGAGAACATTTAGTAATGTAAATATTTTACTGGGCTGATTATTTTATGTTGACAATAATTTTATTTAAATGACTTGACTATTTTTTGTGTTGGCTTTTGTTTTTTGTGTGTTTCTACTAACTGAAAACAATAATACATTTTTGAGTTTTATTTTTTTAGTTTATCATTCGAAATGATCTACGGTCATAATTTATCCGACAATCTAACCAGATATTAAATATCTCTACCTATAAAACTGTAATAAAGCAACTACAATGCAATAAACTCACTCACATTAACCCTTCCACCAGAAAATGTATAGTTAGTGAACGGCGGTATCCTCTCCCGCACGTATTGCAGCAGCTTAGAGCCAGTTCTCAAGAACTCTACTTTGTAGAGCAGCTGTGGCGGCACCTGGTGGAGGCACCGGAGCGTGGCCGAGCCGCCTCGGGCCACCCAGCTTGGCGCCGTCAGTCGTACATCCACGTCTGTCGCCTGACCGCTTCCTAGGATAAAAAATAGTTTATTATTACTAAACTTGTAGAGCAAATGTTATGGAGGATTGACAATAGCGCTACCTTATGCTGTAAAACTATGAAGCCTCTACAAAGTGGCTATAGATATTGCAATAGATAGAGCATTCAATGGACTATAGATTGGACAATCAAGTTGGCTATTAAGGAACCACAAGTGAAATTCAAGAACCCGTATTTGGCTAACGTAGTGGATGGTACCAACAATGATCCTCATACTGAATCGCTCACACTGACTTAAAATAGTTAAGTAAACATATTCTTCAATGGATAGAGAATTAGTTGATAGCGATAAAATCCCACATAAAGACATTTGGGTTACTTATAAAGTACTAGCTGCGCCCCGCGGTGTTACCTGCGATTTAAAAGTATGTCCTTTATCCCACGGGAACCAAACATTTTACCGGGATAAAAAGCTTATGTGCTATTACAGACGATAATCTATCTCTGTGCCAAAAGTTTTTCCAGATCCGTTCAGCCGTTCTGGCGTGCTTGAGTCACAAATATCCATCTATCCATCCATCCAAACTGTCACATTTATAATATTAGTGGGATTGCAAGCCGTCGTCGTTTAATAGAGTCGTTAAGTCTGTAGGTATACGTATATTATACATGCTATAGTTTTGTTTGCAGCAACCGCAGCAGAACGTAAGTAGGTACTTAGCTATTATTTTTACTATCAAGAATAAAGCGATCGAGTGGTTGGTTTCAATTTCGCTAATGTCTCGTGTCTGTTGCAGCGACGGCTGTAGATGGACGTTGTAAAAGAGGAGAGACGGTCATATTGAACTATGATGTCTATGTCATAATTTTATTGCAATATAGTTAGAGGTCTTATATAGTTTTTATTGTCAAGTCATAAAAGCTTCTAGCAACAAATTGACAGACAAGGTTCCACTTTTAACTTCCTGAGTAATAGTGTATTATATATATTATAAGAAAGTTGAGGACCTGATAAGCCCAGTTGGTAGTGACCCTGCCGTCTGCACCGAGGTTCCCGGGTTCAAATTCTGGTAGGGATCAAACATTGTGTAATAGGCATTAATGTTTGTACCCGAGTCATGGATGTTTACTAGCTACATAAGTTTTATATACTGAGTTCAGCCTAAGTCCATTGTACGGTACCTATAATATAATATAAACGTTGCTAAGTGTGGGACCGTGTAATTTGTGTGATCGTCTGGCGATATTATTAAAAGTAAAACATTGTCAACTACCACAAACCATAGAGCAAAAGAATTAATGTGTGGCGAATCAATTGAAAATAAAAAAGAATTATTTGATGGGTAAATCAATAATCAATCGAAGACGAGCCAAATTAAATACACACTTTAATCGCTTTGAATTTAAGCACATTATTGCTACAGGTCAATAACGCCCAAATAGCCCCCAACGGTAAACCTAAATTGAAACTTGTTTACACAAAGACATCGCTCTTTCTTGTTTACCAAACTCGAATCCTTTGAGTTTTCCTTATTTCATGTGGACTTAGGGAGAAATTCTATTACTTTACAAAATAAGGCGGATACATAATAAGCCCGCTCCCGCTAATTTTATTAATATACTAGCTGTCCCGGCGAACTTCGTACCGCCTCAAAATCTTCGAAAGATACTCGGCCTCTGTGTGGGAGAGGGCCGGGTTATGTGGGATTCTTACGCACTAAAACCCTCCCGGTGGCCGCCTTCGACACATGTTGAAGGGACTCCGGGATCTCCAAACGGAACGCACCGGTACCCCCCCCTCTTGTGCCTCGCCCCCTTATGGGGGAGCAGACGTTCGCTCCCCCTGCGCCCTCGCCGCGCCGTCCTCCTCAGGTGTCATCATCATCACCAGACGTCTAATATGAATTCAATTTACACTTCAGTCTAAGTCACACGTGGCCGGCTATGCTAACACCAAAAATTTAAAAAGTGTAAATAATTGAATTATACGGTATTTCGTTCACTACAAAATAAATTTAATTAATTTTATAGCGTCAACAACACGTGGTAATTATGCTGTTAAAATGTAGCTTATATGACACGTTCGTAGATTTACCATAGCAGCGCCATCTATTGATTACTTACTCAACCCAGTCGAAAGGTATCGACATCTGTTAGAATCATTTGGAGCTAACAGATAATTGTGACTGTCAAATAATAACAGACAAATAATTAGCAATAAATTAAAATTGCGACTATAATTTGAGATTTAAACTATCCTATCTCTCAAGTTGGATCGAACTGCACATGGTGTGCTAATTTTATTATAATCGGTTAAGTGGTTTAGGAGTCCATTGAGGACAAACATTGTGACACGAGATTTATATATATTAAGATGGCTCAAACGTGTCACGGGGTATTTGTTCAAACTAATGAATAAACGATGATCTAAACAAATGAAAGAATGGGTGAGGTTAGGATGTAATAAGGAATTTTTCATTGTGTATGAAATAACATTCACATTTTAATAAAATTGAATATAATAAGTTGAAATAAGTATAAACGACTAAAAATCATGTTAATTTACTTTTGAATTCCTTTAAACTAAATATCAATCAGAACTTTGTTAATTTTTACTTTAATTACCTATTTATTCAAACACATGAACTGTATATCTCTTCCTAATGACATAACTATTTCTCGTGAAAATCAGTTATAACATAATATGAAATAGAGTCGAACTTTGCATGCGAAGATCAATATGATTTGCAATATCATTTCGTAAGCGTACGAGCATTCGCGATGTCAAGTCGGAGATACGAAGACGTAGATAAGAGCAAATGTCTTGGGGGTCGGGTATGTGTAGAGCCACCCCAGGGGGTAACATCCGGGAGCGTGCATCCGGTGCGCGCGTCGTTGATGCTGGACAATGAGCGTGTCGCGGAGGGATGGTGCTACAAATTTAAGTATATGGCAACATTTCGAATTGATTAATTTGGTGGACATATTTATGATTACATTCCTACATAGCAAGTATCCATTTATAATATCTATGTAGCTAAAATATGTCCACCGCTGGACATAGGACTCACCCAATTTCCACAAATCACGGTCTTCGGCCAAACGTATCCACTGGATTTCTGCGACGAATCGTCAATCTTGGGCAGGCCTTCCTACAGTACGTCTTCAAGCGCAGGTTTAACATGCAATCTCAAAAATATTAAATTCAATATTTCGATAGCGTCTAGCCTAGCTAAAGGTTTGCAAATGCCTCAATCATTTTGAATTAGATCTTTGAGTCTAGAGAAATACATTGGCAAAATACAAATAATTGGCAAAGATGACATCAAATTTTTTTTTTGATAGATGTTACCACGTGAGGTATGATATTCCCTAGTATCGTTTCCTTAAAAGACCCGGCAACCAGACTTCTACCAATCCTGTAAGTCAGGTCTATTCAGTGATAACACAAAGACACGGAGATTTGATCCTCTCTGAGCTGAAATACTACAAACAATGAACCAAAACACAATTACGAAATCTAAAACAATATCCCTAATCTAACTGGTATTTGGGGTCATGTCATAACAAGTAACTGCAGCCTATTAGTTCGTGTAACAAGTTGATTATATCCGAAACACGGTCGTATTCTACGGGGAACACGGCCTGTGCGGCTTGTTAAATCTCATGGGCAGGTAACATCTGTTATATTTGTAAGAAGAGTTATGAAAAAAGGGATGCGGTGAATTGTTGATATTATCAATTACTGGTTAGAAATACCCACAAAAATATAACATTTACACCTCTTTCAAAATGTAAGATTGCATGTTATTAAAGCAAACGGCATTTTGAAATAGAAATATTTTTTAAGGATTTTATCGCGTTTATTTTATGTTTTAACGTTCCCGATGTTTCGGCTGCTTTACAGCAACCATGGCGATGTATATTATTAGTGTAAATATAAGAAATCAATATGCAAAGGCTGCTATGCTGCAATGCTTTCACGCGGTTTTCATCATTTCAATGACGCGAGACTTGTCCGTGTTTTTTTAATCTTAGTCATTGTCGGGTAATTTTTTTTACACCATGATTTTGTCATTATTTGGTATCTTACTTGATGCCCATATAAATAAGTAGTACCTAGGTGGAATAAAAAGCTTTTTTTTCTTTTTCAAATATTAATACACTTCAAAAATATTATACCCACAAAGGTACAAACACAACAGCTGCCTAAATCACCGAAAAACTAAATAAAGATGACGAACCCTTCCCCAATTGTTGTCATATAACCAAAATGTAGTTAAACATCGTATGAGCCGCCGAAACTTGCCCACAGTAACTTGACCAAAATTCAATTTGTTTGAAAGCAAGTTCATGTAGTCATTTAAATAATTCAATGTAGATTCTCCATTTATTTGCTGGTATGTACGGATCCAAGGCATTGGGGTATAATCGTCATGTACGCTGGTTAAGGCACTAATCGAATGGATGACTTATGTATAATTGCGTTCATAAATATTATTTTTTATCATAAGTAGTAGAATAAAAAAAAATATGAGTGCCTTATTTTTTATTCTTATTTGTTAAATGTAATATAATAATAATAACACCAGACGAACACACTAACTAAACAGTGCTACAGTAAGCGATGCTTGTATTATGGGTACCATAAAATGGTCTAAGGGCGAATTCAGTATATAATACTCATATAGATAAACATCCATGACTCGGGTACAAAGATTCGTGCTGACAGAGACTGTCCCTACCAGCATTCGAACCCGGTCCCACGGCACAGACAGAGGGTCACTACCAACTGCGCTAATCAGTTCGTCAATATCAAAATGAAAATGGAATTTCGTGTATTTTGTTAACGAAACAAATCATGTGCCACAAATTCTTCGCTCCACACCAACACGTACATTTCAGCAAGAGCAACTGACCAAACAAATTGCGTACATTTCACTTCGGTAATTCTAAATAGTAGTGGGCTATCGAATAAATGGCGGTGTAATATATTTTTTACGCTGTGTACCCGATTGGGGTCGGGTGATATGGCGCGGTCTGGGAACTGCATTTGACATCTGTATTGGCAACATTTTATGTAGTAGTATTATTGGGCTATGCTGGTTATGATTAGGCAATGAATTTGGGGCTTATTTTTGGATGTGTTGCCAGCGTCAGAATAAATAAACATAATGCCAATACGAATGGCAGCTATAGTATTTTAGATATGTAGCTATTTATCGCCCATATCATGAACAGTGTTTCAGTGGCCTCATTATCAAATTACCTATTGATTAACACACAAAGTTTAAACTTTATAACATAGAATACTTACGTAAGGTTCTAGGAAAAAGGAAATTATCTCTAATGAGCTCAAATCGCCGAAAGTCGCAAGAGGAAAAGACAATCCCATTTTTCTTTTCACGCGCGCGTAATGCGATTCACCGGCGCTCAACACTGAGCCAGTTTCGAAATCAAAATCGGAATCAGTCAGTCGGCAAATAGACATTGCAAATTGCGCCCGCTCGCCTGTCAATTAGTGCTGAAGGGCGGAGTGACCTACGGCTGTGTGGGGAACTGGCTCACTGTCAGCGACAAAGTGACAGTGACAAACCGACAAGAAAAAAAATTGCAAAGTTCCAACAGTTCTGGGCAGGCTAACATTTGCGTATTGCATAAAATAAAACAGCCTGTATTTACTTTTCAATAAAAATGTTGAACGAAAGTGAACAGAAGAAGGAATACTTGACTCACAAAGATCATATCTACTAAAATAATAAAAAGTACTCTCTATATAAGTTCTTACGAAGTTAGGAAGAGCATTAAAAAAGGGACTGGTACATTATGTCATATATTAAGTTGTATGTCGCCGAGTTTTCTTTTTAGTTTTAAACTGGCTAGTAGAAATATGGAAAATACCGCTCGTCGCGAACAGAGGAACGATCCCATTGATCACTAGCGTCTTCACATTCCGACGGTATTAATTGAACTTAATTTACTCGGCGGGATTGTCCTAATTTTCATTCGGGTACACAAACACGCAAAAACATTAAATTGCACACGATATCCCAAGCGTTTCAAATAAGCCGTCTCAAGGGAAATTGTAGTTAAGGCGATGTAGGCACTTTACTAAGCTGACATAAAAAAAAGAATGCAGCAATGGTCCTACATACAATCTTGCAAAGACTCTTTTTAACACCAAAAAATACACCAATAGTACCTATATATAACCTTGCACAGACTCTTTTTAACACCGGCTAAAGAGTGATGGTATTTGGTTGCTAAGTCGTATTAAAAACATAAAAAATATAGTATGATTCTAAAATAACTCATGTCTAGAGCTTCCCCATGTTATAAAAATATTATAACTTGATTTTGAAGTACTCAAGTGATAAATCGAAATGAAATAAATATTTATTATAAACAATCGTAGGAGGGACCCACTGACACTCGGCTTGTCAACTTTCCCAATTATAAGCCATATAAGTTGATCGATGATTGAAGAAGCTAACCAAACCGACCTCCATAAGATGTCGCGTGGCAACACACTGGAGCTTACTTTTTTATTTTTTTGTAAAAATAATGGCTTTAAAGAAAATAAAAAGACAAGCCCGTTGAGTTGCTCGCCGGATCTTTTCAGTTGAGGTAGCGTTCCGATCTGGTTGTAGAGTTAAGAAAAAAACTGTTAATAAAAATTTGTAAGTGCCCCCGTAGGCTTATACGAAATAAACGATTTGACTTTGACTTTGTCAGTCAAGAGTCTGTCTATCATGAGTCCCCAACGAATAAGCATGAAATTAACCGCCGAACGAACCGATTTAATTAAAAAAAACAACACGAGATGCAAACAGTGGAAGATCCCCTGCCCAATGGATACCCGCCAAGTGTTACCCTGTTCTGTCGATGAAATTTTTATATAAAAACAAACTCACCAAGTCCAAATGCGTAGAACAGAAGTGGTATCCATAGCCATGGCGTTATTGGTGACAGCACCATCGCTTCTAGTTTCACACCATCACTCGAGAATCCTTTAATATCACTCGTTAGCACATTATTATCACAATATATTGACTATTAACATTACACACACACTATCTAGTTTATTGTCATGTCGTAAACACTGTTAAAACAGAAATATTGAAATGTGTTATACACTAATAGTCCATCGAGGTAATCCGCGTAGAACCGCGGGCAGAAGCTAGTTTATTATAAAATTAAAATGTACAGTAAGCGAAAATATCTATTAAATAATAAAACGAAAATAAATTGCAGGTACCTCTCTCTACTCATTGATCTGTAATCCCGTGATTTGCACGCAATGTAAAATAAAATCTACCAAAACGTCTGTAATAAATTAAAAGATTTCGCTAGCTACATAAACAACTAACACAGCTTCATCCGGCTGATAAACAACCCTAGAGACCTAATCTTGTTTACCTAAGATTACATTTTGGAGGTTCATGCGCCATGAAAACGCTTATTCCAGAGATGGCGAGATTCCAACGCCCTAGGTATTAGTTTAACGGCGCGTACAGACTACGCGGACTATCTTATTCACATGATGCGATAGAACTCTACACATATATTATGTGATTCTGCATATTCAATGTGTATGAACAGGAGTGGTTATAGCTCTAACGTATAAGACCTTGATGAAAAATATAGCGTGCTCACTCTATTTCACCGATGTGAAGTCAAGCTACTCGAGCACAAGTAACAAGCAAAGCGAGTTAGCTTGCTAGCGCTTGGTTCACTTGGTCTGTACGCTCCGTGATGTGCAGGGCCGGGCTCTTATCGTCCTACATCAGCCTCGACATGATAATAAAGGGTCCGTCCGTCCCAACCGTCCGACATTTTATTCAATGAACCTTCGATATATCTCCCCGAGTGGAAGTTTGTGGGTAGAGTTACCACACTCCTACGGGATTTCGAAGCGGGATAATTATTAATAGGTGGCTTGGATACGATATTGTTTCGTTTTTGGTGTTGATAATAAATTAATGTGCCCAAACGACGCAATTCTTGAGTTATGGTTACCTCAGTACATCGGGACGCAATCCCAGTATACTGGGTGTAAAGGACATGATAACGAAAACTAAAAAAGAAAGGAAAAGTTACACTTAATGACTATAATAAAATTATAGAAATCATATCATAGGTTATTTATGTTATATTTTTTGAGCAGGCAATGAATCATATACAACGTGATCAAAACACAACGCCCCGCGCATTACCCGACACTACCTAGTGACGAGCGCGCTCAAGCGTTTCGCGTTTTAATTTACATTGCAGTTTTAGGTCTAAATGAGTAATTATCGTATTTTTTTATAATCACGTTGAGATAAACTTCTATTGTGATGTCATGCTAAGATCTATTTTAAAAAAAACTGAAAAAGAGCGTTAAATTCATGAGAAGATCGACAGAAAATTCCACCTCTGGGGGGTTTAGAATCATGAATTGAATCCATGGTATCAGTTTTCGTCATGAAGGCACTTACACCCTATATAATTACTGCTATACATATATTATTACAACCATAGGTCATAAAATAAACAAATTATTTTGGAAAATTTATTGTAAGCAGGCGAAGCGGCTTGATTGTTGAATGTTCATCCATCAACGTACTTTCAGTTGGCTCCCGGCATCCTGAACATTGATAAATGAGTTCAGTTGACCCCATCGGGCTCAACGCTGTCGCAGCGTTTACATGGGCGATGACAAAACCTAGCCAGGCCCCGAGGAAAAGGACCAATCTGATGAGGGCGAACTTTTATTAGTATGAATAACAAGAAATGGACATCAATATGTTAGATTGCTCAAAGCACTAATGAGATGTTTTTTTTTTAGTATGTATTGTTAAACTACACTTTCTACACATGGGTTCGTATCTGAAAACGATTGTAAAATTGTGACAATTAAAAGAGCTGTCGTGGGGAATTCACAAACTTTGACGCGGCTTTCACATTAGACAAGGACACCGATAAGTACATTAAATTAAGTAAATTTTTTGTACAATTGGAATTGAATCTTTGAATTTTAAATAATACCAAATTTTCACCATAATGCATATTACTATTTTATGAGCGTATCAAATTCTAAAATTATTGGAAAGTATTTGGAACCAATCTAAAAATGCATAGAATTATTTAACGAACGCGGTTATGGACTCCAAATTAATTTGCATTACGTACCTACCAAATATTTAAAACATCACCTTTTGTTAATACCCGCGGCTTGATATCAACGTAGCAAATATTAAAGGCTTGATCATCTTCAAGATAAAGCTATACAATATAAAAAAATGTGTTATGTGTTATGTTTAATTCTAAGCCATATCAGTTCATAAGTAAACAAAAGCACTAAAATGATGCACAACTTAGTTATACTCTACAGACACCTTAAGCTCTCCGAGGCAGCTGTTACACGAACTAATTAACTTCTGCTAAGCTAAATACTCCAGTCTGCCGACAAATTATTTCCCAAGATAGACCCTGGCTCTTTAACAAAAAGCAATAAGGGATGGTTAATTGAACAGCGACCGAAGTCTGGTCGGGACGCGTTTTAAAACAAATATTTTTACTGCAAGCGAGCCGATGGAGTGAAAAGCCAACAGCTTGTTGAAGTGTTAGCTAAGAAAGCTTTTCTATATAAAAAAAAAAAAATTATACATAACTTTGAATCTATGGATTTTGCTGACGTCAGAACTCGGACATGTATTGAAAATATTATTATCGATCAATACATATTCACCAGTCTGTTAAGAATTTGTAATAATAATAATACTACCTCTTTTTTATTGCCCCATTGTTAGGCACGGACCTACTACGGATTAGACCACAGGCCACTACGCTGGCCCGATGCGGTTTGGCGGACTTCACACGTCTTTCGAGGGGATCTCTCAGACATGCAGGTTTCTTCACGATGTTTTCCTTCACTAGACAGTGATAATCATGGTAGAAAATCAGATTCCCACGTGAAATCCGTATAGCCGGGGTTTGAACCGATCTTCGTTACCAAGGCAAGCGTTGTATCAACTCGGCTATGACTGCAAATTTCTTAATTGGCTGTCACACCAAATAATGTTACAGTAAAACAAGGAGGATTGTCTTTGATCTTACACCTATATGTTTACTTAGGTACCCTGCACACGGCAGGTATACACTCAAGGAGATAGTCTTTGTGCCCGACGTCAGTGACGAATCGTCGTCAATGTGGTTTATGACACCATAAAACGCCTTTGCGATTGGAAGGCGAGTAAATTAAAAACGTAATACATCTAAAAGGTTGACGGTATTGGTTTTTTTTTTAAATTGGCTTAACTAGGTAGGTCCTTTATAGGCTACTGCTAACTAGCTATATTTATATGTACCTAGTTAATTATATGTTTTGGAAACCTTTAAACCTGATTTTTTTGATTACAGACACCTTTATAATAAATTTTGTAGTCGATCTTTTATTCAGCAGTCATATGTCTCTTATCTCTAAAGACTTTACAAGAGTTCCATGGGGTACGTTATCCTAACAGATTCTAACGTCGTAATCGTATCGTCTACGAGAAAGCAAGCTGTATTGTTATTCTTATTTATGAAAGCTGTGGTGACTACGAAACAAAACACTTAAGTTAAAGTTATGTGACTCTACCTAAAGATGTGCTTGAGCCATATTTTAGCCATACCCAGATATTCTATTTTTCATAAGTAATTAAATTTAACATGAACAGCACTTTACCTCAAATGAATGTTGGTTAGTAAAGTGATTCCCCGTTTCTCTTCCGTAATATTAAACAAAAGCCTGAACATATAAATGAAAACCACTTTCATGAATTCATAGAGCGATAAAATGTTTAACGACAGATATAAAGCAGCTGCTAAGCGCTCTAAGTTCCATTTAAGAGTGATGAGCAAATTGTTACATTGAATATATCCTGCCCCGCGTCATGAGGGTACGTCGCATTTGACATTGATACGACCAAGGGAACACTGGCGTTAAATCGGAGATTATAATTTTCATAGGAGTGTTTTACTGCGTTAATTAGCGGTTGTTAAATTATTTATATCTGTTAGATGATTTTGAAAAATGATGCACATTTTTGTAAAGCAGTGATAGCCAATAGAATAGTGATAACACACTTGTCTTAGAGCAAAGGGTCGCAAGTACCAACCCCAGCGCGCACCTATGGGATTACTAGATTTCCTGTGCGAATCTTATTTTCAACCATGTATAAACGGTGAAGGAAATCGTCGTGCGTCAATCTGCATGTCCGGGAGAACAGTTCTCGAAAGACGCGCGATGTCCACCGACCCCTATTAAGCTAGCTTGGTGGACTACGGCATTTGCCCCTTTATATTTAAGGTACGCCTGTGCTAGCCAGCAATGGAATATTAAAGATTTAATTATTATAATATTCTAGCTGTCCCGCCGAACTTCGTACCGCCTCAGAATCTAATGTATGAGAAAATGAATTTATTGGTATTCTATGAAAAACTTAAACAAATCTATCCCACGGGAACCATACATTTTACCGGGATAAAAAGTAGCCTATGTGCTATTCCAGACTATAATCTATCTCTGTGCCAAATTTCATCCAGATCCGTTCAGCCGTTCTGGCGTGAAAGAGTAACAAACATCCATCCATCCATCCATCCATCCATCCAAACTTTCACATTTATAATATTAGTATAGAAGTATAGATAAGTAAACAACTGATCACTCTCAAAATAAAAACCAAAAACGTAATCGCTAATTGTCGTGTTGCTCATACGGCAGTGATACAGTTTTATTCAAAAAACCAAAAAGGGCGACACTAGCCAATGTTCCTATTAAGCGATTATCCATTGAATTGATGGGCCATTATTGGCGCGCGTATCACCGCTAAGCATAGAAACGTGTTTTTAAATCGTTACCGCTTGATACACAGCGCCTCCGCCCCGGTCGCAAGCGTATCGCTAAGTGTTTCGATAGCCTTAACCGGGTTCTTACAGTATTCAGAATCAGAATCAGAACATTTTTATATTCGTGTAAACCATTAAGTATAGTAGTTATGAATCGTCAAATAATGACAAAATGTTAAGCTACAACTTTACCGAATGCTGTTTCTATGGAGAACAACGGGTGAGAGAGTCCATGGATGCTGTTTTAAAAAAATGTTTGTAAATTTTTAGCTGTACATTGTTATAGATATGTGAGAACATTGTAGGTACGGCTAGGCAGACTTTAGCAGCTGGTCAAAAATAGTAATAATTCTATTGCAATATATACAATAAATATATACATATATCACAGTATATATTTATTTATATGCAAAACACAGTACATTATAAGCAGTACTCTAAAGATAGAGATTACACTACATCTACAGGTTGTACGCCATTATTTAATCGATATTATGGCACACAAACGTAGCTATATCTGATCTGAGCTTTATCTAAATATATATATAAAATTGGGGATATTTTATAACGGTAACCGTAATATATAATTGATTGTAATTTATTAAATCTAAAAACAACCAGCGAAAATTTAAAATAAATTAACGCCTTTTCCCCTATTTATTTAGAGGCTCCTTTATGTACCTGATTTGCAATTTGTCTGCGCAAGCCCGCAACCTATTCAAGATGTATTCAAGTCGCTTTCATCCTGGTTTTACGAGCCCGCCTTGATGAGTTGTCAAAAGAATTCAGACAAAGGTAACATTTTATTTATATTTCAAAAGAAAATGTACAAAACAATACGGGCTAATTATTGTACAGGCTGATAACAATATATCAAAGTGAAAACAAATTGATATCATACGGAAATCATAGAGGTCTGTTGTTGTTTTTTTAAAAAATATATTGTTTGTCAAAATCGATTTTATTGCTTGATAGTTTCATCTGAGGCACAGCATAAACAATAATTTTATATTTTTTGGCACGTTTTAGCTTAACAACCGTCGTTAGTGACACAATAACCTAAAATCCAGTATTTATACTCTATGGTTTAAACGTATGTCGTAGATAAGATACTTAGTGAACATTGTTCAGCTTATCTCGATAATTATTGTTCTATAATTTAAAACAAACAATGTTTTTTTTTATTTTCGCTTGTAACCCTACGTTCAGTTTAGGCACGAATAGGTAAAATGTTCCGGGACGGTGCCATGGCAAATGAGTTTTTAATTTCGCAAGCGCCGTCGTTGGCTGTAGCTACGCTTTGAATTCCTTGTTCCCATGTATTATTTTAGTGGATTCTCGTTTTGCGGTGCTCCACAATTCCGTTTTCTGTGATAGCCCAGAATTTTTTTCAATGGTTGCTTGTATGAATATTTCATATGGGTAATTCAGTTTAGTTAAGCTATCAAACTTATGGTAATAATTGAATATAATTTATGTTGGTTGTATGGAAGCGAGGTTCTAAAGTCCAAAAACGAAAAGCTAGCTAATTAATTTTTACGCAGATGTAGCTGCAGGCAAAAACAAAATTGGTAAAATGTTTGTACCTGAATGATCAGAAGTGAACAAAGATAAGAAAGATTGTTGAATGGATAAGTACTAATCTAACAATAAGAGTAATGATGAGTAATCCATGTTAGTTCACTTCTGCGGATGTGGAAAAAAAGATTAATTTTGTAATATAAACGGCACATACCATGACCTGTTTTTAAATGTGCAATATCACACAAAAAGCCTTTGAAGTCCGAGCGGCTGCGAGGAGTCACATTAAGTACTCAAACAAGAGACACAGCGCAGGCTTACATACTAGGGCGTCTTGTTAATGAACTGAAAATTAGATTGAGAACACAAATGTTACTATAATTTTTAATTTTATTTTAAACCCTAATACTATTTTGAAATATGAGAAACAGTAGTTTTTTTTGCTTTCAAGGTATACACGTTTAGTAATATTGCCGATGTTGTCATATGCCACAGGTATAGGAAGCTAGGCCTTATCAATCCCCTCTTAACCCTATAAGTAAAATAGCGATATTTTATGGACCGGACTTCTTGGGAGAACATAAAAAGTGTAGTTCCACCACCTATTTTTTTATTTCCTACACTCGCGCACGTGTATGTCGAATATTTAATATTCCGCCGAAATCAGAACTTAAATTGCAACAAACACAATTATTAGAAAATAAAACAGAATCTACTTCCTTTCTAGTTTTCAGTTGAGTTGTATCGATTTTTCAACTGAAAACTAAATATTATATCATCCTCTAATCCGTAAATAAGTACATATGGGTAATATATTAAAAATAAATAATTACCGTTTAAAAAAAAATAACACGTTAAATGCAAACTGAGGTTATGATTTGTAAATACTAACTTGATAAGATAACGCCGGCAATACTAATATTTATCGATACTTGCCAGCCTAATTGAATGTTGGCAGACATTCGACATTAAATTGAAACACAGCGGCACTAGACGCAAAACGAAAAAAAATATTCATGAGTTTTATACGCACACATTATTTTGCATAAATTATACTAAATTCGGTACTCCCGTATACCACAATACGCTTTGGCATGTAAATTCGTCTAAAATGTTCAAACGTCCTCCGGCGACCGTCACTCCGATGTGAACATTATGTTACAAGTGTAATAATTTTTGAAGGATAATGTTTAATGAGGTGCGGTGTTGAATTAAAACGTCGTAATTGGGCATTGGGGGATTGTCGGGGCTTTTTATTGCTGTTTTCAGTGGCTGATTTTATTATCAAGATTAAATTATACAAAAATGACCGTTATTGTAACGCATAACGTGTGAACATGAAAATCGTTTGTTGATATAGCAAAGTTTTATAAACTTTCCTATCGTATTACGAGTTGTAATGCAATTGCAAATTAATTGGAACGTTATGATGGGTAATTATTCTATTTGTTTACTTTCATTTTCGTGTCTTAATATTGGAAGGCAGTGTACGAACAACGACTCGGCTGCTTTACAGCAACCATGGTTACGGGAGGACTGAGGTGGTTGGCGTCCTAGTGTCATAGTTTGACGGGGTACCCTCATATTTAGTTGTTACTTGCGGTCCGATCTATGCAGAAAGAGCTCACTGTGTCTTGAGGTCTTGCATTGGTACGTGGCCATGGTTGCTGTAAAGCAGCCGAAACGTTGGGAACGTAAAAACAAAAAATAAACGCGATAAAATCCTTAAAAATTGTTTTATTTCAATACGGGACCTTGCTCATTTCTCTCTCAGCGTTCTGTAAAAGCTGTTCAAAGGCTAATGCTCATTTCTCCACCCCGGCCCATTAAACAACCGAACGGTGGGTGCGCGAACTACCTAGGGAATTATGGTTCATCTTTTTCTCTATCCTGATCCATCCTTTATGTATAGTTTTGGTAATTGGAGTTGGTTCCTTAGGTGTACCTATGGTTCCTTAGGTCTTTTATAACTGTAAATATCCCATACAAAGTTCTGTTTAGGTCATAAGTGTATTCAATTCTCAATTATAATATTAAGTAGCATGGAATACTACCGATTTTCAACTAAACTCTTCAAAACAGAAACGCATTTTATGCTAAAACGTTCGAAGCTGCACGCTACAATTTGTCGACCGGTTTAAAATATTCAAATCCATGAATATATGAAAATGTTTTTATTCCGAGATAATTTGCTGACAGGGATTACCGATCCCATGGGTGTGTTAAATAGAATAAAGTGGCAACCCAGGGGAATGAAAGCAACACTGAATATTTTAACAGAAATAAAAGCCATCTTAATAATAAAAGTTGCCAGATTTTCTAGACTGAGTGCAAAATAAATAATGTCGATGCATTTGACAGACGGTAATTTATTCTGAGCGAACCTTTATTTGTTTCATAAAGCTTTATGACTTCATTATGCTTTCATTACTGTATTTCTTGTTTTGACTCTATGCTTTTACAAATTACTTTCTAAGATCGGTAATTTCAGTATACCAGGGCCTGCCTCAAGCTTGCCAGCTCCATCGACTCCATCGAATAAAAATGTTATCGTATTCGTCAGTTTTGACTCACTTCTCATTATGAAATTGTGTTTTTGATATTATTATTTTTTAATATTATTTGAAGCTTTTACTCACACACACACACACACCCTAGCATACATAGGTACAACTGAGTGTAGCCACTAACTCAAGATGCCACGGGCGGCACCTTTTATCCAGCAATCACTTTAAATTAGCTTAATTTTACTTAAATCAGACTTACACCTAGGCAAATGACAGATGACAGCGCCCAGGTGAGGATGGAAGGCTCCGGAGTCCATAGTTCAATTCAAAACCAATTATTACTAACTCCTTTTCATAATATATTCATGTCAAACTAACGTGCGTGCCATCTGTGGTGTGGCCCGAGTTTAATATAACAACATTTGGTGGTTCCTCGGCCAAATATTTTAAGGGAGCTGGGGGGGGGGGGGAAGTCAGTCATAAAGATTATGTATTTGATTTTTCTCTGTTAAAGCGAGCCAGTACCGTTTTGAGTTTAGTACGTGGTTTTATTTGTAAAATTTCAATATTTTTTTTCGGGATTGTGATGTAAATAGCCTGCTGATGGACCTATTAAAATATTGTTACACTTTATATTATATTATTCGAAACAAATTCCCCTATTAAGAGTATTTGCATAGAAGATAAGTGATTAGCATTTAATCTAATAGTTGCCTTCAAAGCTCTCAACGAATGGTTCAAATATCTCTTAGGATATTCAGTTTAAGCTGCGGATAAAACTCGAGCAATCAGAGCCTCAATACACTGATTGAAGTAGTTGGGCTTAGAGGAACTTTCACGACCTCTGTACTGACCATGTAAGGTACTTTATGTTGATTTGTAGGTAGCCTAATGGTGATTTAAACTTGATACCCTGTGTGTGATGCAATCCAACTAACATCTGAACCGGGATATTCGAGGGACCTTAAATAAATGGTGAAAAATTATATTAATTCGTTTGAGAGTTAAACCCGCGCCTACCAGATCCTTTGCCCAAATGGCTTTAGTACGCCGGATAGACTAAGCCGTCAATTCAAATGAAAAATTTCTCGAAGACTATTTATTTTCAAAACTAATATAAGTCTACTGGGATATTTTTTGTCGCGGTAAATGAAATGGTTCTCCCGGAATAGTAAAAAAAATACCACGCGTGCGAATTCACGGGCAGTGCTAATTGTGAATATTGATTCAAATTGATCAAGTGTCACTTTTCGCACGTGTCTAAGAGTGTTTTGCATCGTACCTAGTACCCAGCGTCCACTTATTGGAGAAGTTGGAGAGATAGAAGAGCAAGGAGACTGGCCTTCCAATACTGAACATAGACCTATCCGACGACATTCTCTTATAACATGAACTGGTGCACCAAAAAGTACTTAAATGAAAAAAAAAACAAGTTAGATGGTTAAAATGTAATGCTGGGTTTCAAATTTAATTGAAAGCTAAAAGTATTTGGCAGAAATCCGAGAGATTATGATCCGTTCGCCGGTCGAGACGTGATAGAAATCGTAAACAATTTTACATTGTTATTGTAGAGCTTCTTTAAGTACTTAATATAATAATAATATCGACAGACGAACACATTATCTATACGTTGCCATAGAATCAGAATCAGAATATTTTTTATTCATGTAAAGCATTAAGTACAGTACTTACGAATCGTCAAAAGTTACAAAATGCAAAGCTACTTCTTTACTACCCGTTCGGATTGCCGTTCCTAGGGAGAAGAACGGGCAAGCAAGGATATTTTACTTTTTTGAGCAGTATATTGTTATAGGTATGTGAGAACGGCTAAGAAGACTTTAGTAGCTGGTAAAAAAAGTACTAAGCAATGCCTGTATTGTGAGTACCGTGCAATGGTTTGAGGATGAACTCAGTTTATATACTTATATACGAGTAGTTATTAAACATCCATGACTCGAGTACACACATTCGTCCTCATCACACAAAGCTTGTCTCAACAGGATTCGAACCTGGGATCCTCAGCGCAGAAACCAGGCTCACTATCCACTAAGCTAGTCAGGTCGTCTTACATGCGTCTTATGTAAAACGACATTTTATAGTAAACATAGTCGTCTGAAAAGTTGAAGTACAAGGTTATTCACCTTTAGTCGTAAACCGACGAGACAGAGGCTTGGTTTTAATTCGCATTTTATGCATGTCTCACGGGAATACTATTTATTTCTATGTCCCAAACGGCATCATAGTAAACGAACTGCATTATATGTGCGACTGTAATAGAAAGCCAAGTTGATAGAACCACTTGCCTTGGAAACAAGGTGTGCTTGTTCAAACCCCGGCTCGCAACTCTGAGATTTTCCCTGATTCGGATTTCGGATTTTCACGTCCGAGTCTCATTTTCAATAATGATTATCACTTGCTGTAGTGTGAAATCAACCTGCACGTCTGTCGAAAAATCGTGTTACACCTCCTCAAGCCAAACTGGGCCAGCATGGTGGTCTATAGCCTAAATCCTCCTCATATTAAGAAGCAACGCACCCAGTATCATGGCAATAGGCTCGCCTTCTATTACATAAGGTCCAAAAACCATCGGCAAATTATGGGTTCACTGCAGTGTACCCCTGAGACATTTACAAGCGCGTTGGTATATACAATATGGAAAAGAATTTCATTTTAACATGCCTGTAACGATCTTTTAGAAAAATGTGAATAAGTTAACATTTATTCTTAAAAGAACCCCAGCAGCCGGTCTCAATTTCTTATAAGCCGATCAGTACTTAATTCTTTAGAAGGGGAGACGGGAGAGAGCAGATAAAAAAACGCCAGACAATGGCCCCACGGACAAAGGTATAAAGTCTAATTATGTAACACGAATCCGTAAAAGCCCTCCCTACCAACGAACGACCCTCATTTTTTACGCCGGTAATTGGAGTTAATTACAATACGGTTCAAAGTAGGTAAATCGGCACTCGATAACGAACTGTATCGATTAATGAATGAGAAAAGCACTACGTAATCGATAGAAAAGTAGCACAAAGAGTCTGAAACCCTTTAAAGAGTTGGTAGACAAACCTTGGCCGGGTATATAAATAAAATAATAATACCAGCCCTTTTTTAATATCCCACAACAGGGCACGGGCCTCCCCTCGTTGCGAGGGGGATAAGACCATAGTTCACCACGCTGGCCTAGTGCGGATTGGCGGACTCACAAATCTTCAAGGGATTCTCTTAGACATGCAGGTTTCCTCACGATATTTTCCTTCACCGTTTAGCAAGTGAAAATCGTGGTTGAAAATGAGATTCGCACATGAAATGAGCCGGGGTTTGAACCTGCGATCCTCGTTACCAAGGCTAGCGTCCTACCAACTTGGCTATTACTGCTAGGGCTGGCTGGGTATGGGCAGTTGATATTAAATCGAGAATAGGTTTTGGAAATATCACGGGGAGCGCATGCATCAAAGCAGAATGTGTGAGCAAAAGGAATGAAACGGTTGAAGCGTTTTACGGCAATGGTGACGGGTGGTGCACAAAGATGTCAGCTCGGTCGTAGCGAAGCGATGACGCGGCTTTTTCGCTTGTTACATGCCTGAAACAAGTCCGCGCCTGAGGCGAGGATTCAACCTATTCGGTTATAAAACGGACAGTTCAATTTGTGGAGGCGAAATTATAAAATATTGTGAGGAGTATTTTTGCGTCCACTCGGATTTAGATTTCTTTATAATGAGTTAAGAGTACAATTAATTAAATTCTATTGGCTGTTTTTATCTTCCAAAATGGATCAGTTTTATCTCAATGTTACGAGTCTAAAATGACTATAGTTAGTGTTAATTTTAAATCTCTTTTCTTATCTTTACGCAATCTGTCCGATTTCCTTATTTTAACACCAAAAATATAACTTCCACTGTCTACTACTGAAACTGAAATTATTCTTAGGCAACCATCCGTAAACTAACTGCTGAACAAAGCGCTACAAAGGGTCTTCTAAATATTTCACGTAATGTCACATACAAGTTTTCATATACGGCTAATGTAGGTGCCTTATAGTATTTTCAAACGGGAAATGAGGAAAATTCCGGGTGATACGTTAAATACCACCGTATTATTACGTTGGCACGTCGCGTTTAGTGCTCTACGAATCTTTTTAAAACGATTATTGTGAAACGAACGCTTGGAAACCCTAATTTAACGTAATTCAGCTCGGGTATGATGGACGTGTGTAATTTAAAAGCGTTAAATTCATGATTGCTATGGGTTTACGATGGGAAATTATATGAATGAAGTCTTGAAATAAAACTAGTTTTAAGGATTTTACCGCGTTTATTTTATGTTTTTTATACGTTTCCCACGTTCCGGCTTTTTCACAGCAACCATAGTCACGGGGGGGGGGGGGGGGGGGTCTGAGGTGTTGGACGTCCTAGTGTCATAGTTAGAACTCGGGTACCCTCAGTTGATGTTTGCACTCCAATCTACGCAGAAAGTGCTCACAGTTTCTTGAGGTCTTGAAATTAAATGTGATAAAATCCATCAAATTTGTTTTATTTCAATCTACACATTGAAATAAAACAAATTTGATGGATTTTATTCGCGTAAATATAAGAAACCAATAAATGTCCGAATTCTTGTTTATTTATGTGCTGAATATTGCAAAAAGTACTTAAGTGACAGGGTTTAGTAAACTATGAATTCATCCATCAAGCTTTACTGATCACCACATCAGTGCTGCCGTAAAATAGTGCTTATAGGCAAAATAATAAAAGAAGTTTTATCAAAACTACACAATAATTTATTCGAAGGTACGGTCTGTCTACTTACGTCAGATAAAACAAATAACTAAGTTCGGTTCGACCAAAGTTTGAAATCGATAACAGGAAGGAATAAACTATCTCAACTTCAGAGGAATACTAAGCGTATGTAATCACATTTTAATATTGAAAATTTAAGGTAGATTTATGACATAGATTTTATTCATGCTGCAGACCATAAAAGCACTCATGTATAGTCAGAAACCACCATTGGTTCGTGTTGTCAACAACTCTAACCTTCATCCATCCATCCATCAGCCGAAAGACGTCCACTACAGGACACAGGCTTTCCCCAATGACATCCACACATCTCGTTCCTCCGCCACTCACATCCACAGTAAGCCGGTGGATGCGCGGTCGAATAGGGAGTAATCACACGATTTCAGTCCCCCTTCTGGGGGGAGGGCTAGACTGCGTCATCCAGATTGTGGTCGCCATTCTAAAACCATTCTACACCAACGGCCATCGGTTCTTCGAGCCTTACCCGCTGCCAAATCAACAATGAAATACTTATCTTACTTAACAAAGTTTATCTTACCTCATGAGCTATATCTTACTTAACAAAGTGTATCTTACCTCATGAGCTATATCTTACTTAACGAAGTGTATCTTACCTCATGTAACAACAAGTTATAACTTTTTTTCTGACTTCTAACTACCGGCGACTACTGTTCGTTCAAAGTATGTTTGTTTTATAAAACAGAATGAAAACAAAACCCATAAATCAGGCTGGAATAACTCGGCTTGACTTGAAACGGTGGTAAATACCGACAGTGTGCTGTAATGAGAGTTGTCAGTGTGGCATCATTATGAGCATTGCCGCACCTGCGGCCTATCGACACGCGAATACTAAAGCTTGAGCAACAATAGCTGGTAGTTTATTTAACTACCAATATACTGGTTTTAGTATAAAAATACGTACAATTTACCGGCGTCTTTGTTCCCCGTTGACCTCAACCCGGGTGGTTTCAAGTCGACAGTGAACAGGTACCTTCTAGGCAAGTATGCTGCATCGTAGATCTCATCGTCACTTACCGTCAGGTGAGATCGAGATCAATACTATACTATAATGTAAAAAAAAACTATATTCCAAAGCGATGTAAATGAAAGGTTCCGGGTTCGACCCCCATTTAACTATTGAGCCCGCTCTTAGTATTGGCTTTAGCTTTCTTGTGAAGCTAAAAAGAATATTGGTAGTTTATTGCGTGTGCGTTAAATCTTATATAATTTTATGCCATCATTATCGCTTGATTTTTTCACAGTACCATAAAGCCAAGAAAATATTATAATAATAATGAGATAATTTTCGAGTCTGTTTTTATTTATGGTGGATGTTTTTGTCTTTTATTTGCGAAGGCATAAATAATACTATCTAATATATAGAATTACATCGCAATCACTGGTTCTATTTAAAATCTAAATCAATATTCGTATCTAACAATAGTCAAGCCCGAGGGAATTTGACGAAAATAGAAACGAATGCTGCATCTATATCTGAAATCAATTTGAGACTGGACTGAAGTACTTATTGAGATAGAATTTCGGTATTTCCTTGCACAGCGAGTTACTTTGGCTATTCAGCAAGGAAATGCGGCCAGCATCTTCGGTACTCTACCGCATCGGCCTTTTTTTTTGTAAATATTAAATAGGTAAGTTTTTCTGTTCTCTTTTTAATTTAGATTTGCATTTTACATATATTGTGTAAATAACATACTTAGATGGTATTATATTTTTAATATTAGTTGCGTTTTAAGTAAATTTTGAATTTAGCAACCTATACTTAAGTACTATTTTATGTCCCTAGTTAAAATACAGTACCGGAGTATTTACCAACTTAACTAAAATATATACGTTCTTCAGTATACAATAATAATATGTAATATTGCCAGACGCACACACCAACTATACGGTCCCACACTAAACAACGCTTTTGTTATGGGTACCGTACAATCGACAATATATAATATAATACTTATATAGGTATAAAACATGCATAACTCTGGTACAACCATTCATGCTCATAACACGAAACGTCCTTATAAGTATTCGAACCCGCGACCCTCAGCACAGACGGCAGGGTCCCTACCCACTGAGCTAATCAGGTCGTCAATGGCACTTTACCCTATCAATTATCTAATCTCCTTCACTTAGGACAAGACAAGGGAGTCTAGACTCTGTGTCTATAATGAAGATACCTGCACACATAAGTTCGAATTTTCTACACATATGTTAACATAAAAAACGTTTATCGAGTTTTCATATTGTTGTTTCAGTCTTACTAACCGCGATATTTGCAATAAAAACAAAAATTAATAATAATGACGAACACAGTTAACTGTACGGTACCAAAATACGTAACGCTTGTATTATGAGTACCGTGGGTACTAGTACAATGGACTGGAAGCGATTCCTATAGTTATTTATAGATGTTAAACCTTCATAACTGGGATACAAATATTCCTGTTCATAACAGAAAGTTTGAAGGTCTTTATAATAACTCGTTTGATGTATAATAATTAAGAGACCCAAGAAAATCCTATTCTAATTCATGTACACGCTAAATACTTATTATTGTATAAAATAATAACATACAATGAATCTACACGTTATTATAATAAAGCACTTAATGCTTTGAAGCTTAGTCTAACAAATACCGAGTTGTTTTGATATCGGCCCTCGGCCACCAGTCCTAAACAAGCAAGACACTACTGCATTGTTATTAATCGGAAATGCTTGTGTAAATTTAACCTTATATACCTGCTCGTAGAGTCGCGATTTATAAATATGGAATATAACTTTCATATTTAACGCTATTTTAAACCGTACCCAGATTTTTTTACTACAGACTACAATCCAAGAATACCTAATGTTGAAGTTAAGTAAATTTATTTCAGTTTAGACATTTGACATAGTAGGTTATGTTGCGGTATCAAACTAGGCGGAAGCCTGTATCTTGGAATCCAGATTATTTTCTTTTATAGTTAAGCACATTATTATATTTTTATATATAAAAGAAAGCGTACGTATTAAATAAAAACAGAAGCTTGTTAAAGTTAACAAAAGCATTGAAACCGACCTCTCATTTTGATAAAATGATAAAAATCCAAGACAGACCATTGATAAAACTGTTAACGCTGATAACAATATCAATCAAATAATCAATTGAAATATTGACAACATTATATTATATTAATTAATGATTATTATTTGTGATTATCACAAACCCTCTCGAATAAAATTTCATCGCGGTGTTTATTTTTTTATTAAAAGAGATTTCAAGTAATAAAATGCTTATAGCAGTGATAAAAATATAACCAAATGGACTCCTATAATGGTCTATTTCGTCTTTAAGCTTTTTATTTGCCTTATTTTATTCACCCATTAGCGCTCCGTCCCGGAAAACCTATTTGAAGAGTGGATATCTTGTAACTAACTAAAACGCTAGAAAGGATAAATGGCCAGAGTCGCACGCATCTTAGAAACCTGAGAGGCTGGTTCGGACTTTTGGACAGAGTAGCATATCTATCTTTATTTCGGGTAACCGTTTCCAAAGCGCAGATAGCTAAGACGATCTCCATCTTTAAAATGAAGCTAGCACCAGAATAAGAAAAAGTATTAGCACTAACACATAAATGATTGGTCGATCCGAAACTTTATTCATCTAAATTATGTAGCCTTAAACTTATCCTGAAATCTGTTTAGATTGCATAGTTAAGTATAATCCTAACAATGTAAAATTATCTTTTAACCCGCCCACAATTGCAGGCCTATCTTTATATATATATAATAGTAGGTTATAAAGATAACTCTCTAAAAATAATAAATCAAATTATTACACATTTTAAAATGACACCCTGTACTAAGCGCGTGACCTAAAGTTACTGGATCGCCTTGTTTAAAAAAAACAAACATCAATTATTTTTTACATCAACGTGATTTCAGATCAGATACATTTTGGATATACCTAACATTATTTGAGTAGAAACTATTATATAGAATATTATTATTCGCGAACAAACTTAAGTAAGTCTTCTTCAGAAATATTCTTGAGAATAAACGAACGATTTATAATATCTTCCTTGAGAACCATCTCGTGGTATCTCGGTCGGTGCAGCGAGGTAAAGCGTCGCATCTATGATAGACGACTTCCCCCACAAAAGCACCACCAGCACGCTTAATAAAATCTAGGTCACAGGAAATTTTGCTTAAAGCAACGTATATCAATACAGGTGATAGCTATAGTTTATAGGTACTTTTGGTACCTCCTGCGCAGGTCATGCGCACTGGTCCAACGCGCGATTCTCGACTTTAACGCCATTAAACTTTTCACTCAAGTTTCTAATGAGAAATCTGTCAATCGTCAAAGTTGAAATTAAGGCGGAAACACGCTGTCGTAACTTTTACCTTATTGATATCACAATTCCTTAATTAAAAAAAAACAGGACTAGAAAAGAGCGGACACTTACGTAATAACAAAAAAAATATATATACTTAACAAAAGTTGTTTGTTTGTGTAGGTATTGGTTGTTTCGTACCACTCAACTGGGCCGCGGTGGATGGGTCAGAAAAACACTGTAATCTATCATGTGGCTACCGATCAAGGCACCTGTAGCGTTTGGCGTGTTTTTTGGCTCATGCCGCGGATAGAGCGAAGCGGCGAGCGCGCGGTACCTTCGACGCGGCTCCGGGTACACTGAACGCCACATCCCCGCCCGCCCGCATCGACCGCCACAGCCCCCGTCTACTCAAAAGCCTTGTACTCGCGAGACAATTAATGCAATTGAGTATTTTTCGCAAACAATCCACTACACCTAACATAGGTTAAATCATTCATTCAAAAACTGGAAGACCGCCACATTCTGATGCTATATTATTAAACGAAGCAATGTGAGAATATTGAAAATTCAAATCAAAGTCCCCCTTAAAAAAAATACAATGTTAATTTTAAAATGGATAA
The DNA here is from genome assembly GCA_905333125.1 of Pheosia tremula. Lineage (NCBI taxonomy): Eukaryota > Metazoa > Arthropoda > Insecta > Lepidoptera > Notodontidae > Pheosia > Pheosia tremula. Next base: position 2,644,704 of record HG995404.1, on the reverse strand, counting down.
GTAACATACTATCTTGTAGGTATATATGCTATAAATAAATCTGGAAATTGTTTTATGACCAATAGTGTGCAATATGGGCGTAATTTTTAAGCTACAGAGTCATAAGGTCACATCTTATATCATTATTTTATGAAACAGGTTGGTTTACACTTCCGATTTTGAAGAATTAAGTCCTGCGAAATCAGTACGCAATTTTCCAATTACTTTTTCAAAATACTTCACGGCTTAACTATACTCAAATTGCTTTATCTCTATCTACTCCTTTAGGAATGTTACCACATCGAGTACTCAAACACTACTCAAATATTTAAGCCTACTTTACATTGAGCTTTTTGTGTGCCCAAAAACTTGTATACGCTTTTCAATATTCGACGAGAATAGACTGAGGAACTTTATTGCCTTTTGATACTTAGTCTTAATTTCTTCGATAATATCTTCAACTAGGGTCCAACTGGAATCCAAAATGTATCGTGGATCAGAACGGATTTATATTACAATTTGATCTAAGGAGATCTGTTTCGTGCATCAGATCAGAAATACTACTAAAAATAAATGTACCGAAAAAGACGACGCACAACGAATTCGACGTACTGATTTTGTGTCTTGTTTTGTTCTCCAAAATAATAATATGGTAGTATTTATTTTTAACTTAACTCCATGAAGCAGTTGCAAATTCAAAATTCCACTATGTAATCTTCACTAGATTTCTCTAGTCTTAAACCGGTTAACGCCATTCCCTTAGAAACATTACCGTACATAACATCTACCACAAAACTCTTTGAAACTACGATATTTTCTAGAAATTTTCAAGACAAAGCAACTAGCAAAAGCCGGCCACCTAAAGCCGTAAAATATCGCTTTGTTTCGTTATAAATGATTTCTAAAGTGAGCTCAGACTTCGGAATATAAATTACGGGCCAGCACCTGGCGGAGTGTACAATGTTAAATTAATTTCCACACTATCGCACGAACCTGTTGCGATTATTGTTCAGTTTTGAACACAATGCGATGTGCAATATCAGCGCCCCGTATGCACAAAGTTAAGCAATATCGGTAAGTTATATTTTTTTAAATGCTGAGTTTTTGTTACGAGTAAAAACATAAAAGATGTACTGACATTAATAGTCGAGTACTGACTGACTGAGCAGCCTTGTTAGGTTGCCACGCCTTGCCACCTGCCTCGCAGACATTAGACTCTCATTGTATATGTCGCCTGGAGTAAATCTGATTACTTGGGTCAAAGCAGAGGCCGTAGTACATAGCATAGACCCGGGGCAACCTCGCAACGTTGCTTGCTCCGTAAATACACAACGAATATCACTAAAGCATCCCACAAACATATATACGTGGTAGCGAGTTGGGCGTGGTGGCGGTTAGGTGGCTACTTGCCCACGCCTATTTATATTTCTCTGTATCCGAACCCTTCCTTCTAAAAGAGTAGGCCGAGGTGTATACCCATATATCTCCAGTATGTCTAGTTGGAAGGAATATCTATCTGTATATATAAGAGGCTGTTTATTAATAAAATCTTAGTCCGGACAGACAGACGACGTACACCCTAAATCCGATGGACCTTAAAGTATTACATTTTGGACAGGAGTGTCTTTTATAACGTGGGGAGGTGAAATTAAAAAAAAAAACATGCCGATTGGGCACATGGTTAGACTGGACATAAGATTTAATCATTATGTAGAACCGAAATGAACCTTCATAATCGGCTGTCAATAAGACCAACAACACTTAATATATGACTTTATCTTATTAGCCTAAACCTTAAGTTTCAGCCTTAACGTTGCCCGCGTAAAATATTCAATTCATCTCAATAGTTTCGAAAATAAATCATGACGCCCACGCAAATTCCCCGTTGAGTGCTAACAGATTGACGAAACAGAGAAAATAAATTTCAGTTATTGTAGAGCCGAGCGGAAACAACCTGAGTGCTGGCTAAAGATTGATGGCGGTTGAAAATAGGAAGCGGTTTTACTAAGATGTAGAGTACGGAGCAAGCAAAATCGTTTGACTCTTGATTGATACTGAGTGATACGAGTAGAATATTGGTATCCTTTATTCCTTGTACTTATTCCTATAAATACTGTTAAATATGAACGTAAAAAAGTAACAATTACGGCTACGGAGCCGTAGTTGTTAACTTGTAACCTCGTAGCGGGTTCGTAGCACGTAATGACCGCCCGTAGCGTCTCGTAGTTACTTCGTAGCGTTGCATGTTTCGGGTAACCGCTTGAATTGAACTAATTTTGCTAATGTGGTAACAAGTGAATTAATTGTTGGTTTAGTTTTTGTTTTAACATGTTTGAATATTCCGATATATTTACAGTGATCCTTTGGAATAAAATAGAGTAGAATAATAGGTACAGTACTGTATACACTGCATAAAAAAGCCATGATTATTGAATATTATAAGCTACTACAGTTATTTTAATAAATTGACTGATTGAAGTTTAGACATGCTTTGTAAAGCGTTTCAATTAAATATATCGAAGCGAACAGGTTGATTTGTATGAAAACCGCAAATGCCGTGTCTGCTGTTACAGTCCTGACCACATTTACCAAATGTTTGTATTTATTATAATATTGCAATGAACGCTATAATAATTACTAATTGAAAACATTGTGACCGTACGACTTATTCACACTGGGACATATTTAGACATCTATACGATGCAACAAATACATGTTGCCATACGAACATATCAACTTTATGGTCCCAATCGTACCGTACAAATAAACGGGTTGCGTTCTCAGTATATATTTATTTATACCTAAATAACTACAAAGTTTACCTATATCGGGATTCGAAGCCGAGGTCCCCAGCAAAGGGAGCAGGGTACCTACCAACTGTAACAATCGGGTCGATAATTGATACATACTGTTACATCTTGAAGATTTGCCTTCAATCATAATTTTCCTATCAGTGTCGTCAACGCGCGCACTCGCCTCCCGCCGCAGACCCCGCCTTGGATAGTAAATGATTTTATATACCCCTCAAATAATGTTATTTTTTAGTTAGTAATAAAAATAATAGTTTTTGTAATAATATGTCAGTATCAAGACTGAAAAACATAAAAAAACAGCAGAGCCACCATTTTCAGAGAACATAACTATTTATAATTTACGTTTACGTTACGGTGCTCATCGTCGATTGTCTTTGATAATCTCAAGATTGAAATTGAATTTAGACAAAGGCGCTATGCACCGGCTGGCTGCTGATTGAACGGCTTGGCGTCGACGAACTAATGGGCTTATAACGCGAACGGTAACTAATAATCCGGTAAGATGTCTGAATGACTGCCAGCCCGCCGATCGCCTCCTGCGTGGTAGTTTTCTTCGGGGTTTTGGATGGGATATGTTTGGAATAATATGATAAATGAAAGTGCGTATTATTATTTTTTTTATTTGGCATCACCAAAGGTATTTTGCCAGTGTCAAGTAATATAAATTATTTCAGTTTTTAAGGATTTTTTGTGAGAAGCCAAGTTTCGTCACTCTGTGTCAATTACCTACACTCGTGAACTTTCCCGAATCCATAATGGTTAATATTCCACTTGTATCACTCACTATAACTCGCGGGAACACTAGTTTTAGAAATTAAATCATAACTGACGCCATGACTTTTCAGTTTCCCGCCAAAAAAAAAACCCCGTGCGTATTATTGCTGCTGGTTTTGATGTCTATAGTGTATTGAATTAACTTTATAATATATCACAGAACAATACAGTTTGTCTATGGTCTTACACAGAACTAATCGTCTATTGACTTAACTTACGCATATAATATAGATTAGTGACAGGTGCTATTCAATTTCGCTAGCGCCATCTAGTGTTCGTTTAAGTAAGCGTTTCGAGAACACTAGATTGAGCTAACAATGTTTGTGCCGATGAAATCCTTAGCTGATCTTGGAAGCTTTATACTTAGGTCAATAACCCAAAAGCTTTGCGATTAAAGCTTCTAATTATTTTACAATCTTGTTAGTATTAGTTATAGAACTACGACTCAGAACTTACATAGAGATGAGATAGCGCTCTTTATGAGTCGTGTGATCGCGTGCTTCATAGATCGAAGTGCAATAAATGGCTGACCAGGCAAACGTGATCAAGAATTAATAAAATGGGTGGGTATTTGTTTTCTATATAACTTTTCCTCAAGCAATCCTTAATACGTACCGTTTCGGTAACGTTACGTAATCCATCCCTTTCAAACCACAGTTTTCATAAACAAGTATGAAAGTGACGGCATGTTTTCTCGATGTAGTTACTATTACATTAGAAGTGCCTGATTACTACAATGACTATAGAAAATGTTATGCACCTGTTATTTCCTTAGGGAATATCTATAGCCATTTCAAATTATAGTAGATCATAACTCATGCAATATTTCCAGTATCAACGCTCGCACTGTGGGCTAAGTCTAAGCATAAAATTATACTATTAACTTAATCTTAGAAAGCGAGGTAGCCGGGCCGGCAAGTTAATTATGCAGAAACGGAATCTTTTGTGCTAAATTAAATCATTTATTCAAGGAAAAGGCTAAATATACGGCGTCTTTACAAATCAACTTATGAACTTTAGAATCGAGAAATATTGTTTTTACCTTCTAATACGCTTATACTGTTCTCAAATGTGAAATAAAGTATAATGTTTGAAGCCTGTAAAGATTTTATTCGATGTCTGGCTGGACATGAACATCATTGGAAAAGAAAATAAGACAAACATTTGTTAATGCATAGATGATAAAGGACTTTATTTATATCATCCTAGAACATAAAATACTACGCACTGATACACAGACTCATCCCTCGCATAACGCCCTGTAGTCCGTAGTTTTTAGGATCTCATGAGGTGGTAATAAAAATGTAACAGCTTATTATCGAAAGACGTGGGAAGCTGGACATTCCGCACTGCCTAGAGTGGCCGACTGTAGCCTGTATTTCTCTCGCATCAAGATGAGGCCTGTAGGACAATAAAGAGCTAATTTTATTATTACAGGTAAGATGCCTATGAAATGCAAGTCGTGAAAAAAAATAAAAATACTGAACAAGAAATCAAACTTGGATCTCCAAACATGAACTAGTGTGAGTATGTACCTAATACAAGCCGGTCTCACGACTACGTAGTACGTCCGCGCAGACTTGAAAGAGTATCTAATTGAAAAGTTGCTCTGCCGGTCGGAGTTTATTTTATCGTGTTCGGATTCTATTGAATGCTGAACTGAAATAGTACGCAGTGCAATATTCTAACTGAATTAAACAGGGTGATTGCGAAAGGGTATACTAAAACTTGAACCTGCACTTCTTCAACGCATTCGTAATGATTATGTGAAGTCAGAATTAGATATGTCACTTAAGGTGGAAGCGATCAGTCGCATTCCCATACAAATTTCAACATTGTAATACTCGATACACATACAGTTTTTTAGTTGTACAAGCATTGTTATCAATTCTCTATAAATTAAAGAGCTCGCAGAATGAAATATCAGGCAAAATCTTATAGTAATAACATCATAAAACGATATTAAATTTTAGGCTTGTGTGCGTGAATAAAAGCGCCTCTGTCCAAATTAACCCGTAACTAATAAAGCATCCGATTCTTTGTCTTTCAGTATTTACGGCGACAGATGGCAGCAGGAGTTTTTACTTATAATACATAAAGACATAACATTATAATATATAGAGAGATATAAATTTTCTATAAATAAGTATAAAGATTCATAATAAAAAATTAAAAATAAAAAATACATATAAATTTCGTTCGTCCATCGAACCTACGAACAATCGCATGTACCTACGTTTTTCACTTGAGCCACTTGGGGTGTGTTATTATCTGTGTGTGCAGATCGTCATGTATCCCTATTTCCTGTAATCCAAGTTTTTAGGATTTGTCTGCACCCAAAACATATTTTTTCGGGTTATTATAATAAAATAACCTACATACCTACATAAGGCATGTATTTATTTTTTTAAATAATCAATGAATGAATGAATATGTCATGTTTCAATTGGTTGTAAATATCATTGAAACCTATCAAAATATTCGTCGTCTTGACTAGTGGTCTACGTAGCCTAATGTTCTACACGGTTGATGCAAACGTGTACTATAGCAAGTTCAAATCTTGCCGGTGGACTTGTCTTTTTGAATGATTGATATTGTTTCTGTAAGTGAATATTAGATTTCCAAAACACACAGCTCGGCCGTGTTACTCCAACATGGTGTGGTAGTAATATAACGAAAATATATATAGGTAGTATGTACACCTTCCAAGGCCATAGCTAGATGATGTCGTGTTACGAAATATGTCGCGCGAGTCTTTGTCGATTTATTGATCAATTTATCAAACATTTTTTTAGGCACTGCCGGGTGTGCTACTGATATATATATATATATATATATATATATATATATATATAGATATATATATATACTATATATATCTATATATATATAAGTCAGTAAGTAAGAAGAAGAGATAGGTACACATATATATATATATACTAGATGCGCCCGGCGGTGTTACCCGCGATAAAAAGTATGAAAAATTAAAACATCTATCCCACGGGAACCATACATTTTACCGGGATAAATAGTAGCCTATGTGTTATTCCAGACTGTAATCTATCTCTGTGCCAAATTTCATCCAGATCCGTTCAGCCGTTCGGGCGTGAAAGAGTAACAAACATCCATCCATCTATTCATCCATCCATCCATCCAAACTTTCACATTTATAATATTAGTATAGATATACATATATATATATATATATATATATATATATATATATCAGCAGCACAGCCAGCTGTGACTAGAAAAAATGTTAGAATACATCGACAGCGACTCGCGCGACATATTTCGTAACATCGGTTTTTAGTAATTATTCAATATTGAATCAATCTGAGAAAATCTACATAGCGACCTATATGTATGTACCTATCTCTTCTTCTTACTTACTGACTAGCTATAGGAAGGTACCAACCAGCAAGGCATGTATGTATATATATATATACATACATATATATCCAACCAACTAACCTAACACGATTGGCGATACAAGAAAGCAAGCCCCGGCACCTAGTATGAACGGGTTTTTCGAAATTATAGGGAAGCCTAATGAATGGGATACCCCTTGAACGTTTGAACAAATCAAGTGCGACATAGCTCGTAATTGAATAAATCTAAGAAAACATACCTATGTGCACCTATTTCTCTTCTTTTTACTTACCGATTTATTATAGAGTAGCTATAAATTGGTACCAACTAGAAACCTACTTAGTTTTAGATATATTGATATTACTTTTTTTTTCGTTTCTGAACGCAAAACCTTATACCTCGGATACGAGTACTCGTCTACATAATAAATAGGTGCCTAGGCCGAAAATAACTGGTTTTGATGCACATACATTCTGTACTTAGATATTATGTATGTGCTTACCTACTGTTATATTTTTTAAAATTATTCTCTTTGGATTCTGTTAATCTGAGGTATAGATATTTAATAAATATAAAAGTCGGTAAGCACTTACCAAGTTCTTAGAATGTATAGAATAGTGTTACTTATTTTGTTCTGGGTGTCTACGAAGTTAATTTATTATATCTTGACCAAATTGGCAGCATGTCTATGGTATGCTGATGCCAAATTCCAGAATTATAAAAAAAAATGGACTCACTATGCTGCGACCGATTTCATTTTGTGTTTGTGATTATGTATGTAAAAACTTACTTCAAAATTCAAATAATAATTGTGTGGGATTTGCGATTAGTTTTGTTTTAATTTGTGTTTTGTTTGCTATTTGAATTGTAATGGAGATACTGATGGAATGTGACACTGGTGAAAGTCGGGACAACTTGGTAACAAATACCTTAGAGCATAACTCGTATTGTAAAGTGGCTACACAACACAAGTTCAATTTCATGATTATCACTTGCTTGTGCTTCGGACAACACAGCCCGATCTCTCTGATTGTACCGGATTGCCATCCCATCGTATTATGAGAGTGAAGAACATCAGCGCATCTAGTGGAATCTATTATATTAGTATAGATTCCAAAGTTGTACAGCAGTGACAGCCTCGTTGGCAGAACGCTCGCCTTGGAACGAGGTGTTCAGGTTCAAACCCTGGCTCCCATCACTGAGATTTCCGGATTTTCATGTGCGAATCTTATTTTCCATAAAAAATATCACTTGCTGTACGATGAAGGCAAACTTTGTGAGGAAACCTGCATGTCTGTCAAAAGTCGTGTGAAGTTCACTAAACTGCACTGGGCCTACGGCCTATATGCCCCTCATATTGAGGAGGCGTGTGCCCGATATAATGGCGATGGGCTCACCCTCTATTACATTGGTACCAAAATACCATCGGTGAAATGTGGGTGCATTGCAGTGTGACGGTGTATGTTGGCCCGTCTCTGGAACGATGATTGAATGATTGAATCTATACATGTCACAGCAGCATTTACCTTATAATAAGTATGGATACAGTAATAATTATTATTGGACTAAACAATTATTTTTTTCTTTTTAGCGGAGGAATGAAGCACAGGAGGTTGCAAGAATCAAGATGACTGTAAATTGTATAGAGTCGATTCTATATCATAATATTAGTATTTGAAACAATGTTATATTTACCTAATTTTAGAATACCAACAACAAACAACATTGTTTCAAAGAAATTTGGAAATGTAGCTGTATCCCTTATTAGGTATAGAACTACATTGCCAAATTTCTTATTCCCTTGTAAATTATAATAAATATTGTTCTTGTTGTTGATCTGGTATATTGTAAAGCGTAATACTTTTACAGTTATCATGCAAACCTTGCTATATTTATAAGATCTATACAATAAACATTATATTTACGAACATGAAAGTATACATTTTTCTTTTCTATCTTTTATTTCTGAAACTTTTAATATTGCAAAGCTCGCAAAAGTATTTCTATTATTTTACAACCGATAAATAAGTTTTTTTATGATCGCTCTACCTGGTGGCATAAAAAGACAACTTTTAGTATGCGAGACTTTTAACAAGTGCTGCGCTCTAGCGGCACAAAAAAGACGTGTATTTGTCTATGTGTGAGTGCCTATTTATACAAGGATTTTAGAAGCCATGGTATCTCATCCATTATAAATGATTTCAGGTTAATGTTTTTTTGGATATTTCAATGCAATGTCGTAGTAGTGCTCGCAATTTGCAACATCAAGTCTCATAGATGCTCGATGTTCGTGTAACTAGTTGCAGAAAAACAGGACCATCTATCGAAAATGTGCGGCAACCGACCCTGAGCATTCACCTTAAAAAAATATCGAGAAAATTCACAATTGCCATTTTGTTGGGAACAAATTTATTTTAAAACCGACATATCTATAGAAATTCTGTCATCACTTAATGATTACAAGGGCGCTAAACAAGCGTAATTTTTAAAGGCTATTATATCCTCTATGAACAGTCTGTATAGGTACCTAATTGAATATCTTTAAAGTCCGGTGAGGGAGGCTGTTCTGGAGAGTTCTAACATACAGTTTTGAAATAGCGGTACTTCAATATATTTCCAAGAATAATTATGCTTTAATATAAGGAAAACTCGCGCATAACAACTACTAATTAAAGGTATTAATAAAAAAAACAAAAGACTGAATAGAAAAGCCACGTACCCAAGCCTTGGACGTTAAATTCGTAGAAAGTTACAATCCATTTATAATGACGTTACAAAGCCACTTTATATTGGTGGTTGTTGTTGAATATAAGTATAATTCACGACACGACAAAAAAGGGAAGAGACAAAATATATGTAAGTTTATAGTCGTGTTTGACTGTGCCCTAATCCTCCTCGCATTGAGGGGAGACCCGTGCCTAACAGACGAATATTAAAAGCAGTAATTATGTTATTTTAAACTAGGATGGCGTCAAGTGCATTGTAAGATACACATAATACCAGCAGTGCTTAGTTTGGGAACGTACAGTTGGTGTGTTCGTCTGGCGATATTATTATCTACTAGCTGTTGCCCGCGACTTCGTCCGCGTGGTATTTAACAAAGACTCAGCCGTTGGCAACAGCCTGCTCGCGTTCTGATCCCGCGGGACGCATTGCAGATTGTTGCTATCAAACTTTAATCAGGCGCAGCGCTGCAACATTGGTTTTAATTTTTTTCGAGAGATCAAATTTTTTTTTTTGAAATAAAAGTAGCCTATGTTACTCCTTGTTACATCAGCTATCTGCCAGTGAAATTCCCGTCAAAATCGGTCCAGCCATTTCAGAGATTACCCGGAACAAACAGACAGACAGACAGACAGACAGACAGACAGACAGACGGACAGACAGACAGACAGACAAAAATTGTAAAAAATGTTGTTTCGGTATAGGTAACGTGTATACATCCAAATGCACTTAGTAAAAAGCGGTTATTTTAATATTACAAACAGACACTCCAATTTTATTTATATGTATAGATTATATAATTTATATGCGGCTGGCTGTCGCAGTAAATCTCTCTAAGAATTCGATATAACACGACCTGCGTCTTACCGGATGAAATATTTGTGAGCTCCTTACTCCCGGCTATTGTGTGAAAATTTAATTTTTCTCTTTATATTCTTACTTCAGTCTTGGGGATACGTACATTTATTAGATAAACAGTGCATATGCGTCACGAGTTTTCTTTAACAGTTGATAATAACTTATATAAATAAGGAACTGTGAAGGAAAATGTCGAGAGGGAAACCTGGATGTCTGAGAGAACCTCTCAAAAGACGTGCGAAGTCCGCCAACCGGGACTGGGCCAGCGTGGTAGACTATGGCCTATTCCCCCCCCCAAATTGAGGGGAGGCCGTGCCTAAAAGTAGGACATTTAAGAAAGGCCTAATGTTATTATTATTTATTAAAATAAGGCAATAACTAGGTAATCTACAATAAACAACCTTACATCTAAGGTTTATAATAAAAATATGAAAAGACAATAAAACAAAAAAAAATAAAGGATATTTTCTCTATATAATATATTTTTCTATAAAATTTTCTCCGTAACTATGAAACTTACACCTGTATAAAACGTGTCGTAAATCTTGTCTCATTCAAAAGAATCAGGAACTTGTATACAGAGTGTAAGCGAAACTGTAATTTAATTTGGTTTTCTAAACTGAATCTATACACATTTATTGCCACAAAAATCAACACTACGGCATTTAAAATAGTAGATAATGAAAAATAATAAGTTGTCGACTTATTATGTTCCACTTCTATTTAGATATAGATTAATATAGAGCCATAACAATAATATAGCAATACAGTGTTGGTACCTTGGAACCAATATATTAAACAAGACCACTCGAGGTTAACGCAAAATGTCAAAATGAGCCCAGCATCAATTCTCCTAACGAACATTCTGGAACTTTCATATTATAAACTAGCTGTTGCCCGCGACTTCGTCCGCGTGGTATTTAACAAAGACAACCGTTGACAACTGCCTGCTCGCCAATTCTGAGCCCGCGGGACGCATTGCAGGTTGTTGCTATCAAACTTAATCAGGCGCTGCGCTGCAACATTGGTTTTAATTTTTTTTCGTGAGATCCTATTTTTTTTTTCTAAATAAAAGTAGCCTAAGTTACTCCTTGTTACATCAGCTATCTGCCAGTGAAAGTCCCGTCAAAATCGGTCCAGCCATTTCAGAGATTACCCGGAACAAACAGACAGACAGACAGACAAAAATTGAAAAAAATGTGGTTTCGGTATTGGTAGCGTGTATACATCCAAATGCAATTAGTAAAAAGCTGTTATTTTAATATTCAAACAGACACTCCAATTTTATTTATATGTATAGATAATACTTGTAGGTAAGCAAGTACCGTGAAGTGTCGGTGGGCGTACGTACTTTATTGATTTATTATAAAACTTGGTACCTGTACCTGTAGAATACTAATTTGTCCGGGAATGAATTACAAACTATCCTTAAGGTGATTTTAATGATACACAAATTGCGTACCTATTTAAGTACCTGTATAGTTAGTTATTAACTAGAAGGGTTGGTCTATACCTAGATCATAAATCTTTAAAAATAATGGATGGTTTAGTTTTCTGTAATAAATAGGTATGTTCAGATAGTAGTACCTAATTCACCCACGATATGTATTTTGATAGTTGATAAATGGGTACAGTAACCAACTTACCTACTTAAATGTAATGTTCTCATTTTTTTTTACTAAATTTGGTAATACCTATTCGGTTGTGAAAATACATTGTACCTAGCAGTAGTTGCAGAGGTATAAATAAATAAATAACACCAGATGAACACACCAAATATACGGCCCCCACTAAGCAGCGCTTGTATTATGGGTAGGTACCGTATAATGGACTGGGGGCGAACCCAGTATATATTACTTATATAGATATTAAACTTCCATAACATAGGTACAAACATCCATGCTCATCACACAAAGCAGTGTGATTTTGAAACCTCGGAAATCGGAATCGGATTCGGAACGGTAGTTTGCGTCTACGAAGTTACTTTAATAATGGTAGGAAATAGTAGAAAAAATATTGATCGCGAAATTTAGCTAGCTTATACTAAAAGTGCATTCTGGTCAATAATTTCTTGACCGGGGCAAAATCGTGTTTAACCATTATGTAGCTAGGCTATTGACGCTATAATTATGTAAGTACATTTTACCTTTTAGTTTTATCAAATTTTGTAAGTTTTACGTAGGTTTTAATAAAACAAAATACAGAAAAGAACATAGACATGAGTCCCAAAGCATAGGTACCGTACCTACATAGCTTCTTAAAGTTACAAAGTCCCTTATCGTAATACTTGAGATGGACAGTTTAAGAGGCGATTGATTTCGGTGCGGACCTCTCCGGGGAGCATTCATGCCGGGTACCTACCTAAGTAAGTAGTTTGACGAGTAAAGTTTTATTTTTGTTCTGAAGATCTAACAATCGATACGTAGGTAAGATGGTATTATATACCTTGGACTTGAATAACATTTTGTGTTCGTTGGTTAAAGAATTTCTGTTACCTACCTACCTACTTTAAAAGTATCTACCTACTTCTGTTGATAACATGTGTTTAGTAAAGCAGCTCGCCCAGTGTCTCCAACCATGCCGTAATTACGGTAGACCTACCGTAATTTTTCTAGTTCTACCACCTACCGTAGACATGTTATTACGATGTCACATTCTACCGTAATTTCGTCCGTATCCTTATTTCTATAATGGCAGCACTTGATTTAGCTAAATTTTACTAGTTTTTACGGCAGCACTGCAATGGGGAATAGGAGAAGGAGATTCCCAAGATTTGACTTGTGTACATAGGCAAGATGACAAAGCTTATACGACCAAATTGCGAAATTCATAAATATCTAGGATACACACTGTAATTGCATGGTACTAAATTAAGCCATATTGCTGTACAAAACAAAATCTGCGTTTGATTGTCCGGTGAAGCTGTAAAGGTCACCTGCGACCAACAGCAATTCTTATCATTTCGAAAAAAAAAATCTGCTTTTGTTTGTTATTGTTGTTTTAATTATAATTTTGCAAATGTTCCTGATTCCAGTTATTCAAATGACGCGAGTGGTGGAGAGCCAATAAAAATGAATGTGTCGTTGTATAAAAAAACAGATCAGTAGGTATTTAAGTTGATTAAAGTGAGAGAATTAATTGTTATAATAAATAAATGATCATTCACATTTTTAGAATACAAACAATTCAGTTTTCTTGAACAATTTTATCAATAAAAGGGTACCTTATTTTGTCTACCGTAATTTTCCACCATCTACCGTATTTTTAGACCGTAATTTTGACAAAGAGGGTTGGAGACACTGAGCTAGCCATTTTGTAATGCAGTTTACTCTACAATTCGGCTGCGACACATATTAAAGCTCTTAGATGCTCCGTAGATAAAAATCATAACACCACAGCGTTGTCGCGTATCAGGATTTTTAATAAATGAACCACCTACAAAGCGGAAATAGAAGATATATTATAATCAAGTCACAAATATGCTAAAAATATTAGATAACTACTATAACAGCGACTGGAACGAATTGCTTGCCCCACTGACAGCAACATATAATGACAGATGGATGATGACTTTGACATTTAAGTAAACAAAGCAGGCGCGTTTGTTTTTATTTAGTTCGTTCTTTTTAATTTCGATTAAGCAATTAAAATGTATACGAGTAATGATGAAAGAGCTGAACGAAATCATAACATACACGTTTGTCGGGTATGTATTGATGCAAAGTGTGTAAATGCAGTGGAACTGAAGAGTGAGAATGGATGGCTTTCAATGTTCGAGTTTTGTGTCGGTGTATCGGTAAGTTTTCACTAATGAAGACCGTATTTTTGCCAATTTTGCTCACTCAAAACTTAGGAAGGTGGTAGGTATAAGAGGTAGTTGGGTATCTGTCTTCAGTACCGATAAAAGGTAGGTAACCAAACATAGTTCGTAAATCGTGTTCTCAGGCATTTTGTCTTAGCCTAAATAATTGTTATTATTTATATAAACAGTAAGTTTTTTGCTAACTTCATGTAGGTAAGTACTTACCAGCAATAACAAGTTAAATTAATTACTACTTCATAAAAAGTATATCATAGACAAATGGATAACTGAGGATAATGGATTATATTTTTCAACATGAGAACCAATATCCATTTATATGTGGCGTCATATATTGTAAAAATATATGTGGCATCAAAGATCCATAATGGATAAACAGATTGCAACATGGTTTTTAAATAATTATTCAATTTTAGCTCACACCCAAAGATAAACCGCATGTATTATGTGAGAAATGTGCTGAAACAGTTAAAACATATGCAAAGTTTAAGGCAAAATGCCATAAATCTGATAATTTTTGGAGATCTGTATCTGTAGTATCAAATAAGGTAAGTTTTCCTTGATCTTTCGTACTAGACAATCATATAAGTAATTACTTAATAACTTTTATGCGAATATCAAAAGACTGTGATATATGTAAGTAATTAGAGAAGGCTTATGTTCAGCGGTGGGTCTTTCTATGGCTGGATGATTGTGTTAATTAGCAATGAACTTGCATACGCCCAAGACACTTATCAATTGTTTCTTTCTGGTGATCATTTTATTTGGAAGAGGCTATAGAAAATTTATTAGCTACATCCCGATATTGTACTTTTTTTGTAATAGGGCCATTTATGCAATTATTAAAAATTATTGCTTCGTAATATAATAATTGTCGTTTATTGTTTCAGAATAATTATGCTGAAAAAATAAAGACTAATGAATATAATATGAAAAGTGAAAATAATATTGATAAGCTAAATGTGTCAATTACTGATGATCAGTGCAATATTGAACCCAGCCCACTTGATAACTCTGATATTTTTGAAGATGATATAGACCTGCCTTATGATGATAGTAATATTGAAATTGTAGAAAAAGATCCTCACATTGCCGTCAACAATGAAAATAACTATGAAAGTGTTACTTATGCAGAAAAGAAACAAGAAAACAAACAAGCTAAATGTAAATTTTGCAAGAAACAATACAGTAAAGGATTTTTTTTTTATATTTTAATCCAGCCTTTTTATTTATGTATTACTTTTTAAAATCATAACAAAACTACCACTTATACCTATACAATTGTATGCTTAATAAGTAATGTTTTTTTCAGTAAGTTCTTACCCATTAGTTTATGTTTTTCAGGATATCAAAAATGGTTACTAGCTCATTTGGCATCCTGCACATCCAAAAGTAAATATATTGTCAAATCTAAACATAGAAAATGTAAAAAGGAAATTTTGGTTTGTGGTAAGCTAATATGAACCCATTATAAAACGTTGGACGTAATTTTCTTGTTTTCTTCCATTGGTATGGTTGATTACAAATGATTGTTTTGTCGATAGTTAGCAAAGGAACAATATATCTATTAGAATTATTATTTTTAGAAAATCTGAAATTATTTTTTAATATTTATGGAATGTGACGTCACGCTTCACGTCATGCGCTGATTCTACGTTTAACTTTCAGTCTTAGGATGAAAAGAGGGTTAGCTTTTAAAAGGTACTCTTCTTAATCTCTATAAATGTATTACAGAAAAAGCAACAACTAGCGAAGAAAATCTTTTAGAGCAAGCTACAGAAATTTGTAATGAAAATCAAGCTAACTTACTTTCCTGTGGTAAGAAATAATACGTTTTTAGGAATACCATAGAGCGCCGCGGTCGCGCTAACGCGCGATGTCATTTGCTCTTTGCCCGTGATTATCTCCTTGACCATAAAGCCCGCGTCACACTCGCCGAAAACTAACATGACTGGGCGAGAACGAGACTGACAGAACGGCTTCAGGACAAAAAATTTTGCTAAGAGTTCTTGACATATTAAGTGTAGTCCGGGCTTTAAAACTAAATGCCACCGCGGCCGTTACCGCTTACAGGAAGCTTTAATTTGTTGCTCATTTTACATATAATAAGTTTTACAATAAAGAAGGTTGTCTAAAAATAATGTACGTTTATAGGTTTATGTAAGTTTTCTTCTACAAATGCTATTGATATAAACCAACATTTGAACCAACATTGGGCGAGTAGCAGCATGGAATGCGAGCTGTGTAACTTTGTTGGTGTAGACTCAGCTCACTTTGCCGTCCATAGGTATTTAATATTGTTGTTTAAATATGTACCTTTTGTATTTTTTAGATTTATCGCTGAAGGACACTATTCATTGTGTATTTTTTACTAAGTGTTCACAAATTACTACTAAATCATGGTATAAAAATATGCTACGCCAGGTATTCTCGACCATGGCTTATGACTGCGATACGGTCATAGTTGCCATTAATTGACATCGTCAATGGAATTAATACCGCTCATTGGTCGAAGATGTCCGAGGACGAAGGAAGAACCTGACCAGCTTTTACGAAAGAATTACACTAGACGTAGCATATTTTTATACCATGGACTAAGTTTGACACATCTCAAAGTATTGCTATCTTTCTCATAAAACTATTTTTAAGGTTCCCGACGTTTCGGCTGCTTTACAGCAACCATGGTCACGGGAGGACTGAGGTGGTTGACGTTTTAGTGTCATAGTTTGACGGGGGTACCCTCATATTTAGTTGTTACTTGTATAGCAGCCGAAACGTCGGGAACGTAAAAACAAAATATAAACGCGATATAATACTTAAAAATAGTTTAATTTCAATGTGTAGTATTCGCGTAAAAAATATATACTTAACAATTATCACCTAGGTACCCTTTTATTCTAATTGGTAATTACTTAATAAGTATGGCATTATGTTTCTAGGTACGACCACTATCCAGAAAATAATAAACCGCGTATTCATTGCCACATCTGTGCGAAGAACCATTGTTCACTGCTATCGCTTCAATACCACTATAGAGCAATCCATTTAAAGAAACCTGGCGGCCTCTGTTGGTATTGTAAGAAAGAATTCAATGTAATCATAAAGTGGCGGCAACATGTGAGGAGACATGAATCAAAATTTTTGTCAAATTATATATGCGACTATTGTGATAAAAAGTAAGTTATGTTAAGCACTCATTCATCATAAACCCACCACACCACCCACACCCATTCATTTTCCAAGACAACATACACACTCACATATTTACACACGCACTCACACACATCTATATGTACACACGCGCTCACACACACATTCTGTTTCTTTGTTACAACATTCCGGCACAGACCTTTGTAATTTTCATTTTATTTGTTAACTAATTTTCAATTATTTTACGTCATACCAACACTGATATGGACCCTCACGATACAGGCCAAGTATGTGGGTCACAATTACTCCTATTATTATTTGTTATTGTACGGAATATATATTTTTATTTTACTCATCGTCTTACCATCAAAACAATTTTCCCAAAATGGTCGACTTTTCAACAGTCGAACGAGATTTGAATTTGTACGTTTCACAAATGTTACTTTTATAGGTAAAGACAATACGTAATAGGATGAGAGTAAGTGATTTTTAGGAAGGCGGCAGTAGATCGAGACGCTACATTCACTAGGCACATGCAGCGCAGCTGATCTGACCCGCCATCCATGAATGGCAACACCGAACACCATGCCGGAACACGGCTAGGCCGCTTGGCGACATGGCTTTGTTCAGTGGGTGGTGACTGACCACGGCCGAAGCCCACCACCAGTAGAGTTGTCACCTAGTTAGCACCACCCAGGGTCACGTGTAGGGTATCTCGAGGGTATTTAATTCTCCTACGGACGAAGGCGACTCGACCCCAAATAGAGCGTCATAGATACTTATTACATTGTTATTTAGGTGCATGGTATTGTCAACAGGTTTGCCTATAAACATAAGATCGTGGAACACATGGAGCATGTCCATCTAGGCACTCGTAAATTTATCTGCGAGACTTGCGGCAGAGTGTTTAATCGGAACACGCAATTGACGGTAACTTTTTTCATGTTCTTTAAAAAAACAAAATGTATCTATAGTGTACTTATTATAGTATTTATATACTTCTAATTTAATTTAAGAGCTAGGCTCTTGTCGGTGCAGCATCCTTGTCAGTTAAGTTGTGCATAGATTGCTGCTGTACTGAGTAACAGAATAGTGCATTAGTTTCCTCCTTGCTTTCCGCACCGCAGTTCCTTAGTGTTATTTTATATGATGAGAAATCAAGTAATAACGATGACAGCAGGTCTTCAGTGGTAACTAAATCTACAGGCTGATTCTGAAAAGGTATACTAACATTTAAACCTACGCTACTTTAGTGCATTTGTAATCATTATTTGTAGTCTGAGTGTCTATAGTAAAAAAAAATATTTATGAGCTTTTTTTTTTTACTTTGTTTTTTGTTAACAAATCGACATTTCAACTGCACATACTAAATTTAATGATAACAAATGTGCTAAAGAAGCGCGGGTTCAATGGTTAGTATACCCATTCTGAATCAAGCTATATACTAGTGTTATTTTTATATAACGAAAATAAAAATGATTACAGTAATATATTTCAAAGTACGAGTAGGTATACAATAATAAGGTTTTATTGCAGCTTCATAGAAAATGCATGCACGAAAAATCGTTACCAGTGAAATGTGCACCATGCAATCGGATGTTCAAGAATCAAATATCACTCGTCCAACACAATAAGCGGGAACACTTGCTGAAACCATTCAAATGTAACGTCTGCTCCAAGACTTTCGCGACTAATTGTATGAAGACTCAACATATGATTTGGCACAGCGACGAGAGACCATTCAAATGTAGTACTTGTGGATCAGGGTACGTGGGCAAATTTTTAAACTTTATTAAGTATATAATAATATCGCCAGACGAACACGCCAACTATACGGTCCACACTAAGCAACGCCTGTGTTATGGGTCCCGGACAATGGTGTGAGGGCGAACTCAGTATATAATACTTAAATCGATATTAAACATCCACGACTCGGGTATTCAGGTATGATTCAAACACCGTTCGGTGGACCGATGATATCAAACGCGTAGCAGGAAGCCGGTGTAGTGGCGGAGATGTGTGAAAGAAAGAAGAAGTGTGACCGTAATGTGTGGAAATCATTGGGGAGGCCTATGTCCAGCTGTGGACGTCTTTCGGCGGCTACTATAGTATATATATATATATATATATATTCAAACAGGTACAAAGCAAGAAGTCAACTGAAAATCCACATTCGCAGCCACACGGGTGACAGGCCGTACGCATGCCAGCATTGCGAAAGATCATTTGCGTCTTTGAACCAATTGAAGGTCCATTCATCGGTGCACACCGGGGTGCGCGCGCACAAATGTAACCACTGCGACCGGAGCTTCCGTGAGAAGAAACAGTTGCAAGCGCATGTTACGTCACGACACAAGAAGATCGACGCGGAGAAAGTGGTTTAGATGTTAATGGAAGTGTTTCTTTTAGCTGGCTTTGTATTTAAATTTCAGATGATAAAATGCTAAAGCAAAATAAAGTACCCTTACTTACCGAGATAAATCATCGATTTTAAACCTTTTATCTTATTAATTGAGAGCTTAATATTTTGTAAATGACGCTTAATTACGAAAATATGTCAATGCAATTTGAGAATGATTTTTAATTATTCAACATCACCACACTCAAAAGTAAGTGTTTTTTTAATCCCCCCTACACTGAAATCATTTTGCTTTCATTATTTTTATACATAATTCTTTCAGAATGTTTGGCACTCGATAAGAATTACCGTGACGTCGGACATGGCGAAACTATGAGTGTTCCTTGTTTGACTACGGAACCCTAAAAATGTCTAATTTTTCGAACTGGTAGTTCTTTTCAAAAAGTTATATTTAGTATTTGGCATAAATCACCCGACAATTTGGTAACATACCTATTCAGGCAATACCTCTTATATTTATAAAAGACAACATAAATTGTCGAATGAATTGTTTCCTACAAGCATTGTGGTATTTTATATAAGTACCGAACAACCTTAAATGACATTATTCCGAGCCGCTCCCGCCTAATGCTTTTCAATAAACGACCTGCAATCAATCACTATCACCTACAGCCAAAGGAAAATCTTTACAAATTCAACCTTTAGAATAGGTATTTTCGTCCTTTTTTAGATTGGTAGGTGCTTGGATATCGAACCGGTACAAAATTGTAGACACTATAGACTTTTCTATTGGGTTCAAAACCTCCGTATCGTCGTCTACACAAATCACCGAAGCCTAACACATTTTTTGGAGCGAAATTATTTGCTTTATTCCCGTCGTCATATGCGATGTGAAAGGGATATGAAAATGGTAGTGCCTCCGCCTCGACTGCTCCGGTACCTCAACTGGATTGCGCCATCCAGGGTTAAATTCTACAGTCAAAACTATAGAGGATCTGACAGAATACGTAGTTAAATTTAACCAAAGCTGTGCCCAAATAGGTAATTTGTGACCATGACCAAACCCGTGTCCATGGTTGCTGTAAACATCCGAATCGTCGGGAAGTAAAAACATAAAATAAACCATAAAAATATGTCAAATTAGTTTTATTTCAATAGGTAATTTGTTCTGAACATTGGCATAAATTGAGATAGATTTGCAGGTGACAAATACTGACTATTTACAACATTTTTCATTTATGTACAACAATTTCATTTTACTTTGAGGATCTCACCCGAAAAATATTTTTCCAACATTATCATAGATTGTTGATAAGTAAAACATTAATGTTTTACAGGCTGTCTGGTAAATAAACGATCATTGATCGACAACACAACGTGCTCGAGTACGAGACACTGCGGGGGGTGATAGATTCGATCAACATCATGTCATTAAGAATAGGTTATTGCTCTCCATAGAGGTGTTGATTAAATAAAATTCAAGCTTAGTAAAGAAATAATTATTTTGCATCTCTTGTGGCGACTTAAAAATGCAACCTTTGAAGTACTCTAATAGGCTGACGTTAATTTTTAATGAAATTGGTTGTAGTTTATGTAAATTAATGTCTGAGAATCTTGGTCGAGGTTGGTGGATTCTCGGAATAGAAATGGGTCTTGCTGGGACCAAGGCAACTTTAGAGCAATTACTGAGTTTTCTTGTTTTGAATTCAAAATATTCTATTTATCCTTTAAGCCCCGTTGACTAAGCTAAATGTTTGTGCTTGGTGTGCGCATCCTCGCGGGCAGCGCTCGACCGAGGGAGACACACGTGCTGTCTCGCTTGAACGCTGCCTCGCGTCCGAGCGCTGCCTCGCGTGCGAGCGCTGCCTCATCTCAGCGCATGAGAGTCGGGCCACGCGCAGCATGTTCCAATACGTCTCACGCAATTATAGAGTTTGGACTCAACTAATGGTCAGGGCTGGGAATCGAACTCTACACATTTCGTTCGACAGTCTATGCCTTTGACTGCTGAGCTTTTATAAATTCGTTCCTTAGATACAAATCTATCATCAGACATTAGTTAGGTAGGTTTGTAAGTACAGTTACATTACTACCTACTGATATTTTTTAAATTTAACCCTGACTTATCTCCCTCGCATTGATGGGAGGCTCGTGACCAGCCTTGGGACATTAAAAGGGCCGGTATTAACCCTGAATTGCCGTCATTAAAAGGTACGCCGCTTAGATTTTTTCTCATTAATTTTTGATATTAATAATATCAAACGTCACGAGGATAGCATCTGTCAAATCATTACAGCAATGACTCTCTTTATCGTCTAATACTCGGCCTTTATGGGAACTGCGACTATGATTTTGACGTTAGGGACCAGTCTTTATAGCCTCTTATCGTAACTGTTAAAGTATCAATAGCAATAAAGACCGCAAACCCGTATTGCGTGGGCTATGACCCGTATCCTCGCGTATATAGGAGAGGCCTTTACCTAATAGTGGGACGTTCATAGGGCAAATTATTATTTTATTTTTAATTAGTCTACGCCTACAACCCACCTTCAAAAGCCAAAATATACCTAGATATAAATTATATGATAACTGACTCATAAAGAACTACCCGTTACTGTAAATTGATTGATAATTAGCCCTTTTTAATCTCCTCTCTTTTTGCTATCCACTATGCTGGCCGAAGGCGGGTTGGTGGACTTCACACGTCTTTCTAGGAGCTCTCTCAAACATGCAGGTTATATCACGATGGTTTCTCTTCACCGTTTAGCAAGTGATAATCGTCGTTGAAATTGAAATTAGCATATGCGATCTAGAAACCCCAGAGTTTCGAACTGCGACTCTAGTTACCAAGGCGAGCGTTCTACCAACATGGCCCTCATTAATTTTGACTGCCAGACCGACCCGTCACTATGAAACCCATGAAGTTGGTCGTAGGTACCACATAATAAAAATATTTTAGTGACCCGAGCTTCGTAGGTATGAAGTTCGGGTACCTTATTCTACCAGACCAAGCCATCATCGTGGTAATAATAATTCCAGCCCTTTTTTAATGTCCCACTGCTGGGCACGGGCCACCCCTCAATGCGAGCGGGATAAGGCCATAGTTCACCATGCTGGCCCAGTGCGGGTTGGCGGACTGCACACATCTTTCGAAGGGGTTCTCTCAGAAATGCAGGTTTGCTCACGATGTTTTCCTTCACCGTTGTCGTCGTGGTAAAGGATTGTTAAAATTTAACAATACACCCTGATCAAATTGACTTACGTCAAAATCCATTATATATACAATAAAACGCTCGTTTGATTTGAAGGCTTCCGTGCCCTCGATTGAGCCTCCAATGTAAATAACTCGAACACACATCAAATAAACAAGATTAATCATTTTGTGTACGGGTACGCGCGATTGACGTGTCTATCTGATGTGTTTGTTGATACAATGTGATGTACTCATCAGAATGTGTTGTGCATTATTATCGCAGGGCTATATTCTGATTTTCTTTAGATTGTTTTTTGTGTACCCACGCGCATTGTGCTTGTGGATATGTTTTGATTATTTTTCCGATATTTTTTATTACGACCTGCCCTTAATTCTGAAGAAGTGTAGTAAATGTATTTCTCGCTATTTGTCTGGCAGTCATACTCCCTAAAAAAAATTTGGGTTGCGGGCTTTTGGTTTCTACCTCCGGTTTTCGGTGCGTCACATTCATCAATCGTGTTCATCACATCACGTTATAACCCCCAAAATGATGTAAGGTTTTCATCGATTAACAATGGCATTAACAAGAAATTTTAACCACCTTTGGTTCAAAAGAAAAGTTTTATGCTATAGCATTGTAAATTGATGAAAACTGTTATAAATTTAGGAGAGGAACATACCTAGGTATGACGACGGAGTAGTTGGTAGGTGCATTATCTATTTACATTACTTTAAGCACCAGACATTCAATTATTCAGTCCTGTAACTGTTATGCGAACACTTTTGAATGCATAAGTAAAAGATAATAAATAAAAGCTATATTTCCATGAAAAATGGATACTGTGTTGAAAAAGGTGTCTGCGGGTTATAAAGATGTTGCTTTAGCGCGCATTTTCAGTCTCAACGATCCCAGAGGCGATTTTATTCTTGAAAAGGGTTCGCCCACTTAGGTATAGGTGAGTAGAGTACATCAATACTGAGATACGCTAAGTTGCCATCAGTGATTTCTAAATACCAATTGCAGTGACTATAGGTTAGCCAAGAACAGGTTCAATTCCTGTCCAGAGCAATTATAAAAAAAAAAACTAATGTTGCAGTTCTTATTTTTATCAACATCGGTCTCGGAGAGTCCTTTAAGCATTTTTTGATATTCCCTTTAGTTTCGGATTTGGCCATCTACCTCGTACACTTGACTAACTTACTCTGTATATATCGGGCAACCCAGCATGACTCCTCTATTTTCATAGCAAGTAGTAGCGTGAGCATTTCACGGACTTGATAGTTTATATTTTTAATCTACGGTTGTAAGTACCTACCTACCTATACGGTGACGCAGGTGTAAAACATAGCATATAAAAAAACACATTTAGGATTACCGATTCCACGGATCCTTTTAAAACATTCTCCGAATACCTAGACCTACTAGGAGAATATTCTGTAAGATATTAATTTGTAGCTTGACAAATTAAAATTTTGGTATAAGTGACTAACGTTCTAAAAGGCATCAGGTATACCTACCTAATGCAATAGGAAACTATAAAAGAAAACGCGACAGAGTATCGGGTAAAAGGAAACCTATTTACAAGTCTTGACCATAAGTCAATTTAGTCTTATAATGTTCCCTACACTTCAATTTCTGTTGCAAAATTCAATTATTTTATTGAAAACAGCTCCGACCGCCAATGTCTCTTATCGGTCATCAGTAAATTGCGACAGACTTACATAAAACCTCAGATTAACTTGAAGGGCGGCCAGAATTCGTAGAGATACAAGCATACGAAGGCACTTCTTTATATATAGTAGAGCTCTAGCTATTTAACATCAAGGTTATTTGGAAGATAAGCACTATCTGAAAGGGATTTGCATTTTAAATTAGGTTCGCTGTTACGCAAAATTAATGGGTTAGAAGTGTAAATTTTGGGTAAATAAACAATGGACACTGTATAACGTACAACTACTGAGCACGGAGTTAACGTTTTTATGCGGATATTTTTAACTTTTAACATAAGTAATCTACAACCATAATATGGTCTATGTTTGCGACCTTTCCCAATTATAAATCAAACAAGTTGATTGATAATTGATTGAAAAAGCTAACAAAACCTCCTTAAAGGTGTCAGTAGAGAATCTGTCTGTCTGTTTTTTTAGATTCGTACCGATATCCATGAGGATATCGGTACGAATCTAAAAAAACATTCGCCTCGGTCTTACTTAACCTCTAAATGAGATCTTCTTTAGGCGCTATATTTTGGCGTATTTATAAAAATAATAATAGGTATATAATCTGGCGACACCGCTGTCCCGTAGCCGCCGGACTCATTAAACATGGTGGTAAGGCCGTAGGCAGGCGGGGAGTTTGGTGGGTCAACCCTCCCACCCGAACTCAAATACCCTAGAAACCCCACGATTTTATTCAAAGGTACTCATCATCTCTGGTCCATAGCCTGACTCCCTTCTCCAAAAGTTTAATTTCTGACTACGGCCTTGCGGGTGGTTGCGGGTTCGATTTCTGCCAGGGCAATTTTCACTGGTCTATCTATCAGCCGATAGACGTCCACAGCTGGACATGAACCTCCCCCAACGACTTCCACACATCACGGTCCTCCGCCACTCGCATCCACCGGCTTCCTGCGACGCGTGTGACTGGTCTATCATTTACTGGGATCGCCCGTATTTTCCGTTGTATGCTACAAACAATGGTCGCTTAGTTTAGGACAAAACAGTTGGTGTGATTGGTGATATTTAGTTACTTACTTATTGAGCTACCCCCTGTTTTATTTAAGATACAACATCAGTAGATCCTGCTCCCTTATAAATGTTTTAGTTACAGGCAATAGGACCGAGCATCCACCGTTATCAAGTAGCTATCCTGTAACTAGTTTCAAAATAAAACTCACTTTATCGGGTCAAAGCTCAATGTCTAAGTTGTAACTTGTGAAGGTCAGTTGGGTAGTTCGAACGCCTCGCCACAGTAAGTAATTACATAGATTTAAATCTAGCAGCCGAGGCGGGCGAAGGCGCCGTTCAATTTCCTCACGGGACAATCCTGACGCCGTTACGAAGAAAGTTTCAATATGCCTACTAAACTTGCGCGTAACAATGGTAAGATAAGTGTTATAGATTATACTTAGGTACGTTAGTGTACATAAATGAAAAAGAAGTGAAGGTGTTTGTTACCGTGACCGTCGTACCTGATACGCCATTGTTGGTACCTAGTTACATCATGTACATATATTGGTGACTAGCTGTTGCCCGCGACTTCGTCCGCGTGGTATTTAACAACGTCTCAACCGTTGGCAACAGCCTGCTCGCGTTCTGATCCCGCGGGACGCATTGCAGATTGTTGCTATCAAACTTTAAGCAGGCGCAGCGCTGCAACATTGGTTTTAATTTTTTTTCGAGAGATCCAATTTTTTTTTCTAAAATAAAAGTAGCCTAAGTTACTCCTTGTTACATCAGCTATCTGCCAGTGAAAATCCCGTCAAAATCGGTCCAGCCATTTCAGAGATTACCCGGAACAAACAGACAGACAGACAGACAGACAGACGGACAGACAGACAGACGGACAGACAGACAGACAGACAGACAGACAGACAAAAATTTTAAAAAATGTTGTTTCGGTATAGGTAACGTATATACATCCAAATGCACTTAGTAAAAAGCGGTTATTTTAATATTACAAACAGACACTCCAGTTTTATTTATATGTATAGATGTATAGACTAGCTGTTACCCACGACTTCGTCCGCATATACCATGCGGACGAAGATTAACAAAAAGCGGACGAAGTCGCGGGTAAGAGCTAGTCTAAAATAAAAGTAACCTAAGTTACTTCTTGTTACATCAGCTATCTGCCAGTGAAAGTCCCGTGAAAATAGGTCCAGCCATTTCAGAGATTACCCGGAACAAACAGACAGAC
Organism: Pheosia tremula; assembly: GCA_905333125.1. Taxonomy (NCBI): domain Eukaryota; kingdom Metazoa; phylum Arthropoda; class Insecta; order Lepidoptera; family Notodontidae; genus Pheosia; species Pheosia tremula. The sequence goes on along the minus strand of HG995404.1, from coordinate 2,617,743 downwards.
AGACAGACAAAAATTAAAAAAAAAAGTTTTGGTATATTCACCGTGTATACATCCAAATGCACGTAGTAAAAAGCGATTATTTTAATATTACAAACACACACTTCAATTTTATTTATTTGTATAGATTAAGGGAAATTTTAAGACACTTACAACCAAGGCTAATGTATCTAACTAATTTGTATTATGTAATAGAAGACCGTAAGAAAATAATAAACCTTTTAAGGCACCTAACAAACATAATATAAATTCTTCTAGGTTTGTAACGTCGACATAAAGTCTGATTGATTTCAGCCAACCCTGAAAACACTCACAAGTCACTTTCTAAAACCAAATTCAAGTTTATCTATCTATCTATCAGCCGATATGCACGTCCACTGCAGGACATAGATTCGTGGTCGCCATTCTAGAACCTTCCTGCCCCAACGGCCATCGGTTCTGCGAGCTATGTGCCCTGCCCACTGCCACTTCAACTTGGCAATTCTTTGAGCTAAATTAATATATAGCTTTTAAATTCAAGTTTACTTCGGCAAATTCATTTTAACCCGCCCATTTATTCTAAGTGAACATAACATCTCGTAAGACAGTATTTTTGCTAGCTAAGATCGCGCCCTGTTAGCAGTCTCGTCTGCCGCGCTCCACGGCACTGGAAAATTTCAATAACCTAATATTTCACGTCGGGGGAGCACCCAACTTTTGCATACACTGTTATTGGTCCATTTTTTACGCATTTTCTCCAGTCCGGAGAAGAGGCTAATCCATCACAGTCGAAGGCAGCGAATATCATTAGCATAATGAATTTGTGGCATAAGCGAGACGATTCGATTATTATCGTTTTAAAGCGAATTTTAATGGAGTATTAAACCCTCTTTACAATTAAGAAAGGTTTACTTAATAACTCTTCAGTCTGTAATTCGAAATTAATAATGATACAAGTTCGGGCACGGGCCTCTCCTCAATGCGAGGGGGATTAGGCCATAGTCCACTATGCTGGCCCAGTGCAGGTTAGAAGACTTCACACGTCTTTCGAGGGGTTCTCTCAGATATCCAGGTTTCCACGCGTTGTTCCTTCACCGTTTAGCAAGTGATAATCGTGGTTGAAAATGAGATTCGCACATGAAATACAGAAATCCCAGAGGTACGATCCGGGGTTTGAACCAAGTCACCAAGGCAAGCGTTCTACCAACATGGCTATCACTGCTTAGCCAAGTTAGTAAGCAGTGCTTAAATTCTAAATTAAATTACGTTTAATTTCCATTGTCCTCGAGAGATACCTATATTTGAAAGGTTGGATGAGGTACAATAGTAACATTAGATCTAATGAGATCTAGACTCTACTTAGTCTAGACAAATCAGGATTAATTTCTGTTTACGTATCGGTAGGTATTATGATACTTACAGGTATATGTAGAAAGTAATTAACTATATTGAGTTTATACGACTGTTGAAATTAGTAAAGTAATATCCTGGCGTTTACCGCGGGCGCTCTACTTATCTACCTAATAAAAATATGGAATATTATCAAGTTATGGAACTCATGTCTTATAGCTAGGATTCCTACAAGTTAGTACAGGTACGCTGCTACGCAGTCAACGTTTGACAACATTGAACAAAGCCTACAATTTTATTAAGGGTGAAAATGATTACTATGCTATCTTTATAAGTAAAAAAATAGACACGTCTTCTACCCACATTTAAATGTTCCAGTCTTAGACATTAACTTAAAGAGGGAATGACAACGCTAAAACCGTTACAATCTTTGTCATGTGAAAAATATTAAAGTTATTGGCAAAATATAGGTCTGTGGAAAGTTTGGAAGTAAAGCGTACCCATACAATACTGGTCTCAAATACAAAACAGGGCCTTCCCAAGTTCCCACGGCATAGCGATTCAATAGAAAAACGTTAACCCCGCTGGGTGAAGCCGGCCTTCGCAGCACAAAGGTCAGTCCCGGAACGACGCTGTGGCATCCCTAATATTGCGCATATAAATATAATGTTTGCACAATGGTTTACTATATTTCATAAGGTTCCAACGTTTATGTTATGCTGACGTCAGAAATCAGAATCATTGTGTATCAGTGTGGCAATTTACTAGGCCCGCATTTTATTGGTTAGTAAAGTAACCAAGCGCACGCATTGTTAATGGTTGAGTTCTAACGTGTGGCAGTCAAACATTTCATATCTGCGAACTCTATCGACTAATAATACCAGCCCTTTGAATGTCCCACTGTTGGGCATGGGCCTCCCATCAATCGGCCCGGTGAGGGTTGGCGGAATTTACATGTATTTCGAGAGGTTCTCTCAGACATGCAGGTTTCCTCACGATTATTTCCTTCACCGTGTAGCAAGTGATAATCATGGTTGAAAATAAGATTCGCACATGAAATCCAGAAATCCCATAGGTGTAAGCCGAGATTTGAACCGTGATCCCCGTTACCGAGGCATGCATTCTACCAACTTGGCTATCACTGCTTCGTAAGCACCATGCATCCTGCATTGAATAATGACCAACAATACTACAGCAGGTATGAAAGGAGAAGGTAGCGGGAAATAGATCAAAAAGTAGTGCACTTCATATCTTTAGAAGAAACTTGTTACGAAGAAGGAAAATGTATATAGGCATTATTACTTATTATAAGAACGAAAGGCGACACGAACGCAAACGAATGATTCGTCGTAAATCACACTTCACAGCATCGCGTCGCTGAAGCGGACGCCGGAATAAAATATCGTTGCGCGTAAAATTTTCACAAGTCCATTCATCGATAATCATTTCGTTGGCAACTCACGACGTTCAGTTTTCATGAGAACAAATAGTCCACAGCTTAGTAGGTAGGCTCAAGAAATATGCCGTAGGAAAAATATCATTTGACAGCGACTTCGAACGCGTAACTATATTTTTTTCATTTGTAGCTGTAGTCATAGCCTAATTATACTTACCCATACAAATTGGTTAGGCATTATCATTATTACCTCCTCCTCCTACTCCTCCTCAAGTCGGTCGGCCACTGCTGAGCTTCGTGGTGCACCCTCGATCATGACCACCGACCGATGACCAGTGATGAGTGAGAATGAGTGATGAGTGTAGATGCAAAAGCGTGCAGGCCGCATCAGGAGATGGATCGTCGAAATTGGTACGAAATATCTGAGGATGAACACAGCAATAATGGAGTATTGAGACCTACTCTCCCAGTTTTGGGTGGCAATGCAATGCAAAGGAAGTACCGTCGCAGTATTATTGTAATAAATTTGAAGTGTGTCTTAAATAATAACTTCTCAAAGAATCTGAAAATATTGCAACTTCGAACTTTCGCTTTCCCGATAGATATTATTTTAGATGTTCCCCGTAAGCGATATCGTTTAACGTCGGGGCTAGGGTTACCATATTGTGACAGGTGCTTGCTATATTTGACAGGCATTTTAAGGGGCAGACAGGCGTGCGTCCGGCGCCGGTCTGAGCTGGTATTTTTGAATTTCATGGCCGCGCTCACCGAATTTTTAATGGTTGTTTCGTTCATCCCGGGATTTGCTTTCACTCTAACAATCAGAGGGTTAAAACATGTTTACATTATCAAATGAAACAATTATACTTTTGTCCCTAGTGTCATTATTTTTTACTACAGACAGTATTTTTTCTGAGCATCTTAGGCAACCTATACACGTATCCGTTCATCTATTAATGGTAACCCTACTCGTGGAGAGGTTTTTATGTAACATCTAAACTTTCCGTATCTCCTCAAAGATTCCAGACACGATCCGTTCGACGTAAAATCTCCTTAACCATACCTAATACCGCCAAATGTGCTTATTTTGAGGAACAACTAAGGCTATAAATGCACTTACGAATGCGGAAATTTATGTTCCTGTGTCAGCTACCTGAATGACATAAAATATATTGGATTTTACAATCAGTACGTAAGTGCTAAGTGGCAGGCTAATATAAAGTGTAACAAAAGTAGTGTAAAATATTTTACTAGCGCTAACAGTAGGTTATAAAGATAAATAAATACTAATTATTAGACATTAAAAAATTACACCATGTCTGAACGCATGGTCAAACGCTACTGGGTCATCTTCTTTAAGAATATCAAACTTAATTTCCACAGTTATTTTATACATCAACGTGATCTTAATAACTCACTGGTTCATCCGTTAAAATATTTTACACTATTTTCGTTATACCTTATTTACGCTATTACTCGTAAAAAGCTGAAATTGGGCTGCATCTGCACATTATTTAAGAAGAAAATTAAATTAGGACATCCAAAACATGTTTATAGTTATTATCTGTGGGTCTGTTAGTCTATTTGCTTGAGAATTTCGGAGAAATTAGACTGGTCCAATTTCATATTTTAAGATTCTATGAATTTATTTTGAGGAATGAGTTGCTGGGGAGATGTTGATGAAAATCTTCGAATTCAAAGGGGTTGTTAGTATTCGGCGCACGCGGGCACCTCCCCGTGCGTCTGTCCGTACGCTACGTGCCCCTGTACTTGCCGTACCTACTATTCGTACATAGCCGGGTCCAGACCTGACTGCTCACCCTCACGAGTGCTGACAGCGAGGCTAATGACGGATGACAGTGCTCGTTTGAGGCACTTCTTGATATCATCATGTCACATCCATTATTTTATTTATAATGTGTTATTGCTATTCATTACGTGGCATTGGCAAAATACCCGCTAAGTTGTGGGTGAGGCCATATTCATATCCATTTTATTTCATCGCATCTCATTTCGTGAAGAAAGAAGAAGAAGAGGTATTTCTTGTTTATTTAAAAAGAATGTCGAATAGTTTTTTTTCTATCAAAAATTCCATTAGTTCGTCACGTTCGAAATTCGAAAAACTCAATATGTGACCTGGCCGCGTGTATTATCAGTAAAAACTCAATATGTGACCTGGCCGCGTGTATTATCAGTAAAAACTCAATATGAGACCTGGCCGCGTGTATTATCAGTAAAAACTCAATATGTGACCTGGCCGCGTGTATTATCAGTAAAAACTCAATATGAGACCTGGCCGCGTGTATTATCAGTAAAAACTCAATATGTGACCTGGTCGCGTGTATTATCAGTAAAAACTCAATATGAGACCTGGCCGCGTGTATTATCAGTAAAAACTCAATATGTGACCTGGCCGCGTGTATTATCAGTAAAAACTCAATATGAGACCTGGCCGCGTGTATTATCAGTAAAAACTCAATATGTGACCTGGCCGCGTGTATTATCAGTAAAAACTCAATATGAGACCTGGCCGCGTGTATTATCAGTAAAAACTCAATATGTGACCTGGCCGCGTGTATTATCAGTAAAAACTCAATATGAGACCTGGCCGCGTGTATTATCAGTAAAAATTCGAGGGACACTCCTAATGGAATAAGGGTGGATGCATTAAAAAATACTTTGTACAATGGCGGGGGATTGTTCATAAATCACATGGGTAGGTGGCGCTTCCCGGTCGGGGCTGCCTAGCGACGGTGTCAACACCATTTTAATATATTCGTCGCCGTGTTTAAACTTCTGCTATGTAACCGAATTGTTGTTACCGATTATGAAAATGTTAGATGATAAAAAGAGAACACAGAAGTAGATAAATCGGCCTGATTAGCGCAGTTGGTAGTGACCCTGCTTTCTGTCTTTCTGTGCCGAGGGTTCGAATCCCGGTAGGGAGAAACTTTTTGTATTTAGCACAAATATATGTACCCTAGTGATGGGCGTTTAATATCTATTTAAATTATTATATACTCGAATCTATTGTACGGCGTACCTACCCAAAATACAAGCGTTGCTTAGTTTGGGACCATATAGATAGAGTTTTCGTCTGGCAATATATTTTATTATTTTCAGTAGGAAGGTACGTTACTTTAAAGCTCTTCTTAGCCATTGGGCTGTATTTTGTAGGTTTATGGCAATTACAACGACATTTTAACCGACCTAAGCAGTTCCTAGCAAATTCTACACATTTCAAAGAAACCCGAGTTCCTTAAAACCAACAATTAAATATTTGTTTATGTATTTAATATCCCTATTAGACATACAATTCTTTAATCGCCCATATTAATGGGCCATTCATAGGTGAGTATTCCGCAATAAAAACTTTTTGAGGTATAGAGGAATATCTATACAATAACTCCTGACAACTATGCGAGAGCCAACGAAAAGTAGGCTACTTTTTATATTAAACAAGCTGTCCCGGCAAACGTTGTTTTGCTATATCACATAAATTGAGATATAAACTATCTTTCAAGTTGGCTAAAACTGCACACAGTGTGCAAAATTTTATTAAAATTGGTTTAGTAGTTTAGGAGTCCATAGCGGACAAACACCGTGACACGTAATTTATATATATTAAGATAATATGTATACTAGGAACTCTCAAGATCTTTCTCTAGGATCAATTTAATAGATAAACCGAGATTACAGGAAAATTACAGGTACCTTCTAGGCAAGTATGCTACATCATAGATCTCATCGTCACTTACCATCATGTGAGATCGAGATCAAATACTTGCCTATATTTAAAAAAAAAAAAAAAGTAGTAGAGTTGCGATAAAAAGCTAAGTAAGAGTTTTGCAAGCAAACGTCCATACATAAATGTTTGTATCCATCCGTGGCACGAGCGCTATATTTTGTTATAGTATTCCTAACGTGCTCGATAGCGTTAATGGAATAGTAGAGCGTTTATTGAAGCGTAAACCGACCAAACCATTTGGGAATTTATTAGAATAATTTTCATAAAACTCTTGTTGATGGTGGTGATTCAAATTCAGTGCTGAGTAACTAGCATATTCCAACTGATGTCTCTATTAATAAGGTGAGGATAAATCATTTAATAGTTGTATGAAACAGTTTTTATACTGAACCTACAAAAATGTATGAGTTGTGTTGAGAATGTTCACTTATTTTTTGTTGTATAAAATTATGTAGGTGGTAGGTATACCTATTACACAATTTACAATGGCTTGCTTAAAAGCGATACATTAAACTGATACATCCAGAGGATTTGCTTAACGCGACGTTGGATTTTCTCTCGCTTCGAAATTGACTAGTAAAATCACAGAGATTATTAATTTTCATATAAATTAAAATCGTACCGAGTCCACAATATTGCTATAATAAATATTAAATGGAGCTAAACAGAATGTGCATTTTCATATTTCCGTTCCGAGATCGCAAGTATTAATTTTGCGAGAGCTCACATCTCAGGGAACCGCTTTTTACGAGTCGTAACATAACACTTGAAACATTTACCAGACGGTAAAGATTTATGTATAATAACCCGCTGCGAGCTGTTACCCGCGACTTCGTCCGCGCGGTATTTAAATAAAAAGTTTTTCTAAAATAAAGCCTAAGTTACTCCTTGTTACATCAGCTATCTGCCAGTGAAAGTCTCGTCAAAATCGGTCCAGCCATTTCAGAGATTAGCCGAAACAAACAGACAAACAAACATTATAAAAAAATGTTTTGGTATATGTACCGTGTATACATCCAAATGCACTTAGTAAAAAGAGGTTATTTTAATATTACAAACAGACACTTTAATTTTATTTATTTGTATAGATGTATAGATTACACTTCATATCTTATTTCGAAGCATTTTCGGGTTAATGGACGAGTGGAGACTAACGATTTTTATTATCATGAAAAGTAAATCCTAACTGTGAACTTTGAATTTCTAATTCATTGTCTTTTGTGCTATCTATAGTTTTAAATTCGCTATTAATTAAAGTTCTTGTTCAACTTCTGTTATAAATGATTCAAAAGATTCCAAAGTTGAAAACGATTCTTAGACTTGTTATTCGAATCTTTGGTCTAATTTTTAATAGGCACCTACCTGGTGATAATGATTAATTTATGCCTCAACTCCTAGCGATTTTCAGTAACATCAACTGCTTTTGGAGTAGACCGTAGTTTTGAAAGCTGAATATACTGTTCAGCTATTTTATTGCTCCCCCAAGGCTAACATATCCAATGTTTACTGCAGTAAACGCACTTAAATTATTCATAATAAATATTTTTTTACTATCCACCATCCATAGCAATATTGAAATTTTTAACTCAACAAATTACAAACCATGAATGTGTTGTTTATTTTGGAGTATATCTTAGTTTTGAAAGCCGAATATACTGTTCAGCTATTTTATTGCTCTACAAAGGCTAACGTATTAAATTTTTGCTGCACTAAACGCACTTAAATTATTTATAATAAATATTGTTTATACCCATGGCAACATTGACATTTGTAGCCATAAGTGTGTTGTAAGAATTCATTCGTGTACCAGCTTAGTTATCAATGCATGAATGGCGAACTCGCGGAACTTAATGTTCTGACATTTAAAGCTCGATTTATGTGGTGAGATAAGAATGTAATGTCTGTGCGTGCGTCATCGTAGGGCAGGTGTCCATAGCTATTTACCGCCCTACTTACTCAAGTGGCGTACGCCGTGGGGGCGTAGCTCCATGCTTATAGATCGCAGGACCCGACCAGTGAGTACTGAAGTGCCGGGCCGCGCGGTCGCCTCGCACCGAATCCTCCCAATCACAAAACGAGACGCACATACTCGACACACCACGCCAGACAGGGACGCACAACAACGAGGTCCGTTCTCAACAGGTCGTTATTGTAACTCCAACTAAATGGTGATACCGTGCAATAATTCTTACTTCTGTTGTACTTTTATTAAATCGTTCGCTTAAAGTTTTATGAGTTTTGTGCTGTTATGAGGTTTCGGAGTTACTTTCCGAAATATTTTTTTTATGATTATTTGAATTTATTGTTTATTATTGTTGGATAAGTTTTGGCTTGATGTGTTGTTACGAGATAACGCAAAGTTTTGGAGTTTATCTGAATATTACTGCAACCGAATGCCACTAATAAAAGGATTTATAACTTCACTGCGCCATTTGAGTTATAAAAACATGGCATAATTGACCTTATGTAGAACGAATATCTCTGGTGGAACATTAGATGGGTCGTAGAGAACATTAAGGTTAATCCTGACACAAACGCCGCCCACCTGATGATATGTGGTCAGTGTCGTCCATTTATATCAATCAAGACTCGGGCTGTGTGCCTATTCAACATGGTAGCCCGTAAACAATGTTTTGGACTATCAGGGTTATTACGTGACTGATAGTCACGTAATAATGGAAACTAAATTGCGATTTATTTACGGAATTATGACGTCATTACGGATATCTTCGGAGAAATTAAATGAATGTTTGTCTTTCAATTCGTTCGGTCTTTTACGGGTAAGGACTGAATTAGGTAGCCCAAAAAAATAAATCGCAGGGATTTCTAGTTCAATGTAATAAAGGCCTCGAAGTGTACATTATTTCTCCACGATTTACATTCAGATAATGTCCATTTTTCTTAACGTCTTGCCGCTTCGTTGCTGTTTGCGGCATATTTCTAATAGAAGCTAATTTAGAAATAAATTGCTATGTATTTGACCTATTTAATAGGCGGCCTGTATCGAGAAGAAATTTATATGTAGGCACGGAAATATCTAGATGCGGCGCACGTACAAGATAGAGTTGTGATTGCGAATAAAAATAATCCTGTAGAGTCGTTTTATACTACTTATTTAATAGTTTTTTTTATTGACGATTTTTATTAAGTTAGTAAGAAAGTCAAGTTTATTAATTTTTTTATTTTATCTGTCAGTATAATTATATTAATTCCAAGGATCTCAATACTCATTATATTAAATCAGCTGTCGCTATGCGGCTAAGACTTATTTATTACATAGCGAAAAGTATTATTCGCCTGTTCACTATTAGTGACAAAGCAAGAATGTAATAGTTTCATAACTAATTCCGAGCTTAACCTGCTAATTGACTCAATTATGAAGTTTTGTAGGCAACAAATTGTTTAAATAAACTTTTATTCCAAATGCTACGATATTAATTTTACTAGTTTTTTAGTTTCAAGTCAAGGCTCTCTGACATCGTTAATTATCTACTCGAAGCTTTATAAACATGTGTTAATGTCTATGTATGTCGTTATACTTAAATGAAATGAGAAATATATATATTATAAACAAATTATCATAATAATATACTTTTACGTAATAACTACGAATGCTGCTACGGATTGCTACGAATGTCTATGCGCTACGAAGTTAACACCTTCGTAGCAATTGTAGCTATCCATTCAATAAAGGCGATACAGCTATTAGTGACAGCTCCGGGCGGGGCGTGCAAGCTTTTTATTAGAACAAGTGCGGCATACGTGGCGAATGGAACTAATTTCGCTCGGTGTTTTTAGAGAATGTTTATAGCATCGTAAATAGGAGTACTCGGTATTGGGATGTACTATAAAAACTAGCTTTTTAATAGTTTATGCTCGTTTTAGGATTTGTATAAACATCAAAGCTGTGCGAAATAGACGGTGGGTAAATCAGATGATCTCATTCCGAATTATATATTATTTTATCATCCAATCGTGCTCAAATAAATAAAAGCTACATTACAGCACTTAGTGGAGTATAGTTTAATTCAAATTTTTCTACCTATACCGAGAGACTTGGGGCGGGAACTAAATATAGCTTTTAACCATCCAACCAATCATTTGCCTAACAATTTACGCGCACTCAAGCAGCACAACAATAAAATAATAGAGGCTGAAAGTTCACTCAATTCTTTTACTATGCTATATAAGGGCCATTCAAAATAAGTACCTGCGTACAGGGAAAATATGATTACACTTTGCGAGGTTGTTTCTGTGCCTAAGCGCACTCAACACACACGTCACGTAGGTTTTTTACTGAAATGTCACGTACTTAGCTTCGGTAGTCACATTTTTAACGATTTTTTGCAATGTGCGGTTATCTTGTGTTACCCTCGCAAAGTAAATGCTTGTACTAAATGGAGGCCTTGGTGACTCGGGACTTCAAAATGTCAATCTAATGTTTGTTGAACCAACGTATCGAAACATTTATATAGAAAACTACGTCAACGTATCATTTGGCAAAATGCATTTTAGCTGCAATCCCTTTCACAAATTATTCATTGTGAAGTTCACAAACTGGACGCTGTACTGTGTTGAGAAAAAAATAATATTTCGTGCATCATAAATTAATCTATGTTCAAACCACATCCAATGTATATTTAGATAAAAAAAAAAACAATATACAAAAATCCTTGTCCCAAAAAAATAAAACACCATTTCAACAGTTTACGTGTACTTGTTGAATACGTTAAACAAACAGAGGCAACGTATGTTAAATATATTCATGTTTGCCCGCGTCTCAGCGGTGTGTAGGCACTGGAAACTTGTACGGTGCACAGATTAAAAAGAGGCCGATGCCGCTTAGATGTTGTCTGTGCCAATATTAAAAAGTTAGTCGGATGGCTTGACTCTCGGAGATGGGAAGTAAGTAATTGGATCTCGAATTGACTTGCAAGATAGTGATCTCTTCTTTGTAGTTCAGGATTTGTCGGAGAGCATACTACACAAAGTATATGCGGTAATTTCAAGTTCATTTATTATTTTCTGGTAAATATACTTATTTTTTTGGCTTTTCAAGGCCTATTGAAAAAAATCTACGCCATGAATTTTTATTTTAATAAATTCTAATTCAGCTGTCAAACAGTGTAGGTTATATTGGATTTATCTATACATATAAATAAAATTGGAGTGTCTGTTTGTAACATTAAAATAACCGCTTTTTACTAAGTGCATTTGGATGTATACACGTTACCTATACCGAAACAACATTTTTTACAATTTTTGTCTGTCTGTCTGTCTGTCTGTCTGTCCGTCTGTCTGTCTGTCTGTCTGTCTGTCTGTCTGTCTGTTTGTTCCGGGTAATCTCTGAAATGGCTGGACCGATTTTGACGGGAATTTCACTGGCAGATAGCTGATGTAACAAGGAGTAACTTAGGCTACTTTTATTTTAGAAAAAAAAATTGGATCTCTCGAAAAAAAATTAAAACCAATGTTGCAGCGCTGCGCCTGCTTAAAGTTTGATAGCAACAATCTGCAATGCGTCCCGCGGGATCAGAACGCGAGCAGGCTGTTGCCAACGGTTGAGACGTTGTTAAATACCACGCGGACGAAGTCGCGGGCAACAGCTAGTTAATAAATAAAATTCAGGATACTTTCAACCTACCTAATAAAAGGTTTCGTTACCTTCAAAGTTTAAATCAAACTTTTAACTCTTGTTGTAGATAAGCTTAAAAGTCGAATTAGGGTTTTCAGCAACTACAAATTAGATAGAGAGCAACAATCGAAATTAATTATCCAGGGTTGCCTCCAATGACCTCACGTTCACAACGCACCCTTCCATAATATAAATGAACAGCCCAATTTATTTACGAAACAAAACACGAATAAATTAAAAGGCCATCCAAGATCTTGTTTCTTTTTTTGTGCCGCCTGGTGCCTGCTGGCTGCCTTTCATAAGGATAATGAGAATTCAGGTATTATTAAATAAAATACGTATTTAATCGTTTTGTTTCAGAAGCACTTATGTTTATTTCGTTTGTAAATAATTAATATGGCCCGACAATTAACTGTAACCAATATATGTATTATGTAATTAACACCCAGAACCATACACCACAATGGGTACCGTACAATAAAGTACTCAAACTGGAATCGAACCCGGTGCAGTGAGCGTGCAAACTGTGCTCAAATCACGAGACCAAGTCGTCGTCTTAACTATAACTATACTTAACGCTAAAGCGTTGAACAAATGGGGGAAGAGGAACACACCACTGAAAATTCTAAAAGCTAACTAGCTAAAGCTTTGGTTTACCTAGTAAAATAAAAAAATAAAATAAAATAATTAGAAGTACAATCAGCACGTCTGACAGTAACAGGCTTTGAATTCATGTTTTCTCATGCCAAATTTAACCCTTAATAGCCTAGAGTTTCAATTTTGATACCAATCTTTTAAACCGAATGTTTACATAACTATTAGTTTTTTTTATAGGTTGGCTGTACGTATTTTACTGTTGTATAATATTCGTTCCAATGAAATTAAAAAAAATTAAATGTTATTATTATTAAACACAGTAACATTAAACACAGTAATATTAAAAATAAATCACTTTCGTAAATCAGGCTACTAAGGGTTAATTATCTAGTTTAACGATGGGTATAGTTTTTTCGTATAGTCGTCGTGCAACAAGTTATCTAGTACCGACTAGGGATGGCAAAACTTGCCAATGGTTCAAGTGCTAGTAATTACTAAGCGTCACGTAATTATCTAGTGTGTCTAGTATTATATCGAGATTCTTCCAAATATATAATTACTATTAAAATTCTATCTATCTAAAAACAGCCGCATCTTTTTAATGTTGGATTGCTCTCATTATCTCGCCAAGTAGAGATGGCCGGCAAGAAAGGACGTGCGCCTATAAATAGGAAACTAAATCAAAATCAAGAGAAACGTAATCCCTTTAATCATTTTAAAAGTCGTAATAAAACTTTTATTTTGTGTCAATGCTTTGCCGTTAGCATACATGCGATTTTTTTATTATTATATTTCTTTGTCTAGTAGCCAACCCTAGTAACGACCTACATTCAAACACGCCCTTTCGATATAAAACGTCGCCTTAACTTTAGTTGGAGACGGTGACGTTTTATGACCTGAATAAGAGGGAGAAGGTCCAACGCTCATGAGGTTTAATTTGTGGGATGAGTTTGTGGTATTACCAATTTTAAGAACTAATGGCAGAATAATATGTATTCTTCATTTTCAAAACAACATGCACATTTATAATCTCACAGAGACTAGCCAACTGCACAAGTGTATGCACAAGCACTGGGCCCCAAGTCTGCTAACACAATCGATTCATAATCTAACAGCGACCGCATAGTAGCTGTCACTTTTGACAGATATTGTATGGGATATCTGTAAGTGATAGTTACTATGCGGTTGCAGTTTGATTATGAACCGATTGTATTAGCAGACTTGGGGCCCTGGTGCTCTCTCTATTCTCTTGCCCTCATAATCTGATGGGAGGACAATTCAATACGATCAGAGAGAGATCAGGCGCAGGACCGAGGGCTTTACGTCCTCTCCGATTATTAACAAATACACACAATCCACCACACTCATTTTGACATCTGAACTCTTAATTTCGACATAAATAATTAATTCTCAATTTTCTTGTTTAAGATGTAAGTTTTAACGGTGCTTTAAACTCGTCCAAGTTAGTTTGAAGTTAATTAGTAAAGTTACCTATATCAGTACAAAGTTGTCGGCAGGTGAAACCAACCAGTTCTTTAACGGCCGCATCAAAGTTGTACACAAACTTCACATTAATGTTTCCATTTTGAAAATACCTAAAGTTTATTGATCATCATTACTATGATGATAAAAAAAAATATAATATCCAGTCGGGAAAATGACAGCGCTCGCTCGAGGCATAGAACAGTGGCTCACCCGAGTACTGTCATATATTTAATTTTACTTTTCAGCGTCAGCGCGCGGGGCATGAACGTACGGAAGCCAACTTGAAGGTCTTACAAGTCGATGGTCTGGGCACAGCTATTAAGAAAATAAATACAACACTTGGGAACCACATAATGACTAGTATGTCATCCATTTATACTTCTTAAAATGTATTCTATACGTGGCAATGCTGCCAGCGTTTTGGGCACCCTCCCGGCCGATGGTGGTGGGGATTTGTTGAGTGCATTTTGAAATCAGCCTAATTTTAATTTTAATTCTTCCACGATTTGAATATATGTTTTTATACGCTATATATTCTGACTTTGGAAAACAAAAACAATAGAACCATGGAGTACTTGAATCGTACCCAGATCTTTCAGATCGGCAGTTCGTATTAGCTTGTGTGCATTACTAACCCAACGGGGTTTAGTAATGCAATATTTCGCCACAGGCATTGTTTCATCAAATATGTTATTATACATTCCATCCGTACATTACTCGTACGATACGTACATTTATCCCTCCAGCTTACGAGAATGCTTAATTAAGTTGCCTATACAGAAGTGCTATATACATGTAGCTAAAGCTTCGCGGCAAACGCGTGGAAAGTTAGCTCAAAACTTTTCCCAACAAATTTATAATTTAAATTTGCTCTCCACTATTCAAAATATAACGTTGTTTAGAAGCCGCTGTTTATTGCTTTATATCCTTTTTATTTAGGGTCCCAGCGTCCACGATTTAGTGAAAAAAATATCAAAAAGGCTAGTCCTGTGTGGTACATTCCATTCTGTTGTTACTCTGCCTTTGCTCTTGACTTTAAAGAATGTTTAAAACACAGCCAGATCGTAGTAACATACAACAAAATCTGACGTCTCTTTGATCTGCTACGTATTTATTGTCCCATAAGTGACTGAGTGATGAGTTGGTCTCCAAAACTTGTTGGCAATGGATTCTCGCAAAATTCCGATCAATTCTAATATCGAATGGTCGCATTTATGATAAATGTTTATGAAATCTGGCTCGTTTAATATGAAATTATGAAAATAATATAAGACCCTTGAAATTTCGAATGTAGGTCTATATTTTTCTCGGTCACTAAATGCTCGGTTTTGCGCACGCAGAGTCCCGGGACAAAAGTTCCTAATGTCATACAGGTACCAAAAATATTGGCTATACAAACATTTTATAGCACCACCTCAATCACCGAAGGGTGGTATATCCTTGATTGACGATTTGAACACAAATACTGTGACCTCCAACTTTGATTGCCGCTGGTCGAGATTTAACGAGCTTTGTTCCGATTAGGATATCGGTGCCATCCAGTCAGACATTAATAGGTATGTATTGTATAAACTTGAGGTCTGATATAGATTGAAACGACTCGTAGAGAAACTGAAATATGTACTTACGGTCAATCGTTTAATTCAACTCGAATAGACTTTGACATAGCGATCAATCGTTGATTCCAACTCGAATAGGCTGTGACATAGCGGTCAATCGTTGTATCCATTTCGAAAGGGCAGCCAGGTTTCAGCTCATTGCGTAGTATCACCTTTTCCAAATTACTCAGTGTCTGAAGACAAAGGAGAAACATAAACATTAATCAAAACCGCACAATTAATGATTTGATGTATATACACACACAATAATGAGTATACAAGAATCAAGGATCTCGCTGATTGATCCACCGACCTCAATCAGGAGCTTGTTCTACACGGTGCGTCATGCGTACCGAGTACTGAGCTATCCAATCTCCATGGATTCAACGATATCCCGGCTTATTATCGGGACAATGTTACTACGTAGATTAGTTAGTACGCGGGAGAAAGCCTTATGTAAACATTGTACGGTATTCTGTCGGTTATCATTTTATATTCTTCATATAGCTATTGATTTTGCCGTAGTGTTCGGCGCTCAATGGTCAAAGCGTGCTTATTTCTATCTTTTCTTTTAAGTAGAATCAATGGTGATCCCACAATGAAAACCCTGTTGGATCACTTTATATATTAGATACAACAACAGAGAGTTTTGTATTGTATGGATACTGAGATAAGATACAAATTTCACTGGTGGTAGGCTTCGGCCGTGGCTAGTCACCACCCACTGAACAAAGCCATGTCGCCAAGCGGCCTAGCCGTGTTCCGGCATGATGTTCGGTGTTGCCATTCATGGATGGCGGGTCAGATCAGTTGCGCTGCATGTGCCTAGTGAATGTAGCGTCTCTATCTACTGCCGCCTTCCTACCTAGGCAAGTATGCTCCATCGTAGATCTCATCGTCTCTTACCATCAGGTGAGATCGAGATCAAATACTTGCCTATAATGTAATAAAAAAAAAAAAAAAAAAAAAAAACTGAAACTACAAAAGCAACAAGTAACTTATATTGTGGCTAGATACTCAGTTAAACTGTGTAACACATTTAAAAATATAAACACAGCGGTATTAACACTCTTTTATACCCAACGCTCGCTTAAAAAGAATTCACATTTTTTTAAGTTTCAACAGTACATGATAATATAAAAAGCTCTCAGTTTCAACTCGGGCTATAATGCACAAAAGATAGTCTCGTTCAACGCCTTTAAAACTTAAAAAAAAACATTTCATCGGTATGTTGGCAACTTTAAAGCTTTGGCATTAAAGCTTCGTGAATTATTTTCTAGAATATAGCTAGATTGATGGCCAATATTGAGAATTTTAGATGCAATAAATGAACATGATACAAAAAATGAAAATGAAAACATTTATTCGACACAGGTATTAGGATGTAAGAAGATACTTAATTTAAAAAATATGAGCAAAAGAAAATAACGTATATAGAAAAGATTACACAGATATGTTTAGTGCTTTTGATCTATGCAATAATGCTTTTGAACTGTGTAAATTATAGACGGTTCTTGTTGAAGGTATATTCTGTTCCAAATATAATTCTCGAAATGTGAATTCGGTGTGTGTTCTTGGGGTGCGTGGGTGGTATCTACGTTTCGTGACGCGTGTACATACGTGTTTGAAATTGGAATATTGTATGATGTTACGGTCATAGGAAGCAGATGAAATATTTTTGTAGGAGTACTTTGGTAGCTATAAATAAATATTTTACTTTATTAAGTCATTCTTTTTTCAATGTTCTTTTGTGTAGACATGAGGATCGTTTGACATTCAATTAATCTGGGAATAAAAATGTTTAGATTTTTTTTTCTTTTTATCCAATTTTCAACTTGCACGTAAATGAAAATCTTTACAATGTAGCCCAAGAACCGAACTAACATTTTTATCTATCATGTTGCTGTCATTTACACCATACAAATTAGATTCATGTACTAGGCTCTCATAACCGGGTGGAATGTATACCAAAAAATAATCAGATGTAATACACAGCCGCGCCTCCCTGACTTTGTCGGTACAGATAGAACGCCACCTGTTACCCGCAGGTGTATCATTCCCAGCATCCGTCACTGTAATCTCTTAATGCATCTTACGCCTCAAGTTTCGTCTTTATCAAAACGCTACACTCTAACAAGGAAAGTTAGGAAGTGGACATTAGGAGAATCACTCGTATTTAATGAGAATTAATTATGAGATGTGTATCCACTCCGAATACAGAATAATGTAAGGACATCTATATATATATATATATATAAATATATATATATATATATATATCTCACTCACAATATATATATATATATATATATATATATATATATATATTGTGAGTGATTTTTATCTGTATATGTATTTTGTTCAATTGACATATTCTATTATTAACATTATAAATAGGAAATAGGTTTTGTTTCTAATAACTAGCTGTCTCGCCGAATTTCATACCGTCTCTGAATCAAATTTATTAAAAAAATATGTAACTTTATATTTTCCATGTTTTAATAGTTAGTCTGCTATTCGGGGCAGAGACAAATTAAAAAAATCAAAGCACATTAAAATCGGTCCAGTCATTCTTGAATTACAAATGTCTCTAACACGACTACGTTTTTACACTTCTATTTATATTATAAAAAAAGAAAAAAGTTATAAGTGGCCAAATCGTATTTTTCAATTAAAAATACCTTGAGGCTAAGTAGCTGATAGCTTTTGTTAATTTAAAAGGTCGAGTAACCCACCCATCTGTCCCACGCAGGTATATCAAGCAACTACATACTTGTGATGTTATAAGCACCTTATCTTATATATAAAATTCTCGTGTCACAATGTTAGTTACCATACTCCTCCGAAACGGCTTGACCGATTTTTATATGCATATTCACTAGGTCTGGAAATCGGCTACAATCTATTTTTCATACCCCTAAGTGATAAGGGTTGTCCACCCCGAACATTTTTTTTTATTTTTTTTTATAATGTGGCATTAAAAATACATACCATCCTAAATTTTCACCCTTCTACCACCAATCCCTATTTTTATAGTTTCATTCTGAGGCGGCACGAAGTTCGCCGGTACAGCTAGTTTAATATTTGTTTCTTTATTTCCAGATCCTAGAGAATCCTGAAGCCATGTGTTACTTCAGCATAATAGTGATAATATTCGACATTAGCGTAGTGTGAAGTGGTTGTGAATCGGTCGACATGCAGATGCGACGAAACGTGGACTTACTTCTACTGTCCACCCACTTGTCTGGAATTATCCTGGGTAAGTGATTTGTTCCGGACTTGCTTTGTATTACGACTGTTGGAAATTTCCACTGATTTCCTTTAAGCGTGTTTGTGTGAGTCTCAGTCAAACTAAATTACGAATATAATTGAATAAAGATTGAAAATTGAAATAAACGAATCTTACGGAGCTTTTCGCGTTTATTATATGTTTTATGCGTAATATGAGTTTTCTTTCAATGTGTGGTATTCGCGTAAATATATGAAATCAATAAAACATTGCGAGTTTATATTAGGATAAATCAATATTAAAAGTGACAAAATTATTGCCGATTCGGAGTTTAAACGTTACTGATTAAAGAATTACGAGAACCTGATTAGCTCAGTTGATAGTGACTCTGCTTTCTACGCTGAGGGTCCCGGGCTCGAAACCCGGGAGGGACAAACTTTGTGTGATGATCACGAATGTCTGTACCCGAGTCATGGATGCTTAGTATCTATATAAGTATTATATAATGGGTTCGACCCCAGTCCATTTTACGGTACCCATCATACAAGATTTAATTAGTATGGGAACATATAGTTGGTGTGTTCGTCTGGAGATATCATAAAATGAAAATATCGAATATAATAGATGTTAATATTAATCCCCAAACTTTCCCGCTTAAAAGTTTTATGTGTTTTTGTACGAGATAACATCGGTCGAAAGTTAATTTATGATTCAAATATTTAACAGAGCCCTAGTATATGGTATGAAATTAACATTACCGAAAGGTATAAATCATTCGTTTTTTACTATAAAAAAATCACTCCCTGTTCTGAGTGCACGGAAAAACGCTACTGGTTCGCCTTGCTTAAAAAAAAACAAACAACACGTACAAATTATTTTAAACATACATGAGGGCTGGCTCCTTCCTCGCTCAAAAATTAGTTTGATTATACATCGAGGAAATGCAGCCAGCATTCTTGCTACCATTCCACGCGGACAAGGTCTTTTTGATACATAGTTTGTTGTCATACCATTGTTTTCCTATTTAGTTTAACTGTAATTTGTAAGTTTTAATCAATAAATACGTACCTACTCTTTTAAACATCAAGATGATTGATATAACTTACTGATTCATCTGTTAAAATATTGTACACTATTTTTGTTATACCTTATATACCTCACAAAATCATTTTTACTGGTGGTAGGCTTCGGCCGTGGCTAGTCACCACCCACTGAACAAAGCCATGTCGCCAAGCGGCCTAGCCGTGTTCCGGCATGATGTTCGGTGTTGCCATTCATGGATGGCGGGTCAGATCAGTTGCGCGGCATGTGCCTAGTGAATGTAGCGTCTCGATCTACTGCCGCCTTCCTACCTAGGCAAGTATGCTCCATCGTAGATCTCATCGTCACTTACCATCAGGTGAGATCGAGATCAAATACTTGCCTATAATGTAATAAAAAAAAAAGAAAAAAAAACAAAAAGCTTGAGATCACTTCATCCTTGGAATATATATATGTACATACGTGATGTGTCTAGGTACTTATAGTTACATCGTTCGACCAACAATAGAGCATCAGCCAATGTGTTCACGTCTCCGCCGATCATGGAACTTCACACTCACGTACATTTGTCCATGAAAACTTTGTTCGGAAGGATCTACTAATAAAATTTATTCGTGTCTTGGAACTGTTAGCGACTTTTGTGTATTGATGGTGGTTCGGTTACCTAATCTTGTTTATGTGTTGTTTTAGTACGATCATTGAGATTAAAAGCTTATGCACGATAATTAATAAGTACCTATTATGGTATTGTAAATCGTGAAAACTTCACATAGGTGACGGTCTTAGATCATGGAGAATATATGAAAGGAGTGGAGGATGTACATAAAACCCCCCTTACGGAATGGGGAGTAATGTATTTTGCTTATTTATCATCGCTTAAATCTATTAAAAATATAAATTCAAAACATTTGAACGCCTATCGCTTAGAATCTTAGAAAACGATTTTTAAAGTTTGGAAAAATAAAACAAATAATATTGGCAACCCTAGAAGTACGCACGAACACTATTGGCAATTAACAATAAGATCTGTGCCCAAGTTTACAAGGGGCTTAATGCTAAAATATTTCGTCAGATTCAATAGGTTATGGTGTGCATTATTAATTTGCAGTTTGGTTTTCAAGAGATAGAGAGCTATAACGGCGTATTCATGATCAATGTGTATGTCTGAGAACTAGATAAGTATTACACTATGAAATAATACAAATTTTAAGGATTTGAACGCTTTATTACGCGCGGGAACGTAAAAACATAAAATAAACGCGATAAAATCCTGAAAAATATTTTTATTTATGAGTATTCGCGTAAATATAAGAAATCAATAAGTATTTTATTTTTATGATCATAATTGACTACTTAACAAACTGAAGTAATAAGGAAGTTTTTTCTAACATTACCGAGTTTGTTGTACCCTACATGCTCGCACTAAGAGATAAATCGCGTTTAATTAATCCCGAGTGTCATGGTCATTTGGCACATCTACGCGACGCTCCGAACTCGGGGATTTTACAAAAATCTCCGTGACAAGTATGTATGCGGAATGCAAATTCGAGTTTTGGTGGTCCTGTAAATGCGGTATGTAAATCAGTGACGTCATATTTTAGAGAAACGATAAAGCTTTTGCACACGCATCCTATATCCTTCTTTTCTTCTTCATTTATATTTTTTTATTGGGGTTGTACATCTGAGACTCATTTAGTTGAACTACCGGAAACCTACGAAAAAAAAAATTCACAATTTTAGTCTACAATCGTAAAGACTGCTCAGATTCTAGAATAAAAAAATAGATATTTGTTTCCCTACAATATTGTTAGTACAATTAGGTAGCACATTATAATGGTGTTACATAATACTGAGGAGACTGATACCTGAACTAAGGTCCCTCGGAACAGTGTTGTCAGATGTGATTTTCTATTTCTACCCAAATTTGAAATATTTTTTCTCCAAAATGATACAATTTGCTTGAGTTTTACCCAAAGGCAAAAAGTTGATAATATCGGTCAATTTTTCTTATTTTTTCCTTGAAATACTGTTCTAATTTCCAAACTGAAACAGCAGAATGACCTTTTTTTTTTTACGTTACGTATCCTCACTGCATGGGTATGACGGATATGACATAGCATAGAGATAAAAAGCAGAGTGAAAAGAATGAAAACTAAAAAGTACCCAAAATTCTCCATGGTATTTTTTTTTTCTCCAAAAGAATTTCATTTCTCCAAAATTTCTCCAGAGCCAAAATTTTTACCCAGAATTGCGAAAAAAATACCCAATCTGGCAACACTGCCTCGGAACCACAGCTTGTACGTAAACAAAAATCAAAACAAAAGCATACGTAAATGGCAGAAAGACAACCGGGACCGCCTGGTTAACGAGCCCTCCGAACCACGAAGTAAAATTTTTACAAATCGATCATTCATCTACAAAGATCAACCGATCAATCCACCTTTTCCATGTTAACTCTGCGTGTCGAGTCGTGAACCATTGAAAGGGGTAAAAGGTCATGTCACATTCTATTATGTACTACGATTGATACTTACTTGTTTTGCAGCATCAATGTTGGAAAGAAATGGCATTATTATCTTCTAATAAAATTCTTTTGAATCGTGCAATGAGTCTAACAATTCTATCATTTGATTTAAACAACATCCACCGTGTTGTCACTGCAATAACGTATAATATTTATCGTCTAATATAAATATCTTTACTAGTTAAAAATAGTAGCATTTCGATCTCTAGAACTGCATACCTATCTTATGCTCTGAATTACCAAGTGCATATTTTACAATATGCTGATAAACCCTAACTACCACTTATTAGGCTAACATTGTATGTGCCATCTGACAAATATGGCGTAGATATTTTTTTTTTTTTTTTTTTTTTTCCCTAATGGCCTTTTTCCATTGAGTCAGGCTGTAGATAAATTTGTATGAGTACATATTGATTTCTTATATTTACGCGAATAGGTACTACACATTGAAATAAATCTATTTTTTTTTTATTTTCAACTTCGGCAACGTAAAATCAAAATATAAACGCGATAAAATCCTACAATAAAAAAAGTATAGTTTTATTTCAATTGTATGAGTACATTTAGAAACAGGCTCTAAGTCTGCTTTTTTTAGTTAAATTACTAACTCCTGTATTTCTCAACCAAAATTAAATCATTTTTAAGGCACTTCAAAATTTCAATGTTCTTATTTCAATAAAAGAGAAAAGCCACTGAGAGTTTTAATTGTCTAGCATGGGGCTCAGGAAATGGAGTAGGTACCCATTTTAAACGTACTCATTGTACCAAAAGGCGTTCACTTTAATTATATTTTTTAAATTATGAACCCTTTAACTTTGGGACGTGCATTTTAACGCGCCGTGTTAATGATGCGGACATTTTTGTACGCCCCTCTAATGGCATTACGTTCGATGTTGTAGATTTTAAATAATGGGCACTTTGTTTATGGAAGTCGTTTAAAAATAAATTAAAACAAAATTTTCAGCCAGTTTTTTTTGTGTGGGTAGATACGTAGGAAGCGTGCTTCTCTATATTTTTTTTTATTTGAAGAAGATACTTATATAACATGTAGGGTGGTACACGGTACTGGTAGGACGATTCGATGATGTGTAGGTATGTCAATGTCCCGTATAATAGGATACAGTAACGAATTTGTACATTTAAGTAACTTGGTTAAAGAAAATTGTGTACCTACCTGGTGTATACAAGCATTTCGTTAGATAAGGTATGTGCCATGCTGACGTCAAGACAGGCTAAGCTTGGTATTCTAACGTCACTTGTACTAGGAGATAGTGAATCGGTAACAATCTATCTACGTATATACTATGAAAATATGAGGGTACCCCAGCACAAACTATGACACTAGGACGTCAAACAACTCAGTGGTCTCGTGACCATGGTTACTGTAAAGCAGCCGATACGCCGGGAACGTAAAAATATAAAATAAACGCGATAGAATCTGTAAAATAAGCTTTATTTCAATGTGTAGTATTCGCGTATATATAAGAAATTAATTTTTACTCTGTCTGTCTGTCTATCTGTTATTTTTATAGCAATCTTTATTTTTAAAGTACTATATCTAACACCAAACCATCAGTTTTAAATACAAAAAATAATTGAGTCAGCGTGCTCTACCAGTCCAAGTAACTATTTATTCATTCCAGCCGGGAGCGAACACAGAATAAATATTTTAAGTACGGTAAGCCCGATCTCTGTAGGCACCGATAACTGAGTATCTACCTACGGCGGGTCGCGTTCTTTATGCGATGTTTGCAGCCTTAATTAGATTCCCTAAATTACTTCAAATTCCCCAAATTTCCCGGAAAACACACAGGGAGGCACGTTTTTTAGGTTTATGTTGTTATGAATTTTAGTGATAAAGTTTAGTCTTTAATTTGGTTACTTTTATCCTATTCTGGACTTAAACCGTATCGCCCACATTCGTTTATTAGTTGGATGTAAAGAATGTTTTTTTTTCTGTAACTTTTTAATTTATTCTTTCAAATTAAAGTTGCAACAAGCTATTTCAGCGACCTGTTTTGACGTATAGAAAAGGAATTTGTCCAAGAGTTCACCACACAATAGTTTTAAAAAAGTAATATTCAAGGTTATGGTAGCTTAATAAAACGAAGGGCTGTAGAGCAAACAATTATAAAAACTCGGTAAGCCTGGTGAAATACATTACTTTTTCTTTTTTGGATGTAGGTACATACTTAATTATAATTTTAATGTTAATCTAAGTTATTACGGAATATAATAGTATAATAGGAAACCTACTTTTTGTGTGCCTTGTGTAAACAATCCAAATAAGGTGAAGGAAAACATCGCGAGGAAACCTGCACGTCTGAGAAAACTCTTGGAAGGGCGTGTGAAGTCCGCCGACCCGTACTGGGCCAGGGTGGTTGATCGGGAGGCCCGTGCCCAATAGCGGAACATTAAAAGGGATGCTATTATTATTATAATATTCGAAATAGGAATTTAACATTTCCATTAAACTTCCAAGTAAAAGCTCAGCAACTTGTTAAGATTTGAAGGCGAGCATGTTGTGTTTATGTAAATAACTCTGATACTGGTTAATGACCGGTGCGCACGCGATATTTAGACTTCCTCCTTCCATCCAAGGTATGTTATTAACGTGTTTGTACACGCCATTAAATATTTTATGAGTTGTAAAATATGATAAACCAACTGTGGCCGCGATTTTGTACGGTATTTCTGATTTTCCCGAAAAAACCGTTTCATTACTAAGAATAAAAAGCTCCTTATTCAAAACGTTGCCTCGGGTTTATGGTCACCGTTAAAACTTAAAGATTTCGGTAATAAATTTTCCGTGATATATGTGCGTACAGACAGACAAAAAAATGTTATCTTCATTAAAATATATTATTATATAATCTTTCTTAATCTATCTATACCTAGGCCAGCAGTAATATCTGTTACAAATAAAACATCATTTTTTAAAATCAGTAATGTAATGAAATAAGACATACATAATAACAATAATAATTTCGCCAGATGAACACACCAACTATACGGTCCCACACAAAGCAACGCTTGTATACCGTATGTGTACCGTACAATGGACTGAGAGCGAACTCAGTATATAAAACTTATATAGATACTAAACATCCATGAGTCAGATTCAAACATTCGTGCTCATCACTCAAACTTTGTGCCTACCCTCGGTGCAGATAGCAATGTCAGTAACAACTGCGCTAATCGGGTTGTCATATTACATATTGTTTGTTTTATGGTCATATTGGTTTCTCTAACACCCAACTCCATACTTAAATTTAATATTAATTTCGATAAGTAAAAAAGTTACTCAAAGGCAAGTCGATTTTTTAATAAACGCCTTCTAATTTGGAATTTAGAAAAAAAACCTGTCTTTTTAAAGTTTTAACCAACGATAGAGTAGTTATATTTATTTGATTAAAAACCTAAGGTACCAGTAAACATTATAATGTTCGATCGGTTCATTATTTCCTAAAAGGCCCAACCCACGAATTTGTACAGCCGAACAAATATTTGGGTCCATAATAATTGACCTCTCGACGCCAAACGACATTACGCCTTAAATCAATAGAACCCACTAACCCTAATGTACCCGAACGACATTTATTAGGCCGTGCTCACACTTAGCGAACGACTTTTCGACGAAGCCATGTCGAAAACTGGAATTGGTGAAGCGGCCTGTTAGGACCTAACTTTTTATAGACTTCTTGTTAAGATATACCTTTAACCTACCTTTAGTAACTACGCTATGTTGTAAAAGCACCATCACACCTATAATAATCCCCAAAAGGGTAGACAGAAACAGACTGAAGTGCTTTATTACTGCTATATTGGATTTTTTTTAATGTTTTATTTCATAACGAATATTTTTAACAAATAACAACTAAGTTTTGTCGTAAAATCGCGTGATTTATGTGTAAGTTTTTAAAAATATATAACCAAAATTATTCAATAAAAAAATATGTACCTACAATATTGGAACTTTTCTGTGTCCGTTGCACTAACCACAAGCTTACATATTTATCGTAATTATTTTTAAATAAAAAAAACTATAACAACATGCTCTAGTTTATGTTTTCATCTCGTCTTCGTTATTTGCCAATATAATGTAGGTACCAGCCTCGCACACGTGACGCAGCACTAATTCACGTAAATTAGATACAAATTGTATCGTTTGTTATCCACTAAAATGTTTGTTCACTCCAGCCTTGGAACCAGCCGCGGGAGCGGTGGGGGCGGGTGGGGCGGCCTCTGTTTGAAAAACAAATGGATATTCAATGTATCTGTGGATCTACAGTTGGTTTCGTAGCGTATTTCAGCGCTGTGCTATCTAATCGTATGGCCTAAGAGATAATGCTGACATTTAAAACTGAAGTTTATAGTTATCGTGTTTAGGTTCAGTTCTCCCGAAATAAACATCGCGCTGCTAACAGATAGAATATAATTACCTATCATTAATTAAAACTATTTTTTCTTTTTGTAAAATTACAGACAAAAATTGTCCTTATTCTGTTGCTTCACAAACGAGATGTACATACCGTGAAATCTTTCAAATCATAAAACGGTTATATTTTTATTTGGGTCAAATTTAGTTAAGAATTAATATTTAGACAAAACGGAATTAGCGTTAATGTTTTAAGAACCGCAGTTAACATAACATCAAAATGCAACTCTCAAATGTTTTATAATAATATCATAACGCTAGGATAATATTATAATAATATATACAGTGAGACTATTTAAAATTAATGCGTCTAAAATGCTTAAAATTACAGACCATCCCAAATATGCAAGAAAAAATATATTTTATACCCGCGCAGGAGTACAATAAAATTAATTGTTGAACGCACATCCAACATTTCATAAGCTCACCCCACGCCCTAAGCCCACATCCACATAAACAAGGTCCTTTCACGCGAATTATGAAAATCACGCGCTCGAACCCACGGACACGAGTTGGACGAAACAAACAAGAAACGAAGATGACATATTTGCGAAGCAGGTAGGCACGTAGCAACCCGAATATGTAATGATTCCGCCCGCGGAAGGTGAAACAAATTCTCATAAAAGTACGCCGTATGTTTACACACAAATCAGTAGCCCGCAGAATGTTGAACTGGAGGATTTTGCGTATTCTGACTTCGTATGTTTATGATCGCCGCAAGAAGAACCCTTTTTGAATCCGGTGCGCTTGTAGAGTTAGTAGGTACGCTGCTTTGTATGCTTAGATGTTGTAGGTTATATACAAAGCAGAGTCTCTATTTATTATGACTGAGAATTTAGAAAGTCGTTATCTGTCACAATTATATTAGATACAAGCAATTTTTGTATTATGTGGATTATTATAAAGATTTATCGATCGCCGTTTTGTTATTACGTACAATATTACTACAAGAGATTATTATAAATAATACCTAAGCGAACGTAATACTTACTTCGAATTTTCATTCCCGCAAGTAATCCCTTTGTCCAATTATTGTAGATCTGGTTTCAAGAGTAATTGACGAGAAATTATTCAAAATCTCTAACAGGCAGCGCCTATTATGATTCGGAATATTTCGGCGTTAATTAGAGCCAATGTAAGGATACGTACAATAGATACAACTCCGGAGCTAAGATACACTTTATATAAAATAGTAATATCATATTTCACCTGTTGTTGATAAATTGCTGGATAAGATGTCACGATACTCCAACAGAGTGAAAGTTTGGATGGATGGATGGATGTTTGTTACTCTTTCACGCCCGAACGGCTGAACGGATCTGGATGAAATTTGGCACAGAGATAGATTATAATCTGGAATAGCAAATAAGCTACTTTTTATCCCGGTAAAATGTATGGTTCCCGTGGGATAGATGTTATAATTTTTCATACTTTTTATCGCAGGTAACACCACCGGGCGCAGCTAGTAATATAATATTAATAATAATACCAGCCCTTTTAATGTCCACTGCTGGGCGCGGGCCTCTCCTCAATGCGAGGGGGATTAGGCCACAGTCCACCACAGGGGATTTCTAGATTTCATGTGTGCATCTCATTTTCAACCTTCATTGTCCCTTGCTAAAAGGTCAAGGAAAACATCGCGAGGAAACCTACATGTCTGAGAGAGTCCTTCAAAAGGCATGTAAAGTCCGCCAACCCGCACTAGGCCAGCGTGGTACTAGACTATGGCCGTATGCCCCCTTGCATTGACTGAAGGCCTGTGCTTACAGTAGGATATTAAAAAGAACTTCTATTATTATTATTATCTTTACCAATAAATATTTATATTTAAAATAGATATAATGATTTTCATCAGATACTGAATAATCTCATCGACGTATGTTCCTGGGGGTATCGTTTCTGCATATATGTGTTACTGAAAATAAATTAAGTATTCCATGTACGCTTGTTTTATTTCAGCCACGTTTCATTGTGCCAACGTGATTGGTGTCACAGATCGCTTCGCACGCCGGACAAAAAATAATGAAATTTTCGAACTTATAATTACTGCGGTACTGCTCATGTAGAAATTTGGCTCCTAATTGTTTAAATATTTTCGTAACTAAACATATAGATAACCTCACGTGATTGTATACAGACGAGAAAGATTTTAATAATTAAAGTACTACGTTTGATTAAGATGATGAAGTAGCTACGTATACAAGTCTATACGTATAATAATGAACAAGTCTGAAAACAAGAGTTTGATGAAACCTGAACTAATAATCAACAAAGAAACAAATATGGCGTGGAATCGCATTTAATAAAAAATATCGAAATACAATAACAACACTTTATATCTCACATGGCCTGGTATATGTATTTTTGAAGAAGGTATATTTTATTAAATGTCAGGGGATATCGTGCATATTCTACTTTTGAAAATCTGAAAGAATCAACATATCACTATTCCCATTGCACGACCGAGTTTAACTTGGTTCCAAATTTGAACCAAGCTGCGCGACACCGGATGGCATACAGCTTGCCCAAACTTTACTAACTTTTCGCCTCAAATAGTCTTTTCACACATTTCAGCTATTTGCCTCCCAATATGAAAACAACTGAGAGCATTTTCGAACGAAAAATATGAGTATCATTTGTTGTTTTTCGAAGCAAATTATTTTGGCCACTATGTTGCCTAAAAACGCGCCATTCCACAGAAATTGTACAAAAAATCGTAGAAAAATTATGAATAATGTACATTGACCTTACAGAAAATATTATAATCCACTCAGCTGATTGAAATAACCATTATACTTAATGTCCCATGTGAATAAAAGTTAGCTATTGATGCCAAAAAAGTCTGAGTCTAAAATAGGCTACCTATTTACTAAATTACTAAGTGTTTCGTTGAAATCAAAATGTTATCTTCAATAACGATAGAATAAATACATTCGATTTTCAAAATTCGTTCATCATTATAATAGGTATCGATAAAAAATACATGTTGTAGGTAAGCAGTACCATTTTCCTCTTAAGTCTAAATGAATGATTGTATTTTACTACTATTAAAATCGAATCTATATTTCAGCCGCAAAAATCTATTGATTGCAAAGATTTGTCATTATTTATTTCAGCTCGATTTACTGGCTACCTACTATAAGTTTTAAAAATACATCAAGACGCAATATTTTCCACTATAACCCTAAGTGGTTGTCTATGGAAAATTAATTTTCGCACTAAAGATCAGTTCATTAAACCTGACATGCGCCGGGCCTTCAAGCAAACACAATCCCCGGCGATAGAGCCAATTACCGCTAATTGTATACCTAGTATGTCATGTAGGTACTGTGTTATTAATGCTTATGTAATATAGATAATTAAGACATCATTTTGTTAATACTTTGTGTAATGTTTGAACCATTCGGTGGGTATAACATAGTTATAAAATTCCGTTTTTATATAAAAGAAAAATACATAATTCGTTATTTTTATTTCAAATATTGGGGTTTAATAAAAAAATGACCGCTTTACTCGTAGAGTTACTCAATAAGTAATGACATTTTGTTTAAAATTTAGTTAATAATGAACTTTTAAATGAAAGCATAAAATGTTAACAACTCGACATAAAAAACATGTTAGCTAGTATTTGGCTAACATTTACTATTTGGCGACCTGATTAGCGCAGTTAGTAGTGACCCTGCTTTCTGCGCTGAGAGTCCCGGGTTCGAATCTTTGTAGGGACAACATGTATGTGATGAATGTTTGTATCCAAGTCATACATGTTTAATATCTACCTATATAAGTATTATATACTAAGTTCGCCTTCAGACCATTGTATGGTACCCATTATACAAGCGTTGCTTAGTGTGGGACCATATAGTTGGTGTGTTCGTCTGGTTCAGTTGCCTTGTGCACTGAGCGAGCTGACACGTATCGAAGCGCATCGACGCTTGTGATATAAACCGTACTACGTACTACTTACCGTAGCTTACCTATCTAATGGTTTTTAATTAATCATTTGATTTCATATTAGTAAAAAGAATAGAAGGATCATTCTCGTAGCAAAGAGTGATGTAGGTTCGTGCCACACTCGTAGCCTACCGTAGCGTAGCGTTACGCTCGTAGCCCGCTCTCAAACTCCAATGAAGTCTATTTGAAAATATTGCAAAAATGTTTTTTCTGTGCAATATATTACAACTCAGATATTCGGGTAACCTCAATTTTATTACAATCAGGATTTTCATCTATACTACTTCGACTTGGTTCTCGCTTACTTTTAAAACTTGGATCTAGAGCCGCGAGCTTTGGAGAGCCACGCAGCAAACTACAGAATAAGATTAACATTAGATCTGGCTAAGTTTCTCCGCCATTTATCTTAGAGAGTCCCGAAACGAGACGTTATACGAATAATATACCCAATCCACGTACATCTTACATTATTCGTCTGAAAATCCATTGGGAGTTACCATTGTTTATTGTTACAACATAAACTTTTCTTTACCGTCTCACTGTTAATTTTACGACCTCTTTGACATTTACAGAACAAATGCACGCTTTTATTTTTGTACTTGGGACGTGTTTTGTGGCCGAAAAAGGAGATTTATAGTCTCTAATCAACCTTCCACTAGACGTAAATAGGTAATTTACTCCAATAAATTAATCTGTGTTGTATTATTTTCGTAATATATGGTAATTTAACATTTATTATTGGTCAAATAAAATTACCATAAGGCGCGCTCAAACCAAACATAAAAGAACAGTAGAAAATTAATTAGCTAATTTCGTTTTATATTGATCCTAAAATACTTTTATGTTTTTTTTATTCGATGGTCGCCAGGGTTTGGTTTAATGATATAATTTATTATACTTATACACAATTGGTCTCTGCATTATAAAGTAAGTTAAGTTACTACCAACCTTACCCTTAAGAGTATTCCCGCGGTATATTTTATTGATCAAGGAATCGATGAATTATATGTTTCGAATAGGTACCTATTCAACCGATGCCATTGTAATTTCATTATTGCCTTTGAGCTCCAATTGCGAAAAGTTGAATTCGAAAATACTATTTTACTTATTTCTAAGCTAGAAATAAGCCAATCGATGACCTTTCTTTTCGCTCATCTTCCAAAAACATTGTTATCTTATAATCCGATTATAATCAAGATCCTAACGAAGCAATCGAACGAAATTACTTTTCGTCGGATTGTCATTCTTTATCATTACCCAAATTTAACTTAACCTACGCTCAGCATCGTTTGTTTATACAATAGAAGCAAAAAAGAACTAAATTGAGGTGAAATTTCGTGAACTTTGTAGTGGAAACATTCTAGTGGATATCTAGATACCTAGGTACTGTACATTTACATGGTTTTTTATCAACTTCACCGCCGACTTAGTTTTATGAAGGAATAGGATTTATTGCTTTACATATATATCACTATAGTTAATTTGAGAATTAAAGAAAAATCTACTAGGAACGGATAGTTTAGTTGGGTTACCATGATAAACATTAATTATAATTAAAATGTTGAAGACCTAGATAAGTATGTTAGGTGCAAACAAACTATTTTTATGGAAGTTCATTATGTTACTCTTAAAAGATCATTTTTAAGCCTTTGTAATCCCCATCTATAAAATATTGGACCACCTATAATAATAATAATACCAGCCCTTTTAATGTCCCACTGTAGGGCACAGGCCTCCCACCAATGCGAGGGGGATTAAGCCATAGTCCACTACGCTGGCCCTGTGCAGATTGGCGGACTTCACACGTCTTTTGAGGGGGTCTCTTAGACAGTCAGGCTTGAGGAAGCCCGACTGTCTAAGACGGTTTTTCTTTCAGCGCTATCGCCGTTTACCTAAAAATTGTATTTATTATATCACTCAAATCATATCGGTTTCCATCAAATCCGCTTAAACTATTGTAGATTAAGTATTCGTTATCGCTGGGAAGGTAGGATCCTATCTACCCAACCAGAGATCTAAAACATTCCTCTCAATAACAAATTCTCATCTGCAGTGTAATAAAATCAGTGCAGATACGAGACCAATCATAACAATGAACCAGAATCCGAATATCGTCGTATAAATGAAAGCACTGGGAATAGAATCGTACGCTTCAGCAATTTCCTCTTCCGTATCCCTGAAGCAAAGAAGCTTTCAGAATTTACATTCCATCGGTTTTAAGGGGCGTCCACTCGTTGAGAGCAAGCTTCCAACTAAGTCAATATTTTTATTAACAACAGTTTTCGACGTTTTTCAATGGAATGAAAAGGGGTACTGGAAAGGCTAGGCTTGCGTCACCTAAATATGTTGTTGAAATAAAGTAGGTCCTCACTTAACTGTGTGCCTTATCTTCCATAGCCCACGTCACAGTGGGTGAACTGAAAAGGCTATAAAGGTCACATTCCCGAAAAAAAAAATGAAATTCTGAAAATAACACTACGTCCGCGCTAAAATGGTACTGTCTCTCTTTTTCACACAAATATCAGACACTGTATACACATATAAATTTATACATAAACGTGATCGATATCACCTACTTGTTAGCCTATTTTACACTATTTTTGTTACATCTTAAATAGTTTGAAATATAGGTAGGTAGATTTGATATGTTAATTGTACTCTCTAAGAAAAAAAATTACTACATTACATATTACATATTTATTATATTACATTTACATTAAATCAAGCGTTTTATTGTATCATAAAATAAAATAAAGTTACCACTTGATAGGGCATTTATATTATTGTATAATTACTTACGAGCCCGTCACTGCGGTTTGGCGGTCGCGTGTTCACGGTCCTCTCAAAATATGAAATGCGGTTCGTTTTCATTAATTCTCACGCGCTGGTAAGTGCTGTCTTTTGTATTTCGTTGTTAATCTTATTTTTAATACCAACTTAATATTTAACGACGGTTTGGATTATGTGCCTCCTGATATACCTAAGAATTTATAGAAAAGCCTAAATGTACCTATTATACAATATAACATTTTCTTTTTCATTTATAATGAAGAATCTTCCACAAAAATAAGGAATTTAAGTAATAGTTGACAGCATTATTTATTATTCACTTAAATTACATCGATTCAATTTATCAAATACCTATCAGTAATCAGATACAGCGATCTCAATACTGAAAACGATCACGAAGCAAAATACCCAAATGATCTGAATAAAATAAATAATTCGATTTGTTTAGAAAAAATAACAAAAACTTCTGAACTAAAGATTTTTCCTTAGAATGATACAATTCATTTCAGACATACTGATCTCATCTATTCAATAAGTATTTTTAACAAAGTCTAATTAAATAATTAATATTATAAAAAATCTGTATTGGCCTGTAAATGTTCTAGTTACAGATACTTATAATAAGATACTTAATATTACTCAAGCAATACATAACCAAATATTAATATACCTACATAAAACAGCTATCAAGATAAGATTTTATAGCTACAAACCTTTGTATCTGTACTCTTGTCGGTTGCAGGGTCCACTTTGAGTCACATTTCATCCCTTGCGATGTTAGCTCTTGACCTTTTAACAGCCCTTAGGGCTCGGGAGTCAGGCATGTAATTAAGAAATAATATTTCACTAGCAATGAAAATAATACCAACATATCATATATTCACGATTCATTCTATACATTTAAACACAACATTTCCAATGTTTCTAACATGAACTCTTGAACTCTACATTTATTTGTTTATTTACACATGTTTTATCTATATTACTACTTACGTCTATTGTTGTTGACCCTCTGTTTAAGTACTACCTCTAGTGTACTCTACATTTAATCTCATTTTTGTATTATTTTTATTACTTACACTGTATCTATGGCACATGATGTGGTTGCCTGTCATCAGAGTTACAATTACCTAATATCACTCTAATTTTTATTTTTATTGATTTATATCACATGTAACATTGTAAACTCTGTTGGCAATGCTAAATAAATATCCAAGGACTAGTGAAAGGAATTTTAACTTTCACTTAAAGGATAATTACAACAGAGATTGGGCGGACGATGACAATAGTAAAAAAAATTATTGTTGTAAATAGAGCATATAAGCTACATATAATTACGCTGTCGTTATTCGTATACCACGGTTGAAAGGGCCCCAAATAAATACAAGGTAAATTAAGTCGCCACGGTTACGTAAATTAAGGTTATCAAACTCAGTATAAAATAGGGTATTGATTATTATTTTTACCGCATAAAATTATGTTAACGGTGAAGGAAACACATCGTGAGAACTTGCATATCGAGAGAGTCTCTCGCAAGACGTGTGAAGTTCACCAGCCCACACTGGGCCAGCGTGGTCGACTATGGCCTAATCCCCTCGCATTGAGGGGGAGGTCTGTGCCCAACAGTGGGATATTAAAAAGGCTACTATTATTATTTATGGTACCATACAGTAATAGTATTTAATATTTATTTCTTATATTTACGCGAATACTAAACGTTGAAATTAAATGTTGCTGTTATGCAAGTAAAGTTTCCTTACTCCTCATACCGTTCCCATTGCTCGTTGATTTTACTGGCATATGGTTCTAATCATATTTTCTTCAAACTACCTGTATTTGAGTGTAATTTAATGCCATAAAACAAACTCCACGATACTTTCACAATAATAATAGCCTGTGGGAAACAAAACATAATTAGTTAGTCATTATTACGACATTCAGTGGGAATGAACTACGGTTCAATTTTTTACAGACATTACGTAAGAAGGTAAAGTTTCCAAAAATAAAAAAGTCTATTTTCAGCAACGATACTAGTTATCGTATATGATATGGTTATATTATTTGAATTAAGATTATTAGAAAGAACGCATCGATAGCTAAGTTGGTAGAACGCTCGCCTTGGAAACAAGGCATGCAGGTTCAAACACCGGCACCTCTGAGATTTCCGGACTTTCATGTGCCAATCTCATTTTCAATGAGTATCACTTGTTGTACGGTGAAGGCAAACATTGTGAACCTGCACAACTGTCAAATGTCGTGTGAAGTGCTCCAAACAAGACTGGGCCAACGTGGTGGACTACGGCCTAAGTCCTCCTCATATTGAGTAGGAAAAGTCCGGTATAATGCCAATAGGATCGCCCCTATTACATTGGGACTAAAATACCATCGGAGAAATGTGAGTGAATTGCCGCACCTCTGCCTACCCCTTTGGGTATTAAAATGATGATAGGTATATCAAGATTATTCAACCGAACTATTGATAGAAAACATTGAAACTGAGTCTTTTTTATGGGACTTGGCCCGCCAGACACTCCCACCACTGGCACTCCTGTAAGCCAGTATCTACAGTGGTGTCCAATAATTACACCGAGGTTACACCCTCGGCGAGTTAAAACTAGCTACTTGCTGCACACAGAAATAAAAACACATTTTATACATTAAAGTTACTCGCATGCTTTTCACACATTAGTCATGTGTTAAGTCTGAACGACGATCGTGACAAGAGCTTAATTTATCGTCAAACCGGAATCACTTCTAACAGCGTTCGTTTAAGATTATAAGTGCTATGAAATTGTTTTCCTTGTTGATGGATTATGAGTAATGGTGGCGGTTAGCGTGCCTACACTTAAACACGAATGGTATATTATGTTTTTTTATTTATTTATATGTTGAGATCCCCTCGCGTTGACGGGAAACCCGCTCCCAGCAACAGGACTTTAAAAAGGCCATTATTATATGATTTTACAAGTATATAGCCTATACATTTTAAATTATTTAATTGATTCCTTGCAATATGATCTTTATAACCTACCTATGGAGCTCCTAAAATATTTTAAACTCTTTCTTGTATACCTTATATATAACAATTCTAAGGTCCAAAAATAAGCAAGGCTTATTATGAATGGCGTAGAATGGATTAGGGATGATCTTAGTAACACCCATAATAACAAATTACCAAAAGACGATTTAAAATAGCCCTGATGCTAATCAAAACTAGAACAATTAGTTAACCATCCATCCGTCTAAAACACTGAAGCTAATTATGAAACAGATTAAAGAAAAAAAAGTCGCCAGACGAACACACCAACTATACGGTCCCACACCAAGCAACACTTGTATTATAGACACCGTACAATGGACTGGGGGTGAACCCAGTATAAATGACGCATATAGATATTAAACATCCATGACCTGACTACAAACATTTGTGCTCATCACACAAAGTTTATTCGAACCCGGGACCCCCGGCACAGAAAGCACGTTCACTACCAACTTCGCTAATCAAGCCGTTATAATTTAAAAATAGGTCGGTCATGAATAATTAGGTTTACGCACGAAGGGTTTGTCTCACTTATTTTACTGCCATTTTATTACAATGTGAAAGTTTTAAACAACTGAATATCGATTTTGAACTTCAAAAGTACGAGGCTCCGGGTTTGCAAGGGTAATAACAGCTGGTATATTATTTCCATGAAAGTACAAGTGTTTCGTTATTCCAATTATCCTTTATATCTTTTAATACACTTGTATAATAACAAAAAATACTTTTCGCAATTCAATAATGCGTGATCCTAAAAAAATATGATATAATAGTAAGGTCAATTCGCTATTTATTTCTATCAAGTTCAGCAGTTGTGTCCAGCAGGTGGCTAACATAAAGTTAAAACTCTCAAAAAGGCCCTCTGCCTGTTGGAGCCATGCCCCGCGCATGCCTTCCAAAGATACAGTTATAGCCCGTGTAGAGTTACATTTGTAATATATATATGAGCATGCAAATTATGTAATCATTGGTCTGAAAATAATATAGAGATCTATCTATATTTTGAAGTCAATTAATGATTGAAATAAAACTGATTTTGCGGATTTTATTGCATTCATTTTATGCTTTTACGTTCCCAACGTTAGTTTTATATTAATGTGTAGTAATCGCGTAAATATAAGAAATCAATTAATGATATTATACCTTGCTCGGATTATATACCAATATAAATATGGAATCACGCCACAAATCACCTTCAATTCACTTAACATTACCAAAATTGCCTCGCCCAATAATTTTCAATCTAACGAAAACCTCCGTGATTAGATGGAAGGGGGGTTGAAATTTAGATAGAGACTAGAACGGCCCTACATTTACGGCACGCGATCTCACGAGGGCGCGTGAAATATGTTATCATTTAGGTAGGCCGGCGAGCCGAGGAAGTGATCATCATAAAGTTGGTGCCTACTGACGCGTACCGCGCACATACTGAGCTTACGCCGCGCCACATGTTAGTCGATTAGAATTTCAATTGAATTGGCTGGAATCGATAGAGAATTTATTTCAACTCGGTAGTAGACTTATCAATCACACGACAACATATGGTCTACTTGTTTGAGCTTAAGCCGCTCAGCTTATCGCAAATTTTGAAGATGTTTTTTAATAATTTGTTTTAGTTTGGGTTTTCCTGGGATAGAGCCCAGTCCTTTGTACATCACCCATAATACAAATTTTGTATTGTTTGGGACACTAAAGTTGATCTGCTTTGTTCGTCTGGAGATGTTTGTTTATTGAATTTAGTGTATTTGCTATATTAAGACATAAATACTCAATTTTTTATGGTATACTATAAAATACTCAGCTACTTATACTATTATTTTTTAAAGGTTGTTCTATTCTGGTTGCATTAAAAAACAAGCCATATGTCAACTCAGTCACCAGTTTAAGAGGAAAACTACAGTGGACTTAAACATAAAATGTGACATGACAAGTGAAAATCACAATAATCTCACTGAAAATATAATGAAATATTAAAGCTTTATAACTTTATTTCCCCACAAGTTAGATAGTTATGAAGACGTAACCTAAGTATACTCTATGTTCATAACCCACCGTCGTATAAGCTAGCTACACGTGACTGAACGTTGTTCGTACGTGACTCATTATGTAGAGACGGTGGAGAGTCTCATTGTCTCGTTTGTTAGTGCACCAGTTACCTGAGCAAGTATTCGTCTACACTGAAATCTTAGTTAAATTATTTTATTTTAAGTTAGTTAAAGATAATATAATAGCAGAGATAACCAAGTTGGTAGAATGCTTGCCTCGGTAACGAGGATCGCAGGTTCAAACCCCAGGACGCACCTCTGGGATTTCTAGATTTCATTCATCTCATTTTCAACCATGATTATCACTTGCTAAACGGTGAAGGAATACATCGCGAGGAAACCTGTATGTCTGAGAGAACCCCTCGAAAGTCGTGTAAATTCCGCCAACCCGCACTGAGCCAGCTTGGTGGACTATGGCCTAATCCCCTCGCATTGAACGGAGCCTCCGCGGTCAGTCTTTCAGCTCACTCTGAGCCCAACTGTACCGTCAACACACAACACAAAACTGTGAAAGCGCGCTCCAAGTACCCAAAGCAGTCTTGCAAGGCTCTGAGTCAGTATCAGGCTATATTATAGCATTAACATAATATGAAGCCGTCATTTTAATAGCACAATATGTCTATTGTTCCAGTGGCGGGCATGTCGGAGGTGTGGGTGGAACTGCGCGCGCCCAAGTTCGTTGTGCACCGAAGCAATGCCATGCTGCGCTGTGACCACAACGTCGATCCTAACTCGCTTTATAAGGTGAATACACTTTTAGCGGAGAAATGAAGGTTACTAGGCAAGCGGGTGGTATGCCTGGCGAGAGGGCCGCTATGCCCCGACATTTATTGTCGGGATCTTGTATATATGTTGCGTTCTCCGAAAACTCTTATAGCGCGTTTCAGGATTGTATGTAGAATTGTCAACTGTTCTGAATGTCCGTCTGCAGCGCCATCTGTGTATCTTGTGGCGAGATTGAAATGGTCGCTACACACAATTTTTACACTGTCGTGATGAAACTAAATGTAGCTCAAAATTTGTCATGTCATCGACGACTAGAGGAGTGAGGGAACCTTAAAGGAATCATAATGATTTTCGCCATTTTGACTCTGTTTCCTTTGTGATCGGGACCCCCATCGCAGTGGTGTTTCAAATCTGGACGTTATCATGGGCTTATCTTAACTCGTCCAGTGCATATCACAGATCTACGAAAAACTAGCAACATATAAATAGAAAAACATATTATTACTAGTTATTTACAAAAAGTCTAAAACATTTAAACCATGCGGCAGAGTAGCCAAGATGGCTGCATAATCAAAAACAGTGTTCAATGAATAAAGAAAAAATAAATAGCATGGTTCAATTCAACTAGTTTCCATCACAATATTTACGTCACAATTTGGTACCAAATAATTACTATTTAGAGGTAATAAAATAATACCTCTAAATAGTAATTTTAAATTGAACATTGATTGTTTATGTCTTGGCCCACCGCGGCGGGCGCAGAATGATGTGGCACGCAATTCCTTCACCTTCAACCTTTCCGTAATTAATTTTCTAATTAAAACAATGCCGCCACAAGTTTTTGCCTTGCTACTATGATTTTTTAAGTCATAAAAATGTATTCAAAATCCTGTGTCGTAAGCAGGCTAGATACTTATTATTAACAATTAAGTTTAGTGAGAAACGTGTGCATGTTGTGACTTTTGTGGTACTGGAGTGTGTGTGAATGTGTGTGTGTGTGTGGTGTGTGTGTGTAATTAGAACATCCGTAAGTACGTCGTAATATTACCGAAAAGGTCTTAAAATATCTTCCGTGCCGTCATAAGTTGTATCTGTTGTATGTGTCGCATGCATTCAAATGTGTATCCATTTTTACTGTGAGTGCCACTTGTTAAAGATATTGGTCATCAACAAAGTTAATAAGATAAATTGCACATGTTGTGTAATCTTCGAATTGAGACCATCTGACCGATCACACCCCGACAGCGTCAGCCGCAACTAAGCATCTGCCTCGCCCAATCAATCCCAATCCAATTTAATTCAGGCCGTAATAGAGGAAATTTCGCACAAACTACTCTGTAGTCTTAGTACATCTGTGGAATCGGCCTAGACCGGATTGTTCAAGGCGGATTTGCGCCTCGCACGGGTCTGAATCGAAATTCTGAATTGTATTTGAAAGTCCGAATGCGAAGTTTCACCGAATACAATTGAATTCCGAAGTTGCAGATGGAAGTTTATATGGATTATACGAATAATACATAGCAAGCAATGTATGTGATTGTGAATTCAGATATATAATGGATTACATAAGTAGCGTAGCTATGTTTGAATGTAACAAAATAATAAATCGGCATATATTTTATTTCATGAATATTAGCAGTAAACTAAATATTTATACTGGTAACAGTTCTGATTACACAATTATTTTGCACACTGCCTAAGATTCGACTCGACTAAGTTATAGTCTTATTATACGGGTTGACACAGAAAGGGTAAACAAAGCTTTGAACCTGCGCTGAGTTATTATTAAAATTAAGCCAGTTTCAAAATGTTTTAAAAAAAATTTGCTCACCAAATACCGCAATTGCCGTTTTATTAATAACAAGAAAAAAATCCATGTCGCCAAGCGGCCTAGCCGTGTTCCAGCATGATGTTCGGTGTTGCCATTCATGGATGGCGGGTCAGATCAGCTGCGCTGCATGTGCCTAGTGAATGTAGCGTCTCGATCTACTGCCGCCTTCCTACCTAGGCAAGTATGCTCCATCGTAGATCTCATCGTCACTTACCATCAGGTGAGATCGAGATCAAATACTTGCCTATAAGGTATAAAAAAAAAACAAGAATTATTTTTTCTGATTCACATAATGATTATAAATGCGCTAAAGGAGGCTTCATATTAGCATAACATTTATAAATCACCTTGTATGTCTATCTTTAAATGAAAGCTCTACACAAATTGGTTGATATATTTGATCACCCTCAAACTAACATACGAAATTCACATTCACACTTCGTGCCCAGCTTCAAGTTCTCAGATATATTAGCTAATGTCATTAAACAATTCGCTCAGTACCCACGTGTACCTAGATACCTATTAGTCGAAACGTACCTGTTCCAATACTTAAATAGTATTCACTATGGGCTTCGTGAGAAGTTCCCAATCGGATCCAAAGCTCTGCAAGCGAGATTTAAAACACAGATCAACATTGCTAGCTAAGTTTACAAATAGTAGGTTTATTAATATACTAGCTGTTGCCCGCGACTTTGTCCGCGTGGTATTTAATAAAGACAACCGTTGACAACAGCCTGCTCGCGCGTTCTGAGCCCGCGGGACGCATTGCAGGTTGTTGCTATCAAACTTAATCAGGCGCTGCGCTGCAACATGGGTTTTAATTTTTTTCGTGAGATCCTATTTTTTTTCTATAATATATTATATCAGCTATCTGCCAGTGAAAGTCCCGTCGAAATCGGTCCAGCCATTTCAGAGATTAGCCGGAACAAACAGACAGACAAATTTGTAAAAAATGTTGTTTCGGTATAGGTAATGTGTATACATCCAAATGCACTTGGTAAAAAGCGGTTATTTTAATATTACAAACAGACACTCCAATTTTATTTATATGTATAGATTCATATAAAAAAGTCGTGTTAATTACA
The DNA here is from genome assembly GCA_905333125.1 of Pheosia tremula. Taxonomy (NCBI): domain Eukaryota; kingdom Metazoa; phylum Arthropoda; class Insecta; order Lepidoptera; family Notodontidae; genus Pheosia; species Pheosia tremula. The sequence continues at coordinate 2,575,258 of HG995404.1, read as the reverse complement.
CCATTTATAACTCAAGAACGGATGGTCGGATTTTTACGATCTTTGATTGTGTGAGTTTTTCACCGTTCCGATTAGAAGACTTTTTATTTAAAAATGGGGAGCATTCTCTAAAATAATAAGTATAATAAAGACAATTCATTTTGTCATACGTTTGATTCTGAGGCGGTACGAAGTTCGCCGGGACAGCGAATACTTGATGTATGTTTTATCAAATTTAATGAAAATATGAAGCTTGTTTTATAAAAAAAGTATTTATTGTAACGATATTTTATTCTTTAGGTCGTGTTCTACAAGAATACTCAGCCAATCGTAAAGTACGTCCGCGGCAGGGAGCCGCCGTATGTACTTTATAATGTCACGGGAGCTGAAATAAATGTAAGTAGACATTCAATAAATCAATTAATTAATTAATGTAAAAATTGTAAATGATTTTTTACACTCGAGAGCAATGAATACGGGGCACTAGCATACACTTTATAAGGTATCTACTGTTGCGACTTCGAAATTTACATTACTTACTTTTGCAAACGAATATACAAATTAACACAACATTTAAATAAGTAAATAATTTCTTATTCAACTTAGTATATGTATGTTCCAAATACCAAATGCCAGCGGGTATTACCAATACCTGTTGATAGAAAATAACGCGTCATTTGAAGTTCCATTTTCAAAATCTATTGCACATAAATCCCCAATAGGCAGGAAATGTGTGCTCTTGCTCTGTATATACAGCGTGACTTAAAGAGAGTATACTAAGCATTGAACCTGCGCTGTTTCAGCGCATTTGTGATCATTATTATAAAGTCGTAATTTCGATATAATATTGTTAAAGAAAAACAAATGGCACAACAAATTGCTAGTTTTTTTTGTTAGAATTAAGACAAATTGAAATGTTACTTCACATAACGATTACAAATGCTCCGTAGAAGCGCAGGTTCAAATGGTAGCAGGTATGCCTACGTTTTCTGAATCCAATTGTATAGAGTAATATCTATACCTATAAAACTAGAATGTGTATCACGTACTGTTTCGTTTTATACACAGGTATCTAATAAATATCTTACCAATACTTTGAAGGATAAGATACCTACATACTAAAGAGTGAACGTTTACTCTTTTCCCCCGTAACTGTCACTCGATACCGTTCATCTAGTCACATCATAAATAATAAAAGAAGATCAAAAAACATGCCGAGTCGTGTTTGTTTTTTTTCTGATATCTATACCCCATTACCACCTCAAACGAAATATAAATTGGGTAACATATAACTTATCTATGACTATGCATAACAATATTTTTGGGAAATGGCTTCATGTTATTAGGCATTTCTCGGTATTTCTAAACTATTGGGACTACGGTGAGAACGTTTGTCAACATTTTTCGCGCATCTAGGTGCCTGTATAATAATTTCATCTTGTATGAACTTGTGCATGCTAATCGACTTGTTGAGTTCTTCAAAAGTACAACAATGAGCCTTTGTACTAAATTATTAGTCATTGTTATAACAGGTTGAAAGTTTGAAATAAGAACTTGTTAATTAATAGGGATCGATTTTAAGACCTTGTTGATCCTCAAGATTAGTTTTCATTTATGTCGACCCCTGGGAAACCGATATCGAGCCCAAGGGGTCCATGTCGATCACTTTGGGAATCCGTGCTCTAAAGTTTCGGGATTAGTCATCCACGCACACTTGAAAATGTATCTTACTACTATATACTGACGTAATATATTTCGTTCACAGCGAGCGAAACTGAATCCAACGAGTATTATACTGGAAAGGCTGGACTTCTCGGCGTCCGGCCCATACGCCTGCGAGATCGCGCTTGAAACACCACTGTATTTCAAAGTATCTAAAGTACACGAGTTGAACGTCATTGGTGAGAATGATAGCATAGTTTTAGTATAGTTACGTAAATGTTTGACAGCCTTTAAAACATTTCAACCATACATAATGGGATCTACTTGTTACATAGTAATATACTCTTGAAAAAGATTTGTAATGCTAATGTAAGTTACCACTTCAATTCTTTTATAAATTTGGAGGTGATATGCAAGAAAAAAAAGATAATTAATTTTCTCATATATTTGATTCGTGGGGGTTTCTAACAAATGCGAGAACTTTGCATGCTAAGTAGAGGTATAAACACAGGCAAATAAGTAGCAAAACCTCAAATTCCCTGAGCTTGTTGATATTGTATTTTTCAGTTCGTCAAAAACACCGTCCAAAAATAAAAATAACTCACAAAAAGTTGTCGCCAAGTGACCGGCTGCAGGCGACGTGTCAGAGTGCCCCCGCGCACCCCGCACCGCACCTCACCTGGTTCATTAATAATATGAAGGTATGAGTGAATATTTTTAATTTAGTACTAATTTGAAAAATAATCAGTTTTTGAACATGTCTAACTAATACATATAAATAAAAATTAATTGCTGTTGCGATTCTTTTGAGAACCGTTGCACCACAATATCACTTGCTGAAACTAACGGTGAAGAAAAACACCGTGAGAATGTCTGCATGTCTGAGAGAAACCCTCGAAAGTCGTGTGATGTCCATCAAACCGCACTGGGTCCGCCAACCAGCGTGGTGGACCTAATTGTCCTCGCATTGCAGGGAGGTCCATGCCCAACATGTCCATGACATGACATGACTAGCATTATTATTATAGTCTGAACAAGGTTTCTAAGAAAAGAAGAAGTTGTCCGGTAAATTGGAAATTTGGGAAACGACAAATTGGGTCCGCTAGTTAGTACATAACATTTTACTCATTATTTATTATCACATGTTCTTTAATACAAAAGGAAATAACTAAGATATTTTAAGATAAAAAATAAATTAAATTAAACTGGTATCAAAAAGCACTCGGACAACCCCACCACTATCGCGGCAATTTGCCCAAAATGCTGGCAGCATTGCCCTTCAACGTGGCAAGGCTGATGTGTGGCCTTCTTCTTCTTCTTCTGTGTATGCCTCTCCAACTAGTGAAGGTTGTTTATCAGCTTGGAATACTTATTACTGTCTCTCGCAAGTCGGAACAGTTCTGCAGCACTTGCGATGGCCTGATGTTGCTCAGCCACGATTTCTTTCTACGACCTACACGTCTCTGTCCGGAAATCTTGCCCATCATTATGAATACACGACGTCGTATCTGTTGTGTGAGCGAATAAAGATTGCTGCTAAAAGTTTGTGTTTTGACGAACGTATTTGTGTCCTTATTACCTAACTGCCCCATCACCAACAAAGGACGTGCCACAATAAACAAATGGTTTTCGTCTTTGTGATGAGTAAGAGTTTAAGTCCTTAACCGATTCGACGTAATGTTTGATGTACTCCCCAAAAAGGTCTTACCTCCAGACTTTTCTTTATTGATGAATCACGTCGGTGACTTATATGCATGAAATAATTGATAGAACTAGGCGATACTTGGCGGAAATCCATTGTTAACCTATGGGGAAAGAGGACCCACCACTGACCCTCGGCTTGTCAACCTCTTCGATTATAAACCAAACAAGTTTGATCGATAATAAAAGAAGCCAACAACACCCGAACTCCTCTAAGATGTTAATCGAGAAACTATCTATCACGAGTGACGGGACCTCAAATAAAATGCAATTCTCCGCGACACTAAGCGAATCTATAAAGTATTCGACACGTGTTTCGCCTCTAAACGAGGCATCCTCAGGACCGCTGGGCTACGAATGAGCCTATATGCTATATGCATGAAATTAAATTGTTGAGTTATTGAGGTCGACCATCGCAACAATTCGCATGATAATCAACAGTTGGTCAATTTGTGTGTCATTGCGAGTTCATCAGTAATCGGCATTCATAATGGAGACACTGACTGTAAACGCTTTTATAGGAAACTACACATTATTTGTCGATTATCATGGAATATTTGATGATCTTTACAGCTCGTTGGTTGACTTGAGTCCTTATTTAATTGTTATAAAAAGGGGTTTCCATGGAAACCAAAATCTAATCCATCTACGACTTCTAATACGTACTAATTTAAAGGCACCAAATTTAATGAAAGTTTATAATTTTAAAATTCTTTGTTCAGGAATCGTAAATGAAATACTTGCAATTAATTTGTACGCTAGTCTGTAGGTATTCCATTATTGTAACCTAGTCTAATATTCATTAATCGGTATCACGCAATCAGTTATGGCTGTCATCGGATTCAGACACGTTACATTATCTTGTCAGTGAGCTATGACGTCACAAAATATAAGCCAAACTAACGCTTTGTTCATTGCATTCATTAAGTTGAAGTTCGTAAGTATTTTAGTAGTATTTAGTCGTCTAACTAAATCAATGCATTCAAATAAAACTTATTTTTAGCATTTATCGCGTTTACGTTCGCGACGTTACCTTAAAATAAGTTTTATTCCAATGTGTAGTATTCGCGTAAATATAACAAATCAATATATAAATTAATGCAATTCCAAATTAATTAGCTAGAAGACATATTAATATTAGTGATGCTTAAAGTCTTGGTACCTATTGGTCTTGGACCAAATCGAAGAGAAAATGGTTTTGCGGAATTCTGTAAGCAAACATCGTGAGATGTGCGGCTTGATCTTGTGTAAATCCTAGATTAATTAATTTCGATTGAGCTTTGAGATATATTTTGAGAGGAAAGGATATGAGTGAAGTATCAAACAGAGCGTTTGTATACGTGAAGCTGCATCTAGCACCTGCACTACCGGTTGCAACAAGATAAAATGTAAGGTAAATTATTTTTGTCTTTTTCTATTGTATGAATTACGAAAGGGAGAGAGCGACTCGGAGCGACTTAATACTTTGGTGTCGTCTTGACCGGCATGCTAGCCGTTCTGATCACACTCCCTGTGCCTTATGGTACACCCGTGCAGATGTTCCCGCAAGAAATAGCCCACGCTCAACTCCAGAATCCGGCCAATAGAAATATAAAATATACTCTTTTCTACCATTTTGTTATATTAAACCATAAATATCTAGCAAAGTTTTTTGCTTCATAATTTTCTTAGCGGCATTAGGTCTATGTATATTTTTCACATAGTCTTTGCCGCGAATGTATTACTTATTTTTAAAGTCGCTGGCATCAATCCTTTAAGCTCCCATCTAAATCTTGTAGCGATAGATTTTCTCGCTAGTTGACAAGTGTCAACATATCATCGCCCGCACTCGCGGCGCCGTAAATTGAAACCCGTCGCGGGTATATTACCTACCTGTGTCAAACGCAAACTATCAACCGAATTGTATATAGTATCATATTTTACTTAAAACGAGTATTAAATTTTCTTTTCTGAACTCCGAATCCTGTCTATCCAATATCTGGGTCTGAAATCTGCAACATCTTTTAATGGAATATCTCATGGAAAGCGTGCCAATTTCAAGATTTCTTGACGAAAATTTTGCCAATTACAGCCATGACCCACAATTTCATAACCTGTTAAGTTCCTCATTAGCATATCACTGAGAATCAAATCCTGGACTCACGAACTATGGCATGCGCGCGGCAGCCTCCGTTTTGACCCAAGCAATCAGTTTCACAAGAAGTAGATTAATTGTTATACCTACGGGTTTACAGCCAGTTAAAATACAGCTTGATACGAGCTACTACGTACTGTCTGAGTGAGCAGAGGCAGGCATGCGAGGCTACTTACTCAGTACACAGTGAACAAGGCCGAAATAAAAAAAAACCTTAAAAAAAACATTTTAATTTCTAATTGTAACAACCCTACCGTGAAACCCATGCATAAGATGTAACAAAAAATATTAATTAACTCATAAAACAGAACGTATATATTCCGACTATTATTTTTTGAAATAAAACGAATTTAAGGATTTTATCGCGTTTATATTATGTTTACATGTGTCCCCCCGTGACCATGGTTACTGTAAAGCAGCCGAAACTAAAATCAGTAAAATTTGTTGTATTTCAATTTGAAGTATTCGCGTAAATATAATAAATTATATATTATTTTTGTACACAGGTAGACGAAAAACTAACAATACCCCACGGCACCCTGAGCGTGCATCGCCACCACCACGGCATGCCGCTCTCGTTGACCAACTCATCGCTGAACTTCCCCCTCACGAGTCTGCAGGTGCATCCCAATCAGACCGTGGACATCACTTGCCTCAGCACGATACCCAGCTACGCCAGCCTCGGGGAGGGGTTCGCTGATGTACAGAACCATACTGTTACTGGTGAGTGAATAAACTTAGCCTTATACAGCTATTATGATTACTTATATTTACGCGAATACTACACGTTGAAATAAAACTTATTTTACAGATTTTTTATTTAACGTTTTTAAGTTCTCGACGTTCCCGATGCAAGCGACAACTGAATATGAGGGTACCCTAGTACAAACTATTACACAAGGATGTCAAATACCTTAGTCCTTACGAGACCATGGTTTCTGTAAAGCAGCCGAAACAGCAGGAACGTAAAAACATACGCGAAAAAATCTGTAAAATAACTTTTATTTCAAAAGCTATTATGAGTCGGATACCTTGAGCCCGTGGCTCCGTCCGGAATTCAAAATATCTGGGAAATCAGAAAGGAATGGTTTTTTTCTACAATTTTCCAGTGGATTTCTTTCGGAATCAATCGATGATGTAAAACTTCGTTAGGGAGACATAAAATTATTAGTACTAGTTATATTGTACTAGTGGGTATAAATTAAATATTACAGTTAATGGGAATCGATACTACACTAAAGATAAATATAATGTAACTTGCCAAAACTAGCATGATATGACTTTCAATCACTGTAAGTAGTTTTTATATTATAAAAAAATACGGACGGAAAACACAAATGGCAGAGGTTAGACTTATACAACAGTTTTATTTTAGTAGTTTTAGTACACGATTTTTAGTTAATTATGTTTTTCAAAATTTATTTATATTAGTAAATAAACGGCTTGTTCGATAAAGTATAATGAATTCACATTTCAATTGTAAAATTAACTAAAATAAACATGTGAAATATTTTGTGAACATAAATTAGTACCGATTTGCCTTAAAAATAGTGCATTGATAAACGAAATATTTTTAAATAATTTAAGCGTCTTCTGTTCTTAAAAAAAACTTGTAGACGATATACTTTGTGTCTTCCCCATCCAAAAAAAAATGAATACGCTAATCGCCTTACATTATTCGTTCTTTATTCACGGCGTAATCAAAATCAGATCATGTGTGAGAAAATTGAATTAGCCGCTCACACAGCGTTTCAAATTCCCTCCAATTTGCTCATGCGACACCTTAAATCTCTTTATTCACATAGGGTACCTATTTAAGTCTGTGATCTTAACAGATAATCTATATATAAAAAACAAAGTCGTGTTAGTTACACCAGTTATATCTCAAGAACGGGTTGGCCGAGTTTTATGGTCTTCGTTTTTTTAATTTTGTCTCCGCCCCGAATACCACATCTTGTTCAGTCATCAGTTGCAGAACAACTAATTAAAACATGTGGAAAAAACACTAAAAAATTATAATGAAGATAATTTATTTTGTCACATATTTTATTCTGAGGCGGTACGAAGTTCGCCGGGACCGCAAGTTATATATATATATTTCCTTGTATAAGCTAAGAAAAAGAAAGCTAAAAAAATCTTGTTCTATATGACAAGTAGTTTGCTCCCTGAAATTGACGCGGCTTATCAAAGTTAAAACTGGCGCTACAAAATATAATCTGCTACTGGCGTAAGCTACAAGCAGTACCATCGAAACTAGCTATAACTAGACTACGGCGAATAACCTTATGTTTTAAAAGAACTGAATATTATTTGAGCACTAGTTTCTGAGACGCATGCTGACGCTAATTTGAGCCTTTTTATTACGCGTTGAGAGTAGCAAATTGAAGTCATAAGTAGGTATATGTCTTTAAAGAAGCTTTTCTTTTTCAGTCAACGTGGTTCGCATTGAGCCGGCTCCCACTCAGCTGCCAGACAAAATTGTTAGTTCCGAACTAAATCTATCGACTCGATGTGAAATAGAGAGTAAATTATTCGTTTTAGTCGTATTTGTGTGCCATATTTACTTCTAAGCATGCTGATATTAATGGTTTTATGTGAACATAGTGTTGTGTTACATTTATCGAATTTGTAATTACTATAATTTATTTAGTGAAAAAAATATAAATTGTATTTGTGTCTATAATTTGATATTTGTTTGAATAAGTCTGGTGCTAAGGTCATTAAAAAAATATATTTACTCTTGCTTTAATATATTTTTTTGTTTTGATTTAATCCACGGATTATATACAGAAAAACGTTTTATAATTTAATCATTACCACTGTTTATGATCATATTGATGTATTTTTCTAAAGGATTTTATATTTTGTTTTGGATATTTTTCAGCTGTTTGAACATAATTAATATAGTTAATATTTTATTGAACTATGTCTATGTGTCGGAATTCTTAATCAATATTCCTAAGAGTGATACAGTCCAACTAATTGATTTAAAAAATACGTATCGGCCTCGTAGCTCCCATATAATTAATCGGAGAAAATATTTCCGTAGTAGCTCTTATAAACAATCTCATTCCAATTTAATTATACATCTCAGTACCCAGGCAAGCTATCGAATTAACCTCATAATTTCATTTCTATCAAAACAACATTATAACCACTTGTAAACAAATATTATTTTAATTAAGCCCGGTTATAATCTCATTATGGTGCGTTTAAGCAGAATCCCTTCGAAATAAACGGACAAGCGCTGGCAACATTAATAAATCTGGTCGTGAACACGGCATTTACTTTTCTAATGAAAAACAGCGGTGTACTGAGTGAAAACATAATTATTCTGTCACGCGAAATTTGAAACATCCAATAATCACTTTTGATAACTGAACTAGGTAAGCCTGGTTTTATTAACTTGGAATAATGTCTGGTAAACAACTTTGAATGTAAACTTCCATTGTTCAAAAACAAAACCCAGGGAATATTAAAACGCGTCTTAAAATTCCAATTACTTCGTGAAACCACATTTTCTCTGATATACCTTCTTATTTTTTGGAATAGTCAATCTATTATTATGTAGTTTAGAAAAAAAATGCATGTACTTGGCTTCCTACAGCTATGTGGTTACTGTAAATATAATGTAATATACACGTATTTAATTTTAAGGCTATTTATTATACGATACTAAGCAACTTTTGATTTTGGTATTACTTTATATCAACGAGCTTTGAGGCGCTTCTGTACAATCTTTGTATAATCTTTTACTTATGTATGCGCAATTATGAGACTGAATTAGTAAATTAGAAATTGAAATGCCCCGACATGACTCCCTTAAATGATAGTCTCAGAGATCGATGTCAAAGTGTAAGTTGAAAATATCCTGTATATCTCATAAGCATAGTCCGCATTAGTAGCATTTTCACTGGTGGTAAGCTTCGGCCGTGGCTAGTCACCACCCACTGAACAAAACCATGTCGCCAAGCGGCCTAGCCGTGTTCCGGCATGATGTTCGGTGTTGCCATTCATGGATGGCGGGTCAGATCAGTTGCGCTGCATGTGCCTAGTGAATGTAGCGTCTCGATCTACTGCCGCCTTCCTACCAAGGCAAGTATGCTCCATCGTAGATCTCATCGTCACTTACCATCAGGTGAGATCGAGATCAAATACTTGCCTATAATGTAATAAAAAAAAGTCCATTTCATTTAAAAACGCTTCTTATTTTTTTTTGTCATGAAGCTGTGTGTTTATAAGCTGTGACAATAATAGTGTAAAATATTGTAACAGATTCATATGTGGGCTATAAAGATAACATGCCCAATGAAATAAATCACATTATTAGAAATTTAAAAAAGACGACCCATACTGAGCGCGCGGTCAAAAGCTACTGGCGCGCCTTGTTTTAAAAAAAACAAAACAAATTTACACAATTATTTTATGCATCAAAGTGAACCACACAACGCACTGCTTCACCTGTTAAAATATTGTACACTATTTTTGTTACACTTTATATAGTATAGCCATTCGTTATCGCGATTAAATAATATATCTCAGTTGAGGTCGCGTTCCGATCCGGATGTAGACTTAAGAAAAAAATAATTAAATGACAATTTGTAAGTGCCCCCGTAGGCCTATACGAAATAAATGATTTGACTTTGACTATAATATATCGTTTTGATATCGGTCACTGAAAATCCGCCCCTACCAATTGCTAGAAAATCCATATCCACTGTTATAATAAGGTGACTAATTAAAAGTATTAAGACATATTTGAAGATTGACGTCTATGGTCATAAAATGTATGAAGAAATATGTATGACTCTCATCAGAGAAATGTATGTGAATATTGAATAAAGATAATCACTTATTATAGAGAAATATCAATCCTACTGTACATATCGCACCCTCGGCTCAAAACGATAGGGACTCAACTCAAAAATATTTTTTTTTGGGAAACCGCAATCAATGATCTTTCCAACTGAACGGGGAGGACGAAAAGTACCGGTGTAAAAGAGACGGAAATATAATAAGCTTTTTCTATCATAAAAACGCATTTGTTTTAATATTCATCAGATATAACTTACATAACCATAATTTTGAAGCATCATTTTGAATTCATAATTTTGAGTTGAGCCCCTAGCGTTCTGAGGGTGCGATATATGTATTTCAAACATTAACAGCCATAACAAAGGAGTTGGTATCATGCGCTGAGCATAAAACAAACAACAGCAACTCTAAACAGGATTATGTATCAAAATAATCACGAAAGATATTACATTTTTAATGTGACGTAACAGAAAAAAACACCCTTCAAAAACCATGTCATAATTACAATAATAATAAGTCATACAAATCTTAGAACTTTATGCTATAATTTGGTGCGAAATTAATGTATAACCTCAATTTATATTTTCCTAGCTTCTGTAAAATTTTACTCTTTTTTTTTCCTTTGAAACGTGAATTGAATCTATCCGCGAAAGCTGTGACGCTGATAAGAATAAGACATGATATGCCAAGCTATCATCTTCGCGCAATATGCTTCAAACTTTAAACAGATATGTATCTAATATGTATGTGACTTAGGGTTCATATTGGCGGCATACTGAAAGTAATACGATTAGGTAGTAATTAAAATATGAATACAGTAAAACTATATTGGTTCCATGCAATAGTCGTCTGTGTTGTTTGTATTCAGGTATACTTTCCATTGAACTCTACAATTCATAAGAGCCCAATAATTAAAAGGCAATTTAACCGTGTATTAAAATGCGATTAACATGAATAATAGCTCGTGTGTGATGCGATAAGCAATTTAATTCGGGTACAATTGCACACAAAAGCTATTGTAACATTGTTAGAAGGACTTAAGGTTGATTTATAGTAAGTGCTTCTTTATGAAATTAGTTTCTTTGAGTGGCCACTTGTACTTGTTATGTGTTTCGTCACAGGCGACAAATATTCTTTACTAAAAAACAGATATTAAGTTAAACAATTTGGGAAGCTTGAAGTCCCTTGCTCTTTAGTCAAACTATAAATAATCAAATTGATATCACAAATAATAAACTCAGAATTTCACTTGCCTTTATTATCTCATCTCGTAACCTACCTGACTGACATAGGGAAGAGCTTATTACAAACACTTCAAAACGATGACGTTAATAACATGAATTTTGGCACCCGTTTTCTTCACCTCTAAATACTCGCAAAGAATTTTAATTTGCTTCCCATGTTATCGCGGGAAATAACTTGTTAAATTTAATGAAACATAATTGTTATTCATGTAACATTTTCTCAAACCGTTGACAGCAGAGCGCTCGACAAAACAACAAAACAAACATTGAAACGCAAAATGGAAATAGCAGGATCCTTGTTCTCGGAGGGATCCGATGGGATCCGCGGAGTGCAATGCGGCGCGTGGCTTCTGTCTGCCGAACAACATTTAATTATTTAGCAAATTCCAGTCGTATACGTTTTACTTAAGTCTGGTATGTTACTATGGTTCGCTGCAGAGCATTCAATTTTAGAAGGACAATTTTCATTTATTAATATGCTAATTATTATATATGCATGGCAGCCATAATAAATCTTTATTACTTGGGCATTATCACTCTAGCGGCACTGGTAGATCAATTTGACTTAACCTTACGGCATCTAAGTAATTGGCATCATATTCCGTATAGCGTTTTGTTTTAGCCTGAATCAACATCATGATTAAAAAAAAACCATAAGAATGCTAGTTGCTAAATTTGTCGGGCGTTTAAATACTCGAAGCATATTGCGCGAAGACGTTTTCGTTAACGAAAAACTTTTAGGAGCAATTTGAGTAACAAAAACATATCATGATTAGCGAGTGAGTATTTGTAAACAATTTATAAATGTTGTCCTAAACGGAGGGCTGCAAAACATATATGGTTTGTAAAATATACGGTAGGTTCTTACGTTCTTCAAAGTCGATGCGGCTGAGATGACATAAAATTGTATAGACAATCTTCATGGTTTATTCTCGTAATTAGCAAATGCTTAAAGCGTAAATTAAGTAGGTGATTGTAATGTGTGTTATAATTGTAATGAACTAAATTTATAAGCTAATATAAATATATTTATAGTAAGTACATAAATTGGAGAAAATTCAAAATGACCGCCATAGAAAATGTCGTAATCTATAATTTATATTGTGGTGTATTCGTTTTATAATTAACAAAGATAAATGACGGTATATCTATGGATTTGCATTATTAAAAACTGTTTTAATTAGACTATGTAAATAGAGTTCATCAGTTGCGATTTAATTGAGACAACAATCTGAATTAATTTACATACATTACCAACGCAAAGTTTAGAGAAAATTATAGCTGTGAATCAAAACAAACCATTGATTTTAAAGTAATTTTACTGCAAATGTTGTATCGACGACAGTGACTTCACCATGAAATCAGAGACATGGCAGAGAACCGAAAGTATCCAATCGCGTGACCGACAAGACTCGATTTTAATGTTATACCCATCAGTGGGTGAATGTAGTCATGAAATCAAAACTAATTAACAATTTAATCTTATTTCGGTTTAAATACCTTCGATTAAGAAGTTCAATTACAAAAGCAATCTCGATGAAAACAAAAACCAATCTGATAGCAAACTTTCACTAAGAAAATAAGAATCTTTATAAAAACTTGGGCGGTTTGTTCTTGCGTCGACGACCGCTTCTGATTTACATAATAATATATGTCTAGCAACTTTTTCAATGCACATCACATATCTCCCTTATTTTTATGATATGCATAACCAAGTTAGAATAACTTAGATCGTGCCACAGGAGTAAATACGATTAGAACCGTTTACTATTTTATTTTATTCTCAACGCAAATATGAATGAAATATGTATGAGAAAAGAATTGCTCACGATTTTAACTCTTATCTTGAGTGTGAGTGTCTGTCACTATGTCGTCCAAAATATTGGGTGTGGTCCGTAAATTCAACAAAGCCTATTCCAAAGAATTTGGCATATATATTATGTCGAGTCACTTACCGCTACTTTTCGAATGCCTCGCGATTTAAGAAAATACTACGCTCAATATGTCAATGTGCATATATTAATGCTTATACTTTTTTATGTGGCGGAAAAATAAAGAGGTATCAATATAAAAAAAAAATAAGATTATCGAGATAATATAGATTATTCATGTAAAAAAATCATTTAGTTCTGCTATTATTTACTCCTGTGATTTTGTATTAAAAAAAAACTGCATTAAAAACAAATGATAATTTTATCTATGACGATGTAATTCATGCAGGCTATCAATGTCTTCCTTATTGCTATACACTCTTTATATAAATTAAGTCGTATTGTAAGCTAGATTTTATAATGTAATAGTTATATTATAACAGATTATTCGGTATATTTTTGTTCTTAAATCTCATATCCGATGCTTTAGTGATCAGTGTTATAAGACTATTATACCTGTTGTCAATTGTATTAAATAAAAATCAATAAGGTGTCAACCACATACTTTACATTCGGTTCTAAAAAATATTATTGCGAGGCGTTATAGTTCAATTTATAGGAGAAAGTTATTTGTGGTTGACTCATTATTGAAAGATGATGTAGCAATCGTGTCATAATATATAGGTTTCATTATTCAACTTATTTACTTTCCCTCTAGTAGTAATTGAGAATCTGAGAAATATAATATGCGGAATGTATTTCTTTCTCAGTTATAATTTGTTTCTTTTAAAAATCCAGTGAATTGTTTTTAAGGGTTTGAATATATTATGCTTTGGGTACATGTGGGGGGCTTGAATGTCAAATTACTTTAGCTACGCCAAACTGGCCCTAATTATCTAAACCGTAATATATAATTGTACTGCAACATAATATGCAAATATTCATTGTTATATTGATTTCTTATATTTACGCGAATACTACACATTGAAATAAAACTATTTAGGGATCCAGTAGTAAAAATCATAAAATCCAAAACCAAGCGTACCATTGCAAGACCTCAAGACACAGTGAGCTCTTTCTGCGTAGATCGGACCGCAAGTAACAACTAAATATGAAGGTACCCCATCTCAAACTATGATAGCAGGACGTCAACCACCTCAGTCCTCCCGTGACCATGGTTGCTGTAAAGCAGCCGAAACGTCGAGAACATAAACATAAAAAATTAACGCGTAAGAATCCTTAAAAATAGTTTTATTTCAATATTCATTATTACTGCTATTAATCATCCCCATGTATTAATGTATGCAAACCCTAACTTAAAGATTAACTTAAGTAAAGTTTACCGAGCTGATTGTAATAAAATGATTGAAGACCTGTCCAGACTACAGCGGTAGGCGCTACATGCGGGTACAACCCGTCTGTATCTGAACATACCTTATTAAGTGTTATTCTATCGTGTGTTTATGCTGGATTTATATGGAAAACAATGTCTAATATTTACAAGATGTGAAAATTTATCTCTTTATAATACAAATGTATTACACGTTCGATTTACACATAAAATAATTCAGTGTTTTCTTGGTAACGTCTCACCTTCTATCTTAGGTGCCTATTGTTTTGTAAAATAATATGTACGCAGGTACTCAAGGAACAATACGAAATGTAGACTGGTAATCCTATACACAATAGTGATCTATTTCTTTTGAGGGTTCCAGGCCAAAAGCTTTGAACAGAGAAGCATTAAATAAACAAATATCGCCAAACGAACAAACAAACTTTACAGGCCCAAACTAAAGAACACTCGTATTATGGGAACCGTACACTGGACTGAAGGAGTTCCCGGTAATATTTATATAGATGGTTACACCATTTAAAGGCCCTTCCAGAGGAGAAGGAAATGGGAGGCCTTTGGCCAGCCGTGGGACACACAATAAGCTATACAAAATAAATTGATACTTGACATCCATGACCGTGGTCAAATTCGTACTCGTCGAAAAAAGTTTTGCCCCTACCAGGATCCGAACGGGGAACCCTCAGCACAGATAGCAGGTTCAATACCAACTGAGCCGATCAGGTTTTCAATCCCACTATCCCACTAATATTATAAATGTGAAAGTTTGGATGGATGGATGTTTGTTACTCAATCACGCCAGAACGGCTGAACGGATCTGGATGAAATTTGGCACAGAGATAGATTATAGTCTGGAATAGCGCATAGGCTACTTTTTATCCCAGTAAAATGTACGGTTCCCGTGGGATATATTTATTTTAATTGTTCATAGAGCAAAGGATCGACATGATTTACAGAAAGGACATAGAGGTAAAGGATATACTTTTTAATCGCGGGTACATATAATTATCTCTCTATTTTTGTAACAAACTTGCGCGTAACTTGTAGCCGTCTCAGAGATACTCGATGTCCCGCTGAAGGAACTTGGTGGCGGAACTAACAAGATTACGTATTCTCGCGACTTGGAGATAACGCTCGCGCGATGTGAAGAGCTACCCTAATGGGCTTTTCATAGCTGTGTCGCACGGCAGTATATCTTTGTACATAATATTTTTACGATAGCCTTGGAAGCTTTGAGAATCACAGGATTATTTAGATTATGCTCATTCAAAATATATCTAATCCATTAGGTACGTAGCTATAGCTAAGTCGACGTCCGTACAACTTATATAATGTATATATAGTTTCAAATAATAATAAACTAATTCAAAATATTAATATTAAAAAAAAGAGCAACCATAGAGTTTCTTGCCCGTTCTTCTCCATAGGAACGGCATTCCGAACGGGTGGTAAAGTAGTAGATTAGTATTTTGTAACTTTTGACGATTCATAAGTACTGTACTTAATGGTCTATGTGAATAAAAAGTATTCTGATTCTGATAATATTTAGTTTCAAACTTAGCAGTCAAAATACGCTGATAAGTTGTTTGCAACTTCAGAATTAATATCTGTAACATTTATATTTATTAACCAAAAAAATCCTTCGGACATTATTATTTACTACAAAACTGTTAAATAATTATTTACGGATACGAAAATAGTTAAGTTGTTAAAATTGCCGCAATGCTTAGTAGATTACGGCGCAGTCCTTTTATGGTCATTCCCGGCACTCGCGGGGCTAATTCATTGCCGAACTTTCGAACGAGCGGCCTGTCCCATACAGATTCATAGCTTTATATTATTATAGCTGGGAAAGCTTGATGGAAATGAGAAAATGATTTGAAAGCCAAATATTATTTGGATAGGTACCTAATTTTTATAATCCCTTACTGTCCAACAGCCGGTGAGGATAGTAGCTAAGTAAAAATGGTACAAATAATAGGTAAGTAAGATATTTAATAATAATACCAGTCCTTTTTAATGTCCCACTACTGAGCACGGGCTTCCCTTCAATGCGAGGGGGATAAGGCCATAGTCCACCACGCTGGCCCAGTGCGGGTGGGCGGATTTCACACATCTTATCAGGCACTAAAATAAGCTAATATAAACTAATATAAGCATAGCGTAATAAAAAAGCATGGCGTCACATTCACACTTATTTATGAAAACGATGGTGTAAGCGGAACGACAGACTCGCACGTTATTCTGCTCGAGATACTAAGTAAGTACATACTTGAATAGAAACTGAAAAAGTTTCAACGACTATAATAAACTTTTAATAGTTCCCAAAATGGCACCTGTTAAGGTTCTAGCAGTTGTTTGGGAAGAAATAAATCCGAAACAATTGAAACTCCGCCAGTAAAGTTGTTACGTTGCGTCGTTAGCCCGACCTTCATCGGCAGTCATCCCAGTAGATTTGAACTGATATAAACACTCGTATTTTCTTGGGGATTTGGTCCACAGGGCAACGGTACGGATCAGTCAAGCGTTGGAGGCCAAATTGCGCTCTTTGTTTTATCGGGCCGTCCGCTCCGCCAAATCTTGTTATATCCAATTTTATGGAGTTTTTATATTCACTGCGCATCGATGTTGGATCCAGATGTTTGTTTTGTGCTTATATTTGGGAATTGTAAAACGTATGGTAGATATTATAAGGGTATTGCAAAAATAATTGGCTTTTATGTTTTAATCCAAAACGGTGAATGTGAGTTTTTCATTTAGGGTTTGGACAAATTGTTGAATTTGTCTAAACAACAGTAATACGGAAGATCATACTAACATTTACAAAATCACAAATAAACATCAATCCAATGTAATTTAAGATTATACTATCACGCCTGTTATCACCGCAGGGGTAGGCAGAGGTGCACCGCAATACACGAATACTATGGTATTCGGTCCCAAGGGAATTAAATTTGCGTTTACTTTGAATAAAATGTGTTGTCAACAAAACTATTCAAATTACATTATCCAAGCGAACAACATAAAACAGATCTGTTAATGCATGCAAAACCCATTTGAGGAGGCGAAGTTTGTCCCAAAAAGTTCTGTGAATAAAATAAACTTGGTAAAGCCATCCGAGTTGGTGTATGGAGCCACAGAAAGTCAGGTAAATATTGCAACGACACAGGGGATTTACACTTTTTATTAGGTGTATTACAAACATAGTATAAAATATTGCACATATGAACAACAGTATAAAATAATTGTGTAAATGATGTTTGATTCTTTTCAAAACATGATTTGATATGATATGATGATTTTATATCCACTTGAGCGGGTTCTAGGAGTGTGTGTTTGTTTTAAGAATACTGCCATTAGACATTCGAAAACATAAGAAGTGGTGAATATTTTCTGTGGTAAACTTCAAAAAAGTTGGCATATACGAGGAATCTCAAAAAGGAAACCTACAAAGGCATTCTGTATCAATGTCTTCCTTCATAGAAGGAACAAGAGGAGACGTTAATAAGATATTTATAAGTTATCCCTTTTCTGTAGTTTAAATATACAACGTACAAGGTATGTTGTGAATAACATTCCTTCCCAGTATATTGTATCGCCTTTAGCAAACAAGTAAATCATATACAAGGTACACTTATTTAACTTTGTGTACATTCTGTACCTTAGTACCGGTCGAGTGAATCGAGGGTACGGAAGCTTCATCTGGGCCGGAACTGTTTTTACCCGGTTTTAGTTTGAATAGGACAAATCTCGTTACATTTGATGCATCGAACCCAAATTTGGTATTTTTATTTTGCGGGAGGTTTGAGTATTCAATTGGAGAATATGATTAAGTTTTATTTTTATTACACCCTCCCACTACACTGCGACATCGGAGGATGTCGCAGAAGTCGTAGCCTAGTGAGAGCACTAGACTACGACTTCTGCCCACTAGGCTACGACTTCTTCCCACTAGGCTACGATCTTCTAAGAACAGGCAACTACTTCCTCTCGCAATTATAAAGTGATGTACTCGAAAACTTAAAAAGCCTGTCAAGTATTTTCTTCTAGTAAAATACTATTATTCATGTATTTGTTACCTACTCAAACGGTGTCGTCTCAAATGTCATATTTTGTTTCGCACGTAATCCGGTACTGGCTTGTTAGAAAATTATGGGTTTGTTTGCATTCACGAAGCGTACAATAATCTGGGACCCGAGCTCGCAAGCAACAGGTGAAAGGTGTATACCTACCTACAAGAGATACATATAGTACAATCTAGATTTATATGATGAAACAATACCCTTCTATACAGTGGCTTTCAAAATGGCATTAAGAGTGTACGAGTACATCACTACTTACTACCAATGTTGGCTGTTCAATCAACAGAGAGCCATCTGCTCTCCTAGACCCAACAAATAGGTATGGTTTATTGGTAACCGACAGATATGATAATTATATAGATTGCTCACTAGTGTTGCCTGGAACCTTGGTTGCATCAGGACGTAGGGGTCTTGCAGAATTCTTGCTATAAACCCCTTCGAGACTTCGGAAAACACTACTGGGTCCCAAGTCTGCTAACACAATCGATTCATAAACGAACAGCAACGGCATAGTATCTGTCACTTTTGACAGATATTGTATGGGATATCTGTCAAAAGTGACAGGTACTATACGGCTGCTGTTCGATTATGAATCTATTGTGTTAGCAGACTTGGGGCCCTGATATCTCGTAACGAGTACCAATGTTGTAAGAATGAGACGTGGGGTCACCAAGTGCCTTCCAAAGTACAGAGGCAGTGTAATGTATTGCCGTCCGTTCCAGGTTAGCGTACCAAGATATCTTCATGCGTGACAAGCTATTAAAGGCGCGAGGACTTCTTTTGTCAATTTGAAAACTTCAACCCTGGTCTTCACAAACTGTTTCCTAAGACCCAAGTAAATAGCAGCTATTAGGAAAGTTTATTGTGAAAATTAGGCAGAGCGTCCCTAAACGGAGGCTGTGTTCTGGACCCGTCCATCCGAGACGGTCGCCGTTGGCTGTAATTATGCAAAGTTTCAACTTTCCAACTTAAAGACTTCGGGAGTACAAAAGCCGGGGAAAAAAGAAGTTTTCGAGTATCCTAATTTATCCCTTTGAAGTGTTCATCCGTTTGGCGAAGTTTTCTGTAGTTAAGTTATAGATCGTCATCCTATTGGTGTCATTGGCGATTTGATTTATTTTATTTACGAGTTATATTACAGAAAGTGCTCACAGTGTCTTGAGGTACAATTGTAAGACCTCAAGACACTGTGAGCACTTTCTGCGTAGGTCGAACCGCAAACAACAACTAAATATGAGAGCAGCCAGTTCAAACTATGACACTAGGACGTCAACACCCCAGTCCTCCCGCGACCATGGTTGATGTAAAGCAGCCAAAACGTCGGGAATGTAAAAACATACAATAAACGCGATAAAATCCGTAAAATTAGTTTTATTTCAATGTCATTGGCGTTATTTACAAGTAGGTAACTTAATTCAGTTATGTGCAATGGTAATAACTATTTAGCCTTCTACCATCACCGTCTTCTTTTTTTTTTTTTTTTTTTTATTTATCTGAGTTGTAATGCCATTGATGTTGAAACTTTATCAATTGAGCTCGCATTTTGTTTTTGCCAAATAAACGCAAAATTAAATTCCTGTCGTACACATACACAAAATATCATGCCACAATCGCATACAGGATAATCAAAAAACGTGTTGTGTTTCCACGTAAAAAAAACACATGATAAAGAAAAAGTTACTTACCCAATTCATATTCAGACTTATTACACCAAGATTTTCCTTATCGAATGACAACAGAATTTATGAATTCGTAAAACACGAAAACGCTATTAAGGTAGCGTCACGTGAAACGAAACGCTGGGCGACACGGCATCCCTCCATTGCTACTAATTTGTTAATTACACTTAATAAAGGACAAAGCACTACGAAAATGCTAAATAATTACGTAAGCGTTTAAGATAAACTAGGGCTGTAAATAGATAATAGAGCTTTAAATAGAGTCAAAGTTTTTAGGCATTACCAACCTTGGTATTACAGAATATTACACAACACGGTATCGACGCAAGGCAGCTATAATAAATTAATCCATACCTAACTAATAGTTAATTTCAATAAAATTTACGAAGTTATATTTTCTATTTTAAACTTTATATACTTCGATAAAGGTAAAGTTTATAGCTACACAAACTTATTTTATTATTTTTAAAATATAGTTATCTCTATACCCTATACCTATTAAAATATACACCTATACATTACCTACATAATGAATTAAGTAATTCATAAAAATACATTTTATGTAAGTACAGGGTAAGTAGTCTTTATGTGTTTGGTTACCTTCGAATAATAAGCATTTAGAAAATGGAATGTTCTGAATGCAGCTCAGTTTAATACAACGTAGGATTTATATTCATTTAACAGTCTATAGCTCCATCCGAGTCGGTACCTATATTGTCATGACAGAACTGTCGGCGGTTGGAAAGCACGGCGGCGTGACGTCACGGAGCGCTTCATTTCCTCCGTGTCACACACAACACGTAAGACCTTATTCCGAAGTTAGCTACATTTGTATCAGCAGTCAGTGTAGGTAAAAAATCACACTAATATTATAAATGTGAAAGTTTGGATGGATGGATGTTTGTTACTCAATCACGCCTTAACGGCTGAACGGATCTAGATGAAATTTGGCACAAAGATAGATTATAGTCTCGAATAGCACGTAGGCACACATACTTTCTATCCCGGTAAAATGTATGGTTCCCGTGGGATAGATTTGTTCTTTGATATAAATATAGCGGTTAGTCCTAAATTACGACGCAATATAAGTACCTGAACCTTATTGTATAGATTTGGAACATATAGTAGCGAGCCCTTATTGTATATCGAGTGATCGACTGTGAATTGAAATAAAAGTTTATGCTATGGAAAGGTCACTCGATCAGTATCCGATGCTCACAAAACTCGTACTACTATTTAAATCGCGTTTAATAAATTAGTCTGGCAAGGCTCTGAGTTAGTACAATGATTTACCTTCCAAGAACCCATTCATTCGTTCATAATCTAACTTAAAATTTTTAAAACATTTAGACCTTCGTCACAGCAGATTAATTATTCCTCTAATGATAATAAAATTAAGTAGCCGTCGAGCTAGAGTCGACACCTCTGAAATTGTTCAGTACAATAAAGTGTCCCAAAATTAACATAATATTGATAGAGTGAAGGATGAATTAGTGGTTGACGTAGCTTTTTATAATATTTAAACTTAACTAGGTAAGAGGTAAGTATATTAAATGTATATCTAGAACATAATAAAAAAATAAATAAACCGTCGTTCAGCAGTTCCTCACCTCACCTCTAGGATTTAATAGGATCGAATATTTTGTTCAACCATAATTACTTGTTAAAACTTACAAAGATAAATGACTGATCAATAGAGTTTTGTTAATAAACAAAAAAAATATGTGACCGTAGCCAGCTGTTCTTGGGAGATCTTAAAAATTCGTCGACTAATAGAACTAGGCCAGTGTGATGGATTAGGGCCTGACCTCCTCTCGCATTAAGAGGAGGCCCGTGCATAGCATTAGGATTTTTTAAAAGTATTATAAAATGTCAGTACCTTATACCATAAGTATAATGATAGAAAAACTTACCTACTTAATATTTACAAAAAGTAAAAAATTGGCCCATGCTGGCGTACCAAAGATGCCGGCCGCATTTCCTCGCTGAATAGCCACTCGCGTCGACCAATCTTTTAGATAGATATTTACCATGATTGTATTTTAATGTGTCATATTTGAATTACTAGTTTCACATTGGAACACCGATAGCAAGAGAGCTCGAGGACGGTCCCCAACCAGATGGACCGATCAAGTAAAGGACTCATCTTCAACCAAATTCAGCTCGGTGGTCAGAAGCGCCATGAACAGAGACCGATGGAGGCTAATCGTTCGATCCAAGTGTGGACTATCCAACGATGATGGCGATCCTCAGACATGAGGGACCGACCATAGAGAGAGAGAGTTTCACATTAATAAAGTTCGAATATTTTAGTTTTCAGGCACGAACTACCAATCGGGATTAAACTCTCAGCTCTCTGCAAATGTACTTTAGATTTGAGAAAAGTAATTATGATCTCAATAACCTACGATCTTCGAATTCAAGGTGTTTTTACTGTAAAATTATATCAACCCCATGAAATAATCCTAAACAGTGCAATGGTTTTGTTTTGTTTTTGGATAGAACCAACATTGTTTACGCTGGTCCCAGTTTATTTTGCTATGGATAAACCATGAAACAATTTGCATTTCATTTTTGTTTGTCTGTTTATCTACAGCCGTTATGAAATATGTTTATAACATTGACCTAAAAACATTGTTGTAATTAGCTGTCTTGTTTTCTGGTTTCTTATTATTTTTCTGTAATGGCTCTCTGAAAAAAAATGTTGGCTGATAAACGATAAAATTAAAATGAATTGGTTATCCCATATTATATAGATTTTCTAGCCCCTGTACCAAATAATCCCCTAGTGAGGTCTCGGAGGGGTGGGCCGTTGTCCATTTAAATATCCGATAATCATTCAAAAGGAAGCAGAGATAGCCGAGTTGGTAGAACGCTTGCCTCGGTAATGAGGATCGTAGGTTCTAACCCCGGCTCGCACCTCGGGCATTTCTAGATTTCTTGTGCGAATCTCCTTTTCAACCACGATTATCACTAAGCGGTGAAGGAAAAGTTCGTGAGGAAACCTGCATGTCTGAGAGTACCCTTCGAAAGATGTGTGAAGTCTGCCAACCCGCTTTGGGCCAGCGTAGTGGCCTAGGTCCCCTAATAAATCCTCCTAATCCCCCTCGCATTGAGGGGAGGCCCGTGCTCAACAGTGGGACATTATAAAGGGCTGGTATTATTATTATTATTCAAAAGGATGGCCCCTAATAAATTTAAGAAGCAGACTGGGAACTCAGAAACGTATTAGTATTTGGAACTATTCTTATCTGCGTTCAAACCTTCCATTATTGACAAATACCTTACAGGAAGTTTCAACGGAAAATATTAGGAAGGTCTGTTTACAACGTTGTTTGTAATATTCTATCCAATTTTCTCGTACAGGATAATATCGGACGTATTTATAACGGCACCTTTTTTGCCGACATGTTCTGGGAAAGGTTACTTGTAATTAATTGACGATTACGGGCTGGGAAAGAAAAATAATCAAAGTGAAAACGAGGAAGCCTTCCTAGTATTGGGAGCTTAATGCCTCAGTTGTTTGGCGGTTGAGTGCGATCCGAATAATATTTAAAATAAATAACAGGTTTACGACCAAAAAAAGTTGTAACAGAATTTCGAATTACATTTATGGTAAATCAACTTGGTACGGAACGCTTGAATTATCTAGGTAAGTTAGTCTTCAATAAAATGAACAAGTTCAATCTACAATGTGTAGCGAAAAACTTAAATAATAAATTATAACTCACTTAATTACGTATGACATACGATACTCGTATCTATTTGTAGTATCGATTACCAAGCCATTAACCTCGCTGGCTACATCGATTTTAATTAATTGCCTGGGTCTTATTACACGCAACCGCTTAATTAGAAGCCGATATATTCAACACGTTTATATGGGTTGATGTAGACTGTATTGAATCGGCCCTGATGCCCAGGGCCTTAAATAACGGGCTACCCTCGGGGTCGAGGACGACTGGGGTGTGGGCCCCGGACGTCCGGTGACGATGACGACTCCTGAGGAGGACGGCGGCGGGCGTGGCTCCCCGCCGCCGTGCGCAGCGAGGGCGCAGGGGGAGCAAACATCTGCTCCCCGAGACGGGCCCCTTTAAGGGGGCGAGGCACAAGAGGGGCACCGGTGCGTTCCGTTTGGAGATCCCGGAGCCCCTCCAACATGTGTCGAAGGCGGCCACCTGGAGGGTTTTAGTGGGTAAGAATCCCACATAACCCGGCCCTCTCCCACACAGAGGCCGGGTATCTATAGAAGATTTCCCCCCCGTCAACAAAAAAAAAAAAAAAAAAGACTGTATTGAATAGTCCCTCCCTTCAGCTACTGCATCTCGGAACAGTGTATCATTGCTGGATAGTATAAGCTACAATAATTAAGTAAGTGCACAGATAAAGATACAAAGTTAAAGTTTAACCAGGTCCGTCCAGTCTTTTCTGACCCAACAGTTTGGTCATCCCACTAATATTATAAATGTGAAAGTTTGGATGGATGGATGGATGTTTGGTTACTCAATCACGCCAGAACGGCTGAACGGATCTGGATGAAATTTGGCACGGAGATAGATTATAGTCTGGAATAGCACATATGCTTTTTATCCCGGTAAAATGTATGGTTCCCGTGGGACAGATTTGTTTTTATTTTTCGTAGAGCAAAGGATCGACATGTTTTTTTTTGCACAAGTAGTGGTAGTGGTATTTTAGGGGTCAGAAAATGATGGAGGCAAATATTTATCCCGGAAAAATACACGGTTCCTATGGGATAGCATACAGGAACCGTGCATTTGCAAAAAGACATAGAGGAAAAGCACATACTTATTAATCGCGGGTAACACCGCGGGGCGTAGCTAGTATTATATACTTGGTTTAAGCTCTACAAAAACATTTGGCCGGACTAATTGAATTTTCACACCAAACTTTACGGCAAAACGACAGACTAGTCTGGCGATATTATTATTATTATTAGATCACAAACCATAGGACTTACATCAACGTAGTTACTCTCTGCTTCTGTCTCATTTTATATCGCACTTATTATCTGAAAACACTAACACTTTTAGTAGCGTACGTATTCAAAAGTGCATTTTCGATGCAAATGAATAAAACATTTACTGAGTTTCGGTTTGAAGCATTCGGAATTGCAGCGGTGACCTGTGAGTGCAAGAATAACATTAAATATTTGCTCTCCCGTCCAAAATGAAAGAGTCAACTGGGAATGTCCATATTACAGAGATTGTATGCGGCTACCTCCGTTACCATGATTTTTAAGTCTCTTATTTTATCTGTGACAGATAATGGCACTCATACTAATGGTATAAACTAAGGTCAAGCCATTATTTTATTTATAACGTGTATAACTATTAATTACTTGACATTGGCAAAATACCCACTAAGTTGTGGGTGAGGCCATATTCATATTAATTTTATTTCATCGCATATCATTTCGTAAAGAAAAAAGAAGCTTGACCAAATTAATTGTATTGACGTCCTTTTCGTGGTTGTAAAGTACGATCAACATTAGTAACTAGGAATTCTGTGACTTATTTATCTGTAACAGATAATGGCGGTAAATTCTAATTATGTGTAGTTCTACTATCAATCTTGACTAAACTAAATGTATTGCCATCCTTTTCATTTTATTAAAGTATTAGAAAGACAGAAAAATTACATTGTTAGTTGTGTCAAATTAAGTTATGTCGCAAATAATTTTAGATACAAAAACATGTCAGCACGTCAAGTGCGAGGTTGAAGGTAGAATTGAAAAGCGCCTCTAGCGGACGGTATTTAAAACATTCAACTCTCCATACAAAATGTCTAAAGTAGACTATAAAGTCTACGGTTAGCTTACGAATAATCTCGGACTTGACGTACAGATGGGTTCATAGTCAAACTAACTCGTGACTTTCTGATGAAAAGATAGCTTCATTGTATTGGTACCACCACCCACGCAGTTACAGGGGTACCCACATTCAACGCCTACGAGCTCAACTGAAATAACAAACCCCGCACTGTTATATGAATTTGCTTTGAAGTTTATTGTTAAGCTAGGTACAAGAGTAATCATAGAAATGGCTGAAATAAAAATAATAGTTACCATACCAATAATGTAATCCTAACTAATAATATTTTAGTACAAGTATTTTATTTAAAATTAAGCAACGAATAATTGCATACAAAAATGAAAATGTCAATTTATTTTTGTATATGTAATAAAAATAATACCCGCCCTTGTAATGTTCCACTGTTGTTAGAGGGCCTCCTATCAATGCGAGGGGAATTAGGCTATAGTCCATCCCCAGGCCCAGTGCGGGTTTTTCGTGGGTTTCTCTCAGACATGCGGGTTTCCTCACGACGTTTCTCCTTCACCGTTTAGCAAGTGATAATCATGGTTGAAAATGAAATTTGCAAATGAAATCCAGAAATCTCAGAGTGGCAACTGGATTGCCATTCTGAGATCGCATCGCCAGGATCGCAGGTTGAAACCCTGGAGGTTTCAACCGGCGATCCTCGTTACCAAGGCAAGCGTTCTAACAACTTGGCTATCACTGCTTTTTATATCAGTTCTAACAATTTTGTTTAAGATGATAAAGTTACACAGCTTCAAAAGAAAAGTCCTATATTTCACTTTCTTTACTACACTAGATTCAGTAATTAATTATCTTTTTATTTTATTTTCATAAAATTTCAATGACTGAAGTCGTAATGAGTAAATATAATCAAAATCAAAGATGTATTTGTATAAGCAAATTTGTTATTGGCATTTTTATCCACCGATTTTATATAAAACACGCAAACGCCGGAGACGAGTCGAGTAAATGTAACCAAATGTAAATGTAACCAAATGTAAATGATGTTGAATTTAATCTCACTCGGGGTGCTATTTACAATACAATTTACGTATAATTTAATTCAAAGACATGGAATGTCCCACTCGATGGTGCTCCTTATTTGCCAGTACAATATAAAAGCCTGTCAATAGGCAAGTTGGCTGTTATTTACATACTAACTGGTAGGGACCCCTACCCTATAAACTACCCCATCGGATTGCGTGGCCAGTCGGGCCGTTCGTAGAGGGTATAAGATTATATACCGGTGTTAGTTACAAGCCACCTTCCTCATGCCAAAAATGTTATAGACATTCAACATCGGAATTATAGAGTCTCTGACAAATCAGCAGTCCCGTAATTGCTCTTAGGGTTCCTACACTGACTACCGCTGGTACATTTTTTTGTAAGCTGAATATTTCATATGGTTTTTATAATTTATAAAAACAAATGATTTTATAGAGTATGGATACAAGTATTAATTCCCCCATCTCCATTCTATCGGCAGTCGACAAGACGCACGGACAAGTGTCATCCGTACACTGTTGACATTCCTTCGGTTCATACTAAGCGTTTTGCTTCTACTTTCATCGTGTGAACTGCGAAGGAATGGAACACGCTACCGGCGTCTTTGTTCCCCGTTGACTACAACCTGGGTGTTTTCAAGTCGAGAGTGAACAGGTACCTTCTAGGCAAGTATGCTCCATCGTAAATCTCATCGTCACTTACCATTAGGTGTAATCGAGATTAAATACTTACCTATAATATAATAAAAAAAGAGTACAAAATTACTTTCCACTAAATAAAAAATCAAGGTCCTTAGTGAAGCGTCCAGCCTATCTTAATACATGTGCCAAAAACTTTCACAAAACACCTCGTGCAAGTACAAAAGTAGCAATCATTCTTATCGCGGCACTTGAAAAAGCCGGAGAACAAAGTTATCTCATTAGACCGAGCTTTCTGTTAATTCAGTATACCTACTCCGGCCACAGACAAAGTTTCACATTTATAAAGTAAATCCTACGCTATTTTGTTAGAGATGTCTACACGCTTGAACGTGCCTGTCCTTTCGACAACTAGGTTTAAGAAAACGTAGGTAGCTACTTTAATATGTATTGATTATATTTACGCAAAACTAATTTTATCGCGTGTATCAATCGATCGATCTTTGCTAAAGAACACCGATTCTGACCAAGGATGATACGTGAGGCCATTGAAATTAAAAACATTCTAATTTCAATCAAATCAGTATTTTTTTTAATACTAGGCCTACGAGGGTATCTATAGACTGTTTTTTATCTTTTATCACATCGAAAGCAACCTCAACTGAGAAGATTATGCCAGGAATTCAACGGGCTTTTGTTTTGACACATTTTTTCTTATATCGCAAATTTAATACGTTTAACTTTTGGAGAAACTAAATAAAAAGTATACCGAAACAGTAGTGAACAGGTGAAAATACATTCAGGCGCTATAAATTCAAGACAGATAAAGTTACTGTCTGTTCTATTTACGATGTAATAAGGACGCCATTAGTTTGAACACCATGTTTCTTTTTGTACAGTATTTTCAAACGGAGTATTATGTCATCGTTCATTTTGGCTCCGACGGCATTCTGATTTCGTACATGTCACACCTAAGTACTCATTCTTATTTTGTGTCAAGTAAATACGTGGAATAGGGGTATATATGAAAGCAAAACGTTGTTGCTGATATAATAATAAATCTTGGTTCGCGCTGTTTTACATTGGAATAAGGTCAACATTTTTTTATATTTTGTTAGTAATAGTACCTATACTCTTATCGTATGCTGCACTCCTTTGATCCTGCTGTTTTGTAGTGCATATGTAATCATTGTGTGGACAAATAATTTTGAAATTGCGATTTAAAAAAAATGTGATTTTTTTGTGATATTTTTTTTATTTATCTCGAAATTCTGACTTTGCATAATAATTAAACATGGATGCATTATCATGCAACTATGACCGTCTGTCACACCTGATTATTTTAAGAAAGCGAAACAGTAGCTTTTAATAACTTTGATTTCTTTCGTGACGAATGTTCTCTTTATATTATAACCAGCTGATGGACCTAAAATATTTGTCACTATTATTGCCACACCTTTTTTACAAGGTTTAATAAAAATAGTGTAAAATATTTTAAGACATGAATCAGCAAGTTATATGGACCACGTTGATGTTTAAAATAATTTTGTAAATGATGTTTATTTTTTTATAAACAAGACAAACCATTAGTACCAGGCCATGCGTTCAGTACGGTGTGTAATTTTTTAATGTATATTAATCTAATTTACTTCTTTGGGAATGTTATGTTAATAACCTACTTTTGGCCCTGTGAAAATATTTTAAACTATTATTGTTACACCTTTTATAGCATCAGTCAATTTATTATTTAAATCCAGATGATGGCGATCAACAGATGAGAACTTTGTAAGCCCTTTGACATCCGGATACCAAATCCGAAAATCCAATTACACTTGCCCTACTGACGAAACTTCCTTGGTATTTTAATTTAACTTTCATAATTATAATGTTATAATGTACATAAGGGTTGGGCGTATTGAATAACACGAGTTCAAGCTTATGGGAAGACAAAGATGTTGGAATAACATCATTCGATGGGAAATTTATGTGGTCATTAACAGATACGTTTTCCATTTAAAAATCCGCGTCAATCCACTAGGCTATAGCCTAGTGGTTAAAAGGGCCGCCATCCTAACTAAGAGGTACAGGTTCAATCTATCTTGGCAATTAAGCTATTATGTAAGCTTTTTTTTTTTTTATTACATCATAGGCAAGTATTTGATCTCGATCTCACCTGATGGTAAGTGATGATGAGATCTACGATGGAGCATACTTGCCTAGGTAGGAAGGCGGCAGTAGATCGAGGCGCTACATTCACTAGGCACATGCAGCGCAACTGATCTGACCCGCCATCCACGAATGGAAACACCAAACATCATGCCGGAACACGGCTAGGCCGCATGGCGACATGGCTTTGTTCAGTGGGTGGTGACTAACCACGGCCGAAGCCTACCACCAGTAGAGTTGTCATCTAGTTGGCACCACCCAGGGTCACGTGTAGGGTATTTCGAGGGTATTTCATTCTCCTACGGACGAAGGTGACTCGACCCCAAAATCCAAAATCCAAAATTTGGCTTATAATTAGCACAAGCTCTGGCTTAGTAAGAGGAGATAACGGGACTTAAAGTAGATTTCTAATGAATTTATTGTACGCTACTATTTATATAAAATTATATATTTAAAAACTTACACAAAGCTTTAAGACTGTTTTCGATAAAGAGTAGGTAGCACAATAAAGCTAAATTTTGATTAAAATTATTTTTGAACTTTCAGTGTACCTACCGACGTAACTCCACGCCCTAAAGTTTCACTGGCGATAGCCGCCCACTAGCATTTGCTCGGGCACGTCTTGGTTTGAAAAAAGAAGATTTCAATCATAATAAGCCCGTGTACAGAAAAATATTGCCAGCTAGTGTTAGTTATTAAATATTGCCATATATAAATATAAACACTGCAGCGCTCGATCGAAACACGACATCTGTCGGTAGCAATCGGTACTAGATACCGATCATACTTCACCTATCAATTTGCCGTTGTCTCTGTTTATATCCACCGCATGTCCTCCTTCTTCTTTACGAAATGAAATGCGATGAAATAAAATGAACATAAATCCATATTTCTGTTCATTTTATTTCATCGCATTTCCCACTAATTTGTGGGTGAGGCCATCCTCACCCACAAATTAGTGGGAATTTTGCCAATGTCAAGTAATTAATAGCAATAACACATTATAAATAAAATAATGGATGCGACATAAATTTATGAAAATGGCGTCTTGACAGCATGTTTATACAAATCGTTTTATCTTTCAAATAGAGGTCAGTCGTGTACGAATACTTAATAAGGAATATACTACCAAAGGTTTATCACGTGTTGCATTATTTATCAAGTCTAATACTAGGTGCTTAACATAAAATATATAAATAAATATCGCCAGTACGTTAAGTGCGAGATTATTCGTAAGCTAACCGTATACTTTATAGTCTACCATATTTAAACATTTTGTATTGAGAATTGAAAGTTTTAAATACCGTCAGCTAGAGGCGCTTTTCAATTATCCATACAAAATGTCTAAA
This sequence comes from Pheosia tremula, assembly GCA_905333125.1. Classification (NCBI taxonomy): domain Eukaryota; kingdom Metazoa; phylum Arthropoda; class Insecta; order Lepidoptera; family Notodontidae; genus Pheosia; species Pheosia tremula. The sequence goes on along the minus strand of HG995404.1, from coordinate 2,543,745 downwards.
TACGGTAGACTATAAAGTATACAGTTAGCTCACACTTGACGTGCAGATGAACTCTTATGTGTAATAAATTAATAGGCAGTGTATCTATTCCTCGAGGCATCAAATAAATGGGCCCAGCGAAGCTTACTCCAACTAAATTGGTGAACCTTCACCCCTCTCCGCTTCAATAACTCCGTTTGCACAACTTTTCTATTAAATCAAATTGAAGCGCAAATTATTTTTAAGTCTCCTTCGACTTTCGAAGACTTTTTTCGTTAATACAAAGTTGCATTATGCCGAAAAGCTTTTTGAGTGTCACATCGCAGAAGATAGCTTTTTAATGTATTATAAAGTCGGACTTTGAATACATTAGCTGTATGCAAAGTAATATTGATAAAGTTTTACAAAATATTAAAATGATTATTTAGAAAGCTCATCGACAGTTTGTTTTCTGTGTAAAGTGCATAGACTTGGCAAATGATAATTTAATCTAGTTATCCAAAGTCAAAAAATTCGTTATATATTCCACTAATATATATATATTATATATACATCTATATATAAATTATAAATGTAAAAGTTTGGATGGATGGATGGATGGATGTTTGTTATTCAATCACGCCAGAACAGCTGAACGGATCTGGATGAAATTTGGCACAGACATAGATTATAGTCTGGAATAGCACATAGGCTTTTTATTCCGGTAACATGTATGGTTCCCGTGGGATAGATTTATTTTAATTTATCATAGAGTACCAATAAATTCATTTTCTCATATATTTGATTCTGAGGCGAAGTCCGCCGAGGCAGCTAGTTATACATATACGTTGTACATGTAATATCAGTGATTAAGAACATCTTTACGTATATGATACGTCTGAGTTGATCGGAAATCAATTTAAATGCAAAGAAACACACCTAAAAAGATCGTCTTAGGCTGTGTCCCCAGTAGGCAAACTGTCAGCGGCCGACTGAGTGAGCCGCAAACTTGTGGCGAACTGAAATTCGAGTTAGCTGCAAGCTCAGATCAATTTGCGTGCATCGCAAGCACACTGTTATGTGTTAGCCGCTTATTTAGGTCGACCGACCGACTGAATTTTCACTGTCAACTGTCAGAACTGACAGTTTGCGGCAAACGGTCTCACTACGCCCGGCGAACAAGCATATCGCCGCCGCCGACTGGAACGTTTTGCTGTGAGTCTGCCGCTCAATGAATAAGTCGGCGCGCGGAACGCTGCAAACTGCGTAGAGTGAGCGCAAACTAGCAAACTGTGAACACTCCATTTCAAATATATGGGCGTACTAAACCGATAAGCCGCGAACTCAGTCGGCCGCTAACATTTTGCCTACTGGGGACACAGCCTAAATTTGATTTAAAATATTGCTATCTTGCTCACATAGTATAGTCATGAAAAGGATGGCGACAGTTTGTGTGACAATTAGTACCGTCATTTATATCCGAAAATGGCTGTGGTGACAGAGTTTGGTTACTACAAGAACCTAATATTGCTTAACATTTGTGCCTAAAAACCCTTCTACCCCTTTTTAGCATATACTGTTATCATTATACGTTTATAAACAGTCAAGCATGTCTAGACCAACAGTTGCTCCTAAATTCATAGAATTTTTAATCCACTTACAATGGCAGAAGAAAAGTCCTTTGCAATTCCCTGATGCAATAAAATGGAATTACTTCAGTTTTGTTTTTGTGATTAAGATAATAATATATTTAAAGCAATATTACCGATTTTTTTATTTTTTTTTTATTACATTATAGGCAAGTATTTGATCTCGATCTCACCTGATGGTAAGTGATGATAATATTTATAATAAGCATTTTTAGATCAATATTGTTAACCTATTTTATTCCCAACTAATAAACTTCAGACTTTATAACAATACCTTATTCTAAGTATTCGCTTCACGTACATAATAAACAGCCAAAATTAATATAACAGCAATATTAACATTTATTTTGACTAAAGAGTATAGAAACATAAAATAAACTGTGGAAACAAATAACACGATTTACATAGAAGGGACCGTTTCAGGGCTAGCATAGGGGGATAACTTTTGGCGAGCAGCCCGGGCCCGGTGATCCGTGACGTCATACCCCCCCCCCCACGTCATACCCCTCTCCTCCATACATAGTTGTATGGAGGGTGGGTTCGGGGTGGAGGGCCAGTCAAGTGTGATCCACGTCCGGAAACGGCCCTCATTAAAGATGAGTGTGTAATAAGGACATTGAATGAATATGTCTGATTATTTTATTATGGGGATGTTTGTAGTGATAAGATAAGGCTCCTTAAAAATATGATTTTGCAATAAAACTAATCTGACGGATTTTATCGCGTTTATTATACGTTTTTACGTTCCTGACGTTTGCTGCTTTACAGCAACCATGGTCACGGAAGGACTGACGTCGTTGACGTCCTAGTTTTATAGTTTGAACCGGGGTACCCTCGTATTTAGTTGTTGCTTGCGGTGATAATCTTGGAATTATAATTGTAGGTATCTACTTCAATGATCAATGAAGGAAATCTATTGTTGACCTTGATCTTAATGCTTGCTACCCTTGATAGTCTGTTAAAAATAATTGGCTTGATATTATTATTTTATACACGAAAAGCTTGGCCTTGTCTGTATTATCCGTGTTCCTAAATTGTTATTTTTTTATAATGAAGCAAAGTCAATGTCAAATCGTTTATTTCGTATAGGCCTACGGGGGCACTTACAAATTATCATTAATTTTTTTTACCTTAACTCTACAACCGGATCGGAACGCGACCTCAACTTAGGAGATCCGGCGAGAGAACTCAGCGGGCTTGTCTTTTTTTTTCTAAAAGCCATTACTTTACAAAAAAAGTAAGCTCCAGTGTGTTGCCATGTGAGGCGCACACACGCTACACGTTAACATTATCAATCTTGATATTTGAGCGATCACTCCCAGGCTGCTTTATCATCCAAATAATCCAAGATCCTGTAATAACCCTCACGACATAGATTAGTTTTCACGGACTAAAGAACAGTCACAAAATAATATACAATTGTGCCTTAGTCTAGGCAAATAATAAAAAAAAATATCAGTAACACGTAAAGGCGTCGTAAATGTCGTCACCCGCCTCAGCCAAAATTCCACCAAACGAAGTTTCAAACTCAATTTGCATTTGAAATAGAAATAAAAAAAAATGTCAATTGTGCTCCGGGGAAAAGTGGGAATCGAATGAGATGGGGAGACGGAAAATATTAATTAATTTTATTTTCACTTTTGATAGGATAATGAGCTTTAATGCTTCATGAAACATCCCTCCACTTGATATGGTATGTCTATATTAGATTAAATCTGTCCTGTAAATGATAGTACTTAGGGTTTATATTCCAAAATCACTTTAGATATTTTTTTGGGACTAGGCCCGCTACACTCTCCAACCATTGCTACTCCTGTGAGCTAGGATCTACAGTGGTGTTCAATGATGATACCGAGGTTTGACCCTAGGCGAGTCCGGGATAAAGTTAATTGTCTTGGAACCCGCACGAATTTAATCGAAAGATAAAAATAGGAAGAGTTGGATGAAAATTATTATCCACTTTATTTTACCAAAGTAACAAAAGTAAGGCCTATTTTGGTTTAGTATGTGCCACTGAAAGTATTCGTCGCTAAACCCTTTTGTCCTAACCGTTGCAAGTGTTCGTAAATGAATATGTACCTAACGACAATATAGCGCTTCTCTGGCAAATGAAAAACGCGCTAGCGAAGTGAAAGGTCTCTTAGTGTATAAAGGTGTGGTCCTAATGATAGCAATGCGAATAAGAAAATAATTAAACGTTAAGGTTTATTTTTATTATTTTTATCTTAATTTTCTAATACTTACTTTAATTTCAGTCTTTCTTGTAATAAAAGCATGAATTTGGAAGCAGTGTGCTCACGTCAGTAGTCTACTGATTATTCGAACCTAGAACCTTGTGATTACTAGTGCGGCCCCTCTAACCACAGCCTAAAATGAAATGTATACTGAGTTTCGGAGACTTAAAATTGATTCAGGTATACTAGGCTTCTTATACTTGATACTAGATTGTGATCCGCTACTGATGTATTTAGCATTTCAAACATTTTTAAAGCATCAAGTAAAATTATATACGAATATAATCAAATGGTATGTCTCAAAGCAAACTCTGCTAACACTAAGTATTGCATAATTTGACATGCCTTAGCAATTTTTTCTTTAAGCGGAATATTTTTTTTATCCAATCATCCCAGTAATATTATAAATGTGAAAGTTTATGTTTGTTATTCAATCACGCCAGAGCGGCTGAACAGATCTGGATGAAATTTGGCACAGAGATAGATTATAGTCTGGAATAGAATATAGGCTTTTTATCCCGGTATAATGTATAGTTCCCGTGTATTATTATGTTATGTATAGTAGTTTGTTTTAATTTTTCATACTTTTTTATCGCAGGTAGCACCGCGTGGCGCAGCTAGTAGTTTATATAAAAGTGTATGAGTGGCTTTGTTCCCCGCTCTCAAAAGCACCACAACATTCAACAGCACATAGATAACTCGTCGAGCTTTGTAAGAGATGACAATACGAGCACTTACAATAACTACGCACTGAGTTTGCGAACGCGCTTGTGGGGATGACGTATTCAACATTCCATTACACGGGAAGCTGGGAATGTAAGCGGTGAATTTTTAAACTCTTGTAGTTCCACAAGCCGACTAATAAAACGTTCTATAGTAGAGAACTTACGTAAGACGCCGCACGAATGCATGCATCGTATATAGAATCTATACCATGCTTACACTCGTGCGCCACCAAATTTACCAACCATTACACTAAGATTACCAACGTATAATCTATTTATAGAATATAGAATCTATTCAAATTTTTATAATCTATAGAAACAAACATTTTGAAATTAAAACAAAACCGATGCCTACGTCTTCTATTTACAAGCAAAATTCTTGTTACTAGTTAGTTAAACTTACCCCCAAATATGTTGTAGCAATAGGATAGATGGTTTGTAAGTTGAAAGACTATTTTAACAATTTCAAAATATATTATGATACGTCTTAAAGGTTAGATATGTTTTCTAATAGCTCTATAAGGTTAAGTACAACAAGTATCATCAAGTAACCACCATCACCGTCAAGCCATCGGCAAAAAAACCGTACAAGCTATTGTAAAGTTCGGTTCCCTTTAACTTATAAAAAAAAAATGCCTCCGAAAGTTGATGACGACTTAAAAATAAATTCCTCGCGTCACGTTGATTTACGCGAAAAGTTCGCGAAACGGATTTATTAGACGGCTGGAGGTGGACATTCTCCTGTTTTTTTAATTAGTCCCCTAAGTTTAAACAATAATCCGTCAAATTAAGATGGTACTCACTGATATTTTAGTTGCACATGACACAGGCGTTCGGATAATTTAAAGCTATAAATAAATATCGCCAGACGAACACACCAACTATACGATCCCACACTAAGGAACGTTTGTATTATGGGGACTGTACAATGGACTGAGGGCGAACTTAGTATATAATACTTATAAAGATGTTAAATATCCATGACTCGGGTAAAAACATTCGAGCTCATCACACAAATATTATTTCTAACCAAAATTCAAACTCGGGACCCTCGGCAGATAAAGCAGCACAACTGCGCTAATCAGCTGTTTAAAAGTAGTAGTAATTTTTATACTATGTTATCTAACAAGGTAATGAATACCATTGATAGGTACATAAAAGTATGTTCCTATAAGTACCATTAGACATTAATTATACTCTCGAATCGTATGCCTGCACACTAGGCACTAGCCAGCTAGGGCCTAAGTTCTCTAATTTCATCGCAATTAACAAACCAAAAATCGAAAATGTATCCTGATGACAATGTAATACGATTACAATTGTAATGTACTATACTATTACATTTGTAAAAAATCAAAGCTGTACATTCAAGTAATGTGTGTGACATTTTTATTTTTTCAATAATTAGGTTACATGGCTCGAGAAGGAGCCGGCGCTCGCATCGAGTTGATGTAACGGAATGTAAATTTTATACGGAATGTAAATTTTATTCTATCAAATCTCTCCCCGGTGCGCTGTTTACAATACAATTTACACATAATATATTAGAGGTTACGGCGGCATATAATGTGCCACCCGAAAACTTTGCCGCGCAACGCCTTGTAAATATTATTTATATATACCAATAACTGTCTGTTTTGAAATGTATTTGTTGTTAAAACATATAATTTTAGTAAATTCCTGTGAGACACATTCGGCCATCTTATCGTGAAATACACTAATGCCACTTAAATTTACGACCTTTTTGTCACGGCCGTAGATATGATTCTAGTGATAGTCATTATTGGTCTAAAACTAGCCTCAGAATCAGTGTTGGGCTCAAAACGATAAGCTCGCTGAATTTATGAAATAATAATTTTGTACAAGTTGTACATTTTCCCCTCGCATTGAGGGGAGGCCCGTGCCCAACGCTGGGACATTAAAAAAGGTTAATATTATTATTATAATAAAATTGTAATATTTTGTAGAGAATTGAATATTCCGTCAAAAAGGTCATAACACCTCAGCTTTTCCTCGGTGCCGAAACTCACAATTTTATCCTTAAAACTTCCCCACTCTCTCCTCCAGGCATGATCTTCAAAAACGTTTCATTTTAATGTTTTTGTTACAATCTTTTAGCTTAATGGTTCGTTCCATTGTCCGACGTAATTTAATTTTGGGTATTTAAGTAAATTGTGGGCAATTCTGGCGTTCCTTCATAGTTGATGTTACACCCATCTCGGGGAAGCTTTCGTTTTCAACATTTAAACTGATTTCACGTTTTAAAGTGATTTATGTTTAATTACGATTCTGAATGAACGTTTAATCAGAATGTTATCAGCCCAATGCTTTGTAATCACACTACAGTGTAAGCAACATAATATTTTTAAGGTTTTCTTCTGAGATCCTAATCCTTCGTTACTGACAAAGTTAGCATTTTTTGTTTCGGAATAATAAGGTGATGTACCCGTGTATATTACATAAGTAATGAAACAAAAGGACTGTAGAAAAAAAAAATTGCAAAATATTTTCAGAATAGCTTCTTCTTCTTCTTATTTACGAAATGAAATGGATATGCAAATGGCCTCACCCACAACTTAGTGGGTATTTTACCAATGTCAAGTAATTAATAGCAATAAAACATTAAATAAATACACATTATAAATAAAATAATGGATATGACATGATGATATGAAAATAGCGTGTCCTTCAGACTAGCTAATAAAACCAACACAAATTATATCATATGATAAAGATACAAATTGTGAGTCGACTAAGTCATTATAAAAGCGATATTATTACAAATCAAACTGTTAGCTCTCATAAGGTTACAAGATATGAGATTCCGTCAGTCTAATTTATTATTTACCTTTATCATGTCAGTAAATTATTAACAAAAATAAATTTTATTCTTATTGCTAATACTAAATCCCAACGAATTACCCGTGTCCGCTAACATCCTCAATACTTTAATTTAACTTTTTAATTGTAATATACTCGTACCGGTTTAGTCATTAAAATCCACAAACAGTATGTTTACGGGCCGGTTGTTTGGGGTGTAAACGGCGAAATATGTGACACAGTCACAAATTTCACCGTAAGCTTAAAACAACTTTAAATTGAGGACTTGAGGGTCGTTTTCTGTTTTACTAGACTATTCCAAATATACCTACATAATTTCCTATAGTAAGCAATGTAAACTGCTATATTAAGACTATGCAGTTATGTTTTTATACCCAGAAGAAGCTTAAGTCTTCCTGGAAAGAATTAATGATCTCTACAACAATGATCCCCGCAATCATTGCATAACTTTGACGGCCTGATTAGCGCAGTTGTTAGTGAGCTTGCTTTCCGTGCCGAGGGTCCCGGGTTCGATTCCTGGTAGGGACATACTTTGTGTGATGAGCACGAAAGTTTGTACCTAAGTCATAGATGTTTAATATCTTTGTAAGTAAATATATACTGGGATCGCCCCCAGAGGCTATCCAAATGTGAATGTTTAAGGTTATTTTAACCTCTGCTTACCCCTTGGAGGAATACACACATATTTAAGAACCGCTTAATCCACGCGATTGAAGCGTCAGAGACAGACGTTAAAATCATTATTATCATTAAAAGACAACTAACAAGCCCTATTCAATAAAAATAGAAATAGAAAGTAATCGATTTCCCGATATAAATAGGTATGAACCAGATATAGAATAAAAATATCCTATGCTACGAAATTACCGGTCGTTCGGAATGCCGTTCCTATAGAGAAGAATGGGCAAGAAACTTCATGATTGCTCTGTTTATAAGAATATTGTACAATTTAGTGTAGTACATTTATTTATAAGTATGTGTTACAAATGTAGGAATGGCTAGGCAGGCTTGAGTATGTACATAGTATTAAGACGACTGTCGGCAGATCGACCAAAGCAGAACGATTGGTTAATTCATGATTAAATACACCCTGATTACGTCAAGACCTAGCCGAATGTCGCAGTGGACAGTTTCTTCTTGCAAGAAGTTTATTCTTGCTTGCTGCAAGAAGAATGATTATCTCTATCAATAATGCAAGAGCTGTATCATGATATACACGTTTATAGCTAGATCACACAAGATGAAAACCGACTTCATTTTCCCAAACATAAGTAAGTAGCTAACTAAAGACGATTCCGGAGACATTAATTAGGATAATAAACGTGTTATCCACGCACAATTTTAAGCTCTATTAGCGAACGTTTAAAGAACAAAATGTTATAAATGGAACGATAACGTTTCGCGTCAGTATATGTAATAATGTATCAACCTGTTACAATCCAACCATTCGATTTTATACTCTAAATTTAACTGGTAAAAGATGAAACTCCGCCATGTGAAAGACAGTGGGCTTAGCGTCCCCGGGTCGGGGTGCGTGTGGCTCTCAAATGAACCCACTACCCCTGGGGTGAGCCGCGGGACACTTGTGGAATAATGGACACGCAAATGGTGATGAAAACGGATAAAGCGTCCACTTTCATGGATTTATTGAAGGTAACCTTTGCATAAAAAACGCCAAAGTTTACTTATTTATTTTGTGAATGTCTCATGTTTGTCGTGTAAATGGTGAAAGTATATGTAGATTTGAATTAAATGTTTTATGATAAATTGATATGAAATTAAAAAAAACTATCCATCTATTTATTGCTTCACTGCTGGGCACAGGCATATCTTAAATGCGATGAGCATTCACCATGGTCCTGGTTGGTAGAATTTGAGAACTGATTCGGTTCACCCAGACATGCAGATTTTCGAACGATGTTTTCCTTTACCATTTAGTAAGAGATAATCATGGGTAAATTAAGATTCGCCTAATTTCATCCAGATATTCCAGCGCTGCGAGCCGGTGTTTGAACCTTTGTTTTCAAGAATATGGTCATTACTGTCCATCACGAATATAGAATAAGGCTTATTTGATAACAATTACAAAGAACATCATGCAAGTTCACCTACTCAGTTCAGGTATGCTGAAAGTCAAGAGATTATAAGTTGGGGTGTTCCTGATACTGGTATCATAAAACTCGCTCCCTACTTCAGAAGGTACCTGAACACTCCATCAGTGGAAAATTGATCATGAACAAACACAAGATTTGCCCACAAAAGTCTATTTATTTTCAGCGTGACTTCGAAAAGGCAGTGGGATCTAAGGATTGTGGCAGTAAAGCTTCGCCTGTCAACCGTAATCCCTCCAGATTTCTGGCAATGTGATCAAACGGTGTACGCGTCGTAGTTTATAACTAAACTTGTTGCAACGAATAATGGTACTTAAGACAACTGGCAATTAATTGAATACAATTATAAGTAATGAGTTGAATATATTGGTACATATTTTATTGTTTTTTTATAGTACGTGATAGTAGTAAGTGACGTAATATTGTGAAAATTTGACGGAAATATTATGGAAGCCATCTTTCGTTGCCGCAAGTGTACTATAACTAGTTTAATAATTGTCTGCCTAATTCTATCAAGTCCTCGACCTCTCTATGTCAGTTTAAATATTTAAATTGAGCTTTATTTCCATTTTAGCTTTATCTAAAATAGGATGTTAGTGTGTATTAATCTGTAACTCATACAACTTTAACGATATCTAATAGAAAGATTATGTGGAGTCATATATGTATAGTTATTGGTTTCGGCCTAGGATTTGTATCGCCCGCTCCTAGCATGATATGATTAAAGATATATTAAATGACATGTCCTCCGGACCGTCTGTTTGTGAGCGTATTCGATTAAACCTCCGGGTAATCGCCAATTAATTCCCTGAAACCTTTCAACCATGCGGCCGATGAAGCACGAACCGTCATAAATACTGTTTATGTCCGTGCGTGGAAATTGCTCAATAGAATTTCGCTGAAAATAAGGAAAGTAATTTTGACTTTCAAGTTTCAGATATGAACTTTTCGAAGCGATTACCGGGACTACGTTTTTGCTAAAAGTTTAGGAATGGGCACCGAAACTGCAATAAGCTACCCAAGCAAAATATACACTTTATAGTGTATGCTTTTTTAACTATAATGTACTCGTTTTCTTCTGTAAATGTATCTATATATTTAAAGCAAAGTCGTGTTAGTTACACCATTTATAACTCAGGAATGGTGGGCCGATTTTTATGATATTTGTTTTTTTTTAAATTGTCTCCGTCCCGAATAGCAGAATAACTATTAAAATATGGGAATCATTTGTGATTTTCTCATACATCTGAGGCGGTATGAACTTATTTTTAATAAATTACTCAATCAATTATACGTTGATGTATTTTTGTGAACATTTTCATATTGACATAAAACTGTGTCAAACTAATTTCGTTTTCAACTTAACACTTCAAAAAGCGTGTGTCCAATCAAATGCCCTCAGACTTTGATGAGGTAATCAGAGAAGGATGACAATATTTCTCTTACTTTCACGTCGGGTTTTGAAACGGATAAGCCATAACGAAAGTTTAATTGAGTTTTTCGTTCACTGTACGGAACACATAATGATGGGTTCTCGGGTTCAGGATATTTGTGTATATATATAGTATAGATTTATTTTACGGAGCAATTTTAAGAACAAAAAGTGCTGTGCAATGCCATTTGAAAATAATGAAAACCTCTTGTTATTATATGTTAGGGGTTAAAATATAGATAAAACATGCATGTCGATGCAAATTGCACCGAGTCTGTGGGCTTAGTACGAGTTTTGACTGCATCAAAAATCTACCGATTGAGTGGTAGAATCTTTTACTTCATATCACAACAGCGCCCCTAGCGTAAACCTGCAGCTTTACTGGTATGTGGAAACATTCGAGCCGTATTCACAAAAACTCATACTGAAGGCCCAGCATACATGTCGCAAGCAAATTATAGAATCAGAGTTTTTTTTCAAAATTGTACAGAATGTTAATTTGTTTTTTTTTTATTACTTTATAGGCAAGTATTTGATCTCGATCTCACCTGATGGTAAGTGATGACCGACATTTTGGCATTTTTATTATTCGATCAAAACCCATAATACGCGTATTTTTCGTTTCACTAAACCGGCTATGAATTTCGTTTTGGATCCGGTTCTATAGGAATTAGATTAAATCCTTGATTTCATTAACTACAAAAATACCTTAACATTTAAAGCCTTAGAACTCGAGCAAAAATATTTTGTGAACTTGTATCGTCAAATATCTTTTACCATGTGTTTTCTAACCACATGGTACCTATTTTGTTTACTTAGAGTTCAAAGGTAACAACGTCGTTAAAATATAAAAAAAAAAACAATAACAAAGCGCCCTAAAAATAATTCAGCTATTTTGCTGACGGCGCGACGAAAACAAACAACGGTAAGGGAGAATACGTGAAGATACTTTGTAGAAACTTAAGCAATATCGGTAAGTCGGTTTCACGCGAACGCGCAGTTTGGACCGACGAGGAAACTGTATAAGTGCACACTACCGGCTACCAATATAGTCATTCAGCGTGTTTGCGTAAATGTCTGCAAACTTTATTTTATATCAAACGGTTTTTTTTTCATTTAACCAAGTTAGGTAACTACTAGGATTTGTACTACAGATTTCCAGTTCCCTTTGCCATTCTCATTCCCATTTCCGTTTACTTACCCATTTTCCCACACTAGTACCCATTCCATTTCCCATTCCCTTTCAGATTTACCTTTCCGCTCGCCTTTTTATTCCCTTTCCCATCTCCGCTACCATTCCTTTTCCCATTCCCTTTCCCGTTCCCATTCGCTTTCCCATTAACATTCCTATTCCGTGTCCCATTCCGTTTCCCACTCCCTTTCCCATTAGCATTCCCTTTCCCAGTCCCAGTCCCATTCCCAGTCCCATTCCCAGTCCCATTCCCATTCCCATTTCCTTTTTCTATTAACTTTCCCTTTCCCTTACCCATTCCCAGTTCCATACCCATTCTGATATCTATAGAACTTAAATATTTAATATGTCTAACGGCAGAATAAACAAGGTATCTTACCTCTGTTAGCAAACACGTGACTAGTGTTGTATGTTGGACTAAAAAAACTACTTTGTAACGTTAAAATGTTGGCGAACTCATGTCTGAAATTCTAATAGCACAAACACTAAACAATAAACTTATAGCTCTCTTATAAGTGCTCTGTACTTAAAGACAACCTGTTATAAATTTAAGTCTTATTTTTATGAACATATCCAGTCATGCTTAGATATAGAAACTGAAATGATTACTTATACCTACTAATCTAGATCGGTATCTTGAGAATTTGTGTAATGGCAGGCCGATGTCGTTCCATTTCCACTAATTACCAATTTATCGACGAGGACCCGCTTCAGGCAGCCTTCAGTATCGTAATGAGCTATCAAGTCATGAGGCCGGTAAGTAATGATAAAAATAACTACTTCGAATCTAAAACGATTTTCTGCTAAAATCATTAAGATTGGTTTACACGAGGACTATATTTAAATAGGTAACAAGTAGACAACTTGGAAATGTAGGCACTGGCAACTATTTACACCATACGCTTACTACTATTATTAAAGTGTACTGCACTCTTCTAAATGGAACATTAAAAATAAAATGCAGTCTATTTGACGCCTGCCACGATCAAGTTTACCGTCCAATATGCATAAGACTATAGCTACCTATATAGCTCTTATAAAACTCAATGTAGTAGTAAAGATGCGGTTTTAAAATTAAGTGACTTGAAGAGTTTGTACGCCTTAAATGCAATCGTAATAACATTTATATTTTATTAACCCATCAGGACAATACATCGATAATATACAGCCTACAGGTGTGGCCAGCGTCTATTGTGTCCATAGAAGGGACGCACAAGGGGCCAGCGATCGTCATTTATCAATCGTATTGATAAACAACTCTACGATACTGGATGGGGTTGCCAGTATTTACCTATTATGGTATAAATTTTACCAAGAAGGCAGGTACACAAATTATGAGTTTAAGAACATTAACACTGATCCCAAGTATGAAATATGATTATACATACCTCACTACACTAGAGAATAGAGTAGATCTTTCTAAAATAAACCTAAAAGAAGCACCTATAATATGACAACATAAAAAAATCTAATTACTTATTATATTCTGGGGGCACGTCACTACCCCCGCCGCCTAGTCAAGCAAAAAAACTTTTTTTTCTAGTTTTTTTTTATTGTGTGTGCCATACTAATCCGTATCACGAATTGCAACAATTTTGAATATAAAAAATATTATTGATTATTATAAAAAAAAACATCATTTTATGATGTCGATGAGATAATTAGAAAAAAATAAAATTGCATTTTAAAATTATTTTTAATATTTTTTAAAACAGGTGATAACAACCTGACTATCATTAGTTAAATACATGTTTTTATTAACGTTGTCAGTCAAATATTTCAACCTTTTTAACTTAATATTTTACATTAATTATGGTGATTCCTTAAGTAATCTGAAGTAATGTAGAAACACAGTTTTACCTCACACTATTTTAAAAATTTGCAACAGTGCAGCCCCTAAGCAGCCTATTTCGTAATGGTATTTAGCGCCATCTACAATCTACAGGTAACATCTCATCAAGTCACAATATCGCCATTTGGTACATAAAATAAACCCAATACTACAATTCGAGCAATTAGTTTTAAAAAATGCTCAAAGATGTCGCTTTCTAAAGAAATATATTAAACTATAATATTATAATTAACTGTTGAAATCATAGTAATTATGATTCAGTTACAATCGTTTTTATAAGAAAATGCGTTGTAATGGCTTCTAAGTATATAAATAAGAAATAAATGCAGTCGTTGGTAAGCGCATCACTTGGGAACGGCTAGGCCGATTTGGCAATTATTATTAAATACTAGCTGTTGCCCGCGACTTCGTCCGCGTAGTATTTAACAAAGACTCAGCCGTTGGCAACAGCCTGCTCGCGTTCTGATCCCGCGGGACGCATTGCATATTGTTGCTATCAAACTTTAATCAGGCGCAGCGCTGCAACATTGGTTTTAATTTTTTTTCGAGAGATCCAATTTTTTTTTTTCTAAAATAAAAGTAGCCTAAGTTACTCCTTGTTACATCAGCTATCTGCCAGTGACATTGCCGTCAAAATCGGTCCACCCATTTCAGAGATTACCCGGAACAAACAGACAGAGACAGACAGACAGACGGACAGACAGACAGACAGACAGACAAAAATTGTAAAAAATGTTGTTTCGGTATAGGTAACGTGTATACATCCAAATGCACTTAGTAAAAAGCGGTTATTTTAATATTACAAACAGACACTCCAATTTTATTTATATGTATAGACTAGCTGTTGCCCGCGACTTCGTCCGCGTGGTATTTAACAATCAGCCCGCGGGACGCATTGCAGGTTGTTGCTATCAAACTTAATCAGGCGCTGCACTGTAACATTGGTTTTAATTTTCGTGTGATCCTATTTTTTTTTTCTAAAATAAAAGTAGCCTAAGTTACTCCTTGTTACATCAGCTATCTGCCAGTGAAAGTCCCGTCAAAATCGGTCCGGCCATTTCAGAGATTAGCCGGAACAAACAGACAGACAGACAGACAGACAGACAGACAGACAGACGGACAGACAGACAGACAGACCGACAGACAAAAATTGTAAAAAATGTTGTTTCGGTATGGGTAACGTGTATACATCCAAATGCACTTAGTGAAAAGCGGTTATTTTAATATTACAAACAGACACTCCAATTTTATTTATATGTATAGATTCGTTACAGTCCAAATAAGGTTTTAGGAAAATGAAAATATGAAACGTTATCTGAAAAAAATGGAAATTCGGGAAACAGGACAACGTCTGTCAAAGCTTAGCTCGTTGCTATGGAGTCAGTAAGTTGTAAACGGATTTTAATTTATATGATTTGGACGATACTTGTCATAGAATAAGACAAGAGTCGTTTTGATTTGACAAGTACCAATTACCCAACCTAACATTAAATATAGAGTGTATATATTTTAAATAATATAACTAGATTAAGACTATAAAGTAGTATTTACGGGCTAGAGAGAATGTCGGAATAATTGAAGAACGTTGGACAAAAAATAGGTGAGATTGACGACAGCCAGAAGTTAGACAGACCAGAGACAAATCAGAGACAGACCGGAAGATAGACAGAGCCAGGCGAGATACAAACGAATGACAGTCAACAGTCAGACAACTACAGTCTGGGTTGTAAACTTACTTCTATCAATGTGAGAGTTAAGTACCCATCAACATTTAGAATTTTATCTACTCCACTAAAACTAGTCATAATATTGCCCAAGCTTCGCCATGTATAATATACACCATGTAAGCTAGTAAGTAAGCATAGTCGCACTGGAAAATACCTGCGTAGTTTGTCGCAGGGCGCGTGCGCGGCGCTATCGACCCGCGGCACCATCCGGCGGTCCGAGCTCATTTGCCCCGTATCTACCCAATTGGTGAGTACATACAAAATTTACCCTGTGTACGGACTATGTGGCTCCACATTCTGAAAAAAGTCTCATAAATAACGTGCGCATGTATCTTGCGGTGGCGCTTATCATTATTATCGCGAGTTTGGTCAGGCTACATGTAAGTCACATTTGAGTATTCGATGTAACGCTTTTGACTTTCTATCTTGCTCCATCCCGTGCAAACTATTTCCGTTATCTTTTTGTCGATCGCAAACCCTAATAGGTGTGAAAGTAACTGAAGAGTGTACTTTTGAAAGCAATATTTTGTTGTATATATCGTTTGTGCCACAAGTTTAACTTTAAAATCTCTTCAAGTAGATATTTTAATGTAAAATTTAACATGGCTATGAACAATATTGATGCACGATTTTGAATGAATCATAACTTTTTTATTTGCATAAGCAATCGCGGAACGGGCGCGTGGCACGGTGCAAACCACATGTTGAGTTTGTACCGCGAAAGCACGCAAGTGCGTAACATCTTAAGGGCTCAGGAGCATTTTGCGCCGACTGTACGGACGCGAAAAGAATTCTAGAACAATCATTCGATTTTGAACTTTACTAATATTTAATAGAGTTTTATATTTAGATTGCCTCCGTGGCTCCTCGCAATTTGCGTCTGCGCGCGAACACATATTATAACTGACAAACAACATTTAGCCCTGTATAGAATTATTAAAGTTACATTTTCCGTGATAAATAATCTTGTTCTCCTACGCTTTTAATGTAAATCCACTTAACTTCAGCTACAAGCCACGTCACAAGGCGCAATACCTCTGTATATTCACTCATTTCTTTCACCACATATGCCTACGCAATAGGTAGGTACTTTTACCAGAAAACAGTGAATAACAATGATTCGGGTGATTTGTAATCAATGCTTTGGTCAACAAAGAAAATATTGACGTCATAATTAATTACTTACCTACTTTGTTTATTGAAACAGTAAAAGGTATTGATATTGTTTCAATATCAATATGCTTTACCTAGGCAATTACTTACTAGCTATGAACATAAAAAAGTAACAGTCCACGTTCTTACTAAATATTTTTTTATTACAGAAATAGTTCATTTTTATCTATAGCAATTCTTTATCCAACCTAAATAAGTGTATTCAAGACTCGACTCTATTATTTCATCGACATTTAAATTTTCTTTGTTTGCATACATAGACACTGCATATCAAGTGCGCATGCACTAAATAGTTTTTATTGCACTCGAAGTCTAGACCTGCGCCGTTAGAGCGCGATTATCGACGTGCGGGACTCAAAATAGAGCTTCCACGGTGTTCCTAGGAAATATTGCGCGGAACTATACCCCCGCTTCCCCCGCTACCCCTCTCCCTTCTTCACCTCCTCCGCCCACTGAGTAATCGTTATTGCGAGTTCTATAGCCAACGTTCCTTCCCTAGTAAAGGATGTAAGGGGCATGGTAACGACAAATTTGGGTAAATGATACACTTAATGCCTATAATAAAATTATGCAAATTAGTTATCTGGAAAGTCATGGGTTACAAATTGTATACTTATTGAGCGCGCGATGTATCGTAACCAACGCGATCATAGCACAACGCTCTGCGCGATACACAGCGCGTACAAGTGACGAGCGCGCTTGAGCGTATCGAGCTTTAATTTACATTGCAGTTTCAGGCCTAATAATAATTATGTTCTTTGTTTATGTTTAAAATCACGTTGAGATAGACTACTATTATGATTTTATGCTAAAATCAATTCATAAATACTGAAAAATAATGCGTATAATTTATAAAAGATCGTTGGAAAATTTCAACTCTGGGGTGTCCAGATAAATCCACTTAACTTCAGCTACAAGCCACGTCACAAGGCGCAATACATTCACTTAGTTCTTTCACCACATATGCCTACGCAATAGGACATATGCCTACGCAGTTGGAAAATTTCAACTCTGGGGTGTCCAGATTCATGAGCTGAATCCATGGTGTCAGTTTTCGTTAAGAAGTGACTTACACGTTGTATTCTTATTATACACACACACAAGCACTCGCTTTCAATCGTATGTAATTTAATTAAGATCTGTTTTTATTTTTACTAGAATCCTAGTCCCCACGACACAGGGATTCCTAGTTTGGCGATTAGATCGTTCACTTACATTTCCACGATTCAATAAAGTTATTATTATTATAAGGATTCAATTAAAAGTTTATTTTTTATTATTTTAAATCATTAGTTTGTACTCATATTTTAATTATTTACTTACAGTGAAATAATTTTTGAAAATAAATTACAAATAAAATTAGATCGTTATTATTGATTGGTAAATATGGAGGAAGGCGGGCCGTGCTCTATTCTTTTCGAACACGCGCTGCCTATTGGTCGTTACGTCATAAGCCTGTAAATATGGTACAGTTTTCGTTATCCCTAATGAAATAGTAATGTCGAGAAAGCGTCATATTGTACTCAGCCTCTGATATCTGTCTCTTATTATGTATTTATGTCGATGGGCCAAAAAAAAAATGTTGATAGCGGATCCAACGTTTCCTACATATGTCAACACGCTCAGTATTTGTCATCGAATTGTATCAGCGTATACGATCTCATTAGGATTCGGTGCGGGTGCGCGGGCGCAAGGCTCCGGGATCCGGGACCAATTGTTTAATTTGCTTCTGTCATTTCTATTTTTACTTGAGTTATGTCCTGTGTGATAAGTTAGTAATTCAGAGTTTGTTCAGCTAGAACCGGTACTTGGAACACCACATCGCATGACGCAAGAACTTAAGTGTTGGATAAGATCTTTGGGTCGCGATCCCATCTTGATTATTATCATTGAAATAAAGATTACACTAGAATAGCACTTCATAACAACGCGCCCGGCTTTAAAAAAGAGTGAGATAGATAGACACTGTCCTATTAACGCTGGTTAGGTGAGCGTGTATTGGACTTGTCCATGTGCAGAAAAAAAACTGTAATATTGAATTATCACATTCAATAAATTATGTGTTATGTTGTTATTCATCGCATCGCACCTCACAAGTGCCAATATGATGTGTGTGTGTGTGTGTGTGTGTGTGTGTGTGTGTGTGTGTGTGTGTGTGTGTGTGTGTGTGTGTGTGTGTGTGTGTGAACGTGAAGCGTGTGTGATGTGATGTGACTGAATATAGTGTGGTTCCGGAACCTCAGTTCAGTAGAACACAGTGATTGTTTTAATCGCTCAAACCAATATGTTGTACATACATTGATTATTATCATGTTGGTCCTTCACACATTGAAGGAGTATCCTGGTTTGGTTGATTGCTCGCTCGCTCGATGGGGGGTTGCTTTAAGGTTCATAATTCCATTAAATAATTATATCTTTGATGAAATATTAACAAATAAAATGAGTGGGTTTAAAAATACTGATGCAAAGCAGTATTTCTCGGAGGCACTTAATCAATCAGGTCATCTATTAATTGGCGTGCGTAGATTAGTACGGGTGAACACATTGGCCGTAGGTTTACTCGCATTATGCTCGGTTTACACTGTATTATCGATCGACAATAATCATGTATAGACAGCACACATTTTTTATTCAATTTTTCCAAAATAGGTACGCTAAAGAAAGTATCAAAGTTCAAAATATTATCCTACTAAAGGATAATATTTTGAAGCTGATAACATTTAAGCGCCATAATGGAACAGGATGCCTCAGAGGAATCACGCAAAATAAAATTAATTTATTTATCTTCTTGAACAAAATACAAAATAATCATTTCTGAAAAATTGTGCGCGACCTTCTTAATCTACCTGCCTACTAGTCAATAAAATTGATAATTAACAGAATATCAACTCGTTTATCTATCAGTCTGTACCACGGAATAAGGAATTACTGGAATTGCCATGTTCTGTTATCTGTGGTCGGTACGCGCACACTCGACTGTTGGCATCGTCGTAGCCACGAATTTGTGTTACTATGAAACGCGAAAGTTGACGTAGACCACTATCACAACTGTTTTAATAGGTGCGTTTTTAAAATTAACTTTTAGTAATTACAATGACTGCCGGATAGGTCTTCCATAGTTCACTTACTTATAATTAAAAGCTTACGTCATGTGAACCGTGCAGTATATGTACTACTGTCGCCCCCGCACCGCCTGGCTACCAGTTGATAATCTTCACATAGATGTAGCAACGAGAGGATATTGATTTATCGATCCATATGTGTTCAGAGTTCACAGACAATAGCACTAGACTGCACAGTTTTGGTATATAATATTTAATCCATAATATCGATTGATAACTGAAAGCAATTGAGATGTCAAAGTTTATAAAAAAAATACTACAAGTATTTACACTTTACATACATAAATGGTGTTCAATTATAACAATGGTATAATTATTAAAAAAAAATTGCGTGTTCGTTACAACACAGATAATTATTTGTTCGTTGCAATACAGATAATGTAAAGTTTTGTTGCTGATATCTTTTGTTTTTTTTCTTATAAAGCAAAGAGAAGAAAGAATATAGCATCGACTAAATCATTCGAACAAATGGTAATCATAAATATTAACGATTTACCTCAATATAGAGACAAATTTTAACCGGCTGAGCTCAAAGCCTTGATACTACAACGGTGACAACAAAAAAACTTAATACCTCCAAAGTTAGATACAGTAAATCATCCATGCTTTTACGCCATTTTTTAGATCCTTGAGCTGTTATTAGAGAGTCCTCCAGCGAAAGCTTTCGGATGAAAACGTAGAGTTCTTGTCGGTATGTCTTTTTTTTTTGTTTTGTTGACGAGGGGGAAATCTTCGATAGATACCCGGCCTCTGTGTGGGAGAAGGCCGGGTTATGTGGGATTCTTACCCACTAAAACCCCCCCGGTGGCCGCCTCCGACACATGTTGGAGGGGCTCCGGGATCTCCAAACGGAACGCACCGGTGCCTCTCTTGTGCCTCGCCCCCTTATGGGGGCCCGTCTCGGGGGAGCAGATGTTCGCTCCCCCTGCGCCCTCGCTGCGCACGGCGGCGGGGAGCCACGCCCGCCGCCGTCCTCCTCAGGAGTCGTCATCGTCACCGGACGTCCGGGGCCCACACCCCAGTCGTCCTGGACCCCGAGGGTAGCCCGGTGTTTAAAGCCCTGGGCATCAGGCCTGGAAGTCGGTATGTCTGTGGTGACAGAACGCTAGCTCTGCGCACGCGCGGGTGGACGCGTTGACGCGCCGACGGCATCGCCGCCCACGCTGCGGTGCGCAGACGGCGCAACCGCACAGGTGTCGCCCCTCGGCGCGCCGCTCACCCGCTAACACACATAGAATAAAATACATGCAGACAAATTGCTACGTATTTAAGTAATACGTTAAACATTTTGGTTTAACTTTACTAACCCAGGTACATATTTCAAAATGTTTGGTTTTTCTTCAATGGATGTATGTAGCTAATTTTACACCCCCTCTCTTCGCCTCCTAGAGGAGGTCGAGGTCACCCTCGGCATCCGAGGTACGTGTGTTCCTGAATTAATTCTTTGCCAGATGTGTCGACAAATATATTACTATCTTATTTAAAAAAGTTAGCTACTCATTTTCATCTCTACCCCTATTTACCTAATCTGTGTGTATAGAAAGTTTGAATGGATAGTTGTGAATGGCCAGCGTGCAGTCCGACTCGAGCTCGGGCCTCGTCGGCTCCTTGTTTATCTCGCCGGTTGAGGTTCGAACCGGTACCTTATCGGCACTTAGGCCATATGCAATAGAACTATATGGAGAGCTTGCACTACGAAGGCTGCACAAAGCACTTTGCATTTTTATACCTCATTGTGAACAATGTTATATGTTTTTATTGATTTCCTCTTTTAGGCCTTTATTGAAAAGCCATTCTGTACCTGCAATAGTGCGTTATTATGAAACAATTTTGAATAATTAATTTATTTATTCACAATAGTATGTACATTAGGCATATACAAAGATATTTACATAAAAAACAAACAACTAAAAGATACTTATTGATAGGAAAAAATTACAAATAAAAACAAGTGGGTATAAATAATTTAATATTATGAATAATATTTTGCTTTACTCCGAGGATAAATATTCGTTTTATAATTTGAATCTATAACCTCAAGTAGACATGCATACTGCCTATCGCCCAATACTACAAAAATACAATGGCTTTACAAAGCTTATTTTCAAAGTTTATAATGATAAACTTCTATCAATTCGGGGTATGTCTCGGTATAAGTTACTCTTGTGTAACTAACATAAAATCTTTATTACATATTAATATAATAATAATTCCGGCCCTTTTTTAATGTCCCACTGCTGGGCACGGGCCTCCCCTCAATGCGAGGGGGTCTTTAATTTAATTTCTTTTTCTTTTCTTCGTCTTTTTTAATTAGGTCATAGTCCACCACGCTAGCCCAGTGCGGATTGGCGTACTTCACACATCTTTTGAGGGGTTCTCTCAGACATGCAGGTTTCCTCACAATGTTTTCCTTCACCGTTTAGCAAGTGATAATCGTAGTTGAAAATGAGATTCGCACCTGAAATCCAGAAATCCCAGAGGTGCAAACCGGGGTTTGAACCACAAAATATGAAGTAATGCAATTAAAAAGCAATTTAATCAATTATGTAGTTGACGTCAAGATCAAAGAGGCCCGTCTTAAATATTTGATAGTACTTACCTATCTTAATCTGATCACCCACGCGCGCCCGTACAATAAGTCGTTTTTTTTCATTCACAAAAAAACCGAACAATGATGTTATGTCATGTAACGTTTGATTGATATGAATTGTACTATACCTATCATGAATATTACAGAAAAAAAAACCCTCAGATTTGCATTCGTGTGATGACTAATTGATCGAATTGATGGAATTATGAATGGCGTTTTTGTGAAGCGTTTTAAGAGTTAATCCTTTTGTAATACAAATGGTCTAGTCCTTAGTAACTTACTGAGTTGCGACCTCAGGCAAATTAGCCTGGACTTGGCTTCCCAAGGCTCCACAGGGTAAGGGTGGGGCCAAACCTCTAGTGACATAAGAATTATAACAGTGATAGCCAAGTTAGTAGAACGCTTGCCTCGATAACGAAGATCACAGGCTCAACCCCACAGCTTTAAGCCCGTTTCCATTATGCAGGGGACTTGCATGCAAGATGCAAGTTGTCTGCCATTAGAGAAGTGGCAACGTAAACCTCGCCTTGGGTCAGCCTAAAAACTCCAACACCAGATTTAGCTATTAGAACAAACGAACGAACTTATTGGTAATGCTTATATTCTTTTCTTTTCTTTTCAGATACGCAATGGGCCCGTACGAATCCCTCATTTTGGCGATAAGCATCGTCGGGGCCATGGGCTTTATCCCCCATGGTTCTATTGGGGAAAAGGTTTGTATTGCTGGTTTTCCAAGAGACAAATGATTATTTTCAAAGTTGTACCAATGAAAACTATATCTGAACATATGAGTACCAAGGTTCATTCTCCAGCAGAATTCATATGTTCGTTGAACGCCTTAGGAACATGGGTTGCAGGCGTACCTGACTCATAGGTATCTCGGGGACTTCTGAAGGAATTATCTGAATGACTTGCAGAACATTTTTAAGACTGGTAGACTTTACTACCAACCCCGGACTGACCCAGCGGGATGGTCTATGCAGGCCCGAGCCCAACAGTGGGGTCTTAAAATGACACACTATTTGCGCTTTTTCATTTTTAATAAAATTGGTGTTAGGACAGAAATTAACATTTTGTTACGTTGACGATAGCTTGGTCTAGTGATTTAATCGTCTCGAGTTCCATTCCCATCTGGTTAAATTATTTTATTAATATATATTTTCCTGATATGGTTGTTAGGAGTCGCCCCTAGACCATTGTACAAGAACCAAAAATAAACGTGTCGTAGTTCGTCCTTACAGTTGAAGTGATATTTATTCTACTTAACTGACAACTTGTAATAAAATGTTCTCTGCTCAGGATCATATAGTCCTAACAGAGGCTTTGCTTCGTGAAGTAGTCGAGCGTATGGGCAAAGATTTCAACGACGCAGCGTCCAATTACCTCGAGTTCTCGTCGAACGAGCGGCACCTGGCTCTGATGGCGCGCGCCAACAAGGAACTGGAGAACGAGCAGCTCGACTACGAGTCCCTCATCGACGGCAACCCCAACCCCAGCCTGCGCGACCAAGAGTACCTGCAGCACAGGTAGGTCCCTCTTATTCTCTGGACTTCTACCTATTGGAAGTCCTGGGTATTCACTATTGATATCGGTTGTCAGTTGGTGATCTGCCAGGAACTAGGGGGCTTCATGGATCGTAGGACCTCTTGCCCCGAGTAGCCAATGGAAAAGAGGGGCCTGCCTATTCGTGATACGTCCAGTGAATGGCACTCTTAATCTGCAACGTATACTCTATCTGTCACAGATGGTACTTTCAAGCTACTTCACGTTCATATAAGTAGCGAGGTGTCAATCTCCATATTACAATAAACTCGCGTTCGCTAGATGTTGATTGACTCTGCCATAATCGTCATCCTTACACACTTAATAGTTTGTTTGCATTAAATATACAGAAACAAAATACCACAGAACCGCCAAGTGCTGAATTGAATAACCCTCGTTTGCACGAATAAGCTTGAAAGTAGGAACAAATAGCCTGAGTAGTGTTCTAAGAATCTTCAATTCCAGTTAGGTATAAAATGATTTTTATCATCCAAATCATCAGTGACATTTTATTTCCAGTTCAACACAACGCATGTGGCGATGATTAATGATTATAGAAACAATCTATTGTCCACAATTATTTGTCCTACTTCGTACAAATCAAGTCTAGACGACAAATTAGGACGAATTTAACAGCTTTATGATTGGCGTATAACACGATTAGACCATTAGCTGCAGTTGCATTTCTGATAGATTTGGTTATCGCAGCCTCGTTATTAAAAAAAATACAACCGAATTGAGAACCTCTTCCTTTTTGAAGTCGGTTATGAACAGTATAATTATATGTCTTTCAAGTCGTTTCAACGATGATCATGCCAATATTGTAGGGGAATGTTTTGGATAGAATATGACAAATTCACCCATCTTTTGGGAACTAGTGTTTTTTGTAATGCATATTGCCCCGCCATGCGCCAGTGGTCTAAATCCTCCGCTATTGATGGTAGACTCAATCCAACAGTGTGACAATATGGAGCCAATTATTAAATTTTGCCAACTCAGCGCTTTCGGTGCTAGATCTAGTAAATTTATGTCTCCGTCAGCGCAAAAAAATCTTGTAATCAGCTCCTATTCTACCTGGACATAAGGACATAGCATGTGCATTTTCCGCAATACTAACTTGAACATTAAGTAGGTAACTTCTTCTTATTGAAACATTGGAGTTTAAAAAAAAACCAGTACTTTTACAGTCAATAAGTCGAAGTCAAATATTTTCTTCTAAATAGACTTTTTTAACTCTACAAATAGATCATAACGCGATCTCAACTGAAAAAAACCGGCAAGAAGCCTAGCTGAAATGTCTTTTTTATACCTAGTAGTTTATTTTTTTGTGAGCGATGGACGACGATAGTCATATCTTCTGTTCATTAGTTCGCTGTGGGGCCACCAGTACGTCACCGGTGGTGCTGGCGAGGGTGAGCAGCGGCTGCAGCCCTCCGGCGTGATACCAAACCGGCAGTTGGAGAAGACCGATGCTGTACTGCCGGCGTACTGCAACCCCCCCAACCCCTGCCCCGTTGGATATACTGGTAAGTCTTCGTGTTGTTTTTTTAATAATACTAATATCGTCAGACGAACACACCAACAGTGCAGAACCAAACTAAGCAACGCAATGTGATTCAGAAAGGGAATGAACGAAACCTAAACCTACGTTTTTCTAGCAGATTTTGTGTAGTCAATAGAACTAAAGGAAATCATAATATTGGAGATACTAGTTTTCACTGTGCTTTTAGATAATATATAAATCGATTAGAACGCTGTGAGAAAACTCAATTGGGTTTCTGTTTTTTTTTTTATTATAATAGCCGCGTCCGGATCAATCGCCGATCAACTTGAATTCATTTTGCGAAGTACTATCTTAACTTGCAAACTTACGAACTAACCGAGCTGTTCTCATGAGGCCAATGTAGTTGAATCGCTACATCAGGCCTGAGCCCAGGCCACTCGCGTAGCTAAGACTGGATTTATGATTACTACTGAATATTTCCTTAAGCGTTTTTTTGTACTGCTTTAGCGCTGTATGCTTTACAATAATGGTCCTTATCGCAGAGGAACAAGGCTGCATCAGCGAGTTTGAGAATACAGCAGCATTTAGCCGCGAGTACCAGCTGTCGCAGCGCTGTATGTGCGACGGGGAGCACATGTTCACCTGCCCCCCTGACTCCGCCTCCGACCTCGACCTTCGCTTCCCCAAACACCACAAGACCCTTGTTGCCAAGAAGTTTAAACCTGCTGTAAGCTATTCAGATATTTTTATTTAAAAAAAAACACGTTCTTACTCCATAAACAATTGAATATAAAAAAAAAAAACACCCGACGAATTAAAACCTTTTTGAGGGCCGGTCGTAAGAAATAAGCTAAGTGTCGTGATGGTGGCAGTAAAAAGCAATGAGATCTTATGGAGCCAAGTCCAACTGTAAATAAATTTATAGCTTAGAGGGTGGACACACTTTTCTCAGTCGCGCCTTATGTAGCTTCGATTGATACATAGTTATCCGTTGCGTCTTGACCATAGAGTAGATGTAAAGAGCTTAAATGTGAGATGGCAATGTATTTGATGAGAAGCAATTGAAGCTCAACGGGGTGATTTTTCAAAGGTGTCATAGTATTATGGTGTTGTTAATCTATGACATGCTAAGACCATCGTTTTATGAATTGGTTTAAAAAATAACATTTAATTTTTAACTTACAGGTAGAGAACCCGTATCTGATGGGCGAACGCCTACCGATCGCGGCCAAAAAAGGATTCGACGTTAATGTTTTCTAAGCTGTTTAGTGGTATCTACCTAAGTACAATAGTAGAGTCTATTTTATGCCCACGCGTGGGCTTCTCTGTGCCCACTGTATCAAGCAGTATAATTAGTGTCTATCGTTCTGTTATAACCTCATTTAAGGGACGTGTATGTTACACACAGTTAGAGTAAATCGGTTTTTCCAAAAAATGTCTAATCATAGGAAAGTTGTACTTGACCATTCAAGTTTGGGGAGTTGTTTTGTGAATTATTTGTTGCATACATATGAAATAATATCTAATAAATACGGTAACGATTCAAAAGTTAATGTGATATGTATAGGATCCGAAGAAAATTGCTATATCGTTATTTGCTATTTTTATTGTTTTAAATGTCATTTAGTGTATATATTTTGATTTTAATAATACTGCGATATAATTAATTTGGAATAATTTAAAATGACTGCAAACGTATAAATATATATTGCTTGTATTATCGATAAATGTCTTGTATAGTCCAAACGTCTGTTTTTTTTCTATAGATGTACATACATAATGCTGATTCATTCTACTGTATCGTAAGGCAATAGTTTTAGTTGACATATTCCATTATAATATTGAAATAAGTAATTAATTATTCATGGCGGCTTACATGTAATCATAGTATTGTTAAGTATGTTATAAATAAGGGAAAATATATTATTATATTAAAAAATGTAAATTTAACTGCAAGGCAGAACGAGCACTTAAATCAATAATGTGACTTCACTCATATAAAGTCACTAAATGTCGTAGATTATGCATAAGAATATAACATAGATATTTCTGTTGATTTTGACTTAATCGTACACTGTGTATTTAATCGTGAGGTAATACAATATCTAAATATCGAAAATAATTAGATTTTTTTGTAGTCATTTTAAGTGTAATCTCAAATATTATTGATACATAGAAAAATACAAGTGAATGAACTACTTTTTGTACCAATTTCAAATTTAGTTAATTTTCCGACAGATTCCACTAACATTGTGCAAAATTTGCTTTTATGAGTTGTTTGATATAGTGTTTTATGTATTTTTTACGGTAAAAAAAACATACAGTCAAATATATTAATATATTCTGGTTGAATGGAACAAAAAATACAAGAGTATAATTGCAAAATGATCGCTATGCCAAGGGGGAAGGATGCTATACCCTTTTTTAATTATGCGTTATTATATTGTTATCAAAAGTTGCATTCCAGATAAATGTCTTCCTTAGTATTTTATATTATTATAGTATATGAAATTATTATGTATTATTTTATTTGCAATTGTAAATATATAGGTCTAATGTAATGTATCTTTTTATAACGGAATAGTCATTAAATATAAATAAAGATACGTATAAAATAAGTAACCTTAGTTTAAATAAACTAAGTGACAAGTTAGGAACATGAATTCTAAAAATAGTAGCATCCAAGAAGTAGGTAGTACCCTCTCCCATTAATATAAGATTTTAATCAGCTTGCTATAAATCTTTGAATGTTTTTGTTGTATTGTATGGTTCTTTCTATCTATTCTTCTTATAGGGTTTTTTTATTGCAGAATTATAGTTCTGAAGTAGGTATATTCTATATTAATCATCATTAAATAGCGGAATAGGTATTTTATATTGGAATCCAGGAAGTCCCTGAATAGCTTCTCCCATTAGTTAAGGATTATAATCAGCTTAGTGTAAAACGAAAAATATATAACGCGTTTTTTAATTTGCATTCGCGTTTATCTATTATAGCAGTTAAATGACATAATAATTAAATGTAATGTGCATAATATATTCATATATGCTAATCTTAGCCATTATTAGAATAGTACTTATAAAATTATACGCCATCTCTGCGACGAGTACTCTAGTCATTTGAGTAGTTTGTACATAATTAGTTGAGTATAACTTAATACAATCTTTTCAATGTCAGTAATATGTGAAAGTTTACATGATGATGGATCTTGAAGTCAAATAAAGCATAAACTATTCCGATTAAATTGCTTGTATTTTATACAAAGAGTTAATAAAATGGCAGTAATACAACTATGAGTGGCAAAGTAGCGCTTGAATAATAATATCTTCAATAATTATAGTTGTAGTTATTCATTGACAATTATTATCAATCGACAAGATGGTAACAGATGATCTTGCCACCTTTGTAGGAAATATGTTGCCGGATACTGGCCCAGGCAGAGAGGAGCGAATAAGAAGTGTCATACAGCTATTAAATAAACGAAAGATCCATTATAATACATCCCCAATTTCAGGCATTATTTACATTGAAAAGAATATGCGTATATTATATAAACAAGATTATATTTTTTTATAAAAAAATCCAGAAAATCCAAACACAAATGAATATTTATATTTTTTTATACGAAGATAAATATTTTTCCAAGCTCTGTAAAAAAAAAAACAAGATTTACTAAAACTACATTTGATTAATTACCGTAAATAAGGAGTATTTCTAAGTAATTATTTTTAATATAACGTAATGTTCCATATATACGGGTAAAGAAACATTACTCAGAGTCACCTAGTTCCTAGTTATATCGCAACTTGGTGGTAATACAATAAGTATTTCTGTTTACAACTATTTACTATTTAAGCGATCTTTAAATTTTTTAATAAGTAAGAAAAAACATGTAATAAAACAAAAAAAAATAACACTTTATCTGTATAATCCAAAATAATATTGCAAAAATGTATAAATTCTACATAACTATTATCTAAACAATACTACTGGGCAAATTACAAAAAAAAAAAATTTATTAAATTATGTAGCATTCTCCTTCACCAATTTAACCATGTTGAATAGACGCTTATCTCAGAAATATCCTTTCCAAAACGTGCTGTGAAAATTATATTTTTGACACATTTAGCCGTTTTATGGTATGCCTGTATGAACTCTATTACGGCAACCCAAAATTGACTACTTAATTAAATCATGTGTTTTTGGTAATTTGGGGAGTAGTAAAAGGATTATAGTTAGGTATAAAGCTCAGCAATGATCACAAGAACAAGTTATGGACGTCATCTATAAGATATATATCTTATCCTCAAATCAATATCCACAAATTACATAACGCTAAATGATTTTTTATAATTACGAGAAAAGTACATTGAAATAAAACATATTTTACAAATTTTATTGCGTTTATTTTATGTTTTCATCTTCCCGACGTTTGCTGCTGGTTTACAATAACCATGGTCACGTGAAGACTCGTTACGTCGGGAACATAAAATGAACGCGATAATATCTGTAAAATAAGTTATATTTCAATACATATGCCTAGTTTATAACCAAGATACCTCTCACACCAATTTATGATGTGGAACTATCTGTAAAATGAGTCATGTTTTGTAATAATTTCACTATAAATTAAGTCCAATTTTATATATACTAACATTTAATACCGAATAATGATATAAAAGTTCATTAATTTACCAAATATTTACACGATTATTTGTTTTTAATTTCATGTTATAAGTTATTGCGTTCACTTCGTTAATTTGTATTTATAAACAAGCAATTAGTAATTCGTGTTTGGCATTACTAATGTTCCTATTAAGAATAAATTAATAATTCTAGGAGCGAATTCTATTCGAGAACATTGCGTTGTTTTGCGTTGCGTTGTTTTGACGACTTAATTGGCTCAGTTGGTAGCGAACCTGCCTTCTGATCTGAGGGTCCCGCGTTCGAATCCTTGTAGGTACGAACTTTGTGTGATGAGCGTGAATGTTTGTACCCGAGTCATGGCTGTTTAATATATATATATATATATATATAAGTATTATATACTGGGTTCGCCTCCAGTGCATTTTACGGTACCCATAATACAAGCGTTGCTTAGTGTGGGACCGTATAACTGGTTTGTTTGTCTGGCGATATTATTCTTATTACTTTTGCTGAAGTAGATATACAAATATATATAATATATAATATTTAAATAATATATATTATATTTATTCAAATTGTAATCACACTATTTATTTTATATACAAAAGTATTATCATGTGTAAAATAATATATATCTACTAACTATAAATCGTGCATTCAATATTAAGGTCACTGATATACTCAACGCTAAAACAACATCTATAAATATGTATTTGTCTATGGTTTGTGTACATTTATATATTTATTAAAAAAAATATGCCCATCTGATATAGGGAAAGGTTAAGCTCACTAAAGAACTTCACTCTGCACTAACTAAAGAAAAGAGATACGTAGAAAACAAAATACTTATTTTGTATTTTAATCATTCAGAATCTTGAACATATTAAGCCACAAAAAAAATACATGTGACGTCAGACCACATTGAACAGCTGACATTTGTCAAATAACCAACAACTAAATTAAAACAATGTGCTGATGAGCGCGTGTTTTTTTTTAAAGTGCCTGATTCTGTCCAAATGATAGCGAATGCAAGTAATCAAAGTCCCGATATACTAGGCTATGTTAACACCTCATAAACAATAATAGAATATTCACATACAATAGACAAATGAGAATTAATGATTGATGAGTATTTCAGCATCTACTGTAAATAGTGCCTTGAACATCTGGGATGCTGATTTCACGTTTTATTTAAATTATATTATAGTACTTTCTCGTTCCCGTTTCAAAACTTAATATCTGTAATATTTAACTATAAATATATTTATGTATATAACATATATATTTATTACGATAGAGTGACATAGTACAAAAGATTTTAGTATAAAAAAGAAAAAGCTGTCATTTATTTTGTCATAATCAAACCATTTCAATATATAAAATACGTGTTCATTTTATTTATAGGAAGCTTTTTTAACTATTGCAAGTAATTCTATTGATAATATAGATACTAGTATTGAATTTTCTATAAACAATTTCATTACATCATACAGCTGGATAAATGTCTTGTATTTAAACCGGCACTGTTTATTAAGTAGGTATATAATTACATATTTCATTAATTGATTATCTAATATTTTTAAAGAGAACGGCTGGAGTCAGATCTAAAATTTCGTTAGTTTATATAGGTAAAACTATTTACCAATAAAAGTAATATATTTTAAACAATAAGTTAACATATAAAAATAAGAATTTTATTGTACTTAAGTAGTTTTTAAGGCAACATAGATAGCTACATTTTAGTAAAGTAAAAAATACAACAACGGACCATCCGCGAATAAGCGCAATATGACAAAAACAATAAGGATGAGTTGAGTCAAATGGATCATTCTAACCAGTTGAGAAAAATAATGGATCATTCTGAGTACTTCGTTATACTCAATAGCTATCACCTTGTGGCGGAACGCGACTGAAAAACTGGTGGGGTGTTTTTTTTTTCAGGTTTTTATGTAACCGTTTTAATCATAGCGAAAATTCATTTGTATTCTATTTTAACTAATCTATGAGTGAGGTTCCGTTCTTTGCGCGGTAAACACTATTTATAATAATGTGGCTATCTAATGTTAATACATATTTGAGCGAAAAAAAACAGTAAGTAGTTGTAAATAATATTTTGTAATAATCTAATCGCGTAATCACTATAAACCGAAGTATCTCTTTAGAAATAAGATTAATTGAAGTTATAGTTTTTGGTTACATAATATGTTTGTAGATACTTAAAATACTTATTCATATTATAATGTAAAGCTTTGTATTGTTCATAATAAAAAAATGTAAGCACTAAGTCAAGAGAAAACCAGTCATAATAATAGGTATGTAAGTTAATATAAAATAAGCCTTAAAGGCGTTAGGTTAATTTAATTGTAAGGCCAAGACGGCAAACAAAGCAGCAAAACCAAAGATAATTTATAGTTTGCGAGGGTTGAACGATCGAAAGTATGTCTCTTATAGGTATTTGGAGTCATTATAAAAATAAATGTTTGTATTTTACTCTCCATTACGGTCATTAATATTTAGAAGAAAAAAAACGCAGTTTGCAGTAGAACATTATGGGAATGACATTGAGAAAAAAAAGAAAAAGTATTGACATAGGTAATATATTTATTATAATTTTTAAACGAAGAATCAGTTCTGTTAAACATCACATGTGTTAAATAGAACATGCCTTGCCACTTATGATGCTTTCCGAAATATTGACAGGTGTTATTTTGCGGTGGGCTGTGACTGATGTAAGGTAGATTTTATCCTAAACTGACGGTGTAAACGTAATTGTACATCCATTTAAAGAGCTACTCAAATTGTCACTGTTCAAGCTCTTGTTTGTTGAGTACCACTAATGTATTGCTATCTAACAACACATTTTGCCATAATATCTGTTGTAGTTTAAATAATAGACATGTACATTACTTACTATTTCGGGATGAGGAATCAAATTTATATATTTTCCATCCTCAGAATGATTTTAGTTATCACATAATGTAACAGGACTTAACGATGGTTGAAGATACATTTTAACTTGGAATATAAAAATGGTAAAGGGATAAATTAATTTACAGACGCTGCGTTATTACAAACTATAATTAATATATATTTATATAATTATATATCTGTTTCTTATTTTTACGCGAATACTACACATTGAAATAAAACAAATTTTACGGAAAAATAAAAACTATCATTGTAAGAACAACATCTGCAATGAATTGTTGTGATAGCGATATTCTAGCTCAGCCACTGAAAAGTAATTCTAAAATTCCGGTAAAAAAAAAGTACTACCATAGATTTTAATCGAACGTAAAAAAAATTAAAGAATTCGAATGATTCTTAAAACAAATTTGAATAATCCTAAGCAATAATATGTTAAATTACACTTATTTGCTAGATTACTTTTGCCTTATTATTATTACATAAATGCTTTCTATGTATAATGTATTACTTTGTGTATTTAACCTCGTTTATTATGTAGTTACCTTATTAATAATCCCTAATAATAATTTTGTAGGTTTCGCATGTAAACGAAAAGACGCTTTGAGATGGTGCCAGCGTATCGGCCGGCATGTCAATTATTTTACTGTTAATAAAAATTGTTTATTTATATTATTATATTTTCTAATAAAATATGTTATTGCATTGTGTGTCAGATTATATGTTGGATAAAAATTAATAATTTGTATTGAAATTAATAATAAGGGCTGTACTTTTTGTAAAGCATACATCTTTCATCCCTCGTTGTATTTTAGTATTAATCTCGTAGTATTAATGATAGCTGATAGTGTAGTTACTTGTGAAGCGTTCTGTGGATTTAGCAAGTAGTATGAGGAAAGTAAGTATTTATTGTTTTTTGTGAAATTATATATATGTGCTTATGGCAAAATATTTAAAAAAATACGAATATTTATTCAATTTAGTTTACCTGTTCATAATATGTACCCATTAAAGGCAATCTGCACTAGTTCCATTATGATAAAACATTTTGTTATATTATTTTTTGAGCAATGTTAGCCATGTGGGTAGAACGCTTCCTTCGGAAGCGAGGATAGCAGGTTTATGCCTCGGCTCGCAACCTTACGATTTTTGGATTTCATGTGCTAATCTCATTTTGCAGCCATGCTAACCACATGCTAATTGATGAAGGAAAATATCGTGAGAACACTAGCATGTCTGAGAGAACTCTTTGAAAGCCAGGCCAGGGTAGTGGACTATGTCCTATTCGCTCTCGCAATGAAGGGAAGACCGTTTCCAACAGAGGGGCGTTAAAAAAAGGGCTTGTTTTTTTATATAATTATATTACTGATTTAATTTATTATATAGCACAGATAAGCATACACAGATAAAATAGCTCAGATAAAAAAAAATAGCGCTATAATTTCTTTTTAATTCGTACTGTACTGGCTTACATGAATATTATTTAGAAAAAAAACATCTTTGTTAATATTGCCAACATTTCGCCTTCACTTTGCACGCACAAGATACAAGTAAGACAGAACATGGACGTTAATAACTCTTAATATGTTTTTATAGTTAATAAATATACTAATTTATATTAAAATATTCAAAATTCATATTTATTATATTAGTTAGGTATTCTATGATAATGATTAGATATAGCAAAGATTTTAGTTGTTTTAGCCAACTCCGTACGCTTGATACGCTGAAAATTAAACTGTACTTAAACATCTATAAGCAGTACTTAAGTTCCAGAAAGTAACCGAAACCCATGCCATGTCAACCTTTATTATTAAAAAAACACTTAATTATGTGCTGAACTCATCTACGATCAAACAATGTACATGTTTTTCATCAGACAGGGCACTAACGAGAAAAAAGAAATGATTGGCCATGCCTTTTTATAAAACAACGCAATTACGCCTATATAGCCGCCCTTCAATATCTACCATAGACAATTTTACTCATGCCAAAATAGGGAGGGAATACCGTGCGGACGATAATCGAATAGGTTGACTGGTCTTTCGATTACACATATAACATCTCTATCCTTGTGTCATTTTTAAATATATTGTGAATGCTATTTAATTTTTCCTTCTGTGATGCTTAATAGTATATAAGGTGTACATAACCATACAATGAATGGCTTAAATACGAACGATCGGAACCAGTGGGCATTTTCTACGTAAAACGTAGCAATTAGCGATACATCTTTTTAGTCTAGTTATAATTTAAGATGCAAACATGTACTCTTAAAAGGAAAATAGTAGCTGTAAATAATATTTGTGATGACATTAATGGATATAGTATGTATATTTATATTGATATATTTATCTTACCTTACCTTATAAGGTGTTGCGATAATAATGTGTAATATGTTAAGGTGTACAACAGTAACCCGCCGGCCGCGCTGTCCGCCGCCCGCGCGATTCGCCCGGTACAAGCAATGCATCGCAAGACGCGCCGCCGTTCCGCGCCGCGCGTTTTTCGCTATGGCGAATGTCCCGTGGTCAGGCCGTGAGTTATGAGACACATTCCCACAAAAAAATAAAAAAAATAAAATGACACTACCGATATACACCTTAAAATATTTTACACTATTATAGTTGCTCCTGAACTATATGTATGTTTTGTAATATAGCTTAAAAATTAATTGAAGCTTAAATATTTTCACAAGAGTTTTGCTTTGCGTAGTACTATATAACGTTTGATATAGTTATACAACGTCTATAAATTCAGGGGTAAATATAGAATCTATTGCTTATTATTGTGACCAAAACCTATATAAAATTAGTTAGTCACAAGAATGCAATGATTGTTAAAAGTTAGACAGCAATTCAGGTTAAAATCACTTAGTGATTGCTTGCTAGCATTTTGATTGTTGTTTTTTACTAACATATTTTTTTACTCGATATATGTATATCCGTTAATTTGCTTGTTATGCTAACTACGATGTGATTATAGAAAATATTTTATTACTGATGATTTAAATACATATTTAACAAGCGATAGGTCTTAGAATGTTGAAAATAATATTATGGCGTAAATGAGGTTATAACAGAATTGTTTATTGATGTTTTTCCAAAGAGCGATGAACGATCATGAATGATTAAATAATGTTACAAAATAAAGCATTCTTAATACCGCACGGTACTTAATGGACGCAAAGAATAATGTACTTACTTTTTTATAAATTAAAATCATTCTTTAAGTCTTCGATAAAAGGGTGGCTTTTTCTTTTTTCTACATTACCTCTTCTCCTGGACTTATTATATTATTGATTATTCTACCTTACCACAATTGTACTATGCTCAACTAAAATATATATTGCTATGTTATAACACTTCTTTTATTTTCTTGTTAATACTTAAAATTGTTATTCATTTTTAGTTATTAAGTTTTTGGAAAATAGGAAATGGTATCCAGTGTAAAAATCAGCTGTAACTAAAGAAAATTATTTTATGACGGATATTTTATTGGTCATTCATGATCGTCATCTGAGTATAATGTTTTAATAAATAATCTTATCAGTGTCATCGGAGTTTTATTATCATCAGCCCTGTACTTATTAATAATTATAATATCGCCAGGCGAACTCACCAACTATATGGTCCCACACTAGGAACAAAGCTTGTGTTATGGGTACCTTACAATGCACTGAGGGCGAACTCAGTATATAATACTTGTATAGATACTAAACATCCATGACTTGGGTACGGACATCCGTGCTCATCACACATAGTGTGTGTCCCTACCGGGATTCGAACCCAGGACCGAGGGGTCGAGTGGGGTCGAGTCACCTTCGTCCGTAGGAGAATTAAGTACCCTCGAGATACCCTACACGTGACCCTGGGTGGTGCCAACTAGGTGACAACTCTACTGGTGGTAGGCTTCGGCAGTGGTTAGTCACCACCCACTGAACAAAGCCATGTCGCCAAGCGGCCTAGTCGTGTTCCGGCATGATGTTCGTAGTTGCCATTCATGGATGGCGGGTCAGATCAGTTGCGCTGCATGTGCCTAGTGAATGTAGCGTCTCGATCTACTGCCGCCTTCCTACCTAGGCAAGTATGCTCCATCGTAGATCTCATCGTCACTTACCATCAGGTGAAATCGAGATCAAATACTTGCCTATAATGTATAAAAAAAAGGACCGACAGCACAGAAATAACTTTATAAATACTTAATTAAAAAGGTATTCAATGTTAAGGCAAACATTCGCGCTTATCATGCAGTGTTTACCCCTACCGGGATTCGAACACGGGACCCCCGGCACTTTAAGAATGCAGGGTTAGTACCGATTATGCCAATTGTTTCGTAGAAATAAGATACCATTTGTGCTCTCAAAAGAAGTTTCGTATTAAAAATATTTATATAGTGCTGGCAACAAAGTACTCAACGAACATTGAAATAAAAAAAATCTTGATCTGAAGTGAAGTTTATTTTGAAAAAAAAATGCAGACTTGAGACAAACTTCAAAGATAGATGTGGTAAACATCGCAAATGTGACATTATCTATTATCATAATAAATACAAAAACAGCATGATGTGGTTACTCGGATTTAAATTTACAACCTCATAAAGTAATTCAATCTTGAACACTTATATATTTACGCGATTATATTCTCAATTACATTGACATAACCTCGATAGCTGTTTAATTCCCTGATCATTGTTAATAAGTACTGTTTATTACACAAAGTCGTGCATCTTCTACAGTTTGTCATGACACTAATACATTTTTGCAATTAATAAAATTAAGTAACATTTGAGTAATTTAAAGCTTAAAAGAATTTCATTCATGTCCATTCAGTCCAAACGTTATTGGACATCGGTAATTTACACATAATACATAAGTATTCTAACACAATATACACATATTATAATCAATCAATTCATAAATTAATTATATTTTAAATTAACAATTACTGGCTTACGAAGTATGTTATTACTAATGCAATTAATAAAATAAAATAGTTTAATGTTTACACTATTATAAATGTGAAAACATAAGGAGCAACACGGACACGAAATGCAATGGCAAGAACTTCTTCAGCCTACCGCAAAATTTACTTTGAATAACGATTAAAATCTCTTCTGGTTTCTTCTTACCCTGGCCTCACTAAAAACTACGATAAGTACATTATCAACTGCCCCTTAACCGATCGTAAATACAAGCCTCCAAATTTATAGAAATTACAATCAATCTACCATGGCATTGCTAATATTTTTACAGACGCAGTGTACTTTACAATGTCATTGTAATTTGACTAAAACTTTTCATAAATTTGGATATAAAATATCCGGTATCAATGGATTTCATTTACACGCCCCCTAAGAATAAACGGATATATGATGTAAGCAACTGTACTAAGTGTATATAAATAAACAAACACATATATGTATGTCTTGAAAGCAAACAGAGATCATAAGATTTTATACAGATTTATTATATTATCTAACGTTACTTTATTGCGATAAATACATTTACATATACAGCGCAATACACACCTCAGCTGATAACTCAGTTGGTAATGTAACCCTGCCTTCTAGGGGACAAACTTTATATAATGAGCACGAATGTTTGTACCCGAGTCATGGATTTTTAATATCTCTATCAGTATTATATACTGAATTCGCCCCCAGTCCATTGTACGGTACCCATAATACAAGCCTGTTTTAGTGTAGGACCGTATAGTTGGAGTGTTCGTCTGGCGATATTAATTATTATAATTATTATACTACATACTCACATTTTATTTCGAGATAACAAGACGAATCTACAAGATTACCATCTTAGTTAAGCGTATATTCCGTTTTAGCAATATCTTTATTATTATGACATGAAATAAATAACGCGTCTTACATGACGCGATCTTGCGCCGTGATCCTCTAATCCTACATTATAATACCATGTGACTCACCGAAATGCCTTAAACTGTTCATCGACAAACTACAACTAGTATCACACAATTCTGCAACGTTGAAACTTACAAGTTTATATTTCCGACACGATTCACACCAGAGTTTGGAAACAAATATTTGATCGATCCGAAGGCCACCGCTATACTAATAAACTAGCTAATTAGTATCGCTACGAACAATTAAAGCTTTTCCGACTTGCAGCCGAAGCCGTTCTATTACAATGTAATAAATAGGCACCTAATCTATGCATCACATTACGTCATTCGCATTGACGTATGAGAGCACGGCGTCTCAATTTATTTGATCGGTTTAAACAGTCTGTGCACTGCACTGGGCCGATGGAAGACGACGGTAATGATCCTCAGCGTCCGAGCTCCTGCCGCGAGCTCCTGACGATCTCTACCTACCCTCGGGGCTTCTAACGAACGCACGGGAGGGTCGCGAGGCTCGACATTCCCCTATATCACTGGAGGGTAACCCATAAGATCAGCGTCAATTCACTGCCACCGGTAAACACTTGCACTGTTTGACCTTCTGTAGTCGCTTGCGCCGGACAGGCGGGTTCTGGCCGGGACACCGCAGCGTCACCGTTATCCACGTGAACTTCTTCGGCCTGCAGAAAGAGCACGACTTGAAAGCCGGCTGCGGCCGGTCGTTGTTGTTGTTGTTATCGCGACGCCGCGGCCCCTTCGGTATGTAAAACGAATTGCACTGCCCGTAACAAAACTTGTTTATCACTGTTGTAGGTAAACAGCCCGGCTCTCGGATTTTTTGCACTAAAGGCTCAGTTTTACACCAGTCCTCTTTGAGGTAGTCCTTCTTCGTAACGACAAGCGCGTTCTTCGATGATTTAAGTATCTTTCGGAAATCTACTCCGGGTGGTAATTCGGTGGAGTCCTCCTGCTCTGACACGGAGACCACCATGCCGGTCTCAGAGCTGCCGTCACCAAGTTCATTTCGTTGGACGAAACTGGTGGAGGATGCTGTAGCCTCCTCGGCTCGCCGTCGCTCAGCGAGAAACTTTTCCACTTGCTGGGTGTTGATAATGTCCAGGATAGAGTCAGTAGGTGTGAACGGCTTTCTACCGCCGACGCCGGCGCCGGAGCAGACGCCGCAAGTCGCCAGAAGCGCCGCAGTGGCGAGCCAAATGTGAGATTTCAATAAGTTCTCCATCTGCAACAATAAATTAAATTAAATTTTACAATATATGGAGAATAAGGTCGCGGTAATATTAAATACCGTAGGCTTCGTTCGAGCGGATGTCGTAGGCTAAACTCACGTTGTATCTAGAGATGGGCGACAACATCTCGTAGGCAGTGCGTCGGTGTAAAGTTGTGCAGGGTCCGCGAGCGGCGCGCTGTGTGCGTGCGCAGGGCCGGCCGGCGGAGCGGTAATGAGCGCAAGCGCGGCTCAATGGACAACACTCAATGAACGCGAGAGATGAGTCACGCGCCGTGCCTCCGCCATAGAACCGTTACTACCAGCCGGTGAGCGCAGATGCGACATTACGCACATCTGGTTCGGATTAGTACCACAATGGAAATTGTATTTTCAAAACCACCATTATTTGATAGCAGTTCACGACAATGTGTGCGCCTATTTGTAAACAATTAACCACCGTCGCCGTCTTTAAGTCCTTTTTTTTCAGCACCCAGGGATTGAATGTTCACTAACAATAATTATTTAGACAAACAGGATAAGCCTAATCCTCGTACTGATTACTATATAA
Organism: Pheosia tremula; assembly: GCA_905333125.1. NCBI lineage: Eukaryota > Metazoa > Arthropoda > Insecta > Lepidoptera > Notodontidae > Pheosia > Pheosia tremula. Next base: position 2,502,848 of record HG995404.1, on the reverse strand, counting down.
TACTATACTAAGAACGCATTAGTGATTTGAGCGTAGGCTGATCTGCCCGATGCACCGGTTAAATGTAGGTTCGATTCCGGAGTGGGAAAATTTAAAAACTACATAATATGATAAACCTTTGTACATTGTACGTATTGTCGTGTTGGTCTGGCGACTATCTATCCGTAATATTTTGAAAAATCATGATTAAATTATAAAGTGTAATTACTTAAAAAGTTCCGTATTATACTTTTCTAAACCGCTTGAAAGCCTCTCAGAGGGCGTCATAATATAGGCATAGTATCCCGTTTTTATATTACGTGTCTCACGCGCAGGCCTTGGAGCGGGAGAGATTTTCTCACCTATAGCGTGCCGCGAGGCGCCGGGCAAGCCACTCGCCGCCGGAGCGCCCGCGCCGGACATCTGTTGCCGATCGCAAATTGATGCTATAAACATCATCATTTACAATAAACAATATATAATAGTAGAGTATAATACTATAGTAAATAATAGAGTTGCACTTCCTGTTGCAAAGGTGATTTTTATTAAAGCAGTTATCTCTACATTCATACATAACTGGTTACGTACAAGATATAAAATCTCTATGGATTATTAGGATATATTTTTGTATTTGCAAGTAGTACATATATTCAATATACTAGATAAGCAAACTGATTTTTTATCCACTCTACGTTATGAAATACAGTCAATTTTTTGACACCTTTTAGTTCTAGTATATTCTCAGTACTTACTTCTTACTTCTGGTAACTTCTCAATCCGTTTAATCACAAAATTAGTAAGAATCAAATGAATGAATGAATGAAGATGCTTAATGTAAAGCTATTGGTATAGCATTATGTAGAGCTTCATATCACTATAACATTATGTAGAGCTATAGATTACGATAACTTTATGTAGAGCTATATATTACTATAACATTATGTAGAGCTTTAGATTACTATAGCATCATGTAAAGCTAAAGACTACTATAGTATTATATAGAGATGTATATTACTAAAGCTCTACATAATGCTTACCATTCCGCGCGCAGGTTTTGTACTTTTGTTCGGTGCGTTTCTCACCTACGATATTAGGCGCCACGGACGGCAAGCGCCAGGCAGATGGTACACATCTCAAATCAACGCGTTTCCGCCCATTTGTGCGTCCCACAATGGCCATAGAGACGTTGCGCTCTACCATCCAACCTTCTGCGAACTGTGGGCGACGGCGCGGCGGTGGCGGCGTGTGGGCGCTCACCGTGTTTCAATTACGTTTTTAACAATGTATATTTTGTAGAGAAAAGACCGGATTTGTTGTTTAATGTTCAAACGAAGAACTTATTTTATGTATACTGAAATTCGTATATATTTGTGCCGGTCTATACCGGTCTTATATACACTTATAATTTCGTAGAGTATTAAATTTATAGAAACTGCGAATACATATATTCGAATCCAATAAATCTGCCAAAGTAAAGATAACCAAATGATCGATCGAGGCGAATAATACAATGTTAATACATTTGTAATTGTATAATTAGTACGAGGGATTTGTACATGAATATAAATAAAATAAAATAAAAATAAAAATAAAAATAGCCTTTATTACTTACTACTACTAATTAGTACGAGGGATTTGTACATGAATATACATAATTTAAAATAAGTTATATCTATAAATAAATATATAAATAACAATAGATAAACCCTAGAGTCACATTTTTATTAAGTTACTTAGTTCATAAATATTTGTACAGTAGACAATTTCGATCATAGAGCCCTTGAAGTCGTAAGCAATCGTAAGACCTTTCTTTGGGAATTCAAGACGAATAATCGATTTGTATTTTATCACAATACGTATTGAGTTGTTAGCCGCAGTGTTGACGGACTGGTTTTCATACTCAATACAGGAAAACACCAACCACTCAAATTTATAGATGTTCTATAACTTTATCAAACTTCATATAGTACTGCGCAAAGCAAAACTCTTGTGCTCAATACTATATAACGTTTGATAAACTTATAAAACGTCTATAAATTCGGGGGCAAGTTGTTAAACCTGTGGTTGGTCTAGTTTCAATTCCAAAATAAACATGAAATCTAAATTCCACACATCCTGAAAGTTGCTTTGTACCCAACAGTTATACAAAACTTAATATTTATTTCGATAAACTACATAAATAAAGCAGACACTAACTAATTTCAAAAAGGCCTCAAATTCTTTGGCGCAAGATGAGAATTTATTGCAAAAGGAAGTCCATTATGTAAGTTAAGCTTATTTTTTTTCTATTACTACCGAGGCGCTTAGCATACCTCGGCTGAGGAATTTCATTCATGCCATTCATTCATTCGTTTTGTTAACGTAGGGTTGTGTGAAAAAAATGAGGCCGTAATAGGTGTGGAGGCGACCCTTAGCGACATGCCGTCTACTTAAACCTGAGGTTATACAGCGTGTTTTATTACACAACATTTTTAACATTTAATTTATTAATAAATATAATTTCTAAACGCAAACTGCAATTTTATAAGCATTGAGTTATAATCAAGTTTTACAAACGTTACAGACATTATAAAAAGTGTTTTATAAGAAACGTCATTGTCAATAGATTGTAACTTACAAATTATTTCACTAATTTCTCATAAAAAAGTATTAAAACAAAATTAGGTATTTGACATAACATAAGATATGTTGACAGAAGTAATGAATAAGCACAATGACTCATAATCAGCTCTGCTTATGGGTTTAACCATATATCTATTATAACACAAAATTTGCCTAATATAAGCTTCTCTTGTGGCTTTGCCAACCAATAAAGGGAATATTCAATTATCCTATGATGACATAAACAGAGCATTAAGCAATCATTGACGCAAATAAAGGCTCGGAATTACCCTAAATAACATTACTAACCCAATTTAGTTCTTCTGCTGTTTTATGCTTATCATTATATTTTCTACTTGCACCTGTCTCTACATACCTAATAAAAATATTGTCAGATAAGATGCTGATCGCATTTGTTGTTAAACAAAAACCTGATAAAAAAATGGTTACAATTAGAGCAAATCACGAGTATCTTTTTCCAAAAAATCCGCTTATTTCTAAAATAATAGGTTTTAGAAAAAAATTACTTCAATTTTTCAATCATCAAAAATTGATCTCATGCCTCATACCTTCACTACATAGTTACTTTTTCCTCCTCATGAATAACATGTATACGTCATCACATTACAATATCCCTTTTCCTTTTGAAATTAAATCAGTAAATAGTGTAAGTACAACAAGTAACTATAAAACAAAACAAACAAACATATACATAGATATTGACATTTAAAAAATAAACATCTAAAAAGACTTTTCCAAAAAAAAAAACAATGTCTCTAGTGATTTGTTATATTTACGCGAATACTACACATTGAATAAAACTGAACTTGAGAAAACAAATAATAAACGCGATAAAATCTGTAAGATTCGTTTTATTCAATTAATGTCCCTATTTATATTAATTAGTACAAATTAAACCTTAAAAACATGTATTACGGGTTATTATTGCGCAGTTAAACCACATATGATTGCATGCTTTTATACAGATGAGTCGCATTTCAATAAGTATAGTCGTAAATTAACTCAGCGCCGTCGTCGACGAAATGATAAATTGCAATTGATGTCAGATTATTATACAAGACGATAATCTGTTATCACCTTGTAAGGCATCACATAAACACTTATATTCACACTCTTCCTAAATTATCATGTTAATGCAAATATTGTTTACTCACTTTGTAGAATACCTACTTATAATACTAAACCTAGTTTCAAAAGTAGGCACTTGCCTATCCATTTAACGAGATTTGCAGACCCAACGATTTTTATTTATTTAAATTTATCATAAAATTAGTACGACCTCTGAAATTCTTATTAATATTTTAAAACTAGCTGTCCCGGCGAACTTCGTACCGTCTCAGAATTAAATATATGAGAAATTGAATGATTTATTTACGGATTTTTTCCTTTCTTTTAATATTTATTCTGCTAAATCAAAGATCATAAAAATCGGCCTCCTATTCTTGAGTTATAAATGGCGCACTTAACACGACTTGGTTTATTTATACCTATCTTTATATAAAATTAAATTTACAAAAACGATTAATTTGATCATGCTGTATACAAACTGGTCTAAACGGCGGCGTAAAACACCTCTACATTTAAGAAGATCACGAAAGAACGCAACTTCTGGGAATAAACCCAACATTTAAACAATTTTAATGTTTCTATGTGATGTAATACATCAATATTGTCCAACCGTAATAATTTCAATACGGTCCCGGATGTTGTTGTAAATAATATGGGTAGGTATTAATAAGTATGACAAGTATAGGTAATTATGAAAACTGATAGTTCGTGTGGAGATTTTATTACTGTTTGTGCTCGCGACAAATCACTCATGTCAATTGGAACATGTTGTAGGCAAACGACCGTGCTGTAAGGAAGTTTTTAGGGGATGCCTCCTATGTGCGGCAACGGACTAATCTCAGCGAATCGAAGTTGTGTTGTTGCCCGCGAGTTCATTTATTTCACTTGTAGCGACCTCTTCAACCTTGCCACAAGATGGCGCTACAAACGGACATTCAGAACAAATGACAATTATCCATACAATCCTGAATCGCGCTATGAGAGTTTTCGCAGAACGTAATATGTTTACAAGACCCCGACAATTACAGGCATACCGCCTGCCTGGCTGGAAGTTCTTCCCTTTTCCGCTAAGGACTTTTATTTTTTTACTATTCCGCCAAATATATCCATTATGATGTTAAAAGACTGATAAATTTTACCATGAAAATATTTGCAATTTTTGAGGTAGGTAAGTTCTATTGTGGTTAGAATTCAAAAACAATTACACTGAAAAACATGTTTGCTTATCGTCAACAAAAATGTTGAGTACCAGTTACACAAATATTGTGACTTGCAAACTATGTGTTACTAGTAACAAGACTCGGACTTGCTATTTGCAAATCAGTTTTGTAAATAATAACCAAAGTTCTGTTAATATTAACAATATTTTAGTTATACCAAAAGTTGAGCTGATTAGTTAATTTAGGATTAACGCTCTTATATTCCTAAAGTTATTCTGAGCATATGCAATATACGTAACTTCACGATCACAGATCGCCCGTATTTATGACTAGGTACTTTCTATCTCGTTAAACTTTTCCCTACGGCTCTGAGCTTGCATCACACATGACTGTAGACGCTCTATGTAGGCGGGAACAAATGAAAGAAGGTTGAATTTGAACGTGTATAGTTAAAATATAAAACTACTATTATTTTCTGCCAGTCAGCTTCATCCTCCAAAGTCTCTATTAAATACCAATGCTGGTCTTCTGTGTACCTTCCCTTCGAGGGCAGCGGCATGCTGTTTTTAATAAGTTAAGGTACTTTTAAGTTAAATATACTTATTAATTAGCTATATGCATAGTCGTTCTTCAATTATTTTAGCCATAATAGCATGCTACAATCAGTCAAAGTTTATTTGATTGTTACCGGGGTTTAAACTAGGGTGCATTCTCAAGAGGTAGAGCATTCATAAGCTGCTTATCTCTTATATCAATTCAAAACGAGATAATAAATTAAAGACTCTTTATAAGTAATATTGTTCACATTTGCTAGTTAGCAGTTTTTTCTTCTCGCCTCGGTAGCAATATTTATTTATACATCACCATTAAAAATACTACATACAATTTAAGGTTAAATATATAAAATTCTCGCATCCATTGTCCAAGATATATATGTAACTAAAGTTAATTCGTGCGAAGTTGTTAATTGCAACACTGCACTTTAATTAATCTCTTGGAGTCACCGGTTACATCATTGGTACATGTATCCGTGGTCTAAGTTTGAACTGAAATACACGCAGACGGCGTTGCATTGTGCTGCTCTAAATAAATCACATTTGTTCGGTGTAAGCGCCAGAATGCATTGCGAGAGAACCATTTAATCAGCGTAGCAGCGTTAAGGTGTGCACATATTAGTGCAACGTTATGGTCTAGTTCTTGAATTTAAAATTATGTCATGCTTGGAACCCTAAGCTGTACGTTATTATTTCACGCTATCGTTATGTATCCGCCTAGGATCCGTTTCAATTTTAAAGAAATATTCCAATTACGAGACGTGAACTTTCTGAATACACAGTGATTCAGAGAGGTTATGCTAAAACATGAATCTGCACTTTTTCAGCGTATTTATAATCATTATATAAACACAAAATTACGATATTTCAATTTTTTTTTCACCTTTTAATATCAATGTATACTGACTATGGAAACTAGTCCATCATTTACCTGGGAACGTATTCATGATCACAGAAGAAATATATAAAACGAAGACCCAGACGGAATCATAGATATGTTTATATTAAATAAGTATCTACATAATGTACTTATGTAGAACAACATATTAAATTATTACAATGTATCTACCCCTATACCCATCTATCGGCAATACACGATTCACAATCTAGGTGCTCTTCAATATTTTAACATATGGACATAGGCTTTTTTCTGATCTTAAGCCACAAATCAGGATAGAATCCACAATTTATGCATAGCTACACACGGCAGAGCCGCTCGTGTCTGTACACGGCATTATCCTACCGCGACTGGAAGGCGCCGCGCCGCGCCGTATTGTTGACCATCTATACATCAACTAAGTTTAATCGTCTCCAATCGCTTTGATCAGCGCTGAATCGGCGCCGGCGCACCGACGCTCGCACAAAAAACGGGAACACACAAAAAGGTAGAGTTCCTCAAACGCCAGGTACGTTAATGCGAGCAGACGAATAAATCAAATCGGGGACTAACAACTTATGACATAAAATCCTTTATTATTCACACGGATGGAAATAAAAAAGTGTGTAGCCTGAATAGCTGGCTGCGCCGGCGCGCCACGCATCGAATAACTTTATAGGATTAAGAACACTTTTGATTTCTTTTTTGAATGGAACAATTAGACGGACGTGATAGGTGTGACAAAAAATATTTCAAAATAAGGATCGCGGCATTCCAGTGTTGGGTTGCTTGAAATATGTTTCTGGGAAATTGGATTTAGTTCGTGCACGAAAATTTTTTTTAGGCGCTTTCGGTTGACAGGTATTCAATACTACATAGTATATATAGCTGGACTGTATATCACCATGAATGTCCTGACTGACTCAGTGCAATACCCAAAACCGCCAGAAACAACTTGGACGCTTGCTAAATTTTAATAAAGGGTTAAAGGGAATGGTTACGAAAATTTTGGGTAAAGGTTACACTTAATGCCTGTAATAAAATTATAGAAATCATTTATGTTGAAAGTGATAGGTTAAAAATGTTGTTATATTTCAGCGCGCAATGTATCGTAAGCCACGCGAACACAACTCAACGCTCCGCGCGATACCCGATTCGTACGACTGACGAGCGCGCTCGAGCGTACCTAGTTTTAATTTACATTCTAGTTTTAGGTCTAAATTATTAATGATGTTTTTTTATTAAAATCACGTTGTGATAGACTTCAATTATGATTACATGCTATAATACATTTAAAAAAAATAACCAAAAATGCGGATGATCAATGAAAAGATCAACGCAAATTCCAACTCTGAGGTGTCCAGAATATAAATTTTAGTTACGACACCACTTACACCCTGCATTGAATGCATATTAATAAAACAGTGGTATTACAAGAACAAACACTATTTTCAAACTCACCAAAAGGTACGCCAATAATATACTTCAACCGAAAACAATAAATAATTAGATGTAATAAACACGACCTTATAAACACACCGATTTGGTCGCAAGCTAAATAATCCTTGTATTGTGGATTGGAGGCAAAAAAAACTAAATTGTCCCCGCCAAAATTGAACTTGCAACGATCCCATGAGCTGGAGGACATAGACCGAGACCGAGCTGTCTATAATGTAAAACGAATAAATTGAGGTTAAAAAAAATTGTAACGGTAACAGCCAGTTAAAAGCAATAGAAAAATAACAACACACTTGTTGAAATAAAACATTTTTTTTGGATGTTATCGCGTTTATTTTATGGTTTTACGTTGCGTTTTCGTTTTATGAAATCAATATAACACACGTTTTTTCCTCGGAAATTCGATATGGTGAAACAGACGATAGTCTAGACGGCGGTCATGCGCCTAATAAAAACTATACCTATCTATTATAGTGTATATAATATTTTATTTTTAGTAACGTGTGAACGTAGAATCAATTAGAACATAGACGGTAAAAATATACGATGACTAGCTGCCAGTTCCTGGATTCGCTCTTGAAAATTAAATTGTCTATTTTAGATTTTTCAAGAGTCTGTGGTATAATTGAGTTATTCTAGCTGTACTATGTGCCTGCTCTGTGTACATTGGAGTTAATTTCCTGAATTTATTACTAATACGATGCAATGGATGGGTGGCAATTTACTTGTAAAGAATGCTCTTAAGCTTTGCATAAAGGTACCAAGAAGCTTCATGAATATAAGTAAACGATATGTTTTTCCGAGATCCATTACGAACAGAAATGTAAGTCACACATGGAACTGTTATGTACATATAACCATGATATATATTATTATTCTATCCTTTAAAAAAATGTTTGCCTTTGCTCATGTTAAAATAAAAAAAAGTTATGAATAAAAAAAAAAAAAAAAAAAAAAAATACAAAAAATGTCGCTTATAAAAATGTTAATCAGTAGAATTTTTAAGTAAAAATTGTTTGTCAACCACAAAATTCTATTTTTTCTTTTATAAACCAACACACATCCCTTATTAACTGCCATAGAATGTAACTGTTATATTAAAATATTCTATCATCCAAAACAAATGGTTGATTGTGTTAGGTAGTCGGATACAACGGTGCTTAATTCTTCTCGCGTTGACCCGGGTAACCTGCCAAATTGTAAGAAAACGGGAAATCTATATAAACATAAGAATGGCTATACAAATCTTGTTTTTAAAATAGTCGTTATAAGGTCGCTAAGGAAAGAAATATTTTAAATGTTGTTTGGAAAACCGGAAAATTCGATAAAACTGAAAGTGCTTTCGTCTATGATTTTTTTTTTGCTAGCACTTAAGGTTGAAATTAAAACAGGACAACGTCGTTCGGGTCAAGTACATATTAATAACCAATATGTAGGTACATAATAGTTAAATGAATATTACATCAAATTTTATTGTTACCCGAAAGTCTTAATCTGCCGGTAAAATCAGTCAATTTGTCTATAGAACTTTAGTGAAAAAAAAACAAACGAATCCACAACAATAAAGACAATGTTTTTTTGGTTGTCTATTTTTTGTCATAAAAACTTTTTGCATAATTTATTACTTCTTATCTTATGTAAAAATAGTATATCTCACAATTTCTTGAACACACATTTTATGGTAACTAATGTTAGTAAAAATTTCATACAACATAATAAAGAAGGCAAATATAAAAAAATAACAACTTTATTAGCTCTGAAAACATATCCCATACAGCATACAGGTAACTAGCTGTAACCGACACCTGTAGACATAGTAGTTACATCTGATCCAAACTAACCTTGTGTACACTTACAAAGCCAATAATGTAATTTAACGATGACGTAAAACTATAACATATGTGTGTAACATAAAGCTATGAAATTTCACAATTCACGAATTGACGTAAACCACGGACAATATTATACCACGCATTTTAAACCATGTTAGTGGAATAGTAAACCGTTACCAAGCTTTTAACTTGACTTTTATAATTGGGACGTAGGGTATTGATTCAAATTTGTACTTGAATCTGAACTACGTGATAGTTTTTAGTAAATTTGACGGCCTGATAAGCGCAGTTGGTTGTGACCCTGCTTTCTGTGCCGAGGGTTCCTGGTTCCAATCCTGGTAGGGACAAACTTTGTGTGATGAGCACGAATGTACCCAAGTCATGGAAGTTTAATATCTATATTAGTAATATATGCTGGGTTCGCCCCTAGTCCATTGTAAGGTACCCATAATATAATACAAGCGTTGCTTAATGTGGGACCGTATAGTTGGTGTATTCGTCTGGCGATATTTATTATTATTTATTCAATGGCTATTAATTCAAACAATGCTTATACAAGACACAAATAATACAATTATGATTTTAAATTAATTTAAAGTTTTTTAATTCATTTAAAGTCATTTAATTTCTTATTTTTTCACGAAATGAAATACGATGAAATAAAATGGATATGCAAATGGCCTCACCCACAACTTAGCGGGTATTTTGCCAATGTCAAGTAATCAATAGCAATAAAACATTCAATAAATACACATTATAAATAAAATAATGGATGTGACATGTTGAAATGAAAATATTTCTTCTCCTTTCTTAACGAAAAGAAATGCGATGAAATAAAATGGATATGAAAATGGCCTCACCCACAACTTAGTGGGTATTTTGCCAGTGTCAAGTATTTAATAGCAATTAAACATTCAATAAATACACATTTCGTATAGGTCTACGGCACTGACAAGTTGTCATTAAACATTTTTTTTCATAGCTCCCGAGTACATTTGCCACTTGCGTTCTGTCCTCGTGTCAATCGTGCATAAGCGACGCCACTAGTTCTTGGATGCTTGAACCTTTACTATCCGTCACTAAATCTAAACCGCATTTTTTCCGAAAGTGGTCCTTGGGTAATTTAGTGTTGCACTCAAATTTATTCTTAATTGCTCATCGCACATAATATGCGTAATTTTTTTCCTTTTTCACCTTGACACTGGCAAAATCACTGACGATCGGTGGAGCTATTTACTCTAAAAAAAATAATTGAATTGAATTTAGTGTTGACGCATGTCGCGACGAGGGCGAGTGCCGACGTCATCGATCTAATCCCGTACATGGCCTTCCAACGTCACTCTATATTATAAACATGATATGCCATTGTGCAGTATTTTCATTCACCGATTACCATTTATGTCCCACAAATAAAAATAATGTTCAAAACAGCATAAAAAAATAATTTAAATAAAAGTTATTGAACAGATTTTATCGCGTTTATTTTATGTTTTTACGTTCCCGACCATGGTCACGGGAGGACAAAATGTTCAAAATAAGTTTTATTTCAATGTGTAGTATTCGCGTAAATTTACGAAATCAGTAAATAAATTATTTTTTTTTTCTAAAAAGTGCTACAAGTACCCCGCGGCTTTGCTCGCGTTGACTTCGACAGTCAGATATAGTTAAGTCACAGCTTTACAGATAGGGTAAGAGGTTCATTCCATTATTATCATCGTCACTGGCATCATTATTATCGCCAACATAGTAGTGCTAACCATAAAACTTAAAAGACTAAAAACAGCGATCAAAAAATTAACTAAATAGTGCCTTTATTTTGTAGCTTATTGCAAATAAAAAAAACAGGTGTCACAAACAGACGGATATAGTCGCACCATAAGGTTTCTGTTTTTACCATTTTGGTACGGAGCCCTAAAAGCATGCGCGAAGATATCTATTGCAAATCACCATATAAATAGTACAGCCATTTCCTATCAAATTTTACCTCATTTGGATTATCTATACATATAAATAAAATACATATAAATAAAATTGGAGTGTCTGTTTGTAATATTAAAATAACCGCTTTTTACTATGTGCATTTGTATGTATACAGGTTACCTATACCGAAACAATTTTTTTTTAAATTTTTGTCTGTCTGTCTGTCTGTCTGTTTGTTCCGGGTAATCTCTGAAATGGCTGGACCGATTTTGACGGGACTTTCACTGGCAGATAGCTGATGTAACAAGGAGTAACTTAGGCTACTTTTATTTTAGAAAAAAAACATAGGATCTCACGAAAAAAAATTAAAACCAATGTTGCAGCGTTGCGCATGATTAAGTTTGATAGCAACAACCTGAAATGCGTCCCGCGGGCTCAGAATCCGCGAGCAGGCTGTTCAACGGTTCTTTTTGTTAAATACCACGCGAACGAAGTCGCGGGTAACAGCTAAAAATTAACAAATGCAGGTATGTTCGACTATAAAAAATAATTAAATCTGTTAAATCGTCCTTGAATGCTGCACAGTTAAACGTACAAATCTAAATTACCAGGAATACAATCTGAACCATTGGATGAGGCACCTACTTTAAAAGCAATGTTAAATCACTTCGGAAATGCCAATATGAATACTCAAATGTGAAGTTGGAGTTGTTAGAAACGCAAGTGGTTCAAACAGCCGTCACGAGAAATTTACTACTAGTATTCAAATTCTGATTGAAATAAATTAGACCAAACAAATTTTTGCAGCCCCTAAATACTATGCCGATTTGGGTAGTATACACAAATTAAACACACTACCGAACCATGCCGACTGACCCAGTTTAAGGTGGAAGCGCAAGTTCAGGGCGCGAAATTCAAAATGACAATGGTTTTTATTTTTTTACGAAAAATTTGGAAATTTACGATGTAATTTAGTTTTTTGCGATATTAGCATTCTGCATTGGATGTCTCGATGTATTAAGTTTGCTTAAAAAAGACCTAATGCGATACAACACCATAAAGTTAGTAAAAACCGCTACTTTTACTAACTTTATGGTGCTGTATCGTTGTAAAAATCATTGACATTTTGAATTTCGCGCCCTGACCTTGCGCTTCCCCCTTAACTGCGTTGCGTTAACCGACAAAACATTAAATTACGTCAATTATGTCAATGTATTGGTACACACTGAAGAGGTATTTATTTACTGATAGGATTTACATGTGAACACACTCTAATAATTCATATTGTTTATCATTCAATTTTCCAAAATTATTATTTTTTGGTAAATCAAACAAAATTGACAAAATGTTCAATAAAGTGTCCACAGTTTTACTGATAGAGGTAGCGATTCATTACATTATCATCATCGCCACCGACACCATCATTATCATCAGTGGTACGCCCTTATCATTATATAACAATATCAGTGGTAGGCACTTATCTTTCACAACAATAATATCAAGAATTCTCTATTTCGCTGCCGAACCTAAAAAAAGAATAACTAATAGTCTTACGCATTCATTTGTCACGTTCGAAATTCAAAAAACCATTTCCACTCATAATAATACAATGGACTTTTGCGGGCAGATTTCAAACAATATGGACAGCCTTTCCGAGCTAGTGAGATGGTTGACAATATTATTTGTCGTACGAGAGTCTTGTATCTACATAATGAGTGCCTGCCGTCGCCCCAGCACGCATTAATCCATTAACTGAACTCTTGTAATTGCACATATAATTTGTACCCTGGTGCCCGTTAACACACAAAGTGTCATTATGTCACGGTATTTAAGGTTAGTTTTGCATAGCAAATGATAGACGCGTGGCGTTCTTCCATAACAAATCCTCAGTGTTCCGAAGCTATATAAATTAATGGAACTAAACACTGAATACATCGGTTACCTAATTTTGTTAGGCTGAAGTGGCTCCAGGGCAATCTTTTTACATAGTGTAAGTGTGTCTACCCTGCTCACACCACAGATTTTACAATAAGAGTAACAGAGATAGTGAAATGTTTTGATACATGATTTAAAAATAATTATATAATTATACGGTCCCACACTAAGCACCGCTTTTATAGGTTCCGTATTATAGTATAAGGGCGATCCATGACTCGGATACAAGCATTTATTATCATCACACATTATTTATCCCTACCAGGATTCGAACCTCGGCGCAGAAGACAGTTTCACTACCAACAAAGCTAATCAGGTCAGGCACATTATAATTTATTGTTGCGGCTTCATAAGTAACTCTACTTATACAGTACTGTGTTCTATCAACACAAGGGCTACCAACATAAGGCTCAAAATAGCCAAATTTGCCGCCATTAGTGTTTAATATTAGTCTGCATTAGCCGTTTTCCACGTCTAACGTGCTTGAAGCGTACACGTATCGTTCTCAAAATCACTGTCTAATCAATCCTTGACAGTTGGCAAACCCGAACGAACATCTAACTGCGTCTTTCAAACCCAGTATTATTCTATCACCATAGACACATACATCATATATAGATACTTAGGGCAAGGCCGTAGCCAGAAATACATTATCGAGATGATCGAGTTCTGGACCAGAAACAATAATAACTTAATTTTAAAATAAGCATACGTGAATACGAGTATATTATAATCATCACACTAACATTATAAATATGAAAGTTTGGATGGACGGATGTTCGTTACTCAATCACGCCAGAACGGCTGAAGAGATCCGGATGAAATTTGGCACAGAGATAGATTATAGTCTGGAATAGCACATAGGCAACTTTTTATAGGTTATAGGTGGGTTTATCGACGTACCGCAGGCGGAGCCGCTGGAAAAAGCTAGTACAAAATAAATGATTTGACTTTGACTTAACAACAGAGGTTGTTTGGGCTTCGCTCTCGGTCGATGCGAACGATCATTACCAGTGCAGTGCTCGCCGCGATAAGTACGATGGCCGCGAACTACAAAAACAATACAGCCGTCGCGAATTTCGTCGAGTATTTAAGAATACCGAGCGTACATCCTAATGTCAACTACGGTGAGTTTTTTTTAACAAGCGTATTATGCTCCCGCTACTAACGGGGCAATCACTGCTTGTCCACTTAAAGGTTATTTTTGCATGACAATTATTTAGTTCTAGCGTCGCGATTAGCCGCGGAACTATTGGTATACCGTGCGCATATTATTTTTTTATAACAATTAACCATCTTCGATAAATTGTATCAAAATGAAAATAAAAAAAAACTCTTTGTTTCAAGGTAATAAATAATATTATATTATTTACAGACGACTGCGTAGCTTTTCTAAAAAATCAAGCTGATGGACTGGGCCTCGCCGTGAATGTTTATGAATTAGTACCGCAGAAACCGATAGTTGTATTGACATGGCCGGGGAAGGAACCTTCATTACCATCGATTTTATTAAACTCTCATATGGATGTCGTACCAGTATTCGAGGTGAGTATGATAAAACACCGCAAATATGTACATAGATAACGTATCTTGATACGATTAAGGTTTCGGCCGTGGCTAGTCACCACCCACTGAACAAAGCCATGTCGCCAAGCGGCCTAGCCGTGTTCCGGCATGATGTTCGGTGTTGCCATTCATGGATGGCGGGTCAGATCAGTTGCGCTGCATGTGCCTAGTGAATGTAGCGTCTCTATCTACTGCCACCTTCCTACCTAGGCAAGTATGCTCCATCGTAGATCTCATCGTCACTTACCATCAGGTGAGATCGAGATCAAATACATGCCTATAATGTAATAAAAAAAAAAAAAAAAAATGCATTTAAACATTGCAGAAAGATATTACACAACTACTTATCTATTACATTTAATAAGTACCAATACATTAAAATTAATTTTAAAAACTTATTATATCTGTGGTCCTCAAGGGGCAAGCAAAGGGGCACTGCAGTTTACCTTTTGCTCATAGTATTTGGTCCCAATGTAATAGGAGCGAGGGGAGTTGGAGCCATATTCCACCTCGCTATCCCAGTTAAAATTAGCGAACTTTACACGGCTTCTGGAAGATGTACAGGTTTCCTCATGATGTTTGCCTTCACAGTACAGCAAGAGATATACACTATGGAAACTCATATTGGAGTGTTTTTTATGGGTGTGCTCCCTGTCCGTATAAAGGATGGGATTATGAATTGAGGTGCATAAAGCCTATAACAGGGTTTCCCAACCTTTTTTGTATGGTGCCCCGGATTATAAAAAAAAAATCATGCCCCCCCTCCTATATTTTTCTTCATTGCTTCAATAAAAAACACAAATTATTTTTACGATATTTATTTCACACGATTTATTATTTACTAGCTGCCCCCGGCGGTGTTACCCGCGATAAAAATAATGAACAATTAAAACATCTATCCCACGGGAACCGGTTTTACTGGGATAAAAAGTAGCCTATGTGCTATTCCAGACTATAATTTATCTCTGTGCCAAATTTCATCCAGATTCGTTTAGCCGTTCGGGCGTGAAAGAGTAACAAACATCCATCCATCTATCCATCTATCCAAACTTTCACATTTATAATATTAGTATAGATGAATAGGATGTTTGCGCCTGCATTTTTTGAACCAGTTTTCCGATATCAGGTTCTGTTTTTGACAGAGCTATCATCAAATCATACCCTTCATGCCCCCCCCCCCCCCCCCAAGATCTCTCTACGTCCCCCGGGGGGGCACGCCCCACCGGTTGGGAAGTCCTGGCCTATAATATTAGCGGATAGTAAAACCTTGATACTTTGTTCGACGTAGTTACTATAGGTAATACTGTAGTAAGCTGACGGTACCATTTCGATGAGCCGCATTTATACTGAAATGCCCGGTAAACATTTATATTCCAGAATAGTTGGACATACCCCCCATTTAGCGGTCATATCGACGAAGAAGGAAGGATTTTCGCTCGCGGCTCCCAGGATATGAAATGCGTTGGGATCCAATATCTTGAGGCCATAAGAATACTAAAACAATCTGGAAAACAGTTGAGAAGAACTTTGCACGTTTCTTTTGTGCCCGGTAAGGTTAGCCACGCTGGTAGAACGCTTGCCTTGGTAACCAGCATCCCAGGTTCAAACCCGGTTTGCACCTATGGGATTTCTGGATTTCATGTGCGAATCTTACTTTCAACCATGATTATCACTTGCTAAACGGTGAGAACCCCTCGAAAGACATGTGAAGTCCGCCAACCCGCACTGGGCCAGCGTGATAGACTATGGCCTAATCCCACTCACATTGATAGAAGCTCCGTGCCCAACAGTGGGACATTAAAAAGAGCTGCTATTATTATTATAATAAGACATTAATGAAGTAGCTTGTATCAATACGTTATTAAATACTTGACACTGGAAAAGTATTTCCTAAAGAAAGAAGAAAATAACTAGTTGTAATAACCAATTTTTTTCCTGGTTCTTAGATATCATTAGTTAGTTTTTTTTTCTATCGCAGATGAGGAAATTGCTACAGACGACGGCATGAAAAAGTTTGTTCTCAGTAAAGAATTCAAAGACCTCAACGTTGGTTTTGCTTTAGACGAAGGAATGGCGAATCCTGGTGAAGAATTTATTTTGTTCAATGGTGAAAGAAGTGCTTGGCGTAAGTATTTTATATGACTTAATTAAATTCTTACAAATCTACCAACGGCCCAATAAAAAGTACCGTGATTTGCTATTTTCGTACACCGTTTGTCGTCTAAGTTTTGCCGGTTTGCGCTCAGAAATTAAACCATAAAGAAGATACTTTTTTTTGCCAGAAATACATGTGCACTGTACCGGCCAACCTGGTCATGGCTCATTACTGCTACCAAATACAGCTGGTGAGAAGGTGCGTTATTAATATTACGCTAATTATATTTTTACACAAGGCACTTATTGATTTCTTATATTTACGCGAATACTACACATTGAAATAATGCTAATTTATGGATTTGCGTAGATCGGACCGCAAGCAACAACTAAATATGAGGGTACCCCGGTTCAAACTATGACTCTAGGACGTCAACTACCTCAGTCCTCCCGTGACCATGGCTGCTGTAAAGCAGCCGAAACGTCGGGAACATAATATAAACACGATAAAATCCATTACTTTTATTTCAACAAGGCACTTATGTTACTTTTATTGTTAAGTATAATAATTTTGAATGAAAGCTATGACATAAATAACCAGAAAATTAGGTGATTGTATATTGAGTTGAGGCGTTTGTTCCTAAATAAGTGTACTTTAATTTTCCAGCTAAGATGCATTATAGATAAATTCATGGATTTGAGAGCGGAACAAAAGAAGATCTTGGAGAACAATCTTACGATGACTATTGGTGACGTGACCACAGTTAATTTAACCCAAGTACATGTAAGTATAAACTAAGTAACCACTACTTACTTACTTAGCTTACTACTTAGCTAACTTACTTAGTTGTTATGACTGTGCTTTTCTATGGATTCTGTAATATAACATTTTTGTGTAAGTTTAATAATTATTTATTCAGTGTCATTTACTTTTAATTTTAAAACTGTCCACTAAATTAGCGTGTGGTAATCGGGCTGGAGTACGTTGGAATTGAATCTGAATCTGTAAATAGCATTAAAACTGTAATTAATTTAGTTTTTCACGTCTTACGTGATATTTATTAATTACTAGCTGCGCCTCGCGGTGTTACCCGCTATTAAAAAGGATGTCCCTACGTCATTTTCTGACCCCTAAACTACCTATGCAAAAAATCATGTCAATCCTTTGCTCTATGAAAAATTACCACAAATCTATCCCACGGGAACTATACATTTTACCGGAATAAAAAGTAGCCTACGTGCCATTCCAGACTATAATCTATCTCTGTGCCAAATTTCATTCCGATCCGTTCAGCAGTTTTGGCGTGATTGAGTAACAAACATCCATCCACCCAAACTTTGACATTTATAATATTAGTGGGATTTTTCAGGGTGGTGTACAATCCAACGTTGTTCCCGAAAAGTTAACGGCTGTTTTTGATATACGATTGGCAGTAACAGTTGACCACGTCAAGTTTGAGAAGATGGTAACTAGCATTGTCCTTATTTATCTGTATACTCTTAGTCTATGCAATTTAAATATCCATAGTTCCAGTCACTCTCATAAATTGGCGCGTCATAACCAATTTACATAATTAAATTAATAACTACATCTCAAACCGACGAACCGATATTCGAGACATTCCAAATTTGATTTTAAAAATAATAATTTTTATTCGAGACATTCCAAATTTGATTTTAAAAATAATATTTTTTATTGTACGATAAGGGCGAGTCTATATACCTTTTGGAATACACGCGTGCTTTTATTTGTTTTTATTAAGCCCTTTGATAGATTATCTTTGGTGGAATTTGCACCTTCCAACCCATATATCACTTCGGTTATTATTTTATTGAAATTTTTCGTAACATATTTTAGGCCAGCTGTTACCCGCGACATCGTCCGCGTGGTATTTAACAAAAACGTTTTGCTAAAATAAAAGTTGCCTAAGTTACTCTTTGTTACATCAGCTATCTGCCAGTGAATATCATGTCAAAATCGGTCTAGCCATTTCAGAGATTAGCCGGACCAAACAGATAGACAGACAGGCAAAAATTCAAAAAAAACTTGTTTTGTTATATGTACCGTGTATACATCCAAATGCATTTAGCAAATAGCGGTTATTTTAATATTACAAACAAACTCCAATTTTATTTATTTGTATAGATAAATCAATGGCTTGAGGAAGCGGGTGACGGAATAACTATTGAGTTTGAACAGAAACACGCTTGCGTGGAAGTCACTAAAATAGACGCCACCAACCCGTACTGGGTCGCGTTCAAAGGAGCCGCCGATGAACTGTAAGCATTAACCAAAGCATTAACCTTGTAATAAAATTCCTCAAAATTTTAATCCTGAAATATGTATGTATGTGTTTGTGTGTATGGGTGTACCTATGTATAGAAATAGAATTACATATGTGTAGTGATAAGTAAACACGTCATATTTAATTCAAAATGCTTCGTCCTCACAAATTGTTTCCTGATCTCTTAAATTTTCCTCTCTCAAGAATCTGTTTTTTTTTTTCACAGAAATCTCAAGCTGGACTGCAGAATCTTCCCCGGCGGTACAGACAGCAGATACGTCAGAAATGCCGGCATACCAGCCCTTGGGTTTTCACCAATGAACTATACCCCGGTCCTTCTGCACGACCACGATGAATTCCTCAAAGCTGATATATTTTTGAAAGGCATCGATATTTACGTGAACCTCCTTACTGCTGTTGCTAACGTTTAAATTACTATTTTTATTAAAATTGTTGTGTTGTTATTAAAATAAAACTAATTTTACGGATTTCGTCGCGTTTATATTATGTGCTTTACGTTCCCGACGTTTCTGCGCAGATCAGAGCGCAAGCAACAACTAAATATGTGGGTAACTCGGTTCAAACTAGGACACCCAAAAAAATCATAATACATTCCTCACGTTATTAAGGGACTACCCCCATAGGTGTGGCACTTACCCGTGGGTATTTAATGAACGTGTATAGACCCGCTTCTTAAAAATAGGCTGATCCACAGAATCAGAATCAGAATAAAGGCACATAACTAATCGTCAATTATCTATAAATAAATAAATAAACACACCAAGTATACGGTCCCACTCTAAGCATCGCTTGTATTGTGGGTACCATACAATGGGGTGAGGGCGAACTCAGCATATAATACTTATATAGATAATAAACATCCATAACTCGGGCGCAAACATTCGTGCTAATCATACAAAGTTTGTCACTACCAGGATTCGAACCCAGGACCCGCAACATAGAAAGCCGTGTCACTACTCACTGACCTAATCAGGACGTCTCATTAGATCTTTGCTCAGTAGAGCGAATATTATATTACCAAATGTCTATTACGCAAGCAGGTCTGCAAGCAAAGCTTATATGTATTTAACATCCACCTACGTAGAACTTAACAGGCGCTGTGGACACCAAGAAAAACCGATAAAACGGGTCCTATTAAATAGCGCTTCGTAACAAATTGATGCACCTACTCACCGTGTCGTAATCCACACTGTTTACCTACACGTATATTATGATATCCACCGAAGCCTGTGTTAAAACCGGTAAACTGCTGTGCAATATAACAACCGTAAAAGTGGTCAAATATCTATAACCACCAAAATATACCATTCACTTTTTATCGGTCTTACAATTTCATGATTCTATTAGGCCATTCAAGTGGTTCCGCTAGGGCCACTGCTGTGAAATGAATGATATGATGTATGGTTTTTGATTTATTTGTACCCAAGTGCCGGAAGAAGTAGTGTAGGATGGCCCCCCACAAGGTGGACCGATGATATCACACGGGTAGCAGGAAGTCGGTGGATGCGAGTGGCGGAGGACCGTGATGTGTGGAAATTATTGGGGGAGACCTATGGCCAGCCGTGGACGTCTTTCGGCTGATAGATAGAAGTAAATTGTATGAGGTTGGAGTTTGAGGAGTAAGGGGAGAACGGAGCCAAACAACTATCCGACTCAAGCCCACTCCCCTGCACGTGCTAGTGGTTCATCAGAATAGCTGGCGGCGGTGATCTAGACCACTGTGGTACTCCCTGCTAGACAACAGAAGAGGCTCTGGCGACCGATCTATGGCGGGATTACCATCACCCTAGCGAGGAAACCGACTGGAAAAGGTAGGTATCAGTGGCCTCGGAGCCTAAATAGCCCCTAATAGAACTGGTGCCGAAGGCAAGGGGAAACCACTGCACTAATTCCCCAAGAAAACCATATTGTAGATATGTCCAATTCGACAAATCATCATCACGATCCTCATTAGTGAGGGAACGACCAAGAAGATGAATAAATTGTATGAGAATTTAGGATTTTTAATAATCTTGTATTACCAATTTTTATAGACCCATTGAAAGTGTATAGACCAAGCGTTTGTAAGCACCGACTAGCCGCGCCCGCGCCGGTATAATTCGCGATCCATCAGACGCGGGCGCATGGGATCACAGTTAAACGCGATAACTGATAATCGCATAAACACAGTGACTCATCGAGACGAATGGATGTATTGATGTCGATGTGCTACTAATGTGAGGGGCACTGGCTCCATTGTACACACTTCCGATTTGTATTTTGTAACCACCATCATGCCTGTAATCGCCGAAAGGGTAAGCAGAGGTGCAGGAAACCCTAATACACTCGCCGCTAACTTCTTCTGATGCCATCTCATACAGGTCGGCAATCACCATGGCTATTCTGGCTTTAGAGTCGTCTACCTGAAACAGGGATCTGGTACTACGCCCAAACCAGTCTCATAGGTTTTTCAACCAGAATCTCGGAGGTCTTCGGCCCGGTAGTCTATGGGCGATGATAATACTAATTGACTAGAGATATTGGTCTAATATTATTAATGTGTTGAACCTGATCTAGAACACAAAATTCCGAACATATCTACTCGTGTGGATATCATCAGAGCGCTACAGACCAAAAAAAAATTAAACCAAATGCCGCCACCAAAATCTTTAGGCACAGAATACCTTGCCTTTTAGCGATCGGTTTATAGGTAAACAAAATATTCATAATTACGCTGTGGCAGTATTTCTTTATTCAACTACTCGTAAAAACGCAAATTAAAAAAATTAAAACCGTGTTCAAATACGTATAGTGGTTTTTGAGATAAGCGCAGTTATGCAGACAATCAGACGCGCGGCAGGGATTTCCTATATACAATGAAATAAGTTGTAGTAAGAGTATTGTCGTGGTGAGTAATACAATGGACTCGGTCATCAGTCGGACGTCATAACCCGCAGTCAAATTTGGCAGGAGAGCCGCTGTTATCAGAACGTGCCTGCCGGATTTATAGCCGGCCGGCCACATTTCAAACGCACCCGTTAGCGGCTATACACTGTACAATATAATGAGTATCAACACGCCAAGTCACTGGCGTGGTAGACAGAAAAAAAAATACGGATTTTATCGCATTTTTAAATGTTTTTACGTTCTTGACGTTTCGGCTGCTTTACAGCAACCATGGTTTTGGGAGGACTGAGGTGGTTAACGTCCTAGTGTCATAGTTTGAAGGGTACCCTCATATTTAGTTGTTACTTGCGGTCCGATCTACGCAGAAAGTGCTCACAGTGTCTTGAGGTCTTGCAATGGTACGATTAGTTTTGGATTTCTGGATCCCAGGATTTTGATCATGTTGCTTATCATGTTGCCCACGATACGTGCATTTGTCATCGATTAGAATATAATTCGACCGAGGGTTCGAATACCGGTACGAGCAAACTTTGTATGCTTAAGATAATATGTTTTACTATAGTACTATTACGTAGGTACCTAGCAAGGCATCAAGGAAATCCCCATGTGTGTGTGTAAAATCAATAATAGGACCCATCATTCACAAAGGAATATTTTAAACATCCTATTGAGGATTTCTTCGAAGTTTTATATTATTAACAACTTTAAATATAACGGGTAATAGTTCAATTTATAAATAATCTAGACATTGTTATGTAGCATTGATTAACTGACTTAATTCAATATTGAGGTAAAATGCAACTGTTAACTAAATAATATACTATCACGCCCGTTTTCCATGAAGGAGTAAGCAGGGGTGCACTGCAGAGCACCCATATTTTGCCAGACGTATTAGGTATCTGTATAGTCTGGAATAGCACATAGGCTACTTTTTATAGGTTATCGCTGGGTTTATTAAGGTACCGCGGGCGTAGCCGCTGGAAAAAGCTAGTATATAATAGTTAAGTGAGAGGCCGGTATCGATACAAAAATCGTTATACAATCGATCAGATAAATCGATTGCGACACATCTGTCATTCAAATCCACCGCTGAATGGTGCGGCGCGTTTGTGGCACGGTGAGTTTTTGTTCAATGAAGTCATACCTCATAATACCGTCCTCGTTAAGGCGCGTGCGTCGCTAATAACTATAATAATAATACCAGCCCTTTTAATGTCACACTGCTGGGCACGGGCCTCCCCTCAATGCGAGGGGGATTAGGCCATAGTCTACCACGCTTACCCAGTGCGGGTTGGCGGACTTGACGCGTCTTTCGAGGAGTTCTCTCAGACATGCAGGTTTCCTCGCGATGTTTTCCTTTACCGTTTAGCAAGTGATAATCATGGTTGAAAAAGAGATTCGCACATGAAATCCCAGAGGTGCGAGCCGGGGTTTGACCCTGCAATCCTCGTTACCGTGGCAAGCGTTCTACCAACTCGGCTAGCACTGCTTTTTTAGGTTTATTTTTTATTAACTTCGGTCTTATTTTCGGTCTCGTTCATTCCACTTTTGACCAACTTACCTACCACAAGCTCCCAAATAATGGTTCGCCTTAAATAAATACAAGTTTAGTGTGCCACAGTTGCCAGATAGCAGTCAATAATATAATTACCGGTTGATCTCAGATAAGTTGCGCGTGAGTATCTGTCACACCACTGATCGCCACCACACTTAGCAAATACTTGCGACCAATCGCCATTTATTATTGTGGCGTTGGTACATTTTTCTCTCTAATGTTATTGCTAGATACAACTTACCTACAGGGAGTTTTTGTGACAGTCTTGGATTCGTTGAGACTGGAATAGAGTGAAGACGCAAAACAAAGATTTGGCCTGTCATTAACGGAGTTTTCTTTTGTGGAGCATATAGACACACATGATATTTACAAGTTAATAACAACAGATTTTGGTCTACAAAACTCAACATGTGGATTATATATACTATGAAAATAGTAGATAGGTTGGTAACAAGACAAATTCTTTTTGAATATATCTTCATCTCTACTTTTTTTAATTTAAGAGCTAGGCTCTTGTCGGTGCAGCATCCAATTCAGTTCAGTTCTGCAACTCCCTCCATCATTCTCTGTTCAGAGCCGATTTTTTTACCTCCCTATTCGACGTAACATGTACCTTCTTCTTAATTTGTAATACATAGCTTATCGTTGGTCTCCCTCTACCCCGCTTTCCTTCTGTCTCTCCATGATCTTGTTAATGAATCTGTCATATCTTAATATGTGGCCTATCATCTTTCCCTGCGGAATATATCTTATCTCAACAAATAGCAGATGAATCTAAAATCCACTTGTCATTCATTTATCCCCCACGCTACACTCGTCATTATTTAGTAAATCAATAGTAAACAGTTAGAAATGATCGAAATCACACGAACAGTTTGTGCTAAGTTATACGTAACATCGATTCTAATAGGAACGCAGAGCCAGATTATCATAATTTGTGAATAGCTCTTCGTGAGGTAGCACCTCGAAAAGTCGTGATAAACATTCAACACAATAGCGCCATAAATATACATACACTACTTCAAACCTGTGCTCACCCCATAGAACCATGATACAGAATTCAATGATACCTACTGACAGAACCCATCAAATATTTATATTGAATTTTGAAGCAGCCGAAACATCGGGAACGAAAAAACACAGAAAATAAAAGCGATGCAATACTTAATATAAGTTTAATTTGAATTTGGAATTTAGTCTAGCTCCCCAAGTGATTTTGTATCTGTGGCCAATTCTCTGCATATACTGTAAATAAGTCTACTTCCAACCCCCTTTCAAGTCTCCCAATGTTCAATCATTGCTGTCTTCTTTCTTTCTCTAAAGAATCTTTGATCCATTAGTCCATTTGTAACAGATACATCTCAACAGTAATAAAAGACCTAGGCCGATAACAAAATTACACTGTACTATCAAGACTGGTTTTCCCAAGTCAGTCGCCTTTTAGTCGGGCAATATCTATGCGCAGGAAGAACAAATTAAAGTAATAAAAACATTTACATGCAAAAGCGACGCCTCCGCGAGATAACGCATGAGGTAAATTGCTGTCTTACCTCAACTCTGCAAAATGCGTGATGAATTGGAATTATCGACCCACTGCACACCGCAGCTACGATTCCGCCTACTTCCACAACTAAATGGAACGTATTCAATGGTCCATTATCACAAGACTAACTCTCATTTAAGACTACCCGTGGACACATTAATATGATTTTGCTGACTATTGCTGACTATTTTTTTTTCGCCTTAAGCAGTCATCTAGATAGATAGATGACTATTTTAGGCGAAAAAATAATAATGACGGAGTGTCGCGAACAAAAAATTTAAGCAGGAAAACCAAGCCGATTTGTTGAGTACATGCGAATTCTCAAATATTTCGTATAATATGACGATGAAGATGATGTTGATGAAATGAATCCCGTACCCCTATCCGTAAAGGTGTGGATACTTTACAAAAACCCGACATCTTGACAGAACTTAATAAGGCAAGTTATATTTCTTTCAATTTCTTTCTCTCGTGCACGTTTTTGGACTCAAAATGTTAATATCCCACTAATATTACACATTATATATCAAGGAAACACATTTTTTGAAAAAAAAGACAACTGCACGGTTCAAATTCCCGCCTAAAACTCCTTGCAAACCGTAATCTCGGTAAATCTATAGCCCATTTACATTCCACTAATAAGTCTCTGTTCTAATCGTCCTATCCAACATTTTCAATTCGCGGTCTCAACATTGATCGAACCATTTTAGGTGTGACATCATAGCATTGTTTTTACCATAAATGACGGCATATTAGATTAACACGTGTTCGTTATATAAAAGAGAGCACACGTTACTTTTTTTTCTGGGAGATTTTTTTGCTAATGTTTTTTCGATACGATAATTTGAACGTCGCAAAAATAATAATCAACCTTATCTGTATTATGATTATGAGTCAACGCTGGGAAAACTACTGGATATTAAAAGTGCTATAGCTTTTGTCATCGTATTTAGCATATAAAAATAACTAGCAGCGCCCGGCGGTGTTACCCGCGATAAAAAGTATGAAAAATTAAAACATCTATCCCACGGGAACCATACATTTTACCGGGATAAAAAATAGCCTATGTGCTATTCCAGACTATAATCTATCTCTGTGCCAAATTTCATCCAGATCCATTCAGCCGTTCGGGCGTGAAAGAGTAACAAACATCCATCCATCTATCCATCCATCCAAACTTTCATATTTATAATATTAGTATAGTTTATAATATTAGTATAAATAGTATAGATGTGAGCTAGTTTAAATTTAACTCGATGAGTTATACTTAACTGCAGTACTGCTTAGGTGTGTTCAAACGCGGTCTCATTAGTGTGTAGTTTTTCTCACATATAATATTTAAACACCAATATTTATTGTTTATCTGCTAATCATATACTAACTTTGACAGCTTTAATTAGATCCTCAGAGGTACAATATTGATTTATGTTAAGTCACAATCCCATTCATGATTATTAAAGTGTGTTTTCTTAATTTTATGAATTAACTAGCTGTTGCCCGCGACTTCGTCCGCGTGGTATTTAACAAAGACAACCGTTAACAACAGCCTGCCCGCCCATTCTGAGCCCGCGGGAAGCATTGCAGGTGTCGCTATCAATCTTAATCAGGCGCTGCGCTGCAACATTGGTTTTCATTTTTTTTCGTGAGATCCTATTTTTTTTTTCTAAAATAAAAGTAGCCTAAGTTACTCCTTGTTAATTCAGCTATCTGCCAGTGAAAGTCCCGTCAAAATCGGTCCAGCCATTACAGAGATTAGCCGGAACAAACAGACAGACAGACAGACAGACAGACAGACAGACGGACAGACAGACAGACAGACAGACAGACAGACAGACAGACAGACAGACGGACAGACAGACAGACAGACAAAAATTGTAAAAAATGTTGTTTCGGTATAGGTAACGTGTATACATCCAAATGCACTTAGTAAAAAGCGGTTATATTAATATTACAAACAGACACTCCAATTTTATTTATATGTATAGATGGAAAAAATGTAGGTGATGTAACGATTAATAAAATAAATGAAATTGTAGTTCATAATGACTATGAATGGCAAGTTCGTGGCGTTTGAGAACATTTATAAAAAAAATTAGACACCTACATTTTAAGTAATAATTAGTCGACTTTAAACATAATAAATCTATACAAAAGTAGGTATAACTTTACCTAATCCTTAAATGGAACACTGAAAACATAAATACTGCCTTTTATTTTCATGCATCACGCTGTGGTATTTCAGAATTTGACTTACGTTTTATGAATCAAAGAATACAAGAAGTTTACCGATTTAGCTCTACCAAAATAGCCGCGTAACTTGGGATGGAACAATAATAACACGTTCAATCACTCGTCCGTATTTTTGGATATCAAACATTATTTTGCGGTTCGCGTATATGCGTTACGAGTACCTACTAGATCAAGGGTTCCCAAACTTATTTCGTCTACTTTGAGAATTATTAATTTTTTCACCTACTTAAAAACCACAATAACTTCAAATAAGATAATTATTGCAAGCCTCTACACAACGCCCCCATTTTTTTCTGGGTCTCTTACCTTTAGGCCTGCATGAGGGGGCGTTATCGCCCATTTTGGGAAAGGCTGTACTAGCCTATAAAGTATACAGTTAGCTCGCACTTGACGTTGCTGAAGTGCTTTGAGATACCATTGCTGATAGACGTACACTATCTATAATTTTGAGGGACGGAGTAAATACTCTTTTATAAATCCTAGACAATTACGGTAAAAGGCCCTATATTTTTTTAAAATATTTTTTATCTAGTCCGTCTACCCTTAAGATATCTATATACTAGTTGGTGCCTTTACTGATCTACAAAACAAACCCAATTGTGAATGTCACAACAAAAATTCCATTGAACCACGTAATAGTCACCCGAGGCGTTCTTGTCTCAACACTAGCCGTTAATTTTATTCGTTATTAATTGTGGTGCGGCGTGCATAAATACGGCAAATTTATGTGTTTCCACTTGACAGATACACAGACGCGATACGTGCCCGGACACTCCTGCGGACCCTTCAAACGATCAACCACTGCTGGCAAATAGGCTACTCGTTTACATAAATACTGGTCCTCTTACTATAATAATTGGGCAGTACATTGTTATATCAATTATAGTTACATAATAAATAATAATAGCAGCCCTTTTTAATGCCCCACTGCTGGGCACGGGCCTCCCCTCAATTTGAGAGGGATTAGGCCATAGTCCACGCTGGCCCAGTGCGGGTGGGCGGACTTCACAAATCTTGCGAGGGGTTCTCTCAGACATGCAAGTTTCCTCACGATGTTTCCCTTCACCGTTTAGCAAGTGATAATCGTGGTTGAAAATGAGATTCGCACGTGAAATCCAGAAATCCCAGAGGTGGGAGGCGGGGTTTGAACCTGCGATCCTCGTTACCGATGCAAGCGTTCTACCAACTTGGCTATCACTGCATTTAAACAAAAAAATCTCCAGACAAACACATAATGTATGGTCTATATCTCAAATAGACATAGACAGATACACTCACAGATGGATACACTTGCCTGGATACCACAAATCATGATGCAGTTGAGAAGACAAGCGTGTGAACTTGACTGTTAGACGAGAACTCGGATTTGTTTTTTTACTGCACCCAGTGGTTGCGGGTTCGATTCCCGCCTGGGGAAATTCGGAAAATATATTTTTATAATTTGCTCTAGTTTGGGTGTAAGTGTGATCATCTCGAGTACCTCGCATGATAGCTAAAAAGTTTAAAATCGAAAATTCATTATTGAACTATGATATTCTATAACTTTTTCGATCGTCGTTCATGAAGGCCGAAGGAACCCTTGCGCTTGGGGGTGCCGGGGCACTGCCCCTCCTAACCCTACGGTAGCTTCGTCACTGGGTCAAGACGAACTGTCCGGTTGTATAATCGAATAGTTCAGAATCGATCCGCGGGACCGTCTGACGCACGGATCATCTTTATAAGAGGTCTTCAGTCTTTATAAGAGGACTGCACTCAAATATCGTTTCAGTCCACCACCATCTTGAGACTGCTAAACCTCACCTGCTTTTTCTTTCTGAGACGCAGATAAGATGTCCGAAGGACGTGGCGTATCTGTCGTACCCCGGCTATGTCTTGGAGCATAATTTCAAGCCACGAGCCGGGGTATGCATTTATGCTCGTGATGAGGTATGTTATCGGCGTCTCAGAAACCTTGAAAACACCAGTTTCTCCGTCTTATGGGTTATGGTAGACACCGGTGTAGAGCAGATCATCTACGCTGGTGTCTACAGATCGCACACCGGAGATCAGGAGACAAGTAGGCTCATGGACTATTTAAGTGAGACGGCAGATGTGGCCCAAGTGCGGTACCCTTCAGCGCAACTCGTGTTTCTGGGGGACTTTAATGCCCACCACCAGGAGTGGCTGTTCCCATACCAGAATACAGACCATGCCGGCAGAGAGGTCTATAAGTTGTCATTGACACTGAACCTCAGCCAGCTGGTCCGTGAGGCAACGAGGGTTCCCGATATCGATGGTCACACAGCCAACTGCTTAGACCTTCTGCTGACAACTGACCCAGACCGATACTCAGTGTCGGTATCATCACCTCTAGGTAGCTCCGACCACTGTCTGGTGAAGTCAGTATCGACATATTCTCCGCCCGACCCGAGCCCGAGAGGCAGCCGTCGCATATGGAAATACTGTTCAGCAGATTGGGATGAGATGAGATCATTCCTAGCATCTTATCCTTGGCAGCGTACGTGCTTCTCTTCTGGCGATCCCTCGGTTACTGCGGATGCCATTACAGGTGTTGTGCTTCAGGCTATGGAATATTTTATTCCGTATACTGATGCACACCAGTCTGGCAAAGCTCGCCCTTGGTTTGGAGCCGAATGCAGACGTGCGGAAGCACTGAAGCATGAGGCATACTTATCTTGGGCTGAAGCTCGAAACCGCAAAACTGGGGATGTGGGCCTAAAGAAGAGAGCCTTTAACAAAGCTGCCAAGTCTTGCAAGAAGGCTCTACGGAAGGCACGCTTTGACCACATAAGCCGAATAGGGGCCAAACTTGCTTCGTACCCAGCTGGGAGTAAAGCGTTTTGGTCCCTGGCTAAGTCGGTCGAAGCAAATTTCTGCCGACCTGCCCTGCCTCCACTTATTAAGCCAGACAGATCACTAGCTCACACTGCTATAGAGAAAGCAAACTTGTTTGCATCTCTTTTCGCGGAGTCTTCGCGTCTCGATACTTCTGGTGAACTACCTCCGAATTTACCACGTTGTGAGGCATCAATGCCAGAAATTCGCATTCGTCAGAATGAGGTACGGAAAACACTGCGGAATCTTGACGTGAACAAGGCTAGTGGCCCCGACGGCATACCAGCAATAGTCCTTAAGACATGTGCGCCAGAACTTGCTCCTGTGCTAACACGCTTATACCGTCTCTCGCTTCAAACTGGACAAGTACCAAAGGCGTGGAAGCTTGCTAACGTACAACCTGTACCCAAAAAGGGTAGTCGTGCTGACCCCGTCAACTACAGGCCCATCTCGGTCACTTCTATACTCTGCAAGAGTATGGAACGTGTACTGAACTGTAGGCTCCTGGCATACCTAGAAAAGAATGACCTTCTCAGTGACCGACAATATGGCTTTCGCCGGAATCGGTCTACTGGGGATCTTCTAGTGTATGCCACCCATATCTGGGGCGAGGCCATTGAAAGGAATGGAGAGGCGGTGGCCGTCTCTCTAGACATTTCGAAGGCCTTTGACGGAGTCTGGCACGACAGCCTTCTTAGCAAGCTTCCAACCTATGGTATATCAGCAGGCTTATGCGTTTGGATATCAGATTTCCTGAGGGAACGGTCGTTACAAGTTGTCGTGGACGGTTCCACATCCGACCAATTGGCAATTAATGCCGGGGTACCTCAGGGGTCCGTTCTCTCTGCAACTCTTTTCTTGCTGCATATAAACGACCTGCTTGGACCCGGTATCTTTGGGTATGCAGATGACAGCACAGTATCAGAGAGATACATGTCTGACGCACGTGCCGGAGCAGCGCTGATACAGTCCAATCAAGAGACCATGGTCGACAGCTTGAATTTGTCCTTGCAGGCAGTCTCCGAATGGGGCGATGCCAACCTGGTCAAATTCAATGCTTCTAAGACCCAAGCGTGTCTGTTCTCCGCGAAACGGAGTCCATTTCACCTGACTCCGACTTTCCGTAATGTATCTGTGCCCGTGAAGGACCACCTAGAGCTACTGGGTGTGACTCTCAGTTCCAAGCTCAATTTCGGTTCCTTCATTGAGTCCAAAGCCAAACTAGCTGCTATGAAGTTGGGCATCCTGGGGAAGGTCAGGCGGTATTTCACGCCGGGACAGCTTCTAAATTTATATCAAGCTCAAGTCCGATCGTGCATGGAATACTGCAGCCATCTCTGGGATGGGTCTGCTAAGTATCAGCTGGAGGCTTTGGACTCCATAGACAGGCGGGCTAGAAAGCTCATTGGCAACGAGACCCTAGTGCAGGCCAAGCTACAGAGCCTGGAACACCGACGTAGGGTTGCCAGCCTATCAGTTTTCTACAGAATACATTTCGGAGAGTGTGCGACGGAATTACACGAGTTAATTCCCCCATCTCCATTCTATCGTCGGTCGACAAGACGCACGGATAAGTGTCATCCGTACACTGTGGACATTCCTGCGGTACGCACTAAGCGTTTTGCTTCTACTTTCATCGTGCGTACTGCCAAGGAATGGAACACGCTACCGGCGTCTTTGTTCCCCGTTGACTACAATCTGGGTGTTTTCAAGTCGAGAGTGAACAGGTACCTTCTAGGCAAGTATGCTACATCGTAGATCTCATCGTCACTTAACATCAGGTGAGATCGAGATCAAATACTTGCCTATACTGCAATAAAAAAAAAAAAAAAAAAAAAAAATCATACAATCATTATAATCAGAACTATAACTATCGGTAGTATATAATTTTGTACAACCAAACCTTCAATCAAATTCCACCATCCGATAAATCAAGTTCCGAATCATGATTATGATATACTCGGTCATGATCTCATTGGCGCTTATCTGTATCGGTTATCTATTCACGACAATGGATAGGTGACTAGACATGTTGACACACGAGTAGAAAAACCTTACAGAGACCAAGCTACAACAAGCAACCTGGGGCCAAATACCGCGCCAATGTTTTCGTGAGCTCTCACCGACAGGTTTACAGGGCCCCAAGTCTGCTAACACTATCGATTCATAATCGTACAGGAACCACATAGTAACTGTCACTTTTGAAAGATATCTCATACAATATCTGTCAAAAGTGACAGTTACTATGCGGTTGCTATTCGATTATGAATCGATTGTGTTAGCAGACTTGGGGCCCAGACTTTTCGCCGGCGTAGAAACCGGCTTGCGCCGGCTCAGTTACGTATTAGCGTCAGGGCTGTAGGGGGCAGTTTATTTATTATGTAAGTCGTTTAAGTGTGGGGTTTCAACAAATCTTATATTTCAACTGTCTTGGTACAACCAAGTCTTTTACTTTTTCTTACGTATAGGTCAAAATGGTACGAAAAAATGTCTAATGTAATAAATGAACGGCCTCTAGGTTGCGTACGTGTGATTCGACTAGAAGCGGGCTGTTTGTATGTAGCTTGGTCTCTGTAGGGATTTTTTAATCGTGTGATATCGGGTAATGATTAAAATCGAATCACAATCAGTCATTCAGGCGATGAATGCCGGCGGGTGGTGACGTCACAGATGGCAATTGCCAAGTTTGCGGTTATAAAGGCGGTTTGGTACATGTACGGTTTTAATTTGGAAGTGTTTCCGGTTATTTGACCGTGCAATACAACCAGTTTTTTTTTATCCTGGATACTTTTTACAATCATTGATCTAGCTCCGAACTAGGATTCGCCAAAAATAGGGCACTAGACGACGGTATGAATATACGTAATATATATTAAACCTTCAGAACTTAGTTACTCACGTTCGGGCTTATCACACAAACATTGTCACTACCGAGATTCGAACCTGGGACTCTCGGCAGAGGAGGCGGAATTACCACCAAATACTTACTAATTGTGTTTGATAGCATTTAATTAGATTCGTAATTTAAACACTATCTGTAAAATAGGGGTCAAAATTGTCGGGACAAATCGTTTCGTTTATAAGATTCCGCATGGTTTACGGTTCAATAGGTATAAAGTTGATGTAAAGGTCATCAGAGGTTACAGCTGACGTTGTTATATTGTTATATTACAATGGGATTGAATCATTGGTTGTGAGGATTCAAACCATATATAAACCGTATCGTAAATTAGGAGCGATATCCAAGCGCACCATTGCAAGACCTCAAGGCACTGAGCACTTTCTGCGTAGATCGGACCGCAAGCAACAACTAAATATGATAGTAACCCGTTTCAAACTATGACACTAAGGCGTCAACTACCTCAGTCCTCCCGTGACCATGGTGGCTGTAAAGCAGCCGAAACGTCGGGAACGTACAAACATAAAATAAACGCGATAAAATTCGTTTTATTTCAAAGCGATATTCAAATCAGAAACGACTCTACATTTCCAAATTTCATTCTTCTGCTAATATAAACAGTGGTATTATTTGGAAAACGCTTCAATGGATTTAGCTAGACTTATACCTATTTATGGGTTGTAATTAACAAAACAAAGTTTGCAACGAAATGTCTACATTTTATGTCAGAAACTTGACAACAACTTGCCATTTATTTTATTTAAGTAGACATATTTTGATTGATTTATTTACAACGATTGTGGTCGAACGAGACCATAGGTACACTTTGCATGACTTAATAAAACTAATATCTGAATAAACTAATACAATTTTAATATAACCAAATTAAATATTTGTAGGTATATTATAATCCGCCATATTATCATGTGTCTGGCTAAAAAACTACAGCGAAACCGGCTCAAAGTCTAGCCGAGGTATCGTAAAAGGTTAATTAGATATAAGTAATAGACTTATACAATTTAGTCTTATTTGAAGAGAGGGAAATTTAAGAAAACCTCCGAAAATCGTAAGTTACAAAAGTTAAAACTCATCGAACGGCACAGCCTGGCATCCAATTACCTACAGATTTGGGTGCCAAGTTCGTAGAGGTTTAAGTGTTTACTCTATAGTGGATAAAGACTTAAACCTCTACGGCAAGTCGAAAAGGTGGCGCGGATGCTCAGCAACCCCTAGTGAGCCACAACAAAATCGTCCCAGACGATGCAGCCTTCTAGGAGAGGGCACTTTGCTCTCTATGGCGATATTTGAATCATCTCCCTTATATGGTACGGACAAAATGGATACAAGAAATATGCACAAGAATTTACTTTAAGCACATTTTACACACAGTGACGTATCTCGCATACCTGCTATTTAATCTGTGCCTACGTTCAACATAATTCACACTTACGCTGTCACCGAAATTCTTTGTAATCTAAATATGGCGGTCCATATAAAAAAGCGATACAATTGATACAAATAACCGCCTTACATTTTTGACTATTGGCATTACGCCAATTACCTTACGTGTTGCATATGTGTTTGTCGTTAAATATTTACCATTATAGACATTATTGTGAACATTGCACGTGCATGCTAAATTCTAATGATTACAATCCGTTAGCGTGTTTTGTGTGCTATACTTCAATATTAAGTCATAAATATATGTTGTGTGGAAAAAAAAGTTTGTCTATGTTTAGAAAAAAAAACGAGAGGATACGTTTTGGAGGGAGTCATTTAAAGCCGAACCTGGACATTGTTAATATGTATTACTTAAATAGGAGAGTGGTATAAAAAAAACTTTCTGCAGTTCGATAATAAGTAGAGGTTTATTCTTCAATAGAGATGGGTGAAGCCAAATGAAAGCCTATAGTTTAAATGATTACAACAGAGGATAAACATAGGTTACGCGACGCGACTATACACTCTATGACGTCACACAAATCGTGATCAGTTACGGCAAATTGACATGAAATAATGTTGCAATTAGTGTGACTGGCATTTACAGATAAAACTGGAAAATACCACATAGCAAGTATTGTTTATCTCTGTGGTATAATTATCCTTCAACGATATTAATGTATTGAGGTAAATAAGTGTTTGTTGTAGGCAGATACTAATTTTATTGTTTTTACGTAAGACCGTCGAATGTGTACTGTGTAAAATTTATAATTATTAGTGTGCAGTGAAGATAATTTATTAAGATTTTATTATTTATCTTAGAGATAGGGTCAGTGCACACCGAGCGAGTGTCGGCGAAGGAACTTTATTCGCGCTTGGCCGAACTTCGCGCCGCAATTGCGGTGGACTGCAGTGGCGCGCGTCAGCCGAGCCTATGTCAAAGAGCATAGAGCTGTCGTTTAATTGTTATCTAATATTTTGCAGCCGCTCCCAGATTCTATGAAATAGTTTCGTAAAGGAGAATTTGATACGGAATTTAAAAAATTATCAAAATCGTCTCGCACGCAAAATTCGTTCGTTCCGTAGGTATATGAGAAATTAAGTGACACACGCCTTATAACTAGACTTGTAGGTACCCAAACGATACACATAACACTTTTAACTACCCAAGGAAGTATGTATGTATAAGTTGGTATTTATTATTAGAGTGCCTATTTAAAATTAAAAATAGCTGCTGCCGAAGCTGTTGTTCAAAAGATCGGAATATAAGCTTTTCAAAATCTCATACCCTTTCGGGCCCCTCTCTCCGTCCGCTCCTTTGAAGTCTCTATCTATTATCCCACATAGCTGATAAATGTGCATACGTTAATTTCTCTCTTTTCGGGCGGTAGATTTGACTAAACTTTTAACAATAATTAAACTATTATTTTCCAGGCCCAATTACATAATCATCTGAGAAACCGTCGGTCGCGGTTGATGTTCTCGTTGGCCACACAATCACATTACGTCACCTGGCGACTGACACTCGTTTGGATTGTATGACGAACTTTGATGGCAAAACAATATCGGTAGTATATGTGTCGAGAGCATCCATAACGATTCCAAATGATGGTCAATGTCTTTGAAATTAGCAAGACTTATTTTTCAAGTGTGTACTTAGCTTAATAATCCTTTGCATTTGCAACTCAGTGACACATCTTATTTCATTCCTGCTTTGTTTTATTTTTAACAAAGACATATCAACTAGGAATGCTTCTATAATATTGTACCGACCACTTGAACCTTACCACAAGCTACATAGATGGCGCTGCAGACGCATTCAGAACAATAGACCGTTCTCATCACAATCGCGCCTGACTCGCGCTAGAAGAATTTTCGAAGCAAGTAACGTATAATATACAAGATCCCGAAAATAACCATCAGGGCATAGCGGCCGCCCCGTCAGGCATATGACCCGCCTGGCTGGAAGATCTTCCCTTTTCCGCTAACATTCTAAATGAACGATCTTGGCCATAATACCCGTGCTACGTATTTAGTAGCAATCTTTTAAGCATAATTATTGTTTTAATTAAACATCTCTGTATTTGATCATGGCGTCATTATATCGTTGGAACCTACACGGAAATATTTAGCTTACACTACGTAAGTTACGTCAACGACTTGTATAAATGTTTCTTTGACTACATAATTTATTTCTTGTAATAAATTGAGTGTAAAAATTATAAGGCCGTGCACTATAAATCTAAATAATTGAATAATAATAAAATGCGGAGAAGATGAAGGTCTGTCACTTACGGAAAAAAATAAGCGAAAATTAATATAATAATAATAATAAATAATAAATCATTTATTTCATATAAAGTAGCACATCAAACATTATAAGTTGTACATAGTCTTGGTGTCATTGAGAATAGGATAAACTCTGGTGCCCATTGTAAGATTTAACTTGTGTTATGGGTACCAGGGCTCTCACAATGTTGGACATATAAGTGTAGTAGCAAATTAGTAAGGAGGTGCATTATTTTTGGTGTATGTGTGCTTGCTCGCCTTTGGATGAGTAGTACTATTAATATATTATATAGAAGAATATATATATAGAGTACATATGTATGTATATATAATAGGAAGATATATATATATCAATAATTTATATATAATGAAAATAAGGCATATGATATGTATGTAAGTAAATTAATATGTAATTTTTAACCGACTTTAAAAAGGAGGAGGTTCTCAATTCGGTTGTATTTTTTTTTTATTTTTGTTTTTTTATGTTTGTTACCTCATATCTCCGTCATTTATTAACCGATTTGGAAAATTATTTTTTTATATGAAAGGATATGTTTACAGATTGGTCCCATTTTTTTCAAAAAAATGTTCTGATCATGGGATCCATGAGGAATTGAGAGGACTCCTCAAATTTTATAGGCATACCGATAGCAATTTTGGTATTTTCATCAAGAAGTCAAGCATTTGCATTCAGAAAGTATCATTTGCTGAAGTGGAAGTGATGAAGAAGGCCACAAATGGCCAGCGGAACTTGTCAGTGCTACGTATTTCATGGGTTGCGCCAAGATAATCTCGATTATTGGTATACCTATTATCCAGTAAAAAGATTGATATACAAAGCTTTTTTAGTGACAAAGAATAGTAAATATATCCACTAAAAAGTTTAAAATAAAAAACTTTTTAACAAAATAAAAACCGTCTTCAAAAAACTAAAAAGCAAAAAATTATCTAATCTTGAAATCTACCTTGTCTAACCACATCAAATATTTAACTAATCTGAAGTCGGTGCCAAATGAACAACCGACGAAGAATAACAAAAGTATACTCAGTAACGAGATGCGCGGACCAATTTGTAGGTATAGTCTTTGGCGCAGACCGGCAATA
This sequence comes from Pheosia tremula, assembly GCA_905333125.1. NCBI lineage: Eukaryota > Metazoa > Arthropoda > Insecta > Lepidoptera > Notodontidae > Pheosia > Pheosia tremula. The sequence continues at coordinate 2,464,676 of HG995404.1, read as the reverse complement.
CTCGACTCAGTTGTTTGTTTGGCACCGACTTCAGATTAGTTAAATATTTGATGTGGTTAGACAAGGTAGATTTCAAGATTAGATTATTTTTTGCTTTTTAGTTTTTTGAAGACGGTTTTTATTTTGTTAAAAAGTTTTTTATATGATAATACGTAGATATGATTTTAATGCTTATAAAATTGATAGCTTAAGAAGGTCTTCAGTAATTAGGGAAGCCATTTTCATATCATCATGTCACATCCATTATTTTATGTATAATGTGTATTTATTTAATGTTTTATTGCTATTAATTACTTGACATTGGCAAAATACCTGCTAAGTTGTGAGTGAGGCCATTTGCATATAAATATTATTTCATCGCATTTCATTTCGTAAAAAAAGAAGAAGTGAACATTACAATTTAGTTTATTTTTAATTACTTAACGAATTACGTAGCGTATGCTGAGTGTATTGGGTTATTAATTACTTTAGACAGCCAGTGCCAACACATGACAAAATGTCACATCATTATAATGAATCATTATTTCAATAATCATTCAACTGTGCAAATAAACGTAACAGCTATTTTTAATTATTGGGTAAATTATTATAATGTCCGAAGTTATATAATTATAAGTACCTATTAAAATGAAGGTGCCCAATAGGTATTATCGTGCGTAAACCACATTTGTTATCTATACATATAAATAAAATTGGAGTGTCTGTTTGTAATATTAAAATAACCGCTTTTTACTAAGTGCATTTGGATGTATACACGTTACCTATACCGAAACAACATTTTTTAAAATTTTTGTCTGTCTGTCTGTCTGTCTGTCCGTCTGTCTGTCTGTCTGTCTGTCTGTCTGTTTGTTCCGGGTAATCTCTGAAATGGCTGGACCGATTTTGACGGGAATTTCACTGGCAGATAGCTGATGTAATAAGGAGTAACTTAGGCTACTTTTATTTTAGAAAAAAAAATTTGATCTCTCGAAAAAAAATTAAAACCAATGTTGCAGCGCTGCGGCTGCTTAAAGTTTGATAGCAACAATCTGCAATGCGTCCCGCGGGATCAGAACGCGAGCAGGCTGTTGCCAACGGTTGAGACGTTGTTAAATACCACGCGGACGAAGTCGCGGGCAACAGCTAGTTATTACATAAGTTACGTTAACTCGACGCGTTAACTATATTATTTCAGTCATCGTAAATGACGTTTTCCTTCCTGGGGGAAATAACTCTCGTGATACACTAGTGACGTCATCCCGTTAGCTGCTTCGTCATAAGCCCAATGATTGATTGATTGACGACTCGCAAATATATTCAGTACAATAGTTTCCTTGTATGATGCGATGATGAATTAGTAAATCATCAAAAAATACAATTATCTTTATCATATAATTTTATTATGTAAGTTTTGAACTGAATTAGAAATTCAATCTAATAATCAATACAAATAAATACATTTGGAGTGTCTATTTGTAATACTAAAATAACCGCTTTTTACTAGATGCATTTGGATGTATACACAGTACATATACCAAAACATTCTTGTTTGTCTGTCTGTATGTTTGTTCCGGCTAATCTCTGAAATGGCTGGATCGATTTTGACGGAACTTTCACTGGCAGATAGCTGATGTAACAAGGATTGACTCAGGCTACCTTTATTTTAGTTTTTTGTGTTAAATACCACGCGGACGAAGTCGCGGGTAACAGCTAGTAATAAATAATAATACTAGCCCTTTATGATGTCTCACTGCTGGGCACGGGCCTCCCCTCAATGCGAGGGGGATTAGGCCATAGTCCACCACGCTGGCCCATTACGGGTTGGTGGACTTAACACATCTTTCGAGGGGTTCTCTCAGACATGCAGGTTTTCTCACGATGTTTTCCTTCACCGTTTAGCAAGTGACAATCGTGGTTGAAAATAAGATTCGCACATGAAAAGCAAAACTCCCCAAGGTGCGAGCCGGGGTTTGAACCTGCGATCCTTGTTACCGAGGCAAGAGTTCTACCAACTGCTTTGAAATTAATCTTAATAATATAAAAGGATCGTTTAATACATATTCTTTAGCTACTAGGTATAAGGCTCTGGAAAATATTATGGAACCTCTGTCGCAGAATTTGACCACATCGCGGCAAGTGAAAATTTAAATAAAATACATTTCGCCATACGACCACACCAACTATACGGGCCCACACTTAGCAACGCTTGTATTATGGGGACCCTAAAATGGACTGCGGGTGTACCCAGTATATATTACTTCTATAAAAATTAAACATCTAAAACACAATCATGCGTACAAAAAATTCGTGCTCATCATACAAAGATAGAAACGTAAAAACATAAAATAAACGCCATAAAAACTGTAAAATAAGTTTTATTTCAATACATAAACATTATTTATTGTATTTTATAACTTTGTGATAAGGTACTTATCTAGTATTATGTAGTTACGTTGCAAGACATTAGAGATTATACCTACATCTATACATATAAATAAAATTGGAGTGTCTGTTTGTAATATTAAAATAACCGCTTTTTACTAAGTGCATTTGGATGTATACACGTTACCTATACCGAAACAATTTTTTTTACAATTTTTGTCTGTCTGTCTGTCCGTCTGTCTGTCTGTCTGTCTGTCTGTCTGTCTGTCTGTCTGTCTGTCTGTCTGTTTGTTCCGGGTAATCTCTGAAATGGCTGGACCGATTTTGACGGGAATTTCACTGGCAGATAGCTGATGTAACAAGGAGTAACTTAGGCTACTTTTATTTTAGAAAAAAAAATTGGATCTCTCGAAAAAAAATTAAAACCAATGTTGCAGCGCTGCGCCTGCTTAAAGTTTGATAGCAACAATCTGCAATGCGTCCCGCGGGATCAGAACGCGAGCAGGCTGTTGCCAACGGTTGAGACGTTGTTAAATACCACGCGGACGAAGTCGCGGGCAACAGCTAGTATTCAAATAAAATTCGAACAAAATGTTGCGCTAATTGTACTTATCAAGTTTTCTGCTGTTAAAACTAAGACACCACCAAAATTATAAAATAAAACTAGCTTGCCATGCCGCTACAAGAGGTGGTAAACAATGAAACACCATTTTATCTAACCATAGGCTGAAAAGAGATGCAACATAAAGGGATTGAGATAATTAAGGGTCAATTAATCTGTCAAACTACATTCATAAAATCCATTTTAATGCAACGATTTGAGAGCGTTCACACTCAGAATTGTATGGTAACAATAAAGAATACATAAATAACCTGCTTGTATTAATTATCAAGGCAATATCGTTTACGGCCACAGATTTTATGACTAGAGCGAGAGATAAACGCTTGTTCTTTTAATAATTATGTTTATTGAAATGAGACAATAGTAGTTGAAAGCTAGATTGGAATGGCGCCGGCTGTGTTCTCTGGGTCCTAGCAGGAACGCAATACATAGAACAAAATAATATGGGAGAATCTTGAAACGTGGGGGGGGGACAGGAACGCATGTTGTCACGAAAGAAGATGCCCGGCATAACGTAATTTTATACTGATTATTAGATGAGAGTATTTAATTCTCGGTTCTCGGATTTATCGGTTTTTCCAGGTCTCGGTTTTATTGAAAAGTTAGAACGGTAGCCTTAAATATCTATGAAGGTATGGATGCTTGACTTTTCTGTTCGGTATAAGAAACAACTGAAGCTCTCAAGCATGAGCTTTGCAATATATTTTTATATTATAATTTAAAGCACCCCACTATTACATCGTAATGCTTGACTTAAACGATAATTAGCGGAGATAGATATAGCCAACGGTATTTGGAAATCTATTGTGGACACTTTAGCTGAATACTTGTTACTAGTATTCACAACGGTGCACGTCTAAACCGAGCATAGCTCTGCATGCAACTGTTTACAATTCAAAGCTAAAAGCTATTTCTAATCTATTGATTTGACAGAATATAACAGGGCACTTAAATTTTTGGCGCCAACTAAATGCCATTTGTCTATAGCACCTGTCAAATTCTGCGCGCCATTTGACGTCTGTTGTATCGATTTGAATAAAGAACTATTTGGCCGTGATTTTGACAGTTAAATTAAAACTGTTGAAATATTCGCATTGGTAATGTTACATCACAATATTATTTTTTTAAAGTAAAGCTAGACATTGTTGGATATGTTTGTTTTTGTTAAACTTTTTTTCCGATATTAAATGTATGCAATCGTCTGTAACAGTTAGATAAATGGTTCTATAATAAATAATAGTAAAAGTTTAAAGGCTGGTGCCTTCAATTCTTGCGGTACTTTAGAATATAATCGAATTGTGAAGTTTGTTTTATTTACGCCAAATGGAAACAACTATGCCTGTGTTGTAATTTATTGCCGGGTTCGATAATTTAAATATCCGTTGTTAACTGAAATAAATAGATACATTCACTAAACTAAATACAAATCCATTTTACGCTTTCAATCTTAATGAATGATCCAAATAAAGTCCAAACTACCTACAACTTACCAACTTGGGCAATTTTGTAAGAAATATATATTTAAATAGTATGTCAATAATTCTAAAATTTAAGTATAGGAAAAACGAAGATTATCAGTCGGTAGTAAGATTGGAACGTGTTTTTAACTATTCAAGACTGTACAGGAACCATAGTTAAAGTTAACTCATTTATTTCGTATAGGCCTACGGGGGCACTTACAAGGTGTCATTAATATTTTTTTTAAGTCTACAACCGGATCAGAATGCGACCTAAACTGAGAAGATCCGGAGAGAAGCTCAGCGGTCTTGTCTTTTTTTTATTTTATTTTTAATAGCCGTTTATTAGAAAAAAAAAGCCACAGTGTGCTGCCATGAGAGGCGCACAAACGCTACACTTTGGCATCATAAATCATAATTGACCCTAGGGTCAATATTTGAGCGATCAGTCCCAGGCTGCTTTATCATCCAAATAATCCAAAATTCTGTAATAACCCTTATGACATTGTTTAGTTTTGACGATTGTCTTAAACTTACTATTGGGAAATCTCGGATTGCTTTAGGAAGTTTATTCTACTTAAGCTGCTTGAGAAATTGAAGATTGATGATAAGCACTGAAGCGGTTCATTTGACCAACCATACGGCGTTGATGGCAATGACATCACGAAAATATTAGCACACCTCTTTAACTGCAACGTGTTAATCAATGCGACAATATGGTGGATTTCCTTAAAAGTTTCAATCATGCACCAAAAGTTTGTTCATGACATTGGCATATTGTTATGTTCGAAGGTGCTTCCCGTGAAAAATAAGTCGCTGTTTAAGTAGTTACATAAGTACTTATTTAATATGCTTACCTTATTTTTTTGCTAGCTGGCTAAAAACCTTCGGCCTCAAATGATTTCTATTTTTAATAAAAAAAAACGTATAATAATTGTAATAATTAGGTAATGTTTTATACAATATAATGATTTAAGTATATGTCATTGAAATTTTTTTGGTGATTTACCAATTTTAGCTAGATACAGGTTTCTAGTCCTGGTTCGTTTCCCGGGCCATGCAAGTAACGCAACGCAAAATGTAAGTCCCGGCATGGTGGAAACTCAAAACAGATACTTAAATAATTCTCAAATTACAATCTAAGTATGAAATAAAAATATATAACCAACGCTTACCTTAGCAATTATAAATTGTCACTTCTTATTCATATGACACATTATAAGAATTCAACACAAAATTACTATAAAAATAATAACACAATAACATCAGCTATAAAAAAAAATGTAGGGACGAGTACTCCGCAACAGGGCGCAGCGGTGTTTGCCGTACCGTTCGTCTCTCATCCAATTTCCTGAAACTTTCAGTGTATTTGAGATTACAGCATCTTATAGATTAGAACAACGACCCACCGTCATTGTGTGTGTTGTGTTTTTTTGTGAAACTATCGTTATTCGATAAAATGTTTATGAGACCATTATTTGGACACATAAGCTTCTGTCCATTTATTTGTATGGTGTATATTACAAATGTTACATGTTACAAAATATTTATAGTTATAAACCTACATTTATTATATAGTATTTTATGTAGGATGGCCCCCCATAAGGTGGACCGATGATATCACACGCGTCGCAGGAAGCCGGTGGATGCGAGTGGCGGAGGACCGTGATGTGTGGAAGTCATTGGGGGAGGCCTATGTCCAGCAGTGGACGTCTTTCGGCTGATAGATAGATAGATAGATTTTATGTACATGTACTTATAATAAATTTCCTCTCTGCAAATAAGGATAGCATTTAAAAAATAGGTAGAATAGGCACAATACATTTTATTTTCTAATTGCATGTTGACAGAGAATCAGATCAGAAGACAGCTCAAGCCTATATCACAGCCGGTCTCATATAGAGATAGCTGGCTATATTCCTGAAATACCAATTATATAATTTGTTATAAGTTAAGTAATTTGGCACATAGAGCTAGCCCAAATTACTTAGGAGCACGAATGAATGTGGCTTCAAATTCGTCGGTACTTACATCAGGACTGTAATAATTGTTTAAATTATAACAGCAGCGCATTAACCAAGTCGGTTGCTGCATAATTTGATCTGTCCCGGTTTGGTCCCGGTGCACTTGTTTATGCGATCAGTTATCTATTTTAGTGCGCAAGCGCCGGCCGAGACTGATGATTGTACTTATTGCGTGTTTATCTCCTTAACTGCGATATTTCAGCGCCTATTAGCTGCGTCTCTTGTAAGGTGTTGCCAGATAAAAAGGGTTACCGAGAAATATAGGTACTTACTTAATTTGGTCTGCATTTTTATTCAATATTTGTCTTAGGTAGCTCCTTTCTGGTTTGGCCGGAATACAATCGCTTCATCAACTTCTGGCATAAAATACCTATGCATTTCAATGATCCAATACTCGGATGTGCGGAGATGAATTGAATGGAAAAAAAAATAAACAGAACAACGACACTTACTTACTAATGTTCTTTGTACACACTTTAAAATTAATTTAGAATAAAAAATAATTTAGTTGATTTGCAAGAATCAAGTTGGTAACCCCGGTCGGTCTGGCTGCGAGGCGCCGCCGGCTGCGCCCGCGCTGCTCGGCCCACGTGCGCGCCGGCGCCGCCCGCCAAATTATGTAACACAACAACGCATTAGTCCACAAACAATGGCGCCTCCTAGATCGTCTTATCAGCACTACAATTACTATTAAACGTTCAGCTTTGACCGTTTATTACAAACTATAAACTCGGGTCCATCCCGCGGAAATCTATCTATTACCAGGATACAAGCTATCCCAGATAATGGTCTATAGTATTTTATGCTACCTCACACTATTTTACAAAATCCGCCATCGCAAACCGCGCTAATGTTAATTATTACAGATTGTATCGTTTGTGATGTGATAAGGTATATTTAGATGTAAATGGAAAAGTTAGGATACACCTATGAACAACAGTGGACAAGACTACCTACTTAGGAACTATGCTCATAGAAAATATCTAATGCTTTGCATAATGTTTCGCAACAAGTTGCGTACGTTAGGGTACGAGTGCCCTAATCGATGCGGATGTTTCGTCTGCTGTTCAACTCACAAACAAATCGTTAAATTCATCGTTCCGTCTCGTAAACTAACAATATGAGCTCCATTATGATTTCACATCATCTCAAAATCTTCTTGAATTATCTTTGAAGAATGTACCTGTTAACTTAGGTACCATTATATTTTAACCGCCGGGGCGTCACGGTAGTGTGCTCGTAGAGCGATCCCGAGGCGCCCCACAAAAGGCAGAGAGGGCGGCGCTGGGTTTTAGTGGGTAGTCTGTACTTCTTCCAGGAGCCCCACATAACCGTCCTTGCCCCCCCCCCCCCCCCGGGCTTGGGCGGTATGCGTTAATGCATTTCCCAGCGAAAAAATAAATAAATAAATAAATGGTACCATTATATTTTGTCACAGTAGTATGCCACGTGCGATCCTGTGGCGCCCCACTCAAAGGTGGCGAAGGCGGGCCGTGGGGTTTTAGCCGGTAAGAGTCCGGCATAACCACACCGTCACCGTGGCGGTGTGGTATCTATGAGGATTTCCCCACGTAAAAAAAACACAAAGGTACCATTATAATTCGTCACAGTAGTATGCCATGTGCGATCCTGTGACGTCCCAATTCAAGGCGGTGAAGGCGGACCGCTGGGTCGATGACTAGTCGAGGGTCATTGGAGGGTTCTCTTTCCCCCATTTGTTTAATCAACATTCGATTCCGTATCGTGAATGTGCCGAGTTGAACGTTCGCACGGTGCTTTCTCTATTTTTACCCTGACCGCAAAATATCATCTCCAACGCTAGCGTCTCGGCGTACCTGGATGGGTTTAAGCTGTAAAGCCCAAGGGCCAAGATAATACCTACAGGATATTATGTTCATTAGAACAGGGCCCCAAGTCTGCTAACACAATCGATTCATAATCGAACAGCAATCGCATAGTAACTGTCACTTTTGACAGATATTGTATGGGGTATGTGTTTTAACAGTCCAATCAACCTTATTTTTACGAACCAATTTTATCACGTTTTCATTCTAATTCGGTAATAGCTATACACTCTTGACCAACAGACGATGACAACAGGCTGACAAAACAAAATGTAAGTTTTGATATTTTGTAAGCAAAATGTTTAGTTTAGATTAACATATCCAAATTCTGACTTCACATAATTATTCTAAATGCGCTAAAAAGGGCAGGGTCAATGCTAAGTATACACTTTTTTAATTAGCGCCGGTCACACCGTCAATACGGATCCCGATACTTGAATCACGATCCAGGTCGCAGTATCATTATCTAACAGTAGAGGGCTAGTGATTCTTGCGACACTATCAAAACTGCCGCAATATGGACTGTTTGTCGCTTAATATTGATAGTGTAAACGAACCAATACCTTAAAATGTAAATGTATGCCTAATACCTACTGCATAACATCGTCCTCGGTCGCGTCTGTCTGAGGGAACCGTATTAAATGGTTTGCGGTATGACGTGCGGATAGGGTTGCCAAGCTCAATGGCTCAATTTCTGTCACCCCTGAAAATGTGTGATTTCAGTCTCTAGTTTGTAATGTAACCTTACACAGTCATGTCAAAATGTGAACAAACATTTACTTATAGAAAACCATTTTTTTCCCGCGGATGCTGAAAAACTGCAAATATCCGTTAGGGGCGATTCTGTGAAACGTGTAGAGAATTTCAATCATTCTATCGATATGCGATATTTTCAGAACTTGTACTAGCCTCATCTTGTAATAGCTATTGTAAAATGTATTATCCAAGATGACTCTTAAAAGAAACGTGTCCAAGCAAATTACGGCGGAGGGCAACCCTGGAGACGGGCGTCAATGCGAGGCGTCATGCGAAAATTTCACTGCCTATAAACCCCCTATAAGTGCCACTCTTGTGGTGCACGCAAATATAGTAACTACCTACCTACAATTAAATATACCACAGACGTCATAACACATACACACACACACACATATACAGAAATAAAAAACACTATTAGGATATTCGACGTGAATTACGTGACGAAACACGTGTCTGAAATACTTTGTTACCTACCTAAGTACGTAACTTTTCCTAAAAAAAATAGTATCATGCCGGTATCCCTTGAAGGGTATTAGTAGGTACTTAGATCCATATGTTCAAAAAAGATCTCCCACAACCATTTCTTGGGAGTTAATATTATGCTCATAACTCCCAAGAAATGATTGTGGCAGTTATTTTTTGAAGGGTTACAGTGTGTAATGCGGTTTATTGCACTCCATAGTTTATTTAGTTGGCTTTTATAGCGTTCAATGTCATCTTTATTATATTGTGCGTTAATAATTGGTTAATGAGGTTATTATACTGCCTAATGAGGTTATTATACACCCGAACGGGTGGTAAAGCAGTAGCATAATATTTTTGTAACTTGTGACGATTCATAAGTACTGTACAATAATGGTCTACGTGAATAAAAAATATTCTGATTCGATTCTAATATAAAAAAAATCTGTAACGTTCCTAAACTAATGTTTTTAAAGAATCGTCTGGATTATTCCGGGCTTTCATGTGCAACTTGTTCCGATGAGTCGAAAATCTTATTAATCCTGGAGTGATCCAAGACTTGATTATTCTCTTTGAACGGCTGATACGAATGTTTTTTCAGTGACAGTTTATAATAGAAGACAGACATGAAAGCCTCAGCAGCTTCGGATGTGCAAGTTTTTTTAAGTGAGATCCCGCCTTATAGTATTTCGTAACTCATGTTCTATGGCATCTAAGTCAAGTTTCGGCTTAGTACTCTTTGTCTGCTTAGGGACTTTCATCTTTATACAGCCCAATTGTAGGTCGTGATCTCTAATCGCAGAGGAGTTCACGAGTCAACCAACTGAAAAAAATTGTCAAGACACGCATCTCCTCAAGTGGGTTTGTTAATATCTGGCCTGAACCTTAAATGAGCTTGAAGAAAAATGTATTTCGAGCAGGTTTCTAAATGAATTGTATTTACGTTTATATCTCCAATAATAACTTAGAATGAGCTTTAAATCATGAGTCTATTGCTACTGATACAGGCGTATTTCAGAGTTGGATAGAGATCGGTATATGCCTAGAAGTGTTATTAATTTGGGTATATTTACTTGCAAGGACTTCATGCAACCACTTGCGTCATTAATAATTGGAGACCAACAATATCTGACGTAAATTACAACGCCACCTGCGCGGTTGATACGGTAATTTAAATAACAAGTTGCTAAAACACGATGATTTTTCTTTATTTTATTATTTACAATTCAGTTGAACGACACTCATTGTTATTGAATCGTCCAAATGTATATTTGCCTCGTCTGCCAAAATCAAGTGTGCATCATGCATATTATCTATGGTTCCGTAGTCACAGCAAGTACCTACCTACCTACTCTCAAAACGCAATTTGTATGATTTCTTTTAGTGTAATATTAATCAGGATGATAGAGCAAAGGTACACTTGCACGTAGGCTTCTTAAGCGGATTTGTAATCATCATCTGAATGCAGAATTTCCACAAGCATTTTTTTTTAATATGCATATAAAAATCACAATTATCATTTTATTGGGAACAACATTTATTATTTAAAATCGACCTATCAACATTCTGACGTCAGATAATGATAACAAATGCGCTTACGGAGCGTAGGATCAAGGGTTATTGTACCCTGTCTGAATCAGGCTGTACAATAATAATTCGGCATTTTTCTGATCAACAACAGTTGTACAAATTATAACGAACATGCATGATAAACTTATCTCTCTCTATGGTCGGTCCCTCATGTCTGAGGATCGCGATCATCGTTGGATAGTCCACACTTGAATCGAACGATTAGCCTCCATCGGTCTCTGTTCATGGCGCTTCTGACCACCGAGCTGAATTTGGTTGAAGATGAGTCCTTTACTTGATCGGTCCATCTGGTTGGGGACCATCCTCGAGCTCTCTTGCCCTCGGTGTTCCCAACTACGATCAGCTTTTCAAAGTTCTCATCTCGTTGATAAAATTATAAGAATCTCCTGATAAAATTATAAGAATTCCTATATTGATCAGGGAACCATAAGGACGCCTGCGCAGGACCATCTGCAACAATTATGTAAACCGCACACAACGTACTGGGTGCACATCTGTACGACAATGAGCTCATCCGTCTCTGTCGGCGGTCGCAGATCAAAAAAGTGACAGTAGTACACCCACCGGCCCAATACGGAAACTGCACAGCGGGCAGGGAACGCAGTAATACAACGGATAATTAAAAAAAAATCGAAGGCAAGTATGAACGTTGAAGTCTTTTTGTCGAACGATGCATATCGAAAAAATAAGCCGGTCCGAAAACATCCACCGCGTAAAAGAGCCCGGAAGTATATTATGTAGGTTTAATATACTTACTTGTAACTGTAATATCTGTCAGGGCCCAAGTATTCATTTCGGAGGGCGGTCTACCTAGGGCCCAGAGACAATAGGCAAGAACAACATACTTCGGGGGGTATAGAGCTCTGGGCCAGAGACAATAAGCGACAACAACGCGAAAAGAGTCGAAAATATTTTTGAAAGTAGGTAGCTATAAAACGTTGTATTAGCAATTTCGGAGGATTTTGAACCTCCAAACCCCACCTCCTGCCTACGGCCTTGATATTTGTGCCAATGGCAACGTACCTTTGGGTACTCAACTCATCTATCATCATCTAATCTAGCATTGATCAATATTTGCGTAATAGAGACTCATTATAAATTTGATTATGATAAATGTTATAGATATTACAATTCTGAAATTAAAAACTCTTTTCGAAGTGAATTTTCAGATACACATCGAAATGAATTCACTGCTCACCAACTATATCGTTTCGCAAACTTTTGAATACATATATGTTTTCGTCATTGGGCGCTCAAGGGCCCAGGCCCCGGAGGATCAGCCGCTCATGCATATTCAGCGGAATGTCACATTAGCATCGCTGACATCGCCCAATGATTTGTGGGCATGACGTAATTAAGTTACGTAGGATGGTGACGATTGATAATGACATTGAATGAATGCAGGAAAACTTCGTACGTATATTATATTATATTCGATACTAGCTGTTGCCCGCGACTTCATCCGCGTGGTATTTAACAAAGACTCAGCCGTTGGCAACAGCCTGCTCGCGTTCTGATCCCGCGGGACGCATTGCAGATTGTTGCTATCAAACTTTAATCAGGCGCTGCGCTGCAACATTGGTTTTCATTTTTTTTCGTGAGATCCTATTTTTTTTTTTTCTAAAATAAAACAACAACAATACATCCAAATGCACTTAGTAAAAAGCGGTTATTTTAATATTACAAACAGACACTCCAATTTTATTTATATGTATAGACTAGCTGCGCTAAGGCATCCTACGGAAACCATACATAGCATATGTGCTATTCCAGACTATAATTTATCTCCGTGCCAAATTTCATCCAGATCCGTTCAGCCGTTCTGGCGTGACTGAGTAACAAACATCCATCCATCCAAACTTTCACATTTATAATATTAGTGGGATTAATGGGATTAACGACCAAACTTTCAATGTAAAAACAAAAATGTCTTAGAGATAGATAACCCAACTATATCTAGCTAGGTAATACCTACAAAGTGGTTTTAAAAGTATCTCGATCTGCGTCTAGATTAAATGGGGAAACCTAAGTACTTGCCGTCTCTCGTCTTCCGTCAAAACGTAGGCAATGTTCCAAATTTTATAGACAACAAACTTGGATTGTAACAAAAGTAAGGGTCGCTGTCACACCAAAACGAACAGTATTGAGTATTTTTTCTTTTTTTTTCTAATCCTAACTACTTACTTATAGGTAGCACGATCAGTGGCTTCAGCCAGGCTGTAACAAACAACACAAAATGTAACCAATTAATTATTTTCCCTGAGAATAAACAAATCTGGTAAGTAATCTTTGAGGATAAGGATAAGGTAAGAGATCCAGAAAAAAAGGGGGCGTTGCGTAGAGGCTTACAATAATTAATTTAATTTGAAATTATAGTGGTTTTTAAGTGGGTGAAAAAATGGGGGCGCAAAAAAATTATTCATTCTCAAAGTGGGCAGTAGACAAAATAAGTTTGGAAACCCCTGCTCTTGACATACTGAATGGTTCGGCCCGTGCAAAGTTCGATCGTGAATTAAAACTATTACGATACGGTGTGAGTAGGCGCCGTATGAGACGGCGTCGCGACGTCGCCAGGTGAAATACGGCGGGCGCCCTGGCGACAGACGCGCGACGCGACGCGACGCTTTGTAAACATCCGCACCACACAAATTGTTGATGTGAGACGCGGATATTTTATGAAATGAAAGCATTGAATTAAAGATTACATTTCATGCGACATTTTCACAAGTCAATGTACCTACCTACTTACATATCTAATGGTTATTTCTTCTTCTTCTTTCTTTACGAAATGAGATGCGATGAAATAAAATGGATATGAATATGGCCTCACCCGCAACTTAGCGGGTATTTTGCCAGTGTCAAGTAATTAATAGCAATATAGGTATCAACGTAGGTATTTGTGAATGTGGGAACCATGTAGCCATTAACTGTAATTTTATACTTAGTTAAGGTAAAAGCATCGGTAGATGACCACTTAAGGAGACAGAATATTCTTTTTAAATGTTTGACTTTAATTATCATAAGAATTCAGTAAGTTTCCTTTTTTGGAAACCCTGTGAAAAGTGTTTTAACATAATATGAACAAGCATTTCACCACGTACAATGGTCGAATAAAATTTAAAAAAAATAAAAATGTTCCAATATTAGAAATTTAGTAGTTGACCATCTAAAAACTAGAAGATGACCATATTTTGCATCAGTAGGTGACCACTCAGATGCTACAATTTTAATTGGGTTATTTGTTAAATAAGAAGCAAAATAAGATGAAAAGAAAACGTTTTATTTGAAATATAATAATAATTAGACCTTTTAAGCCTATAATTTAAATAAAAACAAGGTTCTAAAAGCTCCGACAGATGGTTATAAAACAAAAGGACACTGTCAAACACAAAGCGTAAACGTCAAACTTTTTGCCAAAGGGATTATGGTCCTGAATGTGTTATGTGTTATGGGCATTAAACTTCAAAAATTATATCAAGGAATTTATCTCTGGAACATCAAATACATTTCTAGTAGAACTGGTCTTCTTGGGAGCCTCTATATGAGCAACTACTGCATCCCAGGGATAGTCGAGCACATCTTTATGTTCGGGCCATTTCCACAAACGACCATTTGATTTCATAGATGAGATTGTTGCTGTTTTTTTCGTAGCTTTAAGTACTTTTCCAGGATAAAAGTTATTGTCGTACTTAAATATGACAAATTCTCCATCTACTTTTTCAACCCCTTCTAATGTAGAATCAATAATTTGGTTTAATTGTTGTAGTCTTTTCAGTTCATCTTTTGTTTTTTTCCACAAATTAAACAGCGATAAATCAGCCAAATCACCTGACCATTCATCCAGAGTTGCATCAAATGCTACAATTTTTTCGGGACTGATAGATTCGTTTAAAAAATTTAAGCCCCCTTTCAGATAACGAATTTGTTCGCTAATGTCCTGGTTTTCGCTAACACTCTCAAGTGGGACTTTTACCTCCAATGGATTCCACGGAAATAAGCCACATTTCTTAAATCCATTTGCCAAAATTGATTTACTTATGGTATTGCCCATTACCTCGTGCAATAACTTGGCAAAATCTTTTTTCTTAAGCATATGAGGCTCGTCATTTTTTATTTTATCTATTCTCCAATTTTGTACATGCCTCCTCCAGGCTTCTTTTAGTGGCTTAAATACTGCCACATCCATTGGTTGAATTAAATGGGTTGCATTAGGGTAGAGTGCTACTAACACAATTCCTTTTTCTTCACAAAACTGGCTAGTTTGAAGTGATAAATGAGATATGTGCCCATCAACAAATAGAATAACCGGTAAAGTTATTTCGTTTTTAATCAGCCAAGGATAAAATATATCAGCCACAAATTCAAAGAATGCTTCACACGTCATCCATCCTGAGTCGGTTTTTCCTATACCCCAGTCTGAAGGAAAGTTATCTGCAATTTCTTGAGGTATCTGCTTATAGCTGAACAATACCGTGGTAGGGGCTAGGGAACCGTTTGCATTTCCAGTTACCAACACAGTTAAACATTCCTTGTCATCAGCATTTACCTGCTGGTAAACATTTTTTTCACCTTTCCTAGCAAGCACTTTAGGTCCTTTTGGTGCTAAAAAAAATGCTGTCTCATCGCAATTAAAAATGCGCGATGCATCATTCAATATATCAGCATGGCCACTATCTTCCAACTCCTTATACACACATTTGTACCATTCTGATAGGGGAGCACCTGTTACCCTGGCTCTCGATGCTGTCAAATTTTGTGATATCCTCATGGAAATAGTTGGATTTCTCCGAATAAATGCCTTTACCCATGTTCTACCTGGTCTTCCATGCTTGAATAAGACACATGGACGTTTTATTTCCTTTAAGTATTTCTCTACACTCACAATTAACTGTTCGGTTGTCACAGGAAACCCCGCTTTTGCCATTTTTTGCACCCAGTCGCATATTTTATGCTCCTCTTCTGGTGTAAGGATGGATGTCGGACCCATTTTTCGTTCCATCGGTGACTTCCCTTTTACTTTATTTGTAAGCGTTATTCTTGGTACACCGAACTTTTTTGCAGCCGTTCGTATTGGTGTTTTATGAAGACGAACATCGTTCACTGCTGCAAGCATTGCAGCTTCAGTATAATTTAGGAATGCGCCCTTTTTCCCAGGCATCTACAAGATGAAAAATTGGTTTTAGTAATAGACCATAGCCATAAATTCGTACCATAAAGTTAGTCAACTACTAAAGAAAATCAATCTCAAAATCAATCAAAAGTTGACCACCATGGTCAATTACTAGAAAATCACAGTCAAACGGAATCAGTAGTGGACCACCCCCACATCTCAATTTTGTCAACAAATCTTCAAATTTTAATCACCCTGTCATTTAAATAAACCATAAACGAATAAGAAACGAAAAACACTAACCGTCAACAAAAGTTCCTAGTATTTAGCTTCAAACTTTTTCAATCTCTACGAATATTGTAACAAAAAACGAATTTATTGATTTTATGGTCCGTCACTCAACAAACAACTGGCAGCCATTTTCTATATTTGACAGATATGGATGCGCAATTTTCGCGCTTAGTTGACCAGATGGCAGCACTGACTACTTATTAACGAATGAGTTTTAAAAATTGCCGCGAATTCTTATTATAACGGTTTATGTGCATTAGCGGTCAACTACAGGTGGGTTATTTTAAATCATTCGGAATCGACATCGGAAACGGATTTGAAACTTTCCAATGTTAGTGTCGCTCTCGACGAGCTTTCCGACGGAGACTTTTTGAGAAAACGATTTGCTATTGTCATCAAATCAACATCGATGATAATCAAATTCGGAAATGGCAATAGCGATTGCGGTAATCTAATTCGGAAGTTTTCGATTCCGTTTCCGATATCGATTTCGAGTGGTTTAAAATAACAGCGCAGGTACATGGTCAACTACTAGTGACTTTACCTTAGTACTTTTCGTTTTTATGACCTGCTGCTAAAGTCTGATTAGCCGTTCCTATATTGTTCTCACATACCTATAACAATATATTGCTCAAAAATGTTAAAGCTCTTTTGTCAAAAAGAGCATCCATGGAGTTTATTGCCCGTTCTTCTCCATAGGAACGGCATTCTGAACGGGTGGTAAAGTAGTAGCATATTTTGTAACTTTTGACGATTCATAAGTACTGTACATAATGGTCTACCTACGTGAATAAAAAAAATCTGATTCTGATTCTAGTATTTTTGGAATAGAATTAGCCGAATCCACAATTTTTAGATGATTTATCTGTTTTATTTTCCCTAAACACGCACCACTGAAAAACTACTTGCCGGTCAATCAATAGGTTTCCACGGGATTAGCAAAAATTTTATATTTATTATGGTAGCTTATATGCGGATCGACTTTTGTAGACCAAATGATAATTTTGTGTCTGAAGAAAAAAGTTCGGAAAGCACAAATTGCTATTTTTTTTTCATAGGGTAAGTATCCATACTTTTTAGGCAAATATTTAAAAATAAAACCACACAATATAAAAAGGTAATAATTTATATATGTACTGCTAAACTTACAACACTAAAGCTCCAAATATTGGAATCGCATCACTGGCCTTATTCATTTTGTACCTAAACCTATTTAGCTGACCGCTAGCGACGATCGCGCCACTCGACCGACTAGAAACACTGCTTATCGTCCTAGGTGAATTCTGTTTTACCACTAAAGTTCTACAATTCTTAATTTTTATTCTTATACACCGGTCACATTTGAATTTAGTCGGTTCGAAGACTAATTCTCTATGGATGCCGTTCCGTAGGCTCGTGTTGGCTGGCGCGAGCCGTAGCTTTGGCCTTTTCATCACAGGCCGCATAGGTATATACGAGAATTCATCGTCCAATGTCTTCTCAGAGTTTGTGTTTTCGGTTGGAATTTTATCTGAAAAAAAAAAACATTTTTAACGGTGTAAAATTTTTTGCACACATTACTAAACTGGCTTCTTTTACATCCTCATCACTCAAAGTTGGCCCCTACCGGGATCTGAACCCGGAACCCTCGGCACAGAAAGCAGGGTCACTACTAACTGTGTTAATAAGCTCGTCATGGTCACGGTACAGAGTAATACTACTCAAGGAGTACTTAACTCGTTAAGTTAAATTAAAACTAGCTCATACATCTGATCTATATAAGTATTATATATTGGTATTGCACCCAGTCCATTCGACAGTACCAGTAACACCAGCTTTGGTACCGTACAACTAGTGTTCGTCTGGCGATATAATTATTATAGTACAGCCTGCCTACGAAGCGTTGATGTTCCTGGGAATGTATACCAACAGTACCAAGATTTTTTATCCCTGTATTACTATCTTAAAACGTACCAAAATGAGTCAGTCAATCCTTTCCTATTTTCAAAAGGCTTCTTTTAAAGCATATGTTATGGTCTTACCTGTGATGGGAAATAGCAACCGTCGGGGCAATATGGAGTCCCCGAGCATCTCGTACAGCGTGTAGTCAGTCATCACGTAGTCCTCGAGGTACGTCGTGGGCTCCGATCTGAGTAGGCACGTCGACACATCCTGTATATAAAACATTTTGTTTTAAATACACTAAGTAATATGTAAGTGATAGACGAGTTGGTATAACGCTTGCCTCGGTAACGAGGATTGCAGGTTCAAACCCCGGCTCGCATCTCTGATATTTCTGGGCTTCAGGTGTGATTTTTATATTCAACCATGATTATCAATTGCTAAATGGTGGAACCCGAATTGGGTCAGGATGGTGGACTATGGTCTATTCCCCCTCGCATTGATGGTAGGTCCGTGCCAACAGTGGGACGTGAGAGTGGGAGTGCTGGTATTATTATTTATTTTTAAATACACTGGAACAAATGCATAAGGTTTTTATCGCTGCGCAGATTCGACTTTATTCCAATGGGATTGTATTATCTGAAATAAATGCAATGATTTGTTCACGCGCCCTTATGCGACCTTGCAAAATGTAGCTAACAGGAGAAGAGATTCAAAGAATAATGCAAATCCTAGTAGGGGTAAATTCGCGCTTATCATACAAATGTGATAAGCGCTAATATTCGTAACATAGTCATGGATGTTTCATAGTTCATGAGTATTGTATACTAGGATCGCCTTGTTCATTCTACAGTACCCATGACACAAGGGTTGCTAAAATTTGGGACCGATTTTTTTTTTATTTTTTTTTTTTTACTCACGAGTATGGTCTCCCTCAGGTCGGGCTGCGTGTGCGGGCGGTGCGGCGCGTGCAGGCAGTCGTCGATGTGGTCGAGGTGGTCCGCCAGGCACTGCACCAGCGCGTGGCGACCAAGCGCCATCACGCACTTGATCATCGGCGCCGTGAGCCGCTCCTTCGTGCCCTGAGCGAGGTAGTCGAACAGTATGCCCTTTCCTGCAACATGGGGGGGGGGACGTCCGTAGGAGAATTAAATACCCTCGAGATACCCTACACGTGACCCTGGGTGGTGCCAACTAGGTGACAACTCTACTGGTGGTAGGCTTCGGCCGTGGGTAGTCACCACCCACTGAACAAAGCCATGTCGCCAAGCGGCCTAGCCGTGTTCCGGCATGATGTTCGGTGTTGCCATTCATGGATGGCGGGTCAGATCAGCCGCGCTGCGTGTGCCTAGTGAATGTAGCGTCTCGATCTACTGCCGCCTCCCTACCTAGGCAAGTATGCTCCATCGTAGATCTCATCATCACTTACCGTCAGGTGAAATCGAGATCAAATACTTGCCTATAATGTAATAAAAAAAAAACATCTATAGAAGGTAAGCATGTTTAAAATATGCTTAAAGGACTCGGCATTCCGAACGGGTGGTAAAGCAGTAGCATAATATTTTTGTAACTTGTGACGATTCATAAGTACTGTACATAATGGTCTACGTGAATAAAAAAATATTCTGATTCTGATTCTCTCGAGACTGATTTCGATTAAAACTAAAACTACATTTTCAGTTTTTTTTAATAAAACTATTTTCAAGAATTTTATCGCGTTTATTTTTTGTTTTTACGTTCCCGACGTTTCGGCTGCTTTACAGCAACCATGTGGTCACTTTTTTTTTTTTGTTACATTATAGGCAAGTATTTGATCTCTATCTCACCTGATGGTAAGTGATGATGAGATCTACGATGGAGCATACTTGCCTAGGTAGGAAGGCGGCAGTAGATCGAGACGCTACATTCACTAGGCACATGCAGCGCATCTGATCTGACCCGCCATCCATGAATGGCAACACCGAATATCATGCCGGAACACGGCTAGGCCGCTTAGCGACATGGCTTTGTTCAGTTCAGTGGTTGGTGACTAACCACGGCCAAAGCTTACCATCACGGGAGGACTGAGGTGGTTGACGTCCTAGTGTCATAGTCTGACGGGGATACCGTCATATTTAGTTGTTACTTGCGATTCGATCTACGCAGCATATCCTTAAAAACTGTATACCAAAATTCACAAGGCTTTTACTGAAACTTGGATGGTCATAGCATACATACAAAATTCGTTTTTATCCCCGTCAAGGGAAATTGATTTCGCTGGCATAAACAAATACTAAAGACCAAGCAAACAAAGCCGCACTGCTTTGTAAATAAGTTTTTTTCTTGATATTTGAAATGCATAGTTTAGTTACCTATTGTGATGAAGGAAGGCCAGGTGCGTGTTATTTTAGTGAGTATAGCAACCATCTTCTCGGCCAGGGAGCCATTGCCGAGTATATTTGACACCATCACGGGAAACAGTCTTTGGAACTGAAATAACAATAATAAAATTCCTTAACCTAGTTCTCGAAAGACGTGCGAAGTCCACCAACGCGCACTAGGCCTGCGTGTGCGCAGGTGGACAACATCGCCCTCGCATTGAGGGGCGGCCTGTGTCCTGCAGTAGGAACTAAAAAAGGGCTACTAATAATATCGCAAGACGGAAAACACAAACTAAAAAAAGCAGAAGAAAAACACACAGACCGGCCAATAAGAAATCTTTAAATTTTTTATTTATATTAACTAGCTGTCTCGCTGATATATTTTACTGCCTCAGAATCAATTTCTTGAGCTATAAATGGGTTAAATCACACGAATTTTATTTATATAGATTTGAAACAGTCATGACTCCTGCACGTCTTTTGTAAGCCGTGTGAAGAGCGCGGGGTGGAGGGGGAGGGGGGGGGGTGGGCTTATCCGGTGGTGGTCAAAATATACCTGTTGCTGTATATTGGTGTCCAAGCTGCAGGGGTTGGAGCAGAGCGCGTCCACCATGTCCAGCACGTTTGACTGCAGCGGCTTCTTGGCGGGCACGTTCAGCGCGTTCAGATTGTCATCGTTGAGCACCAGCACGGCCAGGTTGAAGAGATTCGGGAATATCGGCCCGATGCGGGTGTTCCTCGTCAGATCTTCCACCGCCACTTCTTTAGGCTTCCGTCTTAGATTTAGTATTGCTGAAAATGGAATACGTAAGAAAATGTATCACTAGGTCAGGCCGCGAAATTGAAAATGTCAATGGTTTTTATTTTATTACGAAAAATTTGGACATCTTTACGATGTAATTTAGTTTTTCCCGATATTGGCATTCTGCATTGGATGTCTCGATGTATTAAGTTTACTTAAAAAAATACCTACAGCGCTACAATACTCCAAGGTCTGTAAAAACCGCTACTTATACTAACTTTGGAGTGTTGCATCACTTTAGGTATTTTTTTAAGCAAACTTAATACATCGAAATCTCGCCCGTTATAGTCCCATCTAAGCAATGCTTGTGTAATGGATACTGTACAATGACTAGAGGCGATCCCAATTTATCATAATAACTTCTATAGATATTAAACTGCCATGACTTGGGTACAAACACTATCGGATTAACGAAAATAACGTTTTGCGAATTTGCAGGCCGCTAATGATGTTTATAGAATACCGACATCCTTGCAAGACAGGATCGGACGGACATTGTCATCAGTCATTCGCCTTGCTGTCAGCCCGCGAGGCAGCCCGCGTGATAGTCTCGCGAAGCTTCGGAGTCCATGAGGATCCAGCAATTAATTAGCTACCCCTTAAAGCACATGCCATTTAACTCACCTCTTGCAACTTTAGTATAATAATTCTGCAAATTAACACTGATATTGCTTGTATTATTCAGACTCTTGTCATCAGTGATCCATTCTACTGAAACTGTGGGGACTGTGGAGAACACACAGCTCTGTGCGGTGAGCGCATATTCCGTTATGTTCAGTAAGTTATCCTGTAACAATGGCGCATATTATGTGGACTGCCTTTATGGGAGCTATATTATTTTGATGGGTGGATTACTATCATTTAGTATGCTCCATAGATACTATTTTGTCATTAGAATATAAGACAGACTTGACACAGAACACAGACTTGACATAGAACACAGACTTACCGTTTGACAGCAGAGTTTTTCTTCACCAAAAGTAGCATACTGCGAAGCGCTAGCACCGACCACAGGACTTGTGTCAGAGAGAGTGAGCACTGTGTTCACATCCCAACCGTCGACTCGAGACTTCTTCATCATCTCACTATGCAGAGCAATGGTCTGCAAATGATAATCTACATTGATGACTATTGAACCCCCACAGAAGTTAATGTTCTATAACGTTATCAAATGCCATATTTCTTAACAATACACAATTGTACATCTACACAGGATAAATTATGAAATTAATTATACCAAACGCAAGTGGAAGTATGGAAACAAGGGTCATTCAAGAGTTGAACTAAAATTTTATCAATATTCTTCATCAGATTGTTATAATCTGTAGCACCCTTTATATGTAGGTGTATGAAAGTGGATAAGGCTAAAGATTTGTGTCAGGATCTTAGCATGGGGTAAAAAGTGGAGATCCTTTTCACCCTTTCAAATTGTGTCATAAAATTACAGGTCTTTCTTATATTAGGCTGGTTCAATATTTTCTCGGTTAAGTGAGTGATTTTTTTTCCAATTTATACTTAAATGGCCTTCTTAAATTTTGTTTCAGATTGTCAACTCACACTAATAGTTTGACGTAGTTTGTAGCTGACATCTTCGGCAAGGTTGGTAGCTGCTTCAGCATTGAGCTCGGCGCCTATCTGTTCAGCCATGCATTGTATAGAATCAGCACCAATTCCCGCAAACTTGCCTTGTGATGAGCTGCCATCCTAGAAACATCCACAGAGCACTAGGTAAATAATATTCGAAATATGATATTGAGATCATTTCGATTCAAGTAAGTATATGATCAATTCTATACTGGGTCACCTAAAAATGGTAGATACCAACTAATAAAAAAAAACTGTAGTGTCAGGGACCCTAACAAATAAACCAACCCCCGCCACCTATTGAAGCAGATCTTCGATATTGAAAAAATACATGGATTGTCACCAGCAGCAGCAGACCGTATCAATAACATCAAAGATAAATACAAACAAAATAAAAATTGCTATAGCCGTCAATAATATGCCTAGCCTGCCAGATAGTTGGTGATTATTATTGTCTTTAAGTATATAAGAAGAAGGGTATCACTTCTGCAGCTAACTTTATTCTTAATTCAGATAGTATTTTATTCCATGTATGTAGAGCCCTATTATAACCTATTATTGTTGTTACAATTCCTATTTACCTTTTCTGTGAGTGGCGGTGTGTCACACTGACTGGAACCACCAGATTCCGATGCGACTGACTTATTTCTATCACGTTCTCTGCTACTATTCGACTTTTTCGTATGACTTTTATTGCTGGACAGTGAGTTAGACATTTTTACGATTAACTGACGCCTAAAGCTATTTACAGCATTATATCTTCAATAATAACTGTATATGTGTTGTTTTAGTAAAGTTTTCTTACATAAACGAACAGGATAAAACACGCAATCTTGTAAACAAACAAAAAGTCGAACAAGTCCACAAACGATGCTAGAATTTTAATAAAATAATTTAATACCTATAAATTGACATTTCTTAATTCTTAGACTTTGACATGACAACTAACTGACAGAATGAAGTATATAACGAACTTCAAAATTGCGTGAAAATCAGCCAATAGGTAATAAAAGTTAACAGAGAATAAATAAATATCAATCATAGACTACGATCATATATGTAGATCATAGAGCTATTTAAATAACTTACTAGTGCATGAACTTGTTCTCTTATTAGTCTGTGTGCATGAAGCATCATGGAACCATGCATTAGGGATGTACTTTTATCCACTTTCCGAAAATGAGGACTACTTGCCCCCTCAATGGAATTTGATTACTTTTTGAGTTTGTACATGGCCGTAGCAAACCGTTGGGTCAAAGCAGTATTGCAATGCGCGAGAGTGAAGTATACTTTTTTTTACTGGGATACTCTATTTTTTCTTTTTATCTTAAATGCTATCCCTGGAGTATCCAAACCCGTCCAATAGTTTCAGCGTAATGCGTACAGACACATCATCAAAAAATACGGTTTCGCCATGACGCCCAGTACTGTTTTATTAAATATGAGAGTCAATAGCTCTATGTATGCAATAAATAAAAGACAAATCAATTTCATATTTTTGTTTATATTCTCATAAGTAAAAAGAGCATGTGGACATATTTATTGGGTAGGTAACGTCTATAATATTAGACGACACAATGATCCAAAATTAATAGCAATGAAGTTTGCTGAAGGCACACAGTTCCAGGTTTTGCGTATTTACGACCACAACAACCGCAAGTATTAAATCTTTCATTATGTACATACAAAAACGTATTCACAAGCGCTACATATTCACCTAAACAATATCTCCCGACAAACTTTTATATATATTATATTACATTATTTTCGATATTTTCTGTACAAGAGGTTATTGCATTATTTTTAATAAAAACTAATAAATTTAAATTAAACGATGTTTGCAATAAAATCATTACGTAGGTACTTAAATCTACATTTTACAAATATTGGCATAAAATAAAAATAAAATATCTATGTTCATAATTATGAGGCACGTTACGATGAACTTATTATGACAGCATACATAACACTGAAGTTTCGTTTCTCTTAAAATTATGAATAAAATAAATTTGACATAAAAATATTATACTATAATGTACCATCTCTTACATTACAAAAATATTTCAAACATGGCAAGTAGGTCTACAAGGTACTTAAGAGGGCGCCGTAGTTATAAAAAACAAGGTCAAAGTCACTCCGAGCAAATTTTTGTATAATAGTCAGAGGGTATCAGCTACTAGATTTCCTAGGATCCTCCCTAGGATCATAGGGCAATAATATATCCTATCTTTGAAGTCTAACCATGGGCTTTGTAATAGTAGAAGCACTGTCGAAATGGGACCAGTAATTCTGCCGTGATGCTCGAACGAAAAATACATACAAGAATTCAACAAACGCTTATTTTAGATTATTTTAAATATATCCATAGTATAGACACAGCTCATTTGCGGTTTTATAAAATTATAGATTACACAAATACAATAAAATAAATACCGTTATGAATGGCGTTGCCACAAGGAATAAAGTAAATTGACCACTGTTTGTACTACGATAGTGTTAAAGCGAATTCGCTCGATCTTCTTTGTGAACCTCACATGAGCTTAAAATCGACGGCATGAGTACATCTTCAAATAAATTAATCATGTCTCAATCAATTTACAATGAGATTGTTGACTTTTTAGAGAAGACAAGTACATTGCAATTTCATTGTAAATGGACAAAATCTTTTTATAGATTTGGAAGTATGAATATAAAGTAATTTCCTATTTTTATATCTCGAAAAATGTATCCTTGTAAACTGAATAGTAATTTTCATCCGAGACGAAAATCACTATTGTTTACTACTAGGAGACGGATCGTCTCGTAGAATGAAGACACAGCCTCGGCCAACGATTAGATAACGTAATAATAAGGAGATTATGTCATGATAAAATATAACACTTGCCAAGTTTGACGAGTTGGGTTTGCGGCGCGGGGCGGGCGATGTTTAGTACTTAAGACTCCCAAAACCGTATAGAGAATGAGGCTTGTCGTGAGGTCAGTCCGAGTCGCTGCCGGACTCGGACAGGCAGAGATCATCGTTGAGCACGTCACTGGGTAGCGCTGGATTGGGGGCGCTCGCATTACCTGAAAGAAAGAAGTGGCCACTGGAATGCTTACAACCAACTACCTAGTACTAAAAGCTTATTTGCGGGCAATTGAAGTCCAACCATATCAATAAGGGAGCGTTCAACGTTTTTCTTTAGTATGAACGAAAAATATACTGATTCTAATCCCAGTTATATTATAAATGTGAACGTTTGGACGGACGGATGGATGAATGGATGTTTGTTACTCAATCACGCCAAAGCGGCTGAACGGATCTGGATGAAATTTGGCACAGAGATAGATTATAGTCTGGAACACCACTTTTTATCCCGGTAAAATGTATGGTTCCCGTGGGATAGATTTGTTTTAATTTTTCATAGAGCAAAGGATCGACATGATTTTTTCCATAGGTAGTGGTAGTTAAGGGAAAATTACATAGGCTAGGATAAAAATTATCCCGGAAAAATGCACAGCGGTACAAAAAAGAAGAGAGCCGAAGGACATACTGTTTAATCGCGGCTAGTAATTAATATTTAGTCGCTGGTCGCGTCACTATTTGAATGAATGAATGAATGAATGCAAACTCACCATTGGTAAGAGCCGGTGGTGCGCTGGAGTGGTTATCGTTGTCGTCGCTGTCGCTGCCGCTGTCCGAGTCGCTGCCGCTCTCGCTCGAAGAGCTGGACGAGCTGTCGTCGTGCTGCGTTTGCTATATACAAATACGTTACTTTAAAATCAATATGCAGTAAAGGGAAAATGTTTGGGGAAGATTTTACTCCAAAATGAGGCCTGGGGGTGGGGGAGGTGGATTTTATTCCATGTGTAAATAGTTCGTTCTAACTACAGTTTGTCGTTATAATTATAACGTCCGGGCCACACCTGCGCCTAATGCCGAATACATATTAAGTCGAAGAACGCGTTAAGGAGCGTTACGTTAATTACAAAGAGCGTTGCGACATATCGACAAGAAAGGTCGCTGTAGGACTTTTTTGGCGGGAAGTTGACGATTTTAAATTGGGATATATTTCATCGTACACATTAAATTGGGATATACGTCATCGTTATTATCGGGGCACTTTAACAACGATAAATGAAACGATGGCATATCATTTTGTAGCCTATTGCGAAGTTTAAAAATAAGAAGTCCGCTGTATGTATGTGTAGCTCACCATGGCGGGTTGCGGCAGGTGCGTGTTGTGCAGCGCGCGGTCGGGCGGCGGCGCGGGCCGCTCGCGCTCGCCCGCGTACCCCGGCCGCTCCGGCGCGCGCGCCGCGTACCCGTTGTGCGGCGCGTGCTGCGGTGCGTGCGGTAAGTGCGGTGCGTGCGATGCGTGTTGCGGCACGAGCGGCGCGTGCGGCACGTGCGGCGCTGGTGCGTGCGGCACGTGCGGCGCTGGTGCGTGCGGCACGTGCGGGGGCGGTGCGTGCGGCGCCTGCGGTGCGGGCGCGTGCGCAGCAGCCAGCGAGTCGTCCAGCCCGATCATTGGCAGGGACGCCAGTGTGCTGTTGCCGCCGCCAGACCAACTGGAATACAATCATGTTTAAAAGCCATTTCATTATATGTAAGATACGAATCGTTAACCTCTTATTTCTAATATCAAATTCGTGTCAAAGAAATGGAACACGCTACCGGCGTCTTTGTTCCCCGTCGACTATAATCTGGGTGTTTTCAAGTCGAGAGTGAACAGGTACCTTCTAGGCAAGTATGCTCCATCGTAGATCTCATCGTCACTTACCATCAGGTGAGATCGAGATCAAATACTTGCCTATATTGTAATAATAAAAAAAAAGTAGTGTGAGTGTGGGCAGGTGTACTTACGGCGCGGCTTGCGGCGGGGAGGTGCGTACCCGCGGCGGCGAGCGCACCATGCCGGTCTTGCCCGCGCCGGCGCCGGCGCCCGTGCCTGCGCCTGCGCACGCGCCGCCGTACCGCGCCTGCGGGCTCGGCGCGCCCGCACCCGCACCCGCTGGACACACGCAAACAACACCATTAACAAACCTGATTTAATCAATTAATATCATCTATCATACGATAACATTTTGGTCTTGAGAAAAATTTAAAAAAATAAATTGTGACCACTAATATAAATATCTATACAAATAAATAAAATTGGAAGGTATGTTTGTAATATTAAAAATAACCGCTTTTTACCAACTGCATTTGGATGTATACACGGTACCTATACCAAAACAACATTTTTTACAATTTTTGTCTGTCTGTTTGTTCTAGCTAATCTCTGAAATGGCTGGACCGATTTTGACGGGAATTTCACTGGCAGATAGCTGATGTAACAAGGAGTAACTTAGGCGACTTTTATTTTAGAAAAAAAAATGGATCTCACGAAATAATTAAAACCAATGTTGCAGCGCTGCGCCTGATTAAGTTTGATAGCAACAGCCAGCAGGCTGTTGCCAACGGTTGTGTCTTTGTTAAATACCACGCGGAAGAAGTCGCGGGTAACAGCTAGTTATTATTCTAACTATGTTACCTGTGTTGGGATTGGTCCGGCGGTTGGTGGCGACGCGCGTGCGCGAGGTGGATCGCTGTGTTGTATTTGTGAATTCCGTAGTTACCGGCGTCAGCGGCCGCGGCTTCAGCGCAGTCTCCTGTCTAATATAAAAAAACATACCTGGCATTATGCTTCTTTATAAAAAAAAACACTGCCGGTGGGTTATTTTAAATCATTCGGAATCGACATCGGAAACGGATTTCCGATGTTGATGTCGCTCCAGATAAGCTTTCCGACGGAAACTTTTTGAAAAAACGATTTGGTATCGTCATCAAGATACATCGAAGATAATCAAATTCGGAAATTTTAAAAGCGATTGCGGTAATCCAGGTCGGAAGTTTTCGATTCCGTTTCCGATATCGGTTTCGAATGGTTTCAAATAACCCCGCTGGTCCATTATCCGAGCTTACGCTATGACCAGTCTGGCTTAATATGCATTTGATGCTGGAGTCAAACAAAAAGAAATCGCATTCGAAAAATGGATGTGATTTTCGCATAAGGAATATCGCTCCGTTGTGAAATCGTTCGCTTTAATAACTACAGTATTAAAGTTGATATCAATTTGCTTTTATGTAAATAACCATCATTCACGATAAAATGGCGGAACCCTGAACTCAGGCATTTTCCGAAGTAAGTATACGTTTCATTACATAACTTCACAGCCCAAACATTTGATTAAAAAGTTACGCCGAGAGTTAGTAGGATATGTGTAATTAAAAAAAAAAAAAACTAAGATTGATTTTATACAACTTGCTATTTTAGGGTCCATAGTTCCACGTGCATTGTTCTTTGATGTTTCAGATTCACCCTAGGAGCATATACAACATATCTACCTCCGTTTTATTAATATCATCGGTAACATTTTTATAAAAGACAAAGCATGTACAACATTTATTTATTTTTCCTTAATCATTCCTAATTTTACACAGAACCTGTGAACTGGAAGTCGTACTAGGCGTCCATCACTCGTCAATCCTACCGCAATAAATACCTACAACGCGCAGTATCCCAGGGCTTTTATAGCCTGCCCAGCAACAAGCTTGCACGAGATAGAGTTACGCGATAGAAAGAGAAGCCCGTAGTTACATATTAATGACTTTAAAAAAGGCAGTTTTAAGTGCACTTTATTGTGTTGTAGCAAGAGTGTCTTTGCAGAGTGAACCTGGCCATAAGATCGATTAGTTAATTTATGGTCGTACCTTGTCTTTTTAACTTGTATATTACTTGAGAGCTTCTCGAGTGTGATCTCCCCGGTGACCCTGTCGATGATAAGCACACACTCCTTCGTGTACGGCCTCTGGTTGCCTTTGAATACAGTCTGTGGAACCCCGGCGCCATCTGCCGTAAAAACAATTGTTTTTAATAAAGCTTAGGTTAAGTGGTTACATTTTCATGGGAGTTTAGTGAAGGCAAGTCGGATTCTTTGTTTAAAACCGAATACCCCGTCGTATAGTAAGTATGTAATAATAATATATATTTTCAGTCCATTCGTTTGCCTATAAAATAATAATAATAATTCCAGCCCTTTTTAATGTCCCACTGCTGGGCACGGGCGTGCCCTCAGTGCGAGGGGGATTAGGCCATAGTCCACCACGCTGGCCCAGTGCAGGTTGGCGGACTTCACACATCTTTCGAGGGTTTCTCTCAGACGTGCAGGCTTCCTCACGATGTTTTCCTTCACCGTTTAGCAAGTAATAATCATGGTTGAAAATGAGATTCGCACATGAAATCCCAGAGGTGCGAGCCGGGGTTTGAAGCTACAATCCTCGTTACCGAGGCAAGCGTTCTACCAACTTGACTATCACTGCTTTTGCCTATAACTCACCCAAATGTGGGACCGTGACAGTCACTTGATTATTTGTGCCAACATCCACAGAAGCCATTTTGTTAACATCAACTGACGCCGGTTTGAAGTCATCTGAAAGAATTAGTTTTCATAATGAATTTAACTGATAATAATATTATTCTTCCTAGCCCTTCCCTTTTTTTTTGGGGTTGGGCTTGAGTTACCCTAAGGCTGATATCACACTAGCGATTGTATAGTGTGTGAGTTCCTTGAATGTATAGGCAATTTTATTGGTTTATGAATATGATTTCAAACGAAACAAAGAAGCGGCGCTGATTACCAATCTAGGCATTTTTTTAAATTAAACTATAACTTGGATTTTGAATAATAATCTCTCCAGAAGTTAATAAAATAGGTGTACTCTTAAAAAATCAAGATTGTTCTTGATGCAACTTATAATGGCGGTCCGTTGGTCTGTGAGCATTGTCCTTTAAATAGTTGTTACTGTCATTATATCACCATTAGAAAATTTATTATAAGGTTATACAAAAAAAGTAAAAAATATGTAAGAAATGTAAACAAGTAGGTTATACTGATCATTTTGGTAATATATATTTTTAAGTAAGTATGCTATGAAATAGTCTGATGTTACAAATTATTTACCTACTAACTCAACCAAAAAAAGTCCACCTCTGTGGCTGTACAAGTTATTGTCACTATGGGATATGGTTAGACTCATAACATAGGGTAGGTAGGTAGTTGGTGTACCTATGATGGTAGGTATATCATTACACGATTACTATTGGAATCAAGCTGCAGAGAGAAATCAATGGTTGTCAGCGGAGCCACATACAAAGCTAGTTTGTAATGAAATTGTATAAATATTAGCCCAATGTGTACTTACATTTAATTGTGTGGTACTGGGAGGCCTTGTTGTTGGTGAAACTAGCCCCCAACTTTAGTTCTCTCACATCATTCAGGTTGTGCCTATCTGCCATTATGAACTGCCGATTATGCCATATATGATTATTGCCTAGAAAACAATTACAAAAATTTTATTGAACATATTATTAACCGACTTCTCTTTCTAACACAACTCATACATTCATCCACTGTGAATAACATAAAATATACCAATGCAACCAACATTTTTGTAAAAAAATATGATTATTTTATTAGTTTAAAAAGCAACTGTAATCATTAACTTGATTCAAGACAACTTTTGAAATGGTTCTGAACATTTATTCAAGATAGGTATAGAAGTTTAAAGAATGGTTTCTCTATAATTTAGATCTTAAATCTGTAAATGATGCTCTATTAATAAAAATGAGGCCCTATTTTTGGTTCCTTAAAATAAATAAATGAATAATAACTATGAAAATTATACTTTCTAAGAATGTACTAATTAATTCAATACTATTCTATTTTACTTCTTGACCCCCAACTTATAGAAATACTGGTGGGGTCATGGGTAGTTTGTGGGTTAACCCAGCAGTTGTGGTCATAGTCCACTACCCAGTCAGCAACTCATATTTGGTCTAAAAAGTGTTGCTAAAATCCAGTCCAGATTTTGATATGAAGATATCCTTGATTTTTAAACACTACTTTTATCTTTATTCATCATATTTATAGCTATTGTTATGAAAAATTTATCTACTGTCATAACAGCAATAACATTAATTAATGTGGAAACAATGTTGCTAAGAAAATATTGATAAATGTATTGAGTACACAATTTAATGCAATAATTTATGATATTGGCAAATTTATATGGCTTGATTAGACATAAATAACAAAGATATCAATTAATTAAAACCCTCAAGTGTATCAAAACTATAAATTACATTGTGTGACTAATAAATAGATTTATTTTATATATGCTAACATTTTCACTTATGAGCTTGTACAAATATTGAATCAAAGTGTATACTGACATTATAAATACTTACTTGATGGTAATTTAAAAGTTAATACACAGACAAGGTACCTACTATGCATACGTATCGCTACATTCACTAGCACAGCTGACAATCTAGGTCTAACATTTTTTGGTCACAACACAAATTTGATTGTACAGATTATTAAAATGAACTATTTCACTTCTAGAACGTAACGTACTGCTCAAACATTAAATATATAAACTTATTCATAACAAAAACTACTAAAAGAAAGTTCAAATAGATAAAATATGGCAAACAAATTCTAAAGACCAAAATGATACCCCATACCTTTGATTGATCCTCCACTGGTGTTATATGAAGACCAACTATGTTTCAGGAATAAAGGTCATCGTCAGTACAGTTTTCAGGCGCTCCCGTTGGATAATAATTTCATGGAGGTTTCGATAAAGTAATTAAATAGTCCAATAAAGTAAGATACGGACTATTCCTTCGACCTAGTTCCCATGACGTTTAAAATTAGAGACGGACCACTGTCGTGAATATTAAAACAATCACAATAGTAGAGTAGGAGCTCCATACTAATTCTATTTTGTATTATTATTTTATTACTATAGATTCATTCCAACTTTCAACGTTAGAATCAGGGATAGCAAAATACACTTAAATATTTGTTTGAAAAAAAAATTTATAATTGCTTTGCAAATGGAGTTTAACAAATGTAAATTATTCTGTAACGTAATAATTGTATTAATTATAAAAGCACTTCAAACTCAGACGGATTACCCACTCAAAGGCTATATGGAATAAAATAAAATAAATTCAATTTTATTCCTAAAAAAAAAATACAATTATAAAAAGTATCGACTATGATCAATCTGCCAGTCATCACTATATGACAAGCTCATTTGACAAGTTGATGAACTGTCTGTCTGACATTTTGTTCGTTCGACCATCAGTCAGTCAGTTCATCGTTTGTTTTTATTGCGGTGTTATTTCGTTGCTATAGTTATAGTTATTAATTTACATCAATTATGACAAAAAACTCAATAACTTTAGACGTGGATCCAACAATCATGGAAAATAATATGCGAATCATTAAGGTAGGCCGTGTTTTTTATTTTCAGTATATTAATTGCATACCTTAACTGGCTGGCTAGTCACCTATTGTAATTTCCATTTAGGAAAATCCAGTTGAAGAGGAGTTCAACAAACTTCTAGCTTCAGTTGATCCCGTTCCATCGAAGCTTGTTAAACCAACACCAGGTAAATTATTTTCAGTAATATTTTAATCTTTTGTTTTTTTATAACGAAAACATGCTGATTTCATTATTTTAATTTTTTCAGGTTTCTGTGTCAAAACATTCACAAAACCCGACAACAAGAAAGTTTTTGTTAACATATGCCAAACAGACGCCATTCCGTGTCCAAGAGACATAACAAATGATGAGTTGATGCAAATACTTAGCTCTGAAGATCCATCAAGTTACCGAGTTCCAATGAGCATTGGCGAGGGGAGAACAGAACAAGACAAGTCCGGAGCTCCTGCTACAGTTTACGACGTCGCCATCAACCCAGAATTCTTTAAGAAAATAGAAAAAGATGATTTATTCCAAACATTCTTTCTTACTGTGGTCTTCGAAGGCTTGCAGGACAAGTATCAATTTGAGATAGATATGTTAAAATACACTATATTGAAAAATAGGAAGTCTTTTGGGACACTGCAGTCTCATAGGATCCAGATTAGGGATATAAAGACCTGTGAGAGTAAAGTTAAGGCACCCTTGATTGAAGAACTGGATGAAAAGCCTGCTGTCCAAGTGTCTCAAAATATTACTCAGACTAAAAAGAAGGAAATAGTGTACAGATTGAGACGTGAGCCTCCTACTGGAGAGATTGACTACTTATTGGTGGAGTTTAAAATACCGTCATCTGTGAGTATAAGATATAGATTATAGACAAAATGTATAGAACTATCAGAAACTTTTAATCATGGAATATATAAATACACAGTATATCAAATGTACATAGATATTACATTGTAAACTAGTATGTAAGCTTTTACAACACTATGACCTGGAAATTAAAAAAATTAACTGAGTCATTATTATATGCTGTACTAAAAAGTTATGCTCACAAATACAACACAACAGATTTTCTGTACACTGTAATTGCTTGTATCTGTCCTATGTCCCGCAGAGGACCTATTCCAGCTTATGGATGGATGGCATGAAGGTATAATGTGGCCATCTCATTTTATTAACTTGTCCACAGGTGGAGTTACGAGACTTGAATCTAGAAGTAGGTGAAGACCGGCTGGTACTGGATTCCAAGGGTGTTTATGACCCAGTGGACTTCTTCCTACCTTGCAGTGTCGACCAGGATGTTATTGATGCACAGTTGAATAGAAATAATGATGTATGTTATTCACATTTTTTATTAGTATAACATC
This sequence comes from Pheosia tremula, assembly GCA_905333125.1. NCBI lineage: Eukaryota > Metazoa > Arthropoda > Insecta > Lepidoptera > Notodontidae > Pheosia > Pheosia tremula. The sequence goes on along the minus strand of HG995404.1, from coordinate 2,429,856 downwards.
AATAGATCTTCACATCCTGTTTTCTCAATTATCTACAGGTTTGATTTCAACTGCACTTGGTAAAAAGTCATAAAAAAAACAATTGGTTTATTACCTGACTAATTATGCAGTAACACATAAAATAACGAAATGTACATACAATATATAGTGAGTCTAAAAATTTACTTGATGTTTCAGATGCTGTTGGTGAAGATGCCTGTAATTCATTAGATACCTACAATAATATAATGTTAAGGATTCCATAATAAAAGAAAGTCAAGACTGTCAGTATTGCATTTATTTTATTAATTTTCAGTACAAGCTAGTTACTTATTATAAAATGAATAATCAAGCCTAGGGAAGATTTTTTATCTTTTTTAGATATTTAGTTAACATATACTAAATACTAATTAACCTTTCGTATGCCGGATCGCAGATTTGCGCGCCAATTTTGAAAGCTTTAAATGCCGGAGCGTAAATCTGCGCGATGATAACTGCACTCAAAAAATCGCCTAATTTTGTTAAAATAAAGCCCTTAATCGCCTGAAAGTGTTGAAAAGAGTTAGTGAACGAATAAAACCATTCGAAACAGCCGTTAAAAACTTTCATTCCTAAGTGACAATGTCAAATAAAATTGAACGAAAATTCAACTTGTTCGTACCTTTGCCGCGTAATTAGCTTGGTGTTTTTGTTGTGATATTTGGTGAATAAAAGGAGAAGACGTGAGTATATCTTTGTTTTTCGATAATTTGATAAGTGTTTGATGATATTGCAATATAAATAGCCTACGGTAGGAAGATTACGAGATGTTTGATGAGTTTACAAAAGTTGGTTACAAGCAGCATGATGGACACATAGTTTTCAACTTAGATTTTTCTAATTGTTAAATTTTTTCACATGTATATTGCATAAGTTATGTGGATGTACATTTTCCGCGTAATTGTAATGAGTAATTTTCAGTAAAATTATATTTTCTCATTCATGATAAGAGTTACAGTACATACGATGTGTGTACAGCATGTTCAAGTTTAAATTGAGGTACTAGGAACCGGAACGCATATCTACGCGTTCATATTTCGGCGGATGATCTAAATGTTTTTTTTTTGATAATGTGTTAAATATAATTTAGAATCAGCCGATTTTGATTTTGTACCAATTGAGTGTAAATAAATACACTTACATTGAACTCATTGTCAAAAAATCGTTTAGACCAATTGAGCCGGGAAACCGTTGATTAATATTTAGTAGCCGACTTACGATCAGAATTATGAAAGAATAGTAAAGATTTGTTGATTTGTACAGTTTATTTTAATACGGCGGCGAAAACAAAAAGAAATGGTTGGACTCAAATGAATAGTATGTACGTTGGTACATTAATGAGACGAAAGGAAATGATTGGTGTTTATTTATTACTTATTCTCTCTTTTTTTTAGTTACTGAGCAAACAAGTCAGACATAAGAAAAAAAAATATAGCTTACCCTCAAATATTGTACCCTCTAATATGGTACTGTTAATAGACATAGATGATTATTTGCATCAAGAGGACTACCGCTTATTTATAAATGATTATGTTTGGCCATGGGAAGTTACTCATTTTATAAAGCGGGTTAGGTGCTTCATGTGTAATATGCCAACCCGAACAGAGGCTCCTCCTCATTTTATTATTTTAACTAATGCCGTCGCAATGGAATTATTGCTAAGCACTGAAAACTTTTGGTGTCAAAATTGCAAATATGCGATATATGAACATTACCTACCAGATGAATGTGAATTCTGTGCTTTGTAAAAATATTAAATAAAAAAAATTGCATACCACTAGTTCTTTTGAGTTTTTACCTAGAACAGCTTTATTGATGATTTTGATTTTTATAAAAAAAAAAAAAAAAAACGATGTATGTTTTTTTTTTGTAGTTTAGTTCATTATGTATTTCAATATGCGGTTTTTTTTACCTAAATATCCTCATTATTCCAGATGGATTGCGACGAAAATGTATCTGGCACACAAACTCCATTACATCGACAAATAGTAACTGCATTGGTGGTCGAGAGAACTCCTAGCGGAACATTGCGCGTTACAACCAATGATCAAGTCCTTTTACAACAAACTTCATCGGGTAGCTTGCAGCCTTTGCGACTTGAGCAGTTCGATTTTACAGACCACGAAGATCACGAAGAAATTGCTAATCCTACCTCGTCTGTTGACGAACAACTAGGCATGGGTATCTTACCACCTTCTCTTGCAGCGACATTGGAAGTCGATACAGGAAGCGATATCGATGATGAAGAAGATTACACGGAAGAGACAATCCGGCAAATTTTAGAGGCCAGTAACGAAGATGAAGGGGTTGAAGAAGAAATTCCTCCATCCCAATTAAATGACTTCGTATGGTATGACAATTTTGAAAACTTCACTGGAGAAGAGGAGATTTATAGAGAACTACCAGGACCTAACATAACTTTCAAAGACCCTTTAGAAATATTTCGCACTATTTGGGACCGTGGCATCATGGAGAAGATTGTTATGGAAACGAATGAATATGCATGGCAAGCGATCATGCGTCAAGCCGAAAACGTTAATAATGTGCCTCTTCATTCCCGCATATGTGATTGGGTCGATGTAACTGTAGAAGAAATGTATAAGTTTTTTTCTATATTAATTTATATGGGGCTGTGTTACAGGAGTAGAATCGACGAATATTGGACAACGGGTGTTTTAGGAATGCATGAATTTCGAAAAATTATGAGTAGAAATCGTTTTCTTTTGATTTTGAACGTTTTACATTTTGTAAATGATTATGATAACAATGGGGCCCTTCGGGTACATAGACGTAAAACTGCTAAAATTGATCCAATTCTAGCTCATTGCAACCAGAAATTTCAGGAAATTTATACTGCTAGAAGATATTTAAGCTTGGACGAATCTCTTCTTCTGTGGAAAGGCCGGCTCAGCTGGATACAATGTATCCGATCTAAGGCTGCTAGGTTTGGAATTAAAACCTATGAATTGTGTGAAGCTGAGACGGGATATATACTTAAATTGAGTATATATTCCGGCAAAAGCACCTCTTCTGAACCAGTTCATGGTTTTACAGGGGCAACTTCAAAAATCGTGTTGACTCTAATGGATGAATACTTAGATAAAGGCCACTGCCTTGTTATGGATAATTTTTATAACAGTGTAGGGTTAACGCGATTTTTGAAGAATCACCACACTGATGTATTAGGCTCGCTTAATCGTAGGAGAGTCGATAGCCCTTCCGACATCAGGAACCTTAACGACAGGCGCTTGCAGAGGGGTACTATAGTTGCGCGTCACTCTAGAGATATTAGTGTATTATCGTGGAAAGATGTAAAACTGGTAACTATAATTTCTACTTTCCATAATGCCGACACATCAGAAGGACAGCGAGCTGGACAACGGTGCCTAAAACCGCTAGCAGTCCACGCCTACAATAAGTACATGGGCGGCGTGGACATGAAAGACCAAAAGCTGTCCATGTACTTATTGGAGAGAAAACGTGCTTTGAAATGGTATATAAAAGTATTCAGGAGGTTGCTCAATAACAGTATCCTGAATTCTTTTATAATCCATTGCGAAAACAGCAGAAACCAGCGGAAACTAACTCACAGGCAATTCCGCTATGCACTAGCCGAAAAACTCTCACAGCAGCACCTAACAATACAACGCATAAGACCCGCTCGTGCTGTTCAACAAGACGAAGCTAGATTTGACCATGTAGACCATTTTCCAGACCGTTTAGAAAATACCGATCGTACTCTTAATACCAAAGTGCGATATAGACGCGGTCGCTGTGTGCAATGTCTTACAATGAAGAAACGAACTGAAAGTAATGTTATTTGCGGAAAATGCCATGTATTTCTGTGCATAGGTCCATGTTGGGTTCAATATCATACCATCTAATCATATTCACTAAAATGATAACCTTGAAAATTATTATTTTTATGTCATACCTACACTTGAAGCAATTTTATAACAAATTATTGACTATGTTTATATTACATCTTTAGATATTATCTATTGATACTTGTCCCTAAAATACTTCAATGTTTACTACTACAAATGATTTTAGAAACATCCTGTAAGTGCAGAACCGGAACGTAGATCTACGCTCAAGTTGGTCAACCGGAACGTAGATCTACGCTCCCTACTGTAACCTAGATAAAGATTTTGAAACTCGTTATTTTATTATTATTATATAAATTAATACCATTTAATTTTCGTCTATAGTAAATAATGTATCCTATACTGTAATTTAAAATGAATGAAAACTTGAAACTTGTAAAAATGGCTTTTTATTTTCTAAGTTTCTTCCAAAAAACATATTATTCAAGAACCTTGAAAGAAAAGCATCGGTACACAAAAATAGAATCGCAATAAAAATGTGAAATATCTACTAAAATTAAGTATATGCATCTATTTATCTAATATATTGAAATGAATCACGTAAGTATTTATTTTATCAACAAAACTATATTATGAAAAAACACAGACGCACCGCGTTCGCGCGCTTAAATGACGCGGCAGTTAGGACATTTCTATTGCGGAGCGTGTCGGCATACGAAAGGTTAATAGTCAATCCAACTGAAGTGTTATGTAGTCGAGATTCAGAGTCGTAAGATTAAAAAAACTATGATTAATAGTAAGTATGTTTGTGCTTTTCATATAACCATATATTAATCGGCATAACATCTAATAATATCACAAATTTCACTTACGTGCGAAGAAATGAGATTGCCCAACAAAATAATTACATCTTAGAACATACTACTACTATGCTGCTTTCGAAGTTTTGAGACGTGAAACAACTGTTGAGTTTATCTGACGAATAAGTTACATATAGTTTATCCAGAACTTTATTTGGACACTGAAACAGATCCTTAGTATTATAAAATTGATAGACACTGGCTCCTTCCCATCTCAGGGAGTCAGTGTCAGTCAAAAAGTCTAAAAAATCATCATGATTGTACAGCGAGAAAATGCAGCCATTAGTTCAGCTTTTTGTTAATATAATAGAGCATTAAATGGTAACAATTATATAATCCAAGGATTTGCCTATAGGTTCTGTTAACTAGATAACTTAAAATATACTATGTATCCTAGAATCACTGCCATTCTATGCACCCAGCATTGAGGCGCAAAAAATTAAAAAAAAAAACTTAAATGCCAAGATTGTGATTTGAGTAGGCCTCAGATATTGTTACCTATAATTGAAATATCTACTAAAACTCATCGTGTTTTATATCAAAAGTTTTTCTCGGTGAATCGAAGCCGGCTAGGCTAGCATCATACTTTATGAGATGTGGTCTTATTTCCTGCATCATGGCCGCGTGGTCCGCGACTTGTATGTTCACGACGGTGCTAAATCTTTGGTTAATGTTTCTGTTGAGGTAGAGTTTGAGTGAAGGGTAGCTCATGACTTGTTCGTGCTGGCACAGGCTGCGCTCGGTCGCGCAATTTACTTTGCCGAGTTGTACAGCGTTATGGAGAAGCTGAAAATGATATAGGTAACTATACATATATGGTGTAATAATAATTGTGTTAAATATTTTACGAGGTACGTCGGGAGGTTATAAAGATGATATTCCCATAAAAATCAATCATATAATTTGTTTAATAACACATTAGTAAGAAGTGTAACATACCGGTGAAACGATATTGCCTCGATATCTTCAAGGATGATTTTTGTTTTGATAAAACGTGATTGATATAACCTTGTTACTCTTTAAAATATTTTACATGTTATTTGTTACACCTCACATTATTATGATTGTAATCTCGATAGGGTAGACAAAGTTCTCCTGTGGTGCAATCGCACATCGCCTTCGGCTGTTGTTCCCAATGTAATAGGGGCGAGGGCACAATCCTTCAATGCAGCTACGGGGAAGTCCACCACAGGCTCGGGTTAACGAAATTCATATGGCTTTCGGATTCTTGCAGCATCCATCACGATGTGTGCCTACACCATCCAGCAAGTGATGATCATTATTGAAAATGTGACATCTGAAAGCCGGCTGTTGACAGAGCGAGCATTCAACCTACTTCGCTATTACTAAATACTACGACCAAAGTATGTAACTATAATATGCGTGATTTTTTTTTCGGAACTCTTTAAGGTATCTTACTACTTACAATGCCGGTTATAGCGAAGTCTGCGTACATTTCATGGCATCTGTAACACCTCGGCGAATGGAAGTATACCAGCCAAGGTTTCTTGCCACTGAAATATTGGTGAGGTTAAAAACTATTGGAAAGGTTTGTAAAGTTTTTAATATTATTTATACTGGACTAGCTGTTGCCCGCGACTTCGTCCGGTGGTATTTAACAAAGACAACCGTTGACAACAGCCTACTCGCCCATTCTGAGCCCGCGGGGCGCATTGCAGGTTGTTGCTATCAAACTTAATCAGGCGCTGCGCTGCAACATTGGTTCTTTCTATAATAAAAGTAGCCTAAGTTACTCCTTGTTACATCAGCTATCTGCCAGTGAAAGTCCCGTCAAAATCAGTCCAGCCATTTCAGAGATTAGCCGGAACAAACAGACAGACGGACAGACAGATAGACAGACAAAAATTGTAAAAAAAATTGTTTCGGTATTGGTAACGTGTATACATCCAAATGCACTTAGTAAAAAGCGGTTATTTTAATATTACAAACAGACACTCCAATTTTATTAATATGTATAGATTTCAACACATAAATTCAGTCCATAAAGTGTATATGTCAAGGTACAGATTAAATATTCATTCTTACAAACATATTTCACTTCGCAAAGATATTAAAGTAAATAGCTACCATCAGCTCGCTCTTAAAAACAGAATCTTGCAGGATTCTCTAATTGTTACTGGAATCCCATTATTAGTGATACTTATATCGGTTTCCGCTATACCAGGGGTTCCCAAACTTATTTTGTCTACTGACCACTTTGAAAATGAATTACTTTTTAGCGCCCCCATTTCTTCACCTACTTAAAAACCACTATACTTCAAATTCAATAAATTATTGTAAGCCTCTACACAACGCCCCCATTTTTTTTCTGGGTCTCTCACCGCCCCCTTTAGGCCTGCAGCGCCCACAAGGGGGCGTTTTCGCCCACTTTGGGAAAGGCTGCGCTATACGAACAGATTCTTAATGTATTTTAATATATATTGTAACTGGAATCCGATAAATTAATAATTACCTGGTTGGGTTCAACTCCTCGGCTATGACGGTCTTCGAGAATGAGTGCCAGTTGAGCTTGGTGACCGAGTCGTCGATGTACTCAAGCGCCCATTCCAACATGAACGGCGCTTCCGACAACTGTTGTAAACTTACACTGCGAAAAAAGTGTTTCAATTCTTTAAAAAATTTCAAACAGTAAAAGGTAGTGTAAATGTTCCGTAAAGTATCCACATCTTTACTGATACAGATAGGGGATTCATTTCATTATAATTTTCATCACGTTTAATTATGACAATTATCAAGAAATACTCGACACCGACTTGACAAAGCTCTGGCTCTCTTTTCTAGCCGATTAGGTTTAAAGACTTTATTTCTCATAAAAACTTACAGTTCCCTTAAAATGAGATACAAAGGTTGGTTACAATTGTAGTTACATTACACTGTAGCGACCACTTCAACCGCACCACAAGCTACGCAGATGGCACTACAGACGCATTCAGAACAATAGACAAGTGACGTCACAATCCTGAATCGCGCTATCAAAGCTTTCGGAGCAAGTAACATATATACAAGATCCCGACAATAACCGTCGGGGCATAGCGGCCGCCCCGCCAGGCACACCACCCGCCTGGTTGGAAGATCTTCCCTTTTCCGCTAAAACACTATTTCTGCTATGGATTGCCGAGTAAATAAAGAAGTATTATGTAAACACACCTGTAATGTCTTCCGGAGGCGATGGGGTAGAGGCGCGCGGTGGGCGCCCGGATGTTGGCGCAGAAGCCGGCCGCGTGGCCCGCGCAGTTCAACACGCCCACGCGCACGAAGGCGAGCCGCCGCAGCTGTGACGACACACATTTAATTTAATTTGGCGTCTTCGATGCCTGGCTTATGCTGAGCTGGACACCTGTTTGGCGCAGCCATGAGACACACATGACCCACTATATCTGACACACTATTATTTAAATACAATAAGCTGTTAATAGTTATAAGTTTCTCTATGTAATCTCGTGTCTTGTGTTGTTGCCAAATAAATGTTTTTTCTTTCTTTCTTCTTCTTTCTATTTACATATACAATCTTCTTCTTTCTTTACGAAATGAGATGCCATGAAATAAAATGGATATGAATATGGCCTCACCCACAACTTAGTGGGCATTTTGCCAATGGCAAGCAATTAATAGCAATAACACCTTCAATAAATTCACATCTATACATATAAATGAAATTGGAGTGTCTGTTTGTAATATTAAAATAACCGCTTTTTACTAAGTGCATTTGGATGTATACACGTTACATATACCGAAACAACATTTTTTACAATTTTTGTCTGTCTGTCTGTCTGTTTGTTCCGGCTAATCTCTGAAATGGCTGGACCGATTTTGACGGGACTTTCACTGGCAGATAGCTGCTATAACAAGGAGTAACTTAGACTACTTTTATTTTAGAAAAAAACAAAGGATCTCACGAAAAAAAAAAAACAATGTTGCAGCGCAGCGCCTGATTAAGTTTGATAGCAACAACCTGCAATGCGTCCCGCGGGCTCAGAATGGGCGAGTAGGCTGTTGTCAACGGTTGTCTTTGTTGAATACCACGCGGACGAAGTCGCGGGCAACAGCTAGTTATAAATAAAATAATGGATGTGACATGATGATATGAAAATGGCGTGACCTTCAACATATACTATTGGGGCCGGCGATGATGGCATACTCTGACAAGTGACAATTGCAATGCCATTCTCATTCGATCAGAAGTCGGTTTTAATACGACTCGTAATGGAATGCCAATGGTATTCTAAAAGTCACTTGACAATATCAGTATGGAAAATCTGTCAAGATACAATTTCAATGCAATTTCCATTCGATTAGAGTTAACTATACTCATTCGAGTTAAGCTGAACTGATAACTGTCCGATATGTCCAATTGACTTAGAACTTAACAGCAAGTCGTTGGTTTTACATTTGAGGAGAATGACAAAACATCCGATTGCTTGAGCCTGGCTAGTGAGCTGTCTATGACAAGTTTCTTTTGAATGTATTCAACATACTTAGATATACTTTTTAATCGCTGGTTAACAGGTATAATAGACAGGTATCTGTAAATTACAAATTCCAACTGATACTGATTCAAGTTCCCGCTTTAAATTAACAATCAGATGACAGTTCCAAAATTGTCGATCTGGGAAAAAGGGTGTACCCGTCTCGGGAAGATTTGGAGTCCGAATCCAATATGGAATGATTAGTTTAATTAACCCTGTTTTAAGAATAATGTAGTAACCTTCTAGGAAGCAGTGATAGCCAAGTTGGTAGAACGCTTGCCTCGGTAACGAGGATTGCAGGTTCAAACCCCGGCTCGCACCTCTGGGATTTTTCCTGTGCGTATCTCAATTTCAGCTATGATTATCACTTGCTAAACGGTGAACGAAACCCCTCGAAAGATGTGTGAAGTCCGCAAATCCGCACTGGGCCAGCGTGGTGGACTATGGCCTTATCCCCCCTCGCATTGAGGGGAGGCCCGTGGCCAGCAGTGGGACATTAAAAAAAGGGCTGGAATTGTTATGTTACCTTCTTGGCAACGATCATCCACTCGTGCGCAAGTTGGTCGCAGGCGGCGCCGCACTGCGCCGGCAGGAAGGCCACCAGCCACGCGTGTTCACGGCTGGACGCGTCCAGTATGTCCAGCACTTGCTGCTCGCTCAGATCCATATCTGGGGGCATTGTGGGAATAAACATTATTTATAGGGAGTACAAATGCTTGCCTGTACTTAGCATTTTAAAAAAATAAACATACTATTGGAACGTAGTTCCTTATCGCGCGTAGCGAAAGGGGGCTAGACGGAAAAAATTCAGACGAAAAGTTGCAACGAGCTTTTGTAAGCCGTGCGGCGTGCGCATGTTTTTCTGTCTGTCTCTCTCTCTCTCTCTCTCTCTCTTATAGAAAGCAAGCCAGATATTTTCGCTTCGGCTTTCTATTTCGCATTGAACAGTGTGGTGTCGCGACGATTATTTTTGTTGAGTGTATACAGGTTTTTTGTACATAATAAATAATAAAGAAACTTCGTTCCATCCGGGTGTCCCTTGACACCCCTCTAGTTTTTTTAGAAATATAGACTGAAAACACTTAACTCGAGAGAGAAAACCCAGCTCTAGTGTGCGTAGAGGTTATTATTTTAATCATAGTAAAATAGTATTTTAGAACATTGCTTAGCCAGACGAACACACCAGCTATACGTTCCCACAGACCGTATAGTTGGTGTGTTCGTCTGGCTATATGTATATTATAATAAATTATATTATATAGTAGATGTTACCCGCGACTTCGTACGCGTGGTATTTAACAAAAAGTTTTTCTAAAATAAAAGTAGACGGACAAAAATTGAAAAAAAATAAATGTTTTGGTATATGTACCGTGTATACATTCAAATGCACTTAGTAAAAAGCGGTTATTTTAATATTACAAACAGACACTCCAATTTTATTTATTTGTATAGATATTTTAGCGGAAAAGGGAAGATCTTCCAGCCAGGCGGGTGGTATGCCTGGCGGGGCGGCCGCTATGCCCCGACGGTTATTGTCGGGATCTTGTATATATGTTACTTGCTGCGAAAACTCTTATAGCGCGATTCAGGACAGTGACGTCAATTGTCTATTGTTCTGAATGCGTCTGCAGTGCCATCTGCGCAGCTTGTGGTGCGGTTGAAGTGGTCGCTACAGTATCATCTCACCGGCGCTGTGTTGCAGCAGCTGCACGAACTCGACTAACTTATGCTCGTAGTCTTGTGCGCTGTAGTGGTGGCGCCGCGCGCCCAGCTGCACCAGCACCGCGGGCCGGCCGCCCGCCACGCGCCGGCAGGACTGCTCCGTGGATAATGTGCACGACATTATGCCGAACTACATACATACAAGCACAGATAAAATATATAACGCAACAATAATCAGGTCCGTCGGGTTAAAGGGAGCGTTCAAGTATTACGTAACGAATTTGGGGGGGGGGGGGGGGGGGGGTTTGAACTGCGAGTTACGTAACATTTTTTAACCCTTCAGAACGGTCGCGTAGATTTTTTTTCTAAAAATTCAATCCCAACATATTAGCGACATTCCAGTACTTTACCCCACATAATTGTGACTTTCAGATAAAAATTGTCATTTGGTGGTGATTACGTAACGTTTTACTAGGGGGGTCAAAAATCTCCAAAAATTGCGTTACGTAATACTTTAACGCTCCCTAAAATATAAGGATCACTTATTATTAAAATAAATCGAATTAATAAGAATTTTAATATCGTTCTTTCAAACGTTGGCGAGTTGGTTTGTGAATACCCACGAAGTTTGCTGTGGCATTGCAACGCACGCCGCGCTACTCACCAGTTTTTAGTCACAATAAAATAGGATTGGTCCCTAAAAACTATAATTGCAAATATTACTGACTGTGAATCATTTTTAGACATAACTCTAAAATTTGCCATAACATCATAACTCTAAAAATACAGATATTTCTGTACAAACGGCTCAAAGTAAAGGCAGCGCGTGTGAACAAGGGAGACAGAGCACAATCGCACTTTTGAACCATCAAACTTTAAATAGCGAAAAATTACGTTTGGAAAAATATTTTGTGTAACATTATGTCAGAAAGAAGATTATTGCATATGATTTTTATAACACATACACTAAATACAACAGTGATTTTTTGATGTAATTACATGGAAACCTTTTGGTATTTTGTAATAATTTGTCTGACACACTTACACTGACATCTTCAGTATCGATAAAGTGTTCGCTGGCGCGGGCGAAGGGCTCCACGATGTGCGCCCACTGCGAGTCGTGGGGAGCCACCAGCAGCACCCAAACACCCACATCTGCAGTGAGCGAGAACTAGTAGATAAATCATTTGTTGATGTGTAACATGTTTCATAATATATGATATTAGACAAATAAAGGTTCTAGAATGGTTACAAGGAGCCGGAAAACTTAGAGTAGGATGCCTGACCCCCCCACAAGGTGGACCGATGACATCACACCAATCACGTTGAGATAAATTTATTTTACACATTTATCAATAGATACTAAAATAATTTAATATAAAAAAAAATGCGTATAATCATAATAAGATCCACGGGAGATTTCAACTCCGGGGGTTCAGAATCATGAGATGAAAAGCAGAATCATGAGCCGAGAACTGGTAACCATAATAAAGTGGACAGCGTTCTCTTACAACTGACGAAAGAGATAGTGAGTGGGAGAGTATGTGTGTGAGAGAGAGAGAGAGAGAGAGATATAGAGCGATTCGCTTGCACCGATCAGACCAGTCTGCGGGCTTTGAGTTGTGAAATAGTTGAAATAGACCCTCCACTAACCTCCGTCAAGTATCCTATTGAGATCGGACGCCGACAGTGTGTGCAGCCTCGTGGCCGAGCTGGCCGTGGCTATGAAGTCCCGCGCGTGCGCGTGCGGGTGCGCGCGCTGGTAGGCGCCGCCGCGCTTCAGCACGCCCCACGCCGGCGCCGCCGCCGCGCCCACGTGCAGCGACGCGCACAGCTCGCCCCAGCGATCACACTCAATCTCACCTGACCACAACAATGACAAAAATATGTCAGAAAAACACACAATGGAGCTAGGCCAGGGGTCGGCGACCTGCGGCCGCCGTGGGGGGTCTTGGGGGGGGGGGGGGGTTTGGTGTCGAGTCACCTTCGTCCGTTGGAGAATTAAATACCCTCGAGATACCTTACACGTGACCCCGGGTGGTGCCAACTAGGGGACAACTCTACTGGTGGTAGGCTTCAGCCGTGGTTAGTCACCACCCACTGAACAAAGCCATGTCGCCAAGCGGCCTAGCCGTGTTCCAGCATGATGTTCGGTGTTGCCATTTATGGATGGCGGGTCAGATCAGTTGCGCTGCATGTGCGTAGTGAATGTAGCGTCTCGATCTACTGCCGCCTTCCTACCTAGGCAAGTATGCTCCATCGTAGATCTCATCATCACTTACCATCAGGTGAGATCGATATCAAATACATGCCTATAATGTAATAAAAAAAAGGCTCTTTGGATGTGAAGCTGCTGCTTTTTAGTTCTATACGCAAATATTATTTATTTTATAAAAAAAAACATTGAAAAATTTTTTGAATCGATTAACGAGGATAAGGCACCATTTCTATCTCTCAGCCACTTGTACTCGCTTCTGTTTATTTGGCTACTTTTTGTCAATTAATGTGCTTACCAACTAACAAAACTTCATTTTTATTTATATAGATTAATGATCATTTGTAATACCAGTATATAAATGCTCACCAAAGTGCATATGCGGGAACGCGATCCTCATCTGATGCAATAGTAGTCTGTCGACACCATTAGACGAAAAATACAAAACCCACGGTGTGCGCGCGCCGCTGCGCAACTTATTTCTTATTTCCTACAATCATGTCAATCACCTTTTATTACACTGCTTTGTATCTTAGATGAATATATCTATATGTTAAAAACTTACCCCCGAATTTATAGTCGAGCTATAACTTTTTCAAACGTCATATAATACTGCGCAAAACAAAACTGTTGTGTGCAGTACAATATGGCATTTGATAAAGTTATAGAACGTTTATAAATTTGGGGGTTAATATAATTCTGCCGTGCAACCGCTAAACCACCGATTTAGGCTTTTCCTCGGAACCGTGATCAGTGTAACTCTTATGTCTCTACGACTTTTAGAAATTGCTTAAATTTAATGTCATAAGGGGCAATCAATAATTGTGTACGGTGCAGCCGTACATTGCACCAAATCAGCACTTTCCGTGGCACGAGCGACTTACTTTGCGATGCACTTGAGTTCGCGATCGGCTAGCAAGTAAACCGCGCGTGCTCACTCACCATCATTTCCCATTTAGAATAACAAATATTTAGCCCAATAAACTTTTACTTAAACGTTCAGTGTTTCCTTCAGTAAACACCCCTAGCAAGGAAAAGGTGTACGGGACAAGCAAGGGACCGTACAAATTGTAACTTTTGATATAAAATTTGTTTGGTCAAAATGTTGTGTAATGTAAGACCTTTACTGCAAACAATATAATTTAAATATAAAATGCAGTAAAAGGTCTTATTACGGCGTTTTATGGCCAAATTTGAACGGGTGCCTAAAATGCAGTAAGAACAAAAAATTCCACACTTTGATTTTATTTGAAGTTCTATAGGTTCTTGCATTTTTTTCAAGTCCACGTTTTCTCACAGCTTAGGGCGGTTTAGCGTTTACATGGACGGATTATCATCACTGATAGTTGCACGAAATTAATCTACATTAGCGATATAATCATAAAACCCGGTTTAACGGTACAAGTCTAGTAATATAATGATATTACTGCATTCATTTAGTAAGATGATTGTCGACTGATAGCAATGAGAGAGGTGTGCGGGTTGCAGAAGAGCCAGAACATTCGGGTCCAAATTCAGGGAAGCATGACTTGGCTGATTTAGGTTGGAAGCTAATGACATGAAATCTCCTACATACCTTCAATGTCTCAGGTTCAATAAGATCAATCCTGGGCAGTGCGTCGACAATTTCCTTCAGTATTTCCTTCTCGTCTGTTGCCTCAATCTCTTTGGCGATCTTGTTGTATTTGAACACTACCGTAGTGTAGTCATCGCTCGCTAGCTTGCTGCGGAGATCATCATCATCTACTATCGCGACTGTTGCTATACCTTTCTGTAAAATATAATAACAATATTAATATCGGCAAACGAATACACCAACTATACGGGCGAAAACTTAAAATGGCTTGGAGGCAACTTCAGTATATATATAATCTATACAAATACATAAAATTGGAGTGTCTGTTTGTAATATTAAAATAACCGCTTTTTACTAAGTGCATTTGGATGTATACACGGTACCTATACCAAAACAACATTTTTTTAAATTTTTGTCCGTCTGTCTGTCTGTTTGTTCCAGCTAATCTCTGAAATGGCTGGACCGATTTTGACGGGACTCTCACTAGTAGATAGCTAATGTAACAAGGAGTAACTTAGGCTACTTTTATTTTAGAAAAAAATAGGATCTCACGAAAAAAATTAAACCAATGTTGCAGTGCTACGCCTGATTAAGTTTGATAGCAACAACCTGCAATGCCTGTGCAAATGCTCAAAACGCGCGAGCGGGCTGTTGCCAACGGTTGTGTCTTTGTTAAATACCACGCGAACGAAGTCGCGGATAACAGCAAGTTATAAATAAAATAATGGATGTGACATGATGATATAAAAATGGTGTGTCTTCCTTGGGAGAGTTTGGTTGTGCTCATTCCCTGTCGCACACATACTGACTTATAGCTGTGACGGCAAAGCCCTGCAGTTTTGTACTGATTTATGGTCTGAATCTTTTTGGGTTATTTATTTTTAACTATTTATAATTGTAAAATATTTATATATTCACCAAATGATATGAAATCCTTGTTAGAGTGCCCCTATCTATCCTGTTGGAGCCCAGGACATACGCAAACGGTTGCTCTATGCTTCTGAGCCGGGTCACAATGGGCATGTAGATCTCGCTCTTTAGGTACATCATCAGGAACTCATCGAGAGCCTCCAGTGTTCGCTCACCACGGTAGTACACGTAGTTGCCTTGTTTGCCCTTAAATAATAGACCATATCCATTAGTTGTAGAAATATATGTATGTTATCTATACAAATAAATAAAATTGGAGTGTCTGTTTGTAATATTAAAATAACCGCTTGTTACTAAGTGCATTTGAATGTATACACGGTACATATACCAAAACAACAATATTACAAAAAAAAATCTGTCTGATTGTTCCGGCTAATCTCTTAAATGGCTGGACCGACCACGCGGACTAATTCGCGGGTAACAGCTAGTGTATTATAATTTGTGTAGGCTTGCATGGTAGCAATAAGGGTCGCGCTACGAATCAATCCTATCCTAGACTGTTTGTTTGTCTATGCGCAGAATAAAAACTTAATACTTACGTTGGGATAGAAAAGTAATGATGGGTAGCTGCCTATCCTCATATTGTTGTAACAAAATGAATTGTGATATTTGCAATTGACAGCACCAACTTTTACCTGGAATAAAATAAAGTAAAACATTAGACATTCTTCCATTATAAAACCGTGTCGAAGCATGGTCTACTGGGTTATTTAAACATCTCCGAATCCATAACAAGTGTTTTTTGATTTTATGTCTGTTGTCTTTATTTGGGCATTATCGAAATACTATTGTACTAATTTTCTAATGTATTTATAGCTTATGGTTATGGTAATAGTAATTACAATTTATCTAAACTTTTAAATTCTATGAAATCAGTAGTAAGTAGGTATTTACTTACAATCCCCTTATACATTTCAGCCAATTTCTTCCAATGATCTGCAATATTTTGACATGGCGGACAAAACGGCGAATAGAAATTTATGAAATGGAACCCATCCTTTAAGTAATTGTCTGAAATAAATTAAAATCTGTTAGACAAAAATAAATAAATATAATAGAGAATAATGTTAGGTAAGTAATTACCGAATTGGAAGGTTATTCTATTTTGTGTTTATTCTGCATATTGAGATTAGTAACACTTGAATTGAAATTTGAATGTGTATTGATATTTAAAGGATTTGCTGCAACTTATTTGGGGAGTTAAGAAAAGTAACTATGGCGGAACCTACGCTGAGGATCAGCTCAGTGGCTGATAGTGGGTCAATGTTTATACTTACAAAAGTTGCTACCAGAGAGTGTATCCACAAATGGGTCATCATGGTACAGTCCGTTATAGAATATGTTGTCATACTCAGCTTGGGAATGATAGTCATACTTCCTTGAGTATGTGTGTGATCCATAGAGATCGTACTTGTGCCTCTTATCGGGATCCTTTAGGGTCTCATACGCTTCTGTTATTTTTAAAAACTTCTCCTGTTTTTCTTCATTCTATAAATAACAAAAACGATGCTTAGGCCAACAAAAAAGCATTAAGCTAACCCCCATTTTTACAGAAGTTTTTATCTATTTCTTCTTCTTTCTTTACGAAATGAAATGCAATGAAATAAATTGGATATGAATATGGCCTCACCCGCAACTTAGCGGGTATTTTGCCAGTGTCAAGTAATTAATAGCAATATTAAATTCAATAAATACACTTTATAAATAAAATGATTAAATTATTTTATCTATTTACAATAATAAAATGTGTGACAGTGAGAGACAGTGGGACACACTTTTTTTGTTTTTTTTCAATAGTGCACAGTAAGTAGTTATTAATTTTAAAAATACTTACCGGATTTTTATCCGGATGAAATTTTACAGCCAGCTTCTTGTAAGCTTGCCTGATCTCTTGAGCTGTAGCCTTTTTAGCAACTCCCAAGATCTCGTAATAAGTAACATCGGTTAGGTTAACCGCACCGAACAGCAAACAGCTTATTATAACAATTTTTAACCTACAAAATAAATTATACAATTTATAACAATATTAAAACTTTTTAAATATTCGGTAGGACCTTGTAAAAGTTGTATACATGTACGTACATTTCAAAAGTTGTCGGTACCTTAGCGGTGTTCGATTTTTACACTGAAAGTAACTGGGCCTCGGTGATTTTAGATTAATTAATCATCTGGTTAGTAGGCAATAGGCGATAACACAATTTACACAAGATAAACCAGACTGTTTACTTTTTGTGTAGGAGTAAAGTATGCTGAACTATGAACAGTGAACGAACTTCCTTTCTTTTCTTTCTTGAAACACATCGAGAAATAGGTAATAATATCAAAGTTCAAACAAAATATATTTATAGTACTTATTGTATTTTCACTTTACTTCACTTTTATTTGTATTAAATTTTAACTACATGTCACCGTATCGCAAAAGCTCAGACGAAAGCAGTGGTGCAAACTTCTAATAATAAATACACAAATAATTTTCTTAAAAAATCTATATTATCCGCAAAACAGGAGAATCACATTTTACCTTCTTTTAGCCCACAAAGTATAGGATAGGATTGTGCATTTTTGTGTCACTAAAAAGTTTCATCCACACAGGCTGAATCAAAATTCAGCTCCTAAAAAAAAATATTCTTATTGTACGTAAGTATTATTTTAAAAGGGCAGGGGGCCAGGAGGCAGGCAGGGGAACTTCTGAAACCTGTCACTACGTAACCATCAATAAATCGTGACCGAAAAATAACACATTTAGAATAAGCTAAATTGCGTGGGAAGCTAGCGCAATTTGTTCTAGACTTCAACTCGATTTTGTCCACCTTTAATGACTGACTGGATAAAAGTCGTACTATTTACCGATTCTCAAAAGTACTTGCATAAAGATTGGCAAAAATAAAGTTTTTACGACCATTCCAATAATTAAATCGCCTTGAACTCCAGTATAGTTTGCAACACTGGTCCAAAACACAGAAATTACAGATAACCTTGTATACCTATACTAGACAAAAAATATGGAGAGAAACAGCTCTTCTCTCTGTTCCTAGTATTTCTTCTCGCTCTTAGTTCCCTATAGGTCTTAGGCACATATGACTTTGTATATACTAGATCCTAGGTCCACCACAAACCCAAGGATCACAAAGAATCGTGTATCCTAAGATGTCACCAGAGAAGTGGAGCGGGAGGTATTGAAGGCTAGCCATCTAGCCGGGGCCTACATTCATACTTAACACTGGCAAAATAACTTAGATTTGGACGCCATTTTGTTTAAGATAAGAAAATACTTTACTTTTTTTAAGAAAGTACCTATATATACAACTGTAGGACCTGTATACAAGTACTCTTTCGAAGATACTTTGCTCTTAGATCTAAGCACAGTAAATAGGTCTTGAATCGCAATCTCTATGTCGAGATTATCTTAACGATAACGAGAATTGGCCTCCTATGATTCTAAAAAGGGGCTATATTCTTCTAGCTTTGAAAAAAGGTACCTGAATATTTTTGCTCTGACGTAGGTATAACTTATGGTTATCTTTGCTCTGGTGTTTATATTAGGCGTTATTGTATATGTAGCTTTACATACAAGACATAGTACTTTTACTCCGTGCTAAAATATAGTTAAATACCTTTACTAACCTACTTCAATTCTACAGAGAGGAACAGACGAACACATCAACAATCCGGTCCCAAACTTAACTAGGTAAACAACGATTACATTATTTTGGGTGGTGGTGAGCCAGTATTTAATTACTTATTATTTTATAATGTATCGTCCATGCGGGTACTAAGTCATGCTTATGTCAAAAATTTACCCTTTGGGGGATTCAAAACAAGTATCCACAATACAGTAAACACCAACAGCACGTCAAGTGCTAGTTAACTGTATACTTTATAGTCTACTGTATTTAGACATTTTGTATGGAGATTTGAAGAGCGCCTCTAGCGGACGGTATTAAAAACATTCAATTCTCCATACAAAATGTCTGTTAGCTTACGAATAATCTCGCACTTGACGTGCAGCTGTCAGTGCCAATCAAAAGGTAAAATAAAATAAAACGAATTATTTGCTTACTTTCTATAATATTTTATTTTTGTACATATACAAACATGTATACATCTATCACATATTTCCCAAAAAGGCTAAGTCCATTGCCATACAAAGAGAAGCAACGCCCGGTGTTTCAGACCTATTATGAATCGAAAGACTTCCAGGCCTACAACGAGTCCATGCATAAGTCATTGAGTACAAAGCTGTAGGCCCCGCTCGCACGGACGGCGACAAGACGAAATGATAGATATTTCGATATTGTCTCATTCTCACCTATGAGTTAATATTAAGAACGAGAGAAAGAGAGCGAGCGTGCGTCATATTCCGTCGCATAGGTCTTGTCTTGACCCGCACACAACGAGCTCAAATATATATATGTTATATTTATTCGTAGCCCGCACGCTAGCCCTGCTGTAAGTCGGCGAGTGCGATTGAAAGTTTTAAATACTGTCCGCTAGAGGCGCTTTTTCAAATGTGGACGTACGTTTCTGTTTACTAATAACTCGCTCTCGTAGCTCTGGACATTTTTTTGGTCTTTTAGGAATCTAGTCATATAAGATCAATGTTACAATCATTATTATTCTCAGACTTCAAAAATGTGTTCAGGGAAGATGGGTAGGTACCTACTATGTGTTCTTCCATACCTAATTACATCATTATAACCTACCTAAGTAATTAACTATGTGACCTTAGCAGGCATTTAATTATACTTAGGTACCTAATTATTTATTCACATCACCACATACCTACCAAAAATAATATTAAGTATAGGAAGTACCTACCTTACCGTACCTACTTATATAGAAACAAATATATAGTAAGTATGTAATATGTATGGTTAGAAACTATACCCTAAGTACAGTTCGCCAGGGAAAAATCATTAACCAAGTTTAAAGTTCACTATTCTACTAGGTAGGTACCTATTTGCTTGGTAATAATAAATAAAACTCAGAGCGAACTAAGTCTTCCACTTTATCCATGTTTCAGTATATATCTGGTATACCTACTTCAATATAGAAACAAAGCTTATCACAGGATAATGACCCATCCTATTAACAGGATAGGAACCTAATTACATGCACAATAGTTTTAAAATATACTAACTAACACCTCCTTACCCTAATAATAATTAAACCAGGATCCTAGATCAACCATATTTGATAAAAAAAATAAGGCAAGTTTTATGGCTATGAATAAAATTGTCTTTTAACTGTCATGTATCGACAGAATCGCTATACCTACTAATCTGAGACCTGCAAAGCTACCTGGGCCCCCAGTCTGCTAACACAATCGATTCATAATCGAACAGCAACCGCATAGTATCTGTCACATTTGACAGATATTGTATGGGATATCTGTCAAAAGTGACAGTTACTATGCGATTGCCGTTGGATTATGAATCGATTGTGTTAGCAAACTTGGGTCCCTGCTTTACTTTCATCCATCCATCCATCGATCAGTCCAAAGACGCTGACATAGGCCCTTCCCCCCCTCCGTGACTTCCTAAAGTCACAGCTCCTCCACTCTTATCCGCACCGACGCGTGTGATGTCTAAAGGCACCTTCAACTCTTAATTACTTACTAGATACAAGCATAAGTATCTCCTATACATGGCTAATATAAAATAACGTGAGCAATCAATCACCTTTGTTTGAGAATAAATGCATTTTTAAAAGGATACATTATAATTATATACAGTAGAAATAAATAACTACACTCGCGCACTGAATAAGTAATATAAACTTGTGGCATGCATGGTATAATAATATTCTAGGTCAGGTATACCTACTTTTTAACCGACTTCAAAAAGGAGGAGGTTCTCAGTTCGGTTGTATTTTTTTTTTATGTTTGTTACCTCATATCTCCGTCATTTATTAACCGATTTGGAAAATTATTTTTTTATATGAAAGGATATGTTTACAGATTGGTCCCATTTTTTTCAAAAACATGTTCTGATCATGGGATCCATGAGGATTTGAGAGGACTCCTCAAATTTTATAGGCATACCGATAGCAATTTTGGTATTTTCATCAAGAAGTCAAGCATTTGCATTCAGAAAGTATCATTTGCTGAAGTGGAAGTGATGAAGAAGGCCACAAATGGCCAGCGGAACTTGTCAGTGTTACGTATTTCACGGGTTGCGCCAAGATAATCTCGATTATTGGTATACCTATTATCCAGTAAAAAGATTGATATACAAATCTTTTTTAGTGACAAAGAATAGTAAATATATCCACTAAAAAGTTTAAAATAAAAAACTTTTTAACAAAATAAAAACCGTCTTCAAAAAACTAAAAAGCAAAAAATAATCTAATCTTGAAATCTACCTTGTCTAACCACATCAAATATTTAACTAATCTGAAGTCGGTGCCAAATAAACAACCGACGAAAAATAACAAAAGTATACTCAGTAACGAGATGCGCGGACCAATTTGTAGGTATAGTCTTTGGCGCAGACCGGCAATACTCGACTCAGTTGTTTGTTTGGCACCGACTTCAGATTAGTTAAATATTTGATGTGGTTAGACAAGGTAGATTTCAAGATTAGATTATTTTTTGCTTTTTAGTTTTTTGAAGACGGTTTTTATTTTGTTAAAAAGTTTTTTTCATTGAAGATGTTTACTTGAAGATGTTAATTAAAGGCAACACTGATTGTGTATTGGGCCATCGTTGGAAGAAAATGGAGGTACCTAGCGTAGCATATTATAATACCATATTGTGGGAAGGTACCTACTAAATAATTATCCCAGTACGGTCAACGGTAAGAGTGTGGTCCGCTAGTATAGTCAACATAAAATAATTCTGAAAAAAAAACTGTCAAGTAATAGTCTATGAATCTATATAGTAAATAGTCTTTAATCTACTTAAGTGACGTCAACCGCTTTGCAAAATTATAGCCGAGGCTATCGCCTAGGTAAGTATACAAGGTGTAAGGGGCGTGGTAACGAAAACTTTGGATAAATATTACACTTAATATCTAATAAAATGATAGCAATCATTCATGTCTAAAATCATAGGTTACAAATGTTGTAATTTTTAAGTGCGCAATATATTGTAAACCACGCGATCACAACACTACGCTTCGCATGATAGCTGGCGCGTGCGAGCGACGAGCGCGTTTGAGCGTATCAAATTTTAATTTACATTGCAGTTTTAGGTCTAAATTAGTAATTATGTTTTTTTATAAAATCATGTCGAGATTGACTTCTATTACGATTTAATGCAAATACCAATTTAAGAATACTGGACAAAAAAAATGAAATCGTGAAAAGATCGACGCAAATTCTAACACTGGGGGGAATTATGAGCTGAATCTATGTGATCAGTTTTCGTTACGAAGTCACTTACATCCTGTATACAATACAATTTTAATACCCATACTCCAAAAATCATCCCTTCTCCAAAAAATATAATGTAATATCTCTACTTATGTCTTTTCAATAGAAGTATTATTCTTACGGCCGAATACTCAATCGCTACACAAATATTTAAGTCTTACATAAGGGTCTTTATTCGTCTTACATTTTGTAATTACCTGACTAAGTACCCACATATCTTAAAAGTGCATTGTATGAGCTGCTCTTTGAGTTGCGTTTGAGTATTATTCGGTGGTTATATTGAGTACCAAATTACAAATATCTATTTTACAATAATATTAATTATCCAGATCGTTGCACACCTCGCTTCAGAGTGAAGTACGCAATTATCCTAACAACAATTATTTCAACTATGAGAATGATTATATTCGTCCAGAAATTGTCCGGCTTGAAGCTGAACTGTTTGAGTAGCTCGTTGGGATGCCTGAAACAAAGAAAACAAAAATAAGCTGTTGAGCTCGCTGATAGCTTACCGCGTTGTGTTGTGGGTACCTTATAGCTGCAACCTTTACAGTAGAGACCTCAGGTTACTTACTATTGCTTGCTTGCGGCCAACCAAACGTCGGGTCGCGTTGCAGGCAGCTGCAATGTGTGTGTGTGGGGGGGGGGGGGGGGGGAATTCAAACTCCCCGAAATGTCTTAGGCAGCCCACCGTTTTATACATACGTACTTAAAAATCTCTTTGGTCCAGAGCCCCAAAGTACATGTAGGAAGCCGTATTTAATATTATCGCAGTACGACAATAACCTAAAAGTTCAGGCAGAATTGTCCGCTATAGTACGAACCTTCATATTCATGTAGTAGTATCACAGTATACAGGACTTTTGAAACGTGCACTTCGATTCATCAGACACTTTTGGTGTTGAATATACTTTTAAGTGTATCCTTACCTCAAATGACAGTAGTCCACATTGGTCGGACACAGGAGCGGCTGGCGTCCATACGAGTACAAGGCTAGCACCATGGCCTCGTACGCGAACCTCAGGAACGAGATGTACGAGACCACGCGCATCGCGGGGCTCATGTGCGCGAACAGCACGAAGAAGCCGGCGTACACTATCATCGCGCACGTGCATATTGCGCCGAAGAACGTCCCATTCTGATGGAGAGAGCGACACTCCAATTAATATTCCTCTATTTAACCAGGTGGATGTTTAATAGGTGGTACTATCAAGGCGACCTATTTATCGGATAAAAAATATTTTTTTCTTCTTCTTTCTTTACGAAATGAAATGCGATGAAATAAAATGGATATGAATATGGCCTCACCCGCAACTTAGCGGGTATTTTGCCAGTGTCAAGTAATTAAAAAATAATTTTCCTAATCGGTTCATAAATGACAGAGATCTGAGGTAACAAACATAAAAAAAAAAATACAACCGAATTGAGAACCTCCTCCTTTTTGAAGTCGATTAAAAAATAGGTCGGCTTGGTAGTACGACCTATTTTGTCGTGTTCATTAAACAATTGGGCAATAACGGTATTGAAGTATAGTGGTGTGTGTACCTACGTAGTGCTATGGTTGGTTGAAGGTTTGACTCACTCCTGGATAGACTTCGAAAACTTCTAATGTTTTCGTGATTTTTCCAATTTAAAATTGTGTGGCCATTAAAATGGCTAGGTATAATTGATTAAAACAAATGCGACCATCAGCTATTAGCATGTTGATGGCTACCATGGCATGGAGACAGTTTTGATGGGGGAGGGGGGGAGTTAGATTTGACCACAGATCACGAGAGATATGCCGTGCGGTTCAAAATGTATGGGAACTCGCTGTCTCCGTTTTGTTCCCAACCACTCGCTAAAACCAACCAATACGAAGTCTCCTCGGTGCGTGCTGCGTCGTCGCCGTATACAGCGGCCGTACCACGCGACGCACCAGTTTATTCAAAGTATCGTTAGACGATCTATACATTGCCTCGTACATTCACTCAGTAGCGAACATAGGTGGTACTTAAAGAGCCATGTATTTTGTACAAAAATAAAATGTCGTTGTGCTACATGAAACCTAAAATAACATAATAAAGGCATTAAATATTTTTTGATTTGTTGTTTTTAATGATTTTAAAGACGAATAAATAAAATACTTAATACTGGCTGGTGAAATGAGATTCCATCTTTCGCGTAGTTCACTTTGCTGCTAGTATTTTTGCACACAACCACGGAATAACACGGCATTTAAAAAAAAAGTTAGAGCTCCGATACCGACGTGCAGTTGCAGTCGACTGACGGCGAAAACTCTATGTTAGCGTAATTTTGGCTAAAGGTGAGCGCAAGCCCACCGCTTTCATAACATATCTCCTCTCATATATCTGTGGATTTGACCTATATTTCGGAAAAATAGATATTGGTAGGTACGCAGTAGGCAGTACTAGTAGGTCATGTAGGTACTTTAGTCCTAGTGTCATAGTTTGAACCGGAGCACCCTCATATTTACTTTTTGCTGCTACGTCAACTACCTCAGTCCTCCCGTGACCATGGTTGCTGTAAAGCAGCCGAAACGTCGGGAACGTAAAGAACATAATAAAAACGCGATAAAATTCGTTCTTTTTTTGTTCTTTTGTACTAACCCACCAATTTATTACACAAACAAAATGTAAAATACCTATTCCAAAGGCCGTTTACTTATACATAATGCGTACGTGATAATGATCGGTTAGGTCAAAGATACCATTTGCAGGTCATCACTGCTGTCAGTTCATTCGTAACACTGACTGACATGTATTTGATAGCAGCCGTACTTCGAGTGCGAGTTTATTTGTAAACGAAACATTTACTGCATATTAGTTTCCGTATTTGTCTCCATGTCTCCAAACTAGCACACAACCTACAGGCGTTTTCGATGCGAATAGCCAGTTATTAATTGCTCATTTTTGACATTTTAAGTAAGCGAATAAATTATAGCTCTCATAAAGTCCACAATCAACGCTATGTAAAAAAAAAATTTTTTTTTTTAAATACTCCGGATAGTGTTATTGAGGCAACAGAAAAAAACAGACTAATCGGAAGGTCCCGCCAAGCAACGTGCTATGCTTACGACGCGGACGGCAGTATTGTAAACTTCAACATGTATACGTATAATATTGTACTTACAACAGGGTTGACACAGGTGCCTATGACGTTGCCAATGGCGTCGGCAAGCAGCGACACGTTGGAGAGCGCCAGCACGAACATGAGGAACCGCGGCAGCTCCGTGGGCTGGCCCGACATGAAGTACGCGGGCACGGAGAATACCACGCTGTATAGAACCTGTTGGTATGTACATTCAGATAAAAAAAATACGTTTAGAACTTTCTGGTATGTGCCTCCCGGCCCCCGGGGGTACACGAAGCAGGGTCACTACCACTCCTTGGGGGTGGATTTTAGTTAATTTCATTCAGTATTTCATTCCGAAAATAATAATTGAAATTGGTCCCAATAATGTACTACATTCGTGAGTCGGAAGCAGGGGGTCGGAAGGGGGTAGCATGGCATCTGTCCCTGGGCACGGGACTCCAACCAATCCGAGAGAGATTGAAGGTATTGGCCCAGAACGTGTTGGCAAAAATCACACGCCTTTCGAGAGTTTCTCTCAGACATGCAAATATTAAATGGTTAGAAGATTACCTGTAACGGCATACCGGTCACCATTACAGCGGCGTAGTACGTCTTCAAGTTGTACCAATTGTTGAAGTTCTCTTTCTTCAGCACAGACATTTCAGCGGGAACTGAAACCAAAAGATGGGTGCATTACATTAATCATTATACTTACATAATTTTAATCTATACAAATAAATAAAATTGGAGTGTCTGTTTGTAATATTAAAATAACCGCTTTTTAATAAGTACATTTAGATGTATACACGGTACCTATACCAAAACAACATTTTTTAATTTTTTGTCTGTCTGTCTGTCGGTCTGTCTGTTTATCTGTCTGTCTGTTTGTTTGTTTTTTTTTTTTATTACGTTATAGGCCAGTATTTGATCTCAATCTCACCTGATGGTAAGTGACGATGGCTAATCTCTGAAATGGCTGGACCGATTTTGACGGGACTTTCACTGGCAGATAGCTGATGTAATAAGGAGTAACTTAGGCTACTTTTATGTTAGAAAAAAAAAATAGGATCTCTCGAAAAAAAATAAAACCAATGTTGCAGTGCTGCGCCTGATTAAGTTTGATAGCAACAACCTGCAATGCGTCTCGCGGTCTCAGAACGCGCGAGCAGGCTGTTGCCAACAGTTGTGTCTTTGTTAAATACCACGCGGACGAAGTCGCGGGCAACAGCTAGTACTTATATAATATTAATCATACATAACGACCTACGGCGGTAAAATAATTAGGTAGGTATAGTCCACTGTGACGAGACAAAATGTGAGATTTAATAATAACTACGTTCCTATATAAGGTTCCTAATAAGGTGTAAAATATTTTTTTAATCAACTACTTAAGTATATTTCCGTGATCACTATGACCTACTCGTTAACCTTTTAAAATATTCTACATAATTATTATTACATCTTAAATAGTTTTTGTCTCATTCTATCTAATGAGTTAAGAAAGAGACTGAGCGATATATTCCGTGAGATAAGCCTGGTTCTGTCACGCCCGCTAGCTCTGCTCCCGCGCGACCAGTGGGTACCTACATTCTGTACGAAGTGGTACTATTACGTATACTGTGACTTAATTGCGTTCTTGCAATCTCTTTTATCTACGCGACAGGTCATTGTGAACTGGCTAATTGAATCCGCTCGCGTGTAATTAGCTGCAGACGAACCAGTTTAAAATAATGACGGCTATTAAGTAAATCTAGCTATATAAGCGGCCATGGTCAGCTTACGCAGCCACAGCTATTATAACAACCATAGTGGTATCTTGTAGTCAGTTAGAATCTAGATAACTCTGGATCCGAAACTCCGAGGTAATGTACCGCATTACTTCGGAGTTTCGGATCCAGAGTATAAGCCAGTAAATATATTTTATTTGGTCAATGATACCCAACCTAACTCGCCGGAGCAGGGCTAAAAAATAACATTTTTATAAATACAAGTTAAAATGGCTATTTTTATTTAAATAATCTACTTTAAATAAGACAAGCCCGGTGACTTTCATATAGTCCGGATTTTGATAGTTGTCCGATCCGGCGGCTGTTTAATATTGAGAAATAAAAATAGGGTGCATTACAGACCCAATAGGTAATAAAGATTACTGGTGGTAGGCTTCGGCCGTGGTTAGTCACCACCCACTGAACAAAGCCATGTCGCCAAGCGGCCTAGCCGTGTTCCGGCATGATGTTCGGTGTTGCCATTCATGGATGGCGGGTCAGATCAGTTGCGCTGCATATGCCTAGTGAATGTAGCGTCTCGATCTACTGCCGCCTTCCTACCTAGGCAAGTATGCTCCATCGTAGATCTCATCATCACTTACCATCAGGTGAGATCGAGATCAAATACTTGCCTATAATGTAATAAAAAAAAAAAAAGAGATTTCATTTTGAGTGATAACTTCCAAGGAATTTTAATTGCAATCTTGCATTTATTGCGTTTTGTCGCAGTAGGCAGCTAACTAACTCTTTATGTTTTCATTAAGAACGCTAATTAGCAACATGCCACTGGAAATTATGGAGATCTTAATGAGACAAACACTGTTGCATTTAAATGTGAATTTCCCGATCTTAGAATTAAAGTGCATATTGCAATTGCATACAGTATAAGTACGCGTTTATCCATACTTAATACTTAGTGCGGCATTTATTTTACGGTAAATCGTCTATAAATTATAATATATTGTTGATCCATGATGTAAGTAAAGCTAAAAAAGTTAATTTTCAATAATTAATTTAATTTATTGATAACTTTTAGATAAGTATTTTAGTATATAAATTATGTATGCTTATTATGTTATATCCAAGCGAAGGCAGCAAAAAGTATATCTGTTGGAAACACGATTTCATTGAATAATATTATCATCGTTACGACGATTATGTCTTAAATATTATTGAATGTTCTTTTGTTTTATCATCTAGTAATTTTCTAAACAATGTAAATAATGATTACCCATAAGTAATATTCTTTTTGTTTTCTCAGTGTTATTCATAGATAATGGAATAATCTTGGTTATAAAAATTAATCTACTCAGTGCGTTACAGTTTCCCTGGTATGAAATAAGCAAAAATATCGAACCATGATAATCGAAAAAAGAAATATCTGTTCCAAGATCGTTACTTACACCCAGGCCCCTCATCTCCTTTGGGCACTTGGGGTAAGTCCCCCAGGGCCCCGAGATCCATGGGGCCCCCTAGTTCCTGCCAGATCACCAACCGATAACCGATATATATATATATTTTTTAATCATACGAGGTTTTGCTAAAGTCAAGCTAATGTTATGCTTACACTTGAGAACTGCGGGCATGATCGATGTGTAGCAGAGGTAGACGCTGCAGACCAGGAGGAAGCCCATGTTGCTGAAGATCCTTGAGGGGTCGTTGCCCGTCTGGTAGTACAGCAGCCCTAGGAGCACGCCGATCATCAAGTGCAGGAACACCTTTAGATGCGTCACTGTCTGCGGACAACCAGACATGGCATATTTCTAATCGTGTAATAATATACCAGACCTTTTTAATGTCCCACTGCGGAGCACGGGCCTCCCTTCAATTCGAGGGGGATTAGGCCATAGTCCACCACGCTGGCCCAGTGCGGGTTGGCGGACTTCACACATCTTTCGAGGGGTTCTCTCAGATATGCAGGTTTCCTCACGATGATTTCCTTCACCGTTTAGCAAGTGATAATCGTGGTTGAAAATGAGATTCGCACATGAAATCTAGAAATCCCAGAGGTGCAAGCCGGGGGGTTTGAATCTGCGATCCTCGTTACCGAGGCAAGCGTTTTACTAACATGGCTATCACTGCTCTTTCTAATCGTGTATTACCTGCGATAGAATTATACTAAAATTTCGCATGGTTAGTTTAAACCCCGGTTATATAGGGCTATTTATTTCCCGGGATATGGGTTTCGAATCATGGGAACTGTAAGATGGATTACCCTGTTGGGATTTTCAGGAAAGTATCATTAATTTCTATTGTGTTGCAGAGCATCCCAACAGCCAACTGTTGATTTATATTATTGAGATTCAGATGGCTCGTATGAGTAGCCCTCAAACATGCTCTTCAGGTAGGTTATAGGTTCAGGCTTCAGGTAGGTAAGTAGGTACTAGCTATGATTACTATAATGACCGAGCAAGCGATTTCCTAGTATTTTTCAAAGAACTAAATTATTTGTATGGATAAACTGTGTGATGAGCACGAGTGTTTGTACCCGAGTCATGGATGTTTAATATTTATGTTAGTACTAGCTGCGGCCCGCGGTGTTACCCACGATTAAAAAGTATGTCCTTTTTACCGGTATAAAAAGTAGCCTATGTGCTATTCCAGACTATAATCTATCTCTGTGCCAAATTTCATCCAGATCCGTTCAGCCGTTCGGGCGTGAAAGAGTAACAAACATCCATCCATCTATCCATCCATCCATCCAAACTTTCACATTTATAATATTAGTATAGATTTACCCAATCTCTATATTGTTGCAAGATGCATCTTCTCAACAGTATCCCGAATCTGTAGAGCTCTCGTGGTGGGTTTACAATGATGGTGGTCTTCCCGCAGGAGAAGGCCTCATTCTTTCTGCTGGTGAGGGGTAGGGGCGCGGTCTTCTCCCCCCGCTCGTCCCGTGAACACTTCTCCGCTAGAAACTCGTTAAAATTTCCGTATTCCCCGTTTGCTATCTCCAGAACTGTAAAAGATGAAATTCGATTTTTTTTAATCGTCATTGTTTATAGGAATACGAAAATAAATTAAACTGGAACTAAACCCAGTAAGTTTTTTTTTCATCTATGTCATTTATTTTAGGAATAACAAGTTGTATTATAGCAGTGATAGCACAGTTGGCAGAACGCTCACCTTGATAACAAGGGTCGCAGGTTCGCTGTGATGTCTGGATTTCTTGCTCGAATCTCATTTTCGAGCACGAGCGTTAATGATTAGGTCATATTGATCACGTGTAGGTGATATACTATATTAATATATCTATAGAGGCAAAGTGTGTTAGTTTGTATGTTTAGATGTACGGGGTAATCTTCGGAACCTACTGACCGGATTCTAAAAATATTTCACTGATAGAAAGCTACTTATCCCTAAGTAATTTGTTTTATCGAATTACCGGAGAGTGGAGCCGCAGGCAGAAGATAGTTTTAAGATAAATGTGATTTTTTTTAAACAGTTAGATTGAGGTATTTATTTAGTTTAAAAGAAAATAGTTTTGCGGTAATCTTTTCTTCACATGCTAACGATCGATCTTTAAATATATTTTATAATATTATTCTTAAATGTTCTACCTATTCGATGAATACTTTACCTTTAGTAATACTTATTGACGTCAGGAACTCTCTCTAGGTTAATCTAGGATTTTTGTAAAGATTATTGCACTTTCTATATTTGTAAGCACCCAAAAAAACGGTTCTTAATATGTAGGCTACTTTTAGTAGGTACCTAGTGGAAATCTACTCGGGAGAGGCCGTACCCAACCAACACATAAGTTATATCGAAACTTCTGGGTCTAAAGTACGAGTATATGAATGAAAAAAGCAGTCGCATAAGAGCTGCTTTTATTACTTATAGTGTCAATAACCACTCCAAGTTACATATTTGTAGTTTATGCCTAATACAGCTCTATAGAAGCGATACTCGTTCAGTTGTTCACAAGCCATAAACATAGTTTCAAATCAGCTATTAAGTGTATAAGCGGTAATTTTGTGGTGGTTGGGTAGATTATATGCTTGTATTTCAATAAGTCACATTAATACATAATTGACCCTTACATTGCGTGTTAATAACGAGTAATGTAACAAGGTAATAAATGTGTAATAAAAGTAATTACAGCGTGATTACAGGTCAAAGAATAAAAAAAAGATTCTTCTCGTTCCGCGTAGCGTAAGTATGCAATGGATAAGTATTTTTATTTTATCAACATTACTATCAATTATTGTATTATCTTATTATAATTTATAACTATAATCTATACTATACTAATATTATAAATGTGAAAGTTTGGATGGATGGATGGATGGATAGATGGATGGATGTTTGTTACTCTTTCACGCCCGAACGGCTGAACGGATCTGGATGAAATTTGGCACAGAGATAGATTATAGTCTGGAATAGCACATAGGCTACTTTTTATACCGGTAAAATGTATGGTTCCTGTGCGATAGCTTTTTTAATTTGTCATATTTTTTATCGCGGGTAACACCGCCGGGCGCAGCTAGTATTTATATATATAAGGCCTTGTCCCGACTCACTGATAGACAACGCACAGCCCAAATCGCAGGATGTAGAGACGTCAAATATGAACAGTAGGTTCCTTTTAAAGCGTAAGGATCTACTAAAAAGGGATTTTCGGATTCGCACCCCTCGGGATCCAAATAGGGGATCAAAGATTGTATGGCAAAATTTAATTTATTCAGAAAGGGTATAAATACTAAGTCATAAACCTGCGTTAGTGCATTTATAATCATTACGTGCAATCAGAATTTCGATATGTCAGTTTTGTTACCAACAAATTGCCAATTGTGAGTTTTTTTTTCAATTGACGTATCGAATCTCTAACTAAGTCACGTGCATATATACTTAATATCATCTGATACCTACAATATAAGTGTACCTTGAACATAATGTTTGGATAATCAGATGAGCAAAAAGTCAGTGAGTTGTGGATGGCGTAGCGTGTCGCCCATAAATAAGTGCAAAACAAATTATGTGACCAACAAGCCATCAGTGTGCACTTATTTTTTCATTATGTCTCTTATTTGATGTGTGCAAACACATTCACGTTTATTTGATTGTATTGCTTTAAACAATATGTACCTGTCTATACAAACATATGGTAAGATTGTAATTTAGTCAAATATTTTTTCGGAAAAAAACGTGGTTTATATTCATTGGAATTTTGGGTTAGTCTCACTGAACACACTCCACGGGTTAACTACTGATTTATATCCCGATATATGGAAGTAGATAGTAACAAGACTTATTTTTAAATGTACCTTGTACTCAAAATTGGCATAGGTTTTTTAGGACAACTTTATATAACTACTAAGCCAAATTATACTACACTTTTAATCCCAAACATGAAAGGATTGGTCAATTAAATCAGGAGTATTAAATAGACTAAAGTCCACGCGAACGATGCCGCGGACTCAGATAACTTATTATAAAAGTATATAAAATACTTTTAGTTACAAAACCGCTTCGAAGGTCTAGAAATATGCGAAACTGTGAACGACATCAATGACAGGTTCGTGGAAACTGTCCATACGGTAGGGTCAAAGTTCTTTCGGCCCCGACGTACAGATAGAACCAAAAAACTCTCGGACCAAACTCTCAAACTCATCCAAGAACGCAACGAAATGGGGTTGCAGTCTTCAGAAAATTTGTCGGAATATCAGCAGCTCAACAGACGGATCTCCAAATCCCTGACCCGCGACATCCGCCGATTTAATACGGAAAGTATTAAAGAGGCTATAGCGAAAAATAAGGGATCAAAAGTATTTGAGAGAGATCTGTCTATTGGGCAGCGACAGTTGACCAGGCTGAAGACCGACTGTGGCAACATCGTTTCGTCCAAGCCGGAGATTTTGAGAGAGGTCGAGAAGTTCTATGGACAGTTATACACGTCATCACAAGCTCCTGTTGACAGTTTAGTCGAAGACCCAAGGGCTAAACTTACCCGACACTATACCGAAGATATCCCGGACGTCAGCCTGTACGAGATTAGGATGGCTCTCAAACAGCTTAAAAACAACAAGGCACCAGGTGATGACGGAATCACAACAGAGCTTCTGAGGGCGGGTGGAACACCAGTTCTGAAAATCCTTCAGAGGCTATTTGACTCCGTCATACACGAAGGTACGACGCCAGAAGCATGGAATAGAAGTGTGGTGGTACTGTTCTTCAAAAAAGGTGATAACACCCTATTGAAGAACTATAGACCCATCTCACTTCTGAGCCATGTTTACAAGTTGTTCTCGAGAGTCGTCACGAATCGTCTCACGCGCAGGTTCGACGAATCCCAGCCACCCGAACAAGCCGGGTTCCGAAAAGGCTTCAGTACCATAGACCACATACATACGCTGCGGCAGGTTATACAGAAGACCGAGGAGTATAACCGGCCACTATGCTTAGCGTTTGTGGACTATGAGAAAGCCTTTGATTCGATCGAGACATGGGCAGTACTACAGTCCCTCCAGCGTTGCCATATTGACTACAGATATATCGAAGTGCTGAGATGTTTGTACAGAAACGCCACTATGTCGGTCCGGATCCAGGATCAGAGCTCGAATCCCATCCAGTTGCAGAAAGGTGTGAGACAGGGAGACGTCATATCTCCGAAACTGTTCACCGCTGCACTGGAAGATGTCTTCAAGCTTCTGGACTGGAAAAGGTCCGGCATCAATATCAACGGCGAGTATATCTCTCACCTTCGATTTGCAGACGATATCGTAGTCATAGCAGAGTCGCTGGAGGACCTAAGCTCAATGCTCGAAGACCTCAATAGAGTCTCCCAACAGGTGGGTCTTAAAATGAACATGGACAAGACAAAGATCATGTCGAGCGTTCATGTTCAACCCAGAACAATAACCGTTGGGAGCTCTATTCTCGAAGTTGTGGACAAGTACATTTACCTAGGGCAGATTGTTTAGCTAGGTAGACATAACTTCGAGAATGAGGTCAACCGTCGAATCCAACTCGGATGGGCAGCGTTCGGGAAACTGCATGATATCTTCTCGTCCAAATTACCTCAGTGTCTGAAGACAAAGGTTTACAACCAATGTGTGTTGCCAGTGATGACATATGGTGCCGAGACGTGGTCGCTGACTATGGGCCGCATAAGAAGGCTCAAGGTCGCCCAACGCGCAATGGAGAGAGCTATGCTCGGGGTTTCGCTACGCGATAGAATCAGAAATGAAGAGATCCGTAGACGAACTGGAGTAACCGACATAGCTCAAAGAATTGCCAAGTTGAAGTGGCAGTGGGCAGGGCACATAGCTCGCAGAACCGATGGCCGTTGGGGCAGAAAGGTTCTAGAATGGCGACCACGAATCGGAAGACGAAGTGTAGGACGGCCCCCCACAAGGTGGACTGATGACATCACACGCGTCGCAGGAAGCCGGTGGATGCGAGTGGCGGAGGACCGTGATGTGTGGAAGTCGTTGGGGGAGGCCTATGTCCAGCAGTGAACGTGCGTATCGGCTGATAGATAGATAGATAGATAAAATACTTTGTGTTGCCGACTATATATTATGGTAATAATTTATTAGATGGCATGCTAATAACTTCTAAACAACAAAAACAAGGCACAAACACATTCAGCAAACTTTAAAATATTCAAGAAATAATATTAAATTTTTCTTTTCGTTTGTGCAAGGACACACTGTATAATTAGTAGATATAAATCAACACGTACTGTAATCGGCGGGATTGTGGTACTTGGGGCACTGTAGACCTACTGACGCTAAGAAGGATACTGTGTTCTCACTCGGCCCGTTGTAGATGCACATCCCGTCTGCCAATATGTAGACCTGGACATACACAAACAGTATTTTGCACAAGGGATAAACCAAAGACTATAATGATGATTTAAAAAAAACATTGGTCAAGTCTCTACCCTAATTGTATATAAATCAGATATTCTAGGAATCTAGTGAAGGACAGGCCATGTAGGTTATCTACCCTGCTGCACAGCTGTTAGTAGGTATAGGCTAAAATTGAAAGAATGTTATTATAATAAGTAGGTACTCGTATACAATAAATTATTTCATTGTTATTGCCTAATCTATATTCTCTACCCACATATATAAAATGACCTTGGTAATTATTAAATAAGCTAAAGACAGCGTATCGCCAAATTTATTAACAAAAATTAACCTTAATTTAGTCGCCTAGTATTCACGGTTGCAATCTTAATGTGCGAGCAAACGAAGTATAAAACTGTTGAATACTGCATGTTTACAAAACTCTACATTTTTTCTGAAGAATTAGAGACGTTCCTCCGAGCTAGTAATTAGACTAAATTCCACTCGTACCAAGTCGCGGGCTGAGTTATTTGGATTATAACTGTAGTGAAACGTGAACAGTCAAGTTTGTCTGACTTTCTATTCTGTTCCCCATGCTTACCTGATCGAATATCGAGTAAATTGATGCAGGCGGCTGGTGGATAGTGCATACGATGGTTCGACCATTTCGTGCTAACTCTTTCAGCATTTCCATACACTGAGCCGATGTCCTGCTGTCCAATCCTCTGAAAACATCAAGAACGTGTTATATCTGTAGAAGAATCTACACTTAAAATAGTATAAGTTATTCTAGTGTAGGTATATAAAGTACTTTAAAACCAGTCCGGTGTGTCCAGTAGGTGTTTTAGCAAAGTTTTAATAAGTAACATTGATCTAACTTGGTGAGTCACACTTCCGTGTTCCGATCAGTGAATGAATTGGGTACCTCCACTATCATATATAACAACATATCGTACCCGATTCCAATTTTAATCCCCGACACAACACATTACGGGTTTTATAAGTTTCGCTCCTATTTACGTGTAACGTTGTATGTATCTGGTGCATTGTAACTTCGAAACTGATGGACCGATTTGATCTTTATCCCAACCATTCGTGGTTTATAAGCATGATAAAATCGGTGAAATCGTTGTTCTTTAACTGGAACCGTGAGAAAGGTTTTAGCCAGCAAGATGTTTGATGATAATATGTTAAGTGGTACCCGAGGTTAGCCTTACACCACAGCGCATTTAGTGCAGACATGTCAGCCGATGTATTTTCGTTCGATCGTAACTGAGGTAAGCACCGGTAACAATGAACCTACTACGTACTAACTACCGAAACAATCATTGCGATCCACTGTACTGAAGTTCCGGAAACATCTTGTTCAGACAATGACATTGACACTTGCGAGGTATGGAACGGAGCTTGACTTATGCAAAATAATTTAATTACGCAACCGCATACTGACGTTATAGTTGAATAGGTAACAATAACTACTTCATTATTATTATATTACAAAAACTTACGATTTTGCACATGGGTAAGTCCAATATAGACTCGCCCAATCAGCACGGTTAATGACTATCTATCTCGTTACCCTTTGAGCATTTTGCAAAATGGTCTGAGCCAGAAACCTGCTACGCTGCATTTTATGGTACCAATACCACATCATTTTACATTTATGCTATATCAGGTTTTGCGTCAGAGTGGATTCATGCGTCGTTTTTTAGACTCATAAAAATCATGTTTGATTGACAATGCGCAGCTTTTGAATAGTACCTACAACAAAGAGTAACCACTGAGTTTCTTGCCGGTTCTTCTCAGTGGAACCAACATTTTGAATCGGTGGTGACTTCTGAATAATCGTAAGTGCTTTTTGTGCCTAAATTAAAAACAAAACGATTTCGATTTTGATTGATAATTTGATACAATTATATATCTTTGCCATGAGTCAATTAACAAGAGGCATGGTAACAAAGCATTGGGTAAGGTTACACAGAGCTTCTAATAAAATTATAGATATCATTTTTGTCGAAAGTCGTGGGTTTCAAATGTAATTTTTGAGCGCGAAATATATCGTAAACGCCGCGATCACAAGACAACGCATTTAGGCAACCCGTGCGAGTGGCGAATGCGCTCAGCATATCGAGTTTTTATTTAAATTCCAGTTTTATATCTAAATTAGCAATTATGTTTTTTATTTAAAATCACGATAAAATCAACATCATAATGATTTTATGCTGGACGATACCACTTACACCCGGTGTAATAGTGTTATAATGTCAAAACCTGTATTTTGAAGCAATATCATCTAGCAGGTACATATTTATTCAAATATACTGTGGCGTCAATTAAAAAAATTAAGTAGGTAGTAGGTAATTAATTAGCAATTTTTTTTCGATAATGTTTCTATAAATTAATAATTGATCCGGAGTTATTCCGCGGTGCTCTAACAAACAGGCGCAGACGAACATTCTAGAAATCCTTGTTTTGGATTCAGGGGTGTCCATTACGCCATTATTTTGATACTTCAATGTAACAGTACATTATAGTATAGTATAGATTTAAAAAATATACTTTAATATAGAATAGTAATTACAGAATACTAACGTGGTAGGTTCATCAAGGAACAAAACGGGAGGGTTGTCGATCAGCTCCACCGCAATGGAGAGCCTTTTCTTCTGACCGCCGGAAAGATGCCCGCATCTTGTGTCCTCGGTACCCGCCAACCCTAATATCCCTAGTATTTCATTGATCTGAAACAAAACTGTTAGTTTAACGTTTTGTAAGCTACAAAAGTTCAAATATATTATTTTTAAATATGTAAATTCCTTTTAGATTAATTGCTCAAAGTGGCATTTTCAAGCCCCCTAATCTGCGCAGTTGGTAGTGACTCTGCTTTCTGTGCCGAGGGTCTCAGACTCGAATCCTGGTAGCGAAAAACTTTGTGTGTTGAGCACGAATCTTTGTACCCGAGTTATGGATATTTAATATCTATATAAGTATTATATACTGGGTTTGCCCACCCCCCCCCCCCCCCCAATGTACGGTACATATAATACAAGCATTGCTTAGTGTGTGGGGGATAGTATAGTTAGTGTGTTTGTCTGGCGATATTATTTATTTGCTCAAAGGTTAATATGGTCTGCCTGGCTACGTCGAAAATAAGATTTGCAAGGTACCGTACTATCTAAACATTAACCTCCTACTTGTAGAAGTTTTAGTCAGATTACAAAGACTTTACAAAGCATAATTAGAAAATGGTGCTGTGTAACGACATTGTAGGGAAATATACCAGATTTTTCTATAAATATGGTGGTAAGTATTTGCAGTAATAATAGCAAGAATCAACGTCAAATTTAAGGAAAACTACGTTAGAATTAAATTTTGCTTTAATCTTATATATACGTTCAGAAAATACACTAAGATACCAACAAAAAACCACCATCCTGTTAATAGATGTAGACACACTCAGACGCTAATTAGAATGCCAGGAAAACTGGCTTTTGAAATAGCTCCAGCTAGTTTTGAGTTGTTTTGAGCGTATCTGAATTTTATATACACTAATGTTTAAAAGGAATCTAGATTCGCTGTGACTTCTAACTGTACCTACCGAAAGCGAAAGAACACTGGCCGGCGCAATGAACTCTGTAGGTCGAGTGCAAGTTGATTCGTATAAGCTAATCGTAGGTATACTCACATTAAAATTAACCTATTTGTTCACTTTGTATAGATAATTCAACGTTTAAGAAACCACCCGCTGGTGGCGCTGTTCCATTTATAATACAAAATGATACATACGCAGACTATGCAGTACACGTTTACCTAATAAAGAACTCGTACTCAAAGCTCTGGTGAGTTCATATACATCGTGTCTAAGAAAACTAATGGATGGATGACCATGGATTCAGCTCATGATTCTGGACCCCCAGAGATGGAATTTACCGTTGGTCTTTTTTGTTTGTTTCTTCTTTTTTGGAATGGATCAGCTTATATATGGGTATCGCGCAGAGCGTTGCATTGTGATCGTGTACTTGCACTGGATGCATTACGCGCTCAAATTTTAAAAAATTTGCACATATTAATTATTTCTATAATTTTATTATAACCATTTTTTTTTTTTTTTATTACATTATAGGCAAGTATTTGATCTCGATCTCACCTGATGGTAAGTGACGATGAGATCTACGATGGAGCATACATGCCTAGGTAGGAAGGCGGCAGTAGATCGAGACGCTACATTCACTAGGCACATGCAGCGCAGCTGATCTGACCCGCCATCCATGAATGGCAACACCGAACATCATGCCGGAACACGGCTAGGCCGCTTGGCGACATGGCTTAGTTCAGTGGGTGGTGACTAACCACGGCCGAAGCCTACCACCAGTATAAAGTGTAACCATTAACTAAGGCTGTCGTACATACTGTATTATATGTCAAGAAAATTTTCCTCCATCTGTAGGTGTCAGAGGTCACTCACCACGCTAAGCTTAAGTTTCTCCGTAAGGGTGTTTCCCAGCTTCATGTCTGCAGCAAACTTCATCAGCTCAGCCACCGTGAACAGTGGGTTCAGTCTGTCGTCCTGCAGGATGTAGCAGGACTTCTTCCTGTACGCCTTCAGCGCTCGCAGAGAGCTTTGGTTATTGTCAAGCTTGCATACACTGTCACCTCCTCGTATTTCACCCGTCACTCCTTGTGTGCTAGAAGAACAATGGATGTAAATATCGGATTTGAGTAATGTAATGTGAACTTCATTTTTTTTCTTCGGGGCGCCCTTTATTTATCCGTGACATAAATTATCCAAGATATTAAGGTTATCGTATCATACTAAAATGCATTCACAAAAGTATAAGTAAGTGCAGTTAGTGCAGTAGTATAGGTAAGTGCAGTTTATTAACTACTCCGCGGCAAACTCATCTATGTCTCGGGATAAAAAGTATTTTATATCATGCCCCTGGTTTTGAGCTATCATGCATTTTTTTCAAAATTTTTAATTACCTACAGACCAGACGATGTTACAGTATTACTTAATAGTTTTTTTTTTATAAACAGAGCGATTATACCTATTGCTGTAACACACTGATTTTATTTTTATTATCTAAGAGATAATTTTGAAGTAAATATGAATACGATTGGATGACGAAGGCAAATATTGTATTTCTTCTTATTTATTACTTTTTATATACCCACAAACATGAATTATTTATAACATAAAAACTGGTTTGAATGTTGATTAATGATATTGTTTATGATATTCCATTGATATCATGTAAATGTAAAAAAAAACGTTTTTTCCAAGTTCAAAAACTCAATTCAGAATTTATATCTAAGTATATAAATAATATAATAAGACTAATTTGGTAATGTCAGTCATTGAATAGCATTGGACAAAAATAATGGAGGACATTGGATGTATTTTTTATTCTTATTCTTAGATAGGTACGATAAAAAATAATGACATAATAGATATCAGTGAAGATACTCACGAGAAGCCGGTGAGTGCATTCAACAGGGATGACTTGCCCGCACCTGATGGTCCCATTACAGCGGTCAATTGTCCAGACTTGAACACTCCTGATACACCCTTGAGGATGGTCTTCTTATCTATAACAATAATTTTATTCTAGATATTTCTTAGATAGATTCTCTTAGATCCTAGAACCAGCCTATATAACCTAATTTAATAGTACTAACTTGATATCTTATATAAGTAGTGATACCCAAGTTGAACGCTTGCCTTGGAAGCAAGGTGTGCAGGTTCATGTTCCGGTTCGTCGCGAATGAAATTTTCGGATTTTAATGAACGAATATCGTTTTGAACGGTTATCAATTGAAATAAAACTAACTTTACGGATTTTATCGCGTTTATTTTGTGTTTTTTACGTTCCCGAAGTTTCGACGTATCGGGAACGTAAAAAACATAAAATAATGTGTAGTATTCGCGTAAATATAAGACATCAATATGATTATCAATTGTTGTATGGTGGCGGCAAACATCGTTAGGCAACCTGCACGTGTGACAAATGTTTGCCAAACCGCACGTGCCAGGGAGGCGGACTATGATCTATGTCCTCTTCATATTGTGGAGCGTGATGTTGTAGGTATTTGTTTTATGAAATAATTGCCATTAAATATTTGAATATTTTTTTTTTAGCGGTACATGAAATCTACAAGTGTGCTAACTATCAGTCTCTGAATAAAATTACTATGCCGTTGAATGGACAGACAGGCGAACAAGGCGAACCT
Organism: Pheosia tremula; assembly: GCA_905333125.1. NCBI lineage: Eukaryota > Metazoa > Arthropoda > Insecta > Lepidoptera > Notodontidae > Pheosia > Pheosia tremula. Next base: position 2,388,039 of record HG995404.1, on the reverse strand, counting down.
ATAGTGGGAGTTTGTCTACATAACCCTAGAAAAATAAATACGGCAATCGGCTCTTTCGGCCCCCTGATTACGTAACTTGTAATAGACTAGCGATAGCAGTAATCGCGCAATATTTGCTTTTAAATTGCTAATTCGTATTACGTAGCGCTGCGACGTCATACAAATCTGCGATTTGTCGCTTTTCTTTAGCTAAGCTTGAAAAGATACGTAATCCGGTTTGCATCGAAATATCACGCCAGCAATGTCGAACACCAAGTTCATCGGTAGAAGAATTAGAATTTACAAATAACTGCACAAACTGGAACACAAGTTTTAATATAAGTACCTAACTTAATATTGTATGTATTTCATAATTATTATTTTGATTGCTTCCTCGCAAATTGGAACAAAAGTATACTATACATGTCCCGGCCGAAATGGTCATTTTAATAACTGACTCGTTTGGTTGGTTACAAAGGATTACAGCTTTAAGTAATTGGCCTTTATGAATAAAACAAATGTATTTTTTCAACACTAATAATGAGTAACACAGACCAAAATTACTAGTTTTTGGACTGGTACATATCTAAGCGCCCAAAGACACGAGCATAACCGCTGTAAGATTTTTTTAATATATATTTTTTTTATTACATTATAGGCAAGTATTTGATCTACATCTCACCTGATGGTAAGTGACGATGAGATCTACGATGGAGCATACTTGCCTAGGTAGGAAGGCGGCAGTAGATAGAGACGCTACATTCACTAGGCACATGCAGCGCAACTGATCTGACCCGCCATCCATGAATGGCAACACCGAACATCATGCCGGAACACGGCTAGGCCGCTTGGCGACATGGCTTTGTTCAGTGGGTGGTGACTAGCCACGGCCGAAGCCTACCACCAGTACAGTTGTCACCTGGTTGGCACCACCCGGGGTCACGTGTAGGGTATCTCGAGGGTACTTAATTCTCCTACGGACGAAGGTGACTCGACCCCAAATATTCTCAATGTCACGTCTTAATAGAACCCCGTTTCCCTGAAGTGACTAAGGCAAAACAAACATAATATACCTAATAGTGTTACGTGATCATAGCATATCTTGATTTAAGATTAAGCAAACGGCCACCGCTACTTTGATCATATTTCTTAGCCTAACATACTTCCCTAACTAGTTTGTTTTTATATATTTTTTTATGCCAATTACCTAGGTACCATAAATAAAAATACTATCATAAATCCTGTAATATTTTTTAAGTGCAGACTATAAAAACTATTTTGGATAATAACGTTAATCTTATAAAAACTATGTTAATCTCTTGACAAGTGACTGGATTGAAACATTGTTATTACAAAAAACGGTCAAGTGCGCCTCGAGTCACGCAAAAAGTACGGCTCCGTAGCCATTGTCAATAACAAAAACTTTTTGTAGGTGCCTAGGTAAGCTTGAGGCTTTATTTAATTTACAAGAAACAAAGTTGTTAAATCAATCGTACCATTGCAGACCTCAAGACACTGTGGGCACTTTTTGCGTAGATCGGACCGCAAGCAACAATTAAATATGACGGTACACCGTTTCAAACTATGACACTAGGACGTCAACCACCTCAGTCCTTCTGTGACCATGGACGCTGTAAAGCAGCCGAAATTTCGGGAACGTAAGAAACATAAAATAAACGCGATAAAATCCGTAAAATTAGTTTTATTTCAAATAAAGTTGTTGATTGATTTTTGTTTGTCTCCATTGAGTTTTTTAAGCAGTGACACAGTATTAAAGTGTCATATACACGGTTCTCATCATTTGGGGCGAGAATGTGCGTGCGATTATCATAGGCGATAATCTTCAGACAATTAGCCTATTTAAATTCAAGCAAAAAACTAAATCTCGCCGGCGATTAGATCATAATATATTCGTTAGGCAATCGTTGCCATCGCGGTTGTTAGCATCAAGTGAGCCAAAGTACCTACAAGGTGATACTTGCTTGCACTTGACTTGTGTAAACACGATCTCGTAATTCGCGTATGATATTTTCTGAAGATAATGTGAGTGTCGTACAAATCGGTTTGAACCGATATAAAAGGTAAATCTTTCATTCGAGTTTCACTGTGAGTATTTGGGGTATCATTAATGAGTGATAATCAAAAATCATTAAAATTTGTATCTGCTTAAAGTATGAAGTCTGTACGTGCAAGAACGAAAAAAAGTTTAATCTTCTTGGGGACTGAACGTGGGGCCACAAATGTTGGTCTGAGATGACGTGGTATGATTCCATAGGCTTAAAGTATATTTTTTTAAACGATATACTAGCCATGGATATTCGAATTCGAAAATAAGGGAAGTTCTGTGACTAATACAAAAACTCTTAAAACAATATCCTTGCATTCGAGGTTTATCCAGAGACGTCTAATATTTATAGGGAAGGAATCTTCTACTACATATTATAAGCTTATATATATATTATTCAACTTTTATATATTATTTTGATACTTGATTTTCGAGTCCAGAAACTGACTCGGTGAAGGGCGGAACGGCGGCGTACAGAAGCTAACCGTGTAGGGTAGACTGGGTACGGTTGTGCCAGGGTACGGTTGTGACAATCGCAATATTAGCGAAACTATAAGGAATACCGGGGAGGGTGTACGGGGGGCAAGGAGCGCCATGCGTGTCTGAACGTGTTTCTCAGTATTGCGTTAGTCAACGCGCGGCGTTGGGGTTAACAGAGGTCCTCATTACTTTTTAACACTCAAAAGTAAGTATTTTTATTCAATGTCTTTTAATGATTGTTGTTATATGTGTACAGATACCGTAATGAGTGTTCTTTTTCATTATTAGTTAAACTTTAGTGGTTAAATAGCAGTGCTTACTTTGTACGTACATTATTTTATATTGCCATAGTAATCGTTTTTTTGCGAATGAATGCTTTGGGTACGGTTGTGACATATTTTTTGGGTACCGTTGTGACAAAATTAAAATTCCTTTTTTTGGCTTTTAGATGCCAAGAAAACGTTTGAGGAAGACGGAAAGAGGCCAATGTGACATAGGAAAATATGAAGAAGCTTATATAGAAGTATAAGAAGAATATACGCCTGAAAAAGAGGCAGTAAGGCAAGAATATGAAGAAAGAGAAAAACGTTTGAAGGCTAAACAGGTGAAGAAAAATCTTAACGAACTAAAAGGAAAAAATAAAGGAAAAGGAAGAAACAAAGCGAAGAAACGGAATACATCACCACCGTCATCAGATGAAGAAGAGTATTTTTGTCTGGTGTGTGTAGGCGCATATTCTGACAGTAGGCCTGGCGAAAAATGGATAAAGTGCCAAGTAAAATGTGATCTCTGGTCCCACTTAGAGTGCACAGATGGTAGTCGCCATTATATATGTCATAATTGTGATGACTCTGACTAGATCGTCAAATATGTTTTTGTTCAGATTTAAAATTTAAAATGAAAATTTCTTCTATTGTTTTTATTTTGTATGTTGATACTTACATTAATGTTTCATATTTTTATAGAAGTTGATTGAAGTTGTAGAAGTGATATAGCATTTATTAGTGGTTTAGTTTTTATTTTGACAATTGTTACCTCAAAAAAAATTAAGTTAGCTTTTTGGACTGATTGTAATTTAAGACTGATTAAAGTATGAGTATAATATTAAATGTTCTTGTGTAACAAACGTAGAAGAATGGATATTTCGTGCAATAAAAGTGATTGTTGAACTATTTCGTGTATTTTTGAACCTGTCACTACCGACCCCAAGTACTGTCACAACCGCCCCTGGGGTGTGGTCGGTTGTGACATTTTCTCTTTTTTTTCTAACCTGCTCCTGTAGGTTAACCATAATACTTAGAAGTACAAGTTTAGTATTTATACGTAGGCAAATGTACTCTTCACAATAAATAAAATCTTTTGTATAGCTAACTGCCATACTAACAAAATTGTTGGCCCTCAAATGAAAACTGTCACAAACGTACCCAGTCTACCCTACGTATTTAGACACATTGTATGGAGAATTGAAAGTTATAAACACTGTCCGCTGGAGGCGCTGTTCAATTTGCCACACAATGTGCCTAAATACGTAAACTATACAGTTAGCTTACGAATAATCTCGCACTTGACGTACTGGACGCATGTTTGTATTAACTTCGATGATGATCAATGACTCTTAATTTTTGTGATAATTTTCATTCTCATTGTGTATAAGGTACATTCTAGTATGCTAGAAAGATACTTTGAATAATGATACGGTACCCTAGCTATGAGGCTTTATAATGCATATTTAATTAATAATGAATTAATATGAATACGATAAATATTGCACTTTTTATCTCTTAATTCTATGATAGTTTTTATACCTAACTAAAAATTATGTAAATACCTATTTGCTTTGAGTAGGGCGTTCATGGAGTTTGCACTGTCATTATAAACTTTTTGTCGAACTTAAGTGCATTCATTATATATAAAAACATACACCAACACGCCTGTGTTCCCGAGAGGGTAGGCTGGTTCTTCCTTCTGGAGTTAGAATGGTTCTTTGCTCCCAATGTAATAGAGGGGGAGCTTATTACCATATGCCAGGCACACTACCCTCATGCGAAGGGAATTGGGCCATATTCCAACACGCTGGCCCAGTGGGCGAAGTTCACACAGCTTTCGAAACCCGTGCCGGTTTCGTCACGATGTTTAACTTTACCGTACTTGCAAATTATAATCATAAGAACGAAGAAAATGTACAAATTGTTAAATTGTAAATTGATACTCGTACAATATATATATATATATATTTTATTATGAGAATAGATACTATTTCTTAAGCTGGGCTATGATAATAAGGAACTAAATTTAGACCTTATGTACTTCGGCCTGTAAATACAAGTTTGTATGGAGTAATTTTTTTATTATTTAAGTATTTAGTTAAGTAATATACCAAGGAAATTTCGGGCTCCCAAGCCGACAAATTGCCTATCACCAGAGCCAATATTTAAAATTCTTGTGATATCGATTTAAAGTTTGTTTTATGTTCCTACGAGCTTCATTCATAGTAAACTAATTTCAAGTTTTATATTTATAAATATGTTGTAGGTATAGTTACGTATGGAAAAATTTTGCACATCAAAATAAATTTATGCTACGAGTCACGAGTCATGATCAACACGAGCATTTAATTACCTTTTAACCGGTGTTCTATTTACATATAAGGCTCAAACAAGAAATTGGATACACGTTTTGCTCAAGAAAGAACTCTAAGCTCTGTGGCTCAAGCACGATATTTTTATGTAACGTTACGGTAGCGTAAGCGTCTTCCGTCTAGCTCACACCTATCGATTCCTTCCTTACACGACTGATTCAGTATAGGGCAGTAGGTCGAGTAGGAGTTTATAACTAGGTAGCCGTATACTTTGAAGCTTACTTATTGGACAATAATATGTGCAAATTTTCTATATATAAGTTTTCTGTGGTCTCTCTTCTCTATGGCGTCTACTCGTCATCGTTTGTTTTAAAAAGGGTTTTGAGTATTTAATTAAATAATATTTTATTTTTTATTTTTTATTACGTCATAGGCAAGTATTTGATCTCGATCTCACCTGATGGAAAGTGACGATGAGATCTACGATGGAGCATACTTGCCTAGGTAGGAAGGCGGCAGTAGATCAAGACGCTACATTCACTAGGCACATGCAGCGCAACTGATCTGACCCGCCATCACAGAAGTTTATAATTCCACCCCAGGACCCTCGTATATTTACCATTTATTTGTTCAATTAAATGATGGATGATGATGTTTATTATAAATACACAAGTTTGTCATGAAAAAATACAAATACCCAGACGGTTAGTCTGGTTTTGTTTGTCTGGTTGTAAACAACCGTCTGGTCTTCCGTCGGGGCCGTTCGGTGAGATCACGGCACGGTTCGGTAATAGACTTTATAATAATAGGTAGTTATTCTACATAAGTACATATATTATGTTGGCATCAAATATGTTTTTAATGAATGAAATTGAATATTAAGATATAGTAAATTACGAGACTCTTACTATGGTAGAGTTACATAATTTATTAGAAAGGGAAGGCTGCTTTTTACGTCTACTTATTTTTTTTTGTATTCAGAGCAATTTATTTTGCCATCTAGATTAAAGTTAGAATAATCGGGTCTAGACCGGTTGGTATAGGACCAACCGGTCGGTACAGAAGTATGACCGGTTAAGACCAACTTCCAACACGAAAAATATATTTCAAATAGGCATTTATAGCTATTCTATCAAAACTAGTGCTTCCACTCCAACTACACTTGCACGATTGTTATTTCCAATGAAGGTGTATTAGGTGATTTCCTATGTGCTTAGGTGTAATTTAGAAGCACTCGTAATGGTAAGTACGGCCGACTGGTTATTGAGTAGCTAGGAAGGAAGGCTTGTCTATCAAGACTATTCGACTTTATTGTATGTACATGTTTATTAGAATTGATTTGACAATCTTTACGTGTATCATAGATAATTTATACTTGTGGCAACGAATTATGGCACTAATGATAGCTGTAGCAATTATTGATTTCTTGTATTTACGCGAATACTATACATTGAAATAAAACTAATTTTACAGATTACCGCGTTTTTACGTTTGGGCAGCTTTACAGCGACCATGGTCACGGTAGGACACGGGAGTGTAACATAATATAGACGCGATAAAATCTGTATTTTTTTTATTTTATGATTTTGCTCCGAGTTCATTCTTCGAATAAAATTTTACGTAGTTAAGTGGTAACTATATATTGTACTGTTTTATTCTAGTAGTAGTAGAGAAAAATTGTTGTATCGGAGAGAAGAGATAAGTTTAGTGCACATAGTGAATACCATTTTATAAAGTGACGTATCACGGTGACACCTGAAAACATATTTGGGTACTCATTCAGAATATACTAAAATACTTAACATTTATACATGCAAATAAATGGCATGTGTAGGGAACGTAGATTGTAATATAATTTGAATTACACCTTTTAAAAAAAAAAATAGTTTTACGTCCGATTTTAAACATAGCTCGAGGAATAAAAAATATAACAATAATTAGCCTTAGTGAACATTACTACGTACCATGATTGATTACCATCAACCATTATGTACTTGAAAACTAAAAAAATAAAATAATTAGCAAACAATATTATAATACCAACAAAATAGGATATTCAACAATATTAATTACCCATTTCCAGGACTCTTAGAATAAAATAAAATGTCTAACGAAATAATGGAATGTACCTAGGTACTTAAAAGGGTCAAACGATAGATTTTTAATAAAAGATGGCGTCAAGTAAGTAGCCAACTTAAAATAATCATAAATGGGTCTGCATAATAGACCTTCGTGGGCTTCAGACTCCCCCTAACCCTATCAATAAGTAAAGTATACTTATACTGGCAAATGATGAGACCTCTTAGCAGAATTTGAATAAGTCGAGTTTCACTGTATTATTTCATAAGTTGCTACTATAAACCTGTCATAAAATTTCATGACTCGTAAAAAGTTGTGAAATGTCAGTGTATAAATTGAATAATAGATTTGTATTAACATAAACTGCTGTAATGAACGTATAATGGATAGATAACAGAAGAAAAATCAAAATAAAAAGGATAAATGTTTTAAACCTAGTTGGAAGGATGGAATTATTCATGTCAATATTAATAAACTCGAAATAAATCGTATGCGGAGTAACCTCGACATAAACTATCTTTTAAATGCTATTCCAACCTCGACCCTAGTTTTAGCACACTGACTTCCGAGTTTTAATTAATCTGAGCGTGTTTTAATTTAACAAATACCTGGGAATGTATGTCAGTATACCTCTTTCATTGGACGATTACCCAATTGAGGTTATTGTGGGTTATCGTCAGTGGTGGAACCAACCCACCCGTGGTAGGTTCTGACTATTCATAAGTGCATTTGTGGAATAAATGTTTTTTATTTTGTTTTTGGGTCTGATTTAAATGGTTATCGAACCTTGATACTGAAGTCTGTTATTCGAAATATTTTGGAAATGGCAAATCTGAAACGTTGCCAAGGTTTATTTGATCAATTTGCAAATATGCAAAGTGTATACCTAATAAGTAGTTAAACTTCCGCAAGTTTATTCAGTTTTTAAATGGTATATTACGTATAATTTATTATTTTATAACTCCTTATCTGCATTTCGAGCTCAATGAGCAACTGTCTCCGTGATTTGGGGCTTCCTGTTTTAAAATAATAGCTTTTGCACAAAGATAAAGAATTGAATATCTAGTGTTATCTAATCAACATACCTTAAACGTTTTGATATAAATGTAAATCGATGACGATTTAGGCTGTGTCCCCAGTCGGTAAACTGTCAGCGGCCGACTGAGTGAGCCGCAAATTTGTGGCGAACTGAAATTCGAGTTAGCTGCAAACTCAGATCAATTTGCGTGCGTCGCAAGCAAACTGTTATGTGTTAGCTGCTTCTTCTTCTTTCTTTACGAAATGAAATGCGATGAAATAAAATGGATATGAATATGGCCTCACCCACAACTTAGCGGGTATTTTGCCAGTGTCAAGTAATTAATAGCAATATTAAATTCAATAAATACACATTATAAATAAAATAATGGATGTGACATGAAGAAATGAAAATGGCGTGTCTGTTAGCTGCTTATTTAGGTCGACCGACCGACTGAATTTTCACTGTCAACTGTCCACATGACAGTTTGCGGCAAACGGACTTACTACGCCCGGCGAAAAAGCATATCGCCGCCGCCGGTTTTGCTGTGAGTCGGCCGCTCACTGAATCAATCGGCGCGCGCAACACAGCAAACTGCGTAGAGTGAGCGCAAACTAGCAAACTGTGAACACTCCATTTCAAATATATGGAAGGGCGTACTAAACCGATACGCCGCTAACTCAGTCGGCCGCTAACAGTTTGCCGACTGGGGACACAGCCTTACTGTCATTATAACTGTGCTTAACATCTGTTTTATCATAATCACGGTCATCCTTGATGTGGTCATAGCATGACCTAGCACATGACTTTAGTTTTCAATTTTTCAGTATATTTAGAGCTGATCCAAAAAAACCTTATTTGTTGCTCGCTCAGAATGGTGTACCTACACTTTTATTTATTGGAGCTCCGCACTGTGTCATATTTTATTAAATGAACACCACTTTATGGGGTCGAGTCACCTTCGTCCGTAGGAGAATTAAGTACCATCGAGATACCCTACACGTGACCCTGGGTGGTGCCAACCAGGTGACAACTCTACTGGTGGTAGGTTTCGGCCGTGGCTAGTCACCACCTACTGAACAAAGCCATGTCGCCAAGCGGCCTAGCCGTGTTCCGGCATGATGTTCGGTGTTGCCATTCATGAATGGCGGGTCAGATCAGTTGCGCTGCATGTTCCTAGTGAATGTAGCGTCTCGATCTACTGCCGCCTTCCTACCTAAGCAAGTATGCTCCATCGTAGATCTCATCGTCACTTACCATCAGGTGAGATCGAGATCAAATACTTGCCTATAATGTATAAAAAAAAAAACTTATTTTTTTACTCAAAAGGGCCTCTACAGGTTGGACCCATGTCCCTACGCAAGCCTTCAAAAGGTCCGGGTATAACCTGTATGGAGGGAAGAAATAATAAAAATAAAATGTTAGTACCTATAAAAATAACTCCACATGTCGTAGGAAAGTACTGAAGGTCAATAACCGCAAGTTCAACGACGTGCTAAAGCTTTATATTTTAGGACTAATTTAACGGTGTTTTGCATATAATTTTACCCGACTGCGCACGAAGGAGGGTAATGTTTTTCGAGTGTATGTATGTCTATTTCTTTGGTACGCTCTACAACCTAAACGGTTTGGTCGATTTTTACATATTAGGTGTCACATATAATTTTCTTATATTTACGCGAATACTACACATTGAAATAAAACTAATCTTGGAATCGAAAAAACATCAAATCTGTAAAATAAGTTTTATTCCAATATGAGGTATCGTGAGAGTCTTTATTGTGGAAATGACATAGAGTATATATTTTTACAAATAGTGTCTGCAAATGAAAAAAGAGGTTGATTTTCTTGGACAATTGGATATCAAATGAAAGCTTTAAAATACAAAATTCCAAATTAATGTTATATATATAAATATATTTATACAATTAAAGACAGGCAATCCTCATAACATACACGTAGTTGTCGAACAAAAAACATTGGCATGGTTCACTCTACCTTGCAGAAATCAAATTCTAGAGCTTCTTTTTATCTTTTTAGTGAAGTGTTTTTGCAGTAGGATTTTTTTGTTTGTTTTTTATTTAGCATAATTTCAGACAACGGCAATAACAACATTTTATATACTTATATTTATTTATTGCTGACCTGTTATAATATCAGTGTAGACCTAAGCACAGATAGAGTGTGGGAGCATGTTATTAGGTATTTATGGATACTACTAAGGTATGATAGGTTTATAAAATTGTGTGTCAAGGCGCATTATGGTTGAGATAGTTATAATAATATACATATAGTTATTTTCCTACCGAATAATGGTGGACCTATAGGCAGGTACTTACCACCACTACTAACCTTGCGAAACTATCCTTGAGACTATAATAAGCGTATGGTTATAGTTCTACCGTAACAGTAGATAATTTTACAAAAAAAACCTTATTGTACAGTGAGTACCTACTATTTTTTGGCGGGAAGTTGAACCGTGAAGTTATCAATTTTGTTTTACTTTCCATAATATGGGTTTGTTTGATAATTAATGTGTAATATTTTATGTGTTCATAAATGTGGAAAAGTGAAAAAAATTAAAATAAAATAGTATAACTTGACTTTTCAGGTTCGCCCAAGATGTCCGGTAAATTTTCAGTTAAGTATCCGATTCTACTCTCGAAATAAATTTGAATCGTCGCGGCACATAGTTTTGTACAGTGTCTCTTGATGAAGTTATTAAAAAGAGCCATTTCTTATATCTTGAATACGCGAAATCCAAAATAATTGTTTTTAGAATTATCTTGCGCAGCCGCGGGCAAAAACTAATTTTATATAATAACATTTTGTTGACCTATCATTTGTCATCCAGATAATAGGTGTTTCCTGCAATTAGGTGGTAATTGGCGTGTCAACCGGTTTTTTGTTCCCCGTAACCTGTAGTTATACCATAACAATACAGACAGTGGTCACGGGCCAGTACCTGTAGCCAGTGGCGTATTATATGATTTGGCGCCCGGAGCTGAGAGCCTTGAGGCTATGAGGCTTGCTGCCACCCTGGGCTATGGCCTACATGGCGCAAGGGTAAATACGTCACTGCCTATAACACCGCCTACTAAAACCTACTTCTATTGTAGCCAAACTTTGGTGAGGCAATTTTCCGAAGAATAAACTAACTAAAAGTAAAGCTGAGATTAATATTAACACTATTGCTACTAGCAAACTAGCATGCTGCACTAAAAACCCAGCTTTCGAATGCCAGTCAAACCAATTTCCCAAAGACACATAATACACCCAAACCCGGCACGTACAACCTATATACTTGTATGTAAGTAGAGGTTGTAACATCGAGATGGGCTTTGAAACAACAGCAAATTAGCACCATCAAAAACTTAATATTAAAAAAAATCAAATCCTCCTTAAAGTTAACGACGTACTTCCTCGTCTATCTCTTACAGTCGCGCACGTACCCATTCTGACCCATTTCGCTGTTATATCTTGTATAATCATGATAAAAAATGCCATTAGCACTTAAATCCGAAAATAACTCAAGAGGTGTGAGACAAACCTTCACACCTGCTTATCAAACAAAGCATACCACAAGTTTGATTAGAATAGCATATTTCCAAAATACCACTTTGCACATTGGAACGGACATATCTTAATCTTCCTTAATTGAAAATGGTAGCCGTATCGAGTACCGCCTATGCCCCTGCCCCTCCCCATTGTAGTGTTTTCCAATGTAATTAGGGCTAGTTCTTGAATCTATATTATTGCTAGTCCATGACCAAATGCACTTCATAAATATAATAAATTCGCTTTGTGTCTTAAAGACCATTATTACTAAGGTATTATCGCGGGCCAGTTTGCCGAGTCGATCACGTTGCTGATATACATTGACAATGACCGACTTGAATGAGTTCAAGTGTACACTACGTGGCATGCTAGCGAGCACGCCACTTTCGAGTAGCCACTTATTAGCACTAGTTGATTAGTATCATCTATACATATAAATAAAATTGGAGTGTCTGTTTGTAATATTAAAATAACCGCTTTTTACTAAGTGCATTTGGATGTATACACGTTACCTATACCGAAACAAAATTTTTTACAATTTTTGTCTGTCTGTCTGTCTGTCTGTCCGTCTGTCTGTCTGTCCGTCTGTCTGTCTGTCTGTCTGTCTGTCTGTTTGTTCCGGGTAATCTCTGAAATGGCTGGACCGATTTTGACGGGAATTTCACTGGCAGATAGCTGATGTAACAAGGAGTAACTTAGGCTACTTTTATTTTAGAAAAAAATATTGGATCTCTCGAAAAAAAATTAAAACCAATGTTGCAGCGCTGCGCCTGCTTAAAGTTTGATAGCAACAATCTGCAATGCGTCCCGCGGGATCAGAACGCGAGCAGGCTGTTGCCAACGGTTGAGACGTTGTTAAATACCACGCGGACGAAGTCGCGGGCAACAGCTAGTATAATATAAATCACTTGACGTTGGTAAAATACCTACCCAAAGGTGAGGGACGCAATTTTCTAAAAGAAAATGTTTATGAAATTTACTTTGTCTGTTACAGCACAACGAGTGGTCGTTTCGAACCGTCCGCTAATTCGGTTATTTAAAGGAAGGCATCTGAAAATTCAAATCCAACCGATTCGGTTTATACTTATCGAATATTTCTGAATCGACCTTTTTTTGGTGCGCAACAATGTGAAACAAGTATGATTATTAAAATATCGTGCTTTTTATACATAATATATTACCAACTAAGGTGCATAAGGACATCGACTGAATTGGAAAGGAATCGTGTCTCCATGCATCTTATATGGTTTTCTGATAACATGATTGGTCTGTACGAATTGAATAGGTACTACTAGTGTTCGCAGACATGTATGCAGACAGCAATAACCAACAAATTCATAGGAGTTATATTACATTTACAATGGCATTACAAAGTATTTTCAGAAGAAATGTGCTGAACCTTATCAGTTGAGGCTATGTTTCGATCCGGTGGAAATACAAAAGTTAAGTTAACGTATAATGTTAAATACCCTAACAGTCTGGTATGGCAATAATTATAATTATTTTTATGTAATTAAGTATCCGTATAATATAATTCTATTATACCTAAGAATTAAAAATGCTGTTGTTATCTTGCTTTGTACATGTGGGTATCTTATAAATAGATAAAGCATTAAATGGGTAAATAAAATATTACACCACAATATTACTCAACTTTTTTTTCCAGTACGAAACACTTATTTTTTTTCGTTTATTTATTATTACCTACTTAATATGGAATGAATGATAATGATTCTTTAATTAATCATTATTGCCAAATTGCGTAATGCATTCATAGCGTAGTGTAGTTAATTTTTTATTTCGATGCCGATTTTCTTTATTATAATACCTGGATACTACATCACATATTGTTTACTAGCTGTTGCCCGCGACTTCGTCCGCGTGGTATTTAACAAAGACAACCGTTGACAACAGCCTGCCCGCCCATTCTGAGCCCGCGGGACGCATTGCAGGTGTTGCTATCAAACTTAATCAGGCGCTGCGCTGCAACATTGGTTTTCATTTTTTTTCGTGAGTTCCTATTTTTTTTCTAAAATAAAAGTAGCCTAAGTTACTCCTTGTTACATCAGCTATCTGCCAGTGAAAGTCCCGTCAAATTCGGTCCAGCCATTACAGAGATTAGCCGGAACAAACAGACAGACAGACAGACAGACAGACAGACAGACAGACGGACAGACAGACAGACGGACAGACAGAAAAAAAATGTAAAAAATGTTGTTTCGGTATAGGTAACGTGTATACATCCAAATGCACTTAGTAAAAAGCGGTTATTTTATTATTACAAACAGACACTCCAATTTTATTTATATGTATAGATGTATAGATAATAGCACGCAAAGTTGCGCATAAGTTTTGTAATAAATCCGTGACAGAATTATATAAATTATACGTAAAACGAGGCGCAATGCCATTAGCAAACACAATGAGCAACATTGCCTGTTGTCTAAATACAAAATGTATGCTAGCTAACCGACTATGATATCATAATACCTCTAAATAAATATAGTTCGTGTCATACATCTTCCAAAAATGGATCTAAGTAGTAATTGAGTAGGCAACTACGACCAATTCAGAAAAAAAATTACACCCACATGAAATGCATATCAGTTTTTGACAGATAGGTTAAGGGTTATTTATTAAGTTCTGTTGATTGGTACCTTATGTGTGTACTATGTTCGGTTAAATGTGCTATGTTCAAGAAAGTACAAGGTTTACTTTTTTAATATCAATCCTATAGGAAAATAAAAGTGGGAGTTACAAAATTGTGAAATACTAATAATATCATGTCAATATTTCGTTGGCGCTTGAAATAGGTATGCATTAGGTCAATGTTACTTATATTTAAAAAGATTTTCGGGTTTGTGGTATAACTTTGTTGTAAGTATCGCCTTTGTAGACAATCATTGATAATACCATAAAACAAGTTCAATTTAGAGGACCACTCCATTTAGGTATATAGGTATACCTTTAGGTCTATACAAAAGACAACCACGGTAAAAGAGCCTTTTCTAACCTCATTTAAATTGCGATATAATTACATACTTACAAGATAATTGCAAAACGCGATATGACTGATATTTATAATGTCGAATTAATTTATTTATATCTTTTTAATACTTACTTCATCTATTGTTTTATCAGATTTTTAGTTTAGAATGATTAAATAGGCCTACTTATCAAATTATCGTATAAACATATATATAATATGCTACCTATTGACTATTAATTACGGTAAGTAAATTTATTAAAGAGTATATGTAATTTCATAGATAAGGCGACAGGCCATGAAGGTTATGGCGTGATTAGTTAGATCTCTAGTTGGTGGACTGGTCCCGGGCATAGAGTAAAAAAAATACTCTGTGGTCCTAGGTCTATAGAATATAACGAAATAGGTTAGGAACGAGGTAAGTTCATGGGAGTTCGAATGGACTGCACATCGCGTGGTAATCTCAGAGCTATCTTGTACCGGTTTGATTAATTATTCCTAGAGTTTGCGGTGAAATGGCAGACTCCCAGATATTTGCACCAAAACATACCAACTTATTAGAAAATCTATAACAATCATATGATACGATCCTTATTGTATATTTTGAACATAAACTCTCTTTATAATTTCAAAAAAGAATGAAACAAAAACAAAAAAATCTTGGTCCTTAAAATATACTGCGGATTGCATAAAAATTCTATCGTTTTTTTTATAATTTAATGTATTCAATAAACTAATTTGAATACCTGCCTTGTCTAGTAACACTATTTTATTAAATACCTACACTTATACAAAATCAAAATTTTAAAGTGTTATTTCGTCATTATCATTGGCAACAATTTATTTGCCGATAACTCGCAGGTAAAAAAGGCAGAACTGTCATTTTCTGTTCTCTTAATTGACGTCTGTAACTTTTTTTTATATCATAAGTAATGCAAAGATTATTAAATGAAGCAGTGACACAAAGCCATAACTACTGAGAATGGCCGTATTCATCGTTCGAGGGCAAATTGTAAAATCCCTGACAACGAAACAATTTATAAAAGTAAAAAATAATACTCATATTTGTTTATTCGTTTGCAAATATTCTTGTCCCTTAATGGCGTCTCGGGACCGCTAAGTTAGTCACTCCATTTTATTTACAGTGCGGTTACCAACGCCATAATGGATCAATAATCCTTTGAAAACGAATAAACAGATATTATTTATAAAATTAGTTTTTCGTCGATCGGGTGTGCACAAAAATTGAGTAATGACTACATCGACTTGGGAAAGAGCTGACGATCTTGAAACCGCTGAACCTATTGACACCAAAAATGGCTAAGAACTATCCCGATATAAACCAGCTTTCGAATAAAAAAAACTGCGTTGAAATCCGTCCACGTATTTGGGTGCTACGATACCACGGATAGAGACAGACATAGGCCTCAAACTTATAAAACCGCGAATCGTGCGTTGGGGTTTAAAAATAATCATAATCAGATAGTCGAAGTATAATGGAAGTCTTATCTTTAATATAGCCAACCAATATGGTTAAGGCGATTAAAATGCGGTAAGCAATAAAATAACATCTGATAACATTTCGGTAAGTATACCTGCCAAAAGTCAATAACCTTATTAAGAACCTATCAAATGAAAGCTCATATTTATTTGCGCAAAATCACAGTTATCCAAACACATTCATTATTTAAAAATCTACCTAGTTAAATTCATCATTCATTCACCGTATAATTACATCGATCGAACGTACGATCACAAACATCGATGGAACAAAAAACTAAACTGTCGATAAATAAATAAATTTCGTCAGACGGAACCACTAACTTTACAGTCCCAAACTAAACAACGACTGTATTATGGGTGGAGCTATGTTTAATTTAATACTTAAACAGATAATAAATGTAAATGACTTAAACATAAACATTCGTACTCAGCACATTAAGTTGGCCCTTACGGGCATACGAATCTGCGACCCTTTAGAAATCAGGTTTACTAACAACGCTACTAAAAGCTACTAAAACTAACTAATAGTGCTTATCG
The DNA here is from genome assembly GCA_905333125.1 of Pheosia tremula. Taxonomy (NCBI): domain Eukaryota; kingdom Metazoa; phylum Arthropoda; class Insecta; order Lepidoptera; family Notodontidae; genus Pheosia; species Pheosia tremula. The sequence continues at coordinate 2,371,256 of HG995404.1, read as the reverse complement.
GCCGTCAAATAATGATGATAAGTTGTTATCTTCTCAGTTGAGGTCGCGTTCCGATCCGGTTGTAGAGTTAAGAAAAATGTAATGACAATTTTTAAGTGCCCCCGTAGGCCTATACGAAATAAAAGATTTGACTTTACAAACTTTAAGTACCTATTACGCGCGAGAACAACTGGTCCATGAAAACGTTAATAAAGGGCAACCTTCCCATTTGTCTAAACACAATCTCGTTGACATGGGTGTTATACCTGCTCTTTACTTACAGTACTCAAATGCAGTCTTTGACCGAAGCTCAGAAGTCCAAACTCAAGGTTTGCCAAAGGGCAAGGGAACACAGATTCAGAATACCGCAAAAAGTACCAAAACGGTACTGTCAATGTGAAAAGGAAGTCTGTCAGACTGAAGTGGGATTGGGCGGGACGCGTTTGTCGGATGGACCCTAGAGTCTAAAGTCGATGTCTAAAGATGGATGTCGTCGCCGAAGCAGGGCGCGGGCGTAGGAAACGTTGGCGTAATGACCGAGATGCACTTCCAAAGAATCGGTCAGAGAAGACCGTGGCAGGTAGGCATGGAAGGTTATGGTAAGGGGAACTTTATATTGTTTTGCAGTGGGAACACAAAGGTAAATAGTAATAAAAAAAATATTTTTGCGTTGATGCTAAAATATTATAACTTGCTTTAACAGGTAGATACATTTGCTGTGTTCAAAAATGTTAATGAGTACATATTATTATTAGTATTTTTTCCTTTTTTTGATAAAATCATACCAGGAGTCGCAATGAGTAACCTTGCGCTTGACTCATGAATGAATAATCCAAAAAGTATATTTAAACATGAACCCATCGACACAAAGGAACTCTTGGGCAAAAAGCTAAAACCCTACATGGTAAGTTCGCATCAAACAATGACATTTTATGGAAACGTGCCAGAAATATGTGCTTGTGCATTATACGCCACAGGAGGTAAAGATCCTTGCATCACCTCTTTAGATTTTTTGTGGCTATAATATCAGCCCTTTTATTGTCCCTGCACTGTGACGCTTGCCCCAATGCGAGGGGGCCACAGTCCGCCGCGCAGGCCCATTGCGGGTTGGCGGACATCACAGGTCTTTCGAGGAGTGCTCTCAGACATGCAGGCTTCCTCACAATAGTTTCGTTCACCGTTCTACTAAATTAAATCAAAGGTTGTACAGAAATGCCGCGAGAGATTATAATGTTAGCAACAACACGGCCTGAACCTGGTCTAGTACAAAGTGCATGTAAAGTAGTTCAGGACGATAGACGACGAGTCGTCGTACGATCGTGATTACCGTTAGTAGGTACATTACGCTGGTATTATATTATACTTATACCCACTTAATAGAAGCCAACAATGATATTACAAAGCATTTTCCCATCAAATGTGATTTTTTCCATGTTATAATAAGTTAAGTGAGTTATAAATAGTGTTCCGTCGAGCTTCGTACTGCCTCAGAATCAAATATATGAGAAAATAGATATTTTTTATTATTATTATTTAAGTGAATTTATCCCATGTTTAATAGTTATTGTGGTATGCGGGGCGGAGACGAATTCAACAAATAATCAAAGATAATAAATATCGGCCCACTCTTTCTTGAGTTATAAATTTAATGGTGTAACTGACACAACTTTGTTTGATGTATATAAGTATATAGGTACCGATATATCGAGCGTTTTTATCAACTGGGCTATGACCTCCACTCTACAGTTTAATGTAGTCTATTGATTATTTAAAATAAATATGGAGCAGATAGAGAATCGACGTGGTGTATAATAGGCCTTGCCCTCCGCCAAGTTCAAGCCTGTATTTGATTTTACACTAACACATAATAAATAGGTAATGTTTATAATTTGAGGATCCTTTTCGGATTCGGGAAAATTATTTCATTGGTAAAGTTATTTTATTGATTTTTTTTTCTGTATACATGCAATTGTAATTTTTGAACATCAAGTTGGCGAAAAATATGCTCATTATGACACTTTGGAGATAACTCGACCTACTATATAACGCATCGGTAGCCTACCCAAAAGGTCACATTCCCGATAAACAAAACAAATAATTAGAAATTTAAAAATAACTCCGCTACGCACAAGTGCGCAGTGAAACTGTAGTGGCTTGCTTTCTCAAAGAAAAAATCAAACACTGTTTGTACACATGTATTTACCTACTTGTTAGCCCCTTTAAATATTTTACACTATCTTTGTCACACCTTATACAGAGAAATTCAGAGAGGGTTTACTATGTTTTGAAACTGTGCCCTTCTTTAGCGCATTTGTGATCATTATTAGGAGTTAGAATTTCTACCATTTACTTGTCATTTTGATGGGTACAAAATATATATTTTTAATCGACCTATGGAAATTCTGTCTTATAACTCTTTCTGAATCAAGTTAGAAGCCAAAAAAATTGGTAAATTAAATTGATAATGTGGACAGATCATAGATGTACCTATTAGATGATTTTAAAACAATGATTTCTTGTTTATAGATGCGGCGGAAACTTATAAATCAGATCAACATTCTACTCCATTCCGATCTGTGCGTCCGGTGTAACCAGATTTTATTATTAAACTGAATCTATAATTTAGATTCTGCGTTGACGTCAGTCGAAAATCAAACACTGTTTGTACACATGTATTTACCTACTTGTTAGCCCCTTTAAATATTTTACACTATTTTTGTCACACCTTATACAGAGAAATTCAGAGTATACCCTCATACTATGTTTTGAATCGGTGCCCTTCTTTAGCGCATTTGTGATCATTACATTAGGATTTACAATTTTTACCATTTACTTGTCATTTTGATGGGTACAATATAATTTTTTTAAATCGACCTATGGATATTCTGTATTCTTATGGCTTCGAACTTGATTAAGAAAGAGTATACTCTTTCTGAATCATGTTCGAAGGCATAAAAATTGGTAAATTAAATTGATAATGTGGACAGATCATAGATGTACCTATTAGATGATCTTAAAACAATGATTTCTTGTTTATAGATGCGGCGGAAACTTATAATTCAGATCAACATTCTACTCCATTCCGATCCGTGCGTCCGGTGTAACCAGATTTTATTATTAAACTGAATCTATAATTTAGATTCTGCGTTGACGTCAGTCGTCTAAAACTAATAATGATTTTATAACATCTCGATTTGTGCGAGGTTATTGCCTTTTTACATATTATAAAAAAGTCATCTTTTATATTATATTTTTACCGTGTTCTGTTTGGTTTATCGTTATTTAAATTAGTCACGACCGAACAATCGACCTGTCACAGGTTTTTTTTTGTTTTTAATCATTGACATGGCTTTATACGCCAGGCCATGTTATAATCATGTCTAATTTACCTTTAAAATATATTTAGACACTTTCTTAAATATATCCGACTACTGGTCGACAAATTGTCAAATATGTACATAAATTGTGGATTTATGTTTCACCAACATTGACATATACTATGTTTTTTTAAAACTGGGAGAGTATAGGGAAATAAAAATCTTGAAACTGTCTATGAAACCTTTGTTTTTTTTTGAAAACAATTTTAGCATAGTCTACCTTTTGGTCAATTGTAACGCCAAATCCGTAGCCAGGAATGCACTTCTTCTCAGGACCAGAGACTTTAGTGAGTACCTATGCATAAAACAGGAGGGAGAGTCTACGTATTTAGACACATTGTATGGAGAATTGAAAGTTTTAAATACCATCTACCAATGGCGCTGTTCAATTCGCCATACAAAGTATCTAAGTAAAGTACGTAGACGATAAAGTATACGGTTAACTTACGAATAATCTCGTACTTGACGTACTGGTGGGATTTATAAGTCGCCTTGGAAAACAATCGAACTTTGTGCGGGCCAGTACTTGGTGCTACGTACCAAATCCATTCGTCTAAAGGGTACTCAGAGGACAATACGTCACGGACTTAGTACGGAGCAGGTCCATGGTCTCGTCCGTAGCCAAATTCGATGGTCCGTTCCAATTGAATAGGGGGCGGACTACAGTAGGTACTTACGAACCCTCAAATGTGACACAAAATCTTTGCCACAAATTTACAGCTCGTTCGGAATTCCATTCCTATGCTGGAGAAAGGGCAAGATACTCAATGAACGTGGAAAGCGCAATTTGTGTTAAGAAAGTACATACCGACTTAATTGAAAAATGTTAAGAAAAAATGCACGCGCCGCGTGCGACGATTACAACTTGTACGTGTAGACGGACCTTATTGAAATCAAAACTTAACGAATAGGTGCCTTTATTATACTCTACCTCTATCTATATACTCTACCTCTAGTATACTCTACATTTAATCTCATCTTTTTTTATTATTATTATTGCTTACACTGTATCTGTGGCACATGATGTGGTTGCCTGTCATTAGAGTTACAATTACCTAATATCCCTCGTATTTTTATTTTTACTATATCACATGTAACATTGTAAACTCTGTTGGCAATCCTAAATAAATAAATTACCTATATTTGGTACCTGTGCAGTGTCTGCAATTGGCCTGGATCAAAACCGGTTGGATATAAAAAAAAACGAGGCAAACTCGTGGTAGATGCTTCGATGCACTTGGGTGCAGCCAACGGTACCGTACATTCTATACATACCTATATGTAATCTTACTTTAAAAATATATTTCTTGTCTAAATATTAAAATTATTGATTTCTCATATTTACGCGAATACTACACATTGAAACAAAACTAATATTATCGCGTTTCTTTTTACGTTCCCATGGTTGCTGTAAAGCAGCCGAAACGTCGGGAACGTAAAAAACATAAGAGTCATTGGACTTAATATTAAATAAATAATTTAAGAAAAAAAAATTGCTCACAAGGAAGTCACCGTTGTCGTTTTGTAGGAGTATTTTTTTTTTCTAAAATTGATATATCGAACTTGTGACTTCAGATAATAATTACAAATGTGCACGTTTAAATGGTAGTAAACCTACACGTTTTAGGTCATACGGTATATGTAGACATACTTAAGTTTTATTTACTTAGCGTCAAAGTTCAAAGAGAAATTAAGAAAAAATGGAGGCAATTGGCAATGGTATTTAAATATTATTTATGAGTGTCCAACATTTTGTGCGAAAAAAATTGTCAGGGTTAAATATAAATCATTTATATGGATGATATAATTAATTATTATTGAAGTGTTATCAACGCAACACAACAGTACGATGCTAATAGGTTTATTCATTGATTTGATGCGGGTTGTGGGTTTCATTCCTGAGTGTGTGCAAATTTCGGATATGATATTTCCTTAATTTGCATTGTTCTAGGTAATATGGGCGGAGACGATTCCAGTAACTGGATCGTCTCCAGTACGACAAGTGCGAGCTAACCGTATACTTTATAGTCTACCGTATTTAGACATTTTGTATGGAGACTTGAAAAGCGCCTCTAGCGGACGGAATTTAAAACTTTCAATACTTCATACAAAATATCTAAATACGGTAGACTATAAAGTGTACGGTAAGCTTACGAACAATCTCGCACTTGACGTACTGTCCATTTTACGGTACACTACACATATTACAAGCGTCGCTCACAAAATTTAAGTATTTTAATAGCTGTTCTGAATGGCAATACATCTACGCAATCACATAAGATAGGAGTAGGTAAACTAAATAATCGTGCAAAAAACGGGGAAGCCCACTTGTCAAAATAAAACTTCAAACCCTGTACGGTGACTACGGAACCCAACGCTATTCGTGGTCCGGTACATGCGTGACCAAGCACATTTTATAATATGTACCAGTAAAGTCTTGGCTAGTTCATGTTTCAAGATCTAGTTTGTAAATACCTGTATAATATTCAGCCCAACGCGTTTTAATGCGCGGTAAAAAAATTGTGCGAACAAGCTCGTAAGTTCCACTTACTTCGTGAGGTGATGCCCGCGGAGACGGTGAGCCTTATGTTAGTAAACTCGATGTCAACAGGGCTCGGCTCCGGCATGTTCACTTGAAGAGTCCTGCATTCATGATGCTCTATACCGCTCATCTTCTGCCCCAAACCTTGGATCATTGCTAGCGCCTTCGCCATTAGCACAATTTTACTTTATAATTCACACCACTACACAAATCTATATAATAAATATAGAATGATTAATTGATTTAATTTGAAATTCGAATGTATTCGAATTTGCCTTCAAATATACCTGGCCAGTATCCGTACGAACAAAGCAGACACGCAGTTATATTAACGAATATAATTTTAAATTTGGAACAGTGTAATACATTTGTTGACAAAAAAAATATCTATACTACTTATCACAGACTACTTATTTATTTGTCATAACGCGTCGTCGTCGGCGTTATCTATGCGTTAAATATTCGTGTGTCCGTCGGTGTGCGAATCCACGCGAGGTCGCCACTATACTGCGGGTGTTTTCATGTTTGCTTCAATTCGTTCGAGGCAAAAATACGCGACAAATGATTCTGTTGATTTAATTAAACTATACTTAATGCGTTAATTAGTAAACCCGTTGCCATTAGTGTTCGATTCGATTGCTGAAACGTAGTTGCATATCGGCTTGCAATCGTTATTAGTGGAGACTTTAGCAACATATTCGTAAGCATACAGAGTGATTCAGGAAGGGTTTACTAACCTTTGAACCTGCGCTTCTCTAATCATTATATAATGTTGGATACTCGTTATCATGGTTTAAAAAATAAATGTTGCTATCAACAAAATGACAACTGTGATATTTTACGGCCATTTTTTTTAAAAAGCAAAAGTTTAAAGGTTAGTTTGTATACCCTTTCTGAAACACGCTGTATTTTAATCTACGGACGTGTAATAATTGTTTTGTGAGTAATCTCGTAATTTAGTGGTACTTATTTCAGTTGCTTTAAACTACGTTGAATGCACCAGGAGTGTGCTGTGTGCATACATTTTACCCATAGGTATTTCTTTTAACCGTCCATACTCGACAGGGCTCACAGAACACCTAATAAAAACCCTTTTAAAAATTGAAATGCAAAAAATTATCGATCTTAAAATCTACTTTGTCTTACTAAATCAAATAGGTAACGAATGCTGATTCAGTGCCAAACAAACAACTTAGTCGAGTATTGCCCGTCTGCGCCAAAGAATATACACACACCTATAAATTGCTCCACGCATCTCGTTACTAAGTATAATTTTATTATTTGGCAAAGACTTCACATTCGTTACATATGTGACATTTTTTTATTTTTTTATGTATAACAATTATAACATCATTGCAAGGTAAACAAAGATTCAAAGAAATCAAGATAAAACTAAATGTACTACTGAATTACCAATTATACATATACGTGATCTGTTAGACACATTGCTGACTGTACCTATCTACTACGTTATACATATTCTACACTCTTTCTAGTTCTTATATTTTTGAGCCTGACTGTACCTACCTAATACGTTACAAATATTCTACACTATTTTAATACCATATATTTTTGACGCTGAATGTACCTGCCTATTACGTTACAAATATTCCACACTGTTTTTAGCCCTTATATTTTTGTAGCTGACTGTACCTACTTACTACGTTACAAATATTCCACACTGTTTTTAGACCTTATATTTTTGTAGCTGACTGTACCTACTTACTACGTTACAAATATTCCACACTGTTTTTAGACCTTATATTTTAGAGGCTGACTAGTACCTCCCTACGCGCGACGTTACAAATATTCTACACTGTTTATAGACCTTATATTTTTGAGGCCGACTGTACTTACATACTAGGTTAAAAAATTTCCACACTATTGTTAGCCCTTATAGTATGAAGGTCGACTTTACCTACCTACTCTGTTTCACTTTAGCGAACGGGATCGTGTAAAGTGGCGCCGACTGAAAACTTAGCGTGACCACCGACCGAAGGCCAACGGCTACCGGACGATCGATATAACAATTTGTACTTTGATACTAGAGATGATACACTACAATTTGTAGACTAGACAATATGACTACTATAGGTAGTCAATATCTATAGTATTTATACTATATTTTGAATCGGTACGTTATAGTATCTTACAAAAAGGTATGTCCGTAAGTTTAGATATAGGGCTATCTCGGGAACTACTGATCCGAGTCTGTAAATTCTTACACAGATAGAAAGCTGGTACTTACCGCTGGCTGGCATACATTTTTTATTTCTTACACTTATTTCATTATTTTATCATATTTATATATTATATGTCTACATATCTGTTACAGGAGGTTTAACACAAGTTTTGACAACATTAAAATTGAGATCAAAGTCAAATCGAGATCTGCACCGGGCGGCAGTTTGCCGGGGGCGGCATGTCAAAGGTGGCGGTTAGAGAAAAAAAATTAAGACAAAAAAAAATAAGTATAAAAATAATATTTAAGCGTTTTTTTCGTCATTTTTTGTCGTTACCATGCCCCAATTTTTTTTATAATGAATATCAAAATTAAGAGGGCGGCAAATTTGAAATCCGCACCGGGTGCTAATGACCTATGCTACGCCACTGTGTACAACCATCACACATAATTTACTGATCCTATTCCTATGAGGCTATTACTGATAGCAAATGGTTCGACTTAAAAATACAATAGCTAATATCAATGTGGTAAAACTATTTGAAGGTGGTTGATCCTGGTACCCAGGGTGCGCCGAACGTGGAAGCGAAGACCACTTCGCGCACTCAAGCAGCCGTGATGGATGCTCAGTTGCGCCTAGAGATTTATCAGAGCATTGATGTTGATTTAAAACAGTGAAAAGTCAGGTGTTAATTCATCAGTAACAACGATTCACCAACAACGCTTCCATCGGTTGATAAAGTCGATGATTAATCTTTATGTTATAACATTATTAACACGCTCACTGCGGCAAAAATCCATAAAACTTTCATCTGGTGCGGTCGCGGTCCAAATATGCATCCATCGACCTTTTCTACAGTGCGTATCAATCCTTTTTGACCTGACACCGCGAGGAAAGATTAAAGAGCTATAACTTTGCGAATATGTGGTGTATAATAATTTTTTTTATACTGCTAAAATGATCATTAACCCCATTTGTTTACATTCGCTTCGCCCCTGAATCTGAATACCAGGAAATGAGAAATCAACCAAGGAAAATGTCAGGTCGGAAACGACCGATATCGCACTAGAAAGTATTTTTCATAGTGATGGGACAGACAAAAATATTTGGGCTATCGAAAATAAAACAGAATTATTGTAAAAGAAATAAAAAGTATGTATTAAGCGAATCACATGAGCCAGACAAGAACAGTGAACTTATATGTGTCTTTCTTTATAGCACTGCACGCAAAGAGATTTATTGCATTTGTTGCAATATGTTTTAATTTTCTTAACTTTCTTTTTCGCTTCCTTGCAGTCTAAAGTTAGACGCAGCTTTTCATAACACCGCGCACAATTTCTTCTCTTTGGACCTTTTTCGAGGACATGTCCACTACTTTTGATTTGTCCCTGATTTTCTGAAATGTAAAGCTTTTGTTGTTACCCAAATGAGATCCTGTATAAAACAACTTTCTTCTAAAGGTATGTTTCTTCGAGGAAAACTATTGCCAAGTTTAGGTTAGGATAAGTCAAGTAGGTATACTTTTTTATCGTACATTTTCAAATATATTGATGTGTGTAATTACTAAAACTTACCAACTGTATTTGATTCTGGAGCATGATGTTTTGTGCCTAATAGGGTTTTGCAATCTTTGTTTTTTATCCTTGGAAAAATTTCTTCACTGTCACTGTCATATTTTTGTACATTATTTGCGGGGTAAATCAACTTGTTTTCTAGAATAAAAATCTTGCTGGTTGACGGTGTTTGTTTTTTTTTACAGGTGGACATATTTGTGCATTTTCATCTAAACTATCTTCACTATCACTGTACAGGGTTATTTTTCTTTTACATTTGCGTTGCGCCATACTTAAATACCTGTCGATAAAATAATGATACGCACGCGTACGGTCATGTAGAGAGCACAACACTGACTGGTGACTCGACGCTTGCGCGCGCGCTCCTTGCGGCAACAGGTCGGCACCGGTCATATACCACAATAGGCCCGCCGCCGCAAGGAGCGATGTTTTTTACCGTCAGTGCGATGGTGGTCGAAAAGAGCCCGCCACGATGTTTTAATGCCAAATATCTACATTTGACACCACGAGCCGAAATCTATATTTGTCTCTGCCTAACTCCTACAAATACCTAAGATAATCGTTCCGCACCAGCGAGCAAGATGTAGTTTTTACCGTACGCACAGGCGGTAAGCACCGTGGCGGGCCGATTCTGTGTGATCCGCAGTGAACGTGTTAACACTGGCTGATTTAAAGATATGCATAGCCTATACTGGGCAACCTACAATCATGAAATTATGCACAGTGGTACGTAGGTGGGCATTGAGGGATTATTGAAAATACGACTCCCTAAGGAAGTCAAATGGTCAGAGTTTATATGATACTCATTTTTTTTTTTTTTAAAGGTTAAAATCAGGCACTCTAAGATGCGCATAGAGCAACAGGGAGTTGGTTGTTTAGGTTTTAACTGTATTTGGTGGTGTGGAATATCGATGAGTTTTTTATTTTGGATCTTTTGATTTTCAAAGAGGTTGTTTATTTGGATAATGATCTTATTGTTGGAATATGATTGTCTCATGGAATTGAGGTTGACGGGGCTTATCCTTGCTGAAGGTTTAGATCCTTGATTTTCATCATCAATTACCATTATCACTGACCATTAACCTGGACTTGACTAACAGCAAGGGTAAACGTATCGATAATATGTCGAACGATATGCTTATGAGCCGAAAATAAATATTTAAATGGCATTTAGATAATCATAAAAATACAACAAAAACCCTTTGGAAAGCAAAGGGTCCCAAAAGAAATCATAATAGGTAACCTTTATCTATGGAAACTGATGTATTTTTTTTGTATATTTTATATGAGTATGTATAGTAGCGCCCTCTAGGTAAACAGTAAGACATTTAATCAATATGCTGTTAAGTTAATAATAAACGTGTTCGTATCATAAAATACAGATGTCACTATTGAATCCAATCTAAAAAATCATGTTTACTCTTAGAATCCAAAATACCTTTACAAACTTGGTGGGTACTTTCGTCTACGGTCCCGTCATTTCCAGAATGCAATTTCAGGTATTTTCAGGATGTTGTCATGTCACGTATATTGCGCTAATGATCAAAACATTACCTACCAAGATACGTATTTTTATCTATGTATGCACTTAGTAGATACCTATTATATTCAACGTATAGTAGTTAAGGTAGGTAGGTATGGGTAGTACATACCTACCTAATTGAGTCAATGCAAAACCTGAAACGGGTTGCTTAGAATTAATAATAGAAACTGTTGCGCTATTTTAAATTAGAAGTTGTTTTTTTTGCAATAAATTAGATGTCAATAAAATAAGAATCGTCTAGTTAATATTCTAGACTCTAGAATATTAAGGATGTCATACGTAGGTAACGTTTACAATAACAAAGGTATTTGGATCATTCGGCATATCAACCGAATATTCGGCCGAATACCGAACATATAAGACTGTGCCGAATAATTAATATTTACCGAATATACGGCGCAAACATTCGTGCTCATCACACAAAGTTTACCCCACCGGCATTGGAACCCGGGAGCCACAGTACGAAAAGCAGGGCCACTACCAACTACCTTTGCGCCCGTTTACCCGTTTAGATTGGCCTTTTGAGATCATATAGAGACCTTTTGAGATCATTATTAGTTCCAACTGTTTAGTATGCTTATTAGCTTATTCATGCCCAATAACTAGGTATCACATTTTCGGAAGATACACATCTTTGTCTCCACGCATACTAACCTAAAGCAACGCATGCGCAATGACAATAAAGGGCATTGTTTACAAACTCGCACGCACACATATAGAGCGTACAACATAACATTTACAAATTAACGTGCAATGATACGAAACGCGTGCAATTATTTAGCGGCTACGGACAAAGGGTTCCGATAGTCCACTGACTACTTGGGGTCGGCGCGCGCGCATTCGAACGCGCGACGCACCGAAGCGCGCACGCGCGGACTTTAAAATTCTCAGTGTTAACTCCAAAGATGATGCTCGCCGGAGCCCAGATAGTTGATAAGAACAGTGTAACGTATTCGTCAAATGCTGAGCAGCAGACGGTCCCGGCAGCGGCTGGGCCCTCGGGGGTCCAGGTCACGCAGGGGCTGGCGATGGTCCCAAAGAAAGAGGCTGTGGATATCCACTTCACAAACATCACGTGCACTGTGAATCTTGGGATCACTAAAGGTACCTAATTTACTCTTACTTAGAATGTGGTTGTGCCGGAGATTTCGCTTGTCTTTCCTTCATTCATTATAAACTTTCCCGGAAAATTCCTGAAATTAGGTAGCAATAGATAAGGTAAATAAAATATCATGTTCTCAGTTTATGAGTTGGACAGATTTGTTTATCAAACTTAGTAGCCAAATTAAATAATTTACTATTTATAAGTCGTATCATAATATTTACTAATCTGGCTATATATAATGTAAAACAAAGCTGGGTTAGTGACACCATTTACAACTCTAGAACGGGTTAACTGATTTTTATGATCTTTGATTTTTTGAATTTGTCTCTAGAATAACTACTTAATAGTTATTCTAGAGGATAGATAGAGGATAGATGGGAAAAATTCACTCCCATAATTTAATTATGAAGCGGTGCGAAGTTGTCCGGGATAGCTAGTTTTGTATGAATGCAATATCGTCCATTATCAATACGATATATCGCGGCAAAATTATGACAATGTCTGTACATTGATCGCTTCAAAAAATAAAAAAAAATCCAAATAGTATAAAGGAATAACTTGAGAAAAATTAGAAGTACTTTTTTAAGAGTCTATGATCTGTTTACATGAAGCTACCAGCGCTCTGTATTCGTATAAACCGAGCATAAAGATTTTTTTGTGTATTACCAAACTATTTATCTGCTTTGAAAGTACTGACGAGGTGCTGACGTATAAAGATAGACAACAGTAGTAATAGGTGTACTGTATTTTTGTCTCGTGAACCTTAGTCTATGAAAGGTTAAGAACGTGCTCCAGTTTAACGCTACAATGCAATTCAATTAACACACATGACGTTCTAAGCGATGCTCCAAGCGTTGCCATATTCACTTTCGCGACTATTTATATATCAATATTCAGACCATATACTTTCTTATCGTTATATATAAATTAGTATATCGGACTTACATGTGTATGTTGTAATTTTTCAGTATATCGTCCATCAGTAACCGAATATTTTTTTTTGTTTTTTTTTAATCTCCTTTGCACTTGTCGTTGGCAGAAACATCGTTAACGAGGGAGCCATAATTTTGTGACTGGAATTTTTAAAACATGAGCAAACAATAATGGTAGCCCACTTTAATAACTAATCACGTAAAATATATGTACTACTAGCTGTCCCGGCGAACTTCGTACCACCTCAGAATCAAATGTATGAAAAATTTAAACAAATCTGTCCCACGGGTACCATACATTTTACCAGGATAAAAAGTAGCCTATGTGCTATTCCAGACTATAATCGATCTCTGTGCCAAATTTCATCAAGATCCGTTCAGCCATTCTAGCGTGAAAGAGTAACAAACATCCATCCATCCATCCATCTATCCATCCATCCAAACTTTCACATTTATAATATAATAATAAATAATATATATATATATATATATATAAATATATAATATATATATATGTACTATAATTTCGAAATACATATATTTTTCGTTAATAATTTAGATCAATATAAATCCAACGCATCATTCGAATCATTGTTATAAACTTTTATTATAACGACAACTTTAGCCCTATTACAAGATATCATAAATCACAATTATCAACAGTTAAACTACACAGGCCTGTGACCTAGTTTGTGTCTAGCTGTTTATGAAAACGTTAATAAGATATTGATACCAAGTCGGGCTACCACTTAGACATGCGAAAAAAATGATCGTGATAGAGTCATCTATCCAATATAGAGCCATTCTTTGGCAATTTTACAGTATTTGGGGGTGTAAATTTAGAGAGCTAATATGGTCAACTCTCTTATATGCTTGTAGCGATCTCTTGAAACTCGCTACGAGCTACACAGATAGTGCTGCAGATGCATTAAGAACAATAGACAATTCTCAATACAATCCTGAATCGCGTTTTGAAAGTTATATAAGTGTCCTTCTATAGTCAACTAATTACTGAATGCCTCTGCTTTTCACCACAATTACTAATCTTTTCATATTTAGTTGATTTATTAATTACTAGCTGTTCCCCGCGACTTTGTCCGCGTGGTATTTAACAAAGACTCAACCGTTGGCAACAGCCAGTCTGCCAGTGACATTCCCGTCAAAATCGGTCCAGCCATTTCAGAGATTACCCGGAACAAACACACAGACAGACAGACAGACAAAAATTGTAAAAAAATGTTGTTTTGGTATAGGTACCGTGTATACATCCAAATGCATTTAGTAAAAAGCGGTTATTTTAATATTACAAACAGACACTCCAATTTTATTTATATGTATAGATATAGATAAAAAATTATTTATGCATTACTTGAAGACAACATAAAATGAAACAGGTAGGTGCTATGTTATGCGTAATCTTAGGTATGACCACACATCGGACTTTACCCGTACGTACCATCGATACGGCATACCGAGTGTAAGTACAAATAATAGTCATAAAGTTATCTAAGATTATGTCATTGGTAACACGATAATGGATATCGATACGCATTAATCTTTCATGCAATATTACTTGTGCACGTTGCAAGTAAATCGCTGTATCGCCCATATGATCCATCTACTTACAATCTGTGCCAAATAGCACACTAGCACTGATAGCAATTAATAATTTATACACTAAAAGCGAGATTGTTTTCTTAGTAGCTAGTATACTTTCGCAATCTGTATGGTATACCGTTAATTTACCGATCCTGCATACGAAAGAGAACATCCAATCGTAAGCAAAAAATTTGCAAATGATGGCATGTTCTGGGTTTTATTTCATATTGATGATGGGGTAAGTCCACATTATAACAAAAAAATTATATAATACTAGCTTTTTGAAAGTCCCACTGGTGGGTACGGGCCAATCTATACGGGGGGGGGGGGGGGGTGATACAGACCATAAACAAGTACTATGTCATTCAATTCAGTACAATGCTTTCATCTCAATACTTTTCTCTCTAATCTCTATAGATAAGTTACAGCCTTAAAAGTCGAGATTAATAATAAATTATATCTTTAAGTTCCGAAAGATCCGCGTTTAGTGACCAATAGTATAATTATAGGTACCTATATAATTTATCATATCTAACCAACAACTTGCTAACAATGCCAACACGAAATATATTTTATCCTACTTATCTCATTATCAACACTCTGTTAAGTAATCCTGCTTACCAAAAACCTTGCTACGTATAGGTCAGATAAACACACTTAGGATTCTCTTCTGAAGAATATATACCGGCAATGTAAATAAAAAACATATTAAAAAACAGATAATTTGCTATAATTATTTGTTATTGTCAGTACGGGATGTGTGTAATAAGTATAACATTATATAAATTACAGAGCAGTGTAGTTTAATTTTTGTATCCGGCCTAGATCGGTGGGTGGTTAGGATTAGGATATGTGGTTAGGATTTGATGGCCCCAAAAAACGATAGCTTAAGCTAGCTTATTAAAAATATATTTGCACTCTGCTTTCAAATCTCGACGGGACTTAAGTTTTGAGTGTTTTCATTGGTTTCCCATAGAACGCAATTCTTCATTGCAGTCGTGGTGCATTTTATTGTATCCATTTATTGCATATAACACAACTCTGTCAGTACGTTTACAAAAATAAATCGAAAGATAAAATGCCACCACCCGATACGGAATGATTTGCAAGCGAATGATTATTAACAAATATTGTCCAATGATAATCGATTAGAATCACTAACATGTTATCGAGAACTGCAGAACACGAAGCCACTTCACCTAGACTCGATTCTATCTAACGATAGTTTATGAATGAGTACGTTTTTTGCTTCCCATTCGTTGATTTTAATTTATAGAGTATGTCATTTAAAAAATACTTTAACCCCCGAATTTATAGACGTATTATAACTTTATTAAACGTCATTTACTACAGCGCATAAGAGTTTTGCTTTGCGCAGTACTATATGACGTTTGATAAAGTTATAAATCGTCTATAAATTTAGGGGTAAAACTATAATAGCATAGACAAGTTTGTGATCGAATGAGGATGTCCTTCTTATGTGGCGCCTTATATGAGGTTATGGAGACCTTTGGCATATATTTATGGCAAAAATGTATACCTTACACGTCCCGGCAAACTGCGCACCGCCTCAGAATCAAATGTATGGGACAATTAATCACCTTTACTTTAGTATTTTTTCCCATGTTTGAATAGTTCTTCTGTAATTCGATGGACTGATGACATCACACGCGTCGCAGGAAGCCGGTGGATGTGAGTGGCAGAGGACCGTGATGTGTGGAAGTCGTTGGGGGAGGCCTATGTCCAGCAGTGGACGTCTATCGGCTGATTGATTGATTGATCTGTAATTCGGGGGGGATACAAATTCACAAAATCAAATATCATAAAAATCGGCCCACCCGTTCTTGTGTTATAAATGGTGCAACTAACACGACTTTATTATATATATATATATATATATAGAATTCATAGCTATATTCCATCAATAACCGGCTTTATTGTTATTCCGATACTAATAACACATCATATTAAAACCAGTTAGCAAAGCAAGTTCACGATCAAATGACAACATTATCAGTCTATTTCTAATGACTTGCCCACTACCGTAATAACTTTTTTCTTTTTATTTAGATTGCTAAAATGCGGTTTTTTTATATTAGGTCAGGGTAAAATAAGGTCATGGTCAGCATTGCGGGTAAGCAGTAAACAATGTCCATAACATGCCCAAGACAGGGGTCTGTGGAAACCTAAAGGGGGAGGGAGGTGCCCAGCACTGGGACAAACAATAGACATATAGGTAGTATCGGTTCCATTTACTGGCTACACAGGGCCTCAAGTCTACTAACTCAATTGACGCGTAATTCAATCGGAATGACATCGTTATTGTCCTAAATCTTGTTAAAAGTAACAATTACGTTATTTTTTACAAGAGTGTCTCATACTTATAATCTGTATCAGTGTACAAGGATTTTCTTTCATAAGTTACAAGGCCCTGACAGATTTATAATTTCGCAAAGTAGGTATCTGAGGATTAAAACAATGTTATCAAATTTTATCATAGCATGGATATAAGAGATTTATACCTAGGTGCGCAGATACCAACACGAAACGGAGCACCTTTTATTTCGTCATTTCTTTTTTATCGGTACATATTAGTGAATAACAATAATATCTAACGCGCAATTAAAAGAATGTGAGGAAATTTGATATGTGACCCAAATCGTGTTCTAAGTATGTTATCGAATATTTTTTTTCACTAAATATTACATGTGTGATTGTAAAGCCTTCGATCTAATTAGCGCTGTTAGCAGTGACCCTGATTTCAATGCCGAGGGTCCCGGGTTCGAATCTTGGTAGGGCCAAAGTTTGTGTGATGAGCACAAATTTTTGTACCTGAATCAAAGATTTTTAATAACTGAGTTCGCCCTCAGTCCATTGTACGGTGCCCATAATACAAGGGTTGCTTAGTGTGGGACCGAATAGTTGGGGTGTCCGACTGGCGAATATTTTTTTAATATCTTGCTCTCACTTGTTATTTTACCTCCTCGTAAAGCCAAAGGCACGGGCCGCGGCCAAGTGTCTAAAGAAGTGTATATGTGGATGGATCTAAGTTAAGTGTGTTGAGGCTTGCGTGTAATGTGTGTGGTGGCAAGGTGTATTACCTGTGCAGATGTGAGAATTATTAAGACTGCTTTGACAGTATGCACTTTCGATTGGGTTTTAATTTCTTATTATTATAAATATAAGAATTTTATAGTGTAATTAAAATATACAACACAAAGAATTTCGTGTAGTAATCACCAACTCCAACTAACTGTCAATATACTTAATTACCTACTATTATTAGATAAAGAACGAATATGTACGCGAAATAGGTGGACATCAGTACAACTCTGCCTACCCCTGCAGGAATACAGATGTGATGGATGATGCCCAAGTTATCGCTTATGAAATTGCCCGGATGGGCAAAGTTGGCTTCGCGATGTAATATGACCTTCACGGTAATTGTCAATGCCAATCATAAAATCGCTTCGTCATCGTTACGCATATTAATGACTGAACCAAAGATCTAAACATTTAGGTATTTACCTAGTACGCGTGTACTCCGGCAATCCCGGATATGCGATACAACTTATCGATATCATCGTGCAATTTGTATCGAGACTCTTGATAACGTTGTCACTCCGCTAATAGCGGTCAGGGAAAAGGTGCCATTTATAAATTATATACATCGATAATTATATAAAGCCTAACAATAATAGTGTTCAATATTGTTAAGGGCTACACTGGTAGGCTATAGAGGTTCTATTCTTAAAAAAACAAAAACAAAATATTTGAAATTTTAAAAATAACGACGACGAAATGCGCGGTAAAACTGTACTGGCTTGCTTTCACACAGATAAATCAAACAGATACAATTTATACACATAAACGTGATCTTGATCACCTACTTGTCCCCTTATCATTGAAATTAAATATTTACACTATTTTTGTTAAACCTCATACATTTGGATATTTATTTCTATTACTTTCTTCTTTATAGTAAATTCTGAGGACTGAGCTGCCAACACAATTTTGATTTAGTCAATTTAAAAAAAAAAACTTTTTATTACATTTCTTTGATCAATTCGTAGGAACCAGCCGCAGAGTTGATGGATGATTAACAATGTAGGTTACCGATGCTTCAACTCAAAGTACTTAAAAACGGTTTTGGAAGAAGCATACATTAATAACAATCTCCTACAAAGGCACGGCCCATCCCATACCCTTCCAATAAGAACAGATTTACGAAATTGATAACATCCTACTATTTTGAAGGGGGCAATACAAAAACTGGACAAGTCAATTGGGTTGAATGAACTGATCGCTTGTACACACAAATTGTATAGCTAGCAGCTAGTTACCATACACCAGCGGATCATTATATAAAACCTGATATAATTATCGATGTTATAGGATGGAGATTGCAATATCGTGAAGATGTTCATGTTCATGCCCTGTCTCTCTCTTACCCTATTGGGCCCGGTAACAGATACGGTCCCGCCGAATTATCAATTAATCTATATTTGTGTCACACTATAAATCCTTGTCCAACGATGTCCGGTAGCGAACTCTACGAATATTTTAAGGTATTATTTCAAGTGAAGCGTGCAATGGAGAGCAGTCATAAAACATCAACGCCAACGCATCAAACGGTATCGCCCTACGTGTTATTCCTTAATACAATGTCCTGACTGACCGAGGCAAAAGATTCTCACGAGGCCGCGAGGCCGGTGATTAAGGAGCCGGCTCGTAATGGTAAACACATCAGTTAGAAATCTCATTAGCGCATACCAGATTAATTAGATATTTGTCTTTGAACTTAATAACCTCTGATAAGATGTTTGTTGATGCCTTATCAGTGCCGAGCAAATAAATAGAAATGGTTGTTATACGACCTAATGGGCTAGGAAATAATGATGTTATGGAATGATTTAAAGGTTACGAATGATGTGAATACGGAAGTATTGTTTTATTTGTAATCACTCTGCCAACAGATCGACTAATAATAGATTCACTGGCAAAGTAAACTACACTTTTGACAGCTTTTGACTAATGCCATTACTTAAGGCGTTAATTAATCGACATGAAACATCAACATTAGATGACAATTATCGCGTTAATTGCGCATTATGAGCAGGTGTAGCAGGAGCGTACGGTGTCAACTAAGATGCTATTGCCGTTCCATTATGAGTATATTGTCTAAGCAGGCTTTAATTAGAGTCGTGTATATTGATTTCTTATATTTACGCGCATACTACACATTGGAATAAAACTTATTTTGTAAAATAAATTTTATTTCAATAGATATCTATATACATCTATACAAATAAATAAAATTGGAGTGTCTGTTTGTAATATAAAAATAACCGCTTTTTACTAAGTGCATTTAGATGTATACACGGTACATATACCAAAACGACATTTTTTTAAAATTTTTGTCTGTCTGTCTGTCTGTCTGTTTGTTCCGGCTAATATCTAAAATGGCTGGACCAATTTTGACGGGACTTTCACTGGCAGATAGCTGATGTAACAAGGAGTAACTTTGGCTACTTTTATTTTAGAAAGTATTTTTTGTTAAATACCACGCGGACGTAGTCGCCGGTAACACCTAGTTCAATATAAATGAGAATAAAATAAATATCTCATGGTGGTTGTGTTATAATTTTATTATAATATAATTCATTTAAAGTCTTTATACCCATTGTTCGTTATTTAGGAAGTAACATTAAGTATCTTGATAGTATGTATGTAGTATGCACGCCACGTTGCCAGTTTACGAATTACCTGTTTGACCTTATATTTTTTCAAACAACTTTTGTTAATAAAAAATGCGATAACTTGTTTTAATACTATAAACCTTACACAATTTTATAAATTTGACACAATAAAAAAGTAGATATATATTTTTGTAAGTATTATTCGTTGACAGTATTATAATAAATGATGTATTGGTACTAATAAAACATGGTAAAAATTCACTAAATAAATATAATAATAATGACAATTCATCTTGTCATACATTTGATTCTGAGGCGGAACGAAGTCCGCCTGCACGGCTAGTTAGCTTGTAACATTAACTATAGTACAGATTGACGCGATTAACAGAACACTGATATACAATAACAAGTTAAAGTCACCTAGAGCGCTTAAAGGAATTTGAATTATAATACCCAGGGGTTAAAGTGCTCAATCGCATTAATTTGTCTAATGTTTATGTGTTGGTACAGGTCAAGGATTGCGGTCCTCTGACTACATGCTAAAGTCCAATGTAATTATGATTAAACCGGTTTGCGATGGAAAATCTTGATTAATTTATAATCTCGGAACATGATTACGTAACTAAAATGAGTTAGATTTACACAAGACTCTAAGTAAACAATGAGTACTGTAATGACTTGCTAATACTAATGCTTACATGACCAAAAATATTCTGAATTCTGAGTTCAACAGCATTTTGTCAAGACATGAATTTTTAAAATCCGATGTTATGGATTTTAAAAATTCATTGAATTGACAAAATGCTGTTGGACTCAGAATATTTTTGGTCATGTAAGCATTAGCATTAGCAATTCATTACAGTCTAGGCTGGATTGTAGCCCGAGCTGATGGCGAGGGCGTAATGGAGCTGAGATTGATGACCAAATGCTCACAAGTGTCATACGACTTTTTAAACACGTTTTTACATTAATAAAATCTGAAATAAAACAGAGTATAGTATATACATATTTGAGAAATATAGCCTCCGAACAAAAATTAAAGAGAGGCATAGATAACAATGCCGTTTAAAACCTAATATAAAAAATATAATATATTGAAGTTTTTAAAAATAAAATGTTTATTTGTCATATTTTGACTAACACTATTTATTTAATCACAAACATTGTGATATTTTTTTAAACATGATTCATCTTTGCCAACATAAAAAATACAGGTTTGAAACATTACTGCGGTGATGTAAAGTGAAGTACACGTGTGTATAATAAGCTTAATTATGAACCAAAATTCGGTGCAATAAGAGCCACTTTACCAGCAAGTGAGTTGAAAAAAATATAACACACTTACCTAGATCGTTTTACTAGATTACTCTACCAAAAATAACCTCAGCTACACTTATTTTTTTTAATAAGTTAAGAGGAAAGAGGTTTTACCCGTCCGCGGTAATTCCTTGAATCAGGATTATAAAATAAAAACTGTGAACAAAGTCCAAAGCGTGGTTGCGTCATCAAATAACAACTTAACTAAGGTCGAAAACATGTAATCATGTATTGATTTGTAGACAAATAGGAATTTATATAAACAAGACGTTAATTGGTCAATTAATCTTTTATATTTTATCTTTTGGTACTGGTATACCAATAATAATATTTTCCATAATCTTGAGGTAAGTAGGAAATGGGAAATATGTAACGCATAGCGTCAATAGCCTCGTGGTTAGAACGGCCGTCCTCGTGATGCAAGAGCTTCGGGTTCGTTATCTCCACTGGCCGTGATAATAATGATTCACGAGAGGACATGCCTAATAGAACTAGTAGTAATGTGATACTTATTCTCACATTACTATAGTTATGTTAAAAAAACACTTATTACTCAATTCAGAGGTACTTTTTCGATCACAGCTTATATAAAAGTTTATCGCTTATTTTAATATCACAAATAAATCACATGATGAAAATTAAATGAAACGCCTCTGAAACGGCTGCTTCATTACAAGTGATCGTGTCACAAAATCTGGGCCTCAAGTCTGCTAACACAATCGATTCATAATCGAACAGCAACCGCATAGTAACTGTCACTTTTGACAGATACGATACTATGCGATTGATGTTCGATTGTGTTAGCGACTTCATGCTAGTTACATGAGAGGTATAGGGAGGTTAGGTTTATAATGCAAATGTACGGCTCTTAATAAATAAGAAAAAAATATATTTTCTATAATATTTTTAGAGAGGATTTATGCCTTGCAAGTAGCATACTTATGATAAGCTAATATGTTGTTGATGTAACTGCACAGGGTTTTAAGGTCGCACAATATACCTAGAAGTATACCTAATAAATCTATCACATTATTACCTAATCTTTGCCATAAGTCAGTCGTCTCTCTACGACGAATAGTTTTGCAACATAATAGTAAATAGACAGACAGAATTAAAAAAAATATCTACGTCTTTACGCGCATCACGGAAAACGACTAGACGGATTTTGATGACATTTGACGTGATGATAGCTAAGCTTATACTGATATTATATAACCCAGGTATAATACTTATACCACTAACGATATTTTTTGTCCTCCGGGTAGTCGAAAAACTTGCATGATATTGGCACATCGAAACCATATTAGTTTATGGCTACTAGTGAGTTATATTTCGTCTGCGATGACCTTAAAAACTTGTGAAGACTGTAAGCCACTCGTTACATCGTACGATAAGTCTTTCCAAAGGTTTAAACTCCAGTATAAAGCTATTAATCACACCGGATGGACAATGGATGTATTCAGAGGTCGCTTGATGTCATTTAAGTTGCAAATAATCGCATTAAACATCCATCCGCTGTGGACTTTGAACGGGTGATTAAGTATAGTGTAGGCATTAGAAGCCTATAGTAACTAATTATTATTGCTAATGAAAATGCGGTTTTTATTAGCATTACTATTAAAGATCATGCATACTACAGAAACTTTTATGGGAAGCGCGCACAACAACTCACTCATCATTGTTGCATCGCAATCAGATGAAAGAAATGCATACGTTATAAACAAAAAAACATTCGTATATAGTTGTAGTATTCGTAGTCAATCTATATTAATACTAGCTGCGTCCCGACGAACTTCGTACCGCCTCAGATGTATGAGAAAATTTAAAAAAAAAACACATGCTTTAATAGTTTTTCTGCTATTCAGGAAGAAGACAAATTAAAAAATCAAAGATCATAAAAATCAGTCCACCCGTTCTTTAGTTATAAATGTTGTAACTAACGCGACTTTGTTTTATATATGTAGAAGATGGAAGATTATAAGGAGGTACAGTTTGCGAGTATGGATTTAAGGTGTAATCTACGGATCTACTGATCGGATTCTGAATTTATTTCACAAATAGGAAGCTGCATGATCCCTGAGTGATGTCAAATCGAGATACCGCGGGTATGTACGCGGGTAGAAGCTAGTAATTTATGTGCTACTACGAGTATACTACCAGTGCCGCACTTCGTATCTACCGAGTTTGTGTAGCGTTTAGTTCTTTTGCCATTGCCTTTCCTGGCATAGTCAAATCATTTATTTCGTATGGCCCTACGGATACACTTACAAATTGTCATTTACATTTTTCTTTCTTAACTCTACAACCGGATCGAAACGCGACCTCAACTGAGAAGATCCATCGAGAAACTCAGCGGGCTTGACATTAATGTTTATAAAGGTTTACGTTGGAGTCAAATACCATTTACAATAAAACATGTGTGCACTACGCACCTCTGATTAGTTCTTCAGAGATTCGAGTCGCGGTGGTGCTTATTTTATCTATGGACTTTTATTCGCCAAAAATAATATGTTGTTTCGCAAGGACACGCATGGGTGTCGCAAGCTATGTTGTCGTCGACCCACATTGTTATCACTGTACTGCCTACTGTCCTGTCTTATCAGTGGTTATCCGCCGTCCATTCCCAGCCCAAATCAAACAATTATATCTCGCCTAGATACATTATAGGCATTGGACTTTGTCCAGTGAAATCTATTGTTACTATACCTACATACAATATTTGTCGGCTGACTCATTTTCTTGATGTCGTATTACTTTTACAAAAATCTCGGGAAAAAATCCAATTTGTCTATATAGACATTTTATATTGATTTCCTATATTTAAGTATTTATTTAAAATAATTTACGCTATTTTTTACACCTTGTATAAGCCTATACAAGAATATCGCGTAAATATATAACAACCAGATCTCGACCTGAAAATGGCCTTACTCCGGTTCACCCAGTTTTTTTTGTCATCACTATTTCTGAGAAACTAACTTTTGACGTCATAGTTGTGTAATTGTAGTACAAAAATTGTTTTTTTTTCTTTACCATGGAGTATTTTTTATTGAAGCCTATTAATCCTAAGGATGTGAATATAATTGTTATTTTTGTCATTCAAGATAATATTGGGTAAGAAAGTACTGACTTCGAAATATAATTCGACTTTCATCGGTCAGCGACTCGCCAGTCGTGATCAATTCAACAATTGACTTACGTATTTGGACTCTATGAATTTAAAATAAGCCTCATAATGGCATGATAACATCGTGAATCACAACACATTGTTGCACAATATTCGATTGGCGAATAATATAATCTGTGGCGGGTGTCACTGACCTCGTGAGTCGTGACGTCACGCACAGCTGATACCTGCAATATAGGTCGTTGTATCGCTACCGCTGCCGGTGTCAGACGGTGATGACGTCACAAGTGTGCCTATGCCGTTTTTCAAACAAAACTTTTTAAATAGATATAAATACTAACTGAAAGGTATAAAAAGATAATAATAAAACGGTACATATAACAACGATATTTATCTGTATCGTAACTCAACAAAACGGATGGTTTTGTTTGCGTATAGTAAACCCTCTCTATGTCATCTTTATTTTGTTACTGAACTTCAATAATTGATAATCATCATACAGTACTTGTCAGAGATAAAATTCTGCTAATCTAGATGAACAAGATATGTATATGCAAATAAAAAAAAATGTAATAATTATCAATTCTCGACCACAATGTTGACTGTGAGAGCACAAACACGTGCAGACACTCAAACAGACAAAGGGGCAGACGATCGCTCCGGCAGCGAGTATGCTCAACACCTTTGTTGAACGCTTTTGTTCCTACAACACGACGTGACGCACCATTTGTTTTCATACCTCTTCTGAAAACTTGCACGCGATTAACGTAAAGCCGGCGACACATACTCGTACCTAATAGGACGCGTCTGTAAGCCGCGGCTGAAACGTCACGACTTATTTAAATTTGTACGTTAAACACTGAACTATGCAAACTATTGGTCGTATAGCGGACGTTATGTAGAGGTGGCTCAATAACAACACACTTATAATGTAATAAATAATAATTCCAGCCCTTTTTTTAATGTCCCACGGGCCTCCCCTCAATGCGAGGGGGATTAGGCCATAGTCCACCACGCTGGCCCAGTGCAGGTTGGCGGACTTCGCCCATCTTTCGAGGGGCTCTCTCGGACATGCAGGTTTCCTCACGATGTTTTCCTTCACCGTATAGCTGATGATAATTATGGTTGAAAATGAGATTCGCACATGAAATCAGCCGGAGTTTGAACCTGCAATCCTCGTTACCGAGGCAAGCGTTCTACCAACTTGGCTATCACAACACACTTGTTGGATTTTAAACTCAGCCCCGATTTCCAAAAGCGCTCAGGAGAGGTGATGTGGAGGATTTCAAACAATCTAAAGGTTTATTCCGCAATATATCCTTTTCTCTCCGCTTTAACCGGTCCCTAGCCAAGGCTTGCACACACGTTCTATAATGTATCACCAGCCTAACAACTTTTTAAGCAAAACAAATTATGTTGAGGTATTTTGTTATGGTTTAATTAAACAGACTCGTTCGAAAGGCATGGCTGTGTATTTTTTCATAGTCTTATTATAGTTAATTAAGATCAGAACATCATCATTATCATGGATTTTCAACATTTTTATACTGGGTACCCGATACGAACATTATTATTAAAAAAGTAGTGAAAAAATAATGTTTATGCGTGGAGTCGTCGGCCGTTGCGCGAACAATAAACAATATCTTTATCGAACTTGCGTACGCAAATACCTATAGTAAGGCACTTATCATATAATAGGTAATGTAAAAATCATATGTTTGACTTCCAATAGTAGGTGCATAGTGATGTCTTTATATTATTTTATACAATAGTTATTTACAAAGATATCTACATGAAAAAAACAATAAAACTAAAATATACTTATTAATAGGAAAATTAACAAAGTAAATAAAATAACGACATTGTATAATAAAAATAAAATTATAGTGATTAACTGGCAGCATTATTTTGTTCTTAAATTACAAGTTGGCAAATGCTTGCGCAAAAATAATTGCATGCATTTATTAAATTACATGCATTTATTTGTGATTTATCACACACTAAATTTTGATTACGATAAATTTTTAAATTAATATAAATAATTTAATACTACTAGGCTACAAATAATTAAATTTAAATGTCCGATTAACACAATCCAAAATTATATTTTTTATCACAATAACCCTTGTGGGAACATCATTTCATGTTTACTACGATTAGTAAAAACGAGTTGAGATTTGAATGAAATCTGCATAGTTGTGAATCTGATGAGTTTCGGGTAGTTGCTAATTTGGTGGGTTTTACTTTTGCGATCTTGTAAGATGTAAGTGCCCAAATTCGCAAGATCCTTGAGGCCCTTGTCTTCATATACGGCGAAGGTTATCGCCACCGTGTGGAACAACACTCCATCAATTGCATCTCGGGTACACAACACGTTGTTAATCTCTGACGTCAGCAGGGGTTATCGGGGTGGAGGCGAGCCGCGGAACCCGACAGGACCATGTGGGTCAGGCTCGCGTTAATAAGTGCCTGTAAGATGTCACTCGACTAGAGATGAATAGGTCATTTATAAACTTAATTAATGTTTTATTTTTACACGGCACACGTGTGAAAAATAATTATGAATCAGCGAATTAACCCTTAGTAGCCTGATTTACGAAAGTGATTTATTTTTAATATTACTGTGTTTAATGTTACTGTGTTTAATAATAATGACATTTGATTTTTTTTAATTTCGTTGCAAAGAATATTATACAACAGTAAAATACGTACAGCCAACCTATAAAAAAAACTAATAGTAATGTGAACACTTGGTTTAAAAGATTGGTATCAAAATTGTAACTGTAGGCTATTAAGGGTTAACTTTGCATTTGATCGTTCGGGTGAGGCTAGGCTTATGCAGGAAGGCTAAGGCAGACAACGTGATAAAATCTGGTCCCCGGACCTGATAACCAAATTAACTCGCAATGGAATGACAATGACGTTTTGACAGTTTTTCCATAGAATATCGGTGAAAGTGTTAAATTCAAGGCGATTGAAAAATCGGCATTTAGTATAGTAAACCTTTCAGAAGTCGCAATGCAATGTATATCGAAATAATCAGTTTTTGAAAATTGTGTTCAGTTTGTCAACCCGCCCTGCACCGACCGGCTTACGACTTGAATGGCAGAGAGAAACCAGGGCTTGGCGTTCATTCCTTATATAGACTGCCTCAGAATGAAATGTATGAGAAAATGAATTATCTTTATTTTGTGTGTGAAAAAGAAAGTGAAAGTGAAAAAAGTTTAGTGTAGTAGTTTAGTGTGTGTATTTCTCCCATGTTTTAATAGGGATAGATATAAAAAGTAGCCTATGTGCTATTCCAGACTATATATATAATCTATCTCTGTGCCAAATTTCATCCAGAGCCGTTCAGCCGTTCTGGCGTGATTGAGTAACAAATATCCATCCATCCATCCAAACTTTCACATTTATAATATTAGAGGGAAGAGGGATTATACTGTTAGAGGGATATAGATCATTTTATATTAGCTATGAATTGAATTAATGCTTTTCACAGCTATGTACCATTGCAATGTCCACTTTATTTTACTCAAACACTTTATCGCACTTGATATACATAAATATATGGTTTCTAATGTTTTTTTGCTTATTTAGTCAAAATAATGTTACAGTTGAAACAGACATATAAAGGTCGACGAACTGCTGCTATCGCGAAACCTCGAACTTATTACGCAAAATAATGGCATACGTTACATTAACCCAATTTACATTATTTTTATACCCACGTCTTTATTTTAATTAATTTGTTTTTTTTCCTATTAAGAAGTGTCTATTAGTTTTTTTGTTTTTTCATGTAATTATCTTTCTAGATACCTTTTATACATAATTTATAGTTAATTAAATCAATTTTACATTTGAAATGATGAATCGTAATTATTATTTGACGACAGAATTTCGATATAACAATCCAAAATAAAGTGCTCACAAAAAATCACACCTTAATTGCGAACAAAATGTATTTTTTTCAAATTGACATAGAAATTCTGACATGTTAGTGTACCCTTTCCTTATCACCATGTAATCATGGTATAATAATATGCTACGCCAGGCATTCCCTTCCCTCCCGTGACAACCAGGTCACGTGATTTGCCAAAAGCTATGTCATCGGCTGTGGTGCGATATTAATTGTAATGATGTTGTCAATCAATGGCAGCACTGATCGTGACGTAGTCTTAGGCTATCGATCGTGAGAAGAGATTACCTGGCGTAGCATATTATTATACTATGCATGTAATGTACTTACTGTTGTTAGGTAATCTTCGTTTCGTGTGGCACTACTACGGTTAAATAATTTTTTTTCATGGCCTTTTTAATGTCGTCTCTTTACAGGTCACAAACAGATCCTTCATGGGGTAAACGGCAGGCTTCGACCAAAACAGCTGATCGCCATCATGGGTCCGTCGGGAGCTGGCAAGTCCACGCTACTGGATGTGCTCTCAGGGTACCGTATCACCGGCATAGGGGGTGCGGTCTTCATCAATGGTCGGGGCAGGATCATGAGTAAGTATACATCGTGATTCAAGTACAGTACCATATCTCATAATTTCTGGTACCATCTCGTGGTGAATGGCTGGCGAAATAAGGGAAACATGGCCCCAAAAAATAACACATCCCAAAATATTATATAAATTTAAATCAAGAATTCCATAACATGGTTCAGTATACTGACCGATTTTAACAAACACCCCTCCTTTTTGCGTTAGGTAGTAACATAACTAGCCTAGCTGACATTAAGATATTATCCCCACATTAAAAAAAATAAAGCATTTCACCAAAATTCATAGTAACTAAGAGATAAGTAACATTACTATTAAACTGAATCTTATCTTAACATAACGAAAATAAAAACAGAAAACTAACCTAAATAAAATACCTCCTTCAAGCTGCCATTGGCAAAAGGCTGGCATCATTTCTTTTATGGATAGCCAATCATAAATTATATTATAATCGCAACACTTATTGCTAAGCCTGGTTAGGAATAGGTGTAATAAAACGATTAGATTGCACGCATTCACGTGTGGTTTATCAGCGGCTAATTGCCGGGGTACGGGACCCGGATGCTGACCATTAGATAACACTAAAGCTAGAACTAGATCAACATGATACTTGAAGATGAAGATGAATCTAGATGCGGTATAATTAACTGACACCATAAAATAATTAAAGTCAAAGTCAAATCATTTATTTCCTATAGGCCTACGGGGGCACTTACAAATTGTCATTACATTTTTTTTCTTAACTCTACAACCGGATCGAAACGCGACCTCAACTGATAAGATCCGGCAAGAAACTCAGCGGGCTTGTCTTTTTTTTTATTCATTATTTTTACAATAAAAACTTAAGGTACAGTGTGTTGCCATGCGAGGCGCACACACGCTTCACTTTAACATTATAAA
The DNA here is from genome assembly GCA_905333125.1 of Pheosia tremula. Taxonomy (NCBI): domain Eukaryota; kingdom Metazoa; phylum Arthropoda; class Insecta; order Lepidoptera; family Notodontidae; genus Pheosia; species Pheosia tremula. The sequence goes on along the minus strand of HG995404.1, from coordinate 2,340,880 downwards.
TATTGATATTTGAGAATTAAAAATATCAATCAATTTATTACAAACCCAATAGAACCCTGGATAAATAAATGGGTTGTATCATATATTGACCCTAACCAGTGTCAGCTATCCCCATGCTTATATTTTTATCAAATCCGGCCAGTGAATTTCGAGATACAGTTTTTTTGGCAGTGTCCCAGGAAACCCTTCCACAATGATCTTGTTGTAAGTAATCACTTTGCCAAGATTAATTAAAAATCATGTAGTAGTTTTCCCATCATGCGTCAGCCTTTAAAAAAATGGTGGATATAGCTTCTATACAGCAAAAAAGGATCCCCTACTTTTTAATGCTTTGAAAACACCATGTGCAGGCTCAAACTGGGTACACCTTTGGGATTTTCGAATTTTCATGTGCAAATTTTATTTTGAATAATGCTTATCACTTGCTGTACGGTTATATCAAAAATCGTGAGGAAAAATGCACGGCTGTTGAAAGTCGAGTGAAGTTCACCAAACCGCTCTGGGACAGCGTCGCGGACAATGTCCTAAACCCTCTTCATATTGTGTATAAATGTGCCCAGTATAATGCCAATAAGCTTGCCCCATATTACATTGGGACGTAATACTATCGGCAAAAAGTGGGTGCACCTCAGTGCACTTCTGTCTTCCCCTTCAGGGACTACAGGGGGTGATGGTTTGTTGACTATTTTGAATACGTTTCAGAAAGATTCAAGAAGATGTCGTGCTATATACAGCAGGACGACCGACTACAAGGCCTGCTCACAGTCGGGGAGAACATGGCCCTTGCTGCCGACCTGAAGCTGCCCACAAAACTCGACAAATACGAGAAGGGAGAAGTGGTAAGGCAATTACTAGAGCCCCTATACTGCTAACAAATTAGATTTTTGTTTATTATTTTTTTATAATGTGTTAGTATTTAGCGATTTTGCCGGTACCCAATTCGACAATTGTTTTGTAATTGAACGGCCATGACATCTTCAGACAAGTCTAGTTTTTAACAAATCAGACTCTAAAAGTCTGATTTGTTATAGGTATTAATGTTATCAGTGTTAGTAGAACTTAATAATATCCTGCTAATGGATACTGGATGACTTTGAACAGTTTTGGGGTCGAGTCACCTTCGTCCGTAGGAGAATTAAGTACCCTCAAGATACCCTACACGTGACCCTGGGTGGTGCCAACCAGGTGACAACTCTACTGGTGGTAGGCTTCGGCCGTGGTTAGTCACCACCCACTGAACAAAGCCATGTCGCCAAGCGGCCTAGCCGTGTTCCGGCATGATGTTCGGTGTTGCCATTCATGGATGGCGGGTCAGATCAGTTGCGCTGCATGTGCCTAGTGAATGTAGCGTCTCTATCTACTGCCGCATTCCTACCTAGGCAAGTATGCTCCATCGTAGATCTCATCGTCACTTACCATCAGGTGAGATCGAGATCAAATACTTGCCTATAATGTAATAAAAAAAAATAAAAAAAAAGTTTGCTTGTACTAAAACTGCCAACAGTGACAATTACGATGGCATTGTCATTATATTGCGGACAATAGGGTTAGTAGACTTGGGCCTCATCATATAAGTACCTACTTATACTGTCAGGTAATTTATAACCCTAATAAACGACTGTTTGCAGAAGACAAAGAAAATAATCAAAATTCTAATTAGGTACTAACCTATTGTTGCATACGTCATGTGAAATTGCGATGTTACAACAGAACAACAATGTAACAGATACTGTCAATCAGTGTAGCGATGCAAATGAGGATTAAATACTTAACTATCTTATATAGCCGGCATTACAAACAAACTGTACTTCGCATTTTCTACAATAACATTGATAGGCATACACAGCACGTTATGTTTGAACAAATAGCTGATGATAATACAGCGTGTTGTAGTACCTACTTAACATTGAAAAGCAATTAGCAAATTAGACTTCTCTTCATGGTGTGTCAGGAAATAATTTGAATATTTATGAGAACAATGCAAGGTATTTGCTACTTATACGAGGCAAGGTCCCCCATCTACAATGCTTGCCAGTAATATCCAATATATTAAAAATGATAAAAAGACCTTACCTCATATTGTTTTTTATCTTGACTCCAGATAGAAGACATCCTCACAAACCTGGGGCTGTACGAGCACATGAACACGCGCGCCGCGCAGCTCTCCGGCGGACAGAAGAAGAGGCTGTCGATAGCCCTGGAGCTCATTAACAACCCGCTCGTCATGTTCCTGGATGAACCCACCACGTGAGTAATATTACTAACTAGCTGCGCCCCGCGGTGCTACCCGCGATTAAAAAGTATGTCCTTTTCCTCTATGTCATTTTCTGTAAATCATGTCGATCCTTTGCTCTACAAAAATTAAAACAAATCTAGCCCACGGGAACCTTAAAAAGTAGCCTATGTGTTATTCCAGACTATAATCTATCTCTATGCCAAATTTCATCCAGATCCGTTCCGCCGTTCTGGCGTGATTGAGTAACAAACATCCATCCATCCAAACTTTCACACTTATAATATTATAATGGGATTTATAATATTAATGGGATATAAGATACCGTCAGTTGTTTCATTCGAGCTATCTTTAATCCTCACAAGATCCAAATTTATTTTGATAACAGAATTTATAACATTTAAAATTCCATAAATAAATGCTGGTGAATTTAGCAAATTCTTTATTAATCTTTTTTAAGATAATCCTCTTGATAAAGTGGGGTAATCCATTTTCCAAGAAGTGGTACGTAAATATGGCGACTCAATTTCAATATTAGCTTGGTACTTCCAGATAAGTATATAACTGTATTATCGAAAACCACAGCAACAAAAACAAACTATGCAAAGAAGGGTCCGAAAAAGAAGCGGCAAAATATAATTTACCTTTTTTTTGACGGGGGGACATCTTCGAAAGATACCCGGCCTCTGTGTGGGAGAGGGCCGGGTTACCACTAACACCCCCCCCCCCCCCCCCGAGGGGGGTAATAGTATGGACTAACTTAAATATTATATTGATTAGACACTGTTTACAACTTGACAATTAACAATTCTAACAATAATAATTCCAGCCCTTTTTAATGTCCCACTGCTGGACACGGGCATCCCCTCAATGCGAGGGGGATTAGGCCATAGTTCACCACGCTGGCCCAGTCCAGATTGGCGGACTTCACACATCTTTCGAGGGGTTCTCCCAGACATGTAGATTTCCTCACGATGTTTTCCTTCACCGTTTAGCAAGTGATAATCATGGTGATAACAAATATATTAATTTATTTTCAGAGGTCTAGACAGTTCCTCATGCACACAAGTGGTCCAGCTGTGCCGCAGCCTGGCTCACCAGGGCCGCACCATCGTCTGCACCGTGCACCAGCCCTCGGCGTCCCTGTTCGCGCTGTTCGACCAGGTGTACGTGCTGGCGGCAGGCAAGTGCCTGTACCAGGGCACCACCACCAACTTGGTGCCCTACCTCTCGCAAGCGGGGGTGCCATGCCCCATGTACCACAATCCTGCTGACTATGGTGAGTTGTTCAATGATATTTTGTAGACCGATTGGCACACTTGGTAGTGCCCGGGCTTCTGCACTGAGGGTTCCAGCTTCTAATCACGATAAGGGCAAGCTCTGTGTGATGAACACGAATGTTTGAACTCGAGTCGTCGTTGATGCTCAATATTCTATAGGTATAAGAATCGCCAATCCATTGTATGGTACCCTGCATAATACAAGCGCTGCTTATTTTCGGACTGTACTGTTTGATGTGTTTGCCTGTTGGAAAAAAAAATGAAAATGAAAAGAAGAATTCTTGCAGAGCTTTTCTGCAAAATAAAAAAATACACTACTATTAACTGAAAGATACCTGCCAAAAATGTGGCCAAACACGGCGTATCACAGACTCGCTGACAAAATACTGAATACCTATTCCTGAATCAAATCACCGAAGATCGGTGGAGCCATTTACCCTAAAAATTCAATTGATTTAAATTGAATCAGTAATCGAGAAATTAAATATAGAAACGTGAGTGAATCAACCTACCGTGCTATTGCCACCTCTTTCTAAAATGTTTACCTTATTTCCCTTTTCAGTCATCGAACTTGCGTGCGGTGAATATGGTGCAGACAAAATCGATCTTCTCTGCACAAAATCGGAGAACGGGCGGGCGCTAGACTCGTTCAATGATCATGAGACCATACCTTCGATGGAAGCCCTCCGAAAGCAGTACCCTCTCAGCGTGCTAAGGGAAAGCGAACCTTCGGGATGCACAGAAGAGACATCCCAATCGAACCAGAGGTCCGTGCTTATTAAGCGCGGATTCTTAAAGGCCAAACGAGATTCTGTAAGTGACATTCAAAACTTTTTGCGAATGTTAATTTTATCCAATTTGTGAGCCAGTTTCCAAAACGTCATGCAAGAAGTAGAAAGTATTGCCATGCGAAAACGACCACTATAGTACATAATCGAAGCTATCATGAATGCCTCTTAACGAAATTTCTTTCCCACAGACCATGACCCACCTTCGACTTATTGTGAACGTGCTTGTGGGTATAATGCTGGGCAGCTTGTTCATCGACGCGGGCAACGAGGGGTCGCGGGTGCTGGAGAACTACAACCTGCTGTTCGCCATACTGATGCACCACATGATGTCGCCTATGATGCTCACTATACTCACATGTGAGTATGAACCTTAAAGCCATACGACACTGAAACGAATTTACTGTAATCCCATAAGAATGCTCAAGGTGCTCTATAGATACAAAGTTGATGCGAGGGTGGGCGGGGCAGAACTGAAAAAGGTCTTAGAATGGTGACTACGGTCCGAAAGATGGAGGAGTGTAGGATCACACGCATCGCAGAAAATTGAAATTTGCTTTGGTATTTGTATGATCCGCGAATTGACCTAATATCTTGTACAAAGAGTCACCTGCCACACTAGAGGTCTCGGAATGAATTACATCGATCGTTACACTTTAGACGTAGGCTGACTCTACAAAAGTGTTTAGCTAGTTTCTAAGAGCAAATAATCTCGTGAAGTAAATGAAGGTGTTTCAATAACGGAGCTTCTGCGGCAGGAGTTTGTTTTATAATGTATTATAGCTTCAATTTATCTATATTTCAGTCCCATCGGAGATGTCGATATTATCCAAAGAACACTTCAACAGATGGTACTCGCTTGGATCGTACTACATATCGATAACGCTCGTCGATCTCCCTATATCGGTATGTTAAGTGTTCATTGTTTTATGAATACATTTTGTTCCCAACCAAATTACAATTGTTGCTTTTAGTGAGTTTTTTTATTTGAGATTATTATGGAAATTCTGACTTCTCATAATGATTAAAAATGCGCTAAAGAAGCGCACATTCAATGCTTAGTGTACCTTTTCTGTATCAACCTGATAACAGCGCTCGAAGGAGTCATCGCAGGTTGCCTCAGCCAAGCCACAAACTGGCTGAGCTTGGCTGCTTGGTCAAGTAGTACAAGGCTCTGAGCTCAAGCTTCTCACACCCATGGTTCCATTTGCAGATAGTATCATGCACGGTGTTCAGCATAATAGTGTACACGATGTCGTCCCAGCCGCTTGACATCTCTCGGTTCTTCATGTTCCTCGCCATCTCCGTGTACACTGTGCTGGTCGCGCAGAGCTTCGGCCTCATGATCGGAGCCGTCTTCAGTGTTGTTGTGAGTGCCTTTTTTGTTTCGTAAAAAGCATCCGCCAGTACCGTTTTTGCGGGCAGATTAATTTTCTTCATTCCTATTGGTTGATTCATCTATTGGGTCACGTGACGTCAATGACGTTCTGTTCTATGATTGATTTATTACCTGGCGCCATGAGTATTTGAATTTAGAATAGGTTTGGGAAAGAGCCTAAGGAATGCACGCCAAAACAAAGACTGAAGCTAACAAGAGCATTAGTAGAAATGACCTTCATTATTTATTTGCTAACTTCGCCTGTGACGTTGTCGGACTTTTACTTTTGGACTATCCTGGAGAAATTCTTCTATCCCGGGATACAAAATGGAACGTAGCTATCACCTTGCCAAGTGTTACTAAAAAATAATCCTGTATACAATCTGTCCAGTAGATTTCCCGTGATGCCTATGCAAATAGTAATACACCCAAAATTTTCAAAAATGGAGAATTCGAATAATATGTACCCTAAAATATGATTATCTTTAAAAATATTTAATATAAACACATAAGTTACAGTTATAGTATAAGTTACAGTCTAAATGACTTAAAGCCGCTTTCGGCTAGAACGAATGCCTTTGAACTCATCAAAAGAGATTTTGGAGAACTAGAATAATCAGCATTTACTTTGAGCAGTGCAATTATATGTACTCGTATAGTTTTAAAAAGCCAACACTGGTACAGTCAGTGGTGGTCTTAATATTACTCATTGCCCTTTCCCCAGAACGGCACATTCCTCGGGCCAACCATCTCGGTACCGATGATGATGTTCGCCGGGTTCGGCGTCACGCTCCGCGACCTGCCCCCCTACCTGTACTGGGGCTCGTACGTATCGTACTTGCGGTACGGGCTGGAGGGCTTCATCGGCGCCATCTACGGGCTTGACAGGCCGATCCTGGACTGCAATTATGCGGAATACTGCCATTACAAGTGAGTAAAAATAACTTCTTTACAATTCTTTTACTAGCCTGAATTCATCCACTTGACCTGCTATCACGAACTAATCTGCTAAGTGACTGTCCAAGTCATTCTCCATGTCTTTACTAAGGATCTATTCTTAGGACCCACTGTGTGAGTGTGTGTTTGTGTGAATGTATATAACATTGTTTATGATTGAGACAGTAAAAGCTGCTTAAAGTCACAAGTTGCTATAATTTTATCCATAGGCAAGTCCACCTTTGACGGACGCTTCGAGCGTCGGCTTTTAGTGATAAATATCTATTTATGCATGATTTATCTATTAATTTGATCACCTGATGATAAGACTCGATATAAAGTTAATAAGCAGCATTTTTGAAACGAGTTTTTGCAATAATATAATCGATTCGAATTCGATCGAACGAGCATTTTGATTTGATTTCACGATTGAGTACCTAATAAAATTGTACTCGTTCTTTTGTTATTCGAGCAAACCCCGAACAGATTGTTTATCCGTAGTATCGGTTATCAGTTGGTGATCTGGCAAAAACTAGGGGGCCCCATGGATCGCGAGGCCCTGGGCACATACCCTGGGTGGCCAATGGAAAAAGACCAGGACGTTGTCTGCCATTTGCCTTGATATCAAGGCTTCGCGGATGCTCTGCGCCCGGCTAATAATGTGTTGTCCTCCCCACAGACACCCTCGCCAGTTCTTGGCGGAAGTGGCGATGTCCCCGGACATGTTCTGGTGGGATGTGCTCGCGCTCACTGTGTTCGTGGTGGTGCTGAGGATTGCGGCTTTCTTGCTGCTCAAGTGGAAACTCAGCGCTGTGCGATAAAATATCAATACAACAATACAATGTTCCTTGCTCATAGAAATCTTTTGCTAAGTGGGTAGATCGTTTTTCATATTGCGTCGTCGTCGTCGTCCTCTATCACAGATAACTATTGTATAAGATAGCGAGTTTTGCTATAATAATAGCCTGACATTAAAATATTATATTACTTCGGATGCCGATACATTTACAAACTCTTGCCGTTATCCAGAACGATTCAGATTCGAAGACAATTTAAAAAAAATATTTTGTTTCCAACAAAATTACAATTGTGTTTATTTGTGAACCATATTTATTTTATACTAGCTGCGCCCGGCGGTGTCACCCGCGATAAAAAGTAGCCTATGTGCTATTCCAGACTATAATCTATCTCTGTGCCAAATTTCATCCAGATCGGTTCGGCCGTTCGGGCGTGAAAGAGTAACAAACATCCATCTATCCATCCATCCAAACTTTCACATTTATAATATTAGTATAGATTTACATATCGATATTCTGACTTCACATAACGATAACAAATGCGCGAAAGAAGCGCAGGCTCAAGCCTTATTATAGCATTTCTGAATCAACCCGTATAAATAATAAAATTTACCTATTTAGCTAATTTCTGAAACTAATGTTTTCATATAAATTTAATGTGTACATTGCTTATAAGTCCATGACTTCATGGATTTCACACCTACCTTCAGGGGTCCAAACGTAACAAACTGTGATAATTTTCCAAAATTACATTCAGTTGTATTTAAACAATTTGTATGTGGTAGCCATTACCTAATATATTACCTAATTTAGGTAAGTAAATACATTGACGAAGTATACTGTGATTGTAAAATTTATAAATACTTATGTAAAAAACAGTTCTCGCGGCCATTCTCCCTAATACTGTGGGTATACAAACAAAACTAATTGTTTTCCCAACTTCATCGTGCGTAATATCAAAGCCTATTTAGTCCTAATTTGTATAAAAATAAGCTCCATTTTGAGTTTTCAATAAAACCTACATAACTTAGACCTACGTAATTGAAACTAGTTCGGGGTATATTTCAGTTAAGGTTAGTTTCATATATACTATACTTAAATTATAAACAAAAATAGACATGTAAGTATATAAATAAGCCAAAGTGCATGAATTTATATGGTTAGGTGCTTAGCTTTTAATACGTTACAATTATTCATTTGACGCCTATTCCTTGAACTAAACTAAACTTATTCGAATCGACTCCAAATTGTTGGTAATTTTAGAATGATCTAAAAAGATTAGTTTCAGTTTAGATCACGTGGGAATAGGCATCATTATTAGTACCTACCAATTTAGTAGGAATGACAATGTATACACATATTTGTGTTAGAATTAAAGGAGCTTCTACACGTTCGTTTCAACCAGCCAACAGAGAGAGACAGCACTATAAGAACATAACACACGTCATGTGTTCCTCCAACGTAATCTGTCCAGCCGTCTGTCAGAGGCTAGCTTCTAATCAAAATGTAATGGAGACTTACAATTCACACATAATAATTTACTGAGCCATGAATGCGAGTTTTATAGTAAAAGAGACTGTACTGAATAGTCTGAATTTGTTTTATGTATGACAAATTGAACGTCGTCTCTAGCGGGCGGTATCTAAAACTTTTAAATCTTCATGAAAAGTTGAAAATACTTAGATTTTATGTATATTACAGTTAGCTAAATAATAAGCTCGCACTTAAAGTGTGGACCGCAACGCGAATACAAACTAAAAAAGTTTAATAGATATAAAATAGGAATGGTTATATAAATAACTTTCTGTTTCCGTTGGGCTGTTGATCTGAACATGTAGAATGGTTCATATTGCCTATCTTAGTTGCTCACCTAGGTATTTATTTAGTTACTTTAGAAGTGAAAAGTTAATAGGTAGCAGAATATACGTACCTATAAATAGGTGTAATGTAGATTGTAAGTATGTATGACTATACTTGTGGTGATAATATTTTGTAAATATGTTTTTTTATTTGGAAATTATTAAATTTTCACTTTGGTATACATTTTGTTTTAAATCTGTGTTTTATATTACCTTCGACATACAATTTTAATCACCTTATACCTATGCCAGGTAGGTAGGGTGTGGATGCATGGTACTAACTTGTTACGATACTACCTAAATCTAAATCATAAGGAATGACTCAAGCAATAGGTAAAAAATAACAGTTTTTTTTACTTTACTCTCCTTCCTACATAAATAAAAGTTTCGTGGTCTGTATTACGAGCTGTCAAGTGCCACCTCTCGTTGCCCGAGTTGGCCACAACGAAATAATAGATCATATATATGAGACCATGTCGTCGATGTCTGTTTGCGAGATAAGCGCGTGCACATGAGGGCTTTACAAATTAAGACGAAAGGGTATAGCAGTAAATACACACGCCGCGATAAGTCGCTGAGATTCATCTCAAATGTTTTGGTTTACCTCGTTCTCTAACCTTACTAATCCATCATGCATAAGCAATAATCATTAATGTAACTGAACGCAGATAAAGTCAAACAAACCGCCCCGCCATAACATAATAATGTTTTCATTTCGTCTGTTTATCGCCGCATCGGGACTGATCATGCAACTGGCAGTATTTGCGCTCGTGACACCGCGCGTCAATCATTATCGTTTATAATTAGATGTATAACACGAAGGACTCAGATTAACGATATCTGCGATCCTTAAGGCCAATGGGGTAGTTACGCGAAATAGATAACCGGGTGAAGTTCAGCGGGTAAACATATATGTCTGATGGGTCAGTGGGATTTAAATGAGTTAGTAACGAGAGCAGGGCTCGGATAAGTCGTTTGATGAGCTGCAGTCGTTCAAGGGGTACATAATTAATTGGGATTGCCGAAAAATGTTTTTACCCATCAACCGGCTTTCCCTTATGAAGGGGTTACCCAATGGTTCCCTGGATTGGGATCGAAATTCAATAAATATCGAACATTGTCTATGAAAGATATAGGGTGTGTTATATGGGAAACCCTTTCGAATGTGGTTATCCGGTCTTAAGTTTCAAAAACCCAATCACACCTTGTTCATAGGCTCACCGGACTCCGGACCTTGAGTGAGAGTTTATTCGGCTTACGATATACTTTATAGTCTACGTATTTCTTTTTTTGTATGACAAATGGAACAGCGCCTCTAAAGGACGAGATCTAAAACTTTGAATTGTCCGCATACAAACTGGACAAATACGTAGATTATAAAGTATACGGTCATATAGCTAACGAACAAAGGCGTACTCGACGACTATAGTACGATACGTTAGGTAGTGCAGCATTCATTATTTAATAATCATACCTTGATTAGCGCTTGTTTACTTCTAACCACTCCAAAACATTTGCAAATTTGCCTACTGCTCGATTTTAACAAGTCATTTGCTTACTGAAGATTCATAAGTAGTTGGAAGATTAAATACTTGCTTATATTTATAATTAGTCCTATAATGTCCCACTGCTGGGTATGAGCCCTGCTGCCCCACAATTCGAGGACGATACAGGCCAAGTGAATCTGAACACACGCTGGTCTAATGCGTGTTGGGTTGGATTTCTCAAACATGCATGGTTTTCTCACGAGTGCAAATTATATCGCAAGTCATAATCATGTTTGACAATGAAGTTCACACGTGATATCTAGAAATCTCAGAGGTCCGAGTGGTTTGAATTTGGGATACTTGCTTCCAAAGCGAGAGATAATTACTTATGAACATTATAAATATACAAAAAGGTAAGTTAAATCAGAGAATAAGGACAAAAGACCCTATTCAAACTAAAAGATATGCAGTGCGATAGGTAAGTATAATTTTGATTTACTTTACAATATTTATGTGTCTTGTAAAAGATAGGTGCGATGCTCCCTGTGTCGAGGTTGTCACGTGACCCTAAAGTTATTATTAAATAAATAGTACCTATACTACACATGTGAGTACCTAGTTATTATCTTTTATACTACAGTGCCCTTACAAGGAGTTCATTCAATTTCAACTCAACTCTTTGTCGTTGAACGTACCTTGAATAAGCGGTCGTGATCGTCATGAGAAGTTACTGGGGTTAATCGTATTACAATATGAACTTTTCGCAATGAGTAATAAGATTTATTTATGATTAATTGCATAGGTACCTACTAGTTCAAAGTTTCATACATCTAGTAGTTCTTTATCAGAGTCGGAGAGAGATGCAGGTCCTGGTTTTCCATTGACCACTCTGGGTAAGTGCTCAGATGTACAATATTATAGACCTCTTCAACTGTTTTCTTTATTTCTTTACAGGCATATTTACATTAAAATAGATAGGTAATTATAATATAATCCAAAGAAGTAACTCTTCGAGCATACACTATACGCAGTTTAATGAGGTACTCGGTAAAAGAGGTACTCTTCTAGCTACGAAAATGTAAACACTAAATCTCCTAACCTTCTAGGTTTTAGAAAAGTAACATTGAATAATGCAACAATTTTGCTAACCTATTCCTTTTGCCTGTTGTTAATAAAACAGTCCGCTGTCATAGTCATGGGGCACCATTATCCTAAAGTGCCAAGGAACTCCAATAAGTTAGAGACATATCCTCTTGGTAGCCTTACACTTCATGACTTCTTGTTTAAAGCATACAGAAGAAACTCCCTTTTTACTATGTACTTTATAAAATGACCTCGTTAAAGTATGCTATTTATTGGTATCACATTTCGTATACTCGTATATTAGTTGATCCGTAGACATTGTAAGATTTCATATTTATAATCACTCCCTGATGCAACGTAAAAAAAGATGTTATAACATTAATACCTTTGTCCGTTTGTCTGTAACATCACAGTTCTTAAAAGTATGAGGCAATTTCACGAGAGGATAGAGGTTTTCAACCATCAATATTGGGTTACTAGCTGCGCCCCGCGATTAAAAAGTATGAAAATTTATAACAATTCTATTTCACGTTCACCATACATTCTACCGGAATAAAAAGGAGCCTATGTGCTATTCCAAACTATAATCTATCTCTGTGCCAAATTTCATCCAGATCCGTACAGCCGTTTGGGCGTGATTGAGTAACAAACATCCATCCAAACTTTCACATTTATAATATTAGTGAGATTAGTGAGATTATCCATTTCCATGCGTGTTTCCGTAAATTTTGAAGTACAAGACAGTGTTCACGTAGCCCCGACCTCAATGGCCGCCAACACAATCATCTCCAGTCAGTCGGCCTATTCACATTAGACACGATAATTACTTCGCATTACGTTACAAACCAGTCGCCGTTATCATAATTAACTGAGTTTTTTGAATATTCTTATTCGTTATTTATGCACCTAACATCCGAACATTGAAAACTTAAATGCTACTCTTTTTTTTATTTTTTTATTACTTTATAGGCAAGTATTTGATCTCGATCTCACCTGACGGTAAGTGACGATGAGATCTACGATGGAGCATACTTGCCTAGGTTGGAAGGCGGCAGTAGATCGAGACGCTACATTCACTAGGCACATGCAGCGCAACTGATCTGACCCGCCATCCATGAATGGCAACACCGAGCATCATGCCGGAACACGGCTAGGCCGCTTGGCGACATGGCTTTGTTCAGTGAGTGGTGACTAGCCACGGCCGAAGCCTACCACCAGTAAAACTCAGTACTCAGTTTTTAGTATATCTTATTGTGATTTTGTTATCGTGCATCGTTGCCGCCCCGATTGTCTCAGCTTTCCCATGACATCATCTATATACATATAATACATTTTCGGACAAAGGAACCCTACATAATGTGGCAGAATTATGAGGCAAAAATTACATATACAGAATGAGTCAGAAATGGTATACTAACTTTTGAGCCTGCGCTTCTTTAGCGAATTTTACTCATCATCTGTAGTCAGAATTTCGATATGAATTGTAACTTACACGAGGTAGGAAATTATCTTTGAATAGGTCAGGCTATTTTATCTGCGAGTAAATTTTATTGATGTATATTTTTAATGTACCTACCTGTCTTTTATATATAAACCCGTATCAAATCGCGGGCCACGCCAACCCAGGCCTCAATATAATCATTTTTTTAAAAACCAATTGATTAAAAACTATACTCCTACGTTTTAAAAAAAGCCCAACAGAGAAACAAATAAATATAATAAAAATAATTAAAACAACTGTCTTTTATTTCTGTCAACATTTTACAAGTTTCACTTCCAGTCGTATGACGGAGAATAATCACGCCATTTTCATTTCATGATGTCATATCCATTATTTTATTTATATTGTGTATTTATTGAATTTAATATTGCTATTAATTACTTGACACTGGCAAAATGCCCGGTAAGCGGGTGAGGCCATATTCATATCCATTTTATTTCATCGCATTTCATTTCGTAAAGAAAGAGAAGTCGTATGACAAAGGCTTTGGTTCATACAATCACCAATATTCCTCTCCATCTCCCTATTGATCACGATAGAACACAATAAGGAGTGCTATCTACATATTATATAGTTTACCCAAATATTCTACATACTTTATAATGTGTTATGTAAAGAAACCCATATCCGTGTTAGGACCTCGATTGAGGTTACAAATTATCCTTCGTAAATATTGATTTCTTATATTTACGCGAATACTACACATTGTAATGAAACGTCGGGAACGTAAAAACAAAAAATAAACGCGATAGAATCCTTAAAAATAGTTTTATTTCAATAACTTTCGTAATTTACAATATAGGTACCAAAGCTCCGCCCCTAATTTCAACCAGTAAGTAACCAGTATTATGTAAATCGAGCCAATTAATAAATTGTAAGTATTTACATATTCAATTTAATGATGACTATAGAAATAAGGTCCAGAACAATTCGCGAACAGCTTATCAGTCACGTTGGACTCCGCACGCTATGTTTGTGCTGATAACGTTTTGTCAATAATTGAATAACTTTATACTTACTGTTTGGGCACAATACGATATTTTTGTCAAATCACTTAGGCTGGAGTTCACCATCTATAGTTAAATTTAACTACGGTCAAATCTGCAGATTGTGTCAGATTCTCCATAGATATAACTGAAGTTGAATTTAGCCCTGAATGCTGCACTATAACTACGGAAAGTAAGTGAAAACAGGGTACAAAAATATAGATCAGTTTATCTCAATCCTAGAGGGTGCTAATATTAATAAGTCTAATGTAGAAATATATTTTTTTTTGTTGACAGTAGTCTGTGACTGCGGTCTTGAGATATTTGACGTCAGCTGTAGTTGAAATAGTAATGGTGTCCAAATAGTCCCGTAATATTATTTTTGCGCCGGGTCTGTGGCAGCCATGACTGGGACTCGAACTTGTGATAATATTTGGCTGCGGGTGCAGGTCCATAGGTGCCACTTGAAGAGGCTACCTACGCCCACGTCAGCTTCGCAGTTTCACAGTCAGTTTGAGCACGGGTTAGGTCATATAGGATACACATATTCAACTGGAATTCGGTTCGAGCGGTAGACCCCCCGGGCTCCAAGTCTGCTAACACAATCGAATCATAATCGAACGGCAACCGCATAGTAACTGGCACTTTTGACAGATATCGTATGGGATATCTGTCAAAAGTGACAGACAGGGCCCTGGTTATAACAATAATGCTTATTAACAAATAGAAATAGCCCTTGCCTTCGTAGACTATAGCTGTTTAGCTTGATGGCTTTAGAGAACTTTCCATTTCCACGCATAAAATTGCCTAATCTATAACTACCTATGCCAAGTTTCACTAAAATCTGCGTAGTTAATTTTGAAATAAAGATTTTTAACCCCACGGCGACCGATCCATTTGCCTTGATAAAAGGTGTCATACACCCAGGTTAGCAGTTATAACTATGCCAGGGATCATTAAAATACATTGGGTACATTTTTCGTGATACGCGAACAGACAAGACAAAAAATAAAAGTGGTAGACCCTGCCTCTGTATCGAAAATAAGGTCCCAAATTAACCAAAATTAGTCTTCAACCTACTGCAGATTAGTGCGTGAAGTTATTAGTTAACGACTAGTTATATGGTGCCGTGCCATCGACTCGGGCTTGCGATGACCCGTAGATATCCCGAGGTTTAGGTCACTCGGGTGGGCGGGCCAATAGTGGCCTGGTCACAGTGATGATTGTTTACTCGGCATATCACAATAACAAGGTAAAAGTCGGTTGCGCAACCCGAGTGAAGGTTAGGTGGACGACTCTTTATGTAAATAGTGTGATACGGAAAAATATGGAAGCTTTGATACAAAGTTAGTCAGTAGGTAAGTATACCAACGATACAATTGGGAGTAATCCTGGTTCAAATTCCGGTAGGAGAATTGGTGATAAGCTCAAATGTTTGGACCAAGGTCATGGATGTCTAATATCTGTATAAGTAATTATGCGTATATTGGAATCGCCCTCAGTCTATTGTAAGGTACTTATAATATAAGTGTGGCTTAGTTTGGGTACGTACAGTTGGTGTGTTCGCCTGGCGATATTCTTTTTTTTGTGTTCTAATTACCTATAAGCCAGCAACATGCTTAGATATTTGTGAAGCCAGGTTAACTACCTGCGTCTTCTTAGAATCTTCATTCATCCACCGCACATCCAAGAAATGACTTACCTTTTGACAAAAACGAGCACCGAACTTTTTCAGAATAATATACATAAGTACTGATTATGGATCAAGAAAAATATTTTATTCTTACTAAACAGTGTGAAATCATTGCAGTCATGATTAATAACTAAACCCATTAAGATTGCTTACCTAATTGCATTTTCTCAGATTTGGGAGTTGTAGACATAAATTACTTTTCGTCCTCAAGTTATAATAAATATCGCCAGATGATCACACCAACTATACTGTCCCACACTAAGCAACGCTTGTATTATGGACACCGTACAATGAACGGGGGCGAACCCAGTATAAATTACTTAGATAGATATTAAACATCAATGACTTGGGTACAAACATTCATGCTCATCACACAAAGTGTGTGCCTACCAGGATTCGGATCCGGCACCCTCAGCACAGAAAGCAGGGTCACTACCAACTGCGCTAATCAGGTCGTCGAATGCGTGAGATAAGAGTCGCGGCAAGAAGCATTACCGACAAAGAGGACGCAAATTACTGCTAACTGACGGCATCCAGGTTACAATACAGGGTTACCACATTTGGTATTTTTTTTGCAGATCTGGGTAAAATTTTTGGAGAAATCAAAAACTTGGAGAAATTTAAAAAAAAAATAATGTAGATTTTTTTGTCAGGTTATTCTGCTATTTTGGTTTGAAATTCGAACAATATTTTGAAAAAAAGTCAAAACGCTAATAATATATCGAAATATGCATTAGGTTAATTAATCGATATTATTATTTTTTGCCTTTGGGAAAAACTTAAGCAAATTGTATCACTTTGGAGAAAAATCATTTCAAATTTGGGTAGAAATAGAAATCACATCTGGCAACATTGTCACAATACCTGCGCGGGAGACGACCGCCGCAATTCGCTTCGACACAGTAATTACCGGCTAGCTCCTATAAATTGCAGATGTACACACATACAATTCTGATGAAGCTAGTTGCAAAGTATGTGTACACCAACAGGACAGGATCTGCCATTCGATTTTTATTAAGTTTATTATTGTATAGGCTGATTCATATAGGTAAGGTATGCTAGCAAGCCAAGTGAAACAAGAATTTCAATCCAAACTCTAATTAATAGTTTGATGGTTTAGATCAGGGATTCCCAAAGTGGATAGACTACTTTGGGATTCCCAGGGATCGACATAAATGAAAACCGATTTTGGGGTCGACGAGGTCAATCAATCGACGCCTAGTTCTCGTTTGAAACTTTACTTTGCGATTTTAATGTTAAAAATGTATTACCTACTTCAGTATTTTTACGTAATTTGTATTAATAATGATTATTTGCAGTAAATATTTACTGAATTTGATGTCAAATTATTTTGTTAAATTTTAATGAGGAAATGATGTCAAGTTTATTCACTTAACCAACCGCAAAGTTTTTAAATTTGCAAGTTATTTCTATCAATACGAAAGAAGCTAGAGATTGGATTTTTAAAGTAGTAGGTAGTTCAACTTGGAAAAGGGGTCTCTTGCCCGAAATAGTTTGGGAATCCCTGGTTTAGATGTTTAAAATGAAATATTCAAAATAAATTGATATATAATTCAGACACATATTATTATTTTGATAGCCACTGTATAGTATTAGACATACGACTGTTGATTTATTTTTTTGCGAAAAATTATGTTTACAGTCCAGGTTTGTTTTCGACTGACCAACATATTAAAGCGAGTACCTATCTTTAGTTTCGTTTGCGCCGAACCTAAGCATCAACTAAGTATTTACCCAAGATAACCTTTTCCAACGTCATATAGAAATGGGACGTTTAAAAGGTTATCATGTATAACGGTATTTTTTTGTAATACCTATTATACCGATTTATCAGCAAGGTCGACTTCAATTTGCCGGAATCAACTCGATTCGGTGTGTTGGTGGCAAACACAGCGTCTCCCCAACCATTAGCGTAGCTGTCAAAACAATGGCATACCATGCTGGAAGCGAGTAATTCATTCAGCATGTTGGGTTAACCGTGTGTAGATCATGCGCACGATGCGCGATCAGCTGAGCACGCGCGCGTCTCGTGCGCACCACGCACGCGACACGCGTGCCCCACACACGGGAAAACGCGGCTCAATCTATTCCCGAAACTCACGCGAACCTTGACTGACTTTAAAAGAATTACTAGTGGTAATCGTGATTCAATACTATGCGAATAATCTCAATAAAATTTAAGAGTTAAGACGTCATGAAATTAACCACAAATCGCAAATAGACTAGAATATATACGCTTTATTGGTGCTGGAGTTAGGAAAAAGCTATTTTGTGCTATTCCAACCTTATAAAAACGAATCTCACTGTCTCAATCCACAATATCCCTAATACTATGAGACCTAGGCAAGTGCATTACATTCTGAGGCTCTAGGCATAGGTTACCTTAAAGGATCACTCTGGTCGCATGTAGGTAGGTAGCCGCGTGGAACAGTTAGAGATTAAACCCAAACTCCAACTGGAACTTTATAGGTACCTAACTTCCTGAAATTCGTAAGTAGTCAAAAAATATCGCAATACAAATAACATAAGTTACTTAGCAATATAAATAATCCAGTTCAAGGTCTTAGTTAACTTCATCTTTATTTATCTAGGCAAGTATTTAGTTTATAGGCCAACTTCACGCAGATGCGGCTCGCTATCAAGGTTATAGACACAGCAAATTAACCGATCAGTTATATATGTTCTTCTCTTACACCTGTTTATTCATAGGCGCGATAGTAACTGTTAGCTTAGTAGTGACACTAATTACTGTGTAGGTAAGTAAGAATTCTGTAATCTTTGAGTCAACACAGAACGGGCGACGTGTGTGCCTTCAATGAAGTTCGAGGCGACACAGTGGCTGGCTATGCTCGTATTGGCTATGTAGTTACTGTTTGGCCATGCTCTCAATGAACAAGCCACGAGTCGAAGTAAGTATTTCATAGATATAAATAAAAAACTAACGAAGACCGCTGTGTAAAACACACACCCAATTCGCAACTCCAGTTGGATAAGATGAGAGACGATTCCTGAAGGGTCAGCGGGTGATAACCCCTTCCATTACATCGACGCTGCGGACCACAGACGCACGCAGTCGCATGAAAGAACTTCGCCCTTCTGCGACGCGCGAGTCTATAAAGGCACCCGGCGCACACAAAAGAAACAGTACGGCATCGATCTCCGTCGACGATGTCAATTTAGACATTGAGAACGATTACGCGAGGATCTCATACGGTCAAGCCGCTTGCAATGATAACGACTAAAAAGATACAAGTGATCAATTAACCAAATATCTCATTTAAAAATTCCCTCCGTTGGGAACGCGCATGCGTGCAGGCGACTCTGTGATTGGCCGTGAAAAGGAACGTTTGGAAGGAAAGTAAAAAACAAAACATGAGTGGCTCAGACAGTAGTAGTCGATCCGCGTGCAACAGCAAAGGCAGCATGATCGTGGTATCGAACAGATTGCCTTTTATTTTGAAGAGAAATGAAACAACCGGTGAACTGGAACGGAAAGCCAGGTATTGTACTTATTGATTATGTTCTTCTAAGCACATCTGCACTGCCAGACATTTCAGTGTGTTAGCAGAGACAAATATAGGACCGAGCGTTAAATTTTACGCTCATAAGTAATTAACATTGCACATGAAATTGCGAAAGTTTGTTTGGAAGAACTAGAAAGGATGTTAGTACTTACCTGAAGTGATTAAATAATGTATTTTTGACTGTAATACATGATGTTAACGTAGAAAAATAATAATAACTTTATAATATTCGATGCTCTAACTAATGAAATTAGAAATAATTGTGACTGTTATGAACTGAATAAGAATAGTACTTCGTTTAATGTAGCAAAGTTAGTAGAAACTTATTAGTATAGTAATAAATATTGCAAATGAGTAGAATTAAAACGCCAGCTTTAAGTAAGTTCCTTGCCACTTACTTTGTTTAATGAAACTATAAAATGAGCAAGTCCTCTGAGTGCAACCTCATCAAAACAAAAGGTAATCTGTTAGATTGCCTTTTGTTGAAGTGATACAACCGGTGATCTGGAACGGATAGCTAGGTGTTGTACTTATCGTATATGTTATTCCAAGCTGACATCTCGAAACATCCAGCCGTGCCCCGGCCATTTCGGGAAGCTTCCAGAAATCAGATCAGGATCATTGCTCATTTTGCGAATATCCACAATTTAAGTCGATTCACGTATGTGTCATGAATGTAATTTTCCAAGACTTTAATTTATTCAAGAGCAATCGCTTGCCGGCGTTTTATTGTTACATCAATACCATCAGCTGGAGCTAGCCGGCCATGTTATTGTAATCCGACAGAATTAAAACGACCGCCATAATGTAAGCGTTGGAGTTTTATGTTTTAACTCTTTTGTGTTGTCGTTATATATTTTGTTATCGGTGAGCATGACGACGTAGACAATATAATGCGGTGTACCTAATAAAAAACCTTGGACTTGAATGCTCGTCCGCAAGGCTGCACCTGGCTACTAATTGATTAATCATGACTCTCGTCGTGAATACTGATGACTACAGATCTGGTAAATACGAGTACATCTGTAGAAAATAAAAGATTATATTGTTATAGCTTGGCTACTGATATAACTAGCTACTATAATTTATATTTTCATCTTGGGATACATACTTTCCGACAATTTCGTTAGAAGCATTGGCACCTCATTCATTTTTACCTTAGACTAAGGATTCCCAAAGTGGTGGATTCGGTTTCCAGGGGTCGACATAAACGAAAACTAATTTTGGGGATTCGACGAGATCTAAAAATCGACCCTTTTTAATTAACATTAATTAACACAAGTTCTTATTTGAATCTTACTAGATACTGTATATGTTGTGTTACGTGTACCGACTTGTTATAAGAATGACTGATATTATAGAAGGAAGTATCAATGTTGTACTTTTAAAAAACTCAAAAAGTCGATAAGCGTGCACACGTGTTCGTACAAGATGATCATATCGTAATTATTTTCTATCAATCGGAAAAAAAACTAGAGCTACGGGGGTCTGAGGTATCAGTTCATTTTGGAAAAGGGGTCTCTTGCCCACAAAAGTTTGGGAATCGCTGCCTTAGACGAAGAAATAATACAGACGTAATGTCGCGAACAACATATTGAAGTCTAGCCATCATCCGTTCATCCATCCATCTGTCTGTATTATTTCTTCGTCTGGGACTACGATAAATTTAAACAAAAAACCTGCAAGATACTGCAAGCTCGATTTATCGCGAATAAAATCTTTGATCTTCGAGAAAAACCTCATGCGATTTCGCTCGCTATATATTTGCCCGCAATGTAAAGAAGTGCCCATTATGCCCAATGAAGTAAGTTCTTACCGATGTAAAGTTATCCACTAGTGATGACGGTCTCTTTAATCTTTAATTAAATAATTGCATTGATAAAACTAAGTAGGGCAAGCGTTATTGATACAATAAAAATAAAATAAGCATGTGTTGTATCTGTTATCATAACCAACGAATATATTAGGTACCTATTTCTGTATGTAGGTTTTAAATAACTATTACGTCACAATAAGTGCAATTCGTATCATATTTAGAAAAATAAAATGGATTCTAAATTCAAAAATAAACTTAGAATGTTATTTAACCACCAAGCTAATAATAATAGTTCTCCTCACCATTAAATCATTAAAGCACTCAAATTTCGATCACGCCGGCTAGTCTCAGTGGGGACTAGCCATCTAGGCAGGAAATATTATAGTGCACAAGTATGTGCGCAAGCAAAAGTGCACTCTCTCTTCCCTCACTCTCATAGGCCGATAGGTCTCACTCTCATAGGGCGGCAATCCAACAAGACCAGAGAGAGATCAGACGCAGGACCGAAGGCTTTAAGTGCTCTACCAGACACGAGCGTGTGATAATCGTGGTTGAAAATTAGATTCGCTAAGCCAAGCTAATATAATGCAATTAAAGACCGAATATTTAAAAACAACTCAAACATTTAAGTCCTCCTATTCTTTGGGATGTTATACCTTGCATTATTTGTGTGCCTCTGACGCGTAAGAAATAAGCAGCATTCAAACTGTAGTAGCGTGTGAATATTCGTTTCGATACCTACAGAACATCAGCTTTCAATTGTTTTAAGTGATTCGGTCTGATACACTGCACCGATCCTATCTTTTGTTAAAGAAGACTTAAGTTATATACGGATCGGCGTTGTCGCCGAGACAGGCCCAGGAAAAATGGGCGTGTTGACCTAGATACCCCCCAAAAGAATTAGCTAGCTAACAGAAAAGCATTGAGGGCTATGGGAGAGACCTTTGCCCAGCAGTGGGACGACTATTAGGTTAAAAAGCAAACAAATTAAAAGTTACATTACTTAGGTGTAATGGTACCAGCAACTTTGCTATCAGTGATCTGGGCTCTTGGTTATATGTTCATTAATTAAAGTAGACATTGCAATGTAAGTGGGTCCACAGATATGGACAATCAATATCCTAGCCGTGCTAAATTTATACAAGTCATACGGAATCGATAACCTATATATCGCGACTTCATTCCGTGAATATTATGATAAGTGTAATATATTAAATAAATCGTTAAATGCAATAAAATATTTGTCGTTATAATCTGTGATATATATTTACAGTTATTACTTTTTTTGACCAGATGCTAAAGTTTGCCAAGCTCATACATTGTTCTCAAATAATGTTCTGTTCAAAAATGTAAAAGATATTTTTAAAAAGGGCAACCATGGATTTCTTTCCCGTTCTTCTCCATAGGAACGGCATTCCGAACGGGTGGTGAAGTTGTAGCTTAGCATTTGGTACCTATTTGGACGATTCATAAGTACTGTAGTTAATGGTTTTCACGAATAAAAATATTCTGATAAGACTATATTATATTATTATTGTATTATCTATTACAGTTACCTACCTACCTTCATCTACTAGTTATCTAACTATATAGGTTAAGTAGATATAGGTACTAATATTAATTGAGGAAAACAATTAAATAAACACGAAAACAGTTTTACATCGATAAGTAAATAGTGCACATAATAATATCGATATAGCATTAATAGGGTCAATAACACTATACGCACATAGATATAAAAGGATAGTAAGTTACTTTTAAGTACTAAATTGTTAAAGTATTCATGTTATTTTTTTCTTTAAAATTATTATCCACCTAAATAATATAATAATAATTAAGCATACATATTTACCTAAATGAAAATGAGTAGGTATATCTCCTCGTATCATTAGCTTATTATGCATCTAATTTAGTAATGTATCTGGATCGGTGGCAACATTCAATTTCAAATAACTGTTTAAAAAACTTATTTAATGAATAACCGTTATTTAACAACATTTATATGGATAGGACGCTTTTACCACACTAGAACCTTGATAAGTACCTTTATAGACCTTTATAACTATGGCACGAGTGAAAGCTACACACGTATTCGATTTAGAATACCTAATTTAAAATAGCATGTAAATAATGCATTGTAACTTTGTGATTGGGATATGACGGGAGGAGATAGGATATAACGTTTAGAGGGTGTACTTGTCGACTACATTCCTTATTCAATACAAATCTATCCAACAGTGCTGGTGGCCTGGTAACTGCGGTAGCGCCTGTGGTGATCCGCGGTGGCGGCATCTGGGTGGGATGGCCGGGTATCCACCTCGAAGACCCGGACGAGAAGATCCCTGAATCCGACCCCAACGACAAGACCCCAACCGCTGGACTACTTTCCGAAAAGGTAATGTCACAACAAGTTGTTGCTGTTTCGTCTTGGGGTGTTCGTCATCTTCTTTTATTTCTGATCTTTTGTCCTTTTCTTTTACTTCTGATTGGATTAGGTATTCTGAAGTGATAATGTACCTTCTCATGCTCTGACCCATTTAAAAGATGTTATGATTCAAAATATCTTACGGCTGTTGCTAGTTTAACACATGTTCTATGGTCTTGCCAGCACAAAGAACTAATATGGTAACCTAAATAGTCATATTTATTTATAATCTCTGTTCCCTTAAAAGGCTAAATGTTTACCTGTTAACATAACTTCTGAAACATAATTGAACAAATACAGATGAACCATGTCGACCTTGTATCACTCGCTTCTGTCGTGCTTACAGCGCAAATATTTAGCAAATTTGCCCGCTATGCAGTATGCAATACTGACGGTGTGTTTGCCTCTTCCTAACTCGAAATCCTTTGTACAAGCAATAACCAGTTTGCTGTTTACATAATTCATGCAACAAGTAGATGAACTTAGTCATCTAGCGTTTAACACCATGATGTTTTGTTATGGCGCATAGAATTGATTAGTGATCATGTATTCTTACAAACAATTAATAACATTGTCGTTCCGTTACTACAACTACTTGCGGTATTGATTTCTTATATTTACGCGAATACTACAAATTGAAATAAAACTAATCTTACGGATTTTATTGCATCTATTAGATTACTAGCTGCGCCCCGCGGTGTTACCCGCGATCCGCGATCCGGTGTATCCCGAGGGAACCATACATTTTACCGGGCTAAAAGTAGCCTATGTGCTATTCCAGACTATAATCTATCTCTGTACCAAATTTCATCCAGATCCGTTCAGCCGTTCTGGCGTGATTGAGTAACAAACATCCATCCATCTATCCATCGATCCATCCATCCAAACTTTCACATTTATAATATTAGTGGGATTATACGCTCCTAAGGAATGAGTCCTCCAATGACCATGGTGGCTGTAAAGCACCATCGGGTGCCACCGAAACATCGGGAATGTAAGAACATAATATAGACGCGATAAAATACGTAACAATAGTTTTATTTCCTGTTGTAGGTATATTAATCCTACGCTAAGACGGAAACTTAATCATATAGGAAACCTCGTAATATTCCTATATCATATCTGATAACGCGAGATAACTGATGAATAATAATCGTAGATATGATTGATGTTAGTATTATAGAAGCTTAAAGTTGTAAATAATAGATATACAAGTGTTGATAGTTGAACTACAGAACACTTACATTACACGTAGATTGGTTTATATTGAATAGACCTTCGGTATACGTTTGAGCCACGATAAACAATGTCATATGCCAAAATTAGTAGGTAGATATTCGGTCTTTTAATTGTCAGACCGTCTCCAAGGCTCCACTTCCTAGGAAGTTGCGGGGCTTTGCACGAACACCACAAACCCCCTAAGCAAATAATTACGCAAAATAATGAGCAAATAATGACGGCCTGATTAGCGCAGTGGTAGTGGTCTCTGCTTTCTGCGCTGAGGGTCCCGGGTTCGAATCCTGGTAGGTACACAAGCTTTGTGTTATGAGCACGAAAGTTTGTACCCGAGTCATGGATGTTTAATACCTATATAAGTATTATATACTGGGCTCGCCCCCAGTCCATTGTACGGTACCCATAATACAAGTGTTGCTTAGTGTGGGACCGTATAGTTAGTGTGTTCGTCTGGCGATATTTATTTTTATTTAATTATTAATTAATTGGAAAATATTTTACTTTGCAGATCGTTTCCATTCGCGCGGAGCCGAAGCTCTTCGACAGCTACTACAATGGGTGCTGTAACGGAACGTTCTGGCCGCTGTTCCACTCCATGCCGGACCGGGCCACCTTCACCGCGGACCACTGGCGGGCCTACATCAAGATTAACGAGGAGTTCGCTGATAAGACCGTGCATGCCTTGAAACTCCTCAAAGAAAAGAAGGGCAAGAATGGAAACTCACCGCCAATTATCTGGATCCACGACTACCATTTAATGTTGGCTGCTAACTGGATCAGACAAGTGTGTACCGTACACTATTCAGTATATTTTAATATCACTCTGACTTCAACAAAGGTTTAAAATTAGCTCATGATAAGCACGAATGTTTGTACCCGAGTCATGAATGTTATATGTCTATACAAAGTAATAAATACTGGGATCACCCTCAGTCATACGGTACGCTAGAACAAGTACGTTGCTTAGTTTGGGACCGTACAGGGCCCCAAGTCTGCTAACACAATCGATTCATAATCGAACAGCTACCGCATAGTAAGTGTCACTATTGACAGATATCCCATACAATATCTGTCAAAAGTGACAGTTACTATGCGGTTGCCCTGGCCCTTGTGTTCGTCTGGCGATATTATTGTGATTATAAATGTATAAATGTAATTTATTTCACAGCGCGCTGAAGAGGATAATATAAAATGCAAGTTGGCGTTTTTCTTGCACATACCGTTCCCACCGTGGGATATATTCAGACTGTTCCCTTGGTCGGACGAGGTTCTCCAGGGGATACTTGGTAAGTTCCATATATATTCAATACCTACTTAGTTATATACAAACCGGGCTTGACCTAGAAAGAGTAGGTATTGGAAATTTAAAAAGTCTTACTATGAACTATGCCACTTGGGTTTTTTTAAAGCTGGTTATTAAAAAGAATTATGTATTTATTGTATCCTTATCTTGCAGGCTGTGACATGGTTGGCTTTCACATAACAGACTACTGCTTAAACTTCATCGATTGCTGCCAAAGAAATTTAGGTTGCCGTGTTGACAGGAAAAACCTTCTAGTCGAATTGGGTGGTCGTACCATTTGTGTGCGTCCGCTACCCATAGGTGTGCCATTTGACAGATTCGTGCAGTTGGCTCAAAATGCGAAAGCTGTACTCTCTACAAATCAGCAAGTAATACTAGGCGTTGATAGACTGGATTATACTAAAGGCTTAGTGCATAGACTGAAAGCTTTCGAGAGGCTGCTGGAGAAGTACCCGGAGCACATCGAGAAGGTGCTGTTGCTGCAGATCTCGGTGCCGTCGCGGACGGACGTGAAGGAGTATCAAGACTTGAAAGAGGAGATGGACCAGTTAGTGGGAAGAATTAATGGAAGATTCACTACACCAAACTGGTCGCCAATACGGTGAGTTAAACGAAAAAAATTAGTCTCTAATTAATCTAGACTGAACGTGAACTTGTCTAGTGTCATCATACGCTTATCTTGTGAACGAAGCTGAATCCAAGGCAAATGTTTTAAGAATGATTTTCTGTGCTGAAAATCACGACAATAATACTGGACCATTTGAACGAGGACCAGCGGACAAAAGCAATTTTTACTCGTAACAAAATCTATAGATAACAGAAATTTTACCATGAACATAAGTATGTATAACATGTATTCATAACTATCTAAAGGATCCCAATCCTTTCAGGTACATCTACGGTTGTGTAGGTCAGGAAGAACTGGCCGCGTTCTACCGCGACGCCGCCGTAGCCCTGGTCACGCCGCTGCGAGACGGCATGAATCTGGTGGCTAAAGAGTTTGTAGCGTGCCAGATTAACAAGCCCCCAGGTGTGCTGATTGTGTCACCTTTCGCCGGCGCCGGAGAGATGATGCATGAAGCCCTTATCTGCAACCCTTACGAGTTGGATGACGCTGCTGAAGTTATACACAGGTAGTTACCATGGCTTTAATATTAACTAGAAGCTACGGCAATAAGAAATATCACTTTTAAAATGCTAATGGTAACCGCGATGTAGATGACGGAAGATCAGAGATAAATAAGGCAAATAATCTTGGAAAAAATATCCAATAGATATCTTCCAATCCAATCCAATAGATACTTATTCTTCTTTTGTTTTATATCCTGTAGTACTGTAGGTATATGCTTTAAGTTACATTAAGTTACATCACGACGTGCATTAACGTTGCTCTACTCTTTCATATGGAAAAGCTCTGCTCCTTTTTCCATTATGCTCATTGCAATTTTTTTCGGCCTGCACATTCTTCATCTTCAGAATCTTTTCTCATGCAGAGCTCTCATCATGCCAGAAGATGAGCGAATAGTCCGCATGAACCACCTGAGGCGACGGGAGCAGCTCAATGACGTGGACAGCTGGATGAAGGCCTTCCTGAAAGCCATGGACTCGCTCGAGGAGGATGCTGACGAAATTGGAGCCACCTCCATGCAGCCAATCACTATTGACGATTTCGACGAGTATCTGTCCAAGTAAGTTGGTTAATACAGTGTTTTATATACAGTGTTCACAAGTTTCCAGTACACTGTGATGTGTGTAGATACTGTCACTAGACTACTGTACCTACTCAGATCTTTATTAGTTGGTTTTGTTATATCTGCAAAGGGTGATACTACCACCTTATCTGCCAAATATCAGAAAAATACTGACATCTAGTTTATCTTACCCATGTGATACCGGTTGAGTTGGCCTGCCATCCTCCCCGATGCGTTCACTTCTGTAAACCAGGATTCGCAGTGGTGTCCAACGAAGACGGCGCGTAGATTCGACCCTCGGCGAATCTTAGCCAAAGGGAATCTTCTGGTGTAAAATAAATTTGTCGTCAAGCTATGAATTTGACGTAAACAGTCAGGCTGACAGATGAAATAGCTGGGGCGAGAGGCGAGGTACGCCCCGACTGAGTGAGGCAAATCAACCTCGCGAGACTGTCCAGTCGGTCAGGTCATGGCTAACAAAAACGACATGACTGCGACGATAGCTCACCTACAACTTATATTACGAGCACTTAGGGGTTAATGTTGTGATCCTCGCACCCTAGATACATTGGCTACACCCAGAAGCTGGCCCTGCTACTCGACTACGACGGCACCCTGGCGCCGATCGCGCCGCACCCTGACCTGGCGACCCTGCCGCTGGAGACTAAGCACACGCTACAGCGGCTCTCAAACATGCCTGACGTCTACATCGCCATTATCTCAGGGAGGAACGTGGACAATGTTAAGAACATGGTGAGCATTTTTTAAAGCACTATACATCAAAGGTCATCCCACAGACGAGTTACCCCCAGGTAGGAAATAAGGGCGTTTGGCAGTCAATGGTCACGTATAAAACACTCTGAAAATTAGACGATGGATTAATAAATAGATACCTACTAGTAAAGAATTGTTTCATTACTTTTTCTAAGTCTTGATACTAGTGTATCATAGAGCAACATTAAGACAGTTTTAAAAAAATTGGTAATTCGTGATACGAATGTTAATGGAAGTGATAGTTGAGGTTAGTGGCTCGTGATATACCTACCTAATTACCGAAACCTGGCGTATAAGCTATACTCTACCAAGTTGTATCCGAACCAGTCCAGTAGTTTTCAAGTAATACAAAATGTAAAATTATATTAAGTACTTACTTATATAAATAATGTTTTGGCATCCTCCAATCGTAATAGAAATTGACAAATGATTGTTAACAGCTTATTCAAATCCTGTTTTTATCGTTATAAGGTTATCATTTTGAGGGTTTTTTTGCAAACACTTAGGCATGTTCAGATGGTTGAATATTAAATGACAACATGATAAGCTTACATATTTTTATTACCTAATGTATATCTCTAGAATCGCGCGTCGATTGTTTTTACGACAGGATTAGAAAATCTTGACGCAAAAACAATCGATACTCGCTTCACCAACCATCCTTAATGCGCTGCAGAAACAGGGCAACGCCATAAACATCTGAAACGCGTTATGAAAACAATTTCTGCGTGAAAATATTTAGTTTCTTTGTGATAGCAAAAGTGCTCGGTCTTCGTTATCATCCTGAACTTTGACAGCGATCACTGTTATCATTGTTCGAAACAAAAATATTTACCTACTTATATTGTTTGACGTACGTAGCACACATACCTACCCTTGATAATGTGTTAACCTGGTTGGGTCACTACTGGTCATTCTTGTCAACATTACGTAATATGGCCGCGAGAGGTCGGGCCGCGTCGACCGTGTTAACTTATGTTTTAATATTTACCATTTTAATTCTACCCAAATATATGCTGCCCACGTTATGATTGATTTGGATCGATGTAACGCTGCGCATAGTACCTAGTAGACACTTGTCTATATATGCTACTATACCGCTTTGCTTGATATCTTTGTACGTACCTACTATTTACTACTTCATCATTGTCTGCCCCTTCATCTGATCCAAAATAAATAATTCCATAGGTAGGTACTTAAGATAAGTCAGATAAGTAGCCACAGGTTGTTTTGTTTCTTTTGTTGTTGTTTGTTTTGTTCCAACCGCCCCCGAAATTTAGGTAGACCACCCACCCTTTAATACATCCGTACCTACTAATGTCTCTGGTCCAGAGCTCAACTACCCTGAAGAGAAGTCGAAACCCCCCCCACCCACCCCGAAGTGAATTCCTGGTTACAGCCTTGGTCCGTACTTTTCATAATTATGAAGGGCTATATATTGCAATAGACCTTGGATTATCCGACCTACTCTTCTTATAATAATACCCGTTTCATTTGGATCAGGTTGGCATTGAAGGCATCACGTACGCCGGCAACCACGGGCTCGAGATCCTCCACCCGGACGGCAGCAAGTTTGTGCACCCCATGCCTATGGAGCTGCAGAATAAGGTCGTGGAACTCCTCAAAGCGCTGCAAGAACAGGTATGATAGAGTGACATTTTATTCCTTTCTTCTAGTTTCAATATTTATTTTTTCTAGATTACCTATTGAGCAATAGCAGAGTCCGCGTGGACATAAGCTTTTTGTCTGTCTCGGTGCAACTCCTCTATTTCTCCTTCTGATTTCCCCTCTAAGATGTTCTTTATGAAAATCCCATTCCCACTGCAGGTTTTATAAATAAGAATGACAGGGACAGAGTGCTTCCTCAATCACGCTTCGATTATACTGGTTATTGTGCAGGTGTGCCGGGACGGCGCGTGGGTGGAGAACAAGGGCGCGCTGCTCACGTTCCACTACCGCGAGACGCCGCTGAGCGCGCGCGCCGCGCTCGCGGACACGGCGCGCCGCCTCATCACCGCGGCCGGCTTCACGCCGGCGCCCGCGCACTGCGCCATCGAGGCGCGCCCGCCGGTGCAGTGGGACAAGGGTACGTACAACACACTACACACGCCGTAAAGTCAGGGCCGCACTTGCGGTACAACACAGCGAGCGAACTTGCGCTTCTTTAGCGCACTTGTAATCACTATATGAAGTTACAATTCCGCCGCCTTCCTACCTAGGCAAGTATGCTCCATCGTAGATCTCATCGTCACTTACCATCAGGTGAGATCGAGATCAAATACTTCCCTATAATGTAATAAAAAAAAAAAAAAAAAAAACAATTTCGTTGTGTCAATTTGCTCCTTCCGCTCGCTCGTCCCGGGGGAGGAGACGGCCCATCCCCCCGCGTCCCCACAGCGCAGGTTCCAGCGTCCTCCTCAGAGGTAGTCGTCGTCGTCCAGGGCCCATACCCCAGAAATCCTCGACCCCGAAAGTGGCTAAACTATCCTGAAAGACGTTCAAACTAATAATTTTCATATTACAGGTCGCGCGTCCATCTATATCCTGAGAACTGCCTTTGGACTCGACTGGAGCGAAAGGATAAGGATTATTTACGCCGGTGACGACAACACTGACGAAGACGCCATGTTGGTAAGTTAAAGACAAGAAAACTAAACTACAGTCAAACAGGCTACAAACAGGCACTGCGTTCTTGGTGATGTATAGCGCCCGCGCAATGTTTCATGAAGCGACCACGCCGCCTGCCACCCGTGACATACGGACTCTCTGTAACTGTCAAGTTATCAGGATTTTTCATACTTCTGACTATTGTCATACACGTTAGAATGACCACTGGGACAGTCAGCTCCACGTGCTTTTGAAAGCACAGCCGAGTAGGTCGACATATTATTCGGTGATCGCCTTGATGTCTAGCTAGCTACACGGTGTCCAGCAAGACATAGAAGCCAAATAAGTATTGTAAGGAGCACAGGATAAAAAAAACCCATGCTCTGTAAAAAAACAAGTCAATTGACTAGGAGGCTTCAAGTTAAAAGTCGCGATCTAATTCAGTTTTTAAGGGACCGCGTTTCGGATCCAGATATTATAATCCGAAAATATTTACAATTTGTAATTTAAGTATGCATGTACGAGCAAAATACGGTGCTGGTTGCGTCATCGCTCCTATTTGTTAATATTATATACATAGTTTATGTTTTATTACGAAATTGTTTGTTATCCTGAAGAAATAAAAAAAAAAAAAATATTAGACTTTGACACGGGAATTCAGTAAGCATAATTAAAATTTGATTATTCTCCCCGCAGGCGCTCAAAGGTATGGCGGCCACATTCCGAATCGCGTCATCGAACATCACCAAGACGTCGGCGGAGAGGCGCCTGTCCTCCACGGACTCGGTGCTGGCCATGCTCAAATGGGTGGAGCGCCACTTCTCGCGACGCAAGCCGCGCGCCAACTCGCTCACATACAACGCGAGGAAATCGAGGGGCAACGTGCACATGGAGGTGTCATACTTGCCAGCGAAAACCTCCCCCCGACACACCCCCCCACTTACCCCGGATAAGTCCTCCAGCGGATCCGAGTCGAGCTAATTCAGATGCTCTGGATACTAATTAAGATGTTCTAAGTTATTTTTTTATTCACCAGGGCCAGCACGAGGGCCATGACAAGATTTATGATTTTTGTCACTTAGGTTGATATGACTTGTGTAGACTTACAAGTCAGAGAGAGCTACTTTCCGTGCCGCAGTCAAATAATTATCCTTCACCGCATAATTATTTTTGTCGCTGGCAAAATCATTGCGATAAAAAAATAAAAAATATTGGAATTCCGGCCAAAATCTATGTAGTTATATCACATTTTCTATTGTCACAGGCAGCTGTGCTAGGCTTTTCAGAAGCTATGCGACAGATTTGGATATTCCAGTAGCTCTAAGTTGATAATTGTTTGTTGTTCTGATGTGTTATGACATTATTAATATTAATTAATTCCATGTTTACCAAATCTCAAGTTTATGGTTAATTACGGATGTTTTTTTTTTAATTCAAATTTATTATTAGTTATGTTTTGGTAACGTGTGTATCATATGTTCATAAGCCTATAGGTGATTTTTCATTTCATCATGTCACATCCTTTAGTTTATTTATAATGTGTATTTATTGAATGTGTCATTGCTATTAATTACTTGATATTGGCAAAATACCCGCTATGTTGTGGGTGAGGCCATATTCATATCCATTTTATTTCATCGCATCTCATTTCGTAAAGAAAGAAGAAGCCTATAGGTTTAAATTAGAAAAAATATCTCCAATTATTCATCGTAATGATATTGATGTAAATGATAGGTAGTCAGTATTGAACAAGAAAATTCCGTAAGCTTTAAAAAGAACAACATTAATGATTTGTTTTAATCTCAACTTCCGACGTACGTTTCAATCACAATTATCTATACATCTATACACACATATAAATAAAATTGGAGTGTCTGTTTGTAATATTAAAATAACCGCTTTTTACTGAGTGCATTGGGATGTATACACGTTACCTATACCGAAACAACATTTTTTGCAATTTTTGTCTGTCTGTCTGTCTGTTTGTTCCGGCTAATCTTTGAAATGGCTGGACCGATTTTGACGGGACTTTCACTGGCAGATAGCTGATGTAACAAGGAGTAACATAGGCTACTTTTATTTTAGAAAAAAAAAATAGGATCTCACGAAAAAAAAATAAAACCAATGTTGCAGCGCAGCGCCTGATTAAATTTGATAGCAACAACCTGCACTGCGTCCCGCGGGCTCAGCATGGGCGAGCAGGCTGTTGTGAACGGTTGTCTTTGTTAAATACCACGCGGAAGAAGTCGCGGGCAACAGCTAGTAATATATATATTCCAGATCACGATATTGATAATATCGACTGAATAGTACTTATAATTTTATATTTCTTTATATTATAATCTTGGACTTGCCAGTTTTAATAAAAATAACATCAAAATTAATAAGGAACTTACGTAAATATACATTCATAGTTATACCGTAATGCGTTTGCGTTTACCAAATGTAATAAGTAAAGCGTAATTTTAGCGTTATTAATTATGTGATGATAGAGATAAATCTTTTTAAAACTATTTTATGTAATCTATTGATATATTTGTCGCAGCTAGATTCTATAATACAGCTTTTTATATAACGCCTGGGCGACCTATAAAACAAGTCTTATAAAGCGCTCAGCTGTATTAATAGCCGCTAAACAGGCGTAGGCTGCACTGTCATGGCGTAGGCTGCATCGGCTGCCTCAATGCGCTTGATCAACGTCACCATTTTACAATATGGCGCGCCGCTTCGTAATTTTTAATAGCAAATTTTGCCGCTAATGGCACTGATTAAGCATAAAAATAACTTGAGACATTTGTAGAATAATTATTTCACATGATTTGTACCTTACCTACAACATTAGTATGTATATGTATGTATGTTTCCATACATTTTGATGTGTTTAAAATATGGCTATAAGCAAGCCGATTCCGCCTCAAAGTCAACTTCTTGTGCGGCCATCTTGTGAAGCGCCTAGAATTTATGTAAAACGGCGTATTATACTATTCGACTGCGACATTGCACAACTTGAAAAACATAACTGCATTTGACCAAATGATTGCCATGTGATAAGAGCATTTTATTTATGAAAATAATATCTTTTGTAGTTACCTTTATAGTCCCGTGATATTATAACATCTGTGTAAACGGTAAACTTAGTATAATGTTAACCATATGCAACCTTTGCTTGTAGCGTGAATCTAAATAACATCGTCGACGTATCAGTTATATGACTTTATGAACAATATCGTAAATTAATAGATATATTTTGTAAATACTTATATTCGTAATGTGATCTATTATGTGTTGTAATAGTACGGATAGTTAGACTAGAGGGTGTACCTACTAGCCTAAAACGCACTGAAGTGTCTCGAATTTCAATAAACCGTGTACCTATTTTTTAGAGACATTATTGTTTTTCTTTTTTAAGAATTTAAATAAAAAAACTGCCAGAGACGGAAAATAGTTTTTTAATCGATAATTATATACAAAACTACGTCACAAGGTTTCTCACGCATTTGAAATTGGAATGCTTTCGTGCTATATACGAGTGCGCGTGTCAAAAACCGAACATACACAATAATATTATTATTCGTACGAATAAATACCGTATAAGAGTTACAGTTAAAAGTTATTGACTTAATTAAACATTTATTCACAAATTACACTAAGGAGTGTTCGTATCACAATATATAATAATTAATACACTTGTTTGTTGTGCGTTTAAACGTTACTGTGCGAGACGACGAGCCACGATAGTATGAAGTAGAACAAGCATATCGGGTACACGGCCAGCGCCTTCTTGCCTTCGGGTTGACTGTCTCCGAGGAACTTGGTGGCAGCTGAAAATATACACATGAACGATATAAAAACATACAAACAGATAGATAAATATAAATATCGCCAGACGAACACACCTACTATACGGTCCCACACTAAGCTACGCTTGTATTATGGGTACCGTACAATGGACTGGGGCGAACCCAGTATATATTACTTATATAGATATTAAAACTTCCATAACTTGGATACAAACATTCGTGCTCATCACACAAAGTTTGTCCCTACCAGGATTCGAACCCGGGACCCTCAGCACAGAAAGCAGGATCACTACCAACTATTTAATGACCATTGATTGATGGTTTAGCGGAAAAGGGAAGATCCTCCAGCCAGGCGGGTGGTGTGCCTGGCTGGGCGGCCGATATGCCCCGACGGTTATTGCCAGGATCTTGTATATATGTCACGGGCTCCGAAAACTCTGAAAGCGCGTTGCAGGATTGTATGGAGAATTGTCAATTGTTCTGAATGCTTCTGCAGCGCCATCTGTGCAGCTTGTGGCGAGGTTGAAAAGGTCGTTATAATGGTTATGGTTTATTGGTCACTTAACAATAATAAGGTACTTACCGAACGTGGCCCACATGAACGCGGCCATGGATATAACGAGCCGCAAGAAGAAGAGGAACGTGGTCTGAGTGGTGAAGAGTATCACGCGGCAGATGACCAGCGCACCCGCCACCGGGAACATGCAGTAGCCGAGCACGCACACCGACTGGAAGAACGATCTGGAACATTTCGTAGGTTATAATATTCTTGGTCGCTTCGAAAGGTTACAAATATGCTGAAAGGGAGCAGACACAAGAGGGTTACTCCGTACATTTCGTTTGGTGATCTTCTCCAATACGTGGCTCTTACAGCCTAGGCCTCTCCCGCATAGAGAGGAGAAAGGAAGGAATCTTTAAAAAAATTCCCCGCTATCAACAAAAAAAAGTATGATGCCATAGAATCCCCAGATAATTAATCCCAAATTATCAAAGACAGTTTATTGTTATAATCTTAAAAACTGCATTATAAGGCTGTGTCCCCAGTAGGCAAACTGTTAGCAGCCGACTGAGTTTGCGGCGTATCGGATTAGTACGCCCTTCCATATATTTGAAATGGAGTGTTCACAGTTTGCTAGTTTACGCTCACTCTACGCAGTTTGCTGTGTTGCGCGCGCCGACTGAGTCAGTGAGTGGCCGACTCACAGCAAAACCGGTTCCAGTCGGCGGCGGCGATATGCTTGTTCGCCGGGCGTAGTGAGTCCGTTTGCCGCAAACTGTCAGTTCTGACAGTTGGAAAGAAGCTACTGACGTGTCCGGACGTGTTTTTTTGCATCGCTTACATAACTAATCTCTACGCACATAGCACATAATAATATACATCGTGACCAACACAACCACTCCCTTCGAACAACAATAGTAAAGTGAAAATTCAGTCGGTCGACCCAAATAAGCGGCTTACTCATTACAGTTTGCTTGCGACGCACGCAAATTGATCTGAGTTTGCAGCTAACTCGAATTTCTCTTCACTCAGTCGGCCGCTAACAGTTTGCCTACTGGAGACACAGCCTAACGCGACTCTCCAAAGAGAGGCCTTAAATAGTTATTTATTTGGTGTTTGAGTAGTAACTGCTGAACACTAATAACATATAATTTTCTGTATAGGATGATAAACTGTACTCACATATTCCCGCCGAGGAGTTTAGAATTCAAGGTGACGACCGCCGCCCCTATCCACACGAGCACGAACACCTCGGCGAACTCGGGCCCGCCGTCGTTGGAGTTGTCCGCCTTGTCCGACCCCTGGAGGATGGTGGCCATCATGGTGCACAGAAGGAGAGGACCCCATAGATCCCCTGGAATTTCAAAACTGTTACCTCATAAAAGTTTTAATCAATATCAATGGCAATGTCAAACCAAGTTTATTTTTGGAAGCTGAACGTTTGGAGCGAGTAGTATTTTTTTTTAACTAAACTACCGATGATTGTGATGTCAAAAGGCCGTCATAAGTGGACGAAAGATTGCAAAAAAATCGGGAGATATGACAAGGTAAGATAAGATCTAATAAGAATAGTGGCTCCAGTAGGTTGATCGGTCGATCAGGATTCGTACTAAGCCACCAGGATTGTAATCTATAAATAAACTTTCATTAATATTGTCAATGTGTTTGCTATGAGACTTGGAACAAGAACTTTCAAGATAACAGATAATGGAACACACTAATCATTATATTAGTAACACACTGATTTGGTATCTTCGATAGTTATCTGAGTGACATTTATATGATAGCGATTGCTAACTATACCATAAAGACATTAACACTATTGAGATGTCTCAATAATTCGGTCATGTTACAATACATCTACAATTGCATTACAAAGGTGTATTATTAAGTCAAACACTGCTTTGAATTTACATTTTATATTCCATGAAACAATAAAATATTTGATACTGGAGTTTTTAGAAAGCTCAAATTACGAAGAATTATTTATACTTCTTTGTAATTGACTTAATAATACACCTTTGTAATGCGATTGTAGATGTATTGTAACATGACCGAATTAATGACACATCTCAATAGTGTTAATGTCTTTATGGTATAGTTGAAACATCTATTAAGTGATGTAATGTACTGAAAAAAAAACACAATCTTTTGTTCAACTTTCCTATTATGTTATTGTTACTTAAAATCTATAAATTAAAAGTAAAATACAACAACAGACTCACATTCTTTCAACAAACTAGACTTCTCTCTAGGGATGAGTACATGGTAAAATTTATTACCAACTGCTCTCAAATCTCGAAGCTATAAATGATAAAGTATATTAATTTAATAAAACAACATTAACTAGACCAACACAGTGAACATAAATTAGATATTTAAAGAAATAGATTCTATTATATTTTCAATGATTCTAGATCATGCATTTGGTTTAGATAATATGTCAAACAATTTTTAAGTAAGTAAATTATATAACACTTACAAATGTCTTTGAAATAAAACTATTTTTTAAGGATTTTATCGCGTTTATGACCATTGTTGCTGTAAAGAAGCCGACACGTTGGGAATGTAAAAACAAAAAATAAAGGCAATAAAATCCTTAAAGAATTGTTTTATTTCAATGTGTAGTATTAGCGTAAATATAAAAAGTCAATATACTTACAAATGTCTCTTTGATTGGTTCATCAAGTGTGTTGAACTCCATGGTGTCACCAGAGGGCCCGCCCCTTGAGGGTACATTCATTTCACCCTCTATCACCCCCACATCCCCTGATGGATACATCTGTTCATAATTTCAAAAAAAAGCAATTTTAATTCAATGATTAAGCCCAATTTTATCAAGAACAGATTTGTATTTTCAAATTGAGTAATTTTTTTTTAAACATTCCAGTAATTATTTTATTTTATTCATTTATAAATTGCTGTAACCAAACTATCTTTTGGGATCTGTATTCAGTATATAAGCAAAATAAGACTTGCAGCAACAAATGATGGCACCTTATGACAATTTGATAAATCATAAGTAGTTGAACATAGCTGTCCATATTTCATTGATTTTGTGTATGGTACTTTATGGTGGAAGGTACTACCTAGTTGGTGAAATGATCCCCACACTGATCATCATCATTAATTATTGTAAGTTTAATTATTTACACAAATAAGTTTTATAAGGATAGTAGTAAATGATTCAATGAGCTGATAGTATCATTTTTAGGATAAAAATATACACAATTGGTTTACAGTTTTTTCTAATAGATTAGTTAATTGTAAAACAACATTTGTTATCTTACAAATGCCATGACTCATATACTCAATGTATTTAGGAAACGAGTAGTGAATAATCAGCAAAAACATTAATAAAATGTATAAAAAAATCGTATTTACTACTTAGTACAATTTTTCGGCTTCCAAGAACATTGGCTTAGTTTGGGAGCCCCTGCTCAAAGAAGTTGTGGTCAGGGTTTTGTATTAATCTTATTTATTATTAAATCAACCAAATTTATAATAAGTTGTGAACAATTAAATTATTTGTAAGATTAATTAAAATACACAATACGAGTAATTTATAATACCAGAAAATAATGTAACTTACATCATACTTTGCGTCGAATGTGGTCATTTTTAGATTAAAAATTTACACTATTTTATAACAATAAAATATGGATAAAATTATAAAATAAATAAACTCCAACACATCAAACACTCTGCAGATCACAAATCGAATCAATCAAGCTGACATTAGTGACCGTGTTTCTCTATAGGCCGTGTACGCACTACGGCAATCGCCTTACGACATTTTAAATTGTTCACCTGTGTTGTTCACTCACTTCGGTATTAGTAGATTGAAAAAGCAACGAGTCCATCTATATAGAAAACGGAAAAATGTATTCAGTGGACGCTCTTCCGTTTAATTAACCGTTCTACACTTTCGCAAAAATATTAAAACGTGTTGTTCCTGGATAAAATAATGAAATAGCTATATATAGAATACAAAGCGACATTACAAAAATTCATCGTTAAGGAGATGCTATTGTTTCTTTGTTCTTATCATTTTCAATGAGCGGTAAAGATATGCAATCTGCAGTGTGAGTTATTACTCTCCCTCTCATTCCCGCTTGGTCTATCTTCTTCTTGGTCTTGGTCTATAGTACTGAGCACTAGCATCATTTTATATCATTTATATTGACACATAGTGCATACCGCTAGCATACAAAGTTCTCTTCGCGTATCTCTAACTAGTCTGTACCTCACATTTTAAAGTGTTATGGTATTGGAGAAACCACTCTTATCAATACTAATAAATATATTAAAATGTGTTTAAGTTCATAATCACGTTATTTATTGAAATATATATACATATTACAAAGAAAAACCAAAAGACAAACATCAGAACATATTTTCGAATATCTAAACATATAAATAAAATTGGAGTGTCTGTTTGTAATATTAAAATAACCGCTTTTTACTAAGTGCATTTGGATGTATACACGTTACCTATACCGAAACAACATTTTTTAAAATTTTTGTCTGTCTGTCTGTCTGTCCGTCTGTCTGTCTGTCTGTCTGTCTGTCTGTCTGTCTGTCTGTCTGTTTGTTCCGGGTAATCTCTGAAATGGCTGGACCGATTTTGACGGGAATTTCACTGGCAGATAGCTGATGTAACAAGGAGTAACATAGGCTACTTTTATTTTAGAAAAAAAAAAATGGATCTCTCGAAAAAAAATTAAAACCAATGTTGCAGCGCTGCGCCTGATTAAAGTTTGATAGCAACAATCTGCAATGCGTCCCGCGGGATCAGAACGCGAGCAGGCTGTTGCCAACGGCTGAGTCTTTGTTAAATACCACGCGGACGAAGTCGCGGGCAACAGCTAGTCAAACATATAATTTGAATTCAATAAAAAAACTTATGTGAAAAAAAGGTTTGTGTTACAAAACAGGTTTCATAACATATGGTTTCTATCGTTTTTTGTCGTTGATTTTTCCAACAAGACTTTGACACAAAGGTTTGGTAATAAAAAAAGCAAAACAAAAAATATCTGGTCTGTGATTGCTTATGACTGCCAATTATTGACATTGACAAATTCATTAATTGATTTGATTTGGCGTCAGTGTCTCCAACCATGCCGTAATTACGGTAGATCTACCGTAATTTTTCTAGATCTACCACCTACCGTAGACATGTTATTACGGTGACATATTCTACCGTAATTTCGTCCGTGTCCATATTTCTATAATGAACACTTGATTTTGCAAAATAACATTGCATTGGGATATGCGTAACGTAAAAAAAAAAAAAAGTCATTCTGCTGCTTCTGATGCGCAACGTAAAAAAAAAAGGTCATTCTGCTACTTCTGTTTGGAAGAATGACCTTTTTTTTTTTTTTTACGTTACACATCCCCACTGCATGGCTATTTTAGCTGCAAACACTGGTCTGCCGTAATTTTCCACCATCTACCGTATTTTGAGACCAGTCAACACCGTAATTTTGACAAAGAGAGTTGGAGACACTGTTTGGCGTGTGCCGTTTTGTTTGTTTGAATTTCCTGCCATGCCATTCATTGTCTTCTCTTTTCAAAGCTAATTTACGACGGTGAATATCTCTATTCTATGGTTATTTTATTTCATCGTATCTAGCGAGCCTCATCGAAAGAGATCTCTATTTATGTTTATAGTCGCGAAGTAGCGGTATGCAATTTCCGTGATATGAAAGTCACTGTTAAAAGTGAGTAAGCACCTTTATATCATACAACATTATAGTTACAGTAAATGCATATGGCATGCATTCATTTTCTATGTATGTTCTTGTATGGTCCACGATACAGGTTGGACTGGCGTGGCGACATGGCGATGGGTAGCCAATGACGATAACTGCGGTATTTGTCGGATGCCGTTCGATAGCTGCTGTCCTGACTGCAAACTCCCTGGTGACGACTGCCCGCTGGTGTGGGGTGCCTGCTCCCACTGCTTCCACATCCACTGCATCGTTAAGTGGCTCCACTCGCAGCCACAGCAGCAGTGTCCCATGTGCAGACAAGACTGGAAGTTCAACAACAAGTAGCTGTAAGGGTCATGTAAGTGTTATTTTAAAATGTAGTTAATACTGATATTTTTTTACATTGAAATAATACAAATTTTAAGGAATTTATCGCATCAACAACTAAATATGAGGGTGTCCCAGTCAAACTAATACACTAGGACGTCAACTACCTCAGTCCTCCCGTGACCATGGTTGCTGTAAAGCAGCCGAAACGTTGGGAACATAAAAATCATAATATATTTTTACATACATAATATATTTTGTTATCACCAAAAGAACACCAACTATACAGTTCCGCACTAATCACTGCTTGTATTACGGGTACCATTCAATGGTCTGTGGGAAAACTCAGTATGTAATACTTATATAGACATTAAACATCCATGCCCCAGGTAAAACATATGTACCCCGAACCTGAGACCCTCGTTACAGAAAGCAGGCTAACTATGTAGTAGTGTCAAATAATACTTATTAAATGTGTAGGAGTCTGTCTAAGTGTGTCATAGAGATGTTATTGGTTGCCTTACTTTGGATGTTGCCACTTGTTATGTAATCTTAAATATATAAGTATATTACATGAAAAAAATAATGTTGAAATCTATATTGCCATACTTAAGATTGTGTATTTTAAAATTGATGCAACCTGCATGTTCCAATGTTTCTAATTCATTATTTTAATAAGGACTTTCAATGTAGCACAAGTTTTTGTATAAACTCCACCTATGCCAATTGTCCAAATAGTATAGTATGAATTATACTGTATACTTAGTATTGTTTAGAACATTTTATTAGTTTTGTTTGCTTCATCTTATGTTTCTAATATTAAAATTGAGACTGGCCACCAAACACTCCCACAATTTTTACTACTGTCATAGTTATTTATCTTGGCATTTTGTTTATTTTTTACTTTGTTTTTTTAATTTATATTGCTAGACATAACAACTTTTAATTTATGTTTATGGATATTGGGTTTAATCAACTAGTTGTATGACAATGGTGTTGGATGCCCACATGGCTTTGATATTTCTGGGAATGTACGAATCATTTTTTTAAAGTGTAACCATTGATCAACCATGTTGCCAGCTCTTCTCAGTAGATCCAACATCCCAAACTGTTGGTAGGTTCTTTATATAGGTATAGAAATTCTTACTTGGCTTTATTTTTTTTTTCTAACCAATGCTACTAATTTGCACGCCTTGCAATAGACTGAGGGAGACGCCTGTAACACTCAGACCAGGCTAAACTACGAAAACATTTTTCCGAATTTGGCCCAACCTTGAATCGAACCCGTAACCACCCAATACAGTGAACCGAGCGGCATTCGTGCATACCTCTGGACCAAGCGGTCGCCGTAATTGTGAACTTACTTGTAATAATAGTGTGTCGTCATTATTTGATTTGAAAAGTAGATAAGGCTGGTATATTGTTCATTGCCAAATTAAAGTAAATGCACAGTAAATTGAATAATAAGGCACTAGTAGGTAAATGTGTATATTTTTTGTACTAAAATTTTGAATAATTTTAATATATATATTTGGTACTATTGAAGTACCTACTTGTAGATAACAACTTTGTAGTGTAACATTTTGATTGCCGTGAAACAATAGGTCAGAGAGTGCTTTCGAAACCATCAACAATACAATAGCCATGTCGTGTGCGCCGCGGTCCGGTAGCCGCCGCCGTTGCATTCATTCTCATAGTAAACAATCACTTTTACATTATTAACTGTGTGGGTCAGTTCATTGTTAGGCCGTACGGTACCTAAAGCATAAACTACAAGTACAGAACACGCAATGGTAAGATTCTGGCAAAGAAAATTGTAAGTCCCGGAGGTAATACATTATGAAGTTTGTATGTTCATACATACTGCGTAGCGTACATAGGCGCAGCGTGTGCCGACTCGGAGGAGGGCCCCTCAGTCAGTGCCGCGCGCTGCCGGGGACAGACGTGTCAGCCCGCGCTCCGAGCGCTCTCGTGTATGACTTCGGTGCAAGTGTTGACGCGCTCCTTATACTATAGTACCCCTATTATAGTATTGTTCGAGCGACGCCCCGCTCAAGTATGCTGATGGTACAGACAAACACGCAACCCATGAAGAAGAATAAATTGAAGGGACCGCCTCCAGTACCTCCGCGACCCAACCAGAGCGTGGTAGCGGAGGCTCTAGCGAAAACGAGGAAGGCCGTGGCGGACTCGAAGGCTAGCTTTACAAAATCTCGTGCATTTTCTAGACAGGACAACAGTTACGCGAAAGCTAAAACTTTGGACAGAGCAAATACTTTAGGAGGCTCAGTGACTCCCAAACAAAATGGATTAGCTCGTGTCAAGTCATTTATAAGAGATGTTATCAGTGATAGGAGTTCCTCGTCTGATGAGAGAAAGTCCAGCGGACAAAACTCCAGGAGGAGTTCCAGTGATAGCAACTCGATTCCGACGCCGGCCTCCAATAAAAAATCGAATGAATCACTCAACTCCAAAGCTGTCAAAACATGTAGACAGATACTAGTAAGATCTCTTTCAACATCGAATAAGTTAGATCAGGATTCAAAATGTAAAGTATCAAAATCCTCTAGTTTTGCAGAGAAGAGTTTGCCATTACGGAAAGCACCACCGCCACCGTTATCACCAAAACCTAAGCTGAAACCAATTAAACCTTTACCTGTGCAAAAAACTCCTGTAGGTAACTGTATACCTAAGAAATCTCCAGAAGTCAACCTGTACTCATCGCCCTTAGACGCGAAGCCCCCGCAGTGCCCGGCGCCGGAAGCTCCATACGCTACAGTGGAAGAAGTGCAGGAATTCGACGACAGATTACGAAATAGTCCATCGAAACAAGCCAATAACCCTCCGATTACACAAAATGTGACTGAAAGTCCGAAAGTAGACGAAAATGTAAATAACAATTCCTTAGAAAGAAAAACGTCACGTGTCACAGACATGTTGATTTCTGAGATTCTCGCAAGCAGAAATAATAAGGACGAAGCGCACACTGTAATAGATAAAGGCAAGGATTCTGAGAACATGAGTAATGGC
The DNA here is from genome assembly GCA_905333125.1 of Pheosia tremula. NCBI lineage: Eukaryota > Metazoa > Arthropoda > Insecta > Lepidoptera > Notodontidae > Pheosia > Pheosia tremula. Next base: position 2,296,092 of record HG995404.1, on the reverse strand, counting down.
ACCAAAACACCGGAGATCGAGATGATGAAGGACATGAACAACCACGAGATGTTAATATACGAGTTGCAGACGATGCGATCACAGTCAAACGTGCCAGAGAGTTTGGAAACAGCAGAATACGAGGACACAAACGGACAGTGCGATTCCGAGGATTCGGAGCAGAACTATGCCATACCTTCTGTGAATAGTGGCATTATAGACGATGATCAAGCATACGCTTATATATTGGACGACGACCTCAAGACTAGGTTGGTTACCATCATTCTACCTCATCGTAAATAAACGTTACAAGTCTTCCGTGATGTTTGTTCGCTAAGCTGCGGTTTTGTGTTAAAAGGTCGTAACCGATTATTAAATCCGGTTATGTGCGTTGCTTGACTCGTTACTACAGCATATAAGTTGTAGGTCATAGAAAAACAAAACGTTCATTCGATTCAATCGATTGTACTGTAATCACTAATGCTATTATCTACCTTCTATTATACTGAATAAGCCCAAACTATTTTGGGTGAGCTATATCCTCGAGCAGGTAAACGGTCACAGTACTTTAAAACCTATACCTATTCATACATCGTTGATTATCCCTAAGCCTATTAATTGTAATTGTAAAATTGCAATGCCCATATTCGTGGCAACAATGGCGAATTATAAAATTAAAATTTTCCGGCAGACTACGTAAGCAGTTCCGCGCAATCAGCACCATGTCCCTGCACGGGATGCCTCCTCTCCCCAAGAGCCTAAGCGGGTTCGCGGATGGTGAGCCGGACCTGGAGGACACACCCTCACCGCCCAACGAGAAACCCCCAACAGACCTCGACTCCCAACTGGTTTATTTAAAAAAAGAAATGGTAAGCACTATTCTCAATTCCTTTTTTAATTTAGTTTGTTTCCATTATTATGTAAAGGGCTCATTTTAATGGTCGTTTAATATGGTGTACTATGTAAACTATGAAGTTATCATTTTATTATCTCATTCTTCCACCTTTTGAGTTTGTTAACATTTTAATAATGGCAGCTTTAACGGGTCTGTTATGTAAAGTTTATCTATACATATAAATAAAATTGGAGTGTCTGTTTGTAATATTAAAATAACCGCTTTTTACTAAGTGCATTTGGATGTATACACGTTACCTATACCGAAACAACTTTTTTTACAATTTTTGTCTGTCTGTCTGTCTGTCTGTCCGTCTGTCTGTCTGTCTGTCTGTCTGTCTGTCTGTCTGTCTGTCTGTTTGTTCCGGGTAATCTCTGAAATGGCTGGACCGATTTTGACGGGAATTTCACTGGCAGATAGCTGATGTAACAAGGAGTAACATAGGCTACTTTTATTTTAGAAAAAAATAATTGGATCTCTCGAAAAAAAATTAAAACCAATGTTGAAGCGCTGCGCCTGATTAAAGTTTGATAGCAACAATCTGCAATGCGTCCCGCGGGATCAGAACGCGAGCAGGCTGTTGCCAACGGCTGAGTCTTTGTTAAATACCACGCGGACGAAGTCGCGGGCAACAGCTAGTTAGAAATAAAATGGCTGGTCGTTATGTAATAATAAAATAGGTTTTTTTTTAGTATAAAAGCATGCGTCTTGAGTAACGTACGAAGGTACGGTCACCTCATTCCATCGCTTTATAAGGATACTTGTTTCGTAGGTGGCGCACCCAAATTAAATACCGCGCACACGTGCTAAGATGACGTTCGTATTGAAAGAAATTCCATAAAACATTTCATATCGTGATCACTAAAATAGAATGGCTCTCCAGTATTTTAATACAAACAAGGCAACATGAAATAAATGGGGTACAGTAGCAGACACGCGCAATTTAAAAAACAGATGTTTATATTATTCGAGCTTATCGTCCGTTCGCCATACGCTGTGCAGGCAACCGGGAGTGTTACGTTTACGTGTTCTTACCGTGCACGTTTAGCAATATATATAAAATTAATTTTATATATCGAAATGGTATAAAGATAGCAATTGCCAATGTGATTAGACAATCGTGTATCTGTTGCTGGTGTAACACAAAGTAACGATAACAAAATGCTAGCAACACTTCGTTGAAGTCCCGACAGATAACTAGTCATTATCGTTGCACCGTCTTTAAGTCGGCAAACTATGAATTAGGGACTATGGCTGTGGCACAAAAACGAGCATAGTTTTACCATGTCCTTATCTATGTATAAGTTAATGTAAGACATCGGATACATGACAAAGCGAAGGCTTCACCCATGACGATTCTAGTTCTTTGACGTCAGACGACGCATCGACCGAGGTATAATGAGTTTGTAAGTCTTCACTGAGAGTGATTGTTCGAGCATTGATTTAAATATAATTCTGTCAACAAGCATTCATTGTCAAGCCCTGTTTAGACTTGTTGAAGATTTTTTAAAGAAAACATATAGAGATTATTACATCTCTAATGCGTTTGCGTGATTCTACTGAAATCATTTTATACTGGAACTTGTTTTTGTTCATAGACGGTTGAATGAAATGAATCGTTGCTGGAATAAACTTAACAAGCTGGTAAATTATTGCTACTCTAATTATAAGTTGCAAGTTGCTTGTCTATTATCGCCTACGGCTTGATATACAAGGATTATTTCAACGCAAATATTCCTCAAAACTAGACAACTACAAGCAGTCTTGCTGTAGGTGCCGAATAACAGGTCTAACAATTATCGTTAGTTCTCAGCCTTGAAGACCTTGTAATCATTTGCAGCCTACGCTTACATTGGCGTTGCAATATTATTGTTTATCTAATGGACAAACATTTGCCTAAGTGTTTGGTCAAATTTTGAACTGTTGAATATTGGGTCCTCGTTGGAATGTTCTTCAGTATATGTAATTTTCTTGCGCCCTAACTCATGTGTAGTACACGCTCAATCTAAACAGTAACATATTATTCTTAAATTCTTGAAGAGATTTGTTTTAGCGATACAGAGAGGAATTGTTTAAACAAAAAAAGTTAAAAAACAAATTGATTGAATAAGCTTCATAACCGAAATTTAATAGCGCGTATATTAATTACTTGCATCAAAATAGAATCATAAAACGAAATTAACATCATCTACCGATGTAACAATTACGTCCATATTACGTGTAGCGCTGAACTAGAAATCTTTTGTATCGATAAATCGTAACTGCATCTGTGCGATAGATCCGGTTGTACCGCGCCGGCTACCTTATGTGTGGCGTAATCTTATTTGTATATATTTATTGGAATGTGATCAGTACTATGGGTGGATGATCGTCGGTCATTATCTACACCTATGTAACCTTCTTTTATCATGACAACCACACACTGTTTTACAAAGTACTGGACCTAGGACTTGAACAAAAAATTAAAGCAAAACAAAATTTTGTTGATGGGTGAGAGAGGGCATATATGTTTGTAATGTGTGAGGAGATCTATTGTGAACGAAATGAAAGGACAAAAATAAAATTGTCGTCTCGGTCCGCGGATTGAAATATAGAGTTTTCTTTAATTAAAAGGCACCCATTTCACAAGCAATCGGATCTTTCATTTATTGGGTTTCTAAACCACGTCGCAATTCCTTGTAGGTTTTGATGAACGGGGTTTAAGCAGCCGGTGTAGGCTGTCATGCGTTAAGCCACATCCCTGTACAATGGTGTAATAGGTACACCTACAACAACAACAATCAAGCAGTGACGACAGATCCGCTGTTACAGTAATGCAACTTGGCTTATTAGGACCTATGTAAGAAATTTTATGTTAAAACACCCAGACCACAATGTTATTTAAAAAGTTTTTAAAAATGGAACTTGCAACATTTGACTTCACATCGAGACATGACTATCGTGCTATGTGGAGCCGATACCCACAGGCCCCGGTACTTAAGACATAACATGTGCCTGTTTTAGGTGTTGGTATTATGAAAGCAGCTAGCTATCTGAACACCCGAAAGAACGGAACAGCGACTTTCTATACCTTCTTTTGTACCATCACTGTCCCAAGCGATAGTCTTAACATGCCATAAACGTGTTGCGCTTTTACTTTACAAATAACAACATGCAACAAAGCAATTTTAAGAGTGCTGACATATTTAAAATTGTCTGCCAGACATTATGTAATAGGCCAAAGTAAAATCCAACAGTTGTAATTTGAATTTCAAAAAGTATATTTATAAATTGCGGTATTTTGAATACTTAGTCAAAAGAAAATTATGTAGTTACTGAGAGAAAAATCAACACTAAATAAGCAAAACCAGATGTAAGCGTGATTAAAATCAATTAAAATGAAAAGTTTGTCGATTTTCTTGACCCTTGATTTATAATATCGGGACAAATAGAAATCAATATCATCAAGCATCATCAATATCAGCCTATTCCGAAAAGCCATTTGTTTAAACATTTAATAAATGAACATGCATTTAATAATACCTATACAAGTAAGAAAATGTCACGATGTATTTTGCTACAGATTAATATTCATAAGATCATTTGCGGACACAACCAAGAACAGGTTTCCAATAAATGAAAGATACGTTGACACAACACCATTTGAAATACCAATAAATCGTTTTATTTATAATACTAATGTAGTTAATTCAGAGCAGTTATTCGCCCTCGCCGGCGCCCCAAGTGCTCGTAACACTTGTCGAATGTAACAGTTTGGAATGAGGTCCGATGTGACTGACGATTGATGTGAGACGCTTCAAATACCGTCTAGCACACATCTAATGATACCAACTATATACCAAAGCAACATGAAAATACACAGGCCATTTCTACATGTCTAATGTTGGTCAAAGTAGTACTGATCAAAAGATAAGAATCCGCAAAAATACAGAACAGACTATTCATGGGACAATTAAAATAGTATTAACATTAGATCACGCACTGGCGAAATAGATCAGCTCTTACGACATCAAGTATGTTGCTTTTCTAAAATGAAAATTTAGTTGAATAACTCTACAATATAAACAAGATTAATCTAAAAGCTCCGAATTTAAGCTTGGAGAATATACCTCGGTAACTCGTACAAATTAATTGCTGAAAGGTTTTCAATTAGAGGCTACCAGCCCTAACTAACCTACCCGCATTGTCAAATGTCGCGGTGTGACATCCGCGTTGGCGACCACGCCAGGATGTTAACCCCTACTACGAGAATAACTCGCGTTTAAAGAACACGCCTCCGAAACTATTAGCGTCATCATCGGCATGTATCCGACTATCCTCTGGGAATTGCAGTGACAAGTCACATTTCGGTTCTCGCTCCGACTAATTGGGACCTTTCGGTCTTAATTCTGCGTAAAATTTCATTCGAAGAATCGTTCGTGTATTTAAATTGTTCAGACATCCTGAAAGGACGTCAGAGTTAACATACCCATCATTCTTATTCATTTGGATAGATTAATGGTAATAAACAAATTATCTTGGTAAATTATTAAACGTGCTCGATGTATAATTATGGTAGAAAGCTTCACTGTAAGGTGACTATGTCATGCAGCCGGCCTGGATGGCCGCACGTGCTCGTATTTTTAGCCCGGCGACACCCTGGGGCTGGTTACGTCATATCTAACCGGATTAGTTGAAAAGTTATCAAACGGTGCCCGAGACAGATGCCGTACGCTCCGCTAACGTCGCTAATAGGAAACTGGAGGATTTGAGAAACGATAAATAATTTGTTTTTGTATATCCGATGTCGCCATTCTATATTAATTCAAGCAGAAAGGTTTTTTTATGTTGCTGATAGGCTAAATACTCCGTCCCGTAGATTGTCACTCTCGTTGTTGCATAAGATGTTAATAATTTACTGCGATCGGCTAAACGTTAAAATTATAATAGCTTTGAAGCTATAATCGCGTATTAATCTCACAAATCTTTAGGATTATTATGGCTAGTGGTGGTATTAGCTGCATAATAAATATATTACTTATGTATAGGTATATATTTTCTGGACCGTTAGGAATAATGACATTACTTTTTAATAGTAGATAATCTCGTCACTATAGTGTTATATTAACAACGACTATCAAAGCTAGGTATTCATGAGGGTGCAAGCTTTCCGTAGCTCGTGAAGCATCAACGTAAGCTATAACATCTCATGGTCTCACGTTATACCAACTTAAAACAACTCTTAACGTACATCCCTTAGACCCAAACGACAACAAAGATAAGGACCCTACTCATTTTGTTTACAACAAATGTGTGTCACGAAATGTTTGGGTTGTAACACCTGGAACAGTGCCCAATATTAACGAAAATGGCCCAAAACTTCGCGTAACGTTTTGGTCTCTCTGGAATAGGGGGACATGTTATGAAGGCATCTTAAACTAAAAGTCACAAAGATGAGAGAAAGATTACGATATTTCATATCTACGTCTAAGGATATATATGAAGATATTTGGGCCGGCCCTAAGATTTACTATATCATCCAAAAATAGCGGAGTTAGCGGGGCATAAACTAAAACAAACCGTTTAGACTAATGTTTAATATAGACGACACGGCTCGTTTACTCATAGCAAGTTCTTTCATCTGCTGTTTGTGTCGGCGTACTCTTTTGTTACGAGTTACGACATATTTATCATTTCACATTGTATTAACAGTCACAAACTCCATCAACTAAAATAGAAATACGACCTACTTCTACAAAGCAAGTAACAACTGTAATAAAATCAAAACCTTTCTCGCCCATTACGATTCATTGAAGTAAATTGGTTAATACAGTTATTGCAGTATAGACTGTATGATAAAAAAACCATTACCACGGTCTAACCAGTTCAATAAAGGTCCATCGCCCCGCAACAGTGACATAATGCCACACGATTGGATTACTGACAACTTAACAAGTCATCAATTACTCGGACCTTCCTCGTGACATCCCTAGCTAAGCTAATAACGTTCGTAATTGGATTCATAGTTTACAACAATCTAGTTTAGGTCGATTGATACAAACGTACCTTTATTGAGATTCTTAAAAATGTGTGATACTTTAATCAACATTAGAGGGCCTATTATGTAACTCTGTTTCAATCATTTCGCATATTTCTATAGAAATTATTCAAACAGATTTGCAACAGTATTGTAAGTTGTTAGCAAGATCTGTTTACATACCTGTTCAATCATCTCGCGTCTTTCTATCAACTAAGTAGTGCATAGAAATACAGGAAATGATTAAAACAGATCAACATAATAATCCCGCAGGTATATACCCTTACATATTTAAAACCAAATTCTTCACCATTCAAAACGTTTGATTTCTCTAGAGATGTTTTTACATACAAGGTGGTCAAAGCTTAGGTTTAAGCAAAAACAAGTCTCGGACGACGGCTTTTGAAAACTAACCTTTTTTACTGCAATACTTTCATTCGTATCCAATAAGATCAGTGTCCGTTTGAATTGAACACGTTGATTGATCTACTGAGTGCTGTTTCTGTTGCACTTGGCGGGCGAGGTACTGTTCACTTGCATTGCATCATAGTGCAGTGTGTTGGCTAACTTGGCTTGCACTTGCGTAGTTCGCACCTGCCCACTGCACTACACATCTGTTTATCTGGTCCATTAGCGATCCTATGTGGTGTTGACATGTCGTAATCGACTCTTGTTCTTGTTTGCTGTAACTATATTTTCACATTCTTTCCTTTTAAGTGTATTTCCAAAATGATTAGTTATGTGTTGGTTTCAAAAAAGCACACTTTCAAATCTAGTAGTAGTATAAGAAGCCCAGTCCGTTCAGTGATTTTTTTTTTCAAATTCCAATACCAAAATTCAATTGTCCAAAACTATTCAAATATGTAGCGACCTCTCGACAAATTTCGTATATCAGCAAAACTTTAATATTTATATCAATCTGACGTGATTGAGCTAGTGCTACAATTTTTCGCTGACAATGCCACCAAAGAGCCAATATATATCAATTATATTTAATACAGCCATGATATAACTTTCTTGTTGCACACGCCAGTAGTAAAATAATTTAATATTCATTGGATTGCTTAATTTCATGTAACGATATTGCAATATTATTTTTGGACAATTCGGTCTGTGTAAGTACGGTGTGATTAAATATTATTAAAGATTAGTTAATATGCTAATGCTTTGGGTATCTTTTTAGATATGGATAGATTTTGAGATATTTAACGAGATTTTGGGATATTTAACGAATTTAATTTCTAGTAAACAGCTTAACGATAAATCTTCGTCCTGGCAATACTCCATCGGTATAAGACTGTTTACTTTATATAGCATCTTGTGTTTACAGTACTGTCTCTCTTCATCGTTTAGGTCACGAGGATATCATGTTTGGACGGGTTTCACTATGACACAGAGTCATAAAACATGTCCGATTACTCATTCTGTAGTATGCGCGGGAGGCGCATACGCGAAGGTGCGTGTCGGTTGCGCATCATAGCGTCCGGACGCAGCCGGCACAAGCGCACGCGCCTCCTGATCCACAGTACTTTCACGATATTCGAACACAATTTCACCTACATTTGATTTAGTTCTCTTTTGGTAAGCATTCGTATACACCTCATCTACGAAAAATTTATCTGGTCTACAAAAAAAAATCTGACACTAAATTCAGATCATTAATAAATAAATATCGCCAAACGAACACACTTAACTGTGAATGGTTCCATACTAAGCGCTGATGCCAGACTGATATATGACAGAGCAGAAAGATATAAAAGTTTAACAGTTGAAATTTACGTACAGCTCTTTTCCTTTCAGGTGTCAGATATTGTCTGCATGAAAGCCATCGACAACAAATACTGTAAACTAGACTCAATCAATGATATAGGCTCCTTAAAAAAATACAAAGCATCCTGTATTCAGTCTGTATAGTCCAATTCAAAATGACCCCTAAGTCCTACCACCTAACACACTAACATCGACTATGGTATTACCAAATCATGTCTGCTAATGCAATCATTAACATTAACATCTTCAACGATTAAATGTGAGTTTCGGTTAACCGACCCAGCAGATATGTGGGCTAACGATATGCGAGGATCACTCCACTGATACTTATGGCCCATTGCATAATGTGACGCCAATATAAGAGACGCTACCTTATTTCGTTCGGTTTTCTGTGATTTTGTAACGGTTATGTAAACGCCCTAATATTATGGAATCTGTATGTAAATTAAATATTCGGTGAGTGAACGTTTTCTTGCAATAGTTGACGTGTTATTTTTGTATCGGTAGATGCCTAAACATTCTTTATAATCGTGATTACATTAGGCACTGTTTTAAAGAAAATCAACTATGTCTACAGGACACTACCATGTTAGTAGTATTTCTTTATTTGCACGAACGAGTTTTGGCACGCAATGGATGTGCAAAAAATATATTTTAATGTTTCAGGTCACATTGTGTAATGTACCTATGTTTACAAACAGATGTGTGGTGTCTCCATATTATCACGTAAGACAACGTTCTTAATTTCACATTTGTGAACATCGGCGCCGTGGCTTAGTTGGTTAAAGCGCCTGTCTAGTAAACAGGAGATCGTGAGTTCGAATCTCGCCGGGGCCTTTGGTTGTTACAATTTTGTCTTTTTTTTATTCATTTCGTAATAAAAAAAAATTATAATTGAGAAAATAATACTTGTAGAAATTCTTAAAAAATACTTAGATTATTTCTTATTGATATCTTTTGTATTGTTAAACGTCCATAAGAAAATAATCGATTATAAACGTCTTCCATAGTGGTAATCGCACTGTCTTTGGTGTGGGTAATGCAACCTTATTTAAATAATGTCGATTTAAATAGTCTCATTATCTCCCGCTACGTTCTAAATCGGCACATTTGTTGTTTCCATACACTTGTGGCGTTACAAACAACCACAAATATATCAATCTTGCACGCGTTACACCAAACTGATCTTTATTTAGAACACATAACGTTAATGTTTGTCAAGAATGCAGTATTTTCATAATTATAATTATTTATCACTTAAAAGTGATATTATAGACGTAACATTTGAATGGATTTGTACTTACAATTTCTATAAAAGTTATAAATGTCATACTCAAGAGTTTATAATTAGTTGTCTGTCGCTGTTCATAGGCAAAGATATTTATTTTCTCTTGAGGCAGCTCGAATGTTTAAAAACTCTTTCATTGTACCGTGTTGTCAATTCGGTAATCGGTTACGCTTTCGTCGATTTTATTATTTAAAAGAGACAGTCCTCAGATTCGTCTTGTAGCCACCGGCGCATCGGCCGCTGAACCATTCTATCACGCTGGTGTGATTCCATTCTGATTAACAAAAATCGTTATGTAATTTTATCTTGTACGCTCTTAACTAACTAATCGGCATCGGTCTGATTATTTATAATACTTTGCTGATCGGCACGTGGATACGATGTAGTTATAGGGAAATATTTAGTGCTTGTACTACACGTAGCCCAACGTTACTCAGTCTTATGCCCTTACCTGGGGAAGATAGCTTTATAGTTGCATGTGGTTATTGCCCTACTGTTATATATTTAACTCCCACAAAAAGGGGTCTTGTAATCTTAAAGTCTGTCACTAGGTTTGTCCAGAACCACTAGATGCAAATGTCTAGAAACAAACATATACAATCCCTTTACATTTGTATACGCTTTTGCAGTTGTATGTACACATTCAAGTACAATCTATCGTTTGAGCTCTGTTTGTCTTTCGATAACGATCCTTTTATTATCTAGAGCCCTATCATTATTTTAATTGTCCATTATTTTACGCATACTCTGCATGTGTGTCTTAATACTGCATTGATATGAAAGTAATTTTTTAAAACGTTAATGCAATCCAAGATAAAATGGCCGCCGTTCTTGCATTCATTTCCTACTATAGATTAGATTCGTATTTTGTAACATCAATGGCAATAAATCAACGTCGCAGAAGGAAGCGTCAGGTCTTCCCTAATGACCCATTCATGTATCCTCTATGCCGTGACCGCGGTGGGTGAGGGGGGAGCCGGCATGACTCACGACAATATTGTGATAAAAATACTAACATTTATTGATTAAATTCATATTGAGGTGACGATGTCGTGTTAGAATGACCATTGAATAACTAATTACCTTGTTTTATTTAGACGACCTGGTTGGCCAGTTTTTAGTGACACTGCTTGAAAACGTAGAATGCAAATCGTGGTTAGTGGTAAAATGAAAAACGTAACAAAAAATAACATATACAATCGAAGGATGGACGAAAGTAGGAAGTGTTTTGCGAAGGCTTAAGTGGCGCAGAAGGAGAACTTCTGGAGGGTAAGTGGGTAAGAAGGGTAAGAGGTTTCTGGAAGGTAACCAATGTAATCGTAACGTCATCGAAAACGTGCCCTCACTGTCATACTTAATTATGACATCTGTGGTGTGAGAGGGATTGATGACGGTTACGTTACCGGAACGCTACGAAAAGAGGATTATGCATTTGGTGCTGATATGGTATAATAAAGGCAGAAATCCATTTATAATCGTGTTCATATTCTGAACCCAAAATTATGAAAAACAAAACAACTAACTGAAATATAATCTCGCTTGTAATCGTTAATACTCGGTAATTTCACTTTAAAGGGTCACGAGAAAGTCAAACTGTTGTGCATAGCGTGCACAAAATTCTGTTCATCCGTTCATTTTACATTCGGAGAGGCTCTCGGCGAAATACGTGAATGAAACGAGGTCGAGAAGACGAAGCCTACTTGTGGCTGATTCCCACGGCGGGGTGTATAGAGTTCAATAAGCAAAGGAAGGAAGCGAACATAGATAGATGTCCGATACAGGCATATCTATACATTTGACGCCTTAGGCAGAATAATTTTATATGCTTTACAAGTCTTTGGTTGTGAGATTTCCTATTCGTACTTTAGCTTGCTGTTTATAAAAAATAAGTTTTCTTTAATACCATTACAGTAGTGACCTGTTGTAGGATCAGCTAAGTCAAACTACCAACCTGAGCCTATTTTCATTAAATAATAATTTACATTTCAGCAACTCTTCTAGCGGTAACTATCGTACTAGCGCAATCACTAACAAACCCTTAGCTTTAAACATCGCTTCTTATATCTCTAACAATAAAAAATCCTTCATTAATATTTAACTTCATAAATTTGTTATTGTGGTCGATGCACCTATGAATAGTCGTGGTCGATATTATTGACCAAGGAAAATGTAATTACTGCATCCGTGGTACATCCGCTACCGATCCGACGTGGTACGAGCCAGTTTTGTTTACGTTCTACGTTCCGAACAACGACCATGAGACGTTTTATGAGGTGGTTCCTAGTTTATTCTAAACGCCGACCGATAATAAACGTTCGATTGTTACGGGATCTGATCAATAATGTATTTAGATATCGTTCATATGCTTTTCTAATCTAGCCTTATAGCCTTCTGAGAATGTAGCCGCTGGCTGTAGAGTTATATTAGTTTTGCAGTAAATTCGACTGCTATTATTCAACAGTAAGATGGTGAAATATAATGTACGTCGTGAGAAGGCTATTGTTTCTATTCCGTCATAGTGTTCACCAGAGCGTGACTGCAGACCTCGAGACCCAAGGCGTCCATGAGTCACTGTTGCACGTTCAATGGGTGTCCAACTCGCAGACACTTTTTTCTAACATCTTTTTGTTTCCATAATGAATTAACCACGGGACACCATCCGTAACCGTTCCCCCATTCACAATTTAGAATAGTCTTTATTTCCCTGTCATTGAAGTCCGAGACCACATTTCTGGATATGTACAGTTTTGTAATTAAACAAAATTGACCATTTTACGGCCAAGCACACATTCAGTACGGAACAGTTCGCAAAGGATTTTATGATGCATTGTTCTCAGTAGTACCGGGTCCATAGCACCGAGCTACCACAAAGCCATTATGCTGGATCATATTTCATGCATACATCTAAACCATGACGGTTTTAAATACACATTTTTTTACAACCTGTTGCAAAACATGAACGTATTAGAAATGAACAGGCCGGAAATATTAAATGGATAAACTTCCTGATCGCTGATAAGTTCAAAACGCTGTGTGGAGCTTGTTTTTTTCTCTAGGCAATTCATCGAAATTTACTCGTTTCTACTTCTTATAACAAGCCGACTTCACATTAACCAACACATAAATATGCTAACTTAGCTGTAACTGCTGCAATTAAATGGAATGCACTGTTGATGGGGCTTATGGTATTATTGTTTTTTCGATTATCTTGCGCGTCAGTGTCTTGAGTGCTTACATATGGATCATAATGTGAGTCATTGTCGACCTTTCCCGCGTCTAAATTCGCGCTGCCAACGACCGACGCCGCTGTCCGCGCAGGATCTACCGCGCGCACCGCACCAGCTACTAATTGTGCATAAAGATCATGTTAATTTAGTTTAATTAAGATAACTTTATCCACTATACATTTTTAACGTTTTTGAGAATCGAACTTTAAAAATATTTATGTCAATTAAATATCTTTATTTATTTTTAAACAGTTAAAAGTATTTTTAGCACATGCTCATGTAGGCGTTACATTTGTAACCACAGATCACGAGAGATATGCCGTGCGGTTCAAAATGTATGGGAACTCGCTGTCTCCGTTTTGTTCCCAACCACTCGCTAAAACCAACCAATACGAAGTCTCCTCGGTGCGTGCTGCGTCGTCGCCGTATACAGCGGCCGTACCACGCGACGCACCAGTTTATTCAAAGTATCGTTAGACGATCTATACATTGCCTCGTACATTCACTCAGTAGCGAACATAGGTGGTACTTAAAGAGCCATGTATTTTGTACAAAAATAAAAAAGTCGTTGTGCTACATGAAACCTAAAATAACATAATAAAGGCATTAAATGTTTTTTGATTTGTTGTTTTTAATGATTTTAAAGTCGAATAAATAAAATACTTAATACTGGCTGGTGAAATGAGATTCCATCTTTCGCGTAGTTCACTTTGCTGCTAGTATTTTTGCACACAACCACGGAATAACACGGCATTTAAAAAAAAAGTTAGAGCTCCGATACCGACGTGCAGTTGCAGTCGACTGACGGCGAAAACTCTATGTTAGCGTAATTTTGGCTAAAGGTGAGCGCAAGCCCACCGCTTTCATAACATATCTCCTCTAATATATCTGTGTTTGTAACAGTTGTATTTACTAAAATACCGTTTTACGAATCTACCACCTACTGCTCATTCAATATGTGTAGTGGTTATGTATTTTAAAACAATGTTTTCTAATGATAGATTTCGTTACGTGCCTGGCCTCGTTGAAAGGTCGCGGCGTTTGTCCTAAATGCAAATTGTTTTGCTTTTACCGCCAGTGTGGTTTCGTAAGCGGTCATTATAACATTTCGGGCACTGCGTATTTTCTCCATAAATGCAAAAAAAAAACATTTTATTTCTATTAATGGTTACTGTTCTGGCGCTTTTGTTGAGTTTCGTGCAAAGTCGCTCGTGTATCGGCACACCTTGTGCCACTTATTTTAAGGTCGGTAAGCAGCGAACCGCCAAATCAGTGGCGAGCGTGTGTCGACTGCTTAACTATCCTGATTGTTTATTTATGCCACCCTTGTACTGTTCACCATTCACTCGGCTTTCATACGAGGAGCCTTGACGAACTCGTGAATCCCGGATTTCTAAAAAGTTATTGTTCGTTGAGGAGCCCTACGCTTAAATATACGGCGCACGTCTTATTTTCTTCCAGCTGCGTTAATTTGTCTTCTGTCGGTACATGTCTGTAAAATCTTGCGTGACTGTCTATAAGCGTTGTGTATAATTGAAATGCAATTTCTTTACTAATATTGCCGTGAACGGCGACTACCAAAATTTGCTTTTTAGTTGTGCGGCAATTTAATTGATCTGACTTAACACGCGTGTCTATTGTCTAGTAAGTACCAGTGGCTCCGGCGTGTCTGACTCGTTCCATTGAATTCCTCACTGTCCATGTGGTCATTGTCTCCGTTCCTAGACAGTGTGGCTCTTTACATTCTGTAATAGCGACACAATGCTTTGTTTTACTATTTACCTCGGCGCGGATGTCCTATACTTTCTACGAAGATTAAACAAAAGAATTGTTGAAACCGTTTACATAATTACGAACGTTAAAAGGAGTGCACGCGCATTATTTTCCTTTTAGAATATCCGCCAAAGAAGTAAATAAATTCATGCAGCTCTTATGTAAATCATGAGATTTGGTTTATAAACATGATAAAATCTTAAGTTGGCATTCTAAGATTTTTTACACTTGAATAAGTGAGCAATCAAGTCACTCCAAGCGTGTATATTTTGATACCGTCAGTAATTTTCGGGTGGCGTTCTCAACACTCACTTGTAACACCGACATATTGCACCCCACATATTTAATCACCCAGCTGATTGATTGATGACCTATGTAAACAGCACCTTCGCGCCGCGCCGCCCATGTCCGGCCGTTGACTCTGCCTTTTGAGGTCCCATTTCCTACGTGGTTCACGTGGGTGGGTGTAGTTTTTACATTAGCCTACGCACCGGTTACTCGACAAATGTTTATGTTAATTTCATTTGCTTCGACGTCGCTAGCGGCACTTAATTTCTATGATAGCACGGAATGTCGCATTTTTTTTAATGTCATTTTAATTCTTAGAGCTTCTTTTCAGACTTATCATTGAGATCCTCAATTTCGTAGTAAATCTATTCATGATGACAATGTCCATTTGATTCCGCCGTATTGAACGCTATGAGGGTAATACCGATCGTTGTACTATTAATTAACAGATAAGTTTAGTTTGACTCACCACCCTCAGGTGTATTTCTGCCTGCCACTACTTCACTGAAATAGCGTTCTGAATCATATACCAGATTGGATCATAATAAACCAGAGCAAAATTTACCAAATGATCTGCCGTCAATATTGATGCCTGAACGATGAGTAACAATCCGCCTACACTCAATTTATTATCTATTAGCAGCAAGAACACAGCCATGTTTCAAGGCTATGCGGCAACACATTATTGATTTGTGTTGGGTAAATCATGATTGTTTCTATGTACACGTACGACATCGTAGATTATTAATTGCTTAAGTAATTGATTAAATTAAATCAACGACAACCCTTATTTATTTCTACTGTAATGAAATTATGTTGATGAAATTCTAAACTAAAACATCAGCAACGATACTGAAGATAACGCTAATGATGGAGATCCTACAGCTAATACTTTAGAATAAGAACGCAATATAAGTACGTACTATGAAATAACATTGTAATTTAAAAAGATACGATACGGTAATGAGGCATAACATAAGGCTAACATCGTAGTACGTCACACAGATCCTTCGTTCCACACGGCATAACGTTTTGGTGCGATTACGTACTTACAGCGCATTCCGAAGCCATTCGAGTCACAGACGAACGAGCGTTTTGGCGAGTCCGAAGCTGATGATTCACGTGATTTGCCATGTTTGTTTACTAAATAGCCCCGCGGTCGACGCTATCTGATTCAGCAACTGTGGACGGCAAGTCAAGTGTGGTGATATTGACTGTGGTAACAAATAAACTAGATGATTTAGGATTTTTTGCTGATCTAAATCGAATTGAATATTGCTTTGTCTAGCTGCAAGGAGCACTATTCTAGTTGGTATAATGAGTGAAGAATTACAGAGGACATAAAATAAGCTCATGTTTTTTTTATTTCTTTTACTAAGAAATTGAATCACTTTTGCCAACAATACCCAAATGCACTAACAATCCAAATTTACTATCAATTTCTCGCTGGACAGGTCCATTTATCGCTGGAACAAGTCACATCTGTTCAATTAATTATCTGTAGTGTAGTGACTGTTGTGTGTGCGACCTTCGCGGTACTATACACCAGGCTATGGACTGGTCATACTACTATTGTCCGAGTTTGTGTTAGGATACGTCAGATATGTGCGAGCCCACAACTCGGTATTTTAAGGCGCAGTTTATAAAAACGACTGCTGGGAATTATAAAAAAAACACCATATTTAAGCACCGAGCTTCATACGATGTGTATCAATTTTAATGACAACCACGTCCGAGTATAATTTAAAAACACTAAAATAACATAATGACATTTTAAAGATAGTCGGCCAGGCACCAGCCGGTGTTATCTTAATTGTTCCTTATAACGAGAGAAAAACACCTATCTTGGTGTTGTCCGCTTTCAAAAAGAGTCGCGGCGAAGACAAAGGCATGAGAATTTCAAATCTGGTTTCTTACAATTGTTGTGTAATTCCGAGCGTTGCTGAAAACAATGCCGCAACCAGGATAATATGTAGTACCGTACGGCCCACCATTAGCGATAGGTACTCGTTATATGACATTAACGGTGTCTTTACTTCCGACACCGATCAACCTGCTAGTTGGCGACCTTGTAAGGAGACTGGCCGAGCACCGACTATGGCAGTGAGGGCTCGTGGACCCCGACACTACTGAGTACTAAGACTGAATATTTGCACAAGGGAAACCGTAAAAAACCTTATCTGTGAGTGCACAAAAAAAGTAAAAAAAACCCTCATAGTCAATGTGGTCTACTAATTTTACTCTGAACAAACCAACCAAGATCCTAGTCGGTTACAGCAAACAAAAAAAAACAATTTCAAGAAAGCAGGTACCCAAATTTAAATTTCGAACACAGAAAGGCAGACATCGTGTTATATGGAGCTTTCGCCACCGCATCTAAGTTCTGCATCTTTATGCATTCTCCGAAGCTTGCAGTTCTCAAAATGACCTACAAAACACCTGTCGGTTCGGTCGCGGCAGCCAAAACTGGTCGAGATGTATTGCAAAAACGGGGTGTGTCTGTCCATTGTTTAGGGTTTTATGACGTCATCGCCGTTCAAGAGCACATTTCATAGATGTATAGGCACCTGCGAATATCGTTCGTTATATAACGCAGCTGTCACAAAGTGGTCCGATCTACTGATAAACACCAATGTGGTATTTAGGCAGATAAAATCAACCAAGTGCAGTAAAAAATCCGGGATGCGCAGCTGCGCACGAGTTCTTAATTTCGTCGGCACGCGCACAACCTGCGTTTGGGACTGGGTGCACATACAACATAAAATGAACCTTGTAGCTAATAGCAATATGTAGACTTTTATAGAACCCTTACGGACAGAAACTTTAACTGCACATGTACACATTTTTGTGACTTTCAAGATTGAAAACGCAGCTGGTGAGTTAAAAATGTAGTTTTAATGAACAAGCTCTCATTCGTAAATTGCATAAATAAGACAATTAGCAACTTGAGAAGAAAATAATTGTAGCTTTAGATATTGTCGTTGAAAAGATTAAAATCAAGTCATTTTCAAACCGGATCTTTAATGTGAAAAGGGTGCATGTGTGTAGTTTAAACGCGTTTATCGTTGCCAAATATTGTTTGTAGACTAAACCCAAGATTACAGAAAGTTTTAATGCCACTGTAAATTGATTAAACTGGAGGGTGAGGTTTTGGTTTCTAAATCGAATGCAGCTCGTTGAATGGTAATTGAAAAGTTGTTAAATTAATAAGCAACAAGTGCATAGTGGAATATACGGGCGACTGAATGACCGCGAACGTGGGTGGACTGGTTCTGGTGGTTCGTTTTTCTAACGCCTTCGCTTTGTGGCTTGTAACTAACTGTACTCTATGGCATGTCAAATGAACGCTGCCATCTTGAGTTGAGCAATTGGGAAAACTCACAATCATTAATAATACTCGATTTTAAGGATGTACAAACATCTATCCGATTCTGTTTTATGTAATATACTACTACCCCCGAATTTATAGATATTCTATAAATTTTACTGCGCACAAGAAGTTTGCTTTGCGTGGTAGGTATGCTCTGTGCAGTACTTTTAATAAAGTTATAGATCGTCTTTAAATTCAGGGGTTATATTATTTTTATTTATACTACTATAAAAATGTTACTGGGTTGTGTTTTCTATATATTGAAGATATTAAAAAAATAGTAATAGGCTATTTGGACGTGTTTGAATTCAAATGAAGAAGAGTTTGAATCCCTGTCTTTTTCTGTTTGTTAAAGGCCAATGAAACACTACTGGACCGATTTCAATAGGCTATTAGATAGCTTATGGTTCGACTTAAGTATCATACCTATCATCACGCTATGACCACTAGATGTCTAGCAGCTGAAACGTATTGATACAAGGTAGATAGTTGTTTTTCTTGTAAATGACACGAGCCATCAACGCAAATAAGTAAAATAAAAGGTACAACCACAATCATATCACTAAACAGAGGTATCGTGATGTACCAATTGTATGACCATTGTATGACTATAGAATCCGTCCATATCAGATTTCAATAGTACATGGTGTTATAACAAGTAGAAAACAAGGTTTGCCAACCCCATAAAGAGCTACCATAACGCATAATAATAATTCTTTCTTCCGGTTCAAAGTATTATCACATAGGAATCTGAGAGCGTTGTATTGAATTCAAATGATCCGAGACACGTGGGTGCTGCGGTGGCGCCGGCGCCGGCCCTACGCCCAACGAGCTACGGATCATGGCGATAATCATAACTGTATAACGTGATCTATTAATTTTCGTATCATGTATGTCACGCTATCCAAAATGCTGTCTCGAGTTGGGATCCAGTATTTATAGAACCATTGCAAGAACTCAAGACTCTGTGAGCTTTTTCTGCGTAGATCGGACCGCAAGCAACAACTAAATATGATGGTACCCCAGTTCAAACTATGACACTAGGACATATTCCACCATCCACCTCAGTTCCTCGGTGACCATGGTTGTTGTAAAGCGGCCGAAACGTCGGGAACGTAAAACACATAATATAAACGCGATAAAATCCATAAAATTAGTTGTTTCAAAGCTGTCTCCAGACTGATCGTATAGCATCGCAAAACTGGTTCAGGCTCGTGTCGCGCGCGGGTTGGCGTTTGCTTCGGTTGGACGCGACCAATAACGTTATTTACAGCATATAGTTTATTTACCTTCAAGACGAACGCTATGGTCCAGCGATTTAATGGTGTTTATGTGATTTAATTAACCTACAAATACCGGATTGAGGAGACGATTTGGCTAGAATTAGTGTAGACCGAAATCGGTCTTAGGTCTTGTGCAGGACCAAGACCACCTACCTAATTATAATACATAGATAAAAGCAGAATGTCATAGGGTTTAGTTCTAAAAAACAAAGTTTCACGTAACTGCGAGAGGCACGCTGAATCAGTATTGTACCTAGTATAATAAGGTGGTATTGCGAAAATTCGAGACTGATTTTGGGCAGCACCAGTTAAAATGAGGCTAGGATCGTATTAATTTACACAACGGTTGTTTTAGATGCAGATTTCTAAATCTTGATATTAACGATATACATCGTCCATGCACTAATGCATTGGCTAATTAAGAACGCCATGCATAATACATTCGAAAAACGAAACCGTGTCATCGCGGATCATATAGCATTATCTGTCCAATTGATGTCACTCAATAAACACAACGCGTATCGAGTTTACCTTCTGAAATTTATGAATATGTTTATTCATATTCATTATTTGTTTCATCTGCCGGTGTCTTAACGCAATTTTCCATCGCTTCGGTCGCGTTTAGTGCAGGAAGGAAAGTTGTCTAGCTAATGAAACTGATGCCCTACGCTCCTAGGCTCTGTAGCCACGCTATTAAGTTACACTTGATCTTAACATGATCCGTGTGGGATAATTTCACTTGCAACCTTTGCTTTGTTTGTTGCAATAGTAACTGACAGAATTCTGGTGTCAGACATGCCATAGAGTTCGAGATATTTTATATCAATCTTAAGTAGCTACGCGGAGATTTCAGATTTGGCTGACTGGCAATCAAACGTAGGGGTGACATTGAAATAGCTTGTGTTGAATACTTTTTCGGGTCTAAAATCACTTACGATGGCCACTTGAGTCAAGCGACATCATAAACAGCCGTTTAAATAAATTCGTCCATCTGTAGACGTATCGGTACACAATAGACCGGACGTAGTGCAGCACAAATAGCAGTTTCCTTTGAACCAGTTGCTGTAGCAACAACAACACGCCACAATTGTTGATGTAACCGCTCGCTTTCGTTCTAAGAAACTTGAGCTTTCTTTAGAGCTCACTGGACTAGGTGATTTAATTAGCCTTTGACGAAAGCAACTGTAATAAGGATCATACCTTACATTTGTTTGTTTTACTCTCAGGTTCACTTGTTTATTACAAAATGATATTATTAATCAGTTTAAGTGTAGCAGTTACTGCTTTTATGTCAAGTAGATGCTTTTATGTCATGGAGTTCACTGTTCTTGGTTCTAAAGCCTCTTTAATGTCCGTCTACACAAAGGGTGTGGACTACTCTAATTCAATTAGCTTACTATTCACTAGGCGCTACCCCTCCGTCATATTATTATTACTACCCACCGTACGCCTGAAAGGGTCCTTACGTTATTGCATTATACTAGATTGAGCTCTACTTTAATGATTATTTGTCACGAAACTTTTGAGTCGGTAAGGCGGTCATTTACGATGATTTGAAATGATGAATTTCTGTAGGCCTCGCCACATTTATACGCATTAAACAGATGTCAAGATTTTTTTTTTATGTCGGCGTAATTTCAACAATGTTATTTTCACGCGCCCCGTAATCAATTTATTTTCTTTTACTGTGTAATTATTTAACCTTCGGATTGTTTGTTTGATCTATACACATGAAAACCATTTGGCAAAGCTGGCAGATACTAATGTTTATGCTGTATTTCAACCGAATGTCTCCACATTGCATGTGTTCTATTTAAAATTTTAGACAATGTTTGGCTCCCTGCAACATACGTATTACACTAATCTATAAATCTACTATGAAATCTTTTCGGTCTAAATCCTTCCACTACTACAAAGAAATAGGTATGTACGAAAATGTATATCAGTCGACGGACACTTCACAATCTGAATATAAAGTGGCTGAAATTGGCTCCAAGCGTAGATACGGTCAAGACACAAATAATCTATTTATTTTAGCGTCTTGTTCTGCTGTGACAGCTGTTATGCTGTAAAATAGTCACAAATCATATCTATCCTACATCTTATACAGAATCACGGCGCATTCAAAATTACACATCATTTGTATAACAATTTATGATGATCAATTATTATAAACAATTAAATTTCTCTTACGTGCGTTTGATGTATGATTTGTGCTGACGAATGCATGCTAATTCGTCGACCGGCTCGGATACCGACTTGTTATTCTTGCGCGTCTCTATCCAAGCGTGGATCGTCGATCGCCACTTTCCCTCTTTTCCTAAACATTCTTCCCGGGAGCGCATGCAATGTTCATTTTCACTCGCGACTCAAGAGATATGGCGCTGTGTGCGATTGCTTTTTTCTTCAACACGTTTATCGCTTTATCTATCATCCAGTTAATAGGCTGTTGAATAATAACAATAACATTCTTGTTGTGTTAAATGTTTTCATTTACGTAATATTTATTGATGACATCTTTATGTTTTTTTTTGTATAAATAAATCTTATGGATTAACGCTTAAAATTAGAATCTGTAGTAATTTCCCCCAGTGAATTTGCGGACCGGTCCGTCTTTGCAAAGTGAGACTTATGTATAAAACGCATTGTCTCGAATGTTTTATCGATGAAACGGAATATCGGACAGTTTTGTACAAACCGTCCGATGTGACCTAAATATTTTTCCTTGTATCATAAACTGGGCCTATTTACCTAGTTCCAAGATCGGTTCTAGATTACCCGCCGCTGTAGATCCGTTTCGTTGGTCGCGAATGTGACGGGCGTCGCGTCGTGTAGGTAATATCAATAAGTTGTTCGGTTATTTCTGCGTCCCACATACAGTCGTGATCGTGCTGCATTCCTGTCTAACGCAATCGACTCGCGGAAGGTCGCATCATGAACACTTTGTTGTTAATTTGTCATGGAAATTGTCATCGGTGAGGTATTGGTGCTCGATACAGGCTTCGTATAGAGAGACATCATTTATATCAACATGTTATTGTACCCACTCATGATTTTATGCCATTGTTGCTGTTCGGTTCAGTTATTGTAAATACATTTGTTCTAAACATCAAAACCTGAGCGCCCAGTTGGAAGTATCTTCTAAAAAGTTAATCTTGGTATACGATACAGGTTAATCAACCGTCAGGTATCTGATGTTTATTTTATACCGATTTCTGAAAGTGTGTTTTAATTGAATTACTATTTATCAGGTCATGATAGTAGATACCTACCAACCTGAATTGCAGCGGAACTATTCGCGTTGAAATTCAACTCCCATCCCACCGTGGTGCTCTCGTTTTTCGTTATTTATTTTATCGCGCCCGCCTCTCCGTATGTAAACTAGTATCCTTATAATTTCATTACTTTCTCCTCTGACCGTATTTGCCAGTACTTGCGAAGGAATTTCATATTCAACTGTTTTTAGTTCAACTTATTTGAATATATCCATTATATTTTCGATGCCATTGACTTTAATAAAACCAATGTCAATCAAAACTTAGACTGTTCTCCAGAGAGATGTTTCCAAGCATTTCAATCAACACTCATTAACAGCTCATAGATTTAAGAGAACTTCACAAACACTAGTAGGCAGAAATTGTAATAAAATTATCCAAATTTCTACGTTTTCTTCTCAATTTAGGAATGTTATAGATTATTAAAAGCTATAATGCTGACCTAGAACTTTAAAATCAGGTTTCACAATACCTATACATAAATAATCGTCAATCATATTTTAAGATTAATCTTTATTGGCCATTTCCCATGACTAAAGGTCACTTCCATCGATTAACGACGGTCACGATAAGTTACTGTAGCATTGAAAACAATTGTCAGTATACAATGAAGGTGTGACTCCGATATGAAAGGTGTTCGGCTCTTTGGCATTCAGATTCCATGAACTTCCCGATTTCACCATTCAGTATGTTATTTTATGCCTACTAATGGACCTAGTTATTCGAACAATTTTTTTTGGATTTTTCAATGCCTCCCACAGAAATCTGTCTCGTTTCTTTATAGCTGATACTAAATATCGCACATGTCTTTTTCCAGGCCAGCCTTCGCCAGCTAGACCTCTCCCTGCTCTCCGAGCTGTGGACCCTCAGCGAGGCCATGGCGTCGTGGCGGCGGCAGCTGGAGCGCGGCCCGCGGCTGCGGCCCGCGCCGCCCCCACCCCCGCCGCCGCCGCCGCACTACCTCAGGACGTAGGCTCCGCGTGACTCCATACGTGGTGCCGTGTACAGACCGTGAAGAAGATTTATTTGTCTTTCAAATATGATATGACATATCTTTTTTTTTAATTGGTGTTGCCATCATCAGAACTACCTTTTGCAATTGTCTATGGTGGGTAGTGTTTCCCGATTTGAAAACTAGTTTTACACATTCTTCGTTACACCTAGGGGTTTGTAACATCATTCGCTAATTCCAATTGACAAAATAATTAATGTTTTACCTATAATTATTATACTTCTAAAGGGATTGATCACTGTTGCCCTAAAAAGAAAAGCGAGAGGCTTTTATGGGGAATGTGTCTCTTTCTGCTATGCTGTTGAGACAACGGTATTTCCTCCCGCCTCTTCGCACTTTTCAAAGTGTAGGGAAAGGCGAAAAGTGACAAAGATACTTCTGGTGTAGCTATTTTAAAGAAAACCCATTTTATGGTATAAAAATAAAGTGGAATGTCATAATAACGAAAAAAGTTGACTGCATTATCCTGTTAGAAGGTACCATATCTAAAGTATCACCTTTCAAAAATCCAGGTAACCTCTGATTAATTCAAGCGAATTAATTTGTTGATTCTGGTATATTACTATTTTTTAATTAGTCTGGGAACTTAACCTTCAACGTAATCATATTGCAGAAACGAATGCAACTTTTTAAATACTTTTTTAGATTAGGGACGTCCAATAACTGGTTACTGGATTAACAAACTATAGTCAAATAAATAGCTAAGTTGTTGTTGTGATTATTTGGTTAATTTACAATTAAAATAACGGAAAATAAGTGACCTACTTATCTTCTAATAAAATACCTACCTATATTGTATGTGTGATTTATTTTTTGCAAATGAAAGCAAAACGACTCGGGCACCGGTAATTGACATTGTATGTGATCTCAAAAGCTATTTCAAACAAACATGTAACAAAAAAATTAAGTTATGTTTTTTTAATGTATAAAATAACATGCCTGCTCCAACTCTCCAGCGGAGTAAACTATTTGCATTCTTGACTTATTAGCAACCTGAACATATGTAACTGCCTATTGGGTAAGAGCTTACATAGTACTACCTCCGGTATTATCACTCCATGATCACTCCCATCTGTTATATTGTAACATGTAGTGATAAAAATGTGTATATTGTGTGGACTGTAAAATAAAAGTCTTGTTATAAAAATAAGTTTTCATAAATACATAACAGCTAAAGTACCTGCGTATTGTCTTATTTCTTTGACATCGCTTTTACTAAGCGGTGCCAATAAAAAAAATCCTGAATAAATAATTCGATGGGCTTTTTTAAACCAGTTGAGCACGAGAGGACATCGACAATGTTGCTGATTGAGGTGGTTAGCAAATATGCGTTCCACTTTTTCCTTTTTTTGGTATCACCGTGTACTTAATCCATCCAGTGGTTATTTCATACCATTGTCAACTACCTACTACAAAGATGCTTGAAAAATTGGTACCAGCAAACTTCTTGAGCAAATATGGCAACTAGTCAGTCCCTTTTTAGAGCTTGGAAAAGAAAACAAAAGGCAAAGCAGATATAATGGAAATTAATTATTTTGAAGATTTTTCATTTGATTACGCATAGAGTTACAAGTTATAACTGAATAAATTTAACTAAGTAACTTTGTGCTCTGTGGAAGCATAGAATTAATAAATACACAGCTCCAGCACATCTCTAGTTCGTCTGTTATTAAATTGACTGTGTCTATGAAAGACAGGTAGGTGTGTCAAGGTATGTGCACGGTATGTGTTATAAGGAAAACACTTTCAAACTGGTTTTATTGAGTTTTGCTTTTATTAACTTGACCGAATCATAAACCTGCCTAGTGTTATAGGTATAGCAAAGCCCTTTCAAAAGATAAGCCACATAAATGGGTCATTATGCCAATTCTGACAGCAGTTAGTTGTTCAAAACAATCAAAACATGCTGATAGGCTTTCTGATTCCGGGCCGACTGCGTAACTCAAACGCCACGTATCCTTGGTCGAATGGGGTTTTGACAGTCCATTGACATGTGTTTCTTTTTTGTATATGTACTCTGTGGCTGACATTTTGTTCTGAAAATAAACAATATTGTACGGTACGTTCTGGATTCGTGTTTGTCTACGTGTGGTATTTAAATAGATCTAAAAAATAATATTTAACTGAATTGGGTAATAATCGGATGCTCAACAATTAATTACAACCGATGTCAGATACCTCATTACAAGTAAACCAATCCCCTAAGGAAGAACAACCTCCGTCCAAAATACCTGAAACCGTAAGGGTTAGTACGTCTTATAAAACTAAATAATAACAAATATTTTAGTGTCTTTGCATATGGGTTGAACAGTTTATCTAAAGAAATCCTATAAATGTTAAAAAAGTCAGTTCTAGCAGTACTAAACTAAAATTCGTTATTTTCTTTATATCAAACACTGAATTTGTCTAAAATATTGACATTTACTCTTATTTTTAATAGTTTTTATATTCACAGAAAATAATATCGATGGAAAAGGAAAACGAAACAAATGCCAATCGCAAATCCAGGATTGATCTCAATGCTCTACCAACTCGCCAATACTTGGACCAAACAGTGGTACCAATTCTTCTTCAAGGACTATCAGCTTTAGCCAAGGAACGGCCTCCAGATCCCATTAACTACTTAGCAGCATATCTACTTAAGAATAAGAGTACCTTTGAGAGTGGCAACTCGGCATCTAATAATAATCCACCCGCAAATACTCAACCATAATACCTTGTTAGTTGTAATTTGTACAGTAATAATATGCATATTGCAATAGATATTAACATATGTAGAACAATTTTGTGACACAAACACTTTCTAAAACAAATATTTTTAGTTTATAAATTACTTACAATAAGTATTTCATTGTTGTACTTAGAATATTTGTCACAAATAGTTTTTATTGCGAGTACAACTGAATGCCTTATTAAATTGTATGAACAATGATCTCCAAAAATGACATGTTGCACTCATAATGTCAACCACAATTGTCCTGTCTAAGGAATTTGCTTAATAGTATTATTGTAACTCTGTTTTGAATTATGCCACCAAATATTCAGACCATTTCATTCCGGAAAAATGGGAGTAGTGAACTGAGGCGCCCAGATTTTTCACAGTTCTTACAATTCACGTGTGTTGTCACCCCTTGGTTGTGGTTTGACATGTATCAAATACATTCCTGGCAGGATACCATTTAAGTCATTTTTTGCATGGCAACAATTAGCGACCACCACAACAACATACTACTGCATTATACTTGTAACATTCAATCATACAACAATAATTAATTGGGTAGTAGTATAGGTCGCTTCACATAAAATGAGCAAAGGTGGCAACTCTGTGCATGCCTAACTGATGAATTTGGCATGAACCTAGCTGCCATTTTTGCTTATTTGCTTATTACCATAAGGCTACCGAAATGTTTTCTGGTAAATGTTAAATGTGTTTGTCTATATGCATGTTATTACTAAAAATAGTCTTATGAAACCGCAATATTGTACATTATTATGTACTGAGCCTTGATATACTTGAATAGTAATCAAATAGTTTCAATGACGGCACAAGACAACAAATGAGTTGTAGAAGTAATTTTATTTTGCTATTTAAAATAAATATTGTAAGGCTGAAAAACTGTTGTCATTATAATCAGTGAGTATGCTGTTTCTAAGCGTATATTATTCTGAAGACCAACACAAAGATTAATTGCGTTCCATTATTGAGGTTTTTTTTCCACCAATCTTTCAGTAATCTTGCCAGTTTCAAGGTGAAAGAAAAAGTATTAGTAAGTATGTGCAGTTAAAATAATTTTGCAGATTCATGAAAATTTTTATTAAGTAGAAAATCAGACAGATACAACCGAAATACTCATAGTTACTACAAGCGTCGCGTCAGACGGTCGCATCTACTTAGTACATACTTTGTTAAATCTTGTTTTATTATAAATAGCTTCTGTCCCTGGTACCTCGAAAAATCATAGCCTATAGCACTCAGCTATAATGTGGCATTCTATTAGTGAATATTTTTTGGAATCAGATCAGTAGTTCCGAATTTTACCCCGTTCATCCAAAATCACAAAATTTTACCTCTATAATATTACTAAAGGTAGAATAACTGTGCGCGCAACTTCGTACACTTGGAATTTTTAGCTATCCTAGCTAGCTTGTTTTTAGCAATCCCGGGGCACCCTTCGATACCTAGGATAAAAAATATCCTTTATATTGAACGAATCCCTCCACTGCGTGAACATATTTGTAGCCCTAAAAATCCTTGTACACTCCTCAGCGACAATAACTCTCAATAATACAAAATTAAAACATTTATTGAACCACCAATGTTTAAACTACAATTTATTCTTTCTGTAGAGTCTCCTCCAAGAACTTCTGCCTATGCATCAACCAGGAGTCGGTATCCTTGGCTTCCTCCTCCTCCGCGACGATGGAGGGTAGCTCGAACTGCATCATGTCGTCTATGCAGCTCTCGTCTGTGAGGGACGGCACGGAATCATGCACCGGCAATGGAACGGGCTCCGGGGGAAGGAACTCCGCCATGTATGCTGTGACGTTGCGCGCGCGCCACACTGCGATTTTACCTGAAATAATTATGGAAAGATTTTTTAAATTACATAACATCAGTAAGGCAATTTAAAAATGGTTACAAATAAACAAACAGGTTTGATGAAGTGATAAGTGAGTCTAACGCCAAGTCCACTGGCTGCAGTGTGAAACCCATAGACAAAGTAATCCTTAGTTAAACCCTTTAGTCACCCCATGGCTTAAAACATTCTCAGAAATACTTTGGGAAGTGATTTTATAAACCGGCACTTACAAATAATTATCTACCTATTTCATTACGTGCTTCAAAAACAAGATTTTTAATGTGCTGAAGCTTTAGAAATGTCTGTGTTCATAACTCTTGACAAAAAGCTTAGACAATTCATAGGTTCTTACCTAAGGTTTCATCAATCTCAATCTCTTCTTCCCCTTCTCCCATCTTCTCCTCCTCCTTCTGTTCCTTCTCTTCTTTCTCCTCTTCCCCTTCGCCGTACTCTTCCGAATCTGGATCCTTAATGAGCAAGTAGAACCCGTGCTGCATACAATTTGTATCGAAGACGAAACATCCAGGCCCCTTCGGTTTCCCTCTCAGCCATGAACCGTGGTATCGGTACCGGGGATAAATGATTTGTCCCGGACCTTGAATGATGCCCTCCATCCACGTTCCCATAAACTTAATCTGGTATTCGGCGAAGAAGTAAGTGCCAAGTCCGTGGCGTTTGCCCTTGAACCAAGCTCCTTCGTAGATGTCGCCGTTCGGGTAGTAATAAGCGCCGAAGCCTTGCTTGAGGTCATGCCTCCAGTCCCCCTCGTAACGCGATCCGTCTGGGTAGACCATACGTCCAACGCCGTACTTCATTGCACGACGCCATTCACCTGTGAAACACGATATTTTAATTTCAACCCAAGTTCTTATAAACTACATTTGATTGTCGGCACTATTCAAAACAATTAAAAGTACCTATTTTGTTCACGCATAGCGCACTTTAGAGATTAACGATGCTTGAGTTTTTTACCTAACTACACATATAGTGATCTTATTGCACTATCTACATGATTTGCGGAATACTCTTATACAGCTATGTGGAGGACACCGTACCTTCATATCGCGAGCCATTTCGGAACACGTACAACCCTTTCCCATTCCTCATCCCGCGGCAGTAGCAGCCCTGGTAGAAGTCTCCGTTTGGTAGGACCGCCCATCCCTCCCCGTGCCTATCGCCTTCCGGGTTGCGAGCACCCACGTATATCTAGAAAAGCTCAATCTGTAGCAGTACCAGTACTTATAACTTATTTGCTATTAAATATTACTCAGACTGATTTGGCCCATTTTCTTGAGGGATTGAGCCTTTCGTGAAAAGTACAAATAATTGTTGATCAAAGAACTTAAAGATCTCAAACTACTAGAGCTAGAGCTAAAATTGTGTGTGATAAGTTTGCACATCAGTCAATTTACATTCCTTACACCAGACTATAATGAGAGTTATGACAGTTATTAGATCCCCATGTAAAGAAGGCAGGGCTATTCTTGAGTGTTTGCAGTATCGGGAACTTTTAGCCTTGTTGAGGGGAAGCATGCATACGGTCGTATGTATATAATTAAGACACTAATTTATATTTACCCCAATAGTATCTACATCCTCGGGTCCTTCACCCTTTTCCTCACCTTCAGGCATGTCGTAGAAACTAGTTTAATTAGCGCAGAAAAAGTCCAACACCAATATTACCTGTGTAAATATTCATTTTGATTGCTGTCACAGGACACATTATCGTTATTGTAGCAACAACCAGTTGTTTACGAGAACAAAGGATTTATAACAAAGAGTATCATTGCGAAACGTATGAATTTAATTAAGCATCAATAATTTGCAACTTTGACTTTTTTCAAATAAAAAGGTAATAAGTATTAACATCAATAGTTTTATTTCTCACACACCACATTTATAAATAACACCAATCAAATTAGAGCAAGCTATGCATAAGCAGATAGAACGAGTTATATGAGCTGGAATCAAGACATAACCAATAATAGCGGTATTAAAAATGCATAAATCCACTGTGTGACTAGACGCTAGGCAATATACCTATGGGGAAGGCACAAATTGTCGAGGCAAATAATAAGGTGGAAACGTAATTTTAGACATTCCTGATGCCACATACTTAAGATCCGATTACATTCATGTAAGTACGTAGAAAGGTATATTTAAGTCATAAGGACGTACCAATAACGGTAAGAACTGACCCCAAGGAGAAACGTTTGAGAATGATTCCAGCTCATAATAAAATCACAGATAGTTAATATTAATTTATAGCCTCATAATTAACCAATTCCTTACAAAGGTATTTTATTCATAAAATATATTATCATCAACAGTTAGGTACAATTACAAGCAATAGAAAATAATTTCGTTTATGAAGGCGTAGCGTAGTCGAAAAATATCTTAATTATCTAAAAATACACTTTATCTCATTAGTTTTGTACTTTTCGGTTTCACGTTGCATCGTTTTATTGTGGCAAGCAATACATCACACACCTTTGTCTTAGCTTAGGGTCTAACTCTTAAATAAATTCAGTTACTGTTATGTTTATAAGGTCGACACAATTCTTGAGGTCACGAGACTCGATGGCCGCTGTGACCTCGATCGAGTCGGATTCCATCAGCATGTGTTTTGGACAACTTTTATCCACTTGTTCACCTTCTTTCGATCACACCCACTTTGTCAATAAACTATGAAACACATAGCTGCTAATGCAATTCGTTAGCGCGGTGGAGCCTGCGGCGGTGCGTCTTCCAACTTTCCCCAAACAACGTTACACATTTCTCGCACGAGAGCTTGCTCTCCTGAATCTAGATCGGGCGCCGGCCTTCTACGCTCCCGTTCGACGCGATCTCTCACTTCTAAAACCTGTAATGCTCTAACAACTGCTTCCGGCCTCTCGTTCCCACCGGTTCCCAATCCTTTCTCAGCCTCTAATCGCCGAACTTTCTGTTCTAAATCCTTTACATATTGGACTGTTCGCTCGGCAAGTTGAGGATGTGTGATCGGTAGTGGGGGCCCGGTGCGAGGACCTTCTTCGGCGTTGGTACCGCTGCTGCTGCCATCTCCGTCATCGCGTTCTCTTCCTACAGCCCGTCCACAGTTCACACATATGCTTCGTTCACGTTCTTCGTCCAAATACAAACATAACTCCTTTAATTCTAAATTATCACGAATTAGTTCTTGCTGTTTATCATCCAACTGTCGCAATTTATTCTGATAAGCGGACACTTCCTGACGCATCACGGACGCTGTGTATCTTCCAAACCTTTGCCATTCCCGAGCCAGCTTCCTACCTTTTTGACGATCATCATCTAGGAAACAACACAAATCCCGGAGTTCCTGATTATCGTCGCTCAATCTTCGATTCGCTTCTTTCAACGCTTTTATCTGAGCCAAGAGGGCTTGAATCTGTCGCTTTTGATCAGTTGAAGCTCTCGGTCCCTCAGGCTCTACACGCTTAGTAAACTTAAGCATATCAGCAGACCGTCTGTGAATTTGTTCCTCTTCAATGTTTCGCTGTGCGCGTTGAATGTCGTCAGCGCTTCGAGCTCTCGCCGCTGGCTCTAAAGGCTCGTGAACGTCAGCTTTTGTCACTATTTCAGCTGAAGGCCTTTGCATGCGAAGTGCGCTCGGTGGTGGTGGATAGCCTAATGGGTATCCTTGGGGATATTTAACTAATTGTATCTGTCCACCGGTGTAGGACCCCGGCACGGCACCGTGTGGCGCTACGGGATATTGAAATTTACTAGGATCGATCGGTTTGCCGTATGGCGGTTTGAACTCCTTGGCAGACGCGTCAATAGTGGCTATTTTTGGGCCGCTCGCGGCCCGCGGAGGCGGATGATAACGCGGTGGAAAGTTGACCGGTTCCACGGGCTGTTTACCTAGTTGCTGCTTTTGTTTACTAAACTGGGCAGCGTTCTGATTGATTGACATTGTCGTTATGTTCTCAATCAATCAGTGCATCTCACTGTGTTTACTAAATTCATTGCCAAAACTGCGATCACCGATGCGAAATCCGAGATGACATGAGTTCAACGATTGGTCCTTGAATAAGCGGAGGTGAGGGAACACCGCCGGCTGCGTAGGCGGCGGAGCGTGGCATTCGCGCAATTAACTCGGTTCTCTCTATAAACTGAAAATACTGGCCGGGCACTATTGCAAAATAGTACGAACCGTCTCTATTAATCTTTTATCCGCGGTTAAAAGAGATCCGCATTCGTTGCAATGTTTTCAGAAAGCAGGTTATACTTGTTGATGTGATCGCGGTGCGACGCGGGCGCGCGCGGTGCGCGTGTCTCGGACTGGCGGCTCTACCTGCGTGTAGGCTCTCGCGGTCCCGCTCTACGTGCCGTCTCACCTGCGCACGAGGAAGCCTTCTTACCACTACACCGACAGCCAATCATTGACTACGCATCGTCGTCGGCTAAATAAAAGCGCCTAAGTCCGTACTGTGACGGCTGGATCGCGTCTCTGCATATCGCTCATTGCGCAGGCGCACCCGCTAGGGTTTCCTTTTACTATCAAATTTTTAAACCGCTTTCATCATTGCCATTCTATTCTTAAGAAGCAGGATACGCTATTTTTACCTTGTTAAGCTATGTTATGTTGTTTTGTGACTATTATTTATAATATTTAAAATAAAGTGGAAATCTGATATCCTTTGTATCTACTATATACATTTTTTTTTATACGTCTTCCAATAGAGCGTAGGTATGTACCTACTTAATTTACATTAACTTGGCTTTAGAGTTCAGATTGACCTGACACAAAATACTTTTATAAAAAGTGATTCGGAGAGCCTTTCATACCGCATACTTACATTTGTGCTGTGTTTGAAATACTCTTTTCAACGATACAAGTTAAGGCGTAGGGGATATACTTAATACGCCTATAATAGAATGACGAACATGGTTATTAAAACAATAGACTCCGTTGGACCCTTTGGTTTGAATCTTAAACATTCAGTTATTGTTATAACAATAACTGAATGTTTACAACACAAACACTGAACAAAGCCATGTCGCCAAGCGGCCTAGCCGTGTTCCGGCATGATGTTCGGTGTTGCCATTCATGGATGGCGGGTCAGATCAGCTGCGCTGCATGTGCCTAGTGAATGTAGCGCCTCGATCTACTGCCGCCTTCCTACCTAGGCAAGTATGCTCCATCGTAGATCTCATCATCACTTACCATCAGGTGAGATCGAGATCAAATACTTGCCTATAATGTAATAAAAAAAAATACGTACATGAATGTTTAGTCTAAAACGCCTGACATTTCGATATTTTGAAGACGATGTAATTGCCGTCTTGCTATGTACACACTTATTTTTTTTGTAGGCGGTATCTAAACTTATTCAGTACGTAGGATGGTAAGCTCAGTACATATCCTGGGATATGTAATCCCCCTTGTAATGTAATCCCTTGGGATATGTAATTACAAATGCATGTGTAACCGTCCGGATAATACATTGCGGTACTTTGATCCTGAGCTTTCAGTATACTAAACTACAGTAGCCTATTAGTATAATGACAGTACATCGAGTATCACCATATCAAGCCTGTACTGTCAGCAGTCTACGGTATATACTGTAGTAAGCTATCAAGCATGTTACTAAGCGTTTTGCTTCTACTTTCATCGTGCGAACTGCCAAGGAATGGAACACGCTACCGGCGTCTTTGTAGCCCGTTGACTACAATCTAGGTATTTTCAAGTCGAGAGTGAACAGGTACCTTCTAGGCAAGTATGCTCCATCGTAGATGGTCACTTACCATCAGGTGAGATCTAGATCAAATACTAGCCTTAATGTAATTTAAAAAAAAAATACATTCTCGATAAGCTGCAATTCAGAATCAAATTCTTTATCCGGACGGCATTTTAACTCAAGTTCATCAATATTCTTTACAAACGATATGCAAAACGAGCTGCTTGCGGCAGTCACCCTATTGCTGTTCGTGGGCTCAGTGCAGAACCACAGTTTGGCAAGGATGGCGCGCCCGTTTGCGCGTGCGCACCTCGCGTGTATTACAATCGTGTTGCTATTACAAGGTAATGTACTCTTGCAAAATTATTTCTTATTGTGCGTAGCCCAGTTTAAACAGTGGTTTTGATTTGCGAAATAAGAAACAATACGAAGGTACTCTTATTATTATGTAGTTAGTGCCTTATTGTGAGTTTTGAAATAATTTAAAGTACTTATATATTTCTTTTATTTTTATTAAAAACAATGATAAAATTTAATGAAACAAGCAAGTAAACTATTCGGTTGATTGTTAATTTGACAATAAATACTAAGTAGGCACCTACATTGAGTTCCAAAACTGTAGTTTTAATTTTGTGTACAAATTGTTACCTACAATGGGAGCAGTTAATTTCATTTATGGACTTATTTAGATAGCATTCTTATATTTCCGCTGGTCACGGCATCCCCCCATCAAAGCGAGGGGATTCAGACCATAGTCCACCACCCTGGCCCAGTGCGGGTTGGTAGACTACGCAGTCTTTTGAGAACTAGTTGCGTTGTCTCAAGACATGCAGTTTCACAAGTCACAATGTTTTGTAATATGTAAAATATTATAAATAAAAGCCGGACTTATTCGGTCCAGGTTCATCAAGCCAGCGGCATCCTATCAAGGAGGCTCTGTTACTCCACAACGATGCGTTCAGCAACGCGACCTTCGAAGAGTGTGTGTGGAGGCGCGACAAGGAAACCTGCCCCGATCCTGATGTGAGGCTGCATCTCTACACAGAGGCTCATCCGAACAAACAAGTGGTAAGTCGTTTAATATATTTTTCTTTTTTTTCGTTGGTAATCGGCTACAACACAGTCACTTTTATTTGCCGGTGTCTTGTAAATTATTGCAAATCGTTATTTGATGATTATGATATTTTTTTTATGTTTGTTACCTCATTGATTTTCATTTATATCCCTGCCACCTATTCCTTAGTTCGAATATAAACCTACCTTTGTCTAAGTCACGGATTAAATAATTAAATACAATCTGTACCTGAATTTCTTTTTTCAATGCTATTCCTTTTCTAATTGAGTATTTCTATTTGCGTACCAAATTATATTTGCTAGCATTTAGAAGGGACATTTCATAAGTTCACTGTGTGATGTAGGTATTGTAGCAAAAGTTCCCACGTGCTGGAAAGTTGCATACACATTGCATAGTGCACATAACATTATAATGCAATGAATTTGCGATAGTTATTTGGCCGTAAGTAAATATTTTAGCATGTTTATGCCGTCTATACATGTTTATATACCGCTAATATCCGCAGTTCACTTAACTTCATGATGGACAATCTGTGCCAAGGTTCTGACATGGTTCTGGTCCCATATTGGCCTCGCCCATCGTGTGGATGTAATGTCAATAATTTCACCATCACTATTAATGTGTATTTCGAAGCCGAGAAACCTATGACCAACATCAAACCCTACTGGATTATGGGTAAGAGCTTTGGCCAGAAACATTGGCTCAAACATTGGCCATCTCGAATTGGAGCCTTTATAGTACTGACGGGACTACTTGTAGGGCAGGTACGTCAGTACCTAAATCGACCCCCGTCTAGTCGAACGTAGTTGTAGTTTCCAAATGAAAAACCTTCGTAATCTGACGATGTGTATTTAAGGGCTATGCCTGACAGAGTATCCACAATTATTGGTAGTTAACAATCAATGGCAGCATTAAACACCTTCGTCACTTACACATAACACAAGAATAAGATAATGTACTAAATATAACAATTGGGAATTAGAATTAGAGATAATAACGACATCAAACTCTCTGTTGGGTTATCTCGAACCTGTCTAGTCTTTGCTATCTGTCAAAACCCTCTAGCCCTTTTGCCGGCTGGTGTTGCCAACCTAACGGTTCAATATGGTGCGTTCGTGAACGCCACACCACCCCCCCACGGAGAAAAATGGTTAATCGTTAAAAGTCTTCAACTTAACGTGTCTACCAGACCGAGTAACATATGGCTGGGGACATGGAACTGGTTCGGGTTGAAAGGGCATGGCAGAAGATGGCTTAACTTTGCAGGGCCCGGAAACTAAGGGTGGAACGTGTGAAGGAGCTAGTGCTGGAGCTGTAGGAGACCGCAGTGGAACTGGCGAGGGTAACAGTAGTGAAGCTCGTGAAACATCGTCTGTAACAAAAGCCGGCTTAACTCGATCTACAGTTACCGTAGCTCTTCTTCCCTTAATGTCAATAGTTAGAGTTTTATTATCACTGGCACGTCCTAATATTAAATGGGGCCCTGTATATGGAGGCTGCAATGGCCTTCGAACGGCATCCTCACGGAGGTACACATGTGTCGCTGTGGCGAGTTCTTTAAAAATGAAAACGGCTGGGTGCGAATGACGGGATGCTGGAGTTGGTCGAATGGTAGTCATGACACGCCGCAACTTCGTTACTAGATCAGCAAGGTCCTCGAATTTATCTGAATTTGTTGCCGGCACGAGCAATTCTCCAGGAAGACGCAAGGTTTCTCCGTACAGCAACTCAGCGGTTGTAGCTTTGAGGTCTTCTTTAAAAGCGGACCGCATACCTAAAAGAACAAATGGCAGAGCGCTTGTCCAAGACTGGCCGTGACACATCAAGGAAGCCTTAAGTTGCCGATGAACACGCTCTATCATGCCATTCGCTTTTGGATGGTACGCTGTGGTTCTAATTCGCTTAGTAGCGAATGTATTCAGAAGTCGGCGAAATAAATCAGATTCAAATTGGGTGCCCTGATCTGTTGTTAGGACAGAAGGTACACCGAAACGGGAAATCCACTCTCGGGTGAAAGTTTCCCCAACTTCTTCTGCGGTGATAGACTGCATTGGCCACACCTCAGGCCATCTGGTTACCCTATCTATCGCCGTCAAACAGTAACGAAATCCGTTGCAAACTGGCAGCGGTCCAATGATGTCTAAGTGGACATGAAGGAATCGACCTGTCGGAAGTTGAAAATCGCCGAGAGGAGCAGTATTATGCCTAGAAACCTTGCTGCGCTGACATGCATCACAACTTCGAGACCACTCACGGCAATCTTTTCTAACCGACGGCCATACGTACCGCTCAGTAACGAGGCGAATAGAAGCACGCGCACCGGGGTGGCTCAAATTGTGAAGCTTGTTAAACAACATGCGGCGAAGTTCAGGAGTTACATAAGGTCGAGGCTTATTAGTCGAGACATCGCAGAGCAAAGAGACGCCAGTGCCCGGGATCCTGATCTTGGTCAGTTGCAGGCTGGAACCACCTCTCAGCAAACTTTGCAGTTCAAGGTCTGACTGCTGGGACTTAGCGAGAGCCTCGTGCTCTTGTTCGAAGGAAATAGCATCGACGCGCGACATTGCGTCGGCGACAACGTTGTCAGCACCCTTTACGTGCTTAATGTCTGTGGTAAATTGGCTAATAAAAGACAGCTGGTTCAGCTGTGCAGGAGGAAGCTTTTCCCGGCGCTGCACAAACGCGTACACCAATGGCTTATGGTCCGTGAAAATGGTCACGTGCTGGACCTCCAGGATGTGACGGAAATGTTGTACGCTTTCGTACACCGCCAAAAGCTCACGGTAATAAGCAGGCCACTGACATTGCTGCGGGGTCAGTTTCCTGCTGAAAAATGCAAGAGGAAACCATTGACCGTTCGTCTGCTGCTGTAAACAAGAGCCTATGTGCGCGCTAGAAGCATCTGTAAACAGGGCCAAAGGCACATTGTTCACGGGGTGATGCAGTAAGGTAGCATCGGACAAACTCTTCTTGCACGCGTTAAACTGTTCGAGCAGTTCAGGTGTCCATGGATATGGTTTTGCACCTTTGCTGTTGGTAGCGACCAGAGCATTAATCAGTGGGGCCTGAAACTGAGCGGCGTGAGGCACGAAACGACGGTAATAGTTTAAAATGCCAAGGAAACGGCGCATGCCTTGTACAGTTTCGGGTGGTGGAAAATCTAGGAGAGCTTGAATACGATCCTGAGGAGGACGAGTACCTTCTGCGCTAATATGGTAGCCCAGGAAAATGACCTCACTTACTCCAAGAACACATTTGGATGGGTTAACAACAACTCCATAGTCCTGAAGGCGTTTGAAGAGAATGCGCAGGTCTTCCTTGTGCTGAGCCTCGTTTGGCGAAAAAATCAAAATATCATCGACGTAGGGAAAACAGAAATTAAGACCACACGTGACCTCATCGATAAAGCGCTGAAAAGTCTGTCCAGCGTTCCGCAAACCGAAGGTCATAAAAGGAAATTCGAAGAGTCCAAACGGAGTAACTATGGCTGTCTTCGAAATATCCTTGTTAAAAATGGGAATCTGATTATACGCCTTAATAAGATCTATTGTGCTGAAAACTGTAGCTCCGGCGAGGCTGTGGGCGAAATCCTGAATATGCCGGACGGGATATCGATCAGGTATTGTTCTGGCATTTAAAGCGCGATAGTCCCCACATGGACGCCAGGTGTTGTCTTTTTTTGGTGTCATGTGCAAAGGGGATGACCATGCGCTTTTAGAGGGTCTCGCTGAGCCGCATCGCACCATCTCCTCGAATTCCTTTTTGGCTGCCGCAAGTTTCTGCGGAGCTAAGCGGCGGGGGCGGCTAGACACGGGCGGCCCGTCAGTCGTTGTAATATGATGGACGGTGTTATGTTTCACAACCCTCGGGAGGCCAGGTGGTCGGGTGATTT
Source organism: Pheosia tremula (assembly GCA_905333125.1). Classification (NCBI taxonomy): domain Eukaryota; kingdom Metazoa; phylum Arthropoda; class Insecta; order Lepidoptera; family Notodontidae; genus Pheosia; species Pheosia tremula. The sequence goes on along the minus strand of HG995404.1, from coordinate 2,256,667 downwards.
CCGGGAATTCGGCGAGCACCTGTGCGTAATTAGAACCCCCGGCGGCCACGACCTTGACGCTGGGTTGGTCACTTGTGGCAGTTATGCCTGCGGAGCTTGAGCCAGTAGAATTATCTATGAGGCGTTTGTTACGACAGTCCGGAAGAAGGTGGTAATAAGAAAGAAAATCCGACCCTATAATAGCTGTTTTTACGTCAGCAATTACAAACTGCCAAACAAAAACGCGGCGCAGGCCCAGATCCAAACGTAGGTTTACCGTCCCATAAGTCCGAATGTCACTTCCGTTGGCAGCATTAAGTGTGTAGTCAGTTGCTGCTTGACGGCGAGGCAGCCAGTTGTGAGGGTAGCAACACAGATCAGACCCCGTGTCAATCAAAAATTGACGTTTGGTGGTCTGGTCAACAACAAAGAGACGGCGGCTAAGTGGATAACAATCAGTTGCCGCCGCTACTGACTGCTTTTTGCGTTTTCCTGATCCCACTCACATGGCTCGATGCATCTGGTGGCCTTGTTTCCAAACCGCTTATGGTACCAGCATAGTTTTCTAGCCGGCACAGCCGGCACAGTACTGCGAGATGGTCTTGCCGGAGATGCGGAGCGATTACGCCTTTGTCTCGGGCGTTGTGAAACAGATTCACGGCGGATAGCGGCAACTTCCTTTCCTAACTCATCCATTCTTCCCACTAAATCCGTTACCAGATCGCTTAGCCCTGATATGGATGAAACTGATGTTGCACATACACCTTGGCCTGGTCCAGAACACTCAATGATCTTATCAGCCATTTCTGACAACCTGTCAAGGTCCAGGCCTGAGTGAGATGCTAGAATAGCTTGGACTTGTTGGGGTAGACGGGAAAACCAGAGGTGGTGCATGATGTTGTCATCGGAGATTGATGATCCAGCAAGAGAGCGAAGGTGACGAAGAAATTGAGATGGCTTTCTGTCTCCAAGCTCTTCATCGCTAAGGAGCTTCCGAACTCTTTGCTCTTTTGACATTGACAGACGGCGGATTAGCTCATCTTTCAGCTTAATATACCTTCCTGTCTTTGGAGGATTCTCTATAATATCTTCAATCACTGCTGCTAGTCTTTGGTCTAATTGCCCGATAACATGGTTATACTTAGTGTTGTCAGCTACAATACCAGCATTCTCAAATTGAGCCTCTGCTTGGCCAAACCAGACTGTAGGTTTATCCAGCCAGAATGGGGGCAATTTAACAGACACTTTGTCAACTTCAGGCCGAGCGAGACTAGGTTTACTTGACAAAAGTTCCTGAAATTTTTCCTGCAAAGCTGCATTTTCAGCCGCAAGCTTCTCCATCTGTTCCTTCAAAGCTTCAGCCATAGTGGAAGTAATGAAAAAAATAGTAATTAGATATAAGTCAAATTGAAGGTATAATAAAGTAAAACAAGAAAACCGTCTCCGTGGGTGGATTTTGCAATGCAAAAAGATACTAACAAAATTATTTGTATCCCCAGGTACCTCACTAAAACTTACAACTATCAATCAGATTAAAATATATGCACACTTAGATATTAAAATTATAAATCAACATGTAAACACAAAATATTCACCTTATACATGCTATTGAGATACATTAAAAACAAATAAAAGAACACACACACACGAAACACATAAAAAGCAATCACAAACAAGATGTTTCAATATAAATTAATATTAAAAAAACACGATATTGAAAACAATCCAAAAAATTAAATAATGTTAATTATTTAGTGTACACACCGCTATTAAAGGATGGTTATTATTATTTACGAAACGAGAAAAACATTAAATATAAATATTGCTAAAGTATTATTAAGTAATTTCAGGTCAATGCAAAACATCCATGTCGCCCGGTACTGGAACGCATAAGTATGTTCAATTCACCTTCATGCCAAAGCAGGACAAAAAATAAATGAAACGTTTTTCACTATGCAATGTTAATGTCACATGAAAACTAATAAAAACTTGACGAGGTATGAATGTTCTACCAGGGTACAGTTCAGCGGAAGGCGTCAATGATCATTAGAACTACACTTAAACACACACACTGCCCGCTGCCGTAGCACCACAAGACGCAAAGCACGCGGAAAGGCGGCCTTCGAGCAGGATTCTTCTCACGGCGGCTGGCAGGAAAATACACCTGGCGTAGGTTATGCCAATGGTGTCTGTCTGCGGTATGTTCCCGCAACAGTCACAAACGCACACGGGTTGCGGCGCAACTCGTTGAACAAACAGACGACTTCTTCAGTAAATAACACTGCAGGCAATAGGCCTGCGGTGCGTCGGAGTCACCAATTGACGGGACTACTTGTAGGGCAGGTACGTCAGTACCTAAATCGACCCCCGTCTAGTCGAACGTAGTTGTAGTTTCCAAATGAAAAACCTTCGTAATCTGACGATGTGTATTTAAGGGCTATGCCTGACAGAGTATCCACAATTATTGGTAGTTAACAATCAATGGCAGCATTAAACACCTTCGTCACTTACACATAACACAAGAATAAGATAATGTACTAAATATAACAATTGGGAATTAGAATTAGAGATAATAACGACATCAAACTCTCTGTTGGGTTATCTCGAACCTGTCTAGTCTTTGCTATCTGTCAAAACCCTCTAGCCCTTTTGCCGGCTGGTGTTGCCAACCTAACGGTTCAATATGGTGCGTTCGTGAACGCCACAGTACCTTCAATGGCACGTAACAGTAGCTCTGTTTGTGGGTTTGTCACGGCAGGAATGCGTCCGAAATACCGCTACTCGTCCTCGAGGGGAGGCCTCCTTGGACTGCACTCATATGGCACTCGTATTGTATTGCGCACGCGCACCGCGGACCATTCATAGAATTTACAGAACAAGGTATTGTGTTACAAACCCACTTTACGTTCGTATCGACCTTATTTATCAGAAATGTCAGCGTCATAAGAAGCGACCAGGTAAAACCAGAAGCAATATGCGGTTGTATTTTGACATAAAAAGTATACCTATACCTAAATAGAAAGAGAATACCTACTCTACTAAGCATTCTACCGGGGAACAGGAAGAATTGGAGCCAGTACTGCCTGCCCACCTTAATGTCATTTTCGCATGGCATACATGTTCCTAGGGCTACCACAGAATAGGTAATAGTTGGTATTGCGTTTCAAACGAAAAATGTCTTTAGTGGGCAGGCATACAAATCCTCAACGTACCCAGATGATGTCGAAAACCGAATGCGGAAGTTATACAACTGAGTAAACACGTATCTTGCTGCATGGAATTTCAATAAAGGCGAAAACGTTAAGATTATCGACGATATTAGCATTGGTAGGTAGGTATCGTATATAAGTACTAGAATAATAAAATGTTATTCAGGGGTTGCATAAGTAGGTATTCATGTGAGAACCTATTAGATAATGCAGTAAGTAGGTAGGTACTTAGGTAGGTTGATCGAGTGACATGTATATGTTGAGATTGTAATATTGGTTGGTATTGGTTTGGTAGATAGGTACTTACATATTCCTAAATCTATAGAGCCGAGAATCCCACGAATTGGGATGTCAATCTACAAATCGGCCTAACAGATCGGATGCTAGGTAGCGCAGGTACGCAGAGGCCTTTAGCCATACCAACAAACTAGCCTAGCAGTAAACACAAGCCATCACACACATAAACACACCACATACGTGATGTAACGTGCCGATAGCTTAGTTTGGGTGTAGTGTAGGCCGCTGTACCGGGTGCAGGTTGTGTGTTCGATTCCCATCTAGGTAAATATTGTAAATGTTTGTGTGCGCTCTGGGCGTTAAGGCCACCAGAGCGTTGTTAGTAACCTTTATACGAGCTTGCTTATTTTGAGATCATAATATAATATCATCATCATAAAATAAATATTGCCTGATGGACACACCAACTGATCATAGACGTGTGTCCATCAGTTATTTTTTATTTATTTAAGTATCTGTAATTATTCTAGGTAGACTTGATCAGCGGAGACTGGCTGCGTCAAAGCGGCTGGGAGCCGTCTCACGAGACGATTCTGCTGATCCACGGGTACGCGGGGGGCGACGACACCCTGCCCATTACTGTGCTGAGAGATGGTGAGTACCACTATCGTCTGCTGAAATCAGGCTTCAAATCTCTTAACTAGAATACTGGGCCTCAAGACTGCTAACACAATCGATTCGTAATCGAACAGCAACCGCATAGTGACTGTCACTTTTGACAGATAGTGTATGGGGTATCTGTCAAAAGTGACAGTTACTATGCGATTTCTGTTCGATTATGAATCGATTGTGTTAGCAGACTTCGAGCCCAGAATGCAGCCCCCTTCCACCTTAAATGCCATTACACTTCTCTGAATTTAGAAAGCCACTCAGAAACCCTCAATTGAGGTAACTACACCTTTGCATTATATCGAGCTCGCTAAACATTATTTTATAGAGTTGGCAGGAAAGTAAATAAAGATAGCACAATGACACACAGCAGCATTCAGCTGATGAAGTCAAGTCAAAGCCAGGTCGCGCGTTGGGGGATTGGCCGTGAATGAGTCTACATATAACAGATTGAGTTGGATAATTTTGAAATTAGAACTTCTGGATGAACTTCTGTGCACAAGTGAAAGCGACAGTGTTTTCGCGACAAGGACCGATGGTTATCGCCCGGCGCCGGCGCACGCGCAGCATTACAATGCACCCGCACAATTTTAGCCGCCTTCCACGGCTTTCTCTCCTCGCACCTTGCGGGTCAACGACACTGATTAATAGTTGGCTGAGTAGGAAGACTGCGAAGCGAGACATGTGAAAATAGCTAGCTAGGGTATATATCCTACTGGGATCGCTCCATTGTCCATTACCATAATTCAAGCGTTGATAAGTATGGGACCGTACAGATTATATTATAATTTTAAGTACCTACTAAGCATATTATGGTCAATAATGAGTAATCCCGCCACACACTCCCACCGCTGCTACTCCTGTAAGCCAGGACCTACAGTGGTGTCCAATGATGACACCGAGGTTTGACCCTCGGTGAGTCCTGGGATAAAGTTAATTGTCTTGGAACCAAATAATGAGTAGCTACTTTTTAACTTTAGAGATTATTTGCAGCGTACATCCGTCGCGGCGGCTACAACGTGCTCATGGTGGACTGGGGCAGCCTGTGCCAGCCGCCCTGCTACGTGGCCGCGGTGCACAACCTGCGTCCCGTCGCCAAGTGCCTGGCGGAGGCGCTGGCGAGCCTGCGCCGCAGCGGCCTGCGGACTGACAACTTGACGTGTGTGGGCCATTCACTTGGCGCTCACATGTGCGGCATTATTGCCAATTATCTCACGTTCAGGCTTAATAGGATCATTGGTACGTTTTACTTTATGTAATATGGATTTCCAGTTATGATATATTATTGCTCCAGAATACACATATACTATGAAGAGTACTTTAGGAGGTACCTACCCCTGAAAATAATGATCTACTTGCTATAGTCGGCAAACAATCATTTCCCTTCATCTTCCTCACACTCGCATACGCAAAAGCTGATGCGGTTTCGATTATCCTGTAATAAGGAAACATTGTTAGTTAAGATGGTAAAACACTTGCTTTAGAAACCAGGGTTGCAGGTTTAAACTCCGGCTTGCACCTTTAGGGATTTATCAACCATAGTTCTCAATTACCAAAATTGTGAAGATATCGTGAAGAAACCTCCTTCTGTATTCACCTATTGTAGCCAGTTCTTGAAAGACATGGCTTAGGTAGTCCGCCAACCCGAACGGGGCTAGGGACTATATCCCCCTCGCATTTAGGGGAGGCCCGTGCTCAACAGCGGTGCAGCCTTTCTGAATCACCATGTATAACAATGCTATAGCATTGCACGTTCGGTGTCAGGGTTGGATCCAGCTCGTCCTCTGATCCGGTCTGCGCCGGCGCTGCGGCTGGACCCGGGCGACGCGCGCGCAGTGCACGTGCTTCACACCAACGCCGGCCGGTACGGAGACGCGGCGCGGCTGGGACACGCCGACTTCTGCCTCAATGGAGGCCGGAGCCAGCCGTACTGCGAGGATACGCCCAGTGAGTATACTGCCTGGGTATAGGTAGCTAAGTATTCTAAAGTTTCCTATTATGAGTGACATATAATATAGGTACTTAATTATATTTATTTTAAAATAAAATTGTTAATTGTCTCTGGTTCGAAACTCGACCGATAGCGTACGATCGAGGTGGTGATACCATACGTGATGATCAATCGTACTGTAAGTAGCTTGTAGTAGTACGAAGTAAAGTACGTAAGTAAGTAAATAGTACGAAGTCGCGGGTTGCTAGAAGATAAAATAAATATTGACAAACTAACGTCGTCAATATTTCACATCAATGTGGTCACAAGCTGGGCCAGACACGGTAAATTTTAGAAATGACTCATTCAGTTAGAATGATCGTTTAAAAAAATCGTTGCAAAGGGATCAAACCCTTTAAGCCAGGGGTTCCCATACTTATTTTGTCGACTGCCCTCTTTGAGAATGAATTATTTTTTAACGCCCCCATTTTTTCACCTACTTAAAAAACCCTATAACTTCAAATTAAATTAATTATTGTAAGCCTATACACAACGCCCCCATTTTTTTCTGGGTCTTTACCGCCCTTTAGGCCTGCAGCGCCCGTAAGGGGGCATTATCGCCCATGGGAAAGGCTGCTTTAAGCCGAGCGGCCTATATGATAATTATCAAGTGCTTCAACTATGGTTTTGTCTCCAGACGAGGCTCTATGCAGCCACATCTGGTCGATCTGCTACCAGGCGGAGAGCCTGTTCGTGTCGCGCGCGGCGGCGCCGTGCGGCCGGCGCTGCTCGGTGCGGGTCCCGCCGGCGCGCGCCGCCGCGCTGCCCGTGCCGCTCGGCCAGCCGGCGCCCATGACGTGAGTACCTATACTCTCCCAGCCTCCCAATAGCCTTAGACATTGTCTAACGTGACATGTTGCTTCATCTGAGTATGCAGGTTCGGACACGCGCAATCGCAAATTATTGTTTATCCGGATTTTCGACAGCTGCTTTTGCTCAGACTGGATAGAGCATCAGTGTAAAGTCCTATCACACGTTGGTCTCCGTGGGAGTTTCGTGAACGTGTTTCGATTTTTCCTTTTTCCCGTGCGAAAGCCGATTCAAGAGCGTGGCGTTTAAAGAGGTATTGTAGCTATACGGAGACATTCTCCCATGTGAGCCGCCGGATCCAGCCCGGCTATTTCGACGTCTCTCAATATAAGGTATAGGTAGGTATTAGAATTCTAGTCCGTATCGTTTGTTTGAGCATCACGTAAAAACTACTGCAGTCCTTGTACAGCTGGCTATGATAAAACAAAATCGCGATATCTCGATTTTTGTCTCATTCTCCACCTATGAATGAATTTCAGTGCCTCGGGAGCTTATTGCCTCGACGACTTCTCGACGCCGTTCTGTCCTCACACGAGCGGGCTGCTGGAGGGCGACATGCGGTGCTGCCTCGACGAGCAGTACGCCGCCGCAGCCTCCGACCCGCCGCCCAAGAGACCCAGGCCCTTCGTCAAACCACGACTTCGGCTTAAGGACAGGATGGCTCATCATAAACTGGATTAAGATTTTGAAGGTGTCAGCGCGTTAAAATTTACCGCAAGAAACGAAGCTATCCAAACTATGTGAATAAACTGTAAGGTGATAGATATACCATAGCCAGATGAGTAAAAAATCCTTCAGGCCTCAAGTCTGCTAACACAATCGGTTCATAATCAAACATCAACCGCATAGTAACTGTCACTTTTGATCGATATCCCATACAATATCTGTCAAAAGTGACAGTTACTATGCGGTTTCTGTTCGATTATGAATCGATTGTGTTAGCAGGCTTGGGGCCCTAGTCTCGCCAGCTCAATTACGGTATGATCAATAGGGATGTAGGTCGCGGGTGTAAGGTTACGCAGCCGGCCGTCTGTATGTACCTTGGTCTCTGTAGAGATTATTAACTCGTGTGCCATAGGATCCGAGCTAGGTATAATCTCGATTTGATTGAAATACGAAATGATTCCGGCAGCTTACAAAGTTTCGTTAAAATGTACATCTGTTTAAAAAAAAATACCGGACATTACAATGGTTACATGGGGGTGAGGGGGGTCCAAAATCTCCAAAAATTGCTTAACGTAATACTTGAACGCTCCCTAAGAAGTAAAATGGAGGTCTTTGCCCAGGTCATTTAAAGAGACTCAAGTGTGTATAGATTGGAGAAGTTGAGCCAAAGAAAGTCTTACCATTAATTATGTTCCAATAAATTATTTATGTTTATTTTTTTTTCAATTATTTATTAAGTATGACAAATAAAACAAGAATATATATTAAAAACCTACTTATATTTAAAATAAAATGACTTGCATTCATACATAGGGCATATTAAATTATCATATAACCATCTATGACATATCTAATTGTATGATAATGCAATCAGATTGTTAATCATTGTTTCCGAAGGTTTCGTATACAGTGTGATCTATGAATCATATATGTGATCATACTCACCACTTACAATGTCATAGCACAGCCTTATAATAATGCAATATCGCCTATAAACATTAGTTACAAATATTCACAGCTGTTTAAAATTGCAAAATGGAACCTAAAATATAATCATTCATCTGTCATTAATCCTCAACAACTTGGCCGTCAGCTCTTGTTTCCGGACATGAGTAGAGACAGTAGAGCCGCCTTCTCCTTCTCCTTTTTCCGTACGATGTCGAGGGAGCGGTTCCGCCACGTGCTTTTCCTGAGTTTAATCGGCCGGCTGCCTACGTAGCGACCTGAAAAAATCAGAATATTTTTTGTTCATGTAAACCACCATTACAGGTATTTATAAATCGTCAAAATGTCACAAATTGCTAATCTATGATCTGACCACACGTTCGGGATGCCGTTCTTATGGAAAACCAGAGGCAAGAAACTCCATGGTTGGTGCTCTATTTATAAGGAATAAAACAATAAATACTATTGCTAATCTTGTTTAGGGATTACAGGGAGTCGATTAACGTTTACGCTGCCCTTCCAAAATGAAACGGCCAATAAGCAAATAACATTAAAATATCTTAAAACTGCTTAGCCACGGTATCTGTTTGCATATTTAGCAGTTGTATGTCAGTGTTGCCTCAGTATGCATATATAGAAACATATATATTAAAAACTAGCTGCGCCGCGGAGATGAAAAAAAAAAAAAGCGCGATCTCACGCGAACCATACATTTCACCGGGATAAAAAGTAGCCTATGTGCTATTCCAGACTATAATCTATCTCTGTGCCAAATTTCATCCAGATCCGTTCAACCGTTCTGGCGTGATTGAGTAACAAACATCCATCCATCCAAACTTTCACATTTATAATATTAGTGGGATGGTGGGATAACGCACCCTGTCGGGGAATACAAGCGTATTTATATATTATTTATTTGTTAAAGAATGAATGTGGAGTGTTACCGTCCATCTCCTTCATGGCCTTGATGAAGTCTCCGGGGTCCTTGAAGCTGACGAAGCCAAACCCTTTGCTCTTATTGGTTCGCTTGTCTCTCACGACCTTGGCGCGCTGGAACGATGTGTATTTGCTGAACGTACGAGTCTGTAAAAACAAGAAACGTTAAAAAAAATGAATAACAAAACAAAAAACCCGATTGCTTAAAAACTAAATAAAACTGGAAATAACTGAATAACTCCAGTAAAAACCGAAAATGATAAAGTATTCTAAACATGATTTTCAAATATCTATTCAATGATATCCTACTTCACATAGTTTGTCGATTTACATATTTTTCTTTTTCACAAAATGGTGTCTGGTTGATCGCCATATTGAATTTCTATTACAGTCATGTCTTTCATGACACTCGCAAGATCAAGACAAATAAATTGTCGTATTAAGGCTCATCAAAATCGGCCCACGCGTTTGGTCGCTAGAGCGCCACAAGCAGGAACAAACATACATAATATATAGGCCGATATACACATTACAAAAAAAAATATAAAATAATAATTACAGAATTGGCTACATGTGCGAAATATCTCCCGACGAAAAACCTTATATTCGTTTACACATGGACAGGGGCCCCAAGTCTGCTAACACAATCGATTCATAATCGAACAGCAACCCGTACTAACTGTCACTTTTGACAGATATTGTAGGCAATATCTGTCAAAAGTGACAGTTAGTATGCCGTTGCTGTTCGATTATGAATCGATTATCTTAGCAGACTTGGGGCCCAGAGTACACGTATAACGTGTTGTACTTACGAGCAGTTCATCAGTGACGTCATTGCCGAGGTCCCCGCAGAACATGCGGAAGTCGTCGTCGGACCAGTCCAGCAGCGTCACGTCCTCCCATACCTGACCGCCGGCTGTTCGCACCACCTGCAACATGCTCGTTTTCAAAATGCATGTATAAAACAAAATATATCTTTTAAAAATGCGTATATAGCACAGATATACCTCTACAACATGCGTATAAGAAATAAAGACATAGCTTTTCAAAATGCCTATGTGACACAAAGATATATAGCTTCTCAAAATGCGTATGTGATAAGTACGACACAAATATATACTTGTACCCCCAAATTTATAGAAGTTATATAACTTCATCCAACGTCATATTGTACTGCGCAGAGTTTGGCTTTGCGCAGTACTATATGACGTTTGATAAAGTTATATTAACTTCTATAAATTTGGGGGTTACAAAATGCGTTTACGACACAAATATAGCTTTTCAAAATACGTTTATGGTACAAAATACTTTTTAAAATGCGTATGTGACACAAAGACATACCTTTCTATTTTTCTTCTCCTTCTTTGGCTTGGCGACAGGCTCGGCGAGGGAGATGACAGGCGGCGGCGGCGGCGCCGGCGCGGGCGCGGGCTCCACCACCGGCTCGGGCCGCGGCGGCGGCGGCGGGGACCGCTTCTGTTGCATATAGCTACTTTACCATCTACTCAAATCTCGGTGATGAGGTCTTTGGCAGAGACAATTGGGAATATGCGTATTTTATTTTTAATCTATACCCATGTTATAAAGACGTCAAGTTTGAAAATTTAGATTTATTAGTTATCTCTATGACTCGACACCACAACTACAGATTCGATTGTTGAAATTCTTTCACTGATAGAAAGCTACACTATCCCTGAATTTTATAGGTGTAAGCGTGAATTAATATGGAGGTACCGCGGTCTTAGCTAGTTTGTTTTTTGACACGTGTCGCTTAGTTTGGTACCGTACTATTGCAGTGCAACATCTAGACATGTATTATATCATAAATCCGTACCCGTTTTTTGCTCTCTTTCTTTTCATCATCCTCCTTCGGCTTCTTGTACAGTTTGGGCGCAGCTGACAGCACGATGGGTTGAGGTTTCGGCGGCGGCGGCGGGATGAGCTGGGGGCCGGGCAGACCGGGCCGGTGGAATGGCATCGGACTTGAGAACGGGTCCGGCGCTCCCGGTGGCCTTAACCGTACCTAAGTAACACACAAAGTTAATATGTGGCTTTCATATTTATGTGGCTTTTTTCGTCTGTAATCCAATGTCTCCCCTTATGCAGGCAAGACATAACACGGGATATAAGAAGTTTAATTTACTTCCGTCAAGCTTGCATGGTGGGTGAGGTGTTTGCCAGCCCCAATGATGATTGAATGTTTTTATCCTCAATGATTATGCTGTACAGTGTAATTGAGTGTCCTTACCTGTACCCCAAACATTAGTACTTACATCTAACTGAAGCCCGAGAAGACAAAACCTAAACACTGCTTTTAGTGAACCACTTGCTGATATAGTGGCATTTTTTACTGTCTAGAGAGCTAAGTAAAGTCGACCAAGGATCTCCTTACTTTAAGGTTGAATATCATTTGCACATCACAGAATTGAAAGGCCTATTTTTTTATTTGTTAGTAGAATTTTAATTAACTAGGAGTTTTCTCATGGCCAAACTTAAATTTATTTCAAAGTAACTACTTATTGCCCTAGGCTCCGGTCATGCAACCATTGATTTGATTCAACCCCCTCATAAGTCATCAATCAATAAACAGGAAATGCAGCCAGCATTCTTACCACCATTCCACGCAGACAAGGTCTTTTTGATACAGTTTGTTTTCATATAATTTTTAAGTTTTTTTTTATTTTTCTGTTGTAAATAAACATGATATCAAAGATTATGATAGACCAATATTTCCATTAGTAGAAAAATAAATCCTCAATCAAAGAGCCAAACAGACGAGAATTCCAAAAACCCTTGCACCATGTTTTAAAATATATTTAGATTCTGATATGACTACATACAAATATACGACGTTACCTGTGAAGGCACCATGATCGAGGGTGGTGGAGGAGGCGGCGGTACAGTAGGGTACATCATAGACGCGGCCAGGGCGGCGGATTCGAAAGGTGGCATGAGCGGCGGCGCCTGCGGGCCCGCGGCTCGCTCCAGCTGCTGCTGCACAGCGCCGAAGGTGGCTGCTCCGATGACAGCGCGCGCGCCCATGGCACCCAGCATGCCGGCAGTCAGCTCACCACCCGAGATCTCCGCCTCAAACCTTGATTGAAAAGGAATTATTAATATTTTCATATTCTGATATACTTGGCTAAACGACTCGGCCTGATTTCTATCTAAACAGATTTTATATTTTATAATTTGTTGTGGTTCACTGGGATGGCTCCCAGGCCGTTGTAAAGTTATACCCACAATAGAAAAGTTGCAACGCTACTTAATAGGAGACCATGTTGTGTTACTGCAGCAATATTTATTTATTTATATTTGTGAATCAAGTAATCTTGTTAATATCATTGAACTATGGAATTGGTCTACAGTTATATTTACACAAATATATTATAGCACCTACCACTACAGTACTGCTATTTATATCCGTATGCTAAAATATTTGCCCACTTAGATTAAAAATTAACGTTGACTTAACAATCGTGAAAAGCTTACCGAGACATTTCATCCTGCATCTGCTGGTATTTACTGGAGTCCTCCATGGTGATCCTCCAACTCTAACCTTAAAGAAGTCCAAAAGATTTACGTACTAACTAGAATTAAACAGTACGCCACTATACAGAATCACTCTTGATACATACAGATTTGCACATTTTCAGGAATTTAGAGCAAATTATATTTTTTCTTTCTAAAATACACTACGACCACGATCCAAAATCCAAATACCAATAATGAATGATTGATAAATCGCTGAACTGATGACCAGTGTTGCCAACCCCAAGGAACTGAAAAACAGCAGCTCACCAATAAAAAAACAGGAGAAAACAGTAGGTAAAGTAAAAAAAGGCAGATTTCATACTTTCCTCATATAAATAAAACAATTACCCACTTTTATTAGTTACCAGGACTCACATGCATTGTTATATTATAATGTTGATCACAAAAAAACAAAAATCAAAGTAAAATTATTTTCCACTTTCATCCTCAATTGCTATTTTCAGACTCATTTTCTTATTTAAAATCATACATATTTTTGATAAATTTCTTCATTTGCCTTTCTGTGGCTTAAAATGAGTAGCACTCGGTTATTTCGGATTTAGTGTTCAATCAATTCTGTTGCGTAATTTGGTTTTCATAATATTTATAGCTGAAAATATTTTTTCTACGGTGGCGCTGCTATGTGGTAGGCACAAAAGTTTCTTCACCAATTCACACAATGTGAGAAATGTTTGAGACCCGTCTCCATTTTTAAATTTGTGTACATGTTTCCAGTAGATACTGCCATCTAGCGTCAATGCGTTTTATTACATAGGGGTTATCACAAAATATTTGGATAGAGTAATAGGTGGTCCTGAACGCTAATTGAAAAACAGTAAAAATTTGCAGTGAAACAGAAAACAGGGGAATCAATGTGAAAACAGCAAATCTACTGTTAAAACAGTAGGGTTGGTAACACTGCTGATGACATGAACGAATGAAATGATTTGAGTTTCAGTTGTCTGTCTATGATAATTGAATGAACGAGCTAAAATCTACCTACCTATTGTCCAATCCGATCGTAGTAATCGGATTCAATTGGATCACCTTTTCCAGGTTATTCAAACATTAGTAAAAAAAACTAAAAATCGTTAGTGCTTGCATGGCTATACTTTTATAAAATATAAAATATGCCACACAAAATGTATAATAATATATTTAAAACAAAAACACTTTTGACGGCATTTACACGGTTTGACGAAAACGTCAAAAATTACAAATATGGCTGCCTGTCAGACTGACATTTATTTCTGAACCCTCCGTTTCATTTGTATTGGTTTGGTTTGGTTTATACAAAATATTCCAATTCCAATTCAACAATATAATTTAGTGTTCAATAGAGTCTCTTATATATAATTGAACAACATGATAGAGGAGGATAACAAAACTGTGTGGTGTGGTAATTTACCTGAACAAGTCACGGAAGAAATACTATACGAGCTGTTTTTGCAAGTTCGTGTCTTTGGATTTCTTTTATTTGTTATAAAAACTATATACAAATATAATACTTTTACTTTTTATTTGTAATAATTTGTAACAAAATATCTAATCTAATGTATACTAAATATTTCAGGCAGGGCCGTTGGAAAAAGTGAGGATACCCAAGGATAGGGACGGTCGTCAGAAGAACTTCTCTTTTATTACGTACTGTCATGAGATATCGGTACCGTACGCTATAAACTTATTTCGAGGTACCTCTTTGTTCCATAGAACGCTATCGTTGCAGAGTCGAGGTCGTATGACCATGTTACCACCCCCCATAAGATGCTACGGTCCAGAACCGCCAATAGATTTTGGTCAACAGATAAATATTGCTAAACAATTCGCCGATATGGCTGACAATTTGAAGGAGGATGTTTTGAGGAATATTCAGCCATCGAGGCAAGGACATGACATGAATGACAAACTGGTTATAGCTAGTTTACAGGGCAATTGGTCCCATAGACACCATCCATACAAGCCGAAAGATAAGATGCAGGATTACAGACCTCGGGATGCACACAGTGATGGATACAAAGTTAGTAATAGGAACAAACATCCCAACAGCTGGCGAGACAGAAGAAGCCAAAAGAAAGGCAGTTATCATAGGTAGTCTGTAGTCATATTGTGGAGCAGTGCAATGGCATAGGTAGGTTTGAAAGTTTTATTACTCATAAGATTTATTAAGACATTTTAACACAAAATTTTCATAAATTTATTTGGAATTATATAAATTTATAAACAGAGTAATTGACACTTGACAAATATGAAAATTTTAATAGTTATCTTGTTAATTCAATACAAATATACTATGAATTAACACTAGAGGAAACTGGGGTCATTGACCTTATCTTAAACTGTACACCTAACAATGTGTTGCGATAATTTAAACTACAGTTTGTAAAGTAGGATATATATTTTATATAAAAAAGGAAATATATCACTGTTGTTCATTTAATGCCATGCACATGACATCGAAGAATTCTCTGAAGGTTCTCTGTAAAAAAATGGTACAAATGTGTCAACACCATGCAATAGTACTATGCTATATTTATCCCCTCTTTGTTACCCTCTTAGTTAAAAATGGGAATTTATAGGCCTCCCACTTCTGGCAGACAGAACTATATCAAAATGCCCCATGCAGAGCCAAATAACAAAACAATCATTTCCCAAATTCACTCAGATGGGAGAAGAACCCGTGCTTGGTGCAGTGACCTGAAAGGTTTCTCTTCAAACCAATGACTAGACAAGAAAATTGCTGTGCAAGTAATTGTGATACTCATTAAAAAGGGTATTTATTTTGTGAGATGGTCATTCACTATATGGCTCCAAAGTAAACACTTGTGTTATGGGTACCATACAACTGACAGGGAATTCCGAGTATTATTACAACTACGTAAAATGTTAGCCATGACCTAGGTACAAACAGTCATACTCATCACGCAAAAGCCACTGCTGGGATTCGAACCCAGGACCTTCGGTATAGTATAGTCACTATCAACATGCCAATAGGGTCATCAAAATAAAAACTCACGATTTCATGTTTGTATTTATACAGTATGTATCCTGTGATGTCGTAGATAAATGCAATTGATACCACATATAGAAATAGCGATATTAATTTCTCCTCCATATCAAAACAATCTGTTTTGAATATCCAGAATACCAGATACGTGCCGAGCCCTCCTCGGATTGTAAGGAACGATGTTAAGTACACCACCTCCACTAGAAGATATATTATGGTTTTGTCATATCCATCGTTCTTGAGAAACCTGGAAGCGAGGAATACATAGTCTGCAATATTAACTTGTTCACGTTTTACACTGTAGGGGCCGAACGCACCGAAATTAGCACAAACTGTTGTTTCAGTGCCGCCTATCAGATAAAAAACGTAACAGGGTGATGCGCTAATTGATCCCCATACTTTCCCACATCACTCATGTTACATCCACTATTCTTTTGGTTACCTTACCTATATGGTCGCTGAAAATTCAATTTAAAAATCATTCAATCGTCATACTAGTACCAGGGCCCCAAGTCTGCTAACACAATCGACTCATAATTGAACAGCAACGGCATAGTAACTGTCACTTATGACAGATATCCCATACAATATCTGTCAAAAGTGACAGTTACTATGCCGTTGCTGTTCGATTATAAATCGATTATGTTAGCAGAATGGGGCCTAGTGTCTCTGGCAAGCAAGTTTGGAATAGGTATCGTGAATCGTATTACGAAGGGAATTTTATAATAGAACTCATTATTACAGTAAGTTCAGGGTTCATGGCTTTCATGGAATACTTAAGTGAGTAATTATATTTCAAACGATTCGGTATAAAACTGTAGTTAGGTAAAGCACTTATAAATATTATTAAATCCATGTCTTGAGGGGTTGGAGGTAAATTGGAATATATAATTGGAATATATAATATAATTGGAATAGTACCCTCCATCGATTAAAAAAAAACATAAATTAATAAGAAATGCCGATGTAGGTAAATACTTACAACATATAGACAAATACGACTAGCGGTGTTATTTTAAAACGTCCAAGGCAAAACCTAATTAAGTTGAATGAAGTACACACCATCTTGTTTGTAGTAGAGGATTGGTAACTTCCATCATAGCCAATGTGCAGGCAAAGCTGCACCCTGTGCAATCCTTCTTCATGTACACTGTGATGGCGGCTAAGGCGGTCGCATGGTGGCACAGCATTATAATACTATTGGTCCAGTACATCAGGCACCAGAGCAGGTCGAAGGCGAAGTAGCCCCATGACCAAACCATCAGCGCATAGTGCGATGGCACTATTGGCACTAAAATCACGAAGTTATATAGGATGCTGCTTAAAAACGATTCAAGCGCCTAAGAAACCAAAGCTCAAGGGAACTAAAGTTCGACTTGAGATTCCCGGTTCACTTTCGCTACTTCTGGAGTCTCCTATCAGAGGTTTGGATTCATGACTTATCTCGAATTTCCAGTCTAGAAAAACTGTTGGAAAGATTTGTGGAAAAGTTGAAACAGGTATGGTGTTCGTCACACTATTACCACAAATCCTTCAGCCACGATATTATGCGACCAGACCATTATTGTATAATAATCCCTAAAGTCGAAATTCCTAGCGGAAAGCTTCGATTACTCAATACGATACTCGATTGGTATTTGTATATGTTAAAAACTTGGGCAGTATACTTACTCGATAACCGACATATATTAATATTTTGTACATCACACTGCGACAATCCGACCACGGAAGCAACACTCCCGTGCAGTAGCGTGATTACCCTTGACCACCATTCTGGGCTCCTATCCGGAGTCTTTGCAGCCACTCCCGTGTACAGCCCAGCCCAGAATATGAACGATAATAGCTTGAGGAGGGAGGCTGCGGATAGTTCTTTACTCAACTCCATTTAGATCGTGGGAATTTTAGGTTTTTGTTGCTATCCGTCTGCGCGCTAGAAACCATGGTTGCTGGGCATTTTTATACTGTTTAGCGGAGTTAATTGGGGATATGCGTTGAGAGAGGGATTCGGAGTGAATGTAAACTACGCGAAGCCTTGTGTTGTTGTGTATTGCTAGGCAAGCCGGCTTGGTTTGAAATTGTCAGTGTGACTATATTTCTGTATCAGGTTGGCCCATTGAGCTATGTTATTTTATTTAGTCATTAGGTTGGTCATGGTGTAAATTGTTATTATCCATTATGTTTTAATAGATTAGATGATTGAAATACATTTCTGTGAATAAAGCCGCTAAGAATTTTGTGGCTTCCTAAATTTGTTAGAATAACAAAATTCCACTCTAATTTGTGTAAAAGTTAATAGTATATAGAATAGGCAACAAAATAAGGTTACTTCATTCTTTCTTACCATGGAGGATACCTACTACACTCCTTATTATATACCTATTTATGACTTTCATCCGACAAATATGTTGAAAAAGTAAAATACCTACTATTTTGTGGGTGAGGCCATATTCATTTTTATTTTATCTCGTCACTTTTTATTTCGTAATGAAAGAAAACGATAATTTGTTGGTTAGTAAGTACCTAGTAGGTACATTATTTATTTACTAATAAAACTTTATAAATTATCAGCGATATAATAAAGATCGCTCCATTGGAGGATAACAATTTAACTTTAGATGCTCACTTATTATATACATTTTATACTATTTTGCTAGAAAAATACCTTTCGCAATATCAGTCATTGTTTTACTCAAATCCAATTTTACATTCGTTTTAAATAGGTATTTTACATAGCTAGTTGTAGAGTGAGAAACGTATAGCTAACGTAGTAATATAAGTACGTAAGGTGTCCACCGAAGTATACCTACCTTCATTTTAATAAAACTGAACGTTTTTGTTTTTTTTTTTTTGTTGACGGGGGGAAATCTTCGATAGATACCCGGCCTCTGTGTGGGAGAGGGCCGGGTTATGTGGGATTCTTACCCACTAAAACCCCCCCGGTGGCCGCCTTCGACACATGTTGGAGGGGCTCCGGGATCTCCAAACGGAACGCACCGGTGCCCCTCTTGTGCCTCGCCCCTTTATGGGGGCCCGTCTCGGGGGAGCAGATGTTAATAAAAAAAAAAAAAAAACTTAACTAGTTTGACGTACACATTCATATCAATGTTTATTAAGAGCACTAAGTAGATATAACTTAAGTATCTACTTAATAAACTTTAGACAGTGTCTTAAGTCACCAATTTATAATCTGCCATCATCCATACGTTATCGATACCGCAATTTGTCGACATACTTCTCGATAGCACGATACCTGGTCAGAGGCATCGCTTCCTTCAGCATTTGGCGGAACCGGATATCTTCGCCAAGAGCCAAGCATAACTGTCGCGCGTGGACGCGAACCTCAGCACTTGCGTCGCCGAGGAGCTCGCCGGCGGATCGCAGGAGAGCTATCCGAGCGTCATGTGGTAGATCGAGGGCCCGCGACGCCCCGCCTTGTTGGACCAGTTGGGCCAGCGCGTGCACCGCCGCGGCCCTCACCGGGCCAGCGCGATGCGATACACCACGTTTCACTAACGCCACAACAGCCCGTGAGGAACTTCCCGAGCACGCTATCCTAGCCAATGCTCCGGCCGCGTCGGCTCGTAGGAACCTGTTCACATCAGCACAACGCTCTAAGAGAGCTCCAGCTGATTCTTCTAGCTCAGGGTCGAGCGCACGGCCGCGGTGCTGGAACAACGCGCCTAGGGCACCGCAAGCTGCTCGCGCTACGCGAGAACGTAAACACCGCACATGAGCTGCGGTGCTTCTCGTCACAGCACGCCAGCTGGCAGCTGGTGCCCGTGCAGCTGGATCCATCGCGAGGCGTTCAGTCTCCAACAACCCACTGACGATCACCTCCCAGTCTTCGTGTCGGGGTGGTACGATGCATTCAGCGAGCGCTGCACGAACGTCTCGCTCGCACAGCTGCGACTTCTCATCGTAGACATCGCTGACCGGATCGGGTGACGGATTTCTGCTTCGTGCGGGCGTACCGGCAACGCTTTTAGGCGGAGTAGTCGACGCTCTCGTGCTTGTGGGAGTCCGAGATAGAGTCTGAGCGGCAATAGAATTCGGAGAGCCAACAGACGCGACCGGTGTTGCGACTCTTTCGATACAGGACGACTCGTTTCGGAACTTTATGCTTCCCGGTGACGCATTCGACTTTTCTGAGTAGTCATCTACTCGGATCGACGGGGAAAGGGGTGGGGGCGGCGGCTCTTCCTCGTCCTCCGCCGGGATGTCGACCACAGTCGTAGCCCCTATAACCACCTCTTCTGCCGACTTTACTGATGGTGGCTCCTTTTTGTTGCTCTGGCAATCCTCGCAGGAGGTGACCGCGCTCGAGTCCCTGCGAACAAAAGAGGAAATGTTGGTGCGTCACGGTGACAGTTATTTGTTTACATGCGGGGCGGGTTGCGCCGGAAGTTACCGCGTGTGCGGGGGCAGGTCGGCGACGAGGTCGAGCGCGAGGGCGGGCGGGGGTGCGGGGTGGACGGCGGGTGCGGGGCGCGAACAGCAGCACAGACACAGCATGGCGGGTGGCGGCCGCCGCGGCGCCTCCGCGACTGCCGCGCCACGCCGCTCGTAGGGCTAGTGCGACCCTCCCACGATCAATTGGCCCTATGTTGATGAACTCGTAACAGAACACTAGGTACCTGCATGTTATGCAGATTAGCCGACGTTCACGAAATGAGTAAAAAAGCCATTAGGCAAGTACCTACTTAGACGGGGGTGACTCGTTGTCGAATTGAGTTACTTCTTTCTTAACTAAGTACCTACTTACAAGTACCCACCTTTTGTAAAGTGGAGCAAGGGCTTCACTTTACAAAAGGTGGGTACTTTCGAGATTTCTAAGGAGAAATCTCATGTCTTAGTATTTTTAACGACAAGTTAGACATTACAGCGCAATGGTCAAGCAAATTTTCTTGAACGTTAATCGACGTTTAAGAACAATTATGGCGTATGCTGAACACGAAAGTGGGGCGATCCAACGATAAGTAAATGGGTCGTCTCGTCCGCTGTGAATGAAAGTGGGCCAATAACTTCAGTTTCGAAATGTAGGTTAGTTGTGGCACGCTAGGTATTAGGTACCTGCAATCAACATACATTACTCTTGCTATTACGTTCTTGACACACGTCTCTTTAATACCTAATGAAACGTCAATTTGATGCGTTCCCAAACAGCCGAATGAAATTTCGATCAGCAGCGTACTAAGCAAGGTTTTCAACCGTAACACCATTAATCGAAAACATAGACTTTTGAAGATTCGAACTAGTGTTGTGATAAAAAGGACTTTTCGCACTTCAACTCGAACTTATAGGATTACACAGCCGTTAGTGTGTGTATGTAGCATATCAATGAACTACTTAAACAAAATGTATTTGTCTTGTATCATTTCAAGGACCATCCTTTGTCATTTCTACGACTCCTTAACTGGATAAGGTGATTGCTTTTAAACCATGATATACCTACATAAGCTCTCAATTCGAATAACAGAAAAGTTACTCAGGCAAGTATGTACGTCTTCTATTATTATTTTGTGGTGTCGTAATATCCCGTTGCTACGCGACAGCCCTATTTACACCCCTATACTTTGAATCATCGTCTTGTTCTTAGTAAGTAATACCGCTGTGACTATAGGTACTTAAGTAGGTGCTACCACAAAATGTTTGACGGTAGACATTTTGTTGAAGGTCGTAAGATTGAATATGGTGTTGTAGGTAAACTTGATTCGTGGTAATCGATTTATTTGTCGGTACTAGGGTGAGTGACTCGAGCGGTTGATATTGCAAGTGGATAGAAGTACTCTGTGGATTAACATAGATAAAGATTGATCTTTAAGGCGCCTGATGAAGCTGTTAAATTCGAAATTGGAACACGTTAGCGATTGTTTATGGTTTGGGATTAAACAATATTTTTTTCTCGCTAATAATTTGTAATAACGTATTTTACTTGGAAGGTCAATAAAATTGATGTCGATTTCGTTCTATTTCAGTCCATGGAGTTATTGGTCGGGGCTGTATAGTTTGTGATTTATATTTTTCTTGAAGTCAGAAGCATTTTCATTATATCTAGACTACGTGTACAAGTACTACATAAATCCTTATAACAACTGGTCTATAAGGTTTGTTTTGCCAGGTGCGTGTCTCTCACGATATACACGATGGCGAAGGTCTAAACAAAAGACATAAATAACAATTAATAAATTATATTGAAAATCGACTATTATAACATCGCCCCTACACTATGGTATGGTTAAGTATAGTCCCAAACTAAGCACCTATTGTAGCATAGGTACCGCAATAATTAACAATGCGTATCGTACAATACACTGTAGGCGATTCTATTAGCTCCCCGACCAGAGCTTAGAGTATGAGTTTATTTCAGGATACCTACAATGATAGTGAAATAGAGTGAATGAGTGAAATAGAGTGAATGAGTGAAATAGAGTGAATGAGTGAAATAGAGTGAATGAGTGAAAGTGAACTTTCTTACCTATCACTCCAGGGAATCGGTGACAGACACTTCGGAACGTAGTCTCTCTCAAGCTGCGATATACCTGTAGAATGCATTATTATGATAGCGGCAGAACAGAACATATTTAACAGACCTAGCTATCATTATCGAGAGACAATGTTGTCACTACCATTATTTTTAAATCTGTGATGTGAGCAAAATGGCATACGAATGTGGACTGACGTAACATTAAGTGAAAAGATTTTGCTTAGGCCACGTGTTGCTGCAATACTTGCCTGGCAAGGGTGCAGAATCAGGCAGAGGTCTCAGTCTTCGTGGTGGAAGCGGTGCCACCGGTGGAGGAGTTGACCTCGCGCGCCGCCTTACGGGCACTGGCAGCTGAGAACTTCTAGTTGAAAAATAACATAAATATATATTTTTTTATCTGGAGATAATTTAAATATTACTGGCGATTTTTTTCAAAATGTTTGACATGATTGCCATATTTAAAAAAAAAAAATATATTTAATGGCATCTTACGCCGTAGAATACTAAGTGAAAACTTTTTGATAAGGAACCTACCTAGTTAGCTACATTACTGGCCATTGTATGCAGTTTTTTAACATGGTCGCCAGTTATTTAACGGAAAAGAAAAAAAATGATTTATGAATAAACTATTAACTTTTTCGATTTGCCCTGTAAACGATAATGTGTGTAATTATTTATGCATTACAGTCATATAGTTTCTTCCTTCTTCTTACTTATTTTTGGGTCAGGTTTTTTTAAGTATGTCGGTAGGTTAGGTACATAAATAATAATGAAGAATAACTTTCGAAAATTTCCTGGTCCTATCAGTAAAGTGTGGATTGATATGCTTCCATACTTTTTTTTTATCGAATTGACTTTGATTCGTGCATGCGTGACGTGAAGGAAGGCGCTAGGTGTTGTGGTTTGAGCGTAGGGCGCTCGATTCAATGTACCGGTGGTAGCGGATTCGAAATGATCTTTTCGCAAGAGTGTATTTTACAGAACCTACCTAACCCATAATACAAGTTTAGCTTAGTTTGCGACCATACAGTTGATGTTTTCGTCTGGCGATAGTTTTTGTTTATAATTATTCTACAATTTCCAGTCAAGATAAACTTGACGATGTGTCAAGGTAGAACCTCTTTTCATTGATGAATATAATACTTATAGAAAAAAATGTGTCCCTATGTAAAAGATACACTTATAATTAGATATAATTATAATTAAATATACTTATAATTATATAATCTCACCTGATAATATGGCTTGGTCTAATATTTTCTACGGGTCTGCTCAGTCTTTCTCTCAGCTGCAACAAAAAATCGTCAAAAATATTATTTACGAGATTTACAAATTACTGCTTTTTTAATCACCTTAATTTTTTTTTTAAACTTACCCACCGATATGATTCTCGAATGTTTGTCCTAACATTTAGTTCAAAGGCATATCAAAAGAGGTGCGAGGTTCTGAATAGGCCAGAGTAAGGTCGAAATCAGCTGAACTCACTTTGTTACAGAAGATGTCGGCTCTAGCTGTCCCTGCTAGTCTCCTCCTCACGGCAGACAGTACTGCTGCTGGGCCGGCCGCCCTGGCCAGGCATAGGGCGGCGCGGAGCTGGGCGCTTTGAACTACATCCATGTCCCCACTCACCTAGGAGATAAGGTCGAAATTGTTTCAATAGGTACCGATACCTAAAAATTGGCAAAGAGGGGTAACATGGCGTCGTGACTTTTTTTTAGGTATTCATGTAACGAAATTATTACAATAGAGGTATATAATGATATCGGCTCAATTGTATCTAGACCTACAAAGTTCCTAAAGGTTTTAGCACTGTTAGCAAATTATTTGCACACGCCTCGCGCGTAATCCCGCACAAACGATTCGACTCATTTATAGCTATGACTTACGCCAATCATACAAGGATCGAATATGAGGTCAACGATATGGTGAAGAGCGAGTCTTTGCAGTAACGCGTGCGGCAGGGCTGCTGGCAGGGGCTCCCTGGTCATCCTGGAGACGAGCGGGGGCAGCAGCTGCCGCGCACAGTCGTTGCTGGCGCTACGGACTAACGCACAAACTGCTCCTTCTGCTGGAGCTCTTGCTGCAACAACCTAATGAAGACAATTGAATAAGTACCTTTAACAATTACCCCTACTAATTAACCTTTATAGGTTGGGTAATTACGAAATATTAATTAAACAAATGGAGGAAGAGGAACCCAGCACTGACCCTCGGCTTGTATAATTTTCCAATTATAAACTAAACATGTTGATCGATAATTAATGAAGCCAACTGTTGGAATGGCTTTACTGCTGATTGTGGTAGCCATTATATAAACGTCACGATGACGTTAGTGGTCTGACAGATGGGACAGCCAGACACGGAGGAGGCAGGATAGCTTGGGTTATAAGACTTACTGATGTTCATCTCATATTAAAATACTCAAAATAAGAAGAGTTTCATTTTATTAACATGGTGGCAGCGGAAATTTAACACTATGACGGACGCTACATTAGCAACCATAGTTGCGCAACAAACCGCGCTTTTGAGGTCGATGCAGGAGCAGATCGTAAAGATCAGTCAACGAACGCAGCCTACATCCTCACAAAACATTAATGTCCCATGGCCCACGGCAATAAATACGAATATAGATCCGGAAGATGCTTTTAAATCATTTGCATCGGCATGGGAAAACTATTGCCGTGCAACACAAATGGATGGATGGGCAACCGATCAAGAGACACGGAAAGTCAGTATACTATTCAGCGCCATTGGCGAGGAAGCGTTAAAAAAATATGGCCAATTTGGTCTTACAGACACTGATAAAGAGTCTAAGACGTGTAAAGAAATATTGACTTTGATAAGCACTAAAATGGTTCCCAAGAAAAACATAATATATAACAGGTATGTGTTCCTTTGTCGAAACCAGTTAAAACATGAATCCTTCGATGTTTTTTATGCCGATTTATGCAGACTCATTGAAGAATGTAACTACAGCACATTTAAAGACGAAATGTTAAGAGACAAAATAGTTTTAGGTATTCAGGAGATGAATATAAAGAAAGAATTACTAAAAAAGGATGGCTTGACTTTGAAAGAAACGGTTAATCTGTGCCGTGCTGCAGAAGCCACGGATAAACATATGAAAGATTTGTCCATGTCAGCCACATCTGAAATAAATAAAATAGAAGAAAAAACAAAGCTTAAAAAGGGAAAATGCAAATTCTGTGGAAAAACCCACATATTCAAGAAAGAAGTATGTCCGGCCTGGGGTAAATTATGTGACTACTGTAAAGGAAAAAACCATCTGGAAATTGTTTGCAAGAAGAAAAAACAAGTGAAGGAGGTAAAGGACAACAAGAGAGAAGACCATAATAGCAGCCTCAACTCAGACACGGATTCTGAATTTGTAATCAACAAGATAATTAATGATAAAAATAAAAATTTGGCGGAGTGCACACTAGAGTACAAAGTGAATAAGGAATGGAAACCTACAGGATGTCTACTCGATACAGCAGCGGACGAGTGCCTGATTGGTCTTCAGAATGCTGAGAAGATGTTTGGTAATAAATATGTACAAGAAAAAATTCGACCATCAAAGAAAACTCTATTTGGTTTTGGTGGACATAATATTATTGTACATGGTGAATTGGACATTATCTTAAAAACTAACATATCTGGTCATAAATCTAAATATGTTATCACATTCCAAGTAGTTCACAACACTCACATTCCCCTTTTATCATGCAAAGCTTGTACACAAATGGGTCTCGTGAAATTCTGCAAGGAAGTACAATGTAATTACTCACAGGAGACACAAAATATATTAAATAAATATGATACAATATTTGAAGGCCGAGGCAGCTTTTCAGGTAAAATAGATCTGGAAATCGATGAGACAGTTCCACCAGTTATCCAAAAGGCTCGTCGTGTTCCTGTAGCTCTACGCCCCATGCTGAAAGAAGAATTAAAGAGGTTAGAAAAAGAAGGTATAATTATTAAAGAAGATAACCATACGGACTGGGTAAGCAATATCTTAATTATAAAAAAGAAAGATAATTTTAGAATATGTCTAGATCCTATTCCATTAAATAAAGCTATTAAAAGACCTAATCATCAATTTACTACAGTTGAGGAAATTTTGCCAGAACTAGGAAGGGCTAAAATTTTTTCTACATTTGATGTTAAAAAAGGCTTTTGGCACCTTAATCTCACTGATAAAAGCAGCAAACTCACGACGTTCTGGACACCTTTTGGTAAATACCGCTGGAGAGTACTACCTTTTGGCATTTCGTCAGCACCCGATTATTTTCAAATAAAAATGAGTGAAATGATTCAGGGGTTAAATGGGGTAGAAGCACTAGTGGATGATTTGCTGGTATATGGAGTTGGTGACACAATGTCAGAGGCAATTGTAGACCATAATAAAAATCTTGAAAATTTATTTGACAGACTAATAAAATACAACTGTAAATTAAATAAAACTAAAACCAAACTTCTACAAACCTCTGTAAAATATTATGGCCACATATTTACCAACAAAGGGCTGCACCCAGATCCATCTAAAATAGAATCAGTCTCAAAAATACCAGTCCCAAGGAACAAAAAAGAATTACAGAGATTTCTAGGTGTAGTAACATATCTTAGTAGATTCATTTCTAATTTAAGTGCAGAATCCACATATCTAAGACACCTCACACATGATAAAAGTGAATGGTTGTGGAGTGGAAGGGCACAAAAAGAATTTGATAAGCTGAAGTTGATCATCTGCAACATAAAAACATTAAAATATTACAACAAAAATGAACCACTAGTTGTTGAATGTGATTCCAGCGAAGGAGCTCTAGGTGTGGCACTGTTCCAGCAAAATCAACCAGTTGCGTATGCCTCAAGGTGCCTCACCCCGACTGAGAAGAAGTATGCTCAGATAGAAAAGGAGCTTTTGGCGGTAGTCTTCGCTTGCACGAGGTTTGATCAATTAATTATTGGTAATACAAAAACAATTATTAAGACAGATCATAAACCTTTACTTAATATTTTTAAAAAACCACTTCTGCATGCTCCAAAAAGACTCCAGTCCATGCTATTAATGTTACAAAGATACAGTCTAGAATTACAATTTGTGTCTGGAAGAGATAACATTATGGCAGACGCTCTATCCCGATTTTATTTAGAATGCAAAGACATTGACAAATCAAAAGACATGAAGATTTTTAAGATTATAGAAAAGGTGGATCCATTAATTAATTTACCAATATCTGATGAATGTATTAAAGAAATAGAAAATGCAACTTCAAAAAATCATAATTTTCTAACTCTAAAAAACTTTATTGAGCATGGCTGGCCAAAGTATATTAGAGATGTACCTGATGCACTCAAAACATATTATAACTTTAAAAGTGACTTAACAATTTATCAAGGTCTGATAATTAAAAATCAAGCTATTGTAATACCAGAAGAATTAAGAGCAGAAATTTTAAGAAAACTACATAAAGCACATTCAGGAATTGAAAATACTTTGAAACTAGCTAGAGATGCTATATTTTGGCCATCAATGTCAAACGATATCAAAGAAATGATTAAAACTTGTGCAACATGTATTAAATACCAACCAAGTCAACAGAAACTTACCATGCAAAGCCATAAAATACCTGAATATCCATTCCAAATAATATCTATGGATGTTTTCTTTTTTAATCATAATGGCAAACAAATAAAATATTTAATTACAGTTGACCACTACTCTGATTTCTTTGAGGTTGATAAACTTAAAGATTTGTCTGCCAAGCCAGTTATTGAAACCTGCAAGAAAAATTTTTCACGACACGGTATTCCAGAGATAGTCGTTACGGATGGTGGTACAAATTTTGTTAATCAAGAATTTACAGATTTTTCTAAGAAATGGAATTTTACACAATTAACATCATCTCCGCATCATCCCCAAGGGAATGGTAAAGCAGAAGCTACAGTAAAGATAGCTAAAAAATTGTTATTGAAAGCCACAGAAAGTAAAGAAGATTTCTGGTATAGTCTGCTTTGTCTAAGAAACACTCCTAATAAATTAAACTCCAGTCCCGTACAAAGATTATTTTCACGTAGAACAAGAGGTTTCCTACCAGCCATCCAAGAGCTTTTACAACCGAATGTGATTAAAAACGTTCCTGAAGAGATCAAACTTAAAAAGGAGATGGTGAAATACTCACATGATAAAAGAGCCAGAAAGGCAACTACATTAGAAATAGGACAGCCGGTGTCAGTTCAAATTCAACCATCTTCTAATAAGACCTGGACTCCTGGAGTAATTACAGATGTACTATCTGACCGTTCATACCTTGTTGATGTTAATGACACTACATATAGACGAGACCTTACACACATTCGTCCATTTTCACCAAATTTGAAAGACATACAAACACCCACTCACCCATTCACCACCGATATCAATCAAGAAAATGTAACTTTAAAAAATTCACTAAAAGATGATGAAAACAATGTGTCGATTCCTTGTTCATCATCAACTAATTTAGATTCTACATTACAGAATCCTGATACTCGGGTTGATTTACCTTCTAAACAAATACCAAAATCTCCTGTTGTTAAATTACCTAGCCCTGTCCCTAAAGACAGCAAACCTAGGAGAGAAACCAGAAAACCTTTGTATCTCAAAGATTATGATTGTTAATTCATTGTATTTATTTTAATTATGTGAAAAATATCGATTCCATTAATATAATGTACAAAGCATTAATATTATTAATTGTATGTTAAAATTGTATCCAATAAAACCAATAAGTTAATTTTCCATACATATGTTACTATTAGTTGTAGATCTATAATTTCTTATTACTATGTACCTAGCATGTAGACATATTGTTGAATTGATTTAGATTAAGACACTTATTTTTGTTAAAGACAGCATGTTGGAATGGCTTTACTGCTGATTGTGGTAGCCATTATATAAACGTCACGATGACGTTAGTGGTCTGACAGATGGGACAGCCAGACACGGAGGAGGCAGGATAGCTTGGGTTATAAGACTTACTGATGTTCATCTCATATTAAAATACTCAAAATAAGAAGAGTTTCATTTTATTAACACCAACAACACCGAACTCCTATAAAAAATCCTTAACATGTGTAGTCTTCGCGTAAATATGAGAAATCAATATACTGATGTCTTTTAAGAGAGTCATAAACATTTAACGAATCCATTCGTTATAAATTTTTTTCCGATTCGTTCATTCCGCCGTATGTTATTATTTATAAATAATTTCTTCTAATTGGACTGTTATGTTACTTGTATTAATTACGGCTTTGTGCCTATAACCTACATAGTTCAGCAAGGTCTAGGAGGGGCTGAGTCATTGATCCATTAAATATATTTATTACGCCGGTATATAAGATTATGTATGTAGAATTTTGGCGGGAAGTTCAACAGTGAAGTTATCAATTTTGTTTTATTGTCTGAAAATTTATTTTCTTTGATATATAATGTGTAATATTAGTGTGAAATTAACAATTGTGTGTTCATATAACAAACCTGCACGAGTAGTTTAGCTTTACTTGACTTTAGCTTGAATATGTTTACATATACCAACCAACAGAAACCATCTACGGTAAAATGTCTGTATAGGGGTGAGTGAGGGAGTAAGAATGCTCAGATGCGAATAAGAATACTCGTATAATTCAACGGTCAACGGGTAAATTTGCATACCTACCTAATACTAACTTAATTCTGCAAAATAATAATGTCTAGAAAGATAATTTTAAAAGTATACCTATAAGTTGCTGTGTATGGTTATTTCGTTAGCTCATGAGTGTTCTGCCCGAATGGTGGTTCAATGGTGGTCAAGAATTATTACCATTCAAGCATGATGGAGCTTTGGACAACGTTAATCGCGACAACGTAGTTTAGCTTGTATTGAACTCGTTAATTTTGAATGGTGAAATCGGCTCATTAAATAAATAAATACTAGGTATGAAAGGGGAGCTGTTATAATAGTGTCAAAGTAGGCACATACCTTGACGGTAATTATAGAACTTATTAACTACCTGCGTAATAATAGTAATAAAAAAAATACTATGAAATACCTAGAAAAAATTAAAAAAACCACCTAAATTTGTTAGGTATATGTACAATAGCGCTTGTGACCTCCCGTTCTAATTTGAATACTTCAAGTTACTTGCTTATCGATCAGCCCGTAGCCGTATACATGTGCCTAATGGATACGAACCGTGTCACTGAGGGCCCACATGTGCTGCACGAGTGACAACGCCGCAGGCTCCACCTTCCGCACGTTGCGTGGCTCCAGTAATGTGCTGTGGAGATGGTCGGCCGCCTTAACTGCCGCGATCCAGTTGTCCTACGATTTAGGCGGATTTCATTGGTTGCAAAAAATAGGCAGAGGAAATAGAAGCTTCGTAGTGAGAGTAATTTACTCTAAATAATAGCAGGTGTACCTCAGATAGTACCTATCCACCGCTACCCATCAAATAATGCTAGTCTTAAAAGCTGAAAAATTTAAGTACGAAAAAATTCAAACCGAAGTTGTTCCTTAAAATCATTCATCATCATCAATCATTTTTGTATCGATGCCAAATATACAAAATACTTACCGTATTATGCAGCTGATCGGCGACATACTGAGGAACTATATCCAATTCCTCCCAATCGTAATGAGATCGCAAGGGTGTAGGTGTCCTTGTAGTCAGTATATCCATCTCCTTGGGAGGAGACGTTGCCAAGAGACTCAACACGAACCTAAACACAAATGCTTAACTAAGCAATCAAATATTCCCTTCAAAACATCGTCTCTTTGCCGCTGTAGGGTATGGGTTAAAGTTTATAGCCACTTACCCATCACGTTCTAACTCTACGCGTGTTTGTTGCCGACGGGGGGAGACTGACGGACTCCGTTGCAGATTATGTAGAACCTCGACCTCTCTATGAGGTTCAACAGGACTATGAGACCTGCGCCCAGACTTCTCCGGGGACCGCACATCTGCCAGCGTTAACGCTAACCCGGAAATGTCTTTAGATTTATCATCCTGAACGTCATTCTTTAATCTAAAGTAATCGTACAACTCGCTCAACGACTTCGATTTGAGCTTTACTCCATTGTATTTTGCTATGTAGCTTTGTTTTGGTTTATTCTGTATTACTGGTAACGGTATTCCGCTCTTCCTCTGAGGTTTCATTTGATATTCTCTCTCTAATGCCTCACGTTTTATATCGTTCATCTTGCTCACGATATTTGAAGTAACGGGTGATAAATCTTCCTTAATAATATCCTGCTTTACTAAGTTCTTCTGAGCGTTCTCTTCTTCGCTCGTGATCAAGTTATCGCTGTCAGGTGTCCGAATTTTAACACTTTCACCACCGAAACGCACCTTTTTAACCACTACATCAGTTTCCTCTGATTCACCATCGCTGTACTTTAACATGTTGCGATCCGAGCTATCGTAGTCATCTTCACTGCCTGTGTTCTTATCAGATTCAGTCTCATTCTCTTCTAACACAGTCATCGTAATCGCAGTATCGGAATCGAATTTAATTTCTGTTTCAATTATCACTTTAGCGTAATTATTATTGTGAAAATGAAAGCGGCCAAAAGATTCCTCTGAAGATGTATCTGTTGATAATCGAATGGGACCAGTATGGGGACTATTGTAAAGGTGATTAATTTTCACTAACGGTTGGTTATTGATACGAAATGCAGTTTTTCTCGGTGCATAGTAAACGTCTAAAGCATCTTCGTCATATGTTTCGCATAAAAGACGAAATTTATCTTGAACCTTTGAGTCTAATTTGGAGAAGCAAATCATATAATCTCGAGGACAACAAACTCTTCTTAATTTAAATAGAGACCTTTGCGCCATATCCCTATGCACCGGATCGAAGAGCTTTTCTCCTAGAACCTGAATAATTGGAAATATGTCTAATGTTTGGTTTCTTCTTTTCAATATAGCCATTACGGCTGGAATGGATAATATCAGCCCGGTAACAACGTTCACTTTGGTATCAATACTTCCAGAATGCGGTCTTATGTTTTGATATGAGCATTTGTCCAGAATCGCTCGGGCGGCGCACTCGACGTCTTCGCAATGTGTACAAAACACTTTCAATGCATCCAGGGCCGCTTTTCTAACATTAGGAGAGTTATGACCCAGGTTGTCAACTACTTGATCGAACGGGAAAGCTAAGGCATTCCCAGAAAGAGGTAGAAGATCTGCCAGTACACGTAGCGCATGAAGACGCACTTCCCATTCTGGATGCGTCAGTCGGTCCCTTATAGCGACGTACAAATGTTCCACATCGAGGTCCGCAGGAAGAGCCCGGGCCCTGAGCACGCGGTCCCAGAGAGGCGCGAGTGGCGGCGGCGGTGCTTCGGGCAGTTGCATGGTGTTGGACTGACGACAGGGCGACTCGCGTGCCCGGCCGGGCCGCGTCGCGCCACTCAACTGGGTTAATGGTCGGACGGTAAGCCACGCCGCCGTCTCTGACCAATCGATGGAAACACATACATAGGTAACGCTTACCGCTTCACGTGAAACAAAACTTAACCAACGTACACGTATATATGTAGAGTGTGGACGTAGAACTTTGCTGATTAGCATAATAAGTATTTACTAATTAAAGAGATAAAAGTTTTATTTCTAGAAAGTTGTTGAGCAATAAATACAACGGATGTAGCTACCTATAGTACGCATCGCTTTACAATAGTTTCCTTAGTTAGTAAATTTTTATGTGTGACTTGTCGCGGAAAACTTCGAACCGCCTCGGAATCAAATGTATCAGAAAATAGATTATATTTTTAGTGAATTTTTCCCATGTTTTAATAGTTATTCTGCTATAGGTGCGGATACAAATTCAAAAAAACAAGGTTAATAAAAATCGGCCCACCCGTTCTTGAGTTATAAAAGGTGTAAATAAAGGTTAAATAAGTTAGAATAAGTAGCAAGGTACATACAGAACCAACTGGTGTGCTGTGAGCTGTCAGTACCTAGGTATCTAAGTTAATAATATATACCTACCTAAAGCATAGTAAAGTCTATACGTATTCTGTAGGCACTTATAAATGCTATAATAACTAGTACCACCTAGGTAGGTATAAAGGTAATCAGGTATTTAGGAACCTAATTCTGTTAATAACTGTTGTTCGAAATATAGCTTTTCTTTGATAAGAAGTAAGGTCATTTTGACATCAAGGCCAGACTTTCCTTTATGGGGTGTGCCACTGGAAGCAAGGGCAAAGAATTTAGAACATCGCGATAAATTATTAATTTTCGGGTTAATTAATAGTTTAGTTAGCCTGAGTTATAACAAAATGTTATTCGGCCATAAAGTTACAATTCTAAGGTTACCTACCTACTATTGATCTATAAAAGTTACCTTCTCACAATTACTAGGCAGCTCCTATCGTTGGTAAATAGTAATTATTATCCGGGTAGCTCCGCAATATATATCCATTGTGCAATAAGTTGTTTGTAGCTGTTTTCATTTTGTAAAGATACCCTATCCAAATTATAACTTAAACAAAAAACAAAACGTTTAAGCAGCGCAACAT
This sequence comes from Pheosia tremula, assembly GCA_905333125.1. Classification (NCBI taxonomy): domain Eukaryota; kingdom Metazoa; phylum Arthropoda; class Insecta; order Lepidoptera; family Notodontidae; genus Pheosia; species Pheosia tremula. The sequence continues at coordinate 2,222,658 of HG995404.1, read as the reverse complement.
CAAAACGTTAGCGAAGTTGTTTGACAGAAATGACAGACGCCCGCCATGTTTATATTGTTGAAATGTCACATTACTTTTTTAGTTTTACGGAATTTCTTGGGTCGTCGGAGTTGCGAGTGTTGTTTTTTTATGTAAACATTTATCGATGAAGACTATCAAAGTTAACAACGTGAATCCATCTTTATGGATGAAGTCTTATAAACATTACTGCGGTAATATGCGTCCCTGACGCGAGTTAATTCTGATCAAAGATAATGCCGACACGATGAAGCTTTTATCGCTGATATTTATGATTACGGCGGGTTTCGGCGTCCGTGTGATCCTCGCCCAAAGTGATAATTGTACTAGAACTAACAGTCGAGATGATTTAAAATTATGTGTTCGCAAGCTTTCGGAAACTTTGTCGAGCAAGTTTAGTGAAATAGTAGTAAAAGAGCTCGGTAGTGAGTACACTGCCCACTTTGAGATACGAAATGCGTACAAAGTGAGCCGTTACCAGATCTCCGACAGCGACGTGCTCGCCAGCATCGTCGACAAACTGAGCTACAAGTTCACTTCGGCTAAAAACATCCTCCGTGATATGAACAATGTCACATCTGACAACAGCACTCCGTCCTTCACGCATCCTTGTCCGTTCAATTCTATTCGTAAGTCTGTATTTATAAAGAGTTCCCATGTTTATGATAACATATCCCTGCTGGACCCCAAAGCAAAGATGTTGGGCAGATTCAAGGATTTGAAAGTGAAGAGACAGTACTTTCTCTCACATATGGATTATGCTACTGACAAGGATTGTGCCGCTATGCCTCACTCAAATTTACGATACTTGTATCATAGGGTGGTGCATCCTGAGCCTAAACTGGTTGTTTTCATTATTGACAATATCATGAATGAAGATTCATTACAGCATGCCCTGAATGTTGTTAAAGAGACAGTAAATGCTCTGCAGAGCATCGACTTGATATCAGTAAAGATGACAAATATGACACATTTCCTAAAATTTGAAGACACTTGCAGTGCCGATGGTTTGTCTGACATAGGCAATGCCACAGAAAACAACAAGTTGTTGTTACGAGAATATCTGTCTACTCTAGAGATAGCACTAACTAATGTATCTCCATCAACTATTAACAAAGAGCTGAAGAATTTACTGCAGCAAAGAAATTTGCCAAATAACAAGCTGTTTATCTTTTTGACGGACACAAAAGTTTTAAAAAATGAAACATGGCTCAAAATTTTCCCTTATCCATTAAGCAAAGATGAAAGTTTGAAATTCGCCATTGGATTAATTTATGAAAATCAAGCTGACAGAAATAGTTCCTTAGGTATATTGCATATTGACAAATGGCACATGCATACAAGTAACCACTCTGTGATGAGACTACATATAAATGACAGTGGAGTGCTTGGACAAGTAGCCTCAGCTTTCATTTCCCTATTACCAGGGAATTATGCAAACAAGAATATCAAAATTGAAGACCCTATGTGGGAAGCCACAGAAAGAGATTTCATTGTGTCATTAATTCTAGCTACTTCAAGTGGAGTATTGGGGATAGATCTTTACTGGTCTGATCTTGCTGAAGATATAGTGTATTTCAAAGGGACAAATAACCAAAGAAGAGCTTTCGTTATGGATTTCTCAGGTACAGTTTTGATGCACACATTTTTTCCAAGACCAGAATCTGCTTCTGATAAGATAAAATTTACAACACTAGAAAATGTCGAATCATACAAGTTTATCAGCATTGTTAAGGAAGAAATGTTAAGGAATTGCTCTGGAAACTTAACAATGTCAGATCAGAATTCAACAAAATCAATTGTTTACACATGGAAGTGGGTTGACAACTTGTATATTGTCTGTATAGTGTCTGAAATAACAAATCAGGCTAACTTTAATAAAACTAACATATTCTTTACTAGGAGCAACAAAGAAATATTGTTCCACAGACTAGATTTGTTTCCTCCAAAAAGTGGTACAATGTGTAGGCATTTTAAGCAAATTGCCACTATTGATCAGGGCACTGTGTACCTTAGTCCATCTAGTTTTCAATCGCCATTCACTTATCTTTATGATATGGGTGATGGCCAAGAAGCTGTGACATACATGCAGAATTATTTAGCTTATTTGAAAAGTGTTGCTCATGGTTTGCTCTCTAATCCGGGTCTCAAAAATGAGATCCAACAAGATGTTGGCTTTCTAAACTCAATCCTTTCATTTTATAAGCGGCAACATCTTCATGGACACTATTCTAAATACATAGTCAGAAGGTATGCGGTCACAGAAAGTGGTGTAATGGTAATGTTTCCTGGGACTGTTTTAGAATATGATTATCAACCATTAAGAAGACCATGGTATACCTATGCTTTAGAAAATCCAGATAGAATAATCTTGACTCCACCAAATTTAGATGTTGGAGGTGCTGGATATGTTGTTTCAATATCTTATGCTGTCAAAAGTTCTTTTTACCCGACAATGGTAGTTTCAATGGATGTCACTATGGGTTTTCTTTACAAACTTCTAATTGATACTTTACCCCTCTGTGCCATGTCATATGTAAAATGTTTTATTATGAATAATAGAGGCTACTTGATTTCACATCCTGGACTCATGGATCCAAATAGCTCTGGTCCAATTGAACAGCAACATATCACTCACAAAGAATCAATGATTGCTATTGATATGTTGAATCATAAGGGTTTTGTCACCAAAAGACTGTGTAATAATTTTTATGACAAGACTGTACAGCGTTTCTACGAATTTAATACTTCCTTGCCCAATGTGCTCTCTAATGTTGTTTCTGGGGACCACTGTGTTCATTATTACATAGCTGCTATACCCGGAACTAATGCCTTTATAGGTTTAGTAAACGCATCTTGCAGCGTCGGCGCTTTTTGTCCTTGCAGCATGGTTGACCGGCTGTGTCTCAACTGTAATAGAATGGAACAAACTGAATGCGAGTGCCCCTGCGAATGCAGCTCAGAGATTTATGAATGCCCCAATGCAAACATGTCACAGTTCACTCAAGATATCTCTCTTTGTGGCATGATGCTGGAAAACAATAATCACAAATCCCATTATTTCCATAATTTCGCGGAGAATTTAAAGTCTTGCTTCGATTTCCAGTGCGAAACTTATATGAGTCACTCGTCTTGTCTGGGGGTTTTAGGCTGCGAGTGGTGCCAGATTGATGCTGATGGAAGAACCCCGCTTTCCGGCCCGTTTTGCACATCACAGTCGACATGTTTTAATGGCGTTTTAGGGGCTGTTACTCCTTACGGCGAAGGCACATTCGGTCATATGAATCGAGATGCTTTTGGCAACTATTCGGCCATAGGTCCTATAGCAGGGTGTATAGTAACGGTTAGCTTAGTGGTCGCCGTCGCGATATATTGTTACCGGCAAAATGTGACCACTGCCAGCTGCCATAATTTATATGTAGATGGTCCGGCAGAAACTTGGCATGATGTAGATGTTCAAATGAGTCATTTGCAGTCGGATGATATGCATGATCTATCCGGACAGGATAAATTGCTGCCCGCCATGGAGATCGAAGCTCCCATATCACCGTACAGAGTTGTGACAGGGTATAGGAGGGCACATACCGCTGGTGGTTCAGATCAGGGGTATTCAACCATGACGCCTCACGAGGACTCTGAGGCGACTGGTTTCTCTGTCAATGAACCCATAGTATTGTCGGATGATACTAAATCTGACATTAGTTGTCCCCTCCCGGCAAAGATAAAACCTAGATTAAAAGCTTTCGATTTAAATGTGACCGTCTTACCGTGCGGTAAGAACAGTATTATAGCTCCCGTGACTGTTCATAGACATATGGAGGCATCGTAACATGCATGTCTGTAAATTAATCTACCTCTTCTGTACATAATAAACAGGTTATTTATCACGTGAAGTTTGATTTGTGATATTTTTTTAATGACGTTCTTAGTATGTACTTATTCGTTTTTAAGATTTTACTATTGTTTAACTTTGTGTACTTAAATCACATGTTCAATATCCCAACAATTCCTATTATTACTTATTTGGTGCTGTCAAATGTGTTGTATAAGATATTTTCTATGATACCAACACATTTTCTGCCTATGGATGTTCCATTTAATTTTATATTGTGGTATAAATATTTTATAATGTGCTACTTAATCTAATCTTTAACAAGATTATCTTATATTATGATTGCATGTAAATAACGGTTTTTTAAATAACTGATGTGGAATGAAGCATAGCCAGCAATAGATTAAATGAATAAAAAAACGCTAACAGGTTGTATCTCACAGGTCTAATAGTTGTAAATAGGGACATGTATTTTAATAATTTTATATGTTGTATTCAATGGTTGTATTTCATGTACTAGCTGGTAAGACTGTATGTTATGAATAAGATTAACGTGCCAGTGCCTCCTGTATTACTATAGATAAGAAAATTTATTTTTAAGACTGAACTTTATGTTGGCATTTACTTGGTGTAATAAAAATAATATTATTTTGTAACATTGGTCCGGTAATTATTTTTTTTGAGACCAATAATTGGGAAATTCTAATCGTCCTTTTGATAAAATATACTCATCAACATAACAAATATAAAAGAGTGTAAGTATTTCCACAATTAATAAAACCCATTTTTTACTTAATTCGCAATATTTATTGTCTATTTTATAATTGCTACTACTTAAAGTATAACTGGTGCAGTGGATCTTGACTTGATTTTTTTATCGACAAGTTTGTCATAACATTTGACTATTAGACTAAAACCTATTTTATTCACGTTTTAAAGACATTACAAGGAATCTGCATGTCGTAAGAGTCCAATAGTCTGGTGCGTTGGCACCTCTGCCTTCTCATAGGAAGTCTATTCATCCTCAAAGCGTATGTGGGTGTGCGTGGGCTGCGGCGAGGCGGGCGCCATGGCGGGCGGGGCGGGCGGCGCGCGCGCGTGCGCGAGGATGCGCGCGCGGCCGCGCACGCGCCGCTGCGCCAGCGCGCTGTCGGCGCGCCGCCACTGCTCCTGCTCCTCGCCGCCGGACAGGACCCGCGCGGGGTTACTCGAGTTAGTGCAGTACTGAAATGGTAATAAGTATGACTTCAAATAAAAACCCAGAAAACGTTGGCGTGACTGCCTTGATGCATTCGAAAAGAATTTGCCAGACATAGCCAATGATAGAAGCATGGCTATGGGGACGATATTGATTAAAAAGTGCACTTGGGTAGTAGTTTTTGTTTACATAATAATTAATTACCTCTTCGGCGGCTTTGGCTGTATCGAATCGAATAACCGCTTCACTCTGACCCTCTTTGACATCCACATGCATCGCATGAATATTGGTCCGTATCTGCAAATAATTAAAAAATATTACATCAATATCATAAAGTAATCGGAGCACCTTTATTTGGTACAAAATTAAATGGTATTTTTTGGAATCATAACATTACTATTCTATATATCTATGACATAGACCTACGTTCATGTAGGTGTACAATTCTTCCAAATGAAAAAGAATTGTTAGGTCATATTCTTGATTCTAATTGAAGGATCAATTAGTATGTAAATATTTTCTTCATACGAGGAGAGAAGTCTTGAGTGACTTCTCTCCTCATTCTGAGATTAGTTGGGAGTTGAACCATTTACAAAAAGAGCTTTAAGAAATCAAACACGATCAAAATAATTTTCAATTTATACAAACCGTTCTTTTGGTGAGTCTTATGTCTAAGCAAGGCTCTGGTAATTCCTCCTTAACAAAGACACCCGGTATTCTTTCTAGCGTGGTGATGGATTTGGAACTTTCCGTTTTTGATGATATATCTGCTATAAAACACAGACGTATAAGATTGAAATTCTTAAAGACAAGCGGGGATGATAATGGCTTATCAAAAATACATATTATATTTTGATAGCAACAATGCAAAGTAACAGTTAATCTTTACATCAAGTACATAAGTAACAACAGCCTTCCAAAAATCTGTGTCATTTTCTCTAATAATAGCAAAATAGATAGAGTAATATAATATCATACCTGGTTCCACCTCCACCGATGGTGCCGCTGGGGCTGGTATACTAGAATACTGATACCTCTTATTATGCAAATCGGCTTTCATCTCCTTCATGTACTTCCTCTGTAAGTTCAAGTATTTATTCCTAAGTGCCTTCCACTCTGGCTTGGAGAGCACCTGCAGCCCCCATAGGGCGCCCCGGGGGGCTTCGTTAGCTTTACTCCTTTCTTTGGCTGTCCTCTTCCTGGTTTTCTTTTTCTTCAGTGTACCATCATCATTGGCTTCATCTTGGCTGGTCATCTCATCTTTAGACTCAAGATCTGAAACTTTTGTTTCCTGTGAAATCAAGGATAAATTTTAATACAATTTGTTTACCTGACAAGTCACTATAATTGCTCAAATTGCTTACTTCAGTAGGTGTTGTCACACTAGTAATGGATTTATTTTCTTCCTGAAAATTAATAAAAAAAATTTGCTATTAAAATATAATACAGCACTGACAACAAATCACAATACATTTACAAGTAATTCAAATAATTTGTGTGAATCTGAAATTTAAAAGATTTTGTACAAAACCTATGTTTTCATAATAGGGGTACATTGAGAGGATAGCTTACACTAGGTGTTTCAACCCTCTTTTCATGATCAGGCTCACATTCCAATTTCAATTCCAAACTCTTCTGTAACTTCTTATCTTTCTTCTTTTTCTTCTTAGGTGGTTCATATTCTTCTTTACCCTCTTTGTTCTCTATTGCCTCTGTCTGTTCCTCAACTGAGAACATTTTGATGGAAGATAGTTCTTCTGGTGGCATACAGGTGGGCAGCTTGCAGCCCATCTTGGTGAATGTATTGATACATTTCTGTGCATCTTCCTCATTTGCAAACTCTATAAAGGCGAAACCCTGAAATAATGGAGTTTTACTAATATTGGAAATGGAACATAAGAGAAAATAACTAGCAAGGATGTTCAATTAGTAGCATAATTTTAGTCTTGACTCATTTATGAAACATATATATACAGCAGCTCCCAAAATTGAATTCTATTTAAGTATTTAGCAGGTCTTGCCACTAAATATTTTACTGAATTACTAAAAAATAATTGAATCTAGAGACTGGTTTAGGTCATGGATTTGTTAAGTAATAATCTTTACTAATATTATAAATGTGAAAGTTAGGATGGATGAATGGATGGATGTTTGTTACTCTTTCACGCCCGAACGGCAGAACGGATATGGATGAAATTTGGCACAGAGATAGATTATAGTCTGGAATAGCACATAGGCTACTTTTTATCCCGGTAAAATGGATGGTTCCCGTGGGATAGATGTTTTAATTTTTCATACTTTTTATCGCGGGTAACACCGCCGGGCGCAGCTAGTACTTTATATAGTATACAATATGTATTACTAACCTTGATTTTCTGTGAATTCTTGAACTTGGGCAGTGAAATGTAAGCCACATTGCCATAATCAGAGAACACACGTTCCAACCATTCCCGGCTTGCAGTCACAGGGATAGATTCCACATATACTGTTCTTGTATCGGCGTCGTAGGGCATCACTGGTGACTTTCGTTTCACCTGAAATAGGTTACCCAATGAAAACAAAAAAAAATTTTTACACAAGTTAGTGTTTAAATATGTGTAAAGTGCTCGAATACCTTAATCCTATCTTCAGATAGCTCTAGGAGTGTAGAATTCTTCATAGCTTTAGCTATATCAGTGACGTCCTGCGTTAATGAGCGAATTTTATTAAACTTTAGAAATAGATCAATGGACACGTAGGGATCGTTATGGACGAGATCTCCAAGAAACCGATCCTTGGATAAGTTTGCATCGCTAAAATAGAATTCCATTTGTTTCAATATGTTCTCATAAAGCTGTTTTTTTCGATGTCGTACACGTTTTTTGTTGGGGATGTTTACGAGTTTGGTGTCTTGATCTGCACCTTCAGCAGTTTCGGATTCAGACATTGCTAGTTTTTAGAATGTTTGATGTGAAAATAAACTAGATACAGATTCTCCTTTAGATATATATGCAATTGTAAATAAACAAAAAATAAAACCGCCAAAAATCGCAAAACAAACTAACACATCCAATGTCCATAGAATTTTTGGCTTTTTTTATACTCGATTGTTTCAGGGCTGCCATATATGATTTTCTATTTCTACCCAAATTTGAAATTATTTTTCTCCATAATGATACAATTTGCGTAAGTTTTACCCAATGGCTTAAAGTTAATAATATCGATTATTTAACCTAAGGGATAATTCGATATTATCAGCGTTTTGCCTTTTTGTATCGTCAAATTTCTGTTCTGATTCCCAAACCGAAACCGCAGAATAACACACAAAAAATGTGAACGTAACAAATATTTTATGTAGAATGAAACGACCAAGTTAACTGTTTTAAACGGGTGCGTTCGTTAAATGCACTCAAATGCATAAATGTAAATGAAATCAGTTACAGCCTACGATTACTATGGAACTAAAAAAAAACCTCCATGATTTTTTGAGTTTTCCAAATTTTTCTCCAAAATTTCTCCAAGAGCCACATCTTTACCCAGAATGGTGAAAAATGTACCCAATCTGGTAACCCTGAATTGATTTGTTGATATGACAGACAACATTGACAAGAGTTTTTTTCATTGGCAAAGGCAGTTGCCGGTACGATATCTATTACGATTATTACGAAAGATATAGATATTTGTAACACCTAGACAGGATTCTTGCGCTTGGAAATCGGCCCACGAAACGAGCTGCGCAGCGCACCTTCTACTCAGTCGCACGCATTAGTCCAGCTTTTTCGGCACGACGCAGCGCAACATATCTTGCTCTTGCTCTCATACTATCTCACTTACACTGCCAAATAGCGTCGACATCTCTAGACAGTAGACCATGAGCACTGACCTCTATGGTATACATCGCTGGACTAATGATAAGCCCGGTTATCGTGTGCCTATTTGATTTTCGCCATTTTGGCGCTGATAGCGGCAGTGAGGGGGAATGGAACTAATAATAGAGATGGGACAGTGATATGATACATCGATAAAAATGTTTATGCTTAAACCTACCCATGCAGTAAAATGAAAATAATTATGATCCATTCCTTTAACAATGGCTAATGTCCAAAATAGTCGAGTGGTTAATACTAAGATGAAGCAAATAATGATAATGATTAGCCGAATCCCTCATGGGTAGGGTAGGTAATCTTAGGATAAGCCGAAACCGGACTAAAGGGTGGTGTGTGACTAGCTAGATCCTAATTAAATAAGGATCGTTTTTTAATTAGAAATGAGGTAATGTAATGTTGTTTGGGAAGCAATGGAGTAGGTAAGGTATTAATAGAAAATAAAAATCATCAAAGTAGTACATAAGTTATGTTTAATAAAACATTCATCAGAGAAGTGTTTTGAACAGATGTAATCATATTTTTTCGGACGCCAACTAGGCTTTGCAATGTTTTTGAGCCATAATTCTAGTCTTCTATTGTCAGTCGGAAACCTGTGAATTAGTAAACATTGTTTTAAAATAATATGTATTTGATAATACAAATCTGTCTTCGGCGATTTTTACGTTCTTGAACGTTCTATCTATTTAAGATATTGATAGAAAAAATATCGATAAATTTTATCGACAAGGAACTTTTACAGCACTATTGAATTTTATTGTTTATAAAAAACCGATAATACAAAGACAAATGCGTTGTAATCACGTATTAATAAGATTAGTAACATATTTTTAAGTGCCTATAATATCAATAGAAGTTTTAATTTCTTGAATATTAGCCGTAAATTCACTTACTTGTGGAATGTAACCCCACTTCCCTTCTGGTAAAGAGTTTTGCATAACACGCACTCTTTCATGGTTTCCCTATTAGCTAACACCACTTATTTATGTATTAACTATATTAATACGACACAACAAACAAGTTTAATCGCGTTAAACCTTCAAAATCACTTTATAAACACGGAGACAATGTAAACAAAACAACGGCCATTTGCATTTTACGTCAGATTTAGTTCCTTTCCCCCACGATGGGGGCGCTTCAAATAGGCATAATAGATAGCTGTCATTTTAAAGGGTATCATTAGTCTAGCGTACTTGTATCATGGACGTCAGTGACCGTGAGGCATACCATAGAGCTCCATAGATAATCTGTGGTTAAACCGTTTGGCGTTTGTGAGGTTTTCATTTGACAATTATGATATTGACATTCGTCCGTCATAGAGTTCTAGTTCTACCGTCTTACCTCGTATGCACGATACGACGTCTCTCGTTCGTTCGTAGATTTTGGTGGTCTCGTCGGGCGATAGTATGTGGGAGAAATTATTGTTGTAGTAATTTGGCAGGTATTAATTTATCGTGGATGTTTGAATAAGTTATTCGTTATTGATATCACTTTGTAGCTTATTTTTCATTCTCACAACGAACGTCTGTGGAGTGCCATTGAAATATATCTCGGATAGATCTGTGCACAGAAAAGATGACGGTTATGATCTACAATAGTGCTATTATTTCCGCATAATAAATTGTGTTTACTATTCACAATGACTACGAGATCCGCCAAAGTGACTTTGAAGCCTATTGAGGTTCCGAAGGCTTTACAGGAAGGAGAGAAGTTCATCAAGTGGGATGAGGTATTTCATTATTATTGCTTTATTCCTCTTGAAATCTTATTTTCTGTCATAAAACTAGTTTCTTATAATACCTGTTTTTGAATGTGGCATTTCTGTGACCTAGTATTCATTCTTATTAGAATCTCTTTGGAGATTGGTTTAAATCTTTACTTACCTTCAGCTATCTATCCAATAGCTGGCCCACATTACCTTCCATAGGTCACTCTTTGATGCTTAGGGTCTACTATAGATACCACATAAAATAAATCATTTTTTTACTCTATTTACTTGTCTTTATATTTATTTATAGTCACTTTTATTTATAGATAAAAACCTAGCAATTATTATATTTTTTAGAGTAAAATGTTGTATGGAATTGGAAGATGTTCAATATATTGATGGGGTATATATTATATTATTTATAATCAGCCTATAAGTAATATTGATAAGTTATTTATGTAAAAATGTAAAATTTTGTTACATTGTTTGTTTACTATTTTATGCCTAATATTTTTTTTGTTTAGTGTATAATATGAGAAAAATTTTACATACAACATTCAGGTAGGTATATTTTGAATGGTGTTCTAGTGAGGACAAATTATTTGTATATAAACCCAGTGATAAGTGAGGCCATTCCTAACAAAAAAAAGTATTGCCTTTTTATTATAGTATTTTGTAAACAACAATTTAGGTTCTTATTGTGTGTGACATAGGAATCAAAAGGTGATAAATTTTGTTTTCACCAGGACTCTGGTACTGGTCTCCCAGTCACACTGCGGGTGGACCCCAAGGGGTACTTTCTGTACTGGACAGACCAGAACATGGAGGTGGAGATGCTGGACATGGCCACAATAAGAGACGTCAGGACCGGGGGCCATGCTAAAGTACCTAAAGTAAGTACTCTGTAGATTCATCTCATGTTATGTAGTAAATAAAAAAAATAACCATTAAGCATCCATTAAATTTACACCCATTTCTACACACTATTATAGCAAGCATTCTGATGAGTGTGAGATGTTTATTTAAATTTTTTTATGTCATTGAATGCAAATCATTATCTTAAAGATAACAGTTCAGGGGTGGCCATGTAGACCATCAACCATCAAACCATTTGTCACTCCTTGAAGGTTTAATTTTAAAACTCTTTTTATAGCAAGCACATTGAAGCTAACAATTGGAACAGCTTGGGACTCTAGAACCATAAATACACAGGTGTTTTCACAATTATGTCAGGGGTTCCTAAAATTCTTTCAAACCTATTGTCCTCATCTTATACTTAACTGAACTACTCGGAAAAATACTATGCTTCGTAGTCTTCCACCAAGAATATGTACTCAACATCCCTGACCTGACCTGACCTGTATTTAAATTAACACATAGGTATTTTTTCTTTCATTTGAAAATGTGATTTGACTACCTATATTTTTTATTGCCTTCAAGTATCATGATTACTAGTGGCGCAACAATGTTTGAAATAACTACCTATTAAATTGTCAAAAATACAGACATTTGAAATTTCTGATTGTATACAAGTGCTACAATACAATCCAGGCATGAGACGTCACCCAACCCAAAGGCTTGTCTACACAATGTCAGTTACACAAGTACAAATATTTTGTTTGAACGGCATAGGTGCAGGGTTGTCGTAAGCCAACAGTTCCACAGCTAAGTAATGCCGAGCAAAAATGGCCTTAGGTTGGGCACAAAGTAAAGACCCCGTTTGTATATTCAAACACTAGCTGCGCCCTGCGGTGTTACCCGTGATTAAAAAGTATGTCCTTTATGCCACAGGAACCATACATTTTACCGGGATAAAAAGTAGCCTATGTCCTATTCCAGACTATAATCTATCTCTGTGCCAAATTTCATCCAGATCCGTTCAGCGGTTCTGGCGTGATTGAGTAACAAACATCCATCCATCCAAACTTTGACATTTATTATATTGGTGGGATTATCTTTAATGCTAAAATCAGGAATACCATCTATCTATTGAAATAACTTAATATACGGGTCCTATAGCAGCCTGTCGATGTAGAATATTTTCGAGGAGGTTATTCATTAAGACGTTTCATGTTATGGAACCATAAATTGTCAATATCGTGTTAGTATAGTGCGGCCGACGAGCCCCGCAACGCTTTGACGGGATATAAAATTATAGGGCGCGGTGGCTTGTAATTTCACGACCACTAATGTCGCTCGCTCGGCGGCTGTTTCTACTACATCGAAATTACCGCCCGGTGTTGTGAATGTCGGTTGCCTTACAAAATACACACACACACACATTCACAAATGTTTTATCGAGATTAAAGTTGTTACAGGTCAAAATATCTATACAAATAAATAAAATTAGAGTGTCTGTTTGTAATATTAAAATAACCGTTTTTTACATACATATACCAAAACATTTTTTTTTGTGTCTGTCTTTTTGTTTCGGCTAATTTCTGAAATGCTGGACCGATTTTGGCGGGACTTTCAATGGCGAGCTGATGTAACAAGGAGTGACTTAGGCTACTTTTATTTTAGAACTTTTTTGCTAAATACCACCCGGACGAATGCGGGTAACAGCTAGTCTATAATATAACTAAATAAACGCCTGGAGACACTCAGACATTTTTTCATGGCATCTCCAGGTTTAGTATTCACAGTCCATACTCAAGGCCTAATGTAGGTTGATGCGATATTCGCCTGCCCTGTTTGGCTAATGTTATTCATTATTAAGAATTAAACTCAGAAGTGCAAGCAGGAATCGACCCCCGCAACAACTAACTTGTTTATTATTGTTAGGATTTTCCAAAACTTCATTATGCCAAGTATTCAGACCACAAGATCTTTATTTACAAACCACTACTACTCCTTCGTCCTCATCCGTCAATCAATTTCCATCCTCTACTTTCATTACCTCTTTAGATCACTTGAGCTTATCCCAACGTCTAATTTGAAAGGTAATGGATGGATTCGGTATACATAATGCGAAGTGGACTGATGTCGTTGTGTGGGTTTCGGAATGAAGTTCTATTAATATCGTAAAAAGTAAATTATTTTAACATTTAGTAGACCATTATAAAGTTTACGTCCGTATAAAAAAGTTCCTATATAAAATTTACGGAACACATTGGAAACAGCTTGCTTATCACGTAATTAATATTATAGCAGCAATTATTTTTAGTATCGCGTTTGGTTGTAGAGTAATAACAAAACCTCATGAGGTTTTTTAGTATTATTCAAGTTTTATTAATGGAATTTAACATGAACTTCATTAGCATACTTATGTAGGAACGAATAAAAAAGTCAAGTTTTACATTTATACATTTTACTTACAAACATTTTATCAACGTTTTTCTAGAAAGATGACGTCTTTCCTTGATCCTCCTTCTGATTATTTACCTATAATAGGTCAGAGATTATAGACTAAAGCTTTGTTGTTATGCCGTTGAAGGCAAACAGGTTTAACAATATACAACTACTTATTTTAATTTATATGGCTATACTATTTCAAAGCCTACTTGGTCTATGATATTTTTAAATAAAATTCGCGGCATATAGCGTGTGGATGTTACCTGTGGCAACGGTCTATTAATGCGATGTAGAGTCAACAGTGCTGAGTGCTGACTGCTGACGTCAAAGGGCGCTATGTCTTTGATCAGTAAAAAAATCGAAGGGCAATGCTAATAATCTACCTACTAGATGATTGGTTACATGCACAGATATATAAGAGGAGATATGTTATGAAAGCGGTGGGCTTGCGCTCACATTTAGCCAAAATTACGCTAACATAGAGTTTTCGCCGTCAGTCGACTGCAACTGCACGTCGGTATCGGAGCTCTAACTTTTTTTTTAAATGCCGTGTTATTCCGTGGTTGTGTGCAAAAATACTAGCAGCAAAGTGAACTACGCGAAAGATGGAATCTCATTTCACCAGCCAGTATTAAGTATTTTATTTATTCGTCTTTAAAATCATTAAAAACAACAAATCAAAAAAATATTTAATGCCTTTATTATGTTATTTTAGGTTTCATGTAGCACAACGACTTTTTTATTTTTGTACAAATTACATGGCTCTTTAAGTACCACCTATGTTCGCTACTGAGTGAATGTACGAGGCAATATATAGATCGTCTAACGATACTTTGAATAAACTGGTGCGTCGCGTGGTACGGCCGCTGCATACGGCGACGACGCAGCACGCACCGAGGAGACTTCGTATTGGTTGGTTTTAGCGAGTGGTTGAGAACAAAACGGAGACAGCGAGTTCCCATACATTTTGAACCGCACGGCATATCTCTCGTGATCTGTGGTTACATGCTACTAATACTCTTTTCTGAGAAATACTATCATGTGCTAGAGAATCATCTGTTTGCTTGTAGCTACAATGTATTGCATTCGCTCCAGGTGGACATATGGCAATGTCGCGATGAGAAGCATATTTTACAAGGGCATACATTAGCCACTTTAATGTAACAGCTTTCGAACATACGAACCTAACCAGCATAATTACAGTTTATGCAGATGGATAACTATTACTCATAGTAATCATTATCCATCTGCATAAACTGTTATTATGCCCGTAGACTAGACAAAATACCCGTGCTAAAGTATAATATTAGCGTATCGTAAAATATTCTATTTTAAATCGGCTCGGTATTTTACTGCATAATGTATAAACTATTAAGATTACAATGTTTGTATTATTAAAGTGTGATAAAAAAGATCCGTGCAGTGAGCGTAAATTACTGTTTCTCTCGCGTTGTCGATTTGTATGCTTAGATAAGAGTCCGTTTTTAATTTATGCGGCTGAAATGTAAAGAGCTAGGTGTTCAAACAACGTCTGCCCACACTTGCGGACGGACGACGGGTGCGTGAGATGATTTTATCCTCGTCTGTGAACAAACGTGTCACCCTTACCGGAGATATTTTAAGATGACTGCATTGAAATGAATGTGCCGGCATGGGCTCATGAATCATAGATGTAATTCAATTTCTGAAACGGTTTCGGTCCCGAATCATGTACATACATTGTAGAACTCTCGGAATCGCATTGTGAATCAAGCGGAGACTCGTTCCCAGTTCGTATGCGTTATTTCATGTAATTCTCAGTTTTTCGCTTGTTTAATCTCTGCAGCTTTTGAATTAGATCCTCACTATTATAATATGGAAATTGATCTTTGTTTAATCCTGGCTTGTACCTGGCTTTAGTTTCCGCCTGGTGTGGCTCACGCACGAGCTAATCCCAATCCGCACGTACAATGTATCCATCACTATACATCAGCAGTTAGTGCAAACGAGATATATCGATAGTCTGTTTCGCTAAAAAAGAAATGTTTAAAACAGTTCTCAGGTATTTTAAAACTCAACCAGAAGTGTATATCAATTTATTTCTATCATTCTAAATAGCTACCAAGGTGCATTTCTCCTAGATGGCCGTTCGTGAACCGTGGAGAAAAGGCGTTGGGTTAGTCTTTAAATTATATAAATGAATGTTTAGTTACCGGCCGCGACTCCCACCGATTGCTATAATGTGCACATAGCGGCGGCTGTAGCGCTAAAATTACCCGTCTCACCGATCTTTATCGATTCCGTGTCATGCACTAATTTTAGAAAAAAATCTAGTATACTATAAATTATATCTTCGACACCACGGAAACTGGGGCCCAAGTCTGCTAATAACTATATAATACTCATATACAATATCTGTCAAAAGTGACAGGTACTATGCGGTTGCTGTTCGATTATGAATCGATTGTGTTAGCAGACTTGGGGCCCTGTGCGGCTGCTCTATACTTTATAGGTGCATTACCTATTTGTCAAATTAGTTTTTTTATTTGTATATAATGAATCCGCGAACCGCGTTCATCTTTTATCCAATGCGAAGTATTTAATGTAGATATATTTTCAGACCCGTCTATAAATGTTCCCTCGGCTTCCTGGAAATGTGAATATTTCAATAATGCTAATTGCGGGCGCATCTACTCATAGCTCACGTTTCTAGTTTCATTTGTTTTCGAATCGGCTCTCTTGATTGGCGTATAAATAACACGCCGAAGAATGCTGTTTGTGCTTGTCCAAATATTAACGAATAACATTTGTTTCGGTTTTTTTTTCAGTTATTTATGTTGCTCTAAAATTGTTCACACTATGCGCTATAGGTAGGTATGTGAGCTACTTTTGACAAATGGCAACATGTCGTGTAGATTTCGTGCAGCGAACACTGGTGGAATTTTAGCTTTGAGTGTAGGCGGCGGTGTTTATTCATCGGTGGGTTTATTTATTACATAATGGTTAATAACGTAATGTGTTCGACGCGTTCAATATTAGTGCGACATAGTTGTTGCGGTTTATTGCGCGGTTATGAGCTTCCGTTGTTACCACGCCGGCTGTAAACCGTGAGACATCCCAGATCGCTAGTTATATGCGCGCACATTAACCAACTTCCTTTATACTTGGTTAACGTCAAAAAAAAAAACAGACCACCTATATCGTCGCCACGAAATAACTCGGCATTGGCATTCGGTTTTCATTATACAAGGTGTAATAAAAATAGTGTGAAATATTATATAGGTATAGTATATATAGGTAATAACGATCACGTTTATGTATAAAAAAAAATACAACCGAATTGAGAACCTCCTCCTTTTTTTGAAGTCGGTTAAAAATACCTATAGATGGATAGCGAGCCAGAACAGTTTCAATGTGCACTTGTACTCGTAGTGTTACATATTTTTAAAATTCAAATAATTCTTTATTTTTTTCAAAAATGTGACCATTATAGCCTATATACTATCTACCTTTATATACTATTATTGTCACACCTTGTAGAAAAACAAGCAGAGACTGAGACAACAAATAACAATGGGAAGCGATCTATACAAGTCGCTTTGCACTTTTTAGCTGCTATTGATTTTCACGGAGTTGCCCCAGCTTGTCTCAGAAGTTCAGATGTTACGGTAACGATGTTATATCAGTGTACTTAAATTGCACTGGGCTTGTTATCTTATACTCGATGTTATAAAATTTAGATATACCTACTTACCTGATTGTATCTTCTGACCTATTTCGCCCGGACAGCGCTCCGCCATTAGTGTCGTTTTAATTGACGGCCAAAGCACGCCCCGATGAGACCCCAAGCCATCAATACAGTCATCCGATAAAGCGCTCAAAGATATGCTCTCGCCTGTGCGCACTTTCTAATTTTAATTATTTTCAAATCTAAACAATTATCGTAAACTGAATAATATTTTTAAGAGTTTTAGATTTCAACTATAATTTTTACCTTTGATGTTGTGTGCCTTTGTACTGCTCCTACATTTTAAAACGAAATTTTGATATAATACTCGTCTTCAAGTTCATTGTTTGTAATCTTATTCAGATCGGTTGGCTCGAGTTTTCCGTTTAACCTTTTGTCGTGTAACTGGTTGTTGTGGAGTTTTGTCAGATTTTAATTAAAGTTCAATGTTCGAACTTAGGAGTAATCTGAAGGTACTTTAACATATTGATAATCTACTTTATCTTAATAATGGAAGCGACGAGAAAAAACATTCAACTGCATTGAAATCAGTCGACGCGTTTAGATGCTACGATGCCACGGACAGACAAACACACAGACAGACGACAGTCATAGGCCTCAAACTTATAACAGCGCAAGGCGTGCGTCGGGAGTTAAAAATAAAATTCAATGAATGAGCCGTTTCACCGGACTTATAGTTATTGTTTTTGGTAGGTTAAATTGGACTTAAGTACCTCGTAAGTCATAGGTTTTAATTCGACTGCGTAAGTCTCTATAACAAATTGTATCTTAACATGTGCGTGATTCAATGGATAAGCCCGTCTTAACCCCAATTTGTCGGTATGTTCCTACGATTCATGGATGGCGGGTCAGATCAGTTGCGCTGCATGTGCCTAGTGAATGTAGCGTCTCGATCTACTGCCGCCTTCTTACCAGTTCACACTCACACAATATGTCAATTCGAGAGTGAACAGGTACCTTCTAGGCAAGTATGCTCCATGGTAGATCTCATCGTCACTTACCATCAAGTGAGATCGAGATCAAATACTTGCCTATAATGTAATAAAAAAAAAAAGATTGTCCCATATATTCCACAGTAGTTCACGTTCCACGATAGTCCCAAGTTCCACAGTAGGTATATAAATGATATCGTTATGATTGGCTCGGATCACCGAAGGTCGGAATCGGCAATGATGTGGCGTCAGTGAAAACATCTGTACTAAAAAGGCTTTGTTTTGTGGTTCATTAACGTTTAGTTCTAATTGATTGATCATACTCAATTTATATAAGGCGCTAATTTAGTCCCGTAGCCAGTAGACTATGTTTAATTTGTTGCAACACAAAATTTGGATATATTGGGAGACACGATAAAACATTTAAATCTATAAAATAAAGTTGGTTAACCCACTTCAGGCAGAATAGTATCGGTATTAAATTATTCATTGAAAAAGCTTTTCAGAATTGGCCTCTAAACGAAATAGTAGGCCGTGAAGCTGTATTCTTAAAGTCAATAGTATGTTGTACGTCTTAAAAATTGTGTTTTCGAATGAGATGCCAATTTTATTTTGTTTTCAGGACCCGAAAATCAGAAACGTAGTTCTGATCGGCTCACAAGGGTCTTTGGAAGAGAAAACCGTCACCGTGTGCCACGGGGCGGACTTCGTGAACGTGACTTTCATTAATTTCTGCTGCACGAGGAAGGAGATAGCTCAGGTAAGCCCGGCTGCGGCAAATGGAACTCGCGGCTAAGTGAGTCAACCCTAATCATTTGATTGCTTTATCTGCACTTCAATTGGGTCACCGATTTAATTATGCTATTGTGTCCATCGACGTGATTATCGTTTTTAAATAGAATCAGTTGCTTGCAGTTTAGTTTGTATTTTTGTTGTTGTGATTCTTCTTTTTTTATATGTTGGCATTATTTGGCTACAAAATATTATTGAAATATATTATCAGGTTATTTTTAATTAAATAAGTAAATCTTAATCTTATTCTTAACATTAGCTATAAATTCCTTATATTTAACCATATTGTTCGATAAGTATTGTAGACGATATCATCTGCCAAATATAACTATATCGACAACATCAATTTTAAATTTTAAAATGTCAAGAAACATGTGAATACTTTGGCAAAATGTCAATAATGTTTTTGTCTAATATCATAAAATGTTTAGAAATACAAGCCCTCGCTACCTACTTCATTCTCCTTCGTTTCGTGACAGGGGATGATTAAATTTAAACCTTACTTAATAGATATTTGGTTTAAGTTAACAAACATACTAAGATGACAGAAACGTCGTTTCTAGTCCAGACACGGCGAGATGGAAAGTCGTGATCAGAGCTGTATTAGCACATCACCGGACAACGACGTCTGAATGACAAATAGCACCGCACTACACATATATACTGCACGGCACTGTTATTTAAAATATACTGTTATACATAAATATAGCCAAACGAACACACCAAATGTATTGTCCCAAACTTAACAACGCTTGTATAATCGGTACCTCATAATAAACTGGGGGCTATTCCTGTATACTAATATAATTACTTGTATAGATATTCATCATCCTTTAATCGGGTACAAATATTCGTACTCATCACACAATGTTTGCCCCTAACGTGATCTGAACCCGGGCCACTCGGTACAAAATGCAGTGTCACTACCAACTATCAGGAAGGCCAAATATGTAGTTCACCACTACGCCAGAAGTCATATCCATGGATGGGCGTATCATTTCTCGTGTATACGGCCCTCCAATGATACGTAAAAAAATACTTCTTTAATTAAAATTTTAACACTGACTAACTGGCCGATTCTGACTGACAACGCACAGTCTAAACTTAACTCTGACTAACTAACTGACTCTGACTGACATCGCACAGTCTGAACTTAACTGTGACAATGGCCGACTCTGACTGACAACGTTCAGTCTAAACTTAACTCTAACAGGCTGACTCTGACTGACAACGCTCAGTCTAAACTTAACTCTAACAGGCTGACTTAGATTGACCTAGATATTTTAAATTTCGCAGATATATTCCTGGACTACCTACCATAGAGGTCCTAAGGAGGATATTGGATTTAGCAAGTTCGATTCTTAAGGGGTTCAAATAGGGCATCAAAGATAATAAGAAGTTTTTTTAATCGGTCGTACAACAATTAAAAATGATTATTCTACATCTGTGCAACTGATTCGAATATCGATCCCTTCGGCGGTGACAGTCGTCTCGTTATAAATCCATGACGTTGGCGTTTCTGGGTTAGATTAAAATATTTCCCTGTCGTATTGTGTAGCTCTACCAAGCTTTTTGCAATGTTTACTGATGTACGCCCGCGATTGCTATACTAGTTTTCACTAGTTCAATGGATTGAATCCATTTTCATTACTAAAGGAAAGTTATGTGTTGCGGGTAGTGTTTATAGCCTAACACTTACCAATTTAATGGTATCATGTTTTTTTGTACCCAATAAGGTTTCTATTTCAAGGTCTATCTTTATCACCCTTCCGTATGTCATTGGTTGGTTATTTTCTCTTTTTTTAGAACGAAGTTGGAATTCGGTATTTATCTGTTGTGTGTTATCTGACGTAACATCGGTAGCGATAGACAACACTAGTATACTGATTTTGAAGCGCATTTTTGTTTGAAAGCGAAAACTATAAAACACATTATATGAGATGAAGTTGGAAAGTCGCTGCGATATAAACATGAATGATAGATTTTAGAAATGTTATTACTGTGGATCTTTATTTGATCTCGATCTCACCTGATGGTAAGTGACGATGAGATCTACGATGGAGCATACTTGCCTAGGTAGGAAGGCGGCAGTAGATCGAGACGCTACATTCACTAGGCACATGCAGCGCAACTGATCTGACCCGCCATCCATGAATGGCAACACCGAACATCATGCCGGAACACGGCTAGGCCGCTTGGCGACATGGCTTTGTTCAGTGGGTGGTGACTAGCCACGGCCGAAGCCTACCACCAGTAGAGTTGTCACCTAGTTGGCACCACCCAGGGTCACGTGTAGGGTATCTCGAGGGTACTTAATTCTCCTACGGACGAAGGTGACTCGACCCCAAAAATGTTTCAAGTGTAAACGTTTCATAAGTAAAGCTTATGGCCTGGTTTTCACCAACGCAGAGAGGAGTGGAGGTGTGTGGGATAGACCAATGAGATGGTTTAAAAACTCCGCTCGGTCAGTACCAGGAAAGGATTTCAATCAATCTAATTGGTCTATTCCGTACATCTGCGCTCCTCTCCGCTTTGGTAGGAAGCGGGCCTAAAGTCGTCGACCAGCTAGAATACGATGCGATGCGATGAGCAGGCATTGAAGAACAATCGAAAATTCCTATTAATAATACCTAGTCTGTAGGGACAAATAAATAATCTTGGTACCTTTGATGAAATTTCATTTAGTTCATTGGCGCTGCCGAACTCATGAGATGTCAATGCCATGTCGATCGATATTATTGTTAGGCTTTGTGTTGGGTTGCTAACACTAATCAATCGATGCTAGTCTTTTGGCGAATAAGGGTCGGCTAGATTAAAATTCGTTTCGTCGTCTATTCCAATGACGCTGTTGCTCGAATCGATTATATATTTTGTACCCAGACTTTGTTTTGAACGTTTGCCGTTAGAGATTATTTAATTTAACCTACCTAGTAGGTTTTGTACTCAGTATAACCATGCACGTTTTATTCATGCTCTCTTAATCAAGCAGGCAGGAACGTATCAGTAGGCGGTCTTGTAAGTGAGCAAAAAAATATACAACACCATGAAAATTGCGCCTTGCTATTTTCTTTTTGATCCAATTATAATAATTGAACCTGCGACGTGTTTTATTTTTACGACGCAAGGTCGCTCCCATTCGGGGTTCATCTCGTACGTGGTCCATTCCATCTTGTGATTCATTGGTTATTTCGTAAAAGTGGCTGAACTGTGTCGTTGTCATTGCTAGGTCGCTGTTCGGCAGTGTGTGTTGATGGAGCAGGCGTAAGGCCTCAGCCTCGAATTTAGCGGGCAGCGGGGCGGCGGCGGGGCGGCGGCGCGGGAGCGGAGCTCGTTGGCCGCCCCGCGCCCCGCTGCCACGCCGTTATTTTCGAGAGCCGGTCCATTTGATTTTACGCATAAGATCCTGCCACTCCCGCGCCGCCACCGCCGCGGCCGCCCGCCCCGCTGCCCGCTAAATTCGAGGCTGAGGCGTGAGCGCCCGCGCCGCCCCGCCATCATGCACAGCCACAGCCGAACATTCAGGGTCAAGGCTATAGCATCGCACGTACGCGCTCTTATTTATAAATGGTCCTTTTTTGACAGGCTTTGTTGGAAGATTTAAAATGAACGCAAGTCACGGTGACAGCTTTATAAAATGGGTTAATCGTTTAATTAAAAGCACAACGCTTTTCAACAGGTGATTATGAGGAGGACTTGGCATACATTACATGACGTGAACGTTATTAATTAACAAGGATTTATTTGTTTATGGAAATTAACGGTCGCATTTATGATTGTGGTAGTTTTGTAAAATAGTCATAACTATAAATACAAAAATGTGGATATGAATGAGAACAGTTTATTGAAACCAAAATGCCTATTGCTGCATTGATCTTTAATTCCCGTCTTCCCGAACTAAGCCAATGCTTTTATTTTGTGATACAATTATGTATCTGTAATTTATCCCAACTACATTAACCAATTACGTTTGTAATAACGACGGAGAGAGTACCAGTTGCGCGCTCAAATTAGCTTTGTGCACGGAATCAAATTATTGATTTTTATAGGAAAACCACAATATTAATAAATGAACACCACATTAATAATATCGAGTATTTATCAATATAATCCATTGAATTTATGTTTTATGGGTCGAAATATCAAACTCTGTTGGCATAGATACAAATAGTTTTTACCTACGGTTTCGGTAACGTAAGCATCTTCCATCCCTTTCAGACCACGATTTCATAAATGAGTATGACAGTGACAGCATGTTTTCTCGATGAAATTACGATTACATTACACGTTCCTGCTTACCCTACAGTAGAGAAAGCGGGAACTCTTAATGAGACGGAATACGTTTACGTAAACTTTACGACACGTATAAAGATACTGCTTGAGGCACAGATCGATAAACATCACCGTAATCAGCACAGGTGACATCTTAATGTTCTCTCAGAAATGGACAAAGTAACCCTATATACATACTAGATACCGTCTACAGTATGGCTGAAGCAACACAGTTGGCTAGGTACATTGTTACGGCTTACAAGGAAACTTTGTTTAATAATGTGATAGAACAGCAACATGTTTATAAAACACATCTCGTCGATACTCAGCCCTTTCGTACTACATGTACGATGTTTTATCAATATCATTAAAACGTACCTTACAGCCGGCTCGCATTACAAGCACCTTTCGTATGGGATCTATTTGCTGTCAGACTTGACTTTTTATCGGTTTGAATACGCATTCCGGCATTTAAATTTATCACTGGCCAGTACGGTTCCCGTTTTACTATATTTCGTAACATCGGAAAGTTTCGAAATTAAATGCTAATGGTTTTGGTATTCAACGATTAGACAACGATAGAGGTACTTAAATCTCTAATGCCCTGCGGAACTAATGATCGATTTCAGATAACTCGATTACTTACCGCCGAACAATCGAACGCAACTCAAGTTTGAGGGCTACTTAATATTAACGCCAGCCAAATATTCGTAGCTACGACACCCATATGGACCTATACTTTATACAAGCGTTGTTTGGTTTAGGACCGTAAAGTTGGTGTGTTTTTCTGGCGATGTTTATTTAATTTAGACCGTATTTGAGTAAGTATTTCAAATTGTTAGTCTTAGACTTAATCGCTTTTAATTGAAAATGATTGATTTTACGTCACCGTACTAATTTAATCAGGGGCTAACGATTGAAGCCAGTATGGGATATGAATTGGGATATTCCTTGGGTTTGAGTGGAGGCTTGTACGTCAAAAGTTATTCTTTTTAACCGACTTCAAAAAGGAGGAAGTTCTCAATTCGGTTGTATTTTTTTTATATTGTTATGGAACCTAAAACCGCTCACAGGTGGGTATTGTCAACAGATATGGACCGAAGAGCTGTTTGCACTGGCGTACAACCTCAACCAGCTCAACAACCCCACCATAAATTTCCTGGAGAAGATGCACACCAAGATAAACCTCAAAGCGGACAAGTCTGGAAAAATACCCGTCAAAAAGTAAGTATTAAGTGTAAATATTTCTATCGAGCTCACACTTTCCAACGTTAACAAGAACAGCAATAGTGTTCGTACAAAATCAAAACATTAGGAACTTAGTCAAGTTTAGATTTAGTACCGGTTATGCAATAACTTGCGATGTGTTAACAAAAATATCGTAAAATATTTGAACAGATGAATCAGTACGTTATATGGATCGCGTTGATGTATAAAATAATTGTGTAAATTATGTTTGATTTTTTTAAGCTAGGTGAATTAGTGGCGTTTGGCCATGCGCTCAGTACAGGGTGTAATTTTTAAAATGTCTAATAATAATAAAAAAAAAATTTTGATTAATATCTTTGCGAATTCTAACTTTATAACCAACTGTTGGCCCTGTCAAAATATTAGTGTAAATCGATATTTTCCTAATTAATTGGGGTCTAAGTACTACCTACCCATGCCCTGCACTACCCCCGTCAAATACATCTCGTTATTACTACACACTTTATCGTTAGCGTCAATATTAACAAAATTAACAAAACTGTGTACATGAATAAAGATTCCGTAAGTTCATTGAATAAAGAAACTCGTGTTCGTAAATAATTTTATGTGCCCATGCGCTTACATCTCATCATATAAAACTATCAGAATGTTTATGATGCGTAACATTACGCTGCTATGTACATAATTAAATTGGAAGATTGAGTATCGAGATTCACCTAAAATGCGATACCGTGGGCAGGCGAAAGAGTAGTATCTCATAAACAGTCTCTGTTAACTTTCCGTCATAACTTTTTAACGCCCCCAATCCTGGTGGTGAGATTTTAACTAAACCCCCTCGCCCCCCTCCCTCCCTATCCAAAATCTCGTGAATTCGATGTCTACAAAGTATCTTTCAAAATATCAGAATATTATCTTTAAATACAGGTTAATTTAATTTAATTGTGGAAAATTAAGCACTGTGATAAAAATGTCCAGAAAGACAATAAAGATTGTTTAGAAATGTCATGTTCTACGGAAAAATAAATACACGTGATATATTACTATATGTTTTTTTCCGAGTTTTTGGAGTTCCCAAGTTGACAAATTAAGGCGGGCGACTCTAATTAGATTTATACGACATATATTCGACTACCTTTGACCATATAACTTTTAGTTGAACTTGATTCTTAACTCTATGAAGGCAAAAGGGTAGGTAGTAGATACAAACAATTAATGGGGCTCTGGAATCCAACTAACGCCTTTATAGTTCAACCCTTATAATGTTAAAGTCCACATTGGCAACACTAAAGTTTAGTGGATGGCCTTGTCCATACCTTCCGCGCAGACTCGCAAAGCTGCGCGTTCGGTTACCAATAATAAAAGGTAAAGCAATTGAAAGTGGACGTTATTATTAGGATTGACAAGCTGTTTTTCTAATCACCTCCCGGGGGTTGATTCAATTCGCTATTCTTCTCGTTCTGCATCCCTCCACAATTATACATAACTCTGGTAGTCACATTATTCTTCTCATCTCATGTCTAAAAGAAAACCAGAAAACTAAATTACCAACTGCTCTCGAAATTGTTATAAGTTAATCGCCTTCTATAATTCACTGGCGTAAGTTTATTAGCGTTGTTAGTTTATGGTATCTGTGATGAATATGATTAGCTATTTGCCTCGCGTAAGCTTCAATGTTACGATCGTTTAGCGCTAACTGTTTTCCTCGAGGTGTTTAGTGTGCGCGCGCGATTCCGAACAAAAAAATCATTGACTCCGTGCGACCTTCGTTCATTAACCGAAATAGTTTCTCTGTGAAGTTCGTATGTCTTTGATCACTATATTTTCGACACCTGCAAAATATATGTGCCAGTTACTGCTCGTTCAAGCGACGACAGTGTTTCGGGATTCATTACGATTTTACGAATCGTCCAATCAATTTGCTGTGACTCCTATAAGCCAGGATCTTATGTAGCCTAGACGAAGACACCAATACTTAACCCTTGGCTTAATGATGTGTGAACTCGTTCGTGTAAACTTATGCCACCAATAATGATTCGCAATTATAATAAATTACGAATTGTTGCGGTGTTAATGAGCTGTCAGACTGTATGGCGTCTGCCACTTATAAGGCTATAAGGTTCACGAGAGATAGAGAGGGAGACCTCACGAGAGAGAGACTACAAAAAGCTGACAGATTTCGAAATAGGCCTGCTTTAATCGTCGGAAGTGACGTATAGAAGTGTTAATTTTAGCCAGTTTCACCGCAGCCTCCCCATCCCAGACCCAGGCCGTAATTCATCTACGTGTGTCGAGTGTACCTTCGTCATTCCGTTGACGTCGCTGTGACAAACTTATCGGTCTCTTAATGTCCACCCGAGATCTAATACTGAAGTTGGCGTGGGTATATATGTTTATGCAATGAAATAAAACCTTACCCAATAGTTCCGTGCTCCGTTGTGTTTAGTTCTGAAAGAGGATTTAGATCTTGCCCTTATTATGGTACCTCATAAATGTTCTCATGCATAACAAGCGTATATGCGAAGGTTGTCGGCGATATGTGAGTTCGTATAGACACACCATTGTTTATTTATCGTGAAAATGATTGTTTTTAATTGTTTCCTTTTCTACGACCGAAGTTGCGTGATATCTACAACTTGGAGAGCATGGTATGAGCCTAGATTGCACAGCAACTGCATCGCATGGTTGCGGTTTAGATTCCCGTCTAGGTAAATTACGGAAATTATCGTTATGTAATTTGGTTGTTACTATATCGCCCCCAGCTCATTTTATTGTACTGGCATCGCTTAGTTTGGGACCATAGAGGTTGTGTTAAAAACAAACTTGTGTGCGAATGAACGTGCCACTTGTCGGAATACGTCCATTACGTTAAGTGCATTAGTATATTTCAGTTATGTTTATGGAGTGTTATGGATAATGGTAGATTGGCTACTAGTCGCTAATGTCACTTTTAATAGCCGATAGTCACGGCATTAATAATCCTGATAGCCAATCCAAGTGGAAGTTAATTATTGGGTGTGTCATTTTAATTGACTTGTAATTTGTAGGAATCCAATCTGAGGCCGCCAATGGGCCAGGATTTCTTCTGTTAATATTCGTGTTTCTTTTGATAAGTTAGAAGATTTAGGAAAACTTCCCTTCTCTTGCCACGTAACTCTAACAAAACCCTGTGCGGTACCAGAATATACTTTTGTCTACTAGAAGATCTTATACAACCATGTTGGTTTTCGGCGATGGGCTCACAAGTTACTCCAGTTATATGCTATACTCCTAACTCTTCCTTATCTAATATCTATGATATTAGATAAGGATGAAATATGTTTTGTCTCGTTCTCCGATTAAGACAGTGATATTGTGTAGTTATCCATGTATTTCTATCGTCCAGCATCGTCCGATTGTTCGCTCAAAACAAAGAGGACAAGAAGCGCGTAGAGAAGGCTCTGAGCGAGTCGGGCCTGCCGACCGGCAAGACCGACACCATCGGCCAGACCAAGTTCCAGTTCGAGGACTTCTTCGCGTTCTACAAGAACCTCACCCAGCGTATCGAGGTGCAGAAGATATTTAACAGTCTGTAAGTACTCTGTAATTCTATTGTGGAGATGAAATTGTTTGAGTGGCTGCCAGAACCTGGATATGGACGGCTGCATATGAGAGAGTGGAGACGGCTGGGGGATATCGCCTAAAAACAATTGAAATAAAAGTAATTTTAAGGATTTTATCGCGTTAATTTACGTTCCCGGCGTTTCGGCTGCTTCACAGCAACCATGGTCACGCGAAGTTTTAATTCAATGTGTAGTATTACGCGTAAATAACGGAAATCAATATACTAAAAAAACAAGCCAATTTGTGTAGTACACGCAAACACGTCCATACGTAAACGCGAATTCGCGTGTACTGCACAAATCGGCTTGTTTTTTTGTGAATCAGTATGTTGCTCGCGACACTCCGTCTATATAATAATTCTTCGTCTGAAAACGCAGACTTCGCGTTTTGCGATGAACATAAAAGAGAAAAGAATACATTTTTGACAATAACTAGGAAGTGAGGAATGCTCGTTATCTATTCTTCGACGTCTAAATCTCGGCATTGTTTTAGAGATCCGATCATTACTGCTCCGATATTGAACAACACGTTTCCGTAAGATAACACAGTTCCTTCGGATGGTTATTTCACATTAATTTATTAGAATAGTGTACCATTTTTTTTAATGGCCAATAGGGTTGTTTCGTGGAAAAGTCAAGCAATAAAAATGTGTTATTTTCGGAGATATTAGTATAAAATAAGAATGATATAAAAACTAGATGCCCTAATGAGTACATTGAAATTTATATCTTTTTATAAACGGACGGACGGAACGGAATGAATATATTATATCTTATAAATGTTCATCTAAAAAAAAACATAGTTCAGGCACAATTATACCTTAATAACAATACTTATTACAAATTAAAAATTCATTCGCAGCGTTGATTTAATCTTCATTATTACTAAAGCGTATTACTAAACGGTTATATTATAACCAATGTTTAAATGTATGTTGATAACAAAATTAGATTACATTATGTATCTAAATATATGCTCGAATATAAATTATGCAATAAATATATTGGCATAATGGGTGGTGAATCAGTATGTCTATGGCGTTTTAAAAAGGTCGGGCGGGTCGTAATGGCGCGGCGGTGATTTGTTATAATTGTACCGACTCGGGCGCTTAACCTCATCATCCATTTGACCCGGCCATAAATCACGATCATCGCACGCACTGTTTTACTACGGCTACGTGTCTATGTAACGTGTACACTGACGCTCTATATGGCACCTATCTGCATAAACACTGATTATTATCATAATATCTATAATTCAGTAGGGCATCGACAAAATATTTATTAGATGGTAGATGCTTTACTTTCTGTAAGTATTAAGGTCGGTTTCGTATCGAACAAAAAATGAAATTTAAATAACCATCAAGTAGGTACTTAGTTTAGTTTATATGCGCATAGTAATGACCCTTCTACTTTCTCTCATCTAGGTCGAAGTCAGCCTTATAAGTGGAGATCGATGTAATGACAAAATTGTTATTAGGTTTTTAAAGTTTAACTTGCAGTAGTTCCTCTAGAATCTCGTTGAAATATATGACTCAACAATACAATTAAATACAGAATGTAAGTGGCTCCGTAACGAAAACTGATATTATGTTTGAACTCATGATTATAATATTTGTTAATAAATATAACTGTATGTTTTCCTCATTAGTGTTCCTTAAAAAAAATATGAATTCCCACGGGAAATGACACATTTGAAACAGATAACGTTAAAGGGCCAAGGCTGGTTCGATAACCTAGTTATATTTTCAGCACGGATGGCAAACCGCATCTATCCGCGAACCAGCTGGTGGACTTCCTGAACAAAGTTCAAAGGGACCCGAGACTGAATGAGATACTCCATCCTTATGCTGACCTGCAGCGTGCCAAGGACCTCATAAAGACGTACGAGCATAATAAATACCACCAGCAGAGGTCACAGCTTACATTTGATGGGTTCCTAAGGTTTGTATTGCAGGTTAATTGATATGATATACTAGTTCGTTGTTCGTTGTCTATACTTATATTATAAGGAGGTTACGTTTTTTAGTTTGTGGGTATGAATGTAGGAGGTGAGGAATGTCTGGAACTGCTCATCCGATTCTTGATTTTTTTGACTTATAGCAAGCTACAATATCCCTGAGGCAATTTTTTATCGAGGCACAGCGGGCGGAACTGCGGGAAGAACTGTAATGTAATATAATTCGAAAACTTTTCCACAATATTTCGTTAAATAATTAGGACCTACACTAAATTCAATAATATTCAACTACCCTACAACAACAACTGAATTTCCTGGACCTTAAGATAATTTTTGTTTGGTAATAGCGCTGAAGATTTTTACGTCCACGCACCTTTAAACGAAAATGTACTTAAGAGAGCAGTAAGTTGAGTCCCTAATAGAACAAATCACTTGTATACTGGTTCCTTTAGCCCTTTGACATTCCCCTAATTAATATTAGTATATACAGCTACAAATGAGATAGCGAGACATTCATTTACTCGTCTTTGAGCGTTTCTTTTGTAAAGAGGGCTAAGCCCGCTAGATATTTATGTATATTAGTATATTTACTGAGATGTATATGTTAGGATATTGGTGGTATTCAAACATTAGTAGGTAG
Organism: Pheosia tremula; assembly: GCA_905333125.1. NCBI lineage: Eukaryota > Metazoa > Arthropoda > Insecta > Lepidoptera > Notodontidae > Pheosia > Pheosia tremula. The sequence goes on along the minus strand of HG995404.1, from coordinate 2,191,617 downwards.
GTACTAATCATTATGTATCATACTATGAAAGAATTATCGAAATATCTTAAATAGTTTTAAAGAGTGGGGTGGTAGCTCTTTTTCTCTACCTCGCGCTGGCTTACAGTGATGAAGTCACATGCTTGTAGCTGTGTACTGTTTTCTATTGCTCTCCTAAGACTTAAAACGTTTGAAGCTTTTCAGTATTTATATGTATAAAACAATGTCCTGCTAGTTACACTATTTATAACTGGAGAAAGGGTGGGCCGATTTTTACGATAGTTGATTTGTTGAATTTGTCTCCGCTCCGAATAGCATTATAACTATTCAAACATGGGAAAATTTCACAAAAAAATAATATTAAAAAATATAATTAATTTTCTCATACATTTGATTCTGAGGCGGTACAAAGTTCGTCCAGACAGTTAGTTTTAATTGAAAAAAAGATTACTAATAGTGACGGAAAGCACGCTGACATTGACCAATACACGGGACTCCAAATCTGCTAACACAATAGTCTCGCAATGGAATTACAATGGCGTCGTAATTGCGACATCCATAATGCTAGTCTCAGAAAACTGTCACAAGTGATAATTACAATTCCACTGTTGGTCCAATTGGACTTGGTGCCGCGGACAACACTTACCTACCTATTTTTTTTTTATTATGGCAACAATTCTTATTATTTTACTACTTGCGTGGAGTATTCCCAATGTTACTGCACAATGTACATTGCAGATTTCTAATGTCAGAAGACAACCCGATCGTGGCGCCCAACAAGCTGGACCTGTGCCACGACATGGAGCAGCCGCTGGCGCACTACTTCATCAACAGCTCGCACAATACCTACCTGACGGGCCACCAGCTCACCGGCAAGTCCAGCGTCGAGATATACCGCCAGAGCCTGCTCGCCGGGTGCAGGTGAGTGAGACATACACATCCTTACTAGTTAGATACTCTAGTCCAGCCTTTCCCAAAGTGGGCGATAGCGCCCCTTTGTGGGCGCTGCAGGCCTAAAGGCGGGCGGGCGGTAAGAGACCCAGAAAAAAATGGGGCCGTTGTGTAGAGGCTTACAATAATTAATTTAATTGGAAGTTATAGTGGTTCTTAAGTAGGTCAAAAAATGGGGGCGCTAAAAATAATTAAATTTATTAAATCATTCTCAAAGTGGGCAGTAGACAAAATAAGTGGGAGCCCCTGCTCTAGTCGGTAGTCTAAACTGTGTTTATTAGTTTGACTCAGTATCACGGAAAAACGTTTTAAGGTATTTGAATAATATTCGGTGTGGAGGTAAGTTATAAGCTGTATTAACATATAATATTATGTTCTTATTACAATTATCATGAAATCATTTAAACTTTGTTTGACTAGGTGTACATTGGATCACAGTATTGGATAAATAGAATAGGCAATTTCAATAAATTTTCAATTTTTCAAATACAAAAGATACTTTAATCCAGGTAAATGAATGGGTTCTCGCGGACCCAATAAATTTTATATAAATCTCCATTTTAAGGATTTTAATAAAAATTTGGAAGGTAATAACATTAACCTATAACAATATCTTGAAAAATGGTAGGGTTTCTCGGTATACCTAAAAATAGAGGCGTACCTCGTCACCGAGACTGCTAGTTTAAAAAATAGGACGTTATTCTGTCGATATATGATAGTTTTAAGTCGGTTCCGTGTTGATAAATGCTGTAACCAATCGTGTGGAATATTTCGCTGGCGTTGTCCTCACATATGAGCTGCATGTTACAAAACACGTGAGCAAAACTAATTACATAGCCATCACAACTAATTTGTTTATAAAAATCTCCACAATGTAAGCGATGAGTTTTTAATAGTGAATCCAATTAGTGCGCTATCGAACAGTTCCGTTATCGATATTATCGCCGTGAATCGACCTTAATTATCGGGTTGCTCGATGAAAACATAGCGTAAATATTTATTACAAAACACATTGTCGGCGTGTTCGATGCATAATTTCGGTGTTTTTTTTTCTTAATATATAATGGCACTGCAACGTCGAATAGAATAATCGCGTTCATCTATATCATACTAGCTTTTTTTCCTTGGCTTTGCCTGCGCTGGTGTTTATTTTCATCTGTTTGCCGATTCCCAATGGCCACGGTATTCTATAGTCAAACCATAAGCTATCCGTGAAATCTCTTTGGAATTGATCTAGCAGTGTTTCAGTTATACTCGAAGAAACGTAAGTACATAAACAAAAAATCTAGAAAGACTTATTCTAGAAAGGCTTCAGATATTTCTGAATACCCTATAGTATTTTTTTTTGTTAAGAATAAATGGAAATATAAACATAAAAAATTTGGGTTTCCTTGATTTACTTACTACTTACTTACTACTACTACTTAGTTTTATTTCAATCTATGTAAGATTTATTTGGAATAATTATGAAAAAACTACTTCAGATCTACGGTTGCTAAGAATCGTATTATATCCGTTTTGTTATTTATACAACTACTTGACGTCGTCCGCTTCAATGTGACGGAGCCGTGGGCAGAATCTATTGTGTTATATATTTCGAAATCTATTTCAGGGTATATCACAAAGATGAGTTGTTAATTTAATATAATAGACTCATTATAAGTATGTTACCCAATTACTTTAATTGTTATTATGTTGTCCACAGATGCGTAGAATTGGATTTATGGAATGGACGGACGGACGAGCCGATCATAGTCCACGGATACACGTTAGTTCCCGACATCAACGCTAAAGAAGTCCTCGAAGCGATTGCCGAGAGCGCCTTCAAGACATCCGACTTCCCGGTCATACTGAGCTTTGAGAACCACTGCAACCCGAGGCAGCAAGCCAAAATAGCTAATTACTGCAGAGAAATATTCGGAGACATGCTACTTGATAAGCCGCTGGACTCGCATCAGCTTGAACCCGGTAAGGATTGATCTAAATATCATCACACACACACTAGCGTTCACCCACACACAAACACACCCACACACAAACACACCCACACACAAACAAACACACCCACACACACACACACACACACACACAGAAACACCCACCCACACCCACCGTCCCTCCACACACACCCCCCACTGTAGTATACTGTCTTTATAACACTCGCTTTTACGGCGATTTACGCATAGATTCGAGTAGTCGAACTTCGTCCATTAGATTTTCCTGGGTTGTGCGGTGAATCTGACAGACAGTCAAATACTCCAAAAATTACATTATCTGTTTACCTATTATTATTTTATAAGGCTTCCCAACGAAATCTTAAAAGTATACAATATAAGATACATTAATTGAGGAGACGAATACACAAATAATTTGTATCAAAAGCTCAGACGGAATAGAATTATGAATATAATTTAATCAAGTGGCTGGTGCTTAATACATATTGAAAGGTTTATCATCCGCACGAATGGATTGACGTAATAATATCTCAATTGTACGTATAAATACATGAAGTTCGTAATAAAGACAAGGGTGGCTCGAGATGCAATCGCTGATCGGTTGTGTTATTTTAAATCTTTGGGAAACGCATTCTTAAACTTTTCGATGTCGCTGTCGCCGTCGGATGACATTTCCAAAACTTTTGGTGGTGGAAGTCCGTCCGCTTCTTCAGTGCATATGAAATCATTATGTGAAGCTAGAATTTCTACTAAAAACTAGAGATAGGAATTTTAATGTAATTGGGCTATGGGGGTCTTAGGTATCAGGTAATTTTGAAAAGGGGTCTCTTGTCCATAATAGTTTGGAAATCCCTGATCTACACAATCTATATCGCAATAAAATATTTTTTTTTTCTTCAAGTGGATCTCAATTCACGAATGTTTTTTATATCTAAAAATGCAGTTTTTTTATATCTGAAATCGACGATATGGTTCCTTAGAACATATTTTTCTATCTCTCATAGTTTCGGAGGTCCCCATACTTACCTAACTCGATCTTACACTCTGCATACATTAGCCTACAGCCAACCGTCCATCCGTTATGACGTGAAGCATAAAGACAGTTTGTGTTCAATAAATTATTTACTAGTAGGTACTATGCGTGTAAACACATGCCATGTTGTTTGTTGTTTCTGTCGGTCCTTGACTTTAACGTGGGCTCTGTAGTTGACAGCCGCCGTCCCAGCACAATGCCCCATGGGGGGAAAGTCTTTAAATTAACGATGATGTTTGTGTGTGATTTTCGGTGATGTTTATCGATCTAGAACTCGGTATTTATGGCTGGTTGTTTGGATGTTTAGGCCCATGAAACTTGAACGTGAAAATAGGAAAATGTTTAAGATGCATTTTTCTTTATTGTCAATTCTCGATTCTCGTACATGAGCTTTTTTAATGATATATGATTTTATTTGGTGCTATACTCCTAAGCGCGCTCTTCATAGCTATTTGTTACGCGCCGGAGTAATCCTTTTTTTACTTGCTCGCGCTGCGATGCAATGTTGGAGTCTTAAGTGTGAATTTGCTCCCGGCTTGTTTTACTGAGCGTGTCTGCAGCATGGAAGCCATAAATAACCGCTCAATAAATGTGTCGCTAGTAAACCGTCCGTCGAGCTCGCAGTTTTATCACCTACTATATTTTTCTAACCTTTTAAATCTGTTTAATTTTAAAAGGATTTCGCGTCTGTGAGCTTAACACAGATGTCAAGATCCTGGGGATTTTATTATGCTCGTAAAAATGGTGTTTCGCCCGTTATACTTTTTAAACGATGCATAAAATAATATGGCATAGTTTTGTTATAATAATTGTGGGCCAATGAATATAATGCAATGGGGCAGGGATGCATGACTGTACTCGGAACTGGGTTTATTTATCCACAACTTATTTGACAGAATTTCTGTCAAATAAGTTGTGAATAGAGTTTATTAGAACATTGTGAAACATGCGCTAAGTATTCTCTGACGATTGTAATGATTTAAAAACCCTAATTAGCAGTTTAAACATTAAATACTAAATACCCTATAGAATTATATACGTTTAATTCGATGGGTTGACGTAGATCGGTAAAGTTATTAATAGCCTTCATATTCACTCAACGCAGAGCTCTTTAGCAAGTTTCAATCGATAATCGATTAACTTTCTGCTACTCTCCTAAATAGGTATTACTGATACGAGTACGGTGCAATATCACTTATATTTATGAAAATGTCATGGAATATGAATTTAGCAGCACGATCTTGTTTATTTTTCAAATGGATATAAATTAAGATTCGATTGTCATTCCATTGCGAGTCGATCGGGTTAACAGACTTGTTCATGATAGGTGGCTTACGTCCAGCTGTGGGTACCGACAATTTGCAAATGATGATAGGATTTCAGTTTGACTTTTGTATAACAGGAGGAGAACTCCCCCCGCCATCTTCGCTCCGTAACAAGATTATAATCAAGAACAAGAAGAAGCACCACCATCATCACAAGAAAGAGGACTCTATCGCGTCTGAGGAGTGCGAGCCGCAGCCCGAGCTAGCGCAACCACAGGGGAACGGAGATGTGTCCACCGGAGCGGTCAGTTTACATTACCTGTTCAATGACTACTAAAGCCTTTAAGCGAACAAGAAAACAACTCAATGGAAATCGTCTTATTATCACATACTTAAACTGGCTATAATTTCTCGTCTTCCTAGCTTTTACAGATTTGATATATAATATGCAATCTTCTTTGTATAAATTTGTCTTAATAGATATTTCCCTTAGTAGACCCCGGGGCCAAGGTGGGATTCGTAGCGGAGACTGATCCCACCCTATCATCGACGGGAACCCAATAGTGATGGCCGACATAGAGACATTGCGAAAACATCGTAGACCTTTGCCTAATATAGCCCTGGGTAGGGTTGTTTGTAAAAGAGAAGGGGAGTATTTTTCGCCTGGAAAGGGAAATTAAGAGGATTTAACAATTGTATCTCGGCGTTCTCTTTCTAATTACTTATCAGATAGTTTTGTTCTGCTGAGTTTTATAATATTCATAAGTTTTAAACAGGGTGTTCATTGTCGTATAGCTGGCGCGGCAGGGCTCCTCCGAGTCGTCGGACTCGGAGAGCTCGTCGGGGGAGGAGGAAGCGGGCGGCGTGGAGGTGGCGGGGGAGGACGCGCGCGAGACGCACGCCGGCGCGGAGATCTCCGCGCTCGTCAACTACGTGCAGCCCGTGCACTTCAGCAGCTTCGAGAACTCGGAAAGTGAGTGTCGCTAGGTCTTAAGTACTGATATGTGTTCTTAAAACAGTGATAGCTAAGTTGATGACGTTGAACGCTGACCTTGGAAACGAGGGCCGCAGGTTCAAACCCCAATTCCCATTTTTAGATTTTATTTATTTAAGTAAAGGAAGCCTCTGGCATTTCTTGATTTTTTTTTTAAGTTAAAGAAACTAATATTAAACAATTATTGAATTTTACTTATAATTACATTATGAATTTAATAACACTGTCACCAGTCAAGTTTCCTTAATAAAAAAAAATGCTAATCTAATATTCGAGTCGTCGGCGTCACGGTCCTGCGCCCCACCGTTCTCTGCATCTCGCGCATACATTTGGGCTCCATAATGTAAACTTTAATTTCCCGCGTAGTTAGCTAGTCTCCGTTGAGATTAAATGCCGCGAACAAAACCGGATCAGGAGGACTACTTCTATTCACGATTTTCGACGATAAATTTAATCAAACACGACATTTTAGCAAGTATAATTAAGTACGTGTTGAGGGAAATGTGCATTTTACCGATTCGCGCGTATCTACATTGCAGCGTGTGTGCAAGGTCCATAGGTCTTGCTTTGCGACCTGCCGGCGACCGCGGGTCACGCGGCGGCCGTCCTTGTGAACAGACGGCTGCATATTGCTGATATTACATAACCTATCCGTAGAAAATGTCAACTTTCTTACTTACGAATACTTAGACTAGAGGCCTATAAACGAAATATATTGTATTTATTCTTCCTCTTCTTACCTTCTAAATTCTACTACATTCTTTTAGTAAAAAGCTACATTTATTTAACAAAAAAAATATTGTTACTGAAGTAGATTTATATATTCGATTCGTCTAAAGCTCAAATTAACAAAAATTAAAATCGATAGAATTTTTTTTAAGAATATCATTCCTTTTATTTTAACCTATGGGGAAAGAGGACCCACCACTGACCTTTTATTTTATTAAACATAACTTTAATAACGAATAAATTTACACAAAAATATGGCAGTGATGATTCTCTGTGCGACATTCAAGTCTCCCTAGACACCGGTTGTTAATTTATCCCATCCTTTAGAGAAGAACCGGTGCTACGAGATGTCTTCGTTCGATGAAAAGCAGGCGACGATGCTACTAAAGGAGCGGCCGATAGAGTTCGTGAATTACAACAAGCACCAGCTATCGCGCGTGTACCCCGCCGGGACCAGGTTCGACTCCTCCAACTTTATGCCACAGGTGAGACAAAAATATATTTGTCCTACTCGGGTACTATATTTACCTACCCTGCTACTAACTCAACTTATGCTCTATTTGAACTTACCCATTTTCAAATAAAATTACAATCTATTCAAAGATAAGAAGACTGTGACGTATTAAACGCCTATCCAGTTAGGTGCGGTATAAATTATCGGTTTACTTTACATATCGCCAGATGAACATACCAATTGTATGGGCCCAAACTAAGCAGCGCTTGTATTATAAATACCGTACAATGGACTGGGGGCGATCTCAGTAACACCCAGACCAGGACAAATTACGAAAATATCGTTTCGCAAAGCTATATAAATGACATATATTTTACTGACACTTCGCTGTTGATATTCATTTACGTAACATTATGTGTAAAAATATTACTATTCGTTAGAAACACTGTAGTGTATTTTGGATGTGTGTGCTTCAATTATTGTATAGCTTTTATTAATTACCAAATTTAAATTGTATTGTTGTACAGGTGTTTTGGAACGCGGGATGTCAATTGGTGGCGTTGAACTACCAAACCCTGGACCTGGCGATGCAGCTCAACCTTGGCACCTACGAGTATAACCGCCGATGCGGATACCTGCTCAAACCGGAATTCATGCGGAGAAAGGTAACACATAATAGGCATGATGACTGATTTTGAAAAACTGTTCTATAATATTCTAAGGTATCTACTATTTCCAAAAAATATATTATTTCGACAGGAAACTAATTTTTATTAGAAAAAAACGCTATTTAAATTTTAATTTTAAAATTCGCTCCAAAACGATCGCCGGTGTCATGGCGTCTGCTTGTGACGTCACTATTATGCAAACTGACCGTAAACACAACAAATCAGTAATTTACGTATATAAATATTGTAAAGAGTATGGAGTTTATCTTATTACTCTTTGCTGATAATGTTGCGGTTGCTTAGCAACAGGTTTTATATTGTTTGTGTCAAAAATGGTAAATCCTTGTTCCAGGTTTTGAGAACACCAAACTATGTAATTGATCGATAAAAATCACGAAATACTTTATAAACGCAGGTAAAAACAATTACTAAGTGCAGAGATCGGCTAAGTTCGTACGAAACTTAGCGATGTTTACAATGTGTACATGCTAGTGACGTAGTTCACTCTGATTGGTGTTCAACTTATCATGGCGGACTGCTGAATTTTGTAGTTTTATTTTATTAAATATATTATCAATCTCGCCCTAAATCTGTAAATAAATACATTTTTCAGAACCTATTAATCCTATCTCATTAGATAAACACATTATTTTAGTGATTCTTAGTTACTGTCATCATGCCTATTCTAGCTAAATCGAGCAATTTTATAGCGAAAACAAATGTGATTTTCATTGAGTCAGTGACACAGTGCTGCCTATAAGAGATAACCTGTAAATGAATGAATGAACTAAATCTGAACTGGATAAGTCTCTTCTCGATCGCGCCAAGTAGATCTATCTCTAGAATGGATTTTCAATTATATTTTTTGAATGAACACAACCATTATTAATTCGGATTCAGTGCCCAATTGTTACCCAAAATTACGTATAATTCAGGATGGTTTCAAAATACCCATGTAGTCACAGCCCACTTTCAAGTGAAATTCCCAACAATGGTTTTTAGACATGAACAAAATAACGATTTAAGATATATTGAGTAACCAGTATGACAGACTGTCCTACTGGAACTCGTAAATGTTAAATCTTCCATCGTTTATTGCTCTTATCTATACATATAAATAAAATTGGAGTGTCTGTTTGTAATATTAAAATAACCGCTTTTTACTAAATGCATTTGGATGTATACACGGTACCTATACCAACACAACCTTTTTTAAAATGTGTGCCTGTCTGTCTGTATGTTTGTTCCGGGTAATCTCTGAAATGGCTGGACCGATTTTGTGGGGAATTTCACTGGCAGATAGCTGATGCAACAAGGAGTAACTAGGCTACTTTTATTTTAGAAAAAAAAATAGGCTCTCTCGAAAAAAAATTAAAACCAATGTTGCAGCGCTGCGCCTGATCCGTCCCGCGGGATCAGAACGTGCGAGCAGGCTGTTGCCAACGGTTGAGTCTTTGTTAAATACCACGCGGACGAAGTCGCGGGCAACAGCTAGTATGCTATAAAATTAATATTATGAACATGCACCATCCAAGTATTTATTTATGAACTTAGTATTTGACGGTATTGAGGTTCAGACGTGCTAGTATTTCACATAATGATCCTGGTATAATAATTCCAGCCCTTTTTTTAATGTCCCACTGCTGGGCACGGGCCTCCCCTCAATGCGAGGGGGGATTAGGCCATATTCCACCACGCTGGCCCAGTGCGGATTGGCGGACGTTCTCTCAGACATACAGGTTTCCTCACGATGTTTTCCTTCACCGTTATTAATATAATCCTGGTATTAATGGAATAATAATAATAATCCCTACCGAAATTCGACCCTGGAACTGCCAGCTGTGCTTATTAGGGTGTTTTAATTTTGAAAGGACCGTCGTCTCGATCCGTTTGCGGAAAGTACAGTTGATGGCATCATAGCCGGTACGCTTTCCGTCACCGTGCTGTCCGGCCAGCTGCTCACGGACAAGCGCTGCGGCACGTACGTCGAGGTGGACATGTTCGGGCTGCCCGCCGACACGGTGCGCAAGAAGTTCCGCACGAGGGTCGCGTCGAACAACGGCATCAATCCCGTGTACGGGGAGGAGCCGTTTGTGTTTAAAAAGGTTGGTGTTCCATAGTGTTTTCTAAACCCATAATCTTCACTCGGAATCAGAATCAGAATATTTTTTATTACATACAGTACTTATGGATCGTCAAAAGTTACAAAAATATTATGCTACTGCTTTACCACCCGTTCGGATTGCCGAGTCCTTTAAGCATATTTTAAACATGCTTACGTTCTATAGATGTTTTTTTTTATTACATTATAGGCAAGTATTTGATCTCGATCTCACCTGATGGTAAGTGACGATGAGATCTACGATGGAGCATACTTGCCTAGGTAGGAAGGCGGCAGTAGATCGAGACGCTACATTTACTAGGCACATGCAACGCAGCTGATCTGACCCGCCATCCATGTATGGCAACACCGAACATCATGCCGGAACACGGCTAGGCCGCTTGGCGACATGGCTTTGTTCAGTGGGTAGTGACTAACCACGGCCGAAGCCTACCACCAGTAGAGTTGTCACCTGGTTGGCACCACCCAGGGTCACGTGTAGGGTATCTCGAGGGTATTTAATTCTCCTACGGACGAAGGTGACTCGACCCCAAAATTTGGTAAAGCTAAGCGAGATAAAATATACTTAATGGATTCCTCTCCCTCTAATGCAATGCTTAAATCTTTGTGCAAATATTTGAAATAAATAATGCCGTACTTTGTATATATCGACATTATATTTATATTGTGAGAAAATCTGCGCTTTGAACCAATGAAGATATTAAAATGAATTATCGTTAGTATAGCTAATATTATTTTAGTTCTATTATCCAACAATAGCGTCATATTTCTGTATTGGTTGGATTGTAAATCAGCGTGTCACATCCCACTGTTTACGCCGTTCAACCGATTTGACATACGCCGCGAGTGTGCGCGATAATGCAGCAGCGTCACGTCACGTCACGTGTTGATGACGTAATAAACTATAATAACTAGTTTTGAAGACATGTTAAATCTGCCAAATGACCTGGCAAATTTATATTTAACTACATACAATACATACTTATCCTGAAAAAAAACCTATCTTGTTTCAAGACGGTGTCGGTCAAAATTACAATTACTGACCGAGACAAAGTACTATCTAGCGGGAACGCACGTGACAACGCACGAAACTCAGCGAGCTTGTCTTTTTAATTTTTTTAAACTACTTCTTTTAATGTTAACAACCGTGCTCATTACAAAAAAAAATAAGCTCCAGTGTGTTGCCATGCAAGGCGCACACACGCTTCACTTTGACATCATCAATCTTAATTGATCCATAGAACTTACTTCGACTTGTTTATCCCAATGTTGTGGGTTAACGTTAATAAGGTGCAAATTTAAAAGCGCGTATATCGTCCTGTCCTCATGCATCGATTGATTTTCGTCCGCCCTTTAGGTCATATACCTTCGACATTCTCGCCATGTCCATCTTCACTCGTCGTAAGGTAAACATGGGTTATACGATGTTTGAACGCGTCATTTGTATCCCCCTTTGATTCTCGTCTGACGGCGCCCGCGCATCCGAATTGATGTGTTGTTTCCACGTCTTTGGCTGGATTTTGTCAGTTCCCAATTTGGACACAATGGCATTCCGCGTATTCTTTAGACTTTATAAAAGGAGAAGTAGAGTGTGAATTCCCCTGTAATTCTTCGTAAGTCAGGACATCATTGGATGTGCCATGGTCGGAATCTTCGAAACTTGTTAGTTCGTTCCAATATCACACAAACCTTCCCGGGAGCACAATAAATCACCAATGTTTCATCACAAAAAAAATATTGATAAGATAATTATTTTTATAAACGCCTATATTAATATAGTAGTTCAAAGGAAATGTTGGCAATCATCTGCGGGTATGGGCCTGATAAAATATAAAGACAGTATAATGAATTAGATTAAATACGCCCATCCAATTCTGAATTAAATTATCGACGGTCATGAGCGATTGAATGGTCCGAACAAAAAGCGTAAAATCGTTTGTTTCACAGTAATTTGTAGAGCGCACAAGGCCGTTGTTTGCGTGGCGGATTATTTCCCTTGACTCGGTTTATTGTAACCACTTTTCCGAGTACAATTGATGAAAAACCTTTGAAATATCGAGCGAGGTGTAATGAGCGCCGTATGTTAAGAAGAATCCGTACATATGAAAATAAACAAAAGCCGAACATCTTAGGACGTCACTCGTCACATTTCTTAATGAATACGTATAAAGTTCGGTGAATAGAGCAGAGTAACGTATTGTTTATTTGTATAGCTATATGGGCGTAGGGTGGATCGGAGTAGTAATGGGGGAATTTATATAAATGTATACACTTTTATAGGTGAGTAGGTGCTTTGTCGTAAATTCATAAGTGAATGTAAAATTTGTACACATGTTGGGAGCTTGTTTTTTATACCTATGGCTTTTCTATAACTATGTGCAAGCTTTAAAGTCGAAGTCAAAGTGAAATAATTCATTTTGTGTAGGCCTACGGGGGCACTTACAAATTGTTGTGTATGTACATGTAGGTAGGCATATACTTATACGTGTGGCTGTTGTCACCGTTCCCTACCCGTATATACAACAGTCCTTAACATTTTTTTTCTCAACTCTACAAACGGATTGGAACGCGACCTCAACTGAGAAGAGCCGGCGAGAAACTCAGCGGGCTTGTCTTTTTTTGTAAAAAGCCATGTTTATTATAGCAAAATATAATCACTTCGTCACGATGATTGACGTGATGTTGACATTCCTTCGGTTCGTACTAAGCGTTTTGCTTCTATACTTTCACCGTGCGAACTGCCAAGGAATGGAACACGCTACCGGCGCCTTTGTTCCCCGTTGACTACAATCTGGTTGTTTTCAAGTCGAGAGTGAAAAGGCACCTTCTAGGCAAGTATGCGCCTTCCTAGATCTCATCGTCACTTACTATCAAGTGAGATCGAGATCAAATACTTGCCTATAACGTAATAAGAAAAAAGAAGAAAAAAAACATTATATCCGGTGTTTGTCGCCAGGTGGTGTTGCCGGAGCTCGCGATGATCCGCATAGCGGCGCACGAGGAGAGCGGGCGGCTGCTGGGGCACCGCGTGCTGCCGGTGGTGGGGCTGTGCCCGGGCTACCGGCACGTCAACCTGCGCACCGAGCTGGGCCTGCCGCTGCCCGCCAGCCTGCTGCTCCTCGTCGTCGTCAAGGTACCATATACTGCCGTACGATGCAACCCCACATAATTGTAACGCGTCAGCAATAACCGAATTGGCCAGTACATAAATATTCTCCTTTTTTAATTTAAAAAGTAGTTAACCATAGATCGAAACGCAGTGATAGCCAAGTTGGTAGAACGCTTGCCTCGGTACCGAGGATTGCAGGTTCAAACCCCGGCTCGCACCTCTGGGATTTTTCATGTGCGAATCTCATTTTCAACCGTGATTATCACTTGCTAAACGGTGAAGGAAAACATCGTGAGGAAACCTGCATGTCTGAGAGAACCCCTCGAAAGATGTGTGAAGTCCACCAATCCGCACTAGGCCAGCATGGTGGACTATGGCCTAAGCCCCCTCGCATTGAGGGGAGGCCCGTGCCCAGCAGTGGGACATTAAAAAAAGGCTGGAATTATTAACCATAGATCATCAATCGCGCCGCGAGTACTCATCACAACTTAATCAACTTTCATCAACTTAAGGGCCTCGCGTGTGACTTAGTGACGAATAAAAAATTTCACACCGCTAACTTTGTTACAAGTGAGGTGAACGTACACTGAAGTTATCGGAAAATCTGTTAACATTCAACTCACATCAGCATAATAACCTATTTTAAATCATTCGAAGTAGATATAGAGAACGGATACGTAAACTCTTCGATATGGATGTCGCTTCCGGCGAACTTTCAAAAGGCTATTTTAAAATGAGAACTGACATCGAAGAATCAAAATATTGCAGAAAGCTGTTTCAAAAATTTTTCTATTCTCTTTTCAATATCAACTACGAACGATATAAACAGCTTCACTGATGGTGGGGTCTACTGGCTGAATTCACAAAGCTTAAATCGCTTACTAGTTGAAGGTGCTACATTAGTAACAGCGAGGTTCCAGGCTCAAGTACTGGCTATAAATCATCGTGAGCCCACTGATATTACTTTATATTAAAATTATCATGAAAAACAAAACAACTTTTAAAAAGACATTTTACGAAATAAATGATTTGACTTCGACCTTTTCTTACCTACCTACAAATTTATTTCAGGATTATGTACCCGACCAGCTCTCGGAGCTAGCGGAGGCGCTGGCGAACCCGATCAAGTACCAGAGCGAGCTCGACAAGCGCGAGCACCAGCTGGCCGTGCTGACGGAGGACACGGACGTGCCGCCCGACCCCGCGTGCGACGACCCGCCCGACCGGTCCGACCGACACGACCGACACGACCGACCCGACAAGACCGACGACACGCGCCGTGCTAGTACATATCCCGTGAGTATATATGCACATGATTGAGCGGGACAAAAGTATATATCACCAGACTTGGAGCACTTCGCACTTTAGGCGCGAGTCTACAGGTAATTAGACGGGTCCGCCTTGACCGGCCGTTCAGTGGATCTCCACGCATCAGAAGGTATAAGAGTTACGCGATAGAAAGAGAGGCGTCTTGTAGGTGCACAACTGCGTTGTTGGCTAGTCTCGTTGAAATTTTCTGCCGTGACCAAAATTCGGTCAGGAGGATTTCCTATTATTATTATTATGTATATGCTAACTATATAGCTTATTCTTGTCTACGCTTCGATCTTACCCTATATTATATATTTAAGAAGGTATGCCGTATGAGGTGGCATCATCTTCCTTCTTCTATAACGTATGGACCAATAATAAGCTACATGAGTCAGATAAAAGGATCGGTGCCATGTCGTATAGGGAGATGAAAGAGGCTGCTCTATACAGAGACATGTGAAAGAGATTCATCAGCTACACCGACAAGGGTTTTTTTATTTTTTTATATTACATTACAGGCAAGTATTTGATCTCGATCTCACCTGATGGTAAGTGACGATGAGATCTACGATGGAGCATACTTGCCTAAAACGTACCTGTTCACCCTCGACTTGAAAACACCCAGGGCCCCAAGTCTGCTAACACAATCGATTCATAATCGAATAGCAACCGCATAGTAACTGTCACTTTAACAGATATCCCATACAATATCTGTCAATAGTGACAGTTAGTCGGTAGATTGTGTTAGCAGACTTGGGGCCCAGATTGAATTCAACGGGGAAATTAAATTACAAAAGGTCTTACTATTCAGCTGATATTTGACCCTTGTGTTTTAGATCCGAGTGGAGAACGCGTCAGACGGCAGCCCGCTGAGGACATCTATGATCGAGACGACCAAGCTGTTCACGAGCGAGGCCACGCCACCACCATCCCTAAATGATAGGAACTCGCACGGTAATATAATATGTAAGACGGTGGGTGTATCAGTAACAAGCTTACGGCTACTTTTTTAATACATTTAAAATTCGAACTATGTCATATATTTTCTTCATGAAACACATACTGTAAAAAAAATATCTAATAGAATAAAAATGTATAGTAATTTTATATACTCTATGTGCGCCTGATTTGTGCTTACATTATTGTTGTCGTCAATCTGACCAGATAATTGTTAATAATTGAATTAAGGTATTACTTGTACCCCACAATAGATTGGAGGCGATTCCACCAAATATTTACTAGAATAGTCATAAAACATTTGTGCTCATCATACAAAGTTTTCGCCTACCGGGATTCGAACCTGGGGCTTTCATCGCAGAAAGCATGGTAGTGACCTTGCCGTAGCCGTAACGCTATGCGTAGTCCGACATGCAAATGGTGAGTTTTTTTAAACTGCATAATATAAATACACAGACGCGGCGGGCACAACTAACGGCACATCGGACGAGTCACTGGCAGCGATGTTGGCCAACTTGTTGTCGCACAAGCTGGTCCGCGACAAACAGAGCGAGTTGTCGCGCAAGCTCGACGCGCTGCGACGGAAAGAGAAAAAACCCGCCACGTCCAAATTCTACGTCAGCAACAAGGCCAACAAGCTCGTGAAAAAACTGTCTTCTAAGAATATGTGAGTTTTTCAGGTTTATCTAGAGATTCATGAATCTTAGTGATACCATTACATAATAATAATACCAGCCCTTTTTAATGTCCCACTGCTGGGCACAGGTTTCCCCTCAATGCGAGGGGATTAGGCCATAGTCCACCGCGCTGGCGTAGTGCGGGTTGGCGGACTTCACACATCTTTCGAGGGATTCTCTCAGACATGCAGGTTTCCTCACAAGCGTCCTAACAACTTGGATATCACTGCTACACACGCGACGCTTCTACATAATACGATGGCATAATATCAAGGATGATTTTCAAGTCCGTAAATATTATAGCGTGTTCGTCTTCGTTCGTCCCGAGACTGTAAAACCGTTTGGAGTTGGTTGCGATTTTACTACGTTGTCGACGTTTGCCTTTGGGTGCAATATATTATCATACTAATATTATAAGGAGGTAAAGTTTGGATATAAGGGTAGTCTTTGGAACTACTGATCCGCCCCCTGATTACGTAACTTGCAATAGCCTAGCGATAGCAGTAATCGCGCAATATTTGCTTTTAAATTGCTAATTAGTCTTTGGAACTACTGATCCGCCCCCTGATTACGTAACTTGCAATAGCCTAGCGATAGCAGTAATCGCGCAATATTTGCTTTTAAATTGCTAATTCGTAATGCGTAGCGCTGCGACGCCATACAAATCTGCGATTTGAAAGCAATTATTGCGAGATTATTGCTGTCGCTTTGCTATCGTTAGGCTAGGCAAGATACGTAATCAGGGGGCTGATTTGCAATGAGTTTTTACTAATACAAAGCTACGCTAATCTGAGTTCGTAGGCTATGTTTCATCACGCTATGACGATTAGGAGATGAGATATAAAGTAGAATCGCTGGCACGGGTGGATCATCGGGAATAAGCTAGGTTAAAATGAGCGTTGTGATCACGCAGGAGCGTGGAGGCGAGCGCGAGCGCGTGCGCCAGCGGCGAGGCGGGGGCGGCGGGGGCGGGGGCGGGGGCGGTGGGCGCGGGGGCGGGGGCGGCGGCGGCCGAGCGCGAGCTGCGCGTGCGCTTCCACCGCGCCACGTACGACGCGCTCGAGAAGCACGTGCGCGCCGACCAGGCGCACCAGATGAAGGCTCTCGCCGTCAGTACACACACATCCTACTCACTACTGTCCATCGCACTACATATCCTATATCAACATCTATACATACAAATAAATAAAATTGTTGAGTGTCTGTTTGTAATATTAAAATAACCGCTTTTAAACTAAGTGCATTTGGATGTATACACGGTACATATACCTAAACAATTTTTTTTTTAATGTTTGTCCGTCTGTCTGTCTGTTTGTTCCGGCTAATCTCTGAAATGGCTGGACCGATTTTGACGGGACTTTCACCGGCAGATTGCTGATGTAACAAGGAGTAACTTAGGCTATTTTATTTTAGACTAGGTGTTACTATAAAAACATCTGTTACAAGCACGACGAACTGGTACCGCAGCTCAGTTGATAGTGACAAATTAGAAAAAAAAGAGGTTATTTAATTATCAGACAGTAGAGTTATGTTACAAAAAGAAAATGGAGGCTATAAAGGGATTATTATCATTTTATTTCCGCCTTAACCCTTAGGGGAGCAGCACATTATTATTTATCCAGGATCATATCTATAGGAGATAATGATATATATTAAGAATCTTTTTATATATGACCATTGTTTAATACATGTATACGCCCGTTGCTGCAAATTGCTACTTTATACCACCGGAGAGATGGCTGACATAGCAGACAATAGACAGAAAACAGCAAACAATAGTTAAAATTCAAATAAAATGTTGCAATAAATATCACCAGACGAACACACCAACTGCAGAGTGTTGTATTTTGGGTACGGTACAATGAACTGGGGACGATCCTATTAACACCCAGATCAGGTCAAACTAAGAATGATCAGTTTCAAAATTTACTTACGTAGGAATCGAGTCCACGACCACCCGATGTATTGAGTCGAGTGGCACTAGACCTAACTACAATGTAGAACTTTGTAAATACTTTACACTTTTTTTTTGCACAGGACTTATTAGATGCGGAGAAAAAGGAAATCTTAAATAAATTAGCGAACGCGCGGAAGGAGGATGTCAGAGCGCTCGCGAAGAATAACAACCGGGACAAGGACGAGATCAATAGGAGAAAGCGAGAGATACATTCGCATGTAAGTCTCAATCATTCTCACATTAGGGCACAAGGCGAAAACATTCAAATAAATAGCGACTCTTACTACGACGCAATAAAGTACAATTCAGCGCGCACAGCGCCGGTTGCCCATTGAATGGCCCGCCAAGATGGGCCCGGTTATGTACTTAAAGTGCGCAAAAGTTGATATTATCATTTATATTTATCCTCATTTACATGTTGTTATTAAAATATGGATACAACGAAACAGAATTGATAGTAACTATCATATTGCCTGCGATTATGTCCAGTCCGATCTACAGAAAAATGTTACAGGCGATTTAAATGTTGCTTCAAATACAGGATGGATTTTTGAGACGGCGCGGTATGGGCCTTTGTAACGTTTAGAGCTAGTTAGTTTAAGAGACTGTTCTTAACATATGGAGATATGTCCTCCTTTAGAATTTCACGATTTTAGTAAAAAGTGTATAGTCAAAAAGAAAATGGCCAATATACACAAAAAATAATTTTTGGATGCCAATCGATCTCGTTACTTATAACGCGCAGCCGCCGCGCTGCACCATCTCGTTCATACTAATAAAAATACAAAAGCACAAATTAAAATTAAAGTAAAGCACCTAGCATAGCAATAAAGGAACTTGTGCAAAAGTGGTATTAAAAACTTTTTAACAAAATAAAAACCGTCTTCAAAAAACTAAGAAGCAAAACATAATCGAATCTAGAAATCTACCATGTCTAACTAATGAAAATAAAACTATTTTTAAGGATTCTATGGCGTTTATTTTCGTTTCGTTGGTAAAACAAAAAAATAAACGCGATAGAATCCTTAAAAATAGTTTTATTTCAATGTGTAGTATTCGCGTAAATATAAAAAATCAATATGTCTAACTAAATCAAATATTTAACGAATGTGAAGTCGGTGCCAAATAAACAACCCACGAAGAATAATAAAAGTATACTCAGTAACGAGATGCACGGACCATTTTGTGGGTATAGTATTTGTCGCGGATCGGCAATACTCGACTCAGTTGTTGGTTTGGCACTGACATCACATTCGTTAAATATTTGATTTAGTTAGAAATCTTAGGTTTCAAGATTAGGTTATTTTTTGCATTTTGGTTTTTTGAAGATGGTTTTTATTTTGTAATTTTTTTTTTTATGGACACATTCTGTCTTAATGATCTTATATAAATTACAATGTAATATCTGCATGGGGTGGTATTATATGTGTGTGGTGTTGTCCAGTCCGTCCAGCGTGGGGTGGACGAGTGCAGCCGGCTGGAGCTGTCGTACTCGCGGCAGCGCGAGCAGCTCGCGCGCACGCACGAGCGCCTGCTGCAGCTGCTCATGAAGCACCGGGACCAGGTAACCGTGCAACACACCCCACACACCCACACAAGCTGGAGCTGTCGTATATCTGAGTGTTTAGATAAAAATGTATTTTTAAGAACGAGTGCCTTATACTAACTGAATTGTGTTCCCGTCTCTAGGAACTGCTTCGGTTGGAGCAGATGTGCGGCGACGCGGCCGAAGGCTAAGTCGTACCCAGTATTGTCCCGTTGCCCGGGACACGTTCACGTCTCGCCCACCGCCAACGGTCCGCGCCTCTCGCGCTACGATACCGGCGATGGATCGTTAAAATACTTCGGAATCGCGTCTCTCGAGCCGGCCTCGATAGGTAGGTGTGTCTCTACGTCATTTGAGTGTTATTTTTTTTTAGGAATCTGTGATATTATCGCCTAAGGAGTTAAACGTGGGAGTCTCGTCTCCGGTACTCGAGTCTTATCTGTGTCGTTTGCAATCTCATAGTTTTAGTTGGCCTCCCTCCATTTGTCTTAACGATTTTTAGGGAGAAGAGGTCGCTTATTGTGAATGAGTAATATTTAAGGTCGTAACACACCTCACGGGGATTTTTGTCGTCCCAGACGGGAAAGTGTTTTATCAATATATAAGTGAAGAGAACAGGAATGGTATGGGAAATGGTCTTTTATATGAAAAATAAATCTAGTCCCGTCCGGTACGAGAAAATTCCCGTCATGTATGCTGCCACCTTTAGTTTCCGTTAGTGATTTTCCGTTAAATCTCAAGAATGTCTTCGTATTGTACATGAGGATTGTGTTTCTATGCATTTATTGAAATAGTCGATTACGGCTAGCGTGACATACTAACGCTTCTACGATGTACTAGTCATGGCGCATTTGCTCGCCGCGGGGAAGGCCCGACGGCAAACAGCGAGGATTGTCCTACGTACTATAACGAGTACCAAACACACAGGGCAGCGTGCAGCGTTCTGCGCTCCACGTTCTCCGTTCTTTGTAATAACATTGGATGGTCATCAACAAAAGAACGCGAAATGTAGAACGCTCTCTGTCCATTAGGGTACTATAACGACGCCTCATTCTCGCCTCCCTCGCAGTCGACGATTACTATCTATAAAGTCTATACATATCTATGATGCACAAGATACTGGTTTTACAGTGGATACCGTATTTCATACAATCGCACCAGCTGTTCTTCCCTCATACATACATGCTCGTAGTCATACTTAATATTAATAATCCATACTACTTAAATTGTACAAAATTAAATGAAATTGATTCTTATGATGGTTATTCCAATATTTTCTGGTTAGTGAACGTGTTTTGTGCAGTGAGAATTTTAAATTAATATATTTGCTCTGATTAATGTACTATTAAGATACATTTTATCATTTTATATCGTATGCACAAAAATAATTCTGCAAAGCACAAATTTTAAAATAGGTAGAATTCATTAACGACATCAATCACTCTGTTCTGCACTTGGGCAAGTCCAATAATAGACTCGCCCAACCAGCGTCATCTATCTCGTTCTTTATTACGGCCGGGCGCCGCGCGTTCCGCATCGCGAGCATAACATCGTCCTATTTTGCTATTCTACTGTAACATTTATTTCAACGGGTATAATAATGTCGCTTTCAATTCACGTCCTGAGAATATTATAATATCGAATAGGGTTTCTGTATTTGTAATGTATGTAATAATTATAATCACGTTATGGTTCATGGATTTGATTGCATGATTTTATTCGCACTAACAGGCGTCAGTAACCTTAGGTTGTAGATTAACATTCCATTCGCTTAGTCATTGAAATGCCGAAAATATTTAGATATTTGTAGCAACGAGCAATTAAGCACTGATTAACCCGATCTAGGGTTGAAACTCCAAATAATGTTTAGTCAGTCCTAAAGACATACACTATACCTATAGACAATACATAATTAGCTATTATTTATAGTATACAATAGTTATTCAAGTTAGCAATAGTGTTGCCCAAAGTATTTTTCTTGGTAATGCATTTTCGCAAGACCAAGACCAAGATGCAAGAGTTTATACCAAGTACTCAGAGAGACTCTTGCATATAAGTCTTGGCCTCGCTAAATGAACGACCAAGACCAAGACTTTGGGCAACACTAAATAGAACAAGACTTCCACAATCGAATCCGAAATCTTCGCCCCGTCTTCTCGATTATGACAATAGTAATATATCACTTGACATGCAAGTTTCCTTTGTCGTGTGCCTAAGATAATATCTCAAATGAGTAACTCTGGCGTAATGCCAGTAATATGAAGTAGTATTTAACTTATGCTCTGATTTAGTAACACCAGGCCAAACTTGGACAATCGTAACATTGTCCTTTTGTTAATATGATGTTTAACCCCCGAGTTTATATACGTTTCATAACTTTATCAAACGTCATATAGTACTGCGCAAAGCAAAACTCTTGTGCGCAGTACTATATGACGTTTGATAAAGTTATAAAACGTCTATACATTTGGGGGTATATCTTTTTAACTATCATAATCTTAATTCTTACCTATCAGCCTGAAACATTATAAACCACTTTATACAGTTGTACGTGTTTAATTGTGAAAATGTCTGTAAATATGGTGTTTTGAATATCTATGGTGCTTTCTCTATAAGGCCAATGTTAATATTCACTTTATTTGTTTTAGAATGTGACAGTTCTCTTCATAAATATATATGTTTCAACCCGAGGAAAGATATCTAGATAAGTATAATAGTTATAAAATAATTATTAGATTTCTTTATCCTTGTATTTACATTGATCAATTTCCGGCAATTAATAATAGACTCTATCCGTCTGCACTCTGAAAGTAAATTGCAATAATATACACTGCTCACTACTTATCGTAAATTTAAGACGAACAGCGTTTATTTTGGATACATTTAATTAAATAAGGTTCTATTATAATATTTTAAAAGTATTTCTCGTGTACCAGAATGTTGCTTTTCGAAAAGACAAAAATGTAATGAACGTTTTTTCTTTGTTCTTATTACCTACTTGCTGTATTATATTTCTGAAATTGTATTAATGTATCCTAGAGTAGTTAACTGAATAGTAAATAAATTTATGATTTAGTTATCAGTCACACATACAGTCGCAAGTAAACTCCGAAACGACTTAGAGGAATAATAATAGTAGGTAGTTGCCAAAATATTAGGTGATATTGATATAAGGTTTCGATAATACATGGGTTTTAGTTTAGTCGATTCTAGATATTTGGCGATTAATCGGTATTTACATTTTTAGATCTTGATCTATACTTGCCTTGTCATCCATTTTTGAAAAAGTCGTGGACAAAATCATGGTGTAAGGGTGTAAGTACCACATACATCGTGTGATATGAACAGATATCTAGTTACCTTCACCTTTATGCGGTTTAAATTAATTTACGCCTTTATGACATGATCACGCCTATTTATTAACCGACTTAAAAAAAATTAGAAGGTTCTCAATTCGATTGTATTTGTTATTACTCGCTTCGTCAGCGAGTTTAGTGGCCATTATTTTTATTGTTTTTATCGACCCTGTACAAAATCCTATTTATCATATAAGTGCCATGAACATTATAACGCATTTTATTTCCATATATTTATAAACGTTTAGATCTATTTTAAAATACACTTATTGCTGTTAAAATAACAAAAAATATCACCGACGTTGTTATTGGTACGCTCGTAGGCGAATGTTCTGAATATGCAAGTATTGGACCTCACATCCACCGTCCTCATTAGAGGCTATAGCAACCATAATTTCATGAAAAGAGTGTAGTTGTATTTTAATGATGAATAAAATTATAGGTCCACAAAGAATGTCCTGTCGGTATTATAAAAAAAAATATTCTTCTATCAGCACAAATGTAACGTTCGCATATAAAAAATATTAGAAAATAACTTCGAAGCAAGGTTGCATCGTAAAACATATATCAATCGCCTTCTTATAAACTGGACCCGCCTATTCGGCTGGGCGATAGGCATGTTCCTGAATATGCCCGATTCGATGATCGGCAACGGATCGATATGTTTTCTGCCTTAAATATGGGTTATTTATTACTGTATCTACCCCACACTTTGATCAGTGTCCTGAATTATGAGGATAGTGCATGAGATCCAATCAGTTGAGTGGCAAAATTCTGATTTAATCGACTCGATAATATCGTTCTGCTAACGGCCGCAGCTGAACTTTATCGTTTATGTCTTCGTATAATAACCCACTTTTGGCATTGTTACTCCTCGTTGATATAATGATCGATTTTAGGTAGTAGATAGAATAACGTCAAAGTAACAAATAAGTAGTTATACAGATACCATTGAAGTTAAACATGACTCGTTCTTGCCTTGTGTAATTAAATTGTCTTTAGGTAAGGTGTAGGGATGTAGTAGTCTGTTTAAAATAGAACCACCGAACCTTCGCTCTGGTAGTCGCAGTTTGTTTATTTAAGATAGGCCTAAATTTGTAATTTATTTTCGATGCTTATATTTTATGCTTGTATTTTTCTATCTAACCCTTATATACTCCTTGTGAATTATACTTAACAATTGGGTTTAATGCTACGCCCCAAAATCTACCCAATATTTTTATATGAAAATATTTATTCGCTACTCTCGGGATTTATACTAATATTTTAATGTTGACGTTTCAATTCTTGTATTTATCTATCGTGCTTTAAATATTTATATAGTTTTTGTATAGTCAGATTATGTGGTCATCGTGTTCGGCTACGCTATAATATTCGTGTGTGAGTCTGCCAACTAGTCGTTTAAGCGTTATATAGTAGTTTTTGATGCTATCCTACTGCAGCTTCGATTGCGTCACGTGTGGGTACGGCTTAGAGGAATCATAATAGTATATTGTGGAGTGCTACTGTACATTATATTAGTCGTTAAGTGAAACTAGTATACTTGTTACATTCAGGGCCGTATTGATAAACCAATTTCATCTCTGGAGTGCGAATTCTTCTAAAATTATGTCTCAAAAAAGCACTTAAGTTCGGAGCTGAGATTAGTTGTATTAAATGCAGCCCTAGACTATTTATTTACATCTTTATAGTCTATTATTAAATTTATAACTCTTTACACTGTTCTACTGTTACGAGTGTAGATATATTATTGTGAGCCATGGACTTCCGCAGGCAGCCTGTCCTACTTAGCACGTATATTTTATTTTACCTTAATTGTCAATACTGTCGTTATTCAGTAGGATTTTTAATATGGATTTCAGTCCAATCTACTTAATTATATAATACTGCTCGCCTTCTGCCTTAACTTTACTTTCAACTGCATCTACTTACCGTCAAATAGTTTTTCGACTGGACGCTTTCTATTATAATTTTGACGATACTATATATTGTTGTGTTTTAAACGTCTTTACATGTTTCGTATATACTTAGCTATATTGTTTACTCACTTTATACACCGTTTTGTAACGTACTCATATTCCCTGTTCATTAAAGATTATTTTAGATTAACTATACAGGTGGCATTGCTATAGCAAGCTGTAGTGTAGCTATGTATTGCTATTTGAAAATGATCTTACATCTTCTTAAGAACGGTGCCAAATATAGGAGCGAATGCTCCTATATTTGGCACCGGTATCTGTTATATTTACGAGTCCCCAAATTTAGTAAGATTCAGTCCTATTACATTGACTTTATAGATTATTAAGCATTTTCAGAAAAAAAAAAACATAAATGTATCTCCAAATTCTACTACCTACCTACGTACTTGAATTAAAACAAGTACTTAGGTAGTATTTTTTAGGTATTTGAATCCGCATCGTCGTAAGTTATAATATACCTAGCTAGTTTTTAAGGTAGGCACTATAACTCCGCTTGGAATGTTTCATGCTTACAACATGATTCGTATTATTTATTGTCAAATTCCTATACTCAAGCAACCGACTAAAGCGACGTCGGGTAAAGGGCCTTTAGTAAATCGACTATAGTTCGTGTTCTTGGCTGTAGCGTTTTTACACAATTTCACTACGCAGTAAGTCATACAAAAAAGGCTTTCCTCCAATAGTCATTCTCGAAATATTACGGCTAAAATAGTATTCCTTCGCCATTTGGTATTATTTGAGCGGGCGTCACTATCATTATACCTGTAGTCTGAGTATTCAGGCTACTAAACCTTTTTCTTCATCACAGAGATAGCAGTGTTACAAATACATTTTTTTCAGCCTAATTACAATAAAGGCTATATAAGTGTAGCAAAGCTTAATGATTCTTGGAAAAAATAAATACAGAGCTGTTTATAGCGCCCTTATGCCATTGCAATTGGAATTTGACAAGAATAACGCTGCTAGTCTTTTCGATATAAGCATAAGCACTGCTGACATTACCAAGCGGAGTACAATCAAGTGACCGGCACATTTCTTATGATCTACTTTAAGCGTCACGAGCGACCGGTTGTGAATTGATTCGAGCTAGATTATGGTACGTTCGGAGCTGCAGCGGGTTCTATGTAGGGACACAATTTTATGATGCCCCTAAAACAGTCATCTAGTTTTGTGTGTGGTGATGCCTAAAGTCTTGGCATTGATTTTACATTTTCGCAAGACTAATTTCAAGTTGCGAGTTCGCAGAGTATTATAACAAGAACTGCCAGGCTCTTGCGTCTTGGTCTTGCAATCACTGCCAGACTCTTGCGTCTTGGTCTTGCAAAAACTGCCAGACTCTTGCATCTTGGTTTTGCAATATCTGCCACTTTTACGTCTCGGTCTTACGACAACTACCAGACTTGCGTTTTTGGCTTGGAAAAACTGCTAGACTCTTGCGCCTTGGTCTCGTGGAAAAACAACACCAAGACTTTGGGCAACACATGTTGTGTGCGTTAAAAAGTTATTCAAGTTCGTAAGAGCGCATTTACCGCGAGATTGAATCTTTTTCTGAGTCATATATTTTTTCACCTATGACAATGTACATGTACCTACCCATTTTCGCAATGAAATAAATTATTTATTATTGAATATAAAGCAAAACTAAAAACTTTATATTTAATCGTGTCATTAGTCATCTTAAGTTGAGTCGAAGAATAAAACTGGGTTTCGGAACGTACTGAGTTATGTCGTCCAGGAGATCTTCATGGCAATTTTTTGCGATACGATTCGACGCGGCTGTAATGTACAACAGGCTTTGTTTGCAAACATAAATCTTGGGAATTATCTAAAGAGGTTGGTTTACTAACAATCTATTGCTGGAATTATAACATTATATCGAACTTTTTTGTTCAGAGATCTTCCATAATTAAAATCTATACATATAAATAAAATTGGAGTGTCTGTTTGTAATATTAAAATAACCGCTTTTTACTAAGTGCATTTGGATGTATACACGTTACCTATACCGAAACAACATTTTTTACAATTTTTGTCTGTCTGTCTGTCTGTCTGTCTGTCTGTCCGTCTGTCTGTCTGTCCGTCTGTCTGTCTGTCTGTCTGTCTGTCTGTTTGTTCCGGGTAATCTCTGAAATGGCTGGACCGATTTTGACGGGAATTTCACTGGCAGATAGCTGATGTAACAAGGAGTAACTTAGGCTACTTTTATTTTAGAAAAAAAAATTGGATCTCTCGAAAAAAAATTAAAACCAATGTTGCAGCGCTGCGCCTGCTTAAAGTTTGATAGCAACAATCTGCAATGCGTCCCGCGGGATCAGAACGCGAGCAGGCTGTTGCCAACGGTTGAGACGTTGTTAAATACCACGCGGACGAAGTCGCGGGCAACAGCTAGTAATATATATATATATATACTAGATGACCCGCTGTACTTCGTATCACCTAACCTAACGACATTAAAACTCTCCCTTCCTCTGACGTTCGGCAGACCAACTGACAGTATGAAAAAATAAAGCTCAATAAAGACTTATTTTTCGTCCTCGCAACTTTTCTATATTTTCTCACTGTGTAAACCTTCCCTGGACTACGGCAAACATTTCAATACCAAAATCAGCCAAATCGGCTCAGCCATTCTCGAGTTTTAGCGAGACAAACGAACAGCAATTGATTTTTATTGTATAGACTAGCTGTTGCCCGCGACTTCGTCCGCGTGGTATTTAACAAAGACTCAGCCGTTGGTAACAGCCTGCTCGCGTTCTGATCCCGCGGGACGCATTGCAGATTGTTGCTATCAAACTTTAGTCAGGCGCAGCGCTGCAACATTGGTTTTAATTTTTTTTCGAGAGATCCTATTTTTTTTTCTAAAATAAAAGTAGCCTAAGTTACTCCTTGTTACATCAGCTATCTGCCAGTGAAATTCCCGTCAAAATCGGTCCAGCCATTGCAGAGATTACCCGGAACAAACAGACAGACAGACAGACAGACAGACAGACGGACAGACAGACAGACGGACAGACAGACAGACAAAAATTGTAAAAATTGTTGTTTCGGTATAGGTACCGTGTATACATCCAAATGCATTTAGTAAAAAGCGGTTATTTTAATATTACAAACAGACACTCCAATTTTATTTATATGTATAGATATTGTTCATTTTAGTTGTAGTGCATTGTTACAATTCCTACTTAAGTATGTATGTTTCTGTGGTTTGGTAGCTACTCTAAAAATAAATTCAGAATCCAGTTACAGCTATCGAGTTTACTGATTTAGACATAAAGTTCCCTACAAACCACATGGTAACTTATAGGGAGTGACATCATTATTAAAAATTTAGCTCAGTCTAGCACTGTCAGGCATCAGATAATGTGGTATGTATGGGGTTTAATAGAGATAGTGAACAAAACGCATAACGCAAAGTAGTGTCCAAAGGTTGGTGAACTCCGACTCACATTAGAGATTAGTTGACACAGTTAAATAGATGCATAAGTACCTACTGACCTACAGAATAACTGTAACTTGATCTTAAAAGGTCGAGGCACTACCGACTATCTATCTATCTTGAAGTAAATTGTTTAAACGTAAGATTCCTGTGAATAATGGATTTGGTTTTAAACATTAATATTACTGACCTGAACTGACTGAAAAGCGTTGAGGGCATTTGATTTTTTGTTTTAATATATTTTGAGCGAATTATTTGGTTAATATTAGCAGAGTGGTATAAAAGATGTTAATTATTATATTGTTAATTTAATAAATTATGTTTTAGATGTTAGTAGCACTTATTGAATCTTAGCAAGGATCTGTTATTCGTAAGTTGGTAGTGAATAATTTGTGTGCCAGAAAATGATATCAGTAACATTAAGGTCTGTGCGAGTTGTATATTGAATATTTTGTGTGTTTCATCTGTATAAAAAGCTTATGTGAATACATACAGACCTTTATATATTTATTTTATAGTTAACGATTAAGTACTTATTTTATTTAGATGGTTGTTAACAGCTGAAGCAATCGAATTTTGGCACACTTGGGCGTGCGTATTGTACTAAGGCGGATATTATAGTATCATACGTCTATGATGTGGATCTAGGATCATATATGTAGATGGACCTGGTACGTACTCACAAATTTATGAGAATTATGTGATCATACACACAATATACGAGACTTGGAATCTATGTTCATAGATATAATATCTAAATTGCATTAACAAGGTGTCGTAGATTTGTGGTAATGTAATATCCCCTATACGTATGCTATATACTGCGCAGAAGTAATAGCCGTGCCCAGACCGCCGCGCAGGCTCGCGAGGTCACGCAGTGGTCTGGTTACAGCCAGTGATCTTCAGATTTGTGTGTAACCATTGATCCGTGAACTCAAACCCACGTAGGCACTTGATGCGTGCACTCTGATGCCACGTTGTCCGGGCGGCTCTCACTCTCTCGTAGTTCTAGTCATTTTTTAATTCCTCCGTGTTGTATCTATACATAAACAAGTATGCCTGTATAAGGGTAGACAATATAATAATAATCAATATGAATGTTAAACATATAGATGAAACTTGTATCTATTAAATTTGATGTCTGTTCTATGTGTTGTTTCATTTCAACTCGCCAATATGATATAATTGTAAGCGATATCCAATTAAGAGGATACATGTGGCACGGCAGCTAGCAATAGTTCCGAAAAATATCGTTCTACAGTTAGTAAAAACACGAAGTCAACGCAGTGCACTTCTGCCTAACCCTTCGGGGATGACAGCCGTGATGTTCTTTCATATTTAAAGAAGTAGGCGTTTTAGGCCTCAGCCTCTAATTTAGCGGGCAGCGGGGCGGCGGCGGCGGCGGCGCGGGAGTGGCAGGATCTTATGCGTAAAATCAAATGGACGGGTTCTCGAAAACAGCGGCGCGGGACGGCCAACGAGCTCCCCTCCGCTAAATTCGAGGCTGAGGACTTACTCCGACGCAGTGGCGTATGCTACACGCTAGAATGAATCGTAAACTGTTTACATAGAACCCGTAGTGGCTTGCCAGGGCCAAAGTCCAGCGAAATTTATGCTCCTATAATAATATAAATCTGGGTTAAGTTCAAAGGTACAGTGCAAGCTTGTCACGATATCGATAGGCGTATTAATTATCGATACCGAAGCTAACGTTAGTTCGGTTCGGTCCTCCGCCTCGCTGGTTTCCTGCTACCATAGCTAAAGAAAAATATGTTATAGGCAAATACATTAAAAAACGAGACCAAAACACGAGTAACCCGAGTAACCTCATCCTTCTCCGGATATTTCTATATATTCTCAATCTCTTTGGATCGCCCGTCAGCGCAAAATGTCAGTGGTCCTAAAAAAATGCAATAATACCTGCAAGAAATTTAACGAAAAAAAAACACCAACACAGTATAAAGGCAATAGCAACAATAAAACAAACTCGTAGTATGAATAATACCAAGATTTCATAAAATCCCAGTAGTATACAACATGTTTCGTCAAGCGTGTCAGAAGTTGCTGCAGGCGGCCTCCAGCGCCGCGCAGCCGCGAGCCTCGTACCAGAATTTTGTGATGTCGGACGCGCTTGCACAGATCGAAAGGGACTGCGAACGGTTCTGCCCCGTGCCGAGGTTCCCGCCGCAAAAGGTACCCATCCATTGACAGCTTTAGCTGCCTTCTCAGTTTACATCGCGTTCCCATCCGGAACTATAACTCAAACACTTCTGACTTAAAACTACAGTTACCTTAACACTGTCTACTATGCATAGGTACAATTTGTTAGTGCACACGTAGACGTACCTATAAATAATAAACGCTTTGACTTTGACCTAATAAGTACTTGTTCAGAGCTATCTCAAAATCGGCAATTGAAATTCTAGTGCATAGTGTTTAAATTTCTGCAAAAAGGATCACATTGATAAAATCTAGAAAGCTCGATTTCTTAAGTTCTTGAGGTACCTGCACCTGTCTTTCTCTTTCGTACCTAGTACCTATACCACAATTCTGAATCAGTTCAATGCTACGTTTCCCACCGAAGGTACGATTGCGGTTGTGGCATTATATGTGTATCAAATTATACTCATTGAGTCATCGCATCATTGACATGTGAACACTACTAAATTGGGCCCCAACACATTATTGATTATTTACAAAACGAAGGTGTAGGCAGCAACAGTTAACATGAGTAAAGATGGCGGCTTTGCGCGTGCCTAATTGTATGCATTTGGCATGCGCAGAATCAGCATCATCGGTTTGAGCAATTTGCCTGTACATTGCAAGGAAATGACAAGGCACTAAAGTCTGCCAGCAAAATTGTCTCACAATGGAAGGAAAATGGTATCTAATTGTCACTTCCAGAGGCGTCTCTAGCTCACGTAGCGCCCGAGTGCAATCATCACCCTAGCGACCTCTAGTACCTAAGAATTTTTTAATTTTGAAATTGCCGGGCCAGAGGGCGCGCGGCGAGTGGCGCTCGGGCGCCATTGAGATCGCGGCGCCCGGGTGCAACGCACCCCTCCCACCATAGGTAAAGACGCCTCTGGTCACTTCTGAGTACTATTATACGAAATCTTTGAAACAAAACAATAACCATTTAATTCATATGTCGATTGCGTTAACAGACTTAAGGCTCGCCTGATCGGTACAAGCGAATTAGTTTTACTTTATGAATATGATCCTGAAACGCGCTATGAGAGTTTTCGGATCGTATGATGAATCGCCATGTTTGTTCTGAATGTCGTCTGCAACGCCATCTGTATGGCGCCCAATAAGCTCGTGCTAACCTGTAGACTAAAACTTTATTTATGTACCCAACATTAGAAGTTGGTAGGTACCGATCTTAATACAAAGATATTCCTCATATAAGCTAAAACGATAGTGCCTCGCTTCCAAGAGTCCTGAGATAACCCGTGCTTAGGTGGCGGTGATAGGCGCGGGCAGCGACGTGGGCCGCGTCGCTTGTCTGTTCCTGAAGCAGCAGAAGGTCATCAGGAAGCTGGTGATGTACGACGAGCTCCCGGAGCGCTTGGTGCTGGGCGTCGCCAACGACGTCGCACACATCGACACCAGCACTGACGTCGAGGCCTTCCAGGGACGCATGTTCCTCAAGGACGCGCTTTATGTAGGTAGCCTTAGCCATCAATCTACCAAAGACGTCCACAGAGGGACATAGGCCTCCCATCACGGTCCTCCGTATACCTTCTACACGTGTCATGTCATCGGTTCACCTTTTAGAGGTTGGCTTACACTACGTCTTTCGCTCGTGATCACCATGGTAGATCTTATCTTACCAACGGCCATAGGTTCTTTGAGCAATTCTTATCACTTTCCTTCTTCAATCTAGGATGCGGATGTCGTGTTGATTTGTGGCGGTGGCTACGTGCTGCCCCCTTGCTGCAACATTCCCGACCGGGAGTTGTTCTTCCAGAATCTGCATTATGTCCGCACAGTGACGCTGGCCTGCGCTCAGTTCTGCCCGCAAGCCATCATCGCGGTACAAACGCCGCCGGTGGATTGCAACTTTGGGCTTTGCAAGCATGTTAGTTGGAATATTTTCGGATTCGCACATTATGCAAATCTGACATTTCGCTAATCAGATAATTTAGTTTTTTCGACATTTCGCTTAACATTTCGCTAATCGTAACATTTCGTTGTTTACGTACCTTAGTTTTCGCTTATACGAGATTTCGCTTTTCCTTCATCTCACCTATCTGACATTTCGCTTATCCGACATTTAGTTTATCATACATTTATCTCATACGAAATTTTGCTTACCTGAAATTTTGCTTATCAGACATGTTTAGCTTATTTGACATATTGCTTATCCGACATATTTAGCTTATCTGACATTTTGCATGTGTATTCTTTTGTGTAATCACCCTTCTACGGTAAATCCGTTATATATTTATGCTGCATATTTATAATTATAGCAACCCCAACACATTCTTTGAAAGTCCTTCTATTGGGTATGGAATCTTCTTTAAGATGAGAAAATTGAGACTACGAGATAAGAAGAATGCTGTAAAATATTGAGACCACATTTTTTTCAATTTTTATTTAGACCTTAAAGTGTGCCGGCCAATACGACAGGCGTCGCCTGCTGGGCGTCAACGCCATTAACGCAATGCGCGCCAACCAGTTGTTCTGTGCCATCACTGGCGTGGATCCCAAAACCTGCAACACGCCGGTCATATGCGGCACCGGTCGCTGCACCAGGGTGCCAGTGTTCTCCACGGGCAAAGCTGGAAACTTCCCACAAGTAAGTTGTGATAGCCAGATAAGAAAATCGAACCTCTATGATACTTGCGTGTCACCACTACCGTTTTACCTTTGACGTGTCCCCGCTCTATTGTATTTTTACTCTATGACAGTAAATTCGGCGCGATGATATGTTTTCATATGAACGTCAGAATTGGCAGTATGGATTGATTCCTTTGCCTGTCCTACTGGACGAAACTACTAATATGTTTTCATACAAATATAATTATATTTTAGCTTATTGTTGTGTTTTATTGATATTCCTGCCTAACAGTTGTAATTTAAAAATACATACTTAAAATCAGTTTTTTTTTCAAATGTTCGGCAAATGCGAGCATCCTACTTTTTAAGTTTTGTGTTCCGAATTTTATGGATTGGTAGAAGAGAGCCGGCCAGTGCCATATTAAGCTCGCGCGGGGCCTGTAACAACTATACTAAAACTTTATATTGGACGGTTACGTGGAATACTATACCTATCCCACTTGATAGATGTTTTTGCGCACATGCACAAAGCCCCGAAGGCATAGAGCCCGTACCATTTGGTAACTGTTACTACATAGTATGACTTACGCTACTATACTACAATAATAGGCGGTCTGCAACATACCTATATTATAGCTACAATACAATAAACACCCAACGCAAAAAGTTGAACTCGAACATGTTCGCTTTCTTTCTGCTTGTGGACTTAAATCTAGGATCTATTGAGCATGCAATTTCTTACTAATTATCTACAAGAGCAGTGCATTTGTCCGTTATTGTTTTTATTATTAAGACGCAAGCGCCAGTGTTTGGTATAAAACTGCGAGGCTAGCGTAATCGTCTTGCGCGTCTCTGGACACAACACTATTAAAACTGTGCTTTTTTGGCCATTGTACCCACAGTCGCAAGCGGCGTGCTTGACGCGACTGGTCCGTGAGGCTGACGACATCATCTGCAAGGTGAAGAGCAACAACGAGCAGGGACACCTCTCCATCGGGTTCTCCACGGCCAGATTCGTCATCAATATAATGAAAGGTTCAATTCATTTGTACCTAACTACATACATGATCATTACAACAGTCAATGTTTCGCATGCGATAAATAAATATATCTCTCAGTCTAACTCCTGTGGCTCACATTACCCAAACGTATCAGTGGCTCAAGCAGATATTTTTAATGTTTTCGTATACGAGTTGCTTTCTGCTAATACAATTTATTTCCTCTCTAAGAATTATGTTTTTTTTTTAATAATGCATTGGCCCGTAAGGGGTGTGTAAATACTAATTTGTAGTTAATCTAAATTGAACCTACTTTAATAATGCAAACGATAGGTACCAAGAATGTGTCCATTAGCACGTGTCTTATCGTCTCTATTAAGGTGAAGAGATTTATTTGTTGTGTTCTTTGCTTATAACGATAAACAGAAGGTACCTGCTATCCAATCAGGTGTGTTAATCTTTCTTCATGAACTCAGGCCTCTTCGAGAAGCCGACATTCATTGACAGCGCTCTGGTGGAGCAGGCGCACCCGGATAAGTGCTTCGGCATGAAGATCTGTGCCTCGCCAGTGACCGTCGGCAAGACCGGTATAGTGGAGTACGTCATTCCGAACATCAACGCGGGTGAAGCTGCCATGTTGGAGGATAGCAAGTTAGTGCTTTCCCTTTCTGTTCTGTACTGTTAGATAGAAATCGACGAAGGTGTGATAAATGCGTGCGTGCTATGCGGAACCATAGTACATACCTAGTACCTACCATACCTAGTAGTAAAGGGGTGTGTTTTACGCGTGTAATAAACAGCGAATAGATTGAAACAATAATAATGAAAATTGATTTTGTATCATCATCTTCTTGATCGGTGCCTCACGGCTGAAGATCGTGAATA
Organism: Pheosia tremula; assembly: GCA_905333125.1. NCBI lineage: Eukaryota > Metazoa > Arthropoda > Insecta > Lepidoptera > Notodontidae > Pheosia > Pheosia tremula. The sequence continues at coordinate 2,156,474 of HG995404.1, read as the reverse complement.
CGTTTTATCTTGTCAACGATGTTTCGCCATGTTTTATGATCGGTCAATTGGTGGAGTGCGGCGTTCACGGGAATTTTGAGTTGTTGAGATATTTGATCCGACCATCGTTTCGGCCTTTGGCTTCTTCATATTTTACTTTCAACTTTACCTGTTATATATCATAATCAGTCGTCCCAATTATTGGCACCTCGAAATATCCCACAATGCGCGGTTGAGGATAGGCGCTATGCTTCCTCGTTTTACAGCTGTTTTAGGATCGAGACAGTTATACATTGAGTTGCATATTCCAATTTTATTATAAAAAAAAAACGGAATTGAGAACCTCCTCCTCCAAAATTAGCACAGGTGGCCTTATAATAACGCACATGTGGATCTATATAGTAATCCCAGCCTGGGTTCTTGAGTAGCTTGCGGCTGCCAGAGGACTAATATAAGCTTTCCCCCAGGTGTGACCTTGAGGACATGCTGAACCTGGGTCGATGCTACGCAATCGGCGACGACTACCGCCTCCATCCCTGCAAGATCTGCTCGTGTAATAGCCCGGTGCCATGCACGGTATGTGATTGTAATAAACAAAAGAAATCGGGCAAAAACAAATAACCAAGTTCAATGATTGATTCACAATCGTCTATATAAGTACGTACTTTTTTCAAATTTCACTGTGAAACTAATAATCTTATGAGGAATATTCAAATTATTATGAGCTTTAAATATACAGTATAAAAAATGTTAAATAAGATAAAGTTTTTCTTAAAAATAAAGATGTGTAAATATGGAGTTAATTCATTTATTTTATAGTTAACAATGAGATACTTATCGCTAGGCCATACTTTTCATAATCTGAGCAAGGAAAAGACCTCCATCGATTAAATCTATTTTCACGATCCTATCTTAACGCAGATCTTGAGAAAACTTGAAAAGTCGAGTTATACGAGTACTAAACTATCTTCCTTAACTCGTACACGTTGATCACTACAATGGTTACCCTCAATTTCAAGCAAAGCTGACAAAACCTTCTTAAGCCCAAGTAGGTATTAAATATCTCTCCAAATTTTCGTGACAGCTAGGTCACGTGACTGGCCCAATACTTACTACATAATCGGCAAGTTCGATCAATGAGCGGTGCTAATTATATTGAAGACTAGCTGTTACCCGCGACTTCGTCCGCGTGGTATTTAACAAAAATAAAATAAAAGTTACCTAAGTTACTCCTTGTTACATCAGCTCCCTGCCAGTGAATGTCCCGTCAAAATCGGTCCAGCCATTTCAGAGATTAGCTGGAACAAACAGACAGACAGACAAAAATTGTAAAAAAATTGGTTTTGGTATACGTACCGTGTATACATCCAAATGCACTTAGTAAAAAGCGGCTATTTTAATATTACAAACAGACACTCCAATTTTATTTATTTGCATGTATGTAAGATGCAAAATAATGGCAGCACTGATCGTGACGTAGTCTTGGACCATCGTCGGAAGAGTATACCTGGCGTAATATACTACTGTGGCTCAAACCACGTTTCTAGTCACGTGAACGGGCCCGAGGTTCACCGCACGTGGTTCCAGTACAGTGGGCGTGGCGAGATCCATTGTTTGCACGCTCACGCGAACCGCGCTCACTGTAGTCACGTTATTATAGTATGGCTTTGTTGTTGTGATGTTGTTTATGGAAGTGGCAAAAGAGCATAGAGCGTACATACATAGCTTCGAGAGCGTGATCAACCTTGCATTTTTTACACCTCATTTAAGCCCCTATTAATCCGCCGATCGACGACAAATCGGAACGAACTTGAGTACAGTTTCTATCTTATCTTCAGAATGCACTAAACTTCACATTCAGAGCTGAGATGTAGCTAGCTCATCTGGATTTCACAGAAGCGTAATGGGATTCTGCAATGTATAAGAATGAACTAATCTTCGAGGAAAAGCGCAGTTATCAATCAATTTAGATTAGGACGTGGCTAGAAAGCCTGGCGCTCAAGTCTGTTACAGTTAAAATTCAACAGTTACAATTTCTACTTTATTGTCATTCAATTGGAAATAAATTGTGCTAGCACACTTGGGCGTTTGAAATGCTGAAACTATTAAGATACGAGTGACACATTTTGTTTTTTTATACCAACGTCCGCGATTGGAGGGTTGGAATGGCAAGGATTTCGTATTACATCATTTGCTTGGGATGGCGTTGTTTATATAGGTAAATCACGTTCGACCACTCGTGATTCGGAAGTCACCTGTGATTATTGCACGTAAACACTGTTTATACAAAGTCGAGTTTTATATGCACACTATTGCGTTAAGCTTGTTTGTTTTGCTCTCGTAGATACTTTTAGATACTTAGATACTTACGGTGGCGCGTATATGTACTACTGCTCGCGACGAAAAAAAATTTAGGCCATCCTTGTTTAAAAAAAAAATATATAAATTATTCATTCAACTTCGTAAAATTCTCACAGATCAATTGGATAGATAACGCTTTGTTACATATTACTCAGGTGTGTAGGTACATTTTGTGTACAATAACAATGGAGAAAACATGGAAACCGCAGCGTAAGTCTGTAGTCTCTCAGACAACATTCGGAGATTATGTTTATAGGTACGGTAGTAAATCGAGGTGTGGGAAACAAATAATTTATTGCTTAATTATTAGAACTAACAATACGTTAAACTATAGATTTAAAACGTATTTCTATACCTCATTCTCTTACACTAAGTTTTAATTCTGTAGTTTAATTTTAATAATGCAGGGCTAAAGAGTAACAAATTCCTGACATAATTTACTAAATATAAAACTAAAGAAATAATTAATTAAAATTAAAATTGAACTGGTATCAGAAAGCACTCAGCAAACCCCCACCACCATAGGGTGGCAGGATGCCCAAAACGCTGGCAGCATTGCCACGTTGAATAGCAATGATGATTTATAATAATAACTCTCTGTTGTATAATAATGTACTTCCTAATTGTACCTGAATGTAAACATCTTCTTCTATTTAATGTTCATTTAGATAGGAACTGAATTTTCCTTTCTAGTAGGTATGTACTCATGTATTCTTACAGAGTCACAAGTCTAAAATGGTTGAGTGTCATAATTCATGTCACAAGCAATTTAATTAATTAATTTATTGATCCGGCTGGGGCGGGAAGCACAACAGCGCGATAGCTCGGTACCAGTGTCCTGCGAGTAAGGCCAACTTCAAATTGTAATTAGAGGATTTGATAATTACCGGAATACCTATGCCCAGTAATCATGAATGCAGTTAACAAATACTTGGGTTTCATTTAAATAATATGAGTAGCTACCTAGACGCACAAATTCTAGATTATAATTAATGTAAAAAGGAAAATAAATAAAAAATAGTATGAAAACAAACTATGTATCAAAAAGACCTTGTTCGCGTGGAATGGTGACAAGAATGCTGGCTGCATTTCCTTGCTGTATTATCAAGCAATTTTCTGGGCGAGGCAAGAGCCAGTTCTCCTGTCGCCTGTGGAGGCAATCAAGCTCGGTGATATTTTGTGGATAAACTCTTTAGCGCAAGTTGAAGTTGATGTACAGCAGTAGGTGGCCTATAAGTTAAGGCTTTCACATGCGTAATTCTTAAGTTTATTTTAGTCACATATTTATGCTATCGCACCATTTTATATCATTTAATATATTATTAGTTAAAAGTATAAATAGATATTGAGTAAAAATAGATGTATTTCATAGAAATAAGTAAGTACTATGCAACTATGAAACTCCTGAACTTGCCAGTTTATTCAAAATGGCGAGTGGATCGTCCCTAGAGATCAAATTGCGGAGCTGCGTGTGTTGTGTTGAACTTGTAGCGTGGCCTTGCCTAGGCGAAGGTCGCGGGCCGAGGCCGAGGCCGAGGCTTCTCCCTCCTGGGGATTATCCTTACGCGTGTCACCGCCCACGCCGCCGTCTAAGGCACTAACTACTAGCGTTACAGGAAGGGCTGCCAATCTGATCTGATCGTGGGTACTTAGCATACAATCTGGAAAACTCCTAAACTTAGCAAAGGTTCTTGGTAAATAAAACAACAATCAGAATCTGATCCGATCTAGGATAATATATATGATAATTAATTAATGACCTGTGTGAAATTATAGCAAAGATAGTATTTAAATAAAACTAATTTTACGGATTTTATCGCTTTTATTTTTAGTTTTACGTTCCCTGTCCGTACGTAAAATGCGTAAAACTAGTTTTATTCAAATGTGTAGTATTCGCGTAAATATAAGAAATCAAAGATAGCACTATACGTCTAAATTGCATTAATAACATAACATTGCAATAACTAGACACTATGATATGGGATAAAGTTATAATGTAAATAATCAAGGTTAATTTCTTTTATTATGAATAAAAAAATCGTGACCGCTTATATTTGGACCAAGTGTTAGGGCGATAAACTGTTGCCCTTCGAAGCTCCAATGTCAGGTTACTCTCCGGATGTTTTTCAGTAAATAATTTTCTAAATTCAAATAATATGACAGCTGTTACAAACGCAATACCTTAGATTTAGTAATATTTTTGTCGATTTACAAGTAGGTACTGTAATGGTTCACATAAACAAAACAAAACATTCTGATTCAAAATTCTATTGTTGTTCAATATTCTCGTAATTAACATAAAATACATCTCAGCTAACACACACATAGACACTTCTCCTAGTTCCTTTACCAGCTTAGGAGCGAAGGTCAAGTTTGTAGGTAGGTACCTAGACAAACCAGCACGAGTGGGACAGGCCTACGAACTTCAAGACGGTAATCAGATTTCAGTGTTACTTAAAAGATGTTTTTAAAAATAGCAATCATGGAGTTTCTTGCCCGTTCTTCGCCATAGCAACGGTCCGAACGGGTGGTTAAGTTAAAGCTCAGCATTTTGTAACTATATTGACGATTCAAGTACTGTACTTAATGGTTTACACGAATAAAAATATATGCTGATTCGAATTATTTAAACAATTAATAAAACAAGATTACTATAATACCTACGTTAATCCATTATCATTTCAAGGTTTTAAGTTTACTTATGCAAATGCCTAAAGTGTCAAGAATGCGAGATTGATAAAAAAAAAAAAAAACAAATAAGTTTCGAATTTCTAAAATGCAAGCTCGGCTCTATTTTATCTCTAGGCTCGTCGAGAGTCTCACAGACTCATCTCACTCATCTCATCTCACTAATATCTCACTTAATATTATAAATGTGAAAGTTTGGATGGATGGATGTTTGTAATAGCACATAGGCTAGTTTTTATCCCGGTAGAAAGGACATATTTTTTAACCCTTAGTAGCCTGATTTACGAAAGTGATTTATTTTTAATATTACTGTGTTTAATGTTAAGTACTGTGTTTAATAATAATGACATTTGTTTTTTTTTTTAATTTCGTTGCAAAGAATATTATACAACAGTAAAATACGTACAGCCAACCTATAAAAAAAACTAATAGTAATGTGAACATTCGGTTTAGAAGATTGGTATCAAAATTGAAACTCTAGGCTATTAAGGGTTAATCGCGGCTAACACCGCGGGGTGCAGCTAGTTTAATTATTAAAAAATACCTACTCGTAATAACACAAAATGTTTCTAACCGTTGATAAAACTAGGCGACCACCTGACTTTTTAGTTTACCTCGGCTATATTTACGTTAACGCTAAGGGCGCTGCTTTGAAAGCTATACTTAGAATAAATCGATGACTCGATTGATAGGTTAGACTGAAGACAGGCTCGGCACCTTCCGATCCTATCCTAATTATGGGATCATTGTACAGCAATCGGACGTTCTAAATCAATCATAAATTTATGTAAGTACTTTTTCTTATCACGTTCTGTATTTAGATTTGCAATCAGTCATTAAATATGTAACTATGTCGATGATAACATTGTAACACTATATCATAGTAGATTATACACAAATCTATTTATTTCAAATATGTCTGAATATATAACGGTAGGGCCTAATCGCAAGTCTTCATGGATACATGCTAATTATAACATAATTAAGCAACCATGGTCACGGGCGGACAGTCCTCCCGTGACCATGGTTGCTGTAAAGCAGCCGAAACGTCGGGAACGTAAAATCAAAAATAAACCGCGATAAAATTCTTAAAATTAGTTTTATTTCAATGTGTAGTATTCGCGTAAATATAAGAAATCAATATGCTAATTATAATTTTACATTATTCCTATAAAATAGTCATACAAGTACTGGCAAAATGATCTTGTTTCGGGATAGCAGTTAATAATTATACCAGATAAATTGAGTAATATCGACAGACCCAATAGAAATCTAAATATTTAATAGTAAAATACAAAATTATTATTTCTTAAAAAAAAGTAAATTTAAAAATCGACGCCCATTTTTCCCGCTAACTATCACCAAGGAGTACTTGAAATGTTTTTTCTTTCTATAAACTTACATCTTTATATAAGTGGCAAAGCGTTTTACAGAAGAGAGTGCTATAAAATACTATATGCTATAAATTTAATGCCGAAAACCGTCTACAAATTTTGGGGGTTGGTCTCCAACTCAATGAGATAGTAGTTACAATTATGAGACCAAAATATTGAATGGTTTAATTTGAAACTAAGTACGTGTAGTTACTTTATATACCAATAAAGAAATCATCACTTCTTTTTTAATGTCTGTACCTAACTATTATTGAAAAAAAAATAAGTAACTAACTGATTCAAAAACCATGGACCACTAAAAATCTAAAAGATTTTTAAAATTTCTAGTCCCTATTATTTTGAATCTTTATTCGAGCCGAGGCACAGGTATGTACCTGCTTGTTGTGTAGCAACGAGCGTGCCAGCGGCTGCCGCCGGCTTGCGGTGAAGGTCGCTCGCGAGACGGGTGGATACTCCATCCCTCGGCAGTCGGCTCGGCGGCGGCACCCCTACATCACTCCAGTGCGCTGAGCCACACTGTCCGCATGTCCCCACTTCTTAGTGCTCAAATAACTAGAATTTACGTGCTTCCAACGATTAGTGTTTACATACCGTGAGTTAGTTCTGCTACGTTTTAACATCAGGTAAGTCCGATTACTATCTTTGTTCTGATACCTCGTGCCTGCAATTGTTTTTATAAGTAGCTAATCATTCCAAAGAAATCGCCTTACCCTCAAAAATATAATTTATGAAGAATTCTGAATATCAGGGAAGTAATTAAAGTTATTGTTAACCATCGAACAGTTCATGATTTCAGTCCATCAAATATTTTCTAGACCAGTTTTATAGGTATTTTATACCCGGGTTGGTTCTTATTTACGCTAGGTGTCAACTAATCCGTTAGTATAGATCTACCTTCTATTCGTAGAGGTTGCAACCATCTTAACCTGGTTATTAAACAGCTGACATGAGTTAACTCCTAGCACTATCTTTGGCTTAGTCGGAGAGGCTAACGAGACTAGTAGAAATATGTTTATCGTACATAAGTATCTGGTAAGCGCAAACTATGTGTGATGAGGACAAATATTTGTACCAAAGTCATAGATGGTTAATAGCTATATAAGTAATATATACTGGGTTCGACTCCAGTCCATTGTTCGGTACCCATAATAAAAGCGTTACTTAGTGTGGGACCGTATAGTTAGTGTGGTCGTCTGGCGACATTTATTATTAATTTAAAATATTCCAACACTGATGTGTATCTATCCTTTCAAATTTAGTAAGCAGGTACCTATGTAACTATCTATTAGAAGAATCACTCAGAGAGTCTCAGAGTTAAAACATTGCCAGCTAGATATTATGTTATTCAATAGTTTTAGCAAATATGGCGAATGTGGAAGGGGGGCTGTACCCTAACTGCGACTCGAGGGTCTGGCTGAGGTCCTGCGAAGAGGAGGTCGCTGAACCCTTGGAGGGCAAGGTCACAGGTAACAAACGGTTCTGTTATTGAATTACCACCCTGTTATTTTATTTTAAAACTGAATCAATAATTATTAATATCCTATGATATTTTGTCGCACGCAATCGAAGTTGTGTAGAGTTGTCCTGTCATAATGAGTCCACATCAGTGGCTCAAGTGCAATATTATTACGTAGCGATACGTTAACGTAAGGGTCTTCCGTCTTGCTCACACCACAGCTATAAATATATATGACAGTGACAGAATGTTTTCTCGATGACGTTACGATCACATTAGAACTCCCTGCTTACCGTACATTGAATGGCGGAAATTCGAGCAGCGGCGGTACGAAAGTAATGAATTTGACCTTACGCCAATTTCGTATTCGCACATCTGGGTTGTATGTTTGCATAGGAAATGCCGGGAATTATGATGTCATGGAAATACTACAATGCTCAGTTCATGCACACTGAAAACTCAATGCGAATCAAATTATGGTTTTATTATATTTTCTATACTTCTATCTTTACTGGTGGTAGGCTTCGGCCGTGGCTAGTCACCACCCACTGAACAAAGCCATGTCGCCAAGCGGCCTAGCCGTATTCCGGCATGATGTTCGGTGTTGCCATTCATGGATGGCGGGTCAGATCAGCTGCGCTGCATGTGCCTAGTGAATGTAGCGTCTCGATCTACTGCCGCCTTCCTACCTAGGCAAGTATGCTCCATCGTAGATCTCATCGTCACTTACCATCAGGTGAGATCGAGATCAAATACTTGCCAATAATGTAATAAAAAAAAAAAAAAACCAAAAATCTATTTTATTTTATTGATTGAACCTACACGCTGCTATACAACACCTAAGAGAATATTAACAAACAATGTAGATGTGTTATTTAGGCACACGTTACATATTTTATGTTAGTTCTGCATATTATGCTAGGTATTTGGAAATTTTATTTTGTTATACAACAATTTTATAAAATAAGTAGATTTCTTTGCGTAAGTAAATAGGAATATCATACCCAAAACTATACCTACCTATACTTTTTAGAGCAAATAGCATAATTAATCGTATACATTTCAGGTGAAATACCTGCATGGCTCCGTGGTACTCTGCTTCGCAACGGACCTGGATCTTTGGATGTCGGCTCCATGCGCTTTAAGCACTTGTTCGACAGTTCAGCCTTATTACATAGGTATTTAATGTTATTTTGTATAAATGTATTTTTTTTGACATGCCAAAGTGGTCGCCATGTGAGTAAGGCTTGTATTATGGGTAGCGTATAATGTATTGGGGGCGATCCTAATAAACCCCAGAGCAGGCAAACTGCGACAAAAAATCCGAGCCGATACAACCCGAACGGCTACGAGTACGCTCGAAGGGCAGCCAAGGGACTTTTGTCCGGTTATCCACGAACTAAAAACGTATGCGAAGTGTGTTCCAAGTCGTTCCCGCCAGCTTATCACTAACATGAGGAATAACAAGCTGCTCTTATTGAATAGGTCTGTCCGAGCACTAGCCTCTTTTACCATAACGCACCTGCTACACCTGGCGCCTGATGCCGTTAATGACCGCATCAATCGAGAATAAATGTCGATATTCTATGTCGACTAACGCGTTAATTCACAGCATTAGACGCAGGTGTGGCCCGGACTTAGGAAGTGTCTTAAGGGGGAAGCGCAAGGTCAGGGCGCGAAATTCAAAATGTTAATGGTTTTTTTCTACGAAAAATAAAAACCATTGACATTTTGAATTTCGCTCCCTGACCTTGCGCTTCCACCTTAAGGACTGTGACTTAAGGACATGTCTTTGATGATCAGTTATCTCCAGATTCGCAATCCACGACGGCAGCGTGACCTATCAATGCCGGTTCCTGCAATCGAAGACACTGATAAAGAACCGCGCCGCCAACCGCATCGTGGTCACAGAGTTCGGTACGAAATCTGTGCCAGATCCGTGTCACACTATATTTGACAGGTAATAGGCATTTATAGGTAATAGGTAATTAGGCAGATATATCAATAAAACATCTTGTTGTTATGTTTTATTGATATTTCTGCTCTAAAATACAATTATATTCGTATGAAAACATATATCCACGCCGAATTTACTGTCATAGAGTGAAAATACCATAGAGCGGGGACACGTTAAAGGCAAACGGTAATAGTGTGGTGACACGCGAAGTATCATAGAGGTTCGGTTTTCTTATCTGGCTATCAGTAAGTACATAAGGTACGGTACGGCCTTTGTTTTACCGTAGCCACAGAATGGAACTGTTTTACATATCTTATTCTCAACTTATTTGACAGATTGCCCATACACATTCTGAGAAATGTGTTGTGGAGTGGTTTATCAACACATGGAATAAGGTTTAATGGCTTAATTCACTTTTCAAAGCACTGTAGATACCTGCAGATGTCCCGCGTGGACTATGCGGACTATGACATGCTCCCCCATGAAGCCCAATGCGATTTAGTAATCTTCACACGTCTGAGAACTAATAATTGTTATTTTCTAGATATACGGCTAGGTTCTTATTTTCATGAAGATGAAGTTATATTTTTTTTCAGGAATCACCTTTTTAAACCACACACTAATATTGAAATAAAACTATTTTTTAGGATTTTATCGCGTTTATATTTTGATTTTACGTTCCCGACGTTTCGGCTGCTTTACAGCAACCATGGTCACGGGAGGACTGAGGTGGTTGACGTCCTGGTGTCATAGTTTCAGACGGGGTACCCTCATATTTATGTGTTGGTTGTGGTCCGATCTACGCAGAATGTGCTCACAGTGTCTTGAGGTCTTGCAATGGTACACTTGGTCTTGGATTTAATAATATTAATTACTGGATCCCAAGTCGGTGGTAGCACCACACACTCTAATATATCACCAGCGTAGACATTTAAATTCAGCATAGGGACTTCATTTGACTGATAAAATATATTGACTTACTTCCAGGGTGGCTGCCATCTTCAACCCTGGCGAGTCGTTGTCGGACAACGCCATGATCTCACTCTATCCCTTCGGAGACGAGATATACGCTTTCACAGAGGGACCGGTTATTCACAGGTAAATAGATAATATGGTCTTACCCCCGAATTTATAGACGTTTTATAACTTTATCAAACGTCATATAGTACTGCGCAAAGCAAAACTCTTGTGCGCAGTACTATGTGACGTGTGATATAGTTATAAAACGTCTATAAATTCGGGGGTTAATGTTTACCTAATGTCAGTAGTCAAGAGTGATCTACGTTGGGTCAATAATTGTGGAATAAGGCTTGTGAACCGACTTTAAAAAGGAGGAGGCTCTCAATCGGTTGTTGCTTTTTATTCTTTTTGTTTTTTTTACAAAATTACATTTCATTTTAACGTATCGTGTCCCCGTATCGTACTTATTTAGCTCCGTATCTAACTGTGAATGCTACTAATTTTATCTTTTATCTATAATTCCTCTGATGGTCTGACATAAATAAATGAGTCGTATCAAAGCTGCGTATGGCCGCGATACGCTTATTATGAGTCCACACGAGCGACCATGACACGCCTCGCCAGCACGGATTAGTACAATGTGGACTAGCCTGTGCGACACTAAAATTGCAGTGTGCCTAGGTAGCAGGTACTCCTAATATATTCGTAACTTATTTATGAAATCCTGAGACTGTCATTCATATTTATGAAGTCTAATGGTGTGGGCGGGAGGGAACAACCTTACGTAAAGTTAATACTACGTAAAGAGGTTGTGTTTGGGCCGCAGAAGGAGCTACTTAACAGAAATAACTCTTGTTGTTTATTTTCTTCAGCTATATTTTTTAAAGGTTACTAGCAATGTCTACTAAACGCATCACTAGCCCCTTCAACTAAGTCCAAGCTTATCATAGTCATGTCAATAGTTTTATGACCACCATGGGTATTGAACACGGCACCTCTAGGTTACGAGGCCTACTCTTCTAACCACTAGGCTTCACCCTTCGATTTATAATTAACTAGCTGCGCCCTGCGGTGTTACCCGCGCAAAAAATCACTTCGATCATTTGCGCTATGAAAAATTAAAACAAATCTATCCCACGGGAACCATACATTTTACCGGGATAATAAGTAGTAGCCTATGTGCTATTCCAGACTATAATCTATCTCTGTGTCAAATTTCATCCAGATCCGTTGAGCCGTTATGGCGTGATTGAGTATCCATCCATCCATCCAAACTTTCACATTTATAATATTAGTATAGATATAGATTGTCTAGGTATTTATATAAAAAAGTGCAGCTAATTAAATGTAGTGATGATGTAGGATAGACCCAGTGACCCTGGACACACTGGAGCGCAGGAACCTGACGGAGTCGACAGCGCTGGTGAACCACACCTCCCACCCACACGTCATGCCTAACGGTACGTGCAGGTTCATGCTCTAGACCAGGGCCCCAAGTCTGCTAACACAATCGATTCATAATCGAACAGCAACCGCATAATAACTGTCACTTTTGGCAGATATTGTATGGGATATCTGTCAAAAGTAACAGTTATTATGCGGTTGCGGTTGCTGTTGCGGTTGCGGTTGGGCTCCCAAACTTATTTTGTCTCATGCCCATTTTGAGAATGAATAATTTTTAACGGCCCCATTTTTCACCTTAAAAATCACTATAACTTCGAATTAAATTAATTATTGTAAGCCTCGCACACACAACGCCCCCATTTTTTTCTGGGTCTCTTACCGCTCCCCTTTAGGCCTGCAGCGCCCACATGGGGGCGTTATCGCCCACTATGGGAAAGGCTGCTCTAGAAAAACCCATCTACTCCAGGGCGTTGTCACTAATAATTTTGCGAAATTTACATAGAAAATAAATTATAGCGTCCCTATACCTACCTATTTGTTTTTACCTCACCACCTAAATTCAGTTCCTACAGAACCCAGCGTTTGGCTTCTCCAGGCATTTTTTTCTAACGTTCGACCCACACCTGCGCCTAATAGACGCGCTAGGCGCTGAGTTGACGCGCTAATCGACATTTAACACATTCATTAACGGCATTAGGCGCAGGTGTAGCAGGAGATTGAGAAAGAATAAAAGGGATCTGGATAGTTGCCTTTTTTCATTTTTTTTAATTGGGTAATTAATTAGTTCAGGAATTAGTTTATTGTAGAAATTTGGCTAAAAAATTACCAATGTTATCTATACATGAAACTATATACTATAAAATAAAGTCCTGTTAGTTACACCATTTATAAGCTCAAGAACGGGTGGGCCGATTTTATGTTCTCTGTTTTTTTTATCGCCGCCCTGAATAGCAGAATAACTATTAAATACCTTGGAAAACAAGTCACTCAAGATCATTTTGTCGTACAGTTAATTCTGAGACGATACAAAGTTCCCCGGGACTGCTGAATTTATTAAACAAACTAGCTGTTGCCCGCGACTTCGTCCGCGTGGTATTTAACAACGTCTCAACCGTTGGCAACAGCCTGCTCGCGTTCTGATCCCGCGGGACGCATTGCAGATTGTTGCTATCAAACTTTAAGCAGGCGCAGCGCTGCAACGTTGGTTTTAATTTTTTTTCGAGAGATCCAATTTTTTTTTCTAAAATAAAAGTAGCCTAAGTTACTCCTTGTTACATCAGCTATCTGCCAGTGAAAATCCCGTCAAAATCGGTCCAGCCATTTCAGAGATTACCCGGAACAAACAGACAGACAGACAGACAGACAGACGGACAGACAGACAGACGGACAGACAGACAGACAGACAGACAAAAATTGTAAAAAATGTTGTTTCGGTATAGGTAACGTGTATACATCCAAATGCACTTAGTAAAAAGCGGTTATTTTAATATTACAAACAGACACTCCAATTTTATTTATATGTATAGATAATATGAATTCATTAAACAAATAATATGAATTCACAGTGTGAAGTCAAATTGTTTCGCAATAACACCTGTTATTACCTAGTGTGTTGGTACCTATTTCATTTGCTATGGCTATTTTCACAGGCGATGTGTACAACGTTGGCATGTCAATAGTTCGTGGTAGACTTCGCCACGTGGTTGTCAAGTTCCCATTCACTGAGAAAGGTAAATACAAAAATAATAATAATTTTAGTAACATAACATTAAAATTCTCAAAAAGGTCCTCTACGTGTTGGACACATGTCCCCGCGCAAGCCTTTCAAAGATCCGGGTATAGCCCGTGTGGAGAGAGACATAATAATAATATTATCGCCAGACGAACACACCAACTATACGGTCCCACACCAAGGAACGCTTGTACTGCGGGTACCGTACAATGAACTGGGGGCGAACCCAGAATATAATACTTATATAGATATTAAACATCCTTGACATCCATCCATGATGACATGAAATAAACCAATATTTGCAAATGTTCACACCCCGTTTGTTCTATGATAGCTTAATCGACTTTATTTTTTTCTCTAGGACTCTGTTGATTTGATTATTTTTTTAATTTTCCAGGTGACATGTTCGAACGAGCTCACATCGTTGCCAGCATGAAACCGAGATGGCCGCTGCATCCCGCTTATATGCACACTTTTGGTATGACCAAGTTATTTCTTCTCTTCTTTTCTTTCCTTCTGTATTTATTTTTTATTTAGTCGCGCCATGAATAAAGTCTTCTTCTTCTTTGTTTAATGAATATGAATATGGCCTCACCCATAACTTAATAGGTATTTTGCCAATGTCAATATTTAATAGAGATATCAAATTCAATAATTACACATCTATACATATAAATAAAATTGGAGTGTCTGTTTGTAATATTAATATAACCGCTTTTTACTAAGTGCTTTTGGATGTATACACGTTACCTATACCGAAACAACAATTTTTATATTTTTTGTCTGTCTGTCTGTCTGTCTGTTTGTTCCGGCTAATCTTTGAAATGGCTGGACCGATTTTGACGGGACTCGCTGGCAGATAGCTGATATAACAAGGAGTAACTTAGGCTACTTTTATTTTAGAAAAAAAAAATAGGATCTCACGAAAAAAAATTAAAACCAATGCTGCAGCGCAGCGCCTGATTAAGTTTGATAGCAACAACCTGCAATGCGTCCCGCGGGCTCAGAATGGGCGAGCAGGCTGTTGTCAACGGTTGTCTTTGTTAAATACCACGCGGACGAAGTCGCGGGCAACAGCAACTTATAAATAAAATAATGGATGTGACATGACATGATAAATAAAGTCGTCGGTCCATGTAAAACGATTCCATGCCTTCCCTTTTGAAATTAAAGTTAGGTTTCGTATACGCATGTAAACGTCTTGTTTTGTTGTGCAGAAGTCTTCTAGAATCCTGGTGGTCTTGCAGTATAAATATATTTTTAATAGGATCTAGCCCACATTGAGTATAAGTGGATTTTTAAGGTTTTTTTGCACGCACAGATAAGGTTTTGCTTTTCGGTTTCCCATGTCCGAATATTCAGCCTCTTACGACATGAACACATCGCTTTGGGTGTATAGTTAGGTAACATGGTGACAGTTAGCCAGTCTCGTATGAGAAACTGTTGTTTATGTCTCCAGGTGTAACGGAAAACTACTTCGTGATTCTGGAGCAGCCGTTTTCGGTGTCCTTGTGCAGCATGCTGCGGAACCAGCTCGCCAACGAGCCGCTCGTCTCCAGCCTGCAATGGTACCCTAATTATGATGTAAGTATAATTGGGAACAAACAAATTAAGTTCTGTTCTAGGAAATAAAACAACAACATCTTAAGACTAGTCTAGTTCTACACGTAGGTCTCTCTTTTCAATTGGTCACTCTTGGCAAGTGCTCAGGGCCCCGCGCTCCATGGGGGGGCCCCCCTTAGTTCCTACCAATTACTGATAGTATGGGTAAATATTTACAATTTGCTGACCTGTTTTTGCTGCCATTAGTAAAATAGTCCTCTGTTATAATCAGGGCTTATGGGCCTCATAAGAAAGCTCAAGGCCCCTCAACGCGCAATGGAGAGAGCTATGCTCGGGGTTTCGCTACGCGATAGAATCAAAAATGAGGAGACCCGTAGACGAACTAAAGTAACCGACATAGGTCAAAGAATTTCAAAGTTGAAGTGGCAGTGGACGGCACATAGGTCGCAGAACCGATGGCCGTTGGGGCAGAAAGGTTTAGAATGGCGACCACGAACCGGAAGACGTAGTGTACGTCGGCCCCCCACAAGGTGGACTGATGACACCACACGCGTAGCAGGAAGCCGGTGGATGCGAGTGGCGTAGGACCGTGATGTGTGGCAATCATTGAGGGAGGCCTATGTCCGGCAGTGTACGTCTTTCGGCTGATAGAAAGATAGATATAATCAGGGTTCCCACTAACATAAAGTGCCCAGAGCCTCTAATAAGAACGACATTCTCCAGACGCACATAGTCCTTCTGAGCCGCAAGACCGGCAAGGAGGTGACGCGGTTCTGTACGGAGCCGCTCTTCTTCCTGCACATCGTGAACACGTACGAGGCCGCCACCGGCCGACTCGTGCTCGACGTGTGCGCTTACAACGACGCCAAGATCCTGGACGGAATGTACGTGCACGCTATCGAGGTGAGAGCATTGGTCTTATACAACAAGATCCTCTTCACACCTGTAAACTCCAAAGGGTTTTGCCTTTGTGTAAAGAGTATGGAGTTTGTCCTATTACTCATTGCTAATCACGTTGCCTAGCGACACATTTTGTTTTATATGTAAGACTAGCTGTTGCCCGCGACTTCGTCCGCGTGGTATTTAACAAAGACTCAGCCGTTGGTAACAGCCTGCTCGCGTTCTGATCCCGCGGGACGCATTGCAGATTGTTGCTATCAAACTTTAGTCAGGCGCAGCGCTGCAACATTGGTTTTAATTTTTTTTCGAGAGATCCTATTTTTTTTTCTAAAATAAAAGTAGCCTAAGTTACTCCTTGTTACATCAGCTATCTGCCAGTGAAATTCCCGTCAAAATCGGTCCAGCCATTGCAGAGATTACCCGGAACAAACAGACAGACAGACAGACAGACAGACAGACAGACAGACAGACAGACAGACAAAAATTGTAAAAATTGTTGTTTCGGTATAGGTACCGTGTATACATCCAAATGCATTTAGTAAAAAGCGGTTATTTTAATATTACAAACAGACACTCCAATTTTATTTATATGTATAGAAAAGCCCTTTTTAAAAGGTAAGCCAGTGTAAAAATAGCCCTTTCAAAAGGTAACCCAGCATAACTGCAGTGCAGTGTTTCGCCTATGGTGTTCAGTCTCTATCCCAATGCTATAGGTGCCCCAATAGGGTGGGCCTCATTATATTGTGCACATTTCCCCTCAATATGAAGATTTAAGCCCTAATCCAGCACCTTGGGCTAATGCGATTTGGTCAACTTCATACGATTTGTTGGAGTTGCAGGTTTCCTCACGGCGTTTGCCTTCACCGTACAGCAAGTGATAATCATTACGGAGAATGACTTGAAAATTCGAAATTCCCAGTGCTGCGAGCCGGGGTTGGAACCTGCACAATTTGTTTCCAAGGCGAGCGATCTACCAACTTTGCTATGCAACTGGTGTGCAAATTAACGAAAAGCATTTTGAATTAAGATTAGAGTCTGTTTGTCTAAATGGTTGTATAGACCGGCGACCACGAGCCGGAACACTGAACAATGTTGGACAAATAACTTCATAGCGTCGGAAGGTATTTGAGAACCGCGAGGTGTAGGACTCATTGGAGTATATGTCCAGCAATGGACATGTTTCCTTTCCGTTAATGGATTGTAGCTCGGAAATGGAACTTATTGACACTGGAGTATTTTTAGTCATTAATTATTAATTATTTACGCAATCAAAGCTTAAATGGACTTTATAACTTGTAATAAAAATTGCTAGCCATAATCGATAACGTTTATGTTATGATCAAGCCTCAATCATGCATGTCAAATGGATGATGTAATATAATTGATATCATTATCGGGATTGCTGGAACAATATTGCAAAAAAAAACGTAAGATTAATACAATGTGTTTTTTTTTAAATGACCAAAGGAAGGTTAGTTATTATATTTTTTTAATCGTAAAAATAGTGTTACATGAAGGTAACATACTGCCATATGTATAAAAAGTAGTTTTTTTTTTTTAATTATCCGTTTTGATAGATTAGCGAATAAGGCAATTTCATTGACTGTTTATCTGCAATTAGTTGTATCGCAAAGTAATATTATAGTTTGATCGTCTTTTATTTTTACCCTGGCTCTGAAGTTAAAAGGGCTGTTTGCCAGTGCGCCGTGCCAGTTATTGGCATGCGGGCGTGAATTCGGATAAAATATATATTATGCGATATTATATATAACATATCGTATAAGCAGTGATAGCCAAGTTGATAGAACGCTTGCTTCGGTAACGAGGATTGCAGGTTCAAACCCCTGCTCGCACCTCTGGGATTTTTCATGTGCGAATCTAATTTTCAACCAAGATTATCACTTGCTAAACGGTGAAGGAAAACATCGTGAGGAAACCTGCATGTCTGAGAGAACCCCTCGAAAGATGTGTGAAGTCTGCCAACCTACACTGGGCCTGCATGGTGGACTATGGCCTAACACCCCTCGCATTGAGGGGAGGCCCGTGCCCAGCAGTGGGACATAAAAAAAGAGCTGGAATTATTATTATTATTATATATATAACATCCCTTAACGAAATGCATGTGTACAATGATAGTGCACCTCGGACTATTTGGCGATGACTGTGTGTTTTTTTTTTCAAACTATGATTGAACTATGTTTTATTGCTGACTGTACAATGAAAAAAAATAATTAAATTGTCATCTTCTAACACTTTGCAACAAATGACTATCGCAGTTCTATTATCGACATCGCTCAGTAGATATGTATGTAGATATGTATATGCTCAGTGGGTAGTGTGCCTGCTCTATGTACCGATGGTCGCGGGTTCGAATCCCGGCAGGGACAAACTTTGTTTTGTTATCAGCACGAATGTTTGTACCCGAGTGATGGATGTTTAGTATCTATATAAATATTATATACTGGGTTCGCCTCCAGTCCATTATACGGTACCCATAATACAAGAGTTTTTAGTGTAGGACGTATAGTTGGTGTGTTCGTCTGGCGATATTATTATTATTGAGAATCTGTTTGAAATGATACATGTTTTGCAAATGACCCATAGACTTCATCAAATTATTCGTATTTTAATAATAACACCATTCGCTATGTCTACACGGTAATCTGTTCCCCTTTTTTTGCCACCCGGAATCAATCGTCTTGCAGTCATTTTGTTGCAATGATCATCTATACATATAAATAAAATTGGAGTGTCTGTTTGTAATATTAAAATAACCGCTTTTTACTAAGGGCATTTGGATGTATACACGGTACCTATACCAAAACAATTTTTTTTTCAATTTTTGTCTGTCTGTCTGTCTGTCTGTTTGTTCCGGGTAATCTCTGAAATGGCTGGACCGATTTTGACGGGACTTTCACTGGCAGATAGCTCATGTAACAAGAAGTAACTTAGGCTACTTTTATTTTAGAAAAAAACATAGGATCTCACGAAAAAAAATTAAAACCAATGTTGCAGCGTTGCGCCTGATTAAGTTTGATAGCAACAACCTGAAATGCGTCCCGCGGGCTCAGAAAGCGCGAGCAGGCTGTTGCCAACGGTTGTGTCTTTGTTAAATACCACGCGAACAAAGTCGCGGGTAACAGCTAGTTATTAAAATAAAAGTTGACGCATCTGCCAGACTCGAGAATCTCGCAGTCTTGTTCTTGCTATAATTAGCTAGTCTTGGTCTTGCGAAAATTACGCCACAAATGGGCAACACTAATTTACACATCATTTATTTTGAATCAGAATTATATCTAACAATATTTCACACCATATATTTTGTTCCATCATATATTTTGTCGTTTAACAGACGATGCAGAGTAATGCCGACTACGCAAGCTGGTTCCGCGGCAGGCCCAAGAGGCTGGAAGTGGCTCTAGACGCTCCCAGGATGAGCAGGGTGGAGCCCAGGCAGCTGGTGGACCTGGGCTGCGAGACGCCCAGGATACACTACGATATGTATAACGGTACTTCAAAAGCAGTTTTGACTCAAAACAGATTTGTTTCTGGAGGATATTCGTGTGATAATTTAATTGAAATGCATGCGTCTAGTCTGTAATTCTAGATTCCTAGATCTGTGCTAGTCATGATCGTATATGTCTAGGGAAGTCTCCTAAAGAGGGCGATGATATGATACCGCAAACAATATTATCTGTCCTACTCTTGTGGAGTAGGCTAATGATGTAACCGTCTAGGTCATTTGTTTCCAAAGTGATCCAGGTGGACCCCAGGGGTCCACACGAGACACGACAGGGTCTACGTTATTCCCATAGTCAGATCTAATCTTCGCATTTTTTGTCGAGTTCGTCGGCCGATCACCGGAACCAGCAAAATTTAGAAAGTGGTCTATGAGAAAAAAAGTCTGGGAGCCTCTGGTCTAGGTAGTATCATATCAACTGGACCGATCGAGATTCTACGAAAATTGTAATGAAGGAACTTTTTTGCAGGCCGCGAGTACAGATACTTCTACGCTATCAGCTCTGATGTAGATGTAGAGAACCCTGGAGCTGTAAGATATTTTTTTTCTACTCAGTAATTATATTATTGTGAGTTAAAATCCAACTATGATGCAAATAACCGTGTCTGATCTAATGCCGACAATAATAATCGTAGTTGATTTAAAAAAAAACTTGAAAAGCAGGTGAGTGGCTAAATATTAGAATGGCATTTTAGAAGTAGGTATATATTAGTTTTGGGGTCGAGTCACCTTCGTCCGTAGGAGAATTAAATACCCTCGAGATACCCTACACGTGACCCTGGGTGGTGCCAACTAGGTGACAACTCTACTGGTGGTAGGCTTCGGCCGTGGTTAGTCACCACCCACTGAACAAAGCCATGTCGCCAAGCGGCCTAGTCGTGTTCCGGCATGATGTTCGGTGTTGCCATTCATGGATGGCGGGTCAGATCAGCTGCGCTGCGTGTGCCTAGTGAATGTAGCGTCTCGATCTACTGCCGCCTTCCTACCTAGGCAAGTATGCTCCATCGTAGATCTCATCGTCACTTACCATCAGGTGAGATCGAGATCAAATACTTGCCTATAATGTTATAAAAAAAAAATATCATCGTTACAGATAATAAAGGTCGACACGACGACGGGCAGCGCCACAACATGGTTTGAGAGTAACTGCTATCCCAGCGAGCCTGTGTTTGTACCGGCACCACACTCGAAGGTCAGTGGTCCAGCTATTATCAAGATTAACATCAATCTGCCCATATGTCCGTAGTTATACAATAAACAGTCAAATAAAGTTCTATTGTACTGAACATTAAAAAAAATAGTATCTGCGAGACGCAAGTTTCTTGCTGTAACAGTGTTGTTCTTGCTATAATTAGGTATTAGTCGTGCATTCTCGCAAGGCCTTCTAAAACGTAGCGATGCGTTACAGGGGCGGGAGGGGGAGGCTTGAACTACGAGTACGTACAAACGTTTTAACCCTTCAGAACGATCGCGTAGAGATTTTATGTTTTACTAGGAGGGAGGGGGGCTTAAAGAAAAACTTTATGGCGCCTTACATGGGGCGGGGGGGGGGGGGGGTCAAAAATCACCAAAAACTGCGTTCCGTATACTTGAACGCTCCCTAAGGATGTTATTTTTATATTGTTAGGATGAAGACGACGGCATTCTACTGAGTGCGCTGGTCTGGGGCGGGGACCACACACGCGACGTGGCCTTGCTCGTGCTCGACGCGCGTAATTTACGTGAACTTGCTCGCGTCAACTTCAAGACGCCGTCCCCGGCGCCCAAGTGCCTGCATGGCTGGTTTCTTCCGCAGCGGTCGACGTTACTACCGCAACCCGTCTGAAGTCACATACCCTAATAACACAGACTTGGTAGAATATACAGACAACACACAGGCGGCGAGCGTTACAAGTGAAGCCGAGAAAATCTCTGGTCTAACATGTACACACACGCAAATATATAAACGATTTCCAGAACTTATTACTCTACCATTTACTAGGCAACATGTTTTGTGTGTGGTAACATTTATCACAAATACGTTGAAAAGGTGGCTTCACTTCGCTGGTAGCCTCGTCACGTCGAAACGGCTAAAAAAGGCTTGTTACCTTAACAATTTTTTCCCAAAAAAAACCAATTACATTTTAAATACTGTAAGTTTTTTAAATCTGTGATGTACCTACTTAAAATTTTTTATAGTGTTTAATAAGTTATAAAGAATTAAATATTATCTAATATGATTTGTTATCATTCTATGACCCTGAGACTGCAGCCAAAATCTGTGATGTAATCAGGAAGTGCTAATATAATCGCAACGTGTCATCGAAAAATCATGCTGCCACTGTCATACATATTCATGTAATCTGTGGTGTGAGCGGCATGGAAGATTACTCGGGGGATAGTATAGGTGGGTTTTGATCGTCAGTAGTTTTGTACGGTGGTTACCGGCCGTACCACTTGGTACCGCCAGGCGTTTGTAAGAATGCGCCTGGGCATCGAGTAGGTACTGTAACGTTACTCAAACGGTATGTAAAAAGGATTGCGCTTGAGGTACGTGGTGAATATTTTCTACCAATTCTTGATAGGGGGGGGGAGTGTTATATTATAGCTTGAGACACTATCGTCACACTGCTATAAGTAAATGCCTATGTGTGGAGTAATGAGCGGGGAACCCGTTTATAACATCGTTCAGTGCCGGTCACTTACATACTTACATTATATTTATATTGCAAACATAATTCATAGTTCTTTTGATGACTTTATATTTTATGAATTTATTTTGAATCCATATTGATTTCTTATATTAACGCGAATACTACACATTAAATTAAAGCTGTTTTTGCTATAAAAATAAACGAAAAAATAGTTAGTTATTTCTTTTATTTAGAATCCTGTTGTTTTTATAGTATGGCGTCAGGCATCACATTATCGTCATAACATATTTTAATATGCCCAAAAATCATAGCCTTTCGAAAAACATAGTTAATGTGTATTGGTTGGGATTGTCATGCGATCCCGGATAAAGAAGTCAACCATACTATTGCAAGGAGTACGAGGTGACAATTAAACTTGATTAAATTGTAAATCTAACTCAGTGTTAGGACTTACCTAGCTATTTAATAATTAACCAATAACTTTGGTCCCTCAAAGCCGACAAGATCTTCAGAGAATTGCCAGAGTCGCCTCGCGACAACCAGATCAGATGCTCTCCACGACATGAAGCGCGGCTTACAGTCCACAAAGTACTTCCCGGACACACCCTCGCACTCCTCCGACACCGCCAGGTGGACCACCGTCTGCACACCTTGATTCATTGTTCTACCAATCAACAAACAGGCCAACGAAAACCACCCCTTATCCCACAAGCTGCTGTGACTCGTTATGTTTGTAAGTATGAAGCCCGGATGCACCGCATTCGCCAGTACGCCGCTCCCTTCCAAACGCCGCGACAACTCCACAGTCAAACTTAACATACAAAGTTTACTGTTACTATAACGTAAAGTCGGCCCGTAATGGCCCTTCACATTGATATGATCCAAATCAATGTTGCCTAAGAAGTGAAATATAGAAGTGAGATTAACAATCCTGCTCGGTTTAGATTTCTTGAGGAGAGGCAGGAGTAGTAGAGTGAGAAGAAACGGGCCGAAGTAGTTGACCTGCATGGACTCTACTATGTTGTCGCTCGTGTAGGCGTCGCTCAGGCCGTGGATTCCGGCGTTGTTGATCAACACGTGCAAGTACTCTTCTGTCTCTGTCGTCTGACTCGCGAAACTCTTCACTGAAGCAAATGATGATAGATCGAGCTGCCTGAAAACGACGTTCGTATTGCCAGTCTCCTGGATGATCTTGTCGCGTGCGGTCGTTCCTCTCTGCTCGCTTCTGCAAGCGAGGATGACCCTCGCGCCTCTCATCGCTAATTCCTTGGCGGTCTCAAACCCGATGCCCGAGTTAGCGCCAGTCACCACCACGACCTTTCCAACCATTGTCCTCTTCGATTTACAATTCTTCATTGTGAGCACCACATATATACGAATGCATATTATTATAATTACAATAACTTGTATCGGAAACATTAGGCGCGATTATGCTACGATATTATCTTTCAAAGACAGACAATTATCACAGAGTACCTTCTATGTGCTAACAATTATAATCTGTGGTATCGACAGTGTTACGGCGTGTGAACGGTGTGGCTGGGCTTCGGCCATACCTACTATTTATATCAGGCGGTATGGATATCTTTACACCGATTAACTATACAGGTTGATTTCTTCAAGTATTTTTTTAGCTGCTAGTCTGCTTAGCTGTTCCTACATTGTTCTCACACACCTATAACAATGTATTGCTGAAAAATGAAAAAGATCTTTTTAAAAAAAGAGCAACCATGGAGTTCCGTGCACGTTTGTCTCCATAGGAACGGCATTCCGAACGGATGTTAAAGTAGTACCTTAGCATTTTGTAACTTTTGATGATTCATAAGTAGTGTACTTAATGGTCTACATGAATAAAAAATGTTCTGATTCAAGTGTGCTTCTATGGCCAAATCGGAAACTATAGGGAATATCGAAGCATGCTTCAAGGACTCTCGAAACCGATTTTGATGACAACGAAAACTGCATCATTAGATTTTTGAAAAAATAAATCTAGCCAGGGATAGGAATATTATGTTCAATACAGAGACCGAATTTGTCAGTCTTTGTTTTTTTTTTGGCTGCTCGCCGTCGATACTTTTCATTCTGGGTCCCGCAGGAGAGCTTAAAAAATGAAACGTAATTCATAAAGGAGTGTGTTAATTTCCCCCTTAAATTTGGCATGGTGATAGCATATTTATATACGAGGTCAATAGGTCTAGATAACGGAATTCGTCGGGCATAATAAAAAAACTAAAGACGAACGAAGCGTACTAACGAAGACCTATGCACAGCTATATAAGTAAATATAATAGTACTAGCTGCGCCCCGCGGTATTACCCGCGATTAAAAAGTATGTCCTATTCCTCCATGTCCTTTTATGTAAATCATCCTTTGCTCTATGAAAAATTAAAACAAATTATCCCACGGGAACCATACATTTTACCGGGATAAAAAGTAACCTATGTACTATTCCAAACTATAATCTATCTCTGTGCCAAACTTCATCCAGATCCGTTCAGCCGTTCTGTCGTGATTGAGTAACAAACATCCATCCATCCAAACTTTCACATTTATAATATTAGTGGGATGTATTGAAAACATAAGTGCGATCATGCTATATGATTCTTGTTAGTCAATTTCAAAAATTACATTGCGTAAGCCTTTTGTGGCGTACGGACCTTGTGTATGGTCTTGTATATAGTATTTAGTTATGGCCAGCTTCACAAGTAATTGCTAAACGCATCTCAGTTGTGTGTACCTATGTCTACAGAATGTGCAGGTTTTAATACCTAACGAATGGGGCACACGGCTCGGCTAAACAAATCTGCCTGCCTTTGAATGAGCAAATTTCCGGCTCCCATATGTTTCGGAATCCCCATAATATATATTGAAATACTCTTTTAAATAAAAGCTTTTACAATAAATCTATTAAATTTCCAAAAACCACAGTGAATGCCAAGTTGTTAGAACGCTTGCCTTGGAAACAAGTTGTGCAGGTTGGACCACCGGATTGCACGTCTGAGATTTCAAATTTTCATGTGAGAATCTCATTTTCAATAATGATTATCACTTAATGCACGGTGAAGGTAAACATTGTGAGGAAACCCGCACGTCAGTTTATATTAGTGTTAAGTTGACCAAATCGTACTGGGCCAGCGTGGTGGACTATCACCTACCCTAACTAACTAACCCACTAACTAACTAGGGTGCCCGGCAGTGTTACCAACCCTACTGTTTTAACAGTAGATCTGCTGTTTTCACATTGATGCCCCTGTTTTCTGTTTGATTCCTAATTTTTACTGTTTTTCAATTAGCGTTCAGGGCCACCTATTAGACTATGCAAATATTTTTTTATAACCACTATGTAATAAAACACAACGACACTAGATGGCAGTATGTACTCTTGTCGGGATTCAAAGGAATTCCCTGACCACAGTCTCTACAATTCAGGATGAAAGTGGAAAATAATTTTACTTTGATCTTTGTTTTTTATTATGTTGTGATCAATATTATAATACAACAATGTAAGTGAGTCATGGTAACTAATAAGAGTAGGTAATTGTTTTAATTTTATGAGGAAAGTATAAAAAATCTGCCTGTTTTTACTTTACCTACTGTTTTCTACTGTTTTTTATTGGTGAGCTGTTTTTTTTAGTTTCTTGATGTTGGCAGCACTGGTGCCCGGTATAATGGCCATAGTCTCACCCGTATTAAGTTTTGACTAAATACCAGCGGCGAACTGTGGGTGCACCACAGAGCACGTCCACTTACAAGCGTGATGTTGCAATATATATTTTTAATAGTCCTGGACGCACCCTATATTGTCACCGTATCACCTACCGTACCGTAACATAAGTATAATAATAATACCAGCCCTTTTTAATGGCCCACTATTGGGCACGGGGCCCCCCCTCAATGCGAGGGGGGATTAGGCCATAGTCCACTACGCTGGCCCAGTGCGGGTTGGCAGACTTCACACATCTTTCGAGAGGTTCTCACAGACATGCAGGTTTCCTCGTGATGTTTTCCTTCAACGTTTAGCAAGTGATAATCTTGGTTGAAAATGAGATTCGCACATGAAATCCAGGAATCTCAGAGGTGCGAGCCGGGTTTTGAACCTGCGATCCTCGTTACCGCGGCAAGCGTTCTACCAACTTGGCTATCACTGCTTTTTTTGGCTACCACTACTTTTTTCCCGTAACATAGGTACTTATACCTACATATAAAATAATAATCGCCAAAATTCGGACAATGATGCATGCGTCAGTAATCATATGAGCTTATTATAAGCGGCGCACCCTGCGGGGAAGCTAATCCAATTAATAACATGTACATTATTGAGCAAACATGTTAAGTACCCATTACCATAGTATTAGGTCAATATGCTTCGCTAAGGACAATATTGGCTCAGTCGTGGACACCACGACGTGGTGGTCAGGCGGGTTTCATAAAATATCGCTGTGTTTATTAGCCGATTATTATATTGCTTTTTTGTACATAATGTTGGTTAAGAAGTAGGCTAGAAGTTTCTTTATACTGTCAAATCGTACATGTTATCTCAATATGACCAATAAAAGCGAGGAAATCAGCGCCGAAGATTGGTACGCCTTCGTAGAGTACACTCTGAACGAGGAGCCGTACATCTCTCAAGTTTTATTCTCCATTTCCATGCTCACTATTTTCTTCTTCAGTCTCATCGGCAACATATTAACCTGCATTGTTATCTACTATGACACAACTATGCACACAGCGACAAATTTCTATCTATTCAACTTAGCGGTGTCAGATCTTTTGGTTACGTTTCCAATTCTGTTGGTGATCTATCAGATTCTAAGTCACCATACCCAAGTGATTCAAGTCAACTACACGGAAATACCGTGCAAGTTTTTCCATTGTATTCACATTATATTTGTTTACATGCTATGGAATAATGGTATTCTAGTGATGGTTGCGCTATCCATAGAGAGATATATAGCTATATATTATCCGATGATGCTGAAAGGAACGCCGGAATGGAAGAGGGTTGGGAAGATCATTGCTGTTATATGGGCTGTAGCTCTCGCTGAGACAATCCCTGTGATGTGGACTTTAGATCTGATCAAAACCGAAACCTCGGTGACATGCTTCTCAGTGGAAACAGCCACCGCGAGGATAATCAACAGATGGCTGGCGATGTTGACGTTCATTGTACCGCTCATAATTATTATTTTCGTTTATACTATGATCGCATTTAAAGTGAACTTCAAGCGGAGGAAGAATTTGAACGATACTGTCTTCAATTATCGAGAGAAGAAGAATAAAGTTAATAAACTAATTGGTACGTATTCAATTAAATTAAAAACACTTAAGCCCAAACATAATCTGAGTTCTGCCTTCTTTGTAATGTGTGGATTTCGACTCCGCAAGCCAATCCTTTTGAAGAAGTGGAAAGTATTTTGGTTGATGCTGGGTTAAAATAGACCACTCAATGAAGGTCGAGGACTGGTGTTAGCGGCTTAAAACAACTACTAGGTATATTTTCTTCGGTGGGTTCACCACTTGCCACACATTGTTCTCCTAGTTTAGCATAAAAGAGTAGCTCCTTCTAAAAATAGCGATGACGTCTACTAACTAAATCTACTAACTAAAAGTAAAGTTCCAGATAAACTATGCTCTGAATCGTCTCAAAGGCGCTAAATTCGAAAATCCTTTAGTTTTCAAAATGTCATTAAAAGACATCCACCTACCGGACGATAGTCTCCTCTAATGTTTACCACAGATCTTTGTCCTTAACTACTCCCCCGGCCTCCTGGGACGCGTATGACGTCATGGGGCCACCTTATGGGGTCCGTCCTACACCACGTCTTCCGACTCATGGCCATGATGATCATTTCGAACCATTCTGCATAACGGTCTTTCTAGGGCTATACAGGATGTATGGGGCATAGTAACAAAATCATTGAGTAAAGGCTACACTTAATGCCTATATTAAAATTATAGAATTCATTTATCTCAAAAAACACGGGTTACAAATGCTGTTGTTTTTGAGCACGCAATCACAATACAACGCTTCGCGCGATTCGTGATTCGTGCGAATGTCGAGCACGCTTAACCGCATCAAGTTCTAATTCACATTGCAGTTTCAGGTCTAAATTAGTAATTATGCTTTGTTGTATTATTAAAAAATGCTTATAATTCATGAAAATATCGATGAAATATTTCAACTCGGGGGGTCCGAAATCATGAGTTGAGTCCATGATAACAGTTTTCGTTACGAGGCCACTTATACTTATACCTGTATAGGTTTCGCATAGTAAAAAGGCATTGTATGCGTAATATGATAACATTCACACTTTACTTACATTTTCGTGTTTAGTAGCACTGACGGTGTCGTTCGTGATCTGCTGGCTGCCGTTCTTTCTCATCCGAGTGGTGCCTTATTCCGCGGACTTGCATCGCTATACACAGCTCCGGAGAGTACGTATAATCTGTCCTGCTTTCTACTATTAATAGCATACACTCGGGAGCTATGTATCCCGCCGGGCCATCAAAAAACCTTTAATACTTATCTCAGGAGCTAAGAATTCTAGTTGATCAAATAAAAAATGTTTATACCGCTGATACCGAAAGGGCAAACAAAGCCGTGAGCCCACGCTTTTCAGGCGCATTTGTAATCATTATGTGAAGTCGTAATTCTGATATGTCGAATTTTAAATAATAAAAATATTAGTATTTTTTTTACATTTTAAAATCGACTTTTCAACATTTATTTAGTTCCCAATGACAATATAATTGTATTCTTTTTAAGTAGTGACATATAAACGTGACATTGACTTGGGGGCCATCCATAAATTACGTCACAAGAATTTCATGAAATTTTGACCCCCGTCCTTGTCACAACTGGTCACATTTGTAAGACCCCCCCCCCCCCCTACCTAGTGTGATATATAAAATATTACCCCTCCCCGCCCCTTGTCACACAATGTCACACATCTTCGACCCCCTCCCTCCCCCTTTACGTGTGACGTAATAATTTATGGATGGCCCCTTATCACGTAAGGTATGACAATGCGAAAATGTAATGTAAGTTCAAGGGTGGACACGCTAACAACCCCCGTGAGTAAAGCTTGGACGCCATTTTCATTTCATCATGTTACATCCATTATTTTATGTATAACTAGCTGTTGCCCACGAGTTCGTCCGCGTGGTATTTAACAAAGACAACCGTTGACAACAGCCTGCTCGCCCATTCTGAGCTCGCGGGACGCATTGCAGGTTGCTATCAAACTTAATCAGGCGCTGCGCTGCATCATTGGTATTAATTTTTTTTCGTGAGATCCTATTTTTTTTTCTAAAATAAAAGTAGCCTAAGTTACTTCTTGTTACATCAGCTATCTGCCAGTGAAAGTCCCGTCAAAATCGGTCCAGCCATTTCAGAGATTAGCCGGAACAAACAGACAGACAGACAGACAGACAGACAGACAAAAATTTTAAAAAATGTTGTTTCGGTATAGGTAACGTGTATACATCCAAATGCACTTAGTAAAAAGCTGTTATATTAATATTACAAACAGACACTCCAATTTTATTTATATGTATAGATGTGTATTTATTAAATGTATTATTGCTATTAATTACTTGACATTGGCAAAATACCCGCTAAGTTGTGGGTGAGCCATATTCATATCAATTTTATTTCTATATCTATACATCTATACATATAAATAAAATTGGAGTGTCTGTTTGTAATATTAAAATAACCGCTTTTTACTAAATGCATTTGGATGTATACACGTTACCTATACCGAAACAACATTTTTTAAAATTGTTGTCTGTCTGTCTGTCCGTCTGTCTGTCTGTCTGTCTGTCTGTCTGTATGTCTGTCTGTCTGTCTGTCTGTTTGTTCCGGCTAATCTCTGAAATGGCTGGACCAATTTTGATGGGACTTTCACTGGCAGATAGCTGATGTAACAAGGAGTAACTTAGGCTACTTTTATTTTAGAAAAAAAAATAGGATCTCACGAAAAAAAATTAAAACCAATGTTGCAGCGCAGCGCCTGACTAAGTTTGATAGCAACAACCTGCAATGCGTCTCGTGGGCTCAGAATGGGCGAGCAGGCTGTTGTCAACGGTTGTCTTTGTTAAATACCACGCGGACGAAGTCGCGGGCAACAGCTAGTATTTTAATAAAGAAGAAGTTCAAGGTTTAAATATGACCTTTTTGAATCTTTTTGGTTAATGGTGGTTGTTACAGTGGTGGGCCATGGCGCATAAGGTAGCCACATTCAATGCTTGGTTCAGTACCGTGCTGAACCCGCTGCTGTTCAGCATCATGTCCACCAAGTTCAGGAAAGCTTTAAAGGTAATTATATTATCTATATACATATAAATCAAATTGGAGTGTCTGTTTGTAATATTAAAATAACCACTTTTTACTAAGTGCATTTGGATGTATACACGTTACCTATACCGAAACAAAACTTTTTACAATTTTTGTCTGTCTGTCTGCCTGTTTGTTCCGGCTAATTTCTGAAATGGCTGAAGCGATTTTGCCGGGACTTTCACTGGCAGATAGCTAATGTAACAAGGAGTGACTTAGGCTACTTTTATTATAGAAAAAAAAATAGGATCTCACGAAAAAAAATTAAAACCAATGTTGCAGTGCAGCGCCTGATTAAGTTTTATAGCAACAACTTGCAATGTGTCCCGCGGGCTCAGAATGCGCGAGCAGGCTGTTGTCAATGGTTGTCTTTGTTAAATACCACGCGGACGAAGTCGTGGGCAACAGCTAGTAAATAAATAAATTTGTATCCCCAAGTTGATACAATGTATTTTATCTAGTGTTGGTCAATTAAATATTTTTACAACAATTGGAAACAAAATAACTGAAATATATACAAAATAATATAAATTAACAAGAGTATAGAAAAGCTACAAAAAGTGTAAAAAAATTGGCCCATGCGGTAGCGTGCCCAAGATGCTGGCCGCATTTCCTCGCTGAATAGCCAAAGCTACTCGCTGAGTGCTATCTACAAATATCATATTATATTTATCTACTTAAATATAATATGATATAACGCCACGCTTCTTTATTATCGTATGTGTGTTCTTCAAACAAAGACGAGGGTTTTATTCCAAAATAAGCCGAATGTTTGATTCAATATGGCGTACAGTCTAGCCACTCGCTCTAGTATATAAATATATAAATAATGTCTTCTAAATAATTTATATTCAAGTTGAGAATGAATAGGTACCTTCTAGGCAAGTATGCTCCATCGTAGAACTCATCGCCAATTATCATCAAGTGAGATCGAGATCAAATACTTGCCTATAATGAAAAAAAAAAAAGTTCGCGCTCAGTCTTTTGTACGGTACCCATAAATAATACAAGAGTTGCTTAGTTTGGAACCGTATAGTTGGTGTTCGTCTGGCGATATTTGTAAGTAAATAATTTTAAATTATCTACATTTACAGAAGCTGTGGGACAAGCGATTCAAAAAGTGATCTCAAGATACAGAGAGCAAAGAACCGAACGATAACACCTCAACAAGAATTTTATAAACACTACTACCTAATATAATGACACCAACAATCTATGTTACCCACAGCCCACAAACTACGAAATTAAACGCTATTTCATCTCATCACTGCCCGGGGGTAGCAACGAGCTGGAATAGCGTTAAATCTCGTTTATTGCCACCGGTAAACAGGGAAATAGGGATTTTTATTTAAAGTTGTTCCAGTTGTGACCAGTGGCAACTATACCTATGGATTATTTTGAAAGAAATAAAATAATTGCTACAATTAAATAATAATGATTATGGTATCATTATTTAAAAAAAACCCTGCTCGTTGCCCATGGCAATGACTGAGACAACCCAAAAAGATCTTGTGACATAATACATATCTATTTTTATTATTCTTTCCCAAAAAAACACATTGTTACAACTAATGACAAGCAACTAAGTTAACAAATCCACGAATACATAAGTAGACCAAAAATAGTGTAAAATATTTCTTTTCAAATGTTATAAAAATAAAATTTCAAAACAAATACATCAAATTATTACACATAAAAAAAAATACACTGTACTGAGCGCATGGGTCATCGCTACTGGGTCGTCTTGCTTAAAAATAATTAAACATCAATTATAGAATTATTTTATACATCAGCATGATCCATACAACATACTGGTTCATTGGTTATAATATAACTGTTTTGCATTAAGACAAAACAGGTATTATATGCTGGAGAAAACGCACAGCATAGCATTGAAGAAGCAGTCTTATATTTTTTCCGGATTATTGAAATAAGTGGGTATCATACCTTTATATGTCCATCATAAGTCTCACAATTCTATTACCATAGAGTGGCGTGACGTCCAGTTCCCGCCATCTTAGCTGTCAAGTGTCATAGTCTTCATCATCAGCAAGCTCCTTGAAACTATGCTGTGCGTTTTCTCCAGCATATAATACCTGTTTTGTCTTAATGCAAAACAGTTATATTATATGTCTTCGAAAACGCACAGCATAGCATTGAAGACCTGTTTGATCTCTGCTGGTGAACAGAATTAACACAAGAAAGCTATGTGAATGTACTTAATATGGTTCATAAAATATCACAACTCCTATTAAGTACCTGTAAACACATTGTAATAAGAAAGTATATCTTGGTTATTTTAATTGGATAACAAATAAACCGAATATGAACTTCTAAAGAATCCATGAATTTAATAATAAAAGCTTCCGAGTTTTAAACAACTCTTATCACCAATTAATTAACTCATTCATAAAAGTAATAATTTGCTAAACTATAAACCTGGTTTAACAACTCCTGCACTAGAAATCTGATAATCTTTCCCTGTTGCATTTTACTTCCTATGTTTTAATAAACTCCCTTATGCATGAGTCACTAGACAAATTTCGATCCTAATGCTGTGAATAGCCAGTTTGATTGTCTCTGGGTACAATCATAAAACTATTCTAACCCAATCACAAATGCTTCTCTGTACATGTGTTCAAAGTAACAAATGGGCAAGTCTATGTAATCTACAGCCATTAGCTAGCAACAGAATTTGAAGGCTGTGCTTCTACTTTTATCAATTAAATAATCTGTTAAGCTGCCCATGGTATTACACGGTTTTGATATAAAAGAATTATTTAACAATATTGTACTGAATATACGGATTTTTTATTTTTATTTTTTATTGTATAATTTATAATTTTAACTTGTTAACTCTAAGTTACTGAACCCATTATTTTAAAGTGGCACTACTGTTGTTTAAAGTGGAAGGGTGCCATCAGGATATTAGAATCCTTTAGTATCCAATTCTCCTCCCCCTAACTTTCAAAATCTAAAGTGACAATCTTTCTACCTGTGGTGGGTTTTATCTTATTGTTCAGTCCAGCTTAACCCTCTACAGGTTTTACATGTACTGTTAAGGGGTTGGTTGGCACTCTTACCTGGGGGTCTGAATACCAAAAACTTTGTGTTCATTAGTACCATTACTGTATTGTGGTGACACTCACACTATTTGATAATTTAATGTGTGGCTAAAGGCATTATCAAGCAGCAGTCCCATTTCTTTGTTGGCAACCCAACAATACTATTTTTTAATTATTATAAAAAATATATATGGCAACATATATGTAACTGGATGTGATCCAAACTGTGTGTTTAAGTTCTTATAATTAATAATTATTGTTATATAATAATAATAATAATAATATCGCCACACGAACACACCAAATATACGGTCCCACATTAGGCAACGCCTGTGTTATGGGTACCGTACAGTGGACTGAGGGCGAACTCAGTAGGTATATAATACTTATATACATATTAAACATCCATGACTTGGGTACAAACATTCGTGCTCATCACACAAAGCTTGTCCGTACCAGGATTCGAACCCGGGGCCCTCGGCGCAGAAAGCAGAGTCACTACCACTGCGCTAATCAGGCCGTCAATGATGTATGTATGTATATATATATATATATATATATATATATTCTCAAAGTGATTCATTTATCTGATATTAAAATCTTCACCACAAAAAACCAGCTTCTCAGTCAACTACTATAGCCTTGAATAACAGACACATTTCAACATCTGAAGTCTAGTTTACATAGGCTAGGTTATATGTTCAAGAGAACAGCAGCCTCTTATATTGCAAATAAGGAATCTTCTAGATTTCATATTACTATGATGATTAGTATAGAAAGTAGTACATAATTCTCTCACTGGATTAGAATGATTATGAATAACATTATGGCACATACTTAGAATATGTGAACATGGTTGACTTACAAGCTCAGATATTTACTTAATAAATGACCCCAACTTTAAATTATTATCTCAGTGGTTCTCTGTAGCATAAAGCTGTTCTAGTATACATCTTCCTCATGAAGACCAACTGGAATTCAATTTAGATCTCTCAGTAAATAGGATGCTCATTGTTATATTGAGCATATGTCAAAGCCAGCCACCTGGTTGGGTTAACTTGGAGCCTCTGTTAGTCAGAGCAACCTTATTGACCAAACCCTGCCTCGATCCCGAGTCTGCTTGCCAGGGTCAAATTGACAGTATAAACATTCTCTGGGCCCTCTACAACCGAAATTCCGTACAACTTGCGACCTGATGAGATCAGAGAGAATAAACATCACCTTACTATGAAATGCTTAAGCACTTAAAGTTGTTCACCATCTTTGTGATGGCTACTGATATAGACATGCTTACCAGCTCGCATCCGCTGCGTCTGTTTTTACTTGTCATCAGAATATCTCTCCTACTCTCATTTATTTTGTATAGGTCTCCCGGGTCACTTAATATTGTGGAGTAGGATAACAATCTACTACCTCCAATCACCACCGCAACGCTTGTTGCACGATGGGGCACAGTTCTCTTCTCTGGCCTCTCTAGGTCAACTTTCCAGAAAGAGTTGTGCTTTACGACATTAGCCTGCCTCGAGTGACTGCATGTTTGTTCAAATACAACACCCTTAAAACCCTTTTAAGCACATCCAGTGGGGGACTTTATAGGCAAGGCTAACATCTGGCTCCGGACGGCCCTCGACAGGCCCAGGTATTCTAAATCGTGAGGAACCTTGGTTACCACCCTTGGTTACATGCACTAACTCTGGGCCTCCAAGCGGGCAAGCGTTTCCGCAACCTCACCACATGCTTGGGGGGCTAGGCCACGGGGTACCAAGTACACCACCAGACCATATACGACAGTTTCAAATCGTCTCCGCAACGCAAATGAAAACACTGTCAACCGGGTGCCGAAAAAAGACCCAATGATTGGGCTGTCAAACCCAAATTAGAATATTTTGTATTCAATATTAACACCACTATATAACTTTTGATCATCAGAGCTGCCACAAAACAATATGAGTTGAATTACATCAGCCATTCAGAATGCTGTTAATTAAAGGGTCCTCTGATTATAAATGATTTATATCAAGCATGTCTCAGTGATACTCTAATAAAATGCACGGAATTTCTCTTTTGATAAGATAATCCTTGGGCTCACCCAAAGTAGGTACTACATGTACCTGGGATATACAATACAAATGTAACTTCTATATGTAGGTATATAATCCTTGAGATCAGGAATTGGTCACAACACATCTCTTAAAAACAATGTTCCAAAGAATACTAGGTCCATGAGACGGGCATGGCCTATTGTAGGTTTAAGTGAATACC
The DNA here is from genome assembly GCA_905333125.1 of Pheosia tremula. NCBI lineage: Eukaryota > Metazoa > Arthropoda > Insecta > Lepidoptera > Notodontidae > Pheosia > Pheosia tremula. Next base: position 2,120,262 of record HG995404.1, on the reverse strand, counting down.
ACACAACAGGTGCTTTATTGAAATTATATTCTCATTATTGTTATTAAGATTGATAACTGCTATGTAAAGAATATGTGCAATTTCCTTATGATTTTTATTATTATTATTTATTTTTGTTAATTATTATTATTATTTTTTAAATATATAATAAATAAATAATGTCAGAAGATTTCTCTTGAAAAGTAATTAAGTGACTAAAGTATAATCTAATTTGACCAACTTGATCATGAACAATCATATTATGTGCCATTCAACTATACATCTTATTATAATGGTCATCATCAAAATGTGGACACACTACAGGTTTGCCCCCCCCCCCCCCCTTTCGGAGATTGAAGGGGTGATGGTGTATATCTTATTATTATATTATTCAACTTCATCCACATTTCAATTAGAATAGGTACTGGGTGGCTGTACATTTGTCTCAATGATAAACTAAAACAGCGGACTGTCTTATACAATATGACTATCTTGTATGTGTTGTGTATCACGGATACCAAAGGTACGAAAATGTAAGTAATGTGCAAGCCCATACACAACTATGTAATCATATCAGCTGCTCAAATACAACTGGAGGTGCCGGGGTAGTTAGACCCGCACAGCTCTCCGCTTTAGTATGTTGAATGACATACTCAAGAGGTACATACTTTACAATATTTGTCTCCTGTGTAACTTACACTCCTGTAAAAATCTGTCATGTCTAATAATATACCACTAGAATAGAAAATCCTGCTCTGATTGACTGCTACAATTACCTGTGTAATGTATTTAAGCTGTATTGGTATGAAATAATATTTTACATTCAACCACACATTTGGATTTATTTCCATGCTTATTAGGGTTCCGCACCCAAACACTGAAAACAGTGCTTCATCATGTTGCCTGTGTATTAAGGGATTCACACCCAAACACTATAAACAGGGCTTTATCATGGTGCCTATGATTTTAAGGGTTCCACACCCATACACACCAAACAGAGCTCTATCTAGGTACATATTAACTTACAGGGCTCTACTTCTTTATGACTGAACTCGAACATTAAGTCAGACCTGAGGCCCTCAGAGGGAACATAGGCCAAAGATTAATTGCATACCAAATGGTTTTATAAGTCTTATATCTTGGTGAGCCAAGCTCACATATTTGTAAGATCTCAGTAACAGTCATATGAACCTTACTCTTATACCGAGATACATCATTTAATGTTCATCTCAGCGTACAAAAACCCTAGACGATAAGCAGACCTGTAAGGTACTTCTATACATTGAAAGAAACTTACTCTTCGAGCCGAGGTACGCTAACGCAGGGCAGGGGTGGTGCAGGCCTTCCTCACACCTCCGAGGTTGAGGTTTAGCATCCTGAAAGATACCCCTGACCTCGAAAACGACATTATTTTCCATTCCGAGCAACATCTCACCCGGCTTACTCAGCGTCGTTACCTGCAGGCTCCACTTTTTACGACGAAAACAATGCTGTGCTTATAAAAAACTCCACTAACACTCACACGAAACATTTAAACTATTTATAACATGGTTTAAAATGATAAAACAAAACTTTTCTGCAATTTAAAAGATGAAAGAAAAGTTTTCGTGTTATTCAAACGAAATACAAGAAAGCTATGACACTTGACAGCTAAGATGGCGGGAACTGGACGTCACGCCACTCTATGGTAATAGAATTGTGAGACTTATGATGGACATATAAAGGTATGATACCCACTTATTTCAATAATCCGGAAGAAATATAAGACTGCTTCTTCAATGCTATGCTGTGCGTTTTCGAAGACATATAATATTTTATACTATTTGTTACTTATTACCTTATACTGGGTACCGACGGTTTCAGTTTTCTTAATCAAAGATCATCAGAGAGCTATATGAACCCCAAACTTTAAGAAATAAACGATCGTTTAAAGTAGTACCTACAAATTATGAAAAGATCTTCATTTTACAATTTTTCTATCGCAAAACCGCACATATATGGGATGGTTGGTTCGCAAAACCATGTCTGCCATGAACACGAGATCCTCTGGCCTCGTGACCGGCTCCAGGCGGTATCTCCGCAGCAGAGTTGACATTACAGTCTTCAGCTCAATAATTGCGAATTTCTGACCTGAAAAAATATAATTAGAATATTGAGAAAAGAAAGAAAAACACTGTGAAGACTTCGCAATAAATTTTGAAGGGCATATTGAAGATTGTCAATCTGCATATCATAGTGGATAGTAGTTTGGTTATGTTACGCCAAGTACTGTTTCCATTAATGGGATATTCAAGAGGACGGACCACCAACCACTGTATTTTAGACTTTCGCCATGATTTAAATCAATAACTATTCACCAGTGTGATCAATATACTTACTATTAAATTTAAAAGTAGGTTAGTCAACTTGCGCGGCATCGAGCAACAGGGATCTTTCTAAATACCTATACAGTTCCTCGGTCCAGCGCTGAAGGGTAGGTAGGCGTAGGCGTGTCGCTTGGAGGCCTGCTCCGGCAAGAACCGCTCGGGGATGAACTTCTCCGGCTCAGGATAGATGGCGGGGTTGCGGTGCAGGTCGTAGATGTGAACGTCGTAAAATAAATTCGCTGGGAGTTGGTGGCCATCTGTAGACATGTTGGTGATATTTTTTTATTCAGTGGCGCTATGGTCACATTGGTCAGTAATCACGGTCTTGGGTTCTGACTCCATGATAGTAAATAATACCAGCCCTTTTAATGCCCCACTGTTGGGCACGGGCCTCCCCTCAATGCGAGGGGGATTGTATCATCATATGATGATAGTCAGATCATACTATGATGATACTATCATCATAGTATGATCTGACTATCATCATAGTAACCAGACCATATAAATGTCATTGTGCGGTTACTAGTGTAGTGTAAAAGTGTTTCCAAAAATAAACCTGCTCAAATAATTCCGATGATGAGAGAACGAAAGATTTTGGAACTATGGAGTTGTATTATGGTTGTTAATTATTTATGTAGGCACGTATTCACTAAAACCTGAACTAAGTTGATTCTTATTATTTATCATTTGTATTATAAACCGGGCCCGCAGCCGGCTGCGATAATAATATCAGTATCGAATGTTACTGGCATCGTTATTATCACTTTTGACAGATTTCCTCTACAATTATAAAAAAAAATAATATATGCCAGTGCCATTCGATTTGTGTGCCTGTTCTTACCAATTACAAGTTCTTCGGTCACGTATCTGGACACGAAGGGAACACTGGGGTACAGGCGCAGGGACTCCTTGATGCAGCACTCCAAGTACTTCATCTTACTCAGATCCTCGAACACTGCAGCTCTGTCCGAGTCTCCGAATACGCTCTGCAGTTCTTCATATATTAAATTCTGAAAAATTATACTTAGTAAGATTTTTTTGTTAAAGTTCAATAAGTTTAGATTCAAGGAAATTACCTGTATCTGCGGTTCGTTGGCAATCCTCATTATCATGAAACTGAGTGCCATAGCTGTTGTGTCGTGGCCCTGCATAAATAACATCATCACTATGTGACTGGTTATAAAACATGTAACCCATTTTTGACCAGCCGCTCAAGCCTACCTAGCCGTTCATACATTGTTCTCACATACCGATAACAATGTAATGATCAAAAATGTAAAACCTTCTTAAAAAGAGCAACCATGGAGTTTATTGCCCATTCTTTTCGATATGAACGGCATTCCGAACGGGTGGTAAAGTTGTAGCTAAGTATTTTATAACAAGTTTGACGATAACCTTATGGGGAAACCTTAACCCACCACTGACCCTGGCCTTGTCAACTTGTTCGATTATAAACCAAACAAGTCTGATCGATAATAAAAGAAGCCAGAAACCGAACTCCTCTAAGATGTTAATCGAGAAACTATCTATCATGAGTGACGGGAGCTCAAATAAAAAGCAATTCTCCGCGACACTAAGCGAATCTAAAAAAGTATTCGACACGTGTTTCGCCTCTAAACGAGGCATCCTCAGGACTGCTGGGCTACGAATGAGCAGTGGTGGGTCCTCTTTCTAATGGATTTCCGCCAAGTATCGCCCAGTTCTATCAATTATATAGGTTTGACGATAGTTCCGGTAGGCTTTTAGTAGATAAAATAGTGACTACATTATGTTCTATCTTTAGTACTATGGGGATAATCTTGCCAACTGCAGATAACATAGATGTTAGCTCGATAGTTGATGTCCTTAGTCCTGCCGTCTGCGCAGAGGGTCGCGGGTTCAAAGCCTCGTAGGAACAAATTTTGTGTGATGAGCATGAATGTTTGTATCGAGTCACAACTGTTTAATATCAATATAAGTACTACATACTAGGTTCCCCCCAGTCTATTGTACGGTACCTATAATACAAGCGTTGCTTAGTGTGGAACCGTATAGTTGCTGTGTTTGTCAGGCGATTATCATTATATTATACGCGAAGAACGGTTTGCCAACACACCCAAGATGACGGTTTCTGGCATAAAGTATGTAATTTCTACTTACCTCAAATAAAAAAGTATCAACTTCTTCTCTAATACCGCGATCATCAATATTTCCTTTTTTCTCTTCGTTCAATAGTAGATCTAGCATAGGTAATTTAGTTTTTCTACCATATATGAGACCATTGTCATTTTCATAGTCTACATCATTAGCTCCATGTATATACTCTCTTCTTTCGTCAATTATTTTCTTTGTGAATTCGTGTAAATCTTTGGATAGTGTCTTAGTTATTGTCGATAGATTAGATAGACTATTTATAAAGTCTATATACAACCAGGGTGTGGTTAAGCGGTTCATAACTTTTATACCGTATGTGTGTACAGACTCTAAGTATCTGCGTACAGCGGGCGTGCCCTCTCCTATGTGTATTCCCATTGATGTTTCTGGAATATAGACGTACAATCTTTTATTTTTATTTCGTAGAACGAATGAGAGATTTATATTTTTTAAAGTTTAATTTATCTAGCATGATAAAACAAAAGTGTAGTGAGGTGAGAAATTTTAACAGGATCCATTTCTCTTTCCTTGCCTTTTTCTTCATTTAATTTTGTATTGGGATCATCAAGTAGTATTCTCCTCGGGCACTACACTCGTACTACACTCGTAAGACGAATGTAATAAATATCCAAATTTGGCCTTTGAACTCTTGTATTCTGATAAATTAACATAAGTGCTGGAAGGTATACATATAAAATTCAAGAAGAAAATAAAATAATATTAATCAACATCTTGAAATAATAGGTATAATGCATTTTTTAATTACCACACATGATGCGAAGTGTAGTCTTGCCAATCAGGGGAATGACATCAATTCTCTCCTTGTCGAGCTCTTGTTCAATGCTCTTGACTAGACCCTGGGCGTTCTCATTGAAGGTGCTGAAGAACTTCATTAGGACATTAAAATGGAAGGCCGGTGTTAACATTTTTCTTCGTTTCAGCCATTTCTTGCCTGTGGACATCAGGAAAATTTTGTGAGAAATATACAGACTGTTCTAATTTGATGTGTTTCTGTGTAATCAAAACACTATCAGTGTAGGTACATACACATTACAAAGGCAGGAAGCATATCTGAAAGTATAATATTGGCCTTCAAATTTATTAATAGTATACTTAAATGAGGTTTTTGTTTGTGTCAAATTAAGATGTACGCATGATGTTGACGATTGTGCGTAATTATACTTAATTACCTGCCTGCGAAAGTAGGTAATAATAAGATATTTTTTCGCATATTTTCTTTTTGTATTATAATGCTAAAAAAACGCCTCTTCTGAATTAATTAATAAAAAAATATGAATTATTTTGTCATTAAGGAATAGGTGCCTACGTCAATTTACAAAAAATATGACTAAGTGCGTATTGGGTTAAGTAAATTAGGGTTCCATAGCGATGTCAACAACCAAAACTTATTGCATGCTACTAAATCTGAGGTAAACGCAAATCACAGAAAGCAATAAATTTGTTCGGAAATGCCGCTAGATCAACTTGATCTACTATAGATCTTGATCTACTTGACTCTTGACTTTCATGAAAAAAAAATTATATCGTTGTAAACCAGGGGTTTCCAAACTTATTTTGTCTCCTGCCCACTTTGAGAATGAATTATTTTAGGCACCCCTTTTTTCACCTACTGAAAAACCACTACAACTTCAAATTAAATTAATAATGTAAACCTCTACACAACGCCCCTATTTTTTTCTGGGTCTCTCAGCGCCCCCTTTAGGCCTGCAGCGCCCTGCGCGCCTGCAGAGGGCATTATCGCCCACTTTGGGAAAGGCTGTTGTAAACATTCTTGTACTTGCTGTTATACACCACACAGATAAAAGGTTTGAAATAGACGTAGCTGCTCAGGAAACCCACCATTACTGACCAGGAGCCCTTCACCGAGCCAGGGTTGCAAGAATGTGTACGGAAGCGATTTATGATTGTATCGTGATGTGGACAACAGCACCTAAAAAAAGAAACAGTATATTGAAAACGTTATAAATTATATTCAAAACATTATAAATAGTATTGATATAACAAAACACAGTCTACCCAAAACTTTATATGGTGTATTGAAAACATTATACAGTGTATTGAAAATGTTATACAGTGTATTGAAAATGTTATACAGTGTATTGAATAGGAACAAAGCGTTAGTACACATTGTCTTGCATAAAGATGTTGCTACCTCGATATCCTCCGGTCTATACATCATGACAGCTCGAAAGTTAAAGCCCGATAGTTGCCACAGGTGTCCGTGCTCCTTATGCCATTCGCGAAGCTTTATAAAAAGCTTTTCTACACACCAACAAAAAATAGGTTTTATCATTTCCAAGAACTTGTTGTAGTTAACATTACAGGGAGTACGTAGGTACATACCACAATAAATTATCGCCGAACGACCACACTTACTGTGTGGCCTCAAAACTAATAAATGTAATATGCATATCCATAATCCAAACTAATCAACCCAGACTAATTACGAAATTTAACTTCCGTAATTTACAGACGCGGGAATCGAACCCGCAACCACCCGGTGCAGGGAACTGAGTAAGCGAACCACTCGACAATGCTATTGTAATGTCTATATGCAGTAGGTACCTATTTTACTATATTGTGTAGTACTCAATACTAAAAACATGCTGTAGAAAGTATGGTATAATAATAATAAATTAATTAATTAACGATAAAACGTTGACGTTGTATATTAAAAACAACACCAATATGACTCCTGTATCCCCGATTGGAGAGGCAGACTATGATTGCTGAAAAATCTCTATTCGTAGGCTGAAATATAGTGTTAAAGTAAAGAAATTAAATTAATTTCTGCAAAAAAAATCTAAAAACAAATTCTGGAGCACTAAGATCTAGAAATATTTCGATGCCAATCCAAGTCCAAATAAAATATGCTCTGACATCAAATATAAGAAAAGTATTTCTACATTCTTAAAGTCGGTTTCAGTTTAATGGTTTTTTTTTTTAATTTTGGCACGCTTGTATTATGTACAATCGTTGGGGGTCTATGCAGATGGCAAGTGAATTGTATCTTTTCACACTTCTCTTTCATTCCAAACTTAAATTAAAAGCAACTCTTAACATATGTTTATGCTTACCAGGGCTTTGGTACATCTCCAACGAATTCCCTAAAAGTGGTAACCGCTTCGGTCCATTGAGCCTCGCTAGCAGCCTCCCCGCGCGATCATAACGAAAATACATATGTACAAATGTTAAGAGTGCACATAGAAACCCGAGCAATTCTAATAACATTTTTACAAAGCTGATGTTCGCCACCCAATGATCATAAGCAACTGATGAAAATTTCTACTTGTACAGGTTATTTTCTGGCGACTAACTACTAAAATTAATATGTGCTTGGATTATTTTTATTGCGACGGTTTCTATGCGAGTAATGCGATACTAGCGCACACGATATAATATAACAACTTGTTGCTACTTTAAACGACTTTAAGTATCTACGAGAAGGTTATCAATTCGAATGCTGCTTTTAGGGATCCGTAATCAAAATAGGGCCGTTTTGGTTTCGTTATGTCCACGGGCCGACATCACAGTCATTTTGTACCATTTAAACAACATACTAGACCAGAGTTTTTTGGGCTTCACTTTTAGCGTACGCTGTGTATTGTCTGAATATTCTAATAAGTCTGTGATCCTATAGCAGTATTGTTCCCGGTAGTAACGCAGGCATAAGATCCGAGTTGCTTAGCTTGGGATCATAGAATAATTTTGTGGCTATAGTAAATTTAGGGTTATATTTATTTATTTTATATATTAGCTATCTTTTAATACAGGCATTTTGCTATTAGTACTCTATAAGACAATCTTTCTATCACAAAACCGCACGTAAATGGGATGGTTAGTTCGCAAAACGATGTCTGCCATGAACACAAGATCCTCTGGCCTCGTGACCGGCTCCAGCCGGTACCTCCGCAGGAGGCCTGACATTATAGTCTTCAGCTCCATGATTGCGAATTTCTGACCTGAAAAAATAACAACATTTTAGGAATTAACATAAATAGAAGCGTACCGCAGGTTTTTATGAAGAAATTCGTACTGAATGGAGTACGTACTGAGTATAAAAGGTGCGTTGTTTTCCTGAATTATTGAAGGGTTATGTTGCCGCCGGATGTGTCCAAGAAATTGGGATCAAAATTGGGAAATAAAAATGCGACCGATCGTATCAAAAGTCGGTCAATGACAGCGCTTTGACCACAATCTTTATTCAAACAAAATGACATATAAAAAAGAGACAAAAAAGATTATGCGTTGCCAACATTCCCCTCCCCAGTGCTGGAACAGCACTCAATCCCCATTGGTATGAATTCGACGCGTGCTGCTGACCGTCGTAGTGTCCCCGACTAGCGAGTATTTCAGGTCAGCATTGCAAGTACGTTCTTTACATCTTTCCATAAAGTTCAACATCATACAAGTTGATTACAGTAGGCGAGGCCACGAAGAAATCCGTTCAAGTTCAGGTACAGCAGGTAAGCATACAGGTATGACGAGGATATAATTCACACATTCTAGGTCCTCGTCACGATCATCAAGTTGCTGTGTGTCTGATTCAACGGCCACAAGTCTTCGTTTTCATATAAAATGATAGCCCGTAAAACCAATCTTTTACCAATGTTTTCATTTCACAGGTTCGTCGGCGAGGTTCATCTTTGTAGGTAAGGTAATATCGTTTGTTCTCGTTAGTTCGTATCATTCGTAGCGCTACAAACAGGCGCTCTCACTAAGCTCGGCCGCGATGCTGGGGCGCACGGCTCGGCAGCGGCGGCGGCAGCGGTGGCGGCCACGGCGGCGGCGGCTCGCTATTCAGTGCGGTAGCACTCAGATCGTGCGACTCGCTCGCCTTGTCTGGTATTACGTCATCGCAGCTAATACCAGGTTTCCACGTATCTTGTAGCATGATTTTTCGTTTGATAGTGATGGGCGATAGAAATCCATAAACATCGAATATGGATATGGCCATCACTACTCGTAGCATCTCACGTTTAGCATTTTTCTTCTTAGCTGTACTTATCGTTGTTAGAATTTGCTTAAGAGAGACATCGAATCCATTCCTATCGAATAAATTATCAATTCGTTCTCTGTATCGCACTGTGAAGCCTGCATTCGACTTCATCTTTTTCTGGACACGTCTCGGTCTCACCAAAGCAATTGGGTACGAGCCGGTTATGATACAATTCGAATCTTTCCTCGGCAGCCGTACGTAGCAACTTTCATCAATTAATTTGGCCGTGCGTTTCAGATGCTCACGTGCTCGTACATCTTCTATGTTCTGTCTAGGCTTAGATGAGATGCCTACAGAATCAATCGCAAAAGACGGGCGCATCTCTTCGTGCATATCTCGTAGAATACTTTGTTGGCGGCCGGATCTGTCCAAGAAATTGGGATCAAAATTGGGAAATAAAAATGCGACCGATCGTATCAAAAGTCGGGCAATGACAGCGCTTTGACCACAATCTTTATTCAAACAAAATGACATATAAAAAAGAGACAAAAAAGATTATGCGTTGCCAACAGGTTACCTATACAGTTCCTAGGTCCAGCGCTGAAGGGTAGGTAGGCGTAGGCGTGTCGCTTGGAGGCCTGCTCCGGCAGGAACCGCTCGGGGATGAACTTCTCCGGCTCAGGGTAGATGGAGGGGTTGCGGTGCAAGTCGTAGATGTGGATGTCGTAAAATGTGTTCGCTGGGAGTCGGTGACCATCTGTGCACACGATGATATAAGGATAAGAAAACAAGCCACACAGTATAAGCCATCCCATAATACAAGCATTGTTTAATTTAGACCGATACAGTTGGAGGTAGTACATTAAAACATGGACATTTTGATAGTGGCAGAAGATTTCTAACACTACATATTTTGCTAGGCCATTGATTGAATAAAAAGTATGTTTTTTTTATGAATCACTCATACCAATTTCCTCTACGCAACAAGCGGTGTTGCCTAAACTCTTGGTTAAGGTCTTGCATTATCGGAAGACCGAGACAAATTAGCAAGAGTCTCAAAGACTTTTGGCAAAATTGATAGATTTTTGTGCATTGCTCTTGGTCGTACGAAAATACATAGGTGTTTTGCAAATTGGTCAGTTCTAAATACCTATTACAATCTCCTGAGACACGTGTCTTGATATAAAAGGAACACTGGGGTACAGGCGCAGGGACTCCTTGATGCAGCACTCCAAGTACTTCATCTTACTCAGGTCCTCGAACACTGCAGCTCTGTCCGAGTTCCCGAAAACATTCTGCTGTTCTTCATATATTGTATTCTAAAAAAATAATTAGGTCTTTATTTTTTATTGATATTAATGACCCCATTTTGTGGTGTGTTTAATTCACCTGTATTTTCGACTCGTTGGCAATTCGCATAATCAAGAAACAGAGTGCCGTCGCAGTGGTGTCGTAGCCCTGCACAACAACAAACATATTATTGAACGCTCGTTTCAGCTTGTTCGTGAATAAAAATGAAATATTGTTCACTGGTAAGCACATTGAGAATGGCTGGAGCAATGTGCCTTATTTTCTTTTTTAAAATTATTTAATAAATTATATACAATAGTTACTTATATACATGGAAAAACAAAAAACTAAAAAAATACTTATTAATAACACAATAAAAATAAAATTATATACACCAAGCATGCAATTATATGCTAGCAGTATTATATTATTATATTATATTTTTTTTAAATGCCCCATGTAGTCGGAATCTGGTAACATTTTCTATTTATGAAGCAAGGCTTATACATAGTAGGTTGGTAGGTATTACCAAACAATTTTTTTTATTTTTTATTATTTACTGGTAACCCCGTTCGTTATATCTACTCACCTCGAATAAAAACGTGTCAACCTCTTCTCTGATCCCATTTTCATCAATATTTCCCATTTCCTCCTCCTCCAATAGTAAATCTAACATAACTAACTTGTTCCTATTTCGATATATGTTATCACCACCATGGTCGCGTTCGATAACATCAGCCTCGTGTCTGCTCTTTCTTCTTTTGTTAATTATATTGTTTGTAAAGCCATGCAATTCGCGGGCCAACGTCTTTGCTTTTGTCGATAGCTTGGATAGACTATGTACGAAGTCTACATACAGCCAGGGTGTCAGTAATCGGGAAGCTAATACGGACCCATAAGCGTGGACAGACTCTATGTATCTGCTCACAGCGGGTGTGTCCTCACGTATCTCTGTTCCCAATGATGTTTCTAAAAATAAAATTTAATAAAATAAAATAAAATTTAAAATTTGTATACTACTCTGTCAAGAAAGTACCGGGAATAGATCAATAATACACAAAATGTTAGTTATTCATCCAATTTTATTTTATCACCTTCAAAGTATGCTCCTTCAGAAACGATACACTTACGCCAACGAATAATCCAATCATCAAAAAAAAATTTAAACGCTTTTTCCGGAATTGAGTTTAGTTCTCGCCGCGAATTCTCCTTTATGTCTTCTACCGTATGAAAACGGGTGCCACGAAGTGGTAATTTGAGTTTAGCACAAAGAAAGAAGTCAGCTAGAGCCATATCTGGTGAATAAGGTGGTTGTTTGATGGTATTTGTTGAGTTTTTGGTCAAAAATTCGTTCACAATTATGGCCTTGTGCGAAGGCGCATTATCGTGGTGCAAAATTCAAGATTTTTTTTTCCACAAATCTGGCCTTTTTCGTCGAATTTGCTATCTTAAACGCCGCATAACGCTCAAATAATATTCTTTATTTACTGTTTGACCTTCCGGCAAGAATTCCGAGTGCACAACACCGCGATAGTCAAAGAAAACAGTCAACATGACGTTGACTTTTGATCGACTTTGGCGTGGTTTTTTCGGTTTCGGTTCAGTTGGAAGGCGCCACTCCGAAGCTTGTTGACTAGTTTGCATGTCAAACTCGTAAACCCACGTCTCGTCACCAGTAACAATGCGTTTCATGAATGTTGGGTCGGAATTGACTCGTTTTAGCATGTCCTCAGCGACTCTTATGCGATTGAGTTTTTGGAGAAAAATCAGGTGTTTTGGGACTAGCCGAGCGGCAACATGTTTCATACCCAAGTGATTATTTAAAATGATACGGATCGACTCGTGAGACACAGAAAGTTCGGCGGCTATCTCTCTCAAACTTGAATGAGGATTTTCAGTCACTATTTCCTTCACTTTTGCGATGTTAACTTTAGTTGCAGACGTTGATGGCCTACCAGAGCGAGGAAAATCTTCCATCACATCTCGACCGCTTTTAAACGCTTTGTACCACTCATAAGCACGTGTTTTTTATAAAGTCGATTCACCGTAAGCCTTCTGTAACATTTTCAGTGACTCCGAACACGAAATTCCATTGGCGATGCAAAATTTAAGACAAACTCTTTGTTCGATGTTTTTGTCCATTATGAAATTCGCAATACACACAGATATGATATAACTAAAAACAGCACTGTATTTAATCTAAATAACAGATGCAACTCAAACCCCGCGCCAAAATGGAAAACAGTTGTGCCAATCTAACAACAAGAACAAAAAACAAAAATTGAAATAGGAACCTTAAACAAATCATCCATTCCCGATACTTTTTTGACTGAATGTATATATAAAATGTTGTGATAACTTACATTTCAATAACAGCTATGATTAAATCTTACACGAAAAAATATCGAGTGGAATGATTGTATCCGAGTTATGGGTATTTAATATCTATGAGTATTAATTTAGCGGAAAAGGAAAGATCTTCCAGCCAGGTGGGTGGTATGCCTGGCGGGGCGGCCGCTATACCACGGTTATTGTCGGGATCTTGTATATATGTTACCTGCTCCAAAAACTCTTATAGCGCGATATAGGATTGTATTAAGCATTGTCTATTGTTCTGAATGCGTCGGCAGCACTATTTGTGGAGCTTGTCGCCGGGCTGAAGAGGTCACTACAGTATGCTCGGTTCGTCCCCAGTCCATTGTACGGTACTCATAATCCAAACGTCCGCACCGTATAGTCAGGGTGTTCCGTCTGGCGATAGTCCGTTCTATTCCTTTGTGTCCCAGGTCATTGTTATAGACGAAGCCCAGCTACCAAACCAAAGGTGTTATAAAAAAATCTTTATCTATATACCTAATGAAAATGAAATGATGTTTGTTGGTAAGCGCATCACGGTGGAAAGGTTTTGGCTCATTTTGTTTTTGTAATATTCGTATTCGTCCAATATAGGTTTGTAGCGAATGAAAAATATAAAAAAAATGTCAAGAAAATTTTACCCTTAATATAATGTATATATTAATATACATATATATATATATGTATATAGTTTCAATTTTGATACCAATCTTTTAAACCGAATGTTCACATTACTATTAGTTTTTTTTATAGGTTGGCTGTACGTATGTTACTGTTGTATAATATTCTTTCCAACGAAATTAAAAAAAAAATCAAATGTCTTTATTATTAAACACAGTAACATTAAACACAGTATATTAAAAATAAATCACTTTCATAAATCAGGCTACTAAGGGTTAAAATTTAATGACAGGACAACGCTGGCTGGGACGGCTAGTATAATAACATAATATCGCCAGACGAACACTCCAACTGTATAGTCTCAAGGTAAGCAACGCTTACGACCGTGATTATGGGTATTGGGCACAAGCAGACGTGCTCTTCACGTGAAGTCGGCCCCTGCCGGGATTGAAACCCAGGATCCTCGGTACAGAAAGACGGGTCGCCACCAAATGTGCCAACCAGGCCGTCATTATATTAATTATAAAAATGTATACGCGTACCACACATAATTCGAAGTGCAGTTTTGCTAATGAGGGGTATGACATCAATTTTCTCCTTGTCGACCTCTGGTTCCAGGGTTTTCACTAGACTCTGGGTGTTCTCATTAAATGCTTTGAAGAACTTCACGAGTATATTGAAATGAAATGCCGGTGTTAACATTTTCCTTCGTTTAATCCATTTTTTACCTGAAGACACAAACAAATAGTGTTAATAAACAAGAAAATGTTGGATGTTAAATTGAATTCCCATGTTAGCGTTTTAGTAAACCGCTATATATACTTATATAAATAATAGGATACAAAGATAATATTCTACGTACCATTACTGATTAAGAGCCCTTCTCTGAGCCAGGGCTGCAGGAATGTGTATGGAAGTTCTTTAGTATTGAAACATGACGCTGACAGTATCAGCTGAAAATTTATATAACAATAATTGATATCAGTGAACAGTGGATGCCACACGACTATGGCGTTGTCCTACTTGGCTATCGGTGGCACAAACAAACTTGCGATAAAATAATTATATACATAGAGTTCGAACCTTTTTTGACCAGCTGCTCAAGCCTGCCTAGCCGTTCCTACATTGTTCTCACATACCTATAACAATGTACTGCTCAAAAATGTTAAAGATCTTTTTAAAAAGAGCAACCATGTAGCTTCTTGCCCGTTTTTCTTCATAGGAACGGCACTCAGAACGGGTGGTAAAGTTGTAGCTTAGCATTTTGTAACAATTTTGACGATTCATAAGTACTGATGATAACCGATTCCGATTCTGATTCTTAATCGTTACCTCGATATCCTCCGGCCTATACAACATAACAGCTTGAAAGTGAACTCCAGCTAGTTTCCACAGGTGGCCGTGCTCCTTGTGCCATTCGCGGAGTTTTGCGAAAATCACTTCTGCACACAGAAAAAGTTACGCCAATCACAATAATGAATTGACGGATAGTCGTTGCAAGGACATCGGTGGATTTTGAAAAGCACACATCAACAGCCGGATATTCACTGACCAAACAACCTCGTAAGACTGTCTCACCTCGCTCGTTCGCAAGCGCTCTGCTAAGTTCAAGCGCTTTTATCTGTTATTTGGTCCAACTGAAGGGCGTTGATCCCGCAATTTCACTATAATCTATTTGCACAAGAAAATAAACAACTATTAATATGAATCATTGTATACGTAGTCCAATAAGAGCGATGTGCAAAATCGTCTTACTTTGCGCCCAAAAGTCGTAAAGGCAACGTTAACCTCTGTTTTTTTTTTTCAAATTCAAAGTAACAATGCCCGATTCTAAATATTCATATATAGAGTCCCAGTTATCAAAAAAGGATCTATGAAGCATTTCTCTAATGACACACAGTCCTATTCGTTGTTACGGGAAGGCGCAGGGTGCAGTGGTGGGTGGGGTGAAGCATAGTACAATAATTTGCTACGAAAGGTATTCTCTCCCGTGTTGTCACGTGATGAGCCCCAGGCTAACCGTCATCGGCTGTGGTGCGGTGGTAAATGTATTTTATATTTAATTAATGGCAACACTAATCGTGATATAGTCTTCGCCATAGTCTGAACTTGGAATATCATATTATAATACCATGGGGGAAAGTTGATTATGTTGGTTCAATCATAAAATAAAGCACTCTAGTGTCCCTAATATAAGGCCCTATTTAATGCTAGTAGTGGAGTCTGCAGGCGCAAGCGGCGCCTCTGCATGCCTCTGTAACCCGACCCATTCATCTCAGCAGATTGGAGCAAGATTTACTTACCGGGACTTTGGTACATGTCCAACATATTCCCAATAAGTGGTAACCTCCTTGGTCCTTTGAGCCTCGCTAGCAGCCTCCCAGCGTGATTATAGCGATAATATACATGGACAATTGTTAATAGTCCACAGAGCATGTATAGTGTTTCTAGTATCATTTCAACGGACTTCTTTATGTTTGGATGAATACAAAATGACGTTCCTTGGAAATCTGGAATATTCAGGTGATATTTTGAAGTGACCGTGGATCGCCAAATCCGAAACAATATGGATAAGGAAAAATGCTTAACGGACTCTTGAGACTGGTTTTTGAAAAAGTTGAATATTGCCACGACGGATTCAAGGGAAGCTTAAGAATTACCTTGCCTATGAGTGCACAAAACATTTATAAACCCATCTTTCTCAATTTGATCCAGATCTCCCATTAAATGTAGTTATTATTTTTTCACAGGAAAAAAAAGATTCTAATAAGGTACTGCAAAATGAAAAAAAAAATCAAGCAAGTAGTTATACAAAAGGTAATTTTACAAGGGGAGCTGCTAGGCATCGTGTTATCTACCTATATCACTTAACATTGAAATAATACTAATTTTAAGGACTTTATTGCATTGTACTCACAGTCACAGCTAGGTTTACAAGGTTAATGTTTTCCGATGCCTACTTTATTGAATTTAAAAGTTAGGCACACTTTGACAAAATTTAATAAATAAATATAGTTACTTACGGAAGCGATCACCGTGTTAGCTTAGCCTACAGTAACGTTCAGAATATTACTTAAACTTATAAATAACAGTATACATAAACAAGTACATCTATAGAGACGTCAGTTCTATCTCTAACTTAGACACGGTGTTACGAAATGATTATGGTATTGAGATCTCGTTTCGAGCAAGGTCGCCATTCACCTCCGAAGCCATGAGACAGCTTCACCTACAATAAATGTACTTATCTATCATTTTCATATGATGCCTAAATGACATATTTGAATCACAGATAGTCAAACCATAACGGTCAAATTTATAGAAATTATAATACCTTTATAATGACATAAAAATGCTCTTATATAACCAATTCGCAAAAACGTGATTTATAAAGCTTATAATATGTTATATCTTCATTATTACTCTATTATAAACATGCCAACTTTATAATAGGCTGGGGGCATCTTTTAGCCTTATATAAACCTATTTTAAAGGGTTAGACAGAGAAGGTAGTATATGTTACATACATCGATCTCCCTCACACTCGCGCATAATAACTAGAAACTGCGAAAATGACTATAGATATAGCAAAATAACGCGCGAATACGTGTACAGTGAACTGTCAATGCTTTAAATGACAAAACTTTTCTTCATAGTTACTATCGTTTATTTTGATTTAAATATTGAAAATGGATATATTAATCGATCGTCTGGGCCTTTCAAGTTAAGTCAAAATCTGACAAAAGTAGTTCGCGCCAAAAGCACTTCAAAGAAAACAGTGTCCACGTACCGAAAACAGACCACATTGTGACGATTGAACTATAGAATGGTCGGACAATTATTTATATATAGTGGTATACCACAGTCTGTTTACCACAAGCTATCGGCGAGCTTCGGAAAACCAACCCAGAAGTGGCGGATCATCCTGCACTAAGACAACGCAAGCTCGCGCATCAACGGTTCCAGTATATAGTGAAGAAGCAGTCAAAGCTTTCAAATCGGCGATTGAGTACCTACGCCTGCTTCAGAGTGAAATAAATGTTGTAAGGATTGGTTTGTGTGGAAAAGTGCATGAAATACCGTGGGGAATACTTTAAAAAAAATAAAATGTGTATATGTTCTACTAGTTGTGTTTATTTTTTCTCAAATGACAAAACATAAAACGCATGCCACGTTTACTATATTAAGAGGTATTATCCAGGGATATTATTAATACCTTCTCTCTATTGGTTGGTGTCGCTTTTGTGTGTATTATGTATATTAATTACAATATCATAATTATTAGGTTATCAGCTTTTAGTAGTAGTCGTTTAATTCGTCCAGTAGGACAGGCGAAGGAATCAATCCATACTGCCAATTCTGATGTTGTCAATGTCATGGGTATTTTCTTGATCAAATTTACTTGCAGGTATACAATTTAAATATAAAGGCACAAGTGCCAAATCTTGAATAATTATTTTCTTTAAATAGTTCAGTATATCCATGTTGATTACTTGTTAAAGTAAAAACTAGTTTAGTCCGTGATGGATTGTCTTGTATTTTTGTTTTGTCTCTTCAAATATCTCCAAGCGAGGAGTTGATAAAGTCATAGATAGGCGTAAAATTATCAGGGCAAGCTAAAAGGTTCTGTAGGGAAGGCGGGATATTTTGATATTTTTCCAGCAATTGATCTATGAGCAATAAGCGTTGTATGTTAAAGGCTTATCAGCTTTTAGTAATAAGTAGTAAATACATTTCGCACTCTCGTTGCCATGACAACTATAGATAATATTCGGCTAAATTAGAAAAGCTCGTTGCCTTTATCCGAAGTAAGCGTGTAGCTGTCATTGTAATATGGTAGGTTAATACGAGAATAATATAATTGATCGAACTAGGCTACGAGAATAATAGTTTTTTTATCTGTGGCAGAATGTAATGTGTTTTAACTAAAACTGGATTTCAGTGGACCTATAAATGACCGTTTCTTATAACACACTATAAAGCCTATAACACGTTTTAACTAAACAGTGTTAGTAACGTGTTATAATTAATTTCTATAAATTCGACCGTAAATCTATGGGAGCTACAATTTGGCAACAACAGTAATGTTATATTTAGTTGTAACTAGGCATCCAATTTACACCTAATTTTACTATCCGGATATTTCGGATACTTCCAATATCCTATCCGGACATATCCGGATATTACGGATACCGGATACATAAATTGGATGGTTAGTTATATATTGATATTTATAAGAATGTAGTAAGCACCTGCACATCTCATAATAAACCTTGATTGTTCCAAGGTTGAATAATAAAATATGGAAAATTGTTTTACGAGTTATAAATTAACTGCTTGGCTCACTAAAACAAAATAAACCTGCCCAAGTACATATAAGTAATATCAACCAGTTATATAGTAGTGTGTGTATATCCTATACATACTCATTACATGCCATAGAAAAGGGTACATCATGTGTTTTCGTTTTATATAACTTTGAAGACCTTGTTTATTAAAAACAATGATTCCGTTAAAAAAATATGATAGGAATAGCCTATAAAAAGCTAAGATTAATCTTAAAGCAAATTTTTGTCCATAATTTCGTGAGCACACTCCTTTATTTTAGTCATGTACATAGCAGAATCAGCATTAAGTATTTCTTTTGAAAAAACGAACATAAATTGGATGGTTAGTTCTTAAAGTTATGTATATCACAAAGACCAGGTCGCTGGGCGTCGTGACCAGCTCATAGCGAAATCTTCGGAGTAATCCCGACATCAGCGTCTTTAACTCCATCATGACGAACTTTTGACCTGCACACCACAAAATGTGTAAGTATAGTTAGCGCAAGTACGGTGGTACCTTTTTCACCTGACACACAGGCGTCTATGAACGTGAACTAAGCGGCTGTCTAACACACGGGTGAAAAGGTCTCTAAGCTTTAAGAACACGAACCTACTTTCTTGAAGGTTAGGTGGATCTTCATCGGACAATACTTTATAGCTAGTGTAGGTAGATCAATGACAGTATTAGTTATTGATAGTGATTATACAGATGAGGTCCTAAGAATGGCAATGCACTCAATTTCAGTGGTGTACAAGGAAGGCTATGTTTTATATATTACTAGCTGCGCCCCGCGGTGTTATCCGCGCTTAAAAAGTATGTCCTTTTCGGTACTTCTGTGCATTTTTCCGGGATAAAAATTTGCCTATGTAATTTTCTGATCCCTAAACTACCACTACTTACACTTGTGACAAGCATTTGAACTTATGCAGAAAATCATGTCGAACCTTTGCTCTATGAAAACTTAAAACAAATGTATCCCACGGGAACCATACATTTTACCTGGATAAAAAGCCTATGTACTATTACAGACTATAATCTATCTCTGTGCCAAATTTCATCCAGATCCGTTCTGATTGAGTAACAAACATCCATCCAAACTTTCACATTTATAATATTAGTGGGATTTTCCTTAAAGTTTATATTTTTTTTCATATGTCTCACCTATACAGTTCCTCGGTCCAGCGCTGAAGGATAGGTAGGCGTAGGGGTGTCGCGTGGAGGCCTGCTCCGGCAGGAACCGCTCGGGGATGAACTTCTCCGGATCAGGGTAGATGGCGGGGTTGTGGTGTGGGTCGTAGATGTGGATGTAGATCATTGTATTTGATGGGATCGTATATCCAGCTAAGGATTGGACAGGCACAGGTTACAGGGGGTAGCAATTCATTTTGGGGGACGGGCAACTGTTGTGTATTTTTTTTTATAATTCCAGCCCTGTTTTAATGTCCCACTGCTGGGCCCGGGCCTCCTCTCAATGCGAGGCCCCCCTTAGCCATAGGCCACCACGCTGGCCCAGTGCGGGTTGGCGGACTTCACACATCTTTCGAGGGGTTCTCTCAGACATGCAGGTTTCTTCACGATGTTTTCCTTCACCGTTTAGCAAGTTTCAAAATGTCAATGGTTTTTATTTTTTGACGAAAAATTTGGACCTCTTTACGATGTAATTTAGTGTTTTGCGATATTAACATTCTGCATTGGATGTCTCGATGTATTAAGTTTGCTTAAAAAAGTACCTAAAGCGATACAACACCATAAAGTTAGTAAAAGTAGCGGATTTTACAAACCTTATGGTATTGTATCGGATCCGTACAAATTAACTATGTACCGAAGTGTCTACGAGTATTTACGATTTCCATATAGGGTATATATGGTATTGTCTTAATCGGCCTATGTAAAAAACAAACATAGATAACATTTGGTAGTTGCCACTCAGATGTCGTTTCCGTAGTACCAGTTCTTGCAGGGGACCATAGGCTATAGTATTTTTTTTTACCTTCCATGATTATTTAGATTTTTTTATAGACTTTAATGTCTATAAAATCGGAAAAAATATCTTAGGGTCCTTGTGCACTTGCGAATCTCATTTTTACGAATGGTGATTTGATAAACGATATAGAAACAGTACAGTACAATCAAACCAAAAAAGTATAAAAAAATAATTTATTGAATACAACTACAATTTCCCCGACTCTATCAGCTGCTTGAGCTTGAACTTCTGGATCTTTCCTGAGACGGTCTTGGGAAAGTCTTCAGTGATTTTCAGCAGTCTTGGGATCTTGAAGCGGGCGATGTGGCCAGAGCAGTGGCGGGTGACTTGGTCCATGCTCATGGCGGCACCCTCGCGGACTCGGAGTACCGCGCATATCTCCTCACCCAACCTCTCATCTGGCACACCTACAACCTAAGCAGAGGTTGGGATTTTACTAAAATAGTAGATAGCCCATCGTAATTAATTGCAGATTAGGAAGATAAGACTGATAATGATGTCAACTTTATAAATATGTTTGTAATCTAAATTGCACGGACGCTCTTGCTTCCACTTGGCCTCCACGTTTAGGTCGAGAAAAATGTCACACTAACTCATAATTATACCAATGTATCTGAATCGTTCTTTAGAATTATAACTAAAGCTAAGCCGATTAGTAACGTATATATATAACTATATATAATATAATACCAGCCCTTTATAATGTCCCACTGCTAGGCACGGGCCTCCCCTCAATTCGAGGGGTTTAGGCCACAGTCCACCACGCTGGCCCAATGCGGGTAGGCGAGCATCACACTTCTTTCGAGGGGTTCTCTGAGACATTCAGGCTTCCTGACGATGTTTTCCTACACCGTTTAGCAAGTGATAATCGTGGTTGAAAATGAGATTCGCACATGAAATTCAGAAATCCCAGAGGTGCGAGCCGAGCTTTGAAGTTGCGATCCTCGTTACCAAGGCAAGCGTTCTACCAACTCGGCTACCACTACTTTTACTACTAGTAGTGGTAGCCGAGTTGGTAGAACGCTTGCCTTGGTAACGAGGATCGCAACTTCAAAAGTAACGTATTAAAATAATTGAATTTTCTATCAAACAACTGAGCATCAAGCATACTTGGCTCTCGATAACATCAGGGTGTGTGTTGAGATGGTCCTCTATCTCCTTCGGCGCAATATTCTCGCCTCCTCGCACGATGATGTCTTTAAGCCTTCCTACGATGCGGCCGTACCCATCCTCGCTGATAGTAAACTTATCCCTGGTCAGAATAAAAAAAATAATATAAAAATAAATAACATAAGCCATGGAATACACGAACTTAATGATAGTTTTAAAAATAATCCATTTAAAAATTGTTTTATATTTGCCTTTTCTGCCCAGGGCCGTACCCGAGTTACCTGAATGAAACATAGCCTTATATCACTATAGTTTAATCCAGCTTCCGATCAGTGAAATCATATTCAGAATCGGATCAGCAGTTCCAGAGATCCTAGCTCACAAACTTTACCTCTTTACAATATAGTAGATAGACTAATTATTTGTGGTAGGTACGTAATTATTAATGAAAACTTTGCAGGTATTCATACTCTTTCAAAGTTTCCATGGGTGGCGGCTAACCTTCCAAAGACAAGCTTCTAATGTAAGCGGTTAAATCAATCATGGTAAGCAAGCTAAGCTGGCACAATGCATATATGATAACTTGGTCGAGTGGTTTGAGGGTAGCATGCTTAGCTCACGGCACCGATTTGTTTTGGGTTCGATTCCTCTTGGTAATAATTCGGAAATGATCCTGAATAAGTGTTAAAGGTACCATATAAGTGTTGCTTAGTTTTGGACCGTACAATGTGTTCATTTGGCGATATTTATTTATGTTTTTATTATCACCCGGTTTTCAGCCAGCCATCTTTATCGACAGCCTGGAGTGTCTTCTCAGGCTCGTTCCAGTAGCCAATCATGGTGTTGTAGCCGCGCACCACCAGCTCGCCAGGACTACCGTACGGGACGATCTTACCATTGTCATCCACTACCTTCGAGAAATGTGTCTGATTAGTCCCACTAATCCCACTAGTGCCACTAGTATTATACATTTGAATATTTGGATGGATGGATGGATGTTGGTTACTTAATCACGCTATAACGGCTAAACGGATCTGGATGAAATTTGGCACAGAGATATATTATAGTCTGGAATAGCACATAGGCTACTTTTTTTATCCCGGTAAAACGTATGGTTCCCGTGTGAACAAGGACATACTTTTTAATCGTGGGTAACACCGCGGGGCGCAGCTAGTTGTATAATAATTATGTACACTAAGACGTAGATGTCTTAGCCAATAAATATTACATCTACTTGAGAGTAATTATGCAGAATATATAGATTAGTATTAAATAATGGTTATTCTCATGAAATTAATGACCTAAGAAATATTCTATCTAGAGTCTAAAAGTCAGAGCTCATACCTTTGACCTGAAAATGTGTGTATGCATTTGAATTAAATGATTTTACAGGTATTCACTTTTTCATCAGTAAGCAATGCTTTTCTATTTTATAAAGACGGCAGTGAGCGCTTATTAGGTATATGTTGCTCATTAAGAAAATTTCTACATAAGTTATCGGCATTAACTTAGTTTGAAACATTCAGCTCAGTGTAATAGCAATAGTGTTTTATAAATAACTAGCTTTTATCCACGGTTGTGTCCGCGGGACTATCAATTTTGTTCAGCTGCTCGACTACCAATTTTAACAGCGTGGTGGTAAAGGCCAATTACTCTTTACACATTGATTTTATGTATAAACGCGATCGGTAATATAACCTATGACAATATTTTATACTATTTTTATATAATCTTATATACAGATTGATTCAAAAAGGATATACTAACCTTAAAACCTAAGCAGCTAATACAGAATGATTCAGAAATGATATACTAACATCTGAACCTGTCCTTCTTTGGCGTATTTATAATCATACTAGGTGCGCCCGGCGGTGTTACCCGCGATAAAAAGTATGAAAAATTAAAACATCTATCCCACAGGAACTATACATTTTACCGGGATAAAATGTAGCCAATGTGCTATTCCAGCCTATAATCTATCTCTGTGCCAAATTTCATCCAGATCCGTTCAGCCGTTCGGGCGTGAAAGAGTAACAAACATCCATCCATCTATCCATCCATCCAAACTTTCATATTTATAATATTAGTATAGATTTTGAATTCAGAATTTGGACAGATATGTCAAAAAAAAAATCTACTCACAAAAAAACCACAATTATCATTATATTGGAACAAAATTTATTTTTTAATAGTGACGTATCGTATTCTGACTTCACGTGATGATGACAAATGCACTAAAGAAGCGAACGTTCAGACGTTATAGTATATAATTTCTGAATAATCCTGTATTAACTGCTTAGGTTTTAAGGTTAGTATATCCTTTTTGAATCAATCTGTATATAAGATTATATAAAAATAGTATAAAATATTGTCATAGGTTATATTGTGTAAGCGAGGTTGTATATTGTAAAACACCACTATTCTTGTTACACGGAAGATATGCCGCCTGACCTAGCTTATATACCTCAAGAAAATACCTTCATTTCGACATGATCTTGTATGTAGCCCACAGTCTCCGCGACCACGTCTATACTGTCACCAGCCATACTCTGGAACACGCATGCCGTTGTCTCCGTCATACCGTATAGAGCCTGAAAGGGCAGTCATGTGTTTTTTCAAAAGCAAGTAAACAAAAAACACTGCAACGAACATATTGATACACCTCTGCCTACCTCTAAAGGTGTTATAGGCGTGACGGTGTTTTATGATGGTGGACTTAAAATATTAGACTGTTCAGCCCAGTGCTGAATTCCGGCCCGAAGTAATTTTTAAGATTGAGCGAGGTCCGATTATGGCCGGGGCGCCACAGTAGTATACCGAGTGCGATCCTGTGGCGCCCCGCTCAAAGGCGGTGAAGGCGGACCGTGGAGTTTTATTGGGTATACCGGCACTCTGCCGGGGAGTCCCACATACCCCTCTCGTCCCCCAGGGCGGGAGGGGATGCGTAACGCATTTCTCCACGTTAAAAAAAAAAGGTCCGATTATGGCTCCCAGCGCCCCCCTTGCTTGCCCCATGTATCTACCAGCTTTACGTATGCGCATGGGGGTTGTAAGATCTTGACAAGATCTTACGTCTCTGTCTAATTTTGCTCGCTAAGGCGCTTCTTGGGACTTGGCGCCTGGAGCGGCCGCTCTGGACCCCAAGTCTGTCACTTTCACTTTTGACAGATATTGTATGCGATATCTGTCAAAAGTGACAGTTAATACGCGGTTGGTGTTCGATTATGAATCGACTGTGTTAGCAAAATTGGGGCCCTGTTCGCTCCGTATGTTAGGGCCGGCCCCACTCTTAACTTGTATATTAGTATTAGTTCATTACCTTTACAGAATCCGCTTTAAGATATTTCTGTATCTCGCGTATAATCTGAGGACTGCACGGGGCTCCGGCGGCTAGAGCTACACGCAGCTTGGAAGGCACCTCCCCCATGGTCCTGATCCTTGATAGCATGTCCACGTACATGGTTGGAGTTCCAGTTATTATGGAGCACCTGAAACAAGGATTTGCTTGTAAGTCTGAGGGTGTACTTACATATCGATTTATTTTTCGTAGGTATAAGCAGTAACTATATAAAGCCAAAAGAGATACACATTTGCTTGGTCAACGTGACATTTAATCTTCGCTTTTTGAATTTGCTTGTTTTATTTCCCTTATCGGGATTAGGGTTTGATAAATCACTAGCTTCTGCGCTATCTCGCTCTATCGCGCGCTATCACAATGAAACAGATTATAGCACATAGGTATAATGTAGCTTACTATTAGTGCAAACATATTTAGAATCAGATCAGTAGATCCAAACTAACAAACTCTTGAACTTTATTATATTTTGATCGCCTGTCACATACCAGTACTTACTTACTAAGACATATACTTGTGTGTGTACTAATACTTGATTAAGACCTGAAAATGCTGAGAAACAAAATTAAAGTACTCACTTTTCCGCAAACAATGCGTTTATATTAGCTGTAATATTGTACGTGGGAGCAGCAAGTATGAGTGAATTTCCAAACCTCAGCCCGGCCAGT
The DNA here is from genome assembly GCA_905333125.1 of Pheosia tremula. Taxonomy (NCBI): domain Eukaryota; kingdom Metazoa; phylum Arthropoda; class Insecta; order Lepidoptera; family Notodontidae; genus Pheosia; species Pheosia tremula. The sequence goes on along the minus strand of HG995404.1, from coordinate 2,094,113 downwards.
ATGGTTACAATAGATCCCAAAGCGTGAAATAATGGTACCTGTATAACAAAACTACAAATTAAAATCTTTGTATCTTAGAAATGGTTACAATATTATCATCGTTATCGTTCTCTTATTGGTTGCTTACAAGTGCTTGGTTCTTACAACGACGTCACGTTGTTGGCTCACCCAAACAGTCCATCTGGCTAAGAGCCAGTTTCACAATGCGCTGATGACACCGAGTCGAATGCGCTAAGGACCCGTTTCACAATGACAGCTTATTTGACAGTCCATAAAAAATCTGTCAAATATGTTCTGGATAGGAATTATCGGCACCTTGATTAACTCGCCTTATAGCGACATGATTGGTAAAATATCATAATTTTGTGACGACTTTATTATAGCCACCAAAGCAAGTAGGCACCTGCGTCACCGTTTCTAATGATGATCAGTCTTTTTTTTTATTACAATATAGGCAAGTATTTGATCTCGATCTCACCTGATGGTAAGTGACGATGAGATCTACGATGTAACATACTTGCCTCGAAGGTACCTGTTCACGCTCGAGTCAAACTTGCAGACAAGCAAACAAACACAATTTGATATGTATAATAATGAAGTGAAGATTCTTTGGAATACACACCTGCACACAAACGTTATGGTGCCCTTCGTGCATTGTGTTCCTCTTGCCTACAAAGTACGTGTTGTTCACCACACCCCTATGCGAATCCAACGCGGCCTTTGGATCACCTAATTAGAGTTTAAAATAGGGTTAGAAGTATTTATTGAAATAAACTAATTTTACGGATTTTATGTCGTTTATTTTATTTTTTTACGTTCTCGACGTTTCGGCTGCTTCCATGGTCCAAAAAGCAAAAGCAACCATGGTCACGGGAGGATTGAAGTTTTTGACGTCCTAGTGTCATAGTTTGAACTGGGGTACCCTCATATATAGTTGTTGGTTGCGGTCCGATCTATGCAGAAAGTGCTCACAGTGACATGAGGTTATGCAATGGTGCGCTTGGTTTTGGATTTAATTATATTAATTACTGGATCCCAAGTCGGTGGTAGTATCAAGCCACCAAGAATGTTTTTAATTTCAATGGCATCACGTATCATCCTTGGTCGGAATCGGTGTTCTTTTGCGAGGGTCTGTGGTTGATCAAATCTGATATAATGCCGGGTGCGATCCTGTACATGTTCACAGATTGCAGACATCGTGGAGCGCCGGTGTTGCACGTCACCGGTGTGTTCTTTTACCCGGGTTTTTATTGATTTTTCAGTTTGCCCTACGTAAACTTAGTTTAATTTCAATCTGTACTAATCGCGTAAATATAAGAAGTTAATATAAAGATATGATTTAAATTGGATGATAAATATAAGTAGACCTCATTTATGACTCGGTCGGTTTTAGTTGTTTTCTTTAAAGGAAAGCCCAGGACATGCGGAATTTACGTGGCGACATCCTCATGGACACCCAGCGGAGTCGCTTTTGCATACTACCATGACTCCACCAAGAGCTGACCCTGAAAAGGACATCTCCATACAGCGGCTTGGGCCACACCTAGCCACTGTCATCCTCGTTTCTGATGTGAAGGACGGAGCCATGACCAGTAGCCTAGCGTCAATTACCTCTGGTACTCACCTGTTGTACCCGATGTCAAGTGAATGATGCTGCCGTCACCAGACTTCACCTCGCCTCCATATCGGGATATATCACCACTGCTCCCATGCCCGGTGATCAGGGAATCATAGGCAATGGTACCACTGAGGTCAAAAAACTCTGTTATGGCAGGTAATGATAACATGATAAACCGCTGATACGAATATCTAAGGAAATACGAGTTAATTTACTCAATGTTCCCTATCTGGTTGCTAGTGGGTCATTTAACTTACAATCAGTGGCAGTAGGTACTGACATAGGCAGATAATTATTGTTGTTGTTAAAGAGAACGCATTCTTTCCGATCAGATTGGGTGCTGAAGAAACACCTCAAAAAATGGTTGAAAATTATCTCACCGTTCTAGAGCTTTGATCTAGATGTAGAGTTTGATGCTACAGACATAGAACTCAACACTTTGCTTTGTGTCAAGCTTGAAAAAGTTAATACCCTCCATATTATCAGTATAAGTAGATGGCATTATAATCATTAATTGTGATTTTTACCTAAAGATTTCGTAATCATGCCCTGAACACAGATTGTCGTTAAAGGGCAGGGCAAAATATTTTAAGCACGATCATAATATACACTTACGCCAGTTTCTCTTTTCCACCACTAATAACAGACTTCAAACTGGGAAGTTCCTTTGAAGTCAGCACTCCCGCCTTCGTGTTGTGTAGTTCTGGCACTAGTTGCTCAAGAGTTTTGTAATAGTTCCTGTTAGTTATGCTCTGGCCTATGAGCAAGCTTTTCATCTCTGTCTTGTTTATACAGAAGCTTAATTCCTTCTTCTCATACAGTGGATTGATGAGTACCTATAATGAGTAGCAATGATAGCCAATCGGTAACGACGATCGCAGGTTCAAACCCCGGCTCGCACCTCTGGCATTTCTGGATTTCATGTGCGAATGTAATTTTCAGCCATGATTATCACTTGCTAAACGGTGAAGGAAAATATCGTGAGGAAACCTGCATGTCCGAGAGGATCCCTCGAAAGATGTGTGATGACCGCCCACACGCACTGGGCCAGCGTGGTGGACTATGGCCTAATCCCCCTCGCATTGAGGGGAGGCCCGAGCCCAGCAGTGAGACATTAAAAAGGGCTGGTATTATTATAATGAACTGAGACCCAATTAACAATCGGCTTTCGGTATGAGCGTAGGCTGGTAGGCTAATTGAATCCGGAGTTACATATTTGACTACTATTTGAGCATTTGAGCACTTACCCAGGGCCCCAAGTCTGCTAACACAATCGTTTAATAATCGAACAGCAACCGCATAGTAACTGTCAATTTTGACAGATATCCCATACAATATCTCTCAAAAGTGACAGTTACTATGCGGTTGCTGTTCGATTATGAATCTATTGTGTTAGCAGACTTGGGGCCAAGAATAGTTGCCTCAAGTCACTCTTACCGATATAAGTCCTGCACGTGCGGCAGCTACGACCGCGACGATCCAGGACACGCTATTGTGTGACCAGATGCCTAGCCTGTCACCCTTCTCCAAGCCAGAAGCCCGGAGAGCACATCCCAAGGAATCTGCCTGGAAAAATAAAATGTTTTTTTTATTTTTTTTTATTACATTATAGGCAAGTATTTGATCTCGATCTCACCTGATGGTAAATGATGATGAGATGTACGATGGAGCATACTTGCCTAGGTAGGAAGGCGGCAGTAGATCGAGACGCTACATTCACTAGGCACACGCAGCGCAGCTGATCTGACCCGCCATCCATGAATGGCAACACCGAACATCATGCCGGAACACGGCTAGGCCGCTTGGCGACATGGCTTTGTTCAGTGGGTGGTGACTAACCACGGCCGAAGCCTACCACCAGTAAAAGTTATTAAAAAAGTAGTTGGTGGTAAGCAGATTAAATCGAACAATTTAGTGGCCCGATAAGTCACAGCCCAGTTGCATTCTGATAGCGCTACGCTATCTGGATGCCAACTGACTTCTGACGACAACGCTGTCCTCTCAACACATGTCATCAAAAATGGTCATCGACAATCATTGCCACCACATTTACCATCTCGTCTCGGTATTGTATAATCGCACAAGTAAATCGTTAAAGCTCTACTAACTTGTTGCAGTTATTTGATTTGCTCTCTGTGCGACGGGTACCGGGTTCGAATCCTGGTAGGGACAATCTTTGTGTGATGAGCATGAATGTTTGTACCAAACTCGTGGATGTTTGTTATCCATAATACCGAGATCACCCTCTGTCCATTGTACGGGTTACCGTACAAGCGTTAATACAAGCGTTGCTTCGTATGGAACCTTATAGTTAGTGTGTTACTAGTCTGGCTATATTTATATTGCTTGATTAAATGCCATATGTAAATAAGGTTATTAAATATATGTTATGACTGAGAAAACGAGTTGCTAGTGGATGATTAGTTTTCTAAATTGATATAATTAATGAGTACCTGTTTTAGTAAATCCTCGTAAGTTAAAGTTATATCCTCGTGTATGGACTTGACGGCGACCCTGCCGGGGTACTTGTCGGCTGTCTGTGCGATGACGTCACCGAGGGTCGCGTCGGTGAGCGGCTCCGAGCCAGGGTTACGGAGGAAGCTGCCGCGCGCTGCCGACGTCATGTGCCCCATCCATCTATACAAATAAATAAAATTGGAGTTTCTGTTTGTGATATAAAAAAACGGCTTTTTACTAAGTGCATTTGGATGTATAAACGGTACCTATACCAAAACAACATTTTTTAAATTTTTGCCAATCTGTCTGTCTGTCTTTCTGTCTGTTCGTCTGTCTGTTTGTTCCGGCTAATCTCTGAAATGGTTGGACCAATTTGACGGGACTTTCACTGGCAGATAGCTGATGTAACAAGGAGTAACTTAGGCTACTTTTATTTAAAAAAAAAACCAATGTTGCAGCGCAGCGCCTGATTGTTTGATAGCAACAACCTGCAATGCGTCCCGCGGGCTCAGAATGGGCGGGCAGGCTGTTGTCAACGGTTGTCTTTGTTAAATACCACGCGGACGAAGTCGCGGGCAACAGCTAGTCTAATATAAGATCCGTTATCAGACCAAAAACAATTTTATAGGTTTACAATAATAACACTTACGGGCAGTGCGCGCGCCTTCGCATATTTACAAACGCAGGCTAATTCGTAGCACCAATATTTAAAATTATTTCGACTTCATGATAAGCAAACCGCGCGGCCTTGGGACTACTAAGCTGATGAAACAGTGTACATGGGTATAATCCAAGAATTATCTCCAGGCAAGCGTTTTAGACTTAATACTGAATACACAAGCAGAACTGCCTTGTTTATTTTTGGCTTCCCTGTACTAACAAACATAACGGCGTTCAATTTATCTAGTGAATCAGACGGTTACAAGAAGATATTATCTATACAATTAATACCCAAGTGACTATAGTACGTATATTTGATGATAATTACATTGGCGAATAAAAGCATTCCTCGGAGCGAACCAATTTGAATCGCACCGACTCTATTCCACTTAGCACCTAAGGTCTATAACAGATATGGACAAGTCTTATAAAATTATCGATATGATGCAATCAAGTTAGAGTGAAAAAGTTCTAGTTCTATTTGATGGAGGAAGTAAATAATTAATACAACATATAACACACGTCTGCAGCTTGTATCTAAAGTGCTTTGGTGCGCTAAGTCGAATCCCACTAATATTATAAATGTGAAAGTTTGGATGGGTGGATGTTTGTTACTCAATCACGCCAAAACGGCTGAACGAATCTGGATGATATGCACATAGGCTACTTTTTATCCCGGTAAAATGTATGGTTGCCGTGGGATAGATTTGTTTTATTTTTTCATAGAGCATAGGATCGACATGATTTACAGAAAAGGACATAGGGGAAAAGGACACACGTCATATTAATCGCGGGTAATACCGCGGGGTGCAGCTAGTATATAATAATAATTTTGATGCAATTCAAATCGGTGTGATTCAAATGGATGCGCTCCATGTAATGCTACGACTGATCAATAAATGTTGACTGATTTTCGTGGTTATGTTTGCAAATCACAAATCTGATCTTGATGAGACATAGCAGGCCGATAGCTTTTTGATTCAGAATATTTTTTTTTGTACATGTACCAACATTAAAGCTTAATTGAAAGGATGATACAAACATTAATACCATCCAATCAGCTTTATGGGAAAAAGGGCTGCATTTGAAAGTATTAATGGCACACGAAGTACAATTTTATTGAATACTTATACATCAAATTAGTGGTTTAAGAGTCAGAAAAAAAAGAAAATATTTAAAATCGTTCCCAATTGTGTTTAACGACGGCTGATTAAAATGTACAATTACAGTTCGAAACTGCCAATCCGGCCTCGATCATAATTTTGCTCGTTACACATGCATTATAAGTTAATGTAATCTACATAATGACGGGTGACCCTTATTTGGGCCGAAACAAACACTGGTGGAACTGTAAACCCAACTTACCACTGTTTACAGAATCGCAAGAACAATAGTCATGTTAAACCGTCTCTGTAGGTAGATAGTAAGCATCGATAAATATACCTAAGGATTACAAATAATACACAGCATCAAAATTACTGTATAATTACGATTATAAAAAAAAATCCGACCAAGTTCGTGTTGGATCACGCGTTGTAAATATGGCAAGTTAAAGGGTTCCTTGTTTGATTACGGAACCCGCAGCCTAAAGAGCAATCATTAATGCAATGCAAAATTTTATATCCAGACGAGGCATTTAGGTAGATAGGTATGTATGTATGTAGGTAGGTAGCAGAGAGTTGTCAAAAAAATAAAGGGCTACTATTATGCATACAAGCATGAGTCAATGCACTAAGGGACTTCCGATTAGTACTTATAATGTTAATTGTATTTAAATGAACAGCGATCGCAAGGTCTTAGGGAAATACCTGTACTGTTTAAAGTGAAATTTAAATAAGTATTTTTCATCATACTAAAAGGAAAATATGCCCGGTTTACAAAGCGGAGAGAAGTGGAATAAACCTTTGACATCGTTCGCACAGAACGATACGGTTTTTTAAGCAACCTGACTGGTCCATTCCTCTTCGCTCAGCTCCTGTACGTTTTAGTGGAAACTGGTCCTAAGATACTACATCAGCATTCCTTCTCAAATGAGAGTGGATTCCATCTTGTATGCAAAGCATATAGGTACCTAGTGTGTTTATCAAGGACCAATCTACGTCGTATATTATCATATTCATTACATCAATTACTTTGTATTATGCACATTTTAATTGATAACTTGTATGATGAAATGTTAAGAATGACAAGGCAAGGAACATTACAAGCGAGCGACTACATTACAATTATTAATGTAGTTGGCGATATTAACCGTCATCCAATTATATAAGGTGTAACAAAAATAGTATACAGTACCCGGCCGTAAATATTGCACGTAGAGCTTTAGAAAGAGACTATCGGCCAGAGGCAAGAATAAAAGAGACTACGCTCTACAAAGCCGAAACTTTGTCTATTGCCGATGTGCAATATTGACGGCCTGGTGCTATAAAATATTTTACCCGATGAATCAGTAAGTACTGGTAACGCTACTGGTTCGCCTTGAATAAAAAAATAAGCATGATTTTCATAATTATTTTTTACATGGATCACGTTGAAGTATAAAATAATTGTGTAAATTGTTGTTGTTTTTTTATACAAGGCGAACCAGTTTAGCAATGCGCTCAGTAGAGGGTCTCATTTTATCAATGTCTAATAATTTTATTGATTCCTTTGGGAATTATAAGTTTATATCCTACTATTAGCCCTGTTCAGAATTAGAATATTTTTTATTCACGTAGACCATTAAGTAAAGTACTTATGAATCGTCAAAAGTTACAAAATACTATGCTACTACTTTACCACCCGTTCGGAATGCCGTTCCTATGGAGAAGAACGGGCAAGAAACTATAGATAGTCATAAAGTTACAGTGTAAACAAGTAGGTGTACTTAGATACTGATTTTTATTTTTTAGAATCGTTTATTTTTATGACGTTAGTACTAATCGAAACAAAAATTTTGTTTTGATTTCAAGGCCTTTGGTAGGTTATTATAATTCAGGTGCATTTCACAACATTATTTAATATGTTATTGATAACTGTGTAGGGCGTGTTAGATAAAAAAAAATTAATGCTATTGACAGAATTCTAATAAAAAATATAGCAAAGGAAACAAAATATACATAAGTAATAAGTAATTGTTGATAAAACAAACCTTGTATTCCATCTGTTTATATATAAACCACTTTTACACAACATATTTCACGACACGGGAACGCAGTCGCATCTGCGAGAACATACTGACAGCTGCTTGCTTAAATACACTGGGTGGCAAAGATAAAGGGTCAGTTAAAAAAACCGCGATGGTTCCTTAATACGTGAGATTGATGAGATTGATTCATTATCTAGTAATATTCTTAGATGACTCATTAATAAATATCAAAATGAAATAACATTAACTTTTTTTTTAATGTAAAATAATCCCAACTTAACTTGAATGACGTCAGTTCCCAGTTTTCTCATAAACGTCTCTTTTTTGTTTTAATATTTGTTGTTTCCTTCACAAGCCCTTATAATTTCAGTAAGGAATTTAATATGTAGTACACATAGTTGATAGTCATAAAGAAAATGTTATCTGAGCTACAGTTTAGGTATAATCTACGTCATTTTATATTTTTATATTAAGAAGTATTTATAATTGTGTGTCATTTATCTGATCAAATTTATGTATTTAAAAGTCCTATTTAACATAATAACATTTTACGAATCAATCTCACGTGTTAGTTGCTAAGAAATGTTTAGTGACCCATTATTTTGGCGTGCCAGTGTTTGTCCCGCAGTTAACACTCTTATCACTTAGAGATAATAAAATAAATATACAACAGCATTATCTGCCTAATTGTTATATGGTGAGTAAAATATCGATAATACTTTGATAGCAACTGGGTATTCGTTTGAAGCATATTAAAAAAATCTGAAAACTGTACATAACTAGCTGTCCCGGCGAACTTCGTACCGCCTCAGAATCAAATATATGAGAAAATGTTTTTTTGTGACTTTTTACCGTGTTTTAACAGTTATTCTACTATTCCGGGCGGAAACAATAAAAAAAAAAAACATAAAATTTAGCCCACCTGTTCTTGAGTTCTAAATGGTGAAACTAACAGTACTTTGTTTTATATATATAAGATTAAATGATCAATACATATATGTTCAAAACAACACATGAACATTTTGTGGAATTATATTTTTTTTAAAACGATTGGTAGGACGGCCAGTTTTTTTGTCAGGTTTCCAAACTTAAGTCTGGTTAAGAAATATGAAGCTCTTTAAAGTAGTATTGTGAACACAACCAGAGACTATAATGATTACAAATTAGACATTTGGTATGCTCACTTGTATATATTTGTTTCCGCTAAAAATATATAACGACCTAATTATAAATCATTTGAAAAAAGAAAAGTGCACTTTTACCATTGAGTACATACACTGACGTCCATGATATAAGTACGCTAGACTAATGATATCCTTTAAAATGACAGCTATCTATGGTGCCTATTTGAAGCGCCCCCATCGTGGGGGAAAGGAACTAAATCTGACGTAAAATGCAAATGGCCGTTGTTTTGTTTACATTGTCTCCGTGTTTATAAAGTGATTTTGAAGGTTTAACGCGATTAAACTTGTTTGTTGTGTCGTATTAATATAGTTAATACATAAATAAGTGGTGTTAGTTTATAGGTAAACCATGAAAGAGTGCGTGTTATGCAAAACTTTTTACCAGAAGGGAAGTGGGGTTACATTCCACAAGTAAGTGAATTTACGGCTAATATTCAAGAAATTAAAACTTCTATTGATATTATAGGCACTTGAAAATATGTTACTAATCTTATTTATACGTGAATACAACGCATTTGTCTTTGTATTATCGGTTTTTTATAAACAATAAAATTCAATAGTGCTGTAAAAGTTCCTTGTCGATAAAATTTATCGATATTTTTTCTATCAATATCTTAAATAGATAGAACGTTCAAGAACGTAAAAATCGCCGAAGACAGATTTGTATTATCAAATACATATTATTTTAAAACAATGTTTACTAATTCACAGGTTTCCGACTGACAATAGAAGACTAGAATTATGGCTCAAAAATATTGAAAAGCCTAGTTGGCGTCCGAAAAAATATGATTACATCTGTTCAAAACACTTCTCTGATGACTTTTATTAAACATAACTCATGTACTACTTTGATAATTTCTATTTTCTATTAATACCTTACCTACTCCATTGCTTCCCAAACAACATTACATTACCTCATTTCTAATTAAAAAACAATCCTTATTTAAGTAGGTAGTCTAGCTAGTCACACACCACCCTTTAGTCCGGTTTCGGCTTATCCTAAGATTACCTACCCTACCCATGAGCGATTCGGCTAATCATTATCATTATTTAATTCATCTTAGTATTAACCACTCGACTATTTTGGACATTAGCCATTGTTAAAGGAATGGATCATAATTATTTTCATTTTACTGCATGGGTAGGTTTAAGCATATACATTTTTATCGATGTATCATATCACTGTCCCGTCTCTATTATTAGTTCCATTCCCCCTCACTGCCGCTATCAGCGCCAAAATGGCGAAAATCAAATAGGCACACGATAACCGGTCTTATGATTAGTCCAGCGATATATACCATAGAGGTCAGTGAGTACATATAAAAAATATTATCGCGACCGTCAAGGATTAAATATATCAGTTATAGTCGACCAAGTTAATGCAAAGTAAGTCCCGCGTCTCTGCTGAACAAATGCAATAGATAGATATAGAAACCAACCGCAAGTATAACTTGGTTTCGTGTAATTCATGACTTTGGTTTACCGAGGTAGCAACGATAAGTTTTTGTTGTCCACACGGCTACGGAAGCCTACACTGCGGGATCCGACATGAAATTGGCCGGTTCAATCGTAAGCGAAACGTGTAGATACTACATAGTCTGCGTTTTAGTCATTTTGGATGGCAACTTGAACAGCGCCTCTGGTGGATGATAGCTGCCTGTAATTATCATCTAAATATAAGGTTTAAAAAAGCGTAAATATCTTAATAGATGAATCAGTAAGTTACATGGATCATGTTGATGTATAAAATAATTGTGTAAATTATGTTTGTTTTTTTTTAAACGAGGCGAACCTGTAAGCCTTTGGCCAAGCACTCAGTGCAGGATGTCATTTTTAAAATGTCTTTTAATTTGATTTGTTTCTTTAGGAATATTATCTTTATAACCTATTGTTGGTCCTGTTAAAATATTTTACACTATTATTGTTACGTACCCTTTATATAATAAAGTTAATTTGTTGAACAAGCAGAATAAAAATATATTTAAATACTGTTCCCACGCTAATTGTATTATGTACATAATTATTGTACGAGCTATAAGTATAATGAAGTATACATGTCATGGCTGTTAAATATATATTTAAGTATTATATACTGAGTTCGCCCCCAGTTCATTGTACGGTGCCCATAATACAAGCGTTGCTTAGTGTGGGACCGTATAGTAGGTGTGTTCGTCTGGCGATTTTATAAAACACGCAGCGTATGTATACAGTTCGCTTCTGAATAAACTCGACATACTAAATGTATTTCAACTAATATGTATAACAGCTTGCTTCATGATTTAGTAAACTAATACGTGGCAGAGATTAAAAAATGCCTAAGTATTGTTTTTGTCTTAAAAAATCATGTCGCAGACTGTCTAGTCTACGAAAATGGAAAAGTTTGGGGACTTACCCATCTATCAATCTGGGTTTACGTATATGTACGGACCACGGTCAAGTGTTTCTTTGCGGTATCTGATCTTGGTGGTGAGTGAATCGAGGCCGGTCCGCCCCCGCCCCCGCCCGCACCGGAAGTGGCGCGTGGGGCGCACGCGACGCGACCGCCGCGCCGCCCGCCCACCGCACACCGCTGTGACGAAACATGCAAATTTCTAACCTCCTAAGGCCACGATACAGATCTGGGTAGGTGAAAATGCGTTACAAATTGTGTTTTCCCTCTTCCTCTGAACTCAAACAAGGTCGCACAGATTGGGAACATTGATCCTTCTCTATTTATAGTTTTGGAAAATAAATCATCCACTGACTCTAACATTTACCCTTAATTTAGACGCTTATTATGAACAGTACTGATTAAGTTTGATATTACAGCACACCGTCTGGTATAAAAACATAGTTTATTATATGTTAAATACTTATTACTTGATTGTAGTTAGTATTAAAAATCATTAAACCTATATCTTAATCATTACCTGGCTGTATATCAAGGTCGCAGGGGGGTCGACCCCCGCCCCCCCCCCGAAATGTATTCCTGGTTACGGCCTTGCTGCATATACCTCTAAACTCTTAATCAATGGCTTCCTACTCTAGAGCCATTATCTATCCCTCGTGCAGGTCTAGTGGGGTATGATTGATTGTTGGTTGATTCAGTTACTAGTGCCAATTGTTTGGGATACGCAGTAAAGGGTATTGAATCGAGATCTCAGTGGATCAGCATCAGCATAATGTTTTTTTTAATGGCATGTCTAGACCGAAGTATAAATTACTTTAAACCTCAATCGGTCGCCATTAAAACAACCTTTTGCAGTTGAAGGGAAAAAACAATACTCATCGCGGAGCCAGACGAGTGACGTGGCATTTTAATTTCATTACTAAATTGCAACACTACTCATATCATAATCGATCACTCCTGAAGTTATAGGTGAACCAAACTTTGTAATATGCTAAACTATTCGTAACTCTATTATTCAATCATTAAGATTGTTATTCGATTGATCGGAGTACGTCTTTAAGAAAATTTCATCAGCAAATAATTTGGAATGCCGAAACCGCTGACATTTTTGGATCATTGACTTTCTTGCGAAAAGGGTCAAGTAACGATGCATTGGTAGATGTCACGTTCTCTCTGCCAGCAATAGTTTCCATAACGTTCTTCTATCATGAAAATGTTTATCATATTCATGGCGACAAATCGCTACCGTGACTTAAAAAAATGGGTCAATGCATGGGACTATCTGAGACATCGCTTACGGGAGTTTGTTTGTAAATCCAGGCGGGCGCCCGCCGTCGCCTTTATTTACTCGAAGCATGCAAGAAATCGGCCGGCGATACGCAACTGTGCCGCAGTCATGCTCCGCCCGCCCTACGAGTAACTCGCCAGACATGGCCGCCTGTGAAACCTTGTGCAGTGATTCATAGCCGTGATACTGTTATGTGACGATGTCCCAAGCAGCCGGCGGCAAGAAGGGCAAGGGCCCGCCGAAGAAGCCCACCGACGAGGACAAAAACCCACCGGTTAAAGCGACAGAAGAGATCAAAGAAGAGACGTCTTCCAACAATGGTGATAAGAAGGAGGTCAAGGAGAATAATGGGGAGCCGAATGTGGTTAAGCCCCCGAGTGCGGGAGTCAACGTGCGGGAGGTGGCGGCCAAAATCCTGACGCTCGCACAAAAGGGAGAATGGCCGGCGGTGGAGCAGACGCTCAAGGTCCTGGAAAAGCTGGTGGCGGCCGGTGGGGAGGACACCATCTCCGTGCCCATGGCAGGGATACTGGATCCGGTAAATTTACTTTTTTATGTCAGGAATCATTGATATGTCTAATGTTTAAAGGCTCATCTGCTGCGCTCTTAAGTGGTATTCTGTTGAAATGGATTGGTGTTCTCCTTCTTCCTTCCACAGCATAACGATGCCAAAAGTGTATTTTATACCGAAACTAGTCCGAGTTAAGGTAATTAAACGCAAATTTTATGTGGCCCTCGCCTATGTAGACATGCCACTAGAACATTGCATGAATTACAGTCTGTTTAACTAATATTATGGTTATGTTAAATAACCCCCGTGTATAATTGTAAACTCTAAAAATGACGAAGCATCTCTGAATGTTGTTTTGTTATGAAAGAAGATTAATTTTTGTTCATAACATTGAAATGTTAAGAGATGTTGAAGTATATGATCATCTGATCTGTCATTACAAACATAGTTCTGATGAGATCCATGGTTACCTCCTCACTTGCCCCACTTTTATCGTTTACTTTTAATTATAATAGTGTCGCTACTAAAGAATTTTATTCACGCACGGTCAAATTTGGGAAAATTCTTACAATACAATTTCTGTTTATGAGCTTGTTTAACAAATATTTCTATGCATTTCACTGCAATGAAAATTAAGCTTAGGAACATTCAAGCCATAAACTTAAGCGTTTTATACATATATGTATACTTACTGACTTTATTAAAAAACTGTGGCCTTGCTCTAAGTCCAAATTAACTTGTATTACAGATGTCCTTCATATTTTCGTTACCTGTGCTAGCGATCAAAGGTCTCGGAGGTATACAGGGCAATTTATCAAGACCGACCACTATAGGGCAGTCTGAACTAATTTAGAGATAAGAAAAACTGAATTCATAGAAGTTTTATAGCCTCCTGAATCCTGGTAGGAAACAATCGTTGTGTGATGAGCACGAATATTTGTACCTAAGTCATGAATGTTTAACATCTATATAAGTATTATATACTGAGTTCGCCCTCAGTCCATTATCCGGGACTCATAATACAAGCTTACTTAGTGTGGAACCGTATAGTTGGTTTGTTCGTCTAGCGATATTTATATTTATTTATATTTTATTTATATTTATTTATATTTATTCGTAATAATAACTCACTTACTCTTTTTCTTTTTGAATTATCAGTCAAGATTCCTGAACAGCTTAAAGTTTCCCAATAACCAAAAAGTTCCGGTTTTCTTATACTTATGTAGAATCGATGTCATGGTTCCTTAGAACAAATTTCTCTATCTCTAATTTGAGACAGCCCTATACTGACTTGTCTTGATGCATCATACTGTATGTCAAAACCTTCAACCTTGGTTCGTGGAAATACGGGTAGTTGCATTCAGCCCCTTACCAGACGATGCTGATCGTATCGATGTGAATGTAGCTTCAGAGACTATTGGTAGAGCGAATTTTAATTTTATAGCATTTACAAAACGAATGTTTTGTTTACAAAACCCATAAAAATGTGATAAATCTGATTTAGTTATCATATCTGCTTTTGATAACGCTAAAAGCTTGGGTAATGATAACGTAGAATATGTGATTATATTATTATTATTAGATAGTTATCTATACTTCTATACTAATATTATAAATGTGAAAGTTTGGATGGATGGATAGATGGATGGATGTTTGTTACTCTTTCACGCCCGAACGGCTGAACGGATCTGGATGAAATTTGGCACAGAGATAGATTATAGTCTGGAATAGCACATAGGCTACTTTTTATCCCGGTAAAATGTATGGTTCCCGTGGGATAGATATTTTAATTTTTCATACTTTTTATCGCGGGTAACACCGCCGGGCGCAGCTAGTAATAAATATATCACACACTGCACATAACCTATGTGTATAAATAAGAATTAGAAATAAATCCTATATAATAATAATAATACCAGCCCTTATAATTTAATTATCAAAAGTACTTTAGACTCCAAACTCTCACAAAATAACAAAAAAGTAAATCGTCATAAAATAGGATCATAAAAAATTAAACAAGTTTGATGATCCTTCATCAACTAAGTTTGGTGCTTAAGATATTACACATAGTTTCAGTTTCAACCGTTCGCTTGGCGCCCGAACTATTTTATGTTTAGATAGCACGCCTGAAAAACTTTTGAAAAGTTAGGAATTACTCACGCAATTAAGAAGAGAAGTAAACAAAACTGAATCTATACGCTCGTGGAGAAACCACGTAAATCATATTATTTCAAAATAATTATTAATTTAATTCTTTTTTAATATCTTTTACACGGAATCGTGGATAAATAAATACATTAATAAAAGTTGCACGCGCTGATTTTCTAACAGGCAACATTTGGTAACTGAATTTATGCTGCTCACTGGATTTGACTATCAACCTGAAATGTCTGTGCAATGTTTAGGTATTCTTCCACTTTCATACTGAGTTGGAATTTGACGTCTGAATAGCCGCCATATATTTCAAAGATGATTTATTTCCACGAACTGACTTGAATTTTTATTGGATAGCTTTCAATCACGTAACCGATGCTACATCTGATGTTTTTAGTCCGTGGCTAAAAACAATAAAATATAATAGTTTTCTTTCTCAAAAACATTTTCTTGGGATAGCTAACACATTGATGAGATGGTGGGTACTTAAATTGTGAACTCATGAGTGTTGATATAGCGAATGTAGGTATTCCATGTATGTGTCCTGATGATCGATATTTTTCATTCGTAGCCCAGCCGCGTATAGAGGCAATTCACGTGTCGAATACTTTTTTGATTCGCTTCGTTTCGCGGAGAATTGCATTTTATTTGGGGTCCCGTCGTCACTCGTGATAGATAGTTTTGACTAACATCTTAGAGGAGTTCGGTGTTGCTGGCTTCTTTAATTATCGATGAATTGGTTTGGTTTATAATTGGAAAAGTTGACAAGCCGAGGGTCAGTGGTGGGTTCCTCTTCCCCCATTTGTTTATCGATATTTATGTAAATTTTATAAAACAATCCTTTATTGACGGCCTGATTAGCGCAGTTGGTAGTGACCCTCCTTTTTGTGCCGAGGGTCCCGGGTTCGAATCATGGTAGGGACAAACTTTGTGTGATGAGAACGAATGTTTGTACCAAAGTCATGGATGTTTAATATCTATATAAGTAAAATATATATTTCTAGGAATTTAACACTAGGACTAAATGGAGAGCCTCCTCCCTGTCTTCCGTCAAAAAGGTGTCCAAGGGGACAACGACGTCCAATATTTCGTAACGACTAATATCGTGGTCGCAGGTCGCAGTTGAAGGGAATACAATTTTTTTTTTCTTATCATCCACGATCAGTCCTAGAACTATGAGCGGATTGGTTGTTGGAAGTTGTCGTGGCGAGTGTGCACTCCATTGAGGGCACTACTCCTATAAAGGGAATACAATTGATATAAGTTCTTTTTTTTTATTACATTATAGGCAAGTATTTGATCTCGATCTCACCTGATGGTAAGTGACGATGAGATCTACGATGGAGCATACTTGCCTAGGTAGGAAGGCGGCAGTAGATAAGAGACGCTAGATTCACTAGGCACATGCAGCGCAACTGATCTGACCCGCCATCCATGTATCTATATAGATATATCGTTCTCTCGGTATCCTCGGCGGAGGTCGGTCTGTGTGTTCGATAGCCTGGCAACGGATCGCGTGCCTGTCTGCCGCCCAGCGAGACATCTTTCCACGTTTTTACTGCCTCCGCGAGGGGATGCCAAATGGATCGATCACAACTATCATCGCCATATATGATTTGTTTTGCTATTCGCGTGAGATATGTCGCTTTGTCTTGAAAAATATCAATATTCCACTTGTAGATATTATAATTGATTTGACGGGTACTTCCTAAATGTATAGAGACTCTTGGTCTCAGGGCCGTAGCCAGGAATTTACTTAGGGGCGAGAGAGAGGGGGGGGTCTAACTCAATAATACATTTCTTTCGAGGTCCAGCCCAAAGACAATAAGCCACAATAACACACTTCTTTAGAGCTCCGGGCCAGAGACAATAAGCCACGATAATATACTTCTTTCGAGGTCCGGACCAGAGACAATAAGACTCATTGACACATTTCTTTCGAGGTCTAGCCCAGAGTCAATAAGCCACAATAACACACTTCTTTCGAGGTCCGGACCAGAGACAATAAGACTCAATAACACATTTCTTTCGAGGTCCAGCCCAGAGACAATAAGCCACAATAACACACTTCTTTCGAGGTCCGGACCAGAGACAATAAGACTTAATAACATACTTCTTTCGAGCTCCGGCCCAGAGGCAAAAACAAAAACAATTCGAAGAATCGAAAATATTTCATAAAGTACCTATGTATAAAACGTTGAAACCCCCCACCCTCGTTAAGGCCTCGGTTGGACTGCTAACGTACATTGCTGTACCTGGAAATGTATACTGTAGGTAATTATATAATACGATCAAGTGTACAAAGCTATAACCTAAAAAATGTCTAGAGGCAAGGTTGGATTTTAACATTGATTTCCATTCAACACTACAAATCACAAGATATTCTATTTTTGGCGGCGTGTTTACGGCACCGCGTGCCATACTGGCTCAATTAAAGCTAAGTCTTAATCGCGGCCCGCCCCCGCCAGGTGGCGTGAGCTAAGTGTGCCAGACGGCCACCGCGAAGTGCCACCAGCATTGATAAGGCAGTCAATTACAACGTTTGATGTGCCGCCTGGAACTGGTGGTCATACTTTCGTGGTGAAAATCCATCCTGCCACCAAATCTTATCGTATGAAAATTATATAGTCAATGTTATGCTTAAAGTGGCAACAATATTCATATATTGAAATAAAACTAATTTTACCGATTTTATCTCGTTTATATTATGTTTTTACGTGCCCGACGTTTCGGCTGCTTTACAGCAACCATGGTCCCGGAAAGACTGAGGGTCCACCCGCCATACCTCAATTAAATCTAGCCTAAAGCACTCAGAGATAATGTAGCTTACTAGTAAACAAATTTTCAGAAACGGATCAATAAAGCCGGGATTACTCCATACTCCAAAAACTATCAAATTTACCTCTTTAATTCACAGCTCTGACCGTGGTACTTCGACGAAACAAAGCCTACTCAGGGTCTACTCAGGGATAATATAACTTCGTATGACTAAAATCATTTATAGAATTGGATCAGTAGATCCAGATATTACTCCCTACATCCGTACTCGCAAAACGTCACGTAAGCTTTCGGCATTATGGAAAAGTTATAATTTAAGTCACAGACTAACACATACTCTGTATATCTATATCTCTCTCTCTATGGTCGGTCCCTCATGTCTGAGGATCGCGATCATCGTTGGATAGTCCACACTTGGATCGGACGATTAGCCTCCATCGGTCTCTGTTCATGGCGCTACTGACCACCGAGCTGAATTTGGTTGAAGATGAGTAGAGAGAATATCTATATACAGAGAACTAGCACTAAGTAAGTCATCCCTAGTTGTCAAGCAAGACATACGAAACAAATGCCGCCGGAGAGCCCGCGCTGAGCGGCGTCCGTGTGCGCGGTCAAAACGACCGCCATTTCCGCCTGAAACTATATTTTTCACGTTCCACATAATTTCGGGTATAGAAGGTACGTACGCCGCGAACTGACCGTTTCTGTGTCAAGGGCAAGAGGCAGGAGTTTAGCGTGTTCGGCTGCCCGTTACTCGCTAATCGATGGGAGATTCGACCTTGGCTCCACCGCAACATCCTTGGGTACTGCTGACCTGTCTAATGCTGGAAGGCCACTGCTTGATGGTGGGAAGTCGTAAAGAGTGCTTAGTTTTTAAGACGACATGCAAGACAGGTATTTTGTTAGCTATTCGTTTTGAATTATTGGTACTGACCTACCTGCCTAAGACGTCTTTTATTTATATATACGTGCGAGTGTCATTGTCACCGTATTCATTTGTTTAGTGTATACATAGGATATTAACACTCGACCCCACTGTACACTAACTACTACTAGACTAGACTCGTTTCTATGTCGCTTAGTTTCTGTCTAGTACAGAAACTAAGCGACATCGAAACGATTTCTGCAACTCGGTGTCGCCTCGAAGCTTACACTTCGTCGTGCAAACGAAGGTACTCTTGACGCCCCACACAAACACACACCACCACCGCCACAATGGGCGTCCCATCCTCGATTCCCGGTAGCGGCAAAGTTTGTGCCATAAGCAAGACCGTTTTTATCGGAATAGTGGACGGTGATTATCTATAAGTAATTTTCCAGTTAAATAATTAATAATTATATAGTTGTTTTATACATAAGGCACATTGGGTAACAAGAATAACCTTTGCCCTTTCGCTAAAGATAAAATAAACATTGATCTTGCGTAGTCCTTTAAATGAAAACACTGGCATTAGAGGTGGTTTTGCTTAAATGTTTTTTTTTTAATTGCCCCACCGACCTTTTGGTGGGTATTTTGCCAACGTCAACTGGTATGTTTTGTTTTAATATCAAAAATGGTAGATTCAATGCAGGCCTAATCCGTAGACTAAACCTAATAAACGCCCCCTAACCCTATCAGTAAAGTTGAGGATACTTTACTGATAAATTACCGGACTTCTTGGGAGAAATGGAAAAGTCATGTTTTACTATTTAGTTTTATTTTCCTATATTCGTGCACGTTTATGAACACATAATGGTTAATATTCCAGCAAAATTATACATTACTAGCTGTTGCCCGCGACTTCGACCGCGTGGTATTTAACAAAGACAACCGTTGACAACAGCCTGCTCGCCCATTCTGAGCCCGCGGGACGCATTGCAGGTTGCTATCAAACCTAATCAGGCGCTGCGCTGCAACATTGGTATTATTATTTTTTTCGTGAGATCCTATTTTTTTTTCTAAAATAAAAGTAGCCTAAGTTACTCCTTGTTACATCAGCTATCTACCAGTGAAAGTCCCGTCAAAATCGGTCCAGCCATTTCAGAGATTAGCCGGAACAAACAGACAGACAGACAGACAGACAGACGGACAGACAGACAGACAGACAGATAGACAAACAAAAATTTAAAAAAAAATTGTTTCGGTATAGGTAACGTGTATACATCCAAATGCACTTAGTAAAAAGCTGTTATTTTAATATTACAAACAGACACTCCAATTTTATTTATATGTATAGATATTTCAATGAAACACATTTTTCACAAAATGAAACAAAATTGATAACCTTTCTCTTCGAATACCCCCAAAAAGTCTTGCTTAATGTTAAAGTACGATGTTTTCGCTGACAAGCCGCGACACATACGATGAACAAACAAAACTAAAATAAAAACACAAAACTAAACTAAACTAAATAACTGCCTCAAGGTTGCTGCCGGCGCCGTTGCATGACAGGGCATAGTATCAGTTGCATACAAGTACGTAGTCCTCGATCGTCCGATGACATCATTAATAATCGATCTTATTTGATCGCTCAAGTCTTATGGCCAATATCGAGCGAATTTTTAGGCACCTAATCTACCAGGCATGATAGTATGACCTTAATTTAGTATCGTATTACAAATACTGGCCAACAGTACCACATTATTTCATTATTAAACTCTTTATTGTACACCAAAGAAATAAACATAACAATAATCAAAGACAACATATGGATAGTACAAATGGCGGTCTTATTACTAAAATGTAATCTCTTCGCGACAACCTATAAAGAAAAAGGAGAAGGCAAAATCAGAAAAGGTAGTATTGGGCACTGATATATATAAAATCTGGAGCATAGCTTTATATGGGTGTGAGACGTGGACTATGACACAAAAAGACAGAGAAATATTGGAGGCATTTGAGATGTGGTGTTGGAGGAGAATGGAAAAGATCAGTTGGACGGAAATAGTAACTAATGAGGATGTATTGAAGGGGGTGCATGAAAGAAGATCATTAATGGAAACCATATGGAATAGAAGGGGGAAGATGATAGGCCATCTCATACGACATGATACCTTCATAAAGAACATCATAGAGATAAAAGAAAGGATCGGTGTCATGTCGTATAGGGAGGTGAAAGAAGCTGCTCTAGATAGAGACAGATGGAGGGAGCTTCATCAGCTACACCGACAAGGGTCTAACCCTTTAATTAGAAGAGATATATAAAATACACGCTGCTACCTAACATAACCTACTAAAATACCAATACTTCAAATACATAATATATTAGATATATAACTAAATATAATACACTACACATATATACATAAATACTTAAAAGATAATGTGTGTAACACTGAAGATGAGAGAATAATAGTAATTACACATTAGTGCTTGCACGGTGGCCGCTGTAATTATGAGCTTGCGAAAAGCCCCTGCAGTTAGTGTTGCTCGAAGTCTGGCCCCGAATTTATAGACGTTCTATAAATTTATCAAACGTCATATAGTGCGGCGCAAAGCAAAACTCTTGTGCGCAGTACTTGATTAAGTTACAGTACGTCTATGAATTCGGAGGTTGGTGGTGCAATACCAAGACGCGAGATTATTTTTCTGTCTGTTGCTTTTTACTTTGGGCAGCACTACCTACGGTGGCCAGCATTCATTTGAATATAACTTCAAAAGGCATGTCAAAAAAAGTTTGATATAAAACATGTTTCAGCCGTTTCCCCTTAATTAATTACATATGCAAAAATGGGGTTCCGCTAGTTACACTTTTTTGACATCCATTGTAATAAAATTAAATGTTCATGAATTATTTATAAGTACCTTCCTTACTATTTTTTCAGTGCTTGAATTTACTTTTTTGTTGGATACGTGTTATCGCGAATATTAATCTAGTTCTCATTCTAGTATTACTGAAGTAGTTGTAACAGAGGAGTGTCAGTATGGCTTAAAAATATTTGTTATAGGTCATTGCCAGGCTTCTCGAACAAGTGTATGTAAATCAGTCCGATATTTTTTCTTCATTGGTACCTACCATGACACTTTTGAGTTTTAATGGATGGATACATATGTATAGATTATTAGATAGGTATTTATAGGTAATATAAAGAGATTAAAATAGTTTATATTTTTATTATTTGACCTCTGAATTAATTAATTTTATTTCTATTGTTTCCATCTTGAGCTTTTTAATCAAATCATTTCATATTTAATTATTGAAAATATGTAGAAGTGACGTTAAACAACAACAGCCAGATTGAATAAATAGACTGCGACCAAGGTCCTTGCGGTAGGGACCCACACAAATGTACAAAGTAAAGATATTATCAAAAGCAAAATCAAATCATTCGTAGCCAACTACTATAGGTATATGTATTGTATTAATCAAACCAGCGAATTTTCAATTATACGAAAGTTACGAAGAAATGAATAAGCGAGTCAAGGACTCCGCAAGGGCGGTCAAAATAATCCCTAAATGTGACTTCATTTGTCGAAGCCTTAACAATAATAGGGGTAACGTCATAGCTTTGAAGTTTGGATTTGTTTAATGAACAAAAAAACTGCGTTGCGTGCACCGATACAAAAAGTAAATATTTTATAATATAGATACGACATTATGCATATCGTTTTGTATATACAGTTACATAGAGGTCTTACACTGAATAATTCATACATATTCAGTAATGGATCTTGACTTTTCGTAATAAAATCCAACACGCAGATTGCCAATGTTTTGTGAAGACACCCATTGCCACCGTGACAGCGTTGATGTCTTTCAGATGACATGTCCGGTCCGCTTCGCTCTGCTGCCATATTGAACTATCTATCGACACTCCATTTTCATATCATCATGTCACATCCATTATTTTATTTATAATGTGTATTTATTGAAAGTGTTATTGCTATTAATTACTTGACATTAGCAAAATACCCGCTAAGTTGTGGGTTATTTGCATATCCATTTTATTTCATCGCATTTTATTTAAAACTAAAAGAAGAACTATTACTATACTATTTTGTCGGCTCTTCACACGACGAAGTAGGACGATTCGTTCCGAATACACGAACAGGCAAAAATATATTTCGGTTACAGAGCTAAAAAACTATATAATTATAAGTAGATACTTTTGTAAAACAACTAAACAGGTAAAATAAAAAATATAATTGACATAGGGAATAAAAGAACAATGAAAATATGCTTAACAATAGTTCGACAATAGGTGTAAAACTACGTATATAAATTGACAAAAAACTAACGCACAATGGGGCATCATTAACCTAATTAACTTATATACTATATTATTTAACATAGTATTCCGTTTTACCAGGGCTTGAACCAGCCTGTAAATCTATGAAAAACATATTAAAAAGTTTCTAGAGACATTAAAATGTTTATTATGTCTTTTCAATGTACAGTGTACTAGAACGATTTAGCCACCAGTGTAATACAAATAAATATTCTTATAAGATGTAAAACTTCAAAACGTTTGGCAAAGAGAACGTTATTTATCCTAAAATAGTAGATCAATTAATAATAAATCTATAAAGAGATAGTAAAATAATGTAATTATTTATTGAGTTACATTATTTAATTATGTTTATAATTTATTTTTATTTTTTTATTACATTATTGGCAAGTATTTGATCTCGATATCGATAATTTTGCAGCGAAGAAAACCTCACAATCATGAACACCTGCTTTAAGAACCATATTCGCAGACTTTATACATGGACAGCTCCAGGAGACAGATGTAGAAACCAAATCGATTTCGTCATGATCCAGACACGGTGGAGATCGTCAATCTTAAATGCAGTTACACACCCTGGGGCCGACTGCGGAAGCGACCATCAGCTTCTGGTAGCGACTCTTAGAATTAGGCTGAAAAAAATACAAAGAGCAAAAACATCAAAATCTCTCACTAAGACAAACCTCCAGGGATACAGGTGCGCGATTGAAAGCAGGCTCTCTAACATGTTAGAACACAATGAGAGACCGGAGGGAGTAACGACATGGACGGCTCTTAAGGAAGCAATAGTTCTGGCAGCGTCCGAAAATACTTTGCCTCGGACATTGATGAAAGACTTCATAACACCTGATACAGCCAACGTTATCATGGAGCGGAGAGACCTAAAGGAAAGAGGTTTAAAAACACCCGGTGATCTGGAGCGATATTCACAGCTGAACAGAGAGGTACAGAAACGTTGTCGACAAGATAAGAACGCTCAGCTTAACCAAATATGCGCAGATCTTGAAAAACACGCAATGAGACACGAGACTAAAGACCTATACCGCAAGTTAAAAGACCTGACTAGGACACGCAACGTGAGAACACGTGTCATAGAGGACGAATCCGGAAACTCTCTCTGCGATTCCCGCCTCATCTTGGATCGTTGGAGACGATACTGCGCTGATCTCTATGACACGGGTGACATTGTCCAGCCTTGTGTACAGTGGGAACCTGAGGAGCAAGAGCCTGACATTCTACCAGCAGAAGTGGAGCAGGCCATAAAAGCCCTGAAAAGTGACAAAGCTCCAGGTAGAGATGGAATACCAGCTGAACTGCTGAAGAATCTTGGAGCTAAAGGCATGCCCCTCATAGGAGAAGTTTGCAACTATATCTGGCAAACCGGTCACTGGCCAGATGACTGGACGGAGTCTGTCTTTGTCCCCCTGCACAAAAAAGGATCCACCAACAAATGCAGCAACTACAGGACCATTGCCCTTATCTCACACGCCAGCAAAATACTTCTTCATATTCTAAACGCACGACTCAAAAACTACCTAGACCGACAAATTCCCGAAGAACAGGCAGGTTTTGTGAAGGGGAAAGGCACTCGAGAACAGATTCTCAATATCCGCCAAATCATCGAGAAGAGTCGTGAGTTCAATACCCCAGTCGTGATGTGCTTCATAGATTACGCTAAAGCCTTCGACTGCGTGAGATGGAACAATTTGTGGGACGTGCTCATAGAGATGGGGGTACCAAAACATCTCGTAGGTCTCATCAGCTCCCTCTATGCAGACAACCGCTCCTATGTCAGGATCGACACCGACTGTTCTAATGTGTTCGAAACAAAAAAAGGTGTAAGGCAGGGCTGCATTTTATCGCCTATGCTTTTCAACATTTACGGCGAGTTCATCATCCGTAAAGCAACAGAGAACTGGGAGGGGGGCTTTGCTGTGGGAGGAAAGAAACTGTGCAACCTCAGATATGCTGACGACACAACGCTCCTAGCCACTTCCATGGAAGAAATGCAGCAACTACTGCAAAAAGTTGGATCCGAAAGCGAGTGCATGGGTCTCTCTATCAACAGGAGTAAGACCAAACTGATGATAGTGGACAGAGCTGGACACCTTTTGGATACGAGCATAATCCCTAACATGGAAGTTGTCGAGCAATTTAATTACCTCGGATCTCAAATCTGCAATGACGGAAGTTGTGTGCCAGAGATAAAAAGAAGGATTGCGATAGCAAAGGACGCAATGTCCCGTCTCCAAAATATCTGGCGAAACCGAGGCATCACAAACAACACCAAGATGCGCCTCATAAGGTCATTGGTCTTCCCTATTTTCCTTTACGGAGTGGAGACATGGACCATTCTAGCTCGAGAAAGGCAGAGAATAGACGCTTTTGAGATGTGGTGCTGGAGAAGAATGCTGCGAATACCGTGGACAGCCAAACGCACTAACGTCTCAATTCTGTCACAGCTGAAAAGTAAAGACCGATTGTCTACCATATGTCATCGTCGTATACTGAGCTATTTTGGTCACATCGCCAGACGTGGCGAGAGCAGCTTAGAAAAGCTCATTGTGGTGGGAAACGTGGAAGGGAAACGTTCACGAGGCCGGTCCCCGACCAGGTGGTCTGACCAACTCAAAGAAACACCAACGTCCCGCTTCTACGCCGCGGTGAGGATGGCCACAGACCGGAGCCGATGGAGACAGTTCGTCCGATCCAAAGAACTGCCGTGATGATCACGATCCTCAGTCATGAGGGAACGACCGAAGAGAGAGAGATTTGATCTCGATCTCACCTGATGGTAAGTTACGATGAGATCTACGATGGAGCATACTTGCCTAGGTAGGAAGGCGGCAGTAGATCCAGACGCTACATTCACTAGACAGCTGATCTGACCCGCCATCTATGAATGGCAGCACCGATCATCATGCCGGAACACGGCTAGGCCGCTTGGCGACATGGCTTTGTTCAGTGGGTGGTGACTAGCCACGGCCGAAGCCTACCACCAGTGAAAAAGTTTATAATTCCATGGGTATAGTTAAATTAACAGCATAATTAAGTTAATGTGGATTATTCTAATTAATTATTATATGACGTCATACACCAACTGTTAAATTACTAACCGGATGTGAGTAAACCGGTTATGACGAAGCAGCAGTCACGACTGGGTCAGCGATGAGTAATCAACTGAAAGCTTCGACACCGGATATTGCGAATCACGGGAAGTTGCCATGAATAACGGGGCCTGATTTTCAGGACAAGGAAATTGGATATCGGCTAATGATTATTCAATCTATTTGATGTAATGTGATTATAATAGAGGGAATGACGATTAATTTTTGTTTCAAAATTGTCTATGGTATCCTCCCTCGTATAAAGGGGACGACTTTAGAAGGACATAGATTATTTAATCCCCCTTATATTAAACAAATAAAGCAAATAGAAAATATGTAGGTAGAAATGGCGCATGGCTAATTTTATAATATAAATAAACATCCCGCACCCCGCGAGCGGATCTTGATCATTGTTCTAATTTAATATTCTAGCAAAACTTATATTTCGATGACTTCGCCCTAATCCTAAACACAATAAGTACCAAAACAACGAACAAACAGTTATTATTTATGACCCGCAATGGCTTCCATAAAGCCCGCCCTTAATTACACATGGCATTACGGTCCGCCCGTAACAAATATAACATAATGCAAAACTCAGGTGTGCCAAATACGAGGAAATACACGTAAGGCCTCAGCCTCGAATTTAGCGGGCAGCGGGGCAACGACGGCGGGGCGGCGCGGGAGCGGCAGGATCTTATGCGTAAAATCAAATGGACCGTTCTCGAAAACAGCGGCGCGGGCCGCCCAACAAGCTCCGCTCCCGCACCGCCGCTGCCGCCCGCCCCGCAGCCTGCTAAATTCGAGGCTGAAGCCTAAAGGTATTCTCACCAGCTACAGCAGTGATACCAACACAGAATAGCGCTTTTGCGCTAGATTTTAGGGATTAAGGTTAGCGCTAAATAAAAAACAAAAAAAGTGTTTAAGTCTCCGCCGTTCAATCCTTGTTAAGAGTGGATGTGAGAAATAAAAAATAAGAAACAGATTCGCACTGGAATGTAATTAAAATCTATTGCTTTTATATAAAACTAGCTGCGCCTCGCGGTGTTACCCGCGATTAAAGAGCATGTCCTCTTCACTGGGATAAAAAGTAGCCTATGTGTTATTCCAGACTATAATCTATCTCTGTGCCAAATTTCATCCAGATCCGTTCAGCCGTTCGGGCGTGAAAGAGTAACAAACATCCATCCATCTATCCATCCATCCATCCAATCTTTCACATTTATAATATTAGTATAGATATAGCCATCTAGCGGCTTTTTTATCCGACAATCTAGCCCAGGACTGTTGACTACACTGCAAGCACTCTCTCTCTCTCTCTATGACTCTGTGTATCTGAGTTCTAATATTTTTCTGATGCTTTTAAGGTATTACTATCGATAGACCATTAATTTCACTACCTTTAGGTGTAACATGAGTGGAAATACTGAGCCCTACCCTAATTGGGTAAAGCAATTACCGGAACGAAACTATCCGTAGTAGTCAAATTGGCAAGTGTGCCATTAATACTCACATAACGTACACGCCCACTCTTTCAAGAGTTTAAGGGGGAAGCTCAGGGTCAGGGCGCGAAATTCAAAATGTCAATAGTTTTTAATTTTTTACGAAACATTTGGATATCTTTACGATGTAATTTAGTGTTTTGCGATATTAGCATTCTGCATTGGATGTCTCGATGTATTAAGTTTGCTTAAAAAATTAGCTAATCCGATACAATACCATAAGGTTTGTGAAAACCGCTACTTTTACTAACTTCATGGTGTTGTATCGCTTTAGGTATTTTTTTAAGCAAACTTAATACATCGAGACAACCAATGCATAATGTTAATATCGCAAAACACTAAATCACGTCGTAAAGATGTCCAAATTTTTTGTAAAAAAATAAAAACCATTGACATTTCGAATTTCGCGCCCTGACCCTGAGCTTCCACCTTAACCACTTTGAAGAAATAAAACTACCTATCATCTCTGCAGTAAATATTCCGCGTCTCTACTATAAGAGGTCCATTATTGTTTACATCATCGCATATAATTTCGTAAAGAACCAAGCAATGTGGAATGACGTCGCACCACTCGGAAAACACAATAATTGCATTATTAAGCAGCTACATTATAGGGCCAAGGAATAAGGATACGCGTAATAAGATCTACAACATCTCTCAATTAGACAATTCCTCTCATTCAGAATTAAATTAACAATTTTATAAAGATGTATATAAGTGATAGCCAAGTTGGTAATGCTTGCCTCGGTCACGAGGATCGCAGGTTCAAACACCGGCTCGCACCTCTGGGATTTCTGGATTTCTGAAACCTGCATGTCTGAGAGAACTCCTCGAAAGATGTGTGAAGTCCTCCAACCAGCACTGGGCCAGCGTGGTGGACTATGGCCTAATCCCCCTCGGATTGAGGGGAGGCGCGTGCCCAACAGTGGGATATTAAAATGGCTGGTATTGTTATAAAGATGTGTATCATTAACGCTTGTGTATGGTTCCAGACAACAGGCATGACGCCGCTGATGTACGCGGTGAAGGACAACCGCACCTCGTTCGTGGAGCGACTCATCGAACTCGGCTCAGACGTCGGCGCAAGAAACAACGTGAGTACTGGGGGTACAACGATATCCCTCCCTTTGTCCAGTGCTACGAGCATTTCAAATTTTAATTAGATCGGGGGCTTAGTACGGGTTTACTTATGTAAATGATATTGGAGCGAACGATATTGTTTATTTCCCTATATTAATTAACAGCCTATAGTGGACACGTGGTGGCAAATGTATGAGTAGATTTAAAATCAGAAAATCTTTTCGTAAGCTATGAAAACGCGTATTATAGACTCCCTACCTGAGCTTAGAGTATTAGCTGAAAGACTTTGTCTTTTCATAATTAGTTCCTCTTCTTCTTTCTAGTCTTCCATTTTCCCTTTTTTTTGATTTAGGATCGAATACCAGTTTACCCTTATTTGTATTACACGGAGCGATTGCTATCTGCTTTCTGCGACCCTACTAGATAACTAATGGTAACCAAAGAGTATGAACATTTGTCAATATTTTACAGACTTCGATTTCCCGTACCACCGGTGATAAAGTTAATTTAACAGAATAACATAACGTGCCTTTCAAAGCACGCGGCTGAGGGTCAGATGTTATCACTCGGTCACCCATCCAAAGTCCGAACTTCACACGCGCTGATCTATCGGAATTTTCAATAGGCAACAACCTCCTTATTTAGTGGCATTGATAACAATATAGCAATCTACGTATCGTATACATTTTTTTGCTTTACCCTTAACAATTTATTTATATATTCTTGTAACTAAAAAAGCATAATTAATACCTATCTAAAAAGAACATAATTACCCCTTCGATGCATCATTTGCCATTGGACGTTAAGTGTTTGTTTGAGAAGTGTTAGTGCTATAATTGTCGGCATACGTTGCGTCTTGAACAAAGCAAACTGGGACGAGGAGGTAATTGCCTATAGGCCGTACCGTCAACCTACCGACTTCGAGCACCTGCTACACAATCAGCTATAATATATTTGTTCTTATGACCTTGAATCAGTATCCCACTATCCCACTAATATTATAAATGTGAAAGTGTGAATGTATGGATGTATGGATGTTTGTTACTCAATCGTCACAACGACTGAAATGATCTGGATGAAATTTGGCAACGATATAGATTATAGTCTGGAATAGCACATAGGCTACTTTTATTCCGGTAAAATGTATGGTTCCTGTTGGATAGATTTGTTTAAAATTTTCATACTTTTTAATCGCGGGTAAAACTTCTGGGCGCAGCTAGTATAAAATAAGTGCAAACCGACCTAACGTTCGAATTAAGATATCTCCACATTTGCTTTTCGTTATCAACAATGCCTAAATAATAAAATTAAATCAGGCTTCCAAGATCATTAGCTTTTCCCGGGGACTTGCCAAAGGTAAAACCTCGGCGTCTTCGTTGATGACTGTGGATCCTGGCTTACAGGAGTGAACGTGGTGGGAGTGTAGTAGGAGTGTGGTAGGTCTAGTCCCATAACAAAAAGAAAATTAAGTTTCCAAAAGCAACTGGCCTGTAAACTCCCGTCCTGTAAGGATTCATTGTCCTACGGCTACATTTTAGGTATATCTATTCGCTTATACTGGATCCCGGCATTATCGCTTGCTTACTGTAGCAATAGTTCATGCCCGCCGTCACAGATGGCGCGATAAGCGCAGCGCTGGCAATTTATGCTCATAACCCACAATAGGCGAGTCGCCTCGGTCATGCCTCGGTTCTGAGAGCTTCAGGAAAATGCACTGCTTACGTCCGTTATTCGAGCGCTTAACACGATTTGTACCCGCTCAAGTCGAAGGGTTAATTGCAGTGTAGTATTTTTTTCGGTTATCTTTTAATTGCCCAAGTTTTTCTTTCGAAAATAACTTTACTTTCCTCCTTTAGATGCTATCTTTCATTCGCACGAATGGTAAAGTTTTCTTGAAATGTAATCTGAAGGCGGTTGTTAATGTTGAAGGATTTTCTTTGTAATTGTTTCCCCATTTTGAGTTATTACAACATGATGATTCACTACTAAGGTATCCCTTAAGAAATACAAAATGTCTCTTAGCAGGTTAACTTTAGGGTATTTATTGATTTCTTATTTATTTCAATGTTTTGGGTATTTTTTGCCCCCATAAGTGTGTTAGAAGACTATTTTTCTATAGAACGATATAATAATACCAATATACTGTAATATCGCGTTCCAAGTTTATTAATATTAAACATCTATGTCTTAGATACGGTTATTCGTGATCATCACACAAAGTAAACACCTACCGGGATTCGAACCCGGGACCGTTGGTACAGAAATCAGGGTTACCAACTAGGTACATAATATACCGATCATAGAAAATACTAGTTTAGCGGAAAAGGGAAGATCTTCCAGCCAGGCGGGTGGTATGTCTGGCGTGGCGGCCACTATGCCAGAAGAGGTGGCTACACTAGGTAACTACCTTCAAGGACTGGACCTGGCTGGTTGGCTGGCTGGTGAAAGACTTGGACAAGCGTCTCAGACACTAATACCACCGTAGTTTTTCAAACTCGACTCACTACATACACTATTTAATGAATGAAGCCTACCCTGTCAACTTCCAAAATACCTACCCCATCAACCCCATGGTATTGAATCATCACCCTTTGCGTCATGGACCGTGACATTACGAAGTTATGAATTAGCCACGTGAATCTCACGCAACAAACGAATTATACAAATCCACGTAACTAGCTTTAAGCTTAAAATCGCCTAGCAAGCAAACTTTTAAAATTACATTTAATGTACCGGAGACAGTTGCTATGTGCCTATTTATGATCGTACAATTTATTGTTTAGAATTTTCAAGAGATTTGATAGAATGGATGCTCTAGCAATGTGTGTTCTAACATCATGTATGGAATAAGAGCAGATTAGTCTAATACATAATTGTGAAACAGCTTTTCAATTCGGTTCAAAATTGGATGCAACTTATGAAAAAAAGATCGAGTTTAATGAGATAATGTTATATGAGCAATTTTATAATGACAAGATGGACGGGTCTATTTCTCCTATGGCAGCGCATATAAGCAAAATACTGTCAAAGCAGATCCACATTAGTCTCTTAAAATTGATAAGAAATTTATACTGGCCCCTTTTCACCAGCCGGCCTAAGTGAGTTTTTATAGATTCTTAAGTATCATAATTCAGATTTCTTCCCTTACATAACACGGAATGTTATCTTTCGCACTTAATCCTTGAGTATCTACTGCTAATGTCTATTAAACGCCGAGTGGTGCTCAAGAAGGCACGCGATGTTTACATCAACAGAACATGTTAGCGATTCGCGCATTAAACTTTAATGCCTATACACTGTATATGGGAACTTCAGGACTTTCATACTTCACAACGCTTTCCTACCTCCCGTGTGCTTGCTTGTCCTTCAGTAAGAGACTAATAATCAATTCTTATTTGACTCTATAGATCATTGAAATAAAACAAATTTTAACGATTTTATCGCGTTGATTTTGTTTTTTTTTTTACTACTGTTCAGATATTATAAAGATAATATGTAGCCCCAGAGTTTGAAACGTATAGTTTTATGGCGTCTACCTATCCATTTAATTTACTCTCTCGTTCGTGACCATACCATTCGTACCAGGCGCTTATTCGAGGAAAATATAAATACGCAACACAGTAATAAAGATATGGATAAGCAGCAGCTCATTATGTTTCAGCTTGGCTTGTGCGTCGTAACTAGAGACCCTATCTTGCTTATTTTAAAGCTATATTATTTTGTAGCTTACATTCACAGAACAATGGAATGTAAAGCTCTAGCGAAAAAAAACAAATGGGGGAAGAGGAACCCACCACTGACCCTCGGCTTGTCAACTTCTCTAATTATAAACCAAACAAGTTTAATCGATAATTAAAGAAGCTAGCAATACCGAACTCCTCTAAGATTTTAGTCGAGAAACTATCTATAGTGACGGGACCCCAAATAAAATGCAATTCTCCGCGTAACGAAGCGAATCTAAGATAGTATTCGACATGTGTTTCGCCTCTAAATGAGGCATCCTCAGGACAGTTGGGTTACGAATGAGCCACACGAATAACGCAATAAGTAGTAATAACTAAGTACACCTATATCTTATAATTCATCTTCTTATGGTGCCATCTTTATACAGCCATACATATTGTCAACAGGACAATTACAATGTTCTCCACATATCCGCAATGTACTCGAGGGAAGACATCGTCAAATTGCTACTGTCGAAACGAGGAGTCGATCCTTTCGCAACGGGAGGGGTAAGCATATTAATCACCTGTTGAAGAATTCTACCGTAATGGCCTCTTTGCATACCTACCTACTTCATTTCATTGCAATAGATGGACGTCGATAATTTTCATTCTATTTCCTCGTATATTTCGTTGCTGGTGTTAAGACGACTAACTATTCCCCTGGACTCGCCGAGGGGCGAACCTCGGTGTCTTCCTTGATCACTGTTGTGGATCCTGGCTTACAGGAGTAACAGCTGAGGGAGTGCGCGGCGGGCCTAGTCCCAAAAAAATACCTACTTCATGTGTCTTTGTAAGTTAAATATAAGAAAGGATAAATGGCCACCCGTTAGGTGACCTGTTGCCCGAATTTCCAGGATATCCTTTTGACATTAAGCGCTGGGATGTTGCCCGTCTCCTGTTCCTATTTTGACTTCCCTCCAAGACCTAATTAGTAAGACTACGTAGTAGTACTAATAAGGTATACTAGTAAGGTATAAGGGTGAAGACCATTTATTATGCGCTTGAACAACAAGAAGGACCGTCATTTCCCTCCGAAACACGAAGAAGGTCAGACGTAACAATTCGGGCACCCATCCTTAGTCCGAGCTAAGACCTCCTTTACTTGATATTTATAATTTAAAAAAAATGTGAGTGGTGTTAAAGTATTATTTAATGTCAATTTGTAGAGTAGGCAACAGACGGCAGTACACTTGGTGGCGAGCAGGCAGACGGGCACCGCGACCAGCATACTTCGAGCATTGCTGACAGCCGCCGGCAAGGACATAAGACTGCGAGTCGATGGGGTAAGCTGACGTAAAGCACACAAGATTTACCCAATCCTATCAACTACTACTAGGCAGAACAGAATGGTTATTTTTTCATATCATCATGTCACATCCACTATTTTATTTATAATGTGTATTTATTGAAAGTTTTATTGCTATTAATTACTTGACATTGGCAAGATACCCGCTGAGTTGTGGGTGAGGCCATTTGCATATCCATTTTATTTCACCGCATTTAATTTCGTTAAAAAGAAGAACTGCTTCTAGTGCAGCCAGGCTTAGTTACTTTGAAATGGCGATATTCATCAGGACCTTGAATCCACTTACCTTACGTTATCAAAGTCTAGCTTACTCCAAGGTTGTGCCCGTCCATCATGAGTACGTCGACCGACGCCTACACAACCGAGCCCTTTGTCTAGCTCGCGAATAAACCACAAATGTATGCAGATTGAAAATAGTAAAACCAAACTACCATCCAAATTGAAAACAATAAAATTAAAGCTTTAATGCCCTTATATTAGAGTTATGATTGGTAAATGCTGGTGAAGCGTGGATGCAGCGGCTCGCTGCGATCGCGTGCAGCCGCGGCGCGCCCGCCTGGCACCGCCAACCGCCCGCGATTCAGGAACTACCCCCGAAAACACCCTCCAACTCAACATGTAAACACAACTCTACGTCTATATAATGCTAAAACAAATATACGCATACTTCCGAACTAAAAAAAAGTCCTTTTGACGCTAATCTGCCAACAATAATCTGACAAATACTAATTATTGTGGTTATATACGGCCAAAACAAACCACGCCAAGGCTGACGTTTTATATAAGGACATTCCGATAGTAGCAGCCACCCTCGCGAATAGAAACTAGCTAATTATCCGTCGAGCTTTAGCGGCCGGGTATACGTCACAGCGCGAATTTACAATGCAAATTAGTCGCTGAATATTAGTTACAACCTCAGCGATGAAATTCAAAATTACTAATTTTATTACTATACGTCTCAGTCGGTCCTTCGTCACGACTAGAGGAGGGCAGCTCCGCCATGGCCTCCGACTATACTTGCGCGTTCATACCTTAGTGCTATGGATGAGGAAGTACGTATCTAGTCCGATTGATAGACTAGAGTTTATTGCAACGAATGCGAATACTTCGCGAGTGACTGCAGCACCGTAATAGCATCGATTGTGCATTATATCTAACCGCCTGCGAAGATTGCGATGCACATAAATTGGTTACTATTGTATTGGTAGTTCGGAAGCGATTCGTGCAGTTGCACTCGGCGAATGGCGTGAGTTGTTTGTGCTAGAGAGCCGCGGGCGCGGCGCCATGTCGGACGGCGGCCGGGACGCGCCCAGGAGCGCCAGCCTAGCCTTTGGCTCCAGGGCGCACAGCCCACCCTTGAACCTACAAGCCAAGGACCTGCAGAAGCTAGAGCTCAGCTTTATAGAGCTGAACAAAGAGCGAGCGCGCCAGAAGGAGTGGAAAAAGCTAATTCGCGACCTGGTGTTCCAGAGGGGGAAGATCCCGCTCCTGCTGGCGGTCGAAGCCGGCAACCAGAGCATGGTCCGCGAGCTGCTCAGCGCGCAGACGGCGGAGCAGTTGAAGGTACGATGCATGAACGCCTGCTAGTTTTTTCCTAACCATATGTGAATACGTTATAAGTTATGCAACAGCGCCTTATTAATACGTGAGACTTGGATTTTCATGTAAGTTATTAAGCTTTTCGATGTTCGGTTATATAATTATTCCCTTGCTTTACAAATTATAATATGACATCGTTGTTTCTTGCATGAAACTTGCACATACATTCCTGCTGATTTATTATATCTTGCCGTTACTTATAACTTTATCATGTAAATAAAAACTCACGATTTTGTTAACTTTTTCATCAAATTATCCAAGAGCTAGTTAATGCTCATCCAATCCTGTACTGGGTCGCAGGCAAGCACTCCAGCCGGTGACACAGCCCTCCATCTGGCTGCGCGAAGACGTGACGTGGACATGGCTCGCATCCTGGTGGATTATGGGGCAGTCGTGGACGCCGTGAGTGGAGCTGGGCAGACTGCCCTGCATATAGCCGCGGCGGAAGGCGACGAGCCACTCGTCAAGTACTTCTATGGAGTCAGGGCTAACGCGGCCATAGCCGACAATGAAGGTGAGATATTGATACAATGTAGCAACCATTTCGAGCTTTTAAGGGATTCTACATCTAATGCTTAACTTCATCTCCCAACGTATTTCACTAAAACAATCATACAAGCGCGCTGATATTGAATCACAATATCAATCTGTGGGAGGCTGTGGCTCCCAAGTCTTGAAGTTGCGAAGAAATGAAAGTGTCCAGTGAGAAATTACCAATAATTTATTAACCTAAAAACCTATATACATTTAAAACTTAAGGGTCACAACTAGTAGCGTATTAACACAGTGATAACCATTACAAGTGCGAATCAAAATCAATAAAATGAATAATTAAAACTTATGGGTCACAACTAGAAGCGTATCAACGCAGTGATAAAAAATAAAAGTGTAGCGAGGTAGTTACACTACAAGTCAAACACTAGGTAGCTACCTATATAAGCAAAAGTCATCATAAATTATTGTTTCTTCATTTAGACCGGACACCAATGCACTTAGCTGCAGAAAACGGTCATGCAGCAATCATCGAGCTCCTAGCTGACAAGTTCAAGGCGTCCATCTTCGAGAGAACCAAGGATGGGAGCACGCTGATGCACATAGCGTCTCTGAACGGCCACGCCGACTGCGCCATGATGCTGTTCAAGAAGGGGGTCTATCTACACATGCCGAATAAGGTGAGGTTCCCCATCGACTTGCGAGGGAACGTGCTCAAGCGTGATATTTATAAGATCAGCTGTGGTCACGAATAGTGACCCCCAAGCTTTTCTTAGTGTATAAGTACGATACATGTCGTAACAAAGTTTGGCGCTGAATTGACGGAGAATGGTGGGCAATTTGTTTTTAAAGTGGTATCCAATTTGTGATCATAATATCCATTCAACTATTTCTTTATATAGCACTCATAAGCATAAACATTTATTAGAAAAGAACTGACATTGCCAGCTACAATATTATATGATCCTCAATTGTTTAAGTAGGTACTCTTTGTTACATTTTTAATTTCCTAGTTTTTTCAGCGAGGTCTTGTTACCGTTGTTCCTTCGAATTTGTCGAAGATCTTTAGTTTATCATAGAAAACTAAGAACAGAATCAACAACAATTCGTCTATCATTATATTATGTATCTGCTGCATGTTTAATAAAAATATGGGCGATTTCGATCAGAAGAAAAGACAACGAAAGACTATAAACCAACTAATTAACACAGCGATATTAAAACTTCGCAATGCTTTATTCGTATTTCCGTGACAGCCGGTTTATTGCGGGCTTTATAGCATATATATAAGCTGCTTCATGAACACGAAACCTTTATACTTAGCGTTGCGTGCTATCAGGCCCAGTGCATTAGAAATGAAATTAATTTTACACTATAACCTTAGCCTTATTTAAATTGAACAGCAAACATACGTGTACTTAGAACAAAACTTTGCCTTGCTCGTTGTATTGGGATTTGGGATTAGTAATACATATGTATTTTAGTTGGTTTAAAAATAAATTCACTGTTTGCAATCGTATCATCTCAGGAACTTTTCTGAAATGTTAGTTTGTGGATTTTCCTGCTGCTCTGCCCAAGACTTCTAGGAGAAACTGCGTGTTACCAAAGAACTCTTGAAGACCGATGTAACAAACCCTAACTCGATAGTTCTTGGCCCTTTAATAAATTCATTGTTTTAAACTGGTAAATAGGTGTCAAAGTCAAGAACAATTCTTACAAATTTTAACGCAATAGTACTTCATTGATTTCTCATATTTACGCGAATGCTACACATTGAAATAAAACAAATTTTAAGGATTTTATTGCGTTTATTTTATGTGTTTACATTTCCGACGTTTCGGCTGCTTTACAGCAATCATGGTCACGGGAGGACTAACGTATTAGACGTCCTAGTGTCATAGTTAAAACTGGGGTGCCCTCATATTTAGTTGTTTATTGCGGTCCAATCTACGCAGAATGTGCTCACAATGTCTTGAGGTCTTGCAATGGTGCGCTTGGTTTTGGATTTAATTATTGTAATTACTTAATAAGTATCGATATGAAACTTTTGTTTTTCAGGATGGTGCCCGCAGCATACACACGGCTGCGCGGTACGGGCACGTGGGCATCATCAATACACTGCTGCAAAAAGGAGAAAGCGTGGACGTCACTACGAACGTAAGTCATCATTACATAAATAGTTTTGATATTTTCTATTCTCTTGATCTTCGTGCCCCGATCCGGCTATAGAGTTCACGAAGAAAAACTAAAATGACAATTTGTTGGAACATAGGAAAGATTTAATTAACAATTTAAATTAACTTAAATATTTACAAACAGGAAAATAAAAAAAAACAAAAATAGTATGACAACAAACTATGTATCAAAAAGACCTTGTCCTCGTGGAATGGTGGCAAGAATGCTGGCTGCATTTCCTCGCTGTATAATCGAACAATTTTTTTGAGCGAGGAAAGAGCCAGCCCTCCTGTCACCTGTGGAGGCAATAAACCTAAAAACAAATAAATAATTTGACTTTTTTTAACTAGACGGAAATACTTTTTCTTATCAGATGGTTTAGCTAGCTTTTATTTTTGTGCTAATATTGTATATAGTTTTGGAGTTATGATCGTCTCCGCGACTGCACATTTTTTTTTATAGGTGCAAAATATTAAAATGTAACTTTCAGGATAACTATACAGCGCTTCATATAGCAGTAGAGTCGTGCAAGCCTGCCGTGGTAGAGACACTGCTGGGCTATGGAGCTGATGTACATGTAAGGGGAGGAAAACAGAGGGAAACGGCTCTACACATAGCCGCGAGGATTCCTGATGGTAACTAAAACGTTAATCTTAAAATAATTCAAGCCGACTTGCTATTATAAGATCTTTTAGTGGTTCCTACAGTTAGACGCCTGAAAATATCTGACATTAAGATCTAAGGATTGGTATCTAAGGTAGTTTCACGATTTGGGTCTTAGAGATAGCCATTGTATCAGTTATTAGACTTAATGCCGACCCTAATAAAATACGGACAGGCTAGAACATCGTCACCAAGACAAGATATTCTGTTTGCCCTATAAGACAATGACCAAAAGAATTTCTGCCACAACGGTGATTTGAACGTTTCTTTTCAGGTGACAAATGTGCACTTATGTTATTGAAGTCGGGTGCGGGGCCTAACAAAGCGACGGAAGACGGTATGACGCCAGTTCACGTCGCCGCCAAATTCGGAAACCTGGCCACACTAGTGCTATTGCTAGAAGATGGCGGGGACCCTCTTAGGAAAACCAAGGTAACTTGTATCATTGACAATGAGATATTCGAATGGCACGTATTCTTTACATATGCTGTAACTTTGTCGTGTCTGTACAAAAGAGATATTGATGAGCTTGACATGGTTTTAACCGGGTCGACATTTAGGATACATACTGATTCTTTTTTTGTTCCCGCGGATAGCCAAAAAATTTGTTGGGTTTTGTATTAAATTTGGCATAGTAATAGCTTATAACAACCTGTACTATTTTATTTCAAAATCATTCAACGACAGCCAAGTTGCTGGGACAGCTCATGTCTAAAATCATGTTATTTAATTGAAGTTTCTAATGTAATGTACATATATGCAAGTAAACCACAAATATATATTTTAAAATGTACCTAGGTATTAACTGAATCCTGAATTACTTTGCTCACTTTTTGCTATATTGAACTCGCAACGTATTTTAAAACAACAACATAAAAATAGTCCAGTAATATATCGTAACTTTCCAGACGGGTGAAACGCCCCTACACATGGCGTGTCGGAGTTGCAAGCCAGACGTAGTGCGACATTTGATAGAGTTCGTCAAAGACCATAAAGGGGAAAGCGTTGCAACGTCATACATCGATGCAGTCGATGAAGACGGCGCTAGCGCTCTTCACTACGCGTGCAAGATCACTAAAGAAGAGGTCAAAATACCCACAGCCGACAGACAAGTCGTCAAATGCCTCATAGAAAACGGCGCCGACGTTACACTCGCAACTAAACATAATCACGAGACCGCCTTCCATTTCTGTGCTATCGCCGGCAACAATGACGTCATGACTGAAATGATTACTCACATATCCACAGCTGACGTCAGCAGAGCGCTAAACAAACAGAATTCTATAGGCTGGACCCCTTTACTAATAGCGTGCCATAGAGGTCATATGGAGTTAGTTAATACTTTATTATCAAACCACGCGAGAGTAGACGTGTTTGATACTGAAGGACGATCAGCTCTTCATCTTGCGGCCGAACATGGTTTTTTACAAGTATGCGACGCTCTTCTAACGAATAAAGCATTCATAAACTCAAAAGCTAGAAACGGCCGGACAGCCCTTCATTTAGCGGCAATGAACGGCTACGCGCATTTAGTAAAATTCTTAATACGAGACCACAATGCTATGATCGATGTACTGACTTTAAAAAAGCAAACACCATTGCATTTAGCGGCAGCGAGTGGTCAAATGGAGGTTTGCAAACTATTGCTCGAACTTGGAGCTAACATTGACGCAACAGATGAATTAGGTCAAAAGCCTATACACGCGGCAGCACAGAATAATTATTCCGAAGTAGTACAACTATTTCTACAACAGCATCCAAATTTAGTAATGGCTACGACAAAAGACGGGAATACGTGTGCTCACATAGCAGCTATGCAAGGGTCAGTGAAAGTGATAGAAGAACTTATGAAGTTCGATAGGACTGGTGTTATATCGGCGAGAAATAAACTGAATGATTCAACTCCTTTACAACTGGCTGCTGAAGGAGGTCATGCGGATGTTGTAAGAGTGCTCGTTCGGGCGGGAGCGTCGTGTACAGATGAAAATCGGAATGGGTTGACAGCTGTACATTTAGCAGCTCAGTATGGACATACAAATGTATTGGATGTCATGCGGTCCACAAACACTTTGAGGATATCCAGCAAAAAGTTAGGATTGACGCCACTTCATATAGCTGCGTATTATGGACAAGCTGGTAATTAGTTGCTCAACAATTTGATTTTGATAACTTATTTTCACCTCAAAGTATACGTGCTATTGGTTTCCTTTTAATTACAGAGACTGTCCGGGAACTACTATCTCATGTGCCAGGAACAGTGAAGTCTGAAGCTCCTACGGGAGTTTCTTTAGTGCCAGAATTAGGCGCTGAGTCAGGACTAACCCCACTACATCTCGCTGCTTATAATGGAAACGAGAATGTAGTAAGATTACTTCTAAACTCTGCTGGAGTGCAAGTTGATGCTGCCAGTACAGAAAACGTAAGTAAACATATGAAGTAAACTCATTAAAGCCTTACCATTGCTATTGAGTTCTACACAAGAATTATTGGTTGCAGGGTTTTAATCCGTTACATCTAGCGTGTTTCGGAGGGCACATGTCTATAGTTGGACTACTACTAAGCAGATCAGCAGAACTGCTCCAAAGTACAGATAGACACGGTAAAACTGGTCTGCACATCGCGTCAACACACGGCCATTACCAAATGGTTGAAGTTCTGCTCGGTCAAGGTGCGGAAATCAACGCGACAGACAAAAATGGCTGGACTCCGCTACACTGTGCAGCAAAAGCTGGACATCTCAATGTTGTGAAACTTCTATGCGAATCGGGGGCATCACCAAAAAGTGAGACCAATTTAAATTGCGCTCCCATTTGGTTCGCTGCCTCTGAAAACCACAACGATGTCTTAGAATACTTACTGCACAAAGAGCACGATACTCAGTCCTTGATGGATGACAAGAGGTTCGTTTACAACCTGATGGTGTGCTCAAAGAACCACAACAACATACCCATCGAGGAGTTCGTGTTAGTATCTCCGGCCCCCGTCGACACAGCAGCAAAGTTATCTAACATATACATCATTTTATCTACTAAGGTACGACTCATTGAATTATTAATTTGTTATAATACTCGTTGTTAATATTCAACTCGTGTCGACTTCCTTAACAGGAAAAGGAGCGTGCCAAAGATCTTATAGCAGCAGGAAAACAATGTGAAGCGATGGCCACGGAACTGCTGGCCTTAGCGGCCGGCGCCGAGTCCGCCGGACACATCCTCACAGCCACTGACAATAGAAACATCGAGTTTTTGGACGTTTTAATAGAGAACGAACAGAAAGAGGTCATTGCGCATACGGTTGTCCAGAGATATCTTCAGGTAAAAAATAGGTAACTTCCCTACTACACAGAGACTTGCATTTAAAAACCAACCAAAATTCTGACTGGACAATTTGTTTTCAGGAACTCTGGAGAGGGAGCCTCAAATGGACTGGCATCAAAATTATGTTCCTTTTTTTCGCGTTCATAGTATGTCCACCAGTGTGGGTGGTGTTCTCTCTTCCACTAGGCCATAAATATAATAAGATTCCAATAATTAAGTTCATGTCGTATCTAACGTCACACATATATTTAATGGTGTTGTTGTCTTTAGTAGGGATAACGCCTATTTATAATTCTATATTTAGAGAAAGTTTACTGCCGAGGTGGTACGAGTGGATGCTGCTCATATGCTTGAGTGGTCTCCTGCTGTTCGAGCTAACCAACCCCAGCGACAAGTCTGGGTTGGGGTGGATCAAGATTGCCGTGTTGCTAATAGGCATGATTGGTGTCGCGACGCACGTCGTCGGTTGGATATTCGTTAACAACAAATACTGGCCGACGCTCATGTACTGTAGGAACCAGTGTTTCGCGCTATCATTTCTGTTAGCCTGTGTACAAATATTGGACTTCTTATCTTTCCACCATCTCTTCGGACCGTGGGCCATCATCATCGGAGATCTAATGAAGGACCTGGGAAGGTTTCTCGCTGTATTAGCGATATTCGTGTTCGGATTCTCAATGCACATAGTTGCGTTGAACCAGCCGTTCAGAAATTTGAACAAGGCGGAGGACAATAAGTATGCGAGACAAGCCAGGAAGAAAATATTCTCAGACGGTGAGTGTGATTCCATAGTACGAAGCCGCGAAATCATTAAACACATCAACATTCATACTCGTAGATCATTGTTAATTACTTAATTCAAAACAATTAATGTAACACTTGTTATGTAATAGAAAACACTCGATTGAAAAGACAAGCGTATGATACACAGTGGATAAACACAGATTCTGGGGAATCGTACAGGAGGAAACAGGGGCCAACTGGACGTAAGCTTGTGTTAGAGAGAGAGAAATTACATTTTACACATATTTTTATCACTTCCACGATGATCGCATTACAACTCGATGTGCTTCATTTTAATTGTTTAAATTTAATTTTCCGACGATATGCACATCCGCTTCCAAGCTTGATTGAACGTTAGCCGTCGCATCGAGAATGTTATCATCGTCGCCGGTTTGTTAATACGATACATCCCATTAATCAACAATACAAAGCGAACGTGGAATGTGTTAGGACTCTGTAATATACAAAACCACACATCGCCATGATTCAACATCAACTTTTATTTTCATTGCATCGATTATGGCACGAGTCAGTGATTCGACGATTAGAATGTATGTTTTGTGAACAATTCGCAATGCATTTTCTGCGTCGCATCTAAGCCGCAAAGCGTTAAGAGG
Organism: Pheosia tremula; assembly: GCA_905333125.1. Lineage (NCBI taxonomy): Eukaryota > Metazoa > Arthropoda > Insecta > Lepidoptera > Notodontidae > Pheosia > Pheosia tremula. The sequence continues at coordinate 2,050,373 of HG995404.1, read as the reverse complement.
ATGGTCGTTTACAGATGTCGCTACAGAACATGCATTGCGGGTGACAATACTAGTTTTAGTGGAATGAGTGGCCGACCTCACCGCATTTGATGGAGCAAGTGTATGATTTGCGCATGCCGCGGCTGGCTTACTGTCCTGCGTTTATCACCGGCGTATGGAGGTACCACCTTTTTCGGGCCTGATCCCGTTCGCTATGTGTTTGGCTGTTTGTCCTCGATGTGTCCCAGCTCTTGTGTCCACGCTGTCGACGATGTCACGACACTCTTGTAGTGAGCCGCCTAGGGGACGGGGTGGATTGATGTCGCTGTCTCCAAACCATGTTCAAAATCACCGACACTTTAAAGTACCTGATTACTGACTACACAAAATACTTGATTGGTTAATACGTACACATTACAAATACAATAATACTTGACCGTATCAATCTGTCTCGCCCATGTTTTGTCGGTGTCAACATAGCTGTCGTAGACCTAGATTTGCGGGAAGATTGATGCAAAATGACTAGACATAATTTGGCCTTCGGAAGTATTTTTACTACATTTTAAATATGAATAATATTGGCATACATGCATCAACCTACCCCCACCTACTCTTTTCACGCGGTAAAGAACGTGGTCCATGGTGCGTGTTGTCTTCTAGCGACGTTGTCACCGCTCGAGGCGCTCGAGAAACTGTTCTTCGCCCTTTTCGGCCAGATCACGTTGTCGGACCTGAACTACGTTTCCGCGGTCCGCGCCCCCTGGACTCAGAACCTGTTCAAGCTGGTGTTCGGGGCGTACTTGCTGATGACAGTCGTGGTGCTCATTACACTCCTCATTGCGATGATGTCGGACACTTACCAGCGCATACAGGTAACTACGTGTCGCCCAGAACTCTTATATTTGTTCGCAGTAACCATGAACCCTATATATTCGTTCGAGTTGCTATTCTTCGCCGTATTTGGACAAACGACGACGGATCAAACGCGGGTGCATCGGAACGACACGACCATACAGCCGCCGTGGACGAACTATCTGTTCAAAATCGTGTTCGGGATCTACATGCTGGTGTCTGTGGTGGTGCTGATCAATCTGTTGATTGCCATGATGTCAGACACCTACCAGAGGATCCAGGTAACATGGGAAAAGCTATATTGAATACGTGTTAGTGATGCACGCATTGACACGAACTAAACAACGATAAAGTTAAATAGACAATTGAATGTACTGAATTAATGTTAATGTATGTAATTTATGCAACATAACTAAGAATGTTTAATTAATACTTATTCAAAATGCCAATGAACCTATAAAGACTTATCATATGTACAGGTGTGCGAAGCATGTTTTCACGTTTTCCATTATTCACATATTCGTATACTGTTACCGACGTTTCTTTCATATAAAACCGTAGTAATATTATGTATATCACTAACGACCAAATACTGTAATTTAACTCAAATATTTACTTAACTAACCGAGGCTAATTTTATTTAATAACATACTGAAATAAGTAATATAAACTAAGAAAAGCACTAAATGCCTTCTGATTCAGTCACAAAATCGTTCGTTTCATCAAATTATTGTGCAATTAATTTCTAAACCAATAACCAAGGGAGATTATATAATATTCCGGATTCCTTAATTTTACCTGCAAATGCCTGTGTTCTTTATTTAATTTGCGCTGACGAAACTCTTTTTGTATTTCGTGTCTGGATCTAAGTAGCAATCACAAATTTTCTTCCTTATTTAACTCCCTTGCCGAAACGCTACGTTGCTATACAAACAATTAATATTTCAGGCCCAGTCAGACATAGAGTGGAAGTATGGTCTGTCTAAGTTGATTCGCAACATGCATCGCACGAACACGGCACCGTCGCCGCTCAACCTGGTCACCACATGGCTGATGTGGCTAATAGCCAGATGCAAAGTGAGTTAGACTAACATTTCCCAAAGTGGGCGATAACGCCCCCTTGGCGCTGCAGTTGCGTTGTGTAGAGGCTTACAATAATTAATTTAATCTGAAGTTATAGTGGCTTTTAAGTAGGTGAAACAATGGGGGCGTTAAAAAATAATTCATTCTTAAAGTGGGCAGTAGACAACATAAGTTTGGGAACCCCTGAGTTAGACCATAGTACTGTACAATATGACATCATGATCTCGCTTGAGGAAAACTTGGTAATATCTTTACCCAATAGGAAATGCTGGGTGCTCAATTTAAATTAATCGAGTGCTATATGCAAACGGGAGAACGTTGACGCTAAAGGCTAAGGAAGAATCAAATGTGGCCTACTTGTGGTCTTCGTATAGTGGTCCAGTAACGCATTGAAAAGACTAAAGAGAGCGCTATACAAACTGTTTATCCACTGAGATTCCTCTGTAGAGATAAAACGAGTGAATTTCATTAAATAAATATTTCAAATATTATTAATCTATGAGGCCAGACTACACCAATGTATGCTGCACAAATTGAATCGTCCTTAAACTTTAGAAGTGTATCAGATAAAGCTAAATAATACTTGAACCGAAATATTTTTTCAACAGAGACTTTAATATTTCAATGAGGTTCATCTTCAGGCTACCTTATCCAATTCTGCATCTTGAAACCTACTTAATAATAATACCAGCCCTCTTTAATGTCCCATGCTGGGCAAGGGCCTCCCCGAAATGCGAGGGGGATTAGGCCATAGTCCACCACGCTGCCCAGTGTGGGTTGGCGGACTTCACACATCTTTCGAGGGGTTCTCTAATACATGCTCCAAGAAACCTACTTACATTTTTATTAATAATATGATTTCGTCAAAAGAGGTATCCCGGTTGACTTCTTCCTCGTGCTGTGGACATGCCTGTGTCTAACATTATAAAGTAATGGAATAAAAAAACGAAGCGATACCATAGACCAATTTCTTTCAGAACCGGCTATCCAAGAAGAAGCGGCCCAGTCTGGTGCACATGATCGGCTTGCAGCGGCAAGACCAGATGAGCGCCAGATCTAAGGCAGGAGCAAAGTGGCTGTCTAAGGTCAAACGGGGGCAGGTTGTGCCGAAAGGTAAAACTTCGAGACCATGCAATAATCATTGTTACTATAGATATAATTACATTAATTTCCATAAGGAGGTACTTACGACAAACGGCGAGAGTAGCTCTAAAAATGTCGCTATGTCTTTGGCTATGGCTTAGTGATGTTTCATATAAATTTAAGGATAAGAATGTCCAAAATATAAGTTCGAGCCTTATAAGATAAAAAGTGCAATTGCTTTTGTTTTTTTCAGATTCGACCCGCCTATCGGTAGTTCACCTTAGCCCCTTAGGCTCACAGCTAAGCTTTAGCAACGCTACTAAGATTGAGAACGTAGTGGATTGGGAGATCATCGCCAAGAAGTACCGGGCTCTCATGAGGGAGGAGAGTGAGGAACCCGTCGCAAAGGAGAACGAGGAAGATACCGCGGACAATGTCTCTGAGATAGTTCATAACAACATATCTACTGCTCCCCCTTGAACAGGGGGGAAAGCATTAGGAACAAGTGTGTAAAACTTTGAGGTTGGGATTTATTCGTAGGGGCGGGTGCGCATTGACGATTTTTTTATTCACAAGAGTCAATAGGTCGCACCTACATCTGACGAAAATACGAAATTCACGATGGTCAAATCAGATGATCTTATTAGGATATCTGTACATACATTAAAAAAGGTCAGTGATTTGAATTAATGTCGAACGCGACATTTGACAATATGTCGGAATATTTAAAATGAGTGTCTCTACATAGAAGTAAAACTAATTTTACGGATTTTATCGCGTTTATATTATGTTTTTTTACGTTCCCGGCTGCTTTACAGCAACCATTAACGTACCTAATATTAGTTTTATTTCAATGTGTAGTATTCGCGTAAATATAAGAAATCAATAAGTGTCTCTAGTCATACTTACGGTGAAATTACTTCATCATATCATTATATCTATGATGTAGGTGATATCATAGACAAAACTTATTAAAGTAACTGTAACTATGGTTACGGATAAATAGGACGTCATAATGAGCAACAACGGCTTTCGTAAGCTTAGTTCAATGTACCGAATAGTTACGGGTACCATTCCCGGCTTGGCAAATAAGCTGGACCCATTATACCAACAGCTGTTGCTTTGTTTATACCATGAAGTTATTGTGTGTCTGGCAATATTTGTTTTTTTATTTTACAATTATCTTTTTTTATCATCATCAAATTGTTTAACCTTAATTAATAAGATCGTCCTATCGTGTTTACTTTTCGCGCGAGGCCTTAAGTAGACATATATTATAGAATGTTAAGGGCACTGTACATATTACATATACCTATCAGTGACGGTACCCTAGTGATCCATATAACATAGTTTGTAGAAATAACGAATTAGCGCTAGTAAATAAGGACAGCGAAGTTATTTTTCCAGGCTAGTGTTGTTTAGTACATAAGAGTAATTAATTTCTACTAATATTTTTATAAATAACGTGTTGTGTAACAGTATTGTTTTAAATAAAATCAGTACAATTTTCTATTAATGTGCCGTTTTTATTTTTAATCCTAACGAACACGGATATAATATATTTCATAAATAATTATAATTATTATCTGTGCGTTTTTAAACTGTTAGAAACGCTATACAACAATTTTGTTTATTTGGTTTATCAGAGGTTTAGGTCTAACTTGCTTACCAAAAAAATAAGTAGGTATTCCAACTACCTATTATAATATAAATTTGGCATTTAACAAAGTAAGACCTCGTGCACGAGGTTATTTTGTTAAATTCCAAATTTAAAATAGTTGAAAAAAAGACAAAAATACTAAGTTCAAAATTAGCTGCCACATATCTCCCGTGTCCTCCAATTAACGCATGAATTATCTATTGTATACATACATACATACATACATTTACTTCAATGGTTTTTTTTCAATTACCATCAGTCGTCGTTATTTCAGCTGCGTGGTGAACTTGTGTAATTAAAAAGATTTACCAAAATGTGTCGTCGTGTTTGTGGAATATTCATTGTTTTAATCAGTAAGTAGATTAGTAGTCATTTTAATGCCCTTGGCAAGTTTTTTTTGTTTTTAAACTGCCTTACATATTGTAGCAAATTATTTAGATGTTAATTTAGTGGACCGATCGAATGTATTAAAAATGGCGTACCTAATGATACCTAAATGTATCCCGGTTAATGACCGACTAATGGACACGGGCCTCTCCTCTATTCGAGCGGGAGTTAAAGCAGAGTCCACCACTTACTTGGTTGAGCAAACAAAAAAAGAATCAAGTCACTTTCTAAGACAGTTAAGAATGCAAGTGAAACTCACTGTTGAAAATAAAAATCCCTTGAAAATATTTACGAAAATACTTGTGACGTGAGCAGGATACACAGATGATTCAAGAAGGATTTACTGACTAATAATTTCGATATATTGAGAGCAATATGTTAAAAAAAGTTGCTCTCAAAAAAATCACTATTTAGTTAGAACAAAATTAGTTTTTTTTAATCATCGTAATTAAATTTTGACTTCGCATAATTATCACTCTGTCACTGTATATATCAAACCTGCGCTTCTTGTTGATAACGCGAGCGTCCGACCAACTATGCTAACACCTTATAATTTTAATGTTTTCATATAAATGTTTATTATGTGTTGTATTTCAGGCAGTATCCAGGTGATACATTCAGAGTCTTTGCGTTGCTATTCTGGGTATGTATGTACTTATACTCGTATGCTATAAGAGTATTCTTAATCGTATTCAGCTAAGAAAGGAACTAAGGAAAAGAAACGTCTGTTTAATAGAGTTGTAAGAACCTCGTTTCTGTGGATTTCTTTATTTTGGTTATTTTTTTTTTTATACATTATAGGCAAGTATTTGATCTCGATCTCACCTGATGGTAAGTGACGATGAGATCTACGATGGAGCATACTTGCCTAGATAGGAAGGCGGCAGTAGATCGAGACGCTACATTCACTAGGCACATGCAGCGCAGCTGATCTGACCCGCCATCCATGAATGGCAACACCGAACATCATGCCGGAACACGGCTAGGCCGCTTGGCGACATGGTTATCATAAATTGTACCATTTTTACGGGTCACGTTGTAAAGTGGAATGTGACGTAGGTAGCCGTTCTAACTACATCACTTTACAAATTACAAGCATTAATCAATCTATCTAAATTTTATTCGGTAAGAAACGTCATTTCAAGGGAGCACTCAAGTTCGCTCTAAGAGCTTATATCAATTTCTTATTTTAATTGATAAAGTAGAACTATCTACAGTATTTACTTAAGTATTTAATGACTGTTTTTGGCTACCACAAACAAGGTAGAACACGATATAACAAACATAGTACCGAAATTTATAACCTCCTCATGTTTTAAGCTTGTTAAAAATATCACAAGCCTCCGAATCAGAAGTCGTACACGAGCATGACTTGAGAATCAGCCATCGTCCTCCTCAACCACAGATCACGAGAGATATGCCGTGCGGTTCAAAATGTATGGGAACTCGCTGCCTCCGCTTTGTTCCCCACCACTCTCTAAAACCAACCAATACGAAGTCTCTTCGGTGCGTGCTGCGTCGCCGCCGTATACAGCGGCCGTACCACGCGACGCACCAGTTTATTCAAAGTATCGTTAGACGATCTATACATTGCCTCGTACATTCACTCAGTAGCGAACATAGGTGGTACTTAAAGAGCCATGTATTTTGTACAAAAATAAAAAAGTCGTTGTGCTACATGAAGACTAAAATAACATAATAAAGGCATTAAATATTTTTTGATTTGTTGTTTTTAATGATTTTAAAGACGAATAAATAAAATACTTAATACTGGCTGGTGACATGAGATTCCATCTTTCGCGTAGTTCACTTTGCTGCTAGTATTTTTGCACACAACCACGGAATAACACGGCATTTAAAAAAAAAGTTAGAGCTCCGATACCGACGTGCAGTTGCAGTCGACTGACGGCGAAAACTCTATGTTAGCGTAATTTTGGCTAAATGTGAGCGCAAGCCCACCGCTTTCATAACATATCTCCTCTCATATATCTGTGTCCTCAACCATGTTGTTTATTACAGTTCAATCAATCACTACATAGAAGTGAGCTTAAATAATGCAACAGAAATCATAGATACTCCATACTTCAATACAACCCGACCAACTATTATGTATACCTTCGGGTATTTGAGTAAGACTGATGGTCCTGCTACTATCAAAATGTTGACTGCGTACACTGCCATTGATAACATTAACGTCTGTCTACTGGACTGGGAGACTGAGGCTAACTTCGGCGTGATGATATTTAGCTATCCTTTGGTGGTAGAGGCTTCGAAAATAGTAAGTGTTTTAGTCATTACTTACTTTTCCCTTTGAAATAAAACTAATGTTACAGATTTGATCGCGTTTATTTGTTTTAACGTTCCTGACGTTTCGGCTGCTTTACAGCAAGCATGGTCACGGGAGGGCTGAGGTTTTTGACGTCCTAGTGTCATAGTTTAAAGGGTACCAAGTACCCTTAATATTTAGTTGTTGCTTGCGGTCCGATCTACGCAGAAAGTGCTCACAGTATCTTGAGATCTTGCAATGGTGCGCTTGGTTTTGGATTTAATTATATTAATTACTGGATCCCTGGTCTATAAAACAACCCATACAAAACTTCATACTGCTGCATTTAGAGTTTAAATTAATAATATTACAGATAGGTGATAATTTTGGAAAAGCAATACTTGATCTGTCAGAAGCTGGCATGAGCCTGGATACACTACATTTAATTGGGCTGTCTTTGGGGGCACAGCTATTGGGGACTACCGGGAGAACGGTCATTGCTGGTGGCAAAACCATAGCACGGTAAGACAATATATTTGACTCTTAGCTAACGAAACCAAAGGCATTTTAGACTTTGACTTTTCCTTGGTTCTTCAAGTACGAGTATCATATCATAATGGCAGCGGTAAGGAAAGTCTCACAGAATGACTATTTACTCCCGAAGACTCGGGTATAGGTATTACTCTCCCCACCTTGTGATGATTGTTTGATCTAGATAAATATTACATACAAATAAACACCTACCTACCCTAGCTAGGTAAATTTCTAACTACCTAGTATACATTTTATTCAGCCTGCTTTATCCCACTTCTGAGAGGCCTTTCGTCTCTATTCCCTTCCTCTACTCTTATCTATCCGATTTTATAATGCGTCTCTGGTCTAATGTTTAATGGGCCAATCCATTGGCCATGAGTCCAATGCAACGTTCATATTCCTGGTCTTTCCGCGTAGTCGTGTTACACTTATGGGGCTCCATTCCGTGAGATTTTTGTAAAATTTTCCCTTTTTGTCCAGTGTTCCCCTGACATTCAGCAAATGCGTCTGCCCGTTTCTTTTTTGTGAAATAATAAATACCTATTAACCTATCTATTATCTGTTTTTAGTTTTTTTAGTTTAGTTTGGTATTTTTAGAATCACCGGCTTAGATCCCGCATACCCAGAATACGACGGCCTCATCCGTCCACAAACACCCTTGGGCAAGTCGGATGCCAAATTTGTGGACATCATACATACAGACCCCGGGCATAAGGGCATGGACACACCCACTGGCACTATTGACTTCTTCGCCAACTATGGGTTCTACAAGAACGGTACTGACAGGCAGCCAGGGTGTCCGCTGGGTTTATTCATTCCTTTCTCAACTGATGGTAAGAAAACACGAATTTATTGCCACGCATACTAAACGTCCCGTTAGAATTAGATCTCTCTCTCTATATCTCTCTCTCTATCTCTCTCTCTCTTTCCCTCTCTCTCTCTCTCTCTCTCTCTCTCTCTCTCTCTCTCTCTCTCTCTCTCTCTCTATCTCTGTATCTCTCTCTATAACTTATTTTCTCTGTAAAATTTAATATATTTTCTCAGATCTATGCAGTCACACCCGTTCGGTTGACCTTCTAATCCAGTCGCTAAACACTCCTGAAGACTTGGTAGCCAGCAGAGCAGAGAGTTACGAGGACTGGGTATTGGCTGACGGCAAGCCCAATTACGTGACCTATATAGGAGACTTGATTAATAAAGAGTAAGTAGATATTTATCATCTCACTCTAACTCTTACGAATTGACATGCATGCGTGAAACTCTGAGGTCCTAGATGAAAGTGCTTAGCTTATTTTTAGCATCAGGCTAAAGAGCCCAATGCAAACGGGTGGACTACATGGTCAACATGTGGGATACCATTAACGTGTATTTTTAAAAAAATTTTTTTTTTTTTTTTTAATTTGTATATTTTCATCTATTTTTAGTGTTCCACCGTTTTTTTGTCTATAGCTATAGCATAATACTTTCTGGTCGACAGATACTCAGGTGTATACTACTTGAGCACCAATTCGGAACCTCCTTACGGCAAGGGAGCCGCGGGCCTACGACCATAATACTTCTACAGTGTGTCAGTGAAATAACTCGAAAAATCAGATATCCCAACTTTTGTAAATACTACAACTATATTATCTACCCATATAAGAAGTGGGACGTTTGGGAGTCGAGCAGCAGAACGAAATCGATGATCGCTGCGGGCTATACGTAGTTAAAAAAAATCTACAATAAAATATACACTGAAATTTAAAAAAATATAGCGGAACATCCGTTTACTTTTTTCTTTATTAGCATGGTTTAATGTATCCGAATATTCGGTGCAACTACATAAATTAATTCATTCAATGACATTAACAAAACTATGTCTGTACATGGCATATTATTGGATATAAATAGGCCAATCCCGCCATTTTTAGAAAGTAAGTCTATCTAATTGCGTATCATGCAAAAACAACTAAACTTATTGGAATAAAATTGTATCATCGTAATAGCTAGTGGCCGGGCCAAAGTTGAAGCAAATTTTTATACCGAGAAATGGACGAGTTCCCGCAGGATTTGGACTGCACATTACTAACAAGAAAAATACTTAAAATCTGAACGTTGACTACGCTACAATTCAAATTAGTCGTTAATTCATTGTGTTATGATTCAAATCCTTATAAATAATTTATACGTAGCTGTCTGGTTCTTAGTCGTTCTGTCGATTAAGTATTTTAAGCGCATTACGTCTCCATACCATGATTTGTCTATTATTTATGGTATTATCTATTAGTTTTAAAAAACTGTAGGAGATCGATGTTTGTGAAAATATGCGAAACTGCCGTTAAAAATAAATAAAATGTGTTCGTATCACTGCGTTTATTATTTTAACTAAGTACTATAACAAGTGAAGTCGACTGAAAACCTATAGGGTCAGATCACACCAACGGAGCGGCGAAGGGATTAATTTAATAGTCAACTTTACTCACTGTGCAATAGTAACCCAGAAATGCGTATGACCAAATAATAAAGCAATGGGCGCTGGCCCGAAGCGCGATTGACAAGCGTTTGACAGCCTTATGTCAATTTGTGTAAAGTTGACTTTCATTGTTATTCGATGAATCCCTTCGCCGTTCTCCGTCGGTGTGCACTAACCCTAAATGAGCATCCCCATTTTTTTCATTATTTTTTAAACCTTACAATTTTATAGGTTTACCAGCTGTTCCCGCGATTTCATCCGCGTGGTATTTAACAAAAAGGTTTTTCTATAATAAAAGTAGCCTAAGTAACTCCTTGTTACATCAGCTATCTGCCAGTGAAAGTCCCGTTAAATTCGGTTCAGTCATTTCAGAGATTAGCCAAAACAAATAGACAGACAGGCAAAAATTGTTTTGGTAAATATACCGTGTATACATCCAAATGCACTTAGTAAAAAGCGGTTATTTTAATATTACAAACAAAAACATTCCAATTTTATTTATTTGTATAGATTAAATTATATTATACTTTCGAGCCGAGCGGAGTCTGGTTACAGACTTAGTGCTACAATCTATAGTTGCGAATGTGTGATCTTGAATTCGGTTTGCTTAGTCAATCATTTTTAAACTTTCGCCGATTAGTCTATGCATCTATATGCTTACTACATAACACGGTATAATATATACAGTAATTACCGAACTGAGTCGAGCCATTGATGATATTTTATATGTTGCAATAGGTTACTTGGACGCTTCTTAATCGAAAAATATTTATTTTAGAGTAGTCTATGGGTCTGTAAAAAAACGACTGTACCATTTTTGACGGAGTTTTTACTTTTATGGCCTATAAGTATAGACTCAAAAGTTAGGATAGAACATACTTTACATACGCAGCGCAAAAAAGAAGTGAACGGATTTTTCTCTGGACAGGATCCGGCCGGACTTTTTAGTAGTATTTATTTAAATCCTTTAAATTTTTGTCACGATGTTTAGACCAAACATCGTGACAAAAATTTAAACAAATATTTAAAGGATTTAAATAAATACTTAGAAAAGAGTTATATTTTGAATAAATTACCAGTATTGGCATTTGCGACAATAATATTAGATTTTATGTGTACAAGGCTTTTTAAGGAGTAAGACAATTAACCCTCAAATTAACAAAACATATTCGTTAATTTACAATGGCATTATAAAGAACTTCTACTATAGAAAATGCTTTATTTAATACATTTTAGATATATTTTTTATAAATTTAAGGAAGTATATGTATCTTAGTACTATATTTTAAAATTCGCAATTATTACCACTAGTTAATTCAGAAGTCATCAGTCGGTAATTTGTTGTATCAGTGGCCATCAGTAGTCTGCGCGCGCGCACCCGCCGACAACCGTATGCAGACGCAGACGCGACGGAATAAACACGCAACTAACTATTGCAAGAAACATATTGGATAATTAATAAAAATCAGTGAAAAAGTGTACAAAATGTGCGATGTGAACAAATATGTGTTAACAACGATTTTATTAATGTGTTAGTATGAGTTCATACTTATTTTGTTTCAATTATATTTTTTTAATTTAGGAATTAAGTACCCGTAGCTATAGATTTTTATAAATATTTTTTTATTTGTAAAATGGAGTAAGTCATAGTATGTACCACTTCTAAGTAAATCATGAGATTAATAAAAAAATATAAGCCCTGAATAGAAAAAAAATGTGTTTCGGTAAGTTCATATTCCATAAAACCAAAATCATTTTTTCCCAGGTATACTTCAAATGTCGAAGGCAGCATTTTTGCGATGTTACAATGGGTAAGTCAAATTCCGAAGAAATTTACCTAATTCCACTTAACCAGATATTTAAATAATCCCAAATACTTCATTACGTAGTAAATTTACATAATTATGGGCGAGAAAATAGTTTTGTATAAAGTATATTTTATGTCACGACCTGTTTAGCTCAGTGGATAGTGACTCTACTTTCTGTGCTGCGGGTCCTGGTTTCGAACCAGGTAGGGACAAACTTTGTGCGATTAGCACGAATGTTTGTAGCCGAGTGATAGCCAAGTTGGTAGAACGCTTGCCTCGATAACAAGGATTGCAGGTTCTAACCCCGGCTCGCACCTCTGGGATTTTTCACGTGCGAATCTCATTTTCAACCAAGATTATCACTTGCTAAACGGTGAAGGAAAACATCGTGAGGAAACCTGCATGTCTGAGAGAACCCCTCGAAAGATGTGTGAAGTCTGCCAACCCGCACTGGGCCAGCGTGGTGGACTATAGCCTAATCCCCCCTCGCATTGAGGGGAGGCCCGGGCCCAGCAGTGGGACATAAAAAAGGGCTGGAATTATTATTGTAGCCGAGTCATGGATATTTAATATCTATATGAGTATTATATACCGAGTTCGCCCTCAGTGCATTGTAAGGTACCCATAATACAATGCTTAGTCTAGTTTATGTGTTCGTCTGGCGATATTCATTTGTTTATATAATTTAAAAAATCATCCTCCCTAAACCCAACACACGAAACACAATATTTATAAATCATTCCTTCACCAAGGCTACAAGTGGATCAATATGCCTGCATATACTTAAATTAGATAACGAATACCGAACTGGCACCTGATCGAACCAAACCACATTTATCACGCACACTAAATGCACGACGTAATGTTCTTGTTTACATGCGCAGTTACTTGTAAACATAGTAGTAACCTAATTTCTACCTCTCACCACACAAACACCCACCAAAACTCACCTTCACACAAGAGCACCCCACACAAACTCACTTACACACAAAAACACCTCACACAAACTCACTTACACACAAAAACACCTCACACAAAACACTCCACAAAAACTCACTTACACTCAAAAACACCCCACACAAACTCACATCCAACACACTTCACAAAAACTCACCTACACACAACTCTTATACCTACCTACTAGGCTGTCTAGATAGTAAGTGAATACGCGTGAAAATAGTGTAATATGACTATAATGGTTTTGTTATTCTAAATGCATTAGTCTGACGGTAACCAGATAATGGCTAATAGACTCCTTGATCTCAATTTCTTAGTCCTGACAATCAGTAGTAAATTACTCTTATGTTAATTTTGGACGTAACGATGCAAAAGATATGTTACGTTAACAGTTCTAAAATATATTAACTGTTCTCATTTTCTTCAAGTTAATAATTACCTAATAATTGCCTGCCTAGACCATACAATACCCAGTAAATTTTCATTGTTTAAAAACCAAAAAAAATATGCTCGCCATTCTGATATGGCTGTCAGGAAACCCGAAAACAATAGCGGCTGTTTTAAAATGGCCATCACGTGTCAACACCTTAAACCAGCCGGCTTAACAACCGATCATAATCAATTTGAACCATAAGGAATATTAAGTAGTGTCAGAATACGTAGGTATATATCCTTAGAATGGAGTTCACATTGATCTAAATGTTCTCTCATTTCCTTGCCATTATCGAATTGGTATTGGGTTGGTTAACTACCTAAAATAAATACCATCATTTAACTGATGTACACGATGTGATTACATGGCTCTCTGAGACTCAGCTAATAGGAATACTGGCAACCTAACCTAACAAAGAACAAAAAAGTTTTCTGATAGGACATAGTAGCTAGGTACCAATAACAAAGCAAACAAAAAGAATGACACACTACTCATGCATCAGAAGGACAATGGACATGACGAACTGGTGTCAACGAACGACCATTATTAATTAAAATCAATAAAGCTCCTTAGTTAGTGGTGTCACTTAAAAAGGTACTTATATCAGATACGCAATGAACGTGTCAGAGAGCCCTTAAATGGCCCAGATATAGCAATCTGTCATGTTCTTGTCAGCCAGCTTAAATTAAATCTGTGCAAAGGAAATCTTATAATAATAATATTAAAGGTTTTCCTTTGCACAGGTTTGTGCAAAGGTCCTTGCCTGCAATATTTTTGTAACTCCACTCGTCGCCCCCTTGAAATATCTCTTTCCACAATCTTCAAATGAGTTCAAATCGTATCCTCATCTTTTCCTCGGTCAGCCTCGTCGTAGATGACTGCCATTAGGAACCAATTGGGATATGAGAGTCCATGCATGCGTCGACCTACTCCTACTATAACTCATAGCGCTACATTCTCCTATAGGTATGTGCTTCTTCAGTGATAGAGCACACGGCGGTATTTCCGATTCAATCAGATCTTGACATTGAGGAAGCTGCGCTCCATTGCTTTTTAGCAAACCTTGTGGTTGGCCCTCGTTTGCTTAGTCAATGGCAATATTTAAACAAATATATAATAGTAACAATATAATAGGTACTTATATAAGTAATTATAATTTAAGTAGTAATAGTTAATATGTTTAATAAGCAAAAAATACAAAGAGGAAAACGACTACTTTAGTTTTTTTTAACCGGTTTTGACCGGTTTTTTTACCTAACTTCGTACCTAATTTAAATTTCGACAAAATATTAAAGTAGGTACGTATACGTGTTTGAAGGCGGTAATTAAGAACAGAAAATGATTTTGGACCTCTTTATCCGTTTACGATTTCAATTATCTGCATTCGATCTGGTTTCAGATTAGTAAAGAGGTACTGACTCCGTACTTAATAGCTCGTTGGCCATAATTATTTTGTTCTTCCAAAAAACTATCACACAAAAACCAAACCCAATACAAATGTAATGAACAGACGAGACTGACGACGACAATGAAACCGTCATTGTAAAGATTAGTGAACCTTAGATTCAAGTTCAACGCGACCTCTTTTTAATAATTATGAATATAGACCTCGTATTTCTTAGGTATGTGTCCAAGTTAGTCTAAATAATCAAATGATTCAACTTCAATTGCCATGTGGATTGCAACGATTACTGAAACACCTAGGGATTTCCACAACATCCTCATTCAAAATAAATTGTTATTCTTGATTTTATTGGCATGGTTTATTTATTGCGTTTCGATTTCTGGAATATCCAAAACTTTCAAATTGAATACTTTGCTATAGACACCTATACATGTAGCTATTTATCTTTTGTTTAATTTCCTATTTAAATTCAATCTACTACCTCATCATGGCCTAGACATGTCGACTGAGGTCTTCTTATCATGGTCAATATACCAATTTCCGTGATAGGAATGATAATAATATTTTGATACCTAACATTTATGGACCTCCGGGCAGGATCGTTTAAGGCTTACCCCGCGCCTGAAATCTGAACAAAAATTTGTCGAACCTAGTCGTCTAACCTAGCCTCTATTGGATATAAATAGCTAGAAAAAAATAACCATACATCATCACGTGTGTTCACTGAAGGGATAGTTAAGAGTTGCACTGCAGTGCACCTACATTTTACCTAAGTTATTTAGTCATAATGAAATAGTTGGCGAACCTATTATCATTTTATACCTACAATTAAAATAAAAAAAACCTTTTATTCCTTGAAAGTAATTAACTTAAGATACGTAATGAATTTAAATTCATTCAAGTATAATTAAGCTATTTGGTGTGGTATTTTTAATCTAGGGGTTTTTTAACCGGTGAACTTAATGGTAGTGATATTTTTTCCCGCTCTTTATGTTGAGATAATTAGTCAGTAAGCGCCATTATGCGGGTGAAGGCCTCCTCCAATGATTGTGATTATACGGGGAACATAAAAATACCCACTGTTGGGCACGGGCCTCCCCTCAATGCGAGGGGGATTAGGCCATAGTCCACCACGCTGGCCCAATGCGGGTTGGTGGACTTCACACATCTTCCGAGGGGTTCTCTCAGACATGCAGGTTTCCTCACGATGTTTTCCTTCACCGTTTACCAAGTGAAAATCGTGGTTGAAAATGAGATTCGCACATGAAATCCAGAAATCCCAGAGGTGCAAGCCGAGGTTTGAACCTGCGATCCTCGTTACCGAGGCAAGCGTTCTACCAACTTGGCTATCACTGCTTCGGGGAACACAATGCGAGGGGAATCTGGCCATAGTCCACCACGCTAGCGTCAGACGTGTTTCAAAACACGTGCGTGTTTCGTCACTATATTTACCTTCACTTGACTACAGGTGACCGAACGCAACCATTCTTTATCCACGGATATTTCGGCTTTCAAACCATATCAAGGTTGTTGAGTCACTTCTAAACTTGTTTTGTCTAATACTATCTACCTCTATCTATGACGACACAATTCCTATAACCTCAATTGGTACAAGTTTTGCTTTCAATATAGAATATATAATAACAATAAAAGCGTCAGAACTCGTAGGTTTTCCCTGTTCGGTTACACTGAAAATAAGCTCAACAACACATACTTTTTGACGGCCTGATTAGAGCCCCAGTTTTCAGTGCCGAGGGTCCCAGGGTCGAATCGTGGCTGAGACAAACTTTGTGTGATGAGCACGAATGTTTGTACCCAAGTCATGAATTAGAATCAGAATATTTCTTATTAACGTAGACCAGTAAGTACAGTATACTTATGAATCGTCAAAAGTTACAAAATACTATGCTACTACTTTACCACCCGTTCGGAATGCCATTCCTGTGGAGAAGAACGGGCAAGAATGGAATGCATGGATGTTTAATATCTATATAAGTAATATATACTGGGTTCGCGCCCAGTCATGTGTACGGTACCCATAATACATAGTTGGTGTGCTCGTCTGGCGATATTATTATATTTTTATATTATTTTATTACAGGACATTACAAGATTATCTAGTGACACCGTTAGAAAGGCCCTTGTCCATTTGGCCCTGCGTGAACACAGCTCTACCTACAGTTATCTACACCTTCGGGTATCGTGGCAAAGTGAATGGGCCAGCCACCACGGCAGTCCTGAACGCTTACGTAACCAGGAACAAGAAGAACGTGGTTCTTCTGGACTGGCAGGAGGAGGCACAGAGCGGTCTGCTGGGTATACCGTTAGGTTATGCGTTTCATGCTCTTCCTAATGCTAAAAGGGTAAATAAAATGCTGTTTACTTGGAATGCTTTTTTTGTAATGCCCAATATCATTTTTTTTATCTGAGTGCGTAAAACGATCCCAATAACAAATCTTTAATTTTGTATATGCTTACGGGAGCACTTACATATTGGCATTTTATATTATTTTTTCTTAACTCTACAACCGGATCGAAGCTCGAATTCAACTGAAAAGATCCGGCCCGAAACCAGTACTTAACACCAAACCTAAGAGCAAATGAGTAAAACAGATAATTTCAGAAACCGAACCCAGTAAACACCCAGTGCAGTGAATCGGTCTATATGCTCAAGCCATTAGTTTGTGTCCTAGTGGTTTGAGTAGTCTGTTAAACTCGACCAAGAGCACCAAGAGTTCACGGTACACGACGTGACGTGACGGTGACGACGGTGTCGACGTGTACCTGGGCAATTAAAAACAAATATACACTAGACAGTATTTTTTTCCAGATCGGTGGAGAACTGGGCAAGGCGCTGATTCAGCTGAAAGGAGCCGGCCTCAATATGACGGACATCCACTTGGTGGGCCATTCCCTCGGTGCGCAGGTCATGGCGTACGCCGGGAAGCACGCCAGGGAAAACGGGCATGTAGTTTCAAGGTGATCCAGCTTTTTGTGACGTCATTACCACCCATCGCGAGAGCCAATAATAACCAATCTTCTCTTCCATATAGAATCGAACTAAAAAAATCCTCAAAAATTACCTTTCTAGAATCACCGGCCTGGATCCAGCTAGGGCCCTGTTCGAAGGCACCTTCGCGATCAAGTCCGGACTGGATCGCACGTGCGCTAAGTTCGTGGACATCATCCACTCGGACCCAGGCGGCTACGGGATAAGCAACTCCATGGGGTCAGTGGACTTTTGGCCGAACCAGTCGGGCAAGGGGGGAGCGCAACCTGGATGCCCCGTTGGTGATTTTGAAATGTTTACTCCGGAAAGTATGTATCCTAATTATTTCTAATTAATAATTTAAAAACGAGTATATTTAAAGAATCACGTATGATCCTATTTGAAAATACCAAGTACCCCTAAGAAGGTAAAGGCAGTGTTTATAAACTAAAGGCCACGAGGGCGACGTCGCGGGCAACAACTAGTAATAAGAAAACAACACCTACATACTAGTTTCATATACCTACTTATTTTACTTGATCTGACTGATGTTTGACCTCTATTCACGCAGTTTTTTGGATCATGATTGTATTATAATATACTTATTAA
Source organism: Pheosia tremula (assembly GCA_905333125.1). Lineage (NCBI taxonomy): Eukaryota > Metazoa > Arthropoda > Insecta > Lepidoptera > Notodontidae > Pheosia > Pheosia tremula. The sequence continues at coordinate 2,031,876 of HG995404.1, read as the reverse complement.
CCTACTTTAGTCATTAGTAGGCTTGTTATAAATATCAAAAAAACTATATCTCCTCTTACTTTGTAGAGTTATTTCAGCTTAATGACAGCAAATAGGTAAGTGCATACATTATATAGGTCATTCCTAATGTTCATTTTAATGCAATCCAATTAAAAAGTATATAAATACATCGTTCGCAGTTTGATCGAAGTACATGCGTACTTTTACGGTTTTATCTGACAGAATTAGACCATGACACAATTTACATGGTAACTATCATCTCAGGGTCTTGTTTGCCAAGATTAACATAGTAATTAACGAACTATCTCATGGCGTACGAAGGTACTACTATATTACCTATAGTATTACTTATTTACATTTTTAATTATCAGACAAGCCCGTATTTCCGTGGTCAAATTATCTCTGAACTATTTAACGGTAAAATAAATAATAGAAGCGTGAGGCGACCTTCGTTGCCGAGAGGTTCCGGGTCCCCGTCCTAGCTTTCAAACTATTCACTTAGATGGAGGTGCTAACGGACCTCGAATAACGAAATTAATCTTTAAAAAATATACCATTTATCATTCCTACCAATTTAAATGCCGCGATTATTGAACCTAGGTTATTATAGACTGCGCTTGCGCTGGCTACCGGCGACCGATCCAACCATACAGAGACAAACGCATGTAACGCTCGAACCATAGTGCATCTCTACTCAATGCACTGACTGATCTTATTGGATAGGTTGCGGGACATTCTATAATCAATGTTCAACATTTATCTTATTACTAGCCGATGTCCCCAAACGTAACATTAAAAATATAATATGTCTTCAACAATCGACTCCAAAAGGGTCACCTCCATTTAGGGAATCAATTGTCAAAAATCCCTCCTTTGTGCTCACATACCTCATATTAGGAACTCCAATGCAAAATTTCATGCTTTAGGTCCACCGGTTTAAGCTGGGCGTTGTTTGCCAATCAGCCGGTGTTAAGAATTTTATTTTATTTCCAGACCTATGCAACCATGATCGCTCCTGGCGCTACTTCGTGGAGGCGCTATCCTCGCCCACCTCGTTCCCTGCAGCCCCCGCCAGCAGCTATAACGAGTGGCTTGCAAGCGGTGGCCAAACCAACTACACCGTCTATATGGGAGAACTAACTAATACACGGTAGGTTCTAACTGACCTCAATATTTTGATCTATACAATTGTAGCGATCTCTTCAACCACGCCACAAGCTACACAGATGGCAATCCTGAAACACGCTATGAGAGTTTTCTGAGCACGTAGCATATATACAAGATCCCGATAACATCTGTTGGGGCATAGCGGCCGCCCCGCTAGGCATACCAACAGCCTGGCTGGCAGATCTTCCCTGTTCCGCTAAATAATCATTAATCTGTCTCATCATCGCCAACTATTCCCTCGCTCTCTCCTCTTGCTGGGCTATGCTCAATCTCCATAGACTTTAGAACGGCAGTGGCAAGCGATAGTCCAGAAGCTGAATTATTTATTAAAATACTGTTGCATAGATTTATGAATGTGGATGAAGCGAAAACGGTATGCCAGGATCTTAGCATATGGTAATCTATGGTCTCTGCCTACCCCCATGGGATATAGCCGCGAGTATATGTATATATGGTTGCAGCTTAGTGCCTGGGAATTCGTACTCGTGGACTTTGTTTTTTTAACAGCCCTGGAAAATCATTGCATTTCGCTGGACTATCCTATATCATATCCAAGGATATAATCTATGACCACGCTGGATTACATAAAAAAACTTCCAGTAATTCTCCCATGGAGTGCGAGCAGACAAACAGACAAAAGTTTGCACTGAAAATAATGACCACGTACGATATTTTTTTTTTTCCAAAAATATTATTCAATGTGAACCCGACCATGTAACAGTCTTATACGTTATAATTTATTATAATTAGTGTGCATATTAAGTAAGTAGTCCACGACAACAAAGCAGAGTACGCTTGTTATGAGGCCAAACAATTTTTCCATTAATTACTTCACTACAGAATGGTGTTAAATACCAAAGTCTAATGAACATTCGGCCCACAAATATATACTTCTGGTATGGAATGTAGGCACATACATGCGTTCATAATTGAAATGAATATAATGATAGTTGGTACCTCATCAGTTTTTTTTATTTAACCGACCTTCACATGATTAAATTACTCGTTATAAGTACCTATGTCCATCTTTATTTTGATATAAGAACCAACTCAATCACGGAAGTTAGGTACTTATTTTCTTATTTTCTTATGTTCCTTATGCACGTTTTTAAGCAGGAAAGACTCAAACGCGTCAATTTCCTGTTCCAGCTTATCCACAAAGATGCTTTTATATTCATCTTCTTCTTTCACTCCGGTCCTGTGCTAGCTAGACCATCTTGTAAGCCTTAATTATGTCATTTGACTCAGGGCTGGCCCAAGGACCTGGCGAATAGGGGGAACGGTGAGTGACGAGAAGTCGCAAGGGGCGCCTCAGTGGCAAGGGCGAAAAAATAAGTATTTAGATATTTTAATTGCGAGCGTGTTGTTGGCGCCCCGGGCCTAGATTTGGCGCCCAGGGCCTAGATTTGGCGCCCAGGGCCTAGATTGGCGCCCTAGGCCTATAAGATTTACGTCAAAAATTTACGAAAAAAATATTCTAGTTTATGGGTATTGTTTGTAGTTTATTTTCATTATTTACTCCACAGAGCCAAAGGGAACTTCTACCTCATGACGAACTCGAAGCCACCATTCGGCATGGGCATCGAAGGCATCAAGCCAGTTGATCGCCAAGGCAGGGCGCGGCGGAATACCGCCCTCTCAAGACTGTTTAAGAAGTTCCTTAGTTGATGTTTAAACCAAAGTATAAATAGCCTGGTCGTTTAAGCGGCAGCCCTCGTAACCAAAGGAGTCCGGGTTCGACCCCACACTGGCCATTATATACGCGGGCCCACTCCTAGCACAAGCTTTAGCTAGTGGTGGGGCTAACGGGATACCTATCTCTAGTAATATTTATTTAAAAAAACATAGTAATAAGATCCCGAAGGAAGTTAATATGATTTTACGAGAATATACTATTATATACTTATATTGGACAAGTGACGGACAGCTTGGTTTGATGTAGGTCACCGCTGCAGGTGGTTGCGGGTACGATTCCCGCCTAGGCAACTTTCCTAAGATACATTTTGGTAATTTGTTCTTATCTGGGTATGACTGGGATCGCTCCTAGTGTACCATTTGTTACCCACCTATAATACAAGCGCTGCTTGTGTATACAATTGTGTTCAGCTAGCGATACAAAAAAAACTTTACTGTTAAAAAAAGATACAGGTCTCATCAAATAAAATGAGCAAAGATGGCGGCCTTACCCACCATTTTTTCTAATTATATGTGATGCGTCCGAAACATAGCTATTTTACTTCAGGTAAAATTACAAGTAGCTTAATGTTGTGTAATAAAAGATAAACCAATCAATATTAAAATGTTTACTTATAAAAAAGTTTAAATTATTCTCTAGTCATAATCGTAGCTAAAACGTTACGATTAAGATTATTACCGAAAACATAATACCGTTGGAATATATTCTCCTACCTCAGGTAGATACAAGATTTTACACTCTAGAAATTTAATTGTACAAGCTTTAAAAATATTTCATTTCATAACACACCATGTATTTGCCGGAACATAAGTCGGAAACAAGCACTTCTGTAGACTTTAAAAAAAAAATACATATTTTTTAAATTAAAAGTATGTCTACAACAATCATGCGAGTATGAGTGTACGAAAGACTACACAAGAATGGGCACTCTTTAGTTTTCATAGTCACTTTTTTTATGTTCCACTAAATATAGTACCGAACCATGTATTTTATTATTATTAAAAAAATTCTGACCGTCACAAAATATGATGTTATGTATGACTAGGAATTTAGGATAAAATTATATTTATACAGTTAAAATAATGTATATACAATAATTAGCATACATAAATGCTAGTGGTACAAAAATGTATCACATACAAAACTAAGATAATAATTAATTCGTGTAATGACATGCTAGGTATATAATACGACAATGTATCTGGACGAATTCTATCTATGATCAGTTTCTGACATTGTGTCTATGGTCACATACATAATCCTAGACATATGCCATAGATATACGATACTGTAATACCCACTCTCAGAACAAGACCGTTGCATCTCGCTTACACGACGGTGGCTTGATGAATAAAAATGACAGCAGCAGTCGCACTTTCGATAACGATACGATTACTGCATTACGGTAAATAGGTAGGTCAATGTTTCGAGAACCCACACATAGGGTTGAAGTCTCCACACGGCCATCAGACAATGTCCATTTTATTATTTTCATCTAATATGGTATCTATAGTACTATCAGTGGCGAGAGATGAATACTCGCACAAGGGAAGCCGGACAAAAAATCTTACAAAAACCCTCATACTCAATGTGGTCTAAATCTCCCATTAAAACAAGAAATTAACAGATTTTTGCAAAACACAAAAAAATCTTTTTAAAGCAAGTTTGTACCGAAATTTGAATTTCGAAAGGAGTGCCGACATTAATCTTATTATATGGAGCCATCGCCACTGAGTACAATAAGTACTATACTACAGTACTATCAGTACAGTACAGCCACTTCACAGTTCCGCCAACGCAGCACTATCATCTTTCACACAAGAGAATGTTCTAATTTGAATGTACACCCTAGAGGCCGTGTCCCACAGCACTCACAGGTACCTGTGCTAAGTGGGCGACGTCGAATAGAACCTTTTCATAGTCGCGTCTATGTCTACGATAGCGTTGCGGACGTCGTGGGTGGCTGCGCCTATCGTCTCGAACGTGGACGCTAGCCTGTCGATCGCTCGCGCCTGGAACATAATGTACTAATCAATATTTTCTCACATATGCCAAAATAGCACTTATGTACAGACGAAAGTTACGACCGGTTCGGAATGCTGGTTGCACTGAACTGCATCCTGGGACTGGATAACCGTATATGATACTCAGAAATATCCCAATGGGGACATTAGTCTGACTACCCAATTAACCAAGACAATTAACTTTATCCCGGGACTCGCTGAGAGTCAAACCTCGGAGTCACCATTGGACGCCAATGTAGATCCTGGCTCACAGGAGTAGCAGTAGTGGGAGCGTGGGGCGGGCCCCTTTTTGACTACCCAATAAAGCACTCAACACATCTGCTCATAGTCTAGCCGATTGATCACACGGTGACACAGACAAAAAATTGTGGTACAAATCTCACCTGTATTAGAGATGCCTCCGCTAGCCTTTCCATGGCCTGTGCATTCGCTTGCGACGCATGCGCCAGCTGCGACATCGCTGATGCCTGGTCGCTCATCACTTTAACCTACAAAACAAGATACATTGGTAGTAGTTCCCGTATTCATGTATAACACGTCAAAGCATTGGAGGGGCTAATAGTAGCAACTACACAACACACATCACAGTCCTCTGCCACTAGCATCCACCGGCTACGCATGTGACATCAGTGGCAACTATTAAATGTTTATCATACCTTGCTAACCTATATGCCGTTATAATATATACATTTTCACGCAAAACAATCCATATTACAGCAATTTCTAAGTTTATATATTATTATTGATTTACACACCATTTTCTCCATAATAGTGGCCTGCCTCTCATCTACATCAACTGCAGGCTCCTCAAATGCGATGAGTTCTGGCTCTTCATAATTGACTAGTTCAGTGTCGTGATTCTGATCCATGCTGTCATCATTATAGAAACTCTCATCAATGAAATTTGATTCTTGCTTCACACCACGAGGTTCTGAAAGGGAACAAGATTGACATGAACATACTATTACATAGGTAATAACAGAGAAAATAAAGCCCTAGAGCAAATGATATAAACCTGTTCACGAGATTTTTTATTTGGGGATGCTTTACTGTTAACGGACACCAAGTTAACAAATTATATTTACGTGAATACTACACATTGATTTTATCTACTACCTCAGTCCTCCTGTGACCATGGTTGCTGTAAAGCAGCCGAAATGTCGGGAACGTAATTACCTAAAATAAACGCAATAAAATCCGAAAAAAATGTTTTATTTCAACCAAGGTAACTTTTTTATTTTATTTACTTGAGAAAGGTACTAGATACCTTAGTGTTAATATATTACAACTTATTTAAAATATATCTATGTAATATGTTATTTTTCTATTATAAGGAACCTACTGAACATCTCTTTGTAGAGGGTATTCATTCTTGGATAGTATTAGACAGGTTTTATAAATCCTCCATATCTATAGGAATTTTAAACACAAATATGAAAAACAAAATAATTATACTCACTGCCAGCATCATTTGTCAGAAACAAGTCCCAAATTTTCTTTTCAATATTGGAACACAGACTATTTGGATCGCCTCCACCACCAAGAACTTTGGATCTGACTGTAGATTTCTTATCTGCCCAGTACTGTGAAGAAAGAGACCTTCATGAAGAGCCACCAACTACAGATACTACTAATACAGGATTTACAAATGATGAACAGTAATCTATCAGTACAATATCCATTACTTTTTTAATAATACAGGCTGCCATGATTAGTGCTTCAGTCGAGGGAATTGGCATACTTATCCAGTGGACCCAGTCCATCTAGTGGATCTTCTGTATCTGGAATATAGACAGCTAACCTTAAGTAGATACTCACTTTGATCCAAGACTTCATAGGCCTGGTAGGGCCAGTAATATTATTAACAATACTAGTAAGCTTAAACCAAAGTTTCTTGCTTTGTTCCCGCCCCTCTAGCCCCCTTAGCTGTCCCAGGGCTAATGTTGGATGTTTTTCCATGAAGTCTACAATGGCAGTCACTTGCTCGAGACTCGGACGAGACTGTAAAATAAATTAATGTAGTATAAGTAGGTAATTACATTTTATATGAATTATATTTGAGTAGTGAAAGCACAACAACTCAGTACATTATTTTCTTGTATTATGATATGATATTCTATATCAAATATGTATAAGTTTATTGTAATAATAAGTACATAGGTACATAGGCTTAACTTACAATAAAAAATATGTGCGGTGAAGGAAACTTCTCAATTCTCATTTCTCGGTCGAGCCGATAACAAAGAGAAGTGAGTGACAAGGTAATGAAATAACAACCAAAACACGGAGTTACGCCAATATCGAGTTTCCGTGTTTAGAGATGGATATTTCTAGGAAATAATGCAGCGTACTTACAGCGATAACCCGGTCCGTCATAGTGGTAAATAAACATATGCAGTAGGTACCTAGCAAAACACAGTAAATAGAATTCAAGTGAGTACAGACTAATTGATTCGCTAGCCGACTTCCATTTCGAATCCAATTCACCTATAGCCTAGCTTGACCAAATCCTTCAGAAAACGTCGAATGTCGATATCAAAATGACAAGACAACCATTGGTTGGGGTGCCAAAGAGAATATAAACACTAACTTCACTAGGGATGCGTGTATAATAAAATCACTGTATTCACTATATTTGCAGTATCGTAATGACACGGTGATCAGTTAAGATGGAACTATATTCCACAGTCTCTTGCTTGAGTGTGACTCACGTTTCGATGTACAAACGTGCACATTTGGAGTCACAACATCACTTACGAGATTACGTAGATAGAGTACACGGAAAACGGATTCAAATCGAATTCAAAGTGTTGTGCCCTCACAACTATGGTTTTGTGCCTTACCTAAGGATAACAGAATCGTTATATTCCCATATCACAAGTGTAATACTTGCAATATTATTGATAGTTTAAACTACCTACGCTTAATTACGAACATTAACATTACATACATCATTAACAAACATTTGTTATTACTCAGGTCTCAGATATACATTTTCATTAATAAAAACCAACAGCGTGCAATACTTTTGTATGTCGTGTTAGGAAAGTCTACTTTATGTATTAGTTTTTTCAGTAATTTACTGTTCTGTCGTGGTTAATTCCTCGAAATTATTAACTTTTTGCCTTTCTGTCAATATAAACATAATTTAAAAAATTGGAAGAGAAATATAAATTACATCTGGCAGCCCTATACTAGCTTGTCAAATTAAAATAGTCATAGAAAATGGATCGAAGTGAGCTTAATTTTGTGTAAGATGTTTAACAGATTAAATGTATTGGGAATACTTTTTTATTGTATATAATAATTAGTTTTATGTTTTAGGAAAGTAATAGAATAACCATGTACCTTAGTTTATTCATAAATCAATAAACTGTTGTTTATCGAATACCAAGAAATGTTTACTATAAGAAACAAACAATAATTCTAAGAAGAGCCCAATTAATGCTACAGTCATGGCAAATTCAGTAAATATATCAATAGAAGCTCCTATTGAGAATCAAATCCAAGAAATAACCTACGATGGACAGGAGATATATCAAGCGTAAGTATTGACCTTAGAACTTGTATGAAACACTCATTGACACTGGGATTTTGCATTATCGTACCACTGTGACATAGATCTAGGACGTCCTTTTTATATGTTAGTGGATTTTTCACATAATTGTCATTTTTTTCATATCTATGTTCTTATACCACCTTATCTAGTCATACATTCAGTCAATGATGGTTATATTTAATGTGATTTATGACTTTTCTCCAGTCCGCTGTCCATGTCAGAAAACCTGGCCCGTTTGGCACAGAAGATAGATTTCTCAAAAACTGAGGATGAGTTCTGCAATATCAAGAAGGAGGGTGAGAGTAGTTCCGACTCCAAGTCAGAGGATGAGAAAGAGCCTGGGTACCAGTCCAGCTTGTGGCCGTGGGACTCTGTGCGTAATAAACTTAGGAATGCACTAACTGAAGTGTGTGTACTGGCAGATGTGTTGAGCATTGCAAAAGAAAAGAGATATATGGTGAGTGGTAGCTCTAATTTAGGCAATACCTACACCCATTCATAGATATTATAGATACATAACCATAGATATTAAATCATAGAGGAATTGTTTTTTTTTATTTTGACTGAACTTTTCCAATCGAATATTTATTAAAAATTATGTTATTATGGATTTGCTTCTATCTTCTGCATCCAAATTCATCTTCCAAATTTATGACCATATTTTATGACTAGGATGAATAGGGGCCATACAATGTGCTGTGTATTGGCTTGAAAAAAGCTGGTGCCCTTCACATTATTTGAGTACTGTAATAATAAATGCTTGTTCAGCTCCTGACTACAGCACCCTATGATGTGTCTCAAGTATCCATGTCTTGTCACAGTAGTCTCATAACTTACTCACCTGCCATGTCATCTACAGAAACATGCCCTTTCCATTTCTTTCACCTTGCCGTTTACTCTATCATACAAGCAATTTAGAGGTGTACAGTCTGGTGATATTATTATTATATATATTTGCAGGTCTTAGATCCAGTACAACCTGAACAAGTGGAGAGTCGGCCCATGGTGCAAGTGTACGGCAGGAAGAAAGCCCTCGCCGCTGCAGCCGCGGTTCTACTCGCCGGAGTGGAGCGTCTCCGGGCCAGCGAGTCTATGCGCATGACGCGCATGCCCGATTTCCACATAGACCTACTGAGGTTACGACAGAACTGGAGGCTGAAGAAAGTCTCCAATACAATCGTTGGGGATCTGAGCTATAGGACTGCTGGGTCCAAGTTCAGTCAGACTGGAGTTTTTGAGGTGTGTGAATTTGTGGAAAAAAAGGAGACACAATAAAGTCAAAGTCAAATCATTTATTTCGTATAGGCCTACGGGGGCACTTACAAATTGTCATTACATTTTTTCCTTAATACTACAACCGGATCGGAACGCGACCTCAACTGAGAAGATCCGGCAAGAAACTCAGCGGGCTTGTCTTTTTTTTTATCCATTATATTTACAAAAAAAATAATAATTAAAAGTAAGCTCCAGTGTGTTGCCATGCGAGGCGCACACACGCTACACTTTAACATTATAAATATTGATATTAGAGCGATCAGTCCCAGGCTGCTTTATCATCCAAATAATCCAAGATTCTGTAATAACCCTTACAACATAAATTACTTTTAACAGTTCTTTTAAACTTACTAATGGGCAAATCTCTGATTCCTTTGGGAAGTTTATTATAGAAGCGTATACATTGCCCCATAAAAGAATTATTTATTCTGTGGAGACGAGTGACATGCACGGATAGTTTGTCCTTATTACGAGTGTTAATAACATGAACATCACTCCTTTTTTCAAATATTAATTTCCAGTAGTTTGACTAAGGTCAAAAGTAAGGATAAGCTTACAATAATAATATAATAATTCCAACATAAGTGTTGCACAAAGTTTTTCCTCTACCTACTCTTTGTTCTGATAGCTAAATGAAATATACTCCCACTTACAGGAGTAACCTGTGAGTGGGAGTCAATTTCATTCTGCTATCTTCTGGGCTTGCCCACGCTATCATCTAGCACTTTTGAACAGCATTCTCTAGACATGATAGTCAAGACTCATCAAGATAGTCTCTGGTCTAGTCTTCTGATATATTAAATGTGATTATATGTACTTAGGATCACGCAAAAATGGATGAATAGATTTCTATTAAAATACTTACAAACATAATTTATACTCTTGGATCTTTATACTGACTATGCGGTAGAAGCAGCGAGCTACAGAATGCTAGTACTAAATATCTGTAATGTCTGTTAGGTAACCAAAGCTCCAGAGGAACAGATAGCTCAAGCGATAAACGCGGCGGGTCCTGTGCCGTCCGCGCTGAGGGTCACTGTGCCGCCAGAGTTACAAGGCGTGGCATTTATCTCCGTGCTCTGTCAAAAAGGTACATCACTCCCCCTATATTACTGTCATCAGGAGTAACAGCTGTGGGAGCGGGAGGGCCAGGTCCCGCAAAGAAAACACTCAAAATAATCTCAGAATTCAGATTTTCGATCACGAAGAGACAAGTCCAGTATTTATGTAGGGAACCAAAAAAAATAATTTGGTACTGGATCACTGCATCGCGTGACCTTAAATATCTTATGATAACCACAATACGAACGTTGCTCAATTTGGGACCTTACAAGTTTAGCAGTATGTGTAAAAATTTGATTATTAATAAAATCTCTATACCAACATAACATCCGAAAGCACCATGTTTCTCACACATTATTTACTGAGTATTTACTTAGATTTGGTTGGTATATTTGTCTGTTAAAAATGTAATTTAATGAAAAGGAAAAAATAAAGTGCTCTGGTCGTGAGACGGCAAGGGGGGGCAAATGCACCTATGTGGTGTTTCCACTTCAATCCAAAAAGCTCGCAAGCACTCCATCCATGTCCCCCTGTCAGTTACCACCCGGCTGAATGCACAATGCTATGCACAGAGCAAGAGGACGTGGTGACGGCGACGCTGAGCTCGGCGGCCATCAGCTGCCCCGGCGCGCTGGCCGGCGACGGCGCGGAGCTGCACTGGCAGCAGAAGCTGGAGGCCGCACAGAACGTGCTGTTCTGCAAGGAGCTGTTCGCGCGCCTGGCGGCCGAGGCCGTGCAGCTGGACGCTTCAATACCGCACATGGTGGTCGGCAACCAGATCATGGCTACGGTGACTTTTTTTTATATTTTTTTTGTTATTCATGTAGGCTATGAAATACACTTATGAGTAGGCGGAATCTGATGAACGAGGGAATCTATCACTGTATCACTGTTCCGAAAAGATGGTCCACTCAATGTTTACTTAAAAGAAAACGTTGATAAGATTGGGATGTTATAAAAGAACATAGTGAATTTGGAGAATTAATTGCTTTTGTGTAATGCCTTTCAAGCTAGGATGATAAGTAAAACTAAACAAACTAAGAATGTTACTGCAAACAATTTCAATAATAAATTATACTAGCTGCGCCCGGCGGTGTTACCCGCGATAAAAAGTATGAAAAATTAAAACATCTATCCCACGGGAACCATACATTTTACCGGGATAAAAAGTAGGCTATGTGCTATTCCAGACTATAATCTATCTCTGTGCCAAATTTCATCCAGATCCGTTCAGCCGTTCGGGCGTGAACGAGTAACAAACATCGATCCATCCATCCATCCATCCATCCATCCAAACTTTCACATTTATAATAATATAAATTATATTAGTACTAAAATCCTTTGATCATAACCGCAAATAAATCTTAATGTTTTATGTTATATTTTTAATTCAATCAATATTTAAGTTCTATTACATTACAATTATAAAGAATAGAGAGGACACAATATTTTTACTAACACAATCGAATGACAATGGTATCGTAATATTCATTTCAGGAATTCGAAGCGACTATAATGATTCACGGTTCCTACCAAAAACTTCAATTAAACTCGACAGAGGATTTTGTAAAATGCCATGTGACCACAATATTTCGATTTTGTTTTAGGTTCTGCCTGGCATCCAGTTGTTAATCGGACTCTGCCACAACAACGGTCAGACCAACACCAGCGCCAGTCCAGAAGGCGTCAAGGTAAATGTAAGCAATTTAAACATTTATTATAAACCAAATATTTTATATATTGATTTATTATATTTATGCGAATACTACCTACACATAGAAATAAAACTATTTTTAAGGATTTATCGCGTTTATTTTTAAGTCGGGAACGTAAAAATGAAATATAAACGCGATCATTATCCTTAAAAATAGTTTTAGTTAGTTGTTAGAAATATTTTATATCACAAAATGTAGCATAAGTGTCTATGGTTTCGGCAGAGGGAAGCGCTTTCGATGCCACTTCCAGCCTTATTCGTCTTAGATTTACAAGCGCTTTAAGGCTCAAGGTTCAACAAGCTCTACTGCAGTTTTCCGAGCTGTTCCAGTGTCGTTTTCTCCTTTTTTTTAAGTTGGCAATTGGCTACAAAATAGTGGCTTTTTTGCCAGTGTCGAGTAAAATATTTATAAGTACCTCTGATAATAATAAAGTTGATGACGATGATGATGATAACATTAATCCTATCAGCAAAGCAGTGGTTGCTTTACTGACCATTTACTGGACATTTTGAGAGAACTTGAAAAGTCAAGTTATATTATTTTAGTGTCCTTTACTCGTGCACGTTTATGAACACACACTGGTTAATAATACGCAGTGTTTATCAAATAAACATATTATTTGGGAGATAAACAAGATTGACGTGTTCATTTGGTTCATTTTGTTTGGAAAATAGAACAAGATTACCGTGTTCACTTCGTTCAGTTTGTTTGGAAAATAAAACAAGACTGACGTGTTCACTTGGTTCATGTTGTTTGAAAAATAAAACAAGATTGACGTGTTCACTTGGTTCATGTTGTTTGAAAAATAAAACAAGATTGACGTGTTCACTTGGTTCAGTTTGTTTGAAAAATAAAACAAGACTGACGTGTTCACTTGGTTCATGTTGTTGTGTCAGACGGAGAGCGCGTCGGGCAAGTCGGACCACGACCACGTGCTGGAGCACTCGCTGCACCAGCTGCTGCGCGCCGTGCACCACGCCAACACGCACCACCCCTTCCCGCACCCCGCCACCGGCCCGCTCGGGCCCTCCAAGCGCCGCTGTCTCGCTGGTAACCGCTCAACTAGGCGCTCGTCTCGCTCACACCCGGTTACGGGATCTCGGGGAGGGATAATCCCATCTCACTAATATTATAAATGTGAAAGTTAGGATGGATGGATGTTTGTTACTCAATCACGTCAGAACGGCTGAACGGAAATATACGAAATTTGGCACAGAGATAGATTATGGTCTGGAATAGCACATAGACTACTTTATATAGGTGTGTTTATTCAGGTACCGCGGGAGGAGCCGCTGGAAAAAGCTTGTCTTTCATAAAAATGGTTGTAAATAAATAATGATGAAACATTTGTATGTTATTGATGTAGTATATACACTTTAGTAATGCTCTCTTAAAATGGAGGGGGGGGGGGCATTTCGCCCAATGATCTCCCTTGTCGGCCCCCTGTATCCGCGCGTGGTCACGATTTTCCCTCTAGATATATCACGGACAGAAAGGTTTGGCCGATATTTTATCCGGCCATGACACTAATGGAAATGTCTGTCATCTATACATCTATACATATAAATAAAATTGGAGTGTCTGTTTGTAATATTAAAATAACCGCTTTTTACTAAGTGCATTTGGATGTATACACGTTACCCATACCGAAACAACATTTTTTACAATTTTTGTCTGTCTGTCTGTCTGTCCGTCTGTCTGTCTGTCCGTCTGTCTGTCTGTCTGTCTGTCTGTCTGTTTGTTCCGGGTAATCTCTGAAATGGCTGGACCGATTTTGACGGGAATTTGACTGGCAGATAGCTGATGTAACAAGGAGTAACTTAGGCTACTTTTATTTTAGAAAAAAAAATAGGATCTCTCGAAAAAAAATTAAAACCAATGTTGCAGCGCTGCGCCTGCTTAAAGTTTGATAGCAACAATCTGCAATGCGTCCCGCGGGATCAGAACGCGAGCAGGCTGTTGCCAACGGTTGAGACGTTGTTAAATACCACGCGGACGAAGTCGCGGGCAACAGCTAGTAAGAAATAAATTTCGTATTCGCTTAGACTCTCGAGGGAAATATTGTATTCTGGACATAATTCACTTTAGTTTTAAGTTAATAATTGTTCGTACAACAGGTCCCATGGCAGCTGATAGATACGAGTTACTAGACATGAGCAAGGAGCAATCCTTGCTGGAGCAAATTATACAGCAAGCGCAGCACTTCTTTATGCGCCGGCGCAGTGAATACGTCCTAGACACGATTGCTAAGGAGGTACGTAAATGGGGATAAGATAAGACGCTATGACGACCTATCTAAATATGCAAATATAAATTTGAGCAACATCTAGGGATAACATAACATATTATTTACTTACTCGCATTTGACTGCGCAAACATCAATTATACTTCGCAGCTCGACGGACCAATGGTCATAGCGTGATAATGTGTGCCCTATTTTTTTAATACAACCATAGAGACTATGCAATGTATTTTAATTCAATGCCTGTTAACATTTAGTATTAATGATGTTATAGGACATTAGTAGTGCCTAAGTTGAACTTCTACTTATCTAGTGAATTGTATCATTTTGAAAACATAAGCTTTTGGGTTATAATTCTATTTAAGCAACTATATTCCATGTCATTATTAATGCATACTTGATTGTAACCTGTTTTGTATTCAATAAATAAATAAATAGTTGAAACTCCATTGAAAATGTTACATTCGATCTTTATTGATTCTTTTATAAGCATCGTTCAAACAAGAATTCTTAAAATATTTGGTTTAAATTCAGTGATGTCTAAGCAGTCTACTGCACATTTTTTTTCAATATCTTCAATGCACAAATTGTACCGTTACAGATTTATAATAGTTATATTTTGACTTGTTTCAGGTGAAAGATCCGTTAATCGTATCACATTGGAATGCGTTGAACAGTCCCACACAATCTTGCGTGAAAATAAATATTATGGCGTATGGGTATGTGATCCACAATAATGAGTTTATTTATAGTACAGCGCAAAGTACAAATTGATAGTATAGTAGTGTATATAAACACAAAAAATTGATAGTATAGTAGTTTTTCTAGAAGTCTATATATCTCTCTATATTGTTCTATTTTTAGGTATGACGCAGTATGTCGAACGTCATTGGTGGTGCATGTTGGCGAGAAGACCCTCAAGTGTATTTGCCGCGATGGCAAAGTGAGACACTTGTCGTATGAGCTGCAGGAGCTTAGGGATCTCATATACTGTCAGGTATATAATCAATATCATTGGCCGTACATATTACGCCATATTATGTATATTGGAATATCTTAATGAATCATTTTCAATTATGAATATAATTTGCTGTACGGTGAAGACAAACATTGTATGGAAACGAGCAGGTTTTTCGAAAGCTGTGCGAAGTTTTCAAGCCCACATTTAGCCAGGGTGGTGGGTAATGGCCCAAGCCGCGTCAGGCAGTCTGCCAGGGAATAATGACAATAACCTCGCCCCTATTACCATGGGACCAATATTACCGTCGAGTCTGTGAAATGCAGATGCAATTCTGCCTACGCTTTCGTGTATCGTGTGGTGTGGTGGCGCATATACAAAATTGATAAGATATCGGCGTTTCAGATATACCAACATCAAATGACCGCCGTGCAAGCGGTGGGCCGGTGCATGGGATGGCAGCTGCTGGCTAGCAGTTCCCACCTGGGCTCAGGACCTGTGGAGCCGCTCGGGAATGCCTCGTCGTGTCTCCTCGCATCGCCCAACGGTAAGCGTCACCAAACTGACCCCGAGCCAGCGATGCACTGGCGCCGCCAGTGACACCGATACGACTGAGCCCATTGTTCTTTCTTATATTATGTGGTGTGCCAATACCCTTTCTATAACTACCATTTCTTTTTCAGGTGACAGGATGATAGCAATAAGATGTGAACCATCTGTGGGAATTCAAGTTTTCATTGCTCAATCCCCAAGAAAGGACTTCTTTGCCAGTGAACTTGTACAAGACAAGAAATGGGAGCATCTTGGTGGTGCTTTCAAAGAGATAAAGCTGGACAAGATGGAAGGCAAAAACTTTTTGAACAAAATGGAGCTTCTCATGGCGTGTCTAAGCAGCCCCTCATAATTGTAAATAACTATAAGGATAATATTGGTGATGAATAAATAAAAGATTCGAACTGAATTATAATCATATATTTTTTTTTGTCATATTATATATAGGGAAACTTAGCATTAGGGTGCTTAGGCAGAATGTTAAGTAATCACTGAAGGATTGTTCTTGCATTAAATTCTCGTCCAAACAATATCCGAGATCAGAAATTCCAAGGAACTGAAACAAAAACTATGATTACGACATAGTTCACAATGCAGGTAGTGACATTAATCTGTTGCACTTGGGATAAGGATAATGCAAAAAAGGCAGATATAATATTCCGCCACTGTGCATAGAGATTTACGTATTTTATAAGTATTCCTGTACAACATGGATGTCATTAACCCCATGGTATGGTCACTCCTAATGCATTATGCAAAAAACAAACTAAGTTCAAATTATTCCATAATGTAAACCTAAACTTGAGTTTTACAACAAGTAATTTATGTAAAAAATATTCTACATTTTTGATACTAGATGTTACAAACATGTTTATTCAACAAAATCCTTAAGGAATACCTGGTTTAGAATGAAACATTAAATGCAATTAATAAATATGATTACAATTCACATACTCCTAAAAATACCATACAGTTGTCCATGATCCAATCTGAATAATAGTTCTCGAACAGTTGTTTTTACAAAATAAGAACAATCCTGTCAAACATACACAAATCGGAACACACTAGAGAAAAATTAAACTAATGTAATTCACAGTTTAATTACCGCACTACAACATTGCTAGTAGTCACAATTCAGAACATAATATAGAAAAAAGATAAGATAAAAAAGAAAAAGTGTTACCTCAGGTTCCTCGAGACATCAATAGAACTCCTCCTAGTATTAAACCCTCAGTTTTAACCAGACATTGAATTTAACACTTGGAAGGCTTCAGATTACGATAACACTAACACCTAACGTTATTTTAAAAACTAAATTAATATCGAGACAGAGGTGACCTAGATCTGAAACTGCCACCGCCAGAGCCGTACTCTTCGCGTTGGTTGTTACGGTTGTAGGGGCGGCCACCGCCGCCACCTCCGTACGAGTTGAAAGATCTGTTCCCGCCGCCGCCGCCAGAAGGGCCGCCGAACGGACGACCCCTGAAGCTCCCGCCGCGACCGCCTCGGAAGCCACCGCCGCCGCCGCCACCGCCACCGCGGCGGGGCCCGTCACGCTTTCTCGAGATCTCAACTTTTAAAGTCGCGCCTAGCATCTCGAAACCGTTCATCGCGCTACAAGCATCTTCGGCCTCCTGCAAGTTCTCAAATTCTATGAATGCAAAACCGGGAGGGTTGAGTGCCACCCAAACGGAATTTAGTTTCCCGTATTTATCGAACTCCCTTTCAAGATCTTCTTTTTTGATGCCTTCGACCAGTCCCCCGACGTAAACGCGCGTGCCGCCATTATTACTCATGATTGTGTGTGGAAATCTAAAAAGAAAGAACTTTATAAGTCGCGCACAATATAACAATCAAGAAATATGATATATTCCTTGTGTGATAATCGTTTTTTGTTTGCAATTGCGTCGTAATTACAGAGAAATAGTACAAAAATATAAATATATAAATACAACGAAGAAAACAAAATGTCGACACTTGGATAATGCCACGCCACGCTAACAATTGCTGTAAAGTACTGTAATATGTATTATTCAAAGTTACTTACGTGTATTGAAGTTACAAAAATATTATGGAATTAATATAAACCTAAAGTTGCTTATACTAAACTAATTTTACCAAATTATTTTAATAAAAATTGAAAGAGACATTAATGGTCGATGAAATTTGGGAGTGAGTGAACGAGACGAAGTAAGAGCAAGCGTGAAATTTTGTCGAAGTTATTGAACGAATGAACTATTGTTGATCAGTGTTGCAAAATAAAAAATATAGTAATACTAGTTCACTAGTACATAGTGAAATTTTCAATTACTTATATTACTCTTTGATTAGATTCAACATTTTATATCAAAATTACAAATTTTAAAAAATAAGTAATATTTCCAAAAATATGTGCAAACAATTCTATATAAAATTATTATTATGAGAAAGCGAATTACTCAATTTTTTTGTTGTGCTGCCAACACATAATAAATATCACAATGCGCTACGCTAAGTCTCAAAAAAAGCGCTAGATTTGCTCATTCCCGAAAATACTATTTTAGGTTTAATACGGCAACGTGCGAATCGGGCTTGTGCAATTGGTAAAAGCATAACATTGTTTTCCCCGACCTGATGATATTACTATAATAGGTTTACACGCAGTTGGTATGGCGTTAGTCTTGATCACCTATACAGTCCAATTTATAGGCAATGATCAAAAGTCGTTTCGCTACATTGTGTAGTTAATCATGCTAATGGAAACCACTTAAACTGAGTTTTATTTACGACAATATATATTTCTAGTTACAAATAAATGGTTACAACACTTCAAATACCTCGCATGTGTTTACACAAAGATGCACCAACCACTTTCTTAGTATTTACAACGTATGTAAAAATGTATGTAAAAGTTTACACATTACAATTATGCGCATTGTAAATTGATTTAAGTTCCTCTAAATCCTACAAAAAATATATTTAGAGTCAAAAAGCCCCAGATCTAGCGCCGAAAGCGCTGTGTTGGTAACACTGGGGCCGGCCGGGAAGAACGAATGAATGAATAAGTACATCTTCCGTTCGATCCTTAGTGTGCATGCATTATACATGTGTGTACGTTTAGCACGCACGCACACACTATTGTATATACTTGTTTGAAAGGTGTAGTGGGGAGGAGGCTTTCGTTCGATGGTTCGGTGGAAAAGAGTGAGTGAGGCTGCTGTTTGGGAGGGCATAGGAGGGGTAGGGAGGAAGGAGGAACACGAACGACGAAACGAAACCGGCCAAACGACTCCGTCCAACGGTCGCGCGGTAACGCGCATTTTCGCTTGTTTTCTTTTTATTAGCCCCACCTTTGTTTCGTTATGAATTGTTTTGATTCACATTGTAGAAGTGAAGTGAAAATTTGTTTATAATATTGTGTATATACAGTCATTTGCCGTGCCCCATCATGACGAGATAAGTGGTTACCTGTGTGATGTTTAGATAGGTGTTGAAATAGGTAGCAGGCAGGTGAGGAGCGTTAAATAAAAGTGAAATGATTATTTTCGTGTTCAGTTAGTGAATAATGGAGTGCTGTAAAGATATGGGTGTTCAGAAGAGACACAGCCAATTCAGCGACACAAAATACAAGTGGAGGACAATATGTTTGTTTATAGTGGTGTTATGTTTTGGTGGGAGTGACGGGCAGGAGGTTGTCGGTGATGCGGACCCTTACCTTCTAAATAAGTCGTTGGGGCTTACTGAGCTGCCGGGTGGCGTACTCGCCGGCGGCCGAACGGTATGGAAGCCCGAGAGCAGCCCGTACTTATTGCGGGATGACCTGCTGATAGAAAGAGATGCAGAACTGGTGGTTGAGCCTGGAGTCGAAGTGAGGTTCGCGCCGATGGTCGGCATCACAGTACGAGGGAAACTAGTCGCTGTAGTAAGTAAATAAGTTTAAAATATAGTTATTTAAAGTTAGACCCACACAGAAAGCTGCGTGGAGACGCTAGCCATAAGTAGTAAGTATTATTAAATACTTTGCAGTAGACAGCAGTAAACTGGCTGTGCCGCTGAACCAGTTGCGCCTGCCAGTGCCTGTAATTATTAAAATTCATAGTTATCCACAAGTGTTATACATATTTTTGTAGTTAAAGTTGCTTAAAACGCACACCAATCCCATATAACTTGCTATTGAGTTGCTATTAAACCTATTTCATAATAGATTCCGATTGGACTCAACTGCTTATTGTAATTAGTTTACATATTAACCTAACAATAAATCAGAATCTGTTGCAGATTGAAAAATCAAGTTAGAATACTTCGCAAGTAAGAACGCTACCAAAATGCTACTTCTCCAAAATTTACCAGATGTAAAACAAGTTTTAAATACATTATTTGGTCTCTTGTTTCTTCCGTATACCGTAATAAAAAATTCTTAAATTGTGGTACAAAAAAATAATAGCTCGATGCCATCAAGCACATTTTATTGATCACAGACCTTTCGATAAACAAACACTTGATAAAAAAGATGATAGTGGCACGTACCTGCCAGGCCTGATAAGGGCTACGCTACATGTCATGCCCATTCAACTGATATTGATTTACTCACCTGTTGGTGCGTCTAGCTAATATTTAATCCAATATTTATCTCATATTGCGAAATAAAGTGCGCTTGAGCACTTGAACTGAATTTTTGTGACATCGATGTGAAGTGATATTTAGTTAGACGACTTAGTTTGTCATTTGGTCATTATATACTATCCTTAATAATGTCTGCCTACCCCTGTAATAAAAACAAGAATCACAGACGTATTATGAATACATTTTCACATTTTATTTGTGTGTGCTCCATTTTATTTACAATCATTCAATAAGAGATAGAAATCGTGCATGTGCTCCTCATTAAAATCTTGAATGAATCATGTATCATATCCTGACTCGGAGCACGTGTTAACGAAGGCAGCTGATCCTATAAAGGGGACCGACATTACCTGACCCGACCCGACCCCGGACGACATCCTTTCGCTAATTCAATCAGCTTGAATAAATCACTCCGCGGTGACTCTCGAGGAATAGTACGTAAGAGAACATAAATTAGATAAGGAAATCGGAGCATTTCTATACTTAGGTACGTGAATTTAATTAAAAATGTATAAAATCTACTTTAAAACTGTGGCTGATAAAAAAGATCAAATAGCAATAATGAAAGAGCCGATCTCTAACCCTAAATAAATAAAGAGAAAATCACATGTGGCAGGGACATTAAAGCAATTAGCTAGCTGCTAGTAACGAACTGAGACCGAGAATGTTTGTAAAGGTCAATAAGCATCCAATTCAATCTGGGGATTTCACTTTAAGTTTCATTTCAGAGATCATCAGAATACCATTAACTTGTACAGTATGGCAGATGAAATAATGCATTTCCAATTTAAATGGTACAGAATGCAAGCTTCCACAGATTGTCTTATTTCATGGCTGAAATGCATCCCACGATAATAAGCGAGCGACAGACAAAGAAATATCGGTGAAATTATAAACTAATGGATAAATTATGTTTAAATCATTACTATATCTGAACCTATTAGATAAAATCTTAGTTAAGTCCCTGTACATTAGTTTCGTCAGATAATTATTGCTAATTATCAGCCATTAACAGTAAGAGCCTAAATGATTTTCTTGCAAAGCTTTGTGAGAAACGGAGCTTTGGAATTGTTTACTCTAGAACCTATCATAAATAGCTATCCTTGTCCTATTTATAGTGATTTACTTTGTTTTTGAGTCTAAAGACTATGTTGTTTCCTTAATACTTTCTCTATTTACAATCGTTTTTTATCTCCATAACCGAATATATTTGAACGCTTATAGCACCTTAAGACTACTATCAAAACCGTGTCAATCATCTATTAACAAGATAAACATTTTAAGGTACTCTAAACACATTTTAAGTCGCTTAACGAATTCAGTTATTTTCATTTCTTATCGCGTTCTCGCTAAGGGCATGTAAAGGTGCAGGCACCTGCCGGCGTCTAATGACCTCTTATCATGACGTTATTCAGCTTAATAATAACAGTTACTAGAAGACACTTAACGGTCGCGGTTGACTGCTAAGCCATTTGTACCAGTACCGTATGGCCAGCAACCTTGAAGGTAATCATAGAACGGCGCCTACAGTGTGTGATTCATCGAAATTTGAAATCAACATAATTATATTGACTAGTCTTTCCTTTTATGTTGCAACATTTGTCTGAAGAGGATTTATTAATTAAAAACTTAAATAACGGATCATCGCGTGGGACAACTACAAACCCTTGCTACTAGTTATCTAGTTGTATTAACAAGTCGTATATGACTCTAATTTTGATTTTAACGTGTACATTGTAATTCCCACACCTAGTCCCAAAATTGCATCGTATTCTCACTCAAACGGAGAATTTTACGGACCTGTCACCTACCTATGTAATTAACTCATTTGGGATCGTTTAACTTAAGTAACACTCAGCCTACCTATACCGTTTGTATAATAATTTCCGTCAGAGTCGGTGACGTACAGTTTGTCCATCTGAACTTGCATGATTCATATTATATGTGGTCTTAATGAATCACAATCACGTAGGAAAAGTTGACTGTTTCCTCTTATCAAGAAATACTATTTGACACATCACTAGGAACTCGACAAGTAATTACGAAAACTATGGCTTACCTACTTAGTTTAATCATCTTTACAGACAATTGAATTAGCATCATTCAAAATATATAGTTTCATGAAGACATTAGCAGAATCGATTACCACTCAACGTTATCGATTTGTTAATAACATTAACGAACATTTTATAATTAATTCTGTTCAAATACAAGAGAGCTAGATACTACTGTCCCTAATCTAGTACAAAATTATCGCATGCTACATAATTTACAAAACTGTCTTATTACGTATCCGTTACTCATAAATTATTGACGACCGTAATAAAGTAAGCAATTGATGGATTTTACGACATCTATTGTCAATAAAATCGTCTTAGTTTCATTCGCATTGATAACCTACGAATACCATAAGGCCTACTATATATTATTGGAGATGTATTAAAATCCATACTCGGTGGACATCTACTTTTAATTAGTACCACCTGTTACTATATTTTTTTTGGATTTGGTGTTTATCTCAATGATCTATTTATGTAGATGATATCATTACATCTTCTCTTTTATTTGTAATTTAGTTTGCTAATACACCGCAAACATGTTTCAGCTGACTATGTCTCAGTGAAAGTCGACAAGTTACTCACAAAACCACGTTCTCTTTCGTAATTTTTATCCTTCAGCAGACATATAATGGCCTAGATGAGTCATCGCGTCATCACTGTTTACTATAACGTGAAGTAAATTACTAATTAAATTTAAGTACATATGTGTATTACTTCCGTTACATATATCATTGTTCATATTCCTTATCGGCTACCGTTCGGGCCCATTGCATTCTTTGATATCAGTGTCAGTTGATATCAATCCATCCTGACTAGTCATTTCTGCTAACTGATATGCTTTTGTTTTATATGACGGTATCCGTTGATTACTGTTTGGTTCCGGTTTCAGCAAACGTAGAACACAGGATAATTTTATATGAAGACTTATCTCTAACCAAAGTATTTCCATTAATGACAGCGGATTTGTTAAATTAGCACTACTTAGCGTTGCAGATCGTCAACTCGGATCGAAAGCATGAGAAAGTCTTCAACAATTTAGCGGCTACACAGGTGAGTGAACACAATTACCATCGTTTGGGAACCGCTACAGTTTCTCTGTCGGGTCATCGATTGTTTGGGTGATATTTCGAGGTCGCATTCAAATAACTGTACCGCATTTTGCAGAGGAACTGGGTCGCGGTTGGGACCGGCATGTTCTGTTACGCAATCAGGCTGCCTCGTCATACTTAATTAGACATAGGGGGATATTACATGATCATGTATCTACATTGATCTCTGGATAGTAGATCAATGTGTAACTAAATGGTGAATCCAACGACTAGCAAGGACATCGCTATTTAACGTTGTTTAAATACTACAAAAACAACGCAATTAATAGCGGCTGTGCTGTGGTATATAAGCTCTATTTTTATAAAAGATCTGGTGAATCAATATAACTTAGCAACTAAATTGTCTGGAACCCGTTCGCTCACTGGAAAACCTTATCCGCTTCGTTACACTTTATACTGTGGCTATCTACTTAAACTAATAGACTTATTATGTACTTTACAATGATGTAAACAATTACAAGTTTAACTTGTAATTAAATAATTATTGACATTTTTATTGGGTGTAAGTTATATTATTTATTAAGGGAGAATTAACTGCATTCAATTATTATAATCATTGCAAGATCCTTAAATTTTGATAAGATGAAGCACTGATCAGTACCTAGACACGTGCTCGAGCGTATCAATATTTAAAGACTGGGAGTGCAGTCTCTGGAAACACCCAGTTAACATAGACCTTGTTGAAAACAGAAACAATTTCCGTGCATTCAAGCGTTTTTGCCATACCTATTGCCTCCCTAATCAAGTATAATCTGTTCAAAGATTAGGTCAAGATAAACCAGTTTAATACCATCAGTGTACTGGACTTCGTTCAGTTGTAGAGTCTTGTTTCAGTGGCAGTCAGCCTAATTTATACCGTTTTTTTATCTCCGATACTGCAGTATTGGGAAGTGGAGTGTTCTTTATACTTCTTCTATTTGTCAATAACTAACACTTCGTTCCTCCCGTGACCATGGTTGCTGTAAAGCAGCCGAAACGTCGGGAATAAAAAAAACATAAAATAAATGCGTTCAAATCTGTGTAATGATTTTTGTTTCAATGTGTAGTATTCGCGTAAATATTAAAAAAAAACAGTACAGTAATTTCGGCGCGCGTCTAAGAATTTACGATATTTAAGAAACAGCAGCAATACTGAAGCGACAAACGCATTATAACTATTCAATATTACAGTGGTTTAATGGTAGAATGTTGCCCCATATAACGAAGGTAGCAAGCGACCTGGAAACCTTAGTCAGTGTGAGTTCAATGTCTCGCGATATCTCTTCGATCTCGTTACGGGGCCTGCTAATAGTACGAGTAGGCTGTTATTCGTCTCGGTTGTTGCTCATCTTCCTGGCACCTATCATTGCAATCGTTGTTGCTGTGACATATTGCTCATTTAACTGCTGTCATGGGGTATGGGGATTGTTAATTTCACTAACGGTATACCGTAGTCAACCTATTTTTTGTGGTTTCCATGGCTTTTTAAATTTAGTCCTACCTTTCTTTACAATACTTTTTAACAATAACTAGTCATAGTTCATTTCCCGCTGATGTCAGTACCTAGGTATTTAAAAACTGTACACTGCGCCACAATCACAGTTGAGGATTCTTTTCGCCGATAAACGTTATCCAAGAAGGTATTCATTGCGATTCGATTTGGTTTATGCAACAAAATCGGCTTAGCACGATTTGAAAGTCCAACCAATAAGAGAATTGGAAATGGCTCGATTTGTTAGAAATTTATTATTGTAATGTTACTCTTTTTTCATAATAATGTCCTAACTTTTGACTGCAGTAAATGTATGTACGCGATGCTTTGTTGAGTGTAATTGCATTTTTAATATTTAGTAAGTAATTTGAGCTTCAAACGGAATATTTCGAAATTGTATAAGTCGGCTCGTACAGTATTGCAGCTTACGCATTTCGATAGCTGCATAATATGACACCACTAGGTAACCTAATGTTACCGAAATGTAAAATATCACTTATATAGGTTTAAAAATATTGGGTACTCATTAACCCGCGCCTCTTTTCTTTAACAACGCCGATATTTGAATTAAGAATTCCAAATTCATAAATAAATAGATATATGTAGTAGCATACGTGTATTTGTGTATGTATGTAGATTAACCAGCTGATTTTGTTACGTCTACTATCAAACGGTTGCGTAAACGCCTCCATTCATACTTAACCTTGGCGCCTGCGTCATGAAATGCTGCACATATTGCAATTACTTGGGTATCGCCAGTGCCGGATTAAGCCAGCTTGGAGTCTGTAATAACAATAACATCTTTCTATTAAATGTGTAGGTAGGGTAAATGGGTAGGTCATATACTATACCTGTCTTACTTGATACATATTATTGCGTACAAACGCGAGCCCCCCCAAGGCGTGGGGCCCTTAGCATTTGCTAACTAGCTACATGGCAAATCCGGGACTGGGTACAACTTTGATGTAATTAAAACCGTTCTTATAACGGATTCGGATCGATTATTCAATTGAAAAGTGGTACTTAACACTAGTAACATAACAATATAGGTAGGCCAGTAACATATTGGAATAGTTATTTTTTCTAAAGAAGCAGTCATCATAATTATGGAATGTTCATAGATTACATTTAATGGACAAATTATACTGTTTAATAGATTAGCAATTGACATAGCAGTAGTTGCAGACCACACGACCTCACAGAAAATCAGTAGATTCAAAATAATGGTAGGTTATCTACCTATATTCGTGACCCAAATAAATAAGTACTTATTTTTAATTCAAAAGGGGAGTTAAGAAATCCTCAATAGCTAATGGCTTGGGATTTGAATAAGCGATGCCATAGGTACTTTGTATAACACCCCAGAGATAAACATCCAGGACAAAGGCTATTGTGAAACTTGAAGGCACAATAACATTGTCTGAGATGTTTTAAAGCGCTTGTGACAAACGATGGTGGAATGTTATATATATCACATTTTATATAACATACTTGAGTATTATCGGGAACACACCTTCCGGAACGAAATAATATTTTTCTATCTCTGACTCGGTTTGATAAGCAGCGATCGATTAGCAATCTGGACTACACATTTAATCACCAATAGTAATAAAGTATTTTATGTATGGAATAGAAGTATAGGTAGCAGGTATAACCAAGGTAAAAAAATATTTTATTGATGCTTCATATAATATTTATGCGCATATTTATTTTGTGCTGTGCTTTGTTTTGGTAATAGACTTGGAAATCCTTAAATAATCAAATGTCGGAGGAATGTATTAAGTTGGAATAAGTACTTATAGCGAAGGAATTAATCTAATGCAAGTTAAGAACCTAATTAGGTAACTTCAGAATACAAAACAGTTGTTTTACCATTGTTCTACATCGTAAACACAGGTATCACTTTTCATTAAAAGTTTTATATTTTAAATTTAGCTTTTTAATTGTTCCCTGCATTGATCACGGTGACCTGTTATAAAGTAACAAAAGCTGGAGAAGTCACGCCGCGCCGCGCCGCCCGTTAACATTTTGGCACGGGAGATAGCATCGTCCCGCTCTGTTTGACGTGAAAAGCGTGACAAACGCACGCCAACTGCTCTGTGGAAAAATAGTCGCGATTAGTAATGACAGTTCTCTTTATATGATTTTCTAGATTGAGGTGATCTAGACTATCGTTAGCTAGATCGAGACGAGGGATGATAACGGCCGCCATTGGTAATTAGAGCTAATGAGCTAGGTGCAGAAAATTCGTCGGTGGTGTGGTTTCAGACTAAAATAGAAGATTTAGTTTAAGTAGATCTACTTGAAGTAACACAGGTCACACGCATAAAGCTAGAAAAAAATCTGTCTACTAGTCTGTCTAGTCTGTCTACTAGTCTACTATTAGACAGTCTTCCACAAAATGCGTGCCTAGATGCGCCCACTGTACGACTAGGCTGGACTTTTTAATGTCACAAAGTAGTCACAAATATAAAAGGCGCATTTTGTTCTCACATGAAATTTTTTAAATTTAATAACATTATTATTTAAGTAGAAACTTAAATTATACTCCAATTCAGGTTTAAATTAATTCCAATTGAAAATAGTACACAAGGTAATTGTATGTCTCGTAGTAAATCGTGTCAGATTACGTGGTGGGTGAACAACCTAGAAATGTTTGCAGCGGCACGAAGCTGTGCCATGTCAGCATCGTGACTTCGTGATCTACTGCACAAAGGGCTTTTTATGGCAACTCAGCTGGATGCACGCAGGGGTTCTGTACGTTTTCGTAACTTGGTTGCGTTTAGTGCAGTCAGACGAAGTTACGAAAGAGACAAAACTCTGACAAACCCAAATTAATATTATTATGTACCTGTCTTGGTCATGTCTTACGCCCTGTGCCTTGTTCACTAACTGCTATGTTGTCGGCGTCATTAATACATCGATGATCGTATGATTGAATAGAACAATTGTAATTTTTTATTGTTTGACGTGTAAGGTGAAGTGAGTATTTTATTTGATAAATGTTTTCTTCATAGGTACTACTAGTGACGAGGGAAGTCAAGAGATAACCATAGTGAATGAATAGAGAGGCGACATTATAAATAGTGAGGTGTCAGGGAGAAGTCCTTGTCCCAGCTTAAATTTAAGCTTCTTGCTTTCAACATATTTTATAGAATTGTTTGTAGGTAGGTACCTACCTAAGGCCTCATTCTTTCTAACGAAAAACGGTGCAACAACGCAATATTATTTCCTGGAAATTGTGATATTAGTTCATTGTTCGTACAGATAGAGTTGCAAATTTAAATGTTGTAAAACATTGCACATATTTTATTATATCGTATTGCGTTTGCGGAACAATGAACTTTAAGTGTTACCACCATTTGGAGGTGGTAGGTATAAAAATTGACTAGGAGATCATAGATTGGTATGACTACTACCTAACAATTATGTTATAAGTACTGAAACTAGCATATGGAGTTTATAATTTCAAACCTGACAGACATAAAAAATTAGACAAGTCTCCAAATGAAATATCAACAACTTTAAGTATTTAAAGGACTAAATAAGAATAATGTTAATGCGAACTTCATTTCAAAGTATTTTTGTTAGTTCTGTAGCAATTATAATTTTATAATACATACTTTAATATCCATACTTTCAAAGTGGTTAGGCACTTACCTGTTAATATTAGACAAGCATGCCATGGGAATCTCGCCAGACGTAAATAGAACTTGGAAAAAATTCTTAGGTCCAATCACGGGACGTGGGTTGCAGGGAAATCGGCGGAAGCACGGACCGTTGGTCCACGACTTTGTTTAGCCATTTCTCCGACAATTTATAAAATAGATTAGTTGGCATTTGGCGGATTACCTCTACTGTACATGCGAATTAAAAAATATATGATAAAATACTTAATACAAATCATGTCTGGGTGTTGGTGCATGTTGGGCAGCTTAGGAAATACATTTTCACTTTTGAATCTTCAGTGCACGTTTTTACCAGGAGCGCTGCAGTTAACGTTTGGTAAGATTCAAACGAAAAATGCACGCTGCCAATAAATAATACTAGATCGTGTCCACTAACTTCATGTTGTTGTTTAGCGAAATCTATTAATTTAAAGTACCGGACTGTTTAATAATTATACACCTTCTTACATATTATGTCCCTGCTTTGTAAAGTTCAATCTTCAGCTGAGGTAGGTAAATGATACGTTACTTATTCTTTATGGAATGCATTCCCGGGCACAGCCTCAATCATTAGTCAACATTTGGAAAACCCCGCCAGTTGTATTCTGATGCACGGAGATAGGAAGACGTCTTTACAAAACGTAGTAGTAGTAAAAGATATAACCATTTTGGATATGTGTTCTACTCAGTGTTTGTAACCGTCGTTTGTGGTCTTCCCCTTGTCTTTGTTCTCGCTCACCTCATTTCAGATTCTACGCGACGCGTGTTGCTCGAACGCAGGAAGTCGTCACCATAAGCTAAGGATTCTGCCGTGAATGTCCAATAACAAAGCCAATGCTATGCAGCTGTATTAAAATGAGATATGAAAAGTCAATCGCTATGGAAACTGTTAATGAGTCATGAAACTTTATGGGCTAGCAGGCCCGGCGAACTTCGTGTCGCCTTAGATTTATTGTTATTTTTTAGTGGTTTTTCCATGTTTTAATAGTTATTCTGCTATTAGGGGCGGAGACAAATAAAAAAAAAATGGTTAAAAAAATCGGCCCACCCGTTCTTGACTTATAAATCACCTGTACGTAGGTATAATATTACAAAAAAAAAGTATAATTTTGATTATGGAAGTTATGTTGCATTGCTCTTGTTTACGCATAAAACGATTACAAAAAAAATATAGATTTGATTCTTATTTGAGATCGAAATGTCTGGCGAGATATCGAGTACTACTACTGATGGAATGGAATAAGAAGTCTGACGATGTTATTGTGTCGTCTTCTCTATTAATGTTTCGACTTTGACCTTGATAAGAAATTGCTTAGCAGTGAATCGAAATTGTTAGTTGAACACAAGCTTTTGGATGAGTGACCAAAATAGAAGTGATTATCCACCTACCTACTATAGATGTTTAATTATTTTGTTTGTGATTGCGTCAACAGTGATCTAATCGCATTTGCTAAAAAGAAGCTTTCCTAAAATGAAAAAAAAAAATTACATCTCTATTCATTAATCGTATTCTTTGAATTTTCCTGTTCCTTATTTAAATTGTTTTTTTTATTTTACAAAAGTAGACGGACACCAAAAAAATCCTTGTGTGTTCTATGGATACAATCCTCGTTTGCCAATAACGCCTTTCCATTTGCCTTTGGTAACCTAATAAAAAGAAGCATTTCTTTAAATTGTCTATACCAACAAAAAAAAATATATTAAAACGAAAGTATACCGTCTTCTTTTATCATATTTTATAGATGACTCACAATTTTAACCGGTGTCCTTGCATCGTCCTTAATCGTAACCGGTTGACGACTAATGTAGGACTTTTTATGTCTCTGCCGTTGATAGCAAGCCACGCGTAACGTTTTAACGGCTGTCCACCGACCTGCCTTAAAATATGCAGGATGACGTGTACGGAATCATGAAATTAGACTATTGTGTTGCGTGTGCCGTGTCTAGGAATGCGAGAAGGTACTAATGCTTAAACGAATAAATAAGGGCCGTTTATTTCAGAAATACGTCATGATAATTTTGTTGGAAGCTATGTCTCGGACGTTCCCTTGAACTCTATAAACCTGCTTTGTAAAAAAAACAGTGCAACTACAGATTTCAAGCGAAATCCGTGAGTGCTGCAGTCGGAGATTGGCATGTGCAAATAAACGAGTTTGACAACGCAATTAGCTTTCCTAGTAATGTAGCCGTCACACCTTCGTGCTATTCATCTTCTTCTGCTTTATTTACGAAATGAGATGAGATGTAAGAAAATGAATATGAATATGGCCTCACCCAAACCTTAATGGGTATTTTGCCAATGTCAAGTAATTAATTGCAATAACGCATTCAATAAATACACATTAGAAATAAAATTATGGATGTGACATGATGATATGAAAATGGCGTGTCCCTTCGTGCTATTAAAAAACAGACGAATGCACTTGAAAGGAAAAGGTGACAATGTATCTACTTATAACTTTTATATGGCTATAGAAATGTAGAAAGTCTTGTTAATATACTGCACCAACATATTGTTTTTGAATCTTACCTCATTCGAATACTATATTTAATAAAATCTGACTGTCTAGTTGGCCTTACATGTTTTTGAAAGGCATGACGTATGTCAGCCCACACACTAGGCTGAGTTGCTTGTTACTTAGATCTTTCTTTTCTTGAGAATATAATAAACAGTTCATCTGTATAAGATATTATAAAACTAACCAAAGCAAATACGAACTTATTAAAAAAATCACGTGGTAATATTTGATTTTTGGGACCGTTCAACTTTTTTTTCAATGAGTGAGTAATTTTACCTAATCTATTGACAAAACTTGATACCTACTTATTTGCTGTAATATTAGTTACATCACACATTCCAATTTAGCAACGGTGAGGTAACAGCTGGCCGGTAGTTCGTGACCATGTGAATAGGGTTGTGTGAAAAGACAGGAAGTCGTATAGACGAAGTGCAAGGGCGCATCGGTGCGTTTATTGTTTAGAGGTTATGCAATTGGGGTGCACAACTCATAGTACTGACTATACGCGTCCCACGTATAATATGTCACCTCGGGAACAGCTTCTAGCGCGATACCTACGTGGGATAAAGCTGTGCGTTTACTTACCATTTTCCACTGATTATTATATATATAATTTAATTAAAAAATGTTATTAAGACCTATACAAGTAAGCCATTAGGTAAAGTTCTTTCTTTATTTTTTAAATGATGATTTTTGTGATAAGTTATGGTATATTTACGAATACAAATTGAAGTAAGTTAGTACTTTATTAAGTAACCATCTTTATTAGTGACGAAATAAGATGGTAAAAAAACATCTATAAGCCCAACTTAGGTGTTAATTATAACTTTTGATTTTTTTCTTCATCCTAAGTCCTAATATACTTTTAACCTTAATTGCAACCACCAATTTCAATATTAAGCCAGTCATCAGAGTAATAAAAGAAATGAGTGCATTCGGCCGATAGAAAATCCTCTTTTCATTGTACAGTCAGTGAAGTGTTTACAAATCGAATTTCGAATATCGAAAATTGTAGTTTTAAATTTGGAACGAACTTGTTTTCAACTGTTTATTTACGTTACTTTTGGCGTGTTGTTACCCTGTTCATGTAGGATGTATGGCCATTGCGCCGTGTCGCTATTCCAAACCAATGACGTCATGACATGGTAGCGAGGCGAACATAGGTGTCGATGACCAATGGTAGATTCATTTGCTGTGTAGCGCAAACCGTATCTAACATGGAGTGCTGGAAAATTGACATTATAATTTATAAGATATTTAAACGGAAGGGTTCCCATAAGATTACAATATAAAGTATGTAGACAATTTGGTACCTGAAAATGCAATGGACTTTACAGATGACGGGCCTTTTATTTAATACAAATAATGCTATAAATGCATTCACATATTCTAAGATTATTTCTACTCTCCCATTTCCTCATAGAGATAACGGACATTGCTTATAATAATCATATTTTCCCCTAACAATTATACAAACGTGATTTTCAACGGTCACGGAATAAATGTGAATCAATCGAATAACCGATCGTTTTCGCAACGAACAATAGGTAAATATTGTTGGCAAAACCGACGACTTGCACGTCCGTCCATTCTTCTTGACACTTTACCCCTTGTACGTGTTTTGGGTCAATCAGCAATTTTAAATTCTTGTGTAATAACAATGCAATTGCTTTCTACCATTCTTTAAAAATACAAAAACCTGTAATCAGTCGGCACTTACTAACCAACGATATCTTAATCGTTAAGTATTAGATGCTATTCAATCACCATTCCCCACTTATGGATTGAGATCTTATATTCCGAATGGTGATCCAGATTGACGTTGTGAACGGCGCCATCGATGGTCTCAATATATTGGTTATTAACAAACTGTTTTTCTTACATTCCAGGGTGAACACCAAAAAAGCATAATATTCACAAGTACAGAGGAGCCGGCTACACCAGCGAAGCCTGTACCGGATATCCGTCTTGTCGATGGACCTTCCATACTGGTGGGAAGAGTGCAGTTGTTGCATCGTGGAAAATGGAGATCAGTATGCACAAATTCAAGAAAGTACGTATTCATGATATCGCTTGCATAATGTCAACAGCCAATTAAACATAATAAGCGATACAATTTGAACTACATTTATCTATTTCAGTTGGACTGTCAACGATATGGAAACAGCTTGCAGACAGTTAGGCTTCATGGGAGGGTCGTTCTTCAACTGGATCGATCGGCAGCCCAGTAGACAACCGCGACTTTTGTTTGAGGAACCGAAATGCAAAGGAACGGAGTACGATCTCTTCCAGTGCGACTGGAGCTCAAGACAACTCGGTTCCGGCGTCTGTGACTACCATCCTGATCTCGCCATTCAGTGTTCACCTCATCATGACGTCTCAGGAAACTCCGGTCGATACTGGAGAGGCATTCGATTCGAGAATGCGGTATTCGAAAGGATTCTCACTGCAGTAAACACACTATACGTACCCACTTCGACGTCAAGGCTTGTTCATGTGACAATAAAAAACGCAGGTCTCGGCAGAGACAACAACGCCACTAGTGCCTTAGACGTGATTGGAGTGCCGCCAGTCATGGAAGATATAGAAATCTCTAATTCCGGTTTCAACGCAATTAACGTGACGTCACCCAATGCTCCCATAGTAATAAACAATTGCACGATACAAAACAATAGAGGATACGGTGTTTATGTAAACTCTACGTACGGCATGGCTAAGATTGAGAACTGCTTGATTCACGACAACGGCGGGGACGGTGTCAAATACGTGGTGCACGAAATGAACATCGACGAGCGATTCGACAGGAGTGAAATATACGATTTGTGCACGTTAGCCTCAACGCCAAGCCAAACGTTTCCAGTCCAAATGTCAATCGAACAATCTCGATATTCCAACATGGAAAGAGATTGTCATCAGAAATTTTACACAAGGCCCGATCATGTCTTGACTTTGAGTTTCGTTAAACTTTTAACCAATCAAAATAATACGGGTGAATTATACATATATGATGGTCTAACTACAGATGATAAACTTCTGTTAGCGTTCAGCATAAGGAACCACACAAGACCGCAGAGTGTTACGTCAACCAGGAACCGCATGTACGTAAGATTCCATGCCAACACAAGAACGGATATCACTGGATTTTTGAGATTAACCTCAGGCGTGAGTAAAACGTATGACCTAAATGTAACTGACACGATTATATCCGATAACAATGGAAGAGGTGTGGTCATAGAAAATCTCCGATCACAAATTCATATCCATCGTACGTCTATATCTAACAATAATCACGTTGCCGGGCTCCAAGTCGTGAGTGGAGCTGGAGACGTCAACATTACCGAGAGCAGAATATCATTCAACCAAGGCGACGGAGTAAATATCACAGTAACTGGCGGCAACAGAAACATATCGAGAAGTATTATAAGCTCTAACCAAGGACACGGTATATCTGTATGGCTTAATAATACTCTAGAGACTGAATACATACCAGTAAATCAGACCACAGTAGTTGAATACTCTGAAATATTTAAAAATTTGGATGTTGGTATTTTACATGGAAATTTTTGTGGCGACAGTTGGGTTAACATAACTGGTAATTGGTTTAATACAAGTGTAGAAAGTACAATAGATATATCCACCTGTTGGAGGTTAAATAATCCTGTAAGATTGCTCCATTTACAAATTGGTCATAACAGATTTTATGAAAACCAAAGAGTACCGTTGAAAATTCAACCGGCTTTAAATGTCATGGGAAGGATAGAATACAATTATTTTGAGCATGGTAACTTTGGTGCAATCGTTATACTTAATAGAATAGAAGGAAAGTACTTTGAGGAGTTTGAAATATTACCGGCCCGATTCAATATACAACACAACTATTTCTTTGGCAACAAAGGTCCTTTTGTGGTGAATCTCGGATTATCACCGTATAGCGATCTTCAATACATCATGTTTTCTAGAAACTTCTTACGGGACAACAAAATAAGAGAACCGTTTGAGCCTTTCGAAGGTTTGTCTTCGAGATTAACACCAAGAAGTAGAGTTGCCGCAGCAATTGTACTTGCATCGAGTAATATTGACGTTTTCAGAAACATTATTAATAATCCTGAGGCTCAGTATGAAATTGGCTCACACGTAGAAGACCAGAGTAAAATATTGAATTGCACATATAATTGGCTCGGGTTTGGCGAAGAAGAGAAAGTATATAATAGATTGTTCCATAGAAAAGATCGATATAATTTAGCGAAAATTACTTACATGCCTTATTTATTACATAGCAGTAACCCCGGTGCAACGCAAATTAACTATAATTCATTGTATGTACCACAGTTTAACGTGCCCGGTACTTTTACTGTGGGAGGGGAGGTTGAAGGCATAGAAATACTTCGGCAAGGAGAATACGATGTTAATAAAGATATAAACATACGTCCTGGAGGAAAGTTAGTTCTTCAATCTGGGGTTACATTAAAGTTCCCACCGGCCATAGGTATGATGGTTGCAGGAAAACTAGACGCGAGAGGGAAGCGCCCAAATGATATCATGTTTACTCTAAAAGAAGAAGTAGTCATGAATAATGACAGTGTTTATGAAACTGACTTTGAACCCACTACACCTGCTGATGTCGAACCTATAGTGCCTATAAGACTGTTGGGTGGAAGAACTCAACACGAAGGAAGACTGCAAGTTAGAATTGATGATAAATGGGGAACCGTGTGCAACTATAAATGGAATATGATCAATGCTGCGTTAGTTTGCAATCAACTTGGCTTAGCACTCAATCCGGACGATTGGTTCCTAGAACCTAATGAAATTCCTTCAGCTGGAATCACGGAGGATGTAATTTTGTCAAATGTAGAATGCACAGAATTCGATAACGATATCACCAAGTGCAAATCTGAAACAAGGGAACAATTCGAAAATTCTTGTACGCATGAAAATGACGTCGGCATAAGATGTTACGAAACTAGTTGGGCCGGCCTTAGATTCAGTGTGATTTCTGAAAGAGCAGACTTACAATACATTACAGTTGAAAAAGCTGGACTATTAGATTATTCCTCTAATGTTTTTAAGCCCGCACTCCAAATAGACTTTGCTAGGCATAGTTTAGAGAGTGTTAAAATCGCAAATAACTACCATGATGGCTTAGGCATATTATATTCTGATATTTATGGTGCCGATGCGGTAAACACTGTTCGCAATTCAGAATTTATCAACAACAGAGGAAGTGGCATCAGTTTTAAGCAGCTGGGTCTTAAAGTTTATAGTTCTGTAATAGAAAATAATGATATGGCTGGAATATCTCACAACCCTCATATCACAGGACGCCAACAAAGAGAAATAGCAGGGTGGTTCAATTTGGACCCAGGATTTAACATGGACGAGTCCAACTATCATCCAATAATGATTCCCGAGTATGAAACGGACATAAGTTTAGTAAATGGTGAAACAAGGCACATCGTTTTTACCAAACTCAATGGAGATAATATTGCAAAAACGTACAATATAAAATGTAATCCGGGTTTCGTCCTTGGTCTACAACTTTTGAATCCCATACATAACTTTTCTACAGAAAGTATCTGCATATACGATTCCCAAAACATAAACGAAGGTAGTACTAAATGGTGTCTCGATCGCGATTTATCAACTTTTCCAACAACAAGCAGCAGTTTTAGTATTGTGCTTACGTATGAAAGTGGAACGTCAGCCTTAGGAGGAGTAGTCTTGGTTGTAAGCACGATCGTTGCTCCGGTCCAAAACGTTAGAAATAAAATTATAAAAGGCCCCGTTCCTACACTACAAGTTGTAAATTCAAAGATCAAAGGCAACACTAAAGGCATCAAAGCTTTGTATTACAACAGATATTTAAATGAACTCGGTGATCACTTTCTGCGAAAAGCCA
The DNA here is from genome assembly GCA_905333125.1 of Pheosia tremula. NCBI lineage: Eukaryota > Metazoa > Arthropoda > Insecta > Lepidoptera > Notodontidae > Pheosia > Pheosia tremula. Next base: position 1,994,298 of record HG995404.1, on the reverse strand, counting down.
ACGAGAGTATTAAAATATTTAATTGTGAAATAGCCCATAATAAAGAAGAAGCTATTTACATCAACACGCCATATTGGGATATTCATGAAAGTAATATAAGTGAAATCACACTGATGGTCAACAGCAGTTTGATCACTGACAATGGTAAAGGAATCTATCATTTTGCTAGAGATCTGAGAAGTTCGAATAATTTATACCATTATGTTCTACAAGATAACACGATAGAGAGAAACAAAAACGGTGGTTTTGATGTGAGCTTACCTTATGTTTGGCAATATAACGAAAATTTCACTCACTCAGTTTACATGACCAATAATACGTGGCGTAACAATCAAAACTTTGCAATGGTTATTGACGGACATTTCGCTGAAGTCAATGTGACTAAGAACACATTTACAGATAATAATTGCAAAACGGGGCTTATATCTATACAAGGCATGGAGAAGAAAATGATGATTGATGGCAATTATATCGAAAATAATAATGGACAGTTCATGGTGAAGTTCCACATGGACAGCCAAAGTGAAATAATGGGTCTCGTTTATGCGCTATTTGTGCACAATCATGTTAAGAATAATAAGCACATGTTATCACAAGCCAATCGTGGTGCATTGACTAGGAGCGTTGAACCAACGTTCGTTATAGGATTTAAAGGAATACAGAAAGTGAAGGTGAGCAGAAACTTATTTGGAAATAATGCTCTCGAGCATACATTGCTAGCTGGTATCAAGACAGCAAAAATTAACAATTTGTTAGATGTAACTGAAAATTGGTGGGGAACACCTATTGAAACGGAAATCAAGAAACTCATATTCGATTTTGATGACTGGAACAACCACGCTGTTGCCACTTATCTACCGTATTTATTAGAAGACAGTATGGATTCTAGTGTCTCCCCCACGTTCAGTCCTGAAATACCCATGGACGCAAATGAATTAGGTGGTCGCCTAATATCTAATTTCACAATAGAGTCCAGAATAGCGCCTTACATCGTAAAAGCTGATATTACTGTTATGCCAGACACTGTTTTGACTATCAGTCCCGGCGTTATATTAGAATTTGCACCGAATGTAGGCATACTTGTCATGGGTACTCTACAAGCCCTAGGTCATAGTCAACTCCCTATAGTAATGAGACCGATGACTCCGCCAGCAAATGTTGAAATGAATAGAGTGCAAAGACGGGACACTGGACAGTACAAATCAGTCCATCATAAATATAAACGTCAGTTAGAACAATTGAGCATGCAAGAGTCAATTAGGCTGTGCACCGGCAGAAATTGCTCTATAAATGACAACGTTGCGGCAAAAACGAATGAAGGTTTTCTAGAATATTACAATAAAACTACACTACAGTGGGTACCGATGTGTGATAATCGTTTTACAGAACGGAACGCTCAAGTCGTGTGTAGAGAATTAGGCTTTGACCCAATCAACATTTTTTTCGCTCACGACAGAAGAGTAGAATATCACAGTAACTCACTTTCGCGTATTTGGTCATGGCCGGAGCCTTTGCAATGTGTCGGGACTGAAGAACGTTATGAAAACTGCCCTATAAGACTTAATGGCCAACTGTATGGACACCGGCATGAATGTAGATGGGATTCAGAGTTTGTGTTTATCCATTGCGGAACAAGAAATTTAGAGGAAAATCTTGATTACTGGGGTGGCATAAGATTTGTGAATCCAGAGTTCGAATATTCGCTTTATGAACATAGAATCCATGACCACCATACACATGAAACAATGAAAAAAGCTGAAAGCGAATTAATACATGTTCACATAATGGGAGCCGGTATACTACACAATGAGAAATCACCGGCAGTTCAAAGTATTATAAAGAATCCTAGAATTCAAAATGTGAATATTACTAAATGTGCCCACCACGGCATCAATTTAGTGTCTCCCACCGATTCCATCAATATGATGTTTAATTCTGTTAATGATATATTAGGAGAAGGGATCAGTGCCATATCTTTGAATGGAGAAGGTAGGGAGTCAGATGAATCAAGTTTCACACCACTAAAAGATCTGAACCTTCCATACCATTTGTTTTCACTTATAGATATTTGTGATAGTACCAAAATGATAACAGTCGAAGAACGAGTCCTTTTATACTACAAATATGATAATAATCCAGTGAACTGCGTCAAAATATTCAAGAGCATGTTCAGGACGAAACCGTTTGGATTCCGATTGCTCCAATTCAATCTTTTTAACCATACCCAGAATTATGGTAAACGAGATTCTCTAACATTGTATGACGGCGATATCTATAATATAACAGCACCAATGATTGGTTATTTAGAAAATGGATCTCCTGATGAGAAAAAACTTTTCAAGACTGACGGGGCTAGTTTGAGCGTTAAGCTATTCGCGAATGGAGCATCTGCAGTACATGGTTTTATTGCTGAGATTGTCTCCCTGCCTATATCTGCTATTGGGTTTAGTAAGTATCATATTAATCTTTTAATTTATCCTTCTGTGTACATAATGTAAATTATACAATAACCTCGATATTATTTCCGCAGATCGTGACGTACAACACAACATATCTAGCAGTGTGTTTATCAAGAATAGAGACGGGGCTATTACATATCAATCTGTAGGTGAAGTAAATCCGTTAGTGGCCATCACTAGAAATGAGATTGTAAACAATTGTTTGAAGCTGTATGGGAACTTTACATCCTGTCCTTCAGCTGTTAGAGTGGACGTGCAAAATACTCAAACTTTAGTTTTTAGAGTAAGTATTTCTAATTCAATGCTATACATAGATGACTAACTTCGAACCATAAATCCTATATTGATTGTTATAATTTCAGAATAACTTAGTCCGCAATAATATAGGAGGTTTATTAGTCAGAGCAGATTCCAGAGGATCAGCTACATCGCTACGTGGATGGATACACAATAATCTTTTCTTCGCTAACCATGACATGCCTGCCCTCAAAGTAGAAGGTAATATTTTTTCTACATACTTTTAGCTTGGTCCACTGCTGGGTTTTAATTGAATACCCTTCTCTTCCCTGAAATTTGAGTGCGACTATCACGTGTTGTTAATTTTTTTAGGACGCCAATCTACACCGTATCAAGAAGTCACAATCTACCGTAACTACTTCACGCGTAACCGAGTACCCTTTAGCGACGTGATAATACTCCGCCAAGTCGTCTCCAACTTCACATACAATTATGTTCACGACAATACAGGGTTGAGAATATTGGAAGTGTCCGGATTCGATAAAGTTAGATTGCCAATTTATCAGACGACGTCACATAATGGCTTTTATAAGTAAGTTTTAACTACGGTATCCTAACAACAAAACTCTGTAAAACGGTCAACTTAATTCAAGAACATTCAATTACCGTATATGTGAATGTTGTTATTATGCCTAAAAATAACATCTCTATTTCTGCTATGTAATTTTTTTTAATGATTAAGTAAACAGGTTGATACGTTTTATAGGAACTATGCCACCGACCGCGAAGGTAGAGCAACAGTTGTTGCTGGCACTGCCGGTCAAAACTACGTGGACAACATATTTTTCAACCCGGACAATGATTACGAAATGATCACGGTCAATAGATCTATGTGAGTACTTTTTGCAAATAGCAATCTGTAATTATTGTGATTATGTATTTTTAAATTTGATGCAGTGAGCTAACATCTATTTAATTACGGTATAAAATGGACTCATTAATGCCCCAAACAGAAATTAAATAAAGAAAAATAAATATTATTATGGTATCTCAAGCGCATTGGCTTATTTGGATGATCTCATGTGTTATTGAAGCTTCCTTACAGAAACTATATTTATTCAGTGTGCTTATATTCCTTGCATGACTGTTTATAACGAAATTATCCTATTTGCATGTTTTTGTTGCATGACTACCTGGACAATAGCTTTGTTGATTATAATCCGGCTGTATCGAGGTAAGTCTTATTCGATATTGTGATTAAATCATCCATTATTTATGATTTCTGCACGTTCTTTAGTTTTTCCATTATTTTCTCAGTTTTAGTATACACAAATAATGAAATTATAAATTTATTATCGTGATATTCTGTTTTTATTTTATTATTTATAGAGCTTTTATCTCTTCTGTAATAGCTTTTATCACCACCTTGTCCTCCACTTTTTAACAATGGATTTCCGCCAAGTATCGCCTTTTTCTATCAAGTATTTTTATCACCATAATAAAAGCATTAAATATTTCAGTTCCGTTGACTTCTGGCGCACGCGAATCGATGCAAAGCACAATTTCTGGAGTTACAATGAGACTATCGCTGTGGGTGGACGCATAAGGGACCAGGCAGATAATCCGTTACTGGTAGAAGTGGATTATAGGCCGTTCTATATGAACAACTTGACAGTCCTTGGCGGTGGGAAATGTCCCCCGGGTTGGGACGCGGTGGCCGGCACTTGTTACATGTATGTCGGTGCTCCGATGACGTACGAGGAAGCTAGACTATTTTGTTTGGTGAGATCTTAGTATTTATTTTTCCTATACAGCTTTTAAATCACACAATAGATATATTTTGCGAGGTGAAATAAAATCCTGACTAATAAAACTGACCGTAGTGGAAGTTGGTAGTGGAATCAGCAAAGTGGTTAAGTAAGTGGATACAGAAACAACTTCTGCTCCCGTTTTGGTGAAAATAAACTCAAGTACAAAATACATGGGTGGCCTTGGATAGGTATTTGATTGGTAACGTCAAAAGAGTAAAGTACTTACCTTACCTACGTACCTTACGGAGATGACTACAATAGCCACATAACTGTCCACAGGCGCGCACTTGGCGTCTATTTGTAGCTATCGCTAGAAAAAAAAGACTGTTACCGAATTGGCCCGATTGTCATCCAATTATTTTTGTTTTAAACAGTCCGACAACGCATCAATGCCCTACGTAAGCGGCAACACCGCGGTCCTCTACGACTTCATTCAGCGCCAAAACCAATGGTTCCAATATGGCGACCGGGTGTGGGTGAACCACATTGATTACGTCACACAGTGTACGTCGTTTGCCTTCTCGTCGGTTGAAGTTTCCGACTGCAACCAGAAGAACGCGTTCATCTGTGAGATCGGTAAGAAAGCTGCTGAAAAACACAGTAAATATTTTATGGATGTTGGACTATGGCCTAATCCCCCTCGCATTGAGGGGAGGCCCGTGTCCAGCAGTGGGACATTAAAAAGGGCTGGTATTATTAAATATTTTATTAATCTTGTCGTCTCCCTAGCATTTTTTTCAATTTAAGCAGTAACCCAGTCACAGGCGGCCAATTTTTTTAATTTCTTCCTATTGCCTTGATATGGCTTCCAAAGCATATACTACTTTGGGCATATATGCTGAACCTAAATGCTGATATGTTTTATTGCAGATCCAAAGATAACAATAGACCCAATGTCGTGGCAGGGGGATACCCTGGCTGTGGCATTTATCGGAGTGCTATTGGCTGCTGTTGTCTTGGTTGGAGCCGCTCTTATCTGCTGGTATTCCAAGTCTAAGCACAGGTAATTCTGGCTTAGCAGGTCTCATATTGATAATTACATTAAATCCAAGAACAGTACGTCAATAGCGAGATTATTCGTAAAGTAACCGTATACATTACAGTCTACGTATTTAGACATTTTGTATGGAGAATTGAAAAGCGCCCCTTCCGGGCGGTATTTAAAACTTGATTCTCCATACTAAATGTCTAAACACTATAAAGTATACGGTTAGTTAACAAATAATCTCGCACTTGAGTTACTGGTATGCGATTGAATAAACCCACATTGGGTGCGAGTATTGAGCGAGTAAATGGAAGGTGGAAAGAGAGTTATTGCTCAAAGGTTGGTAGATTCTAATCCTATTGTCTTGTTTGTTAGACATGTCCAAAGATTGGAGCGACGCAACTCGATACGGCAGTCACTGCATTCGGTACGGTCCATCGGCAGCATCAACGGAGGTTTCCCCGACAACACTTACAGGAGGAAACTTACGCAGATGGTGAGTCTATGAGATCTTTAATCCAGTGGCCTGCATGTCTGCTACTCCGTTCACCTTCACAGGTTCCGGGTCACCACTCGGACCCAATACGGACTATGACCAGACCAGAATCAACCTATATATATTAAATCTATGATCTAATTCCACAGAGCGCCCGATCCACCGATACCCTAACCAAAAACTCGGACTACAAAAAAATGCTAGCATCAACCACATCTATGGAATCAATGGAGAAAAGTCAGTTCAACTCGTCGCTAGACGACAACCAGAGCTTCGACATCTACGAGGCTCACAACCCGAACCCAAACGTGATGCCATTGCAACACAGCACCTTCGTGAAGAAACCTATAAGCCCAGAATACTCCATACCCCAAAACAACAATAGACCATACAATATAGGCTTCAGAAATGAAGGTTATAAAGACAATTCGGGACCAGTGAGTGGAGCGCCATCTATAAGCACGGTGGCTACTGAAGAAATACCGATTCTTCATCATCCCGAGGGTGCTAGGTCGCCTCAGGATGAATATACTATGTCACCTCATAGTGATTCTCAATACTTCACCTCAGATACTCTCCCCTTAAGATCCGATTCTGATGAGGGGGACACTTTAAAACGCCAGTTGGGGAGAGCTGGCAAGGTGTTTGGGCCGTACGGTGCTCCAAGCTTTGGGCAGCAGCCGAAGCTGTCCTTCTTGATGGAGCTAAGGTCGAAAATGCCGGATCAGCCTCAGGCTGGCGCGACACCAACTACGACGTTTGGACAAAGAAATAATATTGCTGGTAAGTGTGTTCTTTTGTATTAGTTCAGCGGCTATCCCGAGCATTATTCATTTATTTCCCCAAGGACATTTTTTTCAGAAATACTTGATGTAGTTACAAGATCCAACTAGGGGAAGGGGCTTACTGTAACTGACGACCTGATTAACTCAGTTGGTAGTGATCCTTCCGTCCTGGTTTGAATCCTGGTAGGGACAAAACTTTGTGTGATGAGCATGAATGTTTGTAACCCAGTTATCTATATACTTATTATATACTGAGTTCGCCCCTAGTTCATTGTACGGTACCCATAATACAAGCTGTATTATTTGGTGTGTTCGTCTGGAGATATTATATTATTAACTAGCTGTTGCCCGCGACTTCGTCCGCGTGGTATTTAACAAAGACTCAGCCGTTGGCAACAGCCTGCTCGCGTTCTGATCCCGCGGGACGCATTGCAGATCGTTGCTATCAAACTTTAATCAGGCGCATCGCTGCAACATTGGTTTTTTTTTCTAAAATAAAAATAGCCTATGTTACTCCTTGTTACATCAGCTATCTGCCAGTGAAATTCCTGTCAAAATCGGTCCAGCCATTTCAGAGATTACCCGGAACAAACAGACAGACAGACAGACAGACAGACAGACGGACAGACAGACAGACAAAAATTTTAAAAAATGTTGTTTCGGTATAGGTTATTTTGATATTACAAACAGACACTCCAATTTTATTTATATGTATAGACTAGGTAACTTGTGTTCATAGTGATAACTTGTCAACATCTTTACATCGTGACTCACGCTTCATTGCAGATCAACAGCAGTACTACGAAGACAATCTCCCGAGTCCACCGCACCCGCCCGTCTACTCCACTGCCTACGACACATCTACATCAGAGAACATACCCAGCTACGACTCCAGTCCCCGAGATCTATCCAGAGAGTTCGACGACTCCCCCATCCCCGAACTCCACCACAGATCTAAGTCTGAGGCATTACTGGAGACCAATTTCGACTTTGACGATTCCGAAGCAAGTCCATTACCAATGACCGAAGCGAGTAGATCACATAGTCAGCCTTTAGAAACTGCAATGTAACGGAAACAAATTAATAGTTACTGCACCAAATAATATGGGAAACTTGGGAATGAAACTCGACAAGAGCGAGTTTTTTCCTGGAACTTATGAATCCAAAGTTTTTAGTTCTGTGAGCACATTACAAAAACTAGTAACGCCGCAAGTTTGCGCTAGGGGCGCATGATACATAAAAAGTAGGGCCCGGACAAGTCGTTCAGCGGGCCGCTGCCGTAGACCTTCTAGGGGAAAGCCATTCATTGGGATAGCCCAACATTTTACTTACCCATCGAAAAACTAGCTTAATAAAGTGACTTTCCCTTATCGAAGGTGTTTCCCATGTAATATCAGAGGGTTTCCATTTACCAGATCACTCAACAGCTTACACAATATTTTATGAGTTTCCCTTGGTTTTCTGGGTTTTGAATTGAATTTACGAACTTTGTCAGACATACACCTAGGAAAAATCGAAGAAAGATATACTATCTAGATATTTAAAGAATGTATAATTCATAGTCATCATTGGATAATGTAAAAAAAATCTTGCCATTTATTGGAATGAAAATAAAGACTGAATATCTGCATGTCTTGCTTGAGATGTAATTTTCATGTATGTAAACCACGCGGGTATTATGACAATGTGCCTTTTATAAACTTCTGACATTCCATCTTTCCCTTGTAGCTAGGTATATAAATCTTAATAAAATAGTTAATTTCTATGTAAGTAGTAAGTATACAATATTGTATGTAACGTACCAGAGGTGATCGATCTCATAATGAAATAAACAAATCCTTACGCAAACAATGAGAAATGGCTGCCTTAATCGTAAGCTTGAATACTTAATTTACGTTTTTGTATTGCGAAAATTAATTTTAGGAATATCTAAAGACATAGTTTTCCAACTATTAAGTATATTTACTTAGTTGATATAAGTCGCAATATTAGATACGTATCTATACAATTTGTGCACGTCCGTCCTTGTATTGTTTGATATATATTTTTTGTAATCTACAGAAGTAATGATAAATATAAATTAGTTATAAGGAAATTGTCTTTCCATATACATTAGTTAACTTTAAATCGATTTTTTATTTATACTAGTAGGTGCCCACTATATTATAGTGTCTATAACCTAAATATAATATTGAAGTAGAAGGCTACTTTGTTTAAACATCACTATGAACTGTGTTTATTATTGTCAAACAACTTTTATTTATTTTTTGCTACTCTTTCTGCTTTTATTACAAAATATTGATAGTTTTATATTAATGTTTACCTAATGACCTAATGTTTATGCTTTAATTGTAAAATGTACAAGATCGTAAAGAATTGTTATAATTACTTACCTTATAGTTGATATGACAAAATATTATTTAATTAATCGATGAAGCATTAATATAATATGACACAATATTTTTCATATAACTTCGTTGGTTTTATTTTATTTCACTTCCACATGTAGCGGGAATCGAACCCATATCGTTTCGCTCGTGCTAACTAAAGGTCGTTTATAAACGCAGACATAATGTAGTGTTTAATATTAGTGGGATATATTCATAAACGCGGACGATTAAAGGGATTTAAGAAGAATAGTATAACGTTCTCCCAAAATGTTCAGTATAGCATCCATAGCTTTACTGTTAAGAGTAGGGGATTTATGTTATTATCGCCATCGTCAGGAGTTCTTACTTATATTTAAAATAACGCTGAAGATGTTTTACTTGACACTGGCAAAAATGGCACTATTTTGTAGCCGATTGCCAACCTAACAAAACAATACGAAAATAAAAAAATTACAACCCATTGACAACCAGACTTATAGGTGCTGTCATACAACAGATGCTGTTCTGGGCTCCTTTCATACCATCAATTTGAATTACTATACTAGACTGACGACCCATATTACGAGATCACTGTCCAAATGAAAATTTATGCGATTCTATTAATTTTGGCAAGATATGAATCGCAATACGCGTGACACCTGCTTATGATATGATTGAGACTATGGAATGCCACTTTGATTGTTCTGGCCATTATAATAGCTATGCTATTACAAAGTGAGGACGGGAATCGGGATAAGCAACTTTGCATTTTAATTCTCACCGAGGTCCAGATTTTGTCATTGGCACGCTAGAGTTTAAAAATCCAAGTAATATAGCTAAACTTTGTAGCAAAATCAACGAAGTATACAGCTTTTGCTATTCACCTCTAATAACTATATTTTTTAAACATACGAAAAACAGAAATCCACTTCGTTATTTAATATTTTCCGTTCGCAGGTAAAGTGTTACTTCACCTATATCATGATCCAATGATTTGAATGGCGATACCAATATCGAGATCCGGATTGACAATGTAAACTATACCAATTACCACCATTCATTCCTTTTTCTGTGTGAGTGTGAGTGCACTTTAGTTGGGATCGAAACGAAATATTACGACAAAATAAAAAAATACGGAAAAAATACAATTATCAGTAAGTCTAACTAAAACCATAAGATAATTATGGCCAATAGTTAAGAGGAAATAAGTGTACATAAGCTACAATCAATGGAATCTCGACAAATACGTGTAAAGTGGTGAGGACGAAAATTGTTTCACAAATTTCTATGAAATAGAAATAGTTTTCTTGTGAAAATGGACGCTACTGGGTCTATCAATACTGAAGCTATTGACGGCATTGAGAATGAGGACGAGGTCGTCGATGACTCAGAAGAACGGGAGTTAGTTTCTGATTCGTGTTCTACGAAGATTTTGGACACGGCTGAACAGCCGAGAGACAAGTACTGGATTGTTTATATCCTATTTTACCTATTTGGTATCACTTCTTTAGTACCCTGGAATTTTTTGATCACTGCTAATGATGTAAGTAGTATATTTTGAAGGATATATTTAACTGTCCTTTTCATATGAACAAAACTTCCAAAAAGTCTATAAAATATCTTAAATGTGTCTATATTTTTAGTACTGGATGTACAAATTCAGAGATGTCACACCAAGCAATCTTACAATGGGGGTACGTAAGACACAATTCCAGGCAGAGTTCACTTCGTACCTCAATGTGGCGACTGCTGTGCCTAACTTAATATTTCTTGTTCTCAACTCCATTTATGGACATTTGTAAGTATCAACATTAACATATCAATTATTGAGATTCAAAAGTTAGAGTTATTATTTAAAGACCACATCTTTAAATCTTATTTTTAATGCTGACTTAAGGTTACCACAAGTAAAAGTAGAAAATTGCAATATGGCTATCCAATTGTGATGACATTGTGAAAACCCTGTTGAAAGTGATCCAGCAGTTTTTCAGTGATTTACAAGATTCAGAGATGTCAAAATGGCTTGTTGTAATTTTTTTATACTTTCTATGTAAAGGCTCAACCCATTCAGTCTTATAATAATAATTTCCAGATTATTTAAAAAGGTAAAAGGTTATACAGAACTGATCAGCAAATAAAAACTCAGCTTGCCTTACTGCACATCAGCATGAACACAAAATCATTATTTCCAGGGTGTCTCTAAAGAGTCGATTGCAAGGGTCTCTAATAGTGGTCACTATAAGCTTTCTAGTGACAACCTCTCTGGTGCAAGTGAACACTGACGACTGGCAGAATGGCTTCTTCATCATCACCATGGTGACTGTTGTCATTATGACTGGTGAGTCTTTTAAAACTAGTTTCTGAAACCTTTAATGCAGAGTAGACTGTAGCGTGTAGCGTCTCGATGTACTGCCGCCTGCGTACCTGTTCACACTCACACAATATGTCTATATGAGAGTGAACAGGTACCTTCTAGGCAAGTATGCTCCATTGTAGATCTCATCGTCACTTACCATCAGGTGAGATCGAGATCAAATACTTGCCTATAGTGGAATATAAAAAGAAACCTGGGGTGTGTTTACGTCAGCCGGGTAATTTTTCCTATTGTAAAAATTACAATAATGGGCGCCTGCTGAACAGTGTCATAGCTTTATATCTAACTAGCTGTCCCACTCCGTTGTTAAACTTGTCAATGGTTGGAGCCAGTTACGATTTGATCTCATCTGAAAGCAGATTTAAATTTTGCGACCTTTTGAGGTCGCGAAAATTTACACTTGTGAGGGAAAAGGTATACCAGAGGACATCCATAAATGGGGCAGTGTAATTTTATCTGGTGTTATTCTACCCCTCGTGGGAGTCCCTGCACAGGGTATTTGGCGTTTACCTTGTGTAAATATTACGCTGGGAAAGTAATGTTAAGCCTAAGCCCACCCAGCGTAGACCTGTGCTTTGCATAGTTGTTAACATCTTAAAACTTTGCTCTAAACACTCACCATGATTTTAGTGAACCTGTGAGCTAAGTTTTTTATCATTTTAGGTTGTGTTCCGAGATAGTTGTATAGTCAAGGATAAAATGTGTAATAACAATTTGCTATTTATTTGATAATTTCGTAAAGGAAGAGTAAATAATTACGAGAACAGTCTCGTAGGTACTTATCTTCTTGAGTACATATTGTTTATCATTAGAAATTAGATGCATATGTAACATTTGACCCGATGTACTGATTCGTAGACAATTTCTGGGCCAAATGCGTTTGATATCAATATAAAGAGTATTACGTATTAATAAACGTTTTCTGATCGTTCTCTGGTTGTAGTGTTATAAAAAAAAAATACAATTTGTAAGCGCCTGTAGACAGGCCTATACGAAATATATGATTTGACTTCATATGTACCATAGTCATTACTTTGATAATAATGCTAACAAAGAGTCAAACATTACCAACTTAGAATGTCTTGATTATCTATACATCTATACATCTATACATATAAATAAAATTGGAGTGTCTGTTTGTAATATTAAAATAACCGCTTTTTACTAAATGCATTTGGATGTATACACGGTACCTATACCGAAACAACAATTTTTACAATTTTTGTCTGTCTGTCTGTCTGTCTGTCCGTCTGTCTGTCTGTCCGTCTGTCTGTCTGTCTGTCTGTCTGTCTGTTTGTTCCGGGTAATCTCTGCAATGGCTGGACCGATTTTGACGGGAATTTCACTGGCAGATAGCTGATGTAACAGGGAGTAACTTAGGCTACTTTTATTTTAGAAAAAAAAATAGGATCTCTCGAAAAAAAATTAAAACCAATGTTGCAGCGCTGCGCCTGACTAAAGTTTGATAGCAACAATCTGCAATGCGTCCCGCGGGATCAGAACGCGAGCAGGCTGTTACCAACGGCTGAGTCTTTGTTAAATACCACGCGGACGAAGTCGCGGGCAACAGCTAGTAAAAAATAAAATCCTTTAAACAAAGGTTACCTAAGACTTATAAACCAGTTAAGTAAGTTAAGTTTGAATAAAAAATCAAGGAGACTCGAATACATTTAGATAAATAATTCAAGTTATACTTAAATTGAAATGGATATCATGGCTGGCTCATCCATATTTTTTTGCCTGTATGTTTTTGTTATTTTTTTTTATACAATAAAGTTATAATTTGGCTTGTGGACAGGAGACTATTTATTTTGTATTTGCGTCTGATATTGATGTCCATTTTCGGGCGTCCTTTAGTAGGACAAAATGTTAGGTATATGACTCATTCTGTTACAAATGAGTGTTTGTATTTATAAGCACACATACATACGACAAGAGAACAGCCTCATTAGGACCATGCAGTTGCTTTGTTAGTCTGGCGATATTTCTATAAGTATTTATAAGTGTTATAGTTTCATATTATCGACGTGACGACCACTAATTAGGTCACAACACTAGTTAGCATCGTCTAAATCAGCCTTTCCCAAAGTGGGCGATAACACCCCCTTGTGGGCGCTGCAGGCCTAAAGGGGGTGTGAGGGCGGTAAGAGACCCAGAAAAAAATGGGGTCGGTGTGCAGAGGCTTACAATAATTAATTTAATTTGAAGTTATAGTGGCTTTTAAGTAGGTGAAAAAAGGGGGGCGCTATAAAATAATTCATTCTCAAAGTGGGCAGTAGACAAAATAAGTTTCGGAACCCCTGGTCTGAATCAAGTCTTGCGCGTCTATATCTACTTCGTTTAAAACTTATACCAATATTATAATCTCAATTTTCTTTCAGCTGCCAGCGCGGTCTTCATAGGCGGTCTGGTCGGTATAGCCAGCAGGTTCTCCAAGGAATACATGGCCGCCGTCGTCAGCGGCCAATCACTAGGCGGGATCATCGCCGCCGTCGCTCAGATCATATCGCTAGCCTTCAAGATATCACCCTTGCACAGCGCTCTAATATACTTCGTCATCGCTGACGTCATGGTCATTATGTCATTAGTCTCCTACGTCATGCTGTACAAGATTGACTTCTTCACGCACCATATTTTGCGAGGGTCTGCAGGTATCGCGGCTAATCGGCATCGCGAGGTTTTCATGAGTGTGGTGATCAAGAAGATATGGGTGTACTCGTTCAGTATATTTGCTGTGTTCGCTGTGAGCATGGCGGTGTACCCTGCAGTCACGGTGCTCGTGGAGTCTCACCCGGACACGAAGGGAACTGATTGGAATAGTGAGTATTCTTAAACTAATACCTACCAAATTTATTTCCGTTTAGACATTGGACATGGTAGGTTATGTTGCGATTCCAAATGGAACTGAACTTGGAAACGTGATTAGTTTGCTTTAAGTTGAGCACGTGATTATATTCTTATACAAAAATAAATGTAGGTATTAAATAAGACAAAAATTAAATTAATATTGATGGTGTTAGCTCCATTGCTTCCCATATGTGAGATATCTATTTCCGTACAGGATGGTTCAAAAAGGGTATACTAACCTTTAAGCCCACTTGAAATATTTTTCAAAAATGATGAAATCATTACTAAAAATTATTTTTTGTTTCCAACCTAATAACATTTTGATTGTGTGAGCAATTTTTTTATATTACTTCAAATTATAAGAAGTCCAATAATTACATCCGGATTTATTGTCCAGCTAGATCAACCGGAACTTATAGATGCGTAATGTTTTATTACTTATCTGTTTTTGTCAAATTCACAAAATGGCTAGTAAATAATATTGTAATATTGAATATATTTACAAATTGTTTTTTACAGACATATATTTCGTACCAGTCGTGAATTATCTGATTTTCAACTGCGGCGATTATTCGGGGCGGTTGGTGGCTGGCTTTCTCTTGCGAGTGAGTAGACCTGACATTCATTTTACCAGTGCCTCTAACACGTTTTTTTTTAATAAAAGCGAGCTGAGGTGACGTAAACAAAGCGCTAGATTTGCATTTTTTTTCGAAAAATCTAACAAAAATTTAGAATGTTATAAGCTTAATAAAAAGCACTAGATTAGGCGCCGGGCGCAATATAATTTTGTTGGGCGCTAACACAGCCTAAAAAGCGCTAGATCTAGCGCAGAAAGCTCTAAGTTGGCATCACTGCTTTATAGCCTTGTTAACTGCATGCATGATGCCTGATCACTACCAACTTTTGTCCCTATATGGTCCTAGGTGGTGGTAATGGCACCAGGCTCGCCCCCTCAAACGTTGGGACCAAAATACCATCGGCGAAATGTGGGTGTACTGCAGGACACCTCTGCCTACCCCTTCGGGATTACAGGCGCGATTATGTATATCTATACAAATAAATAAAATTGGAGTGTCTGTTTGTAATATGAAAAAAACCACTTTCAACGAGTGCATTTGGATGTACACACGGTACATATACCAAAACAATTTTTTTTTCCATTTTTTGTTTGTCTGTCTGTTTGTTTCGCCTAATCTCTGAAATGGCTGGACCGATTTTGAAGGGACTCACTGGCAGATACCTGATGTAACAAGGAGTAACTTAGCCTACATTTATTTTAGAAAAAAAAACCCCAACCCCGCCAACGCTTAATATCACAAAGGCTGCCGATCGCGGCCGAGCGGGCTATTGTTAACGGTTGTCTTTGTTAAATACCACGCGGACGAAGTCGCGGGTAACAGCTAGTTATATATATGATCCTTGGTAGCCTTTTGTGGTACGGGCACTGACCTTCGCTGTCTTCCAGCCGAACAACCAATGGGTGATAGCGGCAGCCAGCATGCTCAGGGTGATCGGCGTCCCCATGCTGATGCTGTGCAACGCGCAGCCCCGCAAGCACCTGCCCGTGCTGTTCCTGTGGGACTGGGAGTACATCATCATCATGATCGTGTTCGCGTTCACCAACGGATACCTCACCAATATCGTCATGATCAATTCCACCAGGTATTGAAATAAAACTAATTTTAAGAATTTTATCGCGGTTTATTTTTGATTGTACGTTCCACCAGGTATGTTTCTATAGGAGCGTTGAAGTATTACGTAACGCCATTTTAGGAGATCTTTGACCCCCCCCCCCCCCCCCCCATGTAACGTTTTTCTTTACCCCCAAATCTCTACGCGACCGTTCTGAAGTGTTAAAACAATGTTACGTAACGCGTAGTTCAAACCCCCCCTCCCGCCGCTGTAACAAAATGTAACGCATCGTAAGGGATATCCATCCATAAATTACGTCACACGTTAAGGGGTGGGAGGAGGTCGACGAAGTGTGACATTGTGTGACAAGGGGCGGGGAGGGGTCCCAAATTTTGTGACGTCACATTTTTTCAAAATATAATATTTTATATCTTAGTATTTACAACTATTGATTTTATTGAAAAATTATTTAAATGGAAATAAAAATTTCGGAACACTGCTGTTTTAATTTCATAAATTTCTAAATGTAAAATATGCAAAATATGTGACATCACACTAGATAGGGGGGGGGGGGGGGGGGTCTCACAAATGTGACCAGTTGTGACAAGGACAGGACAGGGGTCTAAAAGCCATGAAATTCGTGTGACGTAATTTATGGATGGCCCCTAACGTTCCGGATAACTTTTATGTTTTTTCCTTTCCCGTCCAATCTTATTCCGACTATTACTAAAACAATAGCCAAATCGGTTTAGCCGTTCTCAAGTGATTTGCTTACCTACGGACTGCATTTATTTTTGTTATCGTGTATTGTATGAAATTATATGAACAAATTTACATCCAACGTGCGACGTTACGCGATAAGCGCATGAGTCAGATGGTGAGCATCTGTGTAACTTAACAAGGATGGGTCACGCTAACTGGGTTATCACTGGCTTCTATTTAATTACCTATTTACTCTCGTAAATAGAACACATTATTTACATTATTGCTTGTTGCTGTATGCATTTTCTATGCATTGAAATAAAACATTTCTTTCGGATTGTATTGCGTTTATTTTTATGTTTTTACGTTCCCGACGTTTCGGCTGCTTTACAGCAACCATGGTCGCGGGAGAGGGAGGATGAGTGCTGTAAAGCAGCCGGGACGTAATTCGTGTGTTCGACACAAATTCGATTTTTTTTGCTTCAATTGGTTTTTTTTTAAATTTGGCATCACCATAGGTATTTTGCCAGTGTCAAGTAATATAAATTATTTCAGTTTTCGAGCATATGCACAGGCCCAAAGGCTAGGCCCAAGTAAAATACCCCCCCATCCCTTAATCAGTAAAGTGATGGATACTTTACTGAAATATTTTTTATGGATTTTTTGTGAGAAACTGAAAAGCCATGTTTCGTCACTCTGTTCCAATTACCTACACTAGTGCACTTTACCGAACCCATAATGGTTTATATTCCACTTATATCACTCACTATAACTCGCAGGAACACTACCTAGTTTTAGAAATTTATTCATAACTGGACGCCATGACTTTTCAGTTTCCCGCCAAAAAGTCGAATCAAATTGGTTTGTTTGCGACATTCCGTCTATATTATTTGTGCATAGAGACGAACGAGAAAACGAACGGAACGCAACCGCTCACTGCCTTTTTGGATTCATAAGCATTACTTGCTATCCTCCAGGGTGGTGGACTTCCACGAGCGGGAGAAGGCGTCATCCCTGGTCGCGACCATGCTGAGCGTCGGCCTGACCGTGGGAGCCGCCGTCGGCATGTTGCTCGTACATTTACTTTAAAACATTACTAGCAATCGCTTAGGAAATGTGTGATGGCCAGATATTATGTATCACATAACAGAAAAAGTTTGTAAGAACAAAATTGCTTCCCCTAAGGAAGCAATTTTGTTCTTACAAACTTTTTCTATTAACTCAGGCCATAGACTATATAATAGTATTTACGAACAGATATTTCACCCCGCAAAGATATTTAAACAAATAGCGACTCTTGTTAGTACGCAATAAAGTGCACTTTAGCTCGCTGACCGTTGCGTAATTATGTGCGTCTCTTTTTGTCGTGTAACTTTATCTCTTGCAAGCGCGTTGCGGCCCTGACTACGGATGCCTGCTCAGCCCCAATTTGATTCTATCAATCTCAACGTAATAGCGAAGACGTTTGAACTTTCATATTTTATTATCAACGCTTCATGCCTATATCCAAACACAAATCGTCGTTCTCTCCATAATGAAGAAGAAATTATTTTTAATAAGAAACTAGAAGGATTGAATGCACTTAATAAGCTCTGGTTTAAATGTTATTATACTCTTTCTGAATCCCCTGTATATGTGTAGGACTTTACTGATTATGTTGCTATCGATGATACCTCTAAGGTCATTTTCGCTTGGCAATACATAACGTCTAACAGTCATGTGTAGTTCAAAAGATAAATGTCTTGTGGGAAGATAGTCAAGTCCTAGTAATATGACGTTAGCTGGACTCATTAGGTTAACTTTATAATATGTAAACGTGAACTCAAATTTATTTTAGGTGCTTCTTTATATGCCTTCGACAATTTCTTTTTGTATAATGACAATCTAATTTAGTATATAAGAAGTGGTACATACTTAGGGTATTATTATTTTTATGTATTACCAGAATCCTGCCAAACACTTGTAAACCATTGAAATAAAAACTAATTTTTAAGATTTTATCGCGTTTATATTTTGCTTTATTTCAATGTGTAGTATTCGCGTAAATATAAGAAATCAATATTTGTAAACCAAATAAATCTCATGGAATTGCTTTTATCAATTTCATATGCGTGTCCTATGTGAATAGCGATCATTTATCAAGGTTTTTGTGTCCAAATATATTCAATTTAGGTACTTAGTTGTTATCTATGTATGTAATAAAACCCCTGTCTAACGGGAGTAAGGCTGTGTCCCCAGTAGGCAAACTGTCAGCGGCCGACTGAGTGAGCCGCAAATTTGTGGCGAACTGAAAGTTGAGTTAGCTGCAAACTCAGATCAATTTGCGTGCGTCGCAAGCAAACTGTTATGTGTTAGCCGACCGACCGACTGAATTTTCACTGTCAACTGTCCACATGACAGTTTGCGGCAAACGTACTCGCTACGCCCGGCGAACAAGCATATCGCCGCCGCCGACTGGAGCCGGTTTTGCTGTGAGTCGGCCGCTCACTGAATCAATCGGCGCGCGCAACACAGCAGACTGCGTAGAGTGAGCGAACTAGCAAATTGTGAACACTCCATTTCAAATATATGGAAGGGCGTACTAAACCGATACGCCGCTAACTCAGTCGGCCGCTGACAGTTTGCCTGCGGTGGGAGTGTGTGGCGGGCCTAGTCCCATGTAATAAAACTAACGCAGCCAACTGTTCATGGGCCATATTACATCATCATTTATAGGATCCTATCTATCTAATGTCATATATAGGATCATTTGTTTGAAAAACATACACACTCCTAGATATCTGATAATTTTATATGACACACAGTTGATTGACCTGTCTGTGATTTTATTAACTGCAGAATTTATTTGTTTTCTGTTAGTCGAAACTTGTATAGCGTTAAAACGGCTGAACGAATTTTTATAAAACTTGGCCTGTATGCCTGTAGGATGTTTCGACACGAACAAAGTTACAAGCACAACTGGCCACATTCTATGTAGAATAACATAGTGCAATGAAAGTAATTATTTGTGATTACCAATTAAGTTATTCATGTGTTATCAGTGTTATAGATCTCATGTAGATTGCAAATTTAAGTGTTTATGTCTAGAATCTTAAAAATATATAGCATAATAATTTTATTATTGATGTTTTTCATATCTCGCGCACGTTTGGGCGTGGCGCATGCTAAAGCATTTATATATAGAACTGAGATAACTCACTTTAAGTGGACGAAAATAAAATATATATTAGCTTGTAGCGACGAGCCTAATTGTGCGCGAGCTTTGTGTAATAAACCATGAGTTATAGCATATTTGTA
Organism: Pheosia tremula; assembly: GCA_905333125.1. NCBI lineage: Eukaryota > Metazoa > Arthropoda > Insecta > Lepidoptera > Notodontidae > Pheosia > Pheosia tremula. Next base: position 1,974,304 of record HG995404.1, on the reverse strand, counting down.
CCTGATTTAATGAATTTTATTTTTTATACGTATATGTAAACCTATGTATAGCAACAAGAAATAAGGTACTTATGAGCCATGTTATGTACTTAGGTGGATTTGATTTAGTAAAATTTATTTTATTGCTATATTATTACCTTTATTTACATTACATGTGATAAATACCATTCCATTATAAATAATTAAGATTGAATAAGGGTTTATTTTGATCATCTAAGCATCGCTCATGGAAAGCCGACGACAAAGTCCCGCTTGGGCACGTATAACAGGGATTTATTATTATTCGTTTTTTAACATATCTATACATATAAGATCTTGCTTCCAATCATACCTAATTCATTAGAAAATCATAATGTAAATATCCCATCAAAATTAGTTCAATTCAAAGTTTGTCAGTTTGTCGCTCATAATAGATTATTTGAATTCATATTAATTATTATAATAAATGTATTTAGTACTAACCCAAATATCAATTTTATGCTGGTGTCATTAGAAACAAATTCAAAATTAATTTTACCGAACTAAGCCGATAGAAAAAGCCGCTGGCATTTTGGAAAATCTACGAGCTATTGATCACAAAGTAAAGTTCTGTTTTGTGAATGGTTCTCTAATCAACTAAGCGCATTTTTTTTTTCTAATTAAGCCAGCGTCGCTATTATAGAAGCACAATTATTATCGATGTCTAAACGGTATCTCGCCAGTGCTAGTAATCACTGGCAACAGTAACTGTCTTAATGCGTGCACCAACATATTAGAATGTGCTTTTAATATAGACGGTTTCAAGATGTGATAATTTAATAACGAAAGAATGGATAAATTTAAAATATAATAAATTATTTATGTGATAAAGTCGTTTCTGTTATGTCTTAGCAGTGGATTAGTGCCAAGTGTACGATCAAAAATAACCCTTGTGTAACGAAAATTTGCTTCAGATATGTTGTTAGGGTACAAGAAAACACGCAAACATCAGTCAGTCCGTTTAATTAATAAATAATGTCATATAAAAAAAAACAATCACAATTTTAGGTCTTAATGAGAATCATCATTGATCCAGACAAACTATTCTAATACCTTATACAAAGTGATTACTCATTACAAGACAGACTAAGGGCGATATACACTCATCCTAATTCAGTTTGTACCCGCATTTTACACGGACACAAATACAAACGAATGTAGAAAAAAAACTCAACATGAGAAAATAACTAAATACGGAAGTGTACAAACACCTTTAATGAGTAAAAAAGTGAAAAAAATCCAGGCACCATTTCGATATAGCATTAATAAAAACTTACAAAGTTTTGAATGACGCGAACACATTGGTTGTGTGTAATAATTCAAAACTGCCGCCATTTCCGACGTCATGAGCAATGCCAACATTACGGGCACAATATAAAATCATAATATTTTGGACAAAACAATATCAAATTCATTTACAGGGCTGTGCAAAAGTACTTAACAATAATGACTGTACATAACATAGTTATTACATTATATACATAAACGTGATAATATTTATATACACAATTTTAAAAACAATTGATTTCACTTGCCAAATCTAAAGAGTCTACGCACACTAGAGGTTTCAGTTTTGAAAACGAGCCAATAATATTACTTACCGAGAAAATAAGCGTTTGCGATTGGGTGATCATTCGGAAGTGATCGGGTTTCCGAGTTTAGCCGAGCTGTGTCTGGAGTACCTACCGTGCATGATTCAAAACTTGAAGTAGGTATATTTACTCGTTATTTACTATCAACGAAATTTCTGACGGGGAACCTTTTCGGGTCACTTTCGCATAGCAATACTGTGAAGTGTCGTCACTGCTTGCTATTCAGCTTTTACCGCTTAAAAGAACAGATAAATAAATGGTTGCAGACTAATAAAACCTATACCACTAGTATGAATAATTCTCACCCTAGTTTGCACAACCCTGTACCAAGTACGTTATAATATACGTTACTAATTTAAGTGTGTTTGGACGCGAGTCACCTGTTCCGATGGGTGACCACTTCGGCGCCCTGCCGCACGAAACGGAACATGCCGTTGGATATCGCAACAACCGGCGAAAACAGCCGGAGGGGATAATCGCTGGAAGAAAAATCACTTGGGTTTAATGTATTATTAAAAAGAGCGAATAAATACCCCCAGTGCTGAATGGTGTTGCCATGGTACAGGGCACAGATTCCAAGAGAACGCAGACCTAATTTCTATGCCCTTAGCATCTCAGTACAGCCTAATGTTGCGGCCCAATATAATAAGAAACAAATCTAATGTTACAAGAGCTGCAATTTTACGACAGTAAAAATACCAGCCCTTTTAATGTACCACTGTTGGGCATGGGCCTCCCCTCAATGCGAGGGGGATTATGCCATAGTCCACCACGCTGGCCCAGTGCGGGTTGGCGGACTTCACACGTCTTTCATCAAAAATATGTTGTGCATTATTTAATATCTAGATTCATATAAAACAAAAACATTTCTTACCATCCTATGACGGGAGTGGCTTCGTTGCCGCTCAATATGAACACGGGGAAGAATATAGAGAACACGCAACCACTGAAACAATGTACATATAGATATAATTTATTCTACATCCACCTATTTAAAGCCGGGACTCCATTAGTGCAGCCGGGCCACCCACCTTGCCTAGATTGAGACCAGGCTTTACTAGTTGCGGGGCATAAGTTTTAACGTTCGTCAGACGTCCTCTATAAAACGGGATTTATGAATTCAAAGTTAATTTAGTTGCAATACCTTAGCAACCCGTGCTTGCAATTTCCAAAGATATTTGATATAATAATTCCAGCGCTTTTTTGTTTTTTTTAATGCCCACTGCTGGGCACGGGCCTCCCCTCAATGCAAGGGGGGATTAGGTCATATTCCACCACGCTGGCCCAATGCAGGTTGGCGGACTTCACACATCTTTCGAGGGGTTCTCTCAGATATGCAGGTTTCCTCACGATGTTTAAGTTCTATTTGATATAGAAATATGAGAACAAAAAATAAATATTTTATCAGAATCGTCTTTAGACTGATTAAACAAATGTGCCTAAGCTGAGGCCGGTTGGGCTTATCCATACGAGATAGGGCACATTAAGCCCATAATGTATTATAGTAACACGTAGCAATTGAGTGATATTAATTTTATCTCGGACTTATTGACCTTCAGTCCTTATCTGGTATTTAAAAGATAATTTATTGTACAGGAGATGAATGAATAGCCTCGGACGACTATAAGGTTAGATGTTTTGCTAAGTATTAGTGTTATTTCGCCTCGAGACTTTTATAGTGCCTTTAATGCAATGATTAGTTTGGGATCACGTAATTGATGTTAGTTTGCAAATATTCATTGAGGAATTAACAAATCAAACATCGCTAAAACTATGTTGGGTTTATACAACGTTGCTGATGAGACCAATTGTCGATTAGCTAAAGGAACTATATTAAATATATCACAATAGAGTTAAGTATTTCACGGATAACTTGCATTACTTCAATAAAGACATAGATATGATATTTTCAAGCACTTGAATTGTTGCTAGGTGCACCCCGCCTATCGCACCCGACGTGCCTGTTTATATACAGCAGAGGTCTCATATTTGAGCAACAAAATGTTGGATTTCCATTTCTGTGGCAGTATCCTCGCAAGTCCTTCTACAGAACAAGCTAGACATTAAAATGCATTAGTCAGTTAAGCTGTCTAAATTTAAATGTTGTGTATGTCCTTACGAGGCGATACGGTCGCTTGAGCGACAAAGCCTCTAAAATAAAAACATTATAAAACATACCTTATAATATAAGACTGTGGTATTTGCGTCAGAACGGCCAGTGGCAAGCCGAAGCCGAGGAAATAAGGCCAGTTGGTCTCGATGAAGGTGAGCCGCTTATGGAGCTCCCAGCCCATGTTGAACCACTTGTACTCGAACGAGTACAGTGAGTATAACAAGCACATGTGCACGAGGCATAATAGCTCGCCTATATACGCTATTGGTAGCATGTTCACTAACATACTCTGAAAAAAATATAGAAAATTCATTCTTAAGGTATCCATTTGTAGTCTTGACCCGCCGTATTCTCCCGCCACTGTTACTATTTGAAGTCAGTACCAACAACTGTGTCCAAGGAAGACGACGAGGTTTGATGCTCCGCGAGTCACCTTATCGTCATGGAATCCGCGAAGAGTTTAATCAAAAGAAAAATAATAGGAGTTGGAAGAAATATCCACTCAAGAGATAAATCTGATGTAACGATCTGCGAGGAGAACAAGTCCAACGCAATCGAATTGGATACGAAATATCGGTGTCGGTAGGGAGATGCCCGCGACATATTTGAGGAGCAGTGGACGGCTCTAGGCTGAAGGGTGGGAAATCAAAAGGGACAATAACAATGCTATTGCCATTCTATTATGACACAATCGTTTGTCAATTGGGGCCTTGAAAGTGTACCATAATATGGAAATGTAGATAGGGTCGTCCCATATTGGTTCGCCACGCCATATGTTTTTTTATTGCCGTCAGTAATGACAATGATTACTCTTTATAAGTAGTTTTATATAATAAATCAGATCTTAAAACAGAAACATATGGCAAGGTATTACTTAAGCAGTATTTGTTTATAGAGCATAGTTCAACCTTTACCATGTGGGGTTATCTTATATTATTAGTAGGTGAACTAACTAAGCTTAAGCTTGCTCTAGAAGTAGACTCATTTTAATAACTTGTGACGGACATAGGGTTGTCACCTTATTTTTTTAGCAAATGTACATTTCCTTTTCTAAAATAATGGTTGGTTTACGTCCCTGACTGCCTAGTTAAAATGTTTGCAAGTAACATATCTTTACGGTTGATATTCACCTGAACTAAGAATAAAGCTTGCACCAGCAAACTGAACAGGGAGTCAGCAATTATCTTGCTGACGCTAGACATGAACTGGGGCCGCCCGCGGCGGTGTCGGTACGCCGAGTCGGCTATATCCTGAAAATAAATATGTGAATTTATTTTAATTTTATGTGGGTCAAATGCAAGTTTATTCATGAGACAATCATATATTATTGTTGCAACTTTTAGATACAGCCAGCCGGAGGGCTATTCAATTTGCCATATAAAATGACAAATATGCAGATTATGCAGTAAATGTTATGTTTATGAAAAAACTCACACTCAATCTATGAAAACATTTATCTATACATATAAATAAAATTGGAGTGTCTGTTTGTAATATTAAAATAACCGCTTTTTACTAAGTGCATTTGGATGTATACACGTTACCTATACCGAAACAACATTTCTTACAATTTTTGTCTGTCTGTCTGTCTGTCTGTCCGTCTGTCTGTCTGTCCGTCTGTCTGTCTGTCTGTCTGTTTGTTCCGGCTAATCTCTGAAATGGCTGGACCGATTTTGACGGGACTTTCACTGGCAGATAGCTGATGTAACAAGGAGTAACTTAGGCTACTTTTATTTTAGAAAAAAAAATAGGATCTCACGAAAAAAAATTAAAACCAATGTTGCAGCGCAGCGCCTGATTAATTTTGATAGCAACAACCTGCAATGCCGCGGGCTCAGAATGGGCGAGCAGGCTGTTGTCAACGGTTGTCTTTGTTAAATACCACGCGGACGAAGTCGCGGGCAACAGCTAGTTGGTACATAAACGAGTACTGGTTTAGAGTATGCTAGCACAATACACAATCTAATATGCTTCTATGTGCATTTGAACTAATGTGACTTGCCCAGCAGCAAACTGTATTTGTTTGTATACCAGTGAAGTTGATAATCATAATAACATTGAATACTCTACATCATAAAATCAACATACTATTTGGACACTATACATTGTAAATAAAATAAAAGGGCTTTCTGAATGGGTGGTAAAGTTGTAGCTTAGCATTTTAAAACAATTTTGGGGATTTATAACTACCATACTCAATGGTATATATTAATAAAAAATATTCTGATTCTGATCCAATATATTGAACTCACCTGAAACCACAAACTGTTGACTAGTTTACTCAACAAGAACAGAGGCAGGACCCATATCATCCTGAAGGTCATGGAAAGGAACGGCTGCATCCATGCCCATACATTATGGGCCACCCCAGGGTCATGCCCAAACACTATGCTCACTAAGTACTTGACTGACGGCAGCAATGCATACTCAAACACTAGTATGCTGAGCAAAAATATAAAACCGTTGAGGATGCATGATTGCAACACCCTTGTAAGTACTTTTGATTCCCTGAAACAAACATAATAACTGATAATATTCCCATTTTTCATGTCCATCATGTCATGTTTAAACCCAACTCTAAATAAATGAAACAATTGTTACTTACGTCAATTGTTAAAAACATACATAGTCAGCATACATGAATATATTGATAAAATAATAGGTATACTATACCTATTATTTACGTCGACTATAAAAACAAACTTACTGTGTTACTTTTGGTTGTTTAGGTTTAAGTTTTGAATTATCAAAGTCCGCTTGCGGCGACCGACTGATCGCTCGCTCATTGATCTCTTTATCTAAATATAAAAGTACAGTAACACCTCGCAGGCTGTCTATAAAACCCTTGATAAGCGATACAGAGAAATTCTGAAACAATAAAACAGAACAATGATACAACACAGAAAATTTTATAAACAAAGAAATGACTGTTCGAAATTATATACACACTGTAACGCTTTCCATCTTGTGTGCAAATATATTTTTACAGTTCCATTTTTAATCTGCAACTATGTTGGATATTCACATTTCACATGATTTTATTCAATTTTGTGTTGACGTAAATTCTACGTAAAAATTGTGCGATGTGATGACAATCATTGACAGCTATGTCACATACGTAGTTTTACTCTTTGTTTGACTCTTTGGTCTGTCTAGTAAAATTTTGTTTGTGGTCTAATGCCTCTATATGTTGCGACCTATGTAAATTAACCAATTCTATGACTCGAAAAATTATATTTGCACCTGAGACGTGTATGTTTGTGTGTGAATTCTACTAATACTATATTTACCGAAATTACTATTATGTCAATTTATCAAACTAACTAAAAAAATCCTTGGTCTTGCTTGACTAATTTTCGATTACATGGAAATAATTCAAAAATATGCTTTAAAAGTCCGAATTCCGGTTGAAATTCCTTTATTTTTCGAATAGTATTATTTGGAGAATGATAATGGCACCAAGCACACCGTCAGTCCGGATTACAATAATATCTCAGTACTGGAATAATGATTCCAATCACTGACAATCATTGACGACGTGTTAGGCCGTAGATAGAGAATAAACTTCTCTATCTACGTGTTAGGCTAAACAAAGTACTAATAATAATTATTGCACAGATCATATATTATATAGTTATAGATTAAAGATTGCCAATGCTTTCGATTTCATTCCGTATATAAAGCAGTAATAATTCAATTGTTATTTTTATTGTATGATCATTTAAACATTTGACGCGTAACGCATATTTGATCCTAGATCACTGACATCACGATTCTTGCGACACCGACAATACACCATGTGCATGATATCAATCTTACATGATACTTGTGTTAATACTGATAGTGTGAACGTACGAATAAGTATGGGTAGCTGTAACTCTTTCTCTCATAAAGGAACTGTATCTCCTCTTTTCATTCACTCATATTGTTTTGAAGTTTTTACACCTTCCCCGCGCCCGCACCCGCACTCCCGCGTGATTTAATGGGGGTAGAGAAAGTTTTGTTCCATTATTATTTTCTGTGTCGAATCTATTTTCGTGAAATTATCGGATTCGTGTCTTTCTTTCTGTTTACAATAAAACAAGACAGTTGCCTTTACTGCTGGAATAGTAAGACAAACCAACTTATGAGGTGGTCACCATGGATAACGCATATATCCTTAATAACTTGAGGTAAGAATTTCTTACATACTGGGATTCTTCATTTGTCTTTCGCAACCTTGTTTATCCTACGTCTATGCGTGTTATGTAGATTATAGATTCCATAACCTATTTTGTGGCTTTCTGGTTGTTATTATTGTTATTGTTTTTATTATTTCGAACAACTTGTACGTTCTGCGAAGTTACTAAGAGAAAGTTGTAAAGAAGTTTTTTGATTCTCTTTCACCATAATATCCCTTATAAAAACGAAAGTTGTACCTAGGTAACTACTGCAAAGTGGATTTGTTTGTAATACTGATAGTTGTTATTGACCAGTAAATATTTATATTTTTTTGTATTAACTGCATGTTGTTGAATACATCATGACAATGTAGTCAGTATAATCCCATTAAAGTATAGTACGATCATAATCCACTCTTTTAAATATAAATAATCCACTTTAAAATTGTATGAAGAACAAGAACTTCATGATCAAAGTTCTGTGTACAATGTGGGGTACCCTTTCGAATGGTGTATATCCCATCATGGAGTGTAATAATTGTTATAAGTTGAGGATATAGTCAGTAGAGGCAGGTATATCAGACATCAATATCATTTACACCACCCGTGACTAGATGGCGTTACATGGATCTAACTTCAACTTAGTATCTACAAACATTTTAAACATAATATGTTGTATTTATACACTGATACTTATTTATTTTATCACTAGTGTTTTCTGCAGCTTGTTTATTTGTTTTGTCAATTCGTTTTGCAGTCAAATGCCTCCAATAGCCAAAGCATGATGATGTACCACAATGTCATTTAAATGTAACATACAGTGATAATAACCAAGTTCATACAAAATAACTGGATTCATAGACATCCCCAGCAGTGAGACACAAAATAGGCTTAAAAAAAGAATTTTACTCGGGTAAAAATAGTATCTACTTATTACCTAAAACCTAATCCAAGCCAATAAATAGATATAGGTATGTCTGTAATGATCGGTAGACACGAGGACATTGCACAAGTAATCATTTTAGCTGTGTCCTTGAGGTAGGTAACATGTGTCCGGTATAAATATTCATATTCATTATATTTCTAGGTTGGATTCTTGTTACTTATACTATTAACCATAATCAATATTTTTATCGTCCTTTTAGTTATAAACATATAAAAGAACAAAAACCAAGACATAATTTCGGACCTAACAAGAAGAAGCCATTAGGGAAAAAATATTTCAAGTCCTTATCCTTTAATGCCATTTACTGGGCACTCCTGGCTGCACATTACAGCATCCGAGAACCAAAGAGGCAAAGGCAAAAGATTAAACCCATTAAAATAAGGTCTCCTTCAAAGTGAATTAAAAAAAAATGCTATAAGTATAGACAAAACGTATATTCGCTTATACGATGTGTGGCCATTTAACATTACCAGCCAAAGTTCATTTAAACTTGTACCTAATCATGGCTACGTCACACGCCGACCGCCTCTGAGCGAAGCCGCTCAGTCGAGTGCTTGGCAGCGTACAGTGCGCGCGCGGCTCCCACGCGACACGCGCGTTCCATACCTATCGCAATACAAACCTACTCCTTTGTGACGTAGGAATGATCAACTGAGTTTCGTTTAACCCTTTGTGTACAAAATGAAAGTGGACAAAGAACAGACCCTTGCGGGGCCCGTGGACTCTAGGCCCATTCTCTCCGACAGGAAGGGGAGCTTGAAGGTGACCATCACTCCGGCGCAGCACAAGACGCTCACGCATCTACCGAAGAGGCCTCCGGTGGACCTCGCGTTTACCGATTTGACGTACAAAGTCCAGGAGGGAAGAAAGAGCAGTAAGTCGCTTTGTCATGGTCTATTGTAAAGAAAAATAATTGCCAATGTGCGCGTGGTTGTGTACCATATATTGCGCCTCTATTCTGAAAGGGTACACAAAGTTATAATTAAATGCACCCATATTTCTCCAATAGTATTAGGACCCAATAAAATAGGAAATTTCATTTTGCAAGAACATTTTGCAACAACCCAGGTTGACCACAACACAACAACCAAGACACTAATGCCATTTATCGCACTCTATTACAAAATTGCACTCTGTAATTGTCATATAAGTTGTGCATTGCAATTGTCATCGAATTTACGCACTATATTTGTCATAAAAGTTGCGCTGTATAATTATCATAGAATTTACTCTCTATAATTGTCATAGATGTTGCGCTTTATAATTGTCAGAGAAGTTGTACTCTACAATTCTCATAGAAGTTGCTTTCTATGATGGTCATATTAGCTATGCACTTAACAAATTGTCCTAAAAGTGGCGCCTCTACAATTGATGTAGAATAAGTGATAGAAATAATATCGCTATCTACTGCTGCTCAAATAACAAGATAATGAGTTGTCCTAACGACGTCTAAATCATTAATTACATCCGCGTTAATGAGTCGGTGTGTTCATTTGACCTCAGTCGTTCCTATTTCCAACGTTAATATTAGTTTTATAGTTGTCGTTTAAATGATTATACAAAAAATCACTAAAGTGCCTGTGAATAATCACATGTCTCTCCAATGCGATGAGTTACAACTGTTTTGGTTAATCAAAACAAAAAGTAACAATGGCAGTCAATCTAGAACCTTAACAATAATAAGGCGTAACACCCAGGCTTAAATAATGAACAATAAAAATGTAGTAGATACGAGAAAATCTTTATCTCCACCATATTAATTGGTCTGAATCAAGGGCAGCTTAACATTATCAATAAACATTACGCGCTAGTTTGGACACGAATGAAATCAATAAATTAAATATTAATATTACGATTTACCCATCATTGTTTGGTGATATTCGCACTATAGTGTTACCTAGGTATGCAACTTCTATTGATATGGTTGGTATCTAAAATCTTAAACTTAAAACCACTCTGCTTATTTATGCCGTCGTTCTAAATTCATCTAATGACGTCAAATGTCGTTAGACTTGGCTTCCTTATCCCCGAAAATAAATTAATGATTTTTCGTAGCTTTGTTTCTAGGATAACTTCTAATGTATTTTACGTTTAAATAATCATAATAACAGGTTTATGTCTGCTATATTATAATTACAGGTAGGTAGGTATATACAATGCAGCGCCGAGGTCACGCCAAGTCATCTCCAAGTGTATCCTTCGTATTTACAGCCAAGGTTGTTATATTATTTTTCACTGTGTTTATCACAATTTAGAGGACTCTGAGTAGCTATACCTTATAACTGCGTGAGAATTGTTTGCTTGTTAAGTTGTTATTTATAAGACCACGATAATATTCTAACATAGATATGAGGAAGTCTGCATTTATGGAACGCTACAATACATTATATACAATGTATGCATTAAACTGTTTTGAAAAGGCACATTATCTACAGTCATAATGGCGAATACAGAAATTAAAATTTCTATCTACACATAAATCCCCCTAACGGCGGAATGGTTCTAGAATGGTACCCACGAGCCAGAAGACGAAGTGTAAGGATGGCACAAGGTGTACCGATGATATTACACGCGTCTCAAGAAGCCGGTGGATATGAGTTGCAGAGTACCGTGATGTGAGGAAGCCATTGGGGGAGGCCTATGTCCAGCAGATGACGTCTTTCGGCTGATAGGTGGATGGACAAATTGGTGTTCATCATTCTTTTCTATAGTGATACCAAGTTAAGGATTTTTTTGGAAACCATAGTCTAGAAGAAGCCGAAGATAAGTATGAGTACCAACTGAGTTTAAAAATGAAAATACTCTAAAGAAAATTCAAAGAATTATATCGCCGAAGATATTTATTTAAACCAATGCAATCACTGATAAAAGGACTAAGTACACCTATATAACGTGTGTGTAAGCGTTTCGGTTACCTTGGAGACGCAATTTCGCTTTTCCGTTGTAGGTAGTTGGCAAAGGACTATAACAGCGTGTTATTATGTACGATGACAGAAACAATACTTTGCAGTGTCGAAATGCGAGTCATTATGCGCTGATGACACTTGCAATTTGTCGTCTATATTTTGTTTCTTTGAAATTGTTATTTAAAAAATGATACGAGCTTATTTTTTGTTATTATTTCTTCAGCAGTTTTTCTTACCCAAAACTCAGCAATTCAATATTCTTTTCATTGACAACTTTTCTTTGAATGCTGCTTGTGTTTGTTTTGTCAGGTATTCAGTTTGAAAACATGTTGTACACTTTCCGAAATTTTAAGTTTGAAATATTGCATTAATTTATAGCCTTCGAGAAGGCTGAAAATACTACAAGTAATCATATATCGCGGAATTTCTATACTTATCTAATTACGTATGTCATATAATCCAAGACCTCGGTCGTATAAGACTGTAGCGACCACTTCAACCTCGCCATAAGATACGCAGATGGCGCCGCAGACGACTTTCAGAACAAATGTCGATTCTCAATACAATCCTGAAACGTGCTATAAGAGTTTTCTCATATACATGATCCCGACAACACCGTCGGGGTACAAATAGGCTTCCGTAGGCGAATCATAGAGACTTTTAGCTCAAAATCAATGCTTGATGTTTAACATATTGTAAGTAGACACTTATATTTGACGCTTCACACCTATTCAGAACCTCATATTTTTATTCAGATTTTTCGTGCTTATAAGGCTTATTCGTAACTAAGCGCAATTTGATTGATCGCGGGTAATCTATATCAGTAGCCCACATTCTGAATCCAAAATGTATACTTTAATCTTCCGATAAGAACAGGTAATTTTTTTATCGATTTTGTCATGGAACGAAACGGATGTTAACTTTTTAATTACGAGTCGTCGATAATCATTTACTTATCTATTGTTTGCGATACCTTCACTATAATATGTTCAATCTGCTAGGTTTTCTATAACATAAAGGAAAACGCCTAAACATGGTACTAATTTATATGAGGCTTCTAGATCAAAATAATATATTTGTTTTTTTTTTTAATCCGTTCGTTTCCTTAATTTAATTTAAGATATATAAAAAGTACTTGCATTCTTTGGAATAATGCCTAAGTCACGCCTCCGCTATTCTGGCTCCGAAAGACTTATTCAATATAAGTCTTTCGGATCAAAGTAAATTTAAATCAATTTTATTACCACTTCAAACATAATCAAGTAGTGGAGCTAATTGATCATTGTTTTTTTAAATAACTTCGTAATTGAATTCGAATTTTGTTCTTTAAAAGGTATCCGGGATTTAATAGTCTATGAAAACCCAAAATGCATTCTGAATGGGACGGCAGCAACTTGGAACCGTATCAACGATTCCGTGAGCATTCTCCTTTGATTACATTCGTCAATTTCACGTGGTATCAACAAATAAATTATCTGTTAGTGAATTTTGTGTCTTATTGCACAGTCATAATACGCGATCAGCACGTTTGAATTATGTCACTTGAAAATTGATAATTATTATATGTTCAATTCACCTAACGAATTAATTTGTAGTTGCATAAGTCGACCAAGTATTTAATCGTTTGACGGGAGACTTGCTGGTTCGTATTTTCTAATAGGATCAACGTTTGTTGCCTTGTTATAACCCCTCCAAAATGAATGGACGTTTACAGGTTAATAGCCGACCTATTCGGATGTCTTTTTTAACCTTAACATTACTAAAAGTTCTTGTCATTATTTTTAAATTTAAAATAATTATATACTTATATCAAAAGAAAGGTTGAACTCGAGAAGGTTGATTTAATTAACAGTCGGCTGCATGATAACGGATAGTCTCGGGGTCATGAGGGCTATTGACCTGCAGCCAGCATTCGAGGAAGTAGGTAGTCGATATGTCGCAAGAATTTAAATATTTTATTAATTCCAATCTTTGACATTTGCGCGAAAGATGAGGAAGAGGAAAGAGGTGCAGTTAAACGTTGTGCAATTTTGAGGAAAATTTCTACTTCCTTGATCAGCCTTTGAGATAAGTGTGGGAATCAGAAACAGAGTCTTTTATTCATGTAAACTATGATGTACAGTACTCATGAATCGTCAAAATTGTTACAAAATGCTAAGCTACAACTTTACATAGGAACGGCATTCGTTCGGAATGCCGCCGTCGAAACAAACGTGCTCATCACACAAAGTTTGTCCCTACCAGGATTCGAACCCGGGACCCTCGGCGCAGGAAGCAGGGTCACTAATAACTGCGCTTGTCACTTTCGACAGATATTGTATGGGATATCTGCCAAAAGTGACAGTTACTATGCGGTAGCTGTTCGATTATGAATCGATTGTGTTAGCAGACTTGGGGGCCAGGTTTCAATGTTGTAGATTATTTCCATCGACTATATTCATGGGGTTTAAACGAGTTTTGACGGCATCAATTACCGATCGAATGGACGAATAATTACCAAACATATCTACTTGAGTCTATATGCGGTATGCGGGATAATGTTTATGGAAAATTACCTCGATTTGATGTTATCATTTGACCTTTATATGCAATTAATGATCTAAGACAAGCTAGTAACTAATCAGCTATTTAATTAGTGAAGTATCTTGGCTGATGAGCTGTTTGTCACATAAAACACGCGGGTGTTGGTATCGTTTTGACGAACAACAACCATTATTTACCTATATATACAACAAACATTATTTTCAAATAATGAACTTCATCGACCTTATGTTTTTTTATCAATAAATGGCAACGAACCCATAAATTGGTGCACTTCTTTTTTTAAAAAGGTCTTATATTTTTTTTTATCAATAAATGGCGACGAGCTCATAAATTGGAGCCCTTGTTACACATACTACTTTATTAAGTAAAGAGGCTATTTTTGTGTTTACATTAATTATATTAACACCGTAAGGTTTTGAGTAGTGTATGAATAAGACTGTAACTTGGTTGTTGCTTATAATTAAAATCCGGGTCAACATATGTACCTATATAGTTTTTTTTTAAATCGGGAAATGGATGAGCTCCCGAGAGAGCCAAAAACTGTATCTCAGAATCCACTACCTTAGCGAATTTTAATGAAACTTGGTATAGCGATGGCATAAAACAAAATCATCATTGAGAATAAAACACATCCTAGAAAATGGAAGGGCTTCCGGGAGAGGCAATATACCCAAAATAACTAAAGACAATGTGTACAAAGTCACGGGCACTGCTAGTTTTAATACCTTTATTCGGTTGCATACACTGGCCAATAATTATTGTGATAGTATCTCCATTATCTTATCTGCATTATTTCGTGTCTAAAATGTCAAAAATCTGCTCGTTGATACCCATACATTTTAATCGTTTTTCTTTTGTTTTATAATAGGCCAATGGCACAATATCGAACGTTATCTTAGTGACATGTTTTCAAATAGCCTTGAGTTCCTTATGCGATGGCCATTAGGAATTAGGTAATTGTATCAGCGCTAGGTTAGGGCGCGAAATTCAAAATCTCGATGGTTTTTATTTTTTTATGACATTGGCATAGTGCATTAGATGCCTGATGTATTATATATTGGAGTATTGTTCCAATGTTTGTTAACACAGCTATTTCTACTAACTTTGAAGTGCTGTTTCATTTTAAATTAATTTTGAAGCAAATTTTCTCGGCGACATTAGCGCAGGTGTAATAGATTTTAAGTAAGTTGGTTGGCTTCGAACAAGTTACGTTAACAGCGTATAATATACTACTAACCGGCCTCCTTTGACCTTTGCACCCTCCATTGTGTTGTGAATGATACAATGATAATTTGAAATGGCGGCGAGTGCATCAGATCAGTATATAGGTAAAGTCATGAAAATGGTTTATCAGTTGTGTCAAAAACTCGGTCATAAAAGATCTAATAAGGTTCATATTTGATATGTTCTAATTTCAAATAAATAACAAATGACAAATATAGATCTTGCGATTCAACCTTAAGGTGATAAAGGAGTTTCTTGGTCAACTTTACATAGCTATTAAAATCATGGGTTTTGAATTGAACATTATAGAGATGCGCTAACAGACAGCCAAAAAAATTTAAAAATGACGAATGCGCCGCTCTACCTATTTCGTAAATGATATACCTTATTTTTTCGTTAATCCATCTCTCATGTTGGAATGCGGAATGGAATTTTAAAAACAGTATAAGTACTTATATGTGATTTAGTACCCAATTGATTATGCGGACTTCGCCAAAGGATGAGTAATGTGTTTTGTACAAACGCAGGAACAAAGCATTTCGATGCCATAGTTTGCGGTCGTATAAAAATCTACCTACTATTCCGGTGTTGTTCTTATGTATAAAGGTCAAATCTTTAGTGGGCTTTTATGGTAAACGTCAAGGTACCTACGAGGTAACATTGCGGTACCGTTTTATAAACATATTTTTGGTGATTACTTTATATTAGATTTGCTTGTTCTTAATATGGATATAACGAGAAAAAAAAATGTGACTACTTGTCTAAATACGATGTAAATAATAATGTCTTACAGTATTAACAGAGTGTTGTGTCAATTGATATATTTGCAGTAAACCCAAATAAGGTACTTACCTACATAAATATAATGTTGTCGTCAATTTAAAATGGCATTACAGAGCCTTTCAAAATATATTATTATGTAATTTATTAGTTGCATAGATAGGGGTCTGTGGTTAAAAACTCAACATTTATAATCGTATATTTCGGTATTACAAAATCATTTTCACTTTTCACATAACATGTGAAAGTTTGTATATTGTATGTACTAGGTACCAACTTAATGAATACCTACTACAAACTGCTTGTACCAAGTAACAAATCGTACCTCAATCCATTGAGTTAACATGACTCAATCTTACATTATACAACTCGTTTTATATCCTGTGGTTTTGTTTAACAAAAATATAATTTTTATTTTTTATAATTACTCACAGTACCATTGTCCTTTAATGTTTGTGTGGTTTTTTTTTACTTTTTCGTTCGAATCACATGTTTCCCACACAGAATAACCTTTTGCAAGTAAGATAAACAATCTAAAGATTGAGAGATTGCTTGCAAAAAGCCTCATTTCAGGACTCACAGGTTGGTGACATAATTCGTGTGGTATCGCATTCCATCATAGCACTCAAAGCACTCAAAGTTTAGCGTAATTCATGAATTACGCTAAACAATTTGCCTATGCAACTATTATAAGTTTTCGTTACTGACATGGCTACGGAATCCTACATTATAAGTACGTGACCCTGACACGTACTTGCGTGGTTTTTTTATTTATTACTAGCTGTTGCCCGCGACTTCGTCCGCGTGGTATTTAACAAAGACTCAGCCGTTGGCAACAGCCTGCTCGCGTTCTGATCCCGCGGGACGCATTGCAGATTGTTGCTATCAAACTTTATTCAGGCGCAGCGCTGCAACATTGGTTTTAATTTTTTTTCGAGAGATCCATTTTTTTTTCTAAAATAAAAGTAGCCTATGTTACTCCTTGTTACATCAGCTATCTGCCAGTGAAATTCCCGTCAAAATCGGTCCAGCCATTTCAGAGATTACCCGGAACAAACAGACAGACAGACAGACAGACAGACAGACAGACGGACAGACAGACAGACAGACAGACAGACAGACAGACAAAAATTGCAAAAAATGTTGTGTATAGGTAACGTGTATTCATCCAAATGCACTTAGTAAAAAACGGTTATTTTAATATTACAAACAGACACTCCAATTTTATTTATATGTATAGATGTATAGACTAGCTGTCTGGCCGGCGAACTTCGTACCGCCTCAGAATCAAATATATGAGTAAATGAATTATTTTTATTTTTTATTATAGTTAAATTTTACCATGTTTTTATTAGTTATTCTGCTATTCGGGGCGGAGATAATTTAAAAAAATCATAAATATCGGCCCACCCGTCCTTGAGTAATATGTTATGTTAGTTATGATGTAACTGATATAAGATGGAGACAGATTATTTAGATTAAGGTTAGGTTTTTCTGACGAAACAAAAGGAGGTTCTCAGTTTGACACACAAAAAAAGTTTTTTTTCATGGTTACACTTAACACTTAACTTTTGAATGGATGGTCAAATTTTAATGATTTTTTTTTCTCGCAGATGTGAAGACAATCCTCAAGTCGGTCTCCGGCCGGCTCCGGTCGGGCGAGCTGACTGCCATCATGGGTCCCTCAGGCGCCGGCAAGTCCACACTCCTCAACATTCTCACGGGTTACAAGTAAGCTCCACATCAAAATACAGACTGAATTTTTTCGATCAGAAAAAATTAACTAAACATTAAATTGTCAACTGACGTCACAGCCATGAGTGAGCACAGGTACGACAGAGAAAGGGCATCTCTCCCAATTAGGCGATTTTACCAACCATAATCCCACTAAACCCACTAATATTATAAATGTGAATGTTTGGATGGATAGATGTTTGTTACTCCATCACGCCAGAACGGCTGAACGGATCTGGATGAAATTTGGCACAGAGATAGATTATAGTCAGGAATAGCACATGGGCTACTTTTTATAGGTTATAGGTGGGATTATTAAGGTACCGCGGGCGGAGCCGCTGGAAAAAGCTAGTTAGCAAATATATTTAAAATACGTAACATATGTCAAAAAATGCTCATAGCCGGTATGTCCAAAAATGATTAGTACTTATGATATTATATTATAACCTAGGCTTGACTTAATGCTTGCTATAAGCATTTACATAAGTCGTTATCATACTATTGAGTTTGCTCTTAGCATACCAAGGCACCTCACACTTAGCATCCTAAGTGGGTTTTAAGGAAGCACTAAAGTGCATTGGAACGTGGAATCCACTGATTGCAGTGGGGTGAATAGTGATTAAAACACACGTTATATACATGCGTGTGTCTGTGTGTGTGTGTGTGTGTGTGTGTGTGTGTGTGTGTGTGTGTGTGTGTGTGTGTGTGTGTGTGTGTGTCATCGAATGAAGTCATATTCGAGTATATAAATAGTTGGTGTTACTTGGACGAAAATTACCCACGATCGGAAAATGTGGCATGGCATGGCCTATGCCTGTGCGCAAGACAATCTCAGTACCGGTGTCAAATAATTATATCCAAGGTTAATATTCTACCTTATATTTAAGTAGTTACTCATCAAATAGTTTATATTCATTTATGTAAGGCTAACTGCGCACCGCGGTCTAACCAGCGATTATAAAGTTAATTTAAAAAAAAACACGGTTCCTGTATGCTATCCCATTGGAGCCGTGCATTTTTCCGGGATAAAAATTAGAAACTACCACTACCTATGCAAAAAATCATGTCGAACCTTAGTTTATTTTTTAAAAATTTCGGTGAATAGTGTTAGTAATAACATGCTATCTGTGTAGCTACGCACACATGGAAGCGTGTATATATGAAGGACATATTTGTGATTGTAATGATGTCAAGATGTATACTTACACATTTGGTCAAGTATTTTGCTGTTTGCCAATATTATTTTCAATTATCCAATGTATGTTGGTGTCCAGTATTACATGGGAAATTATAATAGAATACCATCCATACCTTGGTCTTATCTTTCATTCATATAGTTACGCAATGGTTGCTCTCCAGAACCGCCTATTAGCGTGTACTTCGAGATCTAAGTGTCATTGGTTGCACGGGTCAGTTGCGCCATTGTACTGTTATGCAATTCTAATGTACACATACGTGTCAGCCAAGGTATTTGTTAAACAAACCTGTGTGGCGGTGTGAATGCTCCTTTTTTGCAGTTAGGCCCTTATTTCAACTCTCATCACAAGTGGAATATTAGAAAAAGGGTTTATAAAGACAGCTCTTTAATACGCTGTTGTTTTCAAGGCGACTGGAAGTGTAGTAACTTCTATATCATGGTTTACTGCATGGTGCCGATAGATGGCGTTGGACGAAATGTTCTTTACCATCTACGACTCTCCATTCTATACTGAAACAGCAAAGTATCAACAAGACTCCGATAATGACCGCCTTGAATTGCACCAAAAACAAAGTGTTCGCGACAAAACATCGGCACAGCTCTTTTCATACCCAAGTCTATATCTTCCTTCATTCAAAAAATAGAATGAAACATAATGTATACTTATGACATTTCTTCTCAGCTGTGTACGGTATCTTTACAATATCAATGAACTTGCATTGTGAGATCAATGCCTTTATCAAATCAGCTGCTATTAATATCTACTCCAGCATCTTCATGCGACAGGATGATGCCATTCGGCCATGTGATGTCATGCCTCAATTTAAGCGTTTCCTGTTTCATTTTATGATTTTGGGACCGACGGTTCAGCACACAGACTAGTATGGGTTAACCTGTTAAACATTCATACCTTTGAATTGGACTGATTCCATCTTTGTCGAATATACTCATAGAAGTGGGTTTCCAAATGATTTCAATAACTATTTTTGTTACCATGAAGTTAATTGTGAGATAGGTCTCCAAAATATTCTCAGCTTAGTCCATGAAAGATGACGAAAGTCAATCGCCATTTGACCACAACCTTCCGATATATCTTCGAAGGTTTATGTCCTAGTAATGATGCCATTAAGACTAGGGCTGATTACAAATTGTTTACAATAAACAGATCCGCTAGCAACTCTAGAAATACTTGGAACTTGCTTAACGCCCCTCGAGTCTTCAACAAATATTATTATTTATTATAATTGGACATAGATGCAACACAAATATAGCGTAACCGGACTTGTTTATCGTACTATCGTAACTGGGTCAAGCGTCCGATTTGGCTACATTTACGCAGTTGTGTGAATAATTCTTGAGTCAAATATGTATGCCATCTTTGTCCCTTTCTTGTGTTTAATACGACATACTGAATGATCACTCTTCACCCCTACATAAATGCGATAACTCACCCTGAATCGCCTTGCGCCGTAGTTCATTAGCGTTGCTCGTTGTTGCAATATGCAATCACGTATGGTGCGCGTGTACCATCGTCATTATGCGTATGTAGCGGTAACGCGATCGCTTCTGTCAGATGCCAGGGGTAATTTCTATAACGAGGGAGTAAGTAGACGAAATCCAGTAACTGATATAGCCCTAAGAGTCTAAACGTTGAAGGGTAGAGGGTGGGGCACAGCTGAATGAACCAATAGCAGTTGGGGTGTAAAGGATCTAGAATGGCGACGATAAGTCGGGAGACCTAGTGTAGGAAGACCTCCCACAAAGTGGTCCGATGGTATCACAGGCATCGCAAAACGCTTGTGGATGCAAGCGGCTTAGGACTGTGATGAGTGGAATTCCAGCTGTGGACGTCTTTCGGCTGACGGATGACGGAAACCTTATTTATGTACTTACATACAATTACATATAAATGGCATCGCGGTTGCTTGAATTATTTGTAATGTACCAATCTATTTAAATACCCCAGCTAGTCTCAACATATTTTTGTCGCTAATACAAGCGCTCTTGAACTATACATCGAAGATATATTACCAAACACTTCTAATGCGTTAGTAAAAAAACGCTATTAAACATAATTATTACGCTATTGTTAGAAATATTTTATCTTCATTAACAACCTGTTTTGAGTGTTACCCTCTATTTATAGAGCTCAAGCTAGATTCTATATATGATGTCAGTAAGGGCATGGACGATAGGAATTTCATGTCTCTTTGGGATTGAACTACTGAATGTTGACGGACTAATATAGACCAAATAACAAAATCTTGAAGCCAAAACGTCTAAATTTGCGTAGTTATACGCAAATTCCGAACAAATTATACAGTGTATTTACAAGCATGTATTTAATTCAAATTCAAACCTTACAAATTAGGTAAACGCGTTGCCATTGCAAGTGACATTTGGATTTTCTTGTATTTCTTAGTCATAGTCAATGTTATTGTTAGCCAATCAAAGAGTGTGTCTTTGAAACCCGAACTCACAAGGATGTAGCCAGAATTCTGTTAGAGGGGCAGTTGTGGAAAAACTCAGAATATAGGTAGTGAAATATTACATACGTCCTTCTAGGGGGTAGGGCAGCTGCCCGCTCCTGCCCGCCCCTCGCTACGCCCATGCGAGATCATATTATAAATACGCTTCTGACTGAAATTGATGCTATTATCATCGTCAATAAGTATTGTTTTTGTTGATATTTATATTTTATTGCATCCGAAGTAATATCGGGTTCTATAAATAAAATGTTAATAAGTGTTTTGATATACAATATCTTCTTTTGTGACGGTGGTTTTACTGATTATTCGTTGGTTCGTGATATACCGTACCAACAAACCGAATCGTAGAACTATATTTAGGATTTGAATAAAAGTATCTAAAGTTATTTCCTAATTCCTGCCACCCAAATCAAGTTGCCAGTAAGCATTGGATTTGTAAAGTTACAGTAAACCTTCGACCATGCAGTCAACCCATAGCTATATAGTAGATTCCTAACTGGTTATTATCTTTTAAATATAATTTAAATTATGCTACACACGAACCGGTCGTCAAACAACCTTGTCCTTCATAATAATTCCATAATAAATTCTTTAATATTCAATAAAAAAAACGTTTTTTTGTCTACACTTGACTCTCATGAATTGACGTTTTCTGCACTTATAGTTGTTTGTGCCAGAACGTTGTCAATTAATGCGTAGAAGCAAGGTCAGGCACCTCTGGTCTTGAGAGAGTTTTTAGTCTGCCATGGATTGATTTAATTTTGATGCCGATTGTGGTGGTCAAAACTTTACTCCAAAGGTCTATGAGTAGTCTGCCAGCCGTAGCTGTGAGAACTGACAATTAGGATATAATATATATTTGAATCATTACTCAAAACAGAAAGGGTTCCTTGGTTGCACCATATATAAGGAGTAGCAAATATTTTAAGACGTGCATCAATAAGCTATAAAGGTCACATTTCCGAAAAAAAGGTATTCAAGCTATGTGAAATTTTAAAAATAACACTACTTTCTAATTGCGCGGTGAAACGGTACTGGCTTACTTTCTCAGAGAAAAATCAAACTCTGTTTACACATGTATTTTATACGGAAACGTAATCGTTTCCGTATACCTAACCCCCCCCCCCCCCGTTAACCGTTTTTTAGGTGTTAACCCCCTAAAATATTGTACAATATTTTTGTTACATCTTATATGTCATCTTTTCGTCTTAAAAATTTGAAACCATGATCAACGATGTATGATATAATCCTTATACGGCTTTCTTGCATTCGTCACCCTAGGTTTTGTAATGGCAATGGTAAAAATCGATATTTCTGACAAGTGCTTTTAATCGATTCGTGGTTGTTTATACATGAAGGTCGAGGTATTCCATGAATATCGTTTTGACGTTTGCATTCATAAGGTATCTTATATCTTTAGTGTTATTTGCGTCAATTATACTTTTCTTATCCTCATCAGTATTCAGGAATTCCACTTGGTAATTGATTTTAATTCTAGGCAAATCGAGTTCTCTTTTTAGCTTAGGTCATAATGTCTTATTTCCTTATCCTCAGGCACTCATCTGTTATCCCAATTGTGCTTGGTTTGACTCCTTCGCATTCGTCATAAATACTATTAATCTACTCAATTATGTTGTACCCTTTGCTGCCTCCACACGTTTCTCAATTAAGGTCTACGTTAATCCCTCCTTTATCTGATATGGAGTAACCATTTGAAATTATATTCATATCGATCGCATATTCGTTTTTATCTTGTTCCGATAGTAACAATGCATAGATATCATGTTTTATAATATCTTAAACTAATTCTACCATTAACCTAAAAAAGTAATTAGAATGTAATGGCACTTTAGTTGCAATAATCTTTAGGCCCGTATTTGAAGGTCCAGTGGAAGTTAGTTATACTAGCATGGAATGGTAGCTGATTAGCTATATCCTGAAATTTATAGAAAGGTTCAATTAAATTAAAATGGCAAAACAAAACACTTTTCTAAATGTGCTATGTAAATTACTCAAATTGCTACAAGTTGTTTATGTTAAGTTATATCCCTAATGACTCTACCTAAAGCTATCGGCAACATACTAAGCCCTTTTAAAACAATATTATGTCTACTTACATTATGATATAAAATCTGTTCCAATCAACCCTTTATGCCCCCTACATTCATACTGAGACCCTCGCCAAGAATTCTTGCTAAGAATTGTGGCAACGTTACTCTCATAGAAAATGTCAAGAACAAAGAAACACATTCTTGCAGAAGCGCGCTAGGTTCCAAGTCTTGAATACGAGTAGCAGTCGCGACGTTATTATCTCTTCGTCAGTTTAAGCCATCAGTCAATTATGGATTAAGGCATTGGTAACTAACACCACCATTTCTCCTCCAGGACATCAGGTATGGAAGGTAGCATCACAGTGAACGGCATGGAGCGCAATCTGTCCAGCTTCCGCAAGCTGTCCTGCTACATCATGCAGGACAACCAGCTCCATGGCAACCTGACGGTCGAGGAGGCGATGTCGGTTGCCACCGCGCTGAAATTGCCGAGTACGACATCTA
Source organism: Pheosia tremula (assembly GCA_905333125.1). Lineage (NCBI taxonomy): Eukaryota > Metazoa > Arthropoda > Insecta > Lepidoptera > Notodontidae > Pheosia > Pheosia tremula. The sequence goes on along the minus strand of HG995404.1, from coordinate 1,950,045 downwards.
GCGCGCATAAGGAACAAGTGGTGAGTTACTGGTTACCGGTTAAATTTCTAAACAGTAATAATTCCGGTTAATCGGTTTTATCAATAATCGGTTTATTTCAACGATATTAACCGAGAGACACCCATTGGTGGTGCAGTATTGCGTAATTAGCCAGTACTTCGGGTGACTGTGGGTACCACAAAAGTCGGCAAACACAAGTCGTTGGTCGTTGCGTCGTCATGGCAAAGATAAATCTTCAAACCTTTTTTTATAATGTTACGTTAAATATTTTCGTTATTGACGGAGCGAACATTCATTTGTTTTCTTATGTTTGTTTTTTGTTTCTCAAACCACATTTTTTTAGTTGCCAATACCTGCAATACCACTTGTATGCCACGATTGATCATAGCATTGAATGAATAAATTCATTTATTTATTTATTGATTATGCCTCTATTTTATATTTGGCACTGGCAAAATAAGTAAGATGATGGCGTCATTTTTATTTAAAAAAAATTTTAATTAATCATAACTTCCCTTGAAAATATTGTAAGGAAGCTAGAAAAAGAAGAAAACGTACAGACCAATAAAAACCAGCCAGTACTTCGTATTTGGTGACCTTCCGTAAGTACGTATGCTTAAATAGTTCCGTTCTTGCAGATCCAAGAAATCCTTGAAACCCTCAGCCTCTCGGAGCACCACAAGACAATGACCTCCAACCTCTCGGGAGGCCAGAAGAAACGTCTCTCAATCGCTCTGGAGCTTGTCAACAACCCACCGATCATGTTCTTCGACGAGCCCACGTCTGGGTTGGACAGTTCCTCTTGCTTCCAATGCATATCGCTGCTGAAGACCCTGGCTGAGGGGGGTCGGACCATCATCTGCACCATCCATCAGCCTTCGGCGAGGCTGTTCGAGATGTTTGATCATCTTTACACGCTTGCTGACGGCCAGTGTGTGTATCAAGGCAGCACGGGGAGACTGGGTAAGTCATCTTTATTTTTCTATTTGTAAAAAAGGGGTTTTAATATATGTACGCTATAGTAGGACCTGTTTGCACTGTACTATTTAGTGCTGGATTGAGTTAGCGCGGGGCTGTAGAAAATTCGCGGGGCCTGTAGTAAATGCGAGGGGCCTGTAGCACATACGCAGGGGCTGTAGTAAAAGCGCGGGGCTGTAGTAAATGCATGGGGCCTGTGGTAAATGCGTGGGGCCTCTAGTAAATGCGTGGGGCCTTTTGAAAATGCGCGGGGCCTGTAGTAAATACGTGGCGCTGTAGTAAATGCGGGGGGCCTCTAGTAAATGTGTAAAGCCTTAAGTAAATGCGCGGGGTATGTAGGAATACCCGGAACCTGTATCCACTACATCTTTTCATAGGAAAGTAGGTGGTATACCACATCTATCTTACTTGATAGATGTTTTTGCGCAAGGCGTGAGGCTCCCTAAAGCGCGGGGCCCGTAGCATTTGCTAACTCTTGTTATGTCTTGTTCTATGGCTTTTTAAGCACTGGTGCTGTAAGTGTCTTAAAATTGAAGCGCGGCACCAAATTTATATAGACTTTAGATTCGACGAGAACCAGTTTGCATTTGTCTCACTAAGCGGTGAAAAAGCAACCAAAAACAAGTATCAAATACATACGTTTTAGTAACAAAAAGATTATACCTAATCAATTAAGAATGGCATTTAAAAACATTAAAAACTACGTCTTTTATTAAACTAGCTACGCCCCGCGGTGTTACCCGCGATTAAAAAGCATGTCTATAAAAAGTAGCCTATGTGCTATTCCAGACTATAGTCTATCTCTATGCCGAATTTCATCCAGATCCCTTCAGCCGTTCTGGCGTGATTGAGTCACAAACATCCATCCAAACTTGCACATTTATAATACTAGCTGCGCCCGGCGGTGTTACCCGCGATAAAAAGTATGAAAAATTAAAAAATCTATCCCACGGGAACCATACATTTTACCGGGATAAAAAGTAGCCTATGTGTGATTCCAGACTATAATCTAACTCTGTGCCAAATTTCATCCAGATCCGTTCAGCCGTTCGGGCGTGAAAGAGGAACAAACATCCATCCATCCATCCATCCAAACTTTCACATTTATAATATTAGTATAGATATTAGTATAGATTAGTGGGATTTTGTGGGTTGGCGTCATTATATTTTTATGTTGTCCCCAGTGGAATGGCTGGGCAGCCTGAAGCTGAACTGCCCCCCGTACCACAACCCCGCGTCCTTCATCATCGAGGTGTCTTGCGGCGAGTACGGAGACAACACCGGGAAGCTGGTGCGCGCCATCAACAATGGCAAGAACGACATCAGGTAACTGACTAAGGAACTCGTGCACAGCTCAATACAACTCTGACGCATGCGCTATAGTTGTGAACCAAGTAGTGATAGTCATGCCGATACATTCAAGTCAAACCAAAGTAACGGGTTCGAATCCTGGTAGAGTAGGTTAAATTTTTGTGTGATTAGTACAAATGTTTGTACCCGATTCATAGATGTTTAGTATTTATATAAGTGTTATATACTAGGATCGCCTCCAGTCCATTGTACGGTACCAATACTACGAGCTTTGCTTAGTTTGAGACATTCTTTTTGATACCTAGTTTGTTTTCTTATAATTTTTAAGTTTTTTTTTTTAATTTTCCTGTTGTAAATATTTAGAAGATTAATAAAGAAATTGTTTGAGACTGTAAAGTTGGTGTGTTCGTCGGGCGACATAAAAATATATAAATGGAGATATGGACTGTATTGTTTTTATTTCAACATACAGTTTACAAACAAGATTAAAATAACTTATAAAATGAACAAGAATATATTTTAAATAAAAATCAACACTTAGACGCGGCTCGAGTTGACGCGATCGATAACCGTACGAAAGCTGTCAAGGACAGCGGCACACTGCAGTCGGGCGAGGGGCGGCGGGGAGGCGGGGAGGAAGGGGGCGAGGAGTGGGGAGGAAGGGGCGGGGAGAGGGGAGGCGGGGAGGAAGGGGGCGGGGAGAGAGGAGGCGGGTAGGCGGGCCGCCCGCGCTTCCCCGCGGGTCCCGAGTGCACTCAACTCACGCGCATCTATTTTTATATGTTGGATACCTAATGCTTTCTAGGTTTCTGTCTTATTTATGAGTCTGACTGTAAGTCATACCCTGCTTTTGACACCGTCACGTATGCATTGGTCTGATTGGTGGTAGGCAATGGTGCTCTATAGTAAACCCACATTTCTCCGGTATTAGGCCCCAATGTAATGCAATCTTCAATTCCAGAACCGGCATGCCTCTCCCGGAGAGCACGGTGCCAAACTACAACAATAAGTCGGCGATGGAGGAGTCCCTGAAGATCGGCCAGGAGTGGGACAAGAACGACCTGGCGCAGGCGCAGGAGAAGTTCAAGGAGAACGGCGCCAATGGGAACGGCAACCTGAACGGCGTGCTGCCGTACTCAGAGTTCTCTAAAGGTAATCTCAAATCAATTTAAAAGAACAATATTAAAAAATGGATTTTTATTAATTCATTATGGCCAAAAAAAGCAGGAATATCTTATAATTTATTAAGTTTTAGGAAATTCCAAATAAAAAAAAAAACTGAAATATTCACAAATTAAGGATATATTAGATTAAAAATAAATTAAAATGAAACTGGTAAGCAATCCACTACTACTAACGACAATGAATTAACACACAAAATTTCATATTTTAGAACAGTAACGCTTTGGAATTTCCTAAGTTTAGATGTAGGGAGTAATCTCCGGATCTACTGAGCCAACTCTGAAGATTCTTTCACTTATATGAAGGAACATTATCTTTGAGTGCTATAGGATTTGTTTCGGAGAGATACCGCGCGAAGCCGCGGCCAGAAACTAATTTGAAATATTTCTACTGAGTTCCACTAAGAAGAGCTTGCAAGACACTCAATGGTTACTTACTCTCTTAAAAAAACTTTACATTGTCTCCGGGGTTAATGTGAACAGACATAAATGGGTAAAAAAAAAACAACGTAAACGTCCAATATGTATTCCAAGTATGATCATGACCCTTAAATACACTATAATAAGGGCTAGTGACCACAAAACGTGCATCCTAGAGCCGCTATCAGATTATTATAATTAGTTGATCCTGCAAAAACGGCACAAACACGAACAGGAAGCGCGCTTGCTCGTAAACTTTGACCTTTCCTTATCTATCGACGCATGCGCATCTCGCGGTATACTGTCCATGTACGTTACTAATTTTATTCTAATGATAGAGTTAACTATGTCAATGTAAATGTAAAAATCAATATAAACCATAATATATACTTTTTTTACGATTCTCGTTGAATTAACAACACCTTGCGGTCATGTATTTAAGACTCCACTTTTGCATCGCAGTGCGTTCAAATTGAAAAGGGATAGCGCGAATTACTTCTGCGTGAATTAAACAGCGAATATAATCTTATTATAGAAAAAACATCTCATCGAGAAATTTTGTATTAATCACGATTTCACACTTGTCATTTATAAGATTATGAATTCAAGTTGCATTGGTCTAAATATCAAACTCTTAGCTCACATCCATTATTTTATTTCTAATGTGTATTTATTGAATGTTTTATTACTATTAATTACTTGACATTGGCAAAATACCCGCTTAGTTGTGGGTGAGGCCATTTACATATCCATTTTATTTAATCGCATTTCATTTCGTAAAAAAGAAGAAGATTGTGTTAGCAGACTTGGGACCCGGAGTCCACTAATGATAGCCTGCGCAATCGTTACAATTACAAAACGATCAAAGTACAAGGTGTCAATGAAGGGCAATAATTATACGAATACCGAAGCTATCTTATATCTATTATAGCAAACATCACATTGACTTATGAACTCATAGTTCAATTAGCTGACTGCGTACCTATTTATAAATATACACAGACAAAAAAAAACCTTAACAGCTTAGGTACATATTTAAATTTACCTAGTCCAATAAAAATAATTCAAAACCTAACGAACCCAGAGTACCCTTGGAGCTAGATTAATATCATATAACCCATTAAAAAAATACTTATAAAAGATCAGTATTATTTATTTTGTAGTACTTACGTGACATTGTACGGAAATTGTATTTAGGACGTCATTAAAAACCTGTTGAACGAGTTAAAAACCGTAGACACCGGTCCAATCTGTGATTGTGATTGGTGATCTGTGGCTATACTAATTTAGCTCAGTATTTTATCTGATGATTTATTTTTGAGTTGAAACGACTGTTGGTACTTACACTATTAACAGGGCCCGCTACTTTGTTCGCGTGGATTTTTTTTTGGAATATCCTTCGGGAACCCCTGCTTTTCCCGGGATGACAAACATATCGTATGTTATAGCACTAGGCAGGCACAAGTGCCAAGAAAGGATTCGTATAGCAAAAAAAACAATTTCGCAATCACCCATCAACCAATATTTTTTTTCTATAAGACCTGGTATGATTCCCGATTCTCGTAGAACTTGTTTATGTCAATAAATGCAGTTTTACTTATCTCTAAAATCGGAGACATGGTTCTTTAGAATATATTTTTTCATCCTTTATAGTCTTGTAGGTCCCCATACTGATTTGATCACATCGATGTTCTATATTGCTATATATGCATGCATGCCTACATGCTGTATACTGAGATCGTACCCAGTGCATTGTACGGTATACAACGTAATACAATCGTTTCTTAATTCGGAATCGTACACCGTGTGTTTGTTTAGTGCTATAATTATTATCTGAAAGGTTAATGAAGTTTTGGCCGGCCAGGTGACCCACTAGTGGTCCAGGTGCAGATGGACACGGAGAAGCAGGACAACGTGGAGGTGGCGCTGCTGGGCGGCGGCGGCTCGCCGCGCCGGTACGCCACGTCCGAGCTCACGCAGTTCTGGGTCGTGCTGAAGAGGACGCTGCTGTTCAGCCGGCGCGACTGGGTAAGCGGGGCTACGGCCGAACAATAGGGTAGCTTTAGAGCTATGGAGGGGGGGGGGGGGGTCTGCTGAGGTGCGTGTGATAACTTTGCGATTGAGGTTTCATTTAAGAAGATTTGGTTTGGCTACAACTCCAATGGTAATATTATTAAAGGTTCTATGTATAAATTATCCTAACATTTTTAGAAGTTTACATAGCATTATTCAGAAAAAAGGTGCTTTGTATTGCCATTGTAAGTGAATATGTCTTTATAAAAGCGATACAGTAACTTTACTTATTTTGTTTATTTTTAATGTCTAATTAATATGATCGAAATCAATAACTTAAAAAAAAAAACATTTTAATAGTGATATTTTAAAACCCTACGGTGTAAACCATACATATCGCACAACAGTCCCTGCCGCGGCCGCCTTACCCCATTCTACAATTCCCACGCCATATTTCATAAATTAGTTACAGCCTGTATATGTTAGTCCTCTTTCGCCCCCAGACCCTGATGTACCTCCGGCTGTTCGCGCACATCCTGGTGGGCTTCCTGATCGGCGCTCTGTACTACGACATCGGCAACGACGGCTCCAAGGTGCTGTCCAACCTCGGCTTCCTCTTCTTCAATATGCTGTTCCTCATGTACACCTCCATGACCATCACTATACTTAGCTGTGAGTACGACCACTTTTTAACCGACGAAAAAATGAAGAGGTTCTCAATAAGACTCATATATTAGTGGTTTTTTATGTTTGGTCATAACTTTTATCGCACGATCCGGTTTTGATGATGAATGACAAATATTAGAACTGATTTCGGAGCATTGACTCAAAATTTGGTTCAGACGAAACACACGTTATGCCGATGATAGGGTTGACAGATGTTAAGCGTATCAGCACAAACATACAACAGAGCCATATAAGTACTATGTAAATGCGGGTATCGACAATCGAGCCATTATGAGTCGATAATGTTTGTAAGCTTGGTTTCCAAACATACTGATTATAATCATTCCTTTTCAGTCCCTCTCGAGATGCCGGTGCTAATAAAAGAACACTTCAATCGATGGTACTCGCTGCGATCTTACTATCTGGCTATCACTGTGTCGGATATACCGTTCCAGGTAATTTTAATAATAATAATATCGCCAGACGAGCACAATAACTATACGGACCCACACTAAGACATGCTTGTGTAATGGGTAGCATACGAAGACTGGATGCGAACCCAGTATACAATACTTATATAGATATTAAAGATCCGTGACTCGGGTTCAAACATTGGTGCCTATAACGCAGAGTTTGTCCCTACCAGAATTCGAACCAAGGAACCTCATCACAGAAGGCAGGGTCACTACCAACTGAGCTAGTCAAATTGCTTTTAATATTAGACAAATTTCGCATAGCACATTTAGTGTTGTATTTTATTACCTCCCAAGGATCAATTCCCAGGGAAATATGTACAGTTGTACCAAGTTGCATCAAAATAAATCTAATTTGATTCAGCTGTTATAATACTTCAGGAACACGACTTCAAATGTAACCAAGGAGCTATGCTGATTGATCAACTTTTTAAGTGACGAATGCATAGCTTAAATTAATTCTCTATTCGAAACCAATTCCTTCTGCGAATGGATTTCAATAAAAAAAAAACTTTATTTTACATTCATCTTTTTCATTCATCTGGACGCATGAGACAAATTAGTACCAATATTGAACAGTCCTTTATAGAAGTATGATAAATTTACAATAGTATTACAAAACCATTTTTACCAGAAAGTTTCATTGTCATGCCATTGAGTGAGTGGAGGAAAACTTTCTTTTAATTTGAGGTCTACAATTTGTGTATGTGTATGCGCAGGCGATATTCTGCGTGATCTACGTGGTGATCGTGTACCTGCTGACGTCACAGCCGCCGGTGTGGTTCCGGTTCGCCATGTTCCTCACCTCGTGTTTGCTCATATCCTTCGTCGCGCAGAGCGTGGGGCTCGTCGTGGGCGCCGCTATGAACGTGCAGGTACCACTTGCGACTTTATTGTTCAATCCATAAATACCATTATCAAATAAGTGGACATGCTTATGAGGATTTTTTTCAGATTTACCATAAACGTGTGCTGAAAGAGTTTTACTACTTTTCCTAAGATCTTTTTTTTTTCACGTCAGCAAAGTATCCATCACTTTACTGACACGGTTAGGGGAGGAATTTAGGCCGAGCCAAAGACCTCGAAATGCGTATATATATAGAAGCCACTAGCATGTAATCTTTATACTATTACAAAGAGGTCATGTTTGTGAGTTTGGATTTAGGGGGTAATCTCTGGAACGACTGTTCCGATTATGAAAATTATATCCCAGATACAAAGCTACATTAACGCTAAGTGCTATAGGCTATTTTTCATCGAGGAACCGCGGGTGGAGCCGCGGACAGAAACTAGTTACTTACGTAGACATTTCACGTCCATGTTATAGCACAAATATTCATGTTCATTACACAAAGTTTGGCCCTACTGGGATTTGAACCCCGGGACCCTCAGCGCAGAAACTATGGTCACTACCAACTGCGCTAATAAGCTCGGCTTATTTTAAATGTGCTATCCTCCCTCCAGAACGGTGTGTTCCTGGCGCCAGTGATGTCGGTCCCGTTCCTGCTGTTCAGCGGGTTCTTCGTGTCCTTCAACGCGATCCCCGTGTACCTGCGCTGGATCACGTATCTCTCCTACATCAGATACGGGTTCGAGGGCACCGCGCTCGCCACATACTCCTTCGACCGGCCCAAGCTCAAGTGTCATCAGGTAATTTGTCAATTTGAATTACAAATAGGTGGATATAGCAAAAATCACCGATATAGCAATGGTCGGCAGCGAAAATAACGCGCTATTTTAAACTTTAACAACATTGTAGAAATAGTGCTTGACTATGCATGGCTGCAATCTCACAACATAATTGCTAGAGGTTTCCACATGGTATTTTCCTTCATGGTTCAGCAAGTGAAGCCTATAATTCCCTCTTGGGTTTGTTTAATGTCGCCCTGTCGCAGACGGAACGTGACAAGCGCCCTTGTGAAATTAAGTCTTGTACAATGTTGATAAGGTTTTAATTGTTATACACAACGGTTATACTCGTATATTGATATTTGTTGACGCTAAGGGTGCAATTCCAATGAAGCGGAGACGTGCGGAGCGTAGTGGAATAAACCTCTTCGTAGAATCGCCTCATGCCTTTATTATTTCGCTAATATTTTCTTAAGACTTCAAAATGATATTTTAATTCGCTCACTCCGCGATGCACATGTGGGGTCTTAATGTATTCTAATAATAATCCTTCTCTCTCCAGACATACTGCCACTTCAAGAACCCGCTCACGACACTAGAAGAGCTAGACATGGAGGACGCGGACATCACGCTCGACATCGCGGCTCTCTGTCTCATCTTCGTGGTGCTCCGTATATCCGCCTTCCTCTTCCTACGCTGGAAACTCAAGTCCACCAGATAAGCGACTATGCACCTTGTTGTTTATATATTGAGGTTGATAAACGAGATAGATTAGATGACTTTGTCGGTGCAAAATTGTGATAGCGTGTTTTCGCCTATGAATGGTCATTATATTGAAGTTGGTTCATTTGTTTCGGAGTTACTGCGCCACAGACAGGCCTCACACTTAGGGGGTATTAGATCATGACTCATGATATAGTAAAGGCCAGTAACGAATAAATATTATAATGTGGTTTAGACATGAATGTAACTATGATCATAAATTCCGTTAGTTTCATATATTTAGTCTTATTTTCATATTTTGTCATAGATTTCAACTGTATATTGTTTATGATGATGTAATCGTATCTTTTTCAATTCAATACATATTTTTCATATGCATATCTTTAATAAAGAGACCCAGAATGCATCTGTCATGTGTCGTGGACTAATCTGGGATTGTTCGGTTCTCACTGGATTCGGTTGAGAAGTTGAGTTTATCACAAAATACTATTAAAATAAGGCCTGTTATAGCATGCCGACAAAAATTAGTATTTGCACCGAAACCACATTTTTTTTTAAATTATAGACAGTTATCGCTATATTGTAGTTAATTACGCAGTTGTTGTGATAAAGAGTTTTATTGTATTTTTTGAATATGAACTATAATTAGGATTAAAATTATTACATCTTTCTATGCAAAAATTATATCGTAGATTCGTTTACACTAAATTCAATAGTAAAAATTGTTTTTGTTTTTTACTTTCTAATGATTGATTGAGATCGTCTCTGAAAAATAATATGAATAAGTATTGGTTTTAATTTAAAAACAATATAAATTGATATAATTTTCAATTGAATAACTAGAACCTTTTAATATAGAGTATGAGAAAATCAATATTATTCCTCTTTGAAAATAACATTGAAAGATGTAGATATTTTGTCACAAAAAAAAATTAGCGGTTCATATTGTCATGACAATTTATTTGAGTTAAGAGTTACATCGCTTTTACAGTTTTCTCTAAATTAAGTATACCATTCTTATATTGTTCCAGAATGTGATAATTGTCTTTGTGATATAAGTGAAAATGTTTAAATGATATACACACACATAATTGTACATTATATACATTGTATATTACATAAAATACATATCATAAATGACAAATTTGTGGCCTTAAATATTATAACTTTTTATATAGAATGATATCATCATAATATAACTTAACTATATATTTTCGACTGTATTCGTCTAAATTTTTTTCTGAAAACTAAACTGTGTCTTGGGAATTTCTATGTTTAAGTCCCATGGGAAACTTTGACAGCTATGTCGTGTGTTGATAAATTTGCCAATCAGGGTATTCTATTAATGTATAAATATAATATATTTGCGGTCAAAAAAGGAGTTCTATTATACATATTTAATATAACAATAAAATAAGATCTGTCATGTTCTTAAGCTTACAAAGACTAAAGCTGACAAAATTAGACATTATGTTAGTAATAATACAATTGATTTTTGCTCATAAATTATTCCTATGTCTTGCCTTATCGGCCAGCCGTGTCTTTATATCAAAGATAGTTAATTTTATTTTAATGTTAATGTGGTAATGGTAATTTATATTTATTAATTGTAACTACTGAAAGAATAAAATAGTAAAACTGAGAAAATGAGGCCCTAATAGATTTATATTTGAGTCTATTTTTAAATAATGATTACTCACATTGGCGTTTCAAACCCTCTGAACTATGCTTATACTATATGTTCACGTTATGGAAATAGAATGCAAGATCGCTTGATCGCCAGACCACTTAGTGACTTTGATTGTGAATTTTACCATTGGTAAATCTAAATTACCATTAATATAGTTAGGTATATTAAATCAGGGATCATGGTAACTTTCATTGTACTTAGTGATATAATTATTATTGATAAATTTTGTGGTCCAATTAATTACTGATATGGTTAGTTCTAATGGTTGTAGTTATAATATTTTTTACCTACCTATATATTTTTAAATAAATGGCCTATGAAGTTAATTATTTTTTATTTTGTGTAGACATAACAACATTCCCATAGGAAATATAGGAATTTCCCACAGGAATTTCTTAGAAATTTTAGGTTATCGGAATGGTTATAAGCCCCAAGCATGGATGATGGCAATTTAATAAGCGGGTGTTAGAGCAGTGGGTAGGTTTGGTACATTAGGTTGAGATTAGCTCGGCATGCAGGTATCAATAGTCACCGTGTATCTAAAGCTGCGCCTTCTAATAATAATAATACCAGCCCTTTTTAATGTGCCACTGCTGGGCACGGGCCTCCCCTCAATGCGAGGGGGATTAGGCCATAGTCCACCACGCTGGCCCAGTGCGGGTTGGCGGACTTCACACATCTTTCGAGGGGTTCTTTCAGACATGATAGACACAATGATAGTGTAAAATATTTTAACAGGGCCAATAGTAGGTTATAAAGATAACATTCCCAAAGAAATAAATCAACTTATTAGACATTAAAAAAATTACATCCTATACTGAGCGCACGGCCAACCGCTACTGGAATATTACATCCTATACTGAGCGCACGGCCAACCGCTACTGGAATATTACATCCTATACTGAGCGCACGGCCAACCGCTACTGGAATATTACATCCTATACTGAGCGCACGGCCAACCGCTACTGGAATATTACATCCTATACTGAGCGCACGGCCAACCGCTACTGGAATATTACATCCTATACTGAGCGCACGGCCAACCGCTACTGGTTCGCCTTGTTTAAAAAAAAACACAAACATGTTTTACACAATTATTTGATACATCAAAGTGATTTATATAACATACCGTTTTATCAGATTAAATATTTTTGTTATACCTAATAAATATACAGCCTAATATCTTCTTATGGTTTGGTGGTCATTCATTTTGGCAGAGGGGTACGCCTTACAATGCCATAACCAAGCTATTTTGTCTGAGTTTGTTCTGGGTAATGATCCGGGGCTATTTCTATTAAAGGAAGCCTTAAGTCCAAAAAAATTCAGTGTTGCAGTGCAGTTGCGAATCAAATACGATAGCAGTCTTTACCCGGCTGACTTCGCAAGCTTAAGGACCCTAACAGGTAGGCATATCTACACTATTAACATGCGTTAAAAACCATGTACTCTGTTAGCCCGCCTAATTATGACAAAGCTTTGACCTAGCAAAGTCCCACGTCATTAGTTTAACCGGGTATAAAATCTGGAACCTTGCGTTACAGAGCGGCCCCTCTAATACCACTAGAATCTTGAGCCTCTTATTTATTGCCGCTACATTACGAGTTAGTAGTCGAAGGCTTTCGCACGAGGATTCGCATACCACCACTAGTAGGTACCTTTATTATAAAATCTTAGGTTTGTTAACATATGTCGGAAGTGTATAATATACTTACTTGGTTACCGTTACAAGATTATTTCCTAGTTCAAAGCATCTGACTTTTGTACCTACTCTGTGACCTTTATCACCTTATCAGACGTAGGTAATAAAAACATTAGCATTTAAAATATTAGGGAAGTAATGGACTTCCTAATGGCGTGGCAGGTTAATTAATCATTTAAAACAACGATTTGTTACTTTAATGTTCGTCAGTCGCACAAACACTCCGTTAATCGACAATAATGCTGACCATTTACTTGCTATTATTTTACGGTACCCAAGTACATTGCGTGGATCATATACTCTCGAAAATACAAAGTGATGACAAACTGATCCAATGTGTGACCGGAATCATAGAACAATATTTTGCCGAGACTAAAAAAGTGACGTACGTTGATATCAGTTCGGATGACAGTGAAATACTTAAAGCGATACATTCTTCAAGAATAATATCATTGATGTCCAGAAGAACTGATCAAAGATTGTTCGCCCGTAATGGCGGGTACCTTATAGTGGCTCAGAACACAGCCGATTTCACTAAAAACTTCCCACATCTTATGCAAGAAAGCACGTGGAACCCTTATCTTAGATTTCTGATAATCGTCCGAAAGCTCCGGGAGAATGAACTTGAAAATGTTTTCAATGCCCTACTAAGAGCCCATGTTAACAACGTTTTGCTCGTGAACGGCACTGAGGATAACTATATCTATAGTTATAACCCTTTTGAGAATACTGCATGTGGCAGATACTATCATAAAATCATACGGTACGGGAAATACTCCAATACTCAAAACACCAAAGACTTATATCCAAACAAGGTGAAGAACGGCTTAAAAAACTGTACGTTCTCCGTCACTGTGCCACATCGGCCACCTTTCTCTGTAGATATAAACCAAATCGGACACGGCGAAGTTTTGATAGGCGCAGAGCAACAGATATTCAAAGAGTTAGCTAAGATTGAACAATTTAACATACAATTCAAATACAATTATGGACCAACGGTAGCCTTCTCTACTATTTTGCCTAATATGACAGCTGTAGGACCTATGGCCCTTTTGCAGAATAACGAAACTGATGTTATACTTGGCGGTGTGATGTTAACAGTGTCTAGAGCTAGCGCGTTTACTTGTTTGACTGGGCACGGAGACTATGTGGATGGCTTTAAATTTGCAGTGGCCAATACAAGACCCGTGCCTGCATGGAGAGATTTTTATTTAGAATTCAACGATTACGTATGGTTATTAATAATCATAGTTTTCTTATTATACTCAGTGATAATGATGATTTCTCTGGAAACTAAAGACAAGAGCTCTGTATTGTTAAAGATGTTAGACAACCTACTGCTGCACGGATACCATTTTCATAGTCGTACCACGGTTAAGTGTATCTTCATCGTTTGGATGTGGTTTGCATATTTGATTAACACCTGTTACCAATCAAACTTGTTCAGTATCACCACACATCCAGTTATGGAGTACCAAATCTCAAACCTAGATGATATAATTAGATACCAAATGAAGGTATGCATAGACTCCGGAATGCAGAAATTTATTTTTACTGAGAACCCGGAAATAAATATGACAATGAACTTAGAAAAATGCAATGATATGATTGACAGTGTATATCAGGTGGGTAAATCGAGACGTCTTTTCACCATTGTAGCCGATATTTTTTACAAGTACTACAAGAATCAATTTAACGACGATTGGGGTCGCTCTATAGTTTATATGTTTGATGATTATTATGCAAAGGTGATTTTAGGAATATTCTTTTACAAAGGCTTCCCGATTCCGGACAGTATGCAAATTAATGCGATTCGCATGAAGGATAATGGTTTGATGGACAAGATGTTCAACGACATGTACTACAGGCAGAAGATCAAATATTATTTTCGTACAAAAGATTATGAAGCTCGTTTTGCAGTGCCATGGCTTGTGTATGGCGTGGGTTGTTCTATTTCGACAGCTATGTTTATAATAGAAGTTTGTCTACGTAAAATAAAAAAATAATAATAAGCATAGGTAAGCAGTTATTTCACACCTGACTAAATTGTTATAGATTAAGCTCGTGCCTGTAGAAAGCTTTCCATGTTTAGAAGTTTTTAAGTTAGCAGGATTTTTATAAATACTTACAAACGCATTGTGTAGAGTTTGGTAGGAAGAAATAGCAGAGTAGAGTGGAGAGTAGGAGAACATAAACATAATTTAAAAAATGCGTGGTTGCTTAAAATATTTTGTGGTACTTACCTACCTAAGTAGTATTATCATAAATACTAAAGAAAGTAGCTAAATTGTACCAATGTGAGGCTAAATAAAAAAAAAACAATGATAATGTCCGAAGAAAATACGAGTAATTACCTAGCTATCCAGTAACAATCAACAATTATAACCCACTTACCTGTGATTATTGTCAGTTCAGTTAGCTCCCTTGTTATTATTTGTTACTAGCTGTTACCCGCGACTTCGTCCGCGTGGTATTTAACAAAGACTCAACCGTTGGCAACAGCCTGCTCGCGCGTTCTGATCCCGCGGGACGCATTGCAGATTGTTGCTATCAAACTTAATCAAGCGCAGTGCTGCAACATTGGTTTTAATTTTTTTTCGAGAGATCCTATTTTTTTTCTAAAATAAAAGTAGCCTAAGTTATTCCTTGTTACAACAGCTATCTGCCAGTGAAATTCCCGTCAAAATCGGCCCAGCCATTTCAGAGATTACCCGGAACAAACAGACAGACCTACAGACAAAAATTTTAAAAAGCTTGTTTTGGAGTAGGTACCGTGTATACATCCAAATGCATTTAGTAAAAAGCGGTTATTTTAATATTACAAGCAGACACTCTAATTTTATTTATATGTATAGATAATTAACGTCGAAGAGATTGATGAAATTCTGCACAACAACACGAAAACTAACGTTTTCTCTTTTAAAGAAACAGTATTCAAAATGTTGGTCGCGTTGCTACTATCGTTACTACATCATGACGTAAAAAGTGAAATTGTAATACCAGTACAAAATTCACAAGATCAAATGTTAATCCATTGTGTAACTGATGTACTACAGAGATTTTACACTGGTAAAAAAGAACTTACATTTGTTGAAATAGATTCTTACGACGATGATCTTTTAAAAGCGATTAACACGATGGAAATTTCTCCACTTATACTAAGACAGCTAAATCACAGAATTAAAGTACCACATGAAGGTTATCTGATATCTTCAAAGGACACCACTGATTTCACTAAATACTTCAGGAATCTCACTAGAGAATCGACCTGGAATCCATATGCAAAGTTCTTCATCGTAATAAAGGAGTTACGTACTGAAGATCTAGATCGTATCTTCACTGTGCTTTTACAGCAGCATGTATTCAACATTTTGCTTATAAATGGGAGCAAAAATATAGACTTATATAGCTACAACCCCTTTAATAATTATGCGTGCGGTAAATATTACGATGATGTCATCAGCTTCGGCCATTGCTTCAACAATACCCAAGACCTGTTCCAAAATAAACTCGTTACAGGACTAAAGAACTGTACTATCAACGCCGTGATTACCCACTGGCCACCATATACCATCAATCCTCTGGAAAGTGATAAAGGACCTAAAGTCGGCGCAGAACAGTCCATATTCCAAGTCATCAGTGATCTAGAAGGATTTCAAGTTAATTTCTCCTACTTTAACGACGGCGAAGACTTTTCTACGATAACTGGAGATATGATAGCTATTGGACTTCTAAGCAAGTTGCAGAACGATGAAGCAGATGTTATTTTAGGTGGAATGGTGCTTGTGCCGTCCCGAGCCAACGCGTTCTCATATGTCCACGAACACTTAACCTATATAGATGAAATTATTTTCTTTGTGAAAAAAGCAACACTGGTGGCCGAATGGAAAAATGTGTACTTAGAATTTCAAACAAAAGTATGGGTGTTGTTGATTCTAGCTCTAATATTATATTGGCTATTAATGATTGCTCTACTGCATTTAAACGATAAAACGTATTTGATATTGAGGTTGCTAGACAACTTGTTGTTACACGGTTTCGATATTCGTTGTAGGTTGACAGTGAAATGCGTTCTTATACTCTGGGTATGGTTTGCTTATTTAGTCAACACCTTCTACCAATCGAGCCTAGTCAGTATCACGACAAATCCGATCAAAGAATATCAGATATCAACTGAAGAGGATTTAATTAAGCATAATTTTAGATCTTGTGCAAGTACGGCTATAAAGAAGTATTACACCGACGTAACTGACACTGATGATACGGAGAGTGTACTCGAAGGTTGTCAGAGTATCTTGAAAGGTCTTGGAACAGTGGCTAAGAGTAGTGACTTATACACTGTCCTCTTGTATTCATTGTACAGTTATCATCACCAGCAATTTTGTGATGAGTTTGGAACACCTCTGGTTTTTTCTTTTAAGAAGCCATATGCGAAGGTGATGTACTCCATGTACTTTTACAAAGGTTTCCCAATGAGGGACAAATTAGGACTTCATGCTTTGAGGCTAAGAGAGAATGGATTAGCCGATAAATTTCTGAATGATATGTACTATTTGAGGGATATTAAGCATAATTATCGTGCACAAGAGTTTCATTTTCATTTAGTAAATCCGTTGTACGGGTATTTATTTGCTTGCTCTGTATCAATTATTGTGTTTGTCGTCGAAATTATATCTAAACCAAAATAAATGTTTTTTCCAATATGTAAATCATTTATTTAGGGTGCCGTAGTCCTTGCCAAGAACGTCTGCATCAATATATCGTTACCCAATTTGTACATTTTCCAACCAAATGAAAAATAAACCTTAAATGCATGGACGTACTTCGGTAACGTGATTCTGTCCTCAAATGGGAACAGCACAGTACACCGTACAATTGCCAGTGTATGATTACCGAAGGGACTGAGGCATTTAATATTTATAATGGTGGTGAGGTTATGCTAAGGTCGTCGCAGCTAGATGAGATTATAGACGCTAGCTATTGGGTCACTGGGGTTTAAGTTAATGGCTTGTTACAGGTTTGCTATATCAGCATTTAGTTAAAAGATAAACACGTAGAGGTGCAGGTTTGACGGTTACAAATAGCTATACCGAGTGATTTAATCGTCCCATATACCTATTATAAGCTGTAACCATGGGCATAGCCGGGGTTTGGTGCCGGGATAGGCATATCAAGGTAATTTAAATTGAACCATTATCTTGTGTTCGTCAAAAATCTGACACCAATAGAGAGTCGTTTTTTTACCTTACATGGTTTAATCCCAGCAGAAATGCGCAGCTTTAGTGTAAATACCTACTTATATGAAAACATACAATTACTCAATTAGTACCAATATCAATACGATCAAAACTAAAGGTAAGGCACCGATAAAAAAAATACTGCTTAAAAAAATCATGGCAATGTTTAACGTGTGTGCTATGTGCACGTCTTCAGATTGGGACTGGATTCCATAGAGTTTAGAATAGGGCAACATTTAGAAACTAGAGTTAAGAGCCACCTGTACCTGCGTTTTCCCATACAAAATGACTTTCGCGATAACTTCTTAACGACTAAACATATTGAATCCAAATTTTGTACATACAATCTGATCAGATATATCAAGGTTTTAAATTAGTTTTTCTTTGAAAACGATCAACTCAAAAAAAGATAGAGCGAGTTGAAATAAACGCATTTTACACTCAAAATCGTGTCATTTTTGCTCAGTTCTTACACATGTTAGTATGCTTTCAATTGTAATGAAAATCAATTTCTGACTTTAAGCAAAGCCAGAAATTGATTTTCGTCCTATATTTTGCTAGGATAGAAATAAAATTTTAATATCTACGGCACAAATATAATTATAGCGAAACTAAAGATTTATATTGAAAAATATCCAAATCCGCTGACCATTCCTGCACATTCTCTCTCGCACGCGGGGGCGCGGGGTATGGGGAGCGGTGTAGTCCCGCCCACTCCGCCAGTGCTCCTTGTTTTTATCAGTGCGACGACCGCTCGGCACGGTGTCTGACGTGTGTTGCATATTTTGGTGTTTCTTTGGCGACTTTATTTTACGACTTGGACTGATAACGGATCAAAACATTGCTATATTCAAATCTCAAAGGAAGTGATGCCACCAGATATGGAAACAGAAACGAACCAATTGCAGCAAAAGAAATAGGGAGTTAGGAATTCAAATCATACCTTTTGGGTTATTTATTGTTAGTGAACTTCCGTATCTGGGTGCGAGTCCCGATGGACTTATTGGTCTAGATTCTATTATAGAAATAACGAGTCCATATTTAGCACCAAAAATGACACCAGAAGAAGCTATTACGCAAAAAAAAAACTTTTGGTATTAAAGACTAGCTGCGCCCCGCGGTGTTACCCGCGATTAAAAGTATGTCCTTTTCCTCTATGTCCTTTTCTGTAAATCATGTCGATCCTTTACTCTATGAAAAATTAAAACAAATCTATCTCACGGGAACCATACATTTTACCGGGATAAAAGTAACCTATGTGCTATTCCAGACTATAATCTATCTCTGTGCCAAATTTCATCCAGATCCGTTCAGCCGTTCTGGCGTGATTGAGTAACAAACATCCATCCATCCAAACTTTCACATTTATACGAATAATAATATTAGTCGGATGAAAATTATCGCCAAAAAATCTTAACTATTACTATCAAGTACAAGGGCAATTAAATATAAGAAAAATAAAGTATTGCTTTTCTAACCGACTTCATAAAAGAGGAGGATCTCAATTCGGCTCTATTTTTTTTGTTTTTGTATATACTCCCAAAGGAATTGTTTATGAAAAAATTTAAAGAGACCAACAGTTCTGGGAATTAAATATAGATAAATTAAAATAATTTTAGTTGTGTATCTTACTAAAAATTATAGACCCACCTTTACCAAGAAAGTTACAAATATGCGAAAGAATAATTTAATAACACTTTTTTTCTTTAGATTTAATTATGATATTTTTATTATATGGCCTATTCGGCCTGATTAGGGCCGTTTGTAGTGACCCGGCTTTCTGTACCGAGGGACCCGGGTTCGAATCCTGGTAGAGACAAACTTTTTGTGATGAGCACACATGTGTGTACCCAAGTCATGGATGTTTAATATCTATATAAGTAATATAAACTGGGTTCGCCCCCAGTCCATTGTGGTAACCATAATACAAGCGTTGCTTAGTGTGGGACCGTATAGTTAGTGTGTTCGTTTGGCGATATTTATATTATATTTATAAATATTTATATCACACTAATATTATAAATGTGAATGTTTTGATGGATGTATCGATGGATGGAAGGATGTTTGTAACTCAATCACGCCAGAACGGCTGAACGGATCTGGATGAAATTTGGCACAGAGATAGATTATAGTCTGGAATAGCACATATACTACTTTTTATTCCGGTAAAATGTATTGTTCCCGCGGGATATATTTGTTTTAGTTTATCATAGAGCAAAGGATTGACATGATTTTTTGTATAAGTAACGTTTTGCATAAGTACGTAAGGTAGTTTAGGGGCCAGAAAATGATATAGGCAAATTTTTATCCTGAAAAAATGCACGGTTCCTATGGAACAGCATATAGGAACCGTGCATTTGCAAAAGGACATAGAAGAAAAGGACATACTTTTTAATCGCGGGTAACACCGCGGGGCGCAGCTAGTTTATAATATCACTAGCTATTCGCTCCACGGTTTCAGTCGCGGTTTCATAGATTGTCCCATGGGAATGAGAAGTTTTCCTGCGGTAAAAAGTAGCCTATGTATTAATCTAGGTTGTCAGCTACCTCCATACCAAATTTTATCAAAATGGCTCAAGCGGTTTGAACGTGAAGAGGTAACAAACATACACACACTCACTCACAAAATTACGCCTTTATAATATTAGTGTGATTAATGGGATGTTGTGTATAACGTTTCTTTAGTTTACTGAAAGCTATATGTTATTATATTATAAGCAACTGACCAGTGAATAATAAAACAAATGTTTTAATTGAAAGTGTTTTTACATTAATATTGTATTATTACTACATAGAATTCCGTACGTAAACATACAACTATTATTATTTAGAGTATGTGAGCACTCAATATAACAAATATGGAATTCATGCCCCGTGATGCGAAAAGACAATTGATATAACGAAACATAATGTTTAGAGCTTGACAATGAAATGCTTTCGGCTTTTGTTTACCGCATTATCAGTCGGGTGACCTCGAGTGACCGCCGCCGCGCCGCCTCCTTACAATAGTGCTATCGCATTTTTTAGGGCTCTTTCTCTCTCTAGGTGAAATAGCAACAAAACGAAGCGGGCTAGGAGGCATCTCGCGGCGAGAAAACGCCGTGCGTACAGGGGGCCCTTAAGTGATGCACTCTTTATACCGGGGATTTTATTTTGGTGAGCGACTCTACGTACGAGCGGTTCTAGAGTTACGATCGATGCATGCTATATGTATGGAGTATAGATAATTGAATGATCATGAACGTTGAGATTTGCACACATAAACAATGCAACGGGGTCAAGACGTAGATGTATGTATTATTTATGGCCAAGATCCAGAGGAGTGGGTCAACGAGCCGTTATTATTATATATTGCGATTAATGTGTCTCTGTACTTTTGTCCTACTGTAGGTACTGTCATTTTATACCGAGTACATACATTATTCAGAAGCAGTGATAGCCAAGTTCGTACAACGCTTGCCTCGGTAACGAGGATCGCCGGTTCAAACCCTGCGAATCTCATTTTCAACCATGATTATCAATTGCTTAACGGTGACGGAGAATATCGCGAGGAAACCTACATGTCTGAGAGAACCCCTCAAAACACGTTTAAAGTTTGCCAACACGCACTGGGCCAGCGTGGTGGACTATGGTCTAATCCCCTTCAAATTGAGGGTAGGCCCGTGCCCAACAGTGGAACGTTTAATGGGCTGGTATTATAATAAATTATTAGATCATTTATAGACGATTCATACTTATTCCCTACCGATCGCTGTTACATTCATCAGTAGCTCCCAAACTAAGTCATACGAAGCATTTTGGGAGACATATAAAGCAAGAACACTTTGCATTTATTATTATCTAATCCTTACAAGGTTAAATAACAAGTTTTCATTACAATAGAGTTCGTTCTTTTACGATAGTTAAGCCAACCCGTTATCAACCGATATAGACAGCCGAGTAGCCTACGCTCTCAACAATAGACCAACGCGGTCAAAAAAATACAAGAAACTGCAAGTATAAAATAATAAAGTCGGCTCAATAAATAAAACAAGAGCCCTACTTTATCTCGTTTAGAAGTATTCTGGGTCAGTGTTAAAAAAACTAGATTGAGTCTAAGATATTCGTTGAGAGGTTCCGTACTCTAAGCCGCTGTCATCTATATATCTTACATTTTTTTTATTTTTTTTTATTACATTATAGGCAAGTATTTGATCTCGATCTCACCTGATGGTAAGTGATGATGAGATCTACGATGGAGCATACTTGCCTAGGTAGGAAGGCGGCAGTAGATCGGGTAGCTGATCTGACCCGCCATCCATGAATGGCAACACCGAACATCATGCCGGAACACGGCTAGGCCGCTTGGCGACATGGCTTTGTTCAGTGGGTGGTGACTAACCACGGCCGAAGCCTACCACCAGTAGAGTTGTCACCTAGTTGGCACCACCCAGGGTCACGTGTAGGGTATCTCGAGGGTACTTAATTCTCCTACGGACGAAGGTGACTCGACCCCAAAACTTGTTGAGTGACTTGTTTAGTGCTCTGCACCGGTTAATGTGTTCGGCAGACTTTGTTCTTCAAACTGCGAGTTCGGTCACGTGTCGTCTACTCTCTTTACCAACTGAGGTGAAATTAAACAGAACCTTGTCTAATATAGTGTTAGAGGGTATATATGTATATAAAAAAAATATTCTTATATATTCCCGGAGACTGACCTGTCTCCAAAATTATGAAAATTTTCTTATGAATGGAACCTACAAAAGGTTAACCACCGTTGCGCTTTGCCATGCAAAAATGGCCTTTAGGTGGCCAGGCAGTAATGCCCCCGACTATCGGACGTTAGTCTATATTTTATTCTTAGAGCTCGAATGCATTTGAATTTAAATTACCAACCTAACCTCATGGTTACACATCCTCCTGGTTACATATCTACATGTAATTGAGTCTACTTCCATTGTAAGCTACAAATTATCTATACATCTATACATATAAATAAAATTGGAGTGTCTGTTTGTAATATTAAAATAACCGCTTTTTACTAAGTGCATTTGGATGTATACACGTTACCTATACCGAAACAACATTTTTAACAATTTTTGTCTGTCTGTCCGTCTGTCTGTCTGTCTGTCTGTCTGTCTGTTTGTTCCGGGTAATCTCTGAAATGGCTGGACCGATTTTGACGGGAATTTCACTGGCAGATAGCTGATGTAACAAGGAGTAACTTAGGCTACTTTTATTTTAGAAAAAAAAATAGAAAGAAAGAAAGAAAAGAAAGAAAAAACATTTATTTGTGACAAATACAACCGAACACTACACACAACACAACCCAACTTTGAGCATCACCTCAGGTAGACGCTCAAATGCTTGTCACAAATCGGCCTCCACTCAGCGTATGCTGGTTGTGCAAACAACCAGCGCTGGTCTTCCGTGGAAGCCGTTCCGTGGAAGGATCTCTCGAAAAAAAAATTAAAACCAATGTTGCAGCGCTGCGCCTGATTAAGTTTTGATAGCAACAATGCGTCCCGCGGGATCAGAACGCGCGAGCAGGCTGTTGCCAACGGTTGTGCCCTGTTAAATACCACGCGGACGAAGTCGCGGGCAACAGCTAGTAATTTATAAATATTAATGCTGCGTGTAGGTAGGGTGTAAGTGCAGGAAGCCGGTGGATCCAAGTGGCGGAGGACCGTGATGTGTGGAAGTCAATGGGCCTATGTCCAGCAGTGGACTTCTTTCGGCTGATAGCATAGCATAGCATAGGGTGTAGGTACCTGCGCCGGGACGTCGCGGAAGTATGCTTTTGCGTTCCCGCGACCCCGGCACATGCGACGGAGAAGACACACCGTGGAGTTTTAGTGGGTACACCGGCACTCTGCCGGGGAGTCCCACATACCCCTCTCGCCCCCCCGGGCGGGTGGGGATGCGTAACGCATTTCTCCACGTTAAAAAAAAAAAAAAAAAAGGGTGTAGGTACCTACACTTTCTTTTCCAGCCATTTTGATATGATTCAGTAATTAGGTACTGAATATCCATATTTGTTAGTACCTATTGTTAATATTGTACACAGGTCACACACGATTGTATGAAGTTAGAAACAAATAGGAACAAGGTCCCGCCTATGGAAGTTTAGAGATAGTCTTTTTAAATTAGACTTTTATAAACGGTTTTTAGTGAGCACACGGAACCCTACGTAGTACACGCTTACGTAATTAATTTTTATGGTAAATTTTTGCAGCAAGGTCGCCGGCCAGCACTTTGTTATGCTGTAGTTTAGAAACTGATAGCCGTTTTGTAACAATAAATCTAGAGAGTGAAGTACCTAGCTAAGCTAATTAGTTAGTATATGCTGTCTGGTAATTATACCCTGGGCCCTGGGGTGGAAATTATAGACTTCTTGATATTTATAGAATCATAATTTAATTAAATAATCAAGGCACTTTTTAAAACCAAACGATGTCAAGGAGGCGCCCTAGAGAAGAGAGAAAAAAACCATAGAGAACATTATGTATAGAGACTTTTTCATAGATTACTGTCTGCTACGTATAAAGGTAGGTAACTAGTACAAACTAATGTGAATTATCACGAACTCGATATTATAATTGGATTACACACGCGAAAATAAAAAGTACGTACCATTACTAAGGACATGCCCACGGTACCTTTTTATCCATTTCAATGTATCTTTGACCAACGAAAATAATTGGAGGAGATTCTCAATTCGACACATATAATTTGTCTGTCAGTGTGTGTGTAGCACGGCGAAATATAACTGTTTCTCTTTTCTGTAAAAAAATCAATCACCATTTATTTAACAACTTTTGTTTATTAACTGGGTAGGTATAGTATACTCGTACAACTTCTAAAATAAGTTAAACTATTTTTGTTAATAAGCAATAATAGTACATTTTTATAGTAACTGTTGTTTAAATGTTCCTGTTGGGGTATAAATAATAATAATATCGCCAGGCGAACACACTAACTATACGGTCGCACAAACAAAGCTTGTATTGGGTACCTTAGAATGGACTGGGGGCATACTCGGTATATAATACTCATATAGATAATATTAAACATCCATTACTCGAGTACAAACATTCGTGCCCATCACCCAATTTTTTTCCTACTAGGATTCGAACAAGGACCCTCAGCGCAGAAAGAACTCACTACCAACTGCGCTATTCAGGCTGTCAGACAAGAGTGAACTGAATGAGTTTAGCCGAGACTGAAGTTTAAGCTAAATTGCACCAAGCAAGTTAGTGGAGATGGGAGAAAGTGCAACAGGTTCCCATTGACTTCTCCACAGAACGATCGGCGTGCAACTTGCGCTTGCCTCACCAACCGATGCGCGCGAGTTTATACCCGGACACAAAACAGTTATTCTAGAAGTCCTGACTGGTTTGTAAGCTGCTTTCTATTTTCTGTTGATCTCTTAAGGAGCCATAACTGTTTTAAATGTTTTCGTATATCTAAGATTATAATCTACGATATTATTTATGATTATAATGAATAATTTTGGGGTCGAGTCTCCTTCGTCCGTAGGAGAATTAAGTACCCTCGAGATACCCTGACCCTGGGTGGTGCCAACCAGGTGACAACTCTACTGGTGGTAGGCTTCGGCCGTGGCTAGTCACCACCCACTGAACAAAGCCATGTCGCCAAGCGGCCTAGCCGTGTTCCGGCATGATGTTCGGTGTTGCCATTCATGGATGGCGGGTCAGATCAGTTGCGCTGCATCTGCCTAGTGAATGTAGCGTCTCTATCTACTGCCGCCTTCCTACCTAGGCAAGTATGCTCCATCGTAGATCTCATCATCACTCACCATCAGGTGAGATCGAGATCAAATACTTGCCTATAATGTTATAAAAAAAAAAACTACTATATATTTTATCCGGCGAAGACACGGACCTTTTGATCTTCATGGTCATTGTGACTTACCTACCTGAATGGTCTAGCATAATATAGTACCCAGCATAAAAGTTGAACGAAAATGGCGATTCTGCGCATGCGTTTTTATATGAATTAGGAATTCTATGTTAAATTTATCTGTCAAGCACTATATGTAGGTAAGTATTATTTTTCAAAGAACTTAGTAATAAGGAAATTATATTTAAAACATTTTTTTACGTCAATCTCATCAACTGAGGGTTTGAACCCTGACCCCTCCCCTCTGCCTACGGCCTCGCCTATTTCTCCATTTAAAACGACATTATAAAGAACTTTATTGACATTACAATGTTGCCTGTATACTGATATGCAACTCAATGATGTACAAATCGGTCAGTTGCACCAACGCAGTGTTGCAGTGTAAGCTTTTCCCAATATGAATTACTTAACATTAGTTTGCTAATTATGAATACGAATTTTATTCTCATTTGACCTACCTGCCCCTCGGGTAGTATACGTACGAACTAGCTAAAATATAGTCCAATACTTAATCACACTGTTCGTCTGTGATCGACCCTCGAATTGCGAGCGGTTCTTATCAATCGGCAGGTTCTAATACACCTAATGTCTGGTCGTATAGCTGACAGAGGGAGACGCCCATACGTAAATTCCTATTATTTACTCGTCTTCAAATAAATATATTTTTTCGGATTTTATCACGGTCACGGGAGGACAGTCCTCCCGTGACCATGGTTGCTGTTAATCAGCCGAAACGTTGGGAACGTAAAAACATAAAATAAACGCGATAAAACGAGAAAAAAATGTTTTATTGAAATGTGTAGTATTCGCATAAATATAAGAAATCAATTACTAGTCTTATTTATTAGACATATATATCTTTTTAATTTACAATACACAGAAGTAGTAGAAGTAGAGAAAGCTTTTATTCAACAATGAGACTGAGTACCTAGTAGTGTGATAATTTTAAAAAAAGTACGTATGTACCCTGGATCCGTCCTCGACTATACAATGGATGGGGGACGATCCCAGTCGCATCCTGAATAGGGAAAATTCCGAAAAGACCGATGGGAATCGAAATCGGAACCACCCAGAATAGTGTAGTGAGTATTTTGTGAGTGGTAAGTCGAGCGGCCTAATCATAAACTAGGTCAGGCGCACGCCATTTTGTTTACAATTACTCATTTAACTCTCCGTTTCCGATAACGAATTGAAACGATTAGATTTGATAAATCAATGACAATGAGTACTTAACAGTGATCATAAATAGATTTTAGTTTGCGAATTCAATTGAATGGACCATTAACCCAACGTGTTTATTGAATTGTCTGAGTTAATACTTGACGTATAGGTTACCGGGTACTGCTTTGAAACTGTCCTTACAATATGCAGGTTTTTGATAAACCTTTTCTTTGAACAAACACAAAGAAATGGTTTATCAAAACATTATATGTAAGTTTCACGCAGAAACGGCTGAATCAATTTCAATGAAATTTGGTACACACATAGTTTGTAGTCGGGAATAGTGCATGGATTTTTTATATCCGAAAAATTAAGTACGATAAAAAGATTGTGGTTAACACTAAGACTCTTTATGAAACAGATGGAGAATTATAGTATTTGGTTGCAGGACTTGCGTGTGAGCGATACAAACGATCGTTAGTACGGTTTCATTGCCCGCGCCAACTCGACGCACGCGCATTTGTTTCGATCACAAACGCGCGAATTCGAAATTCGATTTCGCAACGAACGGAAAAAGTGATTATTGTCATTGTTTTTAAAACAAAGTGCTCTAAGTGGTCGCCTGTTGTTAGCGCGTGTTGCTGTTTTTCTTTTTCAAAAAGCAAAGGTATTTCGTACAACAAATATTAAGTTATAATGTTTTGTATGACAGATAATTGAAACGGTTTTTATCGATATTTTAAAGTTTCTTGAGTAATGTAATTATATTTTTCCGGCGTTTGATATTAATTTATGTATTAGCAATTTTTTTTATAGTTGATTATAATATTATTTCGACACCGGTATTGTAACATCTTAGTAGCTAACATTATGAGACTGTAACATAGTCGGATATTTACACTGAAAATGTTACAAAAAAAATAGTAGCGTACATTATGTTTAAAAAAAATAAACACTATGGGTCCGTTATTTTTTGGATTATTTATATGTCTGTGCACATCACGGAAAAGCTGATAGGTAAGTTTGGTGATATTAAATGGCAATATACACAAACGTGTGATGCCCAAAGAGAAAAAAAAAGTATCGTGATAATATACAGAATGATTCAGTAAGGTTTACTTACTAAGCATTGAACCTGTTCCTCTTTAGCTCATTTTTAATCATTATGTTAATTCAGATTTTAAATATACCAACGCCAATTAAAAAAAAAATCTCACAATAAAAAACAATTGTGTGTTGAAAACAAATATTTTTTTTTTCGAAATTCTGTCTTCACGTACCGTAAAGATTCAATGCTTGGTCGACCATTTTTGAATCACGTATATAACTCGGCTCATAATACTAGGATACTTTGTACGGGTTCCCGCGGGATATCCCAATACTGGATAGCAACATTTAAATGGGACGGCATGGTGGTACACGCGTACGAAGTCACAAACACAGAAGTTAACCTTCAATGCAGGGTATTCATTCCATAGTCCACCAGCGCCGGCTCAGTGTAGCTTGACGGACTTTACACCTACTAACAATAACACGTTAGGGCAGGACTTCCCAACCGGTGGGGCGTGACCCTCGGGGGGGCGTAGAGAGATCTTAGGAGGGGCATGAAGTGGATGATTTAGATAGCTCTGTCTAAAACAGAACCTGATATCGACCAACTGGTTCAGAAAATGCAGGCGCAAACATCCCATTAATAAATCGCGTGATATAAATAACGTAAAAATAATTTGTGTTTTTTTTATTGAAACAATGACGAAAAACATAGGGGTCATGATTTTTTTTAATAATCTGGGGGGGCACCATGCAAAAAAGGTTGGGAAACCCTGCGTTATGGTTTAACTGTTTACTCGTTTTGCATTGCAAGTCAAAAGCAAATCATGAATCAAACAATCACATCAAACAATAATAATATCGCCAGACGAACACACTCACTCCGTATAGTGAGTGTGTTCTTACACGAAGCAACGCTTGTATTATGGGTACCAGTATATAAAACTTACATGATATTAAGCATCCATGACTTGGGTACCTACAAACATTCGCACTTCTATACACATATAAATAAAATTGGAGTGTCTGTTTGTAATATTACAATAACCGCTTTTTACTAAGTGCATTTGGATGTATACACGTTACCTATACCGAAACAACATTTTTTAACATTTTTGTCTGTCTGTCTGTCTGTCTGTCTGTTTGTTTGTTCCGGGTAATCTCTGAAATGGCTGGACCGATTTTGACGGGACTTTCACTGGCAGATAGCTGATGTAACAAGGAGTAACTTAGGCTACTTTTATTTTAGAAAATATAGGATCTCACTAAAAAAAATTAAAACCAATGTTGCAGCGCAGCGCCTGATTAAGTTTTATAACAACAACCTGCAATGCGTCCCGCGGGCTCAGAATGGGCGAGCAGGCTGTTGTCAACGGTTGTCTTTGTTAAATACCACGCGGACGAAGTCGCGGGCAACAGCTAGTATCAAATAAAGTTTATCCCTTCCCGGTTTCTTACTCAGGGCCCTCGGCACAGAAAGCAGGGTAACTGACTGTGCTAATCAGGTCGTATATTATAATAAGTACGGGTTCACATCCCAGTTGGTATCTTTTGTTTATATGCTACTGTTACACATAATATACATAAATGCGACTTATTAAAATGCGGTGGCGTTTATGGAAACGCGCAGTCATAAGAAATACGAAAGTTGATTTTTTTATGTTCGCAAAAAGTTTTCTGTAAAAAGCTTCTACTTTCATCGTGCGAACTGCCAAGGAGTGGAACATACTACCGGCGCCTTTGTTCCCCGTTGATTATAATCTGGGTGTTTTCAAGTCGACCTTTCAGGCAAGTATGCTCCATCGTAGATCTCATTGTCACTTACCTTCAGGTGAGATTGAGATCAAATACTTGCCTATAATGTAATAAAAAAGGTATCAAAGTAAGAAAAGAATCGACATGATTTACAGAAAAGGACATAGAGGAAAAGGGCGTACTTTTTGATCGCGGGTAACTCCGCGGGGTGCAGCTAGTATTAACATATATGTCTGTACATATATGTTAGTATGAATTGTTCTCTGCATGCGTTATCACGTATGTCTGACACACATTCCAGATTGATAGCACACTATTGATGGCGCAAGAGCCGGTGATTCACATCGGCCTAGTGAGGTCGACTACATTCTCGATCTGTTCACTGGGATAGAATCGCATAGATTTACTATACTATAGGTATAAGTCTATGCATAGATCAATGACATTGAATATAAGTTGAAAGAAAGGAAACAAATTAGCAGGTACCTATTCAATTTGGACTGAATAGGTTCCCGTTAATTTGACTGATTCCCGTAAAATGGACTCAGTTTCCAGAATATTGGTTTAGCAACACTAGTTTTTTTTTTTTTCATGAGATCCTATGTTTTTTTTTTTAAATAAAAGTAGCCTAAGGTACTCCTTGTTACATCAGCTATCTGCCAGTGCAAGTCCCGTCAAAATCGGTCCAGCCATTTCAGAGATTAGTCGGAACAAACAGACAGACAGACAGGCGGACAGACAGACAGACAAAAATGTAAAAAAATATTGTTTCGGTATAGATAACGTGTATACATCCAAATGCATTTAGTAAAAAGCGGTTATTTTAATATTACAAACAGATACTCCAATTTCATTTATCTATACATCTATACATATAAATAAAATTGGAGTGTCTGTTTGTAATATTAAAATAACCGCTTTTTACTAAGTGCATTTGGATGTATACACGTTACCTATACCGAAACAACATTTTTTACAATTTTTGTCTGTCTGTCTGTCTGTCTGTCCGTCTGTCTGTCTGTCCGTCTGTCTGTCTGTCTGTCTGTCTGTCTGTCTGTCTGTTTGTTCCGGGTAATCTCTGAAATGGCTGGACCGATTTTGACGGGAATTTCACTGGCAGATAGCTGATGTAACAAGGAGTAACTTAGGCTACTTTTATTTTAGAAAAAAAAAATTGATCTCTCGAAAAAAAATTAAAACCAATGTTGTAGCGCTGCGCCTGCTTAAAGTTTGATAGCACAATCTGCAATGCGTCCCGCGGGATCAGAACGCGAGCAGGCTGTTGCCAACGGTTGAGACGTTGTTAAATACCACGCGGACGAAGTCGCGGGCAACAGCTAGTATGTGTATAGAAGATAGATATAAAAATATACATTTGGCTATTCAGTGAGGAAATGCGGCCAGCATCTTGGGTACGCTACCGCACGGGCAATTATTAAGTAGTTAAGCTTATCTATTCTCTTTTTAATTGATATATTTATTAAAAAACGCTAAAATTTAGTCATTTGCAATAATTCAATCATATTTTCAATACTTGTACCAATTTTTACATTTTCTATTACTTATTTATCTTTTGGCGTTTTGTAATGTATTTTATAAATATCAGCAATACTTGAACTAATGTTAATGAATTTAATTAATAGACTTCAATTTTGAAACGTTGCTTGCTTAAATGTGGTGAGACAAACATAAAATGTAACATATTTTGTAAACCCATTTTATACAAATAAAGAATTAAATTAAACATCCATGAATCCGATACAAACATTCGTTCTCATCTCACAAAACTCGCCTCTACCAAGATGCAAGCCCGGGAATCTTTACTGTACTTCATTAATGTAAAGAGTCTCGGGTTCGCATCCTGGTAGAGGCAAGTTTTGTGAGATAAGAACGACTCGGTACAGAAATCAGGTTCACTACTAACTCGGCTAATCAGGTCGTCAAATGTTCAGTATGCTATGGTTTGTATTGACGAGTCACTGAAACTGATACACCAATTATCAATGAAATAATCAATTCTAGAAGACAAAGGGGATTATAACTCATTTACAAAATTAGTAGGTATGATTTGACCAAAACAAAAATAACCGGTTACATATATTATTATCATGACTCAATTATTGATAGAATTAATTTGATTACTCCCACTATGAAGGTAAGCCACATTTTGAAGGGGCCGCTTAAGCGCTACGCTAGCTTCTAAAGCAACAATATTTATAACAAAATATTTTAGGGATCCGTGCGTCAATAAGAAAAACTCGCGAGAATTTCTAAGATAAATAATATAAGATATCCAGGCTATACAAACATCGTACAATTGACGTAATTTATCGGTCTTTATTTTTGTAATACTAACTGCGTCTGTTGGTGTTAGTTCGCTGCATGTTATGTCCCATCGATTATAATAATTGAATCATCTTTACATATACAAATAAATAAAGTGTGTGTCTGTTTGTAATATTAAAATAACCGCTTTTTACTAAGTGCATTTGGATGTATACACGGTACATATACCAAAATTATTATTTTTTAAATTTTTGTCTGCCTGTCTGTCTGTCTGTTCCGGCTAATCTCTGAAATGGCTGGACCGATTTTGAAGGGACTTTCACTGGCAGATAGCTGATGTAACAAGGAGTAACTTAGGCTAATTTTATATTGGAAAAACTTTTTTGTTAATCCATGTTAATCCATCTAAAGGTCCGGACTTTGACCGTGAAAGGCAAACGAGCGGTTCCAATGACACCCAGACGAGGTGAAGTTGCTTCGCCACGCAGTTACATCCTTTGGCACATTATAAAATGTAATTTATTCCATTGATATAACAAGTATTTTGCCATAGCAATGATGTATGATATGCTACAATATCGTGATACAAATTATAAGAAAAACGGGTTTATGGTGATCATCATGCATCAATATACATGACATTATAATTTTTTATGATATCTAGAAAAAAAACCTTATAATTGTTTAATTACGTTGAGACGGAAAATATTATTTCTCAGGCACATTTAGAGACTGTTGTTATACAAAAATCAAAGCTCGTATCTTTAGCTTTTATTTGGTATATATAAGTCGTTTAAGCTGCATATCGATACTTCTTATATTAACGCGAATACTACACATTGAAATAAAACTAATCTTACGACATTAAGACTTGGGATCCAATAATAATTAATTTAAATAAATCCAAAACCAATCGCACCATTGCAAGACCTCAAGACACTGTGAGCACTTTCTGCGTAGATCGGACCGCAAGCAGCAACTAAATATGAGGGTACCCCGGTTTAAGCTATGACACTAGGATGTCAACCATCCCAGTCCTATGGTGACCATGGTTGCTGTAAAGCAGCCGAAACGTCGGGAATGTAATAACACAAAATAAATGCGACATTTACATAGGCAAGATTTTGATCTCGATCTCACCTGATGGTAAGTGACGATGAGATCAACGATGGAACATACTTGCCTAGAAGGTACCTGTTCACCCTCTTCTTGAAAACACCCAGATTGAAGTCAACGGGGAACAAAGACGCCGGTAGCGTGTTCCATTCCTTGGCAGTTCGCACGATGAAAGTACAAGCAAAACGCTTAGTACGAACCGAAGGAATGTCAACAGTGTACGGATGGCACTTGTCCGTGCGTCTTGTTGACCGACGATAGAATAAATGCGTAACATTAGTTTTATTTCAATGTATATAGGGACAAGAATGCCTATAATTCAGAACACACTGAACTCAACATGCCTTGAACCATTGTGTCCTACCTATCTGATTTCAGTTCAGGTCATCATTATTCCTCAATTATGGTCTCTACCTATACTATACATAAAGCATACACGTATTGCAAAAGTTCATACGGATTTTGCAAGTCATCCATTGCACAAGGACCAAACGTGCAGCTTCGCAAGCACTAAACGTTGAATAAACACTGCAGTTATTACTTACGAGTACTTACATAGGTTATATCCAAATAGTTATATTGTTAGAGCGCTATTCCACTGGCCCGCGAGAACAAAAGCGTACGGTAAAAGCGAATACGATTTCTTGTGGATTTTCAATTCACTGAACTGTTGGGCCACGTCTCATGTATTTGCGACACTTTGGCTTTTTTATTCAGTTATATAATGTGTAATAATAATAGTGTAAAATATTTTAACAGGGCCAACAGTAGGTAACAGTCTAGTTCTATCAAATAGTAGGAAACATTCCCAAAGGAATAAAACAAATTATTAGACATTATAAATGTCATTCTCATTCATGATAATTTCATTGTCACTCAGTAGAGCGCACGGCAACGCTACTGGTTAGTCTTTTAAAAAAAATTATTCATTTATTTAAAAATATACCACCGTGATCCATATGACTTACTGATTCACCTGTTAAAATATTTTACACTATTTTTGCTAAGACTTATACTTATATATTAGGCAAGAAATCATTCGTGCGATGGCGTGATGGGAAAGAGGAGGAAATAAAAAAAAACAATTCTACAACTAAAAAAACATATTAACGTATGATCATTCAAAATAGGGAAATCACGGCCGTTTTATTGGGATACAGTTATCGTGTCAACCTAGTGGATACGTTCTCTTATTGTCATATTGTTTTAGCGGTTTAGCGATGATTCATTGTTTTGTTTTAAATTTAGAAATAAGGATACATATCCTTGACTACAATTACGATCGATTCAATTATGAAACACCTTTATAAATATGAACGAATTAGACAAAGAGCAAAAAACTCCATAGTTACTATGTACAAAGGCCAGTTAAAAACCTTTTTTGAGTATAAGGATCCACTATTAACTTGTGTATTCTAACAAAAGAATATAACAAGTGCTCACAGTATACCTAGTTAGACAAAGTGATTTGTAATATTTATATGTTCCTTCATACTTAAGAAAAAAATCGTTTGAACGGTACAGGCATAGAGCCGTAGTCAGGAGTAGGGCTCGAGCTAGGCACTGCTATGCGAAAATGGCCTCAATGGGGCATGCAGCAATTACCTGATAGTACATAGAATTCATTAGTTTTAGACAGACAAACTTGACCCGCTTAGGTGTCAATGCCGTGTCTAGAGTTATAGCAAAGCGAATTTTACTAAAGGCATTTTTGTTGCGTGCTCGAGATAGTTAGACGACCGTGAGTTGCCAATACAAGTATTTGTACGTAATATTTGACTATATTATTATTATGTACTAGCTGTTACCCGCGACTTCGTTCGCGTGGTATTTAACAAAGACACAACCGTTGGCAACAGCCTGCTCGCACGTTCTGAGCCCACGGGACGCATTTCAGGTTTTTGCTATCAAACTTAATCAGGCGCAATGCTGCAACATTGGTTTTAATTTTTTTTCGTGAGATCCTATACTTTTTTCTAAAATAAAAGTAGCCTAAGTTATTCCTTGTTACATCAGCTATCTGCCAGTGAAAGTCCCGTCAAAATCGGTCCAGCCATTTCAGAGATTAGACGGAACAAACAGACAGACAGACAGACAGACAGACAAAAATTTAAAAAAAAAATGTTTCGGTATAGGTAACGTGTATACATCCAAATGCACTTAGTAAAAAGCGGTTATTTTAATATTACAAACAGACACTCCAATTTTATTTATATGTATAGATGTATGTATAGATGTAGAACAATGTTTAACAACTCTTAACATGCGTGTGCTATGAATAAATCTCGTTGCTGGACAAATACAATAATAAGGTAGGTATGTTATTTGTATTTTAGGGTACCGTACCAAAATGATAAAAACGGATCACTTATGGTGCGACTATGTCCGTCTGTTTATATAAGGTGTTATAATATTAGTGTAAAATATTTTAAGACGTCCATCCGTAAGCTATAAAGGTCACATTCCCGAAAAAAAAATTTTTTTTTAATAACACTACTCAATAAATGTGCGGTAAATCAAACATTATATATACATATTTTATACATAAACGTGATCGTTATAACTTGGAAACCCCCCTTATAATGTTTAACACTATTATTGTTACACCTTATATTTGTTTTATTATCTACTTAAATCATACAACAATTAAAAAAAAAACAAAGATTTTAGTAAAGGCAAGTAGTGGGGAGAAGGGGCATACGCTTCCTCTGATCCAAAAAAAATACTCTGCAATTATGTCATTGTTAGAGTAATTTAAAAAAAAAAACAATGTTAGTAATCATAACATAAAAAATAAATAATCATCAAAAACAATACGCAATTTCCTGTTATAGATACGTTCTGCAGCTATTAGGCCTCAGCCTCGAATTTAGCGGGCAGCGGGGCGGCGGCGGCTGCGGCGGCGCGGGAGCGGAGCTCGTTGGCCGCCCCGCGCCGCTGTTTTCGAGAACCGGTCCATTTGATTTTACGCATAAGATCCTGCCGCTCCCGCCGCCGCCGCCGCCGCCCCGCTGCCCGCTAAATTCGAGGCTGAGGCCTTAGCGCTACAAGTAGCACTTATACCATGTAATTAAGATCAATTACTATACTATGTCGAACCGTCAAGCGGCATCACTCGTTGCCACGAGTTTCGCAAAGGCATGCTAGGAACTTGTAGTAGATTGTACTGTATCGTCCAATACATTTTATATTGCTCTTATAAGCACTTTATAGAATTAGGCGGAATTTTTGTAGCGTTTATTACATTTTCTTCAGTGTCTTTGTGCTCTCACGATGTTATAGGCCAAATAATAATAATGACTCCAAGGAACAATCAAAATGCAATTTTGAACTGCGTCTAGGTTCTCGTCAAATTTCTTAACGATGCGCAATAGGTTGCTAAAACACTTGAGCTTCAGTTTATTGTGGTATTATGAGACGTTTTATAAGGTTTGAGCGAATCGCGGCAGCCATGTTTTAAAAAAACTTTCACATTATGTGGTGAAAGACACAGCGTTGATAAACATTGTCTCGCAACATTTGGCTTGATACAGTAATAATATAATTAACATTAAGTAGTTGTTATTTTTTTCATTCGCAAACATACGGACTTTCTTGAAATAAAACTAATCTTACGCTTTTGATCGCCTTTATTCTACGTTTTTTTACGTTCCCGACGTTTCGGCTACTTTACAGCAATCGTGATCGCGGGAGGACTGAGGTGGTTGACGTAAAAACGTAGTTAAGCGTGCAGGCGTGACTCTTAGTCGAACAGTCACCGGCAGCAAATTCAGGCGCTGAATTCAGGAACCCAATTGTCTTGCATCCATGTCTTTAGCTAATTTCAGGATATTCCCCCCTCCTCATCTATACGATAACATGATTTAACTAGTACTATTTATTTCGTTCATTATTATCTCTATTAAAACATATAATTCATTTTATATAATTAAGTACGTATAGTTACAAAAATAGTTACATTAATATTTCATCCTCATTGCTGCTGCAATCCTTAATTTGTATTTTTCATTTATTTGTTGTTATTATAATGTTAAGGTAACAATGCATGTGATGCTTATCTACGTATAATTAATTAGCTAGATGTTAATATACACTATTAACGCGTAGACAAGCTTTATGATCGCCATCAATGTCATCTATACATATAAATAAAATTGGAGTGTCTGTTTGTAATATTAAAATAACCGCATTTTACTAAATGCATTTGCATATATACACGGTACCTATACCAAAACAACCTTTTTAAAAAAAATGTCTGTCTGTCTGTCTGTTTGTTCTGGGTAATCTCTGAAATGGCTGGACCGATTTTGACGGGAATTTCACTGGCAGATAGCTGATGTAACAAGGAGTAACTTAGGTTACTTTTATTTTAGAAAAAAAAATTTGGATCTCTCGAAAAAAAATTAAAACCAATGTTGCAGCGCTGCGCCTGCTTAAAGTTTGATAGCAACAATCTGCAATGCGTCCCGCGGGATCAGAACGCGAGCAGGCTGTTGCCAACGGTTGAGACGTTGTTAAATACCACGCGGACGAAGTCGCGGGCAACAGCTAGTATAAAATAATTTGAATAATCCTGAGAGAATTATGTAGGTACCTATCAATAGCGCAGAACTAGTTTTTATCAAAGATTTAAACGTTCTCACGGAAAAACGTAGGTATTTAAGTAACTACCTACACGTCAGCGAAAAAAATGCGAAATCCTCTCACCGGTTCCTTTAATGAGTGCCGAAAGCCGCAGCGCAACTCCAAATCAGCTAACACGATAATTATAATCTTCAGAAGAAAACAACATTCATAATTACATTCATATTACTTATGCGTTTTTTTTGTTCCAGACATTCTTTCTGATGGTCTGAAGGTGACCAGGATGACGTCACTAGAAACGCCAGGGCTGTCCCGGGTGCTGGGTCGTGCCCACCTGTCGCATCTGCCCCATCGACCTCCCATCAACCTGAGCTTCCAGGACCTCACGTATAGCGTACAGAATGGGAAGAGTGAGTGACTGGAATTTAAAAAAAAATAGATGGGGTCAAGCGGTAAAGCAGTGATAGTCAAGTGGGTAGAACGCGTGCCTCGTTAACAAGGATTGCAGGTTCAAACCCCGGCTTTATTTATTTTTTTACTTAAGGAAATGAACAGATACTTACCTCTCTCTTAGTCAAGGCGTATTTCATTAATTTTGAACAAGGAATATTACTGAATTAGGCAATTGAAATAATTATTATGGGAACTGAATTTGTATAAGTTTAATAAGCAAAAATTTATACAAAAACATGCAATTAAAATATAAATAGCATTTGAATAAAATATTTTAAATGATTGTGGTTCAATAACGATATTATAAATGTTGTCAAAATAAGAATGAAGTCGATAGCCAAATATCTCGAAAGTAAATTGTTGCCGAAGTTTGAAGGCCAAGGCCAAATACCTAATCTGTTGAACTAGAAATATCCTTAATTACAATCTAGTCGTCTGGTATTGTAACAAGTCCGACATTAATATAATAATAATAAAATAAAATACGTTTCCTTTAGGGGATTTTTTTTCCACTGTTATGTGAAATATATTTATATATTTGATCGCTTGGCCGGTATTTAATAACTAGTAATACCTAGTAATCAAAACTCGAAAAAAATAATATATTCAAGATTCTTAGAACCTGCACGGACAAAAAATAGTGTAAAATATTTTAACAGATTATTCGGTATCTTATACGGATTACGTTGATGTATAAATTTTTTTTTTTTTTTTTTTATTACATTATAGGCAAGTATTTGATCTCGATCTCACCTGATGGTAAGTGACGATGAGATCTACGATGGAGCATACTTGCCTAGATAGGAAGGCGGCAGTAGATAAGAGACGCTACATTCACTAGGCACATGCAGCGCAACTGATCTGACCCACCATCCATGAATGGCAACACCGAACATCATGCCGGAACACGAATGATGAATGGAATAATTGTGTAAATGATGATAGATATTTTTAAACCAGTGGCGTTTGGCCATGCGCTCAGTACAGGGAGTATTATTTTAAACTAGCTGTTGCCCGCGACTTCGTGCGCGTGGTATTTAACAAAGACACAACCGTTGGCAACAGCCTGCTCGCACCTTCTGAGCCCGCGGGACGCATTACAGGTTGTTGCTATCAAACTTAATCAGGCGCAGCGCTGCAACATTGGTTTTAATTTCTTTGCGTGAGATCCTATTGTTTTTTCTAAAATAATAGTAGCCTAAGTTACTCCTTGTTACATCACCTATCTGCCAGTGAAAGTCCCGTCAAAATCGGTCCAGCCATTTCAGAGATTACCCGGATCAAACAGACAGACAGACAGACCGACAGACAGGCAGACAATTTTTTTTTTAAATGTGGTTTTGTTATAGGGACCGTGTATACATCTAAATGCATTTAGTAAAAAGCGGTTATTTTAATATTACAAACAGACACTCCAATTTTATTTATATGTATAGATGTCTAATAATTTGATTGATTTCTTTGAGAACGTTATCTTTATAACCTACTTTTGGCCCTGTTATAATATTTTACACTTTTATTGTTAGTGTATTATCTATCTAAATACCTATATACAACAAAGTCGTGTTAGTTACACCGTTTGTAACTCAATAACGGGTGGGCTGATTTTTATGATCATTTCATTCATGATAAAAACGGGAAACATTTTAGACATTCTGAGGTGGTACGAAGTTCGCCGGAACAGCTAGTTGTATGTGTATGTTAGTTTTAAATTATCTATTTGTGTGGGCGTTAGTTGCGTGAATTTAATAAATTAATAAAAAAATGTCAACCAGCCAATCCAACATTTGCTTTACCTAATTTAATATAATTTATTTCATGTTAAGTAGTTGTCTGCGACTCTGTGTATGTCCACAATTCGTATCAATAGATGGGAACATGCAAAATTCCATTGCTTTATAAAAAAAGCAAATACCTATTAACAAATTATATAAACACAATCATAAAGTAATAATAATAAAATAATATAACACCTGCCGCCTATTAATACGTAAGTTATTAGTTTTATTTATCAATTTTGATAGATTTATTGTGAACTTCATACATTAAACTTTATAGTCATTTGTAACTATATTGTCGAATCATATGAATTTATTGTATGAGCCTGGGTCGTTGCCTTGCGGGCCAGGTCGTGGCCATTGCAGTTACAGGACATTGACCCATTGTCAATACGACGAAAGCAACGATGTGAAATGGAAAGAAAATATAATTATTTCGGTAATGGAACATGCCAACTGTAGGGTCTCACACGAATCAACGCTTGTGTTATGGGTACCGTACAATGGACTGCCTGCGATCCCAGTATAGAATGTTAATAGTATGTACAACATCCATGAATCGGGTACAAATATTCGTGCTTATCACACAAAGTTTGCCCCTACCGGCATTCATACCCGAGACCTTCGACACAGACAGCAGAGTTACTACCTACAGCGCTAATCAGGTCGTCATGAACTCATAAACTACGACAATTTTCCTGCGTCGATTGAGTCGTTATAACATAATAATGCCGTTTCCACATGATAGCCGGTGGCAAAGATCAATTGGTGTACAAAATTCTGGCAATCGACTCGCAATGGAATGCCAATGGTTTCGTAGTTGTCACTTGTGACAGTTGTAATATGGGACAACTATGATATCATTCGATTTTATGTAATTTGTGTTGCCCTAAATACTTCCACGGTTAAGAGCATGGGGCTTTCAACGTACTCTTATTTCCTGGAATTTCACTTCCCGGCTTATAACTCATCATCTGTCTGTATCGTGTTGACAACATAAATTCTCGCTGGATAGTGCCTACATTATATCAGTCTGTTTGTTCTGACCGGCAATTTTTTTGTCAGAAAAAATAGGTACATGTATTATTGACTTAAAATATAAAATTGTGAGAAATGAGAGTTCGTAGTATGCCCCCTGGATCCTTTTCTTAGCGAGTCAAAATATGTTGCACTAAGCAATTCCGAAGTGGTTGCAGTTGCATCGAATATAATCATTTCTTTCCACAACAACATTGGTCAATTTTAGAAAGCTGCTATAGTGATACGTAGCGAGGGGACAGGACGTTTCTTATCGATATCGACATTATAGACTTACCAAGAAAATAAATAAATAAATATTGCCAGATGAACATTCCAACTGTACGGTACCAAAATAAGCATATAACATAGATGCTAATGATGTTTATGTCTCTGGGGATCCGGGAATTTTGGTACAGCTATCTATGGTGACAACCAATTGTGAAAATTGCGTCATATTTTTTTCACGTCGTCGACCGGCTGGTCATTATACTAGACATAACCTCTAAACGACAATGAAGTTAGATTGGCTACCAAACAAACAAAAAGAAGTAACAAATTGTCTGAATTGAAATAAATATATTCTTCAAAAACTAATTTTAAACTGAATATCTAAGCATCAGTAGAGTGAGCCCAATTCTATGAAATACAAAAAATAAGCAGGTATCGATAAAATTGTGTCCATCCTTTGACATTGGCGCTGCACACGTGACTGTCCTGCGCCCTAAATAAAAGCAGCAGTCTTATGTGCTCTTGCGCACGTGAATGCGCATATCTCACGAAAAGGCGGTCACGACTTAATTAGTCTAAGATCTAAGTAAACTAAAGTATAGTGTTATAGTGTATGAATAGAGCAACGGATGTAAGTAGCTAGCAGCAAATAATTACACAAAGTGGCCTCCCTACTGTTCTGGAAACAATTTGGCTTTCGAAAGCGTACTACAATGTTGCTGCTATTCT
Source organism: Pheosia tremula (assembly GCA_905333125.1). Classification (NCBI taxonomy): domain Eukaryota; kingdom Metazoa; phylum Arthropoda; class Insecta; order Lepidoptera; family Notodontidae; genus Pheosia; species Pheosia tremula. The sequence continues at coordinate 1,907,963 of HG995404.1, read as the reverse complement.
TCAAACTAACCTATGCAGGTTAAATAGCGCCCATGAAGGCATGCGTGCGCCTTAATGACCGCTAATTCAGCAGACTTGCAACGTTCGATGCCTCGGGGAGACATTTTAGCGTATGAATTGTCGATTTTAAATTACTTGACAATTTAACATTTTAACAAAAAAAAAGAACCGTCTTCAATAATTGAAAAGGAAAAAAATATCGAATCTAAAATGTACCTTGTCTCACTAAATCAAATATAGAATGAATGTTGATATGGTGCCAAACGAACAACTGAGTCGAATATTGCCGGTCCGCGCCAAAGACCACACACACACCTACAAAGTGGTCCGCGCATCTCGTTACTAAGTATACTTTTATTATTCCTTATCGGTTGTTTATTTGGCACAAATTTGGGGTTATTCAATAATTTGATTCGATGGACTCTGATCGGATCGCTAGATCCCTTTTGGAAGTCTTACTTGTGTAGTTTCAACAGTACCGAATTACACAGGTCATATTTTTTCGTGTTTACACGCACAGCGACCTCTGTGAACGTTTTCGCGAGACTGAGTAGCACGCAGGCTGTCGCCCTAGTTTTTTGTCGCAATTTTCGAGCATTAGACACATTTATTTATTTGTAAGGGCCTTTGAAAGCCACTTCTTTGCGCGTATCGCGTTTGTATCGATACTAACGTGTGTCGTCGGCGCTTAAAAATCGTGGTGAGCAAAGGCCCTAACATCATTGGTGTTTGTCCGTATTGCGTCCAAATAAAGGTTGAATTTGTGTAAATCTATGTTATTACAGACTTACGACAACGTTTGAAGATAAACAATAATAGCCGCTGCATTATGTTTTGCGACATCGATTCGTTGCTAGATCTTGCCCTATGTGGAAACCGGGCATTGCCTGTCCATGTACTAATATTAAGTAGTACCTGCGACTTCGTATTCAGTATGACTAAGAAATAATATACATGCAGTGTTGAAAACAACATATTGAAGCACATAATACCAAGCCGATTAGTGCAATATACACTAATTTGCGTGTGCCAAAGGACGAAATTCGCGTGTACTACTCAATTCAGCTTGGTTTTTTGATGTTCATGACACTCCGTCTATATTATTTCTTTGTCTAAGTAAGTATGACTTAAAAAAAATATTCGAAACAGGTTACAACGATGTAATTAGTACGAGTTATCAAGTGATCGAATGTTTCCTTATATTTACTTACCAGTAAAGCGATACGTTTCCTCTAGGGGCACTGCTATGTAAAATATATTTATAGATGAGATCGCTTGGCCGGTATTTGATACCTAATAATCAAAACTCGTCTAATTTGTTGGGTAGGTTCATTAGCTATACTGTGAACTGTGTTACTCGAAAATGTTCTGTATTCCGTAGGTTCTAACGATTATAATATGAAATGTAATATATTCAAGATTCTAGAGCCTGCACCTGCATGAAATATTTTAACAGATGAATCGGTATGTTATATGGATCACGTTGATGTATTAAATAATTGTGTGAATTATGTTTGATTTTTTTAAACAAGGCGAACCAGTAGCCTTTGGCCAGTACAGGATGTCATATTTTAAATATTTTTTTTTTTTTTTTATTACATTATGGGCAAGTATTTGATCTCGATCTCACCTGATGGTAAGTGACGATGAGATCTACGATGGAGCATACTTGCCTAGGTAGGAAGGCGGCAGTAGATCGAGACGCTACATTCACTAGGCACATGCAGCGCAACTGATCTGACCCGCCATCCATGAATGGCAGCACCGAACATCATGCCGGAACACGGCTAGGCCGCTTGGCGACATGGCTTTGTTCAGTGGGTGGTGACTAGCCACGGCCGAAGCCTACCACCAGTATATATGTCTAATAGTGTATATGTCTAATAATAAGATTTATTGCTTTGGGAATGATATCTTTATACTATTAACATTATTAAAATATTTGACACTGTTATTGTCACATCTAATGTTATAATGGTTTGTGGTTGATGGAAGCTATTAAAATATTAAACCGTGTAGTGAAATGTTTATTTTAAAAACCGACACCGAGTAATCGTATGTTGTAGTAAAACATCACAGCCCGCCACGCTTAAAAACATAAACAAGAAGATTATACATACACTTGAAGATACGTTTTTGTTTTACTTATGCGTAGACAGTAGTATAATCACTCCAAATGTAGGTACAGTGTCCCTACCAAACTTATAATGGAGGTCCACATCTATACATATTAATAAAATTGGAGTGTCTGTTTGTAATATTAAAATAACCGCCTTTTACTAAGTGCATTTGGATGTATACACGTACAACCTACAACCTATACCGAAACAACATTTTTTACAATTTACTGTCTGTCTGTCTGTCTGTTTGTTCCGGCTAATCTCTGAAATGGCTGGACCGATTTTGACGGGACTTTCACTGGCAGATAGCTGATGTAACAAGGAGTAACTTAGGCTACTTTTATTTTAGAAAAAAAAATAGGATCTCACGAAAAAAATTAAAACCAATGTTGCAGCACAGCTTCTGATTAAGTTTGATAGCAACAACCTGCAATGCGTCCCGCGGGCTCAGAATGGGCGAGCAGGCTGTTGTCAGCGGTTGTCTTTGTTAAATACCACGCGGACGAAGTCGCGGGCAACAGCTAGTAGTTGATAAGTTTGAAGCAAATTCATAGGTACATACCTACTCAACCTACAGTATGTGATCCCCCTTGACCTATCAACGATAGCCATTGTTTGAATGAAAAAACTCATTAAAGCACTAACATAATTCTTTGTTTAAATGTGTACGACATACTTCTTGGAATAATTATGCATAAATGTTTATGAGGAATAATAATGTCTTTATGACTATAAGAAAATTAACATACCTAGTTGATTTAATAGGGGATTAGTGAGACAAAGAAGATGGATCGTATTATTTATAATAGTATCATGGCACCACAGACATTAGAATATTCAGATAACACACTTCGTACACTAAAAGTGAAGCCTAAAAAACTCTGGTCTAGCATTGAAATAAAACTAATTTTGCGGATTTTATCGCGTTTATTCTATAATTTAACGTTCCCAACGTTCCGCAAAAATAGTTTTAAAATTCGCGTAAATATAAGAAATCAATATCTGGTCTAGCATGTTGTTTAAATGGTATACCTAAGTGTTGTCTGAGTATTCTAACAGGTCTGTGCATGTCACAGAAAAAAAAAACTGTAAAATTAGAAAAGAATTTTGGAACTTTTTAGGGTTTCGTACCAAAATGGTAAACACGGAACCCATATGGTACGACGTTATTTATATCCATCTGTCCGCCGTCACACCTGGTTATATAATCTATACTAATATTATAAATGTGAAAGTTTGGATGGATGGATGGATAGATGGATGGATGGATGGATGTTTGTTACTCTTTCACGCCCGAACGGCTGAACGGATCTGGATGAAATTTGGCACAGAGATAGATTATAGTCTGGAATAGCACATAGGCTACTTTTTATCCCGGTAAAATGTATGGTTCCCGTGGGATAGATGTTTTAATTTTTCATACTTTTTATCGCGGGTAACACCGCCGGGCGCAGCTAGTTATATAATAATTAATAATTCCAGCCCTTTTTTATGTCCCACTGCTGGGCACGGGCCTCCCCTCAATGCGAAGGGGTGTTTAGGCGATAGTCCACCACGCTGGCCCAGTGCGGGTTGGCAGACTTCACACATCTTTCGAAGGGTTCTCTCAGACATGCAGGTTTCCTCACGATGTTTTCCTTCACTGTTTAGCATGTGATAATCTTGGTTGGAAATGAGATTCGCACATGAAAAATCCCAGAGGTGCGAGCCGGGGTTTGAACCTGCAATCCTCGTTACCGAGGCAAGCGTTCTACCAACTTGGCTATCACTGCTTATATAATTTGCCTTGGCCTATTTATATGTGACTTGATACCCATAAAACAATTTTGTGTAGTTTGACACAAGTAGCTATTCACCTACTAATAGTTAGGTAGGTACATAATATTACTTCCTATCTCCCAAATGATTAATGATTCTCGTATTCTATTTGTGACGTTCAAATTAATACATAAAAAACATCCTGATCGGAAAAAGATGCTAACATCAAATTATTCATAAAATAACCTTTTCTATACATACACATATAAATAAAATTGGAGTGTCTGTTTGTAATATTAAAATAACCGCTTTTTACTAAGTGCATTTGGATGTATACACGTTACCTATACTGAAACAACATTTTTTACAATTTTTGTCTGTCTGTCTGTCCGTCTGTCTGTCTATCTGTCTGTCTGTCTGTCTGTCTGTCTGTTTGTTCCGGCTAATCTCTGAAATGGCTGGACCGATTTTGACGGGAATTTCACTGGCAGATAGCTAATGTAACAGGGAGTAACTTAGGCTACTTTTAATTTAGAAAAAAAATAAGATCTTACGAAAAAAAATTAAAACCAATGTTGCAGCGCAGCGCCTGATTAAGTGTGATAGCAACAACCTGCAATGCGTCCCGCGGGCTCAGAACGCGCGAGCCTGCTGTTGTCAACGGTTGTCTTTGTTAAATACCACGCGGACGAAGTCGCGGGCAACAGCTAGTTAATACATAAAAAACATCCTGATCGGAAAAAGATGCTAACATCAAATTATTCATAAAATAACCTTTTTTAAAATATAATTAGACGTACCTACTACTATTCTATTAATAACGACATCAACAATAAGGAAAAGATATGCAGTTAATATCACGTTTAAATAATATTCTACATAAATTACTTACCATTAACATCAATCAATTATTAATTATATCTATTAATAAGAATACAAATAATAATAAACCAACTTATGAAGTCATAATAGTAATATTGTTTATAACTTTATAATTGATAGAACTAGGCGATGCTTGGCCGAAATCCATTGTTAAATAAACGGGGGAAGAGGAACCTACCACTGACCCTCGGCTTGTAAATTTTTCCAATTATAAACCAAACAAGTTTGATGGATAATTAAAGAAGCCATCAACACTGAACTCCTCTAAGATTTTAGTCGAGTTAATATGCAATTCTCCGCGAAACGATGCGAATCTAAAAAAGTATTTGATACGGATTTCGCCTCTAAATGAGGCATCCTCCGGACTGCTGGGCTACGATTGAGCCCACTGAAGCGTGTGTGGACTGTAAACAAATTGAAACACATGGATGATCATGAAATAATGTAATATCTTAATTATGGGGAAATCCAAAACCTACCTCTCGTTCACTGAAGATAATCCGTAATTTTTTTAAATAAACTTCAAAAAACATATAAAAATATAAATAATAAAAAACAAATAAAGTAATAGCAAAAAGTCGGCAACACCCATATTTATATGTTTACCAACTTTGTTTTTTTTTGCAAATAAAATGGTTATGTGGCCATGATGTGCCAAAGTTAAATCAATTTTATTAAAATTCCAGAGAATCGATCCATCTCGTGCAATCTGTTGCATTTACGCGACCCGGTAACTCGTTCGCGATACACTTTCCGACCATGACCTCAAATGCAGATGAAACAAATAATAATTTATATATTTTTTATGAATGTAGGCCAAAATAGCACTTACCAATAGTCAAAGCTGGATCTTCGGAATGTTGGTGTCACTGAGAAGAGGGCAAGAATCTTAGAAAAAAAATTAGTTTATGGTTTGGTTAGGTAGATACGGAATACCTTCGACCTTTTTCAGTACTCTACGCATTTTTTCAGTACTTATAAATTGATTTTATCATGAAAGCATAAATGAAGTCAAACGACAAAAACGAACACGTCAGTTTAAATAAAAAAAATACAATTACAATTACTAATTGAGAGAACTAAAAGTACAGTGTAAATTAAAATTCGATACGCTTGAGCGCGTTCGTCACTCGCACGACTCAGGTATCGCGCGACGCGTTGTGTTGGAATCGCGTGGTTTACGATACATTGCGCGCTCAAAAAGTACAACATCTGTAGCCCATGACGTTTGACATAAATTATTACTACGAGAGCCTTTACCCAAAGTTTTCGTTATCATTTCCCTTACACCCTGTATAAATTACCACCTGATTAGGAATGCGAATATTAATAATTAATACCTATTTTCGTCTAAAATATTAGGCAAGTAGATACAGTGTACTTAAGACCATCGTATCGTATCCAATTTAAATACATATACTGTCCCAAACTATACAATCGATTCGAATATCCTCGTGTATATCGTTATAGTAATACCTATAAACGTTCACTATAAATCGCCTTTGAAATAGATAGTGACTACCTATATCCTTGGCTCTGATTGCTGTCGAACGTCGGTCGGTCGTCGGTCTCTCGGAGGTGCGCCAGAGTTTCGGATGTGTCGTAAGCATTTAATGAATGTGCATTTCCGTTCAAAACCTGTGTTTAATGCTGCACAGCCCTTAGTATGAGTTCCGAAATTATTCCAATAACGGTCGAGTTATCGAATGTTTCCATAATATTGTAAGCCCTCAGCCTCGAATTTAGCGGGCAGCGGGGCGGCGCGGCGGCGCGGGAGCGGCAGGATCTTATGCTTAAAATCAAATGGACCGGTTCTCGAAAACAGCGGCGTGGCAGCGGCGCGGGGCGGCCAACGAGCTCCGCTTCCGCGCCGCCGCCGCCGCCCCGCCCGCCCCGATGCCCGCTAAATTCGAGGCTGAGGCCTTAGTAACTCTGCACGTTTCCGCTTGCGGCGCTGATGTGCAATGCAAGTCGGTTTGACATCTTGATTAGTATTTGATGACGTCAATACTCGTATTACATCACACTAGCGCGAAACTTGTCCAGAAGCGCCCGGAACGGAATTGTTTTAGTGTCACGTGGGCAACTTCATATCACTACACACGTTGAAAGGACTAACTTATAAAATAATATTAAGTTAAACTTAATTCCGCGAATGTTAAAATTATATGACTTGATGTACAGTCCAGTGTCCTTGGTCAGTAAAGTAGGAAGTGATATATCTAGTTATTAAATGTCATAAGTCTATGTTTTAGGCTATGTTTTTTGTATGTTTGTATTATAATATGACCTTTGTAAATATCACAGTAGGGTGCCTAGAGCGCGTCGCATGGCAACACACTGGAGCTTAATTTTTAATTGTAATAAACATGGCGATAAAAAAGAGTAAAAATAAGGATTTTGTAAAAAAAAATAAACCCGCTGAGTTGCTTGCCTGATCTTCTGAGTCGAAGTCGCGTCCCGATCCGGTTGTAGAGTAAAGAGAATAAGCCGATACGAAATAAATGATTTTGACTTTGATTAATAGGTAGGTCATACCGATCACCTCTGTGCATAAAATAAATATTTACATGTTGTTTGTTTTTATTAATCCACTAGCTGTTGCCCGCGACTTCGTCCGCGTGGTATTTAACAAAGCCTGCTCGCGTTCTGATCCCGCGGGACGCATTGCAGATTGTTGCTATCAAACTTTAATCAGGCGCAGCGCTGCAACATTGGTTTTAATTTTTTTTCGAGAGATCCATTTTTTTTTTCTAAAATAAAAGTAGCCTATGTTACTCCTTGTTACATCAGCTATCTGCCAGTGAAATTCCCGTCAAAATCAGTCCAGCCATTTCAGAGATTACCCGGAACAAACAGACAGACAGACAGACAGACAGACAGACAGACAGACAGACAGACGGACAGACAGACAGACAGACAGACAGACAAAAATTGTAAAAAATGTTGTTTCGGTATAGGTAACGTGTATACATCCAAATGCACTTAGTAAAAAGTGGTTATTTTAATATTACAAACAGACACTCCAATTTTATTTATATGTATAGATGTATAGATAAGAAGCTCCTCAAACAACTTAGACATTAAAATTCTTTTAATTACTGAGTAGCTATTGTTGTTTTATAATCTACAAGTTCATTCCATGGTTACAGTATTTTTGTTAGTTCTTCAAAACTTTTATACCGCTAAATTAACGGGTATCCTCGGGAACCTACTAAAAAGAGTAGGTTTAATATCGCATTGTTATGTACTATTAGTGAATAGGTATCTTCCGTCAGTGTATAACACATTGTTGTCCCAATTTAACATAACATGACAATAATTGCGGCACAATAGGGGCCCCACAATCCATATCATATGTCGTCCCGTATCGTGTTCAGCTGTTATACATAGGTATAAGTCGAGCGCTGGGCTTGGAATATAAACTATAAAATATTATGGAATGCAGGTCATGTTTTGATTTCTTATATTTACGCGAATATTACACATTGAAATGTAACTAAATTTTAAGGATTTTATCGCGATTTTATTTATATTTTACGTTCCCGACGTTACGGCTGCTTTACAGCAACCATGGTCACGGGAGGACTGAGGTGGTTGACGTCCTGGTGTCATAGTTTGAGACGGGGTACCCTCATATTTAATTGTTACTTGTAGTCCGATCTACGCAGAAAGTGCTCACAGTGTCTTGAGGTCTAGCAATGGTACGCTTAGTCTTGGATTTAATAATATTAATTACTGGATCCCAAGTCGGTGGTAGCACCAAGCCATCTTCCCGATTGAAATTAGGATGTTTTTTAATTTCAATAGCCTCGCGTATCATGTATTGTAGTTATTATACGAGTATAAACTTGAAAAGAAACTCTATACAAGGTCAAATCGAAATTATTGGCAATCTTTTAAACTGTAACTCGATACATGATTACAGGACGATTAAAAACAAATTGAGTGATAACATAAATTGGAAATAAAATTGATAAAATAATTGACATTCATGATTGCGCAGGTGATCATATAAGTAAAAAATATGGATATTTTTTAATGAAATGGGAAACTCCGTCATTTATTATTTCTAAATAATTATCTGCAACGATGAGAAACGGTCGGGTTATTTCAAAAACAGGTTTTGAAATTATTTTTTGATGAATAAATTTGTCTATTAATAGTCGAAAAATAATTAGATAAATGATTCTATCATCATGTATAGAGTTATAATTTTAAATATTGCCAATTACTTTGATTTCAGCCTGTAGTTACAAACTAATAGCTTAAGAATTACCTAAACAAGTATGCTATATCGTAGATCTCATCGTCACTTACCATCAGGTGAGATCGAGATCAAATACTTGCCTATATAGTAATAAAAAAATAAAAAACAATTATTTATTGTGCACAAAACAACGACTAAACTCAATTGGACACCACTAAAAATATTGAAGAAGAAAATACACTATAAAATAGTTAGTCCGTTGTTTTATTTATTCTTTACAACAATATGATTTAGTTTAGGCATATTTAGTTTGAGCAATAACGGAATTAGAATCATTAGTTTAAAACCATTATTGTAGGGATACAGATAGATAAGTTAATTTTATTTTTCCAGTCGATACAACTACTGTAGGTACGTTGCAAAAGATTACGCTCCGTGGGATATTGCAAAATGAGTTAATTGTTGGCTGCGAAGGCGGTGTTTACATTAAACCTAGTATTAAACAAACGTTACTACTTTAGTCATCGCGGTTTTTCTATTTTTAGTGCGACTTGCTCGAATCCGTATCGTGATATTTTTTTTTTTTTTGGCGGCGCGGTCTATGTTTGTGACATACGTCGTGCAATGCTGATGGTTGCGCGGGCTGAGCCGCGGACGAAAGCTAGTATAATTGTATATTCATGATTTTGACCTTCCATTGCACGTTGGTAATTAGAATTCGATAAAATTAGGCCAAATTTTACATAAGACAATAAATCTATAATTGTTAATTTATTCATACTTAACTGCATTTAGTTCTAGGTTAGGTGAACTACACTAGAAAATAAATCACAGACAAGTCTTTATAAGTGTGCGTCTACCAAAAAAAAAAAATCGCATGTAGTTAATTTTTATTCGAATGTCCCTCTGAAACGAAATCTGTCCTAATAGGGCAAAGGCACACCCAATGTAATTAACGAACCAATTCTCTGTCAGAGCCTTATATCTATGGACAACCTTTCTGTCTAAATCTCTATGGCCCATCTGTGAAGTAAGTTCTGGATTGGATTTACATTACATTGTAAAACAGTCCTTATTCCAATGAATGGAATGGTCGCATGTCGTGTCGTATCGCTAGTTGAATATGTCGTACGCGGTCTCAACTTACCTCTCGGATACTACCCCGATACTCGATACAGCACTTTCGGTTCCTGTCCCAACAACAATAAAATATAATAATGTTACCTAATACAACTAGACACGGACGCGATCCGGCGTGGCGATACAAAACCGGTTTTGATACGCCATAATGAAGCAGCAACTTAGTTGCCTATCTAGATCTACATTTAATTATTTCTACATTTAATAACCTGATTGGTACAGTTAGTAAGTAAGTTCTAAACAATCTTTAAAACTAAAATATGGCATAAAGGTTATTACAGAATTTTGGATTATTTAGATGATAAAGCAGCCTGGGACTGATCGCTTAAATATCTAGATCAATTAAGATTTATGATGTCAAGTTGTAGCGTGTGTGCACTTCGCATGGCAACGCACTGGAGCTATTTTTAGTTGTTTAAAAAAAATCGTAAAAATTTACAAGCCCGCAGAGTTTCTCCCCGGTCTTCTCAAGTGAGGTTGCGTTCCGATCCAGTCGTAGAGTTAAGAAAAAAATGTAAATGACAATAAATTATAAATTTATAAGTGCCCCCGTAGGCCTCTACGAAATAAATGGTTTCACTTTGACTTTAGTAGTGACCCTACTTTCTGGAACAAGGGTCCCATTCGGAATCCCGGTTGGAGCAAAGTTTGTATGGTGAGCACGAATGTTTGTGCTCGACTTATGGATGTGGTAAATAAATACTGGGGTCATCCCCAGTCGATGGTACACCGTACAATTGGTGTGTTCGACCGGCGTCATTATTAAGTATTGTTGTTTGTTCCAGGTTCTAAGATAATTCTGCGCAACATTAGCGGTGACTTCAGATCGGGTCAGCTGACAGCCATCTTGGGTCCTTCGGGCGCTGGCAAGAGTACGCTGTTGAATATATTAGCTGGATATAGGTGACTATAAAATTAACTTTTTAATTTAAGCTGTTATAAAAATGGTCGCAATCTAGTTGAAATTAGATCATAGATAAGCGAAGTGTAATAACAACTCATTAGCCATGTTTTTGATTTATTCATGATGCAATTATTCACACAATTTTGTTCACGATTTCGTGTTATAAAAATTAGATAATTTTAAGCAATTTTAAAACCGGTATCAGCAACATTTTTTAAATTACCATAGATGTTGCTTTGTCCTTAAGACTTAATGCTAAGTCAATGAAGAGGGCTTATTCGGGGAACCCGTTGGGGACATGCGTGATTGCAAATGGAAACACATTACATATTACTTTATATTTATAAATGTTGCAATAAAACGAATGTTTATGGTTAGTAGTCATGCTAAAATAAGTGCGGAACCCTAAAATTGATCAGACCGTGATATTAGCTGATCAAGTGCTTTCATTTGATACTTAGCTATTTACAATTTGAATTGTGCATATCGAGTAATTTATGTACATAATACTATTACATAATTTAAAACTCCGGTTGACCTGCTCGGCCACAATAATAATTGTCACGGTCACATTGAAGGTTATTTGCATGTTTGTTAGTGAACTAGACATGGTTTATTTTTTATATATTTTTTTTACTTTTAATAGTTTTAATCATGCTATTCACGTTCCTAAGTGTATCTCTGCGCACTTTAAACGATACCTACACACCTGTGAATATGTCATTTGAATAGGTATTTTGTCTTGTTTCTTTATTAACACGTACGCTCTATGTTTTATATAATAACTAGCTGTTGCCCGCGACTTCGTCCGCGTGGTATTTAACAAAGACTCAACCGTTGGCAACAGCCTGCTCGCACGTTCTGATCCCGCGGGACGCATTGCATATTGTTGCGATGAAACTTAATCAGGCGCAGCGCTGCAACATTGTTTTTTTTTTACGAGAGATCCATTTTTTTTCCTAAAATAAAAGTAGCCTAAGTTACTCCTTGTTACATCAGCTATTTGCCAGTGAACTTCCCGTCAAAATCGGTCCAGCCATTTCAGAGATTACCCAGAACAAACAGACAGACAGACAGACAGACGGACAGACAGACAGACAAAAATTTTAAAAAAGGTTGTTTTGGTATATGTACCGTGTATACATCCAAATGCACTTAGTAAAAAGCGGTTATTTTAATATTACAAACAGACACTTCAATTTTATTTATATGTATAGATGTTACTAATAATAAATATATATGCTAACGTAGATTAAGCAATCTAATAAGGTATCCAACATACAGGCTTCCGCCTAGTTTGGATCCGCTACTTAACTGCCATAGCCATGCCACGGTCAAAGCAGTGATAGCCAAGTTGGTAGAACGCTTGCCTCGGTAACGAGGTTTGCAGGTTCAAACCCCGGCTCGCACCTCTGGGATTTTTCATGTGCGAATCTGATTTTCAACCATGATTATCACTTGCTAAACGGTGAAGGAAAACATCGTGAGGAAACCTGCATGTCTGAGAGAACCCCTCGAAAGATGTGTGAAGTCCGCCAATCCGCACTGGGCCAGCGTGGTGGACTATGGCCTAATGCCCCCTCGCATTGATGGGAGGCCCGTGCCCAGCAGTGGGACATTAAAAAAAGGGCTGGAATTATTATACTTAACTGCCATGTGTAATGCTTAACCTGAAACAAACTTTACTTTACTTTACTATATTAATACTGAATTACTACGTAACGGCTGTATATAATCTCCATGCGCGTGCGCGTACCGTATTCTCGGAAATAATAGAGACGAAAAATTTACGTCGACAGGAAAAAAATATAATTCGGCATTGGCTTGCCATGTTTAGGATTTTTGGCGATTATGATCTGTGTATGACAAGTAACATTTAGCCTTGTCTACGAGAGGTCGAGTCAATAATGTAATTTTTAGCCTGAATCCTCCATATTTTATGCAGATATTTTTTGGTTTTAATATCATGTCATAATTATTATGTCCGCCTACTACCTGTATTGCGTGGCCGACTACTGTCTGAAAGTCCCATGCACGCAGTAACGAGCGGCCTGTGCGCAGCAGTGGGAAATTAATTACCATTTTTTTTCTACCTTCAAAATTTTTATTCAATAAATTATATACAATAGTTATTTACATGGAAAAACAAAAAACTAAAAAATACTTATTAATAGGACATTGAAAAATAAAATAAAATAAAAATTATATACACAAAAATGCCTCCACATCGTCGTCGATTCCAAAAGTGCCCAGTGGGCTGGCCGCGTTTTCTAGCTTTGTGTTAAAAACACATAATAAAGATAATTGATTTTGTCATATATTTGATTCTGAGGCAGTATGAAGTTCCTCAGCACAGGTAGAGAATAAATAATAAAAATTTTAACGTATATACCTGCGCTATAGATATCAATCCTATAATGTCCTTACTATTGTTGCATAAAAATTAAGCAAAAATTACATACATAATATTTTAGCAATTAGAACATCCAAACGAATTAGTTAAAAAAATCTAGACATAACTACCTACTTTTGGATGAAAAAATAACTTCTAAATATACTGCTAAAAATTATAACTAGTTTTTCTGTTAGGTATTACAAAAATTGTTAGAGATAATAATTGTCTGTAAAATTATATATTTAACAACCCTAGGTAAGTCTAGAGAACGCCGTACACGAGGCTGGACACGATGTAGAAGAACCGGTTCTTCTAGTTCAAAATTGGACATGTTTTTCGAATTTCGGATTCTTAAGACTCATATCTATAAAGCCAATCTCTTTAATCTTTTTACTGGAACTTACCTAATAAAGATAGAAATAAAACTAATTTTACCGATTTTATCGCGTTTATTTTATGTTTTTTACGTTCCCGAAGTTTCGTCTGCTTTACAGCAACCATGGTCACGGGAAGACTGAGGTGTTAGACGTCCTAATGTCATAGTTTGAACAGAGGTACCTTCATATTTAGTTGTTGCTTGCGGTCCGAACTACGCAGAAAGTGTCTTGAGGTCTTGCAATGGTGCGCTTTGTTTTGGATTTGATTGTATTAATTACTGGATCCCAAGTCGGTGGTAGCACCCAGACATCTTCCCTATTGAAATTAGGATCAAACAACAACTAAATATGAGGTTACCCTAGTACAAACTACGACACAAGGACGTCAAACACCTCAGTCCTCCCGTAAACATGGTTGCTGTTAAGCACCCGAAACGTCGGGAAGGTAAAAAACATAAAGTAAACGCGATAAAATCCGTAAAATTAGTTATATTTCAATTGTTAGTATTTGCGTAAATATAAGAAATCAATAGTTACCTAGTTTGTTATAATTAACGCATCCCTCGGTCGGGCCTTTGATGGGTCACCGAATAAATATATCAACCCTTCTCCTAGCTTCGCAGGGCATGTAGTCCCAGACCCTCGGAGGTCACATGGTACCGCGATAACCAACCAAATTTACTACCTACCTTTCTTCAAACTTTTTCTCTCACCAGGGTAACAGGAGCATCAGGAGTGATATCCACGAATGGCGAGGTTCGGGACTTACGGCAGTTCAGGAAGCTGTCCCGGTACATCATGCAGGACGACCTGCTGCAGCCCTTCATCACAGTGCAAGAGGCGATGTCCATTGCTGCTGATCTCAAACTCGGGAGCGACTTGAATAAGGAACAGAAAGCGACTGTGGTGAGTCTTATTGTGTTTTATACAGGATGGTTCAGAACGGGTATACTAAGGGTGAAGCCTGGACTTCTTTAGCGTATTTGTAAACACTATGTTCAGGCAGAAAATGACAATTGTGATTTTTGCCCACACTTTTTTTTAATTGCCATATTCTAATTCTGACTTCTCAATACGTTTACGAAGACCAGTTTCAAGGCATAGTATACCTTCTCTGAATCACTCTGTATACAAAGTATAATTTAAATAACACAAAACCCCAGACAGTCTATCTGATTTTAATATAAGAAGTTTATTCATGTAGTCATTATTTATTTATTTATGTATACCCATAGACAGCTTAAAATAGTTTTAATATTATAGACGAGTGTCGTTGTCGTTGACCAACACTTCTGGGATGCCGGTTGTTTCCTCAGGTGGAGGAAATAGTTCAACTGCTCAGGCTCGTGAATGCCAGGAACACAGCGACGGAGAAGCTGTCTGGCGGCGAGAGGAAACGTCTGTCTATTGCCCTTGAGCTGCTGAATAATCCTCCGGTGATCTTCTTGGATGAACCCACTACGTAAGTATTGATTTCTTATATTAATAACGTTTCTCATTGCTTAATAATAAGCTAGGTGCTAAAGTTACAACCATACAGGTGGGTTCCCTCGACGTATCATCAAATCAATATTATGTCACTGCTACATCTCAAAATCATAATCATAATCATAATCATGAAATCACTTCAATAATGTCTAAAGAAATTAAGACAAATTTTAATAAATCAAATTATGAGTATAAAATCTATTAAGGTTCAACCATTCACAAAACTGTAACAGAGTACTTATGTTCTAAAATCACATTCATAATGTTCTTCATTATGTAGGTAGGTATCTGGGTAGTATAATATAATAGAAATTTCTTATATTTACACAAACACTAAACATTGAAATAAAACAACTTTTTTTGGATTTTATCGCGTTTATTTCAGTTATAAAATCCAATAAAAAATGGTTTTATTTCAATACGTAAGTATTGGTAAAAAAACGCCCGTGACTCAGAAATCAAGGTCATTACCAACTCAGCTATTCGAGTCATCGTAAACGTACCACAAAGAAACGTACCTTAAAAATATACAGACATATATGTGAATATATATAAAAATGTAACTGATCTCTGTCTATACATGAAAGATATATGAGAAAAAACTATAATTGGGGGTCTTTATTAACGCAATAGAACGAAAAACAATTAACGTTAGATTTTTGTCTGTGTATCTGTTTGTCTGTGCGTTTGAGCGCTCTAATCTCGGAAACGCCATAACCGATTTGGATTTGATTTACACTATTGTATCGTGGTAAGCTTCACTTCAAACTTAATGTTTTATTTCAATCAGTTTAGAAATAAAAAAGTTATATCAATTTGAAGACATTTATCTTATCCAATTTAAGGAAGGCATGGCAGACAAGGACTGACTTGTTATGTAGATTCAAAAGATTATGTCACTTAATATGGGCAAAAACATTGCGAATATATACTCAAAGTCACTCCAAGTTGCAACTAAGGAACTATTAAAACTCTCAGACCTGTTTAAAGATAATTCTCATTTTATTTTACATTTAGGTAAGGTTATTATTAATTTGCTCCTTATTCTTCATCTTATCTTCATCATTATCACGCCATTTGTTACAGTTTTAGGTCTTCCGCAATTAAATGTTTCCTTCCTTGTCGTGAGACCACCTCGTTCTTTCCTTCATCCAGTACGTCAAGTGCGAGATTACTCGAAGCTAACCTGATACTTTATAGTCTATCGTATTTAGACATTTTGTATGGAGAATTGAAAGCTTGAAATACCGTCTGCTAGAGGCGCTTTTGAATTATCCATATAAAATGTTGAAATACGGTCGACTACAAAGTCTACAGTTAGCTCGCACTTGACGTGCAGGTCTTCAGTTATAATAAACTAAGCAGTTTTCACTTATTATAAATTCGAAAAGGAAAAAATATCAAGAGCAACTTAATTCAAATGGACTTTATGTTATGCACTAAAATATAGTTAATATTTATGGGAAATAGCAGTGATAGCCATGTTAGTAAGACACTCGCCTTGGAAACAAGGTGCAGGTACAAACCCTGGCTTGCACTTCTGGCGTTGGCGATCTGCGATTCTGGCGATGCAAATCTCTTTTTAAATAATTAATGATTATCACATGCTGTACGGTAAAACCAAACATCGTGAGGAAACCTGCACGTGTGTAAAACTGCAATGTAAATTAAAACTGAATACGCTCGAGCGCGCTCGGCCCTCGCAAGCGTAGGGTATCGCGCGTAGCGTTGTGTTGTGATTGGGTTGGTTACATTACATTGCGCGCTTATTTTTCTCATTTCTATAATCATGTATTTTGAAACGACCATTTCACGTTTCAGAGGTCTCGATGACGTAGCATCATCGACTTGCGTGTCCCTCCTGAAGCGAGTGGCTCGTGGTGGTCGAACCGTTGTCTGCTCCCTCCACACCCCCTCAGCCCGATTGTTCGCGGAGTTCGACCACGTGTACGTGGTGGCCGGCGGCAAGTGCGCCTACCAGGGCACTGCTTCTGGGGTGGTGCCCTTCCTCAATGAACTACAGCTGCCGTGTCCGAAGACATACAACCCTGCCGATTTTAGTGAGTATTATATGGAACAATTAATATGAAACAATGATAGCCAAGTTGAATGTTCGCCTTGGTAAAAAATTGTGCAGGTTCAAGCTTCGGCTCACACTTTTAAGGTTTTGGTATGTTCAAGTGCAGATTCCTTTTTCAAAAAGTAATTATCACTTGCTGTACGGTAAAAGCAAACATCGTGAGGAAACATACACGTTTGTCGAAAGACGTGTGAAGTTCACCAAAGAGCACGGGGCCAGCGTGGTGGACTATAGCCTAAATGCTCGTCTTATTGAGGCGAGCGTGCCTGGTATAATAACCCCTCACCCCCCCTTTTACTAGCTGGACAGCTAGTAAGAATGTGGTGCGATGACTATATAGGTCACTTCGTCTTAAACTAAAATGGTGAATGAATAAGCATTAATTAATCACAATACGAATTTTATACCTTGTTCAGCTTTTGTAAGCTAGCTTTGACCTACAATACCTACCTTCTCTTCGGCAAGTATAAAGCATATAAATTGTTTAATTATCCCTGAACAACGAGATAAGTTGCGAAACAGACGCATGCTGCGTAGATAATACCGATCTATCATTGCATATCTTGACTTCTATAGTTTGACTACTACCGCTGTATCGCGCCTTCGGTATGTGCGCGGCGAGGCGGGGCAGTGTTGCCAGATTGGGTATTTTTTTCGCAATTCTGGGTAAAAATTTTGGCTCTGGAGAAATTTTGGAGAAATGAAATTTTGGAGAAAAAAAAATACCATGGAGAATTTTGGGTACTTTTTAGTTTTCATTCTTTTCACTCTGGTTTTTCTCTCTATGTTATGTCACACCCGTCATACACATGCAGTGGGGATGCGTAACGTAAAAAAAAAAAGGTCATTCTGCTGTTTCAGTTTGGAAATTAGAACAGTATTTTAAGGAAAAAATAAGAAAAATTAACCGATATTATCAACATTTTGCCTTTGGGTAAAACTCAAGCAAATTGTATCATTTTGGAGAAAAATAATTTCAAATTTGGGTAGAAATAGAAAATCACATCTGGCAACACTGGGCGGGGGGGGTTATCGGCCGTCAGTCCGCCGCGAACAATATCGCTCTCATCGATTCATGCTCTTTCCTACCCCGCCCCCCACCCCGCCCCGCATTCCTATGGCGCGGCAAAGCGGTAGTGGTCAAACTATAATAACACTCCATCGACACTGTATAAAATACTGGCAGTTACCCGCGTTTTACGCGCGCAATTTTGCTCTGTAGATCGATGCACAATGATCATAGTGCAAATAGGTACCCTAATACCTATGACCAATTTAGCACACTCCAAATATTGGTCTTTGAAGTTTAACTAAACACTATCCTGTGGTATATATTAAACCTGTCAAAATGCGTCTCGTATTTTCCGCGATGCTGCAATCAACATTAATTATAAAATACCAGTTTTTGATTCCCAGACGTCCAATTAACGTGTCGCATTTTTTTTAATATCTTCCATGGACAGGCCTTGAACAAATAGATAAGTTTTACGTCAGTGCTGAAGCAATTCGTTAATTCCAATGACGTTAATACGACGATATTAAACTCTGTTGTTGGCAAAATAGTCGACAAAAAACGATGCAAGCAATAATGTTTAAAAAAGTGAAGTGCACAAATGCAACAAAAAAATAGTCATAATTAAGCTATCTTTGTATCTTAAGTACTACTCCTTTTATCTTTGCTAAGCCTCTTCAGTGGTTATACATTCTGGCTAATAAACTTAGACACTTGCGGGAGGTTTTGTAAGGGGAATTCAATTTAGGAATCTCAAACAATAGGAATTATATCACTAGCTGCGCCCTGCGGTGTTACCCGCGCAAGAAATCATGTCGAATCGTTGCGCTATTAAAAATTAAAACAGATCTATCCCACGGGAACCATACATTTTACCGGGATAAAAAGTAGCATATGTGTTATTCCAGACTATAATCTCTGTGCTAAATTTTATCCAGATCCGTTCAGCCATTCTGGCGTGATTGAGTAACAAACATCCATCCAACTATCTATCTAACCATCCAAACTTAAACATTTATTTCAGTTATCGAAGTGTCAAGCGGCGAATACGGATCACATGTAGAAAGAATGGTGACGGCAGTTGAGAACGGTAGAAACCAGGGTTGGAGGCACTACGCCATCGAGGAGTCTGCCTTCCAGGAGATGGAGATAGAGCAGCTGAACGCCGGGGGGGTGGAGAAACACAACTATAAGCACGAGTGTTCAGCATGCCAGCAGTTCGTCGTGTTACTGAAGAGGATGTTACTGCAGACGATGCGGAATACGGTAATAATTTTGAAATGTTTAATTATATATATTTTGACGACCTGATTAGCTGACTTGGTAGTGAATAACCTGCCTTCTATGCCGACAGTCGCGGCTTCGAAACCTAGTATGGATAAACTTTGTGTGATGAGCACGAATGTTCGAACCCAAGTCATGGATGTTTAATATATTTATAAGTATTTATATACTGGGCTCGCCCCCAGCCCATTGTACGGTACCCATAATATAAACGTTGCTTAGTGTGGGACCGCATAGTTAGTGTGTTCGTCTGGCGATATAAAAAATGCTTTACAACAATTTAAAATTCATTGTAATAACTCGCTCGATGTTTACAAATACCCCGTACTGTACTCCAGAACATCATTTTTATTTCTTTCAAGACTTATATCCTCTAGGGATTTAAAATTTAAATGAAGCGTCTAAAAAGGAACTTATTAATGATAGATCCTTATTGTTCATTACGATTTTCTTACTTTCAGAACTATCTCAGGCTGCGCGTGGGCATGCACTTGTTTCTGGGCTTCATCGTCGCCAGCCTTTTCTATGACATGGGCAACGACGGCTCCAAGACATTGTTCAACTTCGGCTTCTGCTACGCTTGTACTATTGCCATGTTGTACATTCCTATGATGCCAGTATTACTTGCGTGTAAGTACTATATTGTCAAGCCAAGTTGGTGGAACGCTTGCCTCGGTAACGAGCATTGCAGGTTCAAACGCCGGCTCGCACCCCTTTAATTTCAGGATTTAAATCTCATTTTTACCCATGGTTATCACTTGCTAAGCGGTGAAGGAAAACCTTGTGAGGAAACTTTTTTGTCTGAGAGAGCCCATCGAAATACAATCCCGCACTAGGCCAGCGCGGGAGACTATGGCCTAATCCCCCGCGCGTTGAAGGGAGGCCCGCGTCCCCAACAGTAGGTGATTAAAAAAGGACTAGTATTTTTTTATTATTATTTTACTAGTTAATTGATCTCTGTCCATGATCTTCTTTTCGTATCATTATTTAAATGCAATCGAGAGACTAGGAGCTCTAGTTTAGATTTAAATTTTAACGTATTTACTGTTCTTGTTTTCAGTTCCAAAAGAAGTACAATTAGTGAAGAGAGAATATTTCAACCGGTGGTATGGACTGAAGCCTTACTATGCTGCTTTAGTCATATCCCGGACACCTGCCACTATATTCTTCAGTCTCATATACTTGGTCATCACCTACCCGATCACTTCACAGCCTCTAGAAATTTCTAGGATACTAATGTTTAGTTCTACGTGCATTTTAGTGGCGCTAATATCGGAGTCTATGGGTACTGTGATATCATCAATGTTGAGTGTCGTTGTAAGTACCTTCTTGATTTTTACATTGATTCTTAGATTATTCACGATCCCGCTTAATGTTTTAAAAAGAATCATATCGGAAAACAATACTTTCCAAGCACTGTCCAATTATATCTTTTTAATTAGTTTTTTTAATTATCTCAATATGAGGTAGTTTTAATACGATGAGTTGTGCTTATTATTTTTTTATATCTTTGGTAGCAACGGCGTTGCTCGCTCGCTCACATAGCCACAGATTAACAAATATTGACATATCTTTGATGTTTCTGGGAGTGTAAATCAACCGCTTTCGTAAATCCTGTTTGAGGCTACATCACTAGGAATAATTTTTTTTTCGATTATAATGAACCCACTGTATTTTTTTTACAGAATTCAGTGTTCCTAGGCCCAGCAATGAGCGTGCCTCTCATGCTCCTAGCCGTCTACGGGATCGGGAGTGGCGATGACCCTTTGCCCCTCGTGTGGAAGCTAGCCAGATCTTGCTCATTTCTTCGGTACGGCATCGAAGGTCTGGTGGCCGCTATATATGGCTCCCCCAGAGACGACCTTTTTTGCCCCGAAGATGTAGATTACTGTGATTATAAAAACGTTAAGTGAGTATTGTCCGTTTTGCATTTAAATGCACAAATTATTATCTTTATACGAGATATTGATTTTGAAATATGCCAAGGATTGAAATTATAAGAATCAATATCATGTATGTCTACTATAGTTACAATGACATCACTATGAGTCATTCATATTTATGTAGCGTTTTTTCCAAAGTGTAATATTGTTCTAGCTACTTCGTCAAACTAATGGGGATGTCCGGAGTGTCCTTTTGGGTGGACTTTGGAGTGCTTCTGGGTACGCTGCTTGCCATGAACCTCACTGGGTACTACCTTCTGCGCCAGCGACTATCGCCCAACTACGCCTTCAGGGCCATCAAACTTATAGGCAATTTCGTTAAGACTAAGATCAGTTCGGCCCATTCATGAAATTTATGTAAACGCCAAATGGAATAGTTTATAATTACGTGAAAGATTACGTGATTACTCGAAATTATTTTCCGAATGAAAAATATACTCTCGAGTTTTTACTAGTTTAGTGAGCCTTGTAGGGCATGAGCGATATATTAATTATAAGTTCCAAGCATGACATCACCTAAAGTGTAGTTTCTAGATTAAAGGAATTTAAATGCAATAATCTCCATTTGTGATATTGATCCGTGATGCTATCTTGATAACATGATTGATCTAACATTTGTTACGTCCCAAATTTGTTTGGGCACATATCCCAGTGGGATGGTTACCTAAGTTAAGGTGTTTTTATAAGAATGTTAAGTGGAAGGTTTTCATGAACCTATAGTTTAAACGGTGTGATGACTTTTAAAGACGATGATATAATTAAGACTGACTGAAAGATTTTGATTTGTAATAAGATAAGATTCCAATACTGCCGTATTGAAAATTAAACGGACTATACATTATTCAGTCTACTCTTACTTTAGATGATATTTGGAATGTATTGGTGACAGTTCAAATGTATTGGTGACATTTGGAATGCATTTGTAGCATTTGGAATGTATTGGTAACATTTTGAATGATACTCTGTATACATTTATACAAATATGTAGTTTGTCTCGGTGTAGATAAGGTTATGGTTTGATACCTATCAAATAAAAAACAATGTTCTTCAAACGTATTTTATTTATCAAATGTATTTTCTCACTAAAAATCACACATTTGTTAGTGAACAAAAAATCCTTTCAACAATGACTAGGCCAGTCAATCACGCTCAAAGAAAAATAACATTTCACATTGGTAGCAATAGTTTTATACCATTCCAAATTGTGCTTTAGTTACTTCATCGAGCACTTGCGTTCTTAGAAATGTAACCTTGAGATAATACAGTAGAGTTCAAAGTACTTCTAATCCTACTGAACGCTCAGTGCAAACGTTAATTTTATCAGGTGCCTGAATATTTAGTTTTTAAACTCATGGTGCATCTTATATTCTCTCTACCGGTGATATAATATCTAAACTTGATTGAGATTATTTGTAAATATGGTATAGATTCAATGCAGGTCAAGTCAATTCATTTATTTCAAATAGGCCCACGGAGGCCGCTACGCTATTTGCAAGTCATATTCTAGTATATTATTAGGTATACGTATAACATATATTATTTATTTATTTATTTACTATTTACACACATCGCGTTTGAACTATGTCAGTATTGTATCGGAATGTTCAAGATTCGTGTTAGAATAAAATGAGATACGTCCTAGGTTACTAAGAGCGGGCTTATACATCCGGAATTTAATATTATGAAACCAAAACGGTCGAAAACGCATAAAATTTCAGATTTTTTACTTTTTCCTTATATGATTTTATTCAGATCGATCTGATAGAATGATACTGCCGAGGCGAGGTGTGAAGCGTGCGTCCATTTTTAAGATAATTAAAGTCCGGATTTATAAGGCCACCCCTTTAATATACACTAGCTGCGCCCGGCGGTGTTACCCGCGATAAAAAGTATGAAAAATTAAAACATCTATCCCACGGGAACCATACATTTTACCGGGATAAAAAGTAGCCTATGTGTGATTCCAGACTATAATCTAACTCTGTGCCAAATTTCATCCAGATCCGTTCAGCCGTTCGGGCGTGAAGGAGGAACAAACATCCATCCATCCATCCATCCATCCAAACTTTCACATTTATAATATTAGTATAGATTTATGTTATAAGCTGCCAGATTAAAAAAAAAAATCACTCAGATATTTGTCAAAAAGTTATTTTAGAACAAACTCCGGTAAGCTATTAAGTAAGTACCTGAGTGTTGTAGTTGTTTTCATAAATGTTTTTCTGGTGACACCCCGAAGAGGTATTCTCAAATTGTAATAGGTACATACCATTGATAAGTTACACAAAATTATTTTATAGCGTATAAAATCCTATAACATCTTAAGTAATACGTTTTTTTCTTGTTCTACAAAAACGGCGATGTATTTATAATATTAAAGGTATCATGTATATCTTCTACCATTAATATCACATAATTATGATTTATATTGATGATGTGATTAGGGTTGCCACCTTTTTCGAAAGATTTTTTTTTTAAGAAACTCAAACAATGTAGTACTTTTGGAAAATTCAAGGACATATTTAAATTTTCACGTCAAGAAAAACCACCTTAAAGATGGCGCGGACAAATTGACAATGACAGAAAGTTGACGTTCCCCTAGTCCTGACTGAGCGATGTGAATGCGTTTTTATTCTGATATTCACCATGCTGTGCTATGCTGTGCTGTGCTGCGCTGCGCGTGCGGTCCAGTCACAGTTAATATAATAAAGCGAGACAGTTGAATTAGCGATAAAAGAAAATACAAAATTTTCCAACTATATTTTTTTTTTAAAATTTATAGTACAATTGACAAAAAAAATGTACGAAAATATAGTACGGGTGGCAACCCTAGATGTGATATCTACATTTGTATTGAGCTTATAGTAATTATGTAGATAGACCATTTTTAATAGAATGCCGATAATAATAGGCACGTATATTTATACAAACTGGTAACAATCCAAATGGTTATACATTCATACATTCCACTGGTTAGTCTGAACAAAATCCCTCCAAAATAATAAAAGGAAATAATAGAAAAAAATATAAAAAGAACGAACCTGCTACCTATTTACAATAAAAAATAATACTTTCATGAAAAACTATGTGAGTATAATAACAGTTGTAAATAAAAAAATCTAACTTAACGAGTATTTAAAATAATAAAACTAGTTCACATATTGATTTCTTATATTTACGCGAATACTACACATTGAAATAAAACTAATTTTATAGATTTTGCGCACGATTTCAAGACCTCAAGACACTGTGAGCACTTTCTGCGTAGATCGGACCGCAAGCAAGAACTAAATATGAGGGTACCCGAGTTCAAACTATTACACTAGGACATCAAACACCTCAGTCCTCCCGTGACCATGGTTGCTGTAAAGCAGCCGAAACGTCGGGAATATAAAATATATACGATACAATCTTGAAAATTAGTTATTAGTTTTATTTCAATAATAAAACTAATTTAAGGATGTGAAATTTTACAATGAATACCTTAGGCCGCAAGTGTTAAGGCTGATTTTTGTAATGAAACTATCAAATCAACTAACGTAGATACCTTAAACGTACGTTGTAATGAACAATAACTATCGTAATATTATTTTTTAAACGCAATAATATATCTGACTTGTAATAAACTTAATATTAAGTTTTGTGATCGTATCTATTGTACTCTAAGGCGAAAACTTAACATAACTTATCTACACACTGCGATGATGAGAAACGTACGACCAATTAAATCAATATTAAAAAAAAAAGATATTTTTGAGATTTTAAAATCCTAAAAACTTACTTCTAGAAATTCAGTAAGGTTAAAAATTACGAGTTCTTTTAAGTTGAGCCCTAACTAAAACTTTGAAATTAAATATTTCTAAGTAATAGATTTAGTACTAAATAAACTTGTGATGCTACTCACTAGTGTCCTGCCTGTGACTTCTGCCGCCTGCTTAATACCTACAACTGCTTTTTTTTACAGAATATTAATTC
Source organism: Pheosia tremula (assembly GCA_905333125.1). Taxonomy (NCBI): domain Eukaryota; kingdom Metazoa; phylum Arthropoda; class Insecta; order Lepidoptera; family Notodontidae; genus Pheosia; species Pheosia tremula. The sequence continues at coordinate 1,882,395 of HG995404.1, read as the reverse complement.
TAATTACATCCACATTCCACGTTCCCGGCACTTACGAAAATAACTTAAAAAAAAGTGGTAACCAAGTTAATCCTAATAGTTCTTAACTTAACACAAATATTTAATGATACCTTTAATTTTAATATAAATAATACATGAATATATAGTGATGTTAATATGGACGAATATAATATGGGAAATATTAATAATATATTTTTTTAATTTAAAAATAATCCGCTAGATCTTTTAAAAGGTATAACAAAATGGAATGTAAAATTTTAGACTTAAAATAATATTTACAAATAGTAAATTAATTTGGCACCTACCTACTCCAGGTGGGTTATTTTAAATCACTCGGAAACGGATTTGAAACTTTCCGATGTTGGTGTCGCTCCCAACGAGCTTTCCGACGGAAACTTTTTGAAAAAACGATTTGGTATTGTCATCAATATACATCTAAGATAATCAAATTCGGAAGTTTTCGATTCCGTTTCCGATATCGATTTCGAATGGTTTAAAATATACCTGCTGAACAGGAAGAATATCGTTACGCGGTGCCATAATACTAAAGGTACCGATATAAGTACTTACCGTAGATTAGAGTAAGAGGGCTTTTACACGTTCAGGTCAACCACGTGACAGAGAGAGACAGCCATAATGAAGCAATGACTTAGTCCTCTTCCTCCTCCTCTTCTTAGATAACACCTCTATTTCTCTCTGTTGGGCGGTTGATCCAACCGTCTAGAAACCCTTAAGTGGTGTACGTGTCCTAAAGTCTTATTTTGTGACTAAGTCCGTGATCAAAGTAAAGATCACTAGCAAATATTTGTGAACGGATTCTAACTCTAAATCACTTGTTTTATTTCATTTTTTTATTTTCGCGTTTCGTTTCTATGGCAGTGAACGGACTGATCGAGTAGCAACAAAATGCTGCTTCTGCTCGCTCAGTCAGTACAGGGCTGGCTACCTCGCCCAATCGTTGTCTTTGCCTCGTTGCCTACCAGCTTGCTAGTATAAAGTTCGCATGAACTAAGTTCTCGAATCAAAACTGAAGCTGCCGAGTGTGGCATCTGCCTGACAGCCTCACGCGGTCCGATATCCGATTTTATTCAAGATTTATCTCATTCCCGGTAACAGAAACTTTATCTTTTAACTCTTTTTTTATATTGTAACATTAATTGCCCAGGAATGTTATGTTTCTCTTCCTCATTATTTCGTATTACAGTTATCACTTTGTCTAATAGATGGTCCAATACAATCTGAAGCGGAATCATTATAAATACGATCAGGTACGTTAGAATGTGAATTGCTGGCTCGCTTTATCATTATCGCACTGGTTCAGATACAGAGCAGGTCTGTCTGAGTCTAAGCACGCGTTCAGTTTAGCGTGCCTGAGCATATGGCCGTGTCGTCGCCAGAGCTGCGCGTCGTCTGACGGGTCGCAGGCTGCCAGGATGGCCGTCACCCTGTCTTCGGATGAAAGGGAGACGCAGAGACGGTGGTGGCGAATCAAACCGTTGTCGTAACCCCACTCCTGGTTACCGCCAGTATAATGACAGGGGTACAGGCCTGAAATTTTTTTTGAGAAACAATTATTACATAGTTACAATTGCACCAGAATAACTGTGTGACTAATAAAGATCATAATATAACATACTAGCTGCACCCCGCGATGTTATCCGCGATTAAAAAGTATGTCCTTTTTACCGGGATAAAAAGTATCCTATGTGCTATTCAAGACTATAATCTATCTCTGTGCCAAATTTTATCCAGATCCGTTCAGCCGTTCTGGCGTGATTGAGTAACAAACACCCATCCATCCAAACTTTCACATTTATAATATTAGTAGGATAACGTATACCGTAACGTATACGTAACCTAGCTACTACCCGCGGCTCCACCCGAGGTGCCTCAATGATCCATAGCCTATAGCTGTCAGGGATAATGTAGCTTACTAGTAGTGGAATAAGTTTCAGAATCGAAGATTAACTTCGTACATCCAAATTCACCAGCTAACAAACTTTTTACTTTTTTATAATCATAGTACTTATGGATAATATAAACTGATAGTTACCTAATGTGCCATCAACGACATGGCCCATGGTGTCCAAACACCGCACCCCTTGTTTGATCACGTGCGAGGTATCAGTCATGGCTGGTACCTGCAGTTCCGGGTACACATGCTCCAAGTACCAGCGGAACGGCTTGCAGTGAAGCTTCTCGCGGAGATTCACGCGATCCGAGATGCTGAAGGAGAAGAGGATGATGGGGATGAAGGGAGTGTTTAATAAGTACTTTTAGGTTGGGAACAGAAGACGTCGGAATCCCACAACGTGGACTGATAGACAGACGCGTCGCAGGAGGCTAAACATGCATGCAAGAAAATCCTTGATGAAGACTTGTACCCAGCAGTTGATGCCTTCGGAATGATGTAATAGAAGGATTGAACCTGATTGAAGCTGTTCTCATTTCAGAAACTAGGACTGCAGTTCTAAGTCTTGGCTCTCACTTATTGTCATTTCCCAAATTAATTTGCAAATAAATGTGATTTGGGAAAACTGTGAGAGTTAAACAGTAGCAGGCATACCCTTGAGCATTATACAGGGCTGATAATGCCGATTTAAATATCAAGCTAACCTATGTAGATCACTCGTGGGTAAGACCTAAACTGCTAGGGATATTATTGCCTCAGTAAATTTCAGGTAATTTGCTATGTATATATCACATGGCTATCCTTACCTACCTTTACAGGAATTGGGTAGCAGTACCGATAAAAAAATGTCTCAAATCAATACTTACTCTCCAAATTCGACCTGTTTCGCTAACGGCTGGGACCTATAGTACAGTTCCTTGTAGTCGTCCATCCAGACTTCAGCGGCTCTCCTGGTGTTCCTCGCGAACACGGCGCCCGACCCGCCGGGGAACGTGTAGGGGTGTCTCTTGCGGAAAACGTGACCGACACGGGAGCACGGCACGATTTCTAGGGAGCCGCCGCACTGCCACACCCTGAAATGCGGACGTATAAAAGCTTGGAGATTTGTAACGATTATAAATCGATTTTAAAATTTTAAAAAATATGAACAAATAATTTTGAACTCAAAATGAGCTTCCGGGCTAGTTTTACAATGAAACACTAATTTCAACACCATGTACAGAATATGAGTCAGAGTTTTTAGTATTCAGTATAAACATATTCATATACCTACCGAATGATCGAATATGTCTATATCAGTCAAGCTGCATGTTTCCGCTAGTGGCGCTAGTGTAAAATATTATGAATGATTCGATCACTCAATCGATATTTGATGCAGTCAAATCTCGTATTTAAAAAGTATTTTTAATGATTTGAGCAGTTTTTTTTTTTATATTTAGTCCTATCAAAAATCTTGTTCAGCTTTATGAGTATCTAGGTACATCCCCTATATTATTATTTTATAATTTTGTTACACTCTGTATATCATCCAATGCGTCTATCATCACTTACCTGAAAGATATCTCCAAGTTCTCTCCCCCCCACACGTCCATCTTCATATCATACTTGCCGAGCTTGTTGAAGTAGTTCCTGTCCATGCTGAAGAGCCCGCCGGCTATCATAGGAGTTCTGATCACCTGGGTCGGGTCGCTGAGCCGGGCGCTTCGTTCAGCATGAGCGAGATACTCCCACTGAAAAATAGGATTTTGAATCCTTACGAAACTCTGAATAGTCCATACCGAGTCAAGCATTTAGTTGTTTTATGGCTATGCTCGATACATTGTTCTGTCTGTCTTTATAATAGCTATAAAATCTTCTACGACCAGCCAATGGTAAGTATTTTTCGAAAGCCAAGTAATTCAACCTATTAAAAAAAAAAGGCGAAATTACATTTCGGCCTTATTGGGTGCCATAAAATGTAAATCCGCTTAAAATGTAAACCATTTAAAATGTGTATGAAATATAAACATACAAAACAACGATAGCCATCATTGGTTGCTATAGTTACGATGATTTCGTGATAAGTCCGCGGGGTGGTTTAGTCTTTTGACATGTATTGATCTGATGTATACCTTGAACACCAGGTTCCAGTCGAAGCCGCCTCGAAGGTCTGCGGACGCGCCTATGTATTGGAAGGTGTCCATGCTGATCACATCGATCACCGGGCAGACCACGCGGGATGGGTCCTGGAATAATAGGACACAATTTTTTATAACACCTTAAAAATATTGCATTGGGAGTGTTATTCTGATCTCCTTCAATTAATTTCTTTAAATAGACTTTTAAATGAGACCTTGAGCGTAGTAATATTTATTATCTCATATATTTTTCTAAAGGACCATGGCCCTTTTCACCACTGTAAGTCCTGTAACTTAGGATTGGAAGCGGTTTCCAACAAAGAAGTCGAAGTATATATCGTTTTGGAAACTGCGACGAATTTAAACGTAGATAACAATAGAAATGCGATTTGGATGAGAATTATCCACTTCGCTCCATTGCCATTGCACAGCGGGAGGCAAAATAAACTTTTTAAGCAAGCTGCAAGCCGCTTAATATTGTGTGGGACTACACTTGATTCAAGTACCTAATAGCTATGGCAAAAACGCTTGAACGCACGAAAAATCTGCCTCGTTTCCACAAGGTCCTCCAAATTTCACTTGCTATAACCAATTTAACATAAGTATTAAACCCTCGTTCTTCCAGAAATTGTGCTCCCTAAGAACGTGATAAGCAGATCGATCGTGTTCGCTATACAGTGTGATCTGATCATGTTCCACTTTCGATCCTTTCACTGTTTGCTCCAAAAGAACCTATTCGCTGCGTTCAATGCCAAGTGTTACGTCAAGGTTGTCGTGACCATTGTGCCTCGAACCGGTTGGCATGTGCTAATATTATGTGATCGGTCACATGTAGCATTTTAGCGGAGACCAATCTGACCTCCGATCAGATTAAACTCGACCTCATTTACTGGGAATAAGGGTGTTATTAAGATGTTGCAATATGGGGAAATACAGTGATCGCCTTGTCCTATCGCCATATTAGTTTTGTTATTTTTGTGCCAAAATACAAACACTCGTATCGTCGTGCTATCACTCTCATTCTTATTCACGAATTCCGTAACGTAAAAGGGACGGTTCATACTAACTCCACGAAGGTAAATCTACGAAAATATTGCTTAAGCCAGCTCTATCCGTAGCTCTAGTCAATTATTATAAAAAATAAATGAATTTAAAGAAATATACCTACTTTTTCTTTCCATGCTAGGTTTAATTTGACCTGTGGTATTCTGCTCTCCGCATTGCGTCAATGTTAGGTGGGTGTAAGCCGTTCAAGAACGCTATTTACTTTCAATATTCCATTCCTTAGCTTGTGTTTCAACAGATTGATTCATGCATCGTGCACAGATATTGCTTGAAATGCAGGCAGTATGTAACATGGAGTCTACAAGAAGGCATCTATCGAAGTTCCTTGTTACATAAGCCTTTTGTACTTATATAAGATAAACTCGAACGATTGAACGACAACGGTGTTGTTCTAAATCTTAATTTAATACAATGAAAGATGGGTCAAATAAATTTTTGTATTCCCGCGCGCAACTTATGCCTAAAAGTCACTAATTTGGGAGAATTATTGAATGATTTTTACTGAAATTCGTGGAATTTAGGTATATGTTGATGCATGACATAATACGAAAATGTATTTGATACCTTTAGTGCAATTTAAATTTAGAGAATGCCGCATAAAATCGACTCCAATATATACTTAGAGCGAATAAAAAGTAATGTTTCATTAATAAAAAATAAAAAAGAAACAAAATAATTTCACGTATAATGTAGGAATATTTTGTATATATTACTAAAACAATCAATGACGATTTATTTATTGTGTGTGTGTGCTCACACAGTATACTAACAAAGTCAAGGTATATTATACTTAAATAATTAATTAAACTTTATTGAAACAAGAAAAGGAACATGAAAGTAGTTGACCATTCCGTTCGTTGTATAAGTAGCGTTTGTTCAATGAACGTACATTCCTTTTCAGCCTAGACAATATACAAGTCAGATTATAAATCTTTCGTTAATTTTATACGTACAGCATACAAATGTTATATAGTTGCATTACAATCAGTAAATCAGATTGCAGCAATCGACCAATTGTGGGAATAGTGAAAGGATACATTGCGAAATATTATCTCTTAGTTTCCTCGCACTATTCAGTATTCATTTTAGATGTTAATTTGTGTGAAACTTAACCATAGATAAATAATTACGTAGATGTGTTGCCAGTACTAACGCGTTGTCATGATGCCCCAGCTGATGCACACACGTGTACGTTATTATGGTAGTGTAAATGAGATAGTATGGCAATTAGCACGAGCATAAGCAAGACGGCTATACGTAGCCCTCGTTTCAATGTAGCTAGACTAATTAGATTGAGTAGCAGATGCTTTGCGCAGTTCAGTTTTATGGCGCCATATCCGAGCGCAAGAAACCTATCTACGTCTTTCCTTATATACATCAATGAACATAATGATATGCAAGTGATTTGCTGTATGCTTGGCCGAAGGAATTACGATACTATTTACATCACGACATATTGTTTTTTTGTGGTCCATTAGGTATTGTTTGGTTACTTAATTAGTTTATAGTACTCTGTGTAGTAATGATGTTGGCTGCAGATGACCTCTATAACTTCAACAATTGAGCTGGCTTACGTTTGAGCTACAGCCAGATACTGCTTAAGCTAGGAGTTGAACTCTCCTCCCTGCTTCTAAGTCACTGGCAGCTCAATAAGCGTGTATCATGTCACAAGAGTGTGTCTTGAAGTAGGTAAGTATATAGGTCACGCTATATAGGTAGTAAATGTTCCGTGGTATTTTTTTAAGGGACTAGGCCCGCCACACACTCCCACCACTGCTACTCCTGTAAGCCAGGATCTACAGTGGTGTCCCATGATGAAACCGAGGTTTGACCCTCGGCGAGTCCCGGGATAAAGTTAATTGTCTTGGAACCCGCAAGAATTTAATCTAAAGATAAAAATAGGAGTAGTTGGAAGAAAATCATGCACTTCCCTCCATTACAAAGCGGTAAACAAAAAAGATCTGGTAGATACATTTCCAGTGAAGCAAGGCTCTTTCAGTTGGACTAAGTCCAGGTGTAAGAGTCTTGAATCAGAATCAGAATATTTTTTATTCACGCAGACCATTATGTACAGTACTTATGAATCGTCAAAAGTTACAAAAATATTATGCTACTGCTTTACCACCCGTTCGGAATGCCGTTCCTATGGAGAAGAACGGGCAAGAAACTCTATGGTTGCTCTTTTTTAAAATAGATCTTTTACAATTTTGAGCAATACATTGTTATAGGTATGTGAGAACAATATAGGAACGGCTAATCAGACTTTAGGAGCAGGTAAAAAAAAAAACAAAAAGTACTAACTAACTATAAAATTACAGCTAATGGCTACATGGTTCCCACATTTACAAATTACTTATGTAAATGAAAATAAGAAGGAAGAAGAGAAATACAAAATCTTAATAGTCTGCTCGAACAAGGTCATTTATATTCCTGAGGAGCCGGACCAGCATCCTTGTTCCGTGACGCTTGTTCCGTGGTATGGCGGTATGGACTGGGGGTGAAGGGATTACAGCGTCGATGTGCCTTACACAACGCGCGGTGTCTTCCGTTCACCGCGGTTGAGCAACCCGGCTGCCCTGAGTTGGAGGAGCCAGCGGACATAAACTAGCTAACAATTTATTTAAAAAGTCGGTCCAGGAATTCCTCGAGCATTGATGACCCGATTAGCACAGTTGGTAGTGATCCTGCTTTCTATACCGAGAGTCCAGGGCTGGAATCCCGGTAGAGGCAAACTATGTGTGATGAACACAAATGTTTGTACCCGAGTCATGGATGTTTAATAGTAATTATACATTAATCGCCCAAACTATTGATAGTTATGTGTCCATATAAGTCTTGCTTAGTTTGGGACCGTACAGTCAGGCCTCAGCCTCGAATTTAGCGGGTAGCGGGGCGGCGGCGGCGGCGGCGCGGGAGCGGCAGGATCTTATGCGTAAAATCAAATGGACCGTTCTCGAAAACAGCGGCGCGGCAGCGGCGCGGGCCGGCCAACGAGCTCCGCTCCCGCGCCGCCGCCGCCGCCGCCCCGCTGCCCGCCAAATTCGAGGCTGAGGCCTTAGTGTGTTCGTCGGGCGATTTTGTTACATGTTCTGCATGCACTGTCCTTATACGGTGAGAATTATTGATTTAAAATGTACAAATCTGTTAACACTCTCACTTGTCATTAAGAGTCTAAACAGTAACTCTAAATAGCAGTTTATAAAACTCCTGTATTTAGTAGACGACCGAGGCAGCCTTTTACTAAATAAAATACAATCAAATTGAGAACCTCCTCCATTTTTTGAAGTCGGTTTAAAAATTTGCGCTAATTATTTATTGCTCGTCCAGCTGGACTTCGTTTTAGCACTCGCCTTCTCGATAGTGAAGCTGAAAAGTTTCAGGATCAGTATGTTTTTCAGAGAGAAAAGTCGCAAGGATAAAATTATTTTATTTTTTAAAACGCTATCTGCTCTTAGCTTGAATATCACAATAAAATGCACCTCAATATCTGTAACATTACGTTTTGCAAGCAGCTTTCAAGCGATACGTTTTGCAACACCTAGACATGTTTGCTTTATCTTTTGCGCGGCGCCTGCGCCGATTTCCGGTCGAATGGTGATTTGATTGATGCTTTTAGCAGATTTTATTTTATTTTACTTTCGGGAGTTTTAATATGAATAGTATTTTTTGCTTGTGATGTGAGAACGGAGAATGTTAAAATATATCTCATAAATACTGGTAGTGACGACCAATTTTATGCGAGTGATTCCAATCTAAGTACAACACAATACTTATGCTTATAGAGTTCATTGTAGATTGTTAAGCAACTCCTAAACTACTACATAATAGTTTGAAATTGGAGCATTATGCTACCAATTTCCATATTATTAGCTCGAAATGATCCCATTTAAAGTAAATTTACTTCAATATTGGTTATAGAATAAACGACTTAATTATATTCAGATTGGGTACATTATCGAATGCCGTACTGTTTAATAGGGTAGGATAAGTTGTCCTTTAATAGGGTCGTCGTACATTTCCAGAAAACTTTAAAGTTACAGCTGTATATTTCATAAAGCTAAAGAAACATATTTGATTTTTTTTCTTTAATTAAAAACTGTCAGTCCCGGCGAACTTCGTACCGCCTCAGAATTATCCTTTTAGTATTTTTTTCCTATGTTATAATAGTTCCCCGTTCTGCAGTTATAAATGCTGTAGCTATCACGACTTTGTTTGACGTATATATACGTTTGGTGGTAAGCACATCACTTGAGAATGACTGGACCGATTTGTATTTTTTTTCACTATTCATAATAGTAGGGGAGATTAGTACAAAACCGGGTATGGGGGTAAAACCGGGACATGGCCCTAACACTCTTAAATTAATTTCAAATTTCCGCGCGCTTTGTGCCCTGCAGTTAGCCAACTTGGAATAGTTTGTCAACAGAAGTTTGTTGACCTGCGCGCGTGCATGTAGTAAATATTCAAGAAAAATGTTTTTGACATAGTTTGATCTAATTTTGAATAAATTTCAAAGCAGTATTCGTTTATAGTGCGTTCAGGTAAGTGAATTTAGTTTTTGTAGCAAAGATTAAGTATATATTAAGCTTAAACGAACATTGGTTAAATACTTGTTGTGGCATGATTTTAGGTTATTATATTACTTTCTTTGTCTTTGGTGTGCTCGGGGTAAAACCGTACGGGGTAATACCGGGTGGTACCCGGTTTTGTACCATTATTAGGTATTTTATTAAATGTTATTTTGTATGTTTTATTGTTACAGTTATTAAACAAAATGCCACGAAATTATAAAAGGACGACTAATCGACAATCTTGGAGTGAAGAGGGTATGAAACAAGCTATTTTAGAGGTAATAGAGGGAAAATTTGGATATCGCATCGCTTCCCGAAATCATTCTGTACCACAATCAACACTTGAAGACAGAGTAAGAAAATATAGAAAAAATAATAATATAGAAAATGCTGCTAAAAAAGGTCTAGGACGCTTTAAAACAATTTTTACAGTTGACCAAGAAAATTTAATTTATCAGCACATAAAAGACCTTGAAGCTCAGTTGTTTGGACTTACCTATAGAGATGTTCGTCAACTCGCATTTCAAATGGCCGAAAAAAATCATAATTTTAACAAAGATACCGGATTAGCTGGAATGGATTGGCTTTACGGATTTCTACGTCGTCATACTGATTTGTCGTTACGCCTTCCTGAGCCTACTTCAGTTGCACGTGCGATGGGATTCAACAGGGTAAATGTCTCTAAGTTTTTCTCCCTACTAACTGAATTGCAAGACAAATACAATTTTAGACCAACCAATATCTATAATGTCGATGAGACAGGCATCACGACCGTCCCTAAAAAAAGATCAAAAGTAATTGCTGTAAAAGGTAAAAAGCAAGTAGGCCTTATCTCTTCAGCTGAAAGAGGCCAATTAATTACCGCAGTTTTATGCATGTCTGCTGCTGGTTTCTACGTTCCACCGCTATTAATTTTTCCGAGAGTCCGTATGAAGGCTGAATTGTTAGATGGTGCACCGCCTGGAACTATTGCTATATGTCATCCTAGTGGATGGATACAAAGCGAGATTTTTGTTCATTGGCTTGGTCACTTCATTGAAAGCGTCAAACCCACTAAGAATAATCCTGTATTGCTATTGCTTGATGGACATGCCACGCATACCAAAAATCTTGCATTGATAGAAAAAGCACGAGCAAATGGAGTCATCATAGTTAGCTTTCCACCACACTGCACTCATCGTCTGCAACCCCTCGACGTTAGCTTCATGGGCCCACTAAGTACCTATTACAGCCAAGAAGTGATGACATGGATGCGTAATCATCCAGGTCGTGTTGTAACTCAATTTCAAATTGCACAGCTTTTTGGGATTTCATATGCGAAAGCGGCGACTCTTCAAAATGCAATGAGTGGTTTTTCTAAAACAGGTATTTATCCACTGACTCCGAATATCTTCTCTGATCATGATTTTATTTCTGCTGCTACAACAGATATTGATGTAAGATGTACTGACTCTGTGACGAACTTTTCTGAACCAGTTATAGTTGAAACTCCAAATGAAAACACTGTTGTTAACACCAACTTAGCTAAATCTAACACTGTGCAAGAACACCAGCATCAGGTTTCAGAAGCTTTAGTATTAAATCCACAATCAATCCCATCACAGCAGCCACCAGGTAGCCCACAACCAAGCACATCCCAGGAATCGCAGTCTTTAGCTTTTTCACCAGCTGATATTTTACCTAAGCCTCATGTCACAAGAAAAATATCTACAAAAGCTACAAATGCTCGTCGAGGTAAAACAGCTATTATTACTTCGTCACCTTATAAATTAGAACTAGAAGAAAATGCCAAAAAAATAAATAAGAAAAATGTTCCTAAACTTAGAAATGACTTAGTGAATCCCAAAATCTCAAAAAAAAAGAAAATTTCAGATGATATTTGCATTTATTGCACAGAAATATATGGCAACACCAGATCCAGTGACGATTGGGTGCAATGCCTGACATGCAAAAAATGGGCTCATGAAGGCTGTACAGGCTGGGAACCCGAGGAGCTGGACCAATTCAAGTGCTTCAGATGTTAGGGGCAAAGTCGGGTATAAAATAAGAGGGTACCCGGTTTTGGAACAGGCATGGGGCAAAAGCGTAAAATGGAAAGGTTTAGAAGTATATATTTTTTTATATTCATATTTGTTAAACTAGTGATCTCATTGTTAAACTTAAAAGAGTATTAGTCTTACTAAACGAATTTTAATAAATCTGATTTGTAATAATTAAAATGTACTTTTTATTGATCTTTTCCCTTAGCGTCCCGATTTTACCCCACTTTCCCCTACTCCGAAGAAGGTTTTATTGATAGAGAAGTTCAAAAATTTTCCTCAAAATTGGAGATAGGACCACGGCTATCGTGTCAGCTACTTTCAAATGAATCCGCTTTTAGTGTTGTTACGCCATTTTTAACCGACTTCAAGAAGGAGGAGGTTCTCAATTCGGCTATATTTCTTTTTCTAATAATAAAACAAGCTCAAATAAATTAATTGCAACTTCTTAGTACATTTGAGTGCCGATTGTCATCATCAAACCATCGTTTTATTGGTTGAACTTCTTACGCAATCATTTCAAAGGGAAGCAACATACATAACATGACATTTGAACATTTTTTTTTTATAATAAAAGTAATCTATATAATAAGCATTACCTCACATCAATTTGTCAAGTGTACTAAATATATCATTAGTTTCATACAAATAAACACTTGTGAACATCATTACGTGTTGTGGTGCCGCTTCCTTGACTAGGGTTACCACATCCTGCTGCATGCAGTAGCATTATGACGTAACAGAGTCTATAATGTAGTACGTAGCCAATCACCTTTTACTGTAAGATTTGATGGTGTATGAACAACAGTAGATTGTACAACAAGTGCATAAAGTAATCCATTTTATCCGAGACTTTTATCTAGATATTTAAGTTGATGATAAATTGGCTTATTTTATTAACGAGCACTTTGCTTTTTATTTAAATTGCGAGGCCATGAAAACAGTGATAAAAAATAAACGTAAAATTTGTTTTTTTTATAATAAAGAAAAACTTATATGACTTCTTACTCACTGTATTATTCTTTATGAAACATCAGGATCAGTACGGTGACCAGAAACTCTTAATATGATCGTAACTAGATCGAGAAAGCATGTTGTCACTGTCATGCTTATTTATGATATCTGCGGTGTGAGAGGGATGGATGGCGTTAGGTACGTTTACGAAGCGGTACGTAAAAAGGATGGTGCTTGAGGTAAAGGTTGTGATAATAAGTGCATTTTATAATATTCTCACAACATATAGTCATAAAGACTACATTGATGTAACTCGATCCAAATTCAAAAGAAGAAAGCTTCGTGATACAGTATGATGAAACAATACAAAATATAAAATTTTATTTATGATATTGTAAATTTAAAATGTTCAACATATTTTTTTTATGTGAAAGTACTTCCTTTCTGAAAGAATCCAGTGTATTATCGTCCGTAGCGTGTTAAATTAACAGTCGTACCTGTTATGTGGAAGCGCTGCACGCAATGTTATGTAACGTTGGTATTATTTTTGTTTTTTGTTACATTTCCGTTTTATCGAAGCTCCATAAATCATTAGCCACAAAACATTGAACATTGTGAATTTGTAAATGGACTTCGTGTTGTCTGAAACTCTATAAAAAATATACTTTAGCTAGATGCTACTAGCTATATCCATTTTTTAAAGAAACAGAGGAAGACGTGTGCGATCAAGTCTGTAGGTCCCATTTCGGATATTTTGTGATATGTTGACACCCCAGGGTAAAAGAAAAACAATTTGGAAATGGATTAATACTTACTATTTAATAACGTGTTTATTTTTTATTATTTATAAGTATATAGGTAATGTATGAATTAACTTTGAGTGTAGTGCTGTTTGGGGAGTAAGGGGAGAACGGAGGCAAACATCTGTCCGACCCAAGCCAACCCCCCCTGCTCGCGCTAGTAGTTTGTAAGACGTGGCCACTGTGGTGCTCCCTGCTAGACAACAGAAGGGGCTAACCATCAACCTAGTCGAGAGACCCACTGGCAGAGGTATCAGTGACCTTCGGGCCTAATTAGCCCGTAAAAGATCTGGTGCAGAAGGCAAGGGGAAACCAGCGCACTAATTTCCCAATAAAACCATATGTAGAATATTGTCCAATAGAGACAAATCATATAAGGTCACTAGTATAATCTGTGCGTTGGCTGTCAGGTTCAGTTAGTGTTAGTTTTTTTATTAAATAAATACTACATACGGGTTTAAATTGAATGTTAAGTATTTAGAACGTTAATGTTAATTGATAATTTTAGTATTTTAAACAACCTATGAGGACTCAAGTTCGGTTAATATTCGGCATATTAATCGAATACTCGGCCGAACACCGAACATATAAAAGTTTCCGAAAAACAAATTAAAACCGAATGTTCGGCGCATGCCTACTATGTCTACTTCAGTTGTGTGTGGATTGCAAAGTTCAAACGTTGATATTTATCAGCAATTTTAATTCATTTAGCAGTACGATGGCCACCCACATTTTAATATGCCGGTCGTTCAATTAGGTATGTTGTGGATAGTTTTCTTAAAAGGACATTCTATAAAAATCCCGTCTGCAAATTAACTGTTTAACATCATTTTATGAGGTGATAAGAGTATAAAATATAATTATGGACGAAGATATAAATACAAATAATAGTCGTTAGTAAACGATGCCTTAAAAAGAGTACTTAATGTATAAATAATCCAACATTGCTATGTAATCAATTGACCGTAAACTGGTGTTCAGTGTGTGGAAGGCCTAAATACACGGATAGCAAAAATCATTCTACTATTTTTAGTTTAAAAACATTCTGTTAAAAATAAATAATAATGGTTACATACATTCAGATTAACCAGTATTCCAGCATAAAATAGAGAGTTCGTAGTCGAGAATGCATTAGATAAATAACATGGTTATATTAAAAGTTTCTATAAATAACATTGACTGTAGAAATTATTCATATTGTAAGTCATCATAAAAGTAAATGTGTTCATTTAGATATTAATATTTATTAATAGAATCTAAAATAATATGAACCATTTAGAACGTAACTAGGAAATTGTTTCTAGTTATGCTGTAGCTGTAATAATTGATTTAATTTAATATTTATAATCTATTAGTTTGAGCAATAAACATAACCATCGCATCGTAAATAATACTAAAGCAATGGAGGCTCTTTTCTAGACGAAATAATGGTTAAAAAAAATCTACGGACATCCTCACTTATTAAGGCCGAGTTAACTTAGTCTAACTTTGTCTAATCAAAACAGGACTTTTGGGTTATTACCGCTCGGTTTGTTTCACCGCGACATGTCTACGAAATACCTTCACGAACGTTCGAAGTGGGCCTTGACATTACGGTAGCATGGAATGGTTGCTGCCCGATCTGGTACATTTAGACTGGGTACACCAATGATCCGTACTATCCATTTGGACGATTAGAATTTGAATTTTGTTCAAGGGATTTTTCAAATCATTCCTATAGGTCCATTCGAAGTCGAATTATTAATAGTATTAGAAGGAGTTTATCGCATTATATTCATAGATAAATACTTTCTTTATATTACGTCATTGGTGTCCAAAATTATGGTACCCTACTCACGAAATTACTTGTTGTAGTGGGGCGATGATCACTTTCATTGAGAGTATATTTACAACTCTATCATTTAAAATAAGTATTGTTATGTAACTAAACCATATGTTATAATTATAAAGCATTTAACATGATTACATCAACAACACTTATAAATGAAATATGCAGTTAGAGCACGACTATTATCGTTAACTCATATTAATCTATCTATATATATGTATAAAAGCGAAACCCACCGACTGACTACTGACTCCCTCACACACCACGAAATCTCGAAAACCATGAGACCTAGGGACTTGAAATTTGGCACGCGGGTTCTTTTGGGCCCCTGAGGACCTCTGAGGCGCTAAAAGGGGGAGTCAACATTTGCATGGAAAGTGTTATGTGCTACTTTTCTACGCGATCGGAGTCGCGGACAACAGCTAGTTCTATATATATAACAAATGCAAACTAACGTGGTTATTTAGTTACGTAAGATTTCGGCGGTTAAACTAGTTAGCGGTTACTTTCGTGGACTATAATAAATAGACACATAATTGACGAGATGCAATTAAATTAATTTCTTTGAATTAAATGTTCTGTAGCCTATAGGAGTGTTTAGTCAATTCGATCGTTATTTTTTTAATTAATGGTAATTACCATGGGTAATTCCCGTTCTAATGGAATTGATCTCACAAAACTTGGTTAGGTAGTATAAGTAGTATGCGAGGTTTAGTGGTCAGGACTGGAGTATCTCGAGTCAACGGCTGTATATTTAAAGTATCCCTTTTGAGGTCTTTTTCATTATGATTTTGCGATAATATATTATCTTTTCTATATAGAATATAGACATTGTTCTTGAATCTATATTGACCTAACGCCCTTTCAGTCATGTTGTTTTAATAGTATAATTTTAATATATATTTTTTTAATGATATGGAGGGTCCGACATCCAGCCATCTGTACCTGTATTAATTAATAATAACAAGACTACTCTACGCCACCTCTGTCATAATAATACCTGATCATTATTATAATATATATAGTAAAACTTATTCGATCCTTAGCTAATCTTTATTACTAATAGATGATGTTTACTCGACTCGTAAATGTCATGGAAATGTTAGCACAATCAGACACCAATCCGCAGCGGAATTAGCAGGTTTACTTAATTAATTAATTGATGGTCATTTGTATGCATTTGTATATTTTAGAAAATGTTAGGTTACTATTGATCGATGCACCATCTTGATAGTTTTTTTAATTTATATAGGATGTAAGTGGCATCGTAACGAAAACTGATACAACGGATTCTACTCATGATCCTAAGCACCTCAGAGTTGGAATTTCCTATCGATCTTTTAATATACGCATTCTTTTCAGTTTTTTTTTATAATTATTTTATTATGAAATCATAATGTAAGTCTATCTCAACGTGTCTTTTAATAAAAAAACATAATTACTAATTTAGACCGAAAACTGCAATGTAAACCAAAACTCAATACGCTCGACTACGCTCGTCACTTGCTCGAGTGGTGAACCGCGCGGAGGTTTGCGTTGTGATCGCGTTGTTTAGGATACATTGCGGGCTCAAAAATTACAAATTTTGTACCCATGTCATTCGACATAAATAATATCTATAATTTTGTTATAGGCGTTAAGAATAACATCATTAAGCTTTATCCAAAGTTTTTGTTAGTATGCGTTTAATGGCCGAAGTCGACTAACATTTCGTTTCTGAAGGTCACCGGTTCGTGTTCCAAAATTAAAGTTTACTAATCTGACACACGGTCTATAATAACTTACTCCATTAAAATAAGAAACTCATAAGATTTGTGTAGTAAAGATAAACACAACGTACCTCCTTTATCCTCTGCAGCAGTGGCTCCAGCCAGTGTGCGTTGCACTCCACGTGCGAGTCAAGGAAGGTGAGGACTGGCGCGGTGGCGGCGTCAGCACCTCGGACCCTCGACCTCATGAGACCCTCGCGCTTCGTGTTCCTTATCACCTTCACTTTGCGGATAGCACGGAGGGCCGCTCCATCGTCCGCTGGCAATAAAAAGGTAATTGATATATTGTTGATAGGTACTTACCATTAGCAGTTAATTAGAAAGGTTCGAGAAGGACCTGGAAGCGTTCTAGAGACATTTTGTATGGAGAATTGAAAGTTTGAAATACCGTCCGCTAGAGGCGCTTTTCAATTCTCCATACAAAATGTCTTAATATGGTAGACTATAAAGTATACGGTTAGCTTACGAATAATCTCGCACTTGACGTACTGTTCTTACCTATATGTTAACAACTAAACAGAGATTAAATGCAACTACACTATACACAGGGTAAATGCAACTCTGTGACACTTCGACTGAAAGATTAACAGAAGTTCATAAAATAGTAGGAATATCGCTATTCATAATATAAAGCTCTGGTGTAACGGTGTAACTTGACGTGCTGGTCTCTAACTAAAACGATAATGGATAATTATAAGTGGATTCTACTTTCATATGTTAACCATAAGCCATGGCCATCTTTATTTTAACCAATTCCGACTTAAAAGTAATAGATAAAGTATTTATGCCCGGTTTCTGTAATTCACTGTTTGTCATTCATAAATTACTAGGTTCTTAAAGCTTTTTAAATTGAAGTCGAGGGCCTCGCGTTCGCGACCTCTCAGATATAAATAGATTCAAAATCTAGGTTGTGATTTTTAATTATTTACGCCTGTAATGCTACTTAGCCTTGGCCGTATTGAAAACTTTGTATTGAACATATATTTTATGATTCATGCAATTCTAAATACAAATAAACCTTGTACTATTTGTAGTATCAATTGGGCAGTAATATTGAATGTGAGCTTTGAAATTTTCAGGGCTATTAAATGTAGACATTATATTTTAGTGTAATTTTAAGTGTAAGGGTATATTAATAATTTGGTAAGGTAATACAAAAATGTGTGCCATATTGCAGGATAGAAACAAAAACCGCATCAAAATCTGTACAGTACGTCTTGAGCTATAAGCGTATTCGCACAGTCAGAAGAAGCGTTAGTTATATCCAATGTACCCTAAGCTAGAAGTCAATATAGTTATAAAATTTTATTACAATTCTAAACATTGACCCTCTATAATGATGAAGCAAACCATGAACGCTTCGCAGATCATTAATATTGGATGGGCGCCTGGTATGAACATCTCTCATTGCATCGGCCGACCAGTTGGGCGAACGGTTGTGCAATCTGATATCAATCGATCGAGATGCATATTCCGTCCTCACGTATGAGAATACGGACAGGCTGCTTAGTAGTTTCCTTGAATTTTGTTGTAAAGCATCGAATATCTAAACGGGTCTTTTGTCAAAGTCACTATATAAGGCTTAATAAAAATAGTGTTCAATATTTAAACAGATGAGTCAGTAGGCTAGTAAGCTCATATATGTGTGCTCCTCGCGTGGCAACACACTGGAGCTTATTTTATTTTATTTCTTGTAATACACATGGTTATCCAACATGATACTTAGGGAATGTTATGTATATAACCTTCTGTTGGTCCTGTTCAAATATTTTCCCTATTTTTGTTACACCTTGTATATAAAAAACGTTACGGTTTCAGTGCATGCTATACGCTGAAAGATCGATACAATTTGTTTTATATCCATTGCAGTTTTTCCACAAATTTGCGATGCGGCGTTTTACTACGCTGATGGTTTTTAGACAAGTTTTTCTATCAAACCGGAATGTATGTTTGGGCCTTTTTAAAACACGTTTCCATGAGTTTCACAATTAATTATGTGTGATGATGTGAATCGAATTGTTTTAAACGCTATTGTTTTTGCTGTAACTGTGCGAAATGGAATGATGTAGAAATCATAATGGCGTATACGGACAAGGCAATTGCGCGCTAATGAATGTTATATAGGGACTGGAATTACACGGAAGGCAATATTTTGAGGTGATTTTCACCGCTAGTCTCTACAAGCGTTGCCTCTTTTAGCCTCTTTATACATACAATAAAAATGTAACCAATCGCTGTTTGTACATGGAAGATATATGAAAAAAATCTATTATCAGGGGCCATATTCATTGTAATAGAACTAATAAATAATACTTACGATTATCACTGAAATCGTCGACTAGAATGATCTCTTTGATGAGGTGCTCCGGACTTCTGTTCAGGACACTGCGGACAAAATTAAAATGTTGGTTAAGCTTGACGTAACGTGCAGTGATAATGCGCATTGGAACACGACCAAACAAAAATAAAAAATACATATCGCCAGACGAACACACCAACTATACGATCGCACACTAAGCAACATTTGTATTCGCCGCCTGTCCATTGTACGGTACCCTGTAGAATGGACAGGGGGCGAACCCAGAATATATTACTTATACAGATATTAAACATCCATGACTTGAGTACAAACATTCGTGCTGAGCACAAAGTTTGTCCCTACCAGGATTCGAACCCGGGACCCTCGGCGCAGAAAGCAAGGTTATTACCAACTGCGCTAATCAGGCCGTCAAGTGAGTGCCGTGAGTTCCAATTTTAGCTAATGTTAGGGAGCTGAGGCATTATCTCAGCTCGAGGTTGCCTCGAATTGATACTCGGCTTAAGAGGTTTATAGTGCATACCTGACGATGGTCCGGAGTAGTGTTGATCTGGCTTCGTTGTGGAACGTGATGATCACACTCGTTTCTGGCAAGTTTTCGTCGAATTTCTTGAGTCGACACCTGGAATAAAACTTATATTAATAAGTACATTTGTACGCTTAATACATTAATATTATATTTAGAAAATTATATCGTCTTCTTTGTCTTTCCCAAGAGTGATATATTTCAGAAGGTTGAATATTGTTGTAATTATTATTTGACCTAGCATTTGCTTGCTTCACCATTTGCTTGGAATTTATTTCAGAAATATTTTCTTGAACTTTACTTTTTACACACCATAGCGTTTTTTCAAAATACAGAAGTCCAAATCAAATCAGCTGAACTAAACATAGTATCTACGGAAAGTCGTTTATTCTTGTTATCCTACGTAAAAATAGTAGTCAAATCTGTCGGGGAAGCAGGAAATTCTAATCTAATCGTAACGTAAGTTATATTAGTTTGTAAATATTTCAGTTATTTTCGTTCTAATTGTTATCTAAATAAATTACTTAATCATCGTAACGTCATCGACAATACATACCATCACTGTCATACTTATTTATGAAATCTGTGGAGTGAGAGGGATGGAAGACGTTACGTTACCGAAACGGTACGTAAAAAGGATTATGCTTGAGGCACTGTGCAGGGATTTTTCCGTGAACAGAAGTTAGAAATTCGCAGTAGGTATGAAAGTAGGTGGGGCCGAAACGTAAATTAAAAGTGTCAGCTACGATAGGGCTGAGACACTACACTGACCTCATGTGCGGCGAGGTCAACAGAGTACAAGGGAGGTCGCGGATTCCGGTATTTTGCGAGTGTCATATACATGCAACCACAAAACGGATTATGTACAAAAGGTTCACTAGTTTCCGTAAGTATGTATCGTGCCTCCAGAAACACGCAAAGCGCTGGTTCTGTTGATCTCTGCGTTCGTGCAGGATTGCCGTCCCATCGGACTATGAGAGTGAGGGAGAGAGTGCACCTGTGCTTGCGCAGCCGTGTATTAATATCGCCTGCGTAATAGTCTCCGTTGAGATTGGCAGCCGTGACCAAAATTTTATCAGGACGACAATTTTATTTTATACGTTTTCAATGTGTTCGTAAACATTTCTTTGTCATATATTTAAGCACCCATAAGTCATAGCAAAAGTCTGCAAAAACAGGATGATAACTCTTGCCTCGGTAATTTGTATTTTACTTTGTGGTGTATCAGACCGGAATCATGCTTTGTGTGGAGTGGACCTTCGGGGTGTTTACTTGTATTATGTGATGACACATTGAGGCCAAGATGCGCACTAAATGCAACATTCGCGGTTTAGTAAACCGGTCGCAGATAATACGTAGATGGTGTGAGCATAATATTATTAATCCAACTAATGAGAAATAAAGTTTGGATGGATAGATGGATGGATGGATGGATGTTTGTTACTAAATCACGACAGAACGGCTGAACGGATCTGCATGAAATTTGGCACAGGGATAGATTATAGTCTGGAATAGCACATAGGCTACTTTTTATCCCGGTAAAATGTAAACGCGGGTAACCCCGCGTTTACATTGTTTGTAATACTATCGCCAGACAAACACACCAATGTATTGTCCCATACTAAGCAACGCTTGTATTATGGGTACCGTATAATGGACTGGGAACACAGTATATGATCTTCCAAAACATCCATGACTCCTGTACAAGCATTCGTGCTCATCTTTCATTCTATCTCCTATTTCCAGTACTATAAGTATGTACCTATTTACTTTGTAGAACTGGGAATCTGACGGGCACTTAAAATTAATGTTGGTATTCACTTACAAAGCGTTCCTAGTATCAGGTACTGGCCTATTGCTGGGCAAGTTATCGGACGCCGCTTGGTTGAACCGGTTCCGGACATATGGATCCGAGTCCTTGGTCCCGCCGGATACATATCCGGACTCGTCGAAGTACGACCGGCCGGTGCTGCTGATGCTATAAACCTCTTCTGGTGAAGCCGGACTACTCTCCGGCTCTTCGGTATCGGCGTGCTGTTTTATTAGGCGGAGGGCTATGTTTTCTTCCTGTAACAAAGATATCAATGAGTTAGTGTGATAGGTAAGATACACCTTATTTGGTATATTAAATAAGGTACAAACTACCAAGACATGCTATTATTGATCCCCAGATTCCAGATCCCATTTGATCGTGAAAATCGTTATTTTGAGAAAACAAACATCTCAAAGAAAAAAAGAAAGAAAGAAAGGACATTTATTTAGCTACAACACAAGCCACGAGATTACATAAACAAACTTATGACTATAACAGGCTAATCATTATTAACTGCATATTATCCTTTTAAAGAGCCAGTCAGACGATTAACTTCACAATTAATTTAGCCATCAACATAATATAGACCTTACTTAATTGGAACACCGTACATTATTCATTACATACTCTCGCTCGCTTTGCGAATAATTAAGGGCTTTGAAACGCTGATGGTATCCACAGAGCAGCGATACTTGAAGAGGTTTTGTACAGAATCCCAAATGTGATGAGTTACGTGTTTTGTTTGGGATTAAGAGTCAAGGCTGTTGCACAATAAATTGAGCAACATGTTTACAAAGACAATTGCGGTTTTTTTTAATACTATTTTTGACTATGGTTATTCAGGTGTAGTGTAAGGTACTTTCGGCCCCAAGTAATTGTTTGGTCTGTCTTGTCTGTATGTCTTTATTATTAACTTGATTTTCTAGTTGCAATATTGATACATCATCACGCCTTTAATTCCCGAAGGGTTAGACAGAGATGCTTTGCAATGTACCCATTTTTCAACGAAGGTATATGGCATTATACCCGTCACATATTTCCTCTTCAATTATTATATGGATTTAGGCTATTGTTCTCAAGTTTGGCCCAGTGCGGTTTGGTGAACTTCACACGACTTTCGACAAACGTGCAGGTTTCCTCACAATATTTGCATTCACCGTACTGCAAATGATAAACATTAATGAAAATGAGATTCACACATAAAAATCCCAGAGTAGCGAGCCGGGGTTTGAACCTGCGACCCACATTTCGAGACGAGCGTTGTACCAACTTGTCTATCACTGCTCGTGCCATTTTTTTATTAAGTCTACTTTGGCCGTTAGTACTCGGCTATTGTATTCTACAGCCTTTAATTAATTAAAAATTCATGATACGTAACAACCAATCACCAATGACCTTGCGACTCGTCTCCGACTTTCGGTCCGTCTTGTTCTCAACCTTGACATATCGCTTCATAACGCACATATTTGAATGCTAATCGAACCAGTTCTCGGAGACCATGTCATCATGCCTTTTGTAATACCCTATATTGATTGAATTTGGTTGCCAAATTGGTGCAGGGATATCAATAAATTGTACCTTAGGTATGAGTATATAAATTAAAAAAATATATTTTTCCTCCTTTCCATCCTCTGAGAGAACCCTGAGAAAGACGTGTGAAGTCCCCCAACCCGCATTAGGCCAGAGTGGCGGACTATATCTTGAATCCCCCTCACATTGAGGGGAGGCCTGTGCCCAGCAGTGGTATATTCATACGCCAAATTACTTCTATTAGTTTGAAGATTTCATTTCATCCATATACGGTATAATTGTTATTTTTACCCGACAACACAAAACGAGGAACTGTTATAACCTTTGTAAGAATATCGTCGCAAGCGCATGTAGGTATGACAAACAATGATCCAAACATCGATATATACGCTTTAGATAATTTAAATATTTTAAATGATTATTGTTAACAAGCTGACCCGGTAGACATTATAATTTTTTTCTAATTTTCCGGGCAACTTCTTCAAGTTTTCCATCCCTAAAAAGTTTGTTACCCGATTATGACGAACTTTTAAGATAAAACTATTTTTTAAGGATTTTATCGCGTTCGTTTTATTTCAATGTGTAGTATTCGCGTAAATATAAGAAATCAATATGTGAACTTTTAAGAGTCACCAAATCGTCCCAATTGTTTTTAAGTGATGGCTTACCCATGGACTCACAAATTTTTTTTAGTAAAGATAATGTACAATATTTTAAACGCTCCATCGGTAGAATACAAAGATAACATTCGTATAGATATAAATAATAATAAATATGTTAAATTGTCATTAAAACATCGTTTAATAGTTTTGATTGACAAATCAAATTTAGAAGACGTGCAAAGATCGTTTACTAAATCCGTAAAGTAAAGAGAAATAAAGTTTATTAAAAATGTTTTCTCGCAAGTATAGACGCGGCCTTACGCCATTACGTGCGTACCCACCTAATGCTAACTGAAATTTAACCTCGTACATAACAACATGCCTCATATGCACACAGACCTAGTAATTACTGAGAAATAATAACAGTACCGCAAGCAATCCTTTTTACGTACCGTACCGGTAAGGTTACGTCTTCTATCCCTCTCACACGACAGATTTCATAAATAAGTGTGACAGTGACAGTATGTGTTTTTACGATTCCATAAGAAGTCCCAGCTTAGCCTACAGGATGCATCCAAGAATAGCATAAATCATACTTTAATAGGTTAATTATAGTCGAGAAGCAATTATTACTATCTAAAAAAACGGGTTGACCTGATTAGGTCCTGAGACGGGTCGTCATTTCGTTTTTAGGGAAGCACTTTATTGCTGCGTTAGTAGATTTAGTCGATATCTTCTTACTATTTAGACCAATGTTAACAAGGCATTCACAGGTGAATATACTATCGTTAGACTCTTCAAGGATAAAGTAGGTACTTGATTTCACGTTATGACCATTGAGAGTCGAGTAGCGATAAATAATCGATGGCTTCTCAGGTGGAATAGCAGGAACTGTTTTTTTTTTTTTTTTTTATACATTATAGGCAAGTATTTGATCTCGATCTCACCTGATGGTAAGTGACGATGAGATCTACGATGGAGCATACTTGCCTAGGTAGGAAGGCGGCAGTAGATCGAGACGCTACATGCACTAGGCACATGCAGCGCAACTGATCTGGCCCGCCATCCTTCAATGGCAATACCGAACATCATGCCGGAACACGGCTAAACCGCTTGGCGACATGGCTTTGTTCAGTGGGTGGTGACTAACCACGGCCGAAGCCTACCACCAGGAAAACAACAACGACTTATTTTAATTGTAGCTATGATTAACTAATATTACGAATCTGCATAATCTAATCAGAATTTTGTCAGTACTTAATTTGAACACAATTACGCGTTTTTATTTTCAAACAGTACCAACATTACGTAGTCAATTTATAATTCCAATCGATTACGAGATTCGAAATGGGTATCGAATCGGTGTAGTTACATCACTATTCTAAACATTATCTCGACTGTCAGTTAGTCACGGTCTCGTTGCTTGGTGGAACTAGCCGAGGAATGCTTATTCGGGTAATTTAACGACAGAATTGAGATCAATTTGGAGTGAATTTTTGAGCATCGTTCTGTTTTGGCAGACGTGCTATGATTGAGGTCGTTATTATAATGTGACGATGGTTTACATCCGCATATTTACACACTAATTGCATACCACTTACAAAGTTATTTACGTAGAATGATTCATGAGTTTAAACACGGTACCTACTAGTAAATAAGACAATAAAAAAGTGCAACATTTTTATGGGACTAGGCCCGCCACACACTCCCACCACTGCTACTCCTGTAAGCCAGGATCTACAGTGGTGTCCAATGATGACACCGAAGTTTGATCCTCAGCCTCAGTCCCGGGATAAAGTCTTGTGGCCCGCACGAATTTAATCGAAAGATAAAAATAGGAGGAGTTGGAAGAAAATTAAAAAAACAGCCGAATTTTGCTAAATTAATTTAGATATTGCTGGGCATTAAAGTCTTCTTAAGATAATCACATGAGCATGAATACCAGAAATTCACGAATAATTTATTTACAAGTGCTAAAAATATCCCAAGAACTTTCCATATAACACTTAACCGTTCACGGGCCAACCCGTGAAACTGATGCGCAATTGATTTTGCATACTTGTTCCTGTTCTCCGATACTTAATTGCTGTGCAGATAAACACTGCTTCACAACGAGCTTTCTACAGCTATCCGCCGGATTATCATACTAATCCTGCTAGCGAAAGTGCGATCAATATTATTAAGTCACTTGTCTGAGCTAATGAAAAGGAAACCTTTGCTGTGATTGGAAAAGGTCCTAATCGTTCGAATACAATTAAATCTACGGCCTTGAGTTTGTTTTGGGTGGTTAGAATTTTGCAATCTTGTTGAGTTTAAGTCTTATGATATCAATATTTAATGATTTCTACAAGACGAAACTACATTCAGCTTCTTAGATCCAACAACAAAACTTTTGGGGATAAATAAAGCTGAACTTTTGACAGCACGTTTAGACTTTGGAAGTAAACAATAGCAGAATAGCAACTTGCTACATGTCCTCCAATGCAAGTTATATATAATAGAGGCGTATGATAATTACAGGATTCATTATAGTGGCTCATTCGTAGCCCAGCCGTCAAAGAGGATGCCTCGTTTTATAGGCGAAACACGCGTCAAATACTTTTTTAGATTCGCATCGTTTCGTGCAGAATTGCATATTAATTGGGGTCCCGACACTCGTGACAGACGGTTTCTCGGCTAACATCTTAGAGGAGCTCGGTGTTGTTGGCTTCTTTAATTATCAATCTTGGTTTATAATTGGAAAAGTTGATAAGCCGAGGGTCAGTGGTGGATCCCTCTTCCCTCATTTATTTAACAATAGATTTCCGCCAAGTATCACCCAGTTGTATCAACTATATAGGTTTCATGATAAAACTTATTGGTGCCTAAGCCTAACGGACACATAACAATAGTTAGGAAGCATGGCAATGCTCTGGAAAGTGCAAGTGAGTAGTATATAATGGTGTGCTATGACACGCTCTGTAAGCGTGACTGATTGTCGTGAAGCTTGACATTAGCAGGGGGCGAGGTTTAGAATTATAAGGTTTCAATCCCGCGGTTGCTAAGCATGAGCATTTGAGAGAGGAGTTGTATATTATGTAGAGGCGACTCTATATGTACGCTAAAAGGTTATAATGGTTTCGTGATCAGTGTAAGTCAGGTCACGACATAAAATGTCGCGTTGGAAATTTAAAGTAAAGATGCGACTGCATAGCGTTTGTAGCGCGTCGTTGTTGCATCAAACGAGCGTGAAAAAGTAATGTACTCTACATAAGCCTTGTTATTTTAGTCATCCCAATCACCGCCTAACATTTCGCAAGTGTTTTCTTAAGTGTCATCCATTCACGTAGTTCACCTTGACTTTATCACAAAGTCGATCAGGAATCATTGTCGTGCGATTGGTCATCGATCATCATCGATCATCATCATCAAAACATCGTTAATGATGTATATATGTAAATCCAAATATAGCCTATAAGTTTTTTGTTTTTATACTGATCTACTTATTATGGATATAGTCATTTGGCAGTGTTGGTGATTTTATGATTTGGTAGGTGCTTGCAAGTGATTTATTTCAGGATAAGCACCCATTTTTCAAAAAGAGGGACTCGATGCATTGGTTGTAGTTGGAACGTAAGATCAATTTGGGATATGTTAAGTTTTTATTCAAAGTTCCACGTACCAATGTCACGGGTCGCAAAATAAAGTCATAATGGACAATTGTGATAAAGACACTCATCAGAAGTCGCTTACTAAACGTCATACAAGTTTCTTAACAATGGAATCGGTGTTTTTATACTTAAGTGTTACTTATGGTTGGTTCAGTTGGGCGTTCTTCACGGAAACGTGCAGGCGAGGTGTGATTTCCGCATGGTTACGAATTAAAACTGGTTCATTTAATGGCTATTTCAGAACAAACGGACTAACGTTTTTATATTTCTTTCCTGGCAATGGGATAAAGATAGTTTAATTAAAACCGTGAGATACTAAGACGAAGTTCGCCGTGGCAACATACTGATGCGAAGATGTTGCGACATTTAACTACTTTGCGAGTAAAACGTGGCAACACCAAGTCCTAGACTTAGCGTTTTGTTTCTACTTTCATCCTGCGAACTGCCATGGAATGGAACACGCTACCGGGCGGCGTCTTTGTTCTCCGATGACTTCAATCTGGGTGTTTTCAAGTCGAGAGTGAACAGGTACCTTCTAGGCAAGTATGCTCCATCGTAGATCTCATCGTCACTTACCATCAGGTGAGATCGAGATCAAATACTTGCCTATAATGTAATAAAAAAAAGACAGGAACCAGGGGAGACGTAAACGCGGCCATATGGCAGTAGTATGACATAGGTTATCCACTTATAATGCATTGTGAGTACTGCTTTAAAAATGGCAGTACCAATTGCCGCCATTCAAGGTTCCATGATCAAACATGAGGGAAATATGCATAACTAGAAGTCAGTTACGACAGCATAAAACCGAGAGGAGGATTTTAAAACAATATGTATAGTGTTAATTTGTCTCCACGTCAGTGGAAACGCATCCTGAAACCGCGTCATCTGTGTCCGCCATTACGCGCGCACGCGCACAAAATAAACCGGATCTCAGTAATGCGATGTGGTAACCGCGGCGCCAAGGACGCGCAGTGACCGTCTGCACTCCACTTTCACGCTCGCCGTGTGTAATTGGATTAGTGCGGCTATCTTCACGAGCCAAGATCGTAACATCGAAAGTTTGGGATTTGGATGGGTGAGCGGTTCGGTTCAACCAACTTAAGGGTAGCTCAGTGGTCTGCATCAACGAGGTATAAATCTAGAAGTGGACAATAAGCTGATAGAAGATTAATGGCAAAGCAAGTATAAATTGTAACATTGTTTTTTTTTTATATTTTAACTGATGAATCAGTAAGTTATATGTATAACGTTTATGAAAAAAAATAGTGTGTAAATGATGTTTGATTTTTTTTCTTAAGGCAAGGCGTAGCAGTAGCGTTTGGCTATGCCCTCAGAACAGGGTGTAATTTTTTTACAGTCTAATCATTTGATTGGGAATGTTACCTTTATGGAACCCATGATGTACCCATTAAAAATATTTTACACTATTAAAATTGCATCTTAAATATGATATTTCATGGGCAGTGATGGGTTCGGTTCTGAGGATGGATTCGTGTATGTTTTAATCCGTCGTAGGTCAAGGTTGACATATGTAGTTGCTGCCAGTTCTTTAGACTCCAATCTTGCTTAATCTTACACACAAATACGCCAAGCGAGAATCATACCTTTGCTAATGAAATAAAATAGGTTTCGAAAATGGACCGTGATTTAAAAATAATATCTAGACACTTTTTTTTTATTTTTCGTCCTTTATCCAGTCAGATAAAGTATAAAATGAATATCGGAAAGATCTAACAATAATGACTAATAGTCCCAATCTCTTTATAATACACGTTACCACCTCGACTTAAAATGTATTATCTAACAACGTTTTAATATTGACTGTGTAACAAAGCTGCTACTGTTTTAAATATACCCTCTTGATTTAACTCTTTTTTGTTTAAGATACTAATCTGTGGAACTAGAACAGACTCCCAACAATGCGCTGGCGCAAGCCGCGCGAAGGACGCAAGCCGGCCGCGGACTTTCACTATCACACACTCGGAATTCACGTAATTGGTCGGTATCTTGTAATTGCGTTAGCTATATAACAACTTTGTGTGACGTATTAATGATGTCAGAAAAATTATAATGTAAGATGATTTCGTTAATATGATTTAATATATATAGTACTAGCTGCGCCCCGCAGTGTTACCCGCGATTAAAAAGTAATATGTCATTTTCTGACCCCTAATCTACCGCTACCTATGCAAAAAAATCGTGTCGATCTTTTGCTCTATGAAAATTAAAACAGATCTATCCCACGGGAACCATACATTTTACCGGGATAAAAAGCCTTTTTTTACGTGGGGAAATGCAATTAAGCATCCCCGGCAGAGTGCCGGTACACCCACTAAAACTCCACGGTCCGCCTTCACCGCCTTTGAGCGGGGCGCCACAGGATCGCACATGGCATACTACTGTGGCGCCTATAGGCGCCGATAGAAACCCGTGCTAAATTTCATCCAGATCCGTTCAGCCGTTCTGCCGCGATTGAGTAACAAACATCCATCCATCCAAACTTTCACATTTATAATATTAGTGAGATGGGATTTGACTCCCCCTTTCAGTTCGGGTTAGTTTAAGAAACCAAAGTAGTTATCCTGCTTCGGGATATAGTAATCATGATTGAAGCGTCCGGGATTGTAGGACATTGATTAAACTCCCAATTTTATGGGCTACCTGACATTGAACTAATAACAATACAATACATTATAAATAAATAATACATTAAAAAAAGAAACTTGTGTTAGATTTCCGGGAAGCTGATTCTGATTCTGATTCTTTAAGCATTAGCTCGTCACCTATGATCAAAACTAGTCGTTTGACATTATACCCAGACAAAAATAGTTCGCGACTGCTAATTAAGTAGTTTTTATCGAAGTTGCTCTAGATTTACGTAGTGCTCAATCATTGGTGATAGGTGTGTATATTAATTAATATTAAACATATATCAGATTTATTGGTCTTAGGGTTAATTATTGATACTTAATGAAACTTATTGGTGAACTATGACGTCACTTTACCGATAGCAAAACAGTTCTGAGTATGCAATGGAGATATGTCTTTACATATCACGCATTAAGCGCTATAATTGAATTAGTATTGACTATTGACAAGGTCAATACTTGCCTATAATGTAATAAAAAAAATAAAAAAAGTCAGTGCGTGAACCGCCTGCAATGGCTGCACCAATTAGAAGGAGAAATATTATGGCCATCCAAATGAAAGTTAAGACAAATGACACACTGTAATGTGATATGAAAATATGTATCCTCTATATAGCATTTTTAGCGAAGGTTTTAAAAGTAAATTTTATATTTTGATAATTCAGATTAACTCCAGTTTTAACTTTATTTAGAGCTAAGTTATGCCGAAAAAACACTTGTAAAATACACAGTAAATATAGACAATTTCCTGGTTTTTTTTATCAAGTTTATATTTAAAAAAGATTGCTTCAAATCTATTAACCCATTGAATACCTCTTCTTACTGGAAATATTAAAATACTTCAGCCTGTACTGTGTTACTTATAATCGAATGGTAGTTTTTGCAAACGAATCGCCTTCAAATCAACTATTACGATATTTTGGCAGCATTTAAATAACAACCAACAACCCCAGATTGGGAAGCGTAACGACTCAAACACTTGGAGGCCAAAGTATCAATCGACAATCGGAATTAAATGCAAATAATTCTGTAGTCTTCACTTTCCAATTTGTTAAAAAAAATGTGACCCTGACATTAGATGACTATTTAGTAACGCCTGTCAAAGTTTTATGCTTACAGCGATTTTTATTTGATTTAATTGAGCATAAAGCTTTTTGCCTAGGTAAGTACTATGGGGGAGTTGATTGCGAGAACATTTTCTTTTGTGCGGTACAGGCATGTGAGCACACCATTATGTATGTTATTATCGTTTTTTTTTCATATTCATGATGCGGCTATAAGATGAAACAAATTTTATTTCCTTTAATCTTTATAGGCTATGTAATTGTGTTGTTTTCCAAGGGATTTTTACTCTCGTCTGTCATTCATGCATATGATCTCAATAACATATTGAGAACCACTGCTCATAAATTAACACGTATATGCCAAATGTCAAACGTAGCTTTGACCTTGTAACGGCATTACAACGAAGTTGATAATGACAAATTCTTACTTGCTCTGAAATATTATCTCATAGTATTAACGTTCCGGGACCATGGTTGCTGTAAAGCAGCCGAAACGTCGGGAACTTTAAAACATAAAATAAACGCGATAAAATTCGAAAAAGGGTTTATTTCAATGTGTAGTATTCGCGTCAATATAAACAATTTAACCAACTAGGACAAGTGTTATTTAAAATTCTGAACCCATTGATCTAATTACCCCTAAACTACGATTTCCAGTATGTTGGACTGTAATAAACAACGACTAAATGCCTATGCGTCGATTACAAAATTCGTGAACGTGACACAAAGTTTGTCCCTACCGGGAATCAAATCTGGTACCTTTGGCACAAAATGCAGGGTTACTAACGTGGCATGCGCATCGAATTCGATAAATTTACTTCATTAATTGGTAACTAGTTTTGTTTATTCAAAAACACGAACCGGTTTTAAAACGAGTATTGATGCTATTGGAAAAGTGCAAGCCGATACGGGGAATATTCGCGAAATTTCAACGAAATTCAAGTTGAAGTGAGTCGTCACTTGGTTAATTATAAACTTATTAACATACCGGATTCAGCAAGTCGAGGGAGGTGTACCTATATGATAAGTAAATCATACAATATTATGATCAGAAAGTTCCATGGAGACGAGACAACTAGCTGTTCGTTATTTTTAATTTAATAAATGACATCGAAGCACATGAACTCGTATACGACATGGCCTGCATAAGATGTTTTTAATTTTAAAATTGTTAGCCGATGTCGGTCAAGTTATGATCCATGGTACTACGAGCATTTCTATGTAAGATTGTAATTGATGAAAATACTTGACGGAAATCCATTGTTAAACAATAGACAATTGATTCATTTCGTAGCTCTATGGTCCCTACACTCGTGACATACAGTATCTCTTCTTCAACTATCCAATTGGTATGGTTTATAATTGGGAATAATCAAACAAGATTCTACTGAGTTCCTTGTAAAAAAAGCAATTGCAATTTCTTGCCCCCGCTTCTCCATAGGAACGGCATTCCAAATACATTTTTCAACCATTTTGTGAAACTTTTGACGATATTCTTATTCTTAGACACATAACCCTATCTCATATGTTACTCTGACACCAACCAAATCATATCCAAACCAAACGATGATCAATGCAAAGGTCAATCAGTCTGAATAAAGTTACAACGTGGGCGGTGCTCCACAGGGAGCCATCGAGACGGGATATCATTCATATGATATTTCCAGCCTCCCTCGAGAAGCAGCCCCTTCTATAAATAAACAAGTTGCTATTTTGAGTATAAATACTGATTTTGCAGCGGATCGAATTTTCCCAGATATGCTATTGGTATTGTAGAGAAGAGAAAGAGAATCAGAAATGAGGAGATCCGTAGACGAACTAAAGTACCGACATGGCTCAAACATTTTCAAAGTTGAAGTGGTAGTGGACAGGGCACATAGCTTGCAGAACCGATGGCCGTTGGGGCAGAAAGGTTCTAGAATGGCGACCATGAACCGGAAGACGTAGTGTAGGACGCCCCCCACAAGGTGGACCGATAATATCACACGCGTCGCAGGAAGCCGGTGGATGCGAGTGGCGGAGAACCGTGATGTGTGGAAGTCATCGGGGGAGGCCTATGACCGGCAGTGGACGTCTATCGGCTGATGGATGGATGGATTTTAGGGAAGCTATAGGTATACCTCAATGGTCGCCAGCGTAGGCTGTTTGTGTATTTTTGTTTACTGAAGTAAGTACTGTTACTATAGAATAAATTAATAGTTAATACTTGCTTCTCTACTTATACCTGCTTATATTTGTTTTATTATATTATTTAAGTACAGTTTAAAAGGTTTCTCAAAGGGCTTTTGACGTCACAGCCTCCTTCGGTATTATATTACACAGATACATAGGAACATTTAAAAGGTTAACTAGGATTAATCTTGTTTGAACATGCTATACCTACCGGCTGCATTAAAAATTATGCTTTATAATATTATCAAGCAGAGCCGACGTAGAAATCCATTAACTAGGCCACTTATCTACCGTCCGAGTGCGAATGAAGGGATCCTATTAGCAGATTAAGTCATTCCCAGGCCCCTCTTTTCCATTAGCTACACTGGGAAAGTTTCCAGGGCCGCAATCAATGGAGCCCCCATGCGATCCAAAAAAAAATTCGATTTATTCAACAGTTATAATGTAATCTATTAACAGTAATAATTTACATTAAGTTATTAGGTAATTGAATAAATCTTACTGGTTGTTAACAAATTAGTAATCCAAAGTCATAGGGGCAGTAGAGGGCCCCATTATCCTATCTGCCAAACGCCTCCAATAGCCTCTGGACGGTCCGGGCAATTCCTTAGCTTATTATGTTAGATACTGAGCTAATTCGGTCCAGACAAAACTTAACGTGAAAGCCTATCAACATAAATCTCCTAACCAACGTGTAACTCGGCAACTATTACAAAAACAAGTAATAAGTGTAGGATCTCGCGCGATATCTATTTCCTTCGGCGTCGGGCCGGTTTCACGGCGCTACGGATTCAAACGTGTTTGGAAAGTTGCCTGCATAGGCCGACTGGTCACGATACTTGCCTGGAATTATCACTAGGTACTGACACCTACCACTACGTACCTGTATTATGTAGACTTGGGTACTCACTCAATCCACCAGACACTCCCACCACTATTATGATTAGAGCAAAGGCTAGTCGCGTGATGCGTGGCAACAAATACGATCTTCGACTTATTAGCCTATGGAAAAGGAGACAGGAGATTGCGGACAGTTATCATGGTTGAAGACCCTAACTTCAATGGTATTAAAAGACGAAACCATAACTGCTCCAAGGCTACGGATACGTGGACCCTACGTACTTGCAACTTCGGACGTGAAGCGCGGAGAACGCCAGGCCTAGCTTGGTTCAGGCAAAACAAGCTAACTTTTTAGTCAGGATAGTAAGCGAGTATGTCTTGCCATCGTTGCTTGAAACACAAGCAGTGGTAGTTTCCTTGAACTAGGTTGTTTTTGGGGTCGAGTCACCTTCGTCCGTAGGAGAATTAAATACCCTCGAGATACCCTACACGTGACCCTGGGTGGTGCCAACTAGGTGACAATTCACTGGTGGTAGGCTTCGGCCGTGGCTAGTCACCACCCACTGAACAAAGCCATGTCGCCAAGCGGCCTAGCCGTGTTCCGGCATGATGTTCGGTGTTGCCATTCATGGATGGCGGGTCAGATCAGCTGCGCTGCATGTGCCAAGTGAATGTAGCGTCTCGATCTACTGCCGCCTTCCTACCTAGGCAAGTATGCTCCATCGTAGATCTCATCATCACTTACCATCAGGTGAGATCGAGATCAAATACTTGCCTATAATGAAATAAAAAAAACAAAAAAAAGTAATTATAGTACTGGGTCCACCAAGACTTTGACACGGTACCAATAATACGAGCGTTTTACTAAGTTCCCGACCATTCAGTTAGCTACTTGGTGTTGCTTAGATTTTTAATGCATTCTTAAATTTCTTGTGTGAGCGTGTTTGTTAGAGTGTGAATGACATTTTGTTATAGTGTAATTGACATAGCTATGTCATGATTAACATTAGACCCGACCGGTGCATTGTCCTTATATGCAAACGAGGTACAGATGATTAGTGACATTCTTTATGCGGTATTAAGTGGGTGGGGTACTAGCCTAGACTGGGTTCGATTAATACTGAAAAAGAAAATGTCTTTAGCATTGTCACCCGGCTTACGTAAGTCATTAAAAAAAACTATAAAATGTGTAAACATTTTAAGTTTATACAAAAAATTACGTGTTAGATTCGTGACGACATTTCGATACTAACTAATTAAGTTATTGTAATATTACTAGCTTGTTGTTGATAGTTTAACAATTAAAAAAAAAACAATGTTTCTAACGGAATCAAATCATGTTACCAAAATACTACATATATCATAGCATTATACTATTTAAGTGGACATGTACAAAACAAGTTATAAACAATTTAAATAAAGTACAAGCCGTCCAATATTATTATGTATTAAGTACGTATATCTTATTGCAAGTACTTACCGCATTGGATCGGCCACTTTCATCTCAAACGCTAATTGTATAATCCGTATCACGATTACGACGCTTGAATATGAATAATATAATAAAAAGTCCGGCGCGCAGTGAATACTTAATTGTG
This sequence comes from Pheosia tremula, assembly GCA_905333125.1. Taxonomy (NCBI): domain Eukaryota; kingdom Metazoa; phylum Arthropoda; class Insecta; order Lepidoptera; family Notodontidae; genus Pheosia; species Pheosia tremula. The sequence goes on along the minus strand of HG995404.1, from coordinate 1,846,577 downwards.
CTTACGCAACTATGTAATGCAAGTTTAGTTAAATATACGTTACGAGAAACGAGTGCGTTGTCGAATGAACGTAGAGTGTTGATAGACGGCGCAGACTCACGTATTTGTCGACTTTTAGTTGCATACTGCAAAGAGACGCCATACCCATAGGAACTATATCACATTTACAATGTAATTAAAAAAACAAAACATGAAAAGTACATTTGAACGGAATGTAGTATTTTTAATTTAAAGTTGTCGGACAAACTTTAGAACTAACTAAGTAGTACTTATAATGTGTAAGCGTACATTAATAGTCTTCGTCTGGACGGAAGTGCTTTCCCCAAAAAAAAGTATTTTAAGCCAGTAAATCAGACTAAACCAAAATTATAAGTTTTAGCTAGAAAATATTTCCCAAATTAATTTAAACAGCTAATCTTAAACATTATTTTTACCAAACTATGACGATATGATATATTCAAAGTCTTTAGTGCGCGTGAGTTCTAAGTAGAAAAGTAAAAGCCTTAAGCGGTCAAGTTGTAGTACCGTGGGAATCGCTCGGATAGCATGTAGTTAAAATGTTAAGCTCATGTGTGGAGTCGATCATATCAAACATAGTCTATCTGCGAACCATCTACATGGTGTAGAAAAGTTTGATCTTTGATTATTTTTATTCATGTCCGCTCCAAATAGTAGAATAACTATCAAAAGATGAAAAAAACTAATTCAGCAAATAATTTTCTCATACATTAGATTCTGAGGCGGTACCAAGTTCGCCGGGACAGCTAGTACATTTATAGATTTTTAGATCGATTTATTTAGACTGAAACGGATAGTTATCTAACAAAAAAAATTGCTATAATTGTTATGCATACTTTAAGCTGACGTAACAAACTAATGTCGTATTGCTAAGCTTGCCTCATAAACTAAGGCTTAGCTGTTTAGAATGCAAATTTAACAAACAATTTAGAATGCACCTCTGGTACGGTTGAAATACATTCGATAGATTTATTAGACACTTTGTTGTAATCCTGTTTCAAGCATGAAGTCAAGTAGTACTTTCTAAAGCTGCTGTGGCATATAAATAGGCACATCACATATTTACGTAAGAAAGAAATGTCCCTAAATTCTTTTGCCAACATAAAAAAAAAAATATTATTAAAGTTAGTTGTCAGATTGGAATATTCACGCCGGTTTGATCAATTATAAATAAGTAGGTCATGAATTAGATGTTTTTTTATGTTTACCAAGAAATAATACTATTCCATTTTCATGGCTCTAGCTCAACATTGTGATTTGAATAATAATATATTTTTTTAAATATATATTTTTTTTTAACAAATACTATGTATAAATAATTTACTAAGGCTTATAAGGAGGATATTACATGGTCTGTGGATGAGCCAGTCGATAATACACATTTATAGAAATAAATTTAATTTACGCCATAACTGTTTGTCTGACAAACCTAAAGAAAAACTTCAATACTTAGTTTGTATTCATATTTTAGGGAAAGTAAGGAAGTATTATTTCATAACCTAAATTAAAAAAAAACAGAAGATCACAAGATGTCACAACATTTAAATCACTTTACCTTATATGTAAAGCATTATGGAATACACATCAAGTGGAAGGTTAAACGTCAAAATTGCGTGATGTTACGTCACGCTCTGTAATTAGTGTTTGCAATCACGTAATTATTATTTTTTTATATTATCAATACAAATTAAATGCGATATCAATTTTCACTGAAAAAAACAATAAGGTGTATTTGTTTGAGTTTAGTGTCTACAACCCAATTGTTTGGAAACCACATCAATATTTTTATTAAAAATCATAATAAACTATAATCGCAGCAAATAATATTTCCTCTTGAAACGAAAAACCCATATAAGTATTGGTAAGTGGTATAACAGCGATCGATGCTCAAGCGCTGACAGAAGCTCTTACCCAATCAAATCTCAATTGTCATATAAAACAATAGAATATTTTCGATGATCAACTGATCGTCTGAACAACACGACTTCATAACCATAACAACTGTTTTGTTCATATTAGTCATGTTAATGACTCGCGCCGCAAAGTGTCTGGATCTATGGTTCATTTCCCCACAGTTGCGCATGATTCCATTTCCATAATTTATTAGTAGAAAAGTTCTAGAATGGCGACCAAAAGCCTGAACGCGTAGTGTAGGAGAGCCCCCTAAAAGTAAGACAGATCATATATCACGCATCCCAGATTTTCTTATCGGCATTTTTATTTCGAAAAAAAATGTCTCCTGAGTGTTGCTATGCGAGGCGTACACACGCTACACTTTGACATCTTAAAATCTCAATTACTGACGCTAGAAAAATGAGCGATCAATCCCAGGCTGCTTTATAATCCAAATAATCCGAGATTCTGTAATCACCCTTTTCACGTTTAGTTTTGACGACTGTTTTAAACTTACTAATGCGTAAATCTCGGTTTTCTTCGGGAAGTTTATTGAAGAAGCGAAGCTCCATATTATAATTATTTATTCTGAATACCTCAAGTTCAAGTTCAAAGGCGACGGTTGCTATCTGAATATACATATCTGTATTGTATATTGACAACAAACAATGAAGGTCTCTGTATGTGTTCAGACACGGTATATAACGTGTATATATAGGATTGTGTATGTAGGGTAGCATTTGTAATAAGGTTATGGGTTTGCAAATGTTTCTGAATCAATAAACTTTAGTTTTTTTTTGGACACATCATAATGTCTAATGGCATTACCTTGCGAGTGCGTCATAAAAAATCTGAGCAACACAACATGCGGATCTGACGTGACGTATGTTCATTCGACCTGCGCAGTGACAGTAATTACCTATGATTTGCTCTGCAACTATGCTATCTGATGCAACGGTGCGGTTAAAGAACAAGCGTTGCGTGTGTTGTGGGTTGGCCATTAATAGCTGCGTACTGACAGACCGCGCTGCTCGCAAGACTGACTCGGGCTGGGGTTGCCAATCCTACAAAATAATATAGTATCCTATGATAATAAGAACCAAACGACTTAATTTAAAAAAAAAATAGTAAGTGAAACTACTCTATATATTTTAGTAATTGGATATGCAGAATTCAAATAAGACTTTACTTTATTTAAATTAAAGAATAACCAAAATTATTTTGTTTTGAAATGTATGATCGTAAAACGGAATGTAGCAGAAAATATCATTTAAATAATAATATTGAATTGATACGTACTACCTTTATTTAACCATCTTACTATGTTTTAGCGGTCTATCTTAGTAAGTTATTTGATATAAAACAATTCGGTAGCCCTAGCTCGGGCACATGAGAATAGATCTTACGTATAGGCTAACTTTACCATTCGAGTTTCTAAATAGGTGCAAGATTGCCACAACATTGCCATATAAGTACCTACCTAATAATACAATGTTGAAATAACTTGATTATTTTCAGGCAAGATAAACCTGGGGTCTAGTAAACTAGTTATTTTAGTATAGATAGTGCGAGATCTAGTGGCGAAATTACACATTGTCTCTACAACAATGCTGGTTGCGTTATGCGCGGGCGCCGGGCAATGTTATGCAATAAAGTCTTAACATTTATTGATCTATCAATTGAAATTGAGACCAGTTTAAATAAGATAAGGTTGGTTTTCAATTGCATTTTGGAGTGTGGTTGAAAGGAATGCGGTGTATGAAATTAATTAATCCCACAATCAAAATTGAATCTTTAATAGCGTGGATTATGGTAGCGGTTTCAAAGTGTGGTCAATATATTTGTGTAGGTTATACTGTATGAGAATTGAAGGGTCCACCATTCAAAATAAGACCTAATGCCGCCACAAAAGGTTAGTTTTTAAATGGCTATGGCGTGTAGTGGATGGTTTCAGTATCCCTGCTACTTTGATTTCTGGTAGTGGATGTTAAAATGGGTACCTAGTTAATAAGAGGTGACATCGAGGTATGCCTAGGCGTGAATAACTTATATATTAATGTATGGTTGCTCTTTTTAAAAAGATCCGTAACATTTTTGAGCAGTACACTGTTATGGGTATGTGAGAACATTGTAGGACAGCTAGGCAGACTTTAGCAGCTGGTCAAAAGAAAATACGCGTGAAATTCTGTCCACACTTTCTACCGGTTACAGTTACGGTAACGTGTCAAACTTAGAACACCTCTTTTCCTATTGCGATGGGTGGGGGATAAAAGTAGTAGTAGTTTACTGTTGGTAGGCTTCGGCCGTGGCTAGTCACCACCCACTGAACAAAGCTATGTCGCCAAGCGGCCTAGCCGTGTTCCGGCATGATGTTCGGTGTTGCCATTGATGGATGGCGGGTCAGATCAGTTGCGCTGCATGTTCCTAGTGAATGTAGCGTTTCGATCTACTGCCGCCTTCCTACCTAGGCAAGTATGCTCCATCGTAGATCTCATCGTCACTTACCATCAGGTGAGATCGAGATCAAATACTTGCCTATAATGTAATTAAAACAAAAGGAAAATGATTTCATCATCGTTGTGTCTACGACCTTACGTCCTCACCCTAGTTTCAGCATAATTGTATCTATGTAGCGCGGTCAAATCTAGCGGTTACGTAAATAATCGGTTAAGTGCTTGCTCGCATCCATCTTGAGATGACACATTGATGAAGCGCGTTATGGAAGAAACATTCTTAGAGATACGTTCCTATTACATAGTATCTCCTCCTTTTTTTCGCAATCGGCTGCAAAATAGAGCCACTTTTGCCAGTGTCGAGTAAGTAATTGAGTTTAGTTTTTTCCTTCGCAAACTATTTCATACAGGAACTGCTAAAGGAAAAAAAGTCTATAAGATTTATATATTTAGCTGCAAGAACAAAGTATTGCGGAAAATGCTTATTACCTTAATTTAGTCAGAAGTGTCAGTAGTTCATATTCAGTTTATTACCTGTAACAAAATAATAAGAATTAAGATAAAATTAATTTGGGTTCAATATTCTAAATTCATTAGTAAACTCCTCCGGACAAATGTGACATTTAATTAAAAGCTAGCACGGCTAGCATCCTTGTCTATTCTTATTTATACTTCAATACTGATAATAAAAATAAAGAGGTAAAGTCTGTGTGGATTAAGAGGGTAATCTCCGAAAATACTGATGCGATTCTGAAAATTCTTTCACTGATTTAAAGCTATTTATTATCTCGGTGTGCTACCTATATGTTGTTTTGTAGAGGCACCCCGGGTGGAGCTGTAGGTAGAAGCTAGTATATAATACATGCAGGCAAGTTCTTGCAGCAGTTTTGACTGTAAGTCAATGTCAATTGATTTCTTATATTTACGCGAATACTACACATTGAAATAAAACTTATTTTACAGTTTTGATCGCGTTTATTTTATGGTTTTACGTTCCCGACGTTTCGGCTGCTTTACAGCAACCATGATCAAGGGAGGGCTGAACGGAACGTAAAAACATAAAATAAACGCGATTAAATCTTTTAAATAAGTTATATTTAAAAGTCAATTCTTTTTTTTTGTCCGTATGGGAGAACTTATAAATTTGTTATTTTTTTCATAACTCTCCAACCTAGAGTCTGACTGAAGCTAAAACGAAGTCATTTTTAAAGGAAACCGATCATTGATATACTTACATTTTATATGCAATGCTCATGCCAGTTATTACGACAGGCCAGTAACTACACGAAATATGGCACTTTTACTACACTCGTTAATATTACGTAATCTTGTGGCCTCATCAGTCATTCGCATTGTTTCTAGTTTGTTTTATTGTATTGTAACTGCTCTCTTTGTTTTCCCATCTGCCATCCATGAATTTCTAAGATTGTTTTGGTTTATGTGTATTATTTGTTTACGTTCATTGATTTGTTAATTCATTTGAAAAAAAAATGCGAAAGCGGGGAAGCTTTTTCTTTTTCTGTTGTTCGAAATTTGAATTGAAGCGGCCTGTTATTATTCGAACGCAGATTTTTTTGTAATATAATTGAGTTTTAAAAAGGTAATTATTATTTTAATCGAATAACTCAATCGTCAAGAAAATTAATTATCTAATCAAATATTGATTTCTTTCAATAACTAATCAAAGATTTAAAAAAAGTTGTGTTATTGCATAGCATGATGAGTAATGGCGATCCATGTAATTATTACATATTGACATCGTTTTTTGACGTACAATCTGCGTATAAATTAGTTTTTTTTAGAAACGGGTAACTTTAAAACATAAATTCAAATTAAGAAGTCGTTGATGTAGTCAAGTTCTAATCATTGTATTAATGTGATGAAATATGAAATTAAAGATGGAATATGAATTAAAATAATAAGTTTTCAATTATACAGCGTAGGCTAGGGAAAAACCTAGTAAGAAAATCACAGTTTATATAGGTATGTATATATATTGTGATTCCCACAGTTATTTAACTTTGAAGCGATAAAGCAGAAATACGATCGCAAAATTTTGTGAATACCGTGAAATTATTGATAAGTTCATTTGATTGGATTGGTAAAATTACCCAAACATAAAAAATGGGGGAATATTATTTTGCTGCTGTCCGTACACGCGAGGCAGACAATGTATGGAGCATTACACTTTGACCGCGATTATTAATCGCGCTCATTTCCCGTCACGGTCGGTGTCACCGCCACCATTGTGACCCCTGAACATTTTTATTATTGTAGGTATGTTAATTTTGTACGTTTTTTTATTTTTTATTATTACATTATAGGCAAGTATTTGATCTCGATCTCACCTGATGGTAAGTGATGATGAGATCTACGATGGAGCATACTTGCCTAGGTAGGAAGGCGGCAGTAGATCGAGACGCTACATTCACTAGGCACATGCAGCGCAGCTGATCTGACCCGCCATCCATGAACGGCAACACCGAACATCATGCCGGTACACGGCTAGGCCGCTTGGCGACATGGCTTTGTTCAGTGGGTGGTGACTAACCACGGCCGAAGCCTACCACCAGTACTATATGTACGTGATTTTATTAAGAGTTCAGATTATCATGCGGCGGGGCGTAGCTTTAAGTTTTGCTATAGCACTTGTTTGCACGTCAGTACGTGTTTATAGAGTACTTTTTAACCGCCTTCAAAAAGGAGGAGGTTCTCAATTCGGTTGTATTTTATTATACCTACTCACCACGAGATTTAATTTGACCTCCATGTCTCAATCTTTTCACTTTCCCTTACATTTAACCAAAATACGCATGCTCGCACAGTAATGCGGAGTCAAATGTCAAGATGATTTGCTGACACGAAGTGAAACAGTCTAATGATTATTCGTACCACGTAACTTACGCATTTAGCGTAAAAGTTGCAATATATCATCGTTACACGTTTGGGCCGCGACTGAGGGGTCGCCTTGACGCGCGAGAATACGAAATACACTTGACGTAAGATAAGTAGCTTTATTAGCTTCTAGGAACTGCAATAGTAGCCAAAAAAAAACAATAAAGTGCAATTTAGCTTGCACAGCACTGCGTGTTTAAAATTATATTCTTATCTCTTTCTATCGCGTTACTCTCTTTTCTGACGCGCGGCAATCGACTGAATGGCCCGCCAAGGTGGGCCCGCCAACGACCCTTAACTTCGAATTTCAAGTGAGGAGTGCGTCAGGCCCGGTAACATACATGCCTATGCGTTTAGAACAAAAATGTTTATATTATTCTTGCAAAGAAAATTAAAAAGTTGCATAGAGAGACGCATTCGACAAATCGCAAAACCTGTCGTCTGCTTCGGTCCTAAGAAAGCGGTCGTTTCCGACGTCCTTGCTTTCTCTGTTTAGACCCGACGCGGTAGGCTTTCTATATACGTGATAATTGATAACACGATGAAACATAGTAGCTATTAAAAGGAGTAGCAGAGCAGCTGTTCTTGACAGTCAGGGCTCGAAAAAATCGAACAAATATTAGTCTGATAAATTGGGTCATTTACCAACAACAAGTACTTATGTTTTTGTGTGTAACTGAATAACTTTCGTTCTAATTTTACAGACTTTATCGCGTATATATTACGTTTTTACGTTCCCAATGTTTCGGCTGCTTTATAGCCACACATTATAGCACACTTTATAGCAGCACAAATGGTTACCGGAGTTATCTGTAAAGTAAGTTTTATTTCAAGGTAGTATTGACGTAAATACAAGAAATCAATATGATATTCTTTGAATGAACATAAACGAAAGTATGAATTCGGGCTTAACCACATCTCTATTCTATTCCGTATTTACTGTTCTTTTGCTGAAAAATAAACAGAAACTATTCATCTAGAGATGAGATATCTACATTAGTCGTAACGCATTTATTTGACTATTCAAATAATTATTGCAGTACTAAGTTTAGTGTAGAAACCAGACGCTTACAATGATTGGGATGCATAGGGTACCTACGCTGTTCTTTTTTCAAATTCCATATCATATAATTTCAAAATTCGAATACAAATGAAATATCTTTAATTTGTATTCGAATTTTGAAAAAAATATAAACTTTGTTTTGAGTAAACTCGAGCGGAGTCGCGGGGTATAAACGCTTGTGGTCAAATTTTCATGCAATAAATAAATAATTACACGACTTGTTTGCTTTGACTGTACTATACGCGCAGTGGGATAGGGACGCGATACCATGTTTATTTATTTACATGCTTCTGCCGCCGCTCTACTCGGGTCTCGGATGTTTGCTTGTCTAAATATAACTTATGTACGCTTATGTAACATGCACCTATTTGCTTAAAATGAATGAGTTTGTTATTTATGGAGAAGATATAGAGAATGTACAGTCAGACAATAGTTACGTATTATTCTTTTTACATTACCACAAAAATGATCTTTTTTATGGTAATGTGTTAGCTATGTATGGAATAAAAAGGCAAAAACAATCTTCTGTTATAACTTTAATTATCTTTATGATATTTCTTGATATACCGAGTGTTATAGCCAGCGATATATGTTTTCAAAAATATTTTTAATTGCCAAATCACGAAACCGATATCGATAGTTATTTTTATTTTAAAAATAACTATCGATAGTTGAACCGAGAACGTGACCATTATAATAACTGTGTTTTTATCTTTTAAAACTAAATTTTAAAATAAGAGGGGGGTATACCCACAAAAAATAAGCGAGTAAAGACAATAACACTTCACAGAATTTTTGTTTCTATTATCATGTTATTAAAGCGTAAAAAGGAGTGTGCTATATTATTATAAATGCGAGTACTTTACTGTACTCTCTCTCTAAATGGCACTAATCAAATCGTGACACTTTCTATCACTTGCCAGGCCTTTGTGGTGTAGAAAACGACATTAGCAGTAATAGGGTGACATAAATTTAATCTGTATTGTGGGACGTATGTTGTTGAGACCGTTTTAGCACGTGGGAATCCTTGTTACTGTAGTGAGACATTTTGATTAGCATAAGGTCGTTTTTGGCGTGTCCACCAAATATATATAAGACGAGTGACACGGTCGTATAGGCTTTCCAACTGTGTGCCCTTGATTATGGAATATTGATACCGATGTTCTATTTACCGGCGTTTTTTAGTACATATATATGCATGGTGTTTTGACATCTTCATAATATCTATATATAATATAAAACAATGGTTAGTTACACCATTTAGAACTCAAGAACGGGTGAGCCGATTTTTATGATCTTTGATTTTTTATATTTGTCCCGAATAATACATAAAAAAAATCACAGAAAAATAATGTTAAAGATAATTCATTTAATCATACATTTGATTCTGAAGCGGTACGAAGTTCGCCGGGTCGGCTAAGTTATTCTTAAACAACTTTATTTTTAAAACTCTGACAATAGAAATATATATAATGTACTTGAGAATTGTATTAAAGAACTTAACACTTAAAAGTATCTAGGTGTCAAGTGTCCATACAAGATACAATCAAAGTTCTTAAATCTAAATTGGGTTCCGCTTTACTTGCTAGGACATAGAACCGTCAGCACTTAGAAAGGTAGCTGGATATGAATGCTTATTGTGATATAGAGTCAAGGTTTTAAATCTATACATCTATAAAACAACATCAAGGTCGAGTCTTAAATTAAATAGGTAATTAAAAAAGATTTGGCTTAAGGTTATTTTAAATAGTGACAATATTTTTTTTTAAGTTTTGTTGCACGTCCCTATTTCAATAATGTTCAGATACATGTTAAAGCTTTGTAGTAACTTGTTTATCCCGGTAAATTATACGTATTATGGTTCTCCTGGGATTACGATGTGGAACTAGGCCGTGCGTACTTTTGGAAATGTTTGAATCGTCCGAATACGTACGATTACACACGACATTTCCCGACCCTCAAAATAGGTACTACAAAAAATACAACCGAATTGAGAACCTCCTGCTTTTTTTTGAAGTCGGTTAAAAAGCTCGTAGACTGGGTACGAGTGAATTCCTTGGACGACTCATTTTGTACGATGTATCTAAAGTGCGCTCAGCCCGAGATGTGGAGTGCCCATAGATAATAAAGATATCCCCTCGAATAAATATACTATTAATCTGTCAAATATGTTTGACATTTAATATTATAATTTCGGAAGCAAAGTATAATGAAAATTGTTAAAGGTCAACACAATACATATTCATAAACGCCGTCATAATAAATCATCTTGCCGATGATTTCAAAGTAATAGAACTCTATTGCTTTTCTATGATGATTACATCTCATATATGTCGAATGTGTCGTAATGTTTAATGTTTAAAATTGACTGTGTTTATAAAAATATATTGTTTATTCCTGCAGTTAGAATGTAAAGCTGTCGCCATTTTATAGAAACAAATTCCATATTGTTAATCAAATTTTATTATTATTATTTAAAGATAAAATTTGAATAAAAATTATATCATAATAGATGTCGTTACCTATAATAAATATTATAAAATATCAAATGTACGTGTTGGCAACGCATGATCTTTTTTGTATCTCTTTTATATGTCATTTTGTTTGAATAAAGATTGTTGTCAAAGGTGTCATTGACCGACTTTTGAGACGATCGGTCGCATTTTATTTCCCGATTTTCATCCCAAATTCTTGGACACATCCCGGCGGCAACAGTACGGAAGTTTTTGTTGTGTTACATATGCGAAATAACACACACATAACACAACAAAAACTTCCGCCTGTAAATACCATTCATACAATTTTACATCCACAATATACAAGGTGATTCAGAAAGGGTATACTAATTCTTGAACCTGCGCTTCTTTAGCGCATCTGTATTCATTATGTAATGTCAGAATTTCAATACATCAAATAAAAAAAAATCGTGCCTAAAAACTTGCAGTCGTAATTTTACTGCAAAATGTATTTTGTAAAATCGATCCATCGAAATTCTAACAGCACAGAGATTGATGATGAAGAATGATTACTAATGACGACCTAGGTGCGCTGGAAAAGAAATGGCCAGATATAGCCAATAACAAAGAAACATGGAGGGACTTCGTAGAAGTGGATGTCTTTTGGCTGACGGATGGATTGATGGATGGATGGATGCATAGCAATAGATACGTACGTTAATTACTGTAGTACGTGTAAGTACTTGCATCAACAGGTACAATAACAATCAAGATCATCACTTCATTTTACTTGAAGCTCCAATGTCATAGACAAAGAAAACTCCATAAATCTCAGCTCCCAAGTAGCAGTGCAACAATGGCATGCCTTGGTGTTTTTATGGCATGTGTGTTAGCCCGCTTCGCACGACATTGCGAGATTCTCGCTAATTGATAAATAGCTCTTGTTTCCTAATAAAAATGACAATATTTTAACTATCGATTGATTTTCTTTTTAGTATTTTTTTTATGAGTTGTTGAAAGTATAATTTGGATACTCTACAATGCAATGCCCATCTGTCAAAGTCTCAGAAAAAAATATATATCACACACCAACTTACACACTACAGAAAAAAAAATTTCCCTGCGCGGGTAAAGAGGTGCAGAGTACAATCGCCTTTGTATCACAATAAAATGTTTTGTGGAAGCATGTGTTGTGTATATGGTCGAAACGCACGCCCGCACTATATATCACTCGATCGAAAACACACACACACACACACAGACAGATATTGAATCCATAATTCACTACGCTTACTGGCAAGCTTATTCTCCGTCAGAAGAGTCAATTTTAGCATAAAAAGCTGTGACAAAGAAAGTAAACTGACGAACAAAGAGATCCGCACGTCATTAACATCAAAAAAGCAATTTTGACGTGACCGAAATATAAATAAAAGTAACGTCAAAAAACTAAATTAGTAATACATGATGGATTAGTTTTTAACATTTGAAATTTCCAACCAATAGCACAGATTAAAGCCAATAGACGAAACATAGGCAAAATAACGCCAAAATTTGTCACCTCTGAATAATTATAAATATCTCTTCGAACGATTTTAATCTAATGCATTGCAGTTTCACAAAGCCATGTCGCCAAGCGGCCGTGTTCCGGCAGGATGTTCGGTGTTGCCATTCATGGATGGCGGGTCAGATCGGCTGCGCTGCATGTGCCTAGTGAATGTAGCGTCTCGATCTACTGCCGCCTTCCTACTTAGGCAAGTATGCTCCATCGTAGATCTCATCATCACTTACCATCAGGTGAGATCGAGATCAAATACTTGCCTATAATGTAAAAAAAAAAAAGTTTCACAAATGCCACTTCAAATGTGCTCTATGAATAAGTTGTAATGGATGACTATGTAAAAACTTGTTTATAACTATACGTTTCATTTACGGAGCGCTAATCTAATGTAAATTAGTTTTCATTGTCCATTGGGTAATATTATTTAGCACTTGGTATTTTCAGGTAATTTTACGACTTTCATCCTTTTACGGTAACATGCCAAAATAATATTATTCAAGTTTACAAAATTGAAATCATTTCATAAGGTTAAACCTCACAAGCATTGTATTTTATATTTAAATATCAGTTATAAACCGTAAATGGTAGACGTTTTGAAACCGAACACGGCTTGTGAAATCAGCAACTCCGAAGCAGATACACTTACCATGTAAATCCCGCGAAATTAACGTTAGTCTTATTGTTATGTTAATACGGCATTTATTTGCATACTTATTTTAGAAACGAAGGAGATGAATTTTATTTAGAAAAAGCCTGTACTTTCGTTAATAGACATCTTGGATGGGTTCCCGACTACAGACGACAGTCGCTCCATGTTAATAAATGTCTCATAGAAGTAGCCCCGAAGCCGAGCCTTATAAAATGTATAGAGAAGCATACATAATTTTTAACTGACTTCAAAAAAACGAGGAGGTTCTCAATGCAATTGTATATTTTTTTTCTTTATTTCTTTACATTATCAGACTCACTCATGTCTCAAACTATAAAACAATACAAAAAGTAATAAAGAAGATAATAATAAAGATGAGAAACCACAAATATCACAAAATTTTCAACTCGTTAGTACCTAATAAGTAATTCTATAAGGACCTCAAAGAATTATTGCTGAACTTTTTGCAAACCATTAAACCAAGCCAGTCGCATCACCATGGGAAAAGAGAGCCGCGTAATATCCGATCATCATTAAACCTGACTATCGATACAATGAGGTTAATCAAAGTGAAAACCATACCGGCATGGGGTGGAGCAGGTGACAATGTCTATTCACCACACTTTCCCTGTGGATTCGCTTTCGATCGAGGTGAAATGCCATGGTTAGTAGGTTTGAAAGCAGTTCCCATGGATTTACGATAAGTACTGAACTGTACAGCAACAGGGTTCAATGTCAGATTAGATTATAAAGGGATAGATAGAAAAAGCATTCATTTTCAGAAGTCAATTTACTTATAGATTTTTTTTCAAACCCAGTAATTCATTTACAGCTTAGCGTAGGTACTCGTATGTCAGGGAGGTAATTTACATTTGCATAAACATGTATACCGATCATTAAAACATTATAAATAAAATACAAAACCGGTAGGTATTATTTCAAAAATATTGTAATAAGTATAACAGATAATGCCTTAACGTAAACGATCAATCAAGCGTGTCATTAATTGATGGATCGATTCAACCGATTCTCTCGATTTATTCAAAGTAGTTCGTTGCATAACGATTTTTCTTTTTACTTTTTTATTAGTTACGCTCTAGTTGGCAGTTGTGTGATGTACATCTTTGAGTGTTAATTTCTGTTGTATTGACACAGTGCTAAGTCGATTTGTAAATAGAAATAGATTTACTAATAACATTGTTTGTTCTATTTTAATATTTTGTTTGCCTGAATAATTCATTGAAATAAATAATAATAATGTTTACACAGTTAAATTGAACAAAATATACGTATGAAAACCAACTTTGTATCAAAAAGACCTTTTACGCGTGGAATGGTGGCAAGTATGCCGGCTGCATCTCCTCGCTGTATGCTGATTTTTGAGCGAGGAAAGAGCCCCTCCTGTCACCGGTGGAGGCAATCAACCTACGTGATAATTTGTTGATGAAGTCTTTGGCGCTATGAATCCATGGGCCTTACGTCTCTACGGAAAATGGCTCTAATACGTAGTTATTAGGTACGTAAGTTAGGTAGCTACGTAGGAAGTAACATAAAATAAACGCAATAAAATCCGAAAAATGTGATATTTCAATGTGTAGTATTCGCGTAAATATAATAAATCAATTACTTGCGCCGCTTGCGCCGAGATCTGCCCTCTCAGCGGCGGCTCCCGGTGCAGACACTGGTATTACTATGGTATGGTCTGATCTGATCATATAGACTTATGTGAATTGGCTAGATTTCATACCAACTGTCTAAATTGTATTAAGTACTTACATATTCGTCATTATTTGAAATACCCACAAAAAATTTACTGCTGACGAAACTTTAGAAAAATGTAGTAGTAAGTAAATATATAAGAAAATAATTCTGCAATCCGTTACAAAATAGTTCATTAACATCTGTTAAGACAGTCGTGTAAGAAGATGCACTCAGAATAAACATATCATTTTCAACCGTTAAGATATGTTTTCAACTTATTATAAAATGGTTATTTTTGACAAGCGACACTGAAAATGACTTCATAGTCTCATTACCACAAAGTACGAGATAATTTTCTAAACAATAGCGCTCGTTTGATATGGTTAAATGTTACGAACGCGTGTTGTGTTGGCCACTTAAAATGCTATAAAGTTGAAAGTTATTCGTTCTTGTCTTGCCGTTGGCGAAAATAGTGGAGAGTCCAAAATTCAACTACTTTGCTTATTTTTTCTGTTATTTTTATATTGTGTTAGAGTGATGCTTTACCGACTCAAAACTAATTAACTGCACTAAACTAAACGCATTATTATTAGGACAGACAATTTTTTTATATGTATCAACAGTCATAGTAGTAATCATAGTTTCTGGACAGCGGAGGGCGTTTTTTTAACAACGTAATATTTATTTATCACATTTAATAGACTGAGATTAGAATGCAAATGGAGTTCCAAAAATATTATTTAAATAGTGCCGTTTCGCAATCTCAACAATAATGTTTTCGCGCAGAAAATTAATGTATTCATACTTTCGCTATAATGACTTCATTTGTTTTGATATTTGGAGGTCATTAATTTCGAAGCAATACTTATAACTACTGGGCCAACTTTGAACGAAGGTTTTACTATTCGACAACCTATTATTAAACATACATAATAATAAATTTAATAATAATAACTCTCGCCAGACGAACACACCAACTATACGGTCCCACACTAAGCAACGATTGTATTATGGGTACCGTACAATGGACTGGGGGCGAACCCAGTATATATTACTTATATAAATATTAAACATCCATGACTTGGGTACAAACCTTCGTGCTCATCACACAAAGTATGTCCCTTCCAGGATCCAAACCCGGGACCCTCGGCACAGAAAGCTGATAATAGGGTAGTACCATCACGCTTAGAACATAGGAGGTCGAGCAGCAGAGCAATCGACGATGAGCACGCGCAGAAGAAATATCTAATTAAATATTTAAAAAACTCATTTTATTAACATTTAATGAATGCAATTAATTATTCCACATCCTTTTGATATACATTCATAACTTACCATCACACAGAGTGGTACAGAAAGCCTGATTGTATTGCCGCAAACGAATGATGGTCGTAAAACCAAAGCGGACATATTAACTATTATTTATAACCTCGACTGTACCACACTACGATTAATTCTGTACACGTATACCCTAAATACCGGCCGCTGCTTACACCGTACTGTAATGTAAGGACTGTAAGGACTTACAATAAAAGTAGAAGGAATGTGTAGTCATAATATATATTTCCTATGCAGAAGATTGGAAAGTAATTTCGATATTTACTTAGTATTTGTTATAGATTGTAAATATTTTACTAAAATATAAAGTATAATATATTTGTTGCAAATCAGATAAACGTGGCGGCGTTTTTTAAATAATATAAAAAGAAACAAGGAAAAATAATATTATGTCTACCTAGTACCTAATGGTCTGTCTGGTACGGGCGAGAAATACAGAGTACATTGTTTATAGATTTTCCTCTATAATACTCTCTTTAACTATAAGTAAAGATAACAATTGTTTTATGGTACCGTTTTATAGCATACTAGCTGTTGCCCGCGACTTCGTCCGCGTGGTATTTAACAACGTCTCAACCGTTGGCAACAGCCTGCTCGCGTTCTGATCCCGCGGGACGCATTGCAGATTGTTGCTATCAAACTTAAAGCAGGCGCAGCGCTGCAACATTGGTTTTAATTTTTTTTCGAGAGATCCAATTTTTTTTTCTAAAATAAAAGTAGCCTAAGTTACTCTTTGTTACATCAGCTATCTGCCAGTGAAATTCCCGTCAAAATCGGTCCAGCCACTTCAGAGATTACCCGGAACAAACAGACAGACAGACAGACAGACAGACAGACGGACAGACAGACAGACGGACAGACAGACAGACAGACAGACAAAAATTGTAAAAAATGTTGTTTCGGTATAGGTAACGTGTATACATCCAAATGCACTTAGTAAAAAGCGGTTATTTTAATATTACAAACAGACACTCCAATTTTATTTATATGTATAGATGTATAGATTATAAAAAAAAGTGTGACGTCTCTGTAACGCGAGGGTATCGTAGAATCAGTCTTGTTCTTGCTATAATTAGGTCTTGGTGTGACCACTGCCCCAATACGGAATTGTAGATCTCCTTTCATCTCATTGCTGCAGTGTCTCACGACATTAGTGTCGTGTGTCGCCGCGTATACTTAGAAATAAAGCAATTTTTATCCGTCTTAAAAAATAGAGGAGGTTCTCAATTCAATTGTTTTTTTTTTATATTTCTGACTTCAGGACTCCATCATTTATGAACCCATTTGGAAAAATCTTTTCTGTTCTAGTCTATGCTACGCTCTACGGTTGTCTTATCGATGATCGTATCGTGATCGTATGTACAAGCACAAACGTTCCGACTAATCGCGCGCTGGCGTGACCACGCAACAACATTTTCTCACGATGTTTTCCACGAACGAATATAGATTTACGATAGATTAGGTCAGTAGGTATACGCTACTGCAATAGTTGCGTACAACGCGGACTGAATATAAATTAACACCCAATTTAAAGGGTTGGGTTGTGACTGTCGCTAAGCTGTTGGGCTTAGCCGATTTAAAATAGTGTGACAAATTAGATTTGTTTCTCTAGATTTTTAGTTGCTTAGTTTTACAAAGAGATATGTCATCTCGGTTATGCCCGTAAGCAGATATTTTTTCTAGAGATTCAGAATCAGAATCAGAATATTTTTTTAATCATGTAAACCGTTAAGTGCAGTACTTATGAATCGTCAAAATAGTTACAAAACGCTAAGCTACAACTTTACCGGAATGCCGTTTCTATGGAGAAGATTGGGTAAGGAACTCCATGGTTGCTATTTTTAAAAAGATCCGTTACATTTTTGAGAGAGAGATATTTTCTCCAAGGAAAAGCGTTTTGTAAATAGACGTAAACTGTCGAAGATTTGGGGTTCAAAGTGTGCTGGGTACAATGTTAGCCATGTAACTAATATTTATGCAATTAATCAAAACTAATATAAATTCAAATACGACATTAAAATTTGATGACCCCCACATTGTAAGTTTTCATAATTGTTTCAATGAAAACAAACCATTTTCATTACTTATTTTACTATTTCCAATTTGGATTTCTTAATGCGAATCGTGCGATTTACGAGCAAGGCTTATCGTTTCCATCGCTACTATTTCAGACCAACTTGGCACCTGAATATTTTTATATGAACTGCTATTTATTTTTTAGGCGAATACGCTTTTTGCTACCAAATATAAACGTTCACCGACCTCTTTGTTGGGACAAAGACTACTTTCAAGAACGAAACCTATACGTTCTTAGTTCAATAAGATTACGAAATTTAGGACGCATGTATAGGTAGATAGTAAGCAAGTATTGACTAGCACATAGCTCTCAGCTCTCAAATTTCAGTAGATATAAATTAAGTCTGGCAAAGATAAAACTGGTCCTAAAGTAACGTTTAATGTGTAATTCAGCTATAATAATTGATAATATAAATTTTATGTACCTACCTATCTCATACAATGAGTTAATGAGTAATGTTTCATTTAAGTAACACTAAGGTAAGTAAGCGAAGGATCAATAATAATTATATACATATAATAACAGCCTTTTTAATGTCCCACTGTTAGGCACGGGCCTCCCTCAATGCGAGGGAGATTAGGCCATAGTCCACCACGCTGGCCCAGTGCGGGATAGCAGACTTCATACGTCTTTCGAGGGGTTTTCTTTGACATGCAGGTTTCCTCGCAATGTTTTTCTTCACCGTGTAGCAAGTAATTATCATGGTTGACAATGAGATTTGCACATGAAATCCAGTGCGAGCCGGTGTTTGAACCTGCGATCCTCGTTATCGAGGCAAGCGTTCTACCAACTTGGCTATCACTGCTTCATTCTTCAATAATAATTATTACTACGTAATAACCTATGTGCTAATCAAGACAAATTTTACTACTTATAATTTGATAGAATTAGATAAGATTGTCGTTTCGGGGAGAATTGCATATTAATTGGGGTCCCGACACTCGTTTCTCGACTAACATCTTAGAGGAGTTCGGTGTTGCTGGCTTCTTTAATTATCGATTAACTTTTTTGGTTTATAATTGGAAATGTTGACACGGATAGGGTCAGTGGGGGGATTCTTTTCCCCCACTTGTTTTAAATGTTACCACTGTTATTTACTTAAACAAAACTACTTAAATAACCGGTGTATGAAGGCTGTACATACAGTAATATTTCTGAGCCCACGGGACGCATTGCAGGTTATTGCTATCAATCTTAATCAGGTGCAGCGCTCCAACGTTAGTTTTTATTTTTTTCGTGAGATCCTATGTTTAGTAGTTTAGTGAGTAGCCTAAGTTACTCCTTGTTACATCAGCTATCTGCCAGTGAAAGTCCCGTCAAAATCGGTCCAGCCATTGCAGAGATTACCCGGAACAAACAGACAGACAGACAAAAATTAAAAAAAAAATGTTTTGGTATAGGTACCGTGTATACACCCAAATGCACTTAGTAAAAAGCGGTTATTTTAATATTACAAACACTCCAATTTTATTTATATGTATGTATAGAAGATAATATTGTAGCCATAGAAGCGGTCGTCATCGATATTGGCTCTTTTTACTACAAACACTCGAAAGGGTCGACTCAAGAAGCGCCACTCTATCACGATTCGATTACTGAATACATTTAGGTTAGATAGGCACTTAGTTCATGTAACGGATACAGGCAGTGACGTTACTCTACACTGACGCTACGCTCTGTAATTTTCCAGATCAAATAGCAACAACAAATAGATAAGACCTAATTATCTATTAATTATACGATCTGTTACGAGGAGAGTATGATGTTTGGTGTGATAGAGTTCGCTGACGAAATTATAAATAATATAATGATGTACATAGTATAATTGTTTTTATAGTTTTATAGAATTCCTATAATATAGAGTCAAGAGGTCTAGTATAGAGTTATAGTCTAGATAGAGTGTAGAGTCAACATACCATGTTAATATGTATAATATTTATTTGTATGCATATTGCTGGATATCCTTGAATTTTCTGATATCTTTAATATTGTATGCATTCAAATATTATGATATATTTTTCATTTCTTATTGGTGGATGGTCTAATTTTAATAATAATTATTAAATTGAATAGGATCGATACTTTTTAAATATATGTATGAACATCAATGAAAAAAATTGTAACAAGAAGGAAAATTGTGCTCGTGTTTCAGAAACAATCCAAGTTAAGACTCGAAAGCCTTGTAAGTATATTTTGACTCTTTAATATTTTATGACCCCCTTATCTATACATCTATACATATAAATAAAATTGGAGTGTCTGTTTGTAATATTAAAATAACCGCTTTTTACTAAGTGCATTTGGATGTATACACGTTACCTATACCGAAACAACATTTTTTACAATTTTTGTCTGTCTGTCTGTCTGTCTGTCTGTCTGTCCGTCTGTCTGTCTGTCCGTCTGTCTGTCTGTCTGTCTGTCTGTCTGTTTGTTCCGGGTAATCTCTGAAATGGCTGGACCGATTTTGACGGGAATTTCACTGGCAGATAGCTGATGTAACAAGGAGTAACTTAGGCTACTTTTATTTTAGAAAAAAAAATTGGATCTCTCGAAAAAAAATTAAAACCAATGTTGCAGCGCTGCGCCTGCTTAAAGTTTGATAGCAACAATCTGCAATGCGTCCCGCGGGATCAGAACGCGAGCAGGCTGTTGCCAACGGTTGAGACGTTGTTAAATACCACGCGGACGAAGTCGCGGGCAACAGCTAGTCTATACATATAAATAAAATTGAAGTGTCTGTTTGTAATATTAAAATAACCGCTTTTTACTAAATGCATTTGGATGTATACACGGTACCTATACCAAAACAACCTTTTTTAAATTTTTTGTCTGTCTGTCTGTCTGTCTGTCTGTCCGTCTGTCTGTCTGTCTGTCTGTCTGTCTGTCTGTCTGTCTGTCTGTTTGTTCCGGGTAATCTCTGAAATGGCTGGACCGATTTTGACGGGAATTTCACTGGCAGATAGCTGATGTAACAAGGAGTAACTTAGGCTACTTTTATATTAGAAAACAAAATAGGATCTCTCGAAAAAAAATTAAAACCAATGTTGCAGCGCTGCGCCTGATTAAGTTTGATAGCAACAATCTGCAATGCGTCCCGCGGGATCAGAACGTGCGAGCAGGCTGTTGCCAACGGTTGAGTCTTTGTTAAATACCACGCGGACGAAGTCGCGGGCAACAGCTAGTTTATATATAAGGCTTAACAATAATAGTGTAAAATATTTTTAGGGGTCCATTGGTATTAGTTTTATTTCAATATTATTAGTTTGATAACAGTCACGGCTTAATGAACTTATATGTCATACATTTTATGAATGTTCAGCGCATGGGGAGCTGGGTCCAATCGAAAAGAAATAAAAATTACAAAGGCACGGTTTTTTTTTGCGATTTAACCGTAACGATGACGATGAAGAACCTTTCACACCTCAAGAACTATGCGTCAGATTGGTTTACTAACAGTTTTCCAGCAAAATTTCATAATGACGGCTGAGATTTTAATTAATTCGTAACAAAAAAAATGTAAGATCATTTGAATCTCATAGTTTTTGCGGCAAAATCACAGTTGAACGGTTCAATAATCGTTAAAATGGTTTCGAGTTAATTTTGCATAAAATGAGACACTTGATTAGATGAGCTCCGCGGAGAATGTTGTAAGGTTGCGTAAAACCAGTTTGTTATTTATGGTTTTGTCCACTTTTAAGGAGTCTTTGTGTAATATCTAGAGCATCCTACACAATGTTGCTATTCTTAATATGGAAAGTAGTAGCTATATCAGCTTCCTTTAAAAGTCTGTGGACTTATCGTTTTCAATAAAAACACAATATTATTAATTTTAAATAGGAGTGGGTCCATCCGATAGATCTGCAGGTGGCGCATTCGGGCCGGCACAACGTTTTGGAGGGCACGTTAAGCTGGGAAGTTGTCAATATAACATATTTGACTGTCATAGTCGTAGATAATATACCGGTAGTCTCACTAGTTGGGTTTTGGAAGGCATGTGACAAGTGCTCCGTATTACCATCGGTAGTTCCAAAAAAGAAATATGGAAATGGCCAGATTGGAAAAAAAATTAAGAAATAAAGAATTCTTGCCCACGGTTTCATATAATAGTTACGGTAACCGAACTAAGTTTGCGATCAAAAGCGTCCCAATATAACCTAGAGAATCATTGAACTTCAGATGGTATAAATCTTAGAGTATATTAGTCGTATAATATACAAGCCAAGAGGGAGATAGACCATTGATTGCAACATACTAAGATCCTTCATTGATTGATCCACTCACATCTTATCCACATTCATACATCTATTCTAGATCTTTTCTAAGTCTAACATTCTATAATCTCATCCAAAACAGTGTTATATCACCGTCTTTGTTGCATTACACGTTCACCTCTCACTTTAACACCATTATGAGACAGGATACACCCAAACAAGGGAGGAATAATGGGTTTTTTATTAATAGATATTTACTTACCGACTGCGACTCTGATCAGGATGTTAAGTAACTTTCTCAATCGTGTGGAGAATGTAAACGCATTTTAATCTGACAATCCGGAGTCATTTTGCATACAATACTAGTGATAATAGTACACGCCTGTATTCCTGGAAGGGGCAGGCAGATGGGCACTGCAATGCACCCACATTTTGCCAATGGTAGGTATTTAAGTTCCAATGTAAAATGGGTGAGTGTAGTGCCATTATAACGTGTTCAACTCCCCTTCAATGTGAGAGGGATTTGGCACGCTGGCGGAGAACAAGTTAGCGCACTTCACGCGTCTTTCAATAGACGTGCGGTTTTCCTCACGATATTTGTTTTCACCGCATAGCAGACAAGGAGCCAAATTAAAAAAGAAAATGAATATCAGTTAGGAATGTCATAAGACGAAAATATTAATTTCCTTATTCGTTATCCTCATTTCCCAGTGCCGGCACAAATGGAAGGCTCGTTTATATTCGTACCCTTGTGTGTAGGAACCACAAGCTGTTAACGATTCGAGGAAATAAGGTGCTGTAAGCCTTATATTTATCCTTTGATGCATGTTTAGAGCTTCGCTGGTGTCGATTGTGACCTACACTGTTGCTTAGTAAAGTCATCAAACGGTGGGATTATAGATTTCGAACTGAACTGAGCTAACATAAGTGGGTCATAATTAAATCGGAATGGCATTGTTATTGCCACTTCGTTGCGAGCCAATTGTGTTAGAAAACTTCAAGCTGAGCAAAGTAAATGGAAGTGAAGATTTTTCTCTGTTTTGATTCAGTGTTGTTAGCCTAAAATTCACGTATTTTATAGCTATGGCTCTCATTTTATATGCCTATTATATACAACATCGTGGGTTAGTTATTCATATAATACAGATTTATGGTGGTGAGGCCATACCAACTAAAATTTATGCATACCAATTTCAACCTTATAATCTATGAAGCCTACATTAAGAAGGTGCATTGTCTGAGAGGTTAAGTACCGTTATCAGGTGACACGATGTAGTGCAGGAGATAACGTTGGGTAGCTAATGCAAACAGCACGCGTTTTATCTCGAGTTTGTCTTACATTCAGAATTGGTACTTGTTCTTCCCCAGGGCCCCAAGTCTGCTAACACAATCGATTCATAATCGAACAGCTACCGCATAGTAACTGTCACTTTTGACAGATACCCCATACAATATCTGTCAAAAGTGACTGTTACTATGCGGTTCCTGTTCGATTATGAATCGATTGTGTTAGCAGACTTGGGGCCTTGGTCTCTCTACTCGCACAACCGTCGAGATTGCTCTGCAGAAAGATCCCCAATAATCATAAAACGCTGATATGTTCACCATGTTTTGAGTTCAATATATAGGCTATTTAAAACTGAAAATCCGGTGGGAACTATTTCAGTAGTTCTGTCTAACAAATAGGCAAAGACAAGAATACTTAAAACTCACTATAGGTAGTATGGATGTAAGTATTCCCTAGGAATTTTATTTACCAGCCGTACCAGCGAGATTATCGGTAGGTACATTTATTTTAATTTGTTTTACTACTAAACATTTTTATTTATTTTTTATTATATTTTTTAATAAAATATATTTTTTTAATTTATTATTAAATTCAGTTTTAACGAGATCTCATTGATTTCGAAACTTTATGTACAAAAATAATAATTGAAATAGTCGTTTAGTCATTTCGATCTAAAACTCATTGCCTTTTCATGTCCCACTGTTGGGCACGAGCCTCCTCTCAATATGAGGAGCGTGTATTATTATATTTTTTGCCACGAACTGTATATTGTAAATAAATAAACGATAATTTACAAATATATAAAACCCATTGGAGCGAAATATCTAGTATTGTGGTCGCTAAATAACGATCTCGAAACCGGATTTTCAATTTTCTATGGCCACACATCATTACCAACTTAATAAGTATTATTTTATCGTAATCGTCTTACGATAAGAACTAACTTATGTGACAGATTATCGATTTGAATTCTATATTTAAACTTGCTGTCCTGGCGAACCTGAATTCTGAATCTGATCCTGATTCTGAATGGTGTAACTAACACGACTCTGATTTATATATATCGATAAGTAGATGATGATTCTAAACATTTATTAGTTATAGCCAACCACGTCGAGATAGCATGCTACAAATTAGTGATCGAGACGTTATTTACAGAAATAAGAAGCTGATATTATTTCAAATTAATACCTCTTAGCAGTCCCTGAAAATATTTATGCGCGTTTTTCCGCCGTAAGAAAATTGTGAACGCCTGTGGGTAGCACGTTTTCAATTCGAGATTCAAAACGCTAAAAAAAGATACCTATATCAATTTAAAAAAACTTTTTCTTTCGTTACGCGAGTCAGAGAAGTCCATTCAAAAGAGGTCCAAAGCCCATTTATAATGAACTGCTTGAATTTATGTTCGTTTAGGCGTAAGAAAACTTTTTAAATTAACAAATACATACTTGATATACGTTTGTGTATCAAGTGAATGAACTATTTGACACTTATAATGTTATACACCCCTCGGTGAAGCATATTGATCCAATAGCCCCACTGCCTAGTGAGGGTAGTAACTCCGTCCTTATCATTGCAATAGCCGCGTCCCTCTCTATTCTTGTACAAGTATTTGCCTAGATAAATAGAAATAAAAAGTTTCTGAGGTTTTTGGCGTTCCATAAAAAGTTGTTGATAAGTATTATACTTGA
Organism: Pheosia tremula; assembly: GCA_905333125.1. Lineage (NCBI taxonomy): Eukaryota > Metazoa > Arthropoda > Insecta > Lepidoptera > Notodontidae > Pheosia > Pheosia tremula. The sequence goes on along the minus strand of HG995404.1, from coordinate 1,821,286 downwards.
AATAGATAAGAGTTTTAAATGATAAAAGTACGTTTACGGATATGGTCACATATGTCCTATAATAAATATCTAACAATAATTTAAAGATTTTGTTTGATGAAACTGGTTCTGATATTTTTTTTAGAGTATTGCCACGCCCACTAGTGGTTAGGTATTTCGCCAACGTAAAGTAGAATATTCTTTTAATGTTAATATGGAAGATTATAATCAGACCTCATAAACCCCCTTAACCCTATCAGCAAAGTGGAAGATACTTTATTGACAGATTACCGAACTCCTTGGGTGTACTTAAAAGTCAAGCTTCAACATTTAATTTTATATTCCCACACTCATGCACGTTTATAGATAATAGTTAAAATCCCACCAAAATTAGCCATTACAATTAAAGAAACACATTTTTCACAAAGAAAAACAAAAGTTCCTCATTTTATTTATAAAATCACATCTACATCGTATCTGTGACAGTCCGATTAGTCAAGTCGAAAGGTAGGTCGATAACATTTTAATAAAAAATGTAATAAATGAGTTAATTTATAACATTAATTTTTTGGCTCGAGTAAAAAACATGAATCCTCTTAAAGTTAATAAACATAAGGAAAGAGTAATTAAAATCGAATCAGCCAGACGGGCTGAATTAAATCAACCTTGCAAATTAAGAGCATTACTTAGTTGACACGTCTCTCATGCAAATTAGAACAGTGTTAGGAAGAAACATTTAATATAATCATCGGATCCCAAGATACGAAAGGCACAGGAGTCACGACGTGAGGACTTTACAAAATGTTCTCTTAAACTTAAACGATGGCACTCTTTGGCATTAACCTACCTGCTCCAGCAGTGTTACTACATATTGATGTATTGTTTTGTCCTAACAAAAAGCTATAAAAAACATACCAGCCCTTTTAATGTCCCACTGCTGGGCACGGGCCATCTATTAATGCTAGGATTACACTATAGTCCACCACGCGGGCCCAGTGCGGGTTCGCGGACTTCGCACGTCTTTCGCGGGGTTCTCTCACGCATGCAGGTTTCCTCACGATGTTTTCCTTCACCGCTATATGTATATAATATGAAGTATATTATATGATTTCAAAGGCCGAAGTGCACTTTTTGCTATACTCCAACTCAAATTTACACGCGATTGTTGTTCAATAATTGTCAAATTAGTAATACGAGTATATATGCCTGCCATTTCCCTAAGATGAAATTATACCCACACGATGTCTGATATGGGGCAGATTTCAGGAGCTTGCTGCCCATTTCTAGTTGTACATGTAACTATAAATATGATTACTAAAATAACTGGTATCTGTATAGTATAACGCAACAGTCATGTTTTCACCTTTGAGCTGTAGGTTAAACCAGTAGGGGTCCGGACAGGAAACAATTTGTACGTGGGCGAAGTCGTCCAACGTTATTAGGTAATCATCAGTTAAAGGAACGACGCTGCAAAATAATAGAATGTTGCTAATGAATAATATTAAAAAACAAACAAACAAGTGAGAGGATTACGTAAAAATAAAAACAAAATACGTACGTACTCATTAAGTATATACTTACTAGATTATTCCCGCGGTTCCCCAAATATTATATGGGGAGAGAATAGAAATCTAACTAATTATTGGACTCATCAATTTTAAATAAATATTTCAATTTAAATTTAACTAAATTACATTACAAATTAGTAACAATTTTAATTTTTAATATCTCATTTCCGAGACTTATTTTATTACAGAAAATATAAAAAGCGTTAATTTCGGAATCTCTTTTTGTTTGTGCAACAGAGTAAGTACCTCTCAGAAATATTATATTTAAAACGTAAATATAATCTAAAATTTATGTGGATTTATATTCAATAAATAGCTGTTACCCGCGACTTCGTTCGCGTGGTATTTAACAAAGACACATCCGTTGGCAACAGCCTGCTCGCACGTTCTGAGCCCGCGGGACGCATTTCAGGTTGTTGCTATCAAACTTAATCAGGCGCAACGCTGCAACATTGGTTTTAATTTTTTTCGTGAGATCCTATGTTTTTCTAAAATAAAAGTAGCCTATGTTACTCCTTGTTACATCAGCTATCTGCCAGTGAAAGTCCCGTCAAAATCGGTCCAGCCATTTCAGAGAATAACCGGAACAAACAGACAGACAGACAGACAGACAGACGGACAGACGGACAGACAAAAATTGTAAAAAATGTTGTTTCGGTATAGGTAACGTGTATACATCCAAATGCACTTAGTAAAAAGCTGTTATTTTAATATTACAAACAGACACTTCAATTTTATTTATATGTATAGACTAGGTAGGTGTGTATTATCCTACAAAATAATAGTTTAATGTAAGAAATTGGAAAGATTTAACGAAATACAACATGCGTCAACTCGTATTAAGTTCAATGTATTTCATTCATCAAGTAGCGGTTTCCAGGCAGCCGGAGTATCGGGTTCAACACTGAGGTGTTTTCATTTCAATGATCTTGATTGTTCGTATGAAGTTGATAGGTACCAACCATGTAAGTAGAAAGAAAACGTTTAGTTATTATTTATCTACTAGCTGTTGCCCGCGACTTCGTCCGCGTGGTATTTAACAACGTCTCAACCGTTGGCAACAGCCTGCTCGCGTTCTGATCCCGCGGGACGCATTGCAGATTGTTGCTATCAAACTTTAAGCAGGCGCAGCGCTGCACCATTGGTTTTAATTTTTTTTCGAGAGATCCAATTTTTTTTTCTAAAATAAAAGTAGCCTAAGTTACTCCTTGTTACATCAGCTATCTGCCAGTGAAATTCCCGTCAAAATCGGTCCAGCCATTTCAGAGATTACCCGGAACAAACAGACAGACAGACAGACAGACGGACAGACAGACAGACGGACAGACAGACAGACAGACAGACAAAAATTGTAAAAAATGTTGTTTCGGTATAGGTAACGTGTATACATCCAAATGCACTTAGTAAAAAGCGGTTATTTTAATATTACAAACAGACACTCCAATTTTATTTATATGTATAGACTAGCTGTCCCGGCGAACTACGTACCGCTTCAGAATCAAATGTATTATTTTAAGGATTTTGTCGCGTTTATTTTATGTGTTTACGTTCCCGACGTTTCGGCTGCTTTACAGGAACCATGGTCACAGGAGGACTGAGGTAGTTGACGTCCCAGTGTCATAGTTTGAACCGGGTTACCCTCATATTTAGTTGTTGCTTGCGGTCCCATCTCATCCCATCCCATCCCAGTCCCATCATCACGTGACGTGACGTGAAAGTGCTCACAGTGTCTTGAGGTCTTGCAATGGTGCGCTTGGTTTTGGATTTAATGTTGTTAATTATTGGATCCCAAGTCGGTGGTAGCACCCAGCCATCTTCCCTATTGAAATTAGGATGTTTTTTGTATTTCAATGTCCTCGCGTATCATCCTTGGTCGGAATCGGTGTTCTTTAGCAAGGATCTGTGGCATATCAAATCTGATATAATGGCGGGTGCGATCGTAAAATTAGTTTTATTTGAATTTGTCGTATTCGCGTAAATATAAGAAATCCAAACATATTATTGTCAACAAAATGGCGTTTGTGATTTATGACCAAATTGTAGTTTTTTAAAACTGATATACCTATCGCGATTCTCGAATTACATAATGATTACAAATGCGGCAAAGACGCGCAGGTTCAAAGGATCGGACCTTTCTGAACCAACCTGTATATACCTTCTATTATTTATAAACGTTCATATTATTCCATACCGCATTATGTTTGCTTTACCATTTCGTTATCTTCTAACGGAAACAATATAAAATTCGATATCTAAAGTGAATGCTACGCTCTAAATAAGGTCATTCGTATAAATTTACATTAATTAATTAAATTTCCCAATTATTATGTTGCTTCATTTGATACCTACAACAACTATGTAATTATTACGTTGTTGTCAGAGATAAAGAGGAAAATTAATTCAAATTAATAATCACAAGTAACTGTCTGATTGAAAACTTCGAGGCATCCCTCGGATGCCCCAACTTAGTGCTGAGAGCAGACCTTGTTGGTTGCAGCTACGTACGGCGGGAAACTAGCTAACATTTTATTTTTATTTTATTAATTTATTTCTACTCTTATATCTACATTAAGTACTCATGTATATTTTTAATTATGTTGCCTGCGTGGCTGTTTCACCAATATCCCAATTTTTATTTTTTTTTTATTTTTATTAAAACCCCAACCAAACTATTAAATATTTGTGTTGCATTTTGGTGGTTATTGTCATAAAGACAATAAGTATTTTATTTAGTATATATATATCTATGGTACCTATTTACATATAATAAGACTAACTTAGCCGGGCCTTGTACATAAAAACAAAAACAAAAAAACCTTGTAGTAGACTCTATTTTCGATACAGCGGCCGTATACGCCAGTTTTGTATTTTTTTGTTTGTCTGTTTGTTCACGCATCACGGAAAGTCTACTGGACAGATTTAAATGAAACATAGCATGATGATAGCTTATAATAGGAAGAACATCTATGATCATTTTTACACCGGAAAATGCAAGGGTTCCCACGGGATAGTCGAAAAATTATAGTCGACGTTCATTTGTCAGTCTGAGAACGGCTGAAATGGAGAAGTATTTGGCAAGAGGACGGCTAAAAGGATTTGGCAAATTTTTGTTGTCAAATATTTGTAATAGTCTGAATGTAGGGAAAGAGAAATAAAAACTTTGTCCAGAAAATAGAAAAATTTGGGAAAAACTGAAAGTACTTTTTTGACCAGACAGCGCCTGCCTTGGCAGCTAGTTTAAAAAAATATATAACGCGAATATGCATAATCCATTGAAAAAGTTATCATGCTGAATACTTAGGTATTTATTATAAATAATACAGTCAAATAACTTTGGATTTAAGGACAACATTGGAGCATACCACATTATTCAAGCATTCACTTAATTAAAACAAAGAATTACCATGTCATAATCAAATTATTAATAGCTAATTTGGCTGTCTGACTGGCTTTGCGTGAAATGACCTTCGCTTCTTAAAAATATACAATTTATGTACGTAAAAAATGTCGTACGAGTAGAATATTAGGTATTTTTGTGAATTATAAGGATGTGATATCTACGGGAGTAAATAATAAATTAAATAGGTACCTTACAGACTATACAATCGTATAACAATATTGCTTTGAGTACTCATCTAAGTTGTCTAATCCTGTGACAGATAGTTTTATGTATTACAAACATAGAGTACTTAGGTAATTAAGTTTTTAAATTATGTGGAGGCAGTTTTTCTTACTGACTTTTCTATAATATTAGATTAGTCGTCACATTTTTGATGAATGAAAAAATAACGAACACCATGTCGTACTTATTAAACAATCGTATTTTTCATTCTAATTATATTTTTTTACCATACTCTATGGTATTCCGTGAACTGCAGTTATCACGCCGCGTCTAGTGCGCGGCGCATGCGCGCTGTACCATCAAGCCTCCGGCTGCAGCGATCCTTAACCTAACAGCTGATTGATAAACAACGCGCTCCTATAATTGGCGACAATTCAAAACTACACAAAACAAATGCCAATACCAAGCCAACTCACCTTCGACTGCACAGAATCAGGCTGCATGTAGTAAAACAGGAAAAACATCCACACTGCCCCGATGAGAAACAAAATTTTGACGTTTCGACGCATTTTCTAAATTTGAAATTTTAAAAACCGAACACTGATTGGGTTGCACTATTTTTCGGGCGCGTTTTCTAACGTCGCGTTCGCGTGTGTTATTATTTGTGTTTGTGGTCGGTACGCGGCGCGCGGCCGCGCTGTGTGTAGCGGCGTGCGGACTGAGCGAGCCCGGTTCACTCACAGAGTATTACAGATACAGATAGTTGCCGGTCATGCGCGTATCGGTCCTCGACACCGCGTTAAAAATAGAACTTGCATAGTTCGGCCACCATCGGCGTATTACATGCCTCTCACTGCATTGTCCCCCCTGGTCAGTGCCTAGTCTAGGTGTAGTATGGCTCTAGGTGTAGAGTTTTTGCAGTAGTAACTCAGCGTAATAACCGGACACACCTACTGTTTTTTTTTAAACTAAGCAACGGTTGTCAACCTACAAATCTACGATGGACTGGCTTTTCCAGTAACACCCAGAAGCACATTTTTTCTAGTCGGGAATCGAGCCCGCAACCACTCGTGGTGTCAAGCGTGCTATATGCCGCTTATACCATTAGATCAAGTTGCCTTCAATTCTTACTGAAGATACTGAAATAATTAATTCAGGACCATCGTAATCCCTCCTATACGCGGAGTCGGGTAAAATAAACTAAATAATTTATTTAAAATTACTTAGTTAAACTCTATGAGCTAAATACTACTAATTTATTTATGGCGACATACAGTCATTATATAGATAAAAAATATACAGTAAAAGACCTTGAGTGGCGAAAAGCTTAATATAACTTATTTAATATAATAGGAACGTAAACAAGAGATCTATACTTACTATTATATTTTATATTATATTAATTTACTTTAAAAAAATACGACTGGCCGTTATTCATAAAAAAAATTACAGCAGCCTTTAAAGTTTGGAAAAATAAAATCAGTTTACTTTTTTGTTGGAAAAGGTATTTTAACATTATTTTACAATTATCAGCCAGTAATATTCTATTCGCCGTGTGGTGCCGGCTTAGAATAGCACCATTCCATCTCTTCCCGTGGATGTCGTAAGAGGCGACTAAGGGACAGACCAGGGGACGGGCAGCAGCGTCCCCCCCGTGTATAATCAACAACATACTGCGGTCACCAATTCGTCCTTGCCAGGCGCGGTGACTATGGCAAAACCCCCCCAAATGACAAGCACAATAAAAAAACGGCCCCTAGTCCCCGGCAGCCCTTCTATTCCTGGTCACGGTAGCGGCCATGGTTACGGGAGGGCAGGGGGTGCGAAGAATCCCCGGTAGAGATCCGGCTACCAAAACCGACGACGTTTGGACCTGGCCACATACAACACGAGGACACTAAGGACCGACGAGAAGATCACAGAGCTGGAAGAAAGTATAGCCAAGTTACGCTGGGACATTATAGGATTATCTGAAGTCCGAAGAGAGGGCGAGGACACGATAATCCTCAAATCTGGCAACTTGCTATACTACAGGGAGGGCGACCAACTGTCCCAGGGTGGTGTCGGGTTTGTCGTTCACAAGTCCCTCGTCAACAATATTGTGAAGATCGAAAGTGTGTCGTCGAGGGTAGCGTACCTTATACTCAGAATTACCAGCCGGTATTCGCTGAAGGTCATACAGGTATACGCTCCTACCTCGGCACACACGGACGACGAAATTGAGGTTATGTATGAGGACATCTCAAAAGCCATACAAACCTCCGAAACACATTACACTATTGTGATGGGGGACTTCAACGCGAAGATGGGTGAACGAAGCGGTGAAGAGCTGAGAGTGGGGCAATTTGGATATGGGCAACGGAACCCTAGGGGACAACGCTTGGCCGACTTCTTGGAAAAGGAGGGACTCTTTATGATGAACTCTTTCTTCAAGAAGAGGCCAAACAGGAAATGGACCTGGATAAGTCCCGACGGTTCCGTGAGAAATGAGATTGACTTCATCATGTCGACGAAAAGACAGATATTCAGTGATGTCTCCGTGATCAACACGGTTAAAACCGGCAGTGATCACCGGTTGGTAAGAGGCACACTGAATCTTAACATCAAACTGGAAAGAAGTCGGCTGATGAGGTCTACGCTCCGCCCTACATCAGCACATATTCAAAACCCCGAAATCTTTCAGCTCGAGTTACAAAACCGCTTCGAAGGTCTAGAAATATGCGAAACTGTGAACGACATCAATGACAGGTTCGTGGAAACTGTCCATACGGTAGGGTCAAAGTTCTTTCGGCCCCGACGTACAGATAGAACCAAAAAACTCTCGGACCAAACTCTCAAACTCATCCAAGAACGCAACGAAATGGGGTTGCAGTCTTCAGAAAATTTGTCGGAATATCGGCAGCTCAACAGACGGATCTCCAAATCCCTGACCCGCGACATCCGCCGATTTAATACGGAAAGTATTAAAGAGGCTATAGCGAAAAATAAGGGATCAAAAGTATTTGAGAGAGATCTGTCTATTGGGCAGCGACAGCTGACCAGGCTGAAGACCGACTGTGGCAACATCGTTTCGTCCAAGCCGGAGATTGAGAGAGGTCGAGAAGTTCTATGGACAGTTATACACGTCATCACAAGCCCCTGTTGACAGTTTAGTCGAAGACCCAAGGGCTAAACTTACCCGACACTATACCGAAGATATCCCGGACGTCAGCCTGTACGAGATTAGGATGGCTCTCAAACAGCTTAAAAACAACAAGGCACCAGGTGATGACGGAATCACAACAGAGCTTCTGAGGGCGGGTGGAACACCAGTTCTGAAAATCCTTCAGAGGCTATTTGACTCCGTCATACACGAAGGTACGACGCCAGAAGCATGGAATAGAAGTGTGGTGGTACTGTTCTTCAAAAAAGGTGATAACACCCTATTGAAGAACTATAGACCCATCTCACTTCTGAGCCATGTTTACAAGTTGTTCTCGAGAGTCGTCACGAATCGTCTCACGCGCAGGTTCGACGAATCCCAGCCACCCGAACAAGCCGGGTTCCGAAAAGGCTTCAGTACCATAGACCACATACATACGCTGCGGCAGGTTATACAGAAGACCGAGGAGTATAACCGGCCACTATGCTTAGCGTTTGTGGACTATGAAAAAGCCTTTGATTCGATCGAGACATGGGCAGTACTACAGTCCCTCCAGCGTTGCCATATTGACTACAGATATATCGAAGTGCTGAGATGTTTGTACAGAAACGCCACTATGTCGGTCCGGATCCAGGCTCAGAGCTCGAATCCCATCCAGTTGCAGAAAGGTGTGAGACAGGGAGACGTCATATCTCCGAAACTGTTCACCGCTGCACTGGAAGATGTCTTCAAGCTTCTGGACTGGAAAAGGTCCGGCATCAATATTAACGGCGAGTATATCTCTCACCTTCGATTTGCAGACGATATCGTAGTCATAGCAGAGTCGCTGGAGGACCTAAGCTCAATGCTCGAAGACCTCAATAGAGTCTCCCAACAGGTGGGTCTTAAAATGAACATGGACAAGACAAAGATCATGTCGAGCGTTCATGTTCAACCCAGAACAATAACCGTTGGGAGCTCTATTCTCGAAGTTGTGGACAAGTACATTTACCTAGGGCAGATTGTTCAGCTAGGTAGACATAACTTCGAGAATGAGGTCAACCGTCGAATCCAACTCGGATGGGCAGCGTTCGGGAAACTGCATGATATCTTCTCGTCCAAATTACCTCAGTGTCTGAAGACAAAGGTTTACAACCAATGTGTGTTGCCAGTGATGACATATGGTGCCGAGACGTGGTCGCTGACTATGGGCCGCATAAGAAGGCTCAAGGTCGCCCAACGCGCAATGGAGAGAGCTATGCTCGGGGTTTCCCTACGCGATAGAATCAGAAATGAAGAGATCCGTAGACGAACTGGAGTAACCGACATAGCTCAAAGAATTGCCAAGTTGAAGTGGCAGTGGGCAGGGCACATAGCTCGCAGAACCGATGGCCGTTGGGGCAGAAAGGTTCTAGAATGGCGACCACGAATCGGAAGACGAAGTGTAGGACGGCCCCCCACAAGGTGGACTGATGACATCACACGCGTCGCAGGAAGCCGGTGGATGCGAGTGGCGGAGGACCGTGATGTGTGGAAGTCGTTGGGGGAGGCCTATGTCCAGCAGTGGACGTGCGTATCGGCTGATAGATAGATAGATAGATAGAATATTCTATTAAACGAGGAAATGATTGAAAGTTTTTTTTTATTGCAAAATACTGGTTGAAACGTATGGATTAGTTTTGATAGTACCCATATGGTGTTGCGAAAAGTATTTACATCGAAGTAATGGTTTCATGATTATTTATCATTATCAGCCAGTGTACTTATAATTATAATAACAATAATGATATCGCCAGACGAACACACCAACTATACGGTCCCACGCTAAGCGACGCTTGTATTATAGACACCGTACAGTGGGCTGGGGGCGAACCCAGTATAATTACTTATATAGATACAAACATTCGTGCTCATCACACAAAGTTTGTCCCTACCAGGATTCGAACCCGGGACCCTCAGTACAGAAAGCAGGGTCACTACTAACTGCGCTAATCAGGCCGTCAAATATGTAATATAACATGAATATAAAATGTGTTTCTTTGTTATATTATTAGTGGCATATTAACCATTGTGTGTTCATTAACTTGCAAAAGTGAAGGAAATTAAAAGGAAATAGTATAACTTGACTTTTCAAGTCCACCCAAGATAACAGCTTTACTGATATGGTTGGAGATTCATTTCATTTTTTTTTTGCATTATGGGCAAGTATTTGATCTCTATCTCACCTGATGGTAAGTGATGATGAGATCTACGATGGAGCATGCTTGCCTAGGTAGGAAGGCGGCAGTAGATAGAGACGCTACATTCACTAGGCACATGCAGCGCAGCTGATCTGACCCGCCATCCATGAATGGCAACACCGAACATCATGCCGGAACACGGCTAGGCCGCTTGGCGACATGGCTTTGTTCAGTGGGTGGTGACTAACCACGGCCGAAGCCTACCACCAGTAGAGTTGTCACCTAGTTGGCACCACCCAGGGTCACGTGTAGGGTATCTCGAGGGTATTTAATTCTCCTACGGACGAAGGTGGCTCGACCCCAAAAATCTCATTCTTATCATTATAATCTACGGGGTACTTATGATTTTATAACAATTAATGAACTCGACACTGGCAAAATAGCCTCTACTTTGTAGCCGATTGCCCACACTAAAAAAAAGAAGACGAACATGCATTCGCATGCAAGCTACTTGCATCACAGCACTTTTCATTTCGAATAAAGGGACATTCTAAATTTAATTTATCGTCGGTTTCACTCACTACGTGAATTTGTTGGCAAATTTCCCACAGTGTAAGAAAGTTAAATTGTATACTGTTAGGTAAGTACCTACTTACTGCTTTTGTTTTATAAATAACGTTCTCCATACTTAGTACTTAAACAATTTACCCGCAATAACTTTGCAATTGTCTATGTTGACCATTTTTTTATGGTTAATGTAACAAAATTAACAAGTACGGAGCGATAAACTTTTAAGGGGGAAGCTCAGGGTCAGGGCGCGAAATTCGTTTATGGTGTTGTATCGCTTTAGGTATTTTTTAAGCAAACTTAATACATCGAGACATCCAATGAAGTATGCTAATATCGCAAAACACTACATTACATCGTAAAGATGTCCAAATTTTTCGTAAAAAAATAAAAACCATTGACATTTTGAATTTCGCGCCCTGACCCTGAGCTTCCACCTTAATTATAAGTAAGATGATGGGCTTTTTGGTGGGAAGTTGCACGGTGAAGTTGTCAATTTTGTTCAAGTCCCGCATTTGTAATCATTATGTGAAGTCACAATTTCAACGAAATGCTCCCATCAAACTGTCAATAATGACTTTTTCTCAGCACATAAAAAAAAAACTAGTATGGAATAGCGTAATATTATAGCTGCACGTGTTTTGTATGAAGTCGGCCAACTTAAACTGGGGTGGACTATTGCCCAAACCCCCTCGCATTGAGGGGGAATGTCCATTATAATGGCTATGGTCACACATTTATATTGGCACCCAATACCTCCTGAAAAATGTGGTTGCACCACAGTGCACCTATTCCTACCACTTCGGAGGTTACAGGCGTGATTATAATTAATCAAAATAATATTCTAACCAACGGTATGGCCCGTTTTAAGCTATCTTCTGTCTTCAGATTGAAGACAGGCCTCTCTGTACGAAATAACATCAGGTATTCCGTGGTTTAAGTTGATAATTGTTAGTTGATTAATGCGCCATCTAGTGGTAACGTTATCAAATAACAACGACTAAGTTAGTACAAAGCAAAAGTAAGTTCGGATTTAAAGTTAGAGATGACTCTACAGCTAAAAATAAGGTTCATTTTAAAAGTAATCCTTCGAGGGCTCGGTAGGGGTGGACTTTTGGACACTCTTATGAGGGTATTATCTATATGTGGAGATAGAGTTAATGACATAACGGAAAATATGGTCGGCGATAGAATAATTAACTCTTAAATTAAATAATTATATTAATACCTACGCACTTGTTCAATTGTACTAATTATATAATTATTTTGAACAGTATATTTGCTAGTTCGTTACAATTGTAGGTTAAAAAGAAAAGAGAATATTGTTCGTTTTAATACAGACAATTTCTTTTTATATAAAGCAAAGACAATAAAGAATGCAACATCAACTAAATCATTCGAACAACACGTCTATGGATATGTAATGATAAGTAATTTTGCATAAATTTTGTTTTTAATGTAACAGGGAACAGTCTATTGATATAAATGGAGCACATTTCTGGATTGAGGCAGTTACCTATAGAGTTATACAGAATGAAATCAAAATCAGTGACAATTTTTCAAACTTTAAGGACTTAATTATTTTAGCGTCATTAATAATAAATTTTAAATAAACCTGTGATTGAAATAAACTGTCTATTTTTAAATAATTGTAGTATTTAATTTATAGCTAATAATAGGTGATGAAGTATCCCATAACATATGGGTATAAATAAATGGTTATTCCTTACGTATTTGCTCATCTGGGCCACCATTGTGGTTTTCAGATTTATTATCGGGTTTATTTAATATTTGTTTTTAATCAATCGTTTATTTATTGATTGCCCTAATAATTTTAATAGTGTATCCTTTACAGTTTAAAATATAGCTAATTGTACGTCTACAACCAGTCATAGATCGACCAAGGGCAAATGCGCTACTTATAATTGTCTTTGGACAGTCGACGTCATTGTGTATCCTCTATCTTATCTCTACTTACCTTTGCGTTCTAATCCCGCAGCCTTAAACTGATGCAGCTAAAGACGTAAGTCATTAAGCTCACTTACGGCTAATGATAATTATACATTAGCGTCTATGTTACAAAGACTAATTACACTGGGGAAATATGAAGGAATGAAACATAACTTTATCGCTCTATTAGAGTACTTAGTAGAGATTATAGCGAAGAATTAAAAAAAATATCTAGGCCAAAAAAACACTTATGAGTACCTACCTAGTCAGAATCACTGGTTTGAAACGTTCTGTCTGCTAATAAGAGCCGACAAGCAAATCTTAAAAAAAAATTATACTTACATTCCAAGGAACTCTATTTAGTAGTAGTGGAAAGGCAACACTATTTCCATAATAAAATAAACGAAAAAGTAACGTTACTCTTGATGAAGATGTCTTAACAAATGCATATGAGAAGGAGGAGAGAACGAGATGATACAATTCATTTTCAACCCTGTAATCTCACAAAGCTTAGAACAATTCAATACCAACAGCATTTTTTTCATTAATAATAGGACCATCGCTAACTGGATTTAAAAATCGTAATAAAAAAAAGGAAAGAAAAATTCCCGCTTTTCCCGTACCCGTCAGTCATCCCATTCCCGCCTGGCAGAGTTCGCGCGGTGTCCGACGGGAGCGCGCGTCCCCATCGTGACGTATCGATTGGTAGGTAACGAACTTTCATCGAAGTTTGAATTTGGAACGATATTTTTTTTTAATTATTTCGTGATGTGGCAGTGATGATTTGTGTTTTGGTTTTTATTTGTTGGACGTGCAATTTTAGGCAAGTACTCTCTTCCATAATTAATTTCTTATTTTATTTCATTATTTGTTGAATAAGTGAGTTGGAACCTAAGTGGTTGTTTGTTGTTAAATTAGCGGTTGCGTAGGTAAAAAGACAATTTGCTTACTAAGAATGTTTTTTTTTTTGTAAATTAGAGACCTTTAAGGGTAGTAAGGGGCGATCAAATTTGTATGTAAAATATTATATTCTAATTTTCTACGCGGGCCAAGTCGCGGGCAACAGCTAGTTATATTATAAAGATCAATCCTATAATGTGGGTCGAGAGAGATGGTAGCTTACAACTATTTGTAAGTACCTGTGTCTGTGTGTGTTTACGTCTAGGTCGACGTAAACACACACACAGATACCGTATATTTCAAAAGGTAGGATAAACCGCGAATATTAATAACATATTAACTACAAATGTTTATTTAACTTTGTGCGGTGAACCCAGCCGCTTACCGACTTATGGTAAAATATTGGTCACGATTGCACCACGTTAAAATATTTAGGTAAGGTTGCAGATAAATGAATGATTTTTTCTGTGGGAAACCATAGAAAAAAAATCCTGACGGTGTATAATCTGAGAGATGTGAGTGTTTAATAGTACGCTTCTCCTTATTCCTTCCTGTGGGGTATCTTGGCGTGCTGGTAATAATTTTGGCTCTATGGACACGAAAAATTCTTTTGAAAAAAAATAATATACTGTAGCATCTTCTTACATAAGAGGCATGATAATTTGATATGACTTATAAATATGTCATAGATCTGGGACGCCTTTTTTATATGATATTGATCCTTCATCTATTTCATAGACAATAAAATTTGCCGCTATATCGCAAAAGTATAATGTTTAAAAAAAAACATTATATGCCTATGTACGCGTACTACCTGATGTTCTTATTTTAAATTGCTAATGTCCTATTGCGAAATCGACAAAATATCGTCGCAAGGTCGACTGCTTTGTTGATAGGGTGCGTGGCGAATTGCGGCGCGCCTCCCCCAAGTCCCTCCGCATCATATGCACTCGCCCTAACCTAGCGTAATCCTGAACAAGAGACCATTTTGTTGGGATAACGGTATCGATTTTATGACTTATTTATTTAGGTACTCGATGTGTACGGTTGCTTATTATTATGCTATTTTAAGAAAAAAACACTGAAAAAGCAAATATTCTTAACTTTTTTTATTTGTCGGAAGTCGCGCTTCCGAAATGTATCTTTGGGAAAATACTAACTAATATTTAGGTACTAGCTTTTCCAGCGAAATTCGTACCGTCTCAGAATTCAACATTAATTATCTTTATTATTATTATCTTTTCAGTGATTTATCCCATGTTTTAATAGTTGTTCTGCTATTCGGGGCGGAGACAAATTCCACACATCAAAGTTCATAAAAATCAGCCCACCCGTTCTTGAGTAATAGAAGGTGTAACTAACACGACCTTGTCTTAAATATATGGGTTTATGTATAGTGACAGCCAGTGTACCCGCGAATAGGTATGCAACTTGTAAAAAGCTAGATCATTTTTCGTAACTTTTCAAGTCTCGGACAGACTTGACTAGCAATAGCTCTTTTTTGCGTCACTGACGTAATTAAGGATCGTATACTAACTATAGATAATATGTCGGCTTTATGTAAGGTCAGCTGGTCCAACAATAACACCCAGCGGGTAGTTAACTGCAGCCGACTGCACACCACCCTCGGTTCTGACCGCGTGCGTCCCTCCTTACTCGGGGGAACTCAGCATAAATTGATATTGAAATTAAGTACACGGCATGAAATTGAGAGATAGTATATTCCGATACACCTTTTAGAAGTAATAAAAGGTGTATCGGAATAATTTCTTATATTAGATATTAATGTCTACCAATCTTCTTTGCATTTGCTTTTGCAAATTACAGGTCACTTTTGCAAATTACAGTTAACTTTTGCAAAATTCAGTTTGCTTCAGAAAACTACCAATCTTCTTTGAATTTGCTTTTGCAAATTACACTTCGGCTGTGCAAATTCCAGTTCACTTTTGCACATTTTAGTTCGCTTCAGAAAATTCTGGCTACCTGGAAGAAACAAGTTATGTGTATGTCTGTCGATGTTTGACAATTATTATCTTTTATTATAAGTACCTATAGTTTTATTACTAACATGGTTTTTAATTCAATATCTCAAAACAGACGTGTTAAGTCTGAGACTGGACGAAAAGCAATGAACATTAAGTTTACGACGAAGCACCTACAATAAAAACGTCGTAAGACGCTTTTCGAATGTTCCCGACATCTGAAACCTGAATTACAAGACGCTGGGATCAAGAGAAGGTTGAGTGAGAGTTTAATATCCTCCGCTAGAAACTCGACGTGCTGTTAAAATGGCAAGTCATACTAACTTCTGGCGGAGTCACGACACGCCGCTATTGGTCACCGTTAAAACATGTAATTATACATCTTTGTTGACGGCTGCATTAGCTCAGTTGGTAGTGACCCTGCCTTCTGCGCTGAAGGTCCCGGGATCGAATCTTGGTTGGGACAAACTTTATGTGATGTCATCTTTGTGTGAGTCATGTATGATTAATATCTATATAAGTATTATATACTGGGTTCGCCCCTAGTACATTGTATGGTACCCATAATACGAGCATTGCTTAGTGTGGGACCGTATATTCGGTGTGTTCGTCTGGCGATATGTTATACGGATTTTATCGCTTTTATTTTATGTTCTTTACGTTTCCGACGTTTCTGCTGCTTTACAGCAACCGTGGCTATGTGAGGACTGAGGTGTTAGACGTCCTAGTGTCATAGTTAGAACTGGGGACCTTCATATTTAGTTGTTGTTTGCGGTCCGATCTACGGACAAACTGCTCACAGTGTCTTGAGGTGTTGCAATGGTCGGGAACGTAAAGAACATAAAATAAACGCGTTCAAAACCGTATCATTAGTTTTACTTCAATATATAGTCATTTAGAGATAAATATCTCTTGATAAATACACAACTTTATACCTATCACAAACCAAACAATGCTTTTATTTTGGGTAGCACGGGACTAAAATTGAATAAATAATCAAGCAGTCAGTAAGATAATTTAACACCAATTTGGACAGTTTTTAGCTGGCAAGCAAATTGTGGATTATGTTACAAATTGTTTAAATTGTTCATTGCAAGATTACACTGAACTTAATACGAACAAGAAATCGCTTAGCAGAAGACGTCCATTTACTTATATTTCAATGGCGGTGGAAGATTTTCCTTTGAATCATTCGCCACTTAAATCTAATTCTAGATAATAAATAATGAGCGCAAACACTTGAAATCCCTCATAACTCTTTGTGTTCACAATTAATTGTCCGACTCAAACTTCAAGAGCGGCGAAAATTTTTTGCCGCCTAACCCCAATTAGTCGCTAAACTGTGCAGCGCATTGAGTGTGTCACGCGAACACTAATTAAACAACTTGCTACGTCTGGCCGACTCATTTGTACGTACATTTTGTAGTACTTATTTCGTACTTCATAAATTTAATAGTATGGTTGTGGTGTTACTAGATGGCGTTAGTCGTTGAAGTGGCAACCACTAGCCTCTTTCAAAAGGACCATCATATTTAGTCTGAAACATAGAATATATAAGTACGAACTAAAATTTAAATAAAATAAAAAGTACGTACTACCATGGTCTGAAATGTCGAGAACTTATAATGGTGTAAAATGTCACTCCCCATCTTTCAATAAGATTTCATCTGAGATTGCCGATTGGTCAAAATGTTGGGGCGATAAAAAAATTAAGTGTTATTGAAAGATTTTGGTAGAAAAAAAATCTTCTACAAATCTTACACCTAAAAGCCCAAATATGTGCCATAAAAACAACATAACAACATAAAAGAACAGAATCTTTAAAAAAAAACCACCATGGAGTTTCTTACCCGTTCTTCTCCATAGGAACGGCATTCCGAATGGGTGGTAAAGTAGCTTAGCATTTTGTAACTTTTGACGATTCATAAGTCTGTACTTAATGCTTTACATGAATGAAAAATATTCTGATTGTGATTCTAGCAATAGACATACGTAGACAAATGATACAAAATGTTGGCACAAAGTGCTTATAAGAGTTTTAGCTTAAATATAAGTCATATAGCTACTATAAGCGCTTTATAAAAGTAGTGTACAAAGAAACTAACCGCGCCATGTTCCCCTCAAAAGCGTCGATGGAGTGAATTGCCATCGCACAATAGTTTGGCGCACTACGCACCATTACTGCCTACCCACCACTGCTACTCCCACATGGGCAGTGTGGCCATGTTTCGAGTCGACACTATTCCCCGAAATCATTGAAGTTTTCATCCATTTACAAACCAATCACAAATATTATTTTAGTAGAAAAGTATTTGGTGGTATTAAATACATGAAAAGCTTCAATCTTGGGAGGAACCCAAGTACAGTGCGTACGGGAGGATCCGATAAGCATTTGGTTGCGCATGAATTTTTTTTTATAGGTAGCCTTTCGGATCATCTTTTGGTTGGTTTTGGTTTCATTGTGAATGCAGAGGTTTTTCAGATACTTAAAATTGCTTTTAGACTTAATGTTTATTGGTATCACATTTAAAATATTAGACTCAATTCAAAATAGATCCAGGCACTCAAAAACTAAGTCCATATCCTGGCAACACGCGATATTTGGTAACCCTCCCGCACAATAGTTCCTATTGAAAGAGTCAGAACAATAGTTAGGCCGTGTTTACATTCCGGGTTTTTCGGGCGACAGCTTGCGTCCGACGAGAGGCACAATCGTACGCAAATAGCACCGCCAATATTTGGCTCGGCAGCTTTCCAGAATAATATGTGTGGGAAAATATTCTATGGTCCGTTGATTTGGGGAAAAATAAAATAAAACAAATCTCGAGTTTGCTGTTGACCAATGTTTTTTTTTTTACTTCATAAGTATTGACTTGAATATAAATTGGGAGATAAATAAAATAAAATAAAGATCGCTGACGAACACACCAACTATACGGTCCCACACTAAGCACCGAACAATCGACTGGGGGCGTACCCAGTATATATTACTTATATAGATATTAAACATCCATGACTTGGGTACAAACATTCATGCTCATCACACAAAGTACGTCACTAAGTTATTATGTTACTTAGTAAACTAAGTTATTATGTTACCTTATAAGGCAGCAATTCGTGCTAATCCTTGAATTATGGACCTTACAGTAAAGTAATAAGGGCTTTCGATCTGACTTCAATACATTACTACTACTGTTACTCATATAAGCCAGCATCAATACCGAGAGTATTTGAAGCCAAAAAATATGTAAGAAGCTTAAAACCTTACATGAGTGTCTTTTAAACACTTATCCCCACCTTTAACAAAAACACATGAGCCATTTATGAAAGGCAAAAAGCTTTTCGACAGCAATCCGAAAGGATCTCGACATTAGGCAGAAAGGCGAGAGGTTTTAAGGACCCTTCACACTGCCTGCCCACTTATTGTTGCCACCTACCAAATACTGTGCTTAAAAAAGTACCTAATCCGATACAATACCATAAGGTTTGTAAAAACCGCTACTTTTACTAACTTTATGGTGTTGTATCGCTTTAGGTATATTTTTAAGCAAACTTAATACATCGAGAAATCCAATGCAGAATGCTAATATCACAAAACACTAAATTACATCGTAAAGATGTCCAAATTTTTCGTAAAAAAATAAAAACCATTGACATTTTGAATTTCGCGCCCTGACCCTGAGCTTCCCCTTTAAGTACTTATATCGTTCATGGTATATGTGAAATATCTAAACTTCCTAAAGCTGATAATACATAATATACAGGTTGATTCAAAAAAGTAAGGTAAGGCTCCTTTGATCCTGCGAACCTTAAGCATTTTTGTAAGGATCACCTATATAAGTTTGTTAACTTCGATATGTCAATTAAAAAAAAATCAAAACTGGTAGATTTTCGATATTTACAATTTTAAAAAATTGTTCACACATTCACATTTGTCATTTTGTTGGAGAACCAATCGCCTGATTTTTCTTCAAAATGAATTTGACCTGTAGTATATTCGTAACATATTTTAGTAGGGTATACCCTTTATACCTGTTGGGTAAAACTAGCGTAAACTCGCGATCACATTACATATGTAAATAAAAGCAGTTTATTTACGGTACAGGTAAGCTCAACTAAAACATCAGTGAACAAAGTAACATACAACGTTTACAAACAGTTTCGTGTAAATGTTACTAATGTAAAGTATAATAAACACATACCTGTACCGGTGTTAGGCAATTGACTTACAAATGCACGCCTTGTCCTTCGAACTATGCTGAGGTTTATTTTTACTTTTAAAATGAAAGTGCAAAGGAGAATACTCATATAAAAAGATCTATTCTTTCATCGCCATATAATCCAACACTAAGTTACGCACGCGACCGTCCCAACACGTCAATCATTGAGTGGGGTACGATAGACCCAAGTGGGGTAACGCTGGTAAGACTCGCGACCCCCTTTTGTAAGTAAACAAAGAAACTTAAATTGAATCCCACTTTTAATAGAACGTTGAATTTTTTATTAATCCTGCTCAAATAGTTGTGAAGGGTTGATCAATCGAACGTCAATTTAAATTTATTCGTTCTATTATATTCTAAATCCAATTTAAATTTAAATAAAATAGGCATATTAATTGCTGTTTCTTTTTTTTTCATTTTGTTGCGTATTACGTAACGTAGCTTAATGTCATGTCGGATAAACATTTTTATCTCTTGAAATAAAACCAATCTTAGGGATTTTATCGCGTTTATTCTACGTTTTTTACATTCCCGACGTTTCGGCTGTTTTACAACAACCTTGGTCACGAGAGGACTGAATGTAAAAACGTAGAATAAACCCGATAAAATCCGTAAAATTAGTTTTATTTCAATGTGTAGTATTCGCGTAAATATAAGAAATCGATGTTTTTATCTCTAACAAAAATGGGTTTGCTTCTAATTTTCATTTGAAACATAACGTTGCTATGCAGTTCACTGTGAGCCTGCGATTATTGAAATACCTTTTTTCAACATAGAAGATATTTTTGCCACGAAAACTTTTTAAAAACATGCAATTGAGTGAGGTTTACAGAGGCATAGTCGAGACGACCTCTCAAAGTGATATATTTCACATTCCTATAGAGGGTAGAAGCTATTCGCTCGTTAGAGCACATTTGCTGCGGATTTATTTTATACTTTGGCCTGTACTGTGCCAGACAGTACATACATATTTAAATACATAGTCTTTCGTGGACGGTACAACTATACAGAAAGATCAATAGTAATCGGCGTGCGGTTCGTTAATGGTTCACTAATTATTAGTAGTTTTTAATCTTCAGAGTGCTGTGTGTTTCTTCTAAATTACCTAGTGGTAAATAATTTAGGTAAGAGAAGTTGTGTAATTGGAATTGGTGTATTCACTAATTCTTTAGTTGTATCACTTTTCTTAAAGTATTTTTTATTAGTTAGTTATTAACTTTTTGCGGGAAAGGGAAGATCTACCAGCTAGGCGCATGGTATGCCTAGTAGGGCGGCCACTATATCCCCACGGATATTGTCGGTATCTTTTATATATGTTACGCGTTCTGAAAACTCTCATAGCGCGTTTCAGGATTGTATGGAGTATGGTCAATTGTTCTGAATGCGTCTGCAGTGCCATCTGTGTAGCTTGTGGCGAGGTTGAAAAGGTCGCTACAATTTTCATTGGAATATCGAATAATATGCAGCATAGTATTTCTTTAGGGGTTGCATTTTCGCCCATCTATAATGTTATAAAATTGTAATTGCTGAGTCTTGCTGCTGCAGACAGCTGAGTCTTTATATTGATGGTATTAAAAAAAAGTGGCACAAGTGTAGGTAGGCACTTTAAAAAAAAAGAGTTTTGTTATTTTGTTTCCGTTATATTAATCCATTTTATGGGTTGCTACTGAAACTTATTTAAGTATATTAAACGAATTAAATTAACGTAAGCCGCGGCCATTACATAACTTAGACGCAGACAGTTTTAGAATTATTTCACGTAGAAAATCAGAAGCATCTCTGGAGAAATATGCTGGCGCACTTAGGAATTGCGTCGGTTGTAATGAAGAGCCGAGCTTTTTGCTGTATCCTACAAAAATAACGTTTTACTGTGTGTTTCAGAATTCAGTTCACTCACGAAGATTGAATACCTAGAGTCAGTCGACAAGTCTTAAAAAAATTGAGACGTTCATTTTCTTTTAAGTATCAGTTTTATAAGTTATTTTTTTTATTCTACAGTCTTATAGGGCTGTTTATTAAGATGCCCTGAAGTGTTCAAAGAGGTTTCCATAGAAGATTCCAAACATCATTCTAGAAATACGCACCTAACTTAGTTCTGACCTCCCTGAAACATCGAATACTCTAACTAATTTGTAGAGCCAATAAACCGACGCCAGTTAAGAAACCATAAACTAAACTACGTTTCCTTCGACGGAAACAAACGTTGCAACGTCCATTGATTCGTTCGACCCAAAAGAAAAGTTCGCCACAGAACCGAATTTGAAACATCAGTCGGATCCAACTGTGGATCAATCGGTACGACACCGTTGCGTCTGCGCATCATGTAAACAAACGATACCAGCGCCCCCACGTGTTTATATAACGAGTCTAACTCTATCAAGGTGTAAGAATAACATTTGAGTCAATGAACCACAGGTTACTTTGTAAAAGCCGCTACATATAAACAAAGTTGGACTCATTGTTTACAATATGTAGATATTTTTTTGGAACGCTGATTATTGCAGCTCCGTAGGTGCCCTTTTAAAAAAGGGTTATTGTTTATGTTACTTTAAAGATTTTAAAACTATTTTGAAGAAGTCTCCTGCTAGACGTCTGTTCTATATTTGGGTAACGCAATAACTATGTACAATCATTAACAACCAGGATATCGGCATTGTAAGATAATAGGGAAGCTAGTATTTTTAGAATATTCTGGTCCTTATAAAAGATGATTTTACATTAAAATGCAGTTTTTTTGACCCCCAACGGGACATGTACACAAGCGAAAATCTCGTAACTTTGCGGCTCAGTAACAGAAAAGTTTACAAGGCATGCTCATACATATGTCATTTTAATAATGTTTAAGTAGGTAATTGAGTTATTAACCCATACAAATGATTCTGTTCGTCCTTATTTTTTGTGGCCACGGTTAAAAATTAGAAACCTAATAGTCAATTTAAATGGTATTATCAATGAAGTAATTGAAAGAATAAGACAACGACACGAATGCAAAAAAAAAACAACAATTGGAAAACAGATTTTCCCTCAAATATCTATCTAAACACAAAATAAAAGTGTGTAAACATACATATTTGCGAACACATCGTAGAAATTGCTCTCCGCGTTGATTTTTAAATAAACAAAATGGCAGGCTTATTGAAGTTTATGCAAATAGAGGGGGCCTATTTGCCGGCAATAATATGGATATTTACAAATGTGCTTTGTGTTAATAAACTAGTGAAGTATTAGCACAGTGCTTGGGTCGATAGATAAAACGTTGCAAGAATTCGAATATGTTTTATCGTAAAAATAATTACAGAATGCTAAGCTGCAACATTGCCACCCGATCGGAATGCCGTTCCTATGGAGGAAAATGGGCAATAAACTCCATAGATGCTCTTTATAAAAAAATATTTTACATTTTTGAGCAGCAAGGGCAATATTATTTTACTTACCCATATCTATGTGATTTACTATGTTTTTTAATTATTGACTCTTTTCCAACATTATTCTAACATCGAACAGGGTAGTAGGTAGTTTGTAGATTGTAAACTTAGTAGTTATTTTTTTAATAATGAATGTTGATTACTATCACATCATCAAAATCGGGCCACGCGTTTTGTCTCTAGTGCGCCACAAATGAACAAACATACATACATAGGCAAAACACATTAATAAACACACTACCCTTCTTTTCGTCGTGCAATCGGGTAAAAAGCGAACATTACAAAGATAATTGCGTGTTTATTGTTCTTGTCATATCTTATTCTAGTGCTATAAAGGGCCTGATTAAATATGCAAGGCAATAGATCATACACTGGCTTGATAATAAACAACGCACGCACTTTAAATACACTATCCGGTGATAAATAGGGCACATCAGGTTGGAAATATTGTATAGTTTTCTATACAATATTTCGCAAAATTATTAGTAATAAATTTTCTACGGTGGTCGGTCTGATTAAAAGTGTAGAATAGTATGTCAACACTTCGAACCTGAGTTTTTTTATATTTAACAATTTCACCGGTTGTCATTAATTTGTGGGCGTATACAACATTGTTTGTGGCTGATATACAAGATACCTGATGCCGCTGATAATCAATAATTGTTTAAACAATGAATATTGATAACAATACAATTATAATATGTATAGCAACTAAGTTGGAAGTGCTAGCAACTATAATACTATTGAGAAAACTTGCACCATATACAATGGCTTACAGTGCACACGTTAATGTGTATACTTGAGTTCATTCCCAGAAGTGCAACTCTGTACTGTTTCCTGTCGTTTAAGTGAAACTTATCATTTTAGCTAACTGCGTGCACGCATTACCACCCAACCATAGGCGTGGCGTTGTTTTCAATATTCAGGAAGTAAGTGGAAGCGGGTTAGGGCTTGATTTAATGTCTATGGGTTCATGGAAACTGATCGATTGGGAATATATTTAGGTAATAGAGAGAGTATGAGATACTATAGCAGACTGATGAGATACTTCATATAGGTACCTATGTAGGTTTAATAAAATAAACTTTTTCATCTCATTATTATTATAAATGTAAAAGTTTGGTTGCAAGGATGTTTGTTACTTAATCACACCAGAACGGCTGCACGGATGTGGATGAAATTTGGCACAGAGATAGATTATATAGTCTGGAATAGCACATACGATACTTTTTATCCCGGTAAAATATATGGTTCCCGTGGGATAGATTTATTTTAATATTTCATAGAGCAAAGGATTGACATGATTTCTTGCATAGCTAGCGGTAGTTTTGGGGTTTGAAAATAACATAGGCATACTCTTTAATGGCGGGTAACACCGCGGGGTGCAGCTAGTTTATTATATATCGTATTTTAAGTTGACGCCAGATATAAGTGAAACCCATGTCACGTTTAATTAAAATCTAGTTAGTACTTAATATATTTCTGCGTGATAAGTCTATAGACAGATAGCGGACAAAAATGGTCTAAACTTATTCATGTATGCTTTACATTAAAAAAAATATACTCCCGTAACTATTTTATTAAAAATCTAAATGTCACCCTTTATAAAATGGAATGGAGCAACTAGACAAAGGCTCATTATAATATAAGGAAAGATAAAAAACATTTCAATCAATCGCCAGATAAAGCTTCTTACCTATAAAATTTCAATATCCCGCTTAGCGGAGCTAGACTTGGGACGCGGTATTCTCATTTCTAGTCAATGAAATTGCGTATAATTCCCTTCCGATTTGCCGTCTCTTTTGTGCGGGGAATGAGAGAATAGGATGACGAGCGTATGAATTGTATCAATAATATAATACAAATGGACGTGTATCTATATTCCGAGGGGAATGAGGATGTGTAATGAGCTCAATATTCAAAGATATGAATGAATTGTACTAATATTGATCATACATGAATCTGTATTCCTGTGATGTTTCAGACATGTCTGTAGGCAGAATTTTGCGGCACTTTGTTCAGATGTGAAAAGGAACGATATGTAAATTAAAATAAGAACACTATAGGAACATGTGACTATATGGTGATGATATTTAAGATTAAAATAATATACATAGTTGTTTATTTATGGAAACCCTAATAAAATCGGTTTTATACAGTCTCTGAGATTAGTTTTCTCGTATCAGAATCCTCGTATCATAATTAATGATGTATAGGAACAAATGCATTATTTATGTATGATTGATAGAACTAGGCGATACTCGGCGGAAACCCAATGGGAAACAATTGGGGGAAGGCACCGACCACTATACCACTAGCATATTTATCTAGCTTAATGATCAAGATGTAACTGCTGCAAATATTAATAAAAAGGATTTAGCACTGTGTGCAGCGCATAGTCCAAAATTTTGGCCGTGCAAAATAATGAAATTCAGCGCATGTAGGTACCGACGAGTCTATTAGGAATGCTTAACCCGTGGCTGGATTCATTATTTAAATGATAATATCTAATTAAGTCAAAACTGTAGTGCTATGCGGCGTCACGCGCGGGCGTGTGCTGGGAGATTAACGAGCAGCGTGAATGACGATTAAATGACGGAATAGGGTACTTGGGTTCTTAATTGAGAAGTTAAAAGCTCTATAAGGAGTTAGCCGCGCAATTTTCTGCCTCTAAAAAGGTCGCTTACTGTTTTTTAGCACTTACATTTATTGATTTCTTATTTTTACGCGAATACCACACACTGAAATAAATCTGATCTTACGAATTTTATCTCGTTTATTATTAGTTTTTTTACGTGCCCGACGTTTCGGCTGCTTTACAGCAACAATGGTCACGGGAAGAGTCCTCCCGTACGTACGGGAGGACTATGTAAGATGTAAGATTCGTTTAATTTCACTTATAGTTAGTATCAACTAATACCAAAAACATAATTGATATGGACTGGAGGTGTGCCCTCGGCTTCGAAGGCGTGGACTTCAGTTTAATACCCCGGGGGTACAATTCTATTTCCGAGGATAGGGATAGTAAGCTATCAGCTATGCTAAGTATTATCAAAATCTGACAAAATATTTTCCGTGATGTTTACAGCCAGACATAAATCACATTTTTTTTTTCTTCTGAACATATTGCAGGTTGCATTATTAAGCCGCGGCTGGAAGTCACGGCATATTTGAAATTCTGAGAGAAGATTAAATAATAGATAATTGTGAAACTTTCAGCTATAAGTAGATGAGCAGAAGTGACATTGAGGGTTCGGACGTCTGACAGAAATTTAGGTCGCTGGATGTTTTGACATTCGCGGAGAGGCGTCCGAAGAACCCCACTTAACCTCATCGGATGCGACTCCCAGCTGCGGGTTATGGACCCGTCCTTTACCATGCTTCCCGCTTTACTTCTAAATAAGAAGTCGGCCAACATGTCAGTGTAATCTAGATAGCTGCTGATAAGATCTGCGATTCAACATCTTTTCATAAGGTACGGTACTGAATGTGAGCCCCGCTTTAGTTCAAAACTACACTCTATTTACGCGTGAAGAAGAATTTTTCTACTGAACTTTATTCGTTCTTAGTTTTTTTTTCTAAAAATGTTCTTTTTTTTTCTAATCAACTAAACAACTATACAACCTTTATAATAATAAGTAAACAATTCACTACTTGCTATAAATACGGATACTTTATCTACGGCTTCTCAATGAGCTCTTCGCGTCTTTCGTGTCCGCAATTTCATTACATTGAACTTAATTAAACAAAAACCTGGCATAAGTACCGCAGCAAGATAAAAAAACCGTCTATCAGTACCTCTGTATCTAGGTCCTCCGGTTCCATTGGAGGCGCTTTGAGAGCCGTCACAATAGCACCAACGTTGCTTCCTTTGACTGATGCATCCCAGGCATTGTAAAAATACACGCGAACTTGCTGATAGATATTCAACTTTAGGTGGTGGTGATAAGGTGGTCTGTGTTGTTGCTTTCAACAATTATTAGCGTTGAGTAGTGACAGGGTAACTCCGGTAGTGATAGGATGATGTGAAAAAAAGTGAAAATAGGGTTTCGTGGTTTTAATTTATTCTCGGTTCACACGACGACAGTACTCTAGTCATCAGTATCCTCATGTAAGTAAAAAGCAAGTATAAAGTGACATTCCATACATCTCCAAATTGACTACATGTTTCTTGTTAATACCGTTCTGTCCTCGTGTAAATCGAGCATAACAGTGGCACGGTCTATAGACCAGGGCTTACTGGAAAGGTGACACACATTTTCCTGTTAGTGTCTACGGCTGTTGTAATTTTATTGTAATTAATAGATAAGTAAAATAAAAAAAATCTCACCACCCATAAATTTGGACTACAAAATATGGTACAATGTACGGTACAGCACCTTTGCTTATCCTTTCAAGCAATACCCACGTGATATCAATTATATAAATACTGTACCATGTACTAGGGCTGTCTCATTCATTAAAGTGTCCTAAAGAATATTGTTTTTTTTTTTCAGTTCCGCCTTGAGGACAATCTGAGGGCAAGATGAGTGGCAACGGGATGAAGGGGGGCAGGAGAATACCCACCCCCATGCCGCCTCCGAGGGAGACCGCGCAGTCTCACAGGTAACAGTTATGGTATTACTGACTTCCACCTGTGCCATGGATAAATTCTTGTCTTCAGGATTGGCTTTGGGTAAATGAAGATTTTTTTTTAAACAAAAGCACAATAAGTAAGTCCTAAAAGGCGAATCCAATTTGCGATATCTTTAACGGCAACAGCCTCCATCTTTCTTTATTCACTGTTATAATACTTAGCAAGACAGGCCGGAGATTGGGCGCGACGTTTCATTCTGTACTTTGCTCTCGTTTCATTCAAATTGAGACTTTATTTCAATTTGGACCTTATCTACATAAAATTTTAGTATACACGACAAGATTGTTTTGTTTCACGTTTTTAGGTAGGTATTACATTGAACACGTAACTGAATGATTTTAGACGACATTATTGATAAATTATTTTCTTTGACAGAGCCTTTTAACTCTCGTAAATATGAAGAGTTCTAAAGATTGACGAAAACCATAACTAACTATATATATATGTATATGTAAATATAGAAAACTATATTTAAACGGATAAGATTTAATAATATGTACTTTATAGGAAAAAGATAAGGACACTTTTTCTGAGTTTTCATTTGTTATTCCGTGTCTTTCAGACTGAAATCCCATTTATAATAGTTACTATAGAAGTAGACGTGCCGTAACTGATATGGTTGTTTTGATCACCACAACAGTATCGCGTAGCGTACTAGGTACCTGCCACTTCCCAAAACTGCTTCACTCGTGTTTGTGTCTACTATGTTATCTGTCTACGTATTTAGTTGATGATATGGGATTAATAATGTAATCTTTTTGTGTGTTGTTTAAATTTATTAAATGTTTTTTTATGTTTCTGTGACGTTCGGACGTTCTTCCATCATTGGAAAATTATTGGAAGCAATGCTATTAAAAAAATTGAGTCAACATATTAATGGAGTATTTTTTATATTTGTTTATTCTTGTAAAAGATTGAATTCCCGCGGTATTGCTAAAGTACTGTAGGGCTCTCAAAATCCACTAGACGGATTTACTTTACCTGTAAGAGATCAACATCTAGCGAAAGAAAATGTTTCCAGGATAGCAAAAACACTGAAGTCCACGCATGTGAAGTCCAAGGACTGGTTCTTACATAATAATAATATAGTGTAAGTAGACAAAAGACTGAAACAATACACCTTGTAAGTTATTAACTGCATGCTTACAAGTGCCGAGACAGGCACTTGCGTTGAATTCGGTGAAGTAACCAATACTTTTAAGCGCTTACATACACCGAATCGATTTGCTTAAAACAACACTGTTCTAATTTTTTAAACTATTTCCGCTTGAACGATAGTTTGAATCTTTATAATAAACACG
This sequence comes from Pheosia tremula, assembly GCA_905333125.1. Lineage (NCBI taxonomy): Eukaryota > Metazoa > Arthropoda > Insecta > Lepidoptera > Notodontidae > Pheosia > Pheosia tremula. The sequence goes on along the minus strand of HG995404.1, from coordinate 1,791,895 downwards.
TATCATGTGTATATCTAATGCCCAAGTAAGTACAGGAACTTCGTTTTTTAAAAACTACTTAGTCTGTTTTGACAATGGAACCTCGTAAATCATTGTCCTTGATTGTAATATAAAAATGCAACTTAAGTTGGTAGCTGCTTAATCAATGCAATATATCGCCAACAATACGACATCCTAAATAGTATACACTCTTGAAATATTTACGTAGCATTTTGGTATTTCACCGAAAGTACCTTATGTTACCAAAGTAGCCGTAGAATTTATCTATAACATTTTCTGAACGCTAATATCAAAATTTCTGACAAAGGCCATAGAGAATCGATAGTTATGAGCCATGTTCTCAAGTCTCGTTTTAGTTATTATCTTGGATAAACCTTTTGGGGCCTCTCAAAGAGGATGTAGCATTTTAGATATTTTCTTTATAGCAATACCGTACTTACTTATTTCCAATACTCATAGCTGAACCCACTTTTGCCATTGGACGCCTTTACTTGTTAGAAGCCTATATTTTTATACTGATTAAATTCTTCACAACTTAGTATGACATTTAACCCTTGTTAATTTAAAATAATTATTGAGTTTAACTATTCCTAAAATTCATTAGTCTAAAATCTATTAATTATCCAAACCCTATTAAAATTTACCTCAAATATTGTATTCATGCAGCTGCATTAAACTAATAATTATAACTTGTAAGTTAAACTGTTATTCATTAATAGAGGGGATTGCAAGAGATAATTAAAAAGTTTGGGATCCAAGTTCATCATAACAACGAATAAGGGGAGAAGATTATAATCTTAGAACAACCATGGAGTTTCTTGCCCCTTCTCCATTGGAGCGGCATTCCGAACGGAATATTGAATCTTAGCATACCATTTTGGGACCTTTTTAGTGATTCCTAAGTAATGGTTTCATGAATGAAAAATATTCATCAATAGTTAGGAACACATTTTTGACACAGTCCCAATATATCGCCTACTTCTCCTATCATCGCTCCCGTAAAAGGAGAAACAGCCGCAACATTAAAAACGTCCAATCACGCCCCCATCATTAAGCCAGATGTGCACACAACCCTTGCGGCGTGGCTCTTTAAAAATAAATATTTTAACTTTGACCGCTACCGTTAATGCTTATAAAAAATTAATGCAGCTCCCATGAGCTGTTGGCAGTCTGTGCATTTTCGATGACAGCAAACACAAACATAGGTGCACGTGTGGGGTGACGCGGGTGTGGTGTAAGTGGATAAGTGACAGCGATTATCTGGACTTGACTCGTTTTAATTTTTTTAAATTTATATAGGATGATGCAGGAAGTATACGCTAAGTAAGCCTTAAGCCTGCGATTCTTTAGCGCATTTGTAATCATTAGGTTAAGTCAGACTTCAAATTATGGTTACAATGCGGTAAAGAAGTGCAGTTTCAAGGCTTAGTACGGCTAAACCCCTTTCATATCATTCTGTAGAAATAGATACCAAAACAGTCAAATCATGCGTAAGATATTATAGGATTCAATCCTATGTAACGATAGGAAAAGACTGCAAAAAAAACCTATAATTAGTGAATGAATTGTCAAGTGGATATTGTTATAATAATCGAACATTGTTAAATATTTAGTCAAAGTTGAAGATTGAAATAAAACTATTTTTTAAGGATTTTATCGCGTTTATTTTTAGTTTTTACGTTCCCGACAGTCCTCCCGTGACCATGGTTGCTGTAAAGCAGCTGAAACGTCGGGAACGTAAAAAGAAAAAATAAACGCGATAAAATCCTTAAAAAAATAGTTTTATTTCAATGTGTACTATTCGCATAAATATAAGAAATCAATACAGAGTTGAAGAGTCAGTAGGCGGAGGTACATCCCTAGAAGAGCCGATAGCCATTGGAGCAGAAAGGAATGAGCCTGAAGATATAATATAGTAGAGCTCTTCTCCCGCAAGGTGGACCGATGATATCACATAAGTTACAGGAAGCCGGTAGATGTCTAATTTAAAAAAAAAAATGATTTTATTCGGTTAAATCTGTGCAAGATTTATAGGTGGCTGAACTCTCACATTAGGTCAGCCTGTTATAGAAAGTATTTGTACTATGTATGGTATGTATATTCGAATCCAGAAGCGGGTATCTTTTGAATACTACTACTAATTCAAGTCTCCGTTCTCCATCTTTATGCTTTTTTATCCTTGATCCGCTCTCGATTCTGGTCCATCTAGCGATTCTTTTATTTCATTTGCACGATCGTAACGCGCTCTTCTGTGCCTTCTGGCAACCACATTACACGACCACCGGTCTATTAACGGTTACCATATCGTCCGCGTGAAACGTATGAATGAATAAATTTCGTAAAGCGGTGGTGTTCGTATGTGACGCGTTTTACAATATGGCATTCGTTTATTGCGTGAGTTCAGCATTTTACACCCCTTTTAATTGTATGTAGCGAATTTTCAACCTTAACACAAGATACACAGATGGCGCTGCAGACGAAATTCAGAACAAATGACGATTCTTCATGAAATCCTAAGAGGCGCGCTATTAGAGTTTTTGGAGAACTTAGAGTAGCTCAAAAAAGTACTAACTCTAAGTATATAATTACAAGTTACTACGACGCTTACTTGGATTTAGATAGCCTGCTACCAATTATTTAAAAAATATCATAACCTCAATTTAAAAATAGCATAGATGCAAGAAATATATAGATGATCTACTTAAAGAAGTTCCGAAACATAGAGCAACCAACAAAATGTGTGAGCAATCAATACCTACGCAAGGTTACAGCATATAAAACCCGTATAATAAGCTGGGATCGTAGTAGCCAACCGGCATTGTTAGTTGCTCTTCAAAACTGCACGCTTCTCCGTGGCGCTCAAGTGCCATCATCAGCCTAACGGGTGGTTGGACGCACCAGGAAGATAGAATGCTGGATATGATTAAGAATACTCAGACAACTTTATTTAAGAATATTGGGAGTAATAATAATAGTCCTTCTGAACGAATTTCGGTCACGGCAGCCAATCCCAACGGAGACTAGCAGTCGGCGCAGGAGATATTATAGAATCAGAATCTGAAACAGAATATTTTTTATTCACGTAGACCATTATGTACAGTACTTATGAATCGTCAAAAGTTACAAAAATATTAAGCCACTGCTTGGCCACCCGTTCGGAATGCCGTTCCTATGGAGAAGAACGGCCAAGAAACTCCATGGTTGCTCTTTTTTTAAATAGATCTTTTACATTTTTGAGCAATATATTGTTATAGGTATGTAAGAACAATGTCGGAACGGCTAATCAGACTAATTTAGCAGCAGGCCATATAGTACACGCGTGAGCGCAAGTACAGGTGTACTCTCTCTTTCCTCTCTCATAGTCCGATGCGACGGCAATCCGACAAGATAACACAGAGATCAGGCCCAGGACCGACGGTTTAGGTGCTCGCCGAAGTACGAGCGAGTCATAACCATGGTTGAAAATGAGATTCGCACATGAAATCCAGAAATCCCAAAAGTGCGAGCCGGGGCTTTAATCTGCACCCTTCGTACCCAGACGAGCAAGTTAGCTATCTTGAATATAGTTGTAGTTCACGACGGGCAGAGAAATAATATTATAATTAGGCGACAAGGCCGAAATTATATAATAAAATCGCGGAATAAAAAGGCATCACACAATATTTTTGAATAATTATTTTTTTACTCTTTCTTGTAATGTCATTGTAAATGAATAGAAACTGCTATTAATTTGGCAGTATGTTTATTTTTTCAGACAGCGGATTAGTCTCATCCAGATAATTCTATTTATCATCCCCAGTCCGCCATTAACCATTGAAGCGGTCATTATAGAGCCATTCTTCTGACAATATGCTGTTTTAAGAGTCCGGCTGTATCCATTTTGGTGGTGTTTATCGATATAGATCTCGGTATCTATATGAGCTAAGAGTTTGATATAAATTTGGTCCCATGACATACAAAATCATTATTGTAAAACTGATAATTGCAAAAAAGCGTTTAGTATTATTAATCTTGATAAAAAACGAAAACAATTTATTTTTATGCCATCGGGTAGATTCGGGTATTTTCGGTTAGTTTCGTTTTTTTATAGTTTCCGATATTTTTTGGTGTTTTGGCATACCACGTATCCAAATGTTTCGTTTTGTGTTACGTTAAAGCAATCCGAAACATAACATGTTTTAGGTCAGATCTCAGAACCTCTTAGATTTTATAAGAAAAATAATTCTTTTGTAGGTAGATAATATTATTGTAAATTCGGTTTTAGTAGATACGGCATTTTATACCTATCGCTAATTTATTATATGATAAATTAAAAAAACCGCGCTTCATTCCATGCATCACTTTTTATTACATGTGGAAGTCAATCACGCTATTTCTTTCTAATCTTCGCGCTTTGATGCATTCGTTGGGTCTTAAAGCTTGATCTTAGAACTCTAGTCATGGACTGACTACCGAGATTGTTGTCCACAGTCTTAGGCGTAAGCCGCTTCTAGAGCTAAATAAAAATAAAATAAGTACCTACTCATGCATTTCGCGATTGAATGAATTTCTTTCTATCAAGCACATTTCTATAGAGTTCTTTGATTATCCCGAAGAGACAAACGCGCCATTGAAGCGTGGATAAAATACTGCTTGTCGGAGATAACGAATACAAAGACAAACTATTTCATCGTACCGAAGCCCTTTGTAATGTGTAACTTTGTTGGTGGTAATAAATTGTATTTTTTTGTTATTGGATGAAACATAATTATTTATCCATAAAATTATTAATTTTGTTAGCTGTAGATATCTATAACTTTGTTTTTTATACAAAAAGAGTCTGTCAGAAGTGGGATTCGAACCCACGCCCACAGAAGTGGACTGCGACCTGAACGCAGCGCCTTAGACCGCTCGGCCATCCTGACGATGATGAAGATGTCGAAATTAACAATATTATATTATAAGTATATATTTAAAATAAACCAGTCATACGATAATGAGATTCCACCCACCACCGACACTGATTTTATAAGCGTTGTCAAGTCCAAAATATGTAACAAGACAACTCTTAAAAAATGTAGGTTAGAATAATATTTCGTTTAATAAACACATAAAAAACAGTCTAATAACTCAATAATTACCTACCTATAAATACATAATTAATATTTTTATGAATAACTGCTTACCTCCTCGGAATAACAAGTATAATGGTTCTAAAATTCAACACTTACATTATTACCTTCTCAGATATGATATCTCCTTCCATATTTAACGATATTGATGAAAAACATAACGGCACTAATTTTAGCCAACCTAACAAGCGTCGAGTATTCGCACGTGCGTACGCGCCGGAACCACATGGCGAGATCAAACGGAACACCGGACGCGACTCCATTATTGTCTTCTTAATCATGCGCCGGTTATATTTGCTACAATCAAATATTTACAAGAATGAAAACTTGCTAACAACTGAGTAGTCACCTACCTCGTTACTTACGAAAGTGACTGATGACAGATAATTATTAAAAGTATTATTATGACATGACGATACGCAATAATACTTATAGGTTAGAATTATAATTAAAGCAAAAAAAAATACATCACTAAGTATCGGCTCCGATTTTATTGACAGCGAAGGCAAAGACTTAAAGAAATCCTTGCAATTTTTGAGTTAACACGCTCAATATCATGAAAATGAATGATATGCTTTTTATTTGGGACTAGGCCGGCCACACGCTCCCACCACTGCTACTCCTGTAAGCCAGGATCTACAGTGGTGTCCCATGATGACACCAAGGTTTGACCCTCGGAGAGCCCCGGGATAAAGTTAATTGTCTTAGTACCCGCAAGAATTAATCGAAAGATAAAAATAGGAGGAGTTGGAAGAAAATTAATGATATGCTTGCAAAAAGAAAGCATGTATCTTCAGCGTCAAAGTCCAAAAGTAGTGTAATGGCTCTACAAAGTCTTTCCGACTTATTAAATACCTGAGCCGGCAGCTCGAATTCAGCATTCTAAAGGCTCCCAGTTATGGAATGACGTCGCTTGGATGTAGGCTAATTGGCCGCTTTTATCGTCCTCGATGAATGCTCTATTGAAATTCATCTTGAACAGTTGAGGAAGCGCATACCAGCGACAGTTGTTGATAATTTTGTAGCGGAATATAAAACGTAGGGCGTTTTGTGACTCTACATGTTGGGGATGTTCATAAGGTTATTGGGTTCGTTATTCTGATAGGTAAATAGGTTTGATAACTTTTTGATTGTTAATGTAACCTTGATAGGAACATTTCTAAAGATCTTGGCTATAAGAACATCTCTCCGAATCCTAAGAGCATTTTGTATCTACTGTGCAGGTACTGTCTAAAAAATACTAGTTACATCTGACCATCTTCTTAGTGCCTTACTATCCTTGCGAGTGCCTTACCACTCATTTGTACAAGTAACTGTTTCTCTGGACATATCTGCTAATTTAAGCCCAATAATAAAAGTCCTTGAGAGACCCATTACCTATTAAGAACTAATCGGGAGCGAGAGAGATGCCAAAATGTTGTTTTTTTTAGGCAATAAAAATCTGCCGCTGCATAACACTTTAGAGAGCTTATGACGACTTTATTTTTATATAATTTTATCCTCAAGAACATTTATAAATATTACGCAGTTATATTCCAAATAGTTTTTACAATGATTTCAAGCAGTTAGCGTTTCATCAGCAATGTTAAAGAAGGTTTATTTTGGTTCTCTTCATGACTGAATATAAATCGTACCTAGCATATTTAAAAATAAATGCACCCAAGTCGCATTGCTTCTATCTGTATAATCTTAGTATAGATGATATAATCTAATCTGGTAATCTAGAGTATGCTTAGTTCCTAGTTGTTATTTAAATGTTCACTGAAGATATATTTCTCAAAATTTACTTATCTATCAAATTCTGTTAGGCTCGTCAAATAAGATTTTTAGTTTTGAAGCAATTGTATAAAACGCCCCATCTTTCGTTAGGTACAAGAGATTCAACATACGCTTGCTTACTCAGTACAGGATCTACGTGTTGAGATCAAACGTAAAGCCGGACGTTTGACTAAGCCAGACAGTCACGATGCCCGTGAGACACCACATTACACAGAGCATTACATAAACTTTATTTGTGGCACAGCGAAAGAAAACTAGTGCTTGATACAAACTTAATTGTAGGATCTCCCAGCTTGTGAATTTAGAAGAGGCATTCAGAATGATTAAGTAACACTATTATTGATTCAATGCTGTCGGGCAGATTGGCCAATCAAGTATATGAAGGTAATGTATGAAGTCTCAAATAATGGGTGGGAAATTTCAAACTTCCAATTACGGTGCAACAAACAAAATGAGCAACATTTTAAGCTCCCAACAGAGAGATAAATAAATTAAAGAAAACAAATGCATGAAGTCAGATTTGATACTTACGTAGGATAAAATAATATATTGGTCAGAACGTTGTTCTACTACCTAATACCTCCTTAGACGTAGAAAGAACGAATGTTTTCATCTGGAGGCTAAATATTTCTCTGTATCTTGAGCTTATCCTAGTCTTAGCAATGATCGATAAAATGGAACATTGGCAGTGGCACTATTTTTCGCAAAGCTCATAACTTTTGCACTACGGAACATATCTAAAGGAAATACTTTTTTAATTTAATAATCACCAATGCAACACACAGTGTAAAGTTCACCCATGCGATCGTAGCGAAAATTAAGCTGAAAGTGGGCACCGGACGTGAGATGAACCGACAATTGGGATGCTAGCCAATAACGGTCTCCTAGACTTTGGTGGTATCCTTAAAAATATTGTTGATAATGTACAAGACATAGGAGTAGGGAATGTAATGATTAGTACCTTGTGGGTAAATGATCGTTTTGAAATGAGTGGCAGAAATTCAATTGAGGATTACAATTATGTTTTTTTTTTTTCATAAATTCTCTACGTAACGGTAACTTTGGACACTGCCAAATTTACTTACTAAACAGTTTAACATTGGATATAATCCAGTGGAAAGGATGTTAGTATATTTTATTATATTTTTAACGTCCATTTTAAGCCCCATAAACTTGTAAACCCATGGAGAGGTATCAAAGCAAACGAAGACCAACATAAAACCTGAACAATGGGCATTGGATGCCCTAGCCAAAGTGCATTATTATGGAGTCGTAAGAAGTTTCACGACTAAATTTGATACTTATTTTTAAAACTAGCTTTTGCACTACTCTTTGCACTCTTGACAGGTACATATAAACAGAGACAACGGCTATATTTCTCCTACAGCAATAATTGAAACATTTAAACTTTGTATAATTAGATGTGGAAAACCTACAATTGGCTAATGTTAAATTCAATTTCCTTATGTACAAATTTACTGCTACAATTGCTGTTGGTTTTGTTGATGATAAATAAACGAAGGATCTTAATATACATCTTATTGCAGGCTGCACTTCCTAGGCAAACCACCTTTGGAACGAATACAATAATGTCTGGGATTGTAATTTTTTGGGGTCGAGTCACCTTCGTCCGTAGGAGAATTAAGTACCCTCGAGATACCCTACACGTGACCCTGGGTGGTGCCAACCAGGTGACAACTCTACTGGTGGCAGGCTTCGGCCGTGGCTAGTCACCACCCACTGAACAAAGCCATATCGCCAAGCGGCCTAGCCGTGTTCCGGCATGATGTTCGGTGCTGCCATTCATGGATGGCGGGTCAGATCAGTTGCGCTGCATGTGCCTAGTGAATGTAGCGTCTCTATCTACTGCCGCCTTCCTACCTAGGCAAGTATGCTCCATCGTAGATCTCATCGTCACTTACCATCAGGTGAGATCGAGATCAAATACTTGCCTATAATGTAATAAAAAAATAAAAAAAAATATAGTAACACACTCGGTTCAACCTTACTGTATTAACTTACTCCAAGGCCCCAAGGCTGCTAACACAATCGATTCATAATCGAACAGCAACCGCATAGTAACTGTCACTTTTGACAGATATCCCGTACAATATCTGTCAAAAGTGAAAGTTACTAGGTGGTTGCTGTTCGATTATGAATCGATTGTGATAGCAGACTTAAGTTAGGTTTTTGTATCGCTAGAACAAGCACCAGAAGTGCTCAGAACAGAACTGTTGGGTAGGCAAAATCTTAGTTAACGTTACATAGATTTGGCTATTTCCTAAACTTGAAGCATTAATGGAGTATACCAATATGCTGGCACCATGTTTGAACTAGAAAAGAAAATGTACTGTATCTAGATAAAAATAACAATGTCTGAGATAGTGCGTTTGTGCGTGCACCACTCGTAAATAGCTGCACAGAGGGCGAGGAACCACGGAGGGTGCGAATGTATGTCTAATTGCCCGCGGACGTGTCTCAACTTGGTTTTACGGTTGTCGCTCGTGTGGTAAGTGCATCTGCGTAGGGATGGCATTGAATGATGGTGGCGTGAGATTAGGTAACGTATCTGCTTTATCTACAAGAGCAAAGAGACAAAAGTATCATCTATCGCATGTGGAAGCTCTGTGAATGAGCGAGAAAAACGCAGATAGAGTAAAGACAGAATCACAATGTTGGTGAAAGGGCTATAGTCCAACAAGCCTCCGCACTTTAAGCTGTAGCAATTGTACGAATTCCAGTCAAGCAGAAGACCATCTTCCTCAACCCAGACTCTTTGAGCTGAGAAATCTTATTGCTATTCTGTTCCTGAAATAAATACTTATCGATGGACAAATACACAAAAGCATGATTCCAAGCACACAAAGCTTTTATATTGGAAACTGCACTATAAACTGGTAACAACCCCAATAAAACCCAGATCATGAAAATAAAATTCAAATTCAATTAAATTACCCAGGCGTGAATTGAATCCATCATCTCCTGGTGACATGACATGACACTGAAACCGCTAGATCTTGCAGTAGCCCAGAATGGACTCGTTGAAATGCTACAAATCTAGATAAATATCATCAAAAATAAATAATAAATAAATATCAAAATACTGCCAACCCTGACTGCACCTGTGGCGTCATAAAGGCCACTATGCACTGGCGGGGTGCAGTGTACGGTGTACCACACACACACACACACACACACACACACACACACAAACATTCCGTCGCGTGCGTGCTAGTTGTAAGCCGCGCCGATTACCGCGACTATAAAAACCTAAAGATAAGTACTAATGCACGCGTGCGAAGGGGAAGATATGAGATATAAAGATACAGACGCAATATAAAGCCCGTACTGTATGGATGCGATAAAACACGAAAGAAATTTTGCTTGCGAGGGTTTTGGGATTACATTTTGTAGAATAAAATGGAATTACATCGCAAGGAACGCGTTGGTGCTCCAATGTAAGACAGCCAATTGATGGCGATCGGTCTTAAGGTATGTATTTACATAATTTCAAAAAAACCCTTTTTTGTACCTATCTACCTTTTAACTTGGTTTTTCCTAAAATAGCAATTTTGTTGCCAATTAGCAATATTAAAAAGGAAGGAGAAGAACTACTTAGGTAAGTAATGTACGCACGTATATTTTTTTTGAGAAAAGTTAGAATTAGGGCGGTACTTGCCTACCGTCTTGAAAATTGTGTTAAAATAATGACCGCGGTATTAGAAATCATTTTCTATAATTGGGTAAAAAAAGAGAATACATATTCCATCTATCTGGCAAAATACAAAAGTTTTGTCTCATTTCGAACACTTTCATACAAGATTTCATAGATGGCGCTGTTTTCATGATTTTTTAAACTAGCGCCATCTTTACGTGAAACGTAATATTATTTCCCACTCCAAGCTTCTGTTAAGCTTTCACTTGTAGTTCTAATAGCGATTACTAGATGGCAGCAGGTGGGAAAATATTTATTTTTCTGTTTCATGTTTTTACTATTTACAACTTCTCAGGCTATGCCAGAACATTTATAAGGGAAAAAGTTTTGTTTGTGGTAACAATTAACACTACAAATGTATTGGAAAAGTGGATTTACCTTCCTAGTGGCAACGTTATGTCTCAACTTCTAAACAAGTCTTGTGCTGCACTTATATCCAGACAACGAGCTTTGTGTAGTGGCAGTAAATCAGAAGAGCACTACAGTCCACACACTGATGGCGAATATAACTCTGCAGTGTCAAGTCAACACGATGAAAGTTGGAAATACATAGTACTTATGTTGTATTAGTTACTTCTTAGGTCATATATATCCGACAATGTAGTGTGTACATCGACACTAATACTTACCACAAATTAGATCTAAGGATCGACGAATAGAACTAGGAATATTGATTTCTTATATTTACGCAAATACAACACATTAAAATAAAACTAATTCCAACACCTCAGACCTCCCGAGACCATGGTTGCTATAGCAGCCGAAACTTCGCGAACGTGAAAACATGAAATAAACGCGATAAAATCCGTAAAATTAGTTTTATTTCAAGAACTAGGAATTACGAGAGAGGCATAAGAAGTGCGGAGATTGAAACTTGATACTAATTAATCCCAAATCAATAAAGACGATTTTGATAGAGACAGTATTTCTAACAACACAACAGCAAATAGTTGTAAACAGTGTAGGTAGGTAAACATAACTAAAAAAATAACGAGGAAAAAACAAATGAATGACTGTTTTCAAATCTCAAATGTACCAGCTAATGAATTTATAAATTTGAATTTGGAATTCTTAACCAAAGAGGAGATATTTCATCAAAGTGGTCAGTACGACGAAACGCTAGATTACAAGATAATACTAGATTTAGCCTATGCAAGCCAACCTAACAGTACCAGTCTAAGTGGTCTTGATAATATCATCCAGCAAGCAGGTACTGAAGGTATGCGCATGTTGCAAGCGCTCATCGATCATGAGCGCTTTATCGCTTGATTGCAGATTACATCTGAAGACGTGTAGGCACGTTCCCGTTGCAGTCGGAAGATGAGGTGAGGTTCATAATATACTACCTTTTGCCCCCGGCTCCGCTGGGGTACCTAAATTAAATATAGCCTATAGCACTCAGGGGTAATGTAGCTATATATTAGTGTAGGCATCGGAGCTGTAGATTCGGAGATTATCCCCTAATTCAAAACTCATAAAGTAACAATCGTTACTACTTTATTATATCCAGTATGAAAAGGTTAGCTTGAAAAATACACAGGAATAACAGGCGTTGATGATATAACTCTACTTTTCTAGGTTTCAGGAGTTAGTTATACATCTGAAACCATTGCTTAGTGAGTCAAAAACAATTTCGACTTTACTGAAGCATTTGATGAGTACATTTATTTACATTAAAAGCGCTTGCTATATCAGGTGTTTGTAATGATGATGATAATGATTTTTTTGAACCACCTAATCACGCTTTACACGTAGCAGCACTGACCATCTTAACCATAAATAATAACCAACAAACAGCAATGGAAACGTGCCAAGCGATAAAGTGCACACAATAGCTACTATTAAATCTAACCAATAAATTATTCAAAGACATTTCAACCGTAGAACTGTTGGCTAAATACCAAATTATTAATACGTCTCACCTAATTCACTACCTGCCTTACGCATTAGAATTTAAGATTGATATTTGAAGACGGTGCGGGTGGGTAAAGATAAAGTTATTTTGGTTTTATATTGTACGGAGCGGTTATAATTCAAAGCCCAATGAAGTCTAATGTGTACTCGTCAGGATGTGTGGACGTCTGTATTATAGCTTTTTTGAAGGACCATTTATTACAGAAACCTATTATACAGGTTGATTCATAAAGGATATACTAAGCCTCGAACCTGCACGTTTTTTAGCGCATTTGTAATCATTATATAATGTCTTACCCTTATTGATCAGGATCAAACAACCTGTATATAAAGAGCATTCTATTCAGGCCACTATAGTAGCATCTAGGCCATACCTAATGGCGGATTTTATAAGAGCTTCGATGATTAAGTTGTAACAATTTACTAGGTTTACTTGACGTTAACAAATATATGAAAGCAAGTACCTATAGCATAAAATGTCTAGGTTTTGCTAAAGACGTAAACAATCGCTAAGACTCTTTTCGAAATTGCCACTTTCGAGATAAAAATGTGACCATCAAGTTATGGCATCAAAATAACTCTATAACAAAACCGTGAGCGATGACAATATGCAGTAAAATTCACCACCATGGGATCAAATAAAAATATATACGTACCATAGCTGAGAAGATTGCTCCAACCTTAATAAAAGTGTATTATCACGACGGTAAAAAGGAATTCATAAGATGCCTTAGTATGTGATGCAATAACATCTCTAATGTTTGAAAAACCACTGCGTTGGACCGGCAAATCGATCAGAAATTATTTATTTACTTCAAGGACATGGCGTATATTTAGATAGTTTAATTTATGATGTATGTTTGTTAAGGTTACAATGAAAAATATACACACATTCCCGTCCCACACACACTCCTTCTCACATACCTGATACTCCTCCACACACGAACGATTGGTTGCTTTTAGTAGGTTTCGGAACTTGTGTAATGAAATAAAACAATTTTTTCGAATTTTATCGCGTTATTTTATGTTTTTACGTTCCCGACGTTTCGGCTGCTTTACATTAACCTTGAGCACGGGAGGACTGCCATAAAATCCGAAAAATAGTTTTATTTCAATGTGTAGTATTTGCGTAATTATAAGAAATCAACTTGTGTAATATTTAAGTTAAAGTAAATTTATAGCGTCAGAGACAATAGCTTGTCATTCAATTGTATTGTTTGTTAATATAATTACAACCTGTTCAGGTATCTTAATATTCAAACCAATAGCGTTGAACCTTTTTTATACAACGACATCTTATATTCCAAGTACACCATCAATAGACACCATGAAGCGTTTCTCTCCCACATCCTCAATACGGTACCCTCCGAAACGATCCGCTAAAGTGTCCAAAACGTATCTAACCCTCAAAACTATCATGGGGCAATTTAAACGGACTGAAGGACCTCCGAAATCTGATCCATGCCGCAATAGGGATGTTATAAAAATAAATTCGAGCCCTAACAAGGTCGCGGCTAATGTGAAACTGATATTATGGTAGAGTTTACCGTTGACCGTCGCTTCATGTGGAATATCATAAATGGTGATGTGAAAAGACTGTCAGCAGATTGTATATCGTGTTACGGTTTTATTGTCGGTATAAAGGTTTGATAGATTGTTTTTTTTTTATTTGATTGTTTCAGATGTTTTGTTGGATTCGAGTAACTATTCAAATAGAAAACTCTTACGATAATATCTAGAATATGTTTGTGAGTTTAGATGTAGGGAATTATGTTTACTGCAGCTCGATTATGTAACTTTTTATTGCCATCATTTTTCGTTTGAAATCAGAAACATTGCGCTTCTGCGATTACTTATACACGTTTTGATAGCTACAATTTCTAACGAATGTTTATTGCGATTGAAATCATTTAAACAAACCTTTGTTTATGTACCGGTGTGTGTATAAGCTTCTAAGCAATTACTTTCTGGTCTTGGATGTTACAAATACAAAAGCTGGAATTGCTCTACTGAGTTTGTGATTTTTTTTTTTTTTTTTTAATTACATTATAGGCAAGTATTTGATCTCGATCTCACCTGATGGTAAGCGACGATGAGATCTACGATGGAGCATACTTGCCTAGGTAGGAAGGCGGCAGTAGATCGAGACGCCACATTCACTAGGCACATGCAGCGCAGCTGATCTGACCCGCCATCCATGAACTAAAATTGAATTGAACTAAAATTGAACGATGTTTAAGGTTCATAGGTCAGAGTTCGTTCATTTCATATCAGCTGTTTGACCTATTACCGGACGGTCATTAAGTACAAGATTTATTTCCAATTTCAAGGTCGGAACTCTTTTCCCATTGGTTTTTATGTTTTTTCAATTTAACGGATTGTTGACTTACTTATATACTGTCCAGCATCCGGGTTTCAGGGACCCTTTGTTTATGATAAGCGCGGCCTGTGGCTTGTGATACGAGTTACGCTGGATTCTTATTCTGTACGTTCGAAAATCGTGTCAACTTATAGGTCGTGTTCGATAAGCTATTAAAAAAACACTTTGGTAGATTTTATTTAAGCGCCACTTTAAAAACCGGTCATTGACCCTCTTGTATTTTCTTTTTATATTTTCATGGTAGCCAAAACGAATATCTCCCAAGGTCAGAAGTCAGGACGTTAAGTCAATTTCTCAAACTCATCTCCGTGAATTTCATCATTATCATTAGAGCCGTTTTCGACAGCCCATTTGCATGCATAAATAAGTGGGTAAGTAGACATTTACTTACACAAATAGGATTTTTATTAGCATTTCTAATAAATTCCATGCCGAAAAAGACAGGCAGCAATTCTAAATAATATATTTTAGGTTTTAGAGTCAATAAAAATGTCCACTATGATTTTAATTCCATAACACATTTGACTACAATCTGGGAGTTTTCAAATCAAGAGTGAACCGGTACCTTCTAGGCAAGTATGCTCCATCGTAGATCTCAACGTCACTTACCATGAGGTGAGATCAAGATCAAATACATGCCTATAATGTAATAAAAAAAACATTATCACACATTAATATTTTTCTTCGCGACACCAAAAGGGCTTACCAAAACATAATTATAGCTCCAATTTGCAGCGTTAATTATCATCACAGTTCCCCACGACTTCTCCACGCTGCCGTATCATTGGGCTGTTTTGACAGATGTTCGTCTGACACTGTTATTTTTATCACGAGGGGGTGCAAAACGGTTGTTTATTTAGACAGCAGACCCTGACGCGTCAATTAGTGGATTACCAATTTGCATTAGTTCAGGGTAGCTTTGATGGAAGTTGAATAATTCGTCAGATGGTTTGAGTAATGGAGTGTGCCAATGTCTGGCTTCGAAATATACTATTTCTGAAGTTATTATTCCATTATTCCTGTTATCATCATCATCATAAGTTATATTATAACGTTCACTGCTGCATTTAGGCCTCTTCTCCAAAAACTGTCACTTGTACTGGTTCTTCGCTACTATTAATATTCAATATAGTATGTGATAAGAACAACGCTAACTTTTATTTCTGGCCTAAATTTAGTTGGACATTCTAAACATATTGTCAGAAGCGTTCTATAGCATGCTCAAATGAAATACCAATATTTGATGCTGCTCTTCTCGTCTCCCCATCTTCTTTTCTTTTGCCGTACCTAATTTAGCACATTTTTTTTCAGTTTCTTGTTCCATTTCTCATGTTTGTTATGAAGCATTATACCCTATCCATCTTCTTTTTTGTTGCCCTATTTTGACTAGTATATATTAATCTAAAATATTCATGTACATGTCATATTGTAAAATGTTTGCAAGTCGAATGCACCATTCTTGAACATGCTCCCTATCGCTCCATGTTACAGATTTTTTATCTATATCCATAGTAAATAAGTTACATTGAGTATTTTCTTAACAACAATGTATGCGCTCTCTGATATAAACACAGCGATATCAATACAATTGGCAAAAGTCACAATGGTGAGAATGGTGTTGCAAGAGTTCGTCAGTCGTCATGTCGTGACGCGACTCTTTCACCATGTCGAACAAATAGTGCGATTCGATAGGAGAACCATGAATCATTTGGATAACGAGACTTTTTGTTACGGCTTTATAGTCTGCGACGGCCAATATCTGTGCCAATGGCTTTGGCCAATGATTATCGCCGTAATGGAGACGGGATTTATGGTCAGTATAATACGTGTTTTAGTGCTGGCCATAATATTGGCGCGAGATTGTAGTGTTATTGGTTAAACAATTGAAACGATCTCGTTTTGCGCGGAATTGCATATTAATTAGGGCCCGGACACTTATGACCAACAGATTCTGGATTGAAATCTTAGAGGAGTTCGGTTTTTTTGGCTTCTTTAATTATCGATAAATTTTTTAAGTTTATAATTGTAAATGTTGACAAGCTGAGGGTCATTGGTGGGTCCTCCTTCCTCCATTTTTTTAACAATGGATTTCCGTCGAGTATCGCGTAGTTCTATCAATTATGTGTTATCGGTTGTTATCATAGATCAAAGATTTTGGCTGAAAGATGGTCATTTTATCCTCACGATAGTTTCCAGTATTATCAAAATTATTGGTAAACGAAATTTTAATATAGATTTTATAATCTGCTTAAATACAATGTGAACATCGATCTTAGATTATGAATTTGTTATTTGCACTGGGAACACCGTACGTTGAAAATGTAGGGTAACCAGTACGGAAGTAAAAGTATTTATAAATAAGAGTGTTCTAGTTGTTTGGTAGAAATCTATCAGAAGTTAAAATATTTGAATATAATTGACAACTTATCCGATTTTAGTCGTTGGTCACCCTAATCCCCACGTGTGCTTATTTATTTTTGAAAAAACTTCCCCAATAATTTTACGTTACCTAACCATTAAGTTCACAACTATAAACCTTATGACTTTAACACTAAGGACTTTCAGCATTATCTTCGAGTAACGTTATTTTGGTAACACAACATTGTTCCTATGATCGGGGCATGCCTACTCATTGTTTTCGTTGACAACAACAAATGTTTTGTGTCGAGACATACAAATGTCGAACTGATGAATGCATGAACCCGATACTTCAAAGGTCAAGTAGGTAAGCAAGGGCGATAGAACGCTAAACAAAATTTTTCATTTCGATTCAAGACTTGTCTGAAGATTTTCTAATCATAAAAGTATACGTAGAAAAAAATCGCTATACTGGAGCAGTAGTTAGCCGGTCATGTCATGCGCATGAAAGGAATGCCAAGGCCAATGTCAACTACAGGCTAGCCACCTTCCTGCCATTGCCTACCACTGCTAGGGTTAACCAAGAAGACGGTATCCAGGAGACCTAGAGACCTTTGTGGGGAACACGAGGACGGATATTGCCCTAAACAGAGAAGTATAGAAGAAAGATGGGGAAACCTATAGAATAAGCGTATGTATAGGGCTCACCCATCCAGGGTCTAAGCACACGTAGCCTTGCTTAATAATGACCAATTTCTTTTAGACTTAATAAATACATTATCTCACCCCAAAACATATCAATTATAAAAAAGAGCAGTGGCAAAGTAGTCGCTAATGTTATTCGAATTAGATTATAAATCGCAATCAAGCTCCCAGCAATCTGAGGAGGTTAATATGTTTATCCAAGTATTTACTCCGTCAGAATGTTAATAGATACAGCAGACAGCCCCCAGGGTAACAGACATCGTGGGCATTACACGCCCTGGTAGGTACTCTTTCTGTTAACGAGTAGAGTACTCAACAGTACCTACTATTTTACGAGTAACCGCGAACATTGAAAGTAAAGCGTTACTTTTCAATGTTTTTCATGTTTATGGTTTGTGTGATATCTACTAATAATAATAAACCTGTTCCAGATGTCGGTTAGGAAGTTTTTTGTTATTTGTATTTTTTTTATTTAATAATCTAAAAAACATGGAAAAATATAATAAATTAAATGATAATTATAATACGCTTGTATAATGGGTACCAATGGTACCATACAATAGATTGAGGGTGAAATCAGTATATAATACTTATACAGATATTAAACATCCATGACTTGGGTACTAACATCGTGATCATCACACAAAGTTTGTCCCTATCAAGATGGCAACCCGGGAACCTCGGCACAGAAAGCAGGGTCACTATCAATTCGTATAGGCTTTTATAAGTAAGACCACGTAGCACTTTAAAATCTAGATTAAAATAATCCAAAAATGGCAAGAACTTAACAATATCACACACCTCATAATGCTAGCTTCGACCTATTTTAAAGGTGTTCTACATGGTCTGTTATAAAAAAAACATTCAGTGTTATACTAACATTTTCATTCTTAAAATGTTCCTATCTTTTATATGATAAAATTATTTAATATGAAACTTAATTTAATTTTTACGCAAACATACAAATTACTATAATATTTACAAACTAATATAACTTAAAAAGAGTATAGAAAAGCTATAAAATGTGTAAAAAATTTGGCCCATGCGGTAGCGTGCCCAAGATGCTGGCCGCTTTTCCTCGCTGAATAGCCAAAGCTACTCGCTGAGCGAGGAAATTTTCTTAAAATTGGGTACTAAAGTAGAAGAAGCGACAAACTGTAAACTTTTTATTTTCAACCCGTTCGCTTTGACATGAAGGTGGAACACATCGGAGTGGTGACTGTTTTCAATGTTCTACAAAATTATTTCACTTTGCCCGAATATAACGTTTTATACGTCGCATTTTATAGTTCTAAAAGTTCAGAGCATGGACTTTATGTATTTTCAACGTGAAACTTTTACAGTAACGTTACAATCGTTTGTACGAAATCAACGAACTCAAATAATACGCCGAGGATAGATAAATACTGCGATACGAATCAGAATCACCGTATTTTTTATTAATGTAAACCATTAAGTACAGTACTTATGAACCGTCGAAAAGTTGCAAAATGCTAAGCTACAACTTTACGACCCGTTCGGAATGCCATTCCTTTGGAGAAGAACGGGAAAGAAACTCTATGGTTGCTCTTTTTTAATACCACTTTATTGTTCAACTTCTTTATTATTTTGTATCACATGGACATTATAAAAAAATTACATGATACGCCTAAGGATTATCAGCGTAGAGCGTTCGTCAAACAAAAATTATGTTGTAACTTTAAATTAATCAATAAAATGTATTATTACTATAATTATAATTACTAGGTATGATCCATATCATAGTAACCAATCAAAACAAAGCCCAAAACGTTGATATTTTTAACGCATAAAAGCCATTCATAAAAGGAACAGGTAAACTTTCCGCCATTCTCGGCCTGAGGTTGTGTGCTCGTATTCTGATACAAACGAACCTTACGAACCTTTAAAGACATTATAATTTGGAATGTCAAACATGATTTATTCATTGATGAAATAAGAAAACCAAACATATTCTATTCTTTTTAAATTTCACGAGAAAATTATCACTTTTTCGCGTGTAGTTTTTTTTTTTATTTTTTTATTACATTACAGGCAATTATTTGATCTCGATCTCACCTGATGGTAAGTGACGATGAGATCTACGATGGAGCATACTTGCCTAGGTAGGAAGGCGGCAGTAGATAGAGACGCTACATTCACTAGGCACATGCAGCGCAGCTGATCTGACCCGCCATCCATGAATGGCAGCACCGAACATCATGCCGGAACACGGCTAGGCCGCTTGGCGACATGGCTTTGTTCAGTGGGTGGTGACTAGCCACGGCCGAAGCCTACCACCAGTAGAGTTGTGAGATATCATTTCCAAAGAAATAAACCATATTATTAGACATTAAAAACAAACATTATTTACACAATATGTTTATACAACAACGTGATTCATATAACTTACTGGTTCTTCTATTAAAATATTTTTCTCTGATTTTGTTACACGTTTTGTTGAAGTAGGTAGGAGAATCAGAATATGGATGTGCAAGTACAATTTGTTGGAACACGGACGTTCGGGCGCTCTCCGCAGGAAATGGGCCGTATTTGTCTTACCTGTGAGATGTGTGGTTCCACTGACAGCGATCCACAATGGTGCTCTATCACTTGCAACAATTTCAACATTGTTTACGCGGAAGAAGCTTTATTTTATAGATGAAGTAGTCGCTTATAAAGATCTGAGGTGTTCGTAGATGGGTGTTTGCTTTTATATCTCTAACCTACCACCCGATTCTGATCCTTAAAACATGTCTTGTATCGACCGATTGTGTTATAATCTAGCAACTTAAGTTTGATATATACACTATACACTTAACGAATACCGTCGAGTCAAACCGTTCGACCGATCGAATCATCTATTCATTTACAAATGATGGCTCTGAAATACATCTACGGTATGAGAACATTTCTAATCAAAACGATTCCCAAATATAAGTGACCCAAGAGTGATAAAACTACCTTCAAATATATGATTAAACTAAGTAGTAGATGTGATACTATGCAGCTTATAGTTCCGTATAGAGCTTCAGTAGCGCTAGTGTCCATCTACCAGAGTGCATTGATATTCCTAATTTTAACAATTACCTATTTGCTAAGGTATGTATGTATGTATAGTGGAAGTTACAGCCAATCTAATTCGCTTTATAAAGCTGCTATAATATTCGTCTTTCATTCAATATATTATTTTGATTAGCTCAGCACGCTACTCGCTTGCAGTCATACCTCGCCAAATCCAGAGCTACATATTCATAAATCCACTCACCAACATTTATGAACGTTAATTATTAAAGCTGGGATATACTGCCGGTATAATGTGCTATTTATTTGGTGCTGTATTCAACTGTTGGCTGTTAGGTCATTGGATACATGAAGTCTAGGTAACCTTTGTATATTTCAGGAGATAATCGTTACTTTAACAGTAAGTTGAATTTAACTGCAATCCTAGTTCGCCGAATAGTTTCATTTAGATTTTGCTCTGAAATTTTAACAAGCAGTATAAGGAGACAATGTATATAGGTAGATGTGTGTAGGTCTTCTTATGGATAACAAATAATAGTTTTCTTTGTTTTACAGATCGACACCCCGTTTGGTCGGATCAGATGCTTCATACAAACTGAACCAGTGTGAAATGGAGGCGCTCCATGCTGTAAGTAACATATATTGACAAATTTACTAAGTATCGTTAGTGGTGATCAGAGTGCTACTCTAAATATATCTAGGTATTACCAATACTACCGTTACGGTTCCTCACTACTAGTACTAGGTTCAGTGTAGATCCTGGCTTAGAGGAGTAGCAGTGGTGGGAGTGTGAGGCGGGCCTAGTCCCAAAAGAAATACTAGGTTAGGAGTTAAAGGGTGTTAGTTCCCAAAAATTGTCAAGTAAAAAATTCGAACTTGGCATTTGATTCAACGACTGCATAATGCACCACTCAGCTGTCTTTTTCGTATTCAATCTCTAAATTATGTATCAACTACTTAAGTAGATAATACTTATACTAAGTATTGTTAAATGTACATCATCATTAGTACCGGATTATTCATACATATAGACAAATCAGGCAACTGCCTATGGACCCAGCTTCGGCTGGGCCCCGCAACCCGAGAGAAAAATAAATCTTAATAATTTTACCACACGATTTTTATATACTTAGACATTGTTTTTATTTATTCAGATACCAGTTAGCATTAATAAAATCCAGTAAGACACAGCTTGTAAATCGGAAACCCATATTACGTAGTAAACGGAAATGTTTAAATACAAGAGGGTCCCGAAGCCGTGCAGTCCCTGGGCTCCTACATGGCTTAGTCCGGCCCTGTAATCTTGAACAGCTTGTCTATAGCCAATGATAGGCTTAGGTAAGCCGTCATTCATTAGTTTCGTTTACGCCAACCATAAAACCGTACTATCTCATACAAATCCATCACTCTTAACTGTTACGGTTAAATTAAACCATAAATACAACTCTAATTAATATCAGGTTACCGATATCCTCGCCACTAATACAAATAGAGGACTTTTAGCGGATTAAATTCCATTGAGGTAAACGTCGACATGTACGAGACATCGCGCATACATAAGGCAAATAATAACGCAATGGTTCGTTCGCATTTGGCCTTGCTCGTAACGGAGAGGCTTTAGAGCACTTTCACATATAGGCGTTTTTGTCGCGTGACTGTAGCGCTTCTAAGTCGCGCTGCAGTAGCGCGACTCGTATCCATACATATTTAAGTATCGCAGCTGCAGCGCGGCAGCCGCGCGATGGTCGCGCATCAGAAGCAGGACTGCAGTGCTCCGAGCTTGCGGTGGCGTGACTGTGAAGCGCGGCGTCGCCACTTGGCCGCGCTACAGTCGCACGACATAAACTCCTTGTATGTGAAAGCACTCTAAGCCAGTGCGCATACATAAGGAGTATCGCCGACGCTGCAATTCATTCAATGCATAGACGTCCGACGAACACGAGCCGCCGACGCAGCAAAATAGACTTACACCTATTGATCATTGTTCATCATTTCAAAGGCATTCCATATTCTAATATCGAATAGGTTTCACCTAAATTTAATAGTATTTTTTTCGATCCTCCAGCTGCCGCTTACGTAATTAGCGAAACACACGAAAGTCAACCAAAAATAATCCAAAAAAGTACAGTCGTACCCTTAATTATTAGCCGTGGATTGACCGGCTTCGGAATCGCCGAGTAACCAAAAACAAAACACTTATAAAATTTATTTTTTCTAGCCAGAAGATTCTAGTAGGTATCTACCCTTGGAATATAGTACCTCTATCGGTACTGTACCATGGTTCGACATCGCCTTGCCAATGACGACCTGATTGACATAATTGGCAGTGAGCCTGCTTTGTGTAACGAGGGTTACGGGTTCGAATCCCGATTGGCGTAAATGTAATTTGTCTGTAATGAGGGTAGAGTAAAAAAAAGTGTAGTCTTCTGCAAGCTGTAGACGGTCCTATTTTAACAGTTTGAAGAGATGGCCTTTGGGAATAAAGAAAGGAGATGCGTGATAGCTTTAATAGCCTATTAATTCTATGAACATGTTTGCATCTACTAAGTACGTGGTGTAGAGAAAAAAAAACTTAAAAAAATCGCTACCTCATCCGCCGATGACTTGTAGCTAACTCACACTCATAGAATTTATGAACCAATTAAATATGTTATCTTGCACTTTGCATTCCATTAAAACAGCAGATAAAAACTAATTGCAAATATTGAAATTTACTAATTTATTACTTTGTTTGGATGACATAATTAAGTTTAATATGTAAAAGAATGCTGATTATATTAAAACTATTTTTGTTTGCAAAAATTTAAATATCAGCTACTACCGTCATTTAAATTAAATACAAGATTGACATCTATTGGTCCATGACTACAACACCTAATATTTCAAACGAGCACTTAAAATACCAAAATCAAAATATATAACCTATAAGAAAAAAAATATTCATATAATTTTGTCTCTCCCCACACGGGCTATACCCGGATCTTTGGAAGGCGTGCGCGGGAACATGGGTCCAACACGTAGAGCCCTTATTCAGAATTTTATGTTAATATGCGCCCGGCGGTGTTACCCGCGATAAAAAGTATGAAAAATTAAAACATCTATCCCACGGGAGCCATACATTTTACCGGGATAAAAAGTAAGCCTATGTGCTATTCCAGACTATAATCTATCTCTGTGCCAAATTTCATCCTAATCCGTTCAGCCGTTCCGGCGTGAAAGAGTAACAAACATCCATCCATCCATCTATCCATCCATCCAAACTTTCACATTTATAATATTAGTATAGATTATGTTAGCCACCTGCTGGGGTCAACCGCTGAAAATGATGTTATTATTATAGGTCATAATAGTACCTTAAATATGTGAAAGCGAATTAAAAAATAATTGTTATCCTTATCATGTTCCAAGCTGTACAATATATTTAAATGTTAAACCGGCCAAGGTTTCGCATCATAATATATATGGATTCATGAATTCGATAACGTTTCATTTACAAGAGAATCGACCTTAAGTGTTTTAATTAATATCTCCAGCTTTCGCCACAGATAAGAGAGTATGTTTGCCTTGCCAATATTGTGGTTATAAATGTGTATTTGTCAATTTATTATCTGGATATAAGAGCTTGTTCGGTGTTGCCATTCATGGATGGCGGGTCAGATCAGTTGCGCTGCATGTGCCTAGTGAATGTAGCGTCTCGATCTACTGCCGCCTTCCTACCTAGGCAAGTATGCTCCATCGTAGATCTCATCGTCACTTACCATCAGGTGAGATCGAGATCAAATACTTGCCTATAATGTATAAAAAAAAAAAAATTTTGGACAGTATTTAACGCATAGATTTCTATAGTATCAATATAAAATCTGGGCAACAATAAGAATCAGAATCAGAATATTTATTCATGTAGACCATTAAGTACAGTACTTATGAATGGACAAAAATTACAAAATGCTAAGCTACCACTTTACCACCCGTTTGGAATGCGGTTCATAGAGTTTTCTAAAGTAGGTACCTATACTGCATTTTCACAGCATAAAGGTGCTCTAAGCAAAAGGACAAAAATCAAACCTTTAATACGAAGCTCCAGTATCAGATTCCAATGCGCTGTACCTGTTGTTTAAACCCGAGTACTGAATCTATAATCCTCCTTTTGCTTCAAAGTCCGGTAATTCGATTCCATTGTTACAATTAAGTGCACGCCCAGGGTACCACCATGTTAGCAAGGCGCCAAGCCTTACTTGTACTGTCTTCTTGAGGAGGAGCATTGCAATTGTATAGCTTAGAAACATACTGTTTTAGGCATGATTTATGGATGAGAAATGTGCACTATACCGGGTGTAAGTGGCCTCGTAACGAAAACTGATACCATAAGTTCAACTCATGATTCTGAACCCACAGAGTTGGAATATTCCGTCGATCTGTCCACGACTTTTTCGCATTGTTTCCGCATTTTAAATTGATTTTATTATGAAATCAAAATAGATTTACAATTAAATTGCCTACGGAAACTATGTCCTTAGAGGTTTATGAAAATATAGTTAAGAACCTTCTCGTTTCAAGTAGGTAGTGATTAAAAATAAAGTACGTTTTTAAATGGTTTAATTTGTTCTAAGCCGACACTGCGATAGCCAGACAGATAATAGCGACCTAATTTACAACAACTTCAAAAGAATGAATCACAAACGTGTTTTTAAATAACATTTCTTGAATAAAAAAAATAGACCGCTAGGTACCTGCCATACTAAGAAGCAACGTTTTTTTAAACTCATCCATTAAGATTATTAAACTAGACAGTTCTGAAGTTCTCAAGAACGGTTAAGCCCAAGACAATGAGACTCGGTACATTACATACCTACCTACTATACAAAAGTCAGGCAACAATTTGTGTGGCAAGCCTCGCCTTCATTAGCTCATCAAGACGCTTTTGTGAGCAGACCTAGCGGAAACAGAAGGGATTCGATGAATAATCGGTCCAAACGCCCTTTCGATGTAACCATGGCAATTCGAATCCCTTCTAGTTTACACCATGAAACGATGGTGGTGATTTTTGACTGTTTTTGTATCAGCAAATTGTCAGAAGTGATAACTACGATGTCAATGCTTGATTCCATTGTGAGCAGATTTCTTTTAAGGGGCCTGCTGAACTGCTTTCTAATTAATTCAAAATTTAAAAAAAAAACACTTACTATACCAGTTAAATTAAGGCATATACATATATTAGGGCATTGGACACCTTCTTTCCAACTACTCCTATTTTCTTTGAGATTAATTTCGTTGCGGGTTCTAAGACAATAAGCTTTTTCCTGGGTCTCGCCGAGGATCAAACCTCGGCACCTTCGTATTCAAAGCTTTGGATCCAGTCTTACAGGAGAATGAGCGTGTGGCGGGCGCCATTGAAAGAGTAGACTCCATTTTCAAATTTTAATAAAAGCTTCCCATGGTATGGGATCTAACGTCAATTCTACGTCTGAATAATTCCACGCAATAATCGTTGATTGCGGTAACTGGCTTAAATTACTTTGTTCAAATCTTTTGTGGCAGAATTGGAGGTAGGTACCTGGTTTTGTTTGTGATGCATCGTTTTGGGTAAACATTGAACGGATTTTGAAGGCGTTAAAGATACTTGGACGTGGTAATTCTTTGAGGGATCTTGTAGTCACTTACTGATATTTACTGAAACTTTACAAGTGACGTCACACTATGTTTTCTCGAAGAGTAATTTTATCATAGGTACCTTATAGCAGGAGTGACCAAGATTACCTTTATTAAAACTCAAGCAGTAACTTGAGTTTCAATATGAGCTTGAGCATGAATTCCGTAAGTAAATAAAGAAAACGCAAACTGCATTGTCGTCACTAACTGATGAGGAAGGTCGAGAACACGAGAACTAGAAAACTTATACTCTTGCTTGATACACAGGGTTAAAGGAGTTACATTATTAAAGTATCTCCTCATACTAGCGAAACTATTCTTAATCGAAACTCTTGCCAAGTTTTTATCCAAGAATTCTCTGTGTAGTTGAGCTATGACAAAATCTACAAACACTTATAAACATTGTCACACGATCGCCCCGTAATATCAAGCGCTCCCTGGCGCCGGATCCCCTCCCCACTATTCGCTGAATCACCGCAACCTAATAGAGTGTAAATTTATTTATCTGCCCACCCCGTGACTGTCTTTATTCGGCGTTAATGTTTTGATTTCATTATTATCTGAATTACCGTTTTGCGGTCGGCGGCACAAAGCGATTCGGTTTGAATAGGTTTTGTGGTTACGGGAATTAAACTATATTTAGTTATGGGAATTAAGCTATACGCAGTTATGGGAATACCATAATAGTGAGGTCTATGCTGCGGAGTAGATTTGAAAAACGTCGCAAAATCAGAGTCAGATTTTTTTATTGATGTAAACCATAGTACTTAAGAATCATCAAAAAAAGGTACAAAATGCTAAGCTACAACTTTACTACCCGTTTGGAATGTCGTTCCTATGGAGCAGAACGAGCAAGAAACTCCATTGTTGCTCTTTTTAAAGAGATCTTTTATATTTTTGAGCAGTACATTGTTATCGATATTTGAGAACAATGTAGGAACGGCTAGCCAGACTTTAGCAGCTGGTCGCATGAACTAATAGGCATCGAAAAGCTAATTTATAAAAATGTGATTCATTCATGGGTACATGCCTGTTCTCATTACTTATTTTACTATTTCAGTGCATATAAAATTGCAAGTAGAATTTTGTTTTTTATACCTCAATGTCTAGACGGATTTTAATTAATTTGCAAGAATTTTAAATTCGAATTAGAGATTCATCTCATACAGTCTATAAGGTTAGTAAATTACATTATTCAACATTGAATACAAAGTAGGACAAGCATGTTCTGAATGTGAAACTGTCAACGAAATTCCGTTTTCATAATTACAACGAAACAAAAAACCAGAATAAGTGCTAATTAAAAAATAATAAATGTACACTTCGGGGTAGGTAATCCATCACCAAAGTACCTACTCACTAGCATTAACCTACTTTCACGCATTTGAACCCGGAGAACGGAACCCGGTACATTGTCAAAGAACTAATTACTCAACGGCTTTTATTGCTTCGCTTCGCTTTTTACAGCAATCGTAAAAAACACAATTAAGTGTACACGAAATGTCATCGGTTTTACGGTTCGGTTCGCGTAAAATCGTGCTCTTTGTTTTAAATCGGTAAAGTAACATGGCTATGACAATTCGCCTTGGAGCGAAGTTGAACCCGGTACAAACTAACCTAAGGTCAAGTGTAGGGCTTGCGCTTGCGCGGTCTCATCAGAGAATTTATCAATTATGTACCTATCATAAGAAATCACGGCATACCTAAATAAATCACCATTATATTATCTTTTTATAAATATGTATTGCTATTTCTTTTTCATATTTTTTACTGACAGCGCTTAGATGAGGCTGGCAAGGCTCGGATCCGTACACTACTAATAATATTATAATATAATAATACCAGCCTTTTTTAATGTCCCACTGTTGGGCACGGGCCTCCCCTTAATGCGAGAGGGATTAGTCCATAGTCCACCACGCTGGCCCAGTGCGGGTTGGCGGACTTCACACGTCTTTCGAGGGGATCTCTCAGACATGCGGGTTTCTTCACGATGTTTCCCTGCACCGTTTTCCAATCCAGAAATCCCAAAGGTGCCAGCCGGGGTTTGAACCTACGATCCTCGTTACCGAGGCAAGCATTCAACTAATTTGGCTATCATTGCTTGATTACACTACTATTGATGAATAGAAAGTTTTACATGTCACAAGACGATAACATACTGTCAACCAAACTCCATAAGAATATTAGCTGCACCCTTCCACGTAAGTAGGTTAAACACCCATGCTCACATGCGCACACGCTTTATTTTCACATCAAACCGCCATCAACCGGTCTATTAAGCCATAATAATCATGTGACTCCCATTTACCTTCGCGTAAAGAATAAAATATCAAAGGGGTGGGTTCCGTTAATGCATCGCACTGGCAATCTCAAAATCGAGGGTGCATAATTTAACACACAGAGGCACTGCCTTATATCTCAAGATGTTTTAGGGTTCCATTTGCAGTGTATAAAAAAATACTTTGTACTTGGTGATCCACTATCTTTGTACAAATTATTAAAAATGTATCTGATCGCTGTCCGTACATGGAGGATATATGAGAAAACCAAGACAAGACAATGATTGTTAGAATGTTTGTCTGTGCGTTTGTGCGGGCTAATCTCAGAAATAACTTAACCGATTTGAGCTTGGTTTGCATTAATGTATTGTGGCAAGATTCACTCAAAATTTTGTTTTTGTTTTATTAAAATCAGTTGATAAACAAAAAAGTTATATCAATTTAAAGTTTCGGACTAGGTCGCGGGCAACGGCTAGTTTACAAGATAGTTATAATCTTTAAAAAAAAACTTATGCTACCTACCTACCTACCTACCTAGTTAGTATGGCATGGACCAAGGTTATGTACGACTGATGCCTTGACTGCCTCGACTCAATATAACTCCTAGAGAATTATGTTTCCACAATCTAGGGGCTGATGTGAGGGTTAGATTACAAATCAGTAACTTGTCCACTGCTGGGCTTAATGTAACTTGGTTTAATAATTTCGTGTAGCTATATCCCCTTATTAGCCGATAGAATAATAAAATAGAATAGATATTTGAAACAAGTTTGCGAATACCTATGCAAATCGTTTTCAATATTATTTTTGTATTTGTATCATTTAATTGGTCAACTCATTCGTCGATAAAAATATAGAAAATTGAAAGAGAGTTGCATAATCAAATTGTTTAAAATCCTAACTATTGTCGAAAAATTGTGAATGACGTCCCAATTCACACTTGACCGATTTTTTATTACATCACACGTTCTTGTGAAGAATGAATTTCAAATGGTGTCGGAAGTTTGTGTTGGGGGAATAAATCCTGCGCCCCTACTCGTGGAAACAATCAGGACATGGCTCAGATGAGTTGGTTTCGAGTTACTCATTGTAATTGTTCTTTAAAATGTTGATTATTCTTTTTTTCCTAACTCTACAACCGAATTGGAACCCGACCTCAACTGAGAAGATCCGGCAAGGAACTCAGCGGGATTATCTTTTTTTACAAAATTCTTTTTTTTAATAGCCATGTTTATTATTTCGACGATCAATATTGTTGTGTGTATCGTGGTCAAAATTGAGAGAGCGCACTTTGAGATGCACAAAATAAAATTGCAGTTTGATTCTACACTTTTTAAATATTTCTTCTTTTTAATTTCAAAATATAAATTCCATCTATTCTCGCTCTGATTATTTTTTTTTTGTTGATATCACACATACATGTAGTAACGGTGTATGTCTTGAGGTGTTAGAATCTTGAAATAAATATAAACCATGAAATCGACCTGAAGTTTGACGTATCCTACCTGCTTTTTTCGTATCTATAATGTATATCTGGCAGGTACCTACTCTAGTGCAATAGCACTGGTAGGTACTATAGAGCTTTAACACTTTTAGGTAGTTTTGTCACAATAACAGCATTCTTAGGTAGTTTTGTCACAATAACAGCACTGTTAGGTAGTTTTGTCACAATAACAGCACTGTTAGGTTAGTAGTTTTGTCACAATAAAATCAAACTATCCATGTTGTTTTTATTTTAAGTCGTACTTTCTGAATGAATACTTAACCTTGAAACTTAAAAAGAGAGCACATATTCATCACTATGAAAAAAGCTTAGGGTTTGCCGAGCTATACCTAACAAATCTGAGAATCATAATTTGCAATATCAATCAATCTTTCGTGGTATTATACGTTTTTATATCGCACCACTAAAATATTTTCGACTTGAACAAAGCGAACAGTCAAGTAAACACATTTATCTCCTTCGTCACAGTTATCAGAACACCTTACAGCCCCCGAACATGCCATTTACCAACCATTCAGTACGAGCAAAACCTTCAAGCGAGCTCAGCCCCTTTTACTCAGCGTTTAAAGTCGAGAATGGATTGTTTCCATTTTACCGACATCAAACCGACAGCCCGACATTTTTTTTATCAATCGCCAACCACGGAACATCTATCAATATCGTAAATTTGACTATAACAACGTATTTCTGGTTTGCCGGTGGCGTTCCGTGCGTGTCGCGGTACTAGGGGAGCAGAAATTAATAAGAGGAAACGCGATTTTAACGACTTCCAGACAAATTGATGCGGAACGATCATTTGTTATGTTCGAACTTTGGATGCTTATTCTGGAATGGTTGGGCGAGAGAAATGCGATGCAAGATAGGTGCGGGAACATAGAAATAAACCAGAATGTCCTTTCTTGACACTTGTGTGAATAATTTGTTTTTACCTTTCACAATAAAAAAAAACACAACAATAACAAGTAAGAACTAACATAAAAATACTGAATTTTAATATACTCAATTCTATAAATAACAAATCTACCCTATTCTAGCTTACGTTGAATCGATAGTCAAAATAAGAATTAAATCAGAAACTGAACACACTTCTCGTGTATCAACTCTAAACTTTAAAACGTTACAGAATAAAGCCGTATCTGTCAGGCGAGACACCCCAACTACTGTAAACTAGAATTGACGTACAAACAATATACCAGACTTAACATCTGGCGGTTGGCAAGAAAACAATTTAGCCGCTAACCGTTGGTTCCTCCCTACGGCATACTTAGCGGCCGTATGTTGTAGTGCCAAAATAGAGTACCTATGGGGAATATTCTTTTAAGCAGGTATATCTATTTGTATGGTTCAATAATTTATTAGTTGAGCAAACTTCGATTTTTCGTTAGAAAATATTTTTGTCCCCAAATAACTTATTGAATTTATTCCAATTTACCTGAGAATTTGAAGGGATTGCAAAGTTGTTGAGATGTGTGATCTGCGATCTTTATCTTTAAGGTTTAAAGTTCTAAAGCAACTGAGCATCTGCTTTCTTAATCATGTGACTTTATTATCCATGAATAATAATTGAATAATCTTATTATTTTATGATGTCTAACTAACCACGTCTTACAGTAATTTCAGCTAGGGCATGCTCTATAAGCACTGTTCACAATATATTATATTATATTTACATATTTTGAACCCTTTATAAACTAATATTTCATACAGTCCACACACAAATAAATCATTTCAAACAATTTTAATCATCCATAGTGTATGAACCATAATTAAAACTCTACAAATACCTACTAATGTTCAGGGAGGTGTGAAACGATCGCGCTCGAATCAAACACATGAAAATGATACAAAAAGTAGTAAATAAACAGATGCAAGTTATTTACATACAGCGAAATCTCGTCGGCGATGCGGGCAGCCTCGCAACGCCGGAGCGGTACCGTCGGTTCGCGATACTGATCGCGGCAACAATGCATTTTATTAATACTATAATTAAGTAATTAAAATTTCCGATGATTACCGTTTTTTATCTCGTATATTTACTCGAATACTACACGTAGATATAAAACGAATGTTGACGGATTTAATCGCCTTTATTTAATCTTAATGCAGCCGAAACGTTGGGAACGTAAAAACATGAAATAAACTCGATAAAATCCGTCAAAATTAGTTTTATTTCAATACCGATTTTTTGTTAACAATGTAAGACTTATATTATGTTCGCTCATTGATTTCTTATATTTACGCGAATACACTTCTACACATTTAAACAAACTAATTTTACGGATTTGATCGCGTATATTTTTGTTTTTACGTTCCCGACGTTATGTTCGCTCTCCAATTTAAACATTATACGTAGTTCTATTTATCTGAATTGTTTGACATAGAAGCGAATACATTATTATATTTCAGTATGCAAAATAAATTTCTATACCATAACTTATGTAACAAATTTAGCAAATATTCATTCATGTGTATAAAGAAATAAAGTGACCACTTTATTTTATTATCAATCATTATTAGAGAAAGAAACAAAACTGATTCCCATAATGTTCAGATATTACGTACGCCTATTGTGTAATTCAGCTGTCTTGCCTCTACCGTACTCGATTCTGAATTAATTTATCGAATGCAATCCGACTTCCAACAGTATCCCTCCGCTCAGCTCGTCATAAATGATACACATTCAACTCAGCATTTGCATACGTACGAGACGTGTTTGCAAATCATATGTTGCGGGTTGTTACCAACAGTGTTACATACGTCATTGGCTGTATATAACATATGGATGTAGGAGTACTACCAATTTACCATATTTGAATGTAGCTACTACATTTTGCATGGATGTGTATTGACTTATGTATGGAACATTGTACTCGTTTAATCAGTTGTTTTATATGTTACTAGCTGCGCCCTGCGGTGTTGCCCGCGCAAATAATCATGTCAATCCTTTGCGCTATGGAAAAATTAAAACAAATCTATCCCACGGGAATCATAAATTTTACCGGGATAAAAGTAGCCTATGTGCTATTCCAGACTATAATCTATCTCCGTGCCAAATTTCATCCAGATCCGTGCAGCCGTTCTGGCGTGATTCAGTAACAAACACCCATCCATCCATCCATCCATATATCCATCCATCCAAACTTTCACATTTATAATATTAGTATAGATTTTCTCCTTATACTGGTCTAAATAACAATCACTAATGAATGCAACTCTATCCGCGAATGCAGAAGGTAGAGATGGTATATCTCTACCTACTTCATACCTATTATTAGATCCCAATAAGTAAGTGCGACTCTATTGCCATACTGCCGACGTCATTTGACATCACTAAACGGCTTCCACGGAAGACCAGCGCTGGTTGTTTGCACAACCAGCATACGCTGAGTGGAGGCCGATTTGTGACAAGCATTTGAGCGTCTGCCTGAGGTGATGCTCAAAGATGGGTTGTGTTGTGTGTAGTGTTCGGGTGTATTTGTCACAAATAAATGTTTTTTCTTTATTTCTTTCTTTCTATTTATATTCTTTTAATAAATTGATATGTCACATTGTTCATAGAAAAAGCTCATAATCTATCCCAACGAGTAGGGGATGAGGCTAGCGACGCATGCAGCGATAGAGATCGCAAGATCACTGACGCGTAGAGATCAGCTGAGCGGAATACCGCCACTACGCCACTGCACGTCGTTCTGTAGGGTAGCAGGCACTCCAAATACAAACGTAACGTCGTCGAGAAAGTATGCTGTTAATGTGTGAAAGTATGCTGACACCCGGCGACATGCCTGAACTAGTGCAGGATGTTTTTGTGAATAAAGGATATCTATAATCTCTTTTTTATTTCTTAAATTTACGCGAATACTACACATTCAAATAAAACTAATCTTACAGATTGTATCGCATTTATTTTATGTTTTTTACGTTACCGACGTTTCGGCTGCTTTATAACAACCATGGTCACGGGAGGACTCAGATGTTTGACGTCTTAGTGTCAAAGTTTGAACTGGGCCTCATATTTAGAGTTGTTCATGAGAACAATGATATAAAACAGACTATAAATAGTTAAACAGTCAGACAATGTACTTCCCATCGGCTTCGAACTATGGTTCAACAAACACTCGAAAAGTATTATATTTAAATTCAAAAAATCTCTATGCTTGTGAATGTCATGAACATTCACAAGCATAGAGCTATTGCCACGATATTGTGTAGTTTTATATACAATATTAAAAATATATATATAGCGTTGCATAGTCCCAAACTGTAGGAGCTTCCTTCTATTGATAGGTAGGTATGTCAGAAATTAATCACCAGGTCTAGAATTGGAGGAGGCGTCGATAATCTGTCCCTTCAAACGGGCGCCGAGTGGAAACCAAAACATAAGCGCAGATCAAAGCGACAATGTCGGAGGGGGAATTTGTCTACGTGACGGGGGAATGGAATTAGGAGAACTGGATGTGGCAATATTATATTCTTTTAAAATATAATTTAGAGTAGGCTAAGCTAGTCTTATACAATAGTCTTCATTGCGTCTTTATCCACCGTACCTAGGAAGAAAATTTGACAAAGCTGGTGCGCAAATTTAGCGTTTTATTTCGTGTAATAACATTTTTTTAAATCGTTATAAGGATGGTGACATAATAACATTTTGGCCAAGACGTGCCACAAACTTAGTCATACGTAAAATCTTATTAAAGCATGGAATGCATTCATTTTTGCGCTAATTAAAAATGTTGAACACTCAAGATATTATATTTAAGTTATGTGTAATAATAAGATATTAGAAATAATATCTCATTTATAATCACTATTTATACATTCTTATCTTTTATGAAATTCGTTGCAGACTCAAAATCCAAAATAATTGATCGTTTCTTCTCGACTTGCCGAACGTGTAAACTTCTGTACATTCTGGCTTACCGCAACAACAATAGAAGGAGACAGAGAATATGGTGAGCTACGTCTTCTACGAAATTATATTATACTTTGGCCACATCCAGCTGCTTTATATCACCACAATACACTAATAAGTGCGGTGTCTCGCAACCGCTCGTCATTACGGCACAAAGAGGGCACGATATGCAACTCACTTGGCTGCTGATGACTCTACACGCGCTCTACGTGTATTGGGAACATACAAAATTGTAGAGGCACGTTTTGGTTTCCAGAATATACATAACAAATAGGCACTAGTACATACAGCCCTTACTTTATCCCAATGTGGGCATGTGCTTTCTCTACATTCCAAAACGATTTAGGCCATAATAGTCCGCCATCCTGGTATATTACGGGCTACTTACATTGGCCTATTTTAGATGTGTCACTATAACTACGGCCTGAATAGCGTAGTTGGTAGTGAACCTGCTTTCTGTGCCAGTGGTCACGGGGTCCAATCCTGGTAGGGACAAACAGTGTGTGATGAGCACGAATGTTTGTACCCAAGTCATGGATGTTTAATATCTATATAAGTACTAGCTGCGCCCTGCGGTGTTACCCGCGCAAAAAATCATGTCGATCCTTTGCGCTATGAAAAATTAAAACAAATCTATCCCACGGGAGCCATACGGGATTAAAAGTAGCCTATTTGCTATTCCAGACTATAATCTATCTCTCTGCCAAATTTCTGCCAGATCCGTTCAGCCGTTCTGGCGTGATTGAGTAACAAACATCCATCCATCCATCCATCCATCCATCCATCTATCCATCCATCCAAACTTTCACATTTATAATATTAGTATAGATTATATAGTGAGTTTGCCCCAGTCTATTGTACAGTACCGATAATACAAGCGTTGCTTAGTGTGGGACCGTATAGTTGGTGTGTTGAATTATAACCACGATACCATAGCGACACATCATAATATTCACATTACTCGCTCCCCTGCGGAGATGGGCGCAAATGTTTTTTTATTTGATTTCACATCCAATTTGCGCTCTCGGCCGCCAGGAGCGGTCTAGCCCCGTGCCACGGTGATGGGGATTATGTTACATTAACACGAATGTTTGTGTGTACGTGTGTTGAGCAGGAGCGGTTGATTGAGGCGGGATCGCGGGGAAATAACAGAGATATGCTTTGTGCGCGAAATTGTATCTGGCGATTGAGGAAAATCGATTACGCGAAGGCATTTCGGTATTCTTTTAATTCCGATTGCATTTTCTGAAAATTGCTTTTGTTAATGCAACATATCGCTGCTTTAGTATTTTTTTTAGGGTTTTGATTGCGCTTAAAAGAATATCGATTTAAAAAAATAATAATATTTAAATAAAAAAATAACTTTTTGCCAAAAGCCTTCACGGCTCATTCGTAGCCCAGCTGTCATGAGGATGCCTCGTTTAGAGGCGAAACACGTGTCGAATACTTTTAGATTCGCATCTTTTCGCGGATAATTGCATATAAATTGGGGTCGCGACACTTGTGACAGACAGTTTTTCGACTACATCTTAGAGGAGTTCGGTGTTGCTGGCTTCATTAATTATCAATCAACTTGTTTGGTTTATAATTAGAAAAGATGAGAAGCCGAGGGTCAGTGGTAGGTTCCTCTTCCCCCATTTGTTTAACAATGGATCTCCTTCAAGTATCACCTAGTTTTTAAGGCGTTAAAGAGCTGTGAAAAAAGGCGCTTTGTTTTAAAATATAATAATACAAATACCTATCAAAATCACTGTGTTATATATATATTAATACACAAACAACTACTAAATACTATCCCCGGCAAGGGTATAGTACATAGCATGTCACGTATACCTACGCTTATACGCAAATCCTTGAAGAATGGTATCCGTCTGAAGCGGCACTTAATTGGGTATCAGGTGTGCTCGCGTCGTAATAACGGCCCGGAATTACACACTCGCGGTACGCACCAGTGTGCACGCCCCTTTAGTTATGGGGACACATTCATTGTACGACGGTAATAGGTGTTTACAGAGCTTTTTTTTCTAATCATATAATCAGCTCAGATGAGGCTGGCGAGGCTCGGATCCGTACATTACTAATAATATAATAATTTCAGCCCTTTCTTTAATGTCCCACTGCTGGGCACGGGCCTCCCCTCAATGCGAGGGGGGATTAGGTCATAGTCCACCACGCTGGCCCAGTGCCGGTTGGCGATGGCGGACCGCTGGCCCAGTGCGGATTGGCGGACTTTCTAATCATGTTGAAATTTTAATAATAAGTACAGTACGTTTTTTGATGACGTAGGTATACACTAAAATATTTTTAGAGACTTTAATGTATCTACTTAACTTTTTGATAGTAACAATAATATTGCCAAAGGAACAGACTAATTATACGGTCCCAAATAAGCTTAAATCATTTATACGACACCGCTACAAACATTCGTGCTTATTACACAAAGTTTGCTAGCGGGATTTAAACCTTAGACTTCGAATCGCGACCTGATTGGTAATCGTTATAAAAATAATTTACATTAAAGTAAATAAATATTTAATTTACTAAAAAAAAACTGTTAGGGAATAGTTACCTTTATGTTATAGCGTAGAGTTGAGCATGGGATTAAAATATTGCGATATGGGAGGACGCAACAAAAATGTTTATTTTTCCAGAATAATTAAACGGTATTCACTATTCATACCAAGTATAATTATCATAAGAGTAAGATTCGGTTTACACGAGAACAGTGCGCCATTAATATGTGGCCAAGTAGCTTGTCAAAATGTGTGGATATAACCTTACTTGAAACATATTTTTGCTGCTGTTAACACCACGATAATTGCTACTTGTTATTAGCGTACTGTCCTCGTGGAAACCGAGCATAACAAAAGGGTCGTTCGTATATTATTTAAAAAGCAAATTAATTATAATCATTATGTTATGATTAATCACTGACCCCTTATCGGATGTATTATTACGCAAAAAATGAGGAGATTCCCAGCGGATACGAGGCGAAATGATAATTCGGTGGAAGTGGCGCAATGGTGCTGTAACGCCTTGATTGATTGGAGCTGATAAGCATGCATTATGCGTAGGGCTGGCAACATTAGTCATAATAATTATTATAACTAAGAAGTGATAAACAAATGGAGTAAGAGGAACCCACCACTGACCCTCGGCTTGTCAACTTTTCCAATTATAAACCACACAAGTTTGATCGATAATTAAAGAAGCCAGCAACACCGAACTCTTAAGAGGCTAGTCGAGAAACTATCTATCACGAGTGACGGGACCTCAAATAAAATTAAACTCTCCGCAAAACGATCGCATTTGTTTAACAATGGATTTCCGCCAAGCATCGCCTAGTTCTATCAATTATAAGAAATGATAGCCATGTTGGTCGACTGCTTGCCTTAGTAACTAGTGTCACAGGTCCAAACCCCTGCTCACATTTAGAGGAGGCCCTTGCTCAACAGTGGAAAGATTAAAATGGCTAGTATTATAAACCATTTAATAAGAACTAGCCCTCGGTATCTCACTGCTGGGGCTTGGGCTTCGCTCTTTCCATTTGGGTTTGCATTCCACATCCGTTTGGAGTCGGTCTTTTGTTACCTTCTTTATCCATTGAAAATAATGGAGGCTTACTTTTTTAGGACATTTCTTGATCTGCAGCCATTTGAGGCCAGGTCTTTGCGTAAGAGTTTAGCTCGTCTCACCATATTCTTCTCTGCGTGGTCAAGAAGATGTAAGATAATTTAAAAACCTTACGTGGCAGCCCTGACAAAACGAACCCAACCAATAAATTATGTCGATATTATCGCAAAATATAAAAAAGTCATCTTATTAAAAAAAATGTACGAGTGCGATAATTACCTGCAACGTAAACCGACGGTAGCCGATGTTTATTGCGCCAATATTTTCACGAAACGAGTTAACTGGTTTGCTTACTAGGGAGGATCAGAATAAACAACAATTTTACCCATAAAATGAATACACGAGAAATCCTAAGAACATTAACCAGCTCGAATATATTTATTCAACGAATTGCTCGACGTATTGGATATATTCATAATGTAGAAACGTATTACTAAAGGTTTATTTTTAAATATTAGTCCTTGTAATGCTACACTATAATTGGGCCCGGACCTCCTTTCAATGGAAGGATGATAAGGTTAGTTTCCTTTCCTCTCCTTTCAATGGAAGGATGATAAGGTTAGTTCCCTTTCCTCTCCTTTCAATGGAAGGATGATAAAATTAGTTCACCACGTTGACTCAGCGCGTGTTGGCAGACTAGCCTCGTCATTCAAGGGAATCTCTTAGGCATGCAGGTTTACTGAAAAAAAAATGACAAATAATTCCTCGAACCATTATTACTTAGATGACAGATATTGCTTTTACAACATCAACTTGAAGCTTGCAAATGTTCGCTAGATATGGCTAGAATTTTTTTAAGATTGCTTAACATGTTACTTTTCACAAGTAGATACTTATGTGGAGGGATGCGAAATAGAGGTACTTTCATATTTTATGTTGCATCATGTAATACGAGGGGCACAGACGACCGTTGAAATATCTTCAATTTAAGTACACTTATCTCAATGTTAATGTAAATGTTATAATAAGTAGGTACGTACGTTTATATCGGTACTAAAATTATTCAGTTCATCTTTGCAAAACATCATTTCTGTCTGTTAATCAGAGTCTGAATTTACAAATTTTATCGCGTTTATTTTTTTACGCTCTCGTCATTTCGGCTGCTATACAGCAACCATGGTCATGGGAGGACTGAGGTGTTTGACGTCCTAGTGTAATAGTTAGAACTGAGGTACCCTCATATTTCGTTTCTAAACACGACCGTGCAACCATACTTAGCACGCGTTATAAAAAAAATATTAAAACGCAACGTTGTTCCCGCTGGCAGATGTCGCGTTATAACGCGATAGGAGTGACGCAGCGAGCGACGGCGCGCCGGTGACAGGTGCGACCGATTACCGCGGCCAGGGGAAAAATACACTGTGAATACCCATTAAATACTCTATTACCATGTGGATATGTAGCTATGGTCGACAAGTAATTTTAAAGTTATTGACATACATTTTATGGCTGCGGTAATGGCTCCTTTTAATGGCCCACTGTTGGGTACGCCCCCCCTTAATCCGAGGGGGAATTAGGCCATAGTATACCACGCTGGCGCAGTGCGGTTGATGGACTAAATTCGTCTTTTGGGGAGTTCTCTCAGACATGCATGTTTTCTCACGATGTTTTCCATCAGTATTTAGCAAGTGATAATCATGGTTGAAAGTAACAATCGTACAAGAAATCCCATAGGTGCAAGCCGGGGAATGAACCAGCAATTGTTACCAAGGCGTGTGTTCTACCAACCACGCAATCACTGCACGTATCCCCAAATGATTCATACGTAACTGATCTTATTTATTCGCTAACATTTATGCCCTCCAAATAATAATAATACTTCATGTCCTTGGACACTCCTTAAAAGTAAACTGCACCAAATGGTAATAATCTACTTTGTTCGTCTAAATATCACAGATGCTCTCTATCCGTGTAAACACAGAGAAGGAATATCCTTAGAGGAATAATGGTTATAAAATATTACCACCCCATTATGTAATACTAAAACTTAAACAACACTATTTTCACAAAATAAATAATAAAAAAAAAAAGTACAACGTTTTCATTACCGGTGGTCGTTCGGATAGGTTGGGAGCTTTTATTCACGTCAAGCGAAGCGTGAAAGCGCGTGACGCACTCGTCATGTACACGTCGATCCGGCGCGTGTCACGTTGTTACTTCATTTGTGAAATATTATGCGGTGACGTATACAAAGCATAGTGAGTCCATAATAGTTTTATTTCCCCCAAAAAACACTGGATTTGGTTTGCCATGTAATTTTAAAGAACCGCATGCATCATCTAAAGTCTA
The DNA here is from genome assembly GCA_905333125.1 of Pheosia tremula. Classification (NCBI taxonomy): domain Eukaryota; kingdom Metazoa; phylum Arthropoda; class Insecta; order Lepidoptera; family Notodontidae; genus Pheosia; species Pheosia tremula. Next base: position 1,750,649 of record HG995404.1, on the reverse strand, counting down.
GCTAGACTACATTAATCAGAACCTTATCGTCTAAACAATACCTTTCTAAGTCGAACTGTAGACCCAAATACTTTAAAAGAACCTGAGAGACCTTTACACCATAAAATAACCGCATATGTGAATGGTGAAGTCCATCGTCGACAACATGATCACAAGTCTGCAGACACAATTGAAACGTAATTGTATAGCAATAGAATGCTTTCTGCTATGCAGCCGACAGCTTTATGCCATGCGCAATAAAAATAATGCATATTCGTAGCTTTTTTTCCTTTATCTCTGGCATTATGGCTATGTGAATTATAAGAGATACTAAAACTATAATCATTATAAATATCGCCAGACGAACATACTAACTGTACGGTTCCAATCTATGTATGTGATACTTATATAGATATTAAACGTCCATGATTTGGGTGGAAACATTCGTGCTCATCACAAATGTTTGAAACTGGATTCGAAACCAGAACCCTCGGCTCAGAAAACAGGTCCTCTACCAACTATTCAATGGAAACCAATAGATATCATGAACGAAGGCATTATTTTGCTTACGTAGAGCAAGCAACAAGCACTTAATCCCACCACTTTTTTCCAACTTCTATTACACTCAAAGACCGTTCACAGCCAATTACACCATCATTGTGCGAGAACCAATGAATAAACGATCGTCCGGCCGCCATCAACGGGCCAATTATTCTCATAATCCTGGGCCTCTTTAAAAGCAATTAATATTCCATTGATCCGCCGTGGGTGCTGCCCACCCCGCGGTAATCTGCGTCGTGATGTTTGGGGATGGCCGACACCTGAGGTGATTTGATTGTCCTTATATTTTTATGCGTATGGTTGAATAGGGGATGGTTTGTTTTGTTTCGTATCGTTTGAAATCGTATACCATCACACCTGTCGTTATTAATGGAATAGGCAAAGGTGCACGGTAGCGGCACTGACATATTTTCTATGGTATTGGGTACTGATGTAAAATAGGACAAACCTTACACCAGTCCCACACCCCTTCAACGATAAGGGAATTTAAACCATAAGTCCATTTCAACAGGATTGGCCTGATGTACAAAGATTAGGATACATGGAAGGTTGTGGGGAGAGCTTTGAGCAGCAGTGAAACAAAACGAAGTGCCCAGGAAGGCCTTTATTGTAGCACATACATCATCATCCTCATGACTAAGTATCTAATAGGATATTACAATTCTCAACCAAAATATATCGGTGTCAACCATGAAATCATCGGTTTGATCACGATCGGTAATAACCCAAATAACAAACGCGAGCATTTAGTAACTATCAAATATTTTTTTAAATATATACAACTGCCAAGAGCCTATAAACATGTAAGTTGTTATTTTTTTCGATAGATTTTCTATTTGATACAATCTTTGTAACATATTAAGTGCTACTACGACCAATAGATTTGAGTACAATAATAATTGTACTCCTACACGAGTTAATTACGAAAATACTATTTCCGTATTATATTGGTGGAAATCCTGCTTCTTAATTAACTTCCTTTTTGCTGACACTCAAACTAATACATGTAATTATGTTATACATCAAAGCTGTGCCCGGGATGTACATGCTAACTTTGGCTTATTGACTAGCTCAGAGGAAAATTTAGATAGCCCGGGATAAAGAAATAGGTCCATTGATCCAGCGTTGGTATATACATTATCATGCCAAGTCTCTCATCTTAAGGTTTAAGCCTACCCAGAGGAAGCACTTTCATTTTCCGGGACAATAAATATGATACGTGTTTGATAGGGGCAAAAGTTTTTTATGTTGACCCGAGCTATCGCATTTTTAAGCTTGATCATAATCAGTCCAGTAGTTTTCCCGTGATGCGTGAACATATAGAGACCATGCAGACGAAACATTTAAAATAACGAATTCGGCTTCTGTTTTCAAAACAATGAAAACCCGCACGCGGCATGTGCCCGAACTTACCTTACGATACTAATTCCGTACACGGTCATTGCAGAATTATTGGTGTACCTTAGTGCACCTTTGCTCAGCCCTTTGGGTATTAAGGTGGAAGCTCAGGGTCAGGGCGCGAAATTCAAAATGTCAATGGTTTTTATTCTTTTACGAAAAATTTGGACATCTTTACGATGTAATTTAGTGTTTTGTGATATTAGCATTCTGCATTGGATGTCTCGATATATTAAGTTTGCTTAAAAAAATACCTAAAGCGATACAACACCATAAAGTTAGTAAAAGTAGCGGTGTTTACAAACCTTATGGTATTGTATCGGATTAGGTACTTTTTAAGCAAACCTAATACATCGAAACATCCAATGCAGAATGTTAATATCGCAAAACACTAAATTACATCGTAAAGATGTCCAAATTTTTCGTAAAAGAATAAAAACCATTGACATTTTGAATTTCGCGCCCTGACCCTGAGCTTCCACCTTAAAGGCGCGATGGTGTTTAATAATTCTATAAAAGAGTTAGTAACTAAACAACCCTCTAACAACGATCTGACATTTATAAATGTATGCGTTCAAAAAACCCCTCCATTTCACAATAATATTGGGGTTGGTAAACGACGCGTGGGGCTTCAATTAATTTATCAATTAAATTGACCGTGACAGCGTGACGTATGGACCGCATTGACGTGTAATGACGAGCCCGACGTGCTTCGTGTTTGGTACTTACGTGTTATAGACATGTGGCATACAATGTCTCCTTGAGTACCTTCAATATCGGATAACTTGAGATGCTGCTTTGCGTTAAAGGAACAAAAACTTAGTGAGTTTTGGGGTCGAGTCACCTTCGTCCGTAGGAGAATTAAATACCCTCGAGATACCCTACACGTGACCCTGGGTGGTGCCAACTAGGTGACAACTCTACTGGTGGTAGGCTTCGGCCGTGGTTAGTCACCACCCACTGAACAAAGCCATGTCGCCAAGCGGCCTAGCCGTGTTCCGGCATGATGTTCAGTGTTGCCATTCATGGATGGCGGGTCAGATCAGCTGCGCTGCATGGGCCTAGTGAATGTAGCGTCTCGATCTACTGCCGCCTTCCTACCTAGGCAAGTATGCTCCATCGTAGATCTCATCATCACTTACCATCAGGTGAGATTGAGATCAAATACTTGCCTATAATGTAATAAAAAAAAAAAAAAAAAAAGAATATACAAATAAATATACTGTATTATTATGAGTGAGAGATCTACAAGACTTATTAAATATATATATATTATTGTTTCAATTTCCTTACGCTGATAACTATTAAAGTGATGTTACTACATTTTTGAAAACGGATACGAGCAAAAAGAAAATACTCAATGCATCCCACTCACTCTTACGCAAATTCCAATACGCGTAGTTCACTTCCGTAGCTGTCATCGTCACAATTTTATTTAATATCTCGGGTATAGTAAAAAAATATAGCTGTTAGCTAACTTATAACAGGGAGGAAACGATCTTTCGTTTTTTAAGGTTTTTGGGTTCGAGTCACCTTCGTCCGTAGGAGAATTTAATACCCTCGAGATACCCTACACGTGACCCTGGGTGGTGCCAACTAGGTGACAACTCTACTGGTGGTAGGCTTCGGCCGTGGCTAGTCACCACCCACTGAACAAAGCCATGTCGCCAAGCGGCCTAGCCGTGTTCCGGCATGATGTTCAGTGTTGCCATTCATGGATGGCGGGTCAGATCAGTTGCGCTGCATGTGCCTAGTGAATGTAGCGTCTCTGTCTACTGCCGCCATCCTACCTAGGCAAGTATGCTCCATCGTAGATCTCATCGTCACTTACCATCAGGTGAGATTGAGATCAAATACTTGCCTATAAGGTAATAAAAAAAAATTAAAAAAAAAAAATGATTTACTACATTTTTGAAAACGGATACGAGCAAAAAGAAAATACTCAATGCATCCCACTCACTCTTACGCAAATACCAACACTAGTAGTTCACTTCCGTAGCTGTCATCGTCACAATTTTATTCGATATCTCGGGTATAGTAAAAAAATATAGCTGTTAGCTAACTTATAACAGGGAGGAAACGATCTTTCGTTTTTTAAGGTTTTTGGGGTTGAGTCACCTTCGTCCGTAGGAGAATTAAATACCCTCGAGATACCCTACACGTGACCCCGGGTGGTGCCAACTAGGTGACAACTCTACTGGTGGTAGGCTTCGGCCGTGGTTAGTCACCACCCACTGAACAAAGCCATTTCGCCAAGCGGCCTAGCCGTGTTCCGGCATGATGTTTGGTGTTGCCATTCATGGATGGCGGGTCAGATCAGTTGCGCTGCATGTGCGTAGTGAATGTAGCGTCTTGATCTACTGCCGCCTTCCTACCTAGGCAAGTATGTTCCATCGTAGATCTCATCATCACTTACCATCAGGTGAGACCGAGATCAAATACTTGCCTATAATGTAATAAAAAAAAAAAAGATTTAAGGTTTTAGGGTCTAGAACATCCTTTTTGGGAAACGTCCCCTTTTCCTTCATGCTGGAATTTAATATGGTTTTTGTTGTCCTTAACACATGTGACCTTTGTTATCTTTATCAAAATATTTACCATCAATATTCATGAAATAATAAAACGTTTATTGCAACTTACGACCATCTGTCCCCTAGTATCGATATATGGGCATAATCCCGATACCAAATATCTGATATTGTCCGACTAGGGGTGCCGGCCAACGTGGCAGTGAGTGCAGGAACTAGAGGGGAACCAAGTGTACCTATCTATTGGAGGGGTCGCCCCTACTATTGTTATACTTTTATTGGTATCCGATCACCTGCAGCGTTGAGGCCGATTGGACGCGTAAAATGTTTTGTAAAACACTAAATTCATAAACATTGTACGCAATACCAACTTGTTTAGCTTAGTTGGTAGATGAACCAGCCACCTGTGGGTCCCGGGTTCAACTGCTGGTAGAGACAAACTTTGTTATATGAGCACGAAGTTTGACATCTTATTCTTGACTACTTCGGATATAATTATGTCAAACATTTCATGATGGTTGTATGTACGTCAACTAGATTCAGTTCTCTACACTGTGGTCTCAATCCTCGTTTGCGTCGCTTCAAAAAAAGGGCGTCGATCTTTTTCGTAACTAAATCAACATTCCCATACCATCCCAAAAACAGGGGTGCCACATAAACACGTCGACACATAATTTTTCAATTTGCCCAGTTAAAACGTTTCGGAGATTGATTAATAAATCTCCTCGCCTAGGGTGGGATTATCGAGTTAGGGCAACCCTCGCCCCTGCCTTCCGAGAACCATGATCTCAGATGCTGGAGTCTGTAGCTTTCCCTAGATGTATAAATGTCGGAGACAAATTGCGACACTGCGATGTTACGTTTCGTTTAGCATTTCAATTATAGTTTCCTGTAATTATTCAGCGAGCGAACAGTGCTGAATTTGTTAAACTTCGTTCAGCATCTTCATCTTTTCGGTTTGTAGTAGACTTTCTTATAAGCACAAGAATACAGTGAAGAAAATTATCGTGTGGTTCTTCCTTACTTCTTCTAATCAGTTCTTGAAAGGCAATTCCGGGCTTGCGGACTTCAAGCGAATTCCACCAACCCAAACATAGCCAGAGTGGTGGGTGTTTGGAGGAAACCCGTGACTAGCAGACATGTTAGTACAGGAAAAAGATTGATATCAATAAATTTTGGCCATTAGTATTCAAAGCTTCAATCTCTATAAATGGCGTAAAAAAAAATTTCTACAATGTCCTCAGAGATTTAAATCTACCGCTGTGCAAGTCTCCATCAGCCAACCGGAGAGGTCACCAAGTCATAGTTTTTGTTCCAACCATGATAAGCAATCTGCTTTTAACCTTTCGATATTTCGCTCAAACTTTGGAATGCGACAAAAGTCCATTAAGTACTCCTACACGCTAAAGCACCATGAATCACATCATACACACAGCTATGTATCAATGTTCGAGCTTCTAAAAACCTCTCCACCGTTGCTACGGCTAATTACCCTCCTACTTTGTCACTGCCCTTGACAAAACGGGCCAGTCATACGCGAATTATCTGACTCAACGCTATCAGCCCGCATCCACCGACCCCACTCACCCCCAGTTTGTTGGTTATTTAATTTTGTGAGGATGTTTAATTTTAGTCTATGTGTTACCGTTGATATAGTTGTACGATAGGAGCACGGAAATCGTCTCATTGGACAGGTGTCTGGTGAAATCTGAATTGTAATTATGGCGCTAGTATTAAACATAAAACTCGCAAATAATCGTGGCTTTGATTTAAAATGGTCATATGACGAAAATAGACCCGCCTTGATATTAGATTTTAAGGTGATTAAGGAATTTCTTCGACGATGACGACGCGACAAGAAAAATCGCTTTGGTGGTTTTTAATGTAATTCAAATTGAAAATTACAATAAACAGCGTACTTGCTTGCATACTGTACCTGTACAAAAAAATCCTTGTTACATACCGTTTCTTCTGTCTTCCATTCTTCTTACACCACAGACTTCATAAATAAGTATGACTTACTGTCACTTTATTTCACCATGTTTTCTCGGTGTCATTACGATTACATTAGAAGCTCCTGCTTAACCAACAGATAACATTACAAGACCAATTCCTTGATCGCGTTTATCACATCATCGCCTCGCTAAGTCTCCCTCAGTACTTTATCTCTTATCTGCCCGCATCCGCCCCTCGTCCCTGCGCACCCTACTTTATTCGCATGTTTAATTTGCGACAATGTTTAATTAATCAGAGTTTGTCTTGGTGATTGCTCCGCCAATTATAAGTACCGTCTGCATGTGACGTTGATTTGTGACGCGATATAGACCTTCTTAGAGATTTTAAAATTCTTTGGAGAAGGATGCGAATGAATCAGAATCAGAATATTTTTTATTCACGTAGACCATTATTGTACAGTACTTATGAATCGTCAAGTTACAAAAATATTATGCTACTGCTTTACCACCCGTTCGGAATGCCGTTCCTATGGAGAAGAACGGGCAAGAAACTCCATGGTTGCTCTTTTTTTTAAAATAGATCTTTTACATTTTTGAGCAATACATTGTTATAGATATATAATGTACCGGATCAGTATATAGTTAGTCGCTGGTGACTATACAATAATTGTCCTGAGTTTCTGTGCTGTAGAATGTGATTCTTTATCAGATATTTTGGATACATCTAATTTAGATGAAGACGAATGATATTGTCAGCGATCGTCATAAATAAGATTTTTTTTTTAAATAAAAATAGGTACTTTCAGGACATTATTCTCTATTGCACAGAAAAACACATACACAAAAATGGCCTTCTTATTATAAGGGCCAGCTCCACACAGGAGCATTTTCATCCAACATAAGTCTTATCGAAGTTGTACAATAATATTTTTCCTATCGCTAAAGAAATTAGGCAGAACAAATATGAGGGGCGCGGGAACTTTCTCGCGGAACTTCTTATTAACTTAGAATAAACAGTGATGGCGGCAGAAGAGAGGCCCTTGTTTCATTATTACACCTAATACTTTGTAGGCTAATAGCTGTGTGAAGCTTTGCTTGAAGACACAGTTTTACATAATTACTAATTATTACTCCCCAAGGCTTGGCGTATTCGGAATAATGACATAGTTCCTGGTTCCAAGTATGTTTACAGTATTACAAAACGAAAATTCACTTTTGACAAGAGGTAAACGATTAAGATATGTGGATCACAAACGTATTTATCAATATACCCTCAAATGTATAGAAAGTTATAATGGATTATTAAGCCATTATGACACACTTTTCCTCTGAAATGTACGTTATAAGGCCATTATAATCCAATATAACTGTCTATAAATTTGTGGGTAAATGTGTGAATTTAGAGACGTTCGATAACTTTATCATACGTTATTTAGTACTGCGCAAAGCAAAACACTTGAGTACGGTACTATAAGACATTTGTTTATTAATTTTTTACAGAACGCTAAAGGGTGCGGTTCATTTTGGTAGTATATGGTGTTAGTTTTTTTAATGTTATTGTTAGACGTTATGTATTTTGGGAGCCAATTTTTTTTTTTTTTCCCTAATGGCCTTTTTCCATTGATTCAGGCTCAACGCGATTCTGCCGATGTCAAGGTAGTGGCGAAGAATTTCTTTGCTTATACCTAATGTTTTAGAAGTGACGTCTCAGAGAGTGAAGTTACCAGAGTAGATAAGTTTAAGCACTGTAATGTCGTATCTACATTATTACTTGATCTACCCAGCTCCAACACCTTGTGCAGCAAAAACTATTCTCCCTAATTGATTGACGACCCCAAATTACTTGGCAATACTGATGCAGTGAAAGTTTTTACCCTCTTATAGATTTTTGGGGTGTTATATCTTGTTTATATGTGATGTATGGGGTGCTGTATAATAGCGGTTGATAACATAATTGTATAGGAGTATAAAATAATCACCGCTTTTAATAACATTTCGGGTTGATCCTCAATAACGTTGGAAAGGCAGAATAATTATAGAATTAGAAAAAGGTTATCGCCCTGAGTGGCATTTTATTCAAGGATTTAATACCTACATTGGTTGTAGAACTCGATCAATACCGCCTGAGATACAAACTAGAACGAAGAAAATAAAAAGTAGGTACTTACTTAATTTTTTTGAAATTTAGGAAATATTTTCAACCAATTAGCACTGCAATTTTGAATTGAGAAGTGGTAAGATTGGGCCATTTTTCTATCATAATTAAATCAAATTAACTGTAGTTTAGCCGTAGGTACTAATCTAATATCGCCAACGCAAGCAGTGTTACAAGAATTTACCCCTCCAAAAAGAAAATCCACGATATAACCATCTACATTATCTAACGATTCCATATCTTTTTTAACAACCGTAAGATAGAAAGAAACAGCAACATGTATGTAGTCTTGCTCAGTGACATTGCAGCTTTGTTTGTGCATTGTCATATATCATTGGTCCTGATTATCTTAGCATTAGAAACGCTTTGGGATATTAGTAATTGATTTATAGTTACAAGCAGTAGTTGAAGGGATGGTGGTTGATGGTTTGTTTGGAAACAAGATGTACTGGTTCAAACACTTTTGTAATTATCTGATTTTATAAACAAACCTTATTTTTGTAATGTTGATCACTTGTTGTACGTTTGCCAACCCACATTGGCAGATAGGTCGACTAAGGGGCACCGGTGCGTTCCGTTTGGAGATCCCGGAGCCCCTCCAACATGTGTCGAAGGCGGCCACCGGGGGGGTTTTAGTGGGTAAGAATCCCACATAACCCGGCCCTCTCCCACACAGAGGCCGGGTATCTATCGAAGATTTCCCCCCCGTCAACAAAAAAAAAAAAAAAAAAAAAAAGGCCTAAATTCCACATGTATTCAACTGCTAAATGTATGGAACTGCTAAAAAATGACGATGATATGCAAATAGTACGAGTATTGTAGTAGTGACGGCCTGATTAGCGCAGTTGGTAGTGACCCTGTTTTCAGTGCCGAGGGTCCCGGGTTCGAATCCTGGTAGTAACAAACTTTGTATGATGAGCACGAATATTTGTAACCAAGTCACGAATGTTTAATATCTATGTAAGTAATATGAACTGAGTTCGCCCCTAGTATATTACACGGTACCCATAAATAGAAGCGTTGCTTAGCTTGGGACCGTATAGTCGGTGTTCGTCTGGCAATATAAAAATTACCAATGACGGAAAATTAAATAAGCTACTGGTAAGAACGAACTATAGATCTGCTATAGCATTTTTACCATTAGTCAAACTTAAACCCTAAGCTGAAAACTTAAAGGCCGATATTAATAAATTAAACTCAACTTTAAGAGCGAATTTAGAATAAAGGCGCTTCTGGAATGTAATTTTCTCACAAGTCTGTACATCTTCTACCTGATTTATATTATTTTCCTAGTCTCTGCATCAAAGTAAAATCCGCTTCCCTCTTTCAAGGCCGCCAACATTACGCAAACCGCGAGACATCACCGCCGGATACTGTATAAATAAGCTGTTAAGTAAATACGATAGGATTTCGAGCTGTCGCCGAGTGTGTTCTAGCTATCAAGTGGATTTACATCTATGAATATAAAGTTGTACATATTAAAAAAGTAGTTAGAAGTAAAGTAACAAAACTGCAATTATAATGTGAGTCAGAAATACACTATCATTGATAGAGATCCAATGCAGTGTTGCTACCCACATTTCACCAATGTTATTTTGTTCAGAGCGAGCATAAAAGTACTAGGCCCGCTTCTGTTAGTCTCTCTCACCACTGTTACTCCTGTTAGCCAGGATCCACGAAGAAGCCGAGGTTTAACCTTCAGCGAGTCCCGGGGTACAGCTAATTGTCTTGGATAGAACCCGTAACGAAATTAATCGAAAGGAAAGTAAGAGGAGTTGGGGCGAGATTATTGCTATCATATCTGATGCACTCTCTTATTCACAATGATTTGAGTTAATTTCCACTACGCTGTCCTAGTGAGGGTAGGTACATGGCTTTCGAAACTCATGCAGATTCCTCACGATATTTATCTTTATCGTACATCTATTGAAAATCATTATCAAAAATGAAATTCGATCAACTTGGCAATCACTGTGTAGGCATACGTCAGGATTAACAGAAGAAATTGCATTCAAGATCTAGTGGCTTTTAGGAAGCTTTTAGATTAACATTCTATTTGAAGAACATATTCATTATTTTATAATGACCAGTTGTTATAATGGGACTAAGAATTGCGATAACTATAAAGACACTTACCACAACTCTTATTCCAAGAGCTAGACGCATCATGCTTTTCATTGCGCCATAAAAGTAAGTCGTAAAGCAGCACTTTTCAATGGATAAGGATTTTTTGATATTCGTTTTTTCCCATAGTCCGTGCTTAGTAATAAAAGAAATCACTTATAAAATGCACTTGGGGACAGCTGAGGGTTGATTCCTTACATTTGGTGATATACGGACGTAGAGTTTGGAAAACAGAACTGTTATCACCTCGTCCATATACACATGAAAAGTCCCGCGAAACATGTCATGACTAAATTGAACACTTGCTGTTAATAGACATACCAGCTTTATCTAGATTTTTTCTTATATCAAAACTAATGGGGGAAGAGCAACCCACCACTGACCCTCGGCTTGTCGACTTTACCAATTACAAACTAAACAAGTTTGATCGATAATTAAAGAAGCCAGTAACACCGAACTCCTCTAAGATGTTAATCGAGAAACTATCTATCACGAGTGACAGGACCTCAAATAAAATGCAATTCTCCGCGAAACTAACTGGGCTACGAATGAGCCGAATGAGATCAAAAGAAAATTTTGATTGTTCATTTTAGAGTTTACTTAACATATGTGCAGCTAAGACATTTACAATCAGATCGTTAATCAGTATCTAAAGTTTAATTTCTACCTAGTTGTCCCCTCAAGATGGTCGTACATACGCCACAAGGGCAGGGAACAACGACGCAGGGAGCATTGTAGAAAATCTGGATGCAAACTCCATGGGGCGCGTTCCTCCCAGGTTGGAGCAATAGAAGATTAATACTGCCAGGCTTTGTTGCTTCGCTAGGGGGCGCCACCTCGCGGACGTAATAGACGTTGATGCATTGATGTTGCGGATTTATTATTTTTGAAGAGGTTTTTTTGATGTTGTTGTGTTGTAGGCTTGATGTTGGTGATTCCCGGCATATTTATTTTAGACTATCATCCTGTGATATGCTACATGCTACACAAAATTGGGAAAATTATCATCGCTGTTCCCAAATAATCTGTAAGTTTTTTTACATTCTTCTTATACAACATAATTTGGGAGTACACAATTATCTGCTTAAGTGACAAGTAGGAAGAATCAAGAGACTGCATAAAGTATCCGATTACACGAGATAATTTTGTAATTGAGTCGTAAACCACTGTTGCAATAAGTAACAGTAAAGCAACACTTAGCAGTCATTTGCGACGGCTAAGTGCCTATAGAGTATTACATTAGCATAATTTGATAAAATACCTGACGTAAGTACTCTATTACAATTAAGTTACCGTGAAGCTACTAGCTTTATACATTAATAGGAGTTACAGTTCGTCGTGTCTCCATGTCCTGTCATGTTCGGAAAATTTTCTCCCAAAGCTACAAACAAATTTGAGCAAGAACTCCTTAGAAGAATTCAATAAGCTGATTTTGCTTCTAGTATTTTGTCCAACATGTTTGTATGGTGCTTGAGTATACCTTAACTTGACTGGATGAATTGACCATATTCTAACTCCTCATTTAACTAGGGGTATGCCCCAATGTAATATAGGATAAAGTTATTGTCAATTTTTGTCTAGGCATTTTACACAAATTTCAAGCCACTTGGCATGATGTGGCACATAACCTTAATACCGCGCTTGCAATCACTAGGTCAACAAATACGGAGGTAAAACATGGTTTTTGTTAGTACTTAAGTAACAAAACAGTTTTAACGAGTGTTATTGCGTAAGTCAATTATTCGTCGCTACGCCCAAAATTTCGGGACTAGGATTATGAACGGCTTGTTCCCGCTAAATTGGGCGCTCTTTGAAGTTCACTTATTACGTAGAAAAAATGTAGCAAGCCCATCGTTTTGACGTCAAAAATGGCGGTTCAAAAAACGTCAATAATAAAGAATGATCTGACTAATAGGGAGGACGCCATTTTCATATCATCATGTCACATCAATTATTTTATTTATAATGTATTACGAGTTACGAGATTCAATTGATCGAATACAAAAACTTCATCGAGACATAAAAGAATAAATCTCAGCAATTGAAATAAAACTATTTTTTAAGGATTTTATCGCGTTTATTTTTCGTTTTTACGTTCCCGACGTTTCGGCTGCTTTACAGCAACCATGGTCACGGGAGGACTGAGGTGGTTGACGTCCTGGTGTCATAGTTAGAAACGGGCTACCCCACTGACGTCCATGATACAAGTACGCTAGACTAATGATACCCTTTAAAATGACAGCTATCTATTTTGCCTATTTGAAGCGCCCCCATCGTGGGGGAAAGGAACTAAATCTGACGTAAAATGCAAATGGCCGTTGTTTTGTTTACATTGTCTCCGTGTTTATAAAGTGATTTTGAAGGTTTAACGCTATTAAACTTGTTTGCTGTGTCGTATTAATATAGTTAATACATAAATAAGTGGTGTTAGTTAATAGGTAAACCATGAAAGAGTGCGTGTTATGCAAAACTCTTTACCAGAAGGGAAGTGGGGTTACATTCCACAAGTAAGTGAATTTACGGCTAATATTCAAGAAATTAAAACTTCTAGTGATATTATAGGCACTTAAAAATATGTTACGAATCTTATTTATACGTAAATACAACGCATTTGTCTTTGTATTATCGGTTTTTTATAAACAATAAAATTCAATAGTGCTGTAAAAGTTCCTTGTCGATAAAATTTATCGATATTTTTTCTATCAATATCTTAAATAGATAGAACGTTCAAGAACGTAAAAATCGCCGAAGACAGATTAATATTATCAAATACATATTATTTTAAAACAATGTTTACTAATTCACAGGTTTCCGACTGACAATAGAAGACTAGAATTATGGCTCAAAAACATTGAAAAGCCTAGTTGGCGTCCGAAAAAATATGATTACATCTATCAAAACACTTCTCTGATGACTGTTTTATTAAACATAACTCATGTACTACTTTGATGATTTTTATTTTCTATTAATACCTTACCTACTCCATTGCTTCCCAAACAACATTACATTACCTCATTTCTAATTAAAAAACAATCCTTATTTAAGTAGGATCTAGCTAGTGACACACATCCCTTTAGTCCGGTTTCGGCTTATCCTAAGATTACCTACCCTACCCATGAGCAATTCGGCTAATCATTATCATTATTTGCTTCATCTTAGTATTAACCACTCGACTATTTTGGACATTAGCCATTGTTAAAGGAATGGATCATAATTATTTTCATTTTACTGCATGGGTAGGTTTAAGCATAAACATTTTTATCGATGTATCATATCACTGTCCCATCTCTATTATTAGTTCCGTTCCCCCTCACAGCCGCTATCAGCGCCAAAATGGCGAAAATCAAATAGGCACACGATAACCGGGCTTATGATTAGTCCAGCGATGTATACCATAGAGGTCAGTGGGCTACCCTCATATTTAATTGTTGATTGTGGTCCGATCTACGCAGAAAGTGCTCACAGTATCTTGAGGTCTTGCAATGGTACGCTTGGTACTTGCAATGGTAAATCTCAGCAAACTAGAAAACAAATACTATTATCCACTATATTATTATACTCAAATACCATTATCCACTATATTATTATACTCAAATACCATTATCCACTATATTATTATACTCAAATACCATTATCCACTATATTATTATACTCAAATACCATTATCCACTATATTATTATACTCAATCTAACAGGTATTGAAATATAATTGTTGTTACATTTCTCAGATGCCCACGAGAACGTTGCTTACAATAATTACCGTACAATATACCTACTTAGAGGTACTTACTAATCACAAAAGATTGATCGCTCACAGCCCGGTCTCAGACGGCACGCAACAAATGCATTAACATACATCCTGTATAGCGGAAGTGCATTCAATTGTTACTAATTAATGTATCACGAGTCTTTGTGTTTGCGAGGATAAGGATTTTAACGAGGAGTTACATAAACTCACGTACTAAGACCGCCCAACGTGCTGACCGTGAACTACAGACAGAACTACTACAAAACAGGAGGGTCTTTTGAAACCTGTCAATAAGGGATATACAAAGACTTACATCACACACACACAAACGTATTCATCATTTGACCGCTCGATTAGCGCAGTTGGCTGTGACCCAACCTTCTGTGCCGCGGGTCCCGGGTTTGAATCCTGGTAGGGGCAAACTTTGTAAGGTAAGCACGAATTATACCCAAGTCATGGATGTTTAATACCTATATAAGTAATATTATATAGGGTTCGTCCCCAGTCCATTGTCCCGTACCCATAATACAAGTTTTACTTAGTGTGGGACCGTATAGTTGGTGTGTTTGTCTTGCGATATTTATATTTTTTTGTAAACTAGAACGGATGGAAATGTTTTTTGTAGTGCAGGTTCTTCCTTCTCCTTGGCCCTCTACTCACTTCGTTGGATGTATTGCCGTCGACTTTTACTCTGGCCTGGCTGATAACCGATCCCACCGACTGACCGACCGAACCGTTAACACGGTGCGATTGGCAACTGCCCTTTAAGAGCGAAGTAGTAGGCTACCCGATATCTGGCATTAAGACGGCTTCTGTCTCACTGCCTGTAATTACTATCAAAAATTCACATGTCCTACTTAAAGTTTACTCCGAAGCACGGCTCCCCCGTGCTTCAGTCAGATGTTATATTTTAATCACCCACCAAAGGTCCGACAGAGCCACTGGCTTTTACTTCTCTACGAACTAGGCTCAGACTTTATTTTTGGGTAATCCACATTATAAATTGTTCATTATACAAGTCGAAAAAGAGAACTAGGTGTATTAATTTAAGGACGCATTAAAGGTAAATTATATTTCCTATGTTGCTGTAATAAAATTGAAACAAGGTACAAAGGAAACTCAATACACCTGTATCCTCACATCTCGAGAGCAGACGTGTCAATATTTGATGCAGCAAACGGAGCACAAACAATCTGTAGACAAAGAAAACCCTCGGATCGGCACGAGTAATTGGCATGCACCTGCCTTTGATACGGATGCTGTGGATTTTACTAACTTAATCTCTGATACAATGTTACGTAATGGCACTGCAAGTTTATGTCTTGCTAATACAGTTTTAGTGAATACAATGCCAGTAGCTTCGCTAAGAACCTTTGTAACACTGATAGTAAATATGAATGAATAGGAGCGCGTTTTATCATCGTAATATAATAGTACATGATAAGTTGTCCATTTATAAAAAAAGACAAAATTGTTAAGTTTCTTGCTTGATCTTCTTAGTTGAGGCCGCGTTTCGATCTGGTTGTTGAGTTAATAAAACTTAACTATTTTTCTTTTTTTTCTTTTAATATCGCCAGATGACACAAACCAATTATACGGTGTCACTCTAAGCAACACCATGTATTATGGGTACCGTACAAAGGACTGAGGGCGAACTCAGTATATAATACTTATATAGATAATAAACATCCTTGATACGGGTAAAAATCGTGCTAATCACACAAAGTTTGTCCCTACCAGGATTCGAACCCGGGACCCGCAGCAGGGTGACTATTCACTAAGCTAATCAGGTCGTCAC
Source organism: Pheosia tremula (assembly GCA_905333125.1). Lineage (NCBI taxonomy): Eukaryota > Metazoa > Arthropoda > Insecta > Lepidoptera > Notodontidae > Pheosia > Pheosia tremula. The sequence continues at coordinate 1,734,403 of HG995404.1, read as the reverse complement.
ACTATATGCTAACAGAATCAAAACCTGACACTTTTTTCCTTCAGAAGCCGTCAGAAGCTTATAGAATTCCAAATGCATAATTATTAGAAGAGTCAATATGTATTAACATTAATTGTGCCCCTTTTTAAATACAATTGAAAATACACTGGAAATTATTTTCATTTTAACCTATGCTCCCAATACTCAAACAAACAGTCCTATCTTTAGAACGTGCTCCAGTGGGCAGGGTCCTCGGTCTAGAGAGGATTACACCAGGCCACTGGTAAATACACTTTTGTGCCCCGATTTTAAGCTGTATTTGCTGCCAGTACCCCGTCTCAATTAAACTTAGTTTAGGTACAATACGGGTTGGTTTATTATTTAGAGTCTAGTTGGAGCTAAATTATACTCTCCGAAGGTAAATAATGTCATGTACACAACGTGTGATAACATATATGCATATTATATTGACGCGAATACTAGACATTGAAATAAAACTTATTTCACAGACTGTACTAATAGTACAGTACCTATATATCCTTACCTATGTTTTTTTTGATGACGTTCATCACTTCTGCAACTCGAATAAAAAAACATAGTTTTGGTGCAATTCAAATTGGCTCTGAGGAATGCTTCACCGTGTCACCAGGTAGGTCAGCATCGAGACCGCGTTTCATAGAACCGTTTAGTCTAGCGATTATGAAACATGCCGGCGATTCAGACGCGGATGTTCAGTTCAACACTTTGTGTACGAGTTTTTTGTATCGTGACTCATAATGGTTTTTCATTCTGAAAGTGCATATCAAAGGATTTAACTTTTTAAAGAAGACATAGATAATTCATTTAAAATTTTACTGTAACACGCAATTCATCAACATTATTGCTGTCCACTTCTGTACAGAAAAGTAGAAAAGGCCACAATTACATTTCACCAACAAATTCAAATAGATACAACGAACTAACAGACGCTTTGTTAAACACTAAACACAGACAGACGCTAATCTAAATTGCAGAGAAAAATACCTGCGGGCCAACGGGCCGGTATCAAAGTGGGGATCCGTATGTAAGGGCACAGATGTCGTAGATAGCGCTTTGCGAGCATTCAGCGTCCAGTTAGCATTCAGAAAGACGCCGCGGGCGGAGGCGCGATAACATCATCGCAGTGAGCTGTGACATATCGTGACACACGGGACTGTAGGATGGCGAGCTTGTAACGTTACGAGCTCGCCATCCAACGATGTTACATACATATGTAGCATCGTTCACATTTGACAACAGCAGCTGTGCGTACGATTCCTTGCGCGTGGAGTTTATTACTCTACATTGGAGAACCCGACCCAATAATCGGGAAAAAAGAATCGGAATCAGAATATTTTTTATTCACGTAGACCATTATTGTACAGTACTTATGAATCGTCAAAAGTTACAAAAATATTATGCTACTGTATAAGTATAATATTATCGTATATATTTACAAGGTTTGCGAGCTGTCATCATGCTGTCAACAGGCATGTTTTAGTTACATCAGCCTATGTAATGTCAAATGGCCATGTAAATTGGATACCTTTCCATTTTCGAGACAAAATGCTTACGATGTTGATCCTGTTGCATACTATCACTATGCCCAGTAACATCAAAATCTGTCTATTCATTTTCCAGTGATGCGCGTACAGACGGACAGACACACACAAATATCAATAAAATGGCGGATTCGGCCTCTGTATTAATTCTATTTTCCTCAAGCGACAGTTATTAATATTAAAGCAAATTAAACTCAACTTTAATGTTTGACGAATAACGTGTAGAGTCGTAACAAAGGAATGGAGTTAATTTGTTACCTTTAAAAGCCTAAATGTAAAGCCCTAGATGAAATCTTTTCCTTTCGTGAATACATGCAAAACAAAAAAAAAATACTGGCGATATTATTCTCTTTGATCATGTTGAATGAGACAAATTGAATTATGGGCTTTGTTCTTGAGTAATTTATCCTATATATAATTACGTGCAATTCTGCGACGCAGTGTGTCCCACGGCTATCGCTATTCATCCTGCATCCTACAAAGGTGAATTGGCGTCCAAAGCGTGTCAGTTTCATTGCGCTCCTACCAACAGAGTTGTAAAGATCCATGCGATATCGACCGCCAATGAACTGGATGTATATCATGAATATTACCTACAATCTACATGATGGAGCTACCTAATTTGTATTAATAATACCATCCTTTTTTTAATGACCTACTGCTGGGCATGGGCCTCCCCTTCGCCATAGTCCACCACGCTGGCCCAGTGCGAGTTGGCGGACTTCACACGTCTTTCGACGGGTTCTCTCAGATATGCAGGTTTCCTCACGATGTTTTCTTACCTTTAATTTGTATTTATATATAAAAAAATGTATGTGGATAAAACACTAGGAATAATGTCAAAATCAATTATTAATATATTTTTCAGATTCAGCCTACCGAGCTAGGGGATATTACATTATCATATATCTAGGATCAAATATGTTTTCAAAGATGAAATGTATAAGTATTTGTAAAACTAGATGTATATATATTGCTTGATGCTTTGTGATGCCATGGTAAATGTATTAAAGCTTATTTAAATGTTATAGGCTAGTGGTCGATTGGTAATACAAGAAAAAAAACCGGTACTATAAGACAATCGCTATTAATTCTTCTTTCCCTGTCACACACACACAGCAGTGTGGATAGACGTTCACAAAAAGCAAATTCCCTTTACACCTTTGAAACGTTCCTGATAGTAGCCATTGTTTTGACGGGCAGCCGGGAGCGGAAACAGATATGCAAACGCGAACTATCGAGTCCCGATGAGTTCCGCTGCAAAAAATATTTACAAAACGGTTTAAATGGTCTGAAATTGCAATTTGTTTTGTGTACAGTTAACATTGGCAGGTTTACATAATTCTACACCATATGTATATGACTCATAGTTTATACATTGTTGTCATAACATTTATTTGAGGGTAGAAATAAAACCGATGACTTTACGATTAAATCGTTTTACAATGCCATCAACATTCTCTTGCTGTTACGATCTTTACAAAACTGAAAAACGTCGACATTTAAATGCTTCCAGGTAACAACACAAAGTTACCTAATATACGACCTGTTTAGCTCAGTGAGTAATGCCCCTGCTTTCTGTGCCGAGGGTCCCAGGTTCGAGTTCTGGTAGGGACAAACTGTGTGATGAGCACAAATGTTGGAACACGAGTCATGGATGTTTAATATCTATATTAGTATTATTTACTGGGTTCGCCCCCAGTCCATTGTACGGTACCCATAATACAAGCGTTGCTTAGTGTGGGGACCGTATTCCTGGTGTGGTTGTCTGGCGATATTATTATTATAGAAATAGCATAAAAAATATCATATTATTTTGACCCTAATGTGTCCAAGTACTCAGCAGAGATTTCGCTCTAACCCTACTCATTTCTAACCTGACCATTTACACAATTAAATATGAGGGTACCCCGTTTCAAACTATGACACCAGGACATCAACCACCTCAGTCCTCCCGTGACCATGATTGCTGTAAAGCAACCAAAACGTCGGCAACGTAAAAAACATAAAACAAACGCAAAAAAATCCGTAAAATTAGTTTTATTTTAGTTAGTTAGTAGTTAGTTTTTTAGTCAGTCAGTCAGTTAGTTTTTTTTTATTCGCGTAAATATAAGAAATCAATATTTAACCTGACTTTCAAACAATCTTTACAGGTTAAAGCGACGGCACCAAAAATGGACCGAAATGGATATTTCTTCTACGTCGCGTCGACCGCCAAGAAGAAGAAAATAAGCCTGATGCAGCCTAAACCACCTCGCGTGGCTTTCGTCGAGGAAAAGCGCCGGCCGGGGGTAGCTGAACGAGTTTACACAACCGCCAGTGTGGCTCCAATCGCCACTGAGTACGGACGTGGGGACTCTATGTCACAACGAGGCCTGTCGCCCGCGCCTCGTGCGCGTCTCTATACGCAGCTCGAAAGTTACCAACCGCGGTATCATACGATACGTGATAACAGTGATAAAAGAGTGGAGAGTGAGTGTAGGAGAAGGAGAAAGGATCAGAGGATTGTTGGATACCCGCAGCCTGTTGCTACAAGGTAAGTGGAGATATTCACTGATAGTGGTAGCATGTAAACAAACCATTGCCTGATTAATTAAGAAGAATATAACATTCTTGGAAGTGAAAATCGTGAGAAAACATTTTCGCTTAATAGTGAAAGCTCCTTTTACCTTTGTGAAAACGTTTTCGTAACAATTACAGCTAATTAGGTAGAGAGCGTACGATACAAAGGAAAATAGATTTGTGAAGGAATGTTCAGGAAATAGAGCAGAAGGGAAATAGCTTCATAATTGTTTAATGTTTACAGATTTTGTGTGATCTTTACGTATCGCATTATCTCAAAATAATGATTGCATTACTGGCAATCATTATACAAAAGATACGAACAAATATTAACTATATACATATTTTTTTATTGATAAACTATCCTTCTAATTTTAGGTTCAACATTTTTACATAATACTGATAATATAACTAAACAGCGCATGTATTATGGGCACCTAACAGCGAATAGGGGACGATCTCAGTATATCATCATAATATACATTCGTATTCATCACACAAAGTTTGCCCCTACTGGGGCTCAAAACTGGGGCACGCGGTACAAAAACCGGGGTCTCTACCAACTGTGCCAATCGGGTTGGCAATGTGTCTTTATGTCATCACACACCGTTGTTATTAATTAAGCACTTTTTATTTATTGTGGTTGAAAACATGACTCTACATTATTGCAATCATATAGGCTAAGAAATTAGGTGTATAGAGTCATAGCTTAAAAAAAAAGAACTGATTTAACAACTTACCACTTTTCTCTCTGACATTCCCCGATCCAATGGGAGAACCTTCAACACTAACTAGTCAAAACCAATTACCATCAAATGTGAGGAATTAATTATGAAATATACTATAGGCGCTATTTGCACGGATTTAACTGATGTATGAATATTAATTTGAACCCTAATTGACCGGCTTACAGGGAGACCCCTTTCTAACGGCTATGGAGTTATAGATAGCTTAGCAAAAGGGAACTGACGTGTTTGTAGATTATAAATTACTGTAGTTATGATGAGTTTCGTACGGCATAAATAACTTTATAGAGCCTTTTGTCTATTACTTTATGTTACCTTCTTAAAAGTCTTAAATTAATAAAGCTCTAAAAATCGAAATTCTTACTTCACATAATAGTTACCAATGCGAAAGAAGTGTAAAATGAGGGCATAGTATTCTCTTTCTGAATCATTCTATATAAACAGTTTAGGAAATAACTGCTCCTGTAGATAAAATATAACCAAATTAATTTTATTCAAGCTAAATAAAAAAAAGTTATTTTTTTTATCTAGCTTAAATAAAATTCGTTCATAAAAAACTGTTTTAGTTGTTTTTTCAGTCTAGTTAATAAAACTAAGCAAATATAGTTGTTCACAGCGCTAATAGTATCATCAACAATTGATTGCAATTTGACTAGTTTTCAAGTCCACGGTCATAAAATCAGTCACAAGAGTATAAAATAAAAATGAAAATTTAAAACAGTTGAGCGCATTATTATCAAAAAAGTTACTTTAAAGGTTGAACATAAAACTGTTTATTGAATGTAAGTACACGAAACTTTCTTTATATATCCGATTTTTATCGGCTCTCCTTTTGTTACAAGTTCGAGGCGAAGCTACCAACTTACCGTTTTTCAACTTTCCCCATCTTTTGTAGTTTCTTTTTCCTAAGACCCTTTTATTATTTTATATTCTTCCACTTTGATCTAAATGGTTGTATTTTATTGTTTTCTTGCTGATATTTTTTTCTATGATTTAAATGTACGAGCGTGACTCGTATTTAAAATATTTCGAAGTAGACCAAAGAGAAAGAGGAATAAAATTATAATAGCTTGGTCTAGTGGTTTGGGCGTAAGCCGGTCGGGTCACTGCACCGGATAGTTGCGGGTTCGGTTCTCGCCTGGACAAATTTCCGAAACGATATTCTCGTAATTTATCCTGGTGTGGTGTGGAATAGCCCCGAGTCCATTGTACGGTACCTATTATACAAGCGTTGTTTAGTTTGGGGCCATAAAGTTGGTGTGTTCGTATGGCGACATTTAAAAAAAAGAACACGTAGAGGAATTGGAATACTGTTAGATAGTATTATTTTTCTTGGTTAGTATTTCAATAACAACTCTTATACACATTTCAAATATTAATATATAAGCAAAAAAAGTAAATTTAAATAGTAAATCAGAACCCCAAATAGAGATTCTAATAATTCTTGACGAGAAAAAAAAACTCAAATCATAGTTCTTAAACCAACTTTCTATTCGGAGGTTTCAACGATCTAATACCCCCAATCCCCCCTATTAACTCCAGTCCTTTTACAGCCTCCCGATCTGATAGTAAGCCTCAATTATTCACTAATAAGTGGTCTCACGTAATTGCAACTGGTGGGTACTGTCATGGGATTGAACCCCATACAAAGCGATGCTTTATTATAATCCTCTTAACCATAATGGGTAGACACCATTTATAATGAAATAGATACAAATACAGATGAATGGTTTGTAAATGTGTTTAAAATGTCAGCTGTAAAAAAGCATTCACGATTAATAATTTCATAAATATTTATTAAAGAATAAATATACCAGGGGCCCCTGGGGTTTAAATTACAGACTTCTTGATATTTATATAATTATAATTAATTTAAATACTCCGAACACTTTTTAAAATAACGGATGCCGAAGAGGCGCCGTAGAGAAGAGAGAGAACACCATAGAGAACATTATGTAATATATATATAATAGAGCGCCATTCATAGATTATTGTTCAGATTATAATGGCACTTTTCTCCATAGCTTCATAAAAAATGTCATTGAAGAAGGCATCAATCTGTATTAATAAATATAAATTAAAATCACTGTCAAGATTGTTGAAATTCTCAGTCGATTTCTGGCGTTTGTTAATTGTCTGTTTTAATGATTAATAAAACATCGTTACTTTATATGATTGATCATACTCAGACAAAAACTCAGAAAAAATCTCTATACATAATGTTCTCTATGGTTTTCTCTCTCTTCTCTATGGCGTCTCCTCGACATCGTTTATTTTGGAAAAGTGTTCTGAGTATTTAATTAAATTATAATTACATAAATCTCACCAAAGATCTATAATTTCCACCCCAGGGCTCTTGGTATATTTACCAATACTAACGACCCATTCCCCAAAATAAAACACTTATTAAGTATGCCTACCACCTACCTGATTCTCATAAATAGCAATTGATCTTGACAGCAATCATTCTTTTCAGGACTAAGTCAGAAGATAACTCCAAATATGGTATTTATTTTAAGAATAATATATATAGTAGATCGGATCTTCCACTGCCATAACATAGCACAGTATAAAGATAAAAGATGTAGGTGGATACTATAAGTGATAACCAGAATCACGCTTCACTAGTAGGTACTAAATTAAGAAAGAAAGCAAAAGAAAAATAAAATATTTATCTACAACACAAGACACGAGATTACATAAATAAACTTATAAATATAACAGGCTAATCATTATTAACTTGAACAATAGTGTGTCAGATACAGTGTGTTACTCATGTGTCTCATGGCAGCGCCAAACAGGCGTCCAGCTCAGCATAAGCCAGGCATTGAAGACGCCAGGCGCTGATTTTCAGCTGGAACCCACAGTGATTTTGTGTGTATTAACAGTTTCAGAAAACCAACATAATAATATTATCTTAAAACGGTAGTGAATAAAGGCGGATTTGCTATGGAAATCCCTTAGTGAGAAGCAAATAGCTGGCGCCAAACGATAGGAACAAGCGAACGCTGTCGGGAAAAAATGGAATGAAAACATTCTGGATGATCGACGAAATACCGGAGACGAATGTTTTGATAGGGTTCTCGGGTTATTCCGCCTCGGAAATTGAATGTACTGTTTGCTTTCTATTTTTCCACGATGATAAACACAGTTTAAGCTGTTACAATTGATATATTACATTATTATAATGCGATTGTCTATGATTTAATAATAGTTATAATAAAACATTAAACATTACATTTAAATTTCTCAAAAAGGGCCTCTACGTGTTGGACCCGTGCCCCCGCGCAAGCCTTCCAAAAAACCGGGTATAGCCCGTGTGGAGAGTCTCATAATAATAATAATATCGCCAGTCAACCCACCAGTTATACGGTCGCATACGAAGCAACGCTTGTACCTATTATGGGTACCGTGCAAAGGACTGAGGGCGAATCCAATATTCAATACTTATACAGTAGATACTAAACATCCATGACTCGCATACGAACATTCACGCTCATCACATAAAGCTTGTCCCTACCAGGATTCGAACCCGATTCGAACCGGGACCCAAGGCGTAGATAACACGGACAACTGCAACTGCGCTAATCAGTTAAAGTGTATATAATGATTATAGAATGTGTACAGAAACGGGGTTTATATTCTCGCCGGTTTTAAGTCTCTTATATATTTTTTTTGAATAAATTATCAACAAGTTTAAATTACCGAACTGTACTTAACTTAATACCCTCGATTATAATGAGTTTGTCATGAATTACTATACAAATAAAATGTAAAATTTAAAAAAAAAATTAAACCATATGAAATGAACTTATCACAAACAGTTGGTAATGTCACCATAGCAGCAAAAAGTGATATTTCATTTCCAAAAGTCAAATGGAACGTTAAATTCAATGTACCGACCACATAATAATGTGAGTACATTTACTTCATTGAAGATAGCAGCCATAATATTGGATGAAAAACTTTACCCCACCTCGCGTGAGCAAATAAAGTTAATGTATTTATAAGCTTCACATCACGGCAGGTAATGCGATCTTCATAACCTGATATTCCAGAATGTTATGGATTATATACTTGTTCTTGTTTACAGGTGCACTTGTATAATTAATAGCATTCTCTTTGTTTAGTATTATTTTAAACACGTCTGCTCATTATTTAATTAATAATAACCTGCCTAAAAGTTATGGCTGGTACACTAAAGAAGATTAGAATTGGTATTATTCGTATTAAAGAACTCCACAGTATCAACATTCAAACATAGAAAAATCTATATAAAAGATTAAAAATTAAAAAATGATTTTGAATATTATAGGACCTAAAATGTAGCCTTGCGGCATGCCTCGCTCTAGGTGTTAAATATCGTTCTTATTTAGCATTAAAGGGGCAAAAACTTGACATCTCTTTACACTCGGGATTTCCAGTCACGAGCAGTTCACCTCGCCATGAAACTAATGCACTTTATGTAACAAACAATTACTTGTACCGTTATAAAAGCTGTTTAAAAAACGGTGTACTTATTTGATAAGAAAATTTATTTTCTGTATAGAATTTTTTTAATTTTTTTAAAGGAATAATAAGTTATTCATTCTTATAACAATGAAGTAAGTTCGTGATTACGTATAGTATAATGAAAATATGAAACTTATGTCTACTAAATACCTACTAGTGAAATCAAGGATCTCGAACAAATTGATATGAAGTTTAATCTATTTGACACAGGAATAATTAAAGACAAGTACGTGTCTACTTCATACGTTACATATGTACACCTCAAATATTTATAGTCTTTCTACGAACTCTGTAGTATTAAAAGCATTTGATAAACAGAATAATAAATCAGAGGTGGATGCGCTAGGTCAGGGCGGGAAATTCAAAATTTCGCTGGATTTATTTTTTTTACGAAAAATTGGGACATCTTGACGATGTGATTTAGTTAATTTTTGAAGTAAATTGCATTACAATATTGCGTAGTCACAAACAACAAAAATGTGTTTCAATTCGAAAAAAGAATAGCCTCATCATTTTGAATTTCGCGCCCTTAGATAGCACTTTCACTTGAAGGGTATTGGTTCCATATTATTCCTGTAATTCATCCGTTGGGTATTTTTTTATCTAAAGTGTACTAGACAAAGTTGGTGCCAAATCAGAGTTCATATTTGCCAACTAGACTACAATTGACTGGTTTTATATGCCAATAAAAATGATAACTGTGGCAATTATTGGCGTAATAGCAACGCTGAAAAAGGCGAAAAAGAATCTTTATGTGATACTTGTTAGATAATACCTACCACTACAAGTGATACATTCCCGATGAAAATAAGTACTTTGAATTCTACAGAAAGAACCCACGATTACTTTGTTTGTGTCCTTCATCTATCCTTTCCCAACAAAGCATAAAATATAATGCGAACGGTCATACGTAATATATAATGTACTTACTTTTAAGCCCAGTTGAAAATCCGATCCATCAGTATTGAAGCGAAGGCGTGTGGACTGTAAACTAAATGAAAAGCATGGATGATCATGAAATAATGAAATATTTTAATGGTCGGGAAAATCAAAACATACCTCTACCACACTCCCGACAACAAACAACAAACGACAAACAATCAGAAAATATTTTAAATAAACTTCAAAAACAAATAAAAATAATTTGATAATAAAAAGAAATAAAGTACATACATACACAAATCATGTACTAGCCAAAAGTCGGCAACGAGTATCGCTAGTTTTACAAACCGTCAAGATATTATGATGGAATCTGTTTACGTACATTCAATAGGTAAACATGAGTCTCAAAAAACCAGTTTAATAGTAGCGATATATAGTGTATCAATAATAGTGTCAAGTACTCAACCACAGAATACCTAGAAGATAAAATTAATGACATATAAGAATAATAATAAGAGCCGAACGTAACAGTGCGACGATCTACCTACAATAATATACAAATAATAATATAATGATAATAACATAATGAAAATAACTAATAATAATAACAAAATATATTCGAATAATAATTTCTAAATAATGTTATATAATTTTAAGCATTGCATAAGCATTGAATGTTCCTATTGATGTGTTCCTGTACCTAGTATTAAAGAATCGTGTTTAGTAAATAGAACTAGCCCCTCAACATTGCAATGCTTGAAGAAGGCCGCTATGTCATAAGTACTAAAACTAATGTAAGACCAATTAACACATAGTTTGCAATAAATGTTTGAATTTGAATTTGAATTTGTGTTTTAACAATTTTAACAGTAGGTTATAAAGATAACATTCCCAAACAAATAATTCAAATTACTCATTACATAACTTACTCATTAATCCGTTAAAATATTTTACACTATTTTTGTTAAGCTTTATACTTATATTTCCATTTTTTTTTGTTTTTACAGAACGGGTTGCTTTAGTGTTTGTATTTAACAAAACTGGATTAGAATTCAAATTAGGTTAAGTACGCTGGCTATTGTGATAAATAAATAGCTTTTTGAAAAAAAAATACAGCTACCGTCTCTATGGTATACAAATAAGGAATACACACAGGAAATCTCAAAAAAACGTCCAAAGGAAAATCTCTGAAAAACGTCCCCGAACGTCTCCATTCATTAAACTTTCTTAATTTCGATGGAGAACCTTTGAAAAGAAACGGGAATGTAGGGCATTATGATATAGGTAAGGGAGAGGACATACTATGTGAAGCGCACGGATGGTTTTGCCTGTAGAGGATTTTTATCTTAAACTCTTGCAATATTAATAAAGTTGTGTTGAACTTTGATCTCTGAATTTTTATTGCAACACAATTTTAGGCTTATTTTCTTGGCGATATATTTCGATCGGCTATATAATTATTTTGGATTTGAAATATATTAATGAAATTGTATTATATTTTCTGTTCCCTGTATGGAGTGTTGTAACAGTCAAATTCATTGCGGATACAATTCATTTCAAACTCATTGTAAATTCATTTAAACATCCATTTGTCCATTTTTTTCCACATTTTCTTTGTATTAAAATACTGAGGTGCTTATACTAGGAAATATACCAAAGACAGTTTTACATTATTTCTAAGTCCCATCAGCAGTTCAAAAGTTTACAAAATCGATTGTCTTCTCCATTCTTATTCGATTCATTCTACCTCTCTAGGAGCCACGTAGTCTCGCCCTAAGCTCCACCGCACCCACCTCATCTCATTAAACTCGAAAACTCCTTTCAGATACTTTCCCATCGGTTATTGTTCGACGAAACGTCTCGAGAATAATGGAATATTATATAAATGTAGGTAGTTCGCCTCTAGCCTACTTTAGGTTATTGTGTTTCATTTAACATCAAACGCATTTCAAGTTTTACCTTTTATAAATGGTTTATCATTCAACTGCATGTCTAGTCCTGGAGTACATCCTACAGTTTACTATTACTATCGGTGTCATTCCTAATTTATAAGTCCTAATCCTAATTTATAGCTATAGAGCCATGGCTCACAACGGTCCTTGTACCGTTCAATCGCAAATTTTGTAACTGGCCAACAAGCAATCGTCAGCGTATCTTTTTAAGATTATGTACTTATCTGGCAGTAACCTTTATGGCTTCCTAAGAAGGTGAGCACTTGTAGCGCTCGAGTCTGAGGGCAAGGATGGAGGGTAACTAGCCTAAGGGCCTCTTAGGAGGGACGTCCTCAGCTTGCCTGGAGCGTCGTTTAATTCATCTTAAATTTTAAAGTCATCCACATAGATCTCTATGTAGATGACTCAATAATATATCCAGCCTATATTATCTCTTACCTAAATGAGGAATATTATTATTGAAACTTGTGGAGTAGCGCGCTCGTAAACTTAGATGGAATCATTTTATATGCCTGTCTATGAATTTAAAATGGCTTTACGATAAACATCATTTATTCAATTAAATTATAGAGTCCAGAACATCCAAAACTTATGTGCCATTGTCCAAAGTTTACCAGTTACTTATGTCAAGCGATCAGCTAATACATTTAGATTTATGCGGCATAAGGTGGCGGGCGCGAGTGTAAACGGCGATTTATAACAGATAAAGAGTGGCTCGCTCATAATATCGTAAATCGTTCATAATCATGCCATGAGTGTCGATTTATGAAGTCACCCGCGGAGGTCGTTTAACATAATTCTTTTTTGGGGAAACATACGAATGGGGAATATCAGAGCGCAAGCGTTACGTTTTTTTTTCGTTAAAATTTATTAGACTGCAATAAAAATACACTACATGTCGCCGTGTATTGTGTGTGTTTTTGAAAAGTGTACACTTTTATTTTAAAAAAGATACAAACTCTGTCACAATAAGACACAGGGACACAATTTATAACTGCAGATCAGCTAACATAGCCCATACAAATCATGCCGTCCTGCCTGTCTGTCCGTCCAGGCTGCACTAAGGTTGATAAAATAGCGATACAATGAGCGTGTGCGAGTGAGCTCTCTAATTTGTCCGTAAACGGTCGCGGCCTCGTCACAATCGCTTAAGTACCCTATGTTTCCAACCCAAAAGGTTTCACAAGAAGACAATTTCGCCGTCGCTCGGGCCGTTCATGTTGTAAATTTCCCGTAATAATACGTCGCAAGTGACGTTCGGCTACTTCTTTAGAACATTTCCGAAGTCATTTCTTTGTAAAAAAAGCCTTTTCAATTGGTCTTCAATTTATAGCAGTGACCGTCAAATTATATAATACCCTCGAAAGGTTAATAATGCTCATGGAAAAGTATATTTTTTTAAACGATGGCGCCTTTAGGCTACATTTGGGAGGTTTTTTGTGAGTTTATAATTGTTTAGACATCTATAATCGATGTATTGTATACATTTTGTATTCAGAGCTATATAAGACCCCACGTCTTATATATGTAAGAACTTTTTAATTAGTAGATTATTTTTTTCTTTTAGAGGAGTGGGTGTGCACTCACTCTAAATAGTAGGTATTTAATTTGGTGAAACTAAATGTTAAGATACCACTACCGTACAACTCTGTTAATTTTTTAGGGAATTGAAGTATAGTTTTTTATTACATTATAGGCAAGTATTTGATCTCGATCTCACCTGATGGTAAGTGATGATGAGATATACGATGGAGCATACTTGCCTAGGTAGGAAGGCGGCAGTAGATTGAGACGCTACATTCACTAGGAAACTCTTCTCAACATTATTATAACTTGTAAGCGGTGGTTTCAGGTCCGCGTTGAGAATAAAACGGCAGGATTGGAATATAGAAGTAAACGTGTACGTGCGGACATAGGAGGCAAAAGATTGACAAGACGTAAAACAAAAGTTTGCAAATAAATATAAAATAACTCTTAAGGAGATTGCGCCGTTAACACTCCCCACAAATACTAAACATAATCAAAGCGTCATCAGCCTAGTGCCTTGAGGAGCCGCCATCGTAGCCGAGCGGATTCGATTGCCAACCTGTCATTAAACTTTTGACGTTAGTCTGCTTACAGAACAAGCATATTAGCTTACTTGATGGGGGCTAACGGCACTACACACTGCACTACACTGGACGGACACTGGCCGAAGGCCGAATCCACTTTTGTCTGTCTCTCTGTCCGATCGTAAATCACGGGGGAAAGGACTGGGTGGATTTTGATTAAAGCATAATATGTTGATGGCTTATGACCCAGATCAAAACTTACCTGCCAAAGGCCTGATTAGCGCAGTTAGTAGTGACCCTGCTATCTGTGCCGAGGGCCCCGGGTTCGAATCCTGGTAGGGACAAACTTTGTGTGATGAGCACGAATGTTTGTACCCAAGTCTATCTATATAAGTAATATATGTATACTGGGTTCACCCCCAGTCCATTTTACGGTACCTATAATACAAGCGTTGCTTAGTGTGGGACCGTAAAGTTCGTGTTTTCGTCTGGCGATATTTATTTAACTCAAAATTTCAACTGAATCATTACAAAGCACCGATAATTATTTCAACAAAGAAGAAATATTGTGCCCACTTAGCCCGGAGGTTAATTAAGAGGAATCCCGCAAATTCGTTGCCAGTATAATAAAATAGATAATCCCAGAGAGGTCGGTAAAGTGATTAAAAAAGTTTAATTGGAGATATTAAGACCGGATTGTGGTGTTGGGTTTTAACTTAAATGCCGTATCATTGATGAGAATTGCGGTTTAATCACGGACTGTTTATTGCCCGCGGCTCCGCCCGTGCAAACATTGATTTAGTTTTACACCATGCCCATATAGCGCGAAGATTGTGTAGTTACTTATTATCAAACCTAGAGAAATAACCTAGATATATATCGTGTTTTTTTTCAACCAAAGCATTTTTTTTAAATTCACGGTGAAGCCAGTTGTCGTGATTCGTGAGGATAATCCCAGACTACACTACCAAGTACCAACCCTTTAGTTAACATAGCCATTATGGTATGTGTTGGTGGCATTTTATCTGATACAAAGAAAAATCCTGTCAAAAAAGCAGATGGGAGAAAGAAGAAACTTCTTCGTTCGAAGTAACTATATTAGTTCCAGAAATCTCGATAGATGTCACTTTATAAAAGTAATTATCATAGCCTATTACGTGTAGTTTACTGGTACTTTCATGCGCATGGCATATTTTGCAGTAAAGCGATACTAAATTTATGGAGTATTATTCAAAAATAATAGGAAGTATTGATTAATATTTGAATCAAGAATTGATTTAATAAGTACTTATTCAATTTAAGTAAATATATAATTTATATTTAATATAAATTTTAATGACATACATTAATAAAATTTGTATACCTAATTATTGAGTACTTGGTACTAAAACAAATAACGGTACTAAATCTATATCTAATTCCATAACAATATCACCTCGAATATATTATAATGCTCAATAGAATCACTAATGTATAAACGCAAGTGAATAGGCAGAATTAATTAATTAGGCGGTCTATTCACGTCGCATCGCGCTTGTCGCCTGAAAGCATCGCAGAGACACCTGACAGGAGTCGAGAGGTATCGATCGATATAGGTATCGGTATTCGTAATCGATTCGACTTGGCTTGTTAACATCACTATGAAAACAAATGAATTTGGTGTAAAAGGTATCGTTTTATGTCGCGGCCACACCTGTCACTGAGGACGGTACCAAGTGCGAGACTCTTCGATAGCTGGCTTTATAGTTTACGTTTTTTTTTTTAAATTACATTATAGGCAAGTATTTGATCTCGATCTCACCTGATGGTAAGTGACGATGAGATCTACGATGGTGCATACTTGCCTAGGTAGGAAGGCGGCAGTAGATCGAGACGCTACATTCACTACGCACATGCAGCGCAACTGATCTGACCCGCCATCCATGAATGGCAACACCAAACATCATGCCGGAACACGGCTAGGCCGCTTGGCGACATGGCTTTGTTCAGTGGGTGGTGACTAACCACGGCCGAAGCCTACCACCATTAGAGTTGTCACCTAGTTGGCACCACCCGGGGTCACGTGTGGGGTATCTCGAGGGTATTTAATTCTCCTACGGACGAAGGTGACTCGACCCCAAACGACGATGAATGGAAAATTTAAAGTTTTAAATACTATCCGCTAGAGGCGCTGTTCAATTTTCCATACGAAATATTTAAATACGTCGACTATAAAGTATACGGTTAGGTTACGAATAATCTCGCACTTGACATTCAGATGTGGCCAACAGTTGAACACATTAATTGATTAACGTCATTACTATAATGAAGACACTAAGCTATAAGACCGGGACTACATTATTATAAGCGGTAAGTACATTATTATAGCTAAGCGTTTAACGTGGTATTTTAATGCCTTAATAAGGGCATATATTGGCATTAACACGAACACTACCATTAACTCAGATGTGATCGCACCATTAAAATGAAAAAATATATGACTATGCAGTATCAAATGACAAACTGTGCATCAAGTTTTTATTTTTTAAGTTGAATTGTGTTGTTTACTGGTGGTAGGCTTCGGCCGTGGCTAGTCACCACCCACTGAACAAAGCCTTGTCGCCAAGCGGCCTAGCCGTGTTCCGGCATGATGTTCGGTGCTGCCATTCATGGATGGCGGGTCAGATCAGTTGCGCTGCATGTGCCTAGTGAATGTAGCGTCTCTTATCTACTGCCGCCTTCCTACTTAGGCAAGTATGCTCCATCGTAGATCTCATCGTCACTTACCATCAGGTGAGATCGAGATCAAATACTTGCCTATAATGTAATAAAAAAAAATAAAAAAAACTGAGTGAGGAATCCTTAAAAAAATGTAAACTCTTTTAAAATACTAATTGTAAGTCTCATGTCAGCAGAATTATCGTAGTTGTGGTGTGAAAATAAATCATATTACATACAAACATAAGGGTCATAGATCTCCAGCAAAATATAATGAGGAAGATGAGTGTGGCTTCTTATACGGTTTTGGAATAATAAATACCTTTTCCAAGTAAATCTTTCATGTTTATTTTTAGTACCTATATCACGGTCTTGAAAAACGGTAGCCATGGAAATTAAGACGCTGAAGGTACGCGTTTACAGAAATAGTATATAATAAGGACCCTTAAATGTATTTTTTTTTATTTTTTATTAGCCTCTTTTATTTCCATGACATTAAAAGAATTTAATAGATTTAAAAAAAATAAAAAGAAAATATATATGTCATGGCCCCTTTCGGGTATAGGCCTCCTCCATTTGCCTCCACTTTTCCCTGTCACCTTTAATGTATTATTATATTAAAATACCTACTTATAAAGTACTAATAAACGTCTGTGTTTTGTCATGTTTCATCATAACACATAAATTATATAAAGCTGTAATATAAAAACGCATGATCCCTATAACAAATATACCTACTTATTGTGTCCGCGGTGCATATATGTAATATATGCACCGCGGACACAATAACTAAAAAAAAATATTATGTCTACTCACAAGAAACTATTTAGGTGATCCAAATTTTATTAATGTTTGGATCGCATTCTTACGGCGGCGTGCCGAGAGAATACTGTAGGTTACTTTGACTCAAGATCCAAAATATGAACAGAGTTTGCAGCTTGACATATATTCCGTGTTTATATTAAGACTGTAGGGTACATCAAAGTGAGACTTTTTGAAAGCTGTTAAAACAATTTTCCCTTTCAAACAACAACATAAAAATATAGAGACGTAGTATACCATCCCCAACAATAGTCATCTGTTTATATATACCGCAATATAATCATCGACATTCGGGGTCGGAGGCGGTCGTGGGGGGGGTGGGGGGTGGTATAATCAAAGTACACAGCACACCAGAGCCATCAGACTTCAAAGCCTCACTCGGTTGTAATGAGAGCACTCGCACGATGGCGGTAAATTAAAAATATTTTTAAATTGAAACACAGTGAAGTTTGTGGGGTACGGTTGTCGGTTAGGTTAGAGGTGATTTGATAAAAAAAAATAACCATAACAGGCTTCTAACATTTAAAAAACATTTTAAATTACGTTTTATTGATTTTTTTATGTAATTTTATGTTTAACTAACTTTAACTATTAGGTATATCAAATCAGGTTACTGTTGGTAAATTAAACCCATCATAACTTTAAGTTTCTAATAGAAACTCAATGGTAAATTAGCAGAAAAAAGAGCATTACCTATTATATAAATGATTTCGTAACAAACTTCCGCCGTGTCATTTTCATACCGCTTAGGTACTTTTGGCGTCACTATTTAAGCTGCTAATTATATTTTCGATGACCAAAATATATATTATTTTTAATGTGCACACCAGGGCATGCAATATATAATATTTTTGTAAAACAATTTGCGTATGTTCGTAAATTTTTATTTGATGTTGTTTACGACGGCCGTTGGCGATTCGCGAACGCACGGAATTTAATTGCGAAAACTATTAATTGCAAAATGTCGTAATTTAAATGCTAGTATGGGAAATTGAAGGTTTATTTTCGGTTTTTAATAACGCATTTGGAAAGGTTGCTACTCTATTTTTGAAATAATTAAATGCTAGGTCATCTACTTAACCCAAGCTTTATTAAAAGTTATCTAATTTTGAATCTTGGCGCATTCATTTACAGTAGATATTCAATATTGGCAGAGTCACGATACTGCGTAGATGTAAGTAGGTACCTACTAAATATAAATATCAACTAAGTACGTAATACACATCACAGAAATCTAACATTTAGAATTAAACCATTTAATTTAGTTTTCAATATTACTTCGCAAACCAAACAACCGCGAGTTCTACTCGAAATTGCTCTTAAACTTTAATATTTGTCTAAGAGACCTTACAACCGAACAGAGGCATAATTACACAAGTTTTTCTTTGAAAGCCAAACATTGCCGCCGTTAAGTTTAAATAAGACGAAATAACAAATGGCTCGGTTAAATCCTCTGCGCGTGCAACGGTCGGAGTTAATTCGCAGGTTTTCTCAATAAAAGTTGGCTAATACGATTTTATGTGGCAAGTTTGTGGGATAGGGTTAGGTGGCTTGACGAATAAAAAAATATCTTCTGGCCATCACGCTTGTTTTCCTCGTATGGGTAGGCAGTTTTTGACCCAATCCAAAGAAAATTACCTTTTACGATACAATTACAAGGCACTTTCTAAAAAAATGTTTTCATACTAATTATTGAAATAAAATAAAACTAATCTTACGGATTTTATCGCGTTTATTATACTTGTTTACGTTCCCGACGCTTCGGCCGCTTTACAGCAACCATGGTCACGGGAGGACTGATGTATTTGACGTCCTAGTGTCATAGTTTGACGGGGGTACCCTCATATTTAGTTGTTACTTGTAAAAAATATACTAATTAATTAAAATTACTATAAACGTTTGAGAAATGTGCCAAATAAAAAAAATCGATTCATTATCTCTACCAAAATTGAGTAATCATCGCGATCCTATAAAAACATAGAATAACAATTTCCATTATTTCAAAACACAAAAAGTCGATCCCCAAAGGATACACACATTCGATATTTCTGATTTATAGACAAGTTTTCCTGTTTTATAAGTTTTATTGTGCGGGCCCGGGGCGCGGCGCGGCGCGGCGCGGGCGTGGAAGTGCGCGCGTTCCGACTTCACTTGTTTATATTGCGCGTGTAATCGTAGTGTTGTAGTTGTACGACTTGGACTTGGATGATGACTTGGAAGTTGGTCGGAGTTAGATAAAAAAAATACAGGAGCCGAGTGTTTGTCAATAGTTATATCTGGGCCAGTGAAGTGCACGCAAATTTTGATAAAAAATGTCCTTCAAAAACACTCCTGAAAAGTTGAAAAGCTTGCATTGATTTTGTTGAAAATATAAAAAGGAAAATATATCCAGTCGGTTGACACAGCAAAATAAATGAACATCTCAATGTATGCCAAAGCAAAGTTTATTTTCTGAATATTGAAGCGATTAATTAATTACTTCCGCAACCCAGTTAGATTTGACAGTCTTTATTTAACAGCCTAGTCAACTAAGCATTGTATTTCATTAAGCGTTTTAAAATCTCGGTAATAGTTAACTTGCCATATTAACTTAATCACAACCACACTGGAACGCAAGTTAACGAGCGGTAACGCAACTTTTTTCCATTCGACGACAGATGTTTTGGAGTTTGGTGGCGATAAGTCAAGAAATTGGCCGCGCGGCTGCATTGGTTTTTTGTTCGCAAAACGATAATTCACGGGCCACATTTCGTTTATGACGCATTTTGATTAATACGTCTGCAATCAGCGGTAAATTGTCGTTGTTCCAACCTTTTCATCCCTTTTTTGCCCGATTAGCACGGTTGGTAGGAACTCTGCTTTCTGTACCGAGGGTACGGGTTCGATCGACTGCCTACAGAGGCATGAATGTTTCTACCCGAGTCGTGAACGTATAATATCTTTGATTATATATTTATAATTGCTGTTATACTTTACTAGCTGTCCCTGCGAACTACGTACCGCCTCAGAATCAAATGTATGAGAGAATGAATCATATTTATTTTTATTATGTTTTGTGTTTTTATAGTTATTCTGCTATTCGGGAAGGAGACAAATATAAAAAGAACAAAGAACATAAAAATCGGCCCATTCGTTCTTGAGTTATAAATAGTGTAACTTACATGACCTTATAATATATTGTATATATAGATAAAATATTAAAATATAAAGTTTGTTTAACTTTGTAACCACATTAACAAAATTGAGCTTAGCATGTTTTTCGAACGAAATACGATACAAGTTAGAGAAATCAAAAACTTTTCAGACTTTCGCTTTAGATCCGCGTAGGTATACAAAGAACGTAATGAAATAAAACCAAGTTAGACTTGAGTAAATTTCGGAGTAGAGTTTCGTAACAGCCATATTAACAGCAACATAATGTAATAAGTAGGTATTATATTATATGGGTAAACAAAATAACAATAAAGTTTAACCCATCCACAGCAAAGTTTATACCTGCCATAACGTACGAAAGCTATATTTTATTCATTGGATCGCGGGTCAAGTTAGCACGGTTTCGGAGTCAGACACTGGCAATATTTCAAGGCAGACGGACGTATATATTATTCTATGAGAGTAATTTGTCTGGGAACAATGAAGGATTTTTCGCTTGCAGCCAAGGGCAATGTCGGTAAATAGTGGCAAGTCGGGCCCTTGGACTGAGATGGTCGGTGGTGCAAGCAACGAGCTCAAATATGGTGCAAGATATAATCGGGAGCGATTTTTTTAAATCGTGTTGTGAACGTATGACAGGATATCCAATTGATATTAGTTCAAGTTTTGAAGACAATTTCTCGACTCTGAATGCACACAAAAAGCACAAAGCACAAAAGTGGTAATGCGATAACTTTCTTGAAATCCTTTTGGAATTGAAATAAAACGAATACATAGCTTGTATTCATATTATTTTTAAGTTTTTTCTTTATTTTTCTGTTTGTTTTTTTCTTTATTTAGTGAGATTAAAGATATCTTCTTCATTAGCAAATAAAAAAAAACTAATTTATCGGATTCTATCGCATTTATTTTATTTTTTTTACATTCCCGACGTTTCGGCTGCTTTACAGCGACCATAGTCACGGGAGGACTGAGGTGTTTGACGTCCTTTAGGAGGAAAATTTAACTTTTATGAAATAGCTATTAATTATAAACTAATATAGTATTCGGATTTAGTTGGTAGGCACCTACGCACCTCAATTAGACCACACTTAATATCACTTTATAAAACCGTCTTACAACCACAAGCTGATCGCTGCTGTCCGCCCGCTCATGCCAAAATGTCGTTCGCCCGCTATCGCTACCACCTGTTAATTGTGGCACATCACAAGTGAAGAGCTTACACGGGCTTGCTCAGATAGCATCAAGGCATCGCTCCTAATCGCCCATTGTGGCTGGATAACGATCTCCTCCCGTCAAATACTTAGCAATGGGCTCACAATGGGTCCCTTTCCCACGTGGCGCGGCGGCATTCATGTCGGCTTTCTATTTCTAATCACCGGTTAAAGGTTCGATTCATCTACCGTTATGATGAAACCGCGATTGCATGTGTCTTATTCGCTAATCGATAAACAATCGAGTAAATTTTCGACGACGAATATAAACGGGTAACGTGTCAAGAGTTCAATGTTCTGTGACCATAGACTTACACATTTCGGTATACACATTAAAGAACTAACCTATATTGTTTCAGAAATACAAAGTATATATACTCTGGCTCCTCTCGTTCTAATTCCATACCCGGGAACAATATTGAACCCTGACATTAACGCTTCCCGTGGTGAACTAATTATAGTATCCGTAGGTAAAATAATACCATTGTACACATAATAATAATAAAAATATAGCCGTAATGTAAACGATCATAGCTATATATTGTATCGAAAGCTAGATTTAAAACTGTAATAAAACTGAAATTATAGGCTATGTTTATACATTAAAAACGAATATGTACATTAGTACATATTCGTTGTTAGTTTTCAGATTTTTGAGTCTGCATGTCTGTCTGTTTGTTTTGCATTGCAACAAAACTACAAGACCAATTTTAACGGGGCTTTCACTATTGTATAGCCTATGGTCCTCATAATAGGGTATACATAATCACGGTATGACCTTTGAGGGTGAGCTGCAGAGGAACATCGATGAAACAAAGCCAGTGCCGCTGTCAAGAGCTAGTAAATAATAGGTTTATATACTACTAGCTGCGCCCCGCGGTGTTACCCGCGGTTAAAAAGTATGTCTAATTCATAGGAACGGTGCATTTTTCCGGGATAAAAATTTGCCCATGTCATTTTCTGACCCCTAAACTACCACTACCTATGCAAAAATTGCGTGATTGAGTAATAAACATCCATCCGTCGAGTCAAACTTTCACATTTATAATATTAGTGGGATTACACTCCAATATCAGAAATTTGAAATGTCAAATAGAAGGCCCAACGCCGCTACCGGCCTCTATATTCATTCCCGCTGCCTCCATTATTTGGCTCGGCTAATAAAGCAATCGTGGGATTGGAACTGAAATTAAATTACAGTATAAATAACTAAGCACCTTCGCGAACGCTCGCTCAAGGATCTGAATTATGTAGCGTCTCGTAGTGTATTCGTGGTAAGCTCGTTACGTAACTGTGACGACATAGTAAGTCGTATAACGTAGGTAGTTAGACACCGCATCGTAGGTAACTGACAAGTTGGTAGGTTATAACTATACAAGCTGGACAGCTAGCTAGCTAGCTAGCTAAGGCGGCACGAAGTACGTCGGGACCAACGTACTTCGTGCCGCCTTAGAATTAAATTTATAAGAAAATAAATTATCTTTATCAGTATTTTTTCCCATTATACAACTTCAACTATCCTACCAATATAAACGGAATGTTCACTATTTGATAGCTTAAAGTAAATAAATAAATATCGCCAGACGAATACATACTATGCGGTCCTTTTTTTTTTTTTTGTTGACGGGGGGGAAATCTTCGATAGATACCCGGCCTCTGTGTGGGAGAGGGCCGGGTTATGTGGGATTCTTACCCACTAAAACCCCCCCGGTGGCCGCCTTCGACACATGTTGGAGGGGCTCCGGGATCTCCAAACGGAACGCACCGGTGCCCCGCTTGTGCCTCGCCCCCTTATGGGGGCCCGTCTCGGGGGAGCAGATGTTTGCTCCCCCTGCGCCCTCGCTGCGCACGGCGGCGGGGAGCCACGCCCGCCGCCGTCCTCCTCAGGAGTCGTCATCGTCACCGGACGTCCGGGGCCCACACCCCAGACGTCCTCGACCCCGAGGGTAGCCCGTTATTTAAGGCCCTGGGCATCAGGGCCGGTACATACTATGCGGTCCTACGCTAAGCAACTCTTATATTATGGGTCCCGTACAATGGACTGAGGGCGAACCCAGTATATATTTACCTATATAGATATTAATCATCCGTGAATTGGGTACAAATATTCGTGCTCATCACACAAAGTAAGTCCCTACCAGGATTCGAATCTGGGACCCTCTGCGCAGAAAGCAGGAAAGATAGGGGAAACTTATACGCTATAATAAGTGGGGGTTGAGCAAAGCAGCGGTGTTTCCATCTACATCGATAAACAAACGTTGCGACATAGGTCAGAAAAAATCAATTTCTTATAATTACTAACAAAGTTTAATCTTTACTGGCGACATTTTTTTTCTGGCCTTAGATTGATATTACATTATCCTGCCATACCTCCTTACACCACTTCGTCATAAGCGCGAATATACAAGTTCCTCCGCGACAACGGAGGAACGTTCCCCGGTAATCTTGCCATGCCCTCGGGGCGTGCGCCTGTCTGTTTAGCTATTAATACTGTTCTGCTTACCCACTGCATAGGACTTGAATGTGGGAGCTGAAATAAGATGCTTACTTTTGATACATACCAACTCTCTTGAAACTAAAAAAAAATATTATCAACTGTATCAGAATCAAACAAAATAAAATATTACTTGATACTTATCTTAATCATGTACAGACTGATTGAACAACCTCGCGAGGCTGCCTCTGTTGGCTTAGTCACGCAGATTAGTTAGCAGATGTTAAACATCCATGACTCGGGTACAAATATTCGTGCTTATCGTACAAAGATTGTTCCCTACCTGAATTCAAACCCGGGACCATTGGCACAGAAAGCAGGGTCACTACCAACTGCGCTAAGGAAATGTTATTGGTCAAAATTTGCAGCACAAGCATTAATCTATATGATGAAAGTTAAATCCAAACTCCAACAATTTTCACAATACTTTTTATTCTTCAATCGCACACACCCTTACAACATGGCCGCCTCGACTCGAATGAATCCCGCTATCGCTTATTTTAAAATAACATGTTCTTAAATTTAAACCTATTATCTTAGATATAAACATCTGATTAATATTAAATTGGTATTTAATAACATAACGTTTTAGATTTCGTATTTTAAAACTATGTAACAAATTAATGGTCACTAAAATGATTGCCATATTAAAAAAACATTAATAATTTGATCAAAATAATCACTGAATGTATATAACTTAAGAAGATTTTCTAACAATAAGAATCAGAATATATTTTTATTCATGTAAACCATACAGTTCAATACTTATGAATCGTCAAAATAGTTACAAAATTCTATGCTACAACTTTACCACCAGTGTTCTTGTTTCATTTTGTTGTATGATTTCAAGCGTCAAATACTATTCAAGGGGCAATCTCTAGTCAGTCGTAAGAAAACAACTTGCTACATAGGTACACAGATACGATCTACGAACCCATTCCTAGTTTTCCATAAGGAATTCCTGTAATTCCGCAGCGCTACTGAAGTCGTCATGTGTACTCGCGTTCGGTATCTGTTTGAGTAAATTACCCGCGTCGTCGCACACGTGCCGAACTAGAACTGTAGATCTACAGCATCTACTTGTTTATGAGATGTTGGCTTGGCTTCAGAACTTTCAAGAATTATAATTCTGTACGTGTACGAAGGAAGAAATGATAATATCGCCAAACGAACACACCAACTGTACGGTCCTAAGTATGCAACGGTAGTATTAAGTATATCTTAGGGCGGTCCCAGTACAACAATTTAAAATCCATGAATCTGAGATCCTGAGATAACGTTTCTCCCTATAAACATATTGTCTTACGTTGGCTGTTATTTGTTACCCACACAACCTTGCAATAGAAATAAAACTGATTACTAACATCTTTTAAACGCCCAACACATTTAAGTCTGAAACACGACGCAATAATGAAAACGTTTCGTTTTACGCACTTCTACGCAATCATTGACTTTGTTATAGTCGTTTAGTTACTCGTTTTACAACTGGGAACGTTATCCGAAGCCGGGTTTGGGTTAAATGCGCGCGTAAAATGTAATGAATCGGGCGGTAAAGCGATTTAGTACAGGAGACGGCTTTATATGTCAAAGATGTTAATAAGATCGGTTAAAAGTTTAAGTGAAGTCGGTTCATTATAAATTAAGTTGGTGCAGCGCGAACGAAGTCGATGCACGTGTATGAAGTCGGTGCTGCGAGTATGAAGTCGATCCAACGTTTATCTCTGGGATGGGTCTGCTAAGTATCAGCTGGAGGCTTTGGACTCCATAGACAGGCGGGCTAGAAAGCTCATTGGCAATGAGACCCTAGTGCAGGCCAAGCTACAGAGCCTAGAACACCGACGTAGGGTTGCCAGCCTATCAGTTTTCTACAGAATACATTTCGGAGAGTGTGCGACGGAATTACACGAGTTAATTCCCCCATCTCCATTCTATCATCGGTCGACAAGACGCACGGACAAGTGTCATCCGTACACTGTGGACATTCCTTCGGTACGTACTAAGCGGTTTGCTTCTACTTTCATCGTGCGAACTGCCAAGGAATGGAACACGTTACCGGCGTCTTTGTTCCCCGTCGACTATAATCTGGGTGTTTTCAAGTCGAGAGTGAACAGGTACCTTCTAGGCAAGTATGCTACATCGTAGATCTCATCGTCACTTACCATCAGGTGAGATCGAGATCAAATACTTGCCTACATCGTAATAAAAAAAAAAAAAACGAAGTCGATGCAGCGACAATGAAGTCGATTCAGCGTGAATGAAGCTAGTGCATCGTAAATGAAATCAGTGCAGCGTTACTAAAATTTCGATTTGGTGTGCGGGTGAAGACAATTTTGCGCTTGGCAAGAAGACTCATCATTCCCTAATCAGTCAATAAAAAAATATGGCTCACAAAAATTCATTACTACAATTTGTTGAGAACAAAATAAATTTGAAAAGATCGATATTGTCTAAATTCGGCGTCCACATATTGAATACAAATGCGGAAAAGAAGCGCGGTTTAAAGGTCAATATATCCTTTCATAAACACGCTGCATATTCTTAAAAAAAAAAGTAAATCAAAAAACTGCTATCAAATGGTGTAACAAAATCGGTGGAGAATAGATAAACCATTGGAAAATGCATAAATTACCGTATAAAGAGATTATGTAAATGCATGTGAGCACAGTTGAACAGTGATTGTTCAGTGGCGCGGACCGTGTGTGGGTTCAGTTAAAATATTACAGTTACCTGCCGGATTGCCAGCACAGTCCGTCTCACGGAAAATTAGTCAAATAGGACGAACAACTTTACCTACATGAAGAGCCCCTACTAATGATGTCATCTATCGTTAGTAGACAAGTTGTTTCGACGATGAGATTAAACAAAGCTCTTAAAACCTGTAATATATTTGAGCAAATTCAAATAAGCCAGCTGACCTCTTCTGGTGAACTTGATATACTTCTATATTTATTTTTAAATTTACATTTTTTATATTTTTTTAATATTACAAACTGACACTCCAATTTTATTTATTTGTATAGAAAATAACTTAAATATTTACGAACAGGAAAATGAAAAAAAACTTAAAAATAGTATTACAACAAACTATATATCAAAAAGACCTTGTCCGCGTGGAATGGTGGCAAAGAATGCTGGCTGCATTTCCTCCCTGTATAATTAAATTAAACTAAATTAGTAAAATTTAAATTAGTAAAATAACTCACCTATGTGAACCTGGCAACGGAGTATAAAATATGTATTTTTTATGATGCGCATTCGATTGTACCGGGTTTGTACCGGATTGTACCGTTTTTTAAATCGTTTGTACCCTAAGGGTGTAAGAGTTATAGGGGTGGGAAAATTTGGTCAGCAACGGGGTACGAGATAATTAAATTCTATGATTTGCATTCGATTGTACCGCGTACGTACTGGATTGTACCGCTTTTAGAATCGTTCTAACCCTAAGGGGTCAGGAGATACAGGGGTTGGAAAATTTTGGTCACCAAATCGGTAAAAAACGGAAATGGCACATGATAATGAAATTCTATGATTTGCATTCGATTGTACCGCGTTCGTACCGGATTGTACCGCTTTTAAAATATTTCTAACCCAAAGGAGTTCGGAGATATAAGGGTTGGAAAATTTTTGGTCATCAAATCGGTAAAAAACGGAAATGGCACAAGATAATTAAATTCTGTGATTCGCATTCGATTGTACCGCGTTCGTACCGGATTTTACCGCTTTTTACATCGTTTTAACCCCACGGGGTAAAGAGATATAAGGGTTGGAAAATTTGGGTGAATCGGTAAAATCGGAAAGTTCAAGATAATTGAATTCTGTGATACGCATTCGATTGTACCGCGTTCGTACCGGATTGTACCGCTGTTTACTTCGTTCTAACCCCAAGGAGTTCGGAGATATAAGCGTTGGAAAATTTTTGGTAACCGATTCGGTAAAAAACGGAAAAGCATAAGATAATTAAATTCTGTGATACGCATTCGATTGTACCGCGTTCGTACCGGATTGTACCGTTTTTAAAATATTTCTAACCCCAAGGAGTTCGGAGATATAAGCGTTGGAAAATTTTTGGTAACCGATTCGGTAAAAAACGGAAAAGCATAAGATAATTAAATTCTGTGATACGCATTCGATTGTACCGCGTTCGTACCGGATTGTACCGCTTTTAAAATATTTCTAGCCCCAAGGAGTTCGGAGATATAAGCGTTGGAAAATTTTTCGTAACCGATTCGGTAAAAAACTGAAAAGCATAAGATAATTAAATTCTGTGATACGCATTCGATTGTACCGCGTTCGTACCGGATTGTACCGCTTTTAAAATATTTCTAGCCCCAAGGAGTTCGGAGATATAAGCGTTGGAAAATTTTTCGTAACCGATTCGGTAAAAAACGGAAAAGCATAAGATAATTAAATTCTGTGATACGCATTCGATTGTACCGCGTTCGTACCGGATTGTACCGCTTTTAAAATCGTTGTTACCCCAAGGAGTTCGGAGATATAAGCGTTGGAAAATTTTTGGTGACCAAATCGGTAAAAAACGGAAATGGCACAAGATAATTAAATTCTGTGATACGCATTCGATTGTACCGCGTTCGTACCGGATTGTACCGCTTTTTACATCGTTCTAACCCCACGGGGTCGAGAGATATAAGGGTTGGAAAATTTGGTTGAATCGGTAAAATCGGAAAGTTCAAGATAATTAAATTCTATGATTCGCATTCGATTGTACCTCGTTCGTACCGGATTGTACCGCTTTTAAAATCATTCTTACCCCAAGGAGTTCGGAGATATAAGCGTTGGAAAATTTTTGGTGACCAAATCGGTAAAAAACGGAAATAGCACAAGATAATTAAATTCTGTGAAACGCATTCGATTGTATCGCGTTCGTACCGGATTGTACCGCTTTTAAAATATTTCTAGCCTCAAGGAGTTCGGAGATATAAGCGTTGGTGTCGTATCACAGAATTTAATTATCTTATGCTTTTCCGTTTTTTACCGAATCGGTTACCAAAAATTTTCCAACGCTTATATCTCCGAACTCCTTGGGGTTAGAAATATTTTAAAAGCGGTACAATCCGGTACGAACGCGGTACAATCTAATGCGTATCACAGAATTTAATTATCTTATGCTTTTCCGTTTTTTACCGAATCGGTTACGAAAAATTTTCCAACGCTTATATCTCCGAACTCCTTGAGGCTAGAAATATTTTAAAAGCGGTACAATCCGGTACGAACGCGGTACAATCGAATGCGTATCACAGAATTTAATTATCTTATGCTTTTCCGTTTTTTACCGAATCGGTTACGAAAAATTTTCCAACGCTTATATCTCCGAACTCCTTGGGGCTAGAAATATTTTAAAAGCGGTACAATCCGGTACGAACGCGGTACAATCGAATGCGTATCACAGAATTTAATTATCTTATGCTGTTCCGTGTTTTACCGAATCGGTTACCAAAAATTTTCCAACGCTTATATCTCCGAACTCCTTGGGGTTAGAAATATTTTAAAAGCGGTACAATCCGGTACGAACGCGGTACAATCTAATGCGTATCAAAGAATTTAATTATCTTATGCTTTTCCGTTTTTTACCGAATCGGTTACGAAAAATTTTCCAACGCTTATATCTCCGAACTCCTTGAGGCTAGAAATATTTTAAAAGCGGTACAATCCGGTACGAACGCGGTACAATCGAATGCGTATCACAGAATTTAATTATCTTGTGCCATTTCCGTTTTTTACTGATTTGGTCACCAAAAAATTTCCAACCATTATATCTCCTAACTCCTTGGGGTTAGAAATATTTTAAAAGCGGTACAATCCGGTACGAACGCGGTACAATCGAATGCGTATCACAGAATTTAATTATCTTATGCTGTTCCGTGTTTTACCGAATCGGTTACCAAAAATTTTCCAACGCTTATATCTCCGAACTCCTTGGGGTTAGAAATATTTTAAAAGCGGTACAATCCGGTACGAACGCGGTACAATCTAATGCGTATCACAGAATTTAATTATCTTATGCTTTTCCGTTTTTTACCGAATCGGTTACGAAAAATTTTCCAACGCTTATATCTCCGAACTCCTTGAGGCTAGAAATATTTTAAAAGCGGTACAATCCGGTACGAACGCGGTACAATCGAATGCGTATCACAGAATTTAATTATCTTATGCTTTTCCGTTTTTTACCGAATCGGTTACCAAAAATTTTCCAACGCTTATATCTCCTAACTCCTTGGGGTTAGAAATATTTTAAAAGCGGTACAATCCGGTACGAACGCGGTACAATCGAATGCGTATCACAGAATTTAATTATCTTATGCTTTTCCGTTTTTTACCGAATCGGTTACGAAAAATTTTCCAACGCTTATATCTCCGAACTCCTTGGGGCTAGAAATATTTTAAAAGCGGTACAATCCGGTACGAACGCGGTACAATCGAATGCGTATCACAGAATTTAATTATCTTATGCTGTTCCGTGTTTTACCGAATCGGTTACCAAAAATTTTCCAACGCTTATATCTCCGAACTCCTTGGGGTTAGAAATATTTTAAAAGCGGTACAATCCGGTACGAACGCGGTACAATCTAATGCGTATCACAGAATTTAATTATCTTATGCTTTTCCGTTTTTTACCGAATCGGTTACGAAAAATTTTCCAACGCTTATATCTCCGAACTCCTTGAGGCTAGAAATATTTTAAAAGCGGTACAATCCGGTACGAACGCGGTACAATCGAATGCGTATCACAGAATTTAATTATCTTATGCTTTTCCGTTTTTTACCGAATCGGTTACGAAAAATTTTCCAACGCTTATATCTCCGAACTCCTTGGGGCTAGAAATATTTTAAAAGCGGTACAATCCGGTACGAACGCGGTACAATCGAATGCGTATCACAGAATTCAATTATCTTGAACTTTCCGATTTTACCGATTCACCCAAATTTTCCAACCCTTATATCTCTCGACCCCGTGGGGTTAGAACGATGTAAAAAGCGGTACAATCCGGTACGAACGCGGTACAATCGAATGCGTATCACAGAATTTAATTATCTTGTGCCATTTCCGTTTTTTACTGATTTGATGACCAAAAATTTTCCAACCCTTATATCTCCGAACTCCTTTGGGTTAGAAATATTTTAAAAGCGGTACAATCCGGTACGAACGCGGTACAATCGAATGCAAATCATAGAATTTCATTATCATATGCCATTTCCGTTTTTTACCGATTTGGTGACCAAAATTTTCCAACCCCTGTATCTCCTGACCCCTTAGGGTTAGAACGATTCTAAAAGCGGTACAATCCAGTACGTACGCGGTACATTCGAATGCGAATCATAGAATTTAATTATCTCGTACCCCGTTGCTGACCAAATTTTCCCACCCCTATAACTCTTACACCCTTAGGGTACAAACGATTTAAAAAACGGTACAATCCGGTACAAACCCGGTACAATCGAATGCGCATCATAAAAAATACATATTTTATACTCGGTTGCCAGGTTCACATAGGTAAATAACTCAGCGTGTCATTGTCATTCTAAATTAGATCTACTAACCTATAGCCTAACCTATAGGTATATATATTTATTATCATATATTTACGCGAATACTACACATTAAAATAAAACTAATTTTAAGGATTCAATAGGGAAGATGGCTGGGTGCTACCACCGACTTGGGATCCAGTAATAAATATCATTAAATCCAAAACCAAGCGCACCATTGCAAGACCTCAAGACACTGTGAGCACTTTCCGCGTAGATCGGACCGCAAGCTACAATAAAATATGAGGCTACCCCAGTCAAACTATGAGACTATGACGTCAACCACCTCAGTCCTCCCGTGACCATGGTTGCTGTAAAGCAGCTGCAACGTTGGGAAAGTAAAAATAAAATATAAACGCGATAAAGTCCATAAAAATTGTTTTATTTCAATCTATAGGTATTACCTGAAGGCAGATATGTAGTACTAAAGACCAAGTAAAACATTTTTTTAGTTTGCAGGTATGTGTAGTAAGTATTGTATTGCCCAATTACCTTAATAATGATAATTACAGTTTAGCTAAACTAATGCGAGCTGTATAATCTCAACTTGGAGATATGTCGAATGACTCATGGTAGGAGTCGCTCTAGTCGGATACTGGCCGGCGGTTTGTCGCGCCGACTTCCACCGAGATGGGACTAGTTTACTGAATTAATCTCAGTTTATGTTCCACTTTCATATATATCAAACGGAATTTATTAATGAACTGTCAGTATACCTACTGAGGTTTATTTGTGCCAGTACCAAAGAACTTTTATCCGATGTGTACTTTTATATTTATCAGTCTGATAGCAAATTCAGGAGGACAATATTTAGTGTAGATAGAGAATTTTGAGGGCATAATAGCGATTACAGGTATTATTTTTTTTGGATATTTTTTTTAATGTCACAGGTAGAAGGCATAGACCCATCTTTATCTGAACCTGGAATTTTCCATGTATACTTGCTCATATTATTTATGGAATTCTTCACATTACTTACATCGTACATTCATCTCTCACAGAATCGTTCTTCACACATTTTTCTTTGTAAACTCTCTCGCAGGTATTCAGAGACGTACAAATTGGACTCCAGCCGAGTACCCCTCGAAACGGCGTGCGTTTTCTATTATTTCATAATTAAATAAGCTTCAAGAAGTCTCCTTATTAACATCCAGGATCTATTTATCATTGCCAGACATTTGTGTAAGGGACCTGTAGCATACAATTAGGTGCTTATACCGACATTCATTTGGATGTGAAAACAGTGGGTGTTGCCCGAGCTGTGCTGAGGAAAAATAAATTAATTTTACTAAGACCTCGTTGAACTGAGTTAGTTGCCAGTTTGAACAAGGTTTTGCACTATTTTAATGTTAGTTGAGATCTTAATTTATATCCAAGTGCATCCTGGAAAGTTTGTGACTACATTTTATTATACTTTTCATGAATTGCATGTGTACATGCAATAGCTAGTACTTATATATATTTATGCAACCCAGGCTTGTTTTTTAATGAATAGATACAATCTACATGGGATTGTATAGTTAGGCTTAAAATGTAGGTGGAGACATCCGGCTATATCCTGGACTTATCGCAGAGCTTAAATAATAGTTATCCTAAACTAATAACTCTTGATAATGTATTAGCTATAATTACTCAAAATTAAAGTTATTCATCTTAAATAATGATTGACTATTACGTTGTAACTCCATAAAAAACTGACAGAGGCCTTGTCATTATAACGAGTACTACAATCAATTGTCAATTTTATTACCATCATCATTACATGCATAGTTGTTACAGATAGTGTCTTGAACTTGGCAAATGTTCTAACTGTTATTACCATTAGTGCCAGTTCGATTCTTGTCCGTCGTTACACTCTTGGCAAAGTGGTCGTGGATAGTATTAACTGGTTCGACACCGGTCGGCTGAAGTCCACTCAATTTTAGAGAAGGATAGAAATAAGACAAGGATAAAACACTCCTAAAACACCATTTCATTAATAAACAAAATATCACAATACCAAACACACTCCGCGAATTAAAACTTGTTCGATGACTCTAGTCTAAGATACCAAATACCATATTCATGTATGTAGATATTCTCATGTTTTAATACCCGCACTAACAAGGAAATTCTTGCTTATTCATAAAAATGCGTGCTCCACATTAATAAGAGTACAGATAGCCGATAAGGGCCGCCATTCCACCTTCGCTTTATCAATAACTTGCCACCGGAGGCCTTTAATATTGCAGGACCGTACCGAAGTGAAGATATCCCGAATATTTTATTCAGTGAGGTAAAGAGGCTGACAAAGAAATGCGAGTTAGATCGCGGCCTAAATAAACTGAGGGATACCATTGGCTGGAGATGGTTCGTATTCTGTGGATCTCGAAGGCAACTCGAATGATATTCGTTGACCAGATTATTTTCTTGCACTTAATGGTATTTTTTGGTACTTGGCTACATTGGCTGTTGGATAATCTAGTAGTCTAGTAGTTAGGTACTTGGGCTAAGGTATCCTTCCAACAAAATTGCTTCTAAGTTTATCATGCTTTTAAAAAACTTCATATGAAAAAATTTGAAGCTCTTACAATTAATAGGTTTTCAACAATTGTAAGTAAAGTGTTAACCAGGTTAAAGCTATTCTAAAATGCGACTTATTATAACAACGCCTTAAATATATTTATAAATAATTATAATATTATGTCATCTATTGTAGTTTTAAAAATATCTCGATCGAAACTCGCTTCTATATTATTAACATCAGTAACTCCGAACGTTATACGGGGTCGACCCCGCCCCGGGCACCGACATTATTTATTTAATACGCTCAAAGGCCTCCCAGTAGTTAGATAATTGTTTCTTCACAGGTCCCCTCGGATATACAATAATCCTTTCGGCTTTAAAGGAAAATTAAAAACGTGCGAACAAATGTGGAGAAAATTGGTTTTAATTTTTAAAGACTTAATAAAGACTAAGTATGGCATTAGCTTCCCTCCCTAAAGATTGTTACTGATTTTCTTTTGGTAAATTATAGGATATATTTTTTGCAAGTACTCGTATATTCTTGAAAAACTATTACTGTAATTTAATTGTTTTTTTTTTTTTATTACATTATAGGCAAGTATTTGATCTCGATCTCACCTGATGGTAGTGACGATGAGATCTACGATGGAGCATACTTGCCTAGGTAGAAAGGCGGCAGTAGATCGAGACGCTACATTCACTAGGCACATGCAGCGCAACTGATCTGACCCGCCATCCATGAATGGCAACACCGAACATCATGCCGGAACACGGCTAGGCCGCTTGGCGACATGGCTTTGTTCAGTGGGTTGTGACTAGCCACGGCCGAAGCCTACCACCAGATAACCAATTATAATAAGGTTCAAGTTACATTTATTAATTGACGACCTAATGAGCTCAGTTGGTGAACCTGCTGTCCGTGCCGAGTGCCCTGGGTTCGAATCGTGGTAGGGACAAACTTTGTGTTATGAGTATGAATGTTTGTTCCCTAGTCATCGCTGTTTAATATCTATATAAGTATTATATACTGAGTTCACCCTCTATCCATTGTATGGTACCCATAATACAAGCGTTGCTTGGTGTGGGACCGTATAGTTGATGTGTTCGTTTATCGATTATTATTTATATTATTTACACTTATTATTTGTTACTTACTTATTTTTATAGTATACTTGCTGTCCTCGCGAACTTCGATTCACTTCAGAATCAATTTTATGAGAAAAGAATCATCAGGACAGAATCAAATGCATAAAGATAATCTTTATGATTCTTTCTTTTAATGATTTTTTCCCATATTTTAATAGTTATTTTGCTGTAGTGGAGACAAATATGATATAATATATTTCTTTATTATTTTATATAAAAAAATATACCGTATTTACCGTGTTTGCGCTATACACTCGTACCCTCGGAACCAGTAGGGAATTCCTATCAA
The DNA here is from genome assembly GCA_905333125.1 of Pheosia tremula. Taxonomy (NCBI): domain Eukaryota; kingdom Metazoa; phylum Arthropoda; class Insecta; order Lepidoptera; family Notodontidae; genus Pheosia; species Pheosia tremula. Next base: position 1,698,274 of record HG995404.1, on the reverse strand, counting down.
TTTCTTTTGATCAGGAATATAATATTCATTGTTAGGATTTCGTATTCACGATACATACACAATGTAGGTACATACGATGTATACAATGGAGTACAGATAACTAGTAAAATAATGTTGGAGAAACACATATGCGCAATGATATGTGATTCGCACTCTACATATAGGCAAAGATTATTGACATATTATTAGAACTAGCTGTTGTTTGTACAGAATCAGAATCAGAATGTTTTTTATTAATGTAAACCATTAAGTACAGCACTTATGAATCGCCAAAAAAGTTACAAAATGCTATGCTACAACTTTGCCACCCATTCGGGATGCCGTTCCTATGGGGAAGAACGGACAAGAAACTTCGCATGGTTGCTCTTTTTGAAAAGATTGTGTAGATTTTTGAGCAGTACATTATTATGGGTATGTGAGAATAATGTAGGAACGGGGAACGGGGACTTTAGCAGCTGGTAAAAAAAGTACGAGCTCTAAGTATATAATTACAAGTTAATGGCATGGTTCCCACATTTACAAATTACTTTTGTACTAATACTAAAGTATTAATGTTATCAAAATCTTACCACGTTTCATACGTCATTGACTCACGTTGTAGGCGGTTGAGCTACATTTTTCCTACCCAAGTCCCGACCCCAGGTACCACTCGATAACGGGCAGTTATAAATATAAATAGTAGAAAATGTAAAATAAATCACAAATTCACAGATGGTTCGTTAGACATACTGGCAACATTCATTATTATTCACCCTTGCAGGAAATTCTCAAAGGTTTCGGGTATAAATCAAAGTTACCTTTGGCCGAGTAACTATTCTTGATGAATAATTAAATATGGTTAAAAATAACTTTTACTCTACTGCTCTCTAAAAATAGAGTCACTTTTTGTTCGGGTGAATGTAAATTGCTTACAAAGTTAAAACATGATCTACGGTATTTAGATAAAATATAGTTATCACATCAAAAGTAGTTTATTAGCCCTTAAAACAAAGCTCGTGGTAATAGTTACTGTCGATTTAGTGTATGTGGCCGGTGGACCCAGCTAGAGTATGATCGCTTTGTAAAGTTGTAATAAATCGTTATATAATTAAGTTGAGCTCTACATTTTGTTTTATATAACTTGTACATGTTACATAATGTACAATATGGTTTGATATTTTATGTAAAAAATAAACATAAGCACTTATTGAATATTATTTACTTTACCAGTTAGTAAGTAATTATTTTTCGTTTAAATTATCAAAACTGAAACGTTTTTTTTATCACTCATATTATCATCATCATCATTTCATCACTAAGCAATGGATTGGGGGCGAACCCAGTATATAATACTTACATAGATATTGAATATCCATGACTCGGCTGCAAACATTCGTGCTCATCACACAATAATGTATCCCTACCAGGATTCAAACCCGGGACCCTCGGTTCACAAAGCAGGGTCACCACCAACTGTCGTCAAAAATCAGGTCGTCTATATATATCTATAGTAAAGGGAAGTGATAAAACGCAGATTTTCTCATGAATCTTCAATTTTTATTCTTACACTCTAACAAGCCAAAGTTACAAGATACCAACACTCACTACTTGCACCATAGAGAAAGTAATAAATCTGTTCTTTTTTTAAATATCCCACATGTATATGTTTATAGATTTTGCTTATATTGGTACCATTGGTAACATTCGTGCGTGCTGCCCTGTCGTGATTGTACTTGAAGTTCTACCAAAGCTTCAGAACAAAGTCCTATACATAGGTTTGTTTTTTTTTCGTTTGCGTGTTTCGTCATGCTATCGCGGTCTATCTAAAGTGTTGGCATTTTGATAAACATTATTATTAATCGACTGGAATAATTTTATAGTTAACTATTCGTGCCGCTGTGTTAAGCGTTTTGGATATCAGATTATTTTATTTTATTGTTATTTTTTTAATTAATTACTGTTACCTATTCACAATAAACTAACCAATTTACCTATACTAAGCGTACTAGCGTCTGTAGGTTTAAAGGGCAATATCAGCCTTTTGGTACATGCAGCAGAATGTAGTTATAGCACGTCAAGTGCGAGCTAACTGTATACTTTATAGTCTACCGTATTTGGACATATTGTTTGGAGAATTGAAAAGCTCCTCTAGCGGACGGTGTTTAAAACTTTCGGTAGACCATAAAGTATTCGGTTGGTTTACGAATATTCTCGGACTTGACGTACTGGTTTGGTAAGTAGTTACTAACTATTAAAACATAAGATTTTCTTTCTTTTAAATTAGCTACTGCCGTAAATATAATAATCTCATTTATAATTTATCTTCTCTATATATCTGTTTAATTTTTATCTCAAGATTAATCCGCAAGCTTCCACTTAATATGCGAGAAAGCTAGTGCAACTACATTTTAACTGCGGTTAATAAGAGAGCGTGGAAATGAGATTGGTTAGTTAGTTTTATTACTGCGCGCTATGTACACCTACTGGCTGGGGTAACCATACATTGATAGTTCTAAATAATTATAGTAATAATATCGCCAGACGAACACACTAACCATACGGTCCCACACTATGCAACGCTTGTATTATGGGTATCGTACAATGGACTGGGGGCGAACCCAGTAGATATTGAACATCCACGACTTGGGTACAAACATTCGGGCTCATCACACAAAATTTTATCCTACCAGGATTCGAACCCGGGACCCTCGGCACAGAAAGCAGGCACTACCAACTGCGCTAATCAGGCCTTCAAAGGAAAAGGTTCTCAGTTCCGATTGTATTTTTTTTAAATAGAATAAAAAAATACAAGGAACAAAACAAACATGAACTCACGGCTATGCTATCCGTAGAGTTTAATGTTACGATGTATTAATAGAGGCATATCATAGGATCATCCGTCAAAAATGTCCGCTGTATAATTGTAATTTCTGTTATTTCGATAATTAGGTACCTATATTATCTTACCCAAATCCTATATGGTGTCGTTAATATAACTAAGCATGTTAAAACTCATTAAAATTCTTAAAAAATAATAATTAAAGCAAATAGTTATAGCATGTTTAATAAATTAAACCGAAACTTATCTCGCTAAACAAGCCATTGCGAGTATAAAAACTCGTTTATTGTAACCTCGTAAACCACCGAGACGGTTATGCAAACCCAGGGTTGTTACCACACGTTTACAATCCATATGTCAAACTGAATCACTCCGCTGGTACTACTGCTTGTACTCCGCGTCATGGTAACAAAAACTTTGGGTAAAGGCTTTATAAAATTATAGAAATCATTTATGTTTTTTTTATTTTTTTTATTACATTATAGGCAATTATTTGATCTCGATTTCACCTGATGGTAAGTGATAATGAGATCTACGATGGAGCATACTTGCCTAGGTAGGAAGGCGGCAGTAGATCGAGACGCGACATTCACTAGGCACATGCAGCGCAGTTGATCTGATCCGCCATCCATGAATGGCAACACCGAACATCATGCCGGAACACGGCTAGGCCGCTTGGCGACATGGCTTTGTTCAGTGGGTGGTGACTAACCACGGCCGAAGCCTACCACCAGTAGAGTTGTCACCTAGTTGGCACCACCCAGGGTCACGTGTAGGGTATCTCGAGGGTATTTAATTCTGCTACGGACGAAGGTGACTCGACACCAAAAATGATGTCGAAAGTAATGGAAAGTGATGTAAAAATAATTCTATACTTTATACATGTATTGTGTGTATCTGCGATTGCGTCTGAGTTTGGTTACCAAGCGAAATGATTAATGTCCTACTGAGGAGGCTTTGGCTGAAAATCAGCGCTGGAGGGGAATCCGTTCCCCACCAGCTCATGCTGAGCCAAACGCCTTTCGGCACAGCTCACACTGAGATCCACAATACCTACTTTATGTTCCTCACTTTTTAATGTATGTGCCTATTTGTGTATCTTTGTGTGTTCTTTACTTCTACTTTTTCATGTAAATGTACCCATTTGTGTATCTTCGTGTCTGTGTCGAATAAACTTTTTTCATTTTCATTTTCATAATGGGTTACATATATTGTAATTTTAGAGCGCGCAATGTATCGTACACAACGCGATCACAACACAGCGCTCAGCGCGGTACCCGACGCATGCGAGTGACGAGCGCGTTCAAGCGTATCGAGTTTTAATTTAGATTGCAGTTTTAGGCCTATGTTAGTAATTAGGTATTTTTTTATATAAATTCAAGTTGAGATAGACTTCTATTATGATTTCATGCTAAAATAAATTTAAAAAATACTGAAAAACTGCGTATAATTAATGAAAAGATCGACGGAAAATTTCAACTCTAGAATCACGAGTTGGATCCATGGTATCAGTTTGCGTTACGAAGCCACTTACACCCTGTATAGGGTTGATAACAACATAACGTAATCACGTATGCTTGACATTTTTAAGAATATATAGCATTACATATAGCTCGTTATATATTAAAATTTTAATAAATTAAATCTAAGTAGTAAAGTAAAGTTTCAGCCCTATTACAGGTACTTAAGCGATAGCAACCGTAATATAAAAAGCATAACGGGCCTCATTAACTATAATTCTTATCGTTTCATACAAGTTTTAATGATACTTTGAAAGGGGCGTTCGTGGACGAATATCGCTTTCGGAGATCCGGAGAAATTGAAATAAACCATTAACATTCCTGCAAATCAAAATCAGCTTGATACAGCACCTACGGGCAAAGGGCTCAGCTGATCTACCACTGACTTGATAAAAGCCTGCTACAAACTCAATTGTAACACTATTACAAATCTGCTTAATACATCTGTAAAGTATAAAGGCAAACCATACGAATGCAGCAGTTAACTATACTAGTATCTACATTGAAGTTTGAAACTCTGTGACTATACCGAAGCACGTCAGTTGAAAAAAAAGCGTCAAATATTACAAGAAAACATAGGTAAAACCTCTCAAGGATATCAGGTCAACCGGATAAAACACCGGAACCCATAACAAAACCGTGCCCTCGGACTTGTTCATTTGTAGTTATGCCATCGGTCCCCATATATCATGGTGAGAGTTAATGTACGCCAGCACGCGAAACCGGGGTGATTAAAATTAATAAAATTAGTTCGGGGAAGGTGGTGTGTAAGAATTTAGAACTGTAATATGGGTCGTTGTTCGTGTAATGGAACGGGACAAAGGGATAATGTTAAAAACCTCTTGTTAACAACCTTTTGTTAAAAATTTTTGTTAAAAACCTCGTGTTAAAAATCTAACGTTAAAAACCTTATGTTAAATAACTCGTGTAAAAACCTCGTGTTACAAACCTTGTGTTAAAAACCTCGTGTTAAAAACCTCGTATTAAGAACCTTGTGTTAAAACCCCGTGTTAAAAACCTAGTGTTAAAAAACTTGAACGTAAAAAACCTATAGTAAACGCGACAAAATCCGTAAGATTCGTTTTATTTCAATGATACTTCGTAATTTCATTACTTGCAACGTGATCTACCTACGGCCTACAATTACCAATCCTGTGCCCCAAAATTTCGGAAACGACACATATTTTTAGAAAAGCGACCGCGAATCCCGTGATTATGCAGGTTGTACACCTTTCAATTAGATTCCCACATGACAATACAGCTGCCCGCATTGTCCCGGTGAACGCCCGGGTTGCCCCGCTATCAGTCTAATAATTCCCATTGTCTTATACTGGGGGAGGGAGCAATTAATACGGCAGCTCTCTACGCTCGGAATCTGGTCACCGAACGCGCAACGAAGAGATTGTTATTAAAATAAACAGGATCTTTCAGAAAAGGTTTTTTAATTTTATTATTATTTCTAAAAAAATATTAAATTTAAAAAAAAAGATTATATCACAAAATTACGATTGTAATTTTTAATTGACATCAAAGAAAGGAAGAGGTTCTCAATTCGATTCTATTTTTATTATAATTATGTTATGATAGAATATCCACTTTTTTTTCTTATCAATGAGTGTCTTTAAGATTTTGATTCATGGGGTCGAGTCACCTTCGTCCGTAGGAGAATTAAATACCCTCGAGATACCCTACACGTGACCCTGGGTGGTGCCAACTAGGTGACAACTCTACTGGTGGTAGGCTTCGGCCGTTGTTAGTCACCAGCCACTGAACAAAGCCATGTCGCCAAGCGTCCTAGCCGTGTTCCGGCATGATGTTCGGTGTTGCCATTCATGGATGGCGGGTCGGATCAGCTGCGCTGCATGTGCCTAGTGAATGTAGCGTCTCGATCAAAAAAAAAATGTAAATATATTTGTATATTATAGTATAACGATAGTCCGTATACCTACCTACTATTAAATAACTTATCCATCCTTTATTCGATTTTTGTTTAAATTTAATAATCGAAATTTTGACTTCACAAAATGATTATGAACAATGAAATGATATTTTTATGAACAATGCTTTCCACTTGAATAAGGGTTATTGCAATATTTTCATCGACATTGACGTAGCAAAGAAAATTCCTAAATGCAACACAAATAATTAGCTGTGAAGCTAGCGCGTCCCATGTGACATACAGAGTTTAATATTGCAGAGCTTATCTTCGGATTTGCTAGGTTTTCTTTTTTTATTTCGTTTAATTAATGGGCTTATCGTGAATTTAACAAACAACAACAACATTACTGGTTTTTTTTTTGTGTTGATTATAATTTGTCGTTTACAAAATTTCAGTCAGTCTGTTCGAAATTTTGTAAACGACGACGATCGTCTATAACGAATTAATCAATAACGAAATAGGATGTCACTAATGGGGTCATAGTTCATTTCATACAAATCTATCTATTCAGACAAGCACTTGATACCTATTTTCACACAAGAGTCTTTGATTTAGAAGTGTTCGGGTTGTTATTTTAACATCTCTGACATTAATTTTGGGCAGTCAAAAGCCTGAAAAATATTGGATTTGCTACTAAAATTGCCAAATTTGATTATATTCGATGTATCTTGATGACAATACCAAATCGATGTTTTAAAAAGTTTCCTTCGGCATGCTCGTCGGGACTAACACCAACATCGGAAAGTTTCAAATCCGTTTCCGATGTCGCTTCCGAATGATTTAAAATAACCCACCTGATATGTAACGCGTTAAGACGTGTAGGATCTAGATAAATGTTCGTCGTCATGTTTACCATTTACGACCCACGTGTGTTTATTATAGGATGCATTAATAATGCAGTGACGCTCGGGCGGAGATGGGGGCCGTCGGATGGAGCATGGTGGATGGTGGCTGCCACCGCCAATCATATTAAAATAACCCCTCTACGGAGATAAAGTCGCATCATATTATTACCTGTATAGTAAATGTGTATATTTTAATATGTTTTTTTTGGTTTTGTGTTTGGAGCGGTTGCGGTAGTTTTGCTCTTTTTTTAGGTTGACAATCGGCTACAAAATAGTGCCATTATTGCCAGTCCCGAGTAATTCTAGATAATTGTTATTGAATTATATGTAATTGCAGGTTTCGTGTACAACATCTTTTACACAATATCTTTTACCATTTTTTTTCTATGTTTTAATAGTTATTCTGCTATTCGGAGCGGAGACAAATTCAAAAAATAACAACATAAAAATCGGCCCTCCCTTTCTTGAGTTATCAATGACGTAACTAGCACGACTCTGTTTTAAATATATAGCTACATATTAGCCGGAAAATGGAACAGATACGCAGCTTATTAGTTGGAATCTAAGAACAATCGGTAACAAAACCCGCACCATTGGTATTCCTCAAACGGCCGCAGCGCACAGGTCGTGAGTCTCCGCAGCGCGTGTCGCCGCACCGCTTTGAGCCTTTGACACCGCTAACTGTCGATTGCGGCGTGAATATTAAGCGAGAACCCGTGGTAGGTGCCATTGATGGTAATCTATGCGATGACAAAGATTATCTACGTTTTCGTGAAATTCGTGAGGATATAATGAAGCGTGCTCAAAAAACAATGGAGGAATATTTAACAGGCACCGACGGCGGTCTCATTTACTTTTGACATAATCCTTAAACCGTATCTTCAGCAGCGCTCCACCATCTCCTTGCAATTGCTAACCAACTCAATTCAACGTAACATAACACGTTGCAATGTGAGTATTCTCATAGTCAGTAGAGCGAGCTGAGGCGCTTGCCACAAGCTCCGCGTGCTGCACCATTTTTTGGCTGGGTCCTTTGAGTGTTGCATTACGCCTCAATTTTGGGTCAGTATAGCTCAGAGAGTCGTCGCGAGCGCACAGTTGGGAGTGCAAGTATATCGACTGACTGCCAATGCGGAGCACGGCCCAGCACAGAGTTCGAAACGAACAATGATACTGGGCCCCAAGTCTGCTAACACAATCGAACAGCAACCGCATAGTAATTGTCACTTTTGACAGATATCCTATAAAATATATGCTGCGGGAGACGAGTGGGCTGCCTGATCCAAGGTATCATACAATATAAACAAAAGTACTAAGTACTTGTATGTATCTGCATCAAGAGAATATTCTGCCAAATCTTCGTATTCAGCGAAATCCATAATCGGGTTCGTTACTCCAAACTGCATCGTATAGGTTGGGGAATATTATCTAAGTTGGTTAGTCTGTTGTAAAGGCCACGTGACCTTTAGCCTTCAGTACCAACATGATGCCAATATCCAACATGTCTCACGTGTAGGTATCAGTTCAGAAACGTTGTTCAATTTTCAAATCTATCTACCGGACATACAATGATTATTTACAAAACAAAACTTACGAAAGTGGGCCGACATCTTCAAGATGAAAGGATTATGATGGAACAGGCCGTAAATCCTTGATTAATCCGGGGATTGCAGGATCTTAACAGAAACAGCTGGGATTCTTCGCGGAAAAATATTACGTTACGAGGCATTAAAAACGTAGTACCTACTCGGAATAATAGCAGAATAAGTATGTTTTAGGGCATCACGGGACAGGTGTTTTTATATTGTTAAATGGAACAAATAAATAAATAATAAATATCGCCAGACAAACACATAAACTATACGGTCTCACACTAAGGCCTCAGCCTCGAATTTAGCGGGCAGGGGGGCGGCGGGCGGCGGCGGGCGGCGGCAGGATCTTATGCGTAAAATCAAATGGACCGTTCTCGAAAACAGCGGCGCGGCAGCGGCGCGGGGCGGCCAACGAGCTCCGCTCCCGCGCCGCCGCCGCCGCCGCCCCGCTGCTCGCTAAATTCGAGGCTGAGGCCTAAGCAACGCTTGTATTATGGGTACCGTTCAATGGACTGTGGGCAAAGCCAGTATATATTATTTAAATATATGTATATTAAACATCCATGACTTGGGTACGAACATTCGTGCTCATCACAAAGAGTTTGTCCCTACCAGGATTTCAACCCGAGACCTCGGCACAGAAAGCAAGGTCACTACCAACTGCGCTAATCAGGATATCAGAAGGTAGAAGTAGAAGGTAAATAGTTTTCATTATCATTCAACCACTGGGTGATAAGCATTGCAATTTATTTGCAACTAGCTGCGCCCCGCGGTGTTACCCACGATTGAAAAGTATGTCTATTCCATAAGGAACCGTGCATTTTTCCGGGATAAAACTTAGCCCATGTTATTTTCTGACCCCTAAACTACCACTACCTATGCAAAAATCATGTCAATCCTTTGCTCTATGAAAAATTAAAACAAATCTATCCCACGGGAACCATACATTTTACCCGGATAAAAAGTAGACTATGTGCTATTTCAGACTATAAACTATCTCTGTTCCAAATTTCATCCAGATCCATTCAGCCATTCTGGCGTGATTGAGTAACAAACATCCATCCATCCAAACTTTCACATTTATAATATTAGTGGGATTAAGTTAAGTCCAACCAAAATTATTTTAAAAATAAAAAACCATTTATTTGATTAGTACTTTGTAGGATCCGTTTCCCATCAGTAAATGTTTAGTGTGCATACATAGCGCCATCATGCGGAACGATTAGGAACTAGGGTGTTCCCTCTGGATGGACACAAGTCGGGATGATTCTAACTCCTGTAAAATAAAATAGATGGCGTCTACCCCTATGTGAGGGTAATAAGCGCCATCTATTTTACTCATTGATGTAAGTAAAAGAGTTCGTATTGGGTGAACAATTCCAACAATATTATCGCATAATATTCTATTACAGAAATGATAAAGTATTCGTTTCCTAAGAGCCCTTTTCACAACGTCCTGAGAATCCCTATTCACAACTTATTTGATACATGGCTCATACAAACTCTGTGAAATAAGCAGTAGATATGGATCTATAAGCACATAGAAGCAAGCCCTAGATGTAGGATTTATTTGTATTACTTAAAATGGTATCCAGAAGGTACACGAAACAATTATGTACATATAAGTAGTATTTTTGTAGGCTACAATTTTGTTAGTTAGGGTTTTTTTCAGCGTTTTAAAATTAGTTGTATCAACCTGTATACTTAGAATACAAAATATTAATATAGCCATAGTTAAGTAATTACATTAATACCATCGAAATGTTACCCCATAATTTGCGTCTATTAACAAAGTTGACGTATGACGCGTTGCATTGTTTAAAGGGTATGGAGAAAGCAATCTCGCATCAACGTGACAGACAGACAGACAGACAGACAATTTGACTTGGTGTTTATTAAATTTGTGCACGATGTTCATGACACGGAATCTAAGAGCTGTTATTGTTGACTGTACACCTACTTGTGCAGAGGTGTAGGTATATTTGATGGATAAAGTTTTCAGTTTTCATACAGTTTCAGAATATGAGAGAAAATATTTTAACAATCTATGTTTTTTAACTCTAGAAACCTGGGGATACAATAGAAGGCTTCTTATATTTACGCGAATACTACACATTGAAATGGAAAGATTTTATTGAGTTTATTTTATGTTTTTTACGTTCCCGACAATAACTAAAAGTGAGGTTAACCCAGTTCTAACTATGACACTAGGACGTCTAACACCTCATCCTCCCATGACTATGGTTGCAGTAAAGAAGCCGAATCATCTAGAATTAACGGAACGTAAAGAACATAAATAAAACGCGATAAAATCCCTAACATTAGTTTTATTTCATCATATATCTATCAATATAAAGTTGGTGGTACTTATAGACTATTTTTTATCTCCCTCCTGCAAAGATACATGCACAAGATCTACTTACCGTCAACTAAATTCTTAAACGATCCGCTTACTATCACCTAAGTTCCTCACACAAAGTTTTCATCGAATTTCGGCAAGTGGACAGCGGTGAGCGCGAGCCACTCGACTCGCCTTTGTCCTGCACTTAATTAACAAGTTTAGCAGCCAGCCACTTAATACTGTCCTGAGACCACAGCTGAAGTGCTCGCACGATGTATAGTGTTTACAATGTTAGATGGCTCATGAAGAAATTCATGGGTAATAGACACGTCAATAGGTCGAAAAAAGTAGAGGAAAAGTTGGGAGATGAAATTACTTATAACAAAATGTCATGAATATTAGTTTAATCACAGACTTATTAGAATATTCAGACAACATACGGTGTAAGTTAAAAGTGAAGGCTAAAAAACTCTGGTCTAGCATATTGTCAAAATCAATACGTACCCCTCCAATACAAGACGGATACAGTTAAGGCTATAAATAAAAAGGTCTTAAGTCGGTATCTACTTATTCATTTTAATGAATAAATTGGGTAATCTCCACAATATCAGGAAAAAATGTCTACAGAATACTAAAATACCAATGTGGCCAGCATGAGGGCAATTTGTAAATTATTCCTGGCGTATGCGGCGCCTATTAGGACATCTTGATAGCTGCCTGTCGACTTCTTTCAACATCTATTTAAAAGCTACTGTAAAACAAACTCTATTATTCATACACAAACTTAAAACTTCATCATTTTCAACTTTAACGCCCAAGTAATAAAAGTTTTCTGAAAGTGGTTCGACGGCAAATTTAAATATGTCAAACCCTCAGCGAGTATTTATGGCAACAGCAAAACCAGTCCATTCTGACCCCCCTCGCTTCTCCAGTTCTTTATACCTTCACTATTTTGGGAGACGGTTTCCAAGTTGCAAGGGTTCATATCGGACTGGCTAAGCGATCGTTCGAAACCATTTTGTTATGACGCCAACATCAAAAGCTCTGGATGTACGCTAGCTTATTTTTAAGTTGGAGATACAGTACATCGGAAGCGAAATGCCATGTACAATCTATAAGTGATTTATTGTTTGAAAATTATGGTTTGGGATAAGGATAAGCTTCTGTATAAGGAAACTGGTATTTTGGGAACACCACAAATGAGCTCTAGTTATAGTTTATTTTAGTAGTGTTATATGGACTTTTATTTAGCGACTGGAGGAAGATTTTACCTTTGAAGAAAAAGACACTTAAGAAGTATAACTAAAAATTTGTAAGTCATACAGTAATCCCACTAATCCCACTATATATAATATTATAAATGTGAAAGTTTGAATGGATGGATGTTTGTTACTCAATGACGCCAGAACGGCTGGACGGATCTGGATGAAATTTGGCACAGTGATATATTGTAGTCTGGAATAGGCTACTTTTTATCCCGGTAAAATGTATGGTGCCCGTGGGATAGATTTGTTTTAATGTTTCATTGAGCAAAGGATCGACATGATTTTTTGCTTAGGTAGTGGTAGTTTAGGGGTCAGAAAATGACATAGGCATCGACATACTTTTTAATCGCGGGTAACACCGCGGGGGCAGCTAGTAACTACTATAGTATTAAACTTGAACGTGAGTAAGTAAAATTACATCGGCCTGAATTATAATATGAACTCTATAATTACAATTGCTTGTTACCCATCAAATGTACCATTTATATTCAGACCTTTCCCTACGTACATGTTTAATGATTATGACTATACGATGGTGAACATCCATTAGCTGTAAGTCTTTGTGCATGTGACAGCGTAATGATCACCCTTGATTCATTGCTAAGAGCTTAGATAAAGATCTAATGGCTAATCAGACGTTTACAGCCACTGAGTGTATATGGTATGTTATCAATAGACTCGCCACATATTATACATATAATTCCAGCCCTTTTTAATGTCCCACTGCTGGGCACGTGCCTCCCCTCAATGCGAGGGGGATTAGGCCATAGTCCACCACGCTGGCCCAGTGCTAGTTGGCGGACTTCACACATCTTTTAGAGGGGTCCTCTCAGACATGCAGGTTTCCTCATGATGTTTTCCTTTACCATTTACCAATTTTATGTAGGCTATTGTATTTGCCAACCTTGTATGGAAGAGCGGGGCCTCCTAACACAGGTATTGCCATACTTAAAAGGAGTGCTCCAACTAATTTGTTAATATTTACCATTTAGCAAGTGATAACCATGGTTGAAAATGAGATTCGCACATGAAATGCCAGAGGTGCGAGCCAGGGTTTGAACCTGCAATCCTCGTTACCGAGGCAAGCATTCTACCAACTTGGCTATCACACTTATTACGTACCCACATTATATGGATGGACTGAGAATGCCTAGTACAGGGCACTTCTGTCTACCCCTTCGAGAATTAGAGGCGCGATGATGTGTCTTATAACTACAAGCAGTTACAGCACGACAGGCGTTCTTAACACGTTCACAATGAATCTTTTAATAGTTTTGATGCGTGTTCAAATTCAAGGAATAATATAGTTTGCTGCAAGGAATGGATCTCTCGTTGCATTATCGCTATAAGACGCTATTTGCGGGGAATTATATTTTGAATCGAGCATATTATTGGATATGAACCATCAAACACGAAAACCTAAATAACTTTAATCTCTTTTATGCTATTTTGACGGCTTTATTAATCTACAATGACATTGTAAATGGTTTACGAGACAATAGTTGCTTTACCTACTAATTATGATTTGTAAAAATTACTACTGAACTAAATTAAACTCAAAAAATAAATTCTTAGTCTTGTTCGTACATTACGACCATGTATAAGGATTCGATTAGTCCACTTTAGACTTTGACTGTGGACAGTTTTCTCTACGTATATTTCCACCACCAAATCAAAAGTGACAATTACGATGCCATTTGCTATTGCCATCGTGATTCCATTACCAGTCGATTGTACAAGCAGACTTGAGGCCTTAATTCCTCTTTCGACAAATTTGGCAAGTCAAATACTAACTGTTAATTAAAACACTTAGAGATAAGAAGCTCCAAACAAAGTACCAAAATCATCGCCATACCGTTTGCCTTTATTAGAGCCGACGAAGTTCAAAGGGGCGAGACGAGAGACGAAACGAATGCTGCGCCAAAAACAATAAATCAAATCGTCGGGCGCAGCAACAGCAGCAGTGCGTGGGCTGGCAAAACTTTCATTTCATTCCCGCCTCGCCGAGTGCACTTTAGTTGAAACATCGCACCTCTACTACATGCTCCCACTTGTTACTCGTTTCAAACTCGATAAGGAATACATACGACATTGACCAACGACAATCGTTTGAAATTAGAAAAAAAGGCCAGGATCGAATGCACAAGTGAGGCAAGCGTAGTACGAGACGTATGGTCATAATCGGCAAGAATATGTTGAACATGTCAAAACGTCCCATACTAAAAACTTTACATGCTATGCCGATATATATTCAGGACTATTTCGACGGTCATTTAAATAAAAAGTTATTTACAGCGTAGTAGTGGAGAGCGTTTATTACATTTGAACCTACAATCATTTCTATAATAATTATGTTAAATAATTCGTTCAAGGTTCAAAAGTGTAGTACATTTTTTTTTATTTAGTTAGAAGAATGTTACCATGTTTGCTTTCCGAAAAAATATATAAAAAACAACACTACTGCGCTAATGAGGTTGTCAGTATGCCCCTAAACATTTCGAAAGAGTCGATGCCTACCTGTTTCAAACCGTTAGTACTATGTAGTGCACACTCGTGTACAGTCCCAGAGTCCGGGGCAGAACCGCTTGTCCGGGCGCCACATTAACCGCGGACACTTGCGCCATAGATTGTTTTTAACGTCCCAAATAGTACACACACTTAGCTCCATCTATATCTGTACAATAGGTAAGAACTTCTCGACAGATAAGTTCAAGTTACTGGACTAAGCACGTCTGCTTCGTTTTACATCTTTCTATAGTTGAGATAACTGATTTTACCTGTGTTTTAAGTTACTATTACCAGAAAGTAAAGTACGAGTCAAGTATGAGTTTAGTCGTAATATAACCTTGATATTTTAACCCTTCAACTTCCCGCCAAATCTCCTACAATATTTTCATGTCTATTTACTTTTTTTTATTTTTGCAGATGCCAGTATTAGGCTAAGTTTTTAATAGCCACACATACTATTTTCCTACTGTTTTTTTATCAGAGGTAGCTAAACGCATTCTCAAAATCCCGACCAACACTTGACATGTATTTACATAGCTTATTTATTTACTTGTGTCCTATGAAAGCTGTGAACGTGCTCCTTTTTTACCGTTTTAATATTTAGCGCTGCTAAAAATGCCGGGCAGCCATCATCCACTCAGTCAGATTCGCGTCACATTTGCATGTGAAAGCCATATTTTGCGACACGGAAAATTTAATCTTTTCGCTAATTAAATGAGGTCCCGCTCCGCTGACCTAATTAACGGGCAACAGGAATGTTGCGCGACCGTTTCTAATTATGCTTTTGTTGTTTTCGCAGGTACGTACCGTGGTTTCGGCGGCAATTTGTGAGTACAATAAAATCGTACTTGGCGGAAATTATACAGTGGTCTTTATTCGAAATTTAAATTATTTTTCTTTTCTTGAAACAAAAAGAAAAACGATTTTTTTTACATTCTGGTGATGGTTATGTAACTTGAATCATAGACTAGACATACACACTTTTGGCAAAACGTTAGTGATTTTTTTTTAACGATCTGTACGTCAAGTGCGAGATTTTTCGTAAGCTAACTGTATAGTTTACGTATTTAGACACATTTTATGGAAAATTCTCTGAATACGTGCAACTATAAACTATATAGTTAGCTTGCGATTAATCTCGCATTTGACGTATTGTGCAACAAATTGACACCACAGATGAGTTATATTCTATTTACGAGTATTCCGACATCCTTTTTCTATCATCAGAAATAGATATTTAAAGTAAACATTAAAACCCCACATTGTAGAGCATCGGAATTCAGTTAAACTATACGGCAATAGTACGGTCTAGGAAAGCATTTTCCTGAGAAGCGCTAAGGAGCTTCCCACCATCTTCACAGAGACATAAAGCTTGTAGCAAGGACTGCTATGCACTCAGGAGTTGTCGTGCAATACCAAAAGACTATTAGCAGTCTATAAAATTAAAAACAGGTGATAATATACCTTACGTCGTAAGCCACAAGGCAGTTATGTTGGTAAATCATATTTCTAGTCGCAAAAATACCTTTGTCGTATTGTCAACCTATGTTGGTTTTGCGCGTTCAAAATACGATTTTCACCCCTATTCCAAGTGTTTAGGGTCTGTAATAAATACATGTAAAAGCCTAGAGACACAGGCCGTTATAGTTTATGGCATATTAAAATCTTAGTAGTAGGTACTCATTTATTCCATCTTAGGATCTGATGTCTGAGAAAAATTGCACCGTCAACTTTTTAATGCAACGGTTATTTTAATTTATATAAAGATACCGTAAAAAAATCTCTGATAAGCAGAAAGACGATAAATTGAAAATCGACATTGGTTCATATATACAAATTAAAACTATTTTAGTAACTCCTTAATTATAAAAGCATAGACAAAATTAAGCAGACTCATGAAACATTAGCATAATTAGGCTTCATAATAAACGTCCATGGCATATTAAGGATATTTTAAGATAACTACTCTAATTAAAAATGATAAGATCCCGTTCAAAGCAAGTACAAACCTCCTATATAAAGATATTGGACAACAAAAGCCAACTGTCTATAAATCGGATCCGCAATCGGATGGTCCTAATCGTGGCTTTATTTCTCTGAACCGCAGTCTTAGCTTTGTGCTGGCTGTTATCGGCTCTCTTCTATTTTCCTCCAGCAAGACCCAGTGGTTCAGAAACAATGGCATTGAACATTAGTAATGGGATCGCGAAGTCTCAAGAAGCTCTTGAACAACATTTTTCAATAAAGTATTGTGGTTACTGGTTTGGTTTAATGGATAAGCGATGAGGATGATTTTAAAAGGTATTTGTGTGGTTGCAGTATTAAATAGTTTATCGACCGGTTCACACTATAGAATATGGTCTGTCTTACTCTGCTCAGAATTGTAGGCCAAAAGGCACTTTATACTAATAATTCAAATGTCACTCTACCACCGATTCGAAGTGAGGTAACATTGAAAAGAGCTGGCAAGAAGTTAATGGTTACTCTTTATAAGTCCATTTAGTCACATCTTATTTCAGCTCTTAAAGAAGAGCTTCCATCAGGACGTAATCTGCCATGGCCAGTGTGACCACTCAAGTCGGCTGCTGTGGGCTTAATATGTGCGAATTGGGTTCAGAGATCTTATCCTAACGCAGTTCATTTGATGTGATCCCACTCAGTCAATGGAGAACTTGTTGAACTTGATATGTTCCTTGTGGCTCGAATGCCTGCAGGGGAGACTTGAAATACGATCGCGTCTAACGCGATAAATGTAGCCAAATACCTATTAAGTCAGGTCTTAATATTGTAAAAATCTACAGCGTACACACTACAACGATACATTGATGACTTTATGTCCGTTTTTTTTAGTCAATTCAGCTATTTTAGTTAACTCTTTCGAAATTAGTATGATATTCCTGTTTATCAATCTTCAATGATCAATATAGTGTGGAGTGGTTAAAAGAAAGTTATTTATTAATGCTTTCTTGCATTATTGACTCTTCAAAGCTTGAAGCTTCAAGATTAATGGGTTTTGATGTACAGACAAACGGAATTGTAAACATACATGTACGTGTTGCAATAGGCACTCCAATCTAAGTGCATATGCACTTACTAACATTATCAGTTCGGCTGAAAGGGTTGACTAATTTGATAGATATTAATAATCTGTAATCAATTACAATAAATAATTTGACTGATGATTCGTTTGCCACTTACACAATTTTTTTTCTCACGAACTGAAACCTTCTAGGTTATTATCGACGACATTTCAATTAAAGCTATTTCCTATTCTATTCCTTCTACTTTCAATAGCGAACTACTCAATAAAATGTAATTAAACCTAAATTAGGATGCGAAACTAGCAAACGCTTAGTTTACCAAAAAGCAAATATTCAAACTACTAAAGCAATAAATGTAGGTTCTATATTTTTGATTGAAATATTGCTATGCTTTCATGCTATTGATTTCTATTAATTTTCGCATCTGCAATTTTTATTGTCGCTTCTGAATTATGGAAACATTTAAGCCTATTATTCTTAAGTGCTTATGTTATGGTATAATTGTTATTATCCCCAAGTAATCTAGGTCCAAACGGACCAGTTTTGACTGTTACGATAACAGGCTAACAAGGGAAGCATAACAGTTACAACAGTGATCCCATCCTGTTACATTTATTGTTATTTTCGCAATAATGTAACAGCTGTTAGTAACTGTTATGGACAACGATGAGATGGGAAAGTATGTAAAGCAGGTGATAATGAAGGAGCTTAAATATTATTATTATTGTAAGAACATTATATTTTGGCTTAACTATTTTATTTCAAAAGAGGTATTTTTAATCAGGTCAATTTGAATGGAATTAGAGTTTATTGAGAACAGACGAGGATGCAGAATTAGCTCTTTGAAATTAATCTTACTTTCGCAAGATCACAGTCCTACAGAGGCTATAGCAGAAAACGTAGTACCTACTTCAGACGTCATTCGATAACTATAGACAAGCTCAGTGATGCTATTTTACTCAGACACGTAGATAAAAAAATATTATATTCCACACAAAGGTATCATCATTCTGGCAATGGTTTTTTAAAGCACTTGTCTGTGTTGCCGGTGACAACTTTAACCAAATGAACCTCAACAGACAATATCAACACGCTGTGAATTAATTAAACACGGGCACACATGCGTGTTACCGAGTGCTACCGCGTGACGCGTGTCGTGTCCATCGTGAACACGTGCTATAAATCAATCAAGCGACGCTCGCTTCATTGGGCAATTGTGTTTGGGTATTTTTATTTTCCTGTTTTTGACCTTTGGGGGCGGAAAAATGTTGATTGATTTGTGTGTGCTGTTATGGGTTCCTTTTTGGTCTCATTGAGATTTTTTCCTTACGTTATAAAATTTAATGGTATTCACAGCAAAATATGATGGTACTGGTACGACTTCATAAAACGACCTTTATGCCCACAAAATTATATAATTATTTACAATCGTAAAGCAATTGTCGTCCAAAATATGCATTGTACATAGAATAAAACGTCTATAAATTTGCGGAATCATGATAAAAAAGTAGTTTAAATTAAACTGCCAGTTATTAGGAATACCATTTTGCTTGCAGACAGACAATATAAGTAAGTGTAATGTAACATTTTAATTTATGGGTTATTTGGTAAAATGCGCTGTAGATCATTGCCCCCTACTATAAGTTTTCGGTGTCGTCCCCGAGGCTCGAAGTCACGCGATGTCGAGACTCGAGTACCTACCGCAAAAAGTGACAGTGCCGACACTGACAGCTCGGTTTGTTTTATGCAACTTCGGGAATAAACTTTAATGGATTTGCTTTGCTAATGTGTTTTTGTTGGAAATACGGTGGAATTTTAAAAGAGCATTTGTATTTTTTTCGAAGCATTTCTTCGTGATTGGTAATCCACATGTTTATGTAATGATAATCTAATACAGTTATATGTGTGGTGAAAAATGAAATATTAAAATAATAGAATCATACATCTATCCCGGTTAAAAAAAAAAATTGAGGCACTCTTAACAATTTTATGCAAAATCACTTTGCTTTGATGCTTTTCTCAATCATGATAGAGAGGTACCTACCTAACCAAATGATGATGAATTAAACGGATAGCCAATGTCAGCTTAGCTAGGAATTAATGCCTCCAGAATTTGCCGCCATGCATGGTTTTCAGGAGCAATCACGCGTGTGTGGTGAAAAAACTAATGAATCTGAATGCCCGTCACCGGAGCAGAACTGACAGCTGTCAAATGATATCTGCCAGGTTCTAACCTGGTAGGGATGATTTGACGTGTGTAGAGAAAGCTTGGATATCATCAAACAGCATATAAGTATCCTCTGTATATCCAGCTATTGAGATATGGCGCTTTCCTGGTCCAAGTGATGGACCCATAGAGTTATTTTTTTAATCAATGGTTTGGCAATACTTTGTTGATGCTATTGTGGAAATTAACGATGTTATTTTGTTTTTGTAGTAGGGGCCATGCTTTTTTTTGAACTGGACTTTATTTATGCACCATTTCCGCAGAGGGGACTTTGACAAATGCCAGCAATTTTTGCTTCCGCTGATTTCCTATACCTTCATGTGTCCATGGGCAGAGGGCGTAACTACCTATAATTCTCTTCTCTCTGTTCCCTCATTCTCAGAGTCTGATGCTACGCCAACCTGACACGACCGGAGAGAGATCAGGTCATTAACCGACACCTTTACGTGCTCCCCGAAGTACGAGGAAGTGACAATCATGTTTGTAAATGAGATTCCCACTTAAAATCAAGAAATTCCAAGTGCGAGCCGTGGGTTTAAACCTCGACAGTCGATTCCAAGAAGAACGTTCTAAAAGAGTTTCGAAACTGTTCATTGTACAATCAGAGACAGAACAGTCAACACTTTACGCCTTTAATTAAAACTTGAGATTCATTGTTCGGTATAATTTTATAGCGCTACCGCCTCGCTGATGACGGGTGTGCGACCCTTAACTTTGCAATTAATAAGAGGTATATTTTACTGTTGAAGATCTGACGCGAGAATAAGGTCAGTAAATAATTAATTGTTAATTAAAATTAGGTGTTAAATAATCTTCAGCCTATTTGTTAGGTTATATAAATGGACGAAATTAATAATTTCTTCAGCAATTAATCTATAGTACGCTGCTAAGCTATAAATTGAGACCTTCTCCTTTTGGAAACCAGTTTAAAATCCGTTCTCTTGTATTTGCGTAATGCTCAGTCAAATTTACAAACAAATACTCCTATATATTTATAGGGCAGTAAAGATTAAATTATACATATCCTGGTTACTAGGATTTTTTTTTACATTAATTTGTTAGCACCTTTATTCATACATTTTTGTAGATTTTCTTTGAGTAGGTAGTTACTCAAGGATGGTTGTGATTGAAATTGCTACCGATTTCAATTAAAATATTTCAATCTAAATTTAAATTAATCAATCTGAAAACTTCAGTCTAGAAACCAGTGGATGACTCCCTTAGATATAAAAACAAACCACCTGATTACGGTTCATCTTCCATTATACTTCCACTGGCCGCTGTCTACCCCGTTATGATGTTATTTCTCGCGCAATGAATTTCAAGTTTTAATTAAAGGGTTGAAAAGTGTCGTCGGGGCGTCGCCTTTTCGCGCTGAAGGGATCTGATTGTGTTGTTTTGAGCAGTTTATTTCCCAGAAGTTTAGGTGAACCTCATTTTGAGAAGCTTTTTTTTTTCCTCACTTTTATTCCTCGTTTATTCAACATTGAAAATAAATAGGTTTTTAAAACTTCTATAGGGTCATTATTTTCTCATTGTTTGATTGTTAAAACGAGTAAAACGACTTGAAGTTATTATAAATTATTTTGGCGGCAGATAATACGATTTGTCGCGACTTTCTTGCAGGATAATACTAACAACACAGATACGTTAGTCAGGATTCCATATTTAAAATCTGATTGAAAACATTTCTTGTAGGTTTTTTTTTATTATTCTCTGAGACCAGTAATAAATTGAGAGGCGAATGACGCGACCATAGTCACGGATCATCTAGAAAACAATAAAAGAAAATATTACCAACACATTGTACAAAACCAATAAAAGATTACATTGTAAATGTCCACAAAAAATTTACGATGGTATAAATCATAAACAAGCAGTTCCAGGACTCCTGCGATCGGGAGTTATTGTTTTTTAATTTGAAACAGACTGAAAGTGAAATGCGGTAAGACGTGTCCACCTAATTGGATTGGTTGCGATTACGAATGTTATTTTAATAATTTACGAGTGGGCGTCATTTTGGACGTAAATATCTACCTTATTACCTACCGTGCAAAGTTAACACTTAAAAAATAGATCATATGACGCGAGATTATATAAGGGCGTTATGACAAAGACTATTAAATTAAGATAAAAACTTTAACCCTGTTACAGTATATTTTTGTTGAGGTTCTGTGAAACTGATTGCTCCACAATTCACATTTTTTGTATAAAAACTTTAAGTAGGTATAAAACACAATACATAAAGATTCTTGATAAAGTCAATAGGTACCGACCAAACATTCTTATTTACAATAAAATTAACATTGTAACTAACAATCTGAGTTAAACCATGCATAAATTAACCTCCAATTAATCCGATTAGAATAAATGCGTTCATACGACAGAAGTTTAACAAGAAACTTTACGTAAACACTTTTAGTGACGACTTTTTTAGTAACTTCGTCCCGTGTCGTACCAATGGTGGCGTGCTATCACAAAAACATTATAAAGTACTTGTTGGTGCTTCCACCTTACACTGCGTCATTGGCACAACTTTGCCTAAAGGCACATTGTTTATTTCACATGCTTTATGGAATATCATGGACTTCTTACTTCAATACTATTTTAATGTTGAACGTTTTTGCCGTTGGATTTGATATTTTACTTTTGTAAAACTTTTGCTCACTTCTCCACACATTCATTTGACCACTTACTACTACATACATTGGTCTTATTAATTATTAAAAACGTAAGTAACTTTTTCCTAAACAAATGAATTACATTCGGTATTGATGTCAATAATAAATAAAAGTCTTTGACCTGGTTATGCTTAGGAACTCTACTATACATCTCTGGACATCATTCTTTTTTAAACAATCATTGATAATATTATTCTGGATATCAATTCAAAATTAAATTTAAATAAAAGTATCGTCATTCCAAATTCAAATAATGTTCCATTTAACAATTGAACATTATTTGAATTTGGAATGATAATGTTCGGTAATAAATTCAAATAATTTTATAAAACAATAAAAAGAATGTACATGTTTCATGTACGCGATGGCATCTGTTGGCTGCGGATTCTGAACGGATGGCTGCAGGCAGGGAGGGTATAGGCACTTTAAAATTTATCGAGTTTTCGTGTTCCATGCCCCAACGATCGTGCCCCTATCGGTGACATACTGTCATACACTAGCTAAGACTGTGGCACATTGAGAAAATGATCCAAATAAATCACTAGGCACATGAATATTTTAAAACGTAAAATAATTTATTAAAGCAATGCGTATTCTTGGGACAGTCATTTGAAAAATGACACTGTACCGACCGCATGGAAAAAAGCTACTGGATCGTTTTGTTTAAAAAAAACAAACATCATTTACCCAATTATTTTATACATCAACGTGAACCATATAACGTACTAATTCATCAGTTAAAATATTTTACACTATTTTGTTATACCTTATATGTATATGTATGTTTTAATCCTCGCTCTCAGTGTGAATCGGGTTTTAAGTATCGCTGTAGGGCTAATTGAAGCATGTGTCTGAAAAAAGTATTTTAGATACCTATTTAATGGCACTACGAAATGTTGTCTGATGTTGATTTGTTTGTAACATTAGTAACAATAAAAGTAATTAATAAATTTATAATCTTTGTCTCACTTTCTTTGATATTTGATTTAAAAAAATATCGAACAAAATACATCGAATGTGTTTAATTCGAACAAAAATGCGTGTTCTAAATTCAATTTAAACATTTCGAAAAACGAATTTGCATCAAAAAGTAACTTCACTAATGTGAGATCACGCTGGCAGCTTTAAAGAATTAAAAAAATGTAAAGTCAGTACACATGTATGCTCAGAGTAGACACATACACGATGTCCCATCCATACAACGTTAATGAGCGCTGAGCTGTCACCTAGCTGGTAAAAAGCGCGGGGTCGGCTGTGCGGACAAATAAAGATTTATTCCGGACAATGTCTGTTAATTGCGGCTGCCACGACCTGCTATGGTGGACGATGGTTCTGTAGTAAAAAGTTATTTAGATCCTAAAATTAAAGATAGGTGGTTTTTATACGGATGGAATACTCTACTAACAAGAAAGATCTCATATCCACTAAACTAGGAATATCTGATTAATCAGATTTTTCAGGTCTTAAGACCTGCAATATTAAACTTGACACTGGCAAAATACGTAAGCGTGTTATGCCAAAAAAAAACGCAATGTGGTCTTGAAGTCCAACCAGAGCCATTATCTATAGCGTCCAGAGCACAGATATGAAAGAGAATCAAAGATAAAACTGTTGTGTCTATAAGATGCTCCATGGCTTAAAGTTTTTTAATGTTCAAAATATTTATTATTAGGTGTGGTACTAATAGTAGCCCCGCTCCACAGCCTACAGCATATGGCAACTGCCAAAAGAGTATGTTACAATGAGTCGATATTATCCATATATTAGCAGATATGGAGCCGAGTATTGATGTTGTAAAAGGCGCCAATGTCTGAGCTATTGGCGCTATTAAACAATATCGATTGGGTATACAGCAGGTACATTAACAAGCAAATCACGGCCCGCCAGCGACCGGAGTCCTGCCGACCAGCTCGTTAGAACACTGCAAACAAATTTGATTACCTAACGAGACAGAGTTAGACGTGTCCTAACATTTGTGCAAAGACGTCTCGATCTGCAAACGAATTTAAACCCTCAACTGTAAACATGAAGGTGATATTCCTTCGTGAAGTAGGTGTGGTGATAAATGTCGATATTGTTAATGCTGCAAAGGAATGTTGACCCTCGTATCACGGCGATGAAGTTGATTTTCGTTTGTTAAGCAATGTGATGATGAATGTAGAAGTTGTGTAAGTTTGAAAGGTTGGGCGATGATAGTCGTTCAATGGGAGCCGATTGACCGTTTTTAGAGCTTAGAACTGATTGAGATCCAGCTTGTGTAATCATCCTTTTCATTGTAATCAATCCAATAAATCATTAAATAAAGACTTTATCTATTTGACCTGAAAAATATAAGCAGATTATTAATATTAAAAATTATTTATTTAACTGAAGTGACAATGGGCTGATCACATTTCCCGAATAACCACCACGATGAGACAAACGAAAGGTCTATATAAACCTATAAATTTCTTGTAGCTAATCAAAATATAATAAGTAGAAAGTACTTTAGCAATTACTTATTTTAATAAGGTACTGTGCGTTGAATGAAGTACACCCAGTTTATTACCATTGTTTCACGCAAAAAAAACAAAGGTATCAAATTTGAATCCAGAAAATACAGTTTTTTATTCCAGCTCTATCCATATGCAACGCCAATTGTATTCGTGAACGCATCCGCTTTCACACACGGAAGTTAATAAGAGACAAATTAACGGGAAAAATAAAAAAAAAGTGTTCCAAAGTCAATGACACAATGACAGCTATTGTCGACCACTTGTGCCTCATTAGGAAGAAAAAAAAACAATTAAGCTGCCTCTATCTGAAACAAATTTATAATGCGTTCCCTCAAAATTCAAAACGACTTTATCACAATTTAATATGGGCGATATTTCATTAATAATCTGTGAAAAATCTGCAAATTGTTGGTTGTTCTCCTGCGTCATACATACGTCGCTGGTAAAGTACTGGAGCCGTTCCTTTATGAGCATTGTGAACTTTATTCCGGTCGTCAATGGCATTGTTTTAAATCACCTACGGCCCAAAGGACCCCGAGTGTTCTATTGTACTGTCGAGTATAACGGGATGTGATCTTTAATATGTGTTTAAGGTAATATAGTAATAGACCGATAAAACACACAAATAAATTTTACCAAGAGATACATTCTATTATTTTTTTATGTAATCGCCCCAAAAAAATATGGATTTAACATTCTCACCCGACAATCGATATAAAGTAAATGAAAATCGATTTAATTAATCTCAATCTTGAACAACATGTTAATTGAGTATAGAATCGCCTAATTCGTTCTTACATTCGATCCGATCGCTCTACCGCAATTGACTTGGTCTGGTTAACATTGATTTGTATCTCGATAAAAACCGGGGATAAGGATTGATTGTGTAATTCGGACTTTTACTTGACTTCGTAATTATGAATGTCGAGATGTGATAGATACCTACGGTAATGTGGCCAGTACAATGATGAAATGAGGGGGGATTTGGTCCAGACCGTTGAACCAATGTGTGTATGGCAACTTTATACGGCTTTCGAATGATGTGCAGATTTCCTCCTTGATTCTCCTCCCTCTCTCTCTCTCTCTCTCTCTCTCTCTCTCTCTCCTCCTCAATGAAATTTGTACGTAAAGCCTGAAAATTCCAGAGGTGCAAACCGGGGTTTGAATCTGCTCACCTCCAAAGTTAACGTTCGACCAACGTGTTTATCGCTGTTATTTTATATTTTTCTAGGAAATTTCCATTTACAAACGAATTAACTTCTCAATATTGGACTACATATTTCCATCAGTGGCGGTACATTTACTCCGAATTCACTCTAAACGAGGCATCCACTCCAAAAATACAAGTCGCCTATTACAAGGATTTATGGGGCGTACAGAGTGATTCTTTAAATTCAAGGAAAAAACCTTTTTTCAGGGCAACATGGTGTATTTACGATCGCTTTCCAACGAGCGCGCACATTGAACGTGATTTGGTACAACTAGTAATGTGTTTAGTGAGAAATCAAGGAATATTCGTCTCTTTTGGCTGTAACTAAATATTCAAAATTATGTGCTCCCTTAGAAATTAAGACAGTAGCAATCTAATTTTATTTTTCAGTTCTGCCGCTCAAAATTGTATTAAGAACAATAAGGCTTGAAATTATCATTTTGACTTGCGATCTGGACCCAAGTCCGCTAACTCAATTGGCTCATAATTGAATGACAATGACAACGTAGAACGCATTATAATGTTATGAGAATTATTAGAATATAACAACGATTGTCAGTGTTTTCATACCCTCTATAAATTAACTAAAATACAATAATATGTAAGTTTGTACATAAACTCGGTTATAAAATACGACCCCATTGATTGAGCTAGTACTCTTGTACGGGACCTAAGCAATTCGTTTTACGTGTAATGGTTTTCCGACTTTACGTAAAACGCGATAGATTTTGAAATCAGATGTTGTTTTTTAAACTTGATATAACATGCAAAATAGATTTCTACCCGTGTCAGGTACACCTGACAAAGGTAGAAATTCATATTCCGCGTAACAACACGAATTATTATACTTACTGTTTTTTGACTTACGATTTTTGGCATACTTTTTTCTATGAAGGCCAAAAGAGCGATGTATACGGAATGAACTAGGATGATTAGTTACCAAATTCTGTTATGTGCTCTCTCAAGAATCATAGAGATATCTATTGCAACATAGTTACTACCTACGACACCTAAATCTTAAAGACTAATTCTTAGCAACCCCGTCATTAAACTGTCTTCTTCATTTTCGTCGCGTGTTACAAAGACCAGCGATCCAAATTAATCTGCCCCAATAAACAATCGACACCCGCCCCTTTCGGCCCATTGCGTGCTAAAAGATTCATAAAGCGTGCAATACCAGGTCAACTGAATTTCAAGCGGCAATTATTTATGTCTGTATTTTTATCCTGTGATGTAACTCATTGAATGCAGGTCTAAATACAGGTGGTTAAGTACGAGCAGGGCCGGCGCTACCATAGTGTGATCGGAGTAGCCGCTCCAGGCGCGAAGTCCCTAAGGGCGCTTCAGTGAGCCAAATCGGACAGAGAGTTTGACATTCTATACCGTCTTGTTCTATATAGGGGCGCCATAATCGGATCTGACTCCATCCTAAAAATTGCCTCGGGCCTGAACTTAGTACTAGTTTTGTTAGAATCAAAGGATCAAATGATAGAATATCCATATATTCCACAGCAGCACCTCAAGTGTATGGGAGCAGTATACTGCTACATGTATGTAAACGTTCAATCGACGCATTCGAATATGCTTAAAACTCATACTAAGGGCCCATAAATGACCTGCTTCTGGCCAGTACATTGTATAGTATATCCTAGAGGTAGTTATGTCTGTCAATGGAAACGTCTCTATAACTAATTAAGATCTAATTTTCGCTTATAAAAAACGAATAATTTGGAGACCATAACAATAAAAAATTAAATAAATATTCCGAGCAAAGACTATCCCTCAAATTTATAAACGTTTTGTAACTTTATCAAACGTCATATAGTACTGCGCTAAGCAATACTCTTGTGCGCAATACTATATGACGTTTGATGAAGTTATAAAACGTCTATAAATTCGAGGGTATATATTTTTCACAAACCATCCATCTCAACGACTACAGTATATGTCTATACAGTAGCTAAAACATCATTACGTATAGAATTCATGCTAATTGCGGTGGGGGGTGAGATGGTCCATTGACGGTGTCACTAGGAAATGGCTTTTAAGAAATGTAATAAATTATTCCGCGCCCGCCGTCGCCAGGTGACGCGGGAGCTTTATGTTAGTGTGTACAAGCTATAAGATGATAGCAAGTAGGTGCAATTTCCACCCTCACATATGCGGTACGATTAAGCTCTTCAAAACAATAATGAAAATAAAGTGCACACGATAACGATAAACAAAAAAAATGGAGTTTGTATCGTAAATAATGTTTCGTATTTTTTATCTAAAATTGTACATGTACGGACGTGATCAAGGTTACAGTCATTTATGGATAAGTCCAATGGCTTGTTGGCAACCTGAATGGTACAATTGGTACTGTCCCGGGCTCCAATCGTACAAAAGTAATCTGTAAATGTTGGAACTACGTGCCATTTACTTGTAATTATATCCTTAGGGTTATGAGTTTTTTCACCAGCTACTCAAGCCTGCCTAGCCGTTTCTACATTGATTTCACATACCCATAATAATATACTGCTCAAAAATGCATAACATATTTTTAAAAAGAGTAACCATGGCGTTTCTTGCCCGTTCTTCTCCATTCGAACGGGGTTCCGAACGGGTGGTAAAGTTGTAGCATTTTGTGACATTTCTGACGATTCATAGGTACTGTACTCAATAGTTTATATGAATAAAATACTGTGTGTATACTGAATCCTAGTGGAGCAATATTTTTGTGATGAGCACGAATGTTTGTACCCAAGTCACAGTTATTTAATATCTATATTGACTAGTATATACTGAGATTACCCCAGTCCATTGTAAGGTACCCATAATATAATCGTTGCTTAGTTGGGGACCGCGCATTAGATGTGTTCTACTGGCGATATTACTTATTTATAATGATAACTGGTAGCTAATATCTTATAACTTGTACCACAACATCGAGTCAGACGTACGACGTGCTCTCTTATCGTTCCCGGAATTCGTCTTTTACTAAGTAATTTACAAAAAAAGATATCTTTTTCAGGGGGACAATGTTTACTTTAATCATTGTGAGCGATTTACTGTGTCCGTGTTGATATTTATGTACACCTTTAGATAAGTGATGCGGTACATTTCACTTAGTAGGCATTTATGCAGTTCAAGCGTTGTTTAAATAGACCTTTAGAACTGAATTTGAATAGTAGGTACAAATGCTAGCTGGGTGAGCAGTGAATTCACCATCATCACCATCATCAGCCTTTTGCTATCTACTGCTGGACATCGGCCTCCCCCTATACACGCCACTGAGGTCGGTATTCAGTTTAATTCACTAATTGTAAATCCACTGTTAGTTGGACATTTTGTAAGGTAATTATCTGTTTTGATCTGAGTTTTCAATTAAATAAATATAAGTCTAATTTAGTTCTAATTAATGCCAAACATAATCGTTCAGTTGGTCTGTATCTAAGCATCCACTATTTACCCATAGAACTTACACATTTTCAAACAATTTAATTAAGTTTAATGAATGACCTAGATGGACTCATGACTACCGTCTGCCTGAATGAATAAAAAAAAACAAAGAGTAAGGAGTAATATATATGTTGTACTAATAGAAATGTAACTCAAGCCCAATATATTAAAGTCCTAATTCGAAGCATCTATAGGGACGCATCAATTCTCTTAAATAATTAAGGTTGTCGAGTGCGTGTACCCTGGGACAGGTGAGGGTCCTGTTACGTTAATCACCTCAAACTTCGCGATGGATTCATTTTATATGAGACGGGTTAGTGTGTTGTTGTGTTTATAGGGCGGTAATTGAATTAAGCAGTTGAGGGGTAGACGCTCATTATTTATTTTGTGTCTACGTTTTGGCTAAGTTAGACTGCTCATTTTTATTCTTGTAAATATTTTGAAAGTTACGCAGGATTCCTATATTGATTCTTTGATATTATTTAATGTAGTTTTAGTTTTAGCAGGTACATTTCATTTTGATAGATATATTTAGAACCAAGGAAATATTGAACGTGGGTTGCCTAAAAAGGTATAAAAATTCTCCAATGTATTTACATTTTCTCATGCTATAAAATGTAGTAATCACATTAAATAACAAAATCAACTACAAAAGCACGTTTACATTCTCCCGATCGACGCATTCAAGAAAAGAATTCAAATCGCAGTAGATTCAAATACAGAAAAAAAAATCAAAAGAAATTTCAACCCCAAAACTTCAAATCAACTGTTTCCCTTCAGAGCAGGGGCAGAAAGGACCTCCTACGTGAAAAATCGACGTTTAATAGGCGTCCAGCCATTTTAGTAATGGGGAACTGGAAGGGTGATGATTTACCATCTTTGGACGCAGGGTCAAATAGCACCAGGGGAGACGGTTGGCGATTCTGTAAAATCTTTTAGAAGTATATTGAAGTGTTTTTTCTGAGTACTTATTAAAAATATCATTTATTTGCAGATATTAATCGACATGGCAACACATTTGTGACCCAAAATTATAGAAATTTTAATCCATTT
Source organism: Pheosia tremula (assembly GCA_905333125.1). Lineage (NCBI taxonomy): Eukaryota > Metazoa > Arthropoda > Insecta > Lepidoptera > Notodontidae > Pheosia > Pheosia tremula. The sequence goes on along the minus strand of HG995404.1, from coordinate 1,667,298 downwards.
GTTTTTTAATAACAAACAATTTTTCAGAATAAAATTGCGAAATATTTCTATAAATTTAGAAACTGATACAGCTTCTAACTATGTATACAAAAGTGAGTGGACATTTTGGTTTCAACTAAAATGAGGATAGAAGAGAGGTACCTTATTATTATTATTTTGTCAAATATTAAAGTTACATAACCTACAAAGTCTTATATCCTAGTGGAATGAAGTAAGTATATACATATATACTTTCATTGATTAAATAAAGCGTTTAAATATCAACTCCTAATTATACCGAATATTGCATTATACCACCCATTAAGTTTAAGTAAGTGGCTTTGATTTACTCCTTTTGGCGTTACACTGAAGTTTTCTATCCTAACTCGTTTATTATACAGCACATTTTCGTGCTCAGCTGAAAACTATCTAATGCACAGTGCAGAGACGTCACATGCCGAACAACAGGGCTGCCTTGTCTCCAGGAAGTGGCACGCAGGAAGTCAAGGGAAACATTCAGTGACAGCCCTTGGTCTACGCTATAAGAGGAAAATTCTTTTAAAACAAAAAAATACAAAAGAATTGAGAACCTTCTTCTTTTTGAAGTCGATTGAAAACCAAATCATGTCAAATAAAAAAAAACAATTTTTTCTTTATAATAATCATCTTAAACGAGGAGGATTTGGCCAATAATAGACTGAATTAAAACTATTGCAAAGAAGGCGGTTTTCTTTTTTATTAAATATTTTTTTATTTGGCAAATTGATTAGCCTCGTCATGCATGCATGCGTCGTGCTCTCAAGAAGTTAAAACTAAATCTAATATAGAAAAAGTGCGGTTAAATAAAACAAGAATAATTACAGTTTGACTTAATAGGGCGGTTCTCGGCGAATGATACAAATTTATATAAAGTACCAATCAATATCGGGTGCAAGTAATCCGCTCCCCGCTTACAACTTGCAGTTAAAAACTAGAAGTATTAAGTTCGTCGCCATTTTGAGATTACCAACGGTGTGCAGCGCGCGTTAATTTATCGTCCACGAAAGCGGCTGAATTGTTAATGTTTCAGTATTACTTACAGGATTGTCTGTCGGAAGTATAGCGTTAGAAATACTTATTTTTTATTTTAGAACAACTTTGGTAAGGGTATAGGAATGATTTAAGAATTCCTGGGATTATAGTGTGTTTTGTTTTATTAATTGGTTGGATAGTTTATTATGTAGATAAGTGGGGTAAGTAAGTGCAGTGTTTTGTTTTCTTTTTTATACATTATAGGCAAGTATTTGATCTCGATCTCACCTGATGGTAAATGACGATGAGTTCTACGATGGAGCATACTTGCCTAGGTAGGAAGGCGGCATTAGATCGAGACGCTACATTCACTAGGCACATGCAGCGCAACTGATCTGACCCGCCATCCATGAATGGCAACACCATGCCGGAACACGGCTAGGCCGCTTGGCGGCATGGCTTTGTTCAGTAGGTGGTGACTTACCACGGCCGAAGCCTACCACCAGTAGAGTTGTCACCTAGTTGGCACCACCCAGGGTCACGTGTAGGGTATCTCGAGGGTACTTAATTCTCCTACGGACGAAGGTGACTCGACCCCAAAGAGTGTCTGGGCGATATCTAAATAATATGTGGGTGAGAGATGTTTGCGAGGACCTCTGGTGGCCCCGGGGGACGTATGTTACACTTTACCGGAAAAATAAAACACCCGCGAATTTAAATACGTGCTATCAAACGTCATATAGGTGGACGTCTATAAATTCCGGAGTAAAACTTGATTTTTGATCGAGAGTAGGTTTGTATCTCCCCATACTTGCTAGCCGGTGGAATTAATAGTTTTAAGATGAGTAAAATGTGTACTAGAATCACAGCTTTGAATAGTCCAGCCTGGTTATATATTTTTCACAAATAAAAGGAAGTGAAATTTTAGGTAAGCACACCTTCAAGCCGCGAGGCCCCTCGGACTGTGAGGCCGTAGGCCCACGTCGCCCACGCCTTACGCCGCCACTGGGGAAGTGGTTAAGCTGAGTTCAAAGTTAATGTGTCGTTAATCATATAGTTAAATGGGTTTTCTATTACCTACCATTTGAACCACTATCTAATATTATTATTGTCGAGTAAAAGAAAGAAAGAACCCTTTGAATAAAAAAGACAATAATTACCCTTTAAATAATATAGTAGGTCTGCCAAATATTTTATGTCTGAACTCTCCCGACATCGCAACTTGCTCGTCAAATGTCAATTTAATGTCAAAACGAATACACGTCTATAACCGAGGGATGACGGAGCAAGAACTAAGTTTTTAATTTCCTAATGGAGTCCGCTGAGACTTTTCCCTTCGAATACAATATCGATAATACTAGTAAACGCATATGGGTTTTGTTATTTTATTTTTATTGTGATTTCATATAACCTACTGGTGGCAGTATGAACGAAGGTGGGGTATCTGAATTTCATTAGAGAATAAACAATATTTTGTTAATTCTCCATAAATGGCGAGGTTAATATTGGCAAGGAGCGTTAAAGCATCAAGTATTCAAAATATACGAGTATACGCTATAATAAATTCCGTAATTGATTTAGTTCACATTTAAACCATAGATCATGAAAATAGACATCCTAGAGTATTAATAGAGACGCATATAAATCTCTCTAAATACTCATAGCTCTTTTGTAAAAATAATAAATTACCGAACAGACATTCCTTGTTCTCTACAATATCAATTTAGTAGAGCCGTGGCACGCCAAGGGAGCAGAGTCGCGTCCGTCAAAAACCACTTATTCTTTCTACTCTTACTTAATAGGAGCTTTGCTGTAACGATAATTTCCCATAAGTATAGACTCCATTTGGGACCTGACCTTAATACAACCACTTAGGGAATAGAATAATAATACTTTCGCCCTAATGTAGAGCTATTTCGGAAAATAGGTACACAAGTTTGTATTTATCATTCTCCTGAAAGAAAATTCTGGAACTTTTTGACGTTGGATTTGAGCGTAGGACACTCGGGTCGAGATGTGGTAGTTGCATGCTCAATTCTTCCCTGGTTGAATTTTTGAAAATAAGAACCTTTGAACCGAAAGCGTCAAAAGTCGTAAGCGTCGTAAGTCTTCAACCTGCGCTTCTGCAGCGAATTCGTAATCATTATGTGTACTCAGAGTTTGGAAAAAAAACAGTTTTTACAAATGCGCTACAGAAGCCCAGGTTCCAGGCTAAGTACTCATGCTAAATTATCCAGTATATACCACGCATTATATGCATGGTGTAGTACATCGCGGTGGTAAGCTGATTTAAAAAACAGGTACCGTCTAGGCAAGTATGCTCCATCGTAGATCTCATCATCACTTACCATCAGGTGAGCTCGAGATAAAATACTTGCCTATAATGTAATAAAAAAACATTTTTTTTTCTTCTCAAACACCTACCAATACATGTATGATCGATGATTGAACTTCAAACACCTGGTAGGTGTCCATCCATGATGTAAATTAATTCAAATTCTTAGATAGAATCAGATTTTATTCTAAGAATCCAATATCCATATAATCCCGGTCCAGTACATTTGCATACAAAATGCAACCTCTGCAACTTCGTTCCTCGCGTAGCACGATGTGGCGATAAAATGCAGCATAGCGTTCGCTTTGCAAAATTCAAACAGTAGCTCCGCAGACGTGCATAATCTCACAAAGAAAATGAATTGCGCTTACTTATAATAATAATAATTCCAGCCCTTTTTTTTATTATGTCCCACTGCTGGGCACGGGACTCCCCTCAATGCGAGGGGGGATTAGGCCATAGCCCACCACGCTGGCCCTGTGCGGGTTAGCAGACTTCACACATCTTGAAAATCCCAAAGGTGCGAGCCGGGGTTTGCAACCTGCAATCCTCATTACCGAGGCAAGCGTTCTACCAATTTGGCTATCACTGCTGTCGCTTACTTATAATATAAGAAAAAAAAAGGTTTACTTGCCTGACAAAGGAAGCCATTTTAGTCACCCCTCCTAATTATTAACAAAAGGCTTCTGTAACAAGAGTATGATACATACAGTTAAATATATTAGCTAGCAAAAATAATTTTACCCTCGAAATATTAAAATTAGTTAGTTTGCAGGTGGCGGTTATATATAAAACCGATTTTAGGTCAGTTTGAAATATAATCTCTATATTATATATATAACGAAGTGATAGTTACACCATTTATAACTCAAGAAGGGGTGGGCCGAATTTTATGATCATTGATTAATTGAATTTGTTTTCGCCCTGAATGAATAGCAGAATAACTATTACACATGGGAAACATTCACAAAAATATATAATAAAGATAATTTACTTTCTCATACATTTGGTTCTGAGGAGGTACGAAGTTCGCTGGGGCAGCCAGTATTATTTATACTTCGCTAAACGATTCGATTCACAGATATATTAGAGGAGATATGTTATGAAAGCGGTGGGCTTGCGCACAAAGTTAGCGTACATTTAGCTAACCTACAATTTTCGCCATCAGTCCACTGCAACTGCACGTCGGTGCCGGTGCTCTAGTTTTTTTCAAAATGCCGGGTTGTTCCGTGTTTGTATGCAAAAATACTAGCAGCAAAGTGAACTACGCGAAAGATGGAATCTCATTTCACCAGCCAGAATTAAGTATTTTGTTTATTCGTCTTTAAAATCATTAAAAACAACAAATCAAAAAATATTTAATGCCTTTATTATGTTATTTTAGTTTTCATGTAGCACAACGACTTTTTTATTTTTGTACAAAATACATGGCTCTCTAAGTACCACCTATGTTCGCTACTGAGTGAATGTACGAGGCAATGTATAGATCGTCTAACGATACTTTGAATAAACTGGTGCGTCGCGTGGTACGGCCGCTGTATACGGCGGCGACGCAGCACGCACCGAAGAGACTTCGTATTGGTTGGTTTTAGAGAGTGGTGGGGAACAAAGCGGAGGCAGCGAGTTCCCATACATTTTGAACCGCACGGCATATCTCTCGTGATCTGTGATTCGATTCTAAAGTAATTTCAAGTTTGTCGTTACTCTGTTTTTTTTTTTTAATTTTATAGGGGGATGTACATTAATAGTTCATAATGTTGAAATAAAACAAATTTCACGCATTTTCTCGCGTTTATTTCATGACGCGTTTCTTCCCGACGATAACATCGGTAAATTTTGTTGTATTCCAATGAACAGTATTCGTGTAAATATACGGAATCAATTTAATAAAGTTGTCAATCGCCAATGCAGTATGTCCCAATCGAAATGTAATTGGACCATCGAAAATTGATCGCGGTCCCATCGAAATGCGGGCCGTCCGACTCGCCTGTTGATATCGCGGGTGACATTAGTCTTTATTACTTTGTCTCTCTCTGTTGCCCGCTGACTTATACGTGTTGTCACGTTCGATGTGTCAATTGCTTTATTAATGCCGCTTTTATTGAGAGGTCCGATTGTGTGATTGATTCTGTAACTGTTTGATACAGATAAAGGAGACGTTTTAATTGTAAGTATGATAGGGGTCAAATTTGCGCAGTGATATCCCAGTTTGTAGAACGCTCGCTGAGGATATAAAAGGCGCAGGTTCAAAGCCCAGCTTGCAACCTTGATATTCAAATATCAATCATGATTGCTACCTGCAAAACGCTGAAAGAAAATTGTGAGTAAACGGAGAGAACCTTTAAGTTCTCGAAAAATATGCAGTACACCAAACGCACTGGACCAGCGTTGTAAGAATGGTCTGAATCTCTCTCCTATTGAGGGATGGCGAGTCAATCATTCCACCCGTCTATTACCCGTAACACGTCGACTTCCTAGAGATAGGCTATTTTCCATAAGCATATTAATAAGGCCTTCATTATACTCTCTCGGATCAAAATTGTGTGGAAAGGCATTTTAACATGACAATGAAAAGCTCTCAAACAAAACATGTGTTAAGTGAGACATTACTTTCATTAATTTGTAGTACCAATTTGAAGCGAAAAAAATATGGGACAAGATAGCGAAGGAAAGTAATATTTAATTCGTCAGCTCGTCCCAATTGGGACGAGTAACTGTGGTACAGGATGACCAACGACTCTAAAGCATAGAATATACAGTTAATTTGCACATGATATTTGTAGTGTAATGTGTATTCACAATATTGAGATATGCCGATTAAACATTCAAGTGCATTACAATTTGATTACCAGAAGTAGGTCGTTTACCGTCTGCTCACCCCTCCGGGGACACGGCTTGATAAACACCCGTATGCAAATAAAGCCATTAAACAAACCATCGAGCGGCACCTAATGTTTTACTTTAAAAAAAAGTAAACAACTTTGAATTGGGTGTTTTATAATCACGCTATATTACGATTAACGTGGTTCCGCGGTGGTCCTGAATTAATACAGGAAGTGGGAACACCCTACTGTGGGTATAATGCGGGATATTGCCACCGATTGCAGGCCTATTGTGATAATGACCGAGCTATCTAAACGTGACGATAAAAGTTTGGGTGGTCGATCTTTGGGACTCGAACCTTCAGCGGTGTTTTTTTACATTCGCCATTCATGGATGGCGGGTCAGATCAGTTGCGCTGCATGTGCCTAGTGGATGTAGCGTCTCGATCTACTGCCGCCTTCCTACCTAGGCAAGTATGCTCCATCGTAGATCTCATCATCACTTACCATCAGGTGAGATCGAGATCAAATACTTGCCTATAAGGTAATAAAAAAAAAACATTCATGACGACAGATTTTTATATTTATCAACAACAATTTAGAGATCATTATTATTATGGTTGATTTTTTTGTCATGGCTAAAAGCGTCGTGGTAACTATATATAGCGATGATAGCTATAGATTTATATTGATACGTGTATTCATCTAGTTATCCTCGAATTTATAGACGTCATACATTTACAATAGCATTGCGAAGTATTTTTTCAAACAAAAGTGCTGTTATTAAAGTATTGCTATTACGTAGAGATTCTTACGGGGCAGTAAAAATAAACACAATAACTAAGCAAAATAAGCAAAATCATTAACTCCCTGCTTGTTTTCACCATAATATATGGAGCTTTTAAGGTTTATTATATTAACGATAGCACCGCGTAATGACGTTTTTTATTAATCATAAATTCTACACCTTTACGACTTAATGTTACGGCGACGGCAGACACGGTAAATATTTACCAGCCTATCAACATATTTATGAACATTTAAAACAACTTTGAGAAGTAATCAAGGTGTGATAAAGACGATAAAGTTTATTTACCTATATTTTATGGTTGCAGTAAAGGAATGAGATGATTTATCGATACACAGATAAAATGAAAATAACATTGCATTCCCAATGTTCTTAAGTAAGTATATCAGATCTGATCGATCGGCCAGTGCATGGAAAGTGATCATCAAGATTTATGGCGTAGTGCGTTGTTATACCTTATAATATATAATGTCTAATACAACCAGAAAAAGAGCGCAAGGGATAAATCCTATAAATTCATGACACAAATTTGAGTCAAGCATCACGATCAACATAACATACTTAAGTTATTTTTTTTTCATCCATTTGCAATAAGAGATTTGAATGAAGCTATAAAAAAAATACAACGAAATTGAGAACCTCCTCCTTTTTGAAGTCGGTTAAAAATATATCAATTAGCCGCTTCTTTGTTGCGTTTACAGTCATATTCCTAAAGTATTTGAGTTGATAGTAGCTCGCTGAGCCAAGGAAATTAACACAAAAAGCTTCTTGTAAGCTGCTAGCCTTCTGAAAAGGCTAGGCAGTCTCTTTTACATCAATATGTCTACCATTTTTCCAACATATCACGTAAAAACAAACACCAAAACTGACACACATCCATTTATATCTGTGTTTATATAAAAGGAAACGCGAAGAGGTTTGTTTACGCTGTTATAGCAGCTTCCTTTGTCAGATGAAAGCTGTTTGTGTTGTTTTGCCGCTTTACTTTGAAGACTAACGTATTGTAGTTAACAGTTATTGTGTAATAATGGTTACTTTTAGGCGTACTTTGAGAGTTAGGTAGCTTTTTGCGAGTTGGGATATTTGGGGACTCTTTTTGGGACATGGCGGACATCACACTCCAGCAATACGTTCATAGATAATATACGTAAACAAATAAACATATTGTCTATCGTTATAGTTAATCGCTGAAAGTCGTAGTATATTTTAATTTGTAGTGTAAACATATTGTAAATGTATGAAAAAGTTCACGATTTTCGATGAGTCTAGGTTAAAATAATTATGAAGCATTTTGTTAGTGCGACTTTTGATTTGATCATCCATTTTAGTGCGAAAATTAGATAAGTAATTTTCCTATACATTTTAGAACTTATTAATGATTAATGTCACTCGTTTGTGATGCGACGTGGCGACGTACGACGTGAAATTTCGATACAGCCGTTTCGGAGATATAGCGCGGTGAATTAAATATTAAATTCTAGTTTGACAGGGGGAATATTTATTGGTGCTCGTAACGTAACATAGGTACAAATGAAAAAACTATAATAGGCATAAGGGACGTGAAGGTGAATAACAGGAACCTTAAAAAATATATAAATAACTAATAATTTCATTTTGAAGTAATATATAGCTTTGGCTTTAATTTTTAATGCTCATCACATTAATAGAAATAAATTTGATTTGATCATTAATAAGCGTATCAATGATATTGGTAAACGCAACCAGCCACCCAAGAGCCGGTCATTTGCTTGCTTCACGAGAGACTTCAGCTATTCAGCGAGAACAGGCGATCAACAGCTTGGGTATCTAAAAAATTACCGCATAGGTCAGTAATAATTTTAAAATTCTTGTCTAGTAAAGTTCGTTTGAGTGTTACAAAATGTAGGATGACACTTACACTCAGCTGGAGTGTACACACACAGCACAAGGTAAGGATAACTCACCTACATCTCAGCAAAATGCTTAGCGAAAATACCAAAATATCAGTTCAAAACCGGTACCTATCTGAGAGTATATCTATCGGTCTGAGACATTACACACATTGTTCTCACATACCTATAACAATGTGTTGCTCAAAAATGTAAAAGATCTTTTAAAAAAAAAGAGCAACCATGGAGTTTCTTGCCCGTTCTTCTCCATAGGAACGGCATTCCGAACGAGTGGTAAAGTAGTAGCATACTATTTTTGTAACTTTTGACGATTCATAAGTACTGTACATAATGGTCTACGTGAGTAAAAATTATTCTGATTCTGAGAGAGTACTTTATTTCCCTCTTTAATGCCAATATAATAGTATATACCGTCATTATAGACAAAGTTCACGTGTGAGGCATCGTCGAGGGGCGGCGGCGCGTCGTGCGTAACGGACGCGGATGGGTGGGCAGCAGAAATTATGAGCTTTGAACTTTATTTTTAAGTGTAAGGAGCTCACGGCATATGCGATTCTATCGCCTTCCAGCCTATGAACCATGACCTTAATGCATCTAATACATATGACAAAGGCATCAAATCTGAAACGCAAATCTTAAAAACATTTCACACATAGGTACACTTATAAGAGTATATACCTTCTTCTTCTTCTAAGTCGTGACGCTCTTGTCAGAGCGGTCGTGGTCGTCATGTTTTGGTTTTGGGACTGGTGTTGCTTGCCTCACGAAGTCTCGCCATCTCTCCCTATTGGATGCCATCCTGGTGTATTTATGCAGGGGGCCACCAGTGGCAGACTTAATCTGGTCGGTCCATCGCATGGGCGACCTTCCACGTGGTCTGGTGCCTTCCACTCTGCCTTGTATAACTAACCGCTCTATGGAGTCATTTTCGCGCCTTGAGACGTGTCCAAAGAAATTAAGGATGCGAGTCTGTACAAGCGTGGATAAACGCTGTCTGATGCCGAGTTCTTGGAGCACAGATATATTGGTGCGAAACTCAGTCCAGGATATTCCAAGTAACCTTCTCCAGCACCACATTTCTAGAGCGTCTATCTTCTTTTTCTCCACTTCTCGCAGGGTCCACGTCTCTGAGGCCTACAATATAATAATTCCAGCCCTTTTTTATGTCCCACTGCTGGGCACGGGCCTCCCCTCAATGCGAGGGGGGGATTTAGGCCATAGTCCACCACGCTGGCCCAGTGCGGGTTGGCAGACTTCACACATCTTTCGAGGGGTTCTCTCAGACATGCAGGTTTCCTCACGATGTTTTCCTTCACCGTTTAGCAAGTGATAATCTTGGTTGAAAATGAGATTCGCACATGAAAAATCCCAGAGGTGCGAGCCGGGGTTTGAACCTGCAATCCTCGTTACCGAGGCAAGCGTTCTACCAACTTGGCTATCACTGCTTCTTCAATAAAAAAATCTAATACAAGAATATCATCAGACCAAACTTACGGTCCCAAACTTATCAAAGCTTGTATTATAGATGCCGTATAATGGACTGGGGGTGATCCCGGAATATCATTATTAAAATAGATATCAAACATATGACTCGGGTACAAAGCATTCGTGCTCATCACACAATGTTTGCTCCTACCTGGACTCAAACCCAGTACCTTTGCCACAGACAGCACGTTCACTATCAACTGTGCTGATTAATATACACAAAACATATCAAAAAACGATTATGATTACTTTTGTACCAACTATTTAACTTTTTTTATACAGCAATACACTACCGATTTCCGTAATTATAAGTCCCTAAGGAGTTATATTGCTTATTTAATATGCTTTAAGCGCTTTTAATTACTTGTGGACACAAGTGACGGCCATATAAAAACAAAACCGTAATTATTTTTTGACATTGACAGGATATGGTTCCCTTTTATTAAAATGAATTTAAAACAAGAAGTGCACGGACAATGCATTTATTACTCATACGACATTCATAATTCGAGTTCACTGTTGTTCAATTTTAAACTTTTACCCTTGGGAATAAAGTGTTTTTATAATCGACGAGCACAGAAGCTCTGTGCACACGCAGTTGAGCGATTAAGCTGTGTAATCAGCTGTAAAAAGGTTATTATTTCAATGCACTGACATCCGCTCTCGGATATTTTGTTTTATATTGAATCTTGCTCTTAATATATCAAAACAAAACGTGCCTGCTACTTGTTCGCGTGTATTTGCCTATAGTTAACTATCCCATGGGAACCCTTTAATGTTACGGGGTAAAAACTAAACTAAATAATGACTAAAGCTGAACAGATATTGGTTTCTAATTCCATGGGATAGTCCATACACGAAATAACAAAGCGGTAGGATAATAATGGCGGACTAAGACCAAACGGCGGCGAACCATTTGAACCATAGTTACACAAGCATCTAACAAATTCTATTCTAGTAAATTCTATCATCCGGAAGACGTCCACTGCTGGACATAGGCCTCCCCCAATGATTGCCACACATCACGTTCCTCCGCCACTCGCATCCAACAGCTTCCTGCTACGCGTGTGATATCATCGGTCCACCTTGTGGGGGGCCGTCCTACACTACGTCTTCCGGTTCATGGCCGCCATTCTAGAAACTTTCTTTCCCAATGGCTATCGGTTCTGCGAGCTATGTGCCCCGCCCACTGCCACTTCAACTTTGAAATTCTTTGAGCTATGTCGGTTACTTTATTTCGTCTACGGATCTGCTCCTTTCTGATTCTATCGCATAGCTCTCACCATCGCGCATCTAACAAATACAATTTTTAATATCCCACGAACATTATTCACGGAAAATAATACACATAATAAACTAGACGGCAAATAAGATAGCGCACAAAATACGGCACGATAAATATTTAAGAAAACTAATTTTGTTACAATCGTAAAGACGTCTAGATTCCAGTTTGTGCTTTATAAAATGCTTTCTTTTGTTTTTAAAAAGACCACTGAAGATATAATGAAACATCTAATATTATAAAATGTAAATCTCATGTCCGTAAAAGAGTTTTACATAGTCTTAATATAGAATTGTGGGTAGTTTCTAGTTCATCCTTATTTGTGTTATTACCAATTTTCTGTATCCGCAGACTTTGCAGTTTTGTGACAATCCTGGGAAACTCTTCCGGTGCCCAGGATAGAAAGAATAATAAACGTTTACCCGATAAAAGCTATCATTATACCAAGGGTGATCAAAATTTACGAAGTGGGTTTTAAGAAAAAAAATGCAATCTGACGGGCACTCATTTATTTTCCGGGATTAAGCCTATCTATCTATCAGCCGAAAGTCGTCCACTGCTGGACATAGGCCTCCCCCAATGATTACCACACATCACGGTCCTCCGTCACTTGCATCCACCGGCTTCCTGCTACGCGTGTGATATCATCAGTCCACCTTGTGGGGGGCCGTCCTACACTACGTCTTCCGGTTCGTGGTAGCCATTCCAAAACCTTTCTGCCCTAACGGCCATCGGTTCTGCGAGCTATGTTGTGGGAGGAGAGGGGACTGCGGTGTGCCTTCGCTAGTTATAAATGTAAATCTCTGATCTATTTAATGTTTCATTCATTCATTCACTCGACTCGTAACCGAAGTGTTTGATTTTTTTCAGAGCTATGATCACTAGTTCATGTTTTGAAATTTTAGAGACCATCAGACCAGCCCTTAGTGTATTCACGCAAGCGGAGCAATGAACAAGTGCAAGTATTGTCTAATTTAGATGAATCGTTTAAGATAAGCCGTACAAATCACAGAATACAAAAACTGCTTTGCATGGCTCCTTTCAGATGCAAATGGCTGGATTAAATTTGCAGTTCCGACCTCGACAACGCGTTAGGATGCGGTCCAAGTAAAGAGATTTGATGATTGCTTTAGCTTAGAATATTATACATTCTGTGGCGATAAGCGTGAGTATATTAAAAAAGTGAAGGTTAATCGTCGTCCATTCAAACAGGTATTACATAAGGTTCAAAAATGAAGTTTCGATGGAATCAGTATAATATATTTGGAAGATACGAGTAATCCCACTTTTTTCAGGGAATAATCAATTTTCCTCGGACTGTTTACTTACTTACTTGCTAATTAACAACTAAATTGTCTGAGGATGTTTAATTCGCAGGAATTAATAACTTTAGTAGCTCGTATCTAGAGTTTATTGCCTATTAACTTTACATTTATCGCGTCACCTGCACACTTTGTAATTCCTTAATTACAGTTTGGTAGGCACTATTATAGATGTGCACATAATCTACTTTAATACTTCACTCTCTGCAAGCGACATTTCAGTTCCTCAGGATAATTGGATATCGGCATAGGAAAACCTAAACGCCATGTGATGCCTCTCAACTCTTTTAACTTGCGCCAACAGACCCGTTGGCAACGCGTTGAACCTTCAGACAATGAAGACATCGTATTGTGATGCTTAAGTGCGTTGTACGTTGTAAAGTCAGACTGACCGTAAAATTGATTGAGTATACTAAGATTTAATCTTAGTATACATACGAGTATTGGCATATATATATTGTTATACTTCATAGTAGTATGGTAACATAGTACTCAGTTAAATTCCGCTGTGTTAAAATTATTCTCTCTCGTCGTACTTATATTATCAAGACGTAAATAGATATCAATTTCCCCTTTTCTGTCCATTTGCCTGTTCAAAATTTGATAATAATGTTAATAATGGAAATGGATGTGATAAAATTGGGATTAACATCGTAACTTTCAATGCATTTATGGACGAGGGGTTTATTCTTTTCACCTACAGTTTAATAACAACAGATTTGTCAATCAGTCTCTGGTAGAATTTTGATTCTTATGGAAGACTTCAAAAGACTCATGACCTCACAAGTTGACGGTCATTGAAACCAAAATCTAATATAGTTTTGTGATAAAACTAATTATACGGATTTTATCGCATTTATTTTTGTTTTTTACGTTCCCGTCGTTTCGGCTGCTTTACAGCAACCATGGTCACGGGAGGACTGAGGTGGTTGACGTCTTAGTGTCATAGTTTGAAACGGGGCACCCTCATATTTAATTGTTGCTTGTGGTCCGATCTACCCAGAAGGTGCTCACAGTGTCTTGAGGTCTTGCAATGGTACGCTTGGTTTTGGATTGAATAATATTAATTACTGGATCCCAAGTCGATGGTAGCACCCAACCATCTTCCCTATTGAAATAAGGAGGTTTTTTAATTTTATTTAAATGTGTAGTATTCGCGTCAATATAAGAAATCAATAGAGTTTTGTGACTCATCTGAAACAGAAAAATGTGAACATGACTAATCCACATAAGATATTGTCCAGTCGAGTGGTCGGTCGTCTTCGGCCGGAGGTCGGACGACGCCGCGGGGCGCGCAAACTGGCGGGGACTTAGCAGGAATCTCTTAATTTATAGCCTCGTACTATTTGGAGGTGCAAGTGCAGGGAGAAAAGCGGGTTGTAGTTGATTGGAGTTATAGATTGACCACCAAGAAGGCAATTATATGGAAAACCTTATTAGTTAAAGGGTTTATAGTTCACTTAAATGAGTACGGTTTTGTCTACTGTGTTGGAAGACTTGAACTCGTAAACAAAATTGTCTCAAATGTACTAGAATACTCTACGATGAATTAATAACATACGCAAATCAACTGGCAAAAAGAGAATGCAAAGAGCTGTAGACAATTCAGTTACATCTATTCGGAAAGGACTACATACAGAAGTAAATAAAAATAGGTTATACCGCCCTGTCATACACGTTGAGATTAGCTCAGTGGATAGTGACCCTAATCTGCTGAGGTGTGGTGAGGGTTCCGGGTTCGAATCCTGCTAGGACTTTAAATTACTTTTGGAAACTTTGTGTGATGAGCATGAATGTTCATACCCAAGTCATGGATGTTTAGTATCTATTCAAATGGTTTGCCCAGTCTAAAATAGGTACCCCTAATACGAACGATTGCTTAGATTGATCTGTATAGTTGGTGTGGTCGTCTGCCGATATTATTATAATATGTCTTTCCGCGATTATGTTATCATTTGGACTTCACTAGGCCGTTATCTACGGGCTCATAGTGGGTGAAATAATCTGATTTGTCCATTTGCCGGTCGCGGCCGGTAACAAACGGCCGGCTTTCGATTAACACGATTGCTTTTTGTAATCCCTCTGCTCGCGACGCTTAATTGACGCTGGATTTATAATCTTAGAAGAAAAATGTGGTGGAGGGGATATTCTTTTGTTTTCCCTTTAAGTGTTGTTTGCACTATCTGAAGTATTATTTTAGAACGTAGTAGTTGTATGTGGAGAGGTGAAGAATACCCGTCAATCTTATTTGTGCTCAAAATATTGATAGTGTTACACGTCACAAAGAAGGACGACGGCACAATTTATATAGCTGGCAACTTTGGATTGAACAGCCAATAGCAATGTCTCATTTCTCGTGCTACCTATTGTAGGCGTCTCAGAATGAGCGCAGAGAAGCATCCATAGAACCCATTGTGTATTATAAGATTTGGTGCTCCGGGGCCAGGAACACTGAGCCTATTAGGTTTGCCGCACCATAAATTAACGAGAGATAGAGTGAATATGAAAATTGCCAAAAACTGAGCGTGTGAAGCGGCTTGCCCCGCCCCGGGCAGACTGCCGCCCCGGCCCATAGCCTACATGGCCCAACATGATCAAGAATCACAAATTACATATTAATGTGTTAAGCACAACAAAACATGCAATACTAACTGCGCCCCGCGGTGTTACCCGCGATTAAAAAGTACGTCCTTATTATCGGGATAAAAAGTAGCCTATGTGCTATTCCAGACTATAATCTCTGTGCCAAATTTCATCCAGAACCATTCAGCCGTTCTGCCGGGATTGAGTAACAAACATCCATCCATCCAAACTTTCTCATTTATAACATTAGTGTAAAGTAGATTCACGTAAAGATAAATCTCTGCCTATCAGTTCTTTATTGCAAATATTTGACACCTGCTAAATATATAAATGTTTATCGCGTTATCAACCGTATGTCGCAAATCCGGGGGTATTTGTAACGGACCCGGCACTATCGGCTCGCCCCGGGGCAAAAACGTGCCCGGTAACATTCACCCACAAGCGGTGCGACTGCGACAATGATTCATGATGCGAAACTTTTTACCCGAACGATTAATCGCTGCGACTTTTAAGGGAACGGCTGAATCGTTTAATGTGCATGCTCATTATTTTAATGATGGCCGCGGGTTAAAAGGATTTCGGATAGTGTATACCCATTTAACATATGTCCGGTGGCTTTTGGAAAGAATTGTTTAATATTGTTGTACAAAATCACTTATGTGACGACTGATGCAATGGATTCTGTATAATGAATTTTGAAGGCTGTATTCTTTTTAAATTAATTTTAATGCACGAGCCTTGCTCAGTAATATAAGTCATTTGTAAGCAAAGGATTGACGATCAAGGAGTAAAATTATTTAATTTGTGTACAATTATAAATCGTTCACAAGCGTAATAATATACGTTTTTTGGGGTCGAGTCACCTTCGTTCGTAGGAGAATTAGGTACCCTCGAGATACCCTACACGTGACCCTGGGTGGTGCCAACCAGGTGACAACTCTACTGGTGGTAGGCTTCGGCCGTGGCTAGTCACCACCCACTGAATAAAGTCATGTCGCCAAGCGGCCTAGCCGTGTTCCGGCATGATGTTCGGTGTTGCCATTCATGGATGGCGGGTCAGATCAGTTGCGCTGCATGTGCCTAGTGAATGTAGCGTCTCTTATCTACTGCCGCCTTCCTACCTAGGCAAGTATGCTCCATCGTAGATCTCATCGTCACTTACCATCAGGTGATATCGAGATGAAATACTTGCCTATAATGTAATAAAAAAAAACGGGGTGATTTTTTCAATTGGACGTGCCTGGCCAATCCGAAACTATAAGGAATAGTGATAGCCGATATCGATTTTGATGAAAACTAAAACTGAATCATTCGACTTTTGAAAAATAAATTCCTAGACAGGTATTGAATCTGTTGGTTTTTAAATGCAACACCTGATCATGACACCATCTGGTAATATCCCAAATAAGGATCAAATTCTTGTAAATACGGCAAACTAAAGTTACGTATTTTTATAAATGATTTACATACTTACACCGTGTACGTACTCACATTCAGCGTCCCAAAAACATGTTATAATTTTTTATTACATACCTTTTCGCGGTTAGGCCATAATTAAACGATTGATTAGCAGTATTGTTTCATCAATGTCCGAAAATAAAGCAGTATTTCCTTTAACAAATGCACTTTCTTTAGTATGTCGTGTTTCATTACTTCCCAGAACTTGATCCTTATTAGCCACATTACTAGATGGCTCAATAATATAGAATGTGGTTTTTAAACAAAATCAACAGGTTCGATTCCTGTATATCAAATACGCCAAGTATATAGCCATCCAGACTATAGCTATAAATTTAACTGCCTATTTATCACAATGCACAAAGCAACTGCAACCGCAATAGACTGAAGACCATCCATTTGTGGCGACAAATCAATCACTGCGCTCAACATCAAGAATGGAATAATGATCCTCTCAACACTCCCAACAACACACCGCACTTAAAACCAACCTTATTAATTGCCGCATTGAAGTCCAATTTCGATTGGCTCGTTTACACAAATGCACAGCACTAGCTTATTAAAGCAACTTAATTTTAGACCTTATGGAACTTCGTTTTAGGTTGATAGTGGTTTTGTGTGTGTGGCAAGAGGCAATGTGAGTTATTCCTTTGAGCTATTTAAGCTGGTGCTAAATGATCGACACGTCATGTTGAGTTGGCATGAGACAAAGGATACATTAACTTTGTATGATGATTTGCAGTGATCGATAATATAGTGTAGCAGTGAGCAAGTAGTCTGGAAAAGTAAGAAAGAAAATAAAATGGGGCATAACACAATCAGATACTAACAATACAAATAAGAGGAAAAATATCTTAGGAGAAAATACAGTAACGAAAGAGAAAATATATATATGTTTTTTCAAATATTTATTTCCTGCTGTGAAACACGTCTGCTTGAAAGTGTATATATTTGGTGTCTTAACCTATCATCCATAATGAGATGATCTAATCAGATGTTAAAAAGCGCTATTACTGGCAACTACAAACTGTAGAAACGGCCTGCCATTTCAATTTAAAAAACATTCGAAAGACGTTCCATCGAAATATTTAAAAAAGCAGTGAGCTTGTTGTCGTATTTATCCAACGGTTTGCGTAGCATTTACTCGGCTGAATAGCCGCCTGAGGCGCGAAGCCCGAGGCGCACCTCAATAAGGCACGCACGAGCCAATGTGCGCGCCTTTTGTCCGCGCCTCAAGTGCAAATAGCCTAGCGTTCTAATTTCAAAATGCCCGTCCTTGAATAGAGTGAGCTTATTGAAATATATCTTTTTTTTTAAACTGACCGTTGTTTAGACAAAGCGTAATAATTTGCCAGAATTATTTTTGATACTATGGTATGATAATCGGAAATTCAATAATTTTTAATTTTAGTTGATGAATGTTTTTCGCTGTTTCAGGTAATGTTATAACGCTGCTTTGAAGGGAAGTTACAAGGTATATGTAGTTTAACATTTATAGAAATATTTCAAAAAATATCAGTTAGTTAGAAGAGGCATCACAGATCCGTCACTGTAAGAAAGTTACGACTGTTTGAGTGTTTTAAGAGGGTCAATATAAGTTGGGCACATTGTATTCTGGGCGAAGAAAAACATTGCTGGTATAAAACTACATATTATGATTCCTCTATCGTAATCAAAGTGAAATGTATCTTTAGTAAAAATATAAGGCAGGTATATCTGCAGGATGATATTTTCAAGTGTGTGTATATGGCCAAATCCGAAACTATAGGGAAAAGCGAAAAATTCACCCTGTTTATCATTACATAAGTGATCATATTTTATTTTATTATCGAAAGGTAGGTGTTATATAGTAATGGGATGTTTGCAGCACTTTTTTTTAAATTCAACGTTCAATTCAAATGTATGACACCACATCGGATACTATAAAGTTGGAACTAATTTGCTGATACAAAGTCACTGTTTTGTAACATTCGTGGCGCCTGCTGTGACCAAGTTGGCAGCTAAGTGACACAACAAAGGTAGCAGTGTAGCCTGCATCTAATTGGCAGTAGGTACAAGTTGCAGTACATTGTTTAAATATTGGCTATAGTGGTGTGGTTGGGTTTTTAGGGTACAAGGAGGGGTTACCCAAGTTATTACTTATTACTCGCAAGTTATATAATAATTAGGGTTTAGAGAACTTCGTGTCTCAATCTTTTTGACCAACTCAGCTTAAGTACCCGAGTACTATGTTTATTATTGTTGAACTTGAATTCTTAAACATTAAAAAAATTCACCATGTACTAAATTTCATATTAATTACTTTAGCTTAACATCGTATTGATAAATAAAGGCAAATAATCTAGTGTTGAGGACTTATCTAAATGCCCAAATAATTTATTTTAGGTAGGTGCTTAGCGAAGTATATTATGTATTTTGTAACAAGCTTGAAGCGTCAAATCATATACAACCACAAATAAAAAAATATTAATTTTACTATTCAAATACACTGTTCAATCCCCCTTAATAAGCCATCGCTCACCAAGCCACCCCTACAGAAATAATAAAAATATCAATGGTGCATTAAAGTGTCCCAAATTTGTTTGCGCCGTAATATTTACCTGACCACTGACCCGTTTAATTCTGACCCCAGGGGTAAGACGTGGTCCCGGCACAATGTAGCTAAAGCAGTAGGATAACTCGAGTTCCCTCTTGAAATCCAGAAGGATGGGATTCGAAATGTCATCTTCAGAGTAGGTATACCTTTAGTGCAATAGTTACGGGTACGATGCTAGCCCTAACAGTAATCGTGGTATATGACGTAGTGATAATGCCTCTATTGCAATATAAAAAAAATATGCAAGTGACGTGAAAATCCACGTTTTGTTACATATGTCGCGTTCGGACGCGTCCTTATGTGAGTATGGTCCGCATGTAAGAAGCTAACTTACTTTCCTTGTTGTATTATATCCCCAATGCAGTGGCACGTCATTTCAAACACTCTTGGAACTGATTTTTATAAATTCGAGCATTTACCATCCTTCACTATATCTTTAGACTCTATCAGTGAAGTTTTAGGGTTCAGTTTAGTTTACTTTTTTGATTGGTGTTGTTAAATATAATGTGGTCGTAAAGTATGAAGGGTGGAACATACTTTGACTACGATGCCTCCCCAGTAATTTGATACTGTTTAACTCGTGGGAATGAGAGATTTATAGGCGTTTCGTGTTATGAATAAAGATGGATAGATTAAAGATGATTGTTTTGGAGTATTCTTTGGAATTCACTGCAGTGCAGCGAAGGAAATGGCTTTGTGGCAGGTCGCATTAGAAAAGTTGTAC
Organism: Pheosia tremula; assembly: GCA_905333125.1. Lineage (NCBI taxonomy): Eukaryota > Metazoa > Arthropoda > Insecta > Lepidoptera > Notodontidae > Pheosia > Pheosia tremula. Next base: position 1,647,004 of record HG995404.1, on the reverse strand, counting down.
GAATTGTATGCTACGAATTATTCATGCTTAAAGTTTTTTTTTTTAATGTTTGTTTTTATAGTGTACATTATTACGTTGTATTAATAAAATTACTTGTATTTTAAATTAATATTTTTTTTTATAGAAATGTGCTATTAATTGCTATTGTAAATGGACAATACATTCTATAAATTTAGGAGTTATAAAATAACCCACTTTTAGATCTAGGCCAAGTTATTTTTTTATGCCATAAACCCTCATTTGTCTAGGATAATTATAGTTTTCTATAACTACATAAATACACATCGTTAGCATCCAGTGTGAATGACAATTATTATACCATGTCCTCATTGTATCTTACAATCAATATTAAACTCTATTCAATTACCATAAACAACATCAAATAACGTTTTTACATCCAAAAGGAGTTTCGTGCATAAAGGATTGCAAATGTGACACCCCCCCCCCCCTCCTGCAGACCTCTTTAATTATCAGGGAAATTGTTTGTCCGAATTCCGGAAGAGTCTGGCGGCTCTAATTACAACACTGAAATCTCGAATCTCGGCGCCAAATTGTAGGTACAATTAGGTTTTTTTGAGACGGTAAAGATTAGTAAGATGTCGGTTTTTTTAATTTGGTTTCAAGTTTACTTTGATCATACCTGGAACATTTTGTATTTAAAGCATCCGTACCTGACCTGGAGATTATCTATATATATTGGGCATAAGCTCACAACTTGCACACAAAAACTAAAGTCTCACAGAAACTAAACTCACAACAGCAGAAGTATATTTACCTATTGAGCTAACATACTCCAATAGTTTCAGTTCGAACTATTTCTAAGTTCTCGCGGGCACCGAGCGAATGTAGAGCACTTATGTAACTTTGATTTTAGTAAAGAAAAACCAGACTACCTTTACCTAATGGACGTGTCTCGGATAAGTTTTTGTGATAAAAGTTTCCGAATTGGGCCCGATAGTTTCAGATAGAAGAAGTAAGTGGTTTGTTGTTCAATAAATGTTCTGGAAATTGTTCTGAAATATAGAAATTGGGTTTCATTGGTGTTTAAGTACGAATTTCCTTTTGAACATGGTATTTTTAACATGTTTATTAATGAAAACATTCAAACTCCGGCAAAGTAATTCTACATTATAATTTTTAATACACACATAATAACCATTAAATAACATTTTTGTTTTATAGCGATCCATATTTACATTCAGAATTTTCCATCAAAACTAGTGTTTTTTCACCAAAAACGTTCCGAAGGTACCAGGCGCTCAGTTCAATGAGGAGGCATCGTAAGCGAGATGCATTGGATACTATGAAACTGAAGTTCAGCGAGACAGTGGCGCGTCGGCCGTGGCTGGGGACGCACGTGTCGCGACCTCCTCAGACTGCTATTTCCGTGTTTGCATCGTGTGTTAGTGTTTGTTTAAAGGATAATAATCATATTAATAAATATAATAGTGTCATTTGTAAAATATGATTTCTGAAAGGTTTGTTGATGATTCACTAGTATCACTTTTTACTCTTTTTTTTTTATTGAGTTTTGATTTTTTTGGAAAGGCGACTAAATAAAACGTTTTCATTGGTAAATTCACATGTTTGTAAAGTCCACTCAGTAGTGTTATTATGAAAACAATACTATGGTGCCGAAAACAATACTATATTGTCAGGCCGACAAAACACTAATTAAATATTCATGCATTGATGAATTTTAAGTGAGAATTATTGGCATTGCCATCATTTGAACAGACTGATTGTAGATCAGACTCAAGCATACAAATGATATAATATATGAAACGTTGCTAATAATTTGCTAATAATAAAAAAATACCAACACACATATTATTTTTCATTACTCTGTCTCGTTGGAATCGTATTTGATTTGTGTTGGAGTTGCAGGCGCGGTATGCCAATAAAGAAGTTCTAACTTCAATTCTCAGGGTCATGGAAATTTATTAGAAGTGTACAAAATAGGCACGTTTTTGTATTCTACTACCGTCGGCAAAATGTGGGTGTACTATGCACCAGACATGCAGCAATAGTGTTAGTCTCTATTTAAAAAAAACTCCAGAAAAGCAAACCAACTGTACTATAACCGATAAGAATTGCTACAAACTAAGCAATGCTTGTAAACCTATACCATACAATGAACTGTGTGCGGCTGAGGTAGCTGAAGGGAAAAAAAAAACAGAATTCATCCAGGATAAAATCTAACCCGGTGTAGTACACCGAGCCAGGCATAGACCATGCTGATGTCATACTAGTATTTTTGACATACCTAGAATTTAATCTACTGTTGGTCAGAGGGTTATACCACCTCTAGTCCCGATACCGGGCTAATAATGGGTCACATTGTACCCTCAAACATGTCCAAGTTATCCAAAAACTCGATTTAACTAAAGAATAATGATATTAATTTATTCTTCAGTCTATTTTGTTAGGTTTGTTTTATCTATTTGGATAAGACAATATACTTTTTAAACATGCCTATTCTATTTCTATTCCAACAACAATATGTATCTGAAGCGATGAAGCATAGCTTCAATATCGCTTCACCATGAGCTACGCTTTGAATCAATGTGAAATGTTTTCAGTGAGTTAAATAAAACAAACATGTAAAACGGAACGTGGATCAATCATTGGCGCGAGCTCTCCCATAACGATTAAGAGTGCGTTCCTTTACACGGTCTAATGTTAGCCTTGTTTGGATTCCGTAGGTAAATAAGAAATCCCTTTGATTTCCTTAGAGATTGCTCAAGGAATGGCATTCTGAACAGGTGGTAGAATATTATCGCAACATCGATTTTTCATTTTTTTGTTGATTTATAAGTGGATACTGTGTCAACTGTTGCATAATATGCGAGTAATGAATAAATAATTGATAGATGAAGATGTATTTAAAAAAAAAAACAAATATAATATATTTACATACCGCAAAAGTGATGGAAACCGTATTCTAAAATATTCTGTAATAAAAGACTTTATTTAAATTTTACAAGTCTATTTTATAATTAATTACATGCCTTTCAAAATACCAAAAGATAGACAGTTCAATGATAACCTACGGGTCCCCCTTAGCTAAGTGCTGCTCACGCTTGCCTATTCTTTATTTACTTCAAGGAAGCAGCAATTATAGTAAGTGGCCCTAGTATCGTAGAAAACGACCCGGAGTACGTAAAACGTGGGGAATGACGTACAATGAAACATCCCTCTTAAGTTTATTATTCGTTTACGTAAAGTTACCTATAAACAGCTTCTTATTTTGTACTAGCTTTAACCGTAGCTACATCGGCGTGGACTTTAAGAAAAGCAAAGTGTTTTGTCAATGCTATTTCAGAGTACAATCTACATGTGTATTAGGATGCTGATCTTTTCAGCTGTGTTGCAAACTGTATCACTACACTTCACGACTCTGGAATCAATCCCAGGACCTCAGGATTGACAGATTGCGCTTGCGACCACTAGCTCAACGGGTCAAATATATATTTAAAACCACCTCGGCTACTGAAAACCTATTGTTATAATTAATAAAAATATATTTTTAATCAAAAAAATATTAAGATTTAAAAGCATACCCATCACTTTGATGTATAAACTACAATTCTGTAAGTAGTTTTTCATATTTTCAGCCGACTTCAAAAACCAGGAGGTTCTCAATTCGGTTGTGTTTTTTTTTATGCTATGATGCCTATTCGTACAATTGACATTAATTTATGAACTGGAAATTTAAATTATGCACTTAAGGTGGAAGCTCAGGGCCAGGGCGCGAAATTCAAAATGTCAATGGTTTTTGTTTTTTTACGTAAAATTTGGACATCTTTACGATGTAATTTAGTGTTTTGCGATATTAACATTCTGCATTGGATGTTTCGATGCATTAAGTTTGCTTAAAGAAATACCTAAAGCGATACAACACCATAAAGTTAGTAAAAGTAGCGGTTTTTACAAACCTTATGGTATTGTATCGGATTATCGAGACATCCAATGCAGAATGTTAATATCGCAAAACACTAAATTACATCGTAAAGATGTCCAAATTTTTCGTAAAAAAATAAAAACCATTGACATTTTGAATTTCGCGCCCTGACCCTGAGCTTCCCCCTTAATCCTTGGTACTAACGTATAAATATATAGGTACTTATTTTCTTTATAAATGTGACCTCTTAAGATATTTCTTACATATTTCTTGTGAACGAACACTTTTTATACTTAACTAACCACTGGAATAATGCTTGTTTTATCGGTGTCGGTTTTACGCGAATAAAAATAAATTTCACGGTATCATTAAAGTTTTTTATAGTGGAGGCAGTTAATGCGAACACGCGAATGGTGTTATTAGGGTGTTCTAACTTAAAACCTGCATTTCTTGAGCGCATTTTTAATAATTATGTCCAATAAACAATTTATTATGTCGATTTTGAAAATGAAATAGATTTTTTTGTGAGCTATTTTATTTTTAAAATAGTTCTGAATGTTCGGATTTATTGAAATGATCAGAATCACCTGTATAAGTGGTTTCTTTATACTGGCAAACAGGAAAAAAAAGAAAAAGAAAATTAGTCTATTGCCATTATATCCGACGCACTTCCCCGCAATTCGCGAGGGGCCGGCTATACTTACTTAAATATTTTTCTGTTATAAAGCCTGCGTTTTTTTTGGTTATTGCATCGTTACAATACGATTATCACTGTTACTTTTAACTGAACTTAACCATGACATAACCATGGAACAACACTAAAAAAGTTTTGTAAAAAATGTCACACCGAAACAAAACTCCCAATTTAGTACTTTTTTTACAACGATCGCAATAAAACAAACAGACATAAAACCGACTTTTAACGGGTTCCTATCATGATTTACGGCGAGCAACAAAAAATGTTACGCAACAAAATTATTATTTGTAATGCCGGCTGATTGGAACCAAAAAGACGTGGACACAATGTCACGCCTATAACACCTAAAGGGAAAGGCAGACGCACTACAATGCACCCACATTTCGCCGAGAGTATGCGCCCCCCAGTGTAATACGGGGCGAGCATATGAATACCGGGAACACTCCGATTCGGGCCGTTGTCGAACAAGTTGGCCCGGCGCAGGTTGCGGTGAAAGACGTCTAGGCTTCCTTGCGATGTGTGACTGCACAGCGAGCTTTGATGATTGTGAATTAATGAGATGTAGAAGCTTTGTAAATAGTGATCGTAAACCGCCCATCCTGCTAGTTTATAATATGACACATAGGGATGAAATGCTGTGAAAACAATGTCAGAATTGGTGGATGACACGTAAACTATGTATTTAAAAGTTTTAGGGATGTTGTTAGATTAAAAAAAAATATCGGACTGTGCTCAGAAATGAAAAAAAAACTGGTAATAAAATGATGTTACTATGCAAAATTAACGACGACAAACGTGTTGATATAGCTTTATTTTAGCAATTTCTATATGAGATATTTTGAATGAATACATTGTAGATTTTTGAACACCATGCAAACAAACCATAAAAATAAATACCATAAATAAACTAAATGCCATTAATATTTTTTTTATAAAAACAACAAAAAGTCATCCTGAACACGTTTTAATCCAGCCTGTTCGCACATGCACGCCGTCGCATAGTACAGTGTGTCACAAAAGCAATAAACTGGATCGTCCAACAACATACGCTAATGAAATTTATAATCCATAAAACGCCGGTTCGTTGTTTTATAAAGTGTAATAATCATAAAGGCACGGCCCAAAGCGGCGGAACCCGGCGGCCATTTTATTATGTGAACAGACTGTACAATAGCTTATTACTCTGTGGAGGATTCAGGGTTTGACAGATGAATTGTATGTTGGGTCTGTTTTTATAATGTGTATTTATTTAATGTGATATTGCTATTAATAACTTGACATTGTGCAAAATACTCGCTAAGTTGTGGGTGAGGCGATATTCATATCAATTTTATTTCATCGCATCTCATTTCGTTAAAGAAAGAAGAAGAAGATATAATGGTGTATCTAATAATTATAGCATAAATTATTTCAACAAGTATCCTTATTGTGCTGAAAAAAATATCTAATTAAAAATTACGATACTATGTATCGTTTTCTAGACACAAAATTATTTTGGCTAGGCCATAAAATCTGCTGAAAGAAGTTAAAAAAAAATCATAGTGTACAAAACCAAGCGTTGGCATAAAATAAAATATTTTAAAATCACGACGTTTCACTAAAATGCGCCCCCAGTGGGAAACATGTGTACCACATATTTTACATGTTTTATTTGTGTTCTTAAGGCGTAAAATGTCAAAAGGCAATAAAACTAATGTAGACGAGTAGTAAATCCAATAATAGAACAATAGGTATGTGAACTACATTCACAATGGGAGACAATATAGTTTACAATGTTAGTGAAATAACGCTAAACTCGGACACCCTGACAGATTTTAATTTCATCAAATCAGTTCAAAAAGACAACCTGAATTTTCATATCAGTAATTGTCAAAACTAAAGCATTTTTTTAATAAATATTAATTCTGAACAAACTAATGACGTTTGATCACATACACGTTAAATAACGTAGGAACCATAGACTAAGACTAATATTTTTTTTGAATAGAATCAATCAATCAAGGGCCAATTCCTATATTAAATAACAATTATAAATATAACTACATTTCCCTAAATTCTAGCCCGACCGCATTGAAATTTTGAAACTGGAATGTTAATAGAATCGGCGCCTTTAATTCATAAATTAATTAAACTTTGGGCGGGTTTCGGAAGACAAAGTTGGCTGTCATTCCGAATGATAAGCAGGGGTCATTAGGATTCACGGAGCCTCCCTGACCGGCCTAACGAGTCGGTCACAACAGATTTGTCTACTTAATACCACTCGGTATTTGGGTAATTATTTAGGACAGTGAAGTGCGAGGTTTGAACAGTACTTACTTGTAGATAGTGTGTTTGCTATCTACAGTCACACGAGGATTTCTTACACATCATGTTCATCCCAGCTGATTTTAACTATGAGAAATTTATTCACATATACTAGGTATGTTTTATTTTGCACTTTTTACAGATCAATTTATGTATCACTAATAATGTTTTTTTTTTATATTTAATCTATTAAAACTAAAACAACTAATTCTAGTCTTCATGAGCAGTCAAATTTTGTGTTTATTTTCTAATACAAACGCATTATATTTAAACGCCGCACAGTATGAAAAAAGACCAAAAAAACGGTCATCCCATTTTTATTCCTTTTTTCGAAGGAGTAGATAGTTTCAAATGCATGAGTAGAACTCCCGAAAGTCAAAAGTAATTAGATCCAAAGATATTAATTTTTTAAATTTTTTTTGCGAAATTACAGAATATTAAAAATTAATAGTTAAAAAAATATTTTCGTAAATCTATTGGTGTCCTCATATGACGGTTCTACGTAGGCAAATAATGTTTGGAACTAGCAGATTGTAACTCCAATCGCGTGAAAGATATTTGAAAAAGAAGAAAAAAAAGTTTTTATTTTTTTATTGCTATATTTTGCCATATTTGGATTCAAAATCATAATTAATATAATGTCTGACATTGTGCTAGTGATATAAAAAAAAATCAAATCCTAATCTTGTAGGATCTTGGAGTTATGAGCGTCTAAAGATTTTCCATAATTTCTATGGTTTTAGGGTTTTCACACAGAATTACGTGTTTTCACATTATTTTCAAGATATAATTTGTGAATGTTTTCTAACCTATTAGACATCGAATATAATGATCAAACTCATTATAGTATGTTGTTTGAAGTTTGTTGTTAATCAAATTAAAATGCCATTACCAAACTGACTAAACACAAAATTCCGAAAAGTACGAGACATTCGACACAAGGCTGTAATTTGGCAAGTATGGTCCTTGTAAGGATTTTCCGAAAGGTCTGGATTAAGGGGGTGAAAAAGGGTTGAAAATATCTACGAAAGTCCTATATTATTTAAGTTAGGGGCACGATATTAAAGTAAATAGTTTCAAATAAATAGACACTGTTAATTTAAATTGCAACATAAATTAATAGAGTAAAATAGGCGTTTGAAAATAGTGGCAACATGGGTCTATGACGGCTCCATGGTGCCTCACCCCCATTCCTCCGGAGAAAATGTAAAGGTATAGGGTTTTAGCTTAAGCTTTACGAGGGCGAACACCTTCCCCATACCACATTTACCTTTCATCGGAATTTTCTAAGTTTGAATTACAAAGATACAATATTTTTATATATATAATAATAATAAATGGTAACATTAAAATTCTCAAAAAGGGCCTCTACGTGTTGGACCCTTGTCCCCGCGCAAGCCTTCTAAAGATCCGGGTTATAGTCCGCCTGGAGACACACATAATAATAATATCGCCAGACGAACACACCAACTATACGGTCCCACACTAAGCAACGCTTGTATTATGGGTACCGTACAGTATATAATACTCAGATAGATATTAATATAATATGTAAAATTACTAATAATACCGTTAATATTATTAACAGATCAACCCATTTGTTTTAACCTATATTTACTTGATAAACACAATAGTCCGGTAGGTAGCAACCCTAAGCCAGTTTCTTTAAATCCCAATAAACTGCAGATCCTACGAGATTAAGATTTCAGATTTTTAATACATGTCAAGTGGGACCTGAAGAATAATTTAATCTAAGAATTGAATCCTAATACGTGAAGAGTTAAGAAAAAAAAAATATTTACGAAAATAAGCTTAAATTCGCATTTCTATGTTATTTATAGCGCTAAAATTATAATATTCACTAGATAATAAAGGGAATTTATTCTTTTAAAATGTGGCATTTAAATCAATAATTAATATTAAACGCCTTTTAAACTACAGCTACTTCTATGTTTTTTCTGATTTCCATAGATTTTATGAAAAAAAAATCATATCTCTGGATCTACGTACATTTGATCTGCGAGAGTTCTACTCATGCATTTGAAATCATTTAATCTATCGAATATAGGAATAAAAATTGGATGACCGCTTTTTAGGTCATTTTTCATACTGTGCGCCGTAGTAAGACTTGCTTTGTGAATTTTCGCCAAGGCGTCTTGGCAGCAACCTCATTGCTGCTTTGAATCCAAGGTCGTGGAAAATTATTTATATTATATTTTAAGTTACAGCTTTTTACTTATCCGGGAAATAGCCTAACTTCCACTACATAAGAATTTAAATTTTGGGAAATATTCGGGTGTACCAGCCCTTCTACTTACCCTTAAGGGATTAGGTCTAGTTAAATGAAGCTTTATATTTATAGATATGGTAATTTTCCAGGTATCAAGTATTTTCAAGTATCATTTGCATCTATTACCGATTTGTTTATTTATTCCAAATTTCGCAAAATAAAACCTTTCGTAACGTACCCTGGAGCTCATGTCCCAAATGAAATTTATAATTCCAATTCAGCAGCTAGCATTGTATTTTAATTATAACTCCCAGTAACGCAGTGACGGCGGACAATAAAAGCACAAAGCGACGCTAAGCTATAAATGTTTAATGTCTTAACGAAACTGTTCATTTAGGCCCTTGGAGACCGCGATGAAACCACGAGCGAGCGTGCAACGGAATGGTAATCGTAGTATCTGTCCGAATTCGTTTTTTAATTTTGGAACGTGAAGTTTGAAAATAGAGCGAGTTTTTTTTTCTCGTGATTTAATTTGGAAACCGTACTATTATAAGAATCTTTGAATGCGTGTTGTAAATTAAAATATAAAAAGAAATCAATGTTATTTTATTCGGTAAATCTAAAATACGGAGCTATTCCTATAATAGCTTTCTATTTAAATTTTGTATCTTTGAATATTATATACCATAATGTTAAGCACACACACTTTGCGCTGTGCTTCAATAAATCTCATCTAAATCCCTGCATTTAATTGCTCAATCCGTATTCACTATTCGCCATAACCTGTCACATAAATTCGCAGTCAATTGTAACGTTTAACGACTTTCAATGTTAGCGTTTTATTGGTCGTCAAATCGCTTCGGGTAGCTAGGAGTACCTTTATTAATATAATCATAATTACTTACTTAATGTGGAGTTTTGATTGTCGTAGAATCATTTGATTTAATATTTTATTAAGTTGAATTAAACTGATTTTATTTAGTTTGCAGCATTATAGTTTTTTTTTTTTGTCCTCAACTATTCTATTCGTCTATTCTGTTCAGGTTTAATCTCGTTTTCTTAGTGAAATGGTTACTAAATAACGAAATCATCCTTTACAGATGTGTCTAATAACAATTTCTACATTGTGGTTGGTGACATAAATTACATTTCATTAAATAATTTATAATGAGCGAACAGACTGACAAGTAATCATGGCGTCGTATAATCATCAAGAGACGCAGTCCAGCCCAGCTAAGGAAGTGCCTCGGTAAGAAAGTTATATGAAATTATTATAAACTTCTAATTTATCTTAGTACGAGTATTCCCGTTTTACCGTACCAGTCTTCAACCACGGTTAAAAAAAAACTTTTTTATTTTACTATCGAGTTCCAAATTCAAAATACATTACATTTATTGAGTTCGAAATTTGAAATATAGAATAGGAAGACATTTTCTTTTTAGTAATTAGTACTGTTAGCAAAATTGTTATTGGTGCTGTTTGTATTAAAAATGTTGCTATAGTTATCGAAATATGTGGAACATCATGTCATGTCGTGAGCTTTTTATTGCTATGAAAATACATTATTACAGTTTAGGTTTCTGTTAAATACCAATATGAACATAAAAATACTGGCCCTTTTTTAGTTGTATATTCCACTGTTGGACACGGGCGTCTACTCAATGCGAGGGGGACATAAACGATTTTTTTTTCATAATAATATCAAAACAGATAAGTAATAATTTCACTCGATTCCAGATCGATTTTTAATTACATATCGATATTTCAACAATGCCACAGACAATGGCGTCGAATGACTTATCTCGTTGGCCACCCGCCAGCTGCGAGGTTTATCTGTAACGGGCAAGCTGATAAATTAGTTTAACTATCGCCATGAATGCCCAGACAGACATGTGATTGACTATTGTAATTATTTATCATAAACAATGATAAAAGTTGTTTGTTTGTCGTCAATTTACTTTGACAAGTAGGTACATAGTGTTACAAACATAAAATCAAGACCGTACTTTTTTGAGGTTACCTATTTGGAGAGAAGGTTGCCAGTTATATATTTTTTAAATTATTATGTGTAATTTGGTTGAAAAATTAACCAGTGTGTATGAATTTAATTTAAATCATACTAAGAGTACTAAGCAAATGTGCACAAAATAAGCAATCCACTAGTTATTTTCAGCCGGCAAACCGTGTGGAAATCACTCATGGTACCTAAGTCTGCCAAACAAAGGCCACGTTTTTACCAATTGTCGGTGTAAACGCTGCAATTCGTCGACAGGTACCTGCATGGCGATGGGCTTTGAATGTTTGCTCAATTTAATAGCCTTACTAGTTGTGCAAACTTTTTGAGTAATTATCATAATTCTAACTAGGTTTCATATAGCTCTATGGTACTCCTGAAATTTCTTACTACTTAAGTAACCTTTTTGCAATGTCCCTGGAACATGTTGCCAGATACTCATTATCTGTCTGCGTTGGAACATTATAGCATAGCCCATGCTGTCATGCACGGTTTACACGTGACCAGTACGAAGTTAGTGTCCTCCCATAAACAACAATTATGAAGAAATAAGTGTTCAAACATGTCCATGTTTTCTACTTGTTTCGCTGCTTGTAACATATTGTCCGCATGTATATTGGGCAGAAGGCAATACTATGCCAAATTCCAGTATAAAATAGATAATTCTGAATTTCAAAGTATTATCAAATCCCATTTCGATTTTAAAATCTAAAACGCAAAATTGCCTGCTACTAAAAATAAATGTTGAAATTTATATTAATTCAATTTCGAAATTTAAATTTTAAGCGATTCCGAAATAAATGTTCTTATTTTCAAACTCGTAATACCATCGAGTATCGTTAGTGAGGGATAGTCCATTTTAGTCCGTAGCCGGATGTAAAATCGATACAACGAGTGTGCGAGCAGATCACAGACATTTGGTATACAGCCGCATTCAAATAAAAATGTTTATTATTTTATCGTACATTTTTACTCGCGGCGAGTTTATTCGCTCGCTTGCTTTTGTTTTCTTCTCTCGGTATTGTGTTTGTTGGTTGTGCAATCAATGTTAGTGTAGTTGGAATTTATTGCCAGGTTTAAAATTGGATCCTGGTATAAAAAAAGTATATGTGCTTTTGACAGTACTATTAATTTACTACTCGGATATATAAAACAAAGTTGTGCTAGTTGCACCGTTTATAACTCAAGATCAGGTTAGCGAATAGCAGATTAACTATTAAAACATGAGGAAAAAACACTTAAAAAAATAAAAATACAGATAATTCATTTCCTCATAAAATTGATTCTGACGCAGCTAGTGTTTTCGTAAATACCTACTAACACGATAATAAAAAAATATTATCTGAATCTTTAGGAGGAAGTACATTAATTTAACAAAAAATATTTTTTAATTTAATTGCGCAATAAAATAAGGAACCCTGCGACTGCCACCGCTGACTTATCCACTATTTAATATGCCAGTCAGACGGCACCGTCAGACTAAAATATAAAATTCCACGTAATATTAAATACCTTACAATGATGTTTGTTTTAATTAGTTTTTACTTAAATTTCTTTAGTTTTAGTTAGCTACTTAAATTTCTTCATAACGCCAGGCAATACAGTCACGGTAAGCAGGAACTTCTAATGTAATAACGTCATCGAGAAAGCATGCTGTCACTTTCAAACTTATCTATGAAATCTGTGGTGTGTGAGGGATGGAACACGTTACGATACCAAAACGGTACGTAAAAAGGATTGTTCTCCTCACTTTTATGAAACTTTATAACTACGATCTACCAAATCGGTAGATTTTTAGAGTTTTGGTACGGTATGTGAAAACTTCCATTTTTAAATATTAATAATTTCCTCAGACATCTCTAGCCCGTTGGGAAAAGTCGTATTATACGTTTTGTTGCGCTACGCCGCCGTTCCGTTGCCTTCCCTTGACGATGTCGTTGCGTCGTCGTCCCGACTTCAGTACGTAGCGCTATTTTTAAATTGATCAATTTAAGACTAGACTGACTCTTGCTTGGAAGGAGACCGACTTGTCTCCATAAAATATTCACACTGTTGCTTTTAAAATAACGCGCACCAAAATGAGAACAACTGTCATGTTGATTGATTGAAATTTGTAGGCGTCATAGTTCTAGAGATACTTGAATGATTGACTGAGTAATATGAGATTTTTATGCTACGTACTTATAAAAAAACTGGATAAAATTTATACTACATGGGCCTTTCCTCTTCGTTTTTTACTGTCAAATTATGACGGCTTATAACCATTCTATCCGAAAATACCTACCAGTAGTAATATTCCATCGTAAAACCTCAACGTAACTCTAAACCCGGGTATAAATCGTCACATTACACGTCTGGGCGCGCGCAATAAATTTACATTTTAAAACTGATCACAGCGACATTACAGCACTTTAATATTAGCACACAACGAGTATAGGGGGCGCTACTGTGTAAGTTATGGCGCGATTATCGGTGAGGTATGAGTTACGAGGTGCCGCCGGCGTGCAGGGTTAGGAAGAGGAACTATATCGTTTGATTTGAAATATCGAACTTTTTGACATTGGCATAATATTTTATGTATGACGTCTCCAAAAAAAAGCAATGGAATTAGCGGCGAAAATGTTTGTTATGACAGAATGAACACAGGTATTTTATTACATTTTGTTTATGCATTTACGTCAAACACAACTGTCTTTACAGGTTAAACCAATCAAACAGTATGGTCCCTAATTATTCGTACCGTAATACAAGTATAAAGCTATTATTTCGAATTCAAATTTTCCATCGTCACTTACTATCAAGTGAGATCGAGATCGAATACTAAAAAAAACACTGTTGTCATTATCATTGCGTGCAAGGCGCGCTTATGAAGCTTTGTTGAGCGAATTGGTCCTGCCACGGTACGGCCAGCAGCCGCGGCCGCCGCCGCCCCACATAGTAGTTCGGTTCACTTAATCCTCCCATTTTCAAAATAACTTAAAACTATAAGTCACAAGCGATCAAATCACATCACAACAAATCTATCCCACGGAAACCATACATTTTACCAGGATAAAAAGTAGCCTATGTGCTATTATAAAAGTAGCAAGTATGCCAGACTATAATCTATCTCTGTGCCAAATTTCATCCAGATCCGTGCAGCCGTTCTGGCGTTATTGAGTAACAAACATCCATCCGTCCATCTATCCATACATCCAAACTTTCACATTTATAATATTAGTATAGATAGTCAAATTCAAAGGCGTCACTCGACTTGCTCGAAGCAGACGGGACAGCCGCAAACACTGCGTCTATGGAAACATCCCAAATCGGTAGTGTCTTGCGTTGGCTCAACTCTCCAAACTATCATTATAATGATTTAAATGGCTTTGGACAATAATAGGTGCAGCGGTGCATTTCTAAAAGTTATGACACGATTATCGGTGAGGAATGAGTTATGAGCTCCCACCGACACGCTAAGGGTTACGCGGGGCAACTTTATTTGACTTTGAACACGATTTTAAACTTCCATTTATGGGTAATAATTCATTCATGACAATGAGATTACGATGTTACTTTTTTTTCATTTCATTGATATTATAAAAATAATGTTTGGTTGGCGCCAAAATTGTTTTATTGATTTAAACTTTGGGAATACGATAATGCAATGGTTGTTATGCAAAATACTAGTGTGTAACCAAAATTGTGCTAAGCTGTAGCTTGTTGAAATCCATCAATAAATCTCTCGACTTAAGCCATCAACTTTAAAACCGGCACGTAGATTCGATTTATCAGCCATCTTTAAAAAAAAGCAAAACGATATCTTGTGAAACTTGGCAAATCGCACCAATGTTTCAAAACCTTATCTCAAAAATTGCTTTAAGCCATGTGCAATATTTCTATAATCTTTTACCTTACCAATAACGTTATCCGAATGTTATCCGCCGAGGGAATATACCGCATGCGGTGCCCACACGTGAGGCAAATGACAACGGGACAGTTTTCCCGGGGATTTCCGAAAATTCTTTCATATTTGACAGGCAAGCGAAGACACGCGGGGCCAACCGAGACGTGAATAGCAATGAACCGCCGTTTGCTACTCGTCGAATTTATGCCGACATTCAGTTGGAATTACGTATGCCTGAAGATCTGAGAAACGAGAGAATATTAGTTTTCATAAACATTTTGTGTAGTCAGGGGAATGTAGCACCTATGGAGTAAGACTGATAGAAACATCATGTAGGACCTAGAAGCATATAGGTAGGAAAAAAACAAACGTATCGTACGTTAGGTAAGTAGGTATTATGAAAAGAAAACTTTAAAAAGATATAGGTATACTTTTGGATTGATTTATCCAAGTAACTTCACTATAGTTATAAAAGCTCTTACCCTTGATTTTTTAGGAAAAATAATAATAGCAGGGAGCATTATTTTGAATACAGAAGGCGGTTGCGCCAAGGCGGTTTGCGTGTTCGATCGCGCATTATGGGAACCTGTGCTGTACGGATTTTTATACGGACTTGAGTTCAATATTGGGTCTCCAGTGAGATCACGATTTTAACATAGTCACAAGAGCCTGCGTTATCTGCTTGAGACATGTCTCAATTGCTACAATAAACGTATTGTCTATAGAAGAACTTGCCACCTTGCACGATAAATTAAATAAAAAAAAAATGTCAGGCAGTTCAGTGCTGCCTGGAAATATGAGTTCCTCCTCCGTATCCTGAACAAAACGAATAATTTCAATTTTGCACCCAAATAAATCACAGCAATAAAGATCATGTTTGATTGAAGTTATGGACGAACGCAATTTGGGAACTGTACTCAAATTTGCATGACAACAATTCAGTGAATAATAATATTACCGGCCAAGGTTACAAGGTCTATAATTCAAACCAATTATTAGCTAGCATGCTACTTGAACATTTATTTTAACCATGTTCATAATGATCAGCGTATATTTTGTGCTTTTCATTAAAACCAGAAGGCTAACATGGACTAAAAATTTCGACTAAAATACCTAAATGTCGTGCCGTTCGGTAATATTGGTGTGACATGTTTCAACATGTTGTATATTTTAGGTAATTGTAACTAATTAGTTTCGTTTATGTTTTGGTGGCATGTAAAATATGTAAGTATTTGACATTGTTATACAATATAGGGTACCTAATATGTGTATTGATTTGGTATTAAAACTTCCTGAAAACTCGCGCGAAAACTAAACGCGGTTGTCTTTTTCAGCTATTCTTTTATTATTTGTCGTTAATCCGTTGGTCGGTCAAATCCAACTGTCGGTTGTATTGTCTAAGTTAGTTTGAAGTTTGTTTTTAGATATTGATTTCCTATATTAACGCGAATACTGCACATTGAAACGTGGGGAAAGAAAAAAAACATCGAATAAACGCGATAAAATACGTAAAATTTGTTTTGTTTCAATTCGTTTTAAGAGTTATTCAATTTCATTTCATCATATTTCTGTGACTACAAATGTATAGTAATTACAGTAATATGATGAAATGCAATTAAAATTCTAAAAGCAATTCTAAACGTAACTCACTATGAAGAACATAAATCTGACTTAAGTTTACCTCAAAATGCGTTATCTAATATAGACGACCTTCACTCTACTGAATACTTACAGTAAAGGTTTAGGAAGAACCGAAAATATATATAGACTTCCTATGCTATCAACATGATATGTTAGAACCCAATAACTTCCGTGTCCGTATGTTTCTGTGGGCTCCCAATGTTGTGTATTGGCAAAATATACATTTCGCGTGACAGTCTACGGTCGATCGTGGCGAATTGTTTCCGTAAGCTATGTGAACCTATGTATCTATTCAACTTTGCCACACTTTAGGTACCCAATGATACCTGTAAACCTGCGCTTAAGAGATAAACAATTGAAGAAGTCAGAATTATATTTTCCCTCCCTTTTTAAAGACGTGGTTGTTAACTTACTACACATTGAAATAAATCTTATTTTAAAGATTTCATCGCGTTTATTTTCTGTTTTTACGTTCCCTATGATTCGGCTGCTTTTCAGCCACCATGGTCACGGGAGGACTGAGGTGTTTGACGTCCTAGTGTCAAAGGTTTGAACTGGGGTATACTCATATTTAGTTGTTGTTTGTGGCCCGATCTATGCAGAATGCGCTCAATGTGTCTAATAATCACACAAAGAAAATAGCCCGATAAAATCTTAAAAAAAAGTTAAGCCTGCTGAGTTTCTCGCCGGATCTTCTCATTTGAGATCGCGTTCCGATCCGGTTGTAGAGTTATGAAAAAATATATGTTAATGACAAATGGTATGTGCCCACATAGGCCTATGCGAAATAAATGATTTGACTTTGACTTTGCGTCGCGCATTCGGGCAAAGAGCAATCTTGTACAACAATACAATCTTAAACAAGTCATACACCACAATGAGTTTCGATACCCTAGAGCTGCACCCGGTATCCGCACCAATTCCTCGCGGCCCCGGCAAGCGGAAGCGTTCCCGGGAATACGAAATGCGGATATTGCGGAGAGCCGGCCGGCGGAGCGTACGCGCCGCACGGGGCTTCTTGTACTACGGCTATTAGACGGCTGGTTGATGATTCGATAATGGATCTGGGTGGGGATTAGTGTTTTGTTTTCATTGGTTAGTTATTTCCCTTGTTCCTTGCTTTAGCTATGGCTCATGCCTGATTGTCACCATCAGTGGCGGCTCATTGAAAGTTTATCGGGTGCTTTTCCACCGATGGGCTTATTTGGAACCCACGATGCGGTGGTTTCCAATAATCTGATTGGTCTTTTACTCTCCGCTACGCTCGTGTCTGCGTCAGTGAAAACGTATCCACAAAAATGGGTGCGATTATAAGAGCATTTTTTTATATTTCCGGGAAAAAGTTTAAAATACAATATGGAATGGAAATTTTCGTCAGATTCCAGGTAAAATCTACCAGTTAAACATCACATTTCGTAAAGTAATAGAATTAAAAAATGATTTAATTAAAAACTAGCCGTTGCCCGCCACTTCGTCTGCGTCTTTAAATTGATATATCTTTTTGTATGTATGAACAACTGACTAAAATAAAACAAACCGTAAACTTTAAGCGTAGCTTACCACAATACATTAGTAAAACCTGCACTAAAATCGGTTAAACCATTTCTGAGATTAGCGCGCTCAAACGCACAGACAAGCAGACAAAAAATATCTATATATATTAAATCATGGTTTGGTTCTGCGTTGATAAAAGCCCCCAATAATAGTTTTTCTCATATATCTTCCATATACAGACAGCGATCAGTTACATTTTTATTATATGTATAGATTTAGAGTTCTAAAAATACAAATAAAATATCTAAAGCTAGGCCATATATCTGTCATCCGTCATAAACACATTAAAAAGATTCCGAACATATTACGCGTAAGTTAACTATAAAATATTGACACTATTACTATGAAAGGATTCGACTGGTCCGTAAATAGCTCACCACATAATTAACCGTATGTGACACGTTTCCAATTAGTTATTTTCGTTCATTGAATTACACGGTACATTTGACACGTAATACATGCGTGCTATGCATTCAAAATAGAGAAGGCACTTAAGCAACCCCCAATGCGATGCGAGCGAGCGACACCCATGCGCAACAATTCATCTTTAATATTATCTATCTATCTATCTATCTATCCATCTATCTATCTATCTATCCATCTATCTATCTATCTATCAGCCGAAAGATGTCCACTGCTGGACATAGGCCTCCCCCAATAATGTCCACACGTCACGGTCCTCCGCCACTCACATCCACCGGCTTCCTGCTACGCGTGTGATATCATCGGTTCAACTTGTGGGAGGCCGTCCTACACTACATCTTCGTGGTCGCCATTCTAGAACCTTTCTGCCCCAACGGCCATTGATTCTGCGAGCTACGTGCTCTACCCACTGCCACTTCAACATTGAAATTCTTTATCTATACATTTAATAATAAAACCAAAAACTTTTTAACAACCGTTTTCAAAAAACGAAGAAGCAACAAAGAATCTTGAAATGTACCTTTTCTAACTAAATAACTAACGAATGAGAAGTCAGTTCCGAAAAAACATTTGCATTCAGCAAATAAATATAAGTTGCATATTATTACGCTATGACCATTAGGTGTAGAGTTGCAGGGCAAATCTAAAGTTGTGTGAGCGTATCCGCGGGCAAAAGCTAGTTATCTTTTACGCCGAGAACTAATCAGCTAACAATAAACCGGGCACTTACAGTTCACTCGTCCTCTATTTGGGCCGAGTTACGTATTCCGTCCGCGTACGTCCATTTGTTCCGCGTATAGGCCGGACGTTAAGCGGAACACCTGGCCCTATGGATGGCAACGGGAACATTAGTTCGCCCAACTTGGCAACGACTCGGCGTTTTATTGAATTCCCTCATTGATCCGTTAAAGAAAATCGTATGTAATAAATACGAGGATTTAAGTTAGTCTTTGTGGGTTAGATTTGATTTGTTTTTTTTGGCACCTTTATTTTACTAATTGAAAGTTAATACGACATTTAAAACTTTAATTCGATGTTTGTCATCAAATTAAAGTTTTAAATGTCGTATTTTAAGTCTCGACTTGGTATTATGTACCTGTTGGTTAAGTCCTGTCAACACAAATGTCATATAAGTCCTTATTTTTAGGATACCGTACCTCATAGCACAAGTAAAGTACCAACTTCCAAAATCATTGATTTCGTGTGTTATTAGGTGGCAAGCAGCATTATTCAGAAATCAGGTTTATATTATGATATTTCTTCCTTATAGTTATATCAGAATCCTCAAGACGCTAGTCCTACCTGCAACTGTTCTGGAATTCAAAATCATTTATTACTAAAAATATATGATGTCCTACCCCAATTATTAATATATTTACATAGTGGCACCATAATTTTACTTTCCTCAACAATAATAATATGGGTTTCCGAGCATATTCTCCCCAGCTCACTATCCCCATAACCATACTCACTATTCCAATTTCCATGGGATCAGCCCGCTATGGGGGTCAGATGCGTGAGTCAATCTCGGCGGGAGATTGATACATCGAGATCCGAACGACACTTGGATACGATTCTTTGTCTTTTGCGTTTTGATGGCAAATCGATTGTGTTGTGCGATTATGGTTATAATGATTCAGAATCAGAATATTTTTATTCATGTAAACCATTGAATACAGTACTTATCGTCAAAAGTTACAAAATGCTAAGCTTTTACTTTACCACCCGTTCGGAATGCCGTTCCTATGGAGAAGAACGGACAGGAAACTCCATGGTTGCTCTTTTTAAAAAGATCTTTTACATCTTTGAGCAGTACATTGTTATAGGTATGTGAGAACAATGTAAGAACGGCTAGGCAGACTTTAGGAGCAGGTTAAAAAAAGTTCTGATACAACTTGTTCTTGGTTTTACGTGTCAAATTATGCTGACTGCAGTGCGAATAAATCTTATCCACAATTCATTAGACAGATGATCCATACAGTTTTTGTTAAATAGGTGTTACTATAGGGTTTATAAGCACATTGTACAACAGGTCTTAATATAATTATATTCTTAAAGCAAGTTTGTTCACCTAGATTTTTTTATTAGAAATAAATGTATGAAAAGTGGCCACGTATTCTGAGACTTATCTCAACCATTTCAACTAGGTACTTACATAGGTGATACATGAAATATTGTTAAGTGATAAAGTATACAAGCATACAGACTCGGTTCCTTTATTTCTTATAAACAGTCACTAACACACAGTCTTAACCCTTAATAGCCTAGAGTTTCAATTTTGATACCAATCTTTTAAACCGAATGTTCACATTACTATTAGTTTTTTTGTATAGGTTGGCTGTACGTATTTTACTGTTGTATAATATTCTTTCCAACGAAATTAAAAAAAATCAAATGTCATTATTATTAAACACAGTAACATTAAACACAGTAATATTAAAAATAAATCACTTTCGTAAATCAGGCTACTAAGGGTTAATAGGTAGGTAAGATAGAGTGAGCCTATTGCCACAAACGTTAATGCTAGGCGATCGCTCATATTAATTGCATCTACCGATACCTTATCCAAACTGATCACAGAAAAGACTTTCCAACGGCATTAATGCTCTCTTAAATTTTATGACATTCAAACTGCCTACTTCTCGACGACACCCGCGCAAATTGAGACACGAAGCCTCTTCCGAAATCCGCTGCCATCACTATCTAGATCGTTTAGCGGCGCCTCGTACATCGTTTTCGGGATTAAGCCACCAGCTCGCGTGGCTCCGACGAAATTAACATTCATGAGTGCCAGCCAATAGCAACGAGCTACTCTGACGGAGGGACACCTCGACGAGACTTGTTTTATGAGATAATTCCCGGATTCTTAGACGAATAGGTCCTATTGGTTAGTTGTGCTAACTGTGACAGTGATTCTTGGTTGAAGGCAATTTCAAAAACGATATTTATGTTATATTATTTTCGATAGACTAGTGATGACTAGACACTTACTGATATTTAGTTTATCGCTATGGGAACAGCGCGCATAATAAGTTATTGGGTAAATATAGGTATCGAAATAGCTGATCCGGGTTATGTTTGTCTTTGTTGGAATTCGACTTGAAGAAAATGTAAAAATCGAGCACAAAAATATACAATCGAACAAACTTTACAACACTAGCAAATGTCTTTTGTACAAAAAGTGAAGAAAAAAGAAAAAGACAGTTCCGTCCTTCAATACATCCTATGGTAGCCCTACCAGCGTCACGTCTGCGTACACGGCTTCGTTAATATTCGCCCCGGGCGAGGCGCCTCGTCGAGTTATTCGACTGTCCCAAGCACTTTTTTTAACGAATTTTGCCAACTTCAAATGGGAAATGAATGTTGATTTGTTGCGAGTTTGCGACTTAGAAATTCGGGAGACTTGAAAATATTCTTGATACGTAATCCAAAATACACTCGAGGACCAGTTCATGACGATTTCATTTCTATTGCTTGAGAAAAAAATCATGCAAATGGTGATGTACCTACTTACGACATTGTCATAGGCATAGTGGAAGACGCGTGCCTTATTTCTGTACATAAAATTTACAGATTTCATGATCAATTCACAAATAGAATTTTGCATTACCTACTTAAATGGATTACAATTTATTACTACCAGCTATATCATGTCTTAATTATAGAGTTATTTATCATATCTATAGGCACCCTTGTCTGTATGTACTTATAGGATACTGATAACGAATGAATACTTGTTTTGATGTACATAAAACAAAATTGGACTGAACAAACCAGAATACTTTACTCCAGAGCTATAAAACAAAATCGATGCTTCGTCCGAGGTTATCGGCTGTCATGCACAGCTGCAGAGGAGGATTCCTTTTTAATATAAATGGGAGTTTTAAATAGAAACAGACTGCTTTATGCGAATCTTACAATGTTCCCAATATGAGGGCGACGAAATGTTCGTACACAGATATCTGTCTAAGGAGGAATAGGTCAAAGATCTATAAGGGCTGGAAGTAGCTACAATAAAGGCCTCCCGAGGCGGTAAGGTCGGTTGAACGCAGTTATATGCCAATTACAATAACACAACTTCCCAAAGATGCCAATGATACTGACAAGACTGACAACGTTTTAAATCGGTTGAAGATTCTGATTGTTTATCAGAGCGTTCTGGTTTGCATTAATAAAAAAAAAATACTGAGAAATGCTGCATATAGAACAAAAACTAGTCAAGTTACAAAAGGCTAACATGCTCATTGCCTACAGCACACTTAAGAAAACGCCAATTTTCCTACAAAAGAGTTGAAGACACACACAACCCAAGAATTAACACCACGGTAAGTTAAACACGATTAAAACGTAAGCACATCCATTACCTCAACATCTTCTGGAGTATAGATGACGAGGAAGGAGGGTGGCTGGTAATTTACATAATGTAATCAGCCGGGAGCGCGATCCGATGATTTGAACGGCCCCGGCCGCGTCTTCGCGAGCGAATCATGGAATTTTAATTTATTTAAAAAGTCCACCTTCTGGGAACCAAGCTTGTCCTTTGAGGGGCGTTGATTGATGCCAAACGCCTGTTATTGGAAAATGGAGGAGGGAAAAATCGTTTAAGGTCAATAGGGTATTGGGTGAAGAGTGAAAAATCTGATGTTGGAAATTTATTGATGACTGCGTAGAGATTTGGAAGATTGATAAGTTGAAAAATAGATTTTAATGTAATTATCTTTGAGCAGCTATGGGTAGTCAAGAGCAGTCTTGTTTCAATTGAACTATCATATCAGACAGACCCTGAACGTGGGTTCTCTGCGACTCCGACACCATTTCAGGGACGGCATTTTCATTTCATCATGTCACATCCATTATTTTATTTATAATGTGTATTTATTGAATGTGTTATTGCTATTAATTACTTGACATTGGCAAACTACCCGCTAAGTTGTGGGTGAGGCCATATTAATATCCATTTTATTTCATCGCATCTCATTTCGTAAAGAAAGAAGAAGACACCATTTCATCGCATAGGTGCAATATTTATTGAAAAATGCAGGCTTAGGTTATTTACGAAAAATATACTAGCAGACAAAAATTATAGGTACATTTACGTACTATATTTAACAACTTTTTATTAGTTTTTCTACTGGTGGTAGGCTTCGGCCGTGGCTAGTCACCACCCACTGAACAAAGCCATGTCGCCAAGCGGCCTAGCCGTGTTCCGGCATGATGTTCGGTGTTGCCATTCATGGATGGCGGGTCGGATCAGTTGCGCTGCATGTGCCTAGTGAATGTAGCGTCTCGATCTACTGCCGCCTTCCTACCTAGGCAAGTATGCTCCATCGTAGATCTCATCGTCACTTACCATCAGGTGAGATCGAGATCAAATACTTGCCTATAATGTAATAAAAAAAAAAAAAAAAAAAAGTCAAATCGAAAAAAAAAATTGTCTTTCAGCTATCATAAGTGCTATTATTCGTTGCTGCGATTGTAATTAGGTACCTACAGACTACATGTATCATGATAAACGTGGCAACTTTACGGTATTGTAATGAAGAAAATTGTTTCTATAATATTTTTTATTCACTTACAATAAAAACTTTTGACTCGAGATACCTATGTAACAAACACACCGTTAAGCTGAAAATTCTACTGAAACGACACCGGTTCCGATCCAGATAACCGCGAGAACAGAATTCTACGAATCCGCTTTGTATTCATGGGGTGAAGGAAAGTCATCCCAGGTGCGTGCCGCATCCCCCCTCACCCTTCCCCACCGCCCGAGGCTGACTTCTTCTACGCCTTTTGAAAAATTTCGAGCATTTTTAAATTACAGCCTGCCTTTAGAATGTGGCCACCAGGTAAGCGGTACGTACATGTGACTTTAAAAAACAAGTAAAAAATCATTTAGTTATCAGTTTATTGAAATACTTATTGAGTCTTCTTCGTCATTGCACCGTCTAAGCTAGACCGAACATACATTATTAATATAGCTATACGTTGCCGCCGTAAGCGTGAATCACATCACAGACGATGTGAGATTATTGAAACTATTAAATACTAGCTGTTGCCCGCGACTTCGTCCGCGTGGTATTTAACAAAGACAACCGTTGACAACAGCCTGCTCGCCCATTCTGAGCCCGCGGGAAGCATTGCAGGTGTTGCTATCAAACTTAATCAGGCGCTGCGCTGCAACATTGGTTTTAATTCATTTCGTGAGATCCTATTTTTTTGTTCTAAAATAAAAGTAGCCTAAGTTACTCCTTGTTACATCAGCTATCTGCCAGTGAAAGTCCCGTCAAAATCGGTCCAGCCATTACAGAGATTAGCCGGAACAAACAGACAGACAGACAGACAGACAGACAGACAGACAGACAGACGGACAGATAGACAAAATTTTTAAAAAATGTTGTTTCGGTATAGGTAACGTGTATACATCCAAATGCACTTAGTAAAAAGCGGTTTTTTTAATATTACAAACAGACACTCACACTAGACACTTATATGTATAGATAAAGACATTTTCATAGTTAGAAATCTTATAGTTACTTGTGTAAGTTTTAAACGCATTGAAATACCGATTGAATATTTTAATAGAGACGTTGCTGTGAAGCAAATGAAATGATTCGATTTTTATTTGGTGCTGTCGAAACTAGTACTAAAGCCGCGCCGCGTCAGCGTTCTGTGTAAAGTCTAAACTCGCGTATTTCAAAGCCCTATAACAACTTGCTCATTTTATCTTCTTTCTTTTCTTGTACAGTAGATACTATATCATATTCTTTTTATCTATGTAGTCAGTACTCTTTGGCTTAACGTCTACATCTTGCGTCCCTTTCGTTATTAATCTGCGAACGAGCGGCGACAATAAGGCCAGTTCCACTCGAAACGTCACGACATTTCGTTTGATAGGGTTTTTAATAAAGCTTTTTTGAACAAGCACATTGTTATATTTGTCTATTATTTAAGGTCTATATTTTCCCTATTTTTATACGTTTTCCTCCGATAAACAACCTGTTTATAAGAAGTACACTTACACATACAATAAGACTCACACGTTCCTATTTTATTCTCATTGTAATGTGATCAATGCGCTATTACTTGAAGCAACTTTACCAACATATTATGTTAATTATTGACGTAGTTTAGTTTACCTAAAGATCTTCCCAACATTTCCAAGCAACTATATACCACAAGCTTCTAGTGACTTCATCGGTCCACCTTAAAAGTGACCATCCCTCACTTCGCCTTCCATTTCTGCCTCAAATACTATCAAGATAGAATTCAAATTGGCTGCGTGCGCTTGTCATCGAACAATACATCAACTATGCAATACGTTAATTAAACGACCCATAATATCATCATTTGGCTGTAAAATTACCCTCCAGTGTATTTGTTATTATTGTAATTTTGTCGAAGTTAATACTGCATAATTATACGAACAAACAAACATTAAATCAATGTTCACTACATATTTTGAATAGCTTTGTGTTATATTAATGTTTATGACTTCTAGTTACTTTGGCTGAGTCTTTAGTATGAGTCTTGAATTGATCGAATTTACAAATGATCGAAATCGTGCGCCGATCCGATTGCTAGAGATAAGAAAAAAAAAGAAAATTTCTATGTGCCCCAAGTATATACGCGTATACGACCTATACGAAATAAATGATTCAACTTTGACTTTGAAATGTTTACGTAAATTTACTAGAAAATTACACATTATGCGAATGCGCGGCTGTATGGGTTAATATAATTGTTAGATATCTCAATCGGTATTTGATGCTGTTTAAACTTATACTAAGCCCTCTGCTAGGCTAAGCGAGGTGGCCACGAACACTCGCTGCGTGAGGCGAATGACAGTTGACAGCGCTCGGGCCAAGTAGCCAAGCGTTTTAATTCGAAACTAACTGGAAATACCCGAAACTACCAAAAATATCCGAAATCACGCTAATACACTGTCATCTTTAATTTCCCTCGCTGTCAGTCAGGACATACGTCTAGTAGGTAAGTCAGTGATATTGGGCTATGAATACTGCACAAAATATGTATACAAATAAATAAAATTGGAGTGTCTGTTTGTAATATTAAAATAACCGCTTTTTACTAAGCGCATTTTTATGTATACACGGTACATACTTATAACAAAACATTTTTTTTTACAATTTTTGTCCGACTATCTGTTTGTTTCGGCTAATCACTGAAATGGCTGGACCGATTTTGACGGGACTTTCACTGGCCGATAGCTGATGTAACAAGGTGTAACTTAGGCTAGTTTTATTTTAGAAAAACTTTCGTGTTAAATACCACGCGGACGAAGTCGCGAGTAACGGCTAGTTAAAACAACAAAACATTATCATAACTCCTGTCTAATTATCTTCTCCGCTAACATTACTAAGTTGCTAACAAACTTGTAACTTAGACTTAATATACAGCGTGTGTCGTAAGTAATGGAATAAAATAGTATCTCCAGTAATATTAATTACTGTATAGCACGACATTAACGTTGCGTGGGGAAGTTTCTCCTGAGGGGGTGGGGGGGGGGGGGAATGGCATGTGCAGAGGAGGAACAGAAGTATAACTTTTGAAATATTATTTCTAAGTAATCTATTGATTTCTTATGTGTACGCGAATAATACACATTGAAATAAATGTGACCATGGTTGCTGTAAAGCCGAAACGACGGGAACGTAAAAAAAAGTATAATAAACGCGAATAAAATTGTTTTATTTCTAAGTAATCTGCAATGTGTGTATTACTTAGCATTAGATAATGCGTTTGAAATGTGTAACGTGATTTAACTGCAACTATCTATTAAGTTAACTTAACCGACGACCTCATACCTGTCCGTCCAGGGGCCTAAGTACTATAATACAATTTTCTTTCAGTGTGCTAAAAATGACGTAGTAATATACTTTTGCTGCTCCCGGCGGTGTTACCCGTGATAAAAAGTATGAAAAATTAAAACATCTATCCCACGGGAACCATACATTTTACCGGGATAAAAAGTAAAGCCTATGTGCTATTCCAGACTATAATCTATCTCTGTGCCAAATTTCATCCAGATCCGTTCAGCCGTTCGGGCGTGAAAGAGTAAAGCAAGTAACAACTAAATATGAGGGTACCCCCGTCAAACTATGACACTAGGACGTCAACCACCTCAGTCCTCCCGTGACCATGGTTGCTGTAAAGCAGCCGAAACGTCGGGAACGTAAAATCAAAAATAAACCGCGATAAAATTCTTAAAATTCGTTTTATTTCAATCCATCCATCTATCAATCCATCCAAACTTTCACATTTATAATATTAGTTTAGATTAATAAACATACTTAGTAATTTACATGTGTTATTAATATGGCAATACCACTGATTGTATGCCACAATACATTTTCATTAAGTTACATTGTTGATTTTCGGTACAATTGTAGTCGATTGCGTTGTGATTTAATGAACATTCTATAAAATAGGAAAACCTGGGTTCCTGATCTTACTTTACCATCAAATTTATGACAAATTTAAATGAGTTTAAGGTTCGAATTCAAATGTATGTCTATAAAGCGACCTAGCCAACATGATAATTTTTAGGTCATTATAACAAACTTTTTCGAGTTAAACTTCTGTACGTATCTGAGAAATATGTAGAAAGTAGGTCGACCAGGCCCTGGTAAAAGGACGGGGAGATTAACTTTGTTTAGCGAAACGTACGAGTCGGGTTAGCGCCGACTGCTAACTGGATATAATCGGCACTTAGCCGTAACTACGCGATTTGAGTGTGGATGAATGATGGAAACGTTTGCTGCGCAAGAGAGCTGTAATGCAACTAGATAAGAATTATTATCGAGTACACATTTAATATCGTCAGATAAAACGGTACTATTTAAAAAAACAATCGCCAGTATCTTCGGGGTTACAGGATGGGATTTATTTTGTATTAGTGATAATTAAAACTGCCGTGCTGCTGATTAGTGTTCCAGGATCTCTATGATTCTATATTAACTTTTTAATATTATAAATAAAAACGAATTATCTATGGTCTAACGCTGCTTATGCATAGACGCTAATGAAAATCTATTATAGTAAGGATTACTATTCATTATCAGCAGCGCCATCTAGTGTTTGTTTAAATAAGTACACCGAGAACACTAGATGGAGTTAACAACTTCTCTTTCTAGCAATCTTTCCCACCATTATTGGCTATCTGATCCGTGGAGTTACAGGACTTCGTATCTGATGTGTAAAATCTAGTTAAAATTCCCTTTTTTTTTCAATTTTTATGAAATAAAATAATTATCTTACCAACTATCTGTTGTCTCAAGAATAAGGTAATGTAATATAGCATGTTGTATTTAATGTTTCCGACACGATAAATCACAGCGCGATGCGCGGGAGTGCTAATGTTGCGTGATAAATTAATGTGACGGGATGTGTGCTGGATGTGAGTTGAAATGATGCGCTAAACTCTATAAAAATAATGATTACCTATCAATCCTTTAGATATTCATTTATTAGATTTTTATATATATACTTAGATTTATTATGTATGTTAAAACGGCTACATCGCCCTCTCACATCCGAGTTTATTATTTAAATATAGTGAAGATTTTCTTTAAATCGATCAAAATAAATGTACCCCATTTTGGATATGCATTCTGATAAAAAGAGCCCATATATTATTGCAGATAAAATTAATAAAATCTCGCCATGTGTGATGCTCAGTCAAACTTACAAGCTAACAAACTTACTTCCATATGTAAGTATTTAATAGTAGGGCGTATTTATGATTACTTACAATATAGATAGTTTGTCGTTTATATCTCGTCGCCCGAGGTGGTACGAACGTAACAAGGCATGAGAGAAATGAGGCTGGGAGGCTGCCTCATAATAGGAGCGTTCACAGCTCAGATTTTAATATGAACAATGGGGGCACAACTGAGCACCTATAATGTTTACAGCCGTTTATTTTCCCGCTCTCCATTTTGGGGAATAAGCAGAGTTGTATTGAGAATGTTTGAGGTTATATGCTTGCTTTTCACTTGCATGCTCACCAATAACTGTAATGGCTCTAAATCATATCGGTAAGACTAGTGTTCTAATCTATCTATCTATCAGCCGATCGACGTCCACTGCTGGAAATAGGCCTCCCCCAACGGCTTCCACACATCACGGTCCTCCGCCACTCGCATCCACCGGCTTTGATGGATGTATGAAATATGTTGTCCTTACCTAATATGTTATGTTACTTGGCACGTCATAGTTTTTAATGACTATAAAATGGTGTAACAAATATAGTATACAATATTTTAACAGATGTATCAGTAAGTATATGGATCACGTAGATGAATAAAATAATTGTGTAAATGTTTGTAATTTTTTAAAACAAGGCGATCCAGTAGCGTTTTGCTATGCGCTCAGTACGGGGTGTCATTATTTAAATGTCATATGATTTGATTTATTTTTTTTGGGAATATTATCTTTATAACCTACTGTTGACCCTGTTAACATATTTAACACTAAAATTTTTATATCTTATATAAGCACTTTTATTATTTAAAAACTTTGTCACATTTGTATTACCCCCAAAACTTGCATTTGTTTACCTTCATTATAGATTAAGCTAACAAACCAAAAGTACATTAGAAGCTTCACCTCTCAACTACCCCATACCTCAAACGAATATTTCAGCAAACAACAAAATTTACCTGTTGTGTGCACACACAAATTAATAATTACGTGCGTTCTACTGGCAATAATGCGAATGAAAAATTTCATATACAGGATTTTAAAACTCAATATTTCGTCGATGGAATGGCATTTTATGATATGTGTGTATTCAATTTTACGGTATATTAACTGCCTGCGGCTGTCAAATGCGATATATAATTTAGCAAACTCAAAAGGAATATAAGCCCAAGGTTACATTTTTCGAAGCCTGTTGCGGGGTTTTCTTTAGTCTTACACAATGCCACTAATAATACTTAGTTCACAATTAAAGCATCAGTCAAAGTTGGAAGGATAATGTGCTGATATTCCTATATACTACTATGGACTATGGCCTAATCCCCTCGCATTGAGGGGGGCCCGTGCCCAGCAGTGGGACATTAAAAAGGGCTGGTATTATATTCCTATATCCAACTCATTTGACAGAATGTGTATGAGCTATCTTTCAAATACGTTATGAATATCTGTCTGTCTGTTTGTTCCGGCTCGGATCTCGCTACTTGAAGACCATATATATATAAGAATAGCTGTTACCCGCGACTTCGTCCGCGTGGTATTTAACAAAAAGCAGACGAAGTCGCCGGTAAAAGCTAGTCTAAAATAAAAGTAGCTTTAGTTACTCCTTGAAACAAGGAGAGAACAACAGCTATTCTTATATATATATGGTCTTCAAGTAGCGAGATCCGAAAGCTCAACTGCTATACCCCGCTATACCCCGAGCCACGGATTGGAGGCAAAAGATACTTTTATAAAATGCAAAGCCATAAAATAGAAAACTAAACTAAATCTAAAGCCTGTGCACACTATCGCGCCACAAACAGCAAAGCAATAAAGGTACCATTTGCATTTCCCATTAGCAGCGCTGTTTTGGAACACAACGGGTATTTGTTAGGCGATAAGAACGCGTAACGTGCAGTGGAATGAGACCCTATATAAGTATACGTTCTTTTTATCAAATACAAACTTATCTATGGTTAAGCCAGAAGTATGCAAATGTTTTGATGGCCTTGAGATAATTTCCAGGCCAATTGGCCACAGAATTTAGACAAACGCGAATAGATGAGTTCTTTGAAAGAACTATCCTAAATGTTGCTTAGATTTAGAATAGCTTGTCACTTCTTCATTTATTATACTCAAATGGTACATTTTACCACATAAATATCTATCAAATTATTTTAGAAGAGCAACGGTAAGTACCAAAATAGGTTATTAAACTCCCAAATTAGTAGAAGTTTACAATAACGTCACCTACAAAGCATTATTAACAAAAGTGCTTTGTAATCCCGTTGTTAATTGCAAACACTGTCTCTACCTCTAACTCTGCCTCTTTTACCGATATTAGCTCTATAAATAAGCCAACATTATTTTGTAAGGAAACCGCACGAGGCTTGGACGCAGTATATCCCGGCTAGTGTGAATGTCTCTTACTGAACTCACGCGACAGCGAAGCATTTGCATTTCCATTAGTGTGATGTCACTCGCAACACGCGATATTGTTGACAAAGGTTTGAAAGTATTGTTGAATGTTTGTTGAAATCGATGTATCAATTCATTGTTATTTTTATTTTATACTAGCTGCGCTCCGCGGTCTTACCCGCGATTATAAAGTTAAGTTTAAAAAAACACGGTTCCTGTAAGCTATCCAATAGGAACCGTGCATTTTTCCGGGATAAATTTTGCGCCACCTGAAAATTTTGGGTTGCAAAAATGTTTTTGCTACTATCAAATTTTGATCTTGCCCAGCCACTGATATCATTAATTACTTTACTTTACTGACCCCTAAACCAACATTTAGGAACGTCGTAGTGACGTCATGTGAACGTTACGTAGGTTAATACCTACTACCTACCAATCGAAAGGGTTGCAACCTCCATAGTACATATTGGAGCAGTTAACAAACATCTAAACTAGAAATTCATCAGCTACACACCACAGACAAGTCATTTGCATTCCCATTAGCGCGGGCCGTGTCGCCCGCAACACGCTTGTTGACACATGCAACGCGTGACAAATGCAACGCGACAGCGTCGTTGCGACGGATTGTCGCGCTCCAATGTTTGCTGGGCACCAACCGAGCGTTTGTTAAATACTGGTAGTGGCAGAAAATGTAGATTTCAAACGTTTGGGTTGAAAAAATACTAGTTATTGTCGGGATCTTGTACTCGTATATATGTTACGTGCTCCGATAACTCTCATAGCGCGATTCAGGATTGTATTGAGAATGGTCTATTGTTTTGAATGCGTCTGCAGCACTATCTGTGTAGCTTGTGGCGAGGTTGAAGGGGTTGCCACAACTACATTATCAAACTTATCACGTGGATGGGTACATACATTTGAATGGGTTATTTTGTTTGGGATGAAAAACGAGTTCCCCGTTTTTCATCCCAATTTCATCCCGTCTTTCTCAGAGACAACGTTTATGACAACTTCGCACGATAATGATACGGTTTTTCTAACTTAACCTACCAGCTTCGCAAGGTTGCAAGTCAAGCTTAAGAAATAAATGGAGTAACCAAATGGGTGCCAGTATACAGGACGTCCGATCGCATTGCTATATAGTACTTTAAATATTGGAACTCGGAAATTATACTTGATTTAATGTCATAAAAGAAATGGAACTGCATTTAAAAAAATTAAAAGTTGTGCCTAGCTGACCGGAGATTCGAAATTTTAATATTAAAATCATGGCAATAAGTATTATTATTTAGAAATAACTGATCCTAAAATGATCGAATCTTTTAAAAGGTGTCATAAATACCGTTTGTTTGAAATATTGTTCCATTTTTTACAGTTAAATTACTGTCCCACCTCGTGGTACTGCGATGGGACGTCCAGCATAAACCACTCCACACCGCATTATTTACATTGCGGTTTATGTGTGACTATATAACGACAGACGCGTGCGGTTGAAACCGACTGTGAAAACTGTATTTCGCGTCGCAGTGATTAAAAAGGCAAGGGACGCGCAATGACGCGGCAATACACGCGGGGACAGCGTTATTGGCGCGACGGGCAAATATTATTTTATTTTCAATATGGATGATGTTGTGCAACAAGTTTCATTGCAACTATATGTAGGCTGATATGACAATACATTCTCGTCAAGTTGGCAATAGTGCATGAAGTGGATCATTTTAATTCCAATACCTATCTTCGTTTCAATTTAATTCCTTTCGGGTTCTAAGGCAATTAGATTTTCCCCGTGACTTGCCGAAGTTCAAACTTCGACGTCTGTGTTGTTAATTTGCTGTGGATCCTGGCTGAACGAGGAAAGGAGACGGGCCGAGTCCATAAAAAAAATTGCAACAGTTTTGTTTTATTGGATAGGAATTTCGTTGATGATAGATTGGTACATCAATAGAAATACGCTACTGCCCATCTTTATTTATATCTATAGCTATCATGACAATAGAAATTTGCACCATCATTCCAGGTGTTTGAAACACAATGTAAGCCACGAAACTGAGTTTATTCGTTCTCTAATGATATTAATTTGTTTCGGCGTCAGCTCCCGCCGGCCGCTTTAATCTTGATTAAACAGTTTGATAATCGCAACAAATCCTGCTTGAAATTGTTTCACATTTTGTTTGTTAATCTTGAAATCTTTGTGTTTTCCTTGAAGAAGAAAAATGGACTTGCTACGTTGCAAAAGGAATTTAAACTGTGAACGTTCGCAGGTAAATCTACATACGGCGTTTTCTTTATATGCATCTCTATCCATCTATCTACGACAAAAGTCATGACTAAATATCCCGCTGTTCCCATTATCTTCTGGGTGCATGATGATGCGGTTTACTTCTTTCTTCATGAAATGAAATAAATTGACATATGGCCTCACCCAATTGGTGGGTATTTGCCAGTGTCAAGTATTCAATAGCGATATCAAATTCAATAATCGCATTGAAATAAAACTTATTCTACAGATGTTATCGCGTTTATTTTATTTTTTTACGTTCCCGACGATTCGGCTGTAAATATGAGGGTACCCCAGTTCAAACTATAATACTAGGACGTAAAATACCTCAGTCCTCCCGTGATCATGGTTGCTGTAAAGCAGCCGCAAACGTCGGGAACATAAAACAAACGCGATAAAATCTGTAAAATAAATTTTATTTCAATGTGTAGTGGTCGCGTAAATATAAGAAAGCAATATCAATAAATACAAATTATAAATAAGAAAAGAATGATGAGATGAAAAGATGAAAATTGCAAATCCGGCAGCTAGCTACGGCGGTGCCATGTGTAATGCAATGACATTCTTTTTAATTCAGAGTATGTTGCTTTCATCACCGGCTGTGGGTGTGTTGCATACATTTAGGATCAATATACATATCTGTAATGTGTCTCTTTTTTGCAACTCGACTGTCGCCTAGAGCGCCGCTCGGTACCATTAAAGTTCTTTTCGAACCACCATAAAACATGTAAATGTTACGGTTTCTGTTTAAATCAATAGTCCTGCAGATGTCCTTGCGAAAATAGCTTTTATTCACATATTTTAATACAAATGTGCTATTAAGCTATTGTTAACGAACTTGTAATGTAATCGTAACGTGATAGAGAAAAAAAGCATGCTGTCACTTTCCTACTTATTCATGAAGTGTATGGTGTGAACGAGACTGAAGACGCTTATGTTACCGCAGAGCTACGTAAAGAGATCCTGCTTTATCCACTGGTATCTTGTAGGCGAACGTCGTACTGGTCGCGTATTTTAATTTTTTAGGCTACTGCTGCCTCCGCTATCGATACGTACTCGTACTATAAGTGCCCCAAACTCAGTTTAACAAAATGGCTAACAGTATAACTATCCGATAACGTATATCAACTACCTATAGTTCAATATTTACTCTGCAAATAAATAATGCAAGTCATTAAATCTGTTATTAATACCGCGGCCGGCGCGGTGGCTCGCGAAATATTCCCGCGGTATTGAAATAATATTTTCCCCGGGAAATTGTGGGCTTATTACATTCCGCCAATTATGAGCTCGAGTTCGGGCCGGTGCCGCGTTTTCGGCACATTGAGTTCGATGTGAGCGGATAAAATTGTTTATCGATTACCTACTCTTTTGTTGGAATATTACCGCTATCGTAAACATAGATAGGCCATAGAATAAAAAGATAGACCATAGAATACTTCTATAGCCTCTCTATTTCTTTAACGACGAAGAGCTTAATTTTTCAATAGTTCATGTGTGAACAATCAAGCGGTCAACTACCTAAAGGCTATAGGAGATAATTGCAATAGCTCCACTTTTAATAGCTACTGATTTAAGTCACCCACAAAAGATGTTTTTTTTTAAGTTTATCCAGCTGCTTAAGGTTATAACCTGCGTATTTACGTTAACGCAATAGTTCGTTATAAATCGTGCTCGGGCTACTGATCGTTCTCAACATTGCCACATTAAAACAGGTGATAAATAATTCTCCCTCATGGAAATAAAAAAAAAACATTTTCCCTGCAACGGGAAACCTATGAAAGTAGCGTCAGCAATTTCCAGCGCCACCTTAGGGTTGCAACAGATGTGATTTATATCCAATACTTATTCAATGCGGTGCGTTCATGCCGCGACGCGATTCGCGACAATCCGCGGAAGTTTCCCGCGGGAGTCGCGCGGCAAGGATATTGTTATGTAGATTACTATTTCACCGTGGAGAAAAAAAAATCTTAGCAAGACTCTGTCTCTCTCTATTCTTAAGCTACCACTATTTTACGTTGCTATGCATTGGTTTGTAATCTATAGGTACTTCTATGAGTTTACTAATACTATAGAGGTAAAGTTTGTGAGTTTGTATCAAAGTCAAAGTCAAATCATTTATTTCGTATAGGCCTACGGGGGCACTTACAAATTGTCATTACACTTTTTTTTTCTTAAGTCTACAACCGGATCGGAACGCGACCTCAACTGAGAAGATCCTCAACTCAACCTGTATGTAGTGGTAATCTCCAGATTTACTGATCCGATTCCAACAATTATTTCACTATTAGTATACATTATCCCTAAGTGCTATAGGCTATGTTTCATATCTGTAAAATAATTTTATTTCAATGTGTAGTATTTGCGTATATATAAGAAATCAATATGTGTAAAGGGGTTGTTTTTTTTATAACAGAAACTTAGTCATACGATTATCTTTATTCAATCATCTTTAATTCAAACTATCTACCTATAAGCAAGTAGGTAATAAGTACTTAATTACTAACAGCACAACTTACATATTGCTGCGACAAAACAAAACGTTAACGTACAATTAAACACGTCACTGCTGAACAATGAAAACTTCCGAATATCTTCCAGTTTTGTTGTCCAAGTTTTGAGGTTGAAATATGGTAGAGAGTGGCAGTTGGGGGAGGCGGGGGACGGGGCGGAACATGTAATAAGCTCAAATGCTCTCAAATGCTATTGTTTAAGTTGCGGTTAGAGTGGCGCGTCTGCGGAGCTGTCGGCCTCGCGTTTAGTGTCGGTTAATTGCATGTGCTGATAGGAATTGAGTTGTTATGTGTTTCGAATGATTTAGTCGATGTTGCATTTTTTACTTTTGATATTGTCTTTGCTTGATAAAAAAAAAACTCTGTTGTCTATGTATGAAACCTAAAAATACTCTCTGATTTTTTTAACCTAAGAAAATGTAACGAATTTGCAAAAGTTGGAAATAAACTGTTCAAAATAATTATGCGATTTTTATAATTGAACACTATTTAATGTGAGCTTTAAGCCTACAAAGCATAAGTGCAAGGCAATTACCTATATATTTGGTTGTATTTTTTCGTGTGATAAGAATTATTAACAGCATTGCCTTACGAATTCTTTAAAGCTAACTTAGAACAATAAATAAGTCGCTGTGATATCAGCTATAGTGAATATTCCTTTGATACGATACAAAATAATTCAAATTTCAGTCGAGCAAAATCAGACTGTATAACCTTTTTCACACAATCAGTAATGTTATCCTCGACTTAAATATCTAGTAAACACGTCCCGGATACATTGAACTAGTTTATGCACTTGTTGTACAATCTACATTTTTTTTTCAATCTTTTTTTTTTTACATTATAGGCAAGTATTTGATCTCGATCTCACCTGATGGTAAGTGACGATGAGATCTACGATTGAGCATACTTGCCTAGGTAGGAAGGCGGCAGTAGATCGAGACGCTACATTCACTAGACGCATGCAGCGCAAGTGATCTGACCCGCCATCCATGAATGGCAACACTGAACATCATGCCGGAACACGGCTAGGCCGCTTGGCGACATGACAACCTCTTTATAGTTATTTATTCCAAGAAGAAAGAAAATAATATTTGATACGTAATAGTTCGGTACCGTGAAGAAGATTCGGCCCCAGTTAATCCTGGCGCAGTCCACGCCACAATCTGACAGAAGCCAGACTGGCCTTACGCACGTGCTGCTACCATTTGCCCGTAATGTGATTTATTTCGAACATGTGTTCAATTTCGAATCTGTCTACAGACACCTCTTGCAATAATACTGAGTTTGTTTTCATTGTTTCAGCTACGTATGAGTGTTTAATTGTTTTATGGAATTGTTTGCCTCGAACTGAGTGACCATCAATCTAAGTACATGAGTACTAAAATAATATTGTATTTGGTCCATTCGCATCATTGTTCAGTATATCTGATACTTACATATATATCTGTTTTTGTGCTAATTCTATTAAGTATCCGACTGAAATGACTTATGTACGTCAAGTGCAAGATTATTCGTAAGCTAACCGAATAATTTATGGTCTACCGTATTTAGACATTTTGTATGGAGAATTGAATGTTTATAAATACCGTCCGCTAGAGGCGCTTTTCAATTCTCCATACAAAATGTTTAAATACGGTAGACTATAAAGTATACAGTTAGCTCTCACTTGACGTACTGTATAGTCTACCTATAGCTAATATATTAAAAATAGACATCACTATTAATAATCGAATTTGTATCACTTTCGACTAATCGCAGTCCAATAGTAGCGCCCCCAACCCTACCGCTGCGAATTGGGGCACAACTCGCAATATGGTATTTCTCATTTCCGCGCGCCCCCGGAATTCCTCTCGTACATTTATTTTTATTCGTATTTGTATTCGTTTCCTGTAACGCAGTATATTTTTTTCGCGACGTTTCTATTCGCGGGGCTCGTCAGGAGTTGCCAGATTCTATTCTGCACCTGTTATAAACAGTGTATGCGAAATAAAATGAAAAGTAAAATAAAAATATCACATATATTTTTTATATTTCTGTTGAAGAAAAGCACTAGTAGAGTACACCTACTACAATCATATATTTTTAATGGGAGTGAGCTCAATTTTGAAACACTACGCAAATATTATTAAACCCTTATATTCGGGATATTTCGTATAATTACCGTACAGTACAGTAATAATTACGGTACGTATTAGAGCTGATTTTAAAATAATTTATAAGCAGCACAAACTGCACATTGGAATATTAACCGCGCCTTGAAACATAACAATATTTTGTTTTAAGCAATACGTTATTGATAACACTATACATGTTACTTCCAAATACCAAAACGCGTAGCCAAATAAATCAAAAATATAATTTAATATAAAATACCGATACATTATCCTTATAAAGAGCACGTGTAAATCACGCGCACGTGTCGACTCCTAAATCTGCCGTGAATAAAAAAAGGTTGCATGGAACTCGCGAGTTGTCGTAAAACACATGGAAATGCCACTTTATGGTGGCGTGAACCCCAGCCGACGGGATTACTATACGTATATTACATAAACGCCCAAAGGTTTGAAGACATATTTTCGGTACACTACTGCAGTTGTAGGGTTAAAGGCGTTGAGTTTTTGGGTCGCTCAAAGTCGGAATTTAAAGCAAGTCTGGGGAATTCCAGGTGTTTTTTTTGTTTTAATTTTGAAGGAGATCGCTTTTTTTAATGCTGATTATACACATTGATAATCAACTGAAAATCATTTAAGAGTATCATAAAAAATATTGCAATGTGTGTGCAAATGTGCAAACGACTTTACTTTATTTTGAAAATCGGTTTGAGAATATTTCGCAAACTGGTTGGTTATGAACTTATCTTTAATTAATCGTTTATATATCAGTAGTAAATATGACATATACAACGTATTCAAAAGGGACAATTTCAAATAAGCTGCATACAACATTTTCCATTACCAACTTGTACCCAAGCAAAAATCTCCAAAGACCCAACATCCATTCACTAATGATCTTCAATGTGAGATAAATCATTACATTCGTTCCCATTCAATGGACTTACCTGCCATAAGCTTTATGACCGCGCACGTCATTAAGCTTAAGCTTAATATTAAGCGAAGCTTAAGCGAAGGAATCGACGAATGTGCTAATAGCCGGTGCGCACGCCGCTCAAATCAAGCCACCCTTTGCCAAACTCCGCCATCAGACACAATACAAACATCATACGTAGACGTGTTTGGACCTCTTCAACCATAAATATCGGATTGAGTTATAAGCGCAAGGCGATATCTTAATATATATAAATTACGTGTCACGGTGTTTGGCCGCTATGGACAGCTAAACTACTAAAGCGATTTTAATAAAAATTTTCACTGTATGCAGTTTTATCCAACTTGAAAGATAGGATAGTTTATATTTCAATTTTTAAATCGCAAATATTTAACTATAAAAATATTTCCTAGAAATAATGTATATGGCAAAACAACGTTGGCGAGTCAGCTGGTTGTTTATATAATTCAAAATGAGGCCCACTATTTTTTAAATCTCTAGTCCCTGGGACTACTATTGACCTAGGAGTGGCTTTGCTAACCAGTGAGGCTATCGATACCCATTATTTGGCCCTGTGGCCTTAGCACAAACTTTTAACATAGCGTTATATTCCTGTAGACATGTATTGTCCCACTGACACCACAGTACGTCAAGTGTAAGATTATATTCATAAGCTTAACGTATACTTTATAGTCTACATATTAGACACTGTATGGAGAATTGAAAGTATTAAATACCGGCCATCTCACCGGCCATCAGCTCATGATAATAACGCATAACCTCTCAACTTGCGGCAATCACCAAAAGTTGTGTAAAAAGGTCCAGTATCCCGGACAAAAGGAGCATCTCCCTCACGCAACAATGCCGTGATCTGTCTAATGAAGAGTTCTATACACAGGGGGACCGACAGAATCCTTTATTAATACCCGAGTTATGAGCTACGCACTTTGTCTTTATGCATGGCATCATCGCGGCACAGGTTATTTGGTTATAAAACGATATATCAATTTCGTGTATAAATTGAGAGGACATCGATATTGATCCCTGAAACAAACGTTGGTTTGTCATTTTTCATATGAAATATTCAATTATTCCGGTTACGTGACCGAATGCATGACAATATTCCCTGAAACCATTAGTGATATGATAAAACAGCTCATGTTGGTAGCACGTCTATAGATATATCTCTACAAAAGAAACAGGATGTTTTTTATAAAACAACGAATACACGATGTAAAGACGAAATAAACAAAAATATAATTTTCAGGAGACAAAACTTTTCACATTTTCAAAACTTTAAACAATACCCAATGTCAGTTTTGAACACTTATAGTGCTTCTAAAGTGAAAATCAGCTTATTTCTACCGTCATGCCAAGCTGGAAAGCTCGT
Organism: Pheosia tremula; assembly: GCA_905333125.1. Lineage (NCBI taxonomy): Eukaryota > Metazoa > Arthropoda > Insecta > Lepidoptera > Notodontidae > Pheosia > Pheosia tremula. Next base: position 1,606,005 of record HG995404.1, on the reverse strand, counting down.
CTGAACGTTATTTGATAGTTCTAAAGGCCTTCCTTTATATTTATTGCCATCATTCTCCCGAACAATACCGACGGTACCAATACAAAAACCCTTTTAGCAATCTTTAAAATACTTTTGAGGCTATGGAATAAAGTTGAAAGTACTTTGACAATTTTATTTTGAGGGCGGCAAATAAAATGTATTTTCGTGTTTGGCTCGCAGCCACAGTGTTGCCAGCTAGAAAAAATGTCTGCAAATAAAGGTATAGGATCTGTTATGTTTGGAATTCGCTAACTAGTGGGTAAAAATATGCTAATAGTGTTTTAACATTGCCAATTTCTTCACCCGTTGGGCCTTATAGTCTATTTTGTTATGTCTGATGTAGGTAATAAAACCGTATTGTCGTGGAAGCGCAGCCCGCTTACTAAACTATAGCTATATAATCTATAGGTAAAACCTATAAAGCTCTAAGTGTCATTAGAGCAATCTAAAGTCACCAAATTCGTAATTCAGTGTGAAACACGACCTGACTAGCGCAGTTGGTAGTGACCCTGCTTTCTGTGCTGAGGGTCCCTGGTTCGAATCCTGGTAGGGAACCATCTTTGATGAGCACAAATGTTTGTACCTGATTTGTCATCTATATAAGTATTATAATCTGAGATCGCCCTCAGTCCATTATACGGTACGTATAATACAAGCCTTGCTTAGTGTGGGGCCATATAGATGATGTGTTCGTCTGGTGATATTATTATTATTATTAAACAACTGCTTATAATAAAGCTACACTACGACACTCCGTTACAAAAACCACTTCATTGAAAGTGATAAAGAACTATTTACACTTGGCCGTAATGATCGACGATAAATTCAAATCACGAACGTAAATAAAATCGTTTTTGCCGCCATTTAACCCCGTTATGACGTAATGAATTAAAAAAGAAACAATTGTAATGGTCTGAATGTTTTATGAGGATTAATTGTGGGTGATTCGAAACAGTGGGATCACGCGACGCGTGCCGACCGCCGTGTGTGGCGTTTCTTTATAGAATCGTTGTTATCAACCTTGGAAACAACGAAGATATGATAAGCAATAGACCTTATTTCATAATTACTAGAGTATGATAAAAAGCCTACTTTGTTTGAAATCGTTATATTGCAGTTTCGAGTTCGTATACTTTTATTTTGGTAACTTCAACATAAATGTTCGCCCTTATCAGCAAGCACATTGTACAATCCTACTCTTCTATATTCATTGTTCTAAAAAAGATAACCGATAAAAGCGAAATTGTAAAGAGCATCAACAAACATTTTCCTTAAAATCAGAAAGAAATATAATAAAGCGACATGACAAGCTAAGTCTAAGCCCATAGGCTTATTCATGCTCCGAGGGGCATTCCATCAAATGTCAAGAGTCGACCTTTCCGGAATTGTTGCCGTCGTGGCCGCCGTCCCGTGAAATCAACAGTATCCTTACAATATAAATATCCTTTGGAGACGAGGATCTCTATCCAAAACATCCCACTGGATATTTTTGTTTTGTTTGCGCATTTAACATGGCACACAGTTCGATGAACGACTATCATATAATACACAATTTGCCCAAAGATATCTCATATCAGAGTCCAAAATTATTGTTTCAAATAATTTCAAGCCCGCGGTATATGAAAATTTGGTTATTTATTGAACTGTCGATTTCAATAACAAAAGCCATTTATCTATTTGAAGTAGACATTCATAATATAGTGTATTTAATAATTTACGATCTTTACAATTTTGCTGCATTTTTATTACATTTCCAAAGTCAGCTATTTATTGTAGAGCATTTTCAGTTCTAACTACCAGGCTATCATAACGCGTGAGTATATACAAAAAAATACAACAATTTATTGATGCTAAGTGCGGACATAGTGTCTTTGATTGCCATAGTAAGTCAATCTATCGTATCCCCAAACATTATCAGTCCGAGCTACCAGGCGCCCATAACGCGTCCAGAGTTATCTAAACAATCCCGTAGAGGAATGTTAATAGTTTGTACAATAAAGTATGGGACGGCACGCGACCGCGGCATCACGCTATGAAGCCTACGGTATGCGGAGACGCCAGTTTTCCTAACATGGAATGTTTTTTCAAGTCTAAACTTTGTGAACGGTGTAGGACACAAGCATTGACTTCGACTTCCTTGTTTTGTTTGCAGACTAGCAAGCTAAGCAACTTGTAAATAATATAAAGTACATTTTCCAATGATACAAATTTCATATTTTATTTCGATTCCCGTATCAGAAAAACAAAAGAACAAGGTATCCGTTGTGGAAGAAACCAGAATCACTCGTTTTTGTTGTTGTCTTATGTTCAAGAAAATGCTTCGTAACTAAAACTAATTGAACTACAATGAAACTTGAAAATACCTTCAGTTTCCCAGTCATTTTTCCAATACATCGAGAATTTTCAATTTTAAGCCTCTCCCGAGGCGGAGGCGGGTAACGCCGTTGGCATTAAAATAAAATACGGCCGGTGTCGTCAGTCGACACGTAAGCGCCATCCATCACCCGCTCGTGTGCAAACCCCCTTAGGCGGGGGAATAGACGCGCGACAAAAGTCGTGGAATTCGAGAACACGCTTTTTGAATTTGGAATTTTCGTGTTTGCTACGTCATCGATCAATTTTAAAGTAAGATTCTAAATGCTGTGTGCTGACTTGCGAAGGCTGTATTCGATTACATATTTTAACTTACTTCCTTTCGTCTCATTACAATGACATTTTAAAGCACTTTTCTTCAGAAAAAATAATATTGTCAATTCATTCAATAAAATGGTAAGCCAAATTTTTTTAGGGGTTTCACTAAATAAATTTGGCTTACCATTTTATTTGTTTTTATGTTTATCTTATGTTGTTATTATGTTTATCTTATGTAAGTCTTACGTGCATTTTAGTACAGATTTAGAAATGTAATTAAGATTATGGCAGGTACATTTTAGAAAAAAAGTAAGTACTTAGTATTTGTATGTGTGTAAATGAAACCACAGAATACGGGAGGTATTCTGTTTTGTGTGCACGAGGCTTATTATTGGACATATTCCATAATTGAATTTCAAAAAATATTTATTCCGTCGTATAAATCAAACGCATCTGCAGTCTGCCGTCTGCCTGAGTTCCTATGCATCGGCAGCTACTACTATTGACGGGAGAGCGAATTTTTGAAAAATGTAAAAAGGTCAGTGGGGTTGTCACGTACAACGCATTTATTCCGAGTCCCGGTTCCTTCAAGTCCCGACTGTTTTTGAGCGCACCGGGTGGTTATATATGGTTTTTTGGTTATTTTTCAATTATACGGTGAGATGAAATATGAGTCGGGAGTATGGATTTTTTTGAGGATGAGCCTTTCGGGTACCTAATTGTTTTTTTTTATTTCCAATGCAACACGAATAAGGCATTAAAAGACTGAAATCTTTATCTGTCCGTCCGACGCATTGTAGCTGCAAAACTGACCAGCCGATTTAGATACTTTTTGTGATGAATTTGGTTTCAGCATAAAATAAGAAAAATGTGATTTCGTACCTTTTTCGACCCGCTGCAGACAAATATAAATGTACAAGGTGCTTCAGTTCTCAGCTATGTTTGGTAGTAATCAGTTCTAGATTATTTAATATGCATCATGGGGTCTAACTTCGCAATATGCATCTTTAAAAATGTGTCCCTTGTTACAGAACATCATCAACAAAATGCAGCGGTGGTTCCCCACACCGCGAGAGGCGGCGACGGGACGAGGACGCGACGACATCGGGCGGGTTCAGCGCCGCGCTACACCGAGCCGCACCAGCGCCCCCACCAGCTCTGCTGCGGAGACTGGGGGTCAAGGAGCCTACTGGGGTCGGGAAGGTCAGTGATCATATATTCAGGAAATAATAGGCGTATTAAAAAGTTACAGCTTAGTTTTCCTTACCGCGAGAAAATGGCTCCAGTCTCATAAGCCAAATCTATCCCCGGTAATATAAAAAAATAGCTTTCCGATCCACTACAAGGTGACGGTGAGGCGTAGACATAACAACATCAGATGTGTTAAAACAACAACCGACAAGAAAATTACCCCTGAAAATTGCCCTATAACTAAATAAAAAAAAAAGTTATTCCGACATTCCAAATTCAAAAACTTAAACTCATCCAAATAAATTCGCGATAAAACTTGGCTTGCGCTGCGCGGAGGCGATGATTTAAGAGCGCTTAAAGCAAACTCCTAATTGGTACCGTCTAATGAGACAACTGATGATCTCGCGCTAATGAGCTGCCCTTTAACGACCGGCTAAGCGCTATCGCCGCTTGCCGGTCTACAGACATTCTTTGTTTAAGGATATCGTTAAAGTGAATCGAGGGTTCACTTCTTACAGGAATAATGCCGTACAGATAAAAATAAATCAAGTCAAAGATTACTTTGCTTGATTCAAAGACTAAAAGACTCTTGCTCAAAATGGTTTGGGAATCTCTGGTTTAGAGCATGCTATAGCTCAAACTATAGCGTTCTCATAGGTCAAATCCCGTTAAATCAGTCGAGTAGGTATTGGAATATGAATCCAAATGTGACCCGCACTACGTTAGAAAACAGATTTGCGAGCAAATTTTCGAACAAGGGCCCTAGCTTTCAAGTTCCAAATACTAAAAGAAAATAACGACAACAAACATGGTACAATTCATTAAGTTAACCATTGCAATGCGATCGTGCTGTCCATAAGACCGATAGTACGTGCTGGTCCGACGGACCGCTAATGTTATAAGACAGGCCGCTAACGAGGCGCACTGCGGGGATCGGTACGAAATCTCTTGCTGTGCTCCTGTACTGAGGCATTACTGATTCGAAATACGTGGACTGTACCGTAGATTCTGTTCCGGTGTTTTAACATATATACAGGGTATAAATTAAGTTTGATAAAAATATAAAGCAGCGATAGCCAAGTTGGTAGAACGCTGTTGTTGTTCTGTTTAAAAGACGTTTTACTTACAAAAACAACATCTCGTATACAACATTTTGCGCATGAAATAACTTAACCTACCGTAATTTGCTCCACTCTATGTGTAAACTATAACTTACAACTTACTTTATATGTTCACGTTTAAAGTGTAGTGTAAAATATTAACAAGCTGTTGTGGGTAAAGCAGTGTGGCGGGTCTCGCCGGTTTATTTAGTTATTTACGCGTGCCGCCAATTACTGTGGCGGTGGCAGGGTTAATGTGATAAGTGACGCGCTAACAAGATGCGGGTGCACGGATGCATTATACAAAAATAAAAGAAAACTTATTTATAATTGTGAAGTCCTCCTAAAGTTGTTCGCCCACTGCTGAGCATCGTGATACACCCGACCAAGGTCTTCTTTGTAGGTTTGCCGTCATGCCCGCCAATCAGTGGCATAGCGAAGCGCGTAAAATTTTTGTGTACGGTTGTTCGGACACCGGTGGTGTGATTTTGAAACGTTTGAAATCGGAATCGGATTCGGAACGGTAGTTTGCGTCTACGAAGTTATTTTAATAATGGTAGAAATAGTAGAAATAAAATGATAAAAAGCTTCAAACTCATAACCACACATGAAACATTAAGTCGGACACTTGTTATTTTTGATATTCATGTTTCAAGGACTACGTGTTATTTTTTTATTTTTATACCGATTTTTGTAAACACCATCAACGTATAACGCGAAAGAAATTAGATAAAAAAAACCGTTATAATAAAAAAAATTGTAGCTGATTCAAATATGAACCCTATTATTTTTTACCTACGTGGCAATTAACAGTACCGTATGATACTGTTTGTCGTATAAAATATTCAAACAACGCTATAACCGAACCCGTTGTAACAACCGACGAACTGAACCGATATTTTAGTGTTAATGTTACTATTAAAACTCGAACCCGAATGTTTGTTTTGATAACCTAAATTACCGCCGGATTAAACGGACACAAATCTCGACTAGTTATTCAAATAACAGTTATTTTCCGTGAAAATTTAGTTATTAATAATAACTGGACTATAGCGGCCGATGCGTTAAATGGGTTAATAATTAATTGATTGATGTGTTTGTTGAATCATACGCAATTATCAGTTTCGGGACCGATCGGAACGCGAACTTTTGGCTCCGCTCCAATATGGGATGGCTACTCAAATTGATTAAGTTCCAATTTTCATACGTATAAACCATTTTAGGTGAATTAAAATGAAAACGAGACTTTTTTTGTCGTTGCTGTATCTACCTATTGGTTTAACCGAATAAAATACAACGTGTATATAGATAGATAGGTAGATAGAAACGTAGATAGATACGTAGATAGATACGTAGATGGATACGTAGATAGATACGTAGATAGAAACGTAGATAGATAGGTAGATAGCTAACGCAAAACTGTTTCACAGAACTTATTATTAAACATGTCAAAATATATATTCTTGGTATTGAAATATTTAAAAATATATACAGGGAGGAACTGTTTCTTTCTATCAGTCACCATAATCAATCACTTTATCGATATTATATTGTGTGGTCACATTCTATCACTGTTAGTCAAATTAAGACGTCTATTTGAAGGATTGTTTTCAGGAATTTCAGCAAATATAATTTGAACGCTGGGAAATCATTACTGATTAAGACATGTCTTAATATACCTGCATATCCCTATGTTTGTCGGGACATTTCATATTTTCTCAATAATTTAGGACCTAGTTTTGCCTTTTGATTTTCATATACATTAGCGCAAGTTAATACCTTGCGCTAATGTATATGAAAATCAAAAGGAATCTGAATCAAAATGTATACTTAGGAAAATTCTAAAGACATCATATTTATAATATTGAACATTGAACCGAGTAACTGAATTGTATTTGCATGAAAAATAAAAATTATATTTTTATTTTTCATGCAAATTCATGCAAAGGACTTCAAGTGCGAGAATATTCGTAAGTAAACCATACATTTCATAGTCTACGTATTCATACAATGTGTCTAAACATTGTATGAAAAATTCACATTTTTAAATACTGCGCGCTATAGGCGCTGTTTAATTATACATACACTGTCTCTATATAATGTAAACTATACAGTTAGCTTACGAATAATCTCGCAGTCGCAAGCAAATTTTATTTTGTTTACCTTGTTTTTAGAATCAGATACATAACATTATTTTGTTGATATAATTGTATCGTACCGCCCTATAAACAAGAGAAACGTACCATAGTTTGCTATCATGTGTCGAAACAATCTCGCGCGTTATTGGCTTGTAATGCTATTGTCCGGGTCCCTCGAGGACCCGTAGGACCGGTGGAGGTTCATACACGTGTCTGCTGGATAAGACACTACGTTTGTATTGTTGGCTATCAATATCGAGCAATAGCCTCATATAATAGTTAAAAAGACAGAGACACTAAATGTAGTCGCACTCCTCTGTCCTCCTGTTTGAGCTCACAAATCCCTTTTCTACCACTCTAAATAAGGAATGCAAAAATAATGGTCAATAGTTCGTTCAAAGTCAAATACAAACCATTCATTTCGTACAGGCCAACGAGGACGCTAACAAATATCCATTTTTTTTTCTTAACTCTACAATCGAATTGGAACGCGACCGTAACAGCTAATTATTTTAAAAATGACCTTGGCTCACAATAGCATTAGCTCAAGGTCAACCGGGGACCAGGGTCTTTATTGCAAAGGCTTACGGACCGTGAGTCAGTGAAGTCATACCATTTCAAAACGTATGGTATATAATAGTGACCACTTACTCAATATCACATCTAGTTTGAGACAGTTCCTATTCATGGCTACCTCCCCCCTCTATTCGTCTGTCAATTCGTACCGACCAATGAGATCGGCGGCCGCTGCCCGCGGGATTAAACTCCTTATTGATTATTGGACCCTTTTTTATTCCTCGCGGTTCAAGTAATGAGAAACGCGTGGAATTCAAATAAATTATATGCTATGTATATTTATGTTCCCAGGAACCTTATCATTAGGGTCCAACGTACTCGTATCTTCATAGTGTAAATATAATTGATGTGTGTAATCCCGATTTTGTGATATTATGGTACTCATAGATTAAGATACTTACTTAAAAAGACACGATACTTTAAATAAAGCAAGACTGTACTCCACAAATTACGACAAAACAAATTTGACACATCTAATAATATCGCTGTCTTGCTCACACATAACCACCGTGGCAAGGACGACTGACTTTACAGCAGTTTACACAATTTTGTGTGGGAACAAAAACACCACTGACTATCGTATACATTTAGTAGGATTTGATAAAAAGTGAAGGAGTAATAGTTCAAAATCCAAAGTTTTCTTCGATATTTGAGCCTTAGAAGGTCGTTTCAACAATTCCAAATTTAAAAACAAACAACTAAGTAATAAAAGGATATTTCCGCTTCGCTCTATGACTTGTCCAGCGAGCCACCTCGGAGCATCCCTTAAAGCATATATGATGTATACATCGAAGGGTCTGCGATATTGGTACGAACTACAGACCTAGTTGTTCCTTTGATGTGCACGTTGCGCGCCCAAAACATATCAATTTGGGATTTGTTGTGACCCGGAATGGGTACCGGGTATTTGTGTTAGATGAAGCTGTGGGAAAATAACTATTGAGGTATGTTTGGAACTGTATATATAAACTACTAACTCAATACTATTGTTTGTGATGACTGTTCTTAGAAGCCAGACCCTTGAATTCTGGATCCATGGTGTGTGCCTCGAATACAACGTTGCGTTAGTATCTATACTATATAATATTATAAATGTGAAAGTTTGGATGGATGGATGGATAGATGGATGGATGTTTGTTACTCTTTCACGCCCGAACGGCTGAACGCATCTGGATAAAATTTGGCACAGAGATATATTATAGTCTGGAATAGCACATAGGCTACTTTTTATCCCGGTAAAATGTATAGTTCCCGTGGGATAGATGTTTTAATTTTTCATACTTTTTATCGCGGATAACACCGCCGGGCGCAGCTAGTTTATTCATATTTCAGCTAGGTAACAACGAACATATTTTTCTTAAATAAACATCTAATATACAAACGAAAACACTGAAACGAAAGGGAGATCATGTAAAATAAAAAGGTATTAATAGCACGGAGAATCTTCGTGGTACTTTGGAAAACTCGCAAAAACCTCAAATTATTTGAATACAATGAAATTTTGGCTAAGATTAAGTGGAGTGAAAAGGTTCTAACATCATACAAAAATAATCTCACACATTGTGTCAATGTGATAGACAGTTCAGCAGTTACCGAACCAGCCGTGCCTAAACATTATTTAAAGGTAATTTATGTTAAACACGTGAGAGTATTACTGACGGTAAGCGGCTTCGGGCAATCCAAAACAATCCTGTAATGTGGTTAAACCTCAATGTGTACACTCACTAGGGTTAGTTAAACACAGTTTTTATCAAATTAGTGGAAAAAACATACGGGACCATTCAGTGAACCAGCCCGCGCTGAACAAATGTTAATAGTACTCTTCACCCAAATTGATTTGATTCGTCTGTTTGATCTTAGTATTTCTAAAGTAAGTACAAGTGCATTATCTTTATAAAATATAGATTAAATTTCGCAGACTTAGTGGTATGTCTAGACTAGATACCAAGTGTACTGTTATGAGCCACTTCTAATACAAACTCGAGGAAGAACTGTCTATCTGTGTCCTTGTCATGTCATGCTCAAATTAATATCTGTCTCTATCTAATGAATCTAGCATGCGACTAAGTGTAAAATGTTTACACCATTCACACTATCAGTATTATAACAACATCAAGCAATTCAAGATTCATATCATGGCAGTATTCTAGATAGTTATTGTAGTATTAGTATCTGATTGACAGTGTGGAAGGCATCTATGATATAATTTGTCGCGTTGGCCTGCGTGCGATTGGACGAGACGCGCGTTCAAAATACGGCCCCGTATATTTGTTTATATACGTGAACACAGTTTAACAAAGTTGCGTTTTTATCCAATTCCCCGTGCCTTTGTGCGCCTCGGTGTAGGAAAATAAGCCGCAGAATATAATTAGTGAAATGAGAATATACCCACAATGCCGCTCGTATTATGCACTATAGTGGCAGCACAGTGTTGGGTGGAATTGAAAATATGGTAAATATAAGAAATAAGAAAAATACTATAAAATATTTTAACCGATGAATCATTAAGTAATATGGACGCGTTGATATATAAAATAATTATGTAAATGATGTTTGATATTTTTTAAATATGGCGACCCAATAGCGTTTGGCTACGCACTCAGTACAGGATGTCATTTTTATTTTGTTTATTTCTTTTGGATTGTTATCTTTATAACCTAGGGTTATAAGATTTTACAAAATTATTACTTGTAATATTTTGACCGATCACGGATAAATTAATATCTTGTACATGTAGTTTCAAGAATATGTTAAAAGCAGTTGATAGCTTCAAGCGCAAACAACTCAATGCTTCGCTACTATTTGAAGTTTTATTTAGAATATGTTCTAAGTATTATTTTAGTAAAACCTACTCTAGATTTGAATTGATCATCACACCCAGTGAAGATCGTCGGATAAACATAAAGCATCGCTAATAGAGACGGTCCGAGGGTCGGCGGGAGTTGGTTTTTATCAAATTATCTCCGTGGCTGGCGCGGTGCCAGCCTGCTGCACTTATACCATATAAACCATCATGTTATGTTGCTATTTGAATATTATTCAGCCGATTGCATGCATAGTGTTGAATAAAAACAGTAGTTATTCCACATTTGCCTATTAATAACTTTAAAACTGCTATCAAAACTAAACTCTGCTGTCGAAATGGTTGCTACAGAATTTTAGATTATTTGGATGATAAAGCAGCTTGCTACCGAACGCTTATATATCTAGCGTCAATGGCGTGTCAAATTGAATGACACAAAAGGCAACACACTGAAATAACAAATACTGTAAAAAGACAAGCCCACTTAGTTTGAGAAATAATTATTAATCCCGCCTTGGGCCCGTACTAAATAAATTATTTGACTTTAAATGTGTACGGTTGCATAATTAAGTATTTGAAGACTATCTTCTAGAAGCATAATTGCTAAAAAGCGATCGTCTCACTCGCACTCATGATATGTAACTGGCACCATAACATTGTACAGAATATAAAATGCCATTTTCTGTGCGTTGCACTCAATAGACACCTCAGACACCTACACGTGACATTTGAGTGGGTTACTAGCGTCAGTGTCACTTCTAATACAGCCTGTGTTGGATAGACCAGTAGTTTTTCTCTTTATCAAACTATAATGTCTACTACTCTAGCTAAGTTATTTACTACTGAGCCGTTTCCGAGTATGTCTATAAATATAATGTGAATTGGGCTTACTTATATCCTGACTTATTTCTTTGGAAATAGTCAATATGTTCTTGTCTTTCAAAGGAGCCTAGCTCATGTCAATAATACACAAATTTAAAATCTAAAGATACGTGCTCTATAAATAAAAAGGATCATTATTGATAAGCGATCTTAATTTAAAATTAGACTTCACACAGTACTATCAAAACGAAAGCGAATATTTGAGAATACAAAGGCGACAGAGGACATAATCAAAATTTCAACGAAGCTATTATTTAGTCTGCGAGTGAGCGGACTGCCGGCTAGCCGCCGGCTAACTAATGCGAGCTATTTACACGGCTCGTTTTAACTGGAGATGGGGCAGACCTGCGTAGCGAGGTAAGCGAGAAATGCGCTTAGGAGAGCTAAGCTAACAAAGGAAAAAAAAGTTTGTTTTTATTTCTACCCTAATAATATTATCGCTTTAGGTATGATTTTGTGTTAGTATATATTTTACTCTAATGATTTAATCATTATAGCAATAATAATTTACATAAGGTACTTTATCATTTTTAGTATGATTTGTAAGAATACATTTTTCACATCAATCAAAATAATCTGTAGCTAATGCAATTTGGGCTTTATCATACACTTTCAACAGCTTCAAATAGCCAGTAAAATTCAGCACTCTTCTCAGCTAGACTTCGTTCAGCTTACAATAGAGCCTCAGCCTATAAACAAACATTGTCCCGCGACCCCGCCCGTGGTAGTTTGTCACCCTTGTTTCAACCGTGTTGTTTTACGTCTGCTTCATTTTGTTGCGCTTTTTAGCTTTCGATACTGTTGTTGTATGCTAACTTGCGCTACGAAAACGCCAAGTTGTCTACGTCGTCGGTGCTACGAGATTTATTGGCTACGATTGGTGGTTGCTACGATTTGTGAATATTTTCTTGTTCTTACATAAAATAATGCGTTTTGTTAGCTATATTACGTTTGTGTATACTAATGGGTTTGATAATAAAATGTAGTCTTATTAACTACATATATTAGGTTTCTTTTTGTACAAAACATAATTGCACAAAGTAAGGAGATACCATTATGTACTTACTATCTACTTAATGAAGTACCTAAGCACAGATTGGTAGCTGTACCTCTGGGTATATAACAGTAATAAGGCAAATACTTTTTTAATGTATTTTTTTTATAAGTGACATATAAATTAAAATTTACTCAACCACGATATCATTTCTACAGTGGATTTAAAAAACGAATTGTGTGTTAATAAAGGCGGGCCACATTGAGAGCGAGTGAGGGCGAACAGTTAATCAATTACCCGCTTGTTTCCACTTAAATTAGCGCCCGTTTCCTTCATTTTCACGTACGGCCGCTAAACAAACTGGTAGCTCTTATAAAATGAACTGTCAAATAAAACACAATTGTACAAAAAAAAACAAGTATAACTTATGTAGTAATATGCTTTAATCTAAAGAAAGCTTAATTAGATTACTAATTTAGTTATAAACAGTATTTATTGGTAAGATTGAATCATTTTTATGATCTACTTAAAAAAGCAACAAAAAATATTTCTTCAAAATGCACTTTCTTTTCTGTTTCAAAGTTTGTAACATTTTGTTTGTTAAAATTTAATTTTTACGCAATAAATCGCTGTTTTCAGTGCCCTAGCGACACATTCCATCGTTTCCGATCTCAACCCTTCGATCCAACCCTTTTGTTTGAATTTTATAGATGATTAATTCGCCTTTTATTTTTATTTGAATAGAGAAGTCACGTTCAATTGAGTTTCTTTTCGTTAATTTGTCGGAACTTTTTTTAATAGAGTTGCGACCATTTCGACCTAGTACTCGTACTATTTTTAATGACAAAAGTCATTTTGTTGCGAAGTAATGCCCATACTCTGTCAAAATCCGTCAAGTAGTTTCTCCGCTACCCGCAAACAGACATACGGATGATAATTTCAAAATTGGGACATTCGACTTCAATATCGAAGGTAAAGGACCACCCGATTTTTTTTTATTCAAAAATATGCAATGTTGCCGAAAACAAAAAAAATAAGCCTTATTTTATATATTTATAGAAGATAATATTTACCTACCTATTACGATCTCAATTATTATAAATAATTGGCCTTAAAATGTTTGCCCATTTTACACAAAATCACTTCACGCGAAACCGTTTAGTCAACAAAAGACAGCCGACTCTCATAAACCTTATTAAAATAAACCATGAGTCCAAATTAATTTATTAAACGATTCATTCATACCAAAATTGATTTCATACTTGCTCGTTAAATCGAAACCATTGTCCGAATCACCGTTTGATAAGCATATTACCGCCACAAATGTACTCGAAATTAATTAGTCCGGGGTCATGGCGACCCGCAATAGCCATTTGAAGGTTATTTTGAATACCGTCAAGTTATTATTGTGTCGACTACACGAGATGTTATATTGAATCGTATTGTTTTGTAGTTAAGAGTTAGGTTCTCACATACCTTTAACAATGTATTGCTCAAAAATGTAAAGATCTTTAAAAAAACCGAGCAACCATGGAGTTTCTTGCCCGTTCTTCTCCATATGAACGGCATTCCGAACGGGTGGTAAAGTAGTAGAATAATATTTTTGTAACTTTTGACCATTCATAAGTACTGTACATAATGGTCTACCTGAATAAAAAATATTCTGATTCTGATTCTGAAGAGTTTTATGTTGAAGTTTTAACTTGTTGACTTATATTGATTTCTTATATTTACGCGAATACTACACATAGAAATAAAACTAAATTTAACAGATTTTATAGTGCGTATAATGTTTTTACGTTCCCGACGTTTCGGCTGCTTTACAGCAACCATTGTCACGGGAGGACTATATATTTTTTTATATGAAGAGCATAGTTTTAAATTTTGTATCGGCCACAGTACAATCTTCTGAGACTAGTGCTTAGTCCAAGACAGAATTAACATTGGTATAGTACTAATTACTAAATTGCTACATTAACCTGCGCTTTTGTGAATCACAATAGATAAACCAAAATAGTGCACCTAACTTAAGCTAATATCACAATGTTTTTTTTCACATGTGTTGCCAACGTACCAATAAACCATTATTCTCAATTTTTTTTTTTTTTTATAATTCGTACTGAAATGTTACACGATAAACCATGACACCACCATTTCCAAACCCTCATGGGGTTTTGAAATGGTGGTGCACCTTTGCCCTTTGCACCATATTTATATCCCATCGGTTTTGGGCGTGGGTTCCAAGGGGTCGTTCCGTGACTCCAAACTATTAATTCAATTAGTCCAATAAATAGTTTGAAGTCACCCGTTTTTTTTTTTGTAATAACCAGGACCATTACCGTACATTACGCGGTATATAATAATGGTGAACGCGAAAATGTCGTATCTCAGCCGTGGTGAAGTGTGTGGCGACACGCTCGGAACTGTTTATGGGGCATTACTTAATACGCTACTCGCCCCATGGTTGATGATAAAGAAAAAGAAACAAGAAGTAGGATATTTCTAAATGCATTTTTTAACCTTATATTTACATTTACTCGACTACTAATATATATGCGACTACACATTGGAATAAAAAAAACTTTATCTTAAATATATATGGGTGTGAATACAAAACTAGTGTTTTTCGATATTCTTGTATATCCGCCTGTTTGTTTGAGCATTACGGAAAAACTGCTGGACTAATTTCAATGTGGTAGTAACTAATTGATAGTTGGGTTCAAAAGACATCGGGATGCATATTATCCCACTCTAAACATTGGGGGTTGAGGATCGCGGTCTTATTTATTTCAGAAATAATATAATAATAACTTTCAAAACCACAAAAGTACAATTCAAACAGCCTCACAGCCTACAATCTCTTGAGGCTGTATATTTGCTCAAGAAAATCTTAAAGATGAAAATGTACTTGCATACAACCCGTTAGCGGCGCTCTCGTTACTAACAGCGCATTAAACGAGCCGGTGGAGGCTGTGACGCAGCCACCCAGCTATTCTCCTCTGACCTGCTTTTGTGAACGATATAGAATAGGTTCTATACTGAAATAAGTACTCGTTTCGGGATGCAATTTTCATAGATTTATTTAGAATCAGAATCAGATTATTTTTTATTCATGTAGACCATTAAGTACAGTACTTACTTTACCACCCGTTCGGAATGCCGTTCCCATGGAGAAGACCGGGCAAGAAACTCCATGGTTGCTCTTTTTTTTTAAAGATCTTTTACAATTTTGAGCAGTACATTGTTACTAAGTATAAAATTACAATTTAATTGCTATTGACTTATTTATCATTCCTGTTAGGTTGTCATTAACGTCACACGGCATAAAGCTTTTAACACCCGCTAGGTCCGGCCCTGTAACAGACACACGTACCCATATATATACATGTACATATGCCTAACCAGGGATGTTTCTGACATGCAAATCTCAATATATCATTATTTTATAGATCCTTTTAAACCAACAGGTATGTAGACAGTAAAGAAGGCAAGCTTCATCATAGGACATAACCATGCTTCATTATTGATCAACTATTTGCTGTTCAGTTAAGTAGCATTCAATTGTTTGTTCTTTAGTGTGTTTTATGCACATGTTACTAAGCTGGCATTTTCCTTACTCCCAATGGGAATATACGTACGCTATGCATAGCGCTGATTTTCACGATAACGTATTCCGAAGTCTATATTTCAAACAAAGTATGACGGAACAGGGCCAAAAATAAGCATCAGTGGCGATTACCACGAATATAGCTCAGAAAATACATAAGACACGATTTTTGGCAAAAAAGGAAAAAAAGACACAGATAAAAATAATATCGACAGTAGTGCGCTGTCACCTTGACAGTATGAATTGAGTTTTGTTACAACAGAGTAACCATTTAGTTTGGCCGGCTCTTGTTAGTGGTCCTGGCGTAGTAAAAAAATAAGTTCTATAAAAGATTTACAAACGCACTGAACGTATGCCAACCCACACTCGGCCAGCGTGTTGGACTATGGCCTAATCCCCCTCGCATTGAGGGGAGGCCCGTGCCCATCAGTGGGACATTGAAAGGGCTGGTATTAAATATTAAATACTGAACGTATGCGTCACAAATCTTAGTCTGAACCCGACGGAAGTCACGTCCACAGACTATAAAAGTTGAGACAGCTACAGAAGTTCTCAATGATATGCACGATATAATCTGTGCATAACATCCCGCACATAACTGTGCGCTACCAACCGAAATGAGACTTTAAAACCGGCGACTTTCAGACCATTTTTCTACTGTTTATAAATGTTGAGGCATGAGGATCTCACGAGGACTTTACTATGAGAGAACAATGCTCACGAAACTGTGGCCCCGTACCGAGTTGTATCGAAATCTATCTTAGCTTTTCATACACTTTTTCGCAAGACTTCTGAGCCCGCTGTTCTAGTGGCCCCACCCGCGACCCGACGACACAGACATAGCTCGGAGGCTGTATCGATTGCCCGCCCGCACGTAATTGCCTGCCTTTTCTTCTTATCGACAGCAGCGCTCTACATTTATCCGAGTGCGGCCATTTTAAAACGGGAATGACGCTTTGCGTTTGTTTATGGCCTGCTTTATATTCTTTTTCGGGGCGAGGGAGACAGTGTTTGTGCGAACAGAGCGAGACGTGACCGGCTCAATTCATATTTTTACACAAGTAAAATGGAAAAGAATATTTTTTATTAATATAAACTATTAAGTACAGTACTTATGAATCGTCAAAATAGTTACAAAATACTAAACTACAACTCTACCACCCGTTCGGAATGCCGTTCCTATGCAGAAGAACCGGCGAGAAACTCCATGGTTACTCGTTTAAAAATATCCGTTACATTTTTGAGCAGTACATTATTACAAGATAATAGCTACATGGTTCCCACATTAACAAATTACTTTTGTAAACGAAAATAAGAAGAGGACAAAACAAAATATAAAAATAGTATGCTCGAACAAGGTCATTTATATTCCTAAGGAGCTGGACCAGCATCAAATAACTATGTAGTTTAATACTTAAAGAATAGAATAGTACATTTTAAATGATACATTTATTGGTACCATATAAACTAGAGTAGCCGTTTGCACCACGTGCCAAGAAAACTGCACAGCAAAGAAATAAACAGTGTGCCCATTCGGGCGGGCACATTATTAGTTCCACAGAAGAGTGGGCCGCGACCGCAGTGCCCTCTGGGGAGCGAAATGCTGGGGTTTATTAAAGTGCAGAACAATAAATTTGAATAAAGGATAGTTATGCGGTTGCAGTGTCCGCCAGTGTAATTTAATAGGTGACAATGGACTTAATATAGTTTTAATGCTTTAATATTTCACAGTTTGAGTAAAATACCTCCAAATTTATAAAGATTTTGCGTATTTACAATGGCATCATAGAGCGCTTTTCGTCTGAGAAATGTTTTGTAACGCTAATGTAATTTAACTTAAACTAAAATTTGAGGTGCATGGGTAGTATGTTACATCTTTCGTCTGTGTAAACTCATTCTTTTATAGGATTATAAACCAAACTAAGCTTGTAGTGATAACTATTTTTATGGCACCACAAAATACCTCGTCAGGCCAGTAGTGTCGTAAACAAAACAAAAACTTATCTACTAATGTGTTAAGTTGGTGTATATCTTGGCGATAACTCTCCCTGCCCGGCTCCCGTTGGTCAAGCCGTCGTTAATATTATGGACAAGAGTAAACGGCCGGCCCTTCGTATACCATTGTTTTGCTTTAATTTAGCGAGTACTGGTGGTAAGAAAACTTGTCATACCGACTTACTTAAATAATCAAAATGGGAATAAATTTAGTATTCGCACAGATAACCTTTTAGGAAATCTCACGTGCTAAGTTTTTTTCATGATAAGCAAAGACAATATCCTAAAACTGGCAAAATTGTACATCGATCTTCCGAAGACGAACCAATAGAGAGCTATCGTTCTTTTTTGGCATCGCTACAGCATAAATATGTATTACAATTACAATTTTGACTACAATTACGAAAATGAGAAAGTGTGTTTTTAGTAGTAAGTAAACTATTATCTGGAATAAAATATATGCTACCTTCTATCCTTGTAATATAAAATCATATTAAAATCTTTATACTCACATAAACAGTTAGTATTCTTTCATTTGAACAAGGACAGGCTGAGAACTAGCATGATAGTTTGGCATATCCGAAAGAAAATCCTCCAAACGAAAGAAAAACTAAATAATATTAAGGAATTTCTTTCGCGACTGTACCCGCGTCAACATACCCGTCCTCGCTCGTTAGGGTTGCGAAGTGTCGCGTCAACGCGGCCGGCAAATTGTCGCGAGCTACAACACATCAGCGCGCGTAACTGCACAACTTTCTGACGAGCTGTACATCTTGCGGAGAGCGGCATCGTAGTTGGGAACACCGAGGGCAAGAGAGCTCATGGACCGATCAAGGAAAGGACTCATCATCAACCAAATCAACTCGGTGGTCAGAAGCGCCATGAACTGAAACCGATGGAGATTAATTGTCCGATCAAGTGTGGACTATCCAACGACGATCAGGAGCGTCAGACATGAGGGACCGACCATAGAGAGAGAGAGTACATCTTGCACATCAATTTTTTCAATCCAGCTTGCCTCTCTAACACGGCAAAGATCGTACGTTTTAGAAGAAAATTCTTATATAATGAATGAAAACCAAATATGTACCTATTTTTATTGAATCATCATTACTGTAAGACAGTGAGTGTTTTAAAGCGTCATCAGCCGAACCAAAAGAGCTTACATCTATTCTGTTCACAGATAAGGATGGTACGCACCATCCTTAACCATACAATCTGTTGTCAGTTAGTGCGAGATTCTCAATCTTCCACAGCCCACTTTCTACACAGTAATTAATTGAATAATGCCCTTTTAACACTAACAATTCGAAAAACAAAACTACATTAACATAACAGAACAAACACTCGAGTCACTTGGCCAAACGACAAAACAAACACTGAACTAATAATTAACTTTGAACGAGTGGCAATACGGGAGTTGTTTAATTTGCGGCGCCTGAAGAAGTGTCCCCGCTTAGGCACGTAACGCCTCTCCAAACTTGCAGCGTAACGCCGAGGGCATGGAAATTTGGAAATAGATTTTCTGCCCGCATCTGAAACTTTTTTGAAACTTATGTCTATTCCAACCAGGCGGCTGGTATGCCTAGCGGGGCGGCCGCTATGACCCGACCATTATTCTCGGGATCTTATATATGTTACGTGCTCCGAAAACTCTTATAGCGCGATTCAGGATTGTGTTGATAATTGTCTATTGTTCTGAATGCGTTTGCAGCACTATCTGTGTAGCTTGTGGCGAGGTTGAAGAGGTCGCTACAGTACAAACGTACATACATATAGGTACTCACACTTGTTTCCCATGGGGGTAGTTAAAGATCACTGGTTGCCACATGCTACTATCCTGGCATACTATTCGCAAAATTTTGGAGCCCTTAGGGCAAGAGATCTACTTGCATTTATTAATCGTTTTTTTATTAAGAAAGGTAGCTAACTATGCTCATTTTGAAGTCATAAATGAACTTTTCTTACCTGTACAATTTTAAAAGATTGTATATAACATTATTGTTACGCCTGTACACGCTAACTTCTACCCGTAGGCATAAAGATTTATGTCCAACAGTGGACTTAGGGTAGGACCTACCTCATTTAATCTCAGTAACTGTTTATAAATAGGAAGAGAAAGCTGTTTATAGAAATGGATTGTACTACAAAGTAATATAATTATTTTGTCAAACGCATTTTTTATATAATGATCCCGACGATTGTTCGCATACCAGACTGTGATTCTCTAACTTTTTTCCAAACGCCCCTTGAAAGTCATCGACGTGTAATGAACCACTTTACCTTTCCCACTTTGAAATGTTTGCACTTTTCCAAATTTAAATTTAGTTTTTAACACGACTGGATATTTTGATGGCGACTATTGTTTTTACTTTTTTTGTTTTTAATCGATTGTAGAGATTTGGAATTGCGCTTTTTAATTGCAATTATTTGTTTAGTTATAAATGTATACTTAATTAAGAAAGAACAGTAACATTAAAGTGGCTATTGTTTTATATTGAAAGGTATACTTTACAGGTAGTAACTACAATTGTACCACCCTCAAAATATGATTAAACTAATATTAAGCGTGTCAAACTAGCCCGCAAGGCCACAGTGTAGCAACGCAACAGTAATCCAATTTGCAGTAAGTTTTGTAAAGTTAGCCAACTTGCTAGACTTAGTGATTTAAATTTACAACTTTGTCCATCCTGCGCGCCCACTTGCAGTTTTAACGATCACCCGAGCAAACTTTAAATCAGATTTTGCTTTTAAGACGCAGGTATAGTAGCAGGTGTAGTAGTAGTAGCAGGTATAGGTGTGGTAGGTATAGTGTGGTAGTAGGTAGTGTGGAGCTGGGTGTTGCGCCTCTATTAGACTTCACCACGGAGTTTCATTACTCTTGGACTTTCAAAGGGATTTTTTTGTTAAATGAAAAAATGTGTTTGAATCAATGAGACTTTGCAAATATAATATTTAATTCAAGTTTTCTACATATTTCTGATTTATCATATGCTTTGTTGTGTAGTGGATCATGAAATAGAATAAATAAAAAATAAACTTATTACAGAATATATGGCCATCTGGCCACGAAGATCCAACAAATGGGATTAAAAATTAAATAACCGTTAAGCACAACCACTTACTGTAAGCGTCTTAAAACTCAAAATAATCCCGCCTTTAACATCACCGCAAAACGCCTCAGGAAAGTAAAAACGTGTAAATGCAGACCTATTACATTAAAAAGCGTAAAGTAAAAATCACAAATTTATTGCCCGTAAACTGCAGGAATCCGACGAATGAAGTGCGGCGCAGGGACATCTCAATGATGACGGCCGTCTCAGTATAATTTAGTGAAGTAGCGCTTTTTATTTTAGCTCAGTTTATGACGCCGTTTGCGGCCGAACCTCCCTTTATATTTACTACCCTTAGTGCTATCAATTCAGCGACACGGTTAAATCGGCGATGTTCACTGTGATTCACTACTATTACTTTGGAGACATTTAAAGTGAGCATTCTTTAGTGGGAGTTAATTAAGCTTGCACGGTTTTGGAAATTTTGTTAAGGTGTTAACATTTTTTGAGAGAAAATGTTTTAATTTGTCTATGAATATTAATGTGCTACACTTTATCCTCGTAGGTTAAAAAGTTATGTCGGTATATTATTTACAAGCTTTTAAAACAGCATCTCATTTATTCAAAAGCAACTCTGAATATATAAAAACAAAATATGAATTTCCGAAACGCTACTATATAAAATAAACCGAACCATTTATCTTTAAAAAATATTACCTTAGCGTATAATAAGTACACACCAATTTCCAATATACATTTGCGAACATAAAACCACGGTGTTTATAGAACATTGTGCAGGTTCCCCCCAGTACCAATGTTTGGTTTAAATCTGGTGCACCCCTCTTTTGATAATTCTCACCTGAGACGCCCCGGGGCGCTCCCTCCGCCAATTTATGTGCCCTCAGATACCATCTTTGTCGTAAGAATTCAGCGCACAGTTTAGAGCACAGACATAGATTTAATAGAAAAGGGAAACTTGGGTATTTAAAACTTTGCCAGGACCTAAAAAAATTAAAGCTTCAATTTCCTTATACAGTTTATTAAAATTAGAAAATTGAATATTATTTTTCGAAATGGAGTACCTATCTCACGATATTAAATAACTTGGATACGTTTATGTAATTACTGTGGATAGTGTTTACAAACGGCCATTCTCTGAACATCAGAATTATTCATCATAGAAACCATATCACAATTAACCTCGTTTCCTACCATCTATGCTATGCTAGCACTTCCAGTAGTATTCTTCGTCCAAGATCGAAAGAATAAGGGTTCCAAAGTGTCGCTTACAATATTACGATGTTAACCACCAAGGACGATTTACATAATTCATTTCGGAGCCCGTGATCAAGGGTCGATGGGAACGTATGCCCCGCGTTTAGTTTACGCCAAACGTTAATTGCCCTTCGAAGCTTTTGGGGCTATTATTATACTTATAGGGATTAAATCAGTTTCTGTTAAGTATGATGCGAGGATACGATGGAAATTGTTTTGAGGTAAGTACCATCTTAACTACCATTTACTTAAAGAGAATTGTAATCAAATGGAAAATACTCGTTGAGTAGCTTTAAATGCCTACAGGATTTTTTCCACTAGAATTTCAGTTATATCAGGTAACATAAATCTAAACTAACAATCAAACATTTTTTTATAATTCTGTGTTATGTTTTGAACCCATCCCCCAGTTAACTTGAATGTACTTGATTAAACTAAATTACATAACTTTTAATACTTAAGAAACACATAACGTCTCTCCCAACACGTCTCCGTTAACGAAGCCCGAACCCACGCCCCTTGACATTGCGACATATCTCAACCACAATAAATAACGCCTAACTATCTCGTCACAGAACTCACTTAGCGAAAACCATGTATTATTCATGCATCATCCTTAATCTCCAGTCGCTGGCTCCCGTGTCTGTCAGGATGGATAAAAACATATGATGCGGTTGAAACATTTGTTTGGGCCTACTGGGAAATGTAGCTGTATGCAGTGACTTTCTATTGTAGGTAAAATATCTACGACAGCATACAGTGAATCATGATAACCTGTATATGTGTTATAATCTATACTAATATTATAAATGTGAAAGTTTGGATCGATGGATGGATGGATTATAGTCTGGAATAGCACATAGGCTATTCCTTTTTATCCTGGTAAAATGTATGGTTCCCGTGGATAGATGTTTTAATATTTCATACTTTTTATCGCGGGTAACACCGCCGGGCGCGGCTAGTAATGTATAAATTCTTGCTGCATCTTTGACTTCAAGTCTCAGACGATGAAATGATATGGATTATTATATATAGAAACACAAAAACTAAAGCGATTTGTGTAGTATATGTGAATAGCGTACACGCGATTTCGCGTGTACTACAAAACTGAGCTTGGTTTTAGTGCTTCAATATGTTGGCATTAGTCCATCTATATTATACTTCATCTAAGTAGATATAAAATGTGTTTTATTGTAAAGAACGATTGTTTAGATTGCATCATTTAGATATTTACAACTTCTGTTTTCAAATTTGGTTTACCCAGGTGTACGCAATTCATATCTTTCCTGACATAAAGTCAGGTTTTATGATTCATCTCGCGGCTACTTCCCGCATATATACGTGAACAAACACCATCGCTGCAGCTACTTTGATAAATCGAAAAGTATGCGGTCTCACGATAAATCTACGAATCCTTGGGAATAGCATCATTTTAACAACCA
The DNA here is from genome assembly GCA_905333125.1 of Pheosia tremula. Classification (NCBI taxonomy): domain Eukaryota; kingdom Metazoa; phylum Arthropoda; class Insecta; order Lepidoptera; family Notodontidae; genus Pheosia; species Pheosia tremula. The sequence continues at coordinate 1,582,297 of HG995404.1, read as the reverse complement.
ATTCTTTGTACGGTTGACCATCCAGAATATCCTGGAACACTGATAAAAGTGGGCGTTGTTGCACCCATTAAAATTGTTGCAATTAAGTGCCTTGAATATTTTTCATAGCCCACTGTACAACATATAAAACTTTGACATACGCTGTCATATTTAAGATGTTTTTATGCATAATAAAACCACAGAATACTACAATTATATTATTCTTAATAGCATTACCGTGCGTCCCAAATCTAGTCGAATTTTCCGAAATCTTGTGGCCAATCATGGCCACATTGCGTCGTTAAGGCATGGATGCTGAATTTGATCGAGGTCCTCGCTTGCTTACGTCATAGCGTCGTGTTTACGGCGAGGCGACACTTTCTGATTGATTAAGCGCCTCGTAAACCGGCCCGATTTCGTGATTTATCTGCCGCGTGATCTGCGACGCTCACAAGTCACGACATTATGGGCACTCGTTTTGAAAGATTCGACGTTTCATTGTGTATATGTGCGAGTAATTTAGTCAATGTTTTATGATAAATAAAGTGGGTGATTGCAAATAAGGTTGTAGCGACCTCTTTAACCTCACCACAAGATACATAGATGGCGCTGCTGAACATATGACAATTCTCCATACGAACCTGTAACACGCTATAAGAGTTTTCGGATATCGTAACGTAAATACATGATTCCTTCAATAACCATAAGGGCATAGCAGCCGCCCCACCATGCATACCACCCTCCTAGCTGGAAGATCTTCGCTTTTCCGCTAAGAGGTCATCCACAAATTCTGTTAAACTTACTCAGTTTCTTAATATTAATTACAGTTTAACTAAGTCTTTGCATTTTGATGTTAATAGGTAATATTTTGAATTGAATCATATTACTTATGTCATCAAATAATTTAACAAATAGTTATTTTAAAAACCAATATGCATCACCTTAAATTTTATATAAAATTATGGTCACCCCAAAATCTTATTAAACACCCAAAATTTTATCACCTTGCATTTTAAACCATATTTTTATCAAATCACCCCGCAGCTTCGTCGCCGCAGCCGGGGAGTTTATTACGCCAAATTTCTCAGCTTATCACGCGAAGGCGCGGAGACGCTCAACGGTTCATTATCCAAGTTTAATTTTATGCATGGACGCGCGCGCAGCGTCACGATCGCTGCATTCGGCGCCACCTCGCGTCGCGGCGCGCGCTCGCGGGGCTATTCCAAATTTAAATATAGCGAAAAATATACAAATGATAATATATTTTGTCAATCGAGTTGATTATTTGCAATTTATTATCTTTATAAAATGTTAAATAACACAGAATATAGATAATATTCATTCCGAATCATTACCGTAATTTAAATCATAATTATCATGGGAATCAGAATCAGAATATTTTTCAAATGTCAAATGTTACAAAAATAGTATGCTACAACTTTACCACTCGTTCGGAATGCCGTTCCTATGGAGAAGAACGGGCAAGAAACTCCATGGTTGCTCTTTTTTTTTAAAGATCTTTACATTTTTGAGCAATACATTGTTATAGGTATGTTATAGGTATGGGGGGTACTTATATCTAAAATAATGACGAAACATTTCACTTGACACTGGCAAAACTGCTACTATTTGGTAGCCGACTGCCTACATAAAAAAGAAAAAAATCATATTAAATATACCTACTTAAAAAAAACGAAGTAGAACTGTTACTGAAAATAGGAACGATATTAAAATTATTTATTTAGTTACAGATATATATCAGCTATTAGTTTTCATCTGATTGCACATTGCAATCACAGAAAAGTATCCAAACTCACCCGGGGCGGCGACGCAAATATACGAAACGAGACAAACTCTATCACCCTTATCTCGCCCGATCGTGAACATCGCAATATGGTTCAAGATATCAAGTTATATTGCCGACCTATGTATAACTTAGTTGTACATAAATTACCTGTAATGGGGGAAATTTACTGCCGTTAGCTACCTACCATGTGACCCGCTTTTCCTCATATAAATATTATTGTCACTAACATGGGAGGCCAAGGAAAATGGCAATATTTGAGGCATTTTTGTAAATGATATTTAATTTCACGCGGGAAAGAAGAGAGCATCGTTTTAAAATATCTACTGAATATGATTTATTTACAACTTTCTATTACAGTCTGATTCATAAAGGGTATATACTAAGTTTTGAAACTGCGCTTTTTGAGCGCAATTGTAACCATTATCTATACTAATCTATACTAATATTATAAATGTGAAAGTTTGGATGGATGGATAGATGGATGGATGTTTGTTACTCTTTCACGCCCGAACGGCTGAACGGATCTGGATGAAATTTGGCACAGAGATAGATTATAGTCTAGAATAGCACATAGGCTACTTTTTATCCCGGTAAAATGTATGGTTCCAGTGGGATAGATGTTTAAATTTTTCATACTTTTTATCGCGGGTAACACCGCTGGGCGCAGCTAGTGTAAAATAAAAATTTCCAATAAAATGATCCATGATTTCCAGTATATGAGGATTTTATTTTTTAAATTGGCATATCACTTTTCAAATCTGTTTGCAAACGCGCTAAGGAAACCTAGGTTAAAATCCCCGATTCACAACCTTAGGACAAGTCCCGAATCGACCGATTGGTTATGTACAAAGTGAGTAGTCGAATCGAACTATTCAGTTGTGTGGTCGTATCATAATGGCTCTGAAAAATCGTCGTTGAAACGAGAAAATTTCTAATCGAATAGAATCAGATACTTATCGTTATGATCTGAGTCAACCTGTAGGTTTAGCCCTTTCTGAATCATTCCATATACGTTTAGGTATTTAGAGAACCCATGGTCTGATTCCGAAAAATGCAATATGAAAACGAGAAAAGGCCTCGGAGTAAAAATATACCACCTATTTTATACTCACCTCGGAATTATTTGCATGAATTATCCCGACAAGATAATTTAAATCCTTATCGCGTCGGCAAATGAGTTTCCTGTGCCACCATCTGAGAAAAAGAAAAACAAATGATGGTTGACGAGAACCATTTCGCTTGTTGACAACAAGATTTGTTTTTTTCCGAGAAACTCAAGGGCTGTTTGTCATTTGGGCCGCAGAGTATTACATCTACATATTATTATTATAAGAGATTTATTTGTTTGGAACATTTGGTGCGTACATCGGGAATATATTTATATGGGTCGATAGACAAACGCGTCTTCAAAACGCAATTGAAGCGGTTTTCGATAAACTACCTACTAATCAAATCGGGAGTTTTTTTGTAATAAAAACTTGTTGTTGCTGCGTTTGGTCTTAGATTTTTTTGTTAGTCCGAGATCCCAAGCTACGAATTATATTGACTCCCCGATTGGCACAATTGGTAGAGACCCTGCTTTTTGTACCTAGGCTCCTGAGTTCGAGTCTTACGTTGGGTACGAATATTGAGTCATGGATGTTTATATTTTTAATAATAATATATAATTGAATACTGGGTTCGCCTACAGTCTATAATCTGCAATCGGTGCTTCGTTCGGGACCGTACAGTAGTCGTGTTCGTCTGACGATATTTATTTATTTAAATTACGTTGTAACTTCACATTTTGCAGCAGTTAAGGGCCGTGCACACAGACATCGGGTGTCGCTGGGCGTGCATTTGCGCGATATCGTCGGCGGACGGACACGTGTCACTCAGGCTTTACGGATTTGCACGTCAACCGGCGCGCGGGTTGCGATCGATGCCACGAGATCACAATAAACAATTAAATTAAACATACCCACTAATATTATAAATGTGAAAGTTTAGATGGATGGATGGATCTGGATGAAATTTGGCACAGAGATAGATTATAGTCTGGAATAGCACATAGGCTACTTTTATCCCGGTAAAATGTATGGTTCCCGTGGGATAGATTAATATGGTAGCATCCCTACTTTTTAAGAGGTAACACCGCGGGGCGCAGCTAGTATAGATATACAATTGAGTCGAGTCGGCACAGTAAATATAATTGGAAAAAGAAATAGTGGTATTGTTTTAGCGTCTTTGTGTATTTGAACGCGCATTACGGGAAACTCCTAAATGGATTTTGATATAACTTGGCAATGTGGTAGTAGAACTTTTTGTCCCAGAAAATCGATTAACAGACCTGCTATCCCGCCTCGATTATTACCGAACTAGAATTACTTCGCAGCCAAAGATACAGCTCTCCGGATCATCATAATTGGATATACCAAATTGTTTGAACTAACGGAATACATTCAAACTCATTTACCCAGCGCCACCTTTATGAAAAGGTGTGTTAATCAGTTTTGCATATTGCCAGTAATAATTAACGAATTTCGAATTACGTATTCGGAATAACGATTTGAATTCGTAATTGGAACTACAATCGGATACGACAGGAATAAGTAATCAAAGACTCAATAACAGGATTAATATTTAATAACAACTAGCTGTTCCGGCGAACTTTGTACCGCCTACGTATGTGAAAATGAATTATCTTTATTATGTATTTTTAATGAATTTTTCGTATGTGCTAATAGTTTTGCTATTCGGGGCGGAGAATTTTTTTGAGTTATTAATGGTGTAACTAACACGACTTTGTTTTATATAGGTTAGTACAACCTTCTTTCTTACATATATTCCAATTTGCGAAAATTCGTCCTTTGCAAATCAATACTAATTACGTCTGAGTTAAAACAAATATACGTGACCATCTGTATTATTTTGACAATTTTTTATAGAATAAAGCACTTGCAATATGTCATAGTATCTTCGCACTTTTGTAAATGCGCTTTGATATTTATATACACATACAAGTTTGTTATTTATTCGCCGTTGTCAGATTTTTTATACTATTTTAGTTATACCTTATTAGGTATATTTACATTAGATGTTATGATTCTTAATATATCTTCGTCGTATCGTATGTACTGAGTTTTAATTTGTGCCTGTGTCGCTCGTTATAAAGCCTCGTGCACACTGCACGACAGGCGCGCGGTATCAGCGCGAGCCGCGCGGTCCGTCAGTCAAACGGCTTAGTGGGGCTTATCCCGTCTACTGCAGCCCGAATCAAACGCTCCATTGAATCCAAATCCTTGCTCTAATTGAAATTTAAAAGCGTTTTTGACAGTTCCCTGTATCGCCATTTGCAAATAATAAAAGGTCGGATTTGCGATCGTGTTTAAAAGCTCATAATATTTTGCACATATTTTGTATTTGACGGCCTGATTAGCGCAGTTGGTAGTGACCCTGCTTTCTGGACCGAGGTTCCCGGGTTCGAATCCTAGTAGGGACAAACTTTGTGTGATGAACACGATGGTTTATACCCAAGTCATGGTATTTAATATCTATATAATATAATATATACTGGGTTCGCCCCTAGTCCATTGTACGGTACCCACAATACATGCTTAATGTGGGACAATTAATTTATTAATTTATTCAAAGTCTTTTGAAAGACATAATTCTGCCAAACTTAAGTGCGTATTTGGAGCTTTAAGATTATCTTCATATATTATAAAGCATTTTTAGATATAAAAAGAATCCAAGTAGTGATTGCACAACGCCAGAATTGAGCTCGGAGCTCATGTAAAATTGAATTTGGTTTTTCAAACTAAAACTTAATCATACCAGCCCTATTCCACGTATACAGTAAATTGTGTTATGCAATCCATAGCTAATTCATTTAGCAGTTAACCCACGTATAATTATATACGCATTATGGTTTACAGTTACACTGCAACTCCACTGTGATCTGAATAATATGGGCAGTTAACATTTAATATGATATGTGAGATAGTGTGGGATGAGCAGTGGTCAATGACACGTTATCACATGACACCATCACCACTCACACCACCACAGCCTAATCGTGATCAACCATAGTTATACACAGTTCTTTATAGCCTTCTTGTTATTACTATTTAGTAGTCGGATTGGCTTCAAGTATGCCCTGATTGGATTATATAGACGAGCTAGGGTTGGGTATTTTATAGCATCGTATTTTAAAGTGCGATAGACCAATTGGTTGAGGTGTTCAACGAAAGTCGAAAAGAAAGTGAGTAGCACTCAAAATGTTTAACCCAACATCAGATGGGACGGTAGTTTCGTATCAAAAAACTGAATTGATAAGTAGATAGTACTATGCCTGGATTCCTCCAATTCAGTCCAGTAAGTTCCCCGTGTCACTCGCCTATACTTACAGACTTAAATTTAAAAAAAATATTTTGTCTCTTTCTCTATAAATCCTTGCCATTATTTTTACCACAAAACATTCAATGTCACACGACCGCGTCACATTCCTAGTATAACTGCGTATAAAAATACCTAGATATGCAGTACCATATACTGTTATGTGAGTGGTAACATATCCAAAGTGTCTAAGGCTGTGTCCCCAGTCGGCAAACTGTCAGCGGCTGACTGAGTGAGCCGCAAATTTGTGGCGAACTGAAATTCGGGTTAGCTACAAACTCAGATCAATTTGCGTGCGTCGCAAGCAAACTGTTATGTTGTTAGCCGCTTATTGAGGTCGACCGACCGACTGAATTTTCACTGTCAACTGTCCACATGACAGTTTGCGGAAAACGGACTCACTACGCCCGTCGATCAAGCATATCGCCGCCGCCGACTGGAACCGGCTGCGAGTCGGCCGCTCACACAGCAAACTGCGTAGAGTGAGCGCAAACTAGCAAACTGTGAACACTCCATTTCACATATATGGAAGGGCGTACTAAACCGATACGCCGCTAACTCAGTAGGCCGCTAACAGTTTGCCGACTGGGGACACAGCCTAAATACCCGTCGAGAGGATTATCCGAGGCGCCGCGCCGCAAATCAGCACAGCCTTGCGGTGACATAGCCTCGCAGGTGTAATTAATTCTTAACTAATTACACGCACTTGATACGCGGAGCCGAACTACACACTTGTCTTACTGCGCCAGTACAAGCAGGCACTTAAATGTCTCGTGAGGTGAACTATGTAATCTAAATACTAACGGTATAGAAGGTATCTCAGTAGATGCGAATATATTTGTAGTAGACAATGAAACGAAGATGTATATTACAGGCTTAGACAAATAAATAATAGGCATGGAGTGCGGCAAACACCATATTGAAGCTCAAAAAACTAGCCGACTTGTGTTTTACACGCGAATTACGATCTTATGTCTTCGCGAATTCGCGTGTACCACACAAATCGGCTTGGTTTTTTGTGCTTCAATATGTTGTTGGTGGCACTCAGTCTGTATTATTACTCTGCCTGAGATTGGAGATCAATCCCCGAATGCGCCAAAATAGCAGCCCTCGAAATTGCAGTCTAACGACTTATGGAAACTTGTATACGAAAAAATGATTCGTATGTTGAATTGTTAAGAGTCTTATCCAATGAAACACCATTCGGATTACGTCATTCAAAATAAACTTTTATTTATTATAGTCGCGTACTTTAAAGTGGTTGTAAATAATTTCATTATACCTTCGACCAAATAAGCACTAATCCTATAATTATTTGAATAAATGGTGAGGACGGCTGGCTCTTTCCTCGCTGAAAAAAATTGTTTGATAACAGCGAGGAAATGCAGCCAGCATTCTTGCCACCATTCCACGCGGACAAGATCTTTTAGATACATAGTTTGATGTCATACTATTTTTATTATCCTATTTAATATATAATAATATATAAATAAAGCGATAATAAAACTAAAGCTAATCATCAACTACACGCACGGCGAACTCGCATAGTTACTGACTTTACTATCGCGTCACCCAACTACTTGGCTCACGGCGCAAGTGATAAAATGCAAGCGGCGCGGTGACGCTCGTAAAACTAATGGCGAAGTTATTTGATTAAAGTTGGAAGCAGATATTAAAATGAAGTTATGGGTATAAGGTCGTACAAAGTGATCGCGGTTATTGCTTGATCAAATTTGAACTTTCCTGCTCGTTTTATAGATTTAGTTTCTCTTTGGAATCTTCGCAAAAAGAAGCATAAAATTTTCTATATTAAGAAGGGTTTACGGTCAAGTCAGGTGTTGTAATTCGACAGCCTATTTAAATTGAGATCAGGCATTCGGGTTATCTGTCTTTTTTTGATAGTCTATAGCATTGTGCCACCCTTGGCCGATATATTCCATAACATAAATTCTTTCAGTGACTTAATTTCATAAACTAAATGATCTGAACATACTTATACGGATCCAGAGAAGCATAGCACCCATCTTTACTTTCCCGGATTTAGTGCAAAGCCGTTGTCTACCCTCGGTTCGTTAGACAGAGATTCCGTTCACGGGGCTCACATCAGAGCCACGCGGTTAGTTTGCGAAAAAGTTACGCGTTTCCAAATGGATTTGATCCAATGTGTTGGAAAAAGTTATATTGTTATTCAAAGTACTTAAAACACTTCGCTTATTTTATGCTTTAATACCTAAGTGTTATATTATAGCTTTACAATATTGATTCGATCTTGTTGTGTTCTGGTTCACAATAGCTTTTATTAATTACTAGGACTCGAACATTATCGTTATATGTTCTATTGGCGTAGTTTTGCATGTAAAGGGACTCATAGGACACACCTAAGGAACACCAATCTATTAGGACCCATTGTACCTAACCAAATTATATTTGCAGCGACCTACTGTTTGACACAAAAAATCTAATTTGGATCCTGCCAGTTATTAAAATAAAGTTTTAGGTATTGATACAACATCATATTCTATATCAACTGATTCTGAACTGAGTATCAAATCTCCTTGTCTCCAGGTGAAGGTGATGCTGCGAGTGGGCGCATCTGGCGAGGGTCCCTTCACGAGCGGCACGCAGAACTTCTCGATGGACAAGCGAAAGAAGCAAGTGAGCTTGTGCGAAGCTGCCCCGGCCGCTGCTGCCGCGCCTGAAGACCGAAAGGTTGGAGTTGCAGCGCCGAAGATGTTCGCGTTTGACGCTATATTCTCACAGGATGATGCACAGGTAAACATTTACCTCTAAAATTATAGACGTTCTATAATTTTAAAACTCGTATATGACGTTTGATAAGGTAATACATGCCCATAAATTCGGGGGTTAAAATACTTGTATATGTATACCTATCTATGTTCTACATTTGGGCAAAGGCATTCCTTCAAACGTTTGGCAAAAAGCTTTATTTTTACTTTCAAAATGTTGAGAAAATTATAAACTAAATAGGTGCTCTTTGGAGTTGAAGTTACAATGCCAAAAGTAAATTTATCCCAAACTGGTTAGTTACATTAGCAATGTGTACTTTTGTTAAAAGTTAGAAAGTAAAAATGATATAACCCATTACTGCAATTAAATCTCGGTCTGACCTTCCAACAAATCCTCTGGAGAATACGCCATATTAAAATGGACTCGAAACAGTTTGAAATAAAAAAAGAACAATACTCCACTTTTTATCTCTGAAAATCACGCTTCAAAATCCCCGGGAATCGTTTGGGAGCACAGCAACCGCAATCAGTCCGGTCACAGAACAAAATGATGGCCTTCATTAGAAAGCTTTTAAACGCTACAATGTCCCATTGCACCGCGAAGGCTTTGAAATTAGCAAAACAAAAGAAGTAATTACCATAATAAGCCCGCGGCTAAATAACCGCAGAGGCCAAGCCGAACGGAAAAATATTAATAACTTAAATAAAAAATATAATTTGCTGATATACTTATTTTTTTATTTAGCATATGCATGAGCATAAACAAACATAAGATAATCTGTGTTCGTCAATCAATCGGGAGAATAAACTCACGAAACTACTGAGTATTATGAGCGGACAAGGTCTTTTTGATACATAGTTTGTTTTCATATTATCATTTTAAGTTTTTTTTTTATTTTTCTTTTGTAAATATTTAGTGAGATTTTAAAAAGTAGTATTAAATGACGTTCAGAACAAAAATGCTTTGTAATGCCATTGTAAACTTGTATAAGTTTAGGGAGTTAAGTTGTACGATTACGAGAGTACGATTAAAAAATATTTCGTGAAATAAATAAAATTAATTTACATAAATTAATAAAAATCAATATAATACACACAATAGATAAAATAAATAATGAAGATGTGAAAATACCAAGCCTCTGAGTCTCAAGTCTTTGTTCAAAAACTAAAACAAAATGAAACTACTCCCAAGTTTTTTCTAATGAGAAAGATAATTACCAAACTTTTACCAAGTAAGTACTTGGTAAAAATTATTTCGATGTTATTACGGGAACCACTATCAGAGGTTATGCAATATTCCTAGGAGACGTCGTAGTCGTTCTACTAACGTCTCATGTTGCATACTGCCGTCCCGGAGCCGAGTCCCTGGGTAAAAATAAAGGAAAACTTAAGTATCTTCTATTACATAAAACTTTCCTCTTCAAATGTACAGTGAAATACAAAAGCGAGAAGCGTAAAATAAACAATTTCGGATTTTTTGTTCCGAGATTTGAATACTGTACAAATATATATAACCAAAGAGTTTACAACAGATACCTATTATAACGATATAAACTTCAAGTTCTTTAACCCCCAAATTTGTAGATTTTTCTATCAATTTACATTGGCGTTACGGATCATTGAAGTAAGTTTAGTTTCTATTGGCACGAGACGTAATGCCTTTAATTTAACAACATTATTTTATACTGTCACTAGACACACCAATCGAACAGCAACCGCAAAGTAACTGTCACTATTGACAGATATTGTATGGGATATCTGTCAAAAGTGACAGTTACTGTTGTGTACTGCTGTGTGCTGTTCGATTATGAATCAATTGTGTTAGCACACTTGGGGCCCACTCTATACAAGTTGCATCCAGATCGCGCACTCCCAACTCTTACACCACTAAGGTTCTATTACAACGGGCGGCTGTCGCACATTTCCATGCCCCTGAATTTCATGCACCAAAAATGTCTTCGCCGAACCGAGCCGGAGTTTTCGTGTTTGAATTGTTGAACGGCGCTCAGAACGCGCGGCGCAGTGCAAGAGTAACGCCGAATCGCGGCACCCTTTGCGAGAATTCTCGCATTTTTCGAGTAAAAATTGTTTGTAGTTTTAACGAGATTTTACAGGTTACGAGAGCGTGTTATGACTGTTGAAGTGTTGTGCACTTTTCAAATGTTAGAAGTACGAGGCGTCAGCTATATTAAATACTAGCTGCGCCGGGCGGCGTTACCTGCGTTTACATCTTACCGGAATAAAAAGTAGCCTATGTGCTATTCCAGACTATAATCTATCTCTGTGCTATATTTCATTCAGATCCGTTCTGTCGTTCTGGCGTGATTGAGTAACAAACATCCATTCAGCCAAACTTTCACATTTATAATATTAGTGAGATAATGGTAGTGGAAAGGTAGATTCTATAGGTGTAATTTATGGGTATTCGCAAAACCTGAAAAATGTTTTATGGCGATATAGTATTTGTCTTCCATCCCCTTTACACAACAAATTTCCTAGATAACAGTGACAGCAGTCTTTGTCGAGGGATGCGCCGAATATCTGGCCTATTTTTATACATTCGGCCGAATATTGGGTTAATATGCCGAATATTAACCAAACTTTAGTTCTAATAAGTTTGTTAAATTATGTAATTAATCAATATGAAAGATCCAAATAATTAACATTCAACTTAATCCTGTACAAAGTATTTATCAAATTAACTAAAACAACATATATAATAACAATTTAACGAACGCTTAGAAAGCCGTCATAATTGTTTCCTATAATAAAACCATATCCTCTAGCTACCCCACTAAATAAATTATCAAAACCAAATGTAACTCACGTACAAACGACAGAGCAATCCGAACATCCCATGCCGCTGGCTCCAGCGGTGCATCCAGCAATCCCATTAATATATTGTAATCCCCTTATCTGGTGCGAGTGGGTGCATTAGACAACACCGCTTACTACATAATAGTACCTAATTACATTTGGATATAACTAAGCTGAATTATTCTGTCAGTGTGTGCGAAATTATGCTGTGTTAAGGCAATGATGCCTTATATTTTAACGACTTATGCAATATAATAATATTTCCAGCCCTTTTTAATGTCCCACTGCTGGGCACGGGCCTCCTCTCAATGCGAGGGGAATTAGGCCATAGTCCACCACGCTAGCCCAGGGCGGGTTCGCGGACTTCACGCATCTTTCGAGGGGTTCTATCGGACATGCAAGTTTCTTCACGATGTTTTCCTTCACCGTTTAGCAAGTCATAACCGTGGTTGAAAATAAGATCCGCACATCAAATGAAATCCCAGTGGTGCGAGCCGGGGTTTGAACCTGCGATCCTCGTTACCGGGACAAGCGTTCTATCAACTTGGCTATCACTGCTTATGCAATACAAGGTGTAACAAAAATAGTGTATTTTTTAACGGACTAACGGTTAGACCCATCTGAATAATTTAGATCAGTGGCTCAAGCTTTACCTAGCGTTACGGTAACTAGCCATGCATCCTGCTCACACTACAGGTTTCATAAATAAGAATTGAAGGGACAGTATGCTTTCTGAATGGCGCTACGATTCAGGGAATATTGATGCAAATAATCTGCGCAGTATCTCATCGGTCGGACGCCGGTCGGTGGACAGACGCCGGTGGCGGCTTACATCGGCTTACTGACTGACGTCATAGCGAGCCAGAATACTTGTAATAATTTCGTGTAATCTACCTTAATGAATTGCAGATGCTACCTTAATTCTATTTATTGCCAATGTAATAAGTTAAAAAAAATGTATAAAGAGAAACAACAGATTCGACTCAAACTATTAACTAATTAATAATTTACAACTATCTCACATACTAAAATATAACAACCCAACCCTTATCAATTATACAACTAATCAAAATAACAACAGGCTGAATAATTCAAATATTTATTAAAATACCCTAAAGTTAATAATACATTTTATTAATAAACTGGTCCGCTCTCAATTACGGATCTAAGCATTCTCAATTAGCGAGCGGCTCGGGGTCATTAACATTTTCATTCAAAACAATTTCAGTATTTCCGTGTCGAATGTACACACGCCCTAGCTGGGGTCGCCATCAGTTGAACTACTGAGTGGATATGTCCCAAGTTTAATTGTGGATTTCGATAGTCACTTTTTTAAATATCGTCTATACTAATATTATAAACGTGAAAGTTTGGATGAATGTTTGGTAGTCTTTCACGCCAAAACGGCTGAACGGATCTGGATGAAATTTGGCACAAAGATAGATTATAGTCTGGAATAGCTCATAGGCTGCTTTTTATCCCGGTAAAATGTATGGTTCCCGTGGGATAGATTTGTTCATTTTCTCATACATAAATCATTCTGAGGCGGTACGAAGTTCGCCAGGACAGCTAGTAATAATATATTTTTCATGTTTAAATTTATTTTCCCGATATTAAAATTCGAGCGAGTCGACTCGCTGTTCACTGTTATGATTTAAATTAACTATCTTAAAACCTAGAAGATATGTTTTTAAATAGTTCACTAAATAAGACAATTCGAATAATTCTAAGCCTGTCCGAATTGCGGCCGAACCGTTGGCTTCCCCAGTCCCCTCTAATCTCGGCACTTCACCTTAAGTCCGTGTAATTATCTGCGAGGCCGGGCCTCGAAAGAAAACAGAGAAGGTAGGAGCGAGCTCGGCTCAGCAGGATTTGCGCCGTAAACACGCCCTAAGTGCCAGATTTGAGTAAATTATTCAAAGCGTTGGAGAGAAGTGTACTTGTGGTGAAGTTTTGGCAACATCTCTTTATACAGATTACATGATTGTTTTTATTTAAAATAACTCAATTAACTACTATCAAAAAGTACCAAAAGCACCTGGTAGGTACCACTTCAAAAAGTACCAAAAGTACTGGTAAGTACCACTTCAAAAAGTACCAAAAGTACCTGGTAGGTACCACTTCAAAAAGTACCAAAAGTACCTGGTACCTGCCCGGCGCGGAATATGCCCAAGCCCAGTTCACTATGCTGCGCGGTCGGTCTGAACCTCGCCAATGATTAAAGCATGGCCTATCGCAAATTACATTTTCTACCATACTTTCAAATAGACTTAACACTTGGGATATTAAGTTTCTAGAATTTAGAAGTATCAATTAGTTGAAGGAGGAATTTTGACAACTCAACTCCTATCTTTAGATTTAATTCGTTACTGGTAATTTTTTGGGAAAGTGTCAATTATTTTAATGGTTTCTGATCTTTTATAGTAAAAGTGCTGGTCTATTAAGACAACCATTAGGTTGGTATCATTTTTATTGACCCTGCCAACGGATACAGGATAATTCTTTACGGCTACTAAGACAATTTGATTTTTCCCAAGGATTCGTTGCGGGTCATTCCTCGGCGTCTTTTTTAAACACCACAATAAATCCTGGTTCAAAGGAGTAATAGTGACGGAATAGTGTGGCGAGCCAAGTTTAAAAAAATATAGGTATATTTTTTTCCTTGTTGCAGACGGAGATATGTTCAAGCGCGCTGACTGACGTCATCCATGCCGTCATCAATGGCACAGACGGCTGCCTGTTTTGCTTCGGACACGCGGGACTCGGTAAGTGAAAACAACACCGTCGAAACATTCATATTTCTAACATCTAACCTGAACTGACCCAGCGTGGTAGACTATCGCCCTCGCATTGAGAGGAGTCGTAAACCCAACATTGGAACATTAAAAGTGCTTATAATAATTTACAAGCAGTTTAAACCAGGTTTAGTTGACTAAAAGCGGTGAAAATTACTCCCAGCCTCATTTCTTACTTTTAACGTAGAGTTAACTACTTTGGAGCTAGTTATAACACTAACCTAGGCACTTGTTATCTTCAGGCGATAGCACCTTACAAAGTACCGTAATTAAGTTTTCTCCAACAAGCACTGACTCTCGAAGTCACTGATTAAAACGCGCCAAACCGCTCGCATCCCGGCCTGGAATAGGCAGGGTTGTCACATGCAATGCTGCGCATAATTATGAAACTTATCAACTAAAATGAAATTATTTTGTTTCTCTTATTACCCTTATATTAAATTTGAGAAAAAGAGCTTAGGTATATTATGGGCAATACCAAATTCATCTCTGAGTCCAAAATAAGTATTTTATTAAATTAATGTTTATTACACATTGGTACTTACTAATGTCCGTGGTCCAGAGCTCGACCCCCTCCAAAGTGAATTCCTGGCTAAGGCCTTGGTGGCAACCCTGATTATGCACTATGAAGTGTGAAACTTCTTACTCGCCGACGGGATTTGCATCTAAATGGCGAAGTGTCGGAGTGCTCTTAATTGAAAGTTTGATATATACGGGGAAGGTAAGCCCGCGTCGTCCCTAGCCTCGGCTTACTTTATATTAAAATCAGTAATCTAACGCAAATGTACTATTTGAGTCAAAGGATGTTGATTATTTTTAATCATCTTAAACACGGGTACTTAGTAAAAGGAACATACGTTATCTATTATCACGCCTGTAGAAATAGGCTGAGACCACTGACTGTTACATGCTCTCATACATACCACTTTCTCTTCGTCCACATTCATACATCATTTCATACACTTCCGTCAGTTGAGGATGGGCATGAACATTCTAGAAAAGACTATTTATTTGGTTCAGGAAGATTCACCTTGGGCGTCCCTTCCACATCTACTCACGGGTTTATTTTTTTCATCAGTCGTCTTTCATCCATCTTCTCCACATGGCCAAACCATCCTAGCATACTTTTCAGCTTTAGCATCAGTCTTATCACTACATCATCCTTTAGCTTACATTTGACTCTCAACACACATTACTCGAACCAAGTTAGGATTATTGGATTCCTCAATTCTTCAGAGAACATAAAAGAAGACTAATTAAATCTAGAATTAAAATGAACATTATCAAAACTAAAATAGGTTCTACACTAACTTCGAAAACAATGTTAACAAAGCACCGGCTAAGCTCACTAAACAATATTAAGTAGGTACGTGCCCTATAATGACTTCCAACTGGATACAAAATCAATTTGGCAAGTTGCGTCTACGTGCCATTGAGATGATACCGTATAATACCACGGATACCGGAACAATGGCGTAATGAGCTTACCTCATTAACACGAAGAAGTAAGATTAGATAATTCCATGATTTGAACAGGGTGTTTTGTTCACGTGATTACGTGTTATACATAGGATTAAGTATCGTTTGTGCATTTTGCCTACCTATAGCATAAAAATATTATTCAAAATAAGATTTTTTTATCTGTAGTTTTTGGTAACTATTATAAGATCAAAATAATTACCGTATCCTTTGATCAATGTGAGCTCCAATGGTTAAGACATTTAACAAAAATATGGCTCAATCCCGGGTCTTATACCAATCCCATATGTAGGTATTTTGCTTAATTGTTGCAAGTCGCGCGTATGTTCCATCTCATGCTATAAGTCGCTCGTCTATAAGTCGCTCGTCTATAAGTCGCGCGTCTATAAGTCCCGCACCTACCCCGCAGATTAAGGTTTCAGATGCAAATTGAATGAGTGCCTCGCGAGATGAAAGTTTTGGGGAATCCCAGCAACTGGCACTAAACCGGGAGTTTAGCTCTGCATCCCACTTATTTGGTGGATCGTGAATCTGGTTGAGTGAATAACTTGAGCCGGTTTTAATTATTGAAGGATTAGGAGACGCGCGCGGTGCTAAATATAGCTGACAGGTATTTTAAGTGGCTTTTGATAATGTTTGTTCATTATTATTGTTGAATTTTTTGCATATACATATAATGTTGGTATAAATAAAAACTAGCCGTGTACCTGAAATACTTGAATCAGTCAGTCGTCATCTGTCTTCGTGTGTTGTAAGCTTGTTTAAATAAAATGGCAATATTAGTAATTCTGGAAAAAAATCGTAATAATTAATTATCTATATTCGTTGTGGCAGGTAAATCCTACACCATGCTGGGGCGGCCGGACTCGCCAGCGAACCTGGGCGCCATCCCTTGCGCCATCGGGTGGCTGTTCCGCGGCATCGCTGAACAGCGCCACAAGTGCGGCACTCGCTTCTCCGTCAGGGTATCCGCCGTGGAGCTGTGCACTAACACTAACCAGATCAGAGACTTGTTGGCACCGTATCAGAACGGTAAGTCACCTGTCATAAATATGTCAACAGTTACAAAGCCGTTGATACTTTAGCCGAAGACCCACATCCTAGCTAGGATCCATAGAGAATGAAATACCAAATCCCTATTTCAGGCAGCCGCAGATCTCAGATATCTCATGGGACACCAAATGAATTCCTTCAAAAAATTAATTTCTGACAGATTGTTTTTCTTTGACAGACACGGAGCAATCCCCAGGAGTGTATCTCCGCGACGACCCACTTTTTGGCACCCACTTGCAGAACCAATCTGAGCTGCGGGTCCACAGTGCTGAGAAGGCGGCCTTCTATTTAGATGCGGCGCTAGCCACCAGAGGGGCGAGAGAGGAAGGCAAAGACAGCCATCTACTTTACACCTTGCATGTGTACCAGTACAGTGTCGGAGGGAAGGGGGCAGGTGAGGATCTGTTAAATAAACATAATTAAAATATTAAATCAACTAAACTACAACAGATTTGATATTTATTTCATAATATCTTGCATTCCTGTTAATAAGCATTCATACTATCAAATCTCCAGGTTGTCCTACATTTAACTAGCCGAAAGTTATTGCACCCGTCACACTTAGAAAACAATAAAACATTTTAAAAGATCGCTCTTTGTTTACAGTTGCCGGAGGACGGAGCCGCTTGCATTTAATCGACCTAGGAAACTCAGAGAGAGGAAAAACAAATGGTGGAATCCCGCTGTCTGGTTTAGGAAATATATTACTCGCAATATTCAACGGACAAAGACATCTGCCGTACAGAGATCATAACCTTACACATGTGTTGAAGGAATGTCTCGGCTCTTTAACTTGCCATACAGCCATGATAGTGCATGTTTCACCGAATTCCCAAAACTATTCTGACACATTAACAACATTACAACTAGCTTCAAGAATACACAGGCTACGAAGGAGGAAAGTCAAGTACCCCTCAAACAATAACGCCGGGTCTGGAGGTAGTTCTGGTGAAGACGCTTCTAAGCCGAGCAGTAGTGAACCAGATCCATCTAGTAGTGATCTATCAGCTGATACGGTTATCTATGTGGGTCCTTTGGATGATGCAACGGATGGGGAACACCCACCAGTATACATACCTCACATAAATTCTGGTGACAATAGATGCGTTTTAAGCAAAGCTTTAAGAGGTTCGGCTGCGGAGCAGAAACATAAATCAACTTTATCAAAAGTTGTGGAAGAGAAAAGCCCAATACATAAATTACATGGATCACCAAAATCATCACCTTTAAAAACAATACAGCAAAACTATTCTCCTAAGTCGTCTCCTGTACATTCTACAACATCCAAAACCACGCCTCTAAAAAGGGTCGGTGTAAAACAATTTACAGAAGAACCAAAAAGTACTAGCGATGAACAATGGATTGATGGCCCAAGAATATCAAAGTCAAAGTTGGTGGAAGCCAGGCACAATATAATTAAAGAGACACAAAGCAATAAACGTGAAACGTGGATCGATGGTCCGATGCAAGAGGCAAAATTACCTTTGCAGTTCGAATCAGTGCAAATACAACCCAACCCATTGCCTCTTCAAATTGGCGTACTGGGCTCTCATGGAAGTGAAAACATAGGATACGGATATATGGATAATCACAAGAAGAATATGATAAGAAAGTGGGTTGAAAATCAAACATCACAAATTCATAAATCCAGACACAATTCACCAAGTCATAATAGACAAACAGTGAATAAAGATGCTGGTGTCAAATTACCGGAGGAGACTGAAACTACACACAGAATGGAGCCTATGATGAAAGATGCCTCAAGACGAATCCATGTCGAGGAATCTACAATAAGGACCGGATTAAAAGCAGGCTCAAAAGGAATGGCAATTGAAGAAGAAAATGTTGGACCACCTATAGACCAAAAGAAGTCTAAGCAAATTAAAAACGACATAGACGACGATGACGATAGTGAGGAATTAGCCGAAATACCGCCTGCGCTACCAATTATGCAGCCTAGTAGCCTTAGTAGTAGAGAAGTATCAATGGAAAGTTTAGATAGTAAATATAAAGAACGGCTTAGAATGGAAGATTTAATTTCAAATCATAGTAGAGATATTGACTCCCACGGTATGAGTAAGGGTCTTAATGATGACGATGATGACATTTTAGAAATAATTGAAGTAGAGGAACCCTTAGAACCAGTTCCAATGCAGGACAGCTGTCTGCAAGTTACAGAAGAGGATATTGCGTTCTGTATGGGCTTGTCTGAGAATCCTCTACCAGAGGTGGATCAGGAAGACGACCACCCACTTAGGATTCTTAGTCAAGAAAACTTAACTGTAGCGTCTACGTTTACAGATACACTATCATTATATAGTGAAGTAGAGCGAAAAATTAGAAATGAAGCTTATTTAAGACAAACTATAGGATTTTATGTAGAAAATTTCGGCGGCGATCATCATCTCAGTGACATGAATCCCCATGAAAGCTTACCAACATCGCGATCAAGAATTGATGATATTATGTGTCTCACTGAGCTGTACGGGTCCCGTCGTATGTTAGACAACAATGATATGCCTACATCTCGAATCGCTCCACAATTTCAATCATTATCTCTATCCAATGTACGAGACACAGAAGAATTTGGAGGTGATGGTTCTGTTTACAGTGAACCAGCTTACAGACCTAGTGATAAAATCTGTAATAGTTGCATGAGAACGATGTCTCGGCCGGGGAGTGCAGTAGGAGAGTGCGATGCATATCAGGACCTAGAAGTGCATAATGACTGTTACGGTCCCTTTGAGAGGTATCGAGGCAACGACATCACGGACGCTAGGATAGCATCCCTGAGACATCCCGACGGCGCTTCCGATCCTAATTTACGTGAGGAAAAGAGGATACCTGGTAACGGTGCTCCTTCATTTAAAGAATTAAAGTCCAATTTACATCTTGAAGTTAAACCACCAGTCGTGACTACCGAGCCTCGCACAGAAAAGAGTGATAAGGGGATAGCAAGAGTAGTAGCTAGTTCCAAGCCTGATGGGTATGATAGCGGTCACGAATCGACTCCAAGGACAGGGAAACATAGTCCAGCGACGACGTCGAGGCGTGCCGAGTCAGGATACGATTCAGTCCCCAGAGATTCAGATGCGTCTTCACTTGATTCCTATCCCACGCGTCGCGCAGCTGTCGCTAGAGCGCACGCTAAGAAACACACCACAGCTAAATACAAGCAGCATAGTGACCGATCGTTCTGCTCGTGGCTCCGTAACCCTTTCACCTGCAAATACGCCGACACTGATCCAGAAATAAGTGATTTCTAGACGGAACGATGAATCCATACAAGTTAATGTTAAATTCTAAATAAATATATCGTTAAGCTACGTTACCGAATTTATTCTGGAGACTGCTTTTGTAATCTAATACTCGTATTTATAAAATAAATGCTTCGACACTGTCAGGTTACCACTGTATTTTTCTAGGTCTAATAAAAGCTTCTAGCTCTGCTCTCCGAGATATACTTTAGATAATTGTGACACAGTTGTTAATAACAATGTTATGCTATAAATCGTAAGCGTTTCTTCAGCTCATTTTTGTACTTTTATACTGTCAGTATCATCTTATTCAGATGTATTTGTGAAATTTTCCAAAGATATAGCTTTTGTATCGATATCAGATGTAACATAAAGTGCAGGATGTCTTCCTCCGTCTTCCCCGTTCAGTGGCAATTTCATATCGAGAAGATTATTTTCTATACCTACATGTAAGCATCGACTTCATCGTATAATCCTTATTGTAATCATTTTTATCATAGTTAATAAGGTAATTACTTAAATTAATTATTTTAAAAGTGTATTTAGTCATGTATATTCTCCCACTATTCATTTCTTAATATCAGTATGTAATATATATTTTTATATTTTCTTTTAAGAATAGAAATGATTACATTAAAGTACGTAATATCAATGTATAACTGAAAATCTCGTTTTAGATGTAAGACTGTTGTCATCTTACTGGCCATGTTTTATATAGCTTTAATATTTTGATAATATTATAATGAACTCAACGTTCACTGAGGGGTCTGTTTTTGTACATAAATAGGACTCGCACGGCAATCATTGTGGCTTTATCCAATGTTGGTGAACTAAGTTATCGCTTTATTGTCGACGTTTTGTTATTGGAATATTAATATTACAAATATATATCCTAAATTCTACTATGCGTTCGTATTAGTTTACAATAAATTGTTCGATTTGGATGAGAGTATTGTTTTATTAAGGACCTATTAGCTTAATACTACCCTTTCAAAATCATGTTCTAGATAACGACTTAATTTTCGTGTCTGCTTGTCACGTTAAGTCAATTTATTTATACATTGTATATTCGATATACGTTATAAGGCTTGATATAAATACTAATATTAATAATCATACCAGCCCCTTAATGTTGGGCATGGACTGTTGGACACAGGCCTCCCATCAATGTGAAAAGGATTAGGCCATAGTCCGCTACCCTGGCCCAGTGCGGGTTGGCAGACTTCACACGTCTTTCAAAGAGTTCTCTCAGACATGCAGGTTTCCTAACAATGGTTCCTTCACTGTATAGAAAGTGATAATCATGTTTGAAAATTGAGATTCACACATTAAAACCAGAAGTCCCAGAGTTGCGAGCCTGGGTTTGAACCTGCGATGCTCGTTACCGAGGCTAGCGTTCTAACGACTTGATTATCACTGCTACGTAAGTACTATTAGTACTTTATTAAGAAGTCAGGCGTATTTATTTTTATATTACATACATATAACGAAAATATTAAAAAACACAATACAAGCAAAAATTAGAATATTCCGTAAACATGCCGTTTCGTAATCGTTGATGCTGCTATAAAGAAATCATCTAAATAGAACTACAGCTAAGCAGTTGCAACAAAAACCATGAATAAATAATGTGATACAGGCACTTCCAACGCCCCAGGGGTGGGGAATTTCAAAATCTTTCGAGGATAAAAACTTTTTTCCCTCTGAAAGTGGGACAACTTTCCCCTGTTAAGATCCAGCCCTATTATCTTTCATTTCGCCAGTAATTTAACATTCTCTATGCGCCCTACCGAGATCGAGCTATCAAATAAGACGTCGCTACCCTCGCTCGCGGGGGTGACAACTTTTTTCCTGGAAATCCTCCAATAATTTGTTAAAGTGGCATCTGGTTAGCCCATAACGTTTATCGCGCACCAAAAAGATTTTAGCGTTTTTACATTTGACAAGAAAAGTAATATTTTCAACGGTGAACGCAATAAATTTTCCATTTACATCTAAGATTTTATATTTTTTTTATATAGGTATATTACGCGAAATTGGTTTTCTTGAAAAACGTTTACTTTTTAACGACAACAATGAAATATTGGCTATATTGGCTGTTCGGAACTTGGATTAGTTTTTATTTTGATTGATAGGGTACCTTCTGCTATTGCTAAGTATCAATTGTTTTATCACTATATCCTTCAAGAGTCGAGCTGCAAGCAAAATCTATAGTTACTCGGGCGAAGCCGCGGACAAAGGCTATAATAACATAAGTTTGAATTCCCAAGAGAACCTACTTGGATGAAGCTTTTGCTTGAACTGAACGCAACGATATACACACAGGAACTACACCTACGTATTTGGCTAAAGAAACTATAACATTATTTCCTCAAGGAACTTAAATTAAAATAGGTACTATATATAATATGCTATATAGGATATGGCTAGACTGTATAGGTACTATACATACATAGCTCACTTACTTTTCTCATAAATAGAACATTAGATTATTTAATACAACACCCCCACATAATACAGTACCAATAAGAACGAATGCGAATAAAAATAATAGCTTAGAACAAAGGCGGTACGGTGTCACCGGCGAGTCGAACCCTGGACGTGAGCAGCACACAAATTGAGCATACAACGCCAGCGAAACATCAACCTTAGGTCTCTATACATACGGTATCGTTTTACGTGAATATGTTGATACATGGTGTCTCAAACTGGTACGTGATACGTGGAGAAATAATAACAAAACGGATCGGTATCTGGGGTGAGCTGTAATGGCATATCAATCCTGGCTCGTGTGGGACCAACCGCGACATGTTTTGTCACGTGCTAGTTTTGAAGGATATCCGTGACGATTGGACGGCCTGATTAGCGCAGTTGGTAGTGATCATGCTTTCTGTGCCGAGGGCCCCGGGCTCGAATCTTGGTAGAGTCAAACTTTGTGTGAGCATCAATGTCTGTACCCAAGTCATGGAAATTTAATATCTATATAAGTAATTTATACTGGGTTCGCTCTCAGTCCATTGTACGGTACCCATAATACAAGCGTTGCTTGGTGTGGGACCGTGTAGTTGGTTTGTTCGCCTGGCGATATTTATATTTATTTATTTTATGTGTCCAATCAGTCCGTCCTTCTTTATAACAATAGCAAAAATATCTATTTATTCAAGTTTATCTCAAATTTATGAGCAGTTTACAGGTTTAGCACGTGGTAATATTGGCTACGTGGAAATCTCGGACTATAGATAAGGATACACAGCGCGTGTAGAAAACCGCTAAAAGAATACATATCTGCTATACACCAAGATCTGAATCGACAAATATCCCTACTCACAGAATGTAATTTAGGTAGCACTTCATATATCTACATTGTACGCAAGAATTTTACCCAATAGCCTTCAATAGTAGAAGGTCAGGCGTAAAATAGTACTTACAAATATTTGCCTAAACCTAGGAAATGCGATATAAATAAAAAATAAAATACCCTAATAAGGGGTTTATTTCATCCGGACCGTAGGGTCAAAATAGATTGAATAAGAAACAAATCGGCTACCTAACAATTCTATAAACGTTGGCCCCAACATACTTACTTCTATTAGGGATCCAAATGACCACTAGCCAACAGTTCAGAAAATGGTTAGGACTAGCCGGTGGTATACCACCGTTCTACGGGAGCGGCCAAAAGTTCCATAAAAAATTAGTTTGTAATACAAAAAAAATAACAAACAATATCAGGAGCTGAAGGTTTTGTATGATGTTACAGTACATGACCAGTCCTTAATTAGTCTATACTAATATTATAAATGTGAAAGTTTGGATGGATGGATGGATGGATGTTTGTTAAGCTTTCACGCCCGAACGGCTGAACGGATCTGGATGAAATTTGGCACAGAGATAGATTATAGCCTGGAATAGCACATAGGCTCCTTTTTTTCCCGGTAAAATGTATGGTTCCCGTGGGATAGATGTTTTAATTTTTCATACTTTTTATCGCGGGTAACACCGCCGGGCGCAGCTAGTGTAATATAAAATCACAGTTTATAGAGGACTGTATTGGTAAAATTCTTTAATATTATTTTCATCATGCTTAACAACGAATAGCCCTGATTCTATTAGTAAGCCATTAAACATAGCTAAATATATAGCGGTCTATTGCGTCGTCATAACGTATGAGCACAGAAATGACGACCTGATTAGCTCAATGGGTAGTGACCCTGCCTTCTGCGCTGCGGGTCCCGGGTTCGAATCCTGGTAGGGACAAACTTTGTGTGATGAGCGCGAATGTTTGTACCCGAGTCATGGATGTTAAATATCCATATAAGTATTATATACTGGAATAGCCCCCAGTCCATTGTATGGTACCCATAATACAAGCGTTATTATTAAATGATAACAAATTTTGCCGACATAAGTTCAAACAAAAGAAAATCATCCGTGTACAGTCAGAAACAACCCAATTGTTTAATACCGAAAACAAGAGTACACCTCGAATTGTATTGTAGCAAGTTTTGTTTCTTCAAAAAGGCCATCCGAGGCACATCAGTGCGACAGTGTACGTGCCCCGAATACACAGGGCTCGTTTCCACACACGACTTCCCATATATTCTGTGAACGCCTTTGAATAGATTGGGTACTTTATCTGCAATGATTTCGCCGTTAGGTCTCGCGATATGACGCTAAGGAGGGTTAGTGCTTTTGGGTTTGGTTTAGGTTATATAATAGTTCCCATTCCCGGATCCCTGCTATGCTATGAATGAATGAAATGATGCTCTTAGGCTGTAGGCTCGGCTGCTAAAACAACAATACACAATGAACAACAATGAACACGCAACGTAGAAGGCTATACGTTTGAGGTATATATTATTTATGTAACTTCTACTTTATTATTATTTATCTTTGAAAGTAGTCTTCGTTTTTTGTGTACGGTTTTGTACTAAAGAAAAATAAAAACTTAAATAAGTAAATCTACTTTAATATACCAAATGTACACGTCTCCGCCTTAAATGTCTAGGTTACAATAAAATGGTATCCTAAAATGCGGTAAGTATATTTTTCACGTCGTAAAATCTGAGCGTTACCGCGCGCTGTCGCAAATCGAATTTGTCTACTTCGAGTTGAGCCGAATCAATCTGCATTATCCTTAAGACGCTGCGCTCTAAAATATAAGCGGTAACGGGTAAAGACCACGAAATTTCGGTGTCGAATAAATCAGTATCGATTCTTGTAAATGTGTTATGATACTTTCTCTAAGAGGGCGTATGCAAATATTCTTTATCCAAAGTAGTAAACTGATCTAGATTCGTCTTTAATTCTACTGTAGCGAACTCTTCAACCTCGCCACAAACTACACAGATGACGCTGCAGACGCATTCAGAACAACTCTCCTGATTCAATCCTGAAACGCGCTATGAGTGTTTTCGGAGCACGTAACATATAAACACGATCCCGACAATAACTGGCGGGGAATAGCGGCCAATTATGATACAAGTTTAATAAAACCGCTAGTGTCTGATCCCTCGGGCTGGTTGGTAAGACGTGTCGAGAGACGGCCGATGCCGCAGCGATTTCTCAGGATTTGAGAGCGCACTCACAGGGCCACGCACTTCAGCCATGTTTACACTTCACTCCGTGAACTTTTGCCTGCAGCGGTGGCGATGAAATGATAAATATCCGTATACATCACTGGTATAGTTTGGAATTAACAGACTGATATTGATAGTTAAGGACCGTTGGATCGAAAAACTCGTATCGCGTCAAGTAGGTTATAGTAATTTCATGATTCGCTAAAAATATTGCTTAAGGTGGAAGCTCAGGGTCAGGGCGCGAAATTCAAAATGTCAATGGTTTTTAATTTATTACGAAAAATTTGGACATGTTTACGATGTAATTTCGTGTTTTGCGATATTACTATTCTGCATTGGATGTCTCGCTGTATTAAGTTTGCTTAAAAAAGTACCTAATCCGATACAATACCATAAGGTTTGTAAAAACCGCTACTTTTACTAACCTTATGGTGTTGTATCGCTTTAGGTATTGACCCTGAGCTTCCACCTTAACGTACTTAATAGTTAAATAACTAAAGTACAGTTACGACCATAACGCATGCCCCAAAGCTCTTTATTTGCAATAACAGTCGTGGCGTTGTAATAACAAATGACTTGTTATTATATGAGCATCTATTGCATTCTTAGTTATATTACTCACATCAAATGAACATTCAAAGATTTTTCTTATTTGTGCGACATAAAAGTCAGCTTCTCAATCCGCTATTTACATCATTTTATAATCCATACAATGCGCGTCTAATGAGAATAAATAATAACATAAAATCTCGATATTGCCGGATTATTTGTAATATTTTAGTGTTTAGTAACAAATCTGTATACATATACCGAAGCAATAAACACGATTACATCTATAAAATACCTTGTAATAATCCTAATAAAGAAGAGATTGCGATAACAGTGAGCTCACTAAATGATCATACCAGTAGTCACTACGACAGAAACTCGATTGATTAGTACATTAGTAGTGAGATACATTATTATTATGTAAATACGATCTGTAACGTGATCGAGTCTATACGATACGCTAAAATTATTGTAGGTAACATTATTTTCGATACTGAAAATAAATCCGCCATTTTTCGATTTATTGTAACTGCATGGTTCTTCGGTTTGCTTGGGTATGAAATGAAAGAGAGAGTATAGATTTAAAATCTACACGTAGAAACTCGTGAACACTAATAGTAAAAATAAATTTCAGCAAATAAACAGCACATCGGTTGAGATAAGATACACCATTGTTTCTACAAACCACATAATATATTGCACAGGACACACACACACACACACACACACAGCACAAACACACACACAGCACAAACACTTAAACATATTTACTTCAAAATCACACCACTAAACAATTGTCATATCAAACTGAGGCCTAAATATATTTGCGAGTACGTAGATAGCAAAAAAGTCATGTATTAAATACTTCATGAATATTTTTGCTGGCGCTTAGCCGGCACGGCAATTTTTTTATTTGCTACCAATTACTTACACAGTTCCATCTGAGCCCACATTAAGAAAAATCGCAGGTAATCCTTATCGGCGAGGACACGTGAGCTAATTCCGGCGAACACTTTGATCCGGATAAATTGTTCCGCGACGCCTACCGTGGCAGATCCGCGATCCGTTGCGGTGATTATTTGTAGAGGCGCTCCGAGGTTTGTGCATAGAGCGACTTATGTCACTTTCTTCGTATTTGTATCCGACTAAATGTTGTTTTTTTACTAAACCAACACAATGGCATTCGATAAGACAATTGGGCAAGTGAATGTACCTCACTACGGACTAACTCTTTAGATAAACTTAAGGTAGATTTTCTTATATGTTGTGACAACGGTTTATTAGCACATTAAGAAAAATAGGAGGACTTCTAGCCAGTAGTTGCCTCTGAAGGATTAAATAATGGCTCCAAGTTAATTATTAGATAGGATACCATTATCAATCTTGGAACATTCCATAAATACCTCATTAGAGCCTGGCAACGGAACCATAAATGTACGCCTGGACCCTAAAATGTATACAGTTCCCTATTTATATACATTCCCTATAGTGTATGGAGACATGAATAACGGGTGCACCTAGCACAATTCTAACGTAATCGTATTGTCATCGAGAAAGCATGCTGTCATTGTCATTTTGATCTGTTATACATGTGGTACGAGCGAAACGGAACGCACATACGTTGACGAAGCTCTACGTAGTAGAAATAAAACTAATTTTACAGATTTTATTGCGTTGATTTTATAAATAAATAATAAATAAATATCGCCATACGAGCGCACCAACTATACGGTCCTACTTTAAGCTTAACGCTTGTGTTATGGGTACCGTACAATGGACTGAGGGCGAACTCAGTATATAATACTTATATATGTATTAAACATCCATGACTCGGGTACAAACATTCGTGCTTATCACACAAAGCTTGTGCCAGGATTTGAACCCGGGACCCTCGGCTTAGAAAGCAGAGTCACTACCACTGCGCTAATCAGGCCGTCAAATTTGCGCAGCGGCAGTTTATATTTTTACGTTCCCGACGTTTCGGCTGCTTTACAACAATCAATATGTAACTCTACGTAAATAGTTTGGGTTTAGGCTTCCGTTGTTACACATAAGTGCATCACATTACTCTGTCGAGCCGCATGCGCTGGTTATTTACGCGCTCCGTGGCACATATTTTACGCGGCGTCAATCGATACGTTCCGGCACACACGTGGTTAATGGCCCGAAATGTCCCGAGCTGACGGACGAGTAATATAGTTTTGCTCATCATCAGTTTAACATTAAATATTTCAGGCAGTGTAACTAATCAGAGTTGTAACTTAAAGTGTAACGAGATAGAGATACTTTTTCAAAATAATATCTCTTTAGCGGAAAAAGGAAGATCTTACAGCCAGGCGGGCGGTATGCCCCGACGGTTATTGTCGGGATCTTGTATATATGTTACTTGCTCCGAAAACTCTCATAGCGCGATTCAGGATTGTGATGGGAATTGTCTATTGTTCTGAATGCGTCTGCAGCGCCATCTGTGTAGCTTGGGTGCGGTTGAAGTGGTCGCTACATCTCTATCTTAATAAGTCATGGTAAGATTACCAAGAAGCGATGATTTTAACGTCCTCTCAATAGAGACAGCTTCCCTCCAACTCGTAATTCCATTTTATTATCCGCTCCTTATTGTCTCCAATAAAAACTCAAGCCTATAAAGTAGGGGGCACATATTCGGAACAGACATTCCTTATGACGATAAAACTTTGTGTAAATCAGAATGGTGTAGAGTCACTGTCTGGCTATAGCTCGGCGCAATTGAATGCAATCAATTCTTGATAGTATGACCTATTTCTATAAATCCCTCATAGTAGGAAATTATAGAATAGGGGTAAAAATATAGAGAAATTGAATAAGGACTCCTTTCACCTTACTTACCTAGTTTTCATCGCTATATCCTATTTTAAATCACACATCTCTGGTCGCCCTAGTTACTGTACTCAAAGGAAGTGTTTATAAAAATTTATGCGTATTTAAACGCGCCCGCTCGGCATCTTCGCGTATTAAGTGCGTCATTACGCGTATTTTGAGCGCAAGATTCGTATCGGAGCGTAAGCCGTAGTTCTAGTTAGTAGTACTGTTATGGGTGTGTGGTGTGATTATAATGAATATGGAGATGAGAAACTGGAACAATTTACTTAAAAATACGATATTAGCTACCAAAGGGGTAAGTAGAATTTAATAAATTATAGATATACAGGGTGATTCAGAAAGATTATACTAAGCTTCGAACCTGCGCTTTTCTAACGCATTTGTAGTCTTTATGGGAAGTCAGAAATTCGATACGCAAATAAAAAAAATGTTAACAAATATCACAATGGTTTTTGTAGGGAAAAATAATCGCATAATGATTACAAATCAGCTAAAGAAGAGCAGGTCCCTTTCTGAATTATCTTCTATATCTTTGTGACTGCTTTGATAACGAATACTTACAAAAAAATATATATTTTTTAATCTCTCCGTATAAGGACCCAGAATACCTATTATACTCCGAATTCCCCTTTCATTCATACATCGGATAATTATATCACTCGAATTTCTTTCGTGAATACACTTTTATGATTTTTTTATATGTCACATTGTTGAATATACTGAAAAAAAAAACAATATCTACATACGAAAAAGAACTCGTACAGGTGTATGTTCAATATATCTTCCCCTATCACATAAACTACGCAATTTCTCCCATCCACCATTATGTGCGTGTCTATAAAAAAAGTGACAGTTTGCCATTTAAATAATATATACAGTTCCGTTTATGTTTCAAATCTGAGCTTACGGTTTTGTAGTGCGGGGAGTGCGCACAGAGAGACGATAAAATTTATTGTCACCCGTACGACATCTGGTGCCTTCACCCTACTTGTGACGTAAGCCACGAGATGCGAGCTAACTATCTCTACTATTAAACGACTATTATTACTACTAAGTAACTATTATTATTATGTTACATGTCATTTTCGGCAATTGAATCTTAAATTGAAATATAGTTTAAAAGCAGTGAAAGTATAATTTACGATGATGATGCATAAAATTAAGCAATGATTAGGTAAATCAATTTTATGTCTTATTGATTTATTTTATTTACGCGAATACTACATAGTGAAATAAAACTAAAATTGCGGATTTTATCGCGTTTATTTAATGTTTTTTAACACCTCAGTCCTCCCGTGACCATGGTTGCTGTAAAGCTGCCGGGAACGTAAAAAAAAACATAAAATAAACGCGATAACATCCGCAAAATTAATTTACAGAGTACGATTATGCAACTTTTTCTAGATCCACCACAATATCCCATAGTTTAATGTCGCGTAATCGCTTGCTGCTATATCTTGTCTCCTTGTAGAAGGCAAACGCGGCTGTTCCCGGTTCGTCCTCAACATTCGCAAGTATAAAAACCTTCGCAATCTCATTGTGCACATGTAAATTCAGTTAAAAAGTTACCCCGTACCGTACGCATATAAGTAAATAGTGCTTAGATTCTGTATACTGGACCTTTTTAGCTTACTATTATAGGTCGAGTAGCTATAAAATAAATGTTGATTCAGAAAGGTTAGTTTTCCTAAGCATAGAAACTGCGCTTCCTTAGTACATTTGTAATCATTATATGAACTGGAATTTCTATATTATGTTAATTAAAAAAAATGTCCCCAACAAAATGACAGTGGTTTTTTTTTTTAATTAACGTATCGAAATTTTGACTTCACATAATGATTAAAAATTCGCTAAAGAAGCCCAGTTTTCATTAGTATACTCCATCCCCGGTATTATACTCCCGGTTGTGAGCTAGGAAAGATTTCAGGAATACAGAACGGAAAGAAATATCAGTATGAAAAGTAGGATTCAGACGTCATGTAGATAGCACGAGATAGGACTATTTAGAATATGATTATCTAATCAAAGAAGAGCATCCTTCACGGCGGGCGTTCTCTAGTGACCTAAAACCTTTTTTTAATATATTTTTTCCGTCGGCCTCCCTTTAAAATGATCACAATATTCAAAGTCGTCCAAACATAAAATCTTACGACTGAAAACCGTAAGCCCTGCTGTAAAGAGATAAGGAAAAAATATAATTTATTTCAATACGGTTTTGCATATTAATTGAATTTTTTGTTGGAAAAATAAAAGGGCGCAAATACTCTAATGTTGAAATGTAAATATGTATGAATAGGTCAACGAATCCGGAGAGATCTGTATCTCAAGCACAATTCTCTTTACCGTACAGTTTCGGTACGTAAGCGTCGTCCGTTTCACTCACACCACACATTTTATAAGTAAGTATGAGAGTGACAGCATGTTGTCTCGGTTACGTTACGATTACATGAGAAGTTTCTGTTTACCCTACTGCATAATAATAGAATTTCCCTTCCTTCTAAACACAATTTCAGGTATAGTTGTTCTGCCATCACAGATGCATGCTGATGCTGAAAATATTGAAGAACTCATGTTTATTTATTTTTACAATTTGTTTGTAGTATTCATCTAGGGAACGCTAATTTCACTAATTAATTACGAAACACGGCGGACATAAAGTCAGAGTCTCAAAAATGCAGGGTACGCGTAGTAACTCCTTGGGGGCCGTGCGAAGTTGACTTTTGTTTCGTTTTAATTACACGGCAGAGGCCACGGGAGGGGGGGAGGGGCTAGCACAGTTAAAAAGTTAATTAGCTTTAATTTTAACAACCGAGGAGTGTTTGGATTTCGTTTCCTAATGGCCAGTGCCTACGTTTCATTTCCCGAATTATGGAAATATAATAAGTGAGTTGGTATTTAACTCATAAGATGTGACTCTTAGTTTACTACCGGTAAACTACCTAACAGGGGTAGCGCGTTAAAAGGTTGTAAACTTAAATAATTTTTAATTGGATCCTTTTCTTTGGTTCTTGAAAAGTTGAGAACCTTTGCCCAACAATGTTCACTTTAAATTTGTTAGGTCTCTACTTAACACAATCTCCCTTTATCGCCCTTAAAAGATAAGCTTCAAAGGTTTCAAGCAATTTTTTTTGAATATTTTTCAAAGCTATATTATGATAATAATAACTAGTCTTAAATGTGAATTTGCGATTCTGTTATGAATAACGGTATCTACGACACGAGTTTTTCTTAATTCTCAACTATTACATCTCACATCAAAGTTTTTAATCGCCCGCTAGTCGGATTTATTATTTCACAGCGATGTAAGACACCACAGATAAGGAAAAATATTATTAGAAAAACTGGAGCACCATAACATCTCTATAGGTTCAGAGTGAAAGGCAGCATCTGGCATCACACAGATTCCATTGTAACACACTTATATCCGAGGGCCAGGGCGCAGGCTTTCGTTTAAATTACCGACGTACGTGACGAGAAGGGCAAACGGTATACCCATTATTTTAATAGTTTTCCTTCCTTGCGATCTTCCCCGCGATATAAAATTAAAGACCTGAACAAATCAATGGCGCGAGGATGAATAAGTCCCGATTCAGTTATCCTTAAATTAAGCGTTTGGACATATATTGACATAGCTCTCTATTTACTGACGAAGATGACAAGTAATGTTATAGTTCCGGTATTTCCTTATAAGAAGATCTAAGAAGGCGCAAGGTCGCTCAACGTGCGATGGAGAAAGCTATGCTCGGGGTTTCGCTACGCGATACATAAATGGAGAGATCCGTAGACAAACTAAAGTAACCGACATAGATCAAAGAATTTGAAAGTGAACTGGCTGTGTTGACCCATGTTGAAGCGTACCTAAGTTGGCAAACTCCAATCACGAGGACAATCTATACATACAAATAAATAAAATTGGAGTGTCTGTTTTTAATATTAAAATAACCGCTTTTTACTAAGTGCATTTGGATGTATACACGTTACCTATACCAAAACCACTTTTTTATAAGTTTTGTCAGTCTGGCTGTCTGTTTGTTTCGGCTAATCTCTGAAATGGCTGAACCAATTTTGACGGGACTTTCACTGGCAGATAGCTGATATAACAAGGAGTAACTTAGGCTACTTTTATTTTAGAAAAAAATAGGATCTCCTTAAAAAAATTCAAACCAATGTTGCAGCGCTGCGCCTGATTATATTTGATAGCAACAACCTGCAATGCGTCCCGCGGGCTCAGAACGCGCGTGCAGGCTGTCTCGTCTTTGTTAAATACCACGCGGACGAAGTCGCGGGTTACAGCTAGTGTTAAAATATATGTTTTATTATGTATATATATGACCTAACTATACGGCTTATCACACTCGGTGCTAGTTGCGCTCAGGATTACAATGTTGTTGCATCATTTCCTACGGTAAATGTATCCACAACTGGCTTGCACATATGAGTAATTTTTATCTAAGCAGTGCATTTACTGCCCGGAGGATCTCATTGTAGCTATCTATAAGCACTGAATTAAAGCCACTGTTTGGGGTTATGAAACTAGCGGACGAATAACGGAACTGATGATAAAAGGCGGAAGCGAAAAGTGGAACCAAGATTATATATAAATACTGTTTCTGAACTCTATCTACTGCGATGGTTAACTATGATGGCTAACTACGAAGTATAATAAACCGCGAAAAAAACTTTACGGATATTATCGCGTTTACTTTATGTATTTTGCTTTTCTGACGTTTAAGCTGCTTTACAGCAATCATGGTTAATACACGAAAATATAAGAAATCAATAGCTAAAATCACATAAAAAATGCCCCCATACACGAAATCCTGTCCCCGCGCCTATCTCTGATAAAGTGTCGTGGTAGTAACGTATATTATAACCAAACAGAGATTATTCGTAATTTAATCGTATACTTTATATTCTACCGTATTTAGACATGTTGTATCGAGAATTGAAAGTGTTAAATACCGTCCGCTAGAGGCGCTTTTCAATTCTCCATACAAAACGTCAAATACGGTAGACTATAAAGTATACGGTTAGCTCGCACTTGATGTGCTGGTATGCTTTACTCGCGCTTCCCGAGGCC
This sequence comes from Pheosia tremula, assembly GCA_905333125.1. Classification (NCBI taxonomy): domain Eukaryota; kingdom Metazoa; phylum Arthropoda; class Insecta; order Lepidoptera; family Notodontidae; genus Pheosia; species Pheosia tremula. The sequence goes on along the minus strand of HG995404.1, from coordinate 1,547,925 downwards.
ACAGCCACTCATGCCGAGTATTGCCGCAAGCTTCAGCGGTGCATTCGCTACGACCAATAATTGAACCGCTTCGCAGTTAAGATAACGCCTCCACCGTGCCAAGATTTCGTTGCACATACTGTATAACAACTATAACAAGCGTTTGGAGGGCATTAGCCATGTACAGTGTGGTGGCTAATTGCTCGCTTGTTGGAGTGCTCTAAAAAGTATGAAGCTTTGTTTTTAAAAGCCTTAGGGTATTGAGCTGATAGTGATTATGTCCGAATGGAATCAGGCTAATAAGACCCTTATGTGGAACCATAGAGAATAATTATAATTTATCCGTATAAAGTCATGGTCAACTAATTGGGGTCACTGGTACTGAAGGATTTTTTTTTTCCCAACTGTCATTTTTATAATCATAGGAATTTGATGCTATCGTCAGAGATGGAATACTTACACATTTGCTCTAAATAAGGAGAATGGCTGTTAACTCTATATTTATTTTATGGCTACTCGAAACATACTGCTCCTACTTATAATTTGACGTTATTAATAGTACATTTTCCTATATAATCCTTTAAGGTGAATGCTCAGGGTCGGTTGCCACACATTTTCGATAGATGGTCCTGTTTTTCTGCAACTAGTTACACGAACATCGAGCATCTATGAGACTTGATGTTGCAAATTGCGAGCACTACTACGACATTGCATTGAAATATCCAAAAAAACATTAACCTGAAATCATTTATAATGGATGAGATACCATAGCTTCTAAAATCCTTGTATAAATAGGCACTCACACATAGACAAATACACGTCTTTTTTGTGCCGCTAGAGCGCAGCACTTGTTAAAAGTCTCGCATACTAAAAGTTGTCTTTTTATACCACCAGGTAGAGCGATCATAAAAAAACTTATTTATCGGTTTTAAAATAATAGAAATACTTTTGCGAGCTTTGCAATATTAGTTTCAGAAATAAAAGATAGAAAAGAAAAATGTATACTTTCATGTTCGTAAATATAATGTTTATTGTATAGATCTTATAAATATAGCAACGTTTGCATGATAACTGTAAAAGTATTACGCTTTACAATATACCAGATCAAGCAACAAGAACAATATTTATTATAATTTACAAGGGAATAAGAAATTTGGCAATGTAGTTCTATACCTAATAAGGGATACAGCTACATTTCCAAATTTCTTTGAAACAATGTTGTTTGTTGTTGGTATTCTAAACTTAGGTAAATATAACATTGTTTCAAATACTAATATTATAATATAGAATCGACTCTATACAATTTACAGTCATCTTGATTCTTGCAACCTCCTGTGCTTCATTCCTCCGCTAAAAAGAAAAAAATAATTGTTTAGTCCAATATATTATTTAGTGCCTAAAAAAATGTTTGATAAATTGATCAATAAATCGACAAAGACTCGCGCGACATATTTCGTAACACGACATCATCTAGCTATGGCCTTGGTAGAGTACATACTACCTATATATATTTTCGTTATATTATTACTACCACACCATGTTGGAGTAACACGGCCGAGCTGTGTGTTTTGGAAATCTAATATTCACTTACAGAAACAATATCAATCATTCAAAAAGACAAGCCCACCGGCAAGATTTGAACTTGCTATGGTACACGTTAGCATCAACCGTGTAGAACATTAGGCTACGTAGACCACTAGTCATGACGACGAATATTTTGATAGGTTTCAATGATATTTACAACCAATTGAAACATGACGACATATTCATTCATTCATTGATTATTTAAAAAAATAAATACATGCCTTATGTAGGTATGTAGGTTATTTTATTATAATAACCCCAAAAAAATATGTTTTGGGTGCAGACAAATCCTAAAAACTTGGATTACAGGAAATAGGGATACATGACGATCTGCACACACAGATAATAACACACCCCAAGTGGCTCAAGAAAAAAACGTAGGTACATTAAAAAATGATGTCTCCTACCTAGATAGGTATAGATATGCCTAGATAGTAATGAAATGATTATTGTCCAAAAATAAATACCTACCTATATAGAATTTTAAAATATATAGACTAACATAAATTACGTATTTTATTTATTTGTCAAGTTTACAATAAAAAATATAGATAGCGTACCTACTAGATGAATAAATAAACGATTTTGTTGTGAAGGTACCTACCTACGCGCTTAGATGAAATAATAATATAGCTCCATCCCTATCAGTTTCTCCGACTCTGCTATGACCTTGTACGTGCGTAAGCGGCATATTTTTATTAAATAATGTATACAGAATTTAAAAAAGACGCTCGTTCAAGTTTCTACAGAACTGTCATCTGTGGCTGTTATGTTCACTTTATCGGTGAAATGCGATTGTTCGTAGGTTCGATGGACGAACGAAATTTATATGTATTTTTTAATTTTAATTTTTTATTATGAATCTTTATACTTATTTATAGAAAATTTATATCTCTCTATATATTATAATGTTATGTCTTTATGTATTATAAGTAAAAACTCCTGCTGTCATCTGTCGCCGTAAATACTGAAAGACAAAGAATCGGATGCTTTATTAGTTACGGGTTAATTTGGACAGAGGCGCTTTTATTCACGCACACAAGCCTAAAATTTAATATCGTTTTATCATGTTATTACTATAAGATTTTGCCTGATATTTCATACTGCGAGCTCTTTAATTTATAGAGAATTGATAACAATGCTTGTACAACTAAAAAACTGTATGTGTATCGAGTATTACCATTTTGAAATATGTATGGGAATGCGACTGATCGCTTCCACCTTAAAAGGTTTTTTTTAATATAGAATTTATGCAAAAATACATATTTTCCTTAATAACAATAAAAACAAATTAAGCAGTACATTACCGGTTCAAAGGATTCGTTTAATTCCTCCCCCCCCCCCTCCCCCCAAGCAATCCTTTGAGAAAGCAACGGGGCAAAGATATAAATCCCACTCGCGGGGAAACCGGAACAAAATCGATACACGCAAATCAGTGATAACAGGGGTCTCTAAACTTTTACCGTTTATTTCCCGGAGCCTGCGACCCCTGCCCCCCCCCCCCGTGCCTCCCCCCACCTCCGTCTTATCGCCTCCGATCTACAAATCCAATTTCCTAAAATAGGGATCGATCCGACAAATCATCTGGCCAACTCTATTATCCCCCATTGAGGAGAATATCGCACGATGACTTGCTTAGTCGAAACGACCAATGGACACTAACGCGGGAAAAATGTCGGGTGTCTTACTGGTTCTGTGATGTGGATACGATCGATAGAATGTGTTCGATACATCACTTAAATTAGATATTATCGACTACTATAGATGCTAAAAGTTTACTCTTAATATATTTTTCTCTAAATGCCATGCCGTGCTGAGATAATAAAATATGGAAAATACCTATTTCGAAACTTGTTGGCACAACACTATATAACAAAGATCAACCCCTCCAATCCAATTTAATGATCTCCATATACGTATGTATGGACCTCGCAAAACAACATCACAATAACAATTTATATTCATAACATTCCCGGTTGCAATCCGGGGTAATTATAAATATCGTTGGAGCTGGAACATTTATGAGTGATGAGTGCAATGGCAGGCACGCCTGCGGTCGTAAAACGCTAAACTTGTCTCTCAGGCCGGTGGGAGGCTTCGGTCCTGAAAATAGGGACTAAAGTGATGAACGGAAAGCGATGCTACAAACCTAGAGAAGCCTTCCACCAGCAAACGTCATCTTCAAATTAAAGGTGGCTCGTCGATCCAGCTTCTTAGGCGACTACAAAGATGAATCCAAATTTAGCAAATGCATCGGTCCCAGCGCCTTGGCTGCTCGTGCCTGCGTGCAAAAACATAAACATTTATCAAGTATGATAGGTATACCACCTGTTCACGGAAGTTCAAAAAGACGGTAGATCGCTATTACAGAGTACCCGCAAATTTGTTGCAGTCCCCACGCTGGCTTGAACGCCATTGGTTGGAACTGTGTGACAATGACAATACATTCACTATTTGAAATTGGAATATGATTTTACTCCGTATCAGCACATCATAATAAGTCCTTGTACCACACTCCAACATATACCTGGCGTACCCCCAATGATGTCGACCCTTCCGAGCCAGCTTGAGCCGCAGCCAAATGTCGCCATTCCTGGATTTGGCACACGCCACCAACCTACCTTGACCCTCAACCTTTTCATTGATAGGTACCTAATAATATACCATCCGAAATTCCTCCCTAACGTAGAGGTCAGGATAATATGGTAGGGAGAGACGTAAATCATAATCTCGGGATTTGTGGATGCTGATGCAGGGGTCGAGGTAAGAAAATGTAAGCGATTTTGTGTCGTATAGTTACAATTTTAATAGGCTTTGGTCCTGTGGGAGCATGTTGGCCTGTTTGTTTGCGTATTACGTAATTTTCATGATATTATGTTAAAATAAAGAGTTCATTACATACCACAAACATAGGTCTTATTGATAGAGTCAATTGATGAATAGTATGGTTTCTATCAGGAACAACCAATACAGTGGAAAGAGTACCACCATGATCACAATTAAAAAAAAACAGTAAACTGTGTGTACGTACTGTGTTTATCTATTTTCTCAGTCGCCATATACCGCAGGCAGAAATGAATCCGCCAACTGTCACGAATTCAATAGCATACATATCTAGCTTGCACCTATACTAACTAATCCTCAGATACTTCATTAAAACAATAGCCCGATAGTGATAGACAATAGTCTGTGGCGGGGTGGGCAGGCGACTAATTGACCGGCGGACGGACGGGGCACGGCCGGTGCACGGCCGCGGCACGCGCTCGGCACGCCGGCTGCATTATTCACGCGCCGCCAATCGATCGCGACTTAGCTAGACCCGGTGCAATAGCAGCCTGAGGATAAGTCAAAGATGAGAATGAAGAAGATGTCAGTTCAGTCTGAACAGTTGTGCCCATTTCCCTGGCATAATCAGCGCGACAGAATCTTTAGCATATTTTTGTATGTTGGGACCGTATCCATATTTGCGACTTAACGTGATAAAAAAATTCTGTATTAATTCATCGCTCAAGGCACCTATAGACAGGTTCAATGTGGTGGTAGCCTAAAAATTGTTTTTTTTTCGGGATTTTACGGGAATGTTTTCAATGGTGTAAAGTGCTTCGAAAATATTTTCTGAGGTCTTGGTCCCTGTTACTAGCTGCGTCTATTAGTCAGCAAGACCTCAGTGTATCCAGCCGCCTCACATCTTGAGCATTACATACAGTGCAACAATTACCAAATTCATCCATGTGTGCTGGTGCATTAGCACTCGAGCGGCGCTAAGTGGTGCTAATTGACGCTTGGATAACTGTCGCCATGTTCTGCACCATTATTCTGATGGGTTTTGATAGCATTATTTGTGTTTGATCCTTTTGGCCACAGTCTTTCCATCGGAACTGTCAGAATGTAATGATTCATGAGTCTTTCTCCATAATATCTTATCTCTATCTATTGTGCAAAGACAAGGAAAACCGGTGAATACTAAAATTAAAAAAATTCTATCACAATTTTGAAGTCTTAATTCTTCGAATGTCTGTACGACACGTATACGTATACATATGTTACAGAGTTTAAATGTGTTCGTTTGATAGAATAAGGATCCAAACTTGCTATTATTATACACGGATCGATCCTGCATAGTTCCTGCTCCAGATTTTCGATTCGTGCGCCGAGTTAGAAATAGATACGGAAATATATTTATAAATACGTATATATTTGGAATAAATAGAATGCGCGATATTATACCCAAGTTTGGTATTGTCTATAAAATTTATTGTTATAACGTTGACGATTAGACATACTAAGTTCAGTAGATCCTTGAAGATAAGGTCAAAAACAAACGGCTAAAAACCGGTGAAATTAAATAATGGCGTACGTAAAATCGGTTATATTCTCACGTACCGTTGCAACTAGTCGGTATTGTATGATAGAACAGTGGGTGAGGGGTTCCCGCTAACAAATCTAATTTGTTCGTCCATCGGCGCGTTGAGCTTTTTGACCGAGCACCTGTGAAGTGCACCTGTGAAGTGCACCTTTCGGAGTACCTGACTGAAGTGCGTGGACTCCGGCGCAAATTCCGAATTCGCGAAAGTTCTGCTTTTTGTCCTGTTCGACACTTGACTACTTTTTGGGGTGAATTCACTGCAATTCTATTAAACGGTTCGATTTGAAATAGAATTTATATTTTGAATTGGGATGGATAATCATTTTTAAAAGGATGCTATTTTGTCTCTATGTGGTGAATTATTTTGAGTCTCACCACCTAGAAAATACTGTCTTTAAACGACATGGAATTGGTTAATTATCATATATAGCGACCAACTTAAACCTTTTAGTTGTAATGTTATAGTTATATACAAGCATAGGTACGTTTCGTTCACTGGAAAAATAACAAAAATATTGTCGTTTTCTATAGTATAATCGTACTAATTTCATCAGTTTTAAGAATCAAAACAATCGCAATACCGCCTCGATGATTTAACCATGCGTTTCAAGAGCTACCTGAGTCAATTCTCTTAAAATTTAGGTTGGTAATAGAAACGTTGCCTCTAAGCTTGATGTAAAGCCAAAAGATTGTTTCACGTGAATTCATTATGAATATCATCAAAACCCAAATTGGGCGTCAAATTGCAAACTGTCGGAGTTTCGGCAACATTCAGCACACACGGAATTGTTAACTAGACCTGGGTTTCAAAACAAAACTGATGCAGAGTCATGAGAGATTAATTCGTTTTACCAATCGTATGGGCTTGGATTCTTATAAGGTCGGTCTTCACAACTCTAGGGTCTTCGCAACTTTAGGGCACATTTTGACCTCATCGCATTTGTTATATATGAATACTTTACCATTAACGATCATCATCATCATACTCATTAACAATCTGAAAAAAAAAATCGCAGTTATTGAAACCATTTCAATTTAGGGTCAATAACTTCGTTAGATATAACTGCATATTTTGTGTTATTATTGAAGTGCAGTAAACTACAGTACAGTACAGTAAATTACTAGTCCGAGTCAATATATTGATTTCAGTAGCTAAAAACTGAACGTTTGGCGCGAAGCCTAATTACTCGGCTCATAATTTAGCTCGACTATCTACGTAGTGTACGAGCAGATAATACTAAAAAAATAAAGGAAAAGCATGTTATTGAACGGAGGAGAGTCGAAGTTCTCTAGTAATTTGGGATGACAACTTAAATAATAATTTAATAGAAGTTTTATCCAAATATCTACCTTCACGAAATGATTAGACCAAAGAATGGAGCAAACGCTCTAAAACATATCCAATCAATAGAAATGGGTAGAGATCTATGGTTTTGCCTTTCCCTTAAATCAACCTTAAAAGAAAAATCAGCATGGTTTATTAACCACACTCACAGGGGTACATACCTACCTAAATCATTATATATACAATTCCACGCACACATAATTTTTACCTTTTAAAACGTCTCTATAACGACTTTTACTGAACAAACTTTAGCTAAATACGTGATTTTTTATACCTCATATTTTCATCATAACGGTAGCTTTTAAAAAGTTTTAAATTAACCTGAACGATGCTGGGAAACTAGCTTGATTAAATCTACAACTTTTTAGATGAGAATATTATGTCCGCCAGATACTTTTACCTATTAGAGCTGATGTAAAAATATTTTCCGATAATTTTAATATTTTACCCGCACTCCAAAACGAGGCTAAATATCTGCATTAAAAATCTTACATTTATTAGCTAAGCACCTACTTATACGCCTTTAAAAGCCTATAAAGGCATGTCATGTTGAATGTATAACCGACATAACGAGCAGATTCTCGGTTTGGTTGGTTTTGTAGCGACCTCTTCAACTTTGCCACAAGCTACACAGATGGTGCTGCAGACGCATTCAGAACAATTGACAATACTCCATACAATCCTGAAACGCGCTATGAGAGTTTTCGGAGCACGTGACATACATACAAGACCCCAACAAACACCATCGGGGCATAGCGGCCGCCCCGCCAGGCATACCACCCGCCTGACCGGTAGATCTTCCTTTTTCCGCTAAAGTTTCTTTAATTTTCCAACAATTTGTTTGGTTTATAATTGGGAACCTTAACAAGCAGAGGGTCCACTTGTGTGGGTGTATTTTCACAATAGTTTTGCGCTAAGGATCGCCAAGTTGTATCAATTATTATAAAATATATTTGACTATAGTATTAAGTTTCTGCTGAAACAATTATTTGAAACGCAACACAAAGGTATTATTTATCTGGCAGTAAGTACGGAGTATCCTAGCGCGTTCGCTTCAGCTACTCCAAGCCAGTTGAGTGACGTTTTAATGGATCCCCACGTATTTATTCAGTGACCTGTCACTTTTGGACCTCGGCCTACGTTTTCTTGTGATGCGGGAATGTTTTTTCTTGCAAGCGGACGGAAAGTTCGTAGTTTTATTGTATTTTTTTTCACTGGTTTCGTATGATTTTCCGAATGGAGTCATTTGTAATAGTCTCAATTAGGTATTAAGGAGTTACCTCAAACTTTGGCAATAGTAACTTTACGATTCGGTTACATCTGGGTTAACTTTATTGTTCATGTTAATGCCAATATACGTCTTAATTAGGGCATAAAAATTACCACGTTAAACGCTTGGCTACATTAATGAACTTCAGCTGTTAAAGCTTTTGTCTATAACTTCATTAGTAATGACGTTAGTAAATGTGTTTAACTGTTGGCCACATCTGCTTAGTAACATTATAAAGGAACCAATTAGTGCAGTCAGCCACAAGCGTGGATGTAGCATTATAGACTGCGGACACTTAGATGGAATGGCCAGCAAAATCTAGTTGTGGAACAACTTCTAGGTTTTAATCCCAAACTCAGACATTTGACATCCAACGCAAATTCTTTATTTAAATGAATGTTTCCCGAACGTTTCAATTCCACGCATCGGGCATTGTGTTCGGCTCGGCTGCTGACTTCATGTTTCCCTCTGAGGGTTCCCTCCGATCCGAACTCGACTGACCAGGAGGACCATATTTGTCGATTTTTAACCGGATAACACAGCTACTGGTTTTTACTGTCTTATTTTTGTGGCTCTTCAAATCTTAATATCGGCAGCTAACTTTTAGGTAAGGTTATTATAAAAATAAAGTAACTAGCATTCCATCGTTTAATTACTACTTAATTACAGGATTTTCATGACCTATACGGTCACAAAATATGTATCATAAATTGTTGAATAACAAAATAGCAATTCTTGGAGTAGCTGCAGGAAACAAACATCCCAGAACGACGCTATTTGAGCACCTATGTTTCCACATCCGGCGCCCTGGGTCATCTAGAACCTGTTAATTGGCTAATCCTTTCAACACGACCAGAAAAAAAAAACAAATATACGTTTCGAATTGAGAACCGCCTCCTATTAATCGTCACAAATAAAAATCGTATAAGGTAAGCATGTTTCTTTTTTTTTCTTTTATGGTCTAATTCTGTTGAGTACATTTTTATGTCTACTAAGCTTTCCATTCTTTTCCCGCACAAATCAGGGTTACCCTACAATAAGAGGGCCCGTTATCTAAATCAAATGCCCTCCTCGGGCTGGCGAGACGACACAGCTTGTTCGAGTCGATTTTTTTAAAGGATTTGCGTTAAATGGGTAAAAAAGGGTGCACTCTGATATTTCATAGCAACCTATGCGTGTATAGTGGGGTTATTCTTCAGAGTTTGGGGGACATCTTTGGGCATTGTTTTGATACATAATATTTTAGAGATAGCCTTATGTTTTAAAAAGGATAGAGGAACCCACTATGTTGCGTTATGTTATTGAGAACATTACACGACTCTTCTTGTAGTTCCGTGCTGTGCTATTTGTATAAAGAATACTAGTTTTAAGGTAGACTTTCAGTTCTTGACAGAATTCGATATCATACCTTTACTATGTACAAATTTAAATAAAACGCTTGTCCAACTATAGCACACTAAGCCACAGTCTAACCTTAGCGCATTTTCACAGTTTACCCACAAATCCCTTATTGAATTTCTGCAGGATTTTAAAGTGGCCGTTGGTGTTGCCAGTGCCACCGAACGGACAGATTTCTACCGCCCCCTGTTTTATTATGTAAATGGTAGCTAGTGTGTGGTGGGATGCGATCCTGCCGGGATTTCCTTATCGGCAGACCCAAGGAAAAGTTTGAGAGGCTCACATTGGAACAATAAAGGCAAGGGGGTTATAAGTGTCCGATAAATGTGTAAATTGGTTAATATTAAAAAAAATGTATAGATTTAAAAATTTACAAAATTTAAAAAAATGATTTTGTGAATGAGCTTTCTCTGGTTGAAAATATAGATGACGACCACTTAGGGCCAATTTACAACGTGCTGGATTTATCTACTATTTATTCGACAGATGATCTGTATAAACTCTACCAAATAAGTAGTGGCTAGGGTTATTAGCACATCGAAACTGGCCATTAATATCTTGCTGGAGATAACCACACGAGGTAATTACTCGCCTATTCATCGGCTTAATAAGTACATCCATAGTACTGTTATCTATATTGTGGTACATCGTCGATAGACTAGACCCAGCCCGCGGTCTAGACGGGTACTTGGACACAGACCCTTATCCACACAATGCACTTAGATTACTGATATCTGCAGCCTTTCCAATCATGTTTTGCATGAATAGATATATTAGCGGAATAAATTAAGATTTAACTTTCTTTTTTCAGAGATTGTGTGCACATGCTGTTTCCAGAGAGATCAATGATGTTAAAATTTAATTGAGGGGTCGAACAGTTTTATTTAACCTTCTTCATTTATACGATACGGAATATGGTGATCCCGCATACATAATGAAATCATTAATACTGAAATTCTACTTCCTGATTAAACTTAATACAATTCATGGAAGTCAATTATTCGAATAAGCTTACCTAGGTGTAAGTACTAAGAGGCAAGTGCTCAGATGTACAGCATCAATTCGATACCTCGCAGTGTACCTACAGATAAGCAGGTATTTTGGATAGAAGACCCCCGACCACACAATGCACTTAGCGCGCGATAAACGCGGTAATGTGAATGTAGGCTTTAGTACATCGCGTCTGTGTCGCGGCTCAGGATACAAAGCCGACTATTAGAAATAGTCTGTATTTATAGTGCAATTAAATAATTATTTTGTATGGCTTAATAGCAACAAATTGAATGTGCGCATTGGTCGCCACGAAAAAAAAAGTTGAGAAGCTTCAAGGAAAATATGTGCGAGTTTAACATAAACTTGGCTACAAGTTGCACCATATGAGTTTAATTGTTTTTTTTATTTTTTAAACCTAGTTTATGTCCCACTGCTGGGCAGGGGCCTCCCCTAATGTCTATGGTCCAAACTCTCTTTTCTTAAAAGACCTGGCTTACTTATTTTACCAAAATGTTAAATAGACCTAAAAAGGCGGGTACACTAAACAATATAACTAAAAAACATCGAACCGAGGACTTTTCGATGAATTCCACTTGTACCGAATAGAATAAGAAACACTTGAACAAGCTTTAAAACTCGAAGCGTGGGCGCCTTGCTCACAGGAGCTTAGGTCGTTTGGGAAATAAATGGTTTCGTGTAAATGACTGCAACACAACGCCGGCACAGTTGAGATTTTTATCGAGGATAGACGCAGACTTGGAATAATTGTTGTATTTGGAACACCCCTTGGAGATATCAACTTTATGAGGCAATCTCGCTATGTGAATCAATATTGTCGCGTTTATTTTCATAAATAATATCCACTAATGAAACCTTTCTATAACCATAGAAAAGTATCTCTTAGTGCCTGTTCTATTATCCGTCCATCAAGTGCGAGATTATTCGTAAGCTAACCGTTTACTTCATAGTCTACGTATTTAGACTATGAAGTAATCTCGCACTTAACGTACTTTAATTAAGAAAAGTAATGGTTAAAAATCTTTATAAAGGATAAAGCACTTTTGAAAGAGATCGACAACGATTTATGAGAAATGTGACCATTGGTTAGGTTATATATAATACTTTTCAAAAACCCGGTCCCTAGCTATGTTAACTGTGTGTTTATAACATGATTTATTGGGTATATTACATAACCTATAATACCACGGTAGGTACTATATTAGCCCAGCCACTATAGTTAGCTTGTGACAATCTGGGAGACCAGTAATAATTGGCTAATTCACATTCGCCAGTTTGTTCGCTTCGTAACCTAACCACTATTACGTGACTCCCCCAATCACCCCTCTTTTTAAAGGATCGCATTCCGATAACGTGCTTTAAGTACGTATACGTGGGATAGTGGGTCTCACTATACGCTCCCATAAGTAAAGCCGTCATTTTCAAAAGCGCCTCGTTTAGCCTACGTGATGGGATTTGCGAAGGTGTTGTTTTGGCAATTTCATTTTCGATATAAAATGCAAGAGCCGAAAAAGAGCCTGGTAGGGTTCCGTACCCAAAGGGTCTAAACAGAGCTATATTATTGTGTGAACGCGCGCTGTGATTTTGATGTAAATTTTAGGCGTTGGAGTTTTATAATAGAACTAAACAAGTAATAGAATAAGCTTTTTTTTGGAGGTAATGAACGCCTCAGCGTCACACAAATAAGCCGCGTAAGTAGCATTGTAAAACTTAGGTCAAGTGTATTGGAAATAACTAAATAAATAAAATATACAAACAAACAAAATATTTTTTATTCATAGTAGTCGGTTAAACCAACACCGACATGATTCAAAATTATCATCCTGTAGATTGTAAGATAACATAGACCTATCAATACATTAACAAGTTGTTCTCCTTACATTCTTTAGAATGTAATTTATTATATAAGGTTTAATAAAAATAGTGTAAAATATTTTAAGGGGTTAACAAGCAGGTGTTGACAATCACATTTACGTATAAAATGGTTGATTTTTCTGTGGGAAAGCGAGCCAGTACAGCTTCACCGCGCACTTAGAACATACTTAGAGATTTTTTTAAAATTTCGAAAAATTTTACATTATTTTCGAGAATGAGACCTCAATAGCCTACGAATGAACCTCTTAATTGTGTTGAAATTATTATTTTTTATGCCTTATATTACCAAAATTTTTGCCTAAAATTATTCCAAGTCCATTGAAAGCTAAACAATCATTATTAAAGTAGGGAGCACATAAAGAAACCAAGAGGTCGAGAGGCTTATTATTTGAGTCCAGGGACATTAGAAGCGGGAATATTGCCCCGGGGCAATTTACGACATGGCGGGGCGCCTTATCTCCAATATTAAAGATTTCATTAAATCATGGCGAGCGCGCAATAAAACAGTTTGATGCCGCATTTATGCCGCTGCCGACTCGGGTGACCAGCTTAATGACGTGTACATTTTGACCCTTGGCCTGTGGGGCAAGGCACAGGAGACTAAGCTAGTTTTCTTTCATAGGAATGGTATTAAACAAAACCTTTATAAACGAAATCATTTACATACATGTTAAGTATGAGTCCATATCGTCGGTATTCCCTGATAGTTAGGCGGTAGGCGGAGTAGGCGGCGGTAGGTTGTGCACCCACTTTTTGGTGATAGTACCTTTTTGGTCCTAAAGTGATAGATGGTAAGAGATTTAAGTGTAACTAGAATAGTGTTAAAAATTAAGCAAAATTTTTTCGTGTATTTTTAGCAAAAATAATTGCGACATAGTTTATATTTTTATTTGATTAAAAATCATCCGATGATATCACTCCATTCGTTATGTACCGATAGTTATTATTTTATAATGTAATAAATTATTGTGTAATAAGCCCCGCTGTCGCCTTTAACTTGCTACGCCCAATCAAATAGTTACAACTTGAGATATTCAAGTAGGATTTGCGATTTGTAACATCAAGACTTGGCCGTCCGCTCGCCCTATAACCTTATGTCGTAAGGTTCAAGATACATTATAATTTACTTACCAAGGGATCATATTTAATTTATAACCCAAATGGCTAGTTGGGTTGTACTAAAATGATGATCACATTTCAAGTTGAATGTGATATGTACCTACTGTGTTATTTACTTTTAGATATATACAAGGCAGATATATAGACTTGAAACTGTTGAAAGTTGTACGGGGTATGTAATGAAAAACAGACATTTAATATTTTACATAATATTACACATAGGCAATGGATTTCCTCCGGATTTTTTTGGAAATTATCTCTTCGTAAATTGCCCTAATATGGGTGTTACTTGGATCACCCCTAATCCATCTTATATTTCTTAGTTTGGGACAGTAAATTAGTAAATATACTAATAAATATTTACGTGTTGGTTATGTTTATTTATTTTATGTTTATCAGCGTATTTACAAATTTATCCGTTGAAATGTGTACGTGCCATCTGTCAGATGTGTTGTCTTATCAGCAAAGTGTGAAAGAGGCCCGAATTATTACTAAAACTATCAGTTATTTGTAATTTTAAAAGAGGAGCAGAAATACTGCGAGGACGGTTTTGATATTCAATAAAACTTGGGAATATCTTTTATCCATACAGGCGAGGCCGCGGGATAGATCTAGTTAAACATATGCTTGGCATGGGATAGATCTAGTTAAATATATGCTCGGCATATGTATGCTAAAACGGTTTTATATGTAGTCTACAGTAAGGCAACTTCTGATGGATGCGTGATACTCATTCAATTGTATTTCATTCGATGGGCCCTAAACTCCCAATTTTATTTGATGGCTCATAACTACGAACGTCAGACCGCCGCTCCCTCGACACATGCTTCCTTACACTTATAAATAATTTAACATATTCAAGTGCAAAGTGTCGGGAACGTAATATGACGAGGCGAGCGGTGTTCGCCGGCGAAAAACATGAAATTCGGGTCAACCTACTTACCCGCACCTCAGTAGAGGATAAGTAATGAAATTTCATCTCGTAGCTTCAGGGACCAAGCCTGTATATTTCCTTGTAAATGTTATGAAGGTATCTAAACATTTTTATTAAGTACCCTGCTGCCAATGGATCGTGGCATCATGAATTTTACGGATACATCTTGTACGTTTCACTGATATCAGAAGTTGCAGGCAAAACGACACTATTCGAAAGTAATTCCCTCCATTGCTACGACGGCCTGATTAGCGCAGTGGTAGTGACTCTGCTTTCTGCGCCGAGGGTCCCGGGTTCGAATCCTGATAGGGACACAAGCTTTGTGTCCTTTGATGAGCACGAATGTTTGTACTCGAGTCATGGATGTTTAATATGTATATAAGTATTATATACTAAGTTCGGCCTCAGTCCATTGTACGGTACCCACAACACAAGCGTTAAGCTTAAAGTGGGATCGTATAGTTGGTGTGTTCGTATGGCGATATTTATTTATTATTATTTATTTATTTATTGCTCGGTGGCAAACCAGAAAATACTGTACCTATATGGCTGACTGCCCCAGAAATCCACGGATCCTAATCTTGTGAGCTAATTTTTCTTGATTCCATTACTTATGGCAAGCTTAAAGTATGTTGAGTTTTCAGTCATATTTGTGTAGATAAATATGTGAACAATATCAAGAGGTTTTTAGATGGCATTTAAATGCACAAACCTATGTTATAAAAAAAAAAAAAATTAAAAGTCCTAATTGTTGTTGTCACACTCCTGACGTTCCCCACATGTACCCCGGGGGTGCGTCACACGTGATAATGCCAAAATGCCCATCTAACGCACGCCTTTATTTCCAACAAATTAAATCGCGAACTCCGCAAGGGTCCAGCGGAGTTGTAAAATGCAAATGGAAAAGGTGAAAACCTACGTGACGTCAGAGGAGAGTTGCCATGAACAGATGAAATTAGCAAAATAAGTTTTTCTCTTTTATGAATTAGATTTCCTGCTTGGTGGTTGATGTATTTTAATGCTGAGAGTCCCGGGCTCGAGTCCTAGTAGAGGCATGTTTCGTGTAATGAGCACCAATGTTTGTACACGAGTGTTTGATATCTATAAAAGTATTATATGGGGAAAAGTATTATAGGGAACGCCCCCAGTCCATTCAACAAAACCCATAATACAGCGATGCTTAGTTTGGGACCGTACAATTGGTGTTTTTCTGGCGATATTTAAAAAAAACTGAATGATTTTTTTTAATTCCTGGATCTTTTAATTAAGATAATATGAATGTTAATTTAATAACAAATAAGTAATAAAGTGAATTATAAGAAATGTGATTCTCTTTAAGAGTCGTTATTCAATGGTTAGTCCATTGTGAGTCAATTGTATTGCTTTAACGGTCTTAAGGTCCAAGTTGCCTTAATTTGTAATTACATGTATGTACTAATTACTTGTGTCGGAATATAGAGGAAGAAATCTTATTTATCTCCAACATGTTTCGGGCACTGGCAATACTGTATAAGGGAAGGTCTCGCCCCCAGGGCACATTGATAATTATTACACGGTACCGGGTTCGAGTCCCGTCTTCGGCTAACGGTCCCGCGGGGACGGGATTATGGCCCGTATTAATTAATGTGGAGAGTATCTATGACGTGACTTAGTTGCTTATTTGCTCCGATGTAGCAATAGAGAAATAATATTAGACGGTTTCTCAAAATATTGTTTTTGCTTTGTTGCTCCCAATTTAAATATTGCTTATGGAAATTCAATGCATTTTGGAGTAATGACGGTGATACCTACATCTATTGTGCAACCATTATCATTTTGAATAATAATATAGGATTTACTACACTTTTACTATATAACAATGTGGTAAAGTTTGCGACCGGTGAATAAAAACATCGTGAGGAAACCTGCATGTATGAGATAACCTCACAAAAGACGTGTGAAGTCCGACAACCCGCACTGGGCCAGCGTGGTGGACTATGGCATAATCCCCCTCGCATTGAGGGGAGGCCCGTGCCCAGCCATGTGACATTAAAAAGGGGCTGGTATTATTATTTATTATAAAGTTTGCGAGTTTGGATGTAGGGGGCAATCTTCGGAAATACTGATCCGATTCTAATAATCTTGCACTAATAGGAAGCTACAATATCCGTGAGTATTATAGGCTATGTTTCGTCGAGGTACCGCGGATGGAGTCGTGGGCAAAAGCTAGCTAGTTGGCACCCAAAAATATGAGCTAAACAAACATGCAGACTCAAATATGCATTGAATTCAATTCAGTTTCACACAATTCATTTGCACCCCATCCCGCTGCATTCAACCGAGAGCCGAGCGATCTTGACAATTAAACCATAAAAATATATTGAAAAGAAAAATATTATAATTTTCAATAAAAAATCCAATTAAGTGCACAATACTTTCTGGGAGTGTGATTGAGTCCGCACAAAAGACGAGTAAAACACACAAGGCCGCGCCGCGATCCTCGCCCGCCACTCAATGCGAAGGTATTTCCAATTACTCTCCAATCCTTCCATTTCCCAGTCGCCAGGAATTTTATTAACGCCATCCCTTTCCACAAATATCATTTTCGTGGTGCGCGAAAGAGACGGCTGATAAGGATTTGAGCCATCTCATGAGGTTGGGTTAATTTCCATTCGCCCGAAGCGATGTCTCCGTTCACCTTTCATACGCAAATTGAAAAGATAAACCCAACTATTTGTTCACTATTCGGCGTGAGATTATTTCGGTATAATTGCGTAGATCCTTTTGGCACATGTTGTTTGTGAGTTCAGCCGGCCTGAGGCTGTAATTATTGATATTTTAATTGGAATGTTGTATAAGCTTTGAACTCGCAATTCTAACTGTAGAATACACATTGAAACAAATATGGTTGTGCTGCCAGGTATAAAAGCATTGGGCTTGTTCCTTGTAGCATTGGGTCAATAAACCATGGATAATATGTGGGTGCACTGCATTGCACCTCTCCCTCTTTTTTTCAACTCACACAGGCGTGATGGTACCGAAGCTATAAATACAATTAAAAAAAATGCATTCTAACTACATCAGAATTTAGAAGCATAAGGTAATTAATCTGAAAGATTAATTCTGCAATATGTCAGTTTATTTAACGTAACCGTTATATAATTAAGACTGAAATCCTAACAGTACGTCAAGTGCGAGTTTATTCGTAAGCTAACTGTCTACTTTATAGTCTACCGTCCGGTTAGCTTACAAATAAACTCGCACTTGACGTACTAATCTTGGATAAAACGATATCCTACAAAATGCAAGGAATTAATTTCCGGAAGTTGATATTTTTTTCCAACTCTTCCCATTGATTATATATATTAATTTTTAGCTTGAATTATTAAATTAACACATGGATTTACATGCAAAGTAAATTCGGTGCAAACACGATAATCTCAGCTTATAAGCAGACGGGCCTAATGGACCCATGTCAGACGCCCTGGCCCTTCCTTCATCAAAGGGCCGTAATTCGGGACATTATTCATGATGCCCAGATCAGACGCTAACGACCTTAGCTGGGACGACTTTGATTGAATTCGCAGATTTCATACATGTGACACGATTCTAAGCGATCGCAAGATAGAAAACGGTACTTTAATGTGAATGAAGATGGTTTCCTAGAATCTTTACCTAATAATCCTTTTGCAGCAACCACTTCAACCGCACCGCAAGCTACATAGATGGCGCTGCAGATGCATTCAGAACAATAGACCATTCTCATCACAATCCTGAATCGCGCTATAAGAGTTTTCGGAGCAAGTTGTATATATACAAGATCCCTACAATAATCCGACAATGGCCCGTTGAATCCGGCTGGAGCGCATTCTGCGTTCGCCCAAAAACTCAGTGAAGCTGCAAAGGCCGCATCGGCCAGCAGCGTACTAATCATTCAAATACAAATACAAAAATAACCGTTGGAGCATAGCGGCACCCCGCCAGGTTGGAAGATCTTCCCTATTCCGCTAAACTTTAATTTCTAAAACGAAATCAAGTCAAGGGCATCTTGTTTCTCACACAATTTGATGCTTTAATAAGTAACATGATGATCTAAGCAAGCCGCCGCTCCGAGGCGGTGGAGGGTGCTCGTCGTCTCTCCAAACCTCTTGACGTCTCCTGCACGCAGTCAGGATAAGACGTTAGTACTGTACCAACATAATAACATTGTCGTAAAATGTAAGACAGAACTGGCATCCTTGTATTTCCAAAATCCCTAAAACTCCTTTAAATAAAATCTCATCAAGAACGAGTGGGCGGATTTTATAATCTTTGATTATTTGATTTTTTCTGTACCCCGAATAACATAATTACTATTAAAACATAGGACAAAAATACTAAAACAATTATTCTGATACGATAAGAAGTTCGCCGTCACAGCTAATCCCACTATCCCACTAATCCCACTAATATTATAAATGTGAAAGTTTGGATGGATGGATGGATGGATGTTTGTTACTCTATCACGGCAGAACGGCTGCACGGATCTGGATGAAATTTGGCATGGAGATAGATTATAGTCTAGAATAGCACATAGGCTACTCTTAATCCCGGTAAAATGTATGGTTCCCGTGGGACAGATTTGTTTTAATTTTTCATAGAACAAAGGATCGATATGATTTTTGAACAGGTAATGGTAGCTTAGGGGTCAGAAAATGACATACGGACATACTTTATAATCGCGGGTAACACCGCGGGTCACAGCTACTACATTAATAAATAAAACTTATAAAACTCATCATTCTACTAAATTTTTTTTGAAGATTGCAGTGAAAACAAAATACAATTCCGACGTAGAGAACTAACTAACACCGTTCCATTTTAACGAAAATAATGGGAAGGATATTAATTTTTCATTTGTTTTCGTACCAAACTCTCAATATGAATAAGGTTTTAGTTCATCGAGAATATACGACACCGTTCTCAGCGCCCACAGAATGATTTTCACTCAACCTCATCTCCAACGCCCCTTGTTTTAACTAATGATCGTAATACCCTAATAAACCAAGCAAAATACCCGCGTTTTACCAAAAACATTCAAAACAGAGAAAATTCCATTTCACATTCAAACAGCAGAGGTCATCGACATTATCATTACGCTGTGCTCTTAAGGGGCCGGCAGTGAATATAAAGCTGACCGCCAATAAAAGTTAACTGCAGTAGACGCCTTTTCAATTAACTGCGTCTTAGTACTTAAGCCGCATCTTTGAAAGGTAGAAGGGATGAAATGAGGGCTCTAAGTCGGACTTACCTTGTGCATACATAAGTAGGCTTTATCGCAGACTTTATAGTGTGCTTTGACTCACTTTAATAATGTTTTAGTAACCGAGACGGCAGAGTTAATCGGTGTTTTAACTCAGTATCATTAGCCAAGCCATTCAGTTACACACTCAAACTCAAAATACAAATATACATCATACAAAAAGCTTGTACTCATATGCTAATGGCAAATACATTTTGCTTGGGTGTATCCCAAAAAAATATAAACATGGGTACTTAAATATTATATGCGTGTAGAGAATATAATAGAATGGGGATGTACGGATGAAAATATAAATAGAAAATAATAATGACTCTAAGAACATGACCGAAGAAATATAGCACATAGATGGTTGTATTGACCAACTAAGAATGCGTAAGGGTCACCATTAGGTTTCCTATATTTACGCGAATATTACACATTGAAATAAAACTAATTTTACGAATTTTATCGCATTTATTTTATGGTTTTACGTTCCCGAAGTTTTGGCTGCTTTACTGCAAACATGGTCACAGGAGGACTGGGGTGTTAGACGTCTTAGTGTCATATTTAGAATTGAAGTACCCTCATACTTAGTCGTTGTTTGCGGTCCGATCCAAGCAGAAAGTGCTCACAGTGTCTTGAGGTCTTGCAATGGTGCGCTTGGTTTAAGATTTGATTGTATTAATTACTGGATCACAAGTCGGTGGTAGCACCCAGCCATCTTCCCTATTTAAATTAGGTTGTTTTTTTTTAATGACTATGTTTTCTGTAGAGCAGCCGGTACGTCGGAACAAACATAGAACAAACGCGATAAAATTCGTAAAATTAGATAAGAATACTCACAGGTCACGATCTGAGTATAAATATACCCAGAGACATTTTAGGACAAATAACGGAACGGATTCGATTGTTTTTATTATTTTATACTCAAATGAATTAGGAAATGTATGAAAATTAATGAATCAACGTGTTAAAGGGATCCTCACAATTATTTTGATCTAAGAGTTATTGAAGTCGTTATAATTGATCAGCCGATGCGCGATGGAGACAATTTACGTTAATTTTAAGTTGTTTTTTAATTTATGATACACGATCTAGTTGGTAGTGACCCTTCTTTCTGCGCCGTGGATCCCGGGTTCCAGTCCAGATAGCGATAAGTTCCGTGTGATAAGCATGAATGTTTCCAATCCTTTTCCCTTATTCCATTCTACGGTACCCATAATACAAGCGATGCTTAGTGTAGGGCCAACTATTTGGTGTGTTCATCTGGGTATACTATATAATATTATATCATACAGTCATCAGCAAACTTCGTTTCAGTTGTCGATTTGTCAATTTGTCATCATTTGATTTCATCATTCAGCAACATAGTACTGTATCCGGACTGTATAAGCTACAGTCCGTAGCTTATACCTATCTATCTAGTTCAGCCGTATTTGCGCCAACACGCGCACACGCCGCTGCCCTGACGAGCTCGGTCCTAAACCAATATAAACAAAAACTCGCGGCATTGCGAACATAACAAAAGTTTACCTGACCCAGTATACACCGGCCTTTGTAACTCCTATTTGCTCTTATAAAGTGTTTTTCGCTTCAAACGCAAGTTAAATCGAACTCCACGTTTGATGCGATGAAACGAGTAATTAATTTTTAAAATCATTAGGTAAATACGATTTTTAATTATCCGACAAAATGGAAATATCTCTTATTAGATATCGGTTCTTGTCAATTTAAACGGTCGAATGAATTCAAAAGAGGAAGCACAGAGCCGAATTAGTATTCATTTGTTTTGGCGAACCGATTGGCACAATTAGTAGTAACCCTATTTTCGGTACGGAGGGTGCCAGGTTCCAATCCCGGTATAGGATATTTTGTAATGAAAACCACGAATGTTTGTAGAAGAGTCACGGATGTTTAATATCTATATATGTATTACCCCAGTCCGTTGTACTCTCTGGCACCCATACATAATACTTATAAGCGTTGCTTTGTTTGGGGCCTTACCTTTGGTAGTGTGTTCGTCTGGCGCATATTGTTTTCCTGGCAACTTGCGACGCCTACGACATTATTCTTGCAACACTAAAAATCTGAAGAGTAATAGGAGATGTTGATATAAAGCGAGACATAATTTCATCCAGCCATGCTGTTGTTCATACACACAAATATTGTCACCACTGAACGCATATAAAACTCATTACCAACCATTGTGAAACGGCCGACAATCCCCATAACACCTCGTCAGTGTAAAAATCACTGACGACCAACACGACATGAAGGTAAAGCGGCGCTTCCACGTAAAGTGGGCGGCCATAAACTATTTTGCGAGCCCGTCCGCTCGCCGAAACGGGTCCAGATTACGGGTGGGCCATCAAATGCCCCCTTAAATTATTATCTCCACACATTCTCAACCACAATCACGAGTATGTATAGTTTAAGATGCTGATGCCTTTGGGACGTGGACTAGATTTAAGAAGGGATTTCGCGTGTCAATGCAGTTAGACAGTCTGTAAAGTAAAAATAAGAGCGTAGGGGAATAGACGTTGGAATGAGTTAGGGAATATATACACTTGTTCTGTCAACGTGTGTTTGTAGCTCTGCTTATTTTTTTTTATTGAAAATATGCTTTCGTTTGACCACTATGTCGTCTGATGTTAATCGACGATGCAGTCGACGGTAGAGCACGCTTGCCTAGAACATACTTTTCATTCGTGACTTGCAATAAACCAATATATTTATATATTGATTTCTTATATTTACGCGAATACCACACATTGAATTAAAACTAATTTTATTTCAATGTGTAGTTTTGTACGAACCCAACGTTTCGGCTGCTTTACAGCATCGTCGGGAACGTAAAAACATAAAATAAACGCGATAAAATCCGCAAAATTGGTTTTATTTCAATATATCTATCGTGTAACACCGAGTCCAGCAATGAGTTACAAACTTAGCGGTACGTAGATAAATGAGGAAGCAATTGTTTTCTTGCGTGCAGGTTGAATATCCAACGCAAAACCATAACGAAGCTTTTATAGAAATGCTAGCACAAAATCTGATTTTATCTCCATCATGCATAAACGAAAACTTACAAACCCATTATTACACCGATAATGATAACTCGACTACAATTTCGTTTCATGTTATCAATTAACTCTGACCTTGTGTGTTATTGTAGCGATATCTCGTACAATTTCGCCGGTTCAACATTCGATCTCGGCGCTATCGGCGATTCGCTAGGTCATGGACCTTCATATCTGTTGCAGGAACCGGCTCGACTGACACAGAAATAAAGTAGTAAGTTCTGAAACCTTATCAAGTCATAAAATTAAAAATTCTCTTCTGAGCATTCATAAAGCTAGAATCAGAATATTTTTTATTCATGTAGACCATTACGTACAGTACTTATGAATCGTCAGAAGTTACAAAATAATAAGCTACTACTTTACCACCCGTTCCGTATGACGTTCCTAGGGAGAACGGGCAAGAAACTCCATGGTTGGAAGATGCTTTTGTGATCAATTAATATTGTATTTGCATTGAATAAAGGTACAATGTAGTTCTTATGTAATTTATGAATGTATGTTGTTCAATATTAATGGCTAAATAGATCAAAATACGACATGTAGGTAACGAAGGTTATTCACAAAAAGAATGTCGTATTTATGTATGTAGGTACTTTTACATACATGTAATGACAAAAGGGCAATTGAAGCAATACATTTCACCTTGGAAACTAAATTAATTAGAATAACATTTACTTACAACAATTGAAGACTTAGCAACAGGGGGCTTACCATGATTTATTGTTTTCAGGCAATTTACATGTCGGATTAAGGCTGTGTACCCAGTCAGCAAACTGTCAGCGGCCGACTGACAGCAAAACCGGTTCCAGTCGGCGGCGGCGATATGCTTGTTCGCCGGGCGTAGTGAGTCCGTTTGCCGCAAACTGTCATGTGGACAGTTGACAGTGAAAATTCAGTCGGTCGGTCGACCTGAATAAGCGGCTAACACGTTATGTGTTTGCTTACGACGCACGCAAATTGATCTGAGTTTGCGGCTAACTCGAATTTCAGTTCGCCACAAATTTGCGGCTCACTCAGTCGGCCGCTGACAGTTTGCCGACTGGGGACACAGCCTTAATCTCATCATCTATATCGTATTGACGACATAAGTTTCCTCTAGAGTCTAGACAGTACTAAGTCTCAGTCTGTAATTGTTTTGTTTACCGACATCGATTGAAAACAAGATACCTTGTTTTAGTTTAATATATTTATAAAACTGCTAGGCAGTTCAGTATATGTATTGCCTGAAAATAAAAGTTCGTAGTAAACCCCCAGGTATATGTTTTCAATTGTTTAAAGTAACGTTTCGTAACCCGACATAATGTAGAAGGTGAACCGGTAATTAGAATATCGAAATAACTTTAAATTCCTATTGTGTTTATGACTAATCATATTGATTCCGGAACGACTAATGAAGTATGTATATCGAATGCTTAAACGCTACTCAAATATTT
This sequence comes from Pheosia tremula, assembly GCA_905333125.1. Classification (NCBI taxonomy): domain Eukaryota; kingdom Metazoa; phylum Arthropoda; class Insecta; order Lepidoptera; family Notodontidae; genus Pheosia; species Pheosia tremula. The sequence continues at coordinate 1,523,268 of HG995404.1, read as the reverse complement.
AAATGCTCGTTTAACTGTTGAAGACGACGCGATAATATGCGTTTTTTTAAAAGCGATTATTATAGTCGTAGCATATCGTCTTTAAAAACCCCTGTTAGTAATACAAGATCTCCAAATTCATAAACACTTTAATTCCATTTACAATGACGTTACCAAATTGAACTTGGGAGTTAGTAAGCATTCTTCATTAGCATTCAAAAATCATCTAATCAGGTGACGCATTGAATTAACATAATAACATAATCTGAATTAAATCTGTTTACAACACAACGAGTTCAGTTATCTTTTAATGGAACCGAGTACACATGCATAAAAAATGTAATTTCAGCAGGATCAAAATATTTTCGGGCAAAAAGCCGCGTGCAGAGGGCCCGGGCAATTCTGGAATAATGACAAATAAAATAAATGCATGATTTTAATCTAACCGCGGGCGTGGCGTCGTAAACCGTTTACGATGGACCACTTTGGGGGGTGGGACGGTACATAGACAATAGCGGCGGTTACACAATGTATGCGCTCATCAAAAATTCATTTCTCTTTACAAAGTTACTCTCATATTTTTTTCTTAGGTACCCAATTTAAATAATATTTCATATTTAAGCTGCCTAAAATGTTTTGGATTTAGACGATTGCAAGAAGCCTCCATGACCATCACTCATAGACAACGAAAGTTTGACAGATTGGTCTAAGGGCCCGCTAAGTGTTTGCCGACAAAAAAAAAAGAAATAACCTTGTCGGAAATATTCCAGGGATTCCCACCAATCCGTTGTATGGTACCCACAATACAAGTGCTTCTGTGATTGCCTGGCTTACATTTAGTAAAATGGCCCAAAAAAATGGGTTTGGTAATAATTACAACATGGTTATGCAATCTCTACCTCGCTCTTAGCGTCTCGCTTGCACCACCGCCCTTAATTCTGGCGCCTATGGTTTATGACTTATGACATTTCCATGTTATGTTTTAGGCGATCCACCGAGATGAGGGACCCAATAAACACTGCATTTACCTAAAGTAACATTATGCAAAGCAGAACACTATATAAACTCACAAAACAATGTACGATCGATTACGATACGAGGACGAAAATTCATATGCGTTCAGCATTTTTTTTTTCACTTTGTATATACCTGTTTGTAACCCTACAGCCACATTGTTGCGCGAATGTTCGAGGTGCGTTGTCGCGATAAAACTTCGTGTTGGATCAACGACGAACTGTAATGGCCGCATTGATAAAATACTTCGCGTACGTTGCCATAAATCAGGCGAACTCTATGGAAGAATTAGATTTGAAAATGGAAGAGGCGATTGCGCTATATTATAAGTCAATACCATCGGGGAAATGCTCAGCAGTTCACCACTTTCTACTACTTCCGGGAATGCACACTACCCTACCGCCGAACCTTATCGTCGGGCAGTATGACACCGCAACCAAGGCCGTAACCAGGGATTCATTTTGGGGCGATTGAGATATACTATACAAAAAAGTTGAAAATATTCTAGTAAGTACCTATGTATAAAGTGGTGAGTTGGTTGGGTAAGGCATATCCAGGGGGGGAAGGTATCAGGTTAAACCCCAAACATCCCCCTGCCTACGGCCTTGACCACAACACCGTCATTCCTCTCCAGTCCAACCCTTTGCTAATGCTTTAGTTTTACGAGTTGCGTAACGCAAGCCCCGCCGGCAGGAATGTCGCCCGTTGATTAGAGCTCGTATCTTGCTAAATAACTGGCAGTTAAAAAGTTCTTCGGCGTATTTTGATGTCAATAAAACTGTTTAAGATGACACTTGACACAGATAAGGCGCTTTCATCTGTAGTTTTACTCGTAAAATCAAATTGAGTGTGTAATTTAAAATCCTCAAAACTTCTATTAAATCTTTTATGTAGCCTATACTTGTCTTTGTTATATCCATTATTACTTACCAACCACTACTTCATGTTTAGTGTTTGTTAGTAAGTTTGAAAGGCCATGGACCACAACCCTTCAAGATCAGGTCCCTCATACCTAGATGAAATTTCCCTCAAAGAATTTTGCAGTACCACTAACCCTAACTATTGAAAAGAGGCGAGAGAGCAACCCAAATTTGCAGCAATTAAATATTCAATTAGAAGTCGCTATACTCCGTCTAAAGAGAAAATCTTATAAGGGTACTATGGCCCCACGCCTAGGGCTTAAATCTGGTAGTAAGCGGGTCCAAGACCGCGTGAATGTCGAGAAAGCAAATACGACAGAACAAATTTAAACATTTGGTAGGTTATAATCTGAGCAACATAATATGCTACCATTTATCCTTTAAGTATTGTAAAGCGAAGCCACGGTAAAATGCTAGTAATAATAAGTTTATCTAATAGTATCCAGTGGGTCTCCTCGATTCCAATATTTCACGCCCGGAATGACCGACCGATAGTTATTTTGTATAACATCTGGTATTAAAGGTGCTGTCCCATTGCTGCGCACAAGCATCCTACGCACGTATACTTAGCTTTGTTTTGTATCAAAATGTACGTGAAAACGTTCACTGCAAGTAATGAACACGCTTCTCCCAAACACGTTATTGGTGACGTCATTGCAACTCGCGTGGCCTGCTCAGATATATCGCTCACGTAGCTCAACGGACGGAGAACACACGGAGGCGTTAGCTTAATGGTATTAGAGTAAGGTGGGGCGGGAGGGGAAGAGACGCTATTTTTTTAAAACTTCAATTAACTTGGGCTGACGTATTTAAGAGGCCATGATGCTGTACAAATCCGAGGGTCAATACTCGTGCACAGTTTGCTCTGCACAAGAAACGTAGACGCATGCAGCTATATGCGCCGCGTGCGCGTGCACAACATGCATGCGCACCAATGAGACAGCGCCTTAACCTCATGACCGCGAGTCAAATACTGGGAATTCGATCATGACGCAATGACATCATCTGTTTCATACATATTTTAGAAGTCTTTTGTTGACGAGTTGGAACTAGCCAGTGCATCTGACACTTTTGACAAAAGAGTTTAGACAAGCTATGTTAGGTGGTGCATACAACTTGTCTATCCATTACCAGCGTGCTATTTAGTTATCGGAAGGCTGATTAAAGCTGTCATCAGCAGCAGAAAGCTCTGAATAAAAGACTAGGAAGACAGCAACGCAAAGCTACCTACGATATTTTTTCAAGATAACATACTTACTCATAGATATTATTATTGAAGTCCGTTTTAGTATAGTAACTTAACCAACCAAGTACGTAAGTACCTTCTTATGTTTTCGCTGGCCAGTGTAAGGGCTGTCCCACACAACGTTCGGTATGCTGAAAATATTAATAGCGATATACCTATAAAAGAGTCGTATATTATTAAGACCGTACGCCCCGTACATGGGTCGCCATAATTCACAAGCTATAGCAGGGCTGTGCCCCACAAGTTTATATTAATTAAGCGGCGCCGAGGCGCGGTCACGTGCGGGACAAAGTAGATTATTTGCGGACAGCCCTGGAACGCTTCATTATCGCCGACTTTTCCTTATTGTTTTGTCGACGTTTTGACTTGGAAGAATATGTCGTCAACTTATCGTTGGAGTATTTCTGTATACCTACCTACCTACTTTTATTACTTCGGTAAAATATTAGTAGGGTGGTTGGAGTAAACAAGATTTCTCATTTAAATTTTTTAGAGTATCGCTGCCATTTTAATGACATCATTGCTAGAGAGGCAGGATTAAGTCGTTGGATGGATTGTTCCAAAAATAAAAATGATCATTAATATTTACGCGAATACTGCACATTGAAGTAAAATTTATTTTACAGATTTCATCGAGTTTATTTTATGTTTCCGACGTTTCGGCTGGTTTACAGCAACAGCTGGTTTAGCTGGTCAGCAATCTAGCATCAGCAACCATCATTCCTCGCATGACCATGGTTGCAATAAAGCAGCCGAAACGTCGGGAACATAAAAACAAAATAAACACGATAAAATCTGTACAACAACTTTTATGATCATCAATGTACAAGTACTTACTATATAATGGAATTTCAGAACTTCTCAAATTAGGCTTACCAAATAGACTCCACTGGTAGTATTTTCTCATAAATGCAATAAATAAGGGGCACCACAAACTGGCGACTGCGAAGGTGGGTCCCGTACAATGCGTATCGTTAACTGCGCGTCCGTCGACGAACCGGACGCGGGAAATCATTCACCGCCAACCGGAAGTAGGTCGGAGAAGCCGTCGCCGAAAACTACCCGCTATATAGGTAGGTACCGACCCCACAATTCAATTAATTTCGACAAAAAGTCGGGCGATAAATAATTTTCGTCGGAAGTTGACGCAGAAAGAATGGGAGTCTTGTCTGTGTTTAAGAAAAATAGTATTGTCTTTGAGTTAAATACGGAGATCGCTGCCGGCGACTCATTTGTTCGTTGCGTTTTTGAATCACTACTTTTGAAATTGCCAAAACAAAATAGCATTTCAGGATAATTCTTTTTATTGCATTTTTGTAAATTATTTCTTGGAGGGCCCTTTAATTCACATTGACTTGGCTTTTAGACATATCAAAATTCTTAAAGTGCATAGGTATTTAGCTAAGAATTCCACGCAATAAATTAAGTTATATTTTTCCTAAATCACCTAAATAAAAAAGTAATAAATACTGACTTTCTTGGAAGATATAAAGCAGGTACTTTCTTCCGTCTAACAGAATTAAAAATGTACGTAGGGCGGCCGTCCTCGAGCCAGATTTAGATGCCGTCCAAGAAGACTCGGACTGGAATCGCCGACATTCATTTTTACAAAAGTCACTACCATTTGCTTATCAATCACACAATATTATCACGAAGATTCTAACACCGTTTTGAGCGACAATTATGAATGGATGTAATAAAGATGAATGGAAACCCTGAATTTATATTTGTTTGTCTTCTCAGGTATGAGAACTTTTTTTATAATCCAAAATATCAATGTCGTTCAATTGGAATGAAAGTCGTTTTTTTTTTATAAATAAATTTAACTTTACAGACATACAAAAACATAAATAGATACTCCTTTTTACTCTTTATAAGTAATTGTGTAGTGGGATCGTCTCGTCGTCCATTTTAAGATGCCCATAATGCAAGCTTTGTTTCGGCTGGTGCTCAAATGGAAAGAATATGTACATTTTGGAACTAGGCAGGTACCTGTATCTCGCACCCTCGTACCCGTGGTAAGGCTCGTCCGCTCGGAACTGCACATTTTTCATCATTTACTCAACTACTTATAAGCGGTTTAGTTTTTGCGTCGTCTGCCGCCCGACAATATATTTCTGTTAATAGTTTATTAGACGCTGTACTTATATTGCGCGTTAATAGTTTCTAAGAGTATATAAATATAAGCTTTTCCCCTGTCAGTTGAAATTAAATGGAAAAGGTTCGCTCTATAACATGTAAGAGTTGTTTTTAATTTAGGAAAACCAAAAATATTAATTTGGTCGGCAGTACGAGATTCGAAGTGTGACCTAATCCATTAGGCACTCGCGAAGTTATAAAACATTGCATTTGATGAAACATGCATTTGTTGCCAAACCATTAAAAACAAAGACAACATTGTGCTTCTTAATGTAGGTAAGCTACGTACCTACCTAAAGCTGAGATATTACTAAGATTGTTTTAGAATGCGACTTAAAATTAAAAAACAGCTGCTCATTTCATCATTCTTACGAGAGCTTCTCGCGTGGTGCCTTAAAAATGTCGTATGTTGTTATTTTAATTTATCTCTAACAGCTATGAGCCGTTTGTCTCGTAAATTCAAATAGTGACTAATCCAAAGACAATATGTTCCAGCTTATTCATGTATCGATGGAGCTCCCTTCCGAATCCCACTAATATTATAAATGTGAAAGTTTGGATGGATGGACACATGGATGTTTGCTACTCAATCACGCCAGAACGGCAGAACGGATCTGGATGAAATTTGGCACAGAAATAGATTAAAGTCTGGAATAGCACATAGGCTATTTTATATAGGTTCTAGGTGGGATTACTGAGGTACCGCGGGAGGAGCCGCTTGAAAAAGCTAGTGTGAAATATATTCAAATTTTGCACTAGTTTATTCATATTTACGATATAAAAATACATTAATCAGTTATCAGATGCATACGTTGTAATCGTACGCGATAAAAATAAGCTCGAGATTTTCATGCGTGTTGAGCTTTATGGTGAGCTTATATCAAAACTGATGAACTTCATATCGGCTTACTGGCTGTGTTATGTTACGCCGGTATCACACTCTCGCCGCGAATGTTCAAGAATTACTCTTGCGACTTTTTGTACAAGAAGAAACAGTTATGAGAACTCTTCCCAAGAACAGTATACAGTGGAGCAGTTACTTGTGTTGAGTGTATTAATATTGCCGTATTTGCTGCATTTAGGTAATACTCTGCGGGCACAATCCACGAACAAAATTGCTCATACTGTGAACGCATTCTTAGATCTAAAATTGTATCACATTGAGTTACCCGAGCAGTGAGTTGTTTCTATGTTTCGCGTGCAACTCTCAATTTAACCCAGTTTATCGCAGCATCTGAGGCACAGTGCCAGGAAAACCACATGCATTCTGAGAGGTCGAAGACCTAATAATTGTCATCAATTGACCCAATCGAGATGTCTAGTTCTTCAAATGTCACTTACACATCTACCTCCAAAATAATCAAGTTCTGTCAACATACCTAGAAAAAAAATTCAAAAAAAATGTTGTTCATATATAAAGTTGGTGATGTAAATAATAATGACAAACAGTCGATAAAAGTAGATACCTACTTACCTACCAAGACCATTCGTAGACAATCATTGTCTAGCATTCTATAATTTCGAACGCGAAAAGAACCCACGACAAAAAAAAATTAAAAAAATAATACCCGTTTATTCATATTGATTTCTTATATTTACGCGAATACTACACATTGAAATAAAACTATTTTTTAAGGATTTTATCGCGTTTATTTTTCGTTTTTACGTTCCCCGTTTCTAACTATGACACCAGGACGTCAACCACCTCAGTCCTCCCGTGACCATGGTTGCTGTAAAGCAGCCGAAACGTCGGGAACGTAAAAACGAAAAATAAACGCGATAAAATCCTTAAAAAATAGTTTTATTTCAACCCGTTTATTCGATTGCAAACGATTTATGATCCTTAATGATGACGTCGGGACCAGAAAGTTAGTTACTCTATTTTATTTACAGCGTGTACAGACAGCCATATACAAGCCTCAAACTCATAACATCCCGACACTCGCGTCGGAGGTTAAAAGAATGGACACTAATAGTTTGTCAATATACGACAGTGGAGTCCTAACGAAATCGGGATATAAATCAAGATGGGGTGGCCGATAGAGGTTCTAAAGTAAATGGTTTAAAAGAAAACAAATAACTCATCGGAAGTGCAGTTTCCAACGTATAAATAGCTGTATAAGCCCAATGGAAAAATAAAAAAAAATACTTCTGATTTTATTGAAGGTAAGTAACAGGTCTAGGCACATTTCTCTCAGTAATTTCATACTGCAACGACATTGTTGTTGGCAAGTGTTTCCTGAACTGCTCACCCCGTTCCACACATAACTACCTATGCGTGAACACTAAAATGTCATCAGCGGCATTATGCCAGGAATACATGCATTTTGATGTCACCGACCCGCCAGCCGCCATCCACAATCCGCGCGGATATTTTCGTTTCAGAATTATCTACGGTCAGGTCAATGTTCACTGAATAATATTGAGATTCTTTTTTATTATTAGCTGCACCATTTATTTCTTACTTTAATTAAACAATGATTTACAATTTAGCGGAAAAGGGAAGATCTTCCAGCCAGGCGGGTGGTATGCCTGATGGTTATTGTCGGGATCTTGTTACTTGCTCCGAAAACTCTTATAGCGCGATTCAGGATTGTGACGTCAATTGTCTATTGTACTGAATGCGTCTGCAGTGCCATCTGCGTAGCTTGTGGTGCGGTTGAAGTGGTCGCTACAGTACTCCCCCCCAAGACCGGAGGTGGATCTTTAAATGGCAGCGTCTTGTGTGCAAGAGCCAGGAAGCTAGCTCGAAGGTCTGCAGTGAGTCGAGACCGAGCTGTGCTCGTCGCAGACGCAGGTCGCTACAACATGTATCACAATTTATATCACAGTGGGTAGAATCAGGGATACATTTTGATACGCGTTATCGATTTTTGAAGTCAGGAAAAGGTTTCTATGTAATTCCCTACCCTTTTAGGTCTGTGGCAGAAATATGAATTAAAAAAAAAAACACCTGCCACAAATATTTCAAGATAGAATATGAAGCAGATGTTAAGGAATTTTTGTAATGATTTTTTATGTATCAAAGTTGTAGAATGCCAATTGGTACTCGCGAAGTAAATTAATTAAAATCGCATATCTGGACAAGACTACGGAACCCATTTCTGTCCATTTTGCGTATTTGTTGAGGGTTTATGTATAATGCAGTATCTGTGGGAAGAATGCCAAAAGCTATGAAAATACCTACTACTTAGGTACCTATTAGTACATTGTTTTGTTTATTATGCCTCAGTAGGTACCTGCTACTTAAATGGACACATTCATTCACACACTAAAGTAACATATTAAGTAGGTCCAAATTAATTTACGTACTTGTAATCGGATGGTTTCTGATATGCTGCTGGTTCGTTAATGGGGCCAGACAAACAAACAAACTACACACATTGATGTTGATAACGACATTCCCGAAACTGCTTCTTCGAATATCCAAGTGTTTTCGGCAACATGTTTTATAATATTCACAAGAATAATATTTAGTATGCTAAACCTATTCTATACCATACCTGTGTATGCTATGTATGTTACCTATGTGTGTATGCTATTCCTATGAGATATATGTTCAAACAACAAGTAATATATACATTGACAAAATTAATTTAGTTTTCAAGTCCAATGCATCCTGGACAACCTGATTGGCTAATCCTTTATGCATGCATCAGGGGGAAATCCTTGGGAGGAAAATTCATAGTTCACCTAACCTGGCTTTCATTTACCAGACAATAAAAAAAAATTGTCTATAGGTACACTCGGGCAGTAAGAATTTACCTAGTAGGTAGGTAGGTAGGTTATTTCACACAATAATTTTCTAATATATAATGGGTTCGCCCCCAGTCCATTGTACGCTACCCATAATACAAGCGTAAATTAATACTATTTAACAAGTTGAAAATAGCACATACACAACCCTAGTACAAGATAACAGTGATCCCCAGCAAGCAGTCGAAAATTTCGAACATAATCAAAACTTACAATCGGATATAATTGCAAACCTTGGAAACAGCAATTAAAGTAACAACAAAATCATAGGTCTCATTATGTATATTGAAACAACCCATTAACGTTACTTATTATTGATCCTAAGATCAACAAACTCATTAATAGAAATTACTTATCAATCAGTAAACGAGAATCAACAAATGGTGCTCCAATTCACTGGATTCCAGAATCGTGGACTTACGAAACAAAGCGTGAACTATTTCCGAGTGATCCGAGAGGTGTGGCGGCAAGACTCCAGCCAGCTCCAGGCGGCCAGTGTATTGTGAATCGCAGTAGCATGTGGTCGTACGCGGGAGTGCTCGCGCTGGTTGTGTGCGCGGGCGCACTGACCCGCGACCAGTTCTACCCGCACGGGCACGGGCTCGACCAGGCTCTGCCCAGGGGTAGCGAAGTCTCGTCCCCGGAGATACCACTTAAAGTACCCATCGTGTTCTATGGAGAGGCTTACGAATCAATTTTTGTGAGTACCTGATATACTTCTATACATACAAATAAATAAAATTGGAGTGTCTGTTTGTAATATTAAAATAACCGCTTTTTACTAAGTGCATTTGGATGTATACACGGTTCCTATACCAAAGCAACATTTTTTTAATATTTGTCTGTCAGTCTGTCTGTTTGTTCTGGCTAATCTCTGAAATGGCTGGACCGATTTTGACGGGACTTTCACTGGCAGATAGCTGATGTAAGAAGGAGTAACTTAGGCTACTTTTATTTTAAACTAGCCGCTACTCGCGACTTCGTCCGCTTTTTGTTAAATACCACGCGGACGAAGTCGCGGGTAACAGCTAGTTTATTTATAAATGTTAATTAACTCCCAAATTCATAGAAGATTTACAATGAGATCGCAAAGAATACTTTTCTTAAGTTTAAAAAAAATTGTATAAAACTGTTATAAATTTGGGGTAACCATGTAACGTGAGTCCGCCGAAACCATGTTCTGCAACATGACCACCAATGGTCAAAGCTATGTACCTCTCTCATTTATAGCTTAAAAAAAACTTATCAAAAAATGAGCTAGGAGTTGCTGCGCGATACTCGAAACGACAGAAGAAAAATACAAAAATAATTAGAGCTGCCAAATTCTGTTCCCGTTCGTTTAATTCTCAAGTCGCTGTGCGCGCGTGCATTTTAACGATAGAAATCTTTAAAAAACTTTTTTGCAAAAGCTATTGCTACTTCCTCCTACCTTTCGAAATTTCTAGCAAAATACAAAAAATATTATGTTCGGTATGACATGATTCATTTGAATGTCAGCACTTATATATTATTTTAATATTTAAATTCGCCATTGCCAAAGGTCATCAAGCAGTGATGGGCAAGTTGGTAGAACGCTCGCTTCGGTAACGAGGATCGCAGGTTCAAACCCCGGCTGAGACCTGTGGGATTTCTGGATTTCATGTGCCAATCTCATTTTCAATCATGACTATTACTTGCTAAACGGTGCAGGAAAACATCGCGAGGAAACCTGCATGTCTGAGAGAACTCGAAAGACGTGTGTAGTCCGCCAACCCGCACTGGGCCAGCGTGTTGGACTGTGGCCTAATCCCCCCTAAATTGAGGGGAGGCCCGTGCCCAACAGTGGGACATGAAAAGGGCTGATATTATATAAAGGTCACCTGCAGCTTAGCTTTGCAATATCTATTTAAGCATGAGTATTTCAATTCAAATTACATATATCGTCAAAGCGAAAATGTACGGTCGAATCTTCCACCGAAATAGACAGCCCTATAGGAAAAACATCCTCCCCCTATTTCAATACATCATCACGTCTGTAATCCCTGAAGGGGATCCCCCTCAATATGAGGGGAAATTAGGCCATAGTCCATCACGCTGACTTAGTACGGGTTGATGAACTTCACACGACTTTTGACAGACCTTGAACAGACCGTCAGTGATAATAAATACTGAAATAAGATTCACATATGAAAATCGGAAAATCCCTGAGGTACGAGTTGAGGTTTAAACCTGAATACCTTGTTTCCGAAGCGAGTGTTGTACCAACTTGGTTATCACTACTTTTTTCATATCTATTTCTATCTATAAGTTGGTTCATCCCATGTAGAAAATGTTTAAGGTAGAGTACTTACATGTGTAAAGTTACGTTTAAAAAAACATTAGATGCTTGATTGAAAATTCTACTATATATTTACATGATTCCTTGAATATGTAACAATAGATATTAATGTAACAAAACGGGTGCAATGCCCTCCGTGCTAGTAAATAAGGTGAATTTAGTAGGTGCCTACATAATACAATGAATAAGTATGCCTACCCACAGTCTGACTGTACAAATGGAGTTCTAAATTATTCTTAGTGATTCAATGAAGTTCAAATGTCGCGACTGAATATTCAAGTTTTGTTTTAAACCAATTTGAACCCATTTTTTAACAAATAGGTAGGTAGGTAGGTAGATAGGTAGGTAGCAATGAATCTTCACACACAAAAGTAGATAATCAGGAAAAATAAGTATATAGTATATACTTATTTTTACTACGATACGAATACGATACGAACTACGATAATAACATATCCAAAATTCTTTATATAACACTGAAACAACCATCCATTAAATATTAAACTACAAAAAAATATATTCTTGATACTAACGAAACTAATTAGCTTGTAAACTAGTATTTTCTGGAAGAAATAAAAGGCTTTTTTATTTTATTTTATTTATTTAATCTGTCAATGGATTTGATATAGGAAATGATGAGACCCCACAGGCAATATTTTACTCTAAATGTTTGAGTAAGTTATATTGATTGGCGGGATGTTAAGTAACCATTGCGGCGCAGGCGCTGCCTTATGCTGAGGACGCTGCATGCCTGTGAGATCATAGTCAAATACCCTATTAGGAATAGTTTCGCTGCAATGCCGTAGCAACAGCTGAGATTAGGATTTGTGTTCACTCGATGAAAGAGAAAATAGCAATGCAAATCTGCGTGCAAAAGAAATACTTATTCATTTCTATGTGTGTGTGGTGCATAGGGCCGGCGCGCGCGCAGTTGCGGCGGAAGCGCACGTGGGCGACTGTCGTCCTGATAGCGGCGGTCACTGACTGCATCTTTTGTTTTTAATCCCATCACCACCTACCTATATACCTACAGCAAAGAATTTAATCTTGAAAAAAGTGTCAAATTATTAAGTATGTCTATGTATCTATCTATCAGCCGATAGACGTCCACTGCTGGACATAGGCCTCCCCCAACGACTTCCACACATCACGGTCCTTCGCCACTCGCATCCACCGGCTTCCTGCGACGCGTGTGATGTCATCAGTCCACCTTGTGGGGGGCCGTCCTACGCTTCGTCTTCCGATTCGTGGTCGCCATTCTAGAACCGTAACCGTAATAGGTAGTATATAGGAAATCCCCTCGAATAAGTGGAGGCGCGTGCCTAGCAGTGCACAAAACATTTTCTTAATTACTTACATCATTGTCTCTTTATCGTCGTGTCGCGACCTCTGTATTGTATCCACCTAAATATATCACCTTATCACACAGATACTAATTTGTACGTGTATGAATTGGGAGTATTTAAATGCTTGTAAAAATACATTATGTACTGCTTAACAAAATGAGAAGCTTAGTTACATTTACTTGATCTGCACAATTCTCAATTTTTCTTTTACACTTTATTCTTTTGCCGACAGGTGAACAACTTTGGACTACTCACCTTCCGAGCGGACCTGCCCACGTTCCTCAATATTGAGTTCCCCCTGCCTTACCCATCCATAGCCGCGTTCTACACCAACGTGGACACAACCGAACAGGGCTCCGTCTTCTACAGGGAGACCAATGAGACACATATCTTATCCAAAGCCGAGGAAAGTGTCCAAAACAACTTCCACGATTACTACGATTTCAAGCCGACGAGTGTATTTATCGCAACATGGTCAGACGTCACTTATTCCACTCGTGACAAGAAGATTACACCCAGGAACAGCTACCAAGTGGCGATAATCACCAACGGTACGGAAAGCTTTGCGGAATTTTTATATCCCGAAAGAGAAATCCAATGGTACCAGCGGGAGACGCAGGTGGCGAGTCTGCCCGATGCCAAGGCTCAGGCTGGCTTTGTGTCAGAAGACGGCCGCATATTCATGCTGCGGGGATCCGGCAGCCATCAAATCAGGAACATCATTTCGTAAGTTTTATAGACGTCCAATAGTAGCTTAATCTGCCCGTGGAATACAGACTCTGTAATACCACTCCCTAAGTGAACTGTCAAAGCGTTTTAACCCTTTACGTAGATATTGGTAGGTATAATTTTGTAAGCAAAGCTATCTTGCTCTAAAAATTAAATCTTTAATTTCAGCTGGTCGAACACACATGAACCGGGCAAGTACGTTTTCCGGATTGGTGGCATCTCCGTCGATGGAAACGTCGCTCTGCCAGACCAATACGACCAATATGAAGTGGAACTCGCAGAGGAATCCAAGACGTGCGCGCAAAGCGGCCCCAGCGTTTGCCACATCAAAGCGAGGTGCGTGGACTACCAAGCCGGCATCTGCTGCCAGTGCTCCGAAGGCTTCTACGGAAATGGTAGAACGTGTATCAAAGACGATGTCCCTCTTAGGCTGCATGGAAAAATCAACGGTGTCATTAATGATGTCAACTTAAACGACGTCGACATCCAATCATACGTGGTCGTCGCCGAAGGCAGGGCCTACACCGCGCTGTCGCTCGTCCCGGGTGGTTTAGGAAGCAGTCTACAGTTACTGAATGTTCTCGGTAGCGTAGTAGGTTGGCTTTTTGCCAAACCGTCAGGATTCGCTAAAAATGGTTACCAATTAACAGGGTCTGTCTTCAACCATTCAGCAGACGTATGGTTTCCAGACACTGGCGACAGGGTAGTTATTAATCAAGAATATTTGGGACAGGACGTGTTTGACCAAATTACATTGGAAACTGACATCAGAGGCTCGTTGCCCGTGATACTGGCTGGAACTAAACTCGAAATAAAAGCATATGATGAACAATACACGCTCATCGAAGCCGGTCTCTTACGGTCGGAGTCCAGCAGAACGTTTGTAAACAAAATCAGTGGTGAAAAATACGAGCAAAGAGTGTCGCAGACGTTCAGATTTAATCCATGCCGTTTTGCGCCTTCGACCGTTGAAGATAATATACCATTTACATTGAAAGTCGCTAAGAATTATTTGGGATACGAGAGCAGGGACAACATCGTTAGATACGGAATGAGCAATAAAATATATCCGTTAGGTCAAGAGGACCCGTGTATTAAAGGTCGAAGCACTTGCGGCCCGCACAGCTCGTGCGTGGTGCGGGGTGACTCGTTCGCGTGCGTCTGCCAATCTGGCTTCACGGACATCTACCAAGATGATGCTACTGTGTGTATAGACGTAGATGAGTGTGAGGCCGGAACTCACAATTGCGATAGAAACGCGGAATGTTACAACTACGATGGTGGATTCCAATGTAGATGTCGCTCAGGTTTCGTAGGAAACGGTACTAGTTGCAAACCCCAATCCGGGTGTTTGACCAAACAGTGTGGCAGCAACACGCACTGTTTAGATAACCCCGACGGAACGTCAGTGTGCCTTTGTAATCCTGGTTATACTGGGGATGGACAACTCTGTTACAAAATCATTGATAATGTTTGTGCTGACTGTTCAGAATTGGCGACGTGCGAGTTGTCCACCGAATATAATAGTTTTAAATGCATTTGTAAAGCCGGGTACTACGGAGACGGGTACACTTGTTATCCGAACGCGCGGCTAGCGGAAACGACGCCCCTCCCTCACCTCGTGCCCGAGGAGACCAATGAGGCAGATTACAATGACACATTTGTGCTGCCACAATGCGACTCATATAGTTGCAGCTGCCCGCCCGGCTACTCAGCCTACACGGACGAGTTAAACAATCAACTTTGCCGCCGTGACTCATGGGAGGACCAACCAGAATACGGAGGCGAAAGACGGGGAGACCAACCAGGATATCCTGGCGTACCACGGGAAGACCAACCAGAATACAATGGCGACAGACGCGGAGACCAACCTGAATATCCTGGTGTACCACGGGACGATCAACCAGAATACCAAGGCGAAAGACGCGAAGACCAACCAGAAGTCCAAGATCAAAGACGGGGAGACGGATTTGAATATCCTGGTGAACCCCGAGAGGCCCAACCAGAATACCAAAGTGAAAGGCGGGGAACCCAACCTGAATATCCTGGTGTGCCACGGGAGGATCAAAACGAATACCAAGGTGAAAGACGGGAAGACCAACCAGAATACCAAGGAGAAAGAAGGGTAGTCCAACCTGAATATCCTGGTGCACAACAGGGTGACCTACAGGGAAACCTTTACGAAAACAGTAACGAGCAGTACACGGAACCTAATTACCCACCAGCGACGAATTCGTACTACCAGGCGTCTGAACCCTACTATCAGCCGTCGTCAGAAGCGCCCTACCAGCCGCCGTCAACGGAATTCTACCATGAACCATCTACTCAACCATCTTACGGGATTTCCTCGCAAAATTATCAGCCGCCACCACCACCGACCTCAGTGCCCTACTACCCGTTCACGGAGGCCGCGTACACAGCACTAGAGCCAGATACCGAAGACCAACAACAGGAGGATACTAACGACTCATGTAAGTACTTTTAATATAATAGAATAACCTATTCCGCATTAAACGTTATAGCCTACATAGCCGCGTTTGTTTGGGCTAGCTAGAGGTAAATTACATTTATTGCAAATTCTGGTAGACATGAATTTAAATACATATTATTATCATACGTTATAGTAGATGATAAATCTCATTCCTTAGAAGAGTTCACTTCTTGACCCTTAAAATTTTATAAGAAAAATGTCTGTACCTAAATAGTGAGTAGTTAAAACATTGTTTCGATTTCAGTAAAATGTGAAGACGATGCGGAATGTCCACCAAATGCGGTGTGCCTATCGGATGGCTCCAGCGACTGGGGGGAGAAGCATTGCGTCTGCCCAGAGGGGTACGGGGGCGACGCCTACGAGTGCATAGAGCGGCCCAGCCCGGCCTGCAACTGTGGAGTGAACGCACACTGCGTCAGCACCGGCACCGGCGAATTCTTATGCGTCTGCGATCCCGGGTACCGAATCGTCGACGGCTACTCCTGCCGTCCCAACTTCAGCTGCAAAAACAATACCGACTGCGAATACAACGCGGAGTGTAGGCCGGACCTGAGAACCAATGAGAACATCTGCCAATGTGTGAGCGGATACAAAAAGGACCAGAACGACGCGTGCATCCCTGACACACAGATGTGTAATGGAGCGTTGTGCGTGGATCACGCGTCCTGCCTCTACGACGCCGATCTCTCACTAAACTACTGTCAATGTGACGAAGGATACGCCGGGGATGCTATAAGCCAGTGCATACCAGCGGAACACACATGCGACGTGGCCAACGACTGCGACGCCAATGCACTATGCACCCTCATCGACGAATCATACCAATGCATGTGCCGCGAGGGATACTCCGGTGACGGATACAATTGTGTTATATCTGAACTGAGTTGTAGAACAGACCCGAACCTATGCGACCCACACGGGTCTTGCCAGTTGCGAAACGAAGCATACATTTGCGAATGCAACAGTGGGTACAGCGGCAACGGCAGCTCCTGCCGGCTCAATCCAAGGCAGGGCGGCAATTTCCTTGTGGCCAGTGATGGTGCCTCCTTGTATCGTGTGCCTTTCCGCGCCACCCCGAGAGACATCGCGGCGCCGTTCAACAGCGGTGCGTCGCAGATTGCCGTGTCGGTGGATGTGGACTGCGAACTGGGATGGATATATTGGGGTGACGTCGGCAGCTACGCTATAAAGAGAGCAGCATATGATGGTAGCGGATATGAGGAGTTTTTATCTTTTGGTGAGAATGGATTAACTCTTATTTACCTTCAGGATAGGTGTAATAAGGATTTCAATATTTTAACCCAACAGCATAGATACCAAGCAGTAGTATAGACAGACTAATACCTAATATTATATTTTTTATAAGTCGATTTGTTCGTTAGGCGTCAAGAACCCAGAGGGCATAGCAGTGGACTGGTCATCGCGTAACATATACTGGACGGACTCTGAAAAACTAACGATCGAAGTGGCCAACCTCAACACCAGGGCCCGAAAGGTTTTGTTCGCCATCAAGGGGATATCCAACCCTAGGGGCATCGCCGTGCATCCTCGGAGAGGGTAAGATACACACGCATTCCTAAACATCTTATTCCCCTGTTACATCAGTACTGTTGAGCAGAAATCGACCTACTCGACTATATGTCTTAGCAATAAAAAAAAAGTTTTGAAACTGATTTCTTGATGGTAAACAATTTGACAACCTGGCCAATGTCTTCACAAGCTCTCGACCTAAAACGAACCGCACGTATGCTTCATTCATGCATCACCCATCACATGTGCCTTTATACTATATTGCATGTACAATATCTCAGACCATCTGTCTCGGTTTTCTTTCGTAATGGATGTGACATTGAACACCGTTTTTACAGCAAAGTCTTCTGGTCCGACTGGATGCGATCCAACCCCAAGATCGAGTGGGCGAATATGGACGGAACAGAGCGTGGGGTTTTTCTGGAGAAGTCCGAGGTGATACTGCCTAACTCACTGGCGATCGATTGGGCTCGGGACCGGTTGTGCTACGCTGACGCCGGCCTGGCCAGCATCAAGTGCGTCGGCATCGACTCCTTGAAGACGGAGACCATCGCCACCAATTGCTCATATCCCTTCGGCCTTGCGATCAGTGGGAATAGATTCTACTGGACTGATTGGAGAACGTTAGTATTCAAAACTATAATTCAATAAGATAGGTTCCGTGTGCAGCTTGGATAAGATTACAGGGGCCTCAAGACTTTTGTTAGATGCCGTACAAGGCGAAGAAATTCGCAACACGGATCATCTTAATGTGCATACATTGAATATATTAAAAAAATATATGCAATAGGCTATTTGGACGTCTCTCAATAATTGTAGTGATAATCAAAACATTGGGTCCCAATCACTATGACCATCATGAGTCGAGATGCAGAATAAAGTCGATAAACGCGCAGGCGCAGCTCAGGAACAAAACTGTTTTTAAAATGTCTACGCTTTCCTTGACAGGCTTAAAATCGAGTTCATAGACGTGGAAACGCAGGAGCGCGGGCAGGCGCCGATGGCGAAGGCGTCGTGGCGGCTGTACGGCGTGGCGGCGGCGCCGGACGCCTGCCCCCCCGTGCACACCGCGTGCGCGGGCGGCGGCGGCTGCCGGCCCGACCAGCTGTGCCTGCCCGACGGCCGGCAGGGACGGACGTGCGTCGACGCGGACAAAACGTTCGGCATATAGAGAATAAGCTACGGTGTATGATGCTGGGGATTGTTTGTGACGTCATAAATGTTCGATAGGTCTGACCGCTTACAGTGCTAGCACGCGGGCCGTGACGTGACTTATGGCGCACTAACTTATTACTTCGTCACAGTCGGTCGTAATAGGCCTGCTGATGTGAAACCCGACAGTGGGACAGTGCTATGTAAAAAAAACAATATCCTGGCGTCCAAAGACGACCTCCTACCGCGGCAGCCCGCAAAGGACCCACCAGTAGGTAGTGGCGGTCGAATTTTCTACCCGATTGCACTATTGATATGAGTCCACGCCAGGCACAAGTTGCTAGGTTAAAATAGCTTATGGAAATATGATCAACTTGCCATTAATCTTTAAGAAAATACGCAGGCAAAAGCCTGTTATTTCGTATAGCTATTGCTCTCTGTCAGGCGTCAGATCAGGTGGTCTGACCGGTAACGTAAACATATTCAACCCGCTTCAATTTGAATGTATACTACGTCAATCCTAAAAAGCGAACATTAGGCAACAATAACAATTACTGTTTACAAAAAAAAACATAAATCATAGGTACTTACTTCTTAATCATAATTTCTGTATATAATTGCGCTGGGAAAGATAAATATAAATTGAAACCACGCAAAACAACCTACTAACATAATGCCCGCTTTACAATTCTACGAGTGCCTCTACGAATGGCCCAATCTGTAGAGCCGATTTGTAGGGTTCCAACCAATTAGCATGTAAAACACTAGCCAACTTGTCTCTCGACATGCCAATTTGCAGGGACCCTACAAAACGGCCCTAAAAAGGCCAAGTTTGGCCGTTCTTAGTCTTTAAGGTGTGAACAATATTAGTGTGTAAGTTTCATTTAACGCAGAAAGATAGGCAATGGAAGCAAAAATGAACTACCTACCAAATATTATACCAAAAATCCGTTGTTAGTGCTTATATGGAATAAAATAATAAATACTCTATAATAAGATATTGAATGTACCTACTTCAAACATTGTAATTTATTATACCAAAAGCAATAAAGTTATTTATTTTTACTTGCATTTTTTTGTCTCCTATGAAAACTTACCCCTGAATTTAATTAAATTCAAACGTCATATAGTACTGCGCACGAGTTTTGCTTTGAGCAGTACTATATGACGTTTGATAAAGACATAGTAGGACTATAAATTCGGGGGTTAATATAAGGATTTAAAACTTAACAAAACAAATTAAAGCCACCGCCAAAAAAACAAGCGCATAGATAGTCAAAAATAATATCTGTATTCGTTTTTTAAGAATTATATTGGTCCCTAATTGCTTCGGCGACCGCTAAGTTAGTCTTACTTTTCATTTATTTATTAACTAAAAATGTTACACCGTCGACACGTCACCAATGCCATAATTAATGTACTCACCTGTCCTTACATGCAATAACACACATAGATACTGTATGTGTGAGTTCACACACACTTGTTTGACAAACAAAACTACAACATATAACTTTACTTTTTTTTATCTCTAATACTCGTCCGTTGCTTCTCGCCGACACCTATCTAATGAGTCAAAATTCGGTAGGCCTACCGGCCTACCTACGATTAATAAAGCTGAGATCTTGTGGCCGATTTAATATGTTTTTTGTATGGTTCCAAGCTTTTATTTTTATACTGTTCCCACGTCTTATCCCACAGCAAGCTTCCTTATTTCACAAGAGAAATCAAAACTTCTATGTTAATTTCGCACTCCATATTTAAACGTGTCCTCGGCATAGGGTTACTTTTTATGTATGACCTCCCTGCGTACACGCCGGCGAAACTGTTGGCGAGAGCGGGGAGCGCGCGGGTGGGAGGATGGTGAGCGGTGGCTTTGCCGCTACGAGCCGACAAGTGTGAACGGGGCGCTATACAAAGCAGTATACCAATATAAAATATTATATCCGACCCAACCGAAATCGTGGCTGAACGTCCGGCAAAACTGTCCGTCGGACCTAAAGTAAACCCGCTCTTAGGTATCTCTGCCTAACATAAATAATTTATTTGGACTGTGACTTGACCTATAAGAAACTATCATGGATGTAGTTTGTGTTGTTACTAAATCAGAACTGAGCTCATGAGCTAATGACCGTTATCTTTGAACTAATGCAACTCTTGCTTACGACAGCACAATGATGAAACCGTTGACACAGTATTTCTCAACAATAGCATGCTTTGAACTATATTAATAACACAATTGATATTCGCAATCATACTCGCTAGTTTCTTGAGCGCCATTCAACTGTAAGAATTAAATTCCTTTTTGAGAACCTAATATTGAAAAGTAGAAGATAAGCATTTCAATGATGATCATGTAAGATTGGTGCTTACGTATGGCCCTGGCCCTCGTAGTATACGGCAGAATTTATTTCCGAGATACCTAGTAAGTAGAGCCTCCGAGGCCTGTAATAAATGTGCAATATTGATGTTAGCGTTTCAATGATAATGTTACCAAACCAGCTTGGCAACTATACATAGTTTAGTAACCAGATTTAATCAATTCCAGGCAATGTTACAAATAATTCTGTAACGAAATAAAGTAATACTTACTTAAACGTGCGATAAGCGAAATAATATAAATGGGTAATTGTGCGTATTGAAAAGCATTGTTTCAGTGTGTCTCAACAAAAGTGGAACAAATGGCGGTGAAAGCCCTATTCCTTGTTAGCATTCAAGCCATCCTTCTCAAGGTAACCCACCAAGTCATATCTAATATTTTAACGAGTAGGTCATACCGACCATGTTTATGTGAGTATAAAATACAACTAAGAAACGTCCCGATTAAAGAAGCTTTTGAATAAAAAAAACATGTTGAAATCGGTCAAAGCGTTAGGGAACTACGATGCCACGGGAGGCCTCAAGCTTATAATACTCCTTGTTCTGTGTCGGGAGTTACAAATAGTTTTCTAAAAGAAAGCGAATCAGGTACGTTCACCAGGTAACTGAGCATAACTTTGAATTCCAGATGGTGCTAACACAATGCATCGGCAGGCCTCTAGGCATTGCGGAGATCATCCCCAACTTGCCCCTGGGTAACGGGTGCGGACTGCGCGGACCCGCCACCGGCCGCGTCCTCGGAGCAAACCTTCATCTCGATACCTCCAGCCCTAACGACCGATCAGGAGTCTCTATATACTCCGACGACTTGATCATCGATGGGAAAGTGGTGGTGGAAGGGAACCTGCCTTTCGTAGGCACAGTCGCATTGGATGGAATTTTGCCCGCCACGGGCACCAGTCTGGTGTCGTACGAATGCGGTAATGGTAATGTGGAAATTTTAAATAATCTCCCGCCCGCTGGGCTAGCAGTTTTGCCCCCCGGGGGCTTGGGATGGGTAGGTCTAGGCGGGACGTCACCTTTCAAGAAATTATAGATGTGACAAAAAATAATATCTCGTTTAATTTGTATTTTGTTATTTAATTTGTATGTAACAAAATTGAGTTCAAACATAGGTTGAGTTCCATACTGCTTCAACTTGAATGTCTACGAAGAAAATCTTTATTAACTATGAAAATAATACGAGCGTGAACGTGAGCACTTTCTGCGTAGATCGGACTACAAGTAACAATTAAATATGAGGGTACCCCGTCTCCAACTATGACACCAGGACGTCAACCACCTCAGTCCTCCCGTGACCATGGTTGCTGTAAAGCAGCCGAAACGTCGGGAACGTAAAATAGAAATAAAATCGCGATAAAATCCTTAAAATTTAGTTTCATTTCAATTATATACTTAACTAGCTGTTGCTCGCGACTTCGTCCGCGTGGTATTTAACAAAGACAACCGTTGACAACAGCCTGCTCGCCCATTCTGAGTCCGCGGGACGCATTGCAGGTTGCTATCAAACCTAATCAGGCGCTGCGCTGCAACATTGGTATTAATTTTTTTTTCGTGAGATCCTTTTTTTTTTCTTAAATAATGTAGCCTAAGTTACTCCTTGTTACATCAGCTATCTGCCAGTGAAAGTCCCGTCAAAATCGGTCCAGCCATTTCAGAGATTAGCTGGAACAAACAGACAGACAGACAGACAGACAGACGGACAGACAGACAGACAGACAGACAGACAGACAGACGGACAGACAGACAGACAGACAAAAATTTTAAAAAAAATTGTTTCGGTATAGGTAACTTGTATACATCCAAATGCAATTAGTAAAAAGCTGTTATTTTAATATTACTAACAGACACTCCAATTTTATTTATATGTATAGATATATTATATACTTACTACTTAGGGCTGTTTCACAACATACTGATAAACACTATAAACATCTTTTTGTAAGATGGCACACGCAAATTATGTTAAATAAGTTGTGCATAGAGTTTATTATCACATTGTGAAAAAGGTCCTTATACTATATTTATTATGGAATTTATAATAAATTTTTAAGACATATATTATTGGATAACAATAACTCAAGATGTCGATTTTGTTATAAGCAGTATCCTTTATCACTACCTGGGTTTAAAAACTGTGACATATGTGAAATAAGCACATACTTACGCTCGGTCATTTACAGGATTTTATGATAAGATTGTAGAAAAAATAATAGATTATATTTTACAAGATCTTTAATGTACTTCAAACAGTGTAATTTTATATACCAAAGGCAATAAAGTTATTTATTCATACCTACATAATATTTACTTTTTGACCTGCATCTAAACCTGATTTGTTCCTTGACGATAAAAATTAGATGTTGTAAGTCATTATAATACACCAAAATATATATTCTTAACTATTTAATAAACTCTTTATCATACATGTTTAGTGCATTTTGTAACTTAATAATTTAATAACTTGCAACCTCCTCCGCGATAGATGGTGTTGTACTGTTGCGACCCCATAGTGAACCAAAAAAGATAAAAAAATCTATGATTCATGTGACGCACAAAATTTATAAGATCTATTTTTCAATATATAGGGATGATGAATGTATTATTTTATTGCATAATTTTATAATTAAAGTATACTAACTGGAGAGAAATAATTTTCAAATTAATTCAAAATTACTAATGTTTAAGTTTCCATTAGTTTATAAATAAAACTGTACAGAGCTACTGTAATGACGTCACCGCCGTGTGCGACAGAGAACGAGCGCGACCCCATTCTCTCTTCAATACTTGCATATTATACAAAAGAAATATATATTTTTTTTTATATTTTCCATGTAGTCAACTAATTATTACTGATGATTTAAACGTAACAAACACACAACATTCGATCACAGTCATCCTCCCTATTGTATTTCTTTGAAAGGTATATCACTCGTTGGTATTTATATTTATATACACTTAATTCAAGGTATCACACTGATTGCTCTCACCGCTGTATGCCATCCGTAGTGACACTAGACTGCAGTGAAGTTCAGTGTGAGATTACTCCATGCTTAGCCCCATAGTTCCTCAGTGCGGCCAAACTTGAAAACCAGGGAACCAGCAAATATGAAGGCATTCTGCATGAACAAACTTACTCCTGGCCACTTGGGGACATCGGACCCTGGAAGGGAGGAATGAAGATTAATATTGTTTAGTTGAGTGGAAACTTCAATTACATAGTCAGTACAGATGTTTCAAAATCAATCGCCACTCTGGCCATTTGTCTATTGATGTTAGTACACTCCTAGCACAAATCTTAGGACAGTGTGATCTTTTTGTAAGTACAAGTTCGGTTTCTTGTGTTGAAATGTACAAAGTGTAGGGTGAGCGCCTCGCATGGCAACACCCTGAAGTTGTTTTTGTAATAAGGATGACTATTAAAAAATATTTTGTAAAAAAAGACCAGCCTGCTGAATTTCTCACTGGATCTTCTCAGTTGAGATCGCATTCCGATCCGGTTGTTAAGAAAAATTAACAAAGTTGAGAAAATTTTTGTAAATCTCAATTTTTAAGTGTCCCTCGTAGGCTTATACTTACGAAATAATCGATTTGAATTTGACTATGACAATATTTATAAAAAAGAGATGTACTAACCAGTGTTAACATAATTGGCAAACAAAATCCAGCATGCAGCAATGAGTGATGCAAAGCCAACCACAAAGCCTAGGAAGAGCCACAACCGAGCCCCCCTGGGGCCCATGCAACCACCTGTGTATGTCTCTCCACGCACCTGGAAATTAAAATATTCCACTTATTATTATATTCAAGATGGATGGATGGATTCTACAGAACTGCAAATCTGTCATAGATTACCGTAAGTTAAAAATATGGCTGTGGGTTTATTCCTCTAGCAAGTTCATGTTACTTTTATCCTCTCTACTTAATCAAAGTGTAACTATTTCACATAACTATCATAGCACATAGTTATGGTTGACATATGACAATATATATATTTCATATATTTTATGTAAGTATACATAGACAAACTTACTCAAAACAACATAAAAATATATTTAACTAGTACAACAGATTATAAAAGCATTTTGTAACAACTATACACTCTGAAAACTACAAACATTTGCCTTTATTGGTTGTACTTAAAAAAAATATGTTACCAGCAAAATGAATAATTGTCATAATTGTCAAACTTACCTGTGCATTGGACACTGAGTTGACCATTATGAGGGAGAATGTTGCCATCACCCCACACACATGGGCAGCATTCGGGATTTTGCCAGGATACACTGACACCGCATCAATGATGAACCACCAGCCCAAGAAGAACTGGTAAAATAATGCTATTAAAATAGGTAATTCACACGGCACAAGCACACATGGTTTATGGGAAACTTTCTTTATTATGTTTAAGAGAATCAAGTTAATAGCATGTTAAGATTAGAAAGTATGTATCTACAACATCCACCATATTATTTAGTTTTAATTTTGTTTTATCGATTTTCATATCTTCATGTCACATCCATTATTTTATTTATAATGTGTATTTATTAATGTGTTATTGCTATTAATTATATGACATTGGCAAAATAACAACTAAGTTGTGGGTGGGGCAATATTAATGTTATTTCATTACATTTCATATTGTACAGAAAGACAGTAGTGAATAAATAGTTGAAATAATCAATTAATCATATCATAACCTAGGAAGATATCTCCATGTTTTCAGTTCATGGGCAATGTAAGCAAGTGGTAGTTTCCCAATAAGTACCTACATAAAGAGACCAAAGATTTGGGGCATAGCTCTAGAGGTCTTCCACCAACAAACGAATGATAATAAACAAATTAAATGCCACCTACAAGCTAATAAGTCTGGTTCTCTTAAGTCTTTGTAGCACTACAATTGTTTGTTTGTCCAAAAACAAAGCATGATTCATCAAATAGTTACCAATAGTCCCGATATTATGGAAGACACTATATTGCGCTTCTCTCCGCTCTCGAACCACACACAACTAGGCATGTTCACATTCTCGAAACAACTCATCTTGTAAACAATTCAACAATTTAATGTTTTTAATAATTTTATAGTTTTAATTAGTGAAAAACAGACGCTGAAATAATAAAAACGGAATGATTTACCCCGTCTCACAGAGCAAACGAAATCGACATTCCATAAATGACAGATGACAGAAAGCAATTCTCTTCACTTACTTATGGTTTCCAGCCACTGACGTCCATGATACAAGTACGCTAGACTAATGATATCCTTTAAAATGACAGCTATCTATGGTGCCTATTTGAAGCGCCCCCAGCGTGGGGGAAAGGAACTAAATCTGACGTAAAATGCAAATGGCCGTTGTTTTGTTTACATTGTCTCTGTGTTTATAAAGTGATTTTGAAGGTTTAACGCGATTAAACTTGTTTGTTGTGTCGTATTAATATAGTTAATACATAAATAAGTGGCGTTAGTTAATAGGTAAACCATGAAAGAGTGCGTGTTATGCAAAACTCTTTACCAGAAGGGAAGTGGGGTTACATTCCACAAGTAAGTGAATTTACGGCTAATATTCAAGAAATTAAAACTTCTATTGATATTATAGGCACTTAAAACTATGTTACTAATCTTATTTATACGTGATTACAACGCATTTGTCTTTGTATTATCGGTTTTTTATAAACAATAAAATTCAATAGTGCTGTAAAACGTTCCTTGTCGATAAAATTTATCGATATTTTTTCTATCAATATCTTAAATAGATAGAACGTTCAAGAACGTAAAAATCGCCGAAGACAGATTTGTATTATCAAATACATATTATTTTAAAACAATGTTTACTAATTCACAGGTTTCCGACTGACAATAGAAGACTAGAATCATGGCTCAAAAACATTGAAAAGCCTAGTTGGCGTCCGAAAAAATATGATTACATCTGTTCAAAACACTTCTCTGATGACTGTTTTATTAAACATAACTCATGTACTACTTTGATGATTTTTATTTTCTATTAATACCTTACCTACTCCATTGCTTCCCAGACAACATTACATTACCTCATTTCTAATTAAAAAACGATCCTTATTTAAGTAGGATCTAGCTAGTCACACACCACCCTTTAGTCCGGTTTCGGCTTATCCTAAGATTACCTACCCTACCCATGAGCGATTCGGCTAATCATTATCATTATTTGCTTCATCTTAGTATTAACCACTCGACTATTTTGGACATTAGCCATTGTTAAAGGAATGGATCATAATTATTTTCATTTTACTGCATGAGTAGGTTTAAGCATAAACATTTTTATCGATGTATCATATCACTGTCCCATCTCTATTATTAGTTCCATTCCCCCTCACTGCCGCTATCAGCGCCAAAATGGCGAAAATCAAATAGGCACACGATAACCGGGCTTATGATTAGTCCAGCGATATATACCATAGAGGTCAGTGTTTCCAGCGGATTTTGTCGATGATTTTTCCAATGACAGAGTTTGAAAAGGCACTTGGCCGGATATCAACAACAACTTGGCCGGTATGATAAAATAAAGAAAAATCTTTGCAAATATATATTTTTGATTTATGCGCGTGAGCGTAGAAAGTTGAACTAATACAACCAGTTGCATTCCTTTTCCACATATTACGAAAATTATAAAAAAAGACAACCATGGTATCGTTGTTGTCGCTACTTTATCTATATATACCTAGTAGCTGCGCCCGGCGGTTTACCCGCGATAAAAAGTATGAAAAATTAACACATCTATCCCACGGGAACCATACATTTTACCGGGATAAAAAGTAGCCTATGTGCTATTCCAGACTATAATCTATCTCTGTGCCAAATTTCATCCAGATCCATTCAGCCGTTCGGGCGTGAAAGAGTAACAAACATCCATCCATCCATCCAACCAAACTTTCACATTTATAATATTAGTATAGATTTAATTATAATAAAGGCTTTTAGTGTGCGAGCAGCTATTGCTCTCCCTTTTTATCATAACATGACGTTAGTGAGCAGAATTCTATTATAGAGAATTTGGTTCAATTTTTATGGTGGACCGTTTGATAAAGCCCCAAAAACCGTAAATACAGAAGTCGGATCCTCCCACACTTTCCGAAAAGTGCCCTCTGTTATCAGATATATCAGATATTAAATTCAGCAGCAGTATGCGTGGAAGCAGAAGAAGCTGCCTTTTCTAGGAACACACGCTTTGGGAGAATTATTATCGATAATGGATAAATCGAAAAGATAATAATTAACGAGCTTCTGAGATCATTTAAATTAGGTAAGGATAGTTAACAGGGGTGTAATCGACACAACTTTTATTTCAATAATTTTATTTTTCCTAAGTATATAAAAATATTATTAAAAATACAAGAAGTAGTAGTATGTACTTCACTTATCAATACCACACAATTAATATAAAAATACATGTAAGTAAACTCGATCGGAGTGCAATGATTGCATCACTATGTGACGTCATCTTAAAACTAAACTAAATATTTCTATAGATGGATAGTGTTGGTGATATGACGTAGGACGGAAGGTCCGGGGCATCATCTGTAGCAGTAGCCCTCGTTCTGGTAGCACCACTGCGGCTCTAAGGACTCCGCGTTGATATTCATACGGACGAGACGTTCTCTGCAGAGGACAACAATGATAATTTATTATTCTTCCTCTATCAAGCTTTTTTTTTATATTTTCGTGTCAAGGTATGGTTGTAGCCTTAACTGTTTTAACCAATATGAAACTCAATTTATGTAGCTCTTAGTCTCTTAACAATGGCGCCATGTATCTACACAATCGCCTCAAAGCTTGATAACTAGCCCCAAGTCTCCATTCAATAGCTCCAAGGATCTATAAACCAGCCCCAAATATCTATACAAGAGCCCCAAGGCTCCATAAACCAGCCCCAAGTCACCACAAATTGCCCTAAGGCTCTATAATTTAGCCTCAAGTCCCCAAAAAATAGCCCCAAGGTTCTATAAACGAACCCCAAGTTTGCATAAAATAACCCCAGGGCTATTTGCATTATCCACAAGTCCCAATATACGAAGCCTTAAGTATCAGCGTAAGTACTAACCTGACATGCAGCATCCTTTGTTCCGCGTCAACCCATTTGGTGTCGGGATCGGACCACAGCCTCTCGGCCATCGCGGCGGCGCGCGGCCACAGGCGTCCGTCCAAAGATGCTGTATCCGCCTGCTCGGACCACAGAGCAGCTTCCGCGCCTGTGTGTTTACAGATCAAGAAAAAATCAGTGCCGCTATTTCCTACTCTATTCTATGCCAAACTAAGCTTTTGCGTGTCCAATCCGGTACGAGCTTTTAAACTTTAGTGAATAGCTACAATACTATTCCTTTTAATCCACCATGCACCTAGCAGTTTCTATCCGGCTGGTAAATTCTACGCCTATGGTAAATTCTAAGCCTATTTTGTACGACCAAGGCATGGTAACTCCATCCTCTGATACCTTTCACGCCCCTAGTATTTTCTACGCCACCGGTAGTTTTTAGAACCCGTTAAGTATTTGGTATGCGTCTGGTAATCCTTACAATTCCTTGCACTTTCTATGCGTCTGATAATTTCTAAGCCCCTGGTAATTTCTGCGCCCCTTAGTTTAAGAGGCTAACGAGGCTAATAGCACAACTAATGTTTATTGTATTACTAGAAAACTGAAAAAAAAAACCTAACTGCGTAGTATCCGCCGCCGATATGTCCTAAGCATATCCACAAATGAGATAATAGTTCTTGCGTTTCTTAGAAATTAGGTAGCAGCATTTGTGCCAGGTTTCTTATATCCTTGTGGATTAACGGTCCACCTAGCTAGAGTAACTTAACATTTGAAAATATGTTAAATAACACTTGACTCACCCAGAATCTGGTCTTTGTGTTCATGAGCCATTTTTGCTGGACTGTTCTCGTAAACTTTCTGCCAACCAATGTACGGCGAGCACCAGTTGTTGCCTGAGGACAGGTATAAAATGAGGCTGAGCTGGGCCCCAAGTCTGCTAACACAATCGATTCATAATCGAACAGCAACCGCATAGTAGCTGTCAGTTTTGACAGATATCCCATAAAATATAGGTCAATAGTGACAGCTACTATGCTGTTTTTTTGAGGAGTGACCTCTTATGTACCTATTCCTGCCTCCTTCTGTGGTATAAACGAAACGAACACGCTACAAGCGTCGTGCTTTAGACACTGTTATACTCTTGTCTCGTCCGATTCCCTACCTTTAAACATGACACTGGCAATATACACGAAGGTGTGATGCCAAAAAAGAAAAAGAAAAAAAAAACTCTTGCCTCGGACTCACTTATTTAGGAACTGCGCGATACAATGTACCGATGTAGGATAAGAAAAATCAATGAGGCTTACCTTCGCCGACCCAAGCGCCGAAGCCGCAATCGAAGTAGAGCGCATCGTAATTGGATATAATCAACCGGTAGCCTTTCTGCAGCAATCCCTTGATTTGCGGATCCGTGCCTGTCGTCCATACCTGACAAAATACAATGAAAATCCGTAAATTACATCATCATGTTTTGAGTTTTAAAATTGAACGAGCACAAGGTTAAATTATTGCGAGATAGAAAAAAAAATCCCAAACGATAAAGTCGATCTGCAATAGGTACCTAGTCCATTGTTGTTAAATCTTAATATCAGGAGTGGGAAGTCCAATTGAGAGCCACCTGTAGGCTTATGCATGCTTTATTTCTTCGAAACCATACAGCACTAGCTAAAAATAAAACAATTTACTGAAAATTTCAGGCCGATTTGGGTAGTCTTTTTACTATTACCAAAATAATACCTATTAATTGTGCAATATGTTCAAGACTTTATGATTCTTACTTGAATGATGTAGTCGTCCTTGTTCAGGAAGTTTTCGACGTGAGTGAACTCAGTCAATGTGCTGGTCCACAGGATGAGCGGCAGTCTCTTGCCGAAAGCCTGGAACAAATAGATATAAAAAACAATAAATATGACTTCGAAAAAGGTGGAAATATTAAGAATTTTAATCTTCATACATTACTTAGCTACTTTCATAAAAGATTTTATCTAAACTTATAAATTATACATTACTTAATTCAAATTTCAAATTCAAAAAATTATACATCAATTCATTCTTACCTTGTAAGCCCTGTCTTGTGCTTTCGTCTGGAAGTAGTTCCAGAGCTTGAGATAACTGGCCTTGTCCAGGTCCCAGCGGTTCTGCACCATGAAGTTTTGTATCTCCTCCGAGGAGTTCCAGCAGCGCTCGCTCACCTCGTCGCCGCCCATGTGGAACATGTCCGTAGAACTGAACGACTCTACAAAACACGAATAGTTGTTAAAATATTGGTAAGTTTAAAAACCGAATACAGAAACACATGAGCGTTTACCTTCAGCGCCGTCCCGAGCCCAACTCAGGCGCCACCTGCCCCCCCACCCCTCCCTCCTCCTTCTCCCCCGCCACGGGCCTCTCACAGTGCCGGCGGCGCCCTGCGATTTGCACCCCATGCATCCCCGGGTACCACATCACTGTTTGTCCGTCTGTCTGTTTGTCACCGGTACTTTTGCCACCATTAAGAAATTGAAGGTGTGTTTACCAGCCATGTCCCTGTAGATGTCCTCCAGATGGTCATACAGCTCCTCCCTCGTGGGGTTCAGCTGTCCGCACGGCGGCTCTACGCAGTACGTCGACCATGGTTCCGCCTAACGTACAAAAATAATGATGATAATACTATCTTCCAGTGCAATCAAACTGCCGTCGATGTAGGTACCCACCTCATATCTCGTTTAACAATGTCAACTGTCAACTGTTGACAGGTCAACCGCAATTTTTTGGCATCCTCATTTTTAATTATTATTATCTTTCCTACATTGGATCAAGAACCATGCGATCACGACCGCTTTATTATATTCGTACCTTAGAACTAAGTCCCCATTGAATTGTGGTTATAAGTAGGTACCTTAACAGAACTGGGAGCGTAATAGGACATTTATTTGCAGACAGTTCACTTGTCGAACCAAAATTGATGTGGTGCCCAAACTTGTCCATTTCACAAGAAAGCGACTAAAGCCTCCCAATAAGTACCTAGTCTGATTTTACAAGATTCAACAATATATTAAGGAGTAAGTACCTAGTCTGATTTTACAAGATTCTTGCAATCTGTAAATTGGTATCTTTGTGAGTCAAACTACAACATATTGTTAGTAATACTCAACAACACACAACCCCATCACAGTCTATTGGCGTCCATACTTAGGTGGCGACAGGCTATCTACAATATTACATCTTCGAGAAATACAGGTATCATATTATCTCTCTTTTTCTGTATGATAGCCTACTATATACAGGAATCTGGCTTAAACTGCCAGTCCTATACTGGCTTGCGTTGTTTGAAATGTTTGTTACCTTGAAGCAAACAGTGAGTCCGGTGTCCTGCCAGCCCTCGCCGACGTGCGCGGGCGCGTCGAACTCGGGCAGCACGCGCACGCCGCGCACCAGGCCGTAGTGCACCACCTCTTGGATCGCCTCCTTGGTGTATACCTTCAAGAAAACATTGTTCTCAGATCTTTACAGCAACAATAACGCCTGCATAAAGATTTGCCGATGGAAACCGATGTCACCGCTTCGGTAATCAGCCGAATGCGAACAATAGAAGTGTAAAGGACCTTCAGCACGGAATCATCGTCATTTTGATAATGCTCGATGAAGCTACTGACAAAGTATATAATACTTTCTTTCAGAACCTAAAATTTTATGGCTCAAGTAAATAAATTAGGTAACTCTATTTCAATGTAGAACCGGTGCTATTTGAAGCATTATTTAAAGTGACCTTATCGGTGTGATACCAATGTCAGCAGTAAATTATGCAAGCGAGTTGCTCGACTCCTTGTGACGTAATAAATACGCTACGTCATATATTACCCAACGCCTTATAGGAGTGATAAGGAGTATAGCTTACCTTGGCCGGAGAGTACGCTCCGTATTTAGTCAGCTTGGGTCTTCTGGAGGACTCGAATGGAAAACTGTGACTGTCCGTGATGTGCCAATGGAATGTGTTTAGTTTTACAGCTGACATTGCATCTGTTGATCGAGTTTTTTGATTGTATTAAATGTTAGCTGGGCATCGCTTAGAATCCACTAAAGGTTAGCCAAAGTCATACAAAGCATTTCAAAAACTTGAATATGGTCTATCCATTATGTTTACCTACTATAGAATACTATTCTCTATTTTGTAGTCTGGTGACATCACGGAAAAATAGCACCAGACAAAAAACAACAAAACATATTGTATGTAATACTTCTACCTCAGGCGCGAATACAGGAGGGGGAGACAAACGAGGGGGGGGATTAAGGTTAGAGATTTAAAAAATAAATTTGTACTTATTAGTATATATTATATACATAATTATATTTGTTGTTGTTATTAGTATATATTTAGTACTTATGTATCCTTGTGTCTGTGCTGAATACATTTTTTTTCATTTCATTTCAAAATACTTTTACCGTACGGGATCAAAACCGAATCCGACGATACGTAAGTTTCTGAATCGGCCTGCTGGCACCGAAACCCATATTCCTATCGCAAATGGATGACAAAAAATCAGAAAAAAACGTAGGTATGTTGGTATATTATTTTGATCCTGATGCATGAGACAAATTGGTACCATGTGTGGGCTTTGTCCTTTGTGTTGGGAGGGTACGAGTTTTTTAGGATTCCGTATTTATCTTTGTTCTACATTGAAACTTACCAATAGTGGCCTTGATGGAGTCCACTGTGAAATAGTTCCTCGCAGTGTCGAGCAGGATGCCTCGGTACGGGTACACCGGCTTGTCGCTTATTGATACGTCGCGAACTATCTATAAGGATAATCGCACAAGGTTTTTCAAAGAATCAGTGATTATTCTTAGCATAATCGTATGTCCTACGTGTGTTATCCACAGACGGTGAATGTAAAAAAAAACAAATTGATTCGTTTTATGGTTGGTCTCACAAAAGTTGACTAGGTATCTAATGACGACTCCATTGGCACAGTCGGTAGTGACCCCGCTTTCTGTACTCATGGTCCCGGATTCGAATCCTGGTAGAGGGAAACTCATTGTAATGAGCTCGGATGTATGTACCCGAGTCATGGATATTTAATATCTATACACTTAAGTACTTTTTTATATACTGGGATCGCCCCCAGTGCATTGTACAGTACCCAAATTAGCCATAATACAGCGTTGCTTAGATTGGGACCGTATTATCTGTGTGTTGGTCTGGCGATATTATTATTATTAGGGGCCCACTTATAATAATTGTTGAGCATCTGTTCTGAGGCCTAATTTAAGTAAGTTCAACTTAAGTTTATTTTTTATAGATATTTAAGTTAACATGTATGTATACAAGTTTATATAACTACCATAGGCCCTTTCATTTAAAACAGGTAAGTAAGTATATGATGAATTTAATTTATCCTGAACACAAATAGGTAAATTAAACAAGTTAAGACTATCCAGCTTTATGTAAAGCGTAAAACTATGACATAAAGCAGGATTTGTTTTTTTTTTTCATTTCGTCACTATGCTAAAAAAGTTTATTGCCACGGAATAAAATAATTCTAATATTCCGTGTTTATGGCTATATGAAAAATACTTGTCAAACGCAGTCAACAAGATAGCTTTAATGATTTTATTAAACCATCGATGTGATTTAGACCTTACTGATAACCAGCTCAGCGCGATCGCCCCCGTTCTGAATTAATTATGCAAACAAAATTGCCGCTCGCGTTGAGTCAACGGACGAAACCGGTATACTAACATGCCTCGACTTAGCGGCAGTCCTATTCTGAGATAAGTGTATAGGTAATTAAATAAAGATACTAAAAAAGTTAATGAACTCTTACAACTTTTCTCTCTGAAACAAAGCAACCATGGAGTTTCTTGCCCGTTCTTCTCCATAGGAACGGCATTCCGAAGGGTTAGCATTTTGTAAATTTTTTGACGATTCATAAGTACTGTACTTAATGGTTTACATTAATAAAAAATATTCTAATTCTGATTCATCAATATAATATAATTATGTAAATATGTTTGTATGTATTCCTTACGCAGTAGTTATTATGCGTCAACGTTTTTAAATATAAATAAATGGACTCATACTAAGATAGTTATGTAGGTAACGTGATTTTTAATATATAAAATCTTATTTACTAATAAAGACCTAGCAATGTAAATTAAAATTCGATACGCTCCAGAGCACCCGTCACACGCACGAGTCGGGTATCGCGCAGAGCGATGTGTTGTGATCGCGTGGGTTGCAATACACTGCGCGATCAATAATAAACACATTTGTAACCAATGACTTTAGACAAATGATTTCTATAATTTTATTATATACCTAGATATATTGGGCATAGTGGTGTGAAATCTATAAATAATGAAACGTCTATTGAGCTTACCAACATCCGTCTCGCATTGTACCGTTATTAAAAGCCGCGCCCGCGCATAAATTTATAATAATTCGTAATTACCTAGTTAGTACAGTTATTTTTTCCTGGTTATGTTTCAAGTGAACCCAAGGCTATCAATTGCAAATATGTACATACGTCACAAAATTGCATACCAAAATCAGCTTATGTTCAATTTTATCGTCGCAATTAAATATACCAAGGACCTACTAGGTATTTATACATCGGAGGAAATAGTTTAAAATGTTATGCCCCAACCATAGCATGCCACATACTCAGAGATTATTGCGCTTGGTTTGTTCAAAGCGTCATTTAGTCGGTACCTAATAGTAGGTAGGTATATTCTTACCAGCACATGGTTCCTGATGTCATCGTATACGATCAGCTGTGCCAGGGTCTCGAGGCCGTGCCGGAGCCCGAAGAACGAGCCCGCCTTGATGGTGGCGTTGACTTTATCGCTCGACGACGCTGACACCTTGATCGTGTAGCTCTCGTCAAAGTCCAGGGAGAATTCTAAGAGAAATGTTCATTCACAATATCATAGCGCACATGTATTTTATCTTTGCTCGGGGCTGGCGCACCCTGCAATAGTTGCGAAGGTACAAGCACATCGGTGGGCGCACCTTTGCTGGCTTTGAGAAGGTATTTTAGTAATGGGACCGCGTACAGCCAACATGTGTACTAAATAAATAAAAATATAAATAAATATCGCAAGACGAACACACCAAAGATACGGTCCCACACTAAGCAACGCTTGTATTATGGGTACCGTACAATGGACTGAGGGCGAATACAGTATATAATACCTAAATAGATATTAAACATCCATGACTCGGGTACAACGCTCGTGCTCATCACACAAAGAGTGTTCCCTACCAGGAATCGAACCCGGGACGCTCGGCACAGAAAGCAGGATCACTACCAACTGGGCTACTCAGGTCGTACTGTATTTATTCTGCCAATTCTTGATAGACGGGGATAAAAATCAGAGCGATTCAAAATGACAGCGACCGAGATTGATCTATTTTTACATAGGTACAGCATATCGGCAAATGGGCGATATTTTTGGAGGTAGGCCTTTCGATGCTACGTCCAGGCCAAAGATAAGTCTATGGTTGTCCCACTTATTGGACTGAGTTAAGAGGCCATTCAGCTGGTACATTTCCACGCGGCAGGAAATATCTTTAATTATATAAGTCTCGGTATAGTTACGGCTCACGTGAATGGGGGGGGGGGGGGTAATTAGTTTTGGTTACCTATTGTACCATTATATTTTCTGAGTCGTCAACACTTTTGTTAGCTGTTCTCGCATACGATTCACAACCAACAATATTTTTATACGCTTATTCGTTAGGTAAAACGTACGAAGATAATTTTCATGACTAATCCATTTTACATGTTTCGCAAGAAAAACATGTTATTATTATCTATGAACCGGTTTCCGCTAGAAAGTAAGGAGCTATAGCTGGTTCTAAATAAGCGCTGCCGATAGGGTATTACAAAATAAAACCTATAATTCTGTCCAGAGTGTATAGTCCTGGGACCTGACTATAGTATAGTTTCTCAACACTGTTGGTTTGCGCACCACAATAAATATATTTACCAAAATAGATACATACCTACTCACAAAATTGAGTCTTAATAATACCTAAGTTTGCAGAAAGATCAAGTTCAAATAAAAAAGAAGACGATCGCACATTAAAATTTAATGATTTTTGGGGAAATATACCACCGTATTACCTTTTGAAAAAGTGGTGGAACAAGCTGCTTTTTATGGCGTTAGTAGTTTCGTCTTAAGAGGTTATTAGTATTTTCAAAGTAACCCTGTGAGAAAAAATCTAAATTGTCAACAAAAGTAAAGTTTATATAAGTATTTATTACTTACCTCTTAGATCTGGACTTTCATTAACAAGATACACATTCAGAGCTTTCCCCGTATCCTTGGGCGACAGGCCCTTCGGCACCGTCTGTGATACCAAGTCTTTGAACCTCTGGAAGATCAAAGAGATATTGAGATAGAGATTTTTGGGGTCGAGTCACCTTCGTCCGTAGGAGAATTAAGTACCCTCGAGATACCCTACACGTGACCCTGGGTGGTGCCAACCAGGTGACAACTCTACTGGTGGTAGGCTTCGGCCGTGGCTAGTCACCACCCACTGAACAAAGCCATGTCGCCAAGCGGCCTAGCCGTGTTCCGGCATGATGTTCGGTGCTGCCATTCATGGATGGCGGGTCAGATCAGTTGCGCTGCATGTGCCTAGTGAATGTAGCGTCTCTATCTACTGCCGCCTTCCTACCTAGGCAAGTATGCTCCATCGTAGATCTCATCGTCACTTACCATCAG
This sequence comes from Pheosia tremula, assembly GCA_905333125.1. NCBI lineage: Eukaryota > Metazoa > Arthropoda > Insecta > Lepidoptera > Notodontidae > Pheosia > Pheosia tremula. Next base: position 1,485,495 of record HG995404.1, on the reverse strand, counting down.
GTGAGATCGAGATCAAATACTTGCCTATAAGGTAATAAAAAAAAAAAAAATAAAAAAAAATAATTTATAACAACACTCATACGCTAAATACCCACAGGAACATGACACTCGACACTTCTGTCAGCAAACACTAAACCACCAAGAGACTTCTGCAACTCGTTGTCTCGGCAGTGTACAGGCTGAGTGTCTTGTGTCAAGTGTCGTCGTGTAAAGCAGAGACAGACTCATGATTAATACCTAAAGGTATGCTTGTGCTAAAAGCATTCAAATTTAGACTTTTCATTTAGTACATATTCTTATTTAATTGAATTGTAGCTGTACTGGTGACTTGTATTCGAACCCGAGGAAGTTAAGGTATATCCACACAGTGCATTTCGAGATATACCTACTTACGTAGATACATATTTTTTGGCTATTCCGAAAAAACCACATCAATTTCCCGAAATAAAAAGTTGTATTTACGTTGACCTGGGTATGTGCCAATCACTAAGCGTAATTGATTAAAACAATTTCCTGTATTCCAAATCAGTTGGGGTGTAAAATAACGCAAAACTTCATTTTCGTTGTATAAATTACACGGTGTAGGTAGTCTTGGTGACTCAACCAATAGCAAATAATACGCCATTATTACTCACATGTCCAGCTTCAGACAAGAGATCGTTGGCACGGCCTTCCTTGGCGGGTTGGACTTCGATGTTGTTTATATTTATTTTGGACAAGAAGTTGCCCAGATCCGCGTCGCCAGTTGGCTTTGGCCATAAAAGACCTGCAACAATTATTGCTATTAGAAAATTCTTCTACTTCGAGATATTATGTAGGTAGGTATATTATTTTAACCACGGTCTAAATGTACTTATTTCAAGGACTGGACTAGGAGTAAAGTTTTCAGCGTAGATTAGAACAATCTTTTATTTTTATTGGATATAAGTAGATACAGTTGAGAAAACATTCGATTTGATTCATTAATTAATATAAAATCAGTCCAATAAAAATATTTAACAAAATATTAAACATATCTTTCACAGGATTATCATTAGGAGGTCCAATTAATTTTATGTAGTCTCAATTATGAAAGCTCCAAACGAAATTCTGAGTTTTATGATGGGTCTAACTAAAAAATCTAATCAGGTTCAAGCTGTTTGGATCATTCAAATAAAATGTATTTTAGGATCATGAAAATGCAAATTCCAATGATATTGGCGACTTCTAAGGCATCGGCAATAAAAAGTGTACATCTCGTGCCCCGTTGCACATTAACATAATCCGAACGAGTTCTGAGGGGTCAAGAACCCGCAGAACCCGATACACAACAAGTCGCGATCCAAATACTATTATGGAAGGTTGAGAATTCCGAGTTATCCTAAAACTTAAATATACAAAATATTTTCCCAAAAATACCTTCAATACGAAGCGAAAAAAAACCTAAAATAATGTGCTATAAAGGAGGCGATTCAGAAAGAGTCAAAATCAAGGTAGATTAGTATTTTTTTTATTTAGAAAATGGCCTCCCTCACCCACCTTGGGTAGATGTTGCCAACGTAAAGTAGAATGTTTTTTAAATATCAAAAATGCGAATTCTCTGCAGCCCTAACCCATAGACTAGGCATCATAAACCCTTATTGATGAGCATATATACTTTACAGACAAATTACCGGAATTCTTGGTAGATTACTATTTGTGTCTGGAGCTGCAAGACAGATGGAAGGAAATGGGGAAGACCATTGCTCCGACGTTAGGACTATATTCAATTTGGTTTAGGTACATTTCGATTAGTCAAAAGGATTGCAAAAAATACTTGAGAGTGGCGTGATGACTGTGGGTGGTGACGCATTGTTAACATTTGAGAACCACCTCGTTTGTGTCACTCACGGCTCGAGATGAAGATAACATCCAATGGTACCACCATTGCAGAATGTAAATTAGGATATTGAACCGAGAACGAATCTATAAACATGTACATTTTAATGATTTGATCCGCATAATTGAAAATGCATGATCTTTTAATTATTACAGTGTACCGTGGGGGATAATGACGCAAAGCGAAACAAAAGCACAACAAAAACAAAAGAATACCAAATATTTTTTCTTTTGATATTTATATTATTGAATAACAACAATGTGCCGAACCAAAGAGCGAACTTGACCACTCTTGAGATGCCATTTTCGGAAACCTCACGGTCATCCCAAATTCTATGAGAAAAAAATAAATATTATGTATACCTATTACGTAGTTATGAAGTCGATGTGGCAAAAATAAAATGGAGTATTGAACGACATTTTATGATTTAGCTCAAATAATGAACGGCATGTTGATAGATAAAAATATTTAAGATAAGATAAGAGCTCTCAAAGAACCAGACAAGTACTTTATCTTAGTCCCAAATACCCTGTAGGTACTCCAATACTAACCGTAGTCATTGCAGAACATCTTGCAGGCCTCGAGGCTGAGGACGGGATCATTGCTTTTGGGGTCGTTGAGTGTTTTCACGCACTTGCCATCCTCGCAGGCCCACCTCCATGGGGACTGCTCTTCGGCTGTGGTCGCGCTTTAACAAAACCATCATAGTCCAATTACACAGCAATTATTTGCGAAAGCATAAAGTATTTGCGATTTAATACGATTCTAGGCTTATAATATGAGTCTTAAGAAACAGCCCTTATGTAAGGCTTACATTGATAGTCAAACTCCTTGCGTAATTAATCGGGTATCGTTTGCAAACATTTAGCGTTCAATATACTGAACGAATGTAGGGTACCTACTAACGAAGTTGATTTTACAAATACTTCCTTGATTGAAGCATTTTTTGGCCTATTTTCTATTGAGTCTAGGCTCAATGCAATTCTGCCAGTGTCAACGTCGTAAGATAAGACACGCAGGAGATTGAAAGGTCAAAATGAGATACTAAAATGGTGAGCTAAATGATTGGTTGTCAAAAATATCTACCTACTATACAGGTTGATTCAAAAAGGGCGCTACCTACGATTCTTTAGAGTTTCTAATTATTACGTGAAGTCAAAATTTCGATATTACGTCGATTTAAAAATAAAAATCCAACAAAATGACATCGCGATCTCGTGCGAACATTTATTTTCAATTTGTCATAATCGAAAATAAGACTCAAAATAATCAAGCTTTACTGTAGCAAGTAATTTGTAGACCCTGCTCCCACACAAACAGCAAGTGGGTAACTACTTCGATCTCGGAACACCATCGCAGAGGATGCCACTGCTTATTTTAAATTAGTTTATTAATTTCCATTGAATAGTGTGTGCTGCTGCAGGATAGGCATACCAAAGTAGATGTTCAATTTTGGCGGTCCGAACTGGACTGGTCGATAATAAAAACTAACTGACATCAATGACCATACTAGCTGGCGGAGTGTGTCGTGCTAAGTATCTTGGATTTCACACACCCGGTGGATAAAAAAGTTATATTAAAAAAAAACTTTTTGACACAACTAGGTACGGGGTTACCTTTATTATATTTTTAACCGAGACGTGAAAATGGAGGAGGTCATTAATTCGATGCATACCTATGAATGAATATATGTATAAATATATATTTTATATTAGCAAAGAAGTCGATTAGTTGGTCGAGTGCTCGTGCATCTGGTTTTACCTTTTAAAGGACAATGCCCATGTAGGTAATCCCAGAGGCACGAGAGCGCCCGATCAACTAACTAAGCGAATTCTACGCTAATATAGACCCTGAATACACGGATTCTAAAGACGGTGTCGCCCCCACCTGTGGCGGTAAGTAACTAGGTATAGGTAACAAAAAGAGTGTTTGCGCGAGTCCTTTTCTTTTCTCTTTTTAAAACAACACGCGTTAGTTATTTTTGTAAAAATAAACGTTCTTTCCCGCGACTATGATTGCTGTAAAGCAGCCGAAACGTCGGGAACGTAATAAACATAAAAGAAACGCGATCAGCGCGATTTCAATGTGTAGTTGTTCTTGTAATATTTTTATAGAAGTAAATTTAAAAAAAAAGCCTAACCTAACACGCATAGCTCTAGTCGTAGGTAATCGGTAGGTAGCTTAAAACTTTCTAGTCTGAACCAAATATCTGTGTGTGAGCAAAAGCAATTTCAAATGTGGTACGTTTTCCATGTTTAGCACGCAACACTGAATAAATTGTAACACAGCCTTTTAGTTGCATAATTTTATTTATTACCAAAGTAATAAATCGCGAGTAGATATAATAAATTTATATGAACCATTTTCATCATAAATGGTTGGTGCACACCTACAAATACATCTAGGTACGGCGAAATTGTATTACGTAGGTATTGTTTGTTAGACTTTATACATAAGTCTAAGTATACTTATGATTAGCACTTTGTTATATAAAATAACAATGAGGCCATAGAGTAACTTATATAAAGTATAACAAAAATAGTGTAAAATATTTTAACCAAAGAATCAGTAATTTATATAGATCAAGTTGATGTATAAAAGAGTCTAAATGATTGCTGTTTTTTTTTAAACAAGGCGAACCAGTACCTTTGACCATGCGCTCAGTACAGGGTGTAATTTATTTAATATTAATATTATTATATTAATATTTTCTTAATAACCTACTGTATTTTACTAAAATTTTGTTATAAGTCATATATACTGAGAAATAGGGCTAAATGCCGCAAGCGCATCGATGCTGGCCGGAAACTTACAACAACATTTGCGATTAGAGCATTTCAATTATATCAAACAAAAATTAGTTCACTGCATTTTAATAAGTATAAAACACGACTCACCATATCCATAATATCACTATGTAAACGGCGTATATGTAGAACCTAGGCAGCCACATTGTAATCTGAAAATAAAATAAAATGTTTTCAGTAGGAACCCCTATTGCTATTGACCCCCATGTCTCAAATATGTCGGTAAAATAGTTGCGACAGGGAGTTTGTCGGTAAGTAGTACAAGTGTCTGTAAATATGATTTCGTTTTTAGGTAGTACACTTTGGCTAGCTAAATGCTTTTGTGACAGGCGAAAATGACGAGAATGCCATCAACTGATAAGGATAATAGAAAATTGACATTAACGAATCGCGTATCGTAATTAAAAGTTCAATATCCAATCAATTTGGTGCGCTCGTTTAGATCCAATATTTTACCGATAATCCTAAGAAACGTTTGTTAAATTAAGTGTGATGGCCGTTAATAATTATGATCGGGCTGCGTAGGAGTATGAAAAAATAGAGCACACATCCTTATACAACTGACAACCCTTGACATTTCGCACCCACTATAATTGTTCGTTGCCGTCATGACTACTGTGTGTGTATCTGGGAAACCGGGATTGGCTTATAGTCTTTGGGTTTTCCAGATTATTGTTATGAAGTAAACTGATGTTCATAATAAATATTATTTTAATTCTTGTGCTTATTTTCTTCCTAGTGAAAAATCAAACACTGTATACACACATATTTTATATATAAAGGTGATTGTTATGTAGTCCTTGTTGACCTCTTAAAATATTTTGCATTTATTTTTACACTTCGTAACGAAAACTTGATTAACGTGATTCTGGACACTCCAGAGTTGGCATTTTCTGTTGGTCTCTTCATGAACTACTTATACGAATTTTCAGATTGATTTTAGCATAAAATCGTAACAGAAGTCTATCGCTATGTGATCTTGAAAAAAATATCTAAATTAGACCTAAAACTGCGATGTAAATTGAAACTCGATACGCTCGAGCGCGCTCGCAACTCGCACGAAGCGTTGTGTTGCGATTGTGATCTCGTGGATTACGATACATTGCGTGCTCAAAAGTTACAACATTTATAACCCATAACTTTGGACACAAATGATTTCTATAACTTTATTATAGGCATTAAATGTACCTTTACTCAAAGTTTTCGTTACATGCCCCTTACACATGGTATAAACCCACGCACATATAATTCATCGTGGCGGAAACGCACTCCCAAAATATGATCCACGACTGTAGTACATTCTACATGTATACCTTTCTACAATAACTGTGCAACGTACAAGCGTGTTTATAAAAACTCGTAACATCCGTCCGCGAAAACCTGTACAAACATAGCTAGTACTCGTACTCAAGTTAAATATTTTTCGCCAAAAATGTCGTTTAGCGAACTGCATGCAAAGATAGTTTAAATTTAGCTGATTGGAGACAATGAAATACGACCTTACACCGTATCGTGATTTAAACTCGCGAGCAAAAGTAAAAGTCTAATAACTGGGGCGTCTAATATTATTTATTGGCGCGGTAAAAACACTGCCTACCTCTCTATTCGTTGTATGTACCTACCTACATAAGCAATTGGAGTAAAACTATTTGTTCAGATTTTAGCGCCTTTATTTTATGTTTTTACGTTCCTGACGATTCGACTTGGGATCCAGTAATTAATATCATTTAATCCAAAACCAAGCGCACCATTGCAAGACCTCAACACGCTGTGAGTACTTTCTGCGTAGATCGGACCGCACGCAACAACTAAATATGAGGGTACCCCGGTTCAAACTATGACACTAGGACGTCAAAGACCTCAATCCTCCTGTGACCATGGTTGCTGTAAAGCAGCCGAAACGTCGGGAACGTAAAAACATAAATTAAGCTAAAAAAAACACAAAAAATAGTTTTATTTAAATGTTCAATGTGTAGTATTCGCGTAAATATAAGAAATCGACAGAGGTAAATATAGTATTTTACGTCGTATATTATTTTACTATAATATACACATATATAGTACAATTTACTATAATATTGTACAATACTATATAATATAGTACGGGTGGCAACCCTAAATCCTAACATATTGGTACCAACCACTTAATAATTAATCCGCAATTTAGTACTTATTAGAACTTTAGTACCTACTTGAATTGATAAGGTAGGTAACGTTAAATAGGAAATTGTTGGCAGTGACATCCTGTTAAACGATAGGGTCATGGTAATGATGTCCTATTGGAATGAGCGCAGAATAGGGATCACAATTGGACTGTGAGAGATATACCTAGGTAGATAACGAATAAACGGCTTAGTAATAACCATCTGCCTAATTTATTTAAACCCGTGTAAGGAGGCCAAATTATTCTATTAATACTTATAACTAAAAAAAAACAATGGTGTTAAAATAAATTCTTTGGTAAGCGCAACACTGGAGAGCGGCTGAACCATTTCTGCATTTTTTTTTAAATTATTGAAGTATTTATTAGCTTACCGGAATAAAGTTTTAGGGAAAGCACTTTGAAAAAGTTGTCCGGAAATTTGGAAAATTGGGTTACCTTGTCTATAATACTCGTGAGTGTCTTTCTAATAACTTACTAATAACTTCTATACCTTAGGTACTTCGGTCTAAAAGCTTTCTAATTCAAAAGGTTTTCAACGAACTTCTGCAAGTTAAAGCTTAGTTTTTTTTTATTTTCTCAACTTAGACGAAAATCAATATATTCAACTAAGTATATACTAGGTACCAAGATGTCTGTATTAAATAGTTATTCGTAAGTAAGTCTAATACTTGTTATAATCATTAAAACATTAATTTAAAACAATAATGGTATTTAAATTATTAGTATGTATGTACCGATATACTTTATAGATTTTTTATGTGATCTACCGATGGAACACTTGAAATATTTTCGGTGACTAATAAATTATAGTTACAACTCATATATTTAGCTGTTTGAAAGTTACATTTTTAAATAAGTTAACACAAAATTACCTACCTTCAACTGTGATAGAATTATTATTGTTCGCAGCTTCTTAGCTCGTGATATAAATACACAATTCGAAAAGATGTAGGTATGCAGTACGCACCTCGAATCAGCAAACGTCCACACAGAAAGTACTCTCTGGTCTACACTGCGCCGCGAAGGCCGGAACATTGACATGTGGACAAAACGTTTTCCCGTCCAATAATATAAGCGCGCGAGAACAAAACTTGTTTTTATTATTGCAATCTGCAACCTTAACCTGTCCACAAAATAGGTATTTATTTTAACACAAATAACTATGGCTAAATTTATCGATAAATAATGGTGTCCGTTTCGGAATATTTTATTGATGATACCAGCACAGCCTATCTTTATGCGCGTTAATTAATTAGGTACCTTTTTTCTCTCTAATGGCCTTTTTCCATTGAGTCAGGCTACGATTAGGTACCTTAACGGGCAGGGAAAATGGATCGTAGGTATATTGACCCGTCATATATTAACACCCATGCAAATATTCATTTAAATCCGCCGAGTGGATTTAAGATAGGTACCTACCTTAGTAAGCAGGTAGTTTTTTGGATACCCCGATGGAATTGAAACCTTCGCTTCCCGGTATAATGATGAAGTATGTTGTCCTGGGATATACCTAAACTAGCAAACTATTTGACTTCGTCTGAGCTATTTGATGAACCGTGGCAAAAGTACCATCAAAATCCGACCGGTAAATACCTTATAGGTACTGCCTACCTTATATGTACTACCCGCAAATCGTAATCGGCATATAGAAGAAATTATAGATTTGATGGAAAATAACAATAACAACCTCCGCTACTCGTTGACTTAATACTACTATAAAATCAATTTAGTAATAGTATTTTTTTCTCCACATCAATTTGCAGACACATTACAGTTTTATATGGTACCTATATGTAATATTATTTTCATGGCATAGACATGTCGTCGTATGGTTTCTTTTCTTTTTCTATGGCTCTTTCTACCGCAAAACTAGGTTGTTTCCAAGCGCCTTTACTCTTGTCTCTCACCTACTAGCCTACTTTACAAGTTGTATAAGCACTAAGTATAAGCATTACTTATCTAGATCTATTTAGGTACTCAAATTCAAGCATCATGCTAATGATTCATGTGTAAATCCGTAAATTAAGGTAAATGGTATATAACTGTAGGTAAGGTACCTACATACCTATATTATTGTAAGGTATGTAAGTATGTATATTTTAATATATAAGCATTTTATATATTATTTAGTGATATGATGGTTATGAAAGGTGCTGTTGCAAAATTTATTGCAAAAATACAGGCATAATATCTACGATGCCAGGCACAGAAAAAAATCTGACAGACAGCTTGCTGTCAAACGAATTCCCGAAAAAAATTGACAGACGCGAGCTAGCTGATAGAGATTGTAAATAAATGAATATGAAGCAAAAATAATATAGTGATTATAATATATAGGTACTCACTTTTAAGATTATTTATACACAAGTATATAACTCGTAGTGCACTATGGATCCTGCTTTGCTTCGTGAAAGGGAGGCGTTTAAGAAGAAGGCGCTAGCAACGCCAACGTAAGTAACATGCTAGTTACAATTAAATGCTCTTCAGCCACTTGCCCCACACATACTAGCATGTCCCTCCCTCACTCGCTTCACGTACGGGGCATACGCACTATGGTTAGCTTATCTCGCTCCCACACACCAAGTCTTCATCGAAATGTGATTATTATCATTTACTATCATGAATATATGAAAAGAAGTAATAAAAAACATACGGCACCATTATATTATACCTCGACGTATTGAATAGGTACGATTTTCGTTGTAAAATATTTTATATATCTTGAATCTTATGTAGGTAGTTTCTGTATTACTTCTTTTTCTTTTGAAATTTTTATTTTTAATTAATTTTCTATTCTAGTGTTGAGAAGAAAAAGAAAGATGAATCGCAAAAAGATGATAGCAAGAAGAAGTCCAAGTCATCAAGTTCGGTCAGCACTGGACCAAAACTTGATGCTAACAAGTAAGTCAAAAGGGTTTGAGATGTATCACAGGTCACATCTTAAGCGGTCAAAGTATACCAGTTGATCCATCCATTAATGGATAAACATCGGAAGTGTCCATGATATAGGTAATAAGAAGTCTTTCTAAACATGGTATTCATCACACTTTTTACAGTATTGCTACAGACATATTTATTGCAATGGTCAAAACAATAAACTGTAGATCAGCCTTTCCCAAAGTGGGTGATAACACCCCCTTGTGGGCGCTACTGGCCTAAAGGGGGGCTGGGTAAGACACCCAGAAAATAATGGAGGCATTGTGTAGAGGCTTACAATAATTAATTTAATTTGAAATTGTATTGGTTTTTAAGTAGGTGAAAAAATGGGGGCGCTAAAAAATAATTCATTCTCAAAGTGAGCAGTAGACACAATAAGTTTGGGAACGCCTGCGGTAGATGAACACTTGGTTCATTAATAAATATTATTTAAAATAAATCCACCCTTTATTCTATTTACAATGTAATGTATTCCCAAATACAACATTCATAGTATTGAGATGACCAATCCAAATTGTTTATTTACAGCTATAAAACAATGTCAGGCAGCTCATCGTACCGCTTCGGTGTGCTGGCCAGAATAGTGAGACATATGAGAGCACGGCACCAAGAGGGGGATGACCACCCGCTCACAATAGAAGAGGTGCTGGATGAAACCAACCAGCTAGATGTTGGCAATAAAGTTAAACAGGTTTGTCTTATTTATATATATAGTATGTTGTCTACTATGAAGCTTTTTTTATTTACATATAAAGTAGTAGCTATTTTATGCCTAATAAATTTGTGTTTACAGTGGTTACAAACAGAGGCACTACAAAATAATCCAAAAATAGAATGCACTATAGATGGAAAATATAATTTCAAGCCAGTATATAAAATCAAGGATAAGAAATCATTACTAAGGTTTGTGTATTAAATAATATTGAATTTATTAGCCTATGTACTATCTTAAATTTAACATACTTGCATTTATTTTTATTTTGATGCTATGTTTATGAATAGCTTGTAAGAATCTATTAACATTTTTAAATTACAGATTATTAAAACAACATGATTTGAAAGGTCTAGGAGGCATACTGCTGGAAGATGTACAGGAGTCACTGCCTCACTGTGACAGGGCACTGAAAAGTTTAGCACAAGAGATTCTGTATATTGCCAGGCCCACGGATAAGAAAAAAATATTGTTTTACAATGACAAAACGGCTACCTTGGATGTAAGTATCTACTCCAAAGGTTGTAACAATTTGCAGTTTACAATCTTTACAAAGTTTCATACATTATGGGATTGTATGAATCCAACCATACATTATTACCAATAAAGTGAAATGGTGCCTAGGGGTGCTGTTGTTGAGATATAAAAAAATCTACATTTGTATTTTCAGGTTGATGATGAGTTCGTAAAGTTATGGCGTGCTACAGCAGTAGACGCTATGGATGACGCAAAAATTGAGGAGTATCTAGAAAAACAAGGCATCAAGTCCATGCAAGACCACGGTCTGAAGAAACCAATAGCTCCGAAACGCAAGAAGGCTGCACAAAAGAGGCGGCAGTTCAAGAAGCCGAGAGACAATGAGCATTTGGCCGATGTACTTGAAACATACGAGGACAATACGTTGACCCAAAAGGGTGTTTCTATAAAATAAAACATCTTTACCATCCATCGATTTCTTATATTTACGCCAGCCTTTCCCAAAGTGGTCGATAACGCCCCGTTGTGGGCGCTGCAGGCCTAAAGGGCGGTAAGAGACCCAGAAAAAAATGGGGGCGATGTGTAGAGGCTTACTATAATTAATTAAATTTGAAATTATAGTGGTTTTTAAGTAGGTGAAAAAATGGCGCAAAAAAATAATTCATTCTCAAAGTGGGCAGTAGTTGAAATAAATCTAATTTTACGGGTGTGTTGCAGCAGCCGAAACGTCGGGAACGTAAAGAACATAAAATGAGTTTTAATTCAATCTTTACCATCTGTTTAGTTATTTTTTATTGTCTAATAATACAACTAGGAACACATTAGAATATTGGAATCGATTTGTAGTTCAAGTGTAGAAATAATATTTTTTTTTATTACTAGACACTGGCAAAATACCCGTTGTTTATAACGATAGCAAATACAAAAAAAAAGTTTGGCTGGTGATGCCAACATAGCACTTTCCGCACTTTTAGCAGGTTTACGGTGGCGCGATCTTTTGGTAAATTATTTTGCTCTGTAGCGCGATCTAACATAGATAATATATTTGTCTAACTTTATGCTGTAAGCGCTTAAAAAATATATAACTCTTAAAGCACGCTAAGCGCCTATTCTAGAGCCTATTTTAGCTACGAAAGATATAACGACCTAAGTGGACCATCCACAAAGAACAATAGAAGTTATTTCTTCATGAGTATTTTGATACGATAAACTATATAACAATAAAATGTAATTTGTCTTAATATATAACCAAAATACTCATAAAGAAATAACTTATATTTATATATTGCCTTTCTAAATAATTTAGCGCTTTTTATTTTTCGGAAAACATGCCTATCTATCGACAATTTAGCGCGCTTTCATTAAAAAGTGTTGGCAGCACTGTAGCTATCTGGCTGAATGCTTGTGTTTTATCGGTATTTTTATTTTATTTACAGAAATATCAATAGTGATCATAATAAGTCATCAAAATCTGTGCAGTTATCAATAAAATCCTGAATAATGGCACAAGCTAAACTGTCGCTATCATGGGACGCGCATCAGAAGAATATTTGCAATGGCCTAAGTTCGCTCCAGCAGGTTTGTTGTGATGCTAATATCAATCGTTTATGTTCTGATGATATTTATTGAATTTAAAACTGTGTTCAGCGTGGAGAATTCGTGGACATGACGCTCGCTGCCGACGGACATCTCGTCAAAGTGCACCAAATGGTGCTGGCTCTGGTTAGTCCCTATATCAAAGACTTGATCTCATCAGCGCCGTGTCCTCACCCAGTTATATTTCTCAATGTAAGTAAAAACGTCTCCATAATAAATAAATTAATTATAGTATGCTCAGAAATAGTACTTTTGTAATTTCACTATAGATATATACAGCAGAATCTGGTTAGAGCTATGGTAGTGAAATTATTTGTTGGACTTATGTCCTAGATAGATAAGTGAACAGGTATGAATGTTATAAATAATGTTGTAGTAGGTAGTAATATTTCTCTTGCTGACAGCTGAAGAAGCTAGTAGCTAAAGTTCAAAGCAAATTTTAAAAATATAAAAATCTACTTACTAAACTTAGTACAAGTTATGTTTACTTACTAAACTTAGTACAATTCGGATTCGGAATCAAAATTTGGGTCCTTATGGCCTTTGGTGCAGATGTGACGGTGGAGGTTTATCATTTTAATCCAGCAGCTGGATGAGTAGCGCCTTGCCTCTTGCAATGCCCCTATGTACACCAAATGGTTTTAGTAGATTTCTGACAAATTTTTGGCAAGAGCCAGATGTGTATTTTTACAATCATTTCCTTTTTTTTTCAGAACATTTCATATACAACTCTATGTGAAATATTGGAGTATGTCTACACTGGTGAAGTTCTCGTGCCCAAGGAAAGTCTCGGTGATCTGATTGCTGCAGGCAAAGCACTACATATAAAGGGACTGAAGGATATGGTATTTTAAATTAATTGAATTTTTTGAAGCTTATCCACCCATTTTAGAATTTCATTCCACAGCTTAGCGAGCAGTAGCTATATATTCATCTTTACAGAAAAAGTACTGGACGAATTGTTATGAAACTTGCTTTGGTTGTAAATACCTACTCAGTTAAATGTACATGGTTGGGATGTAATTAGGAAAGCTTCCAATGTCAATAAATTTAAGTCCACATACAAAAGCGTGCACTGCTACATAAATAAATAATTATAATTTATTTCAGTATGCCCAAGATCATTTAAAACCGAAACAGGAGGATCATGTAGTCACGGTAAAACCGAGTCAGTCTATTTTGGTGGATAAATTAAAGGAATATAAAGAGAAGAAGAAAAGTAAGAAAGAATACCAGCCACCTGTCCTGCCGACCTATAAGTATGTGTTATTTAATGCAATTTAATTTTATTGTCAATGGTTTTTTTATATATATTAAGGTACAGTCACCATCAAAAAAAAGTAATCAGTGTAAAATCTCCCATTTAATATCTGTGATCCTATATAACTTGTGTGACTAGCTTCTTTCAATTGTTTTTAACACGTTGAGTGCGGTGCCATTTTCAGAGGACTTTCAGCCAGTGCGGTAGAGACCTATTCGACCTCATAACCGAGCTTCACTGTAGTGCGTATGAGACCTAATCCATCTCCTAAAATAAGGTATTTTAAAAAAACTCATATCTTTATCAAAAAATAAGATACAATCTATATTCTTTCTGTAAATAATAGAAAATTAACTGTTCTATCTCAAGTTTGCTACGCATGGGGATATGAAAAGTGGGTTATGAGATATAACGAAAAAAAAATTAGGTATCCATTGAATCTCGCATCGCAACTAAAGATAGATCCGTTTGGGTTGTGACTAGTAATGGGATTAAAATAAAACCCCAGTTATCGATAGCTAAACTTTTTATGAAGTAATCATTTAAACATAGTAATATTAATTTCTTGTATTTACGCGAATACTACACATTGAAATAAAACTAATCTTATGGATTTTATCGTGTTTATTATTTGTTTTTTACGTTCCCGTCGTTTCGGCTGTTTTACAGCAACCATGGTCACGGGAGGACTGACCATGGTGACTGTCCTTCCGTGAATGATGAATTATGATAATCCATAAAATTAGTTTTATTTTTATAAACATAGTGACCTAAAATATATTTAAGAAAAATGTTCATCATTGAAGCATGGTAAACACATTTGTTGATCGCATTGCACACATAGTGTATTTATTCGTTTGGCTGTTTTGGATGCATCTGTGCTACTAAATGTAAGCCGTAATTTACTGTGACAGCCTGTGCAACGACTTTTTTTGCTACCACGCTGACAAAATATAAGAGCGTATTTTTTTTACATGGAGTGCGCAGGTACACATTATCGACATTTGAACAACACTGAGCGCGAGCTAACGGCGCACAGTATGAAAAATGACCTAAAAAGCGGTCATCCAATTTTTATTCCTATATTCGATAGATTAAATGATTTCAAATGCAGGAGTAGAACTCTCGCAGATCAAATGTACGTAGATCCAGAGATATGATTTTTTTTTCATAAAATCTATGGAAATCAGAAAAAACATAGAAATAGCTGTAGTTTAAAAGGCGTTTAATATTAATTATTGATTTAAATGCCACATTTTAAAAGAATAAATTCCCTTTATTATCTAGTGAATATTATAATTTTAGCTCTATAAATAACAAAGAAATGCGAATTTAAGCTTATTTTCGTAAATATTTTTTTTTTCTTAACTCTTCACGTATTAGGATTCAATTCTTAGATTAAATTATTCTTCAGGTCCCATTTGACATGTTTTAAAAATCTGAAATCTTAATCTCGTAGGATCTGCAGTTTATTGGGATTTAAAGAAACTGGCCTAGGGTTGCTACCTACCGGACTATTGTGTTTATCAAGTAAATATAGGTTAAAACAAATGGGTTGATCTGTTAATAATATTAACGGTATTATTAGTAATTTTACATATTATATTAATATCTATCTAAGTATTATATACTGTACGGTACCCATAATACAAGCGTTGCTTAGTGTATAGTTGGTGTGTTCGTCTGGCGATATTATTATTATGTGTGTCTCCACACGGACTATAACCCGGATCTTTAGAAGGCTTGCGCGGGGACAAGGGTTCAACACGTAGAGGCCCTTTTTGAGAATTTTAATGTTACGTTTTATTATTATTATATATATAAAAATATTGTATCTTTGTAATTCAAACTTAGAAAATTCCGATGAAAGGTAAATGTGGTATGGGGAAGGTGTTCGCCCTCGTAAAGCTTAAGCTAAAACCCTATACCTTTACATTTTCTCTGGAGGAACGGGGGTGAGGCACCATGGAGCCGTCAAAGACCCATGTTGCCACTATTTTCAAACGCCTATTTTACACCATTAATTTATGTTGCAATTTTAATTAACAGTGTCTATTTATTTGAAATTATTTACTTTAATATCGTGCCCCTAACTTAAATAATATAGGACTTTCGTAGATATTTTCAACCCTTTTTCACCCCCTTAATCCAGACTTTCGTAAAATCCTTACAAGGACCATACTTGCCAAATTACAGCCTTGTGTCGAATGTCTCGTACTTTTCGGAATTTTGTGTTTAGTCAGTTTGGTAATGGCATTTTAATTTGATTAACAACAAACTTCAAACAACATAATATAATGAGTTTGATCATTATATTCGATGTCTAATAGGTTATAAAACATTCACAAATTATATCTTGAATATAATGTGAAAACACTTAATTTTGTGTGAAAACCCTAAAACCATAGAAATTATGGAAAATCTTTAGACGCTCATAACTCCAAGATCCTACAAGATTAGGATTTGATTTTTTTTTATATCACTAGCACAATGTCAGACATTATATTAATTATGATTTTGAATCCAAATATGGCAAAATATAGCAATAAAAAAATAAAACCTTTTTTTTCTTTTTTTTCAAATATCTTTCACGCGATTGGAGTTACAATCTGCTAGTTCCAAACATTATTTGCCTACGTAGAACCGTCATATGAGGACACCAATAGATTTACGAAAATATTTTTTTTAACTATAGATTTTTAATATTCAGTAATTTCGCAAAAAAAAATTAAAAAAATAATATCTTTGGATCTAATTACTTTTGACTTTCGGGAGTTCTACTCATGCATTTGAAACTATCTACTCCTTCGAAAAGAGGAATAAAAATGGGATGACCGTTTTTTTGGTCTTTTTTCATACTGTGCGGCGCCCGCGCCGCCCGCACTCCCCTCCTTGCGTCTATGACGCCTGTGTTTTTGGAGGTCCGAAAGATCTCTTCACGCAACAGATGTATATTATTACAACTCAGTGCGTTAGAGACCTCATCCATCTCCTATTTTTTTTATTACATTATTGAATCAAACTCGCAGCGGGAAGTAGGTATGTATATTTGTCTCTGTCAAACACATAGAAATAAAGAAGTTACAACCTCCCGCACAGAGGTGGAGAACACGAATTTCGGCGCCGCACCAGCTGAAAGTCACGTTAGAGTTCTATTAGACCTCCTAACGCAGTCAACGTGTTAAAGCATGTTGTATGTGTGTTCTAAGTTTAATATAACTCATTCTGCTTACATAGGATATTTGTGGATGATGTTGACAAAGATTCAGACGTAGCTATGGATGTAATGGACAACTCAACAGACAACTATACTAATGTTACAGACGATAATGCACTAAGTTATGATGATAAAAGCAAAAAAATGGGTGAGTTTGTGGGAGTCACAGCGACACGTCCGACCATCACAGCGCATCGATTCATTCTGCGAGCGCGGATCGCGCGCGACGCGTTTTATACGGGCGCATTATTATATAGTTGCTCTATCCTGCTCGCACGCGCGCTCATTGGTCAATCGTTAATTGTTAACTCATTTGTTGTACTACGTGTTAGGTTAAGACTTTTGTAAATATATCTAGTGTATTTTGTAAATAAATTATGTTCGTTCATACTCTTGTTCCGGATTATTATTTAGTTAGTAGCCTTAACACTACAAGTTATAATAAATCTATATTACTTATTGCTTAAACTGTCTCTTTGATCTGGTACTGTCAAGTGTCCTCTAGTCGACTGCAGATGTAAATATTCTGATTCTGTGTTACTGTGTTACTTAGAACTGACCCCACACTGGAAGTATGTTCGGTTAATAGCAAGCTCTCTGCCTTTAATATAGAGTTGTGTTTTACATTGTGTCTAAAGTAGGACATCTCTAGGACAACTGCACATATAAAACATGATAGTGTTTTTATTATTTTCATAATATTCATCTTACATTAATTGCAGATATTTCAAATGTTCAGTTCACTGTATCAAATCACGGCGGCTTGCAGATAATTTACAACAGATTCATATATCACTTGAAGTATGTAAAGAAGAACCAGCATCGATTGTGGCGATGCGTTGACTACTCAGGCTCCTCAAAATGTCCCGCGAAACTCGTTACTAATGAGAAAAATCTAGTGGTGACAAGGTATGTATCTATAAGGTTTAACAATAATAGTCTAAGATATTTTGAGGTGTCCATTGGTAGCCGGTAAAGGTCACATTCTCCCAAAAAAATTACTACAAGCTATGTTTGTTTTAAGAAACAATATTTTCTCGCTTTCACAGAAAAATCAAACACTATACACATATATATTATACTTAAACTTGCAGGTTATCACCTGCTCGCTAGCCCCTTAAAATATTTTACACTATTCTTGATACACCTTATAAACCTATTAACATTTTTTAAAGATAATTATTGAATACTTTTCCCTTAATACATTGGCGTCAGACTGTTATGTTACAATGTGCCTGTTGTGAAGTGAATTTTCATTTTCATCCAAACTGTTCATCAGATATATAAAAGTTTTTCTTTTTTACAGTCATATTCCCAATCAAATAATAGAATATCACTAAATGATTTAAACAAAAAAATATATTGTTTTTTTTTTCAGACGGTGTCATCACTCTCATCCGTTTCATGATGGCAAGATTGTGAAAAAAATACGACAAGGCATTATTTATTCCGCGTTTCAAGAAGCAGAAAACCGAGCTCAAGCTAAGAAGAACGAACAAAACCTACCCATTATCCCGACGCGGAACGATTTCAATGATTCTGACACGCAATAAAAATATGAAATAATTGGATTATTCTATCAATAATAAAAATTGTTGTTGAAAGCCGCGAGTAACCACGTGAGAAAGCGCAGCACACCTCTCTACACTCCTGAGCTGCTCACGCCACTGTTGCCCCATATCGTCTTATATAAAGGCCTTTTTAAGGGGGAAGCTCGGGGTCAGGGCGCGAAATTCTAAATGTCAAAGGTTTTTATTTTTTACGAAAAATTTGGACATCTTTACGATGTGATTTAATGTTTTTCGATATTAGCATTCTGCATTGGATGTCTCGATGTATTAAGTATGCTTAAAAAAGTACCTAAACCGATACAATACCATAAGGTTTGTAAAAACCGCTACTTTTACTAACTTTATGGTGTTGTATCGCTTATTGTTGTATCCAATTCATTTTGTACCTGACTGATCTGAAGAACACACTTCAACTGCCTTTCTCCTTGTTTGCCGACGACACAAAACTATATGGAAACCCAATTACGCAGTCCCAAAGCATCCAATCCGACCTCAGCGCTATACACGACTGGACCAAAGATTGGTTACTCTCTCTGAATGCAGATAAGTGCACTGTACTGCATATAGGCAAAAAAAATCCGCGTAAGGTCTATTTCCTTGGTAACCAGCAGATAATACCAGTAGAAACACAAAAAGACCTGGGAGTTTTAATAACAAGTGACCTAAAATGGGAAGCACATATAACTTGTGTTGTCAAGAGAGCCAATGCCATGTTGTACATGATACGTAAAGCATTCATGTGCCTTACACCAAAGACATTTGTGACACTCTACAAAACATATATAAGACCGCTGCTGGAGTATGCTTACGTGATATGGAACCCATACTTTAAAAAAGACATTACCCTTTTAGAAAATGTACAACGCAGAGCCACTAAAATGGTTACTAGATTACGAAATAGATCTTATGAACAACGACTTCATGATCTTGGGCTCACCACTCTGGAATACCGTAGACAGAGGGGCAGTTTGATTGAAACATACAAAATACTTACAGGTTACTAAGTATGATATCCCCGATCTCCACGAACTCTACACCATGGACGAGAGCAAACACAATAAACATCTAAGAGGACATAAATTAAAACTATGTTCAACGAGATCAAATGGGAACCCCATGAAGTATTTTCTGCCAAACCGTGTTGTTTCTGACTGGAACAAGCTACCTGAGGTTGTAATAGAAGCACCAACAGTAAACGCATTTAAGAACAGATTAGACAAATTCAACATCTCCAAGACTCGCAACGATGCACACGCATCAGCTTCCTAAAGCTGCTAGTGTGTCGCTCCAATAATAATAATAATAATAATGCAGAATGCTAATATCACTGCACTAAATTACGTCGTAAAGATGTCCAAATTTTTCGTAATAAAATAAAAACCATTGACATTTTGAATTTCGCGCCCTGACCCTGAGCTTCCACCTTAAGGGGCCCACCAAAAGAGCGGCGATTCTCCACCTTCCAATAGTAATTAGATAAAAGCTGATTATGCCAGGTGTCCGCAATCCTTCCAATATTCCCATCCCATATCTATCCAATCCTCAATCCATAGTTCCAATTATCTTTCCGTATTCCTGCAATAGTTCGTCCGTAGCAGGTGGTTAAGATAACATTAAAATTCTCGAAAACGGCCTCTACGTGCTGGACCCATGTCCCCGCGCAAGCCTTCCAAAGACCCAGGTATAGCCCGTGTGGAGAGAGATAATTATTGTTTATATACCATGTGTACCAGTAATTCCATAACTTGAATCAAAATATAAATAGTTTGATAGATGCAGCTACTCTGCAAATAAGCCTCATACAATAAAACTAAAATGATCTTATATCCAACACGAGTTGCCTGCAGTGCGGAAGTGTCTAAAAGCATCTACAACTTGTTCTCTAATTGGTCTGTGGAATCTACCCTCTGTTTACATTTCGCTTCAAGCTCACGAAAAATCTATACCTAATAATACAGCAAACCTTATAGACGATATCACTCACGCATTAGCGCAGCTATGTGCGTGTGAGTAGCCCCGCGATATTTGAACCTTACCGCTTGATGGGGCCGAGAGAGGATTTTTGTCGTGCCGGTCAAGCCCGTCGTCAGTGCTTGATATGCCACTTTAGTTAACACTAAGCACTAAAATTATCACAATATAATGCATATACCACAATATTATATTATTGAGTTCTACTTTCATTAATCTGCCTGCATGGGATGCCGATGACTGCCTGCCGTGCATAGCTGTGTAGCATATTCATAATATTACTCTGCTCGGTAGCATGAAGCATCTCTAGTTATCTCTTTCTATTTATGCTAAACATGGTTTAACTTGTCATTGGCAGTCTATGATATCTGTGTTGTCTCTCTTATTGGTCTGTGGTGTTGGTTGTCGTATTTGTCGTAAACTTGTGATGATTGTGAGATTGTGTATGTGAATTTACAAGAGTAATTTGAATCAAATATAATAAAATATAATACTTGAAACAAAGAAAAGTAAATAAGTCGTGTGATGGCACAGTCACAATTCTCGTTATTATGGAGCGCTCACAAAAACAACATATGCAGCGGATTAAGTGCTTTGCAACAGGTTATTTTATTTATTTCATTTCTTAACAGTTATTTCATCTATAAGACAATTGTTTTTAGCCCCTGATGCCTTTGCTTGTACGTCTACGGTATCGTAGTTTCCGAATGGATGGATTGAACAGGGCTTTTTTGTTAGATAGCTGGTAGTACTGAGATGGTTCTAAGTCAAGTTTGATGGAATCACTCAGTGGATCCTAGAGTAGCCTGCCTGTATCACAGCAGAGGTAGTGTAAGAATTTCAGCTTTACAAAGAAAAGTCCACAAACGCTTGTATATATAAAAAATATTTTCGAAAATACAATCCAATTAAAAAAAATGCATGGGTAAGCTTTTTCGTTGCCTGTTCCTGTAACAGTCTTACCAAAGCATTTATGAGATCGGGGGTATCCCATATCTTGAACATGTTGCTGATATCAATGTTACTTTAGAATGGTGAATTTGTGGATATGACCCTGGCAGCAGACGGACACCTGGTGAAGGTACACCAAGTGATTATCGCTCTGGCCAGTCCCTACTTGAAAGAGTTGATATCATCCGCGCAATGTCCGCATCCAGTGATTTTTCTAAATGTAAGTTAAGTCTCATAATTGACTCATATAATTCAGATCTCAGTCTAATAATTAAAGTATATAATATTTTAGCTATGATAGGAGGTTTTACACTATCATATTTCTATGCCACATAGATTTCGCATTATATCATATTGGTACTACCTATAATACCAGCCCTTTTATGTCCCTCAGTTGGGCACCGGCCTGCCATCAATGTGATGGGGATAAGGTCATCCACTACACTGGCCCACTGTGTGTTGGTAGAATGCACATGTATTTTGAGAGGTTCTCTCAGACATGCAGACTACTCACATGTTTTCATTCATAGTAGCAAGTTATATATCTTTGTAAATGAGATTCACACATGAAATCCAGAAATCCCAGAGGTGCAAGATGCAATTTAAATCTGCAATCCTCGTTACTGAGGCAAGCATTCTACCAAATTGACCATCACTGCTTACTATCTATTATAATAGTTTTCTATATATTGTCTAAGAACAAATAAATTATTCCTTGTTTTATGTTGTAGATACATTACAATATAATGTCCTCCATAGTCAATACACAGTAATAATAGCAACCCAGCATTAGAGGTAGTTATACTAAGCCTTGCTGTAAAATTGTCTTGCAGAAAATATCCTATGCAACATTATCAGCGATTCTGGAGTACATCTACACTGGCGAAGTTCTGGTTTCAGTAGAAAATCTTAATGAACTATTAACAGCTGGCAAGGAGTTGCATATTATAGGACTACAAGATATGGTATGTATTATCATGTACAATGATTATCTAATAGGCCACCAGATTAAATTTTGTACCAGCTTGTCAAAAAACAATCTCCACAGACATATGTTGAGTATCGGAGCATGGAACAAGCTCAAAGAAGACCCAGCTCAAATATATCAACTGTTTGCCGGATAACTCCAATGAAACATTGTTCTCATACCCAAAACAATTTAGTGCTCAAAAGATCTGTTTAAAAAGAGCAACCATGGAGTATCTCGCCCGTTTTTCTCCATTGGAACGGCATTTTGAACAGGTGCTAATGTTGTAATTTTGTAACTATTTTTCCACACAGAAACATAACTCACTACCGACAACACCCATAGTACACAATGACAATGAAACTGATTGCAATATGGAGAGTGTCGACGATGAAATATGTTGCTTCGAGATATCAAATATAAAGGGTGAAGTGGCTAATTCAAATCAACATTCTGAGTAAGTTCCAATTGGTAATGCTTACCTTATTATTATGGTGCAATGGGTCAAATGAATTTATTTATGATCAGTGTGAGATGGACCAAAAATTATCTTGATACTCAGATGAATGAAAAAATACAGACTCAGTGTTGTGAACAACATATTGAAGAACAAAAAAACGCATTGTACTGCAATTCGTCTGTATTATTTCTTTGTCTAAGCAATGATATCACATATTTCGTAATAGGCCGGTGGAGGTGAGTGGCGGAGGACCATGATTTGTGGCAAGCCGTGGAGGTGGCCTAATACTGATAATCTTAAGGACTTTTTAAATTTGACGACAGTACTAGTGGAGTTTTAAAGTTTTTGGAAGATAGCATGGGCGTAGCTACCGTGGGGCAGAGTCTGCTGCCATACTCTGACTCAGGAAGTCAATCGAAAAGTATAAGACCCTATACCAATGTGAATAAATGACGGCTTCTATTGTAAATTGGCTGATAAAAGCAGGGACATTGTATCAGGGAAAGACCAACTTTTTATTGGTGTCAGATTTTGTAACAATGAAAAGATGATGAATTTCAATTCGGGTTCCCTTGCTTTGCCCCACCTTGCAGCATACCCTCGCTACACGCATGGAGGTCTGTAATGTCACTCCGCTAAGTTATAGATAATTGTTGTGTTACATAAAACATAGAGTTTTTTAAATGGTCTGATGGTTGAGCACAGAAAAATAGTACGTAAAGTCAGGAGTCATGACATATGTATGAGTTTTATATTATTATATTTAATCACCTTACAGGGATAACAATGACGGCATCCACATATTACATGAAAGTGTACAGGGCTCTTATGAAGAACATATTGAAGAAGACTCAACGCCAGAAGAGAGCAAGGAAATTGGCTTAGGGACTCCAAATACAGACTACAGTTCTAGTGAGTGATTGATTTAAGGTGGAAGCTCAGGGTTGATAGGTTATGGGCAGCAAAGTAAACGATGTAGAAAAGATAGAAATGGATTTAATAAGTAAGAATACACACGGACATGTCGTAGAGAAACTGACAAGCAAGTGACAGCTTTGCTTTTCTGTACACAGAGGAGTTTACTATCTAACACTCCCCCTTAAACTACTCCGACATAGTTCAAAACATAAGACATACAACTTATACTCACAGCAAACTAAAAAACAACAACATATCAACATTCTTAAAAACAAACATAACTAAACCGTCATAGCATATGACAACTCTAACTACCTATGTCTAATAACCTTATTATAAATTAGACAAACATAAACCTTTAACAAACTGTTCATGTTTTTCTTTTGTCAGAGGTTTAGTCAAAATATCTGCTATCATCAAATCTGTTGACAAATACTTGACATCAATAACATTTCGCTTTATTGCCTCTCTAATGAAATGATGCCTCACATCAATGTGCTTAGTTCTGCTGTGGAACATTGAATTGATAGTTAACTTCTGAGCAGATTGGTTATCGTTGTACATTAAAACTTTACAATCTTTCTCTAACAATTCATACAGAAAGTTGCGAACAAAATAAGCTTCCTTGCAAGCATCTGACATCGACATATACTCCGCCTCTGTGCTTGAAAGAGCAACTGTCTTTTGTTTTCTACTCTCCCAGGCTACTAAAGACTTTCCAAGTTTAAAAATAAAACCTGTGTATGACTTCCGGTCAATATCGTCGTTAGCCCAGTCAGCGTCAACGTAGGCGGTGACACTGTCCAGTCCTCCTTTTTCAAATGTCAATGAAAAATTGGACGTTCCTTTTAAATACCTTAGTATACGTTTTGCCGCTTTCCAATGAACTTCTGAGTAAGTTTCGTTAAATTGGCTTAGCACACTCACTGCGTGAGCAATATCCGGTCTACTGCATACTGCGATATACATTAGACATCCAATCAAATTTCTGTAACTATACTTCTCTTCCTTTCCTTTTTCATGCGAAAGTTTTAGACCCTTTTCCATTGGTGTCTTGGCGGACTTACAATCTGTCATCTGAAATTTCTCTAGCACTTTCATTATATAACCAGATTGATCAAGAGTTATTTTATTATCACTCTTCTTAACTCTCATACCTAAAATGTGGTTAACAGGACCCAAGTCTCTCATTTCAAATTCCTTCATCAAATCGCTCTTTATTTTCTTCTTTAAGACCGAATTAGTACTTGAAAACAATAGAATATCATCCTCGTACAAGGCAATGATCAACAATTCACCTAGCATTCTTTTAAAATACACGCAGGGTTCTGACGAAGTTTTTCTAAAATTCATTTTCTTCAACAAAACTTCATTTAATTTATCATACCACATCTTGGATGCTTGTTTCAGGCCATAAATGGCTTTATTTAATTTATAAACCATTTGTTCTTTACCTTTCATTTTGTAACCATCAGGCTGCTCCATATAGACCTTTTCTTTTAGATCGCCATTCAAGAACGCAGTTTTCACATCGAGTTGATCAATATCCATATCGTACTCCGCAGCTATAGCCAGTAACATTCTAATAGTAGAGTATCTTACCACTGGGGAAAATGTTTCTTCGTAATCTACACCATACTTCTGAGTATAACCCTTTGCCACGAGGCGAGCTTTATACCTCAAGAGTTCACCGTCCAGACCTCTTTTCTTTTTGAATACCCATCTGCACTTTATAGGTTTTTGGTCTTTTGGTCTCTCAGTAAGTGTCCAACATTTATTATCAATGAAAGATTTGTACTCATCTGACATAGCTTTTCTCCACTCAACTGCTTCTGAACAATCCATGGCTTCCTGTACGCTTTCTGGCTCATCACCATCGCTGCATAATTTCTTCACCAGCAACACAGACTGCGCATCCATCTCTGGATCTTCACAGTCTGACATGTATGATGTATCGTCCAAGCTCGTATCACCTGGAATATATGTTGGATCCGCACAGCTATTTGATTCAAAAATGTCGTCACTATCTGAGTCATGTACTGTATTTGTACTCATCCTTTGCCCTCGGTCATCAGACAACTCTGGACTTACAGTAGATAGCTCAGACGGTCCATCAGGCTGTATAAATACCAAGTCCTGATTATCATCATGTGATCTATTCTTGTAGAAACTCTTTTCCAAGAAAACCACATCACGAGCCCTGACACATTTATACGAATCAGTAGGATCCACAAGCCTGTAGCCTTTCGTATCGTCACAATATCCAACGAATATATATTGTTTTGATTTTGAATCTAGTTTGTTTCGATTCTTTAAAACAACTGCATACGCTAAACAACCAAAAATACGTAAATGGTTTACGTTCACCTTTTGATTGGTCCACTTCTCCTCAGGAACTTTTCCAACTACAGCCTTAGTTGGTGTCCTGTTATTCAAGTAAACGGCAGTATTCACAGCTTCCGCCCAGAATTTGTTCTCCAATCCTGCATCTCGTAACAAACACCTTGTTTTCTCCACAATAGTCCTGTTCGCCCTTTCCGCCACGCCGTTCTGTTGTGGGGAATACGGGACTGTTGTCTGATGCTTGATTCCATTTTTCTTTAGGAAATCCTGTAATTTGGAATTAACAAATTCACCACCATTATCACTACGAAGAATTTTTATTTTGTGATTAGTTTCATTTTCTACCACCGCTTTAAAATTCTTGAAATGCTCAAATACTTCATCCTTCGTCCTCAAAAAATACACATAAGTTTTTCTAGTGTAGTCGTCGATGAAGGTCAGAAAATACTTTTTACCGCTAAAAGAAACACATGGCATAGGGCCACACAAGTCTGTGTGAATCAACCCTAACACTACAGTAGCTCTGGTGTATGACTTCTTAGGGAAAGGCAGTCTAGTCTGCTTGCCCTCAATACACGCAGTACACGGATGAAAAATATTTGTATTATAGTTCACTCCTGTCACCATACCTCGTTTCAAAAGCGTCATGCTCCTGGAGTTCAAGTGGCCTAAACGACGATGCCACGTCTCCTGAGACTCCTCTGCTACTTTACCTTCCGAACTTGATGAAGCTCGCAAGACCGTCTTGCGATCCGATTGAAGTTCCTTACCATCTGTCAATGCACTGAAAGAAACAGATTTATTGATGCTCCCTACATAAGGTTTACCGATGATATCGAGTTTATAAATACCATCCCTTAATGTCGCAGTAGCTAGAACTCCCTTAACATCGGATATACAACACATATGTTTATCAAAAACTATTCTATAACCTTTCTTTACTAAAACGCTCACAGATAGTAAATTTGCTGAAAGATTAGGTACATAATAAACATCTGTTATTGTCCTTACACAGTCTTTAAGGTTTACGGTAACCTGTCCTCGACCCGCTGTCAACAGCTTCTCACCATTTGCTACGTTCACTACAAACGGCTTCTCACACACAAAATCGTGCAATAAATCTCTGTTGTTGCACATGTGACTCGTCGCTCCACTGTCCACATACCACATGTCATGCTGGATATTCGCCGTTAGTGCTGTCAAGGTAGCCTGCTGGTGTACCTTGTCTTTAGTCACCTTCTTGTTTCCTTTCGGGCAATCCTTCATAAAATGTCCAGTTTTCTTACATCGAAAACATCTTAATGGTTTCGTAGTGGTTGACAAAGCCATTGTATCGTCAGTTTTCTTGTCACGACGTTCGTACTCTTGCAATAATTTACTTTTTACAAGATCGCTGGACAGCTTGACGTTCGCATTCTCGAGGGCCATCACGAGAGGATCATAGTCGGGTTGCAATCCGCTCAACATAATAACCGCCAAGAAATCGTCTTCCAGGGGTGAGCCAATGTCCTGCAATTGTTGTGACAAATCTGACAATTTGGTGAGATAACTTTCCATGCTGCTGTGCTCATTCAGTTTCATACTGAATAGTAATCTTAACAATCCTAGTCTGCGACACAGTCCTCTGTCTTCATAGGCTCTACTTAAATTCACCCACGCTTCTTGCGCGTCCTTCGCATTTCTAATGTATGGAAATGCACCTGGTTGCACAGACAGAGAGATCTTCGCTAAAGCCTTCTGAGACTTTTTCGGACAGACTTTTTCTTCTTTGCTATCACCTTCAATGCAATCCCAGAGGTCATCGTGTATTAAAATCATTTTCATCATGAACTTCCATGTTGAATAATTGTCGATACCTCGTAATTTGTCGTTACATTGAATCAATGTGTTTGCTGCCATCTTTTCCAAAAATCACCCGATCGAAAAATTTAATTATTTAATTTCACGAAAATGGTTTGGAAATATATTTACATAACTACAGGGAACTACGCCCTGGGCCCATAACCTGATGGGTTATGGGCAGCAAAGTAAACGATGTAGAAAAGATAGAAATGGATTTAATAAGTAAGAATACACACGGACATGTCGTAGAGAAACTGACAAGCAAGTGACAGCTTTGCTTTTCTGTACACAGAGGAGTTTACTATCTAACAAGGGTCAGGGCGCGAAATTCAATATGACAATGGTTTTTATTTTTTTACAAAAAATTTGGACATCTTTACGATGTAACACTAACTAACACTAAATTACGTCGTAAAGATGTCCAATTTTTTTGTAAAAAAATAAAAACCATTGTCATTTTGAATTTCGCGCCCTGACCCTGAGCATCCCCCTTAACATTACTTGTCTAATGTAAATGTTCTTATGTCGCGTTCTGCATACTTACGTGTTTAGTGACCGGCATAATTGCAATACCCTCGTTGCCTATTACATTGAGACCAAATTCCACCCGCTAAATGCGGCAGAACTTTACGAAACAAATAAATTGTCTTTTAAATTCTAGTGTTGAGCTCAATCCAGTACACAGTGTCGAACCAGGGCTCCCTGCAGATGATACTGAACCGATATGTGTACTACTTGAAGCACGCGAACCGCAACAACATACGCCAATGGCGGTGCGTCGACTATCTCAACAACACCAAATGTCCCGCTCATGTGTTTACAAAGAACGATAGAGTTGTACAAAGGTACGTTAATAATAGTCAGTGGCGTAGTATGGGGGGAGGGGGGGGGGGGGGGGGGGGGGGGTCGGTCCGCACCGGGGGAAACTTTGCCGGGGGCGGCGGCAATTCACAGGTGGCGAATAGAGAAAAAAAAAATCTTTCAGTGTTTTTTTCGTCATTTTTTTATTGTCGTTACCAAGCCCCATTTTTTTTATAATGAATAGCAAAATAAGAGGGCGGCAAATTTGAAATCCGCACCGGGTGCTAATGACCTATGCTACGCCACTGGATAATAGTGTTTATTACGTCAAACTCGAGGTCTGCAGATGTTCACCAACTTACCCTTGCAACTCCTCCTCCTACATGTCTTATGGGTCTCCCCCCTGTATGAGAGAATTAAGTGTAAGCAGATGGATGGAATTGTTCGCTAAATGGAGGGCCCGGTCTTCTGCAAAGCCTTGTAATGTCATCAGTATACTTTGGAATAAACTGGGGAGCTAGAAAAGACTTGTAAGCGACGACAACGTTATGGTCTACCATCAGGCCTCAAAGGGACATATGACAAGAAGGGACAATGAAGTAGCTACCTTGTAGGGAGTGAGGACTTGAACGCATGGAGGAGTCGACCCTTATAATTGTAAAGATATTTGGGCCATGGATGGCCAGTTGGTCGCTTGCCCCTTTCAACTCTCTGCTATATAGATTAATGTTTATGATTACTAAAGGTGAAATAATTTTCCAAATAACTACAATTTACAGAAATTCCCATTGCGTATTATCAGGGTTATCGCGTATATTGATGTTTTCTGTACGTCTTTATCTCGCCCTACTTAAGGATTGGCAGAGTTCTATTCAGAAAGTAGCGCAGAATATTACCTTTCAAAAAAAAACAATGATTCCCCTTAAAAGTAGAGTATAATTTTATTCGGATATGTTCCAGGATTTCAGCGCACATTCATCCATTTCACGATAAGAAAATATTGAAGAAAGTCCAAAATCGCTCCGTTTTCTCCGCTATAAGCGAAGCACAGAAAAAGGGCAAGACCGTTGCGAAAAGTTTACTGAAAAATAGTGCATGAATTTATTAAAATATTTTTAAGAATATAATTGTATCATTTCACGACTATCTGGACAAATAAAAGGCGACTTGACTTGGAGCACTACATATACAAAATCTATAGACATCAGTAACAGTCAGTTTTCAAAAAAAAAAGTATACTATCGCAAGAACGAGCGATGTGAATATCTAACATTGAACTCTGTAGTGAACCGTCTTGACGCGCGAATATTAATCTTCTATTATTAGAAAAAATTACTCGATTTTATTGTTTGTAGTTAACCGGCAGTAATCTTTACGCGAGCACGTGTGGGTAAAATGAATTTTATCATCCTCGCAATAGTTATAAGCGTATGTGATGGATTCAGAATACTCTGTTTACTGCCTTATCCGGGGAAAAGTCATCACATGGTGTTTGAACCTTTAATTGAGGAGTTGATTGCGCGTGGACATCATCTAACCGTTGTATCTTTCTTCCCTTCGAAAACTCCGCAACCGAACCGACGCGACGTCAGCTTGGTGGGGCTGGCACCGTTAAATGTTGAGGTCATAGATTTGAAGGACTTCGAACATTCCTACTTTGATTTCGGAGGATTTCTCAAACAATTCGCTTTGGTTTCTAATTTAGCGAAATCGAACCTTAATATGTGTGAGAAGCTTCTAAATGATCCAATGTTTGAAGAGTTTGTGCGAGCTGAAGGACACTACGATGTGATTCTATTGGAGCACTTTCAAAGTGACTGCATGTTGGGTCTGGTTCATAACTACGGGTTGCCGTCAGTTGGGCTCATGTCGTGTGCGATGATGACGTGGACTCCATCGAGGGTCGGAGCGTCAGCCAACCCCGCGGTCTTCCCCAACCTCATGTCGCGAGTCACGGATCAGATGTCGTTTTTGGAGAAAATAGAAAATGCTATCTACATTTACGTTTACAACACATGGTTTGATTACGCGATAAGGGCTGATGAACAAAGGATTTTAGAGAGCAGGTTAGGTCGTAAGTTGCCGCAATTGGCTGATGTAGGCAAGAATACCAGCGTGGTGTTGGTGAATGCTCATCACACGTGGAATGGTGTGAAAGTGATGCCACCGTCTATGGTTGAAGTTGGCGGCATTCACCTTCATAATAAAAATTTGGAACCTTTGCCGAGGTAAGAATGAGAATATTTTTTATCAAGCCGGATATTCATTTAGCAATATTTTTTATACACTATTTAAGGAATTCACCATCGTGTTTATGAACAACTTTACCGTAAACGCTGTTTCTGAAACATGACCATTCAAAATTAATATTTGCTGCTAGGATGTCGCTGTTAATAAAGCTCTGTGAGCATCGAAACCTAGGCTGAGCTGAGGCTGAGGCTGAGCACGGCACTAGGCGTTTGACTATGATGTTTGTAGTTCCAACTACTTGCAAGAGTTAGTAGTGTGTTCCACCGTACTACTAACTCTTTCAATACATGTCAACACCTGTCAACTTTGTTAAGGAAACTAGATGTTTCGCCTTGCTCGACCACCCAGATTGAAGAGCACCGCAATATGTATCCGAAACAATGTAACTTAATCGTCGTTTATAAACTGTTTATAGAGATGATGAAGCACTATTCATCAACATATGTTGCCTAATGAATAGGTACCCGGCTTTACTTTACGAATACATACTATTACGAAGCGTCAAAATTTCACAAAGATAGTGCTAAGATTTTTGGAATGTCGTTCCTATGAAGAAAGGGAAAGAAACTCCATGGTTGCACTTTCTATCTGGATGTCATACATTTTTGTGTAGTAAGTAATTACACTGTTATGGGTGTTAGATAGTAAACTCCTCTGTGTACAGAAAAGCAAAGCTGTCACTTGCTTGTCAGTTTCTCTACGACATGTCCGTGTGTATTCTTACTTATTAAATCCATTTCTATCTTTTCTACATCGTTTACTTTGCTGCCCATAACCCATCAGGTTATGGGCCCAGGGCGTAGTTCCCTGTAGTTATGTAAATATATTTCCAAACCTTTTTCGTGAAATTAAATAATTAAATTTTCGATCGGGTGATTTTTGGAAAAGATGGCAGCAAACACATTGATTCAATGTAACGATAAATTACGAGGTATCGACAATTATTCAACATGGAAGTTCATGATGAAAATGATTTTAATACACGATGACCTCTGGGATTGCATTGAAGGTGATAGCAAAGAAGAAAAAGTCTGTCCGAAAAAGTCTCAGAAGGCTTTAGCGAAGATCTCTCTGTCTGTGCAACCAGGTGCATTTCCATACATTAGAAATGCGAAGGACGCGCAAGAAGCGTGGGCGAATTTAAGTAGAGCCTACGAAGACAGAGGACTGTGTCGCAGACTAGGATTGTTAAGATTACTATTCAGTACGAAACTGAATGAGCACAGCAGCATGGAAAGTTATCTCACCAAATTGTCAGATTTGTCACAACAATTGCAGGACATTGGCTCACACCTGGAAGACGATTTCTTAGCGGTTATTATGTTGAGCGGATTGCAACCCGACTATGATCCTCTCGTGATGGCCCTCGAGAATTCGAACGTCAAGCTGTCCAGCGGTCTTGTAAAAAGTAAATTATTGCAAGAGTACGGACGTCGTGACAAGAAGACTGACGATACAATGGCTTTGTCAACCACTACGAAACCATTTAGATGTTTTCGATGTAAGAAAACTGGACATTTTATGAAGGATTGCCCGAAAGGAAGCAAGAAGGTGACTAAAGACAAGGTACACCATCAGGCTACCTTGACAGCACTAATGGCGAATATCCAGCATGACATGTGGTATGTGGACAGTGGAGCGACGAGTCATATGTGCAACAACAGAGACTTATTGCACGATTTTGTGTGTGAGAAGCCGTTTGTAGTGAATGTAGCAAATGGTGAGAAGCTGTTGACAGCGGGTCGAGGACAGGTTACCGTAAACCTTAAAGACTGTGTAAGGACAATAACAGATGTTTATTATGTACCTAATCTTTCAGCAAATTTACTATCTGTGAGCGTTTTAGTAAAGAAAGGTTATAGAATAGTTTTTGATAAACATATGTGTTGTATATCCGATGTTAAGGGAGTTCTAGCTACTGCAACATTAAGGGATGGTATTTATAAACTCGATATCATCGGTAAACCTTATGTAGGGAGCATCAATAAATCTGTTTCTTTCAGTGCATTGACAGATGGTAAGGAACTTCAATCGGATCGCAAGACGGTCTTGCGAGCTTCATCAAGTTCGGAAGGTAAAGTAGCAGAGGAGTCTCAGGAGACGTGGCATCGTCGTTTAGGCCACTTGAACTCCAGGAGCATGACGCTTTTGAAACGAGGTATGGTGACAGGAGTGAACTATAATACAAATATTTTTCATCCGTGTACTGCGTGTATTGAGGGCAAGCAGACTAGACTGCCTTTCCCTAAGAAGTCATACACCAGATCTACTGTAGTGTTAGGGTTGATTCACACAGACTTGTGTGGCCCTATGCCATGTGTTTCTTTTAGCGGTAAAAAGTATTTTCTGACCTTCATCGACGACTACACTAGAAAAACTTATGTGTATTTTTTGAGGACGAAGGATGAAGTATTTGAGCATTTCAAGAATTTTAAAGCGGTGGTAGAAAATGAAACTAATCACAAAATAAAAATTCTTCGTAGTGATAACGGTGGTGAATTTGTTAATTCCAAATTACAGGATTTCCTAAAGAAAAGTGGAATCAAGCATCAGACAACAGTCCCGTATTCCCCACAACAGAACGGCGTGGCGGAAAGGGCGAACAGGACTATTGTGGAGAAAACAAGGTGTTTGTTACGAGATGCAGGATTGGAGAACAAATTCTGGGCGGAAGCTGTGAATACTGCCGTTTACTTGAAGAACAGGACACCAACTAAGGCTGTAGTTGGAAAAGTTCCTGAGGAGAAGTGGACCAATCAAAAGGTGAACGTAAACCATTTACGTATTTTTGGTTGTTTAGCGTATGCAGTTGTTTTAAAGAATCGAAACAAACTAGATTCAAAATCAAAACAATATATATTCGTTGGATATTGTGACGATACGAAAGGCTACAGGCTTGTGGATCCTACTGATTCGTATAAATGTGTCAGGGCTCGTGATGTGGTTTTCTTGGAAAAGAGTTTCTACAAGAATAGGTCACATGATGATAATCAGGACTTGGTATTTATACAGCCTGATGGACCGTCTGAGCTATCTACTGTAAGTCCAGAGTTGTCTGATGACCGAGGGCAAAGGATGAGTACAAATACAGTACATGACTCAGATAGTGACGACATTTTTGAATCAAATAGCTGTGCGGATCCAACATATATTCCAGGTGATACGAGCTTGGACGATACAACATCATACATGTCAGACTGTGAAGATCCAGAGATGGATGCGCAGTCTGTGCTGCTGGTGAAGAAATTATGCAGCGATGGTGATGAGCCAGAAAGCGTACAGGAAGCCATGGATTGTTCAGAAGCAGTTGAGTGGAGAAAAGCTATGTCAGATGAGTACAAATCTTTCATTGATAATAAATGTTGGACACTTACTGAGAGACCAAAAGACCAAAAACCTATAAAGTGCAGATGGGTATTCAAAAAGAAAAGAGGTCTGGACGGTGAACTCTTGAGATATAAAGCTCGCCTCGTGGCAAAGGGTTATACTCAGAAGTATGGTGTAGATTACGAAGAAACATTTTCCCCAGTGGTAAGATACTCTACTATTAGAATGTTGCTGGCTATAGCTGCGGAGTACGATATGGATATCGATCAACTCGATGTGAAAACTGCGTTCTTGAATGGCGATCTAAAAGAAAAGGTCTATATGGAGCAGCCTGATGGTTACAAAATGAAAGGTAAAGAACAAATGGTTTATAAATTAAATAAAGCCATTTATGGCCTGAAACAAGCATCCAAGATGTGGTATGATAAATTAAATGAAGTTTTGTTGAAGAAAATGAATTTTAGAAAAACTTCGTCTGAACCCTGCGTGTATTTTAAAAGAATACTAGGTGAATTGTTGATCATTGCCTTATACGTTGATGATATTCTATTGTTTTCAAGTACTAATTCGGTCTTAAAGAAGAAAATAAAGAGCGATTTGATGAAGGAATTTGAAATGAGAGACTTGGGTCCTGTTAACCACATTTTAGGTATGAGAGTTAAGAAGAGTGATAATAAAATAACTCTTGATCAATCTGGTTATATAATGAAAGTGCTTGAGAAATTTCAGATGACAGATTGTAAGTCCGCCAAGACACCAATGGAAAAGGGGCTAAAACTTTCGCATGAAAAAGGAAAGGAAGAGAAGTATAGTTATAGAAATTTGATTGGATGTCTAATGTATATTGCAGTATGCAGTAGACCGGATATTGCACACGCAGTGAGTGTGCTAAGCCAATTTAACGAAACTTACTCAGAAGTTCATTGGAAAGCGGCAAAACGTATACTAAGGTATTTAAAAGGAACGTCCAATTTTTCATTGACATTTGAAAAAGGAGGACTGGACAGTGTCACCGCCTACGTTGACGCTGACTGGGCTAACGACGATATTGACCGGAAGTCATACACAGGTTTTATTTTTAAACTTGGAAAGTCTTTAGTAGCCTGGGAGAGTAGAAAACAAAAGACAGTTGCTCTTTCAAGCACAGAGGCGGAGTATATGTCGATGTCAGATGCTTGCAAGGAAGCTTATTTTGTTCGCAACTTTCTGTATGAATTGTTAGAGAAAGATTGTAAAGTTTTAATGTACAACGATAACCAATCTGCTCAGAAGTTAACTATCAATTCAATGTTCCACAGCAGAACTAAGCACATTGATGTGAGGCATCATTTCATTAGAGAGGCAATAAAGCGAAATGTTATTGATGTCAAGTATTTGTCAACAGATTTGATGATAGCAGATATTTTGACTAAACCTCTGACAAAAGAAAAACATGAACAGTTTGTTAAAGGTTTATGTTTGTCTAATTTATAATACGGTTATTAGACATAGGTAGTTAGAGTTGTCATATGCTATGACGGTTTAGTTATGTTTGTTTTTAAGAATGTTGATATGTTGTTGTTTTTTAGTTTGCTGTGAGTATAAGTTGTATGTCTTATGTTTTGAACTATGTCGGAGTAGTTTAAGGGGGAGTGTTAGATAGTAAACTCCTCTGTGTACAGAAAAGCAAAGCTGTCACTTGCTTGTCAGTTTCTCTACGACATGTCCGTGTGTATTCTTACTTATTAAATCCATTTCTATCTTTTCTACATCGTTTACTTTGCTGCCCATAACCCATCAATGGGTATATGAGAACAATGTAGGAACAACTAGGTAGCCTTGAGGAATCTGAGATATCTAACCCTTCAATGATTAACTGTGTAAGTACCTACAGAACTTATTACGCAAATAAATTGACGACAATCGGCGCGTGCACTGCTGATAGTGTTCGCCATTAATTATTACAAGGCCTAATGTGCGATCAACAAATTACTGGTTATTTCTCCCTTTAGACCCTCCCAACTAAACCAAAGCCTGTTGCTAGGAGTGATAGGTTTGTGACATATTGATATACGTTCGTCTAGTGAGCATTGATTATTTCATTCGTTTAGCACCTAGAAAAATGGATGAACGAAGCCGAGCACGGCACTATTCTAATCAGTTTTGGTTCGCTGATCCGCGGCACGAGTTTGCCGCCGAAACGTTTGGATGCCATATTGAAAGTTTTCGCGCGCATTAAACAACGTGTGGTTTGGAAATGGGAAAATGAAAACCTCAAAAACTTACCTAACAATGTTCTCGTGGTGAAGTGGCTACCGCAATATGACCTACTGCGTAAGTACTATACAATGTTGGAAGTAAGTAATTAGTGTGTCAAGCTAATGTGGTGTTTAGTCTCTAGCTAATGGCTCACATCTATTTTTACCTTCATGGTCACATTTTAATTGCCGCTAACCGTTACTTATTAGCTGTGTCCCTAAGGTACCTAATAGCATAGCAATGAACAGTAATTACTTACCTACTAAATAGCTATATGGGAACAATCTACTTTAAAAGTCATATTTAGTTTACTTACGTAGCTTTTTCAGTTGCAAGGTGTTTGAGAATCGAATGTATCGCACTATTATTATAAATGTGAAAGTTTGGATGGATGGATGTTGGTTACTCAATCACGCCAGAACGGCTGAACGGATCTGGATGAAATTTGGCACAGAGATAGATTATAGTCTGGAATAGCACATAGGCTACTTTATATCCCGGTAAAATGTATGGTTCCCGTGGGATAGATTTGTTTACATTTTTCATAGAATATCAATAAATTAATTTTCTCATACATTTGATGCTGAGGCGGTACGAAGTTCGCCGGTACCACAGATATATTAGAGGAGATATGTTATGAAAGCGGTGGGCTTGCGCACAAAGTTAGCGTACATTTGGCTAACCTACAATTTTCGCCGTCAGTCCACTGCAACTGCACGTCGGTGCCGGTGCTCTAGTTTTTTTTCAAAATGCCGTGTTGTTCCGTGTTTGTATGCAAAAATACCAGCAGCAATGTGAACTACGCGAAAGATGGAATCGCATTTCACCGGAAGTATTAAGTATTTTATTATATTCGTCTTTAAAATCATTAAAAACAACAAATCAAAAAATATTTAATGCCTTTATTATGTTATTTTAGTTTTCATGTAGCACAACGACTTTTTTATTTTTGTACCAAATACATGGCTCCTTAAGTACCACCTATGTTCGCTACTGAGTGAATGTACGAGGCAATGGATAGATCGTCTAACGATACTTTGAATAAACTGGTGCGTCGCGTGGTACGGCCGCTGTATGCGGCGACGACGCAGCACGCACCGAATTATTGGCACGCGTGTGTGTGTGAGACTTCGTATTGGTTGGTTTTATGTAATTGCATGTGTTTTGCGGCGAGTGGTGGGAACCAAACGGTGACAGCGAGTTCCCGTACATTTTGAACCGCACGGCATATCTCTCGTGATCTGTGGCCGGTACAGCTAGTACAACATAATAGAATACTCGTAAAAGGTAATGAAAATAGCTCGTCACCCCAGGTCATCGGAATTGCGTAGCGTTCATAACGCACGGCGGCATGCTGAGCCTGACCGAGGCTGTAGCGGCCGGGGTGCCGGCGCTGGTGGTGCCGGTGCTGGGCGACCAGCCCGGCAACGCGGCGCATGCCAGTGCCGCCGGCTTCGCTGAAGTGCTGCCGTTGGAGGATATTGAAGAGGAGAAGATGTACACAGCACTGATGAGGGTACTGGCACCAGAGTAAGTTGCTAACGTTCGATACGCCACGTCCGGACCGATCGCGTGGCCTCGACAGGTCCGGGTCAGCATCGCGAGGCATGTGCCCGATCCAGCCTTGCGAGGCTGTGCAGTCTGCCTGGCCTGGTTCCTTAGATTTCCAGTAATCTTTGTTTAAGGATGTGGCCTAACTTCTTCATTTTAGGAACCTAAGCTTCAGTCTTCGTTTAATCGGATCAGTAGATCCGGAGATTACCCCCTACATCCAAACTTTACCTCTGTATAATTATAGTAGGTATTTATATATTACATACTGGAATCGCCCCCGCTCATAGTTCATTATCCATTATAGAAGCTTCGCTTATTTACGGCCGTACACTTTGTGCGTTCGTCTGGCGACATTATTATTATTATAATATGCAGCGTGTGATCATTGGTAGCCCATATTAAATTCGTGCGGGTTCCAAGACAATTAACTTTATCTCGGGACTCGCGGAGGGTCAAACCTCGGTGTCTTCATTGGACACCGCTGATCCTGGCTTACAGGAGTAGCAGTGGTGGTAGTGTGTGGCGGGCCTAGTCCCAAATTAAATCCCATATTAATGAATACGTAATCTTGTCTAGAATGCGAGCTCGCACCAAGGCGCTCAGCCGAGACTGGTGGGACAGGCCACTGTCTCCGATGGATACAGCGGTCTACTACGTCGAGAGGACCGCGCGGTACCGCGGCCTTAACATGTCCTCGCACGCTCGATGGGTTAACGGACTTCAGTTAGCATTGTTCGACTCATTGGGAGTAATCCTTGTTGCTATAATAGTCGTAATCTTTGCTTGTTGGTGTTGCAAGAACGGCAATGTTAAGGTGAAGCAAAGTTGATGTAGCGAAAAAAAAAAGATTAAAGTTCGAATTCACTTCTCTGTAATGTAAATATATAAATAACACCTCATTAATGTTTTATGTATCTCATTCGTTAGTAAACTACTTACATTTTCAACGAAATAGTGGTGGCGCCACCAGCGCTGGTTCTTGATAACAAATAGTTCTAGTAAAGATAGTCATATATTTTTTTTATATATACAGCAAGTCCATGTAGTGTCCAACTGAATATTATAAAATAAAAATGTTAGATTCTTACCCTTCGGATTTTTTTTATTTATCGCATTACCTTGCCCAGAAACTATATTTTTATGTACGACTAAAAATCGAGGATAAATAAAATCTGACCGGCCCTGGGTGAATAAAATACATTTTATTAAAAAAATACATTTATTGTCCCTGATTAACATTCATAAAAAAATATACAAAACATTGTACAAAAATATTTATTACGATTTCTTTATCACATAAATGAGCTCTGTAAGAGTGTAACAGCTTGCTGGATACACACATTATTTATTAAATTCTAATTATATTTACTCAGATATGTTTTAGGTACTTTCATCAACATGTCAGCTGCATTCTCGAATACCTTCACAGTAAGATGGAGATTATCCCAGAAATAAAAAACATTAAAGACTAGATAAAAAAAAAAACATAAATAAATTCATTTAAAATTTTAGTTAAATCTAAGGAATGTAACGGAATATTGTTCT
This sequence comes from Pheosia tremula, assembly GCA_905333125.1. Lineage (NCBI taxonomy): Eukaryota > Metazoa > Arthropoda > Insecta > Lepidoptera > Notodontidae > Pheosia > Pheosia tremula. Next base: position 1,445,728 of record HG995404.1, on the reverse strand, counting down.
AATGTTAGTTTTAACAGAGTATTAAATCAATCTAACATTATTGTCTGTTAACACTTATAACAAATTTTATATGCTAATACGTTTCGCGTGTACAAATTATGCTTTTGGATATAAAATTACTTAATTTGTAAATCGACATAGCTGTGATATTCAAGACAGTCGAGCTCACCTTAAAGACATGGGTCGCAGGTTCAAACTCCGAATCTCAACTCTGAAATTTCTGGATTTCATGTGCGAATCTAATTTTCAACCGTGATTCACTTGTTAAATGGTAAAAACAACATCGGAAGCCTTTGTCTAGAGGCCTTTAAAGGCCTCAAAAGACGTGTGATGCCAACCAGCACTAGGCCATCGGGGACTATCGCAATGAGGGGGCCATGCCTAGAATTGAGATACTAAATGGGCTAATTATTATTATCTATACTATACTTGAGCGAAACATGCGCCTAATATAAAATTTTACAATGACATTCCAACAAAAGGTTTTTGCTGATTTGAGTTCAGACTTTATATCAATGATTTTAGAGTATCAAATTCAATATCTAGCCTTAAACAAAATAAATGCACACTTAAGTACAAATTTGTCTCAATAGAGTAATCAAGCCAGTTGGTACTTAACGAACGTCGGCAACACAAACGCCGCTCTATGAACATCGCTGTTATAATATCTTAAATTCATTGCTTTCTCGTCTTCCCGAGAGAACGTTATTTGTGGAACATCAAACTTCATAACCTTGTCTAGAGACCCGACGACAAAGCCGATTTGTCCCGAAGGGTAAGTGGGCACCGAAGCGTACGCATACGCAGCGGCCGGGAACTGATTCCTACAATACCTCAACGTGCTAGAAACTAAATCTAGATCATTCCACACAGTACCAGCCTGGGAACATACGATTCCGTTCGGTTTTAATGCGCTCTTCATAAGCGCGAAGTAATTCTCTTGGAACAAACTCACGGCGGGCCCGACCGGGTCGCTGCTATCTGTGATGATAACGTCAAACTCTTGGCTGTGGTTCTTCATGAACTCAAAGCCGTCGCCGACGTGGAGAGTCAGTTTCTCGCTTTGGAAACCCACCGCCATGAATGGGAGGAATTTTTTTGATACTTCTATTACTTTTGCGTCGATTTCAACCTGAAAATATACTTAATGAATAAATATAAATGGACAATAATAAACAAATAAAATTGCGGTGGCGTGAGGTGTGGCAAAATGAGCCATTATGGAGACAATATAAGGTCTAGGTTTAATGTAGAAAAGCATTTTTTTTTAAATCGTTTTTATGTGTCTTCGTAAGGTACGTGCGCTGCCCTCTAAAGTCGTACCATCATCCGTAATTAAACAAAATCGTAACAACGATGGCTGTCCTATCGATTGTAAATATCAAGAATAACTTTTGTAAGTTGTATGGTGAAGGCAAACATCGTGAGGAAACCTGCATGTCTGGCAAAAGTCCTTTTAGACTAACCAAACCACATTGGACCAGCATGATGAACAAAAATCCTTCTCATATTGAGGGGTTTTCCCGGTATAATGACAGGCTTGCCCCCTTACCAAAGTACCATATCGGCGAAATTTTGGTACACTGCAGTGAACCTCTGCCTACACCTTTGGGGATTGCGAGCGTGATGTTTTTGTATTATTATTAATATTATAGGTTTTTGCTGCTTCCTCAGTGATGGTTGATAAGGTGCTTATCTTAATATGTGAACATAGTTATATTCCTTTAAATTAAACTCAGCCACTGATAAGGGGGTTACCAAGCGGTCATTGTCATCCAACAGATCATTAACATTAATGATAAAAATATGTAATTTCCATGAATACTTGCGGGCAGCTCTACTATTATAAGTCCATTATTGATCTTAGAAATAGTATTTGTGACTGTTATCTTATTATTGACTAGTGTTTCCCGAGACTTTGTTGCTTTTCATTGTATTAATTATTTCAAACTGTTCAATTTCCTGCATAACAATTATGCTATATGCTGATATTTATCACCAGGCTTTAAAAAAAATCTGTCTCGTTGATATCCTGCATTGTGCAAATAAAATAAAAAGTGACATAAAAGTTGTCTTATTATAGGTATCAATGTAGATACACGAATTCAACTAATTGATTTGCATTAGGACACCAATCCTAATATTTCATAATAAGCAAAGTTTAAAATTATGCATTTCAAATAATTACCTGTACAATTTCCTTAACTTTAGGATGTTTGGCAACATCTCTGGCGACGCCTCCATCCCCACCACCAACTATGAGTACTTTCTCTGGATTCTTGTGACAGCATAGTGGTAGAAAAGAGATCATCTCCTGAAAAACAGGATTTATCATACTTCATAATATTTAGCTTTGCTACAATTTCACTCAAATAGCCATCTAAATTGAGCTTTCCTATTCAAATAGCATAACTATTTCACACCAACCCATATAAAAATAACAGGTTTTTCAGTATGATGTCTAACTCCACTAATTTAGTAAAATAATAAATAGAATACAAACCTGATAAGAAAACTCGTCTTTTTCTGTACACTGTATAATACCATCCAGCACTAGAACCCTACCCAAACTGGCGGTGTCAAAGACCAGGATGTCTTGGTACTGTGACTTCTCAGAGTGTAGTACCTCCTTCACTTGGAATGAAAAAGTGCCGCCTGGCCACATCTCACATGACTCCGTGAACCAGCCATTCTTAAGTTTATCCATTATAACTATGAAACAAATTTATTAAAGTTAGCTCTCTTCTTAAAATACCTCAATTCAAACCTCTTGCTTAAAATACCTTCTGGATGTTTTTTACCTAAAAAGCTAATGTGCGGACTCAATTGATAATAATGAAAAAATATGCTTTATTTATAGGTCTCATACTTACATATATTTATTTAATCGTACTAGGTACATAGTATATATATTTATTACATCAGACACCTATCTGTTTTGCTAAAATGCATGATTTATTTTATTATGAAGTCAAACTAATTAATAATTACCTGATTTTATTGTGTTGTATAACCAAGACGAACACCAAGTACAGTCCACGTATACTTGGAAGAGTAGGGCATAAAGCTGCCGGATAATTAAATAGCACTTGATAATAATTAGAACGGGCTTGCTCGACAGGTCATAAGGTGCCGATAGTATGGGCCAAAGAGAATATAACACTACGTAGTGTAGTCGTGACTGAAACAAGTCATTAATAGTCCTGTTCAACGTACTGCTTAATGGGTTGTGTGGTTATTTAGTTTTTATCACTTTACTGATAAGATTGGATGGCTATTACAATAAAAACAACTAAAACAAAACGATCTTGCTTGTCTGACACGCATCGACGATCATATGACATTGACTGTGGTTAAAAACAAACCCGTCAAACTGACAGTTACATATACAGACCGCGGACTAAGACCCAATTCTCGTATAAATAGAGATAAATCTCGAAAGAGAGATTGCGATTCAAGACCTATCTCGATAATAAAATTTCGAACGTCAAAGCTATTTTCTCGAATCGTGTATTCTTAGCTGTAATCGACACAAATATCGATTCGACGATACACGACTCCAACTAGAACCCACTCGAAGCAAAACCCACAAGAAGCAGTTCGAGCGGCTTTCCTTTGAGAAATTATGGATTCGACATTTCTAAAATTGCTCAACTTGATTTGACAGTCGAGAAAAGTTCGAATTCGATCTTTTATTCGAATTCGTGATCAATTCGAGTGCAACAGAATTGGGCCCGTCCTAAAATATTAAAAATACATAGAGACAGAAATAACTGATAAGCTATAAAATTGGTATTATAGTAAACAAATATTATTTAGTATTCGAAAAAAAGAGTTACCAAATAAAAGTAAAAAGTCTATCAAAAGAAAATGAACGGTTCTGTGATAAGCTGCGAGAAATTTCTCCAAGCTGCAAAAGAATTTGCAGAAAAATCAATAAAATTATGCGATGGATGGAAATTACATGAAGACCAGAACGAAATCTACAAGTCTTATGTTAAGAAAGAAACCTATATCCAATATGAAGTGAACCATGAGAATATATTATTAAAAGCTGAGTATGTGATATCATATAACTTGAGTTATGGTGTGCCTACGTTCAGTTTCAATGTGTGGAACTCTTCAGGTGCCTTACTTTCATTGGAGGACATAAGAAAAAAGTCTTTTATCAAGTAAGTAATAAATAAATACCCAGGCAAACTTCAAATTTATTTACGCCATCACAGAAAAAATACAGTTAAGCCCCTCTCTCCCCCCACAAGTAAGTGACAAATCGGAAGATATCTTTCTTTGCATAATTTTGTCATGGTCTGAGTGTTACTGGGATGGCTCCCTCTAAAAATAATTTATTTGAGCTCCAGTTGTGATAAACATGAAATCTATAACGTAACTATATCCCACTAATCCCACTAATATGATAAATGTGAATGTTTTGATAAATGGATGTATGTTTGTTACTCAATCACGCCAGATCGGCTCAACGGATCTGGATGAAATTTGGCACAGAGATAGCTTATAGTCTGGATTACTTTTTATCCTGGTAAAATGTATGGTTCCCGTGGGATAAAGCACACACTTTTTATTGCGGGTAACACCGCCGGGCGCAGCTAGTAACGCATATATCTATGTGTGTTATTTAGTTTATACAGTTGGTGTGTTTGGCAGTATTTATTTTGTTTCCAGGATAAATGAAAAAGACTTTTATTCAGTGATCACACAGCAGGAGCACCCTATATTTCAACGGCCCTACTACACAGTGCACCCGTGCCACACAGAAGCCCTGTTGTCAACGCTCAGCGATGAATCAAACAATATTATTGTGACATTTCTTGGCCTCATCACTCCGTTGCTCAAAATAGATTTACAATTACAATATGGCTTATGATTGCTCAAAAGCATAGATGGCATATATTTTATGGGAAGTGGGGCAGGGTTCAGTCAGACATTTCATTGGGGCAGTGTAGATGTAAATATTTTTTTTTTTTTTTTTTATTACATTATAGGCAAGTATTTGATCTCGATCTCACCTGATGGTAAGTGACGATGAGATCTACGATGGAGCATACTTGCCTAGGTAGGAAGGCGGCAGTAGATCGAGACGCTACATTCACTAGGCACATGTAGCGCAGCTGATCTGACCTTGCCATCCATTTGAAATAGTTGCACAGAATTTGTAAATATAAATCTGTTATTGCTGCTTCGTCACCAGAGACCTGCCTTTCAAATTTAAAGTATTTAAGCATCTTAAAAAACCATTTGCCATAGAGCAGATAAATATCTCTCTCTCACTTCAGAACTTAGTTCTGTCCTAATCTTCTGATTGAGGAGATTGATTGAGAACAGGGAAACTACGACATTACATAAATTATTGAAACTACGACATTTAGAAAAAAATCATATTGTAAGGAAAATTACCTATTTACATATCAACCATTAAAACTGCAAGTCAAGCCACAATCTATTTCGGTACCTGCTGATTGAAAACCACGAATCTAGTGAAAATTTAAATCAGAATAGGTGAGTTCTAACTTTTATAGTTTATTATATCGAAATTAAACCTTAAAGTACAGCAGTAAGATACATTTTAGCCTGTACTTTGATACTTAATCATTTTATGTTCTGTATTACTTTACCGCTGTTACTTTGTTTATCCTACGATACGATTATTTTGTGATCATAATATAGTAGTATCACGGTATTGTATTGTGTAAATCTAAGTAGTTATTTCTGTTCACTTTTAAATAATTACATGGGGCCCAAACGAGCGGTACTATTTAAGTTGTGACGTTGTTGGGTGGTAATTGAACCCGCGACCTCTTCGGTTAGGACCTCTTTGACCGCCAAGCAATTGTCGCTTCAGTTGTCATTTACATCGGTCAACAAATCTGGGGTCAGTGATCTAACTCGTCAAAGCAGCCATAGCGTGCGTACTAACGTACATATCTGGCTACGCATAAATTACGATAACATTCAAAGATATTAAAAATTCGAAAGGTTTAGGCGTCGTCACAGCACCGTCAGTCATCAACTTTTTATTGATACCGTATTGAGCGGCGATAAGATAGTTTTCGCTATCAGCACACGGCCGGCTATACATCCATTGTATATGTTCCACTGTGCACACGACAGTTCGCGTGTGTCCGTCTAAAATGTGCAACAAATGTGATTTACAATGAGACGGTGCGGTGTTCTTATATACAACTGTACGGAACGATTGTGCGAGTGTGTGAGGACTTGTTTTCAGTTCCTATTCTGCTGCTGCAATGTAAGTTTAAAGAAATAAAAGTCATTTGCGACGTTATGCGTTACGTGGATCGCGGATGTCATTGGACCAATGAGGAAGTTACGTGTTTTGTAGCGGCCAATAATATTGTGGCTGCGTCTTGTACGTTCCTTACTAATGAGGGTGCAAACAAAAATCGTATTTGCAAATTAAAATCAAATGATTGTTTCCTTTTTTGATTTTTTTTTGTCACAGACGTAATTACGTCGTATGTTTTAGTCAAAAATGTTCAGTGATACTTTACTGATAGCTTATCAGTCAATTTTAAAATGTCAATTACCCAGTACAGCACCTATTTACTATGGTATTTATTATTATGGCTGTTACTGATAACTGTCCCACGTGCATCTAAATTGTTTTGCTATGGGTAGTCTTTTCCTGGTAACCCCATATTGCTCCACTCACTGATCTCTAATACATCTTGTATAATATTAGACGTCAGTGGTTCCACTTATAAATTATATACTTATACTTCTATCCATCTATACCTACATATAATAAGATTAACTAAGTCGTGCGGGTCTGTACATTGAATAGGTATTTTTTGAAAAATGTAATCGTTTGGGGTTCAATCACGTTTAGAAATATAGGTATAAAGGAAATGTGTATAATTCAAAATATCGACACATGATAGATACTAAATTGGAATATCTGAGAATTTAAATTTATGGACTGACTAAGTTATTGCTTTTTGCAAAATTTACAAGCCAAGTATACCTACTTACATGTACTGGTTGCCAACAAAAAAAATTATGTAGCAAATCAAGACACTCCACCGCCGCTAATGGCATTTGATAACGATCAGTATGTTCCTATATGCTTATCACTGTGATCTATTTGACGATTGGCATTGCAGATAACATGTTCTTGTAGATAACATGTTCTTCACGAGTCTCACAAGGGTTATCCGATAAAATTGTTGTGTCTCGGATTTGTGACATTTCTATTATCTACGGCAAACGCTCAATTGTCCGCAGCTATACATGAAATGTAAGAAATAATGAAGACTCAAGGTAGAGTGAGAGACTGTGACATACTTAGACGTACTACTCTGCATTTTCATTTCTGAATGTTGTATTTGTTATTTATTTTTTACGAAAAATTTGAACATCTTTCGTAGTAGAACCGCTACTTTTACTAACTGTATGGTGTTGTATCGCTTTAGGTATTTTTTTAAGCAAACTTAATACATCGAGACATCCAATGCAGAATGCTAATATCGCAAAAAACTAAATTACATCGTAAAGATGTCCAAATTTTTCGTAAAAAAATAAAATCCACTGACATTTTGAATTTCGCGCCCTGACCTGCGGTGTGATTTTGAAACGTCGGAACTCGGAATCGGATTCGGAACGGTAGTTTGCGTCTACGAAGCTATTTTAATAATGGTAGGAAATAGTAGAAAAAATATTGAACGCAAAATCTAAACTATTACAGTTTCTTGTGATAAAAAGCTTCATACTTATAACCACATAAAGTAAACATTAAGTTGAACACTTGTTATTTTTGATATTCACGTTTCTAAGCCTACGTGATATTTTTTTAGTTTTTGTACCGATCTTTGTAAACTGACAAATCCAATGAAAACAAAAGTTTGTTTTATCTGTGCCTGAGGTTTGTTTATTGTTGTTGACGAGAAAATTACAAAATAACTAAAATTAACGTTGATTAAATACTTACCTATATAATTTGTAACATTACGTCACATAGATGCTCCATGTTCGTGTAAAAATAAAAAACTAGGTTGCAAGGATACAGCGCCATCTATTAAAAATGTTTTGCAACCGAACCGGCGCAATCACCCCTGTCCGTCCCTATAAAGTTTGAGTATGTGCTTTTGTCTTGTTAATGATGCGAATGAAAGAATTTTTAAATATATAATGAGCAAATTGTATTAAATTAAATAAATATGTAGATTGGTACCTAAATACATTTAGGATTGCGTTGTATTTATTATTTCACCCAAAAATACGGCTTTAATTCTGCTATTAAAGCCAGTGCAACATCCAATAATTCGTATAATATCAAAATGAGTAAAAAAATAAGACTAAATGCTATCGGAAAGACTTCCGACTCATAAAACTCATCGAAAACTTTTCGTCGGATCGGAATGATTTTCCGTCGACAAACGTCAACAATCTTCGAATTCGGAAATCAAAACAGCGATATTTGTTTACAAAGTTCGGTACAGTAAAATAATAATCAAAACATTTAGGCCTAGAAACGTGAATATTAAAAATAACAAGTGTTTGACTTAATGTTTCATGTGTGTGGTTATAAGTTTGAAGCTTTTTATCACAAAAAACCCGTAATAGTTTAAATTTCGCGATCAATATTTTTCCTACTATTTCCTACCATAATTAAACTAACTTCGTAGACGCAAACTACCGTTCCGAATCCGATTCCGATTTCGAACGTTTCAAAATCACACTGCTGGTCCGGACCGGAAACGGATTCGAAACATTCCGATGTTGGTGTTGCTCCAGACGAGCATTCCGACGGAAATTTTTTGAAAAAACGATTTGGTATCGTCATCAATATACATCGAAGATAATCAAATTCGGAAATATTATTAGCGATTGCAGTAATCCAGTTCGGAAGATTTCGATTCCGTTTCCGATATCGATTTCGAATGGCTTAAAATAACCCCGAGAGCTTCCACCTTAACTGAAATACATACCGCAATGGTTTTTCTCATCATAAACAGACAATTGCGTATAGATATATTTACGGACAACATGTTTAAATTATTCTTCATCGCGGCGACGACGTATATGAGTAAGTAGTTTGTGGCGTGGTTTTTTTTAAATTAAAATAGGGTTGCTGTTTTTATCGACTCCGTTAATACTTTAGGTTATTTATATTCGGTACTCCATTCATGCAGTTTTTAATCGAGCGAGACACGCATAATATGTCCAAAGCTTAGGAAAAAACGCTTGTATTATGGGTACCGTACAATGGACTGGGGGTGAACCCAGTATATATTACTTATATAAATATTAAACATCCATGACTCGGGTACAATCATTCGTGCTCATCGAACAAAGTTTGCCCCTACCAGGATTCGAACCCGGGACCCTCGGCACAGAAAGGAGGATTACTACCAACTGCGTTAATCAGGTCTACTATACTACCAACTGCATTAATCAGGTCGTCAAATGATGATCAACATGTATCAAACCAAGCCACGGACTCCAAAACCAAACTCGTATGACATGGCGACAACCCTTATTAAATATCGCCACACGGGTTTTTATGTCGGTTCCCTCGCCAATATCACATGCTCGCCTTCTCACAATTAGCCCACCGTTGCTGATAATGCGAGCTTGACATTGGCCAGTCTCGGCTAACAGCACCATCGCCGCAGCGAACATGGCGTCCTCATATAATCCATAGACATTCAATTTTAAAATTTATTTATTTACAACAATCATCATCGTTTATCAAGCGTGTGGGACAGATGAAGGTAATTCTTTATTTATTTTTAATGAGCAACTAAGGTTTTCTCGTAAGAATATTTTGGTCTAAACTCAAATCAAGTGGACGTTACTTCAAGCATCAATAATCGGAATTATTGTCATTCATACTGATATACGTATTCTTAATAATAAAGACGCTCCCGATATTAATGTACCTCGCTACAAAAGATAATAATGTCCATGAAATGAAATAAAACTATTTTTAAGGATTCTATCGCGATTATTTTCTGTTTTTACGTTCCCGACGTCAAACTATGACACTAGGACGTCAACCACCTCAGTCCTCCCGTGACCAAGGTTGCTGTAAAGCAGCCGAAACGTCGGGAGCGTAAAAACAAAACAATAAACGCGATAGAATCCTTAAAAATAGTTTATTTCAATGTGTAGTATTCGCGTAAATATAAGAAATCAATCCATTAGATGATTTCTAACCAAGTGACTTTAATTTCACTTAGGAACTGTAAAGATATTGTAAAGTTATCAATTGACGCCGTAAATTAAGTGTATTTAATTTGAACAATCGATAACATCTGTTATTAATCAATAATAATGTGACGCGAGCAACGTGGCGCGATGTTGCAAGATACCCTTTGATGACTCAAGCAATGCCGTAGGTTGAGGGGCGGTGGGTCTGGCGGTGCAAACTGCTTCTGAAATACCTTATAGAACTCACCCTTCCATACTTAGGTACTCATTAATATCCCCCCCCCACCCTCCCGAAGTAAATTCTAGGCTTGGCAGGCCTTGGACTCAAGTGTTTATTAATTAATTAAATTAGTTGATTGTGCTGATAAACCCTATCCACAACTTACTTGACAGAATTTCTACGGGCTATGTCTCAAAAAGTTATGAATATAACAGTACATTACGAAATAGACCCTAAGTAGAGTATTTAGAAGGTCGCAATAAAACACATGTTATCAAGAATAAAAAAAAAACAATAAAGCTATTGTATCGATTAGACACCAGTAGAAAACTTTAGGCCTTGGATTCACGCTACCTCCGCATCATGGTTAAGTCCCACGGCATTCGCGCCTCTATGAATCTTTAAGCACATACCAACGTAGCATACAATTGAATACCTACTCAAAGTACATTTAATTGTCTCAAATTTGAAAGTAAAATTAAACTAGAAATATAAATACTTTTTAGCTATTATTAGCGTTATACATGTAGCAATTTAGGTTGAAAATTAAGCTAGCTATTATTTCGGATTTAAACGGTTTAGAAAAATGTATGAATATTATAGAGTATAAAAGATATAGAACATTATTTATAGGTTTTGAGTGGTCCAAGGTTTTAGAATTTTGATTTGTAGGTGAAAAGAAATAACAGGAGACGTTTATTGGGGGACATGCCACGAGAAGTAGTGTGTTAAGATTAAGTTATCGTAAAGAGGTCCGCTAGCATTAAGGAAAAACCTGACGACCTGATCGCTCAGTGCCTAGTGACCCTGCTTTCTGTGCTGAGGGACCCGGGTTCGAATCCTGGTAAGGACAAACCTGACAAACTCTGTGTTATGAGCACCTATCTGTATAAGTATTATATACTGAGTCCGCCCTCAGTCCATTGTTCGGTACCCATAATACAAGCGTTGCTTAGTATGGGCCGTATAGTTGGTGTGTTCGTCTGGCGATAGTATACTGTATGCACTCAATACTGAGGGCCATCATCTATATATCGGGCCGTATGTCGCAGTTGACGCAAATAGAAGGATCAGAGTAGATTGAATAATGCATAAATTGATCCAAGAATTAAAAAAAGTATACTTGTGTAGGGTAACAAAGTATCCGCGGAATCCGAGACGCGGCAGGTTGAGGTGGACGGCGCTGACCCCGCGGACAAGCGCAAGCACAACAAGATCAAGACCTCCAAGTACACGCTGCTCATGTTCGTGCCCAAGAATCTTGCCGAGCAGTTTCGGAGGGTCGCCAACTTCTACTTCCTCATCGTCACCGTCATAGCCATCGTTATTGGTGAGTTTTCAGAATGACCAGGGCCCCAAGTGTGCTAACACAATCGATTCATATTCGAACTGCAACCGTGTAGTAACCTTTTGCTGGTCGATTATGAATCGATTGTGTTAGCAGACTTGGGGCCCTGACCATTCGTATACTCAATAGTATCAAATTTGTTCGTCTAGCTAGAGCGTAGTCTAGGGATAACACAGTACGGACCGTAGGTTCACTAGAATATTTGTGTAGGCGATATTTACATATATATTTAACATGATAGACGTGTGAAATCCGCCAACCTGCACTGGGCCAGCGTGTTGGACTGAGGCCTCTCCTTATTGCGAGGGCATAGAGGAGACGCCCGTGCCCAACAGTGGTAAATTTAAAAGGGATTTTTCATTTATTTAGTAGGTTTAAAACCAAGGGGCTGACTAGGGTTATATTAGAGCATTTGGTGGGGATAAACCATTCTATCATTATCTATCCACTTGATTTGATTTGATAATTATTCATCCAGTTTACTTATCTCCGCTTTTGTCATCATGAGGTGTGCCGCCGAGGCGAGAGGTTAACAATGTTGTTATTCCCGACAGACAGCCCGGTGTCTCCATTCACAAGCATAGCCCCGCTTTCGTTCATGGTGTTCGTGACGGCGGTGAAGCAGGGCTACGAGGACTGGCTGCGGCATCGCGCCGACAACAAGGTCAACAATCAGATCGGTGAGCAGCTGACACTTGACACTGAATAACTGTTATTTAACACCGTTTGTTTATGTCATAAATTAGCTTTTAGCCGCGGTTCCGCCTTAGGGACATCGATGAGACAGCCTTACAGCACTCAGGGATAATGTAGTTTTCTATCAGTGAAAAAATTTTTGGAATCGAATCAGTAGTTCTGGAATACACAGCCAAACTAACGCACTAACAAACTTATTACTAATATTAGTACACATATATGTAGATAAGACTTTCCAGACGAAGATACCAACCGAACAATCACAAACAAACCACCGATTTATTATGGGTAGCGTACCTTAAATGGACTGGTGTGATCCCAGTACCAGCTATCTAAGATAACTACGGGCATTCTGTAACGTGTTAGGAATTTTGTGGTTTAAAGGAAGGGCATCACCCAGCAGTGTTTACAATGAGTCATTAAACGGTACTCTTGTAGTGATATCATGAGTTACACCCTACTATAAGCGTTGCTCGGTTTGTGACCGCACGTTTGGTGTGTTTGTATAGCGATATAATTATTATTACTCGGGAATTGACTTCAGTCAAAGCAAAGATTCATGTCTAGTATGACGGCTGACGATTATTCGAACATCTCTCGTATTTAATTAAACGTTATTAGTTAAACATACGTATTGTGGGATAGGAGAGATAATCGAACCCACAAATTTATAGAAAGTTAACATGGATTATAAAGCTATTATAACGTATTTTTCCCCCTGAAAAGTTCGTTATAATACCATTATGATCCATAATAGCTGTATAAATTTGGGGGAAAGAATTATAAGCCGTCATTTAGTGCTAATGCAACTAAGCTCTGCAGAAAATTTACTACCTATAGCTTCGCTTACTATGTTCATCAAAAGTGTAGGTATATCCATAAGTAGTTAATACCCATAGGTAGTTAAATAATGATTAAGTATATAACGGGATCATATTATCTTTATTAGCTATACGATATGCACGATCGATGCATAATTTGATGAGGTAACCCCAATCAATTGAGTATTTCTTTTTGTTATACGTATTATTAGTTTTATCATCTAAGCCAGGGATTCCCAAATTGGTCGATATCGATTGCCCAGGGGTCGAAATATACGAAAACTGATTTTGGGGGTCGACGAGGTCTAAAAATCGACCCCTATTAATTAACACAACTTGTTATTTGAAACTTTCAAGATATTTTATACGTTATGTTACGTGTACCAACTTGTTATAAGAATGACTAATATTTTAGTTGGAAGTAAAATTTTCTTTTTGTAAAATAGTTCGGGAATCCCTGATCTAAGCGATAATTAAGAATTTAAATATGACGGCTAGTATATTTCACTGTTACGGAGCAGTGAAAATAACCGTATGGTGCCCAGGGAATATCTTATCACCTCAGATTGACTATACCAACAAGAAATAACGCTACTATACTTGGTCATGAAATAACTCGATAGACGATGTTTAGGGTTGGGAATTACCAATCGACAGGAAGGCGACTGTCACCACGTTATCGGCGATATTTATCTATTTGTGGAATCACATGTGCGGTATCGAGATAGTGTTGTACCTACCGCTACTCACGAAGTCAATGATCAATGTCTATCTATCTATCAGTATACATCAGATATATCTAGATAAATTTGAAATTTTCATGGACGTCTTCTCGTAACAACCTCGACACCGTTAGAGGCGAAATGTTACGAAGATAACTGCATCAGTTATCTTCGTAACATTTCGCCTCTATCGGTGTCGAGGTTGTTACGAGAAGACGTGGATTATGGTTTATTGAAATCGTCGTTCTTCAGGCGTATGAGATGTTAATCTTAGTCTGAGTAGTACTCGTCCCTATTCTCATAATACAGAAGATGCTTTCTTTAATAGGCACGACTGGTGAGTTATTTTGCGATGAATATATACACAATATACTTAAAGGATTGATATAATCAACTCAATGGCTTATAAGAGTAGGGACGCGGGCCCACCACGTAGAGGCCTTTTGTGGAAGTTTGGATGTTATATAAGTCGCCTGCTTGGGACAACAATTTTCGTATTTTTGTATAAAAAAGTCAAATGATTTTGTATTAACCTACGTTAATGTAGTTTTTAATCTTATCGGAACGCGACCTTAACTGAGAAGATTGACAGGAAACCCAATGGCTGGTCTGATTTGAGAGTATCTTGAATTCTTGATTAAATCGCAATATCGGGTCTGTACTTTCTGGACTTAAAATATATATTAACGGTAACGATTGATTCGGTCAACAGTGGAGATAGTCCATAACAGCGTGATCAAAGAGGTGCGCAACTCGTCGATAGCGCCGGGCACGCTGGTGCGCGTGCGCCGCGGCCGGGAGGTCCCCGCCGACCTGGTGCTGCTCTGCTCCGCCGGCGACAGGGGCAAGTGCTTCGTCACCACCGCCAACCTGGACGGGGAGACCAACCTCAAGACGCTGAGGGTACCGCCCCCGTTGGTAGGGTATACCCCAGGTAATAACCAAGCGAAGGTCTGTGTTCACTGTGCTGATGTGTTCATTCGTGTTTGTTTTATCTGATAAGACGTCGAGAACATTATGTGATTCTATGTATTGCTTCTTCGTTTAGTCTCTGCTCCTACCGAGATGTTGTGATCATGTGAAAATATATGTACTTTGATGGTTGGCCGCCATCGATCTTGCGCTGAGCGGATATCAATCCATAAATAATAACATGGTCATTTATAATTTCAACTAAGTATGTGATAAAACTATTTCATATATAGATACTATTAACGTAATATTACACTAAATCCTGTGTTAGATATGATAATACAAGCATTGCTTAATTATGAACCTACCATTTTGTATGTTTGTCAGGCAATATTTATCTTCCATGTTGTAATGGAGTTTTGTGTTATCTGTAAGGTTCAATATCCAGTAAAGTCTCGATGCTTAGACGAAGCTTGTATACAGCGTAGCTTTTACTGGTTAGTTGGCCTAACTCGTGTTCAACCGTGACGTGTATATGTTTAAGAGTAATCTGTGTAATCGTGGTTGTGGCAATAAAAGTGTTTTAAACATTATGTGCTTTTATTTGTGGGATGTTCGCGGGCTCACTTCTCATAGTCATCGTTACTGCACTGTTTGTGGAGATTAAAATAACTCAAGGCCAATTGAGAGAGATGATACAAGGTCTGTTTTTAGTGATTGTCGTGGACTATATAATAATATTTGAAGACTGAAAATACACAGGCGTGTAGCCTCTACGAATGGCACTACTTGGCACCTAATGTGTTGGGTTCTTATAAATTGACATGTCTATAGGTTAGGGTCTAGGGATTGGGTGCCAAGTTGTGCCAAGTAGAGGCTTTCAATGATGACTTCCGTAACACGTTATACCCTAACTGACTAAGTTTCGTGTCAGAATACCTTCAATAAATCTGAGAGTGGGATAAAGAATACTTAGTAACCCGGAATCCAACTAAATGCTCTCGAGTAATAAAGTCAGGCACTGTCCTTACTGGTAATCGCTTGCACGTGCAATAAAAAATAAAGCCTCTCCGACTCTCAGACCAATAGGCCTGGACGTGGCATCATTAAAAGGCGTACCCTACACCTCTGTCAAAAACATTGCCCATAAGTAATGATCGCATTGAACCAACGCTCCTCCCTCCCCTCTGTATCTCAAGAATTGTCAGACAAATACAGTACAGTAGTTGACTGTCTCCTGCTGCCTTCAAATACTCAAAGGTCCGACCAATCTATTATAGAAAATGCTGGATATACTTTTATTTTCGTAGACATATTACCTCGAGGCATGCGCATAGACGTGCCGAACCCTTTGGCGGACCTCTACACGTTCTACGGGCGGCTGGACATACCGGGGCTGGACAGCCTGCCACTCACCACCGACAATCTCATGCTGAGGGGCTCCAGGGTCAAGAACACGGAGTGGGCGATAGGCTGCGCGGTGTACACTGGTGAATAATATACCTGTATAACTTCTTTAGTCGTCCTAGTACAGTACAGTCATCGATACGTGACTAAGGTGCTGTCTACTAACTTGGCGTTGGTTCTCCTGAGAATGTAATGTCCTTCTTTTAGTGATGGACTATGAAGGTGATACCAGTAACACCTAGAGCAGGGCACATTTGTGCTCGTCATACAAATGTTACCCCTTCCAGGGCTTAAACCCAGGACTATATATTGTTACGGAAAGCAGGGGTTAATACTAACTGTGCCAATTAAGTCGTCAAAATTTAAGTTTTTCTATTTCTTTTAGGGGAGGAAACAAAATTAGCGCTCAACTCAAAGTACTCCGGCAACAAGTTCTCCTCGTGCGAGCTGGCCATCAATGGGTTCCTTCTGTTCTTCATACTGCTACTCTTCGCGGAGATGATCGTCTCGTTGGCCGCGAAGATGGTGATCGAGCGGCGGAACCCCGAGAGGGACCTGTACCTGGGCCCCGGGACCCCGTACCCTGCGCCCATCGGCTACATCCTGCAAGACCTGTTCTCCTTTCTGCTGCTGTACTATTATATTATACCGATGTCGCTGTATGTCACCATTGAGCTGTACAAGTTTATTGGTAAGTTAGAAATCCGAAACCCTTGGATCTAAAGCTAAAAGAAAATCAATCGTAACCCTAATGAGTTACGATTGATTTTCTGAATACTGAAATAAATAAAATTATAATAAGTCTTACGACATTTTCTCGCCATTTTGGACACATAGTTTCATCGCAATATTTAGACCTTACAATCTACATAATAACGGGAGCAATTTTTTTTTCAAAATATCCGTGGTCCATTCTCGATTCCTGTATGAGTTTTTTTGAAAATCTATGAATGCAGTTTTTCTTATCATCGACTACGTGGTTCCTTGGAACATATTTTTCTATCTCTCATAGCTTCGGAGTTCCCCATACAGACCCATTTCGATGTTACAACCTGTATATTCTAACTAGTTGGTTCTTATCATCACAATAGAATGCATACGATGAAACTAATGAAAAATATATATAGGTGCCCTTTTCATCGGCTGGGACGACGAGCTCCGCTGCGAGGAGACGGGCCGCCCCGCCGTCGCCAACACCTCGGACCTGAACGAGGAGCTCGGCCAAGTCGAGGTGCTGTTCTCAGACAAAACGGGCACGCTCACCAAGAACGTGATGGCCTTCAAAGCCTGCTCCATCAAAGGCCAAGTGTATGAGGAAAGGGACTCTAAGCTCTACGATATTGAGAAGTGCAATGAACCGGTCGACGTTCTTCAGGTCAGTCCTTTCGTTCTATGTACTCCTGGTACTATCCACAAGTACTTGTGGGTGGTTGGTAAAACCACACACCATACTTTGAAAACTTATGGGTCACAACTAGTAGCGTATATACGCAGTGATAAAAATTACAAGTGTAGCAAGGTAGGTAGGAGCTACAAGTCGAACATTACAAACTAACATGTATATAGTATTGTAGCGTTATGGCTACTAACTAAATAATAATCCGGAACAAGAGTATGAACGAACATAATTTATTTACAAAATACACTAGATATATTTACAAAAGTCTTAACCTAACACGTAGTACAACAAATGAGTTAACAATTAACGATTGACCAATGAGCGCGCGTGCGAGCAGGATAGAGCAACTATATAATAATGCGCCCGTATAAAACGCGTCGCGCGCGATCCGCGCTCGCAGAATGAATCGATGCGCTGTGATGGTCGGACGTGTCGCTGTGACTCCCACAGTACCCCCCTTCAAGCAAACCGTACATTAGGTTTGATGACTCTGCCCGATCTTGTCACATATGCTTGACTCGCAGGCGTCGTAGATGCTGGTACTGTGCGTGTTTCACTGGTTGCGTGGCGAACTGGAGATGACTCGATATCTTCATGACTTTCATTACAGATGTAGGCTGGTTTTAGTCTATCCAGCGAGACAACTGTAACTCGGTGTGGCATCTGTATCTTGAAAAATTTTTCATGCCTCTGCAGGACTGGATACGGTCCGTCATACGGTGGTATCAACGGTGATCGCACGGTGTCGTTGCGTACGAACACGTGCGTACAACTTGCCAAATCCTTGTATATGAACGGTTGCGATGTCGGAGTATTGTTCCGGGATATCGGTGTGAGTGATCTCATGCACTCACTTAGGCGCTGTACAAACTGTACGTCGTCCATGCGTTGCGATGAACTAGCCGGTGCGATGAAATCCGATGGAACGCGCAGTGTAGCGCCGTAGGTCATGAGCGCAGGACTGACGTTGTTGTCACCACGTAGCGCTGTACGTAGACCAAGCAGTACAATAGGTAGATCATCGCTCCAATTCGTTGTTGCGCCTCTAGCCATTAGTGCACTCTTCAATGTGCGATGCCAGCGCTCAATCTGTCCGTTTGATTGTGGGTGAAATGCTGTGGTACGTATGCGAGTGATGCCAAGTGTTCTTGCTAGAGCCTTGAATAAAGATGACTCAAATTGTCTGCCCTGATCGGTAGATATTCGTAGAGGGCAACCGAATCTTGTAATCCAATTTTCATAGAACGCTTTCGCGACGACTTCAGCGGTGATATCTTGAACTGGTACAGCTTCTGGCCATTTCGTACATCTGTCTATCATCGTGATGCAGTAGCGATATTCATTTGACAGTCTGAGCGGGCCAACTATGTCTATATGTACATGCTCGAAACGCTCTGACACTGGAAAATCCTTCAATGGCGTAATGACGTGTCGTTGAACTTTCGATCGTTGACAGCTGATGCAGTTTCTCGCCCATGTAGTCAGGTCCTTATTCATTGAAGTCCAGAAGAACTTCGAAGTGACTAACTTCCTAGTTGCTCGTACACCAGGATGACATAGATCGTGCTGTGCTTTGTAGGCAGCGTAACGATATGCCAACGGCAAGTAGGGACGATGCGTCGCTGTCGAGTACTCGCACGTGATTGGTTGATGGAGACCGGGTAAAGTGACGTTGACGAATTTCAAATTTGACTGCTGTTTCAATCGTTTCAACTCTTCGTCTAGTTGTTGATCGTGGGATAACTTGTCGTAGTCTATGTTCGCGGGACATTCTATATCTTCAATCCGTGATAGTGCGTCGGCGACAGAGTTATCTTCCCCTTTCACGTACTTGATCTTCGAGCAAAACTGGCTGACGAAGTGTAGCTGACGCTCGCGACGTGGTGTATCACTGCTGCTCTGTGGTCTCGACAGTGCATAGGATAGGGGCTTGTGATCCGTGTAGATCGTGACGTCACAGCCTTCAATGAGTCGACGGAAGTGCTTAACAGCCGTGTACATCGCTAAAAGCTCGCGATCATACACGCTGTATCGACGTTGTGTTGCACTCATTGCTTTTGAGAAAAATGCTAACGGCTTCCACGTGTTGTCTACTCGTTGTTGCAGGACCGCGCCGAGGCTGTGATCTGATGCGTCGGTCATGATGCTTAACGGTGCGCCGACGCTGGGATACGTGAGCGTTGTCGCTTCCAAAATGCTTTGCCGGCACTTTTGAAAAGCTAGTTCGGCTGCGGGCGTCCATGTGATCGGCGTCTTATCATTTTTCTTCGTGTTGTGTAGATATGCATTTAGTTCACTCTGTAGGTGCGCTTGATGTGGTAGACAATCTCGATAAAAGTTTATCATACCGAGAAAGCGTCGCAACTCGATGACTGTCTTCGGCTGTGGGTATTCAGAGATGATTTGGGTGCGTTCGTCTGTCGGCTTGATTCCGTCGGCAGTGACTTCGTAGCCGAGAAAATTGATCTTTGTCTTCGCAAATTCACATTTTTCGACGTTGAGTGTTACACCGTATTTGTTCAGTCGATCGAGGACTTGGTGCAAAAGTGTTTCATGACTTGACTCGTCTTCTGAGAACAGTAGGATGTCGTCGATGAATGAGAAACAACCTTCAATGCCGCGTAGAACTTCGTGCATAAATCGTTGGAATGTCTGGCTAGCGTTACGTAGTCCAAACGTCATGCAGTTGAACTCGAACAGCCCAAATGGCGTGATTATTGCGGTCTTCTGTGCATCTTCTGGATTGATGGGTATCCAATAATATGCCATCTTCAAATCAAGTTTAGAGAAGATCTTCTTATTGCTGAGTTGGTAAGTGAAGTCTTGAATGCGCGGTATCGGGTATCGATCAGGTAGTGTTACTGCGTTTAGTCGTCTGTAGTCTCCACATACACGTAGATTGCCGTCCTTTTTCTTCACTACATGGAGCGGACTCGCCCATGGACTCTTTGATGGCTGGCAGATGCCCATTTCAATCATTCGCTCGAATTCTTCTTTTACCGCCTTATACTTTTCTGGCGGCAACGGGCGGCACCGTGCAGCGAGAGGGGCGCCCGTCGTCTCGATGTGATGAACGACTTGATGTCTTGCTGGAGTCTTCAAAGTCATGGGGCGAAGTACGTCTGGATACAGTTTGAGTATGTCGTGGTATGTGTGACTGTCGGAGAGGACGTGAACGGTTTCTTGAGCTGTTTTCACTTCTACAGCGTCTATTGAGAGATCGGTGACTTGATCGATGAGTTTCTTGCGATGTAAGTCGACTAGCAGTTTGTAGTGGCGAAGAAAATCTGCTCCAAGGATCGAAGTCTTCACGTCAGCAACGATGAAGGTCCAACGAAAATGGCGCCGGAGGCCGAAATTCAGTTGG
Source organism: Pheosia tremula (assembly GCA_905333125.1). NCBI lineage: Eukaryota > Metazoa > Arthropoda > Insecta > Lepidoptera > Notodontidae > Pheosia > Pheosia tremula. The sequence continues at coordinate 1,424,648 of HG995404.1, read as the reverse complement.
ATAGTTTTCTCACCAAATGTGTTGATCGGTGTATTGTTAGCTGCATATAATTTGTAGGCGCTTGGTGTCGGTTTTTTCTTCTGAAATTGCGAAGCAGCCAATACAGAGATGTCGGCTCCGGTGTCCACGAGGAAACGTAAGGATGTGTTGCGATCGTGAACACATAGGCGATTGGTTCTTGCGTTAACACCGACGTCCGCCACGGTCGGTGCCTCTGTTAGTTTTCCGACTTTGATGATTGGCGTTTTGCACACGGTGATATACAACGTTTCGCGTTGTCGCCGAATCTGTAGTGGTACTTGCATATCCACTCGTTCGTATTCTTCATGGCCGACTTCGAGCGTGAGCGAGAGCGGGAGTGAGCGGGATGGCGATATCTGGGTCGACCGCGATGATTTCGTAGCTCGGCGATCTCAAGCGATAACTTTTCTAATTGCTTCGATTACACCTCGAAGTGTATAGAAGCGGGATCAGCAGAGCTCGTTGTTGCGGGCATGGCTGGCGAAGATACTGCAGAGATGTTCAAACTGCCAGAATACTCGGTCATCTTGTCAGCCATTTCAGCGAGTGTGTCCAGAGAAGATTCTGTGTTGATGGACAGTACTACGCGTATCTGCGTTGGCAGCTGGTTCAACCACTCTATTCTTAAGCCTTCTTCTGTAATCAGGCCACCGCCGAGTTCACGCATCTTGCGCAATAATTGTGATGGTTTCTGGTCGCCGAGTTCCAGGCCACTTATCAGCTTCTGAAAGTTCTTCACCTCAGACTTGTCATATACGGCGAGTAGTCGATTCTTGATCGCTGCGTATTTATCGGAGGCTGGCGGGTTGTATAATATGTCGGTGAGATGCTGGAGATCGATTGATTGAAGCTGCTGCAGAACGTAGCGGAACTTCTGGTCATCTGATGTCTTCTGAGGATCGACGACTGCTTCGAATTGTATGAACCAGGCGCGGGGTATTTCTCTCCAGAATGGCAACAGTCTGGATTGTATGGAGATTGCAGCCAGCTCGTAGGCAGAATTCTTGAGCTTCAGGGATTCCTCAGGATGTTCTTCATGTGCCATCTTCGGTATCTTGTCCAGAGTAACGTTCGGGTCACCACTTGTAGCGTTATGGCTACTAACTAAATAATAATCCGGAACAAGAGTATGAACGAACATAATTTATTTACAAAATACACTAGATATATTTACAAAAGTCTTAACCTAACACGTAGTACAACAAATGAGTTAACAATTAACGATTGACCAATGAGCGCGCGTGCGAGCAGGATAGAGCAACTATATAATAATGCGCCCGTATAAAACGCGTCGCGCGCGATCCGCGCTCGCAGAATGAATCGATGCGCTGTGATGGTCGGACGTGTCGCTGTGACTCCCACAGTATTAAGGATGGGCTTTCTATTCCAGGCAGACGTCAAATTCTTCTTCACGATACTCGCTCTGTGCCACTCCGTCCAAATCTCCAGTGAGGACATGAAAAAGCTTAGCGCCCGAATGTCGGGGACCGAGGATATGCAGCTGATGAACTTCTTCCGACGAAAGAAGATCAAACCAATAGCCAATGGCAACGGGGTGATAGACAACGTCACGTGGAATACCATAATTAATGGGAGCGGCAGCAAGATGGACTACCAGGGTAGCAGCCCTGATGAGAAGGCGTTGGTAGAGGCTGCCGATAGAGTCGGAGTGACCTTCTTAGGTGAAGAAGGAAACAATTTGCTGCTGAAAGTCGGGGAACACACGGAAATGTACGAGAGGCTGCAGTTGATTGAGTTCACGTCGGAGAGGAAACGGATGTCGGTTATTGTGAGAGATAAAGATGGCAAGGTGAGACTTTATTTTGTTGTTCTAGCTTTTAGAAGCAATGATGGCCATGTTGGTCAAAAGCGCTTTGGAATCACGCAGTGCAGATTCCATGGGCTGATTAACGCAGTTAGTGGTGACACTGCTTCCTAGGCCGAGGGTCCCTGGTTCGAATCCTGGTAGGGATAAACAATTTGTGACCAGCATGAATGCTTGTACCCGGGTCATAGATGACAGAATCAGAATCAGAATATTCTTTATTCATGTAAACCATTAAGTACAGTACTTATGAATCGTCAAAATAGTTACAAAATGCCAAGCTACAACTTTACCACCCGATCGGAATGCCGTTCCTATGGAGAAGAACGGGCATGAAACTCCATGGTTCCTCTTATGATGTTTAATATCTTTCAGTTTTATTTGTGGTGGTCTGGCGATATTATTACTATAATTCATACCTGCGCTCGCAAAGTTTGAAAACTCAGGTTTTTAATAATAGAGTAGATAGAGTAAAGCGCCACTCTATCATTTCTTCGTCTCCACAGATATGGCTGTTTTGCAAGGGTGCAGAGAGCTCAATGTTCCCCATATGCAAAGACACAGCTTTGATAGAGGAAACCAACACGGATATAAATGCGTTCGCGAACAGAGGCCTCCGCACTCTGGCGGTGGCCTTCAGGGAAATACCAGCCGAGGAGTACGACAGGGTAACGGAATGTAAGTTTTTAATTTATAAATATAATCTTCTATATGCAAGAGTAGCAGAATTATGAAATTATATTTTACGTCACAAGGAGCTTTAGTCCCGTACTGGGCACTGATTTTATGTGTTTTCAGGATGTAACAGAATTATGAAATTATATTTTACGTCACAAGGAGCTTTAGTCCCGTACTGGGCACTGATTTTATGTGTTTTCAGGATGTAACAGAATTATGAAATTATATTTAAGGTGATTTATGTACTCATAAATCACTAACAAATCTACCCAAGGTCGAAATATAAAAATGGAGTATTCCATACAAAGTTAAAAAAAAAACAAATTTTGGTTACAAATTTTCGACGCTCGTGAATATTTCAGTTTTATTGCAACGAGTGCCAGGTACATCTAGTGAATAAAAAATATCGCCAGACGAACACCAACTGTACGGTCCCACACATAGCAACGCTTGTAGCTAAGCGACGGTTTGTATTTCAGCAATAAAACGTCTGGAAGGCAAGACAGCTGAAGACCTGCAGCAGGTGACGCAGCAGTACCGGGTGCTGGAGCGGCAGCTGACGCTGGTGGGCGCCACGGGCGTGGAGGACTGCCTGCAGGACGACGTGGCCGACACGCTCGCCGCGCTGCGCCGGGCTGGAGTCCGGACCTGGGTCCTCACCGGAGACAAGGTAGGCTTTTGACTTTACACGGGACAAATCAATGGGGCAAGAGGAAACCACCACTGACCCTCGGCTTGTCAACTTTTCCAATTATAAACCAAACAAGTTGATCGATAATTACAGAACACACACGCCCGCCTTATACACTAACAATGGATTTCCGCCAAGTATCGCCTAGTTCTATCAATTATATTTAGACAGGACCTTTATTTGACCTTACTTGGATTTTCGATGAACTATATCGTGTACACTATGTTGATGCTGCATTTAAAATGCTAGCCTGTTAACTCATGATTTTCATTTCTCCTATAGGAGAAATGAAAATTAGATTTCGTATACCGATGTCACTATTATTAAACTACTAGCTGCGCCCGGCGGTGTTACCCGCGATTAAAAAAGTATGAAAAATATAAACAAATCTATCCCACGGGAACCATACATTTTACCGGGAGCCTATGTGCTATTCCAGACTATAATGTATCTCCCAAATTTCATACAGATTCGTTCAGCCGTTCTAGCTTGAAAGAGTAACAAACATCCATCCATCCATCCAAACTTTCACATTTATAATATTAGTGGGATTAGTGGGATTGTTAGCTATAACGGCATTGCCATAATACAGTCGTCTTCGCGATTTGCTACGTGTACGGACGTATTGATGTGAAGATAAGGTTCGCAATGTAACATATATGATTCGCCTATCCATTTGTGCATTCGTTTTTGAACCTACCCAATATTCCATGATTTTCATGTTGGGTACACGCAACTTTAGTCTATTTGGGGTACGTAATAATCATTATAAACATTCGCAAAAATATATTATGTTTATTATGAGACTTCTATCAGTGACATTCGCGCATCGGATCAGCTCGCATCGCGTTGTTGATAAATATAGTTCAACGATAAAGCATTTAAAGAATTAGATATGATCGCGATAACAGTTATTGTATTATATTATACTATAAATCATTTTAGTTTGTGTTCATTTGGTTTGCGATAAATCAATCGTTACACTCACATGACACCCTAAAATGCACCTTAATTGTTTGTGAGAGTATTGAGAATAGGTTCAATTTCAATTTGTTATATGACATTTCAGCAGAGATAGCCAAGTTGGTAGAACACTTGCCTCGGTAACAAGGTCGCAGGTTCAAACCCTGGCTCGCTCCTCTGGGTTTCTTGATTTCATGTGCGAATCTCATTTTCAACCACGATTATCACTTGCTAAACGGTGAAGGAAAACATCGTGAGGAAACCTGCATATCTGAGAGAACCCCTCGAAAGATGTGTGAAGTGCGCCAACCCGCACTGGGTCAGCGTGGTGGACTATGGCTTAATCTCACTCGAATTGAGGGAAGGCTCGTGCCCAGCACTGGGACATTAAAAAGGGCTAGTATGATATAACATTTCTGACAAGATACCACAGTATGACGCGTCCATAGATAATATAATAGACAAGAAAGTCTTTACTCTGGTTTTCGGAACACAGCCGTGACGTCACCAATTAGGGGCCATCCATAAATTACGTCACACGTTAAGGGGGAGGGAGGGGGTCGACGAAGTGTGACAATGTGTGACAAGGGGCGGGGAGGGGTCCCACATTTTGTGACATCACATTCAAAATATAATATTTTATATCTAAGTATACACTAATGGGGGGGGGGGGGGGCTCACAAATGTGACCAGTTGTGACAAGTACGGGGAGGGGTCAAACTTTCATGAAATTCGTGTGACATAATTCATGGATGGCCCGTTACCATATTCCAGGTGGAAACGGCGATCAATGTCGCGCAGTCCTGCGCACACATCTCGGAGAACGACAGGCGAATGTTTCTCATCGGAGTGGAGGACGAGGCCGCCCTGCAGGCGCACCTGGAGGAGTGCCGGAGGATAATGAGCGAGCCGAGTTACAGGGACCTCACGCTGATCGTCGACGGGACGAGCATGGCCGCCGTACTGGACACGCCGGCGGCGCCTGCGTTCGTGGACATATCTTTGAGGTGCAACGCGGTGCTGTGCTGTCGGTTGTCACCGATACAGAAAGCTAAGGTGGGTGATTATTCTGATATCATAAAAAAAATAAAAAAAGGCTACTTTTTATCCCGGTAAAAAGGACATACTTTTTAATAGCTAGTCTAGATATATGTAAACTAGCTATTAAAAAGTATGTCCTTTTTACCGGGATAAAAAGTAGCCTTTTTTTATTTTTTTTATTACATTATAGGCAAGTATTTGATCTCGATCTCACCTGATGGTAAGTGACGATGAGATCTATGATGGAGCATACTTGCCTAGGTAGGAAGGCGGCAGTAGATCGGGTAGCTGACCTGACCCGCCATCCATGAATGGCAACACCGAACATCATGCCGGAACACGGCTTGGCCGCTTGGCGACATGGCTTTGTTCAGTGGGTGGTGACTAACCACGGCCGAAGCCTACCACCAGTAGAGTTGTCACCTAGTTGGCACCACCCAGGGTCACGTGTAGGGTATCTCGAGGGTATTTAATTCTCCTACGGACGAAGGTGACTCAACCCCAAATGCCCCAAATGCATATGTGCTATTCTAGACTATAATCTATCGCTGTGCCAAATTTCATCCAGATCCGTTGAGCCGTTCTGGCGTGATTGTGTAACAAACACCCATCCGTCCAACAATCCGTCGTTTTTGTTGTGTGTCCGTCTATCTGTATCACTTTGTGTTTCGCGGGAAACTATTGGATGTTTAGCCCAGAAGTACACATCAACTATGCGGCCCACACTAAGCATCGCTTGTATTATGAGTACATAATACTTATATAGATATTAAACATGCATGATTCGGGTACAAAGATTCATGCTCATCACACACAGCTTGAGCCTACCAGGATTCCAACCCAAGACCCTCGGCGCGGGAAGCAAGGCCACTACGAGGACTGAGGATAAGCAGTGCTTTGTTACAAAGTGGTAAATGGATGATATTTTTCTATAACATTCAAGGAAAATCTGTACAGAATGTATATAAAACATATATGTTCTATTTTCTCTACTATGCCCTCCCCCTCGCGGCGCCAGCGCAAGCCAACGCCGCGCCCTAAGTCCTGTCCTAGGTACTGTCACTTTTGACAGATATGCCATACAATATCTGTCAAAAGTGATGGTTACAATGCGGTTGCTGTTCGATTATGAATCGATTGTGTTAGCAGACTTGGGGCCCAGGGCTAATTGAACTCCGGCTTGAGGGTAATAAAATAATGTACGAACGGTCCTCCAGATAGTGAAGTTAATAAAGAACAGTCCGGAGCGTCCGATCACGGCCGCCATCGGCGACGGCGCCAACGACATCTCCATGATCCAGGAGGCGCACGTCGGCTTCGGCCTGTTCGGCAAGGAGGGCCACCAGGCCGCCAGGTACTGCCACATTGTCTACTGAACGTGAATTAATTAATTTTGTATGTCTAATATCAATGTGTAATTATTGGTCACCCAACATGTCGGTTTATTGTTTTGTTTTAAAATTGATTTCAATTTATACATATCGTCCTCGCTCGCTCGCACTTTCTGAGCCGCGGGACGCATTTCAGGTTGTTGCTATCAAACTTAAGCAGGCGCAACGCTGCAACATTGGTTCTAATTTTTTTTCGTGAGATCCTATGTTTTTTTCTAAAATAAAAGTAGCCTATGTTACTCCTTGTTACATCAGCTATCTGCCAGTGAAAGTCCTGTCAAAATCGGTCCAGCCATTTTAGAGATTAGCCGGAACAAACAGACAGACAGACAGACAGACAAAAATTGTAAAAAACATGTTTTCGTATATGTACATTGTACAGTGTATACATCCAACTGCACTTAGTAAAAAGCGGTTATTTTAAGTATATGTATAGATCAGACACCCAATATAAGGTTGCACTTGATCTGTTTCCATAATTATTTAAATTTAAAAATATTTTTTTGTTTTTAGGTCAGCAGATTTCGCCTTCACTAAATTCTCAATGATTAAAAAAGTGTTACTAGTGATGGGACACTGGTACTACCAGAGATTAGCAACGTTAATACATTACTTTTTCTATAAGAATCTAGTCCTTGGAAATATTATGGTGAGTTACAGTCTTTTCCACTATTCGTTTGTTCAATCCTTAGAGCCTATAATTCCATTGAGAGCCTATTATTTTCAGTTCATATTTCAAATCCACACGGTGTTCTCGACGCAGTCGATATTCGACTCTATGTACCTGACGTTGTTCAACCTGGTGTTCACGTCGCTGCCGTGCCTGCTGCTGTCCGTCACCGAGCAGTGCTGGCCCTCGGAGCTGCTGCTCAGGTCAGTAACCTATAATATTTGTTTTCAATACAAAATTACTTATTGTTTTGACGTATATTTTTTTGTATATCTGAAAAGATACTTAGGTGTATACTAATATTATAAATGTGAAAGTTTGGATGCCGGTGGATGCGAGTGGCGGAGGACTGTGATGTGTGGAAGTTGTTGGGGGAGGCCTATGTCCAGCAGTGGACGTGTATCGGCTGATAGATAGATAGAAAGTTTGGATGGATGGATGTTTGTTACTCAATCACGCCAGAACGGCTGAACGGATCTGGATGAAATTTGGCACAGAGATACTTTATAGTCTGGAATAGCACATAGGCTACTTTTTATCCCGGTAAAATGTATGGTTCCCGTGGGATAGATTTGTTTTAATTTTTCATAGCGTAAAGGATCGACATGATTTTTTGCGCGGGTAACACCGCAGGGCGCAGCTAGTAGTTTATAAAATACAGTCTCCTAGTCCGCGTAAGTAGGGCCCAAAAAGATACAATTTTATGAATGTTGGTTTTGATATGTACTTAAAAACATATTGACATCTTTACGATATAATTTGTGTTGCTTGCAACGGCGCGGCATATTGGAAGGAATGTCTCATTGTATTAAGTTTGCTTTAAAATTAATCTCAAGCGATACAATGCTCCAAAGTTTAAATATTGGAGTGTTGTTCGTTTAAAAATATTTTTTTTATTCTGAAAATCCATCGACATTTTGAATTTCGCATTCTAAAGCACATGAACCTACCGTTGTAACATTGTCCCCAGCAACCCGACCCTGTACCGGGATATTCGCAAGAACAAGCTGATGTCGTGGCCGCACTTCGCGGCGTGGTGCCTGGCGGCCACCTACCACACGGCGGTCATCTACCTGCTCTCTGACCTCACCGTCGCCGCCTCCGTCATCAACACCGACGGGAAGACCGTGGATCTATGGTCAGTAACAATTCTGCATAGACAAGGGAGACGGGCGAGCGAATGGGTAAGTTAGGCCCGGTTTCCACAAGTACGGAACACTGTTGACATTCCTTCGGTTCGTACTAAGCGTTTTGCTTCTACCAAGGAATGGAACAAGCTACGTCTTTGTTCCCCGTTGACTACAATCTGGGTGTTTTCAAGTCGAGAGTGAACAGGTACCTTCTAGGCAAGTATGCTCCATCGTAGATCTCATCGTCACTTACCATCAGGTGAGATCGAGATCAAATACTTGCCTATAAAGTAATAAAAAAAAAATCAAGTAAGTAACTTCTGGAGTAGTATACTACACAGACCTTGTGGAAACCAGGGACAACTTCCGTGTGTTCAAGCGTTTTTGCCATACCTATGAATCAAGTTTAATCAGCTCACAAGTTTAGGACCAACTAGTATTTAAACTCTCCGTGGTGCCTTACACCTGGAATCAGTCCAGCTGTGAGAGTCTTGCTTCTGTGGAAACTTGTCTACCAGATCTTTTTGTCTCCCGCTTTGCAATGGAGGGCAGTGGAAAATGTGTGTGAGTGTGAGTGTGTGGCGGGCCTAGTCCCACAAAAGAAGTACGGAATAGACCAATCATATTAATTAAAATCCTCTGCTCGGTACCAAACAGTGTTTATTCAAGTAGTTACGCTGGATGGCGTATATTTGTCACGGATGTGTGCGAAAGCGTTCCCGTGACCCCCCCCAACAAGGCGGGAGAAGGACCACGGTGGGGTTTTAGTCGGTAAAAGTCCGGCGTAACCCGCTTGCCTCCCTCGAGGCTTGCGGGTATCCATGAGGATTTCCAAGTTATATCTGAGAAATATTTTTGTTGTGTGTGCGCAGGAGTTTCGGCGCGGTGCTGTTCCACCTGATGCTGGTGACGGTGAGTCTGAAGCTGTGGCTGCAGGCGCGCTACCACACGCTCGTGTTCGTCGCCTCGCTTCTCATATCCATACTGCTCTACGTAGTATTCAATATACTGTACTCGTTATTTTATTTGTAAGTATCTACTATGTGTACTGAGATAGTCTTTGTTTTCCAATGCCCAAGTATACTAGACGACTACTCATATAGACCTTTATACAATGTGATGGAAATTAAATGAGTACGGAACCGTCATCGCCCGAGTCCGATCCGCACTTGACCGGTATTTTTTTTAATTCCAGCCAAATAGACGGCGACGTGCTTGGCACATATACAAGGCTGTTCGTATCGTCATCGTTCTGGTTCCTGAACGTACTGGTGGTAGTCGCAAGTCTGGCGCCAGACTACTGCGTCCGGCTCGTGGCTGACAAGTGGGGCCGGCGCCGAGTCGACCACGGACCCAGTGGACCCCATATCTTCTCCACTAGACTCTAAACGAGACAATATATTGGTGAAATGTAACAAAAATAGTGTAAAATATTTTTTGCGATTTATCGATCGAAGTCCCAAAAAATAATTTTTAATTCAATGTGGAGGCATCTTTGTGTATATAAATTTATTTTTATTTTATTTTACAATGTCCTATTAATAAGTATTTTTATTTATTTTTTGTTTTTCCATTCAATTTTAACTAATTGGTGTGTGCCGAGTTCACATTAACGTGAAACGATAATGGATATTTTTATTAAACACAAATTTAATTATACACAAACGCGATCGGTATAAGTATTATATTATTTTACACTATTTTCATAAATGAAGCAATGATTGTGATAAATACAGGGTGTAAGTTAGTATATTGTAATATAACGGTATATATACTTTTAATACGATTCAATACAAAAAAAAACTTGAGAGGTGTCAAGGGACACCCGGATGGAACGAAGTTCCTTTATTATTTTTTATGTACAAAAAATAACCTATATACACTCAACAAAAATAATCTTCGCGACACCACACTGTTCAATGCGAAATAGAAAGACGAAACGAAAATATATCTGGCTTGCTTTCTATAAGAGAGAGAGAGAGACCGACAGAGAAACATGCGCACGCCGCACGGCTTACAAATAATCATGTTTATAATCGGCCTTTACATAGGAACTGGAGTTGGGTTGAGAAAAAAGGGTCGTACGAGAATTGTTTCATTATCATCCATGAGTCCATTTTATTCGTCGAATTTGAACCCACTGAGTCGAAGTGCACCGGCTCTAGAAGTAATTTTATAGTATAGTTTACAATATAAAAACCAAAAACATAACGTTATCTAGTTCAAAAACATGCCAGCGACATCTATCGCTCACAAAAATAAACATAAATATTATTTATGTTTAGTTTGTAAGTCAGCGATAGATGTCGCTGGCATGTTTTTGAACTAGGTATCGTTATGTTTTTGGGTTTTATATAGTAAACTATACTTTCATTTATAAAAAAGCTTACAATAGCTCGTTACAACTTATCATCTTAATTTTTCGTCTGAATTTTTTCCGTCTAGCCCCCTTTCGTAACGCGCGATAGGGAACTTCGTTCCAAAAACTAATACGACATGTAGCTATTACGATAATAACAACACAGTAATTCGAATAAATATAGCATACTGGCAGTGGCGTATTGTGTGATTTGGCGGCCCGAGGCTAAGAGACCTATGAGGTTTGCCGCCCCATAAATTAACGAAAAATAGGTATTATGAATGGTGCCAAAAGCTGAGCGAGAGGAGTGGCTTGCCCCGCCCCTGGCCACCTGCCCCCCGGCCCATGGCCCACGTACCCCAGGGATACAGACGCCACTGCATACAGATACTGGGTATACATATTATGCGTTTTTTCATCGTGTTACGTAGTTTTTATAGAGCAAGTTTCATACATAATTGATCTAAGCATGTCTAAGCTTTAGTTGTAAGGTGAAAAGTTCGATTATAGAAGGTTTCGTCCATTTAATATGGAAGAGCAAAGCATGTCTCAGGAGGAAGGATAAGCAGTACTTTGTTACGACGTGGTAAATGGATGAATGCTTTCTATAAAATTCAAGGATATGTGTATAGAATGTATATAAAACTAATATGTCCTACTTTACTTGTATTCTGTATAAATTATGTTATAATTTATTAAAATAACATGAACTTACATAATATCTTACTAAGATTCCTCATATTTACCTATTCATTTGCTAGTCAAATAAAAAAAAATCACTAGTTTTGAATTTTGAGATGAGTACATACCTACTATATGAACAAAGTAGCTATAAGTATGTTCATTTTAAACTATGGGGAAAAATTACCTATGTACTTTTATTAGCCAAATTGCATAGTTTTATTATTATTATTGTAAATATATTTAAATTATACTTATAACAATGATTTGTGTACTCATTTATTTATACTACTTTCCACTGCCCGGCGAGGCACCTGGCACACACTAGAAAGGTTGGGACCATTATTATTACTATCCCACGCGTCGCAGAAGGCATGGTGCTAAGTGAGTGCAAAAAGTAGATACCTTTTTTAATAAACAATGGACCGTGATGTGTGATTTAGGGTCTAGGCTAGGGCTAGGGTATTTCATTCATTAATAATAACGATATCGCAAGAATCGAAATACCCAGTTTTGAATTATGATATTTATGATTTCGCTTTGGTGTCTGAGTGACATTTTCTCTATGGTGGCCGACTATTTTTGTTTTTTTTTGTTAATGCTATAAATAGTGACTTCTATGTAACTGGAACGATGCTTCCAGCTGATTTTGACAAAACCCCGCATCTGCCCCCCTCCAAACGTTATATCAATACATTTACGAGCGATTAAAAGAGGTTAAGTTCTATATATATAAATATTTTCAGAAACATTCGTTAATAAGGGACAACAATCCAAGTCACCGTCCTGAGACCCATTGCCATTGTTATATTTCTAGCGTACTTCAGACAAAACCATGGCTTTGATGAAATCTGGTAATGTGCCGAAAGATGCGGTCGTTCTCAATGAATTAGAAGCCGTACAATATGTCTGGAACATAGTTTCTGAATGGGAACCGTCTGCTGATACGTAAGTTCAAAGTTACAATAGCAAAACTAATTGTCTGTACCATTTCCTAAACCAATAATTTTACTTTACCCATCTGCTACTTAACACTGTTTGGTTTATGATCTTTTTCCATACTAGATCATTCATTGATACAAGTTTATTTTGAAGGTGTAAGTCAAATACACTTTTTTTACAGCTGGGCTTTACGCTATGGTCCTGTGTTACTTGGAGGTATAAATGCACTCACGGGCCTTATGATAAACAGGCACTACAGGCTTAAGCTAAATCTTGGCACATATGGGTACTTCTCATCCGTTTTACCCATTACAGCTATGCCAGCTGTCTTGACACTTCTTTTTCATAGACATGTAAGTATTCAGAATGTTTTCTTCTAAAGTGGCCTGTTTAATTTAATATTTTGTGTACTGATGCTTGGTTAAAAAAAGAGAACCAGTATGCAAGTAACAAGTAGCGAAGAATAGCACAGTATTTCTATTTGTGTACTGTCCTTGTGTAAACCAAGCATAAGCTTTAGTACTTGTTTGCACAGCATCAGTGACCTATATTTAGTTTTGAAAATGTCCATACCCAACAAATTATATTATTATTGGTGAATGTATGAAAAGATTCAAAATCCAATATCTTTGTAGTAGACTATCATAGATTATAACTGGGTATTATTTAATTTCAAAAGACTATCAAGTGGCATATGTAAGTTAATCATTCTTAATCGAAAAACTTGTATGCACAAATGAATGATTAGCTTTACGAAACATAATCAATTGAATTGAAAGTGTTATCATTGATATTAAATTTAATATTTAGATGGTGTCAACAGAAATCCTTTTGATGAGGAAGGAAGGCTGTCCAATATGCTATGAGACTAAGTCAGCAGCGATACAGCTCATCTTAGGAACGGCATATCCAACAATATTAGGATCAGCTTCAGCAATGATGGTAAGCTTTAGTTAACATTTTAAGGCCCAAGTTGCAATTTTTTTTTTACCAAAGTATAACTTACACCTATTCATTAGATTAAGATAAAACTAATTTTACAGATTTTATCGCATTTGTTTTATGTTTTTACGTTCCCGATTTTTTTGCGCAGTTGGTAGTGACCCTGCTTTCTCTGCTGAGGGTCCCCGGTTCGATTCATGTTGGGGCAAACATTGTGGGATCGAAATGAATATCCAGAGTCAAGGATGTTTACTATCTATATACATATTTCACCCCTAGTTAATGTTAATGTTTGGTACCTGTAATACAAGGGTAGCTTAGTTCTAGACCGTAAAGTTGGTGTGTTCGTCTGGCGAATTATTATTAATTATTGTTCTTATTTTCCAGCTCGCCAACAGGTACTGTACAGCCAGACTACCCCAATTCAATGAAGGCCCTAAAGTATTATTCAAATTTATAAGAAAAATCACAAGGCCTTTCACTGGGATTCTAACGTTTATGGTTTTGGGTCAGCTCGTCGCGTCATCAGTAGTGACGTATTACGAATTAAAAAGCAATTTAACAATGAAACGAAAAATTGTAGAATTGGAGGAGAAGCTTATCGCTGAAGGAAAATTAGATGCCAGTTGAGATTAGTTATACAATGGTTGTAGATAGTAAATAGATTAATTTATGGTGAAACTGTGTTTGAAGTTTGTGAAGTTCCCCAATGGCGGCAGTTACTGATAATGCATAGTACAAATCCATACCAAATATATGTCACAAGCTGTGTAGTGAGTTAGGTACGTTGTTTTTTTACTTATTTAAAATAAAACAGGTTATGTTTAATAGATATCTATATTGTTAGTTATTTATCATATAAGAATTACAAATAAGGACAACAATCTATGCACACAAATGTTACCAGGGCCCTTAGTATGAGCTTTGGACGTTTTTAAATACCGATCGAACGTTATATTTTCAAGCAAAGCATCACGTTTCCGCTAGGGGCGCTACTGTAAAACGTATGCAAAGATTCGATCACTCGGTTGACGCTATCAAAATTCGTACTAAGCTCCAAGAATGAAATACAATTTCTAGATTTGAACACGTGCAAGACCAATCTTGGCTAAGCACTTACAACCATGCCGAATCCGGCTGCTCTCACTTCCCAAGCGCCCCCTGGCACACGATAGTTAAAAGGTTTTAGCTATCATGACCTAGAGGGGGTGCGCGCTATGGTCTATATAAATGTGTTGGTGAATATTAAATCGGTCGGCTACTCGGTTCTGAGTAGCTCATCTAAACCCTTTCTTATTGCTTATTTTCTATTTCTGAGGCGTTAACGACTTTCGAAATATAAATACACTACGAACAAATAGTCTTGAACCCGCCGAAGTTAGCGCCAAGTGGCTGCGCAGAACATAATTTACTCGAAATTATGTTCTGCGCAGCCACTTGGCGCTAACTTCAGCGGGTTCACGACTCGTTCGTAGTGTATGTATGGACTGCAGTAATTCAAAACTAGGTTTCGCGAAAGTCAAAATGATTAGCGAGCACCTAGGGGCAGAGAGAAACCCGTGTGACAAGTTCGAGCGCGATATTCTCACAGTTTTTGTGATTTGGTGGTGGTGGGAGGGATGTTGTTTTAAACTATAGGTTTGGTCGTCGTCAAAATCGGTTTAATTTTTGAATAGATTGATAAATGCAATATGCAAGAATTTTATGTCGCAAGACGCAAAAAACTTAGCAGCTGTAATTGAAGCAAAAGAAATCAAACAACGTGACATATGTCTGAAACCTGCACATGCACTTCCGAATAAGAATAAAATATGAAATACAAACCAAATTTAGAATCGTATCGAAAGGAAAATTTATCGGATGCATCAATTAATTATCGCGTAAGTTATTTGGACACATTAAATTCTTGATTTTTATAGTACACTACATACTACAATACAATAAAATCATTAGAAATTTTGGAATAGTTAACTCAAACCATTTATTATTATGTATAAAAAGAATACGACTCAATTCATGTATCTAGAATGGTTGATATGTATTATGTTATGTGAAAATTAAATTTTCAAGAGACCATACAACAGCGGTTGACACTTATCTAAATACAGTATTATAGGTATTATAAACAATAGCGACGAGGCTTGGGAAGCCTATAAAATAGGTACTTAGTTTGTTCCTCAGCCCTCCATATATTATGATTATATTATTATTTTTAGTACCGTTTCCCTTCAACAATCATAATACAACTTTTCACTTGGTGATCTAGCTATTTACTATAGAGATACGTAACAATTATGCTTGGACGGTGAATCCCACACAAAAAATATTTAAGTATGAATACTAGGTAATGTAAGGTCTAATAAATAAAATTGTGTAAATTCTTTTAGGTCAATCGTTTGGCTGTAAAAATAACTTATTTATAGGAGCTGCGAGACTCAAAAAATCAAACACGATTTAAAATTTTATTTAAAAAATAAACATGATTGATGACACACGAAGCAAATTGGGAATTATGCCGAAACTTCCAACCGACCAACCACAATACCAAAAACTACTCAATGAAACATTCATTAATTCTTTTTTTCGCCTTTATCCATATTTTTGTTGAAACAATATAATGTTCCGATCTACAATAACATTCATTATAATGTAGGATTAGTTGGGGCGTGCTAGTGTTTAGCGCAACCGTACTGGAATTTATTAGTAAGTAATTTAATAAAAAAAAATAACAACGAATCCCATAGTGCTACTATAGATGCTGCTTGAGACCTCGATAATATACTTTAATGATCTACGATTAATAAGCTTTTTATAAGCCGATTATTGCAGACAACCTTGTGCTTATAATTATGGATACCACCTTTTATTACGACTCGATATACTCAAATAAAATGAAACATTGTCATGTAAAATTAAATGTTAATATTCAAAAGATAGTTAGATTCACCGAATATGGAAGCATGGGCAACCCGTGCGAGCCAACCACGAGTCACGATTTTACATAAATCACTAACCAATTACATGTTAACATTGTCAGACCCACGGTAAAGCTATACATACAACAACGAAATAAACTAGACTATAAAATTGTCCTATATCAAAATTTTGACCAAAGTGTATCGTTATTGCACAAATATATCAAGAAGTGGACTGTCTAATAAGACAAGCGACTTGTGTTCGCAAATAAAAAGAGAGACGGAGCTATGTGAAAATCAAACAGGCAGATGACAATGCATCTTATTCTTTCGTATAACCCTGTCTCGTTTTCTTCAAACATACGAAGTCGCTAGGCTTATTAGACGGGCTATACTACTGACCGGTCTATAATACCACATTGTGAGAAGGTACAGGTATACAGGTGATTCAGAAAAGCCATACTAACTTTTGCACATGTGCTTCTTTAGCGCATTTGTAATCATTATTTAAGGTGGAAGCTCAGGGTCAGAGCGCGAAATTCAAAATGACAATGGTTTTTATTTTTTTACGAAAAATTTGGACATCTTTACGATGTAATTTAGTGTTTTGCGATATTAACATTCTGCATTGGATGTCTCGAAGAATACTAAATTACATCGTAAAGATGTCCAAATTTTTCGTAAAAAATAAAAACCATTGACATTTTGAATTTCGCGCCCTGACCCTGTGCTTCCCCCTTAAAGACAAAATTATAATACGTCAATAAAAATAAATGCCTAAAAATATAATAACTGCCGTATCGTTTAGAAAATCCACATATTTTATCGAAATTCTGTCTTAACATAAAGATCACAAATGCGTCAAAGAAGCGCAAGTTTAAAGGTTACTATCCCCTTTCTGTATCACCTGTATATGCAAAATAATCACACAAACCGTTCAATTATCACTATTTATTGAAAAAATGTATACTACTCACTGCTGTCTCGCTTAACACGAATAAATTCATAAGCATCAGTATTCTCTCCATTCAAAACGGCACTATAGATCTTCTCCGTTGAGGAATGTCGTTGGCAGTGTTCATCTTAACATTAAATGATCTTAATCAAGCGCGACCTGTGGCACCGCGATCCGGCGTTCGTCGATTCACTTTGAGCATAATTCTGACCGATTGTACTTGCGTGGGCTGGGCGCGCTGTGTCGCCGGCCCTCGTAAACTGATAATGGACACTAGACGTACACTTAGATCCTATATTATTTCTAACACAATATTTGTAACCACTTTGCCCACTTGTATAACTCTTATGTATGTGCTCATTGTTATGTGTGTACGGTACGAGTGTCAGACGGCTAAGCCGGTACCGGTGAGCGGGCGCGTGTACCATTTGCTAGAATCGCTGGTTGACGTATTCGTTGTAGGTGGCGGAGATCTCCTCGGACCGGTACCGGGTCAGTTTGATGCTCCTGCGCATGTCCGCTGTGATGGCGGCCTTGTACCCGCCCTTTCGTAGCAACGAGTCGATCGTTTGGATTTGGTCCCAACCTGTTGTTCAATGATCATTATTGATTTCTTAATATATTTTCGCGAATACGATACATTGAAATTAAACAAATTTTACGGATTTTATTGCGTTTATGTTTTTACGTTCCCGAAATTTCGGCTGGTTTACAGCAACCATGGTCACGGGAGGACTGAGGTGTTAGACGTCCTAGTGTCATAGTTTAAACTGAAGTACCCTCATATTTAGTTTTGTTTGCGGTCCGATCTACGCAGAAAGTGCTCACAGTGTATTGAGGTCTTGCAATGGTGCGCTTGGTTTCGGATTTAATTTTATTAATTACTGGATCCAAAATCAAGCGCGTTCTTGCAAGACCTCAAGACACTGAGCACTTTTTGAGTAGATCGCATCGCATAAAATCCGTAAAATTAGTTATATTTCAATGATATTTTTTGTGTAATATTTCGCACTGATAAACATACTCCCAATTATAAATTTAATGGTTACTATAATATTAATTAAATTACTGAGATATATTACACACGCGAGAATGATGAGAAATGAGTTGTGCTTCTACAACATTCCCACATATCTCTGTATAATAGGGTAACTGTAACTGCCTGGAATATACCCCTATATTAGTTATATTAAATCCTCATTACTAATTCTTGTATAATAATTATCGAGCGACAACGAATTCCTGGTTATTCTAAAGTTCTCATACAATGTAAGCAGACGAGTGAGCTTCGTTAGTAATGATTTGATGCTTGCGGGAAATACTTACCCTGCTCAGTAGCAACTTGAGGTAAATAAGTGGCAGTGCGCTTACTGCCTCGCTCGCTCATGAACTCGATGCGGATGCCGTGCTCGCCGAGCGTCCAGTCGAGGTAGTGCTCGGCCTCCTCGAAGTGCTGCAGGATGGACACGGACACCGTCAGCCGCGGCACCTCCTCGCGGGTGATGGGGCTGAACCGCGAGTCCTTCAGCGCGCTCGTTATCGCGTACTCGCGAAGACCTGTCCGAGTACGTAGGTTGTATCGTGGTTTTGTAATAAGTATTCCTGGCGAGTATGCTGATGATGACACATTTTCTTTTAGGAAACCATGTACCCCACGAAATGACGTCAAATGCATTTAACTTTACAATGACATCAGTGGCATATTTTTATGAAAAAAAAACCGCGTAAAGATATTGTAAATGAATTGATTTACAATGAATTCGACGGCAAGTTTTCATATTGATAATGGAACACTTTAGATAGTCAGGGTATTTGTATGGAATTGAATGTTTTAGCTACCCGCCGCTAGGGGTACTTATTAGATTATCCATACATTTTTTGACCAGCTGCTAAAGTCTGCCTAGCCGTTCCCACATTGTTCTCGCATGCCCATAACTAAGTACTGCTCAAAAATGTATCGGACTATTTAAAAAAAGAGCCACCATGGAGTTTCATGCCCGTTCTTCATAGGAACGGCATTCCGAACGGGTGATAAAGTTGTAGCTTAGCATTTTGTAACTATTTTGGCGATTCATATGAACTGTACTTATTCAATAAAGGCGGTCGGACGCCATATAGAGAGTGAAAAGAGATACAATAACACAGATCGCTGATCAGGTGCCTTATTAATTCGTACAGTTGTGGTCTGAAGAGGATATAATATAAAGTAGGTTAAAGGTATTCGTCTATTTTTAACGGACTTCACAAAGGTGGAGGTTGTATTTTACTAAATAAACTGTAATCCTAGTCTGTAGATAGGTATCCCTAAGATGAAATAACATAAGAATGATGATTTTAGTGCGTGTAAACGTTACGGGTTAGCGACAAAAGCTTCGTGCTACGGACTCAAGAGGCTACGTTTCACAATAGATCTCTTTAAAATTGGTACGCTTAACAATATTAATTACCACAAGGTATTTTTTTTAATTTACATTTGTTACCTACCTACCTACACAAAAGGGAATGATGAATCAATTGAATGTATTACGGCATAATTGAGCTTGTCTCCATGGGTTTAGTTGGGACTTTCTGGTACCAGAAAGTAAAGAGGTTTGAGTTTCACGCCATTGTGAGTCTGTCTGATGAACCGATTTCAACGCGTGTATTTTATTGATAGCTCCTATTCACGAGATGATTGTTATATAGGTACATTCGATCAGAATCTATTCAGCGGTTTTAAAATGAGCTGGCATCGCAGTTGGTTAAGGGATCTCAGTTGTGCAATGGATATTTCGCTCACTTTCGCTCTTCCGATTAACTTTATATCTCTCTCTTTATTTGACTTCAGTCGGGGCAACCGTCGGAAATTATTTTTTCGAAATTTTCCCAAGATTTGGTTACGTCTGGGCTCACCCCCAGTCCATTCTACGGTTCCTATAATAGGTAAAAGAGTTGCTTAGTTTATGAATACACAGTTGATGTGTTAGCCTGGCGATATTTTATTTTATATAAGCATATTCTTTATTTTGTATTTAATTGAATTAATGACACACACATAATATGTATGTGAAAACATAATAATAATAACATATTATGGTTGCATAGAGCAGACCTGATCAAGGGTTTTGATCTGAGGGTGTTTAAGCCCCACTCCTCAACAGCTAATCAGGCCGACCCGTCGCGTTTGGCCTCGTGACTTGCCTTAACAGCAATTTTCATAACATCTAGTATCCAGGGTCTGATGATCGACTTGGACGTATGGTCTTTCTCTCTCTTTCACTCTGCAGTGGTTATCGAAGACCCATCGTGTATGAGCTCATACCACTCGTCACGAAGCGCACTTTCTAAACATATTAATCAGCATCATAAGTACAATATATCATAAAACTGCGACTTTTGTGTCTGTACGTCTGTGCCTATACGCAAAGAAATATTTCACACACACAAAAAACTCTAGTGCATATAAGCAAGAGCTACTTTTTATTTGGGGAATTACATTTGGTGGAGACATTATACCGAGATTTTTTTATTATAAAGGTTAAATTAAAAAATTGGTAATAGAACCTTTTATAGTTTGAAATAATTACTGTAACCTACCAATACCTATTACCATTAAGGCGCTCTTCCATTGCTGTGTACTGATCCGCTGCACATTTTTTTTAAACGTGGGTCCTCTTACTGTGCACGAATAGAGTTGAATCACAGTATCGCGTCTAAGCACGTTCCTTTGAAGCCTGAACAAAATAGCGTCGCTTCCCTCCGTGCTCATGAAGCTAGGCCTCCGTGTGCCGCTTGTATTATATATAAACTCGAGCTAAGTGAGTGATATATCGCAGCAGAACACGCGTGTCTAAATGACGTCATCGACTACGTATTCGTGCGTAGCGTGTTCGTTGGTTGCACTAGACGTCGTCGCATACATTTTCATACAAAGCGAAGCTAAGTGAACGTGCGTAGCAAGACCGTGCGCAGCAATGGGACAGCACCTTTATATTTCAAGGTGATTTTTGTTTGTGTATTGGATGGAGCATCACATTTGAAACTACTAAATACGTAATTAATGGAGTTTGTCACTATTTGAGAGTGTAGTTGGACAAAACTTGGTACATATTATAAACGTACAGCAGGCTATTAGGCAGGAATTTATTTTCCTCGGCTATTAGATAATAAAAACACAAATGGTTAACAATTCTAGCAATCCAATTATTTGCATAGAGTGCGTGAATGATTCAGCATACAAGGTCAAGTCAGTTTCACACGTTTTGCTAGTTTACAACAACCAAATTCGATATTATAATAAAAAAAAAATGTTAGCATGTCTGGCCTTAATAAATATTAAGTAATACTTTATTTCGTAGGAACTAAACAAACCCTTAATTATATCATTAAATAGTGATAAAAAAATTGAGACACACCAATTCATTTCTTATTGGATCATATCAACTGAGGGCTGGTTCCAATCCAGTTGTAGAGTTAGGAAAAATAATGTCAATTTGAGTGCCCCTAATATGTCTATAATAATAATTCCAGCCCGTTTTTTTAAATGTCCCACTGTTGGGCACGGGCATCCCCTCAATGCGAGCGGGATTAGGCCATAGTCCACCACACTGGCCCAGTGCGGGTTGGTGGACTTCACACATCTTTCGAGGAGTTCTCTCAGACATGCAGGTTCCCTCACAATGTTTTTCTTCACTGTCTAATATGTATGTACAAAACATAAATTATGTGACTTTGCCTTGTATGTATTATCAAGAACACTTGCCTGTTAAAATATATGCTGTTAAAACAATGTTTTTATAATGTATGCATGTGAATGAAAAGATTTGTTATCAATTGTGGTTCTTAATTCTCTCAAACCATGTATGAAGTCCATTCTGCACAATCATGTTTATAAACATTATACCTGAGTGCAGATGCATCGCGTTGAATGTACCAATGCAGCCGCGGAGACGATGCTCCTTGCCGATCTTCCAGGTCACGAACAGAGGACTGCGGAAACATTCAATTCAGTGACATTTAAATTTGAAAACTTTGGAATTTAGTTTATCATGTTGCATAGATTAATACAATAACCATGATCCATTGAAACAATTATTACATTACACAGTATTAAAGAAAAAAATATTATTCAACTTTATAGGAGATATTATTGTATTTATGATGGATGGAGTATCATATAAAATATGTATGCTACTAAAAAAAAACTATAATGGTAGATCATGTCTATACATTATCAAATAATTATGAAGTCCTAGATCTATGCCATAGTTATATGTTAAAGTAAATAAGATCCACTTAACATGTTAGACAATCTGTAAGATTTTAAGTGCAAACATATTGCATTTACTATAACTGTAATGAATATCAACTTTATATTAAAGTCATAAAGAGTATAATTGCATAGACTTTTACATCTCTATCACCTAGATAGTGGTATAATGAACGCAAACAAAAAACAAAACTGTCTTTGTGTGGGTGTTATAAACTAAAAACCCAGTATGTCTAGCATAAAACAGTTTAGCATATAAATTCAGTGAAAGAGAAAACTCACCTTTATTTGTAACAGGGATAGGTAAAAATATGGTCTTATTCAAAAAGATGAAAGGCTTTATTCATAGCCTGACCTCATTTAGAACAAAAGATGAGGAGGAATATAACAAAGCAAGTCCTCAAGGGTTGGAATAATGGCTTTCTATAATCGTACTTGCGCAACTCTAAGTGTACTTACTAGGCCTCGTTAGTGAAGTTTGGTGTTTGCGGGGGGTCCATACTGTGCAACTGAGAATACAAAACATCGAAACAAAAGTAACACATATCAGGAATAGCCACAGTCTCTTTGTAACCATTCAAAGGTCGCTCTATACTATTACTGTACGAGTTGTTCAATTTTTGTTTTTTAGTACCACAGCATACTGACGACATTTTGATTGCTTTTAAAAGTTAACTACTTAATTCTACGAAACAAAGCGGTCACACAAAATCTTTGATATAAACGAAACTAAACACTCGTTTTCAACTTCCATAGGTTTTGAAACCACAGACTATAAGCACTTCTTTCATCCGAATCATTATTGACAGAATGCCACATGCCGTATGAAGCATCTCTATTGTAGCACTCCATGCCATATCGTTATTTTCTTTTTACACATAGCATTTGCGGATGGCAGTATTGTTCACAAAACATTTGGATCTATAAGGGTCGTAAACGGTTCTATTTTCTCCTCCATGGAATGAATCCTCAAAACTTAGTCGATTATTATCTTTTGTCGAATAAGTAATACTCTGTTAGACTATGGTCGCAGTCTAATATTGTAGACTATACTTACTGTAAAAAAAACATTAAAAACAGTTTATGGAGCGATGGCTGTCATTGTGGTTTATTTTACTGTGATAGAAAATAAGAAAAGAAGCTTCGAGTGCACATAAAATGAAGATATTTTCGTGAATCATGTACACGTTTTATAACTTCCCTGTAGTTATAAGTGAAATGATTATATATCTGTATTTAGAACCATTAGTGATGTTTAGTGAAAAAGCTTGTTAGAGTTTGACGATGGCGTCTGATGGTGAAATTTCGTGTGCGAATGATCCTAATTTCGCTGTTATTTACTCATTCTTGAAAACGTTCGGCAAGTTGTACGGTTTGGATGTGCCTACCATAGCTAAATTACAAGAGTGCATCGAGGACACCGAAGAAGGTGGGATAAGTTCGTATATTCGTCATTCCACATCATAAACAAACATCTTATAAGTTTTTTGTTGTTAGTGTCGGACCCGTTGAAGGAGTTACACTTGAGACTGCTGCGTCGTGCACTAAGATCGGTGCAAAGCAACAGATGGGAGAAGTGTTTGATAAAGTTTTGTCATCAACAAGGTCACCACCAAGAGGCTTGGGAGATCGAAAGGTTTTCCTACAAGAAAGCTAGCACACAGATCAAATTGAAAGTGCTAAAGGTAATTACCACCGCCTACTCGGTGTTTTTTCTTTCGATTTTATTTTGCAGCTAATCTCATTCAATGCTGGCAGGCAATACTTTCACAAATGACTCACACTTAGCAAATCTTTTAAGATGATTTTACTCTCACTAATGTAAAACTAACATTTTATAAGTCTAAGGAAAATATTTTTGTTTATTTTCTATTATGTATGGAAAGGAATAGCAATTTTGATACTATAAAATTGGTTTACAAAGTTAACTGGAATAGATAACTTACTGAGAATAGTATATATCATATCATATAGCAAATACTCCTTATTTATTTATATATTGTTGTATCGTTTCAGCTATTATTAGAATTTCAATTTACATGCTACCCCAAATTCAAAAATGTGGTCAATGCAATATCATGTAAGGAGCTCCGGCTAGACCCCATAGGCAGAGATAAGGGAGGCTGTGTGTACTGGCTACAAATTGATGATGATGCTAATCTGTGCTTGTACAAAGAAGACCAAGATGAGGAGACATGGCAACTAGTGGCTAGGTAAATAATAATTACCTTTATTTTCATATAAATTGTATATTAATTCTCATCTGTAGTGTAATTTTGCTAGACTGGAGGTAAATGATATTACTGAATTATTATTTTCAGAAATCGAGAAGAACTAGTAAAAGTAATATCACAGTTAAAAAGTGGTGAGGAGGTGTGTCCTTTAATTGCATCCAGTGGCAACGAAGACTCTAGTAGTGCTGAAGTACCACAACAGTCTGAGGTACATTTATAAAAACATTAAAAAATCTATTACATTTTTTCATCAACCGAATAAACATAATTTAAATTTCTTCCAGCCTAATAAATCAGAACCTGAAGTAGACAATGAAGAAGAATTCCTTAGTCCAGAATCTGAATCAGAGCATGAGGATGAAAGAAAAGATAACATAGCCCAAGAAGAAGAAGAAATCAAACCAGAAGATAACAAATCAGACCAACAAAAAGACACATCAGACATTAAAGAAGAAGAAAAAGTTGCTGATGGAACAGAAATACCCACTGAATCATTAGAAACTAACTTAGATCAAAAAAGTGTGGAAGAAAATAGCATATTCAAAGAAAATGTAATGGGTGATGAGAAATTAGAAAATTATGAAAACAAACATAGTCCAACAGCAAATGAGAAGACAGAACATTTTGAAGGCACTAAAGAAAATGAAGTAGTAACTGATAAAGAAATAGAAAATATAGCAATATATGAAAAAAAAGAGTTCAGTGAAGGGACTAAAGAAAACGAAGTATGTATGGTAATAGAAGATAAATCAGATCTCTGTGAAGGAACTAAAGAAAATGAAGAGCTAAGTGAAACAAATGAAGATAAAACGGAGCTCTTTGAAGCAACTAAAGAAAATGAAGAGTCAAGTGAAACAAATGCAGATAAAACTGAGCTCTGTGAAGGAACTAAAGACAATGAAGAACTATGTGAAACAAATGAAGATAAAACGGAGCTCAGTGAAGGTATTCAAGAAAATGAAGAGCTAAGTGAAACAAATGAGGATAAAACAGAGCTCAGTGAAGGGACTAAAGAAAACGAAGAAGTGACTAAAGCAATACAAGATAAAATAGAACTCAGTGAAGAGTGTAATGAAAA
This sequence comes from Pheosia tremula, assembly GCA_905333125.1. Lineage (NCBI taxonomy): Eukaryota > Metazoa > Arthropoda > Insecta > Lepidoptera > Notodontidae > Pheosia > Pheosia tremula. Next base: position 1,398,884 of record HG995404.1, on the reverse strand, counting down.
TGTTGAAGTAAGTGAAGCAATAGAGGAACCAGTCATGATAGTTACTGGTGAAGGTAGTGGAGCTGACTGTGACAGTTCTTATTTTATAGGCGAAGAAATCACAGAACCAGTTATGTATTTTTATGGAGAAGGGTATGGCTATGAAAATGATACCGGTAACCCTGAAGTAATAGATCAAGCTAAGAGCCCAGAAAAACATTCTGAGGAGGAAAACGGCAATGAGGAATGTGTAAATGGTGATCCACTTGAGCTATCAAATACTAGCAATAAAACTAAAATCAGCAAAAGTGTTAAATTAAGAAGTAGCATACAATCCGTAAATAAGAGATCTTTAAGAAAACAATCAAATGATACCACAGAAGTATTAAACATTGACTCAAAGAAGCATTGTGTAAGAGACGATAAATCAAATGGTTCTAATTCTATAAAAAATTTGGAAAATGATCTAAAAAGGCAGTCAAGTTATAATGATAAAAGTACAACGGACAGTAAAAGTCTTAAAAAGAACAATGTTAAAAAAGGCAGAGGTAAAGTTAAAAAGAAATGTAGCATATCAAGGAATTTAAAGGTGAACAGTACAGAAGAAACAAACTCGGAGACTGATAACTGTCATGACAGTAAAACAAGTATAATTGAGAAGAGAAAAAGCAGTGTCTCGTCTGTATATGAGGATGTAGTTAACACAGAGAACGAGAAAGAAAAAAGTCCTGAAAAAGAATTAAAGACAGAAGATTCCCTGCCTTTGAAGAAATTGCGGTTGGAGACAACACCAGAGAAGGACACTAGTACACATTCCAAGGAACCACCAGAAACGGTAGATAATGGTGACACCAATGATGTTGATAACACTCCTATAGCACAGCGAAAGAAAATAAAAGCAATTAAAGGGAAGTTCAAAAGAAAAAAACTAATAAAACCACAAGATGATGCAGATAAAATCAATGTTGAATCAGTTGGTGACAATGGTAAGAAAGAGTGTAAGTCCTTAAAAAGGTCCTTACTAGACGCGACGATGAGCGATAAAAATAAATCTGAATCTCAAACCGAGAGCGAAGACGACGAGCCCGTCGCTAGCGGGAAACGTCTCAAAATTAAGCCTAAGAAAATTGTCAAGTCCACAAGGTAATATTCATTTAGAAGTATATATAAAAAAATACTTATAATTGTCTACACTAAATATATAAGTTGATATTTCGTATCACTTCTACAGCTTATTTTATTTCAACAGGAAAAAGTTGGAAGCTAAACTTCTGGATAAGCATTCTAGCGACGAATCTGAAGAAGAAACACTGCATAGTTTAGGTACATTCATTATTTTATCCTCTCATAGTATCAACCGAGTGATCTATCATTGTATGGTGTATATTTTGCTCAGCAGGCAAGAAGTCTGCTAAAAAGCCACTGAAAAAGAAAATAAAACCCAAGAGCAAGCCCGGCGGCACTCCCGCGGCCGAGGACTCGGACCTGACGCCGGTGCGGCAGTCGCGGCGCATCGCGCAGATGAAGATCAGGGAGGAGGCCGACCGCAGGCACCTGGAGGAGGTCGCCTTGAGGGAGCTGAAAAAAATACATAAGAAAAGGGTATGTACCAGTACTGTACTTAATACTTAACAGACTTAATACTGGGCTACAGCTATTATCTCGTCTCGTATGTGTACATAAACATTTGCTTTGCTATAATATTATCATACATATCTGATTATGATAGTAGAAAAAAAATACGAAACTATGGTCACAGATAGGATTATACATTTAACTGACATTGTCACATATCTGTAGTGTAATTGATAGAACTAGGCGATACATGGCGGAAATCCTTTATTTGTTTAACAATATAAATGGGGGAGGAGGTTGTTTGGTTTATAATTGGAAAAGATGACAAGCCGAGAGCCCAGTGGTGGTTTCCTCTTCCCCCATCTGCTTAATATCTGTAGAAATGATCGGGTTCCTCTTCCCCCATTTGTTGAATATCTGTAGGTGTGATGATGTGTGATCCCCGCAGAACCACGAGGAGGAGGAGGAGTGGCAGGCGAGCGCGGGCGGCAGCAGCTCGTCGTGGTCGCGCGCGCGCGCCTGGCGCGGCTCCGACTCCAGCGGGCCCGAGCCCGACTCCGACTCCGACTCCGACGAGCCGCTGTTCGCGCGCGACCACGACGACCACGACCACGAGCGTACGTACCGCCGCCCCACCCCGCCCACCCCTCCCACCCCACACTCTACACATCGCACTGACTGACACACTACAGCTGTTCGCGTATCACACCCATGATGGACAAACGCCGTATTTGGTACCAATTTCTGTCATGAATCAAGATCAAAATAATATGTTATACTTTTCCTATTTTTTTTTACATCCAATTGGCAAAAGAAATTAATGTATCAGAATCAGAATATTTTTTATTCACGTAGACCATTAAGTACAGTACTTACGTTTCGTCAAAAGTTACAAAATACTATGCTACTACTTTACCCGTTCGGAATGCCGTTCCTATGGAGAAGAACGGGCAAGAAAGACCATGGGTGCTCCTTTTTAAAAAGATAGCTAGATATACGATAGATAGATAGAAAATAAGAATGATAAAAAGGTTGGTTTCGCGCAGTTATAATAGTTGATCGATCAGCCCCGTTCTTTTGTTACGTATTAAAGTTGATTTTAATTTATTTTTACGTCCACAACTTTCGTTCGCGTCAAAATAGCAAAACTTGCACCTCAGGCATATTTCCGGATAATTACAAATTCGGTGCCTCTATTAATATTGTCCAATATTCTACTACGAAAAAGATTAAATGTAGAGACACGACGCTTATACTGTATATAATATTATAAAGTATACATTTTTGTTGACAGCGGATTACGGCAAATCCGACCACGAGTTCTCACCAGAATCTGACCTGGAGACCGGGGAGCCGGTCGAACCACTGAAACGAGCGCGCACTTTACGAGAAGGTATGTTAAACCCATAAATGAAAAATAATCTTCCAAATCGGTTTATAAATGACGGAGTTCTGAGGTAACAAACATAAAAATATTGTCGAATTGAGAACCTCCTCCTCTGTTTAGTCTCTACATATAAATAAAATTGGAGTGTCTGTTTGTAATATTAAAATAACCGCTTTTTACTAAGTGCATTTGGATGTATACACGGTACCTATACCAAAACAATTTTTTTTACAATTTTTGTCTGTCTGTCTGTCTGTTTGTTCCGGGTAATCTCTGAAATGGCTGGACCGATTTTGACGGGACTTTCACTGGCAGATAGCTGATGTAACAAGGAGTAACTTAGGCTACTTTTATTTTGGAAAAAACATAGGATCTCACGAAAAAAAAAAACAATGTTGCAGCGTTGCGCCTGATTAAGTTTGATAGCAACAACCTGAAATGCGCCCCGCGGGCTCAGAACGTGCGAGCAGGCTGTTGCCAACGGTTGCGTCTTTGTTAAATACCACGCGAACGAAGTCGCGGGTAACAGCTAGTCGGTAATAAATCAAATGCTCCAAAATATAGCGTCAGAGTAAGCGATCGTCAGGCGTATCTGGACGGCAACAAAACTTGGATTCTGATTATCAGATTGATTCTTGACATTTTGTGTTTTACATAACTTGTGTTGTGTTTTTTGAATTATAATGTGTGCTGTTGGTAAGCAAATAATTGAAACAAAGTGACCAAAAATTACTACAGCTTCTCCCAAGAAGTCCTGAATAATATTTTAGTAAAGTGTCCTTAATTTCATTAATAATTGACGAATAGCCAGTGTTTCTTTGGCAGCGCTTGAGACATTCACTACTTAGTATTGCATTTCACGAAACGCGCATGAGAATTTGCCCCTAAGGGGTTCTGGTAAAGCACTGTAGTGATGCCATGAATCGGGTTCTCTGGCGAATTGGTTTGGTGTTGTTGTGTAGAAAAAGATGACGGGTTCTGCAAGCGCTGCGGCAGCGGCGAGCAGCCGGAGTGGATCCTGCTGTGCGAGCGCTGCGACGCCGGCTACCACGCCAGCTGCCTCAAGCCGCTGCTGTTCCTGGTGCCCGAGGGGGACTGGTTCTGCCCGCCCTGCAACCATGTCAGTCACTAATATTGCTCATTATGCCCTTAAGACGCTCGGAAGGCGGCTAGTTTTATGCTAATTTCTAGCTACAATTGTATAGCCGTCATGTTACTGTCTATGCGCCACTTTCGGCAATTAATGCGAAGGCAAGAGAATATCGCTGGCAATATTTCTGGGCTATAATTCTATGCACAATGGAGTTTGTATAGCTTTAGTATTCTTTGTTGTTGTATTAAGTTCAATGTATTTATTTAAATAACGATTAATTTTACATTATGGGTGATACGTTTTGTTACATTCATGTGTAATTATTACTAATATTGTTCTTTTCTTATGTAATAACTGTAAATATGTAAATAAAAAACAGACATAGAAAGTTTCGATCAGTAAAAAACTAAAATATATGTTGGATAGTGTCAAGTGACGTCACCGCCATATTTGTGATCAAAGTTATTGTATTGTTATTTTCAGGAAAAGTTAATAGAATCGTTAGAAGCGGAATTGGTGAAGTACGACGAGTTGGTGGTGAGGGTGGAGGCGGAGCGCGTGCGGAGGAAGGTGGAGGAGTGCGACAGCCGCAGCCGCGCCGCCGCGGACGCCGCGCACGCAGCGGACGCCGCGCGGCTCGCCCGCGCCGGACGCGCCGCGTCGGGGAACTCCGCCGGTGAGATCGGTCACACTACACACAGTCTATAGGGCTCAGTTAGAGGGTTAATGAAAACTAAGCTTTATATTGTGGCCATCCTAAAAGATTATAGCTTTTTATTTAACTATTAGTCCCCATTTTTCTGCAAAAATACTGATTATTTTCTTTAAAATCTTAATCTTATCGTAATTTACTATTTTGTTTCCCTATTCGATTTCAGAAACTTACCTCCGAATTTGAAGACATTTTATATCTTTATTAAACGTCACATAGTGCTAGCACAAGTGTTTTGCTTTGCGCAGTACTATATGACATTTGATAAAGTTGTAAATCGTGTATAAATTTGAGGGTTAGTCTTTAGGAAAGGCCTAACTTAACACCCAATCTGTTCGCCCAATTTGTAGGATCACTACCAAATGACATGTCAATGACTATCCAATTTCTAAGGACAACAAATTGGCCGTACAGATTGGGAGCCAAGTTAGGCTGTACTTAGGGGCTTTGAGCGTTTCACGAATCGTAAAAGGTAAACAAAGAAATTGAATTATACACCCCAAAGATATTTGTTGTAACTTAGTGAAATTAAAATAAGTTATTGGTTTATATAGGCCTACTATGGGGCTTTTTAAAAATAGTTATTTACAGATGTTATCTTAACATTACATTCAAATCAGATTGCGACTTCAACTGAGAAGGTATTTTATGGGACTAAGCCCGCCACACACCCACCACTGCTACTCCTGTAAGCCAGGATCTACAGCGGTGTCCAATGAAGACACCGAGGTTTGACCCTCGGCGAGTCCCGGGATAAAGTTAATTGTCTTGGAACCCGCACGAAATTAATCGAAAAATAAAAATAGGAGGGGTTGGAAGACAATTACTACCGAACTGAGAACTGAGAAGGTCTGTCAAGAAACTCAGCAGAGGTCAAGGGTGGGGTCGAGTCACCTTCGTCCGTAGGAGAATTAAATACCCTCGAGATACCCTACACGTGACCCTGGGTGGTGCCAACCAGGTGACAACTCTACTGGTGGTAGGCTTCGGCCGTGGTTAGTCACCCACTGAACAAAGCCATGTCGCCAAGCGGCCTAGCCGTGTTCCGGCATGATGTTCGGTGTTGCCATTCATGGATGGCGGGTCAGATCAGCTACCCGATCTACTGCCGCCTTCCTACCTAGGCAAGTATGCTCCATCGTAGATCTCATCATCACTTACCATCAGCAGTGTGATTTTGAAACCTCGGAACTCGGAATCGGATTCGGAACGGTAGTTTGCGTTTACGAAGTTATTTTAATAATGGTAGGAAATAGTAGAAAAAATATTGAACGCAAAATCTAAACTATTACAGTTTCTTGTGATAAAAAGCTTCATACTTTTAACCACATAAATCAAACATTAAGTTGAACACTTGTTATTTTTGATATTCACGTTTCTAAGCCTACGTGTTAGTTTATTATTTTTTGTACCGATCTTTGTAAACTGACAAATCCAATGAAAAAAAAGTTTGTTTTATCTATGTCTGAGGTTTGTTTATTGTTGTGATGAGAAAATTACAAAATAACTAAAATGAACGTTGATTACCTATATAATTTGTAACATCATGTCACATAGATGCTCCCTGTTCGTGTAAAAATAAAAAACTAGGTTGCAAGGATACAGCGCCATCTATTAAAAATGTTTGGCAACCGAACCTGCGTATTCACCCCTGTCCGTCCCTATAAAGTTTGAGTATGTGCTTTTGTCTTATTAATGATGCGAATGAAATAATTTTTAAATGTATAATGAACAAATTGTATTAAATTAAATAAATAAGTAGGTTGGTACCTAAATACATTTAGCTCCACTGGGATTGCGTTGTATTTATTGTTTCATCCAAAAATACGGCTTTAATTCTGCTATTAAAGCCAGTACAATATCCAATAATTCGTATAATATCAAATTGCGTAAAAAAAAAGAGTAAATGCCATCGGAAAGACTTCCTACACATAAATCTCATCGGAAAGTTATCGTCGGATCGGAATGATTTTCCGTCGAGAAACGTCAACAATCTTCGAATTCGGAAATCAAAATAGCAGTATTTGTTTACAAAGTTCGGTACAGCAAAAATAATAATAAAAACATATAGGCCTAGAAACGTGAATATCAAAAATAACAAGTGTCTGACTTAATGTTTCATGTGTATGGTTATAAGTTTGAAGCTTTTTATCATAAAAAGCCCGTATTAGTTAAAATTTCGCGATCAATATTTTTTCTACTATTTCCTACCATTATTAAAATAACTTCGTAAACGCAAACTACCGTTCCGAATCCGATTCCGAGTTCCGAGGTTTCAAAATCACACTGCAGGTGAGATCGAGATCGAATACTTGCCTATAGTGTAATAAAAAAAAAATAGTGTTTTTTTTAAATTTGATAGCTGATTGTTATGGTTACTGGGTCGGCAGAGGAGAGCGGGTCGGGCGGGTCGGGCGGGTCGGGCGGGTCGAGCGAGTGGTCGTCGTCGTCGGACGAGGCGGCGGTGTACCGGCTGCGCGCGCGCAAGCAGCTGCCCGTCAGCTACCGCGCGCGGGAGTACGACCGCCTCATCAGCTCCGCCATCAAGGTGACCACGCCGCACCCTTACTTGTGTCGCCATACATTATTCAATCTTGGCCTGTAATTACTACTGGACTGGCGATACACATCGTAATTTTGTGTCTAATTAATTTTCGTGTATTTGGCGCTGATCGTAGTGATAGTAGTTAATGCGTGTCCAATGACAAAAAAAAAACAATAAAATTTATTATTTTATAGCAAAATAATACCTACGTGTTTTATAAAGTGTTATAAAAATAATTGCTGCAAGTTTTGTCTCACTGAAATACACAGATAAATAAACATTATGTTCCAAACAACACGGTGGCCATTTGTATTAAATGTTAAATTTATTTGCGGAGACGCTCGTGAAGGTTATTAAAATCGGCAAAAAAAACCCATAATTTTGTACTGTAAATGGTGTCTATGTATAGCACCCATTTCCCAACCCAACCCAAGTCACGCTTTTCTTTGTGAAACACATTCGGAAATCGATTATTACCTAGACCAAACTGGGTCACGAAGCCAGGTCTGACTAAACCCTGGCTGATACATTGTCCAGGAGGAGTACGTGGAGCCGACGACGAGCGCGGGCAACCAGGGCCGCGGCAAGGACATCTCCACCATCATCGAGGCCGCCGAGGAGGAGAAGATGAAGGCCGAGCGGGAGGCCGTGGAACAGGTACATATGCTATACAGAGTTATACAGCAACAGTATACTAACCTTTAAACCTGGGCTTCTTTAAACAATATGTAATTATTCTGTGAATTCAGAATTTCGATGTTGTGAATATGTTGGGAACTTAGTTTTTAAAATCGACATATCGTAATTCTGACCTTACATAACGATTACAAATGCTGTATAAAGAAGCGCCCGTTCCAAGGTTAGTATACCCTTTCAGCATCATTCTGTATAATTTTAAACAAATATTTGGTAAAAGTGAGTAATGAGGAGAATGGGGCGTGCTATTTCTTTGTCGCATACGTCCTGATTTAGGTTGGTGACATGACAATACAATATATCCATAAGCTTCATAATCGAAAACAATAAACCTATATTTTTGTTATTTGTTACAAGTCGAGAGTGAACAGGTACCTTCTAGGCAAGTATGCTCCATTGTAGATCTTATCATCACTTACCATCAGGTGAGATCGAGATCAAATACTTGCCTATAACGAAATAAAAAAAAATAAAAAAAATGTAGTTAAATTGTTTAACACATAAATAATATATTTTAATGCCATTAAAAGTACGCAGGAAACACGTTATTATTCCCTCCCTTGGGCATTTGCCAAACCAACGCGCACCAATAACATTTCTAAACTTAAAATGCTATGCTTAAAGTTATCTAAAGGTTATATTTTGCACTCCCACCAGGGTAAGCCAGTAGAGAAGAAAATGAAAAGGAAACAACGACGAAAGCCGAGGAAATTGAACTCGTTGGATGTGCCCTCCGAGGATGACGATGAAACTGACGAGGACTTCAAGGATACCGGGTGAGTACTTACAGGACTCTCAGGCAATCGGAGTATGATTAATATTTTTTCGCCAAAATACATTAAATACAACAACGTAATATATAAAAAAAGATACAGCAAATAATAATTTATAGTAAAATATTTTTTGTATGTTTGCTGTCGTATTTATTCTAATCGATTTATAGATCAAGACATTTTTTTTTTGTAATAAATAAAATAAACGTAGTAGTTCTTCCTTTAAACTGGCATCACCCACAAGTAACAAATAATTCATAACGATACAAATTGAGAGATTCTATGCACGACTAATACGTAGACTAGACCTGAAAAACCCCCCAGCCCTAATTTGTCAGTAAAGTACACTTTACTTAAGTGTACTTTACTGACAAATTACAGACGAACGAGAGAACCAAAATTAGACGTTATAATTCAAAGAAACACATTTTACACAAAATACAACGAAATTGATAACTTTTCTATTCGACTACTCCTAAAAAGTGGACTCAACGATTACAGGTGACGTATACGCACCTACCTCCCGCGCCTATCACCGGTTAGGTGACATGTTTTAATTATTGATAGTAAATGGCACGCCCATAGCGATCATCTTTTAGACTCGTCATGACGTAATTTTTTTTTGGTATCTTCTAAAAAGTTGTGTAATCGGTTCTACTGTCTATTTTGGACAAACAAGATACATAAATAATACAGAACGGATACAACAAAACAAACTATGCCTGCATCCAAGCGTGGCTTGTAAAGATAGCAAGCGCATCCAAGCAAATAAAAAACATTTCCTCAAGAATATTTAAAAATGGAAGTAGGTATACAAGCAGTAATGCCTTCTTCTTTTCAATCCCTCTTGTTGTCATGGCAACGCGTGCTGTTGACAGTGACAGCTATAAGATATTGCATGTTTTCCGTTGTAATATGATTTCAAAATGTAATTGAAGAATGTAATATAGTAAAGTAATCAAGTAAATATAAATAGTTGACTACTTAGTGTGTTTCTCTTTCGATATTTCATCTAAAAAAAATGAGTCATTGACACATAATTTCGAATTACTCGAAATTATGTGTCAATGACTCATTTTGGTGGTTTACAAACTAAACTGATCCCCTGTATAAAAATCTATATCCAATTAGATGATATTACAAACCACATTTTAAATTTGTAATGCTATAATTTATATAATATGTTATTTTTTTTATAAATTTGGGGGTAAATGTTTTGTCGATCTCCTCATTGGTCGTAATGACCAGCCAGACAGCAATATTATATTTTTGTCAAACGTAGTTCAGTGATTTATAGACAAAAGAATCAACATCATTTTTTAACATAATAAATTGGTTTCTAAAAGATCGTGTTGCTTTAAAACAAGGCGGATCTCATTTCTGAATCATTGTTGTATTATGTGTTTGACAAAAAATATTCTACCTATGTCTACATTATTTCATGATCGAACTTTACTTTCAGAATGTTATCGTCATCAGAAGAAATATCATCATCCGCGGAAAAGGACAGCTCTAACGATTCAAGGTCTTCAGACTCGTTACCAATCAGACGGACATGCAGATCTGACAAAAAAGGTATGTTTGGGTCTGGGAGCGAGACAGTGCGGTAGCCAAGTCGAGCCACGTTTTACTTCATAACCTACTAATTTCTGCCCTCGGCACCACCATGAAACATAGACTTTAGCACTCAGGGATGTAGCTTTTCGATCAGTGATAGAATTTTGAGAATAGTATCCAGAGATTACCCCCTATATAGAAACTATAGCTTTTTATAAAGATAATACTACTAAGATAATGATAATAAAAAATCATTAGGCGCTTCTTTGTCACCCTATTCAGACTAAGCTCAGAAACAAACTAACTCAAATCTAAATAAGCATAAACTAACTATTTTTCGATTCGCAGGATGTATTTTAATTCCTCTCGGTTAACGAAGTAGTTTTTTTCTCAACAGAACGTCCGAAAATGACCGAGTCGTCACCAGAAGTGAAGAAAAAGAAAGGTGTCCTCGGAGACAGTTCGAGCGAGTCCACTGGAGCGAAGCAGTGGTCAACTCCAACCCAGTAAGTTTAGAAATATCCGTTTACAACCACGACCTTTGAAAGTTGGGGTGCTAAACAGAATGGAATGTTTTCAGAACTTCGAAAGCCAAGTCGCGGTCCAAGTCGCACTCCCGGCGGTCCAAGTCGCACTCCCGGCGGTCCAAGTCGCACTCCCGGCGCGACAAGTCGTCCCGCGCGCGCGTGCTGTACGGCGGGCTCAGCGACCACGAGCGCGGCCAGCCCGCGCCCAAGCACAGGACGCGCCAGAAGAAGATCAACTACACGGAGATGCCCAACACCGAGTCGGAGGATGTCAGTACTACTACACTTCACTTGACCATCTGAGTAGCTGAGTTCCTAGTCACCCTGCTTTCTTCGCTAAAGGTTCCAATCCTGATAGGGACTTTGTGTGATGAGCACGAATGTTTGTACCCTAATTCTGGATGTTTAGTATCTGTATATCTAGGTCTACTCACAGTCCATTTTACGGTACCCATTTATACAAACGTTGCTTAGTGTGTGACCATAAAGTTGGTGTGTTCGTCTGGCGATATTGTTATTATGTTACTTTGAATGTTTTTAATGATGCAAGAACAAGAGACTGACGTGATCATTAACATATGAGTTTTGTTTCCCGCGGATGCTGATCACGAATTTCATATCCACTTTTCATATTCAGATGGCGAAACTTAACATCTTAATGTGTCTTACACAAATAAAAAAAATCGGATTCTGATATTTTATTAGTCAATGTTACAAATTGAATAAAAACCTATATGTACAGGAAATACACAAATCGAGCGGCAAACACATGCCGGACAGCTCGGACGAGTACAAACTGGACGATACGGACGCGACGTCCGACTCGGATTCGGACCGCACCAAGCGCAGGAAGGCAGAGGAAGCGGAGCAGTCCAACGAGGAGAAGAAGAGGGCCATCGATGACCTCATCAAGAAGACTGCCGTGGTGCCGCTCGAGAAGCTGCCGGAAGACGTGACGAAAGCCAAGACTGAGGAGTTGCACGCGCATCTCAGTAAGTCTTCTCTATACAAGTATTCCCACGCAACTTTGCCTCGTATCACAACCAGCCTGCGATTTCCACCTTAGTGGCCACAGCTATTGAAATACATAAAATAAAAATCTAATTGAAGTCTATAGGGATACCATTAAATATAACAGACTTTTCCAACTGGAAACTAGTGGTGTAGCTTACCGTAAGGCTAGGCGAGGCTGCGCCCCAGGGCTTCAAGGCTTAGGGGTCCCTTAGCTTCCATGAACGCCGTTCGAAAAAGATATATTGATATCATAGTTTAACAGTGTTTTTTTGATTTTTGGCCCCTGACCAACAACCTCCAAATGGCTCGAACTAAAATCACAAACATTTCTCCTATCTCCAGAATATAAAAATAACACGATGTATTTAGTTCACTTTAAATAGCGCCACAATTTCATTTTCCCCCCGGGGCTCTTGGTTACATAGCTACGCAACTGTTGCAAACTCTATTCTATCCTATTTGAATGGATGTAAAAAAGTATATAATTATTTTGAATTTTAAGCTTGAGGCCAATTGGTGCCATGTAGATTATCTTTTTTTATTTAATTTGAATTAATATATCTTCGTTTCAACATTTTTTTATTTTTTTTATTACATTATAGGCAAGTATTTGATCTCGATCTCACCTGATGGTAAGTGACGATGAGATCTACGATGGAGCATACTTGCCTAGGTAGGAAGGCGGCAGTAGATCGAGACGCTACATTCACTAGGCACATTCAGTGCAGCTGATCTGACCCGCCATCCATGAATGGCAACACCGAACATCATGCCGGAACACGGCTAGGCTGCTTGGCGACATGCCTTTATTCAGTGGGTGGTGACTAACCACGCCCGAAGCCTACCACCAGTAGAATTCTCACCTAGTTGGCACCACCCAGGGTCATGTGTAGAGTATCTCGATGGTACTTAATTCTCCTACGGACGAAGGTGACTCGACCCCATAAAAACCCTATAAACTTTCTCTTTTGTACAAACCTCGATGGGCATTAATTATTATTTTTACGCACAGATGCGCAAGCGTCGCTGAACGCTCGTCCGGTTCGAGGCAAAGGCAGCAGGGGCGGGCGCGGCAGCAGGTAACGCGACTTCACAATTTGTTTACTCCTTTGATGTTAACTACAATGTAGTACATGACTAACGTTGTATGTGCAGGGGTCCGCGGGGGAGGGGCGGCGGGCGCGGTGGGGGAGCGGGCGGAGGAGGCGGTGGGTTAGGGGGAGGAGGGGGAGGGGCGGCGGCGGGTGGGGACGACGCACTCGCCAAGCTCATCGGCGTCAAGATCAAAGGTAATTTTGTTATCATAGACATTTTGTTACCCACATGCTCCCATTTTATGGTGTTCAAAAATCATTTGGCGACCTTGCCTTCTAACTGAAACTGATGAATAAAATACATTCTACGTGTAATTTTAACAAGAAATATGTTTGAATTTGCACAGATCTCGGAACGGACGGCACACCCGTCAAACCTAACCAGGTATGTTTCGACCTTTTTGGTAACCTCTCCAACGAACGCAGCTCAATATTAGTTTTTTTTATTTTTTCCCGTACGCTAATGTCCTGACTGCTAACGCGTCTATATGGAGTCCTCTTCAATTCACTCTTATGCCAATTATGTTTCATTGAATTCAATTGCAATTTACAACTCCAGTCCCATTTTAACCCATCAGCATTTCCCTCAGGCTGAACGTGAAAAGAAGCGCATTGAACGCGAAGCGAAACAGGCCGAGAAGGAAGCGAAAAAACAGGAGCGCTTGCATAAAAAAGAGGAAAAAGAAAAAATGAAGGAACAGAAGGCGAAAGAACGAGAAGAGAAGAAGCTCGCACGTCTCGCGTTGCAGGAGAGCAAACGGATGAAGAAGGAGAAAGTCGAGTTCCCGCCGTGTGGGCCGTACGGGCCCATCCGCGGCCCGTCGCCCGCCGGCGGTTTCGTGCGGCCCGACTTCCAGGACCAGCGGTTCCCTGCCACGCCCAGGCTGCAGGTACTTCTCTATGACCAATTACATCAATAAATCTTGTTTTTTTTGTAAGTTAAAACAGGGAAATCTGATTTGGTATAAATTAGTATCTCATTTTTATCACCTCTTATTTGTGTCTTGTATGATGGTGAGCTATAGTGACAGATTAAAATAAATGAATACTAACTTATTCAATCTATAACTGTTGCATAATATCTAATATTAGGTTTGTGTGTGTAGTAGCATAGTATTTTATAACTTTTGATGATTTATAATTACTGTAGTTAATGGTCTACCTACGTGAATAAAAGAATATTCTGATTCTATCTAGGTACGGGCCGAGCTACGCGGTGTACTATCGGCGGAAGAGAGACAGCACAGCCAACACAGACCCGACCAGCTCCGAGAAGGTACCCAGTTATTTCACACGATTCAAGTAAATTTCACTTAACGAATAAAAAAAAATATCGGTCTTCATCAGATGTCAAGTATAATCAGGATTCAAATTTAAACTTAAAATTTTTTATGCTATTGCATTATTTGTATAAATTGTCAGGTACGCTGTCGGTGGCGGGCTCGCCGCAGCCGTTCAAGCCAATCAGCGAGGAGCCCAGCATCATCACTCGCATGCCGCACATGATGAATCAGCAGTATAGGTAAATAGGAATGTTTAGATTTTATTGAATTTTGGATTAATTTATGATTTGGTTGGTTCTAATCGTGTATTCATCGGCTAGGGGTCCGATGATGTACGGCGGCGCGGCGGCGTACGGGCCGCGCGCGCAGAGCATGATGTACGGGCTGCATGCGCGCGCGCAGTTCCCGCCGCAGTACTACGTGCGGCCCGGCCCCGCCTACCCGCCCGCCGCCTACCCGCCCGCCGCCTCGCCGCACCGCCCCGCGCCCGCCCCGCCGCCCGGACACGGGCCCCCGCCTGGACATGGACCACCAACGGGACACGGCCCCGCGCCTGGTCATGATCGGCTGCCTGGACATGGGCCTCCACCCGGACATGGACCACAACCTGGACATGGTCCCCCACCTAGAAACGATCGGATGCCTGGACATGGACCCCCAGCCGGACACGGTCTACCGCCTGGAAACGATCGGATGCCCGGACATGGACCCCCGCCCGGACACGGTCCACCGCCTGGAAGCGATCGGATGCCCGGACATGGACCCCCACCCGGACACGGTCCACCGCCTAGAAGCGATCGGATGCCCGGACATGGACCCCCACCCGGACACGGTCCACCGCCTGGAAGCGATCGGATGCCCGGACACGGTCCACCGCCTGGAAACGATCGGATGCCCGGACATGGTCCCCCACCCGGACACGGTCCACCGCCTGGAAACGATCGGATGCCCGGACATGTTCCCCCACCCGGACACGGTCCCCCACCCGGACACGGTCCACCGCCTGGAAGCGATCGGATGCCCGGACATGGACCCCCACCCGGACACGGTCCCCCGCCTGGAAGCGATCGGATGCCCGGACATGGCCCACCGCCTGGAAGCGTTCGGATGCCCGGACATGGACCTCAACCCGGACATGGACCCCCACCCGGACATGGACCGCCACCCGGACATGGACCTGCGCCCAGACATGGACCCCCACCTGGTCACGGTCCCCCAACTGGACACGAACGGCTTCCCGGAAATGGGCCTCCACCAGGACACGGACCCCCGCCTGGAAACGATCGGCTGCCTGGACAAGGACTCCTGCCCGGACACGGCCCGCCACCTGGACATGAAATACCGTCCAGTCACGGACCTCCGCCTGGTCACGGACCTCCGCCTGGTCGCGGACCTCCGTCTGTTCACGGACTCCTGCTAGGGCATGGGCTTCCGCCCGGTCATGGTACACCGACAAGTCATGGCGCGTCGCCTGGACATGCATCTCTGCCCGGACACGGCCTTCCACCTAACCATGGCGCGCCGCACGGACAGGGACATCCACTCAATCACGGTCCGCCTAGACACGGGTTGCTCCCTACACACGGGCCCCCGCTCGGCCTGCACCGGCCGCACGCGCCGGGCTCGCACAGCTCGATACCTCCGGCGTCGAGTCCGCACGGCCCGATGGGTCCTTTCGGGCCGCGAGGACTGCCGCCCGGAGCGTCCCCGCCGGGCGGGTCGCCGGGCCCGTCCGTCCGATTGTCCGTGACGTCACCGGCTGCGGAGGACGAGCCCCCCGTGCGGATAAAAGCGGAGGTGAAGACCGAGCCCGAGTACCGGTCGCCGGCCGCCAGCCCGCCGCGCGAGCCCTCGCCCGCGCCGCGCGACGAGCCGCCGCGCCACCCCAAGATCAAGCACACGGACAACAAGGACCGGCGGCCGCGCTTCCCGCTGGGCCCCTACGCGCCGCAGTACGGCCCGTACGGCCCCTACGCGCCGCCCGCGCCGGCGCCCCTCCACCCGTACGCGGCGGACGGCCGCGCGCCGAGCCCGCCGCCGCACCTGCGCGCGCCGGCCCGGCCCGCGTTCGGCCCGGCGGCGGGCCCGGCCGGGCCGGGCGGGCCGGGCGGGCCGGCGGAGGCGGGCGCGGGCCGCGCGCGCGAGGAGGGAGTGTTCGGCGGGCTGGTGAGCTACTTCTCGAGCCAGCGCGAGGCGGACATCGACGCGTAGCCGCCGCACCCTGTACATAGCCGCCGCCGCCGCCCGCGCACCCCGCCCTGTACTATATTATGTGTCAGCGTAGAGGTCTCGGTCTAGAGTTAGGGAGTAAATATATGAGAAATATTATTAAGAGTCTTTTTGGTCTCGAATAGGCGAATGTATTATTATTTTGGTTATGTTTAAGTGAGATTTATTTATATACGACCGAACGGTACTTACAAGTATACTCTGGATACGAATTTTATTAAAGAGATCGATGACATTTTTTTATTTTCAAAAAAATTAAATGTTTTCTCCTACACTTGTGTGTTTTAGTCGTCAATGAAAGCTCGTGTTATATTTCGGATAATTTATTATTTACGTGGTCTTCCAGCGACTTTTTTACTTCCCGCGGCCTGTTTGTTTTTGCCTCCGAACGATAATGGTTGCTCTGAAAAAGAATATCGGGTGAATAATGCTTTTTTGTTATGCTCGCGTCGTGTAACCAAGCAACTGTTAGCTTTCCGAACAACCGCGCAGATAATGTTGCATAAAAATTATTTCATTCTATGTGTGTGTAGAAGATAAATGATATCGAAAATAAAAAATAAATTTGATTGAACTAACAACAATAAAAAAATTTAAAACAAAAACAATTAGCACCGAGTTGGTTTGATGCGGGCAAGCATCGAACGTGTGACAGAGACAACGCTATTCCACGCGCATTACTGCAGTGTTGATCGCAATATTGACTGCGGACAATTGCAACGAGGGTGGCGAAATCAAGAAACAAAATACTTGTAGCTCACCAGGGGGCGCTATCTTCAGTGAAATGTCGTATGTTTTGCTCTTCGGCCTTTTGGCGGCCGGCTCCAGCTTCTCGGGTGTCTCCGTCGGCGTTATCGTTTCCTGCGTAGCCGCCCACCCATCCTGTTAAGAGCAATTACCATTTAATAATAGCTTCTGGGCCCCAAGTCTGCTAACACAATCGATTCATAATCGAACAGCAACCGCATAGTAACTGTAACTTTTGACAGATAATCCATACGATATCTGTCAAAAGCGACAGTTACCGCGGTACTCGATGATACAGCCTATAGCACTCCGGTATAATGTAGTTTCCTATTAGTTAAATATTTTTTTGTATCGGATCAGTGGCTTGAGCATCTTTTTATGCGGCGTTACGGTAACGTTAGCGTCTTCCGTCTCGCTCACACCAAAAGATTTATAAATGTGTATGACAGTACCAGCATGCTTTCACGATAAAGTTAGGGTAATCATTCGGAGTTCCTGATTACCCTACAGTTCCGAGGATTACCTCGGCAACATATCAGAATCAGAATATGTTTTATTCACGTAGACCATTATGTACAGAACTTATGAATCGTCAAAAGTTACAATATTTACGGCATTCCGAACGGGTGGTAAAGTAGTAGTTACTTTACCACCCGTTCGGAATGCCGTTCCTATGGAGAAGAAATGGCAAAAAAACTCCATGGTTGCACTAGTTTTAAAAAGATCTTTTACATTTTTGAGCAAAACTCAAAAACCACCAAACCTTGCCACTTGATCATATCGATATGAGTATTTATTTAGTAAGACGACATATGCATACCTCTGGGTCTTCAATCTCCGGCGCTATAGGTAGGAACGACAGGATGTTTTCGTCTTCGCCTTCCTCATCTGAACTACAGAACGCAGCCACCGGCTCGCATGTTATGACATCAACCTAGAAATTATGCTCTTGTTTTATGACGCAAATACTTTTTATCTGCAATTTTCAATTTTTTTAATTTTTTAGGGTAGAGTCACCTTCGTCCGTAGGAGAATTAAATACCCTCGAGATACCCTACACGTGACCCTGGGTGGTGCCAACTAGGTGACAACTCTACTGGTGGTAGGCTTCGGCCGTGGCTAGTCACCACCCACTGAACAAAGCCATGTCGCCAAGCGGCCAAGCCGTGTTCCGGCATGATGTTCGGTGTTGCCATTCATGGGTGGCGGGTCAGATCAGCTGCGCTGCATGTGCCTAGTGAATGTAGCGTCTCGATCTACTGCCGCCTTCCTACCTAGGCAAGTATGCTCCATCGTTGATCTCATCATCACTTAACATCAGGTGAGATTGAGATCAAATACGTGCCTATAATGTAATAAAAAAAAAAAAAAGTATACTATCTCCAGCATTCATGGACTTTCCGAACGCATTTCAACCGTGGATTGCAATATAATAGTCTTCTGGATATAGAAAGGGGGCATCCGTAACATATATCTTAATATTTGTATTGCTAAAGTTCTTGTCCAGCATAAGAAGACTTTACTCTCACCTCGACTTCCTCGTCATCGTGGCTCTCGCCCGCCTGGTCCACGGATCGGTCTTCATCCTCCACGTCAAACTCGCTCTCCCGTTCTTCGTATTCTACATTCTCGTCCAACTCCTTGAAGTCGGGTGCGAACGCGGACCAGTTCTCAACTTGGTTCTGTGCCCATATTGATACTACACCTAATGGGTAAGTAAGAAAAAAACATTAGCCCTTTTTTAAGTTTCCACTGTTGGGAACGGGGGGATCCCTTCAATGCGAGGGGGATTAGGCCATAGTCCAACATGCTGGCTCAGAGAGTTGGCGGACTTCGCACGTCTTTCGAGGGGTTCTCTCAGACCTGCAGGTATCCTCACGATGTTTTCCTCCATCGTTTAGTAAGTGATAATTATGGTTGAAAATGAGATTCGCGCATGAAATCCAGAAATCTCGGAGGTGTCAAGGTTTGATCCTGCGTACCTCGTTAACGAGGCAAGCATTCTACCAATTGGAAAAATAATGGACTCAAACAGTAAACAACACCACAATACCTATAAAACAGCTTATCCACCAAAATCGAGAATTTATTAAATTCACCAGGGTTTCTGAGATCATTAATGAATCTGCTTTCGCTTTTTTATATTCTCGTTTTCACACCTGCCAATTTTAAGATTACAAGAAACATCAAGCTCTTGCAAATGAAATGTGCACGCGCAGACAGTTAAGGACTTCCACAAAAGCCATGGCAGATTACACCTGGGTGAAAGCTTTTATTGCCACCTAATATATTTCTAATAGCCCTATACAGAAACAAGTAGAGTTATAAACGTGAGACCAATACACAGCAAAGGAACAAAATAAGCGTTTTTTAGCGGAAAAGAGAAGATCTTCCAGCCAGGCGGGTGGTTTGCCTGGCTGGGCGGCCGCTATGCCCCAACTGTTATCGTCGGGATCTTGTATATAAGTACTTGCTCCGAAAACCCATAGCGCGATTCAGGATTGTGATGACAATGGTCTATTGTTCTGAATGCGTCTGCAGCACCATCTGTGTAGCTTGTTGTGCAAGTTAATAGGTTTAAAAAAAATAAAGAAGCCCTACCTGCACTAATACTAGCGATGATCGGTCTGATCGGATGCCACACGACGTCCAGCAGCAGCTCGCCCTTGGTGCCGTGCAGGATCTTGACCAGGTTGCCGATAGACTTCTCCCACACGTACAGCGCGTGCTGGCGCGCCGAGCCCGCGCATATGTACTCCCCGTCGCCGGAGAAGCAACACTTCTTCCATGTCGTTCTAGAACACCGCTTTAATATAACACTGAACTGTATATAGCGTGATTCAGCTGTCTGCCATTCAACCTGGGCCCCAAGTCTGCTAACACAATCGATTCATAATCGAACAGCAACCGCATAGTAGCTGTCACTTTTGACAGATATCGCGTACAATATCTGTACAAAGTGACAGCTACTATGCGGTTGATTTTCGATTGTGTTAGCGGACTTGGGGCCCTGCGCATGTGTTATCATTTTGTGAAGTTAAACAAATGGGTAGCAGTGATAGCCAAGTTGGTAGAGCGCTTGCCTCGGTAACGAGGATGGCATTTTCAACCATGATTATCACTTGCTAAACATATGGAAAACATCGTGAGGCAATCTGCATGTCTGAGAGAACCCTCGAAAGATATGTGAAGTCCGCCAACCAGCACTGCTGGCCCAGTGCGGGTTGGCGGACTTCACATATCTGGTGGACTACGGACAAATCCCCCTCGCATTGAGGGGAGGTCCGTGCCCAGCAGTGGGACATTAAAAAAAGTGCTGGAATTATTACATAAACAAATGGGGGAAGATGAACCCACCACTGACCCTGGGCGTGCATTTGAACATGATGTAGTATGTGGTACAAAGAAATTAGACCTACTTGTTAACAAGGTCCTGCAGCTTCTGTATGGGCTCAGGCTCACCATTGATACCGCATTTGAGCACTGTTTTCGTATCGTACACTCTGATCACACGGTCCGAAGTGTTTACTAGGAAGCAACTGTAATAAACATCTATTACTGTGGCTTGGAGACAAATCGACTAGACTTATGGTGGTCTAAACATGGACAAGAATACTTTACTCTGTGCTGGAAAACAACATGGGTTTTGGAGGCCTATTATCAAATCTATACTTATAGACTGTTACTGTGTGTCTGTACATTGAGAAATATATATCTTTTTTTAATGCATCTGTATCATTGGTAAAATACTAGACAGATTTTTATGATACTTACATTGGTGATAGCCTTTATGAGTCAATGTAAACAATCTTTAGTTACTTACTTTCCTCTCCTCGCGAATTCTATGCTTTTTATACTCGTTGTACTTGATGTGCCAACTGTTATCTTAAAACTGGCTTTTATTGCTAAGGTTTGAGAGTCTAAAATTAGTATTTTCCCTTTTGCATTGCCTGTGTAAACATAATCTCCTCTTCGGTCAAATGATGCTATAACATTTATGTCACCCTGGAAGGAATTAGGTTTATTATTTTAGTAACTTAGTTTGTTATATTATGCACTAGTGGCACAGCCAGCTGTGACAAGACAAAATGGGAAATAAATTGATTTTGTTTCTTTCTCTAGTATGAATTACGAAAGGGAGAGAGTGACTCGGTGTAACTTAATCTGTGACATAGGTTTTGTCTTGAGCTGTGTGCTAGCCCTTCTGCAGTAATTTTAAGACTGATTGAGAGTGAACAGGTACCTTCTAGGCAAGTATGCTACATCGTAGATCTCATTGTCACTTACCATCAGGTGAGATCGAGAATACTTGCCTATATTGTAATAAAAAAAAAAAGTCTTTGACAGAATAAAATTTGTGACAACACATTTTGAATTTACAGATATTGCTAAATCAATACGTCTTGCCCTAATCAACAATTTAATTTAGCTAGTTTACTTTGCACTCTTTTGTTCGGTATAAGTACTCACATCCTCATCAATAGGTAATATCTTATGATCTCCATCAGTGTCCACCAGCAGTGCAGCATGTCTCATAGGGCACACGAGGAACCGCCTGTCGTTCCTCGGGTCAAACTGCACCCTGAGAATAGGTGTTGGGAACCGGTATCTCTGTTCACACTCGCCTGTCAGTATGTCCCATATGCATACATTGTGATCTGTTGACGCTGATAGAAGCTGGGAAAATTAATTACTTGTAAAAATTGCAAGACACAACCAGCCAGAAATACTTTTAAAAGTTTAAACTTAGATTCAATGTTATGTTGCCCTATTCACTGTACACTGCAGTGTTGTATAAGCTCTATCCCTATAGTGCCATTTACACTAACAGTATTATCACGAGAAGGAATCACCCCATGTAAAATTACAACAAAATAAAAAAAATCTAGTGACTTGTTTTTTTATGTAAATTTTCTTTTTATATACCTATTGTATATACTATTATGAATAAAATATTAACATGTTAACTGCCATAGCAAAATTTAAGTATTTTGTAAATAAAAGTGTAAACAAAAAAATAACCTAGTGACTAAAAAATTTTATATGTGGAAGACTCAAATCCATTGAGTGAGGTCTATTTCCAGCAGTAGTCATATCAGAGCTGATGGATGGATCTTTAATTATTCAATATACTTATTGGATATATCTTACTTTTTTACAATTCCTAGACCAGCTGAGACTGCACACTGGATATACATGTGCCGATATTGATTTGGCGATGCCCCGTGTGAGGAAGTCCCAGATGAATATCCTGCCGTCATTACACCCAACTGCCAGCAGGGTGCCGCGCCTGTTGAATGAACATGTCGCTGCCAGGGAGATGGAGTCTAAGGTACCATCAAATTCCTGTAGAATTTCAAAAGATTTACTATGATTTTATTTCAAAGCTATAGATCTGTTGTTAAAAAAAATTGCCATCTAGTACAATTAGTTAGGTTTATATACTATAATTTAATAATTACTTAGTACTTGTAGTACATACAAATAGTGCCTTACTTATTGATTTTGTTTGGTTACTTATCAGGGTATAACTTAGATGAATATATATAACATTGGTTGATTTTACAAATAAAAGAGTAAACATCGTTCTTACCTCTGGATAATTCTGACCAAAAGATTCTGAAAACATAAATAGTACATTATTGTTAGTAAATAAAAACAAACATGATAAGTATGTCTCAAGTAGGAATATTTTACCAAGTAACTCCAAATTCATTGTGATAAAGTGGTATTTAGTTTATTTCCGTAATTATATTGTCTTTACTTATTCACTAGCAAAATAACAAAACAAAAAGTAAAGTTATATACCCAAATTCAATTTGGATTTCGTTTAAAATGTGCACTGTAGTATCTTCTTCACAGAACACATATACTACGGCATACACATCTTCTTTTTAATCTGTGATAACCATAGAGTACCTTGTATATAGAGTGATTTTTTTTACCGCTCAGCGGCCCTATTGCGTATCTCAGTTGACAGCTCATAGTGAAGATAACTTAGCAAAGTTTTCAACGATTAACTGTCAAATAGCTAGTTTCGTATTGGCTAACTTCAGTGACTAACTGGGATGACGTCATGAGCACCGAGTACCGGCGATAGCCACCGTAACACGTTTTGACAGATGTTTTTGTATCGATACTTATAAGATTGCGATTGTGTAAGCTTAGTGGACATCAAATTAATAATAATTTAAATCGTCATGACTTTCGTGAAAGACACTACTCAAAGGCAGTGTTTTAGAAGTTCTATTGATTATCACCGTAGCCAGAATTTAGTAAAATGGGTAAAAGTTGCGACTTTTGTTGTGTTTTATAGTAAGTGTCGTGTGTATAGACGAATGGCACGTCTGATTTTGTTGGGATTTACTGAAGAAGAGCGAAAACAAAGTCTTTTACGTATTAAGAGACACCGTCTGCGCGACGCTAGTAATCCATTGCAGTTGCCAGAGAGAGAGTTTATTGCAAATTTTTTGTTTCACCAAAGATTCCAACATGTTTTGGAAGAACTCAATCCATACCTACCACAGGCTTGACGAAAAACAGCTATTCGCAAGGAACTAAGTAAGTACTATTCTATTATCTTCTAAAATAATATCTTTGGTGTAAAAATATAATAATATCATTACCAACATGTTTAGATTGATAAACTTAATCATGTTTTTGATTGCCAATGGGTCCTACCAATGCAATGAAGGTGCCTCATTTATATGTAATATATCCCAGCCCACATTTAGTTAATGTCTGCATGAAGTTACTGATGCAATATGTACGGGAAGTAATTCTTAAGTATATAAAGGTTTCCTTCATCTCAGCAAGAAACGTAAATCATTTTGAAAGTGAAACTATTAATTATGTTTTAATTTTAATAGTATTATATTAATATTTAAATATTTTATATTGACCTATTGTATTGTTGTTTTCAGGTTCATGAAAAAAAAATGCGAATTCCAGGCATTATTTGGTGTATTGATGTTACACATGTGGCAATAATCCGATCTATAGATCATGAGGAAGCATATTGTAATAAGAAAAATTATCATTCTGTGAATGTTTTAAATGTAAGAATTATTACTATTTAGATTATTGTTAAAAGTATTTAAAATATGAGGGAGGGTATAGGAAGGGTATTTTCATATATCATATATGGTTATGGTTACATATATTTTTTCTTTACTCTCTTTATACTTACATGTGTTTAACAACTGAGTAAAATAATACTTTTGTTTTAGATTTGTGAAGCTAATTTAAATATGCATGTTGATGCATCATTTGGTGGTGTTTCACATGATTCATATGTCTGGAATTAATGCCCCTGCAGCCAAGATAGTGAATGAAGGTGTTGTTCTTCATAACATAGCCAATACACAAAATGTTCCAATGCCTGAGCCTCAGATTGATGATGTTCACAATGACCAACAGAGACAAGTCTTCAGAGTTGGCAAGAATTGAGGCAATTCCAAACATTTCTAGGGATATATTAGTCCAAAGATTATGGAATATGACATTTTACTACCTACACAAATAATAAGTCTAAAGTTATTAACATATTTTAATGTATTATTATTTTTTAAATTATTAATCTTACTTTATTTACTATGTTACAGCAATTTTTTATTGTTTTTTTATGTGAATGTACTTACAACTACAATTTGGTTTGTGAAACATTGAAAAAAAATGCAATAAATAATCTGATGTATAAAAATAATTGTTATTTGAATTTGTAGCATAATTATGTCAATCATCAACCCATACGAGCTACATAACTGTGTACATCATCCCATATATCCTTCATTAAATCCACCATCGCTTCCATTGTGGCTGCATGTCATTGTGACCTCAACCTTAGACTGGTGAGTTGGAGCACTGAGCATGTCCTGTAAATAACATGTTTTTTAACATAGTTCTACTTATCCTAAGTGTTTTTTTTTTGGTACTGAAGTGTTTTGAGAGTCTGGGTTAAGTGGGTGATCTTTATGGATTGAAATGGGACCAAGGATAAAGTGACAAAAAATTCATGAGAATAAAATTGCTGGTATTATTAGTTATGATGAAGTTGAAATGTTTTAGGTAAGTAATATTTTAAGATGACGGTGTATTTATAGAGGATATAAGATGCTAACTTACTCTACGCCATTGGTCTGGTGTTTTCCCTCTGCCACAGAGTTTAGTTGGACCGTTACGGAGTTCCACGCTTCTCGGGTAATTCGAACTGCCTGTGGCCCCCCCCCGGAAAGCGATCCAATGCCACGTCGCGATGGGACTCCGCAAATTCCACATTGCTTGTGTTCCATTTGCCTTACGGAAACTGTTCTTCGTGCCGGCATCTTAAAAGTAGATATTTTACATCATTATAAACTTAATCTTACCCTGCATTATAAACAACGGTGTTATTTTGTTAAGCTGATTATGAAGAAGAAATTTATCCCCTATGAAAATAAACTTTGATAACATTTTTCACATTTATTAGCAAAACGTTGTCGTTTGATTGGGAACCTAGCAATTATGTGGTTTTACTTACCTTTAATTTATTTTCACAAACTCGTAAACACATTATTTAAGTAATCCCATTAGACGATCGAAGTAAACAACTTGTACAAAATAATGAATTTGCTGCCAGCTTCACATGTCATTTGTATATAAACCGCTTAATATGATATGTTCTCTACAATATAGTCTTGTAACGCTTAAAAGGCGTTACTCAACATAGCCGTATAATAGTCGATAAAAAATAGAGGCGTCAAGTGGTGATACGATGAGCACCGGTCCCCGCACGTTAGTCATCGTAACTTGATATCCACTCAATGTGATACGCAATACCAATGTTATGAAATTCTCAGTTATCATCAAAGTTCGGTGTACAACTGAAGCTTGATAGTCACTGACCATCAAAAAGATAGCCAATAGCCCTGCAGAATGTCAAATTTTACTCAAAGGAACGGTTCCTTTATTTTTTAAATAAACAAATTTGCATTAAATTCGTCTTAGAGCCCGGCTTTAAAGCTCACATCTTCCGGCCGGTTGGTGTTATTCTTGCGGTTTAGCCGGTTCGATTCCCGAGTGTGGCAAGCGATGTGGCTTTCAAGCCCGAAATAATATGTATCGTATTTTGATTGATTACACTAAGTTTGCTTGACTTTATTTTTTTTTTGGCTCGGTTTTCATCGTATTTTTTGTTCGTTGTCCGATTTGATTAGATTTTTCATGAACGTAAAGACACTATGGAAATTGCTTGATCGGTTATAGTTCTTCTAAACTATTTTTTTTTGTTGAGATTTGTCAGTTAGTGTAGGTAGTAGAAGAAAGTACAAGTACCTAAAACAACAACAACACTAATTCTAAATAATAATTATAATTTCAAAATCATTAAATCATTTGCCAAATAAACAAAATAACGGCAATCGTTTTTTGTATTTTTTTGAGATATTGGAATTCATCTAATGAACTTGATTTTTACAATATATTAATACTTGACATTGGCAGAATACTACACGTTGGTTTGGTGGCTAAGGCCATTTGTAGAAAGAAAGTCGACGTTCTATCTTTCTACGAATAATATTTTCGGACTTTTTGGCGGAAACAGAAAAGTCATGGCGTCAGTTATGTTTTAATTTCTAAAACTAGTGTTCCTGCGAGTTATAGTGAGTGATATAAGTGGAATATTAACCATTATGGGTTCTGTAAAGTGCACAAGTGTAGGTAATTGAAATAGAGTGACGAAATATGGCTTTTCAGTTTCTCACAAAAATCCATGAAAAATCTTTCGGTAAAGTATCCATCACATTACTGATTGAGGGATGAGGGGGTATTTTACTTGAGCCTAGCCTTTGGGCCTGTGCATATGCTCAAAAACAGAAATAATTTATATTACTTGACACTGGCAAAATACCTATGGTGATGCCAAATAAAATAATAATAATAATCATATTTTCTCTATGATTTGGTATTGCAATTTGTTTGCTTGTTATGTTATCGTAAAAAATAGTTGTCCTTAAAATTCTAATAAAATTGATGAAATTTTTAATTTTTAAACATTTACTCTTCTACCAACAGGTAGCTCTGCGACATTTGAAATCTATTTTACTCCAAAGAACAAGCCGGGGTCTGACAATGGGTGCTACGGTGGATAGCGATAGTAGTTGGAGAGGTGTTCCTATCAGTGAGATGTACGGGTCGCAGTCCCCGTGGGGCTCCCCGGAGTTCCCGCTCGTGACCCCGGGGTTCAACCATGCTGTGTTGTACCATGTGACGAGTGGCGACAGTGCGCTGGGCGACAGGCCTCCGAAGCCTCAGATTGGCCAAGATAAATGGGATTCGGAGCATGTGAGGATGCCATTCTCTAGTCACAGTCTGTACCCTGTTCAGGATGTGAGTATCGATTATTTTTTTCTGATTCTGGTAATAATTATATATTAGGTTACATATATTCTTTTTAATATATAATATAAAGTACACACACACACACAGCACATATTACTATTTGTGAGAATTTATGTTCTTGTTTGGCTTCACTCCTGTCAGAAAACTATTAAAACTTTGAAACTGCTGCCATACCATTCAATGAAAAACAAAGAAAAATAAATTCCAATATCTTTATCTATTCTACCCTTTTTAGAGTCAAGGTGAAACACATCTCAAGAAGCGTTGGGAGATGATAGAGGGTGCTCTCTCGAGGCCCATGCACAACAGCCAGGAGCTGGCCGAGGCTATACTCAGCTACAACACCAAGTTTCGCAGCATATGGAAGTTCAGAGGCCTCCACAAATTGTTTAATGAAGTTAGTAGAAGTTTTACTGACTACCTGATTAGTGCAGTTGGCATTGACCCTACCTTCTGCATTGAGGGTCTTGGATATAAAGCCTGGTAGGGACCAACTTTGTGTGATGAGCATGAATGTCTGTATCTGACTCATGGGAGTTTTAATATCTATATAAGTATTATGTACTGGGTTTGCCCATAGTCCATTGTATGGTACCCATAATACAAGTGTTGCTTAGTGTGGGACCATACAGTTGGGGTGTCTGGTGATATCATGATTTTTATATTATTAATAGTTTCTTTTTGCAATTCATAAAGTGTTGATTTAAGTTCTTTAGACCAACCTAATAACATGTATAAACTTTGTAGTGGCTAGTCCATTTATTACACATTTGTTCCTATATTATGTGGTAAACATGAAGAAGTAATTCAATGGATTCATTATGATCTATCATATTAAAATAATTTCATATTTCAGTGATAACTGCATATTACACAGTGCAATGTGATTTATTTCTACAATTCCTAGTTGATTTCATATCCATAACACCATGACTTAAAAGTGTGATGCAGTATAGTCTCAACAAAATGTTTTTATAATCAGTGTTGTTGGTATACAATAATTAGTGATTTGTTTGCAGTACTTAGAAGAGGAGGAGTCACAGTACTTCTTCAATGTTACTCTACCAGAAATAGCTAGGCTCGCTCTAGCTCTTCCCAAATTGGTGCAAGCACCGATACCGTTGCTCAAGTAAGTTAAGACACATTTTTAATAAATCATTCTATAAGGTCTAAGAACACAGCGGTGATAGCCATATTGGTACAGTGCTTGCCTCATCAACAAGGGTTGCTCAGCTTCCACCTCTGGAATTTCTTGATTTCTTGTGCAAATCTCGTTTTCACCCATGACTATCACTTGTTAAACGGTGAAAGTAAACATTGTAAGGAAACCTGATGATATGTGCCTACTTCCTACACTCTGTTTAGTATTTATAATTAGTTTCATAAGTTTGGTATACTATTAGCATGCGGTGGTAGCCCATAATTAAGGTTGCATTCAATCTTGTTGTACGGTTACATGTGTTTTATAGCTATGTTTTAGTGTAAGCCTTGCGGGGTATCCTTAAATAAATAAAACCTGTAGAACCCTACCCATGCCCCCATTATTTGATGATTTTCCCTATAATATGCTTTAGCAACCAGATTTACTTCAGCTACACTTTTTTTACTACTTTTGGGGTCGAGTCACCTTCGTCCGTAGGAGAATTAACTACCCTCGAGATACCCTACACGTGACCCTGGGTGGTGCCAACCAGGTGACAACTCTACTGGTGGTAGGCTTCGGCCGTGGTTAGTCACCACCCACTGAACAAAGCCATTTTGCCAAGCGGCCTAGCCGTGTTCCGGCATGATGTTCGGTGTTGCCATTCATGGATGGCGGGTCAGATCAGCTGCGCAGCATGTGCCTAGTGAATGTAGCGTCTCGATCTACTGCCGCCTTCCTACCTAGGCAAGTATGCTCCATCGTAGATCTCATCATCACTTACCATCAGGTGAGATAGAGATCAAATACTTGCCTATAATGTAATAAAAAAGAAAACTACTCATGATATTGCAGGCAACACAGGAACCGCTCGATATCGCTATCCCAGCAGCAGATCGCGAGCCTGCTCGCAAACGCGTTTTTCTGCACGTTCCCGCGGCGGAACTCTAGAAAGAGCACATCGGAGTATTCCTCATATCCGTACATCAATTTTAATACGTAAGCATACTCTAAACACAATGGTTTTTTACTGCAAGTTTAATTTTAATCAGCTTACTATCATCATTTAATATTTTACTTGATGACAGTTCCATATGTTATGCGAAAGTATTCTTTAATATGCACACCAATAAAGTGTAACATAATAATTTATAAATTGATCTGTGGTTTCCGTTAACTACATATTTTTAGTTACAGGCTTTACGAGGCAACGGATTCGGATTCCAATTTGGAGAAGTTGAAATGTGTCTGCCATTATTTCCGAAGAGTTTGCACCAAAGGTGATTATTATTTTTAATAATATATTAGCACAGTTGTATAGGCATATTCTATTCTTAGCTACTGATGCATAGGTTGTATGAATGTATTTAAAATAAGCATTAAATTATAGCCATCCTAAAAGATTATAGGTTTTTATAACTAGTAAGATTTCATTTTTCGGCAAAAATATGTTTTTTTTTCAAAATCATTTTTTTTGTTTCGGCCACGTGATCAAAAACGCTCTGGATTGTTGGTTGATGCGTTGTGATGTCACACCGTCGTCGTAAGCAGTCAAATTGCCAATACGAGTTTTTTATATTTGGGACATTTAATGTGTTTTTAGAAAAAAAAATCTCTATGGTCACGTGACCTGGAGGCCGCTTTTTGGCGGTATTTTTATTTATTTAAACTTTAAGGAAAATACTGGAATGTACAATGAAAGAACTATATCAGGGTTGGCGATCCTTTATGTATCAACGTGCCATTTTTTCTAAAGTATGTTAAATGAGGTCATAGACTTGCCATCACATAATTTTGACTATGCTTCTGAGCTTACGCACACTAAAACAATGTGTACATGCATTCACTATGACATACATAGCCCAACGGACATCGTGAAATAGAATATCTGTACCTACTTCACACTTTATTTATAAGTGCATTATGAGTTTTTGTGATAGGTGACGTGCCCAAAATATTGTGTCGCGTGCCATTGGTTCGCCGTCCCTGAACTATATCGTTAGCATCATATTAAACTAATGTACAATTGAAGACAGTTTTTGAAACAAATTTTATTAAATAAAAAATTGAATTTACAAGGAAAGAACTATATCGTTAGCATGGAAAGTACTGGAATAAAAGAACAAGAGCGTAAGCATCATATTAAACTATACTAGTTCCATTTCTTTACTTTCTCGATGACAGTTCTAATTTGATAGTTATAGTGTTGTGACCAAATAAGTAATGATATCGATCCCACATATTTATTATGTTTCGAACAAAGACAAATACAACAAAAACATTCAAATAATAAACATAAAATAGAATCAAAATAATATAGAAGTACAGGAACTTATAATAAATGTTGGGGAGAGCTCATTGAGTGACAGCGGATGATTCATCAGATTTCGATCAAAATAAATTAATATAATATAATTACATCTTGTAATGAAATGTAATATTAGTTAATAAATTTGTAAAAAATATCCAGCAATAATTTAGTTTCTTACACTTTGTAAAAAAAATATCGTCCGTTATCGTGTTACGTTTATCGATAGCTCCATCCCTATCAGTTTCTCTGACTCTGCTATGACCTTGTACGTGCGTAAGCGTCATATTTTTATTAAATAATGTATACAGAATGTAAAAAAGACGCTCGTTGAAGTTTCCACATGGAACTGTCATCGAGAAAGTTAAGAAATGGAACTAGTATAAGAACAGTTTATGATACTTTACATACACAGTCGCAATAGGGTATTGTGTGTGGTGTTTGATGCGCGGTGCGGTTGCAGTACAGCCCCCGGGGGCGCGGTGTCGTTCTGCCGGCGGGGCGTGGCGCCGCGCGGCCTGCCCGCTTGGCCGCGCGCGCGGACCAGCCTGGCCGCGGTGCCGCTGCACGTCGACCCGCACCACACCATCGAGGACGCGCATGGACTCATACAAGTCGACTTCGCTAACAAGTCAGTACTTTATAAGCGACTAACTGCGCCCCCCGGTGTTACCCGCAATTAAAAAGTCCTTTTTACCGGGATAAAAAGTAGCCTATGTGCTATTCCAGACTATAATCTATCTGTGTGCCAAATTTCATACAGATCCGTTCAGCCGTCCTGGCGTGATTGAGTAACAAACATCGATCCATCCAAACTTTAACATTTATAATATTAGTGTGAAGTGTGATTAGTGTGATATGAGCCTAAGTTGTGGATAAGGTTTATAAGCGTAGTGTGTGCAGTGACGAATAATTTAGTCGATTTTGTTTTTTTCTTGTAATGCGTTTATGCAGATTTTTTTTAATAGGGTTCAGAGATAATCAAAAATAAATCTTGTCACACAAAACTGTTAAATAATATTCTACAAATATGAAATTCGTATAAAGGTGTATCATACTATTCACAACTTATTTGACAGTGCCCATTTTTTTCATATTTCAGTTTTGGATAGGGTTTTTAAGCACATCTTAAAACTGGCCTAATTCATTCAATTTGTAAAATAATTACAAATTGTAATGTTTGGGAAAAGCAGTGGGAGAGATTGCCCTTGTTTTCGACCGATCGCAAGATTATAGCGTCGACTCGTATACCTGTATCTCTTTGCTATATTTACCTTGTACACCTCATAATGACAAAAATACGGAGGTTCAAAGCTTTCGATCAGATAGCAAATGAAAGCATACATAGTCTTAGTGACGTCACAGAGGAATCCGGGACCCTCGGTAAAGAAAGCTACTCTTCGCTCAGGTTCCTCGGTGGGGGTGTGTTGGGGCACGGGTGCGTTCAGGAAGAGATACGATTCGCGATCTGCCCCGAGCTGATGGTGTCCATGCTGTTCACGGAAGTTCTGAGACCTAATGAAGCCCTCATGATTATAGGTAATGATAATTATACTAGCTGTTTATAACGTCCCACTGTTGGGCACGGGCCTGGCCTAATTGCAAGGGACATTAGTCCAAAGTACGCTACTGCGGCCCAGTGCGGGCTGTAAATTACACATGAATAAGGGTTTATAGGGTCAATTAACAAGTTTTATTGTACTAATTTCATGTTACTCGTTCTCCATATGAAATGCATTACGAACGGGCGGTAAAATCGTAGCAGACATTTTGAGATATTTTTGACTATTTAATGGGTTAAATGAATAAAAACAATCTGATTATATTTGGTGATTTTTTTCAACATTATGTATAGGTTTGATTGTACTATTAGATTAATAATATTTCTATGTTATCAATAAGAAGAAAAATAAGGGTTGTTTCAAATGACTGTCATTCCAAGTGAGAAGGGATGAACTCTTTATTTTAGTTTCTTATCAATGAATTTGGGTCTTGTTCTGGATGTTAGATTATCGCTAGTCCATGACAGACTGACAGCAGTGATAGCCAAGTTGGTAGAACGCTTGCCTCGGTAACGAGGATCGCACGTTCAAACCCCGGCTCCGCACCTCTGGGATTTCTGGATTTCATGTGCGAATCTCATTTTCAACCGCAATTATCACTTGCTAAACGGTGAAGAAAAACATCGTGAGGAAAACCTGCATGTCTGAGAGAACCCCTCGAAAGAAGTGTGAAGTCCGCCAACCCGCACTGGGCCAGCGTGGTGGACTATGGCCTAATCCCCTCGCATTGAGGGGAGGCCCGTGCCCAGCAGTGGGGCATTAAAGAGGGCTGGTATTATTATTATGACAGACTGTTGTACAGTTGTACTCGTGTGTCAGGATGCGAGCGTTACAGCAAGTACACGGGCTACGGCAGCTCGTTCCAGTGGGCGGGCGACTTTGTTGACAGCACGCCGTATGACTCGTCGGGCCGGCGCCGCTGCGCCGTGCTCGCTATAGACGCCGAGCCGTTCAGCGGGCCGCGCCGCGAGTACACCAGGGAGGCCATCACCAGGGAACTGAATAAGGTGGGAACCGACCATGGGGTGCACCGGGAACTCTTACTTTATTTTTTAATTTTTTTTTTCATTATAGGCAAGTATTTGATCTCGATCTCGCCTGATGGTAAGTGAAGATGAGATCTACGATGGAGCATACTTGCCTAGGTAGGAAGGCGGCAGTAGATACACTGAGAAAAAAGATAGGTAAATGCAAACCTAATAATGTAGGTAATGCAAAAAATAGTTGAATACAACCTAATTTAGGTTTTCTGAACCTAGTGTAGGTAAATATTTTTACCTTCGATTGGGTAAATACAACCTACAGTGTTTGGTAGCGTACTATATTACGTAATTTTAACCTATTTTACGTTAAAGAAACCTTTTTTTTTACCTAACTGTTACGTTAACGGGCCGTCACCTAATATACACATTTAATTTTACCTATCACTATCAGTGAATACTACCTAGTATGATTACACATAGCTTAAAAACACCTAATAATAGGTAGCTTCGACTAAATTGTACTTAACCTAAATAATTATTTGGAATTAAAATTGTACATTCGGTTCCTATAACCTAATAAAAGGTTGTAATAACCAATAAATTGTTTTGTATAAACCAACTACATTAACATTTTCATAAAGTTATCGCAACTGATTGCAGTTGTCTCTAATTAACCTTGGCAGTAGGTTAAATAAGCCATTTTAAAGGTTTTCGTAATGAAAACCTGTGGTACTAGGTAAATATGCAAAACAAAAGTCTGTTGAAATAACACAATCCTGTTATAATATATTTGTTATAAGGTTTTAAGATATAAAACCTAATAATACCTAGTTATGCACAAGTTAAGTAAAACCTACTCATAGGTAAAATGTAAAACCTACTCATAGGTAAAGTGGCCACATGACATAATCCATATTTATTATTGGTGATAAAGACATGTTTCATTTATAAAATATGGTTATAATTACAAGAATAAGTTTTTTACGGCGGATCTGGCCATCTTTTAAAAATTGTGCTAGAAACACTGGCCACTGTATAGACAGACAGTCATTTTTGCGTTCGCTTCGGTCGGGCCGGCTGCGACAGCGCGCTGTGCTGTTGTGGCGCCTTTTTTATTGCTTTCATTATACTGGGTTCGTGAAAATATGTACTGGGTTTGTGAAGTGAAGTCATGGAAGTGCTACTCAACGATTGGCAAATGCCAGAAGAAATTATTGTAAAATTACTGGTAAGCTATTCACAACCAATTACATTTAGCCCTAGTTGCGTTAGATTTACCTATTTTGTAAATGTTGATAGGTTATTGATGGTAAAATATGATTTGGGTATTGATTATATGGTTCAATTTATATTGGTATCTGCTAATATTGATGTGGTTTTTTTGAGCAGCAAACTCCAACAAATATTACGCGTCATCTTATCGGATGGTATGAATGGGGTCTTAGGATTTAACCCCGGTACATCAGATACCTCCTGGGTTTGTCACAAACGTCTGCGTAAATAAAAATATGGCATAGGTAAATTAGGGATTCCAACAATATTAGCTTTATATGGCTTTATTTTGGTTGTTTGTAGGTTATTTAAATTTTATTATAAAGCCTGAGGTTTTGGGATACTTATTTGTCATTGCATGGTTTCTGCATTGTTCTTGTATTTGCTGTTTACAGAGGAAAATATTGAATTGAATGCAATAGAACACCTTATCGAGGAAGATTTGGTAGCGCTGATTCCAAGCACCAGAGTACGGGCTAAATTACAAAACGAATAGAGAAACAAAAATTTGATGTTGGCATGCTTTCTTGTTTATGATGAGATTGTGACAGCTGGTGTATACATATTTAATTGATTTAATGTGATTTCAGAATATTAGCAAAAGTACAGCATCTTCAACTACTGAAGAAAATCCAACATTTGATTAAGATGTAAATATGGAAAATATGTCAATAGATTTAGAGAAAGCACGAGAAGTATTTGAAAATGTGATGCATGAAAAGTAAGGGGGCTGAAGTTAAAAATGCAACCTAAATTATTATTTTATTTTTATTTTGTGTCAATTAAACACAACTATTGCTGTTTCAGAGAAAATAAATCTATTTTAAAAATAGTGGAAGACTTTAACGCAGGGAAATACTTAATGGATTATCTTAAAAAAATGTGGAAAAAATTAATTAGGTACATAATACCTATCATGTTGGCATTATTAATGTACTTTAACGTATCCAGTTGATTACCGTTACCTATTAATTATTTTGCTATAATCAAGTAAATACTTAGTTACTACCTACTACCTATGTACCCTACACCTATCGATAAGGTAACTCTAACGCAACTAAAAAGGTGCAGACAATTCTCAGTAGGTTATATTAAAGCACTTATTAGGTATCCAATACCTACGCAGTACACTACCGGAAACTATAAATTAGGTTATTTATACACATTGAAAAGGTTACAGACATCTAACCATCAGCTAGACTAGGTTTAATTAAATCATTTATTAGGTATATATCAAAATTTATTTGGTCAAGTTTAACGTATATTAAGGTAAAATTAACGTAAAATACTAGGTGTTATTAAATGTTTATTAGGTTATAGTATCGAACCTAATATTAGGTTTTTGTCGGACAACCTAGTCACTACGTAACTTTAACCTACTATTAGGTGATAGTTACCTTACTAGAAATAGGTTAAAATAACCTAATGCGTCGGTACAACATAAGTTTATGTAATAACTAGTGCACTTGGTTGTTGTTACCTAATGCACTACGTTGTCCGACAAATACGCAATATTAGGTTAAATATTAGGTAACCGGGACCTAATTTTTTTCTCAGTGTAGAGACGCTACATTCACTAGGCACATGCAGCGCAACTGATCTGACCCGCCACCCATGAATGGCAACACCGAACATCATGTCGGAACACGGCTAGGCCGCTTGGCGACATGGCTTTGTTCAGGTTGTATACTGAACTGCCTGGCAATTTTATATGTAAAAAATCATTTCAAAGATATTCACTATTCATGCGTGCTCATTCTCTGTCGCACCAGTGTATACTTATGACTTGCACCTGTGGGCTTTGCGGATTTCATGTACTCAAGTGATTTTCAACCATGATTATCACTTGCCTATCGGTGTAGGGAACCAATTTTCTAAAAACGTGCGAAGTCTTGGCCTGTGTGGTGGACTAGTCTAATTTTCCCTCACATTGAACGGACAAGGAGCTAATGATTATTATTGAATGCAAATATCCTATCTTGTATAATGTACTCGCTACTCCCGCCCTCCCCCAGGCGTGGGTGGGAGTGTCGTACGGCACGGAGGGCGGGGGCGCGGGCCCGCAGCGGCCGGGCGTGGCGACGGGCAACTGGGGCTGCGGCGCGTTCGGCGGCTCCCCGCAGCTCAAGAGCCTGCTGCAGCTCATGGCGTGTGCGCAGGCGCGGCGGCCCCTCGCCTACTACACCTTCGCCGACACAGAGCTGAGAGACTACATCGTCAATGTCTATAATATGCTCGCGAGATATAATGTCACCGTTGGTGAGTACTGTTTTACTTGATAGTGAGGGTCGCTCTCTGTGACAGCAGTCGTAGATTCGAATTTTCATAGGGATAGTAATAATAAATAAATATCGCCATACGAACACACCAACTATACGGTCCCACATTAAGCTTAATGCTTGTGTTATGGGTACCGTACAATGGCCTGAGGGCGAACTCAGTATATAATACTTATATACATATTAAACATACATGACTCGGGTACGAACATTCGCTCACACAAAGCTTGTGTCCCTACCAGGATTCGAACCCGGGACCCTCGGCGCAGAAAGCAGAGTCACTACCACTGCGCTAATCAGGGATAAACTTTGTGTGATGAGTACGAATATTTGTACCCGAGACTTGGATGTTCAATATAAGTATTATGTACAAGGTTTGCTTTCGGTCCATTGTATGGTACACGTAATACTAGAGTTGCTTAGTGTGGGGACCGTACAGTTGGTGGGTTCGTCTGGAGATATTATTATGTAAATGTGGACAATATATAATTATATTCTAGCTGACCCGAAAGTCTCTGTCCCGTCACAATTCTCAAATGTTCCAGACGACTTTACAAAAATTTAATTTTATTCTTTGCTTTAGATCCTTATATACACAATAATTTCGCTATGGCTTATAATATTCCTATTATTGCTTCCAGGTCAACTATACAAGTATCTAATACAGTTCTCGGAGATGGTGCAGAAGAACGCCACATTGAAGCTGTACCCTTACTTGGAGCAGGTCATCAAGCAAGGGGACTCGGCAGACTCTCAGGAAGCCGCTCGCGGTGAGAGCACGAAAGAGACAGATATATCGTGCGAGCGAGTAAACACTGTGAGTGAATGTTCGAGTTTTTTTTATTTATTGTTTTACCAGCTGTTGCCAGCAGCTGCGCCCGCGCCACCATAGATTTATACCTTAGTTATGGTTTGATATACCTCAGTATATGCGATAAGCTTTCGTTGTTAACTTGGCTGCGGAACCGTGGAACGACTGTTTTTTTATAAATGTCAGAAATAACTCCTAATTTTCGTTAACATTTCCGCAAGAATAAATCAAATTTCTTGCTTAGATTTAAAAATTATTCCAAGTACCAAGTATACTGTGGTAAGGTAATGGTTTATTAAAAAAAACAAGAAGTAATAAAATTAATGCATTACAATTTGTGTAAAAAAAATATTTACATAAAATGATCGGTGCGACTCATTCGTTAACCTCTTGAAATATTTTATACTTTTTTTTATTTAAAAAAAGAAATCTTGTCTGCGTTGAAAAAAAATACGAACGCCATTTTAATTATGAGCACTAATATCACATTTTAATTCTAACGAAAATAATTTGATAAGTACGTGAAACACGAATAAAGAGCACGCAAAACCATCTCATATAATCTTGTATCTACAGGTTCTTTCTTTTTCTTCCGTACTATTAATGTATACCATTCATATACAGGCCCCATCAGACCTACATATACCAGAGACGGTGATATCCATTGAAGAGGAATTCAACAAATCCCCAGACTTATTCTCCCAAGATGAAATGGACGTGAGCATGACACAGCCAATAGAAATCGCGGACACACAGACAGACATAGTCCCAAACATGGAAACAAACAAGCAAGAAAACAGATGCGAGCAGAAAGATACCAATCGTATGTCACTATATGATACTATGCAGAAAATTGATGAAGATGCGGGCGCGTCGAAACCATCTTCTGTATCAAATACATCGCTCCTCGGCCTCGATAACAGTGTATTTGCAAATGATTCCAACTCGTCAGTGGATTGTGAACGATCGCAAACCCCGATGACACCCAAAAAGAAAGTAATAAGACCAATAACGTATTATTTTAAAAAGAAATAGTTTTGGTGTTTCAAAAGACGGTCCAACAAATTTAATTCAATGGTCTAACTTTTCCTTTTTGGCTCCATATGTGTTGTTTAATATTACTTTATTGAAACCAAATTGATTAGTTGATATCATATATCCATTTTGGATAATTGATGATTCATTATTTACACTCGTGGAGTAATCCATAATACTGGCATTATATTTAAATACCTCATGTAATAGATGTAGGAATACACAATGAAATAAAACGCTTACCGTAATATAATTAAAATTATTTATTATCCTTCATCATATTTCTAGCATACTAAACGTAATAAGTGTATAATAATAAATAATTGAATAGTAATTTAGTTTCGAAATATATCAGCAATGTACATATTAATAACTCGATAATAGGTTTTTAAAGTTTTAACTAAATATTTCATGCAAAGTAGGCGTGTTATTGTTATAAGTTTCATATTAATATGGCGGACATATGCCCGCGTACTCGGTCGGATTACGCTACACTAATAATAAATTAATAAATTAACTAGCGACGTTCAAAAAGTGATCATAACACTTTATTTTTATTTATTTTTTTACACATCTTTGGCGAACTATAACAATATATGAGAATAAACATTTGTATGGCTAGCTATCAATGCACTCTGTTCACAAATCTGTTTGAATACAATCCCCGCAATAGGGTATTTGACTAGTATTCTTTTTTAATACATAATTTTAATGACGAAAAAAAATTCTATATTACTCAATTACAAATAACAGACGTTTAACATTTTCGATCAGTAGTGGTTTGTTGCCCCATCTAACTTATCTCACGCGTGATTCCCAAGGTGAATTGTGAATTTTCAATACAAATTTTAAATTGTACCCGAGGATTCATGCGCGATATATGA
This sequence comes from Pheosia tremula, assembly GCA_905333125.1. Lineage (NCBI taxonomy): Eukaryota > Metazoa > Arthropoda > Insecta > Lepidoptera > Notodontidae > Pheosia > Pheosia tremula. The sequence continues at coordinate 1,359,021 of HG995404.1, read as the reverse complement.
GACTGGCGTTACAGAATACCACTACTGGACATAGGAAGCTACAGATGTACAGGCATATGATGTCATCTTCATAGGTCAGCGCGCGTGCGACAAAGATAGAGCACGGTCCTACGTTCCCAACTACTGCTTTCATAATACGTTAATGAGTAACACGTATCTTTGAAATTATGATAGATATTATAAATAATTGTCAAATACCCTATTATGTTGTACACTAATTACAAACTACCAATTATACTCGTTTCAACTAAATGTACTGCCATCTTTATCATCCGCGTAATGTATGAGCAACACAGCAATATATTTAGTTGTAAAATGTAAGTTTCATTCACTGAAAGACTACTGACTTTCGCAAATTCTGACGTCTCGGGACTTAGAGCTTTCGAACTATAAATTAGCAGTTTTTTCAAAGATTACCCTCATTATGCCGAGACGGCAAAACCTGGAAACTTCCACAATATTAGTAAAACCACGATTAATCGAACAAATAACTTTTAATTACAATTAACTAATTTTCATTTACTTATTTTACAAGTTTGGGGCCGAATGGTATATTTCGGTTGGTTATAAAACAAAGTGGTTTGTAAGCGAAACAATTCCGTGAACAGATTTCTTAGTTAAGGATATTTAATTCCGGCAGATAGCCTCAAATCATTATCATCGTTGCCAATATATAATGTGACAGATCATATACTACACAAGGTTCAGTAATTCAGAGAATAAATAAAAAATACCGCCACATTTATATATTCGCACCTCTATTATTTACCTAACACTAAATCTATAAACAAAATTAATAATAGTTAGTTGAAAACTAAATTTTTATTAACTATCTTACGGCGTCGAGAATTGTACAAGGTATTTGGTAACGCGATTTCGACCATATTTGCTCCAACATAAAGTCCATAGTATATGTTAGGATACATAATGTAGGTTGAATGGACGATCGTTACAAGCGTAATATCACAGACACCGCACGAGGTGTCCCTTTGCTAAGCTATATATAAGTAAACAGCGATCCCCCAATTTATAGATATTTACAATGGAAATACAAAGCACATTTATTCTGAAAATTGTATTGCAATACCATTGTTAATTTCTTAAAATTTGAGGGCACATGTTTACACGATGCATATTCAGGATTGCTTATATGCAGTCGAGGCACGAACTATATCCAGTTTGTTCCTACCTAAATTTTCCATATACAAAGTCTTCTTGCAAAGAAAACATTGAAAATGCATCGTAACATTGGTTGATATTGAGATTAGCAGAAGACTAGAAGCCAGTTTTATTTGTACTTATGATTAGTTTGACGTTTAGGTACATTTATTTACATAAATTGTCTAAATTTCACTATACGTCCGAAGGTAAATGGTCTAGTTATATATTTACGATTTAAAATTACATTTACAGTAGTACATTTTGGTTTAACGAGATTATTAGGTTTTTATAATGTTCGTGACAGATTAGTTTAGTTACTCAGGATTAGATTTCTCACTTCACACAAATAACGTTTAATCTTATCAATCACTTATCGTCCGGTCAGCAATTTTAATCTGTCAAGCTTCTATTCAATAATAAAAAAATATTGGTATAAATAATTAACAGGATTAACTAAGCAATCCCGAACATGCAAGTGTTGTTCACCGTTAAACTATTTCTATATAAGTTATCCAGAATAATGTGTGGGACATAGTATACATGGTTCACGTTTTCAAAATACTGAACTTGGTACAGCCATAAACAAAATGAAATATTTTATACGTCTATTTTTTGAGATATAGCTTGCGGTTATTATTATCTGCTGGTACACACTGACATTACAATCAATTATGAGGCTCGTTTATAAATCTAAGAACGGTTAATGATTATGATTTCGACTTAGCATTAACACAGCGACACCCTGTCACCCGCCCGGGCGGCCCCGGGGCAAAAGGCTAGTAAGCTCCTAAAGATATGACGTCATAATTTATGTATTTACAAATCGAATTATTATTGAACTACTATGCACACCTAGCCTATCACGAGTCAAGAGATCTATTATAAATAGGTAAATAATTAATCAGAGTTTATTGTGACGAGCGATGTTACATATGTTCTTAAGTGTACTTTTTTATGCATAATTAATTCACGGGACATGGCCTCGTGATAGACTTTCAAAATGCAATAAAAACATTGACGTCTCGTTCACAAATGCAATTAATTCTTCAACATTGATATCTGCTATGTCCTGTGGGAGTGCTATTGAAAGCGATCAGATATACTGAACATATATGATACAATAATATATATAATAGGAGATCAATACGGACGGCGCGATTTGTCATATTATGTGTCGGCTTTATAACGCTCAAGTATATATGTACTTTTGTGGTATAGAGCCAACTACATAAACGATGTTTAGCTGAACTACGAGAGTTATATCGTCTCTACCTAAAACATACTTCCATTAACATTCTCTATGGTAACTTTAAACTCCTAACTTAACCAAACGGTTATACCATTCATAACTCGCCCTACGTCTCTATACCGATTAAGTTATCTCAATTTACCTTAACTAATCTAATGGTATATATGTGTGTGGAAATACAGCATTCTGGATAACTTATGAAAAATAAAATGAATATATTAGTATCATATAACATAGTGTACGTCGTCAAATTATGGTAATCTAATGCAGTTAGAAATTAGCCATATTTAATAGCTGCCTTTACAAGTACGCTCTTTACCGCGTGATCGGCTTTCGTGCGTGAACGATCGCGCGTATAGAGATGAACCGACACAGAGTGCGAAGTCTCTCGCAGCGATTACCGCATGATTGGCCTTTACATACCCGCTCGCTCATTCCTATTCTGAGCAAACAGAACAATCGTGCGCGAAAGAATCAACGCGAGCTTGCGATCTTTCCCGCACTCTCCGATCGCGTGTGAAAGAATGTGCCGTGAAAAGGCGGCAGTTCATTACACTTTAGAAAATAAAAAACAGTAACTCATAACCGCTCTAAGTACACAAACCATATGCAAGTATACAGAACAAAGTAGAAACGTGTGCTTGAAGCTAACATATGCTAAGCGATAGATAAAAAAAATAACAGAACGAAGATATGACTAGATCGTTTTGTTTCAATACTAGGACCTACGTTCATAAAAGCACTATGCGCCCTCTCCATATTTTTATTTATATAAATAGATATAATATGATTAATTATTCCGAATTCTAATGTTTGTTTTTTTTTCTGATTAAAATATTGGCATTCATCTTATGTACTAAGTAGCATCGAACGGTGTTTAGTTAACGTGTCGAGTGTCGTGTGCGAGTGACTCGTGTCGCATCACTGGCCACGCGTCAATCCGCACCATCCGACGACCTAACTAACTATAACGCCTAATTAACGATCCGCCTTCGATTCGCATACCATTTACGAACGATCCGAATGTCCTTGAGTGACCCTACGCGAGCGCTACCACGAATTTGAATATGCGAACTATATAAATGTTTTATAAAATGTCAGGAGTCGAATAGGTTTTTTTTTAAGATATTCTATTTTAGTAGTAACGATGTGCGCGGTTGCCGGTGGTCGGTCGCCGTCGGGTGGACCCGATGGTTTACGATCTTTAGAGTTGAGGAGTTTTTATATGACCGCGACACACGCGCTAAGAGTATGAAATGACAAGTGAATGAGGATACTTTAATAACGCAAAGTGGCATGAATAATGCGTTGTTGGCGACGAACTAAGCGAAGCGCGGTAGTGGGCGGTGGAGTATTACACTCGACAGATGGCGTTCTCAGCGTTGGAGCTATTGCATTACGCCAATATACAATAAATTATATATATTGCTGGCAAGAATCTTTAGTGATGTGATAAAAAGTAAAGCGTTATTATCTACCATTGGACTCGCGGACTGCTCACGCGCGCCATGTGCCTGACCCAGTCAAACTATTTATATTACAAAGGACTTTAACCATCCGTGCTAAGAGAGAAAATCTTGTATGGGTGGCCAATGCTAGTCGCTCCACTAGAGGCGCTCCACCAAGCCCGTTCGAGTCGCGAATGGAGAGCGGTGAGATGAGGATGAGTACGGTTGCGCTACGATAGTTACGAGAGAGTATAAAAAGTGGCGACAGACTAGTCAATGGACCCGAGTGCTGCGTCGCGCCGCGCCGCGCCCGCGCCGGGCAGCTGGCGGCGCGTCGCGTCCGACTCAGAGAGTAGGCACGGCAATACCTGCCTATGAAAAACATTTAGATACATTTAAATAATTGCAAAGCATACCCTGTATCCTAGAATCACTTTTATGGGCGATTGTTTTATACATTCAGAGGGACATTATTCTATTACAAACGTTCGCGTCACCGCAATATATCTTTAGGGAATTTTATTTTAATCAGTATATAAAGATATAAGTACACAATATTAGTCCCGGGCGGTGCCCGGGCGCATACGCCTACATTACCACGAGGTGATATTATCGATATACTAAGTATACGTGTTCCGGTTTGGCAACGATTTGTGTGTAACCTAAGTAGGTAGCGGGCGTCGCGGCGCCCGCCGCACTCCGCCCCCGCCTGACCGCCCCCGAGCCCGGCCCGCGGCGCTGCCGCTACATGACATACCCCACCCTAACCTGAACACTCAGGGTCCAAATCTCTTCGTACCTATTCAAACTTTTTTAGAACAAATTTCAAACATTTTTCTCCTCGTAAATTGGCAACATTGATCCCACACTTCTGACTAGCAGATATTTCGAGGTTCACTAATATGACGTTTACTCCCGCTTTAAACCTAGTGTAACTCCGACACGAATCAAATTGGGACCTTAACAACTTGCGCAGACAGAGGAGCAATCTGCTTTTTACATTCCACGTTCTTTGTATTGTATCGGCGTCATAGCATTTACGCAAACATCAAGCGCTCGGCACCCCAAACATCTTATAGAACGCAAAACGCAGATCGCTGAACGCTCTTCTGTGTGTGTTGGGCACTAAAGGCGGGTTGTAAGTATTTACACGGTGGCAAGGTGGTTCCCTCAGCTACACATTAAATCCAATTGATCCTTATTTCCTATTACGCCTATATCCATCTACACATGAGATGAAAGACTAGGGAAAGGATCTGCCATAGTACACGTAGCTAAGGATTCCCTGCGTGTTAGGGCGCGCGAGGCCGGCTCCTCGGTCGGTTAACGAAACGAGACCACGTCGACGAATAATCTTAAACGGTAACATAAAACATCGATAAAAATAAATAATTGCATATAAGTAAACAAAAACAGACGCTAAAACAATTAAAAAAAGCGTAACAACGTATTGCACAATCGTGAGTTTAGAGAAAAGAACTAGAGACACACATAAACGACAGTATTTTTTGTTTGTTTCGCATATATCATTTTATACACGGCTTACACGTAAATCATAAACGCCTAAAACTAGAATACTATGTCAATATAATATAATTATTTGTGTAAATATAAAATTCTATGTCTTGTGGTGAGTGTAATATTTGACTAGAGGCGGGCGGCGTGGCAGACGGCGGCCCCCCGCCGCCGTGTCGCGTCGCGTCGCGTCGCCGCCGCGCGCGGCACGGTACGTCATGCACTCACTCTGCGACGACAGCCGCTTTGTGGACGATCCCTCGCGTACTCCTTAATCTACGTGGTGTAGTCTAAAACACGCTACGATTATATTTCGACGCAAAAAATGCGATTCTAAAAAATCGCACATCAACCCCGACTCGCTGCCGTCTGTTACTAAATCGCAGACCGCAAATTAAAATGCTATATTACATTTGAAGCCGTAACGTACTAGGCAATCATAACGTGGTCTTAGCCTATCGTCCACATTGAGATCGCAATACTAACTAACCTCGTCGCCTCGCCGCCGCGAGTGCGCCGCCGACGCCCGCGCAGCGCGGCTCGCCGGATCCCGCCCGCGCGCACACAATATATCTAAGGTATCTCAGTATCATTTTATATTAACATTGGTACCTTTTTTGATTATGAATCTATTTTTGTCTGTATAGAAATTACACTAGTTTTGTAATCTGTTCGTTCGCGCTTCACACACTGTTGGCTCCCCGGACGCATCACTTATTGTATTTAACACCTTAACGAGAATAGTTTTATATATGTATAATATATAGACACACACACACAAGTTCTTGAAACAAAATTGGGGAAGCGCGCTCTTTAAGAATTGACATCGCGGAGTGCCAGCGCCGTCATGCCGACCATACGTCATGTTTTACATTTAAATACTTTTTTTGTAATTTATCTTTTTAATTTCCAGTAAGATTCTGTTAGTAGTTTTTTTTTAAAACGTATTTCATCCCATAAAATCTGTTTGAAGCGTCTAATAGAGGTAACAACGAAGATGTGGGATCGTTTATAGACTTCGAGGTATTTTCTGAAATTTCCCCCGGGGGGGGGTGTGTACAAAAATAAATTATTATTTTCCAATTTAATTTATTGAAAATTTCCGAAAGTTCCCCAAGCCGCGAAATGTTTTTTTAACGTTAGGTTAGCCTCTACCTCTTTTAAACTTTCCATACAGATAAAGAGAATATTGAGGAGTCCTGTTGAGGACCAGTGATCAAAACCGTTATACTGTACAACTTCCTCCACAGCGCGTGTCATGCGCCCTGGACGACGTATGCTCGCCATAGAGCGTACACATGCAATATAGAAACGAACGGCCTGTACAATCCTTTATGTTGATATTATACTTTTTATATCACAGCCCATATTGGAATTTACAACACATTTTACCACGATCTTTCAAAACGAAGGCCAAATATTCGGTCATATGGAAGTGCACTTTCATTTGTACACAGCGTTAATACAAACATTTAATTTTGTCAATAAGTTCACAACATGTAGGTATGTGAGTCGCCGGGCGCACCGCCGACAGCGGACAGATCGGATATTGGGGCTTAAAATATCAGGAAGAACCACCACCTCGAAAATAGTATTTATTTGAGGATTTGGTAAATTTCAATGTACAGAAAGGCGCTAATCGAGTTGGTAGTCACAAACGACTGCCGTGCGGTACGGCCCGGCGGCATTAGCTTATCAGACACACATAATAATAAAATTTAACAAAATATAGGACATATAAATACTCCAATAGTGATCTACGCGAGCTCTTACATTAGTCGTGATCAGTTCGGCGGCGGGAGGCAACAGTGTCCGCGAGCGCCGGGGCAGCGCGGCTACCATGCAGGTGCCGCTGGTGAAGCACCGTGCTACTGACTACGGCACGGTACTACGACACACTACTACGAGCGTAGCACAGACCCGACGCGGCGCGTAGCAGCGCCGGCGCGACTGCTCGCGACGCGTCGGTCTACAAATTAAATGCGCAAGGGCAGTGCACCGCCCGCGGCGCAACAATTTTTGTTGCAATATACAATAATTAAAATACATTTTTTTTCTTACATTTTCAACTTACTTAATAAATTCAGTTTGGCTTAGTTCAAGCAAATAACTAGTATAATAAATTTATGTTAAAAGTTTCAGTTAAACGTTAAGTACTTAGAAGTAGAAGTATGATTACGAATGACAAAATTTTTATAACGTCATTTTTTTATAATAATAATAATAATTTAATCAAAGTTAATAAATTGTATATATAATAATATAATAGAGTAATTTAATGATTAATCGATAATGATAAGAATGAAGCATTCCTACGCGCTGATTTAATAAATTACTTTTAAACTAATTTAGTATACTCGCCGAGTGGGCTTGCATAATTCTTTAGTAAGTATGTAGTTAATGATATTTGCTATACAATAAATGTGTATTAAATTCCTTGGAATTGTTGATAATAATACGCGAACAGGTGCACCTCGGGCACGAGGAATAATCCGGTCGCCTCCTGGAACAGTCGAAAATTGCATTTTAACAAATAAATAAATAAATATTGACAGATTACTCATATAGATAAACATCCATGACTTGGGTACAAACATTCGTGCTCGTCACACAAAGTTTGTCCTCACCAGGATATGAACCCTCGGCATAGAAAGCAGGGTCTCTACCAACTGCGCTGATGTGGCCGTCAAATGACAGGTTATGCTGGGGAAAGATTCAAGTTTACAACGTGACAGTGAAACAGCCCTTCCTGCCAGTTATACGGAAAAGCCGCTGAATGGTCTGTAATGTATGTATCCCACTCCCACTAATATTATAAGTGTGAAAGTTTGGATGGATGGATGTTTGTTACTCAATCACGCCAGAACGGCTGAACGGATCTGGATGAAATTTAGCACAAAGATAGATTATAGTCTGGAATAGCCCATAGGCTGATAAGCAAATTGATAAGCAAATTTTTAATTGCAACTGATAAGCAAATTTTTATCCCGAAAAAATGCACGGTTCCTATGGGATAGCATACAGGAACCGTGCATTTGCAAAAGGACATAGAGGAAAAGGGCATACTTTTTAATCGCGGGTAAGACCGCGGGGTACGGCTAGTATAGCATATATCTTAGGTTACCACGGTATGAATATCGGTAATGGTCACGGCTACTCCAAAGGCTATGAAGACTATATAATTTACCACGTGCACGCGTCGAACGCGTAGGGACGGCGTCTAGGGTTAGTAAGGCCGGTTGGCGTCCTTGGGCCGTTTCAGCTGGACCTTCAGCCGCTTCATGCCGATCTGGAAGCCGTTCATCGCTTGGATCGCCGCCTGCGCCGACGTCGGGTTGTCGAACGACACGAAACCTGGAATCAATATTATTTCAATGTTTTGTTTGTGATATCAAGTGGCTTTGCTAGCGCCTATATCGCACCCTCAGCACGATAGGGGCTCAACTCAAAATGATGCTTCAAAATTATGGTCTTAATATATGTTCTATCTGATGAATATTAAAACAAATGCGTTTTTATGATAGAAAAAGCTTATTATATTTCCATCTCTTTTACACCGGTAATTTTCGTCCTCCCTGTTCAGTTGCAAAAAAAAATTTATTTTTGAGTTGAGCCCCTATCGTTCTGAAGGTGCGATATACGTTGGTCTGCGGTGATGGAAATGGCGCGAGTGATATATTCAGGCTACCGAGAGAGGCGCGTGCGATTGAGCTCGTTTAGTAGATCCCTCAATCTTAAAAATGCCACAAATGAAGACGTGTCGCAAATTAAGTTTGACTGTGAACGGTTTTCTGAATATAGCGTCGATTTCCGGGTGAATTTACTTATAACATATTTTTTTAAATAGTAGCCACTGGTTTTCGTGCCGGCTCTTCTGAGTTTAACCATCATCCCGAACCGCTGGTAGCTTTGGACTATTCATAAGTATTTTTTGGTGTACATGAATAAAAAACAATGATTTTGAGTTATGAAACAAGCAATTGGCTGAACCAACCGAAACATTTGCTCTGATTGGTGGCGCGATCGATAAACACTTTGCTGCTGATGACGTTTCCGAAGGGCAGAAACATCTGCATCAGCTCCGCGTCCCCGAACTCCTGGGGCAGGTGGTAGATGAACAGGTTACAGCCCTCGGGGCCGGAGATCGAGCACCCTGGGAACATAAGAAAATCTTTAAAGAACTCACAAATCTGCCTCTGAACAATAGCACGAGGGGTTTTTGGTAATCGGGTACATGGGAGTGCACCCGCCAAGTGGAAAAAAATAAAAAGTTTGGATATTACGTAAATTATAGAGAAATAGAGTATAGTAATACTGATAAGAATAGTAAATATTTATGAAAATAATTGAGCAATGATTTAGACGATTTTAGAAAATAAAAGTATCTATACTCAAATTACAGCAATAACATATTCTACTGAAATAGAAATTGGTGGCATTCTCATTGTATCTTCATTCGGGATAGCGACAACCTTAAACTAAAGTATGCTACAAAATTGGGACTTAATTATGATAGACCAATTACAACTATTCGTGTAGATGGATACTAGAAATTCTAGAATTGTAGTCTAGTGTTGTGTAGGAAGGTACTTACAATATGCGTAATGAACATGGATGCTGTGATGATATCACTGTTGTCTTAAACCCTCACCTCTTACCATAATTAGTGTGCACATATACTTACATAGTGTTTCATAGAAAGATAGTACATTTAACACATACATGACACAACAATCGTGCTAGTAAGTAGGTACAGTACAACGGAAAACACTAATAGTGTACTTAGTGAAGATTTTGTCGCAAATGTACAGTCGCGGAAGAAAAGGGTTCGTCATCTTAAAGTTGACTTTTGCTTGCAAGAGTTCAGGAACCGTAATGCCAGCGTTAGAGGGCAAGAAACAGTATCGCCAACATTTAAATAAATTATACGCGACATGCTTTTCACGCGTTTATTATACGCGTTTATAATCAATGTATATTATATACATTGATAAAATCGACACTGGCAGAAATGACTCTATTTGTAGCCAATTGCAACCTAAACAAATGGAGGAAAATATAATAATGCAATGGTGTCATTGACAGACACTGGGAATAAGTTTTCATCATAAGATACAAAGAGGATATAATCACTACGTTTGTATTGAAATGTAAATGGCAGGTCAAACCATTAACCAATAAAAAATAAATAACTTTAATTTGAGTAAATTTGATCTTTGTGCGAATTGTTAAATATAATGTTCAATGAAGTAAATGGAACATGTGGTCGCGAACGTTATATGAATCATTTTGAAAACTGACGAACCTTTTCAATCCGCTACTGTACCTGAGTATGAACGTATTGGAAGCCTGATATAATTGTGCAATGACGCTTAGTAAAACTAACAAATGGCCGTCGTTTTCCAGCTAACTAACGATTTTTAAAAGCGATGAAGTCCAGTATTTTGAATCTGTGCGCCTTGGCAGTATTCGTCTACTGTCAGATATATATGAGACAAGGTTTTCAATTTCAAACTTACGTTCATATGAATGTAAGGTTGAAATTTAGATGAATATGGACTTGTAGGTCAGCGTAAGTTGCCAAGCCGCATGATTAAATAAGATTTAATTGTTAAATAAATACCCCGGCAGCAAAATGCTACGTATGTTTTGGGCTGCCACACCGTTGTTGATTGCCGGATAGATTTTAACACAAGTAAAAGGTACTAAATATCATTTTAAAGACTTGGGTTAGATATAGAGTAACCTATATTTCATGCACAACTTATCGTCTCAGCTGGAAAACGGAGAAAACACCGACAAATAAATCATTGAATCTCCAAATAACCAAACTAGTTTCATTGACTTCAACACACTAAAGAGATAGCTATTGAAGGGTCGAAGGTTAGTTTTTTAGTCGTTGATTCAGGAGCTCCACCTCGGGGCGCCATTTACCTTCTCTCTGCGCGGGCGCAATGGTCGACATCGGCGGCGGGATCGGCTGCGGAAACTGCCCATAAACCGCTGGGTAAGCTGTCGAACATTAAGTTGCACATTTTCACAATGAACATCCAGTCGTTGCGTACATTTACATGCAAATAACAACATTGTTTATTTAGAAGAATAATTCCAATGTGTATTTTGTAAGTACACTTAAACAGATAGTACCTAATAATATTGACGCGATATGGACATATAACAACAACTAACTACTGTACGTGAATGTACCAAATTATAATATGGAGTAGCGTGATTTGGACAGCGCACGGTACCGTAAACATACCACAACGAATATTCATTTTAACAATTGATTGATCTACTATATAATGCATATACGTCCTTAAACTGAACTAGGTAAGACTTGTCCATAAAATAAAAGCCTTTTCGAAGCAACTAATGTACGGGTCACGCTCTTTTTGGTGTTGCCAAAATTATTTTATTAGGTTGAGAAATAGATCAATCAATTGCCATTATAAACAGTGGGTAGGTAGGTACGGTTTATATTTCCTTAATTTACGGAAGTGGTAAACAAAGATGGCGGATTTGCAACCAGAGACAATTTGAGAAGACTGGGAAAATAATGAATAAACAGCTCAATAATAATAATCGGATAGAAGAGTGAATGACAAAGCTGCATCATTCGCTTGTTGCAAACGATATGAAATAAAACGCCACCAATTATTATAAAATGCAATCCGCAATAGTTCCCGCTAAAAATCCCCCAGTCTATGGTTCTCTCTTCGCTTGGTTTAATAAAATGCGAAATGAAAATGTGGCCGTGTCCCTGCATAATCTGTAGGCGCGCCTTCTATTTTTATAGAATTTTAGGAAAGTATCGTTTATAATCAGTTGAATTCAACATGGTATGTTGCTAATCGAATTCATAGTTAGGTGTTTCTTAAGCGGACTAAGACATTTATGCATCGTTATAAAGTGTGTTGGATTTGAAAAACTGTGATATTGTGCGAAGGATGGTTTGTTTACCACTTACGTAAAGTAAAGAGAAATATACCATACATATAGTCGTTCCCCTTGCACATCCATCCAACATATTAACACATACTTAAACCCAATACTTACTCAATATTCATTCTATACAATAATGGAATTTGGCCAAATGATTTTTACTAACATCAACTCTGTTTATTCTCATATTTTTTTCAACGAAAATAAATAGTAGGACCCGAAATAGTTGCGAACACGCTCCTAAACCTTTCAAATAAATGAATGATGTTCCATATTCAAACGATCAACACCCGTCCGTTAAGCATGAATTTTAAATCTACCCTCTATTTACAATTCAATGGTGGACTTTTGGCCGAATTCCAAGCGTATCACGTAAAGCGTTGAGATCGGATAGGGCTAGTGCAATGCTACCACTTTATCAAGACGCTGAATCTCAATTGACCTTGCCCTCACGAAATTGTTAGTTTTTTACAGTTTCGTCAAGGCAGTAGTAACGCCATCAGCTGAGGAGATGGGTAAGTAGCACTATGTAGTTGAGGGTAGGAAGGCCGCCACTCACCGACTCCGGGGAAGGGTTGCATTCCAGGGTACGCCGCGTGCTGCAGTGCCGCCTCGCCGTTAGGCAGACCCTGAGCTGTTACGGGTACAGCTGGAAATAGAGGATGTAATGATAGTTATAAAATATTCTTCATAAAAACATCGTTTATTCCCTATAAACACTCGCAATAACATCGTGTTTCACAGAGCAGATTGCGCAAAATCGTATTTATTATTGGGAAAGCGCCGTAATCATTACAAATATTTTCCCTGGCAGAAATGGAACCCAAAACCAGCCGGTGCAACCAGCCAAGCGGGATACGCTGAAACCACTACACCTAGGTGTCGAATGATAATATTGAGAGGTTATACGTTGTGCAAATCAAGGAAATCTATGTTATACAGATATTGGTACGTACGTCCAGTGAAGGTCTGGTGTATGCCGTTGGTGTAGACGGCTTCCTGCGGCTGCGGTTGTCCGTTGGCGGTCTGCGCGGCCATGTTGAAGCCGGGCATGGTGGGCGAAGGCAGCGAGGGTAGCGCACCGTTCAGGGGCTGCGCCCCGCCGGTGCCTATCGCGAGACCAGTGAAGTTGTCTGGAGAATGGAAAAGGGAGCTCTACAAAATTGGTTATCATAACGCTGAAAAGGATAGTACAATTGGCTATATGGCCTAGTAGCACAGCCAGCTGTGACAAGACAAAATTTCAGATTAATCGATTTTGTCTCTCTCCCTCGTATGAATCGCGGAAGGGAGAGAGCGACTCGGTGCGAAATAATCAGTAACATAGCTTTTGTCACGACCTGCGTGCAAGCCCTTATGCGTCTCTGAATCCAAAACAACTGCTTTACGAATTCTTGTCTCTTGTCTGTTACTTCAAATAGCACGAAAAAAACTATTAATTCGCTTGCAACGGAGGTTTTTCTATTGGATAGCTTACCATTGGGGGTCAAGTAAAAAGAGTAAAATCTGTAGATACAGATCTGCCAGACAGAGGTGTCATAATAGGCAGGTGCCTATCATGACATACTTGATATCTAAGAATAAGAATAAAAATAGTTTATGTCCAAGTAACATTTCTAACAACAAAGTATTGATGAGCTCCAAACTAGACAATGTCTGTACCTTGGAGCTACTAAACGTGTAAAACCGTTTTGGATGTTGGTTTCTCACGAGCATTTATCCAGGTGGCTCTGGGATCTATTCACATCAATATGTTGTGGTGTTGACTTACCCGAGGTGGGCGGTACGACGGAGTTAGCCATGCCGTTGAGCGCGTGCGACGCGAGCGCTGTCATCGGACTTATGTAGCCTTGCGCAGTCGCCGCCACCATCAGCGCCGCTTGTTGCTGCAACACAAACAATAATCAGCCTTTTAAAGTTCCATTAGTGTATAGTCCAGGCGATGTTGGCTTAGCGAGCTGTTCTGACAAAAAACCTTTATTGTATTCCAAATCATGTATATGTAATCTGCTACGGCTACTACGCATTACGACGTGCTAGGCGGGACGTAGCAGTGTGGTTACGAAAGTAGTGCTACGCATACATCATTCTTCAGATAATTTAAAACTAAAAGGAACTGTTATATATTGCAGCATTTTCGAAATAAACATTATGGTATGTAATAAATAATTAAGATCATCATCTGGCTGAAAAGTTATAAATTGCGTAAGTTTAATTTTAAATGCACGACGAAGGTATCAAATTTTAGGAGCATTCAAAACTGATGTGCACAGCGTAAAGAGACCCACATAAGCCTCTGTATTTATGGCGGGAACAATAGGTGAAAGTTTCGGGACCTAGAGTCTGTGCGGTTGCAATATTGCATGTTTTACTATCAATTTTCATCAGCTCCGCGATATTATAAAAGTTTTATTTTAGAACGCACTGGTGGCGGAATAGTTTTCGAATATTTTGAGATACCTATAATTAAGCTTTATGTTCGCGGGTTTTAATCACTCTATCGCTTGTTGTGCTGCACTGTTGACGTGCCTCGTGCCTCACTCTTAATACAGCATGTACAGCATGTATTTGTAGGAGTTAATAAAAGTACCAGTAATGTCATAGTTGCTAACATGGGCCTAGCCAGGGTTAGTTTCAGGGAGGGGCAAAGCAAGGAAACCCGAATAAAATATTTTGTTTGTCAATAATATCATAATCTGGCACCAATAGAAAGTAGCTTTTTCCTCTGGTATGCCTGCTCTCATTTGCCAAGATGATATATACATACATAATTTCTTGAAATCAGTAGTAATTGGGGCATATCATTTTCGCTTGACTTCAGGGGCACAGGTGGGGCAACTGCCCCACTCTGCCCCATTGCAGCTAAGCCAGTGGTTTTTAATAATCGTTATTTTTTAAAGTAGGTACCTGCTCAGTGATGACCTGCGCGTAGGTACTGTATGCGCCGAACTGGTTGAACACGAACGGGTTGAGGAGGCTCATGTTGCCGGCCATCTGCTGCATGCGCCGGAGTTGTCGCTCTTTCTCTGTGTCCGCGAACTTAACCACTAGGCTCGAGGACGCGCCCTGAAACAAACAGACACAATATAATATGCTTTTAAGGCTTTGCCTAAGAAAAAAGAATGGAATATATGAGGCCACAAATATTTGAAGAAAATATTTTCTAAAACAAAAGTAATGTGAGTGCTAGTAGTACGCACATAATTTCTACCTGTTAAATTTTAAACATTATAATTAAAGGCAGTTGAGTGTTAAAAGTCGTCGTGTGGTTAAGATCTTAATAGCCTTAGGCAGCTGTTTTATAAATCCTAATACTATTAGGTTGTAGATATTTTAATATAATTACAGCTATAAACCACGGTATAAAACTAATTTGGAGTGTCATAATCTGGGGAACATTTTTACTAGCTTAATCTTTTTTAAAGAGCCTCCATTAAAGTTATACTACACGTAGCCAATGATCCTTAAAAGAGTCATAAAAAGTCTTTCCATTTGTTGCTCAAGGAACAGCTTATCGACCTCTTTAAGAATGCAGCAGCAAATCCTCGTGGATATTAAAATTGCAACGGCGGACGCACAAAGTGCTCCCCTGACTACAATCCCACAAGCTGGGATACAAACGGCCGGCACAATACTGAGCGAACGCTGAGTACCCGCATTCATTTTGTATTTGCTGTGAGGAGTGAAGGCAAAAATGGCTCGCCGTAGGCCCGGCACGGCGCCGCGCGCAACAGGTCGCGGCCCCCTCGTTGCAACAAGTTATTTGGGCTCACATCCAAAAATGCATCGGCCGAGACGTCGGAAACTTCGCCGTTGGAAATCTCTCTTGCGGAACGCCCGTTTCCTGTCCGATAGTTTCCACTCGTTAATTGAGTGCGATCGTTTTGATTGTCGAGTGCTGGTTATTTGTGATGGTGGCGGAAGTATTGCGATGCTCGGTGGCCGGTGCGTGTCTATGCATATCATTCCGGTGTTGAATTATTTCGTGTTGCTCCGCATTTATTTGGGGCGTCGATTTCATTGTTTGATGTTTCCGTTATTCAATTCGCGTTCTGTGTAAACGTTGCGGTTTCAATGTTTAAAAGCTTTTGGTGTTTTATTGAAATTGTAGGATTTAAATTCTGGATTTCGAGATTATGGACACATCAGTCGTGTGTTGTTCTTTCATGAGATGGATTCTTTTTATTTAGGTAGGTATGTATATATAACTCAAATGTTAGGTCCGGTTAGATATCTTGTTGGTGAGAAAAATGATATTGAAGCCTCCACAGAAGATGTTTGTTTGCGACTAAAGACTCAACGTTAAAGTTTCTAGGGGCTTCCTGTTAATTTATTTCATAATTCAAATAAATTAGGGCAAATACCGACTGCAGTAAATTTCAGAAATATAAAAAGAATGAGATAAGACGCTCCAGCAATTAGTTAGGTAAACAGCGCGACGTTTACGAGTAAGCAACTTCGTAATTTAATGGAGTTGGTTAAGTCATTAAATTATTATTAACGCAAAAGATTAATGGAGGTATTAAGGCCCTCACAAATTTGCTTAACGCACGGCTTGACTAATGTCTGTGTAATTAATAAATATTAACAAACTAGCTGTGCCTGCGACTTCGTACGCGTGAATTTTGTTTCTCGACTACAACAACAGAACCTTTGCATTTCCTTTGATCATGTCAAGTTTGAGTAAAATCCCTTAGTATTCCCAGGTAGGTACAAACTGACAAAAAATTAAAAAAGGAATACTTATCCAGCCTCTGTATCTATCTTACCACAATAATGTCGTATAAGTATTAAAAAAAAATATGTATACAGACATATTTTTAGTTACAGTCCACCATGTTACCGTCTTATTTTATGTATACCTATTATCAGGTACTTTTAAATATTTAAAAAAACTTATAAAATATTTAATAAGTAAGTACCACTTGTGTAACCGCGCTTTGAAAATCCTCAAAGCATGTGTTTTTAATTTGTCAATATGAACGAGGAAGTACTTAGTACGAGCCCTTCTTAATGTGTCATTGCCTCGTGGTGTCGTTTGCAACACAAGCATCAGTTTGCTTACATGACGCTAATTTGAGTAATCATCTTTGCTCTAATTACGTCATCAGCTTCCTTCCACGAACAGCTTGAGTTTGCAGTTTAAAGACCGTTATAGAACTTATTATTTTATATAAGAGGCTAGTATTTCCCTTGACTGAATTATATATGAGGAGACATAAACACTTGCTATTTTTACAACAATTGAAATCTAGGGTACTAAAATCGTTTTTTTTTGAGAAATGATAAAAAATTATAACATATGAATAATAGCGCCCTACGCATTATCTTTATCAATCTTGCAATTTGTTGATCAGTTATCAATATGGTTCTTAAAAGTGAGAATGCATTATGAAAGAAAATTAGTTAATATTTAAAATTATGAGAACCCTATGATATATGTTAGACAAAATGTATGCTTTAACACCATAATAATAATGATGTGTCTCGTGTAAATAATAATCTCGGGCAATTCGTATTAGGTATAATCTGGGCGCTTCGTGTAAGCTCAAGTTTATTGCTTATTTTATTAGGCAATCGCGCCTCTGTCGCTAACGAGTTCCAGGGGGCGCATTCGTTACGATCTGCTCTACAATTAACGGGATATTATTACACTCTTAATTGCTCTTGTGTAAGTTCACTTTCGCTCGGATAATTTACGTGTTTACGTGTTGCGGAGTCACTGTAGAGTCAGGGAATTATAGGCTGTATTATATTCAGCAGGTTCAGTTTTATAGTCACTTTACAAATCAAGTGCTTAATCGGTGGTAACGGCAGCTCATTGCAATCGAATCTGTAGTTACATTGCCTCAGACAAACAAAACCGTCAAAGTCATAGCACCGTTCTGAGCATTGATCGGGAGTATAAAATAAAATCACAGTGCGATAAGGAAAGTTGTTAAGCAGCGATAATAGACCGCATCATTCAAGAGACTTGAGTCAGTGGGTACTCAGACACAAACAAATAATTCAGCAAACTGATGAAGCAACAAAATTTTGGCACTTGTAATAAAAATCAAATTCCTTGCGAAGGACTGGTCATAAAATCGATAGTTACCCAATGGAGGGCAATAAAATGAGAACGGGCGCGGAAGGCCACTGTGTAAATATCTCGACAATAAACATGTCCCGGCGCACTTCGTAAATAAGGTAGGCTCTGACCTGGCCTAGACTAAGGCTGCGACCAGATTATAAAAATTACAGTATTTAAGGAAATTTATTTTTTTGGTCATAGACAGGAACGTTGTTTTTTTTATAATTCGTACAAGTTATGAAAATATCGTTTGAATTTTTATGAGCCTATGGAGGTATAGCAAAATGTATCGAGTCCCGGAAAAAAGTTATTGATTTATAATACTGTAATTGGTGATAATGATTAGGTACTATCGATATTTCAGATATTCTATAATGTAATTTTAAAAAATGCTCAGATTTTTACATCCACTATATAAAAAAAACAATGACGCACACATATAGATGTACAAAATTCCAAAAATGGCGAAAACGGCTTCTGTATCGAAATTAATGGCTCCTACATTCATAGAATGTTCTTTCACCTTCCCAAATAAAGTCTGCCTAACAAGTGTAATTTATTCCCGTTCCATTTCTACCGAAAAATATACGTTGATGAAATACCCTGTTATCAGGGGACTGCTAAACAAACAGTTGTAGATGTGTTCCCTGGATGCTGGACAGATCGAGATCAACAGTAAATAACCGCGTCAGAGACAGAGGGTTTCCTGCCAAACTGACACTTAATGGTGTGTTTGCAGGGGCGGACTGGATACCACTGCAAATTGAGACTAAATGCGCGATAACAGAATACATTACTGCATTGATATCATTATGAAACGTAGCAATTCATTATATACAGAGTGTAGGTGGCTTCGCAACGAAAACTGATACTCATGATTCCGTACCCGCCGGAGTTGGATGCTTCCGTCCATTTTTTTCAGTATTTGTAAATTGATTTTAGCATCAAATAATAGTATAAGTCTATCTCAACGTTATATTCAAATAAAAAAAAACGATTATAAATTTGAAATTGCAATGTGAATTAAAACTCACTCGTCACTTTCACGATTAGAGTACGTAGCGTTGTGTTGTGATCGCTTGCTATATAAAACATTGCGCGCTCAAAACGACAACTTTCTAAGCAATGACTTTCAACATAAATTATTTAAAAAAAAAATTATTAGGCATTAAGAGTAACCTTTGCCCAAAGCTTTCCATTTATATCATGTATAACGTATCTAAAAGAAAACATCGACAAATTATGTATTTACGATATGACGTAGGTATGTAGAGCTAACTAAATTAATCGGCTATTCACTTGTTTCTCCACAGATAAGAATAGGTATATCGTAGCACGTTGCAATCTCTGCCCGTCCTCATGGGATACATGCGTGAGTGAGGCGTAGGTATATATGTTTACCATTATTGGTTAGCGACAGTAAATAGATTGAATACTGAATCCGGGCCTGTTACGAGGGCTGAGCGGAAGCGGGAGCGGGTCCGACACGTGCGGAAGCGGCGGTGGCCGCAGAGGGGCGGGGCGGGGGGGGGGGGTGGCTATCTGGATCACAATAGTCACCGCGTTCCAGCTATGAACACATCACTGTAACGAAGACTTGATCAACAATATTCGAATTAGCAAGTTCCCTGACTATTGTCATCAAAAATTGTACTGGCTAGCTCTCGGCATTCGGTATCTCAAACAATCTTTCAGGATGGTCGATATTATTCAAAATGAGAGCGCTTCGACAAGTATCTTAATCAATGCAATTATATTTTTTCTCGTTTCGACTACAATCTTTCAAAGCCATTCTTCATGACTGAATCGAAGATTCGATACAATTACGCCACCGAACGGTTTGATTCGACCACTCGCTGTGTTTACATAGACCATTTCATAATGCAAGTTTCCATTAATAACCGAATCAGTCGATACAAGACTTGTTGTAAGGTTGTGAATCGGGCGGCTGGTTTGGAATGGAGCATGGGCGCGTCAATAGCGTAGTAAGATCCTTATTTAATATTTTAAATAGTAACTGGTAAGTAAATGCAGCGGCTTCAGTGTGTACCAGTTAAATTAATTATGAGGACGAGAGTACGTACATTTATTTAAGTGGCTTTCAATTCATACTCATAAGTTGATACAGTCCCAGAGAATATACTATCTCATTGATAATAATGGGAACTGTATTATTAACACATATTGTTGACTTACATGGTGCTGCCTGATCACATGGTGTTCATGTTTCTGGGAACATCAACGACGAAAACAACTCACGCATAGCTATTGAGTTTCTTGGCGGGTCTTCTCAGTGGAGCGAATAGCCGAACCGGTAGCGTCACACTTTAGCATAAGTGCTTTTTTGGACTGCATGAATTAAAAAAAACACACACCAACTGTATCGTCCCAAACTAAGCAAAGCATGTATGTTGGGAAGGTACCGTACCGCATAATATATATACCGACTGGTAACGAGCAGAAATACAATTTCCGAAAATTGCCCGAAACGGTTTTCATCCAGTCCAGTGAGGCAAGCTGTCTACGCTCAAACCTATATAGATCAAGCTGTCGTCACACTAATATAACTAACTCAGGCTTAGTTGTACACGGTGCCACCGTGCCGGCTCTCGGGACAGTTCAGTGGTCTAATATCTTGCCGGGAGGATAGATTGCGCCTGCGATAGCTCAGTTACAGATGTGGCCCCGTCTCCGCCGGCATAACCGGCCGTCCATTGTGGCGGGTGACTTAGTGCCTACAAGAGTTCGGTTACTATATAATAAAGTTAATGAAATATTGTATATAACTTAAGATTATTAATTAATAATTTATCTATAGGTATAGAACAAAGTCGTGTTAGTTACATGTTTTGTAACTCAAGAACGGGTTGGTCGATTTTTATTAAGCATGGTTGATTATTGAATTTGTCTCCGCCCCGAATAGCAGAATAAGGATTAAAACATGGGAAAAATACCGCTAACATAATTTGATTCGGAGGCGGGACCAAGTTCGCCGGGACAACTAGTAAATACATAAATACTATTACTGGAGGAGACTAAAACTAAATTTTATACATAATCTAAAATAACTTCGTAACTTTATAATATTGTGTAATGGGAATTGTTGTGTATTACGTACAAAATTTTAATTTTGTTCCTATAGGTTATTTATGTGTTTAACACGATTTTTCGTTGTACTCGATAATTAAATTAAAATAATAGGTAAGTATATAGTAAATGTGTTACGTAAGCCATGCCTACAAACCTATAGACACGTAGCTAAGTGCAGTATTTTTTTTGTTGGAGCGGCATATAGATGGTTCATGACCCTCGTTCATGACGATTATTTTAAAGCTCCAGCGCAAGTATATATATTTCAAACTAGTTGCGCCCCGCGGTGTTACCCGCGTTTACATTTTAACGGGATAAAAATGTGCTAGTCTATGTGCTATTTCAGACTATAATCTATCTCTGTGCCAAATTTCATCCAGATCCGTTCAGCCGTTCTGGCGTGATTGAGAAACAAAGATCCATCCATCCATCTATCCATCCAAACTTTCACATTTATAATATTAGTTGGATTGCAATATAACACTCACTAAGGAATTCAATAAGCTGTCATGAATGTTAAATACCCCTCTCGCCGGTTGATCCTAATTTTTAACTTTTCGCTAAATTCATTAATAGTTAACTCGGACTCCAAAACGAGTTAAACGATTGTTAGTAAAAGGCGAATTTCATGTAAATGAGTCTCAGTCAATTTATAATTAAATTGACCTTAGCGCCACGAATTTCAGGTAGATAAGCGCAGGCGACGAAAAAATTATGAATTGTATCATTATCTAAGTACCAGGTGAAAAAATATTGTGTCGAAATAAAACATAAATTACTTCATTAATAGGTAATTCTTGACTTAATTTTGTACCTAAACGACTATACCTGTCATAATATGGAATATATTATAATGTAACAGAAAATTATACATCACACAATTTATAATAATAAATAATATCGTCAGACTTATTATTGATGACTTATACTAGTTCGTAGCCTTGTTGTTAAGAGTTATTGGAACGGATGTAAATATCCCAGAATTAGTGATCAGTGTTCCAAGTAAGAACTCAGGTCAGCGGTACCACAAACCGTTAACTGCTATTTCAACCCAAAATACATTTATGAAACAGTAATGAATGTATAATTAATTTGAATGAACTTGTGTACGTCCGATAAACGATTCATATTGAAAGTACATAACAAACGTTTTGAATATGATTTGGTAAAATTAATTTAGATGTGAATTAGACATTCAAATTGCAAGCAGCACGTCAAGTGCGAGATTACTCGAAGCTAACCATATACTTTGTAGTCTACCGTATTTAGACATTTTGTATGGACAATTGAAAGTTTTAAATATCGTCCGCTAGAGGCGCTGTTCAATTCTCCATACAAAATGTCTAAATACGGTAGACTATAAAGTATACGGTTAACATCGAGTCTCTCAATCTCGCACTTGACGTACTACCATTCTTACTGTTAAGTCTTCTATGTTACTTTTTTTATTATTTTTGTCTCAAATTCGACAGTCTCACAAGATCCGCGCCACTCAAAATTAACGAGTAATCCACCCACAAACGGCTACCACTAAAACCTTTCTTCTGACTATAAAATAGGCTCAGTATAAACGGGCTAACCCTTGTTTTATTATACCGTGGGCCATAGATGGGCCGGTAATACCCTCACTAGGCCCAGTCGGGCCGCGTCGAACGCAGCTCGCATTGTTGAAGGGATAAAAGCGTACCCTATACGCCCCCGACTTAATTGGAATCTTTTAAAGTTTACTCGGGCAATAAAGGAGCTTAAATTACTTAAGGGGCTGGCAGCAATACTTGGATAGTCTGGTTTGATTTAGTGGTATGATGTATAGCGTTAGACATATGCAGTGATAGTCATGTTGGTCTACCCTCGCAATAGAAAAAAGGGGGGCAGTTTCGATTCCCAGCCAATGATTATCACGTCCTAAACGGTCAATAAAAACATCGTAAGAATATATGCAAATCTCAGAACCTGGCCATTTCACATAAGATGTGTGAAGCACAGATTTTTTACAAACCTTGGGTTGTTATATCGTTTAAAATCAATTTTAAAACCAATTTAATGGCTAAGTAAATTGAATTTAACGTGAAACAGTCGCAAAAACTATGTTCCATAGCTGAAAAAAAAATAACCTGATTAAACGCTTTTACCGTATGAAGTAATTTTTGTATATTATTTTAATTATCTCTTGGAGTGTCATCGCCTTAAGCAGAGCGCCCTGTAAGACCGTGGATTTACCTTGAATGGAGTTGTAACAGATGTTGGGGTAAGTGCTCCACACTACGCTTGTTTTCTTTAGCGCCCGTCAATTAGAGCCGTTTGTTGTTTAAATAATGATCCTAGTGTGCACAAACATTGTTTACGACTTAATATTGTTCTGTTGAATTGTTTTAAGTTGTTCGCGGTCAAGGACATTATTATTATAGACTAGCTGTTGCCCGCGACTTCGTCCGCGTGGTATTTAACAAAGACTCAGCCGTTGGTAACAGCCTGCTCGCGTTCTGATCCCGCGGGACGCATTGCAGATTGTTGCTATCAAACTTTAGTCAGGCGCAGCGCTGCAACATTGGTTTTAATTTTTTTTCGAGAGATCCTATTTTCTTTTCTAAAATAAAAGTAGCCTAAGTTACTCCTTGTTACATCAGCTATCTGCCAGTGAAATTCCCGTCAAAATCGGTCCAGCCATTGCAGAGATTACCCGGAACAAACAGACAGACAGACAGACAGACAGACAGACGGACAGACAGCCAGACGGACAGACAGACAGACAGACAGATAGACAGACAAAAATTGTAAAAATTGTTGTTTCGGTATAGGTACCGTGTATACATCCAAATGCATTTAGTAAAAAGCGGTTATTTTAATATTACAAACAGACACTCCAATTTTATTTATATGTATAGATTTATGGTTGTAAAATCAATGTTAGGTACACAAATCCCACTAATCCCACTAATATTATAAATGTGAAAGTTTGGATGGATAAATGGATGGATGGATGGATGGATGTTTGTTACTCAATCACGCCAGAACGGCAGAACGGATCTGGATGAAATTTGGCACAGGGATAGATTATAGTCTGGAATAGCACATAGACTACTTTTTATCCCGCTGAAATGTAAACGCGGGTAACACCGCGGGGCGCAGCTAGTTTTAAATAAAATGGCACACACTAGAAACACGATAAGAACAAACATATTTATGTAATCAGTTGCCAAGCTACTTGCTTTAAAACACGACTCTACGCTATAAACACAATTGGAAGACGATAAATCTCCCAATAGGTACTCGTCCACAACGAGGACCAAACAAAGCTCTGTGCGCAATTCGAAATACCATACAATAAGACGGGCCCTTGTTTATTTCGAGTTTGGGCGCGCAATAACCTGGCTCCTGTATTATTCATAGTCCAATTATTGTGAAAGGAGTTTTCTGTTTCTTAGCGAGCCGGGGCCGGCACTGGAGGGCTTGTTTAGCTCTACAATTGGCTCAGGACCACTCGATGCCGTTTCATTATTGAATATTAGATCAAATGTCGTTGCTATCTCGTTTGGCAACCGTTCAACTCTCAAGTTGAGATCTTGTATTTATTATTTATGATGATGTTTGTCTTATTTATAAGTACCTAACGTAGTTAGATTAACTGAATACTTTAGCCTGTATTCTATTAACCACGCATTGTATCCACTACTATTAAATGTATTTGTTTATTAGGCCAAATACAAAGAAGAAGTGTGCACCATAATCTATACTATACTAATATTATAAATGTGAAAGTTTGGATGGATGGATGGATGGATGTTTGTTACTCTTTCACGCCCGAACGGCTGAACGGATCTGGATGAAATTTGGCACAGAGCTAGATTATAGTCTGGAATAGCACATAGGCTACTTTTTATCCCGGTAAAATGTATGTTTCCTGTGGGATAGATGTTTGAATTATTCATACTTTTTATCGCGGGTAACACCGCCGGGCGCAGCTAGTTACATATAAATATATGCCAACTCTTCATTTAGTATAGAAAGAGAGTACATTATTCTGTACATGGTCCGCAAACTTAATAAGGCTTGTGTAATAGGTAAGTTATTGAATAAGGCCTTTGTGTCCCCGACGATTCCGGACCGATGATATAATTTTATAGAAATTAGAAGAAAAACAATAATTGATTTGTAATGTACTATTTATTCAACAGTAGCCAGCTGTCCCGGCGAACTTCGTACCGCCTCCGAATCAAATGAGAAAATTAATTATGCTTATTATTATAATTTTTAAATTTTCGCATGTTTTATATAGACATTAAACATCCATGACTCGGGTACAACAGTCATGCTTATCACACTAAGTTTGTCCATACCAGGATCAGAACCCAGGACCCTCGGCACAGAACGCAGGGACACTACCAACTGCGTTAATCAAGTCGTCTTTGTGACAAGACCCGATAGCACTAACGATAAGAGACAAAAAAATCTTATGAAAGGTTGAATTTTAGGCAGTCAGGCCGATTTCTGCCAGGTCGTGATTACTTTAGCGAACATTTTCCCTTGAGGGCTGCACAGTAAGGGCCCTTTTTCCCGTTTGCGTACGCAAATGTACGGTAAGTGACGCATTCAAGCTTCTTTATGGGTTCAAATAGATAATGTTATTGTATTTAGGATTTAGTTTGCCGTGGCAAGAGTGGTGCCAGCGTTTCGATTAATAATAATAATATAACATCGCCAGACGAACACATCAACTATACGAATAGTTGGTGTGTTCATCTGGCTATATTATATTATTGATTGTGGGACCGTTCCCACACTAAGCAACCCCTGTTATTTGGGTACCGTACAGTGGACTAGGGGCGAACTCAGTATATAATACGTATATATATATATGAAACAGCCTTGTCTCGGGTACAAACATTCGTGCTCATCACACATTTTTATCCGTAACAGGATTCGAACCCGGGAACGTCGGTGAAGAAAGCAGGGTCACTACCAACTTATCAATCACAAGTGGTTATATGTGGCGATATGTATATTAATGTTCTTTTTATGGTATATGCAGTAGGCGACGAAATAGTGTGGGCATTGGATTGAAATTTTAATAATTATAAGCAGTCCCGAGAGCCATGATCCGATGAGTTGCTGCGAGTCTATTTATAAACTTAAGATTATTTTTAATTCTAAAAGTAACGATTGGATTTAATTTATCCTTTGGAAAATCACACAAAACCAATCCGCTATTAATTCATATTTGATTGTGTGTCAATAGACAAGTTATTTGTCCACAAAAAAGGCTTACACATAAAGCTTGCCGAAGCCGGTTTAATTTGTGTAAGTAGTCTGTCGATGCTGCACCACCCTGCACCCCTCATGTGGACCCTGGGATTAGCAGGTCCTATTTTATCATTTTTCCACGAGACCATGCAATAAGCCGAACTAATCTCCGCAGCACTGTGACATGACAATAGATATACTTCGTATAAGCTTGGACTTATACTCTATGCATGTTTGCGCTGATTTAACTTTAATTAAGGAAAAAGTGGGGATATGTAGGTATATATTTTTGTTGGGTTTTGAAGTTTATGGCTTTTTAGAAAACGATTGTTATACTTTTTAAATATTTATATTTGAACAATAGTAACGATTATGATTAGATAATAATTCTATTACGAGTCCATTATGCCGTAAGACTTGAAACCTTATGTTTTTAGCAAAAGTTAAATTGAGAAATCTGTTGCCTACCAACATATGTATGTTGGTAGGCTATCCTCAAAATTACCTTTTTATAAAAAATATTAATTATCCTTTACCACGCTAAAGTTATAATATAAAAAAGCGATAAATTCAAAGGGCTATACCTATAAACATGAAAGATGGCGGCGTGCAGCAGGTGATCAGGTTAACAACACTAATGTCACCTTCATAAGCCTCGGCGTATTTTATATTGAAGATTTTTGAAAAATCGCTTCATTAAAAATAACTATAAATTTGAAACTTAACTTGAATAAATTGGGGACTTGGATGAATAATAAAAGTCAGGCATAAATTTATAACAATAAGTGGTGTCACTCTCGCGCAAACCCGTGTCTATGAAAAGAAAAAAAAAACAGGAGAACAGCCAAACATTAATATTTGAAACAATATTAATTTAACACTGGCAGAAGCAAAAATTGCAAAGCCATATAAAAAAAAATGTTATCCATTTTGAGAATTAAAAAAAATTAACCTTGTTACCACACCCGACAATGTCATCACGAATGTTTTGTTTTTCGAACGAGATGGAAAATTGCTAACGCTGCGTCATCACCGGCCCCTTATACATCATCTAGCTCCAAAACAAACCAATAACCGAATCACTCGCGTAGGAATCGTTCTCGGATAAATCATTCGTCAGGACCGTATTCACGTTCATTATTCATTTATTTATTCGGTCAGTGTCACACCGTTATATTGAAAATAGATCGAATTATCGATGCGTTCTTTAACGGCACAGAACAATTAAAATACTGCTCTTAAAAAAAGCAAATCTTTTCTCACCCATCTTAATTGTAATCCTGCTCTTAGTAACGCCGACATTCAAGAAGCATCATAACATTATCCTCACTGACTCGCCCGCATCATAGCGTGTCACATCACTACCCACGAAATCGAATAGAGATACAGACAGACGACAAATTACATTACGAATAACATTGTTGAAGCCTACTCGTATAGAAAAATCGGGCGGTAATATCAGAGTGAGCGACAGTGGGGCGAACTGTGAAAGTCACAGTAGAGTCGGTACTGATGTATCGATGATATTATAAATGTATCGATTGATAAAAGGTTCGTTAGATACTAACGGTGAATGGCATTGGAATATGTTACCATTGCTATTTTTTTACTGAGACCACGAAATATAAGGTTCATAACCAAAGCGTACCTATAGTTTTGACTGTTTTTATATCTTGTATTAAAAATTACTATTTGGAGAAAAAACTGGCAGCAAATATATAACAGTAAAAGAAACAAATTTATTTTAAATATGGTACCTAAAATCTGCTGGTTCCAAAACGTTGAACAACGTTTAAAAGAAAAATGTTGGGTGGTATCGGACAACTTGTTGCATATATTGTGTTACATAATGAGTACCTAGGTATTAGGAGACTTTATCTATGGTATTAGGTAATAGAAAAAAATTGCTGTCAGAGTAGATACAACTCTACTCAGACGAATACATTTGGGCTTCGTGCCTTCAAGAGACATCTTAGATAATAAACACGATATCTTATTACTTCTATTTCATGTAACGCGTGTAACACTACTTTTTTTCTTATAGCATTCTTATTTCAAGAGTATTATTTAATATTACTTTAGTGCACAGATGTGTTAGACATTTTGTTTAATATACATTATACTTAACGATAACTTTCAGTTTTCGTTTGATGAAACGCAGTATCATGCACGTTGAGTCATGGGTCGAGTTTTGCGGTTAATTCAAATATGGAATGCTAGATTAGGACAACAACCATTGACAGCCTTTTATTGACGACGGGATGTGTAGTGTAGGTACGGCGCGGAAAATTACTGCATACAATAATTTAAAAAAGAAACTCCGATAAACTCTTTGCGTGACCAAGGAGTCATATCTCGACATCGATATCTTATCGACTTCGCTCTCTATCGGATGACAAAAGGCAGAAATAAGGAACACATTATTCGCAGTAACCCGGCAATCAGGATAGATGATATAATCTGTGGGAGGCGAGTGACGGATGTAGCGCGATATTATGATGGGTGGGCTTCGGGTCAGGGTATTATCGACTAGATACTATCTGTGGGACCCCCGCTCAATGTTGTATGGCTCCCTGGGGGACAGTGACCGCTGTGATCTAATTTTGAATAGAATTTTAAAAGAGTTTTGTACGTGAGGCAGCAACTTGTTTCTAAGGCGTAGGTACCTACTATGTTATACATAATGGTCTGATATCTATATATATAAAAGAGAGTCGTGTTTGTTACACCATTTATAACTCGAGAACGGGTGGGCAAATAAGGATAATTTATTTGCTCATACATTAATGATTCTGAGGCGGTTTGAAGTTCGCATGGATAGCTAGTTAATTCTAAACGTAAACGTGGGGTATGCCATTTCTAAATGTTAAAGGTGTTTTTATACACAAAGCTATGCTTGTTTTCGAAACTTCTGAGGCCATCCAATTAGTAAAATAAACATTAAGTACAAACCTTTACCGTGAATAGTTACACCAAACATGCCTTTAAGATTAATGTCGATATTTCGGCACCATTCTGTAAATTTTGTATGTCAGATTTTTTTTGACTATATGTTTGCCTTTAGTTGTTTAGAGATATTTCTTTCATGTTAACAAATAAATATAAATTTGCTTTATTGTACGTCCTAGTTGAACATACATTGTAGAAGCACATGAGAAAGTATTTCAAGGAACACTAATCTCCACAGTACTTACCTGCAAATAGCTTTTTTCCACTAATCATTACCATATACTTTTATCTACTTTCATCTATCCGCAAGGATACTCCCCTGGGCCTTCAGCAAATTGAGTTCTTCTCGACTGAGAGCCTTCATTAGCCCTCGGTGCACGACTTTAAAAAAAGTTTCGGATAAGACGTTTAGGCTGAAGTCAAGTTTTCCATCAGCGCAATTAAGGTAAGTTTGCGCTGATGGATTCCATGCTACTCGGTAAACTTAAATATCAATTTAAGGATAAAAACTCAAGGATTATTTTTGAGCTAAGTATCTACCTATGGATTTGATTTTAGTTTAGCGTTCCATTTTGTTATGATTTGAATGAAGTACTTATTTATATTTAGCGATTTTTTAACGATTTCATGTTCGATTTATAAAATAAGTGCCTATGTAAAAATATTTGAACGGTATAATTCATGACTATATTAATGGGAATTTAAAAGTAAACATAAATAAAAACTATCTTTATGATGCCAGCTGTCTATGACAAATTTATTTTTAATTTTGTAAAAATAAATTTGTCATAGGGGCTATATAGAAGGCTGGCAGCATATTCTCTTTGGATGGCCAAGCTGATTCACCGCCAGAAAAAGCTGCCAGTCTCCAGAGTTCGATTAATTTGAGTGAAATTTCTTTCACATTCAAAGCAAGCGCTGCTGAAGCGTTGGACCCCATGGTCTCCACAACAAAAAAAAAACACAAATATGAAACTGTTTCGAGAATAAATAAAACAAAATCGTGTTAGTTACACCATTCATTACTCAATGATGGGTGGACAGTTTTTTATGATCTTTGTTTTTTTAAATTTGTCTCCGCCCCAAATAGCAACATATATAACTATAAAAAAACGAATACCTTTGTTTCTGAGGCGTTACGAAGTTCGCCGGGACAGCTAGTTGAAATTAAAACTAACTTAACATTTCAGAATGTTTTCCTCTCATCACGTTGACTTTTATAAAGTGCAGTATCCCTACAAGCGCCACCTGCGCACCATTTAACGCTAGAGCTGAACACACGCCGCCCCAAATTGGAAACAATGTCTCAGTTTAAACACCGCTCATTTAACAGTGAAATTATCTCGAGAACGACAAACGAGGCTGCCCATTAATTCCCGGTACCACGCCGCTGCACTTTAAAAAAAAACTTTAAAAAATCAAACGGCACCGGCATTAAACCGCTCAAGTTTCTCAGCCGCAGAGACACTTTTAGCTCATTAATTTTCATCTTTTCGCGTACAACCTAACATAATTCACTCTTGAACGCTCCCATACTATGATAAGGGTACGTTCACGCTGGCGCAGAGCTTGGTTTTATTAAATCTCGCGTCAAGTCGGTGGAGTGTCGAGTACTGATAGCGCCCGCTGTTTATTTATAAAACAACGCTTTTTCCGCTCAAAGTGTTCCAGTTTTTTTTTGCCCCGCGGAGCCGGTAATACGTATTGTTTCCTCCTTTTCAAATGTAGGGACGCGTTAAAAATATCAGTGGAGACAAAAGGTAGGGGCCCTGGTAATTGTGATTCGTTGCGCCGCCCGCAGGAAGCGACGGAGCATTAGCGGTTGTACAAAATTACTGGACATTATAAATCCTGGATTCTTTCATTCATAAGTGATTTATATATACGAGGTTTAATTGTAAAGTGGATGTATTTGGATTTTCACAGCAGAAAAGAAGGAGTTCATTATGTTTCTTTCTATCTCTCAAATAATAACTTACTCTGAGAGCCATATTAACCATTAGAATTCAAGGTAATTATGAATATAATACGTACAGGTATATTTCATTCTATTGGTTCACGTATTCAGTATAAATCATAAACAATACCTGTGCAGTTCCAATAACACGCCATAAACTGTAGTATATGTAAAAATATGCCGACAAGCAGACGCCCCGGAATATATTACTATAGTTCTTATGATCCGGTTATAATAACAGATCAATCAATCAGTCCGGAGTTTCGGACATACTAGTATATACTACGTATAAGCAGTGACAGCCAAGTTGGTAGAACGCTTGCCTCGGTAACGAGAATTGCAGGTTCAAACCCCGGCTCGCACCTCTGGGATTTCAGGTGCGAATCTCATTTTCAACCATGATTATCACTTGCTAAACGGTGAAGGAAAACATTGTGAGAAAACCCGCATGTCTGAGATAACCGCTCAAAAGATGTGTGAAGTTCGCCAACCCGCACTGGGCCAGCGTGGTGGACTATGGCCTAATTCCCCTCGCATTGAGGGGAGGCCCGTGCCCAGCAGTGGGACATTAAAAAGGACTGGAATTATTATTATTATAGTATATACTTACGTAGTCTTACAGAGTCTGTGCAGACTAAAGGGAGTGCGAATTTGTGCCAATATACTCAAGTTGCTTTTGGTACGCCTCTACTCATTTGTACGTAAAGTTAGATTACATTCGCCCCTTAGTTAGCGCTTGGTCTCCCAATAAGTACAATGTAGGAATAGTACAAATTCGTTTGGTTTGTTCGATACAAGTTTTTTAATAATACTTTTCGTGCTTAGTTAGGAGTTAGTACAATAGTTTTGCACGTAGAAATTGATGTCTTCATTCGGCTAGCTAATGTATATCAATAATCGTATTGTTTTGGGACAGATTATATTAGGTTTACTTATCTAACTTTATCGATAAACCAACACAATCTTGTTGAACTTAACATAGGTACCATAAAGTGTAAATTTTCCAATTCTATATTTAAAATTTCACCAAGCGCAAATCCTTGCTTTAGTGAATACCCATTATAAAAGTAATTTGATTCGCAAATGTAGTCGATTATCGAGTCGCTACAGCGACTCGCTACCTGCAACCAATGATTGGGTCCGAATATCACGAGCCGAGATTTCACGCCGAAATGCTCTTTATTCCAAGCACCGCAAGCTTTCCCTTGTTATTCTATGCAAATTACCTGCGCCAGCCGAATGTAGACTAAACGGGCATTTCGGAGATTCGAGTTTTTATGCAAACAGACCTAAGTTATTCAAGAGTGCGCCTTTGCATGAAACTTGCATACGAAACCGGTTGAATGCGCCGGCGTTTATGCGCTTACCGTCCGCACGGCGGTGGTCGGGCTGCCGTCCGCCGCCGCGCCGCCGCGCTGCCCGCGCTAAGTGTGTTTGTAACAAATCCAATTTATTCATACTACCTTAATTAAAACTTGTAATCTTGATTTTTTGTCCACAATTGTCTGAGATTATTCAAATTGATTTCAGCTGAATAGAATCTTGCAAAAAAGGATTTTTTACTTTTCAAGAGTTTGTCTAAATGAAAGGTAAATATTTTTAGAGGACTTGAAGCTCGGCAATTGAACCTTTCTGAAGAGCAAGATAAACACTGAATTGAAAAATTATCTGCCATGATTTGAATAAAGCTAAGTAAATATCTACCCTGAACATAGTTGAAAACTACCAGTATTCAAAAGTTATCTGTAGGAACTAGTAATATTGAATATTTAATCAAATGTATGTTTTAAAAATCAGTTAAAAGAATATTTTAAAACACTCTCCCCCAAATTTATAAACAGTTATAAAGGACTATAATGGCATTATAACGTACGGTATAATGGTTTTATGATCCATTATAACTTTCTATAAATTTAAGGTGTAATAGCTGTAAATGTAATAGCCAACATCACTTATTAAATTGGTTCAGTCATTCTGAAGTACACCACAATAAAACGGTGTTTTTTTAATCGCCATGCAGTTTAAACTAGGTAATCCATGTTATTCTTTTAATAGCTATTCAAGTGACCCCACAACAAGAGTGGAATTAACGGTGGGGTTATCGTCATTTATGTCATTATCATGACGTGTAAGAAAATTGTTAAAAAAGAAAATAAGACAACGTTACAAGACGCTGGTAAAATGGTAAATATTAGAGCATTTTAGTACTAAGGATAACCACGTACAAAATACAATTTACAACACAATCTCAGCCAACTCGCTCCGCCGTCGGAGCCAGCGTACACCAACCCTTACATTATTATATTTTTGCAGTCATCTTAACGTGTTTGTTGGCGCTTCGCCAGTGCGATACGCCCGTATCTTACCTAGTGTCTTGATTAAATCAGATAGCTCCGGAGTGGAAACAAACAAATGGCAAGGTTATAAAAACGGTTGATGATTCGCGAATACAATGTATTTTATTGGATGACTTAATAAATTTCCTTGACACAACGACATCTGGTTCATTTTGGCGGAACTACGTGGTAAGTTTCATTGGTGTATGTATTGTGGTGATAAGTTCCTGAATCACGCATGTAGTGTTTTCACGTTTTCTGTCATAACACAAAAGGTAGGGTTTGTTAATTACTGGTTTAACTACAAAATTTATCGTGAGTTATCTGTGATTTGCTTCATCGGTAAGACAAATCCTTATGGAAACTAATATACTAAGTACAATATAACTTGCATATAAATCGGTTCCCTCGGCGTTCTGTTCGCTATAGATTGGCGCACTAACGACTGAGTAATTACACAATGATCCCTATTACAAATGCAAAAATGAGGACTCCTGATGCATACATAATGGTGGCTTGTGGTGTGGTACGAGCCATGGGATATTCTCTACGTATATACGATTGGCCCAGTTGGTAGTAACCCCGCTTTCTGTGCCGAGGTTTCCGAGTTTGAATTTCGGTAGTGACGGACATTATGCGATGATCGTGAACGTTTGTATCCAAGGCTGCTCAGCCACCATCTTGAAGATGATCATTTCATACATCTGGGTTTTACTGGGATCGCTCGCGTTGCTTAGCTTGGTACAATTCAGTTAAAATATTCAAGTGATAGCATAAACGAAAAAAAAACAAAATAAGTAGAAACTACTTTTGTTTTTTTAAGATTATTAATAGTAATATGCTAAAAATATATTAATAGAACCTTTGAAGGCTTTGCAACTAAGTTACAGCTTATAGTTGAGTCTCGTTAAAGTTAAAGTAAGTAGCACGATTTTATTAATTAATGATGTCTATTTTTAATTTCATTTCGGTATTTTCTATAAAGAATTTCATGTCCTTGGACCACTGGATGCACTTCGCTGCGCCGGAGGCAGAGCAAACGCCCGCCGGTAATGACTGGACAAACAGACATCTGAATACGGCCTGAGAAATGCCCCGGGTACGCTCCGTGGCGAGCGGAAGGAGATTTTATAAAATTGCGGACGATTTTGAAAAAAATTAAAAAATATATGGAATAGAGAGACTTTGCTATAGCTATTTTCTTTCTGTACAAAGTTACTTTGCATGAGGTATCGACTTGACTTTGAAATAAGATAGTTCATACAGGTACATATTATTATCTGCTGTGATGAGGCAACATCTTGAGTTTGTAGTTCTAATTTAACCAGTTTTCGATAGATGTGAAGTCTGTCCGAACTGGCCACTGTGCAAGGGTAAGCTCTGAATTCTCCTCTCCTAAAATCCTTTGCCAATCTTTTGGCAATCATCTTAAGTAGGTATTGAGAATTACAACTATGTCATAGTAGGTAAGTTTTAAATTGTGTGTTAGTTATAGATATTTACGTCTCCTTTACACTGCATACAGCTAAAAGTCTTACTCATAATCTGCGCTCAACAAATTGAACAAAAATTTTCTGTGGAACTGTCCAATTTGTACAGAGCATGTTTAGTCCTTTTACAGTTTCTGAACGCGAGATGACGCTCGCCAGAGGGCGTTGCGGCATGTAAATCAGGGTTGTGTCAGATGGGCGCGGAGTGCGGACAGGCGGAACCAGACGATAGGGCTACTAGTGTGCATAAAATGGGTTATGTCATGTTTAGACACACTGTGCTGTGAAACAAATTATTCCGTGTTACTTCTGAAGGCACATTTGTAATGGAATGAGATACCAGTGGGATGGAAAACCTTAAAAAGTGTATAACTAAATATAAATAACTGTATAATGTATCTAGCGTGGGTAAGTATTTTCTTTAATATAGTTATTTTAGCTATTTAATCATTAGTACAAGGTCTACTTAATGCACATGAAAGTACTTAAAATAACAAGTTTAAATGTAAGAAAAGGTTATTTTATAACACGTGCTCTGAAGCTTTTGTAATCCAGGTACTAACTCTTACTACTCATATTAATAATAATTAGTTATTTTATTAATGTGCCAATATTGGACACAGGCCTCTCCTCGACGCGAGGAGGAATAAAGGAAGACCATAGATAAACTCGACGCCCGGAGCGGAATCGCAGGCTCACATCTTGTGAGAACACTCTAGGTCTTGTTTTCCTGTTTTAAACTCATGTTAATTTTTTTTTACCACAATGATTGTTCCGCCGAATAAACTATGCATTTATGCTTAATTATCAAGGCTCTCGGGGTGGGCAGGAGGGGTTGATTTAGCGCGGCTAATGCTATGCGCGGCTTCGGCGCGCCCGCCTAATTAGCCTTTGTTATTTTATGTTAATGTACTTTCGCTGCGATTAGCTGCCGACAGAGAGCGTACGTGGGAACACGCTGCTGGCTGTGTTGGAGATTTTGTTAAACAATTAAAATACAGTAGCGACAATAAAAATAGAAATTATGAATCCAGTAAACACAGGACTGCTCAAAAATGTAAAAGATCTTCTTAAAAAGAGCAACCATGGAGTTTCTTGCCCGTTCTTCTTCACAGGAATGGCATTCCGAATGGATGGTAAAGTTGTAGCTTAGCATTTTGTATCTTTTTTGACGATTCATAAGTACTGTACTTGATGGTTTACATAATTAAAAATATTCTGATTCTGATTCTGACAGGAGGAGCAAGATTTTTCAAGACACTAAAACACTAGATATTTATTGACATTTGAACTATGTTGTGTTATTCGGATCAGCTGATTCTGAAAACGTTAATATCGCTAACCTAAATGTAACAAAATTTTAGCGAATAGGAAAAATGTGTGAAATGAGAATTAATTCTTTATTATGGAAGTATTACTTTAATTGCTCTGAACAGAGTAAAAGTTAAACAATTTATTCACTTACACTTACAAATTGTATTTTTGTCTTAGTTCTATAATCAGATCGGAACGTATCTTCCACTAAGAAGATCTGGCAAGAAGCTTTGTGGGCTGGCCTTATTGCTAAACTATTTTAAATCGTTTTGTGTTACAAGAAATTTTAAATCATTTTAAACCCTATCCGAGTTATAGAACATCACAAAACGTTGCTTCGCATCTAATCCTCAAAAAGCGGCGCGCTCGCAAGCGCCTCACTCAATCTGTTACTCATATCCCGCTTCCGAACGTCCTCATCGGGGACCCATTACGCTGATTCCATTATTTTCATAGTCTCGATAAAACTCGGCGAATATTCCCCGAGCGAAGTCGATCGAAAATATTCCATCATTACCTTGAGCGGCGCCGTAAATCGACGGTTTCAACGACAACTTTGATAATATTGGGGCGTTCTACAATATGTCTGGTAGGGGCACCATGCTTAGTTATTGGGTACGGGATATGTTGCTTTAATCTAGGCCAACACAATGAACAGGTAAAAACAAACGAATAATTGTTTTTTAATGTGAATGATTAAAACAGAAGCCAGGTATGTGTACTCCTAAAAAACTCGATTTGAAACTAAACTATTGTTTTATTTCGGTTAGGTTGTGTCCTAGTAAAATGTTTTGTTGGTTATACCACCTACCGCTAGTCACGTACGGCCCCACATACCTATTACCTACATACATATGTAAATGTTTTCAATAAGGGCGGCGTTGGAGGGCGCGCGCTCATAGACATGATAATTTTCAGAATCATGGGCCGATGAACGAATATATTCCAGATGGATTCTAGGTCACCTGTACATTTTGGTAACGGGAGACAGTAACCTCGAAAATGTACCAGATAATTTGAAATAGATGTCGCAGACTTATTAAATAGCTGGTAACAAATTACCTTACTCCGTGTTTTAAATTATATCAGTACAAGTACACATCTGGCCACTATTGAATTATACGCTTAAAATTAATAGTATACCATATTATTGTGCTATATCTTATCTCGTTTAAATCTGTTGAAATAATTGACCCTCTGTGTGTCATCGGATTGCGTAGGTAGCTAACTGAAATGTTTCTTCCCTAAAGTCTAAGGTTTTTTTCTCTTCTATCATAAGAGAATCAAGAGATATTCTCTTAAAATATTTTCTGACTGTCTAATCGAGTCAAACTGTCAAGTCAACAATGGTAACAAAAAAAACAACACTATTTAGTCTCAGTATTTGAATTTAAAACACCCGTCAATGAATCAAAAAGGCACGCTCCCAGAATCTAGTATTTCCGAACGGATTCCTTTGACTAATAAACAGCGCGCGCGGCACCGCGCTATTGCAGCGCTATTTCCGCGCTGGCGCCCGCGCCCATGACAATAAACTGCGCTGGTACGGCGAGCTCAATAATCCGCACCGGCTTCTATCATACGGCTATACACGAGGACAAAGGTAAGGGAACCAATTTAAAAAAAAAACGCAAATTTTTTTCGTTGTTCTATTGCATCGCTGATGACTGATTGGAGTAGTAGGGAGCTTCTAAGTTCAAATTTAGGTTCGTTGCTGTATTGGTTGCCAGTGTCATCCAGTGTTCTTCGCCTTCGTCGCGGAATGCGGAATTTTTTATTTTAAAACAGTGGGCTGTTAAATGTGTCCGTCAATGTACCGTGTGTCACACAGGTGTGTGGGTGGCATCGCGTTTGCAGCGCTCGTTACGTGCGTCACGGATCATATTTCCACCTAACAATACGAAGTCGGGGGCGAAAAAACGTATTTTCAAAGGCGAAAGGGTGAATTTATCGTCTGTTCGTAGTTCTGTATCAAAGAATTTACATTGGATACGCTGTTGAGAGATACCTAACGTAATGCAATAACTCGTGCATTAGATACATTTTTAAAATATAAATTGTTTATAATGTATAGTATAAACAAACAACAATATAATTGCTGATATGAATAGATATAGAAAGCCATTTCACATTATTGTTTCCCAATTGTTTTTTTTAGGATCGATCATGAGGTTTTTTCGTAGAGTTAAAATAAAAAAACCTACAAGAATATTTACGCGTCATAAACATGTATATGTGAGCCACGGCTTTAAATAATTGTTCGTTTCATTCGAAAATAAATCTCCGAATAAAGTTGCTGATTTCAAATAGCTTTTAATATAAGCAAAGCTCCTGTTTCATTGCTTAAGATTTCAACAGTATAAGAAATCAGATTTAAAGTTACAGAAAAAAAAATCCTTTCCACTTTTAACTTTATTTCAATTCAATGCAAAAGTTAAAAGAATTTAAGTTTTTTGATTCAAAGACGTGATAGCAAGTCCAATAAAAACTATTCCATTTCACCGTGCATAGTGTACTCTTGTTAAAATTCCAATTAAAATAATTGAATAAATTCGACGCTTAAAGCTCTGAATTATAATTACTAAAGCAATTTTACTGAGACTAATATAAAAGGCGAGACAAGTATAATCAGTGCCAAAATTTGTTTAATAAATATAAAGTTCTAAAATCTTAATGACTTTAAGGATTACATTATTTAATAACTACACGTCATCTATTATTATTGCTTGTAAGTTTTGTTGCTGATTGTACCGTCTTTCCAATTACTGTGCTACGAGAGAATTCGTATCGTAGTACTCCGCGTATGAATTGTAGCGATCGTAGCATTCTTATAAAGTTTACCCGACTATCGCAGAAGGAGGGTTATATTATTCTTTCGGTAGGTACTTCTTTATATTTGGGAGCATTACATAAATATATTCCTACTACGTATGTTTAATATTTATGAATTTTATTAGTATTTTGTGCGTTGCCAACTGTCAATCTATTGATAGAGATATGATTTCATTTTTTTTTTTTTATAAATTATAGGCAAGTATTTGATCTCGATCTCACCTGATGCTAAGTGACAATGAGATCTACGATGGAGCATACTTGCCTAGGTAGGAAGGCGGCAGTAGATCGAGACGCTACATTCACTAGGCACATGCAGCGCAACTGATCTGACCCGCCATCCATGAATGGCAACACTGAACATCATGCCGGAAGACGGCTAGGCCGCTTTGCGACATGGCTTTGTTCAGTGGGTGGTTCAAGAGCAGATCAAATGGTATGTAAAATACAGAGCGTAGATTCTCAGATAATTTCTCGTGAAATTCTTATTTATTTGTGTTACGACATTCCAAAACCGACGTTAACGTAGCCTGTATTAATAAAAAGAGATAATAATAAATCTAATAATTCTGTAGAATGTAGTCAAAATTAATTATTATTATTAATTTTAACAGAGATCTACTTCGTTAAACATATAATATTCACGCTTTAATTAATTAGGCGCGGGTTATGAGGTGATTCTCGTTATAGCAGTGCTCATAATTTTAATAGCATTTTGTAATACAATCCCGGTCGGTGAGTTTTTTGTTTACACTCATGGTATAATTATATCTTGTTTTTGATACTGATAAAATATTTCACATTGAGATAAAATATACAAGAGTTACTTCCAAATATGTCTGAGATAAAAACAAAGCTAATACAAATGCCAATGCGAAATTGATATTAGCGAGCAGTACAATAACTGAGCCAATATCAAAACTATATTTTCTTTAATAACTCTACGGTTATTAAAAGTAGTACTTACTTAGTAGAGTACGCTTGTCCTTCGATAAGCGTACTCTACTCGTAGGTAGGTACTTCTCTGAAGTTTTGCCCAATTGCGGTTTTATAAAAGTACTAGATTTTGCCCGCGGCCCCGCCCGTACAACCATCGATTAACTCTACACCCGATAGTCATAACGTGCTCTATCTTTTGAATCTCACTCCACATCTACATTTAAAAACTCTGTTGGAATTGGTACAGTGGTTATTCGTATTCTTCAACAAACAGTCAAGTGTTAAAAAAAAAAGATTTTATCACAGTGATGACTTGCATAATTAAAAAAATTTATATGTTACGACCACAGTTACAGCTGATAATAGTGTACACAGATAAATAGGTCGATGGTAAAAGCTGTACGGTACCCACGCACCGTAATGACGTCACACCGCATAGTGTAATTACGTCAGGTAACCGCACTGTGTGATGAAATAATTTTCACACTAACACAGAATTTGATTATCATCGTGTGTTTGTCGCGCTCGACTCCCGTCGGCCTTGCGGCGTGCGCTGACAGATCCAGTGTAAATATGCGGTTCAACGTGGTAATAGCCGAGTGTTGACTGAGCGAGCTGCCTCGCGAGCCTGTTCCGAGCACATGCTACAAGCGAAGGTGATATCTACAGCCGACTGAGGATTAACGCATGCATTGAATCTCAGTCGATCGAAATCCAAAAATTGTAGAGCCACGAGCCGGAGTTAGAACCTGCACAACAACCTTGTTTTCAAAACAAAGTTGAACCAACTTGGCTAAGACTGCTCGGTCAATCAGTACTAAGTCTAATTCCAAAAAATATAATACATATCTAGACGTATTTACAAACAGTCAACGGTCTGGTTAGCGCAGTCGGTAGTCACCCTGCTTTCTGTGCTGTGACAAACTTTGTGTGATGAGCACAAATGTTTGTGCTCATCACACAAAGCACAAATGTTTAATATCTGTATAAGTAATATATACTGGGTTCACCCCGAGTCCATTGTACGGTACCCATAGTACAAACATTGCTCAGTGTGGGACCGTATAGTTGGTTAATTCGTTTGGCGATATTTATTTATTATTATTTAGTTAACCAAACAAGTTGCAATAACTTTGGTTATATTGCAAACCTTATGATCTACATCTAGACTCGGATGTTTGATGCGTTTCAACAATACGATACGGAGCCAGACCAACGCTGACGTCACAACGACAGATGTATAGACAAGCTTTTAATTATGCACACACCAATCAACGTATAACGGATAATAATGCCTAAACACACACCGCACTTGCGTTCGTTTTAAAACGCAACGCGGGCCGGCTTTTAATAAGGGCCGTTCCACAGTTTGTATTGGCGCGGGGAAATCACTTAATTTTGTGCCCGGCTCGGCCGTAAGCTCAGTAAATAGTGCACAGAGGCGTATAACGGGGGCCACTGCTGGGGAGTAAGTTACGAGAGGCAACTATCCTCTCGTAACTTACTGTCTGTCTGTCTGTCATGTGAAATCAGGATAATAAAATCGCTATACAAACACGCCAACTATACGGTCCCACACTAAGCAACGCCTGTATTGTGGGTACCGTACAATGGACTGAGGACAAACTCAGTATATAATGCCTAAATATATATTAAACATTCATGACTGGGGTACAAACCATACTGCTCATCACACAAAGATTTTCCCTACCAGGATTTGAACCCGGGACCCTCGGTATAGAAAGCAGGAGCTAGGAATCGTTTTATTTTAATGATACCCTCCATCTATAATAATTATATCGACAGGCAAGCACATCGATAATGTTGCCTCAAGTCTTCCGCCGCAACGCAAACACATTTTTAAAATTCAATCTCACAAATCCAACATTCGTCCCGAATTTTGTTAATGAAAAGGTTTCCGTGTAGAATAAACACTACCTCATTCTTCTGGAAGGCTCGTAATTTATAACTTTAGGCCGAAACGTGGTTGCCGTGTTGTTTTTAATAATTGGACGAGAGGAAGCCTTCCGTGGACCTTATTAGGAGGAAATTTCAAGTGCTTCGCGCTCGGGCGGGTCTAACAATGCGCTGGGATCGAGAGAGAGGTTATATAGGCTGTTATAGAGGTGGGAATGGAAAGGATCACTGCGAAGAATTCACTGTTATCTGCAAAAATAAGTTAGTGGAACCGGAACGTTAGTCACAGTGACAACACAATAACACTTTTCCCTATACATGCTGTTTTCCCCATACCTAGGATGTTTTTTCCATACCTAGGTTATTTTAGCGAATTCCTCTTGAATTATGTTAACCATCTGGGATCAGAATCAGAAACACACTATTTATTATTCACGTAAACCATGAAGTACAGTTACAGTACAGTGCAAAGACTTCACTTCTAGCTAATATATAGAATGTAAATATGTATATAAGTATGCCTCACTATTTACGTATAATATACTAAATACCAAATACCTGCCCTTGCTATGTTGGCGCCATTCGCAAATTGAGGGATCGTC
Organism: Pheosia tremula; assembly: GCA_905333125.1. Classification (NCBI taxonomy): domain Eukaryota; kingdom Metazoa; phylum Arthropoda; class Insecta; order Lepidoptera; family Notodontidae; genus Pheosia; species Pheosia tremula. The sequence goes on along the minus strand of HG995404.1, from coordinate 1,315,963 downwards.
TTGAGAGAGCTAAGAATAAAGCATTCAACCTTTTCCACGATAATCTGAGACGCGGACGGATTTCAAATGATTTTTTTTATATGTTTCAGCAATGAATGGATTTGGCTGAAGGGGTTTATTTATCCGGATTATTCAGAAAATGGACCGGGTGAAACCGACATTAATTTGCCTTATTTGCGTTGGCTTGAGAATTGCGATATGGAAAACTTGTAGCAAATAATTAAAAATACGTAAATAAGGATACTCCACAACTTAATGTAGATGTAACTACTTACTCAATATTTCAGAATCCTAGATTTCATTACATAAATGCCACCCTGAATTGAATCAATGCCCTAGTTTCCACGTTTTATTTATAAAGGACCCAAAATTCACCGGCTACCCTTATTTCTCAAATAAATCGAGTCCTCCTAACATCATTGCCGACACCAAAGCGGCACTTCATTAGCAGAAACCTTTCAATGCCGAGCCCAACTGGAAAACTAAATAGAACTTGAAAAATATTTGTGCTACTCATCAGAAGGCTTCTTCGAAATTTCTACAAAATACTCGAACGAACGCCATACAAGTTAATCAATATTTGTACAGAATGAAAGTGGGAGTGGGCCAGACAAAAACGTCATTAGGCGGAGTTGAGAGCAAATCCGGGGGGCGGGAGCGAGCGAGCTTTTGTGTCGGCGAACGGCCAAAGGAATTACCGGAGAGCGCTAGCCGAATTTCTATTCTCATTTCGACAGCGGCCAGTTGTCCTCCTAGTCTGCACTTGATCACGACGTGTTTCACGTTGTAAATATATATGTGATTGGTAATATTTTATTGCTGACTAAATATTACATAAGTTGAGACCACCAAATCCACTAAGTCAATCGTTGAGCCCGACGAACGGGCCATTAAAGAAAAGCACCTACTGTCAATATTAATAAAAAATAAATACAACCGAATTGAGAACCTCCTCCTTTTTATGAAGTCGGTTAAATATAGTAAATTTTACTTCAGATAAATTTTATTTTCATATTCTCACCCCAAAGTTTATAAACAGTTATAATGGTATTATAACGGACTTTATAGAAAAGAAATGCGTTCTAATGGCTTTGTAACCCATTATAACTTTCTATAAATTTGCGGGTTATAATATACACTGCATTCATACATTTTTCAAAAGTCACAAAGAGCATATATTTTAGAATGTCAATCGATGGAGTCAACGATATCAAATCAAATAGCTAGAATAAAAATATCGTCTTAAATCAAAGGAAGAATATTTAAAGTAATTATATTGTCGTACCAATTTTTTGTAGTTACGATTTGAACAATATTACACTTAGTGCTTATGAAAATAGCGAACTAGTTATAAGGCATTAGAATATATATTTGGAACCTGTTGATAATTCACTTAACGATCCAATCTAATATCGATGTAAGCCAATATTACGGGAATAACTAAATTAATTACAAATAATTTGGCGTATATTGTACATTGTACCATCAAAGTAGTAAGTATAACCAACCCAGTTGGCTTCTTTCGGCTTCCATCCATTCGGATCACGAATACATCCTGTTTCCTTTTATTACAATTAATATAAGAGGATTTGTGGGTAGGAGGGTAGGGGGTGATTATGACTTCATAATTATGAGCTAATGGTTGTTGATGTTGATAGATTATGTCACAGTTATAATTATAGTTTGTATGTTTAAGTCTCTAAAAATATTAACCTTCCCGTCCCTATATATATTAGAAATTGCTATTTTTGTAAAAACAAATATAAATCTTTTCACTAAATTGTCAGAAACAAGGAAAGGCCCTGTAAGGAGCTAATATAAAAACCAGCTGTATACTGGTGGATTTAAGACTGCACTATTACGAAAAAGTGTCTTCAGTATGGCTCCTATTATATATAACAAAATAGACGATAGTATTAAAAATAATTCAACTCAGGTATTTAAAAATAAACTGAAAGCATTGTTAATAGAGAAATGTTATTATTCTGTCAATGATTTTCTTAACGACCATTAAATATTGTAAACATAAGCCTTTCATGACACTATAATTGTATGATTGCCTTATTGACATCTGTAATAATTTTACCACGACATTGATTTGACTTTTCTATGACATTCACGAAATATTATAAAACTTAAAAAATATTGCATGCCAATTTAAGGTAGAATGTATATGGCTCATTGTTCTGTAATACCACCAAAACATTATATACCTACTTTCTATGCAAATAAATTTGATTTGATTTGATTTGATTTGACTACTTGATTGATTTAACGTTATATCGTGTGATCAATTGATTCTTTATATATTCAAATTACTACTACTACTACTATCAGCCGAAAGACGTCCACTGCTGGACATAGGCCTCGCCCAATGATTTCCACACATCACGGTACTCCGCCACTCATCGCATCACATTGAAATTAAAAAAACAATAACTGATAATAATAAGCTGTAACTGTGATGACTAGAATAAGGAACAAATGCTTAAGTAAAACAAGGATCAATAAAAAAGTACGTAAATCTAAAAAATTCTAATTGGTATCGATATCTACTGCACTGCACTTTGCACAATATTTTATGTAAAGGAATTCTTATATTGTTTTATTCATTTTAAAATCAAGTGTTTATATTCATATTCAAACATCAATTCCTTCATGTAATGAGTACCTATCAATGTTTTATTCGCCGGAACCCACATTGTAGGCAACGGCGCTAAATACATAGGGCTGCCACTGTTTGTTAAAAAAAAATGTAATTCCATTTTTTTTTATAAAAAAATTGCTTTATATTGTTAAGTTTTTTTTAAGGTTATTTGTTATTTTAAAATATACGACGGTTGAAATTGACCTTCCAGTTCGCTCCACCTTGAACCTAACAATATTGTTTTTATTGAGTGATACCGTGCAAGACAATCAGCACAAATAGGTATTTGCTATACGCCATTATGAATTTCAATTAGAATTTATTCCACACTGTATTCACAGTGGAGGCAACCCTAAGAGCAACAAAGCCACTAATTAAAAAGTTGAACTGCTGGCGCGGACAGGCGATTTTAGGACTTTTTGCCGAAACTCGCGGCGCGGCCATGCCGTGACTAGCTATTTACACTGTATGCACTTTGTAAGCGTATCTCTGTTTTAAATTCCCAACAAATATTTGGATCTACTCTTAAAGTTCGGTTCATACCTATTTTGTGCTGCCACGCAAGCCTGCTGAATTACCTAGCAACTTTCTAAATAGAACCGGCTATGTCAACGTTATAAAATAAAAGGAGTATTTTAACAGCTTTAGGATTCATGTCCGAATATTCAAACGGTACTCAAATAATTACAGCCTTGATTTTTTTTAATGATGCGTTTATAAAGCAGCTTCCAAATTTGAGTAGGAATTGGCGGTTGCACTATTTAAAAAAGAGCTGCTTCGAAATTTGAACTGGATTCAGCGCACATTTTAAATTAAAAGTAGAATTTGATATTGATTTCTTATATTAACGCGAATTGAAATATATTTTTTTGTTACATAAATTACTATTATTTCCAAGTAAAATTCATGTCGAGTTTTGTAGTGTCACAGCAAGTTCAATTTAACTGAACTAAATCTGTAAGGTCAACGTCTCGACAGCACACTCCGTCATTCTGTCCGTCCTTCACTATCGACCGAGTTAAACGTTTAATGCTCCCCATAACCCCACTTACGTGATAACTTATCGCTAACCTAGACGCAGGCTTTAAAACTTCAGATCTTATCAATTTAATTGAAAAAGTTTACTATAGTTAGGCATCGTTAACATTAATCTTCGGATATGTCTATTTAGTTTTATTTTCTATGCGAGTATCTATAAAAAGGACTTTTTTTAATTTTTTATTTATTACATTATAGGCAAGTATTTGATCTCGATCTCGCCTGATGTTAAGTGACGATGAGATCTACGATGGAGCATACTTGCCTAGAAGGTACCTGTTCACTCTCGACTTGAAAACACCCAGATTGAAGTCAAAAAATTCGACTGAATCACAGTCACTTAACGAAATCTCCGAAACTTTAAGAGCCCCGCGTCTTGGAATCAGGTGTCGGTTCCTCTCGGTCCCTAGGTGCCATCCATAGAAGGGATTTAACGTAATATAGAAAAGAAAACCAAGTACACGAAACAGAGCTTGTATCGCGTGCGGTGACGAATCATTCTGTTCACTTCAGTGCCGCAAATGTTCCGTCACTGACTAAAGATAGATAGGTAAATAGCTTAATGCTTACTTGTGTAACGTGGCGCAATGCACAAGAGTCAGCTAACGATATTAATTTATCTATTGAATATCTTAAAATTCTTGAAAATGTACCTAAAGGTATCGTGTTGACAACAAATTAATTATCTACTGTTAGTTATTGAAATGTTGGCAATCAAAATACGCCCATATTATATTATAATCGTAAATACTGCAGCGCTCGATCTACACACGCCATCTGTTGGTACCTTTTAGTACTAGACACTAACCGAACGTTCTCTGTTTAAATCGACCGCATGTTTATAAACACCGTTGTATCTTACAAAGGGGGTGCAGTTATGTATGAATTTACCAGAAATATACCAGTAAAACTGAATTAATCATGTTGCATTATTTTATGAAGTCTAATACCACATCAACTTGCACACTCCTCCACAATGCGAAGGTATTTCAGGCCATAGTTCACCACGCTGGCCAATAGGAATGGCCAAACTTCACACGTAAACACTTATTGTTCAATTCTATTGGTATAAATCTTCTGCATGTTACATTATAAAGGTGTGGTTCCAAATCCGCAATAAAACCGCAATTATCTAGTCACTTGGCCGTGTGTGAATGTGTTCGCGTGCTTACCGGCATAGTTTGACTTCCGTGCAGGCTGGTGATGGCTGCCTGCGCCTCGTGGTGAGAACTGAACTTCACGAACGCGCACCCTGAAACAAATGACATGATAACCCTTAGTTAGATATAAAAATAATGCTGAAAATCAACAAGGTGGATCAAAAATGGAGTATAAATCCATCACGTTTATGTATGACGAACAATATTGTATATAATGAAAAATTGTCTATTTAAAGCATCGTCGGTATGCAGTGGATCTGAATTCTCGCTAAAATTGTTATGCTCCGTTTCTAAAGTATATAAATATCGATAAAAATACGGGTATTTCCAAAAATGAATTCACGATATTTTAAACCTCCCCAATGTTGTCACCTCACGGATACACTGCACGCCCGCAGGTAACCGTTCACCTTTAAAAACAGAACTGAATTTGCTATATAAAAAAAGAGTATGCGGAAAAAGGGAAATCTTAAACAAGGGCGGGCGGCCGCGGCGGGATTATCGCTCAATTTTTCAATAACGGCCTGTCAGGGCGGCCGCCCGCTCGCCGTATCAATCTTGGTACCCGCGGGCAGGTGCGCGGGGAGCCGCAGGTAGGGGGCTAGGGATGAGAGATTTTTTCAAAGTATCGATATGAGGGTTCGATATATTGCGAAGAGTACTTGGTGAGCAATAATCCTCTCATACGAAGGTAAGGTAATAATAATCAGATTCACAATCTATTTTAATTCGGAATGAATGAATTATGGAAACATAAATGTCACAAAATGTTATGCTACAATTTTACCGTTTTATGGAAACGAAGGGGCAAGAAAATCAATCGTTGATCTCTTTATATGGATGTTATACATATTTTTGGGTAATTAGCAAGTAGATAAATACCACATACCACAAATACCACATAAAATTAATACAAAATTACACAAACCTACTCAACATATATAGCGAGTGTCACAATGGGCGGCCTTATCACTAAAAGCGATCTCTACCAGGCAACCTTTGGATGGAGAGGATTTCACAGAGATGTTTACAACGGGGGTGTACTTAATAATAGATACATGATTACAAATACTTTCAAGTGATGTATACCCTACCATTTTTTTCTGCGGGGTCGATAGCTCTATATTTAGTTTCTGATACAAAACATTGGTGTTCTCTCGACGTTGATGCATATGGATCAACCCTAGCACGCGGAAGCGGGGAGAGGGTCGCGTCGACGCCCATCCACGTCGTGTCCGCGCCTAATGACGACTGATGGATTCGCATTTATGACGATACCATTACCCAAATCCGCCGACTCCGGCTCACAACTACATCAGTTACGCTGCGGCCTGATCTCTCGGTTTATTGAGACTGGCAGCTTCCCCCATGCTGAACCTTCCACATAAATCATTGTTTACTAAGCGAAACTCTCCAGTTAAAGTGCCACCTTTGATGTACAAACAATTTGTATATCAAAAGAAACCGGCAGGCGATACTGTTCATAAGGTCCACATTGATTATGGAGATAGCTCCGCCATTATCATCTCGGATGTTTTAAGAAGCGGCACAAAAGCGGCGCCGAAATTGGTCCACTGGTTTCGAGATAATCGAATACAAATAATCAACAACTCGCCCCCTTTGCTACATCAGTGTGCCTTATTATACATTCCTTTCTCCCCTGAAAACATAGCAACTGTGCACGCGAGTGTCATATTCGCTAAGTGTGCTCGTAACTTCTTATTGAATCAGCTTTGAATCCCGAAAAAGAACCGCGCGACCGAAAGGTAAAAACTCTACCGGGAAAATTGTGGCGACTATTTTATCTACCGCCGACTCGAGCTCTCGACGAGAAAAGTACGATTATGCTCGACTGGCTTTCATTCGTATTATCCTTTGTTCGACTGGATAAAAGACCACAGCCGAAACGTTTTCCGAATAGGCGCCTCAAATAAATTAGGACGCACTTTTAAGCCGCCATCGTGTTTACATCCCGGCCTCCTAAGAAAACAGAGACAACGCGGGATAAGCCTCAATATAGTCGACACAAAAACAATTTGTTAGGTTCGGGAGCGGACATAAAAGAATAATAACGCGGATTGCACGAGCGACGCAATTTAAATGGTGACAATCGGCGGAGCGAATTGAGGAGCGGCGGGCGGGCCCGCGGCGCCGCCCTGACCTTACAATGGAGGCGCTCGTTCCTACCTCCGGAAAAGCCATTATGAGGACGTCAGTTGGCGAGAAAGAAGTCAAAACTTCGCCGGCAAACATGGAACTATTTACTGCTTCCACATTCGGCGACGTGTGCTTGGAAGTTGGATGCAATTTGTTAACTCTTTATCGCGAGTGCAGACTCGAGTCGTGCGGAGATAGTGCACGCAGGGGGGCGGGGGGTGGTGCGTTGGCGCGACGGGGCGCTCGCGCCAGGTAACTTGGCCGCCCGCCAAAGATCTGTTTTCCTGTTGTTGGCGGACTCACAGATCAGTTTTTATCGCGCGAAAGGCCTTTATAGCCGACCGATAGAGGGCGCCTTGGACCAAAATGTTTTCGCGTCGCCGTCGAACAAATAATATTTGGATGGTTTTATGTATCGGAAGCATTACACGCTAAAAACTTTGGCACTCGACGCCGGATATGGCGACACCTTAAAACTAACGATAATGTGAAATGTGCTTCACTAGCAGTGCTTAAGATGTTATGTCTTTGCCGATCCCACAATGAATGTCTCATACTATTTGTTTGGTGCATTGTTGGCGAGCTTTATTGTAGTCTTTATTGGGAATAATAAGGACGTAGTAGGGTAGGTAATGCATATAGCGATATTATCGATACCGCATTAAAATAAGGTCTTATCAAACCTACATTTTATAACTCAGGAGAGTGGTATTGTAAGTCCTTACGATATTTAAAGCAAAATAAATACAACTTTTCCAAATATTGATACAAATGGAAGCAAGTGAAAAGACAAATAAGCAACTCCGTACCTGCGAGCCGACGGAAGCATAGATTACAAGCTTCGAGCACTTAGCTCTAACTTTCGACCTCTTGAAATATTTCATGCACTATTCCAATTACCGGATATTTATTGTGGAAAGTTTCCTATACAGGTGATATCTTCCGAGTTTTATATGTTTGTTACATATTCTTCATTTATTGATCACATTTGTCCGATAACTACCCCATAGGAAATACTTAAAAAAATGTATTTTTCGTCTAGATAATATTGCAGACTACGTTTAGTTTCTAGTACCGTGTCTATTCATTCGCAATCCTGCACAAGCACCATTTTCATTACTATCCACAAAAAGAGAACACAACACAAACAAAATATGAAGATGTTCTTTTGCGGAGCCGCGGAGACATTATGTTTACTCGAGCTGACGTCTGTCAAACATATAAAAAGGTGGCTCTTCACAAAAAAGTGGTTCAAAGGGGCCTTTGACAAATTATCAGGCAAGTTGACGAGCAAACATTGTTGGAATGCAAACCGACTGAATCGTTACTCTTTGAAATGTCAGATCAATACGATGTAGAGCGGCCATGTCAATCAGCGTTGTCTATGTCTGCAGAGTAATTGTAGCGCCAAATGTTCTCTGGGCATAATGTATATTAAGAATGATTTTTTCAAGTGGGCCCAATAGCCCAATAGCCCAATTCGAAACTATAGGGAGTAACAAAAAATACTTTAAGGAGTCTCGATGCCGATTTTGATGAAAACTAAAACTGCCTCATTAGATTTTTGAAAAAATATTGAACCTAGCCGGGAATCGAACCTGCTGATTTTGGGTAAAAACAACATACTGTATTATTGCATCACCAATAATGTCGCTAGTAAGGATCATGTTCTGGGATGTAATGTAATGTGATTTCAGTTCTGCATATGACCTGTCAGGCAGTTTTGAATGTTAGCAATGCTTTTTTTGGGAATTGCAATGTTCTTTTGTGGAGTTGTCAGGTTACCAAACTTGTTTTAAGTATGTAACGCCCAGTTACTTAATCGTCGTCAGAATTATTTTAACGATTTAAAAGATTATTCCTGCTTTCATTACCATTTCGACAATCTCAAAATCGATAATATTATAAAACCCTTGATTATACACTCGTTAAAACATTAAACAACACATATTTTGTTGTTATCCGTTCACGTTTTGACGCTAGAAGTGATCGTTGCCGCCTATTAGCGATTCTTTTATGTTGGATAATGATCGTTTATGACTGCTGTAGCCCAGCGAGAGGCAATTTGGTGTTATACCCGATACTATACTATTTTCTGTTTGTAAACCTTCGCGATTACCCTCGATGTAATAAAGCGGTGTTGTTTTATAAATCGGCAGTTGTTCCAGTATGATCTGCTAATGCGTGTGGTGCGATGGCTAGCTAATGACAAGACAATGTGATCACTTCATTAGAATTAATAAACATCAAGGCATATCATTGACAAATTTGATTAGTAGGAATAGTTGTTAGGATTATTCTGATCGTTACTATAAGCTTTTAACTTTAGTTTGAGAAGTTTTAAATTGATGTAGTATTTTTTTTAAAGTAATAATAGATTAATTTGAATACTTATACTATAATTCATTCATTCCTTTCCCAAATGAAGCTAGTGATATTTTCCAATTGGCAAGGAATGAGAACAGTAAGTGATCACTATTTCTACTAGTGAGAAATAATTGATCAAACATTGTTTACATTCGGCGAATTCCTGAACACGGAGTTGGCCGGAGCGAGCAACCAAAGTTCACACGCTCAACTTTAAAATGAAAGATCCAAACTCGCCTTGTGATAATATCACAAGTATATATAAGTTTTATAAAGTAACGTAGGTACGGCTCCACATACTCGCATGCCGACAGTCTATCTATCTATCTATCAGCCGATAGACGTCCACTGCTGGACATAGGCCTCCCCCAATGACTTCCACACATCACAGTCCTCCGCCACTCGCATCCACCAGCTTCCTGCGATGCGACGCGTCGACGATGCCGACAGTAGAGTGAGATAATAATAATGTACTCAAAATTGATCTGACATACATCGCTAGATAAACATACAATAAAGGATACAATAGTTTTAGGGTTAGTGGTGCCACCCTCTCAACCAAGACTTTTTAAAATAGACTGCGCTAAAATCGATTTAACTGTTTTTGAGTTACGATACATTTCTACAGACTAAGCCTTCTCAATTTTATAACATCTTTTAGCTATCGGAGTCGGTAAATGAAAATTAAATCGTTGGGTATCTTTAAGTATTTCATACATGAAGCAAGTACATTCATCAATTAAAAAAAAAAGTATGTCAACGCATGAGTTATGATTCTCGTAACTTCATGCTACCTATTTACCCTTCAGCGGGAAAAATGTACCTGGCCGCAATATCGCGCTTAGGTATATAGAAAGTAGGTAAAACACATCTAAAAAGGTCTCCGTTTGCACCCCAAGGGGTTATTCGAGCGAAATACCCCTCAATACTTTCACCGTAGCAATACTTTTTTTTTCAATTCGCGGCTTAACACTTCGCGCCGCCTTTTCAAAATATCGGCTCAATGAAATTCGTACAATTTTTCGTTCGATCGCATTCGCTTGCGGTACGGCTGCGTTGACCCCCACTCGCCCCCGAGTGCCCCCGAGTACCTCAACTGATAACAACTCCACTGAAACACACCCCCAACTTGTGACGTTCTTATCGGACGGGGGAATTTGTTCCCACTTTGAAATATCGTTGAAATTTTTGACATTTCGAATGAAAACATGCCGCGGTTTGTAATGAGGGGGAAAGTTGGAGTTAACGACGATTAGAGGGTTGTAGAATGAGAAAAATAAATTGCGAATGGAAATTAAATATGTTTTCGGTGGAGCGCTTTCAATCTCTTATTGGATATTTAAAACCCGGTAATAATAAACAAGCGTGAAGAGTTGATTTTAGTCTACTATCATTGGTATTCGTCATGTCAAGTATCTACGATCAGTGTGGTCATCTACATAGATTGGTATGTCAATCATTTTTAATTAAAATCGCATCATGAAACTACTTATGTTTTTCTATCACAAAAAGTACACGAGACCAATGGCAATTACATTTATTAGTTTGAAAGTCTCATTTCAGCTCAGCTCTGAACAAAAAAGGCTGGAGTAAGCCGCGGGGGCGGGCGGAGAGAACACTTCTTATTTGGATCTCAGAACATCTTGTTAGCATGAAATAACAGAGCAAAGGAATTTAAACCTAGCCATGCTTTCCGCTAGGTACATTATTCTGAAGCTAAATTATGTAAACACGTATAGATTCTTCATGAAGTATAAGGCCATTAGAAGAGAAAACAGAGTGTACAAGAACAGACCCTTTTCACACTACACACCTCACACATCGCATTAGATCATATTAAATATGCAAGCAAATCTGTACCCTATTCTCAAGACTATAACAAACGCGAATACACTATTTAATTCCCAAAACATACAGCCGACTTACCGCTTATTAAAAGGAACGGTTTCCTTTAAATATTTAACATGGCCGCATAGGCGTATCACTTAAAATAATAAGGATGCCTTGTCGGAGATTACGCAGTAACCCTCGAGAGGATAATTAATGTTATACCGTGAATATTAGCTTTTCAATTAGCCGTCTTTTAGTGGGCAAAATGGCTCTTGAGCAACGGGGAAAGAGCGATGTTGCTAGCATCGACGCGACAAAATCAAGTGTGTTTAGAAAACACATTTTGATGTTATATTACAATAGCTGGAAAGTTATTAGTTACTTAAATTATCTATTTTATATTTATTTGGCACTTGTTTTTAACAATAAAATGGTAAAAAAATTGAGTGACTCTGTCATTGTTATTGAATTATGAGTTAATTGTATCAGTTAGGTTGAAGCTCTGTATACGTTCTTATAATCAGCTGCTGTAAAATTAAAAGTATAGCTACTGGTCTTTGGATGTAAAATAACGAATGTCAGTTGGTATTAAAAGCAACTATGTATTTCTTATATTTATTTTCAAAAAAGTGCTTTGTAAAAAAAATTAATAATACCATAAATATTGTGAGAGGTGGCAAGTCTAGTCACGGGTTACTTCTTTCGCCCGATACACATGTAAACGTAAGACGATAGTTAATTAAATCCGTTCCCGCGAGATTTATGCTTCGCCCGCGGATCCCTAAGCATCTCTACCTGTGGAACATAAGGAACCCGACCTAACTATAATATACATGTAAGATAGGTACATATAATGCAACTAATTGTGTACTTGGCGGCGGATGTGTCGAAGAAATTGGGAATAAAATCAGGAATAAAAATGCGACCGATCGTATCAAAAGTCCGTCAATGACACAGCTTTGACAACAATCTTTATTTAAATAAAATGACATACCAAAAATAGACAAAAAAGATTATGCATTGCCAACACTTAGGAATGGTTTTTAATTACTTTTTTTTATGTACTAGAAGTTGTACATGTATTTGATTGGCTGACTTGTCTGTTAAATTTAGAATAGAAAGTCGTTATTGTGACCTAAATAAAGTTCTATTACTTATGCCATATTAGAATGAGAATAACTGTTTATTCATGTAAACCATTAAATACAGTACTTATGAATCGTTACAATTGTTAGAAAATGCTAAGCAACAACTTTACCACCCGTTCGGAATGCCGTGCCTATGGAGAAGAACGGGCAAGAAATTACTTGGTTGTCTTGTTGGCAAAAAAACTATTGTTGACTCTAGTCTATAGGATTAATGTAATTATAATACTTTGAAACTGACACTGAAGGTATACATATTTATATTATGGCTTAAGTTTATATAGCTTAATTCAGTGCTTTCAATAAGCTTTTTGTTTAACTTAAATTCCATTGATTTGGATATAATATAGCCATTTAAATTTTACTCGACATTTAACTGGAACTTATACTTAAGTCCATAGAAGGGTTAAAAGCTGTAGAGGGCATTATATACTTACGCAGGTAACTGATATTTTTCGCCCTTATTCTATGCCAATACTTTGAATATCCTGCGAGCAAGTTACGGCCATAAAAACGAAGAAGAAGGTTCTAGCTTAAGCTCTTAATAGTTGGAATACGAATCGACTTTCAGCACAAAAGAGTGTCGCAATGTCAAACTTTCTTCGAGCTCGCCTTTTGTTTCAAAACTCAGTTACATTAGAGCAGACTCGTTCAGAACTCCGAACAATGGCTGGTTGAGGCCATTTTAAACATTCCCCGGTCGAATTACTTATTGCGTGTTGGGAGTTTTACGCACGATTGGTGAGTCGTAAACCGATAGAAGTCAGCTGAGTAACGTTCTTGTGCGGCGAGTGGGTGTGTGCGGTGGCCATGTTACATTTAGAGATCAGGACATGTATTTTGGTAGGACGTTTTCGTCTGTTTTCAAACAAATCTTTGCCTGCCTGTATCAATAAAAATAAATGGTTGGTCTGTGTTTAAATATTCGTAAAACTGTAATTTTAGTTATCTTTATGATTTACTAGCTGTTGCTCGCGACTTCGTCCGCGTGGTATTTAACATTTTCATTTTTTTCGTGAGATCCTATTTTTTTTTTCTAAAATAAAAGTAGCCTAAGTTACTCCTTGTTACATCAGCTATCTGCCAGTGAAAGTCCCGTCAAAATCGGTCCAGCCATTTCAGAGATTAGGCGGAACAAACAGACAGACAGACAGACAGACAGACGGACAGACAGACAGACAGACAAAAATTGTAAAAAATGTTGTTTCGGTATAGGTAACGTGTATACATCCAAATGCACTTAGTAAAAAGCGGGTATTTTAATATTACAAACAGACACTCCAATTTTATTTATATGTTTAGATTACGTGATTCTCTCCATTTTTCTTTAAAAAAAAAACCCAGCCTTTCTATTGTAAATCCAGAAATCGCTTAGGTTCGAGCTGGGGTTTGATCCTGCGATCCTCGTTACCGAGGCAAGCGTTCTACCAACTTGGGTATCACTTATTTAATTGATTATTTTAAATCATTGCCATCCAATTATTTATTAATTCAATTACAATTAAAATTGAATGTCTTGTTTGTAATTAAGTTTTAGTTACAACATCAACAGCGTACATAAAGTAAAGCCACTAATTAACAACTCGAGGTCTCAATACAGGACTTATCCTCACGAGCCCGGATGATTGGCTCCCCTATCTAATAGGGTGAGTTATAGAAAATTGCTCGATAAGGTTTTTCGGCTCTCGGGAGAGGCGGCTTTGTTTTCAGCTGCCGTTTTTGTGATTATTCGACTGTGCACTGCGCATGGGCACTGATGGTAGTACCTAACAATTGCCTTGAAATATTTCATCGAACTTTTATGACGCTTTAGAATGTAATCAGCAATATAACAACTTATATAATATAATAATAATACAAACCCTTTTTAATGTTCCACTGCTGGGCACGGGCCTCCCCTCAATGCGAAGGGGATTAGGCCATAGTCCACCAAGCTGGCCCAGTGCGGGTTGATGAACTTCACACATCATTCGATTATCAGACATGCAAGTTTCGTCACGATGTTTTCCTTCACCGTTTAGCATGTGATAATCGTGGTTGAAAATAAGATTCGCACATGAAATCTAGAAATCCCAGAGGTGCAAGCCGGGGCTTGAACTTGCGATCCTCGTTACCGAGGCGAGCGTTCTATCAACTTGGCTATCAGTGCTACATATAATAACTTATTCGATCTCAAATCAAATCGATTCAAATAAATTAGTATCGCCAGACGACCATCAAATGGACCCAATCTAAGAAACGCTTGTATTAAGGGCACTCTACAATGAAATTAAGATCAAAACTCGGATCTTTTGGATATTAGAGCAGGCCCTCTTAGCGCTAACCTATGGACTCTTCTTTGATAGCTCATTTTTCTTTCAAACAGAACAACTTGTTTAATATGCCACAAACGTGATGCTAAAAATAAATAAATGTGTTTTTTAAGCTTGGAAAATTTATATGTGATTCTGTGCGGTACTGTACAAATTACACACATTAACATTTTTAAAAGTCTAGGGATCTCACGTCATGCGTTTTGTATTCACGATTTTCCAAAAACTCTAAGATTTAGAGTATGTAAAATATTACAATAATAAAAGATTGAATGTTATGGCTACAGCGCAACGACGACGTAGCGCAACATATATCTATCCTGCTTTTTGCTATTGCTAGTTCTCATGCTATCTTGTTTACACTGACATTGTATCGTTTAGTGTGTAGGTACAACAAGGGTATATTATATTATAATGTGTGTGCGTCAGCGATGACATTAATAACATCGCGTTAGTACCAACGATACTTGCCTACGTTTTTTTTTAATCATTGCACACAAAGGTAAGAAAACTCAGCCGTTCGTTAGTTTGAAATGAAGTAATTATTGGTGCAAAATGATTAATTGGCAAAGCGGGCACCGCGTCCGTGTTGCCCGCGGACCGTTCGTATCCGTTAATTCGAATTAAATTACTTTCAAATATAATTTCGCGATACAATGGCGTGTTCCAAATTGTTTGTTGAGAAAGCGAATTACATGACTTAAATTGTCTAATGCAAGTTTGTGTTTGAATGGATATTTAAAATTAACTTAAGTTGTACTCACCAATGCATGTAACTACATAAATGTATTGATTAACAAGTGCCTAACTAAGCAAATTCCATTACTGTTCGCAACTAGAAGTTAATAATTGCATTACATAACTTTGATGTGTGTAGGTACTGAGTTTTCATCTAATTAACTTTGAATGATTAGAATTTGAGTAGCTACTATTTGGGGAGGGTCCGTTCAAATTTGTACATAGTTTGACACGCACCGTCGTGTTTCAATTAACGGTTGTATGGCCTTGTCCCTTAGTTTTTGAAGTCGCCGAAAAGGTCGCCACACACATGAAAATATGCATATTAGAAATATTGTCATTTTGTTTAATTGGCGAAGTATGAGCAATTAGTAAAACGCTAAGTACGTAGGTAATTACCAAGTGTAAAACCAAATGCAGTACTTACAGGTAATTTCCTACCACATATAGATACATCACAGAAAATTAAAAACAAATCCTCTTACTTTAATTAATTTCCAGTAAAATATGAATTAGTGATGTCAAACATCTTGTGATGTGTGTATGTATATCCCGCAGCGTTTCTGTAAAGATAAACTTTTTTTAACTTGTTTATTCCTAGCTGTCCCAACGAACTTCGTACCGCCTCAGAATCAAATGTATGATAAAATAATTATCTTTATTATTATGTATTTAGTGAATTTTCCCATGTTATAATAGTTATCCTGCTATTCGGGACGGAGACAAATTTAAAAAATCAAACATCATAAAAATCGGCCCATCCGTGCTTGAGTTTATAAATGGTATAACTAACACGACTTTGTTTCATATATAGATATAAAAAGATTTGGCAGAAAAGATTTTAAATTTAGAATTCCAAATGAAAAAAAAGTAGCAACGTCCACATTGTATACATTTTACGAAGCCACAGCGAACGGTTTTGGATTCACTAAACAGATTTAGATTGAAATCAAACGGTTGGTTGGCGTTTTTTCCGCTCGATCCGCGGATAAAGGTGTCAGCGCTATAGGCGGTGCCGGCGATTGCGGTATCGGTCACGCGAGCGGTCGCCGGAGTGGACGCCTGGACTTTTAATCTGTGATAAACATTATACTGTGCGATACGAAGCGCGATCTAGTCAACACGATTACCCACATTCTTCGAAAATCCAGTGATATATTGTCTCTAATAATATTTATTATTCATCTCTGTTTGCCTTAGAGTGCAATAATAATGCTAATTTGTGAATTAAAATTGTTGTGGAATTTTATGCTTGGTTTACTACAGATATTTTACAACTGTCCGAGCGAAAATAGGCTTTGCGGAGTTACTTGCCTGATAGTGAAGAGACCGTGGTCACGCGATATTTTGTTGGACGATTAGATGTCTTGCTTGTTAATTTGTTGTGGATTTTATATCGGGGCAGCCTATCTAAGGGATTTTATATTAACAAATTCATGGCGGCTACACTGTCTACATTTCTTTACTGGTTTAAACTCAATGGTTAATTATTTATTATGATGAAATAAAAAAATCTTTTAAATAAGGTTGAAAATTATAACACATTAAAACAATTTTCCTAGTATACTTGTGCATAGTCTATCTGCGTGTTTCGACTAATTAAATTAGCAAGTCCATCAAATCATTAAGCTCTTCGTTTTTAAATAAAAAGTCAACGAATAGATGATGGGGTTTCGCAATACGCTCTATTCTTTGTGATTTCAAACAAATTAATCGCATGTAATCCCATTGAAAAATAATACGAAGCGCTTATCCGAATGTACGTGGCCTGTTTAAAAGATTAAACTCTGATTAATATTTTATAAGCTTTTGAATTTGACGAGAAAGCTTTTAGTGGCGCGCGCGGTTTGTTTGAGCGAATATTAGTTCATTAATAATTGAATGCGCTGCAGTCACTTGTAAGTTACAGCTGACAATTATGAATACGAGTTAAGCAAACATAATAAGGTGGTGCTATTATTTTTTATGAATTATAACCTACAGTTTCAAGCAAGTTATTTAGTAACAAAAACTCTTGCTGAGAGTACAAGTGAGAGACATATGTATTAAATGTACACCTATTTAATGAAATACGTTAAGGTGAGTTCTGTAACAAACTGTAAAACACAGATAACATTACGGAGGTAATGATATAAAGAACCCTACAATTCGTTAAAATCAACACATACAAACTCCCAACGCGTTCTACACGACTAAACGCAATATCCATTTAAGCGGCTAACCAACGAGCCGTCAAAACGCACCAAGAAAATCGTAAAAGACATAAAAACACTTAATACGATATAAACAAACACGAAACGTCCCGAAAATCGATCCTATAACCTTATTCGCGAGCCGCAATATCAAACGAGGCATAAAAAGATAAAGGCCGTGGCACACGTATACGTTAAGTGTCTTCGAGGCGAACTGCCGTGCTGCCTTTAGTATCAGTTTATAACTACTTTGCAACCACACTGGCACGCCCTTACGAACGCAGTGAAAAGATATAGCGGGAGTTAGTACGCGTACTGAATACGAATCTCTTATGAATGGTGCGTACCGATGGACAGAATTATACCGAATGGTTTGCTTTTTAATATTGAGTGTTTTTATGGTAATACGAGTAGGGTTTTATCGATATCGGATGTGGCTTTGTTCGGGAATGCCGAGCATGGAGTGGAGCGTTCGATCTCTTTCTTTTTATATCTTCGGGTAATGGGCGCGAAAATATTCTGCTGGAGGTGTAGGCATTTGTCGTAAAAAGTCGAACAGAGGTCGTTTTAATTTTGTTTATATATGACTATAAAAGTAAGTAGCAAACGCAAAATGTAATTTTTTGAGCTCTATTGGCAAGTTTTTTTTTTAATTATTTTATTAATACGAGTAAGTAAACAAACATTATAAACTCGTAATTTATGTATAAAACATATACTAATCTATACTAATATTATAAGTGTGAAAGTTTGGATGGATGGATGGATGGATGGATAGATGGATGGATGTTTGTTACTATTTCACGCTCGAACGGCTGAACGGATCTGGATGAAATTTGGCACAGAGATAGATTATAGTCTGGAATAGCACATAGGCTACTTTTTATCCCGGTAAAATGTATGGTTCCCGAGGGATAGATGAATTTTTCATACTTTTTATCGCGGGTAACACCGCCGGGCGCAGCTAGTAAAGCATATAGCAGCATTATTTTCCCAAAAACTATATATGGAATTAACGGAATTATTACGAATATCGATCAACCTATTTATTGATTAAGAAAATAAGTTGAAACAGTGTTCTATCGAAAACAAAAAAAAATACGCCGCTACATACCACTTGATCCTACGACGGACGGTATCTTTCCGGACAATTAACCGGAGACTTCCCCCAACCTTATCTGCCCTGCCAGCCCTTCTTAGTACGAACTTAGCCTTCGAAATAGGTCAGCGTCTGACGGGCCCTTATTAACGCCTATTGTGTTCACTAGTGATGTTATTGATGTGACTGTGGAAAAAAATAAAAAGTAGTCGATTAGTTGTCGAATTGTTATTCTGGAGTCGATTTTTTAAAAGCTAACTGGTATAATTAAGGTGATTGTAGAAGTTTAAATAATTTATTTAGAATCAATCAAATCCACCACGATACTAAATATGAATCGTCAAAAATATCTTCTAACACTCGTTTGGAATGCCATTCCTATGGAGAAGATGTACCTAGGTAAGTACGTAGCATGAGGATTTTAGCTTATATGTAGATTATAATAGTAAATAAGTAATATATAAGATATATTTATACACGAATTTGAGGATTACCATCGCTAGCACCGTACAAAAATGTTAGCGCTGATAAGATAATGAAAAACTCACATCAATTACCTGCTCGTTAATGTAAATTTCAGCAATTTACAAATAAAATTCACCCCAAGATACCACAATGCTCTCATGCTTCGTGTGGAGCCTCACTAATTAATCAGGCATTACGAATCCGAACAGATTGGTAAGTACCCCACAATCCGAAGCGTAGTTTAGATAAACGCGTCTTTGATAACGTCGGTGCGCGTACGATGGCACTAAATAGCTTGTGATAAATATTAATTAAGCTGTGCGCGGTAAGCGGCGAGCGACTTGAGCGAGCGTCTGAGCGTATAAAATGAAACTGATTAAAATATGTGAACCAGAGTTGAAGCTTTGAGGATTAAAACAATTAGTTTCGCTTTGCTTTGCCTTTTGACTCGACACATATATACTTAGTAATAACATTATATTTATACTTTGTTCAAAGTAAGGCATACTAATCTCTAACTTGTTTTTTAAAAGAAAACTAGGTAGAAATTTTCCGTGTAAAAATATGGCAGAGTCGCCGCCCAGTCAAATTATAAATTAAATATATTCTTGTCATCACGATGCTGGAATTGTTTTATTTCTCAATTTACTGTAAGCTCTCCGGTGGAACGTTTGTTTGTTCACTTGGGCCGGCAGTGGGGCGTCCTCGCGACACGCAAAGCCACTATTTTTCACACTCTAGCGTATTACAATCGCTGGTTTTAAATTTTGATAAAAAGGATAATCTACATTTGTATAGGGCTCTAGAATATATTTGCCTTTGGCACGAATTTGGAGAGCTTTAAAAAGACAGCACTGGGTTAGGTGAACATTTTTGGTTCTCTAATGTATTTTTATTTTTTTTACTCTTCTTAGTAGTATTATATATATAGCAGTTTTTATACGTGCCTTCTCTTAATTGATGATGGCCAGGGAATCGAAGCCCACAGATCCGTTTCTTTTAGAATTGATAAGATTGATATATCAAACCCAGAACCGTACACGTATTCATGACTTAGAAGGTAGCTACGTAGTGACTATAGCTCTAGCGAAATTAGCAATACCTGATACCGGTATGCCAGCTCAGTAGACTAGGTAGGTACGATTCTGCTATCAGTCACCTTAATTAGCTCGAAGAGAATGGTCTTTACTTTTTTAGGTCTCTACTTTTACAAACTACTTTTACAAAGTTCTATCAACGTTGTCAGAATTAAACCAAACCCTCCATATATTTAATGCACTATTAAAAGTGTTCAAATCTCCATTGCTTTCGCGTTATTAAAGCAGGCATAGCGGCGTTAAGCGAGGGTAGCCCGGCAGCGGTCCAGCCGTAGTCTCATAATCCACCCCATTCACCAGCTCAGGCAAGTTATTAATTGCTCCAATAATATGCAAATGGCAGCCCTATATCATTAAGTTATAATATCTGTTATTGAGCCTTTTTAAAAGCGAGAAGTGTCTTAATTATCGAAGTATATGAATTATTTTCTAAATAAACGTTTAGATAAAAAACATTACAAACGTCGTGATGAACCTCTTTGGGAATTGTGGATCGTTTTCCAACCCGCTTTGGGCTGTTGTTACAATTTACAAGTTAGATTGAAAATATATTTTTTTTCACTCATAATTTTGAGAAATGTGTGGATATATAATGAACACAATTTATTCGTGACGGACTAAAGCATAATGTGATATAATTCATGATAATATAGTAAACACACAAGGAATTCGTTATGTAATATAATCACCTTCAAGTATGAACAGTCTTAAAGTCTATGCACAGACGTCAGACAGACGGTTATAATATTTATTATAGGCATTACAGTTGAACGTATCCGGGCTCGAGCACAGATCATTAAATGAAAAGAAATACCCCGGCGATGTGGAATTACTGCCGTCTTACGGATCTCTAAACGCAGACTGCGTACACTGCGAACTTTGTACGTATTTATTGTTTATATTTTATGTATAGCTAATTTATTTTAAATCCCTTTAAAATCGTGATTGTGGTATACTAGTCATACACAACTATTTACACCACACCAACATAGAAAATACTTTTAATAATAATGAAAATGTAATTTTAATGTATGTAAGCGAAAAAACCACAGACAAACCGTTCATATTTTTCAAACACCAATAAATAGTATAGTTCCTGTTACGTTAAGTTGAACACCGCCAAATACTTAAAGGTAACTCTATGGCATTTTTAATTTGTCTCATGCATAAAAAAAATCTTATATCCATTAGTGGTAAGAGCGTAATAGAGCCCATTGCCACTATACCAGTGCGGGCTAGCGAACTATACCAGTGTGAGTTCGCCAAATACACGGCTTTCGAAAGACGAACTGGTTTCCTCTCCAAATACACGGCTTTCGAAAGACGAACAGGTTTCCTCTCTTAAAAAAAAACGATTGCTCTTAACCCTGCTTACTGTACCGAGGATAAGCACGAATATTTGTTCAGAGTCATGGATGCTTATTATCTATTACGATGTATTTAGTAAATGTATACTGGGATCACCCCCAGTCCATTGTACGGGACATACAAGCGTTGCTTAGTTCAGAACCGTGCATTTGGTGCGTTTTTCTTGCGATTATAACTCACTAGCTGCGCCCGGCGGTGTTACCCGCGATAAAAAGTATGAAAAATTAAAACATCTATCCCACGGGAACGATAAATTTTACCGGGATAAAAAGTAGCCTATGTGCTATTCCAGACTATAATCTATCTCTGTGCCAAATTTCATCCAGATTCGTTCAGCCGTTCGGGCGTGAAAGAGTAACAAACATCCATCCATATATCCATCCAAACTTTCACATTTATAATATTGGTATAGATTTTAGTATTGATTAATTTGAAGGTACATTTTGCACTGTACGTGAAAGTGCTGTAGTTTCAGCAGCCGCGATCGCGACGAGTGGTAACCGACGACCGTAAAAATAATGGGCGGGAGTTACCGACCGATTGGTAATACGTGCTACGATCTTACCCGGGCCGGAGCCATTGTTTGTTCTTCTATGTACTTTGTCCAGGTACAATATATTTTTTATTTATTTTGCTCGCTACAAAGAATGCACTATAGGCTGTAATCTCCGAAGGGGTAGGTAGAGGTGCACAGTATTCCAGGATTCGTTCTATTGCAAACATAAACTCAAACTCAACTGTGAACTCTTGAACTCTACATTCATTGATTTATTTTACCTTTATAACACATACGCCTATTGTTGTTGAACCTCTGTTTAAGTACTATCTTTGGTGTACTCTACATATAATCTAATTTTTTTATTATTATTATGACTTACACTATCTGTGGCACATGATGTGGTTGCCTGTCATTAGAGTTACAATTACCTAATATCACTCATATTTTTATTGATTAGTTTACATGTAACATTGTAAACTCTGTTGGCCATCCTAATTAAGTAATAAATATTGTGAGTATACCGGGCACGCTTCTTGTCAATATGAGGAGGATTTAGGCCAACTCTCTACCACGCTTTCCCAATGCGGTTTGGTGAATTCCGCACAAATTTTCGACAGACGTGCAGGTTTCCTCACGATGTTTACCTTCAGCAAGTGATAATCATCATATTGAAAAAAAAAAGAGATTCGCACATGACACTGTCTCAAATCCCGGAGTACAAAATACACTCACTTCGAACATGATTCGAAAGGAAAAGTGGAAAATTAGGAAGTTATCCTCTCCTATCACAGAAGCACTGAGTGAGCATGACTCGCGTCTCCCGACGTCTCTTTTACGTCAATAAGTTGACGTAATGCCTTCACACCGATGGAATAATTTATCACTCATCCACAACATATAAGTTCTGTTTTGTAAACGGATATCAACCATGGGATTATGAAAATAATTGTGTTTTTTGGTTGTTAACTTTTTTCTGGCTATTAGATAAGTCGATTTAAGGCATACATGTGCAAGTAGCCAAATTAAAATATATGTTAGTATTGACATATAATATTTATGAATAAATATAATATTTATGAAAAATGAATAAATTTATGACATTTTTGGAATGTTTGCCTGTCTGTTTGCGCATCACGGTAATTCACCGAATTAATTTTATAGTGCTATTGTTTCGAATGATTTAGTCGATGTTGCATTCTTTATTGTCTTTGCTTTATAAAAAAAACTATTATCTCTGTACGAAAACAAAAATATTCTCTATGTTTTTTAATTACCTAAAATTGTAACGAACTTGCAAATATATTATTTAAAATATTTATACCATTGTTATAATTGAACAGCTATAAAATACAAAAGCCTACGTGTACGAAGTCGCGGGTACTCATAGTCTATCAATATTACTTTGCCGATACTGAAGACCTAATAAAATTGCAATTACAACGCTAATCATTTTATATCGAGCCAAACAAAGTTCAATAGCGAACCGCAGAAGTTTGATAATTAATTTACTTAATCAAAACCTATAGAACATTAATTCGGCTCTTTGTGGCAGGCGAGCGAAGCCCCTCACGGTTTAATTGATAGCAATACCTAAGAAGCTAAAGCCGTACCTAGCAATATTTAGTAAGTTATAAACTTAGTAATTTTGCGGGTCATTCTGTCTTATGGAGTTGTGTTGGGATACACTGGATGATATTTCAAGTGGGCATAGATGGCTAAGTCCAAAGCCATTGGAAATAGCTAAAAATGCTTAAAGCACTTTTCAGACCAATGTTGATGAAACCAAAAATGATTTAATAGGGATTTAAAAAAGTAATTTACCTATCTTGGATATAAACCCGTAGATTTTGAAAAAAAAACACATCATGTATTTTTGGACCATCTGCAAATGTCGCTAATAAAGATCATTTTCTGGGAAGTAATGACATTCGGCAAACTAAGCTTTTGTTGAAAGCAATTTGTTTTTGTTTTAAATTGATATATCTATCTAAATTATGACCTCATATAATGATTATAAATGTACTAAAGAAGCGCAGGTTCCGAAGTTAGTATACCTTTTTTGAATCATACTGTATAAACATGATGGTATTTATAATAGGTTATGTTATGTACCAATCATTGGCAAAACAAACATCAGAAATGTTTCCATTTTAATAAAGCAAAATCGATGTTATTAAAAGCATGACGAGAAAAATGAAACGAAAGCATTCAAAGGAAATGAACATTAACATAAGTATATTTCTCAATAGCTATACTTGTACCTTTGGAGGAAAATATTATGAGTGACTGAATGATACAGCGCTACGTTTAAATACTCGTAAGCCGACATCAAAGGTGACATAGAATATAGACTAGTATCGAACTCAATTTACTTCTTGTTTTTAATAAATACTATAACGAGTATACTTTTGGAAGGTATACTCAAAGGTGAACTGTACGTCAAACGCGAGATTAATCATAAGCTAACTGTATACTATATAGTCTTCCGTATTTAGATATTTTGTATGGAGTATTTAAAGTGTTAAATACCATCCGCTAGAGGCGCTTTTCAATACTCCATACAACATGTCTAAAGACAGTAGACTATAAAGTATACAGTTAGCTCGCACTTGACGTGCTGAATACCCATTCGTGGGTGGAATTAATTACGTTTTGTTATGAGTAGGTTCTTAGGTAATTGATGGCGAGCCCGATTTTAAATTTTGAAACATTTATTTTGATTTATCTAAGATGTCTATTACGTAATAATAATAAACACTTCACTATGTGATATAATAAAAGGTAAATATTTAATCAATTTTGGTTACAAAGAAACCCAAACTTCGAAATTGATCAACTTACCTAACTATGATATTCGAAAACTTTTACATTAAGTACGAATAAACAAAGAATAACATTATTCCAGACACGATTATGCTATTACACTGACTGGTATCGATTCTGGGTAATCGACCTATTCGAGCAAACAATCGAATGTTTAGAAGGTGACGTTTTTGAGAGGCGCCATTTTGGAGATTCAGGTGTGATTCGATCTAGTGTTCGTCTAATCTTCGGGACGAGACGTCGGCTCAATCTTGCCGACGGGCGAATCTTCTCAATTGCTTCAAGCGATGTTATATCGGAAAATGTTGTTGCTTATATCATTATTACTGATATTTGTATAAGATACGAGGGATTTAATACGTCTCATCTTCTATTCAACTCTCTAGTTTATCTCGTTAAGCCATTGGTTAAGCCCACTAGAAAAAAACACCTGTCAAATCGTAAAATCGATTTGTCTTCAAAATAGCGCATTATTTTATTGTTGCCATGGAAACGCTTTTAATTCACGGTCACACACAGTACACAAATATCCAATTGGCTATCAATATTTACTTCACAATTAGCTTCTCCGGTTGGAGAAATTATAGTATTACCATTTTAACTAAAATGTTAGCTTAATAAATGTGTTGGCTAAATGTTGGAAATGTATATTATTACATACAAAAGCCATTTCCACTATCATATCCCTACGTAGCGCTGGTGAGTTTCTTTTAAAACAATGAAGACAAACATGAGATTTCACTATATTACTCCGCTTGCAGCGGACTTTAATTAATTAGTGTAAGTGCCGGTGAGTCCCGGGAGATTGGTCATTAATTAAATGGTTCCTCGGCCATCGATCGACGGCAAACAATACACTTTATTGCTTTTTATTACCCATTTCTTTCGCTGTCCCAGACGATGCTAGCTTTTACTTTTAATGAGCGGTGAAATTATCTACAATTTGAGGTGTAGTTTTCATTCTGCAATTTAGTTTTGTCGTATCATTAATCTGAATTCATAATTTATTAATTTATTAAAATATCACTAACAACATTGAACCGATTGGCGATTGGCTATCACTTGAAATATACGCGCTGAATTGATATTATATCATTTAAATATTACACGGCTCGTTTTAAATATTCATTCGGCCATTAAAAAGATCCATTAGGCTAAATCGTGGCCGTTGATTGCCGTTATTAAAAATCCCCGGAGTGGCCGGTAATAATGCATAATGTCCGGGAATCGTGCCACTTCTCACTCACCGGTGCCGATATTACTCCAGCGTATAGGTCTCCTTGTTGTCGGAATTTAGTTTTGTGGCTATCCCAGGGAAACCTGTTTCTTTTACCGGTACAAAAAAAACATTGTAATTATATTATTATAAACTATTTTAAAACATGATGGAAAGTTTTATTAAAATATACTTAGTGGATTTTGCCTATACTTCTCTGAATATTTTATATTAACCTGGACCATAATAAATGATGGTCCAGGTTACAAGCTATCGCAATGCCAAATTTTATCAACATTCTTTCATAAAGATCTATCATCTATATGTATAGAATACACAGATATACAATATTGAAAGTACAGACACGACCGAGTTACAGCCTTATTATATGTGTAAGGTCAGCTATTAAAGTAGTTTATCATTTTACACAGTAATTCTTAGTTACTAAAAATTCCACTAAGGTTCATATTTGATAGGTTCTAAGTTCAATTAAATAACAAATGACAAAGGAGTTTCTTGGTCGACTTTACCTAGACTTTACCTTTGTTTAAATTTGACATCTGTCTGTATTGGTACGAGTATGATCATGTACTTGAATAATCCACATTAATTTATAAATAATCTCAGTCGATACTGCAATTAATCTAGTATAATAATGACTTGCTGATTTAATATTATTACTATTTATTTCAATATCTCTTCAATCCTTATTGGGTACAATAAATACTTTTATATTAGCTGCTGTCGATGGACCATTTGTCTCGGTCGCTGGCAACGTGCCTCCTTCCAGTGTGAAGACGTTCTTAGTATGTGAATAGGAAACTCAGTGTTTAAATGGATCGAAATTAAGCACTGATTTTAGCTTAATTGGCTAATAAATAGCTAAATGGTAAGTGAAGAGCTTTAAACGTAATATGCTGTAGGGTTTCGGGAAAAATGATTCTTATAATGAAACATGCACCCTAACCTGTCTTTGACATTTTGAAGCTGATTGTAGAACATTACAATTAAAACACCTACTACTTCATCTTCTCTCGGTCAAATCATGTTTTATATGGAGAGAAGTGCTATAGTAAAAGCCAGGTAGGTACTTTCATTAGTCAGCCAATCAAAGATGAGTTAATAGAGATGGATGGATAGTCATTCACACACATTTTCCTACAGAGCGACTTCATTAAATCTCTTTACACGACACAATAAAGCGATATTCGGGGTCAACAGTGCGAAGTTATTCACTCAAAGCCCACAACTCTCATTGCAAGTGATATTGTTCGCTCTCAGCATCCCAGTCCGAGTGGATGACTCGCTTTACTTTTACTACCGAACCTTTTTAAGATTGAGTGTGAAGTAAATTTTCCTGTAGAATGTTTAGAGAGTGGTACAGGCAAAAAATCTCTATGTTTTATATTATCTCTTTTAGGATACATTTGTGGGTTAAATAGCCAGACTTTGGACCGTGATTTGGTCGATCTATTGCATGAGTATTTTTTTTCTTTGGTTAGCATACCAAAGAAAAAAAAATACTAACGAACTATAAAATTAGAATGTTTCTTGTTGCATGTTTTAAGGTTTGTTTTGTTTTGTCTTTTGTTGACTTTATGGATAATGTTGACCGCATAATCAGGCTTTTTAGTTGCTGATAAACTAAAATAAGTTATCGCAATTTTTGTGCGGGTAGCAAGGTAATCCCTTTAGGCATCACCGCAATTTTGTATCACATGTCAACCGTATGACGCAAATACCATAAAATGGTTACATAAAATAATGTCATACGTTTTTGAGTGTTACCAACTATATATTTTGTTGGCAATATCCTCGGGAACCGAGGTGCAAACCCAAGGTTGTGATAACTACTTGTACAGCAGGGCAACTTACCCCGTTCCGGGTAAAGGAACTCTGACCGAAGTGGTTTTATATCCTGAAGGATTTCTATAATAAAGACGATTGTACGGCTCCAGCTACGCTTTATTCTGCTACTTTGTTTGTCTAGAAGCTAGCCCATAAAATCCTATAAAAGATAAAGATACCACAAAATAAATGTTGTATATATAATTTTTTTAACTATTTAGCTCATTTATTTTGTGATCATAAACAAACATATTTCCCACTCTTCAGTTAAGCCTCCCATCTGCTGATAGTAAAAACTCTGAATTTTTTTTAATTGTATTTTTCAAAATAATTAAAATATAAGGTATAACAAAAATAGTGTACAATATTTCAACATGTTAAGTGTGTCATACATATCACGTTTAGGTTTAAAATGATTATGTAAAAGATTTTTTAATTTTTGTTTTGAATAGTGCGAACCAGTAGCGTTTTAATGTTCAAAGTGCTCTTAGTACGTGGTTTAATTTTAAAATTTTGTTTTATTTGTTTGGGTATGTTGTCTTGAAAAACTACTGAACGACCTGTTAAAATAATTTACGCGATTAAAGTTACACCTTATATATAGCAACACTCTCTCCTAGCTTTAGGGCCACCGCCGGCTCTACATCAAGAAGTCTTGTTTGGACCTCTGTTGTGCACAGGATGAAAAGCTGCCTCTAAAAGCGGCCCATTGAGTGCGGTCCAACGTTCCCGGGAAACGCCAGTTAAACAGATTACGGACGAGGAGTTCATTCCTTTGTGTTTGCATTCCGCGGCTTTTTTCACCCCCCCGTTTAATTTCTTCGACAAAAAGTTTTTGAAAGGTGTTTATGATATTTCGTGTGGAAAAAATGCGGTTTTTAAAAGTGAAGTTTAAAATAGACGTGTATTATGTTGGTAGAGTATATTCAATAGCGCAAGTATTTGAGCGAGTGCTGTGGTCGTTCTTTCGAAAGTGATAGGATTTAGGCACAATTTTCCGATAGTACTATTGAGATGGGCATTACTGATGCATTATAAAAAAAACAAAACAATTTAACAACTGGGTAAATATAAAAAACTTACTGAAGAAGTTAGATACTTATTTTGGCATACACATCAGTATTGCCGTTTAACATGGCAATGGTGCCAGTGTTTTAGGCGCCACTGTTTGTTTTTCTGAGTGCTTTCTGATACCAGTTTAATTTTAATTTATTTTTAATTCATTATATCTTTGATTAATGACTTAAACCTTAATATCTCTGTGAGAATTATTATACGTACACTCTTTCGGGTGTAACATAATTATTAAGCACATTAATAATGGTCATTGATTACCTACCAACAACGCTTTTTTGTGATATACAACTACTACATGCAAATGCTATATCTCTTTCCTTATCATCATCAGCCGAATGACGAACTACTCGACATTGACCTTCCTCTAATGACTTCCCATCACCGTCCACTGCCATTTGCATCCACCAGCTTCCCGCAACGTGTGTGACCATCTGCCTCAACTACACTTCTTGACTTCAACTTTGAAATTCTTAGAGCTATCGGTTTCCCTTATTAACAAACTCTACTTGCCGTTACTCAAAGGAAAAATAATACCACACCTAGGTATCTATATCACATACAAAACCAATCAGGAGCTTACTGTACATACGTAGTATAATAAAAGGGACTTATAAGGGAATAGTTAGAGGCTGTGAGCGGTAGTCTAATCTTGCCGGATAATCCGGAATCAATGAGACGTGGGGCGGGTATTCCGGATAGGTATTCGTTTTCTTCGACCCTCGCGCTCGCTGATCGATTGGGTGCCAAGTTACGTAATTAATATTTTTGCCGGGCGTATATGGGGTATTCTTGTGAAGAAGTACCTAATAGGTACAGTCGCGAACTTTAAGGGACCAATATTAGGTTTAATGTCATACAGCAATGATGTTCCTTAAGACCTATTTTTAAAAGAGTTACTACAGGAGCAACCGTTTTCAGATATAAAAATATACAGATATACGACCTTATTGCATTATAAGTGTCATAGAACATATTTAGGAAATGGATCCCATAATGTTCGTGACAGTACATCCAGTACGTTAATTAGTGTTTCGTTAACTAACCATATACTTTATAGCCTACGTATTTAGACATTTCGTATTGTTCGTATGGATGAGTTTGGTATAGGAGTGCAGTCAAAAGTATCATATTCAATGTCATTGCCGATCAATTTATGAGCCAATTGTGTAATCAGACATGAAACCCAGTTGTTCTATTGTTACGTTTACAAAAATCCTATTTATAAGTATTACATATTTTATAATATATGTGTGACAATATATTATGCGAGATTACGTTCGCAACTTGACAAATAAACGCTTTTTCCACCTCCAAAATTAATCTAACGTAATCCCCAAAAGCATGGCAACCTGCCGCAATATCTGGGCGATTAATTGCCGCTGTTATAATACTCGTTTTACAGTAAAAAAATCGCATAAATTGCCCATAACACTCGCGCCGTTGAAAATGTCCGGGACGAGATTTTAATTACAGAAATATTATTAAGTCAGTCGTCGAATAAAAGCAATTTAGGAGTGAAAATACGAGCGGCCACCGTGCGGGACAAAGGCTGAGATTTCCATACATAAAAAGCGTAAATAATGTTGATTGTGGCCACCGAACACATAAATAAAGTAGTACGTTTTGGCGGCCGCACACACGGCCGCGAACGTTCGCAAACACCTAGAACGAACAAATAATGTGAGTGTCGCGTGGCGAAAGGAGAGGGGTGCTGGGGGGGGGGGGATGCGAAGCGATGCTCGGACGAAAAATAAATAGGTACACAATCTCTCGCGCGCAAATACACACATTCCCGTGTGATGTGTTTGCGGTGCGAAGGAATTATATTTTTCTTGTGTGTCACGGTCGTGTCGTGCGCTCCATATTGTGAAATGCTCGATAATCGAAAACGTGTAAGTGTGATGTTAAAATATGTGTGTACTCAGATAAAATGTTGACTAAAGTAATATTTGAACTATAGCCTACCCGATATTGGGATAACGTAGCAGAAGCTGGGCCCCAAGTCTTCTAACACAATCGATTTGTAATGGAACAGCAACCGCATAGTAACTGTCACTTTTGACAGATATTGTATGGGATATCTGTCAAAATTGACAGTTACTATGCGGTTGCTGTACGATTATGAATCGATAGTGTCAGCAGACTTGGGGCTCAGGTCTAATTCTTCGTAAGGCAAGACATCTTGACAAAGGTACACCAAAAACGTGTTTCCAAATTTGAATTGCGAAGTGGAAGCCTCCATCGAAAATGCACCTAGAAGGTAGCGCGAGTGTCAAAGTGAAAATTTCTCCAGTGACCGAAGCACTCTGGTACCGTAACCAAAGCATTTAATTATCTCTACACACAGATCCCAAAGTGTACTTTCTAAGGAGGCGGCTCTCCAGGGTGGACTCGGCCCCACAGCGCAGTGACGTCGACGCGGCGTCATTTACATAGGGGCCGGACCCCAAATCCGTGTGTTTATTTTGGTCGGCACGGGCCACGTTAGAATCGGACGTAATTAACTTTACACTTAAAGTTAAGTGTACTTCCAACTTAATCATGTTACATTTGCAGCGTAGCGGCGACGTGTTCAAAAGTGAAATAAATGTTGTGCGGAATTTTAATTTGAATTTAAATATATTGTGAACTTTTGCCTGGAAAATGTTTTTTAGGGATTAAGTGCTTACGTGTCATAATGAAGTATGTTGCATTTTATAACCACAGAAACGACAAAATAACTAACATTAATGATAAAGGTTGCATGGTATAACTGATTACAATCATTTACAAAGTGTAAATAAAATGTAAATTTGAAATAGTACCCCAACAATACAGTCATAACTTACAGCAAATATCACGGATACAATACAAGTCGTAAAAAGTCATAACACACAATATTAATACACACTTGAACATAAAAACGCGTCACCTTATAAACTGGCCTTTACATAATTACGCGACTAAAATAAAAAGCTTTTATAGGGCAATATCTCATTGCTAAGGTGGGCATATGCGAGCAGACAAGCGACTTTACGACCAACATAAACCGTAGCAGAGAGGCGTGTGTAACCCTATAACGCCGACGGCAAGGCGCGCCGTTACCTTAACACCCATAATTTCTATTTAGCGTCGCGCCTCCTCTTACATTGTCGGCGTATTCATGGGTTGTCAGTTTACCAGCGCGGACGTCTCATTTCACCGTCTCCCTGGGGCATCACTATATTAAGCCGTTATGCTCCCGCCCTATTTAGTTGATCTATGTAATTTGGGTTAAATGAAGTAAGTAATATGAAGGTTCTGATGCGGGTGTAATATTTTTGCGGGTCACAATATGAGAATCATATATTGTAATTTTTTTTAAATGACATTTCACTAGTCGTCAGCTCTGCGCTTTTCCACCTCAAAGGTATGAAAAGTTGGGGCTCATAACACAAAGAGAAAACATTATAGATGCTATTGAAATATAGGTACCTAAGTCGAACCATTTCGAACATTATAGGTAGTAGGTATATGTAGTTAAAATAAGTATGATTTCGATGAAGAGGAAACTCTACAGAATTCGTCTAATTTCCAAGCGAACCCAGTATTTTAGCCGCATCAGCAAAGAATTCATCTCCTGTTTATAATTCATGTCGCACATAAAATTTCGAATGTTTACACTCAGTATATCCACTTTCCGTTTCTCCAGCCTCGGATTCTTGGCTCGCGCCCCTTGTTCGTGTACAAACAAATTTGGTAGGCCAATGTCTTCTAAACTTTCACTGTTTGGCGCCCAGCCAGCGCCTACCAGCGCGGTTGACTTTCGCATAGCCCGAATAAGGATAATTTATTCGTATGATTTTGGCCGCAACGCAATCGCTTTCGATTTATTTCCCTTTTCAGGTTTCGCTCGCATTCAATTTTTGAGGGTTATTTGATTTTGTTTTTTTTTTATTCAAAAGAAGATACTGCGTGTGTGGGAGGATCCGTTGGAGTTTAATTTGCGGCGCGCGTTCTGTATATTCGTATTCTATGTGAGTGAGGAATGCTTTATAATTGGATGGTTACTTTTTGAATTGCCACACCGACAAAAACATTAATTTTTGAGCTTTCAATTTATTATTACAACATTTTCTTTGATTTCGCGTATGAAAGAGAATTGAAACGTATTTTAAGAAACATTTATTAGTGTCCCAAAATTTTCTGAAAAAATATCTGAATTCATTGACGAATAACATTCGCTTTTTTACATATCCCATTAGATTATTAAAACTTTTTATTACCGTGGAATCCATCAGTTATTGGATATAAACCGTCTTTCGGCTGATGGAGTCAAAAGTAACACCCTGGATACTCTACTCTATATTTACCCGCGGCTCCCCAAAATAGTCCCTTAACACTTCTAAAGTTTCAACTAATCTAAAGACAAACATCAACAAATGTTTCATCATGTGCCACGTGGCTTCATGGCTCCTATAAATTCTGGTATACGCACTATGTATCTGGAACTTGAAACTGTTTTATCGTATCCTTAGCTAAAAGTTAACTTATGTACTTGCCAGTTATGTTTACAGATCGACAGAATGGCCAACTGCAGCTATTCAAATTAAAAGCTCAGGAAACTTATTGCATAAAAAAAAATATAATTTCATAATTGGATTCGTGCGCGTTCTGAATTTGAACACAGTGTATGGAGTCATAGTCTAGAAATCTATTAGTTTAAAAGAAAATTGTTGAATTGACGTATTTGCATCTAGTGTTAACGAAGACAATTTGTCAATAATCTATTGATGTTAAAATTTTACAAATGTTCGCATTATATTGTTTCTCTACTGGATTCTATTAAAATTGTAGCAAAAAATGTATAAGTATAAACATTATACTTCTACTAGTGTTAAAATGAAACAGTAATGTTTATTTTCACAATCCTAAACATATTGAAAAAATCAACACTCGTAACACTTTTATAGTCCCACGACATGTTGCAGGTTCTCCGCAGCCGTGTGTCACCAACAAACTTCACCGGTTTATTAGCTACGTGGTGGCGCAGCTTCGTAGCGACGTGATCTCTGTTATCGCGAGCTATTTACCTGCAACGTGTTATTAAGGATCACATCGTTAGATACCCAACCCTCGAGGAGTTTCAACAGTTTAGCAGAAACCAATACTGGGCGGTCGTTAATTTGACTCGCAGTGTATGTATGCATATACTCCGAGTCACGCACATGTTAGTGTTTTGTAGCCAAGTCAACAAATAAACTATTTTAGATACCGAGATATATATTATATACGAGATATATACCTGGAATTAGTCCAGCTGTAAGTGTCTTGCTTCTGTGGAAATTTGTCTACCAGATCTTTTTTGGCTCGCGCTTTGCAATGGAAGTGGATAATTTTCATCCAACTTTTGGGGTCGAATCACCTTCGTCCGTAGGAGAATTAAGTACCCTCAAGATGCCCTACACGTGACCCTGGGTGGTGCCAACTAGGTGACAGCTCTACTGGTGGTAGGCTTCGGCCGTGGCTAGTCACTACCCACTGAAAAAAGCCATGTCGCCAAGCGGCCTAGCCGTGTTCCGGCATGATGTTCGGTGTTGCCATTCATGGATGGCGGGTCAGATCAGCTGCGCTGCATGTGCCTAGTGAATGTAGCGTCTCGATTTACTGCCGCCTTCCTACCTAGGCAAGTATGCTCCATCGTAGATCTCATCGTCACTTACCATCAGGTGAGATCGAGATCAAATACTTGCCTATAATGTAATAAAAAAAAATAAAAAAACTCCTTCTATTTTTATCTTTCGATTAATTTGCGTGCGGGTTCCAAGACAATTAACTTAATACCGGGTCTCGCCGAGGGTGAAACCTCGGTGTCTTCATAGGACACCACTGTAGATCCTGGCTTACAGGAGTAGCAGTGGTGGGAGTGTGTGGCGGGCCTAGTCCCAAAGAAATACCGAGATATACCAGATTTATGAATCAGAAGCAACAAAGCTGTATTTGCGGTCTCTGTCTCACAGTATCGAGTTTAATTTGAG
Organism: Pheosia tremula; assembly: GCA_905333125.1. Classification (NCBI taxonomy): domain Eukaryota; kingdom Metazoa; phylum Arthropoda; class Insecta; order Lepidoptera; family Notodontidae; genus Pheosia; species Pheosia tremula. The sequence continues at coordinate 1,280,889 of HG995404.1, read as the reverse complement.
TGGCGATAGCTCGTGACCCAGATGACCCTTGATAATTTCGAGTTATAATTTTATATTATTTGCTGCTATTCTTAAATTTCTTGGATTTTTCTGTAGTGTGGCTGAGGAGGTGGAAGGGGCATGTAGCTTATGTAAAAAGGCTGCTGAGAGCTTAATTGGTTATTCTGTTAAGGAAATACTGAGTTACATTTCATTGTTGCAAAGGTTTTTTTGATAGGCTTTCCACTATATTATAAATGTATACCTCTAAGGGCCTCCCTGCCTCTTGGAGGGTTGAGGATTATAATTATTATCAGATAAGCAACTTGGTTAACAGAGCTGTGTTTAATATGTTTTCTTGGGTGCTGTTTGGTTTGTGTAAGTAAGTGAGCTTGTTATGCGCGTAAGATGTGTTTTCAGTTGATTTGCGCATCTCTACGCTACGATAACATAAACGGTAAATACCAAATTCATAGAAGTTTTAATAAATTTACAAAGACTTTGCAAAACACTTGAATTCCTTTCTAATATCCTCGTAAATGGATTGAAAAGTTTAAGTACGTGTTTATTTTTTTAATTTATTATCACAAGAACCATTAATCCAATCGAGTAACTAGATCAATGACAAGAACCTTTCAAACTGTATACATGTATCTATTTTTATAGTGTTTTTTTTTTTTTTTTTTTTTTTTTTTACATTATAGGCAAGTATTTGATCTCGATCTCACCTGATGGTAAGTGACGATGAGATCTACGATGGAGCATACTTGCCTAGGTAGGAAGGCGGCAGTAGATCGAGACGCTACATTCACTAGGCACATGCAGCGCAACTGATCTGACCCACCATCCATGAATCCATACTTTTAACTATTCTACAATGTACTTAACATGAAGTCATCTCGTGTTCATAATAACTCCAAACTACTCATAGTTGACACTAAAATGTACTGCACGGTGGTAACGTTCAAAATAAAATGTCGTTTAAATGCGACGGGGCTCGTTATTTTTTATTGCGACACATTGTGCCCAGCCCGCTGGAGACGCGACGTGAAGGTACAGACCAAGTGACTGCATTTGCTTTGTAAAACGGTCTCCATTGTGTACAGTATCAACATGCATTAAAATACAAAAGAAAAACAGTCCACATTTCGTTTTTAGGATTGTCTATTTTCAACTGGATCCGTTTCAATGACTACTAGACTTGTATAGTTAGATGTAAATAGTTCATAAAAAGTTGATAGTTTTTAGAAGCAACTCCAAGTCACCCATTCACTTAATTACACTTACCTACATACCGTAGGAAACCGTACATATACAGACACATAAAATGTTTAGAATTGTCTTGGTCGGTACTAAAATCCATTGTGCTTCGTATCTCAACAATAAGTGCGTACCACACAAACGGCGTATTATTACGAGCTTATTACAAACTTAGTAATAAAACGCACACGCTGTCTGTAAGTTTATTATCTCACGTGAGATACGCGTTCAACACAATACGCCGCGGATAATGGATGAGGTAGTGTTTGCGTATGACACGTAGTCGCGTAGTGTGTGATTAAAAAAATGATTAGAAAATTTTATACGTAACACTGCAAGATGTTAATATGAAAGGGGAAATTGATTAACAAAGCCAATAATAATATAATAATAATAATTCCAGCCCTTTAATGTCCCACTGCTGGGCACGGGCCTCCCCTCAATGCGAGGGGGATTAGGCCATAGTCCACCACGCTGGCCCAGTGCGAATTGGCGGACTTCACACATCTTTCGAGGGGTTCTCTCAGACATGCAGGTTTCCTCACGATGTTTTCCTTCACCGTTTAGCAAGTGATAATCATGGTTGAAAATATGATTCGCACATGAAAAATCCCAGAGGTGCGAGCCCGGGTTCGAACCTGCAATCCTCGTTACTGAGGCAAGCGTTCTACCAACTTGGCTATCACTGCTTAACAAAGCCAATATTTTGTGTGAAATATAATAAGTACTTGGGATGCCAACATTCATAGTATGTAATTGCAAGATTAAGGTATTATAAAATAACATTTCTTTTTGTTAAACTTTAACGACAATCTTAGATTCATTATCATTAAGTTTTTCAAAAACTGTAATACTAAGATTTTGATGACAACACAACACGAATTCGTCACACGACAATAAACTTAAAAGAAACGAATGGTGTGTTCACTACAAGCGAACAATTCGGCTGGTTTACGACATCGCGCGCCCCGGCGGCTCCGAAATTATCGCGAACCATCGTTCGTGTTGACGTATGAACACATAAAGGGAGATAAATAACTCTCTATTGGTAGGTGAGGACACCATCAAAGTTTCCACCATCATTTTACTGTGTGCACGTATTGGTAATAAGAAAAAGGTCATGACCATAATATAGCGAAAGCATAAAATAGGTAGTTCATCTATAGTTATATACAAAAAAAAGTCGTGTTAGGTATCATCATTTATAACTCAAGAGCGAGAGGGCCAAATTTTATGATTTTTTATATTTTGATTAGAACTATTAGAACATGGGAAAAAACCTGAAAAAAATATAATAATAAAGATATGATTCCTGCTGCACGAAGATGGCCGGCCCCCTGATTACGTAACTTGCAATAGCCTAGCGATAGTAGTAATCGCGCAATATTTGCTTTTAAATTTCTAATTCGTATTACGTAGCGCTGCGACACCATACAAATCTGCGATTTGAAAGCAATTATTGCGAGATTATTGCTGTCGCTTTGCTATCGTTAGGCTAGACAAGATACGTTATCAGGGGGCCGGACATCTAGTAACACATTGATGCAGTGGGCGTTGCGTTAACGCGTTGTGATTATTACACTGCAATATTCTATCAATATGACAATCTGACGACCCGGTTAGCGCAGTTACTGTGCCGGGGGTCACGGGTTCGAGTCCTGGTACGGACAGGCTTTGTGTGATAAGCCGAGTCATCTATGTTTAATATCTATATAAGTATTATATACTGAGTTCGCCCTCAGTACATTGTACGGTACCCATAACACAAGCGTTGCTTTGTGTGGGACCGTATATTTGGTGTGAAATTATTAGGAATAGACATTTAGTAAGTAGCGATAATCTGTTTAATAATGGATCAATATCAAAATAGAAGAATAAAACCGGGCCCGGCCATCCTCGTTATTTTCAGTACTACCATACATTCTAAAATAATCCTGAAATAATGATGTAAAACCAATTAGAGACGTTAATTAGGTTAAAGGGACACAGGAAATCCGTTCGCCCACACTCATTATAGCATCTAAGATGGCGGGCGTAGATTCAATCAAATTGTATAGTGGTACATAATAATTGTATGGGGGAAATCTTCATGGAGAATATCGCTCATTATGAGGACATGATGAGTGATGGTGAGCTCATGAGATGTGTTTTTGTGTTTTTATTATGTAACAAGAGTTATTGACTGATTTTTCAGGTGATACAGACTCCGACATTATATAAAAACTCAATCGTGTACACACTAAAAACACTAAGCAGTCGTACTTTTTTTGGTAATTTCCATAACTTAAATTTTGTAAATTTTATATCATGAATAGAAAAGGAAGTACCTACTTCAGATAAGCGACGAGATTATTTGTGACGAAAACCTTATGCATAAACCTCAAATCTCTCCGATTCACCCGGTGAGTAGATACCCATAAGAGCGAAAATAAGGACGGGAAAATTCGTTTCCAACGGAATGTTAAGTGAGTTAAATCACCGAATAAAAGGTGGATGCAGAGTCAGCAGAGTTCAGTGCTGAGTCGGACTCGCTATGGTAATGAAGTTGTGCGTCGGTCCCTTGTCGAATCCCCGCGCAGGCATCATCCCTACTTGTCGGTAGGGCTGGCAGTACCCAATAATGAAAAATTATCTGATTATTGATATCATCCAACCTTGAAATAAAACTATTTTTTAGGATTTTATCGCGTTTATATTTTGATTTTACGTATAGCTCGTGACCCAGATGACCCTTGATAATTTCGAGTTATAATTTTATATTATTTGCTGCTATTCTTAAATTTCTTCGATTTTTCTGTAGTGTGGCTGAGGAGGTGGAAGGGGCATGTAGCTTATGTAAAAAGGCTGCTGAGAGCTTAATTGGTTATTCTGTTAAGGAAATACTGAGTTACATTTCATTGTTGCAAAGGTTTTTTTGATAGGCTTTCCACTATATTATAAATGTATACCTCTAAGGGCCTCCCTGCCTCTTGGAGGGTTGAGGATTATAATTATTATCAGATAAGCAACTTGGTTAACAGAGCTGTGTTTAATATGTTTTCTTGGGTGCTGTTTGGTTTGTGTAAGTAAGTGAGCTTGTTATGCGCGTAAGATGTGTTTTCAGTTGATTTGCGCATCTCTACGCTACGATAACATAAACGGTAAATACCAAATTCATAGAAGTTTTAATAAATTTACAAAGACTTTGCAAAACACTTGAATTCCTTTCTAATATCCTCGTAAATGGATTGAAAAGTTTAAGTACGTGTTTATTTTTTTAATTTATTATCACAAGAACCATTAATCCAATCGAGTAACTAGATCAATGACAAGAACCTTTCAAACTGTATACATGTATCTATTTTTATAGTGTTTTTTTTTTTTTTTTTTTTTTTATTACATTATAGGCAAGTATTTGATCTCGATCTCACCTGATGGTAAGTGACGATGAGATCTACGATGGAGCATACTTGCCTAGGTAGGAAGGCGGCAGTAGATCGAGACGCTACATTCACTAGGCACATGCAGCGCAACTGATCTGACCCACCATCCATGAATCCATACTTTTAACTATTCTACAATGTACTTAACATGAAGTCATCTCGTGTTCATAATAACTCCAAACTACTCATAGTTGACACTAAAATGTACTGCACGGTGGTAACGTTCAAAATAAAATGTCGTTTAAATGCGACGGGGCTCGTTATTTTTTATTGCGACACATTGTGCCCAGCCCGCTGGAGACGCGACGTGAAGGTACAGACCAAGTGACTGCATTTGCTTTGTAAAACGGTCTCCATTGTGTACAGTATCAACATGCATTAAAATACAAAAGAAAAACAGTCCACATTTCGTTTTTAGGATTGTCTATTTTCAACTGGATCCGTTTCAATGACTACTAGACTTGTATAGTTAGATGTAAATAGTTCATAAAAAGTTGATAGTTTTTAGAAGCAACTCCAAGTCACCCATTCACTTAATTACACTTACCTACATACCGTAGGAAACCGTACATATACAGACACATAAAATGTTTAGAATTGTCTTGGTCGGTACTAAAATCCATTGTGCTTCGTATCTCAACAATAAGTGCGTACCACACAAACGGCGTATTATTACGAGCTTATTACAAACTTAGTAATAAAACGCACACGCTGTCTGTAAGTTTATTATCTCACGTGAGATACGCGTTCAACACAATACGCCGCGGATAATGGATGAGGTAGTGTTTGCGTATGACACGTAGTCGCGTAGTGTGTGATTAAAAAAATGATTAGAAAATTTTATACGTAACACTGCAAGATGTTAATATGAAAGGGGAAATTGATTAACAAAGCCAATAATAATATAATAATAATAATTCCAGCCCTTTAATGTCCCACTGCTGGGCACGGGCCTCCCCTCAATGCGAGGGGGATTAGGCCATAGTCCACCACGCTGGCCCAGTGCGAATTGGCGGACTTCACACATCTTTCGAGGGGTTCTCTCAGACATGCAGGTTTCCTCACGATGTTTTCCTTCACCGTTTAGCAAGTGATAATCATGGTTGAAAATATGATTCGCACATGAAAAATCCCAGAGGTGCGAGCCCGGGTTCGAACCTGCAATCCTCGTTACTGAGGCAAGCGTTCTACCAACTTGGCTATCACTGCTTAACAAAGCCAATATTTTGTGTGAAATATAATAAGTACTTGGGATGCCAACATTCATAGTATGTAATTGCAAGATTAAGGTATTATAAAATAACATTTCTTTTTGTTAAACTTTAACGACAATCTTAGATTCATTATCATTAAGTTTTTCAAAAACTGTAATACTAAGATTTTGATGACAACACAACACGAATTCGTCACACGACAATAAACTTAAAAGAAACGAATGGTGTGTTCACTACAAGCGAACAATTCGGCTGGTTTACGACATCGCGCGCCCCGGCGGCTCCGAAATTATCGCGAACCATCGTTCGTGTTGACGTATGAACACATAAAGGGAGATAAATAACTCTCTATTGGTAGGTGAGGACACCATCAAAGTTTCCACCATCATTTTACTGTGTGCACGTATTGGTAATAAGAAAAAGGTCATGACCATAATATAGCGAAAGCATAAAATAGGTAGTTCATCTATAGTTATATACAAAAAAAAGTCGTGTTAGGTATCATCATTTATAACTCAAGAGCGAGAGGGCCAAATTTTATGATTTTTTATATTTTGATTAGAACTATTAGAACATGGGAAAAAACCTGAAAAAAATATAATAATAAAGATATGATTCCTGCTGCACGAAGATGGCCGGCCCCCTGATTACGTAACTTGCAATAGCCTAGCGATAGTAGTAATCGCGCAATATTTGCTTTTAAATTTCTAATTCGTATTACGTAGCGCTGCGACACCATACAAATCTGCGATTTGAAAGCAATTATTGCGAGATTATTGCTGTCGCTTTGCTATCGTTAGGCTAGACAAGATACGTTATCAGGGGGCCGGACATCTAGTAACACATTGATGCAGTGGGCGTTGCGTTAACGCGTTGTGATTATTACACTGCAATATTCTATCAATATGACAATCTGACGACCCGGTTAGCGCAGTTACTGTGCCGGGGGTCACGGGTTCGAGTCCTGGTACGGACAGGCTTTGTGTGATAAGCCGAGTCATCTATGTTTAATATCTATATAAGTATTATATACTGAGTTCGCCCTCAGTACATTGTACGGTACCCATAACACAAGCGTTGCTTTGTGTGGGACCGTATATTTGGTGTGAAATTATTAGGAATAGACATTTAGTAAGTAGCGATAATCTGTTTAATAATGGATCAATATCAAAATAGAAGAATAAAAGCGGTCCCGGCCATCCTCGTTATTTTCAGTACTACCATACATTCTAAAATAATCCTGAAATAATGATGTAAAACCAATTAGAGACGTTAATTAGGTTAAAGGGACACAGGAAATCCGTTCGCCCACACTCATTATAGCATCTAAGATGGCGGGCGTAGATTCAATCAAATTGTATAGTGGTACATAATAATTGTATGGGGGAAATCTTCATGGAGAATATCGCTCATTATGAGGACATGATGAGTGATGGTGAGCTCATGAGATGTGTTTTTGTGTTTTTATTATGTAACAAGAGTTATTGACTGATTTTTCAGGTGATACAGACTCCGACATTATATAAAAACTCAATCGTGTACACACTAAAAACACTAAGCAGTCGTACTTTTTTTGGTAATTTCCATAACTTAAATTTTGTAAATTTTATATCATGAATAGAAAAGGAAGTACCTACTTCAGATAAGCGACGAGATTATTTGTGACGAAAACCTTATGCATAAACCTCAAATCTCTCCGATTCACCCGGTGAGTAGATACCCATAAGAGCGAAAATAAGGACGGGAAAATTCGTTTCCAACGGAATGTTAAGTGAGTTAAATCACCGAATAAAAGGTGGATGCAGAGTCAGCAGAGTTCAGTGCTGAGTCGGACTCGCTATGGTAATGAAGTTGTGCGTCGGTCCCTTGTCGAATCCCCGCGCAGGCATCATCCCTACTTGTCGGTAGGGCTGGCAGTACCCAATAATGAAAAATTATCTGATTATTGATATCATCCAACCTTCAAATAAAACTATTTTTTAGGATTTTATCGCGTTTATATTTTGATTTTACGTTCAAATGTACGTTTTACAAACAACACTTAAATATGAGGGCACCCCGTCTGAAACTATGACACCAGGACGTCAACCACCTCAGTCCTCTCGTGACCATGGTTGCTGTTAAGCAGCCGAAACGTCGGGAACGTAAAATCAAAATATAAACGCGATAAAATCCTAAAAAATTGTTTTATGTCAATGTGTAGTATTCGCGTAAATATAAGAAATCAATATCATCCAACCTATGAGAAAAAGAAAAGAAGTTCATTTTAGTGCCCAAATGAGCTGATTCGTGTTAAAAAAAATATATATTCTAAGCCTCTGTCTTTTAAGAGCGACGAAATGATTATTAAGCTATGGCTTGTATTACATCAGGAGGAGGCTACATTACAAATTTCACTAGTATTTATTAATATCAGCATAAAAGTGATATTTGCGTGACCGCTTTTGAATGAAGAGGCTTATTTAACATAATAATAATGTGGCCCCATAAACTCAGCTATAAGCAAAGCTAAAGCTTTTGGATATTTTCTGACGAATGTTGGTGGCAGCCCTATGGACCGCAGTAAAAAACAGTATTTATCCGATAATATTTTGTAAATAATAATAAGAAAAAACCTGATTATGGCAGGTGTCCGCAACCTTTTCAATAGTCCTCAATAGTCATCCAAACTTCAATCCATAGTACCAATTCTTTCCATACTTCTGCAATAGTTCCTCCGCTGTGCTGAGGTCCATTCGCTGTTTATGCTATCACTTTCAGCAGTTGAACCCAGCAGCGGGTAAGCGAATGAACAACTTTTTGATGGAGTAGACCAGCCACCATTTTAGAAGACGTGTTATCGGCGTGACATCGTCGCGAGCAATGCGGATCCGGGATCTCGTAGCTCGATACACAGCCACTGATACAGTATCAGATACATTACATGATACACCTTCAAGTGGGTACCCTGCTTAAAATCAAATAACATGTGCTCGAACAAATGTACTTACTAAGATGTCTAGGTGTGTCTACACTGAATAAAGCCTAGTTTATATTTACAGAAATTACTTTTAGTATTCACGTTACACAACTTGAGCGTATAACGGTTTATAGATAGGCACCGTAATGAAAATGTTTCATATTTTGTGCAAAGTTTTGAAACTTCATAGATACAGGCTCACTAACTGTTCGGCGCTGGGAGGAACTTTCTGAAGATTGTATCTTTATAGACGATGCGATACTCAGATAATAGCTACCTCTCATAATTATTAAAAACGGTATGAAGCGTCGTATTCTCATTGTTTGAGCAGAGATATAAATGCTGTAAATAGTAAAATAAATACAGACTTATTTTCCACAGCTACAGAATAGTTACTATACAGGTGAGTTGTGCAGTTTAGTTGCAATTATATACTAACCCTCAAATGTATAATCTATACTTCTATACTAATATTATAAATGTGAAAGTTTGGATGGATGGATGGATGGATGGATGGATGGATGTTTGTTCCTCTTTCACGCCCGAACGGCTGAACGGATCTGGATGAAATTTGGCACAGAGTTAGATTATAGTCTGGAATCACACATAGGCTACTTTTTATCCCGGTAAAATGTATGGTTCCCGTGGGATAGATGTTTTAATTTTTCATACTTTTTATCGCGGGTAACACTGCCGGGCGCAGCTAGTGGATTATAAAGCTTTTATAAGACACTTTTTCCTATGAAAAGATCCTAATGCCACTATAATCCATTATAACTTTCTATAAATTTGGGGGTAGGTCTAATTGGGTATAAGTCCAAGTCTGCGAAACTGTGTGTACTTTTTCTTAATTGATCGGAGAAAGCAATTTATATATAGAACCTATGAAATGGTTAAATACATTATGTGATTAAGCGATTTAAAACTTAACCTTGCTTAGAAGATAATATTACTTATCCTGCTTTATTTTTTGCTTTACAAATTCCTATCAAAACATGTTTGTAGATCGCCGTATAGTAAATGAACAAACATAAAAACGACCGATGAAATATTATGTTTGGGTGCGTAGACAAATTACTGGTCGTAGTACTCCGGCGCTTCCCGTCAAATATAAAACGGATTCTTTATTTGCTTTCAGTCTCCGTTTATACGTTTTCGTTAGAACTTTGTTACCCGTTTAAATAAACCTTTATTATTTTGTTTGAACCTCATTTTCGTAGCCGGCGGCAGTGGATGTAATATGTTATATAGATAGATATCTGTTACGATTGAAAATACGGAGTAAGTGCTGTTGGTTACGGAAATTATTACCATTTTCGTGTTTATAATTGGTTCTGAAATGTCTGTTTAAAAATTCTGTTGCCTATTTAGATATACATGATGCGGATTTTACTACTAATATCATTATTTATAAAATATTTTATATACATCCCAATAAAAAAAATGGTTATGTATCGAAATGCAAATAAATATTTATATTAGATATTTTATTTCGTATGCAAAAGAAAATATAGAACTATAAATAATTAAAAGACTTAGAACGAAAGTTATATGATACATACAAGACACATATAAAAGGTTATTAGTATTTTTCAATTAACCTTTTATATACTTAAGTGCGATTTTTTAACTAATTAACCCAAATTACCTTGTAGCTTATATATTATGGGCTTCATATAAACCAAGTACCTATCCCTTTACTATGTACCTTCAGTTATATAGTAAATAGTTTTCAAATCCGTATATTTTTAGCCTCGAGGCCAGAATAACTGAACGCAAATAGAAAGATATAGCTTTAGGAAAACCGAACTCATATTAATTATGAATTGTTTGCTTTCATTTTGTAGTTTGAGCACGGGAAATTTGTTTTGAAAACTTTTTTAATCATTCTGCTGAATATTTTTCGGTTATGTACGCAGTGTTCGGGGCCTATCTGTAAAGTTCAATTTGAGAGTAAATTTAAGTGTTGGCTTGGGTTAAAATCTTCTAAAATTATTTTAATTGTTTGTCTCGCGGCGAAAATTCGATTAAATTTAAAGCTATTCAATTCAAAGATATCTTCGAGAGTTAACTATGATATTGCAGATTTTTTCGGAATACCTAAGATCTTACTTTAAGTACCTACTTACTAACAGAAATGTACTGATTAATATCATTCTATACCTTGAGAGCTAAGATTACAAGAAGACATAATATTTTCTAAGCTATTAAAGCTAAACTAGTACCCCAACCAAATTAGAACCCTGATATCCAGCGCACATGACCTAAAATGGTACTTAATGTAGCTATAAAAACCCTCATACGGGGACATAACGTCCGGGAATGTAATCTCGGTTGCGAGACGAGCTGAGCCGTAAAAGCCGTGGTGACCGCGCATCAAGGATTATAGGAGCAATTTGCCTGCACCCAGGGTGCACTGCGGGGGCTGATAGCATCTTTAAACGATAGCATTCTTGCCCGTTCTTCTCCATAGGAACGGCATTCCGAACGAGTGGTAAAGCAGTAGCATAATATTTTTTGTAACTTTTGACGATTCATAATTACACATAATGGTCTACGTGCATAAACAATATTCTGATTCTGGTTCTGATTCTGCATGTTTCGCAAGGAATCTTCTTATCCATGAAAGTCATTGAAGACGTGGTCACTGCCACCAGACAATTAAGAGAAGAGAAATGGTCATCGATCTTCTACAGGTGATTCAAATAGGGTAAGCCTGCGCTTCTTAAGCGCATCTGTTATCAATATGAGATATCAGAGTTAGGATATGTAATTTTAAAAAAGACGGAAATATCACAATTGTTATTTTGATAAGAGGGAAATTTTATTTTTAAAATCGACATACCTATCGAAATTCTCGATGTTTATCTCTGGATCCCGATTTTTGATCCCATTTTAAAACATTCCCGATGGATCCTGAAAAATATGTTTTACTTTACGAGAATAAAAACGGCCACTCATGTCCCATGGTGTTTACAAAAGCGTTAAAGAAGCGGTTCAAGGCTTCGTACGCACTTTCTGAATTATTCTGTATAAGAACAAGAAAAGACATGAGGCTGTCACACAGAAAGAGAGAGTAAGTAAGTAGAGTAAACAGGAACTTCTAATTTATTCGTAGCATCATCAAGAAAAGATGATATCACTTTCATACTTATTTACGAATTCTGTGGAGTGAGCTAGATGAAGCTAAGGTTACAGTACCGCTACATAAAAGGCTCAGCTTGAGCCACTGTATTTTCTGTTTTAATTGAATTGTGGTTCTAGGAACACTGAATAAGTTATCCCTTAGAATATATAACTAGAAAGTTAATTACCCAACCTCATTACTGAACCACGTTGAGCTAAACCTCAATATAAGTAAACGAGCATAAAAACAATGATGACATAATCAGACTGCGGGTTAGAGTGGTCATCGCAATTATTTGCAGCCGGAGCCTTCGGATTGAACAGTAACCATTGAATGATACCGACTCTATTACTTTCAGAGCACATATCTACCAACCGCTTTGGAATATGCACAAACCCTGATTGTTGGAAATAATAGATAGATAGATAGATAACACTTTATTGCAAACCGATAATATTTTACTAGATATAGTACGTAACGATAGATCCGAAATTCATAAATTCTTGAAGTTGAATTTAAAATTGGGCCGTAAAAATGTTGAATATCAATAAATGTATTGTTAGAAAGTTGGGATCAAATCCAATTTAAAAGTATCGGCATTCACAACAAATTTATTTAGTAAGTTCTCGTAGTTTAAAATTTAATCTGACTCTCTCATAATAGAATCAGTAAATTCCTCTGCCGATAATAGAAAAGTTTAGTTAAAATATTCCATTCGAAGTTTACAAGTAAGAAAAATAAAATGCACTTAGTGCGAGGGTTCCACGAAAATAGTTTTAGAATATTAAATTTTTCTTTTTCCAAAAGAAGAATATTTCAGTTAAATTTATTTTCAGTAGATTCACATAACGTCTGTTGTATGTTTAACATTACGTACGTACTGAAAATGAGTTTGATATTCTGAAAACATTGTTTTATAATAGTCTTGTCTAGTAGTTTTCAGGTGAAATAGCTCGTAAATGTGGCATTAAGACTTAAGGTGGTTGGCACGATATAAAATTAAGTAACTCAAACTGCAATTCGCGTTTATTAAAACATTAAGAACTTTACACTTAACCTCTAACACTTTAGTTAAACATTTTGCACGAAATTAGCTGCAGATTTAAAGTGTTTTGCATGAAGCTGTGACAAATTTTCATCTGAAACAGTTCAGTTTAAGTTCTTTTGTTCAACATTAGAGCTCGCCTAGTCGCACTATTTCGTTCGCGACTCAAGTTCATTATTGCTTTTTATGACACCTAACCATATGTTCTCTATAATAACTTAATATAACTGTTTTCGGCTACAGTGATTGTTTTGATCTCTATGTTCGTTTTAGAGAACGAGTAGGTAGAGTCATCTCTGAAAGTACCCTCCAAATGGTGTGTGACTGATAATGAGTTAATTGAATTTAAAGATTTTGTCCTAAAATGAACACAAAATTGAAATAGGTTTTATTGGAAAACGGAGGATCTTTCAGCCAGGCCGGTGGTATGACTGGCGGGGCGGACGCTTCGCCCCAACGATTAATGTCGGGATCTTGTATAAATTTTACGTGCTTCGAAAACTCTCATAGCGCGTTTCAGGATTGTACTGATAATTGTCACTTGTTCTGATTGCGTCTGCAGCCATCTGTACATGGGGATGTTGAAGAGGTCACTACAGCATCATAAGGATTCACGTTAGCCTAACAATATCTAAGATACAATACAACCAAATAAACGTTGTTCCTCTAGGTTAACCAGTAATCCGAGCATGTACCCAAGTTGTGCGCGCCCGACCGGTACAGGCCGCAAGGAGTTGCACCATCTCCTTGCGCTACTTGCGTTCGATGCGCTCCGAAGACACAATCACCATTTAGTTAAGGGCTAATTAAACCCCTGAGAACCTAACTTGTCGCCCGTTCTGGCGCCGCTAACTTCGTACGATACATTGCAATTTAAAAGCGGAAGCGATTTATCTATACTAATATTATACATGTGAAAGTTTGGATGGATGGATGGATGGATGTTTGTTCCTCTTTCACGCCCGAACGGCTGAACGGATCTAGATGAAATTTGGCACAGAGATAGATTATAGTCTGGAATAGCACATAGGCTACTTTTTATCCCGGAAAAATTTATGGTTCCCGTGGGATAGATGTTTTAATTTTGCATACGTTTTATCGCGGGTAACACCGCCGGGCGCAGCTAGTACGTCATATTGATAAGAGCAGTCCTACATATGCGAGTCGCATATACTAACAAATTTTAAGTATGTATACAGTGTGATTTAGAAATGGTTTATTACCATGCAAATGCAAAGGATATGATTTTATAGACATACCTTGAAATTAATTGAAATTTACTATTACTATTATTGCTATTTAATCTCGTTGTATGCTATATAATAAAAATGCTTGTGAACTTCTATAAAGGAGATACACTTTTTAGACAGCGCTCAGACACATTCCAAACTCACCTGGAGTTCGAAATGTTTGTCGTTTCCATGGTTACCCGGTGTCGAAACCATTATTAACCGACATCAATAAGGAGGAGGTTCTCAATTCGGTTGTATTTTGTATGATCTTTCATCGCTGATATCTTCTGCTACGCGTCAAACCGATACGGCTTGAATGTTCTCGCAGGCAAATTGTTTCCGTTCGTGTCAATTTGCTGGATGCCTGCCGCCGGGATGGCTGCGGCCGACGTCACAAATACTTGCATACTTGTTGCTTATTATTTTTGATTGAGAAACAGTTCGGTTTATGCGGGAACAATGTCACAATCATTCAACAACTTTATATTAATCTGTACGTAATGTTTAATGAACTTACCAGTCGATGGTTTTTCAATTTGGCTGATTTGTTATATTGTTGGTACGTACCTGTAACAAAATAAAATCATTATTGATAAGTAGGTATAATAAATGACGCCTCTGAATACATTTACAAATTTTAATATAATTCAATGTGCAAAATACCTGTTATTATCTATAGGATCCAAAATTCATTGAGCATTGTGCATTTTTGTAGGTATATATTAGGTGGTTATTTACATACGAACATACGAAGGTTCGATATAACAACTAAATTTGTTTTCATCAGACCAACAACCTTTCAATAAACGTATTTGTTGGGAGTCGGTAATTTAAATATTCATTTCTTATCATTCAGTTCGACATCAAATAAGTCAATCAACCAAAACATCAAATAGCAAATAAATAATTTACCCACATGAAATTCTATGAACATCTTTGATACAAATATTGCCATGTGTATCGCATTCGTAAAACATAACATACATAGGAAGTCTTTTGATTTACTTTGCGATGAAATCACCGCGCAACGAAAGGGGAAAAATGACTCATAACTTGAGTAAGCATCTGAAGGAAGAGTTTTACATACAGAAAATCTTTTGAGATGAAAGCCGCGGCAGTATCAGCGAAGCCTCTTATTATGAGCTATGGTGTAACTTGCTATCTTATTTCAATTGGTACGCTCCATTGATTGCAGATGCCTCAGGCGGCTTCGTAAGCAGTTACCAAGATTGAGAGAGACGTAACGATAGACAAATTTACACTTGAGAAAAGGATAACAGTTTTTTTGTATAGTCTACGCGAAAATATCGAAAAAAGTTATCGCATCAAAGTCTGGAAGCCCGTAAAGGTCTCATTAAAACTGTTCGCCGAAAGAATTTCGTCCAATTTATATGACAGTCTGTAGATTGGTTGGAAAGTAAATGAAGACTTTTTGTAGATTGTTTTAAGTTGTATTTAAGCTAGATTGGTTATTTGGGTGCTTCAATTAATTTGTTCGAGAAAGTTAAACCGTAATAGGTAATGAGTAGTTCTTTTAATTAATTTGGAGTCATGGTAAAGGCTATCTCTCAAGTTGAGTTAAGAGGTTTTGTACCTAGTGCTAGACTGCTACTACTATTAGGAGGGGGAGGTACTATTCCCTTAGAGGGATTGGTGTAATTACAATACCTTTTATTATCGGGAACAACTGACTAGTACTAATACCGTTGACATGGAAATATAAAAAAAAACATTAGGTGTCAATCGCGAATGACAGACGGATAAACAAACCAACATAAAACGAGTCACTTACACGCACAAACAACTTTTTAATATGTCAAGAACTCAATATCAAAGTATGAGAACATAATAAATAAACGTTTAATACTCGTACATCAAACTCGTCATGAGTTTACCAAAAGGAAAACACGTAGACGACACATCAAACACCCAGAAACGTTTACGGGATAAAAATATTTGTCCAACAAATCTGGAGAGCGAAAATATTGACAGAAAGTCATTCGCCGACCGACAGAAATGACAGTGTTGAACTTAAAGGGAATTTCTCCGTCAAATGTCAATATAGAACGGATTTACGTTTAAAATATGTCATTATATTTTTTCTGCTTTGTGTGGGCAAAAAATGTACTTATTTTGCGCTCCGGTGGTCTGCGAATGTGACACGGCGCTAGTGCGAAGGCGCGTCGCGGCACGAGATAGGGCTGTCAGTTTATGCTGCTTCTGTGGCACCTATCCTGTGTAGCCCTTGTATACTTAACATTATAAAAACCATACACGAGTTACTAATCTATAAAAATCGTCGAGGTATAAATACCTTCTTACATAACATTGTTTCGATGAAATATTTTTTTAAAATATTTATCTGGCATATAGTTATCTAGATTTCAATATTGTGTCTAGATTTTGCCCTAATTATTTACCTGACAAATTATTACGAATACTACACATTGAAATAAAACTAATCTTACGGATTTTATCGCGTTTATTGTATGTTTTTTACGTTCCCGACGTTTCGGCTGCTTTACTGCAACCATGGACACGGGTGGACTGAGGTGTTTGAAGTCCTAGTGGTAAAGTTTGAACTGGGCTACCGTCATATTTAGTTGTTGTTTGCGGTCCAATCTATGCAGAAAGTGCTCACTGTGCCTTGAGGTCTACGTTGGGAACGTAAAAAACATACAATAAACGCGACAAAATCCGTAAGATTAGTTTTATTTCAATGTGTAGTAGTCGCGTAAACATAGGAAATCAATATCTGAAAAATTATCTTATTTTAAGTTTTGTAGAGGGAGGCTCATATTTTAACTGACTATTATTTTAACTGGCAACCCTGCACGCCCGAATTTACGAGCTGCCTGCACATTCGATACCACGGCCTCTTCGGTATACGGTCACTGATTTTTATTCGTGGAATAAAACAACGCTGACGCGACTCAAATGTGGGAGCCCTAGTCCGGACCAGCGGATCCGGTACGGACAGGGGCAGATAAACATCTCACTTGAGCGATGTAGGAACATATGGGATTGATCTGTGCAGAATGTCTTTAAAAAGGCGCTAAGTTAAGAGAAGATCTTTGAATTGACACGACATTAAATAAAAGAGTAATTGTACATCGATGCACGACAACCCTCTTCAAGACTAAATAATATAACTAGCGAAGCAGCTATACATATATTTCATAGAATTTATTTTTAGGCTTACAACCTTGTTGTAAGTTATTATTGTTTTTTTTCTGTCCTGAAAATTTAAAAAGTTAAACATGTACTTCTTCTTTTTTACAAAATGAAATGCGATGAAATAAAATGGATATGCTAATGGCCTCACCCACAACTTAGCGGGTATTTTGCCAATGTCAAATATTTAATAGCAATAAAACATTAAATAAATACACATCTATACAAATAAATAAAATTGGAGTGTCTCTTTGTAATATTAAAATAACCGCTTTTTACTAAGTGCATTTGGATGTATACACGGTACCTATAACAAAACAAATTGTTTTTAAAAAATTTGTCTGTCTGTCTGTCTGCCTGTCTGTTTGTTCCGGCTAATCTCTGAAATAGCTGGACCGATTTTGACGGGACTTTCACTGGCAGATAGCTGATGTAACATGGAGTAACTTAGGCTACGTTTATTTTAGAAGAAAATAGGATCTCACGAAAAAAATTAAAACCAATGTTGCAGCGCTGCGCCTGATTAAGTTTGATAGCAACAACCTGCAATGCGTCCCGAGGGCTCAGAACGCGCGAGCAGGCTGTTGCCAACGGTTGAGACTTTGTTAAATACCACGCGGACGAAGTCGCGGGTAACAGCTAGTTATAAATAAAATAATGGATGTGACATGATGATATGAAAATGTTGTTCCCCTAGCCATAGTTTAACATGTTATAAATTATTTTATTTTCTACATGACATAAGAACATACAATGTCAATATTCAACCACAATAATATTGTCACTAGAGCCTAGTTTACAACACCGCAGCCGTGCGAATAATTGCGTTAAACGTATCCAGTGTCAAAGGGGCTTAATGACGTGCGTCGGAGGCGGTGGGAACCACCTATAACCGGTTGTAACGCAAGATGCCTGTGACGTCACCAGCTTTATATTATTGTTCGCGTATTAATTATACAATGGGTGTCAGATTAATATGGTCGGAGTTGTTTATAGTAATGGGTGTCAGATTAATATGGTCGGAGTTGTTTATAGTAATGGGTTAGCGGTTGTTATGGTAGAATTTGGAACATGGAGATTAATCTTAGTCAATTTTGCCGGTTAAAATGTAAGTAAATGACTGTGTTTACTGGTTTTATTCTTCGTAGCCCGACCCTAATGTGGATCGGCTTTCAGTCTACTCTTATATGGCTGATACTGGAATTTCACAGAGCGATTGCCGTTATCTGGTGTTTAACTGGCCGTAACTACTGTCTTACATGACATAGAAGTTAAAATATCTAATCCGATGCTAAATAGAAAAGATGGTAAGTCAATTACGCTTTGTTTTCAAAGAATATGGACTTCACCAAAGATCAACTTCATAGATATTTGAGCACAGTCCGCTATCACCTGAGTTTCGCGACTATATGTAGGTATGCCCGCCCCCCCCCTCCTTGTTGGGACTCAAGCCGTGCGTAAAAAGGTCGGACCGACGCACCCCGACCCATTATGAGATCCGAACGTGATGCGACACACAACTTTATAAATAGATTTCGACAACGCATTGGATGCTTTCATCTGGCGATGTTTCGCAGGCTTCGCTGAGTTTCGGCTTGGGACAGAACCGCATTTTAATTTGGACTAGTAAATGGATTTGAGGAGGATTTAGTGTGTATTTTTCGATGTAGGTTTGTACGTAGAGATGTATTGATGAGAATATGTTTTAGCTATTAATCTCTTAGTACTTTTTGAACAGCTACTGAAGCCTATACCTAGCCGTTCCTATATTGTTCTCACATACTCATAACAATGTACTATACTCAAAAATATAAAAAATCTTTTTAACAAGAACAACCATGGAGTTTCTTGCCCGTTCTTCTCCATAGGAAGGGCATTCCAAACGGGTGGTAAAGTGTAGCTTAGCATTTTGTAACTATTTTGACGTTTCGTACTTAATGGTTTACATGAATAAAAAATATTCTTATTTTGATTCTATCAGGTACTCTTGTTCTTTCCCATCGTATAGTTACAGTATGCTATAGCTCACAACATGTTATGTATCCGGCTCCTGTTTATGAGGTCTCTGACTACCAAACAACAATAAAACATAGACATATTAAAAAGTTAAGTATACAGACATCCGTATATGAATATCTGTTGTACTTAACTGTTTAGACGGTCCCCACCATGCTTGTATAACGTAACGTTGCCGATAAACAAAATATTCCACTTACCCAATAAACAAGATTCTCGAAACAAAATATGTATTCTATTACCCTATTTCGAGCTCCTTCGCAATACGTCTATTGCATTCGACACATAATCGAGAGTGCACACTCCACTCCCGCGGCTCCGGTGAGCCAATTTGCTCGGCGGCGGCGGCGGGGGGCGGCGACCTCCGGGACCTCTGTTCAATATTTTACGTGGACCGAGTTGCAGGTGCGAATGGGACTCGCAAAAAAAATGTGCTTTGCGGTTTGATTTAAAATATTTATATGGTGGGTTAGGTAAATGGTTTTGTAATTTTAGAGTATTAGTAGATGCAAAAAGCTCTGTCGCTTGTTGTACTGGCCACACATACATATTTTTATTTAAGTTTACCTGCACTTCATATAATTTCAAAGCAAAAAACGGAACACAGCCCTATCTGTGCTGCCTTCCGTATCTGTAACCATCTTCATTAAGTTTAAAGTTATATTATTTTTTGATTTTACAACCAAGGGTTTATAATATAGTTGACTGACTACTGATGAATCATGGAGAGGGCGGGACTCATCATCTTCGAACGAGATAACATCGCATAATTGCAATCGAACTTCACTTACAGGTAAGTTCGTTTGACTATTCAATTATGCTCTTGTTATCTCGTCCTCGATGATGAATAACACAAGTGCTATTATGTTTTATTTCTTTGACATGAAACAGATTCCATATTTAAACCATTGATAATTTCAAAGAATAAGCCTCATAAAAAAATCTACAATCCAAGGGTAATAATAGTCGAACAAATTTATCGTAGCACGAATAAAATGTACCTATACTTGGGAACAGAAAGATTGATCGCGGTTGTTCGCAACTTGCCGATGAGTTTTGCGCCTCTCCGTCCCCAGCGAAGGGGTTGTCTATAACCCTGTGGACATACTCGGATGTTACTTGGGATGTTCGCGATCTCTAGAGAGCAGGGAACAGGAGGGAAAAGTGGGTTAGTGTTTTATATATGAATTGAAGATAATAGAGTGGAGTATATGTGTTCTAGCAGCGTAGAGTTGGGGGATATTTCGTGACACTTTCTATATGGAATGTTGCGGTTTTTTTTCAATAGCAATATTGAAGAGAGTTGTTGAATAATAGTAATGTTTAAAATATACGGTAAATGTCATAAAATCAAGCCTTGTTCATTATATTTTAAGCTAGTTGAAGGGTTTCTTGTAGGCAACATACTAAAATGTCGTTAAATGAGGTTATCAATATATAAACTGCGTAACCTACCTTTTTTAATGAAAGTAGAATAGTTTTGGTGTTGTAACCATTTAGAATTCCCCAGCGCGCCCGAAATTTATCCCCAATCATATTTGGCGCGCGGCACGGAGCCCGTAGATTGATATTTGATCCTTGCACTCGAGTTGGGTGATCCGTGATGCCTCGGGTCGCGGCCACGACGCTTACATCAACCGAGTATCGATAGTTCAAAACATATCTTTGTGAGCGGTATTTATTGGTCCAAATGTTGACCAATCAGGTGATAGCCATAATAGAATGGTTGCCTTGGTAACGATGATGGCAGGATCAAACTCAGACCTCTATGATTTCTGGAAATCATATGCGAATCTAATTTACAACAAAGACGATAACTTGCTAAACGGTAGAGGAAAACATCGCGAAGAAATCTTCGAAGAAATCTGAGGAGCCCCTCGAAAGATGTAGTATGAAGACCTCCAACCAGGCCAGTTTGGTAAACGGCCTCCGCGCGTGTCCAGCAGTGGGGCATTAAAAGGTGTGGTAACCTCTAAAGCCAAACGTAAGGTGTTTTTATTTTAAAGCCTTGGTCTTTATGTCTGTGGTATTGAAGCTCGTAAACGAAATAACAGATTTCCATGCGGTATTATTTTCGGTACATTTATCCCTAACCTTTGCAAAGAACGATTCAATTGGCCGTTTGTTTACGAAAAATGAAAGTTAACATGCGGGCCGAAGGTAAGCAATGCTTAATCATAATGTACTTAGAATAAGTCTTTGTTGGGACTGTAGGATTGTGTAGTCAGAAATACTTTTTTCTTTTCTTCTTTATTCTGAGAAAATACCAGATAGATTTGATTTCTTTTACAAAAAGTTTATTGGAATTTCTGAAAAAAAATAATGCTTCAAAAAGGATCTCGTTAAAAATATAATACTTACCGAATTTAAATGTAATTGAACAGAAATGTTAAATGTAGATAAATCCATTTGTAACCATCAAGTGATATAAACGAATGCTCTGCAACTGACATCAAACCGAAAAATCAACTGAAATAAAAAACAACGACCATGTCGGAGCGAGTGCACAATACCGTTGGCAAAGTCAAAGTCAAAGTCAAATCATTTATTTCGTATAGGCCTACGGGGGCACTTACAAATTGTCATTACATTTTTTCCTTAACTCTACAACCGGATCGGAACGCGACCTCAACTGAGAAGATCCGGCAAGAAACTCAGCGGGCTTGTCTTTTTTTTATCCATTATTTTTACAAAAAAAATATTATAAAAAGTAAGCTCCAGTGTGTTGCCATGCGAGGCGCACACACGCTACACTTTAACATTATAAATATTGATATGTGAGCGATCAGTCCCAGGCTGCTTTATCATCCAAATAATCCAAGATTCTGTAATAACCCTTACTACATAAATTACTTTTAACAGTTCTTTTAAACTTACTAACGGGCAAATCTCGGATTCCTTTGGGAAGTTTATTATAGAAGCGTATACATTGCCCCATAAAAGAATTATTTATTCTGTGGAGACGAGTGACATGCACGGATAGTTTGTCCTTATTACGAGTGTTAATAACATGAACATCACTCCTTTTTTCAAAATTATGAATATTTTTCTTAACATACATTAGATTTTCATAAATAAATTGAGACACAACAGTTAGAATATTTATTTCTTTGAATTTATCCTTAAGGGAATCTCTAGGACCCATGCCGTAAATAGCTCGTATTGCCCTTTTCTGCAAGATGAAGATAGTATTAAGATCTGCAGAGCAACCCCAGAGCAAGATGCCATAGGACATAACGCTATGGAAATAACTGAAATAAACAATTCTAGCTGTGTCTATATCCGTTAATAGTCGAATTTTTTTAACAGCATAAGCTGCCGAACTCAGCCTACCAGATAGTTTTTTAATATGTGGACCCCATTGCAATTTAGCATCTATGGTAATTCCGAGAAACACTGTTGACTCCACAAGGTCCAAATCAGTTCCATTCAATTGTAAATTGGTTCCAACTTGTCTAACATTTGGTGTTGAGAACTTTATGCATTTAGTTTTCTTCTCATTAAGGAGAAGATTATTTATAGTGAACCAATCAACAACTTTAGTGAGTGCATTGTTCACATCGTCATAATTAACTAACTGTCTCTTGAGTTTAAAAAGCAGTGAAGTGTCATCTGCAAACAATACAATCTCGTGATTATTCCCTACATAGTAAGGCAAGTCATTGATGTATATTAGGAATAAGAATGGCCCTAATATCGAACCTTGTGGAACGCCCATTGACACTAGAGAGCCGGGCGATTTTATACCATTAACATCGACCTTTTGAATCCTATTATTTAAATATGAAGTCAAGAGGTCAAGAGCCTTGTTCCTAATACCGTAGTGATATATCGATGCACAAAAAGATATATCGATGTTGTTTGTAAATTAAACGGCACTATATACAGGATGGATTTAAAACCATTGGCAATCACTTACGCTTACACTTCAAATCATCGAAACGAATACTTTCTATATAATAATAATGAATGATAATTTAGTCAAGTCAAAATAAATGGTAACCACCAAATGAAGAATCTACATTTTATAATAACATGAAGACCATATAAACGATTCACTGCCGTTGAACTACCGTTCACCCAGGTTCGAAGTCTAGTAGGGGCAAACTTTTGGGTGATGAGTACGAATTTTTATACAACGACATATGTGTTAAATAGTGGTATCGCTGCCAGTCCATTGTACGGTACCCTTATAAAATACAAGCTTTGCTTAGTTTGGAACCGTACAGCTGCTGTTTTCTTCTGGCGATCATATTATTAATATGATAAACAAAGTCAACTATAGCCCCCAAAAAACGTAACTAGGTATGATACTCCAATGACGTATGAAGCTTATTTAAAATCCGTTCAATAAAGTCCGGTACAAACGCCACATCCGGTCCGGTTGGCACAAACACGGCCTCCCGATGAGCCGGAACCGCTCCGGTGTTTACGTGTGCGTTGGCAAAAGAGTTTCATCAAACGCGTCAAAGCGTGAACGTAAACAACGTTTAATTGGACTGTTTTAATGAAAGCTTTGGGTATATACGTATATGTATAAATTTGGTTACGGTACCTCTGTAAGTTTTGTTTTTGCCAGTAATCACGCCTGAATTTTTAATGATCCCGTTCGTATCCCTTGTCCGATACAAGGGTTGATTGGGATATTTACGTGGTACGATCGCGCTAGGACCCAAATGTGGGGACTAGCTGGTAATAAAAATATATACAACCGAGTTGAGAACCTCCTCTTTTTTGAAGTCGGTTAAAAATAGAGACAACTTCAGGCTTCTGATTGCACGTAATACTGAGGTAAGGTCAGTATAATGCGCATTCCAAAGCATGGGGAATATCAGATGTTCTAATCTCCCACCCGAGTCTAGATCAGTTTTAAACTATCAGAATATTAAACAGCATGATATAATGTAATACAATGAATATAAATCGGTTATTACAATCATTTGTTTCAGTGCATTCGCGTTAACCTGTTGCGTGCAGCGGCGGAGTATAAAGTGCGACTGTAAACGGCCGTTTATTTCAAGCAGTTATATTTAACTGAGGCCTTTAAAACACTTATGTTCGCTACAGTACTTGTTTTATTTATTGTTTGTAGATATAAATATTATATTTAGATGCTTTGTACTTAAATGTACAATTTAAAGGGTAATGTTTTTCAATTACAAGAACACTTAATAATTCCAGCCCTTTTTTATGTCCCACTGCTGGGCACGGGCCTCCCATCAATGCGAGGGGGGATTAGGCAAGAACACTTAAAATGTCAATATTGATTTCTTATATTTACGCGAATACTACCTATACATTGAAATAAAACTAAGCTTACGGATCGTACAGAATCGCATCCGCCATTATATGAGATTTGATCGACCACAGATCCTCGTAAAAGAACACCGATTCCGATCAAGGATGATACGTGTGTTCATGGAAATAAAAAAACATCCTAATTTCATTAGGGAAGATTGCTGGACCGACTTCGGATCAATCATTAAATCCAAAACCAAGCGCACCATTGCAAGACCACAAGACACAGTGAGCACTTTCTGCATAGATCGGACCGTAAACAACAACTAAATATGAGGGTAACCCAGTTCAAACATTAACACTAGGACGTCAAACACCTCGGTCCTCCCGTGACCATGGTTGCTGTAATGCAGCCGAAACGTCGGGAACGTAAAAAACATACAATAAACGCGATAAAATCCATAAGATTAGTTTTATTTCAATTAAAATGTGAAGTTCAAACATGTGTTATAACAAAAACTACTTAGAACTCTGTAGAGTTTTCGATGCGAAAAATACTTAATTGTTAAATGATCCCCGATTTAATAATGAAGACATTCCCAACATTGTCAATGAAGCTGCCGAATGGGGGCAAATATTTGAGGAGCCCTGCCGCCCTCCCGGGGGCTCCGGGGCTCCCGGGGCTCCCGGGGGCCCGGCGAGATAATAACGCGCCCAAGTTATAATTACTTTTTATTCTCTCGTCCTTGCATTCAATTGACTAACTAGAGTCGGTTGAGGGACGATACACATAATATTGTTTATAGGAAATTGTTTACGGAAATAATTAAGTTACTTTGTTATAACAAGAAACTTGTAGTACCTATATTGGTTTTCATGCAGCAATTCATCTTTATTCATTAATTTTAGTCAAGTTTTAATGTCCAACGACAATAATTGCATCGAGATCTTGGAATGCTGCCAAAATCCACAACAAAACATCTATACATATAAATAAAATTGGAGTGTCTGTTTGTAATATTAAAATAACCGCTTTTTACTATGTGCATTTGGATGTATACACGTTACCTATAACGAAACAACATTTTTTTAAATTTTTGTCTGTCTGTCTGTCTATCTGTCCGTCTGTCTGTCTGTCTGTCTGTCTGTCTGTCTGTCTGTCTGTCTGTCTGTCTGTCTGTCTGTCTGTCTGTCTGTCTGTCTGTTTGTTCCGGCTAATCTCTGAAATGGCTGGACCGATTTTGACGGGACTTTCACTGGCAGATAGCTGATGTAACAAGGAGTAACTTAGGCTTCTTTTATTTTAGAAAAAAAATAAGGATCTCACGAAAAAAAAATAAAACCAATGTTGCAGCGCAGCGCCTGATTAAGTTTGATAGCAACAACCTGCAATGCGTCCCGCGGGCTCAGAATGGGCGAGCAGGCTGTTGTCAACGGTTGTCTTTGTTAAATACCACGCGGACAAAGTCGCGGGCAACAGCTAGTTAGTAATATAATTATAATATCGCCAGACGAACACATCAACTATACGGTCGCACACAAAGCAACGCTTGTGTTATGGGTACCGTGCAATGGACTGAGGGCGAACTCAGTATCTAATACTTATATAGATATTAAAAATCCATGACTTGGATACAAACA
The DNA here is from genome assembly GCA_905333125.1 of Pheosia tremula. NCBI lineage: Eukaryota > Metazoa > Arthropoda > Insecta > Lepidoptera > Notodontidae > Pheosia > Pheosia tremula. The sequence goes on along the minus strand of HG995404.1, from coordinate 1,254,582 downwards.
TTCATGCTCATCACACAAAGCTTGTCCCTATCGGGATTTGAACCGAAAGCAAGGTGACTCGCTGCGCTAATCACGTCGTTTGAGTGAAACAATACTTGGTCCACGGTAAAATATAATAAAACAAACAAAACAAAACAACGCTCGCTTGTTGTCGTTGTTTTATTATTTTGTCAGGGGACCGTGTCTGTCGATAGTCATTAACCTGTATTTGTCGTCCACTCAATGGACCAGTGTCTGCGAACCCCCCTCACCCCCTGACCCCCTCACAGTGGCCTTTATGTAAATTGTGACTAGTTTTAATTAAATTTTAAACGATTTTATTGGTTTATGAAGGGTACGGGTAAGATAGGATAATGCTCTAACCAAAAATAGTAGGTATTACGGGTAGGTTGTAAAGATAGCATTAACAATAAAATCCTTTGAATGACATAAATGAAATTCTCAGATAATGATGAGTGTCAATCGTATGACGAGCTGCTTAGTGTAAACATCTAACATTGAAACATAGATACCTTCACATATACCTACATACGTTTTATACATAAATTTGGTTGGTACTCGATTTCACCTTATTTTTGGAACTTCGTCATATTTAATATCTATTGTGTAATATTGATTTATTATATTTACGCGAATACTACACATTGAAATAAAACTAATTTTACGGATTTTATCATGACACTAGGAATTCAACCACCTCAGTCCTCCCGTGACCATGGTTGCTGTAAAGCAGCCGAAACGTCGGGAACGTAAAACACATAATATATAACGGCTTGATTTGGTTGCGGTTTTCACTAATGTATTGTGGTAAGCTTCACTCAAAATTTGTATTTCAATCAATTCATAAATAAAAAAATATAGGTATCAAATACAGACGCGGACGATGTCGCGGGCAACAGCTAGTGTTAAATAATTTGATAAAATGTTGATGAATTCCTATCCAAAATATTTCTGCGCGAAAACAAATATAACTAAAGTTTTCCCTTCAAATTTATAGAATGTTATAATGGATTATAAAGCCATTACAACGCACACTTTCCTCTAAAAAGTTCGTTATAATGCCATTATAACTCATTATAACTGTGTATAAATTTGGGGCATAAACAACTCGTCAATGTTATTGCCCCATGGATATACTGTGTGACAGAAACTCAAAACGGGGCAATAACAATATTAATTGAGAACAAATTGTTTCGGCACCATGTTCCCGGCGGGTCATGTCGCCCTGGTGACCGCGAACCAAATGATTATGTTTTTGTAATGTTCACAGACTGCGGTATTATTTTAGGTTTCCGGGTTGTTGGAGGGACGTTTTCCTTGTGTTGGCAACACAGATTCGTATCAATACTGCCCCATTATGTATAATATTTCGCCACTTATTCTATCTTTTGAATAACTACACATATTATAGGCGCATTTTATTGCTAGTTTATAAGTGTCCCTAATAGAGATTATTTTATGTATTTTCAGTTGATTGTATTCATCAGCGTATTTCTTCTAGCAAAAGATTTTTCCATCTTATAGTCTAGAGTAGTATCCAACCAAAATAAAGCTCTGGGTATTTTCTGTTATCAAATCATTAGTCTGAAAACATACCTACCTAGTTATAATAATACCAGCCCTTTTTAATGTCCCACTGCTGAGCACGGGCCTCCCCTAAGTGCGAGGGGATTAGGCCATAGTTCACCACGCTGGCCCAGTGCAGGTTGGCGGACTTCACACATCTATCGAGGGGTTCTCTCATACATGGAAGTTTCCTCACGATGTTTTCCTTCACCGTTTAGCAAGTGATAATCGGGGTTGAAAAATTATATTCGCACATGAAATCCAGATATCAAGAGGTGCGAGCCGGGGTTTGAACCTGCGATCCTCGTTACCGAGGCAAGTGTTCTACCAACTTGGCTATCACTGCTTACTACCTAGTTAGCAGAGTGATTTATAAGCACATGTGAAGTAATATTATAAGTGTTTAATTATGAATCCTTTAAACGTTCAGAATAAGATATATAAACGTTCAAAGGAAAATTGTAACTCAGAGTAAGTTGTAGCGGCAACCATTGGAATAGGCTTACTTGTATGCAAAAGCTATCGAAGTTTGAAGGTTAACCGTCGATCGGGTGACTTGGCTCAGATAGACTAGCTTTACACAAGTTTTCTTTTAAACTTACCAGACAGACGATTTGATGTAAGCTGGAGTTAAGTGTGTATGGTCTGTGCCGGGAGCGGCGAAAATATATATATTTTTTAATTTAAAAATTTATTTAAATTAACAAAAACATTATTTAGCCATATTGATGCTACATCCTTTTTAATTCCCTTACATAACAACATCATACCTTAATAAAGACATTTTAGGAGAGAAGGTAGAAGGAAATCCTTCACGAGGACGACCAAAAATAGCTACATGAGTCAGATAAACGAAATAGGTGAAGTGGTAGTGGTATAGGTGAAGTTAACCATACTATATAATAGCTCTAGTTAAAGACAAAAATAGCTTCACCAGCTACACCAACAAGGGTCTTAACATTAAATTAAAAGAAGAGTAACCATGAGTATAAAATTAACTAAATAAGAGCTGCATAAAAGTTTTATTAACCTCCCTGTACAAGCGTGACATTATAGCATAAAATCTATACATATAAATAAAATTGGAGTGTCTGTTTGTAATATTAAAATAGCCGCTTTTTATTAAATGCATTTGGATGTATACACGGTACCTATACCAAAACAACCTTTTTTAAAAAAATTGTCTGTCTGTCTGTCTGTCTGTTTGTTCTGGGTAATCTCTGAAATGGCTGGACCGATTTTGACGGGAATTTCACTGGCAGATAGCTGATGTAACAAGGAGTAACTTAGGCTACTTTTATTTTAGAAAAAAAAACCCCAACCCCCGCCAACGACTTAACAAAGGCTGCCATGCCGGTCGCGCGAGCTCAGAACGCGCGAGCGGGATATTACTAACGGTTTTGTCTTTGTTAAATACCACGCGAACGAAGTCGCGGGTAACAGCTAGTAAACAATAAAACTAATACTCGGCTAACTACAACATAAACAATAGAATAGTGCAACGTTAATAAATACGGAGCGTGCCCGCAACATGCCCGCGCGCGTGCCAGCAATTATTGTAACAGCCTATTTAATACAAACGGGACAGCAGGCGGAGTGGAATCGCACGATATGTATGTAACCTTTAATCTACTGAATTCGGTTTTTAATCATTTGGCTTATAACTGCACAAAAGCAGTGAACTAGCCAAGTTTTGTCTCGGTAACGAGGATCGCAGGTTCAAACCCCCCGGCCCGCACCTCTGAGATTTCTGGATTTCATGTGCGAATCTCATTTTCAACCACGATTATTACATGCTAAACGGTGAAGGAAAAACATTGTGATGAAACCTGCATATCTGAGAGAAACCCTCGAAAGATGTGTGAAGTCCGCCAACCCGCACCGATCCAGCGTGGTGGACTATGGCCTTATCCCCCCCGAATTGAGAGGAGGCCCGTGCCCAGCAGTGAGACAATAAAAAGGGCTGGTATTATATATATACCTGTACTCTTTCAAACTCAGCATAGAGGGAATAAGAATAAAAAAAAAGTGAACGACTTCGACGCAACAGAATTCGACGTAGGGGAAATATATCCACGAAAGTGTTACAAGCGTAACTCTTATCATTAACATCTGGAAGCAGAAGATGTAAAAAGTAACACGATGTGACACTTTATATACTTCGTTATTCGTTTGTGCTCGCAGGAGAAGGTTAATGAGAATGACGACTACCAGCTGGAAGACGTATTGTAAGGTAGCGCGGAAGTCGCAGAAGTCACAGAAAGCCAGTGGGCCGTATATGAGAAGCGAATGGTTGGACATTATTAGGGAAGGGAGTTGATGTCCAATAGTGAACGTCTTTGAGCCATGGATGACGAAAACCAGAAGGATTTACCTCTTAATATACCATGGCTGCTTCTACTGCTGTTTTACAGCTCGTACTCGCAGTAGGTGTGTGTTACCTAACCATAATGTACACTAGAAACTTGCAATATTTATTTTAATTAACTTTTTGTACAGTCGCGTGTTCGATGTCCGTATGTTAACCTGCAGGTAGCTTTATGTGCAGGGTTGTCACTTTAGCTAATGACGTAAGTAATGGGCCCCGGTAGACTTGTTTTTATTTTTATTGTGGCATGCAAAAAAGTAAGAGGAAATTAATTTAGTAATGAGTTTTCTTTTTGTATTAATATAAATGAGACATCCCTAGCAGAAGGCTTAGTGAATCGACGATGAAGCAATAGTATATAACCAAATTCCTATTAGGGCAGTCAACCCTACACGGGCACAGTCGAAACTAATGAACGAACATGGATGTCCGAAGTTGGCGTGCTCGCGTGCCGTGTGACGTCATAACTGTCACCTCGACCACTATCAGACAACGGTTTTTTATGTCAAACCATTAGCAGTTAAGTGACTCGACAATGAGATCTAGCTAGCGCCACCTATATGTTCAATTTCGACGCTAGTTGTGAGTGATATTTGGCTTTTATATTACGTTATCACTGACCTCTATCAAACACATCGCCTACATTTACAAGACAACTTGATTGTTACTTAATTTTTTTGCGTTAGTTATTAGTGATAGCAGTAGTGAGTATCCGAGCAACTATAACAATATTAAACAATGTGACCAAATCAGAATACACTAACTCTAATAAGAACATTATATTGAAATAAGACTATTTTTAAGGATTTTATCGCGTTTATATTTTGATTTTACGTTCTCGACGTTTTGAGAACGCCGTAAGAACATTATAATGATTTTTAGCCGGAAAATTCCAGAGCGAATTTGCTAGTTGTTTCTTTGAATTACAACGTATAATATTGGTTAAATATTTATACAGTACGGAAGGAAGTTATAATGAAATGGTGACTGGCAAACTCCATCCATCGATGATATTTTAATAAACTATCCATCATTTTACTAATAGGTGGAAATTTCAATTCATTGCATGACCATCATCAACATCATCAAGAAGACTTAAAACCAGCAATAAATTTCACTCGACTCTGGCTGAAGAGGCTGTATAAGGTAGCCGAATGCCAATGAAAAAAAATGCTATTAAAAAAAACTGATATTTATGATTTACGATGAAACAGTCCAGCATATTTATCGAGATCAACTGGTTCAGAAGAGTTTCAAGAAATTAAAAATATAGTCGCAATAAATGCTAACTACATATAAAAAGGTTATTTACCACTAACCACTCGACTAATTGAAAGCAACGATACCTATGGCGTGTTTCACATCGTCACTCGGTACATGCCGATAATTAGTGAACAGCGCTCTCTATGTCCATCCATTACCGGTTTAGTGACTCGTAAATAAAGCGCGCTGTGGACATCAACTTTAGCGTTTTAATTATAATTGTGTCATTGCGGCGCCGCAGTCAGTGGCATAGGCGATCGGTGTTTAGTCAATGGAATTAGCGTAAATTGTCTCCTTAAAAGATATATTTGGTGCTCTGGTGTTTTGTTTTTGCGTTCGATAAAATTGGCTTATAATAGCTTTTTTAAATCATCTCTGGTATTATTAAAACCCCACAGTAAAAACACATAACACGAAGGTACTTTATTTTCAGTAGTACCTTATCTGAATATCACATTTCAGCTCCTCAGAGTCGAAGAAAAAACAAAAAATCGCACTTCATCCGTCAATATTCCGTAAAGTTATTACATTACGCTCGCGTCCCTAGAGTAGGAGCGGGGTGGGGGGACTCTATGCATATGTTAGGAGAGCGAAGATGCTCACTGGGCGAAACGATAGACATTAGCTCTCTCGGAAGTATTAATATCTCTATATATTGTAAAAACATACCATGTGAAAACAGCTATACCTATTTCCATGACGCATACTCGTGTCTAACAGATATTTAGCAGATCCAAACTAATTAACACATAAAACGCATATAAATCGGTTTGTAAATTTTAGAGATAATGTACAACAGACAAAAAAGGCGTTGATTCGCTTTCGTGACAGACTTCGCATTACAAGAATTTTCCAATTTTTCTTTTAGAAATCCAAAAATTCAAATTTAAATAATGTCGACATAAAACTTATTTTAAGGATTTAACGCGTTTATTTTCTGTTTCTACGGTCGCAAAGTTTCGGCTCAAGTCTCAAGTTGCTTTACAGCAACCAATTTTTTTTTTTTATTACATTATTGGCAAGTATTTGATCTCTATCTCACCTGATGGTCACGGGAGGACTGGTGTTTGACATTTAATAAATCAATACAAAATAATGTCATTGCCTGTATCAAGTAAAGAATGTAGCCAGAACTCAGACATCAAAGCTTTTGAAATCAAAATATTTCTATTCTAGCGTCTGTTTCGCCCAATGAGCGCCGCACCTGCTCGTATGTCTAAGCTAAGGTAACCACACACTCACTCTTTCACGTTACACCTCGTAAACTGTAAAGGGATCCCAGAAATTTATCTTCCGCGTCGTTAGAGCGAATAATGTTGCCGACTGTTTTATTTAGAGTATGGAAGATGGGATTTCTGTATCTTTTCGTGAGGTGAAAATGTAATATGGGATATCACTATTGGCTTGGTTTAACTTGATCATGACTTTTAGATTGTAATTGCTTTGCTTTATTTTACTATAGTGTTTTCATTTATTCTTACATCACATTGAACTAAAGGATGTGTATTCATGAGTTTGTTGCTAGCTTAGATTTAAACAATTAAAATTCATTAGTGATACAAGGCACCCACGTACTTATATTAGGTATTAGTTGGCCAAACTACTATTCGGCATTCAATCCGTATTTACCACATATTTCTATCCTATACTGTTCCTTAGCAATACGTACTAGTGTACCTTAACAAATCATCCAATAACCAACAAAGAAACTAACATAACGCGGCTATCCCAATAAATATCATGCAACATGAAGCCCTTCGTATATAACCGAAAAGTTTCCGTCGAATACTTATCACCGCGTTATATGGTACCTATAAACAACGGCAGGGAACATTAATCCGAATTAAATGAACTGGCACCACTTTGATACGGAAACGGGCCACTGAGCAGGCGCAGGGAAGTAGTGCGAGTTTCAAAGACTGGTAGAGTTATAGTGTATTCTAGGTTACATTTTGAGCGTTAATATCTTAGTGGTTAGAATCTGCTCTCGTGACTGAGAGGTTCCGAGATGAATCTGACACTGGCCATTAAACTATTGACGTGAGCCCACGCTTTAGTTTAGAGAGGCTGAATATAGTACTTGCAGTTTGTTGATCACAGATTGCAATCTTTTTTGTATCATTAATGAATTGACCGACCAACCGGTTTTGTATTTTTATGCACTTACTATAACTTTTTAAATAATTAATTTTATTAACCTACTAACTACTGCATCACTGGCAGTACCGGGGTCCCTCGTCGAAAATATTAATCAGTCGCGGCCTGAGCGAACAAGTTCAATTTGTGGAGATCGTAAAATCACGGCACGACACCTGAGGGGTGATACGTCATGCGAATTAGGTGTTTGACAAGCGACGAGCCACGCACAGAGGGCGGCGAGGGCGGTGAGGGTGCGGGCGGTGGGGGCGGTGACATTATTTTTTTTTATGATTACCGAGGCGAAGGTAAAAATTCGGAGGTGGTCTGATGTCGATCAACTTCGTATTTTTGCGAGGGCTGATCTTTGGATGCTGTATGTATAATTTACGATCCTCGCAGGCTCGGAGTAGTGCGAATATATGTCTAGGTAGGTATTATAAGGAAAAACGAGTATTTTATGTGAAGGATAACCTTAATATTATTGACAGAATTAGATGATGTTGCATCAGGGTATTGTTCATAGTGTTTCCCTCGAATTTAAAGATAGTTACAATAGCATTACAAAGCACTATGTTTCTGAAAAATGCTTCGTCCTCATCTGATGTTTCTTGAAATCTAATTAGTTGGTTTATATAAATGAAAGATTTAGTCATATATATGAATGATAGATCGCTTGATATTTCACAAATGGATACAAAATGTATAGCACATAAATAAGTTGGTACTATAGCACTTTTATTGCATTACACTTTTAATAGATGCTTAAGTATACGAAAATATTTCTCAGCTTAAATGCGTACTCATGTTCAACATGTTTTATTCGCTTATAAAATCTAGCCCATACTTTAAAGTTATCTTTATGCGATGTAAATACACATAATTACGTGAGCGCGGTAATGAGTTTGTTTGAAGCGGGTCTCGCGGCGCTGTGGGCTCCGCGTCGTCGGCTCGGAGCGCGGGCGCCAGATTGGAAACGTGAAATTTGGGACGTGGGAGAAAGAACTGATTGAGTCAAAAGAGGTACATTACTATTTCTCCTTCTTTCTTTACGAAATAAAATGGGTACGGCCTCACCTACAAATAAGTGGGTATTTTTCTAGTGTCAAGTAATTAGCGATAACACATTCAATAAATACACATTATAAAATGGATGGGACAGATAGATAATTTAGTACAGTTTTGTGTAGTCGCAGTTTTGATATGCCAAATAAAAAAAATGCTTCTAACAATTGTGATTATAGTACTAGTAGTCATTTAATGTAATTATTTTGGTTAGGGAACATCTCTCCAATGCGAAGGGTACTCAGGCCATAGTCCATCACGCCGGCCCAGTGCGTGTTGGCGGACTTCGCACATCTTACGAGAACTGGTCAGGTACATCGATTACATTTGCTTAACAGTGAAAAAAACACATTGAATTCAGTAATCACAGAGATGCAAGCCGTGGTTTGAATCTGCGACCATAGTTACAAGGGCTATATAACTGGTAGCTACAAGCAAAACAGTGTACTATTTTCTTAAACATTCTGCAACCTTCAGCGCGTGAACGTTGAAATCTCATCTAACTAGATGCGAGCTCGCCGCGTTCGCGATTATGAAGTAGCAACATTATAATGAACCTCGGGCGAGGCGTTTAGGCTTAGACAATTGAGCAATTTGTTTACAAGTGAACACCAAATTGTTTTGTTTATATTCATTACAGCGAATATATGAACTCTAAAATGTATTTAAGGGTTCTTACCCCCAGACAAGGTGACAGAAGTAAAAAATATTGAGCGTAATACCGAGGATCTATATTTCGTAATTTGTCTATATTGTTTGCCGTCTACGCTTGGAACCAACTCGCAGTATTTGTGGGTAAATCCTATGCGGAAACTTTTTTCCCGAAAATAAATCAAATACTCAATGAAAAATCATAACAAAAACCACCGACCGACGGAATCGAACTCGATCTGCCAAAACATTAAAAATTAAAGGCCACTTCGAAACTTTACAATAACTTGCCGTAAGTCGTATATAGGTATACGATATTTTTCCAAACTTTTCCCCGCTGGCTCAATATCAGGGGGCGAGGGGGTGAGGGTGTGTGCAAGTGGGCGCGGGGTGTGTGCCGGGGAAACAAAACGGATCAGCTTGTATCTAGCGCTCACAGTGAGGCGAGGGCGCTCGGAGTATCTGGAGTTATACACCTAGATGTGACAACGTGTAATATTTTTTTTTGTAGAGAAAAATAGTTCTAGGCTTCCAGAATTAAGCGTTTAGTTGGCAAGCAAGATGACCTTCAGGTTAAATTATCAAGGGCTATGGGTTATGGGCGTCGCATTCCATATGCTAGGTGCCACTCAGCACCGGGGCGTCACGGTAGTGTGCTCGTAGAGCGATCCCGTGGCGCCCCACAATAGGCAGAGAGGGCGGCGCTGGGTTTTAGTGGGTAGTCTGGACTTGTCCAGGAACCCCACATAACCACTCGAGTTCCCCCGGGCTCGGGCGGTAGGCGTTAATACATTTAACAGCGAAAAAAAAAAGGTGCCACTCAACTAGAGAACCCTGTGTTACGTTAAGTAAGAAACACTAACCCGGTCTGGCCTTCAATGAATTAAGAATTGATTGCTGAATAATAAATATCACCTGACCTTATGAATTCTTCGGAGCGCATATTCAGTTGGCGGACCCATTAGTCAATGTAATAACTATGATAGGATAACATTACGGGCTGTCAAAAATAAACCTTAAAAAAATCCTTGTCCACGTCTGGTTGTGTCAACCAAGATGAACGACATTCTTTCCGTGTAAACAACATCCGAATCAGCCGCATCTAGGTTATGTGTAACTCTGTGTACGGGCCAAAGTTGGCTGCGCCCGACACGAACGATATGAGCACCTTATTTTTCGCACATTACACTTTGAAATTGTTTGAAATATGTTATGGCCGTCATCGTGCGCCGGGGCAACTTGTTTAAACACTAACGAAACTGCTGCCTTCTCGCATAATGCGTTTAAAACTGCACCAACTGTAGGAGAAGACAATTTGCAAGTTTATCTAGTTGTTTTTATCTGTATAGGAGCAATACATTGGGAATAGCTTTCATCCAAAATTCAAAAGAGGACCTAGCGCCATCATACTATGATTCTTTTTGCAGGTAAATAGCAAGTAATTTGGTGAATGGTGTACCTACCCCTATCCATATAGCTGTACCGGAAATGCTTATTTTTATTTTTTGTCGTACCATCGGTGAGATATAGATATTATGAGATATTTTAATAAGGCTAATACCTGCTAACTTAAAGAGCTGATTAGTGCAGTTGGTAGTGATGCTGCTTTCTGCGCCGAGGGTCCCGGTTTCGAATCCTGGTAATAATCTATGTGTGATGAGCATGAATGTTTGTATCCAAGTCATGGATGTTTAATATCTATAAAAGTATTATATACTGAGTTCGCCCTCAGTCCATTGTACGGTACCCACAATACAAGCTTGGCTTAGCATGGGGCCGTATAGTTGGAGTGTTTGTCTGGCGATATATATTTATTTATTTACGTTTTATCTTCCGATAGTTGGCATGTGCGATTTTTTTCAGAAACATAAATAAAAACTGAAAACAGACTGTTTTCAGTTTTTTTTACGACCTATTTATACTTATTCCAAGTAGGTTGGTCAAGAAGTGGCCAGTGTTGCAAGTATGTTAATGGTATTTCACTAGTTATTTGAATGCATTGCGGTGGACGGGGCGCGCGATTCGGCCGCCCCCATTCAGAGGCGATTAGTCCAAATAGGTTTTATTGAAATTATATTGTGCTCCGCGCATTAGGGAATTAATATGGTAATGTATGTGACATTAGGGGCGCCGGGCGGCGAGGCACCATGGGAAATTATATTTTATGGTGTACTTTTTAATCTCTCATAGAATTTAGTTGCACGCTAACAGAAATTAAATATGATTATTAGATAAATGTTATCTCATTATGAAGTCAAATTTTATGAACAAATAGGTTTATTTTTTAGCTTTTGCATGCAACACTGCCTGCGCAAATCTTCGATTTCACTCTGCTCAAGTACCAATAGTCATAGCGTGACGATAATATACCCTATCTTTTACGTAGCTCATAGCCTATCCAAATGAGCCCAACAACCCTATTAAAATTTGTTCAGTAGTTTGGCTGTGTTGCTCAAACAAACAGAAACACCAGCAAGAATAGCATTTTGGATTTTAAGACGTCCAATTTATCTATTGATTTCATTTAAATATCTTCAATATTAGACATTTCTCAGTTACAGTTCTATAATTGTATAGAAAATGCATTTTATTATGTAATCAAATAAATACATGACAATATAGCGTGTTGTAGCATTCTACAGCTTAGCTAAACTTAATTTACCCCTAGACATCGGGCTACGTAATCTCGTAGCAAGCTACGAACGATGCTACAAAGTCACTACGTGAGTGCTACGATACGTCTACGTCACTGAACAAAACGCAAATTTAAATGTTTCAAACAAAATAATCGAACCGGATTATTCTGTAAAAAGTTTTATTATTTTCTCTTTATAAAAAAGAAAGGAAAACAATAACAACTCCATCAGCCAATAAACAAACACATAAAAGAGTTAACAGGGAATTCCGATGGATTCAAGATGGAGTTAAAAAAACACACACACACAGTCAGCGGCTCCAAGTATTAGGGTAACAAAGATCTGCGGGGATCAGAAGGATGGGCCGAACATGCTAACGTGTTTACGTGTGTCGTGTGTGAAGAGCGAGAGCGGGAGCGATTGTTAGAGCGGGTTCAAAATTCCACAAATTTAGTTTAAAAATTCATATTTTTAAACTAAATTTGTGTCCATACATCCTCCTAAAATTCGCATTACTTTATTATTTATATTTAAAAAAAAATTGCATATATTGGGCTTCGTTGCCAAAAAACCACTTGTAGTATGATAAATCAAATGCTACTCTATACTACGATATAACTTGTCTCAGTGTTGTCTATTCGTATAATTCCAATATTTGTGGGAATATTAAAACGAGGAGAAGAAAAAATAATGAGACTAATAAAAGGAATATTAAATTATTACTTTTAAAAAACTGTAAATATTGAGTCACTTGCCGCGTTTTTCTTAATAGAAGCAATGTTCTAAATTAGTAGCCGGATATTTTATAGGCCCCCTTTGTATCCCCTCCGTACATGAATAAAAAAATATTCATAAAAACAGGCAGCTAATAGGCAGGCAGTTAATGCTAGGTAATACTTTTTCAGCGTCTAAACTGGCAGTTACTATTAAAAGTGAGGAAGCGATTAACTTATTTTTGTTATATTTAACTGACAAGTGTCTTTTCAAACTTTGTTGTTGGCAAAATTATCGACTAAAAACGATTGAAACCATAAAGTATTACAGAGTAATTTAACTAAAAACTAATCCAAAGCACAATCGCTCACCGCTCCTAATTCAGACCAGCGACCCAATTCTATCATTTTATTAAGTCTTCCAACAAATCGAGATCGGATCGAGATATCTGACATGTGTCGCGGACGTGTCGACTGCGGCTCGGGGGACAATGAACGAACTCCCGCACCCGACTCTAATGTTCTCCTTCAAGAACAATGCTTGCGACTCGACGGGACATAGAGAAAAGGACTCTCGCTCACAAAACTTTGTGCTGTTTGAACACATTTAAATAGACCCAGTCTAAGTGCGCTGTTTGGTGAGATTTTGTTAATATAAGTAAGATTTTATTGTTTGCGAAGGTTTTGTACGATGGGGATGTAAGCTGTTTATGTCAATTCAATGAAATACCAGGCCATGAGTATAGTCACAAGTAGGAGGTGATATATCCGGTGATTTATAAAGGATATACTAATCTTTGAGCCTGCATTGTTTAGAGCAATTGTTAACATTATGTATGTATTTACTTTAAAAAAAACAGCATAATGACAGTTGTGATGTATGAGAGTATTTTTTTGAAATTGATACAAAATTCTGATTTTTCACTATGATTTTAATGCGTTAAAATACTCGTTAAAATACTGTTTATTATAATTTTGCAACCAATCAAAGTTCTGTAATAGGTGTAAGCAACACTAGGTAAGTAATGTTCCAATCGAAATCAAATCATCAATCAATCATCAGTGTCAACAAAAATCTAAATTTAAAATATATTAGTAAAAATCAATGTTCACGTGTCGCGTTTATCGTGCCCAGCGTGCAGCCAGCGGATTGAGGTTTAAGATTTACTCGTTAGTATGCAGTGCGCGAGCTACGACGCGAGGTAACCCGCCCGCCCTCGGCGCAAGTTTTCAGCCCCACCGGGCCCTAAATACCACGAGATTCTATTAGCGTATCGGTGTTTTATGGCCGACCAAGGGTCCAGATAGTCGTTGGAAAATTATAATTTACAGTCTTTTTTAAATAAATGGTTTTGTAAAACATAATTTTGTTTTGATTGGTTTTGGTTTAAAGAATTTAATTTAATATGTATACGGGTATTTCTTTTTTGTACTATAACTACATACTCTTATTTGTTCTTTTATAAATCTCGATTGAAATTTTCTGCTCCAACACAAATATATGCTTGTTTTTTTTTTTCGCACGACTTTTCGCCGCTACCCGTGACCGGCGGGGCTGGCCTCTATTTCGCGCAGAGAGTGAGCCTCGCTATTCAGCGCAGAAACGCGGCCAGCCTGCTGGGCACTTTTGGCATCGACGACGATGTGGAGGCATTTTTGTGTATATAATTTTATTTTTATTTTATTTTTAAATGTGCAATTAATAAGTATTTTGTTTGACTAACTGTATTTTATTGGTATTTTTAAACATACTTTATCCAGAATATTTTACACGTTCTACATAATATAGTCTGCGTATATACCACCAACAAAGTTTGTTCTGAACACAGCAAATAAAAAGAACTTTTTACATCAAAACTTTATTTCGCGTTCCTCGCGCTGATTCGTACGTGATTCCGACTATATTCCGCGCTGATTATTGTATCTTCCAAGTACGAGAAGTTTTTGTACATCTCTCGTCGCCCTCACTCTCGGGAGGTATAGTTGCATTTTACGAGCTCAGCGGATAAGAAGTAAAAACGTTTTACGATTTTAGCATTAAGTGTTTAAAGAAAACGACGGTGGATGGTTCACGATTTTAATAATATAGCCTAAGTATCTAAAATTATATCTCTTAAGTTGTCCATTTATCAGACAGTGATATTGCCGAAGTCGTATTCTATAAGCTTTTTGGAGTAGGTAATTGCGCTAAAGAAGCGCAGGTTCAAGACTTAGTGAATCAGCCCTGTATATAATTTATAATAAGTACACAAGCTTTGTCTACGTAAAATCAATAAGTTACCTTCTGTGAGCAAAAATAAATCCAACAAAACATCATTCATAGATATACCTACTTAGCGTATTATTTTTCGAAATTTCTCAATAAACGAGTTTTCATTCAGCATCATGTTATGCAAACCTGAAATCCTCGGCCCTCTAATGAGGTACCGGTACTCGATAGCGGTCGTACAAGCCCCACTTATTAGTGAGTACGTTTCAATACTCAGCTAAACTTGGCTTTGTTCTATCTCCACTGTTTGCGTAATGAATTGAAAAAATATGTGAATCCGTTGTAGTAGGAGACGTGGATAGTTATATAGTATTTATAAACAACTATAGCATTAGATTATCACATTGTTTTTGTTTGCAGGAACCTTTAATATTTGCCGATAATAGATTAGATTGAAAAACGCGTAAATATTATTTTATGATTATTTGTCTGCCTTTTGAAATAAAACTAATCTTACCGATTTTATCGCGTTTATTATAGGTTTTTTTACATTCCCGACGTTTCGGCTGCTTTACAGTAACCTATGTCTGCTTCATGCATTCATAATTTTAGTAATTATCAGCCAGAAATGTTAGCTTGTAACTATTTTGCCGATTCATAAGTACTGTACTTAATAGTATAAATGAAATATTCTGATTATGAATTTGAGAGTAGCGAACCATCACTAAGATTAGTAAGGCGTTTTATTGTTTTATTCATATAATTTCAGAAGTCGGTTAAAAAGAGGCGTTGGTGGATAAGACAAATGAACGGATTTAAAAAGTTAAAATCGTTGAGGCGTGTACCTACAGCTTTATACAAAGAACATTCTTCATTTGTTTAATGGCGAGGAAAGCCAATAACTTGTAATACAAATGGAAGTAATCCAACTTCATTCGAGTGTCTACGCGACCAACAGAATTAATTTCGCCGCCGCTACTAAAGGCGTTTTATCTAAAAATTTAATTAACGAATCTTAATAAAGTTTCACACTGATGTACTTAATGTTGCGAGGCACGATATTAAAATTCCCACGAAATTATTCAGTAACTAGCTTTTGCCCGTAGCTCCACCTGTGCAACCATCAATTTTGCCTTGCAGCTCGACTCCTGTGAGTCATAGTGTAATGATATGAACCCTATCTTTTGAGGCTTGTCGTGAGTTCCTAATATTGAACCTTGACACATTTGGTTTAATAGTTCTTTACGATGCTCAAACAGGCACACATACCTATAGGTATTCTATAGAATTCTAAAAACACTCGTTTTGCATTCAATTCTTATTAAGCACAGATGAACTTGGAAACTTACTAAGCACAGAAGACTTATTTATTTAAATATCCATTATTTATTTCAAGTTCTTACAATTAATCTTTCTATGTTATTTGGATAGTTATTTATTTTTTAATAAAAAACAACAGGATTCACAGACAAAACCCAGTATTGCACCTTCTTGTTCTTCTTCTTATATATACGAGTATATGTGATGGTTATGGCTATCACTCGTGATGACTTATATCTTCTCGTTCGGTACGAGCACCTTTATATTTATTTAATTGTATCTAATTTTAATTTCTAATATTTACGCGAATATTACACATAGAAATAAAACTTATTTTACGGATTAAATCGCGTGTATTTTATGTGTTTAAAGCAGCACAACCGTCGGCAATGTAAAAACATAAAATAAACGCGATAAAACCTGTAAAATAAGTTTTATTTCAAACTGTCTAATTTTATTAAAATCTTAAACAATCCTAAATCTGTTTCACAGTTATGACGCTTTGTTGTTATGTAATAAGGCTTATATTATTTACGTCTATCATTCGAACCAGTTGTATCTAAAATCTCACCTACAATGACAATATCCGAAATTATCTAAACTCGGGATCGTCAATATCACACGCGCGTTTTCGGTCACACTCGATCCGCAGCAGAGCGGTCATTGTGTAAAAGTCGCATCGCTAATGGATTAGCGGTGGACACTCGAGCACAATGCGCGATGCGTCTGTACGGCGACATGACGAAATTGTACGAAATTCATGTTCTGTGGTCGGATTCCAGCTTTGTATCATACGGTAGGTACCTATGTATGTCGTAGGGACCGCTGGTGTTTCCGGGTTCGATTTTATCGCCATACGAGCACATCAACGGTACGGTCCCAAACTAAGCATATCTTGTGTTTTTGGTAAATATATACCGTACAATGGTCTGAAGCGATTTCTATTAGATTGTAAATTTATATAAAAAGTGACTTTGGTATGAACATTCGAGCTCATTACAACAAAGTCAGCCCTTCAATTCCCGACTTTAGGATATAATTTTGCGAGATTTTAGACGATTCATACGTTCTGTAATAATTTACTTGAGTAAAATATAATTCTTATCCTAGATCTGTAGATATATGTCAATTATATATTCGTATGTACACACCGTTCGTCATTAGTGAAAAGCACTTTGGTTATTGTTATAGCGGTCTGGGGTCGATAGCGGCTTAATAGCGCCCGTTAATTTTTACCTTTTAATGAGCACTTTAACAGAAAGCTTTAAAATATTATAAGCATAATGATAATGAAAATGTTTCTGTTCATAATGGCGGCCTTTAATGGCATTGATGTTGAGTGTATTGCAATTTTGGGGTCATTTAGCAATTTGTTGAACTGAATATAAATTTGTTGTGTTTGTTTACCTGTGAATGGTATTAATGTAGGGCATTGACAGGTAGTGCAATAAGAATAAGAATAACAATTATTTATTTCCCAGTAACATCAATAGCAGCAAAGTATTGGTGAGCTCCTAACTAGACAATGTCTGTATCTTGCAGCTTAGTACTCTAATTAAGGTACAAGTATAATGTTACGTATTATAGAATTTCTTAAAAAATAACATTAAATTAAATTGATATTACTTATTATTAAATTGATTGTACTGGTGGTAGGCTTCGGCCGTGGCTTACTGGTGGTAGGCTTCGGCCGTGGCTAGTCACCACCCACTGAACAAAGCCATGTCGCCAAGCGGCCTAGCCGTGTTCCGGCATGATGTTCGGTGTTGCCGTTCATGGATGGCGGGTCAGATCAGTTGCGCTGCATGTGCCTAGTGAATGTAGCGTCTCTATCTACTGCCGCCTTCCTACCTAGGCAAGTATGCTCCATCGTAGATCTCATCATCACTTACCATCAGGTGAGATCGAGATCAAATACTTGCCTATAACGTAATAAAAAAAAAAAAATATATAAAATATTTTTTTTAATTTTATCGCGTTTATTTTATGTGTTTACGTTCCCGACGTTTCAGCTGCTTTACAGCAACCATGGTCACGTGATGACTGAGGAACGTAAAAACATAACATATATGCGATAAAATGCGAAAAAATAGTTTTATTTCAATGTGTACAAATAAAAATACTGTGGATATTATAATTAAAAAATATTTATTTATTTAAATACTACAATCGCTAGTCCACACTACTTGTTCCAACCAAAGAGAAGAGAGGTCAACATCAATGCCACATTTAAACAAAATTATATAACTCTATGGATTTTAAGTATTTACACATTATTAATTATAATTAATACATACTTTTAATATTAAACTTAAATAAGAATAATTATTCTTATTTAAGTTTATGTAATGAAAATGTTTCTGTTCATTATGAACAGAAACATTTTCATTATCATTATGCTTATAATATAAGAATAATTATTCTTATTTAAGTTTAATATTAAAAGTATGTAGTTTTTTGTGTTCTTTGTATTGAACACAATGTAGTATTCGCGTAAATATAAGAAATCAATAGGCATTTGTATATGTTATAGCTTGCTATGAACTCTGAAAAAATAACTGACTTGCTGAGGTTCATACATAATTGTAATGTGTAATATCCTATATAAAACAGGAGTTGGTAGCTATCAGAGCTGAACCTTAATTATGGGAGCTTCGTATAAATGTGGGAATACTTGAAATAAATTCCTGGAGTTAATATTTACGATATAGGTATTATTATGCTGTACCCTAATGACTTTTACTCAAGACAAGCGAACAAGATCCCCTCAGAATTAAAGTTGAAATTATTTTAATTGGATTTCAGTGTTCTTGCCATGCCGTTTCATTACTTCGTGATTTATGACAGCTGTCAAAACTTCACTAATTACCGTAATTTATATTTTAGTTTTTAACAATATAAATTAACAAGTTTGAATTTTGTTTATAAACAAATTTGAATTAAGTACTTGCTTAGTCAAGTATGTTTTATTTTTACTTTATGTCCAGCTGTGAATTCTATTACCAAAGTGGATTATCCAAATCTATTTTTCTTAGCCAGTTTTTTAGTCTCCCTAGTATTTTTGTATCTTGATTTTTCAGTCAGGAACGAAATAAACTTTTTAACGACTCAACATTTCATTGGTACAATATTTATCGCAGAAATATCCAGAATGTGTACTTCTTCGATAAATTTACGAGTGTATACATAACATTACCCGAATCAATTTAACCACCTCTCTTTCACACTTCGCATAACTTGTATACTGTACACATTGATAAAGCATTGTCACATACAGAATAAATATATATACAATATTCGTTACCGAAACAATGAGTGAAGGTCCCAAAAGTGTTTTATACACGTCAAAATTAGTTGACGAAAGTCCCCGGGAAGTTGCGACTTTGTTACGACCTCCTCTTAATTGGCAAAAGTTTCTTGCCGAAAAACCGGGGGGGAGGGCGGGGGGGGGGGGGAGTGAATGAACGGATGAACGAGTGAACGATCACAGGGAGCGAGACTGGGAGGTGTAATTAGTCAAAAATCCCCGCGAGCTATCTTATCAGACGTCTTTAAGTGCGCGCGTGGGGGAACGTTATTCAACGGGTTTGGGAATGATAATAATGATAGAAAAAATGATGGATTACGTACGTAGCAGCTAAATGATAATCTGTTAAGTATTGCTCAGAGATATTTCAAATGCATCAACACATATACTACTTATGGTTGAAGGTGTATTACCGCTATAAAATGTTCATTATTTATGCCATCGATGCAAAATATCAATTTTGTCGCTTATTTGTTAGAGATACAGTAGAAGATAGGTTAACAATATACCTATAAATCGAGGGTCGCGCGCGCAGAGTCAGGAACAAGCTAGAACTTAATAAATACACATGAATAGATACGCTCGTTTCCAGTTCAGTGATCCCGGTTAGTTATTTGTTTAGAGACGCGCTTTGCGATCAAAGATCTTAAACTACTATGAGTTTCACCGTCCAATGGAAACATTTAGGTCAACACACTACTTAATATAAAGTAGGTATGCCCCCGCAAAACCAAGTTCGCAAATAACGTCATAATATGTAGCATAAAAACAAATATCATGCCCCCTGTCGGTTACGATCAAAAGTTAATGAGCTTTTTTATAGCGACGCAAGTATGAAAACTGGAAAACATTATGACAAGCAGTCGTCACGTAATAAAAGCGAAACGGTACAAAATATGCTTGGAAAAATGAGCGTCACAGTGGGACAGAAAGATGTACAGTCGCTCTCATTAGCCTCTAATTACTGGGGTCCGCGCGCCCGACCGCCGCCGACGGAAATTCAAATTTAAATTTCGTACGTTCCCCGCTGCCGAATTGCGATTTTTTTACCAATAAAAAAAGGCAATAGCCGAATCGAAATTTTAAACGGTTATTGTTTCCTTTTTATGTTAATGACTCGTATTGAAATTTCGTAACGGATGTTCGGCAATCGGCACCGGCCGTTTAGCTCCGGTAACGGTCCGGCAAGATTGAGTTCCCAGCGCTTTTATTGTTGTTTCTCGCTTTGTTCGGAACGGCCCTTAATTGTTTTTCTTTTTTTTGAACTCTTCACTATAAAGGCCTCGTTATATTGCGATATAAATTTTCTCATCAACTCGCAGACACTTTTAATAAAAATATAATAATCTCTCTCCGTGGAACACTTCATTAAGGCTCTCAAAGAGGCTCGGCGGCGATTATCTGGCCCGATAGCGTTTAGCATGGCAACACCATATTATATTAAAATTAATATTTTATTTTTACTCAGCCGAGGAGCTCATCTTTGACCGCGAGCGGGGAGGGGGACCCTTCGCCTCCCACTTCTCATAATTGTCCCCTCGCTGTCAACGCGCCGGTTCAAATCGGGTATCTTTAATTTTCCCGGCCGCGTCACCGAAAATTCCTTGCATTCGTAAGAATTAAAACCGGTGCGATAAAAGGTGGGCTGTTACTTCTTATTAGCGATGTCACTAATAACCGTCCTCGCTATCCTCGCGTGACAGTTTTGTGCTACACAAATTAGAAAGTGAAAAGAGCGGGTCGCGACAAAGGGCTGCGGGCCGCGGGAACAGGAGCCTCTGGTTAAAGCGGGCTATTCGTGAGCCGCTTGAAAGGAGTTAGGCGCCGCGCATAGACGCCTAGCGGGCCATGAATCCCGGCCGGGTCCCGGCGAGCCTGGGAACATTAAAACGTTCCGCGCGCTCGCTCGTCCCGCCATGCGTGATACGACGCACCGGACCATAATTTTTAAACTCAGTTTTGTTTATAAACGTCACGGGTGCCTCTTGCGTTTTTATTTTCGCTGGCCTTTTTTTTATTTCAGCGACTGTGGCGCGTTTACCGCGTGTGTCGTTTACGTAAATCAGATGTGCCGTTAAAAATAATGGCGCGAAATGTAATGGATGTAAATTTCGCCATTGGCTGTATTTGGTCGTTCGTTGCGTATTACAATTTCATCTGTTTATGAGATACGATTATTTTAAAGTTTTAATTAGTTCCAGGCAGGGATTGATTGTCTCAGGTTCGTGGGGAATTACGGGTAGGTGAAAATCGTAGTAGTATTTACGCCAAATATTGGGATATATAAGTATTTTTAATAAAATATAATTTTACTAGATCCAGCTACCATGAACTGAGCGACGAACTCTTCATTATATTGACCGGAGTATTATTAGTGAATTCCCGGCATGATTTCAGAAGTCGCCTCAGGGAACGAATTAGAGGGCCAACGTGACCTAACTGAACAATTTTTTGTCCTCATAAAATATTGTGCTTCGTTCAAACGGACTTGACGGTCGAGTGATTAAGTGCATTTTTTATATAAAGAAGATGGATGGCAATTTTTTTTTCCTTACAATGTATATTGTAGCTACTTGTACCAGTCCGGAAAAAGGAATAGCAGTGTTGGTAAAATAGTCTTTACAACTCGTAACACAATCCCCCGGTCACATTAGATCCAAAAAGTCAACAAATCAGTTAGAGACTATGAGCTGTCATGCCATTGTCATATGCCAGTGTCTCTTAATTTCATATAGCTCTATATTGGCTACTGAAATCCAATCTAGGCAGATTGTATACTGAGATATATGATAGAAAGCTTATAAAAAACAGCCGAGTTTTAACAGAATAGACGAGCTACTGGAGGTGCAATCCAAACGCAGCACCAAGCCACGTTGTCCATAGAACCCTGGCTTTATTTACTTCCTCGAGAGGCTTGTTTTTACAATGGCCCAAGTTGAATGTTATCGACTTCTGTTGACTTTTAACGACTATTTTATACAACAATATGATAATTAAGTAAGCTTTGTTGCTACTAAATGTACTGTGACGCGCTATTGCGGAGGTGGAGCTGAGTTACAAACTTCTTTTTTCATCTTTTACTTTTAATAGCGAAATTATTCAAGTTGTGGATATGATCAAAACGGAAATCAAGAAGTTTACTAATTTAGCATTGAATTGTCGTTATTATTATTTGAGAGCCAGCACCGCAAGACTGCACGTTCGGTCTAGATATAGCACGTCAAGTGCGAGCTATGCGTATACTTTATAGTCTACCGTATTTAGATATTTTGTATGGAGAATTGAAAAGCGCCTCTAGCGGACGGTATTTTAAACTTTTAATTCTCCATACAAAATGTCTAAATACGGTAAACTATTGACGTACAAATAATATATTACCTCCCATTCAAGTTTCAATACAGAGTAACGTATTGCATTTTTATCGAACTAAATATTCGCAGAGCATCCCGCGAAGACTACCCTGTATAGAAAACAATAACAGAACCGGGGCAATGATGGCGGCTGACCTAATTAATTTCATCTGGGGACCGTGCCCTGCATTCCTGAAGCTCGATCGTAATAACTAATGGAGGTAGATGCTTTTTTCAGAAACTTCTGTATAATAATAATAATTATGGTCATTATTTATCTTAAAAGGCATCTCAAATTATAATGCACGTGCAAGGTAGTGTAAAATGGTGTAAGGTTTCCATTCATCAGTTCGGCGTTAAATTATACAGTAAGCATTTTTTTTATATAGACGCACTTTTGTTAGGTGACATTACAAACATAGTTTTGATAAACTAAAATCCCTGAATCATCGACAAAAAATAGCCCATCACTAAATGGTTTTCCCCTCCCTATGCGCCACGCGGCAAAGGGCCGCAGGACGCGCAGTTCCCCGCCATCAATGTTTACGTGAGCTTTATTAAAATTCTTACTTTGGCCCAATCTCGTTCCTTCCGATTTTTCTTCAGAAATGGGGACTTAATTAATCTTCAGTACGGTTGACTGGGACCGTTCGTTATTTGTCAAACGCTTATTGACTTAACTTTATGGTGTGTATTTTTAGAATTATATGAGTGTGTTTGCGATAATCAGCCTTATTGTATTTTTGAGGTGTATAGTAGATACTACGGATACCGCATCAAGTTAATAAAACTGCGTTTGTGTGCGATTACACATAAATAATTTGATTTTTTCAAACAATCTTATTGGTCCGTTCCTCTTGGCTCCTCTTTGGTTGAAATCGGGCTTCAGTGTAGGTTTAGGGGAAATAGCCAAATATCTGCCGGTAGCCGGTAAAGATATTTTTGGAGTTAACCTTCGTTTATGAGATCCGTGTCGATTTGCCGCATGAAAGGATTTCTGATTTTATTTGGAGAATCTTATTTGTCGTTGTGAAGATTGGATTCATATCAAATAACTATAATTTCTGTAAGTATACATACATATCATACATGTTTTTATTTTTTCATTAAATTTTAAGTATACTGCGAAGGGAAGGTCGAAGATATGAACTAAAAGTTAATTGACTGCTGCCTGGTTTAGTGGTTTGAGTGTAGGCCGACCAGCTTACTGAATCGGGTGGTGCGGGTTCGATCTTCACCAAGGCAAATACCGAAGGCAAATGTCGGAAACGATCTTTTTGCAATTTGCCATTGTTTTCTTTTTTAAATAGTATTCGTAAAATGTTATTTTCTATATAATGCTTGTTGTACGTGGAGTTGTTAGTTCTCCAATTATTCCGCGCCCTTGCGTCATGACCTCTCGTCGTTGTCGTCGCGTCGTCGTAAGGTTAATGAGCAGAATACCGTTTTGCGCGCCCCGCGTACTAAGGGTCGCCAGAGTTTTGTTTAGATGCCCCGTGAATCTACTGCGTGGTGTCATTTATTTATTTACTCTGTACTTAAGTTGATTTATTTCCTTTGGAATCTTTATAACCTACTGATGGACTGAGTGGAATATTTGTCACTTATTCTACAACTACAAAATGATGCAGAAAAGGTTGGAAAAATTTAACCTAAGCTTATTTAGCGCATTCGTGATCATTATGTGATGTTTGAATTTTGATCTGTTGGCTTTAAAAAGTATTCGTGTCGAATCGAGACACTTCCATTTTTTTTAAGTATACCCTTTTTGTATCACCCTGAAAAGTTGAAAAAACGATTACTTCCAAATTCATAAACGTTTCAATCAATTCAAATTACAAAGCGTATTTTACGTGAAAAGTTCACAAAGGAGTCTAGCTATAAAAAAAAGTATAGAAGAAACGTCAAAAAAAAACAAATCTGTGCACCGACAATCTGTTGGTTTGCAAAGAAAAACAAATTTGTGTAATCTCGTGTGTGCATGGCAATTAGTTAAATTGTACATTAAGACTTCTGAGTTAGTTATTTATCGTTCCGTGCAGGCAAATAGTAACCAGCCAAATTCACTTCTGTATCGAATTTCAATGAAACAGCCGACACCAATAAGAAGGCCAGGAGGAAAAGATTTAAATTGAAACATTTACTTTCTAAAATTAATCCAACAATCCCCAAACCCTTTGGGTATTTCATCTCTAATCGCATTACTTTCTAAAGCACCTTAAATGATGCATAAACTCTGTTCATGTGCAAATTGTTATTCATTGTAATTAAACTGCGCTTAGCTGACTTTCTTCGGCCTCTGATGAATGGTTAAGATGGTTGATTTATGAATATGATGGGTGGGTCACCGTTAAAAAAGCTATGACAAGAAACTCTGGACCAAGGGTTATAAGTCATGCTCCTCAACAGAGGTAGGCATCTTAAATTAATGACCACTGTAGTGTATGTACACTACATAGATGTAAACAATTAAATACATAATTGTTTACGGAGTTATAAATATAAGTAATATTTATATGTGGCATTATATATATTTATTGTGTCGTCTCGAGCTACGGACTGTGCGAGCTGTCAGTGTCAAATGAATGACAGGAGATATATAACCAACACGCCGGAGAGCGACGGTAGGATATCGTTGGTGGTGACAAAATAAGTAAGACGCAGGCCGTGAGTTAGAGCCGATATTATTAGGATAATTATGTACATTACATAATGGCGACGAGGATAAAAAAAAAAATTGTGAACAAAGTAAAAGATGTAAGTGGGGAGAAAACACTTCATATGTACAAGTGATTGTTATTCAGTTTGTTACTATGTGTTTTGGTTTTCCATAAGTATTCGTTTGATTTATTGCTGCTATGGAATTGGGTGCCGGCCGTTGGGACGGTGAGGCCATGTAAAGATAGAAAAAAGAAGAATAAAAGTTGTTGGGTGCACCATAACCTACATAGGTAGATAGGTGATTGGTGTAGTCTGTAGGTAAGTATTACCTAGGGGTAACAGAAAGATAGATAATAAATAACACTTGGTTGCATTACCACATGGAATAATTACAAAAGATACACACACTTGGCTTACATGGGCAGTGTCACAATGGGTAAGTTTATCACTGATAGCAATCTTCCATACAATACATACATACTTAAAGTTTGATCACAGGTATGAACTATGGAATTGTAAGGGAATACATTCCCTTAGTGGTAGATTTAGCTGCCAGTTACTTAGAAGTAAAATAATCATTTTCATGATCTCATGTATGGTCTACTTTTAATGTATGATGAATGGTTGATAATGGCCCACTTAATACATTTATTGTTATTTTAAAATAACTAATAATTGAATTTATTTGCATAGTACACAATTATTATATTATCTAATCAAATTGTGGGTAATTAGTGTGGTAGAGAAAGATAATAAACTTATGCCAATATTGACCATTGGGTAGTTTTGTATATTCAATTATATTAATATACACATCTATGTGACAAGGTACTGGGTCTCGGGTTGTAAAAGAAACAGCTTTGGAGCTTAAGGATGAGAGTTCTATGGAACATTATAAATATTAGTAAGATCATTTCAAAATACAACGGAGATTGATTAAGTATTATGAGAATACTTAGTTATTCTGGGATGTGGTCCTTATGCTATTTAGAGTTTGTTTGGTCTTTCTGTCCTAAGACTAACATTTAAACTAAAATAATAATCAAATATTAAGTAAAATAGAATTTAACTTACTTATTATGGTATTAAACAATTGTATGCAAATACTATTTTCACAAGTGTAATTGTTGTTAAGTAATTTGATTTACCCTAGTTCTACAGTAATAATTCTGGAAGGGTAATGGTTGGTATTTGTTTGATGTGGGTTGGAAGGTATAATGCGATATTGGTAAAAAAAAAAAAAAAAAAAAAAAAAAAAAAGTTAAAAGACCATATTCAACAAGAAAGATTATTATTCAGTATCAGTAATCCACTTATTGAGGAACTATATTTACGTACTTAAAAAAAAAAAAAAAAAAAAAAACATTGTGTAAGTATACAAGTGTGTGTAAAAGTATGAATATATAAAAAAAAAATTGGGTACGTCGGAATAAGAGAACGCTTACAACTCGACAGTCACGGATGTAAAATGACTGATGTTACTAAATGTGGCATTTATGGCAACCATTAGGTAAGTACTTGCAGAAAGCCTGTAAAATTTGTTCAAGTGATTTGAAACTATTTATTTGAGTTCCGCATGGAACTATAGATCTTGATTTAGTCATAGTATGTACTGGTGGTACATTGTGTTTT
The DNA here is from genome assembly GCA_905333125.1 of Pheosia tremula. Classification (NCBI taxonomy): domain Eukaryota; kingdom Metazoa; phylum Arthropoda; class Insecta; order Lepidoptera; family Notodontidae; genus Pheosia; species Pheosia tremula. The sequence goes on along the minus strand of HG995404.1, from coordinate 1,227,705 downwards.
TTATGTACCTACAGATTGGACTCGCCATATCATCGCCGCGCCAGAGTATAGTGAGGCCTTATCCTTGTGCCGCGCTTGATTGGTGAGATTGTTTAATGTTGTTCTTGTTTGAGTTGCTGGTAGAGACATGATGTATTAATTAAATAACCAGTATCTACTGAATGTACAGGATAACACAATAATGATATAGAGGTCAGAATTCTGATTTAGAATCTAATAATTTGAATAGTATGTACCTCTCCGGTTCCATTGAACGAAATATCTATCCATTGCACTAGTGAATTAATATCAAATTGGTTTACGCGTGTCAGTTGGGAGATTATTCGATTGTAGAATCGATATCTAATATTATAAAATAAAGAGACGAAATGTGGGTCTAGCAAAGTCCAATCTCTAAACATCTACATTAAAAAATAATATTTAATGAGATTATTATTATCGATTCAGTTAAATTTATGGTCTTGAAATACAGAAATCAAAGGTGAAATGTACCCATACCTATTATACAATAGTGAAGAGAGTTGAGAACATAATAACACGTGGGTGGTTGTAATTTTAACTGGATGACCAGTTGACATGGTTGGTTGTGGCTTTGTTTTCTGTATTGGGGGGTTCCGTGTTGGGGTTCCGGTGGGGACTTACTTTGTGTGTTGGGTGCGAGTGTTGGTGCCCGGGTCGTTTGGTGACGTAGTTTGTGTGCTCGGTTTGTTGTGCGGGGTTTGAGACCGAGCTGACGACGTTGGCGATAAAATAAATAAACATTTATATATCTAACATGATTGATGTTGAAGTACGGTCAAATTGAAGAAGCGGAGGTACAATAATAATATTTTTGCAAATAAATTGTTATTATTCTATCAAAGGTAATGGGTAAATGGTAAAGTATTTAATGGTGGGATGCATTAAATTGCGATGTTATACGTTGTTGACGACCTGATTGGTGCAGTTGGTAGTGGCCCTGTTTTCTGTGCCGAGGGTTCCGGGTTCGAATCCTGGTAGGGACAGACTGTGTGTGATGAGCACGAGTGTTTGTGCTCGGGTCATGGATGTTTAATATCTACAATAAGTACCTAATATATATATATACTGGGTTCATTCCGGTCCATTGTACGGTGCCCATGGTACAGGCGTTGCTTGGGGTGGGACTGTATAGGTGGTGTTCGTCTGGAAATATTTATTTGTTAAATTGCGAGACGCATTAAATTGCGAGAGGCATTAAATTGCGAGATGCATTAAATTGCGATGGTATTAAATTTTGAGATGCATTAAATTGCAAGATGCATTAAATTGCGATGGCATTAAATTGCGAGATGCATTAAATTGCAAGATGCATTAAATTGCGAGACGCATTCAATTGCGAGAGGCATTAAATTGCGATGGCATTAAATTGCGAGATGCATTAAATTGCAAGATGCATTAAATTGCGAGACGCATTAAATTGCGAGAGGCATTAAATTGCGAGATGCATTAAATTGCGATGGCATTAAATTGCGAGATGCATTAAATTGCAAGATGCATTAAATTGCGAGACGCATTAAATTGCGAGAGGCATTAAATTGCGAGATGCATTAAATTGCGATGGCATTAAATTGCGAGATGCATTAAATTGCAAGATGCATTAAATTGCGATGGCATTAAATTGCGATGGCATTAAATTTCGAGATGCATTAAATTGCGAGATGCATTAAATTGCAAGATGCATTAAATTGCGATGGCATTAAATTGCGAGATGCATTAAATTGCAAGATGCATTAAATTGCAAGATGCATTAAATTGCGAGTGGCATTAAATTGCGAGATGCATTAAATTGCAAGATGCATTAAATTGCGATTGCATCAAATTGTGAGAAGCATTAAATTGCGAGAAGCATTAAATTGCGAGATGCATTAAAATGCTAGTGGCATTAAATTACGAAATGCATTCAATTGCAAGATGCATTAAATTGCAAGATGCATTAAATTGCGATGGCATCAAATTGTGAGAAGCATTAAATTGCGAAATGTATTAAATTGCGATGACATTCAATTTCAGGGAGCATGAAATTGCGAAAGGCATTAAATTGTGAGAAGCATTAAATTGCGAGATGCATTAAATTGCGAGAAGCATTAAATTGCGTGATGCATTAAATTGTGAGAAGTATTCAATTGGGAGATGCACTAAATGATGATAAGTATTAAATTGCGAGATGCATTAAATTGCAAGATGCATTAAATTTCGATTGCATCAAATTGTGAGAAGCATTAAATTGCGAGAAGCATTAAATTGCGAGATGCATTAAAATGCTAGTGGCATTAAATTACGAAATGCATTCAATTGCAAGATGCATTAAATTGCAAGATGCATTAAATTGCGATGGCAACAAATTGTGAGAAGCATTAAATTGCGAAATGTATTAAATTGCGATGACATTCAATTTCAGGGAGCATGAAATTGCGAAAGGCATTAAATTGTGAGAAGCATTAAATTGCGAGATGCATTAAATTGCGAGAAGCATTAAATTGCGTGATGCATTAAATTCTGAGAAGTATTCAATTGGGAGATGCACTAAATGATGATAAGTATTAAATTGCGAGAAACATTAAATTGCTGGAAGCATTAAATTGTGACGGTCTTTAATTGCGAGAAACATTTAATTGCACGAGGCATTGAATTGCGAGATGCATTAAATGGTGATAAGTATTAAATTGCGATAAGCATTAACATGCGAGTTGCAATAATTTGCCAGAAGCATTACAATTGAGAAATTGGTATAAGCATAGAATTAAAAAGTGAAATGAGTAAGTACAAGCATTAAATTGCAAGATGAGTGCAAGCACTTAATTCCGTACTGAATTGTTACCAGTTTACTACTATAAGTAGGAAACTAGAGCGTGAGTGCGATTTGATATTAATGTTTTCAACATTACAGTATGAAATTGTAATACGCACCGGAATGGCGTGTCGGAGTAGGAATTGTGTTCCACTCGCGGTGTGTGGAGTATAGAATGATGATTTTGAGTACCAAATTGGACATTTTCATATCTCTGGTCCAGGGAATAACCGTGTTGGGAGAGAGCGCTGGCTCTGTAAACAGGCACCGATGCAACTAAATATTGCGTGATTGGCACGGCGCTAAAGACTAGATTTCTCTAGTATAATGTACAGTTTAAATAAAGCTGACCAACTATGTGTTGTAACAAATACGCACGACGAAGTCATGTTTAGATTAGTTTTGATCATTCAAAACGAAGGAATGAAAACTAAAAGGTATTATAAAGTAAGTCTTGAACGTTGTATGAACTGTTAAAACTCACTGACTTGTTGGCGCTGGTTGAGCGTGTCTTATTATTATATTTTAATGAGCAGAGAGAAATGATCAGTGAAGTACTAAAATAAAGTTAATAGGTAAGAGTTATAAGCTATTTACTGTGTGCAAGAAGTTACATTTAATCACATAACTTGTAAATATATTTGTACGAGTATATAATTGGTGGAAAAATAAGAATAATAAAAAGTACGTGTGCATTGAAGATCAGTATCAGGAAAATATGCGATGTAGGATCGTACGGAAGTATTGAAATAATGTTTATCAGCGTGGTCTGTTTCACGTGAGTAAGGTCATGCGCAGCTAGATGTATGGAACAAATACGTGAGATGAGGCACAGATTGCCTGTTTTTAGGTATCACTCGAATATTAAGAGATTTAATCTAGAAGATTGGGCAATAGAGAAAATAACAAGAGGAAGGAAAGGAGATAGTATAGGAATGGTTAGAGAAGGGTTACAAAAGATGGATATTGTAGATAGTAAGATAAAAAACTAAGAAATTAAGTATGCACTTATTTATGAAGTTGAATCTTAAACAGACGATGACACTCACACACTTTTGGAATGATGAATGGGGTAGGAAAGCTAGTGGCAGGTAGAAGACAGATTTTATGATCTATGCTAGCAAAGAATACCAAACTGCCTACAGATCAGTGGAGTGAGTGAATTCTTTGGTTTAGATATTCACGCTATGAGTATATGCTTGTATAGAAGTATATGTTTTAAACTTGAGTTACGGTGTAACACAGGAGTAGTCATAGAACTGTTAATTTGGAACAAATAGTGTTGATTTAATATTTTATAAAATCAATTATAACAAAGGAGAGATGTAGTGTATGTACACTACATAGATGTAAACAATTAAATACATAATTGTTTACGGAGTTATAAATATAAGTAATATTTATATGTGGCATTATATATATTTATTGTGTCGTCTCGAGCTACGGACTGTGCGAGCTGTCAGTGTCAAATGAATGACAGGAGATATATAACCAACACGCCGGAGAGCGACGGTAGGATATCGTTGGTGGTGACAAAATAAGTAAGACGCAGGCCGTGAGTTAGAGCCGATATTATTAGGATAATTATGTACATTACAACCACTGATTCAGGTCTTAGACCTTTCACATAACATTTCAAGAATAGAAAATATTAAACTTCAAGACTGGGACACTAATTTAAGACTTCGCAAAAAAAAAATACTCCACCGAATAAGAACTTATTGGTATTTTTAAAACCATTTCCATTTTATAGGTCTAAAATATCAACCTCATTCCGCATCCTCATTTCCGAAATATTTACGAGCGGACGTCATACATAAAGATAAAACCCGACAGCCGCCGCAAATTTGCTCAGAAATTTATCAGTCGATACGAACGACCAATAAAGCCGGCAAAAATAACGTAATTGTCAATAAATAAATCATTTAAAGTTATCAATATATCGGTGTTTGCGTCCGTCAATTCGAATTGGAAGTGACTCGGCTTTTGACGTTTGGCCGAGTCACGGTGACGTTGCAAGTTCGGCTATATTCGGCCGTTTTCGTGCCGTTTTTCGCCGCACGCTTGCTGACGTGAATTAATCGGGCGCCGCTCTCACTTGAAAGGGGCTTAAGGACCGGCAGTCGTGTTGTTTTGTGTTTTAAAGAGGGTGCTATTAGTGTGAGTTATATCGTTTGACGCCCCCATTGTTGGTGTTTCTTTTTAAATGAAGTGTATAATTGTCTCTGCGAGTGTATTTAAGATGTCGCTAAGGTTTGTTGTCGATTGGGGTGGCTGTGGAATTAATTGCTGAGCGAGTTTGTGTTAAAACCTTTTGTTATTGAAACTTTAGATGAAATAGAGATGAAAATAGACCATTTTTTTATAGAACACAATGCACAGCCCATTAGTCTAGTGGGTCTAGACGCAACGAATGCATAGAAGTTCCTTATATAACGTAGGTGTGGGCACTAAAGAGGGATTATTGTAAATTCAACCCCTAAAGGTGTCAAAGAGTGCAAAGTTTGTACTAAGTATTTTTTTTATAAGTCACAATCGATCACAGGGCTCGTGAATAGATAATATAGATCATACTATAATCGTGTAATATCTTTCACAAAATATCATTCAATTTGTATTTACGAAACTGAAATTTATATTAAACCGTCACTCCCCTGTCTAGAGTTATTCCCTGGTCCAGTCATGTACTAAGGTTGATCGGTTATTGCTAGCACGGGGGGCGTCCGTATAATCCACTGCTTCCACGGGATTGCGTCATTACCGCGATATTGCGTCCGTAATGATAGATAATAAATCGCTACCGCATCCGCTGCGAATTGAACTGTGTAACTTCGAGTCTTTAAAATCATTTGTAGGACTGCATATATTTTGAAAATATGAGTATCACAGTTGGTTGTGACCCTGCTCTCTGTCCCGGGTTCGAATCCTGTAAGGAGCAAACTTTGTGTATTGAGTATGAATGTTTGTATTGTACCCAAGCCATGGATGATTATTATCTATATAAGAAATAAATACTGGGATCGTCCCCAGCTTATTGTCCGGTACCCATAAAAAATAGGTGGTTCAGTTTGGGCTGTTCAATTGGTGTGTTAGTCTGCCGCTTATTATATATTATTATTAACCTGTCTCGGCAAACTTTAGTACCGCCTCAGAATTAAATGTATTAGAAAATATATTTTTATGCGAATATTTCACATGTTTTAATAGTTTTTTGATATTCGGGGCGGATTTAAAATATTAAAGATCATAATAATCAGTTTCCCCTGTTCCTGAGTTATACATAGAGTAACTAACACAACTTTTTTTTATATATATAGATTTGTCTTATAAATATACAGCTATTTCTAAAGCATCAGTTTCTAAAATACAATAGCTTTTCAAATTCTAATGCCTGTTAGTTCTTAAGAAATGCTTTGTGTAATTAATTCACCAAACTAAGTTACCTTAAAAGACTACGTTTAACTTCTATCAAGTTGAGCTGAGTCATTGTCACCACCCCAGCAAGGCTCATTCATTCTAGCCTATTGTTTATGGCTGACGGTTTTTGTGCCTAATTAAGCTATTTATTGACCATCTGAGGTACTTCTAGGTATCATGTGCCTCAGTTGCCATCATTTATTTCAGTTCTCAGTTAGTCATTTAGTTCTATTTTATGAAAAAGAGCCAGGTTTTTGTATAAACAGAAAATATATTTATCTATAATTTTATTTATTGTGGCATTTTTATTCGCTGGCTCATGTTTAGTATAAGTCAAATCTATTTTTGCCCTTAGTCTAGAGGTTAAAATAATCCTTATAAATATATTTACGATCAGGTTTTCTAAAAAAAATACTTGTATAAACAAAAATTACATGTGTGCCAAACAGCTGCAACTTGGCAATGTGCCTAGAAGACTAACCGCATTGCCACATTGAATGGCAATGCTTATTATGCATGCGATTTATCAGTAGTCTCCCGGGCTACCAGTTGCTTCGACCAGCCGTTTCGCCATTTCTCCAAAAATATAATGGCTGCCTCAATACCAGGAGCCCATAGTAAACTCTTCAAAGAGTTCAACTATATAAGGCTTAACAATAATAGTGTAAAAGATTTTAAGATGTTCAGTAGTCTATATATGTCACATTCTTGAAAAAATAAATAAAAAATATTTGAAATTTAAAAAATAACACTACGTACTAAGTGCGTATACTCGAATATAGTTCATACATAAACACGACTGTTATCACCTATTTGGTAACTCTTTAAAATATTTAACTCTATTTTTGTTAAACCTTATATAAGCATGAACAAGGTAAGAGAGACAAGAGAAGCGACCTACTTAAAAAAAATCTGGTAGCACTTTTTATTTTTTTGTTCAAACAACTTATAAAGCAAAGCTTTGCAATTCCTTTGGCAAAATTTCACTAATTTTATCATTCAATTTCGCTTTCCTAGAATATAAAGCTTAATTAAATACGTATTTCATATCTAAAGATCCCGGAGCACAAAGCACATAAATTCTTTTTTTCCACATAGTTGAGCATTTCCCTCGCCCCGGGCCAAATGTTTCATGTAACAAGACCCGAGCGAAAGACACCCATGGTAAATACGGCCACGGGAATAATATAGCCTACGGGATAATTTAATACCTGCTCTTAGCTTAATAAAATATTATTTGAAAAATATTTTAAATGTTTTTATTTTATTTTAACAAACTGCTTAAGCATGGGGCAAATCGTAGAAGTTGTATTTAAACAATTTAAAGGCATCCAATGAAGTTATAACTTTTTGCACACATGTGTAGTTCAGCGGCCTTATTATGTATTATGTATAATTATAAATGTGAAAGTTTGGATGGATGTTTGTTACTCTTTCACGCCCGAACGGCTGAACGGATCTGGATGAAATTTGGCATAGATATAGATTATAGTCTGGAATAGCACATAGGCTACTTTTTATCCCGGTAAAATGTATGGTTCCCGTGGGATAGATGTTTTAATTTTTCATACTTTTTATCGCGGGTAACACCGCCGGGCGCAGCTAGTTATGTATAAGCATCAGTATAGTGTTAGCAAAATAAGTGCTTAGAGACGCTCTTCATTTTAGGGTACGTAGCCTTAGCCATAGGCCTAAAAACATATAACTATATTACAACGTTATCGTATATCAACGTTATATGTTGGTGCAATAGAAAAAGAAACATCCACCATCCTAAATTATGAACGCGAAACATGACCCATTTCTCGCAGTGGGCACAGAAAGATGTCAAAGCTCTCATTAGTTGCAGAGGCAGGACGCAATTCCGCCACTGTCATGTGACGTCACCACAACACGTGCCCGTCACGGGGCGGGCGTGACGCTGCGGCTGCCGACCGCAGCCGACCGCAACGTATACGTGCGGCGCCGGCCGGAAAGTGAAGTGCGCCCTAGCGCCATTTAAAAAAGCGCCATGATTAAAAGTGCGTTTGAATCTGTGAACGGTCTTGATTAAATTATTGTTGCTTACACTGAGTTTTTATTTAAAAAAGCCTTCTATGACATGATACATTAAAATATGGCGGTATTGAGTACTACTCAATAGTCGGTAGTGTATAAATAAAAGTAAAATGAGGGTTCTGCGTTTCGTTTTGAATTTACAATTTGCTGTTTGCGACGGTACTATGGAACTCATGCAGCACAAAGAACGTGGAATGTGGAACTCTGAACGTGGGTATTTTTATGCAGTTATTCGCGGGATTAATTATATGAATATGACTTAATACATTTCTAATTCGTACCAACATTATATAACTTCTATGTGTATACATTGAAACGAAACTAATTTTTCGGATTTTATCGCATTTATTTTATGTTTTGTGTTTATTAAAATTAGTTTCATTTCAATGTGTAGTATTCGCGTAAATATAAGAAATTCTATGTGTTTAGATAAAGAGGCAACATTGATATGTCTACGTGCCAAAAATACGGGCTACTCCGACTCTCGCGCCACACGAAAAACGTGAAGTGGCAAAATTGAAATCTGATTGGTCAAGACGAGGGTCCACACTCTGACGCAACGATTCGCGCTATTTATTGACTCACCTTATCTGCCTTACTTTACGGGTCAATATATTAAGGGATCTCCAGCTCGCGACAAACTTAACACGGAATAAGAATCCGTTGTGGAACTTATATAGCGTGTGTCATTATAATTATATAGTATCTAGTTTTTGTGTGAAATATTTGAGTGGCCTGAACAGTGTAAAGGTACTTATATCATTACCACCTAGACCCCCATAAATGCTGTAATATAAGTTATTAAAGCGTTAAGAGACTTATTTTGTTTTGCTGTAGGTACTGTTAACATTGATGAATATGTGGTAGAAAATTAGTTTGATTGGTGTTAAGTAAGTTAAACACAGAATTTTGTCATGATTAAATAATCTGAAGAATTAAATTATTACATAATGTTACCATTACAAACAAGATTTAGCTCTTAACATTTTTTTTTTTGTTAAACCTTAAATTATAATATAATCACTAACGAATAATAAAATATATACATGATCCCTTCCATTAATCTACAAAACCCCAAACTCTACCAAAATTTCCAGCGAGCGTCACCAATTTCGAAGGTAACCCAATAAAACCTGTCAACCACAGAATTAAGAGAAAAAAAAGCTAGCCGAGTAACTTGTCCTCCGCGCCCCACGCAATCAGACATTTCTGCCCATTCCTGGACCCAGATATTTTTAATTACCATTATCTAGCCTAGACTAGCCTAGAAACTTAATAAATGATACCTTATAGTAATTGGGGCGATGTTCAGTGAATTTGCTGAGCTGGGAAAAATACCCCTTAACAGCAAAAACGAATTTGCGATGCTGAAATTTAGATATTTTCTCTATTAAGGGGGAAGCTCAGGGTCAGGGCGCGACTTACTGGTGTTGGTAACTTTATGGTGTTGTATCGGTTTAGGTATTTTTTAAAGCAAACTTAATACATCGAGACATCCAATGCAGAATGCTAATATAGCAAAACACTAAATTACATCGTAGAGATGTCCAAATTTTTCCTAAAAAAATTAAAACCATTGACATTTTGAATTTCGCGCCCTGACCCTGAGCTTCCACCTTAATGTAAAAAAAACTATTTCAACGATGATTTGATATGCTTTCTGCCTCCTCAATGAAGATATTCGGGTACACTAATCAAAAATATTGCTGTCGTCTCTCGATATGTCCCAAAGCGAATTACGAAAACAAATTTCGACTTTATTGAAACTTGGCTGGTGTCAAAGCTCATATTCTGGATTAAAATACCTATACGGCCTCTTATGCAATAGTCAAAGAACAAAACCCCATGCTACGTAGCGGGTACAGTAGCCGTAATAAATAGGCGTAGTTTCCCGCAGATTGCGTGCGGAGACCGCGTATAGTGTGCGACTGATACGCCATTATTCCTAAACGCGTATTACTCGCGTTTTAAGTTGCGATATTGCGTATACTGCCTAGTAGACCAGTGTGAATCATGCGGGAATAGTAGATAATATAGTGTAGGCAAAGCATTTTATGTGCAAGCACTTGTAACTCAACGCGCAATGGAGAGAGCTATGCTCGGGGTTTCGCTACGCGATAGAATCAGAAATGAAGAGATCCGTAGACGAACTGGAGTAACCGACATAGCTCAAAGAACTGCCAAGTTGAAGTGGCAGTGGGCAGGGCACATAGCTCGCAGAAGCGATGGCCGTTGGGGCAGAAAGGTTCTAGAATGGTGACCACGAATCGGAAGACGAAGTCTGGGACGGCCCCTCACAAGGTGGACTGATGACATCACACGCGTCGCAGGAAGCCGGTGGATGCGTGCCGGTAGATGCCAATGTCAAGTAATTAATAGGAATATAACTTTAATAAATAAAATAATGGATGTGACAAGAAGATATGAAAATGGCGTCTCAAATTATTGGGTAATCACCGACATCTTTGTCCGTCATCCAACCACAAACAACCTCCTCCGTCCGTGTCACCATGTTACATACTTTTTTATTCGCTGTCGATCCCACTAATATTATAAATGTGAAAGATTGGATGGATGGATAGATGTTTGTTACACAATCACGCCAGAACGGCTGAACAGATCTGGATGAAATTTGGCACAGCGATAGATTATAGTCTGGAATAGCACATAGGCTACTATTTATCCCGGTAAATGTATGTTTCCCGTGGGATAGATTTGTTTAAATTTTTCATACTTTTTAATCGCGGGTAACACCGCCGGGCGCAACTAGTAAGCTATAAAACTTACGCCCTTCTTGCCAGTATTGAGTATTATATATTTTTGGAAATTGTTAAGAGTATGTATTTCAGTACCTTAAAATACCAGACACCTTAAAATAATTTAAAAAGCTAGTTCTCGCTGTTTTATTGTCATTGCGTACTAGCGTGTTTTTTATTTTATTATATTGCCGCGTTTACAATGTAACTTACCACAAAAGACTGCAAAATTTTAACAAAAGAACGAATACTCTCGTTCCTCCGTGACACTCGACCGTTTTTTACCTATTTTCTGTGGCGAATATTCTGAAATAGCCATATTTCACGGTGGATGTATGGGCTAGATGAGGCTGCGGGCACACTACAGTATTCTGCACTAAACGAAGGTCTCTCGGGCCGATAAAAAATAGCCGGGCGTTGACGAACACCTGATTTACATGGTAACGCGTTCAATGTGTCTAGCTATACTTTAAAGTTTTTAGGTCGTCTGGTGGAGATGCTTTTAGAGGTGATTTTTTAAGGTTATTTATTATCTCGCTCTTACATATTTTTTAAGAAAAAATATCGTTTGAAAAATGTGTCCTCTGGGTATGTAAATATATCTAGGGAGTAACAGATTGACATCAGCTATGTCTTCTATTATATTTGTAAATGTTTATATTCTAGATCGGGGATTCCCAAAGTGGATTCTTAGGGGTCGACATAAACGTAAACTGATTTTGGGAGTCGACGAGGTCTAAAAATCGACCTCTATTATTTTTTAAAGTAATTTGACTAGGGGGTTCTGAGGTATCAGCTCATTTTGGAATAGAGATCTCTTGCCCAAAATAGTTTTGGAATCCCTGATCTGAATGAATGGTAGGCTAGGTAAATAAACATTTTCAACAGTCAATTGAGGAACATTTTTAGTGCACCCCCCCTCGTGTGTGATCATTGTATGGGATTTTTTAAATGAGATGAAAGTTTATAGGAGTAGTAGTGGTAGCAGTGGATGTTCAATGCGGCGGACTAAGAGACATTTATAAAAACCGTACAGTAACTACGGAACCCTACCTACTATGAGCAGTCAGCCTGCACTATGAATATTTTTCATTTATTTGGGTCTACACTACTATATCGATACATATTACCTACTTACTATTTGCATAAAACCTTCAATTGTCTATGTTTGGTAACTTAATAAAACTAAAATTTGTATACAAAACATTGGCCGCAAAGCCAACAGGAAAGTACAAAAAAAAGAAAATACCTCCCCGAAAGTATCGAGAATGACTTCCGCTCATACATGCGTATTGATCTCTGGGCACCAGTAGCCGGGCTATTCGAACTCATATAGATCGTAATGCGGCCATTCGCTATGACGAGAATGGCTTGCTTTTTCTCGGGAACCCGCTTTTATTATGTTTTTACGGAATAGGCGCAAATTTCACGTAATACCGCCGAACAGCCGCGACCTCTATAAGCCGAGGGAATATTATCGAAATCGTTTTTCGGTTTTGGAATTTGAATAGTTGGCGTTGTTAAGTTGTTATTTAATGGTCGCGTTATTATTGTAGATATGGGTAAATGGTTGTTCGCCTATGGATTTTTTGCTTGCGTCATCGAGCGTGTTTCAATTCGCTTTTCAAACCGTTTACGTATTTTTTCTGCTTCCTCCTTCCCTCAATTCTGAGGAACATATGAAACTGGGATCGCCAATGCTCAATCGACTATGCAGGACCCATAATTCAAGCGCTGCCTAGTTTAATACCACGCAATGGGTGTGTTAATCAGTGACTATTTTATAATTTATGTTATTATCTCCAAGATACTTATAAAACAGATGTACTTAATTTAGATTTTAGACCGTGCTTTGCTACTGTAGGACCTAATTTTGTGTAATAAGCAAGAATGCTTATTACCCGCGTCATTAAACTTTATTTTCTTAAGGTATAAGTCGATATTGTTGTCTTGTACCAAAACTATTAGGAATCCTTGTTTGGGGATCAATTTGAAAATTATCTTAAGCTTTTAAGACTACCCTGTTACTGCATTTAAAATTGGTTACAAGTGTATGCAATTTAAAATCTATTACATTTAGACAACATGCGGGCATTTTTATTCGAACTTAAACTTTAACTTTAACTTCGAACAATATAAAAGTTTGGAAATTGAAATATTACATTTAATTTAAAATAGCTGTGAGGAACACTAAGATCGAAATTTTTGTTAATATGCATCATATAAATAAATGGTCCTAAATAAAATATGATAGTGTAATATCCTCCTAATCGTAATAATCATCTACTATAATATTGATGGTCGATTATCCATAATGCGCCGGCCGACACTGGCTGACGTGAGTGGGGGAGATAACGCCGCGGATTGCAAATTAAAAGGACTTTTATGTGCCCGTTACCGGGTTTTGTTGCCCAACCAAAAGTGATTCGGGCCCCGTTTTAACTGGTTTTAGGCAAGATTATGTTTTTGTGAAGGGTGTGGGAATAATTTGTAGAAGGCTTCCTCGTAAGTATGTCATTGAATAAGAGCGAGAATCCCGATTTAAGCTTTAAAACCCGTTCCGGACCCGTTTTGAAAATATTATAGTAGACAATTACTTCAAAGAAGAATTTTATTTTGAAGAATTATTAATATCCGTTAATAATATTCGTTTCTCTTTGTCACGGCATACTTTTCATATTTATAGTAGGTACCTATATGAAATAGGAGCAGCAACTAATTAACTCCGGTAATTAGCCTTGGCCGTCCGATTCACTCTGTTTGCGTAGCCATCTTAAGAAATTAGGTAGGTATATGTTGTAAGTATAAGAATTATTTTCCCGATTTTCAGCACGTTTGGTTAGACTTAATTTACCTATGTTAGGTACATTCAATACAACATTTAAGTATCCGTAATCAAGCACCATTATCATTAAAACTGTGTTTCTATTATGGCGAAAAAAAAACCTTTAACGAGGTCAAACACTTAATCCATAAGACGCAAAACATCAACGATAATGTTCTTGCCATCGTAAAAAAAAATACTTTATCGCTCTCACCGAGCGGCCGTAATTAACTCGAATTAACAATTTCTAACGCTATTCGGTACATCTGCACCCAGTAGTTAATACATTTATCGTTCAATAACAACACGGTATCGTGTAAAAACGTTTAATGGTACGTTTAGGTGACTAACAAGCCGCTGAGAATATCCAAGTTTACAGTTGAAACTCAATTAAAATGGAGCAATTTTGTTGTTAGAGTGGGCGGAATGGAATTAAAGTTGCGTAACGCCGGGACGAGCTGTCGTCGCGCTCGTCGTAATATGATGTACTGTTTCAATTTAGCGGAGGCATTCGAAGTGGATTTATATTGTAATTTGTATTCAGTTGCTTTGCTTTGAAGGAATGAAGGAAAAGGTGCGCATACATTGCCGGAAATACTTGTAGAATATTCGTGATGGGACAATCTTCACAAATGTTCACCAAAAATAACTTTGGTGCTGTAGTTGAGAATAACAACAGATTTATAATCTATAGATCTATTACTTGGCCAAATGTATACCTACGTAAAACCTAAAAATATTCATGGAGAAAAAAAATTACCGGATCAATCTGAGTTTATTGAATAATGGTCTGATTTTCGTGAAACTAGATATGTATAGTAAGTCGCGTCAATATTAAGGAAACAATTATAATTAAATTAATATTCCTGGAAATGGAAACTCCGCGATAGTCAAAATCGAAATTCCTGACTTGTAAAAAGTTGTTGGCACAAACTTAAACTAAAAAAGTACCACAACGTTCATAAATAATTCGTTGATCCAAATTCAACACGAGCGAAACAACGAAAAAAGCAGGAACTAATTTATCAAAAAAGATTTATCACTAACAAAGGACATCTGAAGTTCCCCGCGACTTACCTACTATCGCGGGTCTATTTTTGCGCACACCCTGTATCGTTGAGGACGATAGGTAAACAAAACGTGAATAATTCATTGAGTGCCCGCATTCGTTGAACAAGGCAAGACCAGCGGGAAGGTGGTCTTTGCGTGTTGGGGATAATACGAGCTACTCGAGGACATACTTGACTAATGATTAATTTAAGAGAAGTGTTTTTAATAGTTATATATTTGTACATACGTGTATTTTTTGCGATTTGAAGCAAACATTTGATACAAGTTATATATTTTCTAGTATGATTACAAGAACATTTGTATAAATATTCAATATGGAATGTGTTTAATTATTTAAAATTGGAATTATGTTTTATTCGAGTAATTTATTTGAAAATAAATTTGTAAGGGAAGCCTTTAAAAAAATAATTCAACTCAAATGAATTTAAATTTCGAACTCAACATTTAAAATGTGTTCGCGTTAAAAACTTTTACAAACGTAACAGAATTTAAATTCCGAAGTGGGCGCATTCCAAATTCAAATCCGCACTTACCTTTACTAGCACCGTCTGGACCGCGAAGTATCGAGCACTCCTCTATTGTGCCGAACGGTGTGAACAACTGACGGACATCCTCCTCGGACTGTTGTTTGCTGAGCATGCCAACGAACAGCTTCCGATCTGTGGTGAAAGAAACCCTATTAGTGCGATAATAAGGCTGAAGTATTTCTTTATTTATCGATTATTCTGTTACTAGCGATTTTGCACGTGGAAATTCGGAAAAAATTGGTCCAATTATTCAATAAAGGAATGTATCCGTTTGTGCGTTGCAGTATCTACTGCTTTGCCTTCTAAACCTATCTGTTTTTAAGGCATATTGATAATTACACAGAACGAGCTTATAACACAGTTTCCCACGGGTTAATTACCTACGACTTAGGCACTATTGTGTCGCGAATGGTGGGATAATTAAGAGTTATAACAGCTAGTAACAGAATGCACTATAACAATTAGCCACACCACAATAAGCCTAGCGGTGGTGCGTGGAGCGGCGGTCTTAAGCTGGACTTCGGTGCCAATGGGGCACTTGAGTACCTAGAGAGTGACCGGGCGAGTGCGGCTTGACGGGGCGCTGTAGCGCACTGTTTGTTCATATTACTGTCGCAAACGACCGAATTTCACGAAAAATAAAAAATTATTTAGTTTTAATTTGACCATGTATAGTTTAGCGTCTTTTATTCAGATTTCTTTTAGAAATCTCACTAAACTTACGAGTTTATTTTCCAATAAGTAGCTTAATACTTCCCTTGAAATGTCACTTTACATACAGTAGAGTAAACAGTAAAGGTCTAGAGCACAAAAAAAAACAAATCTCTCTGAATGTCTATGACGTTCTCAGAGCATATCATAGAATGTAGACAAATTACCTATCTGTATACGCTGACAAATTGTGGGTAGTTAAAACAAAATGTCGGTAGTCTACGACAGTATGGCGCGCGTACACAACGCCACCTAGTGGCACTACAGTCGCGCTTCAAGCTACCCGCTAGCACCACGGTACCGGTATTCCTTTTTCGAAAAATGACTTGGTAAATTTATTACTATTTTTAAATTTAGAAAGTCATTTCCACATTGAGTATACATTGATTTAATAATCTATGGATATGTAACGTAAACACGCATAATTTTTTTGTCATATTTATAAGTTCTAGCCACTTAAAAATACTTGTATTTTATTTTTTGTAGCTGATTAAAAAAAAATATGTTTTGAACTATTTGCGTTTATGTTACAAATTTGTAGCGCTGTGTATGCGCGCACTAGTTGCTACTGTTGTCAATGTTAAGTCAAGGAGGAGACAGCCTACACTTAATGTAAGAATTTTAGTGCATCTAAAAATTTGTGTATAAAATGCCAAAAAAAAATCGATATTATTCATTTCATTTAATAGTATTTTCGTGTTTCCTTCAACAATCGTTGAATTTTTCTCTAATTTAATAAAATGTTCGCGTAAAAATAATAGATTTTTTGCTAAACTGTTGGCAAGAAATCAATTATTTATTTAACTGCTTGTAACAGTGCTTTCTGTTCAGGGTTGATTTTAGATGCACTTAAAAATGTTGAGAACAGCGCCCTATCTGGTGTGATGAGCCGCCGCCCCCTCACGCGCCCGCTCTCATCACCATCATTATCATCATTCATATCACAACGTGATGTAACAACAACAGCTCTATAATAACACATAACACACAGTTTTAGTTAATCAAGTACAACGAACAAAATTCAAATTCAGATCAACACAAAAAATTAGCACATTACACTAAAACGTTGCAATGGTGAATCGACGAGGGTCCCGTAGGTATTAGGGGTCACACATCGATATTAGGGGCTACGGAACCCTCTGGGTTCGGGTTGTTACTTCAAAGACTTCTGTGCGAGCTTACAACTATCACGCGTTAGCCAATCTGCATTATTTTTTCAAAAGAGCGATATTGAAAATTTGAGCGTGTTAAGGCTCTTTACAGAAATCGACGTAAAATATATATTTTTTGAAATTTATTTAATGACATAATAACATAAATTCACACTAATTACGCATCGAAATGAATACCAAAAACAGAAAAAAAATATTTTTACAGCACGACGATAACTAATGGTGCAGAGTGAGTCTTCTTTATTCCACATCCAATCTTTTGCGGTGTGCACAAGGAAAATATTTTCTATTAGAAAATTTTGTTGTAATTTTAATAAATTGAGAAGTACTTATAGAAAATAAAAATAAACAGCAAGTAAATTTGCTGCCATACTTTGCTACTGGGCAGTCAATACCGATAAATTAATATAATAAAAATAAAAAAACCATTTGTTATTTAAAAAAAAAGACTGCCAATAGAAACTTTTAAATTCGAATCTCGAACAACAAAATAATTCTAGGTCAGCAGAAAAGAAATCGAATTCTAAATTTAAAAACTATACACATATAGGCATTGCGCACTCGTGAAGAGTGGATGTGGAATGGTCTCACTTCGCGCGCTATCGACAGACAGTGACAACAGTACAGCCTAGGGCACGCACAACAAACGCTACCTGGGTCCGCCTATGCGCGCCGCCTCCCCTCGCCCCCTGGAACACAAGAACATGCTACACACTAACTCCACCGCACCACATTATAACTAACTCATTGGTGTGTGAAATGGAATCTAAAAAAAGTTATGATAGGTGTAAACTTGTAATTTATGTATGGTCTGATCTGTATGAAGGTACTATGTTAACAAAACCTTGAGGTCAACAGAGAGTTCATGTATTTTTTAGAAGAGAAATATAGGTAGTATTTTTGATTACCTTCGCATTCGTCGAAAAGATTTTAAGTACGAAAATATTGAGTCATAATGGATATTCGACGTTTGATCTCTCTTTTAAAGTAAATTAATAATTTTCTGGAGTTACCAGGCGGTGGCTTTACTAATACGTTTTACTATTATATTTACTAATACCAATTTCAACACAAATAACAAGAACCACGATATCAAACAGACAAAAATATAAAAAATATACCAACAAAAATTATAATGTAATATTTCCGCGTACTCAGTTGTCGTTTTTCACATTGCATTGATATTCGCGAACAATATATTGTCGCTAAGAAACTACGAAAAACCGTAAACTCGTGCAGTGCACACGTTCACCGGTAACATTGTTCGGAAATATTAGAACCGGTTGCGGGTGGCCATTAAATTCAGATTTATGCCCGGACCGGGCGGATATCTCCCCGCGCGACTCTGCTAATGACCAACTAAATTGAGATAATTTCGGTACCTACGTAATAAGGCTGAGGACGTACGCACTGGATTATACTGCGAATGGTATATGTCTATTTTTAAACATTTACCCCCTAATTTATAAAATGCTTTCGCCCATTTACAATGATATTACAAAGCACTTTCGCCTCTAATGAAAGCGGTTTCCGTTAGATATTGTAAAGTAATTTAAACTTCTATAAATGTGTGGTATTATGTGATTTTATGACGTATGCAGGTACGATAATCTTTAGTTTTAATAAGTTACATCCATTTAGTAATAGCTAAAATATTATATCAAACAAAATCGTGTAATTAATAACGTGTAACTAATTTTACGGATTTTATCGCGTTTATTTTTTGTTTTTTACGTTCCCGACTTCTCTTTCTTTCTTTCAGTCTAGATGTTAAGAAGTCATACATAGAAAAAGACATAGGTGAAAAATATTCATTCGCTAAAATTGTCACATACCTATTTATGAGTGCCCATAGCCCAAAACTCGTACATTACATCCCAGACGGTAACAGTCCACAGATTAGAAATTAACTGTAAGAATAAATCCAGCTGGTACACGTAATACCCTAATTAATTCAACATTTTATTCATTCGTCCCCGAGGATTAAATTCGGAGCGTAGGTCAAAAGTAACTTCGAAATTCAGCACCTATTTCTGTATTCAATCTTGCGCACTTTTAAACGGGCTTTGATTTAAAATTAGATTTTTGTTTGTGGCAAGAAAGTTGGAGTTATAGATGAATCACTAAAAATGTTGGAGGATTTAAAAACAATCGGTTTTCCTTTTTTAAAAGACTAACTTTGCAATTAAAAACTGCATTCTTTAACAGCTATATAAGCGCGCAAACTCTTCAATAATATAAACACGCATATATTGGTGCTGTAATAAGCTTAGTTAGTCACGTTTAAGCTGCAATTGTGCCATCAACGCGTGGGGTATTTCTCAGCTATACAGGGTGTCCCTTTATAGTGTGACATAGAGGGAAATTGCTTTAGATATTGAAAATAGTAAATTTTACAAGGAGATTTCTGACTGCATTAAAAATATTTAATAATATATATGTTAAATACATATTATATTAAATATATTATATTATATTATTTAATATATTATTTATATTTTATTTATTATATTATATTTAATATTTATAATATTTTGGGGTCGAGTCACCTTCGTCCGTAGTAGAATTAAGTACCCTCAAGATACCCTACACGTGACCCTGGGTGGTGCCAACCAGGTGACAACTCTACTGGTGGTAGGCTTCGGCCGTGGTTAGTCACCACCCACTGAATAAAGCCATGTCGCCAAGCGGCCTAGCCGTGTTCCGGCATGATGTTCGGTGTTGCCATTCATGGATGGCGGGTTAGATCAGTTGCGCTGCATGTGCCTAGTGAATGTAGCATCTCGATCTACTGCCGCCTTCCTACCTAGGCAAGTATGCTCCATCCTAGATCTCATCGTCACTTACCATCAGGTGAGATCGAGATCAAATACTTGCCTATAATGTATTAAAAGAAATATATTTGGAAAATGGCCTACGCAGCTACATAATAAAACAACAAAGTCACCATATATGACTAATCATGAGATCAATCATTAGGACTATTTATGTCTAAATAACATGATATTACGGGAACACCTATCGAAGTCTTGGTCTCAGTCGTCAAACATTTTTTATTACTATCCCACTAATATTATAAATGTGAATGTTTGGATGGATGGATATTTGTTACTCCATCACGCCAGAACGGCTGAACGGATCTGGATGAAATTTGGCACAGAGCTAGATTATAGTCTGGAATAGCACGTAGGTTTTTTATCCCTGTAAAATGTATGGTTCCCGTGGGATAAAGGACATACTTTTTAATCGCGGGTAACACCAAGGAGCGCAGCTAGAAGTTATATAAAAAAAAATTTACGACAGCCCTGCCTGAATTGATTCATCAATACTGAATGAACACGTAGCCTCGCTAGGCCTCAGGGTTGCCTATTGCAGCAGCCGCACTTTCACGAATTTGACATTACAGACAGCGAAGCTAATGACAGATGACAGTAGTTGCTTAGCGACCACAGACGGCGTAGCACAGCTGCTCTCTCAGCCAGTCAGTACACGGCCGTAGCCTCGCTAGGCCTCAGGGTTGCCTATTGCAGCAGCCGCACTTTCACGAATTTGACATTACAGACAGCGAAGCTAATGACAGATGACAGTAGTTGCTTAGCGACCACAGACGGCGTAGCACAGCTGCTCTCTCAGCCAGTCAGTACACGGCAATCACGCTATGCCAAATAATTCCACACAATTATATCATTAATTGCAATCAGAACTATTGGATTCCAATTGTGAATCACTCACCCGCGGCACTGACTTCGCACCTGACCCTGGATGACCTAATTAGGTTGCGGTTGCCTACCAACATCGACTCACTGGTCATAGAGATTGCATTCCGAAGCTTGATACCGTAAACTCTGTTTAAAACAAAACGGCATAGGTACTTCATGATTAATGCATGGGTACACGGAAAAGGCTTCAAAGAGATGATTAAGATACTCCAGGACACTCCAGAGAATTCATTGGACAAAAGAAACTACAAACGTTTTGTAGACTTCAGCTAAGACAGGTTACTGGAGCGCATACAGGCGAGGACGGAAGTATGTTTGGGCTAAATTAAGGGGCCTTGTATTTTTTATTTTTATTATTACATTATAGGCTTTCACGATAATGTTGATTCCTAAGATAATGCACTCTATTTCTCGTTTTTATAGTTGCGTGTTTTAGCATACGGCTACATACATCAATGATTAACTACCATGGTTTTCTACAATCTAATAACAACTGCATCCTCTTACAGAGTCAGCTAGCTAGCCATAGACACAATGCAGGCCTTACTCCTCTTTATAGTGTTGCCTTAATCCTGCTCCACGCGCACGCGCCCCGTGCCGCACCGCGCCGCACCGCAGCCGCAACGCTTTCATTAAACTCTACCATGCAACACCATGACTGGCCGTCTCAATGCAGCGATAACTAAACTAATTATACGGTGGATGACCAACATGTGATGTGAGAAATTGATTGGTTAATATGTACAATGTTTATCAAAATTCGAAAGGCTTTGAAAAAGCTTCCTCCAATCCTTATTCCAAATGTTATTCGGTCAGCTTAAGTTGATTGCTGTCTGCTCTCCGAAAAATGATAGTATGAGTAGGTGTACGTTAGACTGGCATTCTCAAGTATCATGGATGTTAGCGTGATACCTAGGAGGCAGCTTAAAGTGCGTTGGGAGTAAAACCATCGTTAAACCATCCTGATCTAACAGCCATCAGCATCGTCACATATATATATAAGATCCATGTAACTTCACTTTAAGCTACATAAAAATAACAGTATTTTTAATGGTTTTAAACCATGGCATTCTAATGGAGAAGTGAAGAATTCAGCTGGACAAAGCAGGCTTAAGTGGTTTTAAGAATTACGCCTAGACAGTCCAGTTGTAATTCACCAACATTGCTCTGAAGACTCTGACCTGTATTTCAATAATAAACATTAACACTTACATAACAAAACACATAACAGTTTGGTCGAAGGAAACCCTTCGTCCACCACCAAACCCAATCCAACATTTGCTTTGTAAATAAAAACGGCAGCATGCACGGGGGCTCCACACCTTTCTCCTATATTACCTAGCCCCCAATCAATCATACCAACATATTGTTTGCTTAGGGATAACGTTTCCCTTGTAACGTGAATTTATGAGGGTATGCGATATTATTGATAGGTCTCATGGATGGTTTCATGCAACATTAGCGGCTTGATTGGTAGCCGCGAAGTTGCCGTTTTATTTTCGGAGCGAGCGATGGAAATTGATCGCGTGCACAAGATATAGCTGTGAATTGTTGATGCTTTATCCGGCGCGTATCTTGTGAAGTGGATTATATATATATTATATTATATTATATATATATATATATTACACACACTCTCAGTACATTCCAACACTCTCTCACAATCACACACGCACACTCAGTCCAAACATAAACATTATACTTTTATATTTAAAAATGCACGGTTGGACTATATTGTACTTCGCTGCACGAAGCAATATATATATATATATATTATATTGCTTTGTACTTTGCTGCTTCGTGCAGCAAAGTACAATATAGTCCAACCGTGCATTTTTAAATATAAAAGTATAATGTTTATGTTTGGACTGAGTGTGCGTGTGTGATTGTGAGAGAGTGTTGGAATGTACTGAGAGTGTGCTGTACTCGACTCGTACATAATATGTGTGCCAGTAACTACTGCCACATGTTTATGACACCCCTAATACAAACCTATGTATGCGGTGTGTGTGTGTGTGTAAAAACACCTATAAGAGTAGACAGTTAATTGGTTAGTAGGGTATATAACTTTTTTTGCTTGTGTATTTATAGAAATAAAACCAGAACATGAAGACTGTTAAAACGATTCTCAGAAGAAAAAGTACAGTGTATCCAATATTCAAGAACGTCCAACCCCTGGAGGCTCATTCACGTTATACACCAATTAAGTGAGGCCCTTTACTTTCAGTTTCAGCATAAATTCGTTCCTAAATTGCCTGCAAGTAGCTTAAAACCGTTGAAGCGAAAATTTCAATGTTCAGATGATTCCATTAATTAGGCATGCTGTGCTCGCCTCGTCGCGCCAACTTGAATAGCCAATTACATTGATAATTGGAGGTCGCGCAGGTGTCTTGGGGACAAAGACGGTGTTGTGTGGTGCAAGCTATCAGATAAATATATAAATACTAGCTGCGCCCCGCGGTGTTACCCGCGATTAAAAAGTATGTCTATCCTGTGGGAACCATACATTTTACCGGGATAAAAAGCCTATGTGCTATTCCAGACTATAATCTATTTATGTGCCAAATTTCATCCAGATACGGTTAGCCGTTCTGGCGTGATTGAGTAACAAATATCCCGTTCTCTATTGTTGATCTGTGTATGTTTGTCTGCTGATACCTACAAAAATACCAATATATCGATGGATCCCGCGTATCTTGTTACTTGCGCCGGCGGTTAGAGTGACAAATTCACGAAGTTTGATTATATTTAGTTTATGCGTTTATATGTTTACGTTTATATAGCTTGTTTACTGGTGAACGGCGGGTCTCTACTCTGTATTATTTGGTTTTGAACTACGTGACTAATTTTAAGGGCAGCAAGAGGGCAGACAATTATTTAGACCAGGGATTCCAAAAGTGGTCGATATCGGTTTCCCAGGCGTTGATATAAACGAAAACTGATCTTGGGGACGAGGTCAAAAAACCGCCGGTGTTACCCGCGATTAAAAAGTTATGTTTCACACACGGTTCCTGTATGCTATCCCATAGGAACCGTGCATTTTTCCGGGATAAACAATAGCCTATGTAATTTTTTAAACAAGCAAGAGCACGCAAAATGTTAGAGTGTTATACGTTCTAGTCAAGTTTGTCACGTAAATGGCATACGTATTAAATTTTGGCCTTGTTCAAATCAACCACGCAGCCTCTTGGTAGATGAATGGCTACTGGTTATCTTGTCAAATTCATACCCCCGAATTTATAGACGCTGTATCAAACGTTATATAGTACTAGAGCACAAGAGTTTTTATAAAGATATAGAATTGGGGAATTATATTATAATGATTCGAAAACAAGTTTTATCGACGATTTTCTATAGTTTTTGGTGGTGAAAAGATCTCGGTATGTAACCGTTCACGTGAGCTCGTAAAATCAAAGCGCTAATGGCCCAGAAAGCAGTAAACAACACCACCTATCACACCGCTCGTAAACTATCCTCACAACACCAAAAATAAAACATTAGCCTCTCAACTTAATCTGATACTGACCATCTCCAATAGAATCAGAATATTTTATATTCATGTAAACCATTACGTACGGTACTTACAAATCATCAAAATCGTCACAAAATGCTAAGCCCCAACATTACCACTCGTTCGGAATGCCGTTTCTGAAGAGAAACACCGGTAAGGAACTCCATGGTTGCTCTATTTAAAAAGGTCTTTTATAAATCTAAAAGATCTCACTCTTATTAAAAATATATTGCTCACACATTACATGTGCAGTACATTTTTATAGGTAAGTGAGAATAATGTAGGAACGTCTAGGCAGGCTTAAATGGCTGGTTAAAAAAGTACTAAATCTAAGTATATAATTACAAGTTACTGGCTACATGGTTCCCATATTTACAAATTACTTTTGTAACTAAAGACAAGAAGGAAATTTACCCTTACAAAGCTCGATTGTCAATCGATAATATTAACTGGGAATCGAACTTCGCAATCATTTATGTAAACTCAGAAATTCGATAAAAAAATATGTACTCACATTTTTTTTTAAATTATTATATTGAAAAATTATTACAAAACAGCTGAAAAAGCGTAGGTAAAGACTCAGTATAACCTTTCTGAATCGTACTGTAAAATTCCCAATGTCAACTTCAATTTGTCGAGCAACTAAGCTCATATTAATAAATAATGAAACTATAAGTCGCATTACACGGTGGACCGCCCTCTAATGAGGTGCGACACCTTTTTGCTTATGTATAATCCGATTTTGGTGTCACATTAACGGCTTATCAGATTAGAGATGAAATTGTGGCGACGACAGAAGACGGCTAGTAAGGCACTTAATGGACACAGATATT
Source organism: Pheosia tremula (assembly GCA_905333125.1). NCBI lineage: Eukaryota > Metazoa > Arthropoda > Insecta > Lepidoptera > Notodontidae > Pheosia > Pheosia tremula. The sequence goes on along the minus strand of HG995404.1, from coordinate 1,202,297 downwards.
TTTTATAGACCACTAGTAGTGGTTTGATATACCAACGTTGTTGTAGTATTTTTAATTTTTTTTAGAACGGTCGTTTTTTTTTTTTTTGGTTTTGTGATAGGTGCTAATAGTTTAAACCTTACCGTTTAACCTTGGTTAAACCGATTAAAACCTTGGTGTTTTGTTGGTCTAGGGGTATACCTTGTCATTAAATCTTGGGTAAGATTCCCCGGAACGCGTAAAGAGTTACTCCACAAACCTCACGTCTGCCTATCCCTTCGTGGAAAACAGGCTTACGTCTATTTATTTTACATTGAGATGTTGACTAGTTAATACTCACAGATGCGGTCGAATAAATACAATCTTATCTTATCTTTAAGATAACTGCTGGTTAAAGAGTTCTTGTATTTTACTATCCCCTACTATCAATAGATGGCATAAAATTTATTGCAACCAAGCATAACAAATCTTGTAGTAGAACCACATTACAAAAGCAATGATAGCCAATCAAAACGATTTCCATTAATTACTTTACCCCAACTCAAATTGACTACCGCAGTTTTTTTTGGAGAAATATAGTTAAAAATGTGCCATATCGTGTGAAATAAATTGCATTGACTCAATTTATTGGTGCAAACCAGATCAAACCGGTTGGAAGCGGACACCACCAATTATAACTATTAAACGTGACCGCCGGATGTCTGTTTCCAACATTTGACGAGTGGCTTTGGCCTGGCATTAATAAATTATTGCCATATTGTAGTTTACTGTTATATATGGTTTAACAGACATTGTGTAGAATATTTTAAGAGGCTAACAAGTAGGTGATAATGATTACATTTATGTATTACCTATATGTGTATACAGAGTTTTATATTTCTGTGAGAAAGCAAGCCAGTACATTTCACGGCGCACTTAGTACGTAGTGTTATATTGATTTCTTATATTTAAACACACATTGAAATTAAACATTTTTTTCGGATTTAATGTGTTTATGGTTTCCGTTTCCGACGTTTCGGCTGATTTACAGCAACCATGGCACCGTTGACTTCCATCTGGTTGTTTTTAAGTCGACAGTGAACAGGTACCTTCTAGGCAAATATGCTTCATCGTAGATCTCATCGTCACTTACCGTCAGGTGAGATCGAGATCTAATACTTACCGTATAATGTAATAAAAAAAAAATGGTCACGGGAAGAGCGAGGTGTTTGACGTCCTAGTGTCATAGTTTGAACTGAGGTACCCTCTGCGGCTTTTTTTCTTTTGAACAATTCTATCAAAGAGGAACATATCGATTCTAGAATATACTTTAGAACAGATTATGTAATCATGTTTTTGTTTCGATAAATAAATGGCAGACAGGACGCTCACGTGCGGGTTACACAAAGTGCTTTATCATAGCGCGATATTGTTTGTTGCGTATAGAAAAGTTTTAATTCAAAGCGATTAAAACTGTAAGGGAGCCGTGATAAACCCGCCGAACATTACTTTTTAATGTTCACGTGTACTGTGGGCTTTGTTGCTGTATATTATAAACGAAATATACGTGTTTGTAATAAATATGCAGCCTGTTTGATTTTAGTATTTTTTTTATTGTAAAAATTCATAATATCATAAAAAGGTTTATGAGTGAAAAAAACAACAATTAGTATTTATCAAAAGATACATGCGCAAATGCACAAAAATTAAGCAGAGCTGTTAAATATAAAAAAATAATTATTTTAATGTTAGAGTTGTTTCATTAATCAAATATTTTAAATAATCTGACAAATTCCTAGAGCCAGCAGAGTAAACATTTACAAAAAAAAAAAAACAAAATAATAATCGTTTCATTTAAAAAAATATACATATTCAGTTCATTTCTAATCACAAACACCACCCAGCTCAGACGAAAGCCAACTGAACCCAACTTCGATGGACGAAAATAAACATTACACTTTCATATCCGCAGTCGGATGATAAAAGGTTGAACCGACTCATTAGTTCAAGATGTTCCGGAACTATTGGGGACCACAACTCGAAAGTTAACAAGAATGTCGGCAAAAGCCGGGGGCGTGGTTAGTGTTGGATACAGTTCGTGTTCCGTTTTGTCATTAATTTAACGGAGGAAATTTTGGCTTTGGGAAATGAGGAAGTTGGAGCAGTAAAACTTATTATGGATTAAGTCAATTATTTAAGTGGACTACTGGGCCCCAAGTCTGCCAACACAATCGATTCATAATCGAACAGCAACGGCATACTAACTGTCACTTTTGACAGATATTGTATGGGATATCTGTCAAAAGTGACAGTTACTATGCCGTTGCCGTTCGATTATGAATCGATTGTGTTAGCAGACTTGGGGTCCGGAAGGCTCGTGAAAAGGCAAGCTTTATAATATTGGCTTAGAAATTACAGTTAGGCTTACAATATTATAGTCAAACCTACTGAAATAAATTGGATGTTCCTATCCTGAGCCTACTTTTCCTTATTATTGATGTACTCTTATAAACCACTCGGCCGAATAACTTCCAGAAATAATTCTAAAGCAATATTCATCATGTTTGTCATCGTTCCATTTTGCAAAAGCAATTTTCATTAAGCCATCATTAAGCTGTGGTGGGAAAGTTTGGAGTGTGCCTCTTATCCCGGGACCCATGTCCCGGCTGATTAATTTACGTGGACGTACCCCGGACGCGAGCTTACCTTATGGAATATAGAGGTTGGAAGCGGTCTCGTATTGTTTGGTCTACAGTTTATGGATACTACAATTTGAAGTTCATAGTGCGCGAGGAATTATTTTCGTCATCATCTTTCCAATCCATACATATTATGAATAAACGATGATGTACTTAGAGTTAGTCCTTTTTTTGACCAGCTGCTAAAGTCTGCCTAGTCCTACATTGTTCTCACATACCCATAGCAATGTACTACTCAAAAATGTAAAAGATCTTTTTTAAGAATAGCAACCATGGAGTTTCTTGCCCGTTCTTCTCCATAGGAACGGCATTCCTAACGGGTGGTAAAGTTGTAGCTGTGTATTTTGTAACTATTTTGACGATTCATAAGTGTGTACTTAATGGTTTACATGAATAAAAAATTGTCCGATTCTGATTCTGATTCTGACACGCAAAATACGAAAGTAGTTAATTTCGCTTTAAAAGTAGAAACTGCTCAATTCTTTTTAAAGTGGGTTAGACATCAAGATAATATCCGACTATAATGTATAAGAATAAGTGGCATCAATTTCGTTACAATACATTTACCATAGCATTGAAACTTTTCGTTTACATATTTTTGAACAAAAAAAATGTGGTTTCAAAATATCTCGATTACAGCTCGCTTCTACCACGCGCTACTATCACTCAACTAAAACTAAAATTTTCATTTATTATAACCATAAACTAAAGCAATCTTCTTCATTCCATCATGCTATTTCCAAAGGCAGCATTGGCGGGTTTGTAAACCCCAGTCCCCACGTCTCAGCCTAGACGGAAGGTGTCACTGCGCACAGCTCAAGCCCATCCATCAATGTACCCGCCTCCGTTCTGTTGCTGCCCTTAAATTTATTGTTTGTTGTGGATCGTAGTGATTGACGAATAAGCATGTAATACTATTAGGTGCTAGATGTTTTGGTGGGTATTTATTAGTTGCAATATTTATCTAAAGCTTATTCTGGAGAACTTTGTGAGGTTAACAGTGTATGCACGTCGTTCGAGTCAGGAGATAACATTTTAATAATCCAACTATTCACAAGAATGTTTAAAGGAGTAAGTAACAATGTTATAATTTCATAAGGGTATAGACAATAGTATATGTGTTGTATAATAATTATAACTCGTATGTTTTATTTTTAACCGACTTCAAAAAGGAGGAGGTTCTCAATTCAGTTGTATTTTCTTACTCAATTTTGTAGACGCACTTCAAACACTGGCTATATCATTACCTACTCATAAATTACCATGTAAGATGATTGGATGTTAGATAATTATAAAGGTTTTAATGTATGTAAGGGAGCTTCACATGAATGGGATTAAAGTTAATTACACATATTATATCAACTCCTTTAATTAGTTTGTCAACATCGTTTTTATATATTCACGTATCTACAAATATGAACTTATAGTTAGATATGCAAATTAGTTCGCGAAGGTTCATTAAAAATTGAAATTATAGTTTTCTTTAAGATGTTAATTAATAAAACTGTAGAAGACAGTGAAACTCATAATCAGGGTCATAGCTTAGAAACCTAATGCACTGAGATAAAATCACACTTAAAGTATTTTTTCTATTCATGTAAATATGCCAAAAAAATCACGATTGAAAATCAGAATCTACAATCGATTCATAACGCTGGTTCCATCACAGAAACTGTGGTTCCACTAAGTAGAGCTAACGATGACTCTGCATTCTCAAAAACATGAATACCACACAGGCAACAACACTCGCCCGTAATTGATAATAATACTCATGCCCAGTAATCAACTTACATCATGAAGTAAACTTAAAACCTGCTCGGAATCATTTAAATTACAAAGCCAGTTTATTAAGATGTACATGCTCACTTCCATTTTACAGTAGGATATTATAAAAGAAAATTTCAAGAACACTTGTTTCAGTTATGTGCAATTTGATGAGGTAATTAAAAATGATTCAGTTCTTTGTTGATTGTAGAGCCTACCTATATACCCTCCCTCCTACAGCCGTTCCGCTCTCAGCGCCTTTGTTTTACGTAGCGATCCTTATTTTCCCGCAGACCAATCAATTTTCGATAGCAACATTCAGACGTTTCTCTGAAAGGGAATGTTACAGGCGGCTAATAGCCATTGGCGTTTTTTCCTCAGCTCCTTTGTGGCGCAGCGGACCGGCCGCGTTACTTTGACAAATTGAACTGTTGTTAAAGACTAAAGTGTTAGTGCCGTGTACAGATGTCGGATGTCCGATTTGTCATTGTGTGGCGTGTTTGGCGGCCGTTACTTTTTTAAGGTAAAGCCTAAATGAGTTCGAATCAATCTCATCAAACAAGGATGAAGTGTGTTTAATGATTAATTAATGATGCCTCTACCTAGTGAGGTTTCTTTTAAATCACGCTTTTCATTTACACCGATATAAACTGAAGTCGTGAACTGTAACGTAACACAAAAATGGCGTGAAAGAATTGAATGGACCTCTGAAATCTTTTCAAAACTTACGAAAAGTCCAAGTCAAATAATTAATTTCGTATAGGGCTACGGGGGCATTTACAAATTGTCATCAACATTTTTTTTCTTAAATCTACAACCGGATCGGAACGCGAGCTTAACGGAGAAGATCCGGAGATAAACTCAGCGGGTTTGTCATTTTACTCTATTTTTAACAGCTATGAGTATATACAAAAAAAGTAATAAGCTGAAATAAAAGCAGCTACTGAACTTGGAGAAGATGGTATCAGCAGCCAATGTGAACGCTTTCATTTAGACATAAAATTATTATGTTGATTCGGATGCGAAATTACAAAATATTATATTTGAAATATATTCAACATTACAAATTATTGCATAAAAAACAAAATTGGAAGACATTCTGATTATAAATCAGACCGATAATACGTAGAGTCGGACAGATAGACGTAACTAAAAATAGAAATAAAAAGTCTAAGCCGGCTGGCATTTGAAGGCTCCTTATAAAATAGGGTTGTCCAATTAAAACAGCCAGCACACGGACATTAGACCGTCACGTGCCGACCTACGGTGTCCCCTCCCCGTCAATATGAAAACTTTTATCACTAATTCAGATGATCGATAAGGAATGGCCGAGGCGTGCCCCGCCACCAGTAATAATAGATGATCTCCGATGACCTTTATCAAACTTAGACGTTTAACTTGCTAAGAATATGAAACTATTACTGCATTAGTCAGCTGTTACTATAATAATACCAGCCCTTTTTAATGTCCCACTGCCGGGCACGGGCCTCCCCTCAATGCGAGGGGGAGGATTAGGCCATAGTCCACATACGCTGGCCCAGTGCGGGTTGGCAGACTTCACACGTCTTTTGAGGGGTTCTCTCGGACATGCGGGTTTCCTCACGATGTTTTCCTTCACCGTTTAGCAAGTGATAATCGTGGTTGAAAATGAGATTCGCACATGAAATCCATAAATCCCAGAAGTGCGAGCTGGAGTTTGAACCTGCGATCCTCGTTACCGAGGCAAGCGTTCTACCAACTTGGCTATCGCAACTGTTACTATTTCGGCTGTAATAAAAGGTCAGTATATCAACGTAAGCCATAGTCATAAAAGGCTTCACCAAAGGTAAGTACTTAAACCAGATTAGTTTTGGAACTTTTCCACTTTCACATATATCGTATTAGTACCCGATACTTATATTATAGTAATACTTTTTTTTTTTTTATTACTGTTTGTCCAGATAGAAAAAAAACCGCTGTCATCTCAAACTATATTCTAAGATATTGCAAGTGTTGTAAGAAAATAATGCAAATGTTGCAACCTTTTGGCGAAAATTAAAATAACTAAATAAAAAAAAGTATGATTAATATCTTAACAGCTGTAGCAAAGTATATCTGCGTCTATCTGGCTTTAGATATACTGAATTACCTTTCATAATTTCTTGGGAGAATCTAATTTTATTTTCATCAAAGTCTTTGCGCTAGACAGCGTGGTTAAATTGGGACGGTTTCCATCTTATTACATATTTTTATGGTAATTTAAGGCAAACTACTTTTTTAGTACAAATCCCCGTGTAACCCAGAATGGCAAATTGAATTATTTATCAAACGGGCGGGATATTAAAGCGATTTTATAGTCAATAAAGTTGGAAATTATTATTTTAATGGTGATAGCGTCGATAAATTCATATTGTTACGAGTATTCGGGCGTTACTGTGTAGAGCAAGCGCTTAGAATCATCTTAGAATGTAGAGACATGGATTGGTAGAGTCAGAAAGTGAACTAGCGTAGATACAAATATACCTAAGGTGATTGAGAGAAAGAGACTAACATTCCAATGACAGGAATGGTAATTTGGAATCCCTCTAGGTAGAGAAGTGAGATGATAGTGAAATGAAAGGTGAATGATACGAAAACCACAATCATAAAATGTAATGATGATGAAAAATGATAATGAATGAACAATATTATGATATCATTTTATTGTGTCCATAGAAAAGCGAAACGATGAGAATGTTCTTCGTATACATCGCGCGCGCCGTTCAATGCATACATTATGCATTTAATAGTCATTGCGTCATGTAATACTGCTTTAAGAGCGAGCTTCAGACTTGCATCGGTAGCAATATTGCCTTATATTACACCGAAGCCTTTGAAGGGTGATTCATACTCAAGTGTATCGTGTTTCTTAAGTATTAAGCGTACTGGCTTTATGATTGGATAATTGATTTCATTTGAAAACACAGATTATTCCCGTGAAATACTATTGATTTATGTTAGAAAAAAAAATAGTCAATGTCCTTGCTTATGATGCACTATTTCCTGGTCATATTTCATCGAAATCGATTCAGCCTAAAAAACATTAAAGAACTAATTTCTTATAATAGCTAACATGTTGGTATATAAGAAACTCAAAAGTTTTTTTTATTTTTAAGTCTACGTAAAAGCTACGAAAAAACCTAAATATCAAGGTGTCAATTATTTAAGCGAAACTTTTTGCGAGAAAAGTCCACAAACTTTTTCGGATAAGTATTTCTTTGAAAAGTGCCACATCATTGGGACGATTGAGAGGAATAAGTCGGAACTATTCCCGCGATAATATCACTGTCAAACCATTAAGGGGGGAAAAACATCGCGCACAATAATGAAAACGTTCTCAAAAACTATTTCTCCCCTTAAGCACCTTGCCGTGAGTTGCGCGAATAACCCAGAAATTAGCGAAATGGTGGTAGATGTACAATACCTAGACTAGCCGATGGCCCTGCTTTACTTAAGAAAATAAAAGCCTAAATATCTGCGGACTTATGAGAATACAATGTTGGTAATAGTTATACTAAAATGATACTCAAATTAAACAAAATTAAAATAATAAAATCAAAAACTTTGCACTATACCCACAAGGCGCGGCATTGATAATTTAAGTATTTTAAATCATGTCAATAAAAAAATTGCTCCAAAACCGTTATTTGCCGAAATATTTCAAATAACAACACTAGGCGTCGACGGCTTGCGCGTTCCGTGAGACGGAGCCATCAGCAGTAGATTCCCACTTATAATTTATTAACAGGTCATAAGTGCTAAAATGTGTTCATTCATAAGTCCAGAGCAACGTGTGTTAGCTGCTCTTATAAACAATTCAGCGTATCCCGGTGCACCCGTGTATTCGCCCTTCCTATGCTGTGCCTTACTTCTTGTTCTTTTTCCGAGAAAAACATATCGATGAAACTGTTCCGATGTATATCAAAATACATATAAAATACATGAAGTATTTTATTGTACATGTATTTTATATGTATTTTCATGTATTTCATATATTCGATGTATTACATATTTCATGTAATGGGGAGACGAGAATATCAATACATTGTGTATTGATATTTTTTGTGGATTCACATTCGAAATTTAAAACAGTGGAAAGAAACAATTTTGCTTTTGTATGTTTACCTCTTCGTTTCTGAAAACCAGACACAAATGATACTTTCACCTTTTTCTTGTATTACAATTTCTTTTATCGTAGTATAATAAAATTGTTTTCATTTATCTGAGTTAGTATTTATCTAAGCTTTTAATGGTATCACTGACAAATTATGGTTTGTAACAGACAACTTTCAGGCTTCTGTACTTAAAACGTTGAACTAAAAAGCATTAAGGGCTCTGCTAAATTGAATTGGTACGGAACCTTTCCTTGCTAAGCTATTTAAGAGTGGATAACAAGCGGTCGGGTTGGCAGCGGACCCCACCCTGACCGAATTATAATTGGGATATAATATGCGGAATATGGGACCCGAAGGATTTTGGACGCGGACGTTATATATTTTTACGGGTCAATCAATGTGTCCTTCCAGAAGTTACGAGAGGCACAGAAATATAAAAATCATTTGTGATTGGATGAGTACTTACATTTACATACGCAAATAAATTTAATTTTAATAGTAAATTAATATTGAAACTCTATCATGAAAATGAAGGGACCAACAACATTATCAAAATGTCATTAGTGGTTCGATGTAGATAAATAATATAGAACCGCAAGACGAACACACCAACTATACGGTCCCACACTAAGCAACGCTTGTGTTATAGGTACCGTACAATGGACTCGGGGCGAATACAGTATATAATACTCATATAGATATTAAACATCCACGACTAGAGTACAAACATTAATGCTCATCGTACAAAGTTTTGTCCCTACCATCACTACCAACTGAACTAATCAGGTTGAATATAAAATTATTATATTAATTTATTGTGTCGTAATTGTGAAATGTTTAGTTTAATTGTTATTCGTTTAATTTGGTATTCAAAGAGAGAGTCGTACAAGTATTCATTAAACCAACAGGACCAAATTCCAAATTCAGAATCAAAAGAAAGAGATCTCGTCAGTCGGTACCGACCCTAGGGGCAAACTCGAAAAATGCATTTGTAAATGAACAACACATTCGGAAAGTCTCGGTTCCAACTTTTATATTTCAAGTTCGCTGGTCTCTCAGATATCGACGGGGTTATTTTGTCGATGGCCACCTCCAAAGTTTGCCGCAAAAGCTTCAACATTCGGTGTCACTTTTCCCTCGGAAGTTACTTTAAAATATTTACGACTGGAACTTTGGCTGTACAAGAAAAATTCGCGGAGTCGTATGGCGAATTTATAGTTTGCCGATGGAGCACGGAAGTTTCGCATTAGAGTACAATCTATCTTTGCTCTTTCATTCTCCGATTTATTTATGTTTAAAACTGTATGAGATTTTGTCAAATTTATTGAGAAACTATTGATACAATATTGCCTTTTGATAATTTTACGTTCTTCAAATAGCTAACAATTTGTTTTCTTCTAGTTGCCGATGTACTTACATATATTTTTCCTATGGCATTTATGTATAACTAGCTGTTGCCCGCGACTTCGTCCGCGTGGTATTTAACAAAGACAACCGTTGACAACAGCCTGCTCGCCCATTCTGAGCCCGCGGGACGCATTGCAGGTTGTTGCTATCAAACTTAATCAGGCGCTGCGCTGCAACATTGGTTTTAATTTGTTTTCGTGAGATCCATTTTTTTTCTAAAGTAAAAGTAGCCTAAGTTACTCCTTGTTACATCAGCTATCTGCCAGTGAAATTCCCGTCAAAATCGGTCCAGCCATTTCAGAGATTACCCGGAACAAACAGACAGACAGACAGACAGACCGACAAAAATTTTAAAAAATGTTGTTTCGGTATAGGTAACGTGTATACATCCAAATGCACTTAGTAAAAAGCGGTTATTTTAATGTTACAAACAGACACTCCAATTTTATTTATATGTATAGATTTTTACGTTAAGCCTAAGTTTAATAAGACCATCTATGTATGTGTATATAGTATAATTATTGTTTATATTTTTTTGATTCATAGAAATAAACTAACAAACAATTGCTAATTAGAAAATAGCATGTTCAGTAATTATTATTACAGCTTAAGTTATGACCAGGTAATTATTTAATTTAATATATCATGATTATTTTCTATAAATTATTATTTATAAACCAATAGGTATGTTATCATTCAGCTAATGACAGAAGATAAAAATAAACCATTAATTAGTATATATATAGCTTATTGTAGTATTACTGGTTAAGTTTTTTTTATATGCAATTGGATTTGATACCTTGCGAGTAACACCTGTATGCCATATATTTATCTCATTAGTTGCCTTAAAAACAATTTAAAACATATCGTAACGACATTGTAGTAGCTCACCAGTGATCTGAGTGTCAGTATTTTAAACGCATCGCGCTATTCGCCTGTTCAATTTCTCCTGTCACACATACGCAAGCTACAAAGTATACGTACGTAGACGAAAAAACTTAACTCAGGGTACAGGTGTAAAGGCGGTCTGATGGTAATGAAAATCACATGAAAACCAATCGCTATGAAACCCGGTGGAATCTCATTACTTCCGGCGCTGCTCGCTCGATTTATCTACGTCACGCGACAGTCGCTCCCGCCGACACTCAACACGGCTCGCAGATAATAAAACACGCCATAGACTTACCACTATCTATCATTGTTTTATTTACGAAATTTTCAACCGAAACACTGCCTTTTGATTAATAGAATTACATGAAATATATATACGAAACAAATTAGGTCTAGTTCACTAGACCAATCTTCTACTAGACTGTGTGTAGGACCTTCGACTCACTATACTGGGTGATTGGAAGTTGGATTTCCGCTTGAAATTATAAATATATATATATAAATATATATATATATATATATATATATATATCTTGCTTAATATATAAATGCATCTAATACATATATATATATTATTATTAAATGACAGACTATCTTATCAAAGACCTAAGCGTGTGTAACTATTTGATTAAAAACAAAATGTTATAACAATGAATGAAATTGTCATTTAGTTTAATTTAAAATAAAATTTACAAGCTCTTTACAAGACTTTTATGAGCCCCTAATATTTTAATAACAATATACAAAGGGGCTATAAATTAAAAACTGCCTTTCGTTCCTGAGTTGTAATGATAGCATAAAGTGGCATCTAATGATAGCAGACACGCGAACACACAAATAGTTGTCATTATAACACCGTTTGTTATGGGCGCACTTCATATTTTATTCAAAGGCATTTCCTTGATAACATTTATTAAAATGTAGGGTGAGGTAACCCTACCTTTGGAGATACTGAACAACGAATACATCAGGCAACTACAAATATTCAAATGTGTCACTTATTTACACAAAATGTACCACTACGTATAATTATACTGAAAAATAATTCAACAAAAATATTGACCATACTCGATATTTACAATAATTGTATAATTAAGTATACGAGTTGGATCATTATTTATTAAATGCATTTAATTAATGGAACGATCGCATTTTAATAGGTCAGTTTTGAAATAGTCTATTTTAATCTTTGGTTAAAAGATTAATGTTGATTATGAATCAAATTGACGTGTGGCGGGGACTATGGGCCCGTGGGGTTTATGTGTTCTTGTTTTTCGTTCACTATTTTATTCGCGAATAGGTGTACTGCTCGGTGAAGGAACTGGTGGCCAGCAGGCTGGCTTACCACCTGCATTCATTGTATTTTTTTAGATATGATTGCCATTCCAATTGGCAATCTTGCCATCCTTGAGTGTATATCGCCAAGCAACATTACGTCTGGTACAAGCATAGTTTTCTTATATTAACGCGGATAGTACACTTTGAAATAAAACTAATTTTAGGAATTTTATCAATTGCAAGACCTCTTGACACTGAGCACTTTCTGCGTAGATCGGATCGTAAACAAGAGCTAAATATGAGGGTACCTCAGTTCTAACTATGACACTAGGAAGTCTAAATTTAAAAAAAAATCGTTTTATTTCAATGCATAGTTTTCTTAAATAGTTTATTAACATTGTCCATTAATATGTTTTATGTGAAAATATTTATATCAGTACATCAATGACAGATACCTAAATGGCTATGATATATATAAATCTAAAGCTCTTAATTATTCCACACATCACGAATTAACCCGACTAAATTTAATTTAGATCAAAGCAGATCCAAACTTGATAAAATACCCGAAATGGGAATCAAATCAAATCGTTCACCAATATGATTGATCACAATTTTGTGTACACCCGGGTTGGTGAGTAACTTCAAAGTGAATTTTGATTGATTACGTGTTACATTTTTAATGGGTTCCTCAAACAAGCAGAAGCTCGTACGACCCTTTTAAAGCCTGAATAGCTTGAATACTTTTGCTGGGGTATCGAGTAGACATATGTTCTTATAGGACTCTAATTTTATCGATAATTTGGGAATTATTACTATCATGTCATCCTCAGACTCTAAGCTGATGTCAAAAATTTTAGCTTTATGTATACTATACAAAGAAATATATTCGTTTGAAGCATATATGGAATTGCGTATTTGTTATTCCACATTTAACATCTCATTTGATTACCTCAATTTGCCCATTTCAGTAACAGATTTCGAACAAAAAGAAATCGCCCCACACCACGGTTGAATATTCAAAATCACTTGCCCCAATCCCTAGCAAACTATTATCATTAAAGACTTTACAGAGTTGAATTTAAATAAGTATTTAACAGGCAATAATGGGTAGGGCCATGTACGTGCGGCGGCTGCTAATTGCTTGCAGCGTGGAAGGCATGCCAGTTGGGCAGGAGCGGTTCGACGGCGCCGTCGTGACTGACCTAATTGCAGTTTTACGACTGAAGATTTTGGTGGTAATTGTAGTCATGTTTCTTATCCCACTATCCCACTAATCCCACTAATATTATAAATGTGAAAGTTTGGTTGGATGGATGGATGTTTGTTTACTCAATCACGCCAGAACGGCTGAACGGATCTGGATGAAATTTGGCACGGAGATAGATTATAGTCTGGAATAGCACACAGGCTACTTTTTATCCCGGTAAAATGTATGGTTCCAGTGGTATAGATTAATATAGTAGCATTCATACTTTTTAATCGCGGGTAACACCCCGGGGCGCAGCTAGTATTGTATAAATTGAATGTGAATCGTATCTAGTTGTTGTACCAATCCCTGTGTAAAAAAAATCAAACATACTTGACTAGTTGATAACCTCGTTATATTTTAAGTCGGTTAAAAAATCTTAAAATTGTTCATTTACAATGTTTAAATTTAACTTTAATTACCTAATCATGTGATCATCACGATTTTTTTACTGGAGTCATGTTTGATACATATACTTAGTCTAAGTAATTATATGCTAAGATTGCTCCAGTACATTGTACGGTACCTACACATAATACAGGTTGCTTAGTTTGGGACCGTACAGTAGGCGTTATTGCATGCAGATTATTTTTGTTATTACCTACAACAGATTATATAATGCAATAAAGGAACAAGTGGAATGCCAATTACTGCTGTTATATTTAAATCTCTATCTTCTGCTTGAAGCAAATAATAAACACATTTATGTGAGGCTAATAACAGCGATAATAGCTTGAATTGCGTACGTGTAGCATATATAGTATTAAGTAGTTACGCTTGGGATGCGAATGGCGGCGCCAGCTGGTTAGGGTGCGTCCATGGTGTTCTAGATTCAATTTTACGACTTTAGGTCAAACTTCTATGTCATTATCGAAATTTACTTCCCATGAACTGGACTATCGTTTGTACAGAGAATTAGACAGGCTATAAGCCTGATTCCTGCGCTTCTTCTGTAATCTGTATGTGAAGGCAGAATTGCAATGGCGATTTAAAAATAAAAAAAAAAACCAATATAATGGAAATTGTGTTTTAGTGTTCTTTTTTTTTTTACTTACATATGAGTATTCTGACTTTATAATTATTTAAAATGCACTCAAAGAACGCAGGTTCAAGGCTTATTAGTCCTTTTCTGAATAATCCTGTATGAGTAGTTTTACGGAAGAGTAGGATAAGAAAATAATATTCGCAAGTATTCAAAAGAGCGAATGTGGGCAATAAATTCACTATAATTAATAATAATGTCCTAGAAGATGAAAAAAAGTGTTAACAGTCTAGTGGTTGGAGGTACCGTTGTCGTAGCCGAAAGCTCCCGAGTTCGATACCCATCTTAGTGTTAAGATATTGAAGACTTTAGCATAAGGTTTAACTTAGAGTGGCTAACTAGGCATATTATCGCTAGTACATTACTATAGCAAAAATTTAACTAATATTTTATAGACGTCACCCACTGATATTTTTCAGTAGCTCATTCTGCATGAGCTACTGAAAAATATCAGTGAAAAATAAAGTAATATTCTCTCTTGACTAGTTACAAAATTTTAACAATTTAAAAAGATAACTACTTACCTTGTTTTAACTAACTAATAGTTACAGATTAAATTTATACTCGTTTCATTTTTACTCCAGTCCTCGGATTAATCTCTTAGATCTGCTATGACCTCAATTTTGTAGCCCCTTCAGCCTCGCCAGTCCTGTGGATTTAAGCCGCACAGATTTCATGCCGCGTCCATAACACACTCATCCCTGTCTCTCATACTAAATCGCCATATTTCTGTCTCGCGCCCACTCGAGTGCATTCAGCTGGATATGCTTCGGTTTGTTTGTGTAAACGAATTTGGCCGTACAAGATACGAATCTCAAATTAATCGCGATGTGTTTTGTGGAATGTTTATCGAAGGGTTTTCAATGTAAAACGCCGATGGCGGTCGTTTATCTACTAACCATATTAAAACGAAGTATATCATTTAATTAACTTTAGCTTTAGTTATATAATTGATAGAACTAGGCGATACTTGGCGGAAATCCATTGTTAAACAAATGGGGGAAGAGGAACCCATCGTTGGTCGATGCCAAATAAACAACCGACGAAAAATAACAAAAGTATACTCAGTAACGAGATGCGCGGACTAATTTGTAGGTATAGTCTTTGGCGCAGACCGGCAATACTCGACTCAGTTGTTTGTTTGGCACCCACTTCAGATTAGCTAAATATTTGATTTAGTTAAACAAGGTAGATTTCAAGATTTGATTATTTTGTTGCTTTTTAGTTTTTGAAGACGGTTTTTATATTGTTAAAAAGTTTTTTATTTACAAATTGTAGCTCTTGTCAAACGAGAGGAACAGTACGTCAGATGCGAGATTATTCGTAAGCTAACTGTTTAGTTTATAGTTTACGTATACAGACACATTGTATGGCAAATTTAACAGCTCCTGGAGCGGACAGTATTTACAAGTTTCAATTATCCATACAAAATGTCTAAATACTATAAAGTATACGGTTAGCTTACGAATAATCTCGCATTTGACATACAGAACTACTTACCTAAAGTTAAATAGAATTTCCAAATGAAGGTACCATCTCGAATATGAGATTCGTTTAATTCACGAACAATAAAGCGGCCCCGGTGTGAATTGGCGCACGCAGCCCTCGCCCACCGTGTATTGTACGTAAAAACAAAATTTACAACGCTCATTCACGCGGCTACGAGTGTTCGGGCATCGCGTGTTGCCATATTTACAACATAATTTGAATATTAGTGTTGACGGGTAAGTACGTATGTTCAACGCGATGAAATTTGTAGATGTAATTACTACACGCCGTATTTTGAGGGTTAGATCTGTACAATTTGATTAATGTTTTGAAGCGTAGTTCATTTACATTATATTAATGATAATAAAAAGGCATCTCTTGGATTTACTTGTGAATTATAAAGTGGCTAACTGATAGAACATATGAATTAACAGTTCAGAGCAAGAGTTTTTTAATTTTTTTTTTATATCGCCAGACAAACACACCAACTATACGGTCTCACACTAAGCGACGCTTGTATTATGGGTACCGTACAATGTACTGAGCGTGAACTCAGTATATACTTGTAATACTTATATAGATAAGAAACATCCATGACTCGGGTACAAACATTCATGCTCTTTACACAAAGATTGTCCCTATCAGGATTTGAACCGGGACCCGCAGCACAGAAAGCAGGGTCACTACCCACTGAGCTAATCATGTCGTCGAATAAAAAAAAACAACGAAACAAACTACATCGCCCACTCCGAAGTATTTTGGCGGTCGCGTGCCATAACATTTACATCGTAATTCTAATGAGTGCCAACATCAATTAGTTATATTTGTTGACGCCAATTCTCACCGGCGTGTTCATGTTAAAATGGTGTTAGTTAAATTAATTTTCGTTGATACCGATCGACAAATGTTTCGTTACTTTTTACATAATTGTCGTTACGGCTCGTTTCATGAGTGTCGTTACATCGATTACGTTATTTCGTTATAAATAAATGAAAGTGATGAGTGTAGAAAACGGTCGGTTAGTTTTGTATGTGATTGGTTTATAAAATAATAGTACTTAAGTAAGTTATTAAGGTAGTACCATACTATTTTTGTAACTTTTGACGACTCATAAGTACTGTACATAATGGTCTACGTGAATAAAAATATTCTGATTCTGATTCTATTTTTCAATATTAACGTTTGCACTTAAGGTTTTTCACCGTCGCTTGATCTCTATCCAAATGATAAATTTTTAAAGTCATCAGACACACTGTAATAAACTCTTTTGTTTACGGCATAAAAGTCCTTTTGACTCATCCATTTTTATGTAAGGATTAGGTCATAAAATTAGTCTAAGGATCTTGGTCCCAAAATCGTAAAATTACGAACCCATCTGGCCATTGACAAATTGGAATATATTAGTGTCTCGGGCTATAAGTGGGATTAGAGTTCATAGCGGTCCTGAAAAAAAAACATATGGAGAAATGTAGAGAACTTATAAGTTGAATGATGCATTTGGATTAGCATAGATTTCCACGTGGAAAGGTGTTCAGATTATTTCGACAACTTCTGCTTGGTCTTACTCTACAATGGCAATTACCATCAGGGAATCCAATAACTGGATATAGTTACAGACAGATTTCATGCTATATGATTTTGCCAATTTCGATCCAGTGTCATGGCCTTTTCACCCACTACTCTTATTTAAGTTTAAGTCCAAGCATGATACTCATTTTCATTAATACTATGTATTCATGTTTTATATAATGAACATCTAATGAAGTTCTCATCACACCAGATACACGTGACCGACTCCACGTCAAACCTATCTGTCTACAAGCGAATTGATTACTTACATCCCCAATTCGAATCACTCCAACCCTCAACTAACTCATTCCATGTTTAAGTTTCAATAATTTCCTCGGGGATTGCGGTATATTTGACGATGCCCACTAACTGTGAATTATTAACCGTGCCCAAACTCTTCGGGGCATTTGGATCACTAAAATTAAACTATTAGATATCTAGGAAGATGATATTTATTCCTTCATTCATCTTTGTATTCATTTATTCAACCAGTATTCGACAACTTAATATCAACATTCTGGTTGAGTATTTACTGATAACTTGAACAAACTGGCTGAAAATAGAACGATATTATCAATATTCTCTTGTGTAGGATAGTATTTGGAATAGACTTCATTTGTTTATCCTCCCATAAGTTTTTTATTTCTCTTAACCTTGTTTCAACTATCACTACCTACACTGTAATTTCCATTAAATCATACTATATCATAGTATTAAATACATAATGAGAGAAAAGTTCGTGTTCAGAACTTGGTCAACAGGCCAGACAACGTACACATGACCATCACAATTATTAATTTATAAGGGATGTTTCTCCAAGAAAAAAAGGCACGATTACTTTCACTTGCATTATCAAAAAGGCTAAATAAGGTTATATTTCGTAAAGGGCCCGTCAATTTACCATCTAATTGGCCCTCGGAAAGGTGGGAGCATTAGGCCCATACATTTTTAAACAGAACGGCCGTCCCCTGTCGGTCCCGTTGTCATTCATTTTGACATGAGAAATAATAATCTTACGGCGCAAGATTTGTTGAAATGTTAAATGGGATTTTGAATAATGTAATACGATTTGAAAAATGGACGAAACATTGATAGATTTTGACGGTACGTCAAATGTGAGATTATTCGTAAGCTAACCGTATACTTTATAGTAAACTTATTCAGATACTTTGTATGGAGAATTAAATAGCGCCTCTAGTGGCAGTGTTTAAAACTTTCAGTTTTCCGTACAAAATGTCTAAATACGTAGACAATAAAGTATACGGTTAGCTCACGAATAATCTCGCACTTTACGTACAATTCTTTTCAGTTAGTGGCACTTTCGGTATCTCGTTTGTAACGAATGGTAAGACAAGCCAACAAGAGATTAAACCAGAGACAATAAACGTATAACATGACTCAAAATAAAACCTACATTAATATTCGCAAAACAAATTCATAATGCCTTCAAAACTGAAAGCGGGTTTTCACAACGATGGTGTAGCGATCTAAAATCTCGCTCCCATAAATGATGAGTTGGTGTTTCATAAAGTTAATTACGCTTAAGACGCCGTCACAGAGCCGGCTCGCTGTCGGCCCGTCTGCGCCTTTGTTCGGCGATAACTCGGGATCTTTGTACGTGTTTTAACTTGACTATGGCGAACTACAAAAGGAGTATAAGATTTTAAAACTTTGTGTATTCTTTAACGGCACTGGCGAGAAGTGTAGTCTTAATTATAAAATCATATTTAAAAAATAATTTCAATTATCTTTTTAGGAGCTAAATAACTGATTTTGACATTAATGCTAGAACTGGCAAATAGCTTTTCTGTAAGTAAATGTAATAAATCTTGATGTATTTAAAATATGTGAGTTCGTTCAAAATGTGTTAGTGCTAATTCAATATGTGTTTAAGACAGATCCAGGAAAAAATAATAACTAGATGACTATTGATCAATGAAGATATATGAATATAAGATAGAAATATATTATCTCTAAATAAGTTATATTACTTTACTTTTTATCTTATTACTAATATAAAGCAATTTATTATTAGTTAAGATAGTTACCTCCTCTATTCTCGCTATCCGCTGGTTTCACCTGTATTGCTCGGTTCATCTGTAACAAAATTTAATGAATTAAGCAATTATTTTAAATAAATTAACACAAAATTCACTGCAAACCAAAATTAATAATCAAGTAATAACATTATATGTATTATAACATCATCCATGTATACCAAATTCTTTCATACTCCCTCGATAGATACATAAAGACATGATAAATTATTATAATCATTGGAGGGCACTGTACAGACCGAAAAGCGACGTCCAGACACAATTCTAACATCATTGCATCATTAAATTGCACGCAGCAATAATCATTCCGCATTAAATACATTTGACAATAGTCGTAGTTATGGTTAACTCCAGCGCTGGGAGCACCGTGCATTCTATTTATCCCAATAAATGTTAATTTAGCGTTAATGTATTCTAAAATAAACGACCGCGCTGACGGTGCGCATAATTAACTGAATACAGGCTTAGGGCCGACCTTTTGATTGCATAGTATTACGGTGGCGCGAATTTGACTAGTTTTTTCTTATGTTATGTAGATATTGTTTTCGTTTGGTAGGTACGTTAAGGCTGTCGTACACATATCAATACTAGATCCAGTCCAGTCCAACACCAGATCAGTGGCCTTTTCGCCTCGCCATCAACGCAACACAGAAACATTAGCGGAGCAACTCAGTACCTCGAAGATATTAGCGCGGCTATTACTGGGTGACAGCTCGTACACCGTCATTGCAGATAGTACTGTGCGTTATTCCCTCGGCTACAGCAAGAGGAAGTCGACAACTCACCGTTAGCCATTCATTAGCCTGTTCCGAAACAATGTGATGCCGATACGATACAAATTAGTGTACGTTGCAGTATCGATAAGGTCATACACATAATTCTCAACGGCTTGAGTAGATTCGATGCCGATCAGTTGCAGGACAATATGTGTTCGTCAACCTTTAGCTGGACTTTTTCTGTTTAAAAAATTGTGATCTGGCACGAGATTTGAAAAGGGTTATTGCATGACTTATTCTGAGCTTTAAATGGGTGAAAGTGTGAGAGAAGTGTTGATGCACGTTTCCAAAATAATCTGTTGGATACAGTTTTAACGTACGAGCAAGTGAAACAACAATCCACAAACAGTTATGTCAAAGATTTAGAATATTCCCTATATGAATCGTACCGTTTGTATGCTTTTATTTTTTATGGCGCAATGCATACGGCTCGGCGCGGGTGCGGTGAGAATGGCACGCGTGGAGTCGACGTATTGCTTTTATTTTCTGCACGAAATACCAAGTTTGAAAGGAAATGTAGAATTTACAAACGCATCCAATAGCCGTGTATTGACTGACCGCTTAACCTCAAAAGGTTGGCTTAGACACCTTCCTTGGAGGACAGCCCCACTTTTGATCTCTCAAACTTTTGGACTCACAGTGAGATAAACAGCAGATGGCTATCCTGGATCGAGGAAGAGTTTGACGTGAAGCCACACGTTATGTTGCAACTTGTTTAATCATTACATGGCTAGTGAGGAAAATTCATTTGGTTAGATATGTTCCGTTAAACCAGCGCTGAGGCATCCCCCGGATGCCCCAACTTAGTGCTGAGACCAGACCTTGTTGGTTGCAGCTACGTACGGCGGGAAACTAACATTTTATTTTATTTTATTAATTTATTTCTACATTACTCATAGTACTCATGTATATTTTAAATTATGTTGCCTGCGTAACTGATTCACCAATAAATCAATTTTTATTTTATTTTTATTTTTTTTCCTCAGAGGTTCCCTAGTTTGGGATAGAATTAATCACTTGCGTTTGCGACCACAATCAACAACTAAATACGAGGGTACCCTAGTTCTAACTAGGATGTCTAACACCTCAGTCTTCTAGTGACCATGTTTGCTGTAAAGCAGCCGTAACGTCGAGAACGTAAAAAACTTTTATTTCAATGTGTAGTATTCGCGTAAAAATAAGAAATCAATAGTAGTATGACATGCTAATATAATATGATTCAGACATCGAATAGTCAACAAATTGCTTAATCTTACACGCCGTAATGCCAGTACTACGCTCGACAGCCGACACTAATATTTGATTTCGCCACCATTTATTTACATTCACTGGATTTGTAGACCTGTTTTACGGGCACTTACATTTATAACAGTCTTAGGGGAAGCGTGTTTTGAATCTATAAGCGTTTAAGTGGAGAATAGCACTTGACGCAGAGCGATTTTCTTTCTGTTTTTCTTTGTACGACTCCGCCTGTTCTCTTGACCTTAGGCCAGTACTTAATAAGGTATATACATTAAAGGATAGTTTTACGACGACATTGATTGGTCAAGACCTCATTTCTATGAGAATTAAATTACAAATAAGACCGATATTGCTAAACAAACGAAAGTAGGACGCGAACTAGGTTCCAATAATGAATTTGATGTACTCATATACCTGGTAGGTGTTTTGGGACATGTGTAATATAGTTTTTATACAGGTCAACTTAACCATGTTTACTGATATAAAGAGTTTTTATAAAACACAATCCCTTGTAAACTTAAACTCTTTTAACAGCTCTCATTTAGGTCACAGTGAAAATAGAGCGTATAGATCTTGCTAAATCCATTCATACGATTTTAATCGTACGATTACACCAGAGTATATAAATTCAACAAAAGATATAGCTTTTCATTTGATACATGGCAATAAAACACTTTATACCCCACTTTCGGGCTTATTGCTAGAGTTAAGCTCAAATAAGTTTTAAATGTATTATGTAAAACTATTCTTATGGCCTTTAGGTATTCGAAATGAGCGTTTAAAGTGTGAATTAGCAAGTGCTGTGTGGGAGGGAGATGGAGTGCTATGCGCTGTTCGGTGGGCGGGGCTGGCCTCCTCATCACGCCTCTCCATTTTAGGTATAAAGAATTGAAGAATATTGTTATTAATCCAGATTTCAACGAACTAAATACCTACTCTGTCGAGGATGAAATACAGTTTGAATTCATAACGGTTTAGTTTCCCGAGACGGTTGACTCTACTTGGTAAAATAAGTTACACCAAAGCGCTATATACCTACGCGGGTTCAGACTTAAAAATAACCAGCTTCAGCATAATTATTTGTATGGAATATCGTTTATTATTTCAATACCAGAAACCGTAGAGACAGATTTTCCATGAAATAATGTTGTACAAAAATACATGTGAATGAACTAATCAAGTGTAGAGCTATAAAGTTTACGATCGTTCATTGTCTGTCCGTCCATCACGCCACAGTAATTTAGGGTGGCATACGGCAACAATAGCAAAGATAACATCTAAACTATCCGTTCACAATTCAAATAGGTACCTATTGCTTTCATAGGAACTAGCAGAAAGTGTATGTCATTAAGTAAGTTTGTAAATGTTTCATTGCTTAATCGTTAAGTATATAGTATGCAGTATCGTAATTTTGACGAATATCTGTTTTATTTTTTATCAAAATATCAGCAGAGAGGTCTTAACTATCAATAATACGTCTTATTTTGTACATTGTCAGTCACAAAAGATTTAACTCTACTACTCTACTTCGTGTTCAACTGTCTACGGACATCAGGATGACACGTTATTGTTATGACGACACCTCGTTGCTAAGCAACGGGTCGTCAACAAATGCAAACGAAGCGGAAGATTATATTCGGATATGAAATGGACAGCCACCATCATTAAATGTCAAACAGTAAAATAAAACTTATGTTTTATTTAGTGATCGGACCTGATAATGGTTTTGAGTTGGTCATTCGTTGGATGCCATATTGGATGGGGAATTGGAATACCACACGATACCTACCAGGTATTTAGTGTAACTATCATTGATGAATGGTATATATACCTATCTTTACAAAACGTCATGATCGACCAGGCGACTGATTACTTTATACAAATAAATTTACGTTAAAAAATATCTTATATATAAAATGCTCGCGTCACAATGTTAGTTACCATACTCCTCCGAAATGGCTCGACCGATTTTTATGAAATTTTATATGCATATTCAGTAGGTCTGAGAACCGGCTACTATCCATTTTTCATACCCCTAAGTGATAAGGGTTGTCCGCCCCTAACATTATTTTTTGATTTTTTGGACATTTTTTTTTTATATGATGTGGCATTAAAAATACATACAACCCTAAATGTTCACCCTTCTATCACCAACCCCTCTTTTTTTAATAGTCATTTTAGTAATTTCATCATTCATCCCGCTCGATAACTGCAGACCTAGATAGGTCAAATGTATTGACTTTGACCTTGACAATAGATGTATGTTACAAGCGCAACCCGTACGTTTCACGGCACTCAATCATTAAGCCATCATTCATCATCCCCAAATTACATAATTCCGTCATTACGACGGACAAATCGTTAACCCGAAACTTTGAAAAAACTCGAGGTTTACTTGACATAGCAGGGCAAGGTAATGGGGCGTAGAAAGGGATATTCTTCCACAAGTCTCGACCGCTAACTGGGCGGGCTCGTGATAAAACTTTTTATGTACTATGTATGGCATCGCGCAGTTTAGGAACCCATAACACGCGCTATGCCCTGCCTCTCTCGCTACACAGGCTGGGGATATATAGAGTACTGACTACGGTTATGTTACCTAGTATAATCGAAATTATTTCAGTTTACAAAATTGTGTAAGTGTACGATGGCCTGATTAGCGCAGTTGGTAGGGAGAACTTTGTGTGATGAGCACGAATGTTTGTACCCATGTCATGGATGTTTAATATATATATAAGTAATATATACTGGGTTCGCCCCCAGCCCATTAGTACAGTACCTATAATACAAGCATTGCTTAGTGGAGACCGTATGTAAGTACGTCTGGCGATATTTTGTTTTAGGGTGATTTAGTCTATTGTTTTGAACTTCCTGGTAATATATGTAGTACCTGTTCCACAATGAGCTAATGAACCCTCTCCATAACTTATTTGCCAGATGGCCCATTACAAATTAGTTCTCAAACGAGGTCACGGGCTGAGCTTGTATATATAATTCATGACATTATAGTCATAAGCTCATCACATTACATTGTGTATATGAAGACTTCTTAACATCTCATATGCCTTCATATTCATTTAATAAGTTAATGGTGACACACAATAGTGGACATTCCAGTTAGAACACCGATTTGAATATCACCAAATTAAAAATATTTTTATTCTATTGGCCATAATGCGTATAGAGATTTTTGTTCGGTTACATCACTCTCTATAATATGCATTATGAACGATGGTGCGCTATGTGGAATAGAATAAAAATATTTAAAATTTTTATCATTGGCGCACTCGTTTTTTTTTTTATTACATTATAGGCAAGTATTTGATCTCGATCTCACCTGATGGTAAGTGATGATGAGATCTACGATGGAGCATACTTGCCTAGAAGGTACCTGTTCACTCTCGAATTGACATATTGTGTGAGTGTGAACAGGTAGGAAGGCGGCAGTAGATCGAGACGCATTCAATAGGCACATGCAGCGCAGCTGATCTGACCCGCCATCCATGAATGGCAGCACCGAACATCATGCCGGAACACGGCTAGGCCGCTTGGCGACATGGCTTTGTACAGTGGGTGGTGACTAGCCACGGCCGAAGCCTACCAACAGTGCAAAGTCGTTGGGTACTCTAAGTGGAATAGTCAAACTGATAATTTTCAGCCCAATTTTGGGGTCGAGTCACCTTCGTCCGTAGGAGAATTAAGTACCCTCGAGATACCCTACACGTGACCCTGGGTGGTGCCAATCAGGTGACAACTCTACTGGTGGTAGGCTTCGCACATGTCGAAATTAAAAAGTTTAATTAAAATGCGTACATTCGTAAATTATATTAAAGTGACTAAAGCCAAGGTGCAGAGAGCACTCAATATACGCCCAACTGGAGATCGCACACGAGCAGAATAATGAATACATACGACCCAAGATACGCTTGCAGGGGCTGTGTGGAATTGCAATAATTTGTCAATGTTAACCCTTGCGATATGTGTTGGCTCTATGACGTACTAATGATCTTTTTTTTTTTTAAGTTTCAGAATGTAGTGGGCCCCTTTTATATGGATATTTTTTTTACACAGAAGTAGATAGAAGAAAAAAATATTAAAAAATATATATTGAAGAAATATACACACACTTATGAACTTATTCTGGTAAGGAGATAAATAATACATACATAGGTCTACTATCTAAAGAAATAAACCGTAATTATTAATTTATTATATTTACGCGAACACTACACATTGAAATAAAACTAATTTTACGCGACCCGTGACCATCGATTCTGTAAAACAGCCGACACGTCCGAGACGTAAAAAACATAAAATACATGCGAAAAATCCATAATTATTACCTAGCAAATATTTTCATTAAAAAAAACCCAGTTGTTAAAACAAAATGGAAGCTAAATACATTGTAATACGTTATACAATGCAGAATACATCATTTAGTAACGTATTTGAATTCCAGTAATCACTATATTGGCACTGGATAATAGGGAGTCCTGAAAGTAACAGCAGCTACGTAAACAACGGCTGTGAGCACCTATATCAAAACATACAAATTAAACTAACTTAATTATATATATTTCAGTTGACGACGCTCTTTGATTTACTAACGATTGATTTTAACCGCTATTTGTGAAGTATCAATAAAATATTCCAATTAAAATCTCAGACGAAGGTAATAATACAGACAGAGTGACGCATACAACACATTGAAGCACAAAAAACTACGCCAATTTATGTTGTAATTCTCGTGCAAAACACAAATCGGCTTGGTTTTTTGGACGTTATAAGTCGTTCACGACGCTCCGTGTATATTATTTTTAATTTAGAAAATAATAAAAGATTGATTTAAACAACTGAAAAAAGAAAAAAAGAACCCAGAAATTTAATTATTCAATTTTTTTTTAAGAATATTATATGTTTATTTTGGAATCCGATGAGAGAAAAAAAAAAATTATAAACAATAATTACAAAGAAAATAACTTAAATATTTACAAACCAATATCAATTAAATAGAGTACAGCAATGTTAATGTTTATTGTTTTATGAGGCTGCATATCGTTATGTACTTAAGTATCTAAAGTTTTATTTAATCTTGTGCTGGAAAAGTAAAGTTGGTACCCAATCAGATTGCTAATGACAGGCGCGTCTTAAAGCTATCACTTCGATCTCTAAAGCAATAAAGATCGAAGCAGACAGATAACAAAAAGCAATTGTTTTAACTCATGGAAGTTTATTGGTGTAGAACTGCTTTTATAGTCACACAAAAGTTGTTAGTACATCTATAACCCTTAAGCTTTCAAATTATTGAACTAATTTTTATGAGGATCTAGATATAAAATACGAACTTCTATGAGGCACTCCATCACAGCAAAAAGAGAAAAATAAAAAACAATAAATGCACAATAGTTTATTTAGTAAGTAAACTTTTTAGAGAAAAAATATGGAATTAAATTTAAATTAAGACATTGTTTTTTTACAAAGTGTTTATTTTTTTTAAAGTGGCTTAATTAATGTATTATTATGTTGTGATCATGTTTATTAGTGTCAACAGACTTAAAGAAAACAAACAGGACTCGTTAGGAATGAGATTTGTTATACAATTACACAATTCATTTCTAGAACTCGACTGGTATTGGACTCGGTATATCGCGGAGAACCTTAATCTGAAAAGACAAAAAAACAAAAATAAAATAAAAAACAAACGAAGGCAACGGAAAAAAATACATTTACTTTTATAATGCAAATTAGATGTTTACTCACAATCACAGGCGGCGGATAATCAACTTTCGCTGAACGCAATATATCTACGAGATGAACCATATGGACAGATGAATTAGTCTCAGTTGAAAAAAAAATAACTTGGTAGGTTGTATTGAATAGGATCGTAGAGGATAGGCGCGCGGTCGCGGCGATCGTAAGTCACTTGTAACACACCGCGGCACGTCCGAGTTGCGCGGAGTTCGGATGGCGACTGACACGGGCGGGCGACGGCATACGCACGCGGGGAGGCACGCACTCACGCAGGCTTGACAGCCAATCGCGTGCGTGCGCCGCGCGCACCCCCGCGCCCCGGTCCCCGCCCCGCGCCCGCCCGTCACCTCACAATCGATGCCCTATATTGCATTAATTATTTAGGAACCACGCAATAAGATAACGCTAGGTGGCAGATAAGGGATCTCCGCGTTGCTTTAAATATATCTTCGTGTCTTCGGCCGGTATCACCAGTCATTTGAACCCTGCCGCATGTGTGGGAGTTGTACTCACTGATAACGTATTATTTACGTTGTCAGATCGCTGTGGACCTTTTGTTTTTATCTGCGGGTTATTTATAGAGTTTGAAAAGAGATATAATAAGAGTGAAGTTGATTCATTGTTTAAGGATATTTTATTGTGATTCAGCCCCTATTCCACCTTGTGTTGGGCAGGTTTTGTTTGCGGAGTCGGATGATTACGAAAACAGACGATATACCTACTTTATATAGTTTTTGGAAGGTTGTCAACTTGTCGTTTGCTGATATTAGTAAATTATCTTTAAAACAATTATATGTAAAACAATGTCGTGTTAGTTACATCATTTGTATCTCAAGAACGGGTGGGCCGAAAATTATGATCTTATTTTTTTTATAGTAAAATAATTATTAAAACATGAGAAAATTCACAAAAAAAAAATATGATAATTGATTTTCTCATACATTCGATTGCGAGGCAGCACGAAGTTCTCCGAGATAGCTAGTTTGGGATAAACGTGGTTTAAGAGGGACTTTAAATAAAGATTTAAAAATGAATTTCAGTTAACATGAAAAAAAATATAGACTTACATTTTTGACAATATTTGAAAGTATATATCACCTTTAATATCGAAGCAATAAAGATGAGGTTGGTGTGCCACTGCTTTCAAATTGTTTATTGATTTGTTACCTACATACAACATTATTTAGTAAGTATATTAGTTTTAATTTTGAAGCGTGATAATTTTTCATTTCACGTAGGTTGGAAGTCTCTACTCTTGAAATTTCTGGATTAATGTGCGAATCTCATTTTCAACTATGATTATCACTTGCTAAACGGTGAAGGAAAACATCGTGAGGAATCCTTAATGTCCGAGAGTACCCCTCAAAAGTCGTGTGAAGTCCACCAACCCGTATTTGGCCCGCTTGGTGGACTATGGTCTAACTAATCCCCCTCGCGATGACGAGAGGTCCCATCAGTGAGATATTAAAAAAACTATATTATTATTATTATATCTTAGGTTATAAAAATGGCGTCGCTAAGACTTGACATAATATTACAGTGTAGGTAATTTGAATTTCAGACATAGGGTTCTACATTAATGCCACGTATCATGAAATTGGATTTTATGCTGTCGTATATACAGGGAGATTCAGAAAGTGGATACTAAAATTTGAACCTACGCTGCTTTGGCACATTTGTAATTATTATGTGATGCCAGAATTTCGATATGGCAATTTTAAAAAAAATACGCGTAAAATAACAATTGTAATTTTGTTGGGAACACATTGTTTTTAAATCGACGACCGAGTCGGTAGTTTAGTCAAGTTTATGGTTGGTGTATCGAAGACATAAAAAAACCGATCTAACGTACCCGCGGGGGTCATTTGGGAAAATCTCAACACACCTATTCAATTAATATTCTCATCATTATTTTCATACAGTTGTATGAATAGACTCATTCATTATTAATAATTAATCGACACAGAATTTTTGTTTCCATAAAAACATTCAACCCCATTTGACATCCAATCCAATCAAATTCAAATTTCGAATTCTGGAGTCGAATATTCAAAAAAAATATATCTTATAGTGAGCGCTTACGTCATAAAAGTCTCATACGATCTGATATAGAGCCGAAAGCGTGAGAAGTCAGTCAGAACATTACCTTTTATTATGACGACATCAACAGACTCATTGTAATTCTGACAGCGCATGCCAGCGAGCACACAGGTGTCGGTCAGTCCCCGCCTGAATCCTGATGCCGGCATTAACCGAAGATATTAGACTGTAGGACATTAGGACTCGGTAAACCGAGTTATGTGCGGCGCAGATGCGATTCATCACTGAAATTATGGTTAACTGACGTTTCAATTCAATTTCATACACGGTAATTCAGAAAGCATACTGAGCCTTAATCCTGGGCTTCTTTAGCGCATTTGTGGACACTATGTGAAGCCAGAATCGAGATGGTAATTTAAAATAATGTCTGCGAAAATACATAATTTTAATTTTTTAACGTCATAAACCCTGCTTGTTATCCATAGACGAAGAAATAATACAGATGGAACAACAACAAATTGAAGTCGCGTCCAACATATTGATGCCAAGACGATTTGTGTAGACGCAAATTCGTATGGGCGTTAGGTTGCAATTCGCACGTACTGCACAACTCGGCTTGGATATTTGGGCTTCAATATATAGTTCGCGACGCCCCATCTATATTATTTCTTCATCTATGTTGATATTACATTATGTTACGAGTATCATGTGATATAAAATCGGTAGCTATCAAGTCCAATTCAATACTTGATTTAAAAAAAAAACTTCGATTTCAATAGGACTCTAACAAGGTTCAACATGAGTGTTGTTCAGGGGTGCGTCTATTCATTCCATTCGCTCATTAGTTCCATTCAATGTTCCTCCAATCACACATTCGACTTGACCAATTCAGAAATAATTATTTCAAGTTTCTACTAGTTTAGTAGCATTTTAAAATCTTGTATGCTCTAAAAATTATGGAATCAATCCATCTCTAGATTGGATACTGTAAAAACTCGTACTCGTCCTCATAAGCTCATTGATTTTAAAATTTATCTGTGATCATAAGTCTAAGATCTTATTTTTTTTTCAATCTAAAACTGCAATGAAAATTAAAACTCGATATAGTCGATGCGCACGTCACTCGCACGCATCAGGTATCGCGCCGAGCGTTGTGTTGTGATAGCGTTGTATACGGTACATTGCGCGCTCCGGAATTATAAAACATAATATAACCCACGACTATGGACATGAATGATTTTAATAATTTTATTATAAGTGTACCTAACTTTTACCCAAAGTGTTCGGTGCCCTATACCTTACACTCTGTATAACTATTATAAAACAAAAGATACCAATAGATAAGCAATGATGTATAGCATCCAACTAAGCTACGAATTTACAAATAAGCATTTAAACATCTCGAGTCCCTTTGATCGTGTTTACCTATCTCAGGCCATTAAAACTTTTTTTCAGGCGCGGACTAGGACAACTTTTAACAAGCTGCCATGATCGACGCGGATTATTTCGTCGTTTAACGAGACTCCACACTGTCGAGTGAGTTTGTCAATCTTGCGCAGGCAGAGACGCATCCTCGGAGATTTAAAAAAAAGTTGAGTAAATAAAAAAAAAATGGTTTTTCTGTATGTATCTTTTTTTTATTTTATAAAATGAAATTTTTTTATAGTTGTGCACGTAAGCTTATATGTTTTTGGAAGGCATACATTGAGTAGATGATCAGATGATCCTATGGTAACGCAACAGTAGGTACTTCTCTGATCATAGATATTGGATATATTTTAACGTTCCTCTAAAATTCAGTGAATAAAATGATGGAATACTTATATCATATATTTTTTTAAGTTTTTTTTAGTACTTTAAAATAAGTTCAGGACCAATTATCTGAAATACGGTTTCCACATTTACGTTCATTGTTTTTAGGATGTCCTTAGAGTACCTAACTAACACAGAAGACCTAATCATAAGCTGAAATGTCGTTCTGCGTCAGCCGCTTCCCCTAAAAATTGGTATCAACATTAAGCACTTTAACGGCCCACCATAAAGCAATAAAGCCCGTGAAATAACCGTCCAGAGACCAACTATAAAATATAATTATGAGATCGCATTCCCTAGAAAAAAAATGTGTCAACACAAAGAAAAGTTATCTCTAAGTTATGTAACGAAGGCTGGCTTTTATATAAAAGATGCACTATTTTATTATGTCACACTCTAGAGGACACGTACTATTACCCCCAAATTTATAGTAGCTATATTTATTTACAATGGAATTACGAAGCGCTCTTTAGAAGAAACGTGATGTTAATTAATGCCTTTATACATTGATTCAAAATTGGTATCTAATGTAGAGTCTACATTTTATTCTTAGGAGTCCACTGAGATTTAGATGGAAAGTTTTTAGTCTGTGTAGTAGGAAGAACACATACACCTTCTAAGAGCATGTTATTTTAAACTACTATACATTTCAAAATCGAAATCAAGTATTTTTTATAGACTTAGGGGGCATTTACGACTTCAAATAATTGTACCATTTAACCCACATACCACTCGTATGATAAAATCCTTAATATTAATTACACAAGTTAGTTCGCATATAAAGAGGCAGTCACACTCGTTCGCAGGACTCAGTTTCACCGACACTTTAATTTATCTTTACTTTAATAAAATACTCATTCAGCATGTGTGCACACCGCCTGGAGGGCTGGCTTCAAAATTGCTTTTTCAGTTATAAAATATGGTGACGTCATCTCCTCTAGTTACGTTTCAAGTGTCTTCTTATACCGAAGTGTAATTAAGTTAGTCTATATTCTACTAGGTAAGCGGAACTGTTGAATTAACAAATTGATACCGCTCCAATCTTGTATTTAATTTGTAGAACACTAAAGTTCAATTTAAAATGTATCAACTTACAAATCAAATATTGTCCAAACATTTGATAAACGGTTTGAACAATGGCTGTATTTCAACAATGGAAAACTTCAAGTTTTTAAGTCGAAGTAATCAAAATACATTTTCTCCCTCCCTCACGTTCATATTCATATGAGCGATGCCAATCTAAATCCATTACCGATCAACCAAACCAGCTTCCTCTCACCGCATTCCCTCTAATTGGCTTAGCAGCGAGTTTTGTAGATCAGACCGTAACACAGGTAGAGCTTTCCAACCGCGATGCAGGTACTATCAGCTCCGAGTCTAGAGTCAATAAAGGACTAGTTGCACTTTATAATATCGATTTGTGATTCGCAGAAATTCTAGTTATTGTTAAACTCGATTCTAATTGGAAGGTCTTTTTTTACTTAAGTTTAACCCACATATTAGGAGGTAGTCCGAAGAATTCTCTTGAAGTGAAAAAGGTTGGAAATAGTGCAAGAGTTTTGAAATAGCTATATGTTGAAATTACCATGGCTTAATTTAACGACAAAAACTGTACACTTAATTAAATTCAACTTATGAGTATAAATAACAAAGAATAATCTTAATCAATTCAAACCATAAATTTAACAATTTATAAGTTTGATATTTGTTTCCGAGGCATTGTATTACTAATTTCTTCCGATACAATGCGGACAAATGTGTTCAATCCTTAAAACTAACTTGTAGACGAGTATCGCCATTTGATAGTTCACTAATTGGATTATGAATATGAAGGATTAAGTTTGACAGTTCAGTTAAGTTTAAGTGCCGCTTGAAATAGCAGAATATTTTAGCTATAATTTGCGCGGTAGCACACCGATGTAGACCTGTCTTTTTCTAGAGTTACATGAAGAGCAAGGAAATTATCATTACGATAATAGCTTTTTTAGAGGTACATGAAGAGCAAGGAAATTATCATTATGATAATAGCTTTTTTGTCATACTAAATTCTGCGCAGTTTCATTTTGGTCTTGCGGCGACTGACCTGTGAAATGACAAAATACATAAACGAGTCTGAAATTATAAGTATTATAAGGAAGTATTATTATGGATTGTATGTAGATAATTTCATGTATTTCAATTATGTCGACATCTATAAATTACTTAAATGAGATTAGTTGTTTAGTAGAGTCTAAAATAAAATGTCAAAGCTGGACAATTTCAGACAAAAGCACTACATCATTCTAGAGTCCCTGAATTGCTCCTAGTTGTTTCAACAACTCCGGATCAACAAAAGTCTTAGTTCGTTACCCCCACAATGTAAAGACAGTATAATCAACAGCCCCACCACATCTATCGGAACATCTAATCATCTCGCTTACGTCTATCGTCACCGGCAGAGACGCTAATTAAATTTGTCTTTATACCCTGGATTAATTTTGGTTCACCGGGAGCATCGGAGCGGTTGCCATGGTGACGTGTCAACGCCATTTCAGGTGGAGGATTGTTAGGGAAGGAGTGACGAGGACAAGGTAAGGGAGTTGCATATTATGTCACAATCATGAAAGGCACTATTGCTGTTAGTTGACTGTAGCATTTATAATGTTCCAAGATTTAACAACAATGATAGAGCATTTAGAAGCTTCCACAACTGACTTATGGACTATAGTCAAAATTCGTCTAGTCACTGAAGGTGGAAATGACGAACTTATTATCTGTTTATTGATTTCTTAAATTACGCGAATACTACACATTGAAATAAAACTTATTTTAAAGATTTTATCGCGTTTATTTTATCACACCGCAGGCAAAAACTAAATATGGGGGTGCCCCAGTTCAAACTATGACACTAGTACGTCAAACACCTCAGTTTTCCTGTGACCACGGTTGCTGTGAAGCAGCCGAAACGTTGGGAAGGTAAAAACATAAAATAAACTCGATAAAATCTGTAAAATGACTTTTATTATTGTCTATTAATTTTACTGTTGTGCATAAAGTTTGAAGACCATCCTGAAGATAGCGTATCAAGAAAGTCAGGATTACAGCTGTTGTGATGCTCAAAATAAGGGTGGAAGTAGATCTATCAATACCTCATTGCAGTAAGATGTATCTATTGTTATAGCCTAGCACACGTAATCAGGACATTAAAGCTTTAAGCTGCAAGACCTTTTAAATTTTAATATGTCCTATGGTAGAACACAGATGAATTCGAGAGGTATACTAAACCTAAAACCTGGGCTACTTTAGCGCATTTGCAAACACTATGTAAAGTCAGAATTCTAAAAGTAGGTTTAAAAATAATAATTTTGCTCCCAACAAAATGATAATTGAGACTTACGTTTTTTTTTTATATTACATATCCAAATTCTGACGTCACAGACTGTTTAGAACTGCGATAAAGAAGCCCAGGTTCAAAGCTTAGTATGCCCTTTCTGAATCATTCTGTATATATAGAACACTGTAATACATACTTTACTAATTTAAAATAGATTTGCATTAAGAAAATTATTGAAAGTTGGACTTGAATAAAGATGTCTGCGATTTTGAAAGAGATTCCTATTGCAGAGGCCCTGGCCAGTATTGAATGACACGAAGCCAAAGCAAATTAGTTCTATAAAAGCCTCTGTGGCGGCTCAAAGGCGCTCGCCAAGGCACGGCTAGCATTGAGGCGGAGATTCCAACTGTAACTTGTTTCATCAGGTATTTTTCTAGACAGCTCGTAAGGATCCATTCGCGTAAATACTTTTTAAATAAAACAACATTGGCTACTTGTTTTGAAACTACGAAGTCAATTAAAAACAAATATACGTATTTGGCATATACTGTTCTGATTTCAAACATTGACTGCAGCTATGTTCAGAAAATACTATATATAAAAATACAAAAAAAAAAATGTACTTTTCAACATGTTTTTGCCTCGGCTCATACAGGCCAATGGCATTTGATTGACAGCTAAACCCAACCATTATCGGCAAAGTGCCTTTTCTTAAAAGCGGGTCAATTTTAACGACCACTGCACGAAGGTGACCCTAGTTCGTTCATAAATCAATTGGGTGCAAGCTTTCAAGTTCGACTATAGACGTAAGCTTCGCTGGAAAATCATTTGACATCTTGTCAAAAATTGCCGTGTAATGTGAATTATGATGGAGTTGGAAATGAATAGCTTATGTTTTTATTAGCATGCCAAAGGGGATGGCTGAATTGATTTTTTTTAGGGTTGAACAAACTTCGCTAGGTTAATAGATATAGTGAATGAAAATATCTTGTAATGTCTATATTTTGAAACAGAATTTACAATGTTTTTTTTTTTACACTCCCGATGTTTCGGCTGCTTTACAGCAACTATGGTCACGGGAGCCATTGCAATGACTCAAGACACAGTGAGCTCTCTTCTGCGTAGATCGGACCGCCAGTAACAACTAAATATGACGGTACCCCCCTCAATCTATGACACTAGGACGTCAACCACCTCAGTCCTTCTCAGTCCGTAAAGCAGCTGAAATGTCGGAAACGTAAAACAAAAAAATAAACGCGATAAAATCCTTAAAAAAAAGAAAATTGTCGACAATAAGTCGACAATTTTCTTCTTGACCATTGTAAATTCTGAAATAAAACTAGTCACAGAATAACTATAGAAGATGGCATAAAAGCCCATAGCTCGGCAGTAGGCAACATATTTAGAACTGTTCTCTTCAAATTACTAAAAGTTCCGACACCTATAAGTATAACAAAATTGTTGCAGTCAGCATCAATCTCAAAATATGGCCGATATAGCTCTATTTCAAATAATTAACATTCCGTTACTGCTAAGCCTTGTTACAATGGCGTAAAGTCCATAACTAACACTTGATGGTAATAGGAGTCAGTCGCTCGTCGCGGCACACTGGACCGGACCTGTTCACTCGAAAATGAAACCAATTAAGCCTGTGGCGCAAATCACGAGCGAAAGTGTTCATCATTAATAATAACATTCCTGTAGTTTGACAGTATATTGTGCTCATTAATTGTTTTTTTTTTATACATTATAGGCAAGTATTTGATCTCGATCTCACCTGATGGTAAGTGACGATGAAATCTACGATGGAGCATACTTGCCTAGGTAGGAAGGCGGCAGTAGATCGAGACGCTACATTCACTAGGCACATGCAGCGCACCTGATCTGACCCGCCATCCATGAATGGCAACACCGAACATCATGCCGGAACACGGCTAGGCCGCTTGGCGACATGGCTTTGTTCAGTGGATGGTGACTAACCACGGCCGAAGCCTACCACCAGTAGATATATTAATACCAGGTTACTCACCAAACATAAGGAAGCTATTACATGACATCTTACGTATTTACTTGATAAATAAACGCTATGAGTCTATGACTTACTTAATACCACTTACTAAAGCCCTCACACGTCTACTGTCGATTTCATTTGACCTCTACACTTACACTTTGGACATTGGAAACATTCTGAGTTATTACAAAAAAGCTGTATAAGCAAACATATTATGGAAGAAATTACCACTTTATGGAGAGTCAATTTTTAAAAAATAAATAACTTTGTCTGTATACATTTTTTTTATAAAATAATATTATAATATGAATAATAGTGCAATGTGCTATTTGGAGCGGTCTAAATTAAAAAAAGAGTTTTAAGAATTCTTGTCTATGTTTGCGTATCTACGAAAAATAAATACTTAGGCCGATTTTAACAATGATCTATCAATGAACAACATTTATTCAAAAATAAAACAAAGTGGACCCCTCTTTTCAAATTCCCGCTGAACCACGTTTCTGAACGTATCATTATCCTTTTTTTATT
The DNA here is from genome assembly GCA_905333125.1 of Pheosia tremula. Taxonomy (NCBI): domain Eukaryota; kingdom Metazoa; phylum Arthropoda; class Insecta; order Lepidoptera; family Notodontidae; genus Pheosia; species Pheosia tremula. The sequence continues at coordinate 1,165,289 of HG995404.1, read as the reverse complement.
AGAAAGAAAAAGAGTTAGGTGCAACCCGTCACACTAAAATTACAGATTAACTAACAGTTCTTATGCATTAGTTCGAAATTCAAAAACCTTTTCCCCTCATGGGGATCCAATTTTACGAGCATATTCCAAACAATAAATGCCGCCTTTCCGTGCCAGTAAGATGAAAAAAAAAATGCATTTAAAAGAAATGAGTCTATATAAAGGTCAGTACGAACTTCAGCAAAACGAATAGCATTCATTTGTTTTAATCAAGCCGTCTGCGATAGTACACAATAAATTATTTCTTTACCGTCACTTAGAGGTACCATTAAAGTTGAATTCAATTAACCTCTCTAAAACACGGGGCCTGAATATGCCCATAAAAGATAAGATACGGACAATTCATTCAGACTTACTGCTTTATCGTCTAGGTAATAAAGTTCATTGTTATGATTGGCCTTATACTTCTTTTTTTTTACGACCTAGCCTTGACACACGCTGTAGGCTAAGGAGGAGGGGGATGTAAAAGTATTATTACTCTATTGTCGTGAGTTTTTCACGTTAGTGAATTATCGAGAGATATATATGGCTAAGTGCTAGAATTTGTTGCTATAAGTTTAATAGAAGTTTATGGATCATAACCAAATATTCTTGTGTTAATTAAAGATGTGAACATATTTGGAATTCACCATCTCTATGACAGTATTGTTCGTTGAGAAATATATCTTATCCATCCTTTTCATATTCCAAAAAAAAAAAAAAACTAAATCAATTTATCGTAGTTTATCTAGTCATGAAAATTGGAGGACAAAATATTCATATTTTATGTCTACAAAATTGTCAAAATAGTTGCCAACTTAAACTCTGAAATTCCGAAAACTCTAGCCCTGAAAGTCTATGAAAAATATTTCTCTACTCCCCTTTTGTCTCTATATTTAGAATTTTAAAACATAACGCATGAATAAATGGAATCCTATCACATATAAAGCGAACCTTTTCGAGTTGTGTCGCTCCGAACTAAAAAGACTTAACTGAACTAGACAATGGAGGCACCGTGTCGCCAGTTTTTCAGAATCCTATTTAATAAGAACTAGTGTTGGCACGGCAGTACTTAAATTATATTGTTCTTTAGATTGCGCGAAGCTTTGACGAAAATGATTCGTTCAGTGCGCAAGTCATAAAACGTATTTCCTTTTGACATTTTAATAAGTTTTTTCCTGTTTTATTTGACACTAGATGCGCCCCGCGGTGTTACCCGCGATTAAAAAGTATGCCCCTATGTTATTTTCTGACCCCTAAGGGAGCGTTCAAGTATTACGAAACGCAATTTTTGGAGATTTTTGACCCCTAGTAGCCTATGTGCTATTCCAGACTATAATCTATCTCTGTGCCAAATTTCATCCAGATCCGTTCAGCCGTTCGGGCGTGAAAGAGTAACAAACATCCATCCATCTATCCATCCATCCATCCAAACTTTCACATTTATAATATTAGTATAGATAATATCGCTAGACGAATACCAACTATACATGGGTACCATGCAATGGACTGCGGGCGGGCAGTGTATATGTATATATATACTGAGCCCGCCTGCCCGATATATAAGTATTTATATACGTTTACTTATATAGATATTAAATATCCACGACTCTGGTACAAACAATCATACTCATCATACAAAGTTTGTCCATACTAGGATTCGAGCCCGGGTCCTTTGGCGCAAAAAGCAGGGTCACTAGCAACTGTGCTAATCATATCGTCAATATGTTTTAAACAAAGTAATTTGCTAATTGGTTTTCTAAGTAAATAAGGATAATTTCTGGTATATAACTAGTAGATTAATGTTTTTCTTGCACCGAGGTGTTTCGAGATGTTGAACAAAATATCATTGAACCAAATTATAATAAGCAGAATAAAATGTTTAACAAAACTTTGTCTGCTAGTTATACATATACTGTGACGTGCGAACTATGTGTCACCATGAATAATACTCAGTTTTGTAAATGTAATCAAAGTTCAGTAGTTCAAAATAGTTATTTTGGCAACAACCAAAACGGTTCGATTAATTAGTTTTTTCAGTGTAAAACGTAAAAATATTTCATACCATCCAAACCAACATATCTTCTGCGAAATACGAAAACCAAATATTCCAGATTTTAAAATAGGAATATTCGGATTCAAATATCTGCGTACAGTCCAAAAAAAAAGTTGAAAACAGTAAATACAGGAGTCGGTTGAGTGACACATGAAATATTGGCTCCCTGTGCCAACAGTATGAAATATCAACAAGCCTCGCTATTTGTTTATGAGTGACTCATGTAACGTATTACTTTTTGATGCGACGAACTGGAACTTTGATTTTGAAATTGTACGGCGACGGTCGCTTTATTACATTTCGGTAGGCAGACACATTTCACTGATTGGCTATCATGCTGGCCTAGTGTCCTTTCAATATACGAAGATCTCAATCATTCAGAATTAAGAGTAGAATCTAACTCACTATTTTAAAAAAAGGATCATAATATCCAAAAACAAAAAGTATTGGTTGCTAAAGTATTTTTTTTTTATTATTATTACATTATAGGCAAGTATTTGATCTCGATCTCACCTGATGGTAAGTGATGATGAGATCTACGATGCAGCATACTTGCCTAGAAGGTACCTGTTCACTCTCGACTTCAAAACACCCAGATATTTATTTTAATTTTTCGTTTAGAATATTTTGTATACTTTTGTATATATCGGCGGCTGGACGTCAGGAACGGGAACATTCGCGGAATTATTCATTATAGAAGTCTAACTAGGATAGTAGCTGCTATTTATCAAATAAAATAAAAGTAACTTATTTGAGATGTTTATTCCCAAACCAACAAACACAGAATGCCCCGCAATACAAATCACTTCGGCTTTTATACAGAAACTTCAACGGTCACAATCATATTCATACCTTTTACATCCGTTTTAAACAAATTCATAAACACAAAACATTATCCAATACAACAACTCTTAAAACAGTAATATCCGGTTACATTTTAAATTGATCAAATTTCTTATATTTAATATTAATAAATGAAACTTCCGGCAAAATTCAGAATACAATTTTAAAATAAGCTTCCGGTGTATCAAATCAATACTTTTAAATCTAATAAAATAGTTGACATCCGTTGAAACATAAATATGATCAATTAGAAACTGATTTCAAAATAAATATAACTTCCGGTGGATTTAAATCAAATACATTTCGAATCAATACTAATCCTATTTAAAATACATATAACATCCGATGCATTTAAATAAATCAATACATATTCTAAAAATATGACGAGAAACTTTAAAATCTATTTCACGCCCATACGGCCATTCTGCTCGAGCGCGCTCCCTGCGCTGTGACATCACTCATTGAGATCTAGCCACGTCAGTGAGTAGGCATCCCATGCTGGGATCTAGCCTCAAGGCATCACCCGCCTGGAGTCTAGCCAAATTACTTGGCATCATCCGCCTGGGATCTAGCCACATCAGGGAATAGGCGTCACCCATGCTGGTATCTAGCCTCAGGCATCACCCGCCTGGAGTCTAGCCATATTACTTGGCATCATCCGCCTGGGATCTAGCCACATCTGGGAATAGGCGTCACCCATGCTGGTATCTAGCCTCAGGCATCACCCGCCTGGAGTCTAGCCAAATTACTTGGCATCATCCGCCTGGGATCTAGCCTCTAAGACCAGGAAAAGGATACGCATGGTGGGCAGCCAGCGTTTAAGGAAGGGAAAGTGGATAGGAAAAAGGATCCCAACTACCTACTCTGTCTCGTTGTTAGCATCAGAACTCTCTGCCCATACGGCTGGTTCATCGTCTATAAAAGGATCACACTGTGCAACAGGTGCATGCCTCAAAGAATCGTGACTTGCGATTTTCTCAGAACAACCTCTTAGGTTAATGTGTTTTACTTTATATCGATCATTAGGTAATATTTCTAAAATTTCCATAGGACCCTCAAACTTTGGACCCAGTTTAGTGGTATGTCTTTCATGTTTATGCATTAAAACAAAGTCACCCACATTAAATGGCTTAACTGCAGCTTTACCCTTATCAAATCGTCGTCTTGTCGTGAAATGATCGCTCGTCCATCCTTAATTTACATAGAGACCTTACAGCACTTAAGTCATCAGTCATTATATCTTCATCAATTTGTAGGAGCTTAATACCTGGTGGCGAACAATTCTTTCCAAACAATAGTTCCATAGGAGATTTTCCTGTACTTTTTGACATCGAACAATTAATAGCTAACTGTAAATCTTGAATAGCGGAATGCCATGGTTTATTAAGCTCCACAACTGACATATTGTCCTTAATTATTTTCATAATACGCTCTACCTGACCATTTGCCCGGCTAGCGCCTTTAGCTACCATATGATGTTCAATGCCATAACGCTGGCAAAAGTTCTTGAAATCAGTAGACGTCATACTTTTGTCTTGGTCTGTTATTAGTCGTGTCGGGGTTCCAAATATAGTTATGACTTCTTTAAAACAACGTATAGCTGTGTCCGATGTCCTGTCATTAGTGTAGATCAAGTGGGTATATTTAGTAAAAGCGTCTATATAAACGAAGGCATATTCAGCTTGACTGCGTTTGCCGTTCATGCGCCCAGTAATGTCCGCATGTATTGTGTGGAAAGGTATAGCGATTTTATCAATGGGATGCAATGTTACTTGCTTAGCACCAGACATACCTTTTCGGATCCTACAACTCACGCAACCTTCAGTAAACCTCCTCACTAATTTTGACATATTTGGAAACCAGTACTGCTCTCTCAATTTAGCAAGTACCTTTTCCCAGGAAAAATGCTGAAGATTATCATGATAGTGAGATATCAAATTCCAACGATAATTACGAGGCACAATAATTAATTTACGGGTTTTATTATCGATTTGAACTTTACGTCTGAGCAAATTATCTTTTGAAATAACATAAGTTTCAGCTACTTCTTTTGGAATTGCATCAGATTTTAACTGTTCAACTACGTTTCTGAGAACTAGGTCGCGTTTTTGTTCTATGAGGAGCCAATTATGGTCTAGAGTGGATGCATTCACCGAAAACTGCATGTTTCTCAACTCTGAAGTATTTTGAGGACCGGGGACAATATTTGTCGGATCCAATTCTATGGGATTTCGACTAAAGAAATCAGCATGTGAAAGTCGTTCACCTTTACGGTATTCGACATCAAATTGGAAATTCTGCAAGAAGGCCCACCAGCGGTGTACCCTTGGAGTAAGTTCACGTTTATTTCTAGCAGCTTTGAGTGAGTTACAATCTGTTACGACTTTAAAAGTTCGTCCATACAAGAAATGGCGAAAGTGTTTAATCGCTTTGACGACGGCTAAAGTCTCAAGTTCATACGAATGGTATTTGCTTTCGACCTTGGTCGTCCGCATACTAAAGTAGCCTACAACATGAGGAATTTTGTCATGTCTTTGAATCAAAACTGCACCATAGCCAAGAGAGCTGGCGTCTGTGTGTAGTTCACAAGATAGGTCGGGGTCAAATATGGTCAAAAGAGGGGAGGACGTCAATCTGCAGATTATTTCCTGCCTAGCAATCTCCTGTCTTGTAGTCCATTCCCAAGGCACACCAGCTTGAGTAAGCTCATACAAAGGGGCCATTATTTTCGAAAAGTTTGGGACAAATTTCCTGAAGTACCCAGCCAATCCATTAAACTGACGCAGCTGTTTAACATTTCTAGGGACAGCAGTTTTAGACAGTGCATCTATTTTCCTGGGGCTAGGCTTTACAGTTCCGTTTTCTATAATATTCCCTAAATACTCAACGATAGTTTTGAGGAATGAACATTTTGAAATGTTCAAGGAAAATCCCGCATCAGTCAACCTCTTCAAAATAAGTTCAAGATTTGTTAATCCTTCTTCTATGGTTGAAGACATGACGAGGATATCATCTAAATAAACTAGAGCAATTTTGTCCTTATAGTCTCCTAATGCTTTATTTATAGCCCGCTGATAGACAGAGGGTGCATTGCAGAGGCCAAAAGGCATGCGTAAATATTCAAATTGACCGTCGGGGGTCACAAAGGCAGTCCTCTCGATTGATTCTGGTGCTACTGGTATCTGGTGAAAACCTGCGGCCATGTCTAGGCAAGTGAAATAACGCGCTTGGCCTAGCTTGTCTATCTGGTCAGCAATAAGAGGGAGAGGGAAATGATCTCGTACAGTGTTCATATTTAATTCACGAAAATCTACACATAATCGGTCAGTGCCATCTTTTTTCTTCACTAAAAGAATGGGACTGCTAAAAGGAGATGAACTTTCTCGGATAATACCATTTTGTTTTAAGTCGTTAATTATTTCTTTTACTTTTTCACGCTCAATAGGGGAAAGTCTATACGGCCTACGTTGAACTATTTTATCTGGGTTTTTCAGTCTAATATTCAGCTCACCAGTTGTGACTTCAGAAACATAGTTGCCAGTCGTGAAACTATCTTTATATTTAGTCATAATGTCGCGTAATTTTTCCAACTGATCGGGGACAGTAAGATCGGTTTGTAAGTCAGTTAGAGAAACTGCTAAAGTACATTCATTAATTACAGAGTCCCGTGTAACTGTCATATTTGTGCCAGTTAATGTGACTCTAAGGCCAGGGATTTGCATGAGATTATAACCAATTAAAATGTCAAACTGGGTTTGGTCATCGTCAACAACAAATAGCTCCAATTCAACACAAATTTCATCTATTTTTACCATAGCTATTATACTTTCAGAACACCTAACAGGGCTGCTGCCTATTCCCGTAAATGTGGTACTAACAGGTCTTCTTTTACCACGAATGGAACCGGAAACGCTTTTTCGGATCAATGAACAGTCTGCGCCAGAATCAAACAAGCAGGGAAAGAAAGTGTCACCAATATTAACTGTAATCATGCAACGGCTCAGGTTGCCGCAATAATTTATGGTTCTATATGATGTACTGGATTTTTCATCTCTTTGTTTCTGATAACAATTTTTCTCTATATGACCTTTTTTGTGACAATACCTACATTCAATAGACTTTAAATTCCCGGGCGTAGTTTGGGGGGTAGACTTGGGAGGTGCGTGAGTTTCAGCCGAAACGACTGGGCTCTCTTTACAATCACGGAAATTATGCCCAGGCTTTTTGCAATTAAAACAAAGAGATTTAGGATCTGGGGCATCTGAAGGTCGAGGTCTTTTATTATTCTGAGTAATGACGTTATCATTTTTACGTTTTCGATATGTTTTTAAAACAGAAACTAACTTGGGCAAAGAGTCAGGCGTATTTCTTAACAATTCAGATTTAATAAAATCAGGATAAATACCAGTAATCAAGGCGTCGATTGCTTCTGTATCCGTAGCTTCTGGTCGCACGCGTTTGAAGAGGGTCCATCCAGTGGTCGCGTACTCGGCGTAGCTAGTTGCCTGGTCCGAAGTGTAGTTGCGCCACTTTTGTACGTCGTCAGCATACCGAAACTCCTTGCTGAACGTCTGTATCAGATCTTCTTTTATTTGTTGCCAGGTGGTTGATTGTAGAGACCATGTGTCAGCCCAAACCTTTGCTCGCCCCTTGAGCTGAAGTATTGCTTTCATTCGGGCTTCATGTTGGGGAATATTGAAAGTTTGAATAGTTTCATCAATATTGGCACACCAATCTCTGATATCTTGTGAACGCACGTCCGGATCAAACGGCGGCAAGTAGAAATTGCCATGATCTCGCGGCCCGTGCATAGAAAGTGCAGCAGTCACAGCACTAGATGCAGCTTGCTTAGTGATGGATGTAACTAGATTCAGCACTTGTTCCATGGAAAACGTTGGTGCAGGCGGAGTAGCGGCCGTTGCAGAAGACCTCAGTATTGGCGAGGTGGATCCCACCGCTGCTATCGGCGGCTGGACGTCAGGAACGGGAACATTCGCGGAATTATTCATTATAGAAGTCTAACTAGGATAGTAGCTGCTATTTATCAAATAAAATAAAAGTAACTTATTTGAGATGTTTATTCCCAAACCAACAAACACAGAATGCCCCGCAATACAAATCACTTCGGCTTTTATACAGAAACTTCAACGGTCACAATCATATTCATACCTTTTACATCCGTTTTAAACAAATTCATAAACACAAAACATTATCCAATACAACAACTCTTAAAACAGTAATATCCGGTTACATTTTAAATTGATCAAATTTCTTATATTTAATATTAATAAATGAAACTTCCGGCAAAATTCAGAATACAATTTTAAAATAAGCTTCCGGTGTATCAAATCAATACTTTTAAATCTAATAAAATAGTTGACATCCGTTGAAACATAAATATGATCAATTAGAAACTGATTTCAAAATAAATATAACTTCCGGTGGATTTAAATCAAATACATTTCGAATCAATACTAATCCTATTTAAAATACATATAACATCCGATGCATTTAAATAAATCAATACATATTCTAAAAATATGACGAGAAACTTTAAAATCTATTTCACGCCCATATATACGTACCTAAAAAAATCTCACTAAACTAATACAATAGTATACATTAGTCGTTTGGATATCATTAACAATTACTCAATTATGTAACATCTATAGGCCACGATTATATAATTCGATACGGGCAACAGGCTGGGCCCACTTATGAGCCACGCGAGCTGACGGCCACGGCTCGAATTATAAATGGTAAACAAGCGGTTCGTGAAGGTTTTCACCTGAGGCCATGGAATTAGCGATAGTAGTATTTGGACATTCGAAGGTAACATGTTATAAGGTAGAGTAGAGATGAGTCGCCAACTGTGAAGCCTAGCGAGCCTGGCTCAGGCGAATGCCCCGCGTGGCACGAGGTCTGGCTGTATTAAAATTTCTAAGCCACAATTATATTAAGCTTATATCAGTTAACTGAAGTATCATAGGTCCTGAAAATGACGTTGCAGTACTTAAGATTAAAACCACAAAAACTTTCAAACCAAATTATAAATCACTTTGGGGATAAAAATTTGCCTAAATCATTTTCTGACCCGTAAACTACCACTACCTATGCAAAAAATCATGTCGATACTTGGCTCTATGAAAAATTAAAACAGATCTATTCCACGGGAACCATACATTTTACCAGGATAAAAAGTAGTGCTGCTATTCCAGACTATAATCTATCTCTGTAAAGTTCATCCAGATCCGTTCAGCCGTTCTGGTGTGATTGAGGAACAAACATCCATCCATCCAAACTTTCACATTTATAATATTAGTGGGATATATATAAGTAGGATTATTGTATTTCAATTCAGTGACGTTTATCGAAAAAGAGCCTTACAGCGTGCCGGACGATATTGACCGAAATTATAGATATAAAGATTAAGTTTTAATACTTCGTTGGAATTCTTTAAGTTGATTGATATTATTGCCGGTTCATCGTTTATTTTGTGGCCACAGCAGCCGTTTGTTTCCGCAACGTGACTGCGCGCGGGCAGCGGGGGATTAAGCTCTATACTGAACTGTCGCTATGCTGTTTCCCTACGCAGCAGGGGTGCGTGGAATACTTCACCAGATGAAGGATCAATACTCTATAGTATGTAGCAGACTTGGCTTTGTTTGGAGATATTTTATACAGGGTCAATTAAAAAAGTGTATACGAAGTTTGGAACCTGGGCTTTCTAGCGCATTAAAAAAAAAATAGTCAGAATTTCGAGATGTAGATTTAAAAAAAAAATTGTACCCAACAGAATGGCAGTTATGTTTTTAATAATTTAAGTTACATATCTAAATTCTGAGTTCACATAATAATTACAAATGTGTCCTATCTATACATATAAATAAAATTGGAGTGTCTGTTTGTAATATTAAAATAACCACTTTTTACTAAGTGCATTTGGATTTATACACGTTACCTATACAGAAACAACATTTTTTAAAATTTTTGTCTGTCTGTCTGTCTGTCTGTCTGTCTGTCTGTTTGTTCCGGCTAATCTCTGTAATGGCTGGACCGATTTTGACAGGACTTTCACTGGCAGATAGTTGATGTAACAAGGAGTAACTTAGGCTACTTTTATTTTAGAAAAAAAAATAGGATCTCACGAAAAAAAATGAAAACCAATGTTGCAGCGCAGCGCCTGATTAAGTTTGATAGCAACACCTGCAATGCTTCCCGCGGGCTCAGAATGGGCGGGCGGGCTGTTGTCAACGGTTGTCTTTGTTAAATACCACGCGGACGAAGTCGCGGGCAACAGCTAGTTATATATATTATACGTTTTCTAAATGATGATACCGTGATACTGATCGATACCGCGCTGTGCCGTGTTTTTTTACTGAAAAAGTTGCCACGATCGTATCTTGCCATTAGCAAACATTACAAATGCATAAGTAATTTGACGTCACAGCAAAAAACGATATCAGTACTACACGATGGTCGCAATAGTACGGGCGCGGGCGCGGCAACCAATCAATTAACGCCCCACCTCTGTTACATTATATGTTTACAGTACCGTCTCCCTCATTACTTACTGCCCATAGCTGCTCCTTCCAACATATTTATGCCAAGGTTTCTTATTGACATGCCGCTGGAAATAGCCTGGGTGTGTGTACGCACCAACTAAGACATAAAACTTTTAATACATTTACAATGCTTAGCATTTTTACACAGAAATGTTTATTTTAATGCCATTGTACATCGTAACTTTTTCAATATTACGCGGTAATATGTGTGAGACATCTATCTAAATAAATAGTGGCATTCCGAAAAGGGAATCCAATGAGAAGTATTCAAATTTAGAACGAACTAATTATTTTTGTTTTCGAAAAAGGAACGCAGCCAAATTAATTGATACTGGCAGTAGTGACTGAATTTTGAAACTGGATACCATAAAAACGAATATAAAAATACAGTTTATGATATAGCCGATTGCCAAATTAAAAAAAAGAAGAAGTGTCTATGTATGTGCGCGGAAGGTCTCCCAGGTTAACTTTATTTTTGTTTTTAAAATTAATGTCGCTTATCGATATATCTACGAGCTCTACACACGATTTAACGTATAAGTTTGGGACTCAATAAACTTGGGGCAAAACATGGAACTTTTCGTTCTTTTAGTGTGGGAGAGGTTTTTTAAGGCGCTAGATAAACATAATTTAAAGGAAAAACTTTCTACGTTTTCTTTTGTAATTATAGCTACGGTAGGCCCCTATTTTATTTTACATCATACAATTGGCTTATGAAACAAAATAACATCGCCAGACAAAAACGCCAATACCGTCCCAAAAGGCCTTATTTGTTCTGTTTATAATATTAAAATAACCGCATTTTACTAAATACATTTGGGATGTATACACGGTACATATACCAAAACGAAATTTTTTAAAATTTTTGTCTGTCTGTCTGTTTGTTTCGTCTCTGAAATGGCTGGACCGATTTTTACGGGTCTTTCACTGGCAGATAGCTGATGTAACAAGGAGTAACCTAGGCTACTTTTATTTTAGAAAACATTTTTTTGTTAAATACCACGCGTATGAAGTCGCGGGTAACAGCTAGTTAATAATGCAATAGTCGTCGTCGTCGTGACGACATGAGTCCTATCCACGAGTACTACACTACTGTCATTACATTTTATGCCCTACGGCCGCGGTTGCAAGGAATACATTGCAAAGATTAAGACATACTTTTCATCATTTGAATGCGAATTCAGAGAACCTCAAATACTTTGACTGGACGGAGTGCAAGAACAAAATTTCGTTCTGAACACTTTCATGTTTGTATTTGTCGTGTTAAACTAGTTGGCAACTATTTAGTATGTAAATTGAGCGATGCAAACAATTTAGCTTAATAATTTATTTCGAGAAACCCTAATTCAACAACTTAATAAAACTGATAATTTCAAGTTTTCATTATTGGAAACTTCATGTTGAAATAATACTAAGAACACGAAAAATACAAAAAACAGAAATTATTTCAACCGAGTATTATAATTCTGACACTAACCAAACTTCAACTGGCATTCAAGAGGGTGAATTCAACCCACTTTCCCTTCGCCCTTGGCACTCATTCCCCTCTTTAATTACAAACCAGAATGCAAATAAGTTGCTTATAAAAAAAAACCCTGCAGAATTTTAAGCACACAATTTTTATACTTCTCATCAAAGTGAAAAATCTGCCGTAGGTACTGAAAGTTGAAAGGCATTTGTTATCTAAGTTTCATGATTAAGTAGGAGTTTTTTTCCACCAACGTTTGCCAAATGATGCTGAAAAAAATGTTAAGTTGGGCGGCGTAATTGTCTGAAGAATTAGTACCTCATTCGTACAATTACAAAGTTTCTTTTTATCTTATTCTTTGACACAACTTTTTAATGAATAATTTAATTTGGTGACCTCTCTGCAGTTACAATGAGAATTGATAATGTTTTGATGAATTCTTAATTAAGAATATACTACTATAAATTAGTGTTTGTACAACTAAGAGTTAGTAATCCTTTTTATATAGCGCATTATCTTCAGTATGTATACTAAGTAACTCTTTGACCATTGTGATTTGATAAAATAATAATACTAGCCCTTTTAATGTCCCACTGTTGGATACAGACCTCCAATGCCAGGGAGACTAGGCCATAGTCCACCACGATAGCCCAGTGCCGGTTGGCGAACTTCACACGTCTTTCGAGGGCTTCTCGCAGACATGCTGGTTTCCTCACGATGTTTTCCTTTATCGTTTAGCAAGTGATAATCATAGTTGAAAGTGGGCGCGAGCCGGGCTTTGAACCTGCGAGCCGCGTTACTGACTTAAGCGTCATACCAACTTGACTATCACTGCTTTGAATTTGATATCACCGTCAGATAAATACAACTCTACAATAGTAGATCCTATTATCTGACGGTGACGCTGAGAGCTATTGCTTTCAGAGCAATATAATACGCCATTATCTTAAAATATTTCACCAGTTGCATCGCAGCACAATTGAATGGAATATCAGAATGGCCAGAAGGGGGTATTTTGCACAATGGCCGGTTAGATCCAGGGGCTTAGATCGACAATACGGGACGAAAGACGGGCCCACTCAGACGTTCCAACTGAGCGCCTCGTTCTATGCAAATCTTCTTAGTACTTACCGCGCGATAAGTTTCTAAGTTTTGGGTCCACGTGCGCTTAATGTTTAGTAAACGTGATTATTAAGTGCGAGCGCACTTAATATGTGTTGGGTGAGTGTATTATTTTAGAGCTTTAGATTAATATACAATGTTGACATTCCTTCGGTGCGTACTAAGCGTTTTCCTTCTATTTCCATCGTGCGAACGGCCAAAGAATGGAACGAGCTACCGGCGTCTTTGTGCCCCGTTGACTACAATCTGGGTGTTTTCAAGTCGAGAGTGAACAGGTACCTTCTAGGCAAGTATGCTCCATCGTAGATCTCATCGTCACTTACTATCAGGTGAGATCGAGATCAAATACTTGCCTATAACGTAATAAAAAAAAAAAATACCGAACATCAGATAGTTTTTCGCAAAACGTGGCAAGATTAGTACCTATATATACACTATGATTAGAGATATAATTTATCTGATATTGCTTTAATTTACTTCACATAGATGTCTAAACACTTTGATTTTCTAATATACCTATTAACAAGCGTGGCAGTAACTTAAACAAATAAATTAAGTGAAACATTCAAAACAATTTAATTAAAATTCCATTATAGACTCTCAAAGGATTAAACATAAAAAGTTGCTTACTGTATCTACTCACGCTATATACATTTAAAAATATTGTACAATTTGTTGGTTTGTACAACTGAAATAACAATGTAAAATAGGTTAAAAATTAAATTAATTTCGTTGGTATGTGCATTACTTGAGAACGCATGGACCGATATGGGTGGTTTAAAAAAAATATTAAATTAAATTTGGTCAGGACGTCATCTATCGAGTCAGCTAGTCATTAATATAATGACAAGGTACGATTGCGAACCATAATATAGGGCCCATTTTCTAAATATATTCTATTACAATAATAATGCAATTAGATATATCGTCATATCTCATAGCAGTCAGTAAAAATAGTAGCCCTTAAGGTTTACGTTTGCGGTACGATATTCAACCTTAAATGGGTCTCACATTAAAGTTACCGACTGTATACATTTAACTCATGTTTGCTATCGAAGTAAACCTTATCTTGAACTCCAAACGAGCGAGTGAGAGGAATGTTCTTTTTATTTTCGATCCTGTGAAACGCGACTAAGGAGTACAAGTTTTTTTTTTTTTTTATTACATTATAGGCAAGTATTTGATCTCGATCTCACCTGATGGTAAGTGACGATGAGATCTACGATGGAGCATACTTGCCTAGGTAGGAAGGCAGCAGTAGATCGAGACGCTACGTTCACTAGGCACATGCAGCGCAACTGATCCGACCCGCCATCCATGAATGGCAACACCGAACATCATGCCGAAACACGGCTAGGCCACTTGGCGACATGGCTTTGTTCAGTGGGTGGTGACTAACCACGGCCGAAGCCTACCACCAATAAAATACTTGTAATAATTCTAAAATTGTGAGCCAATCCACGATTCAAAGGTAGTATACAAACAAATAAATTCTTGAACACTTTCAGCCGCGTTGAAGTCAATAAATTCGTCTTATTTAATCAGTCGGCCAGCTTCAGTGGAATACGCGGAAATTTTACAAGTCTCCTAATATAAGTTGGTGAGGAGTTAGAGGGTAAGGAAACTTGGCCGGGGAACATGGCGATATCCGAACTGCGTCTGAGTACATAGTACAAGTTGCGGCATTGGTATTTTGGAATTAGGTGGTCATATTGAAAACGTTGTTTGATGATTTAAATATACAGAGTGATTCAGAAAGCGTATAATATATAAGGTGTTACAAGAATTGTGTAAAATATTTTAACAGATGTATCAGTAAGTTATATGGATCATGTTGATGTATAAAATAATTATTGATTTTTTTAAACAAGGCGAACCAGTAGCGATTGGCCGGGCGCTCAGTACAAGGTTTTAATTTTTTTTTATTTCGTATAATATGATTTATTTCTTTGGAAATTATATCTTTATAACCTACAGTTGGCCCTGTTAAAATATTTTAAACTAATATTGTTACACCTTATATAATTGCTTTGAACAATTTAAAACAATAAATGTTATTCCTAACAAAATAAAAGCGCATTTTTGTATTTTTTTAAATTTATATATTTAAATTTTGTCTTAAAATAATGGTTGCAAATCCTCTTAGGTTTTTTTTTTTTATTACATTATAGGCAAGTATTTGATCTCGATCTCACCTGATGGTAAGTGACGATGAGATCTACGATGGAGCATACTTGCCTAGGTAGGAAGGCGGCAGTAGATCGAGACGCTACATTCACTAGGCACATGCAGCGCAACTGATCTGACCGGCCATCCATGGTAGCACGGGGCAAGAGTCAGTATACACTTTCTGAATCAGCCTGTATATAGGTCAGACACAACGACTCCTAGTAAGATGTTTATCGCCCATCACTAGTGACTTTGAAAAAACGCACTATAAATTGTTTGTCTATTGATTTATTATATTTACGCGAATACTACACATTGAAATAAAACGAATTGTAAGGATTTTATCGCGGCTTATTTTTTGATTTTACGTTATCGACGTTGTTTGTCGTTCAAATTTGTCTTACATACCTGCATAGTATCAACGAGATTATCTAACATTTATTTACCGAAAAATCGAACGAACATTTTAAGAACTAAAAGCCGTATTTACAACGCGCCAAATGTGACTCGTAGCATTAGGGCACGCGCACACGTATCGGGGAACACTCGACGCTGTATCGTTCGGCGGACGGCGCGGCGTGTTTGCTAAGCCCTCGTGCACACTCGCGGGGTGTGCGCGCGACATCTCTCGCCGTGAAATATCTCCAAACACGATCGCGATGCGACATGTTCACACCTTTATGTATTCCGATTTGAGTCGTGTATAATTTAATGCTTTTCTGAATATAAATAAGCAGATTTGGCCGTTTTGAGTCTGAAGGTTTATTTTATTTTAATTTTGGAATGCATTTATTTTGTTTCCATTGGTTTTAAAGCAAAATTTCCTTGGTGTCAAAACAATGCAATGGAAATCTCATAGTAGGTTTCGTGTGTTGATGCCTATTATACATTGATAGTATATATAGCACTAGCTGCGCCCTGCGATGTTACCCGCGCAAAAAATCATGTCAATCCTTTGCTCTATAAAAAATTTAAACAAATATATCCCACGGGAACCATACATTTTACCGGGATAAAAAGTAGCCCATGTGCTATTCCAGACTATAATCTATCTCTGTGCCAAATTTCATCCTGATCCGTTCAGACGTGATTGAGTAACAAACATCCATCCATCCAAACTTACACATTTATAATATTAGTATAGATAATAATAATAATGATTGATTTTAATTCCCTGCAATTATAGAAACAATAATCCATCTACACTACTACACTAACATTACCTAGTATTCTATACCTACCTACACAAACACACAACACAAAGCCCATTTTTCACATCTACAAACATTTCCATTTTCCTACATTAATCATCACTTATTACAAAGCGCTTAAAAAGGGATGGCGTGTACCTATCTGCTGTCACGCCATTGTTAACTGTCACGGTGTCACGTCGCCGTGACGTCATTTGTTTTAGAGTAAATGATTATCATAATCTCATGTTGTTGGTTGATAACTATCTAAAGGGTATGCGAGCGAGCAGTATGGGTACCTATTCGGAATGACTATCGATATTTAGTGTAGGTACAGTCGCGAATTTTCGTTTGGGACCATTTAAGGTTGAATATGGTAGAGCAAACGTATATAATGAGTTACTATTTCAGCATGTAAATAGGTAACGTCGGTATTGACAACGCGATGTGCACTAATTTTACTAAGGTCGATTGCTTTGAGATCTTCGACAATATTGCATTTTGAGTGCCATAAAACAAATCTAGGATGGATCCCCTGATAAAGTTCGCGACCGGCGAAATAAGTATGTGCTTAGTTATTTTTATTACTAATAATTTTCTAAATCAGTCAGTCACATCTAAATGTATACGATCTACAGTGGGAATTACACCTAATAGATTTCTGTTGTAACAGCCAACCTTATCCTCCCGATTTACTATCTACCGAACCATAAAATTAAATCTCCAAAATTTTCAAAGCTATCATAAGACCCAAAAGCAAGCAGCATGCTCGCAAACAAGATATAAATAAATATGTTAAACTTAAAAACGACTCGAAAGTATTAAAAGTACACAAAACAAAATGTTTTATAGCATTCTCATGACTTGTAAACAAGTTTCGGGCGCAGTCGGCTGAAAATAATCCAGTCTAATTACTGAAAGACTGTGCTCATCGCCAAGTTTGCTAATAAAGTGGATGGTTAAGTTCCCTACTGGTTGAGCCTTTGCGTGTAGAGCTTGGTGCACACTGGTTAAAATATTGAGGCATCTTTTTTATATTAAACTAGCTGTCCTGGCGAACCTCGTACCGCCTCAGAATCAAATGTATGATAAAATGAATTCATTGGTACTCTATGAAAAATTAAAACAAATCTATCCCACGGGAACCAACATTTTACCGGGATAAAAAGTAGCCTATAAAAGTAGCCTTGAATAGCACAAGACAATAATCTATCTCTGTGCCAAATTTCATGCAGATCCGTTTAGACGTTTTGGCGTGATTGAGTAACAAACATCCATCCATCCAAACTTTCACATTTATAATATTAGTGGCACGACTTGAAATTTAATCAACGGAGGTTGGCGTAAAGATTGATAAACCAGCCCGAACTTGGATTAGACTTCATTTAAAATAGTCTATAACATTTATGACAGGCAATCAAAAGACAAACCTCGCGGTTAGTTTTAGTAAAAAGCATTCGCTCAAATAATCTGGACAAAATTATTGGAAAATTATAACATAATATTCGGGCTCATCACATAAAGTACATCCCTTACCTGGATTCGAACCCGTGACTCTCAGTACTAAAAGAAGGGTCATTAGCACCTAAAGAGCGTCAAGAATGACATTGATCTGATAAAACTCAATTTATTTCTTTATACTTACTTTAATTGTAAAAGTTGCAAT
The DNA here is from genome assembly GCA_905333125.1 of Pheosia tremula. NCBI lineage: Eukaryota > Metazoa > Arthropoda > Insecta > Lepidoptera > Notodontidae > Pheosia > Pheosia tremula. The sequence goes on along the minus strand of HG995404.1, from coordinate 1,147,192 downwards.
CCCACTAATATTATAAATATGAAAGTTTGGCTGGATGGATGTTTGTTACTCAATCACGCCAGAACGGCTGATCGGATCTGGCTGAAATTTGGCACAGAGATAGATTATAGTCGGGAATAACACGTAGGCTAGTTTTTATCCCGGTAAAAAGGACATACTTTTTAATCACGGGTAACACCGCAGGGCGCAGCTAGTATATCATATAGCTAATTTAGCAATGACGTCACTAGTGTTTAGATAATAAAAGTCTTCAAGGGGCCGCCACGTTTGTCTAGACGGCTTAGTAATTTAGGTTAAGTGCAGTGGTAGCTGGCCTGAATTACGTGCTCCATGAGCTGCCATCGCCTTCCAAACATAGTCTATTGATTATATAAATAATAGCTGTTACCCGCGACTTCGTCCGCGTGGTATTTAACGAAAAGCTGACGAAGTCGCGGGTAACAGCTAGTCTAAAATAAAAGTAGCCTAAGTAACTCCTTGTTACATCAGCGGTCTGCCAGTGAAAGTCCCGTCAAAATCGGTCCAGCCATTTCAGAGATTAGCCGGAACAAACAGACAGACATACAGACAGACAAAAATTGAAAAAAATGTTATTTTGGTATATGTACCGTGTATATATCCAAATGCACTTAGTAAAAAGCGGTTATTTTAATATTACAAACAGACACTCCAATTTTTTTATTTGTAGTATGTATTGATTTGTGGTTTTATAATACAATATCTGTGACGTGTTTCCTAGAGCATAAATATTGTTTGTTTCTCAGTTGATTCAATTTACAGCTGCTATAAAGTGTACAATCAGCCGCAGCAGCAGGTGATTAAGATAAAACACCACTAAGTTTTCTATAAAAATATTTTTTTACACTTCATGTAAGTTACAATTACTGAAGGGATAATTACGTGATCAAACCACTTTCAGACTACAAAACATAACAATTGAATCATATTATAAAAAAACATATCGCCTTTTGTCACGACTTTATCATGCCTCGTTCATAATTCAACGAGGCGAGCCCCTACAGTGTACACACCGCCGTTCAGCAAAGATCGAACCGAAGTAAAACTTTGGAAATTGATCCGAAGTGTACCGAGAGTTCGGTTCGTCTTTATCGAGTACATACCTACTTATTATAATGTACGACCGGAGAACTGAACTGGCGGTGCGTTAGTTCGACGTGTACATACACGAGAATCAAGTATTTCAATATGGCGTGTTTGGAATTGTTTGGACTTGATTGAGAGGTTGTTTCATGGTGAATTTTGTAAAGTTAGTATGGATGTTGTCTGAACTTCAATGTCATACTTACTTGGATACATCACCCTTCTATTAATTTATTAACAACTAGCTGTTACCCGCGACTTCGTTCGCGTGGTATTTAACAAAGACACAACCGTTGGCAACAGCCTGCTCGCGCTTTCTGAGCCCACGGGACGCATTTCAGGTTGTTGCTATCAAACTTAATCACGCGCAACGCTGCAACATTGGTTTAATTTTTTTTCGTGAGATCCCATGTTTTTTCTAAAATAAAAGTAGCCTAAGTTACTCCTTGTTACATCAGCTATCTGTCAGTGAAAGTCCCGTCAAAATCAGTCCAGCCATTTCAGAGATTACCCGGAACAAACAGACAGACAGACAGACAGACAAACAGACCGACAGACAGACAGACGGACAGACAGACAGACAAAAATTGTAAAAAATGTTGTTTTGGTATAGGTACCGTGTATACATCCAAACGCACTTAGTAAAAAGCGGTTATTTTAATATTACAAACAAACACTCCAATTTTATTTATATGTATAGATATGGGTTACCTAACATATTCACGGACAAAACATAATAGAAAGAACACAGTTTCAAAGGAACTTAACACAGTATCGAAATAGCTCTGAGAGCTTTTTGGGAAAAGAAATCCAAAATACTCATGAAAAAAAAATAACATCAACACGTCTATAATCCCCGAAGAGGTAGCCACAGGTTTTCTGCAGTTCATATTTTGCTGATGGTATTTGGTTCCAATTTAATAGAGGGTGTGTCTATTGCCGTTATACCGCCCCCCCCCCCCCTCCTCAATGCAAGGGGATTATGGTGTGCACATTTCTACACAGTTTGCCTACACCGTATAGTTTTTCTTTTTAAATCCTGCTACATGAAAAAAAACAAACCAAAAACAAAATCAATCCACCTCCAAATTGCAAGCATTTATTTTGTCGCCACTTTGACGCACGGGAATAATTTGATAAAAGTTTTTTTAGCGTTCCATGCTGGCAACATTGGGGACAATCTCGTTGCTAGTCACAAGTGTTGCGCAGTGAACAGTTATAATTGAAAAACGTCACGAGCAGCGTGCCGCCCCGCGGTGCGGCTTGGATTAGGGTCCGCTGTCAAAACACCAACCTGGCTGGTACTGGGTTCGGTTGGTTCAAGTCAGAAGCGAAGGGAATTTTCAGTCACCGCTTATAGCTTTGATTACAGGTAATGAGTAAAATGGTGAGACGGTGCCCTATGCCAAGTGCTCGGTAGGTGTAAACAGTGCTTAACACGTATAAACCTTTGCTTATTTCGCCGAGCACTTGGCCGAAAGTGCTGTCTTGCCATTATACGAGTAATCAAGCTAAATGGGTGGAAGAAGCTTAATTGAAGTTCAGTTGATTTATCTTTTAATATACCATGCACTGTGATTTATTAAAACTATAAGATGTGTCCGCGCATTATAATTTAGAGGGATTACGATTATAGGTTGTAGTGTAGGTAACCCTAATAATGTCATGTAATTACGAGCAAAGAAAGAAAGAAAGAAAAAACATTTATTTGGCAACAACACAAGACACGAGATTACATAGAGAAACTTATAACTATTAACAGCTTATTGTATTTAAATAATAGTGTGTCAGATATAGTGGGTCATGTGTGTCTCACGGCTGCGCCAAACAGGTGTCCAGCTCAGCATAAGCCAGGCATCGAAGACGCCTGGCGCTGATTTTCGGCAAAGAGCAAGAAAATATCCATCAATAGCATGACTTCATTTATCCATGGTGTAAGAGTTATGCAATGTTATAGGTTGATTTCATATTTACATAATCCGCTAGCTTGAACATCTTTGATGTAACTTCACAAAAAGCTACCCTCTCTCGCTCGTAACTTACGCCAGCATCCATAAAGGAAATTATTAGGCCGCGTTCGCCCTTTACAACGTTTGTCGAGTGAACCAGCTGATCACAAAATTATTTTTAATCATAAACGTCGCTTGCATAAAGCCCCGATCTTAAGACCTAATGACATTGTCACTATCAAGAAGTATTTCTCTTTGATAAATCGTTTTTTTTTAGTACATTATCTTTGATATTTATCGCGGATGTATATTAAATTAAATTTCTCTCGTGTTTTGTTGATTTAATATATTAAAATCAATTATTGGCCATTTGATAGTTTTAATGATTATGAACTGGTCAATTTGATGATACTCTACCATACATACATACACATATACATAACGGATCATAAAATTTATGCATCATTAAAACTGTTTCAGTTTTGCTACTATTTTAGGTTTATTTAACGACTCGATTGGAACTTTTCATAGTGACCATTTATTTGTGCATTTTGTACCGAGGATCCAGCGTTTGAATTCCGATAAGAGCAAACTTAGAGTGATGATCACAAAAGTTTGTACGTATCCTATCCGTCTTGGATATTTTATATTTATATAAGTAATTATATACTAGGACCTAACAGTTGGTGTGTTTGCATGGCGCCATTATTATTGACTATCTGAGGATAGCTCCTCATAGTTGACGACAATGGACCGAGTTTAAAATCAAAGTATCCTCCGCCAATCAAACACCAGCATCCGCTTCGCGAGTGAGATTTAATTGGACTCCCATTGTTGAACTAAACTCGGTCGATCAACATCACTGATAGTTCGGAGCAAGTTTATCGCGATCAATCTATACATATAAATAAAATTGGAGTGTCTGTTTGTAATATTAAAATGACAGCTTTTTACCAATTGCATTTGGATGTATACACGTTACCTATACCGAAACCACATTTTTTACAATTTTTGTCTGTCTGTCTGTCTGTCTGTCTGTCTGTCTGTCCGTCTGTCTGTCTGTCCGTCTGTCTGTCTGTCTGTCTGTCTGTCTGTTTGTTCCGGGTAATCTCTGAAATGGCTGGACCGATTTTGACGGGAATTTCACTGGCAGATAGCTGATGTAACAAGGAGTAACTTAGGCTACTTTTATTTTAGAAAAAAAAATTGGATCTCTCGAAAAAAAATTAAAACCAATGTTGCAGCGCTGCGCCTGCTTAAAGTTTGATAGCAACAATCTGCAATGCGTCCCGCGGGATCAGAACGTGAGCAGGCTGTTGCCAACGGTTGAGACGTTGTTAAATACCACGCGGACGAAGTCGCGGGCAACAGCTAGTATTTGAATAAAACTGGGCGGCACACCGCTCAATTTCGCTCACAAATAGCTGGTATATTAGAGATGTGTATATTGTCGACGATGCCTTATTATCTTAAATAAAGAAATAAATATCGCCATAGGAACACACCAACTATAGGGTCCTACTTTAAGCTTAACGCTTATGTTATGGGTACCGTACAATGGACTGAGGGTGAACTCAGTATATAATACTTATACAGGGTGACTTTGAATTCATTGGCAATATTTAAAACTATAACTCTATGTATGATTTAGATTGTTTCAGGAGCATTAATACACAAATTGATTGCTTAAAAATAAATGTTCAATTAACCTTGAAATAAAACTTAGATAACATTAATGATTGCTTATGTAAGCAAATAAGTAAAAAAAAAGAAACAGGATTTCTCATTAATTAGTATGTAATTAAAATAAATCCATCTAAGATCAAAAATACTCGGTCGATGTAAACTAACACAGAATTACGCACGAACTAGGTGTGAATGACCTAGTTACACACAACACACTAACATTAATAAACTTACAAACGATTATGAATGTTATCTCCTAATCTTACATTTGAAAATTGATGCGAGTTCGAGTATTATTAATAAGCGAACTAAAATAATGTCAAAGGCTATGCCGCCGCCGCTTCAATTTACGATGGAAAATGTATCTTAACACAAGAGCCATAGTCTTCGGCATCGAATGGTATGAATAAAACGAAGATCAGATGATACATGACACTTGCCGCCGCACCCACCCGTGCCCCGGCCCTAAAATGATTTCAAATTGTAATTGTTTCTTTAGTCCCGGTTCGAATTAGCGAATGCGTGGTACACTAACGCCGTTGCCGTCGGGGGCGCAGTCATAGTGTGAATTGTGGAAAAATGCCGCGCCCAGGTGACGGTGAGGAAGGACGGTACACCAACCAGCAGTATTTGTACATCGTTTTGACTTACGAGCGCACGCACAGTTTACTGCGTACGCAACGGATGTTCCAAATTCGATATCCGACTGCACCAACTCCATCACGGGATTTAATTTTGCGAACAACGAAAAACCTTTTGGACTATCGATCCTTTCACGTGCCGGCGCATGCACAGGTTCGTGGTAGATTGCCTACTTACCCAAGGGCGTTGTATGGACAAATAAAGCGATACTTTCAAAGAAATCCCCAAGCTAGCACCAGACAAGCGGCGCGACAATTTGGTGTTAGCCAATATTATGTTTGGTAGTTGTTAAACGGCTCGGGTATGCATCCTTACCATTACCAAAAAGTGTAAGAATTATCGCTCATGGTGTACGAGCGGGAAAGCAACACCAGAGATGAACTAAAACTTAAAATTTGTGCAGCATTTGATACCGTGAAATCGCAAACCTTTGTGTTGAGAAGAGTCAAAGACAATTTGAGACGCCCCGTGCTGAACTTTGTGTGCAGAGAAGATGTGAACACTTTGAACACCTTTTAAAACACACGTAATTGTGCGTGGCAAACCCTTACAATAGTGATTTTTTAAAATAATGTTTTTTTTTTGTGTTTTTATGTTTTGATTTTTGATTGTAATAACTAATCAGTGAACTGTAAATAGCCAACTGTTGAAATAAGCGGTAATTATGGTAAGTACCTAGGTGTAAGTCGCTACCTAATAACTTAGCTTGCATGGGTAGGTATAACGTATTTTCGATGTTTTTATTACCTACCATGAAATTGAGAGATCATATGTGTCGGCCGGTGACCTTTGAAATTGAGATGATTATGTGGCGGTATACTTTGAAGAGCGGGACGGGCGGCGGTACGCGTTGTTTACACAAGGATTTCAATGCCGTCTCGAAGGTACAATAGTTTTTCACAGTTTACATTATGGGATAAGATACATTATCGTTTGCATCTTTAATTAATTCTTGTTTACCATCGTCGTCCATTCATAAATGGCCAGCCTAGTAGTAAGTGTGTTGCGTACTATCGATCAAGAGTTTTGATCCGTGCAGGTTATTTTTTTAAATAATAATAAATTAATTAATCAATCGATTTGTTTATTAACGTTTCTAAAATAATCTAAATCATTCATCGAGTTGTTGTTTTAAATATTGCCAATGAATTCAAAGTCACCCTGTATATACACTACTACATATTAAGCATCCATGACTCGGGTACAAACATTCGTGCTCATCACACAAAGCTTGTGTCCGTACCAGGATACGAACCCGGGACCCTCGGCGCAGAAAGCAGAGTCACTACCACTGCGCTAATCAAGCCGTCATAAAAAAACCCCGCTTAAAAAAAACCGCTTATTATCGAGTACTCGTAATGAAGTTCACTCGAAAAACTTTCTCTCACTCACTACACTATGATACATAGCTTTTACGTTTTCCTCATATATTGTACACATTTTAAAACGATTTTTTTTTAAATTTAATTCAATCACTTATTAGTTAAATAATCATTACAACAACTTTTACACGGCGTATCATTTACGTAGCGTTCACGCAAATTTTACGAACACTAAAACTGATTTTATTGTAAATAAAATACCTCTTAAAACGTAATAAAAGGCACGGTCTAATGAAGGAGCTACCGCGGGCCCAGTAAGCGAAAGCCATTAACATTTAATAATTGTTTTTCATTTTGTTTTACTTGAGAACAAAATGATTTCATTAACGACCTCCGCGATCTGTTTGCCGAACACTTTATATTATTTCTTCGGTGCACGCTCCGCTCGGTCCGTTTACATAGTGACATTTAATTTATTACTATACTAGCTGTTACCCGCGACTTCGTCCGCGTGGTATTTAACAAAAAGCGGACGAAGGCGCGGGTAACAGCTAGTCTAAAATAAAAGTAGGCTAAGTTACTCCTTGATACATCAGCTATCTGCCAGTGAAAGACCCGTCAAAATCGGTCCAGCCATTTCAGAGATTATTCGGAACAAACATACAGACAGACAGACACTGGCTGATGTAACAAGGAGTAACTTAGGCTACTTTTATTTTAGAAAAAAAAATAGGATCTCACGAAAAAAAATTAAAACCAATGTTGCAGCGCTGCGCCTGATTAAGTTTGATAGCAACAATCTGCAATGCGTCCCGCGGGATCAGAACGTGCGAGCAGGCTGTTGCCAACGGTTGAGTCTTTGTTAAATACCACTCGGACGAAGTCGCGGGCAACAGCTAGTGTAAATATAAAATGTTATTCATGTATGTGTTACTCATTAATTACCTACTAAGTTCATGTAGAAAAGTTTTTAAACCCCTCACCCCCCACTCCCACCCTACCCAATGCACCCAAGTTTTCACACTCCTCCTTAATAAGGGGGATCTGGGCCATTTGAGTCTAGTCAAGTGAGTATTGAATATGACACGGCATTCGAAAAACGTGCAAGTTGCATCTCAATTCACCTATTTTCAGGGTCCAGCATGTAATAGTCATTATTCTAAAACAGATTGTGAGCCAAGGTTTGAAGCTGGACACCTTGTTTCCATAGCGAGTGGTTAACCATCTTGGCTATCACAGCTATAAAACGCTATAATTATAATACCAGCCCTTTTTAATGTCCCACTGCTGGGCACGGGCCTCCCCTCAATGCGAGGGGAATTAGGCCATAGTCCACCACGCTGGCCCAGTGTGGGTGGGTGGACTTCACACATCTTTCGAGGGTTTCTCTCAGACATGCGGGTTTCCTCAAGATGTTTTTCCTTTACCGTTTAGCAATTGAAGCAAGCGTTCTACCAACTTGGCTATCACTGCTTGCTGAAACGCTATAGGTGACACCTTTTTAATGTTGGGTAAAAAACGCCATTAAATTGCTGCGTCCATTCTGGAGCCACGGCGCCGTTGCGTTACATTGGGAGTTAAAAAGCTTTTACACCTCATCGCGCTTGTAAAATCCCATGCACTCTATTCGCTAAAAAAGTCACCATAAAATGTCGCATAATCAAGTTACACCCCGGAAGCGTAATGTTGAATTGTGAAATCACTCGCCGTCAAAGGCACGGCATGGACACACAAATCCAATTTGGCTGTTTCGACTTTCATAGGACTAAACGCTTGTACCAATTAAACGACGCGGAAAATGCGTCTCGTGCCCTTTTCAACCCTTTTTTGATCAGCAATATTGGGTGGTGTGTGGTCAGGGTACAACTATTCGGGTCTGACGGACGAGATGAAAGTGGAATTATGGGAGCAGGGATGCTTAATTATGTGTCCACATCTATAACATATAAGTCTGTATCTTACTCATGCCTGTGAATTGAATGTTTTTGGACAAAGACAATCGCTTCAGAAATTATTTTTCATACTGAGGCCGAATCCATTTTTGGAATTTTTGCTTGTCTGATAACTTGGCATGGTTAAAGCTTATAGACGTGTCGTGATTTTTATTCCATTTTTTTCTGTGATCACATTTATATGATCCTAAAACTATATCAATTTTATAAGTAGCCTAATATGAACTACGTTTGTAACGAATATGTCGTCATCTGTCACTCAATCGGTCTAATTATTACTAATAAAAGGTAGATGTGACATTGAAGTACATAGAATATATTTGAGTAACTTTTCTGTGACTATATCCGTGTTGTTATGTATGTAGGTACTTATGACTGCAAGTCTTTCTCCACATTTAAAACACAGCCCTATTCTCAGAGCCCATCTAAAGTCCATTACTAAATCAGATCAGTAATTGCCAATGATGTTTGCCCTTGGGAGTGTAATCGTCAATTTAAACTTAACAGAGGTTAAATGCTGGGTAGTGGCGCCCTCTGGGGACGCTAAATGACATGCCCGTATCATCTAATGGACTCCTCGAGTGGAGATTGGATGTTATGTTTAAAATGTACGAAATCACGATGAATTAAGCTCGCGTTGGTAGTATTTTTTATTATATTGTACGTTTAATCCTCGTAAAATATTATGGATACTTTCAAAGCAATAACGTTATTATTATTATTATTTATTGTGTGAAAGCTTACGAGGCACTTACTAATTGGCAGTTTACAATATTTTTTAACAATCTCAGCAGGCTTATCTTTTTTTATCGTACCTATTTTCTTATCGCCAAAACTATCAGGTATGTGATTTTTTTTTTGCGCCAGTGTGTTGCCTTTCGAGGCTCACACACGCTACACTCTGATCTTCACCACATGATCTTCACTACATCTTCACTGAAGCTAGATACGATAACCAACTCAATATTTGATTATTCTCGCAAGCTATGTCGGAGTTTTTATAAAACAACTATTATTTATAGATACACTCATGTGGCATCAATTAGAAATTGTAGCGACAACGAACAATAAATAGAGCAAATGTAAATGAAACACGAGAGCCGTTGGCCCGTCAATTTATTGTTTCGTTAGTGTTACTCGTTACACAAATAACAGTGGAAATAAAAAGGTGTCGGCCTGTCTGTCGAGCAACTTGCTAACAATGTGACGGCAAATAACAAAGCGTTGACGAGGGGTCAGGGGGCAGCGGGGCGCGGGTCACCGCCGCCCCAGTAATGTACCTGTTATTGTTGTAGCTTGTTTCATTAGTAACAATTACCGGACTGGATGGAGAACGTAATCGAAATCTGTGTACACAAATTGATACCAGTAATGTAAGTAAGCAATAATGAATATCACCAGAGGTACACACCAACTGTACGGTCCCACACTAAGCGACGTTAATAAGAATTACGTGTTTATACTGGGATCACCCCTGTCCATTGTACGGTACACATAAAGCAGGCTCACAATAGGACGTCAAACACCTCAGTCCTCCCGTGACCATGGTTGCTGTAAAGCATCCGAAACGTCGGAAACATAAAATAAACGAGATAAAATATGTAAAAGAAGTTTTATTTCAAGGCTTTGCTTAGTTCAGGACCGTACGAATGGTGTGTTCGTCTGGCGATATTACAATATCAAATCCTAGTAGTGCCAAACTTTACGTAATGTTTGTCCCGGGTCATGGAAGTTTAATATCTATATGCAAGTAATTATGGGATCTCCCCCAGTCCATTGAACGGTACATTCCCATAATACAGGCTTTGCTTAGTTTGAGACCGTATACTTGCTGTTATCGTTTGGCGATTTAAACATGTATGACGTAGATGTAGACGGCCTGATTAGCGCAGTGGTAGTAACTCTGCTTTCTACGCCAAGGGTCCCGGGTTCGAATCCTGGTAGGGACACAAGCTTTGTGTGATGAGCACGAATGTTTGTACCCGAGTCATGGATGTTTAATATGTATATAAGTATTATATACTGAGTTCGCCCTCAGTCCATTGTGCGATACCCACAACACAAGCGATAAGCTTAAAGTGAGACCGTATAGTTGGTGTGTTCGTACGGCGATATTTATTGATTTGTGACGTTATTATAGTGATTAAACGCATCAGATATCTATAAAACTCATACATTGGTATCGCATCGCGCTCGCGTCGCCGCGTCGGCCGGATTAAGAGCAGTTGTCGACGAGCTTAACGCATATCTCCGAAAGAAACGGCGCGTGATGTTTGTGCGCGCCATGTAGGCCGAGCTTAGTTGAAAGTTGGCTAAATCCGCGGTACGTGACGTAATTAAGTCGAAGCCCTACAGCCGTTGGGAGGCTTAACCGTGTCTCGGGTATGCTTAATCGGAGGAGCAGAAAAGTTTAAGATGGCAGCTTGGCATAGATACTTCTAAATAATGCAGGGTATCAGAATCCTTCTGCTGTTCAGTTATTAGCTCAGAACGGGACCTGCTCGGACATAAAAGACAAAATAAAAATGGCTACGGCATTATTATCGCACGTCATGCAACCGCGTATACAAAAAAATATGTTAATTATATTGAATCAAAAACAAAATTGTATCGCGTTTATTTTGTTTTTACGTTTTTTTTTTTTTTTTTTTTTATTACTTTATAGGCAAGTATTTGATCTCTATTTCACCTGATGGTAAGTGACGATGAGATCTACGATGGAGCATACTTGCCTAGGTAGGAAGGCGGCAGTAGATCGAGACGCTACATTCACTAGGCACATGCAGCGCAGCTGATCTGACCCGCCATCCATGAATGGCAACACCGAACATCATGCCGGAACACGGCTAGGCCGCGTGGCGACATGGCTTTGTTCAGACGTTTCCGACGTAAACGATCGCACAAATATGTAATCAGACGAAAGGTTTGCCAAACTATTACGAGTGTATATTACATGTAAAGGGGTGGGGGGGGGGGGGGGGCAGGTGCACCGTTGAGCTCGGTTCCAGTAAGTTGAAGATGCACTCGTGTTATGAAAAATATTATGTTTTTCTTGATATTATGCAAAGTATGGAGTTACCCATCCAAAGAGTAAAATAATCTTGAGACTAACCTTCCAGTTGTTAATATAAATTTGAATAGGTCATATAACTTTTTTCATTCAGAACAAAATACGAAATAGGTTTTACACCATGTAAAGTTATGGAACATTTGCTACATAATCTATTTATAAATCCACGTTTAGTTACTATAATGTTGTTTACCTTCTCTATGGTTCAAAACAATTTGAGTTGGTAGCATAACAATCACGTAATCATAGGAAAGCTTTGCGCCGACTACCTGCATTACATGCAAAGGAATATATTCCTTACAATCCACTTTCTGCTAGTTGTAAGTGGAAAATTATGAAAGCTATATTTTGTAGTTGTTTGTTTTTATTTAGTGTTAAAGAAACATTGCGATAATTTTAATAATAATTTACAAATTTAAAAAAATTGCCAGTCGTCATGCTGAAAGGCATAGGTACTTTGCTCCAAGACCTTTTAACATTGACTAAATCATAGACAGTAACTTTGTTTTTTTATGTTAGGAGCCAACTCACAAATGAGTTGACATCAGTTCAAAGTTGAAAAGTAGCTAAGCTTTTCATCTTTATTGACTTGAAATATTTTTAAGGGCTGTAACTATGTTATGTTTTAAAAATCAAATCATACTACTATACTACTTATTCTCGAGTGAATTTTAAAGAAATACTTTCCTGCAAACTTGTTTTAGAAAACCCGTCAAAGATTCGTGCACTCAAACCTATTATTGTGCACAGAAACACAAAACGAACAGAAAACATTTAGAAAGTAATCCCTAAGTGTACCGTTTTATGAAGAGCCTCGCAAAATTGATTAGGCGGCGTTCGTTGGTCCCACTCGCAGCAGCTTGAATAAAATATATGGGCGGTATAGCGCGAGCCTTTTTATCTATTAAACGCATTCGCTGTTACAAATCTTCGGTCTTGTTGGGAGCAGGCGTGCATAAGTGCGGTGTTTGGTGTGAAAAGTAGTAGGTAGCGGTGAGCGGTTAATATCAACTATAGTGTGTACTATGTGTATGTCTACTGTGTGTTTTGTGTGTGTGAGTCTGTGTGTGTGTATGTGTGTTTAGTACAGTAGTAGTAGTGGAGCTTACAATAAGAAGAGTACCGCCAATTTTGTTGTCTAAAAATTACAACCAAACGATTACTGAAAATGCCCACTATGAGAATGACGTCAATACAAGTAGACGCACTACCAAAGTGGGATGAGTGCTCCCTCTGCGTCAGGCATCTCTGTCACTCCTGATGATTGTTCTACGCTGTGCCCATAGACGTCACAAAACAAAGACCCAGAAGCACAAAGCACAGTGCATAATTTCAACGTGAATTATTGTTATCCCTTTCTTATTGCAGACAACTCGGTACGCGCTTCGTTTAAGTACGCCACTTTCCGCTGCCGGCTCTAGTTTGTATGCATACAAAGAGTTATGCTAACAGAAGATGTTATGGGCGTACGTTAAACTCAATGCTATGATAAAATCTTGGTATTATGAGACTCAAAGTGTATATGAATGTCTACTTCGGTAATACAGGAAAATGTTTGCGATAATAGAAACACACATTAATTCCTCCAAAACACATTATTAGTAAATATTATAGCCACATCCAGTCCTACCTCTACGTCTCTACCATTTTGTAAAAAGACTCTTTCTTTTGACAAAAACCGCGGCACTGAGAGCCTTGATACAAATTGCGTCGAAGGTGGTGCCCAAGGTGGGGTTTCTGATGCAAATGCGGATACGTGGTTCATTATGTACTGATTTCAGGACGTTTAGAGTTGGTGGAGCGAGCGTTCTTTGTTCGGTACTTAAGTGATTATAAAAGCATTATAATTTCCTTTTTTTAAAAGCAATATGTGTGTTAGGGATGTCCTTTTGACATAATATTAATACTAACATGTACGTGAACTCTATATTAATGTAAAGTTGTTTAGAATAAACAAAATCAGAGTGTTTTGATATTAAAAGTTAATAACTACTAAGCTGTGAACGAAAGCAAGACAGCAGTAATCTAAAAACACAAACCCATTCTTTCATCTTTTATCTCATTATATAAAAGTTGTAATAAAAAACTCTAATCTGTCTTACGTAAACGCAAATCAAAAGTGGCAAACGTAAGCGCACGCCGAGAAATGAATTAAAGTCAGTATAGTCGGCGGTTTGCATTTTAATTAATTAAGAGCCTTGGGCTTCGGCGGGGGGAGGGGGGGTGTCGCGAGGGGCGTGAGAGGGCTTCGGGGGAGTGGGAAGCGCAACAGTCAGTGTTTACGCACGGGGACACCTCGTGACTCGGCCGACATTCGTTTTCCGTCGCCAAGCTTAGCGGAGCCTTACTCCATTAGGAAAATTAATGTTTTTAGTTGGCGGTCCAGGTGCTCGCTATAAGAAGGAGGAGTTGTATTAAGAATTGTGTGAGGTGATACAAATATGGGAATTATGTGTGCTCAGACTTTTTGTATGCGGCTTTTTAAAAGCCGAAACCAATTAATACGAAAGAATATAGTTGTTTTTTTTTAAACAGATTGCTAATCGTCATAATTATGGTTTATTATAATTCAAAATATATATATTAAGTATATTTTTCTTGTTGTTTAGCCATGTTCAAGAATTTTGGTGTAGGCCTACGCTTTTGCATGTCATGAGCGACCCGTAAACAGTTCTGTCTAACTGTTGTCTTGTCGTCATCTTTTCAATGCATTTGGGGTCTCCTATGCAGGTGTTTTTTCCCAAGGTTTCCACTCTATAAATAACTTGAGCCGTGCATTTGCTCTAACGTGCTTATAACGTACGGTTAGGTACAGATCTAATTATAATTTGTATCACTTTCAAACGTAAGTCTCTTCTTATCTACGTGAGCAACATTTTTGTTTGTATCATTCAAAGGTATCATGAATCGAAAACACTCATCTATTTATCTATCACATTTTTAACATACGCTTACAAGCAATCACGTCACAATTTATCCGCATTGCCGCGTACATGCCGCGTACGCGCCGCTCAGTTCGCGCTCGGCTCGCGCGCGGCTCCCGCCCGACACCCGCCGCCGAGACTTCATTTCCTCTCAGTGATGGATGGCTGTGTATCTTCAATGAGATTTATAATAGTGTGTCACATTCCCAGCGTGACGTGCGAGTCCAAACACGTAGGTGTTGAATTGTAAGTTGGCAGATGTTTTAAAACTATTCACATAATGGGTTTTATAATGTTTAATATATGGACTAAATCGTAATCGATTTTAGTTGCATCACGTCGGGTTCACCAATTTAGCGGAAAAGGGAAGATCTTCCAGCCAGACGGGTGGTGGTGGTATGCCTGGCAGGGCGGGCACTATGGCCCCACGGTTATTGTTGGGATTTTGTATATATGTTTCAAGCTCCGAAAACTCTCATAGCGCGTTTCAGGCTTGTATGGAGAATTGACAATTCTCATCTGTAATGATTCTTACATTGGCAGATAAATGATTAATAAATGTTAAGTGTAATTTTACTACAAAATCTTTGTTAGCCCAAATCCATTTGAAGAAAACATCAATTTCATCATTCACAAAGAAATATGTATTACTTCGAACAGTCGTATAAATAAAACCAATTACAAACTTCGGCCATATCTGACAAGTTTGTTACCTACATAGTAACAATTATGTAAGTTAAGTCGAAAAAAAAAACTAAATTATTCTATAAGCCGAGGTCGATTCTGACCGGCATCATGTAATTGAAACGTTGGACGAGGTTAGTATATGACCAAAACGTCTTCGGTGAGTCGAAAATATATCTCCAAAGGTCTCTAAGGCTTGGTCTGTATGAACGTAGTAGTAAGTAGTGTTTACTAGACTAGACTAGTTGAGGTTGCAGTACTTTTTTTTGTTGTGTACTAGGTATGCATATTAGAAATGATTTTATGAAACTGAATTCAAAGTGGTGCATGGTAAACTATGTGTTATATCTTGATAATAGTCAGAGTAATGCCAGACAGAAGTAAAGAAGAAGGTGGTAGAGGAAAGTCTTTTGAACATTATGTAAATATTCGTAGGTAAATCAATTTTAAAATATGAATAATAATAATATCGCCAGATGACAACATGAACTATACGATCTCACACTAAGCAACGCTTGAATTATGAGTAGCTTACATTGAACTGAGGGCAAAGTCAGTATATAATACTAATATTTATATTAAACATCCATGACTCGGCTACAAACATTCGTGCTTATCACACAATTTGAACCTGGGACCCTCGGCACAGAAAGCAGGATCACTATCAACAGTGCTAATAAGGTCAACGACTTTCAGATAACATGTAAGTAGAAGACCAGTATAACAATAGCCATTGAGGTTTATCAGTACAAACCAACAATAATTTCTGTTCTCTCTAGTTACTATCCAATGCACAGTAGCTATACCAACGTGTAAGACGCCTAACTCAGTACAGCACGCTATCATTACTTATGCATTAGCCCTGGATAGCGGTAAGCGGCCCCACAGGCCCCGGCCGGGCTCGCATGATTTTATTCGACCACTCGTCTCCTACGGCTACTTTTTTCACGAAAACAACTTTTGACAATCAATCTGTTACGTGATCGATGTGATTATTTAGGTACGGGTTAGCGAGGGTCAATGTGTTGCATAATTTATCTGTGAAGTATTTGATTGTTAATGTTATACGAAAAACTGACTGGATAAAAAATGATGATCGATTTTTATCTCGTGTTTTATTTATTAATTTATTCTAGAAAGTTTTGCGCCTAAATTTATAGACGTTTTATAACTTTGTCAAACGTCATATAGTACTGCGCAAAGCAAAAATCTTGTGCGCAGTATTATATGACGTTTGATAAAGTTATGAAACGCCTATAAATTCGGGGGTAAGTATTTAATCAATATCTATTGTTCATCCGGCAGTTTTTTATATGCGATAATATTTCGAGATACAATATCACAGATAACATTATAGGCAACAAAGTGTTTGCAAGCTTTTTATTTATAAATGAAATCTAAAGTCTGAAAAACTCAAGCTGACTTTAGATTCACTTATTCCTGCGGCTCCGCCCAGGAAACCATTAGCTATTTCAAACTAAGTCCATTCTTGAATTGCTATATAGCAACAGAACACAAACATCAAAGTAAAAATTCTGTGAAAAATCAAAAACAAACTTTCACGACATCTTGTTGTGTATGAAAAGATGATTTCCTGAATGTCAAAGAAATCTGTGAGCTAGTTTCCGTCGAGGACTGAGTATCGGCTGCAACTGAAATGAAACGATACTACACGGTATATTTTTAAGGTAAACCTTATGACGTCACATGTTGCTGTAGGAGATGTACCGTTTTCAAATTGGAATAAAGTATTTTGTAATTTAAGATAGGATTTGTGATTTTTTTGACCTAAAATAATTAAGTTTTCCCTATGTGGTCATATCTGGTTGTATAAGTTCTGTGACCGCGATGCTACGTAATTACAAAATATACTACGGCGTAGTCACTGCTACAAGGTACGGCTACGACGTAGTCAAAGCTACAGCGTAGTCAAGTGTCAAGGCAAGCATAGTCAACTCTTGCGTTATTGGCCTCGCCTATATTTATAGTCGTGCGTGCCCATCTAGATCCAGTTCAAAAACTTGACTCAAAACAGACAACATTCAATCTTATAAATATCTCTCAAGAAAATGCCACGATAAAATATACATTTATATTTATAATCCTGAGTGGCGGACATCTGAATGTTTTCTTTCTGCGGAACAAATTGGAAAGCGGCTGTTCAGTAAAAGGGAAGGGAGGGGGAGACGGGCCAGTGAATTACTGGGTCCGCCCGATCATTGCGGTTGACTCGAACCTGCTTGTGTTGCTTCAAATGTTTACTTGGAAGCCTGTAACATGATTTTTTTTTTAAATTAGTTGTTTCTATTGCATAAAATAGAATGAGGTTTAGTAGTATCAAGGCAAATTGTAAATTTCGTTGTTAATCAAATAATTTATAAACACTGAAACGTCTGTCTTTATAACGATGGAATAGGTTTACTTCGAACATAACTAAATAAAATCGCACCAATACGGACTCTATAACAAAAAAAACCCAGAGTGACAATACCATAGACGTATAAATAATTCCAAAATATAACACCCTCTTGCAATGTGTTGTGATTAAATTTTTTTTTATATAATGCCTCTAAAAACAAATAAATAATAATATATATTCACACAGCATACTACACTGGACCCAAAACGCTTAATATTCGAAAACCATAAAACCAGCTGCATCAATAAAGGCATATTTCAAACGTTTCAGGAAATGAAATGTATAAAGTACTTCCTCTGAAACCGGTGGCTTTTACAGGAATAAAGGAGTGAAAAAAAACTACCGGGTTCCGGGCGCAATATGATTGTGTTACTGTGAAGTGCTCTACGTACATTGAGACAGCGTTTTGTAGAGACGGAGAGAAATTGTTTCAGTGTTGTATCATCAACCAAGTAGAGAAGGATATCATTTTTGTAAATGGAGCTATGAAAAAAATAAAAATGAAGCACCGTTAGCCAAAAATTAATTTTGACTTTAAAGGAACATAAATGACGATACTTTAAAAAAGTCATAAAAAAATATCAATAATCATATAACAGTTATCGTCAGACTAGGCGTGAGGCTGTGTCATGAGAAAGCCAGATAATTATTATTAACAATTAGGTTTACAAGTGGGAAACGTGTGCATGTAGTGTGTGTATGCGTGTGTGTGAGTATGTGTGGGTGCTTGTGTGTGTATGCTTGTGTGTGTGTGTGTGTGTGTGAGAGAGAGAGAGTGTAATAAGTGCATCCGTAACTACGTCAAATACTACCAAAGAGGTCTTAACATATTTTCCGTGTCGTTATAAGTAATATCATATCATACTTATCAATAGGATCTCAGCCTATAGACTTAGTGTTAAAGTGTGAATACCGCAGCAACACTTAAACGAGAGTTATGCACTCATTTTTTCTGTTACAGCCCCCACAACATGCATTTTCCAGCATGATATTGATTCTCTAAGTTGACTCTTATGCCATCCACAGAACGACTGCATTTGTGCTATTGAAACTGGCATAATACGGTGAAACGTCAATTTTATGGAAGTACTGTACAACTCTGATTACTCCTCCGAGGTATTCAGTCGTTGTATGTACAATGAAAACTAGAATCTTGAACCCTCGCCGCCATAGCTGACCGAGGCACTTGGCCTCACAGTACGCCATTAGCTCGGCGACTCCGCCATTTGGGGCGGCCCTCTGGCGGAATTGTATCACTGTCCACCCGCCATATTACACCAATTACACCCAGCTACTGTGAGATGCGGGATGGTTGAAGTTTTTGACTCTGAGTAAGGAATCTTTACTAATATTATAAATGTGAAAGTTTGGATGGATGGATGTTTGTTACTCAATCACGCCAGAACGGCTGAATGGATCTAGATGAAATTTGGCTCAGAGATTATAGTCTGGAATAGCATATAGGCTACTTTTTATCCCGGTAAAATGTATGATTCCCGTGGGATAGATTAATATGTACTTTTAAATCGCGGGTAACACCGCGGGGCGCAGCTAGTTAAATAATAATAAATATCACTAGACAATGGACTGAACAATGGACTGGGTGCCTGGTAACTACCAGAACAGGGAAAATTACAGTAAAAACCAATTCCGAAATTGGTATCAGACCTAAAAGCGCCCTGTGCGATAAGCCGAGTAGGCTTTGCTGAAAGGCTAGACTAATAAAATAATTTATAATTATAGGATCACAAAATGTACGGGGCGATGAGCATAACACGTGAGGTCTTAGAAAACATGAATAAAATTCAATCATTATGTCATTCTTCTAAAAATGGGCCAACATTTTACTTTTTACAGAACCCCGATCCATCATGGTACATGTAAGACGAAATTAGCCCGATTTCAAATTTAATTAGTATTTGTTTTTTGTAATCAAACTTTTTTCCGTACAAAAAAACAAGCAAGCTAGAAAATCAAGAAGCGCTTGGAAACTTGTATCATTGTTTGTCGGCGGAACTTTGGAAAACATTTTGCAGCTAACTTAATTAGGAGTTGGAAACTTGTTTTAATTTTTTTTACTCGATAGTACTTCAAAGTTTGTATTGCGGGGTGGCTTTTTTTCTGACGGTTGATTATACTTACTTTTAAATAATTGATAGTCGTTTGAAAACCTGTTTTTTTATATCTTCTTGCCTATGTTGTTTATTGATGTCTTGTATATTTACGCAAACATAAACAATAAACACATTGATTTTATCGCGTTTATTTTATGTTGAGTTCTCCCTGACATAATATAAACGCGATAAAATCCGAAAAATTAGTTTGATATTGTTATTTTGCTTGAAAGTAGAACAAATATAGATCTATCAGGGATATACGTCTATAATGCGCATTTCAGTATCCTGGTACATGTGACTGGCAAGGGACTGATGTGTGGAAGACTCTGACAGAGGTATATGCTCAGCAGAATATATTTCCCAGCTGATAAGTGGATGGATTTAGCTAACTAGTTATAAATCCTCTTTCGGCCTTATACAGTTATACATTTAGTATTTTTTTTTGTAACATTCATACTTTCACGCCTTTGTGTGACATGGACTGGTCGAATTTCACAGCGCACGGATCATGTCACTTTGATTTAATATTTTCCGCGCGAAATGTGACGCGAGGCGGGATATGCATTGATACCTACCAAACACTCATATAGTTGGTCTGCCATCAACAAGTTGATGGCAATCTGTATTTTTACGATATTTCTCTATTTTAGACGTCTCAATTTCTATAATTGTCCTTAAAAGCAATTCAGTAGGTAAAAGGGCAGAACTTTTTTTTTTGACTAATTATTTTTTTAAGCCAGTGGCTCATCTCCATTGCAAGTTCTACCATGCATCTACCATTAAAATATTTATAAAGACCTTTAACAAAACCCTGGTGCCCTTAAAATTACAATTCTTCAGCTTTTATTCACTTAATTTCTCCGCGACTTATTCCAGCAAATTAACTTAACGATAACCTCCATTTTTAATACAAAGAAAAAATCCTTATGTCTTCATAAATTTGATTTAAGAGTAGAAATATTACGTTGGGCCGGAGTAATTCGTTATCTCTTGCGCCGGACAGACGGACGGGAATGGGCCGGATCCAGAGAACATCACTAGTTATCTGTGTTAGTTTATTACTTCTTTTACAAGTCAGGACTAATGGTCTAGTGGAGTATAATAATAATTACAACGCCAGATAAACGCGCTGACTATACAGTCCCACATTAAGCAAGTAACGCTTGTGTTTTGGGTACAATGGACTGGGAAAGATCCCAGTTAATAATACTTAAATAGATTTTGAACTGAACATTTTGTGTCTATCAGGATTTGAAGATGGGACCCTCAGCGCAGAAGGCAGGGCCACTACCAACTAAGCTAATCATATGGCCATGAAGCGTAGTACATGTTAGAAATTACGCCAGTGAGGAGCAATTTCTAATTTGTAAGTTCATACTGTATTTCGTGTGGTGTTGGGTTTAGAATAGGAAAGCAGATAATCTTGTTGTTTCTTAGTATTATCTAATCTTCTGAACAAACCTTTGGGGATTAATAGTTGGAATTCTATGTACTTATGTACTAGGCTTTATCTTATACTATATTTCTCTACATTAATTTGAAATCTAATGTTCTAGATTATTTCACAAAATCCATTGCGGTCCACACATACCAGCTAATCTATTCCACCATTAAAATCTTCTGAGATAAACTTCTATTAATACGTACACACAAACACGCCCAAACGCCGTATAAACTAAAATAAAAGCCGTTTTGGGACGTGAGAAACGGTCGAAATAGTGTTTCACAGAATTTACGGCTGGTACCATCTTACTTTGTCCGGTTTAATTAGAGATTCCCTGCTACATTAATATCAATTATGGTAATCCACCCAGAGTCGATTCAACAGCCGACCTTATTCGGGCATTCGGCATTCAGTGTGGTGCAAGATTTCAATATAGCGATTGTAATGTTTTGGGGTCTGACGTTGTCGCGAAGGGTCTAGTTATTAGAGTCGGCGACTGAGATGGAATATATTTTTGGATGTTTAGTCTATGTTCTGAGGGTTAGAATATGAATACTAGTTATATAATACCATTATAATTACGCTGGTGTATGGAACTGTATGGAACGGGTAGGCAAATTACTGTTTCGCGCTTATCTTATCCCGTAATATAATAGAAAATGGATGGGAATCTATACTAACTATATTGATTCGCAATGAACGCAAACTGCAAATATCAACAAAATATGAGAGTACCCGAGTTTGAACTATGAGACTAGGACGTCTAACACCTCAAGTCTTCTCGCGACCAACGTAAAAAAATCCGTTTTATTTCAATCTACTAACTAATAAATAATGATTTTAGATTTAGGTGATATTTTGTAACATCGTTTAATGGAGAAAAATCGTTTCAATTACTCATAAAATTATTTTTATATCGTCCTTACCAATATAGTTATATCTACATACAAATATATTCTCTTACATTATGTTCGTCTACCTCACGAAATATTCATTTCTAAACATGAAGCCTACCATTTAAGTATACATTCCGAGCAGAATGTGTAAAGATAACCTACGAAACTAATTGCGAGCCTCAAAGAAGGTGGAAGCCAGAAAACGGACCCGGTTAATACAGGCAGGAGTTGCTCCAGTTATGGGAAGCCTGAAAACTTGCAGACAAAACAAAAAGTTGTTCCGTTCTCGTGACGTAGAACAATATAACGAGTTTCCCGTTCACGTTGTTCGCAAACAAAAATAGGTACAACCAAATATAATAAACATTCGTCAGTATGTTGTTGTGAATACAGAGTGATTCAGAAAGGGTATACTAAACCTTGAACATGAGATTCCTTAGCGGATCATTATGTGAAGTCGGAATTTGGGGCGATATATAATTTTGTTATATGTATACATACATGGAAGATATATGAAAAAAAAAACTGACCATAACTTACTAATCAATACTGAACATACATTTCCTGGTACGGACAAACTTTGTGTGATGAGCATGAATGTTGGTACCAGAGTCATGAATGTTTAATACCTATATAAGTATTATACAGAGTGTCACATTGAGATGGGTCAGAATGTGGACTTCAGAGATGATAACAAAACTGCATTTTTAGATTTTCAAAAAAGTTCATTCGTGAATCGAATCCGTTCATTTTGGAGAAAAAAATATCGTTATTTTATTGCGATATTGATTGTGTACATTGTAAGGAGTAAAAAGTTTTATGAAAGTTTGTGTCCTATAAATGAAGAGAAAATGCTGTATTTATTATTTTATTTATTTCAACACCAAAATGTTCAAAATGACAGCCATTTTCTTGAGTATTATTTACTCGTTTCTGAATATGAATGCAGTTTTTCTTGTCTCTAAAATCGACGACATGGTTCCTTAGAACATATTTTTAAAGGGCTTATAGTCCTTGTACTGACCCTTTTCGATGGTACTGTCCCTATAATACAAGCGTTGCTTAGAGTGGGACCGTATAGGTGGTATGTTCATCAGGTGATATTATAATTATTATTTAAAAGAGGTGAGTATCGCTTTTTAACTGTTTTTTTTTGTTTATGTTTCACATAATTTGCGGCCAGATTTTTTTAATATGTAAGGGGAAAGAGGATTTCTTGCCGAAACGTGAAATTTGGGGCGCTATTTAAAAATGTTATGTAAAACGCTTTGTCATATAAACTCGCACCAAACAACACAAACAGTACGCCCCACAGTTTGAACAAGAATAAAGGTGGAATCGTTTTGAAAATTTCCATCCAAAGAAATGGTACCTCTAGGGCTTCGCCGCGGCCCTTTATATAGCAATCACGGGAGCGTTCGACAAACTTTACGTTCTGTTTGAATACGTACAATTACGAGGCAATAACTCGTTGTGAAATTGATTCTCGGTAGTGCTGAGATAGTATCGATATGAAGCAATAATCGATATTTTTAATGGTGCCATGTACAAGTAAAAATATATTAAACTCACGTGCAAATATTTCTTTTACATTTTTCGTTGTAATTTCTCTACGTCCTTTTATTGTTTTTTTCATCTCGAGTGCCTTTTATTTTGTGTTTAATATAATAAAAAGCTACTCTCGTTTTTATAGAGAAAAATATAGTACCTACAGCTAAGTTTGGTCTGGTTTATAGAGGTACTTTCAGTAATATGAAATAAAAAAGCCCACCACCTCTTCGCAGTTTAAGAGTAATAATCCCTAATATTTTTATATTAGGAGGAGAAAACATTTTCTCTGATTGTATATGTCAGGGCAGAAAGTTTGCCCGCATAAAAATAAAAGTAAAGTGAGTTTGTAAAGTTACTGTCATATGTGATATGAATAATGATAGATTGGAATGATTTGCGAAATAAATAAAATATAGATACACCAACTGATGTACTTATCCACTCTTTAAACAAAGAACATTTCTAACCTTTAAATCAAGAATAACTTGCAAGACCAATGTTTTCTTATTATCTATAACTTTTGCCCGTTACTTTATCGTTGGTATAGTCCGGCCCGCTCACACAGTATACTTTATAAATAAGTATAACAGTGAAAGCATGCTTTCTCCATATCCATACGATTACGTCTGGAGTTACTGCTATGCACAATTGCATGATTTACCTTTTAAAGTAACAGTCCAAAATTTAGATAGAATTAGGAATACATTAGGCCGTTATAATTAATTATAAATGTTAAGCTCCCCATCACTACAACCATCGTGCGCTTGCGACAGGAATACCACCACCCCGCTTCACTACAGCTACGCATTTTATGTAAAGACTTTTATGAAGGCAATGAAACGCCGCAAGATTTTAGAGTTATGGACCCATTTTCTGCTGTGAGATGAAACATTCCGTTGGGTATGCAGTCAGCATTCTCAGGAGTGGAGATGATAATTTAAGGGCACTTTGAATTATATTTTGCGAATTTATGGGGCTGGGGGAAAGTTATTGGACGGTTTGGGCTCCTTGATTATGTGAATCAGATGTGGGTGAGTATGGTATAATTGTATATTGGATTATATTATCACATAATAGTTCTCTTCTTCTTTCATTACGAAATGAAATGCGATGAAATAAAATGGATATGCAAATGGCCTCACCCACAACTTAGCGGGTATTTTGCCAATGTCAAGTAATTAATAGCAATCAAACATTCAATATGGCGTCCCAGATAAAAGTTATTGAAGTCTCAGAAACATTAGTGTTACGAGAGACACTGTCATACGTCAAAAGTACTTATATAATGACCTTCATGATTGTGGACCTGCTATATATATAAAACAAACTTTTGCATGCTTAGTAATGCCATTGTAACCGTCTATAAATTCATCAATTTAAAGAGGTTTTATTTTTATCGCCAGACGCCGTCACTGTTAGCAATATCAGCCATGCTATCACTGGCGGTGACCAATGCAGTTTTTCGTAATGCAACCTATGCAATATGGTCAAAGAACTTTTGACGTATATAAATGATGAAAAGTAGGATAAGCAGGAACTCCTAATGTGATCGTAACGTCATCGACAAAACATGATATTGCAAGACCTCAAGTCACCGCGAGCACTTTCCGCGTAGATCGGACCGCAAGAAACAATAAAATATGAGGGCACCCCAGTTCTAACTATCACACTAGGACGTCCGTGACCATGGTTGCTGTAAAGCAGCCGAAACGTCGGGAAAGTAAAAACATAAAATAAACGCGATAAAATCCGATTTTTTTTATTTCAATGTGTAGTATTCGCGTAATTATAAGAAATCAATATGATGTCACTGTCATACTTATTTATAAAACATGTAGTGTAAGCGAGACGCTAGACGCTTACATTACCGAGACGCTACGTAACAAAAATCCTGCTTGAGCCACAGGTAGTTAAGTTTAGATAAAATCTTATTAAAAACTTCTCACAAATAAATGGTTACTCATAATCACAGACACACTAACACAACAATGGCATCTTCTAATTATAATAAAACTTATACACGCACAATTATTTCCAGCCCTCCCAACGACTGTATAAAATGTTTACGTCGAAAATAATTTCACTTCGGACGGAGGCGTGTTTGAAAAATATAGCATAAACGGGTCCCGGGGACGGATAACCGGAAATAAAAAAGTCGTCAGCGTAAAGCCCCGGATGCCTGCTAATAAAGGAAGCGGGAATCAGACTGTGTTGCACGTCAGAAGGAACAGGTTTATTATTACGACGCTAATGTCGGAGTTATATTACAATCTTTGTTTTTACTTTTAGATACCACTAGCTGTTACCCGCGACTTCGTCCGCGTGGTATTTAACAAAGTCACAACCGTTTACCAAGTGATAATTGATCAGTTATCGAGCGGGATAAAAATGATTAAATTAGTAAAATGACTATTAAAAAATAGGGGTTGAAGAAGAGTGACTAATTAGGGTTGAAAGTCTTTTTTAATGCCACATTATAAAAAAGTTCAAATAAAATAAATGTACAAAAAAAAATGTTAGGGGTGGACCACCCTTATCCCTTAGGGGTATGAAGAATAGATAGTAGCCGATTCTCAGACCTACTGAATATACATATAAAATTTCATAAAAATCAGTCAAGCCGTTTCGGAGGAGTATGGTAACTAACATTGTGACAAGAGAATTTTATATGTAAGAAGATCAGTTACCATTGTTTCTTTGTGGCGATATAATAGTATTAAAGCGGTCACCCGATAACATGATACCATGGATTTAGCTCAGGTGGTGGTCTATACCCAATCTATATCGTCAAAATGATAACTCCTCCCGCTCTTCGCAGATTTGTGGTCTAGAATTTTGCGAGCTACGGCTATGAAAATTCGTTTAGTTAGGAGGTCAAATAATCTTGTTATGCCCGAGCCTGGCCAACGAAATATTGTGCTATTCAGCTTCAATACGCTTTAAGACCAATGCGACATTTTGGTGGAATATTCGTTTCAATATCTGTACCGTAGAACACTAGAACGCAAGGACGCTAGAACACAAGAACGGCGTGCCAATGATAGGTTCGATACGTGCTATACTTTAGACATCAGAAGTGAGATATTCGATGTATTTACATCATGTAAACCATGACCAGACATATACTATGTTGATAAGAAATAGATTTGGAATAATGATCATATTTTTAAGGTCAAACAATATGAGTAAATATACATTATCAGGAAGACCAACTCAAAACAATTTAAGTTTGTTTTTATGGGACTAGGCCCGCCACACACTCCCACCACTGCTACTCCTGTAAGCCAGGATCCACAGTGGTGTCCAATGATGACACCGAGGTTTGACCCTCGGTGAGTCCCGGGATAAAGTTAATCGTCTTGGAATCGGCACGAATTTAATCGAAATATATAAATAGATGGAGTTTGAAGAAAATTATCCACTTCCCTCCATTGCAATTTATGTTTACAAAACAGTGTAATATTAACCCAATTAAGAATTATTTTGTTTTATTTCTTTCTCCCTCAGCCTCTAGGCAAATGCAATCTATCGTACAAAAATCCATGCTACCTCAAACTTTCTCCATTTAAGGCATCCTACAAGAAACTTTACATATCCACGCAAGTAACCGGATCAAGTTAAAACGGTTGAGTGAACGGGCAAAATTGATTCCGCAAGGGACGCTACTCGATCTAGACGGATATATTGTGTTAAATCACATGCGCAGAGGTGGTATGTTCCTATTGTATACATGCCTGCTCGTCGTCACGTATATATTTATATATATCGCCATACGAGCACACCAACTATACGGTCCCACTTTAAGCAACGCTTGTGTTATGGGTACCGTACAATGGACTGAGGCGAATTCAGTTTATAATACTTATATGCATATTAAACATCCATGACTCGGGTACAAACATTCGTGCTCATCACACAAAGCTTGTGTCCCTACCAGGATTCGAACCCTGGACCCTCGGCGCAGAAAGCAGAGTTACTACCACTGCGCTAATCAAGCCGTCAGTATAGAAGAGATGTTACTTCGCAATCAGCTATGCTGTAAAGAAACCGAATAAGAAAATAAGAAAACCGAATAGTGATGCATTACTAAATTCACCATATTCATTTGTCATTTAAAAATAAACCTACAGTCGATACATTTTAAAATCAATTTTAATTATTGAACCGTAAATTTACAAGTCCCTATCAATTGGATTTACTGTCATTTGAATGCCCAATACATAGAATGAATTAAATTCCGTTGCGCAAATTCAGGAATGCTTAATTATTTTCTGAATTCAAAATTAATTTTGTGGAATTTTAATCTGTCTATTACTGAAGCTGCATTTAATATTAAAACAAACATAATATTATCTGTCCTTGTCAGATTTGGAATGGACTTAGAAATAAAAAATAAGAATGCAATGATTTCTTTGAATTGTTAACTACAAATAAAAAAGAACTTTAAGACTAGTATACTAGAGAACTATCTACAGTTAAAACCACTCAATAAAACAAAGCGTTATACAGTGTAATTCAGAAAAAGTATACCAAGTCCGGGCCTTGGCTTTCTTTAGCGCATTGTAATTAATGTGGTGTCACAATAAATTTTGTTCCTCACAAAATGACAATTGAGATTTTGAAGAGCAATTTTTTTTTTTTAATCTACTAATCAAAATGCTCAGAATCAGAATACATTTTATTCATGTAAACCATCAAGTACAGTACTTAAGAATCGTCAAAAATTTATAAAATGTTAAGCAATACTGATAAAAAATCTGACTTATATATAGACCCTGCACATTATTCTATAACTATATAAAGGTAAGTCAGTACCTACAGCACTATAATTTCCACTACAAATTACAGTGCAGTTCATACTAAACTATACATCGGCTAGCGTATCATCTGGCCACGGCCCAGGCCGGCGCGAAGATGCGATTGTTCCGCCTGGCGTGCCCACTAACTAGGTTGGCCTTCATTACCGCGCCATGTTAACTTGCACCTATGTGTATCACATGTGTGACGTACATTGACGCGCCTGGTAATTGTTGGGTGGCCATGTTTTATTGCAATTACGTGTAATAGTTTATTAGAAATTTATTAAGTTTCTATAATTTATTTTTGCTTGAGGATATCTGAAAGAAATTGGTCAGAATAATTGTAGCCTCGATTAGCACAGTTGTTAGTCACTATGCATTCTGTACCGTTGTTCCAGGGATCAAATCCCGCTGGGACAAACATTGTGGGATGAGCACGAATTACTGTACCTCAATCATAGATGGTTTATATCTAAGGGCTCACCTTCAGTCCATTGTACGCCACCCATAATACAAGCTTGGCTTAGTTTGGGAACATTCAGTCGGTGTGTTCGTCTGGCGATATTTGTTATTATTATGCAACATATGAACCATGTAGCTGTCCAATATTTTGAACAATTTTTAAATTCATACCATACACCTCAATCCGATAACTTCATTGCCGTCTAAATACCTAATCGGCTGAACGTCGACTAAAAAATCTAATTAAAAAATCCTTCCCTGCAACAGACTCCTCTCTTGAACTGAATTTGCGGCGCAAGATTACATTAACTACTAGTAAGGAACGTTTCCGCACGGAACTGCTCTTAACCAGTTTAGACCGGACATAGCCAGCTGGGGCCGGCAGTACATTATGTTATTTGTTGTATAGAAGTCAACTTAATAACGTTTCGTGGTTTTTGCGAATGCGCTATCGAAATATTAACGCTTGAGGTTCAAAATTAGTTGCCAGCGTGTATTTGGAGGTAAATATTGTTTGTGATTACATGCAACTTTGTGTGGGCACTAGGTTGCTAGAAACAGTCACTGTGTTCCACTTAACTGTGGCTCAGGAACCACACCTAGTTATTTTAAAGTGCGAAGTGGAGCTTGACTTATGTTAGAACTAATAAGCAACTATAAAGGTTTATTGTAGCTGAATAAGTAGGCATATATAAAATTCAGAAGAGATCTCTTACTCTATAACCAAAATGCTTTATTCAATTTCACCCTTGCGCATCACATCCAAGTCAATCTCTTAAGTAATTATACCCCATGCCTGCACTAAAAAAATCACATCGAGGAAAAATAATAACAGGAACACCCCCCCCCCCCCCATTCCCCCTATTCAGGTTCAATATAAGCGCGTGACGTCGGCCAAATCCCCAGCATATGGTAACCCCACAACGCCATAGGTCTGTTCTCTTTGTTCAAATATAATAATAGAATGACTCGCAGTTCCCCGAATAAGATGTGTGGCAGAAATCTCATTCGTAATAGTGCTCTCTCGTTGTTTAGTGTTGTGATTCTATCGATAGTGTCAATATTGATAGTCTTTGCGATCGGATTTTGGTATCGAGATTGGAATAGTTTTGTTTAAGCTACGTTTTATTGATTGAATTTTCTTGTGATGAATCCGCGCAAAACAATCTCAAATTCGTAGCTATAATTTATAATAAAAAAAAAAAAGATACATGACGTATACGATATGTTTGATGTTTTTTTTTTACTTTAAATCTTGACACACTATTGACACTTCGAGATAGTAATAAAAAAATAATTGCGTTAAATGAAGTGATGTAAAAGAATTCAGTATATAATTACGTTTTTTAGCAAATAAATTGTTAATTATACCTCTTGAAATATTTAGCAATATTTTCTGAGACCTTATTTAAAGATCTGAATATAAATCATTGCATTATTCATTTAAATTAATAATTTAAGCGTGCTTACAACGTAATTAGCATAAAACTACAATCAATCAAACAAATTATGCAAAACTCTTAAAGAATCCCCAAAACGCCCTCGTTCGCTTTTCAAATCAGCAGAACGCACGGACCGACCAATCAAATGTAACGATTCAATTAAAGCCCGAAAGGTAACAGATAGAGGGCGCACCAATTAAATCCTTATATCGCGGTCGGACACGAGACATAAAATATCGAGATGAAATATCGACTTGGTTTTAATCGATATCGGTATCGGACAAATCACCCTCACTTGAGAATCGATCTTGACTTGGCTGGAGTGATACATTACTTGTGGGTGAGAATATTTTTCTAACGTCGGACCTGTTGCGTTAATCTGAGTTTGGCTTACGCGCGATGTTTTTGTTGGCCTCAACTGTCTTGATATGATCAATTTCGTGTCATTCATTTGTGTATGAGTGGCCCGTACACAGGTAAATTCGTGTAGATATTACAATTAAACCTACTCGAATATGTACAACTGTAAAGTCAAACCCATGAATACTCTAGCGTTGTCAATCATTTCCATAGATCCTATTACACTATAGTTAATGTTCCAATAACATAGCTCCACGTACCTGAAACAAGTAAACAAACGATTGTTAATCTATACATATAAACAAAACAAAGTCGTGTTAGTTACAAATTTCTAACTCAAAAACGGGTAGGCTTATTTTTGTAACCATTGATTTTTTGTATTTGCTGCGCTCCGAATAACTATTGAAACAGGAAAAAAAAATAATTATTTTTGTCATACATTTTATTTTGAGGCGGTACGAAGTTCGCCGGGACAGCTAGTTACAAATACAACAATTAAGTTTGCAATTTATTTTACGGAGAATAAAATCACTATTTTAAGAGCACCTTTAATATAAACGGGTTTAGGAAGCGATTTCACTAAGAAGAGTACGCCCCGAAACTCGCTTTTTAAGCCATTTTAGTCCTTATTACATGAAATAAATTAACATCCAGCGCTCAGGTATTTCAATGAGCGAAGTTGTTCTCATACATCACGGTGTAGTCACAACATTGCGCGGGAACTCCGCAAATTGTCGGATCGACCTCTGCCGTCTCATTTCCGTAGCGGTGCATTTCCTCCATAAGGTGCAATCGCCGGCTCTTTCGCACTTATGAGTGTTAGAATGGAATTTGATGTGCTATATCTTTTTATTTATCAAGTATTTTCTTTTGAAGTCTAAGTCTTGAGCTCAGACGAAGAAATAATAAAAAAATAGATTGTCGCGACTAACATATTCTACAGTTATGAAACGAAAGAACGAACACACCAACTATACGGTCTCACACTAAGTAACGCTTGTATTATGGGTACCGGTAGCATAGCTCAGTTGGTAGTGACCCTATCTTCTGCGCATAGGGGTCTCGGGTTCGAATCCTGGTAGGGACAAATTTTACGTGCTGAGCAAATGTTTGTACCCGAGTCATCGATGTTTATTATCTAAATAAGTATTATATACCGGGTTCGCCCCCAGTCCAATGTACGAGACCCATAATACACGCGTCTCTTACTGTGGGACAGTATAGTTGGTGTGTAAGTTTAAAAAAAACTACTTTGGGTAACTTTATTTGGAGGATGCACGCGCGCACAGCTTGCGAAGTAGTACGTCCACGGCTTTACTATTTCAAAATTTAAATCCGGAACACGGAGAACATTCGTGAAAATTACCAATTGCTACCGTTATTTTCGCCAATCGATTTGTGTCAAACGCGTCGCGTGGCAGGTAAAAATCGGTATGCTCGCGTCGCCAGAGGCGAACCGCGCCGCCGGTAATCCTATCGCGTCGCCCAGTTAACGCAAACATTAAAAAAGGGCGAAAATGACATTTCCAATTTTCTACTGTTGCTCGCAGGCAAATTCATTTTATTTGTAGGCTCGGATTTTGCACGTCACCCGCTCTCGGATTGGCCCCCGCCACCTAGTTGGCAATATTTCATTCGCATCAAAGAAATTCTCCCCCCCGCACTACGCGCCCGGGACTTTATTAACGAATAATTCGAACTTCCTAGCGAAAAAAGAATTTCTTAAGAAAATTAAAGAATTTGGCCCGCTTTTTTGATTCCACTCCTTTTTTGGAGGGGCAATAAAATATAAATGAGTCGAGCGGAACGGTGTTTTCTGGCTGTGTTACATTTTAATATTTCGCTCGGAATGCGAATGTTGCCTATAAAGTTTATTAAGAATTTATTCGACGCGTGGACCCCGACAATATCCGTAGAAAGTTGTTTGATGAAAAATCGTTTCACTAATTTAATTCGGTTCGTTAATTTTTAATTGCGGCCCTAACTTTTCAGTGGAACTAAATTCTTGACGCTTTTCTTTAGGCATAATAGAACTAGGCATTAAAAAGGAAATTTAAAAGTCTTTTATGTATCTACCTACTCCACGTTGTTATTTTTATTCAATTTATTTTAAGTTTCGTTTGCTTTTATCTCGAGATTTTCACTCAAAAACTTTTCATAAAAATGGAACTAGGCATGAAATAGGAAAATTTATAGTCTATATAAACCATACCTACAAACATACCTTTTATTAACTATACATGAAAGTAATGCACTTAAATGCAGTTACAACGTTAATATCTTCAAAATCTTGGAGAAAATTCAAATAAGGTCTAAAGAAAGAATGAGTAATGTTGAATACAGAAAAATGGTTGAGCATCAGCATAAATCATCCGCGACGAAGAAATCGAGCTTCAAGAAAAACTAAGAGGATGTGCAATAGCGCGGAGTGAGTAGTTACGGAAAAGGAGATAGCAGTTTTATAAGCTTCCAATTTAATTTATTGCACGGTCCATTTATACATGGAGTGCGAAACATTCCATTTAGCAGATAATTTTTCATAATAATAAACGCAAAATTACATACCTCAAAAAAATACACAAACAACAGATAACCTGTAGGACCTACTACAAGAGATTACTCTTACAAACGATTACTTGTAGTACCTACTACAAAAGATTACTTGTAGTACATACTACAAAAGGTTACTCTAACAAAAGATTACCTGTATTACCTACTACACGAGAGTACTGTAACAAATGATTACCTGTAGTACCTACTACAAAAGGTTACTCTAAAAAAGATTACCTGTAGTACCTACCACACAAAGACAACTATGTGTAGAACACGCGATTATAAAATTCTTACCAAAACACATGCTGATATTTAGACGACAACTCAATAGTGAGAAACAGAATCTTTACAGACCGTTCAGCTAAGATCGATTTCAAACCGCACAGTAAAACATACAATCAAAACCGCACATAATACAGTAACAATTAATAGGAGTAGCCGATAAAGTCGTTGGTAGTATTCGACGTTGAGACCTCGACATACAACCCATTTTAGCTGTATTATAAAATGACGCATAAGGAAACACATGTCATACATCTAGCTTTTTAAAATACAACACCCATGTATTTCGCACCTAAACAGTCAGTCCCCGAAAACACCATTTTACTACCCGCGCATACGAAAATGAATGACGCAGCTCGTCACAGAGGTTCATGTAAAATTCATGTCGATTCCATCTTCGTCGCGCCCCGCGGTACAGCGGGCGAATTCGCTATAAAATTACTTGCAATCTAATCATGTTGACGCCTCGCTGGATTAGTGGCTTTGGCTTGACTCCCATTCATTGGGACGTGGATTTTCCGAGATTGCAACGACGCGACGGTTTGGATGGATAGAGGAATGTTTGGGTTGATTGTTCTCTCGGTGACGGAGGATCGGGGGACAGTAAGTTTGTAATTTCGAAGAACAGTCCCCAGAACTTTGAAGCTACAAAATGAATGATTAAAAAATTATACTGTAAGCGTTTTGTTT
The DNA here is from genome assembly GCA_905333125.1 of Pheosia tremula. Taxonomy (NCBI): domain Eukaryota; kingdom Metazoa; phylum Arthropoda; class Insecta; order Lepidoptera; family Notodontidae; genus Pheosia; species Pheosia tremula. The sequence goes on along the minus strand of HG995404.1, from coordinate 1,112,847 downwards.
CCTTTAGCTTAGGTATATTTTCACGATAAATTGACCAAAATGTGAGCAGAACCGTTTTTAAGCAGTTTATTATTCCTTAAATGGAATATATTTTTATTTCTTATCGTTAACATATTTTGAGAACAAAATATTGAAATATTCAAAAGTATGAGTTGAACTGCAATGCCATTAATAATAATGATCTAAATAAATATCCATTCCTCGTATGTTGTTTTATTTTAGTGCTTTAGATCAACAGAATGTGCATCAATGATTTCTCTACAATTTTCCGAATTCATCAAATTGTAAATTCAAGGGTATTATACCGTTTTGTAATCTGATCAATCGTAGCGCTATAGTGTAAGATTAGGTTTTTGTCTATGTAATGTTAACTTTTGTGAATAGGAAGCTGGTTACGTGATAAAGGAATGCCCGCCCACTTTGTCACAGACCTCTTACGCCCACCAGTTTCTTTGTACAAATGCCCCCCCAAATATAAGGATATACCTACATGAACACGTGAAATTGTGATGTCCAAACATTTATTAAATCTTACAAACGGGATTTAGCTATTTAAGCCAGTTTTAATGTAAAAGATTAAAAAAAGCAAGCATGGAGTTTTTGCCGGTTCTTCTCCATAGGAACTCCATTCTGAACGTATGATAAAGTTGTATTAGCATTTTGGAACTATTTTGACGATTCGTTTACATGGATAAAAAAAATCCGATTCTGATTCCATTACTGAAGTCCACACACGTCTCACCACTTACAGAGTCCCGGCGCAGAAACTCCAACTTAATTTTAGGACCTCATACAACTATACCCTGAGTTTTGTCTTAGTTCCCGCGTCCCACCGCCTTGTAGAGTTTCCGAGAGCGGATTTTTAATACGCTTTGTATTCATACGAACTGAGATGGAAATGTAAATAGAATTATTTTTGCCGCCGCCGCCGTGCGGTCTATTAGAAACTTGGTGCTCGTAAGCCGCGGTCACAGTTCGCTGAGTTTCCGTTACAATGCCGTTCCCGATGTGTTATTTCGTAATTGGGAATGGACAAATGTTTGCGAGCCCCGTGAGAATTGGCAGGGTGGACTGTTTGTTTGAGGAGGTTCAGGCTGTGGGCTATGAAAAATGTTTCGATTTGCGTATCAAACTTTTGCGGGGTAACATAAAATAGGTACGAAGATATGAAATAAAAAACGTAAGGATTAATAACATACATTTTTTCATGACCTAAGTATTTGTAATTTGGTTTGAAGTTTATTCTTTTCCCAACTGGCCTTTTTACATTGAGTCCGGATCAACATGATTCCGCAAACGTCGACTGCAAAGGCATGATGGAAACGCTGGATGGAAACGCGATTTTGGGGTCGAGTCACCTTCGTCCGTAGGAGAATTAAATACCCTCGAGATACCCTACACGTGACCCTGGGTGGTGCCAACTAGGTGACAACTCTACTGGTGGTAGGCTTCGGCCGTGGTTAGTCACCACCCACTGAACAAAGCCATGTCGCTAAGCGGCCTAGCCGTGTTCCGGCATGATGTTCAGTGTTGCCATTCATGGATGGCGGGTCAGATCAGCTGTGCTGCATGTGTCTAGTGAATGTAGCGTCTCGATCTACTGCCGCCTTCCTACCTAGGCAAGTATGCTCCATTGTAGATCTCATCATCACTTACCATCAGGTGAGATCGAGATCAAATACTTGCCTATAATGCAATAAAAAAAAAAACGCTTGATTGGTTATGGTACTTCCACAAATTTATGTAATTATAGGAAATGTTATTTGCAAGTAAGCTATTGTATCTTTATTTTGTCAATCGAATGGTTTTTTTTTCACTTATCGCAATTTTAATATCATTAAAATTTAACAAAAAATACTAGTCAAAATTATTTTCAGTATACATTGTGATCGCATAGAGATTAACAGACGAACCCGTATCAATGGCAATACTCATGGAACATCAGAATTCGAACAATTACTTTTGCGGGATTATTTTTGGAAACCGTACATCGACTGAATGAGCGTCGCGTGCGGTGGTGAATGGAATTTGTTGCTTTCATGTGGGACGCCGGACCCAATATAATAAGGTATAAAATTCCCATAGAAATGTTCAGTGTACATGTCTATCCACAATAGTCGGCCGTACGAAAATATTATTCGGAATTAAAATTCCGTTGTGTACACAATAACAATTTTAAACAATGTATCTGATGTTATGTTTCAGATTTATAGCAAAGCGGTTTATGTTGTAGAATTCGTTATAACAGTGTATTCATTTTAATTTGTTTTATAAAAGTTTACATAAAATTTGTCTGTGAAAAAAAATATAAAATTTTGAATTTTTTATTGCCCAATCATAGGTTGCCTCGTTATAAAACCACACATTATACCGATATTAACTGAGAATATTTAATTAACTCTTGATATAGGCACAGGAAATAATTAAAACACCAAATCCAATTCAAACCCCCAATCCATTGTATTCCCGAAATCAAACCGAATCACAGTTAAACCTCAAATTATTCCGGACGACTTCACAAGCTAACTTTTCTTCCACCATTTTTTATTGAAGTAGGCAACCCTAAAACAATGTTGTTACCATTCTAACGTAGATCCAACGGCTGATTGGATTCAGTAGGGTTGTCTAAATTAACCGACTGCTCGAGGTGTCTTGCACCTTGCCAGATGAGAAATTGGATTTGCATTCACGGAGTTACAATTAGCTGACGGTACGTTGGTCACTGAAGTCTGTCGGATATATTATTCAGATAGGTAACGGGATTGGATTGATTACCGTTATTCGAATTAAAACTGGTTTCCGATATTGATACCTGTTACGGGACTCTGATTCTGGATCAGCGAATTATTTTCTTCTAAATATTTGAATCCAAGCTTTGTGGTCGAGGTAACATTCTGCGCTTATAATTTAAATCAATAAGCAGTTATAGCCAAGTTGATAGAACAGCTAGTATCGCTTTACTCGGTAACGAGGATCGCAGGTTCAAACCCCCGGCTCGCACCTATGGGATTTCTGGATTTCAATTTCAACCTTGATTATGAATTGCTAAACGGTGAAGTTTAGCATCGTGGAGAAACTTGCACGTTTGAATGAAACCCCTCGAAAGACGTGTTAAGTCCGCCAACCCGCACAAGGTCAGTGTGGTGATGGGAGGCCCGTGCCCGACAGTGGAACATTAAAAGGACTGATATTATTGTGTAGATAATTTGAGCTTTTACTCGTATAAATAAGTCGATTTTTTTAAGCTGCTCATTTGCTGCTTTTTCTGATTCGCATTAAGTCCAAATTTGTCAGAATTTTACAATGTGGATTTAGGCATGTTAAGTTAATTCTTATACAACGAGCAACTAATATATGGCTAGTGAAGTTCAATATTCTCTTTTTTCAGTGATTGTATATTTTAATAGCTCCTTCAATTAAGTTATAAATAAATAATTAAAAATAAAATTCCCTCGCACATTCAAACAACATTAAAAAACAACAAGGTGCGGCCATTTATATGTTTCAACTAGCTGTTGCCCGCGACTTCGTCCGCGTGGTATTTAACAAAGACAACCGTTGACAACAGCCTGCTCGCCCATTCTGAGCCCGCGGGACGCATTGCAGGTTGTTGCTATCAAACTTAATCAGGCGCTGCGCTGCAACATTGGTTTTCATTTTTTTAGTGAGATCCTATTTTTTTTTTCTAAAATAAAAGTAGCCTAAGTTACTCCTTGTTACATCAGCTATCTGCCAGTGAAAGTCCCTTCAAAATTGGTCCAGCCATTTCTGAGATTAGCCGGAACAAACAGACAGACAGACAGACAGACGGACAGACAGACACAAATTGTAAAAAATGTTGTTGCGGTATAGGTAATGTGTATACATCCAAATGCACTTAGTAAAAAGCGGTTATTTTAATATTACAAACAGACACTCCAATTTTATTTATATTATAGATAATAGTTCGTATATAACATACCTATCACATTTCAATTAGTAACACACGACATGCATGCAAGCGTCTACCAACGATGCCCTTGTCTAACATTATACGCTAATTAATTGGTAATCCGAATACAAAGCAAATCAATTGAGGCCCAATAATTACAGTCGAAAGCACGGGAGGATCTACCCATGTGTTGGTAGTTGTGTTCATTCCTTGGAATGTAGCGAGTGTCTTCACTAATGTGCATCACGATATCAAATAATGATGACCTCGTTATTATAAATAAATAAGAATAGTTTATTTCCAAGTAACATTTACAACAAAAAATATTGGTGAGCTCCAAACTAGACAATCTTGGAGCTAGGCTCCGTACACTATTTACCAACACGTATAAAATACAAGTACAAGTATAAAGTTAAACGTTATATAATTTAAATATCTTAACATAAAATCAAATATGAAAGTGAAACACTATAAATGACTGACATACTTTTTTAAGATGAGTGTGTAAAAAAAAAAGATACAATTTATGCAACACTGTTTGAATAGAAAATGCTACCCGTCCATAGTAAACATTGATAGCTGTATACGAAAACAATTGTATTGAAATATGTCTATCTATTCCGGAGCCAAGGGGCCACAACCAGACGACCGTGATGATGATGATGGTGACCTTATATATCGTCTGATTGCGTTGGATAATAAGTGTGCGCGTTGGCCGCAGGTCCGCCACACGCCGGGGTGAGAATAAAAAGCAGGAGGATGGATGGAAAATAATAAATTATAATATGTGGAAAATTTTCAGTGCGGACATATCAGGTGACAGTAATAGACTTCTTAAAAAACAAAAGATTACAAAAAAAGAACATAAAATTACTCCTAAGGAGATCGCGTCGTTAACACTCCCCACCCTAGTGCTGGCTCAGCACTCCTCACCAACAGGGATTCGAGAGACGCGTGTCGCCAAACGCTTCAGGCGCTTCTTGGCTGAATGCCGCCCACTGCTCGTACTTAATTAGCAATATTAATGAAGTTATTACATGTACTCCTACAGGTTTATGTATGTTCCTAGAATGATTAACCTTTTCCGTGTACCTGCCAGCAAACTCTTCGTGCTCGATACCCTTTAATCGGGTCGGTACATTTGGGAAACCGTCAGGCTTGCAGTGCTGCCATGGTACGCCTATGTGTTCCATACAGTCGGCGAGTGTATCTGTTCGTTCTAGTGCGGCCACAGCACGTCCAGTGTCTACATTACGACGTGGTTTACCCGTCACTGCCGAGGTCTCAATGGCGAACAATCGTTGCTCTTTCTCGTGACGTTCCCGCAGAATGTGACAGCCTCGTTCCGGTCCTGGGCAGGAGTGTCCACTTCTGCCAACATAAGTGACGTATGGACTGGGCGCTCTTCGTACGGCACCTCCGCGCTCCCATGTACGCACCAACCAAGGGGGGTTCGTGTAACGGATGGCTCGTTGACCTCACCTAGACAGACGTTTACGTTTATGTGCATGACAGTTTCCGTAACAGGCGAAAACTCAGTAGTAACGGTACTGGACTCCCGAACGTTAACGTCTCTGTTATTGTTTCCATTGATGTTTGTAGTCGTGAAATGCAATAAACGATGATGCGCTTCGCCGCAGCCGTCTTTATCACACGCAGGTGCAGGACAGGTCTCTCGGTCGTGATACAGCAGCAGGCACTTATAGCAGATACCGTTGCGTTTAACGTGTCGCCAGCGATCTTTGCGTAATGCATTCTTAAACTTCTTGCACGCCGTCAGTTTATGTTTTGTACCGTGACAATAATGACATCTGTCATCACTGGAAGCAGCAGTACTATGTTGCTGTACTGACACTGCTTGAGGTCTATAGTTATTGTCGCGGTATTATTTATATCTATGTTGATTGCTGGGCATATCAAACACATTAATATTAACGGTGGTAGATATTTTGACAGCTTCCTCGTTCAAGAAATCTGATAATATATCTAAACGGGACTTTTTGTTCTCTTTAATCAGTGGGAAGCTATAGTCTGACCATTTTGAAATAAGCACCGTGGGAAACTTAGATAGTATACTTGTGACTATAGTCATTCCTTGTAGGTACTCATCGCGGCCCACTGCGCGAACAGCCGCGATTGAGTTCTGTAACTTGACAGCAAAAACCACTATATCTTTGTGGTAATCTGAAGAGATGGTCTGTAACTTCTTTATGTCTTGCATGACTCTTGCTATGATGGTGTCTGGGTTACCAAAACGTAGCTCTAAAGTTGACATAACCTTGTCAGGATCAGTCGCACAAATCAGGAGAGCTGAGACGGCATCCTTAGCTGGTCCGCGTAGACATTTTCTTAACCTCCATAGGTTCTCTTTCGGGTTAAAATTACATAATTGAGTGGACTCTTCGTAGGCCTGCCTGAAGTGCAACCACTCCATCGGGTCTCCGTCAAAGGCAGGCAGATCTCTTGGCGTGCATATCCTACTCAATAAGTTAGCACTTGGTGCGTTGGCTGCAGAAGAGGCGGCTATATCCTTCAGTGCGCGAGCCAACAGCTGAACTGTTCCATCAGTGCCAGGGCTAGTGTCCACTGGCGCGCACAGCTCGCCCGTTTTAGTACCATTCTCGGGGGCTGACTGTACTTGCTGTAGTTCTTGCTGGCCGTGCTCTAACCACCTACTTACGTTAGTCGTTCTACTAACAGAACCTTCCTCCTCGTGTGAACTGTATTCGTCTTCTAAATCTGCCAAATCCGCTTCCAATTTTTTATCAACCAATTCCATCTGTATTCGTGCCTTCTCGCGAGCAGCTTCCAACTCCAGTCGCTTCCTGCGAGCTAGTATAGATGACGAAGTGGACCTTCTACTCTTCGATCCCTTGCCGGAACGTGGTGGCGGCGTCGTCTCTCGACGCTCAACTATAGCGCTGCCACCCGCGATAACAATAGTGCGATCAAAGTCAGGTGCCGGTACATCAATCTGCGGTTTGTTTATATTAGCTGGCTGCTGCGTACCTTGTGGATTGGAAGCTGTTTCCGTCAGTGCACGCTCCTGGGTTGCCATCTGGCGCGTTCTCACCATTTCAGATCGTGGCGGTGTGCGAATCATCGGGATCCGGCTCGAAGGACCAACTTGTGCACGTTGGCCGCAGGTCCGCCACACGCCGGGGTGAGAATAATAAGCAGGAGGATGGATGGAAAATAATAAATTATAATATGTGGAAAATTTTCAGTGCGGACATATCAGGTGACAGTAATAGACTTCTTAAAAAACAAAAGATTACAAAAAAAGAACATAAAATTACTCCTAAGGAGATCGCGTCGTTAACAATAAGATTGCATATTAGCTTACGCCAATTATTTCACATGAGTTGCATTGGTTGAAAAATAGTCCTATCAATCTATATAATAAAAATCAATTGCTGTTCGGTAAAACTCGAGAACGGCTGGGCCGATTTAGCTGATTTTGGTCTTGAAATGTTTGCCGTAGTCCAGGGAAGGTTTACACAGTGAGAAAATATGGAAAAGGTGCGAGGACGAAAAATAAGTCTTTATTGTGCTTTATTTTTTCTTACTGTCAATTGGTCTGCCGAACGTCAGACGAAGGGAGAGTTTTAATGTCGTTAAGATAGGTGATACGAAGTACAGCGGGTCATCTAGTAATATAATAAATTTAAAAGACTGAGTTTTATTCAACTATATTTTATTCATACGAAAGTATTTTCAAGCAGCCATAAACAAGGTAGGTAAAATTTTAAAACTCAAATTCTAAATATCTATCCAAGTCTATACTTTAAAATTCAATTCTCCATCCAAATATTTGTTCCAATTTACCGCCCGACCTTGTATCGTAAATGCCCAGTGTCTGGACGGATTGTGTGTTACATTTGTACTGAACTAAATCGTTGTTGTAATTTGCACATCGCACATAAAGGTCAGATGTAATTGGCAATTAATTACAAGCCGGCATGCCACATACGGCGATGGATCCCCGCATAGTTTGTAATAATGAAGCAGTCATCCACGCGATAATTGATGTAGTTGGCGCTTGCAGCGCTTAATGACATGTCAGTTGGATTACGTAATTATCGTGTACACTTTCTTGAACAGAATTGGATGGAAGCTTACAACATGGGTCGCTTAAAGTGCTCGATGCTATCTGTAAAAATATGTGTCGCAATTCAACAGGTATTTTGGTGAAAAAATATAGAGAAGTATGCCTCTAAGTATACCAACTGTATGGTCACATTATTGTATACGACTGGGGAAAATCACAAAAGATAATTTCCGAAATTTGCGAAAACCAAAGCGAAGCTTTCGCCGAAAAAAAAAAGTACGTGACTTTTTGAGTAATTCCTCCTCTTTGAAGTCGGAATGAAAAATTAATTACGCCCATCCTACACGCACAGATGTAAACTTCTAGATACAGCCCTCACCCAATGAGTTCCGCTCATAACAGTCTTCCATCAGTCACCACCATCACCCATGATTAATAGTATATAGGTATCTGATTATACCTGCCCAAACAATTCGCAAACAATAGCGCACAGAGCCACAGAATCCCAAAACGAATCCAAGATTTAGTTTCCTAACTCCATTTCACATCTACTTTCACAGTTCCACTGGCGAAGCCGACACAAAATTTATGTACATACACTAAGACGACCGTATAAAATTGTAGGTCAAGACACGCAAATAAATACAGAGTCGGAGTGGATGTAAGGAGGATTTGTATAATGTTGAGCAAGGGTCAAAAGACAAGCTTGAATCGGGTCAGGGGCTTTGGCTGGAGAGGCCACGATGAAAGGTTTTACATACATTTAAACGGACCCCCGCAAAGCAAATGTCAATTTACTTCAGACGAAACTTTGTGTTTGTTCACCATTATCTTAGTGGGTGGTTTGGTTTGCCATTTAATGACGATTTTGGACGTAGGATACGAATAGCATGGATCAATTATCAATCATTGCCAAAAATGCATCTCCAATAATGTTTACAGTAAGTAGTAGCGCTAAGTATGCAAATATTACACATTGAAATAAAACTAATTTTTCGATTTTTATTCGTGTTTATTTTAAATTTTTACGTTTCCGACGTATCGGTTGCTTTACGGCAACCGAAACGAAAATTTTCCTTCCGTGAAAAAATTGTTTTATTTTAAGATAGTAATCGATTTCCCGATCGAAATGCTATTTCTATAGGTCGCGGGGGGCAAGATACATGGTTAAGTAGTTCAACAATGTAATATATCTATATAAGGCTTATAGCGAACATCATTCCACCTTCCGAAAACCTAACCAATATTACACATAAGTATTGAAATAAAATGACAAAGAGACGCTGAGTGAAGACACAAAAAAACAATGTCTGCAACAAAACACGCTAATGTAAGCCGTATTATTATGAATAATAAAAAAAGAACAGTTGAGTATCATAAAGTGATGTTATAGAAGTAATGGGGGGAAAAGCGCCCCGCGGGGCAGAGGGTGCGCATGCTCGCACAGATACTTGAAAAAAAAAACATCTAGATACGGCAAAGATGCATGGATTTTGTAAATAAAAAATATTTTAATCTTTGAAAAATTATCTACTCAATAGAGTTGATTTTTGTATTCAGAAAATGTATACATAGTTTTGTTACGATAACAGTTTTAAAGTTGTTGGTCATTTTTACTTACTTATAAGATTTTTTATAATCCAGAATGCTTAGTATGAAATTCAGGAATAATTATTATAATAAACGGTAATCTTTGGAATATGTGAAACATTCCAAAAAAATATATAAATTTTTAGATTATTACTTCTCCTTAGGTCAGGTCAAGTTCAGTTACATTATTATTATGTTATTTGCGTGCGCATACAGTGCTAGCCAAGTTGGTAGAACGCTTGCCTCGCAACGAGGATCACAGGTTCGAACCCCGTTCGCACTTCTGGGATATCTGGATTTCATGTTCGAATCTCATTTTCCATCATGATTACCACATGCTAAACGGTGAAGGAAAACATCGTGAGGAAGTCTACATGTCTGAAATAACTCCTCGAAAGACAAGTGAAGTGTGAAGTGCGCCATCGTGGTGGCCTATGGCCTAATCCCTCTTGCATTGATGGAATGGACATTAAAATTGCTGGTGTCATTATTTGCTTGCGTGTTTTGACTTTTTTATTTTTCCATACCTCATCTAGTATTTTTATCTGATCGTCCCCATATCCATCTCTCAGGGGCTGTAAGTAAATTCAATCTGTAGGCCGCATTCCCAAATCACCTGAACACTCTCCGAGAGCCGTATTAGGTTCGCGACTAAATCTAATTTGTTTTTTTCTTCGTCTCAAAAGTTACGTCTGCTTAGACGCGCTTTTAAAGATACTTATGTCTTGCCAATGTAAGAATTTAAATATTTAAGACATGTCTACGAGCTCGCTTTTTTAAATTTAAGATTATTTTGACGAGAGCGTAATGAGCATGTACATTTTTGGTTTACTTTTTTTTTTAAACATGAAGGCTGCCTGAATATTTATTTTAAGTAGAGCCTTCGGGGTCCTTATTGAGTAAATATCTTATAAATAAACTTTATAAAGTTATAAAGAAAATGAAGAATAAAATAATTGTATTATTCGTTGTAAAATAAAATATATTGCCATAAAACGAATAGACACGAAAATACTTTATCCAAAACGGCAATACACCTATTAGCTATTGATTTTCTAAAGCCAAAGCTCGCTATAGAGAGTAATGTGCTGCTCATATGTTGCTACTATACGTCTTGCTTTGTCCCATTCAATGTGTAGACGAGGAAACGGCTGGCATACTGATGTGTTACTTTTAAATTTTGTTGCTACAACCCCTTCGCTAGTGTTTGATCGTATTATCGATAATATAATTTAGTTTCCAAATTTTTTGATGCAGATTTTTTTTGCTCTCTAAATATTTTTTTTTAAAATTTCAAACTATCTACCTGCTATAAAATAGTCGCCGTTGATATTCTCTTAATCACCCAGTTGTTAGCGCTAAACAATTAATTTGAATTATTAAAGTGAGAATCTTTATTACATGCAATACTTATCACTAACAAATTTAGTTTTCAAACATTCATTGTTCGACTGTCGAGATCCTTTATCGATATAACATTATTCGATCCATTATCCAACCGACGACTCTCAATAAGAAGTAATGAGTTTTCTTTTACATCGCACCTGACTGAACAAAGCCATGTCGCCAAGCGGCCTAGCCGTGTTCCGGCATGATGTTCGGTGTTGCCATTCATGGATGGCGGGTCAGATCAGCTGCGCTGCATGTGCCTAGTGAATGTAGCGTCTCTATCTACTGCCGCCTTCCTACCTAGGCAAGTATGCTCCATCGTAGATCTCATCGTCACTTACCATCAGGTGAGATCGAGATCAAATACTTGCCTATAATGTAATAAAAAAAAAAAAAAAAAAAGACTTCTGGTCCCACAGACGCCCCCTAGACTTCGCTAAACAGAAGTAAAGCCTCTTTTTATTTTTAGTGAAACATTTCTTAGCTTGTATTTACTCTTAAAGTTTATTAGATTTTAAATATCTATCATGGTGCGGTGACATCTGAGTTAACGTGAGTGTTGATGTTATTGCCATTATACATCTTAATTCAGGTATTAAAAATATCAAGTTAAATGCTTGGCTATATTAATGTAGTTCTGTTTATGAAGCAAAATGTCTAACGTCATTAGTAATGAAGTTAGTAAATGAATGAGTTAAACTATTATCTGCTTAGTGATATTATTAAGGCACTAATTAGTGCAGTAATCTACAGATGTGGCCGCACTCTGATAATTTAAAAATCGCTATGTTCCCTACGTAAGTACTACTTATGTTTTGTGATTTTACTGGTGGTAGGCTTCGGCCGTGGTTAGTCACCACCCACTGAACAAAGCCATGTCACCAAGCGGCCTAGCCGTGTTCCGGCATGATGTTCGGTGTTGCCATTCATGGATGGCGGGTCAGATCAGTTGCGCTGCATGTGCCTAGTGAATGTAGCGTCTCGATCTACTGCCGCCTTCCTACCTAGGCAAGTATGCTCCATCGTAGATCTCATCGTCACTTACCATCAGATGAGATCGAGATTAAATACTTGCCTATAATGTAATAAAAAAAAATAGATCATCATTTCATTGTTAAAATGTATTCAATTATTCATCCAGTGGCCAATGTTTTGCTATTTGATTCTCAAAATATTGTATACTAGCTGTTCCAGTAAACTTCGTACCGCCTCAGAATGAGATGAAAGAAAATAGTATTTTTTTCGCATATTTTAATAGTTATTCTGTTATTCGAGGCAAAGACAAACTCAAAAAAAGTCCAACTATTAAAGATCATAAAAATCTGCCCATCCGTTCTTGAGTTATAAAATATGTAACTAACACGACCGTTATTTATTTAAGCAACCAAATATAATATCATTTTGTTTTTAATAGTTTTTTCCAGATTAATCATAACATGGATTTTAATTTGATTTAATTTACGCACCTGAAAATTCTACTCCGAAGCCTTTGAAATTTCACCGTTTTGTAATGTTTTCACAGAACTACAATTCAATTCTGACATAAAATAGTGTTAAGATAGTTCAACGTAAGTAAAGTACATATTCTATGTGACGCAGCAGACGGGTGGCGCGTAAGTATTCGAGACACGCCGGTTCAATACTCCCATAAGTTACCTACTTAGTGTTGATAATTTTAAAAATTCCCAGAGTTTATCTCGACTAAATGTGTTATGTAGCGTCGCGTGCAGACAGAACAGATAGAACGTGGTCTGCAATGGAAGGTATTGCCGATTTGTTTGTATCGAAAGCGAGCAATTTTGAAATGATAATATAGATCGGATACCTTCTTTGTGTAGTTCTTGATTACTCCAAGGTTTTCTGAAGAAATTGATTGAGCACGAGTCGTGTCTTGAACCGTAACATAAAATTGTATTATCAAAAAGTATTTTAAAAAGTATGGTGGATATTGAACTGGTTCGTTATGTTATATGCCAATACCATACTTTCTGTAAATCCTTGTACAAAGAACGAAATCTACTAGCAAAGTGCTCCTACTCTTACAATAGTGCCTATACTCCCACAACTTCTCGCAAGTAAGGGCACAAACCATAAGTTCCAACAAACGCCCATAACTTGCGCTACAAAGTCGCCGCGAGGTCGTAGCGACGCCGCGACGACACCGCACCGACAACTCACCATTTGTAAACTATTTGTATGCGGACCAGTGTGCCGAGCTCACTTTTCTTACTTCCCTGTGACGAGCGACGTTCCTATTTCGACGTTTTTCAACTACGCTCAACTCACGGCACGGTGTCATTGTTACTGTAGCAATACTTTCTGTTAATGCACTGTGTCGCAAATTTCCGCGCGTCGGACAACTTTAGTTTGTTCTGTAACATTGGTATTTATTTGCCGTTCGGGTATCGCATGCGTGGCTGAATTAAATTTTGTTCGTGCGATCGTCTCGCTCGTACGCTTGATACGTTGATTGAAAGGTATTTACGTACGTGAGCGCTGCTTTCCTATGATCTATTTGGTGGTTGAACTCGAAAATTTCGATTTGTGTATTCGATTTGCTTGGGGATTTTCGGCGAATGATTATTATCATATCGTGTTTATAATGTTTTATAATATCGTGTTATGTTTGATTTAGCGAAACTGTATTGATTCAACTATACAATTTGATAGATATTGACGGCCTGATTAGCGCAGTTGGTAGTGACCCTGCTTTCTTTGCCAAGGGTCCCGGGTTGAATCCTGGTAGGGACAAACTTTGTGTGATGATCACGAATGCTTGTACTCGAGTTATGGATGTTTAATATCTATATACGTATCATATATTGAGATCGCCCTCAGTCCATTGTACGGTACACATAATCCAAGCATTGCTTAATGTGGGACTGTATAGTTAGTGTGTTCGTCTGGCGATATTATATTAAGTATTAATATTATGCGGGAACCATCTCTCCTGAAATATTGATTGCGATTATAAGTAGTAGAGTGTTCGTTTTTGACACTACAAGCATACCCAACATTAACATTTAAATCAGTATTATATTTATAATGGCATTACAAAAGATTTTATAGCCATTGGATATGAATTTAAAAGTCTAATCGTCTGGCTATTCAGTTTGCACCTATTTGGTAAATACATTTATTTTATTGCGAGATTTGTTAAAAAATCATGAGAAGTGTGACTTTTTATTAATTTCGTTATTAAATAACTCATTATTTTTAATTGTAATTTTTTAAAATCTTCGAACAAAAGCGGCGAACTATACAACCTTATATGGCATATATTATGTACGTTTACACGACAACACTAAAATGACTGGCCGTGTAGAATTGGCACCGGTCCGACATATCATATGGGGGCATAAACTGGAGACGTATAAACCATTGCAACATTCGATGCATTTTTATTGTCGGAGCAATAAACTATGGAGCGGGTGAGACGAGAGCGACAATAGCGTACTTAAACTCCTCATAAACGATATATCACAACCGCCAAACAATGTTAGAATATCAGATATATAGGAAGCTGAGGATCTTATTTAGATAGCACTTGGCATTCAAACAGACTACGAGACTCTGTGTGCTGTGTATTCAATTTCTAGAATTAAATTAGTCATACGAGCAAAATTATATTATGAGTGGTGGATGAGGAATTTTAAGTTATTGAAATGGCGGTACTATGCTTTTATGAAATGGGTAGGGGAAAACAAAAAAAAATACTTTAATTGATTATACACAAATAATGTTTGTGTTTAATAATAATATAAATAAAAGCCCCTTTTCATGTCCCACTGCTGGGCACGAGCCTCCCTTCAATGCTTGGGGGATTAGATTATGAAGGCTCAGAGTGGGTTCGTGGACTTTAGTACGTTATTCGAGGAGTTCTCTCAGGCATACAGTTTTCGTCGCGGTATTTTCCTTCACCGTTCAGCATGTGATAATCACGGTGGAAAACTATCACTGCAGTTCAATAAATAGAATTGTTAGGTAGGATAATCCAGTGCAGTTTGGCTTTCACAAATAAACACAAACGAGGAATCGGAAACATTTTAGTATCCAGGTTAACACACAAACATCGGATATTCTACTTGCCATATCATATTTTTTACTACATACACATAAAATTTTACTGTCGTGTTTGTTACTGGTGTTTGTAATAACCAGTTTTACATACTTTAACGAGAGGATCTGAGAAATCTTGGCATCAGAACTGAAGGATTTGTTACAAACAATAATTTATGACCTTCTTTCAATGAAACTTGGCAATATTTTTTAGGTTCTAAGGTTGCGTGTTGTTGAACAAGAAGATAAGAAAAAAAAGTACAAAGTCTGTGCGAGTCATAAATTATATACCTTCCCATACAATAATAATATGATAATATCGCCAGACGAACACACCAACTATACGGTCCCACACTAAGGAAGGCTTTTATGCGTACCGTGCAATGGACTGAGAGAAAACCCAGTATATAATAGGTACTAATATAGATATTAAACATCCATGACATTCATGTAAACCATTAAGTACAGTACTTATGAATTGTCAAAATTGTTACAAAATGCTAAGCTACAACTTTACCACCCGTTTGGAATGCCGGTCCTATGAAGAAGAACGGGCAAGAAACTGCATGGTTGTCTTTAAATGATATTTTTTTCTATCTATATATTATATTCTTGATGTGAGACTGAATGTTATAATTCGAGCCTGTGAGAATATATATTTTGTTCGGGATTCCACAGATATTCATTATCTCGGATATGTTGATAGTCGCTCATATTCGAGTTGGCTGGACTCCAGCTACCATTATAGGGGAATAAGCGTGAGTGTAACTATTGTTTGTTATGTTCCCGGGAATGTACGAACTATTTTTTTCGTTTATGCCTCGTTTTATTGTAATTTGCATCCATTACAACTTACTTCCACGAGATAAAGGATGTGAGAATACAGTGTGTCTGAATTTTTAACAGATTTTAAGATTTATTATTCTAATTGTTTTGTTCCAGATTTTTTTATTGATTTTTTTATTCTTAAATAGATTAAGTAATTTATTTAGATAACGATTAGAACGAAAATAACTGAAATATTTACAAACTAATATAACTTAAAAAGAGTATAGAAAAGCTACAAAATGTGTAAAAAATTTGGCCCATGCGGTAGCGTGCCCAAGATGCTGGCCGCATTTCCTCGCTGAATAGCCAAAGCAAAGATTGATGATTTTTGATAGCAATTTTAACTGGTACGGTGTTATTTTTGGTTAAAAATATTATTGTGATTTTATATATATTATTCTCCGAAATAAATTACACCGAGACAACCAATAAAAATGTTAAGTAACTCGTAAAATTAGTATGACTCCATAAGCTTTTCACGTTATATATAAATAATGTATTGTTTTGTTATATTATACTTTTCGATATTTAAATCAGCTTCTGCTATAAAAAAAAAGGAAGTTTTCGGATATTATAAAAAGTGATTTGATATAAATAATGCCCAGGGCATCACGATATGTTGCGCCCGGGATTACGATATTGTAGAGTCTGAGCTATAAGTTAGTGAAAATGGTTAATTACTGAGTAAATAATTATAATTTATATAATAGGTTAAATGTAATCGGTGCCTTTGGCCCGAAAAATTTAAGTCAAATCATTTATTTTTTTTTGGCCTACGGGGGCACTTACAACATGTCATGTACATTTTTTTCTTAAATCTACAACATGAAAATGACATTTTTTTTTTCAAAATATGTTTTTGTTATTAAGTCTTGTATTAGTTTTCTAAGTTAACATAATTGGTAAATTTTAATAACGTGGCTCGCTGCACGCGTTGGTTAAACTGTAAGTACAGTTACCAATTGAAATATAAATAAATAAAACAACATTTAATTTTAGTATGCCACAGATTTTGTTTACTGAAAAATCTAGGTGTGTTGCGTAATGTTGTTTTATTTTCTCCTTCACTTCTTTTTTAATAATAGTTTTTTACAATATTATTGTCGTCTTCTCTACATATTATTAAATTAATAACTAAATACAGCTCTATTGGTGGGTTCTGTTTCCGCTCGTAGCTTATAACATGGCGCATCCCCTCCATAAGTGATTGCCGAAATGTACGCTTGTAGATTATTTGTTCGACGTAACTTATCGCGATACAATATGGTTTAAAATATATTTTAATAGTCGAACAAACTGTCGGATTATTGCGAAAGCCCGCCGATATAACTGATGATATTATTTGTGTCGTTTTATTTTGTTGTTAACTTTTTGCAATGTTTTCAGTTCCGGACTTTGCAGATCCTTAATGCTTTTCTATTGTTTCTTTAGTACAAAACAAAAAATAATAATATAATACGAGCCCTTTTTATATCCCAGTGTTAAGCATGAGGGTCCCATCAATGCGAGGGGGATTAGGCCATAGTCACACAAAGCTTGTCCCTACCAGGATTCGAACCCGGGACCCTCGGCGGCGCAGGAAGCAGGGAAATCCGCTAATCAGGTGGTCGTTTGTAGTCGTCTATTTAACTATCTACTTTGATGACGGCAATCTAAAGTAACTGAATTTATATTACAATTTAATTATTAAAATATTGAATCTCAACGTATAATTCAACATTGTGGATACACGATTGATCGATTAGAATTCGAGTTGTTTTATAGAGAGTCAATGAATCCAGCACCACTTGGGCGGCCAAAGATAATAATTCAACTGTGGAATCCGGGGCTAACCATCACATAATAGTTGCCCCGAGTTGATTCCCGGGACCGTGAGCGAAGTGCTCTGCCAGTAACTTAGTCAAATGTTTGCTTAACGATAGGGTGTTGGTGTTGAGGAGAAAATCAGGATTCGGTCTTCAGACGGCCTAGTATCACTATACACTGATTCAGAATAGAATAGAAATACACCTGCGCTGATCTTTTTACCTATGCTTATTAAGCGAAATTAGATGTTAGAATATCGATATTATGAATATCTAAAAAAATATTATTTGTGCCCAACAATATGACAATTGTGATGATATTCTGTGAGAAAATTTGTTTAAAATTGTCATATTGGAGTTCTAACTGCACATATTTTTTACAAATGCGCTAAAAAAGCACAGGTTCAAGTCTCAGTTCACCCGTTCTGAATCATCCTGTAAATAGAAAAATAGAAATCGTCAGATTACCATACAACAAAAATATAAGAAAAATGAAAAATTCATGTAAATCACATTCTTATATATTTAAAGTCACCTGGTAGTCATTGAAACTATAGGACAATTACCACCATTGAAAGAAATCATGGTGCACCTACGACATGTTTGGGTCGCTTAGAAAGTTGCGCGGAGCGAACTGTGCTCTAACGGTAATCAAACTGAGAGACTAAACCGAACTAGCCACTGTATGTACCCATAACTTGTTCCTGTACATACCTACCTAATTAACTGCTCGCTTTTAATACAGTTGAACCATCTCTTAAAGTCCAATATTCGTTGGCAGTACCTGACATACATCTTTTTTACGTACCATTTCGTAACGTAACGTCCTCCATCCCTTTCAAACCTCAGATTTCATGAATAAGTATGGCAGTAATAGCATGTTTTCTTGATGCCGTTACCATTACTTTAGGAGTACTCTACAAATCGTGCGCAGATTAGTTGAGATGATCCCAAGTGTCAAGACATATTGATTAAGTGACTATAAACAAAGATATAGTGAAATCAACAGTGGTATAAATCAAGTCAAGCTTTGTTTGCCCACTCATTATAATTTCCAGTTTTATAGATAACAAGGAAATACAAAAAAACAACACAAAAACACTCGAAAGACAACCTCAACGTTGCAAAATACAAACAACATTTAGTTTAGTATTGCAATTATTTTTCATTCGACATCACAAACTAAATTCCGTAGTTTTGCATACAGTGAATATCGTGAATGGAGTTTATTGAAGGGTACCGAAGCGGCGCAGTGATGAATCGAGAGTAAATTAATAATCGTATTACTTTTTCAGCGGAATGCAAATATTTGATGATTGCGTTGTGGCGAGTGGTGGCCGCCGATACTGGGGGAGCGAGGATGTTGAAGCGACACTGGAATTGTCTTTTTTATCAGCGGCTTTAACAAGGCTGAAACTCACTTTATATTCTCCATCTTGTTTGGCCAGCAAGTAGGAAGTTATCGTATGAAAAAACCCACATAAATATGTTATGTAAATAGAAAATAAACGTCGACACCCGAGAAATCATATTCTGACTAAGAAACCTTTGCAGATTGCCTCTGCTTGACAGTCAGTACAATATGTCTTACCCGAGGCAAAAGACCGCATTGCCTTGCCTGAGCGCTGTCATTAGTGTTGCCCAAAGTCTTCGTCTTTTTCACGAGACCAAGGCAGAGGCTTGGAGGAACACTATAATTGACATCTATAATTAGCCTCGCTGAGAGTCCAGCTGTTTTTTTCTATGGTTCTAATCAAGCTGTCAAACGCATGCGGCTTGCGCTCGATACAGGCCCTAAATTTGCGCTATAAATTGATATAATTTTAGAGCATACTTAGCTGTCTTAGCGAACTTCGCCCTGCCTCAGAGTCGAATGAGAATCTGATTTATTTTTATTAGTAATTTTGCCCATTTTTTATAGTTATTCTGCTGTTCGGGACAGAGAAAAGATAATAAAAATTGGCCTACCGGTTATTAAGTTATAAATGGTGTAACTAACACGACTTTGTTATTGTTGTGATAGAAGATTATTATATCACTTTCTGGTCTTTGGTTTCCGTTGACGAGCTTGGCATTGTGACAATAGAACTGCATTTATACTCATAGATGGTTTTTGTCGCATTAATACTGGGTTTGAAGATATTAGTTTTTACTATAAGTATTGTTCGCTATGAATAATATTAATGGTTTATTAGTAATTATGATCTACTTCTTAATTGATTACATACAACTAAATAATCACACTCTTTTAGCTATATTCAAGTGTCAGATAGCGTTTATGTTTTTGAAATGATTGAGTGTCAAGTTCTACTACATTACGCGAGCTAGTCATCTTA
This sequence comes from Pheosia tremula, assembly GCA_905333125.1. Classification (NCBI taxonomy): domain Eukaryota; kingdom Metazoa; phylum Arthropoda; class Insecta; order Lepidoptera; family Notodontidae; genus Pheosia; species Pheosia tremula. Next base: position 1,092,858 of record HG995404.1, on the reverse strand, counting down.
TTTAAACGATTTCAAATAAAAATTTGATCAAATGATTACTCCTGCTTATTACAGAAAAAAATGTGAACGAGTCAATTGCAGTGATAAACGATACTAAATGTAAATAATGTAATTTTTATTGCCTGAAATTTTAAGCTGACCGCCATGGCCTACACCATGATACTCATGGTCAAAACAATGTATAGCACTTTCCCTAAAAGTTGGTACAAAAGATGGTATCCGGGCCGAGGTGGCGGGCCGTGTGAATTGCACTAAATTATTCCCGGGGGCCACCGCAGGCGGGTTAATGAATTTATAATCAAATTACAACACTGCTCAGCCCCGTGAGAAATTCCACAGATAAATCTTCACAATGTTATCGTTTTATTTTCAATGGACGATGGGAGAAAAGGGTTTGATGATTTTTATGATAAGTTTATTCAAAATTCCAAAGAGAAAGTCCTGGCAGACATTTTAATTAGATTTTTTTTTCTACGGTAATTTGTTGCATTTTCTTTTTTATTCCCTGAGAGACTTACCGCGTTTCAAAATTCTAGCTATAGATAAATGATTGCTGGAAGTTGATAGGTTGCTTCAAAAATATCCATATATTTAAATGAAAGTAATCTAGCTTTATTGAAATAAAACTAATTTTACGGATTTTATCGCGTTTATTTTATGTTTTTTACGTTCCCGACGTTTCGGCTGCTTTACAGCAAGCTTGATCACGGGAGGACTGAGGTGGTTGGCGTCCTAGTGTCATAGTTTGAAAACAACTATGACATTAACTATGATGAGTCATCATGAATACGAAGATAATCGTATATTTAACAGTAAACGGAATCCGTTAAAGAGCTAGAGTGAGTTTAATTAACAATCCATATTAAACCAATCGTTCAAAATGTCATGAACCTTTAAAACTCTATCTTGCCTCAAGCCCTCAGCGATCGAATAGGTCCCTATTTATAATTAATTTCTCAAACTTTACTGCTTCAAGGGAAGCCTTAGAGCCGAAAATATTGAAAAAAAACTTCCCAATCACCTTTTTACGACGCAGTAAGCGGGTCCATTATAGGGGTCACTCCGTATGGGATTTCAAAGTGAAACTCGTCATCGCACGGATAATATTTTGGGCCGTAACACTAAAATAAAAATGGCTATAAAGCTCTATGAACAAAATCATGACGTGAAAGCCGCTCGTAAAGAGATATAGATGTTTTGGTGGCGTTATTTTTTGTGGTGAAGTTTTGAGCATTAAAAAATATTTTGGTAAATATATTTCATTTGGATGGTATGTTATAAGAGCTTCCATGAGTGCGTTTCTAAATAGCGATGCTTCCCCGTCAGCTTAGCATACCGATTTTAGTCTCTCGTCAGTCGCAAAATCTTTGTGACTTTGAGCAAAATCTTGTACAGAAAAACTGTAAAGGTAAATAATATTAAAATTGGTCAAGATACCATAATATATTTTACAAACACCCTGGGTCTATAAAAAGAAACGCGGTAAACGTTGAAAGTGTCTGAGAAAAACAATTTTCCCTTGAAATGTAACAAGCAGTTACTTTTAAAAAGTAGAGTATCAAAACCAAACATCTAACAAAAAACCGTTAACATGAATGTGTGTGCCTCATAAAATACCGTTCGTTGGTCGCAGGGCTGTCACTGCTAGAATATTGGCTAAAACAAAACAATTCATATTCTAGCTCTAAAATGATTAATTATCACCATGACGTAGCATATCTCGGTTCTATGAACTATAACTACCATAAGTTAACAATGAAAGTATCTATTTGTTTGCTATTATCTTTTCATAAGGCTAATTTTTTTTTGCTTCTTTACTAGAAGCAAAAAAAAATATATCAGAATAAAGTACCAGAATGCACATTTTACTATGAAAGAGCTTTGTCTATGGTACAGGCCACTCAAAACTCAACCAAAAAAAAAAAAACTTTAATTGGGACAACCCTATTCCACCGGCATCGCACCCGCGGGCGATACGCATCCGCGCGTGATCTCGCATGAAACGAACGGATTTCAGGACGCCTGAAACGTTCCAATCCCAACGCAAACGTTTGTCCAAGTTTTGCACTTAGAAGAATGTGCTATATTGGTGTTGGAGTGTGATATGGCAGTTTTTGTGACACTGATAATATTGGACAGTGTTTTGGCAACACGTTATGAGTGCGTAAACTAGAATAGAAAAATTCTATCACAAATTGAAGAAGTTCCAGATAATAAAAGTTTTCATTGTGCGACGGAATTACACGAATTAATTCCCCTATCTCCATTCTATCGTCGGTCGACAAGACGCACGGACAAGTGTCATCTGTACACTGTGGACATTCCTTCGGTACGTACTGAGCGGTTTGCTTCTACTTTCATCGTGCGAACTGCCAAGGAATGGAAGACGCTACCGGCGTCTTTGTTCCCCGTTGACTTAAATCTAGGTGTTTTCAAGTCGAGAGTGAACAGGTACCTTCTAGGCAAGTATGCTCCATCGTAGATCTCATCGTCACTAACCATCAAGTGAGATCGAGATCAAATACTTGCCTATAATGTAATAAAAATGAAAAAAAAAAAATATTCCTTAGATTTTCAGAATAAACACGCAACGCAACACAAATTTTGGGCACGTATGTGGTTGAATCGAGAACGAAATAAGCTACACTATTTCATCAGAAAGAATTTAAATTCAACACAAAATTGTTACATTTCAAACGAATAATGAGAAAATCAAACTCCGTTCAAGAAGATAGTATCTTAAAAAACTATTAGTGAATAAAGGTTTTGTGTAACTCTGCGCGGCGGTCCCCGGGTGTCTGTTAGCCCGATCATTAATCATGTTGGCTATCATAATTTTGGTCACGTCCATAAAAACAACCGCGGGACGTCTGCCCGGCTCCGTCCAGGTGGAGGTGGTTAACTTTGTTGTTATCTATGTTGGATCCCGAAGATTTATGGTCTTCATACAAAATTGCTTATGGGATTTTTGATGATAGGTATTTGTTCAATATAATAAACTGAACATTGTTACGGGAATAAAACTAATTAAAAATTTTAAGGATTTTTTATTTTAATTTTACGTTCCCGACATTTCGGCTGCTTTGCGGCAACCATGGTCACGGGAAGACTGAGGTGGTTGACTTCCTGTTGTCATAGTTTGAGACGGGGTATCCTCATATTTAATTGTTGCTTTTGGTCCGATCTTCGCAGAAAGTGGTCACAGTGTCTTGAGGTCTTGCAATGGTACGCTTGGTCTTGGATTTAATAATATTAATTACTGGATCCCAAGTCGGTGGTAGCACCCAGCCATCTTTCATATTGAAATTAGGATGTTTTGTAAATATAAGAGAGAGAGAGAAATCAATATTGTTACGGGAGTTTTAAGCCAAGTTTAGATCGAGTGATCGGAACATATCCTGCACGCAGTAACGAAAGATTCGATTATTGGATCGGTATTAGATGTCAAAACATGTACTAAGCAAATTATTTGGATTCACTAAACAATAATTAACATTTATGCTAAGGGTATAGAAGTTAATGGACATTTTTTTTGAACCGTGCGCTTTTTATGCTTTTTCAAATATAATGTGTAGTCAGATTTTCAATATGTTGATTTTAAAAATAGATTTCGTTCCCAACACAATGACTATTACGATTATATGTGAACATTTTTTTAATTGATATATCGTAATTCTGACTTCACATACTTGTTTTTGTTCACCCTTTCTGAAGCACGCTGTATACATTTATATGAAAGAGCGACACGTTACATCAAACTTATTTACATTAGCCCATATATAGTGTCCGATAGCTAGCTGCTTTCGCGTGCAGCTGATATTAAATGTTTACATTCGAACGTAGTACCTCCGAAATATTCTCAATACAAACAAACGTGGATTTTGATCCAATATCTCTTAATCCGCAATGTCTGCCTCTCGTGTGACATGAAAGGTTACTAAATTCGAATGGAATGAGCTTTTGAAATTATTCTGTGAACGGATTGAAACGAATTTTGTATTTGAGGTCGGTGAGTGAACGTAATATAATCAGGTATTTAATTTTATTTCATCATTAATTAATGATGAATTAAATTTGCAATATTTAAAAACAGACAAGTAAAGATACTTAATCATAGGGAAAAAAAATGTTATTTAGTTTTATTTGATATCTTAATTTTAATATTCAATCTGGAGAATAGTCTGAAATAATTGTTTGTGTAACATAAAACTAAATATATAGTGCTTAATTCCAAGTCATCTAATTAAATTCCTAAATGAAGAATACTGTACCCAGTGAAGTACGTACAAAAAAAAACTAAAGCTTTAGATCTTTTAGAATTTTCTACTACTGACCTTTCCACTAAATCAAAATAGGATCGAAACAATAGCTTTAACTTAATGTTCAAGTAATTGCTAAACACAAATAAAATATGTTTAAGTTCCGATAAACATTTACGAAACACAAAACCGAGAATAATTAACTTCCAGCAGTCTATAATCAATATGGTTGTTTACAACACACTCAACAATAATTTAGTTATTTATATATCCAATACTACTTTAAATTTTGCTACATATTGAAGAGTACCTTTCAAAAATACTCACAAAGTTTCAAATATAACCTCCGCGACCTTGATCCTTCCACTCGCAACACTAGCCGTTCAAATATCGATGTTAATCTGTTGTTCAACAGTCCTTATCGATAGCGACCGCGATTTTAAGCATCAATAAACATCGATAATTGACGGATCCTCTATTAATATTGACTAACCACGAGCACGGGACGCTCCGTCTTACAAAACGTCGGGTACCATTAATGTTGTTGCGGGAAAGTTTGTATAATTTTCCACTCTGTTCAATTAACCCCTGGCTTATAACGGGGCGGTATAACGTAAGCGAGTGCGTATAGTAAAGTAACTTTTGTCGAGTTAAATTGTGTGTGATTTAGACCGGCCTCGCAGTATGTGTTGCTGTGAGTAGCGATTGGTACATTTCTAGTAGTATGAGTGGGGCGTTTGTTGTTTTGATCTATGATAGCGATTTATTTTGTTTTATGTTAAACTATTCTCTTCTATTTGGGATTTCTAATTATGTACACTAGAGCTTTGTTGGAGGAGTAAGGCAATTTTTTTAAAGAGATGCAACGGCAATGGATTCGATCTAGGTAATACTATGTCATTAAAAATCTGTTTTACAAAATTACACCTGAATGTATAGACGTTTTATAACTTTATCACATGTCATATAGTACTGCGCACAAGAGTTTTGATTTGCGCAGTGAATACGTTTGATAAAGTCATAGAAGTCATCTTGATTTCTTATATTTACGCGAATACTACATTAATAAAACTAATTTTACGTCGGGAACGTAAAAAATATAAACGCGATAAAATCCGTAAAATTAGTTTTATTACAATTATAGAAAATCTATAAATTTGGGGGTTAAGCTACACATATGTGTAACGCAAGCAATAAATGGAAATTGTTTCGGGAAAAATACTATAAGAAATGTTTTAAGCGTACATGTAGACACAGATTAATGAAGTCTTCAGTACAAATTGAGATTGATTGTTTTTAGATGTAAACGTTGTTCACTAATGTGCAAGAAGGTTTATCTGAATAAGCTGAAACATCTCTAATTTGTTCCTTTTAGAAGATTTTTTTTTGTTAACACAGACTTGTTAAAATAATCAGAGAACACAAGGCTTACGCTAAAGGTGAAGCCTAAACAAACTCTGGTCCACTATTTAGACAACATGCTAGACCAGAGTTTTATAGGCTTCACTTTTAGCATACGCCGTGTGTTGTCTGAATATTCTTGTAAGTCTGTGGTTGTAAATATATGAAATTGATTGACAGTTTTGAGATCCTCAACGTTTAAGTATTAAAACGTATTTTCAACAAAATCAAACACAATGGAAGACTCCAACAACACAATCTTTTGGAGTTAGTTGTTTGATAAAAACTCGAAACCTGTGTCTTCTATATATAAGCGAAACCCACTCACTGACTGACTCACTCACTCATCACGAAATCCCCAAAACCATGAGATCTAGGGACTAGAAATTTAGCACGCAGGTTCTTCGGGGACTCTTGGTAATCCTTATGAAATTATTTTTGAAAATTCAACCCCTAAACGGCTATAAGCAGCACACGAAGTTTGTATATTTTAATTTTCTACGCAGACGAAGTCACGGGCATCAGCAAGCCATTCAATATGAACAAGAAAACATTACCAAAATAATACCATTCGACATCAATAACAAATGCAAACCCCGTCCACGCAGTAAAGCAATGTACAATTCCGTGCAAGATTAAAAATAGCCGGTTTAATCTCAAGCAGAGCTCGCCGTTAACCGTAACTGTTATTGGTGAAAACAAAGCTACAGCGCTTGGTAGAGACAGCGTTGGCGACTGGAGACGAGTCGACGTACCCATTGACCCCGTAGGATGTTCTTGGAGGTGCATTTTGTTGCACAATCGTCTAAGAATGTGGGTGCGAGGGATGAGATAGAGCAAGTAATATGGGTAGCTTTCAACGATCATATTTTTTGTAGTTGTTATAAAAACGATGTGGAATTTAAAATGAAGCAGTGATAACCAAGTTGGTAGAACGCTTGGCTCGGTAACGAGGATTGCAGGTTCAAACTACGGCTCGCACCTCTGGGATTTTTCATGTGTGAATCTCATTTTCAACCACGATTATCACTTGCTAAACGGTGAAGGAAAACATCGTGAGGAAACCTGCATGTCTGAGAGAACCCCTCAAAAGACGTGTGAAGTCCGCCAACTCGCACTCGGCCAGCACGGTGGAATATGGCCTAATTCATGCATTTAGGGGAGGCCCGTGCCCAGTTGTGGGACATTAAAAAAGGGCTGGAATTATTATTATTATTAAATTAAAATGAATATTGTACAAACAAAATGCAACCGCTTGTACCCCGCTTCCTTTCTTCACTCGCAGGACTCGAGACACATTGTAATAATGTCCAAATTCATTGCACAGTGCAAAGCGCCACCCGGACCGGCCGCGGGAACCTTTGAACTTGTGGCATGCAGCTAATCGAATACCTACTTGTCATGGAAATTCTAATAAGCGTCCGATACTATCCTATTGCGTCTGCGTACGTTTTAAATTGTTGTGTACATCTAGAAACAAAATTCTGGACCGTACCGTTGTAATGTAAAGTTATAGAGCATTCATGAATAGACCGCTTACCGTCTATTCTAACAGCTTTACAACACTTACATCAAGGTTTTATTGGGTGAAAATGCCATATCGCTGATTATGTTTAAGATATCAGGAATATCATTTAAATGGAACATAATTAAATTTGAAATAAAGAATAAATATTAACAGTAAGTTATCTTGATAAATATAGTAGTCAGTAAATTTGACGGTAGTCCGAATCACATATATTCGCAACGAACTAAAAAAAACTGATATTTAATTTCACCATAGGAAAAACCAATAAAGTAGAATATCAAACTATGGAATGGTGTCACCATCAATTAAAGCTATAAAAACTACGTTATAACTAATAACGGAATAGTTGTGAGGGCTACACATGATGAATGGTGACACCGAAAGACTTTTTAAACGAAATATAACTTTATTAATTACGTATTATGTTTACTTTTACTTTGGAAAGAGGTAACTGTGGAATGCATTGGATTTCTTTATAGATTTTATGTGTTATTCAAAATAGAAACATAAGGTATGACTTATAGAGCTGTCTTTCTTTATTTATTCATTATTCTCCAAATCTATAAGTACTCAAATTATTACGAAGAATCGCCTTTGAGTTTATGAATTAAATCATACCTTACCATATTTCTAAGAAGTGATACGGTCCTACAGAATATGATAATGTTTCTAGAATTTTCATAACTTGCAAAGCCATGTCTTGTTATAGTATTTACTCGTGTTTATGTGCCTACACATAAGTAAATACTGTTTTTCACAAACGGATACTAAAAAAAGTAATTATCTATAGATGCAAAAATAATATCACATCTTTGGGAGCGGCTGGACTCATTTGGCTTTTTTTTTATTTATATTCTAAATAAGGATTATGGCAGAAAAAAGAATCCAGAAAATTGGTACAGGACGTCGTCAGTCGGGTCAGTTAGTAATTAATAACATTTTGACATTTAATTACCCGATATTATGTAGAACTTTGATTATGTACTAAAATATCATAAAATCGAAAATTGTATTTACACTGAAAAGCAATTTACGGGGCTTAATTAAAATGTTCTTTAATAACGATGTTAGCGCAAGTTCTATACAGCCTGTTTGTGTATACAGGGTGTAATATTTTTGTCGCCCTCGGCCGTTCGGCCTCCCTTGTTTGTTCCGGCTTGACCGGTAGAGTGTCAGATACACATGTTTATTGAAGAAAAAAAATATGTTTTTTTATTTATACTACCCCATTACTTACATAATGGCTTTTTTAGTTATACAACTAAAGCTAAAGCATGGTTACTGTAAAGCAGTCGAAACGTCGGGAACGTAAACACATAAAATAAATGCTATAAAATCTTTAAAATTAGATTGATTTCTATTAATAGTGTAGCAACCACTTCAAACTGGCCACAAGCTACACAGATAGTGCTTCAGACGCATTCAAAACAATAGACAATTCTCAACACAATCCTCAATCGCGCTATAAGAGTTTTCGGATCAAGTAACATATATACAAGATCCCAACATTAAACGTCGGGGCATAGCAGCCACCCCGGCAAACAGACCACCCGCGTGGCTGGAGGATCTTCCCTTTTCCGCTAAAATAGTATTCGCGTAAATATAAGAAATGAATACTTTATAACTAGATTTATTTTATACCCAACTATAATTTTTCAGCAGCTCCGTCTGAAAAACTACTCGACAATTACACCCAAATTATTATAGCGTGATTTTTTTTTTTTTTATTACATTATAGGCAAGTATTTGATCTCGATTTCACCTGATGGTAAGTGACGATGAGATCTACGATGGAGCATACTAGCCTAGGTATGAAGGCGGCAGTAGATCGAGACGCTACATTCACTAGGCACATGCAGCGCAGCTGATCTGACCCGCCATCTATGAATAGCAACACCGAACATCATGCCGGAACACGGCTAGGCCGCTTGGCGGCATGGCTTTGTTCAGTGGGTGGTGACTAGCCACGGCCGAAGCCTACCACCAGTAAATGAATGAAGATAATTAGTGAGTATCTGCCCAGTTATATATGTTCAAGACAAAAACTCTTAACTCAGTAAATACAGTGGGCCTATTGAGTAACTAAGTTTCAATAATTTCCTGTTTTTGTACCCAGTAATTAATTGCTGAGTGCTTTCTGATACCAGTTTAATATTAATTAACTTTTAATTTATTAAATCTTTAGTTAATATATTTAGTAAACCATGTCAGCAATTTGTTACTAATTAGTCAATCGAAATACGCGAGATGATTAAAACGGGTTTGCAAACAAAATCACAATGCTGTTGTAAATTTGTTCCAATAATGTCCTGTATTTCTATCAACGAATTATTATTTCATAGAAATATACGAAGTCATTAAAACAGAGTTACATAATAGCCCTGCTGGTTATCATTTAAAACCCTAACACTAGTACAGTAGAAACAGTATAGAACATGTAACTCAATAACAAGTCCATACGGCTTTTTGCCGCGGCCGTGCGTTTGTCGCGTTGTCGCCAGCGGGTGTTCCCGCGCAGCCTATTTCCAATTTGCGCCTATCAATCAAGACCAATCTCACTGAGTGGATTACGGCCAAATGAAATTTGCATAGAAACCCGTCGCGCGCGGAACGACCGTTGTATCTGATATTTACTGGGTATGTCCCCGTTTGATTTGCTACTACTGTTCCGGGTAGTGTATTAAAATTGATGGTCATTAATGGTTGCATGAAAAACACAGTAAGCCTTATAAAAGGCGGTAACTAAAAATGGCGGTACTATTTTTCCTAACAGACTTTTTTGTACAATTTTATGGCTGGTTCCATTTATTAACCTACATGTTATTTTCGATCCCGTTTGCAAGCGTAGTCTCTCATGTAACCTATCATCATGAAAAGATATTGTCTATTTGTCCTGCCATATTGACTATCGATGTCTTTCAAGACACTGAGTGCTTAAAACCGTCTCCAGAAATCTTTGAATTCATAATAAGCCGTCGTAAGTAAGTAAAAATCTTGACTAATATTATTAGCTGTGTCCAGACTTATCGCGCAGCCCCAGTAGGCTGAGACGGGCTAGCGACTGGACGACGGGATAGCGACGACACTGTGAGCACTTTCTGCGTAGATCAGACCGCAACCAACAACTAAATATGACGGTACCCTAGTTTTAACTGAGACATTAGGACGTCTAACCCTTCATTCCTTCCGTGACCATGGTTGCTAGAAAGCAGTTGAAACGACGGGAACAATGTGCATTATTCGCGTTATTATTCGAAATCTGCTGCATGTGCCTAGTGAATGTAGCGTCTCGATCTACTGCCGCCTTCCTACCTAGGCAAGTATGCTCCATCGTAGATCTCATCGTCACTTACCATCAGGTGAGATCGAGATCAAATACTTGCCTATAATGTAATAAAAAAAAAAAAAATCAATTCTGGCATTTATGTGCAATTAAAACAAAGTCACAATAATCAACAATAACAATCCATTCTCTATGAAGCAAAGAGTTAAAGTAATACTTGGAATTCATAAAGTACCAACAAAACAAGCCTACAGCAACACTTGATAAAGATACACGAAACACTGAGATAATATTTAGCCAAGATTTAATAATGAAGAGTATTCAAGTTTGTCTAGAGTAAGCAAAAACAGCTCTGTTAGTGATATCAAACACGATTGGATCAGGTTTATGTAAGGCGTTTACGTAACTGTTGAATTAAATAGATATACAGACTTCAGTTAACTAGAACAGCCATTATGAAACTTTCAGTAATACTATTTAATTTCTTTTGTGTTACTGATACTGAATTTAATGTTAGACTTTAAAAATATAACTTATATTGATTTCTTATTTTATATTAACGCGAATACTACACTTTGAAATAAAACTAATCTTACAGATTTTATCGCGTTTATTTTATGATTTTTACGTTCCCGACGTTTCGGCTGCTTTACTGCAACCATGGCACGGGAGGACTGAGGTGTTTGATAGGTATTGAAACGTCGGGAACGTAAAAAACATAAAATAAACGCGATAAAATCCGTAAGATTAGTTTTATTTCAATATTACTTATGTTAAAAGTAATATCGGTTGAATTACTAACGCTTTAGTTAGTTATGTTTTCTGGTATTGATTTTGAATAAGTATGTATAGCATAAATAAATTATAAATGTTTAGCTGCTCGTAACAATTTTCTGTCTCGTACAATTCTCATGAAGATAAAATTAAAATCAAAACTAAATAATCGAGCTTAACCCGCCAACCGTCTTACAGAAATTTAAGGTACTTCACCACGTAATATCGCGTACAAAATAATTAAACTCCAAGAATACAAGTGTCGTTTTGCTTCGCAGCCTCCCCGGCCCAGGCGGACACCCAAATACTCAATTATGTTTTTAATTGAGCCGGTTCGTGCATTTGACACGAGTGTCCGACGGGTTTCGTTTCCAGTAATCGGCGTTTAAATTGTATAGCGAGTTTTAGTGATGCGAAAATTATGGTGAAATTAGATGACTTTAATTCGGTGATATTGGATGGATGTTATTTTTATTTGTTATCTTAATAAAATATATTTACGTTCTACAAGTATAACTAAGTTATTACAGTGTAATGTATACGCCAGTGATAGGACCGATGTGTTTTTTTTTTTTACGAAAAATTTGGTCATCCTTACGATGACGATGACGATGTAATGTGATTGGACATAGAAATAATGCATGCAAAGTCTTTAATAACATTACAATTAAACATTATGAAACAACTGTTGTGTGTATATGATATTATATAGAATAGTTTTTCAATTTAGGTTAATATGGCATATCCAAGCGAATACTACTCATTGAAATAAAACTTATTCTACAACAACATATTGCAAGCAACAACTAATTATGAGAGTAGCCCAGTTTAAAATAAGACACTTAGTCCTCCGTAAACCTCAGGGAACGTTTTTTTTTTTTTTTTTTTTTACATTATAGGCAAGTATTAGATCTCGATGTCACCTGATGGTAAGTGACGATGAGATCTACGATGGAGCATACTTGCCTAGGTAGGAAGGCGGCAGTAGATCGAGACGCTACATTCACTAGGCACATGCAGCGCAACTGATCTGACCCGCCATCCATGACGTAAAACCTAAAATAAACGCGATAAAATCTATATAAGTTTTATTTCAAAAGTACATAGTTTATCCATTAACAATCCGGTTACGTGACAAAAAGCAAACTCATTTTCACCCCAAAATTCCATATTCAAAATAGAAAATCCGAAAGCAATACAGATGCTTTTTCCGAACACAATAAAGAAAGGTCCAGTAACAATAAAAATAAAGCGTCGAACATTTCCTCTGTGTACCGAGGAGGAGGAATATACAAATAGTTTATATGGACGTGTCTCGTTCCGCGCGACTGCCCTCCTGCACGGCTGACACCTGTTCCTGTCACTATCGAATTGGGGAAGACGTATGGACATGCTCCGATGTAGTTCAGGTACAAGAGGGATTCTGTCGAGTTATTGTTGGGATTTTCTTGGTGTAGTTATTACAATTCATTGTTGTTCCGCGATATTTGATCAGGGAATTATGTGGGCGATATGATAGCAAGATACATTTTTGTTGGGATGAAGTGGTTTGAGCGTAAACCGCTCGGCTAACCGGGTTTTTACATTACGGTAATGAACTTTCTGCAATTTCCTCGGATCTAGATGTAGTAGATGTACTGGGATAACCCTCAGTCCATTGAATGGTGCCCGTAACACAAGCGCATTGCATCAGAAAACTTGGGGAAACAACTAGACGCGTAGAAATAATTATGATATTTTAATTAGTGGTTGAAATCCAATATCGGGTATAAAATGTCTAAGCTTTGATATCACCAGCAAAAAGAGCTTTTCCAATAAAATACGAATTAAAATATAGTTCATTATAAATCAAATAAAAGTTTTACAGATCACCTGTTCGACAGACTAGTTGACGAAATTGAGATTCGCAAGATCACACAACTTCCCTTTGATAAAAATATTACTCATTATAACTTTCGCGTATACGAGCTTCATGCCGATCCCCGGGGACGGAGTATCACATGAATGGATTCCAAATAGATGGAAAAGCAATTTCCTACCTTGTTACAAGCCTTAATTCATTTTGCACCTGAGTTGCTATGAAAACTTATAATCACGAGGTAATTACTGGTATAATTGCAAGAGATTGACAGAAATTTCGTTGGAGATATTAAAAGTCGTGTTTAGAGTGCTAATGAGACCGTTTGAAATAAGTTCAGTGGAATACTGTTAAATTGAGACCACTATACGGGCACTGAGAGGAGCTTTGATGAATTTTCATGTCAAAAGGGTAATCGCGTTATTTTCATGGCATTGAATTGGGCCTAAAATACCATCAAAGACGTTTAATATAATGAATCAAAATTTGTAAGAAATTAATTTGAGATTAAATGGAAGCTCGTGTTGCTGAAAGACGAATAGAACATAACTGAATAGTTAAGAAATAAATACTTTTATTTTTGATTCCTTCATGATGAAAAATAATATTTTTTAGGACCAGATAATTAAAAATATAGATAAAACTCCGTATTCACTAGAATACAAAATCAAGGAATGTGTAACGGGCCTTTCAATGATAGTTAAAGATGCAGCAATCAAGCGCAAATAAGGCTTAATTATGCAGCTTCAAACTAAAGAAACTAAAATAAATGAAATACCTAATAGAAAATAATAACAATCCATATGATATCGAAAAGAAAATCTAGTAATCATAAATAATAAGTGTTGCAAAACACTTTGCCCAAGAGCTTCAGTATCTGCAGAATGTTTTGTTTCCACCATCGTGCGCTCGCGAACGGTGAAGACCATCAATTGCAAGTACAGACTTCTTTGTCCGCCGATAAAGAGTGCCGGCAAAGGAGGTCCATTTCGAATGCTTGTCTCCCCCCTTTTGTTGTCAGCTCGCTCTTTAATTTCACACAAGATTTGTTAAAGTATCGTGTGAGTTACATTTTAACTGGCAACATTTTATTGATATTTTTGCTTCACGAAAATAAGGACAAATTAGAAATGTTGTGATTTTTATTCGTTTGGTGCGCTTGCAACGGCTTTACATACTCACAAAAGTAGCTCAGGGAAACATACCTGAAACAAAGTCGAACGTTATTAAATGATCATTATATCCAACTAAATGCGACCTACCATCATTACCGACATTACGATTATCTGAATCTTAGAAAGTTATAAAAAATCTATTCCATGTTCCCGCGATGCAGGCGAACCAAATCTTTGTTCCAAAACTTTATCGTGTCCCGGAAAAAAAATATCCCGTTCCCAAGGCATTACGCAGACGCTCCCACCTTCCAACTTTTCACAAATTCCCAAAACTTGTAAGACAAACGCTGTTCGCCTCAACATTCGCACAATTACCTGTTACAACTTGGCGAATGCAAATTTCCGCCATATTTATTTTCGCGGCCCTTTTCTTCGCAACTTTCTTATAAATAACATAATCAGGGTCAATCCATCAAGCTGTCATTTTAGCGGGGAAATACTTTTCGATTTCGGTAGCACCTTAATTCAATAACAAATTTTCAATACAGAACAGAGCGAAGTTGGACGAATCGGTCTCCAGTTTGCTATTACTCATTTGGATCTGCCAAAAACAAGCTGATGCAACCTTACTTTGATTTGTAGCGTGTGTTTACGTTAAAACAAACAATTTATCGTGAAAAGGTTGTTGTAATTCTAGGATGAGTAAATCGACTAGACACCAGACTAAGGAATCGATATACCAAGTAGTTATATTTAATGACCTCTATTATTTATCGAATCAAACTTGTATGATCCAAATTTCTCGCTTGGTCTCTTATCCATGCTAGTTTAGCGGTAAATACCAGAAACTATTTTGCTCTGCTGCTTGCTCCCGAATGGACAAAGCATGATGATACTATTATATAATAGACTTCAAATCAAAGACTATCCAATAGTAAAAATCCTGTTGAAATTGGTTTATAAGTTTTTCAGTCATGCTTGAATTAACATACAAATATACAAACAAGAATTCTCAAAACACTCGTTTCAGATTCAGAGACGTTTAAATAGCCTGTTCATCTTTCATCTTTGTGTATCTTTTTATATTGTACGGACATCTAGATACGTTTTAATTATAGTATGGATCAATATGAGATTAAGGAATACCCAACGAATTTAATGTATAGGCGAATTGTAACTAAAATTATAAATATATTTTCCGACAGCCAAAAAAAATTACACCACACCGTCATTACCGAGGCTTTTTTAAATCATTATACATTCAAACACGTAAACACGAATAAAAAAGGCCGCATAACTGCAACGTATAAGTGCTTTTTAATAGTGCTTAAGTGAGTTACGTTTGCACGTAGACCGCGCTCCCCATGTCCCCATGTTAAATGCAATTATCTGATACACGGGAATGACGTCTGTCTTCCCCTGCCTCTGTTCTGCGGCCGGGGAATGAGTGTTCTACAGTAAACAAGGACATGAGTATGAGGCTAATTCCGGACTTTCACGAACTGTGATGATAGGGTGATTTCGATTGGACATGTTTGTTACTTCATCAGATTCTAGGCTATTAATATAATCGTCGTGTTTCTATGAATGGTTTGGTGGTAAATTAGAGAGTGGTTCTCGCTGCGGTAGGTAATAGTTATTTTGTAATATTATGTGGTAAAAGGTCATTCATTAAAATTAAGGGAACGGGGATGAAGAAGAATGCCAGGTCCTATTTATTTACCCTAAATTCGTTTCTAGTATTAATATCTGCTTAGAGCAGCCAGCGTGGCCTTGGCTAATTGAATAAAAGGTAATTTAGCTATATTTGTGTCACTTTTACAGATATTATTATTGATTGCACAAAATCCGAGACCAGTAGGGTAAGCAGGCAACTCCTAATCTAATCGTAACGTCATCGAGAAAACCTGCTGTCGCTCTCATATTTATTTATAAAATCTATGGTGTATGAGGGATGGAAGATGTTACGTTACCGAAATGGTACGTTGCCAGTTAAAGATTTAGTTGGAAGATATTAAAAAGAACCAACCTTCAGTAGCATACAGAATCAATGGTAATGTCTTTATTACAGACAAAATGCACTTCGATTTTGTTTCCGAATGGAATTCCATTGTTGCACCTCCACATGAAATTGTCCATTTGCCCTCACAAATAAAGGCAACTCTTTCGAACTCACAAGATTTTATCTATCCAAGTCTCGATATTACTGTCTGGGAGTCAGTGCTAAATGTTTGTGACGGGTGAACGTTAAAAGCATAAAGGGACCCCACTGGTTGGTCACAATATCCGTTGTTGCAACTAAACTATTCCCTCTAAGCGTTTTGTTCTCAGATCGGTGGAAAGCACGTGAATGACGCATTTACGTGTAGTTATTAGAATTGTATCCAATACAGACCTTTTAGAGCCTGAAGAGATTAAACAGCGCTATAATAGATCTGTTTATATCTTACTAGCTGCGCCCTACAGTGTTATCCGCGATTAAAAAGTGTACATTTTACCGGGATAAAAAGTAGCTTGTGTGCTATTCCAGACTATAATCTATCTCTGTGCCAAATTTCATCCAGATCCGTTCAACCGTTCTGGCGTGATTGAGCAACAAAAATCCATCCATGCAAACTTTCACATTTATAATATTAGTGAGATTGCAAAGTATATAATTTTACATCAGTCTTTGTACTTAGTGTCACATTTTAAAGCTTTTTAAATAGTTTGAGAAATTGAATAATATTATTCAGGAAATACTTTTTTTTATTCATCCAAAAACAAGGAGGCTGATAGGTATGTTTATAATATAAAAAATGCACACACAAAAGGAGTGTCGAAACTTGAGCAGCTTATATCCAATATTGAGGAGAAAAAGTCCGGTAAAGTACGTAAAGGTAATCCAATCCGTTCGGGCGGCATTCGAACTGAGACAGAGTGGATTAAGAACAGTTGTTAGTTCAGAACCCCTTACAGCCCCCACGAGCTCCGTGATTGAATCAAATAAATCCGTAATCTTATCTACCAACGTTACTAAGGTAAGAAATATGAAATTTTACAGATATCGAGATAAAAATTCTTTTGTCGTTCGAGTATTTGAATTTCTTGCGAGCTTCGCTCTTAGGCGAATTCCTTTAAGATAGCTCTCGATAAATCGTTCGTATTCACCGCCTAAGCATGCTGACCCGCGATCCGGACATGTTTATGCGAAAATGTAAGAATAGTTAACGGTTATGCGAATAACTGGTTCATATGATTCGTATATATTTGGTGTGTGATCGTTTTCGGACGTATAAAATACCCACGAATTTATGTATAAAGCCAAGTCTAGCCAGTGATAGCCATGTTAGTAGAACGCTTGCCTCGGTAGCGAGGATTGCAGGTTCAAACCCCGGCTCGCACCTCTGGGATTTTTCGTGTGCGAATCTCATTTTCAACCATGATTATCACTTGCTAAACGGTGAAGGAAAACATCGTGAGGAAACCTGCATGTCTGAGAGAACCCCTCGAAAGATGTGGGAAGTCCGCCAACCCGCACTGAGCCAGCATGGTGGACTGCGGCCTAATCCCCCCTCGCATTGAGTGGAGGCCCGTGTACAGCAGTGGGACATTAAAAAGGGCTGGTATTATTATTATGTATAAAATGATTTTATTGCTAATCAAAGTTGTGCATATTCGAGTGCTTCCTTGTAATTAAAAAAAGCATTTTAATTATCAGAAAACTACTGTCACCCCTCCGTAAACACACCATCAACATTCCGCGCTTTGAAAACGGGTAGCAACAATTACGTCTCGTTCCATGTTGAACTCCGCGCGCCTCTACAAAAGAAATTACTTCATTCTTTCTAAATTTCAACTCTCCAAGTTGTTCGGGGCGTTCGTCTAACGGGCTCGAGTTATTTATCTTCGCTCGCAGTATAATAGAATTTAATTAAGTTACGTGAGACATGCTTTACGCGTTTGGAATTTTGCAAACTCGCGCCTCGGCTCGATACACGGGCGTTGTCGTGTGAGCACAGGCGAGCTGCTTCGGCTCATATATACATAATTATTATTGTTGAAATAAAACTATTTTTTCGGATTTTATCGCGTTTATTTTATGTTATTACGTTCCCAACGTTTCGGCTGCTTTACAGCAACCATGGTCACGGGAGGACTGAGGTGGTTGACGCCCTAGTGTCATAGTTTAACGGGGGTACCCTCATATTTAGTGGTTACTTGCGGTCCGATCTACGCAGAAAGAGCTCACTGTGTCTTGAGGTCTTGCAATGGTGCGCTTGGTTTTGGATTTTATGATGTTTACCACTGGATCCCAAGTCGGTGGTAGCACCCAGCCATCTTCCCTATTGAAATTAGGATTTTTTTTTAATTTCAATGGCCTCGCGTATCATCCTTGGTCGGAATCGGTGTTCTTTTGCGAGGATCTGTGGCTTATCAAATCTGATATAATGGCGGGTGCGATCTTGTACATGTTCACAGATTGCAGACTTCGTGGAGCGACGGTGTTATTATTGTGTTGATTGGCCGGTTACGATCGACCTATAAGTTCACTCGATATATAAGATGAAATTGAAATTCTCTAGCATTTTTTTATATGTCGAGAGTGAACAGGTACCTTCCAGGCAATTATGCTCCATCGTAGATCTCATCGTCACTTACCATCAGGTGAGATCGAGATCAAATACTGGCCTATAATGTAATAGAAAAACGAAAAAAAAAGTTACTCTATGCCTAGTCCACATTATTTTATGAACATAAATAAACAAATCGAATGATATAAAAAAATATTTGATATAAACCATGTGTTTTAATCACAGTAGA
Organism: Pheosia tremula; assembly: GCA_905333125.1. Lineage (NCBI taxonomy): Eukaryota > Metazoa > Arthropoda > Insecta > Lepidoptera > Notodontidae > Pheosia > Pheosia tremula. The sequence goes on along the minus strand of HG995404.1, from coordinate 1,073,837 downwards.
ATATTTTTCTTTAATATAGTGTATCTAATTAACTCTTAATAGAGATTTTCTTATTTAGAATTTATTTTTAATTAATCAAATTGTTTGTTGGCCCTAAAATAATCTGAATCATGAATAATTGATAGAGTTTAAAATAATGTGGATAAAATAACTTTCATTCTGTATAACTGAATGTGGTTTTACTACGTCACTATTTCGTTCAAGTTCAAGTGAAAAATGCTGAACTAGATCACCCCTTATATGCAATGTATTATTCGTTTTTATTATATCTATAAAAATGCACGCAACTTATAAGCTTCATTGTAATATGCTGTAATGGTTTTACCATCAAAACGAACGTCTTTGACGAAAGTGCCTTTCAGATGTAACTACCTCTTATCTCCAAAATTAACTTAGAATATTGCTCGAGTAAATATACCTAGCAGCAATGTTCTGCATACAGTACTAATTGAATTTATAGGTCACCGTATTAGCGTGTTATATCTGTTTATTTGGCTCGGTTACACCTTCGGGACGCAAGTTGGAATTATATTGCAAACTATATTATTATATGATTCAGTGTTCACACGTGCCTACATATACGTTAGAATAACGATAGGGACCTCTATTTATAGTAATGTACCAAGTACAATTATGATAAATTTCTTTCGTAGTAGCAAATGCAGTACTTGCAAAATTGTGGTTTCGAATAAAAGGCGATTAAAGGTTTACTTAAGATCCCTACTTACTACAACAAAAGTAATCTTTTGTTAGGTACTTGAAAATGAACAAAATTACACGAATTATTGTTTAGTTAAAATACCTCTGATGCTATTCTTTATAATAAAAATCAATTGCTGTTCGTTTGTCTCGGTAAAACTCGAGAACGGCTAGGCCGATTTAGCTGATTTTGATCTTGAAATGTTTGCCGTAGTCCAGGGAAGGTTTACACGGTGAGAAAATATGGAAAAATGGCGAGGACAAAAAATAAGTCATCATTGTGCTTTATTTTTTGTTACTGTCAGTTGGTCTGTCGAACGTCAGACGAAGGGAGAGTTTTAATGTCGTTAGGATAGGTGATAAAAAGTATAGCGGGTCATCTAGGTTTTTATAAAAATAGCAGAACGCCAAACTGACAGTTACTGCTTTTTCTATTACGAGGGCAGACTAGTGCTATGACAATATTTGTAAGGAACTCTCGTTTAATGTACCTACAGTAACGTCATGTTATAATGATAATATCGCCAGACGAACAGACAAATTGTACGGTCCCAAACTAAGCAACGTATATGTTATGGGGTGGACTAGGGACATTAAATCGCATGACTCGGGTACAAGCAGATATGCTTTAGACACAAATGGCACCAACCAGAATTCGTATCCGGGACCAACTGTGCCAAACTAGAATCATTCGAACAAGAAGAATGGAAGATTTGAATAATAATAATAATTCATAGCACAACGTCCTATACTAAAGTACGAACAAAAAGTTTAATTTTAATCACGCCGTGATCGAATTTCCGCCCCACAAAGTTTCAACTGGAAAGTGGAAGCGGAAACTATTACGCTTTACATCGCTGCTTACATAGGCTACTTAACTTAGCTTAGACGCCAAAGTTTACTGCGTGATGCCTGTAATGTATACATAGGCTTCCAACTTTTTGACTTGTAATTCTATCTGTTACAATATAACGTCCTATATTATTTCGTATCTTATTTTATTTAAATATTTTATTATTATATATTTTTATGTCATCAGCAGCCTGCTGCCAAAGAAAAATAATTTCTTTACACTTTTTGTAAATATTTAGTTCTTTTATACTCATGACTATTTCCGTAGTACATATTGTGCAAAAAAAAAAAAAATTAAATCTGTACTTAATGTTTTAATGATTATACATCTAGATCTTAATATTTAACCCCAAGAAACTTAAATTCATAATTTTAAAACTGTCAAATTGTGAAAGGCGGCCAAAAAATTGACAACGGTACATAAAACGTACGCTATGCCAAAAGGCTTGCTACACACCCGATGCTTATCTTAAGGATAACAATGCTTGGTTAGATTCAGTCCAGATAGCTCCACCGAAACTGCAACCAAATACCGTTGAACGAACAATTGAATGAACGAATACATGAGTGAGTAATTATCCACTAACACCTTCACATTTGAACTGAAAATGCAAGTCAAGCGTTTTACGTACACACGCGTACTTACTAACCCGATTAGAACCCCTTTCACCCCCCTTCCTGCCATGTCCCCGTTCACCCCCGACGCACCCCCGGACATGAAACCGCGCTAATAAGGAACACTTCACTTGTTATTTCCCATTTATATCTATTTACATCCTATCTGTGATGCGTTGTGCTGGTTACTGCATATTGTTGTATGTGACAATAAACTGCAGTTGTAAAATGATGCAAAGAATAGGTTATAAATAAGATAGGATCAGATAAATTTAAAGGGTCTTCGTAGGTCTACACATTACACATTTTTTTTTTTTTTACGTTCGCAACGTTTCAAATAACAACTAAATATGGGGGTACCCCAGTTCAAACTATGGCACCAGGACGTCAACCACCTCAGTCCTCGATGGTTGCTGTAAAGCAGCCGAAACGTCGGGAACGTAAAAACATAAAATAAACGCGATAATATTCGTAACATTAGTTTTATTTCAATGTGTAGTATTCGCGTAAATATAAGAAATCAATATATTATAGCATTGCAAGCTTATGGCAACAAGCAGCAGGCTTTCAAGTTTTCAGTAAAAGTCGTTTTTTTACGCCGCCATGGCTAACCGCATCACGTAGGGCAACACCACCGATAAATGATTATTGCCATGGTGTGGCGGCTACATTCACAACCGTCAGTGCCTTGGAAACCTATTCTAGTGAGAGGTGAACAAGGGTTGAGTTGAATAGTTGAGGATTGAGAAAGGCAAGTAGCTGGGGTTCGAGATTTGATGCATTAGTCAGGCACGAGTTTACTTAAAGGCGATTTTTCATTGACTCAAAAGTAACCTTTGTTAACAAGCTCATTGTGACAATACGTGTGTAATTTTTCAAATTTCGCAATCCAATTTGGACCTAATGACGTCCTATTAAGCTGACATTTTATTATTCACATGCAGTCTGATGACATGCTACATAAATTACCTATAAAGGCCTTCCTTAGGTCCTGTGACCTTATTGTAGGATAAACCACTAAAGGTATAAACGGGGCAGTAGATTCCAGCAGTTTCCAATATCACGCAAGATTTACTGATCTATTGAATCTATTTAATAATTAATGACGTACAAAATACTGGAACTTTCTGTTTTAATAAGGCATCATAAAACACTGTATTCTTCTGAAAGTTTTTACCAAGATTAAAAAAAAAAAATTAGAAATAATCACTTGCTGTGCGGTGAATTCAAGATCACGAGGAAAATCCTACGTCTACCGAAAGTAATGTGAAGTTCACCCAACCACACCATGCCAGCGTGGTGAACATAGCCTTAATCTTCCTCATATTGTGGAGAAATATGCCCGGTATAATGGCAATAAGCTCACCACCTATTAAGTTACGACCAGATACTATCGGGTAACTATGGGTGCGCTTGTGCACACTGCCTACTTCTACGGGGATTACAGGCGTGATGGGGAATTTACCAAAAAAAAAAACATGTGTCACTCCCGTCCTACAGATATTAGGCCAGTAAACTTTACCATTGTCATCCCAATATTATATACTAAAGAATCGTCACGTGCCGGGCTACGCACCTTTATGTAAATGCAAACGCGTCGGCGCTGACGGCGACCAGGTTTATGAGCGCCTCCCCGAGATATTGCACATATTCGCGACACTTATTACTTTCAACGAATGTTATAAACAATTTTTACTCTTTGATCGTTTTTTTTGTGGGTTGAAAGAAATGAGGTATTTATTTGTTGCTGTGTGTTTCATGAAAATAGATCTTAGAACGGGTGATTTGGGTGTATGTTGCATTGATAATGATTCTCGTATTAGTAATCATCTCGTGATATTGTAGTATAAATATACTTTTAATTTACTCTAGCCATATTTGTAAAGCAGCTTAAATTCTATTATATATTAATATCTTAATGATAATGCCCTTTTTAAAAATGTCGGGCTCCTGGGCACAGGCCTCATCTCAATGTGAGGATTAGGCCATAGTCCTGGCCCAGTGCGGATTGGCGGACTTCACACGTCTTTCGAGGGGTCCTCTCAGACATGCAGGTTTCTTCACGATGTTTTCCTTCAGCATTTTAGCAAGAGATGATTGAAAATGAGATTCGAACATGAAATCCAGGAATTCCAGAGGTGCGAGCCGGAATTTGAACCTATGACCCTCGTTACCGAGGAAAGCATTTTACCAATTTTGGTATCACGACTTTTTAACAATCAAATTATTATTAACTCCATTTCAACTTATTTGGTTTTAAATGAGGGAGGTTGCGGTGGAGCCCACCATCAAATCATTTTACAGAAGATTGTATCATAGATACTCGTTGCTATAGTATTACCAAACTGAATACAATAGCAAGTAGGATTAATCGCAATGCCCCTGATAATTATCGCAAAGCACTATAATACTGACACAACACAACGAAAACCAAATACATAAAAAGCACACCCAATAGAGCATTCCCTTATTAGTGGCAAAGCATACTCCAACCGGAGTTTTATCAACTGTGAATTTCTCTCATAAATATTCGATTGGGACGCCCGCGCCTGGGGCCCTCCCCTCTTTGTAATATTGAGATTCATAATTTGACCCGCAACTAACTTAGCTACCCACTGAGTTCGTGAACACTCGTAAGCTTGTATAAATAGTGCTGTCCTGATATGTCTGACACCCATTGGTGCATCAGACTAAGGTTTTAGATGAACATTTTGGAGACGAGAATTCAATAAAATCACTAGACAATGATTATAGCATAAAAGAAAAAAAAAAAAGATAAGCCCGCTAGTTTTCTTGCCGGATCTTCTCAGTTGAGGACGTGTTACGATCCGGTTGTAGAGTTAAAATAATAAATATAAATGATAATTTGTAAGTGCCCCGTAGGCCTATACGAAATAAATGATTTGACTTTGACTTAGATTTTTTGATGCTATAAAGAACTCGAAGGTTTTCATCAATATATATATACATATTTTTTTAAATAGGCTTGCGTATGACCGCTATTTCACTATCACTTAATTCAAATTTGAACGCAGAACTAAAATCAAATAGACTGATTTGAATGCAAAACATACAATTTCTAAGATAAAATCTTAAAGTCTAGTAGTAAGATATTCACCGTAGTAGGTAGAAGCTTCGAGAAAAAACATAACACGAAAACTATTATGGTTTTGACGCGGTGACCGGAAACTCTTTTTGTACAGAGCCCTCGTTATTCATGAACTGTGTTCAAGCAACGTTGACTCCTTTAATTTTGATTCGTTTCACCCTCAGTTTTATTTCAGTAAAATTTTTTTCGCCGACTTTATTCATAATTTCTTGTATTTTCTCATTTTGAATTATTCTTGGAACGATTTTTGCGAAGTCCCCGGGTTTATGTAAAGTAAAATTATACTTTGATTACTTACTTCATATAAAAAAAACGTTTTTGCCTAATGGCTATATATAGACTCCTAAGCTCAAGCCATGTGTTAGAATTAGCCAAAATAATAAAAGAATATAAAATGATGAGACTAACAAATTATTAAATGCATCCGCGAAAGTCAACATTAAGACATATACATAAATAAGTTTACCAATTCAAGTGTAAATATATTTCTACTTTGCACAGAAATCTTGACATGAAAAATACGTAATACCTTTACCTGACCTCCCCAGCGCAGCGCCTCAAATTCATCCTCCCCATAAAAGTTTGTTGCAATAAAAAAAATACCTCTACCCACCTATAATGATGTATCATAACTCAACTGTCAGTTCCCCAAACTCAATAAAACTGGTGTCGTAAAAGCACTCGGAACGTTCTCGCAATGTATGAACTCGCGTCAACCGTCAAGTCATACTTTCGTTGCTGTCAGATCTTTTGTAATTAAATGTTCAGGGATGAGTTATTAAACAGAATTCTTAATGAGATAATAAGTACGTCGATACGATAACGTCGGGAACGTAAAAACGAAAATAAACGCGGTAAAATCCTTAAAAAATAGTTTTATTTCAATGTGTAGTATTCGCGTAAATATAAGAAATCAATATTAGATAATACGTAGTTCTATTTTCAATATTTTTTTGGATTATTTTCTAATAATATAATTTAACCGCAATGTTGAGTAGCCTGTTATATTCTCACAAAATTCGAAATCTCATATTTTTGTAAAAAGGATTTTACTTGCTTCCACAATAAGGTCGTCAACTAATTGTTGGAAATGTTGAAAAGGCATTTAGATTCACGTGATAACAAATTATGCATTCCACTATTTTATTTATTTAAAATATTTCATATAAATGCGATTTGTGTGCATACCATTATAAAAAATTATGTGTACCTATTTTTTCCTTGAGTGTCTAAAATTTTTTTCAAACTAATTTATTTGCGATCCGAATCGAGCAGTCACATAAACAAAGAGCTAAAACATTGTACCATAAATGAAAATGCGTTGAAAATTTAAACAAGTAGTCCGACTGTGCTCAGTTTTCACCGCTTAAATCTAAGCCAGTTTTGAGCAGGTATGAGTTCATTGTCACCCAACTAGCTTTTGACTCCCGAAACTATTCGTTAAGTACGTCTCGCGAATTGTCAGTTCACAGAATGTCGTCTATTACGGCCCGTCTGAGAGGCAATTTCGAGAGGCCAATTTCGTATAAAACAGTGAAGTTATGTCGAATAAACTTTTAATAGGAGTTGGTGTAATATTTAGCTATTACTTTAATAAGTGTTTGGATGGGAAAACTGTATAGGATTACGTAGTTTTTATGGCACTGTACGTTTAATAATAATAATAATAACGGATTCGTCAATTCGCTGTTTATGCTATCATTTTCTTAAGTTCACCCCAGCAGGTGGCTAACATAACATTAAAATTCTCAAAAAGGACCTCTACGTGTTGGATACATGTCCGCGCGCAAGCCTTCCATAGATCCGGGTATAGCCCGTGTGATGAGAGACATGATAACAGATCAAGTATCTTATATTGTTTTATATTATAAACTAATGCATTGTTAAAATGTTTGTAATCAAACCATCGTTAAAAAAAACAAAGAAAACGCGACTGCCATTCAAAAACCTGATTTAGACATAAATAAATAAAGCAGACAATATGTCACCCCTCATTTAAGAACAACCAATGGGCAAGCAATAAATAACTCAAATTATTATCACACCAAACATTTGTCAACCGATAAAAACAAAAAGTAAGCCATTGAGTGTAGCGAGAGATAAGCACCACCTCGTAGGCGTGACTGCCCGACCAATTTGGCCGAGGAGCGCCCTCGAGGGCCCCGAAGTAATGCCACTGACGTCCACATAAGTACCATGAAATTTATCGACCATACGTGCCCGCCGCAGTCCAAAATAAAAACAAACTCACCAAGTGTCAAAGTTCGTTGTGGAGCCTCTCCCGTGGCTTCCATTCAATTACTGTGTCTGTAAAAAAAATTGGAAGCGCGGTCGGATTTAGGATTTTATTTTTAATTGTGTTTTAAAAATATGTGCCAGTGTTAGGTTACTTTTTCAGCGCTTGTTAGTTGTCTTTTATTTTTAAATCTTTAATTAATTTTAAAACCAGATTATAGTATAATAAAATAAATATGTAACCCTCCTACCATAAAAACTGTCAGTTTTATATACATCCATTATCACTCCATTCAAAAATTAAAGCAATTTTTACATACTCTCGTTCGATCTAATTATTATTTACTGTTGTGTTATGGCCTATGGGAGATCGCTTTTATATCAGCATTGAATAGTCAACGGGGTATTGCTTTAGCTTATGAGTTTTCATATTGGCTTTTATCGTGACACACAATTCCATATTGAAAGGTTTTACGTCCACTAAAACAAAGGCTATAAAATTTATTTAGGCTCAATTTATTCGCTTCGAAAGTCTATATATTTTATGTTGTGAGCAGTCTTAATTAACAAATATTTTATGAATTTAGAAACTCTTAGCGCAGAATCGAGTATCCTGTCTGAGTTTAGTTAGTTGGTTGTGTTTATTATTATGAATCATTTTGGTTCCATCACGATGTTTAAGATTAGGTAACGCTTGTTTATCATGTTATAATGGAGCTAAGACTACAAGCTTGTTATGAGCTGTAAGAACTAGACACTAACCGACGTAAGCACATCCATGAAAAATCTTAGTAAACACAACAAAATCATATTTTTCTAAGAAACTTGTAACAATAAGGGTGAAAATGGTAAATTTCAAGTTCACGCGGCACGCCGACGTGAAATGCGGACGGTCCGCTGTTCCCATACCCTTCGCCCACCTTCATCCACCCTTGCGTTGCCATCTTTGATATAGCTTGTGTGACCAGGATTAATGGAAGCGATGAGATAGTCAGATTAATTTAACAATATCAGACAGTCATGTTCAGATAGTATTTTAAAGTTAACCACTGTGGCCTTGTAGGTCAGAATCGAGTAAATATTTGATGACAATTCACCAAGAATATCAATAGCCCATTCGTTCTATTTTTTTGTGTTCTTTTGGCACACCTTGGTAATGTCACACGACAGACGTCGCGTGTTTTATTTACTAAGAAAACGTTAAAAGAAAATTATCTCATAAACTATTTAGGTGTGTACACTAAGAGATACAAATATAGCTTAATATTCGCAATACTTCCTAAAAATTAGGATGTCTCACGCAATCCTGCACGCTGGCAACACTAGCCCCGTCCACCCCGCACTTTTATCGGCGGATAATTGAATTTCCGCACTCCGCTACAAACAGGAAGTTCCGCTGGTTTACGCTCGGCTCTGAATATTGCATCCAGCGCTGATGGAGTTATTATTTTCAATATGACGATTAACTCTCTTGGAATAGTTGGATGAGAACAGTTTACGATACCTACTGCTAGATCTAGACATCAATAACGGATAGTTAAGTACAAATAAGACTAAAAAGTGGAGTGATTTCTATCTGCCACTTAAAACTTTGCTAATAATTCATTTATGCGTCAGTAAGATCCAAGGTTTAAATATTTTTCCTAGTGACCACTGATAGCAATCAATTTTATATTTCCTGATCATGACACCGTCAGATATATAATATGTGCATGTTCGAAATTAACTTTTTTACATCGAGTACATAAACTACAGAATGTATATAGTTATGTGACCCCACAGGATATTCTATGCCATCACAGGAATCCCGTTCCAATTGCCTCTGAAGCCTGTTTAAATAGTTTTTCAAGGCTTTATACGCGGGGCCATCTGCTCGAGATTCTTCCCCCCACTCCTCAAGCAACGAAGGCTTCCGATCTTATTTACACAAGGCGAACCTTCAAAGTCCCAACTTGTTCGGCACTTTCTGTAAGACGACTCTTCAATTTCAGAAATGAGTATCAAGAATGAAACGGAATGTTTTACAGGCTTTTTATTAGTTACTTGATATCATCATCATTTTGCTTTTAGTAATATATATTTGGAAAAATAAAGCTCGTTATGTTTTATTTTTTCGAATGTTTGGTAGGTAGATTAAGTGACACTTAAGTTTATATTACAGTAATATTAACGTTTTCTGTTACATTTACACTAAACGATATGATAAGTAAAACATAAAGTACAAAATTTGTAGCAAAAGTCGACTTTATAGCTCAAAGAATATAAAACAGACAAATTAGTTGTTCCCAATCAGCAAGTCAATTCACTCAAACGTAACAATGTTTTTTATCAATAAACAGCGATAGATATTCAAGCGGTACATACCCAACTACTTCAGCAAGCATACCTACACTTACTCTTCGTTGGTTGCGTTCCACTCCTCCAGGGAGGCTCTTCGAACTATTTGTGAAAAACAGCAAATAAAGCTTTGTCAGTATAGGCGAGAGGTGGTCTTCGTGCTTGACAATACGTTCCTATTCATTTCCGCTAAAACCCACTTTGACGATGCCTTAGTTTGTTCGAACAAACCGACTTGGAAAATGTTCCGGCTTTGTTTAATTCTTACACTTTTAGTTTTCAGATCCTTATTTCTTTACATTCGTGTTTAGGATTACATATAGATTAATTAACTTGCTTTGAAGTTAAATTAATTAGTGTGGTGACACACACAATATGGTTTTAACTAGGTATTCTTATTATTGTATGTAATATAATGGGGACAAGTCATCAGCACGATTTATATAAATATTTTCATTCTTACTATTTCAAATTATATTTTATACATACACATATCTCCAACATCTATCACTCCATTGTAACGTGACCCATTTCACCGTATTAATGTAATGAAATCATGGGCGTAATTGGTCTTATATAACTGGATGACAAAGCTGCCTCGTATAAAAGGGTCTCTTTGACTATTCGGCAGTACCTTCCCAAATGGAGAATAGTCAGACTTACGTCCAAGTGCATTTACCAGCGGAGGTATCAAAAAGTTGTAGTCATGGGCATTATTCGACTTTGACCAATGTCGCGTGTAAGCCCGGATGGTTCCCCCTGTCCCCCTAAATTGCTTCCACCCCCTTTTAACGATGTAAATGTGTTCGCAGTAATCTAAGTAGGAATAGTGTATTTTGTTTACGTGGATGACATTGGCCTATTAATTAATGTTTAACGGCTAATGGAATACTTAATTAAGAAAAAGTATCTCATCTATCTTAAAAATGTCTACTACTACATAATATGTTTTGGATAGAGCCAGTCAAATGAATGTCGTTGTGCTAAAGAGACATGAAAAAAGAGAGTGGACGTACTTTCTGTGAATCCCTCTAAATACGGCTACTCGTTGGAATTAATCCACTCCACTCATAACTAACGATATCACATATTAACGTCTCTATATTGAATGAAGGATTATTACTTACGTCTTTATATGAAGGTTCTTGGTAATTAAGTGTGCTTCATTAATCTCAATTATTTGAAATTAAAATATTTGCGAGATTACTTTGTTCTAATTAATATTTGATGTAAAGGATATCATTTAATTTGCCAGTGTGGTGGCCAATCTTTTTAATGTAGTTTGCAGCAACAATAAAAACTACAAGTAGTTTAATATTTTCTTGATAGATCTTTATTACCATACAAGTTCTCTACGATGAGAAGGATCTCAAAGAAGATCAACACTTACATTAACCTTTTTAAAATCAATACTCTCGTATACAAGTTCATACTTATCTAAAATCATAAATTCAAAACTCCTCAATTGAACGCTTTCACGTAAACATTGCGCTTCAAAATTTCCAACTTACCAATTAAAATTCCGACTTTCACCATCCCCTATACACCTGAAGGGTTAAAACCGGTCTGTTTTCGAACTAGTAGTCAACACTCGAGTTAATAATTCCCTTTATAGTGGAGTAAGTTGCTTACAAGCTCTGCGGCATCTAAGTAACTTCGGTACGGCACACATTACGTGGTCTCTTTAAATATTTGGTCGGTGGATTGAAATTATTTCACGAGATAAACAGAATTTTGGTGGAGTATTAATTTTGATGCAGTATAAGGGAATTTTGGTAAGGGTTTAGAATATTGTATGTATAAATTCAAACTTGAAGGGAGGTAGGAGGTGGGTAGGAGGTGTTAGTGCTTTAGACTTTAGGGCTTAGGGCTTTAGGGGTAGTGTTAGTAGATCTTTGAATATCACCTACACCACTAAGAACTATTCCAACACAAATTCTCAAGGTAAGTGTTAGATCAATACAGTACCGTGATCCCAACAGCCTAAACTAATCCAACTTTATCACTATTTATAGCTCAACTATCATGCGTTTTCTGTCATAAGCTGACTGATTACCAAACTTTTGGGTGATATGCAAACTTTTCCAAACTCTACCATACGCAAGATATCTAAAAACAGCTGTAAAAATTTGTAACCTTGCAAGACGAATGAAAACATGAGTGAATGTAAGCCACAATTACACAGAGACATCGGTAAGAGATTTAGGATAAAATACATAATCCCACCGCTCGGGCCGGCTATAGCCCAACACTTACTGCACTCGACGTAAATAACTAACTGGTTTTGCAACTTGTTTTAATGCAATTAATAATGTAGGCATTGAAATGAATTATTACAAACATTCCTTTTGAAGCTAAATATAATGTAATGCTGAGAGTCCCGGGTTCGAAACTTGGAACTTTGTGTGATAAGCACGAATGTTTGTATCCTAGTCATGATTGTTTAATATCTATATAATTATTATATATTGGGATCGCCCCAGTCCGGTGCCCATAATACAAGTGTTGCTTAGTTTGGGACTATACAGCTGGAGCGTTAGTCTGGCGATAATATTTTATTTTGAATACTTTATTCTGTAAAAAATTAAAAATAGAATTTGCTGTCACTTTTCTTTACATATATTATAAAAACAATCCCTTAGAGGAGTCTGGTGACAAGTGGCGTTCCAAGACTTAAGCGTTAGAAAAATAACGAATCTGTGCTTCTGAAGAAATTTTGCATCTCATCCAATGGACAACGGGCTTAAAGAGCTGTCGGTGGAACCGTGCCGTTTGCTCAAACTCCGGCGAACACTCGCGGGAATTCGGCCACGTTCGGATTTACTCCGCTCGAGTACCGCGAACCCTTCGACGTACTATCGATGACAGAAACTAAAAATATTTTTGTTGGGATTACTGTTGCTTAGGTTTTTAATTGTATAGAATTGTTGTCAAGAAAAACCCCATAAAAAGAGCAAATCTAATTTAATACATAATGTTTTTATAGTTCAACACGGTGGTGTTCCCTTAAATACGCAAACAAGAAAAGTCTAATTCATATTCAATCAATTATAAAAATATTTCAAACATCGTTTCATAAAACGCAGTTCTCTAAATACAATGAACAGTAATTGGATAATCTTATTTACAGTTTAAAATCCGAACTGCCGTAATAATACACCCAAATATAGCGCTTCCGTCTGCGCCAGTACGAAGACATTGTTACTTGCGACTCGAAGAACTAAAGATCCACTTCTATTTTCCGATAGGGCGGGCATAGTATCATTCAACTTTTTTATTATCTCCGAACAGGTCACCGGACCGAGGGTACATTCTGTTTCTATCGATTTGTCCAGTCAAATAATACGAGTCCGATCGGGACTTTTGCAATAGTTGAGACAGAAGTAATGCGAGATTTTTTGGTGGTAATAACTAGTAATATGGATTGTTCTAGTTTACTGGAATATAATATTTTATTTAGCGCTGTTTTTGGGATTGACGGTGATTTTTACATTTAGGAAAAATTATGATGAGTAGCTAGGTGAGTTACCAATTGCTGGCTCAATTAAAGTAGACTTGAATATAATTATTATTCTTATTACGATTGGCCAAATTCTGGCTATCAAATTATGTCTACTAAGTCGTAAGATGACTTCAAGACAATCAGAATTGATTTTACGACCCGATTAGCGCAGTTGTAGGCAACCCTGCATCTATGTCTAAAATGCTGGGTTCGCATCCTGGTAGGGGAAAACATTATTTGATAAGCACGAATGTTTGTACCTGAGTCATAAATGTTTATTATCTATATTATTATTATATACTGAGATCGCCCTCAGTCTATTGTACGGTGCCCATAATACAAGCGTTTCTTTGGGATCGTACAGTTGGTAATGGTCTGGCGATATTATTATCAATTAACTCTAGGAAGAAGAAATAATATTTAAATCAATCTCCCATCATATTTTAAGCTTATAAAACTCCATTTTATTCACAGCTCCCTCAGTTGCTAACCTCACCGAACACCCTAAACCAATTACAACGTCCAAAGTCTTTGACGTGAGAGAATCAAATTCAATTTGTCAACACCTCGCCACACTTAATCTGAATAATGAATCCAGCTAATTTTAATCCTGTCCATTGGAGTGACTCTGATAAATATCTGGTGACAATAATAGACCTGATCCAATGAAAATTTAATTTTGTAGACTTTTGTCGATTTGGACGTAGCTAAACTTTTGATGATGGTATATCACTCTACGTTTGCTTTTATTTATTAAACATCACCACAGAGATTTGTTGTGACCACCCATTTTATTTTTATCTGTCCACTATTTCAAATAACCATTCCAATTTCAAATCCGTATTAGATGTGTCAGTGTGCGTTTGATTAGACTCAATTAACATCTGAGCCTCTTTGCCGACTGGTAACGCGATTGAAGCGCGGTTCTTTGATGTGCGAGGGTCCTATGCCCTGACGTGATGAGTTACGGTCAAATGAACGGACAAAGCAGATTCGGAGTGGAATGTGTGTGAGAGATTTTGTGGAGTGTTGAATACTGACTATCAGGTAAATTGGAATAGCGATTGCCTGTTTAACATGATTTGGTAATAGCAAGTTTACACACTAACATGTAAAAGTATTTGTAGTGGTTTATTGTATGTTATAATATAGCGCACCCGTTAAGTAGTAGCAACTGTTTCTGTGTAGGCAGCTTGGCAGGTTTGCAAGTAAAAGAGTAGGCAAGTGGCACTTGCATCTTGCTCACTTGTTTTGTTGCGTACTGGCTGTTATTATTATTAGTCTGTGCGGCGTCTTAACTATTATCATACCCTTCTAAATTCCAACTTATAGGACTGAAAAATGTTCCAAGAAAACCAGACCTTACCACCTCAACTTAGGATCAAGCTATTATTATTTACCGAAGCGTCGATGGATGCCTAAATTTATTTATCAGAAGAAAATAATTTCACTTTATAAAACCATTTACGATTAAAAAGTATGTTTAAATTTTGAGTTTAATCTATACAGCGAAATGAGTAATGGTATGATTGTAATAGTCTCTATTTAAATAATTTTTTATTAAGATTATACTTATTCACCGTTATGCAAAAAAAAAACAAATGCATAAGGGGTTAAATTCACACAAAGCTTTGTGCTTTTACGGGTATATAAAAGAAACTCCACATTTTCTATTTCACATCTTATTAAAGCAATGTCTGCAACAAGCAGCTTAAGGAAACCTCCGGCCAGACTGCCGCTGCGGCGTGCATCAAGCTAGAGATCAAATTAAAAAAATCCGGTGGCTGCTGCGGGCAACAATTAAGCGGCAAGCCGTGTTCTCTAATTAGACGGAAGGTCAAGTTTCTGGACTCTTTTTGCGATTCGGTGCGATTTAGAAGAAATTATTAACATAAGCCCGACGGTATGAAGTTTTGTGGGATATTTTGGTTTGCTGATCTGGCAATATTAAATCTAATGCTTGGCAATTTTTTTTATAAGTTCATATTCTATTGGACAGATTTTGATGCAATCGAAGAAAGATTCAATCTCCCTATTCTACTGTATTTCATGTGGAAGATTATTTCATATCACCAAATACAATTTTATGAATTTTGTAATAGTGGTGTATCTAATTTCAGACAGTAAGCCTTTTTATTAATAACTAGCTGTTGCCCGCGACTTCGTCCGCGTGGTATTTAACAAAGACTCAGCCGTTGGCAACAGCCTGCTCGCGTTCTGACCCCGCGGGACGCATTGCAGATTGTTGCTATCAAACTTTAATCAGGCGCAGCGCTGCAACATTGGTTTTAATTTTTTTTCGAGAGATCCAATTTTTTTTCTAAAATAAAAGTAGCCTATGTTACTCCTTGTTACATCAGCTATCTGCCAGTGTCAAAGTCCCGTCAAAATCGGTCCAGCCATTTCAGAGATTAGCCGGAACAAACAGACAGACAGACAGACAGACAGACAGACAGACAGACGGACAGACAGACAGACAGACAAAAATTGTAAAAAATGTTGTTTCGGTATAGGTAACGTGTATACATCCAAATGCACTTAGTAAAAAGCGGTTATTTTAATATTACAAACAGACACTCCAATTTTATTTATATGTATAGATTATAAATCGGAGTTAAAAAATATCAGTGCTGAACCAAAATAAGGATCATAGCGCTAAATGGACAGTCCATTCGGACCATCTGCAGTCATAATAAAAGAAATCATAAAGGAAATCAGAGTCTAAGCAAAATTTTGCGTTAATTATTAATGCACAAGATAATGTTCACTTTATTGTCATGGTTTAAACCACAAAGCTAGCCTCGGGGTTGAATGAAGCTACAGGGTACAGTTAAAGGATCACCAAAGCAAACAAAAGCTGAAGTTAATCCTGAGGGTGCCCACCGGTTTATTATTTAACAAATCTGAGTGCATATTATGCTTCCAGTGGTATTGATTAACAAATATTTTGGGATGCACCTTTTTGGGGTTATATAGCTGTATAACCCTATATGGTGTTCCAAGTTCATGCCATAGGGCTTTTAATATCGTATAAAGCAACAACTTGAAAGCTTATGTTTCTGTAACGGTAAGATATTTTATCAGCCAGCAAGTTAAGACCTTTGAACCTGATCGCTAAGACCTTCCAATCTTTGAATATTCTTTAGCGAATTTGTATTTTTTGCGTGAATACAGAATTTAGATATATAGCAGTAAGAGCCAAGTTGGCTGCAAGCTCTGTTTAGAAAAAAGATATAAGATATCTGTTTAGAAGCCATGCCGCCAAGCGGCCTAGCCGTGTTCTGGCATGATGTTCGGTGCTGCCATTCATGGATGGTGGGTCAGATCAGCTGCGCTGCATGTGCCTAGTGAATGTAGCGTCTCGATCTACTGCCGCCTTCCTACCTAGGCAAGTATGCTCCATCGTAGATCTCATAGTCACTTACCATCAGGTGAGATCGAAATCAAATACTTGCCTATAATGTAACAAAAAAAAAAGATGTTCTGGTTCCAACTCAGGGTCACACTTCTGGGATTTTCTTGGTTATGTCAGTGAACATATATTGGCATGCACTAAAAATAAATTCCCAAACTTAATTAACTTCAAATTGGCTCTCACCGGTCTGCCCGTCGGTTGTATTATCCAACGGGAGTCGTTGAACCATAGTGTTTTGTTTTGCCATCAATTTCATCCATAAACACATGATGCCATCAATATTCATGATAGCTGCCCTCACGTCATTACCTCGCCACCGCCGCGTCATATTAACATTTTCACCATTTATAATTTATAGATGAAATAGGTACCTAAATTATCCTGATGTAGACCTTAGTTGTCATACTGGAATTACCTACAATTTAAGTTATATTAGTTACATATTGTTATGATGCCAGAAATAAAACCCGTTATGTATCTTAGATTACAGTAGATAATTTAATAATGTTAGCTTCTTACAATACTCCACAGCTGGGCACGGGCTTTCCCCTAAATACGAGAAGTATTAGGCCATAGTAAGGAGTATTAGGCCAATATACCTATTCGTTCTCGGTAGAGTGTTGTGCTTATTTTCATATAATAATATGAAAATAAGCTCAACTTATTCGCCTCTATGAACCTATCACCTTGTATACTTAGAGTTAAAATAGAGTAACTCAGAGCAAGAGTAATATATTTCGGTCATGGGGTTTCCCTTAAGTGGTAGGTTATTTTATTACAGACCGATAAAAGGCAAGGACACTGAAAGGTGACATTGAAGAAGTCATTGGAAACTGTACTGACACCGTAACAAGTGGAATGAAAACCATTTTAATTCACTTTTAAGAGTGCTCTATTTCTTTACTTCGTTTAATTAGATCCTATTGGCACCTGAGGCGAACCTTTAGTTCGAACGAATCGTGGCTTCTACGTTTAATGGGCGGCGGATTTACACCGTTGCGTAATAAAAATTGTCCTTGAATTTAATGCAACAAGGATATAGGTTGGGTAATAGTTAATTGATTTTAACATTATGTTTATCAAAGAGATTTATTTTAGTAAATATAGAAATAAATTTTTATACAATTTTACCAGCTGCATAGTCTTCGATATTTATGCCAAGTTTCTGCCATAAAAGTGTATGCTTAGTTTGCTCAATCATTTATCTATTTCATCACTAACAAAATTAAAACATTAATTTTAAACAATTGAATACTTATTACAATGCCAATCCCCCTAATTCCACCCTCCAATATTACATAGCAGTGTGACGTAACACCATTTTCACGGTTAATGGAAGTGCAAGAGGAGGCGGGGGACGTCGCCCGTCGATGTTCCGCGCAATGCACTCGATGAAAGGCGTCTCCTCGAATTACCCGCCATAACTCCGTGCTTAGTCGAGCGTGTGTCGTATACGGTGTAATTGGTGCCTTAGTGCCAATTTGCGGGAGACAAGATATTGGGTGATGCGATATTAATTTGTTTGCTAATTGCAAATTAATTTGAGTTCTATGGTTGCATTGAAAAATTGTAGATTGGGCAGGGTAACGAATATATTTTTTATCAAAGTACAACATAATATGTAACATTGCCATTGCATTTTGCCAAACCCAAGTGTAATAGTTGCATAGCTACAAATAATCAACATCAATATAACCCTTAAAAAAGATTATAAAACTTCACAGTTGAATCTCATACTTAAAAAAAACGAAACTAAACAAAAACGCTTGCAAATGTTTTTACGGTCTCATGGGTCATAAAAATATGCCAAACTTTTCTGACCTTTCAGGGCGACGATGACCGTCTGCTCTACGTTCAGTATCCATTCCACTGGGACTTCAGATTTCCAGATCAAAATGAATCAGCGAATGGTACAAACAAAAATACTAGACAATGATCTCATTTAAGTTATCTCCACGTTCAACCACGTTCCGAGAAACTCCTCTTTTATGATTTTGATATATAATTCCTTAGCTATTCCATGGGAATGGGTAGGCTATTTTCCGGGACGAAAAGTTTAATATATAATGACGTGAGATTTTTTTTTGAATGCCATGTCTTGACTTAAATGCCATGACATGGTCTGCCAACTTTCCTTCGTTATAGTGATAGGATCACACGAGTTATAAGCTATCTCCATGCTAAGTTATATCAATATTTGTTCAGGAGTTCTTCAGTAATGCGCGAGCAAACGGACAGGGAGATGGAAAATGAAGGATTCTGCTTCTTTATGTCGCCCTATTTTTTTCACAAAAATATTCAATGTACGGACATGACCAAGTTACAGTCTTATTATATGACGTATCGAAGGTATAAAAAGGAATACTTAGGACACAATACTGAATTTTAATTATAGTGCCTGTATAGCTCCGCACTGAACGAGTAAACAACTTAATAGAGTTAACGGTGGCATCAGAGGAAGCCTATTTTGAATCTCGCGAGTGAATTGCACCGACTATTGTGTAGGACAATGGCACGTGCAGACTAATGCCGCGAAACGAATTGAGAACAGGACAAGTTCATTGTGACTCGAACATAAATAAGCATTTGCTTGAAACCTTACGGTACGGTGCGAGTGACAGGCGCCAGCGGCGACACTTGACACGTGTAATATTATAATTCGCTCTCCACGTGGGCTATACCCGGATCTTTGGGAGGCTTGCGCGGGGACATGGGTCCAACACGTAGAGACCCTTTTGGAGAATTTTAATGTTATGTTAGCCACCTGCTGGGTTCAACTGCTGAAAATGATAGCATAAACAGCGAATTGACCTCAGCAGGCGGAGGAACTATTGCAGGAATATGGGAATATAATTGACTATAGATTGAGGATTGGATGGATATGGGATGGGAATATTGGAAGGGTTGCGGACACCTGTCATAATCAGCTTTTATGTAATTACTATTGACAGATGGTGACTCGCCGCTCTTTAGGTGGGCCCATTAAAAAAGCATTCATACAAGACGAAAAGGGGCAACTTATTATTATATAATAAAATTATATTTTTTATTAATATTAAACATATAGAGACGTACAGAACACCAGCCAGATGGTCTGATGATATTGAGATGAAGGTCGATACATATTAGACTAGCCTAGTTCAGGTCCGGAAAGAATGACGTCATAGACGCCAGAAACCGAGACGCGAGTGAAACCAGGCTGACAGAAGCAGAAAAAGATACGAGAAGAGATCTCAAACTTTTTTGATATGTGTACGTCGTCGTTTTGTAACTCAAGTACAAGACTATGTCGCTACCTCTTATCCCATCCACCACTCAATCGGGACACAGGAGGGTCCCAAGAATTAAGAACGCTGCGCTAGAGATATATTGGAAGCGTTGAACGCGTAATAAATCATAAGCAATTATTTCAAACAATAGAGACTGTTTGAGCTTTACTAAATGAGACGCGCGCGGTGGCTCTTAGTTAATTATTTAAGTATGTTATGTACTGTATGAGGTTTAATTGAAAATAAGACTTTATTTTGAGAGCTTTACGATGGTTGGAAGAAGCAATTTTAAATAACTCAATGATTAGAAACAAATCCCGTGAATAATTTATACATTTGCTTACTGCAATAGTTTGTATAAGGGTACGATTTTCAGCTGCCTTTTATAGAATATCGCGAATAAATCTATAGATTGAGAGGAATTGAATTTATATCCCCACTAGTCGGAGGCTGCTTGCAGTCTGCACTAACAAATTCCAAACTCAAATGATTACAGTACCCGTCTCCGAAGATGGAGCTCCGGATAATATTTCTACTGTATAACTTTGTTTTAAATAGTATTTCTATCATTGAATGGGCATTAGAAAGTAAAATTGTGTTTGAATTTAAATTAAGAACAGATGACGTTTTAAAAGGTTTTTCAATGTTCAGGCTGATATCTATGGTTATGTTTTACCTTTTAAAAGATTCCGAACCATTTCAGGCAGACTTTATTAAACTGCTAGATTGATTTCAAATACCGGTCAGAGCAAACATTGCGTGATGATCACGAATCTTTGTACCCGAGGCATGGATATTTAATATCTATGGTAAGTAATTATACACTGGGATTGTCCCCGGTCTATTAGACGGTCTCCTAATACAAGCCTCACTTTGTTTTGGACCGACAGTTGGCGTGTTCTTCTGACGATATATTTATTACTAACTAGCGGTCCCGATGAACTTTGCATCGCCTCAGAAGTATGAGACAATCTTAAATAGATCATAAAATTCAGGCTAACTGTTTTTGAGCTATAAATGGTGTAACTAACGTGACTTTCTATAGAACGCTTGGACACTACATTACACTATAAGAATACAAAACAAGCACTAATATCAGATTGGATCCAAAAAAAGCTCTTACATCCATCTGACATCACGTAAGAGTCTGAAACTGGTACTTTCAAACATATCAATAAAAATGAATGCGTCAAAATCACTTTGGAGTGTCGCAACTGGCGAAAAAAATCGTAATAACGATTTCGCGTTCGAGAAATGCTGGCCACAAAGTTTCGCACTTAAAAGAAAACAGAACACAGCCGTTTTCATAAATAACGGACGGTTTTTCTAGTTTTTGTTGTTCGTTAAAATATGATGCAACAAGGCCGCGCGCTAGACGCTAGAAATTAATGTTCCAGCAATAGAGATCATTGTTGAAATATACTGAAGGATGCTACATTTATATTTTTTTTAAATCCTCAGCCTGGTTATGTGCATGCACATTTAAACGAAACATAAATAATATAATGAGCAAATTGAAACAATGAAAATTTCTATAGATAAGTATACATTATCTGGCAACAATCACTCACCAGATCGTTGTGCGTTAACATAATTGAGTGTTTAAAAGAGATAACATATGGTACCGAGACGTGGTCACTTACTATTAGGCCTTATAGGCCTCATAAGAAGGCTCAGGGTTGCTCAGCGCGCAATGGAGAGAACCAAGCTCGGGGTCTCGCTACGCGATATAATGAGAAATGATATTCGTCGACGAATTAGAGTAACCGACATAGCTCGAAGAATTTCAAAGTTGAAGTGGCAGTGGGCAGAGCACTTAGCTCGCAGAACCAATGGCCGTTGGGGCAGAAAGGTTCTAGAATGGCGACCACAAACCGAAAGACGAAAGTGTAGGACGGCCCCCCACAAGGTGGACTGATGATATCACACGCGTAGCAGGAAGCCGGTGGATGCGAGTAGCTGAGGACAGTGATGTGTGGAAGTTTTGGGGTCGAGTCACCTTCGTCCGTAGGAGAATTAAGTACCCTCGAGATACCCTACACGTGACCCTGGGTGGCGCCAACCAGGTGACAACTCTACTGGTGGTAGGCTTCGGCCGTGGTTAGTCACCACCCACTGAACAAAGCCATGTCGCCAAGCGGCCTAGCCGTGTTCCGGCATGATGTTCGGTGTTGCCATTCATGGATGGCGGGTCAGATCAGTTGCGCTGCATGTGCCTAGTGAATGTAACGTCTCGATCTACTGCTGCCTTCCTATCTAGGCAAGTATGCTCCATCGTAGATCTCATCGTCACTTACCAAATACTTGCCTATAATGTATAAAAAAAAAAAGTCATTGGGGAGGCCTATGTCCAGCTGTAGACGTATTTCGGGTGATATAACATTAATAGAAAGAATTATATAAGTAGTATACAAGTTCTATAGAATAGCCTTTATAAAACCCAACAGGCTACTTACTATAGCATGTATATTGAAGCCGGTATCTCCTCGATACTTCGATTATTTCCCTCATAAGCAATGTGAAGTTATGGCGCGCCAGTATATCACCGCTGTATTGCTTGCCTTTGCTGTGTTTTATTGTGGAAGTTCTGAACGGGCGCAGGAGAGTAATATTGGTATAGCGCTTTAAATATTCCCAGTATCATGTTAATATTCATGATTACTTCTTTTAAGACTATCATATTAGCGCAGATGATTGTGACTCTGCGTTCTGTGACGCGGATCTCGGGTTCAGTGATTACCAAATTTTATAGGTGAGTTCACATTGGTTCTTTGGTTTGGGGCTTGGGTCTTCATCAGTCTTATAGATCTAGTTAACAAGGCCATTAGACTCTTTTAGCACAGAACACTTTATAGTAAAAGTATAGAAGGATCATTCTGCGAAGATATTTAAATAAATAGCGACTCTGGGTACGACGCAATAATGTGCAGTTCAGCTCAAATTATATTTACCTACAAGGAGCCTCTTTTTCTATCGCGTAACTCTTATACCTTCTAGCGTCGCAATCCATCAAATGGCCCGCCAAGGCGGATCCGCCAAAGTTTTTTTAGCTTTGCACCTAATGTGCGGACTACGCCAGGTCTGCTTCTAGTATGTTATGTAATGAAACAGGTGAAATGATAATAAATCAATAATGGCGAATATAATATTTACTGTCAAAACAGTAAATCGATTTAAAATGGCAGCACCGCAACTAATCAGGATGCGGGGCGCGTGATTTATTTCGCGTCAAAGTTGAAAATTAATTCGCAACACCGCTCGCGGCGGCCGCCGTGGCGGGGCTCGGCCACCAAACTAGCGGTACATGAACGTAGATCAAATATTTTTTTACCAAACATTGCTACTATCACCTTATTGATGATCTGATTAGCCCAGTGGACAGTGATCCTGCCTTCTGTTCTGTGGTACGAATCCCGGTAGGCGCAAACTTTTTGTCATAAGGATGAACGTTTTATTGACGTTCAATATAAATAATAAATATTCGTAATTATTATAATAAGAGTATAATCCGATTGCTCTCAGTCGCAGCCCCTCCAACATGTGTCGAAGGCGGCCACTGCAGGGGGGGGTTAGTGGGTAAGAATCCCACATAACCCGGCCCTCTCCCACACAGAGGCAGGTATCTATCGAAGATTTCGCCCCCGTCAACAAAAAAAAATTACCATACAGTTGGATGTTTGTATTGCAAAATATTTAACCCACGCTACCAAAACAATGTTAAGACACGTAGCCCAATGGTCCCACTTATAAATCAGTAAGATTGGCGATGATTGAACTGTAACTTTTGGACACACGATATACGATGTCTAATAGTAGAGGAATCTAAGTAAAAAAGGTTTTGTATTATTAATTATGTTCTAAATGTTCTCATGGCTCCACAGGAACGGCGGTGACAGAAACTGCGGTCTTAACATCGGCAACGAGCGGCAAGAAACGAAGCGGTTGCGACACCGCACACAGGTAATTCACAAACATTCGTACAAAGCGATATTTAATTAAATATTATAAATACCTACTGACTTTTTAAAAATGACTAAATAAAAATACTTTTCCTATAGAGGGATAGAACTAAGTCTCAATAAACACAGTTTTTGTATTGTCCATCGGATTATATTCAAAAAAAGAACACGTTTTTTTTTGCTGGTATATGAACTGAACTAGCATAGAGCCGCGGAGAATAAAGTCATAGAGAAAAACCTATGCCTAGCACAGGCCAAAAGAAAAACAAAAAGCTTGTTGTTAATGATAGTTCGACAACTCAGTGGAGGGTGCAGAAAGGGGATATGGAAGAAAAGAAGACGATTTTCTATGAGCACACTATTATGGACCTAACCAAACTAAACTATGACAACAAAATAAGAATACAATTAAAAAATAATAAAAAGAAAGCGAACCTAAAAGTAGGTCCAATTACCCACACTTGTTTATCCAGAACTCTTCAACTTGATAATGTTTCCCTATGATTATTCTTCCACTAATCCCACTAATATTATAAATGTGAAAGTTTGGATGAATGGATGGATGTTTGTTACTCAATCACGCCAGAACGGCTGAACGGATCTGGATGAAATTTGGCACAGAGATAGATTATAGTCTGGAATAGGACATAGACTAACGCGGTTAACACCGTGGGGCGCAGCTGCTATAAGATACATTCAAGTTACAGTGTTATTTATAGATTCCATAATGTTTCGGTGATATTATTCGGTGGTTTTATGTATATTTATTCGTAGGGTGATACAGCCCGGCTGTCTTCACGCCGCGTTATCGTGTCGTGTCGACGCGGTTGACGCAACCGACGACAGCCACGATTTAGTGGGATTATGTTCAACGTTTTGTTTTCAATTTCCAACACCGCGGTGATGGATTGCTGACGGAAATGTTTGGCGCGAAGTATTTTTTTTAATATTCGTTTAACTTTTTCATATCTTAAAAATCATTTATTTTCTTTGAGGTTATGTTTTGAAGAATTTTTGTTTTATAGTCAATTGATTTATTAGTTGAATTTTTCGTAGAATAAATAAAAAAATATCATTGCAGTTACGTCTTTCATCTAATGAAGTGTATAGACAAATAAATTGGATAGTTTATGAACTAACTACAAAATCCATATTTGCCAACCCAAAATCAACCCCAAAAATATTAAATTTAGACTTTAGGCAATCACGGACAAATGAATTTTGAAATTCAAATAGTAATAAATACTGTTCCTGATCTGAACGAAGCCCGTTACCCGACAACTTTTGCTATTAAATACATCAACTGACCCGTAATGTAAATATCTATGTTTGTTTTAAAACCGATTTTAGAGGGAATCATTATATTTGAGGCTAACATTTTACTACGGGTAAAATAATGAGAATTACGGAACAAAAATGATTTTTATTCGAAAAATGGTATGGGTAAATATACATACCATTTTCAATGCCCGGCTCTTACCACCTTACGTTGAACTCATTTTCTATAAATATTATCACTTGCTGTACGGTGAAGGCAAACACCGTGAGGAAGCCTGCACGTCTATCAAAAGTCGTGTGAAGTTCACCAAACCGCTCTGGGTCAGTGTGGTCGACTACGGCCTCAATCCTGCTCATATTGAGGAGGAAAGTGCCCGGTATAATGGCAATAGGCCTGCCTCCTTTTAAATCGGGACCAAAAAACCATCGGTGAAATGTGGGTGCATTGTAGTGCACCTCTGCCTACCCTCTCAGGGATTACAAGCATAATGGTGTATTAAAGAAGAATTCTAGAATGGCGACCACGAATCGGAAAACGAAGTGTAGGACGGCCCCCCACAAGGTGGACTGATGACATCACACGCGTCGCAGGAAGCCGGTGGATGCGAGTGGCGGAGAACCGTGATGTGTGGAAGTCGTTGGAGGAGGCCTATGTCCAGCAGTGGACGTCTATCGGCTGATAGATAGATAGAAAGAGGAATTAGGCACTCAAGCATGATAGCCATCACTATTCAATACTAGTTTCCGATACTCCCACAACATCACAATTTCCATAACAACAACCACGTTTTGGCTTGTTTTTGTAAAACAGTCCTATTTTTCAAGCAATAAATAAAAATTGATGCGGAAACACCTCAGCAGTTTTAATATTTTAATCCCGCCCCGGGGAGGTAACATAAATTCAGTATGACTGTTTGAACACGAGCTTTGGATTACAAATACGTGGATATTTTTGATTTCGTTTCGGAAATTCTTTGGAAGGTCATAGTAGGTACTTAAAAGGACTATAGACATGTCAAACTTGAAGAGTTTGATGCTAGCCTATTGGCTAATATTTACTGGCTATAAAGGTTTGGTATTTATTAAATATATATGTATGTTTTTGTGGTCAAGTTTGAATAGGTGATCGGTGTGAAAGCCTGTCAATTCATACCATTTTAGGAAAGAAATAGAATTGAGACACAAATAATATAGCCAGACAAAAATGGACTTTGCGGCTTCGTATTGTATGAAACAATCGTGTGTAATGGCATTACAGTTCAACAATGCTTTGTTACTGTATTGCGAGGAGAGTTTTCAAGGCTCGTTGGCGATAAAATGCTGCGGTTTTGTCCGCGCTGCCGATTCGGCCTCTAATAAATCACGGCAGTTTGTCAGGTGTTACAATTTGTATCGCCCGTGCTTCGGAGTGAGAAGATTTTCATTTTTTCCCTGCGCCACCCTGTTCACAAATCATCGGGATTGTGGGTGAGTAATTGTTTTTTGCGGTAAAGGCAGCTGAGTATGAAATATGTATGGGATGTTGTATGGGAGTCAAAAGAGAACATGAGCGCGATTGGCATTCGGTCGGTGCTGAAAGCTATTTCAAAAGTTGTAATAGCTAAAAATAATTAAAGGAACAGTAAGCATTTGATCACGTATTGGCTATAGATCTGTGAATACATCATCATGGTTCAATTTGGAGAAAAGAAAATTCAACAGAGACTTTAAACTTCATAAATTGTAAACGTGCAAAGTAATTTAACGATATTATATTGTTAATATAAGCTTCTGTTTCACAGTAAACATTCTCGGCTCATAAACATCAAGCGAAAGATAAAACAACCAGACAGAATACTTAGTAACTTGATAGCAAGTCTGAGACTCAAAGCACATTTAGTCTAGCACATTTATTTGAATAGTGCCACACGTCAGCAAATATTTAAGCCAACATAGAAAATGCTGTATTTGCACGTCTCTGCAGAGACATTGCTATGCAAATAGCCGTTGCTGTGAACAAGGATGTTGCTTTAATTGAATTAGATAAGAATATATGACGGTTTGAAATCGGAATACGGCTGAAATTTGTCATGCAGTGACCTGGTTCAGCTGCAGATAAATGGAATGAGGAGGATTAAGAAAAACTTAAAATCCTAATTACACTGACTCTCTTCAAGGAGATTTATACGTAGATGATGTCATGTTGAAATAGTGGCTAGATTATGGATGTTGTTATTCTAGATATTAATGATTTATAATGTTGGAAAATATGACGGATTGTCCAAGGGTAGAAATACGACTGATCTGACTGATCTGACGATCATGACAATCATACACGTGCAGATAGCTGTAAACAATACCAAGAAATTAAGGAATCAGACTAACTTACCTAAGTGACGTCTGATGGTAATTTTATGAAGGCTCATCCTGAAAACAATTTTACATGGTAGTATTCGTCTCCAACGAACTCGTGCGCGTAGTTTATTCAGAGTCCTAATAAACAAAATAAAAATTGAACGCAGCTAAATGGCTAGTTGTCAGAGTTGGCATTAGCTGTCAAATCACTTTCTTTAGAGTACCAGTAGTTGCCATTATTTGATGGGTGGGTGATAGCTACTTCATACATAGGTACAATAGTAGTCTGTGACTTTGTAACTTTGATAGGGAGGGAACCTATTGTTTTCAGGATGAGCCTTCATAAAATTACCATCAGACGTCACTTAGGTAAGTTAGTCTGATTCCTTAATTTTATTTCAGGCTCATCCTGAAAACAATTTTACATGGTAGATGTTCAGAGACCAATAATGGCTGTATACATACATAATTGTGTGTGAGTAAGAAGGTTGAGAAAAGTAAAATCCAATGTCACTTACAACCTATATTTTAAAATCACATATAGCTTTAAACAAAAATTAAAAGGAACCTTACTTTAGGTATCCATTCTTAATATGTTATTATTCTACTTATTTGAAAACAACTCTGTTATTATCATTAATTAAACTTAGTTAAAAAATAACAATCAAATTTAATATTCTCCTTACATGATAATTAATAATCATATACATAACACTATAAGGCGCATTTTCCCCATGATATTTATATCATGAGGTACATTCAGTCTTTTGTTATCGTAACTAACTTATTCTAGAATAGAGTTGGCAAAATCGAGATCAGTTCTGTTGTTTAGAATAGGTAAATTATAATGTTTTGCAAAGACAGCTGACTTGTCTGACCAGCCAGCAGTCTTTTTAATTAGCTCAATTGATACACCTGCTATTTTTGCCTTTGAAGTAGATGCATGTCTAGTACTATGCGAAGTGAAAATACTAGTGTCAATCCCACTCTCTGTAAGAATTTCCTTAATCCAACGACTTATTGTCGTGGATGAAGCCCTTTTAAAGGGTTTTTTAGTAGTAATTAATAGATAAGGGATATTTCCTCGAGCTTCCTTGGTGTTTTGTACATAAGTTTTTAATGTAATAGCTGGGCACACTGACTCATTTTCAAAATACGGTAAGCGCAAAATGGTGTTTGTTTTTGTTTTAATAGACGTTTTTAGAATGTCAGAAATATTTATTATGACGAAGTTAGGTGTGAAGTTAATGTCTTTAATTTTAATTGACGCCAATGTCTGAACTCTGTGGGCAGTAGTCAGCGCTAATAGTGTAACCAATTTTTTTTGACATATCCTTTAGATTTAAAATACATGGCATCTTACTTAAGTAATCTAGAACTATTGCAGGATCCCAGGTTTCTGTATATCTAGGAAGAGAGGGTCTTTGCCTAAACGCCCCCTTTAGCAGCCGTTTAACATTCTCATCTTTCCCAACTTCAGAGCCTACAAGGAGAGACAGAGCTGAGCGATGTGTATTCAATGTAGAATAGTTACAGCCACTATTAAATGCTTGTGACAAAAAACCTATTATCTGTGGAATGGTAGCTTTATAAACATTAATATTATGAGTATGGCAGTGTGCCCACCATTTTCTGTATGAACAGTCATATTGTTTTTGTGTACCTGGAGCTAGAGATCCAAGCATTATCTCCAAGGAAGCTTGAGGTAACAGTCTTAGCTGGAGCGCCGTCCGGAGAAGTGCCCTGCCGCCAGGGTAAGATGGGATCTCAGGCGATGTTGTTTGCTAAAAGGGGATGAAAGCAAGTCATCATTAGCATCAAATATTATGGGTTTTGATACCATCAATAATTTCGCTAAAGGGAACCATGGCTGTGCTGGCCACCAGGGAAAAACAAGAATTCCTTCAGCTTGATCTGCTCTTATTTTTTCTAAACATTTAGTTATAACTGAAAATGGGGGGAATGCATAAAAGAAACAATTGCCCCAGTTTATGGTGAATGCATCTATATCATAGGCCATTGGATCCCTTTTCCAAGATATATACTTTAAACATTTAGTATTTATTCGAGAAGCAAATAAATCTATTTCAGGTATTCCAAAGCGTTGGGTTATTCTAAGAAATGCATAGTTTGCTAAGGACCATTCTGTATCATGATTTAAATTCCTAGATTCTCTGTCAGCCTCTGTGTTCTCTTTGGATTTGATGTAGGAAGCTGTAACCCATATGTTTCTTTCCTCACACCATTGCCACAATTTCTGAGTAATTGCATTTAAATGTACAAATTGAATGCTACCCATTTTATTAATGCAAGATATGGCTGTTGTGTTATCTATGCGTAGTAATATATGACAGTCTGACATATTCTTAGCAAATGATCTTAAGCCAAAGTAAGCAGCTACAAGTTCTAAATAATTGATATGTTCCTCTTTCTCAGTTGTATTCCAAAGTCCCCCTATTGATTCACCCAGACAATGAGCACCCCAACCTGTCAGTGAAGCATCTGTAAAGATTTCTAATTTAATTTTTTGCAAGGAAAATGATTTTTTTGCAGTAGGTATTTTCAACAACCACCATTTTAGTTCAGGAATTATTACTGAGGGAATATTCATGACACTTTCAAAATTATCATTTGATGTTTGTAAAGCTAAGTATTTTTCTCTTTCCATAAGCTTGGTATGTCGCCATCCATATGGAATGGCTGGACAAGCTGCTGACAAAGTGCCAAGCAGTTGAGCAAGGCTCCTAATTTTACAACTTCTTTGTGATATAAACTGGTGCAACATATCAATTATTTTTTCTTTTTTGTCAGAAGGTAGCTTTATTGTTAGATCTTGTGAATTAATAATAAAACCAAGGAATTTACACTGTCTACTAGGGGTTAACTTACTCTTTTCATAGTTAAGTACAAAACCTAAGCATTCTAAAATTTGTATAATATGACATGTTTGAGTTTGACACTCCTCATATGTACTGGCTATGCATTGGATGTCATCCAAATAAATTACTGTCACATAACCCAAACTACGTATGTATGACATCACTGGTTTTAACAATTTTGTAAAAACACTAGGTGCCGTACACAAACCATAAGGTAATGCTGTAAATTCATACAACTGATTAAAATAAAATCTAAGATATTTTCTGTGTTGTACAGCAATTGGGACTAAGAGGTATGATTCTTTTAAGTCAATAGTTGTCATAAAGCATTCTTTATGTACCAACCTAGTAGAGGTCCGTAAGTCTTCCATCTTAAAATGAAATGTAGAGACAAAATTATTTAGCAATTTTAAATTTAAAATGAACCTAAATTTGCCATTGGGCTTGGCCACCAAGAATATATTTGATAAATATTGTCCACATTCAGGTTGACAGGGTACTATAGCACCTAATTTGAGCAAATCATTAATTGACTTGCTAATGTTTAACTTCTCAGATTCAGATAAATTATCATTAAGAGGTATTCTGGTTTGAACTGGTACAGAGGCAAATGGTATGTGATATCCTTGGACCCAGTCGAGTATAATCACATCATTTGTTATAATCTGCCAGCAACTTAAGTACCTAGATATATTACCTGCATGTTGTACCTGATGTGAGATCAGCGTCGCTGGCGAGCATGCTGGTAATCTCTCTCGGAGCGGTTCGTAGGTGCACGCTTCAAGGTCTTTTTGACTGGCTGGTATGGCTTCTTCGTTTGGGGTTGGACTGGTGGACGCTTCAGCCCCCCGCGCAAATTGTTCTTCTGTTGTGTGTTTTGACGTGGGGGGCCAGTCCAGTTTCCCGGACGGTTGTTAGTAGGAGGTTTGGGTTTTCTTAATTGCAAACCAGATTTTTCTATTTCTTTATTGCATTTAATTTTTTCAGCTAGGTTATCCCCAAACAGATACTGATTTCTTGGTATTGATTCAGCCATTTTAATAAAGGATTTATCCAGAAGTGGGGCCAATAACTGTTTTCTTGTGTTAGTCTCCTTATGATGTAAAGATGTCAGAAGTTTAGTTCCATCACTAAGTAGTTTTAATGCCTCCGATACCTCTTGTCCAGCTAAAATTTTAGTCATTGCTTGGCCCAAGCAGGACAGGGCTATACCCAGTTGTTGTTGCTTGGCTTGCAGCGTTTGATCTCGGGTACGGGCTGAATCAGTCAATGCAGCTTTAACTTCCGGATTGAGCTCCGGTGCCTCTAAAAGCTGACAGCTTTTAGGTATTTTATATACCTTCATCATGTCCTTGACTTCCTCACTGTCATTCATGAGAAAGTTTTCCCACCTTGTACTAATAAGGTCATTTATCTCTGGGCCATATTTATCTTCTTTTGGTTTATCCGTACCCAACGCAACCATAAACTCTTCTGGTATTTGTTTGTTCTCAGGGCTCTCGCCAATTGTTATAACAGGATCTGTAAGAGACATAAGTTATCTTCCTATAACTTGAGACCGACCAGCATAAGCTATGTATGTGTTAGGGCCATGTGTGTCACGCACAATATGGCAATATATACCAGAATTGATATCTCGTATCAAAATCTGATCTTCGTGCGGAAGTATCTCGTACTGGCACGGATGGTGGTCAAGGTCACTCCTGACTAATACATTTTTCAGGATGTAAACACTATTTACGTAATTAAATCTATAGTTTTGTATCAACAGTCGGTGTATATAAATAATTACATTGAATTCATTATTTTATAACCTGAAAGTAAGATGTAAATTACCTACTTACCAATGTTTTCCTGTTCTTGTTCGTCCAATCGTGGTGAAGGCGACGTCCTTATCCTGGATCGGGATCGCGAACGGGACTTAGTACGTCGGGAACGATGACGGTGACGCCGGCGTCGGTGAGATAATTTTTTCAGCTTTCTCTTAATTTTCTGTAATTCTTCCAACACTCCATCATCCGCATCGGAACTGGACATCTTTAAACTTCTTTTTCTTTACGAAATGAAATAATAACTTCCAATTCCAATTAAAAACTAAATAATAACTTATTCTACGCATAAGCGTGAGCGCGCGAAGTCGAAAAGTGATTTGACAGCTAATGCCAACTCTGACAACTAGCCATTTAGCTGCGTTCAATTTTTATTTTGTTTATTAGGACTCTGAATAAACTACGCGCACGAGTTCGTTGGAGACGAATACTACCATGTAAAATTGTTTTCAGGATGAGCCTGAAATAAAATTATAAATAAACAACCGGCAAGATGGAAACAAATAGAAGCACTAAAACTAATCACAAAATGAAATAGATTCAATTCAATTTAAGAGTTGATAGATTTGCACGTGTGTTACGGTAGTTTTGGGTAGTTCAACGAAATTCCAAAAATGACTGTTCGCCAGTCCAAGATACTGACCTATTGAAACATCTGGTTTTACTTACTCAAAAATCCCAAAGAGAATTTGAAGCAGCAACAAATTCATTTCTACGTATTATTATTGTGAAAAAAAAAACAACCATATTTTTCCAACCAAAAAGCATTACACGTACCGGACAATTCCAATAAAACCAAACAAATAAAATGTACCCAAAAATGTGCGTTTCATTACAGCTTTTACAAACCATTCCACATTTTCATCCAAATATATTATACTTATGAAATCCTTTGGAAGGCTTCAATATTTGTCACGGGAAACTGCCTTTATTTACCCTATAGGCGTACATCCGGTGAAAGGGCAGTCTCATTGATTCCTTTACGAGGGAACACGGCCCTTCGTATTTGTGCGTTGCCGGGTGCAGCTGTAAATATCGCTTGTTTTTAATATTACACTTGAGTTGGAATTGAGATACCATATTCAGATTCATACAATTATTTATGGTTTACGTTTGGGCATGCTGGCAACCCAACAAATAATATAGTAGTAATCAATTTTGTATTGCAACACTCAATAAATAATGCCCCTTCCACCTTGGACGACAATGATACATAACTTGCTCTGTGTTTTCATAATATATATAGTATAAACCAGTTTATACGCGTCGCAGTAAGCTGGTGGAAGTGAGTAGCGGAAGACCATGATGTGTTGAGGTCGAAGTCATAGGGGGGGGGGGGGGTTGTCCAGTTATGGACATCTTTCAGCTGATGCACGAATAAAGGATTATAGCCTAAAACCTGCACGGTACTGTTTCTATCCTACCTTCAATAATAATCAAGTATTTAAAAAATCTGATTGTTCGTTCAATAGATCCCCTCCCTCCCCACTTCTCCCAGTAGCCAGGAATTCATTACGATGACAGAAATTTGTTTGCGATATGAAATTCCCGAGACTCCTTAGCTATTTACGAAGAATTTATAATATTTTGGAGTGACCCGCTTCTTTGTTATATAATTTTGAACTCTGTGTCGTCCTGATATTTCTCTAACGATGATTTTCAAATTCGGATTATCAGAATAACCTACGTCAAAGATGGACCATAACGCTTTTTATTTTTTTTACGGCAAATATGTTATCGAGAACAATGATTGTGTCCGACAGGCATACGTACGAATTTATATTTTAACGGTATAACGATATACATTTAAGGCGTGAAATCCTATAAAAGCTTTTCCTAAATAAATCTCAAAAACTATGGTTCATCAAAATCGAATTCCAAATATCCCGAAGCGGGGAACGTTTTAATTAATCTGAATTTCCAGTTCAATTCGGTGTCCTACCGTTTCATCCTTCAGTTGTTGCTAGGTAAATTTAAATATTTTACACTTGAAAAGAGCCTTTCGATCGTTTTTACGCTTAAATGGCAGGCACCGCTTTCTCTTTAGGCATGTAGTATACGTATCGATGTTTACTGGATTTTAAAATTTGAATGTAATTCCTTTCTTCATGCTGAATTTTTTCGTGATACAACATTCACCCTTTCCAGGATCAAGATACCGACAATAAGCCTGAGACTTTACATAAGTTACTTATAAAGTAAGTAAGCAGGTCCAAATTCATCCCTTTTTTACCAATTTTAATTGAGTTTTGCCCATATTTGCACGAGGCAACCGCCTATCCTCTGAGACAGAACGGCGACTACCAGTAACCTAAGAAAGATATCTACATCAAATACATGATAGAGAAGAAAGTTTATCGATATTTTGCTACATCGATATTTCTCTCATCTTCCCTACCCGCCATTACTTCGACTTCAATTAGATGATATCTGACGTTTATAGTTCTTTATGCATTCAAGGAGTCAGATTATGCTTTTCCAGTGTTAGATAATGCCATTTAAACGTAGGTCCGATCATTATTCCCTTTAAGGGCCTTTATACTGGCGTAATGAAAATTTTGTTAAGGTTTTACGAGCGGGCCAGAAGTGCTTTAATGAACCATCTGTAAAGGTGTATCTTTTTTAGAAGGGAAAATAAAATTTGTTATGTGCCCGTGCGTAGAATGTTGGTGTAAGTTTAAGCATTGTCATACTTTTATGGTGTTATTTTTGTGGGTTTTATTTGCTACGTGGAAAAATGTTATTGCGTTGGCAACACATGAAGAAAACCGGTCAACCTCTTCTGAGTGAGACTTCATGTTTAGACCATAAAATATTGTAACCATATTTTTTTTATCTCTTCTTCTTCTAAGTCGTGACGCTCTTGTCAGAGCGGTCGTGGTCGTCATGTTTTGGTTTTGGGACTGGTGTTGCTTGCCTCACGAAGTCTCGCCATCTCTCCCTATTGGATGCCATCCTGGTGTATTTATGCAGGGGGCCACCAATGGCAGACTTAATCTGGTCGGTCCATCGCATGGGCGACCTTCCACGTGGTCTGGCGCCTTCCACTCTGCCTTGTATAACTAACCGCTCTATGGAGTCATTTTCTCGCATTTTTTTTATATAAAATATAAATATAAGAATCAAATTTTTTACCATGATTATCACTTGCTAAACGGTGATCGAAAACATTCTGAGGAAATCTACGTGTCTGAGAAAACCCCTCAAAAAACGTTTAAACTCCGCCAATCCGTACTGATGGGAGGCCCGTGCCCAACAGTGGGACATTAAAAAGGCTGGTATTATTATTATATATAAATATGAGTATTTTCACTTTGCATTTTACTTGACATCCTCAATATTAGTTGTCCGTATCAAATGAGTGCAGAGCAAAATTTTTATGTTTTATATATTTCCTTTTGATTTTACTCCGTTTCCAATAAAATCTCGAAATTTATTGTAAGGAAACTACAAACAATTGGGTATAGTAAATTCTGTTTATACGTCCCATACCGGATATATTCGGACATCAAACGAAGTATTCATCCACTAAAACTTTTATGTTAATGAATTCGTCAACATTTATCAATCAATCTTAAATTACTAGATGGAAATGATCCGTCGCAAGCTGTACCTTATGTTAGTGGGATAAAATACAATTTTCCGCGCAACGTTTGCTTTATAAATTGCAAATACACCATTCACAGGCCGTAACCGTCGTAACTCGCCCGTCACATAAACAGTAGGT
Source organism: Pheosia tremula (assembly GCA_905333125.1). NCBI lineage: Eukaryota > Metazoa > Arthropoda > Insecta > Lepidoptera > Notodontidae > Pheosia > Pheosia tremula. The sequence continues at coordinate 1,037,798 of HG995404.1, read as the reverse complement.
ACTATCGGGTGTTTTGTAGTGCAAGAAATAAGAGAACAGCGAGTTATAATTTTATAAGGTGTAGGAATATTGATGTAATAGACATCTATCGGCAGATGATTGAGATCACACTTAAAAAAATAATGATATCAGCACATATAATGTGCATATTAAAATTCCTGTTGCTGATACAAATGAAGATGAGCTATTGGCTTTTTATTTGCATTTTTATAACTAGCGATGATAAAAATATTAATAAAATTCCAAATCACACAACTATTATACAAAAAATTGTTTAAACGGGACTAATAAAAACTGTACAAACGCCATATAACAAATATTAAATAAAACATTTTTGAAAAAGGAAAGCAATTAAACCCAATAACTATAAGCGTATTTCGTGTTTTTTTAAGATTAAATAATAAAATAAATTATTTTATTATTTAATCTTAAAAAAAAACACTTTTAACAAATATACTTATAACAAATATACTTAAAAAAACACTAATATGTTTGCTTCTCTTTCTACGCTCGTAATAAGAACTTGGGCCGCACAAACGCGAATCAATCAATGTTCCACTATCCCTCTATCATTTACTTATTCAGATTTTATGCGACGACAACACCGGACCGTAACTTTATGTACCATCAGCCTCGCGTTTATGGGACATGGAGCACGAATGTGACCCAGTTTGAACACAAAACCGGTATATATAATAATGGCGATATCCGCCAGACGAACATACCTACTGTACGGTCCCAAACTAAGTAAATGCTTGTAGGTATTATGGTTACCGCAGAACAGACTGGCGGCAATTCTAGGGCCTACATAATTTCTTAAATAGATATTAAACGTCCATGGGTACAAACATTCGTAGTCATCACATAATGTTTGGTCCTACCAGTATTCACAGCTAGGACCCTCAGTTCAGAAAGCACGGTCATTCCGAACTGGGTCATCTTTACATAAAAAAAAGAAATAAATAACAGACCTGAAACGTGATAGCATTTGAGTATTCAAAATCAAAAAAAGGTTTACGAGTATTCGTGTATGCCAAAAGCGCTTATGAATAGTCAGAAATCTACTACCAGTTTGGAATGTTAGCTCCACTGAAAATAGCCGACAAGAACTCACTGGCTACCTCCTCTTTAAAACATAGAGGTACGCGCACATTCCCATAAGCATTAATGCCATGTAAGCGGGCAGCATCTTTCTTATACCACAATCATATACAGTGGTAAGCAACGTCCTTACCTATTATATACCAAACCAGCCGGAATTATGGCAGCAACTGATTTTACCATAGGATAAGAGTATTTTTACTAAGAGACAAATGGAATATTAATATTAAGATCATCACACGATATCCACATTTTTCATTTTCCCTATTACCTTAACTGATATAAATACAGACACGCAAAAGAGAAAATGTACTCGCAAAGATTCTCTCGAGCCCTAATGTTGAACATCCGTCATCGTTACTGGTGCGTTGGGGAAAACTTTGGAAAACATTATTTGTATACCCATACTAAGTAGTCGATACTACCGTAAAAACCCTAAAAAATATTAATAAAATACCAGTGTATAGCCAAAAAGCTTGGAGAAAATAAATGTTAAGCAATAGAGATAATAATGAAAGTTAAAGTAGAAAAGGGGGAGATATTTCAGTGATAGCCATGTAGGTAGAAGGCTCGCCTCGGTAACGAGGATCGCAGATTCAAACTCCGGCTCACACCTCTGGGTGTTCTGGATTGAATGTGTGAATCTCATTTTCAACAATGATTATAACTTGCACTTAAACGGTGAAGACAAACATCGTGAGGAAACTTGCATGTCTGGGAAACCCTCTCGAAAGACGTGTGAAATCTGCCTTATCCCCATCGTATTGATAGGAGGCCCGTGCCCAATAGTAGAAATTAAAAGAGATGGTACAATAATTATAATGTCTCTCTCCGCACAGGCTATACCCGTATCTTTGGTAGGCTTGCGTGGTGGCATTTTCGGATTTGGAAAATAAATAAAAAATGATAAAATAAAATCGCATCTAAAAAAGTAAAGAAAGAAAAATCAAATTTTCTATAAAGATAAAAGTTGTTGACCTACACAAAAACAAAACAAGTATAATTCAACTACTTATTCGAGAGTGTTGTACATCAGTCAGCGTACCCCATCCGTTGGGGCGAAAGTCTTAACTCGACTGAGGAAAAAACCAAAAGATATGTGTTCTATAGACTTGAGGATTGAACGCTAAAGTTTACGTTACGTTAAGAAAGTTTCATCCCGATGACTCCCACGCGTGTTAAGACAGTTGTCAGTCTTCGAACTGAATGTTCTGTCTTCGTTCATACTGACATATCAGATACTGCTAACTACAATAATGTATTCAATTCAAGAAATCAATAACATCACGATGCTTAAAAACCTTTCCGTGAATTCGCGCTGCAACGTTCGATTCTAAACGAAACCCTACACTGTGAACTAGAATCCGAGTTCTGTTCCCCTTTCAAATCATTCTTTTAACCAAAAGGATTATATAAGGTGTTACAAAAATAGTATACACTATTTTAATAGTTAAGGTATAAGGACCTTGAATAAAATAATTGGGTAATGATAGTTGATTTTTTAAACAAGGCAAACCAGTAGCGTTTGGCCGTGCGCTCAATAAGGTTGTCATTATTTTAATGTCTAATAATTTGAAATATTACTTTGGGAATTTTATCTTTATGAGCTAGTGTTGGGTCTGTTAAAATATTTTCTGCTATTATTGTTACATCCTATATATGAAGTAAAATACAAACTTCTTCAGATATTTCAGTGTACACTTGCCAGAATTCTGCAAATCCTATATCGATACCTAGACCTAGTATTGTTGTTGCCGAAGACGTTAGGATTGAGTTTGGGTTGGCATGACCGAATGAGCAAGTTTTCTGTCAAAGCACTCAAGGAACATATCCCTACGCCATTTTTGTACTTCGAACTTATCGAATAACCGTGATACTGGGAAAAAGCGAAGTAATTTCACGTGCAAACATTAAGTACAATGTTAAACCCAGTAAGCAGTCTGTTCAGTATTGCCGTGCCAAACCAACTGCGAAACTTTAGTCGCAAATTGACTTCACGTATTCGCTTAAGGTGCAGTTTCTTTCATCCGAGCTCAGCTTTTGTGTTGTGGTTTAATGTATGAGCGCTAGCGGAATGGAGCTATGTAAGTTGAAGCGTGAACCGCCACCGCCTGTTCTCGTAGTTGGAGGCAACTCCGTGCTGCACTGCACTGGGTGGTTGCGGGTTTGATTCCCGCCTGGGTTTCTTCCTATCCTTCTTTATGATGATCAGTCTATGATGCCTGTAATCTAGTCTATGATAATTTGACTGATTGCAGTTAATAAAGATTTTCATATTTATTTTAGGGATAATTTAATTAGAATAACATTTTTAAATTAAAAAAATATATATAAACTAAAATCACAAAACCGACATTCTAACTTCACATAATGATTGAAAATGCGCTAAAGTAGTACAGGTTCAAGGCTTAGTATAACCTTTCTGAGCCACCCCGTATAAAATCACGCTGTCCCAATCTATACTAATATTATAAATGTGAAAGTTTGGATGGATGGATAGATAGATGGATGGATGTTTGTTACTCTTTCACGCCCGAACAGCTGAACGGATCTGGATGAAATTTGGCACAGAACTAGATTATAGTCTGGAATAGCACATAGGCTACTTTTTATCCCAGTAAAATGTATGGTTCCCGTGGGATAGATGTTTTAATTTTTCATACTTTTTATCGCAGGTAACACCGCCGGGCGCAGCTGGTATGATAATATCTCCGACCCCGCTACCTCTTTTCCCTCAACTGTACCATTAGGTTGTATTAAGAAATACGAAAACTAAGCAGAATGGCATTCTAAAGAGTTCCCTGCATCACAACTTCGTTTTGCATGAGTTTGCTCGGCGCTTGCCGGTTTTAAAATCTTTTCGCGACTCCGACGCATTAAAGTGTTTAAGTTGTTTGTAGTTTCTGTCTATCGGAGTGAACACACACAAACAAAGTGTTGTGAGCATATTTTTTGTCTGGATTCTGGTGGGTGTTAAAATTGGAGCATGAACTGCACTGAAATTAATATTTTTATTATTTAACTAGCTGCGCCCCGCGGTATTACCCGCGATTAAAAAGTATGTCCTTTTTACCGGGATAGCCTATGTGCTATTCCAGACTATAATCTATCTTTGTGCCAAATCTCATCCAGATCCGTTCATCCATTCTGGCGTGATTGAGTAACAAACATCCATCCATCCAAACTTTCACATTTATAATATTAATAGGATTTGACATCCATACATTTAATAATAAGTTATTTGTTCGCTGTCTGCACATGGTAGATATATGAGAATAACTGTTATATAGGGTCGTTATCAACGCAATATAACCCAAAATAATAATTGTTAGAATTTTTGTGTGCATTTGCATTATTATTTTAATCGATTATATTTTCAAGTGAAACTCGTACAAAAATCCACATAAATAACGCGCGAATGCAAAATAATCTCACAAAACAACAAAATCAAGCTGACAATTAACTACAGCAATACTCAATAACATATCTTGCGAGAAAACGTAACTCAATACTCACGCACAGAACATAAATTCGTTACAACTGATTACCAAGTTTGTTGGGACTTGTCATCACAACTCTTCCACCTTGGCGTAAGGAGGGGGGAGGCGAGGGGATTTTTTTCATTGTTAACGTATATCTGGCAAGGTTTGGCTTTAGACTTCATGAGAGTCGCGCACGCCGCGCCTCGTACGTGATCCGAATTCAGCAGCTAATATTCATCGCTTTAAAGCAACTTCTGAGGTGCGAACAGGACACACCCATACAAGGGAACGAGAGCGCATCTTTCAGCGAGATTCCGTGACCTCTCAGCGGCTTCAGTCCGCAGAAATATGGATGGTAATAACATAAATCCCTGTGGCATATAAAACACTAAACGCCCCCTGAAGTGTCCCATGCTTTTTACGGTTGGAATTCCCGAACGGCGCTTATGAAAATTGTTTGAGACTTTGTAGATTAATTATAATTTGACGGCCTGATTAGCGCAGTGGTAGTGACTCTGCTTTCTGCGCCGATGGTCCCGGGTTCGAATCCTGGTAGAGACAAGCTTTGTGTGATGAGCATGAATGTTTGTACCCGAGTCATGGATGTTTAATATGTATATAAGGATTATATACTGAGTTCGCCCTCAGTCCATTGTACGGTACCCATAACACAAGCGTTAAGCTTAAAGTGGGACCGTATAGTTGGTGTGTTCGTAAAAAAAAACAGAATGGTAATTCATACACAAAATTGGAATATCGTGAATAAGTAGTATTAAATACACGATATTAAAACACATTTTTGAGTAAATGTCATTGAATAGAAACCTTTATAATTGTAATTCCTCTCATGATTGCCTTCATATCCGAATTCGCGTATGATTGATGAAGTAGGTACATAGCTCATTGGTATGCGCCGTGCAATCGCAGCCTAAACATAAATAGGGGCATGTCTGAGCCCCTTTGACAGGTGGCCTGTTAATTTTTGACTTTGATGCTTATACGGTTCAGGGGAGACTATGAAGATGGGATTAGCAAATTTATGCTCTAAATCTTTAGTCATTTTACGTTACCAAGTCAAATACAAATAAAAGATTGGCTTGAGGACAAAGTATGTCGGTAACTTAGACCCCATTTTTGAACACAATACCAGAAGTATTTAAGATATATAACTAAGTTGAGTCAAGTGCTTTCAAAAACTTTTAATGTAATGATCTTAAGAGGTTAACAGAACTGTACTAGGAGAGTGGAGTGTTTAAAACTCCATTAGAGTTGAGGGTGTAGAAACTAGCGATTAATAAGACCCCTAACTAATTGAGGAGCATATACACACCTACTAAACCTTCAGAATTGGATTTCCCAGAGAACCTAATAGATCAAAATGTTTCATACTAATAAGAATGATAACATCTTGATTACAAAGTTTATCCTTAAAACAATCCTAAGCTCCATGTAATCATTGCTACTTATGTTACGCCGCTGACATGTACCTACCCTGGTAATACAGCCATGAATATTAATGTTAGCCACTTTATTTGCTTATTTATTATCCGGAGGTGTTATAACGTGATTTTTCATGCATTACAAAGGTTGGCTTCATGTTTCAGTCTTCGTAGTGTATATAAAAGCAGGTAACTCATCACTTGTACAGAGTTATATATTACTTATTACATTTGCAATAAAGTTGATTGTAGCTAAGCCGATTGTTTTAAGGAATGCACAGGTATTTTTGTTATTACAGTAGGTATTAATGTGGTTTAGATTAACTGGACTATCCCTCTATTCTTTTCCTCGACTCATTTCTTCCCCCGTTGACTATCTCATTCTGTTTTGTGACGTATACTATCCTTATCGCGTTCTAGCAGACGCCCGCAACTTCGTACGAGTACAGTGAGTTTTGTCCTGTCCCGAGAGAATCCTTCCATTTCATGGGACAAAAATTATCCAAAATGTTTATCTTGTCATAACCTATCACCATACACAATTTCATTGATAACAGCTCGGTGAGTTTTTTTGTGTGTCTGGCAGTCTGTATATTCCTGCATCACCGGAAAACTACTGAACGGATTTTTATAAAACTTGGCATGGTGATAGATTATTACACGGGTCCTGATATAGGATACTTTTTTATTCCTGATTAACACCTGCGGTGGAAGTGGTCGCTACACCGTAAAATGGGTATATTTCCATGAGATAATAAAAAAAGATAATCTAAGATATGTTGTCTAAGAAATGCATGGGTTCTTGGAATATCCTAAAAATCAAAGTCCACGCGCACGAAGGCGCAGGGCACTGCTAGTATCTTAATAAGATGTCACACAAAATGAGATAAAGGCAATGGTGGAACTTCAAGGATAAAAATATTAGTTTGTGTCACGACAAAAATAACAACTTTTACAGGTTTATCTATTCCGAAAAGTTGAAGAAAAAATATTGTAATAAAATAATTTGGAGGGTATCCTTAAAGTACAACACGGATATATGTAGTACTAGACGTGCTTTATGTAAACACCTTTTTATGGAAAAAAATAACATCACGTAAGACTTCTTGACGAGGAATTGAAGAGATAAGTCAGATATGATGTAATTTAAAAAAAAATTGGTTCTTTGAAGTCTGTGAAATTGATGGAATATTAATCACGATGTGTTCGGCATAAAGATCACGAGCTCAAGCAATACAAAAAAAAATACAACCAAATTGAGAACCTCCTTCTTTTTTGAAGTACGTTAAAAACAGAATCAAGCTTGACTTTTTAGTTTCTCCCAAGAAGTTGATAAAATATTTTGAGTAAGTATCCATCCCTTTACTGATTGAAGGTTTATAAATACGTTAAATAATACCGCCGTAAACGGTTACATATTCCGCACTCTACCTTCATCCCTCACACTTTGTACTGGGGTCACACACACGGCTATGATCCTGTATCCCTGTCACAGAGAGGATTATAAGACCTCATTATAAATCACCGGCTATTCACATAAATATACACGTTCGCATTATAGTAGACTGACGCCTCTTGGGAATTTCTCAGTCTATAGTACATTGTTGGTTAGAAAAATTCTTAGTACAATTCCTTGTTTCAATTATATTTAAAAGTAGCTGTTGCCCGCGACTTCGTCCGTGTGGTATTTAACAAAGACAACCGTTGACAACAGCCTGCTTGCCCATTCTGAGCCCGCGGGACGCATTGCAGGTTGTTGCTATCAAAGTTAATCAGGCGCTGCGCTGCAACATTGGTTTTATTTTTTTTCGTGAGATCCTATTATTTTTTCTAAAATAAAAGTAGCCTAAGTTACTCCTTGTTACACCAGCTATCTGCCAATGAAAGTCCCATCAAAATCGGTCCAGCCATTTCAGAGATTACCCGGAACAAACAGACAGACAGACAGACAGACAAAAATTGTAAAAAAAAATTGTTTCGGTATAGGTAACGTGTATACATCCAAATGCACTTAGTAGAAAGCGGTTATTTTAATAATACAAACAGAAACTCCAATTTTATTTATATGTTTAGATGAATATGAATTAAATTGCCTAAATCGATGATTTTGTTTTTGTTTTTAGGCAACTTGGTTAACCTAGATCAGTGTTTATTTATGCGTCTTCTGAAAAAGGTAGGTAGAGGAGAACTTCACTACATATTTCGTGCAGCACTGAGTACACTAATGATCAATTTTATATAGGAAATATAACTACGTGAAACTTAACCCTAGAAACGTGCTACGAATTCATGCTATTTTATATTTTTCATACCAATTTCTATTGAATCATAGCTATTATAGACTAGATTATATGAATCGATCATTTTACATAAATATACCAAGTTATTTGTCCTACTTTCCCTTAGGACCGTCGCAGTATATTTCAGTGCTATCATGTCATAGTAGATTTATTGAGAAATGTTAATCTGGGCTTTTGATAGCAATATTTTGGGTTTATAGGCTTAAATATTGGGTATGAGATTCCTATTACTTAGTTGGGTATTATTTCTTTTATACTCGTTCATAGTCGATTCGGTTATCAAATGAAACTTGCACTACGAAATGTAGTATGTAAACACAGTGATCCAATCAAACCATTCGGTTGCGTAGTCATATCGAATCTTCGTTTCGGTTATGAAGAATGCCTCTGAAAGTACATCGTCGAAGCGAGAGAATTTCTAATCGAATCGATTCGTATAGTTGTCGAAATGTTTGTGTAACGATTCCTATTTTCTTCTCTTTTTTTACTTTACTATGTCATTACTAATTAAAAAAATAATTGGTCCTAGTCTATGGTTGGTAGAGTTATTTTTTTAATGTGTATCACTTCTAGCATACGCTTATTATAATGCATTAGCAGGTAGGTAGGGATATTGATTCTATGCTTCGGCCAGCAGCTGTGTCGAAGAACTTTGATAAACAGAATTTTAACATAATTCGACCAAGTTTTATTATTTATTTTTACAGCTCGCCCTTTAAACGAGTAATATGAACTATGCTTCTTATTTCTTTTATAATTTTTGATTCTTTATTTTAAGAACGAACTGAGAATTATTTTCATTGAGTCGATATCATATACATACCTCAAACGAATAAATAATTAAAAGGTAAAAGAAATAGCTATATCTATACATATAAATAAAATTGGAGTGTCTGTTTGTAATATTAAAATAACCGCTTTTTACTAAGTGCATTTGGATGTATACACGTTACCTATACCGAAACAATTTTTATAATTTTTGTCTGTCTGTCCGTCTGTCTGTCTGTCTGTCTGTCTGTCTGTCTGTTTGTTCCGGCTAATCTCTGAAATGGCTGGACCGATTTTGACGGGAATTTCACTGGCAGATAGCTGATGTAACAAGGAGTAACTTTGGCTACTTTTATTTAGAAAAAAAAATAGGATCTCACGAAAAAAAATTAAAACCAATGTTGCAGCGCAGTGCCTGATTGTTTGATAGCAACAACCTGCAATGCGTCCCGCGGGCTCAGAATTGGCGGGCAGGCTGTTGTCAACGGTTGTCTTTGTTAAATACCACGCGGGCGAAGTCGTGGGCAACAGCTAGTTAATATATAAAAATGGTTGTCAGTTTAAAAGTACAGTACACAAAAGAGGTAAATTCAACAATCATCTGAAACCAATTTAAATCCGAAGTAATTCAACAAAGAAATGCACGAAATCGAAGTGCACCGCGCAAACAATCTACCGACTTCATTTTAGTCCACGGCACCAACTTTAAATACATACCGAAAAACAAACCAGAGGGGGGATACCCTGGGCCTGAGGAGGGTGGGGTAAAAACAAACAGTGAACAACCAACAGTAAATTACACAGCGATCCGGTTCAAACCGGAACACGCCGGTTATTTGTTCGGATGCAATCTCTTCCCATTCCGAGTATATGATTAAAATAGTGCAGGACAGCGCTCCCGTGGGAAATCATCGGGGCGAACGCATTGCATAATTAGCAGTTGCAAAGGCGTCGCTAGACGGTGGTTATGAAGGTATTGCGCGATTTTAATAGTGTACCGATGTGATTGAAAATCCCTGCACGGATTTACTTAGATTGTGTTGCTGTCAGTGATAACATAATTGAAATGAATCGATGGCTGACTTATTAGTTTGCAGGTGAATTGATTGACAGTTAGATTTCATAAATAAGTGTGACAGTATGTTATCATGATGCTGTTGCAATTACATGAGTAGTTCCTTCTTACTCTTACGCAGAAAATCGTCAAGCAATAACATGAGGACATTCTGTACAAATAACTTTGCAAAAGTAAACTCAAATGAAACAGCTAAAGCTAAAGCATATTCCCACTCCAGTCCACTTCAATTAAGAGCTCAGAATATACGCTGCTAATATAATATTAAATTTAGTGGCATAAACATGGATGGTATAATAAAACAATATGGTATTGAAGAATCCCCCACGAGTCTTATGTATGTAAATATAAACTTTAACACGCAACCTCATCACGGTAGAGAAATAAAATGTTCAATAAAGGTTCATAAAATTTGTTCCAATACTGTGTAAAAAGAATATACTTATTAGTAGTAAAAGGTGGTTAGAATTGTCAACTCTCGCTCTCTCTCTCTTTGCTTTCACGCTTATTATGCCCAGCACAGTCATTTGTTTTAATATTAATAATCGTTTAATAAATTGTCTTATAAAGTATTTTAGCTGAACAGGGAAGAGCTACCTGTCAGGCGGGTGGTATACCTGGCGAGGCGGCCGCTATGCCCCAAAGGTTATTGTGGGGATCATGTATTTAGTTTGCGTGGTCCGAAAACCCTCATAGCGCGTTTCAGGATTGTATGAAGAGTTGTCAATTCTTCTGAATGTCGTCTGTGGAGCTTGTGGCGAGGTTGAATACTTGGTCACTAAATTTTTCATTATTTATGTTGGTTACGCCTCAACACCTATTAAAAACTGCAGTTTCATTCTATAACTACCAAGCCGATGATATGGTGAAAAAATAATAGAAATTGATATGTCTTTGCCACGCTTAGCTAGGGCTGGCTGTTGAAAGAAACTGTCAAATAAACGCATTGTTAATGCGGGTGATTAAACGCATCATCGCAATAACAAAGGTATTAGTGTCAGCCCTAGTTTGAGACATTTATACGCAACTATTGTGCTATGTCGGATTCGAATCGGAAGGTCAAGTAATTCGTAAAAAATAAATCATAAATTTATGAATAAGATACTGAGTCACGTATTCTACACCTTCTCATTATTTATATATTAAATTGCATGACATTGCTTCATTTTATCTGTTGGTCTTGTTTTATTATAGTCAGTCGCTGATGCAGGTATGTTTTGAATAGAGGGGGGGGGGGGGACGGTATGTAGTAGAATTTGGCTTACAGGAAGCAATTTTTATGTTTCTAAATAATGACGAGTGGACTTGCATTTCGGTCAAAACGAAGTACTTTTTGACCCGGTGTCAATAGCTTGTTCTTGTTCTGTATAATTATCATTTTTTTTTTATTACATTATAGGCAAGTATTTGATCTCGATCTCACCTGATGGTAAGTGACGATGAGATCTACGATGGAGCATACTTGCCTAGGTAGGAAGGCGGCAGTAGATCGAGACGCTACATTCACTAGGCACATGCAGCGCAGCTGATCTGACCCGCCATCCATGAATATCCATATCCCATATTATCAGCCTCCATCAGGTACCACAACAATAGTACACACATAAAAAAATCCTAATTTCCCTATCACTCGAAATCGCATCGTTCCGTCGTCGTGTCGTTAATAACGAACGACCCAACTAACTTTTATGATTGATGAAACAAGCAAACATTTTTTGCCATTTATCATAGTTAATTTTATTGGAGTGTCATGTGTGATGTATTAACTTTGGCTAACGTTTTTTTTTATTCTGCTAATGAATACAGGTGCGCTCCGTTTAACGGCTAATGGAGTTAATTTGTTCGCAGGTTGCATTGTAATTTCGTGTCGGCAGTTGTTAATAGCTCACGTTTTAGCCACAATACCTGATGCTATTTGTTACGTAAATAAACATGCGATTAACAAGGAGTATATTAAATTATTTTCTAACTAAAGAAGAAGCTTTACATACAGTCTGATTCAGAGAGGGTTTACTAAATCTTGATCCTGCGCGGCTTTAGCGCATTAGTAATCCTTATGTTATGTGAGGATAACGATATATAAATTAAAAAACATATTTGTTCACAACAAAGTGACACGTGTAATTTTGTGTGAACAAAATATATATTTTTTAAATTAAAATTCAGCATTCTCATAATGGTTACAAATCCGCTAAATAATCCCAGGTTCAAAGCTTAGTATATAATTTCTGAATCATCTGGTATACTACTTTAACCCCCAAATGTATACACGTTTTATAACTTTATCAAACGTCATATAGTACTGCGCAAAACAAAACTCTTGTGCGCAGTACTAAGTAACGTTTAATAAAGTTATAAAACGTCTATAAATACGACCGTAAGAATATATAAATATATTATGTACTCACGGAATAAGTACAAATACAAGTATCTAAATATTTGTCAGTCCTAAGTGTACTTTCGCAGTCTAACGTCGCTGTATCCAGCCCCATACGTCACGAATAAATCAGGTACGGTTTAGACGGATGCACCTTAGATCCGGCAGTGATCCGGCCGGCATTAAACGGCAATTTCTGTACGCGAGAAATCCGAGCCATTCCGGAATGGATTTTGGACAATAGTGCATTTGTAACTGTTTTGGCGATGCAAACAACATATAAATAGAGCCGTAATCTTGTAAATAGAAGCATACTGTAGAGTCTATACAATAGTTATGGCTATATACCAGGCCAGTCGTTAACATTTTATACAATTCTCAAGACAAGGCCTTAAGGCTAAGTTCAACATCAAAACATCCGAACAAACAACGATTACAGAGAAAATTATTATGAGACTCAAAAAATAAGACTTCTTACAAAATACATTTTTAAACAAGACCTCCCCGAGAGGCTTTTGTTAAACAAAGTTACGCAAAATTCTCAACGTGTGCTTTGAAAAGGCAACCGAGGCATTCGGCAGCGTTTGTAAGAAATATTCCCTAATGAAGACGAGCGAGACTGTCAACACCCTTTTGTTTTCAACTAAGCCTGTGTTTTAGAGCTCATTAAATTAAAGGATGAGATTTACACTCGTTATGGCAGACGGGGTTGCCATATACTTGCTATTTCTTTTTTTTTTTTATATACTTATATAACTGTGTTTCGGTATGTTTGTGACGAACTATTAGTAAATTCCATGTAATTTTATTCTTGACTAGCTGTTACCCGCGACTTCGTCCGCGTGGTATTTAACAAAGACTCAACCGTTGGCAATAGCCTGCTCACGCGTTCTGATCCCGCGGGACGCGTTGCAGATTGTTGCTATCAAACTTAATCAGGCGCAGCGCTGCAACATTGGTTTTAATCTTTTTTCGAGAGGTCCTATTTTTTTCTAAAATATAAGTAGCCGAAGTTACTCCTTGTTACATCAGCTATCTACCAGTTAAATTCCCGTCAAAATCGGTCGAGCCATTTCAGAGATTACCCGGAACAAACAGACAAACAGACAGACAGACAGACAAAATTTTTAAAAAAGGTTGTTTTGGCATAGGTACTATGTATACATCCAAATGCATTTAGTAAAAATCGGTTATTTTAATATTACAAACAGACACTACAATTTTATTTATATGTGTATAGATAACGCCCGGTTCAAAGTTTTAATTAATTCGTTACTTTCTCGCTTCGGTACTGAATTTTCGTACACGAGGTTAATTTGTCGAAACATCACTTACCTGAAACAATAAAAACATGACATATTAGTTTATGTACAAGACATCTTCAAAAATTTTAGGTTATAACTGTTATTTTCGTGACGAAAAGATATTTCTAATGAAAATAACAAATTTAAATCGCAAACAGATAATTTATTGTCATACATTAATGCTTTATTTTTGCTTATACTCGTAATTAGTATTTCTCTACAAAATACGCCCAGCTCCACGGGTCACCATAGTTACATTTAAGGTAGTTTCACAATACATTATTCGGAGCACCTTAATGCTCTTAGCTCGGTCGTGTCTGTAAGTACCACGAGCGTGTGATACAACTTGTTGTAATGCGATTATTTCATATTTTTGCTCTGAACCGCGGAACAGGTGTAGGAGGAATATTTTTATTATATTCTTGGACTGAATGGGGGAATTATTGCTTTGGTAACCACACGATGTGAACCTTTCATGGCAAGTTTAGAATCAAACATAGGTGCCGTGGGAAGTTTGGGTATGACGTCAAAAGAGTTTCCTACCCGCCCAACGACTACAATTAAATAAATGGTGATATTATAAATCTTAAAAAAATATGATTACTCGATAGTGCTGTTGGTAGTGACTCTGCTTTCTGTGCCGAGGGTTCGAATACTGGCAGGGAGAATCTTTGTGTGATAAGCACGAATGTTTGTTCCCAGGTCATGGATTTTTAATCTATACTAATATGAAAATAAATGTGAAAGTTTGGATGAATGGATAGATGGATGGATGGATGGATGTTTGTTACTCTTTCACGCCAGTACGGCTGAACGGATCTGGATGAAATTTGGCACAGAGATAGATTATAGTCTGGAATAGCACATAGGCTACTTTTTATCCCGGTAAAATGTATGGTTCCCGTGGGATAGATGTTTGAATTTTTCATACTTTTTATCGCGGGTAACACCGCCGGGCGCAGCTAGTATCTATATAAGTAATTAATACTGGCTTCGACCCCAGTCTATTGTACGGTACCCATAACACAAGCGTTGCTTAGAGTAGGACCGTATAGTTGCATTCAGACTACAACAATAAAGATAGTATATGTACTGACTAATACTTCTAGTATTAAATGATACCCAACAATGGAATACTAAATAGCAATGGAATACGCGCATTTTTTCATCAAAATATATTCTGATTGTAATTATGTCTTAATACGTTGAAAAACAGAGTAAAACACGTCAGCCAAGCACAAAACTATTCTGAATTTGCTGTTTGGTACACGTACAGTATATCCTTATTCTTGTAGCGCTATTGCTAGCAATGCCCCCATCAATCTACCAAGTCCATGAGTATTTGGATAATAGAAACAAATTTTCTGGCCGTCCGCCATATCTACACGTCTCATCAAGTATCCAAGAAAAATATAAGATTTAAAAAGGAACTCCACGGCTCCAGAAGAGTTACATGTAACATCTTGAGGTACGTACTGCGCAGCGTTCAGATCCCGCCGTCCAAAGCTGTGTTACGTCGTCGTTATTCAATTTACATGCAAATGGGTGGGTGAGGGGGTAACCAGAGGCGAGGGGGGCGAGAGCGACCGTGCCAATAGTACGCTGATGTATCGCATCAGAACGTGTCCTGTGGAAATTTTGGTTTTGGCGCAAGTTAAAGGGTGAGATGTTTCCAATTTTGGATTTTCTTTATTCGATAGTAGCTTGAAATTGACATATCGTGTTCTCTGAAAGATGAAATTTGTATAAGACATGTGATTGAGAACTTTGGGTAAAGGTTACACTTAATACCGATACTAAAATTTGGAATCATTTATGGCGAAAGTCATTGGTTACAAGTATTGTAATTTTTGAGCGCGCAATGTATTAAACAGCGCGATCACAACACAGCAGTCCATACGATACCCGACGCGTGCGAATGGCGAGCGCGCTCAAGCGAATCGAGTTTTAATTTACATTACAGTTTTAAGCCTTAATGAGTAATTGTGACCTTTTTAATTTAAAATCACGTTAATATAGATTTATGTTATGCTTTCATGCTACAATCAATTTAAAAACACTGAAAAATGAGGAAAAATTCCAACTCTGGGGGTCCAGAATCATTAGTTGAATACATGGTATTCATTTTCGTTTCGAAGCCACTTACACCCTGTCTTTTAAAGTTTAGGAAAAAGGATAGAGACGGTTTTATACATAAAACAAATATTTATATGCCATGATTATGAATTTAAAAATACCTCCTAGAACACTTATCTACACAAACCGGATGATATAATGATTGAAGCAATAAATGGTAATAGTGACTAGGAAAGATAATAAAGAGCTCTATGCTCCAAAGATCAGATAAATAAGATAAAGATAGTTCCTATAATCTTTTGAATTGTGCCAATCATATGACGTGTGCAAAATATGACACCACGGTAGGTGTCTGTATTGATAAATCAAATCGGATAGGTCAGTGGGATGGGCCAGTTTTTAATAATGTATCGGTTAGCACTGACGGCTGGTTACCGGACGCCAATTGTGTGTCAGCGGTCCGACAATTTTTTAAATAGGCTTTTTGGAGCCAATAGATATTACATGCACCATTTGTAGATTATAATAATAGTATAATAACCTATAACAATATATTGCTCAAAAATGTAAAAGATCTATTTTAAAAAAGAGCAACCATGGACTTTCTTGCCCGTTCTTCTCCATAGGAACGGCATTCCGAACGGGTGGTAAAGCAGTAACATAATATTTTTGTAACCTTTGACGATTCATAAGTACTGTACATAATGGCCTACGTGAATAAAAAAAAATCTGATTCTGATTCTAATAATACTGCCAGATGAACACACCAACTACACGGTCCCACACTAAGCTACGCTTGTATTATGGGTACCGTACAATGGACTGAGCGTGAAAATACATAATACTTATAGTATAGATATCAATTATCTACGACTCGTGAACGACAACATACATGCTGTTCCCACAAAATATGTTCTAGTCAGGACTTGAACCCAGGATCCTCCATACAGAAAGCAGGGTCAGTACCAACTGCGCTAGTCAGGCCGTCAACGGTTACCTGTTATATGTGATGTGTAGGAATACTTTTCAAAATTTATTCGTAAGATAGTTTATAGCTTACATATTTAGGCACATTATACGACAAATTGAACGGCGTCTCCAGCGGAAGGTATTTAAAACTAGCAATACTATATGAAGGTTTAAAAAAAAAAGAATAGGTCAAATTACATTTTACACGGTCTTGTGCACTATTTATTGTCTTATCTACGAATGTCGAGTTCTATCCAGTTAGATAACTGTTAATAAACGCGCGTCCATAGTATTAGGGTGACTATATTTAGTATTGTATAAGCATAAAAAGAACTACGACTTTATATTTACTAGCCTAGGGTGTTTTGATAATACACGTAGATAATACACTACATCCTCAAAGACGCCCACAAAAATAATAATAATAAGAGGATTTGAAAAATGGTTCAGAAATTTAATTTTGAAGTCAGATGTCTTTCGGGCGGGATTTTTTAATCAATTTATGCGAAAATATTAGGCTGACGGCGGGGCAAATCACGGAAGACAGCGCTTGCCTTTTGAGTCACATACTAACTGAGCGAGCAAACGAAGCCTCGTGAGGCTGCCTCTGCGCCCTCAATAAGTGCACTAGTTTTTGAGGCTACCAGCTTAGTATGATTTTCCTAATATTGTCTTGATGGGTTGTGGTATTATTACCATGATTAGTCTAATAAGACTTTCTCTCTCTGCGTAGCGCGCGTTGCACTTTCTGCATAGATCAGACCGCAAGTAACAACTAAATATGAGGGTACCCCCGTCAAACTATGACACTAGGACGTCAACCACCTCAGTCCTCCCGTGACCATGGTTGCTGTAAAACAGCCGAAACGTCGGGAACGTAAAAACAAAAAATAAACGCGTTAGAATCCTTAAAAATAGTTTTATTTCAATGTGTAGTATTCGCGTAAATATAAGAAATCAATAGTCTAATAAGAGATGCTAACACACGCATTATGTGCATAATTAATAAGCCTAGAGACCGCATAACGTGCCGTAACCAACGCTATTAAGGGCAAATTATGGGATAAAACAGTTGCCTGACCGTGAGTTGCGGTTGCTCAGGAATGGACTGCGGTCGCCACGGAAATTGCAAGTGCTTGCGTTCGAATTGCGCGATTTCGTAGCGTTTGATTGATCTCTATCTATAATTGGTACGGACACAGAATGTATTAAAAAATAATCCTGTTTCAATGTATCTGAATCCACAACAAGTGTTTGTAGAATTAAGAATGTAAGAAAGAATTTAAGAAACACGATAAAGGCATTTTCTTAATTGAACGGCTATTTATAAATGTAGCGTATAGATCATCATAATATGCGCATTGGGGTTCAAGCTACAGAGAAAAATCAACTTTGACGAGTGTGGAGACGACGTGTAAAAGCTAGTGAAAAATATGACGGGATATTAATATAAATCTATCAGTTTAGATTTGTCAATATCTATTGACTTTTCTACTGAAAATTGCTGTGTAATATCATAATCTACTTCTATGAATTTGGGATTAAGTATTTTAGAAACCTATAGAAATGAAATACATGATATAGTAGATGCAGTTTTAATTTTCATCTATGCTCAATCAACTTCATCGACCTCCATTAGGTTCAATAAATAGCTGTAGTCACGTCAAGCGTTGTTCGATGTCCCGCCAGGGCAAACAGTCCCGATTTTAATTGGGGCCGGAGTCTGTAGGTCGGATAGGTAAAAGAACAAACAATGGTGCCAACGCTACGGCACATTTAACGTGGGCTATATACATTGCCTTAACTGCAAATGTCTTCATTTCAAAAGCAGATGGCGGACCTGACTTGGAATATAAAATTTAAAGATTATATCCACTAGAACGTAATAGGGTTGGACTCTCAAATCTGTTTGGGTTCTGGCTGTTTGGAATTTGATTGTTTACGGAGAAGACATTGTATTGTTACAAATATTTTACAGATAGACCTAAAATAGCTTGTGGAGTAGAATCAAGTCGCAAAAATACAGGCATTAATTATTGTTAGTTTTTAATAGGGACGTGGAATTTATTTTGTTGTTTTCCAAAGGTAATTCCTCCGCGTACATATCGTATTGTTGCCCAATGCCTTGATTTTAGTCTTGTATTTTCGCAACACCAAAAAACAAGAATCTCGCAACGTTTTATACCAAAACTTTGGGAAACACTAACATATTGATAATCAGCCTAATAAAAGTAGACTGGAAGCGAAACTCAATATAAAAAAGAAATAACAAATAGACTAAGAAAGAGAAGCATGAATTCCAGAGTCGACTTCCATTACTCTGCAGTGGACAAAAACGCTCAAATTTCTAGCTTATTAGTCACGTGCGCTACTAATGGTCGGTGGGCAACTGTTTTTTTGGAAATCGTGCTCTAAAAATTCCAAGCAGTCGTTTGAAAAGTAATTGGGAATTGAGATGTTTAAAACTACTTTGGAATTCATCATTATTATATAACGAGTTTTTTTTTATCCAGACAATACTCTGCCTACATCTTTAAAAGCAGTCATACGTTTTAGACAGGTTAAAAAAATACATATTAGATATCAAGAAGAATATTTTCATTAAAGATGAATGGTATTTGTGTTTTTATAATAAACTAGCTGCGCCCGGCGGTGTTACCCGCGATAAAAAGTATGAAAAATTTAAACATCTATCCCACGGGAACCATACATTTTACCGGGATAAAAAGTAGCCTATGTGCTATTCCAGACTATAATCTATCTCTGTGCCAAATTTCATGCAGATCCGTTCAGCCGTTCGTGCGTGAAAGAGTAACAAACATCCATCCATCTATCCATCCATCCATCCATCCAAACTTTCACATTTATAATATTGGTATAGATTACATAAAATGAAAATACTTTCTCGTTCATTTTTTAGGTAGGCAATCAGCTACAAAATAGAGCTGTTTTTGCCAGTTTCGAAAATTTATTTTGAAATAAAAGTACCCCCTGATCCAAATGATAATGTAGATTTTAATGATGATGATGAAATGAATCTCCTACCCCTATCAGTAAAACTGTGGATACTTTACTGAAAATTTACCGGACATCTTGGGAGAACTTGAAAAGTAAATTTTATGTCAATTTCCATCCCTTGTGCAGATTTATGACCACATAACGGTTAATATTACACATTATTTATCAAAGAAACTTATATTTTGGAACATAAAACAAAATTGACAACTTCACGGTTCAACTTCCCGCAAATGAGCTGATAATTCTTTATAATGGATGAATGATAGCGCCTTGGACGTCATTACAGAATAACACCTCGAACAATGCAAGTACCAGCTTATTATCGTGATGACATTACCCTTTGTTAGCTCATCACACCTACATCATAACTGATTCATTGTTCACCGTATTAACAACACCATAATCCCCATAGAAACGTAACTAGACCCCCTGCTGGCGGCACAAAGGAATTTCCTCACCTAACTTAAGATACTTCAAAGTGTAAGGGTCATTTTCCTTTGCGGACGGTAACAAAGAAAGGTTTTTGCTAATGGTGTGTGAAGTGATTTAATCTACTTTATGTCTGTCTTTGCTCCGTTTGTCTTTATGGCCGTGGCTTTCGGGTGGATAGACATTTTTAAGTTTTTTTAAGGTCTTTTTAAGATGTCACAGCGCTGGGACGGTATATTAAAGTTGTTTGAACGAATTTCGGTTAAAGTAGTTACATTTCCTTTATGGCGTAGCCAGGAATTTACTTCGAGGGTAGGGGGGGGGGGGTAGAGGTCACTTTGGAAAGAGTCGAGGTCTGGGCCAGAGACATTATATTTATTTTATTAGTAAGTACCTATACATAAGACGATGTGTTCTCTAAGGCATAGAGGGAGAGGATGTGTTTGAACCTCCCCCGCCTCCAGCTAGCGCCTTGGCTCAGTCTATATATAAGTCATTCAGTAATGTTTTACACTCGCTGACGTCATTTGTTTGAGTTTGTACCAAAAGTAGATTTTGTTTTAGGTACAAACGCGCGAGTCGGGTATACATTCATAAGCTAGGGTTCTGTAGCTATGTCAACGAACAGTTATATATAGCCTCGTTAAACCAAAGTTATGAATAACAAGAATCAAAGTGTTCCAATTTACGTTCTTAGATGTCATCCGGAGAGACGGACGCTGACTATGGAACCCTAGAAAGCCACAGCAATCGTTACTCCTGTACAAATTCTGATTGCCATCGCTAACCTAAGCCATAATATGAATTAATATTCACAATAGATAACCTATGCCCAACAATATCTATGTAACCCTTTCTATATTGTAAAACCACGAACCCTCGTCGGGCGCACCGGAGACTTGCGAACCACTTGTTCCATGTTTCTGCCTCATTCTAACTTGTAATTTGTTGTGAAACGCAATTATATAGCAGCGCTCGGCAGCTAATAGCCGGCCGGAATTTTGAGACACCGCGACGCTTGGCTTGGGCTAAGATAAAATACATACGAGTACTTACAAGCATTTTGTGCTCCATTGAAGTTCATTTGAGTGTTACAGTTTCATGATTTGAACGCTCTTGTGATGGTGAATCTGTGGTCATATTTCGGATCATCATCCATGATATCTACTACAGCTCGTTTTTTAAGAAAGAAATATAAAGTTCATGAGATGAGATGAAGGCGCTTATATTTAACACTATACAAATTGAATATAAAGATATGGCAAAGACAGAAAAAAATACTCTTGAAATAATAGTATGCTTTTTTAAAATTAACATAATTAAAAAAAAAACATTTTTTAATCATTTTATTGCGTTTTTTTTTGTTTTTTACGATTCCGAAATTAGTTTTATTTAAATGTGTAGTATTCCCGTAAATATAAGAAATTAATATTAAAATATTTTCTCCATGCAAGCAAACAAAATTATTCTTATGAATATATTGCTAGTTGACTTTCAGCTAATCTATTTCTGTTTTGTCCCCTATCCGTCTTAAAGTGACTTTCATGACTGCATTTTGTTTGTACACCAGATGAAAAATCAACACAAACATGGTAATAAATAATAAATAAATACTAAATTTTTATTAATGGAAGCCAAATAACAAAAGAGTACATTTTTGACAGGTGTGACAGGTACAATTAAGGCTATATAGGCGTAGCAAAGATTGATTTGCCCCTGACTCTCAAACTAGGTGAAATCCTGTGTTTTGAGTCATCAGTGGTTCCTCGCGCTGAGTACGACGCATACAACATTACATAAAAGGAAATGCCACAGATATAAACAATAAGAATGTATACACGGGTGTAGGTGTATGTTATGTGTGTGTGTGTGTGTGTTAGTGTGAGTGTGTGTGTGTGTGTGTGTGTGCGTGTGTGTGGGTGTGTAGAGGGTGTGTTTATGATTATGTGCTCGAGCATGAGTGGATATATGAGAGAAGAATTAAGGTGAGTGCCTTAGGAGTCTATTTGAGTAAAGCCTCGGTTGCATTATAATCCAGAGGCTGTAGCCATTTATAAACTTTTTCCTTAGTTTTAAATTTAGTTAATGGGTATATGTATATTTATGGATAGTGCATGAAAACTTTATTTATGAAGAACCTAGATGGATTCTATGAATGTGGCAGCTGTTGAGCTGATGCATTTATAATACACCAGTTTATTGTTTTCATATTTAAAAAAAAACTGTAATTCGAATATCATTGTATAAAATTCTGTTCTCAGCTATCAAGCTGAAACGCTGCGACAGAGACAAACAATCAAACTATAACAATTATAAGAATCTAAAAATAGGTATTATTATAAACAACTGTTCCTCGTGCTAGCCACTCTCGATCACCAGCCAATTCTGACCATAGAGGAAGAAACAAAAATAATTTAAAAGCTTTTTTTACAGCGTTGTATTGTTTTCCAAATTTATATTTTTGACTGTGCCCATTCAAATATTTACTTACGTAAAAGTCATTCAGAGAAAACATATAATGTCATCAATTCATAGTCACGCCACTTTTAAACCTAGATAAAATTACTTCACGGTCTAGAGGGCATCCTCATTTTTGAAGTATGCAGGAGCGCCCGCATTCTTAATTTAAAAATGGCTGGTTCAATTTATATGGCCTCCTAATTAATTGATCTGAAGATTCGCGGAAATTGCGAGCTCACCCTCTCCTCACCCTTTCGCGCCCCCTCACCAATGTATCTTTGGCTTTAATTTAGAATTGTGAAAGCAAGGGGAATGCAATTTACCTAAATCAATTGTTTGATTTTGAATACTCGGAGTTTACACTTGTACAACAGTAATTCGGTTAATGAAGATTGATTTTAATTTTTTAATCATAGGTTTCGGCACACTTACTCGGTCACTTACTGAACGGTGAAGGAAAAAATTGTTAGAAAGCCTGCATATCTGAGAGAAACCCTCGAAAGACGTGCGAAGTCCGCCAACCCGCACTGGGCCAGCGTAGTGGACTATGGCCTAATCCCTCTTGCATTACAGGGACGCTCTACCCAACAGCGAGACATTAAAAGGTCTGGTATTATTATCATTACTAAATACATAGACGGGTAGCGTACGAATAATCTTGCACTGATTGTACAGCTTCTAAAACGTACCTAGAAACAAACAAATGAACGAACTACCAAGACATTCGCTAAATCAAGTTGAACTGCTCCACAGTTATCACCTTACAAACACGCCAACATACACAGGTACGTTCCCGACGACGCGCCGCCGCGTCACGGGAGCCACCTGAGATGATAATGTATGCAAATTACCTCTAACTTGGGAGCGCAGACTGCGAACGCTGTATCAAACTTGTTATTTGTGTGTTTTAAGTTGCGATGATTTACGCGCGCCGGATTACCGTTGTGACACACCGCTTTAAAGGTTGGTGAGTATTATTGTTTCTCCAGCATGTTGTTGGGTGTAGAAAGATTCTTCTTCTAATTTAAGGGTTAGACCGTTATCGGTGTAGCTGATGAAGCTTGTTTTTGAATCCCCGAACACTGGTTTTGATCTTAAATATATTTAAAAGTTCTCAACGAAAATTAAGGATTGATGAAGATGAATGATTATTGATTTCAGTATAAACTTAGATAAATTGTTTTTTATTGTACTTATACGCGGGAACAATTCTTATGTGGCTCTGGCATTTAACTAACATGATTTATTTATTGATCGGTGACCCAATTAAATTATTCTTAAGGGGGATGGAGCTATCTAACTCATACATGAAATAATAATAATAATCTTATATTCGATTTGAAACACCCAACAAGTTGGCCTAAGCCAGCCAAGCTGATTGCACGTCGAAGCCGTGTGTCACGCACGTTAGCGAAGCAATGCCACTGTAATTGGTTGCGACTGTAGCAGGTGTGGGCTCCGTGACTTACGGTGTTTTGTGCGGTAAGCAGTAGACCTCTTCCCGATGCGATTATGTCTTAAGAGATTTAATTTTTGTATTAATGAAAATTAAAGACTCTATGAAGTAAGTAGGAGAAAGAAGAATTTTTGTCATCCCTCATTAAATTGAAATCTACTATCAAAGGAGCACTTTTATATTTTTTAAGACATGTTTGACAACAAATTGTGTCGAATTACATGTATTGATTGACTTGTTCATATCCTTAAATCTTTAATAACTTAAAGAAAAAATTTACAATGATTATAATTTATAAAACAACACACTAATATAGTATTTTAAATTAATAAAACAGAATTCGTTAACAACTAAATTAAAATTACGTATAAAGGCTACTTCTAAAAAGATATACGGTCGCACACTAAGCAACGCTTGTATTATGGGCACCGTACAATGAACTAGGAGCGAACCCATTATATAATACTTACATAGATACTAAACGTATGGCTCGGATACAAACATTTGTGCTCATCACACAACGTTTGTCCCTACAAGGATTCGAACCCGGGACCTTCAATGTAGAAGGCAGGATCACTACCAACTGAGCTGATCAGGTCGCATTAGTATTAGCGTGTTAAAAATAATCTATGAGATACACTAGCTATTAACTCATCTTATCACGTTCCAAACAAAAAGGCCAAACTAACAAAAATGGCCGGGAAAATGTTTAGCAACGGTAATTTTATAAAGGAAAAATAACGACTCAGCGAGAGTGACTCTCTACTTAAGTAACACTTCACACATCTTGTGACCGAGTGCTTTTAAGGACGGTCAGGCGGACATATTATTTTTTTAGTTTTATATCTGATAAGTTTAATATGACTCAAATTTTGTAAGTACATACTTGAAACCATTTACACGTTCTCTTTACATTCAAAATTATTATTTTTGGGGAATAATTTCGTTAAATAAATTTATGTCGCTTATTCTGGACAATGATAAGTACCTAGGCCGAACACAAATGTACCTAAGGAGTTGTTGATTAATTTTTATTATTAAATAAATCCTATACTTTAACAACAAACACGCAAAACAGGGTAATGCAGCAAACATTTGTGACGAAAATTTCAAAATGATTGTTGTTTGACCTTAAAGTGACTAGCAAAAGCTAAATTTCTGTGATATCTTTCTTGTTGATATATAATTAAGAATTCTGATTATCTTCAACTGGGTTTGTTCAATTTTGTTTAGGTATAAGAGATCCAATTAGCGACAATTCTACACAACATTGTTTTTGAGCAATTCCGATGAAATCTCGACAGTCAAATGTACCAAGGTAAGGTACAGTTGTTGCCTCTGACGCAAACTACAAATAAACCGTTTTCAAGCAAGTCTGTATAGAAATTCAGGTTAATTAATATTTGTTTATAAGCGAAAAAGAACAAAAGTGAAGAAAAAGAAAAATACGATATAAAAGAAAGTGTGTTATGTAATCCTTGTAAGTAATTTTGTACAACTAAGAAATTTATAAGATATCCAACTGGGTGTTTTTCTCAGGGAGTAAGTGATCTTATCGAAATACATAATGTCCAAATGTGTAATTTTTTTTTATAAACTTGGTTTGCCAAGTTACGTAATGTTAGGGTTTCAACCTAACGTAGTTTTCATTACTAAATGTTATCTTTATAACCTGTGAATTGACATCTTATCACAATGATGACATTGTATAGAGTATAGATAACTATAATACATATGTAGTATAGCAAAATCTACGACGAGCCAAACACACCAGCGCCCGATGCCGGCAGCCCGTGTCGAATTTAATGAATGCTTAGCGATAAATAATAGAGTTCGTTAGATGAATTAATCAGATTTCGGGTGGCCATTGTGACATTGATTGCTGCGCTACAGAGGCCCGATGTTTTGTGGACCGAAAATAACTTCGGGACCTCTGATTTATTTGTTAAATTGTTGATTACAGGAAATGGTATTGAGAGCGACATTTTGAATTAGGTTTTGGTATGAAGAAAATTGAGGTTCAACTTTCGGCTAGTTCAGAGGCATTTCTTTTTTTTTGCACTGGGTGCAGCTTTCGTAAATTTGCTAGGTACCGAAATTTTACAAGTGATTGAGATCTGCTCATCTGAAACGACTGTCAAAGATGTTTTAATATTTAACATGAGCGCATTTTTAATGTATCTTTCTTCTTTCGAAGCATGGAAGACGCCAGTTGTTATATTTCGGTCACCCATCCAAGGTCCAACAGACCCATGCACCATGACCCATGCAATTTATGGCACATTATTGCTAGTAAGACAACAATAGCAAATAAAAACTGACCAGGTGTGCATTGCTCATTGACAGTTTCATATTATTAAGTGTATCTAATATGTTTTACACCTAAATACTAAATTTTTTAAGTAGACTACCTTTAATCAAATTTAGTAAACAATAATGGTAATCTTCATTGAGTAGCAAAAGTTGATAGTCTAGGTTGGCTTATAATAAGCGTGTCATCTATGTATATTAGTAATTTTTTTTTCAAAATTGTTTAATAAACAACATTTTCAGTAGCTTCAGATTTTCAGGGTGCACAGTGTAGGCCAGAAGCTATTCCAAAATCTATCAGAGATTAACTACCAGTTTCTCATTTAAGTGCTTTCAGAAGCTGCATAGCGCACCGGTATTTGGTTGTAGTTTCCAATAAAGCTTATATCAGACAGGCGTCAGTCGTTGTAAGCTGCTGCCCCTTTGCCATGGCCATTGCCCAAGCATGGTAGGCTTTGTTGTTTCTAGTAATTAGCTTGTAAGGCTCAGCCGCTGTAGTAATTATTTATTGATAGTTATTGTGTTGTATGAATCATATCTATATTTTGTATTTCACTTTTTTTTTCAGAATGTGCAAATATATTAATAAGAATTACAAAATGTTGCGTTTCAATGTTTTAAAATAAAAGTATCAAAATAAGTGGCACTTAACAAAATGAATGGTTCTATTCCCATATTTATAATGCCCCTTCATTCGTAAGCTCATTTCAGTATCTTTATTTTTATAACACAATCAGAATTATTACGTAAAAAATATTTTTGCTACATTCAAATGAAAAGAGAATTTCAAAGAGCACTGCCATTTTGCAACTGTTCCTTCCGAAAATTTTAGCTTATGTAACGTTATTATCTGGAGTAAAGGACGCCCCACTTTGAGCGACATACAATGCTCTTTTGCTATACTTTCAAATTTATACATAGTGAAGGAAGCCTGCAATGCACTACACCCAACAGTCTGGAGTACGCTTTCCTTGACCGGTCTAACTTAATAATAAAACCACTTCGGTGCCTGTGACGTCTCGTTTGTAGAGTTCCGTTTTGATTTTTTTAAACCTGTTATATGCAAAATTAAATATCAAATTCGGAAGACGGTAGAGTATCAAAGCCGGGTAGGTATAAATTGAACAGGCATTTAAAACATGTATATGTGAAACGCCTAGTGAATTTTAATGAAATTATAATAACTACAATTTGAAATATAAATACATTACTTTAAATAAATCACAAATATTGCAGTTTCCGTAAAAGTGCCAAATTAAAGTACGTACAGAACCACTCCATTCCCAAGTAAATTTTCACGTCCCGTTTTTTCTAGGCATCCTCGCCAGCAGCGAGGCTCTTTCGAAACGGAAAACGTTCCTTCCTTCCTTATTTGTCTAAAACTGACGTAGACCGGAGAGGTATCAGGGTAACTTTATTTAGTTTAGTTTTCCATTCCAATGTACCTACATCGTGTAAATGAAAAGGGAACTGAAACTGGTGCATTTGTCATGTGTACGGATGTTTTTTTTCCTACTGATGGATTTATAGTTTTGCCCGTTTATTTTGGTGGATATGGTGAGTTAGTTTTCTTTATGATAAGATTTATTTCGCTAGGTTTTCTGAGTAAGATTTCCTGGATGTAGATGCGTTGAACGTTTCGGTTGTCTGCACCCACTGAAGCTTACTCTTCTTGATGACAGCAGTACGGCTAGGCTCGAAGTAAGTAATGACTAAAAGCGGTATTACATGCATTTGAAATCCACCATGATAAAATTATTTGATTAACATCGAGTGATTCGCACATATCACATAGACGTTGCCTACATTGCTTTCAATTTATAAAATTGCATCATCTAACAGAAAATATTTCAAAACAAATAATGCTCGAATATCCCATTTTTTCATCAGTATGAATATTTGGCCATCAATCGTATAATTAAAACCACAGCGGGCTGTCCATTACGCCCGCAGCGTGTTTCTGTCAGGTTTCACGTGAAAACTACCGTTCTGTATCGATAGACTGACAGGTTATCAGGCCAGGCTAGCTGCATTAAAATCCTTTCCATATTGAATTTGAAATCTCACTGTTATGATATTCATAAAAATATTCTTGAGTAAAAAACTCTCCTCGATACGAGGAGGATTTGTCCACACTGGCCCAGTGTGGGTTCTCAAATTTTACAAGTCTTACAACATGATAACTTTTGTTTATTTATGTTTAAAAAATGGTTTGTTTATTGCCTACCAGTCATGAATGTGTACGTATATAATTAATGAGACCCAGGTATGTTAATTAAAATTTCACGTAGAGTTTCCCATTCGCGTTAAGCTTTGACTGAAAGGTTTCGATTACAATTTCATCATGAGTTCGCTTATATTTTGTTTCATATCTGAACGAACATTTGGCCAAAAATATGATATTTTCATGTATGAGAGTTATTTAATATCTGTGGATAATAAAGAACCGTAATGTTGTGTTTGTGAAATAGATGATTAATATTTTCATAGAATGTGTAACGCTAGTCATCGAAACAATAAAAATGGTGTATAAACGAACAGAACATACTAAAAAAACATACACAATGAAATAAACTACATCTGTTCCCAAACATCTCACCTAATATTTTCCACGTGTTCATGTTGCGGTTCTTTTCGACATTTATAAAAGCGAATTCGGCGGAAAAACTCAATAACCGTCAAATGTTTCAATAGAAGCTGACGGCGACAACATACGAGAATCCCCCGATCAAAACCTCGCAGCTGGTATAGTAGCGGTCCGAGGGCGCTCCCTTGCGGGCGCTCCCGACCGTTTCTCTTACATCTGTCGCAACTGACGCGTAATGCACATTTAATCTTCCAACCACTTCAAAATCTGCCAAAATGCTTTATTGCTCTCTCTTGAACAAGTTCTCAAGCTGGCTCTCGGCGCTCGAGATAAAACTTTACAGGCATAATGAATCTTAATCGCGCCGCCAATTTCCAAAATTGTTCAAGAGTTTTGTTTTAAAATAAAACTTGAATTTATCTCATTGGCTCGAAATTAATTTTGCCTTTTGTTGTTGCGTAATCGTTTACCTGTATCACCCTTATTATATTTTGACTGTAGATTCGATAACAAGACAGGACTATCAAGCGTAGAAAAATTGTCGTAATTAAAATACATAATACCTAAAAGATTCAAGTCATCCCAAAAAGATTCAAGTCAAACAGTATTATTATTACATCGCCAAAGCCATCCAAACGTCCCAGAAGATAAAATAGGTAAATTGTATACATTTGAGATACGAATAAATCGTAGAACATCCCCTAGGAAAAGTATATTAGGTACATAGTGACTTAACACAATCAAGACCGAAGGCTTTACATTCAGAATTTGAACAATTTTGTGTTCGTTTATTTTATGTCCTTTCGTACTAGATCCCCAGATTTTGTGCCTCTAATTCTGTGCCCAGCGCAAACCGGCTGTCTCGGCGGATTTAGGACTAAGAAAACTTTTAATCCCTAATATCCTTTGCTAGGAAATGAAGTTTAAACTCTGTTCATCCGTTGTGAATGGAATAGGGCTTAAATCCTTTAAGGGGATAGGGTCTTCTTGTACGAAATAGTTTCCAGTCCAGATGTTTTAATATTCTGTACCTATCACTTAAAAGCATAAGTAATAATGATATTAATAATCCTACTTCTTAACATCAGTAGGATCATACAAATATTAGCGCGGAAAATTTGAATGCAATACTGAACTCCCTGATTTTTGTAAATTTCTGGAACCTATAAAAAGATTAACTAGGGTTTCGGCTTTCAATAATTCATTTGATATCATCGCAACGCAGTACGTCCTTGATATAATTGAGATTGTGAAATTAGGTTTATAATACAAAGCAGATTTATAATAAGGTTATGTACCTTTTTTCCGATTATCCTAAAGCGCTTGACATAAAAACATTCAAAACAAAAATTAATCCCAACTTTCCGCAATCAAAACCGACACAACAGCAATTTTAAAAGCACAATGGATATAAAAAAGTTAAACATATATAATACCGTGGTATTCAGAATGCTCTAAAGCGATAAGTCAAGCGGTATTTCACACCTACCATTTGCGTGCCTCCGTGCCTCTAAAGTGGAAATAAACAAGCCAACTTTTGCCATTCAACAATGTGAGGACGGGCCCCGCTTTTATTCGCACTCGTACTCAAATTAAACTTGCCAGATTACATGACTGCACCGAGGTGTGCTCAGCTTCTTAACGCTGAAGAGTTTGTACAATTCGAGAAATCTTCATGTGTAAGTGATTTCTTGTTCGGTGGGTTGTCTCAATTTTTTGCTTCAATGATTTTATATAAATTTGCATGTCATTTTTAATGTAACACTAATTTTATCTAAATTAACGAGTCTTACATAAACAAATGGTCGTAAGTTAAATTGGATAACGCTAAATTCAAAAGTTGTATTATTTACCGGTCTACACTGTCACAACAACTTTAGGTAAATCGATACAATTTGTATTGTACAGTCCCATTCAGATTTTAATTGATTGTCTGAAACTCAGGACCGTTTGATTGAAGCGCTTCGAAGAACTTGTTTGATATTGTTTAGACAGGCTTCTGGAACAATCCTTGTCTATTCGGATTACAAGCTTCTTGCAAGTATTTCAGATTAATCAGAATAAGATTTGTCATAAAAGTTTGGGATTGGCGAACTTTATTCGTTGAACATCTAATAACGGATGAAGAACTGTGTTTATTTGGGTAGATGCTTATTACAAAAACTACTGAAGAGCGATGAGTTCTTACTCGCAAGTAAGCACAAGTGTAATTTTGGGAAAGAATAAGTATATTAACAATCTAGATTTCTTTAATGATAAGCATTTACTAACAACAAAAATAATTGGTACGCAGAGAAATAAAAACCCATAAATTCAAGGGTTAATATCTAGTACTTTGAGGAGTTGCCCCGTAACGAAGAGGTCCCGGGTTCCATCACAACTCTGGCTATTAAACTATTGACGTTAGTCCACTTCAAGCGCAAACTATGGCTTAGTTTGGGAGACTTACGGGACTAACGGTAGTATGTTTACTGCACAATCATATTTTGTAATAATCTTAAAAAATCTAAGAGCAGCCTAAAATAATCATCTGCTTTCTTCACGACATGACTCAGTTTTTGTACCTGCTAATCAAAGTCAGAGTTAAGGCAGTTAGCGCACCACAAAAAATATTTCCAAGATACCAAAAAAAAATGACATACTAGAAAGATAATGAATGTATCAAGTTCTACGAAATATTTCATCATAAATAATAATCTGTGTGACAAGCAGGAACTCGTAATGAAATCGTAACGTAATCCAATCAGCATGCTGTCACTGTCATACTTATTTTTATAATCTGAGGTGTAAGAGAGACGGACGACGTTCGTCGGTCCTACATTCAGCTCATTAGCAATTCCCGAATAACGTTAAACACTAGCTCGCGAAGACAACATAAATAAACAACTATTATAATGTAAGTACATTACAAAGGGATTACAGTGGAATATAACAACACTTTGAAGTCACTACGCAGTGTAAAGGGGCCGATTTATATGTGTCCGCAAACAATCTAATTTGCATGTACATGGTAGACGAATGGCGTAATTTTCTCCGTCTCATATTGCCTAAGGAGCTTAGACTCGGTGTTATAAGATCAGGTCGATATTGGCACGGATTTTCTTTACATGGTTAACGTTGGTTATAATAACTGTTTTAATCATCAATGTTTTGTTTACTTAATTAGGTACCTACTTATAAAACTGAGAAACAGTTGTAGTATAATGACCTCTATATGAATTCCAGTTCTGAAGCGTCGTTAAAATATAATTTGCGGAGTTAAACTTGTGGAAAATTAATATATCAAACGGTCCTGAGTTTTACTGGCGGTAGGCTTCGGCCGTGGCTAGTCACCACCCACTGAACAAAGCCATGTCGCCAAGCGGCCTAGCCGTGTTCCGGCATGATGTTCGGTGTTGCCATTCATGGATGGCGGGTCAGATCAGTTGCGCTGCATGTGCCTAGTGAATGTAGCGTCTCTATCTACTGCCGCCTTCCTACCTAGGCAAGTATGCTCCATCGTAGATCTCATCGTCACTTACCATCAGGTGAGATCGAGATCAAATACTTGCCTAAAATGTAATAAAAAAAAAAAAAAAAAAAATTAATTTTGAATATTACAATTTATCGTTGACTAGCAAAGTTAAATATGATACCTATATTCTTACAGCAACTAGTTTTTTTTTTTTTTAAATTGTTTATAAACCGTATTGCATTAATAGGTCAATGCGAAACATAACTTTTTAAGACACATTTAGAAACCTGCATCAAGACATCATTGTAAGAAAAAACTGTTTAAGTAAGCATTACACTCACTCCTAGCGCCACACAGCGTCAGATTTCGGAACTTTGCTTTCAAGCTTATTGTTTGACGATGTTATGCATTAAATACACATTGATATTATGTCATGTTTAGAATTATAATGGCGTCTTGTGCAGTACTTATTATTCTTATTCAATTATTTTAAAATGTATATAGTTAAATTAAAATAATTAATGTGTACCATTGTGCGGTATACTTTATATACTTATATCTGCCCCATATAATATCTAGGTCAGCTAGTTAAGTAGTACGAGTTTTATATTATGTATTTATATACTTACTCAATTGAAATCTTTCATACATAGAACAATAGGTACCCATCTTTTAAGTACACACGAAAAACATTGTTCAAATCTGTTTACCCAATTGTGTGCCAAATTACGTATGAAAAATTACATTATCATTTAGATACCTGATTTTGCAGGCCTTCATGAACGCGCGAGCGAGACGCAATCACACCGTCACGTGTGTTGGATCGAGACAGCGACGTAAACTTCACGCTTACAAGTTCATACAGCTCATACAACATTAACACGTTTCGAATTGACTCAAGTGGTGGATCATGGAATTTTTAACTTTATTGACGTTGAGATTAATGTTTACCGGCTCGATAATATTTTGGATGTGGATCCATGAGTGTTGAAAGATGACTGGCGTCCGGCAAGTACGGCAGCAACAGGCGGTCGTGGGGGCGGAGCCGGCTGTTGGCGCGACTGCGCATAACACCGTCCGTTACTATGACAACGCCTCCTCTAAATGTTTGTGATTGCGCGAACGAAAGCGGTAGAGGTTTTAAGAAACTTTCGTTTCTGATTGACGCGTAACGTTCGATAATTGTGCGTTGGCGGTTAGCGGTTCATTATGGGCATTGAATACGGCTATGGCTTCAGCCGCTCTCAATAGAATTCGCTAAACCTATTGAAATATGAACATAATAGCCCCGCTATGGTACATTTTTATAAGATGAGAAATATATTTCTCGGAGATGTATCTATTGCCTATATACTGACGAAAAATTAATTAATTTAGCGTGTTTATCGTTTATGATTTCTTTTTAAGAATAAGACACTAAATATTACATAAAACTGAGCGAATAGTCTGCCCTCCGACACCTAATTTGCGGCAGCTGGTTACTGAGGCAGTAATAGTATCCTTTGTCTGGGTCTTACCCAGAATGAAAGAATTAGTAGCAAATCTTGTTCAAGAATTTAAACATTTTTATTCGGTGGGTTGCCATTGATAGAACACAAAACTATTTTAAAAAATTGAGCTTTGTAGATAATATTTAGGAACCTGTAACATTAGGTAGCCTTACTTAGAACACAAAACCTTTTTATTATTTTTAAGGTAGGTCAATGTCACCTCGTCTGCTTACTCCCATCGCGCCCAGCCGTATAGCTTTCAGACTTAGCTAAGAGCTTCGCGCCATAATGTTTTCTTTCACTTCGAGTGAGCTCTAACTATATAGTTCCCAATATAGAACTAGCTGTTATCCGCGACTTCGTCCGCGTGGTATTCAACAAAAAAGTTTTTCTAAAATAAAAGCAGCCTGAGTTACTCCTTCTTACATCAGCTATCTGCCAGTGAAATTCCCGTCAAAATCCGTCCAGCCGTTAGAGATTAGCCGAAACAAACGGACTGACAGACAAAACTTGTAAAAAAAATGTATATGTACCGTGTATACATCCAAATGCACTTAGTTAAAGTCGTTATTTTAATATTACAAACAGACACTCCAATTTTATTTATTTGTTTAGATGTAAGGTGAGTTTAACTTACACGGGCTACGTGTAACAAACACTGTGAATTGAAATAAAACTAATTTTACAGATTTTATCGCGTTAATGTTATGTTTTTATGTTCCCGAAATTAGTAATAAAAAAGTAATAAAAAAAGTGTTATTTCTATGTAGTATTCGCGTAAATACCTATAAGACAGGTAAAAGTAAAGTTACATTAGATAGTTAAAAGGTTGATAGCACTAGAGAAATACAAAACATAACCGCCATATTGAAAAAAAAAAAACTGGAGCCAACAAAGGGGAACATCCGATAAAAAAAACACAACAAGATTTTTGAGGCAATTAGAAATAAAATGTTAATACCTGACATTGGTAGGCACTTTGACTTCCAATCCGGATTAAAAATAGATTGTTTTTACCTTCGCGGAAACAACAATTAATTAGTCTTTGAGAGCATCCAAATCTGATACCCCCATCGCCATGATACTAATTAATTAGCGACGTTAATCCCGGCTCAAATTACGAAAACAATGTTGGCTATCATACAAAATGTTTTTCTATTGTTTTTCATGGTTAGTGTAAACATTGTCGATCATTAAGGACTTGGCTCTATTTCAGCCTAGTAACAGTTCTACGTATTATTATATAGATAGTGTTTGGAAGACTTTGTAAATGTCAAATTAATGAATAATACTAATGTACGTGTACAATGAATCGTTAAGTGTCAACAGCACACTGACATTCATAGAGATTCAGAGGTCGCGATCCGATCCGGATATAGACTTAAGAAAAAAAAAATGTAATGACAATATTTAAGTGCCCCCGTAGGCCTATACGAAATACATGATTTGACTTTGATTTTGACTTGACTTATAATGACAATATTTATCGAGTAGTATGCATCATTTATATGTTTTATAAATAAGGTACCAGCCGTTTTTTTATGTCCCAATGCTGGGCATGGGTCTCCCCTCAATGCGAGGAGGATAAGGCCATAGTCCACCACGCTGGCTCAGTGCGGGTTGGCGGACTTAATAAGGTAACATTCTTATTAAATAAATTCCGAATGATCTCCTACTTAATATAATAATATCGCCAGATGATCACGCCGACTACACGGTACCACACTAAGCAACGCATGTAGTGTGCGGTACCGTAAAATGGACTGAGAGCGAACCCAGTATATAATTCTTATATAGATATTAAACATCCATGACTCAGGCACAAACATTCATGTTCATCACACAAAGTTTGTCCCTACCAGTATTCGAACTGAAGACCCCGACGCAGAAGGCAGGGTCACTACCAACTGAGCTAATAAGGTCGACTTTTATATCATGTATCTATTTCACGTTTATTAGTGCAACCGTATTTGTGGATTTTCCTAGCCATTTAACTTTTAAATGCAATGAATATACATCCACATGCACCTTACCATATAAAACAATCATCTTAATCCATTGATTCATTATGTGTTCCTAAAACAATTCCCATAATAGCATGGGCCGGTGCTATGCTCAGGGTCTGCACTTGAACGGAGTGCACATAAAAAGCGCCTAACGGCAATAAATGGCTTTCACTGCATCCATTAAACAGATGAAAGTATGAACTCTGGGATTATCCACTTAATGCAACTGGAGCTTATAGTGTGGTTTGAACGGTAAGCGCTAGCGGAATATGGAACTATCTCTATTCATAAGCAATAGTGCAACAAATAATAATGGTATTGACAACTAAGTTGGTCCGATTATTTTTATGGAATCGATAAAATCGCGGACAATACATTCAAACACATTACCGATAGAGATTAAAGGTAAGGGCAAACTTTTTAGAATCTGAATCGGAATATTTTTTATTCACGTGGACGTCAAAGTCACGTCACGTCAAAAGTTACAAAATATTATGCTACTCCTGTGGCACCCGTTTGGAATGCCGTTCCTACAGAGAAGAACGGGCAAGAAACACCAAGATTGTTTTTTTTTTAAAGATCTTTTAAATTTCTGAGCAATACATTGTTATAGGTATGTGAGAACAATGTAGGAACGGCTAATCAGACTTAAGCAGCAGGTAAAAACAAAAGTACTAATTAAGTATAATATTTATGGTGAGCATGAAGGTTTGTACCCGAGTCATGAATATTTAATACCTATAGGTATAAGTAATTAAACTCGGAACACCCCAGTCTGTTGTACGGTACCATTAATCAAAGGTTGCACGGTTAATGTGTTTTGCAATATTATTATTAATTATGAACATTCCTCACCCCGCTATCTCTTATGAACTGGTCCAGTCTACGTAAAAGTTTAGCCGTATGTTCTCGTGAGCTGTAAAAGTGACTGGATAATTTATCGGCCATGAAGAAACTTCCCCGGGATGGCAGGACTCCTGCAATCTTACCTGGCGCATGTAACCCGGGGTTACGCGACGGGTAATGACACTGTCTTAAAAACAACTTAGTTGGAGTTTTTACTTTCTCGTCTGGGTGCACGCTTATTTATAAAGACGTTTTTGTGGTTTTAGTTTTAAAAAGTCTGGACGAAATCTAAGTTTTAGTATGAGTGAAACTATTGAGCTTATGTGCTTTTTGCCTGCTGCCCAATATTTACATTGAAGTATCGTAAATCTTAAAATGTCATATAAAAATGCAAACTAAAGATGGCTCAAACGGTTAAGTGGGAGCTTAAATATTTAAGAAGTGTTTGGTATTGGAGCGTTAGAGAGTTGCTTAGAAATGTTAAAATAAAATTATACATAATGTGGGAATCTTGATTACATACAATAATGATTATCAAGTTATTCATATGGAATAATTCAATACTTCAATGTTTGTAAAAACCCAAATTTTTACACTCTTGCAATTTTGAATCGTCTTAAATTATTTTTAAAGTGCATTTTTAAGTCTCATGCATGTTGAGATTATATGTAAAAAATAATTGAACCGTCTTTTCACACCATGACCGAGCCATTTCACCTTAAATGAATGTGAGCCTCCAGGCACTACTAACATTACTAAGACCCAAATTACCAATAAACCGCATCCATTATTCGTATCGCCGCGTCCCATGCGACTGTTTTTATACAAACATGTACCTCGCCGGTTACGATACAAGTTCAGTTATAAAATCTTCCACAGCACCGGCAATGTACCGCTATTTGATAACTTAATGAACATTAAAACACTTAATGTTGGAAGTTTATATTACAAAACGTTGGCCGATGGGTTAATTCTGTAAGTGTACAAGTGATTTATAGAATCAGAATCAAAATATTTTATGTTCATGCAACCCATTAAATACAGAAATAAAACTAACTTTTCGAATTTTATCGCGTTTATAAAATCCGAAAATTAGTTTTATTTCTATATAGCCATAGTAGATACGAGTGGCGGAGGACCGTGATGTGTGGAAGTCGTTGGGGGAGGCCTATATCCAGCAGTGGACGTCTATCGGCTGACAGATAGATAGATAGATGTAGTATTCGTATAAATATAAGAAATCAATGTATGAAATACATTACTTATGAATTCTCAAAATAGTTACAGAATGCTAAGCTACAACTTTACCACCCGTTGGGTAGCTCCCGGTCGTTATAGGTTTGAATATATCTCATATGAAGTGAACATATTCGTATATTATTTAGCATACACTTACCTCAGACAGCTTAGCGGTACCTGCAGCTACGATACAGTATCCAAAATGCACAGAAACACATTTCCCCCTATCCATCATGCAGGATTTGTGGATGCTGTACGTCATAGCAGATGTCCGTCCCATCCACGAAACTAAAACTGATGTCTCGGAAGAACCTTCCTGAATTTGCGGAACTCCAAAATATGTATCATATTGTTTTACTATTGATAATAAGTACTGTTGGGATTTTTTCAGGAAACCTACTGTATTGTTTAAGCCTGCTGCAAGTGCTAGGTTTTGTATTAACATTTCTGTAGCAAAATGTTACTTCTTACCTGAAACAAAGAAAAATATTGTTTGATTTCATTCTTTCAGACAAACATTGGTGGTGCGGCCAGTTTGGACACGGCTAATGGAGTAAGTACGATAACGTTTTGATACTAATGTGTTCTTTATAGGATTCTACTGATAAACCAACTTTATCCACTAACACATAATAACTATAATAAAAAACATAAAAACATGACCCTGGGTGGTGCCAACTAGGTGACAACTCTACTGGTGGTAGGTTTCGGCCGTGGTTAGTCACCACCCACTGAACAAAGCCATGTCACCAAGCGGCCTAGCCGTGTTCCGGCATGATGTTCGGTGTTGCCATTCATGGATGGCGGGTCAGATCAGCTGCGCTGCATGTGCCTAGTGAATGTAGCGGCTCGATCTACTGCCGCCTTCCTACCTAGGAAAGTATGCTCCATCGTAGATCTCATCATCACTTACCATCAGGTGAGATCGAGATCAAATACTTGCCTATAATGTAATAAAAAAAAAACATACAATTCACAAAAAATGCATATTAGATATATTCACATATTCACACACGCACGTGACCAACACATATACCCTTAATTAAATTATCTATGATCATCATCATGATAACTTATTATTTTAATATTAGGTAAGATAAATAAAATAAATTAAGATCGCCATAGGAACACACCAACTATACGGTCCCACATTAAGCAACGCTTGTGTTAAGAGTACCGTACAATGTACTGAGGGCGAACTCAGTATATATACATACTTAATACATATTAAACATCCATGACTCGGGTACAAACATTCGTGCTCATCACACAAAGCTTGTCCCTACCAGGATTCACACCCAGGACCCTCGGCGCAGAAAGCAGAGTCACTACCACTGCGCTAATCAGGCCGTCAAAAGATCTATTTTGTTTTAGAATTCTAGCCCCCACGACACAGAGATACCTAGTATGGGGACTAGAAAACCTACATCGTATAAACTTGTATTAAATTTTATTAAATACAACGTATATATTTATGTGTTGGTCTGACTATTCAGCCTTGTAACGCCTCATTATGAAAACGAACAGCATTCAGGATAATTATTCAAATTGTGTACTGTGCAAAATGCATGACAAAACATAAGCTGACAGGTCTTGAACAGGCGCTTTAAAGCAATCTTGTTGGAACTCTAGGTACATACATTCTTTGTTGTCTATCAAAACGTAAAACCAACATAACAGACTACAACTCACGCAATAATCACAAATGTAATTAAATTACAAACTAAATATACAGGAGTAAAATTACATGTAAATGGCTTTGTAACTAAAACTTGGCTTCAACTCTTGATGCTGGTTACAATTTTACGTCGTACAATTCATGATTTATAAAAAAAAAAATCGGTGTTTTTAAATTGATTTTAGCATAAAATCATAAACGAAGTCTATCTCACCTGATGTTAAATTTAAAAAAACCTGTGAACCTGTGAGAAGTTTCAACATTGAACTCCGTGGCCAAGGTAAAATGGAGTCACGAGCCTCACCAGCGAGGCACCGATCAAGAAGGAGTATTCAGCCCAATAAACAGACAGGGAAAACTTATTTATTGCTTTTCTATATTGATGACATTACTGTTTATTTAATACCATCTAATAAATACTATATATCGTATTACAAAACAGCATCAAAAATGCCATCACCAAAATTCCATATTACCTTTATCCCAGACGATTCTATAAATAATAAGCGTATCGACATGCATTATTTTTCTTGGTAGATACGTTCTCTTTCATATGATATACCCGAACCGATATACAACAACCCATCAACTACACCTAACGCTTCCTAGCAAAGGTAAACTTTAAAAATGAAACCGTAGAGTTCAAAGTGGTGGTTTGATAATCTGTCTGGTCAATATATTATTGCATATAACGATTTCTTCTCGTATCGGTTGGATTCAATTATGTTTGGTGGTCGTTGCGATGATATACATGTGCGTACGTTACAATCGCGCACAATTTATGTGTACACATCTTACTGAAATTCAGTTTCAACGTGACTCACTGTAGCCAGAATGGAGAGTACTTTTTGTAATATAGAATATTATTCGTATAAAATTAACACAGTAAAAAGAAAATAAAGATAATATACAAGGAAAGAAAGAGAACAGCAATAAAATGTTGATTTCTTATATTTACTACACAAACTACAAATACGCAAATACGCTGCGATTACTACACATAGATATGAAACTATTTTTTTTAATTTTATCGCGTTTATTCTATGTTTTAACGTTCCCGACGTTTCGACTGCTTTACAGCAACCATGATCACGAAAAATAAACGGGATAAAATGCAAAATAATAGTTTTATTTCAATCTATAGAATTTGTAAATTTTATTCGTCTATATTGATCTCGAACGGTCGTCTGCCGGACGCTCATATTAAGTGGGGTCTACAGAGCTAGCGGCAACGAGCTATGTTAGAGGAGATACGTCAGCGCTGATTATCATGGACTACCGGATGACTTACGCACATACAATTCTACTATTATATAATATTTAAATCGATATAAATAGATAAAAAGGGAGATTGTTTTGTTTTGTTTCGTTGGAGAGCAATTTGATATCAAACATGTTGGTAGCTGGAACTGGAGGTTCTATAACATTAATGTACGTGTGTATCGCACCGGCACCAAAATATGGATAACTTAGAGCATCGTTAGTACGCTTTGAATCGCTTTATTTATCATGCTAACGACACACAGCGCTCATTAGTGTTTCAGCATGACATCCGACCCCCATGGACAGATACCGAGCAATTTGATTTGTGGGCTTACTCATTTTTCAGGGTATGAGCAAATTGGATCCGTATTCTATGACACAGTATGGGGTGTTTCAATTCGGGTTCTCAAGCCCGTGGGTAATGACAATCAGAAGTCAAAGGCGGTCTTCATACTGTCAATCTGGATCACGAAACTAGCATCAGAATTAAATCCGAACGTAAGGGACTGGTGATGCTTGCGATGATACTGCAGTAATATGGATCCTGCTTCGTGTTTGATTTTTAATAATACAGACATAGGACATTAAACGAAAAAAACGCTGACATCTGCAAAGTTAACAAACTGTGTCGCAGTGTCAGCGCCCACCTCTTACAATTATCAGACTTATAGTGAATTGCTCCAATGAACAACTACATAAATTGGTCTTAAACTATGGAATTACATCAAAAAGGAAATATAAATAAAATATAATTAGAAAAAATAATAATATGACACCAGCAGGTGGCTAACATAACATTAAAATTCTCGAAATGGGCCTCTACGTGTTGGGCCCATGTCCCCGCGCAAGCCTTCCAAAGATCCGGGTACAGCCCGTATCGAGAGACAGAATAACTAAACCCAAGCAGTACTTAACTCATTATTGAAGCTCAGGTATCCATGCTCTCTGTCTCACCTAAGCAGAAAAAGCGAAAACCAAACTACAATAATGACTAAAACGCAAAAATAACACAAAAACATTTCCCAGATCCAAGCGTATCGGCATTATTACTTTTCCTCAATAATAACTGCAGCCCAGTGAATGGTTTTGAGCGTGACAAGCAAAAAAAATCGTACAAAATGCCGCCCGTCGGCTTTCGGGCGATACCTGGCTTTATTTTTTACCCAATTCCAGTGCTAGGTAGGCAGAGAGCAGCAATTTTAAAACTGATTCCACTTTTATGCGGGGTCAATTTATTTCTGTTAACATTATTGGATACTGCAATGCTTTATGGTATCGTTTTGGGTTGAAATTATTTTATCTCTGTAATCCTCGGCGTTTTATTGCAGCGGCAATCCGGAATAGCTAGTTGGAAAATTGAACTGAATCGTTGGCTACTGAAGCAATAATCATTTTGGAATAATAACACTTGCTGATAATAATAGTATGAAGTTTATTGTGTTTTTTTAAAACAATATTCCGACCATGAGAGTACCGTACGGTCGTAAATATGTATCGTATGTTTTCCCGTATTTCAATACATTGCGTTTTGAAATAAATATTAATGACCATTGACATTTTGTTTCATTATCATTTCTGTATTATAGGCTGTCATTATCATGGTGTCAATTATGATCTAGTATGTACCTTGTAAAGTGATTGTATCTACATTTTTACTATCAAAGACATTCCTTTTTTTTTTTATTACATTATGGGCAAGTATTTGATCTCGACCTCACCTGATGGTAAGTGACGATGAGATCTACGATGGAGCATACTTGCCTAGGTAGGAAGGCGGCAGTAGATCGAGACGCTACATTCACTAGGCACATGCAGCGCAACTGATCTGACCCGCCATCCAACACCGAACATCATGCCGGAACACGGCTAGGCCGCTTGGCGACATGGCTTTGTTCAGTGGGTGGTGACTAGCCACGGCCGAAGCCTACCACCATATTCCATAGCCAACTAAATTATTTTTCTGGCAATACAAACTACAGTATGGAAAATAATGTTGCTATAAATCAACATTATTTTTATCTATGCTGTAAAGGCTAAATAATATATTTTAGGTCTAAGTAATATTGCCCTAGATAAAAGATACCGAAGTTTAGAAACATAAAAAGTGATACCACCATAATGTCTTACAAGTTGGTGACTCTCGCTCAAGCGATACTGCAGCTTTTATTCCAACATCTATCTAAATATAAATAACAGAATAAGTACATAAAGTATGTGCACAGTCCAGTTAGATTTACGAGCGGCTAAGTACTGGGTCTGGTCTCACGTTTTCGACATAAAACAGATTCAAGCCTGGACCGCGCTGAAATGGAACGATACTTCCACCGCCTTTGAATAGTTGAACCATTGGGTTGCGATTTTACTGCCGACATCGTTAAAAGTGATTTTCGGGACACTGTTTTTAGATTTATTTTATGTTAGTTGATCTAACGTACTAGAACGCTAGTTTAGATATTATATAAGGAATAGATTTAAAAGAACATATCTCTAAACATCTCTCATTTGGGTACCACTCATTGAGTTATAGTCTATTTAAAAGTGAATTATTAATGTTGTAAATAACTAGCTGCGCTCCGCAGTGTTACCCGCGATTTAAAAATATGTCCCTATGTAATTTTCTGACCCCTAAACTCCAACTACCTATGCAAAAAATCATGTTGATCCTTTGCTCTATGAAAAATTAAAACAATGCTATCTCACAGGAACCATACATTTTACCGGGATGAAAAGCCTATGTACTCTTCCAGACTATAATCTGTCTTTGTGCCAAATTTCAGCCATATCCGTTCGGCCGTTCGAGTGTGATTGAGTAACAAACATCCATCCATCCATCCAGATATTCACATTTATAATATCATTGGGATAACGCTAAGATAACAATAAGCACTATGTACACAAGAATACTCAAAGAAAATAAAAACAAAGTCAATTCCTATCATACAACTACATCTGTAAATGTTTCGAAGTTAAATGTCGTTGGCTGTCCCGATCCTGTGGGATTCTAACGATTGGATGTTTCGAATTAGTTTGAGTGCTAGACGTTACACGCTATTTTCTTAATTATAGAATTAAGGGAGTGCTTTCATTGGGAACTTAGTTGCGGTGTCTTTTATGTGATTAGTCATCACGATTCTGTAACTATAATAGTAAGAGTCACGGTCTAATTGGTAAAACCGCCCGATATATCTTTACCTAGCAATAACGCTGGGCCCAGATTTTAAACTACATGTTTAGAAATATAAAATGGAATTTGAATCATACAGAAATGACTTAAAAAATATAAA
Source organism: Pheosia tremula (assembly GCA_905333125.1). Classification (NCBI taxonomy): domain Eukaryota; kingdom Metazoa; phylum Arthropoda; class Insecta; order Lepidoptera; family Notodontidae; genus Pheosia; species Pheosia tremula. Next base: position 993,387 of record HG995404.1, on the reverse strand, counting down.
CTCAAACGCTTTCTACATACGACCTATTTTGCCTCACCTCCCAACATCACTATAGTAATATTGAATTTTAAATTTGGAAACTATGTGGCCACATATAACATCAAATTTGAGGCTACCAACGCAAATTTTGGATACATACGCGTCTATAAAATAACTATAATTTATAGATGGGTACAATAATTTAATTTGTGTAACCAAATAATATTTTTATTACATTATATCAAGAGCATCTTTTGTATTGGAGTCCACCTACTACTAACAATGACCGTCTGTCATACCGTCAGTCTTTACTTGTGGGTCTCTAGTAACGAACAGTTAGACCGAACGTCAGAATGCTACAGATTTCGTATTGCAGATAATAAAATGACAATCAAGACTGCCTTGTCAGATAAGGTCAGAGTATTCGAATTTACCTGTGTATGTGCGGATCGGATTATCAATTCTTACAGTATCAACAACTAGATTGTGACCTCTTATACAATGGGTTATTAAAATCCGTTGTTCAGCATTCTTTAACCCACAAGTTCTTTTTATTGCCACTAAAATCTGTTCCCGTCTTTGATGAAGCTACTTGAGCGGTAATTTTAAATAAAGTGAAGCAGACACGCGATCAAAAAGCGATCCTTGGGCGGCTTATAAATTGAGTAGGAAGTTACGGAGGTAAGAAAAATAATAAGGTTGAGTTTGTTTACTCCGCTTGCCTTCTGAAGTAATTTCGAAGTTAAAATGATTACCTATAGCTTAACTAAATGTTTGTATACTGTTTTTTTCTTACTCTCGTAACTGGATGGATATAAAAAGGTATAGGTCCTTTGTCGGACATGTCAGACGATAATAATAGATAAAGATACCAAGAGAAAAGGACATGCAATAGTTGAATTTTATAGACAGAAGAGGGAAGCGAAATATTACTTTCTTACTACTTATATTCAAAGTCATTTCAGAGAGGAATATTTATATTAAATCTCCATGTTATTATTTTTATTGGACGAGGCACACAAAATGAAATTGCTCTGCCAATTTATTGGATAAATCGTTTCGATTGACGGGAATCCCATGAAGTTTCAATACACAAAAAAGTTATCAAAGAACATTTTTTTCTCGTCGCCCACAAATAGCAAAAGGTACCGATGAAAATTCAAAGGACTTTTTCGTGCGAACAGAGATACCATATTGTGAAAATACCTCCTATTAAAATGTAATAAAATTCCCCATCGCTGATAGAATTCTGTATCGTGGACCAAGCCTAACGCTGTCAAAACACAAGCAAAACCATTCGCTCGAAAACCAATGAATTATGGCAGACAGAATACTGATTGACCGGCTGAGATGAGATTTTGTTGCTGTACCCAATATGAATTTCAAGGTTCTAGTTAAACTTTTTTTTGTTATATAACACTCTCTATACCGTAAATACATTGGAATATTTATTTAATAAATGAATAGTTCAAGTGCAGTCTTTTTGAGAATAACAGCTTTTACTTACATTCCTCTGACCAATAACACTCTCAACCGCTTACCACAATTTATGTCAACAAATTAAACTTTGTCGCGGGCAGCACGTACGCAATAAAAGCCCGTATGTACACACGAGACTCGGTCGGACGCCGCGGGCGGCGCTACCGTCGACCAATCGATAGGCAGCCCGTTGCCTAGCAACGATCATGTTGCAAAATAAACAATCGGAATCGGGCCCAAGCCGAGAACAAATTTACTTTCTTATTTTATTACTTGTGTCAACATTTTAGATCGATATTATTGGATTATTTACTAAGAGGCACATCGTGTAACATGTTTTTTTAATACGTTTTATATCGTGAACGTGTGACGATAAAATGGTGTTGCTACCGCCTTGTGTTCCCCAGAACTGTGGGAAGGATTTTAGGAACTCACTGAAGAAGCCGAGCCCAAACTATCCTCATGGCTACAAGACGAGGAAACCGCGGATTGTCCCTGCTTTTACGATACAAGGTAATTTCTGTATCACCTTATGTTTTGGGCTAAACGAAAATAGGTTTAAGCTAGGTATCAAAACATTATAGATCTTCAATAAGGAAATTTAGGTTATACCTTATCGTCAGCTACTATAACAGTTATCTGCGATGAATGAGCCATAGTTTACTGGTATTATTCACATAACAATACTAGTTTAGATATGGAGACAGCTATGCTCGAGGTTTCGCCGGATAGAATCAGAAGCTGTAAATGCAAGAGAGTAACCAATATAGCTTAAAGAGTTGCGAAAGTTAAAGAGGCAGTAGCCGGGGAACATAACTCAAAGAACCGATGGCCGTTCGGATAGGAAGGTCCTAGAATGGCGACCACGATCCTGGAGATGTACTCCCAGAAGGTGGATAAATGATATCACACGGTGGACCCGAGAGGAACCGTGATATGTGGAAGTCATTGGGGGAGACCTATAGGCCTATGTCTAGCAGTAGACGTCTTTCGGCTGATGGATGGATAACTAGGAAATTGGTAACAGCCTCTTCTTCTCCTCATCTTCTCCTACAGCAATGCAGAAGAACACTCGGGTTCTTCCACCACCGAAGTGCGGAGTGTACGACCCCCTGCCCATCAGGCCGTCGATGTTCAGGAAATGCTACGAGCGCGGAGAGTTTCCAGTCTCCGTTGAATTCAGCACGGCTGGGAAACGGCTTGCCTGGAGGGTGATTGTCTTATGTTATTTTTTGCATTAGTCGGATGCTGTCTCAATAGTGATGGCTGGAATTATGACATACAGATTTACAACTACAGAGAACAGAATTGATAATGTCCCCCCCCCTCAATGTTGGGAGTTTGTACCTAAAAAGTTTTCTTGCTTTTGCTGGTATGTCTCATCATTGTTATAAGATATAGTTTGGTATTGGTCGTTCATCTCCAACCAAAGCGTACAAATTATTATTAATTCATAATATTTTTCGTAATAAAATAAAACTTGTATCTTACTTTTTTGTACTGTTCTTAAGTTTTGAAGCCAAATGATCTGTTATCTAACGCCATGCTTGTTTCATGAATTTACTTTAATAAAGCTTAATTTATACCAGACTAATAAAATTCCATTGATTTAATTTCAATTTCTAAGTTATATACATAGAACGTTTGAAGTGTTTTTCAGTCGAGAAAATGTGGAATTTAATCAATTTCGATCTATTTAGACAATGGCGGGTAAATGAAGTAAGCTCTAGGTGGATTATTTAATTTACTATATGGGTTTTATTGAAATTTACAATTTAGGTTTTGAAGTGATTTATAGTGGACCTATTCATTAGGCATTCAGGCCGCTATATCTAATCAGTCTCAAACAATTAAGTAACTCCTGAATAGGAATTTAGCGTCTCTTTCTCGAAACAGTCTTAAGAAAATTTATGAATATTAGATTTTTTTTATATTTAAGTACGACATCTTTTTAATCTATATTGTTCTATCTTGGTATCGTTCAGAAGATAAACCTACAATATTGTTTAATATATATTTTTGTATTACTATAATAATTCCAGAGTTCATCATTTTCATATAGGTACCGATTGAAAAGCTAGACTTCCACCACTACTTGCCCATGTTCTTCGACGGCTTGTCCGAAGCAGCGTACCCTTTCACCTTCATCGTCGAACGAGGGATCAACGACCTGGTCAGCAAAGGGTCTCACAAGATCCTACCGGTCGTACCGCAGCTTATTATTCCCATAAAAAGTAAGCTGATTCTTATGAATCGAATTTAATTTACGTTTACTGAGGCGTTCGAGGTAGAAATATTGGATCCGTGGGGGCCCATCGGACATTCAAAGCGCTTGTAAAACGTCTGGTAGAGAAATCTGGTGACCACAACACTGGCACTTATTTTGACCAAACATCAGCATTGCCATTCAACGTGGCAATGCTGATGTGTTGGATAGCCGATAGATAATAGCTGATAGCAGAAAACTCGATAAATTCCATAAATTAGCAGCATCGTATACCTATATACATACCTACTAGACATGTTCGACTATTATTTTCACATAATAAACACTAGAAATCTAACCTAATTTACTACCTTTCGAAAGCATAATAACTTATTTACTTTGAAGCTTGCATGTGCATCACACTTCATCATCTTGCATGTTGGATAATAACTTATAAGCATTTTCATCATCGTAAAAGTGCTGCCCTCTCGTATGTGCAGTAAGAAGCTCTTTTATGCGCCGACTCTATAGAGTGCACGACATTATATTTTTCATACTGCATTTTGTAGTATCCATTATTCTTAATATCCACCTCAGAAGATGTTCTCGCTCACCGACTTTTGTGTTAAGATCTGCTTCTCCTTATACACAAGTAAGCAGTTAAGGATCAATTTATATTGGGCGGTTTGGTAAAATGCTTTTTAATGTATGCTTTTATAATTTATATTTTTAAAACAGTATACCCTTGGACGAACTTTAATTTTTAAAGGTTTTTTTGGGACTAGGCCCGCCACACACTCCCAACACTGTTACTCCTGTAAGCCAGGAACTACAGTGGTGTCCAATGAAGATACCGAGGTTTGACCCTCAGCGAGTCCCGGGATAAAGTTAATTGTCTTGGAACCCGCACGAAATTAATCGAAAAATAAGAATAGGAGGAGTTGGAAGAAAATTATCCACTTCCCTCCATTGCAAAGCGGGAGGTAAAAAGATCTGGTAGACAAATGTCCACAGAAGTAAGACTCTTACAGCTGGACTAATTCCAGGTGTAAGGCACCACGGAGAGTTTAAATACTAATTGGTCCTAAACTTGTGAGCTGATTAAACTTGATTCCAGTAATAGGTATGGCAAAAACGCTTGAATGCACGGAAGTTGTCCCTGGTTTCCACAAGGAATTTAATAGGTTTGACAAAAACTCCATGTTAATAAAAAATCTACTAAGGTTGCCTACTAAGCTTTGCGATTCTATGATGTGCATTTTTTTTTAGTTAGATTGTGCTCACGGCTAGTAAATTATAATTTATTAAGAGCCTACAAGTATTTCTCTTACATCCACAGACGCATTGTCAACAAAGCGTCCGAACGTCATCTGTCACGCGCTCAAATGTATCCAGATGATTGTGACAGGCTGCGACAGGGTTGGGGAGGCGCTCGTGCCCTACTACAGACAGATACTACCAACACTCAATCTGTTTAAGGACAGGAACAGTGAGTAATATTTTTTAAATTTATTTATTCATATCTGAAGCTGTGCGAAGTTCACCAACCCTTACTGAGCCAGTGTTGTCGACTATGGCATTAATACTCCTCATAAAAGTAAATGTAAAATGTAAATCAATCCTTAAATGTAAATGTAAAAGATCTTTTTAAAAAAAGAGCAACCATGGAGTTTCTCGCCCGTTCTTCTCCATAGGAACGGCATTCCGAACGGGTGGTAAAGTAGTAGCATAATATTTTGTAACTATTGACGATTCATAAGTACCGTACTTAATGGTCTACGTGAATAAAAATATTCTGATTCTGATTCATATTAAAGTACATTTTGCCGGGTATAATGTTAATAGGCTCGTTTCGTATTTAGACTAACATTATCGAAATATGGCTGCACTGCGTCGTGCACTTCTGCTCAACCCATTGGGGTTCACAGGCGCAATGGTATTTTTTATTTATATCAAGTATATATGCAGCTTTTTGGTATAACAACTAGGCATACAATTTCATGACTTCAACACAGCAACTGTACTGTGCCAAACTAAGCAACGCTTGCCTTATGAGTGCCGTACAATGGACAAGGGGCCACCCAAGTACATATATTATACGTCTATAGCTTAGATCCAAACAATCTTGGTCATCACACAAAGTTTGCCCCTACCGGGATCCGAAGTCTGTACCCTCGGTACCGAAATCAGGGTCCACTACCATCTGTGACAATCGGGTCATAAATTCTTGTTTAATCGGTTGCACTAGATATATATCATCTTGGCGAACTGCAATTAAGCATTGACGTTACAGATTAGAATAGAAAATTTAAAAAAAATAACATCGTATAAAGAATATCACCCTCTGCATGCTAAGACCTTAATCAAAATAAAGATAAAAGTGGTCATCAAACTTATCCGTATCACGGACTCTGCTGATAATTTTAACGGCAGTCCTTTGCAATAAAACTAGTTGGAGAAAACTGCTCACTGGAATAATTAGATATCTTGCGTTCCATTTCGTTTCATTTCGTCCTGATGGATATTCGAAGCTGTTTCGTATTGATACGATACAAAAATAACACTTTTTAACTACAATTTATTTATCCCACATTTAATCATGTGAATAATATACGATTGTTAGCGGAAATAAAAGCAAAAACCGATCTAATTAAAACTCAGCGGTAACATAATACGTATTAACCCGTCTCGTTAAACCGAGCCGACACAACAAGGCAGACGTAACCACAATTTCGCCCTTTATAAAGCTCGTATATTTTAACTGTAGCACTAGGTGGCGCGGCAATGACGAGCAATTCACGAAACATTAGCTTGGCAACTATTTTGTGATGTATCAACAAATAAAGAACTCTAAAGGCAACAAAAATTTCACGAAACGCTATAACTATTCCATAACTTTAGTAGAAAATATGGGGCGTAAGGCGCTTGGTGACGGAAACTTTGTGTAAAGGTTATACTTAATGCCTACAATAAAATTATATAAATATTTTTTGTTTAATGTCACGGGATACAAATGTTGTAATTTTGCGCGCGCGCAATGTATTGTAAACCACGCGATCACAACACAACGCTTCACGCGATACCCGACGCGTGCGAGTCACGAGTGCGCTCGACCATATCGAGTTTTATTTACATTGCAGTTTAGTTCTAAATTTGTAATTATGTTTTTTTATTCACAATCTAGTTAAGATAGACTTCTATTATGGTTTTATGCTAAAATCAAATACTGAAAATAAATGCGTATATTCATGAATCGACGGAACATTTCAACTCTGGGGGTCTGGAATCATGTGCTGAATTCATGGTACCAGTTTTCGGTACGAAGCAACTTTCTCTTCTCTCTTTCTCACTGGAGTACACCCTGTATACATTTTATTCACTCTCGGGTTATCGATAATCTAGCATCACCGACTAGTGTCTTATTTTGTCGACAAAACACTAAATAACAAACATTAACAATTAAGTACCGTGATCAATTAATAGCCAAGTTATTACGTGTTTGTATGTTAACATCCTTTGACATTTTCATTTCAATGAAAACCAAAACTAACATTCAAATTTTAAATGCCCGGCATTTCAATTGAGAAATGAACGAACCTCTCATATTTTTGCTGATGAATTAAGTCAAGTTCTTGAATCTTGTACTACATCGCTGTATCCAACATTGTAAACAAGAAGCCAAGGCAGCCTAACAATGTGGGGGCGCGGGTGTCAACTCGCGGTTAGCGCCGCCGGTATGACGTGCCGCGGGCCGCGTCAGCCGCGCGCCCGAAATTCACCGAAGCGAGTTCCACGTGTAATTAATCTACTCGGCTAGCCGAACGAGTCTATTAGCTCGAAAACAATATCTTCCTGTTCTACTCCCGTGTCAATTAGGATGTGAGAATGATTGATGGCGCTCAATCGGTCGCCGGGCGGGTCGCGGCTCGTATACTCTGCTAACTTCATTATGCACGTTTGAAAGTGCTGTTCGATGATCAGGATATTGCTTTAGGGAAATTTCCGGCTACCGGATGCACGTTTAGCGAGTAAAAATTGAATTATCTACCCTGGCAAGCTTCAGACAACCGATCTAGTGTCTAGGTAAATGGCGTGCTGATATACAGAATGATTCAGAACTGGTATACTGAGCCTTGATCCAGCGGTTCATTAACAAATAAATTGGCCTCAAAAATCACGATGGTAAATTTTTCGGGTAGATTTTTTTTTAATCGGCTAACTGACTGACTTCACATAATGTTTGAAACTGAGCTAAAAAAGAGCAGGTTCAAGGCCTAGTATACCCATTCTTAGACACCCTGTATGCTGTACCAAATATTTATACTTCCTTCCAACCGTCTAAGCCACTCAAACTCATAATTTTACAATTATGCCATTTTCGAGTAATTAAACAAAATGATAAAATACCCATTCAAATACCCATTGTGTTGGAACAGATAACATCGGCTCGAGCATCGACCATACCACATCGCGAGGAGAAAATGTCGGCGATCTGATCGAAGACACATTACAAATATTGGAGAGATACGGCGGACCGGACGCTTTTATTAATATCAAATACATGATACCGACATACGAATCGTGTGTACAGAATTAATTTCAAATTCTCGCAACCAGAGGGTCATGAAGTTCAACATAATTCCGACAAAAAAGTTCAATCGTAATTCAACATTAATTTTGGCCGTTCGATCTGTGGAATTATGTATGAATTTGACGGAAGGTAAGTGATTTGTGATGAATTAAATACTCATAAGACTCATGTGTTTTAATAGGATATTGTCTCTACGTGACTGTTAAATTTATGAGCAATATATGGAGCCTAGATGTTGTAAGGTTTTTTTATTGGCAATTAAATTACTTTATTGGTGTTTTATTTAAATCGAAATATACTCACATGTTAAAAACAAAGGCGAAAAGCCACTGCAAAATTCAAATACCCCACGTGTTGGTACCTAAAGTTCAACATAACTTTTAATTTAAATTTTTTTACGGATGTTGATGTGATTGTTGTATTTAAATTAGAACGAAAAAATAGGTTAATTGATAAATATATTTGCTATTATAATTCTAATTAATATGTTACGATTATATTTATTAAATTGTTGATTTTTGTAATTTTATAGAGTACTTACTTAGTTAACAATTAGTTTGTTACGTTAATGTTTGCCAAGCTTTGTTAATATTATTCAGTTTTTGTTTAATAAATCTTGTGTGCATAATATTATCTTTTATTTCACCATAAAGCATATCAATTAAATATGCAAGCCTGTGAAATGTAATTAAAACAATCTTATATGTTTCCGATATCTCTAGCCATCGAAATTACCCTCACAAACAATTCAATAGGAATTCAAAACAGTTTTCTTCCAAACATGCTTCGTAATGACATTGTAAATGAACTTAACATTATGTACTTGACGCGCATTGAGACTATTTTATTTGTGCTAACCGCAATAAACGAAAACCGTTGAACATAATTCTCTTTTCTCTTCTAATTTAAGGGTTAGACCCTTGTCGGTGTAGCTGATGAAGCTCTTTCCACCTGTCTCTATCTAGAGCAGCTTCTTTCACCTCCCTATACGACATGACACCCATCCTTTCTTTTATCTGACTCATGTAGTTTATTCTTGGTCTTCCTCGTCCACGCTTTCCTTCGATCTTTCCCTCTATGATGTTCATTATAAGGGTATCATGTCGTATGAGATGGCCTATCATCTTCCCCTTTCTATTCCGTAGGGTTTCCATGAATGATCTTCTTTCTTGCACTCTCTTCAATACATCGTCATTAGTTACTTTTTCTGTCCAACTGATCTTTTCCATTCTCCTTCAACACCACATCTCAAATGCCTCTAATATTTCTCTGTCTCTTTGTGTCATAGTCCACGTCTAACATTACATATAATTCACACCACAGTAATTAATTCATTAATTACTGCACCGATGAAGTTCGACCCAAGGGGCCGTCACAGTCAATATTTAGATCAACCGGGCCAAAGCAATTTACAATCTGCGAACCAGAATCCAGGCGCTGTGTATGCATACAATTTGCATTTCATGATGCCTCAGTTTCGGAATAAACCGAACGTAACGCATGCATGTAAGTGATGTGAAATTATGTCTATACACCGGCGCTTTGATTTGAGTTTGGCAATTTTGGGAGAATCAGTTTAGGTGAAATGTTATTGTAGAGACCACTTCAATCGCACTACAACCTACACAGATAGCACTGCAGACGCATTCAGAACAACAGACAATTGTCATCACAATCCTGAATCGCGCTATAAGAGTTTTCGGAGCAAGTAACATATATTCGTATACAAGATCCGGCGGGGCATAGCGGCCGCCCCGTCAGGCATATCATCCACCTGGCCGGAAGATCTTTCCATTTCCGCTAAACTATCTATCGATGGTGCTTGATCTATGTATGGTTTCAAACTAGCAAACACAGGGACGTATTACTTGGTGGTTACATCGGTCGTCAAACCTCTGTTATCACTAGACAAACTTATTCAATTTACTTTTAGAGATTTTTTTTCTTTATATACGAAATTAAATGCGATGCCACAAATGAATATGAATATGGCCTCGCCCACAACTTAGTGGGTATGTTGCTAGTATAAAGGATTAATAGCGGTGTCGAATTAAATAAATACATATTATAAATAAATAAAAAATATGATGACATGAAAAGATGAAAATAGCGAATCTCCAGAGATATTATTTTATAGACGAAATATAAACAATTAGTCCTGACAATTTCATTACACAATATCTACTAAAGAAACACTTTCAACTTTAATATACAGACAAAAAACAAATAGAAGAGGATGTACTCGGTCGCCCTCCATGTAATATCGGCTGAGGCGTATGAGATACGTGACGTCAAAGCTTCGTGGGACACTATTGGTGCTCTTACCCCACTTGTAGCGCGATATGACGGCAACTGGCGTTTCTACCTCACGTGAAGGAACTTAAGAAATTCTTTGAGAGGCAAAAGATTATGAAATTGAATCTCAATCTGTTTAAGGCTTATGAATTTTGAAGGGCTCTGTGTCTGACATGAGTTGGAATTTTATATGAGGTTTTATGGCGTAGAAAATAAAGATGAGTGCTTAGAAAAGCTTTTATATGATTTTAATAATGTATAAAGTACTTAAGATTTTCTTGAGTTGTTTTAGTAGCTATTTCATATGCCCTACGCGCAGCCTGTAGGGCTTAGTAACGACAACGACTGACCTATTTTTAACATCAAGCATCAAGAGTGTTATTTAACTATTTCTTCGAACCGAATACTAGTTTCTCATTTACCGCTAAAATCTATTACATAGTATTATCCCACAACTGCTAAACAAAATAAATTTACTAATCAATAATCCTTTTGGTACGACTTCCTCATTTCAACATAAAACTTTCAAATAAAGATATTTCACGTAATCCGAGTAATAAAACACATTCAACTCCCGAATATGACTGGCGAATCATAATCGCGAGGCTCTGAGCGTGTAAGTAATGTAAATATTAATATAAATTGAGCAGAGACCAAAGTCTTAGGAGTGTATTTATCAGTTGACTGCAGACGCGGTCTGGATTCGAGGCGACACCTTTTTAGACGCCCAACATTTATAACAGGGAATCGTGGGTGTATAGAACAACTGGATGTGACTTGTGATATTTCTTTTTCAACAGACAAACACATCAACTGTACGGGCCCACATTAAGCTATGCTTGTATTATAGGCACATAACAATGGACTGGGAGCGAACCCAGTATATTTAATATTCGTAGTTTCTTCAAAAATAACATTACAAATGGTTTATCATCTTTTTTGTTCCATTTGTAAGTTATCCGTATCGAAAACTCATTTACTTATGGATCCGTAAGTAAATTAGCCGCATCATCCGTAAATAAAGTAAATTATCTTTTCAATGTTTTTCGATTGCAATCTAGACTAGAGCCAGTATCACTCATATTTTTGTAGTGATTGTCATCTGTTTTGTGGACCTTAACAAATAAATAAAAAATAAAATGTGAGTATTTGACTCAATGTATGAAATAAGCTTTATATTATTATGTCTAATTTTCTGTTCAAATCAGCCTTTTATTTTTTATTTATTGTTTGTCATTTTTATTGTCATTCTCATCTTAACTAAAAATGTCTTCATTGTAGTATAAAATCTAGGTGCTTCCTGTTATGCTCTACATCTACACTAGAAGCGTCTTCAGACAAGAATAATTTATCTTGCGAGCAATCAAGGGAGTAATTTTCGTGAAGACTTCGCTCCGAAACTATTTCACTGAAGTTCTATGTTTCATTATTGTACAGAAAATGAGATTAAAAAAAAAATTAAACGTGCGCCAGGATAAGTATTATACTTTAGGTTCTATTACCTAGTTCTAGTAGCTCATTGGCTGATTACTAGTGTGCAATTTTGAACAAAAGACCTAATTGAAAAACGTGTGATAAAATCTACAAATTGTATCATCAGACACTGCCCTTTTTAACCGAATTCAAAAAGGAGGAGGTTCTCAATGCGGTTGTAGTTTATGACCTTCGACAATACTTTCCAAAACAATCGTACTACCAACTGAACTATCACTAAAATTCCATTCTATTTTCAAAATACGCTCAAGCAATCTCATTCAGGCGACACTAAAATTCACTAAAAATGTCTCGCGATATAATGCGCCTGCAGAAAAATCGCAGCGATTAATATCGGACCGGGGAGACCGGGGCGAGGGCTGCAGTGTCATATTTTTCATCATTATGTCCTCATTAAACTGGTACAGCCAGAATCGGATGGCAGAAAAACGACAAACCGTCTGTTATCCCGTTTGTGATCAAAATGGCGGGCTTATTGAGAAATTGTGGCGATGTCAAAGATTTTAGCTAGTTTAAATTGTGTTTATTTTTTTATAGGAAAAAGGTATTTAATGCATTAGATGTTAGGTAGTTAACGGATTATACCTATTGTGTCCTGCCGTTAAGTGGAAAAGAGAAGTCTGCGTTGAAAAGTAGGGCGCGATAAGTAAGCCAAATTACAAAAATAAACCACAATAATTGCCCCTTTGATGTGGAGTACCTAATTTTTCACAGTCAAATACGCAATTTCGAGATCGAATCAAACATATATATTGGTGAAGTAAACAAACAGAACAACACCTTTATATTATAAAAATAATAATACGAATCCCGTCTCTAAAAAAAAACTGAGTTCAATCACGTTCTTTTTAGGGTACCCTAGCTATTATTTATTATAATATGGATATGATGGGAAATACGTAATGAACATGGTATATTATAGTGAGGATATTTCATGAGAAGGCTGCTCAATATAAATCTGCACCAAGTATTTATTGGCTCGTTTTATGAACATATTCTTTATATTTCATGATAAAACATCTAAATTACTCATTGAAATAAATCTATTTTTTAAGGATTTTATCGCGTTTATTTTTCGTTTTTACGTTCCCGACGTTTCGGCTGCTTTACAGCAACCATGGTCACGGGAGGACTGAGGTGGTTGACGTCCTGGTGTCATAGTTAGAAACGGGCTACCCTCATATTTAATTGTTGATTGTGGTTTGATCTACGCAGAAAGCGCTCACAGTATCTTGAGGTCTTGCAATGGTACGCTTGGTTTTCGATTTAATAATATTAATCACTGGATCCCAAGTCGGTAATAAACGCGATTAAATCCTTAAAAAATAGTTTTATTTCAATGTGTAGTATTCGCGTAAATATAAGAAATCAATATCTAAATTACTTGTGAATCCACAATGAGATTATAATTTTGTATACTTAAAATTAACGAATTCTACACTAGCGCCACTTAGGGATGACGGAAGTGGGAAGAAATACGTCAAGTGAGTATCTTATATATTTCATAGAAGATGGTACCTAAAATCTTTTGGTGGAGAAGATTTATTTTCATTTTTTTTAGTAACCAATGTTACCTAAAAGTTATAGGTGCGTTAGAATAGAAAATAATAGCTTAGGTTAGATTTGAACTGATGCAATTTGATTTCTTCTTTGATTATACATATATATACATATTATACATACATACATTTATACATACATTTTAATACGAAAATCACAGTAGGTACCTACATTTCTTTTTTATTAAGAACAAAAAGCAAAACGGAATGCATCGCGTTAATTGAATTGCAATACGAGCGAACAATTTTAATAAATGTTTCATGGACACGAGCAGGAGTTTGTTTCAGCGGACGACGTCCGTTGCGGAGTAAGTTATTGCTTTATGCACTATTGGTATTAATCGCAATTATGATAAGTTACCAGCGAAGTAATTACTTAAACGGCTATAGATCAAGTTTTTTTTTTCTTTACTTTATAGGCAAGTATTTGATCTCGATCTCACCTGATGGTAAGTGATGATGAGATCTACGATGGAGCATACTTGCCTAGGTAGGAAGGCGGCAGTAGATCGAGACGCTACTTTCACTAGGCACTAGCAGCGCATCTGATCTGACCCGCCATCCATGAATGGCAACACCGAACATCATGCCGGAACACGGCTAGGCCGCTTGGCGACATGGCTTTGTTCAGTGGGTGGTGACTAACCACGGCCGAAGCCTACCAACAGTAGAGTTGTCACCTAGTTGGCACAACCCAGGGTCACGTGTAGGGTATCTCGAGGGTATTTAATTCTCCTACGGACGAAGGTGACTCGACCCCAAAAAAGTGACCAATGGGAGACCTTTTCCCGGCGGTGGGACTATTAATACGCTGTTCCTGTAAAGCGCTGACTATTAATTTGTAAATTACAGACTGATTCAAAAAAGGTATACCGCAACCCTTACACCTGTAGGGTAAGCAGGAATTCCTAATGTAATCGTAACGTCATCCAGAAAACATGCTGTCATAATCATACTTATTGATAAAATTGGTGGTGCGAGAGGGATGGAGGACGCTTGCGTACCTAATCGTACGTACTATGGTATGTATCTCATTAGTTAGAAAAAGTAGAAAACTTAAACCATTTTAACAAGCATAGCAATAAAGGCTATAATAGTGCAGCTCGGCTCAAATAAATCGTGGCGGAGACCGCCGCCGGCCGAGGTATCTTCCATTTAAAATGGCGGAATGTTACAACGTTGTGCAACATAACTTATCAACGAATATGTGGCATCGTTAACCTTGTAGTTATTTGGCACTGTTACAAACATTGTATACTTAATTATATTTTGGCAATCGATAAATCTTTAAATGCGTTTATTTTCTTCTTTACCATTCATCGTTACCATTCAATAATTTCTAAATAATGTTATATAATTTTAAGCATTGCATAAGCATTGAAAAACAACTCTATTGATATGTTCCTGTACCTAGTATTTAAGAATCGTGTTTAGTAGATAGAACTAGCCCCTCAACATTGCAATGCTTGAAGAAGGCCGCTATGTCATAAGTACTAAAACTACTGTAAGACCAATGAACACATAGTTTGAAATAAATGTTTGAGTTTGAATCGTATACCAACTAGGTCTAATTTAAGCAATAAATTGAACTGATTTTTAACACTATTCTGATTGCTTGTTCCAGCTAATTAGGAATTATTTGGTGAAAATGTTTTCAAAATAATGGGAATAAATTTATCGACATCACTCTTTTATTTATTTATAGGAACTCTTTTAAAAAAGTATAGATAGTTTTTATTTGCAATATTCAAAGAAGCAAGCTAAAATAGTGCCACTTACTCGTGCGTATATCGCTAACATGTACCCAAACGAATACGGGAGTGAATGGGATTTATAAAATACCTCCTTATCATGTTACATTTCGGTGTAACACGCAGTCACTTTTAGAGTTTCATATCGCCTAGACAAATTTTGTACCGAGATAAGAAAGAACAGACAAAAGCCACATTACCGAGGGCGTGCGGTTACCAACGCGGATTACTGGGGACGAATGACGGGGTCGAGCCGGCCAACACTTAATTCGGAGAATGATCGCGATTAAACGAATTTTATGGGTGTACGGTGTGATTGCGGTTTTAGAGGGTAATGAGAAATCTAAAAAAAAAGTAAGGTATCGGTATGGTAAGGTAGTTTGCAATTTGGCAACGATTTCTATCTAACACTACGCTTGAGGAGCTTATACAAAAGTAATGATATTTTCGATTAAATGACTGAATTATCTTCATTTAGTTATAGATGTTTAAAAACAAATTTAATTGAAATAATAATAATTTTATCGCGTTTATTCTGTTTTTACGTTCCCAACTGTAAAGCAGCCGAGACGTCGGGAACATAACAAACATAAAATTATTTTTATTTCAATGTGTAGTATTCGCATAATAAATATCGGTATATTTTTAATTTAGTAAAGTATTTTTATATTTATTTACTTTTATTTTATAAAATTGATGCATCAATAACACATTTTAAATGAATATACGAAACCTCACATCACGAAGATATACGACACATAAATT
The DNA here is from genome assembly GCA_905333125.1 of Pheosia tremula. Taxonomy (NCBI): domain Eukaryota; kingdom Metazoa; phylum Arthropoda; class Insecta; order Lepidoptera; family Notodontidae; genus Pheosia; species Pheosia tremula. The sequence continues at coordinate 977,268 of HG995404.1, read as the reverse complement.
AAAACCATACCAAATAGCCATTTAAAACTGCATAGTCCCACTGACGCAAGGTAAAGGGACCATTTAGCGTCAGTCGCTTTTAATTAACGCACATTCGGCAGTGCAGTGCGTCATTATGAGTCGGCTATTGATTTCCTGTCATCAACATGATCAGTTACCCTGTCCTGTATTAATTGTTTCACCGCTTTGTATTCGTCCGTTGTAATCCTCTAATAATTGCACCGGCTCCGAATATAATTGTCTTTGGACGGCGGTTTGGTTGTTTGAAATTAGAGATGGTGGGTATTGTAATCGTATTTATGTTTGTTTGCTTCGCCATGTTATGGAAGGTTCGGTTTGTTAACAAAATGTTCATGTACTCTCCGTAGCCTACCTTTGTGGTACAAAGTTAGGCTGCAAAGATTGTAAAAATAAATTAATCATTGTTGATTTCTTATATTTACGCGAATATTAACATTGAAATGAAACCAATTTTAAGGATTTTATCGCGGTTTTATTTTGATTTTACGTTCCCGACGTTTCGGCTGCTTTACAGCAACCATGGTCACGGAAGGACTGAGGTGGTTGACGTCCTGGTGTCATAGTTTGAGACGGGGTACTCTCATATTTAATTGATACTAAGTTACGTAAGATCAAAATAAAAACGCGATAAAATCCTTAAAATTAGTTTCATTTCAATTAATATTTTTTTCTTGGAAATAATTATCCGGTTGTTATTTCAATGAGTTTATGGCTCCAATGCATAACACGGAGAATTCTCCACGGAGAACCGTCATGTGTTGTTATACGTAATCTAATTCACTAGCACCAGTAGCTTATCTGCAATCACCTAATGCATCTTAACTGACACATACATCCCGTGAGAGTAATAAAAATGCACTTTAAATTACCAAATGCATTATAAATTACTAAATTGAGAATATTTTTTTGATCCGTTGTTTGTTGCTGACGCAGTAAAAGGGGCGAAATTATAGCAAAGTTCAATGAGAAAAATATCTGCAGTTATTCACACAAAATGTGACAACAATGCTCCTCCAAAATATCAAATAGGCATTCAATCAAACAATACAATATTGCCTAGGCCTTTCAATCTAATCTCCTCTGTACATAAAATAGGGCTCTACGAGGAAAAGCAGGATCCATCGCACCTCTCATTTCCACATATGCGCTTGTTTATTTCCCATCTGAACGGGAATCGGCACGTGTCCTGGCAACGTTTCCGCGCCAGTGGTCCGCGATGCTCGCCTCGAGACGTCCGGCCTGGGACCAGTCGATATGAACAGTGGGGACTGTTCATATCGACTGGAAAACATTGGTCATGACGTAATCCTACCTGTTTTTATATTGCGATACATTTTATATTTAGGACAAGCCGTGTAAGACTAGTAAAATTTATAATATTTTTTTAAATGGTAGAGATTATTGTTTTCTTATATTTACGCGAATACTACACATTTAAATAAAACTATTTTTAAGGATTTTATCGCGTTTATGTTTTTACATTCCCGACGTTTCGGCTGCTTTACAGCAACCATGGTCACGGGAAGACTGAGGTGGTTGACGGGGGTACCCTCATATTTAGTCAAACTATGATACTAAAGCAGCCGAAATGTCGGGAACGTAAAAACAAAAATAAACGCGATAAAATCCTTTACAAAAAAGTGTTATTTCACTGGTAGAGAATCATTAAAATAGTTTAAGCATATCTTCGGAGATATTCTATTGATAATCCGTTAGCGCGCATTGTATATTGCTCATTGGCTCGGTAACGCAGACGTAATGAGTAATGACAGCATTAAAATATCTCGTCTTAGATCGGTACCATGAATCCAATATGAAGAGAATATTTTATGAACAATATTAATTTATTTAAAGCGACGGTATGCAATGTAACAAATTCAATTCAATACAAAACTATAATATCAAAATGAATTAATAAATATGATGAATAACGAATGCTAAACAAAAATTTAAAAAAACAAGTGTAACAACTGCTGTTTAACGTTCACCCTATAATTTAGTAACGTTTAAACATTCGCCCCGTAAATACACTTATTTCTCAAATATAATTAAATACGAGGGTACCTCAGTTCAAACTATGACACTAGGATATCAAACACCTCAGTCCTCTGATAACCATGGATGCAGTAAAGCAGCCAAAAATCGGTAACGTAAAAACATAAAATAACCGCCATAAAATCCGTATAATTCGTTTAATTTCAATAAAATTAAAAACTTATTTGTTTTAATAAATTATGTTTTATTATTTAATTGATTTAACGTTTCGATATTTATGCGAAATCATTTCGTGTTACGTTCGAATTGCACAACTGTTAGTAACGCTATGAGATAACGGCCCGGTTATAGTTACACACGAGTGCACACACTAACTACGTCTTCAAACGCTCCAGTTGTGCCTACAGATCGACAAACTCGTTGCGCATTCCGATATAACTTTTCATATACAGGCTGATTCAAAAAGGGTACACTAATCCTTGAACTTCAGCCAAATTCAGCTCGGTGGTCAGAAGTGCCATGAATAGAGCCGATGGAGGCTACTCGTTCGATCCAAGTGTGGACTATCCAACGATGATCGCGATCCTCAGACATGAGGGACCGACCATAGAGAGAGAGAATCCTTGAACCTGCGCATTTGTGAAGTCAGAATTTTGACATATAAAAAAAAATATGCTCGTAACAAAATGACAATTGTGGTTTCTTGTGAGATTTTTTTTTTTAAATATCGATATAATTGATTGAGTGTCTCTACTCACATCTTAGAGGAATTCGGTGCTGCTGGCTTCTTTAATTTATCAATCAAACTTGTTTGGTTTGTCGTTTGAATTGTTGACATGGCGAGGGTCTGTGGTGCGTTTTTCTCCCCCATTTGTTTAATATCGATATTATAACTTCACATTATGATTACAATTGCGCTAAAGAAACGCAAGTTTGACGCTTACCCTTTCTGATTCATACTGTATACAGTTATTGTTTCTAGATAAGCTAGAAGTAAGCTAGATTACCAGAAACGGCTTACCTATTATGGTTTTATGAACGCCTGACGCAAGATAAAGCGAGTTATATGTTTCGAATCTTTGTCAGTGTTACTCTTTGTGAACCTGACACTTTTCTTCAGCAAATGCCAATATATTTGTGCCATAATAATTCATAAAGACGAATACATAATGGAGCATAAATTTCATGCATGGGCATATATTTTTCATGTGTGCGTTGATGGTCAAACTATAGGGAATACCTAAAAATGCCTAAATAACTCTCGAGACCGATTTACATGAAAACTAAAACTGCATCAATAGATTTTTTTAAATAATTACCTTAGCCAGCCATTGAACCTTCTGATTTTGGAAAATAACACACTCCTGTAATAATTACACCATCTGATAATATCGCCAACGGTGATCAAGTTATGGAAAGTAATGGCATACGGGAAACTAAAGAAATTGACTCCTAATTATAAATCTAGATACAATAATACTACCACTGAGTACAGCTAAGTATGAACACGAGATACAAAGTCACAGAAGCGAATAAAACGGTACTGACGACGCGTGATACTGCCGGCACGACAATAGACAGCTCCGTATAGAGTTGGTCTGTGTATCGATCGTCTTCTGTCCCCTAATTGGAATCTGTCGCCAATTATCTTCTCATATTGTTGCACAGGTGTCTTGTGTGCTACCGTCTGTGGTCGTGAATAGCTGTGTATTGACTGACCGCGCAACCTCGCAAGGCTGCCTCGGACACACGATGCGTGCTGCAGCCTGGTTTTCGATTCGATCAATCATTCAATCTAAGTGAACATGAACTGCCAGCGAGGCAAGCTATCTACAGATGGCGTGCAAGGCAGAGAGAGCGTTTGTCTCGGACGAGGCAAACTCACATCCCTTTTGCTATACCTACTGGTTATGTTCTCCTGGATTTGCGGGGTCCCTCTGCTGTATTTATTTTATGTAAACTCAACTCAGCCATGAAATGATTAATCAGTTTTGATAACAACTCCTAGTTAATGACATTTTCAATAAGGTTGAAATGTTGAATGTTCGTAATTCAAATTAATTACAAACAATGAAAATAGACTTTACCATTCTACGAGTATAATGTGCAAACGATATTCGATCTTAAGGAATTTCTTGGCCGACTTTAAAAGGTTATTTTAGGTTTAGGTTATTTTATAAAGTGAAGTTATTTCACTTAACTGTTTCTTACTTCACTTAAATAAATAATACCAGATTAGGAGGAGGAGGAAAACGAATAAAAAAAATTAAAACAAACTGTTCAACTGAACATTTTATCCTTTTCATCATCATCAAGTAATTACTATGATTGCTTGCTAACGTACGTTGTATACACGATTTGAATTGATTGTCAATAAGACCAGGGATTTATATTTAAGTTGACAGCTACTTCTAATTCGGATGTCCATATCGATGAGGTTCGATTTTCAAACTTACTCATAACCGAACCATTACTCAACCCTATCTTACCCCGCGAACAAACACGCACCTGAAACCCGTCACACATTTTTCCCTTCCACTCGTCACCCAGTGACCTAATTCCCAACCCAGGTGACCTGAACTATATCAACCAATAGCATACGAGTGCTTGTCAATTGGTTAACGTTATTAACCAATGGCGGGGTTAGGCGTGGCATGGCAGGTTGCCAGGCGATGCGGCCAGTGCGCTGCATCTTTACGCCTACACTTGTTGAATATCGCGAAATTTTCAACGGCCGACGGCTAGAGTAGGCGGAGACGATACCCTTGGTTCGGAGCTCAACTAAAGAATTTTGATTGGTAGGTTCATGTTCGAAATTCGAATGATACACGAACCTACTGGCTGGCTTAACGATGAGAATTAATTAATTTAAATTGTAATAGTTATTTTTTTTCTAATTTAATTTAATAATTGTTATTTTTTCTTTAAATAAGTATATCATTTTATTTTTAAATAGGTATACATATTATTATTTGAACTAATACTTGTTAAAATAATTAGTTCTGTATTCAGGTATAATATTAATTTCTTCCCGTTTTTTAATAGTTTTTCTGTAATTGGTGGCAGAGACTAATTCTAAAACAGTTGAGTAATAAATGGTGTAACTAGCACGACTTTGTTTTATGTATATTATAAAGATAAATAAAAGTTTTTTTTAAAGTAAAATATAAATGTCACTATTAAGATCACTTCGTGTAACGCTCGCTTTAATTAAAAATTTGACTAATTAATTTAATTTGAAATATCAAACTAAACAAATAAGCATACCTTCAAATACTTGACAACAACAACTCGCGCCGAACGAAATTACGTTAAATTAATAAGTGACTAGCTCCCGGAATGCTTTCGGCTGATATTTAACAAGGCCCACTCCGCCTCTTAAAATCCCATTATAGAATCCATATTTAATAATTGTAGGGTAATGTTGCGTCCCAAAGCAGTGATAGCCAAGTTGGTAGAACGCTTGCCTCGGTGACGAGGATCGCAGGTTCATACCCCAGCTCGCACCTCTGAGATTTCTGGATTTCGAGGCGCGATGTTTCCCAAATGTTAGAACGGATACATTGTATAAAGTGCATTCATTAAACTCAAACCAAATAATAGTATTAATATCGAAATGTAAAGAAGAAGATATACGGTAACATAATTTAAATTACCTGCAAAACTGATTTTAAAACAATCATTTGAAAATGCACTCAAACGCACATAATTTTATAAGTACGAGTATGCCGATTGTTGAAGCATTCCAAACTCACCTGAAAACTACTTTTAGTCAAATAAAATAATAGTGTTCGTATCTCAAAAAGAAATCAGGGCACTTTGATTTTAATTACACGCAAAACTAGTTCGAAAACATCACAACCTCTAGCGGAAACTAACTACGCGAACTCACCGTATCACACTCATTTAATTCACCGCAAGTATTCCGACCGCGATGCGTCTCAAACTCAACGAAAACGTCATCCTTGTCAAATAAAATAATAGTGTCCATATCGACATTAAAAAAAAAGAAGAGCGTGTGCTTAACTTTAAATTACACGCAAAACTAATTCGAAAACAACACAACCTCTAGCGGAATCTAACTACGCGAACTCACCGTATCACACTCATTTAATTCCGCAAGTACGCCGACCGCGATGCGTCTCAAACTCAACGTAAACCTAATCCTGAGCCTTGTCAGATAAAATAATAGTGTTCATATCGACATTAAAAAAAAGAAGAGCGTGTTCTTTAATTTAAATTACACGCAAAACTAATTTGAAAACAACATCCTCCGGCGGAATCGCATTACGCAAACTCACCGGGGCGCTACACGTTTAATTTCCCAAGTAAGCCGAGCCCGATGCCTCTCAAACTCCCGTCTCAGTCAAATTAAAATTCAACTTGTGCCGAACATGAATTTATATGATATCTTTGAGTGCTCGCTATGCGATACCTTTGTCTTTAATGTCTTTAATCGGCGCTTAGATTAGCGAGTGGAGAGCGGGATTTAAATACAATGATATTGGAACATCTTAGCATAATGTTCAGATATTTGAAAACCTGATTAGTGCAGTTGGTCGTGCTCCTGCTGTCTGTGCCGAGGATCCCTCGAATCCTGGTAGGGACAATCTTTGTGTGATGACCACTAATGTTTGTACCCCAGTCATGGATGTTTAATATCTGAGTTCACCCTCAGTCCAATGTACGGTACCCATAATACAAGCGTTTCTTAGTGTGGGACCGTATAGTTGGTGTGTTGGTTTATATGGATGGCTATTTATATATTATACTGGTACATGTGCGAATGTGCGAATCTCATTTTCAACCACGATTATCACTTGATAAATGGTGAAGGAAAACATCGTGAAGAAACCTACATGTCTGAGAGAACCCCTCGAAAGATGTGTGAAGTCCGCCAACCCGCACTGGGCCAGCGTGGTGGACTATGGCCTTATCCCCCTCACATTAAGGGGAGGCCGATGCCCAACAGTGGGACATTAAAAAGGGCTGGTATTATAATTGTAATAAGCAGTGATAAGTTAGTCAGTAACCCCTGTTACGTCTGTGAGATGAAGACATATAATACCGTACGTGCCTTGGCGCTGTGCCTCGAGAGACTACAAGCAAGAAATGCAATCTACCGCGACATTCTTTTACATAAACGCTAGCGAGGATGGCACAAGCTATAAGCGGATTTTGGTAATCAGCCTGTAGCGTACCTACCTCGCTACACTATTTTTTATCACTGCGTTTATACGGCACTAGTTGTAACCCTTTAGTCTTAATTATTCATATTATTTATTTTGATTCGTACTTGCCATTATTATCACTGCGTTACTCCACTACTAGTTGTGACCCATAAGTTTTAAATGTATATATGTTTTTTAGTTATTAAATTATTGGTACTTCTCTCTGGACTCGTTTTACTTACGACGCACCTTCAAGACTTGGGAGCCACAGCCTCCCACATTGGTGACCCCGAAGAAAGAACACTATCAATCATCACTATGGAAGACAAACCAGCGCCCGCTCATGAAGAAAACAATACCAGCGATGTCTTCACCGTGTCACTCCAAGGCACAATTCCGCTATTCTGGCGTGACAGACCCAGGCACTGGTTTCTACAATACGAAGCCGCCATCGCCGCTCAGAAGATCGCTGACAAGCAAAAGTTCAACATTGCTGTCACTAAACTGCAGAAATGCGACGTGGATAAAGTCAGCGACCTCATCGCCAACCCACCAGCTACGGGAAGTTACGCTGCTCTGAAGGATCGACTCATCTCGGTATACGCCGAGTCAAAACACCAGCAGCTCCAAAAACTCCTCAACGGCATCGAACTCGGCGACCAGAAGCCCACTCAACTGCTCAGAAGAATGCGCGAGCTGGGCAACAACCTCGTCACCGAGGAAGCATTAGGAGTTATGTGGCTTAATCAAATGCCCGCACAAGTCCGCGCCGTGCTCTCCATCAACTCAACGTCGACCAATGACGAGCTCGCTGCCATGGCCGACAAAATGATAGAGCACCTGTTCAGTCCGAGCATCGCCGCAGTCACAGCGAAAAAAGAACTCACGAGCACCACAAACACCAACACCTCGACCAGTACAGAATTCGGGTTGCTATCCAAGCAACTCGAAAAGATGTCATTGGAAATCGCCGAGCTACGCAGCCATCACCAACGGTCTCGTCGAGGTACCAACCGTGGACAATCTCCATTTGCACACCACTCCCGCGTGCGTTCAAGAACACCGACGCCGGCCCCCACCCGTGGCCACCGCAGGCTCGACGACGACCGATTGTGTTGGTACCACTACAAGTTTGGTGATTCTGCGCGTCGCTGCGAGTCTCCGTGTTTAAAGAAGCAGGAAAACTAAACCGAACATCGACATTGGCGGGCATCGATGTTTTTAATACCAGCCACCGCCTATGCGTCGTCGACATAGCAACCAGAGAGAGATTCCTCGTCGATACCGGAGCCGACATATCAGTGTTGGCGGCAAAAAGAAAAAATCCTCGCAACATTGACAACACAACGTACAATCTGTTTGCCGCAAACAACACACCGATACGTACCTACGGAGAGCGTACACTCGAGCTCGACCTAGGTTTACGTAGAAAATTCAAATGGACATTCATCATCGCCGATGTCAAAACATCAATACTGGGTGCAGATTTTCTACGTCATTTCAAGCTACTTGTCGACCTTCATCGCCGTAAGCTATCGGATAGCACGACAGACATCACCGTTAACGCCATAAAAATCCACAACGACGAACCAGCTGTGTTCCTGCTAAGCCGCAACCACGAATACCACGACATCCTCATGCGGTATCCAGATGTACTCCGGCCCATGTCACTGAAGACTCCGGCGAAGCACAATGTAACTCACCACATCGAAACAACCGGCCCGCCCATATACTCGCGGCCACGCCCACTTCCGCCCGATAAACACAAAGCGGCTAAACTCGAATTCGAACGAATGATGGAGATGGGAATATGCAAACCATCAAACAGCCCATGGGCCAGCCCGCTGCACGTAGTCAAGAAGAAGGATGGGTCACTACGTGTTTGCGGCGACTACCGCCGACTTAACGCCGCGTCTGTACCCGATCGCTATCCTATTCCACGAATTCAAGATTTTACGTACCAACTACACGGGAAAACAGTATTTTCGAAGCTCGATATGAAGATGGCCTACTTTTGGATACCAATTGAAAAAGAAGATGCACCGAAGACTGCCATTATAACACCTTTTGGCCTCTTCGAATTTAATTGCATGACGTTTGGTTTACGAAACTCGGGCCAAACGTTCCAACGCTTCATGCACGAGGTACTCAGGGGCCTAGACGACTTCGTTTTCTGTTTTGTGGACGATCTCCTGGTCTACTCTTCCAACCCCGAAGATCATCAGCACCACCTCGACCAAGTTCTACAACGTCTAAACTCCTACGGCGTTACTCTTAACATCGATAAATGCGAGTTCGGAAGAGAAAAGATCACTTTCCTAGGATATGAAGTTTCAAGCGAAGGCATCAAACCCACAGAAGAAAGAATTCAAGCAATATGTAATTATCCTAAACCACAGAACATACAAGAATTAAGAAGATTCCTCGGCATGCTAAATTTTTACCGCAGCTGCCTTCCTCACCACGCAGAACATCAACACGAACTGAACAAGTATTTACACAATACTAAGAAGAATGATAAAACTCCTATAACGTGGACGCCGCAAGCTGAAATCGCCTTTGAGACATGCCGACAAAGCATACTCGGGGCGACTCTACTCACGCATCCGGTACACAACGCCCCGTTGTGTCTACTCACTGACGCATCGGATACAAGTTTGGGCGCCGTACTCCAACAGAAGATCAAAAATGTTTGGAAACCACTGGCTTTCTTCTCCAAGTCCATGAGTGAGACGCAACGCCGCTACAGTGTGTACGATCGCGAATTACTTGCAATGTACACAGCTGTAAAACATCTTCGTCGACTGATAGAGGGCAATGACCTCACCATATGCACTGACCACAAGCCGCTTACATACGCGCTTACAAGAGGCCCAAACAGTACCGATACGCCGCGACGAGAACGTCAGCTTCATTTCATCAGCCAGTTCTGCACTACCATCAAGCACCTCCACGGCCAACAAAACCAAGTTGCCGACGCGTTATCACGAATTAACGAAATTCAATGTCCGGCAAACATCGACTACGAAAAGTTGGCGGAAGATCAAGAGAGCGACGATGAACTGACACAGCTGCGAACAAAAACAAATTTAAAGTTCACGTCAATTACCCTACCCGGCTGTCGGCGACCAATCACGTGCGAGGTATCTACAAACAACGTTCGGCCGTATCTACCCGTGACTTATCGTGTTGCAGCATTCAAAGCGCAACACGAACTTAGTCATCCCGGGGTGAGAACAACGAGGAAGATCATGCGAACCAAGTTTTTCTGGCCTTCGATGAACAAAGACGTCGGCATTTGGACAAAATCATGCATCGGATGCCAACGTGCTAAAATCCATCGTCACGTCGTCAGTCCTCTCGGCGAGTTCCCCGCATCGGAACGTTTCGAACACATCCACATAGATATAGTCGGACCGTTGCCGCCATCAAACGACTACAGATACTGCGTGACGATGATCGACCGCAGAACCAAGTGGCCCGAAGCAATACCTACACGCGATATAACTGCCGAGACTGTCGCACAAGCTCTGTACGAGGGATGGATCGCACGATTTGGATGTCCATTACGCATCACGTCAGACCAAGGCCGTCAGTTCGAGTCAGCACTTTTTAACGCACTGATGAAGAGGTTCGGCATCACAAAAATACGTACCACCGCCTTCCATCCTCAAGCCAACGGCCAAGTTGAAAGATGGCATCGCTCACTCAAAGCAGCACTTATGGCCAAGGGCGCTGGCGCCAGCTGGAGTCAAGAATTACCCACCGTTCTCCTGGGCCTGCGCACCGCTCTACGTGAAGATACTAACGTCAGCCCGGCCCTCATGACTTACGGATCTACCTTGCGACTGCCTTCCGATTTTTTCGTGCCTACAAAGCCAAAAATCGAAGATAGCGAGTTCGTCCGTCAGCTGACCGAAACAATGGCAGCTTACTCCCCGGTCCAGAAGACACGCGTGTATAACAAGGACACATTCGTCTACAAGGACTTAGCAACGTGCAGTCATGTGTTTCTTCGCAACGATACCGTTCGGAGCCCACTGACCCCACCGTATGACGGGCCATACCAAGTCCTGGATCGTGACAGCAAGACCTTCAAAATCCAGCTACCACTGCGCACAACAGTGGTATCAATAGACAGAATCAAACCCGCACATCTGTTCAGTGAAGATAACGAAGTGACACCAGGAACCACTGCATCTACGCCGCACGCTTCAACTACGAGTTCAACTATCCAGCTGAGAGCTACTGGACCAACGCAGTCGACGCCGGCGCCGAGTGAACAATACGTCACACGGTCCGGCCGTGCAGTGAAACCGAATGTACGCTTCGCTAGAGGGGGAGTACTGTAGCGTACCTACCTCGCTACACTATTTTTTATCACTGCGTTTATACGGCACTAGTTGTAACCCTTTAGTCTTAATTATTCATATTATTTATTTTGATTCGTACTTGCCATTATTATCACTGCGTTACTCCACTACTAGTTGTGACCCATAAGTTTTAAATGTATATATGTTTTTTAGTTATTAAATTATTGGTACTTCTCTCTGGACTCGTTTTACTTACGACGCACCTTCAAGACTTGGGAGCCACAGCCTCCCACAAGCCCAATCAGGTCAGGCTGGAAGCTGAACGAACGAACTCTAAAATGCATGAAAGATAAATCTAAAACTTATTTGGATAAATACATATCAAAGGCTCATTTCTTCTTCGACAATTTAATATCTCCTTAAAAGGAATTTGCTTGTTTCAACGGATAAATAAAATGCCTCTTTAAAATTTATTTTAAAAAATAAAATATTATCACCTATTTAAGACTCACTTTCGTCATTACTTCAAGATCTTCAGTCTCCTATTTCATCGCTCCTTCTTTGCCCTTATTTTATTCAACTCATTTCTAAATGATCACATATCTTCTTTTTAAACAAACTCATGGCGACTTATATGCTTTCCTTTTAAGAAATCATACTGATTTTTCAAAAGAAAGCAAAAGAATCATATTGATTTCTTCATCCGACGACGACACCGACACACGACCTCAAGACACTATGAGCTCTTGCTGCGTAGATCGGACCGCAAACAACAACTTAATATGAGGGAACCCCAGTTCTAACTATGAAACTATGACGTCTAACAAGTCAGTCCTCCCGTGACCATGATTGGTGTTAAGCAGCCGAATCGTCGGGAACATAAAAAAAACATAAAATAAACGCGATAAAATCCATAAAATTAGTTATATTTCAACAGAAAATTCAACTAAATAAAATCTTATAACTTCTACCACACAAGGCTATCACATGCAAGCCATTTGTTGCGGATAAACTATGGGGTTGCAGTTTTTATTATGGAGCTAGAATTTCGCCGGCGGCGTCTCTAACAGATGTTTTTTTCTTATTTAATATCACGCTTCAACTGCTAACTAAGATAAGATGTAAACCACTTAACATTTTTTTACGCATAATTAAAACCAAGATTAAGAGTCCCCGAAAGGTTTAAACTAAAAACACGGATATCTTTTATTGATTTCTTATATTTACGCGAATACTACACATTGAAATAAAACTAATCTTAAGGATTTTATCGCGGTTTATTTGCGGTGAAACGTCGGGAACGTAGAATAAAAAATAAACCGCGATAAAATCCTTAAGATTAGTTTTATTTCAACGGATATCTTTGTGAATACAGAAATATGTACAAAATTAGAGGCATTATTTGAAAGAATAATTTTCATTTGGTAGCTTTAATAACACCTAAAGTTGGCCACATTACAACTACAAAAGTATTGTCAAATGCAAACATTGACTACTGCATCTAAAACAAGCAAAAAAGTAAACTGCAGTAAGGTAAGTACTTAAAACAAGAATATTCCGACCTATCTGTTCGAAATTATTCTACATCGAATCAACCGCAGATTTGTCATCACAGTGCACACATATTCAAACAGCTACATATATTTTATTTCCAGTCCATTTCCTTTGTAATGTGATTTAGGAAATGTTCAATCGGACTGTCTTTTTTTTTTAATTACATTATAGGCAAGTATTTGATCTTGATTTCACCTGATGGTAAGTGATGATGAGATTTTAGCGGTAAAGGGAAGATCTTCCAGCCAGGCGGGTGGTATGCCTGGCGGGGCGGCCGCTATGCCCCGACGGTTATTGTCGGGATCTTGTATATATGTTACTTGCACCGAAAACTCTGATAGCGCGATTCAGGATTGTGACGTCACTTGTCTATTGTTCTGAATGCGTCTGTAGTGCCATCTGTGTAGCTTGTGATGCGGTTGAAGTAGTCGCTACAAGATCTACGATGGAGCATACTTGCCTAGGTAGGAAGGCGGCAGTAGATGGAGACGCTACATTCACTAGGCACATGCATCGCTACTGATCTGACCCGCCATCCATGAATGGCAACACCGAACATCATGCCGGAACACGGCTAGGCCGCTTGGCGACATGGCTTTGTTCAGTGGGTGGTGACTAACCACGGCCGAAGCCTACCACCTTACCTACAGCACAACGAATAATCAAATACATGTTTGATTAAAACTGTATACAATAGTATCTAGCATCCCTCAAGTCGTTTAAAAGTAATATAACACAATTTACAAGTCGAAAACGTCGTATAACGTCGTGTTCCGTTGTACCACAAACATGAATTATTTAGCTACAATATTTCCGTGACAATATTCGTTTTAATTAACATTGGACTCGAATGTGCGGACAAAAGACAGTCGGATATCCGCTGTGTGGTGGGGTAGAGAGCTTTAAACCATACGATGCGATTACGATTTGACAGATTTCAATAGTTTAGAATCGTACCAGCCAAAGTTCCGTACTTGTATACGTGTCAGGACACAAGATATAAATGAGCCATGGTTTGAAGGGCAACATCCCCTAGTACCTGAAATCTGAGTGAATACGACCCCTTCCACGACAAACTTGGATTTGCTGCTTCCTATCACTCAAATTAGGGTACACTGAAAGTTACCCGAATGCAAAAACAGAATGGGAAGCTAAGAGTAGGAAGATAAGTCTCATCTTAGCGCAACAAACCCGGCTGAACCGATATTTGTTAAAATTTTTACTAATAGTTCGTTGGATCATTTCACACGTGTGAAGCTTGAGCCAGTCACTTGTTAAAATAACGATAAATCATTGACATCAAGAGACTGTGCGCTTTCTGCATAGATCAGACCGCAAGCAACAACTAAATACGAGGCTACCGCAGTTAAAACTACGGCACTAGGACATCAGCCACCTCAGTCCTTCCGTGACCATGGTCGCTGTAAAGCAGCCAAAACGTCGGAAATGTAAAAACATAAAATGAACGAGATAAAATCCTAAAAAAAAATTGTTTTATTTCAATAAATCATTGTTGACATTTTGGCGTTATTGCACAAAATATTTGTGACTAAAATCGTACCCTATAAACAGTACCGTCGAAATTATTTGGGATCCAGGCGGCGGGGGCGTCAGTACCATTGACAAAGGTCATTCATATTGTACTTCACGCTCGGCCGGTCGCACTAATTCGGATGATGTCTATTTGTGCCTGTGCTATATTGTACCCTTGTATTATATAGACAGGGTCCCAAATTCTGTGTACCTAGGTGACAAAGACGTACCTTTATTCAATAATAATATAACGATATTAACAAATTTTATTCAGGCAAATGCTGGTATCATAGAATCATCTCGATCGTTAATTGAGGTACATACAATTATAGATATACCTATGGCATATATCTATAACGTCATATTTATATGACAATATAATTTAGAAGTTTGATTACACAGATCTGTTTCAGATGTTTACATACGTTTTGTTATAGGTCTTCTAATTGGCGATCCTAAATCAATTTCATTGATATATTCTCGAAAGTCTCAAGCAGTTAACTGTGTTAGCAGACTTGTGGTGGTCTATGGCCCTTTACCCTATCATTATATTTATCCCGTAGGCACTGCCATCTCTTGGAATAATAATGATTATTGCTCAGAATTTGATGAAAGTGAACATCACAATAACCGTCCACCACAAAGTCAAAGTCAAATCATTTATTTCGTATAGGCCTACGGGGGTACTTACACATTGTCATTACATTTTTTCCTTAACTCTACAACCGGATCGGAACGCGACCTCAACTGAGAAGATCCGGCAAGAAACTCAGTGGGCTTGTCTTTTTTTTAATCCATTATTTTACAAAAAAAAAGTAAGCTCCAGTGTGTTGCCATGCGAGGCGCACACACGCTACACTTTAACATTATAAATATTGATATTTGAGCGATCAGTCCCAGGCTGCTTTACCATCCAAATAATCCAAGATTCTGTAATAACCCTTACGACATAAATTACTTTTCACAGTTGTTTTAAACAATTACATCGTGTTTATTATCAATATTTATCTTATTACGTCACTAATCGCATTACAGGTCTGTGGCACAGCATACGTACATATAAACTGTACATGTATGTGCCTATGATGACGTTGATGACACACCATTGTGGTGGCTTAATCATATCGAGGTCTCATGAATTATTCCCGCGGGGTAGCCGGTTCAATGCTAATGAATGGTTTATTGTTATTTATGTGTTGGTTAAGATTAAGGTGCGGTTTGCTTGACACAAAGATAACGATGTTATTTACAAAATAATTTGATGTTGAACTTTATTTATTCATCAATAATTAATTACAATATAGTTTCTGTGAAATTAGCGTTAGAAAAATAAGCTTAATTACGGAAATTACATAAAAGCTAAAAGACCATCATGAGCCAATTTATCACTTTTACCAGTGCATGCAGCCGGTGATTATTATAAAAAAATTAAAAAATAAGCAAATTAACTCCGTTTTTATTTAGCTTATTGCGTCCGTCACTCTAAAAATACAACATATTTCTATTCTAAACTTACTCCGTGTCGACTGTCGCCCGACAAGATAACTTACTTGTAACAAAAATGTCAAACATTAATAAAATATTTGAAAGGTGACCGACACCCCTTTGCTCGTGGTCATACAGTCGTTTATTTAATAGAAGCCTAGCCTTAATCTATTTATTTAAGCATTCCCGTTCATTCCAAATCCATTCTAACATAGTCGCCTATAAAATGACGTCATATTCCAGATTTATCGATTAATCCAAGCTCACGTTTCTCACCTCACGATAGCAGTTGAATCGAGTCGAGTCGTAACCCGAGTAACAGTTAATTAAAACGATTCATATCAACGGTGTCTTCAAGATAATACGTCACTACCAACTAGTGACGTCGGCACCATACGTCACAGATAGTCAAACTACATAGATATAAATAAATCTATGTACTTTGACTATGACAAGCTAGTGCTAAAGTACGTTAGTAGCTGTCAATTTCCATTGTAAATTCACTGGATGCAATAATAAGCTCATAATGCGTCCATTCAGTCAGCCAAGTGTTTATGAAAATAAATAATTAGCAAAATGGTGGTACTAGACTCGAGTTAGACAGTATCGACTCGGGTATTGTAGAAAAAAATCTGATCCCAAATTTACTAGTTATGGAGCAATGTAAAAGCTCACTAATAGACAAGCCTAAACAAATTATTCTTTATTATCTAATATCCCATATATACAATTATGTTGTTGATGTATTAAAATACTGTATGATACTCAGCGTCCCATAGAGGTTATTAGAAACACGAGGCATATTGAAGACATGTCACTAATGAGGTGTTCTAATAGGTATCGCGTATCTCGATAGAAATTACAAGTCTATTGCTATCAAAAATCTAATTTTATAAATAAACGCATTCAATGAAGTACTCTTTTCTTGGGTGCTTTTTGTAATATTAAAACATTTGAGTATAGTGATGCCAAAGGGACTATGACTCATGACAAGCTAAGCTGTGTAAATCACAATAGGTCATAGAAAGTGACAACAGCAAGCACAACATCGTGGCTTCATTTATCGTCTACACTTACCACACCCTGGTTGCAACTAACAATTAGTAATTCTTATATACATGTGCTGGAAGCGGTGCCCAATGTAATACATGTAAGCCACACCAAATTCACCATAAATATTTTACCTTTTTATTAGCCTTTATACAGGGCCCCAAGTCTGCTAACACAATTCACTCATAATCGAACAGCAACTGCATTGTAACTCTCGCTTTTGACAGATATCCCATACAATGTCTGTCAAAAGTGACAGTTACTATGCGGTTGCTGTTCGATTATGAATCGATTGTGTTAGCAGACTTGGGGCCCTGGTTAGCAAACATAACCAATCTCTATCACAATATGTAGTACAAGACAACTCACTCGGTATCGCCCGCCTACGCCTCGCTATAATCGGCTAACCTTGTTCTACCTGCCTCCTTGAACGTAATACGACATTGAGTAAACATGTCAATATACGCCTGTTTATGGCGCTCCATATGCCAGCCCCATACTAAAGTATGGTAAAGATTGTGGCTAATATCTTGCAGTATTTAATGGGATATCAGTATTATATTTTATAGGTTTATGGTGCCTATCATGTTTGGATATTATTATAATATTCTGATGGGGACACGATACACGCGATGTACGAATTCAGGAGTCCTCGATATGTATTTATACAGGCTGCAAGTTTTTTCGTAACGAAAATTTATACCACGCATTGTACTCATGAGTCTGAACCCTCAGAGTCAGAATTTTCCGTTGATCGCATTAAACAATATTACACAGAAATTCTCATTTTATTATATGTCTCTGTAAGGAAATATAATAGGAGCGAAGTTAAACGACGCATTTGACTTAAACAAATGATATTATAGCAAAAATGCAATGTCTCGGAGTTGCACAAATCGCGACGCTGCTGGGAATAAAACGAAAAATCCATTTGGCAATAAATTGCGTTGATGTTTTCGTATTTTTGGAGGTAAGCAACGACCCAATGGCCAGATAGGAAATGGACCAAATGGTGCGTAGAATGGATATTAATCTCTGCACACTTTGTAAGTAATGTATTAAATCTAAAAGACTGATAGTTACTAAGTAACCATCGCAGATTTCAACTTAAAAAGAAGGAAACCTTAAAGCTATCAAACAATCTTCCAACTCCGCGTTATCTTATAAAAACAACACGACAAAGGAATCCCAGGGAGCCATGGAAGGAAGGAGACGGGAGAGAGGGTTCCAGGGGGGTAATAAAGTGTCATCTTGACATAATAAATGATCACGCTTCGTCCGCGTCTGTAGGTAAAATGGGATACCTCAACACCGTTTTTACATTTACCGCATCGGATTAGGTTACCCCTTTTCGGGGTATAATAAGAATGAAATGGTTAGACTTGATTTAGCGCACATTTATATTTTGCGTTTGTTTATTTGGTCGAGTTGTAAATAGAAGTGTGGGAGCGTTATTATGTAAGTAAGCACGATATTTGGTTAAGGTTGTGTACTGGTTTAAATTAACAATTTACAGTACGTTAAGTTACCCATTTTTTATATCATAATCCCTAGGCATTCAATTGTATGAAGTATAATGGCGGCCTTCTCTAGGTTTTTTAAACAATTATCGTAGTTAATTATATAAGTATGTGAATAAAAAATCTCACTGATTAGTCATACAAAAGTTTAAAAAGACTTAATCAATGTGGGAACCGGAGCAAAGTTCCCAACAAAACGCAAAACATTTTTGATCAGAACCCTGTAAAGCCCAATCCCATCTCGGAATGATAAATACGAATTCAAAACTAATCTCCCTGTACCCTTGCCGCCCGCAGATCGCAAAACAAACATTCAGAAACATCAAAAACACACAACACGCAACGAAATGTTAAAATCTATTCGTAATATTCTCACAGAGGGCTGCAGGAAGCCGTGTACAAAGGGCAGGAAATTGCCTATCACGAGTTGGCAGTAATCAAACCTGTGCGCCTATCTAACTCCGCTGTGGACGCTATATTCAGCTTAATGAGATATTCGAGAAAGTACTGCGCCGTGGAATAATAGTTGGGTGGCCCGGCCAATATTTCAAGGACAGTAAACATAACATTAGCGTTTAACACAAACATGCTGATTCAAATGATTCAACACATTTGAATATTCACTTTTGCAGTAAAATTAAATAGATTGATGCATAGATGACATGTGATAGAATAGTCCATAGCATTTATTGCTTTTTTACGTCCATTGAAAGTATGAAACTGGCAGTTGCTGATATATTCTTGAATAATTGTTATTGATGAACACCAAAACACATCGTTCGTGTTCTTATAATAATGGTGTCGGTAATAACTACCTCTAAATAAGAATCTCTTTGTGCTCTAATGAAAGCGCCAACATTCTAACGCCCTTGGTTTAGTAGAAGCAGCTTAAAGTATTATCGTACTTTATATTGCTAGTCTTCTTATACCTATTAAAATTATGACTCCTTAGCAAGATTTGAAATTATTTATAACATGTTTGTTTCAAAGGGATAATCTATTGTCGTTTTTTTTTTATTAGATTATAGGCAAGTATTTGATATCGATCTCACCTGATGGTAAGTGACGATGAGATCTACGATGGAGCATACTTGCCTAGGTAGGAAGGCGGCAGTAGATCGAGACGCTACATTCACTAGGCACATGCAGCGCAGCTGATCTGACCCGCCATCCATGAATGGCAACACCGAACATCATGCCGGAACACGGCTAGGCCGCTTGGCGACATGGCTTTATTCAGTGGGTGGTGACTAGCCACGGCCGAAGCCTACCACCAGTAAATCTTGTATTGTTGTTGTATCTAAAGAGGATCTTTCTAACTGTATATATCTAGAATAGCCTTTTTCACCACCATTTATGATGCCAAAAAGTCTTTTGGATAATACACGCAGCTTTTTTGTCTTCTTCCTTGCACCTTACTCTGTAAGATCATTCAAAATCAGCCCATTTGAATTCACTACTGTCGTTCGATCAAACCGCACTTGCAAAATCTTATTATACTTGTAACGTTATATTGACAGATTGGATTAATAGAGGTTCTATTTATCTAGTCCCTTCCAGGAGTGTTATCCCCAGCATCGATGTCTCCACCCTTCAAATATTGACAAACTTTTCGTTCGCAGTGAGCCACGATTCCCGACGAACTTTTAAGTGTCTCTTTATAAATTAAGATTTAAGCTTAGCCTGTTATACAGTTTTTATTGGTATCCGATGGCAAACTATAGGTATCAAATAAGATGCCGATGTTAGGAAGCAACCGGTCATCTGAAGATAGGTGTACCTACAGAAGTTCTATTACATGATAGGCAGGGCTGCCATTCGGCACCATATTTTCGATACTATGATTAAATGTTTCGGAGAAAATCTATTGTCTCAAAAATTTCTCCATTTACATTAAAAATATCAGTTCTATTCTGAATAATGTTAAGTCTATTGCACTCACTAGAATACCTACTATAAATATCTTCACTACTTATAAGTTGAGTAGGAGTAAAATCAGCTTATAAAATGAAGAGAAGTATTTTACTTTCATTAGTTGATGCAAGAATATTTTAAAATAGGAAATGCTTAGTATAAAATATTAGCTTTTTCTTTGATTTTCTACTATGATGTTGCATTTATTTCGCTTTTAAATATGTGTATGTCTACGATTTCAATTACATTTCTTTGAACTGTCTTGGACCATTTTTTATGGTTTCAAGTCAATAGTCTGGCTATTGCAGTAAGGGGAATATTTTCAATACTTTTCTTTCAAATGGAGTCGCGGTTAATACCTAATATAAAACAATAACTTTTGCCTTCATAGATTCCGGGACCATCAAAAATAATAGTGAAATGGTATTCCCGAATATTACCGGTCGTATAATGGTGAAGAATGCTTTTGTGCCTCTGCCTCGGGCCGCTCGTGACGTCACATAGGTTAACGTATAGATTATCTACGTACTACAAAAAGTACTGGGGTACTACCATGAGAGAGAAATAAACTCGATTGTAGATCGTTTCCGAATCTTGTTTACCCAATCGAAGCTAGACACGGCTTTGTAGCATCGCGGTAGCTTTGGTTGTTATATTTAACGACGACATGCTTAGCGCAGTTGATTCTAACCTTGTTTTTTTTTGTTCGAATCCTGGTAGCGACAAACTTTGTCTGATGACCACGGCCGTTTGTACTCGAGACATATATGATTAATATCTATAAAAGTAATATATACTAGCTTCGCCAGCAGTCCATTGTAAGGTATTCATAATACAAACGTCGCTTATTGTGGGACCATGTAGCTCCACTGACGCTGTAGTGTCTATATTGTATATTTGTATAATTGTGGCTTTTTTTCTAGTATAGGTCTCGTCATTTCGTTGATCATTCTTAATGTATAAGTGGGGCCAGTAGAGTGCCATTATGTCTCAAGTGAAATTACAATAACTCATAACAAATTCGATTGTCATCATCCCCTTCGACAACTTATGGTATCACCGCGCTTGGAATATTCAAATTCTTTGCCATATCCGATAATACCTCTCTCATGCAAAATGCATACAATATCATTCTTTACTTCATACGCGAATGCTTCGCCCGCGTAATTCATGTATAACTGGCTTTATTTGAATTTTATGCGTCCAAATTTTTGGTTTATTTTAGCATTTTCGAATATATTTTGAAACTTTTCCCCCTTTCAATTTACAGCATAATTATTATCGTGCTTTGAATGGGTCGTACTAAAAATGTATTATTTTGAGTCATCGTATGAAATATATCTCGTGATTTCTTTTACATATTTCTGTTTCAATAGATATAAAACGATATAAAAATGTACAGTACTAGGAATTTAAAAAAACCTGTATAACAAGTTCCACACGGTTCACTCATTTTATAATTTCAAAAAATCAGTCATTCGTAATTCTATAATTATCACTATAAAATCTCTTATAAGTTATTTAAAATGGCATTTCAAAGCATTTTTAGTAGAGAAATGCCTCGTAATATCATTTTAAAATTATTAAACTTTATATTAATTTATGGGCTAACAAATACCCCAACAACATTTTATTCACGTTCGAACATTAAACAAATAATATTTTACAAACCAATTATGAAAACTTTCCACCGTAGTAAAGGGCTACGTTGTTCCGTTACAATTTTATTAGAGGGCCCTAAACTACGTGAGATTACGTAAATGGTGCCTAATGGATGTTCACAAATACTCTTAACTGGGACGCCTCTTGAAATTGGCTAACAGCGTCTGCCTCTAAAAGCACTGAGTTTCCGAGGAATGGGAGAAAAGAATAATAGGTTTTTGTTCTTCTAGGAACTTCTAAAAGCGGCGAGACATTCAAAACAGTCTTTAGAAATTGAAAGAATGAAGCAAAAGTTATATACAATTTATTAATTTCATCATCTTTTCAATACAATTCTAAAACAGTTCTTGGGAGTCGAAGTCAAATATGTTCTTTTTAAATATTCCTAGGAAAAAAAGGGGTACTGTTGCTACGTCTTTTTTTATAAATTACGGTTTTAGTAGCTACTACATTATTGCTTCAAAGGAGTCCATGCCAAAAAATATTATTTTCATCATAATTTTACAGATGAATAATGGAAACTAATTAATGCGTAGGTGTTATATCAGATATGTTACCTTATATCAGATATACCTTTTATCAGATATATATCTGATTTATGTATGTAAATGTAACCCTTTTATCTGATAAAAGGGTTACATTTACATACAAACAATTCTACAAAAACACTAGTTAAAAAAAAGCTTCAAAGCCCAGAAATTTTAACTGTCAGCTTCAATATTAAGTAACCAATCAATTTCCAATACGAAACGTGATCGCTAAATTTCGTTCAACTACTAAACCTTAACCCAGTTTCCAATAAACAGAAGCCTCACCAAACTTGCTCTAAACATCACAAATAAAGCATATGCAAAGTTTTCTCAGTTCGATCGCGATTCAAAACGGCATAATTCCTTTCGCCAGTTATTTAATTTACTCGCTTTATGCCTGCGAGATTCATAAAGACCTCAAGTGGGGGGAGTTACCATAGATACTGGGGGGGCTCAGCGTTGCTATTGGCGATGCCAGTTACCTTGGTATCCGGCGGGCTTCGGATCGCGTGGTACAAGTTGTGAAAATAAAAAATGTCTTGAAGATTTAAAACAAACGAGAGTGGGCAAAACATCCAAAGTTTTGCACTTGAGTAATATGGCATTAGATAAATATTAATAGGAAGAACAATTTATTTTATGACGACAAAGCTATATTTTGTGTTAAAAAATCATTTACAGGCTTATACATTTTGCTTCAAATACGGGGTTGATTTTTCAGACGGAGCAGAAAGGACCGTTATAGCTGCAGGAAAACGTTTTTAAGAGACTTCCTTAGCTCACGGATTTTTTAACCTGCATTGACAGATAGTGGAAAACTTTTTTCATGCCAATCGAAAATAATAAGGATCAAAATAGTCTATGGGACAAACTGAGGTTGCTTACGTTATCGCAATATTTGTTCCATATTTATGATATTAATACTTTTTTTGGCGTTTATACATAAACATAAAGCAAGGAAAGGGTTATGCTAAGTTGGCACCGTGACAAAGAGACCATATTTGGATACTTCATGGATGGCGGGTCAGATCGGCTGCGCTGCATGTGCCTAGTGAATGTAGCGTCTCGATCTACTGCCGCCTTCCTACCTAGGCAAGTATGCTCCATCGTAGATCTCATCGTCACTTACCATCAGGGGAGATCGAGATCAAATACTTGCCTATAATGTAATAATAAAAAAAAAATACTTGTATTGAAACTCCCCTGTTTAATAATATTCCAGTTAATTTAGTGCTTTGCGCCACACAACGAGTGTTCAAGTCGTCATTACGAGTTGAACCAGCAAATAAACATTGCTATCGCTTTATATTGGACATTATTATTTATCGGGATCTCCGTTCGCCGAGGGCGTTCGGCCCATAAACGTCCTTCCTACAGAACGATGTAATAGGTATGGCTTTTATTTTGTTGTATTGTTGACACTTTGTTATGTTGATATTTTATGAATTTGAAACATAACAATCATCAAATGTATGAGAAAACGAATTACGCTTATTATTAGTTATTATGGTTTTTTTCCAAGTTTTGAGAGACAAATCCAAAAATGAAAGTACTATAAAAATCGGCCCACCCGTTCTTGAGTTATAAATGGTGTAATTAAACGATTTTGTTTTTTTTTTTATATATTTATAGATTATAGAGATTCTCTGTTCTCAGTTCTCTGTTTTATTCAGGTACCGAAGGTTATTGGTACGAATCCTCGAAGGGGCAAGGCCGTATGCAGGGGGCTTCTAGGAGTTATTTTCATGAATATACACATTTTTATCAGTATTTTTAAATTGATTTAACATGAGATCATAGTAGAAGTCTAACTCAACATATTAAAAAAAAAACAATAATTACTAATTTAGGCCTAAAACTGCACTGTAAATCAAAACTCGATACGCTAGAGAGCGCTCGTCATCCGCACGCGTCGGGTATCGCCCGGAGGGTTGTGTTGTAATCTCGTGGTTTACGATACATTGCGCGCTCAAAAATAAACTTCATTTGTAAACCATGATATTCAACATAAATTATTATTATAATTTATTAAAGGCATAAGTGTATCCCAAATACAATGTTTTCGTTACCTTGCCCTTAACACCCTGTATACTAGGATTGCTCTCAATCCATTGTTACCCATAATAAAAGTGTTGTTAAACATTTGGTGTGATCAGATGTTTGGTATACTCGACAGCATATAGGTACAGGCAAGATATTGTTAATTTTTATTAATGATCCTAAGTTTATCGTAAATAATTCCACCAAAGCTTAATCATGCCTAAAGCTGATATATAGACCGAATTCCACAATCATATTGAAATAGTTTTTTTTTTTGCAATTCAGATGCAGCGCCATCTAGCCACTCTGTATTGAACTTCAGCTAGGGCGGGTATCTCAGGGCGGGCGGGGAACGTCGTAATACGTAAAACCGTGATAGGTGTCGCTACTTTTGAGGTAGCTTCAGCCAGCCTCCGTAGGTCCACGTAGCTGTGTGCTGCGAAGAGATGGCGCCTGTGAGAAGGAATTTGAAGGGGGTACTTTTTCTTAATATCCCTCGTTTTAAAAAATCTTATGTTAAGTATAACGTTGTGTCCGTTTTTATATTTGCGATTCAGTTTTGTTTAGTGCCAAACATACACTATATTACTATTTTTTTCTAATGTTTTGTCTAAGTTAAAAATCTAATAAAGCTAACAAATGAACAGCATTAAGTTTACGAAAAGGTATTTTATGTAAGTAGCTAAGAATTATAGAGATATATATTTTATATATATATAAAACAAAGTCGTGTTAGTTACACCATTTATAAGTAAAAAAAATGGGTGGGCCAATTTTTATGAGATTTTCTTTTTTTAATTTGTCTCCACCCCGCATAGCAGAAAAAACATTTTTTTTTTCTCATACAATTAGTTCACAGGTGGTATGAAATTCTCCTAGACAGCTAGTAGATACTAATTTTAAATTATGTCAAAATCATTGATCAAGAAGATTTTAGAGATATTACACAAGCACATCTAGCCGTTCTTACAGTGTACTCACATACCCTTAAAAATGAAATGGATCATTTTAAAAAGAGCAACCATGGAGTTTCTTACCCGTTCTTTTCCATAGGAACGGCATTCCGAAGGAGTGGTAAAATTAGCTTAGCAATTTGTAGCTATTTTGACGATTCATATGTACTGTACTTAATGGTTTACATGAATCAAAAGAAATATATTTTACTAGCTGCGCCCCGCGGTGTTAACGGCGATTAAAAAGTATGTCCTTTTAGCCGGGATAAAAAGTAGCCTATGTGCTATTCCAAAATATAATCTATCTCTGTGCCAAATGTTATCCAGAGCCGTTCAGCCGTTCTGGCGTGATTGAGTAACAAACATCCATCCATCCAAACTTTCACACTTAGAATATTAGTGGGATTGTGGAATTTCAAGAATACAGAAAAGTCAATCAAAAATGGGACAACTATTTACCAACACAACCCACATAGTAATCACATACGTGACATTAACCCGCAAACACGCTATAAACACCAGGAATAAACGACTCCAGGCACGTGCCAGCCCCAAGGCCCGGCTCCGCAATTTGTACACCAATGTCTGGTGTCAGACACTATCAGACTCACGCGACACTCGCCGCCTAGAGCGCTCCCGCTGGCGGCTACGATTTCACAGTGTCCGACACTTGCACTGTTTATTTTGTTCCGTGTTATTGGCTTTGAATTTTCGTGTTGAATGTAAATTTGCAGCTTCAGTATCATTCCCGCGGTTGAATGGTTGACTGTAAGAAAAATCCTGTCTGATATTCTCAATGGAGCGGTCTTTTAATGAAGTCACTTCATTATTATTGAACGATTTCATATTACCAAGTTGGTCATAAAATCACTAATGACTAGCAGCTGATCGATTAAAAAACATAGATAATGTTCAAAACATTGAATTTATCTATATTAAACAAAGTCGTGTTAGTTACACTATTTACAACTCAAGAACGGGTGGACCGATTTTTATGACCACTGTTTTTTTTTTCATTGGTCTCCGCCCCGAATAGCAGAATAACATTACAATTTGGGACAAAATAATAATAGCGATCATACATTTGATTCAGAGGCGGTATACGAAGATTGCTAGGATAGCTAGTTAATAATGAAATACTATGTTGAAAACAGAAATATTTTACGACAGAACGGATGATAGCATAAAATTTGAGGAAATTATCAGAAATTTGCTTTTACGTATTGATTTCTATTTTAAGCAAATTCCACCATTCAAACATAGGAACGGATTTTTCTGCACGATCAACTTTTTCCCCTTGTCTTTTTAGACAGTTATCATTTCAGATAAATAATAACAAAATGTACTCAAAAAGCAATCTTATGAGTTGAAGAAAAAGGCATATAAACCACTCGTTACATGCCTTCAACATTTATACAACAATGTATTTCTCGTCACGCCACTAAATGCATACAGTATGGCGTTTATGGTTCGGAATTCGTTTGCATGAACAAACAAACATTATATGGATTAAAAAAGCAATGAATGTTGGAATTCTATGAAGGGGGTTGCTAATGTTTTCTGAAAACAAGCGACTTTGGAGGAAAGAACGATGTCATGTGTAGATAACATTAATAACTAACAATGTTTGAATTGAAGAAATAAAAATAAAATTATAATGGCAAACATACACAAAGTACAAATTTTCTTCCAAATCCTCCTATTTTTATCTTTCGATTAAATTTGTGCAGGTTCCAAGACAATTAAGTTTATCCCGGGACTCGCCGAGGGTCAAACCTCGGTGTCATCATTGGACACCACTGTGGATCCTGGCTTTCAGGAGTAGCAGTGGTGGGAGTGTGTGGCGGGCCTAGTCCCATAAAAATAAACAAAGTAACTTTGCTTCAACCGTTTTTGAAGGAATAATCAAATTGTTGACAATTAGTGAACACAGAGCTAGTTGACCATTTATAACATTGAGAACTAAGTAATTTTGAACACCTCAACCAGCAAGTGTCGGAAGATCCACACACTCAACAACCACTCCGCCGAAACATACACAATAAAATTCAATGCAACCTGACAGGAACCCATAAACAGCGTCCGAAAACCCACCATCCGAAACCTTATGCAAAACAGTCGGGCCCCCGCCGCCTCGGGTTCCGTAGTTCGTTTATCGCTCGACGTTTTTCGTCGGTGTCCGTTCGTTTCCCCGAAATTCCAAGCGTGTTTCGCCGACATAAATCCGTGTCCGAATGCGGTCGACAAAGCATTAGATGAGGGCCATGAGGTGTGGAGCTAGAAGGTTTGCAAGCGTCAGCGCATGTAAACGCAGTCGCTTCGTATCTAGGGAATGAATCATGGTACTAAAGACTCAACACAATATATGATAATACAATGTATACTAGCCAAGAAAAATTTACCTGATTACATGAAAGTTATTAAAAATAATGGTGCAATAAGCTATTTCTGACAACCCTGAAGCCCGCTATCCAGGAAACCTTTAGAAGATCAAATATTTAAATATCAACCATCTTAATATTCGGCTTATTATTTATATTTCTTGCTTCCTATTGCCAGGTTTTGTTCTTTCCCAATTTTTTTTTGTATAATGTCTTTAGTTCAGTTAGATATAAGTCTATATAGTAGGAGTAGGTATATTATGATTATCATATTAGTCGCTATAAAATATCTTTAATTTAGAGTATCTTTTCGCGGCCCAACCGAGCTACTGTGTGTTAATTTTGGATATTGTATTGGTTCGATTTCGAGTAGCGTAACTTAACAACGTTATTGAAATAAAACGGATTTTATCGCGTTTGTTTTATGTTTTTACGTACACAACGTTTCGGCTGCTTTACAGCAACCATGGTCACGGGAGGACTAAGGTGTTTGACGTCTCTGTGTCATAGTTTGAACTGGGGTACCCTTATATTTAATTGTTCTTTGCGGTGCGATCTATACTGAAAGTGCTCACAGCGTCTTGGAGTCTTTCAATGGTGCGCTTGGTTTTAGATTTAATTATATTAATTACTGGATTTCAATTCGGTGGTAGGACCCGGCCATCTTCCCTATCGAAATAAGGATGTTTTTTAATTTCAATGGCCAACGCGATAAAATTAGTTTAATTTAAATGTGTGTAGTATTGCGTAAATATAAGAAATCAATATGTTAATCACGTAACTTAATAGGTTTGTACACATGTACTTAATAAAATTCTTAGCGGTGACTGACTTACTGACGGGCAACACCCAGCCCAACCGGTGGACCTAGAAGAATTCAATTTGGCATTCTTATGTATCTTCACCTACGTGAGCACTAAGGAGGATTTTTTGGAAATTCGACCTCTATGCCCCCATAGGCCCCCATAAAAAAGGGAGACAAAATTTGTATTTGTATTTGGTATATGTGTTTACGGTGACATGTTAACAATAAATATTATTTATTATTATGGTATTTTGTGCGGTTAATCAAAAATAATAATAGCGGTGATCGCACATTACTAGGTCACGGCAAAATGTCGAACCACAAACGAGCGTAAAATCAATAGCAACAAAATTCTTCATTCTAAATATATCGATCCATCTATTTATATATGTAAAACAAGGTCGTGTTAGATACACCATTTATAAATCAAAAAATATCAAAATCATCCCACCCGCTTACTTTTATAACCTAAATTTTGATTTCTTATTTGTCTCCGACACAAGAAGCAGAATAACTCTTAAATCATGGGAAAAAATTCAAAAAAAAAAAAATAAAGACAATTCATTTTCTCATACATTTAATTCGAAAGTTAGACAGGCTGCTAGTTTAAACTAAATGATTGTATAGGATATTTAAAATTTTAAATTATAGTTTAATGACGTTCGCCACAGAAACTGTTCGAATACTCCCAAACATTCAAGGTGTTGAGAAATCGAGCATCGCACTGACACCTTGCGCTAATGACTTTTCAGCCAAATGTGTAACGCCCCGGAGCTGCCCCACAAAGGGCACAGTATTGATAATTAACAGCAGGTGACATTAATCAGCATTGCCGAGTGTAACTAAAGTTCATGTTGACACGGCATTTTGTTTTGTATTTAATGATCATGTATGAACGAGGTCCTTCACGGATAATGAGTCTTGTCTTTTGTCAGAATTTAGTTAGAAGACACTTTTTCTACATTTTGTTTATGAGTATCATGCTTTGTTGTTAAACATTATATTTATCTTTATTCGTATAAAAAAAATGGCAACATGAAGAGTCTTTCTTTAATCCATCTATACAGAATGATTCAGAAAGGGAATACTAAGCCTTTTGGTTGGGAACAAAATATTTTTTTAAAAGACATCGAACTTCTGATTTCACAATTCTAATGTGCTTAAAAAGTGCAGGTTCAAGGTTTAGTTACCCTTTCTGAGTCTTTCTGTATGAAATAACATCATCATTCGCTGCTATTATGATAGATAAACTCAGTTCAGTTGGCTCAGTTAACTAGATTCATTTTAAATCACCCACATTTTTATAACATACTGACATCAATTGATTACGTGCCCCAGATTCTGAATTGACTGCCATGTTATCAATGGCCCACTTTTCAGTTCAGTATGCTTAGCCACAAATCCTGTTTTATCATTTTTCCTATGATACATCCCTGAAAATGCAGTTAATCTACATTTTCATCAGGCTTTTATGACCGTATAGCCAAATAACTACCGAAGTATCTAAATAGTATATCTAATCTATTACTATTTAATCTATTATTTTGTCAGTGGTCTACCACTGACAAAATAAACTAGGACTTGATTGACATAGTTTGTAGTGACCCTGCTTTTTCCGAGGGTCCCAGTAGGGACAAATTTTGTGTGATGAGCACATCTCTCTTCGGTCGTTCCCTCGTGACTGAGGATCGTGATCATCACGGCAGTTCTTTGGATCGGACGAACTGTCTCCATCGGCTCCGGTCTGTGGCCATCTTCACCGCGGCGTAGAAGCGGGACGTTGGTGTTTCTTTAAGTTGGTCAGACCACCTGGTCGGGGACCGGCCTCGTGAACGTTTCCCTTCCACGTTTCCCACCACAATGAGCTTTTCTAAGCTGCTCTCGCCACGTCTGGCGATGTGACCAAAATAGCTCAGTATACGACGATGACATATGGTAGACAATCGGTCTTTACTTTTCAGCTGTGACAGAATTGAGACGTTAGTGCGTTTGGCTGTCCATGGTATTCGCAGCATTCTTCTCCAGCACCACATCTCAAAAGCGTCTATTCTCTGCCTTTCTGGAGCTAGAATGGTCCATGTCTCCACTCCGTAAAGGAAAATAGGGAAGACCAATGACCTTACGAGGCGCATCTTGGTGTTGTTTGTGATGCCTCGTGATGAGCACATATGTGTTGTTTAACATCTCTATAAATTATTATACGAGTATACTGGCATTGCCATCGACATTTCTGAATTTCATGTGCAAATCTCATTTTCAACCACGATTATCACTTGGTAAATGGTGAAGGAAAACATCGTGAGGAAACCTGCATGTCTGAGAGAACCCCTCTAAAGATGTGAGAAGTTCGCCAACACGCACTGGGCCAGCGTGGTGGACTATGGCTTAATCCCCCTCGCATTGAGGAGACGCCCGTGCCCAGCAGTGGGACATTAAAAAGGGCTGGTATTATATTATTATATATTATCACCCTCAGTCCATTGTACCCATAATATAAGCATTCGATTGTAGTGATAAAAAAACGAGGATAAGCACCTAATAGCATGTGTCAAGGTTGAATAGTCTTACCTGGTTTCACTAAACAAACATCACTCACGAGTATATCCACTAGGAATTCCATCACGAAGCGTCACACCAAGCAATGTGCCTCTATTGTAGCCCAAATGTTCAGCAAATAGAGCATTTGGAAGCACCCACTGGAGGTCGCTCTTTGACGCAGAGAACCAATTCGCGATCGCGACAACTTTGCTGTTACCATTTGCTTTGGATGTCATCACGAATTGTCGACTGAGTGAGAATATGAGGATTTTGTTTTGGTATTTTAGAATACCTAATAGAATTTGTTGCTGCCTCAACTTTTGTAGACGTCATTAGCATGTGACCCAAACATGAAGAGAACACGTCGCATGAACGCGATGCCTTTCCCATATTTTTTTAAAGTCGTTAATAAACCCACAGACCCAGGCGATCTGGTACACCAGTGCAGATATTGTTTAGCTCACGCATCGCCACGGCCACACGTCATCTCTCTATATAAGTATATCGCACCTTATAAGCAACAACGTCTTGGCAAAGAGGTCATACACTTTAAACAATACCATCACAAAATATCAACCACGTATGTCCCTTACAAATAGTAGGGAAATGCCAAAAGGCAGTTAGAAAATGCCAAGCGCCAGACATAGGGGCAAACATTTGTCCTCTTTCCCATAGGTACCTCTTTTGTTGCCATTGTTGGAGGTGGCAAGCTTGGCTGACTTGGCAATTTCCTTTATTCAATCATACTGGCAACACCTCCTTTGTACGAACAATGAGCTTAGAATAGTTTGGCGTTCCGTAATTCGCCGTTTTGTTGGTACCTAATTGTCGATTGGTGTTGGAAGGGAAATTTGGTTTACGGTTACTGAGTAAAGAAAATTAGGGTGAATGTGTTATAATATAGGTATATAAATAAAATCGAAATGGTTTAGCTGGTAAGCGAATCACTTGAGAAAGCGGCTGGACTGATATGACATTTTTTTTAATATTTTTTTTCGATTGTGTATTAGGAAAAGAAAAATGATAAAAGTTGCCCGGAAAATTGGAAAATCGAGAAAAACTGCAAGTGCTTTTTTCTAAGGTATTCGGACAGGAGAACGTCTGTGGAGTCAGCTTGTATCAAACAAAATATAACCAGATATTCTAAACGTGATAAAGAAGTCAGAGAAGTAGCTAAGATAAATTTAAGATTTTGCCGAGACATAAAACAAGACTATCGTTCAAATATAAGTTGTGCACCAGCGTAAGACGAGTTGCGCTCCACCTGACACATAATTAGGCCATCATTCAAACCATAGACATCAAAACGTTACCGGCCTACTTCCATTATTATCAAACAAACACAGAAATAAAATTGACTGTTCCGAAAACGGCACGATTCCCCATCACCCCAAATGTATATTTTACGCAATCCATTTTATATACACCATAAAATCTTCTGATTTATAAGTAAATCAAATCGTAAAACACTCGTAAAATGTAGTAAGTTTGACGCGTAGACGTGCTATCCAGTACAATGTTATGATGCATATTGTGACGTTAATCTGATAGGAAGTTTAATAGCTCTGTGGAGGAAGACAGTCTGTCTATGTAATAAAAGGTGTATTTATTATTCATAGACAAAAAAACCAACAAAGTATTTTATACTAGCTGCGCCCGGCGGTGTTACCCGCGATAAAAAGTATGGAAAATTAAAACATCTATCCCCGGGAACATACATTTTACCGGGATAAAAAGTAGCCTATGCCAGACTATAATCTATCTCTGTGCCAAATTTCAGCCAGATCCGTTCAGCCGTTCGGGCGTGAAAGAGTAACAAACATCCATCCATCTATCCATCCATCCAAACTTTCACATTTATAATATTAGTATAAATGTTTTGATGACGTTAGCAGCACATTAAATTCTTGATACCAAGCATTGTATTATTGCAAGCTCATCAATAATCAATATACTAAATCACTGAATCATTTTATTCAATGTTTAGTTTTATGGTGCGAATAATTAATCTTTAAAGGAATCTTTTTTTTCACTATTTGTATCACACCTACTGATTTATTATTGCAATACCAAATCAATTGAAATCTGGCATAAATTCCGTCAACAATAAAATATTTCCCTACAATACGTTATGCTATTATGTCTGCAGTTAAGCAGAAGGTAGCTAGTTGTCACGTAATACAGAATCCTTACTAAATAAGCTAACCACATTTATGTAAACAACCGGTGAAAAAAAAAATTAAAGAAGAAAAAATATACCGGTTGTAGAAAATGCCAAAGGAAAGGTGGAGAGGCAAAAGAGCTTTTATGGAACAACTTCGGCGTACTGTGTCGTGGTGGGGGCGTTTACTAGGTATACCTGATGCGCGGT
Organism: Pheosia tremula; assembly: GCA_905333125.1. Classification (NCBI taxonomy): domain Eukaryota; kingdom Metazoa; phylum Arthropoda; class Insecta; order Lepidoptera; family Notodontidae; genus Pheosia; species Pheosia tremula. The sequence goes on along the minus strand of HG995404.1, from coordinate 943,432 downwards.
GGCAGTTGCAGCGAGCAATTTGGTTAAGCTTACTTATGTAGTAATTATTATATCATAGCGTTAGCAGAAAACTTCTATAACATGTGCTTAGGCATTATATTTTTTTCTTTTTCCACGTGAAACATTAGGTTTGGGTTGGAGACCTATCTGCCTATTCATAGGTGCATATAATAATCATTTTGCTAGTAATATTCACCCCTAGCTGGTCTTTTTTTTATTTGGCTATACAGAACACAGTGGCCACAGGCCAAAAGTGAAATTTCTAAACTTTAAACTATCTCGATATCAAATCGCGCACACCCACACCCCACCCAAAAAAAAGGACTTAAAAAAAGCTGCACCAGTCTGGTGTGCAGAAGCAAAGCATCTCCAACGACGTACACCGATCTCCGCAGATATGCAAAACACAGTCCTTTGTAACATGATCTTATTGTGGCCGGGATTCTCCGTCGCCATGCTGAATACGAAACAACTTATGCCGATTTAGAAATTTATTAGGAAGTATTGTGATGCGAAGCGCGGCTCGGAACGTGCGGCTGCGACGAGTTATGGTTGCATCTCGCTTTTGCATTCAGAAGACGGTGGGTGAAGTGGTCGGGTGGCTGTTTTGGTGATACCACGGTATTGCATGTGCAGAATATACCTGACGATATAACATTTGTTTCGTGGTCGAGACGATTTTCGAAATTGTGTGCTTATACAACATTGCTGAGCTTGTAACCAGTTTAGTAGAAAATGATTCCAGTCTGATCTACTTGTGCTTTTGGTTTTTATTTTTCTTACGAAGAGAACTATGGAATAATTAAAGTATTATTGTAGTTAAAGTATTTATTATTGTAGTAGCATGGTGTAGCATAAGAAGATGTATGGCTGGTTAGGCCATAACTATAATCTATACCCCTTCGGTATTGACAAAGGATTATACGCATTAACAATTATACAAGAATTATTAATTCAAGCAGGAACTTAACTTCTATGATACAATTTGCAAGGAATGATTTCAAAGTACACCTGCCGCAGGCAATTGATTCACAAATAACATTTTTGATGATCTGTCCAGACTAATTGAAAGTGCCTTTTGGTAAAGAGCAATTAACAGTTACAAGCTATAGCAATAAATAACTTAGTGTGAGCACTGTAGGTACAATGTACAACACAGGAAGCAAAATCATAGTCGAACATCACCGAACTGCCTACATCTCTCAAAGGGCTCAAAAACTATTAGCCCAAGTTCCAAATAACTGGGTGCGGGGTACCACAGACACTCATTGGCATGTCAATCGAGCGGACCTCAGCCGTGACAATGACAAGTCGAAGATTGCAACGGTTGCAAATCCCCGGGCGCCGTACAGAAATTGATCGGAGTAATTTGCTAGCGTTCGGACCGCTACGGCACTGTGATTCGTCTGGGAAGCGGCGCGAGAGGTGAGTAGCGAGCGGTTCAGCTTGTGATACTTTCTTACATTAAGTACCCACCGACTGCGACATATATAATTATAAGATTAAACGAACGTACCTTAAGTTAGATATTCATTCTATCTTAATAATAATTATACCAAGCTCCGTTTGCCAGACAATTTAACTTGTAGTAACGCCGATTGTTTCAGCGCAGCAAGTCACAATTTCAGAGCTAAAATAAATATTCCTTCGTCTGGCAATTTCGATTATAAGTCTTTAGGTTTTATGTGTACCCCGGGCAGAGCCGGGCGGAAGCTAGTATTTAGTAAATAGGTAACCCTTTTGAGACACATGGGCTATATTTATTAATTTCTATAAATACGACGAGATATTGGCAAAGTTTGTAATTAGCCTGCTTCCTGTACCGCAGGTCCGGGTTGCGAATCATGATCGGGGAAAACTTTGTGTGATGTCCACGAATGTCTGTTAATTAATTAGCTGCAAATAAATAGGACTATTTGAACTTATACTAGTGACCGTAACATAAAATAACATTGAGAAGAATAAATCAACGTTTAAGCTGAATATCTCCTGCAACCTGTACCATAATTCTCTGAGAAAACAAATGCCAATGATCCATAATACGTATTACTCAAACGCGATGTACAATCGTCACACGACCACAATAAATATATAGCAATTCCTCGCGAAACAGTGTTGGAAACACACCAATTTATCGCAAAACTACACGGCAAAAGATTCGCAAAAGTTTTCTTATGCCGCTGCGAAATGTATTTTACGTATAAAATGCATTTTGTTTTTATAGGTATGGCAGGTATTGTTTCGTTAATAGCTGTGTTCAGACTGACCGCGAATCCTCGCAAGGATGGTTGGACGCAGAATCAGAATATTTTTTATTCACGTAGACCATTATGTACAGTACTTATGAATCGTCAAAAGTTACATAATACTATGCTACTACTTTACCACCCCTTCGGAATACCGTTCCTATGGAGAAGAACGGGCAAGCTTAAATTTTAAATTTTTAGTTTAAATTTTTGAGCAATACATTGTTATAGGTGTGTGAGAACGTCGTTCCTTTAGGAACGGCTAATCAGATTTTAGCAGCAGGTCATAAAAAGTACTAAGTATACAATAACAGTTAATGGTTGCCACATTTACAAATTACTTCACATGCTGTGAATAGATTTACAGTGAGGCAAATTATAGGTAACAGCTCGAACGAGATAAAATAACATCCTTCATTTTCTGTCAGCCCGCGTGCGGTATGTGCACGAGCCAAGTTTACGTGGATGCGCGGTCGGTGTGGTTATGGCTATTGATATATTTATTTTTAGTTTGAAGTTTGGAATGGACGGCATTCTTGGAATATTTAAAATGTGACTGCTATTTAAAACCATATTTTCTTTGGTCTGACTATCAAGGCTAATAAAGACAAAGGAATAGACCTTCAATAAATATACCATTTATCTCATTGTAATCTCATATTTGAATCCAGAGACTTCGTGTGAGTTTATCTAATAATGAATTAGTTAGAGTGAAATAGTTATTGCTAGAATTGGTAGATAGCACAAAAAGGAAAGTATTTATCCTGTTTTGAGATACAATTGGAATAAATTTATTTGTGAAAAATCAAATCTGTGAAAAGCACCAAAGCACAGGCACATCATAAAAAAATCTTCAATACGCAAACAGTAGACCCCATATTCGTATTTTCCTGCATATATCATTTTGAATACATATTTACGAAAATCCGTTAACCTTGCTGAGTGCGATATTTAAATTTAAACTTTATTGCATAAGCCATAAATATAATTCACGTAGAAACACTTTTAGTGCTTGATATAAATGTGAGATGCTCGCTTAAAGCTCAGCTGGTGTTTAACGCAAAAGGATTTTATATCTATCGGGAAAAAAAATAAAAAATTGCCGACAGCCAGCAATATAGGATGATTTTCATTTTATACTGCCGTATAGCTAACAAGGTTTTTTTTTTAAATATTAAGCAGATTTGTGATCGTAATTGATCACAAATCTGTAAGGTGTTTGATAATATTAAATACCGCAGCACCACCGTTCTCTAGGGGTACAGATTACGTAAGTTGTATGGACGTATGGAGGAGACCTCTCCTTGAGTTATTGATAAGACTTAAATATCAAGATGTATGATATCAAAGTGCGTGTGCGCCTCGCATGGCAACACACTGGAGCTTATTTTTTATATTTTGTAAAAATGTGAGTTTCTCACCGGATCTTCTCAGTTGAGGTCGCGTTCCGATCCGGTAGTAGAATTAAGAAAAAAATATGTAAATGACAATTTGTAAGTGCCCCCGTTGGCCTATACGAAATAAACGAATTGACTTTGACTTATTAAAATTTTATTTAACTATGTCAAAAGTATTAAAACTGCTCTTATAACAACAACTATTAAGACAATTAATTACCTACTCAGTCCTTCATAAGTCAACACAAAGAAAAATATAAGCGAAAATATTTATCCGTTCATAACAACAAAGAATTACGCACCTTGATGGAAGAAAAATGTTATGAGAAAGATTAATTAATCTCATAGACGAGTTATTAGGGCGGGCGGGCGCGCCTACGCGGCCGTTTTATCATAAAAGATATAATCCTGGGCGGTAATCCCTCTCGCCGCTCACAGATAGCGATACCATGGGATATGTACAGACTGGCGGTGATATAAAGATTTTGGAAGAGGCTTTTTGCAGCCAAACAGCGTTAAAAAGCGATCTACTACCGATACGGATGAATGAAGATTTTGTAATCAAAGCTCAGATCTGGGCGATAGCAGACTCTTAGAAGAATGTATATGTTTCATATATTATCGAACTTACGCCATGTGTACCTTAACATACTTTAATATTTAGTCTTAATATTGATTTGTTATATTTACGAGAATACTACACATTGAAATAAAACTGTGAAATTAAAATGTTAGATGTGCCAGTGTGATAGTTAGAACTGGAAGTCTAACACCTCATTCCTCCCGTGACCATGGTTTCTGTAAAGCAGGCGAAACGTCGGGAACGTAAAAACAAAAGCTAACACCAATAAAACAAGCTATCGTAAACAAATTTAAAAGCTATAGCTTCATATTGCGATTTACCGTTACCATTTTGTTTAAAGCATTGATAGCTAAGTTGATTGAACGCTTGCCTCGGTAACCAGGATCGCAGGTTCAAACGCCGGCTCGCACCTCTGGGATTTCCGTATTTCAGGTACGAATATCATTTTCAACCATGATTATCACTTGCTAAGCGGTGTAGGAAAACATAGCGAGGAAACCTGCATGTCTGAGAGAACCCCTCGAAAGACGTGTGAATCCTGCCAAGCCGCACTGGGCCAGCGTGGTGGACTATGGCCTAATCCACCTCGCATTGAGGAGAGGCTTGTGCCCAACAGTGTGACATTAAAAGGGCTGGTATTATTATATTATTTTTTAAACTACCACACTTAAGGCCCATCTAGTGACAGCTATATCTAGGTACACCCCTATCAAACGCTCGTTTTCACAGAGTATAGACTCAAAGTATATCTGGAATGTATGCGAACATCGAGCCGAACGGTTTTCGCAACTCTTTTTCCCTATTTCTGAACGAATAAAAAGACTCAAAGAGAACTTCATGACTTTTGTTATACAATATACGTTTTTACATAGCTTTGAAAGCAAATTCTCAGACCTTTTGTTGGGTGCGACCTTTGTAAGTTCAACGCATCGAACGTTTAATTAATTTGTTTATACTTTTTGGTCACTTTTCGATGGTGACAAATTCAGTAACTTGCATGTACTTATATACTAATAAATTTTAGTTCCTTCAAGTATTCTTCGGTTATACTATATGATTGGCAAGTATATAGGCATTTCTAGGGTACACGAAGGGAATGACCCTCCCCAAACGGAATTGAAGTAAGTATCCAAAGCGGCGCACCCCGGGCAATCGACAACCTGTCGATTAGCTAATCCTTTCACCACGACAGCAGAAATAATGTTGCCGTCGACGCGATAAGAAGATATACTGCTTTACAGCGGAAGATATAAACTACACTCAATGATAATGTTGCAACCAAAAAGTTTCAATGATATTTCGAATAATATTTTACAATTCAACATTTTATCGTCTATTGAATTTAAGGACGTCTCTCGCGAATATAAAAAGCAAACGGTTAATTTGTAACATGATACATATAATATCCACATATTATGGCTATTATCAAGTTACTCTGAACTAAAAAAACTGTGAACCCTGGTTAAATTCTGTTACGAGCTCTCAGGAAAACAATAAATAAAACTAGGAGGTCTCCTGTACAACGTAGCTTACGGATAACCTTGTGAAGTCGGAGGAGTAACCTTGAGGGCCATGTCTCAGACGCAATGCAGATTCCATATACCCAGACTTACTAGGTTTAGCGGTTGACATGTATATGAAAAATATATTTTTGCCAACCACAGACGCAAATGTTTATTATGTCTTGGATTCTAGTTAATTTGGACCTGATATAATTTTTAAAATTTACTATAATACGAATAATATCGAAAGACGAACACACCAACTATACGGTACCATACTAAGCAACACTTGTATTGTGGGCACCGTATAATTGACTGAGTACGAACCCAGTATATAATGCTAATATAGATATTAAACATGAATGTATATACATGATGATGAGATGAATGTATACAAATAATGTATAGATGTAATACGAGTATAAAAATACTAGTTAATATCTAAATATCCTATCCAGCATGATGTTAAAAGATTCTCCCAAATTGGGTCAATCCTTTTTTATTCTTTAACATTTATCAGCAATTTTTCCTTCACTTAACAACCATTACCTTAAAGCCCAACTGCTACCTTTAAATTGAAAATTAAAAAGCAATTTTAGCTGGCACTAAAAACTAGTACAAAGTCGACGAGTCCATTACTTTCATGAGCTTAGACTAGTCCATTACAAAAGAAGTAATCTATGCAAAACACCATCAATTTCTCAGAAACGTTTAAGCCGTTTATCGTGGACCACCTGATGAGATAATTTAGTTTATATCGATCGCAGGCAGGGGATTAGCCAGCGACAAATTGTCCAATCGCTGGACAGGTAATTGATTTCGAGCACCTTATATTAGACGCTAAGCTTTTGTTAAGGCGACATTAAACTTTGGCTTAACATATTCACTTGAAATTAGTAGCTCTTTAGTGTAGAGCTAAGAATATAGAGTCAGCTTTTCGAGTAATTTCGATGTTTTTAACGAGAGATGTTTTTTTTATGTGTATCTTGAAGATATACAACCTCTTTTAAAGATTAGTAATAGTAGTAGCCAGATATTATAATTATGTTTGATCTTTGAAAGGAGAATTATTTGGGTAAAATGACTGATGGGAACAGTCTATAAAGGTGTCGGTAGGTATGTTATTGGCTTCAGTACCTATTTATTTATAACGATTAGATATAACCTATGTATTGGAAGTACCAACGCAATTCATGCATTAGGTAGTCGATATTATCGACTGAAACATTTATAGATTTCGTGACTACGAGATCGATAGAGCTTCGCAAATATACTTTCTTAGTAACTATTAAGTAAACATAAACTAACAAGGCCAATAATCAAAAGGTCGTCACTAATCCTTAACCTTTAAAGCTGCCCAGTTGAAAGGTGACCTCTTTAACATAACCCCCCCCCCACTCCCCCCACCCCCTCGACATTGTCTCCTTTAGAAGTTGACGTCAATCCTAACTTTTTTGGCTTGACATCAACGTCAAACTTGCAAACTTTAAATTCTTACGACATATAAAATTGCAAATATTTCTAAAAGAGGTTACGCAATAGAACTTGTGATGAATTTCACGGTAAATAAAAGCAAAAGATCACAGATTCTGTTTCCGTAGAGACGTTTTAGGAACTAGAAGCTTAAAAATCAGAATCATAAATACAACCATAAATAAATTTGACGACCTGATTAGCGTGGGTAGTGACTCGTCCTTCAGCACTGACGGTCCTGGGTTCAAATCACGGTAGGGACACACACTTTGTGTAATGAGATCAAATGTGTGTACCCGAATCTTGGATGTTTAGTATCTATATTACGTATTATATACTAAGTTCAACCTCAGTCCCTTGTACCGTAACCATACTCGCATAGTATCTATATTACGTATTATATACTAAGTTCAACCTCAGTCCCTTGTACCGTAACCATACTTTAAGCGTTGCGGAGTGTAATTTTTTTTTTTATAATATACCATTATTGATACCAGCAGGTGCTTCACATACAATTAACACTAACAATTACTCGTGTATTTCACAAATGTGCTGGAACCATACCGGCCATACAAGCTCAATCAGGTGTCAGCCTTCGTGGAACCAAACCTAGGAATACATTATTATCATACCACTTCATGTAATGTATTCCGTAGAACTTTGCTAAAAATAATCTCAACAAGTGAATAAATACATCAGTTCTCGCTTCAAATGAATCACTGTTGCTCTCTATGTTCAATAAATAATTGAATTTGTAGACTGGATGTAACGTATTTGTAAGAAGAATTACTAACCAGCTTCTTTGGGAGCTCTGTGATGTAAAAGTATTTTCTTATTTAATAATATTTTCGGAGACTTAGGCTTAGTTAAATATTAAACATTTATAATGATCTCTGTGTCAAGAGTCCCAGGTTCGAAACCGTGGTAGGGACAAACTTTAGGTGATGAGCACGAATCTATGTAAGTAATTTATACTGGATCCGCCCTCAGTCTATTGTACGGATCCATAATACAAGCGTTGCCTAGTGTGAGACCGTATAGTTGGTGTGTTCGTCTGGCGATATTTATTTATGTGTAACTACTTTAATAAGGACTTAAACATTGTAGTATTAACACAGTTCCGGTATCAAAACAAATTATTTACTAAACGGAAGAATACCTATCGAATAAAGTCCCTCGTCCACTCCCATACACCATAAAACACGAAACGTCCCAATAAATCAATATTCAGAAAGCAATAACCCAAATAAAAGCGCACTTAAGGAAATAAGACATAGCATATCTAAAGCCATCAATTTCATGGCTTCATAAAAAAGCAAATTTGTTTTTGGCCGTTGAAAATCCTGAAGGTAACCGGAGACCCTTATAAAACCTGAATAATCTACTCGCAGTGGATCCCGCCAGCGTACTGGACTCGCCTAAGTAAACTCTGGGGATGAAACAATTTGTGCACCCTAATCAAATAAGTGTAAAAGGAAAATTTAAAATTCCCGCCCAGAATTTGCATAATGACCCGCCCTGGAATAACGGCTCAATCTGGAGGCACCGTTATTATTGTACTTGCTTTATGGATGTACTGTCAGTAACATAAGTGATAATTAAATAATTTTAAAACACCCATTTGGTATCAATGAATACCGTTGTAGCGACCCCTTCAACTTTGCGACGTGGATGGCATTGCAAACGACAGTCAGATCAATCATGACGATTCTTCATGCGATCCTGAAACGCGCTATGGGAGTTTTCGGAGCACGTAACATATATACAAGACCGCGATAATAGGCGTCAGAGCATAGAGGCCAACTGGCTGGAAGATGTTCCCTTTTCCGCTAAACCATCAATTAATTGGGTAGCTTGTTTTTAGATAACTTAGTGCCTAGCTAAATTATCAAATGATTTGTCTATGGAGTTAGCAAGAATTTTGTAATTTATTTTGCAAACGGATAATTTATTTTGCAAAATTTCCTGTCCTCAATGCTTTATGAACACGTTAAGCTGCCGGGTCCGACTGTCATTCTAACATATTTCATGTCGTTTTCTTATAATCCATTTATTTCTCCATGCAAAAACCTGTAACAAATTATTCCCTTCTGTCACGCCCCTAAGGGATTGAATTAGAATATATGCCCAAAACCTAACTACGTCTCCTCTTATCATGGCCCCAATAATTTTATAACATTTCCAACAATCCTATCTCTACGTGAGTGTACCACGTGAAATTTTGCGAACTCCACACGTGAATAATAAGTAGCATTCAGTCATATGAGCGGAGACGGGTTATAAACCTGTTAATGCGCCATTACTAGGCGCAAGCGTGTCTGGATGGAATCACTGGGTTTTACTGCGTATTTCATTGTTAGGTTGCTGAAGTTCAACATTTTGGCGAGCACTAGAGACGAAAGGAATTTGTTTTAGTCAGTGTTTTACTTAGTTTGTATGCTACGCTTGTATTATTGGTACCGTACAATGTACTGGTACTGTACAATGTACTAGGGACTATCCCAGTATAATGTTATTAAAATAGTTATAAATGTCCATGACATTGGTACAGTCTTGCTTATAGCACGAAGTTTGTCCCTACGAGGACTTGAAGACGGGACCTTCGGAAAGCAAGGTCACTTCCAACTGCACCAATTGTGTCGTTGTTTTTTACTTTTAATATGAGACCGTGGCCTAGTTAAAACATGACTGATTGGCACATGACTGATGATGATGAGTGACCGATTGATAGAGCTATCGACTCCCTCCTGGCTTTGTAGGGCATGTTAAGCTGGCGATCTAAGTTCTTATTCTAACATCTTTGATAACTGTTACGGTAAGTCAGAAGCCTAAACTTTAGGTTATAGGTTCCTCAAGTTGGGGCTCTGAGGGCATATGGCAATCGTTTCGTATAAATATAGGAAATTTGTCAAATCATATTGGACTGAAAGTCTATCCCAATACAAGTCGACCAAACATTAGTATGATCAGTAGAATAATGACATCAAAGATATCCTAGCAGTTTTGTCCCCGACAGTACCTACTCATACCAGTTACTCTTATCGGCCCAATTTCGTTGCTCAATGAACTCGTGATAATGTTATTTTAAATGTAAATAGCGCTACATATATTTACACTAGATCCACCGACCCATAAAGCATTTTATCCAGCCATGAGTTATTTTCGCTTACGTAACATAAATATTCAATGGGAATCAATCCCGCGGCAACAGACCAGGCAAATGATGAAAATTATAAATCAATTTGAGTATAATACATTGAACCGCAGCGATGCGTACCGGACCGGACAATATGGTACCTTTAGCTGAACAATCACGAGCAAATCATTATTTTATGGAACATTTCAACATTTAACAAAGTGGATGTTATATAAGCAAGTTTTGAAATTCTTTGGGTGTGAGATTTAGTTAGATATTTTCTATCGAGTTTATTTTAATATCTTCAAGCCTGGAGTTATACGGTAAAATTTAAACCCAGACTCGTTTATTGGAATCGTGCATTTTAAGATACATACATCTAATGTAGCAGTTATGACAATGTTTTTTTTTTTTTTTTTATTACATTATAGGCAAGTATTTGATCTCGATCTCACCTGATGGTAAGTGATGATGAGATCTACGATGGAGCATACTTGCCTAGGTAGGAAGGCGGCGGTAGATCGAGACGCTACATTCACTAGGCACATGCAGCGCAGCTGATCTGACCCGCCATCCATGAACTGCAACACCAAACATCATGCCGGAACACGGCTAGGCCGCTTGGCGACATGGCTTTGTTCAGTGGGTGGTGACTAACCACGGCCGAAGCCTACCACCAGTAGAGTTGTCACCTAGTTGGCACCACCCAGGGTCACGTGTAGGGTATCTCGAGGGTATTTAATTCTCCTACGGACGAAGGTGACTCGACCAAAACAATATTAATTGAAGGTGGTAAAACAATATTAATTGTATCTGTGTCTTTGGTTATGTAAAAAATCGCTGGTGCTAGTCTCAGGTCCCCCTGTCATAGTGAAGTGCTTTTTATAAAAAAAAGAAATATATTTTTAAAAATCCTATTACTTATTTAATACCAATTTTATTCAACCAGCAATTAGGGAGACGCAAAGTAGATTCGTGGGGTGGAATTTACAAAATTTACCATCCCACCGAATTTTAACCCGACACTTAAGTAATTCAGAGCAAGAAAGTTTACTAGGTACCTAAGTTCTTCGGACGTAGATTCAGAAACAAAATTACCAAATTAATAGATTTTTCGTTAAGTTTGAATTAGTAAACGGGTACCAACTTTGTGGTAACCATTGCTTTGATCATTAAAAACAATATTCGTTCGAGTATGTTCATATTATTAGAGTATACACATCTTTACTTACTTAATTATTGAACCTCGATTGAGAAACTATGACTCAACACGAAAGTAGAGAAGATAGAGAAGTGCAGAAGAACGAAAATATCATGTGCTCCCTCATTTCAGAATTGTACAGGTACTGTAGTAACTTTGCAATGATAAACACGAAGCTGTTTTAAAAACAAGATAAATTGCGCACAGTTGGACTTCATGCATATTCTAATTTGAATAAAAATGGTAATTTTGTTTAATTTAGATTCACAAAAGTACATTTTCCATTGTATTAAAATCCTAATACCTGCCTAAAGACTCCTTTATTTGGTGGCGTCGTGAATCATGAGATGAGACAACAATGGCGGCTAGATAAAAGATTTTTTAAACTGCATAATAAAACAGGTGAGTTTTAATTATAGCTGTTATAAGAGTTATGAGGTTCTATATCATCTAATATTGTTGCACTCAATGTTACAAGGTAGAAGAGGATTATAAAAAAATACTCAATGCCTTACGGTGAAGGAAACATCGTGAGGAAACCAGCATGTCTGAGAGAACCCCTCGAAAGACGTGTGAAGTCCGCCACCCGCACTGGGTCAGCGTGGTGGGCTATTGCCTTAGCCCCCTCGCATTGACGGGAGGCCCGTGCCCAGGAGTGGGACATTAAAGAGGGCTGGTATTATTATACTCATTGCCTTGACTAATTGACCCAAAATGTAAAAAAGTGGGGTATGGACATAATTATTTACATCGAAATAAAACTTAATTTACAGATTTTATCCCGTTTATTTTATATTTTTACATTCCCGAAGTTTTGGCTGCTTTACAACAACCATGGTCACGGGAGGACTGAGGTGTTTGAGCTACTAGTGTCATAGTAAAATCTGTTAAATAAGTTTTATTTCATTGTGTAGTATTCGCGTAAATATAAGAAATCAATATAATTATTTACTATATTTGTTACTCGTATGCATGTCACCCTTCTTTGTAAAAGGTGAGAGTTACACTACCGTAGTAAGGGACGAGATCTCGAGTTATTACCACTCGCAAAGTTCGCTTCGGTTTATAGTTTAAATAATTTCTTGGACCGCTTTAAGTTAATACACTCGGAGGCATAGACTTACCAAGCTACATAACTTTCGGAGAAATTATTAAAAAACACTTCGTACCGTAAGGTAAGTACCCAAACCCATGTTTCAAAAACAACTTCATAATTCAGTCTGTAGATTTACGTTTTTAAGCGATAACTTACCTGTGAACAAAAAAAAAACAAGATTAATTATAGATTTCATGCCTCCATATATAAATACCTGCCTTCAACTTTTTCTGTATAGGACGTAGCGTGCCAGTAAATACTGAATAATGTAATGATATTCTATTTTTTTGAAAACTAACCCATATCTCATAGCTCAGTTAAAAATAAACGATCCCTAAAGCGATGCTATTGAAATACAACTGCATTCGCAACAGGCAACAGCCATTGCAGAACATTATAATGACAGCAAACTATTAGCGGGTTGTAATATTAACCGTTATGTGCCATTAGCGACAGTTATTTCATCAGTTTAACTAGTTCCTACCGTGATTCTATTTAACTTTACAATTGAGTATTTATTGGCTGAATCAATTTATAAATTTTGTCGATTTTATAAATGAATGGTGCTCGAATGGCTCCAACAAGGTAGGTATTATATTTATAGAAGAAAGCCGGTGGAGTGGCAAACGACTGTTATGTGTGGAAATCTTTGGTAGAGGCCTAATGTGTATCTATGGACGTCTTTCGGCTAGGGGATAAATAATGAAATAGGAGCTACTTAATCTTGATTAGTATAACGTTTAATCTAATGATTTGAATTAAGTCGAAAACAAATGGCTTATAAATAGCTACTAATAACATTATGATATCGCTAGACGAACACACCAACTATACGGTCCCACACTAAGCAACGCTTGTATTATGGGTACCGTGCAATTGACTGGGAGCGAATCCAGTGTATAGATAGTATAATGCACAAAATACAGACAGATACAGTGTTGAACACTAAATCGAAGTTACCCCAAACCGCTCCATACAACGTAAAACAAATGCAATTCACATTCGACGAACAAAATTGGCTTGGTGCGGTCGTTATTATAGGTTTAGCCACAATTACGGTGTAATTGAAAACCGCGAGCCCGTTACCAAGCTAGTGATGTACGCCTATTTTGCATCTCAGTGGAATGGGAGCTGTGACAAAAACTTTTTCGAAGTATTCATTGCAATTGCAGCGTAGAAACACATTAAAATATTTGGTGTAGAATTAGTATTAAAATACTAATTACCTTGAAATTAAAAAAACATCCTTTTTCAATAGAGAGAGACAGAGAGAGATGGCTGCGTGCTACCACCGACTTGGGATTCAGTAGTAAATATCATGCAATCCAAAACCAAGCGTACCATTGCAAGACCTCAAGACACAGTGAGCTCTTTCTGCGTAGATCGGACCGCAAGCAACAACTAAATATTAGGGTAGCTCCGTCAAATTATGACACTAGGACGTCAACCACCCAACAGTCCTCCCGTGACCATGGTTGCTGTAAAGCAGCCTAAACTTCGGGAACGTAAAAACATAAAATAAACGCGATAAAAAAATCCTTAAAATTAGTTTTATTTCAATACCAAATAACTTTTTAAAACCATTACCTATGGATATAATTTACACAATAATGTTTACAGCTTTAAAGTAAAGGATTTGCGTAGATTGCCATCCAGTCTTATTGCTTTGGTATCAGTGTTGAATTTCGAGTGAAGAGTGTGAAAAAACAGCTCCTAGACTGCACGTCATAATAGCGTATATCCACTGATCTAAAAGCGCTCTAGACCAAGTCGAGTTGAGCGAAGAGCTGTATTTAGCGAATGTTCATCGCAGTACTCACTCAGCCGTGTCCAAACGGTGCGATTCATGAGAGCAATACAATCACTTGAATATCAAATTTACGTAGAATTAAAAATATATAAGCAGTAGTAGCCAAGTTGGTGGAACGCTTGCCTTGGTAACGAAGATCGTACTTTCAAACCCCGGCTCGCACCTCTGGGATTTCTGGATTTCATGTGAGAATCTCATTTTTAATCATGATTATCACTTGCTAAACGGTAAACAAAATGTCTGAGAGACCCCTCGAAAGACGTGTGAAGTCCGCCAACCCGCACTGAGCCAGCGCGGCGTACTTTGGCTTATCCCCCCTCGCATTGAAGGGAGGCCCGTGCCCAACAGTGGGACATTAAAAGGGCTGGTATTATAAGTATGATAATATAAATTATTTATAATTTAAAGCCAGCTCACCCAAAATTGTTTTGGTTAGTAGCTACAATTAATACATGTAAAATAAATGTAGCCTATGTATTGAGTTGTGGTAACACAGGATTTTTGTGTAGCTATCAAAAGTTTAATTCTTATGTTACCGACTGTCAATTTAGGGGCTGTGTTTGGAAAAATATATCCATCCCGCCCTCTCTTATACCTCGGACCGCCCGCTGTGATACAAAGGAGACGGATGCAGCCGTTCCCCCACAAACTTTCCCTGGAACAAGCGAAGGGCTTAATTGTTTTCCTGCGCCACGAGACGTTGAGAAAACGAGACTAAAACGCGTTTCAAATGTCGCTGGAGAGAGCTCGTTCCACTTTCGCGAACCTGCTTTGTTTTGAGTACTCTAATTTTTAATTGAACGCGGTATACCGCGTACCCGCCTAGTTTCAAATTGCTTAAAAACTGGCTCCGTTAGAGTTTAATTGTGAAGCTGGATATGAGTGTGGACCGTAAGGATACTATCCCATTCCACTTCCCACTAATATTATAAATGTGAAAGTTTGGATGGATGGATGGATGTTTGTTACTCAATCACGCCAGAATGGCTGAACGGATCTGGATGGAATTTGGCACAGACATAGATTACAGTCTGCACATAGGCTATTTATATGCCGGTAAAATTTTATGGTTCCCGTGGGATAGACATACTTTTTAATCGCGGGTAACACCGTGGGGCGCAGCTAGTTAATTTATGATTTTTATAATTTACGAGTTATATAGGTAAATAAGTGAATTCTATTGCCAACCATCGAACCATATAGAGACGATGAGTGTTACATTGGAGTAGTTTATAAATAATATTCTTTTAAACACTAAAGTCTTAATGTGATGCAATAAGTAGCTTATACAACAATATTCAGAATCATCAATTAGGTATCTAAATAGCATTGTAAAAATCTACGTAGGTATCAAATACTTATATAATATCGTTTCCGACTCTAATCCTCAAAATGTTGGCCCCAATAATTAATTAAAATATCCCAAATATGTTTTCTAATTAAGCGTTATATTGTACCTGTTCTATCAAGGGGCAGCATTAGCAAAAGGGGTTCTTGCTACCGTTCCCGCCCGCCCCGGGGTTGGTTGCCCGATGCCAGTCACTTTCGCCAAACAATTTCAAGAAAGACTGTCTAGCAGAATTTATAGTGATGTCTCCGTTCACGAGTGCTTCTTAGTGGAGTGAGTTTTTTTTGGTATTCATAAACGAAACTACAATGTATGTCAGTCTACTTAGAAATAAAAATATTTTCTTTGGGTATTGCAACTTTTATGAGTATGGAAGAAGTATATCCTGTATAAAAAAAAAACAATGTATTAATAATTATACCGTACGACCACAGAATATTACTTAGATCATCTATCTAGCACAAGCGTAACACCTAGCGTTATTAGGTTTAGTTTATATACTGCAGATACAAGAATAAATAAATATATTGATGTCTTATATTTACGCGAATACTACACATTGAAATAAAACGAATCTTACGGATTTTATGGCATTTATTATACTTTTTACGCTGCCAACGTTTCGGCTGCTTTACAGCAACCATAAATAAATAGTTTAAATAATCATACAATTGAATATTCCCATGTGATTCAGATACATTTCAACAACTCTACGAAATACTTTCCTCCGTAAGGGAGTAAAGCAGAGAGAAATTCAGTTTGTAATAATACATTCTGAGCTCTCATCCCATGACAAAGTTGCTGCCAAAACTTTAATGAAAGATGGATAGAGGACTGACAGTGTTTCATACAAGATTTTTTTTATTTGATTATTATAAAAGTTAATTTTAGAATGTTAACCTAATTTTATTTCACACAAGACGAACTTGATGGTTCTAATTTTGAAATCGTCGAGGATTTTACATCATACTTGTAAGGGAAAGTTGTTACATTATCAAGTGTAAATAATATAAATATCATAAGAAAACTAGATTTTTACATAATTATTATATGCAAGTAGATACTTACCGGTCACACAATTAATAAAACAAAAATCTTAATACAGCTTGAGCAAATAGAAATGTACAAAGAACATGTGGGCTGATATTGAAACAAGTGAGTTAATACACTTTCGAAGTTTAAATAAACTTTCGAGGTGCATTAAAAGAACGAGCATGCATGAGCTGAAGGTTCAAAGACTTTATTGCGAGTCGTCGCGACAGTACCAACACAACGAACTAGAATTACCAACGTGAGCGCACCTTTTTACACAGCTGTCGTGTAATATAAAATTACACATAAACACTTCACTCCTATTTAACTCACCTACTCTTCTTAGCAAAATAAGCGAAACAAGCGCTTTTGACGTAGTAGTGCTTGAGAAGAATGATAAAGATACCATGGAGGTAAGATACCATGAGGACAAACGAATCGATTTTTTTTTATTACATTATAGGGAAGTATTTGATCTCGATCTCACCTCATGGTAAGTGATGATGAGATCTACGATGGAGCATACTTGCCTAGGTAGGAAGGATTTTAAAAGAGCTCAACATCAAAAAACCAATAGTGAGGTATCTATGCCTAGAACGTCAACTAGGTCTCTTTGGACATATAATGCGATCACATTTACATGAGTTGGAGGAATCACATCAATAAGATGTGATAACAACGTTGTACAATATTTTATAAGGATTTTTCAGAAAAAAAATAAGATTTTATCCATTTAATATATTTACGCGAATACTACACATTGAAATAAAACTATTTTTAAGGATTTCATCGCGTTTATTTTTTGTTCTTACGTCATACTATGACACTAGGACGTCAACCACCTCAGTCCTCCCGTGACCATGATTGCTGTAAAGCAGCCGAAACGTCGAGAACGTAAAAACAAAAAATAAACGCCTAAAATTCTTAAAAATTGTTTTATTTTAAGAGTTTATCCGTTATTATGGTCAAATCTAAGAATACTTTTAAGGTAACTTGAACCAGGAAAGGTAATACCAATGTGACAACAAAAGCATAATGTATGACATTACTCATTCCTGAAATTCAAGAAAAATATAAATCGCAATAAATTACATCTATGCGCTAGGCTATCATAAAAAAATAACACCGTATATACATAGCTTTTACTAATTGCATTGCATTTTACATCTCTGTCCACCATCTTAAATGAATGTTAACTTTCAACAAACATATGAGATAAACTTCAGTAAAATGTGAACAGAGCATGAATTTTTAAAATGTTTACGATAAAACCCAGTAATGTGTCTCCTTTAGAAGCCGCCAGCACCCAAGTACCGTATCCGTCAAGTCTATATATCTACCATGCGACTCACAAAGCGTCTACTCCGTGTACCTGCCAACAAATGAAATTTTCGATCGAGACGAATGACTCACACATCCCTCTTTTAAATGCTACGACAACAATACTGTTTCTTAATGTTCCATTCTAGATGTTTAATGGAAATTATTGTTTTACTAATAAGATGTTCTAGTTTGATACGAGACTTAGATTCTTGGAAAAAATAATAATTTACTATTGTTATTTATATCGCTAGGCGAACACAACAACTGTACGTTCCCAAACTAAGCAGCGCTTGTATTATATGTACCGTACTGTTATAGTCTGGGGGCGATCTCGGTATATAATATATAATACTTATATAAATATTGTACATCCATAGGTTCTTGCACACACATTCTTGCTTATCACACAAAGTTTTCCTCGACCAGGATTCAAACCAAGGATCCTCGGTACAGAAAACACGGTCACTAACAACTGAGCTGATCAGGTCATCACATTTATTTTCACTTTATTACTTCTTTTTTGCATGATGCTTTAACATAAAAGAATAACAATTTGCTTGTGTGCATTATATGTTATGTGATTTTAAACAAAGTATCGTCATTATGAACGTGCACGAGATATTTTCTCATCAGATTCCCCGCAACTCAGCATCCAGCGAATGCACTCTTTACTTTATCAACACAGCGTTTTCATTAAAATTTCACACGAGCTACCTACACTTTGCGCTAAGAATGCCAGAGATAAGGATCCTTTAGTTAAAAGTTCTTTTGTCCAGAAATTTTTGGTGTTCACTTACCCACTGTGGATACTTTGTTAGGACAAAGCAGTGTTTTGCCATTATTTTTTGACCCAGATAGAACGATGTCGAATTACAAGAATTATATTATTGCTTTATCAGACTCTCACAAAACAGTTCATAAAATGTTATGAAGATGTAATCATCCGAAATAATGCAGACTCTTGTGAGCCAGCTAAAAGAAAATTAGCTCGCCATTTCTCTCATATAAAAAAAAACTTACGAAACATGCAATTTAAAAATTCTCTCCTGCCAAACGAGATTATCAAAGTAACCGTCTTCTTGAACTTATAACTCGTAAATTGTATGTTAATTCACTCAGTCGAGACGGTAAGATATTCAGTAGGGACAATGTTGTCTGAATATTCCCCGACGGTGGCGACATCTTGGACGTATAACTCGCAAACTTGATTATTAAGGGGAGGGGATTGAAGGGGTAAGGGGATGTCGCTCAAAATGCATTGGCTTTTATTGTTATAAGAGTTTAACTGCTGTATGCGCTTAGAATTATACTATTGTTGCTATTATACGAAAAAAACTGCATTTCGCTTAAACTATTCCATATGCTCATCGTCTTGAAGACAATTTAAATGACTTCCTTAAACCGTAGAGGTACTTTTCAAAACGTTTGGAATTTTGGAACGAATTAAATAATCAATTTTAAGCATCCTTAATAAGAATTGCTAAGATACAATGAATTAGGTTTGTAATATTTTAAAAGGACGAGCCAGTAAGAACACTCCAAATACTTTCACCTTTAATATAAAAGTACTGCAAGCAACAACAAGCAAACAACAACAGACAACAACAACAACAACAAAAACAGACAAGCAATGGTGATCGTGTCATGCATCGCTACAAACGGGTTCATAATAAATGATCTATAATGTTCACGATGTTCACACAAAAACTGGGAGTGGTATTACTCACAGTCGCACACGGGGGATGTTTCCCCAAAAAACCCCACAAGAACAAGACTTAATGTAAAACTTCACAAAGAGGGGGAAAAATACTGCACATTAATATTATGAGAGCTCTTTGGAAAGGATAAAAAAGAGCCCGGTTGACATTTTGTTCACGGTCGACGCCCGGGTACTCAGCTAATGAATGCAAATTTCATCAAGCCATAACACACGCGACTCATAATAAAATGTTTAATTTAAAAATATATACAGCGGCTGAGGAATTGTACGTTATTAAATATACCCCGCTAATTAAATAGAAAGGACTTTTTGTAATTAAATTAGTTTAGAATACTTAATGAATGAGACCTGCAATTTCTTTGGAGTCATAAGTTCATTTACTTGTTTTATGAGTTACATGTTTTCAGTTATATTAAAAACTCAGGGTTTAACACGTAGTATTCTTTGCTTCAAAGGTTACGAATGTATAATTTAATCATGACTTTTATGAAAGTAACTAGCTGTCCCCGGGACTTGATACGTGAGGACTTCAGGAATTTTATTATACCTGTATCTTTTTTTGTGTTCTGGGATATAAAGTATCATGTACATACATTACATTGCATTACATTACATTGCAGTTCATTACATTACATTTCAGTTCATTACATGACATTACATTACATTGCATACATACATTACATATACATTGACCCCGTGTGTAAAGTTACCACCATGTTATATGTATGTAAATTGGATATTGAGAAACACTTATTGGCTGTCCCCTAGGAACCATTAAATTTTCCAGGATGAAAATAATCCACGATTTGTATCCGGTCGTAAACTGTAATGAGGCCAATTGTTAAGCCAAGTTTCTTAAAATCTAGACAGCTTTGGAGACACACCATCTACACGACTATAAAAAATATTGTATGTTTTAATGCAGCCTAGGCTTCAAGGTGGGCTAGGTATAAAGATAAAGATAAAGATGGTTTATTTGTGAACATAGGTAACAGGGTGGTAGGTACATAGAGTTAATGTTCGCTATGATCTGCCAATTATTGGCGTAAAGACCCAAAGTAATTAAGGGGGCATTACATTATACGTATCTCTGGCATATATCAATTATATTATATGTATAGCATAAACACATACCAGTTAACACAGAATTCGTTAGCAGTCTAAAAAGTGCCATGAAGTTGCTAATTATTTTTAAGCTCCTCACGAAACAAAACTTGCATCAAAGTGCGACGCGCCGCTAAAGTGGGATGCCGTTGAACAGGTGCCGCGACGAGCAAGTGTGTTAATTAGAACAAGTTTATCTTCTAACGATGCGAATATAATTATAAATGAATATCGCCAGATGAACACACCAACTATACGGTCCCACACTAAACAGCGCTTGTATTGTGGGTACTTAGTATAAAATACTTATATAGATATTAAACATCCATTGCTCGGGAACAAACATTCGTGGTCATCAAGTTTGGTCATCACACAAAGGATTCGAACCTGGGACCTGTAGCACAGAAAGCAGGGTCACTACCCACCGAGATAATCAGGTCGGCGATTTGGTTGCATGTTGGGTTTTGGAAACTTTCGTGATACCGATTACCGAGGACTTTTGACGATTAGATATTATTGTACATCAAAGATCAAGATTCAGTTCTGTTTCCAATTGTAGCATATCATTTTGTTGATTCATATTTGGTACCGTATTGGTTTACATAAACAAAAAATATTCTGATATAGTAAGTATTCAGTACATGTAGTATTGCTGTCTTCGTATTCTTTTAACTCAGTCCAACCTATCAAATTTAATTGAAACCCATCTAGCCATTTTTGGTTGACCCTCAGTCGCATACAAGTCAGTCACATTTTCTATTGTAATAAAAACATTTTCCAGTTAATTGATCGTTTCTGAAGCTACAGTGATAATGGAAACAATTATTGTGTTATGAGACTGATCAATAAGACTATACTAATTTAATCAAGCTTACTCGCTAAGTCAACAGCTCATCACACCACCAAACAGTATGTCACACGACTTAGCGCGACTACACGAGGCAGCTAAAGCCGCCCTCGCAAGAAGAGGAAAGCTGATTCGGATTAAACTTTGAATATGTAAGGCCGACTTTACCCGACGACATTGTCGTGTGTCGCACTCAAACTGTTAACTCAGCAATCGACTGCGTCGAGTCATTGCAATTGTTTGAATGCTCAAGTTCTTAGGCCGAATTGTAAGTTGTATTCAGTTTAGCACGGCTTACGCTTAGCACACAAATGGGTGAGTATTTCTTGAAATTAAATACTTTAGTAGTGATTATGTTGCGAAGGCTCAGTTGTATGATCAACCCAGAAATAGATAAAAAAAACTCTGTTCTTCGGAAGATCAAAGATGACCCCTTCGTATGTCAGGGTCCAGTTGTAATTTTTACATTTATGGCAGTAATTATAAACAGTCAGATGTCTAGCTAAAATGTTTCATTAGCTGCGTACTGATCAAGCGCGCAGCCTTGCAGTGATCATCCGTTTAGCTTAAAGTGTAGCATGTACTATGTGCACCTCGCATGGCAATACACTGGAGCTTACTTTTTTATTTTTTTTGTAAAAATAATGGTTTAAAAAAAAATACAAACCCGCTGATTTTCTCAGTTGAGATTGCGTTCCGATCCGGTTGTAGAGTTAAGAAAAAAAAATGTAATGACAATTTGTAAGTGCCCCCGTAGGCCTATACGAAATTGACGATTTGACTTTGACCCCCAAATAAGTTTTACAATGATCATTTTTTATGAATGTTGTGTCTGCAACGCATTTCTCGTGAACATTCTAATACTGCTAATATCCTAACGCAGTGTCATTTGTTCTTGTCAGCTGGGAAACGAGTGTTACCCCGCGGCTAGTGACATCTGCCGTCAAGCCGAGTAATGCCTTTTGTAGAACTTCCAAGTTGTGTAATACTCTCGGGGATATTGAAGTCTTGTACATCGTATGTTGTCGGTGTGGACGTGAAACCATTTTAAGTCGTATTATGTAGAACTTGCCGTGTTCGTACAACATAATAGTTGAAGATTAAGATATAATGTTGATATGTAAAAGTTGGTCTCAACACGCTAATGTCATTGTAATTTATTCAACTTTGTTACGTTTCGTATGAGAGAGGTGTGTTAGCAATAGATTCATATTTTTTATTCTCTTATTTTACTAGATCTAACGGCCCACTGTTGAAATAAATACTAGTTAATAATTAATTTCTCCATTTTTTTTATTCTAAAACCCCAGCTACACACAACACAACACACAATTTCCAATCTGTTTAAGTTTGAGACGACTACTCCTACCGTTCATCAGTTGCTAATAATCCAAAACCACTTTACAATCGTTTTCATAATAAATAAACGATTTAATTCACAATTTGAATTACAGCCATGATTTATCCATCTATGTATTTATTATACATAGCCTTCCAAATAAATAATGTATTGCATTTTAAGCGTACAACGCCCGAGCCATTGGCAATTCGTTGTGTATCCTAGAATAGATTTTATTTTTCATTCTACGTATCGTTTGTATGTTTTTAGACGGTTATATGATGAATCGACGTTCGTGGTTGGTGCTGAGAGTTTTACTGAAGTATTTATGCGACCAAAAACAATTGTTGTAAAACAAAGACATGTCTGAGAACCGGCGTGGCACTAAAAAGTTGTGAGATCTGTTGGAACCAACAAGTCAAAGTCAACAAGTCAAGTTTTAAAACGGTGTCTGGGAAAGCTTACTTTTACCAGTATAATGAGAAAGAAATGTCAATCATACGATATATTTATACTGATGTATTTGGCTTCCGAAATATAATCCAGACCGAAGTTATAAAGGTACAAAAACCACCGCATCGCTTCGAGAAAAGCGTACACTAGCGCCTCCTTTTTTTAAGACTTGGCGGCGTCGCTACCGTGATGCCAAATTAATCAGAGTTCAGGTAGACACTTGTAATTTCTTTAGCCATTTTAATTTCCCATGTCGTAATATAATTAAATGTTAACAAACTAGGATTGAAAAATAGCATCAAGTGCATCAACTATTAACGAACATCTATAATTATTTTGTAACTACAACCTACACACTACATAGCTGTCCAATAAATTATTTTTCATTGAGTATTTTCACGTTGAGATAAGTACAGTATTTTAAGGCATATTGATTGTACAGTTTTCCAAGCTTCATACTCTGATAGTAAATAAACCAACACAAATAGATCAACACGTTGCTCCCATAATTCTAAAGCATTTTGTACCCCTCATAATGACTGGCAACTTGGCAAATTTCCTGTGGGGACTATCAGCCATCTTTAAAATTAATTGAAACATTGTGGATGTAATCTGCTGTAATAATTCCACCGTAAAGGGGCCTGCCTTGAAGATTAACTCATATAAATAAATAATAACTTCTTAATAGCTTTGCGAGACTTGAAGCTTGATTCAGGTGTCTAAGGGATAGCCAACATTCTGTGAAAATTGTATTTGAATGTTTGCTTGCAATTTTTGGTTAAATGCTTTCAATAAACAAACAACACGCGTCGTAACGATAAGGATTTATAAACATACCTCAATTAGTTCAGAGGAAAAGTATCTCATTGTGTACCTACTTTAAAAACGATTATTCAATAACACCCCCTATTAGGCTCCAATCTAAAACCAATACCTCTTCAACATAATCTATCATATTTCAAGCGAAGAATAGCGAAGCGAAGAATATCACACGATTGCCGTCGTTTTAACGGCCTCTGATTTGCCGAATACATCGTTATTTATTATTACATATTCACGTAGTCACGATGCTTCGGCGTGTAGGGGTGGTGTATCAAAGGGAATATGCCTTAAATGTGCCTCGTTTTTTATGGTTCATTTGCTACGAGGCACACGCTTGATTCAGCTTGTGCTGTTGTGGTTTAAATATATTGTAATCGCGATTGTTAGTAAGAAATGTTAACTAGGTTAAAGCTCCTTCAAATATGCTTTGAGACTAGCGAAATTTTCCAGTCCTCCCGTGACTATTGTTGCTGTAAAGCAGCCGAAACGTCGGGAACCTATAAATCATAATATAAATACGATACATTCCGTAAAATTCGTTTTATTTCAAAGTGTAGTATTCGCGTAAATATAAGAAATCAATATCAATTTTTATATCTTTATTTCATAGATTCATCATCAAATTGAATCGTGAAATCACAATTAGCTCCTTACACAACCCATTTTTTTACCATAGAAATGAATGTTGAAACTTGAAACCCTTATAATTCCTTCACCATCTTCAACAAAAGCCCATAATATATATTTTACTCCCATACATCAAAACTGTTCGGAAATACCGATTGAGATCAATCAGCCGCTCGCTCATAGCTTAAACCACCCTGTTAATGTTCCGTTTATGTAAATATCATGAGAGTTTAACTATTCACTTATTCACTTAGCGTCGGTACTCTTGGCTCGTCTTTTTGTATCGAAGCGCCTCCCCCTCTACCCCCTTTTGTCAGTCTTAATATTGTTTTTTTGTCGAGTCGTCCAAGTTTTCTAAGTCGATTTAAAATGTACTTAAAACGATTAATTTGAATGGAGTTAGGAGTTTTCGTGTGACAGTGACAGTTAAATTTATTCCGCCGTTGGTTATTTTGTTTCTTAATTTCGTTTGGGAAGTTTGTTTGGCCGCCATTATTATGTTTTTGTTTGCGATGGGATGGAGGTATGAAGCAAGAATAAAAGAGTAATATTAACTCAGTATTATGAAAGAATATTTACATAGCTTTATGCCGATTGCTCAATTTGTTTTAATAATGGTTTGATTTTTATTTGATCAAATACAGTATATTTTATGGACTTTTGAAGGAGCCTAGTAGATGTCTCAAATGAAAACATATTAAGGTAGAGATAGAGTCTGGTGAAATACTTAGCTTATCTTTAGATGAATAAGTTAATGAAAATATAATCCCCAAAACATTATTTACAACTATAATATTGCAACGATTTCCAACAACATTAATAAACGAAGCTACATCAGGGTAGTACTCTACAATCCAGTTACCAAACATAGCGTTAAAGGTGAAGCAAACCAGAATACCTAAAATTAAGTTAGACTAAGCTTGTGGCCCTTGAGATGGCGATCCTTGCATCTATTCAATACCACAATGTTCTACTGTCGTAAGTCTTAAAACGACCGAGTTATTTGAATGAATTTCATTCTTCTATTGGGTAGACCATTCGAATTTATAGTACTTTATTTGTAAACTGATCTACCTTCACGCAATTTAACACCGGTAACAGAGACTTTCTTTTGGCTTTCTTCATATCGTCTTCAACGGTAATCTGAAACCCGCCCACTAGCTAGCCCTATCTTCTCAAGATTCTTGCCACGTCCATTCTCCACACAGCCTGTCCACCATGCGAGCTGGGCCCGCTTTCTTACCCGGATTAACTCGAATTAAGATCTCCAACGTATCTTTGTGTTTGCCAGACGTTGCTTTGCAACTGATCTTGTAAATGTACGCTCAAGGAATTTCAATTCGTGTAAAATCTTTGAGCTGAATGTGAAAGGTTTAATTATAGGGTTTTGAGTAATGGAGACTTTGCTAAATAATGAGGACCTGCATTAAAACTAGCAATGTCGTTATTTAATTATTGGAATCTTGAAATTATTATGTTTATTTGTGTTTACTTGGAATATTATTGTACAATTCACTTAGATTTTAATTTTACATCAAACAGGTAATTCCTGCCGTAAAAGAAACGGTAACATTAGGGCAAAGAAAAGTACATGGTAAAGAATCTATTTCATAGTCATTTACATTTAAATTTAGAAATATTATTCCTGTTATAGGGCTGGAGTGATTTTCACTCTATTCAATGACACACAAAACAATGTGGTGGCATCACTCAGTAGCTGGTGATGAACACACACTGTATAATTCAGTGGCCTGTCCTGTCAGACACAGGACAGGAATTTAATATGTATGAGTGTTGCCAGTAATGCCAGTAATGGCAGATTCGGAGAATTTGGATGAAGTTTTATAGGTGCATACAAATTCTCCAAATCTACATATACAAATTAAATACCTGTCCTGTGTCGATTGTAAATTTGATTTGTGCACTATGCGTTGGCAAAGCTTTGGTGAAATTTAAAGTTCCTAATTTACGAAATCTTTAAATGAATAAGAACCTTCAATAGTAAATGTACACAAGCAGTACCCGCCACATTTTACGTGCAAGCTAATAAAAATATCTATATAAATAAATATCTAAATATACCTATAAATATAATAATTCCAGCCCTTTTTTATGTCCCACTGCTGGGCACGGGCCTCCCCTCAATGCGAGGGGGGATTTAGGCCATAGTCCACCACGCTGGCCCAGTGCGGATTGGCAGACTTCACACATCTTTCGAGGGGTTCTCTCAGACATGCAGGTTTCCACACGATGTTTTCCTTCACCGTTTAGCAAGTGATAATCTTGGTTGAAAATGAGATTCGCACATGAAAAATCCCAGAGGTGCGAGCCGGGGTTTGAACCTGCAATCCTCGTTACCGAGGCAAGCGTTCTACCAACTTGGCTATCACTGCTTATACCTATAAATATGTGCTTGAATTGTAGTTGTGCTAGTGTTTTACTCACCAACCACTTTCACCCCTGGGACACTTATACGCCAAATCATAATATGAGCAAGTGTTACAGCCTTTAAGGTACTTTATCACATAACAGATTAAGGATTTTTTTTAGGTATCACACAGGCAACCCCCAGTCGGACCGGTTCAATAATTCCATATCCAAACATTTTGCGACGGCTAGCGCTGTTTATACGCTGATAATGTATTCCGCCAGTATCTCGTCTCATTACCATGATTATTTGGTACAGTTTTATGGAATTTGGCCGATTATTGCGTTGGGTGGCGTAGACTAATTGATTCTGACCTAAATAGAGTTGCATATACCCTTTTAGTGGAGCTTCCACCAAAATTCCAATTTAGTTATTTTTAGCGACGATTAGCGTTGGTACTTCGTTGACATTTGCTGGTTTTTTTACATGTAGGTTTTACAATGTGCTGATAAACCCTATCCGCAACTTATTTCTTAGTATTTGTATTGGAGTCCGTCCAATAAGTTGTAGTTAAAGTTTATCAACACATTATAAAACAGGAAATTAACTTTTTATGAGAGGTACTCATTAAGATCAGAGCTCGCTTTAACAATCCGTTATTAATCTCTTGAGATAAATTCCAATCTCACAAACTCGATACATTGTGCCAAAATATGAGCTGATAACGAGATCATTACATGGCCCAGAAATTCAGAAAAAAACTAGAAAATTCGACTAAAACAGCGATGGTTGGAAAGGTGCGGTTGCACGGCGCGGTTTTAAAAAACGAACGGTGCATACACCTGCAGGGACGGAGTGCGGTTCCCACGATATTTTCTAGCGGATTCAGACGGGTTTATCCGGAACCCCTTGTGGCCTGTATTTGTGAATGATTATGGTCATTCGTATTTTAAAATTTTGTTCGCGGTTAGGTAGCTACTTATAATCAATTTCCTTGCAATTTATTTTGACCTACCAAATTATGATTTTCGCAGCTGCTTGTAAATATAGCGCAATAATTATAAACTATTAGCCTTGTAATGTTATACACATTCTGTTACTTCATGCATAATTTGAGTATGCATAACCTAAAAAAAAAACAATATTTATATTTATCATGACAGACTAAAAGAAACATCTAATCATACTTACATAGTGATTCTAAATACAAATGACTAAATATATATATTTTTTTTTTTAATTACAATATAGGCAAGTATTTGATCTCGATCTCACCTGATGGTAAGTGACGATGAGATACTACGCAGCTACGACGTAGCATACTTGCCTAGAAGGTACCTGTTCACTCTCGACTTGAAATGAATGAAAATATTGACCATGACTTATAATAGTGATTTAATGTGTCCAACATTTAGTAAGCTAGTAAATTTAATTCACTTCAATTGAAATAGTGGATACTTTAGAAGTGAAATAGAGAACACCTTTTGAGACTTGGTGGAGTTCCCACGATATTTTCTTCCACGAATGCAGGCAGATAATGGTTCACCCGAAACATTCAAATATGGATAGACCAGTCTGTATTTACATAGATCCCTTTATATTTATAGACGTGTGTGTCTCTGCAAATGAAATAATTACTTATCTTGATTTTAATTAAATTATTTCTGTAATCTCAACTCAAAACAAACCGCCTAAGTAAAACTAACATGAATTGAAACCAGACAATGTAAGTGGTAAAAACTACACACAAATTTGGACTAAAGTAGAGTTGTGTAAATCCTGAGTGATTTGAAAAAAAAGATTTACTTTTTTCAATAATCATCATGCATCACTAAATCAGAAGGTTTTGGAATACATCTTTAAATCACTTTAGATAAGATTCAAATTGATTCAATTGAGAACATTACGATGTGGAGTGAGAAGACTATAGGCTGGTATTATGATTCAGAAGGAGATAGAGAAGGATGTGTAAGTTCGCGCGTGCATACTGCATACGACGCGTCACCGGATAATGTAGAATGCAGAGAAAACTATTCTTTCTGCGCCATATAATTAAGTGCAATGTATTTTTTTTAAATAGGAAATCGAGTGACGGTTTGTTATGTTTTAGTTTTGATTGAATGTTTCGAATGTTTCGATGCTTTTAATTGCGTATGCGAAATTATTTTGAGAGTGTAAATAGTGAATTGAACCAAAAACTATAAATAATAACTCTTTATATTTATCGTTATCAATGATATTTTGACTTTTGTAAATAATTAAAAACTTTAATAAATGTAAATAATTAGGTAGTGATCAAGTGTGTTGGTACAAAAATAAGAACGTTCTTATACCTCATTAGTACTAAGTAGGTATTTAATAACGCCAACCTAGTCCTTTGTATGTGGTTTAGTTAATTATGAAAGCTAGGTTGACAGTCCTAAGCCTGATAAGAATGAAGGGAAATCAGTAGTATATGTATCTTTTTCTCCTTCCGAATCTCTTCGAATCATTTACGATGTGTCGTATGAATGACTCTTTAAATCTTTTAATTCCGACACACACGGAATTAAAAGATTTAAAGATTTAAGAGGGTGATTTAAATCTTTTGAGTGAAAAGATTTATAAATCTGTAATCAGACAAAAGATGTAGTTTGCGCATCTCTAGACTAAAGTCCGAAAGCAGAGAAAATTAAACCACACAAGAAAGCCATAGACAAAACAAAGCGACTTCCTTCACCGATTGACAAGCACAACGATATTAATTCGTTAGATAAATGTCTTCATAAATCCACGCTCTTGCTCGCACGAGACTGAGGCGTGTCTGGCCACAGAGTAGACTGCTATAAATCTCAGAGAGCAACATACTGCCCGTATAGTGTCGTGGAGTGAAGGCTGTGTGGTATAACGGTCACGTCGAGATGCAATATTGCATAAATATTGAATATGAATTCCGTTCCAGTTGCTGGAGATAATCCTTGTGAAATTCTTAACATAAAAATTGAATCTCCTATTTCCAATATGGGGAAAAATTTTGATGGTCTAAAAATAAGCAATGGTTGTTGTATACATAACTTCGATAGACGGGACGTAATGCCATTAGCCCTGTTTATACAAGCCCGCTGAGTTTCTTGCTGGATCTTCTCAGTTGAGGTCGCGTTCCCATCCGGATGTAGATTTAAGAAAAAAAAATGTAATGACAATTTGTAAGTGCCCCCGTAGGCCTATACGAAATAAATGATTTGACTTTGACTATGAAAAGACAATTTCTTTAATATGACTAACGGAAAGTGAACCTTCAACTCCATGCAGGCACCCGAGTCAGCTACGCTCAAACCTCTAAGTCATGCTGTCACTAAATGATACCGTGTATCATAAAAACTTTAAAGTACATAACCAAAAACAAAATTGTGGTTACACATCTGTGTGACGTCACGCGACACCCGCCTGTAACTTCAGCAGCTGGTGCCCCGTCTCACACACGGCGCATGCATGGATGCGTTTGAAGGAGATGCACTTGCGCATAAAATATCGTGTGCCGGTCGCATGTCGTATGGTTAAGCATATTTGTAACCAAACTTGGTGTGACGAATGTTGATTTTGTTTTTTTATACACCGCTCATTTAAATTAAGAATGTCCCTTAACAGTACAACAACCTATATAGGCTAGTTGGATTTAGATCAACTTCCCATTAAAAGGGTTTTTTTTTTGTCATTGATTGAACTTCTTGGTGGTTTGGAAAAGAAAGAGAATTAGAACAAGAGAGAGTGAAAGAGATGTTTATTGGTTACAAATAAGAGTCATCATTAATATGTATTAGGCTATAAATAGTTATCTTATTAGGCTACCCAGTTTACAAATGCATAGTGCTCGTAATTTATTGAAAATATCGTGCATTTTCTGTTTAAGATTGCACTAATTAGCCGACTTGAAATATATTGAATTCTTATATTTACGCAAATACAGACACATTCAAATAAAACTATTTTTTGAGGATTTTATCGCGTTTAACGAAATGTCTGAAAAACATAAAATAATCGTGATAGAATCCTTAAAATTAGTTTTATTTCGAGATCATTTTAGGTAGGTATTCCAAACACCAAAGAAGAGATAGACAATATAGCTGATAAAGTGGAATGATAGCAGATGGACCAGAGAGGTAAGACAGTGATTACCATAAAGAAGAACTTGGGAGACAGAACACCAATCAGATGGGCTGATGGCATCAGGATAGTGACAGGTATACTTTATACGAGACTAGCACAGGCGATGATGATGACGATGACGACTCCTGAGGAGGACGGCGGCGGGCGTGGCTCCCCGCTGCCGTGCACAGCGAGGGCGCAGGGGGAGCGAACATCTGCTCCCCCGAAGCGGGCCCCCTTAAGGGGACGAGGCACAAGAGGGGCACCGGTGCGTTTCTCTTGCAGATCCCGGAGCCCCTCCAACATGTGTCGAAGTCGGCCACCGGGGGGTTTTAGTTGGTAAGAATCCAACATAAGACGGCCCTCTCCCACACAGAGGTCGGGTATCTTTCGAATATTTCCCGCTCGTCTCCAAAAAAAGGACTAGAACAAATAACGTGAAAGAAAAGAGGCCTGAACACAGACTGAAAGAAAAATAAAATATTATTCAAGATCTTTTAAGAGATCTCAAACTTTCTTCAATATGGCCATGTCTAAGTAATGTATGTACGCGACTAGATGTGGCCAAATTACCTCTTCAGTCATGTGTTTGATTGAAATTATGTACTGCATGATTGATAATCTGATGAGGTATCAATTGACTGGATCTGTGTATAGATCAGTTTAACTAGCCACTAACTATCGTAATGATATTGATAGCTTATGGCTAAGTGGATAGTTTATCAAATTGATCCTACAATATATATTGTATTTATCGTATTGTATTATCAACAATTAATCAATCAATGGGTAACTGAATCTGAATCTAAACTGAATTACCGAAAAATCTGAAATATGTTCCATCTAAATTTTACAAAGGGGCTGCTTTATTAATTTGTTATTTATTTACAAAAACAAATTACTTAAGGCCTATCCGCTTGCTATAGTGATTATTTCCATCAATTACATAGGTACAATACTTTTAGTGTTTGTTTACGTACTACTCGTCTTATAGAAAATACAAAGTCAAAGTCAAATAATTGATTTCGTATAGGTCTAAGGGAGCGGTTACAAATTGTCATTTAAATTTTATTTCTTAACTTTATGGATTGGAACGGAACCTCAACTGAGATATAGATGTACTTAAAGCTATTTAAAGCTGTGTGCATGTGTGCATTATTGTTATAGGATACTACAAATAAAAAGTTTGAAAGGTCAAGTGGGAATAATAAATTATTTGCGGAGTAAGTTGGTACCGTTATTTTATGCCCGAGTCTTTCTTTAATCTTTATAATATAATCTGGTATTAGTACCAATGCAGTATGTATTTCCTGAGCAAATACCTAACATAACAAGAGTAAATACCTCGCACGCACCACGCTTGCACATACTAATAGGATGCTGCATAGCTTTGAATGTAGATCGCATGCATCAAGACGGGCTGTTAATACCACGTTTAATAGGATTTTCTTAATGTATGAAATTTGTTTTCCCTGTCACGCTGAGTGCAAATGGGTATAGGATGAGAATTATACTTATATAAAAAACTACATCTTTACTAATATTATAAATGTGAAAGTTTGGATGGATGGATAGATGGATGGATGGATAGATGTTTGTTACTCTTTCACGCCCGAACGGCTGAACGGATCTGGATGAAATTTGGCACAGAGATTGATTATAGTCTGGAATAGCACATAGGCTACTTTTTATCCCGGTAAAATGTATGATTCCCGTGGGATAGATGTTTTAATTTTTCATACTTTTTATCGCGGGTAACACCGCCGGGCGCAGCTAGTTAGTTTATAGTTCTTATGTAACGGGTGGTAAGTAAGCCCATTGCTGCAATCTCGCTGTTTCTATTAGATGGTCGTGTTTTGCAACAACCATGAACAATCTGGGATATAGGCATATTCTAACACGAGTAATGGACAACGTTCATACATGGTACTAATTTGTATCTTACTTAAATATAAAAAAGACATATTTTTATTATTTTCTTATTTCTTTAAAATCATTTTGCTAAAGGATATAGGTTGTAATTGACTTATTAACCTTGCTGGTTTGTGAATATTCTGTTCGTATTCGTAGTCTTAAAGTTGATTTGAATATGCTTCTATGTCAATAACTGTCCATCCTGGCAAATTAGTGACTCGCAGCTCGGACATTTTGATGAAGATAAAATAGACTTTTTAATATAGCTTCGTGACCAGAATTATGCTTAATTGGTTTGGTGTGTTCTACCAAAACTAAGATTTATTTTGGTACGGGGTTTATAGTTCGATGGACATTGTTGTTTGCTATATTTCAAGTGTTTTTTTTAAATCAAATACTAAACTTTAGTGCTTAACTAGATAAATAAAACTGTAAATACGTCACGAAAGGTGAAAAGTATCCAATCGTCGTAGGAAAGGTAGAAAATAATCAGCTGTCACTTTAAAAGCTGGTGGATTCAACGACTGGAAAACAAAAACTCGTCCCGGGTCGCGGCGGTAAAGCAAAACGTGGCTAATGCGAAATCGATGAGAATAATACCGAACTGTCGTTCATAGCTTATGAATCCGTTGTCGATGTCAGTAGAACAAGGCATATTTGGAGCAAGAATTTGAAATTAAATCGCGGGAGAATATTCCTATTAATATCGAGAATTCTGAAATCATAAGACCAGTAGGTTAAGCGGGGACTGTAATCGTAACGTCATATACACATGCTGTCACTATCAAACATATTCATGAAATCAGTAGTGGAAGAGAGATAGAAGACGCTTACATTACCGAACGATACGTTAAAAGGATTGTGCTTGAAGTACTGCAGTACTATAAAGATTTACTGAATTAGAAAAAAAAATGTTTTCTCATTTTTGATAAAAAGGAGTTATTATTAAAAACAAAACATGACTTCATGACTTACTAAGTGGAAATATGCCTTTATATACGTATTTTGCCATACAAGGAAAGTTTATCTGTCGACATTTCAGGCCTACATACTGTATCAAGAGTATATCCAAAGTAATAATAATACAGCCGTTATAATGTCCCACTAGTGGGTACGGGCGTCCCATCAGTGCGAGGATAGATACCCATATAAGAAGTACATCAAATATCAGATTTAAAAACTACAGACTAATAAAACCTCCAGTTGCCACTTCAAGACGTCATTCAAAACAAACCGCCGCCACCGCGACACGCTGATAAAGCTAAAGGTGGTTAATGCGAAATCGATGGCACCCGAATGCGGAGCGGACGTGACGGCCGCCGGCCACGTGACTGATGTCCCGCTCGCACAAGCGGCGACTATACCCGTCAATATGGTTATCAATTACACGTTGCATTGCGTAAATTATTGGCTTAGATTTATTGGCTACTAGCTATGTACCCGTTCGCAAAATTAAAAAAAAATACAACCCAATTTAGAAGCTCCTCCTTTTTGAAGTCGGTTCAAAAGAGGATGAATATCCAAAAATCCATATTCAGTGCTCATCTTTTTTTTTTATTATTGCAGTATAGGCAAGTATTTGATCTCGATCTCACCTGATGGTAAGTGACGATGAGATCTACGATGTAGCATACTTGCCTAGAAGGTACCTGTTCACTCTCGACTTGAAAACACCCAGATTGAAGTCAACGGGGAACAAAGATGCCGGTAGCGTGTTCCATTCCTTGGCTGTTCGCACGATGAAAGTAGAAGCTTAGATTTATAGCTATATACCCGATTGTAAATTTAAAAAGACGTCGTAGAGGTTGAATTTCCGAAAGTCCTTCCCAGTGTTCATCTACGCTATATAAGAAACTCCTGAGCAAAATTTCCTGCTTCTAGGTCCGCCGGTTTGAGCTGGGCGTAGTCTGTCAGCCAGTGTTAAGAGTTTTATTAAGTACATGTTATGATTGGTGGACGGATGAGATGGAATATAAACAGAGACATATTTAGTGGAATATAAAAAAAGTGTATATATTTTTTGGATTAACTGTAAATAATGTACAATAGGTATTACTACAATAGGCCTTCACATCGTCGTCGATACCAAAAGTGCTCAGGAGGCTGGCCGCATTTAAATATTCTACAAATAAAAAAATAAATTTGAAAAATAATATCAAATAATAATTCATGAGATAGAGAAGTTAAAGGTTTAATATAAAACTAAACTTAAACACAATTAATTTGAGACGGAGTAAGTGCTCGTATCGAAAAAAAATGCAACAAATTGACAAAACATAGAGCTGCGGAAAGCATAGAGCTGCTGTGAAAGTGACTGATTGAAATTAAGCGTGATACGTCTAGACAGAACTGTTGCAAAAAGATACAACTAAAAGCATTCTCACTTAAAATGCTATCAGCAACTTATTCTTTATAAATAAGGGTGAATTTTACGTACTTACACAAGTAACTACCTCTACTGTAGTTTCCAAAATTAAAATAATGCACTCATTAAATCTGCTGAAAAAAATATACAGAATGATTCAGCAAGCGTATACTCACCCTTAAACCTACGCTTATTTTGATCATTTGTTATAACTATATGGAATCAAAATCACGATATGGATTTAAAAAAAAACAAGTTTGTCTCAAAGAAATTTCAATTATTGTGATATTGTGCAAACATTTTTTTTATTGACATATCAAAGATCAGAGTTCGAGTAATTATTTCAAATGCGCTCAAGAAACATATGTTCAAAGGTTACTTTACCCAATCCCATTTTGATCACCTGTAGAAGAACATTAAGACCAATGGAATGAATCAATTTATTTGTTCAATTTCTACACGCATCCTTTGTAGCTATAAAATATCACCCATAACTTATCAAAGGATATGGAGGTATATCTCGCGGACCCTTCCATTGTGCCCATATAACCAGCCCGTGGCTGGTTGTAACTGGAAATCAATAGCAGCGTGACAAATGACGCGGCCGCCATTTGTGACGTGACGGTCACGGGACGCGGCGGGGATGGGAGCGTGACGGACACGACACGATCTGTGGAGATTACGCTGTACACAGTCAACGGAGTTTCAGTAGTCTGTGCATCTGTCAATTTGGTGGAAGGTGGTATGAAGCAAGATTAATGTATGCCTAGCGGTGTTGGCTTGTTTTGGTTTTGTAAATAGAATTAGGTTTTTTAATCATCTATATTTTTGATAGATTTTTTTTATTTATTGGCAAATGTACATATAACATAATAAAATAATTATTAGAGTATTTTTTTGTTATTTTGTTTATGTTCTATATTCAATTTAAATCTATACTATTGTGTGGATGTAAAAATGTCTTCTAATATTTGTATGCAAAATAATATAAAAAAAATCCTTTAAAATGGAAAACAAAAAAAATATATAACATCAAGGCATTCTGCACGCACATTAATAAGTCTCGATTCTCGGAATCAAACGTCTCTACATTCACGGCCATGTTATTTTTTTGCTATTCACCGCCATAGTACTTTTAAAACATCATAAACTGCGCGGCACACAAAACAAAACGTGGTGTTACAATAAAGTTGGAGCTCCCGCAACAACAATTCGCGGCGGGTTCCTGGGCGCGCGGCCCGGGTTCCTCTCGCGTGAAATAGTAACAAACACTTCCTGTTAGGCTGGCCGGGTTCTGCCTGCTTTATTGTCTTGTTAGTAAACTTTGTGGCGGGTGAAGTCATTTCAGGTACTGGTCGGGCTTGGAAGGGATGCGATTACTAGTTATTTTAGTATAATAATAATTTTAGCCCTTTTTTTTTAATGTCTCACTGCTGGGCACGGGCCACCCCTCAATGCGATTAGGCCATAGTCCACGCTGGCCCAGTGCGGGTTGGGGGAATTCACACATCTTTCGAGGGATTCTTTCAGACATGCAGGGTTCCTCACGATGTTTTCCTTCACCGTTTAGCAAGTGATAATCATGGTTGAAAATGAGATTCGCACATGAAAAATCCCAGAGGTGCGAGGCGGGGTTTGAACCTGCAATCCTCGTTACCGAGGCAAGCGTTCTACCAACTTGGCTATCACTGCTACTATCGTATATGCTATTTTCGTATAACAATATTATTTTTCTTCTTTCTAACATACCCCCAATTTGCTTTGAACATCTTTAATTATAATATGAATTCGGCATGCGTACCAGCTTTGCTCATTTTCTATACACGACACTGCTATAGTCTGCCCTCTGAGACGTTACTAGTGGAGTAGCACTACTTGCGGTTAATCTTAAAATAATCAAGAAAAAATTATAAATAAATTAAATGACTATTCCTATTTTTTTATTTTATGTTTTTCAAATGTTTGCTTCAGTTATTTCATAACTGCCTACAGATTAACAAAGCCATACAATTTTTAACGTGGTATTAAACTTTAGATAGCTCTAAATCCCTTTGACCAGCACACTAAAAAAACTGACATGATAGAGGAGTCGCAAAATAAAATCGCTCGTTTCCTGGGCCCACTCGTATGGTTTCCAGTGAGCGAACAGGCGAGCCCTCTTTATATAAGTCCAGCCCCTATACAAGGGATGATGCTATATACATTATTATGACTGTAACTCAACTTTTT
Source organism: Pheosia tremula (assembly GCA_905333125.1). Lineage (NCBI taxonomy): Eukaryota > Metazoa > Arthropoda > Insecta > Lepidoptera > Notodontidae > Pheosia > Pheosia tremula. The sequence goes on along the minus strand of HG995404.1, from coordinate 905,372 downwards.
GATATCCAACAACTAAAATGTTGGTTGCAGGAAGGTATTACAACTGAAGTAAATGAAAGAATAATAAAAAATAAATTAAAAACTTATAAAACCTCCAATACAAAAACAAACGTAGTAAAGGTAAAAAATTAAGTCTATTCATTCATTTTTAAATGAATTAGATTTTTTACGCTATAAATATTAGGTATAATTTTGAGAAACAAAACCAGATTGTGTTTCACTGGCCCAAGAAATATGTTAGCAACACTCAATGAATATCAAACTTTATAACTGAAATATTAACCTCCAAATTACATTTTCATCGTTTAATTAACACAACAATAATCGGTTTCCTTAATAAGTCGCCTGTCACCGCGGCCAGCGTTTGCCGGTTATTCGTTTAGTGACGGAACTTGGTCAGATGTTGGCCTATTTTAAGCGAGAACCGCCGAGTGTGTTTCATGTTATTTCAGTCACTTTCATAATGCCATTCTGTCTTTGACTTCACTATGTGTGACGAATATTAGCAGAGTAACAAGGCAATGTGAATTTTATTTATTTTTATCATACGTCTTATTTTAACTAACCCAATTCTGACCCGCACTAGGTTTAAAAGTAGTCCAAATACAGTATAAAAATAATGTCATTATATGGGAATCACTGCGATAAAAATCACTGTTGATTTTATTAATTGAATACAAGCTTTTGGATGGCGGGTCAGATCAGCTGCGGTGTATGTGCCTAGTGAATGTAGCGTCTCGATCTACTGCCGCCTTCCTACCTAGGCAAGTATGCTCCATCGTAGATCTCATCGTCACTTACCATCAGGTGAGGTCAAGATCAAATACTTGCCTATAATGTAATAAAAAAAAATAAAAAAAAATCTAAAGAAGTGGCAAGCCCAAATAATTTTGTGTCGAAACGAACCAATGAAAGCAAGTAATCGATTTATCCCATACCCCTGTAGCAACCGTGATCAGATTGCTCCACACTAATCGAGGTGTCTGGTATTTGTCCTATTTTCAGCTCAGTATCCCACTGAATCGTTTACGTGACCTAGTCTGAAGGACAAATATTATTTTGTAGAATATCTGTACCGTATGTAAACTATGCTTTATTTCCTGGGGGTATAAGTTAAGAAATGTAATAGAAAACATTGTTTGAAAGTAAGTAAAGTTTATCTTATTATTTCTAGAGTCTAGATTTTACTAGCAGGATATTATAAGGTACGTAGTAGATTACAGAATATGTTTGGTTATCTTTCTACTAACACAATGGTTCCCAAACTTATTTTGTCTACTGCCCACTTTGAGAATTAATTATTTTCTCACCTACTTAAAAACCACTATAACTTCAAATTAAATTAATTATTGTAAGCCTCTACACAACGCCCCCATTATTTTTCTGGGTCTCTTACTTACCGTTTAGGCCTGCAGCGCTGACAAGGGGGCGTTGTCGGCCACTTTGGGAAAGGCTGTACTAACATATACAACGGTATTATGTAGATTTTATAATTTATCATAATCACAAAAGGAACCACATAAATAATTGTAAACGTTCATCTTTTTTCTCACTCAGGCGAGTGCTCTTACCAGGCTGCGCGGTTACTCCGAACGCAGCCATCCACATAGAGTTGGCATAAAAGAAAACGATATTATGATGATGCTCAAACAGAGGCACGTACTGACTAAACGAAGCAAAGCAACAAAGCAACTCAATCAGATATTACGCTGCTATTGTAGTAACATAATTAAGTGTTTGTAATAAAAAAAATAAGGATAATATAATAAGGATATATATAATATATAATAAGGATATAAATAAGGATAATATAATATAGATAATATAAAATAATATAATAAGGAGATGGAGGAGGGGCGCTACTGTGCCACGGTTCACATCGGCTCTGTCAAAAACATCCAAATATTTTTTTATAAAGTATATTAAACCAAAGAAAAGTGTTACTGTGGAAGGAGACTCGATAATTTTAGTGATATATTGAAGAAATCAACAAAGACACAATCCGAAGAAAGTTAAACGACAAACAAATACCAGTGACTGTGAACTTTTTTCCATTTGAACGTTTCGTGTTTACTACCCAGTGGAAGACATTTCGGCCGGGCTATGATCTTTTATTCAGCGCTCAGGAGTGATTAAGAACGAACAATAGTGATATTAAATACATTTCAGATAAAATATTTACATAACCTCTTTTCCAATAAGGAACCTCGATTTGCAAAGTCATCCAACAATATTATAAAACTGGTAACGCCATCTGTTGAAACAGACACGAACTACTTCAAAGTCCAACATCATTGCTTGGGATCTGTGACAGCACATCGATCGAACGCTCAGCTCAAAAATACCAAGACACGCCACTAGAGGGCGACATATAGAGGTCAATAAATTATTACGTAAAACCAAAAGAAAACCATGGATGAAATTATGAAAGCTTTAAAAAAAATCCAACTGGAACTTGACGATCAAAGAAAAGAGATTAGAGAAAGTGGGAAAAATGTAACCGAACAAGTCACACAAAACATCACTAAAATAGTAGAGGAAAAATTTTTGGTAATGGAAGAAAAGCATGAAAAGTTAAAGAAAACAGTGGAAAACCAGGAAAAAAAAATCTACTTCCTAGAAAAGCAGGCAAGACAAAGAAATATAGTTTTCTTCGGCATTGAAGAATTGGAATCCTCATATGACACTTTAGAAAAAAATATGCTCAAATGGTTAGAACAACATTTCTCAATCAAACTATCCTATAGTGATATACAAGAAGTTAAAAGACTAGGGAAGAAAGGTGACAGCCCACGCCCCGTGGTGGTATCCTTCTTGAACCTGGGCATAAAGATCAATATCTTTAAACAAAAAAGAGCGCTGCGAGACACAAGTTACTACATGAAAGAAGACTACCCTAAACAGGTTCTAGAAAAAAGAAACCAATTACAAGATCAGTTAAAAACAGAGAGAGAAAAAGGAAACACGGCTTTTCTAAGGTATGACAAACTGGTAATACTTAAGCAAACATATAAAAGAAAGTTTTCTCCCTCACCAACAAAATATACCGAGGACATGCCAAAGGAAAGAAACGCACAGATAAACAAGAAGAACAAATCACAACAGCTTGACCCCCCAGCGAGAAGACCAAATAGCATCTCAGAAGGAGCAACTAAACCGAGCATGCTAAACTTCCTAATAAATAAAAACAGTGCACTCAATCAAGAAGCCCCGAAAAACAATGCATAGCAATTAACTACCCCTCTCCGAACAGATTCAACAAAGAAATACTCCAACACAAAAAACATAACAAATCCTCCAACCCGGTTGGTCACCGTGGAGGATCATGACCATAACCCTCCAAAGAAAACCACAATCCCAAGAAATAACAACATCAAACAAAACCACCAACAAAAACCGGCCAGCAGCAGATTAAAGGAAAAAGATAAATTATTCCACGTAGCAACATACAACGTAAGGACGCTATCAACCAGCCACCGCCTATTGGAGCTGATGATATCTTTGAAGAATACAGAATACGATGTAATCGGCATTTCAGAAGTCCGACGTCTCGGTACATCTATCCAGGAGTACGACAGCTTCATATTTTGTTATATGGGAGAGACACGCGGATTATATGGTGTGGGTTTCATCGTTAAAAAATACCTGAAAAGAAACATTGTGAGCTTTAGTGGAATATCGGAACGAATAGCTCTCCTAAGACTTAATATGAATGGGTATCAACTAGACATACTCCAAGTATATGCACCCACAGAAACCTCAAATGATGATGAGGTGGATTACTTCTACAACACTGTCAGTGAAACCTTGAAAAACTGTGCAAAAAATGTGATAGTCATGGGAGATTTTAACTCAAAAATAGGGCAACCTAGAGCCGAAGAAAGCTTAATAATGAAAAAATATGGATACGGAGTTAGAAATGGTAGAGGTGAACGCCTGATAGACTTCGCGAACGAAAACAAGATGAGCATAATGAACACCTTTTTTAAGAAACCCAAAAATCAGAGATGGACCTGGAAATCCCCAGACGGAGTCACAAAAAATGAAATTGATTATATACTAACAAACCAAGATAAAAATGTTAAAAATGTACAAGTTTTAAATATTAATTTCCCCTCAGATCATAGACTTCTAAAAGCATCTCTTCAACTGAGAAACATAAAGAAAAGCCGTATAAAATACAAAACCAATTTGAAAACCTCACTTAAGACTGCCTCAGAGAAAGCCAATTACAGACAATTCCTAGGAAAACATGAAGATCAACTTCAATATCAAGAAGATGCTACTGTCCAAGTAAACTACGACAAAATCATTCAAAGCATAGAAAGAAGTCTACAAAATGTCAAACAGCACACCACCAACACAGGAGTGTTATCAACATACACCAAGAGTCTCATAGCCCAGAGAAAACTACTACATGAATCTAAACATAAAACACGAGCACAGAAAAATCAACTGAAAGCTTTATACAAGCTCATAAGTAAAAGAATTAAAAGGGACTATACGCTTCACCGATCCAAAACATTTGAAAAACATATAAGCACTACTTGTAGCGTTAAGAGAGCATATAAAGAGCTCAATACACATAAAACATGGATAAAGGAACTAAAAGAGGCAAATGAACTTTCATGCAATAGGTCTGATATTATTAAAACTGCTACAAATTTCTACAAAAAATTGTATGATTGCCAAGAGAAAAAAAAAAAAGTGGGAAAAATCGATAATGTCAACTTGAAATATACTATAGAAGAAGTCTCGGAAATAAAAACGATAGACCAGCTGGAAGTTTCAAAAGCAATCAAAAGCTTGAAGGTTGAAAAGTGCCCAGGCCCAGATGGAATTACAAATGAAGCGATAAAAGAAGGCTGTCAATATCTTGCACGCCCTCTGGCATGTCTATTTAACTCCATACTTGAGTCAAGTACCACACCCTTTCAATGGGCAGAATCATCCATGATCCTGCTCTACAAAAAAGGCGACCCAAAGGATATAGGCAATTATCGCCCCATCAGTCTGTTGTCATCACTGTACAAACTTTTTGCATCAATTATCGAAAAAAGGATTAGTAAGAGTACAGAGATACACCAACCGATAGAACAAGCCGGCTTCAGAAGTGGATATTCTACGATAGATCATATCCACTCAATTGAACAAGTAATTGAAAAATATAGCGAGTACCAGAGACCACTGTATGTTGCTTTCATCGATTACCAGAAAGCCTTCGACACGATCCTGCATTCTTCCATATGGAAAGCTTTAAGCTCACAACACGTAGAACACAAATACATAGAAGTTATTAAGAATATATACAACAACTGCAGTAGCAGAGTGAAGCTTGAGTCGACAGGTCCGCCAATAAGCATAAAAAGAGGCGTAAGGCAAGGGGACCCTCTGTCACCGAGAATTTTTATAGCGGTGCTAGAGATGGCCATCAGCAAAGTCAATTGGAACAGAACAGGACTAAACATTAACGGGAAATTTATCAGCCACTTAAGGTTCGCTGACGATATTATTCTTCTATCTGAAAATGCAAGAGAACTCAACTCAATGATACTCTCACTACAATCTGTGAGCGTCGAAGTAGGCTTGCAAATGAACCTAAATAAAACCAAAATTATGACTAACAGCAAAAAATATCCCTTGTACCTTGACCAATATTTATTAGATTACGTGGAAAACTACATATACTTAGGAAAACAAGTCTCTTTCGACAAGCAAAACAACGAGTTAGAAGTTAAAAGAAGAATTTCAGGCGCATGGAAAAAATTCTGGAGCTTAAAGGAAATATTAAAAGGCACTATGCCTATTAACTTAAAGAAAAAAGTCATGGACACCTGCTTGCTTCCCTCCATCACCTATGGATGCCAGACATGGAAGTACACACTAAGAGTGAAAAACATGATTAGGTCCTGTCAACGAAGTATGGAGAGAAGCATCACAAATGTGAAAAAAATACAAAAAATCCCACATAGCACTATACGAAAAAAGACAAAAATTATAGATGCACTTCAATTCTCACAAAGATTAAAATGGCGCTGGGCAGGACACGTGGCCAGGATGGAGGACGACCGCTGGACTACCAGACTGACGTCATGGCAGGGCCCTGCAGGCATTAGAAAAAGAGGTAGACCAACAACTCGCTGGGATTTCGACATAATAAAAATAGCTGGAAAACACTGGAAAACAAAAACCAAAGATAGGGATAAGTGGAAAAATCTGGAGGAGGCCTTCACCCTCACATAGGAGGGGTTCCTGCATGTCAACATAGTAATAAAAAAAAAAAAAAAAAAAAAAACCTAATTACATTAACTATGAATTAAAATAAGAATGTATATGAAATGTGATTACGCAAGAAATAAAAGGCTTTTTATTTATTTATTTATTTAATAAAAAAAACAACTACTAAATCGTGGTGTTGGATTTTTTTTTCTCTAAACGCCATCTGGTGGCGGCAGTGCAATGTAGTTTTTGAACAGTCGTAATGTATTGTTTTTGGGCTCGTTTATTGTGTTTATGTGTTCCTGCGAGCGGCGGGATCCTGTTGTAGTGGTCGCGACATCTCTTTTATCATAATGTTGTTTGAAAATAACGATGGAGGCAAAGTTTTTAGGTTCGAGAGTTGGGTTGTATAACTTTATTACATTTTCTAAAAAGATATAAAATTACGTGTATACAAGTGCGAGTAACTATTTGAACAATCGCAACAGTTACTTTTACGACTTGCTGTGAAAGTCTTAACTAATTACTGCAGTACTAGTCGATTTAACACAATAACTATATGTACCTGAATATTGTACTGACATATTCTTACTTGTTATTTATTTATATTGAATAGTAAATAGATAAAGCGCCGCTGTATACTGGCAACTCTTTACCTAGCCCACAATTACTTACGCCCAAATATCACCTTCAAAAGATCAAGCTAATCCCCGCCTAATAATATAATTAATGCGTTGATCTCATTGATTAATTATACTCGGTTAGTAGCTAATTAACTAATTAAGCCGGCTTATCAGACGGTGGCTTTGATAAGCCCCGGATTAAGAAGATACAAACAAAATTTGGCAATATCTAGGTGGATGTGTGATGCTGAGATCGCCCTCAATACATTTTACAGTACCTATAATATAAGCGGTCCTTAGGGGACGGTATAGTTAGTCTGTTCGTCTGGCAATGTCATAACTAATGTGGGTAACCTCTACATATTTATGTAGAGTTTAACCCCATATACAGAATGATTCAGAAAGGATACACTAAGCCTTGAACCTGTACTTGAATCAGCCTGTATATCTGCACAGAAGCAGAAGAAACAATTACTCATGCTCTGCTGGAGTGGCTTGGTGATGTATCTTACCAACTAACTGAGCATTTATCTTAAACCAAGAGAATCCCACAGACACTGCTTTAAAAACCAGCAATAAACACGCGTATCAAAGAATGCCCAGCTCAGCCCAGTTCTGCACATAAGTGTTCGAACAATGGTCTCGAATGCATTTCCTCCCTTAGAGCCGGATGGATGGCCGGCCTGCTTCCTGTTGCACGCTCGTAGGGTTGTGTAAGCTTTACACCATTAAAGGCACAGGAGGACGGGATTTCAGCCAATTCAGCCAACATAAAACAAACGCGAAAAATTCCGTAAAATTTGTTTTATTTCAATTGGTGATATTGAGTTTTGTTGAAATATTCAGTTAGAATCAACAGGATTTTCTACGAGAGCAATAAGAATATGTTTAGTTGTATTTAGGCAAATATCGCCAAATAATTGCAAAGTTTGTATACTATACTATGGACTGGGAAAAAATTCAACATTTACCGAAGTGAGAATCAAATGCCAAGAAGCCCAAATGTTCTGATAATTATGATGAAGGTTTTATGTGTCTCCGTGCGCACGGAATCGATCACCAGTAACACTAGTATTAGACCAAGAAATATCACAAGATATTGCGTAATATTTTTATCACAAAAAAATACAATCGAATTGAAAACCTCCACTTTTTTAAGTCGGTTAAAAAAATCCGATGCCACGATGAATTAAGTCATTTTCATAAAATTATACTAAGTCTTCACGATCAAAAATCATATTGAGAAAAAAAATCTAAAAGCTTACCTATTTAAAAAAGCACGTTAAGGATAGCAACTGCTCGGCTATAATACGTAATGGGGCTGCGTTACTCGCTTAGTGGGCAAGGTAGTTTCTTTTAACGATAACATCTTAGCTATAATGCTAAGCAACCGTATGGAAACTTCATAAGAGTTAATGTGGTTACGCTGGAGACGGCAATGGCATAACAATATCTTGTATTTTTGCGTTATGTGATACAACCTACAAGGTTTACACGTATCACATACACACACTCTAAAGATATATGTATTCGTATTTGATGTTTGTATTTAATCTCCCAAAGTTATTAAATTGGTTGAGCATTGCAGCGTTTTATATTGTTGGTTAGTGAATGTCTGGAAAGAGACGAGATCTTGTTAGGTGAGAATATAAATGATTATCAAGGAACTCTACATAAAATATTCAAACTATTTTTGAATCTCAAATTAGAATAAATAAAAATTAAAAAATGGGTAACAGCTATTAAAACATCAAATAAGTAGACGGATACATTAATCAAATTACCATCTCTGGTCATAGAATTTCTGTAAAATAAGTATGCAAATTTTACCAGCGCGATGCAGTCTCGTACATAGCTAGTGCCATCTCTGCATACTTATCATAAACGAAAGCTCTACTCACGCCATCTACCGCGCCAGGTAATAACCATTACAGTAACGCGTTAAAAAGGACCGCTAAGTCTTTCGAGCTGGTTACTTCGAGAGCATTTAATTAGTCAGTAAGTAATTAGTTTTGTCTTAATTTAATTTACTTTAAGAGAGACTTGAGCGCGTTTTAAAGAGAGAATAATTTCTTTTAAGGTACTCTAGCTTTCACATTTAATAGGTATAGAATACATAATACTCATGATAGCATTATAAACATACATGTAAGGCTACTAATCAATTAAGATACAAACTAAAGCCCAAACATTCTGTTGCACATAAATTGCCGTTCAACTGCAAAATCAATGAATTTCACACAACAACTTTGGCACTCGGAAGTTAATGACGTGTAAACTTTGCTACCTGACATTAACACTGGGCGGTTACATTGAAACGGTGTATCCTTTAATGTAACGTTCTAACGCAGATAATACGCACGGTAAGAGTTAAAGTTATTTGAAAATGAGCAACCATGCAGTTTCTTGCCCGTTCTGCTGCATCAGAATCTTGTAACAATTTTGATGAATAAAAATATTGTGAGTTTGATTCTGTTTATACAATACAGAGCGTATAACATTACCGTTATAGCCTAATTGTTAAAGGGTTAGCCTGATAAGCGTTAAGTCTCTTGTCCAATAATCTTTATAGACAAATATACTGCTGACGTTCCCACTCAAAGTTAAATCATTTATTTCGTATAGGCCTACGGGGGCACTTACAAATTGACATTACATTTTTTTACAAGCCAAACCCTCAATAGGCCTTCAGCCAACTCTTTTTCTATCACTTAGTTATTGTTCATTTATCATTCAAAATGTTTCCTCAAAACAAAGCAAGAAGTAAACAAAAAAACATAGTAAACAACCAAGGGTCACACAAGTCAATTGACACCCATCGTCAGGCCATCCCGATGACCCAACACACTGGGATCCGGATTGAATCCTTACACCCTCGGTATTGACTCCCATAGCGTCAACTGACGTGGGATCCGGGGAATGCTTTATTGAACTTATATTCGTGAATTTATTTGGATACCGTGACTTTGCGGTTTTCGGAAAAAAAAACACGTGTATAAAATATAACTGGTTTGGGTTGGAATCACCATTCTAGACTTTTTGTATGTGACGTAAATGGAGACGAATTAATACTATGAATCGTCTAATAGAGAATGAAACTTCCGTTCCCCCATTGTGGTGGGAAGCTACGAGTATAATACTAAATCTTTTTACGTGCTTCGAATATCTCTGACTAAATCATTAGAGACTACATTTAGTGGTTATCATAAATAAAATATACCATCACGCCTGTAGTTCCCGAAGAGGTATCCGAAGGTACATTATAGTGCACCCACAATTCACCGATTGTTCTTCGTCTTAGTTGGACACTCTTGTCAGAGTCTTCGTGGTAATGGGTTCTGTTCGGACATGGATGCAAAGCACTTTCCTCATCAATATGAGGTGGATTTACACCATTTATTAACCATTAACGGTCTAAATCCTCCTCAAACTGAGAACCGTGCTTAAAAACAATCAAATTCTAGTAACCACATAATAAACCAACGAAGCATCAATGAATTACGTAATTCAACTTCCCTATTTCAACTAATAAAACCGCTTCGAATCCGTACTCATTCCGACCGATTAAACATCCTATATATACTTTATGTATCCGATTGGTTAGTTTTACTGCTCTGGGCTCAGTACCTAGTTCATATCACAGAATGGTGTCACTAACACGACTTAGTTTTATTTATATAGATAGTCCCTCCTTCGTTTTTCACCATAGTCTATGAATTCTGAATTAAGCAGCAAATGATATTCAAGTAAAAAAATATACTCATAGCGATCACATCCCAGATTATGATCTAAATATTAATATTATTTATGGAAGACCGTTTAAGTCTGCGATTAGAATGTAGTTAGTTCCACTATGAATAGATCCAGATGGAAATACAATGGTTACTGAGAAAATTTAACCCGGAACCGCCGAGTGTTTGACCTAACAATTAAACAGCCGCACCAAAATAGCTAAAGGCGTTGCTTACCCAATAAAAATCAGATTCCATTGCTAGCTACGGAAAATCACCAACGGTCGAAACTAAAACAAATTTTTGCTCACAAATATTTGCTCATATTCGAAATCCCATGTCGAGAACATTGTTTTTTTTTTTATTACGTTATAGGCAAGTATTTGATCTCAGTCTCACTTGATGGTAAGTGACGATGAGATCTACGATGGAGCATACTTGCCTAGGTAGGAAGGCGGCAGTAGATCGAGACGCTACATGCACTAGGCACATGCAGCGCAGCTGATCTGACCCGCCATCCATGAATGGCAACACCGAACATCATGCCGGAACACGGCTAGGCCGCTTGGTGACATGGCTTTGTTCAGTGGGTGGTGACTTACCACGGCCGAAGCCTACCACCAGTAGAGTTGTCACCTAGTTGGCACCACCCAGGGTCACGTGTAGGGTATCTCGAGGGTATTTAATTCTCCTACGGACGAAGGTGACTTGACCCCAAATAATATACAATAAAGTTAAGTTAATCAATGTCGACTAATATACAATAAAGTTAAGTGAATCGAAGTGGACCGAGTCTATTCATTACCAACTATCGAGTGCACAACTAAATCTGTTCGGATATCGGGTTTGATTCCCCGTTTAAAGTCGAATAGGCCGGAAATCGATTGCTTTGCAAGCTTTACGTTCGAATTGTGCGCTAAAATTGCAAGGCTGTTGGTTTAATAGATTCGGTACTGGATTAAACCTACCATTGGAATTACAATGCGCTTGTAATTGATTTTAGTCATACACAATTAATAGATAGGGGCGGTTACATGATTCTTTAAGCGGACATAGGTTCTCTTATCAGTACAAAGCACTAACTTTTATAGAAAAGTATTAATATTTATGTCACCTTTATATAATAATAATAACAATATAATATCGCCAGACGAACACACCAACTATACGGTCCCACACTAAGCAACGCTTGTATTATGGGTACCGTACAAAGGACTGAGGGCGAACTCAGTATATACTACTTATATCGATATTAAACATCCATGACTCGGATAAAAACATACATTCTCATCACACAAAGCTTGTACCTACCAGGATTCAAACCCGGGATGCTCGGTGCAGAAAGCAGGTCGTCAAACCTGACCTGACCTTTCCTCCTATTGTTTCACACTATGATATTACTATTCGTGGAAAGTACTATCAGTGAGTAATAAACTATGACGTCGTACGATGCCAACCTGTCGTCTAGACATGGCGGTAACTCTATGGGATTCATAAATTCACATAATCTATACTAATATTGTAAATGTTAAAGTTTGGATGGATGTTTGTTACTCTTTCACGCCAGAACGGCTGAACGGATCTGGATGAAATTTGGCACATAGATAGATTATAGTCTGGAATAGGCTAGTTTTTATCCCGGTAAAATGGTTCCCGTGGGATAGAATTGTTTTAATTTCGCAGCGCAAAGGATCGACATGATTTTTTGCGCGGGTAACACTGCAGGGCGCAGCTAGTGTGGTCATATGTTTCAAGATCGTCTATAGAAAACAAATTCGTGTTATTTGCGAAAATTCTCTCCAGTACACAAAACAAAAGACAGTAGTATTCCTAATGTTATCCAAATAGGAATTTAAGAATGGTACACTTTCCAATAGATGGAACAGATTTCAAAGTCACATCTAGTCGCCGGTACGGTACAGTGTCCGAGAGCGGTCTGCGCAAACGGAAATAACGCGCTTAATAGATTCGCTTCGGCTCACAAGTACGCTGACAACTCGGTAATCTATTTATGAGGAAAACTGCCCGCTGCGTCGACGTTGTTCCATTTGTGAACCTACTTTCACTACTATGTTTATATGCAGGTAACGTAAAGGTAGTCCGCCAATGCGCACTGGGCCAGCGTGGTGGACTATGGCCTAATTCTCTTCGAATTGAGGGGAGGCCCGTGCCCAGCAGTGGGACATTAAAAAGGGCTGATATTATTATTATTATACCGTAAAAGTATGGCTACAGTATTAAATGCATTGATTGATCGCTTGCTTTAATAGAGCATATCCTTGCTCCATATAATGATTTCTCACAACCCCACTGGGTCCCTTCTGGGTCCACTCTGGTGGACAAAGACGGTGTCGATGGGAAAGATACGATACGATGAAGAAGAACATAAACGCCACTGTAATTAAATTAATTATTATTATTAAATCCTTTGTATATTGTATTCTTTTTAATCTTGCGAGTGTAATAATTATATGTCTAAGGATACCCCTTTTTCGCTTTACTATAATATTGTTTGTAGAGATATACAGATATGAAATTAAAATTATTGGTAATATTTTAAACAAGTATAGCTCTAAATTGTTATAGGACTATTAAAAGCCAAGTTATTGATTTCAAATTAGTTTGATATAAAACTGAAATTAACACAGAGTTATTGCTCAGGTGACCAAAAGATCCAATACTTTAATCTCAAACATTTCAATGTAACTCCTCATATTGTACAATGGAATTTCACAAAATCCCATTGAATAACAAACAGTAATACATCAATATGATTAATTAAACCGCACTTAATTGAACGCTGAATGTACCGAAAGCACTTACGTGAAAAAAAAAGAAATAAAAAAAAAACTCAATCATCAATCTGTTAATGGTGTTTCGGCATTACGCCAGTTTTATTCAGATGATTTATACACCGGGCTGAGCGCAACCCGTAATGGTTTCATTTAGTCGCGTACCTACCATGTATTTCAATAACCAATACTGTGTGTCTCTGTGTTTTATTTTCAAGGGCTTTCTGACTCGCTGCCGTGGACAGTGGGAGGTTTCTAAAACACTCTGCGACATTGCGTTTATGGTTAAGTACTTACACATTTTTTCTTATTTTTAATTTGAATGTGCTATGTGTGTAATTAATGGAATTGACATTGAAGCGATACAATGAAGTTGAAAGTGTTAATAAGCACTATTATAATTGTTTTATACAGCATGTTGTATTGGCCAATACAATTAAGTTATTAATACGAATAAAATTTTCATTATCAAACTTGATGAGTATATGCCGATGACACGACACAATTATGCGGCCATTGTGACCCAATTATTATTGAAATTAATACATAATGATAATAAAAAAACACTAATTAGTATTGCAGAATTGACCTTACCATTAAGTTGAGATATATGGATGACATAAGAAAGGCTACAGGCAAGTAAGCATTTGGCGTAAAATAGTAGTTATAATGTGCCGTCAACGAAATAATGTTATAACTACAACTCACTACCTTCTTCCCGCATCTCCACCCATGTCTGTTACCTCAATGAAAATTAGCTTACAGCACCCCTATAGCAGTGAAAGAAAATTTAGAATCCGGTCAGTAGATCCGGAGATATACCCATACTCATAAACTATTCAGAATCAGAATATTTTTATTCACGTAGACCATTATGTACAGTACTTATGAATCGTCAAAAGTTACAAAATATTATGCTATTACTTTACCACCCGTTCGGAATGCCGTTCCTATGGAGAAGAACGGGCAAGAAACTCAATGGTTGCTGTTTTTTAAAAAAAAGATCTTTTACATTTACACTACAGATACTTTAACTCTTTATAGTAGGTATAGATAATACCAACAATAAACCCAGTAAGCCCCAAACACTTCTCACCTTATAAGCAGCCCTAAATCGATTATTCCATGAAACCCCCGAAACAACGTACTTGGCCAAAGAATTGCGTGCGGCTCACTGATTCAGCTGAATTACATTTTGAGGAATGCGATTGCATTAGTTAATGCACCGGCGGCTATGAAAAACGAAATTTGTGAATGTCGAAATTAAGTGATTTTGAGCGTGGTTTTTGTGAAGTGTTGGACGTAGGTCTCAGCTCACTTTCATTGTGCTATTATGGAGTTGTATTATACCTTGAATATTTCACGGATGAATGTTCTTATGACATTATTATATCTACACAGTCAAAGCCTTCGCTTTTCGGACAGAGCAAGTTCAAGTAGCTGTCCCTACTTGATTGGTTAGAACAAGGACTCACCCGAAACGCTCGGTCTATCTCGCCAAAGTGTTGTCACCTTAATGGCCGTCTTGGAACAAAATTAAGGCTGCCGAGCCGGGCTTGGTGGGTAAGCAATACTCTGATTTAAGTCGTATAGCAGTGCTTACCGTCACCAGTTGAAATCAGCTTACTTTATGTAAGTATACAGCCTTCTACCTTAATGAGCAATGTAAACTCGTAACTCGATCTCTCTACTTAGTCGGGCACTCTTGTCAGAGTGGTCGTGGTAATGGGTTGGACTGTTGCTATTTTTCTCCACGTATCTCGATGTAGGGCATTTCGGGAACATTCTACTATGGGACAATTTGTAGCAGATTTTATTGACTCAGTCCATCTTGTTGGAGACCGACCACGTTACCGCTTGCCTTCTAATCGGCCTTGGATCACCAGACGTTCCATGGAGTTATTTTTTCGGGTGATGTGTCCAAAAAATGTGAGGATTCGTAATTGCACAATCGACGAAAGCCTTTGCTTAACTCTAAGCTCTTTCAATATGGAGACGTTGGTGCGATGTGCAGTCCAGCTTATTCTCAGGAGACGTCGCCAGCACCACATTTCCAAGGCGTAAATTTTTCTTCGGTCTTGAAGTCTTAATGTCCACGTTTCAGCTCCGTATAGGAAAATTGGAAAGATCAAGCAGTACATCAGACGTACTTTTGTATTTTTCGTGATCCTGCGATCCTTCCAAATTTTCGTGAGCTTCTCAACGGCTGATCTGGTCATAGCGCAGCGTCTTTATCTAACTCGATCTAACCATTGTTTTTCTTCCAATCATATATTGATTCCAATCAAAAATAAAAAGCTTACATATAATCAAACAAATGTAAACCTCATAAGCTTAAATACGCTTCCAGCTATGTTCTTATTCTGCGATAACCACATTAGCCAACGTGCAACCAAATAATGTTCAGTTTTCAGTCGAAATGTTTCGCATTCCGTGTAATTGTGATTCAGTGCGGCCGGTCTGATATGCGATAAAGTTATCGGACTGAACAGCGGAATAGAGGCTTTGAAAGCTAATAGCTTACACGAAATTTTGATGGCAACGAATGATTGAGGTAATTCCGCTATTTGGGGGGAATTTAATGTTTCAAATCTAGCGCTGATAGCTGTTAGAGAGTTTGTAAGCAACCTACCCGTGTTACAGAGGAGGATTTAGTTATCAACTGTTTCTTTTTGGACATTTAACCATCGCACCGTATTATAAGAGCTAACATTACAGTGCTTATTTCTTCTAATATGTTTACCTTTTCAAATGCGACTAAATCAATACATTTATAAGGTAAACCATAAATCTTATAAATAGGTCTACATAGTATTATTTTTATATTCACTTTGGACTTTAGTCCGTGTATCCGCCAAGGCATACTTAAATGATAGAATCAGCATGTTTTCATAATTTTATATGAAATCACCTACTAATGAATTCTCGCGTATTATTTGACCATGAAATGTAATATTAATTATATCAGCATATCCATAACGCGGGCTTGTGGTCACGTCATATTTATCTACTCATTACTTTGTCAAACACATTATTCATCATAGTTAATGTGCCAGCACCGGCCCCGGTCATATTAAACAACGCTTATCACTTTTATTGTAAAAGGTAATCACATTAAAATTCTTACACGTAATTTAGAGGGCGTGAAATTTATGGCGGTGGATCATGAAAAATGTTTTTTTTTAAATTTACATTACAACAAGCTGTATCAAATTACTCAATCGTGTTGGTATTAATAGTGTAGTTATTATTATTTATAACTATACTTAACTAAATTCAACAAAAAACTATAAAAGTTACATTCCTTCCCCTGTAAGTTTATAATATTTGTGTATATCATATATGAAGCTTGGAATTTTTTAATTATTCCTTGACACAATAGGCCTCCCTGTTGTGTCATAATTGCAAACCAATGCTCATGCATGGATTATAACACAGAATCCAAAATAGTTTCTTGTAAATAGGAATATTATTGCAATAGGAGGAATTTATAACACTAAACTTTAGTTTGACTTTATTCAGACTAAAGTTTAGTGAAGATTGCCATTTGTTATAATATCACTTTTCATATGTAGACTCAAAAACATGTGCTAGGTTGCAAACAGCATGCGGTATCATAATTTTCATTTTAATTCACTTTAATTGCAGCGGCACTGACACATACAGATTACGGGCAGTAAATAATATAAAACGTTTCCACCGGGCAGTAATTGCAGGAACAAATGAACCAGCAGTGATTGCAGTTTTACCGTAATTACGGGTACTTGTTCAGCTGTGAGCGGTGGACATACCTAATAAATAGCATGTACAGATAATTGTGTAGGCCAAATGTTTAATACAAATACAACGAAATCAAAGCAAACATAACGCAAAAAAATTAAGCTTGTAGCTGATAGTTGCGAGAGGTGATGCAAAGAAAAGTTGTGTGCTAGGAAGTCCTTGAGGAAGAAATAGGGGAAGAGGTACCCACCGCTAACAATTATAAACTAAACAAGTTGATTGATAATTAAAGAAGCCAACAAAACCAAACTCCTTTAAGATATGTGTTCAGAATTGGCCTGTAATCAGTGTCGGGCGGGACCGTAATTAATATGCATTCTCTGCGAATTGAAGCGAATCTAAAATAAAAGTGTTCGACACGCGTTTCGCCTCTAAACGTCGCCTATGAGAGATTCTTTGGGAGACACGGGACTGTAAGAATCAAATGGATATGTTCATTTGTTGGATTATGATCTAAGCTCTAATTGTTTTATGGGTGTAAATATTAATTTATTGGTCTCAACTCTTAAAAGTAGAAAAAATCAGAGTTGTTGGTTTTTGGGTTTTCATTTATTGATGATGGTCTGTGGTAGAGCGGTATATAAGATCTGTTCAAAGAAGAAGAATATACTGATACACCTACTAATGTACATTTCAAGCGATGTGCTCCCAATAAAATGTGAATATGTATATTCTATTTTTAACAACGGCGAGTAATGTATGTAACATCAGAAAAATGAGATCATGACCGCATTTCGTCAGCCAGTTAAACTTTTACGATTTCTTGTGGAAGTGGTCCATTTCTATTGCGAGAGTATTCCCACTGAAGTATATAGAACCCATATTATATTCGTGAACTGGATTTAAATATTATTTGATGCAATCAATACTGCGCCAAACAAATTCAATACTGATGCAAAGGCATACTGAAGCAAAGATATTCCATATGGAAACGCTTCTAAAGCAGTCATAACTATGTATATATGAGAGAAATAGGTAACAGGAGAGTCTAAAATCGTACGTCAAAAAGCAAATTCAATGGCAACATAGCATCTTATCTACGCGTGTTGTGTTGCAGTAAAAAATAAGATATTTATAAGAGGTCATCGAAGCCTTACGATGCGGCCGGAGGAGCCACTCAGCCGTTTTGTAAGTAATTGCCCTATGTAATATGGAAGAATACAGCGCTTAGTTCGACTTCAGATATAAATCGTATGGATTTTAAAATTCTGAGAGTTCTATGGGTTTTAGTGCTCTTCATTTAATGACCTTATGTGATTGCCTTTTCTGGAACTAGTCCAAAGAAACATCTTTGATTTTACTTTTCGATAGTATTTTTGGGTAAACACGAGCATTTCTGAGGTTTAGCAATTTTTTTATCTAATTAATGGAAGACACATGGTAAAAAAAAATTGCAAAACTATTGGCAAAAGGACCCACGATTCACTTTCTATTTGCCAATCTCTCAAATTATCAGCCTTATCGGTTTGGTGGATCAGATCGGAACAGAATCACTCTTAAGATTATTTGATTATGACTGCGGAATGTTAGCTTTGTTACGCTATAGCTCAACTTATTTGGTTAATAATTTGAGATCTTGACAAGCCGGTGGGTCGTTCCTCCAAAATATTTTTTATAAAGGCTAAGTTACCATATACAGCAGTTAGTTCTGTTTCAACTTCTTAATTGTGTGGTTTAATTTCGGCGAATAATGTTGGGTGGTTTAAAATTCCTCGCACTCCGTCCAAATACGTTGCGATTTTTACATTGCTTAGCAATTAATCGCGGTGCGAGGGTGAAATTATTACGTTGAGTCAGCTGTTTTAGGTTTATTTTGGTGTCTCGTGTCGTGTTGTGGACAATTCTTCGTTTTTTTTTGTCAAGCGAACATTGAATTAGAAGTTGTGCACCACAGAGTACATTGTGGAAATTTAGACAAATCCTTGCAAGTATAACCTGGAGTAAATTAATGTAGTTCAAGTAAAATTGTATTACATAATAAACAAATTATCATAAATATATCTTTACTTTCATCAATCATTATTTGATTGCAGTCTGAAAAAGCGCTTTCGCAAATAAATACAAATTGGTATAAAGCATTAATCACCCAGCATAAAATGTTCAATTGCCAATATAAGTGAATAATGAATTTATTTGCGAAAAATAACCAATATACCATTTTAAAAACAATATATATCATTTAAATCTGCAAACGAATTTACGTGGCTCGCTTCCGGCCCCGCCATATGGAGAGAATAAATACAGCAATCATTTTATTCAAACGTTCGTGCTTGCGTAGAAATTTATAAAATGCACGTTTTTGATAGGATGTTAAAATTTTTATTAAATTGGGTTTTATGTTATATATACTCAAAACTCGAGTGGTAATACAAAAAAATAGGTGGGCTGGCGCGTTTCTGGAGACAAAGCTAAGAATAGTTCACGACCTGAGTAGCGCAGTCGGTAGTCGCCCTGCTTTCTGCGCCGAGGCTCCGGGTTCTTATCTCGGTAGGGACAAATTTTGTGTGTGAGCACGATTTTTTCCTAATATGTATGGGTATACAAGTATATAGGGATACACGCACCCTCATCCAACCCTCTGTGGCAAGTTGTAAGCGCTAAGGGGTCGCACCCAACTTCGTTATAAATTTATATTCACTCAATGGCCCTTACTTCTGGGGCTGGGCCTACTTTGTCAACACACATGGGTTAGCCAGACGTCGAAATTACCTAATTTCGACACATTACCTAACGACGACGACAATACCAAATTTTTGTTGACAGAAAATAGATATATGTCAAAATAGGTATTTAGACATATATCTATTTTCTGTCTATACCTATCCATCATCTGACATTATATATTTAAAAAAATAACTGGCTTGTCTGTAAATATACTCAATTAATTAAAAAAAATGTTACAGTAGGCTTTTTGGACGTTTAAGAATTTAAAGTAAATAAGTGTTAAATAAGTGTTAAAGCATTCTTGTCTGTTTAAGGATTAAAAAATCTACTGGACTAATTTGAATGGAGTTTTCACTATTTTATAGCCTATGGTTAGACCCAGGGTTAATAAATATCTCCATGCTGTTGTAACGCCCCCCCCACAATAATAATGAATGACTCTACCTACCTATTAAAACCCTTAACCTAAACTAACCTGTTAAACTATTCATTCTTTAACCTAACTAAACTTAGTACTAAAGTAACGACCTAACTTATATCTATACCTACTTAAATATAATCAGACTTAGTTGTGATCTGGGTTTAATAATGGCCAAGTGATTCGTCTAGTGATAATGAAACCCATACGTTGTGAGACCGTTGAAAAGTAACCTAAATTCTTTTAGTGAAAGATTGGTATACCTATGAATTTACGCAACTTAGAACTATCTGCAGCTAAATATTAAATCTAAAATAATTATATTCATTAACATCACCAGTTAATATTATTCAATTGATAATACATGTATTTAGCTAGTTTGATAAATTTATGATAGAAAGTTATCTTAGGCGTATTTTCAATTAAAGAAGTAGTAAATAGTAAAAGAATAGCGGTAACAAATATAAAAAGAATAATCAAAGAATAGTATAAAAAATAGCGGTAAGAAAAACAATAAGATTAGTATAAAAAAATAGCGGTAAGAAAAACAAGCTCCTCGCCCCGCCTGTTTTAGTAGAAGGCGACATTCCAGACGATCCTTCTCCCTCCGCTAAGTCAATATAGAATTATATTGAATACATATATTGACCATAACTTTATATTACATCATAAGTAAAAACAATTATCTGATTATAACCAAAGCAGATAAACATTGCAACATTCAGGCAGCTTCCCGGCTGTTACATTAATGTTCAAACTCCAGCATCCCGGCTGATTTGGTTTTAATAATTCAAACATTCTAAATCTTTAACAATCCAAACATTTGGACAGTTCGAGACTATCAGGAATCCTCCAGCTTCCAAGTCTAGTACCATTACCAAGTACTTTATTATCCAGATAAAATTAGGTTTCATGTCACATTTTGTATCTCTTACTTCACTTGAGAAGAGAATACTAATAGGGACTCCCGCCCAATTCAACCATATCTTAAAATACCAAAGACTAGTATGCAAAACTGATAAGTCCAGCTAGTGACTGCTAGATAGCAACTCTATCATCTACTGTTTAGTGATTGCTATCAGGGTCTACCGCCCCATAGTGTAGCCAAATCTACCAGATACACTCACTATGTCAACTCATTTACGATATAATTTATAAGTATAGACTTTCCACCAGATTCAATCCATCCAGAATCCCAATACTGAACCAAACGTCAGATTATTAAGTTATTAAATTATAATCAAATTCAAAACAGATACATTTAAATAAAGTAGGTAAGTATATCAAACTTTAACCTTGATTTAATATTATCACACAAATGAATCTACCACTCGCTCGGAAACCTAGTCCAATGGAGAAGAGCGAGCGAGAAACTCCATGGATTAGCAAAAGGGTTCCTACCTACCTGCCTAATTGTTAATCCTACTATCCTATCACCTATCAATTTACTTAAACATTTGTCCCTATAGCCAACAGACCAACCGCACCTATTACCAAGCGCAAGTATCGACCTACCCGCATCTAAAATAATAAAAGTATATGAAGTTTCCTAATAAATTCCTAGTTTCCCAACACGTATTAATTTATCTCAATCTATATCCCTATTGCCTAACAAACAAACCGTACCAACCGCCTAATCAATAAGCCGCACCTACCGCCAGTCAACCGTATCAACCTACCCGCCTATAATAATAAATGTAATTATATTAAGTTTCCTATGGAAATATACCTAGCCAAGAGTCCTACACTACCTACCACTTCTAAATGTGTATTCAGCAAAACTAGAGATAAAACTCACATTTACATTTAAACATGTATGTATTCTTATCATGGTGCTATGATAGAATACCTAACTAAAGCTTTTACGGGAAGGCTGGTTAGACCTGGTTGGAGCTAGAACCCCTAACGTTCCCTACTACCAGACCGTCGCAAAGTGACCCGCAGGTCGGGGAGGGAAGCGACAATCTGGAGGCCCAGGGTTATTGATTGGATAATATTTACATATATATAAGATAGATCGAACGGGAGCGTTTTAACTGGAGATAAGCGGAAGCAATTGCATGGCGCGCACGTGACGCCCCGCCCTCTATCAGCTAAAAAACCCACGAACGAGGAACTTGATCGACTCCTTGGCAAGGACATAATCGACCGCTGGTGCGTTCCAGGTACCCAGCCCTAACAAATGAGACTGTGAATGCTATCCAGAGGCGTACCCCTACATAACACCCTCTTGGGAACCTTCACCCAAGACTGGAAAGGCGAAACACAAGCGATACACTCCCCAAAACTCTTTGAAATTCATTTAAAATTACAACATAAACCCCCTTTATTCACTGCACTAAAGAACAACCCAAATTACAATACAAATACCCTATTCAATTAATAATTAAAGACAATATTTCAAACAGGAAAAGAATATAGACAATTCAAACACCAAGAAAATATAAATGCAAAACCCAATTAAAATTACTTACAAATTATTATACCAATGCTCGCTTGTGTTGCCTGGGACCGAAATCGTAAAAAGTTAGACCGACCCCCAAATGAATCGTGCAACGCCTTTTATAGTAGTTCTCAAACACCTTATTTCTACCCTCAACCACTAATATTTCTAGGGATGTCCCGATGTCGATACTATTTACGTAAAACTGCCGGACTTTTCGCAATTCATCGAAAATATTAGCGATCCTAATAATGATTTTAAATACATAATAATGAACAAACAATTACTCCTTAATCAATTCATTTACTTTCCAAAATATCAAAACCAGATTTTATAAAGTATTCGAATTATTCTATTGTTATTAGATAAATTCCCGTAAATATAACTGTGTCAAAAATGCTATGAGAATTCTACTCGATAACTTAATGATTTACCTAACATTTGGCTTAGTCACTAACTATCCTATTGAATATGTGAATTCCGTTAATACATTCATCATGCCGACCGATCGACTTAGCCCCAACACTACTTGTATATTGTGATTTCTACTACCCTCAACTCCATAAGATTCAAACGTTTAAAGTCACGTACGCATCGGTGTCGTTAACGCTATCAATAATATCTATGCTCGATACTTATTGTAGTAGTATGGCATTTCACACCATCAGTATTTTGATGGAAAAATAAGCTAGTTTTGTACGGATTGGGAAAGATTACACTATTTGTAGTATCTACGCTTAGTTAACAATGAGATATTCTAGAATATCAATATTTCTATAGAAAAGTATGAATGTTCCCTACATATCGGAACGTATCAAGATATCAATATAATCTATATTTAGTTCACGACGATGGAATGAAGCGACTCATACTATCAATAATTCCAATGAAAATATTCTAACCTAAACATTGGATGAAAGACGAATTTAATTCCATTTGCTTTAATTTAATCTAACAAACAGATTAATACAACTAAAGACTGGCTTCCGAGCCATTATTGAAGAGGCCTATGCCCTAATCATAATGAGCATCAATAGTTCCAATTTGATGAGGAGTATAACAATCCAATGAAATCTCTAAATAAATAGATATATAAAATTATATTTGTGAACGTGGCAGAGCGCACCCAATGCGTTCTGTTACAATCAACCCCCAAAATTTATGAAAGTGTCTCGGTTTTTAAACTGAAATAAATTTTTCATGAATCCGCATATTTTCACAAATATATAACTTCAATAAAACAACCCCTAAATCTCAACCTAGTGCATATTCTAATTTCTCAATATTTGACTCCGGAAAATTGAGGTTGTGCACGAGTGTATGTGTGTGAGTACCTACTCATGAAAAGTGTTTTTAACCGAATTGGAAATAATTATCATACGAACCAGAGTCGTGAGCTTTCTGATGCAACAAAACATGAAGAAACATGGCTTCTCGCAGGCCAGTCCAAACTATGTAAGGAAACCAGGTTGTGAGGCTGGTCAATCCTAGTGATATAATGTAAGCCTTTCAAGACGAAACAGTTCCCATATCGTTCGCCAAGAACCCGAATACATTATCCTATCACAACTCAGACTACCCCATTTGCTAACAAGCAATATGCCCGCATGGCTGCTACATCCCACCCAGACCTAAATCCATAATAACAACCATTCACAACTCGGAGCATGTAGAGTGTTCCACGAAGATTCATTGTTTGCTGCCGGTATAGTACGGACCAATTATGAGATCAGCTAATACTGATGAATGTCTTCTGACCTAACCTAACACAACTCCCCCATAAAAAGTCCCTGATCGTATAATGAATTTCCGAATTCAAACATCGACAAACCGTTTCACGCCAAGATACTGTCGAATCGTTTAGGCCCCAACAAAATATTCAACATACGTCATACCACCTAAATAGCCATACGTCACACCCTAACTCATTGCTTTACGTTCATAGCTCCAACTTTTACAGCGATTCGCACCACCTAAACAATCCTACAACATTCTTATTGGCATGAAACACGAATTATTCGTAAATCTAATCTAATTTCCAACCCCCAGATTGAATGTAACAAAACCTTACTTTTGGGAATATAATAACGCACCGCACGCTTTTACAAACAAATAAACCAAGTATATAAGAAAGTAATACTATTATTAGTTCAATTGCAATTATTAAATTTCTTTGGAATAATTATTATCGCTAAAGTCATTGACTCCAATAATCAAAACTACTAAACTCCTATATTTAGAAAACAAAAGTCAAAGGCAAAACCTAATGAATAAAAGTACCGCGTTCCTGTCTCCGAAACATAATGCACTCCTAAATACCTATAGTATCAGCAAATTAATTTGTCGCATTCTTCCTAATATAATACACCTCAAAATTTTAAATAAACCCTAATATTTACGATTATCGATAACTAACTACGGCTAAAACTTCAAAGATTCGGCAGCGACCAATTAGAATATCCACCAAAAATCTCTGAATTTAAATTATAATTACGATATTCAGACTTTAAATCAAGTATTTTCTAAAATTACTCAATAGTACATAAGCAAGGTACTTTATATTAAACGCAGTACCTCCTTATTTGTTAGATCTAAAATGAATAGTAGTAAAAGCAACCCTATTATAAATGGAAAACTGCTGAATTGAAAATACAGAAACACAAAGGATAACTTTTGTTGGAATTAAAACGCTTCATAAAGCCAAATCTATCAATCCAGTAATAAAATTAACAAAATTAATATTTTATGACTCAACATTAATTATACCTATCCAAACCATAAATTTGATGTTCAAATATATAGGCACAAAATGTTCCTAAATTGAAACACTACGTGAATACACAAATAAACATTTCTTTAGGTATCGAACCCTCATCCTTTAAATCTACCTATTCTAGCAATACACTATATTAAAATATCGTATAACGTTTCAAAACTAAATATTTTACAAAAGAACTAAATAAATTTGGTATCATATTCTCGACACGTTTCGCCATCTACCGTCGATAAGTAAAACCAAAATTATATTTCGATAAACGATTTCTAATTCAGCCTTCTGACGTGACAGATGTCACTATGCATTCATTTAAAATCCTTATAGTTACGCTAGCAATCACTAGATGCCGTACACAGTAATTTGTACCGCTAATACTTAACAAAATACCTGAACATTGGTTTTAACCACTTTTTCCTAAATAACGAATTAATGATTTTGCTATCTTTTCTTTACTAAAAACACAAGATTCATCGAGAAAATAATTTCGACGTATAAAGAAGTTGTACCATAAAACCCAGAAGGCGCTATCTAAAAAAAAATCGTATTTTTTTTTTATACCTCCCTAAATGATCATAATGCTAAAACCACATTTTCCTATAACCTTTTTTTTTAAATAACTACTATTAAACTACTACTTATACCTTTTAACCTATTAAATATTATAAATACATTATGGGCATTATGCAAAATAGCAAAGACTTCGATATCGTCTATTTTAGTCAACTATCTTCGATCTACCTACCTACATGTATATCTATTACATCTAAACCACGCAATTCTAAACTATCTCAGTCATATTATTATGAACTAGTTATCAGCGAACGTATGAACGAGGATACATTAGTATTCCAACAGTCTTACCGTGGATATATTATATGGACTTGACAACTGTCGCCAAACAAAGTTTCATCAATTCTTACCATAAATTTTCTAGAATAGTACCTAGTAAAAAGACTAGTGGTCAATTTTGAGGAAAGGACCACATTTTACTACATTAAATGCATAGAGATCGATACGAATTAAGACTCCTCAATAGGTGGCGCTACTAATAACCTGATATTGCTTTCTAACGAACCAAAGAAAGTTCTGTATATACTTTTCTCTTTGTAATTATGCAAATCCAGA
Source organism: Pheosia tremula (assembly GCA_905333125.1). Taxonomy (NCBI): domain Eukaryota; kingdom Metazoa; phylum Arthropoda; class Insecta; order Lepidoptera; family Notodontidae; genus Pheosia; species Pheosia tremula. The sequence continues at coordinate 878,801 of HG995404.1, read as the reverse complement.
GTTTTTATTTATAACAAACTCACAAAAGCTCATTATGTTCTCAACTAGTTATATTAATGCTAATCCATATGGTAAATAAGAATACCCAACGCAATCTATCTTAACGTCACCGCAAAACGACTCCGTCCTAGTCACTCCTACCCTCGAATGCTATAAAGTGAGTGGAACAAACTAGACCCACAGTACCAAAACGCCACACAAAAGACAAATTCTCGTACCTAAATTCTGATTTTTACGCAAAGTGGTACGTAGGTATACGACTAACGATACTCTTTTTAAAACATCCTACCGTAGAGCAAAACTTTATTAACTCAACACCCGATTTCTATACGTTACGAGTCAGTCAAGCAAATACAACCCCCAAATACCTAGACGTTAGGACCCTCAGTCGAAATTACAATCTATTTTGATCTCGTTCAGAAATTTATAATTTTTTTCTGTGCCCAATGACTCATCACTGATCACTACATTATCAAATCTAACAAACTTAAGCGTGACCTTGCTATTAAGTTAACCAATGTAAGATACGATTCAGATAAATATTCTTAGCATACCGCACAACTCTCAATATTAATATTTTATACTAGCTCAATGGTAAATCGACTTGTTAACGAACAAAACGAGACGAAATAAAATAAATATGACTACCCCCGCATATTAAATAATACTGATGTCCGCGCTCTCATTAAAGATAATTATAATGACTATAAAATCAATCTTTCGATACTAATAATGTAATCAAAATAACTCGTTTTGATATTCCATATTTGATAGTTATTTTGTGACAGACTACAAAGATAGTAAATAACTAATAATTTACCCTATTCTGATTATTTCGTTATACATTATCGATTTAAATAAAATCTGTCTTATCATATTGGTTAATGAAAAGTTATGTCATTATGCTCTTAGATTTCAATGATTAACGAGTATAGCATATATAACATAAATTGCCATAACTATTTCGTGGTTTCTTTCAGCATAACTAACAGAAAATAAATTAATTGTGAACTAATGCAACCCCCAATTTGCTAGACGTTAGCTACCTCACGTAATATTAACTTACACGATACGTCAAATCCATAATATATTTTTCCTATAATAGATGGCGTTCGAAAATTTGATCTCTACAATAAAATCTGACGAGAATCAAGACTGTTTATAAAATTTTACGAAAATCATTTCGATTTTGTATACCTTTTATATAGAATATGTATAACGCTAAACATAATTTAATAAGTATGAAATTATAATAGACTGTGATAAAACTCATTACTAAGACTAAATTTAATTCAATCAATATAAAATAGGTAGGTATGTAAATTGTGAGAACTTCGCTAAAGCCTATTTTACCTAAATCCATCTATCCTAACCGAGTAAATACCAATCTTCACTTATCCATTTCACAAGCAACAAATTGTGACTATAAAAAGTCACTTTCCAGATCAAAACAAGTCTCAAAATTCTATTTTAAACAAATACTATACGCGGGTGTAAATATTATAATGATTACGAATTTAATCAAAACAAAAACACTACATGATCAACTATAACATATTGTAAAAGAGAAAATGACTATGGAGGTAGCTATGTTAAGATACCCACTATCTCAGATCCTAGTCCACGGAATTCTAAATTGTATCTCAAGATTGAGGTTCAAATCCTGGTCGACGGCACACTAAATTGTAACGCCCCCCCCACAATAATAATGAATGACTCTACCTACCTATTAAAACCCTTAACCTAAACTAACCTGTTAAACTATTCATTCTTTAACCTAACTAAACTTAGTACTAAAGTAACGACCTAACTTATATCTATACCTACTTAAATATAATCAGACTTAGTTGTGATCTGGGTTTAATAATGGCCAAGTGATTCGTCTAGTGATAATGAAACCCATACGTTGTGAGACCGTTGAAAAGTAACCTAAATTCTTTTAGTGAAAGATTGGTATACCTATGAATTTACGCAACTTAGAACTATCTGCAGCTAAATATTAAATCTAAAATAATTATATTCATTAACATCACCAGTTAATATTATTCAATTGATAATACATGTATTTAGCTAGTTTGATAAATTTATGATAGAAAGTTATCTTAGGCGTATTTTCAATTAAAGAAGTAGTAAATAGTAAAAGAATAGCGGTAACAAATATAAAAAGAATAATCAAAGAATAGTATAAAAAATAGCGGTAAGAAAAACAATAAGATTAGTATAAAAAAATAGCGGTAAGAAAAACAAGCTCCTCGCCCCGCCTGTTTTAGTAGAAGGCGACATTCCAGACGATCCTTCTCCCTCCGCTAAGTCAATATAGAATTATATTGAATACATATATTGACCATAACTTTATATTACATCATAAGTAAAAACAATTATCTGATTATAACCAAAGCAGATAAACATTGCAACATTCAGGCAGCTTCCCGGCTGTTACATTAATGTTCAAACTCCAGCATCCCGGCTGATTTGGTTTTAATAATTCAAACATTCTAAATCTTTAACAATCCAAACATTTGGACAGTTCGAGACTATCAGGAATCCTCCAGCTTCCAAGTCTAGTACCATTACCAAGTACTTTATTATCCAGATAAAATTAGGTTTCATGTCACATTTTGTATCTCTTACTTCACTTGAGAAGAGAATACTAATAGGGACTCCCGCCCAATTCAACCATATCTTAAAATACCAAAGACTAGTATGCAAAACTGATAAGTCCAGCTAGTGACTGCTAGATAGCAACTCTATCATCTACTGTTTAGTGATTGCTATCAGGGTCTACCGCCCCATAGTGTAGCCAAATCTACCAGATACACTCACTATGTCAACTCATTTACGATATAATTTATAAGTATAGACTTTCCACCAGATTCAATCCATCCAGAATCCCAATACTGAACCAAACGTCAGATTATTAAGTTATTAAATTATAATCAAATTCAAAACAGATACATTTAAATAAAGTAGGTAAGTATATCAAACTTTAACCTTGATTTAATATTATCACACAAATGAATCTACCACTCGCTCGGAAACCTAGTCCAATGGAGAAGAGCGAGCGAGAAACTCCATGGATTAGCAAAAGGGTTCCTACCTACCTGCCTAATTGTTAATCCTACTATCCTATCACCTATCAATTTACTTAAACATTTGTCCCTATAGCCAACAGACCAACCGCACCTATTACCAAGCGCAAGTATCGACCTACCCGCATCTAAAATAATAAAAGTATATGAAGTTTCCTAATAAATTCCTAGTTTCCCAACACGTATTAATTTATCTCAATCTATATCCCTATTGCCTAACAAACAAACCGTACCAACCGCCTAATCAATAAGCCGCACCTACCGCCAGTCAACCGTATCAACCTACCCGCCTATAATAATAAATGTAATTATATTAAGTTTCCTATGGAAATATACCTAGCCAAGAGTCCTACACTACCTACCACTTCTAAATGTGTATTCAGCAAAACTAGAGATAAAACTCACATTTACATTTAAACATGTATGTATTCTTATCATGGTGCTATGATAGAATACCTAACTAAAGCTTTTACGGGAAGGCTGGTTAGACCTGGTTGGAGCTAGAACCCCTAACGTTCCCTACTACCAGACCGTCGCAAAGTGACCCGCAGGTCGGGGAGGGAAGCGACAATCTGGAGGCCCAGGGTTATTGATTGGATAATATTTACATATATATAAGATAGATCGAACGGGAGCGTTTTAACTGGAGATAAGCGGAAGCAATTGCATGGCGCGCACGTGACGCCCCGCCCTCTATCAGCTAAAAAACCCACGAACGAGGAACTTGATCGACTCCTTGGCAAGGACATAATCGACCGCTGGTGCGTTCCAGGTACCCAGCCCTAACAAATGAGACTGTGAATGCTATCCAGAGGCGTACCCCTACATAACACCCTCTTGGGAACCTTCACCCAAGACTGGAAAGGCGAAACACAAGCGATACACTCCCCAAAACTCTTTGAAATTCATTTAAAATTACAACATAAACCCCCTTTATTCACTGCACTAAAGAACAACCCAAATTACAATACAAATACCCTATTCAATTAATAATTAAAGACAATATTTCAAACAGGAAAAGAATATAGACAATTCAAACACCAAGAAAATATAAATGCAAAACCCAATTAAAATTACTTACAAATTATTATACCAATGCTCGCTTGTGTTGCCTGGGACCGAAATCGTAAAAAGTTAGACCGACCCCCAAATGAATCGTGCAACGCCTTTTATAGTAGTTCTCAAACACCTTATTTCTACCCTCAACCACTAATATTTCTAGGGATGTCCCGATGTCGATACTATTTACGTAAAACTGCCGGACTTTTCGCAATTCATCGAAAATATTAGCGATCCTAATAATGATTTTAAATACATAATAATGAACAAACAATTACTCCTTAATCAATTCATTTACTTTCCAAAATATCAAAACCAGATTTTATAAAGTATTCGAATTATTCTATTGTTATTAGATAAATTCCCGTAAATATAACTGTGTCAAAAATGCTATGAGAATTCTACTCGATAACTTAATGATTTACCTAACATTTGGCTTAGTCACTAACTATCCTATTGAATATGTGAATTCCGTTAATACATTCATCATGCCGACCGATCGACTTAGCCCCAACACTACTTGTATATTGTGATTTCTACTACCCTCAACTCCATAAGATTCAAACGTTTAAAGTCACGTACGCATCGGTGTCGTTAACGCTATCAATAATATCTATGCTCGATACTTATTGTAGTAGTATGGCATTTCACACCATCAGTATTTTGATGGAAAAATAAGCTAGTTTTGTACGGATTGGGAAAGATTACACTATTTGTAGTATCTACGCTTAGTTAACAATGAGATATTCTAGAATATCAATATTTCTATAGAAAAGTATGAATGTTCCCTACATATCGGAACGTATCAAGATATCAATATAATCTATATTTAGTTCACGACGATGGAATGAAGCGACTCATACTATCAATAATTCCAATGAAAATATTCTAACCTAAACATTGGATGAAAGACGAATTTAATTCCATTTGCTTTAATTTAATCTAACAAACAGATTAATACAACTAAAGACTGGCTTCCGAGCCATTATTGAAGAGGCCTATGCCCTAATCATAATGAGCATCAATAGTTCCAATTTGATGAGGAGTATAACAATCCAATGAAATCTCTAAATAAATAGATATATAAAATTATATTTGTGAACGTGGCAGAGCGCACCCAATGCGTTCTGTTACACTGTGACGATTGGGTTTGAGCTGCAGAGAAAAAATGTAGTTTATAAGTTACGATACGCAATTATTAATAAGGTTCCGTTTTCAACTCTAACGTCATTTGACAGTTGGAATTGACCCTGCCTTCTACGCTGAGGGTCCCGGCTTGGATACCTAGTAGGAACAAACTTTGTGTGATGACCACGAATGTTTGTACCTGAGACATGCATGTTTAAAATCTATGTAAAATATATATACTGGGTTCGAACTCAGTCTATTGTACGGTACCGATAATACAAGCGTTGTTTAGTATGCGACCTTAAAGATGGTGCAGATAATCGTTTGGCGGTATTATTTTTATTTTGTAAACCAATATTTAATTAATAAAGTTTGAGAAAATCCAAAGATAATCGTCCTTCGTCCTCAAAAAATGCTAAATTCAAAAAATATAATTCATTTGAATTATAAATGATATCATACAAAAAAGCGCGGCAACTCGTAATATATTTCTTGTTACGTAACGAGAAATTCCACGCAAACAATTCGGTAATAATAACGTATTTTGCCGAAAGTATTTCTTATAATTCCGTTTTGATATATTTTTTTCGAGTGCTGTACATTTTTATTAGGGATACTTAGTAAAATTACAGAAACGTTTAATACTGTTTCACTTCGTCCATCCACATGTATCCACAATAATGTTTATTTTTATTTTTTTAGTCTTTTTAATATAAAGGTCGATTTGACTTCTTGTAGACGTATTTTAATATATCAATTGTCAATGAGGTAAGTACTTTTCAATTTACTACTTTCATTTTTTCTTTAATTGAAAGTATTAAATCGTAGTTATATATTCCTTATTTTTTACTCATTACCTTAGCATTGTTAACAAAATATTAAACTCCAAAATGCATTTAAATATTATAATATTCACTCATTCCTACGGAACCATTCTTAACCGTATTCCATGCGGCCGTTTTTCCTCTTGTATTGTCTTAATTCCCCCTGAGGTGCTCATAGTCTGGAAAATTAAATAAAAAAGTGACTATTCTCAGCAGGAAATTCTTATGAACATAAAATGTGTAGGGGCCTTTATGTGCAAAATATTCATAACACAGATATCTTCAAAGTTCTCGTAATCTATAATTAAATAAACTCCATAATATTTATTCAAATGTTAGCTCTACCAGCCCCACGTGGGTCTATACAAAGTAACCCAAATTCTATACGTGGCACGCTTCGTCTCTCAAGATACCTTTTCACTACCGTTCTTCAAAATAAACTTCTACTTCCAAACCTTTTCTTCCCTTAATAAATATTGCGCAAGCAAATCAAATCCGTGCCCTTAAATGGCCGCCGGAGGATTCTGAATAAATTATCATCCGTTAAACAAGTTTTTTTCTGGAGCTAATGAAAATTTGATATTTCTTTGTCGCAGTCTGGACCTATGACAGAGTTCATACCGGTGACACACTGACCATTAGTTAAGAGAACCAAAGCTTTTATAAAATAAATTTGAAAAGAGTTTTTAAGCCGAGCTTTAAGGCATACAGTGGTGCTAGATTGTAACTAGTATTCATCGTAGAAAATGAAATGAAATTAATCCAATATGTTCTATACATAAAATAAAATTGAAAACCATAATTATTGCAATACATGAATAAGAAAAATATATTGGTTTTGACAACAAACAGAGACACACATCAAATAAGACAAACAAATATGTTATGTTCACACACAATCGAGTTACAGTCTTTTTGTATGTACAGATAACATTATTATAAATAAATAATTACAAAAATGACGTATAATATATTTCAAATTGTCTTTGATATAATCACGAAAATTGTATTAACAAGTTTGATATTAGATTAAAGTTGCTTTAAGCAAGTCGAACGTCCAATACATACATAATATACAATACAACTTGCTTACTGGTCCGAGAGATGGCGTAACCGCTATAACGTACGCTCAAGATTTAAATCTAGAATGACACTCAGTTGTGCGTTCCCAATTGTTTCCGTCCGTCTGTCACGGCGGTTAGCAAGCGCCCTATTTCTAACACTAAATTATTCATAGCCTTGAAGGCTTCGCTAAGTACCAACCGGCCCGGCGGCGGGCGGGTGTTGAATCTCACCTAGTAGTAGACCGTGTTTCATTATTACTATCATTAAGCTAGTGTGAAAATTGCACCTACTTGTCGAGTATATACGTGTCAAATTGATTTCTGGGCTTGTTGTAGAAATGATTTGTGTGACTGGAATGAATTTATGTGTACACGGCGTACTTTATTTTAATTTTGTTATATTACTATCAATTAAATGGATACTCTAGCCCTTGATTTGATGGTCTATTTTGTAGGAGTGATCGTTATAAATTATTATTTTTTTACATATCCTTGAATATAAACCTAAGAAATACAGCATAGTAGACGGGAATTGTAAAAGAGTGAAAACTTAATTTTGTTCTGGACAAGGCTACCATAAGCAATATAAGGAGTTGATAAAATAGTTGTATATATAAGTGTTTTTTTTTATATACAAAATTTGCAAAGTTTCAAATTGAAAACATTACAATAAACATTTATTTTGCATACAGAAGTGTTGTTTCTTAACATAAAATGGGTACTTCGCTCATAAAGGGTACCGAATACTGTGAACCAACGTACTTAAGCCTATTTAACATAAATAAATAATACTGAAAGCAGTTACTACTGATTTATGAGACCCGCAGTAATTTTTTTGGACCTTATAATTGAATAAAGAAGTCGAGTCTTGGAACGAGGAGTTTTTCGGGTACCCGCGATGTTTCTATTTCTTATTTAACGTTGGATTTTCTGTCGACATTTTAGTCTGTATTATAATAATTCTAGCCCTTTTATAATGTCCCACTGCTGGGCACGGGCCTCCCCTCAATACGAGGGGGGATAAGGCCATAGTCCACCACGCTGGCCCAGTGCGGGTTGGCGGACTTCACACATCTTTCCTTCACCGTTTAGCAAGTCATAATAAAATTATGGTTGAAAATTAGATTCGCACATAAAATCCCAGAGGTGCGAGCCGGTGTTTGAACCTGCAATCCTCGTTACAGAGGCAAGCGTTCTACCAAATTGGATATCACTGCCTTAGTCAGTCTGTATTAGACTGATTATAATTAATTCTTCAATTGTAATATCCCCCCCTCCTTGTAAGGCATCCCTTTATTCTGCCAAGTATATAAAAACCTATTTTCTTTGTTGCCGGGACAATTTATTTCAGAAATCAAATATTCTATGTGGTATTTTTGTTATATCGTGTTGATAACAAAACACTTTCGATCATCGTGGTTATAGAATTAGTCGACCCACAGGTTTTCAATCGATAACTTTTCGACATTGTTTATACTTTGGCGGCGGGTTTTGTAGAAAGTTACTTGAATTTCGTCGTTCAAGGAGGCTTCTTGCACTTTAGGTAACTTGCATAAGAGATAGGTCTGATATAAAGTAATGACCACAACTGGACCACATAACGCCCCAACTCGCTGACAACTCGCTCAAGCTAATGGACACAGCTACTTTAAACTTTTAACGATCTTTTACTTACAGCTAATGTTGATTCGCGAACGCTCTCTTGCAAATAGACCGTACGTTGAACTTTCAGTAAAAACAGCGCTGGTGTAGGAAAAAGTAGCCAAAAGCTGTGTTAAAAACATCATGAGCTTTAATAGGTTTTAGCGTTAAATAACTTTTGGCTTTAGTTTGAGAATTAGTTTGGAAAGATAATCCTTACTGACGCGTAAAGTGAATTTTATAGTATTAGCATTTCTTTTTTATGGTCGAAGCTGGATTACAGATAAAAGGATTATTACTAAGATGATTTCGTAGCCAAGAATATATGCCTGTTTAATTGAAAATAAATCTATCAATCAATAAAAAGACTATCGCACAATCACAATAGTTAATCCAGAAACGTGTAGTATAAAACATTATTACCTGAACAAATTAAGGTCATTTTCGCGTGTCAATACCGACCTGTGTCTGACTATACGTATTAAAAATCATACAAAAGTTATAGTAGTCGATCGATTCGGTTATAAATTACGAATTAAAATTATGAAATATACGGTAAATACAAGAAGTCTTCGAGTTTAACCGTTCAGTTGCGTAATTGTATCGAATCTTCGATTCAGTAAGTAACTAAAGACGGCTATGAAATCGATTGAGTTGCTTATCGAAAAGTTGGATGCGCTGAGCGGTCAAACTAAAATACTTGATATTTCCTTTTTTATTATTCCCCTAATATCTCTTCGTACTCATCTACACTAAGCACGTCAAAATCTACTGGAAATATAAGTTTTTTTTTGATACTCGCGACTAACGTCTTGGTCTAACTATCTCCGTAGTGTATCCAAATAGTCACGGGTAGCCAGTTATTCGGTAGGCACACGAAATACTTTCAAACTTTCTGGTCTCTTATAGGCAAACTTCGATTTGAAACTAAGCCTCGGTGCTTTGGAGTTTGACAAGTGGAGTTTACTGGATGGTACTGTAAGTAATTATATTGGACTTTTTTTTGGTTGGCAGAGGATTTTGTTCGGTGAGTTTTGGTAAGTTTTCGCTGGATGGTTGGTAGAATTGGTACTTGTGAGGCAAGTTACGTCTACCGAGTAAAGTTTGATCGTTCATAAGAACATATAAGTAGGTACATATAATACTGTAATTACTTACTGTACATCAAATATTTGTGAAATAAAATTGTATTATTTTCCCCCTATAAATCCGCCATTTTTGTAAAATTAGTTTGTCTATGTCTGTTGGTTCATGTAAGGTTTTTATCTGTGGGATCATGGTAGGATTGATAACCGTGGATTGTTTTCTGTATTATGACGTCAGAATTATAATCCCAAATGAAAAAGTAAGTTGATATAGTGAAATACCTAATGACTAGACGCTGCTAATATATGTGAGTATTATTTAAGTTAATTTTTATCCTAATATAATCCTAAGATCAACGTCAAGGTCATATAAAAGCCATTTATACACCTCTTATAAAATGATTTTATATGACCTTGATGTAAATTACTCATAATAAAATAAACATCATAAAAAATTACCACGTAAATCACAGGAGCATCTGTTTCACGAGAATGACCCCAAAGCGATAACAAATACACTGAATAATGAACTATTTACAAATAGAGATTATACCAAAAGAATTTCAAAGCAATGGTTCCTGAATAATCTATATAAACGTCGCTACATTTGTGTTCATTGTAAATTACTTTAAAACACACAAACCTCACGTAGAGTTAAACCAAATGGTTCACTAATAAACAACGTATCTTACCTAGAGTTACTCAAATAAACATCTAACTAGTCCATCAGAATTCGCTATTTACCTCAGGTGCTTTATAAACAAACAATTTACAACATTCTTATACCAAACCAAACTTTGCTCAAAGGAAAATCTAAAATCTTCATCGATACTACAATAAATACCTACAGAGCGTTGTACCCGGTTAGGGCCGCAACGCGCTTGCAAGAGATAGAGTTACGCGTTAAAAAGATATGCACCTAGTTACGCAATAATATTTTTTTAAAAGCAGCGGTGTGCGAGCTGAAGTGCACTTTCTTGCTTTATAGCAAGAGTTGCGTTTCATTTAAATTGTCTTTGTCGAGTGAAGTATCTGTTCGTAAGAACTATTCGATAATCTGTGGCCATGGTTGTAGTGTATAGTGAAAGCATAGCTACAGGTAATATAATATGAGTTCGGGCACGTTATTCATAAAGAACATTGACCCTGTTTTCATTTAAAGATATAGTCTTAGCTTATTTAGAGAACTAACTAATATAATTAAATCCAACACTAGACGCGCCATTACAAGACCTCAAGACACTGTAAACGCTTTCTGCGTAGATCGAACTCCAAACAACAACTAAATATGAGGGCACCCAGGTCAAATTATAACACTAGGACGTCTAACACCTCAGTCTTCCCGTGACCAGGGTTGCTGTAAAGCAACACAACAAACGCGTTAAAATCCGTAAAATTAGTTTTATTGAATGTGTAAGTATTCACGAAAATATAAGAAATCAATATTTGTATTGATACTTTAGGTCGTCTATCGATTTTCTCATTTCAGATTATATCACGTGGTGAATTGCAGGCATATAACCAAACAATCTCCTTAATCCTCTTATCCGTATGCCAAAGCACTTTGCGACACACTACGTAAAGTCGATACGTAAATAAATAAACGAGGAGCTGCTTGATTTAGTCCCGGTCCTAAGTACGGATAAGAAGGGATTTCACGAAATTTGACATCCTAAAGGTGAAATGGAGTGAAAAGTTTTATCAAATTATAAAAGGTGAGCTGAATCAAATTTAACTTTAACCGTATGGGAACAGAATGTATGTTTAAATAATGAGGTATCTAACATAGCAGCTAACCTTTAGTATAGATAGACATATATCAAATAAATACACACAAATTTACACAAGATTTAATCAATTTACAATGGCATTATTATGAAGCTTTTTCTTATAAATAAATTGACAAAATCTCATTAAATTATAATGTCTATCATCTTACTATGTATTAAAAATGTGTGCACAATACTGAAGATTGTGTAAAAGGCTAAATTAATTATATCCATAAAACCTGAAAATTTAATAGAATCGATGTTTGTTGATTTAATTTGTGATTATCATGAAAATCGTCTGATTCATTATCCCATTGGCCATTTACGAGCGATGACAGTCTGATTCACCAAACTGATCTCGACGGTTATAATAATAATATAATATCGCCAGACGAACACACCAACATACGGTCCCTCACTTAGCAACGCTTGTATTATGGTACCGTACAATGAATGGAGGGTGCACTCAATATAGACCTATAAAGATACTGAACTTCCATGACTCGGGTGCAAATATTCGTGCTCATCACACAAAATTTGTCTCTACCAGGATTCGAGCCCAGGACCCTCGGGCAGATAACAGGGTCACTACCAACTGCACTAATCAAGTCGTCAATTTGTCATCAAATTTATTAGACCTAAATAAATAAATAAGCTACTATAATGTAGATAAATTATTGTCAGGCCACAATTTAAAACATTTAATTTCAATTAAAAAATAAAAACGTTTTGTTAACCAATTAATAATATTCACGCAATAATTTAAGTCGTATATAATTAACTAAAAGTCACATTTAAATAACAAATGTTAATAGCATGAGGTCGTCAATGTAGGACATTGAACCGCTCCACAGTACTTGAGATAACTTTAAAAATAGGAATTCAGCGTTTCATAATCGGTACATCTTGAGGCTCGCTCAGCTGGAATTTATAATGACACTTGGCATAAATTGAGGACGCCACTCGAACGCAACCTGTTTATGTGAATATATTATTATAAGTAAGTTAGACTAAGGGCACATAGCTCGCAGAAGCGATGGTCGTTGGGGCAGAAAGGTTCTAGAATGGTGACCACGAATCGGAAAACGAAGTGTAGGACGGCCCCCCACAAGGTGGACCCATGACATTACACGCGTCGCAGGAAGCCGGTGGATGCGAGTGGTGGAGGACCGTGATGTGTGGAAGTCGTTGGGGGAGGCCTATGTCCAGCAGTGGACGTCTATCGGCTGATAGATTAGAAGTTAGATTTAAATCAATATCTGTGAAGATACGGGGAATTCCATAAAATCCGTACTATTTTAAAAGTTTTGAGAATCCAATTGAGCTTATCCAATCCAAGTTAGTACAATCGTGAACGAAAACTAAAAACACCGGATCGAGCTCGCCAAACATTTGCCAGGTAAGTAAACACAGACGTTAGTTGCAAAATACAAACAGGTTACCAGCCAATTTTACTAAGGAGTTAATCTGTAATTCGTGATTCAAATCCCCGTGCGGTCGATGCGACACCGCGCCTATCCGTTTAAATGGACGGTAAAAAGACGAGGTGTGGCCAAATCGACCATCGGGAATTAGACACGGAGCGAGCGGGCAGCGGGGCGCCTGTGAATTTATGGTTTAGACTTCTTTAGAAGAAGAAAAATAAAAGAGTTTGTAATTATTAGTAGCTTCACATGATTGAATCTGGGAATTTATAAAATTAATCAATTTGTCTATATAAGGAGTAAAAAACTCATCATGTTTCTCACCATCTTCTAGTATTTGGAGTCTTTCTGTTTGTCCTGGTTTATCTCTCATACCCACATTCCCCCTAAATTCATCTTAACTTGGGTGTTCAACTCGCTTTGTATCCATCCAATATTTTAATTATATGACTGGTCCTTAAATTCCCTTATCTTTCCCTTCCAACTACATCTTGTACATGCATTACTGATGTTACCATTCATGGATGTATCCACCTACTCAATTATGAATCTCTTTTACACTATTTGTTTAGTACTATTATAAAGTCGTCTTGCAGATTTTCGTTAAAGATATATGTAATCATCAGAATAAAGTATCAGAAATTTGAATCCATCTAAAAGTTTCTACGTCTTGAACATCCAAAACCCGCTGCAATTTGTCGCTCAATATCAAACCGCCACCTATTTACGTTCCGTCTGCACTTTGCGGCGTTAGAAGGACAGGACACGCCATTGGGGATCCGCAAAGCTAAATTGGACTCGGGGACCGGTCAGTTGCGTCGTTCCAATCGACTTGTTCCTTTCTTGCTATTGGTTAACAGGAAAATGTTTTAGATTACGCCGTAAAAAGATAACGAAGTAAAGCGAACGGGGCCATTTAGTAAAACATTGTATTATTGCAAATGTTCGCTCCAACGATTATTTTGGGAGTGTTTATGGAAATGAAGGCGTTATTTTTATTATTACGGAATACTTTATAAGTATTGGAATGTTCGTGTTGAATTTTTATCGTTACTGTAATAGAATTTGCATAGCATAACATTTTTGATAATAATGTTATTACTTTGAAGACAATTTCGGACGATGATTGCTCTTGTACTGTACCATAGACTACAGTTCAATGTGTACGTTGATGACTTCGTTGCTGTATTCTTTCTCGTCCAATAATCTTTTTAGAATTCTTTATTTTAATTTATTACTATAATATAAACTTGCATTTCACGAATCCTGTCTTGATTAAAATTAGTACACCCCCAAACGTTTCCAACACAATACCCAAAGAGACGGGCACTACAAAAGCCGATCCCGGGAGGTTCGACACAGTAACTTTACACTTTCAAACGACTTGCAGATACATATGCAGAGACGGCACCTCTACAATACACTTTTGCTGTTTTACTATCCTGCAGTTTCCGATCTTGACATAGAGTCTTCCCGGGGAAGACGAATCTTATTTCTATTTGCAAGCAGTTATATTTATTGAAAAATTTATTGAAGGGTTCCATATTGAGTTTGATTCTAGGAGTGAGTTTTTAATAACAATAATTGTTCCTTTTATTAACACTTTTTTGATTGCATTGTTAAGTTTGTCACTGTTTCATTGAAACTCGTTATTATTTGGACTAAGGACTATAAGCAAGTCATTGCTGATTAGATGACTCTATGGGGAGGTAGGGTAAAGATTTGCATATTTTTGTGCAAATAATTTGAGCCGTAAAAGTTCCTAAGAAAACTACACAAAGCTTATTTGTTGTGGCTATTCTACCACCAACAAGTGTTAAGAATAGCAGCAGAAAGAGATATGACACTGAACAGACACAAATTACTGTAAGATATTTCATGTCCCTACAATCAAATTTGAACCAGTGATGTGTCTTATAAGGCAATCCTTTTATCTCCAGTCTGACATGTGGGACCGCACCGGCAAATTGCGCTCAGGGGATGTGTCGATTCAGTTATACTACATATGTTGCCCAGCTTTCCGCAGCCAGTTAAATAGGAAATGGCGTTTTACTCTCTCACTGGATATCTTTTGTCGCGTGTAAAATTTTTTGGTTGGAGCATACGACCAAATGTGTACGTGCCTTAATGCCATTTATGTGGCTGCGTCGAAAAGGTTGAATCAAGCCTAGATTTTCAATCAAGATGGGGCAGATTCAGTTTTTATTAGGCTTTAAATTTACGTATTTTAGTCTTTACCTTTTCAAAAGCGAAACATCTTTAACATGTTGTTCGAACTATCATACATTTTGCACGCACGGGAATAACATCGACACTATTTCCCATTTATATTTTTTTATATTCGAATCCAACGGGGCTATGTTTTAATATGATTCCAGATGAGTATGCTATATAGGTTTAAAATCAGTGCTGGACGAGAACCTGCTCCCTTACAAGTAATGATCACATTTACACTAGCTTTATCCGTTTTCGTATTAAAACTGTTTATAATACATTATGTATCCATGAAATTATTTTTGTTTTGTAGCGTACCTACCTCGCTACACTATTATTTTTCCCACTGTCTTTATACCTTACTATCTGTGACCCATAAGATTTAATTGTTTATATTATTTATTTTGATTCGCTCTTGTAATTTTATCACTCCGTTTATCCTCTACTAGTTGTGACCCTCAACTTTTAAATGTATATATGTTTTTTGTTTAATAAATTATTGGTACTTCTCTCTGGACTTGTTTCGCTTACATACGCGCTTACAAGAGGCCCAAACAGTACCGATACGCCGCGACGAGAACGTCAACTTCATTTCATCAGCCAGTTCTGCACTACCATCAAGCACCTCCACGGCCAACAAAACCAAGTTGCCGACGCGTTATCACGAATTAACGAAATTCAATGTCCGGCAAACATCGACTACGAAAAGTTGGCGGAAGATCAAGAGAGCGACGATGAACTGACACAGCTGCGAACAAAAACAAATTTAAAGTTCACGTCAATTACCCTACCCGGCTGTCGGCGACCAATCACGTGCGAGGTATCTACAAACAACGTTCGGCCGTATCTACCCGTGACTTATCGTGTTGCAGCATTCAAAGCGCAACACGAACTTAGTCATCCCGGGGTGAGAACAACGAGGAAGATCATGCGAACCAAGTTTTTCTGGCCTTCGATGAACAAAGACGTCGGCATTTGGACAAAATCATGCATCGGATGCCAACGTGCTAAAATCCATCGTCACGTCGTCAGTCCTCTCGGCGAGTTCCCCGCATCGGAACGTTTCGAACACATCCACATAGATATAGTCGGACCGTTGCCGCCATCAAACGACTACAGATACTGCGTGACGATGATCGACCGCAGAACCAAGTGGCCCGAAGCAATACCTACACGCGATATAACTGCCGAGACTGTCGCGCAAGCTCTGTACGAGGGATGGATCGCACGATTTGGATGTCCATTACGCATCACGTCAGACCAAGGCCGTCAGTTCGAGTCAGCACTTTTTAACGCACTGATGAAGAGGTTCGGCATCACAAGAATACGTACCACCGCTTTCCATCCTCAAGCCAACGGCCAAGTAGAAAGATGGCATCGCTCACTCAAAGCAGCACTTATGGCCAAGGGCGCTGGCGCCAGCTGGAGTCAAGAACTACCCACCGTTCTCCTGGGCCTACGCACCGCTCTACGTGAAGATACTAACGTCAGCCCGGCCCTCATGACTTACGGATCTACCTTGCGACTGCCTTCCGATTTTTTCGTGCCTACAAAGCCAAAAATCGAAGATAGCGAGTTCGTCCGTCAGCTGACCGAAACAATGGCAGCTTACTCCCCGGTCCAGAAGACACGCGTGTATAACAAGGACACATTCGTCTACAAGGATTTAGCAACGTGCAGTCATGTGTTTCTTCGCAACGATACCGTTCGGAGCCCACTGACCCCACCATATGACGGGCCATACCAAGTCCTGGATCGTGACAGCAAGACCTTCAAAATCCAGCTACCACTGCGCACAACAGTGGTATCAATAGACAGAATCAAACCCGCACATCTGTTCAGTGAAGATAACGAAGTGACACCAGGAACCACTGCACCTACGCCGCAAGCTTCAACTACGAAGTCAGAACTCCAGCCGAGATCTACTGGATCAACGCAGTCGACGCCGGCGCCGAGTGAACGTTACGTCACGCGATCCGGCCGTGCAGTGAAACCGAATGTACGCTTCGCTAGAGGGGGAGTACTGTAGCGTACCTACCTCGCTACACTATTATTTTTCCCACTGTCTTTATACCTTACTATCTGTGACCCATAAGATTTAATTGTTTATATTATTTATTTTGATTCGCTCTTGTAATTTTATCACTCCGTTTATCCTCTACTAGTTGTGACCCTCAACTTTTAAATGTATATATGTTTTTTGTTTAATAAATTATTGGTACTTCTCTCTGGACTTGTTTCACTTACGACGCACCTTCAAGACTTGGGAGCCACAGCCTCCCACAGTTTTATTTTCATTTCTACAGTTCAAATGTGACTAGCTCTTCAAAATATATTAATGGACTAGCGACGACTGCTTTTAAAATACAATTTACTTCGTATATTCTGAAATTCTCAATACGCATTTTCATCCAACCTGTCTTCTTCTTAAGGCGAAAATTCGAGCAGTTCCTTTTATAAAATAAACTGTTAACTGTTAAAGAAACATACCGTACTCTGACCACGGCGCGCCTTCATTCAGCTGATTGATATTAGCTCGCTTATTTCGGTGTAATGTTTTACGAGCGCATCAAGGTCTGAGGCGATCGCGTGAAGTGGGCCACGCCGGCATATATACATACGTGTTAAAAGTTGCACACTACCATACTGTGTTGATACATTTGTTTAGCATAACAGAGCTACATTGATATTTGCTCCACTGGTTATCACAATTAGGTTGAAAGTTGGTTGAATAAAAAACGTGAGATTGGGAGAGTTTCAGAGACTATCTTATCACTTCAGTTGCTTTGTATTATTATGTTTACCATTATATTAAATTAGGTGCTGTTTAGAACAAATATGTCTGAACACCGTGAGTAAATTATATTGAACCTACCTTGTATTTATAACAATATGTATTCATTATAACCCAGATAGAATACTGTCTAGACGACATTACAATATAAAATCGCAAAGCCCACCCATTTGTTTTGTTTGAACCACCTGAGACTTAGGTAACATTGATTTAAGGCCTATAACTTATGAGAAACTAATTTAAAGGAGCACCTCACGTACGGCCAATATTTTAGCATGTCCAAATATATAAAACCGGTGTTTAAAGGGGAATATAAAACCGCGCTCCTGCTTATTTCATCCACAAACTTGGACGGTTTGTTCATAAAATGAAATGTAAATATAATAACTACGGGGATGAGCGTAAGAATGCTATAAAATATTGCGGTTCTATCTTTATTGCTATAATAGACGGATTATTGCCTCAAAAAGTCGGGGGTGTGTGGCGAAATATTTGTATAATTTCAAATTGAACGTTGGATTAATGTAAATAATGAATTATTTGGATTGAAACAACATCGTCCATTATATCATTAGTGGCTTATGAGATTTGAATTCTGAATTTAAACTGGTTTCAATCATGTAACATGTTTTTAATGTACATATATTCTGTATTAAATAGTTAATCTATGACTCCATGGTTCACCCGCTTGGGACCTAATACCATCGCCGAAAGGTGGGCGTTAAACTTTTAATTTGTTGTAATCATTACAAATAGCTGTATCCAAACCGAGGGCATTATCTCGTCCGAACGCTATAATCTGTCATTTTC
The DNA here is from genome assembly GCA_905333125.1 of Pheosia tremula. Lineage (NCBI taxonomy): Eukaryota > Metazoa > Arthropoda > Insecta > Lepidoptera > Notodontidae > Pheosia > Pheosia tremula. Next base: position 859,900 of record HG995404.1, on the reverse strand, counting down.
CATGCAAAGCATGTATCTGAAATAGCCCCAGCCGGCTGGTCCGGACAAGGCTAATGACCTAAACAGTACATACACGTTACCCAGATCATTTGTAAGCGGTACATGTGAGACGTTACCAATTACAAGTTAGGCGCTATTCCGGAATAAACGCTGATTGTAGAGCACGCTTTATGTAAATACCTTCGCTGCCTACGGCCACTTCCATCGGCCAAACCGTTGGCGTTTACAATCAATTTGCAAAAGGTTACCTATAAAGATCCTGTGTTTATGTACTTAAGTAATAAGAAAATAACAATAGGATTAATTTATTTAAGATAGTAACATTATAATGTCGCCAGCTGATTACAGATTTAGGAACTGCTCGAGGATATTCCTTTAATTTGGAGAACTAGTCTTGAGAATAAATTTCTATAAATTACAGACAAGGTTGTTTTGCATGTGAAGTGAATTGCTGTTCACTCTGTGGTAAAACATGCTGACCAAAATACAAGATAAGTACTTCATCTCAATCACCATTCAAGTACACCACGTTTTATGTAAATTCATACCGGCCGTTGCCAAAATCTGGCTTCAAGAATCAATTTGTAAATTACTAGGTAAAGGTTACCGGTATAAGCTGTTGTTACATAGCGAACGATAAGCGCTAGAAAAACATTTGCAGTAAATTTTACTGAGTATTTTCCTAGAAACAGAAAAATGATTTTTTGAAGATGATAAATAATAGATCTACGACTTTGAACCTCAACAAAAATCCAACTTGATTACAGAGTCAATACAATCATTATAAAATGCTGAAGCAAATATAATGTATACTAAGGCAACTCAGTTTCTAACACTACTGACGATACAAGCATTGTACTCAAACCCTTAAATTTCAGAGATAAGATCAAATATTTCAAATACCTAAATCTTGGCAACATCATCCCAAAATGCAAAACTAATCTCAACTGACGTCGACCAACGCTACAATACAAATACAAAATATGAAAGCTAGAACAAGCCAGATGCGAGATCCATAAAAGGAACGCCGATACATTTGCGTGTGCATCGCTTATATCGCCTCCGTAATAGACTTGAACCGGTGCCAGGGATGCACCGATTGATTATTGATATTGCAATGCTATTGGCTGTTGAGGAAATGAGCCTCGATCTTAACGAAGGGTGCGCTTGATTTATTTGATATCGCTGTTTTGCGAGATGGAGGATTTATATTGATACTGTTCTTGCATCTATATTTCCAGCATTGTTTGCTGGGAATATTTATGTTATCGTTTGTGTTGGAGACTTGCATTTTCTGTTTTTTTTTATGTCAATATAATCTTCCTACATTTTGCGTCTACACACTAATACACTACAATGAATGTTGTTAATTGTTGATTAAATTAGTTCCACTAATATTATAAATGTAAAAGTTGGGATGGACGGATAGATGTAGTTGGATGTTTGTTACTCAATCACGTCAGAACGGCTGAACGGGTCTGGATGAAATTTGGCATAGAGATAGATTATAGTCTGGTATAGTACTGGTGGTAGGGTTCGGCCGTGGTTAGTCACCACCCACTGAACTAGGCCATGTCGCCAAGCGGCCTAGTCGTGTTCCGGCATGATGTTCGGTGTTGCCATTCATGGATGGCGGGTCAGATCAGCTGCCCTGCATGTGCCTAGTGAATGTAGCGTCTCGATCTACTGCCGCCTTCCTACCTAGGCAAGTATGCTCCATCGTAGATCTCATCGTCACTTACCATCAGGTGAGATCGAGATGAAATACTTGCCTATAATGTAATAAAAAAAAAAGCACATATCTGGTAAAATGTATCGATCCCATGGGATAGATTTGTTTTACTTTTTCATAGAGCAAAAGATCGACATATTTTTTGCATAGGTAGTGGTAGTTTAGAGGAAAGGGCATAGTGGAAAAGGACATACTTTTTAATCGCGGGTAACACCGCGGGGCACAGCTAGTATACAATAATTACATTCTATTCTATGTAGTCAACCTCATGTTACGGCTTTTATAAACGACTTGCGCCCTCACATCATGGATGAAGGAGAAAATGGGTCGTTTTACCATATTTTTGCATATATATTCCACCGATGTATGAACCATTCACATACTTATCCCTCTCTTTCACTCGGGCCGCATTATGAACGATCCTTGCAATTTAGCGGCACAATGAAAGACCTCGGTTATTTTATACGAAATGTGTGTAAATCCAATAAATATATTTCAATGATTCTTTACATACTGTGAAATAAAACTTTTGTCTGCATGTTTGGTTGTAAAATACATTTTACTACGGATAGAATCCGATGTCATTGGCGACAGAAAAACAAATAAAAAGCGTGATATGAATATTAAACTTTCATGATTCATCAAATGATATCTTAATTTCTAGATGGACACTTAAAACATATGTACTTAAATTTCATGATAATAACTTATAGCCCGATACTGAAAAGCAATACATTTTTGAGAGGTGCTTAATTTTGTCGCGACGTTGTACAAAAAAATCAAGATTATGACGTCTTAAAAATCGTTAATTAGGATTTAAATAGTTGATCAGCTTTTGAGTACTCAACTGTTAGTCCATTAACACTCGTCTATCAATCAAGTGAGATAATATCACTCGACAAACATTCCATTGTGCCGTAAACAAGTGGAAGTTTAGTCAATTTCATGTAAAACAGTCCATGACGAGCGTTAGTCACCGTGACTCACACAATTGTTAGTTACGCCGCATTGTGTATCGGAACTTTCACTTTCTTGTCGTATAATGGTGAGAAACAACGCTTAAGCATCGAGGATTCTTGCTAAACTTTGAATTGCGACGAAATATATTTGTTCGAATTTTGAATGAAGTATTCAATTGGCGATAGGTAGTAAGAGTTAGCTTGTGGTGTGTTTCTTTTTATTGTAAGGATATCAAACTAATTTATCTTGTAATATGTATAAAAGAAAGTTGTGTTAGTGTCACCACTTTTAACTTAAGAACGGGTGGGCTGATTTCGAAATCTTTGATTTTTTTGAATTTGTCTCAAAATGAACGTCTCGTTTCGAATAGCAGAATAACTATTAGCACATGCGAAATCTTTACTCAAAAAATTATCATAATTTATTCTTATACATTTGATGCCTCAGAGGGGCGGTACGAAGTTCCCCGGGACAGCGAGCTATAATTAAATATCGATAATGTTTAATTTATTAAAAAAAGTAAACTCACGGTATCACCTTTCAATGAGTCCAAAGTAAATAATAACGGTGTGTCACATACCTGGAACAATAAAAGATAATACTTTATTAAACATCTTTAATCAAGGTACAATATAAGTTATATTGAACGGCTAGATAGCAAGAACATCCCGAAGCCATTCGTTTACCGCCATATAGTTATTTACCGACATTCCTTCTCATTCGCATTCATTCATTCATTTGGGCTCATTCGTATCCCAACCGTCTTAAGAATGCCTCGTGTAGACGCAAAACACGTGTCGAATTCATTTTTAGCTTCGCTTCATCGAATTGCATATCAATTAGGGTCTCGACACCCATGACAGACTAATTATCAATCGATATTTAAGAGGAGTTCGGTTTTATTGGCTTCTTAAATTATTGATCTACTTGTTTGGTTTATTATTGGGAAGGATGAGAATATGATGGTCTGTGGTGCGTGTTTTTCCTCCCTTTTATTTAAAACACACTTTATATGGTGTATTGATAATTTCAGATACCGTCCGCTAGAGGCCCCGTTTAATTTTCTATTTAAAAAGACAAATACAGCAGACTTTTTAGTACACGTTTTGTTTACTAAAAGAACTCGTACTCGAAGCTTGAAAATAAATAGTAATGATGTTTTAACCGCAGTATTCCCTAAGGTAGTGACTTAATACATTTTAGGTGTGTTTCGGTAATATAGAAATGGTTACGTGCGGCCCTACTGTTTGGGGAGCAAACCTATCAAGGATGGAACCCTTCGTGATATAGAACTACTAATTTTGTAACATACGTTTTCCATTAGATATAATAGGATTTTTTTTAAAGTAATTCGTTAAATTTTCCTACAGCCAGCTCGTCTTAGTAGGATGAAATGACGAATAACAATAATTTTTTTTGTTCGCTTCAAAATCAGGATTAAGTGCATTCCTTTTATAAATTTTCAGTAAAAGAATATGAAATATAATTAAGAACAATTCATTATTTAGACTATTTCACCGCAGGTCTGTCTTGTATGAGATCATTCTGAAATACCAATGTACTTACTTACTTGAACTGTGGCTTCAGAAAATTACTGAATATCTACGTCTGCGACGTGAAGTTCAACAATCACTTCATCACTATTTCTATCTATTGTGAAATATTTCATGCAGTTTCATGAAATATTTTTTTGTATTGACATTTCTAGAGGAAAGCTATAGGTATTTTAAATTATACAACCATGTAGCCATTAACTTTATATACTTAACGTAAGTCTTTTTTTTGACCAGCTGCTATAGTCTCCCTAGCCGTTCCTACATTGTTCTCACATACCTATAACAATGTACTGCTAAAAATGTAAAAGATCCTTATAAAAAGAGCAATCATGGAGTTTATTTTCCGTTCTTCTCCATAGCGATGGCATTCCGAACGGGTGGTAAAGTTGTAGCTTAGCATTTTGAAGCTATTTTGACAATTCATGAGTACTGTGCTTAATGGTTTATAATTTATATGAATAAAAATATTCTGATTCTAATTCGTGTTAATAGACGTGTAAGAGCCGATTCGGAATTATGAAGAAAACATAACTGTCTGATTTTTGTACCTATAAGTATTGTAAATGAATGAGGCTATTTGTTTGTAACTATAAAACATATTTTTTTAATCACACTCGCCTACTTCCTACATTAAATACTGAAACACAACAGGTGACAATTGTCGTGTATGTCGACACGCCTTTACTAATCGGTAAATTTAATCGTCACATTTGTGGCACGCTTAGCTTAATATCCGACTAATGTGAAAACGGTTTGGGGCCGCATGCAAACTGAAGTAGCTAGCTATGTTTTAGGCTTTCGTTGCACTGTTAACTCTGTTATAGCACTCGGGTGTTTTTATGTTGACAGAACATCTTTGATTAGCATTGAAAGTTATTTAATCGTCACAATTGTGGCACGCTTAGCTTAATATCCGACTAATGTGAAAATGGTTTGGGGCAGCATGCAAGCTCTAGTACCTAACAATGTTTTATTAGACTTTCGTTGCACTGTTAACTCTGTTATAGCACTCAGGTGTTTTTTTTTATGTTGTCTAGAACATCTTCAATTAGCGTCGAGAGTGATTCAAGTCGGAGACTTCAATAAATTTGACATGTACAATCATTATAATCTTAACTTTATACTAACTGTATTTCTACCCTACTCATGCTGCTAGTAAGACATGAGCAAGCAGCAATAGGGTGGTTGACTGTATGTAATGGACGGACGGATGAAATACCGTATAATGGACAGGGGGCGAACCCGGTATAAATTACTAAAAGCTTTAAAGATTTCAAAGTAACTAATATAACGTAATTTTGTTATCTTAATATGGCTATAAATGTATAATCAAAATCTAAAATCTTCGTCACGACTCCCACGAAATATCCCGGGATCGCGGGAGTGACAACTTTTGTTCGCGCACTCGGGGTCCTTTGTCGATGGTCCACAATAAAATTTTATCCCGGAAACCTATTCGCAGTTACCTTTTATTATAATGTTGCAGCCGGCATCCGGGGTACTTTTCAGTCGGGGCCCATTGTTGTCCACATAATGGGGGCCAACCTTTTTATTCCGCTACAGATTTTTGAATGTACAGTCGAAGGTATTAAAAGTGATGTTCAATCGAGCTATCGACTGCATTTGAAGTGGCAGTTCTTTGTTTGAAAAATAATTGGAACGATTTTGAAAAACTAAAACAATAAATCGTAGTAATAATAGCAGATTTCATAAAAATAACCTCGTGCACATATAGCGCCCTTAAAAATCATTAAATTAACGAAACACGAGTAAGAATTATTATGTTATTTAAATTAAATTAATGAATATTTTAGTGAAGTATGTATATAGCTACAAAATAAATACTTACCCAAGCGTGAACGGGTATTTAGTAGATATTTAGATAAATGTGCGTTACATCATTAACATATTACCGCCAATCATTAACATGCTCTAACATGTGAGCAACAGATCCAAATACGTGATTGACCTAAATATTTATAACCTATATTGATTTCTTATATTTACGCGAATACTACACATTGAAATAAAACTAATTTTACGGATTTTATTGCGTGTATATTATGTTTATTTACGTTCCCGACGTTTCAGCTGCTTTACAGCAACCATGGTCACGGGAGGACTAACGAAACGTCGGGAACATATATAAACGCAATAAAATCCGTAAATTTGAGAAGCTCGAGATGCAAGACCCGAGAGATAATAACGCCTAATAATATAAAAAAAAATGTCCCACCGATTTTTTTTAAATTATAGGTAGGTACAACGTTAATCTTACAGTTTCATTACTTAAAAGTGTATCCATAAATTCATTTCCAGCACTTTTTTAAAGATAAACCCACGTTTACATACATGCTGCATTGAATAGGTACCATCGTTTTTGTTTGATCTGACTGTACGCTCATGGAGTTTTGATGTATCTCGGTGTCCGGGATACGCGACTCTTTTGTAAATGCGACGTAATGAAAGGATTTAACGCGACCAAGCGCCGCGATTTTTTTGATGGTGAGTTTAATTTCAGATATATTTCGGGTAGGTCTATAACATTTTCGTTATATTTAGACAAATCTTCGAGCGTAATCTGATCAGTCATTATTACCTCAGGAGACCAAACATAATATACTATATATAATAACATGAGTTTTTTTTCTTTACACTATTTTTTTTTTTTATTAAAAAAAAACGGTATTTCCTTTTATTTTCCTCCCATTTTCGTGTATGTGGTTTTTCATCAACAACGAACCAAACAAAATTTGGCCAGCCTCCTTGGACATATCAATCAATTACAAAGGCCGCCGCCTCCGGCGATGTACGCTGCAGATAGAGCGGCACCCGTATCGGCAATATATTGTATGGTACAAGTCATAACCTGTAGCGTGGTGTTTTAAATAATAATAAATCTTTATTTCAGACCATTTGGATCCATATTGATTGTTAGTATGAAATGAGCCTTAACTTATTGTTAGTAATATCACAATGCTATGACACACGATATGTCACAGCGGGTGCATGAAGCTCTATCCAGTGGCCCACTATCGGACACTCCCATCTATCACTCAATGCTCTCAGGATGCTGTGAGAACTGGTACGCACTCTGTGGAAGAGGGAGGCACATCGTTTCCGAATGATAGCATGAAAACCATCAATTCCTGCCTCAGCGAACATTCCCGATGCGCTACAGAAACTAGGCAGCCCTAACAGCACCCTGAAGGCATTGTTATATTGAACACGCAGGGCGTTGCATGCCCTCTGCGTATACGAGACCCACAGACTACACGTGTAGAATGACTGACAGTATGCTCTAAAGAGTGTCATTTTAACTTGTGTGGTACATCGTGCAAATCTGCGAGCCAGCATATTGCATCGGACAGACAGCGCCCTACGCTCCCTTTCTATGTCTACATTATCACTTAGATTTTCGGTAACCCAGTGACCCAGGTACTTAAATTGAGTTACTCGTGTTAGAGGAACGTTGTACAGTGATACTTGCGGCACATTAGAGTTACATTTGTTTCCAGACTTGAACACAAGTAACTCACTCTTTTTGGTATTGTACCTGAGTCCATGAGCCGACGCATACATTTCACAGATGTTCAGTAGTCGCCGCAGCGCGCCGATCGTTGGGCTCAGCAACACCATATCATCAGCATAACTGATATTATTAATACACATCCCATCAATGTGACAGCCAATCTAAAGCGTATATTTTTATATTTATGTGTCAATCAAATGTTATCCAAAATGCCCTTTCATACTTAAATGTCGTTATCTTTCATTATCAGTAATCAAAATTAGAGTTTGTGTATTCGGTTATAATTTAGAAATCTCTCGTATTTTAAAAACAAACTTATGTATTTATTATCTGCTGGCTTTTATTTGAATATATTCTAATGAGGTTCAAGGGGTTCTATCCTAGTTGGTGCACGATATAGCCTAGTTAAGCTAGTTGTCATAGACAGTCAGGAGTCTGAAAAAAATCTATGAAATGGTCTTTCTATCAACTGTGTTAAAATAATAAATAATTTATACAGGGCTTTATAAAATACTAAATCAATGTACAATAAACTGAGCGTGTAAATTTAAATTCTAATGCAAGCTAAACATCTACAGGAATTAAAAATAAATTGCTTCCGCTTCTGAATTACGCCCCACAAAGATCTATTGCTTACTACCCTAATCAATATCCCCGCGTTATTAGCCAACATGACGTTTTTATTAAATCAACGCGCGCGCAAATTGTGTCGACACGGTGCGATCCGTATCGTAACATGTATGTCCCGGGTTTTAGGAAGTAATTTTCGGTAGGTATTCTTAAGCTCCTTTTTTGTTTCTCGTTTAGCAACACCCTGAGAGTTTACCCTGATTATTAAACGTATTTACGTGATTCCGACCAGACCATGACCTTATAAAAATAACTTAACTCGTGTACAAACATTCGTGCTCATCTCACAAAGTGGGCTCCAGCCGGGATCCGCATCCGAGACCTTTGGTACAGAATAGAAAACAGGATTACTTTCAACTGTGTCAATCATGTCGTCGATAAGTCACTGTCTATGAATTCATTTTTAAGAAATACTAGTGCTGTTCTTTATTTAAAATCTGAGCTTATTTCTTTTGCTACGACGCGAGTGGAATAGATACCTGCCAGCATTTAAATTTAATATAATATCAGCTGATCGAATAGTCTTAAGCCTCGATTTTTCCATTCGATTTTATTCCATTTATTCCCCGTCTCCAATGCAACCGACATTGCTGTACATATCTTATATATCGCATATTAATAAAGCCAGCACGCTGGTATGCACGCCGAGCCAAAGAATGGGGGCGCATACCGCCGTCACGCCACGCGCCTCGCGGCCATATTAATAATTTCCCCAGTGTTATGATGGAATTGTTGACAATGGGTTGACTTACAGGATTATCGGAATGGATATATCATTATCTATTGAGCTTTTAAGATGTTTTGAATAACTGGAGGATATAACAATCACCATTTCAGTTTTCTTTTTAAGGTGCATTTCCCATAAATCAAGTTGATAGATATGTAGCTTATGATAAAAAGTCTCCATAAGAGTACCATCACGCCTGTTATCCCTGAAGTGATGGGCAAGCACATGGCACATAGTATTTTGACCCTAATGTAATGTACTGAGGCGAACACGCATACTTTATAAAACTAGTTTCAATAAATGTTATATTTCAATAATTAAATTTACTTAGTTTTGAGAAAAATCTTCGTAGAACATATCGATAAAATAAACAAAAAAGCATCAGGTACCAATTCAGCGAATCCACTGAAAGTTTTTATGTGATTTGTTTTTACAAACAAATAGCTTTGTGTTCTCGTTAAAACTTTCAATATAAATGAGTTCGGTTGCTATTAAAAAAAAACAATTTCAGCTACAGGAAAAATATATAGGGATCCGGGATAGGAATTAATTTCTTTGGGATCAAGACAGATCTGATACTCAGATTACTAACTCAGCATTTTCTACTTATCCTCCACGGGACATGAAATAATGATGTAAATAATGTAATTTAATAATTTTTATTATTATTATTATTTCTTTTTGTTAATTTGTTCTTCCAGGTGATTGGGGTCTAACCAAATCCGCGGGCTTTTGGCCAAGCAAGAAATTGTGGGGTGGGGGGGTGGTGTTGTGTGTGTGTGTATGTGTGTATTCGTGTGCGTGTACGTGTGTGCTACACAGTAAGTACTCACTTCGAGCGTTCTTATTTGATTTTATTTTATTGAAATCAATGCTACCGTTTGCTACTTAATCCTTGCCCATTAAAAACAAGGTTATAATTATACCTAAATTACATAGTCATGACATTGAGACGATTGTAGGTATTACTAACTCAACATATTGTTACTCCACTGAGAGCTAAGCGACAAAATAAATATTAAAATTAGTAGCGCATAAAATGTCCCAAAGAATAAATCAATGGTAAGAATGTGATCAGACGAATACACCAATTTTACTGTCTCAAACCAAACTGTGATTCTGATATATATAACTTAAGTATATAGATAATAAACATCACGACTCAGGTACAAACATTCGTGCTCGACACACAAAAGTTGCCTTTCCCGAGATTCGAACTCGGGAACGTCGGTACAGAAAGCAGGGTCGCAACCTACCGTGCCAATTGGATTGTCAAATCAATTACTCGAGCACGTATGGGAATGACAGTTTTCATTAGGAAAACTCTACATTTTAATAAAGTTCTTAGCTAACAATAACAGCATATCTACCACTGGATATACAACACAACTTTGGGCTCGTAATGCTAGGTTACAACTATGCCTACCCAGACAGGGCCACTGGGGGAATTTAGTTTCTTCACGGTACGTAAGTTTGCGCCCACTAATGGATAGCCCGCCTGTTTACTAGTCGTTCTTATTTTCAGTGTATACTGGATTTTCTGCTTTCAGAAATGTTATGTAGGTATTATTTTTAATGAAAAAAAAAAAATAGAAATATTTATTTTTTTGTGGGAAGTAAACGTTCTAGATTAAGATACTGTTTTTGATCTTGGTGAAATAGATAAGATAAGAAATAAACAAAAACATTTTAAACAATTCTGACAGCGCCAATACAGGTGCAATATACCCGGCAAACTAAAATATTTACACTTCATTTCGCAAGCATCAAGTACAACCTCCATTTCTTTCTCATCACTTCCGTAAGTTCTCCTTGAAACGTACCTACATAGTTATTTTGAAAAAAAAACAGGTAAAATATAGAGTAACCAGAAAAGTTAAGCTTCTCGAGGCCTAAATGATTACCTCTGCATAAATTACCAGTTTGTTTGTATGGCTCGGGTAAGCTTTATTAAAGTTTGTAAGCACAGACAAGGTAACAGCAGTAATCAACACTCTGAATAAATACAATTAGACGACGAGACGGGATTGTCTCCGAAAACGTAGTCATCTTACTTTATAGTAGCGACTTAATTGACTTTTACAAAAGAATTTACTAAGTAAATGATTAGAATCAGAATCAGATTATTTTTATTCATGTAAACCATTAAGTACAGTACTTTTGAATCGGCAAAATAGTTACAAAATGATAAGCTGCAGCTTTACGACCCGTTCGGAATGCCTGGGTTGCTATTTAAAAAAAAATCTTTTACGTTTTGAGCAATACATGTTATGGGTATGATAACAATGTAGGAAAAGCTAGGCAGACTTTAGCAGCTAGTCAAAAAAGTACTAGCTCTAGTAATTAAAATAGGTACCTTAGGCAATACACAGTTATCTGTAATATAAAAAAAAAAAAAAAAAATATTCTGATTCTGATTCTGATTCTATTCTAAACATAAATTGTACAAAATAATGTCAAGATTAAAATAGAATTTTAAAAATCTTCCTAAACGACGACAATAACGAGGGAAACGACATGATATGATTTTTTTTCACCAATTTAAAATATTAATTAACTGTTGAAACAAAACCACAATAAGTATACCTATACTTACCAAATATAAAACAAAAATTTACAAAGCCAGGTTTGAGCCGTAAACAAATAAATCCACCTAACAAGAACAAGTATTCCTAAGTAGAGTCGTAATATTCTCGTATAGTAAAACTTAACTTTGCAATGAAGCCAACCGAGTTTTTCAATTGGACTTAATTAAAAGTAAACAAACACGTACGTGGTCTAGCTAGAGATAGCGATTGCGAAAACGCCACGAGAAGGGTTATGGTGTAATGTAGAGACGATAGAGTTTAATTGCATGAATTCTAACTAGCCCGAAATTTAGTGTGCTTCAAGACCTATGAGGCTTACTCTCTACATGGAGTTTTCATTGGCAAGATGTCGGTGTAGGTACTTAAGTAAATTCACGTTTATTTATCTATAAGGAGTATGAAGGGATCTATCATCATCAGCCAGAAGACGTTTCATGCAGGATCTGACCTGCTGACCGCCTTCTAAATCAAAGTGAAAACATTTATGTTGTCTAGGCCTAAGAGGGCACTTAAATTAAATGTTATGCGTAAATCTATTTCTCTCACATCGCTTGTGTCTTACCGGATCGGGATGTGACCTCAACTGAATTTAGCGCGAAACTCAGCGCGATTGTTATAACACAAACATGCGCTGCTTTTCATGTTTAAAAAAAACTTACAGAATTATAAAAAAATACAGATTTTTTTTATAAAACATTACTTCACGGTTCATCTTTACTCGCTTCCACTAACTTCCACTCAACAACTACCAGCTTGTGTTTTTCATTCTAGACACTTTTTTCCATATTAGCCACCTATTCTAGAAGCTATGTTATTCATGCTAGGTAAAGTACAATGAGGACAGCAGAGGAAATTAAACCCATATTACATAAGATATGAAATGACTCGATCAGTTGATCAACGCGTTGCATAAAATGTTTGCTTTATATAAACAAAACACAATCTCATCTGGTAGACGCCGATTCGCTTTTAACTTGAGCACTGTTTATCTGATCTTCATGTGCTTTTTAAAATAAATTATTTGGTTTAATCTTACATTGCAGCTAGGAAAATAAATTGTTCATTCGACGCGGTACCGTATTTACGGCCGGATATTGCATAGTTCACTGCGAACGGATTGCGGAATTGTAAAAACATGTGCAAAAAAAAACATATTTGCTTTTATAGGATTTTACCGGTTCAAAGTTCAATTGTTGCAATATTTATAAAATGGATAGGCTATTCATTCCACGTCGATGTGCACTAGATACTGGGCAGCGAGCTTTTTTTTCAATATAATAAAATAGACTATCGATTGGCATAAAATAGATAAACGATTCATAAGAGAACTCGGCCATGAATTTTAGCTAGCCGGCCTTCGCATTATATATTTTATTGATTTCTTATATTTAGGCGAATACTACAAATTTAAGGATTTTATCTCTTTTATTTTATGTTTGTACGTTCCCGAAGTTTCGGCTGCGTTACAGCAAACCATGGTCACGGGACGACTGAGGTGTTTGACATCCCAGTGTCATAGTATGAACCGGGCTACCCTCATATTCAGTTGTTGTTTGCGGTCCGATCTACGCAGAAGGTGCTCATAGTGTCTTGAAGTAAATAGTTTAATTTAGTTATATATTTTCTTACCTCCTTGATTTTTAAAGTGGGACGACATGTAAATAATTTTGACGACGTAAATGACACTATTCTTCAGGTACATAACTGGTTTACTATTAATAACTTAGCGTTAAATAGCAAGAAAACTAAATGTATAAGGTTTTCTTTACCAAATGTCAAAAGTAGTGATTGCGATGTAGTACTGAATAATGAGAAGCTTGAATTTGTTAACGACACGGTTTTCTTAGGGATAACGCTCGACTCTAAGTTACAGTGGGGTCCTCATATCAGAGTCTTAGTGGGACGACTTAGTTCCGCTGCCTACGCTGTTAGGAAAATTCGGCAACTAACCGATGTGAACACCGCAAGAATAGTTTATTTCAGCTACTTCCATAGTGTTATGTCCTATGGAATACTATTGTGGGGGAGAGCAGCTGACATAGAATCGGTTTTCATTTTACAAAAGCGGGCTATTAGGGCCATCTATAATTTGGGCAGTCGCGAATCCCTAAGAGAATTATTTAAGGAAACTAATATTTTGACAGTACCATGCCAATATATTTATGAAAACATTATGTATGTTAGGAAAAATTTATTTCTCTTTAAAAGGCTCGGTGATCAACATCGTTATAATACAAGAAATAGAAACAAATTAGATCAACCACACTTTCGACTAGCAAGGATTCACACATCTTTCATGGGGTATTGTGTTAAATTTTATAATAAAATACACTCTGACATTACCGAACTTAGTGAAAATAAATTCAAAGCGTGCATAAAACGTACGCTATGTAAGAAGGCATACTATACACTAGATGCTTATCTTAAGGATAAAAATGCTTGGTTGGATGCTGGTCCGGCTCCTCAGGAATATAAATGACCTTGTTTTGAGCAGACTATTAAGATTTTGTATGTCTCTTCTTCCTTCTTATTTTCATTCACATAAGTAATTTGTAAATGTGGGAACCATGTAGCCATTAACTGTAATTTTATACTTAGTTAGTACTTTTTGTTTTTTTTGACCTGCTGCTAAAGTTTGATTAGCCGTTCCTACATTGTTCTCACATACCTATAACAATGTATTGCTCAAAAATGTAAAAGATCTATTTTAAAAAAAAGAGCAACCATGGAGTTTCTTGCCCGTTCTTCTCCATAGGAACGGCATTCCGAACGGGTGGTAAAGCAGTAGCATAATATTTTTGTAACTTGACGATTCATAAGTACTGTACAATAATGGTCTACGTGAATAAAAAATATTCTGATTCTGATTCTGATTCTTTATTTACTTTTTTTAAAATTGAGAATATGACCTTTATAGATTACTAATGGACCTCAAAAAAAAATGTCCCCGCCGGATTCAAGCCGTCCTCGGCGCAGAAAGCCGGGCTACAACCAACTGCACTAATTGATCGGGTGTAGACATAAACAATGATGTGAAATATATCCTTATATCGGTCCATTACACAGCCAGCATCGCATCCGTTCATATCTCTGTAATACCATCGAACACATTCGACCCATGCCAGCTGCCGATGGCCAGTGTTTCTATTTTAATCACGGGCAATGTAGCCGGCTCGTAAATAATACGTTTGGTGTAGAATCGAACGTGCATTCACCGTTGTTAGTGTTGCCACTAAAAATAGAACGGCTGTTCAACTAATGCTCGGACCTACTTGGTGTGCAAGGTGGATTTGGTGCGTGGATTATGAAAGAGTGTGTTCGAAATATTTGCGAGTTATGTTACCAAATACACTTGATGGTCCTAAAATATGTTTCCATTTGGTTTTGTTTAGACTGGCCAACTTGTAGGGTAACGAGGGATCATAGCTATTTGAGGACGCCCTGACACGCGGGCACAGATAATCAACAATCAATATTATCACACGATCGCAATTAATAAAATAATTGAGAAATTGTCACCCCTCCCGCTAATTAACTCATTTTATAATTTTCAATTCGTATTATTGGTCCGACGGTCAGATTTGTGCTAAAGATAAAAATAATGGCTCATAATAATCAACATGACGTTTGTTTTTAATTAATTCTGAATATCTAGCAACAAGTTGACCGACTGATTGGGGAACCCGTCATAGAAGACACAGTCATCATAAATGTAGAGACTAGTTGGGCAATTCTTCGAGACACCGTAAAAGACAGAATTACGCGACATTTCACGTAGAATTTATATTCGCGGAAAGCTCAACATGTCAATGTTGACATTTATTGCATATGTGGCCTTTGGAAAATGATAAACATAGGCCCATTTTCTTAGGCTATTATTATGAGTGGTGAAAGTCGTAGAGCGATTATAAGCCTAATACATGGAACTGATAATTAAAACTAGATACTATGGGTGTTTATACTGTATATATGTTTATTGAACCAGATTGGCTCAGTTGTTACTAAGCCTGATTTGATGCCGAGGTTTCTGGATTCGAATCCAGGTAGGACCAAACTTAATATGATGAGTATGAATGTTTGTACCCGAGTCGTGGGCTTTTAATGTTCATATAAGTACTAGTATGAGAAAATGGATTATCATCATTATTATTATTTTAGTGATTTTTTCCCATGTATACGGGAATTCGGGCTGCATACAAAGTTTTTTTTTTTATTACATTATAGGCAAGTATTTGGTCTCGATCTAACCTGATGGTAAGTGACGATGAGATCTACGATGGAGCAAACTTGCCTAGGTAGGAAGGCGGCAGTATATCGAGGCGCTACGTTTACTAGGCACATGCAGCGCAGCTGATCTGACCCGCCATCCATGAAACAACACCGAACATCATGCCGGAACACGGCTAGGCCGCTTGGCGACATGGCTTTGTTCAGTAGGTGGTGACTAACCACGGCCGAAGCCTACCACCAGTAGAGTTGTCACCTGGTTGGCACCACCCAGGGTCACGTGTAGGGTATCTCGAGGGTATTTAATTCTCATACGGGCGAAGGTGACTCGACCCCTAAAGAAGTCAAAAAATCAACTTACTATGTTGTTCAACTTTTACCTCAGTTTTCTTAAACGTAGGCTACATGGTAGTGCACCCCTTTCCCGAATCTGTCTAAATAAAACCCTTAACTTTTAACCAGAGCAGACACCAATAACTAAAAATAAAATCGCCAATAGTTATTTATATTTTGCTATCACACAAGAATGAGGCAAACCTATTAATATATTTGAATCCATTCTAGTTAACATCCATCTGACATGTCGGTTAACTTACGATATTTCCCTTAACTATTTAGGTTTGTATAAGACTCGGCTGGTTACCTACTGCCATCACTGTAAGGTTAATGTAAATATATTATTTAACTAGCTGTCCCGGCGAACTTCGTACCGCCTCAGAATCAAATGTAGTTTTCTCATGTGTATAATATTATAGTTATTCAGCTATTCGGGGTGCAGTGTATATTAATTAAATGAAACACCACAAATAATATTAATTGAATATAATTGTGTAAGAACGTAAAAAAAATCCTTCACCGCAGAGCAAATGAATAATAGAAATATTATTGAGAATAACATTCCCGTTATGAAAACAGAGAATCCCAAAGGTAAGAGTCGGAGTTCGAACCTGCACGCCTAGTTCATAGAGCGAGCGTTTGATCAACATAGCTACCGCTGCTACAATATGCGTAGATATCCCAATTTACACCTCCGCTCTCCATGGTATAAAACTTTTTATGAAAACAATCTTCGATATGAAATCGAAGCTGAAGTATAAAATCTATAAAAAGATTATTAATAGCCGCCACGTGGCCCATCACTCTATGTTTATAGTTACGACTGTACTTGCTTAAGGCCCTTACACACCAGCATGGAGATGCTAATTAAAGAATAACGAACGTGCTTGGCAAATAAACGTTGCATCATACGTGTTTTTGGGTTAGCTTTCTATTATGCGCGGTCTCGTGTATATATGAAAAGGATTCAAGTACGTTTTATGTTATGTGTTGGAAGATGTGGGAATTTTGATGTTAATAAACAATCATAATTGGGTTGTGCACACATTTTAACACATATATCGACCGCATACTCGAATGCAACTGGATTTTGCGAGTTGCTTAATTTTAATGTATGATACAAACAACTAAAGAAAACGATGTCAGAAGCCGTTAAGTAGGACTAAAATATTTGAGTAGAGTTTGAGTATCTGGAAGTTATTGTTTAAGCGTCAGACAATATCATTTCATCACATTTATGTTCCCAAAAAGGACTTAAAAATCTAAACAAAATATAACATATCCCGTAATAGCCCACCCATGCAACTGAACTCACAAGTTTTAATATAACTACTACCTTCGCCATTGTTTAAAACAATATTATCGCCATTCGACCCATAACCCAAAGCAGCTGGAAATAAACATTCCATTATCTTTATTTTAAGAACCAACCGCAGCGGCAATGTGTATCAATCTGTTAATGTCTTAACATCGGCAAGGATAGCTTTTATTACCATATATTTAGGCGTGTTACGACTCAACGCGTATTCGAAAAATCGTGTTGAAACGGCCCATGATGGGTTTGGCGTAGCGCTGTCGAACATGGTTAGGAATTAAACCTATATGTGAACAGACCCGCACCTATGACAGGAGCGGTCAGAGGAAAGAGTATGAACAGGTATCTAGCACATAAACATTACGATTATTTTGAGTACAATTTACATAGAGATACATTCACTATTTGTAGGATAAGTAGGAACTTCTAATGTAACGATAGTAACGACAACGAGATAAAATGCTGCCACTTTCATACTTATTTAGTTTACTGATTAATTTTGTCGCTTTGGTATAAAAAAACCCATAGGATATTTCGTCAGGTTGGTTAATCTTGGGTTATAAATTGTACATATTGATCGATTTATAATAACGGATGAACTTATTATAACATTCATAAATGCTTATTAAAAATTAATTGCTAGTTTTCACCTTAAATTAAAATGTTGAGTACCTTTACAGGGTAGGTATTTTCTGAAATCGACAAGATTATACTGAGTATGGTCAAACGTTAATTGAAGAAATATATAACGTAAGAGTACAGCATTAGTGCCAATTTGGCCATTACATGTGTCCGATACAAATCGCGATACATGTATTGTAACTTGTGCATGTAAGCTACTTAACCAAATTAATATATTTTTTGATGACAGCTTGGTCTAGTAATTTGTGCGTAGACCGGTCGGTTCACTGCACCGGGTAGTCGCCGGTTTGATTTCCGCATGGGTAAATTTTGAAAACAATATTTTCGTACCTTGCCCTGGTCTGGGGTTTTACTAGGTAGAGACCAGAGGTTTAGACACAGACGTTTATTTCACATGAATGATCTATTAGCCTAGTTACTGCTAAGCTAAAAAAATCTTTCACCTCGCTATAATTACTAAGCAATTAGACAAGTATGGTCGTGCTCAAAAACAATTAGAAGGTCGCTGCTGGCGGCGGCGGCGGCGCATCCAACAATGAGTCATCGAAACCAACAATGCTGCGCTTCTATTCGTTAGATAAATATTTGGTATTCGATTTTTGAAATTCTTTTTGTGCCTGTCATACGAAATTAACTTCTTTAAATCGATTTTTGAAATTCATTTTGTGCCTGACCACGTAATTAACTTTTTTTTAATATTAATCAATGTTTTTTTTTTGTAATATGAGCCATACAAATGGATTCTCAGAACATAGTTACTCGTTGCCCTAAGTAAGTTTAAAACTCGACCCAAACTTCGTTCGCAAGATGGAGAATTGAAGCTTTAATAAAACAAAATCTATTGTTCAATATCCTAAAGCGTAAAAGGTGAAAGTTAAATTCGATGTAATTTGAACAATACAAAGGGAACCTTTGCTAAAATTATTCCAGTATTTGGCAAATGATCACAAAAGGGCAAGTACGAAGAAAAGTTTCAGTCATCAGCACTAAATTTCAGTTTCAAACTTTTGACATTACTTTTCAGGTTCTGGCGGTATTGTGGACTTGTGTTTTGGGAGCAGAACTTAAGAGCTATTATTATAGTGAAAAATAACATTCAAATGAAAAAAAAAGTAGGCATAACTACTTTACCATACGCCAGATGTCGTTTCCTGAATGGTTTTATATAAAGTTTCAATTATAGGAACAATAATGAAAAATAATAAAAAAAACTGTCAAGTTAAGATATAGGTAGGTTAATAGGTAATGTTATTAAGTACCCAATCTTCACTATCTACATGTACAATAGGTAAAGTTGTAAGTTTGTATGAAGTAATCTCCGAAACTACTGATCCGATTCCGAAGATTTGTTTTCTCAGTTTAAAAAAGTTTTAATTTTATTTGGAATTTGTTAATTTAATATTGTTGAACTGTGGTTTTAAACAAAATTTGGTAAAAACATCTAACGGCCGACCCAGAAACAAGGCTACTGTAACATCAACAATATACTGAACACAACTATCCCAGAACTGTTTCCTAGCATCACGTATTTTATTAGAAATATCAATCATTTTGATATAAACGTTATGTTTGTTTTCGTTCTGCATTTTAACCTCGATAAAAATCTCAATGTTGTATCCAATGTCAAAAATAGTAGCTACTAAATCAGTTTTTTTTTGCGAAAATAACATCGTGTGCGAATGAGCAGATTCCTCGTATATGTTAGAAGCTTCCAATTGTTGTTTTTTTGTCTCTTGCACACATTGTTTACTGTTCTCTCTATTTGTACTCTAATGTATTTGTAAATATTATTTTTTAACTAAACAATTAATCTCAGTCATTGGGTTAAAAGTTTTCATATGTATATGATAATTATTTTTAAATTACTTTTTAGTCTACATTCTAATAAATTCGTTCCGTTCGTATTTGATGTGTGTGGCATTCCAAATTGTGAGATATGAGATCAAAGCATTCGTCATTAGAGATAAATGAGATATTAACAACTTAATGGAACTGTCGTTATATTTTTATATTCTTTGATAATACTTCACTACAAGCTATAATTGATTATCCTTTTGCTGATTTCAAAGCCTGATGAATATGTGGAAGGTCATTAAGATTTGTTAGATCTTTTTAATATTAACCTACCAAAAAATCTTTGATGGGAACGACTGCATTTTTTCCCTTCTTTCGCTGCCTTATTAAATTATGAATTAAACCGGCATGATACAAAAATACGTTTGATACAACCCCCAAAATTGCAAATGAGATTAAAAATACAACAAATTCCACAACATCCCTTACAAAGCACTGCAATCCGAAGCCGTAATCCGATACCTAAACAAAAGACTCACCATCTCATCGTAGTAATTCGCAATATGCGAGTAAATCAGCGAATCGTAATCCATTGTCTCCTTCCAACACCCACTTGCACACACTCGGCAATGAAAAATCAACCTCGATATAACACCACCACAAGTCAACACTTCCGCGATGGATTGTATGCACCCTGAAGTTTCTATCGATTCTAGTGAAGGGAGTGTTCTCTCATGCGTTCTGTCGATATAAGACGCATTGGCCGACTACTCTCAGCTCTGACGTGTACTAACGCTTGTAAAGCTAAAATAAGACCGAATTTTAAACACAAATCTTTGATGTTGGCCTGTATAAATATAGAGTGGCGAGTAAGTTTGCGAGAGGTGCTGTTGAGTTGAATGATGGCCGTCGGATCCGATTGAAAAATGGAAGCAATATTTTTGGCGGCAATTGCTGAAAATTGTTTTATTTGCGATGGATTAAAATGTTTCGGTGTAATTGAATGAATGGGTGGTGATTAATAACTGAAATATCTTTGTTTACGTATCCGTAAAAATGCATTTTTAATTGATTGAAAAATGATACGAAGCTTACAGGCATTTTAAACATTCGCGTTGGATATATTGTAACATTGAAAATAAGTATATTTTGATATTGCAAAATAAAAACACATATCCTTCAAACTAATAATAAGGTAGGAACCGTTTTTAAATTATTAGTTCAGATTATATATTTTGGCACACTAAAGTTACTGTTGTCACACCACACAGCTCCATACAATCCTCTCTTACGCGCGAAGAGGAAGCGGGTTACAGCGCGTGTACCCGACTCATGAGTTACTTCAAACATTTTATGTCGGTTTATTTTATAATTTCTACGGAAATTTGGATTCAAATTTATACTGGAGAGTGCACCGCGCTTTAGCTCCGGCTCTTTAGTCGTTTTATTATTTTTAATTTGTGCACGGAAATGCTGTGGTTACCATTGGTGGAGCTTATTACCCGTGTAATGTTTTGTTAATTTAAATTGGCTCGTGTTGAATCAAGAATGAGATATAATTTTGTCCAGTATTTTGTGCTGTTTTGTCTATTGAAACAACCGAATGAATTCCGAATATAAGTAAAACTGGATACGAGATGGTTGTAAATCCATCGGTAACATATTGTATTTAAAAGAAAAACAATACTTTTAATATTTACAAAAATAACGACAATATTTACAACATAATCCCGTCCAAAATGTACGTATTTAAATAACGAATGCGATTTAAAGGCATCCAATTATTTAATTCTGGCACGTGGCTGACGCATACAAGCAGAATGACGATCACAGGATATGCGATAATAACCGTTTTATTGCGCACACATAGCTTAAAATGCCGTTAATTTATACTTTATCCGCCACTTTTTCTCTTTATCTGTAATTACCTGCCAGATTTACGGCGAGTTTGTGCAAATAGTGGAGAAACACCTCAAACGGGGAACGGCACATGTGCAGTGAAAAAAAATAGCTTGCGTACAACATTATACATATTTTGCGTTGAAGCAATAGATCCAATCTACGAGACTAGTTTTGAAATTATATACTTTAATTATAGTCTAGGTATAAATGTGTAAATAGGTGGAAAAAAGTAGTAGTTTTTCGGATTTCATCGTGATTATTTTATGTTTGTACGTTCCCGACGTTTCGGCTGCTTTACAGCAACCATGGTTACGGGAGGACGAAGATTTTTGACGTCATAGTGTCATGGTTTGAACTCGGGTACCCTCATATTTAGTTCTTGTTTGCGGTCCGATTTACGCAGAACGTGCTCACGGTGTCTTGAGGTCTTGAAATGGTGTGTTTAGTTTTGGATTTAATTAACCTAAAAACATTATACACACGCGATAAAATCAATTTTTTTTATTTTTTTATTTAATTATAGGCAAGTATTTGATCTCGATCTCATGATGGTAAGTGACGATGAGATCAACGATGGAGCATACTTGCCTAGGTAGGAAGACGGCAGTAGATCGAGACGCTACATTCACTAGGCACATGCAGCGCAACTGATCTGACCCGCCATCCATGAAACAACACCGAACATCATGCCGGAACACGGCTAGGCCGCTTGGCGACATGGCTTTGTTCAGTGGGTGGTGACTAACCACGGCCGAAGCCTACCACCAGTAGAGTTGTCACCTAGTTGGCACCACCCAGGGTCACGTGTAGTGTATCTCGAGGGTATTTAATTCTCCTACGGACGAAGGTGACTTGACCCCAAAAATAAAATCTTAAACATAGCCCCGGAACAAACACGTCGCTCAGATGCGGCAAAGGCATTATTACACTAACGAGCAAGATACACGAATATAAAACGTCGGCTTCAAACCGGCGCTACATACCGCATCGCGGCAATTTATAGCTCTATGATCGCTGGATGCGGTCTGGCAACGCACGCTGTGGAAGCTTAGAACATTTTGGATGTGCGATATTATTATACAGGGTATTTCAGAAAGGGTATACTCAGTCTGGAGTCTGGGCTCCTTTAGCGCATTTGTTAAACACTAGGGGAAGTAGAATTTCAAAAGGTTGATATTTAAAAAAAAATATTTTTACATATTTTACCTTCACGTAATGATTATAAATGCGCTAAAAAGCGCAGAATCAAGGCCTAGTATACCCTTTCTGAATAACGCTGTATATTTTTTTCTATAGGTTTTTTAAACACAAGTTGAATCGTTACATGGTGCGATACATTATTAAGTGTAACAATAAAGTACAAAGTATTTTAGTAAACTTATAAATATCAAATTAAAAAAGAACATCATAATATACTAAGTGCATGCAAACATGATTTTGGTACAAATTTATTTTATACGTAAACACAATCCGTGTAAACAAATTTTATGTAAAAACTAGCTGCGCCCCGCGGTGTTACCCGCGATTCAAAAGTATGTCCTTTTTACTGGCATAAAAAGTAGCCTATGTGCTATTCCAGACTATAATCTATCTCTGTGCCAAATTTCATCCAGATCCGTTGAGCCGTGATTGAGTAACAAACATCCATCCATCCAAACATTCACATTTATAATATTAAGTGTGATAAATCCGGCTTATCCCAAAATGCCGCCTTCCATCGTTCGTGACTCCACGGCACACGCATGACCTGTTGCAACAACTGGATCCTTTCCAGTGTTTAAGTGAAATATAGTCAAATAAAAGCATTGTATTTATCATTTAAATTTTTCAATTCACAGCCCGTTTCGTGCCAAGTGCGTAGAAATTCCGCCATTAAGTTCCTAAAGCCAGTTTAAATGATATAATACGTGTTAGGGGATACTGGGTGGCGAGCAAATTTTTAGGCGCATTTTTTAGTTTTTTGTCGTTTCACGAGTGTTAAATTACGAGCGAATATTAAAGCTGGTGTAAGTGAAATCCTTGATATTGTTGTTTCAAATTGGTCGTAATTTCAGCCGAATCCGGTGACTATATACTTTTTCGTGCAAACTTTGCGCCTATTAGGGTCAAATTAGCGTGCGATACTTTGAGGTTTTAATTAAGTAAGTACTTATACAGTATTTTTCTTTCAAGCGTTTTTCGACATACATTGAGGATTCTGCCTTCGATAGGTAGATAACCACACGTTCATCATCTAAACCAAGAAACTGGGACCCCGTTGCTTAGCAACCACACAAACGTATCTCCTTACATGCTGTAAAATATTTTCATACGTAAATTCAAGTCAGATGTCCCGCCAGTCTCCAAGGGATCGACTGGTACGCTCAAACTGTGTATTTTCTTACGTGATATGTATTTTTCAAAATCAATGTTTAACTCACACATACTTACGCGGTTAGTTTTTTACTCGTTTATCATAGTTAGGGTGTTTGTACACTTTATAACAAGAATCTATTGGAAAAAATATATTAATGGCATTCTTTTCGAATCAAACACTTACAGTAACATCAATATTAACATTCCAAACTACTATTTAAAATCTAATAAATTAGATGACAAAAAAAATATACATTATACATGGGCACAAGGGTTTTGCTATTCGCATTACTATATGACGTTTGATAAAGTTATAAAACGTCTATAAATTCGGGGGTAAATATATAGGGAAACGTTAATCAATGAAAAAAAACACATTGCACCATACATCATTGTCTCCGGGAAATATTATCTCAAAGATTTATACCTACCTTTGTATAGAGCAATATATTTTTGGCAACAAAAAATGGGAAACTCTATGCGCATGAAAAATTGCGTTACGGCTATTTGGTGTTGTTACTGATAATATATGCCAAAGAATTTATAAATAGAACACTCTGCTAAATAACGGCCTACCTTGTCTTTCTTCAATATCGCTTCGGCGAAATCGTATACCAAAAAAAATTGTCCCATTAACATAATACCATCCGTACATTAAAAACACATATTTTACTATTCCACATTTTATATCCCATCGCTCTACAAACGAAGTCGCAAGTCACAATCGCACAGTATTCGCAGGACGGCATAATGCGAAACGCCGCACGCCCCCGATGTGTTAGCCTCATTATTTATGAATACACTTATGGGCTCAAAATTTCTTACGCTTGAATTATTTAATCTACTTTTCCATTAGGGTTTTGCTAAAATGACACAATTTATATTCAAAACGTACGCTCGGAGCGGGTATGATTTTATGGGAAGATTTTGGCGGGGGTAACATAAATTAAAGGTTGCGCTACGAAATCGGTAATTGTATTTGAAGGTTTATTGGGGATTGTTATAAGTTGCATAGTTGATTACTGAAAATAAAGTTATTTAAAACTTGCAGTCTTAGTAAACGAGCTTACCTTTGGTGATTAAAAACTGATTAATTTCCAAGTTATTAAAAGTACTCATAATAGTTATGAAATTAATTAATGATAAAAGTTCGTTATAAAAACAAAAGATTACATCTCTATTTTTAAAATTGCACGTAAACAGGTTGTAAAGTTGACAGTTGCGTTTTACGCATTCGCGAACGAGCGCCGTGGAAATGGCGGGAGATGACGTCACTAGCTCGTAATATAACACAAAAGCCTGTGTACGGTTACTCTGACACTTGATGAGCACTAAAGTACGGCTTTTGTAGTGAAGTAGTCTAGTTTTCTTTTTATTTTCTGGTTACAGCCAGCCTGAACCAAATTTTTGTAGCAGTACTTATTCACTGTACTTACCTCTAACGTTACCTACTACGTTAGAGGTAAGTAAAGGCATAAATAAAATGTAATTCCTAATAGTAGTAGAAAGGTTGTTATAGAATAAATTGTCAATTGTGGCTTAATTTATACTCTGATTTAAAGGTAGTAAAACATAATATTATTAACATAAGCTAACGTTAAATTAATATTTCGATATTATTTAATTTTGGTTCCTTTCTAAATGATCTTACCCAAATAATATAGGTCAATGACCGCCTCTTTCATTCGAAAAGGGTTACTATACGTGCAAAGTATTTTTAATTCATCAAAGTGACATCACATCAAAATGGTACATGCATAATATCGTAAACCCTTTATGGGCGACGGCGCATTTCCAAGGAGCGATGTTAGCACTCCTATAGCTGGGGTCGTACGGGCCACAGCTGTACTTATTCCCCGCGAAGCATTTTTATATTTTCGTCACGTACTTATCCATGTTATAAGCATTCACAACACCATAACTCTGATATTTTCATGTATTTCAAAGTATTCTCATTGATTTTATCCACTTATCGTGACGTTTCTACAAAGACGCGTTTGAAAATGGGCAGAAGTACCCGTTATGCAAAGCATTGTGGGCCAAATGTGCTAATCGCAGGATGTATTACGGTGGCTCGTGATTCTGATCCAATTTAGTTTGCAATGTATTTAGATTGTAACGTAATAGAGCTTAATATTGTAAATATTATTATTTTTACTTTTTCGTAAAAAAAAATCGTAATATGGTGCTGACTGACTAAACACCGATGGGAGACTGCCTCGTGTTTATGTTGCGCACGGTATCATCAGAGGACGAGGCAGCGCAAGCGTTTGCCTCGTCCGAATCATGTCATTGAAAGAGTGAAGAAAAGCAGCCTTGCATAGCTGTTCTGTCAGTCAGGACGCGGCTATTCACTATAAATTGCTTGCATGCCAATTACATGCCTACAATGTATCCTTTTTACATACCGTTTTTCATAAAAATATATTAAGCACCCAAACATTATGATGCTTGTAAACAGTAACGTGTATAGCAGTGATAGCCAAGTTGGTAGAACGCTTGCCTCGGTAATGAGGATCTCAGGTTCAAACCCCCCGGCCCGCACCTTTGGGATTTCTGGATTTCATGTGCGAATCTCATTTTCAACCACGATTATCACTTGCTAAACGGTGAAGGAAAACATCGTGAGGAAACCTGCATGTCTGAGAGAACCCCTCGAAAGACGTGTGAAGTCCGCCAACTGCACTGGGGCAGCGTGGTTGACTATGGCCTAATCCCCCTTGTATTGAGGGGAGGCCCGTGCCAAGCAATGGGACATTAAAAGGGGCTGGTATTATGATTAACAGTAACGAAATAAGAGATATACATAATCCTTTTAACAATATTATAAAAAAGTTGTAAATTAATAAGTGTAGATTAGGTTATATAGTAGGCGACAAGACTCACCCCAGGTAGCGTCCGTTTCTCATGCAGTACCGTCTGCGCGCTGGACGCGCTTTCCGGATTGAAGTATGTCAGGAATGCACACCCTGCAACAATACAATTCATAGCTTGTAACACTGAACTCACACATGTTGTGACCCAAGCACAGCATACACTC
Source organism: Pheosia tremula (assembly GCA_905333125.1). NCBI lineage: Eukaryota > Metazoa > Arthropoda > Insecta > Lepidoptera > Notodontidae > Pheosia > Pheosia tremula. Next base: position 832,564 of record HG995404.1, on the reverse strand, counting down.
GCGGCAAGGAATTATCGCGACAGCTGTCAATGATTAAAATTTTCTACGATTTGGTTTTGTTTGCTATTGTATTGTAGAATCGACTAGATAGTGTGAGTGTATGTTATAGAATACGTAAAATGCCAAAATAAATAACTTTACGCATGTAATCATGTCCCGATATAGTGTATATCTATACATATAAATAAAATTGGAGTGTCTGTTTGTAATATTAAAATAACCGCTTTTTACTAAGTGCATTTGGATGTATACACGTTACCTATACCGAAACAACATTTTTTACAATTTTTGTCTGTCTGTCTGTTTGTTCCGGCTAATCTCTGAAATGGCTGGACCGATTTTGACGGGAATTTCACTGGCTGATAGCTGATGTAACAAGGAGTAACTTAGGCTACTTTTATTTTAGAAAAAAAAATTGGATCTCACGAATAAAAATTAAAACCAATGTTGCAGCGCAGCGCCTGATTAAGTTTGATAGCAACAACCTGCAATGCGTCCCGCGGGCTCAGAATGGGCGAGCAGGCTGTTGTCAACGGTTGTCTTTGTTAAATACCACGCGGACGAAGTCGCGGGCAACAGCTAGTATTATATAATAGTTGTAAGTGACTATGCAACGAAAAATGATAACATGGATTCAGCTTATGATGCTGAAGCCCCCGGAGTGGGAATTTTATAATACAACTAGCTGTTACCCGCAACTTCGTTCGCGTGGTATTTAACAAAGACACAACCGTTGGCAAAAGCCTGCTCGCGGATTCTGAGCCCGCGGGACGCATTTCAGGTTGTTGCTATCAAACTTAATCAGGCGCAACGCTGCAACATTGGTTTAATTTTTTTTTCGTGAGATCCTATGTTTTTTTCTAAAATAAAAGTAGCCTAAGTTACTCCTTGTTACATCAGCTATCTGCCAGTGAAAGTCCCGTCAAAATCGGTCCAGCCATTTCAGAGATTACCCGGAACAAACAGACAGACAGACGGACAGACAGACAGACAGATTTTTTTTTAAAAAAATGTTATTTTGGTATAGGTACCGTGTATACATCCAAATGCATTTAGTAAAAAGCGGTTATTTTAATATTACAAACAGGCACTCCAATTTTATTTATATGTACAGATAGATATATATATATATATAATGCAATTAGTATATCCATAGGATTTAGATTATTACCATTAATCTGGCTCATTTCAGTACTTTTTGCTGTCACATAGAATCCTTTTACATGTAAGTACTCATAATTTAGTATCATTTTAAATCAATGATCATTATGTGTATTTGGTTGAATGCTTCTGCTGGCATCAGAGGTGTGTTTAAAATGGCCGCCGGTATCTGGTCGGATTATCCGAATCGTGGTTTTGTTTGTAGTTTCAGACGACGATCGCATTGTAATGAACGAGTTGCTATAACGATAGCCATTCAACGCAATTTTGTTGACCTACGAAGGTACCTACTAAGCAGTTTTTTTTCAATATTGGCCTGCCACGCTCCCATCACTATAAAGCTCTGTGAGCCTACGAATTATTTTAATATCTCGTTGTTGTGAGCCAACTTGATTGGATGTTAATCTTGTAAGTGTTGTCCAACGGAATACTCAAAAGCTGTATTGCAAAATGTACAAAGTGGATTTTAATGAATTTTACAATGATAATAGCCCATATACCAAGTTTGTAATATATATTTTATCCACTCATCCATATTCCATCGAGGAAGATAAATTAAAATACTGTTTAGAGTATACAGTATAGAGCATTGCGCTCATCCCGCAAGCAACGCTTCTAGGAAACATCACTTAACAATATAATTTGAAAGATCAAGAGCTGGGGGGGCGGCGGTACTGTCTTTAAACCGGGGCCGGGTCATTTGTCCTTGTCGCTTTTTAAGAGGACTGTAGATTTGTTCAGGGTTTCATTTTGAAAATAAATACAATGAGTATGGTTTACGGATACTTGGCGCCATTCTGAAATATCACACTGGTTAAATTAAATATTGTATTTCATATATGCATAACTTATGTACACAGTAGAATAAACTTGTAAAAATAATTATCGCCAGACGAAAACATTAACTGTAGTAGGATCCCAAACTAGGCATTACTTGTATAGTAATATGGGTACCGTAAAAAGGATTCCATTAATAATCAATAGTAATAATAAATTAACTAATTATCACGCGTAAGGCGAGGCAATCAAACATTTTAATACTGATAGAAACTGAAGGTATATCACGTTAATTACCTATTCGTGAGTTTAAGTTAATAATAAGTTAAGTATTGACATAATTTTCTTCTGTGCAAGAATTATAAATTATCCTATTAGTCAATTGCAATTATGTAACGAACCGTCTTACCAGATTTCAAGCCGTAATTTCTACAAAGCACCCCCAAAAATCACGGTCAACGTTTACAACAAAATAAACAACATAATTTAACCCTCCCAATTAATACAACATAATTACAACAGCGACGGGCCGCCGCCATCTGTTTAAGAAAATAAACTCCGCTTGTATTTATATCCGCTTTAAAAATTGTGAGCTGGCAGCACCGAATGAACAGGAAATGTATAGGCGCAGGAAATGAACACGTTAGCGCATTCCAAGATGGCGGACAGGAAGCAACGGGAGCGATTTATTCGTACTTTTGCCGGACTATTGCTGGGATGAATCGGAGGGTGTTCGGCCGTATGCTAATCTCGTGCGCGTTGTATGATGATGCGGGCGTTCGGGCTATATTGTAATAAATTATAATAATTGATTGCTATTTAGGTAATAAATATAGCTACAGAGTAACCATGAACGAAACAAGAGTAGAGGTTAGTTAATAACGATGATACATAAAAATATAATATCTTAGGTGAATAAAGAAATTTCGGATTTTATCTTTTAACACTAATTATAAGAAGTAAAATCATATATTACAGTAATATTAAAGCCACGTTACATATAATACTTAATAGTAACCGGATTTGATTTATTATGCCCTACAGAGGGCGATAAGGCACTGATGATGAAGTAGTTTGGCACCTTTAAAGCATTTAGTGTACTTTAAATAGGGCCTCAATTTCATATTTTCCCCGGAGCCTTTCGTTATATAGCTACGCCACTGACCATAACATATGTTCCCACCTCTAATTTGATATGAAGCGACGATGCATAGCCTCTCTGCGCGTAATAGTCTCGAACAAATGTAGTTTTTATCCTTGTCTGGCTAACATTAGTAACGTGGAACTCGGAAGCCTCTGCCATAGGGTAAAACAAAAATATGGATACTACCTCTTTTGGGTAACAATAGGTAACTGATTGATGACTGTTGCAACAGACTCAAAATGCTACAAAAATAAGTTCTAAATCTAGTATTAATGTCCCAGTGTTGGGCACGGGCCTCCCCTCAATGCGAAGGGTATTAGGCCATAGTCCACCACGCTGGCCCAATGCGGGTCGGTGGACTTCACACATCTTTCGAGAGGTTCTCTCAGACATGCAGGTTTCCTCACGATGATTTCCTTCACCGTTTAGCAAGTGATAATCGTAGTTGAATGAGTTTCGCACATGAAATCCGAGAGCTGCGAGCCGTGGTTTGATCCTGCGATCCTCGCTACAGAGGCAAGCGTTCTACCAACTTGGCTATCACTGCTCTCTCTGCTTGTATATAGTCAGCATAATCCTGCCACGATTTTGAATATCATTTCATTAGCTTAGTTGTAATTACTATTAACACCAAAGTCCGGTTAATACGCTCACTGATTTTCCCAATATTTCTGTACAGAGTAGAAACGTGGACAATACTAGCGCGAGAGAGACAGAGAATTGATGCATTCGAGATGTGGTGCTGGAGGCGTATGTTGCGGATACCCTGGACTGCCAAGCGCCACAATGCATCAAATCTTGCGCAGCTCCGAATAAAAATCCGCCTGTCCAGAATTTGTCAGCAGGGCATTCTGTCATACTTCGGCTATGTAGTACGGAAAGGAGATGAGCACCTCGAAAAGCTGACTGTAGTTGGGAACACCGAGGGCAAGAGAGCTCGAGGACGGTCCCCAACCAGATGGACCGATCAAGTAAAGGACTCATCTTCAACCAAATTCAGCTCGGTGGTCAGAAGCGCCATGAACAGAGACCGATGGAGGCTAATCGTCCGATCCAAGTGTGGACTATCCAACGATGATCGCGATCCTCAGACATGAGGGACCGACCATAGAGAGAGAGAGAGTTGTAATTACAAATGAGATACTGTTTGTTTGATAAGCGCAACGCTTCGCCGCGGACAGTATTGTGCGGTATTATTTCAATATATAAACTTATGTCTGTTTTAAATTTAAAAGCGCTTGCGCTTGAAGCTACACAAATGTGGGGATCGAAATAATATTGTCCATTTGCTATACGTACCTATCTCAGTGGCACTAGATATAGTGAACATTGAGTCCTACATAAGGCGTAATGGCACGTTGACTTCAACCAATATTATTGAACCTTAGTTATTTGTTTGTAACTTTATATTATTAAACTTAGTTTTCGGACGCGGCAGACCGTTTTATGGTGCTAGTGGCAAGCGGAGTAATACAGTAAGGCATAGCTATACTTATGCATAGCCTAGTATATGTTGACTCCGCCTCACCTTCTTTTTGAGTACTTATAATATGGTCATATTGTGGATATTCTATAGTCTCTGGAAAGGCAATTTTACAAATGAGAAACAAAGGTTTGGAGTTGCATATCTCAAAGACCAGTCCAGTATGAGAATGATTCAACGGTATTTTCTTAATAATAAAACGTTTGTTAAATTGTAGTTTGACTTGAATTACTGACTGATAGAATAGGTGCGCAAGATGCGTGGGAGTCCAATCAGAACCACAATAGGAACATTATCTATAAATCAAGTCCGTCGGTCCATATTTGCGATGTAGTTCAATTGAGGTCCTGATTTGAGTCGCATTAATAGTTCATGGTAAACCCGCAGTATTCTCAATTGTCATCTTCAGTACCTACGTACCTCAAATTATTTTCAGATATATATTATAATTAGTAATGCGGCATATATAAAGCAGTGATAGCCAAGTGGGTAGAACGCTTGCCTCGGAAACGAGGATCGCAGATTCAAACCCCGGCTCGCACCACTGGGATATCTGGGATTTCATGTGCGAATCTCATTTTCTACCACGATTTTCAATTGCTAAACGGTGAAGGAAAACATGGTGAGAAAACCTGCATATCTGAGAGAACCCCTCGAAAGATGTGTGGAGTCCGCCAACCCGCACTGGGCCGCGTGGTAGACTATGGCCTAATCCCCTTCGAATTGAGGGGATGCCCGTGCCCAGCAGTGGTACATTAAAAGGGCTGGTATTATTTTAATACGGCGTATCAAAATAATTGCAGTACCCCACGATTACGCCTTGCTTTAATTCGTGGCGGTCGAATTTGCATCGACGCCGACTGGCCGCGGCCGCTAATTACCAGTTGGCCGGCTTTTATTTCCGAGTCCAGGGTTATCTAAGCCCCTGTAATCTGCCCCCGTAACGCCCTCTGCGGGTGGATATCCATTTTATACTGTTTTGGAATTTTAAAATGTGGTCGCGTGACATGTTAAGCGGGGAAATGTGAGGTAATCAAATGCGAGGGATTTTCGGAGGGATAGAGTACATAATGCACTGCGAGTTCGCTATACAAATCTTTGAGAGATAATATAGATAAGTGTAGTCTGCAATTAGTATGCAAAATAATAGATATATTATGAGTTTTAATTAAAACGTCTTTTAAATTATTTTTTTTTATTTTTTTTTATTACATTATAGGCAAGTATTTGATCTCGATCTCACCTGATGGTAAGTGATGATGAGATCTACGATGGAGCATACATGCCTAGGTAGGAAGGCGGCAGTAGATCGAGACGCTACATTCACTAGGCACATGCAGCGCAGCTGATCTGACCCGCCATCCATGAATGGCAACACCGAACATCATGCCGGAACACGGCTAGGCCGCTTGGCGACATGGCTTTGTTCAGTGGGTGGTGACTAGCCACGGCCGAAGCCTACCACCAGTAAATTGTAATTGTAATTGCAAAGCTAGATAATAAGGCCTTATAAAACGTTTCCTTCTAAACTCTGTGAAGTAAATATGAGAAACGAAACCACATTTTAATGAGAGACCCATGAATTTCGAATCGTTAATGAGAAAAAGTGAATTGCGCGGGAATAAGCACCCGAAGTCGGCACACCGGAAAAGTTTCCTTCAGAATCGTATGAAAAGATGCAACGCTGCAGTTTCTATGCAAAAATGTGGCAAGAAGAAAACGATCGTACTTCAATGTTTCAAACATACCAAATTGAGACTTAGGAATTCGATGTTAAGAGTTATTTCGCGTTCTTGGTCGGGTGTTTTAAGATCGATTTTTCATCGAGCATACAAAAGTTGGGTCTCAGGTTTACATTGTTGGTTGAAATTAGTTCCAGTTGAATGTCAGAAGGGATATAAAGAGTATTCAATCCGGTCTGTCTGTTGCGTGCTTGAGCCGCCACCGGCTGGTTTATTTGCATTGGAACGATTGGTCAGGAAACTCCGATAAGAGCGCCTATAGATTTTTATTTGTATCATTGAAACTTGTTTCCTGTAACTACATCATAATAGGGTGTATTTTCTAGGGCTTTCCTTTTTCCACGTCGGGAGCTTATTTGCATTACAAAGCCACTGTTTGTGAAACGTTGTCCTGAGCCAGCGCGTGCTGTTAGATGCTATGTTATTATGTTTCTTTATTTTTTTGTTTCTCTATGAGTATAAAAACTGCAAAATTGTATCTAATACAAGCTTCGCGTGTATTTTTAAAACAAAATAAACGATTCGCGTGTATTTTTAAAACAAAATACACGATCGTAGAACGAACATAGAACATTTTAGACATACATATTTCATTGTGCGCGGCTAATTAAGGCGGGGTGACAATGCAATTCCGCCCGAAGCAACGAGCGCCTTAAGACATCCTCGAAATAAGGATTGAATTACTTTGAAACATTATCCTGAGCATGAAATATTTTTGTTTTCTTTTTTTACTTTTTCGTGTGGAATTACATTAATGTTTTTTGGAAGCTCAGGGTCAGGGCGCGAAATTCTAAATGTCAATGGATTTTATTTTTTTACGAAAAATTTGGACATCTCTACGATGTAATTTAGTGTTTTGCGATATTAACATTCCGCATTGGATGTCTCGATGTATTAAGTTTGCTTAAAAAAGTACCTAAAGCGATTTCGTACCTTAAGTTCTAAACAATGTGATATTGTAAATGCTATTACACCATTGTGTTGTCTGGTTACTTATTTACATCTACCGATGCCAGATGTTGTTGACTATTCTATTACTGGCAATATTAATGTAGACAGCTAGATACTGGCGATAAAGGTTCCAATAGACAATAATGTAAATAAAATGTATGAGAAACTGCAAAAATATATTTAACATGGTATTAACTCATTTTTTCGAGACTCTATTATGAAAGGAATGTATTGTATTTATAATATGTATATCCAAACAATGTATTTGATTAACTCAGACCTACACTGTCTCCAGTAGAAATAAACAAGTTTGAGTATCATTTTAAACAATTAAAACTCTATGTTTAGTATATCCCCCCCCCTCTCCCTATTGGGTAGCAAGCTTCTCTACAGCTTCTCATCAATAATATTATTTGCTGTGGAATTATTAACTTTTTAACGGGTAATTAGTGACCACTCTTTTTACCGTCCGCTTCAATTGCGTTCCATAATTATTGCATTTGACATTCAAATTTCGAACACCCCATTCAATGTACTTATAAATAATATGACACTTCAATCTGCATGCTTAATAGAACATTAAGATTTGAAATTAAATTTTTCCTTGACTTGACAATTTTGCATGTTATAAACTCTAGGTATTCGTAACCATTTTCTTTGTTCGCAGAAGCGATAAACATCCAAGACATATGCGAGTAAATAAAACCGATCAAAAGTCTACGTGGAAACTTAGCAAACACAAGAACTCCATTTCTATAAACCAAGAGAATTTATATCTTCAGAACTAACCATACACGTTCGTGACACGACATTGTAACCAGCCAGTAGCATTCTCATTTTTAATGTAAAAAGAAAATTCGTGGCTACTAAAATATTATCCACAATCTGCTTGATCGGCCGTAGGTCGTACATTCATTTGTTTATTGCTCTGCAACGCCCAACCGCCTACGATTCTTTTCAAGGCATTTTTAACTGAATTCTTTCTACTCTAAGCAATTTGCACGTTGCTACCTTGCTGTTTACATTTCCTTTTGGCGGCAGATTTGTTGTTTTTGTTAATCCTACTATGGCCAGCGTGTTTTCTTGTTTAATTAGGTTATAATACAGTAGATTCCGCGGCTAACTTTCTTTGATCTAAACATTGTTGGGGCTTTTTGCGATCGTTGTTTTTTTCTTATTTAAAGTTTTCGGGATCAGCAATATTGTTTTGGCTTTTGTTTATGGGAAGCACTTGAAGGTGTGCTTTTATTTTGTTATTTTTTTTAAATATTCTATCCAACAAAATAATAGAATTCCCTGATATTTATGCTGAATATTTTTAACACAGAACAATCATCCAATGCCAACAAACAAACATCCTATTCCCGAGAACACGTCCAAAGAATGCATCTGACGCGAGAAAAAATCCAAAACAAAAAGATTGCATGGCAGAGTAAGGTCTCGTTCGCACTACCCTCGCCGATAGACGTTACAGTTTCAGCCGGGGAGTTAATCCGGCGTCGGCCGCCTGCGGAATTAGTATTCTTCTAGCGTCCCCAAGCGGAAAAGTTGGACTTAAAAATTTGAAGTTGCATATTTTCGTTGGAAAAACCTGGCTGGTGGGATAGATACCGGTGGGGTGGGGAATCCATGGATTATCGTGCTAAAGTAATGATGGTCATAGAATGTTTAGTTATTATGAATGTACACCACACAAATGCATTATATTTTTGATGGGATCAATATTATTTATAATAAAACATCACGCCTGTAATCCCCGAAGGGTTGGCAGAGGTGCACTGTAATGCACCCACATTGCGCCGATGGTATTTTGGTCCCAATGTAATATGGGGCGAGAATATTGCCGTTATACCGCGCACTTTTCTCCTCAATATGAGGAGGATATAGGCTGTAGTCCACCACGCTGGCCCATTTCCTTTGAAAATGATTTGTAATTTAATTGTAAATTTATGAAATCTGTAAATTTGGGGTTAAATATTTAACATATTCTAACAATTGTTTAGGCAAAAACTTTAGGACTTATAGAAAGGAGTATAAATGGAGAGTACTCAATAATACAGCATAAGCTAACATGAACCATCATAAAGACATACAAGGCTTTATAAATAATTTGTATCCGCTATAACAAGCAACACAGAAAAGTTATTTAGTGTTATGAACGAATGTAAATTGTTCGACGCAACTCCGGCCATTCGGCTAAGTTAGTTCACAACTGCGATGAAGCCGGGCCGTAAACTTGAGGGATTTCCACCTTATTAAATATTAAATACGTGTTACATTATATTATACAGGGTTATACAAAAAGGTATGCTAAGCGTTGAGCCTGCGGTTCTTTAGCGAATTTATACTGATTATGTGTAGTCAGAATTGCGATATGCTGATTTAAAAATAGTTTTGTTCCCAACGCAATGTAGACTGTGATTTTTTAATGACCTAATTTAAAAAAAACACTTTATGATGTGAGAAACAGAGCGCAGGTTCAAGATTTATATACACTTCCTGAATCATCTTGTATACATTTTAGCTAAAAACAGTAAGTGAGTTAGTTAGATCATAAGACACTCGACTACTGGATAGCTTCACTTAAATAAATAAATATAAAAATTGCCAGACGAACACACCAACTATACGATCCCACACTAAGCAACGCTTGTATTATGAGTCCCGTACAATGGACTGGGCGAACGCAGTATATATTACTTACATAGATATTAAACATCCATGAATTGGGTTCAAACATTCGTGTTCATCACACAAAGTTTGTCCCTACCAGTATTGAAACCCGGACCCTCGGCATTAAAAACAGGGTCACTACCAACTGCGCTAATCAGGCCGTCGATTACTTAGCTCACTTTCTTCTTCTTAATAAGGTACGAGTACCCTTGTGGGTATGGCTGATGAAACTCTGTCTGTCTCTATCTAGAACAGTCTATTTCAAGTCCTTATTCATCGACCATTTCATTTATCTAACTCTTGCTATTCAATTAAAGGTAGAGGAACACCAAGAATATGCTGTAAGAAAACAGAGATTAGAATACTAGTCTATGATATTTTTTTTATGAAGTTATTGTGGATTTGTGATGTGCAGGTCACCTTTCATAACTTTTTTTCTATTTCTGGCGTTAGAATATCGGAAAAAAGTGTTGGAATATGTTCAGTTCGATGCTTTGTCTCATACATGTTACAGAAGAGATACCAGAGACATTATCCATTTGTAAATTTGTCTTTTATAGCTCGAAAACACGACATCACTGTGCTAGTTTGGTTTTAGAAATTGCTTTCATCTGTTACATCATTATTGTTAATGCGGTGTGGTTATATTAAAATCAGATCTATAAATTGCTTTGGTAGTCGTTTTGATGTACCGACTACGACTTACTTTCGTCATCCCCAAAGGTATAATTAAATATTAATTTTATTGATATTACAAAAGTATATTTTCTTATTATAACATAAATATGATTGCATATTGATTTCTTTTCTTTTATTTACGCGAAAAGTGCACATTAAAATAAAACTAATAGTACGAATTTTTTTGCGTTTATTATATGTTTTCATACGATTGGTTGTTTCTTTGAAAATATTATTGCTTTTTAAAAAGTAGCATGTCCGTCATACCGTGATACATATACGTAATGTTTTTTTTTAATTGCAGTCACATAATCAATAAGGCCGCGATACGATCAGTCAGACGAGTGAATTACAATTGCGTTGCAAAAACTGCGTATGCGTGCGCCCTATCGCGCATGCACGGTCATTTTGTACCGCATTTAATGCGTCTGGGTATAATTTAATTACATAGTACTACGTTTCCCCCTGGACGTACGGGGAGGCGCGCAACTAAAAGCCTTTTCAACTATAAAAACGAGTCGAGAGTGAGCAGGTACCGTCTAGGCAAGTAGGCTCCATCGTAGATCTCATCGTCACTTACCATCAGGTGAGATCAAGATCAAATACGTGCCTATAGTGTAATAAAAAAAACAAAATAACTTAGTACATAGGAAGATTCTAAAAAGTTAAAAAAAAAAAAGTTTCCTACAAAATAACAATTTAGATTTTTGTGAGCAATATATATTTTTAATACACACTGACTTCACATAAAGAAACGCAGGTTCAAGGCTTAGTATTTCCTTTCTGAATTACACTGTATACCGAATTTGAGAACTTAGAATACAGTTCACTAATAACCATATTTTGTGTAACGGTGTTTGGTGCAATCGTATGACATAATCAATGAACATGCTGAAGAACATTAGGGCAATAAAAGTAGTATTGAGAGACAGCACAGCCTCGCAAGGCTGTATCGCATAGTCTCAGTGTGGATCGAAGAAATCAGTTCCGGGGACATAACATAATAATATGTTTATAACGCGGCTGACATCGAGGCAAATGTCTGGTGATAGAGCTTGAATGAGGTAAGGTAGCGGTTGCTTTGGGCAAGCCACGTCTGACTGAGCAAGTAGAGGCAGCCTCACGAGGCCATGTAGCCAGTCAGTATAAAGCGATTAGTAAAACTATCACCGCTCCACCCATTTCTATGCGCTATTTTATGCTATTGTAAACAGAATTAAGCTTTCTATAAATTTGGGAGTAGAATGAATTTACTAGTGCATTTCAAAGCATTTTATATAAGAAAACTGCATTGTAAATTGAAAATTTTCATTGGGAATGTTCTCAGTAAAAATGGTAAAATTCGAACAAGGTCATGCGCCGATGATGGAACTAATGTTAATACCAGCAATAATATAGAGCCGTCCATCAAAAATACTAATTAAATTTAATATCACTTTCCCTAATTGCTTTCGTTCACCATTTAAAGGTGTCAGTTCGGTGTGAAATATGTCAACGAGTGAGGTCGTTGCTAAACGGCTCACTCCAATTATTATGGCGTGACGCCATGCATATCACCGCCGTGGACGCCTATTTACTTTAATAAAAAAAAAACAAAAAAACTTGTCAGACGAAAAGCTCTACCAATGTAGCCAAGCTATGAGAACATTGTAGAATTATTGTTTTTAGGATAACCCAAAAATAGGCAGTAAGTACGTTGATATTTAAGCTGTATAATAATATCTGCGCTTTTAATGTCCCACTGTTGTGCACGGGCCTCCCGTCAATGCGAGGGGGATAGGCCATAGTCCACATGCTGGCCCAGTACGGGTTGGCGGACTCCACACGTCTTTCGAGGGGTTCTCTCAGACATGCAGGTTTCCTCGCGATGTTTTCCTTGACCATTTAGCAAGTGCATAATCATGGTTAAAAATGAGACTCGCTCATGAAATCCAGGACTCTCAGAGGAGCGAGCCGGGGTTTGAACCTGCGAACCTCGTTACCGAGTCGTTCTAACAACTTGGCTATCACTGCCATTTGATATAAGCTGTGTGCTTTCATTTAAGTATCCTAAAGGATAGCAAAGAAAAGCAATCATTTCGTGGAACAATGGATATATAATAGACGGCTATCATAGCCGATCCATACAAAAACGTACCCTTATAATTCACACAGAAAACCGCAATTATCATTTATCAAAACTACTGATATAACTGCCGCATATCACACCCTCATTCCTTTTTAATCGGCCGACCATTGGCAAAACTGATTAATACCCAATTTTATAATTTAATTCAAATTACGGAAGCCTAAATCCCGGACTCTAAAGTGCGAATCCCAGGGGAATTCATTCTCACAATTACAGCCGGCAGCTTCCAAGGCATTCCTCGGACAACAATTATACTGGGATTACATCCGGGACTCATAACAGTATCCCCGGGTGTCCCGAGATATCCCGTTAAATAGGTATAATGTGCACCGGCCGGATTAAGTATGGCGGATCATATTATCCTTAATTGTACTTTTAAGTACAAGTTTATGGTTGGGATTATACCTTTATATGGTGTTTGGATGTTGCTAATTTGATTTCGGGAATTCATTTGGGAGTTCACTAATTAAACGCTTAAAACTGAATAACGTTTGGCGTTTAATTTTACGAATAATTAGCCCCGTACTGTTTTCATTTTTGCAACGCTATTTTGATATTAGTATTATACTGTATCTATGTGTTTTTTTGTTTACTTAAATATTAGATACGCTGTAAAAATACCTGAAAATTATTTACTTACAATTTGTATATATACTACACATTTTTATATAAGCCTTGCTCTCTGATGAAGAGCAGCACTTATTAGCTTGCTATCCTAATGGCTGGGCAAAAACGAAAACTAAAATTAAAGTCCATTACGCCGCAAAAACGGGGAGTAGCAACAGCATAAGAGTTAAAACAAAAAGTAGAGCCAATAAAACCGCCCCCTATCGGGCGAGGTATAACGCGATCGCAGTCTGCGACGATCCAGAGACGTCCCGCTGAATCCGCACTGTGTACAACCGGCCTAATGGTACCACATGAATCAATAACTGCTGACCGGCTCATTACTGACCCTACTTTCAATCAACTCCCCCCAAACAAGTTTCAATCTCACCACCATTAGCACAAAGTCCATTTCACTTTGTACACATCTCGGAACAAACGCTTTTAACATCGATAACTCTAATAAAAGTGTCAAACTGCTATGTCCGCACGAAGGAAGACAGTGAGCGCTTTTATTGACTATTAGTAATAAAATAAAGGGAAATAATCGTCTCCGTTCGATGATATCGCGGTGACATTTAGAGCCTTCTCTGTCGTCGTTTCTATGAAAGAAAAAACACTTGGAAATGTCTTTAGTTTCAGATCTTATATTATTTATAATGAGCTTTTATTAGGCACTTTGTAGCGACCACTTCAACTGCACCATAAAAAGCTACGCAGATGGCACTACAGACGCAATCAGAACAATAGACAAGTGACGTCACAATCCTGAATCGCGCTATCAGAGTTCTCGGAGCAAGTAACATATACACAAGATCCCGACAATAACCGTTGTCTATTGTTCTGATTGCGTCTGTAGTGCCATCTGCGTAGCTTTTTATGGTGCGGTTGAAGTGGTCGCTACAACTTCTTGGGTGAAACAATCTTCCTGCATTAGATAGCAGTCTTCTGAACACTGCTTTGCTTTTCCATTATTATTGGTATATCTGACGACCTGATTAGCTCAGTGGGTAGTTACCCTGCTTTCTGCGCTGCGGTTCCCAGGTTTCGAATCCTGGTAGGGACAAACTTTGTGTGATGAGCCCGATTGTTTGTACCCAAATCATGGTTGTTAAATATATATATATAAGTATTATATACTATGTTCATTTCCAGCCCATAGTACGGTACCTATAATACAAGCGGTCCTTAGTGTGGGATCGTATAGTTGGTGTGTTTGGTTGGCGTTATTTAAAAAATATATATATAACTTCTCTGAGTTTGTCAAGTGAAAGTTAAAGTCAAATCATTTATTTGGTACAGACCTACGGGACAGTTACATTTAAAGTAAACATTTTTTTCTTAATTCTACAACCGGATCGGATCGCGAATTCAACTGAGGAGATCCGGCGAGGAATTCAGAGGGCTTGTCTTTTTTAACTAACATGTGTATATACAAAAAAAGAAATAATCTCCAGTGTGTTGCCATGCAAGGCTACACACGCTACACTTTGACATCATAAATCTTAATTGATCTAGACATTTGAGCAATCAGTCCCAGGCTACCTTTATCCTCCAAATACTCCAAGATTCTGTAATAGCCCTTATAACATAGTTTAGTTTTCACCGGGCAGACAGATTTAATATAAGTACATCTAATACTGAACTATTTATCAGTATTGAATACCAGATATTGTCTGACGTCATTGCCCTCATTATTCCCACTCGTTCCAGTCTTATCTTTATTCTAGGTTGTCTAAGGTGAGTTTATGTACATAATAAATCTGTATGTAATGGTATTAGGGAACCGTGTGTGAATGTAATGGTATTATGACCGGGGGAGCCGGGGAGAATTATCGCGATCTAGTTAAAAGGTATTTGTGGAGCATAAATTAGTGTCACAGTAATTATCAAGAAGTGATTTGTTCTGTTCTCTTGTTACTTTTCTTTAAATATCGCATAACTATGTGACTAAAATATGCTGACTATTTGTCTAAAAAATATTATTATTATTCACGTGGATTTGAAAAGTAGATAAATGAAATTATTCATTTTACATACAAATTAAAATAATATGACTAGTGTAAGATTAATAAAAATACACTACGCCTTAATATTAGATACCTACAATATATATAAATATGATATAATTTTGATTTCTTAACCAGACAATGCAAGGCTAACAACGAGTACCTAATGTTTTGTCGAAGTACTGTAAAAGCTTTCGCTAAAAATATAAATATTAAATCACGAACACAAAATGATTCCCTCTCACTCTCTCGCTCACATTACGAATCCCTCCGGACAATACGCCATCTTTCAGACTGAAGACGGTCCTACCCATTGAAAGTAATTAAAAGAGGAACAAAAATGCCAGGGGACGATGTTGGGCAAATTTAAAATTCTTCTTCCATTAATCATCTTGAGGCGGAGGCCGAAAGCCGACAAAGCCGAAGCCGGTGCCGACAACACATAACAAACGGTCCAGTTTAAGTGCATGCGCTATCCTCTTCACGCTCGCGCTGGAGAGAGGAGGCTCCTACTCATATTTCAGCGTCGATTCCCGTGTATGGGACACGATCCGTGTTTTCTAAACAAAAGTTTTGGGCGCGCGGATATTGCGGAAGATTTTTTGGACGGCGGAAATGTAACATGAATTGATTTACGACGGGGTGCTGAGCGTGGTATGGAATATCGCCTAGATATAAATTTGTGCCTTGATCAACTGCTATGACCGGTACAACCTACTCTAGCATTCTCGTAAGTATAAACAAAGTACCTACGTCAATGTTTTGTCCACATCGCAATTATTCTAAGCTACAGCAAGTATTGCTAATCTCTCTGTAAGTCGTCTCTGGTAGGAGACAGCACTTCAATAAGCAAACAGAACATTGGTTACGATAGTATTTGTCTCTCAAACAATCAATTCATCTTAACAAAGAAATATCTCTTCTGACACCAAACTTGTTATGACTCAAAGACTCGCTATTTTAACTGAAACTACATTTGAAACAAAGCATAATAACGCAAGAACATAATGCAAACCTTAAGCAAGTGAATTATAAAGTACTTAAGCTCCTCTCTTTGCGTGCTTGCGGGAACTGTACCGCCGTGGAAGAGTCATTAATAAAATTGTGAAAGGAATAGCGTCTATGAAATAAAATAACAATATTATTAAAAGGTCCGTCAGTCTGTGTTTTATGAATGCGCTGTTTCCTGTTACACTGTACAGAATTGATATTAAATCGATATCAATCGATCGATCGCAACATCAATATTGCATGGAATGTCGAGATTTACTGAACACATCGATTATTCTATTGATGTTGCGCGTTTGATATTCGAAATTCGATAAAAGAAATATAGGCATAAATAATGCGGCGTATGAGAACCACAGAATACAGAGATAAAGAAATAAACAGAATAATTATTTCGTAATGTCTTTAATTCCAGTACTAGACGACGTCTACTGATTTGGATTTCTGATGGTTTCCACTTAATAACTAAAAAAGTATCAAACATAAATTTAGGTCAGGTAGTCTGAATATACATATTTACATTGACATTGTAAACATACATAGAAATGCACGAATAATATAGGTTTTGAACGTCAGCAGATTTCCCATGCGGGAGACGCGAGACAAAATCTGGCGGAAGTTTTATTCAGCTAGACAGAAACTTGTCAGTTGAGCCTTTTTAGTTGAACGACGAAACTGAATTCACTTCGCCCTGAGAGAATTCCTAGTAATATGTACGGATATTAACGCTCCGGCCGTTCTGTATTTAGGCTCTTGAAGTCTTGATTATCATAAGAGTAATTTATTTATCATCAAGAGGCATAAGCTCATAGATAAATAACTTACTGACTACATAGAGAATAAAACTTTTTAGCACACTAGAAAATTTGGTGAGTCGGCTTCCTTTCCCAGTAGCGATATAAAAATTACTGTAAACAAAGTTAAAATTGACCTGATTAACAGAAGTGTGTGTTTAACAAGTATATTACGAATATATTTTGCGAATATTTTTTCATTGTCTTACACTCGAATTTATTTTATTATTTTATAGTTAGTAGCAAATTATGAACACCTTTTATTAATTTCTTACATATACGCGAATACTACACATTGAAATAAAACATATGTTACAGATTTGATCGCGTTTATTTTATGTTTTTACGTTCCATAATATAACATAAAATAAACGCGATAAAATCTGTAAAATAAGTTTTATTTCAACCTTTTATTAATTCTATTCCTGGTTTAGTTTTATTAATCTCAGGCTTATTTTTTTAGTCCATGAATTCCCATCCCCAAAATACGGAAACTAAGGCTGGCTATTAAAAGAATACCAGGCAGTTTTAATTATGCAAAATCATCGATGTACGCTCACCTATTCGGGTCAGACGACGCGAGAGCTGGCAGATTTAAAAATGAAACAATGAACGGGAAATGAGACCGGCCATGGTACGTATGTTGGAATGAAATAGTATTGTTAAGGGTGCTTCAGATGGAACGATTGTGGGCCGGCCGTATTGCAGTTTTCAGTCGATTCACAAAAGTGTTTGATCCGTGTGATGTATGCAAATGGATTTTGATCGATATCTGTGGATAGCTTTTTTTTTAAATTAATGAACGGTTCGACCACTCTCTCACCTGATGTTGAGCGACTATGCAGTCGATGATTGAGCACGCTTGCTTATAAGATACCTCTTTGCTCGACATTTGAATAAACCAAGGTTCTATTTATCGGGAAACACAGACTCCGGCAACGCTTGGAATGGTTTGTTTGTATTTTAATATATTTGTGAAAAATAAAATTTCAGTTATAGGATCTCCAAGAAATGAAAAGCAATGTTATGCCTTCATTTTTTTAAATTTTTTTAATGATACAATTTCTTAACTTAACCAGCACTCCCACCACTTTTACTCCTGTGGCATTTGTAAGCCAGAACTATAGTTGCGTTCAACGAAATTGCAGAGGTATGACTCCCGGCAAGACCCAAAAAAGCAAATTGTAGTAGAACCCGCAACGAATATGAAGTATAAAAAAGTAAGAGTTGGAAAAAATATTCTTCACTAAATATTAATAATGCTCTGTTCACAAAAAAACATTAAGAGTAACAATGTTTAACATAAATTATTACTAAGTTAAACTCATACTTACGAGGTTAGCTCAAGCCAACTGATTATATCATGTTATATTTTTTATCTACGAATTTATTACCTACGTTTTCGCTAACCTAATCCACCTACTACGGCGAAGGAACACATCGTGAGGAAACCTGCACCTTAGAGAGCCCTTCGAAGGACGTGTGAAGTTCGCCAACCCGCACTGGGTCAGCGTGGTGGGCTATACCCTAATCCCGCTCGCATTGAGGGGAGGCCCGTACCTAACAGTAGAACATATTATTATTGTAACCTGAGACGCACAGTATTTTTCGCTTTTATTATATTTTATTACTAATAAAACTAGGTAGACACGGCCAAGTTTATGTTATGACGTAGTACGTCTGAGTAAGTTTTCTTGGGAACTTTCATAAGTATTCCAGTTATATTAAAGCTTGAAGG
Source organism: Pheosia tremula (assembly GCA_905333125.1). Lineage (NCBI taxonomy): Eukaryota > Metazoa > Arthropoda > Insecta > Lepidoptera > Notodontidae > Pheosia > Pheosia tremula. Next base: position 813,672 of record HG995404.1, on the reverse strand, counting down.
ACAGATTATGAAATTTGTGTAACTTAACTAAGGTACTGAGCATTATTATCATAATAATTCTCATAATATAAATCCAATTAATTGATTATTAATGTTTTATTTTCATGAGCTAAGTATCTTTTAATATCGTTAATATATTGTGAATAAATATCTGATTGGTTTAACTCACATAGGTGTGTCACGGAAAGAAAACATATTCATAAAAACTAACAAAAATAACTTTCCACGATTTTCCATCTTCCTGTTTGTGACACGTCTGCGATATATTTCTTTTCTGTGGTAAATGTTAAACCGCCCTATATTCTACTCGACTAGATTGGAAATTCTTTACGCGGCCTCCCGTTTGATGCGTGCCTTTGGAAACCAATTGAATTTGTTTCAGTTGCTATGTAACGTTTTTTTATACGAAGATTCTTTTTGGCGGTGGTTAGAGGTCAAACGGACTTTAGGAATTTAATCACATTGGACCCTCATTGTATAGATTTTTAGTATTCTTTAAAACAGCAATCAAATAAACACAATACTGACTGAAAATCAATATTTAAATAGATAAATAAAGATCGCTAGATGGTTCCAAACTAAGCAATACTTATCTTACGAGTACCTACACCAAATGCTTGAAATCTTGCAAAATATTGTCTGAATGAATACCCAAAAAATAGGGAACTTTTTATAAAATACAGAAACGTACTTTCGACAAAAAGTAATAAAACTCTTAATGGAATGCAAATTATGTAAGCGTGCCAAATTCGTCGACGACTAATTCGGACTACGCAAATGGAAATAAATAGACTTTCATAGGTATCTCAAGAAGAGACCCGGCCAGTCTTTGCAATTTAGCATAATGGTGTTTAATGTAGTTTTAGATTTAAAAGCTTTTTGGTTAGAGCTTACATTAAGTAATAAAGAATGTACGTGTAGTCAGTCTTGAAGGAAATTTTAATGAGATTATTATATAATAAATTGTAACTCAAAGAACTTGTACTAGCGGTAATTATTAAATTCTGTGTATGCATAGAGATGACGGTATATGTATGCATTTCACATTTTTACTTATAGAACATTACTCAAATGAAATATTAATCTTTACATAGCTCCCTATTTTATCTTCTAAAGTGTAGACTATACTGAGAAAATCCAGGCCAAAATTGCTAAACAGATTGGCGACCCTGTCTTCTGCGCCAAGGGTCCCGAGTTTGAATCCTGGTAGGGACAAACTTTGTATGAAGAGCATAAATGTTTGTATCCGAGTCATGGTTGTGTAATATCGATATAAGTATTATATACTGGGTTCACCCCTAGTCAATTGTCGGTACCCATTATATAAATTATAAATCCGCTATTAAGAAAGATATCTAAGTTAAGAACCTAAAAGGAGCTCAATAGAACTAAAGACGTGTATTAAAACAAAACCGACGCATTCCCGAGATAAGATCCCCCGCGAAGCTCGAAGTTAATCATGAACCTCGGTGCACATTTACATAATGTTTCCTTTATCCGCCAAGTTGTTCTTGGAATCGAAAAGTTTCGCGGGACGCCCCTCACGAACATTTTGTAAATGTCATACAAGTAGAGACGAATTAAAATATTGCTGGGTAGTAAGCTACCTTTTTTTTTATTACATTATAGGCATGTATTTGATCTCGTTCTCACCTGATGGTAAGTGACGATGAGATCTACGATGGAGCATACTTGCCTAGGTAGGAAGGCGGCAGTAGATCGAGACGCTACATTCACTAGGCACATGCAGCGCAGCTGATCTGACCCGCCATCCATGAATGGCAACACCGAACATCATGCCGGAACACGGCTAGGCCGCTTGGCGACATGGCTTTGTTCAGTGGGTGGTGACTAACCACGGCCGAAGCCTACCACCAGTAGAGTTGTCACCTAGTTGTATATAACATTAAGAACTAGATTTCCTGCACCCTTCACACCTGCACGTTTTTACATAAAGAAAAACGTACACCACACACTGACATTCAAATTATCCGTTTCCTGTTCCACAGAGATGATTCTTTAATGTCGTCTGCGATCACGCGGCATCAACTCAACAACGTAATGTATTCGCAATGAACATGGCACACACAGCAATATATTGTGGCCGGCTGGCATCGCGAGATGCGAATTTAATATCTGTCAGACACAGAGTGTCCCGCGAAGGGGCGGCGCGCGAGTCACTGCACACGTATTCGACCCGTTTGTACAAGTAACTATGTTGTTTGCTGAGATTATTGTTGTTACGATGGTTGACTTTTTTTTGTATGTTTATGTTTGTGATTTTGATTTGAATAACTGAGGTATATGTGACTAATATTTTAGTTTTTTATGTTTTTAGATGAGCACACCAATTGTATAGTCCCAAACTAAGCAACACTCAAACGTTCTAATAAAACAAATTATGGGTACCGAAAAATGGCTAGGGGCGGTCCCATTAATACCGCAGACTAAAGCAAATAGAAAGATAAAAACAAATTGCATATTCGGAAATAGAACCCGCAATCCGCCAGTGCAGTGAGCCTTAGCTCAAACCATTACATCAAGCTATCGTTGTGGTATTACATCGACTAGTTAGGTACTTTTTATAATTCCATACATGTTTTTTTAAGATTGGCTATAAATTACAATATCCCGCAAACATTAAGTTAGTGTCGTTCAACATTGACAAAATACAACAAATACGATACAAAAGTGAATATATCGAAAATGGTACACAAACAAAATTATTTTATTTTTGATTAGCGTCTAACGCGATGTCGTCACCGGGCGCCTGGCCAGCCGCACCAACCGACTCGTAGTCCTATGTTATGAGACATCTCATTTCACGTGTTCTCTCCTGTTGTCACGGTAGCCCTTGTTTACTTAACTATTTTGTTACAATCTCACTAATATTATGACTGTGAAAGTTTGGATGCATGGATGTTTGTTACTCAATCACGCCCAAACGGCTAAACGGATCTGGATGAAATTTGGCACCGAGACAGATTATAGTCTGGAATAGCACATAGGCTACTTTTTATCGCGAGGGATATTTTTTATTTTTATTTTTCATAGTTTTTAATCGCGGGTAACACCGCGGGGCGCCGCTAGTATTTTATATAATCTAGTTGCAAAGATAAATAATTGTTCAATGTTAGTCGATGTTAACAGCTGATCTTTTAAATTCTTAAGGACACGGCGCAGTGCAAAAATAATCATTGTCAATCTTATGAAGCCTTTTCAATGCTGTGTGCATGAAACGGTAAAATTTCAAGCAAAAAAAAAAAATTATGTAAGTTTTACGGTTGAATAATTTGATGGTAGTTAGTTGCTTGATTTACGCCAATAATTCTACGACTATATACTTAATACCTTTTCCACGTTATAACAAAACATTCATAAGAAATTACATGTTTGATCAAATACAATTAATACTCGTATATCCTGGTTGAGGTCATTCATTACTCGTAGCGTGACACACGGGAGGGAGCGAGACAAAAGCTAATAGCGGGTTTAAATCGGTCTTATAAAGATCTTGATACACAGAACATGAAGCACTAAAATTTGGAATAGTCGCAGAATTATAACAAACACAAAGGACCTTACTGAGTAAAAAAAACTATAATATTACTTTTTTTAATGGCCCACTGTTGGGTACTGACCCCCCCTTCAATGCGGGGGGGATTAGGGCATGTAATATACTGCCTGTTTGTATTTGAAAGGTGAAAACCAACCCTCAAATTTATATAAAACATATTTCAAAAATTTGGACACATCTTGCCAAGCAAGTGTAAGTGCCAGAAATAAGAAAATGATAAAAAAATTATTCCATTGTCATTTCAGTACTTTCAAGGAGACGCCAAATAAATATTTATCGCTTCATCTTTTTCTTTACGCCACCTATCTCGCTCTAAGTAATTCCCCCCCACCCGTCGCGGGGTGATTACCCCTTTATTACTCCCCCGAGCGGACCCTAATGCATGGCACTATTACGCTCAGCGGGAACGAATGCTGTTGTCTTTTTTATAAAGATATTATTGTTATTGTCACAGTTGATATTGACCGTGTCCGGACTAGCCGCATAGCCTCGCGAGGCATGCTTGGACACATGTCAAAGGTGCCTTGCGCAATCGCTATCATCCCACTAATATTATAAATGTGAAAGTTTGGATGGATGGATGTTTGTTACTCAATCACGCCAGAACGGCTGAACGGACCTGGATGAAATTTGGTACAGAGATAGATTATAGTCTGGAATAGCACATAGGCCACTTTTTATCCCGGTAAATGTATGGTTGCCGTGGGATAAACGGCATACTTTTTAATTGCGGGGCGCAGCGAGTCATATATTATTTGCATTCACTATGAGATTGTTAATTTCTAGTAATTTCGGGGTAAATTACATTTAATTATTTTTAATAAACTACAACTCTCTTTAAGACACCGGAATTTATTAAATCTTATCCGCAACATATTGAATTGGCTATCATAGCCAGCATCCGCGGGAATCCGAGTTGTTAACACGAGCCAAGCTTTCAGGTGTCATTGTAAAATGAACTCAGTTCAAGTGGGTCGCGAGAATTTAAGGCACCTTACAATTTCACGAAGACACATAGATGTAGAGACTACTGGAAATAATCTCCTTTTTCTAAGAAGCCTTAATGATTATATTATATCCTATGAAGTAGTACTCGTAGTACTCGTAGTACTCACTGTACCTTCAGTCTAGGTCAAAGGCGGTAGGTTAGAGGTAGTAGGTTAGGCGGTAGGCGGTGGCTTAGATCCTTCTAAGTTCACATGCCAGCCAGCGCAAATGTGAAAAAAAAATAGCCGACTGAGAAAGATTTTCTATGACACAAAATAATTTTACTGTGTATCATGAATAACTTTTGACTTGAACATAATTCTTACACAATACACGAAGTATCTTAATAAATAAATAACAATTATATCACCAGACGAACACACCAATTATACGGTCTCACATTAGGCATCGCTTGTATTTTGGGTACAATGAACTGGGGCCGAATTCAGTATACCATACTCATATAGATATTAAACATCCATGACTCGGGTAAAAATATTCATGCTCATCACAAAAAGTTTGTCCCTACCAGTATTTGAACCCAAGAACTAGCTAGTGAATGTAGCGTCTCTTATCTACTGCCGCCTTCCCACCTAGGCAAGTATGCTCTATTGTAGATCTCATCGTCACTTACCATCAGGTGAGATCGAGATCAAATACTTGCCTATAATGTAATAAAAAGAAAAAAAAAACTTCGACACAGAAAGTAGGGTCACTACCCACTGCGCTACTCAGATCGCCAGTATAAGATACAAACATTAACAACATTTAAATACACAATTAAAACTAGCGAGGTTATATCAAAACGATTCGCATGCGAAGCCGGGCGCATCCTTAGCGTTCAATGTAGCGGCACGACAAAGCAATTTACTGTATAAATTAGTTGTAACACGTGGCTTTAAGGGCTTGCTACTGATTACTTCGTTTAACTAGAATGGACTTAGGGGATTCAAACAATAGAATAGTTAGGTCTGTTTTACTTTTGAACTCTGTACATACTTATTATGTTCAGAGTTTACGCAGAGGAGATCATTCCCCTTAGGAGCAAAAAGGTAGCTTAAAAAAAACCATACCTCTAATGACCCACTGCTGGGCACGGGCCTCTGCTTAATACAAAACGGATCAGAATCAGAATCAGAATATTTTTTATTCACGTAAACCATTATTGTACAGTACTTATGAATCGTCAAGTTACAAAAACATTATGCTAATGCTTTACCACCCGTTCGGAATGCCGTTCCTATGGTGAATAACGGGCAAGAAACTCCATGGTTGCTTTTGTTTTATAATAGATCTTTTACATTATTGAGCAATACATTGTTATAGGTATGTGAAAACAATGTAGGAACGGCTAATCAGACTTTAGCAGCAGGACTTTAGGATTCAGGGTATAGTCAATAACGCCGTCTGGCGGACTTCGCACGACCTTGGTGATTCCCGATGTTAGACACATGAATCTGTGGATTCATGGCATAATTCTGTGGCACGAGCCGAGGTTTGACCACAGTTTCAATCCGGCTTTCAGTTCTACAACGTTCTACCAACCACTTCCAGCATTCTATCAACGGTCTCAACATATTAAGTCTGTATTTTGGGCTAGCAATGTATTTCAAAGTCCGTCTGAATACGATTATTACAATATTGGCGATGCCGCTATGAGCAATGTTTGATAGAAATTATGTTATTGATTTCTTATATTTACGCGAATACTACACACACAGAAATTATGTTGTAAAAATGGTTAATTTAGTTATAAAAGTTTCTCGCAGTGGTGATTCAAGAGACGTCACTTCTAGTAGTCACTATTGTGGAGTAGTACAGCAAACACTATCCGAGAAAATGATAAGTGGATTGGACCACTCTCATAGTACACCCCTGTTTCGAATTTAAACAGTGCGACTCGAATCCGAAGAAACGTGTTTGCTCATCCATTGATATTTCGATGTTGCCCTAACAATTTGTGCAGAACCCACCGATTTGGTTTGTGCTGGGAATCTTAAAATAGTTATGAGATTTCATTTGGCGAGTGTTCAGGCGGATCTGTAAATATCCGCCCCCTGACTCGGAACTTTTCGATATGGAACCGATGGATTCGATTGGTTGCCCAAAATCATTATTGCTGTTGCAGTCTTGGTCATGCAATTTCGAAGGACAACAACAGACCCGTTGTATGGTTCTGTGTTACTGACTATACTCCAAAAAAATATAAAATTTTCGTCTCGTATAATTTAGTTTAGTTCTTGCTATAATAAGGCAATCTTGATCTTGTAAAAATGCAAGACCAGTGGGTCTTGCATGTTTACAATACCAGTATATGTTGAGAATGCACTCAGGCATAATTTGACTTAAGGTGGGAGCTCACCATTGAGGTACAGTTAAATTTATCTACAGTCAATTCTTTAGAGAATCTGACAGAATCTGTAGAAATTTGACGGCAGTTACATTTAACAAGCCTGGTGCATTTCAGCTTTAGTAACCCACCATTCCATCGCGAGAAAGATTTACCTTCAAGTCACTAGATCAGTACAGTCTCTGTCATATGAAAAGCAACATACAAACTTAAAAAAAACACTAATTTGGATGCAACATCAATGTCAAAATTGCTGTCACATTTATCTCAATCCCTTATCTTATACCCGTACACATAGGTCGTCATTCTGCTCTCACCACAGGCTGGAGTGGATCAGGTATTCCCGATGACGTCACAATTAGGACGTCGATGGCTCTCGAGCGCCGGCGCAGAGAGCGATTCATATGCAAGGGCATAGATACGTATCTACATATATATGTGTATACATTTATGCACAAGGAGTTTACATTAGGAGAAAATGAGCAGGATGGAGCTTAATTTTCGATACTGTAGGTAATTTTATGTTAAAAAAGTAAAATTTACTATAATAAATATAATATAATGAACAACTTTTTATTTTAATCTTGCTATTAGGATACATACTACCGCTGCGTATAATTACAAGGTATTAATGACATATTTTTTGACTTTCATAGCCATCTTTAAATTTAACTTAAAAGATTAAATATCAACCTATAATACGAGTATAACTTGGCGTATACTCAAGCGCGAGTAAGTAGAAACGCTTACACAAAATACGCGGCACACTTAACCCAACTTAATCAACATTTATTTGCCAGTTCAAACAACAAAACGTTAATAAACTCGTCCCGACAACACCAGCCTCAAAAAAGCCGGTAAAAGGCCCAACAATATAACGCAACGCAAACTTTTCCACATAAAAACGCGAAACTTATAAGTACTTTTAGTTTTTTACAGCAGTTTAAGGCATAGTGGGGGCGTAAAGAAACAGTGAGTATTGAACGTAAAAACGTGAATTGAAGTGTCACTGGATGCCAATGCAAACTTTAACAGTTACAAGTTTTTACAAAGGCTTCATTTGATGGATGTTTTTCAATTTGAAAGAAAGGGGAAATGCTTGTGTGGATTCTGCGTGACGATTTAAAAATGGTTTTGAAAATCATTCATCCGTAGCGCCTTGAAACTGGGCCTCGTCTAGTTGTAAGAGTATTGTTTGTGTGGCGATCAGCCTGCTTATACATTTAGTTTTTGTCTCCCGCTTTGCATTTGACAAAAACGGATAATTTTCTATCAGCTCCACAACTTTTTTCTTTAGATTAAATTCGTTGCGGGTTCTTTTCCCTAAGGATCAATGGCGCCTTTATTAGTAATCGCTCTAGATCTTGGGTTAATAACATTGGTGAGAGTGCGTGGTAGACCAAGTCCTTAGTAACATCGAAAAGGGTCAGTATGGGGACCTCCGAAACTATGAGAGAGAATAATATATGTCCTAAGGAACCATATCGTCGATTTGAGAGATAATGAAAGCTACATAATTAGACTTAAAAAAAACTCTTACCTGAATCGGTAATCGGAACCGGTCATTATAAAAAAAAACCTTTTCATGCAGTTTTTCGTATCTCTAATTTCAATGACATGGTCCTTTAGAACATATATTTCTATCTCTTTTAGTTTCGCAGTTCCCCATATTGACCCATCTCGTTGTTACATCCTTTATATTTCCGCCACAAAAAATTGCTCTAAACACTTGCATGGCTGTTTGTTTGCAGCAAAGGTTCTTGTAATTAACAAAGTAATTACATCCTTTGTAACGTGCCAAACTAACGCTGCACTTTAATTATTGAACGAGGCCGTTGATGCCTCAGAGTAAGTCGTGGCCGCCTCTCTCCACGCTGAAATTTCAGCTTGTGACCCATCGTGAAAGGACTTTGAAAAGACAGCTATTAATACCATCGCTCTTATATTCTCTGTTGGGGTAAGCAGAGGTGCAGTGATATAGTATACATTTGGTATTGAGTCACAATTTAATATAAAACATTAAATAAAATAAATGTCGCCATACGAACACACCAACTATATGGTCCCACTTTAAGCTTAACGCTTGTGTTATGGGTACCGTACAATGGACTGAGAGCGAACTCAGTATATAATACTTATATACATATTAAACATCCATGACTTGGGTACAAACATTCATGCTCATCACACAAAGCTTGTTGTGTGAGGTTGCGTTGTGAATATAGGCAATATTGTCATTATGACAGACTTGACGTAAATGTGAAAGGGATTTGGGCCATAGTCCACCATAACATAGGTATACATTACTCTGGTCATCTGTATTCAAGTTCGTTTATATTGATAATGGATGATTTTGGTCAGTGCAGCACTTAATCCTAATGCGTGATGCCACTATAGACAGGTAAGCTTTTATAATAAGGTTAGTGAACATAATAATTATCTATATCGACATTTTACTACAATTAATAGGACTTATTAAATGAGAAACGAAATATAGCTACAAAACGCCTCTTATGAGGCTCTTATAGAGCCTCTTCGTATTAGAGCTATGTCTACGCAGGACGACTTAGCTGGAGTAATCTAAGTTAAGATCCAATACTGGCATGCTGTCTGCCATGCTTAAAAAATATCGGAGTAATTTAGTGTCAGTTTGATTTAGGCAACAGATGCCCATAATACAATACGACAAAAAAAAATACAAATAAAATAAAGTAATTGAATTGTACACAAACAGAAGCCACAAACGGAGTTCAAAGCGAACAAATACATGTAACACCAAAAGCAATCGGTGTCCGTACAACCATGGCTCCCATAACCATTTTGTATCCTAATAAATCTTTGTGCAAACGCGCGGCGACGGCTAATAAATATGGGGCCCACGAATTGGCCTCAGTTGGAAAATAAATAAGACATAGCCTATTTGTGGCTAACAATCCGATGTGGAGTTATTTTAATGGCCTGCAGTTAAGGATGCTGGTCTTCATGATGGTAGGTGTAATTTCCTGTTAAATGCCATTGGATTTTAGCATCTTTTGCAACTTATCTGTGAATTATTTTAAACCTAATCTTTGTTAGTTCAGCGCCAAGAGTTTTTAATGTATAATATTATTATATTTTAATGTATTTTTTTAAATAGACTATAAACATATTATATTTAATATTTGCGTAAAAATAAGTTGATGGCCTGATTAGCGCAGTTGGCAGTGACCCAACCCAACTTAGAGTTAATCGAAAAGATACACCAAAAGACCTGAGCGAGTTGAGTTTGCTCTTTTAACAAATAAATAAACTAATCAACAGCAAAACACAAAACTAATTTTGATACAAGGCCCTTGCCCTTAAGGCCCTCTTATCCAGTTAAAGTCAAAGAATTGACTTATACACGAAATGTCCAGCCATCCGAAAGAATTTCATTCGACGGCCAATCACGAGGCGAAAGTGCGGCCCTCCACCGGGGAATTGTAATAAAACCGAAAGGGGCCAAGGCATCTCCAAATCGTAGAAAATTATAAAATGGAATTCCATTTGTGCTAAATTCAGATGGGAATAGATTCCTGTGACTTGCCGACCTGCGGGAACCTACTATAATTGATTTTTTTCTTAATCCCCGGGTGGAGGCTGCGATGAGAAAAAAACGCGCAAGTTAAATGGACGGAGATTAATGCTCCTCTGTGGCTGTTATTGCGAATTAGTCGAATTGTTGGAGATGAAATTGGAATTGGAACGTTAGATGTGAACATATAAAAGGTACAGGACTAGTAGCGAGCGTAATGTATATCCTTACAATCTGTCTTCTAGCACTTATAAAATATAAGCTATTCAAACATAATAGTCTTTATTATAGTGAGTATTACCAATCGAAAAATTATCACCCTTAAAAGGGTCATAGGCAATAAGATTGCAGTCTAGCAGTTCCCGGGACTTTGTACGCGTAGTCTTCAATTGTTTTGGCTACCCCGGGAAAAAATATCCTTTTAAAGAATCAAAATTGTTGTATATATTGTTCCAGCCTAAGCTATCTTCATCCAAAGTATCATTTAAATCCACCCCGTGGATTCAGAGATACAGTCTTTTGTCTACCCATCCCACCTCAAACTCATCTACTTCTTGGAATAAAAGCTATTAAAATTATCATGACCGAAAAGGTTATCACCATGCCAAGATTCATCAATATCACTTAAGTAGTTTTCCCGTAATGCTCGTATAGACAGACAGAAGATGCCAAAGATAGCAGATTGTTCTTTAACGAGTATATCAATAATATTTTTGAATCCAAATATTTTTTATCAAATATTAAATTCACAGAGCAAGTTATAATCTTTTTATATCCATCAGCTGCCAAAACGAACACGAATAATAAAATCATCTTTCCACCAAATAAATATCAAAAGTTTCCCCGGTCACATAAATACATTAAAAATCATTCGACAGCTGTGATCTATTGGCCCAACTTTAAGCCCGTTTGTCATCATAGAGAAAGCTTAGTCCGATTTTGCAGTAACCCGACGCTTAATGGCCCAACTTTTGTGTACGTACCTCGTCCAAATTTGCCAATTCCCAGATAATTCACTAGTTATTTATAGTCCGTGCCAATGTTTGATGTCTTTGTAAAGTAAAGTATTTGGACATACTATATTATCATGAAGTACTATCTATTGCACGCGACATTTTCCGCGTAGAAATATAATAATTATCAGTTGTAAAAAAGGTGACACTGGCTAGTACATGTGACCAAAGTTGTCATAAATAAGGGAATAAGGGAAGAGGGGGCTGGCCGGTATGCTCAAACGATTATTATCAGGGTTTTGTATATTTGTTCTGTTCACCGTAAACTCTCATAGCGCGTTTCAGGATTGTATGGAGAATCGTTATTTGTTCTGAACGTTGTATGCAGAGCCATCTGTGTATCAGCGTAGTGAACATGTTACTTATAGCGAGGAGGTCTCTACAATTTATTCTTGATTGTAGCCTAACGAAGTATCTAGTAGAACATGCTGGCATTGCCCTCAAATATATTTTTCCAATCTTAGACGTGCCACTATAACAAATTCATTTTTTATCTCTTCAATGGCTTCTGCTAATCCACACGGTCCCTTCGCAAAGGACTTTCTCAAATGATATCAGTAATCGGCTGTCGCAGCTGAAGGGCGGAGACGCGTGGGCGGGCAATAATGGCCTGTCCTCTAATGTCATCCCGGATCCTCAATTTGGTTTCGAGTAACCTACGGCGATGTTATTAAGCGTGGGCTTTTAAATTGACTTGACTTGGAGAGTATATTTTTATTCATTCTCGACTCTTTAAGCACATTGGTCTAGGTAAACTAGCGTTTCCTGTATCATGGTCACTATAAAATTATATAATTAAGTAATTATATATACATTAAACATTCATAGCTGGGGATGAACATTCGTGCTCGACACACAAAGTTTGCCCCTACCCGGATTCGAACCCGGAACCCTTGGTACAGAAACCAGGGTCCATTAAGTCAATACCCTTCCTGTCCTTTTAGGTATTGTAAACTATATTTATCATGAAATGTTTAATAATATTTAAAAAAAACTCGATTTTGTGAATGACATAAGAAATACTAGATTAAAATTAATCATAATATAAGTAGTTTTACTGGTGGTGGTAGGCTTCGGCCGTGGCTAGTCACCACCCGCTGAACAAAGCCATGTCGCCAAGCGGCCTAGCCGTGTTCCGGCATGATGTTCGGTGTTGCCATTCATGGATGGCGGGTCAGATCAGTTGCGCTGCATGTGCCTAGTGAATGTAGCGTCTCTTATCTACTGCCGCCTTCCTACCTAGGCAAGTATGCTCCATCGTAGATCTCATCGTCACTTACCATCAGGTGAGATCGTGATCAAATACTTGCTTATAATGTAATAAAAAAAAAATAAAAAAAAAAGTTCGAAGCGGCGTTCGATGTGAAATCATACTTCCAGTCAAATGATACATAGTCCATAAATATCTACTTTTTTATTAAGTGACAATACCTCCGTCACATAGGCAGTATGTACCTACAGCGAATAAATAAATTCAGCCCAACCATTTCTATTATAACGACGGTGACCACAAAGTAATAAACGACTCCGCTATGTGTCATTAAATTTTCAGGACATCATGAATGGAGTCAATTGGCGGCGGTTGAGCTTTCACTGAAATCATTATAACACTCGTGCGTCGCGTCGCGATGCATTAATATCAGTGACGTCAGCATTTGAGACACGTTAAATATATAAAAGCTATATTACTGCGTTAGAATGTGCATTGATTGGATCATTTTTGCACAGTAAACTAGTTAAAGAATGAATGAATGATAATGGATTCCGGAAAAAAAAAATCAAGCCCGCTAAGTTTCTCGCCAGATCTTCTCAGTTGAGGTCGCGTTCCGATCCGGTTGTAGAGTTAAGGAAAAAAAAATCAATGACAATTTGTAAGTGCCCCCGTAAGCCTATACGAAATAAACGATTTGACTTTGAAAAAGTATATCCCGTTCAATTTAGCATTTGCATGCAAACATTGATTATTTGTTTATCTTAGTAAATTGCTTACATTGGTACAAACTAATTTACAAATATTTCTTTATAGATATTTATAGACTAACATCGTTAGCATTTCACTGAACAATATCTGAACTCAGTTATTCCATAACAAAGTTTCGTTCGGAAACTACCATCGACGAAAAAAAAACAAGATGGCGTCGTGGAAATTTAAAAATTTCACGTTGAGCGCGTTTAGGCATTTTTGTAATAAATTGAAAGGGCCATGATTGATGACACGGACTGGCGGACGGGGCGTGTTTACTGTTGGTATATATATGAGCTTAAGGTAATAATAAAAAAAAAACCAACCGAATTGAGAACCTCTTCCTTTTTGAAGTCTGTTAAAAATAATAACCATTGCACACTATGTCATTGTAATATTTTTTTCAAAGACCCTACAAATCTTGTTTTATTTTTATCAGTGGCAGTTGAACGATATCTTTGTTATTTTATTTAATGTCTCCTGGAACATAGTCGTTAAGTAATATATTAAGTTTTCTTTGTGTGACGTATTTTACTATTACTTGTCCCGGAAAATGTGTAAGATTTTCCATAATTCTGAATTAATGTTCCTAGTATATTTCCACATCGAATGTTAGGTAGTATTCGAGATAGTAGAATCGGGTGAGCTTAGATTTTGTTTGCTCAGATTGAAGAGAACTTTGGTCACCCATTTTGCCACGGTTAACTTTTAACAACTCATAATTATTTTATTTTACTTTTCTATTTGGACGAAGTCGCGGGCAATAGCACGTTTACAATACAAATATTTAACATATAAAAGATAAATTGTATCATCATTGAAAATCTTAAAAGTCCTTTTCAATACCACCAGCTGGAACATATTATTTAACTGAAAGAAATCGCTTCCACATCGTTAAGGCAATGAGTCACGTACGCGCGCCCATTTTTTACATTATTATCAAATATGAAAGGTTTTCTGTGTGTCAAAGCTGTAAATCATGGTATAGCTATAGCTTCAATATTTAAAGATGTTACATAATAAATAATAAATAAATATCGCCATACGAACACACCAACTATACGGTCCCACTTTAAGCTTAACGCTTGTGTTATGGGTACCGACAATGGTCTGACGGTGAACTCAGTATATAATACTTATATACATATTAAACATCCATGACTCGGGTACAAACATTCGTGTTCATCACACAAAGCTTGTGTCCCTACCAGGATTCGAACCCGGGTCCCTCGGCGTAGAAAGGAGAGTCACTACCACTGCGCTAATCAGGCCGTCAAACATGTACATGTCAGAATATAATAAATTTCACACAGCAACTTTTATTATGACGGCGAACGAAGCTAAGAACTACGAACTTATAGTATTCCCTCAAAAGTACAGAGGAAGTCAGATCCATCTGAGTCTATACCAGTGAGCCATGCGTATGATGACGTGACACTATGCCAAACAGTAAAATGCGCGACCATAAGCTTCTTCTTCTTTTTTTAGGGTAGCAATCGGCTACAAAATAATGCATTTTTTGCCAGTGTTGAGTAATTCTTGAAGATACCCCTACTGATAATGATCTTGTTGATGATGATGATAAATTGAATTCCCTACCCTTATCAGTAAACATGTGGATACTATACTGAAATTTGACCGGACATGTTGAGAGAACTTAAAAAGTCAACTTATACTATTACATTTCAATTTTCTTCACTCGTGCACGTCATCACACAATGGTTAATATCCCACTAATATTATATATTATTAAAGAAAGAAACATATTCGAAAATAAAACCAAATTGACAACTTCATGGTTCAACTTCCGACCAAAATGCTCGACCATGACCTTTGTCACGGGTTTTGTCATAGGTATTTAATTCTCTATGTGATAGCATGAAACAAAGAGCTTTTCAGACGAATTGCTTGCCATGGTCACAATATTACTTCTAGTATAGACGAAACGTTACGTCATTTTTCAGCCAGTAAATGCAGGTTTAAAAAGCCAGCTTTATAAAATACGTGTGAGTTGCGTCTCGCGGTCTGCTGCACTATTCAATTCTCGCAAGTTTTTTTTTTTAATTACTCGGATAAAAATCTGTGAAAGAGTTTTCTTATAGCCATTTCTAGAGCGGATCTGCATTTTCATTCCGTGCGTTAATATTTTCTTGGTGACAATTTATTAGAAATCGTCATTTGAGATGAAAATAAAGGAATATTTTGACGATAAGTAAGTTAATTTGAGAATGAATTTAGGTTAAAGAGTATCCAAATAGTAACTATGTTTTGTTTTTATATCGTCAGTCAAAATTGCAAAGAGCTATCTGGCTAATTACCTGTCAAGCTAGGTAGGTAGCCGGACCCACAGTAGTATGCCATGTGCGATCCTGTGGCGCCCCCCTCAAAGGCGGAGAAGGCGGACCGTGGGGTTTAAGTGTGTATACCGGCACTCTGCCGGGGAGTCCCACATACCCCTCTCGCCCCCCCCGGGCGGGAGGGGACGTGTAACGCATTTCCCCACATTAAAAAAAAAGGTAGTTAGCCGGACAACTGTAGTTTTAATAAAACTACTTTCTACAAAGTATACTCGCGAACAAGTATGATTTCATAGCATGTATTACTATACATTGTATTACACCACATTTTGTCATAAAACCTACACGGCACAAAAACCCATCAATAAATGTTACCAACAATTTCTAGTCGCAATTACACTGCTATCGGCGCCCTTATCGCCTATTATTTCTCGCGATTACACCACTACATGAATAGCATACCTGATAAAGGGGATTTGTATAAACTCAGTATCGGCTCTGACATCAGTGGGCCGCTCGGCTCTGGAAAGTAAATATTTTAGTGTAATAATAAGCCTAAGAATATTATGGAATACTGACTAAAAAGAATTGGCAGTTTGATATAAATAACACTATATGGTCACAAAAAAATTAAAAGATAAAGCTTCAATCTTTTTCCATTTGTCTCTAGTCTCTACAATTAGTTGAATCGTTTATTGCTTTTTTTTTGCTATAGAAAGCCAACCCCTTATTCAATGTGGCAAGTAAGACCACAGTCTTCCATTAAATATATATTATTTGAATCACAAAATAACTAAGATTCTGGTCAATTTCATGCAAATAGATACTCGAGTTTTAACTTCAAAAGAAAATAACAGGAAACAGGAACCGTGTAACTTGACTACGCCCCACTAGAATCAGAATCAGAATATTTTTTATTCACGTAGACCATTATGTACAGTACTTATGAATCGTCAAAACTAGTACTTATACATATTGTAATAACTGCCAAATTCCACGGTTATTACTTGAAAGTAAAGAGAATGCCATGAATTATATACACGTTAACCACTTATTGTGTTATCTTTTGTATATAATGTCCGATATGTATCTCACGAGGGCTGTGTGTATGTATTTATATTGTACACATAATATCATATCAGTATTTGTTGCTCGGCAACTTTGAACCTTTTTATATACACTTTAAACACAAACGCTTATTTTTATAGAAAGTCTGTAGGGGTTTGCCTGACAATGTTGTGGTTTAAAGTATTCTTAGGATGTATTATATTTAAATGATTATAGGTTTTTGTCCTGGTTATTATTATAATACAGTACGATATTTGAATGCACACTGGGCATAATATTTTGGAGTTACAATATTATCGACGCAATTTTTTTCACTAGTAAATAAATTATTATTCCACAATAATTCAATTCGAAGATTTGCTGTGGTAATGAACCGTTTTTACAATGTAGCTTTAATTACTATTTTGTGTATACTCTACAAAATAAAACATTTTGTTTCATTCAAAAAAATATTTTTTTAAAAGCGAGAAGCAATATTAAATTACACATTCACTTCTACTTATAATGTTTAACTATTACGCAACCCATATAATTACCAAAAGCTTTTAGCTTCATTAAGAAGATACCTACAAGGTCGTCGCCTGAACAATCTTTATTTTCCTATAAAAAGCCTACCTGCAAAATTGAACTTTATTCGGTAACCCGTTTGACCTCCTAAACAAGTTTCGCAAAGACGCGACCCAGCTAAATCGCTTCGTCGATCCGAATACGGTAAATTTCGTCAATTTTATCAAAGCCCTCTAGTCTTTTATCCATAAGAAAAAAAAATCACACAGAATAATAAATTATCTTATTTACTTCTATCCAAATTTAACCCTCAAGTCTTTCATTTCAATATAGAAGTGTTTTAGTATTTTAGAACTTATAAACTATTTTCACTAAAACACAATGAATATCCAAATTTATATTAATAGCCGGATAAACTCTTACCGTTTGAAACACTAAAAAATATTGCAGAGACATAATCGTTTGAACCACTGGGCGATCATAACGAAATTAAAGTTCAAAAATATGATCCCATCGTTTTGGCTGCAATAATAACACTTATTCTCGCTACCGACTCCGCTCGCCGACTACATCTGCCAAGAAACTCCGCACGAATTATTGTTTGATACTTCTGTTACATTTAAATAACTTTATCTTAATTGAAATCTTATTATGGAGGTGTAGTTACGGAAAGCATTCGCTTCGTTATCGTTTATTTACTTTATTGCATTTCACAATGGTTTGATCTAGGCAGATTATACAAGATATTTTCGTCACGTGGTTAATATCAACGGAATAATTTTATAGTTATAGCTTTATTTACTTTGAGATACGTATAAATAAATATAAATTTAAAAGACAAAGCATGGCCATTAATTTCAGTTTTTTTTATCTATACGTGATATCATTGCTAAACGTCGTCTGTAAAAAAATATAAACGATGTTGTCTGCCAAATTTTATTGGCAACAAAACAAAAGAATAATTCACCTTAGTTTTGTCGCACAACTGAGATAAAATATTATCTGTGCTAATTATCTTAGCTTAACTAAGCGTTTACAGAATAACTGAACTTGCCCGACATTGTTTTTATTGTAAGCAAGTAGACAAGTTTAATAATTGGAAACTTAATTTATAAACAGTTTCGTAGCGAAACTCAGCCGAGTCCCTAATTAATTTTCAGGTCAAATATAGTTAGTACAGTCATAAATCTCGGAGAAAAGTTTTCGAGTTGGTAGGCGAGTAGTATGATAGCGAGATAGGTACATCAGACACAATTTCGTTCCCCTTTTACATTTACCTAACGTCAGTGCTTACTCAAGAAAGCTTTTAAGGCTTTTTAATATATTTCCATACAAGTATCACTTTGAATTCAATACTATGTTGTATTTCGTTTAATCGTATATTCTTTTTTCACTTTAGTTTTGGCACGATTGGAATATTTCTAAGTATATATTGTGATTACATTTTTTGCCAACATTACGTATAACATGCAACGTTCGATGCAGGATTAAACCCCCTGACACAATCAGTGTTGTGGAGGATACTTCACTGACAAATTACTGGACTTCTTGATAGAACGTGTAAAGTCTATTTTTACCATTTTATTTGAATTTTCCTCACTGGTGCACTTTTATGAACAGATATATAATGGTTAATACTCCACCAAGGTAATACGTGTTTTAGTTAAAAAATCACTTTTAAGAAAATAAAACAAGATTTACAATATTTCTCTCCGATTATTCGCAAAAAGTCATTTGTCATAATTATTTCGTTCGACATTTATTGGCAGTGTTACCGCGCGGCATACGTTCATTTGTTTGTTTTTCGTTCCATGACTCATGCACGACTCAGACAGTAACGCTATCATTTTAGGGATGCTTCGCAAACTAATGTAGTTGTATCGATAAACGTGTACGTAATTCATGGCATTTTAACATAAATTCATTAACTCACCTCCGCAAATCAGCGACATCGATACTCGATTATATTTTAATTTAACCAACTAATACTAGTCTCGTAGTAACTAGCGCGTCTAACCATTTACATTCGAAAGCTTTGCTATTTTATACGTTTTTTTTTAATTCTATATATTAGAGGCGTGAAGGCAATGAAATATTAAACTTTGTACTCGCGATAAGTATCGTTAGCGCTACTACTATGTATATCACTTTTTAGAATTAAAAATGGCACTAAAAAGACACGATTATGATCGATACAATATTTGCTACACCAATATGCGGCCGATGCGATCGTCAACACACAAATATATTTCACACGACGACTTTGTATTTATCAATTACTTATTTTTTTATTTTATTTTTTTATTTTAAAATTAATACATCAAAATGTTAACTAAATACACCAAACTTTTTTAATGATGCGTCGACGATGTGTATCATAAGCGTGCGTTCATATTGGCTTGTTTTTATTGTTGTTTTCGCGCGTGGTCGCTGCGTGCCGGCGGCGGCGGGCGGGCGTGTTTCGCGGCCGGCTGTCGACTGGCGGACGGCGGTGGAGGTGACGTCACGGCTCGCGACAGTTCGCTTGGGCCGCGATACGCATGCGCGGCGGTCGCGACGTGCCCGCGGCGCTGTCGCACGTGCGGTGAGACAGACAGTGTGCGGGCGCCCTAAAAGTTGTTGTAAGTTTTGACATACTAATGTCATGTGTTATTATATAAACAAGAAGTCGTCTGATAATATGGACACGCCATTTTAATTTCTTCATAAAATAATGGATGTAACATCCATTATTTTATTTATAATGTGTTTATTTTGAATTTAATATTGCTATTAATTACTTGACACTGGCACAATACCCGCTAAGTTGCGGGTGAGGCCATATTCATATCCATTTTATTTCATCGCATTTCATTTCGTAAAGAAAGAAGAAGAAGAAGAAGTCGTCTAACTTAATAATAATCTTAAGGGAAATGCTAATTAATATGAATTTAATTGCTCTGTTTTTATTAGTCAGTTAAGGTCATCATCGTTTTTATAAATATTAAGCCCTTTTAATGTCCCGCTGTTGGGCACGGCCTACTCCATTTTGAAGAGGATTCTATATTCGTCCACCACAATTATCACTTTTTGGTCGGACGAAATATTTTCTGATATACTTATGATGAACTACCGATACAGAACTGTAGTTCTAAAATTGAATAGAAAAGTTGCACACTGAAGCAAAATAATATTGCTTGAGCTATGATCAAATAAGACTGGTATAGTATGAGAAGTATAGACAACTTCTTTCAGCTAGAAGTAAAAATTTTGGCATAATTTATACACGCGATCGAAGATATCCCTCAAATAAATAAAATGTTAAAATATGGCAAGAAAACTAAATTTTACTTACCAGTACCTAACTATAGTAAGGATTCAAGAATGTACACATATATATGTATTAGTCCCAATTGGTTCAGAAAGTTACGACAGGTTCGTCCTTACTTGACCTTAACCTCTCAATAGGCCTTGGATATATTATTACATTTATACCACATTACATACTGTAGTAACTCATGTTGAAGGGCAATTTTGTTATATATCTGTGCTTTATACGCTACGAATAAAGTCGAAATTGCAATAACCAAGCATTAATATAATAACAACATAAACACGTAGGTGTCACGTAAACTGTCTAACAAAACGTTTAATAGAACGTCTACAGCTGCTACGCCGCTACGGTGCTACGGACGCGTAGCACGTTACTACGATACAGTTGAATGAACTTTTCTCAGCTTGAAATTGTTATAGATGTTGCTCTCTCATTGTTTGTATTTTTTAAGTAGAGATATAACTTGTTTATAGCTGTTTTATAGAAATTGGCGGAATTTTAACAATTGCTATGAGTATGACGGGAAAAAATTTACCAATGAAGGTCATTCATCATGCAGTGGTTGTACAGTGGTTTTATTCCCAAAGAAACACCCCAATTACTAACCAAACAACTGTGGTGATCCCAGTAACACACCATCTGGGTAAACCTTACGGGCTTCTACCAGTGACCATCTGGACCAGTATTCTAATCTGCCGAGCAGCCGACGCTCAGTTTAATAGCCTGCAGTCAATTTTGCTCACACACTAAAACTTAGAAGGAATGAGAAGATATCAGAAAACTTCTATATAAAAGAGTCACCACTGGGTTTCTTACCAGCTCTGCTCAGTGGAACCAACATTCTGAACCGATGATAACTTCTGACTATTTTTATGTGATTTTTTTAATTACAAGAAAAAAATGATAATTTCGATTTTATTAAAAATCTTTCAGAAATCTTTACGTTATTCAGACAAAAAAAAATACATTAAAAATAATATGATCGTATACCCCTTGCACTGCAAAAAGAGGGTCCTAAAAATCCCTTCTTGGATATCCCACTGCTGGGCACGGGCCTCCCCTCAATACGAGGGTGATTAGATCATAGTCCCAGCTGGCCCAGTGTGGGTTCGCGGACTTCACACTTTCTTTCAGTCTTTCAGTCAAGCAAGTTTCGTCACGATGTTTTCTTCACCGTGTAGCATGTGATAATTATGATTTAAAATAATATTCGCACATAAAGTCCAGTGATCCCAGCGGTGCAGGTTTGAACCTGCGACTCTAGTTACCGAGAAAAACGTTCCCCAACATGACTATAACTGCTTATTATATTTATTATATAAATACTCGTATTGATATATTTATTTTATATCAGTACGAGTATTTTTTATCACTTTACGAATCAAGCAAAAATCACACCTAATAAGTTACTAGAACAATTCAAAGTCCCATATGTAAAGCAAACCTTAGTATACATTAATACAAACGTACACGAGAGGGGTGAGCGAAGATCATTGCGGGTCGTGGATCGGGTCGGACGCAATCAAGCGGCCGTCAATCATCCACCCACCTTACTTAATTACCCCCCATCGTGTGGGGGGAGCACGAGTCGGTGTGTGTGTGAGATTGCGGGGGTAGGCTCGAAAATGTAGAGCATTGATGACAAGGGTAAACATAGACTGCCTTGCTTTGCAGAATAATAAAATATTGTGAACCGAGATTATAATAATATAAATATCGCCAGACAAACTCACCAACTGTACGGCTCTTATCTAAGTAACGCTTGTGTTATGGGCACCGTATAGGAGGCTATCCTAGTATATAATACTTATATAGATATTAAACATCACTCGGTTACAAATATACATGCTCACCACACAAAGATTGCCTATCAGGATTTGAACCCGGCACTCTCAGTACTCAAAGGAGATTATCAAAAAAAAAATCTAATTTAGAAAATTTCCACATCCAACAACGGTCATTGCCACTGGTCACACTATCAGTCTGAATCACAGGATCTCGATCCGAAGGGAGTTCGCTATAAAGTCAGTATCATGCGGACCTAGCTTTATCAAATTAATAGTCCTTAATACTTAAATAATATAATACTATCTAACCCTTCGTTGCTCAAACAAAATTGGGAATTTCTTCGTTAATCCGACCGACATTATACAAGCAACCCCCTTTTCACCTCGGCAAATACAATCGACCCTTTTACATTGTTATGACGTCATTTGCTTTGTACCCCCGAATATCGTAATCAAAATCAAGCGATCCCTACGTGATCTTACTGCGAATTTTATGGCTGTGTACACAATTATAAGTCTGTAAGTATACATTCGTGGAATATTGTATTGATAATGAAAACATCACGCCGTTAATTCCTGAAGGAGTATGCAGAGGTGGACTTTAGTACACCCACATTGTATGATGAAAGTATATTACAAGCATAGAATCAAACATCGAAATAATTGTCTTTTTATAATCCAAACTAATTCCAAGCTCTTTAGCTACGATCTCCATCACTAGTACTGCTACGGTAGCACTGCTACGTATCCGCTACGCCCCGTAGTAACGCTACGAACAGTAGCACTCGCGTCGTAGAAAATTATACGCAATAAGCCTAGAGGGTTTTTATACATACTTCCAAAAGTTTTGAGGATTATCCAAAAGATATTCTAAGTCACTAGTACTTTGGATATTAGCCAGAATTGGATGAGACATTAATTTTTATGTGTCCGACCTGATCGACCTCGCTTCAGATATTACATTTGGCAAAAAGAAAAAACTATTTAGCCCATAAAGTGACGTATTTAAGCCTATTATATGAGCAAATTCTGATATGGAGAAATACGAGTGTCTGAAGATTTTAATGAAGTAACATCAAATAGTTACCCGCAATGCAGGAGACAGGGATTTGTCACACTTGGTTTTGTGACATTCAACAGTCGAACCTTCATAATATCTTGTTGTACATTTAATAATTACATCAAACATTAATTGTAAAAATAAATTGTATGATCATCTAGACATTACTGCTAGTATTTTGTAAGCTGTCACCTACGACGCTAATATGACGGATCTCAAAAAAAGCTTCCTTCACCATTTTAGAGCCTTTATTTTGACCAAGATTTTCGCTCCAACTTATCCAAATATTCTTGAGCTCTATGCCTCCGCCAGTCTTGTCGCTATCGACAGATTATACATTAATTATCGTGACACGATTCAACAACCATTCCAATGGATATATTTTTTTTAACAACTTATCGTTTTTGGAACTTAATACAAAAATGCCACCCTGTTTTCTTAAAAATATCATCTCTTTGTTCCCTACAAGACTCGCAAGATAATTATTGAACGTATTTTTCTGCCAGCCTTTACACACTCTGTGAGCAATGGTTTTCGTTCGGCCAAGCACGAAACGTGACGGCGTTTTTTTTAGGTCCATTTCTCTGTAGCCGGTTGTTCTTTGAACCGGCCTACTCGCTCGTTAACGCACTCGTCTATTTCGCAAAATCATATCCGACGATTCATGAAGTCAGTAGCAAGGGAAACAAACCCTTATGATTGAGCCATACGGTGCA
The DNA here is from genome assembly GCA_905333125.1 of Pheosia tremula. Lineage (NCBI taxonomy): Eukaryota > Metazoa > Arthropoda > Insecta > Lepidoptera > Notodontidae > Pheosia > Pheosia tremula. The sequence goes on along the minus strand of HG995404.1, from coordinate 789,481 downwards.
TAATAAGGCGAATATATGGATGGAAAAGTAGGCGAAATGATGACGAGTTTGTGTGAGATTTACATAAGATTCATCAAGATTTTGTTTTCATTTAAAATCTAGTTATTTTCATATTATGTAAGTAAACATATATATAATTATTATGCTACACTCCTCAAGCAGTTCTATTCAAAATCCTCAAGTGTGTATGGCCGTAAATAGGTCAAAAGTGGGCAGCCAAGCCATTCCCTTGTAATAAGCATGCTTGTTGGAACATCAAAGTGTAGGGAACATAGTGCCTGATTAGATGTATTTTGAGAATATTCTTTATATATTATTTTCAAAGCCACTGCTTTGATGACTGCTTTACATCTTTTTTGGATTACTGAAGTTTTATCAAGTTTCTACGATAGGGTACGATGGCTAGGTAATTCTTAAAGCGATTGTTTTTTGAAGTCAGAAATGTTGTGTTCAATTCTATGCAGTGACTGTTATACAGGATGTATAATAACGAAAGCCATGGGTTAAAAACGTTGTAACTTTTGAGTACGCAATGTATCGTTAACACCGCGGTTAGAACACAAAGCTTCGCGCGATACCCAAACCGTGCGAGAATCGAGCGCCCTCTGGCGTATTGAGTTTTAATTTACATTGCAGTTTAAGGTCTAAATTAGTTTTTAGTTTTTTTATTTAAAATCACGTTGAGATAGACTTCTGTTATGACTTCATGCTAAAATATGTTTTTAAATACTGAAAAAAAAACGTAAAATTAATGTAAAGATGGACGTAACTTCTAACTCTGGGGGGTTCAAACGAAGCATCTACAACCTGTATACCATTTAAATAACCCTCTCCACTAGGAGAAGACTTATGATATAAGTATCTACTGGTACTAACTAGCAAAAAAACATCTTTCATACATTTCACAACATTCTTTCGAACATTTCAGTTAACAAAGCCATTAAAATTGTGAGTCCCGGAATCATTATAATCGTAACATTAACATTATGTATTAATTTCCTTTTAAAAGCACATAAAATCGAACCCCGCTGTACCCGCCATCGGTTAACTACACCATAACAAAAAGGGTGTGAATTTATAGCCGGAATTTTTGATATTTAAGGAAGTGTTTTTGGAGGCGCCTTTTATGTCATTGGCGGTTCATGGAACCATTATAGGGGCTTATGTCCCCAACCCTCGGCACCGTCCACTTATTGTAATTGTTATATTTAAATATTAATGATGACAACTCGGTATGTTATTCTTTGATGGGGTTGTTCATGGACTCGACGACGTGAATTGTGAGTATAAAAAATATTTTATGCTAAACTTTGTTGAAATTAAATTTGGCATTTTTGCCTGATCTTTAATTAAAACATTGATACGAGTGACAAATGAACAATAAATTATTATTTATTACAATGTATTCTTATTTATTATAATGTAATCTGATCTAGACGATCCCAATTAGAGTTTCACATCCTTGCCAATATTTTTTACGTAAAATAATAGTAGTTAAAGAGAAAATAATATAAACAAAGATACGATACATTGGATGTTTCTCTATAATTAACAAGATTATGTGGAAATTAATTGGCTAGGTAACTGACGGTAACGAATGAAGAAATAAACGTTTACAAAAGATAACTATACGAAAATACTTCAATTACATATTATTTTTTTAGTTTTAAACAGCTTATAGATATGTAACACACCAATAAGTTAATACGTAAAACCGTTTCCACAATTTTACATACATGTATCAATGTTCAACACAATCCTGTAAAACTCTTCATGGCTTTTTTATTTGTGCGCCAGCTGCAATGCATTTCAGGGTTCGGGCTCTCGCGAAATTCCCTACTTTTATTTGGTAGTCACACACAACCGTTGTTATGACGCCAAGTGAAAAATTTGTCGCGGCGAATGTACTTTTTACTTTTTTGTACGCTCGCCTGTAGTTTTCAATGTTTATTTCTTGTAACATGTTGTTTAAGATGTCATTAGTTAGTGTTGAAAATCGTTAAGCTTGTGTTAATGGAGTTCAGCACCCAGATGTGTTAAATCTTGTATAAAGGATATAAAAATATAACGTAATAAATATTCTCATTCGTCTATAAGGCTTTAGAAATAATTGTACCCTACATCGACGTTACTGGACGTAACTTTATATGAGAAAATCTTCACAAATAATTTGAAATCAGAAGACTCGTCAGAAATTAGTTCGTTGTCCTATTATTTGCTATTGGATAATTTTGTATTTTTATTATACGATTTAAGCAGCTAATCATGTTCGATTTTTAACATTATAAATGTCGTAACCGCCATAAGTCGACTCATGAGCGACAGAGAAAGGGCACAGGCCCACTCTCTCCCCACTACTTCTTGCTACCGAACTTAATATCCATTTTTTTTTAATCATTATGTCACAATAAATTAACAAATATAGTTGTAGTATATACGAAGTTCGTAACGAACGGTAATGAGCGAATTGCATTACATTACCGTTCTCATGTTCGTCTCGACGAATATGTAACGTGTGACGACAAAGCACGCGACAATACGAATGGCGTTTTATTTGCGTCTACGTCGGAGGCATAATCTTCACGTGACGTGAGTCGAGCGCCATATTTATTGTTGTTTTTCTTCTAATAGAGGTTCATACGACTCTACGATTGCTATAACGCCATGCCATGGCGCTATTATTTCTCAAAGGAAAGTTTTTTTATCGCTTGTAGGTCGTGTTGAAAAGCTAGCTAGCAAGAGTATAAACTCTTGCTAGCTAGCTTTTCAACTTAGCCAGCAAGAGTATAAACAAACACTACAACAATAGATATGTAGCAGTTATCTGCCACGTATCTATCTACAGCTTGAAGGTTTAGTGGTCGTAATGTCGGCCTACCAAACATGAGATACAGGGTTTACTTCTAAAAGCATAGGCTTTGTATTGTAGTCCATATTTCAATTTCCATGTACCAATATAGGCCACGTTGGCACTTGCTTTTGCATTTCTAATATTATGATAATTTGAAATAGTGAGGTTTTTTATTATTCTTTGTTTTCTTTGTTAGTTAAACTTAATTAAGTAGAAACCTAAGCATAACATAGTTAAATCAGTAATCTACTTGTCTGTTATCCATATCGTCAATATTAGCTGCCACTTTCAATATAAACTCAACGTTTTATTTACCATAATCAGAATTTATCGCCACTTACACACTGTACAAACATTTATTCAAATATTAATGCGATGCGACCTTGGAAATATACAAGTCATCGCCAGCGATTCTCAAAGTATCAGCTCAGCTAGAATGTTGTCTCACACTCATTTTGAAATTAATGATTTATTTAGCTTCGAGTATAATTTCCTTGCTCATATATTTGTTTTATGCATAATGTGTGCTAGCTGAAAATCGTAAAGAGTATCGTCTTCACAATGAACCACCAACCTCTAAAACATAGACCAAGTAACAAAAACATTAAATACCTGCTATTTAGGCCCACCAGCAGAAAAAAAGATGCTGCATATAACCGGCTGCGAAAGCTATTCAAAAACATGAATACTAAAACATGACCGACCTTTGTGCATGCCGGTGTGCTTATCCTTGAGTACGGTTAGCTCGTAAATCTTGCCAAACTCCTCGAACATCGGCCGGAGATCCTCCTCCTCCAGATGGCGCGGTATCTGCCCAATGAACAGCTTCACAGCGTCCTTGCCGGCGCCAGGGGGCGCTCCCGTGCGCTCCGCCGGCGTCTGGGGCGAAGCACGCTTCATGTCAATGCTGTGAGCGTGCACGGGCGTCGAGGGCGCCGTGCTGACGCTCCCCGGCCCACTTTGAGCAACACTGACCATATTTTGCATGTTATACCCAAACAACATCGGGTTCACGTGCCGTAGATCCGCGCCCACGATCATGTCTATCACAGTAGCCAGACTTTCGTTAATGAACACAAAATTCTTGATCACAGTGCTTTGTACTACGTTTCCCTTAATCTATAAATTCGGTTTGCAAGTTTTTTCTAAAGCTCACTCGTGTTTACTTTCGTTTTTCGCGGAGGGTGAGTGTTTGGGAGGGATGAGGGTGGAGTGCGGGGGTGTGCGTCGGCAGCGCGTCTGTGTGCGTGCCGTCTCTTCTCAGTCACCCCGTAATGCGTAATATTATCGATCGCTGTAGTAAGAGTAGTAGGCAGCACAGTCCCCCCCGTTTTTCTTACTGACGCGGATTTATTACAATGTTTATTTTATGTGCGTTATTTCTTAATTAATATGTTTTACTGTACACAAGCTTGACGTAATAATGCGCATCTATTTATTATATCAATCAATTAAAATTAATTCCTACTACATTAATTATTCACTACGGAAATAATCTATTTAATTAATTATGAATATAAAAAATTGGCACATCGATTTTTTTTATAAAGTTCAAGCGTCATTTTCTTGATGCCAGTTTAATAGTTTCAATAGCGCTACACTAATTTAGAGTGGCGTTACTGAGTATCTTCACACGTGAAAAAGTATATTAAACGGTTCTGTGTATTTACGGTGGTCGAGCGTCGCACGGGGCGGTGTTTACAAACAAACCGCGATCCGACGCACTGTTATTTATTTTTCACTTATTTTTTCTCCACACCACCGTTTAACACTGATTGTTTACACGCAATTTGTCACTGAACACACCAAAAAAAGCGTATTTTTAATCTATGTTTATACAGTATTTTTTACACGTAACTTCTAATATTAAATCTAACTTATGTTTAATCACTGCACGACGACTAACGATGACATGACGTACAACGAAAAGCACAAAACACGAACTAAATGAGACAACAAATTTGCCGTGTTCCCGTCTATATGCCTACATGTCCACTAACCTAAAATTCCCTCTGAGGTCCCCTCATAGTACACGCTATGGGGAGTCTCCGGTCTTGATACAATCCTCCCTTTCACTCACCCTCGCTCAGATACGCGACTAAATTCGCTTTTGTGTGAATACGTTGATTATTTGAAATTTCTTGTCGACTGTGTAGGCGCGCGGGACTTTATCACTGAATTACTTGAAATATGTACACCGATCGCGGTTGGATATTGACCTCAGTTTTGTGTGTTATCATAGTCATGTTCATAAAAAGTTATTTGGCGCTATTTTACTGCAATTTCTTATAGTTATATAAAATTATTACTTACTAAAATAAATATGTGAAATTAATGCTTGTAAACTACGCTTTTACTATAAAATTAATAACATTTAACTGGAGGTGTGATTTAAAATCAATCATCATTGAATTTATTCCCAAATATTTTTTTTACATTTTTGGCATCACACATTGATGTACTATAATCACATTTATTTTTTTATCTTTATTTTGTGCCTTTCTTAAGTTTTGAAGGTGTCCCAACATTTATATTGATACGAGCTTCGTCAAATATAGAACATGTAGACACTTTTAAACCACTCAAATAAAATACCGTCTGCAGACTCGGATGTCTCAAAAAGGCATCGTTGCGTCATTTATGTATTAACAAACACAGCTTTAACCCGCATCGGGCGTTAGGATCCGAAAAAAAAACTTTTGCTCTGCATAATTTAGCCGACCGGCTCGCTTAGTAGGCAGCCGTAAAAGTAACTCCGAATTCGGTAAAAAGGTCTTCAATGTTTGGTCGGGCTATATTTCAAGCGCCGAAAATAGCAAAGGGGATAACCCGCGCCCCGCGCGCCGCTCCCCCCGCACCCCATCCCCACAGCCTGCGATGATCTTTGCACGCAACTCCTAATGGCCGATTAGAAAAATAAGTAAAGAGGAAACGCTTACTTGAAAGTATCCGGTGGATTTTTTTTTTAATTTCTGAACACTGCTGCGGGACTGATATTGAAAACGATTATAAGATTAAGAATTTATAATGCTGCTAGTGATGGTGAAGAAATAAAATGACAATTAAGAGGTGTACAGACCAGTCGAAAGTCGATTCAGAAGTTTCGATAGGTAACCAATTCGATTCAATTATAGAGTCATTTCAACAGGAAGATGTGAACCAACAAATATTAGAAGGTTTCTACTTAATGATGGTCTAAAATAGTCCAAAGGGTACCTTTGCTAAGGCCATGGCCGGGAATGCGTCCCAGGTCTAGTGCGGGTCCTCTCCGGACTGGGCCCATCTGTGCCCGCGGAGAATCCTGGCAGCCATTACGGTGGTACATTTTCTCGTGTCGTAGAGATCTTTCAGTGCTATTCATAGTAACAGAATCGAAGATTCGATACTATCGATCATCGAATACTTTGACTCGACCAGTCATCGTATTTACAAAGCACGTTTTATAAGTAGAATTAATAAAGAATTAAATACGAAGCCACTTTATGACAGTTAAATACAAAAAAATAATTACTACGGTATCATTCAAACTGGTCAACGATGGTAACGTTCCGTGTGTGTGACTGGAGAAGATAAAACTAATACCCGTTTACAAACAGATCATTACGAAAATTTTCCATCGCGGGAGTTTAATCCAATTCTAGGCAATAGCCTGCTCTGACCATAGGACCGGCGGTCGTCAGATATTAGTGGGAGGGTCGTATAGGCTGGGCTATCTAAAATAATATTAAGTTTTAGCTTCGGAGCGCAGCGAGCGTGTATCAATTAGCGACCGTTTGGTGCGGTCAGCCAGCAACATCGCTCGCGCGCGATATAGCCAAATACGACTAACCGCAAATATTTAGCGAAATACTACATATTTTACTATGTTACAAAGTTCGACGTTTAAGGCTGTCCCCATTTGGCAAACTGTTAGCGGCCGACTGAGTTAGCTGCGTATCGGTTTAGTACGCCCTTCCATATATTTGAAATGTAGTGTTCACAGTTTGCTAGTTTGCGCTCACTCTACGCAGTTTGCTGTGTTGCGCGCGCTGATTGATTCAGTGAGCGGCCGACTCACAGCAAAACCGGTTCCAGTCGGAGGCGGCGATATGCTTGTTCGCTGGGCGTAGTGAGCCCGTTTGCCGCAAACTGTCATGTGGACAGTTGACAGTGAAAATTCAGTCGGTCGGTCGACCGAAATAAGCAGCTAAAACATAACAGTTTGCTTGCGACACACGCAAATTGATCTGAGTTTGCAGCTAACTCGAATTTCAGTTCGCCACAAATTTGCGGCTCAATCAGTCGGCCGCTGACAGTTTGCCGACTGGGGACACAGCCTTATATTCAAATTTAAAATAATTGTATGATTCTTATTTCATTCGCAAAGGTAGCGTTCGATTGTTCGCGCGGTCATATTTAGGATACTTCTTTTTCAACGGTATAGTAGTTAGCTACTTTCTGTTACTTAATAATAATAACCCCCGACGAACACACCGACTATACGGTCCCATACTAAGCAACGCTTGTATTATGTTTACCGTACAATGGACTGAGGACAAACCCAGTATATAATACTTATATAGATACCAAATATCCATGACTCAGGTACAAACATTCGTGCTCATCACACAAAGTTTACTCCTACCAGGATTCGAACTCGGGACCCTCGGTGCAGAAGGCAGGGCTACCAACTGAGCTAATTAGGTCGTCTTCTATTGCTTGATAAGTACCTATAATAAAATTATTTCTCGCCATATACTCGTAAACACCCTATATAAAGCAAGTGATAATAATCATTGCTAAAAATAAGTTTCGCACTGTCTTGAGAATTTTCAACGAAAAATTTTGATTTTTTTTCCTTTATTATATTTCGTAAGGGGCGCCACAAATTGGATATTCCTGGCCGTTGTAAAGTTTGGTAACTAAACAAAGACATTGTTGACCTACTTAGTGAATCTCTGCATTGAATGTTTGAACGACGGTTGACTATGTGCTAACTGCGGTACAGGCCCTCAAGTTGAGTCACGCTGCGACTGTGAAGGGATTGTGTGATTAGAGGGACTTTTGTTGGTAGCTCGGACTGCAATGGTGAATGGTAAAAAAGATATCAAGGATTCTTTATTTCTTTTTAGGAATTTGATTAGATTCACTTTGGAATCCGTTGATTTTAATTCATTATGTACACAAATGTAACTTTACATAAAACTTATTTCCATTTTAGTATAACAAAATAATATTTTAAGTAAGTAAAGTAAGTATAACTAAGGGTGCACATTGTGCTCTAGCTCTCGCAACAATACCTACATAGTCTAAATTGGTCCTTATATTCCGTGATACGTATGTTCCAGACGAACATACCAAGATATGGTTCCGAACTAAGCAACGCTTGTATTATGGGTACCGTAAAATGACCTGGGGCGAACAGTATACAATACTTTTATATCTCATATTATTTTTGGAAATGATGAACACAAATGCGCTAGACATGTCGTCAATCACATTTACATAACAATCCCGACAACTTACACATTTTGTGTAGGTTTTTACGACGAGTGCCGACAATAATTTGTGTAATAATCAACGCTCGCGTTGCTATCGGTACGAGTTGCTTTTATCGTTACGCGACACGGCACGAGGTTGACAGAGGAGGGGGTGCAATCGTAAAAATACCACAATTACACGGACGCCGCGGTGTTAGGAGCTACATATGTTGTTATTAGCGTAATGGCTTCAAATGACGGGGTTTCGAAAAAAAAATCGTCACTTTTTTTTTCTATTTGGAAAATTTATATTCGGCCATTATTTTCTAGCATGTATACATTTGTTTCTTTGTCTATGGGGTTATATCTACTTAATAATTTATAGGCGTCATAAAGGCTGCATTGAGTACAGATTAGGTACTCGATCCAAATATAGATAAAATAACATTTTGGAATTTGTATGTTGGAGTGTCACAGCTGTTTTGTTTTATTTTAGCGCATATTAGGTAAATGATCCCGGCTCAGTAAAAACACAACTAATTATACACTTAATCTAATTCGTAAGTTAATAAAAAAATAAAAATATCGCCAGACTGACGCACCAACTGTGTGGTTCCAAACTAAGCAACGCTTGTATTACAGGTACCATATAATGGACTGAGAGCGATCCTAGTAACACACACACACACTCATGGCACAGGTTATAATATTAAAAAAAAAAATTACCTGTCAAGAATCGAACCCCTAACTGACATGTGCACCAGATTAAGCTGTTCTAGGAGCATTTTCATGTATTTTAATGGACTTCAAAAAGGAGGAGGTTCTCAAATCGATTGTTTTTTTTTTGCTTTTTAGTTTTTTTTAAGACGGTTTTTTTTCATGACTCCTACTAACTTTTTCATTTCTATAATCTCGTATATTAAGTGTGAACAAACATATATACTATTTAAATCTCCAAAACTTGCAACAATATCTTTATCCCTTAGGGTAGGTATACACAGGGACATTAGACGTACAGTATCAAGCACAATCTTTTTTACGTACCATTTTGGTAACGTTACTTCTTACATCTCTATCACACCACCGACTTCATAGATAAGTGTGACAGTGATAGCATGTCTTCTCGATGACGTCACGATTATTTACCCTACATTGTTTAAGACCGATTGTCGAAATTTGTATCCTGTGGCTACACCAAGTTGCAGATCTCATTTCTGTGTCACTTAGTATCAGGCCACATAAGGGTCAGTGTCATCGTGTATACGTTTCTACTATCCCAATCTTGTCACTGGACATGTCTATGCGACCGAGTGTCGAAGTGTGTAAACCGCCGACACCGAGTTGCAGATCCCGTAACTTAGTTTTCGTCGACATTAAGTGTCAAATGTCTTTTTCCAGTGTAGACTTACCCTTAGCGTTGCTATCATTATAGCTTTAGTTGAAATGTCCGAATTATTGGTCCCAAGACATTGGACGGTTCAGACTCGGTATTGTTAGGGACTGTAGTAAAAGGATACGCCTCGGGTAGCTTTGGGGGTCGTGGTGGTATCTAGGGTACTGTTGGAAAAGGGGAGGGGGGTCAAATGTTTCGTTTTATGAAGGTGGTGTTATATACAGGAGCCAATTAGACGAGGTATTATGTAGGATGACTGAGCGAAATCTATAAAAAAAAATTGTAATGGTATTCGTTGGTAAGTAAGCGCATCACTTGAAAACAGCTGGAACGATTTGCTTATTTTTTAAATTTTCGTAGATCCACATCGGGTTAACAAGGAAATAAAAATTTAAAAAAGTATTGGGTTTTTTTTTACATGACAAATCTCTGAGATCTAGTGCTAGTAAAATATAAACACGGATTGCATACCAATATTTTTAAACAAGATACCACACGGATTATCCCACCAACTCAACACACAAGAATAATTCTACCCTAAAAACGGCATCCCAGATTTAACAAGGGCCCTATTACTATACTACGCAACCCTAAATTTTAGGGGCCAGCGGCGGTCCCCCTTTGCAACGAACTTAAAGGTAACCTGGGACTCTTTAGACAATGTTGCAAGATGCTTGTTACTTTAATGTCTTGACTTTTGGACGGTTGAAATTTTAATTTGGAGGTCCTTGGCGCGTAGTTCAAAGATACGCTATGCATGCTATGTTTATTTTGTTTTTAAACACGCACGAATCTGGCGGCTAAATTCTATATTGTATTGTGCCTCAGTTTTGCGGGGCTATACGTACACAGTCCGTAGCTTAATAGTAATAGAAAAGTATCCTTAATTGTTTGAAATGACATTCGCTTTTGCGTTATCAACGATGACTAAATAAAGTATTGACAAAGGAATATCTACTCTAGATTACCACCCATTGTACTTATTTAGCTAACGATTGAGTGTTCTTTGCTGTGTTTGTCCGAGACTATATGGTCGTTATCTTCTGGGAGAAGTTATATGTTTGGCAGCATTACGTACAGTTGAGTTGAGTGAGTTTATTTATTTTTTAATTCTAAAGTCCCAACCCTAATTTTAGGAGTCCCCATCGGGTCCACTTTGTTCCATACAGTTAGCACGTAAAAGTGGCTTCGGAGTGTTTAGACAGTTTGTGGCAAGTTGCGCCGATATCTTCATTCAACTGTTGGGCTGGAGTTTTGCCGGCCCGCTGGTCCAACGCTTTGCTCTGTGCCAAATTATTTGCTAAGTTTGTGTTAAGCGGTATGGAAATATTGTTGGCGTATGAGCAAGGCTTCACAAATTCATTTTTGTTATTGTAAACATTTTGAAGTAATAATAAAAAACGTTAAGTAGTTAGTATATAATGTTTACAAAGCGAATTATCTGAGTTTTTTTTTATATTTATACTTATACTAATATTGTAAATGTGAAAGTTTGGATGGATGGATGGATGTTTGTTACTCAATCACGCCAGAACGGCTGAACGGATCTGGATGAAATTTGACATAGAGATAGATTATAGTCTGGAATAGCAAATAGGATACATTTTATCCCGGTAAAATGTATGGATCCCGTGGGATAGCTTTGTTTCTATTTTTCATAGCGCATTGGATCAACATGATTTTTTGCGCGGGTAACACCGCAGGGCGCATCCATTATGATATATTTCTAGTGTCTGAAGAAATAACAACACACTTGAAACTGAAAGAAGACAGTCAGTGACCATACGTAGACATAAAAAATAATTCAAATGCAGAAGAATTAACATAACCTAGAAGGTATGCGTTGCCATTTATATTTTTGGGGTCGAGTCACCTTCGTCCGTAAGATAATTAAGTACCCTCGAGATACCCTACACGTGACCCTGGGTGGTGCCAACTAGGTGACAACTCTACTGGTGGGCTTCGGCCGTGGTTAGTCACCACCCACTGAACAAAGCCATGTCGCCAAGCGGCCTAGCCGTGTTCCGGCATGATGTTCGGTGTTGCCATTCATGGATGGCGGGTCAGATCAGTTGCGCTGCATGTGCCTAGTAAATGTAGCGTCTCGATCTACTGACGCCTTCCTACCTAGGCAAGTATGCTCCATCGTAGATCTCATCGTCACATACCATCAGGTGATATCGAGATCAAATACTTGCCTATAAATGTACTGATAAAAAAAAAAAATATGCCTTTACATAAAGAGTCACTACTTGACTAAACTCCTTGCAGGATTTCCTCAGAGAGTTAAAATTTCCTTTATCGAGTTAATGTTCAAACCTTAACAACGAAGGGGCGTAATTGTATATAAGTTATAGCCTTGTTATATAGCGTTGCAAATTATAACACATTGATCAGAATTAATCGTTTCAAATTACATACCATTTAACCGTCAGTAACTGAAGTATGATAATTATGATTTCCAGTTCTTAATAAAGTTCGTTATTAATTCCTTGATAATAAATAGCTTACTGTCGCCAGATTTTTTTGTATTATTTCATAACGTCAACTATAAAAGCTAAGCTCACAATTATTATGCTATTGATGGTAAAAGTTACTTCTTAGTAAATTATTTTTCTAGGTGTCAAAAAATCTACTATTTGCCTATCCTTTTCAATATCGCGTGGCATCGAAGATGTGTTCCCACCGACCTGGGATCCAGTAGTAAACATCATAAAATCCAAAACCAAGCGTACCATTGCAAGACCTCAAAACACAGTGAGCTCTTTCTGCGTAGATCGGACCGCAAGTAACGACTAAATATGAGGGTACTCCCGTCAAAATCTGACATTAAGACCACCGCAGTCCTCCCATTACCATGGTTGCTACATCAAAATAATTATAATGTAAAGCGGCCGAAACGCCGGGAACTCAAAAACAAGAAAAAAGTGATAGAATCCTTAAAAATAGTTTTATTTCAAGGTGTAGTATTCGCGTAAATATAAGAAATCAATATGTGTGACTGTCTTTTTAAATAATAACAAAGACATCCCATTAACATTCCCCAATATAAATAATCGTAGGAAAAATACGTATTAAGTCACTTCGCAAATACCAGATTAATGTAAATAATAATATTTATGATTATTTGGGCGCCGCCAAATACTGTTACATCAAAATAATTTACTCGCATTAATACGACCGATTCTTACAGCTGCTATAATCTCATGAATGGGTATCGCTGACGTCACTCGGCATAACTGGCCAGTCATTCACCATAGCTCGCCTGAACACCATGAAATTGGTTCACTACACTCACAATGGGGCTTCTGATCAATGGTGTATTGATATTGATGGTTAATACTTGTTCTGTGCGATTAAGTAAACGTCTGTGCAAATTGTAGGAATGTGTAACGGTATGTATTGGGCAGAGATTCAAATGAAAATAATTTTGGTGAATATGAGCTTTTTTTTATGTAAAAAAACATTATAACAAAAAATCCGTCCTCCAAAAATTTTAAGGAAAAAGAAATGTACCTTGTCTAACTAAATCAAATATTTTACGAATGTGATGTTGCTGCCAAACAAACAAATTCTGAGGTTACACACATAAAAAAAATACTATCGAATTGAAACCTTCTCATTTTTTTGAAGTCGGTTAAAAATACTTCTTTTTTTACGAAATAAGATGCGATGAAATAAAATGGATATGAATATGGCCTCACCCACAACTTAGCGGGTATTTTTCCAATGTTAAGTAATTAATAGCAATAACAAATTCAATAAATACACATTATAAATAAAATAATGGATGTGACATGATGATATGAAAATGGCATGTCCTTAAAAATACATTTTTTTTAAATTACACGCGCGGTATCGATTGATGGCACTTACGACAGCTGTCAATTACTTGAATTATATGAATCATAAAATATTTAAACATAGCGCTCCTTATTTTAATGTTTTTTTTTACATCATGCAACTTCATTGTGTAGTTGGCGACTCATATACTATCGATAATTTTAAATTATTTTTCAAATCAATGTCACCTCTAAATGGTTCCGTACCCTCCATGAATCCAGTTATAGCGGGTTCAGACCGGTCGTTGGGCGAATCTTCGCGCTTGGACAACTCACCCCCAATTCGAAACGGTTTGAAGGTCAGTGAACCGAGGGCCGCTCTGCACATTACCAGTGGGGTGTTGCTCTAAAGGGATGATCGATTTTTAGTTTTTTTTTTATATGACTAAGGTGTGCGCAATGTATGGTAATGTTCATTCGAGTATAAATCCTATTACAATGCACTTTTTTGGAATTCAAGTATATTAGTACTTGATTGAATGAATTTTAGAATATAAATACGTAAAGACAGAGGCAAAACCCTGAATTAACTGATTCCATCCCATACCTCGATTGCCTCCTTTATACTCTTTACAATAATATCCTAATTTTTTAAAAACTATAATGTAAATAAAGTTGTCAAAAAACAATGTCCATCTCAAAGTAATTTATTTGGTTGTTTGATTGTATGTGTAAAAGCTAGGTGCACATATGTGAGGTTATCAAATCGTCCCCGTTGTGTTTAAAGGCGACGAGAAGAGACCGATGTGTGTGATAGGGAATAAGGGTGCTGTGGAGATGCTTGTAGAATAAATATTTTTTTAAACTTACAAAATAACCGTGGTCACCCTAATATCGCGTATTATAGAATAAATTCTACATTCATGAATATTTAAATACTTTCAAAATGGCATTTTTAATTTTTAATAAAATTTTATTTGTAACGAAAAAGTCGTGTTAGTTACACCATTTTGAACTCAAGAACGGGTGGGCTGATTTTTACCATATTTGATTATTTAAAAATAGATTAAAATAATCAAATAAATTTGTATGTATCCACTTAATATCTGTATTTTTATTTAAAACCTCACATGGATTTTCTGCAAGACTAGACAGATAATAACATGCTCACTTAATCTTGTCTTAATATATCTTATTACAATATAACTCAGTTTGAACTCGAATGGAACAGAGACAAAAAAATATTGTCACAATAGCGACTCAATACACGCAATTGTTTTCCCGAAACTGAGCCGTAAGAGTAGGGCTCGGACCCGCGGGGAGGGTTATTGATTTCCATTATACCTACGCGGAGGCAGCCTCCTCATCTTAAAGACGTGTCGTGTTTCACACACTTTGTATGTTCCATTTTGTAATATCTCAATTTACTGAAACGTAAGATGAAGGTCTTGAGTATGACCAGTAAAGCTAGCATTGGTGATCTGTAGTGTTACATATGCAAACGACATTATATACTTAACGTTTTATTAAGGTCCGGCTGTTCTGTATTTATATTGACTTGCTAAAGTGTTAGCTTAGTAAAGATACAGACATGCATAATATTAATCATGAACAAAGCCATGTCGCCAAGCGACCTAGCCGTGTTCCGGCATGATGTTCGGTATTGCCATTCATGGATGGCGGGTCAGATCAGCTGCGCTGCATGTGCGAAGTGAATGTAGCGTCTCCATCTACTGCCGCCTTCCTACCTAGGCAAGTATGCTCCATCGTAGATCTCATCATCACTGACCATCAGGTGAGATCGAGATCAAATACTTGCCTATAATGTAATAAAAAAAAAAAACTTCAAAAATAGAGGTAAATATTATGGAAATAGAAAATGAAACAATATTTAAAAATAGAACAACCGACATTATATGCATAGTCAAATTGTAGTATTTTAATTTTGTGTAGTCCTACGGTGCACACCCAAATTGTATTTTTTATATTTCTTCTTTATGACCTGAACTGAGAAGAAAAAATAAATGATCGATGTACTTATCTTTAATTGAATCTATACGCTTGATTTGAAATCATTGAAACTGGTAAAACGACAAAGAGCGGCGGGATCCTTTTGGTTATCTTAAAAAAATATAATTAACTTTGCATCGCACATTTTAAAAGAAAATCTTCTAGAAATATCGACAAAAGTATTTAGATTCAGTTGCTCTGACGTCTATAGAAGGCTTTATACACACAGGCGGCAAGCATTTTATTTCACAAGGTGACGAAGTGAATCGGGCAAATGAAATATTCCAAATGAATGAGGCGACCGTTCTAGTTGAGATAACATCGGAGACGGCGGCGGGATCGAATGAGTTCCCGCATATCGACGTAAATAACTCCTTTCTCTTCTTCTTATAATGGAAGAGATTGCTTAAGATTTTACAGATGTAAAGCAAATTTCATTCAAATTGTTTGTGTTAATTTTTAAATCAGGTAAATAGAAATTAGGGTTTGATTTAGTTTTCTAGTCTGTTTGACAGCTGGAAAAAGTAGTCCTTTCCTTTCTCACTTGCTAAGAAATGTTGATTCAAGGTTGATTCAAAATTTTGAAGCTGCAGGATGGACAGAATACATAAAAATAATTGCAGACGAAATTAAGATGAAATGCACGCTGAGGACTAAAAAATACCACTCAGCTATGAGTGATATATTTATCACCGAACTTACGAATACTTCAAGAAATCTTTACTGAATCTGAGATAACCTAGCTAAAAGAGGAATCCCCATAAAGTCAGAATTCAAAAACATAAAGATACAAGAATCTCAAACGTATTTTCAAGTTTATAAGTCCAACAAAAATATCCAAACAAAGCGATAAAGCCGCCTGCTAGACCCGCTGTGGGCAATAAAGCCGATAGTGGGTTCGGGTATCGCGGCGTATCGCTGCGGCCTCATCAGTGGGAACGCAACTATGGATGTGAGATGAACACTGTTACACCGAGATGAGCAGCACCGCAAAATGCTTCCACATTGCTTACTGCAATATAAAAAAAACTATATTCTCATTAGATACGGTGAGCATTTCAATCACTTATGTGCTTAATTCAAATAGGTCTTTCGTTCTTACGCTTTCTTTACTATGAACATAGAATTCTGCATACATATATTTGTTATTTTGTCGGTATTAATTTCAATTTGGGTGTAGCTGATTATTCATATTAACCACAGATCTTTTTGACGATCTGATCAGCGAAGTTGGTAGTCTCCCTGCTTTCCGTGCCGAGGGTCTCGGGCTCGAATGCTGGTAGGGACGATCCTTATGTTATGAGCACGTTTATCTGTATCCGATTCATGGATGTTTAATATCTATATAAGTATTATATACTGAATTCACCCTCAGTTCATTGTACGGTACCCATAATAGAAGCTTTGCTTAGTGTGGGACCGTATAGTTGGTGGGTTCGTCTGGCGATATTATATTATACTAGCTGTTACCCGCGACTTCGTTCCCATGGTATTTAACAAAGACACAACCGTTGGCAACAGCCTGCTCGCACGTTCTGAGCCCGCGGGACGCATTTCAGGTTGTTGCTATCAAACTTAATCAGGCGCAACGCTGCAACATTGGTTTTAATTTTTTTTTCGTAAGATCCTATATTTCTTTCTAAAATAAAAGTAGCCTAAGTTACTCCTTGTTACATCAGCTATCTGCCAATGAAAGTCCCGTCAAAATCGGTCCAGCCATTTCAGATATTACCCGGAACAAACAGACAGACAGACAGAAAGACAGACAGACAAAAATTGTAAAAAAAAATGTTTTGGTATAGGTACCGTGTATACATCCAAATGCACTTAGTAAAAAGCGGTTATTTTAATAATACAAACAGACACTCCAATTTTATTTATATGTATATGTATAGATTAGATTAGAGTTACGCGTGTACTAGTTTAGTAACATACAGGCAGGCATATATAGCTGTCTGTTTTTCTCACCTACTCATACCTACATCGGTGTGATAGACGCCAACATACGCAGATATAAGCATTCCCATGATATAAGAAGTTGGACGTAGTTGCGTGCTTGGGGCGAAATTGTTAAACCGGCCGCTCAGGGACCGGAGCCTGCCAACTTTCCTACAAGTACTCTTTAAAAGCACTTCCAAGGGATATCTGAACATGCAAACAACTCCTCGCAAAAAATAAGGGCTTAGCCCGAGTCCGAAATAGTATTGCAGGGTCTTATGTAAAAAATATAGATAATACTCGGTAACGTCACTTATACCAGTAAAAATAACCATGTAAAACTTTTCTCTATTCTTCCATAGATGTCGCTTGAAAAGTCTAGAATACGTTAATATAAATACACTCGACATGCAAATGCTATCCGTAAAATTATGAGTTATCCGTAAAATTATTTTGTCAATTTGAGGCGAATTAGAAAAAAGAATAAAGACTTTATATGGAGTAAACTCTTTCTTTCAAGACCTAAACCTGCTTAACCACATGACCTTAACGATATCCAATCACAGATAAGACTAGTCCAAGCTCCACCTATAGCATGTCACAAAACTAAAAGCTGGAAAATACCATAACACATTTTTATTGGCACCGTTCACACCGGGCGTTTAGCAGTCGCGGGCGATCCAGCCAGTCATCGCGCGCCTCACATAAACACTTTGTGAGAACTCATCGTGATCAAACGGCTGGTAATAAAGATAGATTAATGGCGGCCCTTCGCGCAGAGCGCTGCCGAACTTTCGCGGACATGTGGATTGTGCCATTGCCAAATGTTTGGCACTCGTTTAAAATAATTGTGATTGTAGCTAAAAAAAAATTGTATCGGTGACAGATCAACAGCATCACATTTTGTGTCCATGATCAATTTCGGCGATAATTTCAATAACTTTAAGCTCAAATTATAGGGTCCTTAACATCACGCTTTGAACTTTATGAGTTAAGCTGCAGAGCAAAATCGACGATTGGGTGGGCGGAAGCAGAAAAAATAAGCTTTAGATTAGAATAAATAAATCCTTATACATTTTCCAATTGGTTATTTTTATTGGTAGTTTATTAAATATAAAAAAATGCCTAAACTGATATGCTGTTCGTGGCAGCCCGAGATGTGTGAAAAGTTGTAGAAATTACGAAGATTATTTGTTTTTTTTTTCATACTCATAATTCATACTATAATTACTATGAAATAATAAAATATAGTTTTTTTTTTTTTTTTTTGTTATTGCAGTATAGGCAAGTATTTGATCTCGATCTCACCTGATGTTAAGTGACGATGAGATCTACGATGTAGCATACTTGCCTAGAAGGTACCTGTTCACTCTCGACTTGAAAACACCCAGATTGTAGTCAACGGGGAACAAAGACGCCGGTAGCGTGTTCCATTCCTTGGCAGTACGCACGATGAAAGTAGAAGCAAAACGCTTAGTGCGTACCGCAGGAATAGTATCTTACATTAAGAGTAATGAATTCACTCACTTATGAATTTTGGTGTAATTTTAAACCACAGAGAAAACAGATTACCGTCCTGCAAATTTATCGGATATTTGCCACTGAAAAATTCAACAGTACGTCCACCGATCCCCATGAAATTTCATTAATTTCCTTGCCAACTTTCCTGTCGATATTATCTCCAACCCTTGATTTACCCACTACACTCCTTCCTTGACAGCTGGAGATTTATTGCCACGCTTTTTTCCCCGCCAAAGGTAGCTCTGTTTATCTCTACAAGTATCTTAAGCGGCGCGAGCATAATAAGTGAGTTGGTTGTTGTCTGTTTATTGTAATGTTCGGGGGAGGAAGATCCGTATCGTTCAGCAGATGTAGGAAGTATTATGTTTTTATCTCGAAGTGTGGAAGTAAATGTACAAAGTATGTGAATATCTAGAGTCTTTTTAAGGTCCAATGTAACACTGTGTCTCTTTTCTCTCCTTTTCATTTCTCGATGGTGTTCAATATGTCTGATAAACGTCGGTGAAGTTCACATGTCTTTCGATTCTAAAAAGTCTACATTATTGTTAATCTTAAAAGAATGTCAAATAAAAAAAAAAGTTGAAAGTCCGAAACAAAGAAGAATATCTATCATCAAAAAAGATATTTGCGTATCAAAAGAAAATGTCCCTTTTTCAATAATACTAACGACGAAAATTGACGCTTCGCCAAAAAATGAAACCCAAATTATTTTCCGGCTTTGTTTGCGTCATGAAAGAGGGAGACCTTAAAGGTATCTTTTAAAATCCATTTCTGCGTTATCCCGGTGCCTAGGGTGATATTTTTACATCCACATTCGCCAGCCCGCGGGCCGGCAGGGATGAAGTAGGTAGATCGGGACTTACGGCTATAAAGAATGACGAATACTGATCGTTTGAAGCACGTAAAAGAACGCAAGCGTATTTCGCTCAGCTAATCATCAATCAAAGTAAGACACAGTCCATACATAGTGAATTTTTTTAGTGAAGACAGATTAAATGAGGTAACATGCATTCATACATTTTAAAAGTCGTTTGTATTTTTTTCATTCCCAAAAATGTCACGGCACATACTTTGTTTCTTGAAATCCTCATCAGTATATCACCAATAAAAGTCACGCTGGGTGCGACCGTTTTATACCCCCGTCTCCGCGGCGTTTGCAATTCGCTCACCATTTCGCAGGGCTACACCGAAGGGGAAGCACCCAGATGTCGCCCGAACAAATTATTTACTACCCATCCTTTGGTAGGAGACCTGCATCTCCATATCTGTGTTCAGGCAACGAGTGTCTACACAATTTGGCCACGTACCTGGGAAGACTTAGACAATTTATCTTGATTCTTTTTTATGTTCCAAATTGGATATGATAAATCTGAGTATGAGGATCGGCTGTTTGTTGGCTATTTGTTAAAGTTGGCTTACGTTCTTTGTGGAGTTAGATGTGAAATGGATAGGTTTTTAAGAATCGGCATTACAGGAATCGTTTGACTACAGATAGAGCACGGTAAAAACAAAGTGATTGAGTCCTTTAAAATCAATTGAATTTTGAGAATCAAACAATGAGAAAAATCGTCGTAGCAATATATTGCAATAACAGCCAAAGTTGATTTCCTGATTAAATAACGCCTCAAAAGAAGCTATTCAAGAAAATTTCCATTAACATTTTCATTCCAAACGACATAATCGCTGAACGAATTGAATGAAACAGAATGTTTCTTAATCTCAATACCATCAAGCCTAGAACATTTCAATGAGCACAACACGTAGGAGAGATACCAACCAACCAACAGACTCATACGAAGCGAGCACAGTGCAACTAGAACTGCGAATAAATTGGAGCAATAACGCCGCGGAAACAAACGGACCTCGTAAAAGAGTCCACCGCATGCGTCGCTGCATCCACTGCGATGACCAAGGAATATATAGGTATATATAAATAGGTTACTGTTAGGTGTATGAAGGAGAAAATTCTATTATTTTACTGTGACTGCAAAGTAAGACTAGGAAGTTTGACTTCAAGGCATTATTTCGAAAAAGATACAAACTTCGCAGAATTATCGACTTTGGATGTATCGTCAGAAGCCATTAGATGTTAAGGGGGTAGCTCAGGGTCAGGGCGCGAAATTCAAAATATCAATGGTTTTTATTTTTTTACGAAAAATTTGGACATCTTTACGATGTAATTTAGTGTTTTGCGATATTAACATTCTGCATTGGATGTCTCGATGTATTAAGTTTGCTCAAAATAGTACCTAATCCGATACAATACCATAAGGTTTGTAAAAACCGCTACTTTTACTAACTTTATGGTGTTGTATCGCTTAAGGTATGTTTTTTAAGCAAACTTAATACATCGAGACATCCAATGCAGAATGCTAATATCGCAAAACAATAATTACATCGTAAAGATGTCCTATTTTTTCGTAAAAAAATTAAAACCATTGAAATTTTGAATTTCGCGCCCTGACCCTGAGCTTCCACCTTAAGTGAATTGCAAAGTTCAAATTAATGTTATTTACCTCGTTATAGTAATAGTTCGATCGTTGAAACAAATAAATTACCTAGGTACTAAAAATGCAATTAAAATAATAATAGCATTATTTTCATACGATAAAACAATAGTTCTATATAACTGTATATGTTGGGATGTCTCTATTCTTACCTTAATAAATATAACATTTGAAGTCAATACAAATAGTATATTTAACGGCCTGATTAGAGCAGTTGGTAGTGACCCTGTTTTCTGTGCTAAGGGTTCCGGGTTCGAATACTGGTAGGCAGAAAATTTGTTCTGTCTGAATGTTTATTCCCTATTCATGAATGTTTAAAATTTATATAAATATTATATACTGAGATCGTCCTCAGTCCATTGTGCGGTACCCATGAAACAAGCGTTGGTTAGTGTGGGACCGTATAGTTGGTGTGTTTGTCTGGCAATATTATTATTATATATCAGTATTCACATCAGACGTGTACGTACGAAATAGCATAGAATCCCGCATATTTGTTCTCCATTAATCCACTAGTTTGCTAGAACAAACACGTTCGGTTAACTGTGGTAGCGGAACTTCGTGGTAATAGATCGCCATCCCTTTCCAACATGACAGGCTAGAGCAGGGTAAAAGCTCCAGTATGGTATGAGATACTTCACGTTAAAATGTAATGCCAAAGTAATGTTCGCGAGGGTATGAAATATTCTATCTTAGAATGTAAACAACGGAAAGTCGATTAAAATTAAGTCGTAGTAGCAAAGTTGAGTTTGATGAAGCTAAAATGGCTTACATTATTCGCTATCAAACAATTTATAAAAAGTTTTCAACCATTTACAATGGCGTTACCAAACACTTTTGTTTAAAGGAATGTTTGTAAATTGATGTTTTAAAAATAATCTTCAGTACCGACGATGCATTCCACTGTCACGAAAATTATGGCAAATGAACTACATACTATTAGGTATATTATTTGTATTTTAGAATCGGAATATTTTTATTCAGTAGACCATAATTCCTTCATATTTTCTTCATCGTTGACATTGAGGTCACAGTTTCGAATGTACTAACTATCGTAATCATGATATAAATTAGGATCAAAATACTATTATTTTCCCACAAAATGAAATCTAGTAGTTACTGTTTACCTAAGTAATGGTTGCGTGCATAGATCAATTTCGTCCTATATCACAAAAAAAAAATAAGATCATAGCTGAAACTCTATCGATCATTAGCCGAAAGGATAAGATTCTAGAAGAAAATGACGAATAGAAAATGAACAACGTAATTACTGAGAAAGGCGCTTGTTTACGTGGCCGTCGGTAAACATCCCTGGCCGTCGGTAAACGTTTTACCCAAAATTGTCGCGGCCGTGTGGCCGCCGAGTGCGTTTTACGGCTCCGCGAGGTCTAAGGACGAATGCAAATGGTGGAGGACACAGTTTATGTTACGTTTGGCTTCTCTTAAGTAGGTATGTATAAATATAATTGTTTAGACAAATATTAATATGTTCTGTGTACACATTGTACTGCAATTAGAGCTCATTGTCATAATTAAAAAAACAAAAATACTATTTATCTTTCGTCACTTTTGTAATGTATATTTTGTATCCCATGGCCCATTCAAACTCGATGATTTACAGTTAGTCTGTAACTTGGAAGTGTCTGTAGGCGACATTCTTTTCAATATATTCGCCTTAAGCTTTTGGTTTTTTTGTCTGCCTGTCTATCTGTATGTTCGCGCATCACGGGAAATCTGCTGACTTCATTTTGATAAAACGATTAACCCGATTCAATAAACCTTATAACCCAAGACAATATTGGTTTTTTTTATCCCCGAAAAGTTCACTGATGCAAAATCGCGGAGTTGCTATAGTTATTAATATTACTTAAAAACTTTTATCTCCATGCCATGACTGTTAAAGGCAAATTACATTCATATTTTTATTATCGGGCATCCGTAAAAATTAAAAAGAAATGAAATGCCCGGGACCGTCATCGTACCCGCGCCTTTATTCACTTTACTGCCTGTTACTTTATCCGGAGTAAAAAAAAAAGTAATTTCGCTATGATGCCTTTATTACCGGCCCTCGACGTACCTATAGAGTTATAGCTCTTCTCATTTTGTTAGATAGCCCTTTGTTTTGGGGACATATACTTTTTATATCGGTGTTTGTTACTCCATATTTTATTAAAGCCTTACGTTGATAGCTCTTTTTGAGGAAAACTTCTTGTCAACTGAAGTTTATTCTGTTTGGGTTAAAAGTAGGTCAATTTTTTTTATATTCTAGCATAAGTTAGTAATGCCATTCTATCCTTGTTCAGGGGTCATTACTGGAGCTTTTAAATATTTTTTTACTTTTTGTTTTGATTATGATGTGAGTATACTGTTTAGAACTTGAGTTGTATCATCACCATCATCAGATGGAGGACATCCACAGCTGGACATAGGCTTCTCCCATAGAATGCTCAAACAGGGGGGTGGGGGGGGGGCATCCAACCCTGGGACTTTCAGTTGTACGTCGTCACTCGAGAGCTTTTCTGCTCCAATGGGTGTCGGCTCTACGAGGGATGTGACCTGGCAACTGCTTCTTCAGTTCTCCGATTGTATTACTGATTGTTGATGATGATGAATTGAGATGATTGAATTGAATAAATCATCACTTGGATATATATCTTATTATTGAGTATTTAACACAACGAGATCATGAACCGTAACTGTTCTATGATAAGCATTAATACCCACGTATTGAAAAGTTACACAATCCGAACGATATACAACAAAATCCAATACCTTAACCCTGAAGTTGAATTGCTATACCGCACCTATGACTATAGATACAGCGTCCAATTTTCTCTGTGCCCCTGTTTAGGATAGAAAGATGACAATGGTACCATCCCCAGCGCCAAAATGTTTTGAACAAATATTCATTGGATGCAAATCCACCGAGCCCGTATGGATTAGAACAGTATATACCATACAATATACGGTTGCCATTTTAAAACGTTTGCACAGCGAATTGTTATTGATTTGCTGGTTGTTTCTATTCAATGTTGCTGTCGATAAATATAATTTCGAAGTGTTTTCCATTTTGTCGATTGGCACGTTTGATTTTCAAATATGGAACGGGTTTGAAAAGGTTAATTGGTACGTCGATATACTGCAGAATCACAGAAGTAAATGCAATCTTCTAATAGCTTATTAAGGGCAAAAAGAACCTTGCTATAAAGTATTAATGCGACTTAAAGCAAGACCTCAATTGGGACACAATGTCATTTTAATCAAACTTGTTGATATATATTTGTGATTTAGATCAATTGAGGTCTTGATTTGAGCTACATTACTTGTTTCTGGTAAGTCCCCTGGTCTACTATTGATAATAATATATTGATGACGTTCCCTTATTTCAATCTGTATTGCGGTTTCATTAAAATCTACTCTTTGTTTGATCTAAAACCTTTATTTTTTTTGCAACTGATCTGACCCACCATCCATGAATGGCAACACCGAACATCATGCCGGAACACGGCTATGCCGCTTGGCGACATGGCTTTGTTCAGTGGGTGGTGACTAACCACGGCCGAACGAACACGGCCTACCACCAGTAGTGTTGTCACCTGGTTGGCACCACCCAGGGTCACGTGTAGGTTATCTCGAGGGTACTTAATTCTCCTACGGACGAAGGTGACTCGACCCCAACAGGTTGTTAAAGTAACTTTAAATACCTCAAGCGTGTTCTTTATAATTTACGCTTCACAACATTATAATTGTAGGTGCTAGTTCATATCATCCACTTGCTTATGCAGCCAGCGGCATAAGGGCCGCAGTAATTAACATTTTTATATGGCCTATTAGCATACCGCCTTGATAACTCTATGAATATAAATTTATTAAAGGTTGCTTGTGAGACGTAAAACACTTCAGTTATCAAACGGGTCAAGTTGATCGCTCAAAGCCTTTGTTGGAAAGTTGTAAACGCTTTGTAAGAGGTTTAAATCGTTGAATTTACACTATTTGAGGTTCAAGGTGGAGGGAAGTTATGACGTCAATTGGTCTATAAGTAATTTTGTTGATAATGAAGAATTTTTTGGTCTTCCAAAATTCCACCAATTTTGGTTATTTAGTGACCAAACAGCATCATCATCATTTTCCTTTAGTAGAAGTATCTGTCGGAACAAGAGGATTGGTGCTAGAGAGGCGACTACTGCTCCTTTATTTGTCTTTACGATACAGAATGCATACATTGTTCTATTTCATCTGTTACCATGATATTATTAAGGTACCTAAAGCTACAAATAATCTACATTATTTTGTGGCATAAGTCATATACATCAAGGGATACATTTCCAATATCTCTCGAGGCTGCTATGAATACGCATCAGACCCAATACATCTCGAAACCCCATAAATACTTATCACACGTCCACTTTTTGCAGCATCTGAGCTCGGGATGAAGACGGCACATAAAAACCCTTGACGGCCTTCCGCCAATCACGGGGGAACTATAAAAACGCTATCAAACACGCTCTATGCTTAGGCTCAGTTTCCACATAAATTATGTTTTAAGCGGAACTATTCTCAAGGATACTGGAGCGATTTGAAGCAATATAAGATACCAATAACATTTATGTTTTTTTTTTATTACGTTATAGGCAAGTATTTGATCTCGATCTCACCTGATCTCACCTCTAAGTGACGATGAGATCTACGATGGAGCATACTTGCCTAGAAGGTACCTGTTCACTCTCGACTTGAAAACACATAATGATCGTGTTTGTAGCTGGGTCGTGTACCTTTAATAACATCAAGTATAAGTAAGTAGTACTTGAATCGCTTCAAGTGCAAGGAAGATCCATCGTGCATCTGCGAACCGGGCGTGAGTGAGTCGGTGGCACACATACTGCTTAGTTGTCCAATTTACGCTCTCCAGAGACTGGAATTGGAAATGTCTTTAGACATCCAGCTTAAGTTGGACAATCTAGGCAGTCTCATTAGGGACAAGAGGACACAGGAGGCCTTTCTGTCCTACTGTGCGAAGCTAGCGACCGGTGTAATAAACAGGAATAAGACCTAACTGGAAAGAAGATGTCTGTATAAATATTATGTTAATATTTAAATCCAGAATCTTAACACTACCACGATCCTGATTACACCGGCTAGCGGTCTTGTGCAGTGGGCAGAGGGAATTTCCCCTGTCCCAAAAGATGTCATAAGTTGTACCCTAAAATGTTAGATTATTTATTTTATAAAAGTTGCTTTAAGTTGTTATTTGCTATAAGATTTCATTGCCTTTTAAAATGTACAATAAAGATTACTTTTACTTTATTTAAATAAAAAATCCTATGTACTTATATTTTAATATTAGTTTAAATAAGGTCTCTGACCCCCATGTCAGAGGGATTCGCGGGCCGGGCCAGGACAGCGCCCGGACTAAAAAAGAAAAAAAGAAAAAGTATAAGTAAGTATAGACTGGGATCGGCCCCAGTCGCATGAACCACCCACAATATAAGCATTGCTTAATTTAAGACCGTACAGTTAGGGTGTTCGTCTGGCGATTTGATAATGGTGTAAAGTTAGAGGAATGAGAAGACTATTGTCAGAAGCCAAATCCAAAATACCTTAAGAACTGATCTGTTCCAGTAAATTAGCACCTTAGACGTAAAGATATAGAAAGAAGCCCTTGTTGAACTCATGAAACTTCTTTTTTAAACAAATTAAATAATTTGACCGCTTCCCGTGCGCCTCCAGCGGAGTCGTAAAGTATATGGAGACTATCCATAAACTATCTTACTTAAGTATAGATATTTTACTACTAATTAAACGCTAACCGCTCTATCAATGCATAGAGTATTTTGTTTCAGTTGCTTACAAAGATCTCAAGGGATTACCTAAAAGGTTTTTTTTACTATACTTGTGAAGTAGTTGGAGTTGAAATATCTACGGACTACTTGAAGGTTTGTGTCAGTCGCTCATGTTTTATGAGTCATCAAGCTAGTTGAAAATTTGATATACAAGAATAACGAGACAGACGGTTCGAGAGTGGAAATAATTTTAGGACAGTGATAATCCTGGATCACTCGTCGAGCATAAGATCAAAACTACATCTTTAACTGGAGCAGACGAAAGATATACATTAATAAACTGCCATATCTTATACACTAGCTTAATCAAATTATAAGTTTTAATCTCTCTTTTTCAAAGCGTACCTAGTAGTGGGACACTAAAAAGGGGCTGGTGTTGTTATTATTATTATTACAAACAGTTCCATTAAATTGGTTAATTACTGATGTCTAGCTACAAGAGCAATTAGAAAAATAAATTCCATCAGCCCACGTCATAATTTAGCAGCATCCAGACAGCTCGTCTAATCGGGCCATTCATCATGCGACAGTCGCTGAACTAATTCAGTGGCCGCCATAAATCTAGAGGACAACACTGCGACGAGAATTACCCAACTGCGGGTTACGATGACGGTGTTATCCTACATTCTAATTGGGAACAGGGTTTTATAGGTTATGCTGATGGAATCGATATAAAACAACAGTAATGGTTGTACATAATGTCCAAGGGACTTGTCCTAATAAAATAGTATAATATCCCCAGACAAATACAGCAACTATACGGCCACACACTAAGCAACGCAAATTCAATATATAACACTTGTATAGATAATAGACATCCATGACTCGGAGACAAACATTCGTGCTCATCACACAATTTGTCCCTAGCAGGATTCGAAAAAGACCCTCGGTGCAGAAAATAGTTTCACTACCAACTGCGCTAATCAGGTCGTCAGGATTTATATGGTATGTTGCAGAAATCTAAATAAAGTATAAATGTTAAAATTAACACCCCATTGCTAATGAGACCTATTGTATTCATATTCAATAAATTCGAACATAAAATATTACATCCAGTGGCTCACCTCGCAATGAGTTAACAAGGCGGCAAGGGACCGCTCTCAATTCAGAACTGTCCAGTTACAAAATTTGGCGTCTGTTGTAACTGAAAACTTTATAATTTTTTCGCTAATAGATGTCATTTTCGGGAAGCTTCACTTAGTGGACTTCACAGATCACGAGAGATATGCCGTGCGGTTCAAAATGTATGGGAACTCGCTGTCGCCGTTTTGTTCCCAACCACTCGCTAAAACCAACCAATACGAAGTCTCCTCGGTGCGTGCTGCGTCGTCGCCGTATACAGCGGCCGTACCACGCGACGCACCAGTTTATTCAAAGTATCGTTAGACGATCTATACATTGCCTCGTACATTCACTCAGTAGCGAACATAGGTGGTACTTAAAGAGCCATGTATTTTGTACAAAAATAAAAAAGTCGTTGTGCTACATGAAACCTAAAAAAACATAATAAAGGCATTAAATATTTTTTGATTTGTTGTTTTTAATGATTTTAAAGACGAATAAATAAAATACTTAATACTGGCTGGTGAAATGAGATTCCATCTTTCGCGTAGTTCACTTTGCTGCTGGTATTTTTGCATACAAACACGGAACAACCCGGCATTTTGAAAAAAACTAGAGCACCGGCACCGACGTGCAGTTGCAGTGGACTGACGGCGAAAATTGTAGGTTAGCCAAATGTACGCTAACTTTGTGCGCAAGCCCACCGCTTTCATAACATATCTCCTCTAATATATCTGTGGTGGACTTGATAGTGCCTATTTTGAGAACCCTGTAGAGCATGCCGATACTTAAAACCTATCAACTTCTCGCACTGGTAAACCATCGCATTTTACCACTCAAATATTAACAGCGTTTTAATAATAAACAAACCTACTGGTAAAAACTGAAAAACAAAAAATAATCTTATCTAAAAATCTACCTATTCTCACTTAATCTAATAAGTAACGAAGGTTGAGTTGGTGCAAACAAACCACTGAGTCGAGTATTGCCGTACTGCCCCAAAGACTACCAACAATTTGGTTCGCACATGAAACCACAATAATATTTTTTAAATTATTCGTTGGTTGGTTGTTTGACACCGATTGAACATTTACATATTAGATTAAGTTAGACAAAGTAGATTTTTAGATTCGAATATTTTTGGCTTTAAAGGCGATTTTACTTTGACATTAGACACTCATAAACCGATGTTCAACCCATCAACAATAACAATGTTTAATATTGCATGTATGTATGTATGTAAATGAACACCGCTACTTCAGCCCAAAAGGACTGGCCCTCTGGCCCAAGGGAGCGATCACAATCTGCGTGTCAGATTTTTGCTCTGCTGGCTAAATGGACGGATAAATGAATTTGTCTGCCGCTGGGGCCGAATGACTCGTAAACCACATGCATTCAATTACAGTTTTTTTTTTCATGTTTTTTTAAGGGATTGCGTTTGGATGGTTGAGCTTCGAGTCAATTTTAAAACGATGCTGCTCGATAAAATATATTTTTTTAATGAAAATTGTTTTGTTTTGTTTTTCATTTTGTCTATGTGCTTGTATATTGTTTTAGTTCTCAGGTTCCCATTTCTGAGCCAAAGCACCATTCAAATACCGTTTACATTCATTCTAGCAGTAGGTAAATAAATCGTAAGACTTTAAATCATAGGCACAATCAAAACGACTATAAATAGCTTTATTATCAGCCTACATCGATAATTAAACGGTACTGCGTTAGCTATAAATTCTTAGGTCATAGCGTGTAAAGATATAGGACTTTGAGTATAGTTGATAAATATGGCAATAACACAATCTACAGCATAATGAAACAACCTGTGAAGGCTATATAAGAAAAACAGTTAATTACGCGGTAGACCAGGTAGAATCCTGGAGTTATCAGGAAACATTAAAAGAAAAGAGACATACGGTACAATTGAAAACCTTTTTGAACCTTTTTGAAGTCGCTTAAAAAGTTAAATGGCTCGTTCATTTTGCCTAAGTACCCTAGTAAGTGCACGCCGAATGAAATCCATCTAGTGACCAGAAATTCCTTCACAAGTTAAACAAAAAATCAATGTGCCTACAGGATCAAGTGACGGTCTTATTATTCTATCTTCTTGAGGCATTGAGCATTTTGTGTGCGAGATTGAGCTTTCGCTGTATTGTTGATATAGCAGAACCAAACTTTGTTGTACCACCACGAATCATCAAAATCGCATCCCTCGCCACCGGGTCGCCCAGTTGGAATTTTACGCGCACAGTTACACGGAACCCCGCTAATCTCTTAACTTTTAACTGGGAAACAATAAAACGTCGTCGGTCCGCGGGCGAGCAGCGGATAAAATAATTGTAGGTTTTTTCACCTCAAAAAATGTAATCCGTTTGTGAGTTTTTATTTACAATTCACATAGATATACCAATGGTGCCGCGGGAACAATGGAAATTGTGATTTAGTTATAATTTTTTTCTCAACTTTTTAATTTCTTATATGCAAATAATAATTATGACTTGTTTAAATGAGACATCGTACGGCCCCAACTCGAAACGTTTGGTCATATTGATAGACTAAGCATAGTAAAATAGCCATAGTTTAATATTATGAAGAAAGAGAGTCAAATAGGGATAATGATTAGACACCGCTATTTAAAACAAGATGGAAATAATAACACCAAATGGACATCCTACATAAAAATAGTTCCACGCATCACAAAGACCATATTAGTAGGTACTTTGAATAACACATAACTGCCATAGATTTCGTAAGCACACGTGACAATCTCATTGTATGTGTATCTATCCGAGCGGGCTCTAAGTGCTCACAGTGTCCGCGAGGGACCGGCCGAGTTTTACGACACAGAGGTATAAATTCCGCGCTATTTATTCGGTTTTTATAACGTCTAGGCTGTGGTCTGGCGGGGATTTGCAACGGCTAGAAACGTTGAACGAGTTATATTTAAATAACATAACATCGCCAGACGAACACACCAACTGTACGGTCTCACACTAAGCAGCGCTTGTATTATGAGTACCGTACAGTGGACTGAGAGCGAACTCAGTATATAATACTTATATAGATACTAAACATCCATGACTTGGTTACAAATATTCGTGCTCATCACACAAAGTGTGTGTCTCTACCGGGATTCGAACCCAAGACCATCAGCGCAGAAGGCAGGGGTACTACCCACGGAGCTAATCAGGTCGTCAAAACAAAAAATGCATAAACAACGTGTTCCAATCGTATGACAATAATTCACATTACGGATTCATTACAACATGATGACTAAAGCACTCTTTAAAATCAGACGAAGCCAGTATCGATAGTTCCATGACCTTAACTAATCAGATACTTACAGAGGTCTAACAGATACGACAACAGACCTTTCATATTACAGACTGCCCGCGGCTCCGCCCGCTTTACCCCGAGGAAATAAAGCATATACGACGCAGGGACTTGTAGCTCCCTATTAGTGAAATAGTTTTCAGGATGAAATCAGTAGATCCGGAGATTGGAAGTAATTCCGGAATACATCCAAACTCACAAACATAATGCTAGTATTACAGATAAAGGAAACCAAATTATTGGTTTCCACAGCAAATTTTCAAATATTTTATTGACACATTACAAATTCCATTCAAGGAACTTATTCCTTACCAAAGTGTATAAAACAAAGAAGTAAATATAGGCATGAAGTCTTAAATGGCCTTTACGAAGACCATACAGAGACTATACAAATATTTACAAGGGCTTCACACAGGACCAAAATTTTTAAAAATCATTACAAATACTTAAAATGTATACAGATACATGGCATTATAAATTGATTAAAACCTTTGTAAACTATACATCTTTTCAAGCTCGCCCTCAATACCGGTACCAGGTAGCGCCTCACTCGCCTACCATCAATGCCTTATCACCTCACTGTTTAGTCTTAAGCAATAATTGCGCCCATCAAACATAGCAGGCGTGCATTCGATGCGAGGCTTCTCGATCAGCGATAAGTATGCTTGCATGCTGCACTTGCGTGAGGGTCGAACAGCTCGTAATAGCTAGCTTATATTGATTCAGCTTATATACGAAAAGGTTTTATACCGAGCTGTATAAAATATTCAGCACTAAACATGTTTAGATAGACAACATATAAGTCGAAATGTATTGTGACGGCCTGATTAACGCAGTAGGTAGTGACCCTGCTTTCTGTGCCGAAGGTCCCGGGTTTGAATCCTGGTACGGACAAGCTTTTTGTGATGAGAGCGAATGTTTGTACCCAAGTCATGGCTGTTTGATATCTATATAAGTATACTGGGTTCGCCCCCAGTCCATTGTACGGTACCCACAAAACCAGCGTTGCTTAGTGTGGGCCTGTATAGTTCGTGTGTTCGTCTGGCGATATTTATTTATACTCAAAAAAATTATAAGCTATTTGAAATAAAATATGAATGTTACTCATTGATTTGTTGTTTAATTATAAAATACAACCGAATTGAGAACCTCCTCCTTTTTGAAGTCGGTTAAAAATGTATACGAAGTCAAAAATTCAATACAAGACGTAGCTGCTCAGCTGAGTATAATGCTTGAATGTACAAACTATGTATCCCTATGTTTCCTTCGTTATCGAGCAGTATAATGAGTCTTCCTGCTGCTACTGCTCAAGCATTTGATACTATCAAGTCTGAAAATTCACATTTTTAAATTACAGGGCACAGTGTAAGTACACGAAGTTTGGTGGCGATTCCAAATATTCTGAACTGATATAATGACACAAAGTTAACTCAACATCTTGAGTCCCAAAACCGTATTTCCGATCAAAAATGCCATTAGCATGATAGATGATGAATAAAATTGTAGACTGAAAGGTTAACCAACAAAAACACAAGCATTAATTAAATAAAACTCGGTTTTGCTCCGCCCATGAGTTAATCAAATATACGTGTGAATTAAGTCAGTACTGTTAAGGAACATCGGTGCGCCCCTAAATCTTGTGAACTATCTGCTATACACTAGTTGTCTGGAGAGCACTTAGTACTGTCCTCGACTTGGACGTACGGCGCAAAGCACTAGCGGAAGATATATACCACTTGAAGACCACACCAACTATACGGTCCCAAAATAAGCAACGCTTGTATTATGGGTACCGTACAATGGACTGGGGCCGAACCCAGTACATATCACTTATCTAGATATCAAACATCCATGACTTGGGTACAAACATTCGTGCTCAATACACAAAGTTTGCCCCTACCAGGATTCGAACCCGTAACCCTCGGCACAGAAAGCAGGGTCACTAACAACTGCGCTAACCAGGCCGTCAATATATATTTAATCTTTTAAAAAAATATCGTAAAGTACTTCCATTTCAATGCCGAATAAAATAATCATGTTAAGTCGACAAATATCAAATCAAATATGCAGCAACGACAACAATCAACTCATCATTATACTGTTGAACCTCAAATATAAGTAGAGTTAGTAGAAGAAGAATGGTTGTATTGCAGTGACAATACACAAACTTCTTATACTAATTATCCGCTTTTTATTACAACCGTTGTTGTCTTCTGTCGACCTTACTTCTTTGCAAAACCTCAAAAAAAAATACAAAACCCGCTATCACTTATATCTTAACGCCAATCTTCAGGATCGGCTTTACCGGTTTATGCTCTTTTTAGCGCCTCGAAAAAGAGGGAACGACGTCTCGGAGGCACAAGCAGCTGTGCACAGGAGGGCTCTCGTGGGCGTTAGGGGCGCGTCCGTTGTTATAACGGCACGTGTTGTTTTCTACGTCTGCACATGTTGTATCCCGCTCGGCTGCGTTAGTTGCGACTAGACGGCTCGGCTCTGCCAAGAAAAGTATTATGGCCGGAATAATTCTGTGTTATTGCTGTTGCAAACGAGAATTAAATAAAACTTTTGTGCAGATTTCCGAGTCAAACATTGTATGATCTGATTCTTTTATAATTTTCAACGTCTTGCTTTCATTATTTACTAGCTGCGCCCGCGATGTTACCCGCGATGAAAAAGTATACACATTTTACCGGGATAAAAGTAGCCTATGTGCTATTCCAGACTATAATCTATCTCTGTGCCATATTTTATCCAGATCCGTTCAGCCGTTCTGGCGTGATTGAGTAACAAACATCCATCCATCCAAACTTTCACATTTATAATATTAGTGGGATGTTTGAGACGCTATCATTTTAATGGCGATGCTGATATTATAATTCAAAGTCAAAGTCAAGTCAAAGTCAAATCATTTATTTCGTATAGGCCTACGGGGGCACTTACAAATTGTCATTAATTTTTTTCCTTAACTCTACAACCGGATCGGAACGCGACCTCAACTGAGAAGATCCGGCAAGAAACTCAGCGGGCTTGTCTTTTTTTTTATCCATTATTTTTACAAAAAAAAAATATAAAAAGTAAGCTCCAGTGTGTTCCCATGCGAGGCGCACACACGCTACACTAATTACTTAAAAGTACCTAAATACCTAGTATTATAGTTAGTTGTCCACATCTATTGATCTACTAGTCTAGTACATCAATGATTGCACCGTGTCCGTAACCTATTACATCGATAAACACACCAAATTGTACTAAATCGAATAGACGTACCTAGACGCACCACAGTCCAATCTAGACATGCGACGGGAATATTTAGCGTGACTATGTGAGTGTCAAGCACGTGAATATTCAATCGATAGTGTGAACCACGTCCATCGGGAACACGGCAGGACCAAATCTACGTGAATTTGTTAGCTAAACAAGAACACTATAATATTTTATGGTTATATACTTATCTGGAATATCAAACGGGGTATGTTTATCGATAAGATCGGGTTCAGTGGTTTGGTGTATTTTAATTCGAGTTGGTGAATATATTGCTGTCATATATAAGGATTAACAATAACAGTGTAAAATATGTTAGCCCACCAATGTACCCGGAAGGCTATAAAGGTCACATTCTCGAAAAATAAATTGAATAATTTGATATTTTAAAAATAACACTACGTACTAAGTGCGCGGTTCAGGCTTGCTTTGTCACAGAAAAATCAAACACTGTATACACATATATTTTATGCATAAAAGTGATCGTTATCACCTACTTGTTAACTCCTTAAAATATTTTATACTCTTTTTACTAGTCCAAAAAACAAAGCATTCAGGGTTCAGTGTTCGCGTTTCACGTTATGAATTCTGTATTTTTGTAATGGTATGCTGATTGCCTGCTATGAAACCCACAGGTTACAAATAAATCAGAACCTAGAACGTGGAATAAAGAACGCTCTCATTCGGTCACGTTATATTTTGTTATACATTCAGCTGTGTTAATTTTTGACAATGGTAAAGAGAAAGAAAAGAAAGCTAATAGCGGCTAAGTCTAGCATTGACTTGACGGTGATTATTCATAATATCGCCAGACGAACACATCAATTATAAGTCCTATACTAAGCGACGCTTGTATTATGGGTACCGTACAATGCGACTGAGGGCGCACTCAGTATATAAAACGTATATAGGTAGATATTAAACAGCAATGACTCGGGTACAAACATTCATGATCTTCACACAAAACTTCTCCTTACCAGGATTCGAGCCCGGGACCGCCGGCGCAGAAGGCAGCGTCACTACCAACTGCGCTAATCAGGTCGTCTCTCGTATTCAATTAGAATCTTAAGAAGAAAACATGTGTAATATTTTCTATTCAAACATTATCGTCACTTACCATCAGGTGAGATCGAGATCAAATACTTGCCTATAAGGTTATAAAAAAAAAAAAAAAAAAAAACTACGGTTAAGTATTCCGTCATTCCATTAAGTCCCGTCCAATTGAACCGACCATACCGATAAAGCGGTGTGACGTGTATAGAACCCAACACCTTTGGCCGACACAATGGCAGCCGGACAGGCGGACAGTCACCGCGAATATTTAGCGTGACTATGCATGAGCCGGCTTGTGAGTTATCCATCGACAGTGTCTTTGATAAGACCGCCTGCGGGAATGACTATTTGCTAGAAATGTATGTTACGGTATCCTACCGTTGTAAGAACTCACTTTGTCATTTTGTGGCAAAGTGATAATTTTTAATAATACTTGCGTTTGTTTTTCCAATATATTCTATCAACTCAATCGAAGTTT
This sequence comes from Pheosia tremula, assembly GCA_905333125.1. Taxonomy (NCBI): domain Eukaryota; kingdom Metazoa; phylum Arthropoda; class Insecta; order Lepidoptera; family Notodontidae; genus Pheosia; species Pheosia tremula. The sequence continues at coordinate 752,999 of HG995404.1, read as the reverse complement.
CACTAAATACAATCAAAAAGGCTATACTAATTCTGAAACCTGCGCATTTTCGCAGATTTGTACATACTATGTGAAGTTAGAATTTTGATGAATTGATTTAAAAAAAATGCCAGTTGTGATTTTTCGCAGAATTTTTTTTTCTATTTGAATTCTCCATATTTTCAGTTCACATATTGATCACAAATGCGCTAAAGACGCGCAGGTTTAAGGGATAATTTACCATTTCTCAATCGTCCTGTATAACTAGCTTTATTTCATTGAATTGTTTCATTAAAGTTTGTTGTAATCGTGCCTACGTAGATATTATTAGTTTTGTAACATTGACTATCAATGAACGATTTACAACAGCGAACAACGTAATAATATTCTCTTTTGTTTGCAGAATAATTTGTACCCAGTAGACGGACATTCATTCTCGTTTTAATACCCGAGCGCGGGTCACAGTCTTTCGTGGAGCGTCGATTCATATATTTAACAACATACTAGTTTCAAACACGGTTCAATCGATAGTCGGCACTTGTTTCAATGGGGCAGCACCTCTTTATCGAAACATTCACTTTTGCCACAAAACATCTTGTAAATTTCGTACATACTTCACGTATACTAGGAGAACACTCACGTGAATATCCTTCTTCCAGCATCAACAGCGCTGGAGCAATCTCGTACGTACTTAGCGCCTCCATCTCCAATAGATTCATTAATTCCATTCTGCAAACAAAAAAAAAATTGAAGTTGCTCACTTTTAAAAATTATTTTATTATTCGGATCGCTGAGAAAAAAATGTCGTGTAGTTACTGCCAAAATGTTGTCATAATAAGCGCAAGCACGCTTGCAATGCGGGCTATACAAAAAAATACGTCTTTGACAACAATAATGCTAACTTAATCAATCGAATATATTAAGTATTGTTTGTGAGAAACATTCAGTGTGTGGCTTTGTAACAAAAACTGATACCATAGATTCAACTCATGATTCTCGATCCCAGAGATGAATTTTTCCGTCGATATTATACGCATTTTTTTCAGTATTTTAAAATCGATTTTAGCGTGAAATTATAATAGAAGTCTATCTAAACGTCATTCTGAATTACAAAAAAAAACATACTAATTTAGGCCTAAAACTGCCATATAAATTAAAACTCAATATCCTTGAGCGCGCTCTTCACTAACACGCGTCGAGTATCGCGTGGAGCGCTGTGTTGTGATCGAATTGTTTACAATACATTGCGTGCTCAAACATTACAACATTTGTAACTCATCACTTTCGATATACATTATTACTAGAATTTTATTATACGCATTAAGTGTAACCTTTACCGAAAGTTTTATTACTATTTCACTTACACCCTGTATTATGTAAGGATCAAAAAAATATATATTATGGGATAATTCCGTATAATATAGATATCGAAAATAAAAATGTTAATAGCAGTATACGTTTATAATCATCGTACCAAGGCGTCTTTACAAATTTTAGCCGTGTACCCCGATGATTACAGAGCATTTTTAATCTCCATCCAACTGAGATAGGTTCAATTAAAATGTAAATTAGCCCATCACGCCATCAACTTTATTCTACGCCTTTCGAAGTTCACCGAGTCCAACTAAAATCGATCCATGAATAATACATGATGTGCTGCCATCTGTTATTTTAAACAGGCAACGTCTTTGAAAGCTTAGTAATTACATTAGTGTTCACTATTTGAATAATTATAACATCAATAGTGATAGTCAAAAGTAAGTAATTCAGTTCTTAATCAACACCCAATTTGCCTGCTTAAAATAATGATTATAACTATTTAAATTGAATATTCTTAACCTGTTAGCCCACTGCAGGGCTAAGGATTTCCCTTTATATTTCCGCTTAGCTGTCACAGCTGCCCGGGACAAATAACTAAGTAGGAGTCCAGCTACTAACATTAGTTCAATTACTTACTAGTGAGAAGAAATTTGAGATAAGCGTTTGATAAGTTCCATGGCGGTATCTCTGAATTTAATTAACATAATGCCGAACGAAAACCGTTATAAGGGCTGTTTTTGAACTAATAATATTCCTGTTAACTGTCTCGACTGACATAAAATACTGTTATTATGCGCGAATAAAACAATAGAAGCTCCCGATTATATAGCGTAACGGAGATAATATGGAACCTTTTTACAATTTCTATTATTTAAAAGCATGAGGAAATTCTTAATTAGTTTTGATACTTTCAGACATAGTTTTACCCATACTAAGATAGCCACACAAATGACTAGTATGGAAGAATGGAGCATAGATATTATTATGACAAGTTTTTCAAAATCATTATGAACATGGATTACCAATCTCCCTGCGTGATATGTTAAAAAATAATTATCTTGGTGCAAGAAATAAAAACAAGAAAAAAACGTGGTAAAGTTACCTATCATTAGAAATATATTTGAATCTAGTGTCGACAGTTCTGATTTAGCGGGCTGGTGATCATTAAAAAATACGTATAATATAACATTAAACGTGGATCGAATAGGATCTTCCATACTTGTGATGATGGGCTCAGTATAATCAATGCGGTTCTTATTTAATTTTGACTGTACTGAATCTGGTCAAGTGGTCTAAAGTTTGTCTTTTCGTAATTGGCGATGTCACTCGTCTGGGTGCTACTGGGGGATCACATCCGTCTATTGTATCTACTCATAATAAAATCGCTTTTCTGGGATCATATAGTTGGTGTTCGTCTAGTGCCATAATTATACTTTTGGACTATATGGAATATCTTTGATCATCTATTTGAACGTTATGTACGTAGGTACGTAAAGTAACTTTAAAACACCTTTCCAAGAAATGCTCTTAAGTTCCTACAGCAGGATTCTTTATTATCCGAACGATGCCATTCGCTAGTAGGCGGCGCCGCTCCCAGGATTCAGAGCGCGTGCCACGAACAAATCCGATAACGCGTCACGCCGAAACTTGCCGACTCAATTTCAAGCCGAACACTATTACTTCACGCGAGGAACAAGAGTTGAATCTCAGAGTACCTGCGATGCAATTTTATGGAGGTTTTCTAATGGATCCAATTGTAAAGTTGAGACAGACACCTCTTTATGCAGAGACTTTAATGTTTCATATTCAATGATGATTATCACGTGCTGAGCAGTAACAGCAACATTCTGATGAAATCTGCACGTGTTCCGAGTACCTGCCGTCGTATTAGATTTCGCCAACCGTCACCATGGGTCAGCGTGGTGGACTATGGCTCTAATCCTCCTCACGTTACAGGCCCCTATAACTTTATGACTAAAATACCAAACGCGATATTAGGGTGCACTGCAGTTACCTATATAAAGAGGGGTGAGGAGACGTTAATTATGTTATTACAATTATATGCAACATCAATACACTATCCGTAACTTACAGGATCTGACACTCCAAACAGACATAAAGTATTCAGTTTTCGCGTTCCACAATCTTAGAAATTTACTAACGTTTGACCGACAGTTGTTTGCGCGGGCGCTATGAGATGTATGGGACACTTACAATACACACGGAACGTAGAACGTAAAACGCAAAATGGTGCGGCTTCCAGTATATCTGGGCTCCAAGACTTACCACGTTAACCTTTTGGCCCCCAAACCTAAACTATTCAATTAGCATAAAACAAAATAAATCCCCTTCTTCGTAGACAACACCAATACGCGCAATATTTCACACCAAAAGGACCGAAACTAAAATAAACAAACAGATAAAAAGCCCAAAAGGCTTTGTGCCAAGTGCCCTCCAAATCACGATTCAGCCCTTTCCGATTACATGATACCGGCATTTGGGGTACGTTCGTGAAATTCAATAAAACTGATGCTCGTTGGGACCTTAGAAAAAAAATAGTATTTGAGATTTCTAACGCGCTATTGGGTGCCGCAAACAAATGGAATGTTTTCTTGGTATTGCCTCTCGGTGGTCGATTAGTAGGCTGAATGGCGCTGTCGTAGCGTTTTTAAATGCTCTTGGGGTTTTTTTTCGGTTATACTAGATGATTCAGAAAGAGTATACTAACGATTGAACCTTCGCTTGTTTAAGACATTTCTAAACATTATGTTAAGTCAGAATTTCGATACGTAAATATTTAAAATATAAAACACAAAAATTTGAATTGGGTCGATTAATTTTTGAAGGTAACGAAATTTATTGTTTTAAATCGACAAATTGATATCTGACTCCACATAATGAGTATAAATAAAAATACGCAAAAGAAACAAAGATTGAAAGGTTAGTATACCCTTTCTGAATCACTCTGTAAACCTACCGATGTACCTTTAACATATATTTTATACTACTATTGTTACTATACGTTAGGACTATGTTAATATTATTCGGTGTTAGATAGAATATCGGTGATCTAGATCTATTTTTCTAAATCCCCTGTGGGTGGAGCAGCCCCTAGGTGCAGTGTTTGCCATCCTATTTGCCGCAAATTGTCCGTATGGCTTATTTACGCTGGGTTTTGCACCTGCTTTGCTTTATATTGGAGTGATTTTCGTTATTGCGGCAACTTGTGTGCTTACACGAGACCGGAGCTTGTTTTCCTTGGGTAACCCGGCTTCAGGAGTTACAGCAAATACACAGGAGGTGGTAAGGAATGAGGTTTGATCCGAAACTTTACTTAAGTCAAAATATTTTAGTGGTACCTATAATTTTATTAACTCGCACTGAAAATTTTGATGATCTTATTTTATTTATAATCTATTTAATAGAAACAAATTATATTAGTTAGTAAGCGCATCGCTTGAGAACGGCTGAACCTGTTCGGATATTTTTTGTTTTGAAAAGTTTGTTATAAACCCGGTGTGTAGAGACAGAAAAAATAAGAGTTTTCCTGAAATTGGAAAATTCGTGAAATATTAAAACTACTTTTTCAAAGTCAAACAAATCATTTATTTCTGGGGTATTTTCAAATTGTTATGTACATTTTAATTTTTAACTCTATAACCGGATCAGGGCGTGACCTTTGGCTGGATATCGTAAGCCGGGACAGCTAGCATCAAATAAATATAAAAAAAAGAGTTTTAAGGTCTCGCAATTATTGGTAGCTACTCAAAACCACCTTAATCAACACCCTCTCAATAGGCACTCTTTAAATATCAGACAGCTCTAAAATATTCTACAATACGTATTAAAAAAAAACAATATAACAAGACAATTTCTTGGAAAATGCTTATTGGTAGAGATTAAACCTTGCTATGCAACATAACAGCCACGTAATCAATCTTCATGTACAACGTTCAGAAACCAATAATACGATATTAAACACAATCTAATTCGATCCAAAGTTTCTCTCCACCGACTGTTCAAGTTAATTCATTAGCATCAATCACTCTCGTGCAAGTTTGCATCTACAAAACGGTACAGTACGTATTAGCGCGGTCCGCTCTGCGGTTCAACGGGCGTCGTAATTTATATATGCAATCTTTTCTGTCTTGACATTTTACTACGAGCGATGTAATTATATACTGCGAGCATCTGGTTTCCAGTTATGATTTACTGACTGCTAGATTTATAGGTCAGTATATAATACTCAAGAGTGTTTTACTATATTACTAGTAAAAAGGCTTAAGTATAAGAAGCATTAGACAATGTTAGGGCATATAATAAGCCTTGTCTACCATTTCAGTATGATTCCTTGATAAAATTTAATAAAGTTTAAGAAATAACTTAGAATTTTCTCCAAACTATACCTACATGTATGTATACCTGTTAATATTTCTACAATGCTTTCATTATTATAGAGGCAAGTAGTGTACAATGTAAATTTCATAATTCCAGACATGAAAGCTAAACATTGACTGGAAATAAAAATTAAATCTGGTATCACAAAATTTTAAGTGTCCTGATATTTTTATTTTTCTGTAGGCACACTCAAACTTCTGCAAAACATTAATAAAGTTTCCAGCCTACTTCAACAAAACGGTGTATCAAAACCCTCAGTCCGTGCCAGAGGTTGAGTGAGCGTAGCGATTTGTAATCTGGACATTAGTGGAATGTATCGTGCTTGGCATCGCCAGGCCTCTGCCAACAGATGGCATACGTTGCAGAACTATATAAACGGACTTGTAACATTATTTGAGACTAACGTTAACCGTTTAAGGCTACGCTTCTTCTTTTCAAGAACATTTCTGGATCATTTATTCAAAGACTTTTATTATAGAGGTTGGTGAATTTGACATGACACAAAGGAATGTACATACTTTGCTAAACATTGATTGCAATCAGCACGTGAAACACTTTAAAACAAGTCCAGTACCGCAATATGTCAGCTAAACGCCACCAACGTGTAGCGTAACAAGGAATAGAGAATAAAGAAGGGCGGTGGGACACGGGCGGGACAATTAGGACCGCAATTAGAGGACAGTACGTTCGAGATTACGACCGCACACTCCACAGAGATTCGCATTCCGGTGGCGGGAATAACAAAGCTTGCCAACTAACTATTAAGACGTTCAGAACTCGGGCCGCCCGCTTTATGGCCTCTCAAATTGCACATGTATTTTTGTGTGGAAATTGCCCCGTCGTAATCTAGGATTTGTTGAGATTTTGCACGGCTATATTCGTGGACGCTTTGTCGGTGGCGCGGTGCGTTGGGCGGTTGGTTGGCGAGCGATTTTAATATATGGAAGTAGATGCATCCGTCCGCACAGACAAGTTGTGTGTAGCAGCAATATTTTTAAATTTGTTTCAGTTGAGATGGACTCAGCATGAATATGCAAATTGAATTTGTCGTGTAGGTTATGCAAATCGCGTTACTTTTGCTTGTAAATATGTATTATTTTGAATTAGATATGTTTTGTTACTCTCAAAGTTGGAACATAACAGATTCTTGACGTTTAACCTTCTGTTGCACAAGTATTGATCGATATACCAAGATTAACAACGAAACTCAATTTATAACACCTAGATGACTGTAAACTTATTTACGATAAGCTTGCCTATTTATTATTGGACTATTATATATATATATATATATATAGGATACGTATCTTTGTATGTAAACTATCCAAAAATATCTAATTCTCCATCAATACTGTCTGTACACAATAGTAATTAGACGTGTCCTTATATAAATAATCGTTATCATAATAAAAGTTGCTGTTTATAATTCGCCTTGTCCAACTACCCTATGTTAATAGTACCCCATTTCAACAACCGTTGCTGAAAATATTCCGCCATTCAATTTCTATTTCGGTTTAATTCTGAAATTTACAACTTTAAGATATTCCGTAAACACCATTCATCTTTGCCTCTGGGGAATCCGCTTTTGGTGAATTATTGGCCTCCGGGCATTAAGCCGGCGTACTGCTTGACCCCACAAGTGAAACTCTTAAATAGCATTTTACTTGACTGTGGTCGTATTTTATGGAATTGCGATAAACAATAACAAATAGGGTTGCACACAGATTTGTTGCTTTACAGTCATGGCGCCAAAATAACGCCCATTTCAATGTTAATAGCATAGATCAAAAAATGGTTAGGATACCGTGGATATGACGTCACATCATTTGATAACATATATGCTTTTTAAATCTGTATACATAGAAGTAATTAATGTGTGGTAGTATTTTTTTTAACGTTGAAAAATAAAGCCATATTTTGGTTGCAATCGTATTCGACTGAAAATTTAGTTCAGCTACTGTACACAAAAGACAATCTCTAGTTTCAAAAATAACGATAATATGAATTTTACTTGATGTTGTTGTTGTATGTTAGCCTGATTTTATCTCTTACTAGCTGTAGCAGCAAACTTCGTAACGCCTCGGAATTAAAGGTATGTGACATTTCTATCTTTATTATAATTGAAATAAAACTATTTTTTAAGGATTTTATCGCGTTTATTTTTCGTTTTTACGTTCCCGACGTTTCGGCTGCTTTACAGCAACCATGGTTACGGGAGGACTGAGGTGGTTGACGTCCTGGTGTCATAGTTAGAAACGGGCTACCCTCATATTTAATTGTTGATTGTGGTCCGATCTACGCAGAAAGTGCTCACAGTATCTTGAGGTCTTGCAATGGTACGCTTGGTTTTTGATTTAATAATATTAATCACTGGATCCCAAGTCGGTGGTAGCACCCAGCCATCTTCCCTATTGAAATTAGGATGTTTTTTTAATTTCAATGGCCTCGCGATAAAATCCTTAAAAAATAGTTTTATTTCAATGTGTAGTATTCGCGTAAATATAAGAAATCAATATTTATTAGAATTGTTTTTTCCCATATTTTTATAGTTTGTCTACATTTGGTGGGAAGACAAATTAAAAAACTACAAAAATCGGCCCATACGTGCTTGAATAAACAGTGTAACTAACACGACTTTTACATAGAGAATGTTTTTTTCAAGGGGTAACGTGGATGGCCAATTCCGAAATTATACTGAACAGCGAAAAAATTCTTAGAGGATTCTCGAGACCGAACTTAATGAAAACTAAAACTGCATGGTACTATTTTTTTTAATCCCTAGCGAGGTAATTGAGCCCCTCGATGAAAAAAATATATACTGTATCATCGCACCATCCGAGAATGATGCTAATATAGATCAACTTCGGGAAAGTACTGCTGTTGTCACTGAGACTTGAGTTATTTCCATTGAGGACTCTACTCAGGCCGACAACCCCGATAATCGGTTCTACTTAGCATCTTCCTACTCTACATTCAAACGCTCGCTCCTAATGTAATCGTAGCGTCATCGATAAAGCATTCCGTCACTGTCGCTCACACGCTTACGTTAACGTAACGCTTCGTAAAAAGATTGCGCTCGGGGTACAGAATAAGCGAAGCTGTCGCCATGTAAATATCAGCCATAGATATATTGTAAACAAATAATCTATCCTACCCAGTGTACGTTGAAAATCCTAGTGTTTTATACAGGATGTTACAGGGTGTGTCAGAAATACACAATTATATTTAAAGTATGTAAAGGATAACATAGGAGTGTATAAAAAAACAAGTTTAAAAGTTTTATATTATTTACTATACTCAAATGTGTGCTTCCCTCATGAATATGCGTGAATGTTATTTCGCATTTTCAGAGCATTCTGTATAAGCGGCGGTAGGTACCAGCGCCCGCTTTCGCATCAGCGTTTTTATGTAAAACCGAATGTATATTTTGTCAAGTTAATTTGAATTTACTCGTCGCGTGCGACCCTTTGTAATGGCTGGCTGGTTACATACTAGTCAGTGGGAACAGTGGGAAACAAATGGAAAAGTGGAATGGTGTTGATAAAACGTGTTATCTGGGTAGCTGGCAATTTTAAATATGACTCTCGTTGTGTATAACATTTTATCGCTGGACTTTGCACCAAACATAAATAAGGTATACACATATAGCTATATATTGTCCCCTATTAAACGTACACACACACACAAGCGTCTTAATTAGTCAGAGATATTTCGGACAGATTTGAAACGTCTAAGTATCATACAAGATTATCGTTTTGTCAGGTGTTCAGCCACGATCGCATTATGGCAGCTTAGGATTAAGTTGGATTAAGCTACCAAGTTGGTAGAACGCTCACCTTGGTAACGAGGTGTGCAGATTCAAACCCCGACTCGCACCTCTGAGTTTTTCGCATTTTCATTTGCAAATCTCATTTTCAATCATGATCACTTGCTGTAGGGTGAAGGCAAACATCGTATGGAAGCTATACGTTTGCTTAAAGTAGTGTGAAGTTCACCAAACTGCATTCGTCAATTTCAGAGTGACCATTTAAGAGAAACGAGGAACATGCGTAACTCATCACCGTTTATCAGGCTTCTATAATCCAAAAATATATTTGAATGGCGAACACAACAGCAGACATTAAAAAAATATATAAACTATGTATATTCTAGCTCACCAAATAAAAACTAAGTCGCCAACTAGAAAGTTTTACTTACAAATTGTTTGCTATCGGTATTTCATTAGCTATAAATCAAAAAGCATATTACCTAGCACACAAGTATACTAACGGTACTCAACTCTGCGGTTCTGTTGACGTGCTCAACCTGAGTAGGCACTCAGCAGATTAAGCACCACTCGTGATCGACGTGTGTCGTGGTGAGATGGTATGTATATAGATGGACGGAAGAGAATCGAATTTCTTAACGAATTACGTGAATTATCTTAAGTATACGAATTGGTTGTAACAAATTGTTTAATTTAATATCCTCAGTACTTAAAATTATTTTCACACTTCCATTTAAGTTCTAAAATATCTCCGAACAATATCAAATTTTATATTAGCAGCATCTATAGCAATACGTCACGTGAAACTATCTGAAGGAACCAAAGTCATAAATTTTTGCCGCCAATAGCCCGACGCCGGTAGCTCTGTACCGAGTGTCAATTGTTTGGTACGGAACAAGCCCAATAATAGGGCTGCCGGTGAGGGGTAAATTATCAAATTATATCTATGTGCTATTATAATAAAGTCGATTTTAACGCTTACATGAATTTAAGTTGAAATTTAATCCTTTACAGAAATATTTTTTTTTTCATAAAATAAATCGAATTGAGAACCTCCCCCTTTTTTGAAGTCGGTCAAAAACTAGCGCAAGCACGTCTCGATACTGCCGGTACTTATTTTGAGAATACAGACAGCATTGGTATAGAACGTATGTGTAAATTTACTTATAAGGTATTCTATTAACACAAACTTCTGAAAATCCTAGCAGCCCTGCGGGAGCCGGTTGTGCGAGCGATTATTGGGCGGGCGGCGTGCGACGGTGGAAAGTTCCGCTTTACCTCGCCTTACCTCGCTCGCGCTCCGACTCTCGCACTGTTTGTGCATTGTGATATCTTGCTTTTTTAACTGTTATTTGCAGGGCGACATACTTTTGAGTCTGTTATTTTTTAAGGAAAAGCGAGAAACAGGTAGAAGTTAAAAAAAATATGGATACAACAGACAAAAAATACGAGATATAGTTGAATTGATTTATAATTCCATATAACTCAAATGTAATGACTAAATTATATACAGCAGTTTCTACAAGTTAATTTATAACCAACAGAAACTGCTGTGCATACTTTAGTTCATAGTGTGTGTGTGTGTAGAGTTTGGCTTATAAATATGTATCTCTCATATTTCTGTTGCGATATGATTCTGTCACGCAATGATCTACCCAACGAAGCTACATACACAAGTGCACAGAATTTCCAGCATCCGTAAACATTGAATTTGATGCACACGTCCCGCCGAGGCGGCTATAAAATTAACCATTCTTATCACTGTCGGCGGTCGTAAAGCGGGCTCGTATGATGTTGACGTCGGCGCCGCTACTCACTTCAGTTTTCAGAATAAAACTCGATGGTAAAACATCCATCATAATGTATAGAATCGTATAAACTTCTCATTTGCATTAATTTAAATTGTTGGAACCATGATTATCACTTGCTAAACGGTGAAGGAAAACATCGTGAGGAAACCTGCATGTCTGAGAGAACCCCTCGAAAGACGTGTGAAGTCCGCCAACCCGCACTGGGCCAGCGTGGTGGACTATGGCCTAATCCCCCTCGTATTGAGGGGAGGCCCGTACCTAGCAGAGGGACATTAAAAAGGGCTGGAATTATTATTTATTATAAATTGTTGACAACTATATATTTACGATTTAATTTTAAATTTTCGCCGCAAAAAGTGAAAAAAAATCCTATGAATATCCATATTCTTATTATGTGGGAGTGAATAATTGAGGACATGAATTCTATAGTAGTATTCACCGCTCTGTAGCAATCTCTACGAGCATTTCCATAGAAGAATCCAGCCAAAGTAGTTACGAAAATATTAGAGAAATTTCTGCGAACCATTTTAATGCAAGTTAGAAGTAATGTTCATAAATCGAGAACTACAAGTATAAGTGATAGATGGGAGTGTCCGATAGTGGGCCACTGGATAGAGCTTCATGCACCCGCTGTGACATATCGTGTGTCATAGCATTGTGATATTACTAACAATAAGTTAAGGCTCATTTCATATTAACAATCAATATGGATCCAAATGGTCTGAAATAAAGATTTATTATATAAGCACTAAAATCATAGGTACTATCGCGGTGTAAAAAAGCAAGTTTGACATCCGCGAAGTGTGAATAAAAAGCGGCAGCATCCATTGCGCTGCGGCCGCATAAAATGCATTTTAGTGCGCCGCCCGTAAAACCGGCTCGTTGCGCTAAGTGCGGCGGCCGCCGGTTTAATGACCTTAGGATATTTTGGAGGCCTGTTTAATACCTGCCTACCTACTCAGTATATTTTTGTTCATCTATTCAATACAGGAACTATACAATTGATGACGTGAGATGACGCGAGTTTATTGATCAGTTGTCATACATTTCTGTAGACCGTTTCAAATGATTATTATTTTTAACAGGGTTTCAAACTGGGTCCCTTGATACAGAAAACAGGGTGCCTACTACATACGCCAATCAAGTTGTCAACAAAAAATACATCAAAATAAAGTGTCAGAATAAATTTAAATAATTTTTAAAATATGAAAGTGGCCTCATTTCCCATATTTCATGGTCTTCACAACTAAGTACTACAAAGCCAGATAATAAAAAAATATTATTAAGATAGTGTCTCCGCAAAATATTGCTAAATTAACTACTTTTAAAATGAAGGCAAATTGATTCCTAGCTAACAGCTAAAACCAAATAACTTCAGTAAATGTGTGTAACTTCAATGGCGTCAGTAGGCTGACCACGTAACAGGCGCGTATAAATAATTTAGGAGCGTTATATTTGCCCTACACTTGTGGTCTTAGGGGGAAGAAAGCTCAATTTCCGCGTCTTGTTTACAACTGACTTTGATTGTTCTCGTGAATTGGTAGGTTGTGAAGTGAGTTCGAATCGAGTTCATGAAAATATTAATTTACTCGTATTATAAATAAGAAATAAGTGGATTATATTTCGTTTATTTTTAATATGAAACGAAAAAGGCTAAGAAAAAGAATGAGAACTGAAAACAAAATCCACCGGTTTTTGTTGTGAGTATATATTAAAAAAAAACTACCATGATAATAATAATCATGTCTATACCATTGAAATAAAACTATTTTTTAAGGATTTTATCGCGTTTATTTTTAGTTTTTACGTTCCCGACGTTTCGGCTGCTTTACAGCAACCATGGTCACGGGAGGACTGAGGTGGTTGACGTCCTGGTGTCATAGTTTGAGACGGGGTCCCTCATATTTAATTGTAGCTTGTGGTCCGATCTACGCAGAAAGTGCTCACAGTGTCTTGAGGTCTTGCAATTGTACGCTTGGTCTTGGACGGGAACGTAAAAACGAAAAATAAACGCGATAAAATCCTTAAAAAATAGTTTTATTTCAATGTGTAGTATTCGCGTAAATATAAAAAATCAATAAGTATGTCTACCAATTCAAATTTGGTACAGAAAAAATATTGTAAAATATAACAATGGTAGGGCCACGAGTACCACCGAACCACTCGGGAGTTACGTCAAACTGAAACCTTCGCTCATTCGCCTAATGAGTTGGTCGACTTTCCCGCGGCTTTAAAAAGAACTTGAGGAATATGTTGCAGGTCGGGTGGCCACTTTTTACTTGCGTTTTACGTGACTTTTTGTTCGCCGACCAACGCTTACGGTCAGCGCCTACAAACATTCGTGGGGTTTTCATGTTTTTTCGGGCATGGCTCGTGTTGAAATGATTCTGTGTTTTGTTTGGTATACGGAAAAATGTATAGTTTTTTCATCACCGGTATATACTACTTATATGGGGACTGAAAAGGGAAGATCTTCCAGCCAGGCGGGAGGTATGCCTGGCGGGGCGGCCGCTATGCCCCGAAGGCTTTTGGTCGGAATCTTGTATATATGTTACGTGTTACGAAAACTCTCATAGCGCGATTCAGAATTGTATGGCGAATTGTTAATTGGTTTGAATATCTGTCTGCAGCGCCATATGTGTATATTGTGGCGAGATTGCAGGTCTATATTAAATATCTTAGGTTATATATTAAATGTGGATTAACTGATAAAACTTTACATATAGAACTGATTACAACATTATCCGTACCCCGAGATACGGTCTAAAGCAATTTCGCTCAGAGCGTGTAGGTATTAATTACGTAAAGTTTTTAATTGTTTCTACCTTAACAAAGCCGTGTGAACGTGCGAGTGAGATAAATATGCTTACCTCAGCTCTACTTCTGAAAATGAGTACAGTTTTCTGTAATATTTGTTACATTTATTAACAATCGAGAATTTTTTTATTGGAGATATTACTTAACGTCTCGGTAGTTGCATACCTAGGTACAACATGATTATTGTCAGGTAATTCTATGTTGTTTAATTCCTGAAAATGTTATCGAAAATGGAAATAGCCCGAGCAGTTGGCGCTTAAATATTTTTTTTATTGAATCCAATCCGTTCGCTTCAATAATGCCGGCGGAAGCGACGGCAGATTTGAGCAAGTTGTGCCAGGCCGGGCAAAGCCGGACGTAGCGAAGAGTAAAGATAGTGACAGATATGGCATCTATTTTATATAGCGAGACTCATGGCTGCTCGAAGCAGAATAAGTTAACTTTTATAACGATTTATGAAAACATATTGTTACTTGAAGCTTCATTTTCAGGTACTTACATATATTTTTTTCTTATCTTTGTAAAATACTTGAACCACCAAGTGGCCGAGTAATGTCAAGAGCTTAACCGCTTTTTTCATCGTGTTCCAGCACATATAACGACCTGAATAGCTCAGTTGGTAGTGACCCTGCCTTCTGCGCCGAGGGTCCCGGGTTCGAATCCTGGTAGGGACACACTTTGTGTAATGAACATGAATGTTTGTGCCCGAGTCATGGATGTTTAATACATGTTTGTTGTTATGTTTTATAAATGTTATATACTGGGTTGGCCCCCAGTCCATAGTATCCACAATACAAACGTTGCTTAGTGCGGGACCGTATAGTTAGGGTGTTCGGAAAACAAAATATTTTGGTATACCAATACAAAAATAGATGCCAAATATCCCACAGTATTCGATGAGATAACGTTTTTTTTTTTTTAATTACATTATATGCAAGTATTTGATCTCGATCTCACCTGATGGTAAGTGACGATGAGATCTACGATGGAGCATACTTGCTAGGAAGGCGGCAGTAGATAAGAAACGCTACATTCACTAGGCAGATGCAGCGCAACTGATCTGACCCGCCATCCATGAATGGCAACACCGAACATCATGCCGGAACACGGCTAGGCCGCTTGGCGACATGGCTTTGTTCAGTGGGTGGTGAGTAGCCACGGCCGAAGCCTACCACCAGTAGAGTTGTCACCTGGTTGGCACCACCCAGGGTCACGTGTAGGGTATCTCTAAGGTACTTAATTCTCCTACGTACGAAGGTGACTCGACCCCAGAACGTTGTTCATATCGTACCTAAAAAAAGTTATCTGCTAAAAATTTGCTTTATTTCTCTATGTGAATTGGCTGAGACAAATGCGCTGAGGGCTATGGATTGCGAGTCGACTTTAATTGCTTTTTATTCAGACCCATACTGTTTGAACACTAACGAATATGAGTTCGGTAAACATTAGTTTGAAGACTTACCCCCGAATTTGTAGACGTTTTCTAACTTTATCAAACGTCATATAGTACTGCGCACAGCAAAACTCGTGTGCACAGTACTATAATGATGATTGATAGAAGTTATAAAACGTCTATAAATTTGGGGGTTATTGTTTTGGATTATATAAGTGATGATATAAATTCGGTGTTCATACTGGGATTATCTCCTGTCCATTGTGTGGTCCCATATTACAATCGATGCTTCGATTAGAACTATACAGTTGATAACATTTAATTATCCAATTCATGGTTCTGCTACTCACGTTCTAGCTGTTCTAAATTGTCTTCAATCTTTTTAAATCTTCCATGTACGATTATGAAGTAATTCTTAACTGCCCCAGTTTCCTTAAGTCTTCATGGAGGTAAGCATACTTGAAAATCTGGGAAAATTTACACGAATTTTTCAGGCGCAAGGCAGTGCTAGTATATTTACTATCTAATTAAAATTCTTCACTCATACCTTCAGAAGCACCTTCCGAACCAGGGTATGCATACGTTTATAGTGCTCTACCACACATTTCGTTAGTGAGAAAATAAGTAACGTCTGGGTGCACTGGGATCTTGGACTAATCTTTACCATGTAGGTAAATAATATACGAGACTTTAGTAACCTTCGCGCGAATAGCTCTCTATTGCAAATAATTAAATAACCAAAATTCTTGTTTTAACTATATAGGCATTAGGATATAACCTTTCCACATTATATTTTGGTCGTTAACCTCGAAAAGCTGATCGTAGTTGGGAACACCAAGAACAAGAGAGCTCGAGGACGGTCCCCAACCAGATGGACCGATCAAGTAAAGGGCCCATCTTCAACCAAACTCAGGTCGGTGGTCAAAAGCGCTATCAACAGAAACCGATGGAGGTTAATCGTTCGATCCAAGTGTGGACTATCCAATGGACGATCCTCAGACATGAGGGACCGAGCATAGAGAGAGAGAGAGAGTGTTCCAAGGAGATCAATAATAACAATGTCAATATGCAACTAATTGCCCGTTGTCTGTTCCCGATGGATGACAAGTTTGTGCTTTATGGGGGCCCAGCGTCCACATTGTTACGAGTTCGGTGTTCCGCGCGTAGCCAGCGGCTGTACCAGACTTATATGTGTGTACACACGGACGAGGCGAACGTGCAACTGGGTTTGACAATTAACGAATAGCGTATTTTTTTATGATATTCCACTCATTGAAATAAAACAAATCGTACGGATTTTATCGCGTTTACTATACGCTCCCAGCGTTTCGGCTGCATTACAGCGACTATGGTCACGTTAGGACTGAGGTGGTTGACGTCCTAGTGTCATAGTTTGAACTGGGGTACCCTCATATTTAGTTGTTGCTTGCGGTTCGACCTAGGCAGAAAGATATATTCAACTCATCTGGAACACTAAAATTCTATGTATCTATGATAAGGAAACATTATTTTTCTGTTTTTTATTTATTTTTTGATATCCCTCTTTGGACTTAAGGAGTAACAATGATAGCACTGCATACAGCCGTAAGCCCTACTTGGTAGGATCTATAGTGGTATCTAATGGGGACGCAGATATGAGACTTTCGATGTGATTAAGGGAAAACAAAACATCGTAAGGTTAACTTTAAAGTCCATTCGATCTACTTATAAAATGCTCTATAGTTGCTTTATAGCTTGTGACTAACGAGACGCCAAAAATATTCTGCCTAGATTATAATTAAGAAGTAGTTGTTGTAATGTTATATACAATTGGCATGGATTTTCATTCTAACATCAAATGAAATAAACTATTCAAACTCTACGTACGTATTTCACCCATGTTGTACTGGTAACTTCGCTGACGGGCTACATACTCCTTTGTTCACATCCCTACACATACCTAAACTAGCTATATACCGAACACTCTATTAAACTTTACCTCCAAGGTGGGTAGTTTAAGAAAAAAAAATGTAGAGTTAGTTATTATGGAGTCCATTCAGACGACTAGACAGAATAAATCTTTTGAAACTTCTTATGTTACAAAGAAATATTTTTAGGTCAAGATATCTATCTACCCATTTTGACTTTAATTTAGAAGTTTTTAGTGCTTTTGCTATGGATAATCTTCGGTGCTCAGCATAGGTAAGTACTATTTTCAAGATCCATTTAACTAAACTAAAGAAAATGTGTCTGAAGGATTCTTTCTGTATATTGTACGAAATTGTACTAGCCAAGCTCTATGTCACTAATACCTAGAATTTTTTCGACCATCAAATCCCTCTACTCCTGGCCCGTATTTAAAGCGATCTTTTCTCAAACGCCAGTCACTATCTCCGCTTTTGTACGGTGGCTATTCAGCGACTCGGGGTGCGGAGCAGAATTGGACAGGCAAACCCAATTACCGTGGGACGTACGCCCGAGTTTTTATTTATGCATCACTACTCTTTTGAAAAACGTGTCCCTAGCCAACACAATACACACAATAGCTTCTACTTTTCTATTTCGTATTAAGTAGATGTCTGGGGGCATAAAGAAAAACTATGTTAGTTCGTTGGATTAGTAAGGAGTTGATGAAGTCCACTGTTTGTTGAAGAAAATTCTATATTTTTTTGCCATCGTAAATGAGATGAGATGTTTTTCGTCGCTGTTGAAATTTGGATCTTGATTTTTCTATTTAAAACAATAGCTGACGAAACCAATTAGGAGATAATAATGTTTAACCAAGTACAACTTTATAGATATTACACCCAAAAAAATAAGATTACAGTCTCCAGAGTCGTAATACTTGATTTGAGAACCTAGGTTGTTGCTAGTATATTATGTACCCACTTTGAAACAGTAACGTGTTCGCTAGCATAACGAAGTGAATAATCCCCTTTAATAACTTAATATGGACTTGAATTTGCGTCCACCTCAATAGCAGAATAACTATTAAAACGTGGAAAAAAATAACTAAATAAATAATAGTAAAGATAATAAATTTTCTCACACGTTTGATTCTGAGCAAAATATATAAGTATACTTACGCAATATCCCATATGTAGTATGTACGTATAAAAAATATTTCACAATAAATCAATAACAAGACAAATTTATTAGGTACACACAAATAATTTATTTCGTATAGGCCTCACAAATTGTCAGTTGTTTTTTCATAACTCTACTACCGGATTGGATCGCGAGCTCAACTGAGAAGATCCGGCGGGAAACTCAGCGGGCTTGTCTTTTTAACAGTATTTTCAGGCATTATGCACTGGACTGACTTTCACGTGGAAGTAAAGTACTCAGCGGTATCGATGCAATGAGTATCACTTCGCGAACCCGTATTTCAACTCATCCCAAAGACCCCTGAGATGACTACACACGGTCACGTAGCTTGTTGAGCTGCTCTCGATAATGTAAACTCGCTCGTGCGTACTAAATCACACCGGATCCTGGCACTGTTCCATATTCGAATATGATTCTCTTAGGAAATCATTTTTTAAATTAGTATCTCAGTGGTTTTCTACAGTTAGCTGAACTTTACATTTAGTCGGGCTCTGAACCATTTTGTATTGGAAATAGCAAATGTTACGGAGTACCTAAGTAGAGTAATTTATTTATATTTTAATGTTAAAATAAATATAATTGTTTATCTTAAAATGTATCAGATTATAATATCACAAGAAATAAAATACGTCAGTCAGGTGAGATAGATAAAATATCTAACTAGCAGGTCACAGGTACGTCTATAATCACATAAATAAATGAATTAAACTTTACTATTCGAATTCGATCCTAAATGACGGTTACTCACGGTCTTGTTGAACGTCGAGGTATTGATAAGATTCTCGTCCCGATTCGTAATAGATACGAGTCATACATTCTGTGTTGGCAGCGCTCCAGCGTCGAATATGATTTCTATAGATTTTTATAATAACTTATCTGTTGAAGTCAAGTTTTAAGAGCTCCTTACTTTCATTTGCCAATTCTAGTTCATTTAACTAGCATCCATAACTAATTTGTCGAATACTTTGTGTAATCTGCAAAAATTCGAACAGAATTTTTAATATGAATTAAAATGTTATTTATTGGGTATAAATATTATAATATATAGTTTATAGTATTACATGTTAAAATTGATCTATCTCCTAATTAAGGATACCGAACTCATGTATGTCCTTATAAGGGATGAAATAGTTTAATCTTGTTTCGATTTATAAACTGCAGTTCGCATCGCCATACCTCTATTCCCAGCGTAACCTGAGCCAAAAAGAGCAGTCAATAAAACACTCGATTTAAAACACAACATTTTTAACACAAACTTTCTCTCGCGTCCGAACTTTGTTTTTGGCACGTGAAACAAGAAGTTGGCCTTTCCAGTTGGACGTGTATCGCGCCCGTGGCACACAGCTGCTCTCGGCTCGAGTCCGACGTGATCCAGCCTCTCTTTTTAATTAATACCACTTCGAATCGAAAGAATGCTTCAAGTCATTAAAAGTTTTAATAGCATTTGACTTGTGCAAGTTGGTAACAAATTTTAGTGGGAGCCGAAGTTTTTTGAGATTTTTCCGAAATTGGAAAGTAGGTGGGAGGTTTGCAAGAATGCTTATTGTAGTAAGAATAATTAATATTGACGGCTGAACAGCCGAGTCTACTGGTTTGAGCGTACATATAGGCCGCTCGGTTCACTGGGTTTTAATTCGATTGGAACAAAACGGTAATCAATTATTTCCAATTTGTTTATGCCGGTGATTTAAGTCGAGGAGACTAACACATACTTAGCTACGATTATCTACACTGGAAACTTAGGTAAGTCAATAAAGAGTTGTTACATTATATACTTTTTTATACGATTACTAACAGGAAAATAATTTCCGTAATAACTAAATATTACAGCCACTCAAAGGTTCGGATCGGAAAATACGAAAATGGTTAAAAGTTGACGGCTGTGATATCATCGTAATACGTCAATGTGTGTGCGATAGAGAAAGAGCACCATTCCAAACTCTTCCCACTACGAGTATCTGCTTTAACTAAACTTCGATAGTGAATAGCGTAAAATCTTTTCATCCATATATATCTAAAATGATTTCACGGTAACGTATATAATAAAAGAAATAGTACTTTCAATGAAATAGAACCAACATAATAAATTTAACAGTATCTAACCCAAGTGGTAATTTCCATATTAAATTATAAAATTACCTTGTACTTAGTATGTGTTTTTAGCTTATAACACTTCCTACATGCGCATCCATGAAAACCTAAATTCCCCGATTATTGTGCGGCACACATACAAAGCATAACATAACAAGGGCTGACGCACACACTCGCACTTCGGCCCTGTGCCTTTAAATCGAAAACCAATTACTGAAAAACTCTACATAAATACATGCGAGCATTGTCCGAACGTGTGCAAATATATACGCATACGGAAACGGTAAATGTGGTAACGGCAATCTAAGAATAACTAGAAGTGACTTTTTATGAATATTATACCGCCGACGTTCATTACTGAAACTTCTTACGCAATCGTATCGTTATCGAGAAAGCATGCTGTCACTTTCATTCTTATTTATGACATCTGTGGTGCGAACGGGATGCAGCATGATACACAACGGATTTCAGGGGACTACGATGCCCCATAGCAAATGCCGATCGGTGTGTACTGTGCCGCTGGAAGACGGTATAGTAATAAATATGATAAGTCGTAATGGTTTGGGCACGTGCGAGAAGAAATGAGAAGCATGTTACCAAAGGAAGGATTAACTTAAGCATGCTCTGTTCCGCTCACACCACAGATTTCATCAATAAGAATAATAGTCATAGTAAACTCCGATGGTTACACTATTACCTTAGTTGATTGTGTTGCGCACATCATATGGCGTAGCTACATTAAACCCTATCAAAGTATTCTATGCTCCTTGAAACACGGACACGCCCATTCAAAATACTTTCAGAATCAGAATCAGAATATTATTTATTCACGTACACCATTAAGTACAGTACTTATGAATCGTCAAAAGTTACAAAATACTTTGCTACTACTTTACCACCCGTTCGGAATGCCGTTCACAAGATCTTCTGAAAAAACCTTAGTACAACAGTAGACTGGACAGATAGTAGAGCTCATCCATTGATAACTACGGCCGTGCATAGAACGTTTAATTAACACGAGTGACAGCGCGATGTGAGCCGACGCACCGACTGGCATACATTGCGAAATAACAACTACTGTACCGCTGTGTAGGATTATAAATGGCTCTTGATTTATACGCGCCGCGTAATGAAGATCGAAAATGTTTGGGAGTCACTTTACAAGTGTAAATGTGATTTATGGGAGTGTAGCCGACGGGTGAACGGGTGAGCGTGAGCAGGAAATAAAATGCTTGAACGGACTGTAAATTATTATATTGACGAAAAACCATAAAAACACAACAGTTCTCAGCACGGTAATAGGCGGGAGACCACAAAAAAAAGACAAAAGGCGCGGGAAAACCAAAACAAACGAAAATATTTCTATTTTTAAAACAATTGACAGACGTCAAGTTATATGTGACATTTCACCAAAGAGTTAATGAACACACATTTAAAGCTATTAATTGGATACGCAATACGCATCTCACTGAGCAGCAGCTCGGTGTAGCAGCATTGTAAATAGAGATGATTGGATATTGAATCTGTCAAGCTCAGAGCATTCGGTGGGAGTTTTCAAACGCACGCGGTCCTCCCTGCTGAGGTTATCGAGTTTCACTCCACAACACTAGACTACCGCATTCTTTATTTACCTATGCGATTGTGATTGTGTGTCAGTATTTTTTTAA
Source organism: Pheosia tremula (assembly GCA_905333125.1). NCBI lineage: Eukaryota > Metazoa > Arthropoda > Insecta > Lepidoptera > Notodontidae > Pheosia > Pheosia tremula. The sequence goes on along the minus strand of HG995404.1, from coordinate 730,670 downwards.
TATGCGTTAATGAAACGTAGAATATGTCGGCTGTAAGCGTTTACGTAACTCTTCAAAGAATTAGCTGGCTTAATTCAGTATAGAAACTAGTAATAGTCAAGCCCATTTTGATTATTCTGTGTACTCTACAAATGCACAGAATAAAATGACTTAAACAGCTAGTTTCTTTACGGTGACAACTAAGGGAAAACTGTAAAACTATTCCAATAACCCTTTTGCTTGCCTGCACTTAACCCCAGAACACAAAACATTTATATCACCACAAACCCGAAATATATAAATCAAACAAAAACCAGTTCCGTCATCCATATTCACTAACAAGATCCAACATTACCATAATTTCCGACCCGGCTATATCAACATAGAACCTACCTAAATCCATTTATGCTGTTTTATATTCCGCAAAGTGCCGAGAAAGGGCCGCGGGACTTAACGAGTGGATTAGAATTTTACATTGTAATGTTGGCTACGTCCAGAAGGGGTGAAAAGGAGGAAAAAGTGGTGTGATGTCATACAAATGTCAAATGTCACCGTAAGTACCAACGAACTCCTGACAGTTTTAGGCTAATTATTTCAAAGTCAAATGGTTTATTTCGTATAGGCCTACGGGGGCACTTACAAATTGTCATAATATTTATTTTTTCTTAACTCTACAACCGGATCGGAACGCGACCTCAACTGAGAAGATCCGGCGAGAAACTCAGCGGGCTTGTCTTTTTTGTATTATAAGTATGTGAGTGATTGAATTGGATCAGCCCATTTTCATATCATCATTTCACAATCATTATTTTATTTATCATGTGTATTTATTGAATGTTTTATTGCTATTAAGAACTTGACATTGACAAAATACCTGCTAAGTTGTGGTTGAGGCCATTTGCATATCCATTTTATTTCATCGCATTTCATTTCGTAAAAACTTCGGAAAGCTTTAGGCTTATTATTCTTAGTCTGTGTGTATTTCAGGATGTAGACCATTTAAAAATCTGTCTCTATCTATAGATGTTATTATGTATTGATATGATTACTCTTGACTTATTCAAACGGCAAACCATCCCACTTATTTGAATAGAAAATGTTCCAGAATTATACTAAATACTGTCTTTGTATGGACAATACGTGCGGCGGTGACTCGCTAGATAATTTTGATGCTTTGAATACAAAATGAAGAAAAACCTCTTTCAAATAAGATTTTATTTTCCGAAATCCAATTTCAAAACTAGAAAAAGTTTTTTCCAACTATAAGTAGCTAAGACAAGATGATTTCAGTTCAAAATATTAAATGAACCCAATGTGACACATTTTTTTAAGAATTTATACTTCATTTAAATTTAAATAGTTTTAAACTTAGGAGTCGAGAATGGTGGATGCTGACGTTTGTAAAGGCGCCAAGAAACTTGCCACTTGGTATAACGTACACAAAACCAAAGATTATACCAAACAATTGTACAATAATAAAGGTCTTGATAGATCTCCTGATACCAGGTATTAAACTACCAGCGAGTCGGGATGCTTTGATAGGTGGCCTTGACTATTTACTAAATCATATCTGGTTCCTGGTAGAACAATGTTTGACGATATGAGTCACCATGTTCCTTCTATGATAACGACTCGTATCTCCTTCTAGCTGTTGCCATAATACACTCCATCTCAATGCAAGGGGAATTCCGGCAATGTCCTTGGCCCCATGTTGGTTGGCGAACTACACATGTTAAAGAAATGGGCAAAGAGGAACCCACCACTGACCCACGGCTTGTTGTATGTGTCGCACTTTCCCCATTTGTTTATTAATGGATGTCTATCAAGTATCACCTAGTTCTATCAATGAACTTTACATGGCTTTCGAAAGACGCATGGCTTTTTCACGATAATAATATGATCTTTATCTATTTATCTTCTTGATGATATGATTTGACTTAGATGTGTGATGATAATGTTACCAAATTCCGAAAATATACTACTTAGTTATTATTACCTGATCCATAAACTGTCGTATTTGCAAACCGATCACGAAGAAACGTTATTGAAACGAAAAATATTTTAATCCAAATTAAATCGGAACCTGGTCGCATCACCCGTCACCGAGTATACCGGGAGCCGATGAGTAATATACCACGCTCGGTGGCTCGCAGATTACGGCATATAAATTATTATGAAGCAATCAGTGTACCTATGGCAAAAGTTTTGTACACGTTTTGTGCATACGACACGATGGCGATACGATTATAAAAAACAGCGAGAATAAAAAAGTATTTAGAGAGATCTATAATAAACAATATGACGGATCCGTAATCAAATGCTACATAATGTCATTATAAATAGATTCAAACTTATCCTATTTAAAAAAAAAAACTATTTTTTGGATTTAATCGCGTTTATTTTATGTTATTACGTACCTGATATTTGGGCTGCTTTACAGCAATCATGGTCACGGGAGGACTGAGGTGGTTGACGTTAATCTATTTGTTGGCACAGCTAATATAAGACATAGCGATACGATCGCGTCCCGATCCGAAAAAATCGTATGCTATAAACAACCTTACAGAGCGTGGTGCAGATTTATTGGTAGTATAATTTTGATTGATCGACACAATCTTACACCGACTTGAGGTGAGCGTCGCACCGACAGTAATCGCAATCAATCTTAAACGACAACCGTTTTAATAGAGTAGAAGTGACAGCGGTAATACAGTAAATAGGGGGATATAAAGATAAGATAAGATAAGGGGATAAGAAGATAAGATAAGGGGATATAAAGGAGATATAATGGTGCTATAAAATAATAAAAAAAAATTGTGTGTGTTACGTCAATAGATGCTGAAGAGGATGAGTAATTTGTTAGCGCCATAGGGAAATAAAAGACCCAAAACAATGAATGTTAGAATGTTTGTCTGTTTATTTGTTTGTCTGTGCCTTTGTGCGCGCTAATATCAGGAACGGCTTAACCGATTTGGGTGCGGTTGGCACTAATGTATTGTGGTAAGCTACACTTTTATTTCAAATTAGTTTTATTTCTATGAGTACATAAATAAAAAAAATATATAAATTAAAAACGCTGTAGAAGTCGCGGGTAATAGTTACTTATTAATAAAATAATTAATATGACATGAATATATAAAAATATATACGATTACTTTATATCAATCAATCGTTACTCAAAAGTACAACTGATTAGCCATTCTATACTTACCTATTCTATGGTGCAAAAGCCAGATGTATAAACTTTTTTATTCCATTCAACAATAAGTTTGTTACGAACACTCGTATATAATTGGTCTGTGCTTGTTCGGCGCACGAGTAGACTGCAACTTTTGTTTTGTTTGCCTGGTACAAGTGCTTGCAATACGCTATTCAGTGTAAGCCAGCAATTTTTAATTCTATTGTTTAGTGAGTAAGGTTTATTAGAGGCGGCAATTAAATTAGTTTAAGATGGACTGGATGGAGGTCTTAGAGAATCCTAAATAAAAATGTGATTTTTATACCTTCTATGGGCATAGACAGAGAAGGCTAACATTATCATTAAATAAATTGGTTCGAAAAAACTATAAGATATTTTTCAAATAATATACAAAATTAAAATTCGAATTATCTAAGTAAGTAAAGTACCGTGCAATTTTGCAATAGTATTCTATCTCCAAGTTAACAAAGGAAAGCCAACATCTTATATAAAAATAACAAGCTACCAAAAATAGCCAAGTCACGCGACTAAACCTATTTTTTCACAGATTCCCTTTCGAAGAATTTGAATAATTCATTATGCTGACGAGTGGAGGTAAGCTAAAGTCCGGCGGTTCGGCTGCTGGGAGGTGTTAAATTCCATAATAGAATTCCCTGGTGTGTGGAGATTTTAATTGCGTCCGAAAATTCCCGAGTTTTGTAAACGCCAAGTCAGCGGAGTGAGTGGGACTGATGAGAAGCGATGAGGTTCGGATATATTCGTACGAAGATTAACGAGACTATAGTCAGTTTCGTCGAATGCTATTTAGTAAGAGCGATGCAGGTTCCATTCTCAGCTGCATCTCTTGAATTTTCGTAATGCATCTTTAGTTTTTGTATTTCGAAAGAGAAGGACATGAAAAGACCGTCACTCAATCAATTACATCGGTATTCCATTATCTTGGATTACACCCTCCATTTTGGTACATAATACAAGAAGATCCCTCGTACATACCAATTTAGCAGTTAGTACATTAAATTATTTAATGATACTGGTAGTCGTTCCAGTTAGATCTTGGAGAACAAACTATCATTGCTTTCCTCAAATATCTTGTATCAGTATAGACTGAAAGTAATCGCAATGAAATTAAAACACTAGAAAATTTCCCTATAGAAAGAAAATTTGTGTCGCCAGGAACGATAAAACTCAATCGCAACATCTATGAATACATGAATAAAATCTTTGTCAACTTTCGCAATCAATTCGAAAGCGGCAAACTCGACGGTCGCTAACGATCTCGCACCAAGTAACAAACCCCTAAAGCAAGGGCCTTAATTAAATCGGTGTTTCATATTCCCGATAACCAATCAAAGGCGTTCGGTAAAAAGTTTAAAACTCTGAAGGCTTTTGTAATTAGCCTACTGTGTGAGATGAGCAAAAAATATGTATTTCCCGGTGACTCTATGAATATGGAAGAGGCGGTATTTGTCGCGGCGTCCTGGGAGCGAGCGCTGAATTATTTATGTTTATCTATGTGTAGGTACTATGCAGAGTAAACGAGAGGATGCGTGCCAGCATGCGTCGAATTAGCGTTTACTTATAATGGCAATGGTAAACCAGCAATATTGTTGTATAATTTGAGTTGTTATTTTGGGGTCGAGTCACCTTCGTCCGTAGGAGAATTAAGTACCCTCGAGATACCCTACACGTGACCCTGGGTGGTGCCAACCAGGTGACAACTCTACTGGTGGTAGGCTTCGGCCGTGGCTAGTCACCACCCACTGAACAAAGCCATGTCGCCAAGCGGCTTAGCCGTGTTCCGGCATGATGTTCGGTGTTGCCATTCATGGATGGCGGGTCAGATCAGTTGCGCTGCATGTGCCTAGTGAATGTAGCGTCTCTTATCTACTGCCGCCTTCCTACCTAGGCAAGTATGCTCCATCGTAGATCTTATCGTCACTTACCATCAGGTGAGATCGAGATCAAATACTTGCCTATAATGTAATAAAAAAAAAAAAAAAAAAATATTTTGTCTTGAACTATTGGCTTGATTTATGCTTTAATTGGAGACCTACATTTTATAAATTAACAGTTATGTTACAACGTGTTTGTGAATTATTTATAATTCCCATTATCACATAAGCATGTATGTAGAAACTGTTTAATACATCAAAGTAACATTTTTTTTTCTCTCTCTCAATCCAATCTCAATCCTTGCATACTATTTGCAAGCCGTGGTAGCCCATAATTAAGGTTACATTCATTCATATTATACGGTTACATGTGTTTGATAGCTATGTTTTAGTGTAAGCCTTGCGGGTTATTCTAAAATATATATTTATTTTTATTTTTTTTTATACATTATAGGCAAGTATTTGATCTCGATCTCACCTGATGGTAAGTGACGATGAGATCTACGATGGAGCATACTTGCCTAGGTAAATAAATAACAATAAATCCTTCGATTATCAAACAATCAAAAATCCTTTGACTAGGCCTCTCCTCTCATGCAATAAAACTCCACCTTGCCAACCTATACGTATAAATCATGACGTGCTAACACAAAAACAATGGTGCAATTAGCATCACACGCTCAGTTAGCGGCGACTTGGCAAGCTCCCGGATACATCTTACAACTGGTACCTAAGTTCGGTACTTAGTTGTTTCACTAACTTGCGCGTGGCTATGCTCGTTGCAACCATTATTGTCAAACTCGATTGAGAACAGCACATACGTTTTAGTAGAAATTTATAACATATTATATGACAACTCCAGTCTACTAAGTGGTTCAAAAATAATCACAGAGACCAACAAATGCAAATAGTCGCGAGCCGTCGTTAGAACCTGCGACACATGCTTCTGAGGCAAGCGTTCTACCGACTTATCTAAATATAATGCTGTTTGATGGTAAGCGTATCCCTTAAAATCCGTTCAAAGTCCGTTACCTTTTTGAGGGAAAGAAAAATTAAATAATAAATGTTTGGGAAATTGAAAAAAGGGGTCACTAGCCGTCAGCAAGATATTATACCAATTACATTGATAATTAATAACAATACATTTGATAACAAATAACAATTAAATTGATGGTTATCCAATATAACGCTTAGTGAACCATGAATAGAACCAATAGTAGTAACTGCGGTTTTCAGAACGCTGCACAGTCCGAATTTAACAGTATTAAATTATTGATTTCTTATATTTACGCGAATACTACACATTGAAATAAAACTATTTTTTTAAGGATTTTATCGCGTTTAAAGAGCAATAAAAACCCGCGTAAAAGAACACATCGCTGACGTGAAACACCGGCGCTCCACGAAGTCTGCAATCTGTGAACATGTACAAGATCGCACCCGCCATTATATCAGATTTGATAAGCCACAGATCCTCGCAAAAGAACACCGATTCCGACCAAGGATGATACGCGAGGCCATTGAAATTAAAAAACATCCTAATTTCAATAGGGAAGATGGCTGGGTGCTACCACCGACTTGGGATCCAGTGATTAATATTATTAAATCGAAAACCAAGCGTACCATTGCAAGACCTCAAGATACTGTGAGCACTTTCTGCGTAGATCGGACCACAATCAACAATTAAATATGAGGGTAGCCCGTCTCTAACTATGACACCAGGACGTCAACCACCTCAGTCCTCCCGTGACCATGGTTGCTGTAAAGCAGCCGAAACGTCGGGAACGTAAAAACGGAAAATAAACGCGATAAAATCCTTAAAAAAATAGTTTTATTTCAATGAGTATTAAATTATTTTCGATAGCATACAACAAGCCGGCAAGTTATCCCGCCGTCGGTCGGATACAACTTTAAACTGAATCATACCGACCATGTTATCCGCGTAAATACTGTATTTCAACGTTAGTTTGTTGTCATAGATTTTATTCGAGGAAAGTGGCTATGGAAATATGATTTTTAATACATATTGCAAAGGGTCATAAGTCACGCTCGGCCCTTGCAAGGCTTGCGTGGGTCCAACACGTAGAGGCCTTTTGTTATAGTCTGAATGTTATGTTAGGCGAATCTCATAATCGTAATAATTAATATGCTATCCATCTATAACACTTATTCTTATACTAGCTGCGCCACGCGGTGTTACCTGCGATAAAAAGTATGTATGGTACCATATTAATCTATCCCACAGGAACCATACATTTTACCGGGATAAAAAGCCTATGTGCTATTCCAGACTAAAATCTATCTCTGTGCCAAATTTCATCCAAATCCGTTCAGCCGTTCTGGCGTGATTAAGTAACAAACATCCATCCATCCATCCATCTATCCATCCATCCATCCAAACTTTCACATTTATAATATATAATATAATAATATTATATATTAATATAATATATATATATAATATATATATATATATAGTATATATAGTATATAGTATAGAAGTATAGATTAGTATAGATTAGAGAAATCGCTAATATATCCAAAGATATTCATAAGTATTCAAGAGGGCCTAAAATTAATATGAAATGCATATGTTTGTAATGTTTGTGACATCATTGCTTTTCCGTACTCTGGTAGGTTGAGGTACAGGCTAGTAAAATACCCTTTTGGGAACATTCCCGGTTATAAAAGTTGTTCCCTAACTTTAATAGAAAGTTCACTTGGAATTTTGTACTAAACGCTTAACGTCTTTATGGAAATTTAGCTTTAACTCTTGTGAATTTATATTTTTTAAATCACATTAACAGTTCAAAATAACGGCTTCAAAATAACATTAATACCAAAGTGTTTTTTTGTAATCTGAGACGAGAAAATTCGACCAATAGGATTACTTGGATTTCGCGTCATTTTCCCATTACATTATTTCCTTATTTTATTAGTTCGCCGCTAATAATAACATTGAGAACGATTTAACAATGGAATTCGATCATAAAACCGTTAGATTCTATAAATCTGTATCAGAATTTGAATGGTTTTAAACCAGATTAAGTCTTAAATAATAATACTAGCCCTTTTTTAATATCCCACGGTTATCCCAAATATATGTTGGGCACAGGCCTCAATGCGAAAGGGATTAGGCCTTAGTCCACGACAGAGGCCCAGTGCGGGTTGGCGGACTTCACACATATTTTTTTAGGGTAGCTGTGGCTCACGATGTTTTCCTTCGCCATTTAGAAATTGATAATCGTGGTCGAAAATGAGATTCGCACATGAATCCAGAAATCGCAGAGGACGAGCCGGGTGCGAACCTGCGATCCTCGTTACCGAGGCAAGCGTCCTACCAACTTGGCTATCACTGCTTTTAAATAATTGCTTACATAATAAAAATACAGAATTAATAATAAATCAACAAATTGCGACAGGCCCGATCTGCCGGGAGTACCGTCCGTACGTCACAAATCGCTGCTAACATTTGATTTGACGTTATCTGACGCCATGACGAGGGTCCGGCATGGGACACATGAACTGGCTCATACACAATGTGGTACAGTTATTATATCGTTGAAGAGAGAAGGCGAAATATTGTGAAATAAATTAAGGCTTCACGTTGGTGGTATTACGTCATATAGTATGGTATTGAATGTACCTAACGAGCACAGGACAGCAATATTGCTTTTTTTATTTTTTTAATGCGACTAGGCCCGCCACACACTCCCACCACTACTACTCCTATAAGCCAGGATTTACAGGGGTGTCCAATGAAGACACCGAGGTTTGACCCTCGGCGAGTCCCGGGATAAAGTTAATTGTCTTGGAACCCGCAATAATTTAATCGAAAGATAAAACTACGAGGAGTTGCAAGAAAAATATCCACTTCCCTCCATTGCCAAGCAAGAGACAAAAAGAGATTAACAATATTGCTTGCCTAGTACGGAGAAAAGGGCTAGAAGCCTGAGACAGACAAAACTACTACGAATCGAGCAAGATGTTTATGTCATAGGACCAAGAACTATTTAACCACCGACCGACATTCAAGGTCTTTATGGGACCTCTAACCTTTCGTCGTAAGCTGTATTGTATTAGTTCACCTATTTATGCGTATATATAGGTTAGTGTTCAATGGTCTTGTACGAAGCGTGCATCGGTGCAGACCAATAGATAATCTTAGTACGGTGCGGTAATTAATTTAAACTAAATGCTTTTATACTACGTTTTGTTATAGATTATTATCAGAGTCTAACGTTTTTGGTATATGAAAATGAAATTGTGTTCGCTGACAACAAACGGATATCATTTCATTTTATATAAAAGCTCTTAGTTAAATTCTAAAATCGAATTCCATTTGTAGTAACTTGTGTTAGGTTAGCATTCGTTAGATTAAGCCTTGCCCGGTTCTCGGCGATAGGAGTCCTTTGGGACTAGCGAACGCTTACTCCTCCTTGTGTCGTGCAAGGCATTGGCGAAAGCAACGCCGGTAGCGGGGCGAACAACAAAATTTCCGAGAAAAAACGGTGCACCACTTGGAATTGCAAGAGCTTCACCTTGTTTAAATAACCATTGGAGAATATCTAGACACTAACAATATATGAACGAAAACACTGCATACTTATTAAAATAAGATTCAAAATGATCGACGAGGCGCACCGATAAGTCGGTTGCGCATTAATTTTAATATTTTAAGTAATTACTCCTGTTTCATTTTTTTATTGTTTGTAGTAAATAAGCAAAAATATGAATCGCATACGCAATGTAGACACTTGAATTCATTTTTGAAACTCTACATCTTACAACATAGAACTCCTGCCGAGATGAAATTGGACTTGAAATGATTGAATGCAGTTGTAAAAGCGAGTAGTTTGAAATATACGGAACCCTTTGTTTCAGATGTATTTATTACGCTAGCACTATAATAATGTGTAACTTTCATTTGAGACTATCCTGCAATATATTTCAGGGACGTGTGCACTTTGTGATTGCTAGTTTGTTGAACACTTGCTATATAGATATAATGCTTGGTTTTGAATTTGCACACTGGTGATAATGTTTGTTGTATATAAGAATTCAATTGTTTCAGCAAACTGAGCTTGAAATAAAATCGAGCCATCACTATGGCGAAGTAAAAACATTCTTCCCCGTTATATCCTACCAAATGCAATGATTATGGAATCGTTCAGCAATAAAGCTATAATGTTGCGCCTGTAAGGCAGAACGTCAAAATAAATGTAAAGCAGAAATTACACGGAATTGGATGGTATTTCCTGATTTTTTGACTAAACATGGTACACAATCAATGGTAATAAATTGTATGCATTGCATTAATTTGCAAGACATTAAATTGAATGATAGGAAATTTTAAATATGGAGCAAAATTTTAATAAAACTAATTTTAAGAATTTTATCGCGGTTAATTTTTGATTTTACGTTCCCGACGTTTCGACGTTTCGACGTAAAATCAAAAATAAACCGCGATAAAATTCTTAAAATTAGTTTTATTTCAATGTGTAGTATTCGCGTAAATATAAGAAATCAATATATGGAGCAAAATTTTAAGTACATTTACAGGAGTCTTTAAAGTTCTTATAACATTACAAAGACCTTATATATACACTACTTATAAAAGCCAATAATCCGAGACATTGCTTTTAATCTAAGTATTTGCGGCATAAACTATAAAAACCGCAAACCGCACTCTGACGCATATATAAATGTAGCTTACTCAATCGTCAAAATTTCGATTAAGTATTTAGTCCAACCTGAAGGTCTACATAATATCCAACGGTGTGCGCTGAATACCAGCATGTCTCAAGATTTCCGTTTCCGCACATTGTAATTCAGGTGGTTTTGAACACTTTACACGAAAAATGTACAAATAATTTTCCCGTTATATTTTTCTTTGGCAACTAAATGATTTAAAGTCGTGCGGGAATTGGGTCAGTGCGGTGCTAAGGATAGAGTTGCGACCTGTCACGAGTAATGGACTGCTCAAATTAAACACAGCATTATGTTGGACCCAGTTTTATGTAGTACCTTGCTTTATAAAACAGACATAGTTTTCATTTGTTTTAATCGAGAAATTATTTTTCTATAAAGGAGGCTGCCGCCTTGTTGGTTTTACACGCATCCAAGCATCAAAGAGTATACTAGCCTGATCTAGAAATGGATGGTCACCGAATTGTAGCATATGACAATTCAGAAGTTAAATTAAGCTGGTGGTCGTTCCCTAGTAGGGAACGTTAAGCTAAGCTATTCTAGTTAAGCTAGGTTTAGGCAGTCAGATATATGACCAAAACAATAATTAGACTGACCAGGTTGCCAGTAGTTCAATTGATTGGGAGGCAATTTGCAGCCGCTTCGTGTAAATATCGGTCATCAGTCAGAAAGTACAGTAGACTGAAGATGGCCCCAATACGAAATTAGAAATGGCGAAAGGCTCAAAAAATAAGCTTTAAGCTGGCGGCAGCAGTTATTTAAGATTCTATGACAGTTGTTAAGGGCAGGCTGTCTTTGTCTGGGTAATCAAATTTGTGATCTTAAAACGAAACCTACCCTATGCCATTCACAATGCGAGAAATATAAACTCGTACGATCCACATGTATTCTCAAGACTGCACACCGCTCTGCTCCTGACAAATTGTTTATTGTGTTGCTCCCAGATGTGTTGACTATTAGACGTTGCGGCGAAATATAAAGAGAATTTTCGCTTCTATTCATATGACGTAAAATACTTGTTGTTTGAGTATGTGTTCCAGTTATGGATATTTATTTTCATAAGGACATCGCGAATCTGTGTGCCTTCACTTTTGATTTAAGAGCTTTATCGATAGCTTTTATATATTCATATTTAAAAAAGTACAAACTGCATACAACTCAATTCTAACCTACAGAGGATTTATAATAGTAATCAAAATTAATTATCATCACTTAATCTCTTGAATCCCAGACGCGAATAATCCCGTGAAACGTAACCCGGCAGTTAATTTATCACTCGCGAACAAAACTAAAGATTCAAAGACAAGGAAAAATACGGGCTTTTATTACAGAGCAAGAATAATCTCTCGCGGCTTAGACGCTGAGACTGAGCCACAAAAAGCTTTTTAAAAACATGTAAATAATTGATGGGGGTATTCTCTGTAAAATGTCTTTACAATACTGTTAATTAACAAAATAAAATAATTTGCTTATCATGGTTATCCATCTATAAAATACACGTAAGTTAATACGTGTTAAAGGATATTGCGACAGGGTTTCCCGACATTACTAAGTCGTAATTTTTTGATGCCCGAAATTATAAATACTCTATTATTAAAAGAGCTATCCCAATACTAACAAAGTACAAATGCGACCTTAAAAAACCCCAAATATAACAAAAGGCACAATTTCAAACGGTAATCTCTAATAGCGACCCTAAGGTCCTCACCTTAGGGTCCTTATGAAATGAGTCATCTAAATTCCGGAGCCGGCCCTAGGTGACAACGTTCGTACCTCCAATTTGAAAGCTCTTCTACATTACAAGGGTCTCCTCATAAATTGTTCCAATATTCCGCGACGCCAACGGCATGTTAAGCTTAAGTAGGCAGTGCGTCACACCGACAGCGAATTTAGGAAACAAAAAGTGTGCCAATAATTCGTTCTTATTTCTTATTTTTACCCGCGGTTACATTTAGACCTCCTCAATAAGTAACCGAATTGATTCAATTAGAAATGCTCGCATATCGTAGATATTTCTTAGAGCCATATTTTTGTATAAACCGAAGCGAAGATTTGATACAATTACACAACCCAACGGTTCGACTCGAATCATTGTGTTTTTAGAGTAAATTTTATAATGCAAGTTCCAATCATTAATCGAATTGGTGGATAAAAACTTCGTAAAGTTGTGAATCGAGGTTTGAACGTCAGAATGCAGTGGTCATCGCTAACCCGGAGAGAAGCGATGATGAAGAAGTGGCGTTGTAGACACCTTTACTAGTAAAACGTGCACTGTTAAGATCCAAATAAAGGCTTGGTAAAATGACAAAGAATAAGTAAATGCGAACATTAATTATTATTAACATATTAATTATTAGGTTACATCACGGTGTAAGTGAGGAAAAGTAGTCACGTAACGTCGAACACGTCAACGTGGATCGATTTAAAGGTTGATTTTTTTATTAACTTACTTATTCATGGCCACAGCAATTAGTACTACCATATACCATATAATCATAATAATCTAGAGCTATTATTACCTAGAACTACACATCTTGACACACACAAAAACAAACGTAAAATTTGGCGAGCAAGAAAGAAGAAAGAAAATGAGAAAATAATGTTTTTTTTGTAACTTGACTCCTTTGTGCGTACGAGGCAACTGCTAACAGAACTATTAGAATATGTCTAATCTCCATTTAGTTTGTCGTTTTATAAAATATTTTACATATGCGTATATAAAATGAGGGCGGTAGAACGTAATAATGATCGCATATCTGAAAAGGTGGTATCTCGTGGAATACCGCCGCTGCCGCCGTGAGCCGATTCGACGGCCCGGCACTCGGAATCATTTTCATGCCATTATCCCAATATGATTGTCCTATAACAATAGCTAATGGTGTATAGAATATCTGATCGGTATATAGAGTGCTTTAATCAATTGGAATCAATAACTGTAGTGAGAGATAGTCTGTATAATAATATAGATAACACAATGCGAGATCATAGGTATATGTATCGCACGTAGCAAGCCGGTTTAATGAGCCTAATGACATAATAACATTGCAATGTTCTATGAAGGATTTCTATTTTGAAAAGCCTATGAAGACTAATGGATGATGTTGCACGATTCAACATTGAATATTATCGTGGTGTCATAATAGAACTTTGTGAAAATAAAACTTCCGGCAAACAAATATTTGTCCCAAAATTTTATGAATCGTGAATGATATACTCAGAAAGGTGCACAATCAATAAAAAAATTATCGACCCCCTCTTTCTTTAATTTTGTAGCAGAAACTATGGAAAGCACTCTACCCGCCCAGATAATTACCTCACAGGTCCTTAAAAGCCCATATAGCCTACTTGCGCTTACAATCGGTCTATCTAGGCAATGCATCCACATTACATAAGCCCAACAATCAACGATACTACTCTATTTGACCATAACGTTGAGTGCGGTGTTAATCCGAGCGTGTTATGAAACAGAGATACGACCTCACCGGCCGCCGGACAAAGCCAGGAGTTGTGCGTTCACAGAGGGCAGCACTGCGGCGGTGTTGACACTGACAATTTATTGAACTGTTTACTGATTGGGAAAGGGTATGGCGCAAATGCAATATCCCTAAAATCTAAGGTGTCCGATGGAACACAACTATGTTAGCACTGAAATATAGATGTTATGATGATGTGATTGATATAGACGTTATCCAAGTCGAGAAAAACAAAGTTAAACAGCCAACTTGTAGACATGTCGCCTCGTTGAAGGATGACTGTACCGGGCAGTGAGTGAATTCCTTTGTCACTTTGTTTTTTTTTAATTTTCATTCAGCAATAAAACAAGAGACCAATTTAAGCCACATATAGCTCTAACCAACTGCAAACAATTGTATTTTCTAACGCTTCAAAACAAAAGCTTTTATTCCAGGAATTAATAAACCTCCTCGGTGGCGAACTAACAACATCATATAAACTGTACTCCTTTCTCTTGCAAATCACCGACCAGTCATTTGAGCTGAATTATTCATTCCGGATCCCCGCGTAGATTACTTTTGAAAGTCTTTCATTATTCAATATCACCAGCATCGATGGAAACTGCGGTGAAAGACTTTCGTAATGTGGAAGTTGTTCTTATTACAAATTTGTATAAAGTTTCCTATGAGTATTCCACAAATTAAATCTGTATATTTTGGATATAAGGGGTAAAAATTAAACTTCTCATTTTCATTTACTCCTTGTAAGGAAATATTCTTACAAGGCAAAGGGTTTGATAAATAAATAGTTATTTATGACAAGTGAAATCTTATTTTTCTTTTGATAACATTATTGTCAGTGCTAGAAATGTTATTTGTCGTTGGCATAGGTGATCGTGTCATGTCACGGATGTGTGCGAAAGCGTTCCCGTGACCCCCCCAACAAGGCGGGAGAAGGACCACCGTGGGGTTTTAGTCGGTAAAAGTCCGGCATAACCCGCTTGCCTCCCTCGGGGCTTGCGGGTATCCATGAGGATTTCCCCACGCAAAACAAAAAAAAAAAAGGTGATCGTGTCATCAAGCTTTCCCTTGGCGCCCCATAAGACGGGAGTAGATCCACCGTGGGGTTTTAACCGGTAGGAGTCTAGTATAACACAACGTACCCTACGTCGCGGTGTGGTTACCATGGGAATTTCCCCACAGAAAAAAATGTGATACTGTCATGATGACTACGACCACTTTTCCGTGCCCATAGACCGAGTATGAAAATGAACCTGCCCCATAAAACAAAGGATCATAACAATCTTTGAATAACAATACATCCCAAATGATATCACACGCACGGCGATATTCCCCAAACTGTTCACTACGTTTATGGGCCATAGTCACAAAAGTCGCCGTAAAAAACGCCATCGAATGCACTCAGCCAAATTGGAACTATACTATTGGAACAAGGGGCAGGTGGAACGAAAAAAATCAATCCCGTTAATAGTAGATTGTTTTGCGACCGAATTGGCACGGAAGATGTAAATAATTTAGGAGATCGCACTGCGGTCGTAATCAACCCTAATGACACAAATTGAGTGGTCGGTAAAAAAGCGCATTCCTAATTTGTTTTTTGGCATTTAGCCCACGCTACACTCCCACCACTATTAATCCTGTAAGCTAAGATCTATAGTAATGTTCAACATAGGCCACAAGGTTCTGGGTACCCACAAATTATCACTACTCTGTATTGCACATCGGGAGACAAAATATAACTGATTGACACAGAAACAAGACTCTTACACCTAGAAGCTATAAGGCACTAAGGATGATATTAGAATGACATCATCCCTGACCTCCGAACTAGTGCGAATTGGCGGAGACCACAGCTCTATTGAAAACTTATCATTAAGAAGGAGCAAACGAGAAGGTAGAGTTAGTGGATCTTTGGTTTTCTATAACCCAAGCAAGCGAATACTTTATTCGCTTGCTGAGTGTACATTATTAAACTAACACATGTCTTCTACAATCTACGGACTAACTGTAGCTTCGTAGCCTCACTGACATGCTGAAAGGCACTTAATAAAATTCATTCATAATTTGTGGTTCTCCAGACGAACATGATTGACATTTCTAATTTCAATTATTGACATCCAATCATGCTATCACGCGAGACACGCGAACAGCCTTCAGTCGGCACTTGTTAATTATGCTTCAGTAGACGGGGACACTAACAATCGACAGTGATGTCGGCAGGTACAGCCTGTCTATCTGCAACTCAGTGTCACTGTACACACTTCGACACTCGGTGTATGTACACACATTTGACACTCATCATATCCAATTTTTTTTACACCCAATATTTTTCAAAATGTCAGAATATTATTACAATGACGTTGACAGTTTTAGTAGGGAAAGACTGTCCTAAATTACAATTGCGATGCCATCACCATTCAATGATGAATCAATTGAGGCACAGGTCTGTAAGTATCAGGAATGCCGATGCGAACACAAAATATTGACGAGCAAAAACCTCCAATAACTCGTTTCACCTGGCGAATCTAATAATACGTTCATTCCGTGCAGAGCTATATTCAAACAAGTAGTAACAAGCTCGCAATCTGTAGAGGCATCAAAGTCGGCTAATAGAGCCGGTAGATAGGGCACGGTGCAAAATTGAATATGTCCCAGGCCAATCTCCGCGATAGATGCAACCTTGTGGAACAATGCAGGAGCGGTAGCGAGCTTTAGAGTTTTTTTATTTTGAGTTTTTTATCTTACTGGTGGGTTGACTATCATGGTGTTACCCTAATAGTTATGGATGTGAAATAATCTATTTTAAATTCACGAACGATTCTCCATACCAAATGAGGTTAATGATTTTATACGTAATATTTGCCCGAAAATCTTATAGATTTTAAATTATCCTGGTGTGAGCATAATAGTAGAGCCTGCTGCTTTTGATAACCCTTAACAAATTTAAGCATTCGTTAAGTATACGAACATTTATGGATTATCAGTTCAAGTAACAAGAAATATTATCATTTATCACAGAAAGTGTAACATCCTTTTGGGATTAATATATATTAAAATGAATTTTCGAGATGGGTTATACTCGTATTTACTTGACAAAGTAAAACTTCCAGGATTCAAATTATTTACTTTCTATAATGTGTACCAAATATATAAAACAAAATGTATATACTAATAGTAATATCGCTACATGAACACACCAACTATACGGTCCCACACTAAGCAAGGCTTGTATTATGGGTACCGTACAATGGACTGACGGCGAACGCAGTATATAACACTAATATAGATATTAAACATCCATGACTCGGGTACAAACATTCATGCTCATCACACAAAGCTTGTCCCTACCAGGATTCTAACCCGGGACCCTCGGCGCAGAAAACTGAGCCACTACCAACTGCGCTAATCAGATCGTCATCATATAACAATACATATAAAAACTCTCTCAATTCATGCCTTGAACCATATCGTCGAATGTAAACTGTAATAGTGAGGCACGGATCGGACCGATAATGTGTATTTCTAACGGCTAAAACGTGTTTGCTTTTTACTAACGGACGGGGAGCCAACGGCAATATTGATGTAGTTATAACAATAGACGATTTTCCAGTTAAACTTAAATGTATCCGTTGGATTTTATATTTAAAATGGATGGTACTGGAAAGAAAATAGAGTTGAGTATCGAAATGGTTTTAGTAGTAGGCTAAGCTGTGCTCATTATTGGAACCTGATTTTATGGTGAGTTTTCTATCACCTAGGTTATTTTTTTATAAGTAAATTTCTGGAAAAATTGGCTCTCTACCCGTTTATTGTTTACCTGACTGCGCCAAGCAAGGAAGGGAGTATGTTTATCAGTGTATATGTATGCAATTCTGTGCTTTGTATGCTGTAGATTTAGAGCCAAATCGATATGTCCAATTTTCTTGATTTTGTCTATCAGACCTACTATTATTACTACATTAACATATAATGGAAAAATCTTGAATTATTTTATACAGCCAAATGTCACTCGCCATTTTATTTCCATCTCAATACGAATTATTGATCATGACATAAAGTGTATTAAGATAAATAACAATCTTCTATATCCATAATCATAGTCACACACTCTTTAGAGACGCCTGAAGCACCATTGTATTGAAGTGTACTAAAGGAATGCGCTGGCAGGCGTTAACATTTTAACACAACTATTCGAACGTGACCTCCCTCACCTCCCTGTAGTGAACACATGAAAGGTGAGTCAAGGGCGACTGGTGACAAGCCGAGGGGTCGAGTTGTTTGGCTGGTTTTAATAGTATTGGCATGAAGGCGCCAGGGTTCTTTATGGCTGAGACGACGGTGCGTGAGGCGCCTGGACGACGTCAGGCTGTGACGTCACGGGTAATGGACTTTAATTGTTTTGGTCCGTAATGTTGGCTATTCATGGGAATGTGTGGCTTGAGTGTGTGCAGAAGAGGCTGGAACATTTGGTATTAAACTATTCGGAATATTATTTATTAATTTAACTCATCCTGTTTGATATCTTTTTATTCCCATTGACAAAAATAAAAAGAAATACCTTCTATAAAACTTCTCTTTCGATATAAAACTTCGCTTCCACATATTCAAAACTCGCACGACTGTTCAAAACCTGGCACGATTACTAAGAATTACAAAAGTTGCATAAAGTTGGGCCCACCTCGGACAACTGGAGGTAACTTTGGTGCTAGTTCATTGAGTGTTCGTTGTTACATTTGCATCGATGTTATATATTATTTCAGTCGAGTAGTGTTTTATTTTCGTTATCTAATCGCATCCCACTAATATTATAAATGTGAAAATTTGGATGGATGGATGGATGTTTGTTACTCAATCATGCCAGAACGACTGAACGGATCCGGATGAAATTTGGCACATAGATGGATTATAGACTGGAATAGCACATAGTTTACTTTTTATAGGTTATAGGTGGATTTATTGAGGTACCGCGGGCGGAGCCGCTGGAAAAAGCTAGTTTTAAATAATGATTATTCAGTAAGTTTCTAAAAACACTTGTTCGGATTCAGAGACGTCCAGATGGCTTATAAATTCAATATTCTCAAAAGACAGAAATAGGCCAGTTATTTATAGTTTAAAGAATAATAAAGAAGGGATAGTCCTAAACGCTGGCCACATTTTACCAACCAGTAATATTATCTAACTAATTTAATTGACCTATACTGTCTGGAAGTGAAATAGTAAGGCTGGAGTAGAGGCTACCGCAATAAATATATCTAGACATGTCTGGGTTTCGGCCGTCAGCAATATTGGATAAAACCAGACCTTGATTAATCTGTCTACGTGTTGGTTAAGTTTTTATGAAGGTTTACTTGTTAATGGAAAGTCGTATTATAATTTTGAATTGAATATTCAACTAATGAACTAATATAACTTACTTAACATGGGTCAACTGTTAATGAGCTTTCATCTCTAAGAGATTTCAAAACTCAAGGTTCACATATTAAAAAAAAAATACACTTCAGATGTCATAAGTGTCATTCAACTTTTATTCATGTGCGCACTCCTATTTGCGTATACAATAAGTAAATTCAATGTCTCCGAATACTGATGTCCGGCTACTTTGAATAGAACTTGGTGATATACAAAAAAATAAAACTGGGCTCAAACCAACGTAGACTTTCGCGGCTGTCTACAAAACCCATATTGGTGGCGGCTGCCAAAATTCCTGGCCACCGCTATCTGGCATGGCGCACTCGCTACCCGCGATTTATAACGAAACTTGCTGCCAACCTGAACACAACCTGCGAGTAGTAGCCGTACTGTGTGAAGTGATAGTATTTTTTTTCTGGCAGCCGTATTAAATACTTAGTTCGGCACATCTGCTACTCGTACAAAGCTATGACTAATCTACGCTTCGCGAACGCTATAGCTAAACAACATCTACAAGACTGCTACGAAGTAGCTACGACGTCGCTACGACTACGCAAGTTATCCTACCTATAATGCTACGAATACGTTACACGAACGCTACGCCATTACTACGAGTGACATCTCCGTACCACGGAAGGTCCATTATAGCTGGGCAAGTTATGCTTCATCATTAATCAAGCACAGGATTATATGCCTTAATAAAACCATCTAGGTATCATTAGAGCGATGTATTCCACCGGACCGCTATAATTACAGCTTCAGGATAAATGTACAGAGCATGCGACGGTCGCCATGAATTATTCCACAGCCAAGCACCGTCACAGATTGAGACTGTCTGCCGGCTGACGGTAGACATGTCTACACTGTGAAATATGAATTTCTTTATTACTCGTACTGCATCCTACAACAACTTTAGATTGCATTAGCAATTAGGAGGTATCTGAAGAGACGAATACTTTAAATTTGTACAATGAGCTCATATTTCCGCCAGGTCTAAAGTCTATAAATTAAAAACTAAACTTAATTTGACAATACATAAATAAATAAAAAACTATATCACCAAACTTCTACTGTATAGTACCAAACTAAGTGACGCTTGTAATGAATACCGTAATATGGACTGGGATCATTCCCGGTGTGGGGGTGCGAATGGCCTTCGCCCAAAACCTTTAGACCAGGCTTTCCCAACCTTTTTTGTAAGGTGCCCCCCCCCGGATTATAAAAAAAAAATCATGCCCCCCCCTATATTTTTACTCATTGCTTCAATCAAAAAACACAAATTATTTTTACGATTTTTTTATTATTTTTACGATGTTTGCGCCTGCATTTTTTGAACCATTTGGTCTATATCAGGTTCCGGTTTTGACAGAGCTATCGTCAAATCATTATAGACTGCAAGACGACTTCGCTTCGATAAGTAATTAGATTAAAATATTCGAACACTTCATGCCCCCCCTAAGATATCTCTACGCCCCCCCGGGGGGCACGCCTCACCGGTTGGGAAATTACCTTACGCAACTAAGAGGTTATCACTGCATCAGCCGAAGACTTCGGGACATGGTCCCCCACTCTTACACATCACGGTCCTCTGCTACTCGCTTCCGATTACGAGTGCGATGTCATCATGGTGGCGCATGATTCTATTAATCATCAATGTGAGATGATCACGTTATATAGCGTATCATTTTCTCTGCCGGTCCGCCATCAGCACTGGAATGAAAGTCCGCAGCAAAAGAGCACCCGTCATGAATAATTCCGTAGTGATCACCATCGGATTCCGAGAAAAGTAGACCCATTTGAGAGGGGTTCTAATCGCCAAATGCTTCGTATCATTCGGGCGAATACAGTTTCCAATACACAAGATTTAGTGTGTAGGGTAAGACTCAAAAGGTCATATACTTTGGACCCGTAAGTATTACAAAATGACAAATACAATCTGCTACATATAATATCATTGCGAAATATCAGTAAGTAGTCAGGTATTCAGGGCTGAACCAGATCTTTACTTTGGCTTTGGATGTCAAAGTTTACGGAGCTGACGGCCTTCATTACGGAGTGGCACTTATTAGCAACGCCGAGAGAAAGCTTTGTACCAAGTCCCAGTGATTTTTTAATTTGAATTGCGTAATTTACCGCAACGTTCGGTTTTCATACAACATTGCACTTTAAAGTATTACGTCATAACGTTTTTAGAAAACATAAAAAGTAATATGCAACAGATTTCGTGTGGTACAAATTACCAGCCCTTAAGCCAGGTGTTTTAATCCACTGCTGGCTATACACTACTGTGTTAGACACACTTTCCTCAAGACTCACCAGTGAACTAATTCTCCACGAACTGCATTCACACTACATAAATAAGCCCAAAGTAATAACATTTTCATTCACAATCCGTAATGTACCGACTCCATTGAATAATTCCGCCGTCAGTTGATACGGTGCGGTGGGCGTGAGATCGGGTTCAGACCGATTCCTTGGCACGTAGCCCTCATAGCCCTCAATGATTACCCGCTGTGGCCGTATTCTAGATGGGACTAGATTTGATATTAAATAAAGGATTGATAGTATATAAGGAACGCATAAGAAATGGGACTACTGGTAACAGGTAAGACCATATGTCAGAAATTCAGGCCTTTGTCGGCCTGTAAGAACTGTTACAATAGTTAGATGATAAATCAGACAGCCAGCTCAACGTACCTACCAAAGCACGGAAAATAGAGACGGGTGGGTAGAGGGTAGGTCCTAGTCGTTATAGTTGGTAAAAACAACCGTAATGTGGGCCCGTCTGCCATTTAGACCTTGGATGGGTGATCAAAATGTTAACATCTGATGTTACTACGAGTTCCTATACATCGTAAAAGATTGCACGTTCACAAAAAAAATATAAACCATAAACTTCCAAACACAATCATCTATAAACAGTTTCACGTGAAATAAATTCTAACCCAAATAGTGCACCCCGCTGTCCAGAAATTGCGTATGGGCTGCGGGCAAAAAATGTATATTATGAAATTTAGCTGCCGGCCACAGCATAAAGTTTGTGAAACTTTGGTGCGCTACAAAAAGGCCGCATGCCAACAAAAAGAGGTCGAGTTAGGATAGTTTATGAATTTCGGACCTAAGGTATTGTGTATGAAGTGCCGACACGATGTGGAAAACACACATAACTTAATGGAGTTGTGTGGGATATATTCAACAATACTTACCCACAAAATTTGGAATAAGTCATTTATTTTCCTTTAATAATTTTTAATGTAAGTTCGTCATTTGTATTCAGGCAACTTGGGTTCATGAATACAATATTTGTATAAAGTACCTACTATTAACTACTTCACTATTAATACATGAATCAAGCCAAGATAATGACCAAGATTAGTGCAGTCGACGGCCTGATTAGCACAGTTGATAGTGACTCTGCTTTCTGCGCCGAGGGTCCCGGGTTCGAATCCTGGTAGGGATACAAGCTTTGTGTGATGAGCACGAATGTTTGTACCCAAGTCATGGATGTTTAATATGTATATAAGTAATATATATTGAGTTCGCCCTCAGTCCATTGTACGGTACCCATAACACAAGCATTGCTTAATTTGGGACCGTATAGTTGGTGTGATCGTATGGCGATATTTATTATTTAAAGAATGAGGAAGATTATGATGAAATAAAAAACAATTATCAGTTCAGTTTTTGGGAATTTATGAAATAGCTTAACGACATTATATAAAACCTGCATCAAAATCGTTCTCATTAAACCCGCTTATATCTACATGAGTATGTTAGGCATATCAAATTTCCCCGGCTGCAGGTCTCCGGGGTAATTAATTAAAACTGTGAAGCGTCTCAGCGCGATCTTAACATTGTTCCCGGTCGAACTATCGGCTTACTCGACTTCCTACGGCCTGGAATGTTCGGGATATTAACCCCTAAAATTCCAGTCTATGTTATGAGAGAAACATATTATTAGCTAAGACTAATGATATCCTCACTAAACCATTGGTCTTTGCATTGCACTTTGTAGTCGTAACGGTAAGATTATACATATATGCGGCACACAAATTTTATCCTGAGTTACAAGATCCATTACAGCTGGATCATAGACCACATTTCAAATGCTAGAGTGTGAAACGGAAATCTAATTGAAGACAAGCAATCGAAACTCCAAATAGTGATTTTTCGGTGGTCCCAAATTTGGTTAATGTATGATGTACTAAATCCATTGGCTTTGAACGTCCTGATCCGCGACAAACTTAGGATTTAATTTTGCAAGCTCATTTTATCTAATTAAATATATACAATAAAACTAAACTTTTACATAAGTCGGTCATATCCTGCTCTATCAGTTTAGACCCTTAGTTAATAATCTTAAGGCCGGTTTTTTTTAACAAAAATAGCCTAATCCCATCTCGCATTGAATGGGGACCCATGCCCAACAGTATGATATTAAATAGAGTCTATAATATTAGTATTATTATTATTTTATAAAGTAAACAACCCTTGTCTGTCATACTATAATATGCATATCTTTCTTGACCTTTTAGAGGAATTTCTTGACAGACCGATTTTAAAGATTTTAAACTTTCTCCGCGCACGCTTTTGTTTCACACCAAGACATAATAACTCCGTAACTAACGCTAGATCGTAGTGTTGCCCTATTAAACCGCGATAAATTGGTGATCATGTTACCTAATTTCATAGCTACGATAGTTAATTATATTGCATCGACGTCTGCCGTTATTAAAATGATAATTCAGGATTAAAATGATAGATAATAATAATTTGGTTCTGTACCTAATTCTGTACGCATTGGTTCGTATATTGTATTATTCTATGTTATATGGTACTGTTATAACCTACTTACTTATCATTTCATTCCCATCCAGAGAAAGTTTTGTTCGCAAACGTTACGCCGTTTTTCAGCGATGAGTCGTGACTATTCGATGCTACGATCAGTCTAATATAACTGTTGTATACTTGACCAACGTATTAAGTTAGAGCTAGTTTATTCTATTATGCGAATGAGTGTGACTAACGGTGCATGTTCTAAACACATAACATTGAGTGCGGCGTCGAGTCAAAAAAAATTAATTAAACTCAATCCCTTAAATAAACTGTTATAAAAGATATTGCACACGCTACGGCTATCGATGGCTTATCGTTTTAAATATTTTTTTTAATAGTTACAACAAGCTGTACTAACTCCGCCATAATATTAATTACCGTGAATACATAAAGTGAGGTAAAGCCTGAATTAAATATGCTTTTATCACGTAACTTGAGTGTAGTTATAAACGTTGTAAATTCACATAAGAGTTTAATGGCACAAGTTTATATGAGTCTGAACTCTATTGTAGTACAAATAATAACTATTTCTTGTTTATCTGTCAAGTATCGATATTTCCACGCGAGCTTGTAGACATAGACACTTTGATGTAAGTAGGTAAGGGTCCCCAAGAAGATTAAAACTGTCCTTCGACGTCTGAATATTATCTCAACCATTCTCAACGCGACCTCGCTTATATTGCCCAGCTACAGAACTAACCTACGATACACGTTCGACTGTTTTGGGTAGATAGGCTAATCCCGCATGGAATATCGATAAAACGATATGCGAGGATGCCGGGGAAGATGAGGGATGAACGGCTGGTTTGTGGCAGATTTCATGATCTAGCTATGAGGTACGTTTCAAAGTCTCGTCTATTTAATCTCGTGTTGAGTACAATATTCGTAGGTAATCAGGAAAATTTGCTATCAGCTATACATACTCTAATTACTTATTGCATCACCATCAGATTAAAAAAAAAACCGTTGAAACTGTTGCAAACCCTGCCATTGAGTACTTATCACTTATTGCGTCACGCACAGGTAGGCGTGCCCCACAGGAATGGTGTTATCTTGAACTAGAATGCCAATAAGACTTAGAGTGAGGTAGTAATAATTAAGATATCAATATAATAAGATCAAAGCCCACTAAACTCCAGGGTTTTCTGAAGTGAGATCTGATCAATTACATGAATTGAAGCCTTAGTTAAGTATACATAATTGAACCACAAACATCTCTCAATCCACTTGTCAACTTTAGAAACGATTCGGCCCTCTGTCATTACGCAGACTTAATCAAATTCCACATCACGATTACAATACCAAAACCGCCAAGAATTAATTACGACAGGCAGCCCGGATCTTCCCGGATCACGCCATAAAACTCGTATTTGAAACGCCTCCGGGCTGACGTGGTTCAAAATAAAATTGTGATTTTAATAAAATGCAAATGGCTGTCTCGTCGCTTCCTCCACGACTGATGGAACGACGTACTGGTACATTTATTATTATACGTACATACACACTATAATATGATTCGCGAAAATGTATTGCATTTTTGAGGTACTTTTATTAAAATTTGGTTGAAAGGTTGGATTCATCGGCTCGGCCGCACCTTGGATGGGTGACGGAATTATAGCATCTGATCTACTTCGTACTTCGAAACTGAAGGTCTTGGATGTCATTCAAACTTATTTGATAGAGTCGGTAAAGACATTCAGAAGTTTAGCTAAACCAATAGTCTCACTAGTTCGGTCTTGGAGGCCAGATGGCAATCGCTCCGTGTAAATATCGGCAATACGCCAAATCAGAGTAGAGTGGAAGCTGACCCTAATACCAAAAGAAAATCGGTTTTAATCTGATGGATACATGATATACATCAATTCATATAAGGTAATGTAGTACATCCTATTACTGAACATTTTAATGACTGCATTAGTAAGGCCATTTACAAATCCTTTAAAAATACTTGGTATATTATAGAAGTGAATTTTACGTTCTGCGTATCCCATTCATTGCATTAAGGAGCTTCATAACACAAGCGCAAAGTGTTTTGGCTACTATTGGCCTACTATTGACCAACAAAATACGAAGAAAATAATTTCTGCATGTAGCAGAAGAGAACTATTCAAAAATAGTATTATAAAAATATTTTTAAAAAGCTTCAATTTCTCAGCGACATTTTGAATGTGCAAACACAGAGTCCATTAGTCAGTGGGGCGGTTCTTCGAGGCGGTGCGACGCAGTTTCATAGCCAAAATAAACCAAAAGCCATGCCAAGAGATGTGACGCGGGAGCATTAGCTAGAACTTGGCTTATTATATTACGGTAAAGCGTTTTATATCGGTCAGCTGTCATGATCACTGGAATTATGATAGACGAAGCTAATATGTGGCTTTACCCTTCTCTTAGCGTTAAATGCACTTAATACTAAAGGTCGCGACCCCTTTGAACTTTTCTTATCTCCAATACTTTGCACCCTGTCGTGCGACCTTTACCGGGATGGCTTGCCTCAAACATTGCGTCTAAGCAACGGTTAAAGACAGTTATTTCCTTTATAGAATGACAAACATTTACAGCAGATAAAAGATAGAACTATAATTTTGAATCAATTTAACTAGTGTAGCTAGATATACGGGAGAAAAAACACTAAATTTCTAAAGATATAACGTTAATACGTAGAAAAAGATTTTTATAGTGTCGCAAGCCGTTATTTCATAAATGAGGCCGGACCTAGTAATAGTTCCTTTAGGAAGATTAGGACACGAAACAGAATGTGTAAATTTTGTATTCATCATTAAGATTAACCCTTAAATTTATAGAAAGTTATAATGAATTATAAAGCCATTATAACGCACATTTACCTCTGAAAAGTTCGTTATGATGCCATTATATCCATTTAGTTACCAACTGTCTATAAATTTGGCGGTAAATCTTCGAGATTACCATACTAAAATTACTTTGTTTCAAAATCTTCTAAAAAAGTTTCACTAATCTTGACTAACATGTCACACAAACACCCACACATTTCCTAGTGTGTCGTATTTTACACAAGATACTTTGAACAGTTCCAAATGTCTCCTCGAGGGTCTCCATGTGGCTTGTCAACCACGCTTAGACCCGCAATAGATTAACACCGAATGATAAAAAATGTAACGTCGCAAGCAATTTGTGTTTGATATATTGTCCTGACTCCACTTATTTAGATGTTACTTTTTTTTGGGAATAATGTGTGGATTTTCGAAAGTTGTAAGGTGCGGGAATTTTTCATTTTGTGTCCGTGGCAGGATTATAACCACTACTGAATGCTGTGGTGTAAAAATAATTTTGTATTTTAGTGTGACTTTTTTCCACAATTTGTAAAAAGACGTAAAAATTAACTAGCTTTTTATGATGTCAAGAAATTAGTCTAGGATACGTAATTATAATAATTTATATTAGTCATATTAAATAAAGATTTTTCTAAAGATAATATACTCGTATATTTATTTATGTAGGCAACACAACAGATAAGAATCAATAAAATAAAAATACTGAATAATATTACATTCATTCATAGAGACACAAGAATAGGCGATTACGAATACTATTACAATAAAAGTTAAAAAATATGTATTAATTATAGTAAAGAGATGTTACATAAAAATAATAAACAAGATACCAGTACTTTTATAGTTATCAGCCACCTTTATAGGACCTTCTCACGCAGACTGTGTAATAATAGATCAGACTACCTTCTCATTTAATTACATAATTCACAATTATATGGCATAGCATTCCGTTTGAAATGCCACTATGCATACAGCAAGCAACTTAGTAACGATTATATTTTGACAACGAATACAATTTCCCAAATTTTGAAAGGCTCCCTACATCACGACACCTTATTGGCCGAAATTATCTGATAGTCGATATCTGATTGGCCACCGTTCGTGTCCCGTTGCGGTGTAATGTCGCCTGTATCGGATGACGTCACGTGACATTGGAGCCACCTTAGAGGGCAGACACATCGTCCAGATTACGACGGTAATATGGATCCGCAACGAACTACGATAGAATATCGCTGAGGGAATTTGGGGTAATTGATGAGGAGGTTATTGTTAAACAGGATTAATCTGCTCTTTTACCTCAAGTCTATATGTTGAATATTCGTGTTATATTTATGTCTTGTTTGCCGAAATCTATACTAATATTATAAATGTGAAAGTTTGGATGGATGGATAGATGGATGGATGTTTGTTACTCTTTCACGCCCGAACGGCTGAACGGATCTGGGTGAAATTTGGCACAGAGATAGATTATAGTCTGGAATAGCACATAGGCTTTATCCCGGTAAAATGTATGTTTCCCGTGGGATAGATGTTTTAATTTTTCATACTTTTTATCGCGGGTAACACCGCCGGGCGCAGCTAGTAATTAATAAATGTTATACATGTCTTATAGTCCGTTTTCTTTTTATTACTCTTTCAAATTGATCTATCATTGGATATTATTAAAGGCCTACTTGGGTGTAGAATGGTATTTCAAAAAATAAGAATAAGAAACTATCTATCACGAGTGTCGGAACCCTAAATAAAATAAAATTCTCCGTGAAACGAAGCGAATCTAAAAATGTATTCTTGAGTAAACTTTAAATTTAGTTTAATGTACACATATAACACAAAATAACAATGAGATTACTTATTAATTTTATGACGCATGTTTCTACCTCTTTCTGATGTGTATGCGTATAGGTTCATAGAGTTCAAGCTTAAATATTGTACCCATCTCCTTAACATCTCGCTGTGAACCGTTCAATTTATTGCCAGTTTTAACGGCCTCAATAATGTATTTGAGAGACATCTTTATGTGACACTGAACCCTACAAAACGCGACAGATAACGTATCACGATAGGAACAGAACATAAGAAATACACGGTCGGATATAAACGACGGATTTTCTGTACTACGAGTGGTACGTGCGAATAAATTCGCTATTTTATGAATGACTAGCTGTTATCCGCGACTTTGTGCGCGTGGTATTTCCCAAAAAAGTTTTTTCTAAAATAAAAGTAGCCCAAGTTACTCCTTGATACATCAGCTATCTGCCAGTGAAAATGCCGTCAAAATCTGCACAGCCATTTCAGAGATTAGCCGAAACAAACAGACAGACAGACAGACAAAAATTGTAAAAAATGTTGTTTTAGTTGTTTGTACCGTGTATACATCCAAATGCACTTAGTAAAAAGCGGTTATTTTAATATTACAAACAGACACTCCAATATTAATTAATTGTATAGATAACCAAGTAGACATTGCATCTTCGCGTAATATAGCGAAGGGTACCTATGTTGGTTTCGTGTATTATTACAATAATTGTTGGTAGTTTCAGGGTACAACAACTGATTACAATTATAAGCACTATTTTAATTTTTACACTTTTGTAATTAAAAATATGTATGTAGGTACATACGATGCTGCTATTATTACGGCTATATTTAAAAAAAAGGGTAAGTATAGAGAAGAATGTAGAACAACAATTCCCTGTTTTCAGCCTGACCTTTGATATCAATCAGGCAATCTCATCATGAGAAAATATATAGTCAACTTATTTTAGTCTAAAGCTCCAAAAGGTAACAACTGAAGATAAAACGAGATGCATGAATATATAAATCAAAATATTCTATTTTTCCAGCCGCACAGTAAAAGTCGATTGTTTCAAACGGCCCAATCGATCTGAACGGAATAGAAAAAAATAAAGTGGTTAGAACCAGCAATCAGACGGTCGCCAGTTTGTGGCCGTTGCATTTGCATGCTGCATTATGCATCGATGGATCCACGCCGCACTGATTTCCGCACTTGGGACAGACACTCCAATGGACTTGCGTCATTCGGAGTGACTCACTTGTCGTTTTGGGGTCAGAATTGTAGGTAGTTTCGTAGTCTGCTGCGTGTCGTAGGAGCCACAGCTACCCCCTTTACTCTGAGCACGAACTAACTAATGACAGTGACATCCTGTATCAGTAATGATTTCATCAAAGTGTAGTAGAGCTATTATTATCTCATCAGTATTTATTTCGTCATTTATCCGTACAATGTAATTAAAAATATATTTTACTTTGTTTTTTTAATCATATTCTACCGGCCAAATGTCTTTCCAAACTCTGTTAGCAAAATCATCGACCAAAAACAATGGAAGCCATAATAAATAAATAAAAGTATGGTGCTTTTTTAATTAAAAATTAAATAAGTAGCTACGGCGAAGGGTGGTCGACTCATAATTGTAAATACAAGTTTTTACAATAACATTAGTGGACCACTAAATTTATGTAACGAAACGTAATTACTTAAACATTTCTATTTTCTTCAAAAATAATAATTTACGATTTTAAATCTTCATCTTTCCAACTTTTTGACAACGCTCTATTGTTTCATCGCGTGACAATCAGAAACAAAATCCAAGATATTAAATCTATAGATCATTAAGCAATTAACCAAGTACCTACCCCTACTCCATGTATGTATCGCTTCAAAGATAATCCTCAATCCCTCATACAATTACTGTAATCGAGACGCCATCTCCGGCGCAATTAAGGGGGAAGCTCAGGGTCAGGGCGCGAAATTCAAAATGTCAATGGTTTTTATTTTTTTACGAAAAATTTGGTCATTTTTACGATGTGATTTAGTGTTTTGCGATATTAGCATTTTGCATTGGATGTCTCGATGTATTAAGTTTGCTTAAAAAAATACCTAATCCGATACAATACCATAAGGTTTTTAAAAACCGCTACTTTTAGTAACTTTATGGTGGTGGTGGTTTATGGTGGCGAAACGGAGTTCGCTGGGTTTGCTAGTTGATTTATATAAATCGACTAATGAAATTAACTAAACTACAATCTCGATTAAACAAATTAATAATTATAAATAAAATGGCTAATCCTTAATAAATAATACATTACTATCCGTTATTATATCCGTTGATGCGTAGAGTCTTCAGTAGCCGAGCCTTGGATTTGTAACAATTATACTAGATGATACATGGTAAGTTTTCAGAAATATTGGAAATTATGCCCCATTTAAGCTCAGCTCTACACTAAAAAAAACGATTTAATAAAGGCAAAATAAAACCTATTTTTCCCTAAAAAGCGTCTAGTACTACACTATAACCAGTTAGCGGTATTCGGCCATTTAAGTAAATGAATTATAAAAGCAGTTCGGCCTACGAAAACAGCTTGTTTCCGGCGTACAGCTCAATTAGCATCGGTAAGCTGTTGCCAGCTGTTTATTGCTGGCTACGTTTTTATTGGCTAATGCTTTATTTTTTAATACAATTTCATTTTCAGAAATGAAAACTGAAACAAAACTTGGCTTGAGAATGAATATGTTACAACTACTTTAAGTATGTATGCTCGTACCTACTTAGTGAGTTAGATAGGTACTTTTTAAAAACTTATGTTTTACAAAAGAGTCTTATAAGAAACGTGTCAGGTTACGTAAGCGGTACGTATTTTTTCCAAATCATCTGCGACGACTGCGACTCCTTAACTTACGTTACGTAATATTTGTTGATCAACAACAAACAAACAATCGCGGGTAAACAACATAATAACCTAAAAAATAAACAAGTCCGTTATTTTATGTAAATAAGTAAATTAATTAAAAAGGTCAACATAATATTATGTACTTCTTATATTTATCTCAGGTGCCTAGGTAACCTAGGTACCTACATACCAACCTACATTAATCCATTTTAAATGAAAGAAGTACCGCACGAATGAAATCAACGCCCAATTTCGAACATCGCAGGAACAAAATAATGTTTCCAAAACCGAATTAAATCACAGTCTAGACTTAGCTGTAAGCAATGAAAATGAATATTAAATAGTTTAACTAAAAACTCACCTTGCACACACGAAAACAAAAGCACACAAAACACAGAAACAAAAATGACACCAAAATGTTTACAAGACGCGGTCACATGTGAGAGACACGTGGCCGCCACGCGTGGCGTGGCGTCAGGCGTGGCGTGACGCGGGACGCGTGGCTCGCGCGGGACTGACGCGGAGGCTTCGCGGGACAAGGGACGCGCGCCGAACTATCGAACTAAGTAGTCTTAGTGACGTGACATATTCCTTTTTTGAACTGTGTCAAGGTTAAGGCTGTGAGGTGACAACTATATATCTTGGAATTAGGAGAACGAAGGTCAAAACATGAATGACCTTGGAGCAAAGACCTCACCACAACGACGTGGTCGTATGAGCCGTATTTCGAAAACACACAGTGGCACTATGGCTAAATCTGAATTAGTTTTTCAGCAGGTCTATTGCGTAACTCTGTTTCAATCATGTCGTGTATTTAAAAATATACAAAATTATGGAAACAGAGTTACATAATAGCGCTGCTGACGTGTTGTTTCTGTAGCACAAAACAGTAACTGTAATTCTTATTTAGGAAATTCTCTGATGTCGGCTATTTGTAACTATAAAAAAATCGGATATAAAATAAACCATACACACTCCTGTTCATACTCTCTCAATACAGAATAGCCTCTTATATTTTTTTTAAATAGATGCAACTATAATTCTGTCACCGCTAGAGTCTATTACAGTGACTAAAGTGCCTAGTCACGTGGACTCGATAAATTACAATAAAAATTACCCGCGAAACGTGAAGATAGCCCGGAAGCGACCTGGGGAGGTGAGATGGCGAGGAGCGACGTTGATAAAACGATGGAGGTTCTGTAGGTTTGATCATGGAATCGTTTAAAAAGTACTCTTCCAGCAGACAATATCTGTTTGGCAGGGATCTTGTCCCTATTCTTGTGTATTGTTATACATATGACAGGATTAAGCAAGTAAAAACTATTGTACGTTCTCGACAATGTTAGCCGCTAAAAGGCCCAGACATTCGCAGAAAAGATATTTACGTAGGTTACACACATGCCCTCTTATTTCATGTATTATATAGATGGTCCACTAGTTAGAATGTGAATGCTAGCATCGTAGTGATTTTCTTCTGATACTGATCATAATTATTAGATTAAAACCAGGTAGATTCAGATTTAAAGTCGAGTTTGTTCTTTTCATAAATATAATTGATAGAACTAGGCGATACTTGGCGGAAATCCATTGTTAACCTATGGGGAAAGAGGACCAACCACTGCATTATTATTGTTTGGTTTATAATTGAAAAAGTTGACAAGCCGAGGGTCAGTGGTGGGTCCTCTTTCCCCATAGGTCATTTCATAAATATTTTTGGTGTCTACAAATATCTGTAGTGTCTTACGGAACCCTAAAAATTAACAGGTGAACGCGCGTGTAATGAGGAAACTTGGGGAATACCGAAGGATTGCCAATTTAGATATTCAAATCGTGTACGGTTCATTTTGTGGATATTTTGTGTACCGTTAGGCGAGGGAGTTGAGGTAAATTAAGTAGATGGGAGGGCGATATTGGGAGAGAATGTACTCGGGTATTTTTTGTTTAGAAGTTTGTATGAGGGGAGGTGTTATCAATGGAGGGAGATTGGTGGTTTTTTTTTTGTATTAAGGTGTATCTGTTTATCATAAATCTTGGAGTCTGGCTAGAATGGGCAATCGCTGGACGAAGCGGCTTATCAAGTGAAGACCGTTGCAGAACAGGTTACGAAAAATACCACCCTGGCGATGGAGCAACGATATAAAAAGCACGACTGGATGAGCAAGTCGGCAGACCGCTAATCATGGAGAAAGCTTGGAGAGGTCTATGACCAGAAATGGACTCCTGCAGGCTAAAGAAGAACAAGAAAGAAGAAATCTTGTAGGTGGAATATGAGGGAGAATACGAAATGTTAGAGCATGCCTTGGATCATTCCTAACACTAGAATGATACAGATCCTAAAGCTAATCCTAACTACTAATACCACAGTATAAAGAGATGTTTTGCAATACTAGCACTAATCTCAAGACAATTAGTTTAACAATCGCGAAGCAACAAACTCGCGAAAGTAACTGCGAAAGAGTTTAATTCGATATGCTGCGCGAACATGTGTGCGAAACCCAATTAAACTAAGCCCAGGCGTCAGTACGCTGTACGCCACTCCCGTAGCGAACTGCGAAATTGCACTTAACTCAAACATTTCGGCGCAACCGAGTTAGCTTGTCACAAAAACTTAGTCGAGAAACTTGCGAGTTAGCGCGCACCGCCCCCGCCCGTGCTCTATCTACGACCACTATTATTATATTTGGTTGTAGAGTTAAGAAAACAAATTTAAAAATACTAATCATTTATTTCGTATATGTTTCTTTGATTATATATGGTGTAATAATAATAATGTAAAAAAAAATAAGAGATACATCGTTGAAAAAAAACTAATTTTGACAGATTTTATCGTGTTTATTTTATGTATTCCCGACGATTCGGTATAAATAAAATTTGTTTTATTTCCATGTTTAGTGTTCGCGTTAATATTAGAGATCAGGTACATCGTGGGTTACAAAGATCACAATACCAAAAAAAAACAGAAGTAATATTTTTAAAAGTATCCCTTGCCTTGATGCTACTGGTTGTTTGATCACAAGAGTTGCTAGGTTATGAAGGTATTTAGCTAAAAATGGTGTTGGAATAACAAAACTTGATTTTAATCAAGTTGTATTTTCAGCTAACGAACATGCTTCATACATTCAAAAACACAATACTTCCATTTTCATCGCCGCTTATTAACTTATACGACGTAACCTTCACCCTGACACGACCGATTTATTCAAACCGCCACGCAACTATGGGTTTACTCACACCATCTAAAAATATAATGGCTGCCAGCCGTCAAGTCACTGTACTCAAATATAGAATTAAAATGATATCACGCTTATTTTTTTTATATAAAAAAAAAATTGTGGCGTTTACCTATTTAAAAAAGTAATTTTGCAATTAGTTACAATAACTTGCAACTGCATCTATATAATTATAACAATCGCTGGTAGATAAAAAAAACACATAAAAAAAGATCGATTTATAGGCAAATGAATAATTGCAATTTCAACTATTAATTCAATCAGAGTTAGGCTGATAGATAGTATGAATCTTACAAAGCTAGAATCAGGCGTTAAAATCTTATAGATCCTGAGACGCGGTTGATTCTGACCACCCAAAAGAAAGGGACACAGCAAGCTGTAGCTGCTTTGTTCCTTTAGCGTTCTCCCTTTCACAAAGGTAGTACGAGTAGACTCGGAGCATAGAGCTTCTTAATACGGCAAGCAACCACGGTACCTACTGTTTTAATCCATCTAAGTCGCCTCTATGACAAAAAAGGAACGCCTCGACTCCATTTCTAGGAAACGGAGTGACAAAAATATCGCGTGATGCCAAAATCGGGTCGGCTCATATAAAATCTAACGCTACAAACAATTTATTGGACTCGAACCCGCCATTAACTGAATGGGGCTGACGTATTTTACAAGAAAACGTGTCACTGAATGCCAAGTCAGTTTTATGTCGTAAGTTGTTACGTGTTTTTTTAATCCGGGTATTTAGGTACGGCGCACGCGAGTCTGACGCGCGTGGAAATGTTAATTTGATAGTGATGACTGGCTAGTATAGGTAGTTATTTTACTACATATAATCGCAAAGCCAGCCGCCCTAAGAATGCCTCGTTTCGAGGCGATACAGCCGTCGAATATTTTTTTTAGATTCGCTTCGTTTCGTGAAGAATTGTATATTAATTGGGGTCCCGACACTCGTGATATACAGTTTCTCGACTAACATCTTAGAGAAGTTCGGTGTTGCTGGCTTCTTTGCCATACCTATACCGGGACCTAATATAATCAGCTCAAATTACTTGGTACAACTAGTTTAATATCCAATGTAGTGCCTTACAACTGGGCTCCACATGTAAGGGTCTCCGGTTCTGTGGATGTCAGCTTTATATAGGAACATTTTGTCTCCCACTTTGCAATGGCGGGAAGTGGATAATTTTCATGCCAATTTCTTATTTTCCTTTTGTTGGATTTCGTTGCGGGTTCCAAGACAATAAACTTTTTCACGATACTCGCCGAAGGTCGACGCCGTCTTCGTTGGTCACCGCTCTGGATCCTGGCTTACAGGCGTAATAGTAGTGGGAGTGTATGGTGGGCCTAGTTCCATAAAAAGGCGACAAAAATAAAATCCCACAACAGGATAAGAAAAACAACTTTTTCCTCGAGCCACATAAAAATGCTGTACAACGTTACGAACCGGCGCGCTAGCATGTAGTGATATACGACCGCCACCACACTTTGGCAAGGCCTACTCCCATTATGCAAGGCGCTGGCAATCTCGCCGAAATTGTGTCATTATGCGAAATATCTTGTAGTACGGAATTTTTAAACGTTCACGAAAATGTTAAGGTTTATTTATGGCGTTCCAAAATGGTTGTGGTTTATTAAATTTTAGAAATATGATTATTTTTTCGGGATGTTATTATGCTGTTGACATTACAATAGTGTTTTTTTTTAGCTTCGAAAGACAGCGTACTGGAGGGAGAAAAAATGTTTACACTCTTTGTGACATTATCTATAAAATGGCGATAAAAAAACGATAGGTGTATTACATTAAAAAGTATAAATAACAAGCGGAAAGAGTTCCTTAATGTATATTGATGATGTTGTTTTAAAAAAAACACCTGCCTTCAAATCACTATTTGCGTTGAGAATGAACCCTAAGCCTAAACGTGATGGACCAACTATTCGACATATAAACAATGCCTAATTAGCAGGCAATTTGTGCAAAAGAATAACATTTATATATAACCCAGTTACTTTTGGTTACAAATTTTTTTTTCGCATTAACGCGCAAAAAGCATTTCCACCTCCCCCACACGTTTGCATCTGAACTTCACCGATAAATAATGTGTTACATCATAAAATACGGTACTTTTACAAAACGCGGTAATTCAAGTGAGCTTCGGAAATATTTTAGAGTTCAATGGCGGAATTATGATATACGGAGCGCTGCCGCGGGTGCTCCGGCGACCAAATGAAAATTTACGCGCTCCCAACGTATTGTTGTTTATTACGCCACTCTGACGCGATTACGGGCTATCAGCAACACTTCGGAGGTATATCGTGATTTAACACTATGGTTTTAGATCTTAGGAGATACGTGGATGTTTTGATATGAGGTCTAAATTGAAAGTAGCGTGATAATAATTCATATAACTTCACTATGTTTTTTTTCAGAATCAGAAGTAGAATATTTTTTATTCACGTAGACCATTTCAGTACAGTACTTATGAATCGTCAAAAGTTACAAAATACTATGTTACCTGTTCGGAATGCTGTTCCTATGGAGAAGAACGGGCAAGAATCTTTATGGTTGCTCTTTTTTTAAAAAGAGATTTTACATTTTTGAGCAGTACATTGTTATACGTATGTGAGAACAATTTAAGAACGTTTAAAATTATATGGTAGCAAAAATATCCAGAAAATCAATTTTGGTTATTAGCCTGCATCTCCTCATTCTTAAGGCAAGTCGTAGAACATGGATAAGCAAAGAAGATACTAGACTATTTTAAAATTAAAATCTAAACGAAAACATACGTCAGTTTTAATAAGTATAAAGTTACCACCCACCGTCGCTTCGTTAAAACTTAATGAAGCTACAAAAAACGCGATTTAATTAAGCCATCTTAATCATCATTATCAGACTCGATTTTTCTTTCAGAATTAATAGGGAAGGTTAGAATATTAATTTTAATTGATGCATTATTTTAATAACAGTTTGACAATATCTCTAAAACATATCATGTCTTTAGCCGGGGTCGCACTGACCGTGCTGCCTCGAGCGGGATTGTTACGGGCCCTATGCCACGTGGCACCCTCAGTTTACACCATCACGCGAACATGCCATAAATATCTGCGATAACAGGGATAGTGACAGATGACGGCGCTTGGGTGCGGCAGTGCGAGCATTTTCCTCAGGCGAGTCGCGTACCGACTGAATGCGGCAAAACAGACTCGTACTTTCACTCGTACGTTAACGGCCATTACCAAAACGCGTGTGCACATATGAGGTTAATTTTATGAGTGAATACGTTACCACTTGAATGTAAAAAAATATCAGATACAATAACATAATAATAATTACTTTTTGTTACATTTCATATCATTATGTTCTACTCCCAAGAACTCTCACCGATGCTCAAACTGAAAAGTCAGTCGTAATATGGGGGGCACCAACAAACTCTGTATATTTATACGTTGGTTAGGCGCTAAATATTTTTATACGACGAACAATAATAACAACGCTTTTTCTAAGCAACCAACATCTAGCTTTGCAAATAGCCTTAATAGCCTCTCCAAAACAAAAAAAAACAAAAAACTTTACTTGCGCGATCCAGCAAACAAGCGTTCCTATGACTCTTACGTATTAGTTCAACGTAACATTCATAGATGGCGCTCACTACAATTCCTCCAACAGAAGTCATATAAAGGAAACAAACAATTTTACTAGCTCAGATAGCACGTCAGCTACGCGTTGTAAAATCAGGGGCGCGTTGTCGGCTCGCAAGTAGCTTTTTACAGCCAATAAGAACGCTAATAACTTTCTCAGTAAAGCTTTTATGTTTATCGAACGTTCGCTCGTATGCGAGGTGATGGGGAAATTTATCAGTTTGTTATATAAGGAAATATGTTGGGATTTTATTTGTTGTCGAAAAGTGTCGACGTCATGAATTTATTAGGAGCTTCCAATGAGTCGTGTTTATTGCAAGAACAAAAAATATACAAGCATCTCCTGTCCAGGTGTACACTTGTGGCTTGTATAATACAAAACTATTATATATATATATAACTATCTGATATTCTAAATCGACATTTGACTATGAATCTTATTAAGCACCAAATAAACTGGTGTGACACACAATACCAATCTGTAGTGATCTACTTTATATTTACTGATTCCGCTCACATAATAACTAGCACCAAAATCTGCTGATCCAACAATCCTTTTGTAACTGTGCTGTAACTAAACAATAAATACCCCATCATAACCCACAAACTCGCCGGAAAAGGCGCAACAAATAACGAAAATTGCTTGCACATATTTTCGCAGAAAATAAAATAAGTAGCTGGATCGACGCATTTAAGACCACAAACATTAAAAGGAAATAGCGTTCAAATCTTTGATCACCGTCCAAATGTAATCCGTACCTGAAAGGTACCGAAGTCCCGTCTCTTGGCACGAATTCTTAAACTGTCCCGGGCTGTGTTAAAATGAATACCTAGCCCGGTGTGGTACGATGAGAACTCGTGCGGAAGTCGCGCAGAAACTCGATCAGTGGTCACATATAACCTTTTCAGCAACAGTTTAAAAAAATACGACTAACTACTAATCTAGAAAATAACCTTTTATTTGGAGTCGGGGCGTAAGGTGTGGGCTACGTGGGCCACTGCCCTCGGCCTGGCGGTCCGAGGTGTCTTGCGCCTCGAAGATTTACCTACCTGTACAGCTTTCTTTATTTAATGAAATATGTTTTGCTAGAACCACTAACAGCTGTGATATGAGTAAAGATTTTACTCATAATAATGCTATAAATCTCTAGGGCTAGCAAGTATGAGGCAATACTTAGCGACCGCATATTTCCAGCGCTAACATTACTACTCTACTCTCGCCCGAAAATCACTTTTAATGGATAAACATTTTAGATTTCCAAAAAAAAAAGAAAAATTATAAAATCCGTCTCGGTCTCGGAAAAAAAATCATGTCCACATAAAATTTTATTCTTACCCCGCCTTTGCATAACGGAATTCTAATTAAGAATATTTGTGACATAATCACAATCTTATTACGTAGAATTACGTTAAAGTAAGCGTCGCTCGATTCTTTCACGGATTTATTGTAAGAAAAACTTTCGTGTCGGTGTAGCGTTCCATAGTCATTGCTGTAAAAGCTAAGACGCTATAATAGACTGGGAGGGGTAGACTAAATTATCTTATTAGTTCTCGAAGCTGCTATGAAACACAAAATTAGGTGAGAATATAACGAGTTACATTAGTAGTTCTCCACCGTAATGTAGTATAGAAATTCAGCGTACACGCCGCGGCGAATAGGTAGGCGCTGGGAAATTACTTAACGACATCTCGGAAATAGTCTAGACAATAATTACACTACAGTCACCTGCGCTAGTCTGAGCTTATCTCTGTTTTATGCTGTTGTGCATCATGAAAGGATTGAAGGAATAGTTCAGAAAGTACAGAATGAAAGCTAGATAAGTTTCAGGAATAATAATAAATTCTGACTGTGAAATAATTTTAGTTTATTTTACTTAGAATAAATTTTCTGATATCATTTCATGGACTATAAAAATGCATATCATCACCATGCCTATAGTCCCCGATAGGGTAGGCAGAGGTGCCCTGCAGTTCCCGAAGACCGATCGAGAGGGCGAGAACGTAATGCCACTGAAATTACCAAACGATTTTGTTCTCGTATACACTATTATTTTTCTTTATACATTGGCATTTTAATAACTATTTTGAATCTTAAATTAAAATCGTGCCTACCTGCCTACATTAATCAATTGAATTTATTTAGCTCGGGGTGGTATCTTCGCGCTACAAACGAGAGGCTTTTCGTGTAGATTCATTCTCATTAGCCATTACTATCACGCAACAAAATCACGGCAAACTTTAATTGTGGGATGCCAACGCAAGGATATTTGCACGGATGAGAGAAAAACTGTGCATTTATTCTCCCACTGATGGCTGAGAATTCTCCAAATTTCCCTTGATTTCACACTTCATTTAAATGTTGACTTGACTTACCAAAGTATTTAGGCATTAGTTTAGCCTATTTTATCTCCCACTGAAATATATTAAGTCTGTTTTTTTTTCATTTAAAGTAGGGGTACCTACGACTTTTACTTAAACACCAACGCAATACAATAAGGGGTGTTAAAAGTTTAATGCTTGTTTGTCTATGGCTTCGTAGCTTGAGAACCAATTAATCTTGCCTGATTAATACAGCTGATTAACCAAAAAAGTCAAGATGGTTGGTTCCTAGCAAAAACAAAACTGGTGTAAAAGGGGAGTACTTAATCAAAAGGCTAGCAACACTGTTTTAATTAAGTATAGCCATTAAAAATATTTATAACAGCCGTGGACTGGACTCGAATTTTTATGGGGTTTTAAAAGATACCGGCTTGTTAGGGCAAGAAATACGGCAGTTGAGTACCGGGGTATTCTATGTTTATAATTAAGAAACTGCTTTTGTATGATTTAGTGATTAAAGTGAAAGCATATAATAAATACTTATGTACCGCTTATCTTTATTTACACTCCAAAAACCTATGAGAGTATTTTAAAATTGTATGGTGTTTGACAGCATTTTAAATAGCTCTAATCTATATTATTAAACTCAGATAGAGTTATTTGATATGTATGTATATTATCGGTAATGTTGCCTTATCGTATATTTATATATGTAATAAAAAAAGTTACAACTGATTACAAATATCTAATTGCGTGTACTTAAATCACAGACTCAACAGATCCTGTACCTCGTGTCATATGCTTGATATGAATCTTGTTATGTTGGTATCACTGAATTATACGATAATAAGAGTAGATAAGATAATAAATAAGATCCGTATCTATCACGATAGATAGATAAGTTCCGTATCTATTCTCTCCATGCCTCGTTAAGCCCAGTTTCCACATTATAAAGGCAATGTTAGAGCAGTTTAAGTACATCACGAGGCGCTTGTAAATCGTCATATCGCGGCGTGTGGCGCGCATCCAAACTTGTTCTAGCCGCTTTTTACAACGACTTTTTCTACACGAGGCATCCTCATGCGGCTTTCTTGGGGCTTTATCGCTTGAAGAATTTGCGAGGCACGGCACTGTGTGGGATTTGGTTGTTTAACGAGTTAATTTGAGTGTTTTGTGGGAGTTTACTATATGTTTTCGAATGTTTTTTTTTATATACAAACCAGCTGTTACCCGCGACTTCGTCCGCGCGGTATAAAAGTAGCCTAAAAATAATAAAAGTAGCCTAAGTTACTCCTTGTTACATCAGGTGACCTGCCAGTGAAGTCCCGTCAAAATCGGTCCAGCCATTTCGGAGATTAGCCAAAACAAACAGACAGACAAAAATTGTAAAAAATGTTGTTTTGGTATATGTACCCTGTATACATCCAAATGCACTTAGTAAAAAGCGGTTATTTTAATATTACAAACAGACACTCCAATTTTATTTATTTATATGTATTGTAAGATAACCGTATTGATGAGGTAGTAAATAAATAGTGTATTGGAACATGAAATTTGGGGGTATATCCCCAAATTTATAGACGTTTTATAACTCTATCTAACGTCATATCCTAGTACTGTAAAAAGCAAAACTCTTGTGCGCAGTAGTATGTGTATGAGTTGAATCCATGGTATCAGTTTTGGTTAGAGAGAAAGATGTTTGTATGATCAACTTACCAATGATAAGTGTTGTAGATCTGTAAATATAGTTCTAAAGGACTCTACTGCAATCCAACGCTGATCTCTTACCGATCTAAGCACCAATATGAATAGCTCCAGTTTCAATCCAACCAATGTCAGTACGGGCGTGTCGCAGTTCCCACAACAGCGATAAATAGCCGGTCGCACAACACAATCGGTCGCGGGCGGTCGCCGTCCGGCCGCGGACGGTTTCCGGATTAATCGCTTGTCCGGTGCGTGTAATGGCCGAGGTATCGGTCCCGATTGATTCGTGTTGGACTTAGTCGGTTGATGAATGGATTTAGTTGGCATTTGGTTGTTTGATAGGACGTTTGAACTTGGAACTGTAAATCTTACTGTAGAGGAACATAGCGATCGTTTAGTTTGAGTGGAAACAATGCTGATATAATAAGTAGGTATTAGTACCTACTCATTATATCAGCATTGTGTGACGTTACTAAGGTCGCAATTATCCCGATATACTTAGGTATATCGGGATAATTGCGACCTTAGTAACGTCACACTAGAGTCCATCAATTAAATAGATAGTTATACTAAATAAACACAATAACATTCAGAAGTAGAGAAAGCTGGCTATAGCGAATGTGTGTAGAGTCGATGAAAGAAATAAACAAATAGCTGAATGGTAAGGTGAAATCACGTATGTATAAATACTAACATTTTTTAAAACACAAAAAGAAATAAACGTCCAATTATCAAAGAGTCAGCAACACTAGCATAGAAGGGAGTATTATCGCTATATATTTTAACAGTCAGTTTAAATTTTATATAATGTTGCAGCATGACGATAATCCTTCCTGAAAATTATTAGCGCAAAGGTTCTTATCCAGCCACTCTAAAGATGTAGCCGAGAGCCAAAAACGAACCACGAAGATGAAAGAATGATATCAGAAATTAATTTAAAAAACAATAGGACCCGGGTGCTTGGGAGCCGGCGGCGCATTATAACCAGCCTACGATATTGACAGTTTCTTGGCACGGCCGGATTTAATTACGGGCCACTTTTTACAAGCCACTACAGGCTGCGAGCCGCCCGCCAAACTGGGGGAAACATACGGCAACGTAGTCAGCCAATAAGCATAGGACAGGATCGTATGTTTCTTTGTGTAACTACAGCTAGATAGCCTAACTACGGAGGCTGTTGATAATAATTGTGTTTACAGAAATCCTGCTAATGAGCACCTAAAGGACATAGTAATCGTTAAAAAAATATTTTAAGATGGATGAAATTACGAAGCGAAGGTTTCGCGTTCGAAAAGTACTGCAACCAAAAATAATGTTTCGAACCAAATTCTAGAATCTGTGACTAGAATATTTCAATTTAAAAAAAAGTTTTGGAATGCTGTTTAAAATTGATTTAAATTCCTTGATATTTTGATGTTTATTGATTGGCTGTAATATTAATCTGAATCAAATCATTGACTCGTATAATAAATGAGCAAACTCTGACATCTTTAGCGGTGGGTAACCTTCAGTAATTTTACGATAATTTTTAATTAAAAGCTCCCCAACAATCATCTTTCTAAAACATTTTAAAATGTTTCAAAACATTCTAAAACATTTTCAAATATTTCAAAACATTCTAAACCATTTTCAAATGTTTCAAAACATACTAAAACATTTTCAAATGTTTCAAAACATTCTAAAACATTTTCAAATGTTTCAAAACATTCTAAAACATTTTCAAATGTTTCAAAACATTCTAAAACATTTTCAAATGTTTGCACT
The DNA here is from genome assembly GCA_905333125.1 of Pheosia tremula. Taxonomy (NCBI): domain Eukaryota; kingdom Metazoa; phylum Arthropoda; class Insecta; order Lepidoptera; family Notodontidae; genus Pheosia; species Pheosia tremula. Next base: position 686,024 of record HG995404.1, on the reverse strand, counting down.
TGTATGTAAAACATTTTGTTCGCATTACCTCCCCGTATGTCCACTATATAGTTTTCTGGCACAACCAAATCGCTGTCGCGAACGTTTTCATGCAATGTAATTTATACAGCTATTGTCTCTATTTATGAAGCCAGTACAACTGTTGCTGCGGACGAAACAGAATATTGAATTTTAATTTAAACAAGATACATTTCAGCAAGGTTTAAATACCAGCAGCTCACAAAACCGAAGACTGAAAGATAAAATAGTATTTTAAATAGAGTTCAAATATTTATTTTCTTTGTTATTACTCTACTTATTTCACGAATATTTGTTGAGAATCCTCAAGAATCGTAGAATAAAATAAATGAGTTTAAGAGAATACATACAGCATATTCATGAGATGTATAACATTTTGATGATTTACAAACTAAAGATAAAAATGAAATTACATAATTATACAATACAAACATAAATCAGAAAGAGAATAGAAAAGCTTCCCTACTTGTAAAAAATTTGGCCCATGCGGTAGCGTGCCCACGATGCTGGATGAATAGACGTATTATATGTTTTCTTAGATGTCTATAAACATATTTGACAATACAACTTCTATACTTTATTGTGTGTGATGTTACGCAGGCTAAGTACTTACAATATAAACAAAAAAAATTACAAATATGTCTAATCAATAATTGTATGGTTTCTGTTAATCTCATAGGTATATTTAATTCTACGATGTTTGAGGAATCTCAATAATATTTATCTCATATACCAATGTGGAAAACGTTATGTACTAGCAGTTTTTAAAGGCTTCACATGTTTATCGCGTCGCGCCGCTTTGTCCAACGTCGCATCGAGCTTCATCCCAGGTTTTATATCTCGCTGACTGCGGTTAAAATTTTATATTCGTTACTTTCATGACACGAGAGTTAACTAAAATTGGTGAGCGAACGTTGATCTATGACAACCGATTAACCCAGATTGTTTCTTGAAATATCAATGGTAACTTGACGTGAATTAAAGCCTAGTGGCCGAGACCTGTGACATGTGAAAGTCTAGGATGGGAATCCAACAAAGGAATATTTTTTATGGCTAATGATAATGATGAATTGTCAAATCTTCTCTCATCCCGATCTCCAACAAGATCGCCATTCCCCATCACAGTATACCAGTCGCCTGTATATCACTCCGCGGTGAACACTCTATGTAACGTATCGCTACAATGTCGTTTATCTACCGAAAGTATACAATAACGCAATAGTTAGATATATGCCCGGGACACGCGACGGTAAAACGACAATGTAACGCGTGGACCGGGAATGGAGTTTAATGGTTTAGATGAGATGGATTTAGTTGCGGTTAAACTACCCTCGGTTACTACCTACTGTTGGAAAATTAACATAATCTTCAAATGACGTCAGCGATATGGTGCTATTGCAAGCATTTCATACCTAGGTACGCCTAGTTCTAGATAATTCGTTCAATAAAATCCTGACACTGACTCTGAAATAGCTTTATTTGTTTATGGTAAATATACCATGGGCCCTGGGGTGGAAATTATAGCATTATTGAGGTTTTTATAGATATAATTTAATTAAATACTCAGAACACTTTTCAAATCAAACGAAGTCCAGGAGGCACCATAGAGAAGAGAGAGAAAACCATAGAGAACATTATGTATAGAGCATTTTTCATGGATTATTTTCCAGTTTAATTGCCTCTCTTCCGCACCAGCTCTCTCTCAAAGGCGATTTGTAGCCACTTCTACCTCGCAATAGTATTTGTAAATATATTTTACAAAAATAAATATAAATGGACGTTAAAGCAGAATGTATCAACGTATAACAAACATGTAAAGCTCATAAGTCTTACAATAATATTTCAATTTACTTGTAAATCCAGTTAAGTAACAACACGAGGCGTCCGAAGAAAAATCCCAAAGTATAGTGTCGCGTCTGCGAAGAACGATTCCTTAAACACGTTAAGGACGCTAGTGTTGTGCACGTAGCATGTATAGACAGTCTTTATGAATATAATATGGAGCGACCATAAAAAGGTGTCAATATTGAAGTCTTTAATAGCAATTTGAATGAGGCAGAAAAAACGAATGAGTTGATTTATTTGGGAATCCTGATCTCATAAGACGGAAAGGGTGATAGAGATATCCCTAATAATAAGTTGGTAGAACGCTCGCCGATAATATCATATGATAGCATTATAATACCTTCTGCGTAGTAGACTGAAAATTATTGAAAAGAGACTTACTATTGGTATTCCCTAACATAAGTCTGGTCTTGGCCAACGTGCTATCTCTGCTGCTATCTAGTCTAGTATTATATTATTACGGCAATATGATCTTTATTACATCTTCAAACTGCATCCCTGTCCATCCCTACACGTGGCTAGCGTCAGCGATGTGTACTTTGCATTCTGAGTGCCGGGTGCTGATACGACCGACGCCTTTTGCCACTTCACCGAGAATGCATTTTAGTTATCCAATTCAATTCTAAGTTTATAGCCAAGAAATGCTAGTCTGGCCCCAAAAATATCTCAGGATAAAGCGAGGCTTGCCTAACCTATTTGGGGCGTAAGTAATATAGTTTTGGGAAGGGAATTAGATATCCAAATAAGGGATGAAAGTAATTTCAGATATGTTGAATACGAGGACGAATTTACTTGGAGGAACTTGGAGGGAGGTGAAATAGGCAAAAGGCACGCGATCAAAGACTTGTCAAATCTCCTCAAAGGAAGCGTCAGATGTCGGACAACCAAAAGAAGATGGTTAATTGAAAGTAGTAGGAAAATTTACCTTCCAATAAAAGTTGAGAATAGAATAGAATAGAATAGAATAGAATAGAATAGAATATTTATTTCAATTAATATTTACATCAACAAAGTATTTGTGAGCTCCAAACTAGACAATGTCTGTGTCTTGGAGCTCGGTACACTATTTAACATACAAGTAAATTTTAAAAGGTATATAATTTCAATTTCTTAAACTAGAACAAAAATGAGATAAAATAAAATAAAAGGAAATAAAACATTATTCTTTAAGAAGAAGGCAATAAACATGTCTAGCCCAAAATTACTCTAGTTTCGATACAATAGGTGTCTTTTGAAAATAAACCATTTGCACAAAACTATAATTTACTTGCGAACACATGAGAGTTCACAGCCGGCACGTGAGCTGTCGTCTGTCCTTATATTTATACGAAACAAAGACTTATAGTCTAGCAGAAAATACTGCAAACAGTTCTGTTAAAGGATTGTAAATCTTAATTATGGAGGATAACGTGGCGTTTTGTTTGGATGTGTATTTCAGCTTTGAGACGCGCGTTCAATTAGTAAACTGAGTTTTACATTTTTTAATGCAATGGAATGTTTTGATTGCTGCGATAAAAATTATGTTCCTATGGAGAAGAAGGGGCAAATAACTTCATGAAATTTCAACTAGGAATTTTAGTTAGTAAGTATCTACCAAGCAAGTTGATTAAAGTAAGCGTAAGTAAGTATGCTCAGGTAGGCCACAAACATCTCTAAAATAAATCACCAAAACTGACTCCATATCACCCGCCATGTTGACCATAGACTTCTTGGCAACAAGTATTTAATTAAGTAGAGCACGGCACTAACATCGCGCCTCACTGCCACTTGGCACTCGCCAACAAACAAAAAACTACCCTCAGTAATTGCCATGTGAATCTGTGAAAGTAGCCGTTTTTAGTCAATTTGTGGGTGACATTGTTGGAAACGGTAGATACACCGCTTCCGTTATATAATAGCAACCAATGAAAATAATTGTAAAATTGATATATTATACCAAGATTTTAAATTCAAGTTTATCATGCATCCATCTTATTGAATCTTACGAGAATAATAAATACGAAAAAATTAAGATTTTTATGAGTGCCGCAGAATTTAAACTATAACATTTTATCCTTATTAAATAACTTAGATTAGGATTAGTTTTACCACTACGGCCTGAAATATTGAATACCCAAATAAATCCTATATTGAATGGGACTAGGTAGGCCTATCAAATAAATTATGATGTAGGTTAGGTATCTATCTATCTCTATCGGTCGGTAGAGCTATCGGAATATTAAAGTTTTTATGATGATGAAAAACGAACGTATCGCCGCTTACCCAAAGCACGTCGTAAACATATTGCGTAGGCAAGCGTCTATATCTATCGTAAATTCATCTACATATCAACTTTATGATTTATTAAATTTGTTATATATTTTTGGCACTACCTACTTGTCTTTTTTTTGGCGGGAAGTTGAATGTTATCTACCTAATATGTTAAATTTTCCAACAAATTGTAGATTGTACAAGTGTATAAAATGAGCCATTTTATTAGATATTTAAGTCTAGGATAAAATGGCGAATTTAATAAACGAGCTATACACTGCTTTTCACTTCGATTGCGAGCAAATGAAAAAATCATAAAAAAATTAAACTAAAATTTGAACAATTTTATATCTTACGCACTGACCCAATAGAAAACTAAAAAAAAACTATGACATCTAGGAGATTCATTTTATATCACCGTGGTCATCTCATCACCATCGTGAGGCTATACTGATAATAAAAAAAAATATCGGTACGTCAAATAAGTATCTATATTGTAGCAGATTGCCAACGAAAAAAAATCCTACGCAACTACTCCTTTACATCGTGGAACTAATGTAATTTCTTCACTCGCATAATTCTGGCACACACATTATTTGTCAGTTCTCACCCAGTTCTCGGCGCTATATTAATGTAAAACAACACCAGCGCGGCTTGCCAACAAACCCGCATTAGTACCTAGGTACCAAAAATCCGAATATAATGTGCAGATTCATTACTTACCTGTCTCGTACAACACGTCGGTACAGCTATAGAGGTGTTCGATGTTAAAAATATCAATCGCATTATCGATATTGTTTAAAATCGAGCATAGATAGGTACTACATTAACGGCGGTGGAGTCTATGAATGTTGAAGAGACATGAGGTTTACGTCGAGTTGATGAAGATTGAGATGTTTTTGTCTCCACCTCTATTAGAGCTATTAATTATCATTGAATTAACATGCTGCCAATTTGTGTAAGTACCTACCTACCTTTGTAGAATAAAGGAAAATAAACATTTATAAGTTAGTACTTAGGTATTAGAATTAGGCACGTATTATTTAGCTTAACGTACATGACGTATTATCGCAAATATATTTATGCGATTACGAAATACAATCGATGCACTAACGCCGAACACCAAACATCCTTACTCTAACTTTTATATTCAGAAATAGTGCCAACAACTAGGGACAATGGAATGTACCGTCTCAGCAACACCGACTATGATAAACGACCCTTTGCTATAAAGAAACGGGACGCTCAGCAGACATTTTGTACTGTGAGTGATCGTTGCACTTTGTTTAGTGCATGTGCACTTAATAGGTTTTAAATTTTATGAATGAAGTGTGTACGTAATCATTAAGTTTTGAATGTTTCTTGGTTATTTATGTAGGTCTTTTGCAGTGTTGCCAGATTGGGTATTTTTTTCGCAATTCTGGGTAAAAATTTTGGCTCTGGAGAAATTTTGGAGACATGAAATTCTTGGAGAAAAATTTGGAGAAAAAAAAAATACCATGGAGAATTTTTAGTTTCAGTGGGATTACCTGTAGGATGACCACAACGCATGTTACGAACGCACGCCAAAACCATCTCGCTCAGTGGGGATACGTAACGTAAAAAAAAAAAAAAGCTAAGCCGATATTATTAACTTTTTGCCTTTGGGTAAAACTCAAGCAAATTGTATCATTTTGGAGAAAAATAATTTCAAATTTGGGTATAAATAGAAAATCACATCTGGCAACACTGGTCTTTTGCTACACCAAAAGTGAAAATAGTGAAGGTACGTACAAGTCACGTTTAACGTATAACTTTGGAATTCCAACCAAATAAGTAATTTTGTAATCTGACATTGTACTTCTTATCGACAAGCGGGATCATAGAATGTAACTTTTCTGTTATAGGACTCCATCCAGTCTAGAAGATGGCCACTAAGATTGCGCCATTACATAAGAGGAGCTCACGTAATAATTAATAGGTAGGTACTTTGAACAAAAGTACACTAAACCTACTTTTCTATTAGTTCCACCAACTTAAAGTTCTGAGCGCCAATTTCGGGTCGACGTTATCACAACGCCACGTTCTCGCGGATGTATTAATCAAGGCGAAGTGAAGTCCATTAGTAAACGTTCCCGAGACAAAAGTGTTCGGAGACAATCGATTGTAATCGCAAGCGCCCGTAAAACGGTCCAATGTTGTATAAGAACACCATGCTTTGGTGATATAAAATATGATTTAAATAAATAATCAGTACAATCAGTTCAATCGGTGGGCGGGTTTTCGCACCACAGGAGCCAGTAGATGCGAGGGAAGGGGGGCCTATGACTAGCAGTAAACGACTTTGAGTAAGATTTTCATTTTGAAAACGGGAAACTAAGGAAACACGAAAATTCTCTGTTAAAATAGGATAGAAATGGCATCTGAATTCGAAAAAAAATGCACTTGAGACACAAGAATTCATATTATTTTAAAAAGGTACGTATTGATCTTCGAGTCACGGTCATAAGCCACCATCCCTTGTGGTAATCATAATAAAAAAATAGGCACTAGTTCACTTCATGTCTTTCCACATAAAGTCGCGAGTAAACCACACAAATCCCGTATTTAGAACACATCATGGTAACAATACTAAAATGTCACCAACAAAGGAGCAATGATGAATGAGGACCAACGCCGGTCGTCGAGACGCGACTACCGCGAACCAAGTTCGTTGAAACTTTTCAATGGATTTTATATTGAGGGTAGACGCAGTGTCTCCAACCATGCCGTAATTACGGTAGATCTACCGTAATTTTTCTAGATCTACCACCTACCGTAGACATGTTATTACGGTGACATATTCTACCGTAATTTCGTCCGTGTCCATATTTCTATAATGAACACTTGATTTAGCAAAATATTACTGCAACATTGCATTGGGATATGCGTAACGTAAAAAAAAAAAAAAGAAGGTCATTCTGCTGCTTCTGTTTGGGGTGCGCAACGTAAAAAAAAAAAGGTCATTCTGCTACTTCTGTTTGGAAGAAAGACCTTTTTTTTTTTTTTACGTTACGCATCCCCACTGCTTGGGTATTATGGGTATTTTAGCTGCAAACACTGGTCTGCCGTAATTTTCCACCATCTACCGTATTTTGAGACCAGTCAACACCGTAATTTTGACAAAGAGAGTTGGAGACACTGGGTAGACGTTGCTGCTTAGATGTGGGTAGACAATGTACGTTACACTTTTTGATTCTGCACATATTTGTGACGTTTTCATATAGATAATGCAATAGAGCTATTCTGTTGTAAATTGCTCACATGAATTTAAAAAAATATAAGTAAGGGAAGTACTTTTTTTACATAGAAATAAAGCATTGTCTGTGTGCCTAGCAGGGACTCCAATGCAAGTGAAAACGTCATCGAGAATACGTGCTATCTTTGTCATTCTTATTTATCTTATCTGTGGTGTTAGTGGACACAAGAACGCTTAGATGTCTGTCACACTACGTAAAATATTGTCCTTGAGCCACTGAAACTTTTCTATTGTTTGAGTAGGTGTGGTAGGTAATCAATTAGATGGATTTGAAATAAAATGACGATGAGTTTTTTTTAGTTATAAACTTTATTAAATTCAACAGGAATGTTATGAATAAAGTATTGAAAATACGATACAACGTGAGATGACAATTTGCAATCGCTTTCCAAAGTTACAATTAAGAATAAATACTTTACAACGTCCAAGTAAGTATGTTTTTTTTAAAATAATCATCTCACAACGTTATTCATATTGCTAGTTTTTTAACGTAATTGGGTTCATATACATTTTACAGGAATAATTTTATATTGCTAAAACAACTGTTTTGTATGTATGGTAGCGATAATATGGGACCCACTTCCGTAATATTTTCAATGACACTTATAATGCAATAAGTCTTATATTTGTACATCATCATATCTGAGAGCAGTTGCTCCTAGTAACATAAGTCAAAATAGTACCGTTATTATATATGTTTGCTGTACGATATCCAACCTTAAAGGGGTCCCAAATTAAACTCCGCGACTGTACATCCACGAAACACATTATATACATACAATATACGGATTCTAAAATATAAGTTAAGAGTGTCATTATTAACTATCACATTGCAATCCACTTTATAGTAAAACTAGCTGTCCCGGCGAACTTCGTACCGCCTCAGAATCAAATGTATGAGAAAATGAATTTATTGGTATTCTATGAAAAATTTAAACAAATCTATCCCACGGGAACTATACATTTTACCGGGATAAAAATAGCCTATGTGCTATTCCAGACTGTAATCTATCTCTGTGCCAAATTTCATCCAGATCCGTTTAGCCGTTCTGGCGTGAAAGAGTAACAAACATCCATCCATCCATCCAAACTTTCACATTTATAATATTAGTATAGATTATTATGAAAATACAATACTTATAGTATAAATTTGTAATCACAAAGTCTACGCGTGTAGTTCGAATCTACACTAAGAAAGTCCTAACATGGTCATAGTATTGATGCTATTTGTTACAACTTATCCTATTTAAAATGTTATTGGATTCAGCTTCCAGTGAACTTTTAAGCCTTCTAGCGGTACAAAAAAGATATAATTGAGGTCAAGTATAAAATTCCCCAATTTATGAACAAGTCATAAATTGAAAAAGTTGAATTGAAAAGTCATACACTCTGATTTTCACTTCAATTGCGAGTAGGAGTGAGTGAAATATGAGCAATTTTGTATTGTTGCCACACAGATCTATTAGAAAACATAAAAAAAAACTTTTATGACGTCTATGCTAAACCACCGTTTTTTTTTCTTTCAACATTTAACATTGGACTCGGTTCGAAGACCTTATACTGCCTAGTCATATTTGCATTTGACAATATTTATGTTAGTCCTGATTTTAATTTTTTATTTGGCTATAGAGACCACAGAACGGTAGAGTTTTATTGTGTTTGACTTCATGGACTTATTGACTCAGTCTTAGAAATACACACTTTTATGCACAAGATTGCATAAAAGTGTGTGTAACAATGAAATGCAGTTTTACACCGCTTACATCCAGCATAAACAGGGAATTTACGAGCATGAGAAGTAAAAAATAGTATTTAGCTAAATGTATATCACTCCAAATTGACTTAGCAACCAGACTTGAACCTTGAATAACGCACTATTATTATAGTGGCAGGTAAGTCTAAAATTCCCATTATAATTAGGGATCCAACAAAACCAAATGAATCCAAAACAAGTGTTTTTAGATTTCTTTGCTTGCCTTTGTCTGCTTATTCGAGCATTTGTAAAAAAACTTTTTGACCAATTACAAAACGGTTTTAAATTTTGATAAGAATACAGTTTGATTCAAATGTACCGTAATTATCACGTTATGGCCATAACTGATCGCCTTTTACAATATAGTTAGGACCAAGTTCTTCTCGCTGGCGGTGAAGTGCAGGACGGCTGCGATCGCGTTGAGCATGTGCCTGCGGCCGGCGTAGTCCGTGGACATGAGATACGCCATCACAACGTTCTTGAGATACTCCAGGTTCGCGCCTTCGCGGGACTGAGTTCTTCTGAGCCTGGAATTTATAAAAAATCTTATAGAGTCTATATTATTTTTTTTCCATAGAGTTGATATATTACAAAGTGATTATTAAAAACTGATAATTGATAGAACTGGGTCATAGGTAGCGTAGCCGTTTCTACAGAGGATAGTACATTAGTTAGGGTCTCGACTGTCATAATATAAGACTCTCGACTGACATCATAGAGAAGTTAAGTTTTTTGGCTTTTTCAATAATCCATCAACCTGTTAGGTTTATAATTTGAAAAGGTGACGAGCCGAGAGTCAGTGTGAGTGACTACCGCCATTAATATTTTAAACTGCTTTGTAAAGAAATCATTAATAGAGTATAATTGCGGTTGATCTGGTGACGTCGCCATGGCATCCTAATGAGATAGACATATATGTAAACAAATATTTATAAGTTCGTTTCAAATTAGCTTTAAGTCGAATTACAAGTTACATTACCTGTCAATTTCCTCTTTCAGGGTCCTTATGACTTCTTTGAAACGTTCCTTCTCAATCGTCGCTTCGCGCTGACAATCCCTGCGAAAAAAACAGGTTAATATTGACTTTCTAGGCAATTTGCGCGTAAACATACGTAAAAAAAAGCGCAAACTGCGCGTGGGGATCGAACCCGCAACCTTTCGAATACGTAAGCAGCCCCTCGAATGACTACATACCTATATTGTCCCTCCAGGGTGTGTTTCTCCTTTCTAAGCTGCGATATGTCGAGATCTTTTCTGGCCAGCTCGTGCGCATAATGCAGCATATGCGGCGGTGCGGACGCGTCCTATAATCATAAAATACATATTATTGTAGCGACCTCTTCAACCTAGTCACAAGCTACATAGATAGTGCTCCAGACGCATTCAGAACAATAGTCAATTCTCAATACAATCCTGAATCACGCTATGAGAGTTTTCGGAGCACGTAGCATACATACAAGATCCCGACAAAAACCGTCGGGGCATAGCGGCCGCCCCGCCAGGCATTCCAGCTGCCTGCCTCGAAGATCTTCCCTTTTCCGCAAAATTATAATAATGATTGAATATACTAGATTGGCATTCACTTGTATTGTACTACTAACTAATCTTAATTTACAACACATACATTTGACATTTAATAAAATTGCCGTCGCGTCGTTATCCGTATTATTTATGTATTTCAGTAAAAGAAAACTTACGGAATACATCTAAGGTATAAAATATGTACTATCATTATGATATAAAGTATTCCATTTATTCAATGCTTGGACATGTCCCTATCATTAGTTACGTGAACACTACACTCAATATATGCTATATTATATCACAAAGGCTGCCGGTCGCGGGCTAAGAACGCGCGAGCGGGCTACTGCTAACGGTTGTGTCTTTGTTAAATACCACGCGGACGAAGTCGCGGGTGACAGCACAACAAGTAGTTTACAAATTTCCCCCAGCTATCGCCTAGTTCAGAGTTCCCCAAACTTTTTTGTGTCGTAGACCCCTTGCCATGTTTTTCCGTGTTGGGTAGACCCTCTAGTTACCTGATATTGATTTCCTGTAAATTTCTAACTGTAGTGAAGTTTAGTGTTAAAAACTTAAAGTAAAAACACATGTTAATTTATACATTTATTAATTGAATTTAAATTAAAACTACTCAAAATAAAATTTATTGCGACCACAAAGCGAATACCAACATCCTACAACTTACACAATTTTATAAACATATATAATATATTTTTTTACTTCATAGGTACTTTTATAAATAATGTATAATGTTTTGATATTATAAGATAGTACGATGTAAGTAAATAGGTACTATCAGTGTATGTGTCGAGATCCACTATCGTGGACCCCCATTTTCATTTCATGGACCCCAAAATTTTTTTTCGCTGACGTACACCGCTTGCAGGTTGTCATAGACCCCTAGGGGTCGATATAGACCGCTTTGGGAATCACTGGCCTAGTTCTATCAATGTTGCAAGTGGTTGGCCTCACCGCTAATATCCCGTCCTTGTAGTGTTGGTGGTCTGCGCTGGGGCGGCGCGCGCGCAGGCGCGTGTCGGCGTCGCGCAGCAGCGCCGCGGCGCGCGCGCGCTGGGCGTGCAGCTGCTGCTCCAGGCTCGCGATGCGGCCCCGGAGGTCGGCGCTCGACTCCTTGTGGTACTCTTGCTCGTTCTTCACTTTCTGGAAGCGTTTGGGGTCGAGTCACCTTCGTCCGTACGAGAATTAACCCTTACTAGCCTAGAGTTTCAATTTTGATACCAATCTTTTAAACCGAATGTTCACATTACTATTCGTTTTTTTTTTTATAGGTTGGCTGTACGCATTTTACTGTTGTATAATATTCTTTCCAACGAAATTAAAAAAAAAAAACAAATGTCATTATTATTAAACACAGTAACATTAAACACAGTAATATTAAAAATAAATCACTTTTGTAAATCAGGCAACTAAGGGTTAAGTACCCTCGAGATACCCTACACGTGACCCTGGGTGGTGCCAACCAGGTGACAACTCTACTGGTGGGCTTCGGCCGTGGCTAGTCACCACCCACTGAACAAAGCCATGTCGCCAAGCGGCCTAGCCGTGTTCCGGCATGATGTTCGGTGTTGCCATTCATGGATGGCGGGTCAGATCAGTTGCGCTGCATGTGCCTAGTGAATGTAGCGTCTCGATCTACTGCCGCCTTCCTACCAAGGCAAGTATGCTCCATCGTAGATCTCATCGTCACTTACCATCAGGTGAGATCGAGATCAAATACTTGCCTATGTATAAAAAAAAAGCGAACAATATTCATTTTAAAGTCAGTAGAATCTGCACTCGACTCCTTGTGGTAGTCTTGCTCGTTCTTTACCTTCTGGCGGCGAACAATATTAATTTTAAAGTTAGTACAGAAAATAATCAAAAAGATAGACGATTGTGTAATTAGCGATTGCTGTAGTACATTTTTACCTGGGAGGAGCAGCTGCGATATTTTAAATAGTGATTCGGAGTCGATCTCGAAAATGAAATCGAAAACTGAATCGAGGATCAAGACTGATTTTAAATTGTACGTAAATGCGCGTCAACACTCCACAGTCAAAAGTTTTCGAACTGATTTCCGACCGTTCTTTAAAATAGCCTTTTGACCGCCTGTCGGGAGAGACATCAAAAATGGAAAGTTTAAAATCCGTTTAAAAATAAAAGTAGATGATTAAAAAGATACATACCTCCTCATAAAATTTAATTGAGTCCAATTTATCTTGTTTCTCCTCATCATACATCATCTTATATGTTTCCAACCTGTCTTTTAACAATGCTATCTCATTCTTCAAGTCCTCCCTCTCACTCTCGCCGCCGTCTTTATTATCTCTCACCATCTCCTTTTTGTATGCGTCAAACTCTATCTGTAAGTTTTCAAAATCCTCTCTACACTTTGAGTGTATGTTTTCATATCCTTCAACTTTGAAAACCGTCGTAATGTCTATTGGACTGCCTAGTTTATCGTTTTCAGCGATTAGTTCCTTTTTCAGTATGTGTATCTTGTCTATAAGTGTTTGTAGGTACTCGCTGTCCGCTAGCTTTTCGTTGTCTGTCTCACTTTTCTGTAAAACTTCAGTGGTTCCTTCTGTAATCAAATTGATTGAATCCAACATGAGCTAGAAGTGTTTAATTTTACATAAGAGAACATTACATTATCATTATCGAAGGCAGATTGACTTAGATGAATCAAACTATTGGTTATTTATGTAAACTAAGACTTTACCGCCCGTTCGGAATGCCGTTCCTGAGACTACATGGTAGCTCTTTTTATAGAGATGGTATAGATTTTACGGTAACAAATACTGATCAGCACAGTTGGTAGCAACCATGCTTTCTGTGCCAAAGGACCCAATTGAGATCCTCGTTGGGGCAACAATTGTGTAATGAGTGAGAAAGTTTGTAGCTGAGTTATGGATGTTGGATGTTTAATATCTATACATATTGTTACGTGCGGGGTAATCAAATGCCGATTACGTGAAAATTACTTTAATCGCTCTCCACACAGTAGGCAATTATAGTACACACCAGTACACTAACTAGTAAACACTCAAATCACAATTCACCAAATCACTTAGAAACACAGTTGTCCAGAGTATTCGCTAGAGTCGCCGGTATAGTCTTCTTAGTTCGCTTCCGAGAGATGTGTTCACTATCGCTTACAAATAGAAACTGTCTGGTCGCTGGTCCTGCACACTATTTATAATCCGAAAATAGCGAGGGTGGATCTTTCCAGAAAGGTATCGACAAAAACCCACAAAACAGAAATGTTCCATAAGGAAAATGAACCTTATGTACACGGTAATAAGGAGGCGCTAGAATGTTCTAGTGTACGTAGCTGTATTCGTCTAATCGGTATTATTCCGAGAACTCGTAGTTCCAGGAATTGCATTGTCCTCGCCTTTTGTTTACTAATAATAATTTTAATAAAAATAATATGAGGTATATTCCGGAAGCCGGTTGCAACATTGTTGACGATTCTAGATCTTTCTTCACAGATCGATAGGGGACCTTGGACCCAACAATGCGTTTTTGTTTCTAGAAGCTTCGATGACTATTTCTCGAGTTATCGATACCTCTTTTATACGCATCGTAACATTACCCCCCTCTTAGTCATGCTCGTCCCGAGCATTATTCGAGCCATGATATCGCGCTAACCGGTCCACATGGACTACCTTTGGTTTTCCTCTAAGTCCCTTCTTGATGCGGAAGGTAACATCATTGATCCTTGTAATGACGGTGTACGGTCCTTCCCAGCGAGCTTGAAGTTTCGGAGACTTTTCCTTTTTGCGAAGCGGGTTATGAAGCCACACTAGTGTTCCTTCCTCAAACCCGTTGGTGTTCGAATTCCGATCGTACCGGGTCTTCATCCTTGTACTAGTTTTAAGATTATTCTCCCGTACTCTTCTGTGTACTTCATCCAGCTGGTTTTGAAGTTCATGCACATAGTCCGTAACAGGCTTAGGACTATCGGGTGGCGTGCCTGTTATCGCATCGACTGGGAGCCTTATTTCTCGACCGAAATTTACCTTGGCCGGAGTATGTCCCGTACTATCATGCACCGCAGATCGATAGGACATCAGGAACAGCGGAATGTATTGGTCCCAATCTCTTTGATGATCGTCCACGACTTTAGCCAAGTGGTTCTCTAAGGTCTGGTTGAACCTCTCGACCATTCCATCTGACTGTGGATGCGCTGGCGTTGTACGGGTCTTATTGATTCCCAGCAGTTTACACATTTCCTGAAATAGAGCAGACTCAAAATTCCGCCCTTGGTCTGAGTGAAGTTCCATGGGTACGCCATATCGACAGACCACTTCCTGGACCAGTTTCTTCGCCACAGTTATAGCTTCTTGATTCGGTGTCGCAAAGACTTCGGGCCACTTAGTGAAGTAATCTTGCACTACTATGATGTACTTGTTCCCATCATCTGTCATAGGAAAAGGTCCAGCAACATCAATAGCGATGCGCTCCCATGGCGCTCCAACGTTGTACGTCTTTAACTTTCCCCTGCTTCTTGTCTGTGGGCCTTTCACTGAAGCACAAGCAGTGCACTTACGGCACCAATCCTCGACATCTTCCCGACAACCGACCCAGTAGAAACGTTGTCTTACTTTAACTAAGGTCTTCTTGACTCCAAGATGTCCACCCGAAACACCATCGTGAATGTGCCGTAAAAGAGGGGCCACCTTACTCCGAGGTACTACAACTTGCATGGTTACTTCTTTTCCATCGCTGGATTCCCATTTTCTACATAGTACACTATCTTCCAGAGTCAAGCTGTCCCACTGAGCCCAATAGCTTTTGGTGGTCGAACTATGAGCAGACACATCACTCCATTGGGGTTTGTTCCCAAGACGTTTCCAGTCCAGTATTGGTCGAAGGTCATCGTCCTCTTCTTGGGCCTTCTTCATGCTGATTCCAGTCCATTCATCGTCAAGTTCGGGAGTCCTAATGACTTTGATCTCTTCCTGCACTTCATTGTTCTGACAGTGCTTGCAGTCTTCCGTCATTGTGACTTTCGGAACCTTATCCCGACTAACCCGCACTTGCCTTACGGTTCTGACGACGTTTTGTTTCTCAAACCAATCTCGTTCCGTTTGGGTCGCAACTTCCACGGCCCTCCGTTTTCTAGGACATTCCAACTGAATGTGCCCCTTTCTTCCACACACATAGCATGTTGGCTCAAACCGAAGCTTCCTTTTTCTTTTCGGACATTCCGGCCGAACATGCCCTTTGTCTCCACACTCATAACATATGGGGACAAACCGAGACTTTTTCTCTTCTGGTATCATCGCTCTAACTTTATGTAGCCTCGTGTCTTGTTGCACAGCTTCCACCTCAAGAGCATGTGCGAGTGCGTTTTTCAAGGACTGGTGATGACCCAATTTCACAGCGCCTCGAACTTCGGAGTTTCTTATGCCATCGACAAATGCCTGCAGCAGGGTCACTTCGATAACTTCTGGTGCCGATGAGTAAGCCCGACGAACCAGCCTTTCTATTTCCTGGGCCCACTGCTGGAGGCTTTCGCCAGCCTTCTGTGATCGCTCACGGAGTTGCACTCGGTAGACATGTTCCAGGTGCTTATCACTGTAGCGCGTGTCTAACGCTTCCATTAGTGTCTCCAGCGTCCTTCTTTCAAGCGGCAGGTTTTCGAGGATTGATAAAGCATCCCCACGTAGAGCAAGTGTCAGAGCCATAAAAGATTGCTCTTTGCTCCAGCCATTACCACTTGCAAGTACCTCAAACTGGTACTTGAACGCTGACCACGACGAAGTTCCATCAAAGCGTGGTAGGTCAAGTTTCGAAGACGATGGTGAGGCCACTGTAATAGTCCCATGTGTTTTCAATTTTATGACCTCCTTATTTAGTTCTTGCACGCGGTCCTCGAGGTTCCCTGTCTTCATGGTAACTTCCTTGTCAAGTACTTGTACGCGGTCCCTTAAGGTATTCACTTCTTCTCCGAGAGCTGTGATACCTACGCTGATTTTTCCTAGGACAGCTTCCTGGCTGGCCTGCACCACTTCCTTAATTTCACGCTGCGTAGCGTCTTGGTTAGTCTGCATCATTTCTTTAAGCTCCTGCCGACTGGCTTCTTGGTTAGCCTGGAGCATTTTCTGATTGGCCTGCATCATTTCTCTAAACTCCTGCCGACTAGCTTCTTGGTTAGCTTGGAGCATTTTCTGATTGGCCTGCATCATTTCCTGCATAGAAGCCAGCAGTGCTGATATGTTCATGTTTGGTGAACTAACCCCTGATGCTGTCGCTGTTCCCGCCGAAATATCAACATCATCCCGATGCTCTTCTTCACGGTTCCGTTGACGTGCAGCATCCATTTCCACTTGCCGTCTGGTTCGTGGGGTACGCCCTTCGTCTTCACGCGGTAGTAACGGCATCCCACTTCTGACACCAATTGTTACGTGCGGGGTAATCAAATGCCGATTACGTGAAAATTACTTTAATCGCTCTCCACACAGTAGGCAATTATAGTACACACCAGTACACTAACTAGTAAACACTCAAATCACAATTCACCAAATCACTTAGAAACACAGTTGTCCAGAGTATTCGCTAGAGTCGCCGGTATAGTCTTCTTAGTTCGCTTCCGAGAGATGTGTTCACTATCGCTTACAAATAGAAACTGTCTGGTCGCTGGTCCTGCACACTATTTATAATCCGAAAATAGCGAGGGTGGATCTTTCCAGAAAGGTATCGACAAAAACCCACAAAACAGAAATGTTCCATAAGGAAAATGAACCTTATGTACACGGTAATAAGGAGGCGCTAGAATGTTCTAGTGTACGTAGCTGTATTCGTCTAATCGGTATTATTCCGAGAACTCGTAGTTCCAGGAATTGCATTGTCCTCGCCTTTTGTTTACTAATAATAATTTTAATAAAAATAATATGAGGTATATTCCGGAAGCCGGTTGCAACATTGTTGACGATTCTAGATCTTTCTTCACAGATCGATAGGGGACCTTGGACCCAACAATGCGTTTTTGTTTCTAGAAGCTTCGATGACTATTTCTCGAGTTATCGATACCTCTTTTATACGCATCGTAACAATATAAATAAAATTGGAGTGTCTGTTTGTAATATTAATATAACCGCTTTTTACTAAGTGCATTTAGATGTATACACGATACCTAGATCAAAACAATTTTTTTACAATTTTTGTCTGTCTGTTTGTTCCGGGTAATCTCTGAAATGGCTGGAACGATTTTGACGGGACTTTCACGGGCAGATAGCTGATGTAACAAGGAGTAACTTAGACTACTTTTATTTTAGAAAAAAAATAGGATCTCTCGAAAAAAATTAAAACCAATGTTGCAGCGCTGCGCCTGATTAAGTTTGATAGCAACAATCTGAAATGCGTCCCGCGGGATCAGAACGTGCGAGCAGGCTGTTGCCAACGGTTGTGTCTTTGTTAAATACCACGCGAACGAAGTCGCGGGTAACAGCTAGTCTATCTATATAATTATTATATAGTGGGATCGCCCCCAGTGCATTATACGGTACCCATAATACGAGGGTAGCTTAGTTTGGGACCGTACTTAGTTGGTGTGTTCGTGTGACAATATTATTATTTTCGTACCAAAGTCGTTGTTAGCAGCGATCTTCTCCATCAGTTGTCCGTTGAGCGAGTCCTTCAGCTGCTGTATGAGGTGCTGGTCCCGGCGCCGGCGCAGATCGTACTGTCCCACGGTTTCCGACAGCTCCGCGATCTTGCTCTCGAGTAGAGCGACGCGTTCCTCTTGCCGGGCGCACGTCTTGCGGGCGGACTCCTCCGCGCGCTTGGCTTTTATTTGTTCCTGAAATTTGAATAAGGCTTTAAAAATATTAAAAAAAATGCTGTTCGTTGGTGAGCGCATCATTTGAGTGCGACTGGACCAATATTTTTTGGTAATAGTCTGAATATAGGGAAAGAAAAGCTTTGCAAAAAATGCAACAATGTTTGATCAGCTAGTAAATAATAATAATATCACCAGACGATCACACTAACTGCTCGTACTCAAACTAAGCAACGCTTGTATTAAGGGTGGTTATCTTACAATGGACAATTACTCATATAGATACTAAATTTTCTTAGGTTGTGGTACAAATATTCGTGCTCATCACACAAACATTGTTGTTGTATTTGAACCTGGGACGAATTTGAACGAAGGGTCACTATCGACTGTTCCAATTGGGTCATCAAATAATGTGAATGATATATGAAGATGATTATAAAGAAGAGCAAACATGGAGTTTCTTGACCGTTCGTCTTTATAGGAACGGCAGTCGTCACTGGCAGAAAAGTCGTAAAACAACATTTTGTGACTCTTTTCACGATACTTAAGTACCATAATAGTTAAGATGATGATCTAATTTTCTTCCAACTCCTCTTATTTTTATCTTTCGATTAAATTCTTGCGGGTTCCAAGACAATTAACTTTATCCCGGGACTCGCCGAGGGTCGAACCTCGGTGTCATCATGGGACACCACTGTAGATCCTGGCTTACAGGAGTAGCAGTGGTGGGAGTGTGTGGCGGGCCTAGTCCTATTAATAACATGATGATCTGATGCTGAATGTAGCTGTAGTGTTGTTGACTCACCTCCCTGATGGCGACAGAGTGCGACTGCTCCAGCAGCGCCAGCTTCTGTTGCAGCCGCACCAGCATCACCGGCGTCTCCACCGTCCGCGCCTCGGCTCGTTGCAGACGCCTCTGTGACGCTTCCAGGGAACTGCTCAGATCGCGGACCCGCTTCTCCAGTTCCGATTGAGATGCTACAAGTAATAGGTTTACTCGGCTTTCGGCCTTTGACGAAGTACAATGCCAAAGTTCTATAGGAAAAAATCCAGCATAAACTATTTACAAAATAGTAACACACCTTGAGCCTCAGAGGAATGCATAGCTTTGTCTTCCAATTTCTCTTTACTTTTTCTTTCACTGTTAATCTTCAGGTGCAGTTCTCTACAATAAAAATAATAAATTATTTTTCTAGGAACATTCTTAACTAACTAACTAATATTATGGTTCGGTTCAGCTGAAAAAAATTATATTTATCCACCAGTAATCGTAGTCTTTACTAGGAAAATCATCAAATATTTTTCGTCGTATAAATAGTTATTAATTAAAACTGCGGCTCAGCTCGCAGAAACAATAGCCGTTGGGGCAGAGAGGTTCTAGAATGGCGACCACGAACCGGAAGACGTAGTGTAGGACGGCCCCCCACAAGGTGGACCGATGATATCACACGCGTAGCAGGAAGCCGGTGGATGCGAGTAGCGGATGACCGTGATGTGTGGAAGTCATTGGGGGAGGCCTATGTCCAGCAGTGGACGTCTTTCGGCTGATATCATATCATAGCAATTAAAACTGTTAAATTAAGGTTGAGTGACTTCTAATTAGAAGTCTCGCTCACACATAAGGCCCAGTATGTATTTGCAAACAAGAAATCCTATAAAAAGATTCTAATGTCCTAACTATTATGTGGAATGTCTTGTGGGTTGTTGAAGGAAATGTATAACTTACTTCAACATAGCTGTTTGGTCAGCTCTCTCTTTCTCCCGCTCTTGTATCTCATAAGATATCTTGGCTTTCAGGTTACTGGTTTCAGCCAGATGCTGTTGTACCAGGGTTTTGGTCTCCTCACGCATAGCAGCCAGCAGGTTTTCATACTAAAATAATTCATATTAAAATGCTTATAAGGTTGTGATTTGTTTGAAGTTATGTGTAGCTTAAACTGCCATCCATACTTATTAGGGTACAATAAGGTATACATTAATATATCTTTGTCTCATTATGTAATGTAAAAGTGTGATACTAATTAATATTTTTTAATTATAACTTATATCTTAGCAGATTAACTTAAAAAAGATATAAGTAATAATAATATTGCCATACAGACCCTAAATTAGCAACTCCGTACAAAGGACTAGGGGCCATCTCTGTAGATATATAATACTAATATATATTAGAATCCATGCAAACATTTGTTCTCATCACACAAAGATTGCCCCTACCAGTATTCAAACCCTTGGTATAGAAAACTAGGGTCATTACAAACTGTGATATTCAGGTCCTCAAAAAATATCTACAGTTAAGTCCACACCATCAACAATTATATTAAATAAATCTACCTTATCTCTGGTGACCTTCTTGTCGGCCTGGAATGCCTCCTCCATGCGAGATTTCTCAGCCGTCAGAGTAGACAGAGATAGCATGAGAGCCGCCACTGAGTCATGACTTTCTTGATCTGATAACAAGTTAACACATCATACAAAGAGGTCAACATATCAATATGATCATAGTCAAATATTGTATGTTGAAAGTTTATACAATTTCCATAGTAGAGGTTGGGTCGCAACTCAAGATGAATGTGAATAATGGTATAATAAATAAACATAATAACATGTTATGGCAATAGGTATTATCTTTCTTTGCAAAGTAGGTACCTGATCCTACATTGCCAAGTTAGAAACATCCACGAGGCTGGTACAAACTTTTGTGCTCATCACACAAAGTTTGTCCCTGCCATGATTGAACCCATAATCTTAGCACAGAAATCAGGGTCACTCACTAACCATGACGAAAATCAGTTTGTCAAATATGCAATGTGCATGTGTAATTCAATTAAATTTTGACAGTGTGTTGTTAAAAAATGGGAACATAATTTAATTATATCCAATGAATAGATTGATAGTGCAATAATTTGGAATTATTTTGAAGGACATTGACAATCTGTAAACAATGACTACTGACTTAAATACAATCTCAGTACTATTTTTCTCTAGTCATATTTTTTTCCTATCATCAGGCTACTGACATCTATGTTCAGAGCATATTGTAACATGTTAAATAACTTCAAACTTCAAGTTGAGAGTGAACAGATACCTTCTAGGCAAGTATGCTACATCGCAGATCTCATTGTCACTTAACATCAGGTGAGATTGAGATCAAATACTTGCCTATAATGTAATAAAAAATAAAAAAACTCACCTCCATCACTATGAACTTCAGTTTTATTCAGAGCTTTCAAACTGATCTCCAATGCTTCTTTCTCTTTTATAAGACCTTTGTAAGCAGCAACAACATCTGCAATAACAATTTTCAATCCACTCATTATAACACATTACATGCTACATAGTTTTAAAATAAATAAGTACTTGTAGAGAATAAATTAAATACATTTTTAGTATTTGGTAGCACAGTAAGTATTACATTTCATACCATTGCAACAGTAATTTGAAACATATGTTTATATTTTCCTTATAGCAGGGATAAATAATTATAGTTGTTACAAGTACTCACCTCTGAGACGGGCTTCATACCGCTTAATTTGATCAGCTTGCTTAGTTATTGTTGATATCAACTCTTGTTTTGATAAGGATTCCATTTTATCAAATTTTTCATTTACTTACAAATGTGTTTTCTCCGTAATATACTTCCTAATTTTGTCAGAGGATAATAGATATATATTCTTCCTAATTTTGTCAGAGGATAAGTAGTAAGAGTTTTAGCTATTTTCAACACAGAAGTAAATAAATTTGATGGGGAACAAGTTATTATAACTCATTAGAACACGCGCACAGAACATGTAAACTTAACTGGAGTTAGTAAACGATGTCGTAACTCCATGATTTTGCATACAATTCAATGTCAGAGAAAGAATTTTTTGCCCATCGAATACTGTACAAAAACAAAATACTACCTTTACTGAAAAAAATATTTACCAATATCGCCACTTTTATCAGAGAAATAAATAAAATAAGATTGCCAAGCCAACCAATACCAGAGAGAATTTGATTCTTTCGATATAGCCACAGACCAAAAGCCAATAGTGACATTCGCAAGATTTTACATGTAATCATCCATTTTTATTTATAATGTGTATATATTGAATTTGATATCGCTGTTAAATACTTGAAACTGGCATAATACCCAATAATTAGATGGTGAGGCCATATTTCATCTTATTCCATTGTATTTAATCACATTAAATTTCGTAAAAAACGACAATCGATTGTCGTAAGAATCATCAAAATTGGGCGACACGTTTGGTCTCTAGAGAGCCAAACAGGAACAATCATACATACGTGTAGAGGGGTTTCGTGCACGCCGGGTAATGCTCTAAGAAAAAAAATCCACCTTATAGAAATTATCTAATCTGTGGTGCCACAATTGAACATGACGTTTCCACCCCCTTCTCTTACCTCCTTCACCCCGCTGTCGCCCTGACCGATTGGCGGCCATTTTTCAGGAAAAATCGCGTATAAATAAGTTACGCGTATAAATAAGTTTTGATGAAAAGTGTTTACGTTGATTAATTTCATCCGTTTTTACATTGTTTTCAATATTTGTTTTATTGTAAAGTTCTCCAAGTGCACCATCTTACGACAGGACATTACTTTTCATAAATTTCCATCTAAGGAGGAAAACATGAGAAAGTGGCTCGAGTGTATTAATTGTGAGAGCACTATGCACTATGATGTTAGCAAATTATATGTTTGTCATAAGCATTTTGAACAAAGGTTTGTCAATGCGTCGACGAATTCTCTGAAGAGTGGCGTTTATCCAAGCTTGTTCACTGCCTTGTAGATTTCTTCAGCAAACCCGATTAGCATCTGTTCAGAAACAGGTAAACTATCGAACAATTATTATAGTATTCTTAATAGTCAAGTAACACTATCTATGTAGAATGTAAGCATGTAATGTATAAAGTATGATTAAAGCAAAGTTTTTTTTCTTCAGGTTAAGAATTGTGTACGTGTTTTGAGCAAATCAGTATCAGCAGCATTATCTTACACATCAACATTCCGTAAGTACCTCCATAACTATTTTGCACTAAATAAACAGGCACTATAGCCACTACAACAATGTTCTCAAGACTACTATGTCTAAGATATGTGAACTGATCATTTAAATGCCAGAGTTAAAAGGGTTTTTTATTATGTCGCTGGGTTTTTTATTGACCTATCTCGCCAGTTGGAGAGATAGATGAATAGTAGTCTCTCACAGTAATTATAAATCGCTAATGTTACATAATGTGGATTCTAGCGTACACACAAAATATAACATTATTAATTTATCATTTGTTATATCTGACTGATATTTATTTATTTATTTTCAGTTCTGTATCCCGATGGAACACCAGTCAGTGCAACATTAAAAAATATAGCAGAAGCAATGTTTTTTGGCCAAGTGCACGCTTATAACTACAGAAGTTATGACTCAAGTCCCTACGCCTTTGTTAGTACTTTTAAATCTTTGCTAATCATTAGTGCAATGTCATTAATAAAATGTTGAATGGATCGGATTTAATACGCCTAGCAAGAATCAATTTGCCGCCGTTGTAACAGAATGCTTTTAATAAATATAAGAAAAAAATTAGAAATAAAAGATTTAATAAATAAATTGTTACTATTTGCTACATAATTATGTTTTATTTATTATTATCCTGTATATAATAAAAAAAAAGGGTACCCTAAGGGTGGTCCTGCCCAGGTGATAGGCTTTATGACCGTTTCCGTTGCCTAGATAGCATTAACGAAAAAAAAAAGAAAATGGCATTATTAGCGTTTCCGTTGCCTGGATCGCACTAATGAAATTAAGAAAAAACTAAACGTCATGTTCAATTGCTGCATACGGTTTAGCGCCCATGTTCCTGACATGGCGGTCTGAACTAGTTCTCTTATTAGTCTGTGGTTTCGTGCTCGTCGTAAATACAAAGAAAAAAATATTTACTTGTTTTGTTGATTAATTATTTTTAAAACGCTTTTTTCTCTCGCTCATTCATTAATTCCCTGTCGTTTATCATCGTTTCTCTTACTCTTTTATGTTTACCTCTCGTTCTTATTATACCATACATTACATCCTACACACATTAGTGTGGTAAACATTACCCTCCTTTGCGTCACGCAGTCGGATAAAAAGAGGAGATAATCTAAGATAAAATATATGTATATGGCTTAGATAAACTTAAAACCCCTTTTAAGTTTATCTAAGGTATATGGTATGTCTGTGGTAAGTAGGTATCTACATATTCGCAAGGTTTATGACAAACTCCTAACAATCCTAATAATGCAAATAAAAATACGGACTTCAATCATTAAATTGCGGTGTTTGTTGCAATTCTAATTCAACAGGCGCTTACAAAGTCAGCGTTGGTCAGTCAGCTAGTGTACACGCGCGTGCATAGCCACAGTTCATTGACCTCTAACAGCTGAATAGGGTAGCATTCACCCCTGTCCTAAATTAATGTGCAAGTTTTTATCTAAACACGTAATATTCAAATGGGCCGTGCATATTATTATTTTTTTGCCACATATGGCTGACAGACAACTTTTTCGTTGCCGAACGCATATGAAACAAGTCGATATCATTATACAAAGTGAGAAAAATATTTTATCGATTGTTTTTGTTCTAGTCTCATCACTCACAACGGGGAGATCTGTTTACGTAGGAAGCTTGTAGGTACTTACTAGGAACATACCTATCAATGCAGCAGCATTGACCGCAAATAACGAAAAGTAAATAGGTACCCCAGTACATAATGTAATACTTAGGTCCTACCCATATAGCGTACTACATAATCACTGCACAAGCGTCTCTGTCCGGCTAACATGGCCACCTCGTTGCATATCTCAAAATGAGGTAATCTTCACTGCAAACCACCAGTTTAGGTAACCACTAGAATTTGTTACTCGTGTGTATCTCCGCAGTAGATATTGATTCAAACTATTATTTTTCTTAAGTACCTACTACTACAGAGACGTTAAAGAGCAAATAAGTACATAGGTAGGTACGCCTACTTATGAAAGTATGTATGCCTGCCTCATTGATCAACTAAACTAGCATAATTTTCAGACTATGAATAAGCCTGTGTGAGATAATCATTCTCACAACGAAAGGGATGTGTTTAAAGGTCAAAATAAAACATTATTTTACATGTATTATTGCTAAGGTCAATATTTAATTTCTATCAATATCCCCTACATCAGATTACATTCGTTGACATATTTCAAAATTAAATGTAAGTAAGCCAAACATTTTCATACATTATCGGCGATTTGTACTCTGTCTTAATTCTAGCTACATCCTAGGCCAAACCCTACAATACCCAAACCTGCCCAAAAAATTGAAACAAACCAAAACAACTAAACCAAATAACTAAATGTGGGATAAATAAACACTAAATACATAAAAAAAATGTTAGTTTGTATAATATAAATTAAACAGAACTATTCTAAATAATTAAATAAAATACCACAACTTAGAACACAAAATATACTAAAGCAATGAACAAAACGAATAAATGGACAGGTGTGTACTGGTATTATTTTCGGTGGAAAAGCAAAGCGTATTTTGTTTTTTAATATTCATTCAGGGACGACACAACACAGACTATGTATTAGGTTTAATGTATAAAAGCTTTTTGTGTATAGATGGATTAAAATTGTGCTATGAATTTTGTGCGTGAATGTACGCGTTCCCAAAACAAAGGTGGTAATAAGTTGGCAGAAATAAACTTGCGTGCGCCAGTTCCTTTTCGTATTCGAAGAAGATTCGATGTTGTATCTATCAATCCCTTCTTATTATCTATCAACAATTTAAAAGTTGTAAACGTTTGATTGCTATTGAAGCCGATGTTTGCATCGTTTGGTACAATCGAGCACAAAAATCAAAGCTCAACTATTTATTCACATCATAGCAATTTTCAGAGGTACATTATCGACCTTTGACTAGTTTAGATACACACCATTTAGTATTTCCATGTTTTGTGTGCATTCTATGGGTTTTATTATTACTTATAGTAAACCAAACACCACACCAACATAATTTCATAAACCAAAATCCTAATCTACATATTAAATTAGAGAACACAGTTTTCTTTAAATACTTAAAGATTTAAATGTTGCGCAAAATTATAAGTGACTAGTTTCGCGTATTTTAAGTACTTTAAAATAAATAATTATACTTATTGAATCATTTATCCTTATAATAGAAATTAGAGAAAAATACTTAATCAAAATGCATTATCCGAGCCCATCATTGTGAATATCTTGCATCATGTTGTCACTTTTTTAATTATGATATGCATTCACTATCAATAATTTAACTATTACAGAAAGTACTAAGTATGAATGTCTGGAACAACACAAATCATTAGAAAAGGTATAGGTATATGACTGAGTAGATCTTAACCCAACTAATTTTGAACTTACACTACATTCAATATATTAATATAAACATCAAAATGAAATCTATAATTTCTATTACGATTATGATAATAAATTATGTTTATAATCAATTTTAAGTTACTTAAATTTAATAATAAATAGTGATTATACAATCAAATTAATTAGAGAGACAATATCATTCTGTGAAAGTCAAATATCATGGATTTTGTGCGAGTGTAAGTTAGACATAACAGAATGAATGGTGATTTCTCAGTTTCTCATACAACACCCATGTAGAACTCACACAAAAATTCGAACAATAAATAGGTACTTAAATGTCATAAATTTGACTTCCACTATAATATAAAAGTACTAAGTATATTAATAATTATGTGCCCAATGTGATACATGAATGGTATTAAGTCATCATAAAATGTTGATCAATAACTAATAAATTTTTTTTATGTCATGGTCTTTTTTGCTTCATAGTTTTGATTGAGATTTTTAGAGTCAGATATTATACTTAATTGTGGATAATTTTTGACATTTAAATCATCAAAGTACTTATGCTAATATAAAATAATGATGATTCTAAGTATATAATGTAAGTAATGTTTTATAAAAATGTATCAACCTTACTTATGATTTTGTGCACAATTGAAGCTTCAGAATTATATTATTATCATAATTATTCGACATTATTATAATAATGGGGCCATCTTAATTTATCAATGGAAGTTATAGTATGTGTTAGTCACATCTTCACTTATTAACACCATTTTATAAATCAGTCAATATATTTCTGACATCTTTGGTAATATATAAAGAATTATTGTTGTTACACTATTTTTATCCGACTGCGCGACGCAAAAGGGTAATGTGTTTATTATTGATGTAACTATTGTTCAAAACATAAAGAACTATAGTTGCTGTGTACAATTGCACTGGTTTTCAATACATATACATTAATGTATAATAAAATATTTTTTTTATATTTTACTTATAGTAAAAGTTTAATATTGCACTGTCAATCGTTAAACAATAATTATTGCCTGAATTACTGTTACAATAGAATCTTGTTGGCATTTTTATCCTACTTATATACCAGAAATCTAAGGGTATAATAGTCTAAATAGACATTAAAGTATTTATGTTCAATGGAAATACAGTTAAATACTACATTTAATAAGTGTGCAGTTGGTGTTATAAATATCATCTTACTCAAATTTTTAAGTTCATGACTTCATCTAATTTGAAATTCAGTTTATCTGCAAAGGTTAACAAACCGGGTTTAGAAGGCCAGTGTGTTTAATTCCTGCACACTTGCTACTAACTTTACAATCTTAGGACATCATTCAGGTATATTTTACTAAGAAGATATTTTATGGATATAAAATTAAAATTACTTAGGTCAATTTCATAAAACTGGGCCATGTATGTCAGAGCTTAGAACATTTTTCTAAATATTTATCATAGATGTTGATTTGGGTTTGTACTTATAACATATGAACATTGGTTCAAACTGACGCGGTGTCATGTCATGATTTGAATCACGTTTTGTAAATTGCTCAGTTCTATTTGTCACTTCTGATCTCAAACCATGACAAGAGTAATGATCAACATTTTTGCATTAGCTACAATTTATTGACTAGATTTTGAATAGTTTAAGATTTACTCTTGTTAGTCTTGAAGCTGACCTGAAGTACCTGCCCGTTCAATGAGTATCCATTCAGGGACTGGATCGCGACCACAGCCTCATCATAATTGGTCATGGTAACAAAACCATATCCTTTACATTTGTTAGTAGTGGGATCTCTAATTATTTTAACACTCTGGACGGCACCAAATGGGCCAAAGAGCTGCCAAAGAATACTCTCTTCGGTATCAGCCCCAATATTATAGACAAAGATACACCAACCTGAACCACCAATAGCATTACCTTGAATGAGGGGATCGGCCAAAGGAGAAAATCTCTGGAGGCCCTTGTTGATAGCCAGTAGCGCTTTGCCGGCTGGTCCTACAAAACGACGTGCAGCCGCCGGCGCTAAGTACGCCGCAAGTGGGGCCAACGCTTTGTTCTGATTGCTGGGGTTGTTTGCACATTTGACGGTAATGGGCCCTGTGCCTCCGGGAGGTATAGTGCCATTCAGTTCACGTATTGCATTCTCAGCTTCATGTCTCTGGTCATAGCGGATGAAAGCGACGCCCCTTGAAGGGCCCTGAATATTCGGCTCGTCTGCCCCCACTTGCAGCAAGTGACCTACATTCATATTCTCATGCAGTATGCGCGAGCTGATGATGGCTCCAAATGGAGTAAAGAGCTTCTCCAATTCCTGCTGTGTCATGTGCTTAGGTAGACCTGACACGTAGAGATTGGCCCCTTTAATCGCGTCGGAACTGGGGCGCGCGTACGATACCTTGATGATCTTGTTCTGCAGCCTCAGGCCGTTCAGTGTGTTGACGGCCTTCTCGGCGTCTTCAGCCTTATGGTAGTTCACGAACGCGTACCCTAGACTCTGCCCGTTGAGAATATGGTCAGGGAACACTGTCACTTTGTCTCTAATTAGCTTGCAACTTTCTACTTCGCCGACGCTAGAAAATAACGATCGTATCTCCTCCTGTGTCATTGTTTGCGGCAAATAATTGATGATTAGGTTCGTCTTAGACTCATTATTGCTTGGCTGGAGCTTGCTACCATTTTGCGTGGGCTGGTTCGCGTTTACGCTGTCGAGCGTATTTGCCATCATTTTCTCTTATTTTAATATTTTCACCCGAACGAGGTGATATGTTACAATATACGTGACTATAAAAGAAATTATGAAGTTTAATTAGAACATAGATCCACGTTTTTCGATATAACACCACTTCGCGTTGGTTGAAAGCAGCAAGGGAAGAAAATCAATAAGATGCTGTTCCCTTTTGTACTTATCCTGTTTTAGGTGGTACGGCGCCGATTCCGCTGAATCAAAATATCACGAAAAACACAAATTAACTCAAGTTTATTAGATCTTGGAGAATATTAACGAAAAGTGAAAAGGAAATCAACCAAAAATCTATGCGACTGGCGACCTATTCTCGTAAATTCATTTCTTTCACTTCCTTCTTCACTTTCTTTTTAAAATGTTGCCATTTTACGAATGAAATTTTGCCGTTGTTCGTGATGCAATATTGATTAGTTTGTGTTGCCTTTTTCCCGACTAGCCATGCGTAGCCGTATCAGGTAGAAGGACACATAGTTAGGTATAATAATATACGAATAGAAGGTGGCTCAAAACCATTTCGGCAATACACAGCATTTCGTAAGTACACGGGGCCAGTTCTATTCCTCATTACTACATTATGTATGTATGACGCTTATACATCTAAATAATACTTAACTATGCCCTATATCCCTTCAAAAATAATTAACTAAATTAAGAAACACAGATAAGTTGCAGTAAAATAACCTGAAAGAGAAAATTAACAGATATATAAAATACGGAATAAAAAATAAATCGATAATAATAATTATCATACAAAAAAAAAATAACAGTACTTGCGGTTAAGGTACTAATTTTGCTATATTAAGGGTAATATTTTACAGCTAGTTACCCTAAATCAGCCAAGTGCGCCAACATTATGAAATGAAACCAAAGACAAATTACGTAGCCAACCCAAAAGAACGGACGCATGTAGATGGTTATCATGCTCTATTATCCAAAATGACGACAAAATCTTCACGATTTATAATCTGTGTTCCTGATAAAAATAACTGTGTAGATTCTCCTGATGTTTTCCCAATACATTTTGTGCATCTAGCATTCGATATTTAGGTAATTTTTGAATTACTTTGAAATATTCGTTTGTTCTGCGTATGTAGCGCCATCTTTTGACTATTGGATAAGACTGTGATTGGTGGCTGTTAATTGAATTTTGCTAAAAAAAGTTTTCTTCGATAAATAATGTGCAATATATGTGGAATATTAACCATTGTGTGTTTATAAACAAGAGTGAAGGAAATTGAAGTTAAAGCGTATAACTAGACATCAAGTTCTCCTAAGATGTAGGCAGCGCTAGGTCAGGGCGCGAAATTCAAAATGTCAATGGTTTTTATTTTTTTACGAAAAGTTTGGACAACTTTACGATGTAATTTAAGTTTTTTTGCGACATTGGCATTCTGAATTGGATGTCTCGATGTATTAAGTTTGTTTAAAGAATACCTAAAGCGATACAATACTCAAAGGTTTGTAAAAACCGCTACTTTTACCAGCGTTGGAGTGTTGTATCGCTTTAGGTATGAGTGTATGTAGGTACAATACCTACGCTGTCTGTGTTGCAATTGTTTGGCACCAAACTGAATCACTGCGTTTGAACATTGTAGGTATGTATCGGGTAGGGTGCGCAAGCGATGAGCGTACGTAGGTACCATTTATAGCCAGTACTTGCTATCCCATTGCTGGGCAACAGCTTCCTCGTTTTTTGATATAAAGTTGATCTTGAACATCAGTTTCGTGCCTCAGTGGCTCGTGCCTAGTTAGAAGTCGAATCAAGTTCAAATGTTATTTTATTGCCGTTCAGAAAAACAATTGTCATATCATCATTTACAAAGACACTACAGCACAGTTAGTAGGTACTTACTTAATATTCGGATATCGCTCTTCAAATTCTCGTCAACAATGTCCTATAACTATTACCTTACCTATAATTACTATTACCTATAACTAGCACCAATATTATACCTACTATCTTACTACGTGCTTCGAATTAATGCATCAAGCACTTGCATACTTTTAGCAAGGTCTTAAAGGCCTATTTTGCTATACCTATGTATTTCTATTGGAAGGTTTCAAATTTGTAATCGCTCAATATCTTACAAACGTATCTAGGTACAAAAAGAAAAGACGAAACGAACGAAAATCGCTCGCCTCTCATACCTTGATTCAACTATTCAAGTGCTTTTAGTACACGAGCACTCAACGCACTCTTTCGAAACATGTACGACCAACAATTTTATTTTTTTATTTGCTACATTAGGTATGTTGTTGTTAGTCACACAATTACTGCGTCATTATGTTGTTGCCCAAGAGATAATAATTTCTGTAGTTTCCTACGTATATTACTAACCCGGCTAGGTAGTACCTATGTATGTAGGAGGGTTTCTACCCGGTGAATGTTACAAAATAATAACTAGCTATTAAATATTATAATTTTAAGGTCATTTGCTTAAAATGTGCATTAATTAATTATCAGCTGACCCTGTAGCAAAAAAAATAAACATGAATTTCCCGCGTCTCACTTAACTGTTGGGTACCTACTTTACTTGGTTATTTTAGAAAAACTGCATAACAGGAACTAATTTACACAATACATCCTTGTCCGTGCTCTCAAAAAAAAACCATTCACTTTGATCAATCGCATTGCGCTTCTCGCTTGCACAACATTGCACCGAGCTCAGTGCGTTAAGTGCACGCGCACTCGGCCCGCGCTTGCAAAACGCAGTTCGTGGGTTTCCTGCACCTAACTCGGTCAGCGCAGTTGGTCGTCGAACTCCGAGAAATATATACTTACCTAGTTATTAGTCATACTCACCTGTACCGTATAGAATAGTGGAATATAAGCAAAAACGGATGGGACGTCATGGTACACGATCACTAGGGGTCGTTAACACCTGCATCCGAAGTATTTACTTATGCCTTAGTACGTTACCTTAGAGGTACCTGAATTATTGTTAAGAATAAGTAGTTAGGACGTGGCTACAAAGGCTAGTTAAACAAACATACAATGCAATGACACGACAACCAGACGATGTCAAATTACGTAAAAAATATTTTCAAAATTTGCCCGGCAGTGAACAGAACTACCTAAGTTCAAACGAATCCGAGAGACAATGGTACTAACATTAAAATTACAACTTGGTAATTTCGCCACTAGTTCAAGCTGTCGTCATTTTAAGAATTGAGACTCGATTTATAAAATTATTCATGGAATCATTCGCAATAGAAATTTCCACAATTCCTCGGTCCTTATGATAATTTGGACTAAAAAAAGGTACAAAGAACTCCATTTTGCGTCGGTTTAAAATAATCATAAAAATTAAACATCTGGCTGGTTCTCATAACGAGAATATGCATGGGTGGGTTTACAGATAATTGTCTGTTAACAAATGGAAGCCCCTGAAAATTGGGTCACTGAAATTGTTCGTTGAGAAACATTAAAATGTTGCCTATTTGACTGAAAATCGATATCCTATATGCTTTACATGCATCAAAAATATTATGATTTTGCTTTTATTTATTTATAGGTTAATATAGATCAAGTTGCTATTAGTTCTGTACTATTAGGTACAGAAGGTTAATGCTTTACAATTCAATGTTGCAATGCAATAGCAATGAGTTGTGTAGAGAATTGACTGTAATTGAAATGAAATTGTCCTTGTGTACAAATTGCTAGCAAGGATAGAAAAAATATGAAAACGGGATTGATAGTGTCGATAACGAAACATTAAGTGTTACTAATTCTTCTCTTCATTCATATTTAATTTCTTTAAATAGTAAGCACCTAATAATAAGTAAAAGTGACATTTGTAAAGGAAGGAATCTTTTGTAACCGCTATAAGTACACCAAGGTTCAATTATATGTTGCCCAAATAAACTTACCATTTCCGTATTTTCCGTTAAAAATGCCAACGATCTCAAAAGGCTAATACTAAAAAAAATACTCTTATATGTTATGGACGAACAAATTCTATAATTTGGCGGTCAGGCAAATAATTACAAACTGATTAAATGTAAATATTATCGGATAAAAACCTTGAGCGAGGCCGCTTGAGTGCATGCGAACTTTAACTACTATTTCAACTATCCGATCAAAATGCTAAACATTGGATTGGTGACTGTTATTGTTTTAATTAGGTACCTACATACCTACGTAGTAATTGGTGATAGACTGAATTTCATTAAGACATAACTGTAATTAAAGTAGGCTATTATGACCTAATTTATTATGTACTAGCTGTTGCCCGCGACTTCGTCCGCGTGGTATTTAACAAAGACAACCGTTGACAACAGCCTGCTCGCCAATTCTGAGCCCGCGGGACACATTGCAGGTTGTTGCGTGAGATCCTATTTTTTTTTCTAAAATAAAAGTAGCCTAAATTACTCCTTGTTACATCAGCTATCTGCCAGTGAAAGTCCCGTCAAAATCGGTCCAGCCATTTCAGAGATTAGCCGGAACAAAAAGACAGACAGACAGACAGACAGACGGACAGACAGACAGACAAAAATTAAAAAAAAAATGTTTTGGCATAGGTAACGTGTATACATCCAAATGCACTTAGTAAAAAGCGGTTATTTTAATATTACAAACAGACACTCCAATTTTATTTATATAAATAGATGTATAGATGAAGCCATGTCGGGTAAGATCAGTTTTAATTTTACACTGGACTCATAAGAAATTCTAAGTAGCACCCCTACAATGAGGGAGGATAAAATGCAATATATGCAGGAGAAAGAAAAATCTAATTAAGTACTTAAGTATTTTTTCTTGATTCGATTTGACGTAAGTAAGACGGAGGAACAACATGTACATTCCTACCTACTAATAACAACCTATAGTACCTATAGTAGTCGAGTCATCCATCACACAAATGTTTCTAGTCTCCAAATGCGTTTTAAGTGCACGTGCACTGAACCGGACCTTTTTGCGCTTATAATAGTATTATTACCACGTTTGGACGATAGATGGGACTTTTCCATTATATTTCAGGCGCGAGGTCAGATTCAGTATCAGATTTGAGCGCGTGAAAATTCTAGTATGTGCTACTAATCAAATAATTATAAATATCGCCAGACGTAAACACCATCCGCACGACCCCAAACTAATCAACGCTTGTATTATGGGCACCGTACAATGGAGTAGGGGCCATCGCTTTAGGTATATAATACTTCTATAGATATTAAAAATCCATGCAAACGTTCGTACTCATCACATAAAGATTTCCCCTAACAGTATTCAAACCCGGGACTCCCAGCTTAGAAAGCAATAGTGACCCTAGTAACTGTTCTAATTAGGTCGTCAATTAATGCTATAAACGAAAAAAGTTGCTTACCTATTAATTATTAATTAAAGTCTAGTTATTTTTTACAGCTGTCTATATAAAGTTAGACTCTCTTTGATTTTATAGATGTGCAAAGTGGCTAACTTAGAACCTACTCGGTAGGTAGGTATTATATTTATTTATATTAAAAGTTAGCAAAAACATGTGAATTATTATGATATCATGTCAGTTTTAGCGTTAAAACAATGAATGTTTTTGTCTTTTTGTTACAAACGGCGAATATTATTCGTGTGTTGTAAAGGAATGTTATCAGTTTTGATGAAATTATTCGCTAAGAATAAAAGGAAGAAAAAAATACCTACTACACTACTAGTACATCAACCTTAGTCCTCCCGTGACAATGGTTGCTGTTAAGCAGCCGGAACGTCGGGAACGTAAAAACAAAAAATAAACGCGAAAGAAATCCGAAAAATTACTTTTATTTCAAGAAATACCTACGTTAAAAGGTTTTTTATTTGACGTTTTTAAATTCTTATAGTCTTCATTTCGTCCTGAATGGTGTCCCTTGTAACAGACAATAGGCAATTAAGATAGCGATTATGTTTGTAATTATTATATTATTCAGAATTCGTCTTGTAACATTCATACTAATCATTTTTTATCAATATTCATAACAAAAAATAAACACCAATATTCTCCACAAGTTGAACATGTCTTCAAAAAAGTATTTTTGGCGGGAAGTTGTACCGTGAATTTGTCAGTATTGTTTAATTTTCCAAAAGATATGTTTCTTTGATAATAATGTGTAAAATTATTGGGATTTTATGTCTAGTACAAGTATACGTGCATACTTGTGTTGCACTATTGTTAAATATTATAACAGGACTTTTCGAGTGCTCCCAAGATGTCCTCTACTATTTCAGTAATCTATCCACAGCGTTACTGATAAGAATAGCTGATTCATTTCATCATCACCATTGTCATTAACTTTATCATCAGAACATATATAGTTCAATAACAATTATCAAGAAATACTCGACACTGGCAAAAATGGCACTCTTTTCTAGCTGATTGCCAACCTAAAAAAAGAAGAAGAAATCTTCAAAACTTTGTTTGTTATGCTTTGTCCACAATACAAAGTGTATCATGGCGGCACTACTAGACACAAATGGTCATTATTTCTAGATTCCATACCAGTTGTGGTAATTTCAACCAGCCTCTGGCCGTTGCAAAAACTACATCAGTCATCTAATTACAGTGGTATTATAGTATAATTATCTTGTAAATGTTCTTACATCTCCTTTGTACATACCTATAATCAGGGTGTATAGTAGGTTCTCACATACCTATAACAATGTATTGCTCAAAAATGTAAAAGAAACCTTTATTTTAAAAAGAGCAACCAAGGAATTTTTTGCCCGTTCTTCTTCATAGGAACGGCATTCCGAACGGGTGGTAAAGTAGTAGCATATTTTGTAACTTTTGACTATTCATAAGTACTGTACATAATGGTCTACGTGAATAAAAGAAATGTATTCTTTGTTTCGCGAACATTGTGCATATTTGGTCTCAATATCTGTTTTAAGATTGATCTTCAAAAATCACTACATACCTGATCGAAAGTCATCTTTTGAATGTTTAGATCGCGTAAAAGTTTAGCCCTACCGGGATTCGAACTTGGGTTTGCATCGAGTCCTGTATGTTTATTTTATAGCCCTAATGTATTACAATCAATGTGGTTCAAGTACAGTCAAAAGAAAAACAAGTCGCTCAGTTATTTTTAACTTTTTTTAATAAGTACCTATCTACTAACGCCTAGTCAGTTGCTACAATAAATAAATACATTTTCCTAGAGTAAAAAAGCCGTATTTACCCCCTTTAGTGGGGCAAAAAAATTAGGCCTATTATAATGCCTATTGGTGGGGAATAATATGAAAAATGCTTAGTCGTAATATGTAGGTACTTAAATTACTAACAAACAATTATTTAATTATCGCGTTCCACCATCTCGCTGGCCGGTTCAAAGATCGTTCCTTTGTGTTGTGATGCGGACGCGTTTTTCATTGTCTTTCCTCTTACTCACACGTCCGTCAAATTACTAAGTTAAAAAGAGATAAACATTATTGCACGCACCAATCGGATGCCATTCGCAGTTTGAAAACCGATTGTAACTTATACATATAAGTGGATGAAGCACTCGTGTTTGAATTCAATGTAGGTAGGTACATACCTACCTACGATGGTTTTTCATTGATGTATTGCCGGTCGCCCATGCGATGGACCGACCAGATTAAGTCTGCCATTGGTGGCCCCCTGCATAAATACACCAGGATGGCATCCAATAGGGAGAGATGGCGAGACATCGTGAGGCAAGCAACACCAGTCCCAAAACCAAAACATGACGACCACGACCGCTCTGACAAGAGCGTCACGACTTAGAAGAGATTGCCGGCACAGGCTGCATGATAATATATGTATATCGGAGGGGTACAAATCGGTCACTAATGAATAGTTATATCCTTTTTTCTTTTTTTTTATCGTGGTCAAATCCTCATGGATACCCAAGCCTCGAGGGAGGCAAGTGGGGTATGTCGGACACTTTCGATATAAATGTTTTCTATAATTTCGGGGGTCGAGTCACCTTCGTCCGTAGGAGAATTAAGTACCCTCGAGATACCCTACACGTGACCCTGGGTGGTGCCAACCAGGTGACAACTCTACTGGTGGTAGGCTTCGGCCGTGGCTAGTCACCACCCACTGAACAAAGCCATGTCGCCAAGCGGCCTAGCCGTGTTCCGGCATGATGTTCGGTGTTGCCATTCATGGATGGCGGGTCAGATCAGTTGCGCTGCATGTGCCTAGTGAATGTAGCGTCCCTATCTACTGCCGCCTTCCTACCTAGGCAAGTATGCTCCATCGTAGATCTCATCGTCACTTACCATCAGGTGAGATCGAGATCAAATACTTGCCTATAATGTAATAAAAAAAAAAAAAAAAAAATTATAGGCATTTACCCAAAGTTTTTGTTACCATGTCCCTTACACCATGTATATATCTACGTATTATTTAGGTACTCTTCGCAATAAGCGCGGGCGCAGGTTTAATAAAGTTGATCTGGTTGTCAGTGATGTTACAATATTGTTTTAATTCCGACCAATTGCCACTCAATTGGTAACAATTACTGTGTGCCATTTGGGTATTATGTTCGGTTTAAACGTGACGATCAGCATTCATACA
Organism: Pheosia tremula; assembly: GCA_905333125.1. Lineage (NCBI taxonomy): Eukaryota > Metazoa > Arthropoda > Insecta > Lepidoptera > Notodontidae > Pheosia > Pheosia tremula. The sequence goes on along the minus strand of HG995404.1, from coordinate 647,923 downwards.
TTTTTATTAACATACTCGACCTTTAGTCCAGAATGTTAAAGTATACAAGAAAGGTACATAACAATGCTTAGAAAAAAATATTAAGTATAGGCAAAAGCAGTGATAGCAAAGTTCATAGAACGCTTTCTTCGGTAATGAGGATCGCAAGTTCAAACCCCCGCTCGCAACTCTGAGATTTCTGGTTTTCATGTGCGAATCTTATTTTCAACCATGATTATAACTTGCTAAGCGGTGGAGGAAAACATCGTGAGTAAACCTGCCTGTCTCATAGAATCCCTCGAAAGACATATGAAGTCCGCCAACCACACTGGGCCAGCGTGGTGGACTCTAGCCTAGCCCCCTTGCATTGAACGGGGCCTGTGCCCAACAGTGGGACATAAAAAGAGCTGTTATTATTATAGGCAATGATTAATTCTAATATGTAACATTGCAAATCGAAATCAAATCCCTGTCCGTTTTCATGAATCATAAAACCAGGCAGACGGATTACATAAAGTTTAGTAGCTATATATAGCCGTTCTAAGCCGTGAAAGTTCTAATGTCACAATAGTTGTGACATTAGAACTTTCACTTTCAGTGTATAAAAGCCTCGGCTCGTGCGGATTTCATATTACCACACTACGAAATTGAGTGGGCTTATGCTGTAGAGCAGGGGTTTCCAAACTTATTTTGTCTACTGCCCACTTTGAGAATGAATTATTTTATAGCGCCCCCATTTTTTCACCTACTTAAAAACCACTATAACTTCAAATTAAATTAGTTATTGTACACTATTCTACACAATGTCCCCATTTTTTTTCTGGGTCTCTTTCCCTCTTTAGGCCTGCAGCGCCCACAAGGGGCGTTATCATCCACTTTGGGAAAGGCTGCTGTAGATAATGTTAAGGTATCTATTTATACCTAGCTTCCAATCAGTACTTAAAGGTGTTCAGAGTCCTAGCAAACGAACTAAATCCATGCAAGCGAAAATATTGTTCACAAACATATTACAATAAAATTCCATAATTATCTTTTCTGTCATACTGTGCCCGCACAACGCACAACCATTGATTTTGCTCTACAGTACTATTTATTTCATTGCTATTGGTCGATCCAATAGCAAAAACCTTGTTGAAATTGGTCCAGCAGTTTTTCCATGATGCTCGAAAAGCAAACAAAATTCTAAAAACACTTGCTATAGATTATAAGAAACAATATTTTTTTATTAACCTCAAATGTAGAGACAGGACTTTTATAAAAGAATAGATCACCGCGTTTGCTCTTTCGAAGAAAATCTCGAAGAAAATTCTGACTTCACTTAATGATTATAAATTCGCATAAGAAGCGCAAGTTCAAAGGTTAGTACACCCTTTATGAATAAGCCTGTATACGTTCTTTTTCTTAACAATACTACCTATAGTTTTTGTATGAATGATGCTACATTATGACTTATCGCTCCACATTCACATGTAGGTCACACATATACATTGCAATAACAAAATACATTATTACAAAACATAAACAAAGCCTCACTGAGCATCTTCTTGTCATAGGCCGCACACATTGTTGTTATATTAATCACTATAACCACTCCACATATTCTATAACACACTATACAATTCTCGAGGAGGCTAAATTGTGACAGAATCAAATACCGATTGAGTGATCTTTTCGTACATTTTTTAGCAGTGTCCCTAGTGGAAACGAATATATTGCGAAACGTATAGAAACATTAAATCACTCGACCGGTTCTGAATATATTCTAAACCAGGGGTCCCCAAACTTATTTTGTCTACTGCCCACTTTGAGAATGAATTATTTTTAGCGCCCCCATTTTTTCACCTACTTAAAAACCACTATAACTTCAAATTAAATTAATTATTGTAAGCCTGTACACAACGCCCCCATTTTTTTCCGGGTATCTTACTACCCCCTTTAGGCCTGCAGCGCCCGCAAGGGGACTTTTCGCCCACTTTGAGAAAGGCTGTTCTAAACTATCATAACTGAGAACCGATATAAGGTCTAAAATCTGCCCCAAGAAAAGATTATCTCCAGTATGTATTGAGATCAAACTGACGTTTTACCATATATTTACCATTTTTTTTTTTTTTTTTTTTTTGGTTTTGACCATGTCCTGGGACATGGTCTGCCACTTCTCCTCTGACAGAGGTCAGAGCCCTTGTTTACTTTATGTTGCTGTACTTGAGTTGGTTGAAGGAGTTGCGGTTTTTCTGTATTTAGGTGTTAATTTTTATTTATGCAATTTAATTTATGTTTTATTTAGCGGTTTTCTGATTCTTTATTCTATTTATATTACTTTTATATTTCTACTGTGGCTTCATTTTTGTTGTTTTATAATCTCTTTTTTATAGAGAGCTTTATATGATTGTTTTGTTTTAAGTCTCTATTTGTATTTGTTTAGTTAATCACTTTTGTTCCTTTTGTGTTGAATTTGTTTGTATCGTGTTGTTGATTTTACACGTTTTAGGAATAGTTTGGTTTTGTTTTTGTTTAGTTATTCTTATAGTTTTGTATGTTACATTTGTCGTAATAAGTTTTCTCTCGCGTAGCTATTTGTTTTGTTTTCCCTCTTTTTATTGCTCGTTGGACTGATAGTTCGTGTTTGTCTGTTATGTTTTATTAAATTTGTTTGTGTGTATTTGATGTTGTTTTGATTTTGTCTGTTATGTTTTATTAATTTTGTTTGTGTGTGTTTGATATTTTTTAGTGTCTAGGTCTCGTAATATTCTTAGAATATTCCGTTTTTTATTTGGTTTTAGGACTCTGGGATGCGACTATGTAATTTGTTTTGTAAATTTTTAATTAGTGTTTTAATTTGTTTTTAGTTTAAGTTGTTAGTGTTATTATTAGTTGTTACGGATATAGCAGATTAAATTATGTTGTAACAGATTAGTTAAAAGGTTAGATTTAAAATTGTTGTTTTGTTTATTTAGTGTGTTGTTTATTGTTTGTTGTATAGCTGTACTATTGAATGGTATTTTCCTTGTTTTAGTTGTGTTGTTTAATAGGGCATGGCAACGCTCAGTGTTGTCTTGGTCTATTAATGTTTTATTCGTACTGTTTTGTGTTGCTTATTTGCCCAGCATATTATATTTACCATTAAAACTGCACGTGTTGTATAGGTTTGAAAGATTCGAACACTGGATCAGCTCGATTAGTTTGAATGACTCGAAAGGCTCAGCATGAACTGAAGTGTTCCTTGAGAAATATTTTCAGTCTTGTTAAAAACTAGATATTATTAGTAGGTATGCAATATTCTCTCACTCGTCATTCAACAGAAACAGTTTAAAAAATGTTAACTGAAGTACCTATACGCGTCCTCTCAACGAGAGTGTCTGTGAAAATATTTACATTAACAGCATCGTTAATTTTATCTTTTCCCAGCATATCACGAAGAATATTTTAGTATGCCATGAATTATACAAAAGTGTTGGTCCATCAATGTAAACTATCCTTCGCCGTAGTTTCTTCTATGTTCAATGCTAACTTCTTAACGTTTTAGATCGTACGGTAGAGGCGCTGTTGATTTTGCCATACAAAATGACAACAACACAGACTGTACAGTATACAGTTTTCGCTTTCGAAATAACTCGCACTCAAGGCTAAGGCCCCTTTTTGGCGTTTAAGCGTTATATTATTATTGTAATTAAGTATAATCAGCCGAAAGATTAGGATCGACTAGTTTAATACCACCGTTTTTTTAACGACATCAAATCGTTCCATAGTTCCAACCAACAAAGTTAATCTACGTATCGGTGCGCTACGCTCCCGTAAGACCCCAATAGCTAGATACTCCTAAGTTTACTATTCTAGTTATCTTTCATCATCTTCTTCTTTTTTTAAGAAATGAAATAATATGAATATGGCCTCACCCGCAACTTAGTAGGTATTTTAATAATAATGACTAATTTCGTCAATGATTAACGTCAATCAAAAACAATCAACAAGACAGACAACATGGACAGGGTCAAATACAAACGTCATTTGTCCAGCTGGCGGTGTTGAGATCACAATAATATTAATTGATACAAGATTGACTAATAACCTTGACGGGAGATAGATGTTTAATAATATTAAACACTCCACGTGACCACAAATGGAAGAAAAAATCCAGCTGCACTAAGCATTAAGACTCCTCCCTTTAGCTGGTAGCAATAAGGCCGATAAGAATTTGAGCTAAAGAGTTAGGACTGAATAACATCCAAATAATTTCATTGGCAATTGTGAATCGTAGTCTAGCCTCAACTATACCTAGTTTAAATTTTAAGTCTGAGCTTAAGAGATGCACTCTAGCAGTTCTCTATGTAAAGGGGTCAAGCAATCCCCACGTCTACGTGGCCGCAAAGGGATGCTTTATATAAAACAAACACGCCCAGTTCACGCAGCTATTCCTACAGTGCCAGGGCGGCAGTTTATAGAGGTTTTTCTAAAGGCCTTTAACTGTACATTTCAAGCGGACATAATGTACCTATTAATATTGTGCATATAATCTTCCATACATAAAGGTTAGGTCTCGGTAATTATATATGTTTGTGATATAGGTTTTTTCGTCCCTCGAAGGTATTTTTTTTATCTATTCGTATTCATAATGAGTGGATGAAGTGTGTAATGCCGTAGGTTTTTATTTATTCACTAGCCCAATCGTAATTTAAATAAAAAAAACATGATTTTATTACAAGGTTTGAGCACCCTTAAATGGTTTAATTACTAAAAATCCTACAATGGTGCAACTTTAGGGTACCTACCCTAGGTATTTATCTTCCAAATCTCTAATCTCTAGGTTACATCGGTTTAGGCTGTGCGTTGAATGAGATGGGAGCGATGAGATAAGCCACTGTTATTTATATATATATATATATATGTATAAGGTGTAACAAAATTATTGTAAAATATTTTAGCAGATGAATCAGTAATTTATAAAATCATTGTGTTATTGATGTTTGTTTTTTTAAAGGCGAACGAGTAGCGTTTGGCCGCGCGCTCAGCACAGACTTTTTTTTTAATGTTTAATAATTTGATTATTATCCTTGGGTATGTTATTATTCTAACCCACTATAAGCCTTGTATAATATTTTACACTATTATTGTAACACTTGTATACTTGCCTAGATTTTTTTTCACAAATAGTTTTGGTACCCACGAGTAATTGGTTATCTGTATTTTTATTCACATCAGACATTAATATTACCGCAGTGACCTTTATACAGAATTACCATATTGTATTTATAAATACTACGCATTGCTCCATTTTTACATATATTTATAAAACTCGTAGGTTTATAAATCCTTACCTGTATATCATTTAAAAAAATATAATTTTTGTATAAAATGTCGGTTACTCCAGTTCGTCTACGGATCTCTTCATTTCTGATTCTATCGCGTAGCGAAACCCCGAGCATAGCTCTCTCCATTGCGCGTTGAGCGATGTTGAGCCTTCTTATTGGAGAAAAGTTGAGAGTAAAATAAACTTCCGTCTACATAATCAGAGGTCTGAGCCACTAAAAAGATAATGTATATCACAAGCAAAATGAGTTCCCCAAAAAGATGTAAGCACCTAAGTATATTTAGATCTACGCAGGCGAAGTCATAGGCATATGTATGTAATATATAAACATTATATACAAAGTGCTCGAATAAAAAAGAAAGAAAACTGTGTTTGTTTTATTTATAATTGTGATCGTATCAACGTTTGCTTCATTTGCAATATATATATACCTACATATAACGTTTAACAAAAAATTGTGAAAAATATTTTAAAAGGTTAACAAGTAGGTGTTAACGATCACGTTTATATGTATATAAAATATATTTGTATACGGCGATTGATTTTTCTGTGAGAAAGCGAGACATCACCGTTACATCGCGGACTTAAATATGTAGTGGTATTTTTTAAATTTCATGTAATTTGCTAGTGTTTTCGGGAATGTCACACTTATAACCATCTCACGGACCCCTTAGAATATTTTACACTGTAATTGTTAAACCTTATATTTGCGGTTTTTTATATTTACGGACTGTTTCAGAAACAAAGTATAAACGTGAATTTAAGCCATATTAAATTTGATAGAGCCCATGACATAGATGAAAAACATACTAAATACAAATTATGTAGAGTATAGTGTCTGTTCTCATCGTGATTCGTAATCCTACGTATCTACGCTCTAAGCTGACCTGATCCGATTTTCATGAAATTAATAAACCTATATTAGTAGATCGTTTTTTTAGTTTTGTAAATTGATTAGTATCACTGGTATTTATAATCATACCTATTAGTCAGTTAAATGTGCAATATAATGGATAATAGGTATGGGAGGCCACTCTACCATATCGATAAGTAAGTAGGAACTTTTATTTTTAGTAAAACCGTTACGCTGCAGAATAAAATCTATGGGGATTAGCGGAGCCACGGGGAACTGTCTAAATTAAAAATAGAATAGGAAAAAAACAAAAGAATCCAACTACTAATCATACACCTCCTTAATTATTAGCCAACGAAAAGAAAGGTCAGGAGTATTGATTTATTTAAAAAATGGAGCTTCATTGTACGAGTGGCTGACTGGACTGAATGCAATATGGGAGACTTCATAGACAAATGTATTATTTTTAACCCGACGACGCTGGGAATGCACTCAAAACTTTTTCCTAAAATAGGGCAGTTATTTCCCAAGCCGCGATATCCGCAGTGCGCGGGCCGACTTCAGCTCCGCCAGCCAGAAAGAGGCCACATTGCGCCAGAAAGAGATGGACGCGATGACTGAAATCGATGTTAGAGGGAGAAGAGCTACATTCCCTGTCTTACTCGCCGCCGGTGCGTGCGTACCGAGAATGCACTCGCAGTCCCCCTTACCGGCTCGTAATGTACTCAATTTGCACTCGGCCTGGCTGGCGACGTAACAAGAATTAACCGAAAACAACACCACGGACTACAGAAACAACGATACGGTTGTATGTCTAAGTCCAATTGAATTTTTCTAATTTTCTTGGGCCAGCCTTTCTGTGTTTTACGTAAGTAATGTTAAATAGGCTCCTGTTTTTTTATAGATTGTTGTACGTACTGCAGCAAATAGTAGCAGATGGAGGCCTTGTTTATGCCTGCTTTCCGTACCGACTTATTAAACAAACGGAAATTTAAACAACTCATGTTACATTACGTCACAGTAGAATTGACAATCGATTGCCAAAGTGTCGGGTTCACAAACATTAAACAGCTGTAGAGCTTCGGGCAGGATCGCCTTTGTTCGGTGTCAGAGCTACACAAGTACACAGAGTAGGTACTAACAGTCCCGTCGAATCGAGTTCGTTGTTCGTTGTCGTGGAGGATGAATCAGTCAGTAGCACATGAGCATTGCCAGAGAGAGGGCGTGCGCGAGCCGCCGGGAAAAACAATAAAATATTTAACCAAGAAATCCTTTGTAGTGTAGATTTTATTGTTCCGTATTTTACTTCATGAGTGTGACAACCGTGATCTGTGACTGAAGAATCTCATTTATGTTTAAAGAACACTGAAATTACTGAATTTAAAGGTAAAGAAAAAATATTGTTTATTTCGTCTGTCATTTCGTGAAATGTTAAACGCTAAGATGTCTCCGCAATTTTGTTGAGTTTCAGAAATAAATTATCCAAATTCCTATGAATTAATGCTAAAGGATCCACGTCAAATTTCAGTGTTTATTTCGAACGACGCCGTTCTGTTGTGCCAAATGTATAACAATTGGAGGGTAGGGGCATTCCTTTTAAAATCATTTAAAAACAATTTTTAAATAATATCATGGTTTCATATAGGATCGTGTTCATCAAAGCAAAAGTAGTCTATCGATTATAAAGGGTACATAAATAAAAATACAATTGTAGAACTAAATATGTTGGTAATACCCAATCAACCTGAACAAAATTAACAATATTAGCTTTTGACTAATATTGACGGAACATTATCGCGCATCCACTGTGATACATAAAACCTACATGTAGAGGTAGATTAAATAAATCATATGTAGAGCCACATAATCTTTCTGTCTACACTGAATGAATCTACAGCAAATGAGAATGCTACATGCCACAACATTTGCACAAGATTTAACGACGATAAAAAATAAAGAAGCTTAGATTCACTCATCTGTGAGACAGGATGTCTACGACTATAATGAATAATTGCGTGCTAAAAAACCAACTTGATACTTAATGATGATGGGTAATGTTATCACTAACCCTCCACCAGAAACAGGCACGATACATTACTAATAGAAAAAAGCAGACCAAAAGCGCCCATGCGGTCGAAGTTAAGATCGATGGCTATGCTTTGCTGATTATGAGAATATTCTTGAAACTCTTACGTATGTTAAAGTCTTTGCAAAGGCATAATTCGGACACCACTGCTTTTTTGTATATTTAACATTTTGATTACATCCTTATGCGCAACCAATCGGTTTCATAATGTTCACTGACATTTAAAAACCAACACTTATTATTTTTGGTTTTTGGCCATAAACTGGATACTTCATCAATAGATACCATACTTATTTGTTGTATTCAGCTTGTTTTATAGGCGTTAGTGCTACTGCTAATGAAAATATGTGTATTCCTCTAATATTCCCAAGGACCACAAAATATTTCACATCAATTTACCACAACTACAAATCATTTCTTGATAACATCATAACAGACAGGTTCCTCAATAATATGGAAACAAAAATTCGGTCATGTCAATTAAAATTATATTGCCAGCAATTACCAATTAACGACTCCCTAACAAAAAGTACCGAAGCTTCTATGTTCTTGAACCGACGACATCTCCGTAAAGAAAGATTTGGGTAGGACCGGTTTATGCAGGTTTTTGTTGCGAAACGTTGCCCTCTATCAACTTGTTTGTCCGCTCTTTAATTCATTGCTTCTGCACTACCGTGTGAAACATTCAATTGTCTTTGATTATTCTTACAATTGTTGGTTCGAGGTTTCTTGCTTAAGGAGTATCGAGTTGTTCGTGTCGTACCAGCAAAATGATTGCTGGTATAATTTCGTTTAGGTATTAGTTAGCAGAAAATATTGTCCACACCTGCTGGGCTGGTTTTAATATTGTAACCGGAAAGTTCTACACCAATATTTGGATATGGCAACATATTTCTACGTCTGGTACAGATTCTAATACGTCGTGACAGTGAGGATTATATCAACAACAAAGGGGTTGTGTTAACCCTTTCCACACTAATAATACGCCACGTCTACAGAAATAGATCTGAAATACAGAGACACGTGTATCAACTTATCGTCCCACACATATTTTCGGGCCCAAGCAAATTGCTTGTAAACAAAATTGCCTCAAGAGCACTTAGCCTAATAAGAAGATTGTTTCTTGATTGGTACCCTAGTGATTGTAGGTTCCCAATGTCTCGCTTTTTGCAATTAAATATTTGCCAACCTGCTTTTAAACCTTGTCTCTCATCACCAGCGTCTTGAAACTTCATGTAATAGTCCACGTGACAAACAAAATATTTGACTTGAGTTTGTATGAGTTCCTAACTAAATGATTATGGACTCTTAAAAAACGCTAGATGTTAATTATTGTAATAGAAAGTACTTATTTTGCAGTTCTTGGAGCTGTATCAGTGACTAGACTTATTATTACATCCCGTTTGTCTACCTTCCCTAATACAACTTTCTCCTAGAAATAGGAACATACAATTACATCAAATTTCCTCAAGCTATCTTCTAGAGCTGTATTTTAAACCACTCAAATTGGTAAAACTTACAATACTGAATACAGATCATTATAAATTTTTGGGGTGTCATAAAGTCTAACTTCGGGCATTTTATCGGGAATCAGTTAAGTCAGATAGACGTGTTAATCCCATCTTACAGCTATAATTGATGAACCTTCGCAACCCCTTGTCATTTTGAAACAATTTGGATGCGACGCGTTAATTCATAATGGTAATGGTGCCTTTATCGTCACGCAGCACTAAATAATAGGGTCGAGTCTTGTTTAAATTTAGCTTCGCATCAGATACTAGCGTAGCTGACCGCCCCTGAACTGATGATGGCCCAGTGATTCCTATACATAGACATACAAACACGTCTATTGTTAAGTATCATAATAAAACTATGCATATTATTACGAGTACCTATTACCTAGTAAACTATGGACTGAACAATTCCATTATCACCCGGCATTTATAAAGACTATGTTTTCATCTGGTTAATTTAAGATGTAGATTAGTATCATCTACGCTACCTTGCTTACAAGGCATATAATCCGCTCCCTAATCACTTAAATTTGTTTAAAATATATTGGGTTATAGCTATGTAGGTGTAATCCATCAGACGACGACCACCTAACCTAAATTCCTTAATAAACTTCGCGCTGGGTCAAGCTTCTCGCAACACGGATTCGCGAAATTGTGATCCTTTAAACTGGGTTAGGCTTTGGGTACCCCATCAACGCCATTAGGTCCGTACGCAAAGTTTAGGAATCACGTTTTAAAGATTTATTACGATATGTTATAGACAAATCTTAGAGGAAAGACTATGATAATATATTGATTCGAATAATTAACGTCTTTGGTGTATCCGGACTTTCGACTACCTTAGGCATGGAAAAAATTAATAGATCATTTTCGTCGAACAAAATTGTATTTTTCCAAGATTGTATGTACCAAAGAAACACACAAATAATTGATTATTAATACCTACTGTTAGTACACTTTCAATTGAAATCAATTTTCACGCATTCGAAGCCAATGCGCAAGTCGCGTGACTAACAAAGTGAACAATATCGCTCGTGAACCTACTTAAAACCTCAAAGTAAATGTATTTTACAGAGGTAATTGCTCGAGGTCACATTGTACTTAAAAGTGTTAGTTTGTAGTAACTAACTAGTGGTAGCAAAATAGTCGTGTACTGACTGACCAAGGGGACTTTGCTTGTAATCAGTACACGGTTCCCGGGACAGTAGTTGCCTCGCCCTGAGCCTTCGCGTTTGCCGATTGCTTGAATCTAACCTAAGGCGGACGCGAGCGACATGTGCCGGATCTTGAGAGGCTGCGCAGATAGTGAATGCACAGCAATATACTTTTTAATTAAGAATACCTCATTGGTCATACAATTGGTATCCTAAAGGTTCATACTCTAAACCCAAATTTATAGAAATTTTAATAAATTAACGATTGCATTACGAAGACTTTTTAAATGGACGAAAACATCAATTTGATGTATAACTTTCTATTGACACTCATATTTTGTGATTCTTATAACTGTACCTCCTTAGTAATGTAGTAGCTCACACGATGGATAACGGTATGAATAATTATGTAGGTATGTATGACCTGCGTTCTCCATAATATAATGCGGGTTAAAATTTATTAGCATTTTCGGTTAAATAATCTTAACTTAGGTTATCAACTTAACTATGATCGTGACATTGTTGGTAACATTCAAGGAAGATTGCATAACAATGTAGGTATTATTTTTAGGTACATAAATTCTTTAAACCTCATGGTAAAGTGTCTAACTTTTTTTCTTTTATCGTGGGGAAATCCTCATAAATACGCACAAGCCTCGGGGGAGGCAAGCAGGTTACGTCGGACTCCTACCGACTAAAATTCCACGGTGGTCCTTCTCCCGCCTTGTGGTGAGGGGGCCACGGGAACGCTTTCGCACTCGTCCGCGACCCCAATTAGAGTCTAACCTACTTCAACCATTCTTCGGCTCTGCCTAAAGATAAACCAAAAACGTTTGTGCCATACCTATTACTGGAATTACACAAATTAATTCCCCCATCTCCATTCTATCGTCGGTCGACAAGACGCACGGACAAGTGTCATCCGTACACTGTGGACATTCCTTCAGTACGCACTAAGCGTTTTGCTTCTACTTTCATCGTGCGAACTGTCAAGGAATGGAACATGCTACCGGCATCTTTGTTCCCCGTTGACTTCAATCTGGGTGTTTTCAAGTCGAGAGTGAACAGGTACCTTCTAGGCAAGTATGCTCCATCGTAGATCTCATCGTCGCTTACCATCACAAAAAAAAAAACAAGTTTAATCAGCTCACAATTTAAGGACCAACTAGTATTTAAACTCTCAGTGGTGTCATATTGGACACCACTGTAGATCCTGACTTGCAGGAGTAACTGTGGTGGGAGAGTGTGGCGGGACCAGTCCAAATAACAAAAACATTTCTTTTTATTTATGCCACTCATATTTGTTACTGAAGGCATATAAGGGTCACGGGTTTATTTTTGAAATTGCGTGTATTGTGGCTATCAATTGTATCGATCGCCCGCTATTCGAGTACCTCCTGTACACGTGCACTGAGTTTCTAACATTGCGTGTTGTATGTTATATAATATTCAGTTGAAGAGGTATTATTTTAGCCAGCAAAGCGAGGGGCTTTGAGTCAAATAACGTAGTAACATAGGTACCCAAACTATGATAAGCTATGAGAAACTTCAAGAAAAGAGACTCTTTTTGGAAAAACAAAGACTTACTGTAAATTTACATTTCCATTGTTTTAAAGTTGAATATTGTTATGAAATATTCGCACTGATGTAGAGATATGGTTTAAATTATTTTATTATTTTAAAATCCTAATTTCTTGCTAATTATATTGCTTCAAAACTAGGTATAGGTAACTTTGATAAGGCTAGTACCTAGTCAGTTAAAGGATGTGCAAGCCTACACTATTACAATTTAGTGTACGTAAATATGCTATGTATACATAAACATGCTATGTATCGTGCCCCAATGAACTCATAACTCAGAGTAAACAGTATTCCATTAAACAAAGTTATCGCTGTGTGTAGTTTTAAACGGACTAATATATTTGATACAACTACTGTTTAAATATTGTATTGCTTAGTCAGCAAGTTCCTATTTAGACTAGTTTAGTATAATATTGAGAGGTTAAAGTTACTTGCCCACAATTCATATAAAAGCGCACGGTCTAACATCGAACAATGCTATACATATTTAATTCCATATTGTTTCGAAAGATTTCTATAAAAGTTCGCAGAGTGTACGACCATATAGACTGTTATTTAAATAATCAATATTGGACTACTCGATCAACTGTGAACTGTGTACCATGATAGAATGCCCTGGGAAAACAGGCAACGATATCTATTTCGGAAACCTTCCGTATTTAACTACCCATGAATAACGAATGACAGTAAAAATAATCTGAAATCCGTACATCCTAATCTCGCAAGCCCTGCCTGACTTTGGTAGTTATTTGCCTGAATTACGAGTATCTACCTATTTAATTCTATTTTCGTTTCGTTGCAAAATGCCCGTATTCCGAATTTTAATGATACATGTGTTAGTGTTTATATCTATTTCTAGTTTCTTTAATCTAGATTATGTGCCAAGTTATTGAACAGATGTAGGTCAAACTCAAATCTAGGTTAATCTTCATTTTTGTTCTGTTCCATCGAAGTGTATGTATTCAGTATTGATCATAATTTCTCGTTTCATTTAGTATCAGCCCACTGCTGGGCATAGGCGTCTCCATATTCAAACCAATCTACTTAATCGACTTATGTGCAGAAAGTATTAGAATCAACGACAACCTTGTATATAAGGTATATTATTTTTGTCATTAAATTTAAATGACTTCTTTTAAACGTGTTTTCAAGGCGTTTCTACCAACTTAGCTACACTGCTAGGTAATAAAAGATTATATTACTATTGTTATGTATTAGTTTCTTACTGTAAGGTTTCATGGTTTAAGCTCTGTTACAGTTTTGCGTGGGCGCATTCGTAGGCGATACGTACCTTAATAGAATGTTGAATAGGACCATTAGCTTATACAATACTTGTACATAATCATGAAAGTTCTTCATTGGGCAACTTGTTTGAAATTTGTCTACAAGAAAATAGCAATAACATTTCGTTAGACAGTCAGTGAATAAATAACGTTGATTTAATTAATTATTCTTATTTTCAATTTGTAATTTGTATATGGGTCATTTTGCCTGCATTTTTTTTTAATTTATTGTTTATTGATTTGGTTAACCAACATTGCCATAATGCGATCTAAATGCCTATGAAAATGTTACGTCTAGACTGTAATGTTGGTACACATAAGTGCAGACCTTGGTCGAGGCGTCAACTTCCTGCCTCGGCTCACTGCCGTTTCCTTTTGTTAAACAAAAGAACTACTTGACGATCGTTGATAATAACATCCCTTTAAGGTAACTGGTGATCTGTTGATACGCGCACACGACACTATGACGTTTCACATCATTGTTATAGAGTCATTATCGTCATTATGTATCTTGTAATCTGCAAAAAATTTATGCCAATCTTGAAGTAATACTACTTTGAGAAATATACGGGCAAGTAACTGAAAAGTACAAAAATACTTGGCACAAATTCGAGTTTTGTGTATTTTTATAAAATATTTTTTATGGACTCGCACTGTGACAATGCTGGGGGAAGATATCCAGCTTTACAAACTGTCGCGATCGTCACGCAAAGTTGGCCCCTATCTGGATTCAAACCCGGGACCGTCGGTACAGGAAGTAAGGTCACTACCAACTATGCCAATCAGGTCGCCCATTAATTTTCAACCAATAACTAGTTAAAAAACAAACAGTATATTATCGCTGATGGAAATGTATTGTCGCCCTAAGTAGAGTGACAGCCGCAGGAAATCCTAGTGGACACGATACACCAATTATTTATCAATTGATTCATGATCATAATGAGTACTACAATAATAGGCATACACTCGTTTTTGGATGTGTTCTTGTACTCTGTATTCGTATGATATTTTTTATAAATCATTTAATGGAAAATTGGATTAAGGTTCGAAAATTAAAAACGTTCTCACTTTTTATATTAGGTTTTGTTAAGCCGTGGGTCAGTAGACAAAGTTGAATGTTATGGGAAAAATCGTCAATTTCTATCAAAATAGTTGCAAAGTCATTGTCGTGCACTTTCACTAGGCAAAAAACATCTGACTCAAGTTAATATGCCCATTTGTCATCTTTCATTTTAAATGTACAGCCAATTAAATTACCTATTTCACCACCCTATCATTTTTAACGGACTCACTAACAATTTAATATAGTATTTTTTAAAATTATCAACAAACTATTAATGTCAAGTCCAACTCTATTTGATTACAAACCGCAGCATTAGACAACATTAACCTTGACTATAAAATTATGTTATTTGCCCAATGAGTACAACATGTAGGTAGTTACGCGCGGATATGTGATACATCAAGGACTACATACAGGGTCGTCCATTAATCACGTGATTTTTTAGCAACTCTTTAAACCCCTAGTAAGGTGTTGACTACCCCTCCTATCCAAAATCACATGTATGTTCTTCGTACAAAGTATCTTTAAAACGGAATTTTAATTTCTCGTGAACTCAATCGTCACAACCTCGGCCACTGTTATAAATTCATTGACCAACTCTACAATGTGGTTCACTGTTAGGGACATGATAAAGTCGCTGATTAGAAACCAAGCAGAAACTATTAGCAAATGTTAATTTATGTCATTCTCAGGACATTATAAGTCTATTTCTAAAACAGTCTTCAGTGATTCAGTTGCGAGTAGTATTGATTAAGTTGTTTATTAAATCCACAACTCAAATATTGCCTTAATAAATAGTTTGGTGATAAATCTTAAGTTTGCATCATTACCAGTGTTGGGGTCTAAATCAGGGGTTCCCAAACTTATTTTGTGTACTGCCCACTTTGAGAATTAATTATTTTATAGCGCCCCCATTTTTACCTACTTAAAAACAACTAATTCAATTTTTTTACACATTTTGTAGCTTTTCTATACTCTTTTTAAGTTATATTAGTTTGTAAATATTTCAGTTATTTTCGTTCTAATTGTATTCAAATTTAAATTAAATTAATTATTGTAAGTCTCTACACAACGCAACGCCCCCATTTTTTTTCTGGGTCTCTTACCGCCACTTAGGGAAAGGCTGGTCTAAATAATTATATAATTAAGAAAAACCCGGGTGATAACTACCACGATGACTCCACCCTCTTCGTCCGCAGTAACGGTTTTTAAGTATCAAAGTGTCTTCAATGTATACAGCTTGGACCATACAACACACTTTATTTTTGCCGACACCGTTTCAGTTCATCGAACCAACAATCTAAAGCCAATATCCCGTAAATCAGTTTTGGTTAACGGACTTTCATGCTAGATTGATTAGTTTAGGAGTTGTATTATTATTAGGGGCAATTTTTGCATTAGATGCTACAAAAAGATTTAGAAAAACACCGTTTTTGTTAATATTAACCGATTGTCTGTCGTATTGTATCAGGCTTTTAGACTTCCAATAAAAATAGTCCAGCTTACGTCGCATATATTAATATTTCAATGCTTTTAAGCCAAACACACATTGTTGGAGAGTTAAAATAGGTAGCTATTTCCAATCGCGACGGTTAACTACTATAAATAAGAAGCCTGCGAGCGAAGCATTCAATACAATTTACAGGACTAATTATACTACAAAGAATTGAGTGAGTTTGATGTTTGGAATATTTTGAATGCTCCGCAAAATTGGTATTTGCTGATATATACTTGTTTGTCGAAATTCAACATTAGTGGTTGCCGGTTATGGTTGTATTTCTGCCTGATGTATATAAGCAATAATCCTATAATTATTTGATCAAATACAAATTTTAAACCAAGTTAGTAATCTGGATATCATGATTCCAAAGTTATGGTAATCAAAACAAGATGCAGAAAGATTTAAACTAAATTTTCAGGATTTGATTGTTTTATATGAGGAAGACCACTTCTTGCTTTGACTCTTTCTTGGTGTTATATTGGAATGTTCATGTGTTTTATATATTATAAACATTGACAAAATATTCTAAAAACCGCAGGCAAATTATCAAAAAAAAAAAGTGAATAGCAATAACACACCGTGAACACCGTGGGAATAGCCAGCGGCGCTGACCTATGTATTGATAGGAAAGCATGATGAAAATTATGACGAAAGAGAGGTTTTGAACGATAGCCTTATCGACTTTACAGCAGACACGACGGCAGCTTGCTATCAGGGCTATAAAATAAGATTTCATTTGCTTCCAGTAATGTATTGTCTTAGTGATAAGGATGTGATGAAGACGTCATATAACAAGGTTTTAAATGAATGTTTAAGGGAATAGGGGCTTGACTCTTAACTACGCGAAAATTGCATATCATTTTTTATAGTGACATGCGAGCAAAACCAAAAAAGGCTACCAAATAAATTGAATATTCTAGAGAAGATTGCATATTTTTCACCGGAAAAGGCAACTAGCCAAGTGAGACCAGATATAAATGAAATAATTGTACAATATAGTCATATAATTGGTTCTGAAAACATTGATTTGGCAATGCAAGAATGAAGTCCTCCCATTCCACCCATGGCAGCAGACTAATGTGACAGAAAAGTTTTGGGGTGAGGTCTCTTCGGTAACTAATGCTGCTGGGGAGACAGCGTTTCCAAAAATTACTAAACTAGCTCTAAGTCTTTTAAGTTTACCGTTTTCAAACGCAAGTGTGGAACGGGCTTTCTCTACAATGCATATCGTAAAAAACAAATTACGCAACAAAATGATGACGACCACAGCTGACCACATAATGCGTGTCAGATTCACTTTAAATATTGGGGGTTGCGTTGAGTTCGAACCCACAAGAAGCATGTTGAAAAAGTTTAACTCTGAAGAAGAAGATGCCTCCTACCGTCCATTTTTATTTTAATAGATAAAAACAAAAGCGTGCAATACTTCTGGTGTGCCGTGATAGTAACCTATATATAGGCTACTTTATAATTAACAATTTTCATCAAACTACTGTTCTTGAATGGTTAATTGCTCGATATAATTTACTTTTGGCCTCTGGGTAAAACTTGTGAAAATTTTATCATTTTGGAGAAAAATAATTTCAAATTTGGGTAGAAATTAAAAAAACATGGCATGGCATGGCAACACTGTCAAAGTACGGCGACGCGTCAGTGGAGAGCTCTCTTTTTATGAAAACCTTTTATTTTTTAGGATTTCGGTTTGTTTATATGTATGTCCGTAATTTAAACTGAGATGAGATAAGCGTTTTTTAAATCTACTATATTTTATAATTTTCTTAAGTAGGTTTTAACGTAACATCAAAAATATAACAAAAACTTTTAAATACTTATATTTTAATTTAATAATCCTGTCGAATTCTCAACGACCTTCTTAGTCACCTTGCGACGCGACCAGAATGAATTTTTAATGACAAGATTCGAGTGCCATAAAACAACTGTCGTACCTACATAGGTGTTGAACTATTAACTAAAAATGTCACGTTCCTTCAATGATAACAATTCTGCATAAATATCATTATGCATATTGGATTCGTAGATGAGACATTAACTTTTTTCCGGACCTTCTCAGTTGAGGTCGCGTTCCGATCCGGCTGTAGTTAAGAAAAAAAATGTAGTGACAATTTGTAAGTGCCCCCGTAGGCCTATACGAAATAAACGATTTGACTTTGATTGCGTCAGTCATCGAAATAATAAATCAATTTACAAAATAGCGGAAATGATGTTTTGACCCCGACCCCAGGACCTTTGTTATATTATTAAGATAACGCTAGACAAACAGTTCCCATAATTTTACATCATATTTTGTTTTTCCTATTTTCTTTGAGTGACGTCACAATGAAAGTCCAAAGTACCAAATCGTTGTTTTCACTCAATCGATCTGTTTAGTTTATAAAACATACTTTCTTGACTTAATCCACTTTGAACATGCCTTTCTGTGTGTTGTAGTAACCAACCCTATGTACCTTTCTGTGTGTTGTAGTAACCAACCCTATGTACCTTTATTTAAGGAAATCTATACATATAAATAAAATTGGAGTGTCTGTTTGTAATATTAAAATTACCGCTTTTTACTAAGTGCTTTTGGATGTATACACGTTACCTATACCGAAACAACATTTTTTACAATTTTTGTCTGTCTGTCTGTCTGTCCGTCTGTCTGTCTGTCTGTCCGTCTGTCTGTCTGTCTGTCTGTCTGTCTGTTTGTTCCGGGTAATCTCTGAAACGGCTGGACCGATTTTGACGGGAATTTCACTGGCAGATAGCTGATGTAACAATGAGTAACTTAGGCTACTTTTATTTTAGAAAAAAAAAATTGGATCTCTCGAAAAAAAATTAAAACCAATGTTGCAGCGCTGCGCCTGCTTAAAGTTTGATAGCAACAATCTGCAATGCGTCCCGCGGGATCAGAACGCGAGCAGGCTGTTGCCAACGTTTGAGACGTTGTTAAATACCACGCGGACGAAGTCGCGGGCAACAGCTAGTGTTATAATAATCTTATCCGTCATCACCACATGCATTGTCTTTGCCGACACTTCTAAGAATGAATACTTTCGTTTCCAGGGCATCATACCGCAGGATGTCAATGCAGCGATGACGTCAGGCCTCAAGATGGAGTCGAAGGGCACCCAGATTCACCTGCCCCTGATGGGCCGCGGGAGCAAGGGGGACCTCAATGACAAAGTGACTTTCGCACAGGTCAAATCCACCCAGTTCTCGGAGCAGCTCAATAATGGACAAGTAATGGGGTGAGTTCCAATTTTATACAATATTACAAACAGGCACTCCAATTTTATTTATATGTATAGACTAGCTGCGCCCGGCGGTGTTACCCGCGATAAAAAGTATGAAACATGAAAAATGAAAACATCTATCCCACGGGAACCATACATTTTACCGGGATAAAAAGTAGCCTATGTGCTATTCCAGACTATAATCTAACTCTGTGCTAAATTTCATCCAGATCCGTTCAGCCGTCCTGGCGTGATTGAGAAACAAACATCCATCCTTCCAAACATTCACATTTTTTCTGAAAAAACACATCTTTATTTTACCAACAATATTATTATCTACCTATATACAAGCTGCCTTTCCGGGTTGCTAAGCTGAGGGATAGATATGAAATAATTATCGTTAAAAGCAGTCTGGATATGTGGACCAAAACCAATTTCAGATTTAATAATAAGACTTCTTCGGTATTCAACGAAATTGGGTCGAGTCTTGGGTCCAATCGGGTTATTTATTTAATATTAAAAACATCCATGCTATTGCGAGTGTTCATTAATATTAAATGTACAATTGGTATCAGGGAGATTTCAGGCTATATTTCCACACATTTTAAAATTTAAACACGGGGAATAGAGAGGACAGATCTTCCGTTTTCTGAAAAAAAAAAACAATGTAGATTAGTCTGGCGTCAAAATAAAGATTAGAATTATCTTTGATATCTATTTTATTTTAATACGCTTGCCTCTGTAACGAGGACCGCAGGTTCCCCACGGCTCGTAGCGCTGGGATTTCTGGATTTCATGTGCGAATCTCATTTTCATCCATTATTATCACTTGCTAAACGGTGAAGGAAACATCATGAGGAAAACTGCACGTCATAGAACCCCCCGAAAGACGTTTGAAGTCCGCCAAGCCGCACTGCGCCAGCGTGGTGGATTATGGCCTAATCCCCCTCGCTTTGATGGGAGGCCCGTGCCCAATAGTGTAACATAAAAAGGGCTGGAATTATTATTATTATATTTGGGATAATTTTCTGAACGCGTTTAGACGGTTAAGAGGAGTTTTGGTAGACACCATTCATAATATTGTACTTATATATTTCCTTGAGAACACGTACTACGGATGCTTTCAGAGAACCCTTGTAACCTATTACCTATTTCGTTGGTTAACTAGGTATACTGTACCGGCGAAACTCTATGTGAGCAAAGTGTGGTTTGAAAATTTCATTGGCTATCATTAATCTTACAATTTATTTATTCACGTCTCATATACAATTTAGGTACTTACTTAGATATCTATAAATTTTGTTTTCATAACATCCTATTCCAGCCAATAGTCATCGTGTTTTATCAAGGCCACAAAAAGTGGAGGAACCTAATGTTTTTTTACATTTCTTGTTATTCGCTATTGAAACGTATTTTTTCTGCTTTACAATGTAGTTATCATACTTTTTATTACTGTGTAGTTACAAGAATAATAAGACAACGCAAAAAAACGTTTTATAATTACGTTTGATTCCAGAAGTTTTAGAAGATAAGCAAATTACACGGACTTCGATAATTCGATAATTTATTTCAAGACAACTTGTTTACCTGGTTTGGTGTACTAGGCTGCGGGTTCGATTCCCATTTGGGCAAATCTCGTAATTGATCTTTTGGTATAAGCAGTTTGGGATAACGGGTGTCTTTGTCGGGAAATATTTATTTATTGACTTTAATATAAGAAGAACTGTGACTATACATTTGTAGCACGATTATAATATAAATAATGCAAATACGTGCAGTATCTTTGATGACTCTACTATTGATAATATGCTAGCCTGTTGGGTGACAGAGGAAATTGCTTATAACTGTATTCCGCGTTACCTAACTCCTAATTTACTAGACACTGTAACTATCTCTCTCTCCATTTCCCAACTCCATTTCAACGCATATAAAAGTGGAAACCGTACACCCTCTACCTTACAACCCACAGTATTATTATTAAAGCCCCTCCCGTTCACGCTCCCAGCAATTTTGGCTGTTTTCATATTTGGACTCTCGCCAAATGTTACCTTAGTGTTATGTGCTGTTGCGTCATTTCATTGACGACATTAGGTATTGAGATATATCTTTTTTTTTATACATTATAGGCAAGTATTTGATCTCGATCTCACCTGATGGTAAGTGACGATGAGATCTACGATGGAGCATACTTGCCTAGGTAGGAAGGCGGCAGTAGATCGAGACGCTACATTCACTAGGCACATGCAGCGCAACTGATCTGACCCGCCATCCATGATCTGTTTGAATACTTTTTGGTTCACCCAATGTAGGGCACAGTTCTCTTCTGATAATCAAGGAATCAAGTCCATCATCTACCCCAGCTTTTTGTTCTGATGCTCCTTGCACGTCTTTCAATAAATTGGTAGGAGGGATGTAATTGAATTGACTACTTATTACAGTATCTACATGATGTGTAAATTGGACAGATAATGAAATCTGAATGATTCATAAGTGGGGCTTACACCATGTAGTATTCAGATAATTCGTTATCTTCATGTGCAGATAAAGGCACTTGTAAATGCCAATGACTTTGGAATGGTGATACCACGCTGTCTGCTATGTATAGTGTTCGTATCTATTTGCTCCACTCTACATTGATTATGATCTGTATTCCATGATAAAAGCGTGGTTGGATGTAAAGCTTTTTTATCGTGCTAACAACAAGAATTTGAACACATTCAATTGAAAGCAATAGCGTCGTCGCAGACAGCCTTTTAACTTAACATAATTAAACAAGAATAATATAAATCAATACAAGGTTATATCAAATCATTTAGGAGTCAAGTAGGTATCTGACTAGTTTTTAAGTACCTTACACGTGGTAGATAAATTAGCGATGCATATCGTGCAACCTTTCCAACCTGTTAGCTAATGTATTCGTGGTATGTATTTCAACTATATAGTGCTCCTAGAGGGGCACTTAATATTCTAGGGTGCCTACAGTTCCCGGCCAACGACTTGAAAAAAACCCAGAATCGATTAGTCTCTTTCAACTGCTTGCTTGGTTAATCAGTTGCCCTTTTCACCCCGCACGGTTTTACCCAAGCTGCATGATATTTTTTTAATCTATCTCCTGAACAACAGCTTAGACAAAAACATATTGAGGTATTAGCACATGCTACGATATAGCGGGGCCACAACACAACAGCCAAGAGCTAACTCACAGGTTATTAAAAAAAAATACAAAATATATACTCAAAACCTTACAATACTCAAAACAATTCCGGCTTATACACTGACTTTCTACCTTCCCTTTAAATATTCGCGTTGCTATCTAGAAGGTCGTTTATATTTTCATGTGCCGGGTGCTCCGGTGTGCCCTGGGCAAACACATCGGGGATGGCCTGTTTGTCGAAACACCTTGTTCCCCGCAAACATTACTATGTTCATTACTTTACGTAGTTGTAGGGAGTTAGGGGTGCTATAGCTATACTTGTGCGGGTCGGCACAATTCGTTGGACAATTTGTACTGAAAAAGGAATACTGACCCGTTCAAACTTGCCAAACGAAACTTGCGTACCTTAAACATTAAATTATTATGAATGCCAAGCCTTGGGTACAGTCTCTAGTTTTTAATTTAAACTTAGTTTGAGCAAGGCGAACAGAAAAGACATTTAGAAATATACCTATCAATAGCAATCTATATATATACAACTATCTGCGCCCCGCGATTAAAAAGTATGACAAATTAAAACAAATCTATCCCACGGGAGCCATACATTTTACCGGGATAAAAAGCCTATGTGCTATTCCAGACTATAATCTATCTCTATGCCAAATTTTATCCAGATCCGTTCAGCCGTTCTGGCGTGATTGTGTAACAAACATCCATCCATCCATCCAAACATTCACATTTATAATATTGGTGGGATTGGTGGGAAAAAAGCAGCCTATTAGAAGAAATAATTATCAGAATTGTATTGATTACAGCTGTCATAAGTAGACGGCCATTTTTAATATCATTAACTAAATGTGTATTATATATTTCATCCTAGTAATAACTATTTTCATGTTAAGATAAGTCTAAGGATATATTTACATTGTACCGTACAAAGGTCTGTGAACGGAATAACGAAATGGTTGGACACGGGTAGCGAAATGAATATTTCATGCTGATTAATAACATGAAATGCTGAATAACCTTACTTTCCCTGCATAGAAAAATATAGGTTAATACAATTCTTGTTTGTGCTATTAGATGATAGCAATTCATGCCAATAACGTGAAAAATATCCACAATTTGTGTCTCCAAATAATAGTTTGAATGTTCACTCTAAATATTCATACTGCAAAAGATTCTAAGTAGGTTAGGAACATTTACGTGGACTATGAAAATAAGCCACCGACCAAAACAAAAAAAGTTATGATCCTATAAAATTTACAACAATGAATTATAAGCAACGCATTGAACACAATCTCAGTAAAAATTAGTTAAATAATATTTCCTGGCGCAAAGGATTGAAATTAATATCTTTCAGCATAGAAGTTGCGCGAACCGAATCCACTCGCAATATCAATCGTGAAGACTTGGCAACAATTCATTTGGGGTTACAAATATAATCTATCTCCTTAACATAACACACGTAATTTATTGCAAAAGACTAACATTTTGTATCCTAAGTTCGTCGATTGTAATGTGTGTTCTTTAATGCGTAGCTACTTTGTTTCTAAGCAATAAAATCTTGAAGGTGCGCTAATTATAAACGATTGATTAACGTGAGTCACGCAAATGCGGTGAAAACAGTATTAATATTGCCTTCAAAGTTGCATGTCGGAGAATGTTTTGGTAACTTTACTTAAATATTGAAATTCAACTAATTTTACGGATTTTATCGCGTTTATTTTATGTTTTCTACGTTCGCGACGTTTCGGCTGCTTTACAGCAACCATCACAGAGTACTTTGTATATACGGAAATAGAGGCTTATCTTAGGGGCTAAAATAGGCAACACCGGTAAAACGCCATCTGCATCAGTTTTATGGAACTATTAATACTATAATCGTATATATATACATAGGTACTACTGTATTGTATATTACGTTAAATATTTCAATTAGGTAATTTGGGGAAACTAGCTTTTGAATTACCAATTGATAGCAATGTATGGTTACCTCATTTCATATGGAAACAAGGAACTAACAATTAATAATTCATAAGCATAATATACCTAAATATTAAATAAAACCACGTAAATACCAGAAAATAGTTATTATTTAGGTCTTGCTGGTCTTTTACTGCATTTTTTAAAATTCTCACACAATCTCTAATTCACAACACAAAACTATGAGTCTTTTTCTCACTAACTTCAAAACATACACATAAAACGCACAATTAACCGCTACCCGGAGGAGAAAACACTCAACTCAACGGGCTAGTCAGTCAAACATACGGTTTATTAATATACTTTGTTGAACTGAAGAAAACTAACGAAAAGTTTCGTAAATCACCGACTGGTATAAATACAAAACAAGACAGATTTTTCTATTCAATCAGTCAGATATGACAGATATAGATTCAGTGTTGCCAGAGTTACCAATTTAAACCTACTACTACAATATATCACATTAACTATTTAGCATGTAATGAAGAACCAAATCACTTGTTTATATCTAACACATTACCGAAGATTAAATCATAATAATGGAATATATTAAAATTCCGTTTCTGCATAGTATTTTTTTATTTGGTCTATTCGAGGGTCATTAAATATTACCAAAAAAGCAGAAGTCTAATGCATCGTCGCAAAAATTAGCGCCACCTGTATTAGATTTATGGAACAAGCACATTATAGTGCTGTTAAATGGAAAACATATAAGTTTTAACTAAACTCGATAGAATTGCTTGTCAACCAAATTTAGTACAGTTGCAGTATCTGTATTACCATGTATTTTGTTCTAAGATTGAACAGCCTGGCAACCATGGTCACGGGAGGACTGAGGTGATTGACGTCCTGTTGTCATAGTTTGAAACGGGGTACCCTCATATTTGATTGTTGTTAAATACTTAATAAAACTAAAGATAATTATTTAAATCATTATATCGTCTTTACTTACTTAGTCACTGTTTTGTTCTATTTTTGTTGTTTAGAAGCTACGAGTACCTACGTTCTTCTTATATTAAAATTATGGTATACATAACTTCCTTTTAAGGGCATACTGTGAGTTTAATATATGAAGAAGCATTTAGTTACCCACTCGTATAAGTATACTCAGTACTTTCATTTGTTTGTTACAGAGGATCACAAGTGAATCTCTGCAACGGCGGCGCCGGCACAGCAGCTCTGACTGGCCTCCCAAAGATACCCAACGGTTATGGAGACCACAAGAAACCAATGGCCTCCCTCACACATCTACCCAAACGTCCTCCAGTTGACATAGAGTTTTCAGGTCTGTCATACTCGGTCAGCGAAGGCAGGAAGAGGGGCTACAAAGCATTGCTCAAGTGCATCAATGGCGCATTCAGATCCGGTGAGCTGACGGCCATTATGGGGCCTTCAGGAGCGGGGAAGAGTACCCTTATGAACATACTAGCTGGATA
This sequence comes from Pheosia tremula, assembly GCA_905333125.1. NCBI lineage: Eukaryota > Metazoa > Arthropoda > Insecta > Lepidoptera > Notodontidae > Pheosia > Pheosia tremula. The sequence goes on along the minus strand of HG995404.1, from coordinate 621,795 downwards.
CAAGTAAGTTTATGTTACTTAAGTATGGTCTGTTGCGCAATGCACCCTATCCACAGCTTATTTTACAGAATGTGTATGGGTCAAGTATCAAATAAGTTGTGGATAGGCTTAACATCACATTTTGAAATGGGCACATAAACTTGTATATTTTATATTGATTTCTTATATTTACGCGAATACTACACATTGAAATAAAACTATTTTTTAACCACCACCACCTCAACCACCTCAGTCCTCCCGTGACCATGGTTGCTGTAAAGCAGCCGAAACGTCGGGAACGTAGAAACGAAAAATAAACGCGATAAAATCCTTAAAAAATAGTTTTATTTCAATTGTATATTTTATTTTACTTACTGCTGCTATTTTTCGCCAAATTACATTTTGTAGAGTAGCTCCTAAATAAATCAGACGAAAACCAAATTTGATAGTAGTTGCATGCAGTTATTGTAAACACACAACATTGCTATTGTTTATTGATAAAATTAGTATGTTATCTGGTTATTACATATAGGGAAGTGCTGACATGATTTAAAACTATTACAAGTTCATTTTTAGATAAGCACTCGGTCAGTTGGTACTAAAAAACAACGTCATCCAACTTCCCAGGTCACAACTCTACATGCGTCATATGTAACAATACATTGAATTGTTTCACAAAAGGAATGCTCCACTTGAGAACATGCCAAAATTTGTATCAATTGCAATACTATTCACGTGAGAACGATATTCTTTTTAGTGAAAAAAATCCAATATTATTCTTGGGGGTATTATAAATTTCCACTCTTTATCTGGCGTCATGTCTTATTAGTCCGGTCAATTTAGACATTCGAGGTTGCATAAAGTCCCAACAAGCTGCATTTCTGTGAAATTGTTCAAAACATAATTATAAACAATGTCTAGAAGTTCTCCATCATTCCCCTGTAAGGAAAAAAAATATTCAAGGTCAAAGGTCAAAAAAATGAGTTTTTCGCGATTTTCAGCAAAACGGTAAGTTTTATCATAAAGTACCTCAGACAAAAATTGTAGATCATAAAATTATCTATAAAAAATGTATTAATACTTTTTTCTTACGAGCCACCGTTTCTGAGATATAACGATTCAAAAAGTTATAAAAGTTGTTATCGTCATAATATGCACACGTTTCCACGCCACCTATGAGGTAGTGTACTTAGCGCGTTTTATAACTTTTTGAATCGTTATATCTCAGAAACGGTGGCTCGTAAGAAAAAAGTATTAATACATTTTTTATAGATAATTTTATGATCTACAATTTTTGTCTGAGGTACTTTATGATAAAACTTACCGTTTTGCTGAAAATCGCGAAAAACTCATTTTTTTGACCTTTGACCTTGAATAATTTTTTTTCCTTACAGGGGAATGATGGGGAACTTTTAGACATTGTTTATAATTATATTTTGAACAATTTCACTGAAATTCAGCTTGTTGGGACTTTATGCAACCTTACTCTCATTTTTTGATCTAAATTGACCGGACTATATAGGGATCCATTCCTTTTTAATACCGTACAAATTCTTTACTTCACTTTCAGAACATCCAACGTGACCGGATCCATTCTCATCAACGGAAAGGAGAGGAATCTGAGACGGTTTAGGAAGTTGTCCTGCTACATCATGCAAGATGATTGTTTACTGCCACATCTCACAGTCAGAGAAGCTATGCACGTATCAGCAAATCTGAAACTAGGAAAAGACATGACTGTCACCGCTAAGAAGATAGTCATCGACGAAATTCTGGAAATGTTGAGTCTGAGCGAGTGCGGTGATACGAGAGCCATCAATCTGTCAGGCGGCCAGAAGAAGCGACTGTCCATAGCTTTAGAGTTAGTTAACAATCCACCTGTGATGTTCTTTGATGAGCCCACGTCTGGTCTGGACAGCTCATCGTGCTTCCAATGTATATCTCTGCTGAAACTGCTGGCTCGAGGTGGCAGAACGATAATATGCACAATACATCAACCGTCCGCAAGGCTTTTCGAGATGTTCGACCGTTTGTACACGTTAGCTGAAGGGCAATGTATATACCAGGGGAGGGTCAGCGGGCTGGTTCCTTTCTTGTCGTCTATGGGCCTTCACTGTCCGAGCTATCACAACCCTGCCGATTATGGTGAGTGTCATATCTATGTCATAAGTACATGTTAATGTGATGTGGCCCAATAACATTGATATTGGTGCCGGTTCTGTTACCCTACTAACTATACCTGACTGAACTAATTGTATCGCCGTCTTTCTCATGGCCCTAATGTCTGAGCATAACAGCAATATATTTAGATGAACCAACAAGGTTCCCTTCATATGTTAAAAACATTTGTGGCTTGATTTTGCCAACAACAGAGTATGACAACAACAAAGATGAATAATTATTTTCTGACATAAAGAAATCGTTAACTGTGTATCGACAGCTTCTCATAGGTAGAATAAGTATGTTTCTGGAACAGTCCTAGCATAAGCTCGGACTAGCGTAAGCTGTTTTCGTTTCACAAAGTTAATTGAGAATCTTTAATATTAATTTGCGAACAAGTTGAGAGCATAGGACTTTTATGGAAAAGATTTACAACTCAGTAACAAATTAGAACGATGTCGTGTAGCACGTAAAAATTTATGCGGACAACTTTTGAAAGATGATTTAACATAATTATATATGGAGTATAGCTGTAATAGACACTTGTTAGTCCCCACAAAATAGTTTTCTATTCGTTACTTAACAGCATCATTCACCCTTTGCAGTGATGGAAGTGGCGACCGGGGAGCACGGCGAGTGGGTGCACAAGCTGGTGATGGCGGTGAACAAGGGCAACTGCGTCAGAGGCCAGACGTCATCGTCTTCATCATCATCATCGTCGTCAGTCCCGCAAAATGTCAACTACAACAATCAGCCCAGCAAGAATAATGCTCAGAAAGCTGATGTGCTTGATATTACTATAGGTACCTATTTAAATTAAACCTATAAAACCTTGATATAATTGCAAACGAAAAACTGATTATTGGCCTTTTGCTTTAGCTCTCTCGAATGATCTCGTTTGAATTTCGTGTTTGGAAAGGATACCTAACCATATCACTAATGTTTGTTTACAGATAAGCCAACCTGCACTGTGATAGATATGTCCGAACCTGTGCTTAACACGGACAAGCAGATCGCGCTACCGAACCCTTCGAATCTAGCGGCGGTCACCTGCACCACTTCACTCCTCGACTCTAGCGATAGCTTCACGAAGAAACCGATCGAAGCTGGCTTCCCGACGTCAGGGTGGAAGCAATTTTGGATCTTATTAAAGAGGACTTTTAGGAGTATTCTTCGGGATCAGATGCTGACGCACTTGAGGCTTTGTTCGCATACAATAGTCGGCCTGTTGATTGGATTTCTGTACTACGATATCGGGAGAGACGCCGCCAAGGTGATGAGCAACGCCGGGTGTATATTCTTCACTGTGATGTTTACTATGTTTACTGCTATGATGCCCACTATTCTTACATGTAAGTAATATTTTATCATCAGAATATTCTTTATTCATGTAAACCTTTAAGCCTAGTACTTTTGAATCGTCAAAATAGTTACAAAATGCTAAGCTACAACTTTACCAGCCGTTCCGAATGCCGTTTCTATGGAGAAGAACGGGCAAAAAACTCCACGGTTGCTCTTTTTAAAAAATCCGTTACATTTTTGAGCAGGACATTGTCATGGGTATGTGAGAACAATGTAGAAATGGCTAGGCAGGCTACAATAAAGTACTAACTCTTAAGTATATCATTACAAGATAATTGCTACATGGTTCCCACATTTATAAATTACTTTTGTCTTACCTTATAACTTTGGTAATTTCTATAGTGTTGATTATTACTTGTTGTAATAGGTACTCCAGCCACGTAAATGTATATTTAAGAGTAACTAACATTCCACATATTGGTTTCCCTTGTTGCAGTCCCTACTGAGATGAGCGTCTTTGTGAGAGAGCACTTGAACTATTGGTATTCTTTGAAGGCCTTCTACTTTGCGAAGACAATGGCGGATCTGCCTTTTCAGGTAAATATCACTTCAAAATTCACGCTACAATATTGGCCAATTTCCATGAGTTATTTTCCACATTGACATTGAATATCTGTTTCTCCTCTTCCAGATTATCTTCAGTGGCGTCTACGTGATAATAGTGTACTTCATGACCGGGCAGCCCATGCAGACGGATCGGGTCCTCATGTTTGCAACCATCAACATCCTCACCGCCCTGGTCGCTCAATCTCTCGGCCTGCTGATCGGGGCAGCAATGAAGGTCGAGACGGGAGTGTATCTGGGCCCAGTCACAACCATTCCCGTGGTCCTATTCTCAGGATTCTTCGTTAATTTCAGCGCGATACCAAGCTATCTGCAATGGTTAACGTACTTGAGCTACGTGAGGTATGGCTTCGAAGGAGCTATGCTAGCCGTATATGGCTACGGAAGGGAAAAGTTGCAGTGTTCCGAAGCATACTGCCACTTCAGGAGTCCAGACATGTTCCTGAAGGAAATGACTATGGATAAAGCGAACTTTTGGATCGATGTGGGAGCTCTAAGTGCTCTGTTCGTATTCATAAGGGTAATCTCTTATTTAGTGTTAAAGGTGAAATTGAAGATGATGCAGTAGATTTAAAGCACAAGCTTTGTAATGTAATGGCAGAGAATTTTTAATCGAAAAGAGATTGGAATGAATAAAAACGATTCCATTTTTGTAGAATATGGAACTTTTGCATTTGCCGCTTTGTTGGGATAGACTTCTCATGACTTTAGATCGAATAGCTACACATAGTTAATCTCGATTTAAAACGTTCCTACAAATTGCGATCCCAACATTGCCCCACTCTTTTTATGGTCGTCATTGGATAGGATCGGAATTAATTTTGAGGGGGTCCTAAATCATTCCAGATTTGAATTTTCACCATCAGCTATCTTCAGTCCATCACTGCTCATGGTAAAAAAGGTGTATCTACCAAGTAGTATAGTGAATTGGGAGATAAACTAGCAGAGCTCAAATAGGTGCTAGTAAAACTGATTGGTCTGTGGTCGCCTCGACATGCGGTAGGTAGAAAAATGAATGATTTTGTTTCAATAGATAGAGTGACTTGGATTATTTTCTAAGTAGTTCTGTACTTACTATTCCTTGAAAGCGTACAGTAGATTATTAATAGATTGATTGAAAATTGTGTGAGGTGTATGTTTATTTATTAGTTTCTCTATGGTACCTTTAATATCGGGATTATGCTGGGTTATTACGGGATTACCCTAGGGTTATTATGGGCTCATGTCTTAAATCCGATTCTATACCAGTCATTAGATCATCACGGATTCCTAAAGTAAGTTCGTAGTATTAAAAGTAGTTTTCGAAATACTTTAGCATTTTAGTACGCAAATAATAAAAAAAAGTATAGATTGTTTATACGTACCCATAGGGATAAGCGTTAAAGTTTTATAGGAGATCGGGCCCATGACTTAATTGTTAAGTTCCTTAGTATTTTTCCTTACATATAGTTTGATTCATTTTTAATATCACGCAGAAGCGATTTCAACTTGTATGTACTCAATATTATTAGAATATTTAATTAATATTTTTAACGTAACATTCATTACCTACGCTTAAGATTTTTTCGTAAATCTCTATGTCTATCCTAATTACTTCCAGTGTTTATTATTGAATAAACGACTGTGATTTGTATAAAATATATTGTGTTTTATTTGTCTTATTATCTTCTAAATAAATGTGCTACATTTCAAGGAGATTCAGATAGATGCGGGGTTATTAATCAACGGTTGTGAGTAATAATTTGCCAGTACTGAAACTAAAATGGCTTACAAAAAATATTTATAAATACGGACCAACTAAGAAACCTTATAAAAGCCCATGTTTACATTCAATAGATGGTAGTATCATTGAAGTCCAAAAACGTTGACCAGACCAAATAACCGGTCGCGCCAATAATAAAATAATATTTTTAATGCAAACACAGCCCAATTATAGTATTGTATTATTGTAATGTCAAATAAGATAGATCATACAAAGAGTATCAGATGCAGATGATGATACTCTATATAGTACCTCCTCGGCACTTGAACGGTAGGTTCAAAGGATTGAGAGAGCATTGAAATTAGTTTTGGCATCCACAGTGATCACGTGACACGAGATTAACCACTGGCAACCACCCCAGTGCACTAACTTGACCTTGACATACTTGGGCCTAGCATAATGAATGTATCACCTTTTAAAAGGGAATGCTACTATGATCCTATGTAGATCACCATCACCGGTTTTCCCAAGCAAGAAAAGGTGATGGTCAGCGCTGATCTTCGACGGCTATTGTAAATGAAGTAAAGCGCCCTCTTTTAATCGTACACTGAACTTCAAAGCGCCACCATCTCAAAGTTACGTAGTGTACCGCTGAGCCAGAGACATTTTGGCTTTTCAAAGGTGTAGTAATCTGACGGCAGATGTAATTATCATCAAAACATTAATTATTGAATAACTTTTGATAAACTTGGAGTTTGTATTGTTTATGAGTTAATCCATTGTTTTTAATTCTAGTATAAATATTTATGTATGTATTAACAACAGACAACGACGAGACAGATTAATTAGATAAAAGTTCCATAGAGCTAGAAGATTTAATATGCCTTTTATATATTAATAAAACTTTGTTGCGGCGGCCTTAAGAACATTGTGGTTGCCTGCCATAGATTAACTCCCAAATTTATAGACGAGCTATAAGTTTATCAAATTTATAGACGTTCTATAAGTTTCATCATTGATATTGACCGATTTGATTATTATCTTGAGAGCTTAGCGAGTTAAAAATATATATAGGAAGAAAAGAAATATAAAAAAAACCATGCATGATATATAGTTACCTACGTACGTTACATATGATAACAACCTCATCGTCCTTATCACTTCAAATGTAATAAAAACGAATTCGTCAAAGCAAAGCAAGCGCATTTCCTACCGCCATCTCTGCTGAACCCTTTAGAGGTTCGAACCAATTTGTGTGGCTCATTCGATTTTCAATTTGGGACCAATCACGGAGCGCAGCCGGTTCCGAGCGCGACAAATTGGGTTCTGCAAGCTCAAAGTTGCGCGACGGTTTATGTAGATGCAAGGACTTACCTTATATACCTGTCGACTTAAATTTACATTTTTTATTACATAATAGTGATACCCAAACCAATCCAAAGTCTGATTAGCCGTTCCTACATTCTTATCACATACCTATAACAATATATTGCTCAAAAATGTAAAAGGTCTTTTTTTTTAAATGAGCAACCATGGAGTTTCTTGTCTGTTCTTCTCCATAGGAAGGGCAATCCGAACGGGTGGTAAAGTTGTAGCATAATAGTTTTGTAACTTTTGACGATTCATAAGTACTGTACATAATGGTCTACGTGAATAAAAAATATTCTGATTCTGAATCAGTAGGTATTTTGTTAAAGTCAATTAGTAACATCGTATACAATAATAGGGCTAATAACCTTCCCTAACGCTATGACAGGACTCCACACCATGCGATCCTATCCTAATTATCGGATGAAATTGGATAATATAGGGCAATCGCACGTACTAAATAAGGACGGTTGTCCTACACACCTTCCTATTAGTAAAATGGAGGAAATCTAGTGTATTGACTGACAATTTACATTTTTCTTTCATCTAAAATGACAGATTTCATCATTCGATTTTATTTTCCTCCACTTGTACACGTTCATTGAATAAAAAATTGTCAATAAACGTCCACCATTACACAATACTAATCAAAATATAATTTGTTTTGAGAATTTAAATAACTGACAACTTATCACTTGAACTTATTGAACGCAACACTGAAAGTGACGTAGTCTTGGGCCATTATGGTAAGAGAATAGCAGAGGCGTAGCATATTTACTATTCCATGCTCACAGTCGTATCGTATCAGTGTCTCCAACTCTCTTTGTCAAAATTACGGTGTTGACTGGTCTCAAAATACGGTAGATGGTGGAAAATTACGGCAGATCAGTGTTTGCAGCTAAAATACCCATGCAGTGGGGATGTGTAACGTAAAAAAAAAAAAAAAGGTCATTCCTCCAAACAGAAGTAGAAGAATGACCTTTTTTTTTTTTTTTTTACGTTGCGCATCCCTGCTCTTCCAACTGAAGCAACAGAAAGACCTTTTTTTTTTTTTTTTACGTTGCGCATTCCAAACAGAAGCAGCAGAATGACCTTTTTTTTTTTTTTTTTTTTTACCTTACGCATATCCCAATTCAATGTTGCAGTAATATTTTGCTAAATCAAGTGTTCATTATAGAAATATGGACGCGGACGAAATTACGGTAGAATGTGTCACCGTAATAACATGTCTACGGTAGGTGGTAGATCTAGAAAAATTACGGTAGATCTACCGTAATTACGGCATGGTTGGAGACACTGTATCGTATTATGCTGATAATCACTCCAAGCATCTGATACCCGTTTAGCGGAGAAGGTAAGATTTTTCAACCAGGAGGGTGGTAGGCCTGGCGGGGCGGCCGCTATGCCCCGACGGTTATTGTCGGGATCTTGTACGAGTATATATGCTACGTGCTTCAAAACTCTCATATCGCGTTTCAGGATTGTATGGAGAATATTCAATTGTTCTGAATACATCTGTTGTGCCATCTGTGTAGCTTGTGGCGAGATAGAAGAGGTCGCTACACCCGGATCAGTAAGGATTCATTAAACCGCATTTCCTGTGCAATTCAAATGTAGGGAAGTTTACAGTCAAAGGCGGGCGCTGAGTGAGCCACATCGTAATGAGATCGCATTGCTTCTGTAATGACGAGACACTAGAGATGTAGGGTAAGCGTCTTTGAGGTACCTATTCGTATTGTATGGTGATTCGCTTTACGTTATGTTAGGAGTAACTTAAAATAAGTTTTTGTTAAAAGTGCAGGCTACACCGCGAGCGAGGCTGACTCAACTCGTTTGACTCGTGTGTGTGCGTGCCTTTTATTTTTTTTCACAACTGTCCAACCCGACGATTCCACCTATCTTAAATTAAATGTGTCGCTCTGGGCCCCAAGTCTGCTAACAATCGATTCAAATATCTGTCAAAAGTGACAGTTACTATGCGGTTGCTGCGATTATGAATCGATTATATTAGCAGACTTGGGGCCCGGGACCTTTGCGCGCGTTATTACATTAGCTTTTAGCTGGAATAGCAAGTTATAAACTTAGCTACGTGAGCTAACTTAGCTTGAGGTGTAACCTGCGCTTTTGATTAAATTATAGCATTTTTTTGCGTTACTCACGTACACATTAATGTTATGGTAACTATTAAAGAAGTTTCTAAACACGTTCTGATTGACGTCAGCTTGTTACCTAACCCACAGGGTCGTGTAGGTTGAGATATTAGCAAAGTAGCTGTCTTCTCAAACCACAATCTTCATTCAGAGCCTGCCAGACAAAGTGCGGTGAATAAGTTGATACTGACTTACCTTTAATAGCATATAGTTGCTGACGGTGACTGTCTCGGAGTTTTCGAGTTAGCCAACTTTGATAGGTAGGTATACGTCAGGTAAGTTTGTACCATTGTATTGTTCGTATTTGCAACTAAAAAGTGAAACGGATTCGGTGATTAATTTTAGTAACATTTTTATATAATTTTTTAACGGATTTGTTGCCTTTACCAGCTGTACTATAGGAGTCAATCATGGAACCGCTGATCTGATTTCTATCAGTCATAACTAAGAACTATATCAGGGATACCAGTAATCGACAATAAAAATGTGTTAAAGTCAGACACACATAGAATGTCATTAGGTTATAACTTGTTGCGTTGGGGCTACAAATTAAAATTGGCATCTGAAGTGGTACCTATCTGAATACTTCTGAATTTAAAGGAACAATGATTTCGTATTAATTATCTAGCTAGGAACATTCGAAATTTTCGCCGAATTCTAGCTACTGCTGTTTTTGTAGCCTAGTCTGCTCTTGTTCTCTAAAAACAAGGCCTTAGCTTTTAAAAACACGTTTTTCCACTTTTCTTGGTATAAAAACAATTTGAGTAGATAACTAAAAACTTAATCAAAGTTACTAAGCTCGCCAACATGAGGATATTAAAACTCCTAGTTCCCTAATTACGCGCCTCTGCTGCCGGTACAATTTCAAATGAAGACGGGAGGAGTCTGCACTGCAAACTTTCACATTGCAGAGTGTTCAGTTTCCTAGTTTACGAGACATTAGTGTTTGAAGTTTTACCCGTTGTCAGCAGTGGAATTTCTTAGGTTAGGAGGTTAGGAGGAGGTGGGTAGGTTAGGATGGTATCTAGTATTAAGTAAGGAGATGGTCGCTCGTTAGTTGGTAAGTGCATCACTTGAGAGCGACTGGACTGATTTGTGTGTTTTTTTTTATGTTCGTTGTGGTCCGAACCAGGTTTGTAGGAAAGAAAATGATAAAAAGTTATCCGGAAAATGGGTATGAAATGTATATATATAGATCACAACGATCGAGGAAAAACTACAAGTAAGTACCTATGGGATTTCGACAGGACGGAGTCTGTTTGGTCAGCTAGTTTTCTATAATAAAGAGAATTACTTTTCTCATAATATTTGATACTGAGGCGTTATGTAGTTTGCTCGGACAGCTAGTAATAAATAAAACTAAAGTTTAAGTAATATTGTATCAGAGCCGGCTATGATATAGACAATTTATTCAAGACAACCAAAGATAAACCATAAATAACTAAATCTTTATAAGTTATCCACTAAGAATTCAATAGATAATACTTATATAGATATTAAACATCCATGACTCGGGTACAAACATTCGTGCTGCAAGTTAGTCTCTACTAGGATTCAAACCCAGGACCGTCAGCGCAGAAAGCAGGGTCACTACCATCTGCGTTAATCAGTTCGTCTTAATTCTTTTGATATAATTACAAATGAGGTAACAAACATAAAAAATACAACCGAATTCAGATCCTCCTTCTTTTTGAATTCGATTTAAATTACAAAATGTATTCAATAAGAACCTTATAATTTCCCACTCGTACTGCGACAGCGCGCGTTGATCGGCCGCGCCCCGTCCCGGCATCACTAACTAGTCGCATGGATAACTACTTGCTCAAATCAATGTGATCTCGTGGATTCCAGAAAACTAATCAATTTTATCGGATAAAAGTATTTTTGCCTACTTGAGACTACATATTTCCTTTCAGCGTTCCAGATTTATTTTTAATAATCACACTGGGAGTTTGTTTCTAATTGTCTGTCTGATTAGGGTGTAGATTTTATTAATTAAAAATATTTTTACTTTACAAACTAAATTATAAATTGCAATTGTAGCGTAACTGGCTTCAAAACTCGGTGTCACTGTCAAAAACCACAGTCAAAATCTAATAATGTACATAATATCGCCAGTGTAAACAAAACTTTGTGTTTAATTGAACGGTCTTCTGTTGTTACTACGTAAATAACCCTCTTGTCGATTTGATGCAAAGGTATATAACCAGATAAAGCCCAATCCCAGAGCTAGAATTTTATAAACACAAGGACGTTCCGTGTTACGTATGTAGTGATCAAAGCGCTTCCATCAGCAATAAAATAAATTGAAGGCTACTGACCCGGGCCGGCTCTATGAAACATGCCATTTGGGCTCGACGGCCAGGCATTCGGAATCAAGTATTTGTACAGCGCTGTATTGCTGAATACTAACAAACTACTATTTGTAAGGGAAAATCTTTAACTGCTTTTCATGTGTCTTACTTTTCTGGTGGCAAGCAATCAGTGCTTTCGATTAGTTCATTCACCTCTGATAGCCTAATTACTTTTACACACGGTAAGTTGTCGGTATTTTCTCTGTCTAAAGTTTTTCTATAGGGGATATTAACCTATCGTCTATTTGTGGCATGTATCTTAAACCTTCCCCTTTCCATGATCTATTAATGCGACTCAAATCAGAACCTCAATGGGAGTATTATGTTACCTTGATCTAGTGGTAATGTAGATAAATTTTATTGAGGTCCGAATTTGAGTAGTTCATGGTAAGTCCCCTTATATTATGGGTGATCATAGGCATGATGTTGGAAACTATAATTATAGGTTAGAATTGTCCTCAAAGATATTATATTATTAAGATACATGTTTTAAATCGAACTATAATGCGTAAAACTGTGGGGCAAGAAAGTTGTTGGTAAATCCTGGCGTCCATTTCATTTATTTCAGGGTAAACATTATTTTAGTGGCTGACAACTCAATTGTTTCGTACCAAATGTGGGTAGTACTTTATCATTATTTTTACGACCTTTTAAAAGCCTACCTTTTAAAAGATTACCTACATGCTAGGTTGCTTTCAAAAAGGATTCATTCCCCTTTGAGTTTGTATATTAAAAAAGTGGTTATTACGTAAAAATACTGGTTGCTAGATTCACGTTATAGTATGATGCCTCAGAGGCTGTTTACAATGGCTAATTCCTCGAGGCAGTGCGGTTGGTCAGGACAAGGCTAATGACCGAGCAAGCTCGTGACAGACTATCTCCTTTTGCTCTATCATTACGAGGATTTCCCGAGGCACGAATGCTCGCACTGCTCAGCCTTAAAGCTGTCATTAGTCGTAAGCCGCGTAGGTACTGATCGACCTAGTAAATTCACAAGACTAGTTTGCCTCGTTCAGTCAAGGTTTTGTTTGGTTAGGTCAAAACCGAGGTTGCCGGAGCGAGCGAGGCTGCGCGATCTGTCAGTACTCGGCTAGCGCGACTTTTAAGTATTGCTGTAGTTGGGATAACTGGTATGTATGTCTTGCGATTTTAATTTGACATATTTTTGTGAAAAGCGCCTGAAAATTTGCCTTGCTATGCTTACGGTTGTGTCGTGTCCAAAATAAAAGCTAACCATCGATCACAATTTGTCAATCCGTGATACGCGGATATTTCCAATAAAATGCTTTTAAACAATTTTCTATGACTAAAAATGCCAATATTAAATGTTTTATATGAATCAAAAATTGATAATCTAAACTAACATGAGTAAAACCATAAAATAATCATCATAATCTGCTTCTTTTTTTAGGATGGCAATCACCTACAAAATGACAGAAACATTTTTTGGAGAATAAAACAAAATTGTCAACTTCACGGTTCAACTTCCCGCCGAAAAGTACAATAATCATCTTATGGGTAAAACCTGACGTCGATGTACATAAAGACAGGTCTACATCAAGAAAAGTAAGATAACTATACAATCTTTTTTTTTTGTCATTGCCTACCATGTAATACCTACCAATCGAGAACAACCGCCATTGTTTTTGGCAGGAAAGCGAAAAAAATGTACCACTAATGCATCTATTGTTTGTATTTGTGCCACACGAGCCATATTTGGACCGCCCACCGTAGGGTTGCCTCAGTATTGTCAAAATATTATTGCCATTGATAAAATTAAATCAATATAATATAAACTATAATTTTGTTTCTACATTTTATATGTCTCTTATGATTGGTCGGAGTATTGTTTCTTTGACAGAATTTTACGCAGCAACCCTAGCTGACATTTCAGGTTAGGTATATGAAACACAGACGTCTGAAAAATGGAACAATCCATATCTCGCGTATTTGTCATCGCTATTCAAATTCCCAATAGTACTTAGGCACTTCATTTTTTTCCAATCAATAGCTTTTGAAGTAGTCATGGGATGAAGATGAATGGAGCTGGTCTAACTTCAATGGCAAGAATCTTCATTAGCTGTGTCAGTTCTAACTGATATTGGGTTGGATGTTACATAAAATATAATAGCAATGGCGATAGTACGTAACTTGCATTTTTGAAGTGTTATGTTACGTACGCTATCTGACTTGCGATTGCCATCTGATGGTAATAGGTCTATGTAAATATCTGCCATATCAGAGTATACTGGAAGCCAAATCCAAAACAAAACGAAATGAAACGTAGATAGAAAAAGAAGTACTGCTAGTGGGACTTAAATTTTTCCGGTAGGTTGGTAAACATGCTAACAGGGTACACAAGCAGTGATAGCCAAGTTGGCAGAACGCTTGCCTCGGTAACGAGGATTGCAGGTTCAAACCCCGGCTCGCACCTCTGGGATTTTTCATGTGCGAATCTCATTTTCAACCATGATTATCACTTGCTAAACGGTGAAGGAAAACATCGTGAGGAAACCTACATGTCTGAGAGAACCCCTCGAAAGATATGTGCAGTCCGCCAATCCGCACTGGGCCAGCGTGGTGGACTATGGCCTCATCCCCCTCGCATTGAGGGGAGGCCCGTGCCCAGCAGTGGGACATTAAAAAAAAGGACTGGAATTATTATTATTATTATAAGTATATAAATCTGTTAAAACTGAAAATACGAATACATTTTCCATTAAATTGAGATTTTTTTTGCAGACTGGGTTATAACATACCTATCGGTTTACTCCAGGATATACATCTACCCTTATAATGTAATTAAATCAAACACTTATTCGAATAGTTCTAATTAGTCCCGATCTGTAAGCATTATCTTGTTAGTATCTACTTATCAATTTATTTGTATAATGCTAAATAATGACTTCCTTTTATAAACATGTTTGTATATTGGACAAAATATTATTTAATTATGCTTTGCTTTGACAGCGGATACAAGAATAATTTATGGTTTGTATTAGACCTTGGGAGCCTTCTTCCTTATCTTGGAACCGAGCCCTGAGGCGGTTCTCTCTAAATTAACTTTCACTTTATCTCCACGCATCTAGGTTGGTTTTCCCTTAAATATGTATGTAATATAAGTACCTTTGCGGCGCTTATTTCGTTTAATTGAATGTTCATTTTCATTATTTGATGGCTAATATATCACATTCTTAATAAAGAGAAATTTACTGGGATATATATGTCACTCGAACACAGCTGAGGCATTATTTACATATTTTCACCGAAAATACTCTCAATACGATGTCTAAAACATGAAAAATCTGGGAAATGGTCTTATCATGTCCTAATAGTTGGTAGTTGACAATAGCTCCTCGTTATTCAGACAAATCAGTGTAGAACCGAAGCTTACCCCAATCCTATCGCTCGCATCCACCGGCTTCCTGCGATGCGTGTGATGTCATCAGTCCACCTTGTGGGGGGCCGTCCTACACTTCGTCTTCCGATACCCCAATCCCAATCCAATAAAAAGAAATTAAAAAAGAAGGAAGACAGTGCTCGCAACCCTCAAACCAGGCGGGGCTGGTCTGGGGTTTTCTGGAATAAACTTTCCAAACTTCTACCGGTATCACACTTGCTTGATCAAAATTATCATATTACAACATTAATTCAGTTATTTCGGGTCGGTCAACAGACGTTCCTCGGCCGCGATGAATTAGCAACTCCGAGCTCGCTGGAAGACCTCACACCCTTGTCAAAAAGTACGGAACCACTTAATTTGGACGTCGGTTTTATGAAAAATTTATACGACGGCCGTTGCGCCGTGAAATGAAGTTTGGTTAGGAAACCTGCAGGTTCACTAGGTTCGACTAACTTTACCTCGCTGTTGTCATTTAGACTTTTATGCAGTAATGTGAAAACAAAACCAAGTCTACATCAGACGTAAACTTGTTTTTTTTTCCGGATTACCATTTTATCCTTTTTCTTCTTCTCTTATTTCCTGGATAAAATGCTAGCAATATTTTTTCCATACTATTTATGCTCATATTTCTAATGCTTATCCTACGATATTAAAATAAAAATTTAGTTCAATATTTGGATATGGTTTATTGATTCTTATCGCCACACTTTTGTAAAAAGATTAATTTAAAACTTTGCATTTCTCTTAGAACAGAATTAGATAATAAAAATCAAATCTATAGGTGCCTTAACGAAACTTCAGTGAAGCGCGGGGCAAAGTTTGCAGCGGATTGGGCCGGTTATCTTATATTGTAAGTTTTTAGAATAGTGATGTGCATGTTTGGAAGGCAATAATATTTATAAAAAGAAAAACTTTTATTCTTCTTTCTTTACAAAATGAAATGCGATGAAATAAAATGGATATGCAAATGGCCTCACCCACAACTTAGCGAGTATTTTGCCAATGTCAAGTAATTAATGGCAAAAAAACCTTAATTGTCAGACACGATAAATGCGGTATCGTTTTTATAGTCGGTTAAAGTGTCGTTTGTCAAAATTGTGTCACTGGCATGCGCTTCGCAACGTATGATTTTTTTTTTAGTGTAGGTGGTTTAAATGTACAAGCTTATAGTCCGGACGACCACTTAGGCAGATAAACAGCGGAAAGTATTTACTATTAGCAAAAAAATCACGTGGACATTTTCTCGCTTTGATCTCCCACGTTTAGATTCACACCCTGTTTTACGGGCTTAGAATTGAGGTTGTTGGTTGTCATGTTTGTATTTAGACAACAGTAATATTCAGGAATTTTATCTTTTTTCCAACCTTTGTAACTCAAGAATTTTTTTTTCACAAGGCTGTAAATTGCGTATTAGTTAAGACATCATAAAAATGCTTGCTGTAAATCATGATGTTCACATTTGTCACGTATTTAAATTTTCCCTGTATTATATTTCTGTATGTGATTGTTCTTTCTGTCTATGCTATTAGTGTCCTGACAATGTACCTAAATAATTTTAAATCGTGCAGCATGCCTTGTTATTGTTTAAGAGACACTTTTAATATAGGTAATAACACTAAGGGTTCCTTCTTGCAGTGGCACTGAGGAAGTGGGTTCTTACGAGCGGCGTGCGAACCCTTTTCCTCAATAAAATTTTACGACCTTCGCGATGGGGATAAGCATCTAATACCTAACCCTTTTTCACTCTCAGCTCTGAAAAATGTACGCTCGTTGTTTTTACTGATTCACTTCAGAAAATCCAAAAGTAAGAATACTTTAAGTGTTTGTAATCCGGTGATTTTTTTTTCATATTTGTCGCATATTTGTCATTTAAGTATAAGCGAGTACCTAAATAACTAAAGAATACAAAGTTCGTAATGTATCGTAATCGATCATAATGAACGTACATGATAAATACTTTTTTTCTTGCACTCCCTGGCAAGACTGGGAACATCACTATTCCAAAAGTGCCTTCACTATCAAACTTTGCTCAGTGTTTTGACTTTCACAGTATTCTTTCCATTACTTTGATAACTAGTTTAGACTTGTTCTATACTTCTTCGATATCACTAGACATAGATAATATTCTGATTATTTTATCGTTGGTTAATACTGTCTAGAAGCGCTCTCAAGGTTTTGGGAAATTAGTATAGTTCATTTGTTCTTGGTTTTTGATAGAACTAGGCGATGCTTCGCGGAATTCCATTGTGGCACAAATAGGGGAAGTGGGACCCACCACTGACCCTCGACTTGTCAACTTTTCCAATTATAAACCCAACAAGTTGATCGATAATTAAAGAAGCACACAAAGCCGAACTCCTCTAAGATGTCAGTCGAGAATCTGTTTGTCATGAATGTCGGGACCCTAACGAATATGTAATTCGCCGCCAAACGAAACGAATCTAAAAAAGTATTCGACACATGTTTCGCCTTTAAACGACGCATCCTCAGACCGACTGGGCTATGAATGACGGTCAGTGGTGGGTCCCTCTTCCCCCATTAGTTCTGGTGGACTAACATAAACAGTTCATAGTCGGTTTGGCTCGATGCTGAATTCATTTCTGGAAGTGACATATTTTCATGAACCCCTAAATTTATAGACGTTTTATAACTATACCGTACTATATGACGTTTAATAAAGTTATAATACGTCTATAAATTCGGGGGTACATGTGTAATAATATTTTTTTAAAATTTTACCATGTTATTGTTATTTAAACGTTCTCGACTCAAATACTTTATATCTGTGAACACCATTGCATATACTTTATTTTTGCGGGTATTATTGTGTATTTTTTTTTATTTTAATCAACAATATCTTGAACCATTCATGTTGTTACCTTTTAAGCCAAACCATTTTGTACGAAACATACTAACCATAAAATACGAACGGCTAGAGACACATATGTTTTGAACTCTCTTTGATGTGTCTGTAGTTTCGTATGAATAGCATTTCCAAAAGCTTTTGATAATATAAAAACTAATTTCTCTTAGATGGTTTCATACAATAATATTTAAGTCGTGAATAAAATGGCGTGTTTTATAAACGAGTTATACACTCTGTCTTTCCCTTTGAATGTTAGGAAATGAAACAATCATAAAAAAATTTAATAATTTTATAACTTAGCCACAACACAGACCTAATAGAAAACACAAAAAATCTACTATGACACCTGTGTTTAGCGCCTTAAACGCTATTTGAAATGATTAATACGTCCATTGCGGGCCGAACACAGAGACCCGCTGAGCCGTCTAATTATAAATAATTAATGGTAGACCACCGTACTGAGAGCAACTTTGGATAGACGACTGGGCGATTAGATTGGAGCGGCTGATAATATTTACGGCTGAATAGAGGTGGTACGATTTTAAGAATAGAGTTATTATTTGAGTACACATAAAAGTAATAGCTATACATTATTTGTATTCCATTATGCTTGAAACATGAATAACCCACGCCATTAATCAATCATAAACAACATCCCACCCCATTCCTTCATCATTTAAGGCTACCGGCAATTCTTGGAAAAAATCTAAGAGCCATGATTCGTCTCTCCATGTAATCATTTACATGTCTGTACTTAAAGGAACACACAATTGGGAATATACAACAAATATCACATTACACATTACAAATATCACATTATCACATTATCACATTACACATCACTTAATGATTCGGAGAAACATACATTTTAGGAATTAAAACAAAACATGACTCATTAATTTGTCTCGAGGAAAATACGTTATTTCCAGTCAACTTTGTGTGTCATCATCTAATGAATATATAGTAAACAGTAAAAAAATCATGAAAAAACAATTATTTGATAATTATGAAGTGATCCCAAGCTATTTGAGATAAATTAAAAATAATTCTCTGAGAACGAACTAACCAAATTATATGGACTTTTTCTATCTCTATATTTGACGGTTAATTTGGGCTGAAAACAAATCGGCATCAGTTTAATGAGGTACTCTCGATTCAAGGTCATTAAGGCATAGATTACATTGCCGGCCAGCGTTGGTAGTAGAGGTCGCTCGAGTCAATTGCCCTGATGCGAGACGCCAGGAATTTTAATTTCCTAATTCTAGTGTCATTTAAATGTATGCGGTGTAGGCCCTTTAATCAGCACCATTGAAAGAAGATTGGGGGCTTCTAAGCGAATGGAATATAACTACATATGGAAGCATTGATTCATATACGCCACAAATAGCTGAGAGACGAAGAAACTTGTCTCCAAAATATATTATGCTATCGTCAATTGTTTCGTATTGCTGTTGTTAATTAGAGGAATGTTCTAAAGAGTAGGCGGGTACATACCCGCCTACTACGTGCTGTGTGTCCTCGTCCTTGACAAGGAGACGCTGGGACGATTGAATTCTAAGAACTTAATCCACGCATCATAGATATAGGTAGAGCAAGGATACATTTATATATTGTCATAGAGCGGTCAATATAGCAATCAATACGTCCAGTCTACCTTAAATTGACTACGTTTAGTCCATTGATCACGAGTTGTGTAGACTTAGGTCAGATCGTGGTTTCTGGATGATTGGAGCAGGCAGCCTTGAGTGCTATTAAAGAAACAAACTCCAACATTGAGTTTTGGTCTCAAATTAGTTATAATAATTGACACATACATTCAAATCTGACCCATGTATTGTGTCAAGTATAATAGTTGTTAAGAATGTGCAATAGTATTTTTACAAAGATATCTACATGAAAAAACAAAAAAAAAACAAAAATATTAATAGGAAAATTAACAAAGTAAATAAAATAACGACAATGTTTAATAAAAATAAAATAAAATTATAAACATGTATTGTTGACGTTTAATCAATCAAATGATTCTCAAGAATAATAAAACACATCCAAAAGCTTCGTGCCTCCGACTCATTAATGAATTAACGCAGCGGCGTATCAGGGCATCCATCCTCATTTGTCAAACGCTCTTCCGCGCTGAGAAGTCTAGTGCCTGAGATAAGCTCATAAAGAGGCACTCGCAGTTAATTTGAGGACCGTCACGTCATACTGTAGACGGGACCCGTCGTCAACACTGAATAAAAATGCTAATTTGTCCGAGATTTTGTGTGATTACAATTTTGTTTAATTTCCAGTTCAGTATATTTCAAGCGTTGAATGCTTTTAAAGTTAAATAATTACAGTTACAAGCTCATATCATAATACATATTAAAATTGGAGTCTCAAAGCAAAACGCTACGCTAAACTTAAACAATTATTAATTATTCAGAGTTCATAATTACCCGTCGATGTTTTACTCCAAACTTAATGGACCGTTTGAAATATTTGTTTCACAGCGATACTCCTATTAAAATTGATTTTACGCCAAAATTAGATTTATGATTGGGTTTATTTAGAAATACAGTGAACATTTCCAGACAATATATACGTCACGTATAGTCTCAAACGAAGTAGGTACAAGTAAAGTGTATAAATTTATAAAATATCTATGATCGATTTAATCGACTGAATTGAATAAATACTCATAATATAAGTAATGGAAAACGTGGCGTTAATGGATAATGTATGCTTGTGGATTCTACGAAGCTCTTTGGGCTACGACTACAAAGGCTACGTGAGCTACGAGGTAGCTAAGCGTCTACGAGGCTACGATGTTTTTATTGTAAAAGGATCACTTTAAAATGAGGTTATACTCAAATGTTGCATGATTTTAGAAATATCAAAATAATTCCATAGCACCTAATAAAACAGTATAATATAATATGCAGCAAATAAGACCTTTATTTCTTTTGGAATAAAGCTTTGTAAACAGAACTTCTGCGTAAAGATAAAATCCAATCCTGTTTAGGGTTTTGGCACCAACACAAATAAAGTAATTCATAAAATCTTACAAAGATGTGACGTATATCTTATTTTCCTAGGGTGGCATACTTCTGGCCAGAGTCCACGTAATAAAATATTCAAAATAACATCTCAAATAATACGAAAGTAAAACAAACAAAGCATGATATTTCGTTCAAAACCATTTCCATTCAGGATTGCGAAACGTCGAAGCAATATTCTGTACAGTTGTAAAGAAAGTTGAACAGTTCTGTACAATGTCAGAATAGCGTCCGAATCCCATTTGTTACGTGTTGTGAAATACCAATAACTTGTGTATATGATGTAAGTATGTAATATATACATTCTAGTTTATGCTTTTAATTTAAAAATGTGGCTCGTTGTCTCCTTGTTGTGAGTCTAACTACCTACTGTTACGTCTTAAATTCAAATAACGTAATAAGGCTATTCTGTTGGGAAATTATAATGTAAGTAGTTGGGAATGAAAACATGTATGATGTTATGGGTCGCTTCTAATAGGTGGTGATATATTATGTAGTGAAATGTATTTGAAATGCAAATGGAACACAATTCGAAAGAAGATAGTTAGAAATAAAATATATTTTTTAAATTTTATCGTGTTTATTTTATGTTTTTACGTTCTAAATTCGAATTCGTTCGTTTATTCGAAAAATTTGTTTTATTTCATTGTGTAGTGTTCGCGTAAATATAAGACATAAATTTAGAATATAGGTAGATTACCACGGATATTACTTTAACTGATGATGATAATGTTAACCATGATATGACCGGTGCCGAATAGCATTCGGTTTTACATGCGCTAAAGAAGACGATATCCTAGTTTCTTTTTTGCTTTGCGCTACAAAATCTTTCTTCCTTATCCAAATATGCCAGCTTCGAATGCCATTTCAAGGTGTGTTTCATAGTTCTCATGTATTTCCACCCAGAGAAAATATAACGTATTGAAGCCGTACGTGACCTTTTCAGATCAGCTGATACAATGTTCAGTGAACCCCAAATGACGTCATTCGCCACGAAAACAACGGGGAATATGTTTGGCGTTTTATTCTTGCGCCCGCTCCGCTCGATGATAGCATCGTGTTATTTAGTGCTGCGATAAAATGTTTATACATAATATCGTTTTATTGAAGATACCATTTGTGTTTTCTTGCTGGAATACTATTTATAAGACTCGAATTGCCGAGTTATATCCTAAATTGGCCCAATATTTTCATATTATGCAAATACTGTTCGAGGTTTTGCGGATGCTTTTCACTTTTTAGCTAAACTTATATGTCCTATAGCCAAGTCATAACTACAACACAAGAGAAAAAGTATGTATACTTATACACCCACACAGGGAGTGTATAGAGAGGATAATGTATATTATCATATACTGGACAAAACGTTGAAAACATTTTTTTTTACAATTTACCGAAAAACAGTATCAGAATCAAAATCAAATCAAATCAAAATCATTTTTTTTTCGTATAAACCAATAAGCACAGTGCTTCTGAATCGTCAAAATAGATACTAAGCTAAGTATAAGCTACAACTTTACCACCCGTTCGGAATGCCGTTCCTGTGGAGAAGAGCGGGCAAAAAACTCCATGGTTGCTCTTTTTAAAAAGATCCGTTACATTTTTGAGCAGTACATTGTTATGACTATGTGAGAGAAATGTAGGTACGGCTAGGCAGACTTTAGCAGCTGGTCAAAAATAGAGTACTCTAAGTATAACATTACAAGTTAAAGGCTACATGGTTCCTTCCTTCACAAATTAATTTGTCTGCTTACCTACTGGGAACTGAATCCAGATACTTTCTCCTGATTGATGGGCTTTGTTAGATGGCTTGTTAATAGTCCAACACATCTAGTCGCGCCTAAACGCCTGTCTTTATACACTGTTTACACATTTCATCCGGGATTTAATATTAATTAGCCGGGCGTGTCACCGGCAGGCGTGGCTCTTGTTCTTAGCGACCCTGTTTCTGATTATTGACTAATGGATTTGTTATTCAAAGTACTTAGCCTATGTCACTATGCATACGTTAGTTCATAAAGAATGACAACAATTTAATAATTCATGAGCGAATCTTTCGATTAGAGATAATTACTTAACTTCAATATTGTATCATATTATTACTTGCTAAATTCTAACGCCAACATAAATATCGCCAAATATAATGCCAGACGAACACACTAACTATACGGTCCCACACTAAGCAACACTTGTAGTATGGGTACCGTACAACAGACTGAGGCAGAAATCAATATATAATACTTATATAAATATAAACATCCATGACTCGGATTCACAGATTCGTGCTCATCACACAAAGTTTGTCCCTACCAGGATTCGAAACCGGGACGCTCGGCCTCTCTTATGTATTCACATAAGAGATTGCATAAATCCCTAAGATTACTGTTGATCTCTTTAGATGACACCAACGTAACGATATACGTTAAAAAGTAACAGGTGAACTTGCCAGGAATAATTTATATGATTTGCGATTGAATTTATATTCCGCGATCACTTTTTACTGCGTTGTATTGGCTCCGTGAATAATGGCCGTTTAAAAGTTTGCCCGTTCATGTTACTACTGTTTTAAATGATCATCGTTACTGGCTTGTATACTTTGTCAAAGTATTTATTTTACTTATTTCGTTTATAATTTAAAGAAATAGCAAAACTTGTACTAAACATGTTATTTTCATTGGTTGCCATTTGTCAGTTGTTTTAATTTTATATCTTCTACGTGTAAACAGGCAGCCCACACGCCGGGAACGTAAAAACATACAATATACGCGATGAAATCTGTAAAATAAGTTTTATTTCAATACGAACATGTTATGTTAACAGCTTTAATTACTCCGTAGTGTCACCCCACCTGCTTACTCAGGTACTAGTAATTGTCCATTAAAATAAAATGAAAATCCATGACAAAGTATTTATGAATAGTAAAAGTTCTCACTTTTCTCAAAAAACTAAACTACGAGAACTATTCTCAATATTCATAAATTCAAATATCAATTCCAGTATTAAGCAAGTTTATACTTAAGTTATACGCCAGGCACTCCCAAGAACATAATGATCCGATAATTCGCAAATATAGAACAATTCGGAGACTCAGACTTGAATCAATACGGAGTGACACGTTTGAGAGCTGAGCTAGGCACAGACAAACATTGGCGAGACGTCGCCGCCGCCGCCTTTCCGGCAAATTTACGATTCCACTTACAGACTGGGTTGACGTTTAGAAGGTTATTAGTGTTTTCTGGATTCATATATAATTATGATTATATTAGGGTACCCCCGTCAAACTATGATACTAGGACGTCAACCACCTCAGTCCTCCCGTGACCATGGTTGCTGCAAAGCAGCCGCAAAGTCGGGAACGTAAAAACGCGATAGAATCGCTCGAATTCGCGTAAATATAAGAAATCAATGACTATTATTATAAGTATATAGTGAAGACTAGTAAAGCGGCTATAAAAATAAATACGTCTTGCTGGCAACGTACGTTGCGAGAAACACTACACTTGAATGCTGTCGAATTCATTTATTTATGGTATTTTTCTAGAAAGCAATACAAAGCACCAGAATCAGAATATTTTTCATTCTCTAAACCAATAAGTGTAGTACTTATGAATCGTAAAAATAGTTACAAAATGCTAAGCTACAACTCTACTACCGATTCGGAAAGTCGTTCCTATGGAGAATAACGGATAAGAATCTCCATGGTTGCTCTTTTTAAAAAGATCTTTTACATTTTGAGTACCTGTTATTTAACTAATATACTGAACTAGACATTTAACTAATACGTTTCAGGTCAGATATAAGCAAACGTTATCTAAATCATGTTACACTGTAAGTATTTAGGTTTGCTGATAATTAAAACGATACAAGTGGGAACACCGCTTATAGAGCTATTTAGCTGCTTAATTGCTTCGCCATGTATATATTTTAGAGTGGAGATACTGAACATTAATTAATTTAAGTTTAATCAAAATTTAAAATTTAACTGGAAATTTCTTGGTTTGCTGTTGAAATTAATTAGTGTAAGGACCAAATACTTAAACGCTGCCTGAATATTTAAGTCCTACTTTGTGAACGTTTGCGGGAAACGAAATGAAGCTCTCGAATACGAAAAGTTATAAAATTTTTTAAAAATTAAATGTATAGTTAGACAATATCGAAGTGTACATATCATCTGATTCTCATATGACACTTGGTCTTGAGTGTGAGTTTTTCATAAACTATATAGAAATATTAGTGGGATAGTAAACACTGTGTTCATAAATGTGCACAAGTGAAGGAGTATAACTTTTCTTTTTAAGTTCTGCCAAGATGTCCGGTAAATTTTCAGTAAAGTATCCACAGCTTTACTGATAGGGATCTCTATTAAAGCCGATTGCCTACCTAAAAAAAGAAGAAGTGCAGTTTGTTGATTAAAACTAAAATACAACCCCCACTATCCGATCATATCACACATAGTAAAATGTATAAATAAATATCCTTACTGGACATAATCCTCGGCGGCGGAGACCCCTCATTGGTATTCATCCGGCGCCGTCACCAACCAGTAAAAGATCTCCAAAAGTTAAATTAAGCCCACTTGTTACTGTCACCGGCCAGTTATCGCGACGCCATTTGTTTTTCGATAGCAACATTAAGTGGACAGATAAAAATAATACTTTTGTAACACCTGGCCAGTCTTGGGAGGGAGTTTTAATTAATTTTCTTTGTTTCGACGTTTAGTTGAACACAATCTTTTGTCTTATCCCTAGTACATTTTATAAAGATATATCTATAAAGAAATTGTATATTTTAGTTAGTATAAAGGCGGAAGTTTTTAATAAAAAAAATACAATCGACATATAGATCGTCTGTATGTAATCCCTAAGCCAAACGAAACTAAATATTATTCGTCCAAGTAGTTCTGCTAATATCATTCGTAAATACCATTTGAGTCCCTACCTAGTAAGCTCCTCAACTCTTACCTTAGCTAAGTATACTATTTTAATAAGTACTTAAGAGGGTTTCTCACAAAGAGTATATCTTGAGATCTCATTTACACTCGTCAAAGGTATAGTAATACCTTCACCGACATGTCGGCACACAATTTGTAGGAATCTTTTCGCTATTGTAGGGAATAAGGTGTTGTGTGTAGTGAAGGGGGCTGTCATGTTCAGACTAACACTGAATGCGGCATTGTTGGGGACGCTGGTTTGGGTAGCAAATATATAAATAATGTTCCCATTAGCTATTTTATTTCCGAGATCTAACTGTCAATACTCTTATTGATTTCTTATATTTACGCGAATACTACACATTGAAATTAAAGTAATTTTACCGATTTTATCTCGTTTATTTTATGTTTTTTACGTTCCCGACGTTTCGGCTGCTTTACAGCAACCATGGTCACGGGAAGACTGGGGTGGTTGACGTCCTGATGTCATAGTTTGAAACGGGGTACCCTCATATTCACAATTAAATTTTATTTCAATGTTAATAATACTCTTACATAATTCAGACTAGTTATTTATCAAACACGATACATAGTACGAAAGTTGTTTATTTATGTGCAATCAGTTCATTGTTTCGATGTGCGGTTCATATCGAGCGAAAGCATCGGATGCACGGATGAACGATGTTCGTTTGCAAGTATCATGAAGACACATAGGAATAGTGTACACTAGCGAATGTAGCTTACACGCATCACATTATTTTTGTGAGTATTTATTTATCATTCATGAGTGAAGTTTTCGTCAATACACATATTCCTACAACAGACCAGAAAATATCACTCAAAACAAACAGACCAGTAGCAAACTTTATAATAATAATTCCAGCCCTTTTTTATGTCCCACTGCTGGGCACGGGCCTCCCCTCAATGCGAGGGGGGATTAGGCCATAGTCCACCACGCTGGCCCAGTGCGGGTTGGCAGACTTCACACATCTTTCGAGGGGTTCTCTCAGACATGCAGGTTTCCTCACGATGTTTTCCTTCACCGTTTAGCAAGTGATAATCTTGGTTGAAAATGAGATTCGCACATGAAAAATCCCAGAGGTGCGAGCCGGGGTTTAAACCTGCGATCCTCGTTACCAAGGCAAGCGTTCTACGAACTTGGCTATCACTGCATATAGCACTTTATAACTTTATAGCACCAAACAATACTGGATGACACATATTCTTATTTTCCCACCCTGAAGAGTTAAGCCTTAGCGTTGCTAGCTTGCCAGTGTCCCGCGAAGACGGCGTCACTAGACCCATCGATGCAATAAATTCCATAGTTGACAACATTAGTATGTCCCGAAGGTTTATATTGCGTTGCAGCCGCCTATTGAAATCGATCGCCAATGCGATCATGGCGGCTTACTGGTAACGCAATTGAGTGTTTATTGCGTTGTAATCCTGCTTCACGCTTCGCCGTGTTCCGATTAATGCTATAACAAGAGTAACACCATTTCGGTTTTGTATATTTCTGGTGTAGATATATGGTCTTCGTCGACAGTCTGGCATGAGCATAGACTATAAGGTCATACGTGTCCGGGAGTCAGATTTATGTCGGTGTTTTGTGGTTCGGCTATAACTAAGCCATCCTCAGCGCGCGCTTTATAGATCTACCTATTTGTTTTTTGGGTGATTGGCAATCCAAGGGCGCTCCTTCCCCGAATAATGGTACAGTTACATAGTGATTTTTCATTTTAAGAGAATACTACTATAAACTTTATCCCACTAATATTATAAATGTGAAAGTATGGATGGATGGATGAATGTGTGTTGCTCAATCACGCCAGAACGGCTGAACGGATCTGAATGAAATTTGGCACAGAGATAGATTATAGTCTGGAATAGCACATATGCTACTTTTTATCTCGGTAAAATGTATGGTTCCCGTGGGATAGATTTGTTTTGATTTTTCATACTTTGTAACACCGCGGGGCGCAGCTAGTAGTTTATAATTATACCATAGTTAGCCGGGTCGTCTAATAGATAGCCGCGTAATATGAATCATGAAGAGTATTTGACAGGATTTCTCAATAAATAATTACGAGCTCTTGCACACACGATCGTTTATTTCAATGGAAGAACAATAGAACAGAAAACTACCCACTTATCATTATATCAATAGTCTTATAAATACCTTACACCTCCACCCATATTTAAAACTAATTAATACTAAATTACCTTAATTTTATTTTATACAATATCAAGGTTAGGTTAGTTTATTGGGTAATAGGTGGTTTATTCACACCGAAATCTAACCACCGGTTTGCGTTCTCTTCTGGGGCGCTGCACGGGCGACGGAGAATAAGGTGGGGCTAATGGTGGTGGAGGTGTGCTAAAGATCTCCTCTGTCTCTAACGCCACGGCCTGCTCACTATTGAATTACATTCTGATCCATCTCCGCTGTTTTGTTTGCGATGTTATTTTTCTGATCAACAGCTGCTGAACACGTAACATCAGACATGCGCGCTCTACGTCTAACCTGATCAATATGCCTGGTATGTCGTCGACCACTATCTTCGCTTACCCGAATCTGACGCGATCCTTCATTACCGACTATCAATCCCCTTTCCCATTTTTGTTGGCCTCTGTAGTCCCTAAACCAGATCGGCTCCCCTGCCTCAAACTCCCGTAACTTGCCCCCTGCATGCTCCACCTGGCGGCGCTGTGCCTCGCTTACACGGTCAGTAACGGCTCTCTCTCTCCGTAATAAATCCAAACGGGATCGCAAGGGACGCTTTTGCAAAATATAGGCTGGCGTTTCGCCCGTCGTACTGTGTACTGAGTTCCTATAGGCCAATAAGAAGGTTTGTAAAGCCGTGTCCATATCTATACCGTCTGTAAATGCTTTATTAATCGCCTTCTTACACAACTTTACCGCGTTCTCAGCTGCGCCATTGGACGCTGGATGATATGCAGGAGAAAACGTTTGCCTGATACCGTTATGTCGAAGAAATTCCTTGAATTCGGTACTAGTGAATGGCGGCCCCTGATCTGAAACTAATTCTATGGGTAGACCAAACCTCGCGAACAAACTTCTCAAAATCTTAATAACGGCACTTGCAGTAGTACGTGCCATCTCAAAAACCTCTAACCATTTAGAAGTGGAGTCTATAATGACCAGGCAAGTAAGACCTCGTAGGGGACCTAAGAAATCGACATGCAATCGAGACCACGGCTGCGTGATGTATGGCCATGGCTGCGGCGGCGCGTGCGGCGGCGCTGGCAGCTCGAGCGCGCAGGTGGTACATCCGCGGCATATACTTTCAATATCAGCATCAATTTTTGGCCACCAAACATAACTACGTGCCGATGATTTAGTTTTCACAATCCCTAAGTGACTATTGTGTAATTGTTTAAGCACTATAGGTCGCAACGATAGCGGAATTATTATTCTATAACCCCACATTACACAGTTTCGTTCCGAATAAATCTCATTACACCTTGCAAAGTAAGGGCGTAGGGTATCATCCATACATTGCGACGGCCAGCCCGTTTGCGTATACAGGAGTATTCTACTCAGTACTGTATCTGCTGCTGTTGCCTTCGTAACATCATTGTGTGTGACAGGTAAAAAATTCTCTGCGAAATTTAAATACGTAACCTCGGTTACCGAGCCTTCCGACTTACTGACTGACGGTAAGCGCGATAATGCATCCGCACTATTCTTAGCTGAAGGAACGTATTCGATATCGTAATTATATCCTGATAATAATACTCCCCACCTCTGCATACGACTCGCGGCCATCACTGGTATTCCCGCTTTACTACCAAATATTGCTGTCAACGGTTTATGGTCAGTCCGTAAAATAAACCGTCTACCATATAGATACTGGTGGAACTTCCTAATACTGTAAACTATAGCGAGTGCTTCCCGTTCGATTTGTGAATACGCCCGCTCGGTTTTAGTGAGGGACCTAGACGCGTACGCGATCGGTCGCTCCCCGGCCGATGTCGTATGTGAGATCACCGCGCCCACCCCTACACTGCTCGCGTCGGTGGTCAATATCAGTGGCAGCTCGGGAGCGTAGTGCGCTAGTACTTCACTCGAAACCAATAATCGCTTGACTTTGTTAAATACCTCATCACACTCCGTGCTCCATACGAAACGGACTCCGGCTCGCAACAAATTGTATAAGGGCGCTAAAATAGAACTAATGTTTTTCACAAACTTAGCATAATACATTACCATGCCCAAGAATGCTCTTAATTCGCTAACGTTTGTCGGGGCGGGAGTGTCTTTTATGGCTTTTACCTTGTCCGGACATGTATGTACACCATTTTTCGATATGACATACCCTAAATACGTTACAGACTCGGCAAGGAAATTGCATTTTTCTTTTTTAACTTTAAGACCATTCGATTTCAGTATATCAAAAACTTTACTTAAGTTATTCAAATGTGAAGCTGTATCCGGCCCACTTATAATGATATCATCAAGAAACACTCCAACGAACGGCACATTAACGAATAATTGTTCCAATTTCTTTTGGAAAATTCCTGGGCTCGAAGCTAGACCATAGACTAGTCTATTGTATCTAAACAAGCCCTTATGAGTGTTGATCACCGTATATTTACTACTATCGTCCAACTCAAACTGAGCATACGCCTGTGATAAGTCTACTTTTGAGAACCGTTCCCCACCGTGTAAGCGTGCCAGCAAGTCCTCAACCCTCGGTAGAGGATAGCGGTCGACCTCTAAAACTTTGTTTAAAGTCAATTTATAGTCTGCACATATTCTGATGTTACCGTCCTTCTTGATCACGGGTACAATGGGCGTGGCCCAATCAGAGCGGTCGACTGGAGTGAGTACGCCGTCGCGCACCAGCTGCTCCAGCGCGAGCTCAACCGGCTCGCGCAGCGCGTACGCCATCGGCCGCGCGCGCATGAACACCGGCCGCGCACCTTCGCGCAAGTGAATGCTGACCTTGCCACCCGTGAAGCGACCCAGACCATCCGCGAACACTTCACAGTATCTGGAGCTGAAATTTTGAAAATTAAAATTTTCGCTGGATACATTATTTAAATCGGCTCCGCTCATCGATATATCTATACCTAACTCCAGAATCCATTGTCTACCTAACAACGTAGTTTTTCCATTATCTATAACATATAAGTCTAAGTATTTACATTTATTTTTGTATTTAACGAGAGGTTTAATGACACCTAGTGGCCGAATAGTTTCACCAGTGTAATATCTAAGTACCAAGTTACATTTTAACAGCTCCATACCATGAAACAATTGTTTATAAACTTGATAACTCACACATGACACGGCACTACCGGTGTCACACTCCATCCTAACACTTCTATTGTCAATATCAAGCGTCAACACAATCGGTGGATACTTATCAAAAGACAATTGATTAAAATTGATTACCTCGTCACTATCCGAACTTAACTCCGCTGTATTGGTAATGTAGTTGTGTTCAAAATTGTTCAATTTCGGGCATACCCGTCGCAAATGACCAGTCTCGTTACAGACTCTGCACTCATACCGCACGAACTTGCACGTTACCGGGTCGTGGTCTCCTCCGCACGCTCGACACTGGCGGCGCCGCGTCCAGCCCGGCTCGGCGCGAGCCGCTGTCTCCGTGCCGTGCCGCGACACGGTACGCGTGGCGCGCTTGCTGCCGCTCCCGGCCGCCGCCACCGTCGCCCGTTCGCCGTCTCGCACCGGCGGCCTCCACGCTCCCACCTTTTTGTGCCTCGCGATCACCTGGCAATCTGCCACTGCTGCTGCTCCCTTCCCATTTCTGTGCTCCACTAAAGCTGCATCCTTTTCGGCGGCCTCCATACTGAGCGCCAGACTACACGCCTTATTAAAATTTAAGTCGTCTTCGGCAAATAATCGCTGTCGTATCGATTCACAGGCCAACCCGCATACGAGTTGGTCTCGCAGACTTTCGTTCAAGCCTTGTCCAAATTCACACGTCCTGGACATCCTTCTCAACTCTGCGATATAGTCAGATATCTTCTCACCGTTGCTTTGATTTCTATGGTGAAACTTAAATCGTTCCGCTAGAATACTGGGGCGCGGTTGCAAATGTTTCTCCATAATACCCGTTAACTCACTAAACGTTTTGCTAATGGTTTTATCTGGGGTACATAAGTTCACCAGCAATTCGTAGCCTTTCGCTCCCATCACAGTCACTAAAGTTGGAACTTTGAGTTCGTCACTAATTTTATTAACCACAAAGTATTGTTCTAGACGTTCCACATACAGTCTCCAATTATCGGTTTCGATATCAAATTCGGAAATTTTGCCCACAGACATCTTACTTGGGTTTCTATTAATGATAACACGTGAATTCGTTCCGTTTCGTCGCCACTGAAGAGTATTTGACAGGATTTCTCAATAAATAATTACGAGCTCTTGCACACACGATCGTTTATTTCAATGGAAGAACAATAGAACAGAAAACTACCCACTTATCATTATATCAATAGTCTTATAAATACCTTACTACTAATATACACTAATAAATAAATAAAACATAAATAATTTAATGTTTTATTTATTTATTACGTAACATTAAGCTTTGTCGGCCACGTGTCTGTCCTAATCCTAAGACGCATTTTATAAGTAACACAGTAAAATTGTTTCTCGCGAGCAAAGCAACTTAGATATTTTCTCCTAACGGCAATAAATTAGCTTTATGTGAGGTTTATGTAAAAACATTGCAATAAAACCGTTTTCCTCAGCGGATGGAGATGTCTGGACCGTTCTGTGGAATTGACTCATACATTACGCACGGAGTGTCTTGGAATTAATATGAAAATTCGTTTGGTAGGCTTAAGCTTGCGGCGCTTGTTTTGTGGTAATCAAGGTAGGTTAATTTTTGGGTCGTTCCGTTTCATCCTATGACGTCTCCTCCTATTGTGTTTTTTATTCAACCGTTTTATTGTATTTACTCAACCGATTGCGAAGCTTTTGCGTATAGTTTATTAATCATAATTATTGTGGTTAAATACATACGTCGTACAAACCGTAGTCCTGCATTGTTATAGGATATACAAGCACTTTATTTTATATGTTCCTATTTCGTCACCATATCAGCGCATAAACATTTATTACAGTGGAACACGGATTTTCCCTTTCTATATTTAATCCAGCTTTTGTAGGTCTCCAATCAGTCAATTAGTAAAAATCAAGTCACTCGGTTATCAAGTTTTGTTTCGCGACGCCCCAGACAAGATGTTGTCATCAAAAAACGTCAGACGCGCGAGTGAATTATGTACCTACGTTATGAAGACTTTATAGTTGTGAATCGCGTGCAGTAATCGCGTGTTTAAAAGCAAAGCTTAGCACGGACATTGTACACGTTATCGGGCAACTAGGACCGTTTTTGCGTGAAACTAATTGGCTAGAAGAATTTGTTTGTTCTTCATGTTTAAAATGTCGTAACTGTTCACGTTTGAAAAGCGATCACGTGGATTTTATCATCCTATGCGGTAAGTACGTCCTAGGTTTTACATGTATAGGTTGAGGATATCTCTATATGACACTAGCTTTCCCGGCAAACTTCGTACCACGTCAGAATCAAATGTAAATTTTTCCCATGTTTTAATACTCGGACCGGAGACAAATTGAAAAAAAAAACACAAAAAAAATTGGGAGAATATTTCAAGAACGGGTGGACCAACCACCCATTCTTGAGTAGTAGAACAAGCTAGTTATATATATTAGTCGCTAATCGAAATCGCGCGGTTGTTATGATACATCCGTACTAACCATTTATTTTCTCACATTGAACGAATCCACTAGAATTAGTTGTATATTTAAGTACTACGACTATGTGTACGCTGGCATTGTCGTAGCCTAGCGTAGCGTAGCTAGGTAGCTAGCGTAGCCTAGTTTCAAAAACGCATCATCGTAGCAAACATTCCAGAATGTGAATAATATGATTGGATTATTGCCCGCGTACCTATCAAAACAAACAGAAGTAGCGCACTAAACAACTGGAACAGACAATACTCTCATTTTATTTTGAACTGTCTTAAGTAAATTGCGGATATTCCACGGCAGGCACCCTATTCCACGTTTTAAGAGCGAGATACAAATAGCGGGATGCGGTGAGTAGCGTCTGGGGAAAACAGCAGGCTGCCTAGCACCAGGCGGGCACTGTAATGGCCTTCAGATAAAAAACGATTACCTTTAACATGGATGAAATGTAATAAATGAATAAATATTATCAGACGAACACATCAACTACACGGTTCCACACTAAGCAACGCTTGTATTATGGGTACCGTACAATGGACAAGCGGCGAACCCAGTATATATAACTATCAAAATAATATCTATCTATCCAAATAATACTGACTTTTTTGACGGGCATATCAGCGCAGTTGGTAGTGACCCTGCATTCTGTGCTGAGGGTCCTGGGTTCGAATCCTGGTAGGGATAATCTTTGTGTGATACACACGAATGTTTATACACAAGTCATGGATGTTGAATATCTATATAAGCAATATATATTGGGTTCGCCCCCAGTCCATTGTACGATACCCATAATACAAGCGTTGCTTAGTGTGGGACCGTATAGTTGGTGTGTTCGTTTGGCGATATTTAAATTTATATAATTATATTTAATGTTTGACATCCCTTCTGTAACGTACCTACGTGGTATATATTTATTAGAGATCGTTTTAAAAACTAACTCTTTTAACCAAAATGTTATATAGAGTCGCTTCTATACGCATTTTTTTTAAATACGCCAAATAAATCTTGTTGTGTCTCGTTTTCTTTATGTAGCCGATTAGTATCAAGGGGCTTTCTATTGATACAATTGTTGGATGTATATTGTACCCAGTAGGTAAATGCTGTTCGCGTTGGACGGTATGAATTATTCAAACCACTTAATTTAGTAGAGAGGCTTTGGTCGTGGTAAAGTATTTAAAATATAACAATTATTTTAGAGTTATGCGGTTATGTTTAACATTCAGATGGTAGTGTTGGGCTACAGAGCAAATTACTGGAGTTTAAAGTAAATGTTGACAACAAACTTTTCATATATTATGTTCTGTGTAGTCGGGAATCCTCTCCAGACCTTTTAATCAGGCGTATCAGAATCAGAATATTCTTTATTCATTTAAACCATTGTAGGTACAGTTGTAGCTTACCAGTTACAAAATGGTAAGCTACAACTTTACCATCCGTTCGGAATGGCGTTCCTATGGAGAAGAACGAGCAAGAATCTTCATGGTTTTTATTAAAAGATCTTTTACATTTTTGTGCAATACATCGTTATGGGTATATGAGAACAATCTAGGAACGGCTAGGCAGACTTGAACAGGCTGGTTAAAAAAGTACTAACTCTAAGTATATAATTACAAGTTAAGTGCTGCATAGTTCCTACATTTTCAAAACAAAATCTAAATAGTCTGCTCGAACAAGGTCATTTAAAAGGTACTACATACAAAGGTTCGGAGGTCTGAAAGTCTTATTGCGTTTTCACTTATCAACCTTAAACTCATCTAGATTGAGTTTGTTTTTGACTATTATTACTTTTTCCAATTCCAGTTCTTCTGTTTTAAAACAAAGGCGCATCTGGAAACTTAAGAAATGTCCCGTCACTCTAGAGAAAACTTTGTGATAAATACAAAACACTGGAGCATCACCGAGTTTGCAGCAATATATCTGCTTCCTTACACTGTAGAGCTACTAAAGTTTCCAGCTTGAACACTTCTGCATTTTTTTTTAAACTGAGCAAATATAAGTATGCGTTTAGTTTTCAATGTGAGCCCTTTTAAGTAAGTGGATGTATTGAATTTAATGTATCTTGGTGTAAGTTTTCTTTATTTCACATTCAATTCCCTGCATATGATCAGTACCTATCCAATTCGAATGTATTGTAAGGTTCTTTATGACTTATTTAAATTTCCTCTTGAGGTAGACCACTGTAGATGTTGGTTTACAGAAGTCTTACGAAGTGGAATTAATGAGAAGAAAAGTCTTATAATTAACATTTTATCTGTTGTTGGTACCATTCAAAACTTAAATTAACCGCCATAGAAATTTCAATTATAAAACCCACTTTGAAAGCAACTGCTGTACAGGTAATAAAGTGATCTTACTTTTGAACATTAATTTTAATTAAAACAAAGTGAAAAGTAATTCGCGCTGTCCGAGAATCGCAGTAATTGAATTACAGTGTAAACCTCCCCGCGGAAGTCACGCCGGCTTGAGCAGTCCGAACTAGAGCCGGGGTAAATAATAACTTCAATGTTTCAAAGTAAATGTTTTTCTTGGAACAAAACTCTGAAGCTTGCTTTGATGAAACTCTCTGTAAGATTATCTAGACTGCCATTTTTTTTTAAATCTATTCTGAAACGCGAGTGATAATGTGATAGTACAAATGCAACTATAACTTGTAAGTGTCATCTTGTTCAGTGTAAGATATTTTTTTTTCATACCAACGTCCACAGACTTATTAGAATAATCAGATAACACATGTCGTACGCGTAAGGTGAAATCTGAAAAAATCTTATCTACCATTTAAACAACATGCTTAACCAGAGTTTCTGCCAATGCCATAATGACTTCCCAAATATTAAATTAAAAAAATACTTTAAGTTACAACAAAACTGTAACTACGCAAATTTTACATTAAGCATCCATTACCAGTTGCTAGTTGGAACGGACTAGCGGCGGGTAAATAATAATGCCAATGTTTCAAAGTCAATGTTTTTCTTCATTTAACTCTTTGTTTTGATGAGTTTTCGTTGCTACAGAGTACAGATTAATGTTTGAGCTGCGAAGAGTTATTGATGCTATAGTTTTTCCGAGAATATTCGCTAGAGAACGAAGTTAATTATGGAAACCCCAAATGATTTTAAAATAATTTTTAAACAGCTTTTGCTATTTGTACTATTTTATTGACAAAAACTAATGCCTTTTAAACTTTTCATTTTTAACGTAGTTTGGTTAAAAAGTGAGTAGAGTTCCACAACTGAGTTCACTGACTGGTACATGGAACAATTCCCATATTTTATAAAATGTATGCACTGAATCTGCAGTGGGTTCACTCAAGCTTTATATTTATAGGAATATAAATGTATTTGTTTAAGTATTTATCACATACGTGTAGAACTAAGATAGATAGGTATAGGTATTTCCTCGCTCAGCGAGTAGCTTTGGCTATTCAGCGAGGAAATGCGGCCAGCATCTTGGGCACGCTACCGCATGGGCCAAATTTTTTACACATTTTGTAGCTTTTCTATACTCTTTTTAAGTTATATTAGTTTGTAAATATTACAATTACTTAGGACATGATTTTAGAGAAGTACCCATAAACTCAGATAGATATATATTAAAAAGCTACATAATACGGCCTGTGTTAAAACTCATAGATTATAACTGAATATAACAAATACGTAAAATAATGTACAACACACATACCATTTTAGCCTTTAAGTCGTTTATAAATGCCACAAAATATTTGTCTTTCGGAAAAATACTTAACAATTTCACAAAGAACATTACGAGTCACGGGTTGTTGGGCCAAATTGGGCAATGTTGCACTTCGAATGTAATATCCGCTGTGAAATAAGCATAAAAGGAGACCATCGTTCATGGGCCCTGATTGGCATGCTGTATTAGGGTTGTCTAATATTGGACAGAGTAAAGAAAAAACTAGCCTAAAACCCTAAAGAAACAAAATTGATGCAGAGACCAATGAGATAATATGATAGATCAATTAAATTGATAGATACAACATATGAGGAATAATCACCGTCATTAACTACCGATCTGAAACGGCTAAGTCCAAGTCGTAGTACAATTCACTATTATGTCATTTTATCAATAAAATACGAGGAGCGACTCTGTTATGAAGGAGTTATTACATCCAAAACAGTAAAATCCATTAGTCTATAATTCTAGGCTAATTAGAATTCATTTCAAATCTCATCAGTGGCAGCCCTGGTTTTTCGCGTCATTACATTACCAATTAAACCGGACGACAAGACAATGCCAGTAATTGGCCGTTAATTAAGTTGAGCGATCGACCGGTGAGTGTCATGGAAGCATATAATTACCTCTATTTAGGTACAGATTGTTCAGATCATATTATAAAGAGAGAAACTCCATCCAACTAATACATGTTTCCGTGTAACTCTCTTAAAAAGGTTGGGTACCAAGTTATCAAGTATTTATGATAACAAAAGGTTCTTAACACACGTCCTCACACAACCTTGAGTTACACGTGTTAGTTTGAACGCCACGCGTTGCTTTCAATGTGTCCTATTTTCGGTAATTTATAAGAACTCATGAGAGACACAAAAAATGTTGATGAAAAATCGTGGTAAATGTTTTTTTTTTGGTTATGATCTTTAATTTGATTAAAGAACAAAAATGTTTATGGGTTAAATAACGGGCTACCCTCGGGGTCGAGGACGACTGGGGTGTGGGCCCCGGACGTCCGGTGACGATGACGACTCCTGAGGAGGACGGCGGCGGGCGTGGCTCCCCGCCGCCGTGCGCAGCGAGGGCGCAGGGGGAGCAAACATCTGCTCCCCCGAGACGGGCCCCCATAAGGGGGCGAGGCACAAAAGGGGCACCGGTGCGTTCCGTTTGGAGATCCCGGAGCCCCTCCAACATGTGTCGAAGGCGGCCACCGGGGGGGTTTTAGTGGGTAAGAATCCCACATAACCCGGCTCTCTCCCACGCAGAGGCCGGGTATCTATCGAAGATTTCCCCCCCGTCAACAAAAAAAAAAAAAAAGGACTGCCTTTTTAGTGTGTCAAGCACAATCCTTTTTACGTAGCGTGTCGATAACATAGGTATATTTCATACCTCTCACTCACTCAAGTATGATATTCACAGCATGTTTTCTCGATGACAGTACCATTACACATTACAAGCTCCTGCTTACTTTAAGTTGCCGTGATCTTACTACATTATGAGTGCAAGAAAATATTTTTCAGATTGTTCAAACACGTAAAGCCTGATCTCACTGCTACGCACCGCACGTTCTTTCGCTCCGCGTAAAAGACCGCTAACGATAATTTCATAGTCATTATTTATTAACCGACTTCAAAAACGAAGAGGTTCTCAATTCGGTTGTATTTTTTTATCTTGTATTAGAACCTGTACGTTATTTTAAAATCATCATAAAGCTTGGTTCAATCAAAGTTAAGTCAATCCGATCATCACACGGTTTAAAAAAAATAACACTCATAAATCTTTAAACCCCCAAAATACGGGTAAAATAATACCACCAGAGTGGAAGAGACCATTTCGGTAGTAAACGCTAATATCACGACCAACCTCTGAAGAGCGGCTACAATTTAAACAAAACAAATGTTTATGACAGCAAAAGGATCAGTTGGCTTAGCAATTACGTGTCACGATAACTCCCTCGGGCAATCGATGGTACCAGAATTGATATTATAATGAAGCCCACAGACCTAAGAGTCAAAGAGATAATTAATGTGATTATTTGGGACCTCAGCGATATCGACAAATTGAGAGGTCTGATCTGATTCGAGGCTCTGACTAATTTTGTTTTCTGTGTCCGTTTCACTGATGCGGGCTCAAAGCTTTTTGGGGCAGGTTTTCCTGCTTTTATTTTATTAAATATTTACTATTACGTTATCCTATTTCCTAAATATACGTGATTTTCTAATATGTTTCATGTCACTTTATTTTCTGTAGAGATATGAAACTAAAGTATTAAATTATAACAAGATCAATTTGTAAAAACACAGGTATAGGTAATATATGGACACACAAATATATAATGTTCAGCTATATATATCTACACTGTACAAATGATGGGAAAGGATTCCGGCTATTTGATAGTTTAGATTAATGGTATAAATCAAAGCATGTTTCGTTTGCAGAACCGGTATGCTAACTGAGAGCAGATGAGAAATAAGCGGATGGAAGTCTTAGGGAAATTCAAACTCTTCAACATTTAAAAACTACTATTAAGCTTTCCAAAATGATATTCAAAGCTCACAAAGAGGAGTGTCAACGGAATGGGGAACGAGGGTCGAACTATTATTATGATGATAATGTAATATGGTATTTCATTTATCAGCTTTTTAAATCCCCTGTCTGAAATTAGAAAAATACGGCAAACTGTCCCAAAGTCGGGACTATTAACCGTATTTCGTAACTATGTATAGTTAGTTAATACGCCCGGTCAATCCTCTGTTCTTAATTAGAACTTCATGATTCACACAACTTAATCTTTTAAGAGCTTACATTCTTCTCGTAATTGTTCTTGTTTTTCTTACGAGAACAAAAATGAAAGTTAGAAATTTATTGATGCGGATAGAATATCGAAGAAAAGACATTATTCAAAATTAGACGGCTTAAAAAGGGTTAAAAGGGTCTCTTACTTCATTCAAAGTTCGCATAAAAGTGGAAAAAACTCGTAAGTTTTCCAGGAAATGATAATGAAGCCCATTGTGTGCCAAAAAATGTCCGGCACGACCCAAAATATTATTTATAAATGCTCATTAAAAATCATAAATGTTGAAAATGCAAGTATACTGAAAACAAACGATCTATATATATTAAAATGGTTAGATGACCAATATAATTGGAGCTATGATTGCATTTAAACAAATCAATAACAGCAGCTCAGCGTGACCTTAAAGAGAAGACTAAAATGTCACATTCAAGTTCAATAACATGACAACTTAGGAGCTCACTCTGGCGCCAGTCCTGGAGTTGAGGTTGATCGGCGTAGGTTTTGGTTATGCCGACACATATTATAATTTTGGAAAAGCAATATAATCTTTGGACATGGCTAGTTCGTCACTTCACTTTAGCGCTGACCAAACAAAAAGTGTTTCTTTGCATGACGCTAAAAGTTGACATTGCATTAATTATGCAATGATAACAATAAGTACAATCAAAATAAAGGCTGTCGTTGTAATTTCA
The DNA here is from genome assembly GCA_905333125.1 of Pheosia tremula. Classification (NCBI taxonomy): domain Eukaryota; kingdom Metazoa; phylum Arthropoda; class Insecta; order Lepidoptera; family Notodontidae; genus Pheosia; species Pheosia tremula. The sequence continues at coordinate 580,978 of HG995404.1, read as the reverse complement.
GACCAAATACAATGCCCCGCATCCATTGCATGATCGTGTTAATGCAACCAGCAATTTTTCAGACTAAACCACTATCGGCCCCCTTTTGTTAGTCTAAACCCGGTTCTACAATTTTAGTGGTCGCTCCGTTCCTCCTATCTCCCGGGATTAGTGTCAACATCTTGGAAATTCCCGGGGAACTTTTACCGCAAACAGGGAAACTTTCCGATCTTGGCAGTTTGATCCGAAATGACATAACGGGGAGACAAATGGACGCGTCCCGTCCAAACGCGGCTGTCATTCTATAATGTTTCGTAATGTTGTTTGAGTGTTTAATGTTGTTAGTTGTTAAGGAAGAATGTTAGGACATTATTACTGTTAAAAATTACCAATTGGGATTAGGCCTCCCCTCAATGGGAGTTGAGGCCAGAATCCATTCCGATTGCCTAGTGCGCTCTGGTATGAAATTGCACTGCATAAAACAACCGCCCCTCATTTAAAAAAATGAAAATACTAGTTTGGTAGAACTGTTCAGTAATCTTACTTACATCATAGTCTGGCTGGTTATTCTTATTAGGCATTACGGCTACAATGACCATGTAATAATAATGTATATCTAAAAAGCAGATGGCTATTTAGAAGATACAAGGATCTGATATAAATATCAGCACAAACTAGCGTGGAGAACTAGTAATTGAAATAGTTTCTATAATTAGTCTGCATTTATTACAGTGGTCTTGGGATAAGAAAGTTTGCCCAACAATTTTCTACGTCGTTGCCTATGTAAAGACCAATTAACATCTAAGATAAGCTAGACTAAGTTTTAAGTGTAAGATATAAGATTTTCAAAGGAAGGTTTTTCTTAGTACCACTCGGTGGCAGCAGAAACTAGTAATTTTGAGAAAAGCAAAGCCAAAGTTAAGTCTGGTTTAAGATGATTATGACTTCAGTTTTTTAATAGTTATAGAATATGTGAATTTCAGATTATTTGATCTCAGAAATAGGTGCTACGTTTATGTCCCACCACCTCAAATAGTGTACTTTGTCCTATGAAAACATAAGATACACTAAGCAAAATATATCTTCCAGCAAATAGTACTCGTATATCTTTATTTTTAATTTACATGTAATAACAACAGATCTTCTGTCGTCACAAGTACTTCGTCTCTACTGAAAAACAATTGTATAAAGTGACAATACATAATTACACAAACAGCTAAGGAATTTAAATTGTCCCGAGTTGGCACTTTATGCACTTCAGATCCACATCCAAGTCGAGCGAGCATCTCCTAGCAACACCCTCAGCCGACATTTTATTAGTTTCAAGGGAGAAATGTATTATTTTTTCCTTGAGAAGGATTTTTTGCCAGGACGACAGAGGACCCTACTTCTGTTGTATAATCGGTATATCTACACGCTCGGAGCGTAGTGGCAAATAAAAATAATTCGTTTTCCCCCTATTTTTACAGCGATATTTTTGAGTATAAGGAAACAGGCACGACATAAAAATTACGCCTATAGATTTGTGGGTGTGTTACAACGGAGACGATTCATAAAAAGTTTATGTACGACGGATAGGGAGATTTATTTAATGTGCCTCGCTGTTTTTGCTAAGTTGGCTACATTGATTCGCGGTTGTTTTTGCTCAACGGTTTCAATGAAGCGTTCCCGAACGCAATTTTGCCCGTAAGATGCTATATTTTCGATATTTGGTGTAATTTACGCTGGAAACAGACAATTTGAGTTTGTGGAATCATACAGGGTACAATTATCCGATTGAAAGGGGGGGGGGGGGATCTGCTCTAAAAAAAATACAGTTCACTAACAAAACATCCACCGGTCTCTAAGGCACGATCGCAAGAACAGGCTCCTTTCGTGATTTCCTAAAGGCCTGTATACTTTGGAAAGGAAAGAAGATATGTATGTAGCTTAAGTGGTTTTTACAATTTCCTTCTCCTTTCACATAAAATCCTTATAGAGAGGCTGTTTAACAGGATGCTGCATAAAACCTCCACTCTGAGGAAGCGAAGTACGTAATAACAGCAAATCTGGTAGTATAAGTTGCAGACACAAAAATATTTTTATAAGCATTGTAGCAGTCAACACGCACGCCTATTATACGTGCTGATCGTAAAACACAGGAAAACAATCTGCAAACGACTTGAAGATACAGACAGACGTTACTATGCGATGTGCATAGTGGAAAGTTTGGGATATTCTTGAAAAAAAATGGCTAAACTAGACCGAGATATTATACATTTTCATTTTGCATCGGTATTGGGTTATCAATATTAAATGCTGGATCCCTGATGACGTATAGTTTTGTGCTGCATATCCTTAGATATCTACTCTTTCATCATTTGCTCTAAGGAACCTCATGCTCTACGTAAATAAAACCGCTATTATATTGTTGAAACGTTTGATTTATATTGTTAAGTGTTACTCAATACAACTTAATCCAATTCGAATGCTATTATGAAATCAGCATTATCTATAGTAACCAGAAAGTGAATTATCATAAATTATTTAAACACCCTCTTTTTTGTCCCAGCTTGATAGTCCTGGAGTAACGTTTTTAAGCCACCAGTAAGGGATTCTAAATAATAATACGACCCGTCGCCCCAAAACATCACAGGGCGAAATATTAACGAGCCGGGCGGGGGCAGCGTCCATATTAACGTCTGCGTATTACAAGTGTGCCGACACACTCGTGAAATTGTTGCGTGGGCCTTTCAGTGGGTACCTACATTGTAGGCACATGTAGTATGTAGGTACTCGTACAGTTACGTCCTGCGATGAGAGCTCACGCTATAAGGCCTCAGGCTCGAATTTAGCGGGCAGCGGGGCGGCGGCGGCGGCGGCGCGGGAACGGCAGGATCGTATGCGTAAAATAAAATGGACCGGTTCTCGAAAACAGCGGCGTGGCAGCGGCGCGGGGCGTCCAACGAGCTCCGCTCCCGCGCCGTGTCGCCGCCCGCTAAATTCGAGGCTGAGGCCTAACTGTTTAAATTTAAATATTGGGGCGTAGTTTCCTAAGTGCTATGTGTAACGATAATATATACTGAAGTATTGCACTGCTCTTTAGCTGTTTACACATATTCGTTAATATATATCATTGATTAACTGTTAATAGTAACCATTTTTCGGTTGGAGTCAATGACCGAAACCGGTATGATATTTTATCCGATAATAGAGCCCCGGATTATTTAGACGAGATATATTGGTACCATCTTTTGATTATTTTACTAACCTAGCTGACATACATTTCGAGATAGTTTTTACTTCTAGCCGGACACTTGACCCTGTTGGCTGGATTGGGGGAAACCCTAAATCGGCTCAATACACAAGTCGCTTTTCGACGAGGACTCTACACTTTATCCGCTCGCTTGAACATAATACACAAACACTCTATTACATTGTTACTGACCTATAAAACGTGGCAATTAAAGAGGTCATTGTAAATCACTTGCTGTTATCCTATAATTAGCAGTGTGCTAATTAGGTGTAGAAGGTCATACCAAAGTTTGTCTAGATAACTTACTTATGTACGAGTCTCTAGTATCACTAATTTCCGAGTAATTCGCCATAATTCGCTTAACAACTCTTAGCTACTAGCGCCGCAGCTAGTATACTAACAATAATGGGGTACTATACAACAGATACCCATAAATTTTGTTGCGAGCTGCTCTAAATTGCAAAAATATTATTGTAGCTATTTTCTGTCCATATAATACTGTGTGTATATTATATCTGTGTACCTATGAGGTCTCTAGTCTCTCCCGTTTTCTCTCCATTTGTATACGTATATGGTGTGCGCATTTAAGTCCGTTCGTACGTTTATATAATTAGTTTTCGAGAGTTCTTGCGCGCTCTATAATAATAATATCGTCAGACAAAATACACCAACATTCCGGCTCCCAACAAAGCAACACTTGTATTATGTGTGGCACATAATGGATCGGGCACGATCACAGTATCTATTCTATCAGCCGAAAGACGTCCACTGCTGGACATAGGCCTCCCCCAACGATTTCCCCACATCACGGTCCTCCGCCACTCGCAACCACCGGCTTTCTGCTACGCGTGTGTTATCATCGCTCCACCTTGCGGGGGTCGTCCTTACTACGTCTTCCGGTTCGTGGTCGCCATTCTAGAACCTCTTTGCCCCAACGGCCATCGGTTCTGCGAGCTTTGTGCCGCCCACTGCCACTTCAACTTTGAAATTCTTTGAGCTATGTCGGTTACTTTAGTCGATCACAGTATATAATTTACTTATATAGGTTTGAAACATCCCTGTCTCCGTTGTAATCATCACAAGATTAATGTCTTAAATGTGAATCATTTTCGTCATCTATAAGATTATAAAAGATTAAAATGATGAGGTGATGCTCCTTAAAACTCCATGATTGCCTGTGATTTCAGGCCCACATATTAAACCCCAAAATCTGTCCCACCCCTTACGACATTAAGCTTGTAACTGCCAGTCGGGTATGTTAATACTTGAAGAAATATAATTAAATTTTATGAAAAGCGTTTAATGTGCTATAAACTTGTGGGTGTTTACACAATTCAAATTTATTTGAAACTCAAAAGGTAGGTTCAAAGGATTTTTTAAATGTAAGCTTATGGATAAGTCGGTTCTAATACGATGTTCTCGGAAAAAAACCCAATAGTATCCTTTTCTTTCTCTACCTTTTTAAAAAAATACTTGATGGTATTATTTTGTAACGCGGGTATTGAAAAATCAATGGTAAAATGGTAAAATCTAAACTAATTCTTTGGCTTTGCTAATTCTTCGGGCTCTAGTCGTAAACGCAGCCTGCATCATTAAGTCTCAGGTTAAATTCCGGGCCGTGCAAAAGTTTATTCTGATTATGTATTTGTATGACCCTATTTTCATTCAGACGCGTTATTTCTTTACCAAAATCTAAACTAAACAAACGATTTAATTTTAAGCACAACTCTCTAATCACTGAATAAATTTCTTAATTGGCAATATAGTTAGTTCATTATTAATATAATTCCCGTACATTGCGGACGGAATAGAAATGCGCGGCCCTAACTAACGAGTCTCGGAAAGTAATTAGTATAACTCGTGGGTCTATGATGTTATTAAAATTTAAATAATTGCTTATGTACAATTATTTTGTTGTTTTAATATAAATACTAATGATGATCTGTTTGGCTCGTCCGAAGTATAAAAATACAGTGCGGTAATTAATAATAAATAAATATCGCCATATGAACACCAACTATACGGTCCCACTTTAAGCTAAACGCTTGTGTTATGGGTACCGTACAATAGACTGAGGGCGAACTCAGTATATAATACTTATATACATATTAATCATCCATGTCCGGGTACAAACATTCGTGCTCATCACACAAAGCTTGTGTCCCTACCAGGATTCGAACCCGGGACCCTCGGCGCAGAAACAAAGTCTCTACCACTGCGCTAATCAGGCCTTCAAATTATCATTAATTAAGTTTAATACTCCTATGTTTATGAGTAATATCGCCTCTACTCATCTCCACTTTAGCACATAATTGCTATATCTCAAGACCTTAACAATTAATAGTTACTATGATCGTACAATATTGTACCTAACCACGTATTACCTACCTTAAATTACATCAGATTTACCAAATTCGACGTATCCCGTCAGATAGCAACGCATCACGTACTGCCACCGCCGTCTCGGATTTAATTTAAATCCACGCTAAATCTGGCGGATAAGCAGATTATTGTACGATACCAGGTGACCCAACTCACTCAGACTGCAAAGTTGGTATATGTATACAAAGTTCCAAACTTAATGTTTGTTAGTTACCGTGAGGGAGTTAGACTAACTCGGTATAATTTCATTAGATTTCACATAGCATAGATAGCTCGAAGAACCGACGACGGCCGTTGAAGAAAATATGTTGTAGAATTGGCTACCCTCAACATGTGGCCAGTAGAAGATATATATGTGTGACTTGGTATAACAAAACGCTGCTGACTATACAAAATAGTTTTCATACTGCTTAATGGTAGGAAGCGGTTTAATGATCAGCTTTATTTAGAAGTACTCACGCTGAAAAAAACTACACTAATGTAAATTTCATCCTAAATCCGTGTTATCTAAAGTGAGCCAAGGACGATGCTCTCCACTGAAAATGTTCATCGCCTCTGCAGACTTTAATTACGGCTCCATTCAGCTGACGTACATGTTTCCTCCAAATAAGTACACCCCGTAGACATTTCGTCACGTACTACGAGACATATATGATCGTTTCCTGATACCCACTTACTCGCGGCCTAAGCCATCGTTGATAAGGTTTGGGTAACCGACTTCGTAAATATGCAGTTTAGTGAACCACAAAATTACAATCCTTAAAACACTCTCGAAAACTCCTACCAACTACCAATGTAGAGATATCAGTGTACGTCAAGTGCGAAATTATTCGAAAGCTAACCGTATACTTTATAGTCTACTTATTTGGACATTATGTATGGAGACATGAAAGCTCGCTAGAAGTGCTCTTGCGGTGTGGTTTAAACGAATGTACTCCAACACATCAGGCCAGCCCAGCCACCTTTACATATGATTTCCTCCATAATTATAGAGGTACATTGAAAAAGAAAGCGGTACATATGCTTCGTGAGGAGTACATACGTTTAAGCCACACCACAAGCCTCTAGAATAGTGGAGGTTGGGAACAAAATTATTAATGCTGATCGTTGCGGTGAGTGCTTTACTTGAGAAAGGGTGCACTGATTTCACATTTTTTTAATGTTTGTGCTAGTCTAAATTCGGATTTTAGGGAAAGAAAAAAGTTTAAAATGTTGTGTGGAAAATAGTACAAGAACAACGTCTATTGGGTCAGCAAATATTTTAACACTTTACTTCAAGTGCAATAGGGAGCTTATTTAACTTTTATTCAAATCCTAAATCAATTTTATTTCATGAAACCAGTGCAAAAACTGCGGTGCAGTGAAAAGTCGTTTGGCCTGTGTAACCGTCAATTGGCAATTTTACCAGCATTTTACAGCTTTCATTTACGATTCACCAGCTAGCCTGCTCGCTGCTTTCGCCACCATTTTAGATTTGATATAGCTGAATTGAATTTGAGTGTAGATAAAAAAAAAAGTCAGCAACTTTTAAAATTTATCGTAATAAAGTTTATTATGTGTTCGTAGATATAATATACAGGTACATAATGATCTTAAGAAACATTTAGTTTGTGAGATTATTCATCATCTGACTGATGATTATTTTGTAATATTTTTCTTATTCGTGACAATTTTATCGATCAGCATAAAGTATGTAGAATGTAATAATATTTATCTTGAATAAAGATTATAAGCGACTCACATGATAAAATATTATCTTCAGGGAACAAGCGCCGGGAAAGTAGCGCCATCAGTAGCTCTGCGGTGTCTTTACATTTTCATATCTCTATCGTTCCTTGTTTTGATACTGCAATAGTTACGACTTTAAGATAACCAGAGACTGAAGACATTGAAATGTTTGGACAGAAGTCGCGAGTGCAGTTATAACAATTTAATACAAACTAAACCTTTTTTTGCTATCAATATACACATTACGGGTGTAGGTATAAGTATAACAATTTAAAATTTTATAAATTTTAGCCTTCGAAGAAGCCCACCAACCCGTTGGGCCGGTAAACCCCACTGGGCATTGTTGGCAGGCCCGTGCCCAACAGTAGGACATAAAAAGGCCTGATATTATTATTATTTTAATTTAAAAGCTTCACAATGTCAACCCATCAGGTAAGTTGTACCGTTTATAGATTTGGTTGTTAGTACGATCAATCCACACGCTGATCTGTTTTACCAACTAGGTTCCAACCTCTTCGATAGGTCCCTTTGCACGTGCGCTGATATTCGTTATCTGTTATTTGATCGCCATCATCCCGCGCGTGCCACGTGCCCGAGCCAACCTCGCGAGACTGCGCGATCGACCCGCACCCGGCTATGGAACGTGCACAATTATTTCTAGCAGGATTAGTGTAAGTAGCGTCCATTACCGAAAGGCGTGCACGAGTGAACTTCAATGACTAAGGAGCGGAGGTATTCCATTGTTGCGTAAGCTGTAATAAGGTGCGGTATGTGGGATTATGTTTACTAATGTTGAGCCTCGCTCGAGTAACGAGGCTTGGTGTCGTACTTACAAAAGGATAGACACACTACTATTTAATTTAAAATAAAACGAGTATAATCGTTCTACCAGGTGCAAGAAGTGTATTATTAGCAAGGGTTGTTTACTCGATTTTAGTCAGTAAAAATAAATAAATAGACTTATTAGAAAAGAGTTCACAATGTCGTAAGAGACTGGCATCACCGAAGTTTGACACTGGCAGGTGGATGACAGGCGAAGAAAAAGAAGTTATTGGAAAAAAAAGGCGGGATAAAGGAAGAACATGAAAAAGGGACTTTTTGGCGGGAAACTGAAAAGTCATGGCGTCAGTTGTGTTTTAATTTCTAAAACTAGTGTTCCTGCGAGTTATAGTGAGTGATATAAGTGGAATATTAACCATTGTGGGTTCGGTAAAGTGCACAAGTGTAGGTAATTGAAACAGAGTGACGAAATATGGCTTTTCAGTTTCTCACAAAAAATCCATGAAAAATCTTTCGGTAAAGTATCCATCACTTTACTGATTGAGGGATGGGGGGTATTTAACTTGAGCCTAGCCTTTGGGCCTGTGCATATGCTCAAAAACAGAAAAAAAAAATTAGTTGACACTGGCAAAATACCTATGGTGATGCCAAATAAAAAAAATAATAAACATGAAAAAGGGTTATAATTACTGATTGTTGGTTTTAATATAGTATTGTGACATTATCAGTATTTTTTTAAAGGTATGATATAAAAAACCCTCTCCGCATATAAGAAATTGCATTATTAATTGACGATAACAACCATGATTGCTTTCGTCGGATTCCGCCATAGTGACCCAATTCAACAGTGGCCCTAGTATCTAATTGTGTGTTACATACCCACGCATAACGCTAACGTAACGCACGAGAAATCAGTGTCTTATTTACATTAACTTACAGAGGTTATGTCACGATATCACACGACCCGTGACGAAATCTTCAACATTTAAAAACATGAACACAATGCCATTCTTATGTATGAAGGTTAATAGAAATGGCCGAGCCCTCTCATTTCTTCGTCCAAAAATCTTCATTACGTAAAGCCGAGCTCAATACAAAATGCTATGAGCATCTTTTATTTGGATCGCAATTGTAAATAATAACGAGTGGAGCAAAATTGCAAATGAAGTAATTTAGAAAAGCTTTATATCTTAAGTAGCTGTTTAAATTCTAAAGAGAGACAATGTTATCAGCGAGTTAAGTGCTTTGGATGCAGCTCGACATGAAAAATACTTGTATTTTATAACAAAATCCTAGCAGCTGAAATCTTAGCTATGTTACACAATTGCTTGTTTATCTGTGCTTTTGTATATTTTAACTGATCATTGGATCGCGTTACAAGACTTATAGACGTGACAAATCGTCCCTGATTGCCCTTGAGAGGTCAATAGGGCTCTAAAGGATTGGTAAAATATTGAACGTTATACAGAATATATAATTAGTTTGAAATGTGTATCGATTTGAATTATCTTTAGTCAAAGTCAAAGTCAAAGTCAAATCATTTATTTCGTATAGGTCTACGGGGGCACTTACAAATTGTCATTACATTTTTTCCTTAATACTACAACCGGATCGGAACGCCAGTAGTCCAATGTAAGACGATTTATACGCAAGTTTGTTTTTAATAGTAAGGGCATCAAAGTTCAAATATCAAGAGGCTTTTTGTAATTGTAATTTGTAAAGTCTAGTAAAATTTAAAATCTCATAAACATAAGACTTCAATATGAAATATTGTTTTCTTAAAAAAAAATTCTTAATCCCCAAGAGTGCATCAGGCGATAGGATAACGTAGCTTGATGCGTACATATCACCACGTTAACCTTGACAGCTAAATTGATCTTTAATACGTGTTATTAAGCGCTCTTAGAGGTTTATCTTATTTTTTCAATACTCGTAACAGTAACACATACATTGCAAATTTGTTCACAAGACTGCAGCTATAAATTTAGATGAAATTGGTAAGTCATATTTATTGCGTAGAGGCTTTGGTGTCCACCAAACTTGTCAGTCATTCTGATCTGGACCAACATACCTGTAGAAATTACTGAAAGAACTATGCTCATGTTTTCACAAGATGTCAGATAAATTTCGATGATGTCTTTTCGAGGGCAGTTAAGTTTTCCTATACCGTTGAGCAAGTTGGTTGCAGATGAGATTAGCACTTGAAATCCAGAAATACCAGAGGTGCAAGCCGGGTTTTGGACCTGCGATCCACGTTGCCACGCCAACCGCTCTACCAACTTGGCTATCACTGCTTTTTCATTTTGACATTAGATCTGATAAAACAAGCATCACCACAGGATAGCATAGAGTATAAAGAAATAAATGCATATCGCCCCGGGCTCCCACGATAGTGTCTGCTTTAAAAGCAAAGGATTATACCCAAGTGACCCATTTTGAATCTGATTTCAGTTTTATACTTTTACGAGGGCTTAAATATGTTTCCCATTATACAGGATTGTGATTTTTAGATCAGCTTTGGGACCAAGCTTTTAGACTATGAAATTACTTGTTTAATGGAGAAGTGATTATGTGGACATCAGAACCCCATCGTACCTACTTTAAACGAAAGTGCTCCAGTTAGTTCAAACCTGATAAATATCGATTTTAGAAGATGTATTTTGATATGCCGTATGTATAACGTTGCCTAGAAGCCACCGAGTATTGAAACCACAGACAAACGAAGTGAATCATGAATAATATTATATTATATTCTATACGTTTCAAGGTTATAAGCCGTATCCATTTTAAGAAGGCGCTTACTAAATGTCAACACATTGACAAATCTATCTTTTACGAGTGTTTGCGGGAATACTGTCGATGTAAATTTATTGCGATTCGTCGCTCGCCCCCCGGGGCTCGGGGCTGGTGGCTGTGATCACAGTAGCGCGACCGCCGCGCCCTCTCCGATATTTAAATTAAACTAAACGATGGTATCGTTATAGGAGCGGTGTCAAAGCAAGATGTGGATGGAATAATTTCAATGTGGAATGATGCTAGAGCTTCTCTTAGTATTTTGTCTGCCTGATGTCAGATACCTACAAAAATGTCTCATAAAACTTATGGGAAAATGTTTCCTTGAAATGACTTGATACTATAGAACCATCCTGCTCTAATGTTATTGGATCATGGACCACATATCTTCTGCTACCCACTAACAAGAAATAGAATTAACTTTTAAAAGTCGTCTCGAAGTTTTTTAATTGCGTATTTTGTCTCGTATGACTGAGACGGCTGTTGACGATGCTGCTGGCTGCTGATCTAAAAAAAGGTAACATTTGTAACATGCATAATATATGGCGATAAACAAAATTCTGTAGAAAAGGACAAACCTGCTTTGATTCGGTTGCAAAGTTAAGGAGAAATTGTAAACGACAATTTTTATGTGTCCCCAAAGGTCTATACAAAATAAATGATATCACCTTGAACAGACGAAGCTGAACAATATATATTTTCCGCACTAAATAATATTATGGCTTTTATCAGCGTAAAAGTCTACTAAAGTTCTTCAACCTTTTAATAAACATCAATGATCTAGTATTATACTTGTAATCCTGGTTTCTGAGCGCGATTATTAACTAAAACCACAGACGCTACTTAAGTAATCCAGCCTAATAATTTAGTGTCTAATTTCCATTTAATTTTCTCTACAGCTACTTATGTTTACTAGTAGATATCGAAGTAGCGTTAGAATTAGATATTGGTGAAGAATATGCTTAGATATAATGTTTTGATGGTATTCATTTTTGACTATAAGGTATTAGTTGTTAACATTTAGAAACCCCCATGTATTTTCTAGCGATATAAGGGTAATTTCCTCTTTATTAAAAACTTTGTGAGTGCAGATGAAGATAGCACTATAATAAAATAAATAATAATGTTTTCAATCTACCTTTCTTCTTCATTTAGGAATTAGATTTTTTATTCTTAAAATCTGAATTTCTTTAGAAATAATGTTTAGTCGATCCAAGCGAAATTTACACACAGAAATTATTCTACGATAATTTTTCAGAGCGTTTTCGCCAAGAGTAATAATATAAAAAGGAATAATTTTTCACTAAAAACCTTTTTTATTTTTTTTGACGTTGGGTTTGAACCGGGATGTTTGGATGTTTTTTTTTAAACAAACGTTGTGTCCTCGTTTTACCCACGACCGAGGTCTCGTATATCATTTTTATGCTGTTATATACCTAACTACTCTGTTAAGCTGTATTGCTGTGAAATATAAAGCAACATCGCATTCTCGAACAATGAAATTGTTTGAAAGTATTTATTTGCAGTGAACTTCTACAACGAACTCAAACTAGGTTAGAAATGTATGGCTACGGTTAAAGAAACGAGTCGATGTACCACATACAAGTTTCAATAACAGCAACTTAAGTTCCATGGTTTTTCGTTATTTCTCGAAAGTTCATATGACAGCAAATTTTAAGCGAAAGAAAATTAAATGTTCGCCGTAATAATAATTGTAAGTAGCTATGTATTATGCGAATCTGTAGTAATGCAACAACTTGTGGTTAGAGATGATTTACGCGTCTTAATAGAGTCGTGGAAGGTGAACAAGGAAGCTAAAAATGCGGACTGGAGTTAAGATATTTCAGACGGGTGCTCTTTACTTCCAAGATCATCTAAGTAAATCTGTTTACATTTACAATACATTTGGTTCGAAACAAATTACCAAGAATCGGATCATTCCTTCAGGCAAGTGACAGATGACTGTCATTAGTTCACGGAGGAGATGAAGAAGGCAGAAAGCCCAGCTTTTGTGCACTGATATTTGAATATGTCAATTAAGTGTTAATGGAGGTTAATGAATTACTTTCAGATAAGCGAATTCTCTTGTTTTAAAGTAAGTACAATGAATGTTGTCACGAGACGCTTAATGGATATTACATAGATTAGGAGCAAACATAAAGCTAAGATAAAATTAAGCTATCTAGTTTGGAATGCATTAACTAAATGAAAGGAACGTGTCACAGTGGTAAGTTGTTAAATGAAGGGAGTACATTATTCTTAAGGACGATATGAGTGATTTTTTTTTTACTGATTAAGCGTAAGACCAATACGAGAGGTAATGTTTGCGCAAGCAAGATCATAGTAAGGATAACCGTAAGATAACAATATAGATACAGCCTCCTCAAAAAGGATGAACTTAGTTTGTAAATCGTCGCTCTCCAAGAACCACACTCCTAACTATCACACATTACCTCGTAAATATCAAGCACAATAAACGGCGTATAACTTCTAAACTGTGGAGGCTCTGACAAAAGACAAAAGAAAATCCATATAACTTGATCCCCAAAGTTCGGAACGAAGATTGAAGGTAACAATTGGCTGGGGACCCGAACCCCGCTTCTATTGAGGACATTCGTCTGTGCGACTGACTAATACACCGTAATCATTCATTGGCCCCTGCCTCGAGTGCTGCAGATCCAGATAAATTGACATTAAATGTCATGTAGTAAATCGGAATGGGTCTCGATGCGAGATGTTGCGAATGAGAGCAACTTTTTAAGTTTTAAAAATATTTACGTACCAGCCATTTCTGAAATTGAAGCTGTCAGGTGCGTAGCGTTTCAGAAAAATAGTTGGACAAATTGAATATAGTTCGGAATGCATTTATTTTATTGATTTTGTATTCTGACAGATTTATTGTAACATTAAACAATATATTCATTTATCAAATATTCGAGAAAATAGTTTTGTATTAGGATATTTCAAAATGTTAGAGACTGCTGCTGAACAGCTGAAATATACCTTCTTATAAGCTGAAAACAATATTGCAGGAATGATTCCAATAAAACTAAAATAATGAAGGATTACGAGAAAAGCCCCTATTTTTGGCCAATCATTTGGAATTACTATATTGACAAACTTTCAGTAACTTAGTTGTCAGATATGAAGTAATTACAGTTAGGCCGGTAGTTACAAGTAGGTACGTTATCAATAAATACAATATCGTGAATATAAGAAATAAAAAGATCATAAATCTTGAAGGGATCTTCCATGATTCCATCACTGTTTAAGGGGGAAGCTCAGGGTCAGGTTGCGAAATTCAAAATGTCAACACCATAAAGTTAGTAAAAGTAGCGGTTTTTACAAACCTTATGGTATTGTATCGGATTAGGTACTTTTTTAAGCAAACTTAATACATCGAGACGTCCAATGCAGAATGCTAATATCGCAAAACACTAAATTACATCGTAAAGATGTCCAAATTTTTCGTAAAAAAATAAAATCCATTGACATTTTGAATTTCGCGCCCTGACCTTGACCTTCCCCCTTAACAGTCAGTAGTATAAGTCTCACTTTCCATGCGTATGCTAGGAGTAAAACGAGTTGACACTGAAGATTTGAATTCATCAATCTGTCTACTAGCACGACGAATATTAATACTTATAACGTATTACGTTGAAGATGAGCGGTGTTTGTCAAATTACTCAATGTTTTGAAGGGATTACTTTATTATAGTCGTTTAATTCAACGCACACCTACGCCATAAGCCCCTAACGAATTGCCCACATCCGACCCATTTATATCCAAAAATCAATACGGTAACGGTTCACTTACAATATCAAGTTGGACTGTAAATTAACGGTGGCTATTTAGCCGAAATGGTCAAAGTTTTGGAAAACGAGGGGAGTTCTGTAAAATGTTGGCAATTATTCCGTTTCACGCTTTAGCGTAGCGTTCGTGATGATTTTATTTTTGGAAAGATTTAAAACATTTTACGGCCTAAGATCAGTACTTTTAAAACTTCTTCGTATTTCTTCCTTCTGTAATATTGAAGATTATGAAGAACATCAATCTGAATATTAGTCACATGGGCAGGGTTTTCCATTACCTATTGATGACTAATTTTAAATTACTTGTTTTTAGGTCTGTGTTTTTTTCAGGTACATTTCAAAATTATATTTAGTCAGTCAATTTGTTTTTTATTGGTCCTCAAATAATCAGAATCTTGTAAAGAGCTGTATTTTTAAATATTGCCATTTATTTCGATTTCATCCTATAGTGGCGATCACCCTAGAGAAACGGCACATAACAAGATGGCCCATCTTGTTTTGTGCCGTTGCTTTGGCAACCCTGATTTCGATTTGACTCACAAGCATGTTCTTCGTCGGCTTAAGTCTATGTGTGGCCTAAGAAGCTGAACTTAAAAGTTTATCTAGTGAGACTGGTTGAAAAGGCACGTGAGTTTTTAGTTTCACACACTAGATTCTTACTTCTTGTATATTACATTCCATTTCTCTTTTTAATTGGGGTCATCTTTTTTTCATCTGACATATTGACAGATTTGACAGAATGCCAATATTTATACGGAGCAATTGCCCACCCAGACTCACAGTCACTAATGGTAACTTCTGTCTGTCTGTTACAGCTCGGCTGACAAATATGACAAACAAACTCCGTGTCCAATTCATACTAAATTCGACATTACTTAAAAGTAAAATCGAAAAAGTATACATTTTAAACCCAATTCGTGTGAAAGTGGTTTTTAAGTAGTTCTTAAGACGACAAGTGAAAATGTATCACATTTTCAAGGGTCACTGGGTCCGGTGTCGGGGGAAGGATGTCGCCTTTTCAAATCTTTGAATGTCATATGTTTTTACGGTTCAACATTTCAGTTATTATTAAGAACATTGTACAGACATTAAGTCTACCTACCTACCTATTAAGTGACGAACATAAACAGTGAAAGAGTGGCAAATGAACGAGCCAAGAAAAAAAAAGCATCACTCTTAAAAAAATCTGTACCTACTTATTGATTGATAACATTGCGCTAATATGCTGACATCCACATTACATTGTGCTTTCATTAACTCATGCATAGCTTGGTCAACTCCTCAATGAATCTACTCATACTTGATTAGTATATAGCTTATAATGAGTTTGAATCAACTTTATTTTAGGTCAAAGTACCTACAGAAATAATGTGTATTACTTATTATATAGGCTTGTTTAAAACGGTTTTATCTTTAACCTTGACATGTTAGATCGTACGTCTACAATACATTATCCACAGCCTCATTACAAATTCCATACGTCATGTCTACCAGTATATGGCAATGGTGACCTTTCAATATGCCAGCTCCGAGCCTCTCATACATAATCGTATACAAAATAGGGCCGTTTAGGTGTCCACTTGCTCGGACATATTGTGATAAACCCAGCTCACTACAAACCCTTGCTTGAGGCAAGAAAATCAAATATAATGTTTCAAGACTTTGCTGATGAGGTCGCTTGGATCAGTAGTTTTCATCGAAGGTGATTTTTCAGTAAATGTTGTGCGAATATAATCAGATGACCTTATAATTCAATATATCGCTCGAATTTTGGCCATAATAAAGTTAGTTATAAAATAAAGAAAGTCATAAACTGGTATTTTTTTTGTTCTAGAGAGTAGGGTGAAAAAGAAAATTCTTTAGAATTTGATTTGTGGAAGATGTAAAATAAGTATTAAATCAGTAGGTATGTAACTGTATAATTCAAATTTCCAGTTACCGGGAACATTCAATATTAAGCGAAAATTACTTGATACCGTTATCTCACGGAAATCAAAATTAATGTTTACTCAATAACATGATGAATAAGATTGCTAGTTTCAACAATAAAGCCGAGTCCCTTGTAAAAGCGATAAAAATATTTATAGCGTTATAAAGGAATCAAGAACGTTTTTTTCATAGAGTTTGTACTGGTTTTTGATTCATCAAAAAATTGATTTACCTTATGACGTACAATACAAGACTATATAGCCTAACGGCCAAGAGTTTACCCGATGACTGTTGGGTTCCAAGTTCGATTTCTGAGCTAGCTTGCTACCTACGGAAGCTTATTTAGGTTAGCTGGATGAGCTTACAATAAAACCAAAAAGTGGCGTGCATGGGGAAAACGATGTGTCGGTAAAGCTAAGCCAAATCCAGCACTAGCCTCACTCACACTGCAATCCCGACATAAACTTTTACGATGGCATGTACTTACAAGCCATAGTGCTACTTAGCTGGAATCGCAGCTGATATAGCAAATATCGTTCCTACCTTACGTAACACTTGTAGGTACACAAAATCATGTTACCGTTTATCACCGTAGTAACTATATGGCGCTGCATCGACTTTTCAGTTTGAGGCACAATCAAATTGAAACCTGGACAACAGAACCTAAATAACCATCGTTTTTATTTGTTTTTACTGGTGGTAGGCTTCGGCCGTGGCTAGTCACCACCCACTGAACAAAGCCATGTCGCCAAGCGGCCTAGCCGTGTTCCGGCATGATGTTCGGTGTTGCCATTCATGGATGGCGGGTCAGATCAGTTGCGCTGCATGTGCCTAGTGAATGTAGCGTCGTACTGCCGCCTTCCTACCTAGGCAAGTATGCTCCATCGTAGATCTCATCGTCACTTACCATCAGGTGAGATCGAGATCAAATACTTGCCTATAATGTAATAAAAACAAAAAAACAATGTTCTTTAAAAAAGTCGATTCGAAATTCAAACACTTGGAACCATTAGGAGAATTCTTTGGATCCATCGAGATAGATCTAAAGAGTTCTCTTGATACTTTAAGTTGCTTTGGTACCAAGCGATGGAGGGCTAATCGGTGGAATTAAAAGTTATTAAAGTGAGTGTACTTGAGGTGAATTTCAACTGGTGTAATCGCCCACTTGGGAGAACAAGGGAGGTCTGGTGAGGAGTCGACTGGGTTCACGAATGGGTGATTTTACGGTCGTTTTATTTTCGGTTTGAGCCGAATTATGGTCTTCTTATTAGTGAAGTGTAGTAAGCGCTAAGAAGATTTTACCTACTCGTATAGCTTTCTTTGAAACCTATTCATTGCGTTTTCTATTATATGGGTGAGTTTGATGAAGCAAATATTTCATCATGATTAAGTATTTGGTTGTGATTTGGAATTCAATAATCCACTATATATCACCCAATTTAGTTATATTGGAAAAAGCCTAAAATACCTTCCTAAACTCCTTGGCTACATTCATAATCCATGAACAATCTTTCTCCTTTGTTATTGCCCCAAAATATATTTTGTGAGGATAATATTTTTATTTAGAAAACTTATAAAGCGAACAACTTACCTCAAATATTGTTTTTCTGTAATGACTTTTGGATTCCATAACATGGCTAAATGAAACAAGAGATTTTATCTTCATAGTTGCTATTTAATTTCTGCATTTTGACATCCTTTATATTGTTCCCGGCGACTGTAGATATAAATGCCACATTCAGAGATTACGCTTTCATATTTTACAAATATTAAATGTAATTTTGCGATGAAATGCAAGCCAATTTGGTGTAGATATTAAATGTAAAATGCAGGTTTAAGGCAAATAAAAATGCTATGCGCTAAGATTGAATGTAATGTAACTGAATAAGTAGTTAGATACAAGTTGAATCTATCTGAGCTGAGATTTTATCTTTGTTACGTAACTATGTACCAATTGTTATATTTTTACAAATAGCATGTAAGTTGAAGTAAATTTTCTCATATACATTACCTCAAGCACGGCTCGACTACATTCTGCGCGTGGCTTACTAAGAGGCAATCGACTGATGACAACACTCAGTCGAGGCATATAATTCGGCCATGTGTGTATGTCCTGACTGATCGTAATGATCGTACTAAAAGCTACGACTATCTTCACATGACGAAGCTTACACTATCCCACAACCAGCACTATCATAATCGTAAGACTTTGACTTGACACTTCGGAAGTAAAAGTGGCAGATTTGAATATGAATACACTATTGGTATTTGGGGTCGAGTCACCTTCGTCCGTTTTTTTTTTTTTTTTTTTTTTATTACATTATAGGCAAGTATTTGATCTCGATCTCACCTGATGGTAAGTGACGATGAGATCTACGATGGAGCATACTTGCCTAGGTAGGAAGGCGGCAGTAGATCGAGACGCTACATTCACTAGGCACATGCAGCGCGGCTGATCTGACCCGCCATCCATGAATGGCAACACCTAACATCATGCCGGAACACGGCTAGGCCGCTTGGCGACATGGCTTTGTTCAGTGGGTGGTAACTAGCCACGGCCGAAGCCTACCACCAGTAGAGTTGTCACCTGAATGGCACCACCCAGGGTCACGTGTAAGGTATCTCGAGGGTACTTAATTCTCCTACGGACGAAGGTGACTCGACCCCAAAAGTCGTCCGTAGGAGACGTCCGTAGGAGAATTAAATACCCTCGAGATACCCTACACGTGATCCTGGGTGGTGCCAACTAGGTGACAATCCTACTGGTGGTAGGCTTCGGCCGCGGTTAGTCACCACCCACTGAACAAAGCCATGTCGCCAAGCGGCCTAGCCGTGTTCCGGCATGATGTTCGGTGTTGCCATTCATGGATGGTGGGTCAGATCAGCTGCGCTGCATGTGCCTAGTGAATGTAGCGTCTCGATCTACTGCCGCCTTCCTACCAAGGCAAGTATGCTCCATCGTAGATCTCATCATCACTTACCATCAGGTGAGATAGAGATCAAATACTTGCCTATAATGTAATAAAAAAAAAATCTTTCTGAGGGACTCAAATATTCTTTGTAATTTTTTTTTGGATTCTGTGTTCCCTACAAAAACATTTTTATGCTTACTTTTGATTGTCCATTCAATTCCTCCATTCGATATTATTTAATAGAACACGTACATGAAATATTAGCCATTTACGTTTTATATTTCTGCAGATTTTATTTCGTTATAATTCGTCGATATAAATTCTATGTCTTGTTTCAGTTGACACGTTTGTAAGCTGTATTTTTTTAACTACTTCCACGAGTTTTATCGTAGTGTAAGTTCTGTCAAAGATCATTATGAATTAAAATTAATCTGAAGAGAAATAAGACAGAACGCGCTACAGGAGTGATGTGAGCACGCAGTAGGACCTTAGGCTGTAAAATATTAGTTAAGGTCGACTTATTTAACTAAATTTGTAACAACCACACTGTTTGGCCCTTAAAATGCCATATATCACAGGTGTAAAAACCGAGCTGTGCGTACAAACATCCCGCTAAAATACTTCATTAAGGGCTTGTTTTTATGGCAATTACGAAGGTAAGCTTCATAATTTTTCAGCTTTTTTAACCGTGCCACCGCATTAGACGGTGTTTGTGTATAAATTAATGTACTTACATGAACGAGTTTACATGACATTTGAGGAACACAAAGGTTTAAATAACATTCCACCGTTATTAAAGCTATACTACACTAGCTGCGCCCGGCGGTGTTACCCGCGACAAAAAGTATGAAAAATTAAAACATCTATCCCAAGGGAACCATACATTTTACTGGGATAAAAAGTAGCCTATGTGCTATTCCAGACTATAATCTATCTCTGTGCCAAATTTCATTCAGATCCGTTCAGCCGTTCGGGCGTGAAAGAGTAACAAACATCACTCCTTCCATCGATCCATCTATCCATCCATCCAAACTTTCACATTTATAATATTAGTATAGTGTATAGATTTAGACTCTCCCATTTCCAACAATAGTTTTACCTTCGTCACAAATCAAAATATTTAAGTACTCTATTATCAATATAAGCGTAAGCATTGTACGATATTGAAATAATAATAAATTTGAGTTAAAGCCAAGTATTTCCCAGGGGTCGAGAGTTTTGACTGAGGGCTATAACAATACATTCTCGATTTATAGTCCTTTCACGTTTTAAGCTAGACTTTCTGTACTTAATGCGTACGTAGACCTGTATACTTGGAATTTAATAACTTGAAACGGTTCGCATTCACATTTTAGCAAGTATTTCAGTATTGCGGTGAAATAAAATTAGTTTAACATTCTATTTAAAAGAGCTTTACATTTTGTTAGTTACAAAAATAATAAAAAAGGCTTCTTTTATTTTAAACTCTTGGACTCTTAAACTCTTCGACCCAATTGGATTTTTTTTATTTGGAGACGGTTAAATTCTGTCAACAATTTTGCTTCATCTATATAGGTGTAGTTATAGGATTGTAAATGTAAGCTAACACTTGTTAAAACATTAAAAAATATTCTTCTGGTTACATTATATTGGATATGCTTGCGGTTACAGGAAAGCGTGAAATTATGGCGTAAGCCTTTTTATACTTTCGGCCGAGGCAGTCAGCCGGTACGATCGAAATCCAACCGTCCAATAAAAGTACGGAATAGTTTTATGTCTAAAACCGCTGCTTTTTGACAGGAACTGTACAGTAAATGGGATTTACTTTTGTTTACTGTGTTTATCTTAAATTGTCAGTGGAAGTGTAAGGGCAGAATTTTCTGCTATATAAATTTATTTTATCTACTTTAGTAGCAGTGACTACTACTAGACTGGAATTCAAAAGGAGCTCCCATTACCGCAAAGAATAAGATAATTATATTTTACGGTTGAAATAATTGATAAGTACTCAGGTATACAGACGAAATAAGTAAATACATTTCTATAGCCAACCCTTAAAATAATATTAGCGTGCACAATTATCTTCCGTGTGTTCCCAAACTTCCCCTATCGTATTCGCGTGTGAAAAACTCAACGTGATTTATGTACCCAGGCGTGGCTATCTAAAGATAAGTTATTGTTGGCACATCGCAGATGCAAGCGCGAAAAACTGAGAAACGGCCGAGAACATGTAATATACCCCTACGTTTACTTTTATAGGGGAAAATTGAATGGCGTGGATGAATTGTTATAGGGAGATTGTTTTATTTGCAAGTAATATCTTCTCATTTTGGTAAGGAAAATATTGTAGTACTCCAAATCCTATGGACCGCTATTAAACAAATGAGTCTATTCTCAAAGAACTTGGCATCACCAAAGAAAAGGCGTCGTGGCTAAGGGTGCCGATAATATATATATGGGTAAATACAAAGGCAGACGTGCTAGAGGAACCAAAAAATTGGTCTGATTCGATTAAGAACAACGCAATAACGTTTAGAAAGACATAATTACTAAATATTTGCTATGTTCCGAATCAAAGGAACGAGAAAAAAGATATATTTATGCGAGAATTTGAATTTCATTACATTCTTATTTGTTGTGATACAATAAAAATACAAGAGGTAGGTACACTTTATCTGAAATGCCATGAGGCATCTGTATTGAGATACCTACTAAATAAACAAACACCTGCCCAAACAGTGTTAACATATTAACAACACCATAAATCGAGGAAAGTATAACGGATTACAACCGCAACATCTTCCTAAAGTGATAAAACTTCTCCATACTATTGTTGAAGAAACTTTCCCCATTCGTAGTTGCTCTCTAAAAATGACTCTCGAGATCTCATGCTCGCTGTAGTGTTGCTACACTACACAATTCCACAGACATTATTATTCAATAGAGGTCCTATCAAACTTGCGAATAGAATTTAAGTTGTTTCCTTTTGAATTGATAACCTTTTGGTGTTACACTATTTAGCTTCTGTTGAATGTACTAAACTCCTTTAAAGGACATGTCTGGGATTGGTCAGTAGGTTATCTATGGTTCTGTACTATTTGCTGAAGCAGTGAGCGAACTATTTAAACTATGGTTACGTGTAATCCAGGCATTACAGTCACATTGTCAGCAAGGCAAAGTTAGTGGCTTATTAGATAATAGAAATATAAAAGACAAAAAAAGATATGTATATACAGTAATCATAGTTTATAAAATAACTTTTTCAGCAAATAGCTCGCTAATTATTATATAGTACTCCCAAAACGATCGTTAAATACGGAAAACTTCAAGTATCAGAACAAAGCAATTACTCCCGACATTAAGTCGCTAGCGGCTTAAGACTGGATAAAGTTTACCAATAAGATAATTTACAAAGGCCATATCTGTCTGACAATTAGATCTACGAGCACATTGTTCGGGTCTGTGCATTGTTGTGAAGAGGGGAATCTACCAATCTGCGTTGTAGTTATGGTGGCACTCGAATCTGTATTTTTTTGTGTAAATTGTATTTTTAGTAATAATCTATATCTATTGGCCTCTTCATCTTCTTTTGTGTGGGTGGTACCCACGACACGATACTAGTTCAGAAAGTGGCTACAGACACGGACTCGTGTGTAGCTATTGATGTTGACCTGGGTCTAGGTTACGGGATACTTTGGGCATTCAATGGTTTGGCTCGGGAAAACGTCACACTAATTGAGCTTAGTATGAGTGAACCTCAAATCAAAGCTGCAAGCTAGCGTCACGAGACAGAGGTAATGAAATCACTTACCTCATACCCATTAAGAGCTTTTGTAATATGAAACCTATCAGTTTTCAAATTTGTTATTATGTCTTGGCTTTTAAATAGAGTTGGTTGATTCTGTTGGTTTCGTTTAAGTAGTTCAAAATTAAATGTTTATATTTGTGAACTAGCACTGCGTGCACTGTGTTGTCTAACCACCATTTTTTGTCTCTTTCGCGTGGTCGTACTGACTGCTATAATATGTGATGGTGGTAGAATTTAAAATAAAGACAAAAAGGGCTGACGTCCGTCACAAAGTAATGTTTAAAATATAGCTGCGAAATTAAATTACTATAGATATGCAGCCTTACAAGTTCATGATAATATTGCCCCGTATTCCAAAGAATGAGAATAATTTACCCCAGAGCAAAGCCATTCATTCACTGTTCTACATTTGATTAAATATTTTGTCATGCTTATTCCTACTGTTTCGCACATAATCTTTCTTGTACTTTCAAATTGTCCAAGAAAACAGCCATTACAACTTCTCCGTTAACTTAAAGGTTATCAGCCGAATCGGCATACCTCATGTGGACTTAGACCGTTACTCCGGCTAATGGCTTTATCGTCAATAATATATGGCCGAGACATTCAGCCGCTTTTTATCACGAGAAACTGCGAATGGGCTTGTCTGATTGGCAATTGCCGATTGGAATTTATGAAATGTATAATATATTTGAAGGAATAGTAGTTGCAGCTTCAAAAACTGAGACTGCATCTTAACCATCAGAAGCAATCTGATGAGTTCAGAGAGAGTCAAACGAGCTATTGAGGTTGTTACCCCACCAGTTTGTTTGGCTACA
Source organism: Pheosia tremula (assembly GCA_905333125.1). NCBI lineage: Eukaryota > Metazoa > Arthropoda > Insecta > Lepidoptera > Notodontidae > Pheosia > Pheosia tremula. The sequence continues at coordinate 556,823 of HG995404.1, read as the reverse complement.
AAAGCGATATGATTATTGTTTTTGACTATCCTTATTTTACCTTTTGAGATTTGGTTTTTAAAGAAACTAAAGATATCAGATAACAGATAATGTATTAATAATAAGGTAAAACAATAGAAAATTGCGAGCTACATGGAATACAGTCAAAGTCCCCGAAGTTAATCCAAAATATGAATGGTCAAATTCCAAATCCCTTCTGTGGAGATCTCTTAATTTGTGTGATGTATGGCATCCTCCCTGGGCTCGGCTCACATACGCACTATAAATTTACTTGTACGTGATCCTGGCGAAACGATCCGTGCCACGTCCAAATAGAAATGTTCCTATCGAGCTGTCACATCGCGGAATATATTTTTGAAAAAGGTATAAATAAGTCCTTTGTAATCGCGGGAGACCAAAGAGAAGAAGAAAGAAAGATACGAGGGTGACACTGAACGAATTTTAGAACTGGTCAGTTAAAAAATATTAATAAAAAACAATTCCACGTCCAAAAAAGGATCTCTTTGGTAATCCAAATAGGTTTAGTACAACATTTTAACATTTGTATTTAAAATTTGGGGACAGTTTTAATATAGACGTGTTGTCGTCGACATGAATTTAACGCGAAAAAATGTTTATGCATGGTTTGTTATCATTTTCGTTGTGGTCATACTCAGCCAAAATGTTACAATAGACTTCAATTAGCATCACATAATGAAGCCCGATCTCATGCCATCGTTTACAACTACCCAAAACGTTTTGGGTCAACAATACTATAGCGTAAATCGCCTGAGTTCGATGCAGTCTATCTGAAAAGTTTTCCAACCGTTGCGGTCACGTTCGCGATGCCCTGGCCGGAACAAGCGTTCTCAAACTAAACTTTTTATCTTAAACCTAAACACATTGTCCATTCGCTTACTCAGGGCTGCTAGAACCTGAAAAGTATGTGACCATACAAATGGTAGTCCTAATTCTGGTATGCACTGTTAATCAATCCCTTGAATTAAGGACCCCATGATAACATTAAATCTAAAGGACATGTTAGATTTATTCCATGTTTCACGATAACCTTCTTTCAATTGATTACTTGTATTCTTTACATTTATATAACGTCAGATAACTGTACGATATTCCCAGCTATAAGTATAAACCAAACCTACACAACTCCCTATCTACCTCACTCTTAATTTGTCACAAAACTTTCTCATTAGACAGTATTCGCTTGCTAACGACGCCTTGTTTTTCTGATATTTTCATTACCCACTGTTCCTTCAGCTCCACTTACCAGCTACCCTCATTTACTTTCATCGAGTGCTCGAAACAAAGTTTTGAAAGCACCATCTCTGAAGGGGAAATTTTTCTAATAAGCATTATTATTTTTATCCAACTCTCGTTGCAAATTGCGAAGGTACTATCTGGGTGAATTATAAGATTTGAGGGGTGCAAAAGGTGGGAGGTTTAAACCAACATAAAGTCCAGTGGAGAGGCAGAAGGAAAATACAGAAAAAACTAAGTGAAATATCTTCGACAGTCCTGATTAAATATTGTTGGACTAGAGAAGAAATGATTTAAGAATGAAGACATAATATTGGATAATTTACCCATTCGAACTTTACATACTAACATCACTTAAGTAGTTAGAATAAACCGATACCGACCTATCAGTGCGAGAGTAAAAGTATTCTGAAAGCCGAGGGTGTGAAGTAATCAATTCCGAACACCCGCAAATCTGTCCCAAAGTACCGCAAGCCGGTTCCACTCGCCGGCTTTACGCAAGCCTAAAGCGTTTGCTAGGCTTGCTCCACTCGACTTCGACGGTAATGCCTTCACGTTGGCCAAATTGGCTTTTGGACCAACATTATATATTGGCTTCAGTAACAAAAACACGTTTCTCAATGTAATGTTTAATTAATCTTCACCCGATGGCCCAAAGCTTATAGACTTAAAATGCACAACAGCAATTCGTTAGGTATCTCTTACTAAACAACAAACATGTTACTTCAGGGTTTTAACAAAAAGCAGCTTTTTATTACATCTGAAAATATCATCGCAAGTTTTAGTCTAAAACCAGTGAAGGATCACAGGAATCAATCTAGGCTGGAAATGTTGGCCGTTGGTCTATTGGCTGTTTGCTCCAAAGGCGAAAAAGGTACCATTGATATTTATCTGAACGGGCCACCCGAGGCCACCTGATCTCGAAGAATACATTACTCGTCTGTACCGTAGGATTGCGAGTATTGATTTCATATTTTTTCGTTGGCCCTAGAGAGATTGAGTGCCATTTGAAAACGATGATCTTTCTTCTGTCCGCTTTATCGGTTTTCAATTTAGAACGAATGCTTTATTTATTGGTTTAAGTTCAGTAGGCTAATATTGGACGCTGTATAAGAAATTGTTATTTAATGTTTATTCTAAGATCAATGGTTGTATGTTGAAGCGTCAGTGAGGTAATAGGCGTTTATTTTTTTGTTGCTGCTAGTGTTTTATTAAACTGAAACATAAAGAGGAGAAATTAATAATTGATTTAGGTGTTCACCATTTTGTTTAATAGCTTGTGTGTTAGCTATAGTTCTCTTCCTTTAACTTAGAATAGAGTCCAGTAAACCTCTTGATTTTGTAGCCTTGTCGTCCCAGTATTAAGAGTGTCCGCTATTATCGCATATTCATGGGTCCTGGAACATAGGCAACATCAATGGCAAATTACCTGCTAAAGTACTTAATATACTTACTAAGGATTATTGCATTGCAATAAAAGAGCTCATTCAAAGAGTATCATTATAATAAAGGAAAACGAACTTTGAAACTCCTTTATTCAACATCCAAGAATGTACGTTGATGACTCAGTATGCCTTCACATTTATTAAGATAGGCGTTTTTATCCCTCGCATTTCGCGAGCCACCCTCAACATGCCTTCGTCAGGGTCGCCGTAGTTGGCACACTAATGGGCTCATACATACTTAATCCACTTTTACCTTTTACGGTCTTGTGAATTCCGTCTATTCGGTACCCTTATTTCTTTCGTATTGTAAAAATTCCGCTTGCGTTAACAAGTTTTTCGACGTTTTTATTTTTACTTTGCTGTATATTTGTTTGTATTTTATTATTGGTGTTGCCTTATTCGTGTGCATTACTGTAGGCATTGCGATTATTTGGTCTACTTAATCGCTTAGATTAAGAAAAAAATTGTATAAATTGGAACAGTTAAATAAATAGTCCTTATCTTTAAATCCTACATGTGATTTTAAAAAATCCTTCAAAATTATCTCGGCTTAGCATTTATCATTTAGATGTCCGCTCAACGCTACTTCCATGCATTTTAACGAGTACTGACATATCCAAACGAATAGAATGCCTTATACTAAAAATAATAACTTTGCGGAGCATTCAATTTTAAGCTTTTGTTTAACACATACATAGTTTTAAACATATTGTTGGTTGAAATAAAAAAACGAAATGGAAAATACACGTTTATTCCAATGTCATGCACATCTACAATTTGTTTTCACTAAAGAGTAACATTGTAATATCATTTGTGCTGTTAACATCATCAACTATCCAGTCTGTGGTTTTTAATCTGACTAACTCGTGGGGAATGCCTAGATTCGGAATCAGTTATGATAGGTGATGGTCACAATCATTTTCATATTAAATAAGGCAAACTGGAAAGGTGCAATGAGCACATAACATTTCTTTGTTTCTTTGTCAAATCAACTATGTTAAAATTTCATGGAGAATATTTATTGTTACCCACAAATTTTTACCTGGTAGTTTTAATAAATTTAGAATAGTATTTATTACATTTTCAATAGAAAAATGCTTGGTAATCATTGTAAGCCGACGAAATGTTTTCTATAAATAAAAATCGGTAAAAAAACTTTTAAGTTAAACGGTTTTATTTTATGTGCACTGAAAACTACAAAATAAATAAATAGTTACTTACCTATCAACCTACGTAGGTGATCTCGGTCATTAATATCTCTGATGGTAGTGGTTGTCATAACATGAACCATGTCAGCGGCCGAAAGGCAGTTCATGAAAGAACACTAACACCAGGGTTTGCTTGGTAGGTAAACTAAGCAGCCCACACTATAACAAGTAGGTATTTTGACCTTCTAGTTCAGAAATATTTTAGTACTAGGCAGAATAGCTTTTAGGCATATTAGACTAAAATAAAAACGTGGGGCCCCTCTGAAATCATACCTATGGCAGAGCATATAGCTCATATATCATAAACCTCATAGCTCCGGAGTCCAGGGTGCGCTGAATCGACTTACTATAATCGTAACTGGAGGTTTTGACCATCAATAACCAGCCGTTACGGCTTCACCAGCGAACGCCAAGCTCATGATCTACCAAAGTATAAGATATGCTCTGCCATAGGTATGATTTCAGAGGGGCCCCACGTTTTTATTTTAGTCTAATATGCCTAAAAGCTATTCTGCCTAGTACTAAAATATTTCTGAACTAGAAGGTCAAAATACCTACTTGTTATAGTGTGGGCTGCTTAGTTTACCTACCAAGCAAACCCTGGTGTTAGTGTTCTTTCATGAACTGCCTTTCGGCCGCTGACATGGTTCATGTTATGACAACCACTACCATCAGAGATATTAATGACCGAGATCACCTACGTAGGTTGATAGGTAAGTAACTATTTATTTATTTTGTAGTTTTCAGTGCACATAAAATAAAACCGTTTAACTTAAAAGTTTTTTTACCGATTTTTATTTACTTTTTTTATTTTTATTTCTTGTTTTTAGTATTTAGTGAAATTGTCTACCGAATATTCCTCATTCTATTTAATTCATTCAGTGCATCATTATTACATGGTTTCTTACCTGATAATTTAGTACAATCTAATTACTCTCTTTCACTGACCTCAAAGATATCTTGGGCAAACAACACTGCTTGTCCGCGGAAACCGTACTGCCCATATAGCCCAGTAAATTTTACGATTTTAACAAACGGGATGATTCTACACAGCAATCGCTGCTCTGCTTGCGTCAGCGCTTGAATCTCATCTGGTATTGAACCTGGATCCAGATTATTCCAGTACGCCTTTGATGGTGCTATTGTTTTATTACTGGTCACATGTGTTTGGCAGCGCGAACATAAAAGTAATGTTGTTTTTGAAGACAGTTCTGCAGGTAGATATCCTAATGCAGCTGTGTTGTAACGTACAGTATGAATTTGGTTAGGATAACAATGCTTCGTGCAAATGTCACAAACGTGTATACATGATGTGTTAATAGCATTTTCAAACGCTTGTACATGATTTTCAGCTCTGCGTTGCTGTGCACGCTCACGTTGGTTATTTAACCTGTCGTGGCGTTGCTCAGGTGTTTCTGAAGCTTCTAAGTCCTTTCGTCTCTCACGCCGTCCTGTTAACCTGGCCTCATGTTGCTCAGGTGTTTCTGACGCTGATAGCTCTCTTTGTCTGTTACGTTGTAATCTTAGCCTGGACTCATGACGCTCAAGTGTTTCTGACGCTATTAGCTCTCTTCGTCTGTCACGTTGTGATGCTAGCCTAGACTCATGACGCTCAGATGTTTCTGATGCTAACAACTCTCTTTGTCTGTCACGTTGTGATGCTAGCCTGGACTCATGACGCTCGTGTGTTTCTGACGCTATTAGCTCTCTTCGTCTGTCACGTTGTGATGCTAGCCTGCACTCATGACGCTCAGGTGTTTCTGACTCTACCAGCTGCCTTTGTCTCTCACGTTGTGCTATTAACCTGGTATCATGTTGCTCAGGTGTTTCTGTTGCTAACCGTTCTCTTCGTTTCTGTAGTCGACTATGGGTTTCATTTTCACTTTCCTTTGCACGTTTTGTTCTATAATTTTCTTTTGCCTTTTCTTGGATGGTATAGCTCCCGCTTACTAACGAGGTATCTAATTACCTATTTTTTTTTATCTGCCCCTCTAACGTCACACAATCTTGGACGCAACTGTTCTCGGCACGACTAATCATGCCCCCACCTAATGCGCCATTTTGTAACAGCGTCCATCTTGAGTTTGAAATTTTGACATAATGACAGTATTCTGCTAGTGTAGTCCTATTATTTGATACCCATATTGTGGTGGTTGTGGAAAAATGTGTACCTAGTCCGCCATATTGGAACGGCGTCCATCTTGAATTTAAAATTTTGACATAATCATCTTTTTTTTCTAGTGTAGCCCTTTCATTTGATACCCATATTGAGGGGGTTAAGGAAAAATATGTAATCCGCCATTTTGTATCGGCGGCCATCTTAGATTTATAATGTTATTGATTTTATTATATTGTATTGTCATCTAAATTAAATGTGTGTACCAAATTTCAGATCAATCTGACAACGGGAAGGTGCTTAAATTTCAATTTCTAATTTTGACCCAAATAAATTCCGTACGGGTCGAGCTAAATAAAACCGTTTAATTAGGATGATCATGCAAAAATATGTCTTCGTTTTCATAACTATTTTAAGACCGGCAATTTATTTATGTAGAACCTGAGATTTTAAATGTGTAATGCTTTAAGTTTTATAATATAAAGTTCAACCACCACTTACCATAGCCAAGTACACCGAGTTTGACATTTCAAAATAGAACTTAATAATCATTTGAATGTAGTACATGAGGATAGACTTCGTAGAGTAAAATTTATTGCTATGCGTTATACTTCGTCTTGAAATAAAATTAAGTTATTTTCCTTACAAAAGATAGTGTTGTTACATTTTATGTCCCTATCCAGGTGTTTCTCTGACTTTGCTTCATAATCTTATATTAGTTCTAATTGCTGAAATATTTTGAACTGCATTTGCTTTGTTGCTACTGGTGAAGCCTTCTTAAAGGTCCGAGCTGACCACTCAACCGCATTAAAACGGCTGGCTGATTGGTCGCGTGCACGGTCCTCTGTGGTACGATACGTATCTAATGACATAGGCGGTAAAACTGAAATTAAGTTCATACGGTGCATATGTGCGAGATAACTAATAAAAATTAAAAAATCAAGGACGTCGTCCAGTAATTCGGTAATTTTTATCTGTACAAATTATCTTAAAATTACTGGTGGTAGGTAGGCTTCAGCCGTGGTTAGTCACCACCCACTGAACAAAGCCATGCCGCCAAGCGGCCTAGCCGTGTTCCAGCATGATGTTCGGTGTTGCCATTCATGGATGGCGGGTCAGATCAGTTGCGCTGCATGTGCCTAGTGAATGTAGCGTCTCGATCTACTGCCGCCTTCCTACCTAGGCAAGTATGCTCCATCGTAGATCTCATCATCACTTACCATCAGGTGAGATAGAGATCAAATACTTGCCTACAATGTAATAAAAAAAACAATACCAGAAAATATTTTTTAATATTATGAAGTACAAATTGTGCAACGGTTGCAGTAGTGGTAACGTTTTTTTTCTAATAGTGAGGATTTAAATCTTTGTGTTCTGACACATAATATGATCAACCGCGGTGCACTCAGATTGCTTCATAAAATTTCCAGTATCGCGCTGTGAGGTTTTAAGTAAATTGACTTTATTATCATACCCACCATGTTATTGATCTTGTTCAATGACCTCAGTCTAGACTGAGAATTCATTTCATATAATCGTTGTGGCAGTTTTCATTATTTTCTATTTACATTGAGCCATTTTTTGAATTTTATTTTGTCTGCTACTTGTTTTTATGTTTCTGCAAAGCCGCATTTTATTTTAGTTTTAAATCCATATATATATAAGTAATATTTCATTCATGTACCTCACTAAGCATCTTAGAGTAAATATAATTTATCATTTCTCGATTGTATTATCAGCCAATGTTTTGTGTAATATGTAGTACATAGTATTAAAAGTAATCGCAGTATGGTAGTGACTTTTTTCATACCTTTCCAAGATCATCATAGAAACAATTCGTTGGAAATTATAAAGCTAACTCTACTGCTTTATTGTAATCCTCTTATCCTCGTCCGTCTAGACAGCGCTGGTTTTAAATCCGTCTTATCGACCTTTTTGTCTGTCTAGTGCCTGTCTAATGCAGATTTATAGTTCTTTCAAGTAATAGTAATCTGTCAATCTGAACTCCTTCCATAAGATAGTTTATCATTCTATTGAAAGCTTACTCGGATGCGTAAAATTCACGGTTCCGTTAATTCAATACTTGACCAATTGATTAAGATTGAGGATTTATTTATATCGTAAGGATTTGAATTGGTAAGCTTACAAACGATAGGTGATTCATTACTTCCAGAAACCATGTTAAGTTTAAAAAATGATTGTTTTATAGCCGTATCATCATCATCATCATCATTACATTCAATTAGATTTATTTATAAGTTTGATGGAATTAGAATTTTGGGACTGATTTTAAGTACTAATCTTTATAATTTTATAGACCTTATTATTGCAAAACGTTGAGTTCACATCGTCATACTCTGAATGGTTTTGGTTTTTCCAACCGTTAACTATGCTGCCTTTTTACCTGTAAACCCTCGTTTCCTTTATGTTATCTAAATACCCACTTTTTAAAATTCCATTGTGCTTAGTGATGTGATCTGACAGTGAAAAATAGAGCCGGTAGTTATCTCGCAAAGTTGGAGCGTGCCTACTGTAGCAGTAATCGCTCCGCATTAGACAGGGGTTCGCTCCCATTTGTCCTAATGTAACTTTTCTAACTTAATTTTTCATTCACCTGTCACTTTTTCCGGGCCGCGTTCGCTGAAAATTTCCGTTTCACCATTTTCACTTCCATAAATAGACGAGGGTTTAAATTTGACGAGTTTCTGTTTTACAATAGAGTTTTTTTACGAGATGGTTAATGGGTTTTAAGCACAACTAAATATTTTATTTATGATGATAACAAATTATATTTTTTGCCCAAATAGGGTCAAGGTTCATTGGTCAATATTGTTAAATAGAATTGCCACTTTCTAAAACAATTCCTGCAAATCAAAATAAAGTAGTGATTGTATAACACTGTCAATACCCAACACCTTCCTACATCGCCTTTTACCAGGATATTTGTGAGCACGGAAATCAATACTGCCGCAGTAATATCTGTCTTTACTCTGAGGAATTTCGTCAACATGTCTCGACGAATGAAACATTCCGTTTCTCAATTTTATACTTTCCTATCTAAATTCGCTTCGTTCTGTGTCTGCTTGACTTATATTCACGTTGGCAAGGCAACATTTGTAGTATTGTTGATCTTAATTTTCTGGCGGGTACCTTCGTTGGAAATTATTTTGTGTGTTGTAAAGAAATTCCTAGTATTTATGCTAAAAGATACGTTTGTTACCAAAATTACAATTATGTTCACAAGTACTTAACTCAAACAGAGTGTACTTTAACTGAACTAATGGAACTAAGTACCTGTAACTTTACAACTAAGGCTGTAATGATTTGAGAAGTTAATAATGATTCTGTTTTAAACGAGGAAAATAAAAACTAAGTACTAATAATGTCTCTAATGAATTAATGTCACCGGTAAATGTAACTAAATAATGTTATCCGGGATCGTACCTTTATAAATTATTTCTCCCTCTTAAAAAGCGATGCCCTTCGGTAATGTCCCCAATATGATATTTCTTCTCATTCTTACTCCAACAAATATTTATCAAACTTACTATCAAATCGGTAATTAAGGTTGTTAGTCTATTAATTAATGAATAAATTCAGTTTAAGTGTGTCTTTAATAGTTTCTGCTGGCATTATTAATGTGTTTGGCTAACATCCAAAGCCCGTGCATAATTACTCAAGGCTATTGGGAACAAGTTTATGTTGTCATAAATATAGAGGGGTGAATGGGGGATGAAACATTACATTCAACAGTCGTTTATTTGAACCTTACTAACCGGTATTCTACTGAACAGTTTAAGACTTCGAAGTAACTTAAAATTCCGGAAGAATATTTGGAAGGTGGTGAGAGAAACTGCTCTAATCTGCTCAGTAAGTGCCTGACGAAATTTCTGAACGTGTGTTAAATTGTATACCTCGTTCCGAGTAAGACTGATGCATTTGGTGATGATGATAACGCTTTTATAATGATAATTATTTTAGTAGCCACAGATTACTATTAATATTGCCGAAAATTCCACCTCAAGTTAATATTGTGGAACATTTTTATTTTATTCGTTTCGTTTCAGTGGAGGGATGTGGACTCTGGCTGAGTGTACTTCCTTTGTGATGCCCAGTTTCCGGTTTCGGCATCGATCGGCATTCAGCGGTACACGGGTCGAGTTTTACTTTTTGAATTCGATATTTAAATGTTTCAAATATTTGAATATACAGAATGAATTTTTCAAGTAGGCGTGGATGGCCAAATCCGAAAAATGTTTTTAATGAACTCTAGAGACCGATTTTAATAAAAACTAAAGCTGCGTCATTCGATTTTTGAAAAAAAAAATAGTTTAGTTTCTCGTATGTCAAAAATATAATAATGCAATTTTAGTTTTTATCAAAATCGGTCTCGAAACTCCTTTAAGGTGGAAGCTCAGGGTCAGGGCGCGAAATTCAAAATGTCAGTGGTTTTTATTTTTTTACAAAAAATTTGGACATCTTTACGATGTAATTTAGTGTTTTGCGATATTAACATTCTGCATTGCATGTCTCGATGTATTAAGCTTGCTTAAAAAAGTACCTAAAGCGATACAACACCATCAAGTTAGTAAAAGTAGCGGTTTTTACAAACCTTATGGTATTGTATCGGATTAAGTTCTGATTTAAGCAAACTTAATACATCGAGACATCCAATGCAGAATGCTAATATCGCAAAACACTAAATTACATCGTAAAGATGTCCAAATTTTTCGTAAAAAAATAAAAACCATTGACATTTTGAATTTCGCGCCCTGACCCTGAGCTTCCCCCTTAAGCATTTTTAGCTATTCCCTATAGTTTCGGATGTGGCCATCCACACACACTTGAGAAAATCAACTATGTATTATTGTGTTTTAAGAAAAGGTAGTGACTAATTTTCTTTTATTTGAATGTTATCTAAATATAATAAAAATGCTTATGTAATAATTCAATAACTAATCACATATCGAGATACCCTACACGTGACCCTGGGTAGTGCCAACTAGGTGACAACTCTACTGGTGGTAGGCTTCGGCCGTGGTTAGTCACCACCCACTGAACAAGAACAAGGCCTAGCCGTGTTCCGGCATGATGCTTGGTGTTGCCATTCATGGATGGCGGGTTAGATCAGTTGCGCTGCATGTGCATAGTGAATATAGCGTCTCGATCTACTGCCGCCTTCCTACCTAGGCAAGTATGCTCCATCGTAGATCTCATCATCACTTGCCATCAGGTGAGATCGAGATCAAATACTTGCCTATAATGTAATAAAAAAAAATTTTTTTTTTACAAAAATATGAAATGCAAGTCATCGAAACACCAAATCTATGCTTAGGGGATACCCTGATATCAGTTTAATAATTATCCTCCACTACTTAATCCATTACGGAGAGTAATTAAAATCTAATATTTACATACTATATACAATTGTCTTATAATAAAATTAGCGCATTACAGACTTTTACTTCAAATGTTATGCGTCTTGCTTTACCACAGGATTAAACAAATAAGTAGACGGGACTCACGCTAATGGAGCACTTAAATGTACCAGATTTCAAATGAAACATCTGTTCGGTACAAACGCACAAAGAGTAACAGATCTAAAACGTTTTTAATCGTATGGTAAAACACTTTTGATACGGTTACAAACAAATCCTAGGTTTTTAGTTCTATAAAATTATAAAAAAGATTTAACAGTCATAGGTTTAACAAAAAAAATACATATTTACAAAGAAAATATATATTGCTGGCAAGAACGTACCTACTGTAGGTGTAGTTACGGTGCACATAACTCCAAGATTTGATCGGTGAATTTTGTTTTCTAATTCACAATATAGTAATAATAATATAGTAGTCTAAAGAAATCCTTAAAAAAGTTGTTTAATTACTACTTGCCAAATATCTTTTTGAGTCGCAGCGAAATAATCTGTAAGTTAAAATCGAGTCAAAGTAAGCGTAATGATTCTGAATAAATGCTTTATCGTTCTCAATGAAAATTTTACTACAGCAGAAGCAGCTATTATGGCAACATTTTCATCGGGTATTTTTCGCGATAAGCGATACCGTTTATCCCCAATGGATTAATACTCGTAAATGTATTCCTCTTTATGTTTTATTGATGGTTCACGCTGACCTGGGTCAGGAAAAAAAGCAAGTCTGTTACCCTAATCATATTAGATTTATGGAACAAAACAGTACAGAACATTGTTACGAGTTCCGAGCGCCGCTCCAATCACGTGCAGCCGGCTCTATATGAACCTGTGAACCATTGATGAACCACGTGAACCCCTGCTTTGTACACCTCGTCAATAACACCGATTGAATAGGTCTAAGAAGCACCGGTCTATTTCCAATCTTGACAACATAACATGAACGGATTTTGGAATCTATAGTTCCTGAATCTCTGAAGAAAAAATTAATTACAGAAGTAATTCGAATTAAACATTAATGACTAGAACAATACTGTGTATCACTCTACCGCATAGGTAACATTTGTTAAGTATAAAGAGTGTACTACCATTTTGCTTTATTATATTTAAAAGTAATCCAAACCTTCACGAGGATTCTGACATAGGTTTATGAATATTAACAAAGACTTGAGACGGAGGTTGTTTAATTATTAACCTTAAAACAGTTCCCGTGTTTCGTTTATGGTTATATTATTATGTGTGTTTCCGACAAGTGCCTACAAACTCTTTATGGTTGAGTACGAACATTTTCTAATGTTGCTTTTTGTTACCTACCTATATTTAATTCGAATGTTATACGACCTGTTATGAGCAACTGAATACTTATACATTATTTTACAATAGGGAAATTATATTTAAATGGAATGAATACAAATGTCTGTTATCTATGATACCCATCTCGGTGACTATAATTATTCCACGGTGTTTTCTCGCAATTCACATAATTTGTTATTAAATGAACTACTAAGCGGTATCAAATACAAAACTTGCGATTATTTAACAAAATGTTCCTCATAAACGTATTATTAGGTATATTTTTAACAGTGGTTTTAGTAGAAAATCTAACTATTTACCTATTACATGTCACTTAATATTGTACATTTCTCTTTCATAATTGCAAAACACCGTCACCTACAAATTTGACTAGAAAAAACTTTGGTTAATAAAGGTATCTAGTGAACCATTATTCACGCAGACGATGAATAAAGGCGGTCTGAACGGATCTATTATTACAAAATATACAAAATTGCAAAACAGGGATCAAACCGGATCAAACTTTAGGTAATGGAACTTCCTCCCGCATTCATCGGCCGCGTCCACGTCTATTTACAAAACTACTTTATAGTCAGTCGCTTTATCACTTTTTTAGCGTCTAAATTGGCTTGTTTAAGCGTCTTTCTGACGTCGACGTCAGATATCATTAGCGTCACCCACGTAACCCTCGTCAGGGCTCTCGGAGCATATGTCGGCCGCACACTTCGCGTTAGACACTTGGGGTAAAGGTTTGAGCACACTTTCCGTACCCTCGGCGGGCATTCGGGCGTCCGTAGTTTGTGTGTCCACACACCGCGTCTCCACTTGGTAGCACCGGCCGGGGCCCTCCGCCACGCTCATGGGAACGATGACCGCACACGTTCCTTTAGGGTTCACCCACGACGTGCAAGCTTCGGCTGGCGCGCAGCACTGCACCGGCTCCGTCTTGTATCCTTCGGGCGGCGACGGAACAAACTCATCGTTATAATACACAGTACCGTTACCGACAAAGGCTATCTGACGATTTCTCGGTACAGGGTAGCCCTCTACCGTACGCCTTACGCTGCCCGTGTTGAACATCTCGAAATTAGGGCAAGCGGCCTGTGGCGTATTGAATTCCGTGTCTTTTGCGAATTTGCAAACTAGCTTCTGACCTTTCGGCCGGTTGTGTGGCAGCGTTTGATAAAACGGACCGACCACGGAATAGTTGGACATTATCGGTGGCCGGCAGGGATGTTTTGGAAGTCCGTAGTCGTAAGGGTAGCCCTCGCTATCTAAAAAGCATCCCGGATTCAAGTGTACGTCCGCCGAATGCTGGTACATGTTGTTCAGAGTGTTCGGCTGCACATTCATACTCTGTTGATCTTGCCACGTGACTTGCCTCGGTATTGCGGGCGTGGTAAATGCGGTTTCCTCTTGAAAACCATCCCCGCCCGCGGTTTGAGCTTTGTACACTGATAACACGGTGTTCTCGTTTTGCGTATTGTTAGCTACAGTTTCCGCGTCGCTAATTAGGTCGGGGTTTCTGTCGACAAAGCCTTTCATGTTATTGCTTTGATATACATCGCTCGACTCATAGTCTCGGTTTGTTTGCACAGTGTAGTGCAGCGCATGATGAGAGTGTGCGTTTACGATGACGCTTCCATTGTTTTTTGGCATCCCGTTACTACGACTCGAGGGTAGGATTTGATTACACAACGCAACATCCTTTCCACTTTCCTTCTTCTTCCGACTTCTAGTATCGGTTTTGAATTTCAGTAAAAATACTGCTATGATCGCTATTAGCAACACAATAATGAGGAACACAATAGTAACTATAACTACTAAGTGTCTTTGAGGGAACGTAACCACTATTACGACTGGCTCCTCTTTCAGTAGTATCCTAATCGTATAATTAGCTCGAGACTTGCCTGCCGGGTTATCGGCAACACAAGTATACGTGCCGTTGTCGTCATTCCCGATATTGAATACGTACAATTCGCTCTTTTTGTCAGTAACGCCGTTTTCCACATAATATAGGTCATGGGTGTCCGGCGACATGCTCGAATAATTGTGAATCATCTGACCCTGATAAAACCAAGTTATTTTCGCTTCGGGAATCGCTTTGACTAAACACTCGAGGGTTACGTTGCTGCCTGCGTTAGTCTCTAAGAACACTGAGGTAGGACTCATTTTTGGCAAACACGCCAACTCGTTTTCGACTATACTTGTGATTGTTCGTTTCCTCAAACGTTCGGGGAGGGAGCAAATTGGTTCAACGGTGTGCGGCATATTGAATTTCAACAACCAACTATGCAAATCCCTGAGATGGCAATCGCAATTCCAATTATTATTTTGCAAGTTGATCCCTCGTAGCGTATCGGGGAATACATTTTCACCTTGGATATTGGATAGTCTGTTGCCATTCAGTCGCAGCCACTCCAAATGGTTGAGGCCTGAGAATGCGTCCTGCTCTATTGTTTCTATTTTGCAGTCACTCAGCTCGAGGGTATTGAGGTAAGATAAATGTTGGAAGCAGTGAGTTTTTATGCTCGTTATTGGGTTGTTGTTGAGCGAGAGTCTCATTAGCGATGGATAGAAAATAAAGTTAGAAGACGGTACAACCGTCAAGTAATTGTTGGAGAGATCCAACTCGACGAGGTTCGCGAGTCCTTTGAAAGCGTGGTTATCGATTTTCTGTAGTCTGCATCTCTGTAGATAGATTTTCTGGAGGTTGAGTAAGTTAAGTTTGTGGAATGCTTCTTTTTGTAGTATTTGCAGATCGTTGCCTGTAAAGTCTAGTACCTGCGTTTCTGGGTCGAGGGATTTTGGTATCGCTTTAAGATCTTTCTCTGAGCATTCGACGTACCGTTTGCCGTTCTTCCACTTGCAAATGCACTGCGAGGGGCAGGCGATGGCTGGCAGCAGGAGGCAGGTGGTGCACAAGGCAATCAGCCTCACGTCCAAACTCCTTTTGACTCTCATATTGCCTCAAGGCATTCGAGCTTCAATGCAGATCGCGAACATTATCTGAAACAATAAAATTTACAAATTTACACAAGATGTCAAATATTTTAAATATTGAAAGAGAAATATTTTATTAGTGCTAGCAAGAGTATGTCAATTTGATTTGTACGTTTTATTGCAACTTAAGTGTGAACCAACACACGACAACAATAAACTGTAGTTCCTTTACATTTCTGTCTATACCACATTCCTGGAATTGTATAATGGCGTAAACACAAGTCAGCCTCGCATTACGAGCACTTGTTTTAAATGATGTTTGTCGTCGACCCATCTGCGTATTACCTCTCATTCATAAAGCGACGAGATTTGTAACGAGAAATGTATAATTACACTTCATTTCATCCCGTTTAGCAAGACTTAACTATTTTCGCGAATCGTAAGGAAAGTTATGAATTACTCCTTTTAATATTACACCTACATTTATAGTATCAAAAGGGTATATGCGCCCATAAATTTTAAAAACTTAACAAGCTTATTAGCAGCACCGTTTCTGAGGAGCTCGGCATTGCAGCTGTTTAGAATGAAATGGCCAAGTATAAAGTACATTAATGTCCACAACATTTGTAGACGATTTATTAAATTCATGATGGCATTACATTATTACATATACCTTTCATGAGAAAATAACCTTGTGATACTATTGTTAATGAACCAAAAACTGTCTATACATTTGGTGAATAGAGTTGATAATTCGCTACTATACATCTCGAAATTTGTCTAGATGTCGATGAAAATACAACTGTTACCAACAAAAAGTGATCCCATTAAATCTGTATTTCCACACTCCGTTGTCCGGATCGGGGAATGTAAATTGGAACCGAACCAGCACCGCGGGAGTCGCGTCTGCGTGTTACGAGATCGTGACATCGCGAGTTTAACGGGCTGGCAAATTAAAAGTAGGCATCAGGCGGACATTGATGAGGGACTGTTTGTATTTCCCTTTTATTTTTCGATGAAACAACCTATTATTGGGTTGGGCTGGGAACTTTTTT
The DNA here is from genome assembly GCA_905333125.1 of Pheosia tremula. Classification (NCBI taxonomy): domain Eukaryota; kingdom Metazoa; phylum Arthropoda; class Insecta; order Lepidoptera; family Notodontidae; genus Pheosia; species Pheosia tremula. The sequence continues at coordinate 540,080 of HG995404.1, read as the reverse complement.
ATTTTTGTTGTTGTTTTTTGTGAAAATAAAAATACTGCTCAACACATCGTGGGCGTTCATTTGCGTCAAAACTTGTCTTTCTAATGGAACTTCATGGAATTTACATCTGAAAAGGCAGAATACGGTGTAGCTTCAGCACTTTAGGTCATCATTGCCATGATTTGACATTACGCTTAAAAAATCTGTTAAATGGGCTGAAACTAAGATGTTACAGAAAAATATTGGTTTCCGGGTGATAAAAGACATTAACGTTACTTATAATAATGAAAATAATAACACGGCAATGTAGGTAGAAAAATTTGATTCAATGGAAACGAACCTAAAATCTAATGACGCAGTTTTAGTCTTGATCAAAATCGGTATCAAGGTGCCTTAAAGCATTTTTTTCGATATTCCAATCGTTTCAGATTTGGCCATCCACGCACACTTGAAACATTCATACTGTATAACTCAACAGACAATACGTAGACATACAGCCCTACTCCAGTTTATTTTGGATCCCGGGTAAATCTAATGTACCGTGTCACTGTATTAGTTGACCTCTGCCGGCTCCATTATGTATGCGGTTACATTATTTATACCAGTATTCGTATCGACCGGCGGACGGCGACCCTGTGAGTCCTGTCGATATTGGACGTTTTGTTGGGATTGAGGTTACTTTAAGGGATAAAGGCAATCAATGGTGTTCAGGTGTGAGCAGGTATCTATATAAATAGTATTAAAAGGTCGCCGTTGGTGCACGCATCACTTGAGAACGGCTGGAGCGATTTGGTTATTTTTTTAATTGATTTTAATAGTGCGGATGAGGTGGTTAGGGAACAATTTTTTTCCTGATTACCATTTCTTTTATTCATAGAACATCATCTAATAGAGATAGCCATGATTCGTTTTTATTTGACAATGCCAAAGCCATGGCCACGTGAAATTTATAAAGTAACAACATTGTCTAAACATTGTTGAAAGTAAAATGGAATACACTCAAAAATACCAACAAGCGAACTCATACAATCGTTGTGAACAAATCCACAACTTCTTACGAGAACTTTTCCCTTTTCCCTGTTTACTGTGCCATCCCTGGCGGAGCTCTTCTCGTTCGCCTTTTATAAGAAAAATGAGTAAAGCTTTCCGCCCATTTTGCGGGTATTTCTAGACAATTAATATTGGTGAAAACCTTCGCCAGACACATTTTTTTAAAGTTTCTGCTAATACAATGAATCGCTATTTTTGTGGCGATGAGTGTGTCTTTTTTCCTTAACAGATACATGAACTGTGGTTATTTTTTGGGTAATTACCACCTATGAATTTTCGACATCAAGTGTTGTTCGCTGCTTTTTATATCATGAGATTTTTTGACAACGCTATTTATTAACATTGTTAAAATCGAAAAGAGTGTCACACGACACTCTTTTCGATTCACGGATTGTTCCACTTCAACGTACCGGTCACTACCTTCGCAAGATTTAAATTTAAATAACGCTCCTAAAGAATATCTCCAGAACCTAGAAACTTGAAATTACGTATCGTTATTTCAATCGATAGGTGTCACTCACTTCAACATTTAGTACATACTTATTCATAAAAACATATGCCACAAAAATGTTCTCAAATAGGTAATATATTGCCTGCGAAGATGTTGTAACCAATTTACTTTAGACGCTTCCCAATTTATTATGACGCCCACGGGTGGGCTATATAAACTGTAACGTTGCCACGTTAGAGATAGTGGATCAGACGGAACTATACTTTCTCACTTTGTGAATAGATGTTAAATGCAATATCAAATTTTCTGTGGTGTGTTTTTGGGATGAATAATGATAGAAGTTACATATCATTATACTTGCACCTACGACCCTGAAATTCGATCAGTTCAGCCTATCTTCCACATCCGAATCCGCACTAAGCCATGACCCTAAATGTAATTGCTACCCCAATAACATTGTATTACATCCAAAATTATTATTCCGGTTGACCTATTTCTATGAAATCTATTACTAGCGACATTTAGCAACCATTACATTGATTAAAAGTGCCCACAAACAATCTTATATGAGCCAGGTCAGCATACTGTGGGTCAGATTCTCTGGGGAAACCCAGTTGGCACAGAGTAAACATAATTCGAGGCTTATGGCAATGTGCCATTGGACTACTGTTGATCATCAATAGGTAATACCATTAGGCTGTAATCATTTTATAGATTGCTACTGGTGATGTTTTGCGGAGATAGATGGTATGTTTCGCTATGGTAAATGTATATATGCAATATATTAAAACAATAATTTTATTGATTTCAGCTCTATCACAGTTTAAGAAACTCCATAGTGACGTTTGAAATTGATAACCTTAATTGCAACCTTTTTACATTGTAAGGCTGTGATATAAAAGCGGTCTTTATGTGAAATGTTATCTAGAAATTCCTAAAGATACATCATGTATAAATTGATGATGTGAATAACCTGTGGTGAGGCATAAAAAATATTCCCAACCTATTCGTAATTCGCTGAAAAGATCCCACACTTTTCGTGCTTTCCTTATTTTTCTTGCTTCTATCTATACATATAAATAAAATTGGAGTGTCTGTTTGTAATATTAAAATAACCGCTTTTTACTAAGTGCATTTTGATGTATACACGTTACCTATACCGAAACAACATTTTTTACAATTTTTGTCTGTCTGTCTGTCTGTCCGTCTGTCTGTCTGTCTGTCTGTCTGTTTGTTCCGGGTAATCTCTGAAATGGCTGGACCGATTTTGACGGGAATTTCACTGGCAGATAGCTGATGTAACAAGGAGTAACATAGGCTACTTTTATTTTAGAAAAAAAAAATTGGATCTCTCGAAAAAAAATTAAAACCAATGTTGCAGCGCTGCGCCTGATTAAAGTTTGATAGCAACAATCTGCAATGCGTCCCGCGGGATCAGAACGCGAGCAGGCTGTTGCCAACGGCTGAGTCTTTGTTAAATACCACGCGGACGAAGTCGCGGGCAACAGCTAGTATTAAATAATTTAGACAAGTTTATAGAATGGCGCCGAATTTCAACAGCATCTTCTCATTTTTTAAACAAAGCCACCACGCAAATATAAAGACCGGAACCAGAAAACCTTTTACAAATAGTTAAAACTTTCACGAAGTTATTTTCAGTCTTTCGAATACCTAGTACATTATGAAGACAGTTGTCTCCACAATCCAGCATAATTTATGTACATTTAGATGGAATCTGAGCAAGGACTGCCGCGCCGTGCGGATGGCGTGGTGTGGCCGCCTTACCTATCTACTAGGTATTGAAGTTCCGAATCTATTTTATCTAAATTTATATTGCAAATGTATTTTGATGTTACATAGAATTTTGAGACAGTCAATACTAAGAAAGGAAGACTATTTATTTTTTATTTTTAGTGGCAAAGAGCAATCTTTAGAAACAGGCCCAACCAACCAAGGGTAAGACTAATAATATAAAAGCTTCTGTCTGCAACTTGTTTTTCTTCGTCACGATTGATAAGTCATTATTCGGGAAATAAATACTTATTAGTGGCAAAATATGTAGGAATCCAACAAATCGACGACTGCCCATCTTCCTACACAACATTTAATTGAATGGTCATAAAATTATTACTCATATGTAGCTGTATATATATATATATTGCTGGTTCATGGTGTTCCGTTTTCATAGTTCTCTATCTCTCAAGATACGCTTTTTATTTCACCAAAATTCACCATCCTTGTTATCCTATTTTTAGCGCACTCTAATTAGGCTTATATTTCAAGTCTCAAGCCTAGGGAGGTAGGGAGGTTTGTGAAAAATCGTCGTGACAACAACGCTGCCGCAGCTCGCGGCGGACCTGATTCATCTCCTGGTGATTAATTGGGGATCGTATGGCTCAGCATTAATCCCTTCGTTTCGACCCATTGACTAGCTGTGAGCTTGCGAAATTTCCGCTGTCGATATACGGATATACTTATCTGTTAAAATACCACAGGATAACAAAATTCGGACTTTATCAAAGAAGTAAATCTACAGCTAAACTAAATAAATCTGGGTGGTTGGGTTGCTTTGTACTTTTCTTGTTATGTAAGTAAGTATTTTCATTCTATCAATTTAATTTTTGTAAATCTTAGGGTGATGAACATGAATAAAATCGAATTTGCAATTTAATTTTCAAGAGCAAAGCAGAAGTGCCCTTCTGCTTGCTTGCTGTATTCCGGAGCGTAATTTTAGTACTAAATAGTTGTACGAGTATAAACGCTATCTAGTCTGTGTAAGTCTGATAAGTCTCACTTATCTGTAGTAGATGGATTGATCGGTCATTTCTGTGTAAGGAGGTATGTCAAAATGAAAAATGTTCAAATAGAAAGCTCTAATTTTTAACAGGCCACAGGTCTAAACATGATAGGTTATTTGATGTCATATCAAATAAAGAATTTTATACAAAAACTACACCTTTTTCAGCTATCAAAAAAATGTCGTATGTGTCATATACTAACAAAACATTTTCTAGCTTTCTTGCTTTACCCTTTACATCTATACATATAAATAAAATATAAATAAAATTGGAGTGTCTGTTTATAATATTAAAATAACAGCTTTTTACTAAGCGCATTTGGATGTATACACGTTACCTATACCGAAACAACATTTTTTAATTTTTTTGTCTGTCTGTCTGTCTGTCTGTCTGTCTGTCTGTCTGTCTGTCTGTCTGTCCGTCTGTCTGTCTGTCTGTCTGTCTGTCTGTCTGTTTGTTCCGGCTAATCTCTGAAATGGCTGGAGCGATTTTGACGGGACTTTCACTGGCAGATAGCTGATGTAACAAGGAGTAACTTAGGCTACTTTCATTTTAGAAAAAAAATAGGATCTCACGAAAAAAAATTAATACCAATGTTGCAGCGCAGCGCCTGATTAAGTTTGATAGCAACCTGCAATGCGTCCCGCAGGCTCAGAATGGGCGAGCAGGCTGTTGTCAACGGTTGTCTTTGTTAAATACCACGCGGACGAAGTCGCGGGCAACAGCTAGTGTTGTATATAATGGCTTTGGAAGCAATGCAAGTTATAAGTGTCCATTCCAATTCTACCACTAATCAATATTCTGTCTGAATCATAACAACAGCACATTGCGTTTCGCATTTTAAATTTAAGGAACCCTTCGGGAGCAAGTTGGTAACTTAGCGTCATAAATATATTGCAAATGTTTAGCGCTAACTTAGTTGGGTGTGAGTTACTGTTAGGGTAACGAGGAAGATTTACATTTGTTGAGTTATCTGTTTATGGATAATGACAACTTGTTTCCCTGAAGATTTTGGTTTATTTTGTCATACTCGAAAATGCAAGTATACTCGTGACGACGTAGTGGTGATCCTGCTTTCTGTGCCGAGAGTTCTGGGTTGGATCCTCGTAGGGACAAACCTTGTGTGATTAGCATAAATGTTTGTACCCAAGTCATAATGTTCAATATCTATTATGTAGTGGGTTCTTCCTCATTTCATTGTAAGGTATAAATAAGACAATGTTGCTTAGTAGGTGCAAATGATTCAATCTAAAATTGAATGTATAAAGTACCTGCATTTACATTTCATGTATCATTTTAGACATATATAATTATCGAATATTTTATAAGTAGCTTGTTTTTTACTAATTTTAAAACAGTATTGTTTATTTTGTTTTAGGCGTGTTTGTACGCTTTCCATCCCTTAAATAGCTTTAACATGGAACCATTAAAAGGTCTCTTCTCATTGCGTTACAGAAATTTAATTTGATGAGTAAGGTAGGTATTTCGTGTTTTAAATTTGTATTAATTCTATTTTACTTTGATTTATCGAGTCGTCTTTAAGCCACACCAAACAAACTGGAAACACACTCATCCTATAATCAGCAACAACTTTCAGCTGACACCTTCCCACGTCTGAAAATACGAATAAAATTCATATTACGACCACCAGCGTTACGTGCACGTATTATAATAATCCCTTCAGAAAGAATAACAGCTCAGCTTAAGCCTCGTTGTGTGAGGCGATATATCATGCAGGGTAACCTAGACGACCTGGGCTTAAGGGATTCCGAATAAATGAATGAAATAATGGCAAGTGACTAGTCGTTAGCAGATTTTGTGGTGCAGCCAAGTATGCTCTTTATGTCGATGACATAACAATGGAGCTAGGAAATCAGGAATGCCTGCATTCAGAGCATAACAACATAAATTCAAGACACCATTAAGCCCATATTCCCTGAGGAGATAGGTAGCGGTGCAGTTGTACGTACAAATTTTGCTAATATGACTTCAATATGAAAAGAGGTGTCTTTTGAAATTTACTATAAAAATAATTTCAACTATTTTATTTAAATAAGACTGAAAACGACGTCGCATGGTCATTGGATATTCCCAGGCTAATCCACAATGATTTCTACAGCCGAATCCATCTGGGAGCCGACGTGACTGAGATACCGAGCCAATTGAGATTCAGAAGCTCGGTTTTATGATAGCATTACTCTTTGTTTCGATAATGCAATAGGCGAAGATAGAAATCGGATTACATGACAAATGGTAATGTTTGTGATGGGTGACAATTTTTCTTTTAGAATAGATATTGGGGAGAAATTATTTGCACGAAATGGTGAGAGGACATTTGGGATTATTTTAAGGTAATGATAGAGGAGTGTGGAGAAGGGAAAAATGAGAGTTCTAATTTCAATGATAATATACTATTAGCGATGTGGCAACACTGTTTGACAGTTCGGGCCTTCGCGCCTATATAAGGCGCGCGAGCCCCGACGTCACTCTCTTTTGCCCTCCGAATTTTGTAGCGATAAGACGTGTTATAGCTCGTTGGAATTGTTAAATTTGAGTTATTTATGTTGGATTCAAATATTGAAGAATTGAGTTTGTTCGTTGTGTAATTACATGTTTTCATGTGATTTTATTCTTATTAATTAATAAAATCTACCCTCGGTTCCTCGTGCATATATTTTTTAATACAATTCGATAGGAACCGCTAACAATACCATATCATCAACACATCACTCCTTTAGCAGTGACAAAAAAGTTAAACAGTCTCCATGTCCTTACTTTCCACTTCGACAGATTCGAGGCTCGCCCTCAAAGTCCTCCCCCATTAGTCTAAATTAGGCTCCACGAGATAAACAAGATGTTATCGCTCAAGATGCTGTCACAACAATTCCGGACAATCAAAAAGTTTAGGTCGTAAACAAATGAGTTTCCCAGATTTATTATGCGTTGGTGAGTGGGTCGTAAAAAAATAACCATGTTAGCGTGAGTGGGAGTAATCATGTTAGAGATCAGTGAGAGCTTTATAATCCAGAATCCAGATATTTCCTTTTTATGTTTTTGTTAATAACTATAATACATAATTTATTGAAATAAAATTACCTATGACGATATTGTTGTTCTGCATATATCCACCAAACTAGTATAACTGGTATATCTACCTCACTCTACTTATAAGTTACTTGTATGTAACACCACTCTGAACAATAATTAGGTATATTATTGGTAATCACGTACATATTTGAGGCGTTCGGGCTGAGACATTAAGTCCGTGGGGACCGGGTCCCATCGAATTTTCAAAGAGATTTCAATATGTCTGGTGGAGCCATCTGGTGACCAGAACGCTGGCACTTCTTTTGGCCAAGACATCAGCATTGCTATTCAACGTGGCAATGCTGTCAGGGTTTTGGGCACCCTGTTGGCCGATAGTGGTGGAGATTTTCTGAGTGCTTTCTGATACCAGTTTAATTGAATTTATTATATATTCAGTTTGTATATATACAAGTACATGTTTCGATAAAAAAAAGCGCATTGTGAGATGTCTCAAACCCCAAAATTTCATAAACCTATAAATAGACCAAAAATAGCCATTCTATTCACAAACACTTTTTGCCGTTAATATCGGATCTTACGACCGGCCATTTAATCTACCCCTCGTAATTAAGTCGTACACACTTCCTAACGCATCAAAGTGAGATATTCGTACTTCCAATGGAAAAATCAGACTTCCGCTGGAAGCTGTCGACTTCAAAGAGAAACGCTCAAAGGTAAGCAAAACGGAAATGGTCGAGGACGTTCGTAAAGATTAATTTATGGTAATCACTTTGATACTGTATCTAAGACCTTTTTACGTATTTTAACTATGAACGTTTTAGGTATATTTATAAGACTACCTGATTAGCGCAGTTGGTAGTGAACCTGCTCTCTGCGCAGATGGTCGTGGCTCCCGAATCCGGGTAGAGACAAACTTTATATGATGAGTGAGAGTAAATGTTTTTACCCGTGTCATGGATGTTTAATACCTATATATACGCATTATACTGACCGATTGCTCAAATATCAATATTTATAATGTTAAAGTGTAGCGTGTGTGCGCCTCGCATGGCAACACACTGGAGCTTGATTTTTATTTTATTTTTTGTAAAAGTAATGGATAATGAAAAAGTCAAGCCCGCTGAGTTTTTTTCCGGATCTTCTCAGTTGAGGTCGCGTTCCGATCCGGTTGTAGAGTTAAGGAAAAAATTTAATGAAAATTTGTAAGTGCCCCCGTAGGCCTATACGAAATAAATGATTTGACTTTGAGTTCGCCCTTAGTCGGCACGGTACCCATAATACAAGCGTTACTTAGTTGGAAACATATAGTTGGTGTGTTTGTCAGGCTATATTATATTATTATTATTACATTGGTTGGTTAATGAAGTTACTTTAAACCATTTTTCTAAAGGATAGACTGAGACTACTGTTAACCATCCCCGATTTGATACACATTATTGATCTCGTCTACATTCGTTATGTTCACTGTCTTGTTCGAGTAGTGCTCGTGTTAGTATTGCTTTTCTTCGGTGTCAATGAAGTACAATGATGTATGTAAAGTACTTACCTACTCTGCTACTACTACTACTACTTTACAGACGATCTCTCCGTGTGTTTCATCTGTGCCATTTGCAAACGTGTTTTCTAGGTAAGCTTCACTTCTAACCTAAGAAAATAGAATATAAGTAGGGACGTAGGCCCATTCTGAAGCCTATAAAAATACAAATGAAGAAAACAATTTATTCAGGTAGCTCTGATTCAAAATTACTGGAATAACAGACAGTTGTGTGTGGGGTGCGCTAACAGAAGAGAAGTCAGAACTTTGAACCTTTACTCTCGGCGGTATTCACATGATACATGGTGGTTACTCTCCATAAAACTAAGTTTAAAGTCATAAATAACGTTTAAAATTTACAAATTAGGGTAAGTAGTAGCAATACTATCCGGTAACTCTGTCCGACTGAATTTAAGTTGTTGAAGTGAAGTGAAGTTGTTTATACATATATTTTCAGAATCGCCATGTTGTATCATAAAGAACCCTCAAAAGAAAATGTACTGACCACAGATCACGAGAGATATGCCGTGCGGTTCAAAATGTATGGGAACTCGCTGCCTCCGCTTTGTTCCCCACCACTCTCTAAAACCAACCAATACGAAGTCTCTTCGGTGCGTGCTGCGTCGCCGCCGTATACAGCGGCCGTACCACGCGACGCACCAGTTTATTCAAAGTATCGTTAGACGATCTATACATTGCCTCGTACATTCACTCAGTAGCGAACATAGGTGGTACTTAAAGAGCCATGTATTTTGTACAAAAATAAAAAAGTCGTTGTGCTACATGAAAACTAAAATAACATAATAAAGGCATTAAATATTTTTTGATTTGTTGTTTTTAATGATTTTAAAGACGAATAAATAAAATACTTAATTCTGGCTGGTGAAATGAGATTCCATCTTTCGCGTAGTTCACTTTGCTGCTAGTATTTTTGCATACAAACACGGAACAACCCGGCATTTTGAAAAAAACTAGAGCACCGGCACCGACGTGCAGTTGCAGTGGACTGACGGCGAAAATTGTAGGTTAGCCAAATGTACGCTAACTTTGTGCGCAAGCCCACCGCTTTCATAACATATCTCCTCTAATATATATGTGGTACTGACAGTGCTTGTTTAAAATATCGCGTTACTAAAATGTTACCCTACACATTTTTCAATCACCCGCACAATGCTTCTACTCTTACCTGAACATCGATAAGGTGAACTACAGGTAGGCAGTCCACGTGACGAATCGTCGGTCTCAACGTGATCTGAAATCTGACTAGACCCACCTGGGGCCGGGCGTTGAGGTGACGGTTAATTTTTACCTTTTATTTGTAGCTATCTTCCATTTTATTGATCTATTCCTATATTTTTAGTTTGGTATCGTTAACATGCTAAAATAGTCGCCTACTGTGGGCTGTGTATGTACAGTCGCGGAACGAAAATGTTCGTCACCTTAAGGTCTGCTTTTGCATGCGTGAGTTCAAGAACAGTAATGTCAACATTCCAGTGCAAGAAACAGTACTGCCAACATTGTAATAAATGCTTCGCAGTTTTTTTGACGGTTTTAATATAGAATCTAAGGAAGTAAGCTTTTGCTTACTCTATACAATTATAAAATATTGAATCAATTGACACTGTGACGTAGTTTGAAAAGGTAACATGTGCTCGCAAACATAAAATGAATCAATTTGAAAACTGACGGGTGACCGACAGCAACCCACTTCCTTCAGTACCTTTTTTAAATCCTGGAGTTATCCAGGATTTGCAAACAAAAATTTAAAAAAAAATACAAAAATTAAATGCTCGAAGTAATACTTACCCTATCTCTCATACAATACATAACGTCTATTAAGCCTGGGCACACGTAGGCAGCTTGCGATGGATCGCGGGTCTGTACGTGACCTGCAACTTGACCAGGTGCAGTGCCCGCGGGGGTGACATGGGGGTGTGGGGGTTCTTATGTTGAGGGACGGGAGAAATATGAGTATCAGGGAATTTGAGAGGCGTATTCTTTTGAGTGATAAATTACTACTCCATTTCCGAATCGTTGATTTTTTTTGGTTATTCATGATTTTTTTTGGTTAGCCATTAGTTTTAGTATAACTTATAACAAGAAAGACAAAAATACCGCCGCGCCGCAGACAATTAAACGTAAATCAATTTTGAAAGCAATTTTGTTTATTTTAATGCGCCATACAATAATTGCGACGTCGTACTTAAATATTAAGAATAAGATCACAAATCGAAATTCGCTTCTTCACTCAGCTAAAGGTCTTATTTTTAATATCGCAAAAAATATTATCTCCCCAAAAGGAAAATGTTAAAAAGAGGTTAATGGCAGATGAACAAAGGCTGCTAATTTCCGCGGCTCCAAACAAAGGCTGGCTCATGGAAAGGTTCTGCGAAAAAATGGAACGGCTAAAAAGCCACTCGAACGAACCGGAGACTTGACCTATAACATACAACTCGCCGGGATGCTTTCAACCGCTTCTAAATGCTATTTTATATTTTTGTCATAAATCAAAGTAGCGTTATGCCTCAATTAATTGATCTCACAATCATTTGGGTAATCGCAAGTTTTGCCAACACCATAGTAGAACTGAAAAAGCGACAATTACGATGCCATTGTCATTCCATTGCGATTAGTGACAGTTTTGTGAGGCTCCAAATGGATATCAAGTTTGCCATAATGGATGTGCCCGCCGCGTTTTGATACTAAGCGAAGCTGCATAGCCTCTCCGTCTCACGAATCCGTACTTTTGTGGAGCATGAACTATAAACATCTACCTGGGACCAATGAAAACATTTGAAAATTCGAATAACGGACTTCTCTGATCCCTTAATGATTTTTGAGTAGGTGCTGGTTGGTAACATAAAAAGAGCATATCGCACCCTCAGAACGATAGGCTCAACTCAAAAATCATTTTTTTTTGGGAAATCGCAATCAAAGATCTTTCGAACTGAACGGGGAGGACGAAAAGTACCGTTGTAAGAGAGACGGCAATATGCCTTTTCTATCATAAAAACGCCTTTGTTTTAATATTCGTCGGATAGAACATACATTTTTAAGTCTCTCTATGGTTGAAATGAAACTAAATTTTATGGATTTTATCGCGATTTTATTATTATTATTTTAAAATTATAGTTTCATTTCAAGGTGTAATATTCGCGTAAATATAAGAAATTAATATCTCTCTATGATCTTAACTCATTTTCGCAAAATTTTGAGTGGAGCCCCTATCGTTCTGAGGGTGCGATATATACATATTAAAAAAAAACGTAAAATCATGGTTGCCAGTACAATGACCTTACGTAAAAAGCTGACGTGTATTACAAATTATCTTACCATTCGCTTGTAGGAACTATGCCAATACCGCGCACCCTGGCGGACAAAGACCCCAATTATAATGAGAAATGAATATTACAATACATCTCTATTTCATTCACAAGAAAATGTGGAGTCATTCGGAAATTAGTTCACTTACTGTAAAGAGTTAGGTAAGCAAATTGTTTTAACATTACCAGAGATAATTTTCTAGGAAAATATTAACGCCTAATAATGTAGTTGAGAGTTGAATGGTGTACCCTAATGACTGGACAGTCGTGTACATTGTAATTTAAATTAATTAGCTCGGAATAATAAAGGTGTGTTAATATTTTATTATAGTATTGAAGTTAAATTAGGAAAAAAAAATCTTTATGGAATAAGAATTACGACTCACAACATGAAATATAAATATCGATGATTACAAAATTCCGATTTAAAAAAAGGTTTCAATCAAACATGCTTGAAAAGTAATCTCCATAAACGTAATCAGATCAACTTAATGAAAAGCGCATTCGTTCCGGAGTGCTCAGCTGGAACGCTGCGGTATTTTTTAAATTAGTATAAATAAAATCACCCGGCCCGGATACTGGGCCGGTTGAAAAATTACTCGAATGTGAAAAACGGACCGGTTAATTTAAACGCAATGCCGAGGGATCCGTTTTTATCCGGTTGGGATGATTGGCTGGACACAATTTAACATTGCTCGTTGAGAGACTGGTACATAGATATATATTGGGCGAGGCAAAGGATTATGGATGGAGCTTAAAGGAAATATTAAAAGGCACTATGCCTATTAACTTAAAGAAAAAAGTCATGGACACCTGCTTGCTTCCCTCCATCACCTATGGATGCCAGACATGGAAGTACACACTAAGAGTGAAAAACATGATTAGGTCCTGTCAACGAAGTATGGAGAGAAGCATCACAAATGTGAAAAAAATACAAAAAATCCCACATAGCACTATACGAAAAAAGACAAAAATTATAGATGCACTTCAATTCTCACAAAGATTAAAATGGCGCTGGGCAGGACACGTGGCCAGGATGGAGGACGACCGCTGGACTACCAGACTGACGTCATGGCAGGGCCCTGCAGGCATTAGAAAAAGAGGTAGACCAACAACTCGCTGGGATTTCGACATAATAAAAATAGCTGGAAAACACTGGAAAACAAAAACCAAAGATAGGGATAAGTGGAAAAATCTGGAGGAGGCCTTCACCCTCACATAGGAGGGGTTCCTGCATGTCAACATAGTAATAAAAAAAAAATAAAAAAAATAAAAAAAAAAAAAACCTAATTACATTAACTATGAATTAAAATAAGAATGTATATGAAATGTGATTACGCAAGAAATAAAAGGCTTTTTATTTTATTTTATTTTATTTATTTATTAAAGGATTATATACGCGGTTCCGTAAGTGGAGAGATCCATATAATTATATCTCTCATTTAAACTTTACCAGCAACCCTAGGCGGGAAGGAAATTTCAATACATAGGTGATTTAAAAATGATTTAATGTATAAAAGAACTTGAAATGCCATTCATGAATATGTGACTATGCTACAAAAATATGTTACTCAACTGTTTTGAAAACTTGTTCCAGCAATATCTCGCGGTATTGTAGGCAGCCCTCTATGTTACTGGCATCAAGTGAATGGGAGGAAAATCTCCTATACAAAATACAAGCGTCTGCCAGCCGCCCGACAAAACGCAAACACATTAACCTCGAATGATTCATCGTCTGCCTTCTACGAGATAAAAAAAGATTCGACGCAGCAACCGAGCTCTTCCAATCTTTCGGTTTTATTACGGTCACCTTATAAAATAGGTATTTATCTGGTTTACGTCGCGATCCGAAGCGGTAACGGGGCACTGCGAAACGTTGATAAAATTACATAAAACTCTATGTGGATATATGTATGGTATGTATTATGATATATAAAAAATAAAATCTATTCGAGTGGTAACGTGAACACCATATAACATAATTTTTAGATAAGATAATTTTAAACAGTATGATGAGAATGATTTAATATTCTCAGCCGCGCACCAATTTTAAGTACACTAAGAAATGTAATGTCAGCCTGTAAAGCTTCGTCAGCATCTTTTTTTGATGTTTGCCCCTAATGCTTGAAGGGTTAAAATTGTATGCCATTTTAAAAGTAATCAACATGTGCAATAAAATCAATGAGAATATACGTTTCCTTGCTTAATCTAATTACTATTAGATCATGTACTCAACGATACTATCTCTATACACTAAATCCCATCGCGCTACAACGTGATCCAAGAACAAACCTTCAGAATTTTTGTTACAGAAATCATCATCTTAAGACAAGCACGCAATTAGCGTTGGCATTGTAGACAAAGCCTCGCAAATAACAAATTATTCGGATAACGGCGGGAAGAAAATTTTTGCATAACAAACGTCCGAATCTCGGGCCTCGCGGAGTATTTTAATTGTCGCAATGTTATTGATGTGCTGGAAACGAGGACGTGTCTCGAAGATACAATTTTGTTAATGACGATAGGTATTTCTTTATACTAAGCGATATTGTTGAAGTCACAACAATGTGAAATTGGTTTGGGAAGACAATACAGCTCTTAATCAGAACCGACTTATGAAGGCCGACTTTTTACCTCCAAAAAATAACGGCCTGATTATATTTAATATGTTTTTTTTGCCTTGCTCTTTAGTAAAAAATATAAGGTTATAGAGTTATTTACTTTTACTTTGAACAAAGAACTGTGAGTTTGAGAATTACTTTCAACGAATTTCAAATATCATAATGATAAGCAAGCTAATGTGTAATAATGTCCTAGACATAACAATGGCATCCTTATGCGATATCACATAACATTGTCTAATAAAGTAGTGCAAGAACGACAAAGAACTAGAACTTCCCCGAGACGAATATATTATGAGCTTTATTCACGAGTTAACGTACATAATAATTGAAGTATACTTTATAAGTTAGTGCACAAATAAAAACACAGTAAAGCACCAATAATATAACACGCAATGGAGAAATATTTTTTTAAAACATGTTCCATTGCGTGCGCCAAGGCATGCGTGCTCGTGCAAATAACGCGTTCTGATTTGAGTCAACACGCGTGCCGCCGCGGGTCGCGTTCCGTTGACTGAGATTGCAGGTAATACTCGTACAAGTTACGTACCTGTAAACCTAAATGAGAATCAGAATATTCTCCATTCGTGTAAACCATTATGTACAGTACCTACTTATGAATCGTTGAACATCTCACAAAATGCTGAGCTACACATTGAGTAGAACAGGCAAGAAACTCCATGGTTGCTCTTTTTAAAAAGATCTTATACCTACATTTTGGAACAGTACATTGTTATAGGTAGGTATGTGAGAACAATGTAGGAACGGCTAGACAGGCTTGAGTAGCTGATTAAAAAAATACTAACCCTTAGAATATAATCACATGTTTCTGGCTGCATGGTTTTCACATTTACAAATTGCTATTGTAAATGAAGATTTTATACCTGGAGTTCTAGGGCATTCTATAAAAAAAATATGTTTTATTTGTAACAGTGGTTCTACAAACTAAAACCTTATTGATAAGGTAACTGTTAAAAATAAAATTGTTCGCGTAGTTAGTAAAATGATAATAACGTGACATTTCGGAACGGATTCTGTGAATGATACATATTCAGGCATTTCACGTATACGTGGTAATCAATCATTTGGCGATACATCTAGGTATTACAGGAGATTCATTTGTTACACGGCGGTAACGGGAGCGATCGTCGGCCTAAATATCATTACATTTGTACTTACTTTCGTTGTTATCGCCGATCGTATTAGCGAACGCGTGCCTCGTTATGTAGGTTTCATAGTTGACTGTGCAAGTAACCGGCTTTTTGTGGGTCGTGAAAGGGATGTTCTGTATCCCTTCGTTATGATCGTAATTTAATGTATAAAAGCATGGTTGTTGAGACTGACTTAGGAATATAAGCCAAACGTTATTCAGGCTCATCATCATAATCAATCTAATCTGTTTTTATCGAGACAATAAAATAACAAATGAATAATACCTTGTACTGTACATATAACTAGACCACCAAGATGATCAAATGTATCGAAATATCATAAATATTTCATTATTGATTTACTATATGAATAATATGCTATAATTAGCACCTGCAATTATTATATAATTAGTAAACTTATGATAGTTAATTATTTAGTGAAATTTTTTTGCACATTTTTTTGAAGCGTAAGCTAAAAATTAATTAATATTTTGTACATTTCAATCGTTTTTTAAACACAAACTTCGACCATCAGGCTTTGTTTTTCTTTATCTACATCGGACATCAGTCCTTAAGTCGATATCACAAGAAAATACATAGAATCCCCATTATTACATTTGAAATCATTTTTCTTTGCCATTGTGAAAGTTTTGTTGTTAGATACAAATTACAATGTTTTTTTCATGCACAAAGTACTGTGGGTAATGTTTTTCTGTCTGTGAATAAATGATAGCGATAGAATCATAATCTTATAATCTGTTTTTAAGTATGCTTCCTGTGAGAGCATTATGGGAAAATTACTTCACATAACATATAAACTCCGGTGTGCTGATATGTGTAATACTGCGAACACATTACAGATAGAAGATGGTACTGTAGCTTTTCAACCAAAAAAGAGAACAATCTACAATCTTGAATTTTTACAATAAGTGCCTAGCGTTTGTTGACTTAAAAAAAGAAAAAGTATTATCGATTTGGATGACATTGACCAAATTAACGGATCTATCAAAACTTCGTTATATTTCAATTTAAACGTTTTGGTAGGCAACTTTATTTTTTTGTGAGGCTTAGCTCCTTACCACTCGCACAAATGTTGCTCCTGTCAGCCAGGATCTACAGTGGCATCCGACGAAAACAACAAGATTTAACCGTCGGCCATTCACTTAATAATTTAAGCAATATGAGTCCATTGCTGGAAAAGATTATAAATGATTAAAGTTGATGTTGATGAAGCATCTTTCATTTCCATAACCCAATAAACATTTCCCAACCGAGAAAACCCTTTAACATTATCCTGCAAAGTAAACTCGCTCAAAAATAATAGTACCTACTCTATTTTCCTTTCATCCCGTACAATATTAAAAAGATTTATTTATACACGTCACTCTTACAAAAAGGAGAGATATCCTGGGCCCTAGGCGTTGGTGAAAAATGATTTCCAAAGAAAAACAGCCTATCTAGTATCCTTCATGACACATGAAACCATAAAGCTGATGTAGGGCCAAACGCGTATAAACGATAGTCCGGTCTGAAGTTGATAGATTAACTCGCTGGAGCTCTGGCGGCGTATGTGAAGTGTTTTTGTAGACAAGTGCTGACTGAATTGCTAATATTTTGTTGGATAATGTATTTCGTAGGTAAATACATCTGCCGGTGTCGACTGGAAGACCGTCTAATTCTCTGACATCTATTACTCTGCTAAGCTACTCAGTAGGTATTGGAGTTAATAAGCATTCAAGTAACACCCCTAACATAATTACCGTCAACATAATATATTTTTAGGACAGTTAAATAGTCCTTAATATATGGTAATAGAATGCTATTCTGCTTGACCACGATACTTGCTGCTTACACGTGTCAAACTTCCGCCTTCATCCGCCATCTCTTTTATGACTTATCAAACATGACGTAGGTAGCACTGCCTTGACTATATTCGGCGTAATCACAAAGAGCATGGCAAAAATAAATGGAAATATATTTAATTCGATGAAGTCTGAAGGTTTTTTTAAATTTTAAGTTTTAGCTTAGTATAGATTTTTGCGTTTCTTTTGTTTTATTTTCGTAGTAATAGTAGGGTAAGCAGGAACTTCTAATGTAATCGGAACGTCATTGTAAAAACATGCTGCCATTGTCATACTTACTTACGAAACCTGATGTTTGAGAGGGATGAAAGATGTTACGCTCCCGATTCGGTACGTAAAAAAGGATTATGCTTGCGGTACTGGATGAGGATATAGATAATGGTATCCAGGAAATATCTCTGCTCTCTTCCATTTGGTCATATACACACTATTAGCGCTTCCCCGATATGTAAGATGCTGGAAGAAAAAGAGTTATCTTTCATGACAATGTAGTCAAATGCGGCACGTTGCTGCTCATGTTCTATACAAGAAATAAATAGTAGTGAGTCATCTCCCTTCTCGTATACGTTTATTTTGAGTGAGAAAATATTGAAAAAAAGCCCATTTAATTTGTAATTTATCCAAGCAAATCCTGGAAAGCTACACGTCGCGTTACCAGTCGGCGCTGCGAGCTCATTTTTCTAGAAAAACTATTTTGTACGTCAGCTGAATTCCTAATGATTTGAAAGCATTTACACTGTGGACCAATAATGTAAGGTTATTTGACAAAAATATTACAGTTACTTTAAATCGACATATGATTGATATAGAAAATGTAGAAATGTGTTCTAGAAAGATGTTTGATGGCTTTATGTGTATAGATAGTGTTTGTTACTTTAAAAATGCATCAGATTTTCTTCTTAGCCTTAGTAAAAAGAAAGACTTTTTACAACCCTTTTGACTATTATTTATAGTTGCCAAGATACGATTAAAAATATCTCCGCTCACCGTTGCCAAGTAATTTATTCCAGATCGACTGTTTGATAACAGTTAAGACAAACTAAACACAAATCTAAAAACGAGCATTCGAAATGTTTTCCAATAATATGTTCCATTAGCATGTAATTTGAAAGGTTATTTTAATTCAATGTGGAAAATACTACATTTCACCAACAATCTAGATTTGAATCTATCGTGGAACGCTTAAAATAATGATAGATTTTGTTGACTTAACATATAGGTACAATTAGGATGTGTTTTATACGAGTATGTGAATACGTAGGGAGCAGCGCGGGGACAACCGTCAAACACCGTGGCTAGGAATGCACTGCTTTATTATGAACACAAATAAATATACATCGCGGGATGCAGCCCGCACGCACACACTTGCATACTTAACAGGATGATAATATATATATATGTACGTACAAGCTAATAATGTTCAACCTGGTGGATAAAAAAGAAATTATAATTGCAATTGTTTATTCCATTAAAATAATATATTTCAACATTGATTCATAGGACCAAATCGCAAGACATTTGGTAATAATAAAGCTCCCCTATTCCTAAACTGGTTTCTAGGCATTGGCTGAATCGTCATCGTTATTGCATTCAAGGCATTCCGAGTGTGGGAATAAAATAGGGACGCGTGACAGAAAATATCCAGGTCAGGCTGGCATTATGCGACTCCGGGGACAACTTAAAGTGTTTTTTTTTAAATACTACCTAACGTTCGCTCCGTTTGATAAAGGCCTGTGGATCTAATGGATTATTGGTACCCCTAAATTTGCTTGCTGCAGATAAAATAAAATAATCTACTCGTATACTTTGAGCGTTTCAAGATACAGTACTTTAATAATAATCATGTAAAAAATGAATATCTGACTATTGTCTTCTTATTTTCTTGCCGGATCTTCTCAGTTGAGGTCGCGTCCCGACCCGGTTGTAGTTAAGAAAAAAAAAATGTACAATTTGTAAGTACCCCCGTAGGCCTATACGAAATAAATGATTTGACTTTGACTTTGTCAAATAACATTTTGCGTTGTTTGCTTTTGGTTGTTGAAGTGGTCAAAACTAGTTCTAACCACTTCAACAACCAAAAGCAAATTTATTAAAATTTTATTCCCACACTCGGAATGCCTTGAATGCAATAACGATGACGATTCAGCCAATGCCTAGAAACCAGTTTAGGAATAGGGGAGCTTTATTATTACCAAATGTCTTGCGATTTGGTCCTATGAATCAATGTTGAAATATATTATTTTAATGGAATAAACAATTGCAATTATAATTTCTTTTTTATCCACCAGGTTGAACATTATTAGCTTGTACGTACATATATATATATTATCATCCTGTTAAGTATGCAAGTGTGTGCGTGCGGGCTGCATCCCGCGATGTATATTTATTTGTGTGCATAATAAAGCAGTGCATTCCTAGCCACGGTGTTTGACGGTTGTCCCCGCGCTGCTCCCTACGTATTCACATACTCGTATAAAACACATCCTAATTGTACCTATATGTTAAGTCAACAAAATCTATCATTATTTTAAGCGTTGTAAGTACCCCCGTAGGCCTATACGAAATAAATGATTTGACTTTGACTTTGTCAAATAACATTTTGCGTTGTTTGCTTTTGGTTGTTGAAGTGGTTAGAACTAGTTTTGACTTCAACTTATAAACTCGGTAGAAGCCTGTACCTATCACGTGATATAGAATTCAGCCACGCAAATTAATAAAAAAATTATGACGAAGCATTATTTCATACATTTTAAACAATGCTATTTCATTAAAATTGTTTGTAATGTTAATATAATTGAATTAATGTATGTTATACACTAATCAATCAATCAGTAGATACATTGAAATGATTGCAATTTTTTCACGTTAGCTGCTGAGTTGAAAAGTTGGTGGTTTTAATGAAGTCCCCCGCTCCCCGCTCATAACCCCTTCAATCATCGAATTTGTTTCGCGTCCGATGACCTTTAAATTTTTGTTGTATATACCCATCGTCCTGATTGCCGACGTTTATTGAAGTAGGTTAGCTTGTGTTGTTCAACTATGGCGTATACTAGACGTTCGTAATTAGTTGAGAGCCTTACAGTTCAGACAATGCGCTAATTGGCTGAATTTTAAGCTACGAACAGCCATTAAGTGTGTCTCAAAACTTGATAGTAATATTAATTGTAAAATCTCAAAGACCAAATTTACGTTGACAGGGGTTGTACGCGCTTTGCACAGTCACTACAGGTAGGTAGGATTTATTTGTGTAAGTTTTACTCATAATCTATACTAATATTATAAATGTGAAAGTTTGGATGGATGGATGGATGTTTGTTACTCTTTAACGCCAGAACGGCTGAACGGATCTAGATGAAATTTGGCACAGATATAGATTATAGTCTGGAATAGCACATAGGCTTAGTAAGTATATTAACCCGGTAAAATGTATGGTTCCCGTGGGATAGATTTTTTAAAATTTTCATAGAATACCAATAAATTCATTTTCTCATACATTTGATTCTGAGGCGGTACGAAGTTCGCCGGGACAGCTAGTTATACAATATGTTCACTATAAATGGTATAGTATGTACCCAGCCTCGGGTGGCTCCATGAATAATTGTAACGTTGTTCAAAAACTTTCAGTCCTGAAACTGTTGTTTTTTCTCCCACTGAAAAGTTCCACGTACCAAACGAGTGCAGTTCAGTTTCGCTAAAACATCAAAAGAAAAAGTTTAAATTAAATGAGACTACTTTTAACTAATAAGTGACAGTTGTACCAAATCTAGTTTGAATTTCGCTTTGTTTAAAATATATTACTTACTTTTATTTTATAGAGACATATTTTTTTAAGATTGTTATTGAATGTATTCAGCTCAATATATTGTTGTATAATTATTATTAGCGATATGGCAACACAGTTTGACAGTTCGCGCCTTCGTGCCTATATAAGGCGCGAGCACCCCGACATTGCGCTCTTTTTGCTCTCCGGATTTTGTAGCGATAAGACGTGTTATAGCTCGTTGGCATTGTTAAATTTGAGTTATTTATGTTGGATTCAAATATTGAAGAATTGAGTTTGTTCGTTGTGTAATTACATGTTTTCATGTCATTTTATTCTTATTAATTAATTAAATCTACCCTCGGTTCCACGTGCATATATTTTTTTAATACAATTCGATAGGAACCGCTAACATCAGAAGTGGGATAGGCTCCTGTAGCCTACATCTGCTCTGGTCGCAAGCGAAAAATAATCATTAGTTGATTAGATAGCTTGGGTTGAGTTTTAAGTGAAATTTTAAATGTTTGATCATGGCTGATCGACCCTTCACTCGTAGTAGTACTAGGAATATGCGTGGTCAAAAGTGTTGCAGGAGATCTTCAAGACCAGCTCAGCATAATTCTAGCACACATTGACGCGCTAGAAAATAGCAGTCTACCCGCAACAAGCAACGAGTCGGCAGAGGTATCGTCGGTGGAGCGTGCAATCGTGGCGCCGGTTGACACCGTTGTGTCTGTACCTCGACCGCCCGCGCCACTACCAGTTACTGCCAGATCGAATGACGGCACCATCGGTGAATCGCACGCAAGTACTTCGACTTCGTTGGATGTCATCTACCGCCTCATTGGCGCACTGAGCGCGTTGACTAAGGTCAGATCAACCCATTATTATATTTCTCATTTTTGATCAGTGTCGCTAATTTCAAAAGCTGTACTTAAATATTTTGAATGTACACAACTACCCACATATCAAGTTTTAAGTGGTATGGGTGACCAAAATATTGAGTGTACTAGTTGTGTTACTCATAAATGTATGAATGTACCTGTACTTGTTGGGACCGATGTCTTAAACCGTGACGATGTGCAGTACATTCGCGCAAACAATGAACAACGAATAACTCGAATTCCTAGGTCGACATTAAATAGTGACCGCAGTGTGTTCCTCATTAACTTAGATGATCAATCGCGAATTAATACACCTTTCGAGGGTAATGATCGCGAAAGATTATTGGGTATCATTAATGAATTTGAGGAGTTTCTAATCGTTGGCACTGCGTGGACAACGGTAACGACTGGTCATATGCATTTTGAGATAATGAGTGGAACACCTATTTGTTATGGACCTTACAGACTTTAATATCTTTCGGGGAATCCCCCTATGCCAGACAATTTTTCTTGTAAAGAAAAATGACGGTAAGGATCGTATGTGTGTCGACTATCGTGCACTAAATGCGATCACTGTTAAGGATCGCTATCCATTACCGCTGATGGAAGACCATGTTGATCGCCTTGTACTTTTGTAGCCACGGAAGTGGAATATTTAGGTCGTACGATTTTAATGGGTCAGGTTAGACCGAGCAAGTGTAAAATCAAAACCCTAGTAGATTCACCAGTACCCACTAACGTATGGGAGGTCAGATAGTTTCTTGGTTTGGCATGATACTTCCGTAGATACATATCCGCTTATGCATCTATAACCGTACCCATAGCTAGGTTATTACGAAGTAACGTTATAGTTGCTGTTTTCGATCGACTATTGCCAACGGAGCTGCAAACGGACGCGTGCTCAGTCGGTTGTGGTGCAGTTCTCATTCAGATGCATGGGTACAGTAAAAGACTGGTTGTGTTATATTTTAACAAAACAACTCAAGGTGCCGAGCCACGATATCATTCATACGAGCTTGAAACTTTGGCAAATATTAAAGCTTTACAAAACTTTAGTCATTACCTATTGGGAATTTCTTTTAGAATTGTAACAGACTGAATAACGCACTTAAATTAACTGAGCGAAAAAGGGACTTGTTGCCCCGTGTTGCGTGTTGGTGGATGTACATGCAGGATTTCAACTTAAAGTCGGAATATCGTAAGGGCGTAATGATACAACACGCGGGTTGTCTGAGTGGAGCCCTGAGACATGTGCCGCATTTTTTGAGGGTAAGTGAAGATATGTTCAAAAGTTATACGGATCCCTGTGGTGATCCTGTAGGGTGAACCACAGACGCACAACTACTCTCTCTGCATAATATTCCTCATGTGTATGACTCGCTCTGCACACTGAGATGCCTCAATACGTGTGATTACGGTCAGCGTATTGGGAAGCCTCGACACGTCCGAATACGGTCGGCGTGTCGGGAAGCTTCACACGTTCGAATACGGTCTTCGTGTGGAATGCACTCGTACGATTGAATACGGTCATCGTACGAGTGGGTCTGATCGACAGGCCACGTTATAGGGTTCACTGGATTCCTCATGTGTATGACTCGCTCTGCATACTGAGACGCCTCAATACGTGTGATTACGGTCAGCGTATTGGGAAGCCTCGACACGTCCGAATACGGTCGGCGTGTCGGGAAGCTTCACACGTTCGAATACGGTCTTCGTGTGGAATGCACTCGTACGATTGAATACGGTCATCGTACGAGTGGGTCTGATCGACAGGCCACGTTATAGGGTTCACTAGTAACCGAATGACGAAGTCGACTAGCAAAATTGAAGTATACGGGTCTTTAGACACTAACAGGAATATGCCTTGACTCCCTTGCGGCTGATCCATCTACCAGTTTCTCTAGCTGCGAGAGCCAGTTACTCTCGAGCACTCACACTGGAGATGGACAACGGGGTTCAACAAACGTCGCATCCGACCGGCATTGAAGACTGCAAGCTTCCCGAGCCCACTAGCCGAGCAATGAAGACATGTTCGAGGACGACCAAGTGTCAGGAGAGGCCGTATTAGCGATATGGCAACACAGTTTGACAGTTCGCGCCTTCGTGCCTATATAAGGCGCGAGCACCCCGACATTGCGCTCTTTTTGCTCTCCGGATTTTGTAGCGATAAGACGTGTTATAGCTCGTTGGCATTGTTAAATTTGAGTTATTTATGTTGGATTCAAATATTGAAGAATTGAGTTTGTTCGTTGTGTAATTACATGTTTTCATGTCATTTTATTCTTATTAATTAATTAAATCTACCCTCGGTTCCACGTGCATATATTTTTTTAATACAATTCGATAGGAACCGCTAACATTATATTGTCTCCACATAGAGGTCCATGGGGTTCGGATTATTCTATATGAAGCATAGTCAAAGTCAAAGTCAAATCATTTATTTCGTATAGGCCTACGGGAGCACTTACAAATTGTCATTACATTTTTTTTTTCTTAAGTCTACATCCGGATCGCAACGCGACCTCAACTGAGAAGATCAACCAACTCAAATCAGTCAACTGAGAAGATCATATATGCATATGATCGTTTATATAAAGCATTGGTGTCGAGGTTTATTCTTGTACTGATTAAGTCACCTTGCCACTTACGTCAATCATCATAATTCTATTTTGATGTTTCATTTGTTTAATATAAAAAAAAACAATAGAATATCATAAATAATTCGACTAGTCGATAATTCTACTTCAAGCAAATTATACATATACTCACGCCTGTATCCCATGGGGGTAGGCAGAGACCACTGATTGCCACATGCTACGATCCTGGCATACCATTTTCGCTTCATCCACATTCATACATCTTCTCATACACTTCCGTCGGTTGAATGTACTACGGACTTGCCCTTTCTCAATGTTCACCATCCTGGTCCAGTGTGGCCCCTAAATTATTATGTTGTTGATGGACATATATGATGAAACAAATAAGCACAGAAATCCTAAATAATGTGCCAAACAATATATTGCTTAGCGTGACAAAAGACAAAAATATTTCTGACATTAGATACTTACGCAGATAATAAAGGTATATCTACTCGCTATCTATTCTAAACGTTATCAGAAGCTTTGAAATAAGACTCGTGGGATAAAATTCTCATGCTAAGCCAAAGCCTATCAAAAGGGGTGGTTTCGGGAACCTAAAACTAGAATACATTCGATATATCTCAAGTCTACATATTCACGGATTCTCGCATCCTATATTCTACTATTACGGAATTCCAATTTCTCCAAGAGACATTTTTGATGTTATTATTAGATGTATTTCCGAATAAGACCAATATCGTCTAACTTCATATTTATTTGAGGCGCTGATATCGAAGAAAGGGAAGATGAAAGAAGGGAAAACTTGGATAAATCAGCTTGCGTGATACATAAAGTTGATTGGAAGTGTTGTATTTCTCATGAATGTAGGTAAACAGACACGTTTCTTCAAAGACGCCTTTGATGGATGCTAATCTATTCTAACATTCGATCACTGGTGGAACAAATCACGTTAACATTATTCGGCCAGGAAACAAAATAGTTTTGCAAACGTTGTTATCTATACACAGAATCTTTAATTCCGCTTCAAAGCATAAGAAGCTGGCATAGGCATGCGGGACTCGTTAATAACTAGGTCAAGATGCCGTCGATAATCGAACTTCGAATCGCGTCCGACTTTAATAAAGTCTTTAAATTTCTAAGAAGTTGCTTAGTATAGAAGTAGTAAGCCGTTGAGCTTGTGATTCTTAAGAGGCTTGCATTTCGAGAAGTGAGGAGGCAATGAAAATATTCTTGTAGAAAGATCAAAAAGGGATATTATATGTTATACCGTAATATGTGAATCGTTTTCTAATTATGGAAGTTGTATAGAAAAAATATAAAAGCGTTGGCTGAAGTTCAAGATAATATTCTAGAAATAAACGAAATTATTGTTTGCTAAGTTTAAAATGAAGTCTACAACTCCACTACCGAGCAAGGAAAGTTGGGCTGTAAATTCTGTTTAGGAAATAAAAAGCTCCTCTCTCGATCCGTGACCTCATTGTTACGAGGAACTTATTGTGTCTACTGCCAATAAACCAACCAAAACTTTATTTAAGTAACAAAACTTTAGTGCTTACCTATTTTTTTTTTCGGAGTAGTCTGCAGTTGTAAAACAAAAATCGTTCCTTAATTAAATTAGTAAAATGAGAAAGATATCTTTGAACGACACTGACATACATTAAGGTCCGTTTTTACCAATGCGAAGAGGAGCATTTTGGAGAGGCATAGACTATCAGTTTTTTTTAAAAACCTCGCTTGAAGGATTTAAAACAATCTACAATTCTATATTGGTAAATTTCTCGTCGCTCCGCTCTTTTCTCCGCATTGGTGGAAACCGGGTAAACTATTATAACAACTAAATAAACGACTATATTGTCAGACTTATTTTTAATCATAAACTGTATTTTTTGTATCATTGGCATATTAAAAATAAAGGACCCAAACTGAAATCATAAACAATCCTAAAAAAACATTGTACTTTCGACAATTCAAACTCTAGAGAGGTCTGGCCCAAATAATTTGGAATCTAGACTTATCGATTATTTGAATTTCATGTTGGAAGGAAAGGTATTTATTCTTTAGGACATCTCGCTCGACAGGGCTCAGGGCTCCGCTAGTGGTGATTTGTGAAGAAACTCCACGAATAAATTGAATCCAAATACTCGCCTTACTTAATTTCAAAGTCTCATCGCTCACATAAGATATGCCTAAATGTTGTAATTTTACATGTTTTCCTTAACTCTACAACCGAATTAGTCTATTGTTCGTTTAGGCAACTAAATATAAGCAGTAAAAAGATTTCTTATGCATAATTTGTTCGTCTTATAACACGTTCCTAACTTTATATTAAATAATATTAATATTCATTCCAACAATACTATTATATTACGCTATATAGACAACCATTAACACGGAAATCAAATCGTAAATTCTCGTTTTCGCAAATTCCAACATCTTAAACAAAATCAATAACCAAAATCCATTTACTCAAACCGAAGTAGGTTCAAATGGGATTCGTATAAATCTGAATAATACCTCAAGCGATACGTTGCTCATCTTTTGTGGAAGCGCCGAGCGTCCGAGGTCGGCGCGTATATTTGTTTTACATTTTCAAGGGACCCTCGTTCGCCTCAATAGAATTGATGTGTAGTGGCCGATAGATTGGATTGGGGGAATGAAAAGTGTTGTTTGTTATGGAGGATTGGGAGGTTTATATTCTTTCACATTCTATCTATCTATCTCAGTGTATTTGGTTAATATGAAACGGGGCAAAAGAACTTAAAGCTATTGATTGAAGGTGGTAACGGGATTGTATGGTAAGTTATATGAAAAGCTGTTGGCATTCTCGCTTGAACGATCACGTCGCTATAATAGCCATCTGGATAACCTGGAAAAGTAAAGACATTTTTGACCAATCTTTATGGTCACCATTCTTAGTGGGTTTTTAATTTGAGCGTAGGCCGTTCGACTGGATGCACTAGATAGTTGCAAGTTTGATTTCAATCAGGGCAAAATTTTCAAAATACTCTTTACATAATCATGAGTCATAAGATTACATCACGTGTATGGTCAGGAATTAAGTATCGCTTGTATTGTGGGTACCGTACAATGGACTGAGGGTGAACTCAGTATAAAATACTTACATAGATATTAAACATTCATGATCATCACACAAAGTTTGTCCGTACTAGGATTCGCACCAGGGACCCGCGCCGAATAAATACCACATAAATATGAATAAGAGACCTAAAAACTGCGATAATGACGATGTAGTGAATCTACTTAAGCCCGTGATCTGTCTAGACGTACAATCATAATATAATGGGAAAAACAGTTATGATGAGTTCGAGTGAGATAATTTTTAGTTTAGGTTTGTTTGTTTCTATTGGTGGGTTTTATCGTTATCACATTATACATTCACTGTCATAAAAGTAGTCCCCTATAATGTAGTTAGGACTTATTAAAGACTGAATCATGTTTCAACTTACGATTTCAACTACATTATTCAAATTATCTCTGCAATACTTACTGAATTAATTGTCAAATATGAAATTACTACCCGACCCTAGGTGAACTCCAAATAGCTTACACAACCAAGCCTGCCGTTACCTAGCTAAGCCCGGCTTAAAGTCGGCTCACGGATATCCGTATTGAGCTCGCGAGAACATTAAGCGAGCAAACGGGAAAATCCCGAACCTGGAGCCGGTTCGAAACATGCTCAATAGGTTGGAGCTCCGAACTGTTGGTTAAAACACTGCGACGCCGGCAGGGCAATAAGGATTATTTAGTAACAATCAGTTTGTTGCGAACGCCGCCCGAGCCCGCATTGGAAATAAGACGAAGATATAGTCGCAGGAATCTCGCGCTCTGTACACCTAGTACTAGTTGTGACCCCATATTCTTGTATATAAATAATATTTTGTTTTGTGAATAAATCACGACTATCGGATCCATAACAATCGATATTTTATTTCTAGTCTATTAGCAAGAGAGTACCCTGAACACACACACACCAGATATAACCTATCAATCCACAACACAGTTTTATTACACAAGCCCCCGAATTTATAGACGTTTTATAAACGCCATATAGTACCTACTGCGAAAAGGAAAGCTCATGTGCGCATTATTTAAGACGTTTAATAAAGTAATAGAGCGTCTTTAAAATCAGGGGCTGATCTTTAGTGTAAATAAATATTTTTACCAGCAGAATTGCACCTTTATTATTTTTATTTTTTTATGCGATACAAAAGCAGTACAATCTGTCTTCGTTATACCTTTTTCTTGTTTTTTTTTTATTTTACGTTTATTTTTACATTTTCAGGATTCACCCTAACACTAAAGGAACAATGTATGAGAATGTTCTCAAAGTGTGTCTATGGTAATGCGAGCTGGCGCGGGCGCCCGGCGTGACCCAGTTGCAGCTTTTTTACATGTAAAAGCTTGAAGTCACCGCACTATAAAATTAATGAATGCAAATGCGTTCGTAAGTAATGAAGTTACATTATTGCTAGTATTTATCTAAGTTATTTTATAACATCATTTGGACCACTACATCATGGTATAAATGTGTAAACAACATTTTATTATTCACACAATAAAATTTCACACTCTGTAAAACTCAAAGTCACTTTGTAGACTTCAACCCGAGCGAACAATTGCTTCACAATATAATGCAGTTACGTAAATTTATCCCATCTTGAATTATTTAGGCGAATAGCGCGATATCTCGGGAGCCTTTAGGGAGTCAAGTCTGTGCCGAGGGGGCTGGGGGATTTTTTGTCATTCCCTCGCGCAGTCTGTACCCTCACGGTCTTATTTATCGTGCTGCGAGGATGTATTACTACAGTAAACTGTGATTTTTCTTGCGAATCAAGTTTTGTGGATTAGTAGTACCTACTAAAAGTATTAAGTATTATAAAGTACTAGACATGTTCCCGATCGTAACATAAAAAAGAAAATACACCCTGGCAGGTTGAATTCAAAATATACCTCCTTATCAAACTTCTAGGGTACTCAAGAATTACATTCTCCAATTTCAAATCGCTACTTAGGCTGTGCTTTGTCTATCACTCAGTTTTTTTTTTAATAAAAGACCTTTTTCACTCTACAATAACGTTATTAAATTACTTGTAACTACACGTCATTTTTAATTATTTTCTTTTTGGATAACGGATCTTCAATATGACTACATATTAAATTAGAAGCTAATCATATTAGCGAAGAGAATATAACACTTACCATAATTATTAATACATATATCTGCCTCTTTGGTCGTTCAATATGTATGACAACTGAGCGTATTCTGAATTATTATAGTTCCTATATATAAGCGTAATAAATCTTAAACAGATGCTATCCTCGTCTTCGAGACTTCAAAGTACCAAAAAAATCTCATACTAAGATAAACATACAATGGTGTGGCTCCACCGTACTACGTTAATGTTGGGGTGCAAATCGCCCCACAAACAGCCCTCAGCCCAGGGGTAGGACGTCGTGGACCATTCCACCCCAATGACTCACGCTTTGATGTGCGATGCTGGCAAATATCATTGCATGTGTAGATCTCAATTCACTGATTTTGTTGAACTAGACAAAAATAACGATTAATAAATATATTGTTTTCATACTTTTTTTTTAATACTTTGCCCGTCTAGATGTTAATTTTTTTATGTAATGTAATTTTTTAATGTTTTTTTTATAACATAGACAAGTTTATTAGTTCAAAAGGCAAATTACTACAAACTACTATTACTACAAACAAGCAACTTAGCAAATTAAAAAAAGAAAATGTGATCGCACAGTTACAAAAAGGAAAAACACAAAATGACAGTACAATGGAAGCGTTTGCAGATAATAATTACGTAACATTAAAACAACATAAAAATTACGCTACGTTCAGTTGGCATGCCAGTAGGTAACTAAATTTGGCAACGTGCCTCTATCATCCATTATTATATAGGCTAATTAGATGATTGTGTTTCGGTAACCTAGTTTGAACCTAAAACTGAAAATTATTTTTGTAATTAATTCAACGCAAACAAATAACCATTTGTATAGGTTAGAAACATGGTTAGGAACATTAAAAATTGCTTCTTGCTATCGCGTGATAACCATAGTCTCGTGATTGAAAACGCTTATAATAGCACAGGTACCTACATAAAGGCATAATTTCTAACATTCACAGGTAAACGACAAAATATATTTCAATTAAAAGTTTAGAAAACTTAACAGCGCGAACTACCGTCTCAGTTACAATTACCAATTCAGTTAAACAATTGCGGCGAGCCGGCGCTCAGGGCGAGCTAGCTTAATTGGAGAGGTTAACAGTGGGATTAGTGTAGCTTTATGTATATTTGTGTTATTATTCTTATAGTGTAGTATGCTAAGCGCCTAGTTGGGAAAATATTTCCTCTGTTTCTGCAAAGCTATGCAGTTTATTCTTTGAATGGTTTTAAAACCTAGCTAGCTTAAGTATCGTTGGGAATTGTTATGTGTTCATTGGCTAGGTTTTCTTATTTTTTTGGGATTAAGTATCTTGTAGATGGTATTTGATGACTGGTCACTTTGAATAACAAATAGATACAGTACACAATACATGCAATGATAGCCATTGAGGAGAATGTCCGCCTTAGAAACAAGTGTCATCGATTTAAACCCCGGCTGTAGCTGTTGTATTTCTTGATTTCATGTTCAACTAAATCTCATTTCCAATCATGATTATCACAAAAAAAAATGTGAGGGCACCTGACATGCAGTCGGCAAAATTTTGAGCAGTTCTCGAAAGACAAAGTTTGCCAACCAGCACCGGGCAAGCAAGACGAAATACCTATGGCGTCACTCCCACTAGCTTTAAGGGGAAGCCCGTATCCAACAGTAGATTAAAAAGCTACTTATCACTTATAGATAAATACCTACATAATTTTAAAGATAATATTTATACTACTAAGATAATACTGATAATTTTCCAAGGTGTACTACACTCATTTCAGTCCTCTTTCTCCTATGCTGTGGAAAACACATCCTTATGAAACGTGTACAATTCGTCCCGCCATCTTATAATGATTTCCTAAATGTTTTACGTTCAGATTTTATAACATTTTCGTTTGTCTTCGTTTAAACAAAACACCTTATTGTAAGTCTTGTCTGCTAGAGGCGTTCAATTAAGCAGAAAATTTTTGATAAAACTTCCTACGCTCAGAGAATCTTAAATCAGTATTTCTTATGAAGGATGTACCTATTGCAGGCAGATTACGTGGGATAACTGAATTACAGGTGTATTGTCCCACTGCCGCCGGGGACAGGTATAAATTATT
Organism: Pheosia tremula; assembly: GCA_905333125.1. Classification (NCBI taxonomy): domain Eukaryota; kingdom Metazoa; phylum Arthropoda; class Insecta; order Lepidoptera; family Notodontidae; genus Pheosia; species Pheosia tremula. The sequence continues at coordinate 507,724 of HG995404.1, read as the reverse complement.
ATGTTTTGTTAATATGTCAGGTTAGAGTTTTTGTTAGATTTTGATTGAGGAGCATGTTTCATTAATTAATTGATTGTTCGATTATGAATCGATTGTGTTAGCAGACTTGGGGCCCTGGTTCCTACCAACAGTTGTAAAGTTAAGGAATATTAACAACATTGCGTATAATCCTATTCATTAGCTGCGCTTGTATTTCCAAATTAATTGTTTTGTATTTAATTATAAAAAAAAGCGTTTTATATCTGAAAATCATAATAATATCACGTTCACTAACCATCACACACTACCTACAACTAACTTAATATTTATTAACATAATAATAATAATAAAACATGTAAATAGGTATGTTAATAAAATGAAAATGACATAAAAACGCATTAGCGTTTTGAAGTCAATTTCATTTGTTTTTTCTCAAAAATTCAAATCATACCGAACTTCATTTATACTTCAATCATCCAAAAAACTATAAACTATAAAATTATACATACGTGATAAACGACATCGAACCCGCACCGTACTACACCAAGTATACTAGTGCATCGAACAGAACCATTGGGGCACGCCACAATCACTGCCACACACTATACACAACACTATTCTACGGACATTTTATAATTTATACAGTCGCTTATTTTCCACAATAAAAAAGCGAAACGGCGTCACCACCGGAGGTTTGGTTTTGACTGAGGGCGGGGTATGCGCGGCGCGAGGGGTGGTGAGGCGCCGCGCAGGCGAACTCCTCGACCCGCCGCCCGCGAGCCCTCTAGTTCGACGGCCAACATTTTTATTCCTTCGGATCGCTACACTATCTTTGCTCGGCGATTGATACAAAGCGCAATTAGAATGTGCAGGTTTTCAATTTGTACAGTTGATTCTGTGTTTGAAGCTTTGGTAGCGGTGTTAGTGATACCCGTATTTGCATGTAGGAATGCTTTATATCAAGCAAGGGTTTTGTATGCGTTTTAAAGGGCGAATTATCGTGATCGACATACTAAAAATATATATTACTATACAGGCCTGTTTCGCAATGTTCTGATCAACCCTATCCACAACTTATTTGACGACATTCTGTCATATAAGTTGTACTTAGGGGTTAACAGCATTTATGATTTATTTAATAACGCCAGCCGAACACACCATCTGTATGGTTCCAAACTAAGCAACCTCGTGTATTATGGGTACCGAATTATGAATTGGGATTAAAAAGAGAATATAAAACCTTAACTAAAATTGCCGTTCTGCAGTACTGGCCATTTATAATGAAAATATTTTTTGTTTGACTAAGAATTCTAATTTCAAATTTATTTATTTTAAAACCATGGAATTACATATTTTTCAAAATTAGTAATTTGTTTATTGATTAGCGTTATGTTTTCATCGCATTTGAATCTTATTCGTCAACCAACATGGATAAGTTAAAAATTCGAGTAAATATGGTATATGAGTAAGTAAAACGGCAATTTCCTAGGTGAAGACCAAATATTTACACTATTTTTGTTAAACCTTATATAGATATTAAACATCTATTATTCGGGTACAAACATTCGTGCTCATCACCCAAAGTTTATTCCTACCAGGATTCGGACCAGGGTCCTACGGCACAGAAAGTAAGCTTGCTACCAACTGAGTGAGTCGTTTCGTCGAACTATGTCCTAAGACATAAAGTATAATGTTTAGTAATATAAATAAAGAATTTTCAAGGATTAATTCATCCAGCAAATTATTAGAAACTACATCATTTCTATTTTCCATAAATAAAACTAATTGATATAAACAGATTTTATAGAGGCATCTAAAAGGTATGGAGGCATCTTCCAGGGCTCTTGCCAGACGCATAGCTGACCCCGGGTTTCTCGTGAAAACTATTGCAACTATGTGCAGGTCTGCTCGATCGGTATTCGTGGATCGTTCACTATTTCCTCGCGTCGCAGCATTTGCAGCGCTTTAAAGTCTGTTTCATGAATGCAATTTAGCAGTTTTCTATCCTAATGGGTATCTTGAAATACTGTATTTTGTATGTAGAAAAGCTTTGGTTGCTGCATGGTTCAAAACGATGCTACTCCTGTATTATAGTTCGTGGATAACATATAATGAACTGGAGATAATTCCAGTAATAGCTAGATCAAGGCTAATGCGTAATATACCATATCTGAAATTTGCCCAGACGGCAATCAAACGCGCAGCCACCTGGTGCAGTGAGCCAAGCGTGTTAATGGCTATGGTATTATCAACCTAAAGAAATAAGTAAATGTTTAATAATAAAATTATAAATATTAGAGATGACTACCTATAGCAACACGCAGTTGATAACTGATTTTAAGGGCACTTTACTCAGTTTAAGTACACGTGATAATTTCTTTAAGCTCCGTTTGCTTTCATTGCAGAGTTGATCACCACGGAGTGAGCAGAGGCTAGACGAGTATAAGCGACAAATATCGCTGCAGCGAGCTGGTCCATTAAATACTTTATCTTATGTCGCGTTCTCATGTTTCAGATAAATAAAGACGTGCTACTAGGAATTCCTGAAAGCAATATAACGAGGTGTTAAGATCAATATATCATCGTAGATATTGGATAAATATGTTTTTTTTTCGAGGAATCTCATGTGCCCCGACTACATATGTAATATTTTCCCGGATTTTTCGCAGTAAATTTCTTGTATGCCTTTACCTAACTGATTTCATCAAATTAATCTCTGGCGGATTACTAGAGCAACGCTGGTGGAGTCTCTAATAAAAGCAATAAAATGTTGTTGTATCGATGGGCGACTCTATTAAATATTTTATTTGGTATCGTTTTCTCGCCGTTTGAAGTAAATAGGGTCTCGGTGTCAACAGGAATTCTGTCAGTGTCTAAACTTAGTACTCTACTGTTACAGAAACACATGTTCTGTCAGTTTTGAAAAAGTTTATTTCTTTTATAAAGATATAAGGTTACTACTGGACACAATTACGGGTAATTATATCGTATGACCATCCAGCTCCATCTATCCCGTTGGTGTTTGTTGGTCTAGCTCTGGTGCAGATAATCTAGCAAAGATAATATAAAATTGAATGCTAGACTGGACCACATAGCCGTGGTGGTGCGTTAAAAAACGGCGGCTCTAGTTTGGAGACTTCAATCGATTTGATCATGGACTTTGATGATTTATACAGCCAGTTCCTTCCTACCAGACCTCAGACATCATTATCGTCTGCGGCAAGTATATTATTAGCTTTGAACGATGATTCCTTTTTATTTTTGATAAAGATTCGAAATATGACGGTCTTTTTTATTTTTATTTTAACAACACCTTCATAGTATTACTAATCAACATATTCATGTCATGTTCATATTCAAATGGTTCCACAGCCACAATAGATTCTTGCGAACTAATTACCTATTAAACTGTAGCTTAATAAGGAATTAGTTAAGAAGTTTGAAATTTCTTGCAAATTACTCCAAGGGCATACGCTTAATATTCACGGATCTCTGAAAGTTATTAAAACGCGGGTTCGATACAAATTGTTTTGTAATACCCCGAAGGGAGAATGTGGAGTGTACGTTAAAGTATTAACATATTTTGAAATAGCCACAGGCGATGGCCATGGTAAATCTTTTGTCTTGAGAACAAAGGGGTACTTACAGGATAGTTGACATTACAACTTAAAAAGTGTAAAAGCTAAGTTGTTTTTTATTTGTATCTTTGAACTCATCAAGTATTTAAAAAGTTTATTGCAAATACAAAAGAATATTATATTATATAAGAATACGGTCTTCACTGGATCGCGGTAGCGTGCGGACGTGTGGCCTGCACTCGCTAGTTTAATATACGTATTGCCCCTGTGCGTGATAAGGACAGAACGAGTGAAACGGATATATCTTCACAGGCGCGCACGCAATATACTCAACCGGTAATCTTTAGAACAACTACTAAAACTTCGAACCTAAATTATTCCATCAAAAATGCCGTTGCGCAGGTCTCCACCGGGTAGTAAAGTTGAACTTGTTTCGGAACAGGATAAAACTGGTTTGGAACCTGAAGATAATACTGGAAACAGTGGGTCTAGAAGACTAAGAAAGGCACGAAATGAGGATAAAGGTAAAATTGAGGAAAAAGGAAAATCGGAGGATAATGGAAAATCGCCTGCTAAAGGAAAATCTGATGACATCAAGAATGAGTTACTCGATATGCTTACTAAATGGAAGAAAGATCAAGATCTCCTACTAAACAAATTAAGTTCCGATATGATCAAAGTCACAAAACAAAATACTCAAATTCAGAACACAACTACGGATTTGGAAAAAGCTTTGCAATTTATGTCGAAACAATATGAGGACATAAATCAAAAACTCACTAATATTGAGCGCGAGCGGACCGAATATCTGACCTACATCGCTACTTTGGAAAATAAGATAGAAGACATGCAAAAAAGGCTGAAGTCCACAGTTCTTGAGTTCCGTAACTTGCCTCCCGCTTCACAACAAACTAAGACAGAGACACAACAAGATCTTTGTCAACTGGTTCAAAAAGCATGTAATGCCCTTAAGATTAATTTGCAGCATTCGGAAGTAAAAGACATATATAGAATTAAAAACAAATCAGGTATGTCCACCGTAGTAACGGAGCTAACCTCAACTCTGACCAAAAATAAGATCTTAAATGGGGTCAAGGAGTACAATAAGACCAACTCAGATAGTAAGCTTTCCACTTCGCTACTCGGACACTCAGGCCCACCAGTACCGATTTATATATCGGAGAGTCTAACTTACAAAACCCGAAAACTTTTTGCCATGGCTCGAGACACTCAGAAAATCCTGGAATTCAAATACTGTTGGATAAATAAAGGCAGAATTTATATGAGGAAATCGGAAGGTGGTACCCACCTCGAAATTAAAAATGAAGCGGACTTAGCAGCCTTGAAAAATAAGTGACTCGGTTACACAGTGTCTTCAATTGTGGTTCCCGTCGTATTGATGTACTTTTATTTTTTTCCAATATTTTTTTCCTTGTGTATCTCTTGCCCAATACCAAATACCCAACTAAGGCGTGTGTTGTATCTACCCACTTGCTACTTTTATAATAACGATGTTTTTTATAAAATGGTCTTTTGTATTAGGACTTATATGCCATGTATGCTGATAAACGAAGTGAATATCTATTACAGTAATTACGTAGGGCGTATTTCGAAGCCACCTTTGGACTATCAAAGTAATAATATTCGCAATTATCTAAGTCTACCCGTAATTATTAAAGCTAAACTGGCCATTGTCTTATGCTCAAATGAAGAATACTGTGCACAGAATATTATATGCTATATCATAATGTGGAACAGAAATACTTGTTTTTTGCTCGTATTTTGTAATTGTGTAAGAAATTGTGATAAATCAATACTGTGTCTCTTCTTTCGACAGAAACAAGGTTACATAACGCGAAAAAGAAAACAATCCCATACGTTGTTTTATCTTGAAGAATCTATTATATTTTTCACAACTGTTTGTTTGTTGTCACTTGTTGTAGAATCGTTAATTATACTAAACCACTGCTTTTACTTTTATAACACTAATATTAATCGTTTCGTATGTCAGCTACATGTTATCTCCTCCACTTTGGAGTATGCCGTTACTTTTTTGATAGTATTGTATTGCTCGCAAGTGACCTGGAACCTAGGATACTCTCAGTTTTGCCTTATATCACATATTGAATTGTTAAGCATACTACATGCGCAAATATTATATACTTATAATCATGCCTTGGAATTAATTAACACAGATTTTAATCTAATACACACTACTATAAACACGAAATCACACACACAAGTACAAAACATAAATCACACACCTAGCCTCTTCTGTAACCTCGTATCTAAAAAGTCATTTTTCTCAGTGCAACAACTAAGTATCATGTCATGTGATTCCAATTATATGGATCGATTTACCCTACAGTATAAAGATTTTTATCATATACATCCTCAAACAACTGTAGTTATAGTGCAATGTTTTATGTCTATCTACAGTGAATAATATAATAAATTTAAACATGGAACTGGACAATATTAGTATATCAGAATCCACGGTCTGTGAAGTCGAAGATTGCCATAGCCTTATCTCACATGAATTTCCTAATATAAAGATTTTAACGCAGAATATACGTAGTATTTCCCGAAATTATGATGAATTTGTGATCTTGTTGGGTAGATTGGGAATGGAACTTGATATTATTATATTGACAGAATGTTGGCTTTCTTGTAATCCGCATATCCCCAATCTCCCAGGCTATTGCTACCATATCACACACAACTTTAAAAACCAGAATGATGGAATATTAGTTTATTTTAAAGAATCATTAAATGTGAATATAACTGAGCCTCCTTTTTCGGATAGTAACTGCTTGATAATAACTATAAATAACGATACAGCTATATTAGCGCTGTATCGTTCACCGTCATATCACAATATTAATCCTTTTCTTAGGTCACTTAATTCGATCCTAACGGACCTTAAGAACCTTAAATCGGTCGCCTTAATTGGTGACATTAACATCGATATTTCCCCTCAGACGAATGATAATAAAGCTCCTGAATATCTAAACACTATGGCCTATCATGGATTCTTACCAGCACACTCATCTCATACAAGGCATGGCACAACATGTCTAGATCATGTTCTACTGAGAACAAAATTTCGTTCACAGACCGCTGTCTTAAACTCTTCTATCACAGACCATAATGCTGTGCTACTATGTCTTTACCAAGACCATAACAAAATACACTGTCTGTCTCAAACTCACATAACGAAAGTTAACATGGATGCGGTTTGTGAACAACTTACATTGGTTGACTTTAGCTTTACAGAAACAATATCTGATCCAAATAGGGCTATGGAATGCTTCATAAGAACAATCCAAACCGTGACTGATTCGAATACTGTTATTGTTATATTACCGCGCCGTAAGCGCACAATTAAACCCTGGATCACACCAGGACTACTTAAGTGCATTAAAAATAAAGATCGTCTTCATAAATTATCAACGAAATCACCAGAAAATGTAACCTTACGCCTCATCTATACTCGGTACAGAAATTTCTGTAACAACCTATTAAAAAACTTAAAGAGGACTCATGAGAGACGTGAGTTAGATAATAATACTAAAAATAATAAAGAGCTATGGAAAACAATTAAAGCGATAACAAACAATCATAACTTTAAAGAGGGGGCACTAAAACTGTTGAGCGACTCACCACAAAAATCTGTGGACGAGGCAAATGATTATTTTGTTAACGTGGGAAGCTCGTTAGCGAATAAACTTATATCTAATAACATATCTAATCATCAATCTATACCTATTTCACCAAAAGCATGCACCTCTTTTGTTCTTCTAGACACGGATGAGGAAGAGGTTCTCTCTTTGATAGGTGGCCTTAAGAATTCAGCTTCTGTTGGTCATGATAAAATATCAAATAACCTGCTCAAATCCATAAAGATCCAAATCATTAAACCTCTGACACAATTGTTCAATAATTGTCTTCGTCAGGGTGTTTTTCCAAGCATTCTAAAAAAAGCAATCATCATTCCAATATTTAAGGCCGGAGATAGACATACTGTATCTAACTACAGACCGATTGCTTTACTTCCAACTATATCTAAATTACTAGAACGAATAATAAATCGCATACTGGTTAAATATCTTGAGACAAATAAAATTCTGTCCCCTTGTCAATTCGGATTTCGCTCTGGCAAGTCAACGGAAGATGCTATCCACAAAGTAATAGACTATGTGGTCAATCATCTGGATAATAACAACAAAGCTATAGCTATCTTCCTTGACCTTGCCAAAGCGTTCGACACTGTCTCTATTCCAATACTTTTAACAAAATTAGAAAATCTAGGAATACGAGGAACACAATTAAAACTGCTGACGGACTACCTTACCGGTCGTAAACAGTGCCTTAAAGTGGGTTCCTTTGTTAGTTCTGACTTACCTGTATCCTTTGGTGTTCCTCAGGGATCAGTGCTTGGACCAACCCTATTCCTTACATATCTCAATGATTTATGTAACCTAAATTTAGAAAAAGGAACTATAATTTCTTATGCAGATGATACAGTACTACTCTTTTCGGCTGAAACTTGGAAGGATACTTTCTCTGTTGCCCAGCGTGGATTTAATATTGTTTCCCAATGGCTAAATCATAACATACTCACACTAAACTCTGACAAAAGCATTTATATGCCTTTTTACATGAGAAACTCAAATCAACCTCCCTCAGAGTTGACTATTAAATATCACATAGCTACGCATGGGCCGGCACTGGATGTGTCCCATTGTAACTGTCCTTCTCTTATTAGAAGGGCAGAGACAAAATATTTAGGAATTGTACTAGATTCCTTATTAGACTTCCGTGCCCATACTTCTATGCTGCAAACTAGGTTAAGAAAACTAATATACATCTTCAAGAACCTACGACATGTCGGCGAGATTAATATTTTAAAGAAAATATACTTAGCTATTTGCCAATCACTTCTTACCTATTGCATATCTTGCTGGGGTGGTGCCCCTAAAACAATTCTTCTTCCACTTGAAATTGCACAAAGAGCCATTCTAAAGGTCAGTACATTCCGACCCATCTACTATCCTACATTCCTTCTTTATAAATCTTGGAAACTTCTCACGGTTCGTCAATTGTTTATTGTCTCCTCTACTATTAAACAACATTCTATTACTGTTTTCGATAAGAACAACCTTCTCACACGACGTCCTTTTACAGTTCCTTACCCTAATCGGTCTAATCATACTCTCACCCGTAGGTTCTTTTGTTTTTTTGGACCATACATATACAATAAATTAAATTCTTCTCTTGATATCTACCCTCTAAAAAGACTTGAATGTAAAAATAAAGTTACAGACTTCTTACTTACGTGCGATTATCAGGCTACAGAAGACCTCCTGAAACCGCTATCATAATGAGGCTATACAAAAGTAAAGTTAACATACACACACACCAACCACACACTCACACACACCAACCACACACTCACACACACCAACCACACACTCACGCACGCATGCTACGTAATAAATTATATTAAATTGTAAAAAGTGCAAGTATTCATATTATATTCTTGCATCTCTTTCTGAATATTGTACAGGGAATAAACTGTGTCCTGAAATACAGGCTTTGCCTAGCTCAGGCACAATTGTTTTAATGGTTTAATCAGAATAACGAATGTAAACTAAATTGCACAATACCAGCATGTTACTTTTTTGCCAATAAATTATTATTATTTATTTATTTATTATTATTTAATATTCAACTAGAAAGAACACAGAATAAACTACGAACATACAACTTGCGTGGTTTCTGAATGTTGTAAACAAATGCACAATATCAGAGGCGACAATATGAATATTATTTCACATTGTTTGTTCATGGCAGTAAAATCAAACGTTTGATTCCAACAATTGTTTCCCAGTGTGATATACTGTAACACGCCATTGCATGAATTCAATCATCTACCCCGCGGCGCGTACGTACTCACGTAAAACTTTATATCCTATGTTCCTGTTACATGACGGCCACAATTGATTAGGGGCTCACTGTGCACTGTACTTTTAGAACTGCGGCAAATAAGGCAACCCTTTTAGCGCAGGACTGTTATGAGTGTAAGCGTTTGTATAAATACATTCATGAAATACGTAACAACTATAGTTAACCCAAATTTCGGCGGTATTGTTTTGAGGGTTGATAATGTTAATGTTTTGCTTAGTGCCTACGTTATTCTATACTAATGATAATGATGTACTAATTTTATTTGCTATGTTTTATTATAAAATATCAAAAACTTACAGTAGCTAACGCAATTTGAACCTTATTGTCTTGGATATTGTAGATGCCTGCCAATAAGGAATGCATATAAATGTTAAGGCTGATGATTCGTAGGTTGTACCATATTGCCGTAAATTCAATAATTGTTCGCGCGATACTTGTGACAATACTGATAGTGTGAACGGCGCGGGCGCCAATAACAGTTCTTACTTTCTATTAAATTAGTCCGTTGGTTACTTTGAACACAACCTTCGTACACTCTGCCAATGGAATATCGCAATAAATGGTCCTTACGAGCCCTCACAAATTGCTGGCTAAGCCCATAAAATTGCTGGTTTTTTTTTAAATTATATCTAAATGTAACATTGGCTTGGGTCAAAGACTTTATAGCGCCTACTCATAAGTGCATTTTACAATATTTTTGTTAACAAATACTCCTTTCTGGTTTTTTATTTGTATTTGACAATACAGAAGGTCATTAACTTTAAGTGAATGTAATAAAATAATATTTTTCTATGTGTATATGTATGGAGTTTCATTGTTTGGTTTCATGATCTAATTGTCTTAGTCGTAGAAGGAGTAAACACTCTTATGCACCATGAAATGTAGTTTTAGTCCGCTTACATCCAGCATAAACAGGGTCTCCACGAGCATGAAAAGTGAAAAATAATTTAATAAAAACAGCGGCGGACGATAATGATTGTTTATATGAATTGTATGTCGTAACATTTTTCATTTGCGCATGAAACGGTGGATGAAACATGAAGCCAATTTTCCATCTATCACGAACGTTTGTTTCCAGCATCTGACGCGAGATACCGCAATAGCGATAGCGTATGTATCTATATCTTTTATTCAAACAAAGTTTTGGTCTACATTTACATTTTATACTAAGCCACGTGACTTAAGACGAATTATTGCATCGATGAGATGGTAATTTTTTTGTAGCTTTTCTAATCACGTAACGAGTTGATATTCCTCAAAAAATCTATTAAGTGATGTCTTCTACTGATGTTAAAATCTGCAATTCTATTGAATAAAATTACTATAATAAGAAATTAATTTAAGCAACTAACCTGCCTGCCTACATGAATGATTAAAATTTGTAGATAGCTACATGAGAATGAATAGGCTGAACCCACACGACTCTGTTAATTTTTTGCGTCGGCTTCGAGGTTGTGCCCCGAATTTGTGGTCTCAAATTAATCAATATTGATCAAGATATTCAGGTCTATCAATCACGAGCCGCCACTCGAACACTCAAGCGTTTCTTACTCCCCGGACTTCAGCCTTGTCAGTCTAAGCTTATCCACATTACAAGTCCCGAATTTAGGTCATAGATAAATTATAGGAAAAGTGGGATGTGTTTTTCTTTGGATTGATTTCATAAGTTGGATTGAAACGTGTCCGTCTAATAGAGTTGATGTCGATATAAGTCACTTTGAGATAATGTTTTGTTTTATGTTAGTATTTACGCCGCCGCGCCGGTTCGTCAAACTCGGATAACAAAGTGCCGTGTCTAGATTTTCAATACCCTAGACGTTGACATTCAGAATCTGAATTATTTTTTATTCATCCAAACCACATCAGTAATCACGACTCATGTACATTGTCACCAGATTATGTTAACATATGACTGTACCACAATTTCAAAAGGGGATTATAAAAAGAATATCAAAAACACTAGGTAATATTTTTATGCCGAGAACTGTAAAATAAGCCCCATAATAATGTCTGACCAACAATTAATTCAATCTTTCAACAGTTTTTGTCCACCAAAGTCATTGTGATTTAAACCTTCAAAAGCGCCGATCAATGTTTCTGAAGGTGTCTGAATTAATAAATGACTTAATCCTGGATCGGGAGAATAATTCTGTAATGTCAATAACATTACAAGGAGGTGCCTTGTTGTTATATAGAAATGGGCCGAGGCATTTATTTGATTTGAATTTCCTGGAATAATTAAATTGTATATCCTATGTATGTGTTTTTACCCAAGTTTTAATAGTTATTCTGCTATTCATGGCGAAAAGAAATTTAAAAAAAACAAAGGTCAATTAAATCGACCCACCCGTTCTCGAGTTAAAATGGTGTAACTAAAACGCCTTTGTTTTATATTTATAAATATACATTAAAATAAAATGTTGTTTGTTGGTAAGCATATTACTTACCGGCCGGAGCGATTTACCTACTACTTTATTTTAAAGTTGCCAGAAAATTGTAAAATTCGGCAAAAGCTGAGAGCGCTTTTTGACAGGACATCATCTGTTAGGACAGCTAGTTGAAATAAAATAAGGGCTTTTTGTATACACTGTTTACTAAATTTACACAACTTGTCCGGTCTCTGCGGTCTTCGTTATGTATCTTAAAATTTTGATAATTGTCGAAGATACTCGTCGTAACATCTTAATTAAAGTGAATAAAGTAGGTCTCTGTGAAATTGAGAACAATGAGTATTGATGGGAAGGTGGTAAACAGGGCGAGGGGTGGGTAGCAACCGGTTCGGTCCTGATACCGAGGCACAATAGCACATACATAATCAATTAGCTAAGAACGTGATTGTAAGTAAGGGATTAAATTTACCGTTCGAGAAAGGATTTGTACGGTACTTATTGCAGATTTTAATTGTTTAAGGAATATTTGGAAGTTCAATCAAAGGAATATGTTACCGGTTTATAATGTTATGTTATTATTTAGCACAAAGTAAAATGAGTACAAAATACATATATCTAATAAATCTTGAACCAATAAATCAATACCTAAAAAAGGCGATTCCATTTTATATTCTATTCTTATTATCACAAAAGCTCGTCGACCATTAGACGGGACTGTTTTAATGGCCGTATCCAGATCAGACTACGCACCATCGCGAGTCTGACATATAACCGAGCCACCCTCACCAGGCTACGTGCTAAATGAGAATAGAATAATGAATAGCTGTGACAAGTTCGACACCGAGTCACAACCATTCGATTTTGGTGCGGTTTACCTCAAAAATATCGGACTTTCTCCAGAATCCCCTCAGTGAGGGGGATGCTTGCACTTTGGTTATAATAAGACACTCAACAATAGGTGTTTTGGCAATTCCTTATGTTGTGAAATTCAGATCTCATCTTGATGTCCAACCTACTATTTTGTTTGTTATAAATTTGGTGATGCCATCTTCTTAATATAATTTAATACAATATCTTCGTTAAGTCTCGCAAGCGAGGGGAGATATCTCAAGAGTCGCGAATTAATTTATGACCTGGCGGAGTGATCTTATAATTCAAATATAGAATCCTCCGCGCTTCTAGATTGTAGATATGAAAAATGAATAGTATCAGTAAATAGAAAACTGTAGGACATAATGGTTTGTAAGTATCTGAAATAAACTAATCGTGCTGTATCGGCAAGTGGTCCGACTTTCCTGACTGTAAGTATAGGTGACTCGAGCTGAGTTTCCCTGACGGGTGCCCCATTGGAGCTTGGGATCTAAAACCACCGTTGATTTGACTAAGTCTAGACGGCAGACGGCGGCGTCTAGACGGCATATTTAGGTATAGGTCCTGAAATAATATAGCCTATTACTAACAGAATAAATTGCACACAAAGTAAACTTCTATGGCTTCCCTGTATTTTTGGAGCACGATGCTTGACGGCCATAAAATGTTCGGTGAGGAAGATCAACAAAGATTTTTTTTTCATTTGCTCATTTGAATAATAAAAAAACACCATAGTGTTATTTTTCATTGAATGTCTCTTCTACAAATTTCATTATGTTAATATCGTGCAATGTAAATAGATTTCGTTAAAATTGTCCTAAATATGCATTAAAGGCTGACTTTTTGCTTCTGGATTTGGCGATTCTCGTTCGTACAGATAACGAATCCAAAACAGAAAAACAAAGGTCAAATCACATTGGGCGTACTCACAAAATCAAAGAAAGACAATCCTTTTATGAGCTTTGGAATTTAAATAGAAAATGTGTTTGTATGTTAAGTTTACAGATTAAGCTTAAACTGTTAGGACAACTTAAGTAATTTTGGATTTATTGTTAATGCCTGCTTTGCTGAAGCGGTACACGAACTGCTAAAAACGAATCTTGCTAACTTGACTTCTACTCTGAGCCATTCTAGATAGGTTTATTTTTCAATGTAGGGAGAGCCGCGACAAAATCGATGAAAGGTTGATGAACGGAAGGTGTTGGTAGGAAAATACGAAACAGTTTTCGTTTTTAGCCGCACACACTGTGAGAAGATGGAACAGGTATATTTCATATTATGGAATCGCGCTAATATTTTGGATCTAAGTATAAGAGCGCAAATATAATTTTCATGTAGTTTATCATACACAATTCCGTCTGCGAGCAATATTATTCCAAGAATTTTATATGTGCGACGTATCTTCTTGATTTTTTAAGACGTGCGAAGAATCTCGCGAAATAATTAGGTTTTTATTTCGTCTAGAAAGTTTTAGTCTAGTATGTTTACTGAGAAAGTTGCTACCTCTAAAACTATTTACAATAATATGAGGTTTCATAAAGGTTATACATTATCAACATATTTTTTTTGTATCTGTTTGAGTTTTGATACTCTCGATGATCATCTGTGATTTTAATACGATAAAATAAAATAGAAGTAGATTTGTATGACTTGTGACCACTGCTATACTTGCTATTGTATCCGAATGAAAGGCCAAGATAAGATTGGATGAGGAACGCAAAAACTCTTTTTTATGTCAATTGAATATATACCGATGCTCTACAGTACGCGGGATGGAAGCATTAAAAATGCATTAGGAGATTTCCTTTGAGTTGCGACGAGACTAGGGAAAAATTGCTATTGCTATTGAATACTTAATAAGGAAATCTTGGTTCTTAGGGATGTGATTCGTAATGGGGCTATATAGCTCTAGCCAATATAGATTGAAAAACAGGAGCTTCAAAATCGATAGAAGTAATTGGACGAATGAAGGTGCAAATTGCCATGGTTTATTTTAATATTGACCAGATATTTATAGTTCGAAATGATAACCAATGAAGTAATTAAGTACATAATATATTCAAAGTATAAGTATGAGAAAAAAAATATACGTTCCAGTCCTTTATACATTGTAGTTGTAGATAATGGAGTACTTTCGCTGAAACAGATACAGAATACACTCACTCAGTTTAATTTATTATTTAAACTTTCATGTTTTATTTATCAAAATATTCAATCACTATCATATTTGGGGGCCCATTTGTATTCATAAAAAAATTAAAACATGCCAAGCGATCAACATAATTTTCTACAGACTATAGACTTAGCTAGTGTACCTACATATCCAATACCGAATGCGGATACCGCATAATTGACGCGGGGCTTTGACCCAGTCGACGCTCAAACGATTTAGATTAAGGTGCACTATTCCAGATCTGTCTAAGTGTTTATCCTCCTGGGGAGATAGTAGATAGTATCGCATCTGCGGGATTGCCAGCGGTCTGGATACTAGTTTGGATATTTAAAGTGGTTACGCAACTGGATCAAGGGGACTTCGGATGTTCAAAATAACCCGAGTTTGGATGCGCTGAACGTTTAGAAGTTTTGAAGATTTTAGCGATGTCCATTGGAAGTGTTTCGGTTTTATATCCTAACTAGCGCCCGTTTTATATCCTAACCCCGCGTTTTCATTTTACCAGGATAAAAAGTAGCCTATGTGCTATTCCAGACTATAATCTATCTCTGTGCCATTTCATCTAGATCCGTTCAGCCGTTCTGGCGTGATGGAGCAGCAAACATCCATCCATCCATCCAAACTTACATTTATAATATTCGTGGGATATCGCAGTGCGTTAAAGAATACTGCGTATATAGAAAGTCTTTGTCTGTACCGACTTAATTTAACAACGCTAATAAACCCCTACAGGTTATTTCTGTACATCATACTTAACAACTATTGCTCCATGGATTTAATTGTTACAGTTAGTTTATGCGCTCGTAAAAATTGGGTAAGTAAACAAACAGTGCTGTGTTTGCAACACGGAGGCAGCCCGCTTGCAAGTTTACATTTAAAAACTAGTTTTTTTAGGAAACTCCTTATGTTATGTAATATGTAGAACTTTGTTTGTCTGTTGATTAAGTTCTAATAGGTTACTAGTAGTCACAGTTTAGTCATCACACTGGATAAATTATAATGATAGAATTAAGTCCCCCAAATCCGAATGAAATTCTTATAAGCGGAAAGCATTTCGCAAATCACAAAACAGATTTACGATATCGTTATCGAGGGAAAGGAATTATTATATCATGTCGCTATTTGAGAGAAATTGATTTTTTTATATCATTACGCTAAGGGAATTTCCAATAGTTGCTGTGTATGTATGGAAAGGTAAGTCGAATGAGGAATGTTCGTAGTTTATGCGGCATGTAAAAACTTATGGAATAAACTGTGTTTGACGACGGTGGTGTTGTGACGATTAGTAAGTTTTAATATCACGGTTGTGAAAAGATCATGTTATGTTGGTATGGAGCTTTACTTTTTTTAAGACATTTTACTAAAATATTGTTGTAGCTGTACCTTAAATAAGACTTTACCGTGAGCCTAAAATTTTAAGAAATTTTAATATTGTTGTTTCGTAAAATATTATCGAATTTATAGATAATTCCCCAGTTATTTATAATGTTATGTTATAAAATTACCATATTATTTTTCTCATCGTAGAAAAAGGGAACCTCTATCACTCTTTTAAAACGATACTATGTGACTAGAAACATCTGGCGCTCTGGTACTTGTTAAAAGCTTTTTAAGGTCGAAGCAATATTAAAATAATCCGCATTTGCATGTTCAATGCATTTCTCTTTCAGTGTATGGTGGGTGTTAATTTAAGACACAGTGTTATAAAACAGTTATATGTTAATGTTATCGTAGACTTTTGTATAATCTTATGTTAGTTTTATAATCATTGAATCAAAATGCTTCTTATAATATGGTAGTCCGCTATAACAAAAGAAAGTAGATATTATTATGTCTCTCAGCACACGGGCTATACCCGGATCATTGGAAGGTGTGTGCGGGGACATGGGTCCAACCCGTAGAGGCCCTTTTTGAGAATTTTAATGTTGTTAGCCACCTGCTGAGGTCAACTGCTGAAAATGATACCATAAACAGCGAATTGTAAACTAATAATGTACTGTATACTACTTATTGATGGACTTGTTACGTGATTACTTAGTCTGGATTTTCCTTTGATAAAAATAAGTATTTGCCCAAAAAATATTACTCGATTATGTCCTTACTTCTGTAGACAAGTAAGCTGTATCCTTAGATCTTATTAAAGGGACCAAAATCTTGGTCAATAAGTCTTACTAAGACGATATTTGACGTCAATGTCTTGCTGCTTTTATGAGAAAAATCTGATGAAAATTGTAAAGATGAGAACCATTGCCGTTTAATGAAATTTTATGCTGGAAGTCCAGGCCAGGCCGGGCCGGGCCGGGCCGGGCCGAGCCGGGTGTGAAAAGAATTTCCCCTTAACGCGTTATTGTAGCCTTTTATGAAATTAGTTATAAATTGTTTAGTGCTCCATGGTGACACATCTTTTTCATGATTATAATTAACTATTTTATTTAAAAAGACGGTAGTACAGAATGGTAAAGAGGAAACTTCTAAAGTATTCGTAACGCTATCGAGAAAACATACTGTCACTTTCAAACTTATTTATAACATCTGTGGTGTGAGAGGGATGGATGACGCTTACATTTCAAATAAGTACGTAGGTGAGGATTGCGTTCAAGGTACTGATTTTTATCCCACGGCTTCCACACAAACGTCGTTTTTGCTTTGTAACTCGGTCCCCAATTATAGTCTAATTAGAAATCGTAAAATATATTTTAACATTCTAAATTCAGATATTTCCAAATAGCTTATTGCGCCATTTTTTGTACCTATGGAAACATCAGATACAACTTTATAACAGTATATGTATTTCATTTAGTCGACTTAATTTGAAGTAAGTTGACAAACTTGTTAACATAGGTACAACAAAGCCAAAGCTTGTAAAATATTTTCTATCGAATTGTAATACCTACAAATAAAAAAACCGAAGATTCCCGATCCTTCCGGCTGTCAAGCACCTGTCAGCTTATCAAGGCGTGCGCCGTGAATGTATGAACGAATCCCTGAATATTTTAAACACAAGTTCGGCTCAGTGGGAACGGAACGAACCCGCGAAGCGCATTGCGAACTTCCATTCGTTCCGGCTCAGAGCCGTTGATTGCATTATGCATGGAATTTAGTGGAGAAAAGAATGGAATGGAAGTTTAAACTTTTTTTGCAAGTTTTTGTCATACTGTCTGCGGTGATTCATTGTTCTATTTTGCAGCATATATATATATATATATATATATATATATATAGGCCAACTTGTAGGCTGTACATTGTTTTATTTATTTTCATCGTATCTATTTCAGAATTACCGCCTTCTGTAGTAATTGATATATTGACATCGCCCTTGGTTAAATTGTGTAATATATCAGTGAAGACCCATTATTCGATCTTAAGGTCGTTGTAATCATAATCATGTGTACTTATCCCATCAGGACACCAACATATTTAACACACCCAATGTCGGCACACATCAGAATAGCCGACAGTCTGTCGGGCACGTTTATTGTTGTTTAAGTAAATCGACTTTAAACATGGACGAGTCGTCCCTTCGTCCTTTTGAATTAAAGCCGTTTACGTTTGTATTACGGATGCAATGTGTGAAGTGGAGGGTAGTATTTCAACGCGGCTGCGCTTGACTGAGATATGTGTGTATTTTGATAATTTAGTTATAAAAGGTGTGGGCATAATATTATCGTTCCTCTTCATACTGTCGGAAGGCTTAGGTTAATATCCCAAATGCAGTTTAATATGAGTATGTGATCACTTAATAAAATCTTTAAAACTGCAAGTATTTTTAAGAAAAAAAAACGTTAAGAGTACATTATTTTCGATATAGAGGCCGAATGCAACAATTTAGGAATTTTCGTCGATCTGTCTGTTCAAACATTGCGGGAAATATACAATAACACTTGGCAAGGTGGTAGCTTATAGCCTGGGTCGAAATATAAGATGCTTTATCCCGATTTTTTTTTCGAAAAGTGAACGAAATTTCTTGGGCAGTTGATAATTACTATCCCTTAATCGTTTCTAAACGTCAAGCTACACTGCATTAATATTTATATATTTCGATTCGATTTCGAAATATAAAATATTTGAACGTATAAACTGATCTACATACTTTGAATATGCATGATTGTGGGGATTTATTAAGTAAGTCATAAAACAAACGGTTGGCAACACATCGTGCGTGTTTTGTGTTTGTAATGAAGAGTTGTGATCGTGGTGTCCGGGCATTAGTGTCTCTATCTACAGTCGGGCAGTCGCTTTACGACCTATTAATGTGAAGAGTAATGCTAAAACGGTACCAGCATTTAAACTAGGGTGACGAGGACTAGGTTGATAAAGTTTCCTACATTTTTTGTTTATTTTAAAATCCCTCCATTTATGTATTTAGACTTGCGGGTAATTAGAATACAGTTTTTTTATATTGGTGGCAACAACTTTTTCTGCAATCGTCGCCATTGCTGCAGCTGCAGGGAAACCAAAGAATTTTCGATTTCATGTAGGTAATTAAAATTAATATCCAACAATTAGTTGGTAATTTTTTGTAGCAAACCAAAAAGTCGCAATACCTACATAGAAAATACAGTGTAATTTTACGATTAAATAATTTTCTGAAAGTCCGCCTCATTTCCAAAAGTATAAAACTTTTATCTGAACCTCTTCAAAAACATCCCTTACGTAAACATCAAACAAAAACTTAAGGGAGCGACCCCCAGCTGTAGCCGAGCGAGCGCCAAAATAGCCAAGCTTCTATACTGAGAACTCAAAAGCGATGTTTTGGCACCTACATACAATTAGTGTGTATGAAAGAACGCACAGAACTTCATTCAGCTCGTAATTCAAAAGCCCTACTTTTCAAAGGAGAAATAATTTATACGCAAAACGACTTTTCCTTTTGTCAGTAATCGAGTTTTTTAATCTTATAAGAAATGTGTTTGCTAAGAAAGATATATTATTTATGTAACGTCCTTATAATAAAGGTATGGTCACCGATAAAAGATACGACATACTGATAACATTTTTTAAATTACTGATATCCTTCACTTATGTGTAAAATAAGTTGCTGACAAAAAAAACGATCTTTAACTACAGTTTATAAATTAAAATGCAGTTTATTAATAAGTAAATGACCTCTATCACTTATAGCATGCAACATTTTGCCAATTATTTAAAAACGAAAAAAAGAGGATGTTCTCTTTATTTATGAATAATTCATTCATATAAAACTTCATAACATTCATGTTGATAAAACCACTAGCATATGCAGTGCTGAAGCACCAAGTTTTCCAACTATGAATTGCCAGATGCGTTTTGCATGTTACTAGCATAAAGAAAATACGTTTAAACAGGGCCGCCTCGGAGCGAGCGGGCGCAAACATGAATTTATTAGAATTTGACATACAGGTTTTATCAAGATGTCATCGTTTAGCAAGTGTTAATCATGGTTGAACATGAGCTTCGCACACAAATCCAGAAATCCATGAGGTGTGAGCCGAGGTTTGAACTTGCGATCCTCCATACCGTAGCAAGCGTTGTACTGAGTTACAAATAATTTAAATAATGTGTAAGTTCGCCTCAGTGTAGGTACATCAAACACCTCGGCCCTGATGCCCAGGGCCTTAAACAACGGGCTACCCTCGGGGTCGAGGACGACTGGAGTGTGGGCCCCGGACGTCCGGTGACGATGACGACCCCTGAGGAGGACAGCAGCGGGCGTGGCTCCCCACCGCCGTGCGCAGCGAGGGCGCAGGGGAGCAAACATCTGCTCCCCTGAGACGGGCCCCCATAAGGGGGCGAGGCACAAGAGGGGTGCGTTCCGTTTTGAGATTCCGGAGCCCCTCCAACATGTGTCGAAGGCGGCCACCGGGGGGTTTTAGTGGGTAAGAATCCCACATAACCCGGTCCTCTCCCACACAGAGGCCGGGTATTTATCGAAGATTTCCCCCCGTCAAAAAAAAAAGGTACTTCCAACACCTGCGCCTACCCCCAGCCCTCCAGTACTCCAGCCCTGTCTTTGGCAATAACTTCTGATACACTGACCACAGAAAGTACTTGTGTACCTATCTCTATTTCATGAGATCACGCGCGTTCATTATGGCGTCGCGTCGCATCGCTGAGCTCCCAGCCAAAACAATATATTATACAATATTCACATCAGAAGTTGATCTTTTGCACTTTATTGCAACCGAAATGTTATGAAATTTAATGACTGATGTTGTGGACTTGGTGTCTTTGTAACTGTTTATTGAGCATGAATAGATTTGTATATTAATTTTACACTTATTGAGTAGGTACCTAATTAATATGGTTTTAAATCTGAACCTTTAATAGAAGTAGAGACGATTCCGGGAATAATGGGAGTAGAAGAAAGCTAGTGTACGACGACCTGATCAGTTCAGTTGTTAATGACACTGCTTCCTGTGCCGAGAGTCACAGTATCGACTCCTGGTATGGGCGAATTTTGTGTGTTGACCACAAATGGTTCGGGTATAAACACGAGCCATGGATGTTTCATATCTTTATAAGTATTATATATCTGATCTTCTCCAGTCCATTGCACGGTATCCATCATTTGTAAAGTTTGTGTATTGGTCTGGTAATTATTATTGCTTGTTGAAGGCATTGAACATGTTTGTTCCACACATAAAGGTTTTAAGACAATTGATAAATATAAAACTAAGAATAAGTTTTTATTAAAAAATTGTTTTGTTTTATTTATATCGCAAGTAAAGTGGATTTGCGCTACACTCACACTAAAACGGGCCAATTTTTGTAACTTAACAATAATCTTATTTGGAACATTAACCCACTTTCGGCGATAGTAAAAGTCACATTACCTGATATTTCGGCGACTAATACTGCCGAATGTTTTACGGTCGTCATAAAAACACCATTGCTCGAGCTCTTTAGACGCTAAATGGGGACAGATAAGGTGTTTACTACAACGACCCTGATGTATGATAAAGTGGATTCGGTGCCTCAGAGTCTGATCGAAAAATGTTGGTTGATCAAAAATACTCGTATGTTTCATGTTCTTCCGTAATTATAAAATCGATTAACTTTAAATGGTTTATTAAATCATAAATAGTTCAGATATTTATTAAATTCGTGATTGAGCAATAAACGAATTTTCTTTAACTGTTATTTGATGAATGTTGAATGCGAGCATGTGTTTTATCGCTCAAAATTACAAGCATAAAATATAATACTAGCGTGCACAATAAAACTAAATTTTATACATCACAACTAACCACTTGAAATATTAGCTGAAGCCTGCAAGCACCGTTCTCTGCCCCCACTTAACATCTCATAGAAGTCAGGTGCACAATTGTTTATTAACCCTCCGCTGGTTCAACTATGTTTTCGTGAAACGCTCCTCTGTCAATTTTAACCCTTAGTAGCCTGATTTACGAAAGTGATTTATTTTTAATATTACTGTGTTTAATGTTACTGTGTTTAATAATAATGACATTTGATTTTTTTTTAATTTCGTTGGAAAGAATATTATACAACAGTAAAATACGTACAGCCAACCTATAAAAAAAACTAATAGTAATGTGAACATTCGGTTTAAAAAATTGGTATCAAAATTGAAACTCTAGGCTATTAAGGGTTAAATCGACCTACTGTCCCGGCAAACTTCGCCTCAGAATCAAATGTATAAGAAAAAGAATTATATTTTTAAAAAAGTTGTGCATTTTATCTATGCCTTAATAGTTATTCTGGCATTCGGGGCAGAGAGAAATTAAAAAAATCGTCATAAAAATTGGCACACCCGATTTTACGTTGTAAAAGGTGTAACTAACACGACATTGTTTTATATATACAGATCGCAGCTGGATATTTATATGCTACAATAGCTTTCTTGTACTGAACTTAAATTCTATACAATTTCTAGCTGAAGGAGCTTGATGATCGCAAACTTTTCCACGTCAAAGCTTGCGCAACTGACTGTGAGACGGTTGCAATAAATTCAGCTCTAGCGTTTTGAATCGTTTGTCATAAAACAAGTACTATTTAGAAGTCATACACATTGAAATACTATGTAATGAAATTATCGCAAATTAATTTCCGAAATTTAACTTTATATTTAAATAAATTTAGGCAATTCAACCAACAATATTGTGTAAATTTACCTTCTCAGTCCGGTTTAACTGAAACAAAATAATTGGTAAATAAATGAATAGCTGAAGAATAAATTGTTACACTATTATTTGTATTACCGAGCTTTTTCCTTCTTAAAAATGCTTTGTGATAACATTTTCAATACACGAAAAGGTACAATAAATTTGGGGGTAATACCCACTACAGCCCTTAAAATAATTATAAACAATAAAATAATACCTGCTATTTGCATCCGAAATTACTAAAATCTAGTTCTTTAATAATAAATACCAACTTTAGACTTGTTAAAAGCTATACTGCTATTTGATTCCTGCGATGTGGCGTTAGCTGTGACAAACGCAGGTTCGCAAGACGTTGATATTGGCCATTACGGGAGTCGCTGTAACCTTTTTATTTATTTCAGCTATTCACCTAGTACAGTCCTCTGTGTTTGTTTTATAGACACACAATTCTAGAGTTAAATCTTCCTTTGTAATCTGAAGATTAAAACGTAGGAACTCTAGGTTAATGCAATGAGGAAAATGGAGGAGCTCTACCATAAATAAGAAGTGTATGTTGTTATAAACAAAAGGAAGAAGTAACTCATCTGAGTTACTTCCTCCTTTTCATTTAAAAAGTAATATAGGTATGTAGCGACCACTTCAACCATCCCACAAGCTACGCAGATGGCACTACAGACGCATTCCCAATTTAGCGGAAAAGGGAATATCTTCCAGCCAGGCGGGTGGTATGCCTGGCGGGGCGGCCGCTATGCCCAAACGGTTATTGTTGGGATCTTGTATATATGCTACTTGCTCCGAAAACTCTTATAGCGCGATTCAGGATTGTGACGTCAATCGTCTATTGTTCTGAATGCGTCTGCAGTGCCATCTGCGTAGCTTGTAGTGCGGTTGAAGTGGTCGCTACAGGTATATAAGGTGTAACAAAAATTGTGTAAAATATTTTAAAAGATGAATCGGTCTGTTATATGGATCACGTTGATATATAAAATAATTGTGCAAATGACGTTTGATTTTTTTAAACGAGGCGAACCAATAGCTTTTGGCCATCGGCTTAGTACAGGATGTATTTTTTTATATGTCTAATCATTTTATACGTCAAATAATTTGATTTATATCTTTGGGAACATTATATTTATAAGCGACTGTTGGCTCTCTTAAAATATTGTTAACAAGTATAGTTACTACTTAAATGTTATAAAATTATATTGAAAATACTTAAGGTCCTTTAGAGCTTTAGCCGAATCCAGGTGCGTTAATCAATAAGCTAATTTCTCTACAATACGTTGCCTGTCCAAGTGTTCTCTGAAAATGCACCATTATATATAGATAAACATTGTTTTAAAACCTGCCAATCTTTCTGGCTTCTTTTAGATCCAGGAAGACGATTAATAACAAAATCCCGGCAGCGATGTTACAATCAACGTCATATCCACGGGCGTGAGTCTCTTACGTCTCCCCAGTGTTGCTATACTCCGGTTTTAAAATTTTACTTTAAAATTTTATAATAATTTCACTTATAATTATTTATCGTTGATAGTTTTATTCCCTAATTAATACTCTTTATAGATATTTGCATAATTCTAACGATCTATCAACTATGATTTTGCCCCTGTCAAGCTCGCTCCCGACCTCTTGCCTCATTTTTATTTATTTATTAAATTATAAATAGTGTAGCCTATACAGCTTACACCAAGACAATATAATCAATAAAAAATATCTAAGCTCATATTGTAGGTGTTTTACCAATCCTTATCCTTATGTGGTACATACGAACAATGGTATGGTATGAGACCTTGATCAGCTACACTAAGATTTTTTTTTAATATTACCAATAAACTTATTTTTTGCCACTAGCAACCCCCAGTTTTCCTTTTAAAAACAGCGCAGGATTACTTGCCTTTGTTTAACAGGGAGCTGAAAGGCCTAGCGCATAAAGGATACGGCTCTCAAGTCCCGCCACGCCATTCGGCGCGAATGGAATATTCAACTAAGTGTGCTCTGCGCCAGGCTTTGACTTAGAATCGACTTAAGAAAACTGTATGGAAGACATTATTTCCATGTATTTACGAAATGCGGTGATATGTTTGCTGCTTCTTCACCGACCACCTGCAATTTGCAATTGACAACAAAATCAAAGTATACAATTTAAAATATTTACTGGTGGTAGGCTTCGGCCGTGGCTAGTCACCACCCACTGAACAAAGCCATGTCGCCAAGCGGCCTAGCCGTGTTCCGGCATGATGTTCGGTGTTGCCATTCATGGATGGCGGGTCAGATCAGCTGCGCTGCATGTGCCTAGTGAATGTAGCGTCTCGATCTACTGCCGCCTTCCTACCTAGGCAAGTATGCTCCATCGTAGATCTCATCGTCACTTACCATCAGGTGAGGTCGAGATCAAATACTTGTCTATAATGTAATAAAAAAAAAATAAAAAAAAAAAAAAAATTAATGAAGTATACTTACGTACTATTATTTTTTGTAATGATTTCAAATTTAAAAAAAATATTGCCATGTTTAAAAATATATTTTACAGCAAATGAATGTCCGGCGTGTGTATATAGCATTATACCTATATATAAACACTTCGATATTTTTAGGGTCCTGTAAAATGAATGAAGGTAAGCAAAATTGAATTACCATTTCAATGAAAACTATCAACAAAGTTTCGATATACACATAATTTATTTTTCAATCAAATAACGTCTAAATAAACTTTCTTAAAGCACGAACGATTCGTTTATTAGTATCAAAACATGAAACTTCTTTATAAAAGTATTTGAAGTTTTTATCGACACCAATTGTAACTTTAAGTTGTTTCAACATACAGGTGCGATACTTTAAAAGCGTCGCGGGACTTACTTATGCGAAGTTTCCAGAAAATAAATAACGTAAATATTTGTATTAGGTAGTTTTAGGTAATCTTGACTTTGTCTAAGATCAGGGGATGATATAAAGGGCGAGTAAAACACACCTTTCATCAATTTTTTTTTATTACTTTATCTAGGAATAATAACAATCGATAACCTAACTTTAATCAATGTGAAAGCGAAATGTTCTCATTAGTGATAAGCTGTTATTAAACCTTTTTCGTTAGAGAGGCAATGATGACTTATAACAAAAAAAAACATAGCTGTCAAAATGTAAGGAAAATAGAAAATAATGAAAGACTTTTTGGCGGGAAACTGAAAAGTCATGGCAACAAAATTCCTATGGTGATGCCAAATTAAAAAAAAAATAACGAGATAATTTGTTAAAACCCAAACCTATCTACAAAAAACGATGTAAAATAAATATATAATAGAAGCATCAAGAAAAGCATCTGATTTTATTAAAGGAGTTAACACTTTAGCGGAAAAGGGAAGATCTTCCAGCCAGGCGGGTGGTATGCCTGGCGGGGCGGCCGCTATGCCCCGACGGTTAATGTCGGGATCTTGTATATATGCTACTTGCTCCGAGAACTCTGATAGCGCGATTCAGGATTGTGACGTCACTTGTCTATTGTTCTGAATGCGTCTGTAGTGCCATCTGCGTAGCTTGTGATGCGGTTGAAGTAGTCGCTACAGTACTCCCCCCCAAGACCGGAGGTCGATATCTTTGAGTGGCAGCGTCTTGTGTGCAAGGGCCAGGAAGCTAGCTCGAAGGTCTGCAGTGAGTCGAGACCGAGCTGTGCGCGTCGCAGAACCAGGAGCGCGGTGAGTCGGCTGTGATGGTCCTGAGCGACGACTTGGCTTGCTGTGGGACGGGCTGCTTGTTGTTGGATGTCGATGTTGATGTCTTGGTATGGAGTAGTGATGACTTTGGATGCTTGAGTCTTCACAGAAGGATGTTGTTCATTGTCAGGGGTCACCAATTTAGCGGTAAAGGGAAGATCTTCCAGCCAGGCGGGTGGTATGCCTGGCGGGGCGGCCGCTATGCCCCGACGGTTAATGTCGGGATCTTGTATATATGCTACTTGCTCCGAGAACTCTGATAGCGCGATTCAGGATTGTGACGTCACTTGTCTATTGTTCTGAATGCGTCTGTAGTGCCATCTGCGTAGCTTGTGATGCGGTTGAAGTAGTCGCTACAACACGAATCGTAGTGCTCGCTTTGACGACTCGCTAATACTTGTACTAACGCAGCGACTATTCCCCTCATGTTCGATGTCATTAGCGACACATTGTGAAGACGAGCTACAGCACAAGACTGCGTCTATTATGCAAAGGCGGAAAGGCAGAGGGAACGATGGGGAAGATGTATATTTAATATGCGGTGATAATCTCTTATCACATTAGAAGTATTTATGCTGTGTTACTTTTTTTTAATATCCGTCGTTGTATATGCTGTCGTTGAAGATCATATAAATTGTGGCTGCAAGAATAACAGTAGTGGATACGAATGTATAGACGACAGAAATATGTACTTGTGTAATGGTGAACTAGATTTGTCTGGTTGTGCTAAACTACAAATATCTCGTAGTAGCCAATGAACATGAGTTTAACCATCAACAAGGCAATTTGGATTTCATAATAAATACACGAACCTATAAATAATGGAAGGTAGAGCAAAATAAAGTGCCATTGCAAATGTAGCGGTCAATTTATCATTAGCATACGAGGCGGCGAATTTTATATTCCTTGTTTCATATCGGCCTCGGGACCCGGTCTGTACATACAAACCCATTTTATTATTAGCACACAGTTAGATATGTGCATAATAATGGAAAAATTCAGGAACACATAACATTTTACGTCGTGACCCGACAAAATATACATTGTTGTAGACAAATATAAATCAACCGCCACTAAAAAAAAAATGTTAATCGTGATTAAAATGACCCATCAAAAAGAGCAACAATGGAGTTTCTCGTCCGTTCTTCTCCATAGGAACGGCATTCCAAACGGGTGGTAAAGTTGTAGCTCAGCATCTTGTAACTATTAAACGTTTCATAGGTACTTAATGGTTTACATGAATAAAAAATATTCTAATTCCGAACTGAAGTAAGCATTGTTGATCTTACACATTTTTTTTCTTTACCGTTCAGTGAAATTTTAGAGGCAAAGAATAATATTTCTCATAAAATATATTGGCAACTATGTCACAGCCAGACGTCCGAAGTCGACTATCGAATAAGCTTTCAAATAATATCGACGTTTAGTAGGGGTGACATGTTTTTAAATAAAATTGATGGAAACTATTATGCAGCACCATTGACATCTGTTTCTATCGCTGATCGTTGTTTTATGATTATAACAAATATTTTATCTATGCTCATACTTATAACACCTTCTATATCATAGGCAATATATTATGCTAATGCAGCATACCCTATAAACCCGTCAGTAAGGTTTTTTTACTAATCACTGCGATTTAAATTAAATGTAATCGTACAGAGTATTTAAATTTGGAATGGCTAATAAACAATAAGCCTACCGTCATCCCTAGTTTATTTCATAAGCAGACAGACACCAGACAGTGCCCAATTTCCATGGCGATATTACAATGGAGTGGCTTCACTGGGCAATAAATACTGTACAAAGGTCCCGGACAATAGCGCTACGGTGGCTCGGGACAATTGAAAATCGCTGTAGCAACAAATCTATTCGCGAGCCTCGCAGTTTTGCACGTTTCCGCGCCAGTGAATGGTCACCCTTTTATTTTCTTATTGTGGTCTGTGTGATAAGAAATTGAAAATTAAAAAAGTATAATTGTAACAGAAAGAAAAGTGAAGGAATATCTGCAAACACTTTGCACTATATATTTCGTTGACATTTTGCCCTTAATACTATGGATTGTTTTAAATTTACAGTGCGATTACAGCAAATAAGCATAGCAATTTTTAAAAGTGCTTATTAATGCGATTGTAAAATGATAAAAGCTCGCCATATATTAGAGGTTAGTGTTTCTAATTTTTTTATAAGTTCATTTTCATTATGTTTTAAATTTGTAAGACTACTGTCTAAAAATGCAGGTTAAAGTATTCCAAATTAACTACAAAACAGCCGAAACGTCGGAAACATAAAATAAACGCGATAAAATCTATAAAATAATATTGATTTCTTATATTTACGCGAGTACTACACATTAAAAATCATAATAAAAACACGATAAAATCCTTAAATTAGTTTTATTTCAATCTGTAAAATAAGTTTTATTTCAATGAATGAGAGTTATAGTATTTTCTTGTCTATAACTTGTACCACAAGAGATCTGTGTGTGAGAGCCACTCGCAATGGAGGTAATTAATGTCCATAATAATTGTGTTGACCCTCATTAAGCCGGCTGTTAAGGCGGTCTTTTTAATAATGCTTTATGATACCCCTGGGCTTTCAGTGCTCACCTGTCTTTGCGATATACGTTTTTATTTAAGGACCCATCGACTTGGCAGAGACATATTTTTAGTGTTTTCTGTGACTTTTAAATTTCGTAATTATACCCGATTTATCTGAAGATGCTTTGTGTCAATTTAAGCATAATAATAATTCAACTTTCTGTAGATGTTTTCACGTACAGTAGATGACTTAAAATGTGTTGTGTCTGAGTTACAGAGCTACTAACACTATTAGGAAATTAAAATAAAACTATGTTTTCGGATTATCCCGTTTATTTTGTTTTTACGATCCCAAAATTAAACGCGATAAAATCCGAAAAAATCGTTTTATTTCAATGTGTAGTATTCGCGTTGATATAAGAAATCAATATTATTGGGTAATATAGTAAGGATAATTGAAAATAATATGTATAAACCAACGCAAAATAAACAGTAGTATAGTTTGTTTTTACCGGGTTTCGTAAATAAGGGGCACAGGTGTAACGGCCCGCGTTTAACTACTGCCGATAAATTGATCGTGTTAGTGCTTAAGTTAAGTGCCTTATTTATTGTTCAGCTTTTAATATGGTTAATATGTGAACCTAGGATATAAGGCTTATAACTTTAAGCTTCATAGTTTATACGTAGTCAGCCTAGAAGTGCAGTCTTAACATAACAAGTTACCATCTACTCAAAATAGCAAATGTGTGCCTAATATTTTTAACTTATTTTAATAATATACAACACACTTTTGGTTGCTTTATGTCTGCTAATTTGCGTGTCATCTCATTTTTATATGCACCCTGCACGATATATTCATCAAGTATTAGACCAACCAATATCTCTTACAGAATATCCAACTAAACTTCATTGGATCGAAAGCTCATCTGATGTACGACTCTGGTTATCAAAACGAATGATTACCTGAACAAAAACACAAAGGGGTTTTTCTGAACCGCCTCATCGCATCGGAATGGGATCCTCATCATGAAACAAAGCAGGGCGCCATCTGTCGCCAACGATTTATACAGATATATTTGAATTTCTATTGATATAAAAAAATCTATATTGAATACCACTTTGCTTAGTCGGCCTGACAGTATTAACTATGTTAGTATTAGTAAGTAAGTATTAGTAGGTAAGTAATTGCCATTAACGGATGGTCCGTTACCAAAAATATCAAAGTATCAAAGTGCACGAAAAGTATTCTATAATTCCCCAAAGACTGCTTCTCGAGACGACAGCCGGACGGAAGCGTAAAGGACACAAAGTCAACACGAAATTTTATCTGTAAATCGGCGGAGAGCCGAGCAATTGTATCGTGAGCCCGTTTTATGTGTTTTTTGACTGGTCCATTATGGAAATACGTCCGATATTCCTTGCCGCTGGTAATTCGGAACAGGCTCTGAATATATTAAGGGGATATGACGCGATGTAGAAGTTACACTGAGGTTAGCGAAATATTTTAGAAGAAATGATCTCATCTATCAATAGACCACCACTACTGGTTCTCATGTTACGGTTCTCCACCACTTGGAAGGACCGGCTTCCAGGCCTGTGATGTCATCGATTCACCTTGGAGGGTCGATTACATTACGTCACCTAGAATGTTTATCACCAACGTCCATTGTATCTTCAATATGTGCCCCGCACACTGCCACTCTGAAATCCTTAATGGTTAAAAAATGATATTTAACTTAATTTTTAAATAATCTAAAACTGAGACTATGACATGTCGTGTTAAATCATAATACATTTCGACAAACAAGTCAAAGGTTCCTACTATGGTAGATGTATCTGCATGGATGGTGGATGAATCTCCATGTAACATTTACCTTGTGCGGTTCCCTACGCCCAAAGCCACCAATTTACAGGAATATTTTCATCGGGACATTTGATTTCCAATTCAACGTCACACGCCATGTCCATATTGGTGCCATTTGTTTGCTGTGTTATGGCTGTGTTTGTTATCCTAATAAGATAATAGGTTTCAAAAAATACTGCTTAGATATTTTTAATATTCGTACGTCAGCTCACCATAATAGTCCGTGTTGTTTTAATGTTGCCATTCTAGTTTCCGCTCTAAATCAGGGATAAATAAGATTTATTTTGCCATGACACTTGCCTAATCATCATGGTGCACTAAGGATGCTGCACTAAGATCTAAAATGTAATGAAATACTACCCTCCACGCCTTGGGGAATCCTCGCGTGCGGATTATGAAGTCTACTTTATACACTCTCGTTGCCTTGCTGCCAATATAATGATTAAATAAAGAAAATTCAGATCATATTCTTATGTTAGGATAAATCTCAACCGTTACCCAAACAGGATCATTTAATTTTTTTAAATAATCAATTGTTTTTGTGACTTACCGACTCGACCTTAACACCTCAAGACACTCAGGTCGAGTACCTCTCTCTCATTCAATCAATTATAAATATCGTTGCATTAGATCAGAACAAGACAGACGACAAAGTTTAGTTTGCAATTTTGCTCAGGATTATCATTATATTATGGTTTCAATTTGAGTAGCTCTTTGATGCTGAAGATTTGAAACTTATATCTTTTACAAGTCCTAAACACACAAAAGAGATGGTTCATTAAAACTATTAATTGTCTGAGATGCAAGACCAATAGTTTTATTTACTTTAAAAGAACAACACGTTGTTCTAAATCATTACTTATTTATCAATGAATCGATAACGATCTCTGGTTTCATTGGTTATAATTTTAAATGAAAAGTTTTAATAAATATGATCAACACAAGTGATAGCAAGGTTAACCAATAACAATTTACAATTTGAATATTATAGATGGCCATAAGTTCTATAAAATAATTATGCATAAAGTACGACGTAGATCATACGCGACATGTGGCCTTCATAGTTTCGATGGATATCTTTCACAATATTTAAGCAATCAACTGTAACTTTGAAATATTACATATTAACTGTGGACATTCCTTCGGTATGTACTAAGCGTTTTGCTTCTACTATCATCGTGCGAACTGCCAAGGAATGGAACACGGTACCGGTGTATTTGACTATAATCTGGGTGTTTTCAAGTCGAGAGTGAAAAGGTACCTTCTAGGCATGTATGCACCATCGTAGATCTCATCGTCACGTATCATCAGGTGAGATCGAGATCAAATACTTGCCTATAATGTAATAAAAAAAAACCCAGGCAGAGCGACGTCATGGATTAATAAGAACACTTTTATAAATCGCGTAGTGTACATAAAAGTTTAATATCAGGAAGAATAGGTGCGCGGACGTGATTAGGCTCGCTTCGTCCCGGGGCTTTGTCCCGCGGTCTCGTCTCAGGGAGATGAAGCCGCGCGCATCGCGCCAGCAAGTCATATCACACAATTACTCTCGAAGCTAAGACGCAAATTTGAACATGTTTTATGAGGAAGTTCTTTATACATTCAAATTCTAATAACCATTGTTCACTGTCGTTTCCATCATGTGTCAAAGATGTTTTTTATAAAAGTTCCTATTATAAAAATAATTAAACGTATATAAAGGCGGTTTATGTTCTTATATTTATGCCATGTTTAAATATGTTGGGAAGTATTATTTGCCTTAATAAAATACATTTTAAATCCCTAAATCTTTCTGTGACGATACTTTTCAAGTTTAACATGTTATCTGACAGCTAACTATATTCGTAGCAAGACGGCTCACGACCAGTGCCAGCTACTTAGCTAGAAAAATGGGTTCTTTATAAGATTTTATTTTTTATGTTCCTGTGCAAATACATTTTTTAAATTTTATACGAATAATAGGAAGCTAAATTCGTTTATCTATGATCTTACAGCTGACATTATAACGAGAGATTCTAGTTTTATTGTGTGTAGCAACGCACAAATTTCTTTAGTGATCATTTTCAGTAATATCTGGTCCACGTTCAGGGGTACCCATTGACGAGCAAAATAATAAACCATGTAGGTGAGTGTGTCAGGAAAGTTGGGACGACGATCTTTCTACCCTATTTCACTGAAGCATTTGCGTCGCTAAGGGACTAATTATAATGTTTATTTATAACGGTGCGTGGGGCAAGTTGTTTCCGCGTATGTCGTACCTACTTATTGTTTCCACGTCAAGTTCATTGGCTGGTTATGAGATCGTTAGTGAACTTTGGGATGTTGTATTTTCGCAATACTTATTGAAGTTTATGTATTAATTAACGGCAAGTTTAAATATGTTACCTATAGCTGTAAATAACTTAATAAACTTGGATAGCGATATCGATATAAGTATTGTGAGTGTATTAACAGATAAAGTGAGACAATTATATAATGTTTACATAGAAATTCAAAGGAGCAGTTGTAAAAATTCAGTAGATACTTCTTGCAAATAAAGAAATATATTTTGTTTGTGCTATCGCTGGTGAGATCGCTATCTCAGAGGCAATATAGCAGTCTCTTTGAACAGGCTTGTGAATTTTTATTATTGAATTTAAAGAAGTCGATAGTTATGCGATACTTTGAATATCATCTATAAGTACGTTACATTTTGAATAGATAGTAATGGTTACGAACGTAAAAATCAATCTTTATAAAATACTAAGTGAGTCTTAACTGTTTTTATTGCCAGGGTAGGCAGAGGTGTATTAAGATCTGTCTGCGCTTTTTCAGAATATTCTGAACTAATCACATAATTAAGACAACGAATACATATTGAGAATGATCAAATGTGTCACAAAAACATGGTGACGTTCACGTAAATCAAGATGTGGTATTATAAGCTCTTCTCGAGTGCAACAGAAAAATATTTGAAAGATAGTAGATACCCTATTCCTGTCTTCTGCAATATATTAGGTGTAACAATGATAGTGTAAAATATTTTAACACTAGCTGTGCCCGGAGGTGCTACCCGCGATAAAAAGTATGTAAAATTAAAACATCTACCCCACGGGAACCATACATTTTACCGGTATAAAAAGTAGCCTATGTGCTATTCCAGACTATAATCTATCTCTGTGCCAAATTTCATCCAGATCCGTTCAGCCGTTCGGGCGTGAAAGAGTAACAAACATAGATCCATCCATCCATCCAAACTTTCACATTTATAATACTAGCTGTGCCCGGCGGTGTTACCCGCGATAAAAAGTATGAAAAATTAAAAAATCTATCCCACGGGAACCATACATTTTACCGGGATAAAAAGTAGCCTATGTGTGATTCCAGACTATAATCTAACTCTGTGCCAAATTTCATCCAGATCCGTTCAGCCGTTCGGGCGTGAAAGAGGAACAAACATCCATCCATCCATCCATCCATCCAAACTTTCACATTTATAATATTAGAAAGTATAGATTAGTATACATGGACAACGGTCGGTTATAAAGATATCGTTCCCAAAGAAATAAATGTCAGTCTAAAAAAATACAATTCGTACTGAGCGCACGGTCAAACGTTACCGGCTCGCCATGTTTAAATAAAATCTAACATGAATTACGCAATTATGTCATACATTAACGTGATCCATATAACTTACCGATTCATCTTTTAAACAATTTTTGTTACACCTTATATACCAGTTTAGTATTGCATTCGTCCGCTTACATGAGACGCGGCCTTAATACCGGTCATATACCCCCCCCCCCCCTCCCCCACTCCCGGTAATCCAGGTATACCTCCCCTTCCCCAGCCCTACTTATTACGTGACTCTGGGATGATATTAAATGTGACAACCATAACCATGGAGGAAGCGCCTAGAATATATTATGGTATAAAAATTATAGACAGGTGAATTCTTCTTGGAAAGTAACCTATACCTTATATATATATCCAATGGTTTAACCTTATTTTATTTCCACCGGCTTAACTGGACGGTCTGATAAGCTCAGTTAGTAGTAATGATTTCTGGGCTGAGGGTCCTAGGCTCGAATCCTGGTAGGGATAAAACTTTGTGTGTGAGCATGAATGTTTGTACCCTAGTCATGGATGTTTAATATGTATATAAGTATTATATACTGGGCTCGCCCTCAGTCCATTGTACTGTACCCGTAATACAAGCGTTGCTTGGTGTGGGACCGTATAGTTGCTGTGTTGTTCTGGCGATATTCTTTTATTATTATTACTAACTTATTTTTGTAGAGTCAGAGATAACTTAGGTTCTGGTATGGGGCGTAGTTCTAATTAAATAATTTACATTTCAATACTCCGCTCAGTAACACGAACTTTTATCTCACATTTGTCACACAAATTATTTCCCGATACAAATTTATTTTGACAGACCCTCCCCAATATTCCCTCGCGGTTCCCCCACAAAACTAAGTTAAAACGTTCCTGAACCGTATCTACGTCGGAACAAATACACAGCGCCCTCTGAGGGTTACTTTGATAATTTATCTGTCCCGTGGCGCGGTTAAATACTTGCAATACTTCATACTTTTGCGAGGATCATTTTGGTACCGCCAAGCTTTTGTTCTATTGTGAAAAATACAATTTTAAAAATGTTTTGTCCTCATTTTTTTTCGTGCCTTAACCCGTGCGTTTCACGATGGTCTAACATTCATATTGTATAAACGCAATATTTTTATTTGCAAGTTTATTTCTCACAATAACACAAATAATAAAACCACCATGCCTGTAGTCCCCGAAGAACTGCACCCCCGAGAGCACAGTTCCGAATTTACAATCCTACTCCACGATATCGGCCACGGCCAATCGGACGTTTTTAAAAGCTCAACCACATAATACCTAGGTACATATCGTAAATAATACAGCGAGAACATTCTGAAACTAATAAAAGTGGGTCGCGTATAACAAGGAAGGCGAAAGGAGCAAATTGGAAGGTCGGTCTTGAGTAATGAATACACTCCGCAAAACAATATGCCAGATAACACTTTCTGATTCACTTACGCTGTAACGTTTATACAATATTGTGGTGGTTTATTTGTTTAGAAAAATAAATAGCAAGTCTGAAAGGTAATATTTTCAGAGAAAGAAAACTATTATTATTAGTACATACTACATTAGTAGTACATACTACACTGCATTATTACATACAACTATTAGTACATACATTGGTTTTTTTTATGCCCCAGATGTTATTTTCATACATAATATAATAGCGGGTCTACCTGTTGCCAGTGTGGTGGGGGCGAGGCTGAGCCCACAATTCCAGGTGCGTGCTAAGAGAGATTTTTACCGAATAGTGTCTGGAGATCGAAGTTGGGACGTCAGCAGTATCCGACAGAATATACATGCACCATCGCCACTTTATTTCTAAAGGGATGAGATTGCATAAAGTTTTTTTTTTTTTTTTTTCATTTTAGGTAAGTATTTGATCTCGATCTCACCTGATGGTAAGTGACGATGAGATCTACGATGGAGCATACTTGCCTAGAAGGTTGAAGCCAACGGGGAACAATGACGCCGGTAGCGTGTTCCATTCCATGGCAGTTCGCACGATGAAAGTTGAAGCAAAACGCTTAGTACGTACCGAAGGAATGTCAACAGTGTACGGATGACACTTGTCCGTGCGTCTTGGCGACTGACGATAGAATGGAGATGGGAGAATTAATTCGTGTAATTCCATCGCACACTCTCCGATTGTACTGATAGGCTGGCAACCCTACGTCGGTATTCCAGGCTCTGTAGCTTGGCCTGCACTAGGGTCTCGTTGCCAATGAGTTTCTTGTTAATGTTATATCGGCGTAAT
Source organism: Pheosia tremula (assembly GCA_905333125.1). Lineage (NCBI taxonomy): Eukaryota > Metazoa > Arthropoda > Insecta > Lepidoptera > Notodontidae > Pheosia > Pheosia tremula. The sequence continues at coordinate 470,697 of HG995404.1, read as the reverse complement.
TCGTCTTAATGTAATATCGGCATAACAGATTTTATACTAAGATTCACTAAACTAATACTTGAGAAAATACGAAAGTTTCATGGACCACTATTCTTTCCGTTATCCAAATACAGATAGGCACCATCAAGATATACGATTATTCAAGGGACGACTGAAATCCTCTTATCGGGGTCTCGCCAAAAACCTAACTTTTTTATGGGTTGTTCCGTTTTCATCCTATGATATCTCATCCTATTTTTTTTTATTCAATCGATATCTATTCCTCACGCCACCAATAGATGTTATTTATTCTTTGTATGCCCAATTCATCCTGTGACTATTCCTAACCCAACCGATTGCAAAGCCTTTGTATTTTTTTGATAGCTTCGCAATCGGTTGAGTTAGGAATACTAACGGGATGAATTAAAAAAAAATAATCAAATAATTGCTGTCGTTTGAATTCAGAAAAAAAAATACAGGATGAAACGTCACAGGATGAGAATGGAACAACCCTTTTTATCCATGGTTATACCCATGTATAATATAACACGTAGGCAGACATTATCCAATAACGCTGTTGCCAGACGAGGTGATTACCGCAATGACTTGCTCGGAGGGTACAAAATTGAAAATCAATCACGTATTACATTAATGCTCCGTATTTTCTTGTTACCCTAACGTCTTACGGTTCAATAAGCCTGATACGCGGTGTGTCACAGGTCGTGAACGCCGTCAACATCTATGAAAGACTGTTTAAATATAAACGTTATCGGCTCTCGCCTGGATTTACTATAACCGAGGGTCTGTAGCCGTGCGCATAAGTTTGGCGTTAGCGAAGGCGGATACCGCATATGTGTGTACAAGTCTTCATGTTTCAACGTCAATTAACTTTCAGCTTCTACTCATTCACAAACTTGAAGTTTTCTTATGAATGAACTCTTAACTTATTCGTCGCACTTTAATGTTAAGAGGGAAACTTCAAAATATACAATGCATCCCGAAAAAGGCAACAAACGAAATTATTTACGACTTCAACACAAAATTGTAAAGAGTTTTTAAACTCCCTCAACTTTTCACGAGAGTTATGTTGGTGCTACGAGTTTGAAGAACATAAATATAACTGTAAACTCCTTTGATAATTATAAAGTTAGCTACTATTGCTTCTGAATCTAGTAAAATCTAGAATTAGTTACGTTTATGAATCACGTTCACTAAAACAATAGATTATTGTCGATGTATATTTTGATTAAATAAGTGACCCGGCTATAGCGGAAAATATGATTTTGACAATTCTTCACAGTCTACACGCTCCTAACAACGCCATTCTGAAAGTCATTTTATTCTCAACTAACAAGGTACATTTATCACTGAGTACTTCTGAACTTACAAATAACAAGAACATTGACAAAAACATCGCGCTAATTTTTTATCCCTTTTTAACCAGTCTCCGATATTCCAGGCACGATTTTTGTACTACATAAAATAAGAGGTGGAAATTTTTCTTTCGCGAAGTTGGCCCATAATAGGGCATTTGTGGGATTTGGTGAGGATTTTTTCTCCTTTTTTGTTCGTCGTGTGGTTTGAAAACGGCTCGGGTCACGTCGTTTTGTTGGAGACGTTTTAAAGTGCCCTTTTTGTATGATTTCTCAATTTCATTTTATTTGAATATTCCAATGGTTTTTAGAAAAGGGTTAGCTGCCCTTTCGGCTCTTTGGCATTATAGCGTTACGACTGTACCTACACATTATAAACGATTTTACATCTACGAACAAGTTAGCCCGTAATCTGTAATATAATCAAACATTATTTTCAATTTTATAAAACAAACTGTATAATCTCTTCGGAACTTCAAACACACAAATTTGACCCTCAATCCCATAAGCCCATAATCCCCGAGCGATACAGCGAGATATGCACTGCAGTGCAAGCCCATATTTCGCTGATCGTATGTGGCCCAATTAAGAGGCGACCGTATTGCCATTATACTGGGCACAGTTCCTCTCAATAGGAAGAGGGTTCGGACCATAGTCCACGCTTGCCCAGTGCGGATCGGGGATCTTCACACGACTTAAGAAAGATGTGTAGGTGTCCCTCGGGACCGATAATAATAAGGTTCCTGTTTCTAACTTCATTCCCCCGACGTGTCGTCGTCTGAATGCAACCAGTCCCCGTCTTTATATTAACCTCGTTATCCGACGCCAAATTCATCCTCGCTAGGCTGGGTACACACGCGCGAAAATTCTCACTGATTGCTATTATTTAGAATAGAGTCGAATTTTTCGCTTCGTTCGTGTTAAATTAATGCCATTGAAAATCCAATTCGGATTTATTTTTCACGTGGCTCGGTTCAAATTATATTTTGTCCCTCGTCATGTTATTTATTTAGGTGTTCACCTACGATTATTTCGCTTCGCATGACATTTTAATACGGATTTCAAAGCGATTGATGACATGTTACGTATGTTAATCTTGAAGACTTACTGCCCACATAAACTTGACTGCTTCTGGAGGGCGCGAGAAGTATTTTTTCTAAATTTCATTTTATATAAAAAATATGGAGGCATGATTGATCTAATTTTTTAACTACAGGTGAACTCATAGGTTGACGACAGTGCCCTCAAAATAGATCACTGTCTATGTGGTATCGGTAAATACTTCAATTTATATGATATCTTGACTCTAGCTGAAATGCAAACAGCGCATCTATACAAAAAAAACATTTATTATGTATTTTGTTATGTGGACTCAAACAGTTACTTGAATTCGGAAGTAGCGAATTGGGGCTTGTTACAGCGAAGCGCTCAGCCCTGCTTTCCTAATGGGGTGTACATTGACTTTGGTTTTCCACATTGTTGGAGGCATTTCCTGAGACCAAACTTAGTTTAGGAAGTCGCGGTGATATTGGAAGAACAACTGAATTTGTGAATCTACGATTTATTCTATGTTCGTTTAAGTTGGTGCAAAAACATAGACAAAATATTATCAAGAAGAATAAGACTCTCAATTGATTTAAGTTTAAATGTTCAAAATGGTGAAGCCAAAATCAATCAATCAATCATCATCATATTTTCAAAGAAATCATCATATTTCAAAAGAAAGTACAATTCAAGAAAAATATTGCAAAATTACAAACTTGCACACTCATATTTCTTCAATGATCAGTCCTAATTATACAGATACGAGCCTATTGTAATTATACCGGGCCCTCCCCACCCCAAGGATTATTGCCACGAAAATCTAGTATTAAAATCATAACTTTACCTTCAAAATGAGACTACCACAAGGGTCCACACTACATTAGATCGTACATTACCAAGTTACAAGACTCAAATACCTGTGTGTAACAAACGAATCGGTTCCATGTCGAATTTCTCGCCAGTTTCCCTGATGTAGAATCCTCGTTCGACGGCTTCAAACAATGTCTAAGACGTTTTCTGCAACGTACTAATGGATCGACACTAAAATTGAATTAGTTTTGTGAAGTGAACTCGTTCTCTCGTTCTTCCGTCTAATTGGGGTTGATATTATTCTTTTAAAGATTGCAATAATTCATTACATTTAAGTTTTGTAGCATTTATATTTACCCTTGGGGTTTAGGTTCCTAGTATCTATGCCTAAGCTTATTATAACTCCATCAGTAAAGTGTATGTGTGTAGTGTGTGTACCTTACGGAGAAAAAGGAGTATTTGTATAATCATGTCACACCACTTTTGTTACAATTGCGAAAATAAACGTTCATGAATGTAGATGAATGCGAGCCATTGATCATACAATGAAACATATTATGCCAAGTGATTCAAAGAAAGACCAATGTATAGTACATTGGCCTTTCTTTGAATTACTTTCAAGTTAGAAGCTAGAAGGTCATACCATACACAAGGTACATAACCAAGATTTTGATAAAGCGGCTGAGTAAGGTGGAAATAGTACTCCCTCTAAATATTTGTTTCAATTTGATTATCAGCAAACGTAGCACTAAAAGGTAAGACTCAATCGCAATCCAACCCCAAGCAGGCGATAGGTATCCATTGTTTGCAGCATTAGCGTATGCACACAGAGTTAATTAAACGGAGGCAGTGCGATGCGCAGGAAATATTTCGACTAAACTGAGACCGCAATCGAAGGTGTATAAAATGCTGATTGATTCGAGCCGTAATGCCTGGCATTGTAACATTTCCAGGAAAACTGTGGGATATGTTTTTTTTACTTCCGGAATCAGAATATTTGTTGTTCATGTATACTATTAAGTACAGTACTTATAAATTGTTGCAAAATACTAAGCTTCAACTTTACCCCCCGTTCGGAATGGAGAAGAACGGGTAAGAACCTCCCTGGTTACTCTTATTAAACAGTTTTTTTACATTATTGAGCAGTTAATTGTTAAGGGTATGTAAGAACAATGTAGAAACGATTAGGTTTTGAGTTTTGAGCTATTATAAAACTAGTAAGTTTGCACACTTCAGAATAGAATAATCTCTATTCTAAATTCAGTGTTGCACACTAGCACACTCCTAAAATTGCATCTACCAGAAGTCAAATCTGCAGCTCCCTTGATGCATAATGGAATAGAAGTCGTGTAAATCTTTTTGGGTTAAATTCCTGTTCGTAGTTTCCCACTTTTAACAATGTTGAACGTGGGCTTCACATTAGAATCGAACGAGAATAGCTGTGCCGGCGTCGACGGTCCGAATACTGCTCTTGTAAAAATCTTTGTTTAACTTGTATGTGTGATTTGATATATTTCTTTGTCATATATTATATCACTTAACTATACTATTACCCTACCAAGCTCTCAGGTTTACATTGTACATTAGTAAAGGCGAATAAATATGATAACCGCTTAATAGTGATACAGCAGATACGTACAGCAAGATTCAACGATCACACACTTGGATTCGGATGTACTTTGAAAGCCTTTGTGCAAAAACAAGGTTTCTTCTATGTAGAACATTTTATTTTAAATACTAAGGCAAGGTGAATAGGCCCTTATTAATACAAAGCCCCGCATCATACAACTGTGACAGTAAGCTTTTATCAAATGACGTCATAATGTATACGTCATACAAATGCTCGGATCCCGCATGCCGGATGACGTCATAATAATATAGATGATCTCGGTATTCTCGTCCCGGGAACGGTGGCGTGCGGCTCAGCAGTTTAATTGACACAAGTACGACACGTGATAGTATTTACAATATTATGTTCTACTGCGATGATAATTATTTTGGTGGTCTCACGTAGCTATTTGGAGGAACAAGGAATGTTACTTGAACTGGGTAAATAAAGAGTCCAATTATATCGACTAACCACAGCACTTAGCCATAAGATTAAACAAATTGAGAGAACCTGATGCCTATGTGAATGATTTAAAAAGTTAAATTTGTGTCAAATAAAAGGACCTCTTTAAAGATAAAGTCAGGGTTGGTCTCGAATAGAGAATTTTATACATGCTTTAAGAGCTGATCAATTAACTCCTTGGTTACGTTTGAAACCGTATTCCTAAAGTGTTAAAGTTGATATAAATTGGTTTTTTACCAAAACTGTGGTTTGCGGCAAAATCAAAGCAGTATTCGCAGCTCAGGCGTTTTTGAAAAGAATTAGAAGAGGTTTTTTGGTGTAAATTGTTAAGTAACCCGAATATTGTTCTAAAAATCGCTGAGAGTTAATATAATAGGTGTAGTCTATAAAAATCATAATTAATTAAGATGACACTTGGTACGGGGTTCCATAGTTCTCCAAACATTCTTCTTTACAGAAAAGTTATTCCCAGAATGATAATAAAACAAACAAAGTTATGCGATATCCAAATTAAAACTGAATAGAAAATTTACAGTATTGAATTTTATCCTTAATTCATTAGGGTTTTAATTAAATAAAATATACAATGAATGACATTTCCATTCAAATATTTACTAACAAAATAATTTTACCTAACTCGTTTTTGACTAGGGACGGGACGCTATAGCGACAGTTAATAATTTCATTCGTAAATTATGGATGTAGTCTCACATGTACAGTATCACCAAACTAAAGTTTCCTGGTGGTTATGGCCTATATATATATGGTTATGAATATGTCTATAGTTCAATAATATAAATTACACAAGGACTACTTAATCATTTTTTTTTATCGATAAGTCGCATAGTTACATCCCTATTAATTATTGATTCAAAAACCAAAGGAACAGCACGACGAACTTGTAATACCTCAAATACAATTTAAATTCTGATGCGAATAACAACGGACGAAGTTTTCTAAAACGAATTTACATTTTAATGTATGATAAAACGTTATAAGTTATTCCGAAGCTGTAAACAAAAGAGAGAAAGTTTTGAGCCAATTAATATGCTGTTAGATGGCATTCTGCATGAAACACCAATGCTTGACACTTTTCGTTTGAAAAGACATTCTTTCTCGCAACGATACCTTTACTACTCTTCTAATAAAATGCAGAAGCCTTAACATCTCAGTCGTTTGAAAGAGTTTTCAGCTAAGAAGTGATAAGAACGCTGATTTGTCAATATATTTTTTTCATATTTTTTGTCTTATTTATTTATACTAAGAATGCGCTAAATATTCGGTCCAAACGGAACGTTCTTATAAGATTGTTAAATCATGTATTTAACCAACACTGAATTTCCAAATACTTAACGTTTAACTTAAACCCGCACACGTAGTATTTATGTAATAAAACTAATACTAACACACACAGGAAGCTCCCGCGGTGCTCACTATGAGGCGTGGCGACACCTCATTCAAAGAGACCGCAGCTCATATAAGCGTCGCGACGTTTAAGAAAGCATCGCGACGCATTATACTAAGCGTCGAGTCACCTTATAGTAAGCGTCTAGACGCCTTAGAGTAAATATCGCAACGCCTTATAGTGAACATTGCGACGCATTATAGTCAGCGTCACGACGTCTTATAATAAGCGTCGATTCATCTTAAAGTAAGCATCCCGACGCGTAAAAGTGAGGGTCATGAAGTCTTATAATGGGTATCGCTACGCCTTATAGTGTGGCTCATGTCACACTATAGTGAGCGTCTCGATGTAAAAAAAACCTACATTCAGTGTATTTTTTATTAATTAAAATTTAATTTATATTTATTTATGTAAGTGAGGTAGTATATAATTTTCCAAGTGAACATTCTATTACAGAAGTCTGCAAACCCGCCATACAACTGTCTCACTAAATAGCCTTTATTGAATGTCTATTATAATATCAATTAGCAAAACATCTTTGAAGTAACCCTAAAACGTTTACAGTAGACATCAAACAGGCCACAATAGCATCAGAGTCGTCCCCAAATACCGTTGATTCCAGCATTTATATCGGCCACACAATTGAGATTAGATTGCTCAACCCTCGCGTCCATTACGAGCCATTTGGCTTCACCTTCCACGATAAATTGTGGCCAATTAAGATTGTAAGCCACAGTTCTAACGGATTGGAACTCCTATAGAGCGTATCTGGAGCTGTGACCGGTGACGTACACTAATTTAGGCCACCTTTGACAACATTGGGAATGAGAACAGTTATAGCCAGTTATGAATAAACAACTTCTTATACGGATCTCTTTTGAGATATGAAAATAATCCTCATCACAATTGATGCAATGCTTAATTTATCTGAAGACTATCTTAAAATATTAAAGAAGCCTTCAGATAACTTATCATATTTCTGACCGATGAAGGCAACGAACATAGTTTAATACTGTAAGTCGTTAAAGTGCTCTAAGTGTTTGCTGGTTCTGGTGTATTCCTACAGTCTTTTGTTTACAGTCATTACATCCCACTGTACTCTCAAGAGGATATAACTCTTGTTGGAGAAAATCTTTAATATGTAGCTGCATTAGTTGAGGTGTGATTTTTTTTTGTAGCAGCTCCAATTGGGTTAAACAATTCGCAAAAGTATATGGGAAAAACGACCGCCACTCAACGCAAAGGGTTTGACTACGAGTGTCTGAAAATATGATATAAAAATCATCTCAAAATCATCTCAAAATTACAAGTTTGGTTTTAAAATCACGACAACGGACCCTTTAACACAATAGCGGCATCTGTAGGACGTCTGGAATATGATAAACCGACGCATTAGCAATGCAGATTGCGGGCCGCGTCCTTTACAAAAATCGCAAAACACAAATTAATGCAATTACGACTTGTCGCAGATGTTGGGCGGTGTGAAAATATATTTCGGACGTCAACTGTTTAATTAAGGACACTCTAAATTCTCAAGTGTCGTTTGTGTAGACTTTATCGTGGGTTGTGTTCAATGTAAGACCTTGTCCAGAAGGGGCGAATTCGTCGCGAATCGTATCGCGCGAATTCATACGCGCGTTGTCGAGGTACTAGACATCAATACATTGCGTCCACAAGCATCACGCGAATTCAAAATACGCGCGTAAATCGCGTGCACTACGCCACACTCTCGACTCACGCTTGATTCGCGCGTATTGCGCGCGAGTCGAAATACTAGGGACGCCTTGTTGCGTCCAGTTAACGCTCTAGAGCGAACTCTAGAGCGAGTGCACGTATCGAGGGAAATGGAGCGCCAAAATTTTGACGCGGAATTGTTTATAGACGAAATAGAATCGCGCGTTGGTACGCACCTTGTGGACGCAACGGTCGCGCGTAATACGCGCGAGAGAATCGCGGCGAATTCGCCCTTTCTGGACAAGCTCTTAGTTAAATCAATATTATTATAATGACAAAATTCAAGCAACGCATGGGGTGGTACATGTATTTTTTTTATAAATTCTCGCACTCCACTGATGATGGAACTGGACTGTATCGATCAATGGCGCTGTTGACGTTTGTCATTAAGGTGGAATAATATTTTCCAAGTAACCCTTATATACAAATTAGTCTCAAATAATTCCTATTCAACTGACACAAAATGCATTCTAACTATATCTTCTCAAGCGATCCTTGTAATGGTTATTACAGGCTAAGGTCTGACATGCTGCCCCTGAATATGGTCCACCCTGGAGCCTAAAGTCGTAAAGTCGCGTTTATACTGCACCGGATGGCGAGTCGTAAAAAAATAGTGGGCACTTGAGATTAAGGCATGAAGTACAACAAGCGAAAAAAAATCTAAGACCATGATGCGACCATTAACTGTCTTATTCTTCTCATCATAATTTTGCCGTGTACTGACTAACTGCGCCCCCTCGCTCCCTGATTACGTATTTTGCAATAAATTAACGATACTGCGGATTAATAGAAATTTGCGATCTGCAATCAAATATTTCGCGTATTGCTATCGCTAGTCTGTTCCATGTTACATAATAAGGTTTCACACATTCTTTTCTCGGCTTTAAACTTAAACAGTGATGTGGACAGCAAGGCACAAGGCAAATAGTAGCACTTGGGCGAGGCAATCCGTGCATTTCCGAAGACACAAATATGAAAGTAAACAATACAGGTAGATCTATACGCCTGTATTCTATATTTAACACTTGCTTGTAAAGTAGATCTTATTGCACCCCCTTTAGGTTTACAATGCAGCTTATTATTCACGAGTGCTCTTTACTTTGTATTATCGCTTTGTATTATAGGTTTACCTCCGGATAGTATATATGAAAAGTTTTTCGGGTGAAACGCCTTCCAGCTTATTGTGCCAGACATCTTATAGGTTTGTTACGGTGTCGGGCACAAACAAATATCTGCCTTAGACTTTTCTATCTCCTTGTTGTAGTTCTTTATCGTCCATTTCATTGCTCATCCAAGGTCAAGTTTGTTCGTAGAAACGATCCCGTTACTAACGAAATTCAGCAATAAGTATCTGTTTTATCGTTTTGATATACAGGCACTCGTATTTTAAAGAACGGATTTTTTTTTCCATTTAGGTTGGTCCACAGTGTTTACAGGTTATTTTAGACGGCTACTAGAAAATATAATGTTCTAAGCTTTTGCTACTTACCAAAAAACGGAGGTGGTGAATCTCAACATATTTTAACAATCAAAATACTGAATTAAAAATCCATCCCGGTGCCACGATTAAATGTAGAACACAAGCGTTGCTTAGTTTACGCCAAATGGGTTTACTCATCAATATTTATTCAGTTGGAAGCCCTCACTAAACACAAGCTGTAATGAACGACAACAATACATCACGGTATTATTGGCACGCCGCCGCGCCGCTGCCCTGCAGCCCACATTAGCCGGGCTCTCATCCATGTAGGTACTTTGGCTAACATATTAATATTGCGATCACTAAACAATATGCATTCCGATAATTAGGATGAATATCTTGCATAGATACACCACGAATTAATAACTATTTATTGGAGAAATTTAACTTTATAATATCATAGTCAAGTAGGGAACTAATGGTTTGTAATAAATGACTTGGTATGATATAATTTTCAAGTTCATAATTTTGTGCTTAACCTAGTATGCGTTATTGTTTAAATAGATTAGGGTTAAATTAAATTAATATATGATTATTGATCTTCAGGCTTCACAATGATAACAAATGCGCTCAAGAAGCGCAGGCTCGACGCTTAGTATATCCTTTCTGAATCATCCTGTATCTCAACACTTAGCGTGATTAACTCTCAGTATCAGTATTGCTCATTACTAAGTATAATAATTACGTAACAATCATACTTATTGAAGTAAATAAAATGATAAGACACACTTGTCGTATGGTGTTCAGCGGAGCGGTCACTCGAGCGAGCTATCTGAGCTAATCTTGTAAATGAACGGAGCGAGCGGTGATGCGAAGGTGACACACCGCCTGGTACAGTCTAATATTCGTAATATTGAATAGGGTAGGACTAAAGATTTGACACATGAATTTATTAACGTAGATATGCAAAGGTATATCTACGTTAATAAGTTAGAAGCGTCTACATCTACGTTAGAAGCGAAAAATTGAAATTTACAAAACAAAATATGTATATTACAATGAGATAAAAAACTGATTTTACAAACTTAATTGAAACCTTTCCAGGTCTATAACGGAGTTAATAGTATAGAGAACTGCTATGATGCGATGACATTAAACATGTTATAACAATTAATTTATATAATTGTTATGATTTAAGCAAGCTAACAATGCACGAACGACGAGCGGTCAGTCTTCATTGAAATATATATGTACTCATACATTTCAACAGCCCCATCTTCCACAAGTAACACCCAGCGAGAAGAGCAAATAGAAATCATTAATATAATCGAGGCGTCTCCACTAATCTTGTAATAATTACGGCAGTGGAGCGAACCCTTACTTCAAGATAGAATCTTCGCGTTAATTAATACTCTTCATTTACATATTTCAGCTCTTAAGTTTATCTGTTACCGATTTGGTTATTAATTTTAATAAGCGTTTTATGTTCACAAGGTATCTTGATAGTCTAAGCTTATTGTAGTTATATCGGATGTATTAAATATATATTTTTTTATTATTATTTTACTAGCTGTCCCGGCTAACTTCGTACCGCCTCAGAATCGAACGAATGAGAACATGTTGTTCTGCTACTCGAGGCGGAGACAAATTTCCGAATACAAATATCAGAATAAGTGACCAACCGTTCTCCAGTTATAAATGATGTAACTAACACAACTTTATATATATATATCCCAACTGTATGATTCCAGCATAGTAATAATAGGTAATATAACTTTATATCTACAGTTAGTAAGAACAAAAATATGCGGGTTCTTTGTTTAGAGTTTTATTTCTTACGTATCGCGCCTTCAAAATTCAGGGTTCACAATCAGTTTGTAAAAAAAATGAGGCAGCAAATCCTTGGTAACTAACCGCTTGTGTCGTGAGTAAATAGTTTTTTGCATCAGTCACGCACGATTGGTAATCAAACGCAAACTACGCTCTAACTAAGGCATTGTAGAACCTCACACACAAAACGACGAATTTCCTTAAGCTAATACGAGCGTCCTAACGAACGAACGTAGCGAGAAATGTAAAGACTACGTTTGTATGCAAATTTTTATTTGCGAAGTGAGACAAAAACTCTGGGAACAAACATGAGTGGGGGGGAGGGTGTTTGAAAGAGAACTAAAGGCGTGATGTGTTGTGGAAATCCTTAGAAAAAAATTGTACCCTTAAAAAAACTTTTTATATTATAATTTAAGAAATAAGAGTAGACAGTAATTGCCAACTTAATTGTCCAATTATTCGAATAATGATAGCAAATGGGTAAGACAAAACAAGTATGTGAAGATAATCTTATTAAATAAATAATTAATATCGCCAGACGAACACATCAACTGTACGGTCTGAAACTAATCAATGTTTGTAGTATGGGTACCGTACAATGAAACTGGTGGTTAAACCAGTACCATCCTTAATCGGGGTTGAGGACGACTGGGGTGTGGGCCCCGGACGTCCGGTGACGATGACGACTCCTGAGGAGGACGGCGGCGGGCGTGGCTCCCCGCCGCCGTGCGCAGCGAGGGCGCAGGGGCAGCAAACATCTCCTCCCCCGAGACGGGCCCCCATAAGGGGGCGAGGCACAAGAGGGGCACCGGTACGTTCCGTTTGGAGATCCGGAGCCCCTCCAACATGTGTCGAAGGCAGCCACCGGGGGGGTTTTAGTGGGTAAGAATCCCACATAACCCGGCCCTCTCCCACACAGAGGCCGGGTATCTACCGAAGATTTCCCCCCCGTCAACAAAAAAAAAAAAAAGTACCATCCTTAAAACGTAGCAAATCTCTATAGTGTTGGTGTTGAAAATATGTACAACTTAAGTTCGCATAATTACACCCTGCAGGTTCTAAAACAGTTTATTAAAACTATTAAGTACTTAAAAAAGCCCGGCGGATGGGTTTGGAAATTAGAAAGTTACTTAAATTAAAATAGTTACGAGATTCCGCGATCGAAATATTTAGTGGAAGCTTAGCGCTCACTAGCTCTTGTGTCTATGGTAGGTAACTTATAGGATAGTAGGCCAAAGGTCATGTAGAGAAAATATAGAGCTATTCGACCACGACTATTTGTCACAGCATATCCCACTATCCCACTTCCCACTAATATTATAAATGTGAAGGTTTGGATGGATGGATGTTTGTTATTCAATCACGCTAGAACGGCTGAACGGATCTGGATGAAATTTGGCACATAGATAGATTATAGATTATACTTTTTATCCTGTTAAAATGTATGGTTCCCGTGGGATAGATTTGCTTTAATTTATCATAATTTTTAATCGCGGGTAATACCGCGGGGCGCAGCTTGTCATTTAATAAAGTTAAACTAAATATAAAACTACCGACACGAAAAGGAAAAGCGAATAAAATCTTTATATAAGTAATTACTTATATTGTTTTATGCAGCGTAAATTAATTAATAGCAATTCAACCTGGTGGTTATTTTTCTCATTTTTATCAGACATTTGTTACATGAAAATTGGTACGAATATTGTAAAAAGCTTATGCCATTTTTATTTTTAAAATTACGAACTTGTGATATGAAATATTACCATAAAATGAAGAGTTGTATATGAAATCCACAATTACCCGACCAGCAACTAACTGATACATTAGTAATTTCCATGTTTATCTCATTCACGCTAATATTCGCACGAAAAATATCTCAATAAATAAGTAAAATTTACTTAATCAAATATTATGTAAATTCATTGCTGTCGTATAACTCGTGCGGCGCATTAAGGCTCAGAATGCCTTAAAATATTCTTTATTTCATGTCTATAAGGTTTATTTTTAGTCGTGCTTTGACGATTGTGCGTAATGCGCCCGTGAGTTTAGTCAGAAATAAACTTTATTTGGTATAAATAAGGCTTATTTTATGACGTGTGTCGTTGCGTGTTATGTTAATGTGTTTATTTGGTTGAGTAAAGTCATCTACGTGCTCTTGCAGGCATTACATTAAGAGCCTCCTTAGATTAGATTGATATTCATAACTTGTTTAATGATGTGACATGATGGCAGTGTTGATTCAACGTACCTACCTAACTAATTTAACTGAAGAATTCAGATTAAAAGGTTTATAAGTTAAACTGCACCTAACTGTATTATTATTAGACTAGCAGCGCCCCGCGGTGTTACCCGCGCTTTAAAAAGTGTACATTTTACCGGGATAAAAATTAGCCTATGTGCCATTCCAGACTATAATCTATCTCTGTGCCAAATTTCGTCTAGATCCGTTCAGCTCCTGGCATTATTGAGTAACAAACAACCATCCATCCAAACATTCACATTTATAATATTAGCGGGATTGCATATTAAATTACATTGTCTTCTAACACTTGCATTCTAACATAAACAAAATTGTGTAACAACCTCAAATATACACAAAGCATCGTCCTCATACCGAGCCTACAAAAAATTAACAAAATTCATCCGCAATTCTTTTCAGCGCATTACGTGGATACAAAAAATAACCCGAGCCTGGCACATGAAGCTGTGTGTTTTGTGGCACGAGACTGGCACAATGGCGTGGTAATCTGGGGGTAGCCCCGCAAGTGCCATTGTTTGCCAAGTCTCCCCCCCATCATAGTCAACGAGAAGCCGGCACTTACACGGTGCTGTGACGACGAGCCGTTTGTTTTAGTGTCTATTGTTTTGATTGTGATCGTGAATAGTGAAAATATCAGCTTTATTTGGGCATAAATAATGCAAAGCTAGACTCAAGTGAATCGATGATATTAGAAATAATATATGAATCATACCATCAATTTCCTTCATGAATAAAATTATTTAATTATATTATAATAAAATAATTTCACAGATATAAGTACTTAATATTTTATCTCTTATATATTGGCCCAAAATAACAGTGCTCGCAAAAGCTATGAAACTTACTACTCAAGTTATTAGTTTACTCCTACTCATAAAGACTCTAACCCAACCCAGTGTAATATAACCCTATATAAACGTTACGCGACGGTGTAAATGCCGCTCGCTCAAGGGCCTAGTTCGCATATTTCGTGTTTGTAGCGTCCGCCTGTAGTCGCGTCGGTGTGAAAGGAACCTCGTTGTGGCTTCGTTAATTATAACCTAAGGTTTGGGGCGCTTTGATAAATCGCTTTTTATGCCTCATCAGAGTACCTAGCCACGTCGGCTTCATAGGCATGAATTTTTGCTATGTAACTGTCCCGGTATATAGCTATCCCATGGGAACACATTTATTGCTCGTTGTTAAATTAAATCAAGTACTTAATCATAATTGTGAGCAAAGTACATACATAGAGCTGGCGGGACGATTAACACGATTCGACAAGTATCCGAATCGATTCGATTAGAAATTACCTCGTTTCGACGACGATTTTTCAGTCATTCTTCATGACCGAATCGAAAATTCAATACGACTACGCAACCAAATGGTTTATTCAACCACTCGCTGTTTTTACATAGTACATTTCATAACGAATCGGTCGGTGCAAGACTTGCCTTGCCGTAAGGTTGTGAATCTGGGCCGGTTAAAAGCCATAACTATGCCATGTTTAACTGTAGGTATAGCATCCTGTATTCCATAAATCATCCACTTCGTGCTTAAATTAAAATACCAATAATTCCGTCTCTGGTATCTCTTTCACTAAAAATGCGTTCATCACGCGCGATGACATTATTCTACCGATATTATATGTACCTACGTTAAGAAAAGACAGCCATTTTATTATGATTAGGTTAGTTAATATACAATTTAAATAATGTAATTACAATACGTAAATAGCGAGGCTTATAATATTACCGCTATAATGAAATCAACGGTCAAATGACGCCTGAAGCAGTTGGGCGTTTTAGAAGAATTTAAACCATCGCCGGAGCTTTTGTTTCCGTCTGCGACATAATTAAACACCGGCCCGATCGCGCCGAAAATTTTACAAAATGAACTACAATTTTCATCAAATTCTCTGTACTCAATGGTGCACAAAATAAAATGTCGTCGCGGTATATTTTATACAGGCTGTTAGGGGCGCGGTCACGTAAACTTTGGGTAAAGGTTCCACTTAATGCCTATAATTATATTATAGAAATAATTTATTTCGATTGTCATGGGTTACAAATGTAGTTATTTTTGGAGGTGCATTGTATACTAACCCTAGCGATCACAACTCGACTATCTACGCAATACCCGACTCGTGCGTGTGACGAGCGTGGTCGAGAGTACCAAGTATCGAGTACATTGCAGTTTTAGGCATAAATTGTTGATTGTATTTTTTTTATATAATTACGTTAAGATTGACTTCTCCTATGATTTCATGCTAAAATCAATTTAAATATAAAAAATGCGTTTCATCATGAAAAGATTGACGGACCCTCATGAGCTTAAACCATGGTATTAAGTTTCGTTACGAAACCATATTCACCTGTATACTTGAAATATCTATTTCTCAACACAGAGTATTTAATTTTATTCGCTCGATAGTTTTTTTTCTGATTTATATAAATACTTTATTTCAAAACAAAATATCATTCAAATATATATTATTTTAAAATTTAAAATTCCAACGTGCATTGGTTTGTATGAAGCGTTAGGAATGTTTATTTAAGCTCACGTTTCAAACAGACTAGAATATACGAGTATTGCAGGCAGCATATTTTATTTTTATTTTTGCAACGTTTTCAAATTTAATACGTCTGAATCTGAACGAGTAAGTAGAGACCACCAGTCTTTCACAGATTATGAATTTCTCTCTAATACCGGTAAAACAATATTTATAAGTATTGCATATGCTTCTAAGTTTCAAGTTAAGGAATGAGTGACACATACAAGAAAAAAAAGTTACAAAAAACAATACATAATATTTTTAAGGTTTTCTCAAGCGGCCTCTAAAATCACCCTCGCACTAGCGCCCGAAGTTACGACATTTAAAACTGGGCCAGCCCTACCATCGTTACTCAAGCTCTCAAATTTAACTTTGAATTATAAAAGTTGGACTTAATTAACTTACCATCCGTTTGCGCATGAGATCCATTTAATACTTTGGCGAGTGACGAAAATTGATCTTGAAAGTTATTTTTAAACTTACCGGCGAGAGAAATATATTTAAGCTGTAATATTTCTAGACTTATAACTGTTGGGCTTGCCAATTATATATACTAGTTCAATGTATAGCATACAGTAGACCTATATAAACCTACACAAAGAGTTCAAGCTAAAACATATGCTATGTCATTATTTAAGCCACCTTTCCTTGGTCAAAGTACGAAAATCTTACATTCAAATCCACTCCCGCCCCACATGGCAGCGACACGCCGCGGAATCACGAGCCTTTGAATACGTGAACAATCAAACGCTGACTCGACAGTGCATGTCGCACACGTCTGCTATTGACTTCTTTTTGTTAAATATTGCATCTCTAGAAATTGTAAAGTGAATTACCGATTCATATATGCACACTATATATCACAAAACGATTTATCTTAAGATTTTTGAAGGGATCTTTGTTGTTTCATAACAATGTTCATAAATAATATTTCATAAAATTATTCACTTAAGTAGGTATCAGTTGGTCTTTTTGAATTACGGACCTTGTTGTCAAGAGTATTCATACATGTATCAGCACGTCAAGTGCGAGCCATCTGTATCCTCTATGGTCTACCGTATTCAGACATTTTGTATGGAGAATTGAAAAGCTCCTCTAGCGGGCGGTGTTTAAAACATTCAATTCTCCATACAAAATGTCTAAATACGGTACACTATATAGTAAACGGTTAGCTTACGAATAATCTCGCACGTAACGTACTGGCTGCTACTTATAACTGACAATTTTTTTTTTTTTCTATTAGGCTTTTAAAATTGTACCGCAAACAATCACCGGCATAAATTGAGTTACATAAAGATGTAGAGTAAAATAGTGATACGGGTCAAGCAAGACGTTCCGGGATCCGGGATCCGGGAGCGGGAGCCGGGATCCACCGTACTCATACGGGACGCGGGTGGACACGTCCGCACGGTTTTCAATTTGCGAAAACTTTATTTACTATACAATTCAGTTGTATCGACTAAACGATTCCATGAGGGATGTCTGTTTATGTTAGCGCGAGGAAATAACATTGACCGTGCGACTTTAGACCTTATTTTTAATTCCCTGATAAAAATATATATAACTCGGAAGCATGCCTGTAAGGGCAGCGATTGGAAATGTATGATGACTAAGATTACTTCCCTCAATTAAAGTAACAAACCAATCAACAATGATAGACTCGTTTAATCATACTTCAAAATATATTAGATAAAAAAAAGTATCATTCATCTCTATCAAATAGTAAATTTGCCAAAATACGCATCCTTTGTTTGGGATACAAATATTTGTCATTCATATTCCGTCGAGGCCCAAATGCGATCCATCACTTAAGCTTTAAGGTCCGGGTCGACTATTGACGTCCGTCTACCTGGGGAGCAGTTACGCGATCTTTCAGGGCGATATTGGTAATACATAATAGTAATCGTACTCCAAAATAGGTTGTAATAATCCCTGCCACTCATCAATATCCTCGCCCTTGATGATAGGCGGGAAGTGTTACTTGGCGCACAAATATCGCAACGGAAAAACCGTTGAGATATCATCTTGTAAGCTCTCAGACCAATAATAGAAAGGTGTACCTCTCTGCCACAAACATTGCCTATTTGCCCATAAGCTGTCATATAAATAAATAATAATTCCAGCCCTTTTTAATGTCCCACTGCTGGGCACAAGCCTCCCCTCATTGCGAGGGGGATTAGGTCATAGTCCACCACGCTGGCCCAGTGCGGATTGGCGGACTTCACACATCTATCGAGGGGTTCTCTCAGACATGCAGGTTTCCTCACGATGTTTTCCTTCACCGTTTAGCAAGTGATAATCATGATTGAAAATGATATTCGCACATGAAATCCCAGAGGTGCGGAGCCTCGTTACCGAGGCAAGCGTTCTACCAACTTGGCTATCACTGCTTATTTCATATAAAACTACCTAGTTCATAATCGATCGCTGCGATTTGAATTTTCCCTCACCACCGTTTTTTTTTATTACATTATAGGCAAGTATTTGATCTCAAAATTGTCCTTAAAATTGTTCGGAGGTGACTTCATTTGATAAATACTCAAAGAGTACCTACCTAAGCTATAAAATTATTTCAACACCCGGATCCAAAGGCCAAAGTTTGGGGCGATTGAGTAAATATTAGTCATCGAGGCAATCAAAGGGCAAAATCGGTTATATTAATGCGGTAATTTCATTTACTTATTATTCAATTTCCTTGATTAGAATCCCTAATTGATAACACGGTTTGCACAAAGACCGGAGATATGATGAATACTGACAAGCATTGAAATGGATATGCTGAGGAATCTGAATAACCTCTTTGTGTACATTTTGACGCAATTAAGTGTTACCGGAGCGATGACCTCAACGATCATGTACCCGTACAACAAAGCCTGAAATACAGCATGTAAGGTTTCCAATACGCTGACCTCTGCGTATTGGAAACCTTACATGGTGTAGTTTTGGATATAAAACAACTGACACAATCAAGTTAAGAGTTAGTTACTTACTTTATAAAAATATAAACTAATTGTTTTATAACAAAGGCGGTAAATGATTTGGATGAAATATTAATAATTAATATTAGTACGAAATTTTCAAAAGGAAATTCGTTGGTACCATTGCCATGCTCAGTTTCCAAAGATTTTCCTTTTAACAAATTGTCGTGTCGTTTTTGAAGTTTAAACACACTTTGCTAAGGTGAAACTTTAGTTTTAAACATTAATTTTGACGTAGAATGTTCAAGGTTTCTCCAGCCCTTTGTAAGAGTATAAGTAGCTCATATAAAGGGTTCTTTTGTAAGTGCGTAATAGCTGAAGAGCAGACGCTGTGAGTTTCTATTTGAGTGCTGTTTGAATGTTGCTCACAGTTAAAAAAAGCCAGTGATTTGACAACGTTTCAAGTGAATCCTGAAAATGTATTATATCCACTGCCTACTAGACATAGCTGATTATATCAGCAATATCTTTGTATCGTATACAGCAGTGAACGGAGAACGGACTTTAGCGATATACTTATCTTGAAAATATCAACAGTAATATAGGTAGTGATGTTCAGCCGAATAAATAAAACACAAAAATCCTCCCTGCCTGGATATTTCAACACATATTTTCGTGCTGATATATTTTCTTATTACTTATCGTAATATTTTTTTCAATTCATTGGGTTCCCGCATTACCTATACGGCCTACTTTCCAAATACCGCGGAATGCTTCCAATATTTCGCGCCACATTTTTCCCGACTTTGGAGTCGAAGTCTCCATTAGACTAACGAGTGGAGTCTATAATCGCCCAATTCCCGATAACATCGATAGATGGCGTTGGCGTAACATCCATTATGACTGTTTGATAATAGATGTGTGTATGGTGCGACCCTAGCGGGTGATTCATCGTAATTCATCTTCCCTAATCGTTGCTCGGGAGGTTGCGTGCAGGGCTGTCACGGGGATGACGGAGATTGTTGCGTTTAATATTAGGTGAGAAAATAATAAATATTGCGAATGGCGGGTGTTAATTTTAACTACCTACATAGTTATTTTCCTTAATAATATTACTAACATGTGAATCGGGTGGCTAATACAAGTGCTTACAATTTATGCCTCAATTAATTATCTAAATCTTGAAAAGTAATCATTAAAAACAGTAACTGGCAATAATTTAAAGGCAATAAAAAAGTATATCAATACCTCAAACTCGCATTTGACTTTACTACTGCCGAATACCTACTGAGACTCCTATGAACATAAGTTTTTAAACAATTTTGTGACTACATTATGAAATGTCATGTTGGCAACAATAAATTAAAAAGTAAAGTATCGTGTACTTGACAGCCCTATTATTGAACTCTGTGTACTATGAATGCTGAATCCATTTTGGATTCCAAACTAAATGATAGTTAGATGCGTTGTTTTAGATTTGCTTTTGATGTGACGCTGGAGAACCTCTCGGAAACTTGTAAAGAATAAGGCTTAGTAGACATCTACATAAGCGTCTAGAAAACCAATCGTACTGATTAAACATAGGTATTCATTTTCGTGGATTGTGAATTATAAATTCTATCTAATAATTGATAATTATAGGTACCGTACAATGGACTGGGGGCGAACCCAGTATACATTACTTTTACCCAGTATACATACTCAAAGATATTAAACATCCATGACTTGGGTACAAACATTCGTGCTGACCATACAATATCTGTCCCTACCAGGATTCGAACCCGGGACCCTCGGCACAGAAAGCAGGATCACTACCAACTGTGCTAATCAGGCCGTCAAATCTATACTTTATAATTATAAAGAGGTAAAGTTTGTTAGTTTGGGTGTTGGGGGTAACCTCCGAATGTACTGACCCGATTCTAAAAATAATTTCACTATTAAGAGGCCATAATATTCCTGAGTGCTAAGGCTATGTTTTACCGAGCTACCGCGGGCGGGGCCGCAGACAAAAGCTATTTTGTAACAAAATTATTCTTATCGAAGTTATTAAAAGTGTGTAACAATGGAATTGCATTATTTATTGTCTACTGTGATCTACTTGAAAATAAATTCGTGCCAGATCGCTTTAACTTGGCAACGTTTCACTAAGACTGTTGACACACTTTGGCAGAATACAGATTAGTTCGCTAGATACGAAACTAGGTGACTTCACCTTTAAGTACTCGTTCCTTTTAAAGTTCGACCGCGATCGATGAAGTATTTAGACATTTTATTTTATCGAAATATTTTTTCGGAATACTCTGTTAAAGCAGTTTTAAAACTAGTTCGGAGTGACACAGATTTTCTATGGTTATAATAATAAATCGTTTGCTGTGTTTTAGCTAAGTGGTTACATTATTCTTTCATATTCATGTTGGCTGCAGACACGAGGTGGATTTTATTAATTTTTCACACCACAGGAGTTTAATAATTCATGCCCATATCGTGAATACAATAGAAACGTGCCACAGTACGTAACTCTTAAAGAAAAACAATGGAGCGGCTGGAAAATGTGCAAGTCGGTAACTCGGAGCACATAAAATGGAACAGTAGCGAAATTCAACAAAAACCAATAAGCTAAGTACCAAATTTAATATTCGGACGCAGGATTTTAATGCGCACCTCTACAAGAAATACGAGTAAAGTTAGGCAGTTTAGTGCTAGGGGCGCGTTCCACTTGCGAGAGATTGAGACACCATACAATCGTATAAAAATAATAGCATTAAGTCAAAGTAAGATTTAAAAACAAAACTTAAAGAACTGATATTTTAAAAATGATAACAAGAGAGATAGCACGGCTCGGCGACAATTTAAGCGAAAGCCAGCACCAACATTGCGTATGCGATGGTTTCTATCATGACAGGCTTTTTTCATTTATTAACAAGCTAAAATTTTTTTATTTATTTCATTAAATCTGCCAGTAACTCTGTGTTTAGAGGCTCACATGCCTAGATATAGTCCTATTATGAACCAACTATGATGAAAAATAGAATATTTTTAAATACAGTAAATTATACGTTATCCTGTAATAAATATCGATGCCTTTTAAACATGATGTACACTAGGTACTTACAAATGAAAATATCGTTAGAAATAAATGAATTATATATAATATATAATTTATATTATTTTAAAAGAGCAACACCAACAAGTTGCTTTATTATATGGATAAGTTCCCAAAAAATCCTATCGCATGAGCGAGCCCTAAGCGGCGCCGCGGCGATAGAAAGCAACTTCACTGGAAGTTGAGCGGGTGACCTGTTCATTAATCAGGGGCACCGAATTGATTGATGGCAGAAAGATTGTCGCTCATTTTCGCCCCAACCCCGATGTAATGAATTACATCCCCAATGCCACAACTTGCCGCTATTAAAGGTATCAGGGGAAAAAACGCGAACACGTAATCAGATTCCTTTATAATTTATGTTTGGGTATCTAAAAATGAGATTCAATGAATACCAGCTGTGAGTGGGTATAAAGGCGCAAATCTTTTGAGCAAGTAAGTTCTCTGAAATGGATGCTCATTTAATTAAAATAAGGTTTCTATTTTTGTGGACGCCATCTTTTCAATAGGGACATTTTCACAAAAGCCATACTCAGTGCTTACTTCGTCTAATTTCATCGTAGTTATTTATAGATATATTATTGCATATCCATTTGTGTGGTGTGGCAATGTATCTAGTTATAAGTAGCAATTAAAATAATATAACAATCTTCAGTATGAAGAAGTCACTTACCATGAAAGATTTAACCCCAAATTCATAGACGATCTATTATTTTATTAAACTTTATATATAGTACTGCGCACAACAGTTTTGCTTCACGCAGTACTACATATAGCTCAACGCACAGCAAAATTCTTATCTCTTAAACTTTAACTAACGTCATAACGTTTGTTAAAGTTATAAAACGTCTATAAATTTGGGGGTTATTTTATTGTACAAAGGCGAAGTTTCCCGAATAGCAGCAACTTTGCCCTCTATTGAGTACGTCCCTTACAATGGCCCTTCAGGATTCTAACCAGTGTTAGTAGTGGACTTTTATGATGCTTATACGACTATGTATTTTGTTGGTAAAGTCGCGAGGATGGGATTAGGCTGTAAATATAATGCCAGTTATATTCTTTTGTTACAATGCTACTTATGTTGAGGAAATTGTGTTTTATATAGGTTACTAGCTGTCCCGGCGAACTTCGTACCGCCTCAGAATCAAAAGTATGAGAAAATTAAGTTATTGGTACTCTATGAAAAAATTAAACTAATCTATCCCACGGAAACCATACATTTTACCGGGATAAAAAGTAGCCTATGTGCTATTCCAGACTATAATCTATATTTGTGCCAAGTTTCATCCAGATCCGTTCAGCCGTTCTGGCGTGAAAGAATAACAAACATCCATCCATCCATCTATCCATCCATCCAAACTTACACATTTATAATATTAGTATAGAGTATAGATTTTATTGTATTAGAGGATCCTATAAAGTATTGGTACTGTTGATATTGACCCTGCACTCATTAAGGAGAGTCCAGGACTTAAATCCCGGTAGGGGGCACACGTAGCCTGATGAGTACTAATGTTATTATGTAGGTAGATAATGTTATACTAGATTATATACCCCAGTCCATTTTATGGTACCCATAAAATAAGCGTAAATTTGGGCCTTACAGTTGGTTTGTTCATCTGGCGTATTTATTATACCACAACATAATGACCTAGACGTCCAAAGGTCGGGTTTTGAAAAAAAATGCGGCGTAAAATCAAGCGAACCACCGTTATGTGAAGTGCAAACTTGCGCTTTATGAAAATTCAGGAATGAAATTTGAAAGTGTATTTACTTGCTGTCGCATGAAATATTTATATGCTATCGCCATCGACGTGCAAATAGAGGTGTATTCATACTATCAGTTTTTTTTTTTATTACATTATAGGCAAGTATTTGATCTCGATCTCACCTGATGGTAAGTGACAATGAGATCTACGATGGAGCATACTTGCCTAGAAGGTACCTGTTCACTCTCGCCTTGAAAACACCCAGATTGTTAAATATTGAGCTAAATGCTATAACAACGTTACTGAAACAAATACAAAGTGAAGCACATTTTTTTCAAGCCTATGAATTCAGGGTGGTTTGCAATTTTGACCTTTGCTTTAATAATAACTCTCAAATCACAGGTGTGGATGCATCTCACTGGCAGCAGTGACTCGGTGTGCAAGCTGGGAAATGTCTCGGGACTTGCACCCAGACTCCTGTTTGAAAAGCAATTTTACAAATATGCGAGAATATTTTACACCGCTGTTTGATATCAAAAGTTATAAATATTGGTTCTAGATGTCACATTATGAATAAGAAATGATCTATCGAACCACTGCCGTCTAGATTTTACACGTTATTCAGTAGCGTATATAAATATATAGTTATAGCTTAAAGGTTAGTGTTTGTTTTTGGACCCGCTGCTAAAGTCTGCCTAGCCGTACCCACATTGTTCTCACATACCCAATGTACTGCTCAAAAATGTAACGGATCTTTTAAAAAGAGCAACCATGGAGTTTCTTGCCCGTTCTTCTCCATAGGAACGGCATTCCGAACGGCTGGTAAAGTAGTAGCTTAGCATTTTGTGACTATTTTACGATTCATAAGTATACTGTACTTAATGGTTTACATTAATAAAAAAAATCTAATTCTAGTGACGCTCTATTAATAACATAATCCCAACACAGATCGTACATCACAAAATGACGCACAACAATGTACGCAAAACTTGGAGCAGAACCGATCAGGCTAATCCACCAACTAGTGGGGACGATAAACTGACATACACTGCTGGTATACGATCGCGGTAAATCATCTCCGGTATCATAAAACATCTGTACAAGATACAAAGATGTTCTTTGTAAAGGCAAAGTTACGATAGACGATTTGTAAGCGGTTCAAATGGTTCTAAAATTATTATGTGAATGTGTGGTGCTTGAGGACTTGTACCTATTATTTTCATACCTGTCATAAGTTTAATTAATTATTGCAACACCTTTTTGGCCCTTTGTATGGGGTTACCGTCTACCTTCTTGTTGTTCGTTAAGTTGTTAAAATCCTATTTTGTCAAGTGCAAATTAAGTAGTTGTAGTCGCTCTGAGACCAGTTACAAAATATAAATTAATAAGTTAGTTGTTTCTAGTCGCGTATTTATCTCCAAATATGTACAAAGCTTAACATAAAGAGGAGTTTATGGTAGCACTTATTGTGAGCATCCTCAGACCGACTTGAAGCACTCCTTAAACGAATAGAACGACAGCGCGAGACGAAACTAAATTAGTTTGGAATTAATTCAATTGTTTTAATCTGATAGGCCCCGGGCCGCCAGTAGTGCTTTTGGCATGTCTGAGTTTCACATTATGTAGGTATTGTTTAATTATGCTATAACATTTAGCGAAGGAACCTACTGAAAGGGAAAGTTTAATAGGTACCTGCCTCCGTATGCATTCTGCTTGAGGCCAAACGATACCTATAGGAATAATATTGGAACTATAATAAAATCAAGCAATCAGAGCTCTGAATCAACAAATGTTTATATTTGGTATCCAGTGAAACATAGAAATATTTATAGACAGCGCATATCTGAGATTTATGATATCGTGTGTCGGTGGTTGTGGACGCTCTCAATTTGCATATCTGAGTACCTCCTGTTAATTACACATTTGATATTCATAGCTCCGAGAGGTACGTACAAACCTCTCAAGATGAAAACTTACTCCGAAGACACGTGAGAGTATTAGTAGGACTTGATTCAAAAGCCCGTTCCTTTTTAGTCCTGTAATCAAATTAGGAAGTCTTTTAGTTTTTTAATTAGCTCATCAAGTAGACATTTCAAATTATTATATAGTACACGCTACTTTTGCAAGGTCTAAATGAAATGGATGGGTAACAACTCTGCCTGTTTCACAAAAAAGCAACCAGCCTCCATTCGAACGGCATAATAAAAACGAAAAAATCCCACCAAAGCGATTTCCCTCAGGTCTCGACGAAATGATTCCATCGAACTCGTGTGATCCACGCCAATAGGAAGATAAATGCGCCTCTTTGTTGTGGACAGTGGATATCAAACTGAGTGGGTATTGAAGGAGCACAATATTGGTATCCAATAAAAGAAAATTATTTAAAATCTGTAGTGGGCAGACTTTCAGTTATGTATCTGAATTTACATTACCTACGCAATTTAGGAATCCATGTTAGATAATTAATGACAACCTGATTAGCGCAATGGGTAGTGACCATACATTCTTCGCCGAGTGACCCGGGTTCGAATCCTGGTAAGGACATACTTTGTGAGATGACCGCGAATCTTTGTACTTGACTCATGGATCTTTAGTACCTATTGAAGTATTATATACTTAGTTCGCCCTCAGTGCATTTTACGGTACCCATAATGTAAGCGTTGCTTAGCGTGGGACCGTATAGTTGCTGTATTTGTCTGGCAATATTATTATTAACACATTGTGAATAGCTCTAAACTTAGTATGATATGTTAGCACATTAGCATAACAAGTCATGTAGCTACTTATCTGTAAAAAAACTGTTCACCGAAAACTCAAATATCTAACATCAAAACGTTGCTAATATTATTATTGCGTAACAGATTGCGTGGACACGCTGGAGTATAAAATGTTGAGACCCGCTGCCCTGAACCCGGAAACTTTACCAGTTGGTTCTGGCTTTTCATTGGTAGGTGTCCAACCGTTGACATAAGACTTTTAAACTTCTAACGGTTAATATTTATTAGTGTTGTATTAGAGGACTCTCATACTCGCTGTCACTGTTGAAGACCTGACCTTAAAGTTATGTAGGATCAAGAACACAATACAGCCAATTTTATATACTACATACCATCATACAAACTTGGTATGATTTGTCTTCACAGGACACGTTCCGTTTCCCGGATAAAAATAATGAGAGTATTAGGGATAAAATATTATTTTAATAAATTCTCCCGTCCATTGAAACATATTCTGATCGTCTTTTAAAATGTGATCTTTTGAAAAAATGATGTAATAATGGTGTCGTTGTATCAAAGTATCGTTACATAACTAACAAAAACTTTATTCATAGAATTGTTCTGCTTTGCACGTTGCCATTGCTTCCAAATAACAAACTAAAGTGCTACTGTATGTCTTCATAGAATATTTCAGTTATATAATATTCTAAAAGAACAAATGAGTGACGCATATCTTTTGAAGATCGAATAAAATGTGAGCTTTGATGTCACGGGATCGAGATAAAAACTAAACCCAGGTGAGCTGGCAACGAGCATTGCCATTTGGCTGTATAGTTCAGCGTCGATGCTATAAAACGAGCAAAAGGTTAACACCGACATCGTTCCGTTCAATTTTAGTGATTCCACGGTACACACTGACGGCCGAGGTTGTGAAATAAATTGTAGAGCCAAAGGACTTTCTCGTATTAAGACGAATCATGTTTTAGTGGAGTTGTACAAGTACATATTATCCCAAAGCTATTGGAATTACTATGGCTAGTGGTAAGTAATCTGATATTTGGTTTACTATTATTTTTGAAGCTTGCAATCAATCTAATTCAACCAACACACAACAATTCAACCAACAATCAATCTATGGTAATGACTAGGGCGTACGCATACCTGATTTATGCTATTATAAACTTAAGGTAGGTAACAAATGGCTCTATAAATAATACCTATTTTATGGTAGTACTTTCTTCGTTCTATTCATTTGACCGATGGTACAAAATGTCCAAACTAGCTGTGGGGGCCGGCGATAAAAACTAACGCGGCTGAATTGAGATTTTTGCTATTTTCCTCGAGTTCTCTGACTGCTCCACAGTATTTTCCAACGAGATTCAATTTAATTGGCAAATATAGATGGAAACATTGCATTGCGCAGTCTATTAGCTTTGTTTTGACACGTTAATTCATTTTGTTGGGAATTTTGAGCGAGTTTCAAGAAACAGTAAAATATTGTTGAGTTCTGTGCGTATTTTTTCATTCAGTTTTTAACAAATGCTAACGGGTTTTTAGGCTATTTGGGATTTTCACCCATAAATCTACCATGCCATAGAAAAAGACTATAGCACACTTAGCTTTGAAGAAAAATACTTAATGTTAGTTATAGACAGAATGTTTAGGTAGGTACTACACTTCTAAGTAAGCATAGAAAAGATTTTATTTCACATTTGATCAAAGAGATTATACTTTGAACTCACGGGCGATCTATTATCATAGCTCATGGGACATCAAAGGTGGTTAAGATGAGAAAGGGAAACGCTAATGTGGACTCTCTGAATATAACATTAACCTTGTTTTTCATTTGTGGCATATACTTGTGGTCCTTTCCTTTTAAGGTCGAAGAAATACTGTTATTTACAAATTTAACATTAAAGATTATGCTAGTGTTGTCGTTAAAAGAAAAAAAGGTTTAGTGCAATAACATGTTATATTATCCAAGTCACAAGGAATTTTGCTGTTGCTAAAATCATTTGGTGTATCTTACAGACTGAATATACTGATAACAGTTTCTATCTTCTATCAACAAATTATAGAAATTCAAACTAGCTACATTCAACAAATCAGAATTATTGAAATAAGGGTTTCATAGCATCGTCACAAAAAAAAGTCGATTAATCCTGTTGTAACAGTCCGAAAGTAATCAACCCCCCTAGAATCTGTCGTTGAATCTGGCCAAAGTCATTAATCTTCAAATAAGTATATTCAAACTTTGCTCTAAAATTCGAATGGATGACGCAAGAAATATTTTTTTATTAAGGCTCAGTGTGAGCCCAAGCGTTGTTAGCTATTTATCAATCAAAATTGACTATAAATTTAAGAAAAAATACTCTAGAACTTACATGCAGGGCCCGGCCTGACTATACGTAGTTAGATTTTCCCTTTTTTTTCTTTTCCTTCGAACCTTCCCGGGGCTCAGACTGCCAGAATGAAGATAAACGGTGCGTGTAAATCTATTAATAACGCCCGCTGAAGGAATATCAAATTCGGAAGCAATACTCTTTCGGCCGCAGTTTTTCGAAAGCTGTAAGCAGAAATGCGTGATGGACAGATTTTTGAGGTAAATAAAATAAGAACACTCCAGTTAAGCATAGACATAGACAATATTACTGGTACTGGAAGCGACTTTGCCTTCCGGCCTAAAAACATATATATTTTTTTATTACATTATAGGCAAGTATTTGATCTCAATCTCACCTGATGGTAAGTGACGATGAGATCTACGATGGATTTTCCCTTCGAATCGTTTATCGATCATTTTTCCTTTGGCTAAGCCGATTTTACAAACTCTCGATCCTGGGCACACAGCGTGATAGGTGATAAGCAAAGAAAGACCAGGATTGAACGTGGTAAAAGAGTTATATTTGGATAGAATAAATATAACGACCATAAAATGTACAATGTCGAAAAACTGTGTCAGGGAGGTAATAGCCCTATTTTCTTCTTTTCAGTATTTTATCCTTGTTGGTATTGGTGTTTAGTTTACATACTCCGACACCATTGGATATGCCTTTAGAGGGTGTTACTTAATATTTCTACAGGCACCGTCTATCCTTTTCCTTCAATAATAGTGTAAAATATTTCATCGTGTAGGCTACAAGGATCACATTCCCACAAAAATAAATCAAATTAAAATAGTTTTGGGAGTATCAATTTTAACATGAACTGCGGCAAATACTCCGTATTTATAACTAGACATACAAACCGAGTGGCGTCTGGTTGGCCTGTCGTCCAAACAAACTACTGAACTATTAATTGGTGAACTGGGAACAAACAATTCGGATTACAGATTCGGAGGTTCAGAGTCAAGCGTACTCGCAGTTTGGCCGATGGAAATACAACTATTGTCGTAACTATAGTTTGCAAATATTCACGGGATATTGAGAGACTTGGAATATTTATGTAGTTTAGGACTGCACTTCTCGCTGAAAGCTATCTAAACGCTTCGAGTGCCTATGTGGATCAGGTACCGCGCCTGCCCGCAGATAACTTTCAACTCATTTCCGCCTTTTATTTAGACCAAAATGGGGTTCTGTTCTAAAGTAGCTTGTTGTGTAAACTTCAACCAGGTCGTCTATAAGAGCACTATAGTATGTATACTGCTATGCTATGCTTTCAGCCGAAACACGTCCACTGCTGGACATAGGCTCCCCCAATTACGTCCACACATGACGGCCCTCCGCCATTCACATCCACCTGCTTCCTGCTACGCGTGTGATATCATCGGTCCACCTTGTGGGGGCCCATCCTACACTAAGTCTTCCAGTTCATGGTCGCCATTCTAGAACTTTTCTGCCCCAACAGCCATCGGTTCTGTTCCCTTAGTTTTTGCGCATTACGCAGAAATCGCGCTGAATCAAATTCTGACGCTAAAAGTTGAGGTGACTTTTGACTCCAATCAGTATAGGTGTTTATAACTGCAGAGGGTCATATACCGCCGAACACACTTGCTAATTCTGAGCTAAGGGCAACGTCCGACTAAGGTTTTATTTTATGACTCATCGAAGCACTAGGAGCCGGGCTGTCGTCTCCCAATAGACGATAGTTCGATTGCTCGCAGAGTTAAGTGGATTTAAATTGGTATTTGATTCTGGAATTTATAACTGAAAACATGCGCGGGTTGGATACCCCGCCATTTAGTTGTCTGGAAAAGTTATAAGGTTGTATTTTATTTATAGCTAATAGAAACGGATTGATGGAATACATATTGAACTTTAAACTCTTTTTGATCAAAATAAGAATAAAGCAGAAAGTATGGGCACAGCATAGAAAAATACATCTAATTTAAACTATAGTACCTACACGACTAAGACAATACTAATTATTGGAATGATTCAATCAATTGTGGATGTCGCGATAGTTTTCTCTTTATTAACCGACTTCAAAAAAAAGGAGGAGGTTCTCAATTCGGTTGTATTTTTTTTTTTTTTTTTATTTTTTTTTTTTTTTATGTTTGTTACCTCATATCTCCGTCATTTATGAACCGATTTGGAAAATTATTTTTTTATATGAAAGGATATGCTTACAGATTGGTCCCATTTTTTTCAAAAAAATGTTCTGATCATGGGATCCATGAGGAATTGAGAGGACTCCTCAAAATTTATAGGCAAACCTATAGCAATTTTGGTATTTTCATCAAGAAGTCAAGCATTTGCATTCAGAAAGTATCATTTGCTGAAGTGAAAGTGATGAAGAAGACCACAAATGGCCACCGGAACTTGTCAGTGATACGTATTTCACGGGTTGCGCCAAGATAATCTCGATTATGATCGTTAAGTGACTATGACAAAGCAAATTTAAAGAAATGTTCCTGATGAATATGTTACCATCGAACTGATCTGATGATAAACCCAGGAGGAACCGGAACATTGTAATAAAACAATGTCTCCAAGCCGTGTTTGGGCTTATTTAAATTGTTATAGGATGCACCTTGGCTATAAATAAAACTTTTTCGTGGATGTTCCGATTTGGATTATTCTTTTTTTTACAGAATAAGGTATACCCTTTTAAAATTCAGCCAGATTGATTCAATGGTTTTGTTTTATCTTGATTTCTTTAAATCTATATCTATATATATATGTTGTATTGGGTATACCAATTATCCAGTAAAATTATTGATATAAAAATCTTTTTAGTGACAAAGAATAGTAAATATATCCACTAAAAAGTGTAAAATAAAAAACTTTTTAACAAAATAAAAACCGTCTTCAAAAAACTAAAAAGCTAAAAATAATCTAATCTTGAAATCTACCTTGTTTAACTAAATCAAATATTTAACTAATCTAAAGTCGGTGCCAAATAAACAACCGAGGAAGAATAGTAAAAGTATACTCTAGTAACGAGATGCGCGGACCAATTTGTAGGTATAGTCTTTGGCGCAGACCGGCAATACTCGACTCAGTAGTTTTTTGGCACCGACTTCAGATTAGTTAAATATTTGATTTAGTTAAACAAGGTAGATTTCAAGATTAGATTATTTTTAGCTTTTTAGTTTTTTGAAGACGGTTTTTATTTTGTTAAAAAGTTTTTTATTCTTCTAAAATTTCTATCTATTCAACGACAATCTTTTTTCGTCCTAACTTTTACATGAAGGAAAGCCGCCGTAGAAGCATTTTTTCCACCACGTGACACCACGTGACAATCTATAAATGTGCAAAATTTCAGCCGAATAATTTGAATAGTCTCTGAATAAATGGATGTGACCTGGACAGACGGACAATGTAAAAATATAGACACTCATAATTGGACGAAAGTCTACAAAAGCGATTATCATTATCCTAAAAATCCTTGCAATAGGTACCCAAAAATAAAAGCAAACCACCCAGTAACAATTCCACCAAAATATCAGTCTCCTCGACGGAAAAACGAAGTGATAAATAGCAAAGTATTTTATTTGGTGAACATAAATAACCCCCGGAGTCAAGAATACGTCTTGAGAATCACCAACATAGCGGAAATTATGTAATGTGTCACGGTGCCCACGGAGACAGAGCTGTAAATCTTTGTTGGAGGAGTAGGCATTGTAAAATGTGTTTTATGGTTTAATTGTGGCTATGGCTGTTCCCGTGATGTAAGGAATGTAACCATCTGTCTGATTTTTATCTTTGCGTGGCTGCGTGAAGGATATTCTGATTGTCATATTGTCATACTACTCATACCTTACCTAAAGAGACATTATACTATTCTCAGCTAGTCATGTAGACTACTTACTGCTAAGACTGGACTTACTGCTACGGTTAAATATACCGCATTGTTACTTAATCTAATCTACTTAATCTTGTACATACCTTGTATCTTGTACCAATATCTAAATGTAGGGCTGTCAGAAAATATTAACGAGATTAGATATAAGCACTCAACGTATAGTTTCAAGTTGACCTTTTGACTGTTATTACACTGATCTTATCTCTGCGTCATCCCTAATGAGGCAAATCCCAACATTCCTTAACGAGCAAAAACCGCTCAAATCCCCTTCCCGATGTCGTGAGTCCCATTTCGTCACCGTTGTCCGCTGGTGGCGACTGGCGCGTCGATAGAGCCTGGGGGTGTTATTATGCAAATCGCGGGACTTGCTCGCGACACCCCGCCCGCTGATTGAACCCTGACACAGGGAGGATGTAGGGCTGTCGGATCAAATAGCCCATTGGTTTCTTACTCCAAAAAATCTATGTCATTCTTATAATAATAATAGTACCAGCCCTTTTTTTAATGTCCCACTGCTGGGCACGGGGCTCTCCTCAAATCGGGGGGGATTAGGCCATAGTCCACCACCCTGGCCCAGTGCGGGTTGGTGGACCTCACACATCTTTCGAGGGATTCTCTCAGATATGCAGGTTTCCTCACGATGTTTTCCTTCACCGTTTAGCAAGTGATAATCGTGGTTGAAAATGAGATTCGCACATGAAATCCAGAAATCCCAGAGGTGCGAGCCGGGGGGATGTCATTCTTGCTCCGTGGTAATAAAAATATGTTAGCAATAGAGCTTTTTGTTTTTTTTTAGTACTCATCACATAATCTACATATGAGTAGTGCCTGTCGCTATTTATAATTTGAACATCAACTTGTACGTGTCCACAGCTCACATATCAAACTATAGTCATAACATGTGTGGTATATTATATTTTCGTCGATCATACAATACGTATTTTGTATCTAGTAGTACTTACTTACTTATCTTACGGGTTATGTGTTCACCTTCGCAGATACGCCGGAACTCTGAACCGAAACAGCCAATAAATAAAACCTATGTGCCTTAATTTCCGGTGCTGTGCCACCCCTGCATACTGATTAAACGACGCCACGGGAATCTGGATGTTGGGCATCTCGGGTACCTAGCAGAATGATTGCTACGTGATTTGGAAATAGAGCCACGTAAGTGTAAATGATAATTTGTACTAAAATACCTTTAATTGCGACTTATCAACAAAATATTAGTTCTTCCTGCGACATGAATGAGACAGACTTGACAGGTGGAAATAATGCTTAGATAACTAAACGAAGCATTTATGTGATGTAAATTTATTACTAATTTACACCTTAAACTGCAGTGTAAATTAAAACTCGATCCCTTACACCCTGTTTTATTTAAATATAAGTTATCTATCTATTCGTTCCAGAATATTCTGTATTAATATCTGTAGTAATTTTTCAAATAATATATTTAAGTAAAAACCAACTAAGTACGCAGTTCTGCATAAGTCGCTCTGTCATAGATTCTGCTGCATAAATTAGAAACCCATTTAAATTTTCAAAGAGATTTAATCCGATTTGAGGGACACTTTGAGGGTTCCGTATTTAAGCTATAGCTATACATAGAATGCTTGTAGCTTCGCTGGTGTTGTAGCTCGGAGACATTCAAAGTAACTTTGGGCAGGTTTACAATACATTAAGCAGCAGGATTTTATTTAAAATGCCTGTAACAGATGCCTATTGAAAACGCCTAACTCATTTAAAACTTGCCTTTTTTTTTAAAACATGCTTATATATAACTGTCTTTAAAGGTATGGAATAATAAAACAATAAATAATCTTGTATTTTTAAAGTCGGTGCCAATTCAAATCAAAACAAAATGTTGAAGAAGTACTCCTAAGTAATGTAAAAAGATTTGAATAGACTATTATTTACAGCTTTCCAGGATTCCAAAGTTCTTGAAAACAAATTTCATTTCCGTACAATAGACGGACATTAATTTTAAAGTAATGAAAATAAATTATATTTCCATTATATACATTGACTTTATAAACTCGGCAAATGCATGTATCTTGAAAACCTGATTGAAGTTTGCTTTATAGTTAAGCACATTATTATATCCTTATTTTTAAAATAAAATATTATTAGTTATAAATAATATTTGACGTAAATCATTGTTAGTTGTGGTAATAAGAGTTCAAATGAAATGAAATTATTGCAAGCTTTTATAAGTACGCAGTGCCATATGCAGTAGCGGCATTTCACAAATTAAATTCTACACTAAATCGTAATTATCAACTCATGGGTTAACTCCAAAACACTTCCTGTTTATCCTACCGCACGTCTAGCGCAGACCGCGGCGTCGTTACAGGCCCCCACCCCTCCCAATCACCCCCTAATGAAGGATAAATATTTATCGTCTTACCACCCTAGATAAGTGTTTTGAAAACGTGCCACGGAACTCATTGGATTAAGTGATCAGTGAAGGTCATATATGTCAACGACGTATGATAAAAGATTTTTAGTGCAACTTAATTATGGAGATACGGATGATGAAATATGACTCAGATAAAAGTTGTAGCTTAGCATTTTGTAACTATTTTGATGATTCATAAGCACTGTACTTAACATACATGAACTTGAATTTACCTGAATAAAAAATGTTCTGATTCCGATTCATAAACAAGATTCTCAACCTTACCAGCCAGAAAAATGCACACACACTATGATAGTTTCAAATATACACTGATGCAATTGACTAAACATTTCCAAGAATACTTGTTAGCTCGGATAGAAGACACTGACTCAAGGCAGGTACTTGGAATCAAGGTCACGAGACCCAATTGCTCAGAAAATATCTAGAGTAACATTAGACTAGGCAAATAGGCTTTCACGAGAGTAAGTAAAGAATAGTGTTCACTGTGTGATTTCAAGGTATTAAATATACACATATTATATTCCTTATTTATTATACTATATTATACTTACGTATAATATTGTGATAGGGAATAACAATATCAGACATCCTGTATCAATAATGGCAGATTTTGATTATAAAGAAAATATAAGATCACAAAATTATGGTATATTTTTGTTGGACACGGTGAGGTTTTCCATAATTGTTATATATAATTTCTCGAAATATTTTTTGAAAAGAAGTTATAAATGTAAGTAAACTGTGAAAAAATATTGGCTTATAGAAACACCTGTTTGTGCACTTTAAATTGTTGCTTGTTTAATTTGTAGACATTTCAGATACAAGTATATGCCATATATATCTAGCCAGCCATACCCCCTACGGGTAAAGTAACCCTCATTACTTGAACCTACCTTGCACTTTTTTTGCTTTACTATCAATTTTTATAACGCTATTACTTTCTATTCTCAAGTCTTTATCATATTTTTTTTCATACACACCGACAACCTCTTTAAAGATTTTCTCACGTGACGCAAAATCCTCCCCTTTCAATGAAGACTCCTGTCCCCCTACATAATAATATACTTATTCCAAGTGCCATCTTCCAGTGTGGCACGGAACACGCATATAAAGTGCTCAGTTTGCGCACCGCGTTTGATGAGACCTTTCAACTTGCCTGTTTCACTCAAAGGTGAAATTGAGTTGAATTGGGATAGCAATTAAATGATTTGTCGTACATGTGTTACAAATTAATAGGTTGTATGTGTTGATTGTGGTGCTGAGCAGGTTGCACCGCCGACAAAATTCTTCGTTTAATAATTATTAGTATTGTAGCGACCTCTTCAACCTCGCCACAACCTACACAGATGGCGCTGCAGACGATATTTAGAACAAATTACGATACTCCGTACTATCCTGAAACGCGCTATGAGAGTTTTCGGATTACGGAACATGTATACAAGATCGTGACAACAACCGTCGGGGCATAGCTGCCTCCCCGCCAGGCATACCATCCCCCTGGCTGGAAGATATTAATTTTCCGCTAAAGTAGTACTCCAAAATTATCAGTGTCCGTTTTTTTCTATAAAAATATTTTCAACGTACACTAACGGTGTCGGGAAATTAGTGTTAAATATATAGTATTTGCAAAGAACATTTGAATATGATTTGATTAACATCATATAATATATTTAAAAATATATAAAATTCTATTGCAAACCCAGCTTAAAACAAGGGCAAAAACACAACGCAATTCCAGAGAGTTGTTGAATAAATTTTATTGAACGTGTACAATAAAGTTATTTATAGCTTCTCTGCTTATCACTGGCCTTGGTAACATACTGTAATGATATACACTATGCTTATTCAAGGATATGTTATTGTTGTCGTTAAATAAATAAATACATTTATTTATTGCAAGTCACATGACCCATATTTAAGCTGAGTGTATTTCCAAGGCTATATTTCTATAACGATTTATAACAGAAGCTTTCAGCTGAAATTTACGCTCACCTACCAACTATTAACATGACTAATTATAATAGAATAAATCATAGCAAAAAATATTTCTATAGATATTTTTATCAATACTAGAATAATATGTGCTAGTATAGTTGTGGCGTATTCGATAGCTTAAATGTTTTACTAGACAACTATTCGTCGGCTTGATCCTAACGGATGAAAAATGACTCACCGCAGGCACCTTATTGCTTGACTGGTCCCGGGACTTATATATAAACACCACAATACTTCACTGTGATAGTCTTTGGCGTCACTGGTGTTAGATTTATGCGGAAAATTATAGGTTTTCTAAATCCGAACGGAGTCGCGCGCGCGCGTGTAGATCGAGATGGGACAGTGGCGCCACTTGTTGATGCGGCGTTGCACGTAAAATGAATTACGTTCCGTTCAGCGGTTTAATGCTGTGACGATGGGCGAATCAAGCCAGAAACCAAACAATAGTAATTATACCGAAATTGCCGCAATAAAGATTAAAGCAAAGATTCTACGCTACGAAATATAAGAGTAAATCCACGATACTCCAAAAAGCGTAAGTAATCCTCAAAATACATTCAAAACCACGCACAAAAGAAGCAAAAAACGTCGTAATTAATTCTAACAGCAGTTGGAAACTTTTCTCCTGCGAAACCTCTTGTAAAGCAAATCTCGCACAAGTTTGACAAAATTGAGGAAACGAATCCGATTATTTGTATCCCAAGTCCTTATTTTTTTGGAATTGAATCCCCATATCTCAAAGTTGTCAAGTGTGATAGTACACGGGCGATGTAATTTGGCGCGTGAACGCCTATTTCAAATTAACTGATTTCGTTTGTCATTATTTATTTTAACTTTCATTGCCTTAACAAAAAGTGACTTGATTTACTCATATACATTTTGTTAAAACCATAAACTAGTAAAGGAAAACCATTAGACAAACAAACTGTTATAACAGAACCAAATGGATTTCTAATACAAAAATAGCACCATAAATGAATATGAATAAGCAACGAACGAATTATTCAAATGAGAATCAACTTGTATACGTCTGACAGTAAAGCCGTAATATGTTACCACTAGGAGTGCTGCAGGTATATAAAGAACTATCAGGGTGGGGACTTTACTCCATGGCCACGTATAAACGTTTGAACGATACTGGTCAACAGTAAGTATATTCATGCAAAAATGACCTTAGTATCTATAAAAAACAATAAATATCTTAAGACACAACCGTTGGTATTGTGACCGGCGATCATTAATGTACCATGCGAGTTCACTCAGTCCTTCCCAACGCTTTCGCCCGTATGTTTCCACACTTATTACGTTCCTTGTGCCGCCGGCATTTGCTTATCGCGCGCCTAACTTGGAGCGCACCGACATGTTTGACGAAGCTTTATTTGAAGAGGGGCCAATCGCCTCCGAGTTGGGAAGCCGTATCAATACGTACAACTCTCGGTACTACGCCTAAAGACGAGTTTTCCTTTTTATAGATACCATGATAAAGTGGAAGATTACTGATAAAGTTTTTCTATGGCATAAAAGTATGTATAGTGCAACATATTACGTAGGTATAGTTCATAAATTCTTGGGGTTATCCTTGCTACATCATTGGCCGAATTAACATTATGATGCTGATAAGATATGACTATGTTTGAGAATGTTACGATAAGTTATTATTTTCCTGCCAATACACAAAAAATAATACGATTTAGGGATATAGTAATCAGTTGCAAAATTCGCAATCTAGTTAATATTCAAGCTTATTTTTTCAATAAATTTCCATGCGCACTGATTCATAAAATATTTAGGTAGTTTAATTCGAAGTTTTAGCACAATAGGTGAGCAAAATGAATCTAGTTTTCAAATATTAATTAGTTTTAACAGCATCGTTTAAACTGTACTGCGTGTTTTAAACTAAATTTCACATAATGACTAGAAGATCGCTTTAATATAACTTGTTGAGACTAATTATATTAAATAAAGGGCGAAAATTTTCAGTGGAAAGTGAGGCGGCGCAGCTGGTAGCCCTCCTCGCGGACTCCTGAAAAATAGTAAGTAAGTAGGTACTCATCAATCATATTTACTGAGTACATACTCAGAGATTTTGATCAAGTGGAGAAGTATAAAGGTTTCCTCATAATATAGTAAAATAACCTGTCTAATTTCTTTATCCATTGGGAGGTGCTGACTATATTTTAAAACTAGCTGTTACCCGCGACTTCGTCCGCGTGGTATTTAACAAAAAAGGTTTTCTTAACTAAACGTTGCCTTAGTTACTCCTTGTTACATCAGCTATCTGCCAGTGAAAGTCCTGACAAAATCGGTCCAGCCATTTCAGAGATTAGCCGAAACAAACATACAGACATATAGACAAAAATTCAAAAAATGTTGTTTTGGTATTTGTACCGTGTATACATCGAAATGCACCTAGTAAAAAGCGGTTATTTTAATATTACACATTTTATTTATTCGTATAGATAAACCAAATCAACATTTTAATTTGACATTATAGAATAGTAGTTAATTGACACATTTAAGTCGATAATAACCAACATGAATTAGTCATATCGGCGGTAGTCAATAAATGTTTTCACCGTTGGTTGCAGTCGGTAAATAATTACGGGGTATCACATATTGTGAGCACAACAAATTAAGTTAAAATAATTTTGAGCTTCGTTTAATCACAGCAGCAGAGCATTTTTACTGTTTTTCTTTTGTGATCGGAAACATTGAAACTGTTTTTGTAAATTTAACAGTGATTTACTGTTAGTTTAACTAGCGCTACAATATTGATTTCTTATATTTACGCGAATATTACTCATTGAAAAAAAACTAATTTTAAGAATTATATCGCGTTTATTTTCTGTATTTTAATTTGTTATAGTGCTACAATTATATAAGTATGATATACTAGATAATAGGCAAGAACCCAATTATGCAGCAGACACATCACGCCCACAAAAACACGTCAACCCTATCACCAGAAAATAATAACATGGCGATAATTTCACCATAAGTTGTGTCATTGTGTTCGGTCCATTAAATAAGGTCAATGGGCCATAAACGTCAGAGCGCAGGGAACGCCCGCGCCGCCGAGTAACGACGTTGTTTAGAGCTCAACCATCACGGGAACGCGGACGACTTACGAATAACTGGTCCATGTTGACTCACACGTGCCAACATAACAATATTTACCCGACAGCGTCAGAAGGAGGGCTATGTTTTATAGGGAGTAATTCCGCTAGTTCATCAAATAATGGTTTGACAATCAGATGTCAAGGTGACTTTGGCATAAGTTGTTTTTTAACCTGACCGGGATGTTGATGATTCGATAATCCTTTACTAGAAAATGGACTCAAGAAAAAAAATATTATAAAAAAAAATCGTAAAACGATTATCCGTCTTTCGGGGACCGCTAAGATTGGCAATATTGTTGGGTACAGGTGAGCAAAAAATATAGATAAAATTGCAAACAATATAAAATATTTAACAAAACTCGTGTAAAATATTTTAACAAATGAATCAGTAAGTTATACATATAGATCACATTGAGGTATAAAATATGTGTGTGAATTATATTTGTTTTTTTTTAAACAAGGCGATCCACTAGCTTTTGAACATGTGCTCAGTACTGGGTGTCATTTTTTAACTAATAATTTGATTTATTTCTTTGGGATTGTTATCTTTGTAACCTACTGTGGGCCCTCTTAACATATTCTACACCTTATGTACGATAGATATAGCCAATATTTGAATAAAGACATTATCATCATAATAATACTGTTCAAAATATTTTGCGAAGAGTCAAGTCAGAAGTAATAGTGTGGAGTGCGTCCTATGTGAGTGAGGTCCCTGAGTTCGCTCAGTTGAGCTCGCTACATCTATGTATGCTATTTCTTTGTTTATTCCGGTCATATAGAACACATATTTCTGTGCTGATCTGTTACTGAAAGGGAAATATGGGACCTACGTCTTACCTGCACCTTAATAGCCAATTTAACCAGAATTGTTTATTGAAATAAAACTTATTTTACAGATTTTATCGTGTTTATTTTGTTTTTATGTCCTCCCGTGACTACGGTTGATGAAAAGCAGCCGAAGCGTCGGGAAATAAAAAAAATATTAAACGCGATGAAATCTGTAAAATAAGTTTTATTTCAGTGTTTAGTATTTGCGTAAATATAAGAAAAAAAAATATGTGAATTGATTACAAAGAGTGAAGATATTCCACGAGTAAGCAAAGAAAAAACACGAATTCAATAAGGTTTTTATTAAAATATAACAGCTGATGGGTGATTTATCATTCTGTCATTATTGTATACTGTTAACATTATATCCCACTATCTATACATAGATAATATAGTTTATCGTGAACTTCTCAAAAGTAAAAATTTATTAAACAAATGGAGGAAGGCGAACCCAGCACCGACCCTCGGCTTGTCAACTTTTCCAATTATAAACCAAAAAAGTTTGGTCGATAATTAAAGAACACCGTACTCCTCTAAGATGTTAGTCGAAAAGCTATCTATCACGAGTGACGGGACCCCAAATAAAATGCAAACACCCGCAAATTCTAAATCAGGCAAGAACGACAGATTGCAAGTGTGAATTTCGAAACTGAAGCGAGTCTGACCATAAATCGCTATCGACTGCCTGCAGAAATAACTTACGGACTCCAGTATAAACACATTTATTAAGATAAGGATAGGTTCAAAGGCCATCACCTTATATGACGGATGCTGCGTCCGATTTAACATAACACATAAATAAATTGTCGTAAAACAAATAGCGCAGCGTATGCTTTATGATTCGTCCCACATTTTGTATGCATGTAGAAAAAGGGCACAGAGTAGAGGAGCGGCAGTAGGATAGTAGGATAAAACTATCCACAGGCTAAACAAATTGCTACATGGCTATACGGTGTCCTACAATACTTGGGAATAAGTTTTATAGTTGTTCTTTCTTCTGAAATATAATTTCAGATGAAAGAACAACTATAAAACAGGGAACCAGAACTATTTCAAATAATCCCAGGCCATCATTAACTTCGAACATTAGTGAACAATGCAGATCACATAGACTATTGGTGTAGACGGTCTTCAGTTTTCCACTCCGTATAAGATTAAGGCCACATTGATATGATTTCTTTTTTGACTCTAACAAAGTCATGCAATCAATAGCAGTTGGCTATTGCAAAGCTACAGGCTTAGGAAAAGTAATTCCTAAAACCTCACTTATTTTATAAAAATTTGAGTGTGTAACGTACAATGCCTACAAAATAAGTTTTTTGTCTGTGAGGTTAGTTGCAACCCCTCTTGCAATATATTTCAGAACCTTCTGTCAAAATTATCTGCGCTAAGTCTCGTACGATTTTTACGAATGCAAACTTATTTCGTGGGCAATGCATATTTGTGTTTGTACTCTGCACAGCGAGCTAGCGCCACGAGTATTGTGAAAGGTCATTTATCTAGAGATTGCACATCCTCCCCGCTGTAAATCACTATCGACATCTTATAACTCGCGAGCGTGCCGTGAATAATGTCGTCCTCAAATATGTTTGACAAGTCCAGTTAAGTTTGAGGCCTTCTCTACACTGGTAGGATTCAAATAAATACGCACGCACACATGACAAGATGCTGACGAAGGTAATTGGTTGGTATTATAGTGACATCATACTTCGGTTGAGAGCCTTCTCCTTTTTTTAAATCGGTCAATAAAGACCACTACAAAGGTGTTCACATTCGAATAACATAACTACTTTCGTATCTGCAGTGAACGCCCCCAAACAATTTGTCACACTGATAAAACTTTCAACATAACCAAATACTTAGTCACCGAATCGGAAATATTATTTACTATTTGTTGATAATATAATATTATCAGGAGTTTGCGGTCGCGAGAAAATTAAACTGTAATCCCGGTAGGTAGTTGGTAGTGACTGTTGGAATACGAATGAATTACCATGAATGTTTACTGAACCCGATTTTTCATGAAACTCACTCGCGCCGTATAGCCTTCATCAGATGGGATATAATTAAAATACAGACATAATATTATGTCATATCAATCTCTGACATGTACCTTTTTACATGATTTGACATGTACCTTTTAAATTGATGCTGCATGCCATATGGCTGAATATGGTGACACTACAAACATTCTACCACCTGTATCTATCTACCCATAATTCGCAATAAATGACTTAAGTTTGAGTTTGAGTTTGAGTCTGTTGCAAAGTGCCTGCATCTCAAGCACAATCCTTTTTACATTCCGTTTCGGTAACATAACGCCTTCTATCCCACTCACACTATAGATTTCACAAATAAGTATGATAGTGACAGCATGTTTTTTGACGACATTAAGATTTAATTAGAAGTCCCTATTCACCCTACAGATTTTAAAGACGTTTGCGACACTGATCCGGGCTTACAGGAGTAATCGTTATTGAAGAGATTGGTGGCATGAGTCGCGATTAAAAAGGTGTTTGTTCTCTCATTAGTATTCGGTTTGTGTCCGCATTATACAAGGAAATAATTATAACCAAAGATAAAAGAAGGTTTATCCACGAAATAAATGCGTACGAATAATAGCACACCCGGTTTTAGTTGGTTTCCAGATACTTGTCAGAAATCTTGTGTAATCTACGGAACACAATACATTAAGCTCGTTTATGGGCCTCGCACCAGAATCCCTGATTGAAACGGGCTATTAAAGCACTCGATACGTATCTCTTTACTATCTTACCTCTATAAATCTTTAGTAAGTGTAGTTAAAACTTGTAATAGTACATTGCAATAGTACTATAATCATATTTTCATGAAATTGAGGTGAAAAGACGATCTATCGTTTGCATTTGCAGCGGCGTCATTC
Source organism: Pheosia tremula (assembly GCA_905333125.1). Lineage (NCBI taxonomy): Eukaryota > Metazoa > Arthropoda > Insecta > Lepidoptera > Notodontidae > Pheosia > Pheosia tremula. The sequence goes on along the minus strand of HG995404.1, from coordinate 426,276 downwards.
AGAGTCATTGCATTAGATCTGCAATAACTACCACAGGATTACCAATTAAATTTGTACTCTATACATCATAGAAAACATAATTCAAATTGCATCCATACATGAAAGCTACCTTCCCGATTTCACGATAGCATACCAACTCAGGTTCATTTAAAAACATTACATTACGCGCTATGACTTTTTTTTTTTGTTGACGTGGGGAAATCTTCGAAAGATACCCGGCCTCTGTGTGGGAGAGGGCCGGGTTATGTGGGATTCTTACCCACTAAAACCCCCCCGGTGGCCGCCTTCGACACATGTTGGAGGGGCTCCGGGATCTGCAAACGGAACGCACCGGTGCCCCTCTTGTGCCTTGCCCCCTTATGGGGGGCCCGTCTCGGGGGAGAAGTTTGCTCCCCCTGCGCCCTCGCTGCGCATGGCGGCGGGGAGCCACACCCGCCGCCGTCCTCCTCAGGAGTCGTCATCGTCACCCGACGTCCGGGGCCCACACCCCAGTCGTCCTCGACCCCGAGGGTAGCCCGTTGTTTAATGCCCTGGGCATCAGGGCCGTACGCGCTATGACTGCCCCGACATTAATCTGTGTAATTATAAAACGAAGTCGTGTTAGTTTCACCATTTATAAATCAAGAACGAGTGGGCAATTTTATTGATCTTTAATTTTTTTCATAGCCCCAAAAGGAGAACATTTAATAAAACACGGGGAAAAGAACCTAAAAATAATAATACTAAAGGGTATTATTATTTTTTCTCATACATTTGATTTTGTGGCACGTAGTTCGTTGGGACAGCTAGTAGGTACCAAATATTGACAATGAAAAAGGGCAGAACATCTAAAAATCCCTTTTTCCGTACCCTTTGGTCTAAGGGAGCTTTGTAAATTGAATTCAGATATTATGTTTGCCCGAGTATGAGGCTCTTTACTTTATTGAGCGGAATGGTTAACGCGATTTGGCGAACAGAAAAATTCTATTCAATTGCTTCTCGCGGCCCGAGGACGCGAAATTCGGCTATCGGTTATTACGCTAAATAATCGTTGGCTTAGCGATAAACTCACTTCTAATACGTCCTTCTCTTGTATAAATCTTCGACTTGAGCTTTTTCTTTGTCTTGCCTTTAAGTCAATTCATTCATTTTCCAATATCATTAGATTATATAGATAAAAAGCAAGATAGCCAAGTTGGTAGAGCGCTTGCCTCGGTAACGAGGATCGCAGGGTTCAAACCCCGGCTCGCACCTCTGGAATTTCATTTTCAACCATGATTATCACTTTCTAAAAGGTGAAGGAAAACATCGTGAGGAGACATGTCTGAGAGAACCCCTCGAAAGATGTGTGAAGTCCGCCAACCCGCAATGGGCCAGCATGGTGGACTATGGCCTAATCCCCTAGCATTGAGGGGAAGGCCCGTGCCCAGCAGTGGGACATTAGAAAGGGCTGAAATTATTATTATAATTATTACATAGATAATATGGAGGTGTGGGATGAACTTAGAAGGGAGATTTTCGGACGAATATGAAACAATGGTTTATCATCGAATCATATCTCGTGTCTAGCGCATCACCTAATTAATCTGTCTGTAACCCTATACTGGTTCAGTATATTCCAATTCTGACTGCGTGCAATTAATTTAATTGAGTAGCAAACAGCTCACAATACCGTGCTAAGTGGGTTTGGCCTGGCTTTGTTTTGAATTATTATCCAGGCGTGCTGTGTTTAAAGCTCAGATAATTTGACAAACTGGAACGTTTTAGTTTAATGTCCTAATTTTGGATTCGAAGTTGAACAATACAAATTTAGCTCCTTATTCGCCGCATTAGCTTATTAGTAAAAGTGCATAGGATAGTGTTGATTTTAAACAAGTAGCAATCGATTTTCATAGTAATTATCATTTTCAATATTTGTATATAATAATTATATATAAAGTAATTTTGAAGGGCGGGAGAGAATGATATAATGGTTTTGTCTCCAATTCGTTCCACTGAAATCTAAAATATATAAACCTTCCTACCTACGGTCAACTCGCAGAAAAAAATATATATTTAAAAACACAATCTCAAAACATGAAGAAACATTTTAATATCTCAAGCAACTCGTACGTTTCAACCGCCAAAGTTGTTTGAGTGAAAAGCTGGAGAAATATATTTACATGGACCAAGTTGGTCTGTCGAGCCAGCGATTTAATCGAAGTCGGAGAAACTTCAATACAGCGAACATCTAATCTTTGTTGGTATCTCAGTGCTCGGAAATTGAAAGAAAATAACAATTTTTGCAATAACGTGCGCCCACCTGGCTGCTTGCCTTGCAATCCTAAAGCACGCCCCGGTGCCCTCCCCGATGCACTCCCGGCCAAATTTTATATAGGGTGAGTCGTGTAGTTCCTGTCTCTACATTTTTTTAATACACTTATTGATAATTTTAGGTGTATACTTAAAACGCTTGATGAAAATTGTGTATCTTGTAAATAACACACCATCACGCCTGATATCCCGGAAAAGAAATGCAGAGGTGCACTGAAGTGCAATCATATTCCACCGATGATGGTAGTTTGGTCCCAATTTAATAAGGGCCTTCCAGTGAGGCATCCAGTGAGTGATTATTGAAAAAAGGATTCCCACGGGAACCTGTGTTTTGTTTCTAAACCGATTGTCGATCTACTTGGCTATTACTTCTTATAATATGACGGTGTAGAATAGGGGCTACGACCCTATGCAATATTTATTTATCGAAATAGACGATGTTTACTGGAGATTGGATGCTGATATCTTGCCAGGGTTTGCAGGCAGCGGCGCCCGCGCTCGCTTCCGGCACCTGATTGTTTGAATCATATTCAGTTTATTTTGTTGGGGATTGCATTTTAAAGGGATTGTGATGACAGATTGAAGATGTAGCAGAAGATAGAATCAGAATCTGAATCTGAATATTTTTATTCATGTAAATCATTAAGTACAGTACTTATGAATCGTCAAAAAAGAAACACAATGCTAAGCTACAGTTTTACCTCCTGTTCGGAATGCGGTGCTTATGGAGAAGAACGGGCAAGACACGATCTTTAGATAGTAAAGTCAAAAGATATTGGCAGATCGAAACTAAAAGTGTCTACGACCGGTACAACTTGGCAACCAATATGTAGCGCCTATTTGTGAATTGAAATGCCAAATGGTACGAATCCTAGAAATCGCCTCTACAGTTTGGGTGCCAAGTTGGGCTGTGATCTAAACGAGGCAGGCACCTAAGAGAACTTCGGTTATACGAACTCTATAACTTTATTAACATTCATAAGTACTGTAATCATTTAATTGAAAAAAACATGCTCTGCTCAAAATGTCAAAGTCAAATCGTTTATTTCGTATAGGCATACGGGGGCACTTACAAATTGTCATTTAATTTTTTTTTACTCTACAACCGGATTGATACGCGACCTCAACTGAGAAGATCCTTCGAGAAACTCAGCGGGTTTGTGTTTTTTTAAGGCCGTGATTTAATGTTTGATGATAAAATGTTTTGTTTAGTAGTTTTATTCTGCACCTAATTATTTCTTCGCCTACAGCATTATTGATAGAATCGTAGTAACTATAGCTCAAAGACTCGACTCATACCAAATATTGCTATATTTTATTGGTGTATTACCTACCTAAAAGACAAAAACATGAAATGATCGCTTGTTGTGCGGTTTATTCCGCCATTACGAGCTATTGTTTGTCGCGCGCAGATTGACAAATCAGATAACGCGTGATTGGATATTCATAAATATGGGAGGTATGGTCCTGATGCGAGCGAGATTGGCTACATCTGATTACGATGTGAGGACCAATCCGTCCAGTGGTAGGCTTTCAATGCAATTGCAAATGTCATTAGGAGACAGATTATATATTATTAAAAATGCGGGCATTCGATCTATGGGCGTCGCTACTTTAGGAAACAAAAGCAGTACGTCAAATGCTGACGTATTTAGACATTTAGTATGGTGAATTGAAAGTTTTAATACAATCCGCTTGAGGCGCTACTCAATTATCCATACCAAACGCCTAAATACGTAGACTGTTAAGTATACGGATAGCGTACGAATAGTCTCGTACTTGTCGCAAGGGACATGGGCAACTGGATTTGAGTTTTAAATTAAGAACTTTATGTCGGTGACAGACATCGCGACAATTGTGGCGTGAATGTCGCACCGTGCAAACCATATGTTATATTCAGGTTACTCTATTATTCGTACTATAATTTAGAATAAAATACGCCCACTTCATATTTATTCGCTCGCAGTGGAACCATAACATCACCGCTGGTTTAGTTACTCATAAATGCAGCAAACATTTGAAAATTCGATTTCTGGTGAATTACAGCAATCGAGATCGCGGTTTAACATAAATAATATTTCATTCATCAATCACGTTCCAACAGTTTTGGCATCAACCAACTAATTGCAATACTCGTGTAGGCATTGCGTCGAAGCTTTATTCAAATCTCGCACTATTTTTACAGTCCCGTCTCAAAACTGAGTCTTCTTCCTTAATAATCTGTAGGACATCTTTAAATGAAACGAAAACATCGATCCGTAGAAATGAGATTAAAATTTAACGCTGCACAAGATTCGCCGCGTATTTATTTTTGTAAATTAATTCCTTTTTCAGGGGTCACAATTCGTGTTGAAATAATATTGAGTAAACGGTGATCCTCAGAATGAAACCTTAGATTAACAATTAAGATTACAGCGGGTAAATGAAAGTTAAACAAAAGGTGCCGTTTTGAGGCGCGCACGCGGCGCTGATAAAAAATATGAATAAATTGTCCTTTTAATAATAGTGTCAGGTATTACCCAGGCAACGTTGGGACGAGCGGTTCAGAGTTTTAATTAGAAATAATTGAGACAGGCTTGCTTTAGTTGTAGGACATATCGGGCTTTTCCAACATCACATCAATGTCATTGTCGTTTGCTGCCATTGCTTGCGTCCATACAGACATTGATCTTCAATCATCATGGCATTGCTATATTCATTTAGCGCTGAATGGGTCATCGTAATGGATCATCGCAAAAAAGTGCAGCACGTTGCAAAGAAGTGTAGCACAAATGACCTGATTAGCTTAGTTGGTAGTGACCCTACTTTCTGTCGAGTCCCGGGTTCAAATCTTGGTATGGGGCCACCTTTGTGACGAGAAATCTAATCACAAATGTCAGTCATGAATGTATGATATCTACATAAGTATAACATACCTACTGGAATCGCCCCCAGCCCATTGTATATAGTTCCCATCATACAAGGGTTGCTTGGTTTGGTACCGTACAGTTAGTGTGTTTGTTTAGCACTATATTATTGTTATAGCAAATGGTGAAAAATACGAAAAATTCAACCAATAAACAAGCTGATCTTACCACCTTACTCAATTTACCTCATCAGATTTGCTCATGTATACAAAAATTAAAAAATATGTAACTGCTCGCTGCATGTACATGAAAGAAATATTAGAAAAACTATTATTGGAGGCCTTTATCCACACAATGGAAACCAATTTTTGTCTGTTTGTATGTGCGTTTGTGCGCACTAATCTCAGAAACGGTTTAACCGATTTGGGTGCGGTAAGGTTCACTTAAAATTCAGTTTTTGTTTTATTTTATTTCAATCGGTTCATAAATAAAAAAGTTATGTCAATTTAAAGGCGCGGATGAAGTAGCGGGCAACAGCTAGTTACTAATACGAAGTAGAGTACTTATATGGAAGTCCAACTAATAAATATCGCACAGCTCGAGTAAATTCCAAACTTGGAACATTCCAAATGGTAGCCCCAAACATTAAACCAGCGAGCGAACGACGCTCAGCGAACGTTTTTAAAACATTTTATTACAGCTGTAGCTGGCTGAAAATAATCACAAGTTTTTAATAACCTTTGTGCAGGGGACGCCGCGGTATTATTCCTGTAGAGGTATATTCTGCTAACATCGCGGATTGTTATTGCAAGTGAATTGAGGTGACTGACCTCGGTGATGCAGATAGAAAAAAGTTAAACTTAGTGCTTACTCATGGCTAATGTTGCGTGACGGTAAATTATGTGCGAGTATCCGAGGCTCTATGTCATTTATAGCTACAAGAGTTGGGGCTAACTCCATATAAATGTGCTCATGCTCCCTGCGTTGTGCCATGTAAAAATAAATCTTGAACATTAGTGGCTATAGTTAGGATTATATTTTCTGGCCTTAGAAGTCTTGAGCATATTCTGCTCGTAGAAGTACTACAAACCTGCAAAAGTAGTAGCAGTATTTTACTACTTTAAGATATATGAATGATGATTGCTTATCATTCATTATGACCATTACATTTTACACTCATGCCTGTTTCACCCTTTATCGCCGGCTATTGCTTTACACCAGATGGCTTGAATTCATCATCACATCTATTTATCTGTAGGGGCGTACCATATCATACGCCCCTACAGATAATCTGACACAAAAAACAGATGCGAATGTATGCCCAATAAAATTCAGTCCGCGTTCGGTCGTTGGCCGTAATACATGGACAATGTCCAGTATAGTAAAGTGCTTCTTTTTGTTAGCTCTCTCATGTTTTGTTCCTCTTGATTGTGAAATATATCAAGACCGACCTAAAATCAAGACATCGAATGGAGATCTCATTCTGGAACCAGCTTTCGACAAAAGCATATATTTACGCCCCAATGGACCGAAATCTAGTATATTCGTTGGTGAACTCGACCTACTCAAGGGAAAGACCAAGGCCAACGATGCAATGCCGTACCAGCCATCCGGTAACGAAGATTCAGATAAACTACTAAACGGGCCGAGCGGTATACTGCAGAGGCTCGAGAGACTGGAGAGCAAGACTACTGCCGTGCCTAACGATTTACTTTTCAATGTGTCCACGCTTTGGCGGAAAGTAAACACCCTAATCAGGAAAGTGCAGACCCTCCAACTTCAAATGAACAGTAGGAAAGTAGACCTATGTCAGTTTCAGCCGTGCCAGCACGGTGGCACATGTCTTAATTTGGCAAGCGGCTTTCATTGCTTGTGTCCAAACAATTGGGAGGGGAAAAATTGTGATATCGACGTGAATGAGTGCCGAAATTTTGCGGGTACTGATCTTGGCTGTCAAAATGGAGCGACATGCATCAATCGACCGGGCTCGTACGAGTGTTTGTGCAGATCTGGGTGGTATGGATTACACTGCACGAGGAAAGAGAAGGACTGTTCCGGCGGTGACTTTGAAATGTGTGGCCATGGCACCTGCATCCAAATATCTTCAGGGACTGGTATATCATGCATATGTCATCAAGGCTGGACAACCAATGGGACAGGAGTTGCGTGCTTAACGGATATAAATGAATGCGAGTCCGGACAGGGTTCAAGATGCTCTTCAAATCCTAAAGTTGATTGCATTAATCTTCCAGGCTCATTTCGTTGCGGTCAATGTCCATCTGGCTATGAAGGAGATGGCTACTGGTGCTCTGATATCAATGAATGCACATCCATTCCTAACGGCGGATGTAGTCCTATGGTAGCTTGCCACAACACTATCGGATCACGCATATGCGGCCCCTGCCCTCCCGGCTATCAAGGCGACGGAGTTACTTGCGCGTGGAGAGGGACGTGCAATATCAATCATGGAGGCTGCCATCCTTCTGCTCAGTGCATCGAAGGCGTGACACTAGGCGGACAAGCGGCTCAGTGCGTCTGCCCCGACGGGATGGACGGTGATGGAGTGGGAATCAGCGGGTGCTACGTTACGGTAGGCAGTAACTACACTCAACCCTGCGATATTAATCCATGTGGTAGCCACGGTCAATGCCATCCCCTACGAACCGGCTACACCTGTATTTGCATCAAAGGCTTCGGGGGAGCTCATTGCGACACACCCATCGACGTCTGCGCGAATAGTCCCTGCCAAAATGGAGGTACCTGCCGACCGGACAGTGGTTCCTCCAGAGGCTTCAGATGTGAGTGCACAGGGCAATACACTGGGAGCTTATGTCAGGTACGAGCTAAAACTTGCGGTGGTGTAATAGACGCTGAAGAAGGGAGTATCGTATACCCTGTAACTAATACCACCTATAGCCATAATTCACAATGTGCTTGGGTAATTCGAACTATTCCCAATAAGGTTATTAATGTTACATTTAGTAGATTCAACGTAGAGGAGCATGTAGATTGTCAGTTCGATTTTATGCAAATTCATGACGGTGGGAAATCTTCCGATCAATTGATAGGTAGGTTTTGTGGAAGCGACTATCCTAAGGGTGGTAATATCGTGTCCAGCCATAACAAACTCTATTTATGGTTCCACTCGGACAAGACGGTAGCTAAAGACGGGTTTGCACTACACTGGACAAGCATAAATCCCGTGTGCGGCGGCGAAGTCGATGCAAAAACTCACGGCCACATTAGCTCGCCGGGCTCTCCCGGCTCGTATCCTCCAAATCGCGATTGTTACTGGCGTCTGACTACATCTTTAGAAAAAAGAATCAATTTACATTTCTTTGCATTAGATATAGAATCGCATTTGAACTGCAGTTTCGACTACTTAGCAATATATGATGGGGAACACGATACAGACCCTCTGCTTAGCAAGTATTGTAATTCCACCCAACCCGCGCCTGTACAGTCAGCCGGACCCAATATATTGATACATTTTCATTCCGATGCCTATGGTACTGGTAAGGGATTTCAGATAGTATACGCACCCACCGAGGGGGTTCCAGGCTGCGGGGGATATTTCACAACAGATAGAGGTGATATAACCTCTCCAAGCTATGATGGAAAGTATTTGGGCAATTTACTATGCGAGTACAGAATAAGAACAGGTCCGGAAACCAAAATTAAAATTGATTTCAAATCATTTAAACTTGAACGATCTTTCAGATGTAAATATGATTATTTAAAGATTTACGATGGTCCATCGGCTGATTCACGTCTCGTCGGCAAATTCTGTGGCAGCACATATCCAAAAACATACGTTTCGTCTTCGAATACGCTTTATTTCAAATTTAAGACAGATCGAAGCATATCCTTCGAAGGTTTCCGAATAAATTACGAAGCTATTTGCGAGAAAATTATTACAGGCGATAGTGGTGTTATTAAATCACCGGGATATCCATTTAATTATCCCGAAAACAAAGTATGCGGCTATGTTATAAAAACATCCCCCGGTAAAGCCATTCAGCTGACGTTCCAAGATTTTGATATAGAAGACAACAGATACTACAACTGTCGATATGACTATGTCGAAATTAGAGACGGGCTTGACGTCAATTCTACTCTCATTGGTACATACTGTGGTGGCTCGGAGCACAAACCTCCTGTGGCAACATCTACGCTTAACTATATGTACATCAAGTTCGTTTCGGATTTGAGCATCAGCGGCACGGGGTTTTACGCCAATTACACGACTATTAATACAGTATGTGGCGGTATACACAAAGAAACCACAGGTCTTATAAATCATCCGTCTCAGGGTAGCACGTATGAAAACGACCAGGAATGTAGTTGGATAATAATCGCCCCTGAAGGCATGCACATCAAGCTAACATGGAATAGATTCGATATCGAAGACAGACCGAACTGTATAAGCGATTATTTGGAACTTATTGAAATAGACGACAATAACGAAAATATAACAATGGGTAAGTTTTGCGGTAACAAAAAACCACCTGCCGTCACCACCTCAACTAATCGGCTCAAGCTAAAATTTGTATCAGACAACAGTATACGCAATCTCGGCTTCTCGGTGTCATACGCCATTTTAGATGAAACAACCCATTGTGGGGGTAATTTCATTAGAACACATGGTTTTATAAACAGTCCAGGATGGCCTAACCCATATGAACCGAATCGCGATTGTACATGGGTGATCACAGTGCCTGTAGGACAACAGATAATGTTAAATATTGCTAACTTTAGTTTAGAGCGAGCCATAAGGGGCAGATGTGACCTTGGAGATTTCTTGGAAATCAGAAACGGTGATTCCGTGAATGCACCGCTTATTGGCAAATATTGTGGGTCTTTCGAATCTAGACGAATAACATCATTAGCAAACGTTTTACATTTACATTTCCATTCAGATTTTTACTTAAACGGTCGCGGCTTCAGGATTGAGTGGGATGGCACCATATCGGGTTGTGGCGGCACATTGACTAGTTCCAGCGGCTCCATATCTTCTCCAAACTATCCCAATAATTATAACGATAATACAGAATGTTTTTATCGAATTGTAACTAGTGCTGGATCACGAATTCATGTATCTTTCACAGAATTAGATCTCGAACGTACTTCACAGTGTCGCGATGATTATGTAGAAATATTTAACGGGCGAGATGCGACTGCGCCGTCTTTAGGGAAATATTGTACCATGCCATCTACCCTTCATATCGTAACAACAACTAATTTCGCGTACATTCTATTCAGATCTGATTTTTATGGAAGGGGTAGAGGTTTTATGCTTAATTATAATACATTGTGTAATAGTAACTTAACAGGTAGGTATGGTGCCATAGAAAGTCTCGACTACCCTAATTATTACCCATTAAACATAAACTGTTTATGGAATATTACAGTGCCTAAGGGCAACAAAATAAATATCACATTCGGTCACTTTGATATATATCAAGGTTTTAGGAGGGCATATCACGTGTGGCATCCTAGAGAAAGAAATAACAATATATGTCGATTAAGTTATTTACAAACAAAAGAACCTACTGATTTAAGTTATTCTGATAGACTTTGTGGAAATTCATTACCAAGCCCTATTCACACGAAGAGCAATACAATACAGATTAAGTTTAATAGTGGTGATTTCATTGCTGGCACAGGGTTCCGGTTAGAATGGAATAGTGATGGATGCGGTGGCCACATTCAAAAGGAAAAGGGAACTCTTTCCTTGGACAAAAGTTTAACTTCTGGCGAAATATTAGAGTGTGAATGGCTTATAGAGGCACAAAGCGGCAAGAGTATAAGTATTACATTCACAAGTATACACATGACTGATTCCAAAAACTGTACTCTGGACGCAATTGAAATTTATAATGGGCAAAATGAAATGTCTCCGCTGCTTGCAAGAATCTGTCAAAAGGATGTATGGACTTTCCAAACGGACAGCAATTTTATGTTTGTGCGATTTAAGAAGAAGTCTTCGTTAAGGGATATTCATTTTGTTTCGCACTTTACATCTGTTAAAGGAAAATGTGGAGGTTACATCAACTCAAAATCTGGATTACTTCATTCTAAAAACTATCCAAAGAATTATGACAATGACATGGACTGTGTGTGGTATATTGATGTGCCAAAAAATCATCGCATTGAAATAAATTTCCTTGAGCTGGACTTATATTCGGATATTTCATATTATTCCGATGAAGAATGTTCAGATGGCATATATATATATAATGGCATCCGAATGACAAACACAAATTACACTCATCGAATCTGTCCGAACTCTAACATAACGCAAATAATTACAAAAAGTAATAAAATGATATTACAATTTAAAACGGACGACAGTGGAACGGCCAAAGGATTTAAAGTTAGTTTTACTGCTATATGTGGCGGTATTATCAATGCTGACAGTGACGGAATAGTCAAATACCACCAATCCGTCAGCCACAACAACATCAGCTGCATCTGGAATATACTTGCTCCGACACTAGATCAAAAAATATCGTTAACAATAACACATATTTCTGTGCCAAATAATAATGATATTACAACAAGCAGAAACTGCCACGGAACTTTTCTTCGTATCTTTGATGGGAATGGTATCAATTCACCATTAATTGAAGAATATTGTGGCCAAACCATTCCTCCAATGATCGTAAGCCAAGGTAGTGCTCTTACTATACAATTCGGTACTTACACCGACAAAATCGTAGGAGTATTTGACGCACATTATTCTCCTTTGACAAATGCTTGTGGTGGAAGGCTACTCGCAGAAAAGGGCGTAATTACCTCTCCGAATTATCCACGGCCGTACCCTAACGGTCTCGATTGTGAGTGGATTATAAGCACATCACCGGGAAATACGGCTTTCATTTCTATCCGTAATATTGATATAGAAGAATCTGATCGTTGCAATGAAGATTTTCTTGAAATTCGTGAAAATAATGGCGTAGGCCGACTATTGGGAGCTTACTGTGGCAATCAAGTTGCCAATATTAATAACACTGTTGCTTCTAAGATATACATCAATTTCCACACCAATACCCAAACTAGTGCTAACAAAGGTTTCTTAATGTATTACGAATATGTTCATGGCAATCTCATACAAGGAGATAACGGAGTGATTACTTCTCCTTTGTACCCGGTTGAATATCATGGTACAGGTGAATTCACTTGGCGCATATCTACAAGTGACTCTGAAACGATATCAATAGTTGTTGATCGCTTATTAATACCATCATACAAAGAGACGTCCTACAATAAATTATTGGTATACGATGGCTATGATGAAACTTCACCGCTGTTGGAAGAACTTCACGGAGCGTTAATAGATGATGTGAGGACCATGCAAACTTCGTCAAACGTAGCACTAATAGTGTTCAAAGTGGACGAAACAAATTCTGGATCTCTCTTCCATATAAGGTGGACGAAGGCTAACATAATCGCGTCCGAATCAAACGAAATTAATTGTGGTTCAAATCAGACTGAATTAATTCTACCAGGAAGTTCGACAATTTTCAAATCACCTAATTATCCAACAGCTTATCGAAATAACTTGAATTGCGAATGGGTTTACAAAGCACAACCAGGGAGACACTTAGTCTTATCTTTTATGGATTTTAAACTTGAAGAAACAAACTCTTGCTTTGCAGACTCGGTTTCAATTTACAGTTCTGAAAATTCAATAAACTGGAAACCTGTTAAAGAAAATGTATGTTTATCATCATCAGTAACTGAAGACCAAAATTCTACTACATATATGAAAGTAACTCTAAAATCTGATTCAAGTATTACTAACAAAGGATTTTTAGCGCGCGTAACATCTAAATGCGGTGGAAGAATTACAGAACTATCAGGGGAGATAAGTATCACATGGCTTGATGTTTATGAAAATATATATGCTTCAAAGACAAAATGTGACTGGATAGTAAAAGTGCGACCTGGCAGGACCATAAAATTGGAGTTCAGTCACTTCAATATTACTAATACAGAAAAATGTGCAACTTATCTTACTTTGCGAAATGGCGATTCTATTGAAGCACCTTTGCTGGGTAATGGCAAATATTGCGGTTATGATAACGAAAATAGAGATTCACAAGTTACTTCAGGTAATGCCATGTTTGTTAGTTACACAACGGACAAGAGCCACGCCTTTCAAAACTTCGTAATTCGATACGAGGAGAAAAATGTGGAATGCGGATTAACATCGAATTTAACTCCAGATCATAACTGGGAAATTATTTCATCACCAAACTATCCTTCAATGCCGATTCCGTACACAGAGTGTGAATGGGTGTTTAGAGGTCCACCTGGGGAAATTTTGAGAATAGATTTTGTAGGCAGAATAGATATGCAGAAAGATGAAAATTGTGCTGCAGAGTATGTAGAAATTCGGGATGGCTCTTCGAATATATCTCCTCTGTTAGGAGGACGTCGTTACTGTACTGAAGCGCCAACCAAAACCATAAAAACCACAAATAATGCTATTTACATCAAATATTCAACACAAATTAACGAACCGAACGATGGATTCAGACTTAACGTTTCAATAGATGTATGTGGTGGCACAATTAAGGCCAGCGCCGGTGAATTATCATCACCAGGATATCCGCATATGCTAGTTCTGAAACCCGGTACAAATTGTAAATGGCGCATTATTGCACCACTAAGACATGTTTACAAAATTAAAGTACAAGACTTAGACCTACCGGAACCCGAGTCCTCTTGTGGAATTAACGTTGCAATACAAGAAACCATTCCCGCTAACAATACATTAGTTATACTGAAAAAGCTTTGTGCCGATTCAAACGACGAAGAAAACTCATATACAGTGGAATCATTGACTAACGAAGTTACTATTGTGCTGTCAGTTGGCGCTACTAGTTCATGGGAGCAGGCCTCTCAGTTTCGAGGCTTTAGAATAACTTTTAATTCTTCGCGACCTTCTTGCGGCGGAGAATTGACAACATCGGAGGGATACCTAGCATCTCCTAGTTATCCCCAAGAGACCTATGTAAGATACTGCACGTGGTCTATCACTGTGCCCAATAAGAAACGTAGAGTTCGATTGGAACTTTTAGACTTTGATACCGAAAAACATAGAATAGGATTATTTAACGACAATCAATATAAGACGCCTATACAAACAATACCTAATGAAAATGAAACATTGTCGACTCATGTTTTCGAATCTAGTGGGAATAAATTAGGAATTTATGTATGGTTAAGTCGTTCAGCTTCTTCACATCGTTTTAAAGCTCGATTTAGCTCCGAAGATGAAGCGGTATGTGGTGGCGAGCTTAGTGGCAGTACTGGTCAGCTCATAGCACCGAATCTCCAACAATCTTACGCTTGTGAGTGGCACTTTGACGGTCAAATACAAGACACAGACGAATCAGATCTTAACTATAACACAGTATTTATTACAGGCAATGTGAACTCGTCCATTACTTACAGGCGTTGTCGCTATTTTGATCCTATGTTAATAATTCAAACAACGCTTAATAATGGAAGACTGAAATTCATGCGCAATATATGCGGTAATTCTGATTTCTCGTATAGAATACCCTCAACAGCTTTAGATTTCAGAGCGAGTAAATCCAAAAGTGCTGATTTTGACTTTCACTTTAATTGGAAAATACAGCCATGCGGTGGTACTGTTAACGTCGGAGATAATCCTATCAACATATTAAATTTACCTAATTCGTATAATGATACCTTAGATTGTGCCTGGATTGTAATTGTACCTGTAAACAATAGAATTGAATTAAGCATGGAGGGTTCCTTTGACTTGGAGTGTAATGATCAATATCTAAAAATTGCGCCAGGATTTTTATCCGATGCACCCACTATAAAAGACATGTGTAAGGGGAATGTCTTGTCAAGCCCATTAGTTGTACACTTTTTATATTTGTATGTGCAGTATCATTCAAAACCAATGAATACTACGAATTTAAAACTTTACGTAAAAACAACAACGCACCAATGCGGTGGATATCTCGGACCATATCAACGAGTGTTTGCTTCGCCAAATTATCCTAAACCTTATAGCCCTAACCAAGAATGTGCTTGGGAAATTCAAGCTGAAGTAGGATTCAGAGTGTCTCTGCAGTTCATTGAACGATTTGCAATCGAAGATGAGCCGAATTGTGCCAATGACGCTGTCATTATTTACGACTGGAAGGACGATGACTTCACAGAAATCAAGAGAGTTTGTGGAAGACAAGTACCACCCCCATTTAATTCCACTTTTAATCGTATGAAGGTCGTATTCCGTACTAATGCTGTGACTAATCTGGTTGGTTTCAAGGCTCAGTGGGTTCCAATCTGTGGAGGATCTTATGTAGCTACTGAAAAAGAGCAATTATTATCGAGTCCAGGGTATCCTTACATATACCCTCCCTCAATGACCTGCAACTATGAAATATCAGCCCCTAACAAAAAAGTTTTCATGAAATTCCTTGAATTTGAATTAGAGGGTAGCTACCCAGCATGTAAATTTGATAATTTAACGGTATCTGCTCAAAGTGACTACAACTTTTTGGATCAAATATATTGTGGAAGAGAAACACCTCCTATAGTAAGTAGCTATGAAAAAATATCATTATCTTTCAAAACTGACAAATATTTTCAGAGGAGAGGCTTTAAAATCTCCTACAGCATTTATACCTGCGGAGGTAAAATAAACGAAAGTAAAGTATTGACTTCAAACTATGGCGACAGATATGATGACAATACTAATTGTACATGGTTTATCGAAGCACCAGCGTCAGAAATAGTGGCACTTAAATTTATTTACATTGATTTAGAAGGTACCAGTGGTTGTTACAATGATTATGTGGCAGTTTACGAAGGGCATGCCCTCGATGAAGATAAACGCCTAGCATTAATGTGCGGTTATGTTAATTCAACAACATACATTAGAAGCAAAAGCAACACAGTGACGTTGGAATTCAGAAGTGATATTGGTTTGACATATAGCGGCTTTAAAGTTGAGATTATCTTCACTTACTCTGAATCATTCGGTTGCGGTGGACGTATTAATTTGACAAACACGAGTCCGCAGATTTTGAAATCTCCCCTCATAGGCGGCAATGTTGTATACGAAAATAATATGAATTGCGAGTGGTTGATCGTAAGCCCGCCGGACACTACAATTAAAATAGAGTTTTCGGCATTCCATTTAGCTCCCTGTCATGAGATTAACCAAACTGCGTTAGGTTACACCAAATGTGATTGTGATTTTGTCGAAATTAAAGACGGAATAAATCCCAATAGCTTAAGCGTCGGTACCTACTGTGGTCACTCAATTCCGCCGATTCTAGTTTCTTCTCATAATGTTATGAGCGTTATGTTCTCCACTGACGGAGAACTGACAAGTTCCGGATTTACGGCGACTTTAACTTACCAAAATACAGTGTGTGGCTCTTCTGAAATAACTATTAGCCGTACACCACAACGGTTTGTATCGCCGGTCGACGGCAACGGCAACGTTCTTCGAGGATTGCATTGTATCTATCGTATTAATACTGGTCCAAACCCATATAGATTAGTTCGCTTAACTATAACCAAGTTCGACTTACAACCTCCTGTAGCCGATGGAGGTAACACAAACGTATGCACCCGGGACAAATTGATAATATCCGACAGTCAAGTGCCGCAAAATATGACAATAGGGAAAGATTACATTGCACACCATGAAAATGATCGTTTCTTCGCTGAATACTACTACGAAACTAGATATTCACGACTACCTACTCGAGTCGAAATATGCGGCCTCAAGGAAACTGTGGATTATTATTTTACTGGAAGTATATCAATCCATTTACTTACATCAACTGAATCGGATTCCAAAACACATAAAGGTGTCGAAATAGAGGCTGTTGTCGTTGGAATATGCGGACGAAACTACACCGACTCCCAAGGACGGATACAAACCGCATATGGAGCAGTGACCGCACCGAATGAAAATTGCTACACACTCATCACTGCTCCAGAGAATCACACTATCTCGGTGTACTTTATAATGACTGTGACCGAATATTGGGATGACGAATGTTATTTAGACATATTTGATGGCAACACAACGACCGCCCCTCGTCTAACTAGACTGGCAACAGAGTACGATGAAAAGAACTCCATTTTCTCAACGGGCAGGTATTTGTTGTTGCACAATCATCCTCACGGTGACAGTAACGTCATGTATGATTTGAATTATGTAACCACTAATAAAGGGCGCGGCTGCGGAGGCAGGTTGAGTAATGTGTTCGGCCGTGTCACCAGTCCCATGTACCCAAAAATATACAGACAGCAGAACACGTGCGAGTGGGAGTTGGAAACTCCTAAAAGCAGCCGATTACGGTTGCACTTCACCGAGTTCGACATGGGGATAATGTGCGAGCAGAATTATTTGCAGCTGGTCGACAGGGAGGGCGCGGTCATATCCACCTTCTGTTCCGAGATGCCGGCCGACTACTCGAGCGCTGACAACTACGTTAAAATAGTATTTGTCACTTCAGTGAATAATGGCGGCACGGGTTGGGTGGCAGAGTTCGCGGCTGTAGTTTAGGGTGTTAGGTACGATATGACGGAAGAAAATTCAATTGATGATTTTACATTTATGATCATAAGTACTTCTCTTAGTTATTATTATGATGTGTTCAAAATGTAAAGTTGCAAATAATTATACATTGCCTATTTGTGTAAAAAAATGGTCGTGCGTATGGTTCATATTATTTGATATATTATTAACACTGAGAGCATCAATACTCAGTAAGGTATTATTATTTCTTGTATTCATTTTGTGTATAAACAAACATGGGCACCGCCAGTTGTCTTATGTGAAGCCTCCGTAAATAGTATATGTACCTTTTTCATAATGTAGTTATTATATAATGTAGTTGTATCAAATGTTAAATAGAATTAGATGAAAAGCATTTTTCTGCAACACTGAAGCTTTTTATTCGTAAACTGAAGCGAATTATAAATTATACACTTATTATTATTGTAACCGAAGATTGTTTTCAGAGACATTATGTAATTATGCGTATTTAACAGAGTTTTCGCTTCATGCATAACGACATTTTAATATTAAAGATCAATGAATAACTTATTTACTTTGTTTTTTTTTATATACCTTTAGACAATTAGGAATACAATCAGATATATCATACGACGACTTGAAAACAATATTCTATAAACGCGTTAATTAGGTCTAGGGCATCTCAAACATAGTTTGATTTTAACTATAGTAATCTTCCTCGTAACGATTGATTTCTCTGCGGTTACTCAAATTGTATGATGATGATATGAAATTTAAGGGATATAGCGTTTTCGTTTGATTATTTTAAATATTCGTCTATTTATGTAAATGTCATAATCCGCAATTTGAGTTAGTCTGGAAGCTGATTTCAAAACAAAAAAAAAATGTGAAAAACGCTATGAAGAAGAAGAAATAATTCAAACCGTATATAACCCGGCATAAAGCCCTAAATGCCAAATTGAAAAAAAAAACCACTGACGTTGGAAATGCAGTGGCTGAATGAAAATTAAAATTCCAACCACCTCCTGCCATTAACAGTAATTGCTATGTACATAACAGAGCGATATTAATTTTACAATGGCAAACATTAATTGTTTATTCATTGGGAAAACTGCTGGCATTGCGGTGGCGGGCGGCGCCGCTTGTTTACGAAACGGACAAAAAATACACATTCTGCTAATATGTTTGATGTTGTCAATACTTCCTAATTGCGTTTGGTTATAGGCATCGATATAAAGATTATAAATAAAATATGGAAAGCTCTTTAGCATCGGTGATTATGGGTCCTCTCAAGAATCCTTTTCAATCCGATTCCAGAAATTATAAATGATCGCCAAAAATATTGTTCCATATAATACGGCTAAAATCTATTTAATTAGACATAACATCTCTATAAGAAATTAAAACCCGCTTCATATTGTT
This sequence comes from Pheosia tremula, assembly GCA_905333125.1. Classification (NCBI taxonomy): domain Eukaryota; kingdom Metazoa; phylum Arthropoda; class Insecta; order Lepidoptera; family Notodontidae; genus Pheosia; species Pheosia tremula. The sequence goes on along the minus strand of HG995404.1, from coordinate 407,166 downwards.
TGTCACAGTTTAATTGGTAGCATACCATCCCAACCACCACCCAACTCGACAAACTGCATTTTTTTATATTTTTTTAATACAATATAGGCAAGTATTTGATCTCGATCACACCAGATGGTAATGAAATCACATAAGATGATGAGATCTACGACGTAGCATACTTGCCTAGAAGGTACCTGTTCACTCTCCACTTCAAAATAACACTGTTCTGTACCAGATATTTGGGACTGATCCATTTTTGTCTCCACAGAATAGGTTTGGTGCAGTTTGTTTTTCGAGTTCCGATAATCTCACTGAGTAAAATATAGCATGTAAAGATGTGAGTATTACTAACTATCAACGCATAATGTATTAAACGTTTTAAAATTATACACAACATAATGGCAGCAATAAATCATAAAACTTTTATTTACAGTTTTTCAACACAGATGTTCAACATAGAATTCCTATGTAATTATTTATTTCTGAATCATTATTATCAGACTGTAACTATTTTCAGGATCAGCACCTGTTCAACATAATATCCAAATTGGTTTAATCAATATAATGTTTTGGTTGCATTTTTATGCGTTCAATACAAATTCAAAACAAAACATTCTATGAGTGATAGTTCTAGGTTCTCAAACTAAAATTAAGTTAATCTAACTGTACCACAGTTAAAATTAATGAGATGCAGTATACCTAACTAAGTAATAAGTTAACTGCGACCCAGTTTAAACTTGCCGCACGTGACTCCGCGCTTAGTCATTTACAGATGTAGTTGATGTGACTAATTATTTACATAACTAACCGGATCTTTGAGAACAATAGTTTTGTTAACTAGTTTCTGTACCGATTTTCTTCAGCCAATTCTTGATAGAGGAGCCGCAAACATGCAGAGCACACTGCTATATACGTACTTATGCACTCACGTGGAAAAATAGAATCTTGTGTAAATATATTATTATATATTTGTAGCGACCACTTCCACCGCACCAGAACCTTCGCAGATGGCGCTGCAGGCGCGTTCAGAACAATAGACCAGTTGACGTCACAATCCTGAATCGCGCTATAAGAGTTATCGGAGCAAGTAACATATATACATATACGCTAAATTAAGCGGAAAAGGGAAGATCTTCCAGCCAGGCGGGTGGTATGCCTGGCGGGGCGGCCATCTGCGTAGGTTTTGGTGCGGTTGAAGTGGTCGCTAAATATTTACTAATACTAATAATCATTTATGTATGCACACACAATCATTCGTTTTCTATAACACTTATGGTTAATGCCCACAAGGCTTTAGCCGAGGGCTACATCTTGGGAAACCAAGTTCAGGTTAAGGACGACGCTGACGGACGGACGGACAGAAGGACGCTGGACGCGACCAGGATTTAATTTTGAATAATTATGTAATGTAAATATTGAAGTGTAATGCAATGACCTCTTATACCACCGTAGCTTCATTTATTCTTTATCAATGCATGGAGCAGATAGTTGTACGATGATTCTCATCCGAATTGCTAGTCGGTACGTTTGACTATCAATAAGACTATATACTTTATGACTTCTTATTTAAAGGAGCAGTGAAACCTTGTAAATCGCTGTTGTGTTGGTCAGAATGCACGATTTCGATCAAGCGAGCCTTTTAAATCGTATAATGGTGTGCTGACATCAAATAATAAAAGAAGAGGAACACATCCAACGGGTGACCTTCTTCCGAATAGCCGCTGACCCATGGGATCGGCATTTTGCGCAGCTACACCACTTTATTACCCTTCCCGTGTCCCTTTGGAGCTGGTGCAAGTTACAGATGGACTGTCAGTAAGTTCAGAGACATGAGGTTTTTACGTACCATCGGGAACATTTCTGCTTAGACAGATTAAGGTGATATTCGCGTGGCAATCCTTAGATCTAGCTTTAAGGTTCACCACGACAGGGTCGCTGCGCGCGGCATATGCCGACACCGGGAGGCCAGATACGTAGCTAATGAATATTTTGGTTTAGTGCTCTTCGTCCGCTTGCTCGCTTACCTTACAGCATAGTATCTAGAGTGAAATAAGAATTTATTATTGGTAAAGCGTGCTACACAGCCGTGGGCTGGGTTATGAGGCGGCAGTTCAGAGCTGCTGGCCGTTATGGAACCCCATGGCTGTAATTTTTTTACGGTACTATCGATGCGCATTACAACGTGGAATGATATCCCTTGAGGTTTGATGCTTTTTCAATAAAGCTTCAGGTATCTAAGATACTTACAGGCTTGCATCTAGGTACATAATACATTTTTTAAGTATCTGCACATATTATAGACGGACGCAGCAGGCTCTACTACCTAGTATAGTTTGCAAAAAATACTTTATTCTGTAATTCAAAACATTGCAACGGTTGGGATAGCAAATGGATAGTCCGTCCCAATTATGGTAAACAAAAACATCGCGAAAGACGTGTATTTAAATGAAAGCGCATTTTGACGAAGAGTCCAAACATTGACACTAAGAAGAAAAAACTCCTTAGAAGTTAAATTATGTTCAGATACTAATAAGCGATCAATCATGATTAATAGATTATCGTGCCCACACTTCTTTAGTTAAAAGCAACGCGACGTCGCTACGCCTACTCACGTCATAACCAGTGAACTAGCGGCGTGTGTTGCTACTAAAATCACAGAGGCGCATAGCTCTATTCATTAATTCCCGTCAGAACATGTCCCAGATATGACGTAACGCCAAGACTGTATGTATAGAGTTAAGTTTGGAACAATGGGTGTAACTGGGCACGCCCCCACTCAATTTTATGGGACACATAAGACTATATCGACTGCTTCACATTACATGTAGTGAATTACTATAATAACTGTCAACCATAAGATGTTGATGTAGAGACAGGTAGGAACATTAGGTAATACATAAACAATAATCCCCAAATTTATAGACGTTCTATAACTTTGTTAAATGTTATATAGTACTGAACGCCAATTTAGCTTTGCACAGTACTATTGATGTTTGATAAAGTTATAAACCGTATATAAATTCGGGGGTAAATAATTTATGTTATTATAATAAAACTAGCTGTTGCCCGCTACTTCGTCGGCGTGGAAGAGTAGAAAATTATCTTCATGCACAGAATAACATTTCGCAACTCAAAGGTAAAATTTCCAAAAATCATATCTTTGTGAGCACCGGGGTCTCATGGTTTTGGAGATTTTGTGATGAGTGAGTCAGTCAGTCAGGATTTCGCTTTTACATATATAGATAAATTACCTATTGTTGTCAAATTATTATAATAGTCATAAATTAAATTACTGTCTGTTGTTACCTGCCTCTGCATCAACACCAATTAAATGTCCCCTCGCTCCTGCTAACTTGCGAAGGCCAAATTAAATGTACCTCATTGCGCCCAGTGGAGACATTACCAACCCAAACTTTGCCAATTATAAAAGTTGAAAGTGTATTTTTTGTCCGATAACTGGACGAAGCAGAATGGAAACTTTATCATTATGATACAAAGGAAGTTTAATCTACCGCCTTGAGGGAAGGATGCACATAATGGGTTTTATATATTGTCCTAAGCACAGGGAAATAAAGCATTTTCAGCTGTAAATCATGCGCGATGCGAACCTACCGAGGAGGTGCAAGCTCTGTGTTAATTTATTTGCGCGAGTTTCGGATAAATACCATCTGTTTGGGATGCTGGGGCTATTTTTGTCGGTTATACATAGTAATATGTATTTTATAGGTTTCAGTTTTGTGTATCGAGTGCATTTAGCTTTCTAGATAATATTTAGGTAAGTACTTATCCAGAACTCGTTAGGCGCACATTATTCCAACTACATAACAAACATTTGAGTAAGTACCGAAATACGTGTTTGCTCTGACCTGAACACTCGTAGCTACAATAAAACTTTCTCATTTACCTGCAATTTTAATTTGAGCACGCTCTAAATGTATTTCAGTTTATTCGCGGTTCTATTCGCTTTTTTTATGCTCGACTCGCGCGCAGTGTGTGGCCAGCTAATTACTTGCTCAGTAACACTGTGGCAGCGAGCTGACGAAACTAAGGCAGCGCAGTAGTGAAACAGAAGTATAAGTCATGTATCTGTATCTGGTATCTTTCATGGCATCGTCTATCCATCCATCACCCGTGGGTCTACCCAATGGCAATTGACTTCATCAGTTCTTACTTCAAGTCGACGATATGGTTGCAGGGAGCTCACACGCGCGCAAAATATTACACATTAGAAGTCCTTTTTAACCGACTTCAAAAAAAAGGAGGAGGTTCTCAATTCGGTTGTATTTTTTTTTTTTTTTTTATTTTTTTTTTTTTTTATGTTTGTTACCTCATATCTCCGTCATTTATGAACCGATTTGGAAAATTATTTTTTTATATGAAAGGATATGCTTACAGATTGGTCCCATTTTTTTCAAAAAAATGTTCTGATCATGGGATCCATGAGGAATTGAGAGGACTCCTCAAAATTTATAGGCAAACCTATAGCAATTTTGGTATTTTCATCAAGAAGTCAAGCATTTGCATTCAGAAAGTATCATTTGCTGAAGTGAAAGTGATGAAGAAGACCACAAATGGCCACCGGAACTTGTCAGTGATACGTATTTCACGGGTTGCGCCAAGATAATCTCGATTATGATCGTTAAGTGACTATGACAAAGCAAATTTAAAGAAATGTTCCTGATGAATATGTTACCATCGAACTGATCTGATGATAAACCCAGGAGGAACCGGAACATTGTAATAAAACAATGTCTCCAAGCCGTGTTTGGGCTTATTTAAATTGTTATAGGATGCACCTTGGCTATAAATAAAACTTTTTCGTGGATGTTCCGATTTGGATTATTCTTTTTTTTACAGAATAAGGTATACCCTTTTAAAATTCAGCCAGATTGATTCAATGGTTTTGTTTTATCTTGATTTCTTTAAATCTATATCTATATATATATGTTGTATTGGGTATACCAATTATCCAGTAAAATTATTGATATAAAAATCTTTTTAGTGACAAAGAATAGTAAATATATCCACTAAAAAGTGTAAAATAAAAAACTTTTTAACAAAATAAAAACCGTCTTCAAAAAACTAAAAAGCTAAAAATAATCTAATCTTGAAATCTACCTTGTTTAACTAAATCAAATATTTAACTAATCTGAAGTCGGTGCCAAATAAACAACCGAGGAAGAATAGTAAAAGTATACTCTAGTAACGAGATGCGCGGACCAATTTGTAGGTATAGTCTTTGGCGCAGACCGGCAATACTCGACTCAGTAGTTTTTTGGCACCGACTTCAGATTAGTTAAATATTTGATTTAGTTAAACAAGGTAGATTTCAAGATTAGATTATTTTTAGCTTTTTAGTTTTTTGAAGACGGTTTTTATTTTGTTAAAAAGTTTTTTATATAGTTCTATGTTCAAACGATTGACAATTCGCATATTTTGTTTTGGAAGGATTCTAGCCAATTGAGACACCAATGCTTTGCAATGGACATCAATTATATGTATACATTGTAGCACACACTACACGGTTAATGGGTATTATTTCTAATTCTGACTATCGTTCGTTCGTATACGCTAGTGACCAGCACTGGCGTGGGAGTATTGAGGCCGCCCGAATGCCTCTCAAAGTGCTTAACAACTGTAATATCCAATGCCGATTGCTTAACGTGCCCTCCGAAAAGGAGTTAGTATTAATGCCACTTGCTGGTGGGCACCCATCTATGTGATTACCGTCAACCATATATGTTTTTTTTTTACCGTGTGAAGAACCCGTCGCTTACCCGGAATTTAACGCACGACATTTAGACCACAAGGCGGAGCCATTCCTCCTGGGCTGCCAAGCATTAATTCTACTTCTGTATATGCACCGGTATGATGATATAGACTGCAGAGTATTCTAGCCGCATCCAGTGGTTGTTTTCAAACAACAAATAGAACGCTGCCGGGCCGTGGGCCTGCACTTACATTGGGTCAGTTTATTTTGAAATAGCATCTCGTTGTACTGCATAAACTTCTTCTAGCGTGCAACATATCTTACCTTGGTTGTGAACAAAAACATTCTAACTTGACTCTAGCACTTCTCTACGAATTCCAATTTACATTCCGATCTCGTTATAGAGTTAAAAATATATAAACTGTCACTTTGTGAGTGCCCCCGTAGGTCTATACGCGATAAATGTTTAAACTTAGATACGCTCGAGCTATTCTCATAAATTCAGGTATCTGCTTTTTATGTTAAATTTACCAAGGTTAAGAAACTGTTCATATTTTATGTTACATCCGCAATATTGCCGGTTTTTCCTTGCAGCAAATATGTTGGGCTAGCTTATCTGAAATTTGTTTCATTTGCTATTTTAACGATTTTCTGAAAATAATACTTGATATTGTTGTAGTTACTGCACAACGTAGGCGAGGATTTCAATTTGCTTTCACGTCTATAACAGATGTTCGCGGCAAAATTGCGGAAGTCGCGGCTCGGGTACCTATTAATTCGTCAAAGGATGTTCCCTTCATACTTTTGGCGAATGGATGTAAAACATTTAAAAACTACTGTTATATTTTGATCTTAAAGTATGAGATAAATTGACACCGTTTTTGGGCATACACCACTGGAACAAATTTAAAATTGTATTATATTTTCATCTGAAATAAAAAAGTAAATCGGACACAAAATAATTGACCGTCAAAAGCAGAAGATGAAATATGGTGGAGTAAGTTTTATGAGAATAAAATGTCTGTAAGCAGACGGCCAATCTGCGGCCAAACCGCATCGCTGAGTGGCGCTTCGAGTTCGTTACCGACTGCAGTGCAGGGAGATAAAGCTAAACCTAGAAGTGCTATTCTGGATTGCAATCTAAAGATAGGGTTGTACATAGGACCTTATTTATAAAACGCCTTCACCTATGAGATCAAATCGATATCATTGTAATAGAAAGCGGCATATCAATCGAGCTCTCCATTTCGCTCTCAGAGTTGGGGTTGGTATATTAAGTGTGGGCCTAGTACCTGCAATTACATACTAATGTGGGCTACTTTCCCACTTTTCCATTATCCATTCCTCTACACACCTACATTATTAAACATAACACAAATATTACATAAAACATACAACATAAGTACATGCATTCATAATACACAATTTTAAATGTAATTTTATCCGGTTCCACTTTACGGCCGGCCGCCGCGGCGCCCGGCCGTGAACAAACGCAATTGTTCCCGGTGTGACGCAGGACGAGCTGCGCAGGCGCAGCCCCTACCGCGAAGCGCCAATCAGAATTCGTATCCGTCGCCATTCGCCCGAACCTATGCCTCGCATATTTTGCTTACGCCTACACTCTATACTGTTTTAATTCTTAGTACTTTTCTATCAGCTAGTTCACCATAAACTAACACTTCCATCACGTGTAAGTCTATGGTCCGTCATTGTCAAGTGCACGGCACACGGCGGCTTCCATCTGCGGTCATTTGGTGATTGCAATCCCTTTAACTGTTGCTAAATGCATTTCATTTTCTGTACACAAACAGGCATGATGGTGTTTTGTTTTAATAATGAACAACAATTTGTGGTGCAGCTTAAACGGTTAGTTGGCTTTCCACCTCCCTTAACCTGTCCCGTGCAGGTATCCCAATTAAGTGCAATTCGAATCGTCTACTCGAGTCCCTGTGTACTGACTCCATCGAGTACACTTTTTATTGTCTGTACACACAAGTTTAAATTTATATACCCACAGCCTTTGATGCTATAACAGCCCTTAATAGCGGCGATTTCTGATATTTTGACTGATAGCAAAAAAGTATTCATAGACGTAGAAACCTACTCAAATGAGGACATTCGGAGGCTCCATTCGTGAACCCCATATTACAGCCATAGGTAGATACAGCTGTAAGAATACTAGTCGATAAGTTTAGCTGCTGTGGGTTCTTAAGTCGCAACTTAAGCTTTACACGACAGTGGGCATTACAATCTGACAGCGCGATGAATTGATGACAGAAACTGGCTGTCTATTTGTCCATGTCTTAGGGCGTCACCTTTATCCTGTGATGGACCGATATTTTAACAAATATTGATCGCTTTATTACTTTCTAAAATCCACCAACGCCTCAACAAGGACAGGCAAAAACAATTGAAGCTTTAACACAGCAGTTATAAAAAAACTATTACAAAGCCCTTCGACCCTTCATAAATTCCGGCTAAAGTGTCTATGCACTTAAAGACACATGTTTGGGTAAACGCCTACCTGATGTGAGCTGTGGCTCTTTCTCGACGTTTCAAAACTTACTTTAATTTGTTAAATTATTAATGAATAATATAACCACGCATGAAATCCCTAGGATCATAAGAACATAATTAAAAGTCTTAGAAATCATGCATGACTATGCTATAATGAAATTCTTTAAGGTCGGCAAAGGCGCCTGTCGGTTTTAAAGGATCGCGGTTTGTTTTAGATTACGATTATCATTTATCTTAAATGATTATGATTTATTAATTGATAAAGTTCGTCTTAAATCCGTACATTAATTTGAATGATGATAATGTTTCAGTTACACATACGATTCTTCAGCTGACGCCATCTAAACAAAGAAACACTGCGAGTGTTCATCGGCCAATCGGTATCGCTCACGCGTAACGATTTACCAATCCCGTGACTGATGCGTGTACGCGATAGCTTGTGGGCGTGGCTTCGTCGCAAGAGTCCTGGAACCAGAATCATGAAGATTCAAGAAGGCAGTTCGATTTGAGAGTTAGATGGGGTCGGTTGTCGTGGGGAGCGCCTACGGGCACTTGTAGTATTAAGGGGATTTACGTATCTATTTGTAACTGTGTTAGAGTATAATAATTTAGATTCAGTGTTTATGGCAGTGGCTGTATTAAAAGCTAAGTAACAAATATACAAACATTTAAATACGATTCGTCTGGACTTTAACGTCACCCCGAACTGAAAGGTTCAATAACAGATCTCTTATCATATATACAGTGAGAAGCATTCGCCTCACTTGTCCAGACTAATCGTGTCCACACGGTAATAATCACCGTGTCTGTGGGCATGTTAAATATAATATAAGCCTGACCTTGAAGGCATCCCTTTGTAGTCCCATCTTTTGGGCTAGTAATCAATTGATTACTGTAAATATTCCTCTCTTTAGAGTCTGCATTGGGTGTAGGGTATCTAGTGGCATATGGCATGTCATTATTTACCTGAGGCGCGTTTTAGCGAATGGGAGGTATAAGGCAACCGGCTAACCTCGGGGCTTGTCAAAGGATCGCGCTACTTAGGGAAGCCAGTTGTCTATCTAACAGTGGTGGAACCAATGCATATAGATAATAAACATTAAATGTACATCCTAGATTAAGAATTGTCTGTTTTACTGCTTACGTTATCTTGTGTATGTGTGTATAAAAGTGTTGTACATTTAATAAACAAGCATTGATTTTCTATTGTTACATTTGTTTGTACTCTATGAATTCCCGACTTGCCTTGAGTAACATAATAACATTGAACAATATTAAGTTATCCAACTGGGCAAACAAATGCCACGTTCATATCATTTGCCTTAGAGATCACTTATGAGTGTCGATAAGTTGGGAAGCGAAAGCCGATGCATTAACTATTAATTAACTATTGACCAGCCTTAATTGGCACATGATACATTAATTACTTGCCTTAAAGACTTCGCCACCTATAACCCAGTACAACGCTCCACTGACGCTTCGGCGGATGTGAGAGGTGATTCAAAAACCAATACCAATATATATACAATGCAATACAAAAAGGAATATTCCACACAAATCCCGAGGCCTCGGCATACACACCAAGCTGTATGAAAAGAGCACCACATAGTGCCAAATCACGTACGTTAGAGTACTTGGACGTCACCGTTGAGCCTAAAAGAACAACCTTGTCCAACCACGGGCTTGCCCACCGTCCCGGTCTTAGGATCGGCTACGGATGTGACCTATACTACTTATACTACTTAGACTTGGATCTGTTCTAGAGGGACGACACAGGCTTTGATAAAGGTCACTAGCATCACCTTTGGGCTCTCTTCTTGTATTACCTAATGCGAGTGGGCAAATTGTTCGCTCTTCGATAACTCAAACATAGTGAAATCTATGAGGTACATGACTTTTTAAATAACAATACATTGCAATCAACTTGAGTCGTTAGGTCGTGATAGTATAATTTTGGTAACACTTATACCTCCTGGTATAGGCCATAGGTCGGGGCCGTCACAGTTGGTGCCGTGACCAGGATCTAGGAAAAGAGTATTGCATAACTGCTTTACCCCTAGAAAAAATTATCTGGTTTCAAAATATTTAAAACACAACGTAAACTTAAAATTTTATTGACGATCACAAACGTTACCAGATTTTTACGACCAAGCAATGTTGTTGGATACTTGTATTGTTCTTTGTAGCTCGCCGGGCAAAACGGAGTTAAATAAACTTCCGTTTAAATTATTTTATTGAACTACCGAAAATCAGTACTTGTGTTACTTATTAAGTTAATATGTTTTTGAACGGTTTGAGAAAGAGTTGCAGGCGAGGGGTGGTTAGAAATTCTATAGTAGATCCAACTACATTCAAAATAAGCCGTGTAATGGGTCTAGATGCAAACATTACAAATGACCCCGCATTAAATATGCTCAGTCATAAATTAGACGATATCGATATACGAGTTTGACAACGTGGTTGACGGGCAGTGTTGATTTAAACACAACGTATAGATAACTTGATAGATAGCTCGATGGTACAATTTCTTTCACGGGTAAATCCTCGGATATTAAATACATAAATTTGATTAATGGATAAAATTACGAATTGGGATTAGCAACAAATGTCTTACAGTTCCAGCATAATAATGATAATTCATTAGTGATGAGTGCGAAAAGAACGAGTGTGTACTAAATGTGAAAGCTTAGTGGAATTATTACGACAAAAAGACGGAACCATTGCCTAGGTTATTACAAAAGAAATTGTTGTTGAATGGACCCGCAAGGTTGATAAAACATTTGGGCGCGCAAGAAGAATATTTCTACTTTTAATAATTTTAATACATGGCAACCTGAATTGTTCAGTAGTAGTGACCCTGTTGTCTGTGCATAAAGTCCCAGGTTCGAATCCTGGTAAAGATTAACAGTGTGATGAACAGAAATGTTTGTACCCCTGATCAGTTCAGTAGTAGTGACCATATTGTCTGTGCATAAAGTCCCAGGTTCGAATCCTGGTAGAGGTTAACATTGTGTGATGAAAACAAATGTTTGTACCACAGTCATATATGTTTAATATCACCCTGTATACTGGGATCCCTGCAGTAAGGTAACAAGCGTTATTTAGTTTGGGACCATACAGTTGGTATGTTTGTCTGGTGATAATATGAATATAATTATTATGAACTATTTTCTATACTTATAATAAGTATGTAACGGGAATGTATATGTACATTGTGGAGTGCATTTTTCTGACACAGAGGTGACAACCCTCATTTTCGTCATAATGATTATTTGCTTACTTGCGCATTATGGACAAATTATCGGGTATATTTTATTGAAACTTATCAAGGCCGATAATTACGATACGATACTTTAAATATCTAAATATTATCCAGGAAAAATATCTTTTGTATGTCTATAAGGTTTGCTGGGTGGTTTTTATCATCAGCCCCTCATTTCCATTATACTGATTATCTGCTTGCTTCCGCATTACGGAAAAATTATCGGGCAAATTTTATTGAAACTTATCAAGGCCGATAATTACGATACGATACTTTAAATATTTAAATATTGTCCAGGAAAATTATATTTTGTCTGTCTTTAAGGTTTACTGGGTGGTTTTTATGAAACTTGGTATGGTGATAACTTAAACATCAGGTTAAGGTAAAATATAATTTTATACCAGGTAGTGCAAGATATTCCCCGAGATAAAGGAAAGGATTTAGCGTACAAAGCCGTGGGCACAGCTATTTATAAACAAATAATGCGTATTATTTACTGACTGATGATAATACGTTGGAAACAACCAGTCGTTTTTACTATTTATCGGAGGAAGGTGACCTCATGATAATAAGATTCTGTAATAGGGGGCTGTCGGACGCTCAAATGCATTGGATGATTTCAGTGTGAGCGATGTGTTATAATTTATAGTTTAACTAGATTTAAGGCATGCAACGAACCAAAGTGATTATCCAGAATAATCACAAAAGGTTACATATGCGGGATTTATTAGCTGCGTGAATTATGAGGTGTAAACATTATGTAAGATATTGAATACTATATTGGTTATTCAATAAGGCATAGCTGTGTGTGTTATTAGTAAATAAAGTTGAGAGTCAAATATATTTAAATTAGGTTATGCGAACTAGTTATCAGAGTAAATTAAGACAATATTTTAAGCTTCTGACAAAAAGCTGACAGAAGGATACAACCGTGAGACCATCGTAGGACTTACTACAAATGACATTTATTTTCTTATTGCTTAGTGTGGGACCATATAGTTGGTGTGTTCGTCTGTCAATCTTATTAGTATAATCTGAATGAAGTAGACAGAAAAATATAAATTGGAGGTATGGTTTATGAACGCACAAGGACCGGCAATAATGTGATTGCAATCTTGTAGGCCCTGCGAGATGGATTGATAATGACCCGTTCATGAAGAAATAGAACTCTTTGGTAGGAACAAAGTACATGCAGAAGGTTTTATTAATCACGTATGTCACGCGAGATTGAAAGAATTCTAAGGAACTGTGTATTTTCGAAACGACAGAGTACGAGTCACAGGATATTGTATGATCTAGCCAACTAATGCTAGCATTAGAAGTGAGAGATTTTTGTGTAAACTAAGATAGTTTTGTTAGTTAGTTGACTTGGTAATATTCACCTCGGGAACATAAGAAATGCACAAAAATCATCTAGAAAGGGTACTAGATAGGTTACGCGAGGCTAATATGACATGCAACTTGTCGAAGTGTAGTTTTTTTGCAGACGGAGGTTAAATTGTTCGGACATATGGTATCTGTCAATGGAGTGCGAATGAATCCGGAAAAAAAAACGAAAGCCATTAAAGAATCCCTAACGCCCAAGAATATTACACAATTAAGGGCTTTCTTAGGATTCATAAATTATTTTCGAAAGTTCATTCATAAATACGGGCAGTAGACGAAACCGTTGTGTCACTTATTACAGAAAGGAACCGCTTTTAAATGGACTCCCGAGGTACAGAATACGTTTGAGCGGGTAAAAGATCTATTCCTAGATTCTGTAATGTTAATACACCCAGATATAGATAAATCATATTATTTACAGACTGATAGTATTGGATTGGGATAGCAGGTTGCGTTTATCAGTTATCAGAGGAAGGCGACCCCATGGTAGTACGATTTTGTAGTAAAGGATTGTCAGACGCAGAAATGCGTTGCACGGTTTCTGAACAAGAGTATTAGCTATCATTTACAGTTTAACTATATTTGAAACATACCTGCGTACCCACGCATGTCACGTGAGATTGGAAAGGTAGTGAGGAGTTGCGATATTTGTCAAAAACTAAATATGAATTGCAGCTCACCATAGGACCAATTAAACCAGTGATTCTATTGAAAGTGGGCAAGATTGTATTTGTAGACTTATATGGGCCTCAGACGGCTGGAAGATTTAGAAAAAGACACGTTTACATAATGCAAGATGCATTAAGTAAATTGATACGGTTATATGTTTTACACAGAGCGACTGGAAGAAGTGGTGTTGGTTGCGTGAAAAGATTTCATGAATGAACGATAGGATGAATCATAACTGATAACGGGGCTCAATTCATTTCACGTGTGTGAAGACGAATTAGTAAAATTAGGTATTACACTATCACTATGTATGTATACATGGATAACTGTAAATCTGTTTTTGATTAATAAACAAAACAAAACAAACATACATCAGTGCGAAATCCGCGGCCAAATTCTACTGAACTGATGTTAAGAACTTATTGTCACAAATCATATAAGAGTTGGGTTGTTATACTACCACTTATTGGAGAATGTTATGGTAATGTGATTCATTCAAGTACAAACTTTACACAATTGGAATTTGTAGAAGGGAAGCCAACTAGTTTAGTGGTAGGTAATTACGTTATGAAGTTAGTTTCGGATAGTCATGATAATGTTGCATTTATACGCGAGCGGTCCAGAGAAAATATAGTGAAGTCTGCCACTATTCGCGAAAGGATCTATAACAGAAATCATAAAATCATACAGTTTAACATTAGCGAAAAAAAAGTCAAGATACGAACTCTACCTAAATCAGACAAGGAGCGAAATATTATAAAGAAATTCGCATTGTTATTTGAAGGACCCTTTGTTATTGGTGCGATACCGTATGCAAACGTATACACGTTGTTTAACAAAGAAGGAAAAAAAAAAGCAATTATAATGCATTTCATTTGTCGAGGTATTATGAAGATGCTACCGGTACAACTAAGAAATTAGACTAGAGTTTGGGGGTGGTTGATGATCATTTACTATGGATATGAATGAATTAAGCCTAGACGAGTTAGGCTTGAGGAAGAAATTGTACATTACGAATGGAGATATTTATCAAGAATTTACAGAGCCATGTAAAAGGGACCAGGTAACGCGGTTGTTGGTCAATTAATAACCAGATTTTTATTTTGATATGTGTGAAAAGTTAATCACTCGAATATTCTGCGTGTTTAATTTTCCCGGGGTGGAATGTGATGGACCGATATTTTAACAAATATTGATCGCTTTATTACTTTCTAAAATCCACCAACGCCTCAACAAGGACAGGCAAAAACAATTGAAGCTTTAACACAGCAGTTATAAAAAAACTATTACAAAGCCCTTCGACCCTTCATAAATTCCGGCTAAAGTGTCTATGCACTTAAAGACACATGTTTGGGTAAACGCCTACCTGATGTGAGCTGTGGCTCTTTCTCGACGTTTCAAAACTTACTTTAATTTGTTAAATTATTAATGAATAATATAACCACGCATGAAATCCCTAGGATCATAAGAACATAATTAAAAGTCTTAGAAATCATGCATGACTATGCTATAATGAAATTCTTTAAGGTCGGCAAAGGCGCCTGTCGGTTTTAAAGGATCGCGGTTTGTTTTAGATTACGATTATCATTTATCTTAAATGATTATGATTTATTAATTGATAAAGTTCGTCTTAAATCCGTACATTAATTTGAATGATGATAATGTTTCAGTTACACATACGATTCTTCAGCTGACGCCATCTAAACAAAGAAACACTGCGAGTGTTCATCGGCCAATCGGTATCGCTCACGCGTAACGATTTACCAATCCCGTGACTGATGCGTGTACGCGATAGCTTGTGGGCGTGGCTTCGTCGCAAGAGTCCTGGAACCAGAATCATGAAGATTCAGGAAGGCAGTTCGATTTGAGAGTTAGATGGGGTCGGTTGTCGTGGGGAGCGCCTACGGGCACTTGTAGTATTAAGGGGATTTACGTATCTATTTGTAACTGTGTTAGAGTATAATAATTTAGATTCAGTGTTTATGGCAGTGGCTGTATTAAAAGCTAAGTAACAAATATACAAACATTTAAATACGATTCGTCTGGACTTTAACGTCACCCCGAACTGAAAGGTTCAATAACAGATCTCTTATCATATATACAGTGAGAAGCATTCGCCTCACTTGTCCAGACTAATCGTGTCCACACGGTAATAATCACCGTGTCTGTGGGCATGTTAAATATAATATAAGCCTGACCTTGAAGGCATCCCTTTGTAGTCCCATCTTTTGGGCTAGTAATCAATTGATTACTGTAAATATTCCTCTCTTTAGAGTCTGCATTGGGTGTAGGGTATCTAGTGGCATATGGCATGTCATTATTTACCTGAGGCGCGTTTTAGCGAATGGGAGGTATAAGGCAACCGGCTAACCTCGGGGCTTGTCAAAGGATCGCGCTACTTAGGGAAGCCAGTTGTCTATCTAACAGTGGTGGAACCAATGCATATAGATAATAAACATTAAATGTACATCCTAGATTAAGAATTGTCTGTTTTACTGCTTACGTTATCTTGTGTATGTGTGTATAAAAGTGTTGTACATTTAATAAACAAGCATTGATTTTCTATTGTTACATTTGTTTGTACTCTATGAATTCCCGACTTGCCTTGAGTAACATAATAACATTGAACAATATTAAGTTATCCAACTGGGCAAACAAATGCCACGTTCATATCATTTGCCTTAGAGATCACTTATGAGTGTCGATAAGTTGGGAAGCGAAAGCCGATGCATTAACTATTAATTAACTATTGACCAGCCTTAATTGGCACATGATACATTAATTACTTGCCTTAAAGACTTCGCCACCTATAACCCAGTACAACGCTCCACTGACGCTTCGGCGGATGTGAGAGGTGATTCAAAAACCAATACCAATATATATACAATGCAATACAAAAAGGAATATTCCACACAAATCCCGAGGCCTCGGCATACACACCAAGCTGTATGAAAAGAGCACCACATAGTGCCAAATCACGTACGTTAGAGTACTTGGACGTCACCGTTGAGCCTAAAAGAACAACCTTGTCCAACCACGGGCTTGCCCACCGTCCCGGTCTTAGGATCGGCTACGGATGTGACCTATACTACTTATACTACTTAGACTTGGATCTGTTCTAGAGGGACGACACAGGCTTTGATAAAGGTCACTAGCATCACCTTTGGGCTCTCTTCTTGTATTACCTAATGCGAGTGGGCAAATTGTTCGCTCTTCGATAACTCAAACATAGTGAAATCTATGAGGTACATGACTTTTTAAATAACAATACATTGCAATCAACTTGAGTCGTTAGGTCGTGATAGTATAATTTTGGTAACACTTATACCTCCTGGTATAGGCCATAGGTCGGGGCCGTCACAATCCAAAATGATTCAGCAAATTGACTCAGGATAACTAGCTACCTCTACTTCTTTTTGGAATGCAATTATATGATTCTGATTGAATCAATTCATCATTGTAAATAGGTAATATAACTTTCTTTTGTACGACTATGGCATATCACAGTTAAACTGTTATTATATTTTAGAGCATTGGTGTACCTACTCACCTGTGTTTAGTAAAATTTCTGATTCTTTTCCAATTTTATTGGTTCGGAAACATTGCTAATCGTGCCGCATACGCACAGTTTGAGCGCCAGTGTAACTTCCACTCAATCTGCATAATCTTAGAGTCGAAACCCAGGCAAGATACTCTCTGTGTGTTAAAAGATGTTGTATTGCTATCGTCGTCTACCAATCTCAAGTTTTTAAGGCTGCGATATGAAACCTCCGCGGGTGGAATCGCAAGCGCCGCGGGTCGGCTCGCTGGGCCCGGAGGCACGTACTGTGCGAGTTAGCCAACTTCGCGACGTGGGCGCTACGTGCCCGCCGCACGGAGAATAATAACTTTGTTTTATAACTGATAGCGTTTAATCCATCGCCGTCTCCAGCTTACGGTAGCAGTAGTGGTCCTTGAAATGTATGAGATTTCTGTTTTTAATTGGGTAGGTAACTTATGTACTGTATTTGTAATATTTGGTACGTGTATTGCTAGCTTTTAGGATTCTTGAGACAGCTGCATGCGAAAAAAACGTTACACCGGACTATGCTTTGTTTTGTTATTTCATACTATCTGTTACGGCAGACGTTGACACTTTCAGGATTTCCGGTATTTTTCGATTTTCTGGTCTACTTTTGCAATTATTTTTGTCCAAACCTGATTCGGACTATAACAAACATAAAAAATAGCCAAATCGGGTCAGCGGTACTCAAATGATTCGCTTACTAACGAACATCATTTTATTTTTAAACCGACTTCAAAAAGGAGGAGGTTCTCAATTCGGTTGTATATTTTTTTTATAACGAACATCATTTTATTTTTATTATAAGTATTCTCTTATCTTATCTTTACTCACCTTACATATACCTTGTTCTTTGCAAACAAATCTCGCTCAACATTTTATTTTAGCAACCAAATAATCACATTAAACATGTAATTATTAGTCTAATGAACGGACGAGCCATTAACACATAATATTCTCGACAAAATTGTAGAAAACCGCCCCCTGTGAGGGACCCTAAATATTATCTCCACAATTTATATTCGAGTTCCTATTAATGTTTACCTGCTAGTTTATTAAGGGTCGAAGAGAATTATCCGGCCCTCGTGCACACCGACACCCGACGCGGTGAAAATATTTTTCTTCTTTTAAGTCCGTGAGAAGAGTCACAAAATTATATTAGGTATCAACTTTATTTATAAACGGTGCATGCCCACAAGAATCTTTCCAATTAACCCACAGCACTTCTTTTATTTTATGATTCCATTCAATACATAAATCTATAAATTATTTGAATATTCCAATTAATTTTCTAAGGGGATTGGATTGGATTCGTTTTATAGTTTTTTACCTTTTTGTATTAAAACAAGGGCGCTTTTTTACCTTTTAAATATAATAGAAATCGTATTAATAAATAATTTTGACAAGTTTCAGTTACAAACTGCTTTCAAAAGCAAAGGTCAACAGTCAGACGGTCAGAGGTTTCCAATTAAAAATATTATTTTTAAGTCGAATTGTAATAACTTTGTCATGCAAATGAATGAAAATACAGTTCTACGAGGTGAAGTCCACATTTCACTTTGATCCTATGATAATAATGTTTTAATGAGGTTGAGGGTAGTGTTGTCTTCGAGTGATACAAGTAACTGGCAACTTAGAATATAGTGGTTACTTTCATAGGTTTTAAATACTTTTTAAAATTAATACTTTCAGTTTAAAATACATATAAAAATCTTAATTTTATTTATATCTATGCGTAGAAATAATTATCCATTTATAGATTATCTATGAAAAAGATTGGTCGATACAACTGGCAACTCAAGGGCCGGGCACGTCCTCGCTCAGCGAGTAGCTTTGGCTATTCAGCGAGGAATTGCGGCCAGCATCTTGGATACGCTACCGCTTGGGCCAATTTTTTTTTTTACACTTTTTGTAAATATTAAGTACGTAAGCTTTCTATTCTCTTTTTAATTTTTATTTGCGTTATGCATATTGTGTAAATAAATCTACAAATAAATAATCTATGTTAAAAATATAACATCTTATATTATTACTTATAATCATTATTTTATGTAATGTGTTCCACAATTTCAAAAGTCGAATGAAAACCTTTGGATTTTATGTTACAGCCGAACACAAATCACACATATCAAGATACAGTTAGCAAAACCACTAACATTCACTCCCGAACCAAAATGCGGCACACAAAGGATGTAACAAAGTATTCGTTCATTCAGTTACCGAACTCGGCCGGTAACCGCGTAACGTACACCGCGCCCCAAATCCAACTCGTAACTTGTTTACAAACAGCTCCCAAAGCGTTGCTATTGCTAGCATAAATAGATAACGAATAGTCCTTACGGAGTGGAACTGGAGTGGTGTTGTAATGTTTCTGTAAAATGGTATAATGGTAGGGTCAGCGCTGTATAGTGGACAAGCGCAGCATATGTCCCAGGAAGACTTAGCACTGAAGAAATAGCTGTATAGCTATTTCGTAATATAAGTGACACGTAGTAGCTACCTACAATAATAATTGTAAAATATTTTTGCATGCTGTCCTGTAATGTGGTAAATATAATATACCATGCGCCCTGGGGTGGACATTATATACTTCTTGAGGTTTATATAATCATAATTTAATTAAATACTCAGAACACTTTTTGGAACAAAACGATGCCAAGGAGGCGCCATAGAGAAGCGAGAAAACCATAGAGAACATTATATAGAGCATTTTTCATAGATTATTGGCCATAATGCTATACATGAATTCTGTGGTGTGAGTTGGGCGGGACACGCTTACACTGACGTAACGTAACGTAAATAGATTGTGTTAGAGTGACTCTACACAATTGGCATGGTTACGCTACAGTGTAACCGTCGGCTTGTTAACTCAACGTAGTCACGTATCCGGTTGAATGTAGTCTTCTAGGCCCGCGTAATGAGGAATATTATCACCTCCGCGCGCGTGCCGTCCGCGCCCCGCGCCCTTCGCAGCCTCTGCCCTCAATTAACGAGTTTTTTCTATGTCTGGTACCTGAGGTTTTGGCGTCTAGCTCCGAATTGCCTGACCTTTCTTTATTTTTGTTTTGAGAATATATTTCGGGAGTAAATATGTTTTTTTAGAGAAAACTAGAGACCTATTAGCTGTCACTTTTCAAACATACAGCCGAAGTCATAAGCTCAACTAGTATAATTTAGCTGACGTCTTCGGTCTAAGCGCGATGTTAGATAAATTATTATTATATTAAAAGATAGATATCTCTCTCCCTCTCTCTTTATCTGTACTTACCACAGATCATGATAGATATGCCATGCGGTTCGAAATGTATGGGAACTCGCTGTCTCCGTTTTGTTCCCCACCACTCGCCGCAAAACACTTGCAATTCCATAAAACCAACCAATACGAAGTCGCTTCGGTGCGTGCTGCGTCGTCGCCGTATACAGCGGCCGTACCACGCGACGCACCAGTTTATTCAAAGTATCGTAAGATGATCTGTCCATAGCCTCGTACATTCTCTCAGTAGCGAACATAGGTGGTACTTAAAGAGCCATGTATTTGTATAAAAATAAAAAAGTAATTGTGCTACATAAAAACTAAAATAACATAATAATAAATGCATCAAATATTTTTTGATTTGTTGTTTTTAATGATTTTAAAGACGAATAAATAAAATACTTAATACTGGCTGGTGAAATGAGATTCCATGTTTCGCGTAGTTCACTTTGCTGCTATTATTTTTGCACACAACCACGGAATAACACGGCATTTAAAAAAAACTAGAGCTCCGATACCGACGTGCAGTTGCAGTCGACTGACGGCGAAAACTCTATGTTAGCCTAATTTTGGCCAATTGTGTGCGCAAGCCCAACGCTTTCATATCTCCTCTCATATATCTGTGTTACTTACCTAGTACAAAGGCGTTTCTATCCGTTTTACATTTCCATCACATCAGGCACTTTAACCAGCAGACCACACATTTCTAACACTACTACGCCGTAGCCCGTAGCATCGCTACGTGTCACCTCGCCCTACGCTCATATTGCGTAGAACGTAGCACTAACTATGATGTGTACCTGCGCGCGTGACAAAGGTAAGGGAATACTCAGACCTTTATTAACTAGGTATGAAGAAATTCCTAAAAACACCAGTATTTACTCAAGTAACTCCAGTAATCCTCTTACAATTCGACAGCTGGGCAAACAGAAATCTTTAACCTCGTGACACTTCGGTTGGGTACAGGCTAAGCGCAATTAATGTCGACTTGGCATAATCCGTCCGAGAGCGGCATAAGTTAGCGTTACGCGAAATGTTAATAGGGAGGCCACTTCACTCGATTTTTAAGATGATCTTTTGATCGCGGAGCTACCTACATACATATACTCACGCCTGTATCCATGGGGGTAGGCAGAGATCACTGATTGCCATATGCTACGATCCTGGCATACCATTTTGGCTTCATCCACATTCATATTTCATCACACATCTTTTTTTTTCATCATCGCGGAGATCTTCTTATTAATCACGTTTTTTTTCTTATTTATAAGATCACTCAAGCACAATCCCTTTTACGTAGCGTTTCGGTGCGTAAGCGTCGTCCATCCCTCTCACACCATAGATTTTGTTAATTAATATGACAGTGACAGCTTGTTTTGTCGATGACGTAACGATAATAAGAGGAGTTCCTGCTCAACCTACTGATCGATAAGCATGACTTAAATTAGAATTGCCGTTCTATTAATTGGCAAAAATGCGACTTTTTATTTGGTCTTCTATTTAGGGAATCTATCAAGTAATGAAAAGAATCCCGGGAAAATAGAACGCTTGGAGCCAGTGTAACAGAACAATGTACCCAACACAACGGGCGCAGTGCGAGCAATATGTTGATTTGATAAGCCGCGCGGATTGTATGCAAATTGACGACCGAATGGCTGGATTAATTTCATTGACTTTGTTGGGACGAAGCCACTCAGATTTAAACACGGTAGATATATTTTTTTAAATATCCCATTAATTTGGAAAAAAAAATCTACCATTTACAGGGATGTTGTCTTTAATTATCATGAATAATGTACCATGAATAATGGTAATCATGAAAGTATGATAACATTCAAAGAATATTATAGCATATATTAACTCGAGAAAACTCCACTCGAACGGCAAACAAAACACCTCGGCTCTCATAATAAGTGCCGTTAAAACAAGCATATAACAGCGCGAACACATCACCGCGCGATAATATCGTCATAGGGCTGGTGTTAACAAATTTATTACTTCAAACAACGAACCGAGGGGCACTTACGACATATACCATGGAAGAGAACAGAAAATGGGTTCATAGAGAATAATGATGTGAGTATCTGACGGCCTGATTAGCGCACTTGGTAGTGACTCTGCTTTCTGCGCCGAGGGTACCGGGTTCGAATCCTGATAGTGACAAGTTTTGTGTGATGAGCACGAATTTTTCTACCCGAGTCATGGATGTTTAATATGTATATAAGTATTATATACTGAGTGCGCCCTCATTCCATTGTACGGTACCCATAACACAAGCGTTGCTTAATGTGGGACCGTATAGTTGGTGTGTTCGTATGGCGATATTTATTTATATATTTCTTGGTCAGTCAGTAAAAGGGGGTTTTGATACACTCCACTTAGTAGGTGACGTTTTTAATATATGTCTACATATATACATTGATCGATACAAAGTAGAAACTTTTGTTTTCGAAAATGTTACAGTTATTTTGAAATTATTTCACTGTTAATAAAAAACAGTATGCAACAATAATAATTAGAGAACGACCTGGGATGGTTCATCCTGCCGGATTCAGGGTCTCTGATCTTATTCAGGTTTAATAATCATATATAAAATAATTTTGAAAACTCTTTTATTACAGACTTTGACCTACAAGATTACTATATACAATATCGCTGACTGAAAATTTACAAAAATGCCAAATGTCGTACCAAAAATGCATCGAACAAGAACACCCAACAAAACTAATAAAGTACGCTATAGACTAAACAAATTTTAAAACTATGTTAGTTTTAGTCCGAGCTGACAGGAGCTGGGACTGAATTTAAATGAGCTAAAGTTTGCCGCAAGCTCCCCGAATGCGATGTTAACACTAACAGTTTCCGATTTCACGGGACTATCAAACCATAGTTTCAGTAGCAATAGGGGCTATATTTCCGTAAACTATAACTTCAGTCAGGCACAACGGGCAACTCATTTTTGGATATGCATAATGACATCCAATGATTTTTGAACACCGCCGAGGAAGAAAATAGTACATACATAATGATTTCTTAAATTTACGCCAATACACACATAAAAATAAAACTAATTTTAAGGATTAACTAGGAGTTGTTATCAAAACTGATAAACCACTTCCATGGCCGAGTAGCGGTTCTGGGTCTCATTCACAGAGTAAAATCAAACACTGATTACTCATATAGTTCATAAATAAACGTGATTGTCAGGTCCTATTTGTAATCCCCGCTAATTATTGTACACAATTTTTGTTACATCTTGTATAAATTTGAAACTGTTTATATGAGCAAGCGTTTTGATTTTAACTTCAAAAACGGATCGAATACTAAGTGGCCCGGTTTGAAAACGTTATATAGAGCAGCCATCTCCACAGTTGACGACAACAGTACCTACTTTAGTCTTACATGATTTATAGCGCGCAGACCATCGCTTTATCTCACAAGTTTACGAGTAGTTTATATTTAGAGAAGTACGTAACACGACATGTGTTCGGCGAGATCATCTCGTGATACAAATGAGCATAGTTGATGTAAAGTTTGCGGCGACACTCTATTTACTTGTGGATGCTTCGAGATGATTATGTACCAAACGAGCGTCTTGCTAACCTGAGGTTGCTAACAATTAATACATTAACTAAAGACACTCACAAGTAGGTCATACAAAACACAAGTAACACTATAAACTAATAAGAAACTAAGATTCGAGCTCCCAAAGATAATACGACCCATCCAATTTATTTAAACGAGTGCGGTGTCCCACCGAATATGCGGTTCTTTGCCCAGCGTTGGACTTAATGTAAACTTAGCAATGCCCTCACGCCGTTTATTGCCCATTATACTGCATGCGTGTTGTAAGGGATGGTAAAGATGTTGCTGAACTACCAAAGACAAGCGAAAGCGAGGTGGAGGCGAACAAAAAATCATTTTTTTAAATTAGTTTTTGATTGTTTATTTTTTCTTCCGCTAACTTATTAACTGAATTTTCGGCTTCTTCATAAAGTGTGTGTTGAATCCATTAAATACGCAAGCGTCGACATGAAAGATTTATAAATCGTATTCAAACAAGGTACCAACTAAAAAATATCTGGTGTCATGAAAAGTAATCTGTATTATAGCCAGCTAGGTGTGTGATGTAACCTTTATACGTTGCTATATACATTCCCAGTTTATTGTAAAGTTTGTGTGGCCCAAGACTTCGTTAATGCGGGGATAAAGGTAAGAAAATCACCAAACTTGTTGATGATCCTCGTAAACCGCCAGAAATAAGATTGTCAAAACATTAAGACGATTATTCTGTAATGCTTAGGCCCTCTTTTATTTAAATGTCGACGCTCACAAAAAATCCTGGTGAATAATTGTGCCATTGTCTTTTCTTGTTTTCATTTATTTAGGTATATTGAAAGAATAGTGTAGCCTTTGTTTTTACCCAATATATTTTTGTTATTTTACAACTAAAGTATTTTACCGATTTAATATTGAGGTGCCGTCTTCTCAGACGAGGATTAATTTATCGGATTCCCATCCAGGCAGATCTGCTCCACCTTCCTATGATCTCTACCTACTTAGTATTGTATGACAATTATTAATGGCCAGCTGTCCCGGCAGATGGTGTCCTGTCAAATAAGCACTTTGGTTGTTCCCGATTTCCCAATTTTCCGGACAACTTTTTAATTTTTTCTTTCGCTACAGCCCTGATTCTGACTACTACGAAGATTTTAAAAAAGTAATTAGCCAAATCGGGTCGGCCATTCTCATGTAATGCGCTTTCAAACAAATATTTTTTTATATAGAATAATTTCTTCATCAAACACACCGCAACAATAAATGACAATCATCCAACCAAGTGTCACAATAAATAAATTATCTCATTTCCCGCAACCCATCCACGCCGAGCTGATCGAACCGGTTCGATAATCACTGCCCTAACTAATTATCGATTGTTGGTTTAATATCGACATTACACCACTGTATCACAACTCTATCTGCTGTGTACATCTACAAACATTGGCAGTGAGAGCATATTGAGGATATAGGCAGTGCGGGCGTTTGCCTATTTGCCTCGCGGGGCTGCGGGGGCGTCTGGACACAGCCCTCCCCAGCCACTTCAAATAACATTGCACTAGAAAGGCAGCAAATGCTAAGAAAAACATAGATACCCTTTATTCCTAGAGACAAAACACACGCACTCAATCAGAAATACCAATATGAAGAGTATGCAAAAATTCCCACTTTACTTCCCGTACATAATACTAAAAATGAACTGTTAATGATTTATCGGGGGATATCATATAGCTCCGATATAGCTCTGGGATCATTTATACCGAAGATGAAATGTACATTCACGAATATATTATAACTAATGTAAAATAATACTTACACACGTATACCTACTATAGATATAAATAGTTTTAAATCTTGCAACTCCCGTTGGTATTATCATGTCATCTACGCTATCAATTAGAAATATATTACACAATACATAGGTCATAGATGTTATTATTACTTTGTAAACAAGCTTGAGTTACTATTCAAATATGGAAAATGATAGAAACATGATTAACTCCGAACACGCAGACCCCTACCGTTGGAATGGTAATTACTGTTCAAATTACCGATCGTACGGTAATTATTCGACATTACCACACCGCAGGTAGAATGTTACGCGGGAAGCGGCCACACGCCAAACACATTATTGGCTTAATTATAAGAACAATTTAGGTAAGCATTTCTGTGTTTAGTTTTAGTATTAAACTAGCTGTTACCCGCGACTTCGTCCGCGTGGTATTTAACAAAGACTCAACCTGCTCGCGCGTTCTGATCCCGCGGGACGCATTGCAGATTGTTGCTATCAAACTTAATCAGGCGCAGCGCTGCATTTTAAAAAAGGTTGTTTTGGTATAGGTACGTTGTATACATCCAAATGCATTTAGTAAAAAGCGGTTACTTAAATATTACAAACAGACACTCCTATTTTATTTATATGTATAGATGTAGTACTGAAGGGTAAAAGTCCCTCCCCGCCATTAAATAATGTAAATCTTGTTTTATTATATTCTACTGCAGTGGACTAGTTTGAGATGATGAATCTGTAAATCACACAATATAATTTTGCACACATTATGGAGTCACGAAGCGCCAACAATCAGCTGATGTATATACAACTATCTTATAATAGATATTCTCTGCTCAATAAAGAGCAATAATAGTGCCACTATTTGTTAGACGGTATTACTAAGGAAGTGTACATGTACACATCCATGTAATTCGTGACCCCAATAAACATCTAGAGGGCATTATCATGTGTCTAAAGATCTACTGAAAGCTTCCTATCAAATATCCATTTTTTTTTCAATACATCGATGTGTGGTGATCACATTACTAAAAGCCCCATTCACCGCGCTTAGTGCTAGAAGCAGGCTCATGTTATTTTCTATGTACCTAATGGTCAACGGTGAGGGTACTACATATCGCGATAGGAACACCCCATTGAAGCCTATTCATCTATAATTCTCTCCGCTAAAGGACAAAATACGTAATGGCTTCCAGTAACTACATAACACGATCAAGGCAGATGAATCATAATATCTAATGAAGGTACTACCGGCCACCATCAAAGAACGCCGTCAAAGGGCTCGTAATAATTATGGAAGCTGTAATTAATGGAACTTAATCATCATGAACCTTTCAGCCATATTTCGAGTAGATACTTGGCGGGACAACAAAACGGTTTACACGGAATTGAATTAAGTTAGTCATTATGGACTTCTTTGCATAACTGTGTATTATTTGTATTAAGTAATTTGAACTGTATTTTAGTCTATTTAAGGTGATTGTGAAGTTAGTCAAAGACTAGTCTTAGAAATAATACACGAAGATTCGACCATTGAGTGAGTTATTTTAATTTATACGTTTTTAAGGCAGGTATACACAAGCAAAGGTATTTAAAGTCCATTAAGCTGACTTATTTTGATGAAGTAGACTTTAAAAATTATTATAATAATAATATTTCGTTCAAAGTATTGAACTCCGATCATCCTCCACAACTTTCCTTAATAACAGGAAAACTCAACACAGTGCCGTGACATTCTTGCTGCCCAATCCGAAACATATCTACCAGATAACAAAGGCCCTCATACATATATCGAGGCTGTTACTTCCCTATATACACCAGCTCCGTTTTGTTGTAGTCTCGTAAAATATGAATAAGTATTTTTCTCATTCATGTAATTATTATGTCGGCCATTTGGACTTTCGCTTTTGAAATCAATGCAGGCTTGCTGTTTGTTAGTGATAGTTTGATAACTCGGTAGAGGGTGAAGAAAAGGGGAATATCGAAGAAAAGAAGACGATTTTATATGCGGAAATTATAATGGATAGAACCAAATTCAGCTATGACAACCAAACAAAATAGGAATACAATTAAAAAATTATTAAATAAAGTGAACGTAGAATAAAGTAAAAGTAGGTCCGATTACCCTTATTGTCCCCTCAATGTTTATGTATACCTATATTTATACTATGTTTTAACAGATTCCGTTTGTCATAAAAAAAAAATTACAATGCTAAATAATTTTTTTGGAACTTTTCTCGTCACAATTATACTATTATAAGTGCGGTTCTCACCAAACGCCGTCTATAAAAAAACCTTACATCCGAAGTCTTAAACATCATGAATAAAGTAATTTGTTCCTAACCACCAGCTACCTTCGCGTACGTATTATGTTCCTTATGCACGCACGACGCCCTCCCCGCTCAATAAATGCCCTCATATAATACCAAAGCAATTACTCCATAATACTCGTAATACAAAAACTGGTTCTGCCGACATCAAATAAAACACCCGCCGGCGTGCAAGTTAGAGTTATTCCGCCCAGGCCGGATAAAAAGGATTTTCTCTACTCCGCGCGAACGCACGTGACCTAAGTACGGAGTACCAAAGAGGCGCATTATGTAGAAAATACGAACGACTTTGTGAAGCGTGGACGCGGCGATAAACATTTGTCGTTTTCAAACTGAGAATGCACATTTTCATACCAACCTTTAATATGTGTATGTACCACGGGCCAACCGAGACACCAAAGTGTGAGAAATATTTTAATTTTCCATATTCCTTTGAGAAAAAATCTCAAATAATTAAATTTTTTCGCCGCGGTAGTTTAAGAGTTGTATTTACTAAACGTTACTGCATGCAAAATCCACCTCATCGTAAAGCAGATTTTACTTATTTTCTATAAGGAACTAAGCTACAAGCGGGCCGTGCGTAAGATGGTTCCGTGTATCCGTTGGCCCTCAAACCGAAAGCACTCTGTTGGATGGGCACTCGTGTGGGCCGCGCTCGCAGGCCCGCGGACCAATCGCGACCATTCACGCCGCTAAGTAACCCAGTGATTTAAGAAATCGATGAAAGGAACCCCACATTCTTTGACCCTTTTGAAATTATATAGCTTTATTGGAAATACGGATTTAGAAATGAAATGGCGTATCGCGTTGATCTTTGTTATATAAGTGCAGCAGTTTTGAGAGGAATCATAAATGTGTATGGGTACAAAAAAACCTGTTTTGAACCTTGTCAGCGTAACAAGAGAGGACTTAAGAAAACGTGGAAAGAATATTCAGAATGCAGTTTTCTTTATTTCTATATAAATCCGTTCACATATGATTTGATTTTTTTGGACATTTTATGAGTATTGCGACAGTTTTTTTTATTATGTAGATGTACGTGTAATGTGGTGTTCAGGTAAATTACACGATTGAAATTTATTGAGTGAGAAATAGAGAACTAGACTTCTTTAACTTCTAGTATCGCAATGTATAGCCACTCGTGAACTGGTGATGTCACCGTACACCTCATAGTAACCCAACAAAGCCACACTCCAACTGGAATCCTAAATAACTTAGAATTCGCGGTCGATGCGTAGCTTTGTGACGTAATCACCCGCCATCTCTGTCCCTTCGAGGGCTTAACATACAGAATCCTACTTTGCGGCGTAACCGCCGTGTTATCCGGCACCTCACCCCTCGATACCCGGTTAATAACTTCACTGCTATTTAAAATAACAAAGACTTCCTAAATTGTAATGTTTATTTGTACTGGATGGTTATTATAAGACGATAGGAAAATATAAATAAAATGAAATAAAAAAAATCTACGCATTTTTCATGACTTCGATTTAAATTAATATACTCCAAGACTAAGGATTATAGTCCATTCATGGTCTATTCCGGATATAGGTTGTTATCGCCAACAGTTTGTCTCCCACGCTCCGCCCACGGCAAGAGAAGTTATCCATTCTGCGTAAATAATTCGACACACAGAAATTAATTGCTACATCTTCTATCTTCTTCTTCTTTATACATAAATATATTTTAGACATAAATCAAAGTCGTGTTAGTTACACCATTTATAACTATAGAACGGGTGGGCCGATTTTGATGATCTTTGATTTTTTTTATTAGTCTTCACACTTAATAGCAAAATAACTATTAAAACATGGAAAAATAACAAAAAAAAATATAATAAAAATTATTAATTTTCTCATACATTTGATTCTGAGACGGTACGAAGCTCGCCGGTACCACCAGTTTGGTAATACGAGTATATCCTCCGAATAATTTGATTTGTGAATGTTTTATCTCATTTTCAACTAGGCCTTCCATTTCAGTCTTGAGGGCTAGATGATCTGATAAAGGCTTGGCTATAATACCCCAATTCCTTAGTCGGTAATCCTTCCTTATCTATCATCAGGGCCTCGGAGCGATGTTGGTGATTCTCGGATCTATGGCCATTGGGATTTAGGATTGACTTTGCGGCTAGTACCCGTCTTCATTTCTTTGGGATATTAGTAAATACAATTCTATAAAACTTACTTAATTTCCTATATTCACACGAATACTACACATTGATATAAAACAATTTTTCCTGTACATGTTCATAGATTGCAGACTTCGCGGAGCGCCGGTGTTTCAAATCAGCGATGTGTTCTTTTACCCTGGTTTTTATTGATCTTGTAGTTTTCCCTATATAGGAGAGCCCACATTCACAATCGAGTTTGTATACCCCTGCATCTTGTAGATAAATGTGACACTTGACTGAGTGTACGAACTGACTAATCTTGATCGGCGGCTTGAAAAAGCGGATATCGGGAACGTAAAAACTAAAATAAAACTAAAATAAACGCGATAAAATCCTTAACATTTGCTTTATTTCAAAACTTATAATAAAGCACACCATCCGTAAAGACACACACAAGTAGAGTCAAATAATATGATAATTTAACCGCGAGTGCGACGCGCACGCCACGTGCATAGTAAACTTCTAACTCAGTAAGCGAACTTCGCTCGACAACAAAACGTTATCGCAGAGTTCACCCGCTAAACTTTTACTTTGTAATTAAAAACTGGGTAATTAGTGAGATTTAAATGAGGGCAAAATAATTAACAAAAATTAAACCCGTTGGAGTTGGTAGCGCACGTAACTTGTTTGACAGCGGGCAAATGAAATAAGTATTGAGTTGAATACATATTTTTATAGGTCGTTAGGAGGTTTAAAATACCAAGCTAATGATTTGGCTATCTTTGAAAATGTGGCAACGGGATCCAATCTATAATCAATTTTTTTCAGAACAATCTTAGAGTATGCATTCCAAGTCTGGAGCCTTTATTGTGTTAAGGATATTGAACTCTTAGACAAGGTACTATAGTAGATTTACCAAAATACCAGGACTATAGAAATGACGGTCATATGCGAAACGACGAGAGTAAGTAACTCTAGCCCTAATTATCGACTTTAGACGTCCATGCCAGACACAAATACGAAATATTTACAATACCTACTCAAAGATGTTTCGAAGCCAAATCAAAGACCGTCGGATGACTTGACCAACCGTTACACTACGATCTTTGTCTTAGAATCAGAATCAGAATATTTTTTATTCACGTAGACCATTAAGTACTTATGAATCGTCAAAGGTTACAAAATATTATGCTACTACTTTACCACCCGTTCGGAATGCCGTTCCTATGAAGAAGAACGGGCAAGAAACTCCATGGTTGTTCTTTTTTTAAAAAAGATCTTTTACATTTTTGAGTAATACATTGTTATAGGCATGTGAGAACAATGTAGGAACGGCTAATCAGACTTAGCATCAGGTTAAAAAAAAGTACTAACTGTTCAATACATAGAACATAAAAACTATTTTTTAATATTAAACTTAAATAAATAAATAGTAATGCTAAATATAAATAAATAAATATGATACTTAAATAAGAATAATTAATAATGTTTAAATACTTAAATAACTAATATAATAATATTGAATAATTTAATCATAAGAAACCATAGAGTTATATAATTTGTTTAAATGTGGCAACATTGATGTTGCTCTCTCTTCTCCTTGTTCATCTGACTAGCGATTGTGGTCTCTGAATAAATTAATAATTTTTATTATATTATCCACAGCATTTTTATTTGTACACTAACTAAGTATAAAACTACAGTTAATGGCTACATGGTTCCCACATTTACAAATTACTTAGTTAATATAGCCGCTAACTAAGACGAAGAAAGTGTGCTGCAAAAAGTATATGAAGATGATGCTTAACATTATCTTTACGCCATTGGGCAGGTGAACGTGTAGGTATGACCGATACTAAACCGAACACTAGCAGACAGAGAGCTTTTTAAACGAACGAAAGGATTCCTTCGGGACAGATTCAAGCTTTACCAGAATGTATAGCTGCTGGATAGGACATTACTATTCTGGATTAAGAGTGACTTATTTCTAGTCCGGCGAGACTTGTGAGCCTACATGCCTTTAGATACGTTAAAATCTATACTTCTATACTAATATTATAAATGTGAAAGTTTGGATGGATGGATGGATGTTTGTTACTCTTTCACGCCAGAACGGCTGAACGGATCTGGATGAAATTTGTCACAGAGATAGATTATAGTCTGGAATAGCACATAGGCACTTTTTATCTCGGTAAAAAGGACATACTTTTTAATCGCGGGTAACTGCGCGGGGCGCAGCTAGTTGTATATATTTCTGTCTTATAAATAACGTCTACAATTACTTAGTACACAGCTTTTGTAATTAAGGGAGACCCTTAACCATTTGTATGAAACAGATATAGGTACATGTTTTTAAAGTTTACGAAAAGAAAATTAGATGTCAAATCTTTTGTCGATATGTTCGTTGATATCGATTAATAATCAGTAAAGCTGCAGGGTTCCGCTAGGGGCGCTACTCTTGAAATGTACGAAAATATTCCATATCGGCTTGCAATACAGTCAAAACTTGTACGACGCGTCAAGCTCTCAATGTACTACATCCAGTCCACGAACATCCAGGATACTTCCCTGCCTGCGGCCGCAGTATGATTATATCAGGTCCCGGCATGGCGACGCTCAACTCTCCCGGGGAACATAAAGGCTCCGGGGCTAAGGTACATTTGAGACACAAATAAAATTTAATCGCTGATACTTTTATATTTATTCGGATAACGATCGATTCATTTGGGCGCTGGGTCCATGATTATGTTTTGTCTTTGGAGAGTAAAATCTATACTGAAAGGGACACAGGTGTGTTCTAAAATGAGAAACAACTTTAAGAGCCCCTGCGCACTAGGCAGCCTGGCTGCACAGCCAGGCTGCGGCAGCCGGAATATTTGCGCAGCCAGTTATAGCAGCCAATCAACGATTATTCCGAGATCCTTCCGTTTCTCTGTATCGAAAGTCATTTTTTTTAAAGTTCGGAACCCAAAATACGTCTGGCTGCTACAACTAGTGCGCGGAGACTGACGGGCCGTCAGTCTCCGCGCGCAGGCGAATGTATTTGGCTGCCGTCACTGACGGCAGCCAAATACATTCGCCTATACACGCTCTGGCTGCGCGCAGCCAGCTGGCTGCCGTGCAAACAGGCGCGTTGTATTGGCTGCCGCAGCCGGGAATTCGTGGCTGCCTAGTGCGCGGGATAGCTCGCAGCGCGGGCGCGGGCTAGCTCGCAGAACCGATGGCCGTTGGGGCAGAAAGGTTCTAGAATGGCGACCACGAATCGGAAGACGGAGTGTAGGACGGCCCCCCACAAGGTGGACTGATGACATCACACGCGTCGCAGGAAGCCGGTGGATGCGAGTGGCGGAGGACCGTAATGTGTGGAAGTCGTTGGGGGAGGCCTATGTCCAGCAGTGGACGTCTATCGGCTGATTGATTGATTGATTGATAGTGCGCGGGCTCCCATACAACGTCATATGATTTACTGGCTGCCGCAGCCAGGCTGCTTAGTGCGCGGGGTGTCTAAGAGTGTTTTAGATTTCTTACGTTAATGTTTTACATAAGTCCCCTTATTTATCGCTATTGCGCATAAGCAACTATGGCTATACGATTCAGTATCGACAGCGAAAGTGCCTCCGAAACTTTTACATAAACATCTTATACTATACATAATTACGTATCGCTACTGTTGATTTTTGTGAATAACTAACGTACCTTCAGTACTACATAATTTTTTAACGTCACAATAATTGTATGTAAAGCATGATAGTTGGGTTTGTCCTAAAAACAATATGGTCGGTTCAATAAGATACCTTGTTAACTTGTAATGGACGTGTACATACGCGTTCGAAAGACTCAAGGCTGATTAGAAGCCCACGTTCTGTTCAGTAAATGGGAATGATTGTTATCAATCGCGGTGAACTCGCAAAGCCTTCGTTCCGAGATTACAACGAACGTTAAATTTTCAATTGGCTCGCAGCCTCGCCCAGGTAATTACATTTTCTGATAGAATCCTTAAAACGTAGGTATGAGGTGATTTCATTAAATATTTGAATTTGGACTACGTTGAAACAACACAGGATAAGAATACAAATGGAAATATTACATTAATTATAAGAAATCAAAAATAAAAAAATACGATATCTAATATAGAATTGCTCAAATAATGTGTAGTCTTATCTTCTAGAAAGCATGTTTTAATTTTAGGATTGTGCCGTTAACTCATGTATGAGTAATATAGTCTGACCAACCACACACCACTGATGAAAAACAAAACTCTACATAATCTAATAGATTAATGTTCCAATCCCAGGCAATTACCCAAAATCGTTAGTATTCGTCGTTTGCTGGAGACGTTTGTATAGCATAGTTCGTAATTTTACCGAGTTAGAAAAACATCACATTTCTTATCCACAGTAAGATGATCCACGAACCTGTGCTTTTTAAGGAATGGAATGACGAATCAATATTTAATATTTACTTTGTTCACAAAACACCCACTTTCAGCTTATTGTGATATATTTAGTTGATTAAATTGTGAATTAGCTTACTGAAAGCAAGTTCAATCCTACAATCAGATTTCAATATCACAGAAAAAATTAAGGGTTTGGGTATTTTGGGTACCTACCGAAAATGTATTTATCGTACCAGCAAAGTTTTGCATTAGGTTATCACATTTTTATCCAAACATTAAAATTTAGGTTCTAGGTATACAACTATTTCAGATTTATAGTCTGTGTAGGAATGGATCGAGGGTCAAATTAAAAAGGACTTCCGAACTCTCGCTCGACATGAGAAACAAAGAGATTTAATTTCGTTCCTCCCCCCCCCCCCTCCCTCCCTCCATCCTTCTGAATCGAAACGTTAGGATACGAATTGTGACACCGATGACATAACATCGTAGTGTCACACTCTGATACATACACTACATATAAATAGGTAGTTAGATTTTGGGAGCGAAAAACGAGTGTTTAAAAGCAAAGTACACTTACAAAAGAAAACAGTTTATTTTCTATTTATTTACGTACTTTAAATTAAAGTTAATTAATTATACCTATGAGTTGTGCCTACAGATTTTGATGTCAGACTAACTATCCTAAAGACAATCCATATCTAATATGCTGAGATAACGTCTGTTGGAGCGTGGGTTTTTCCCACACTTGGACCACCGAGGCTTGGGACGCCATGTCAGCGATGAATAGGTTCAGGGTGTGGAATATAACCAAGTATATCAAGATTTTATTCGCGACATTATCACGAAGCAATAAGAACTGATATCAAATTATCATAAGTGGCTAACTACTAAGGTTTTTCCAGACCCATATTTATGACTAAGCGCAGCAACATATCGAAAATTACTGCCAATTAACTTATAGCAAATATTTACGATAAAAAAGATGGTATAGTTCTTTTAGTAAAGGATAAATTAACTTATTGATTTCTTATATTTACGCTAATACTACACATTGAAATAAAACTAATTGTCTACTAAAACTAGTCAACCACCTCAGTCCTCCCGTGACCATGGTTGCTGCAAAGCAGCCGAAACGTCGGGAACGTAAAATCAAAATAAAAACGCGATAAAATCCTTAAAATTAGTTTTATTTCAAAGATATATTAACTTTTTTCCTGACATTTGATTTCCCACGATTTGGAAATGAGATAGAATATACCTAATGATTACTGTCACCAAATTTGGGCATCAGGTTCAAGCGCTGGGTTAAACTAACGACCATTTAACCACACAGTTTTAATTATTTGAACCAAAAAAGAATATATCAGCTTCGATATGAGCGTCAGTCAGTTACATATTATTTATTTCCGTCCCGTGTGAGTTATTTAACTGCCGACCAATTTATACATTGAATGAATGAACGAATGATGTCCGGCGCCATTCGCTACTTCACGAGTAATTTATGTAACTGGCTGAAAGCATATAGGCCTATATATTTTATGTCATGGTTAGGTACCACTTTGTACTTTTTTAAACGCCAATTCATCCATTTAAAGCTGCATTACTGCCCGAGTTTATTACAGTTTTTTAGTCATGAATCTGTAGAATGTAAATACCATCCATGAAAATCGGCTAAAGGTCGGTAGGTACTATCGAGAACTTTTCGGCCTGACCTCTTAAGTTGTTCGTTGAAACGATAATTACCGAAGCAATCCATTGCACTACAGCTTAGTATTGCCAAGCAAGCATGACCCTAAGGTGGGTGGGCAGTACCTAATGTCTCCTATCGTACATTTGACCTCATTATAATCAAATATTTATCTTTTTATTTTCTGAGAAATATTTACAAACTAATATAACTTAAAAAGAGTATAGAAAAGCTACAAAATGTGTAAAAAATTTGGCCCATGCGGTAGAGTGCCCAAGATGCTGGCCGCATTTCCTCGCTGAATAGCCAAAGCAATAATCAAATCAAATAATAATCAAATTAAAATTGTAGGTGGTTTATCTTTGTATTATGGTCTGTAGGTCTTCATAATGTAATAAAATACAGGTTCTTCATATGGTAGCTACCATTTAATCTTGACTGCACAGTGCGGCTGGTGGGCGACGACTGGCGTCACGAATGGGCTAGTCGGGCACATACATTATTTTGCTACATCAGAATGGCTGTTTACATCCTATCATTATAAATGAAAGCGTTTTTACACACAAAGAAAAAAATAAAGAATGTCCGCTCATTTACTTATTAAATGATCAAGTCAACGGATACAAGACGTCGGTAGATAGAGCAATGGCTGCCGTAATCCCGCGAGAACACTGTAAAATCCCTAAATTACGTCATTTATGTCTTTCTTAAAACCACCTCCGAGAACATTTGGGTTATTTGCATGCAAAAAGGGGGATTAAATTTTGTTCGGCGGCGGATTATGGCAACCTGTTGTGATGTCGGCTGTCGCTGGCATCGTCGTTAAGAAAATGCGATAAGAAAATAATGGCACAACGTACCACACAAAAATTTAAAGAGATGACTGATGATGAGATGACTTAAGTCAGTGTCTAGGATGGATAGGATAGAATGGCTGTTTAACCTAATTTAAACTTGAATATTGTTTTTTTTTTATCTACAACTAGTTTCCCGGCGAACTTCGGACGACCTCAGAATCGAATGCACGAGATAATCTAAAATCTTTCCTAATGTTTTCATAGTTATTCTGCTATTTGGAGTGGTGAAAAAATAAAAAAAACTATGATCATAAAAATCGGCCTTTCCGTTCTTGAGTTATAAATGGTGTAACTAACCAGACTGTTTAATAAATATAGAT
The DNA here is from genome assembly GCA_905333125.1 of Pheosia tremula. Lineage (NCBI taxonomy): Eukaryota > Metazoa > Arthropoda > Insecta > Lepidoptera > Notodontidae > Pheosia > Pheosia tremula. The sequence continues at coordinate 369,775 of HG995404.1, read as the reverse complement.
TTTTCACCAAACTCACATTGAATTTGACCACGCCAGTCCGGGTTTGTATGATTCCCACATCTTATAAAATATTGCCCGATACTTGCTGCAAATGCTTTAGGGGCGTCTCTTGAAGATTTCAAGCCTTTCGGCCCACTTATAACTTTCTACAGTAAAATTGCTTTAGAAACTTTGACACTTAAAAATACCCTTCAGACGTCTGAGAAGAAAATATCAATATAAATTCTATTTGGTATAGGGAGTAGACGCCGATCGGTGAATTCAAAATGACAAGAACGAGGTGATCTACCACTGTATGGAATACTTAGTAGGCATTCAAAATTCAGAATAAATAGTATTTGAAATCACAAGTATAATATTATAATGATCACAGGGTTCACCAAGAAAAACATAATTGATACCGCATTAACTCATGTTAGAAGTCTAGGTGCATAACTACGATCCAGTTAATGCGAAATTATATTACTGAGAACCTAAACTGCACATGTTGGTGCATAGTTTTTATACATTACCTTGAAATTTATAGAGTCTACCATCCATTTACAATGGCATGAATTAATTTACAATGGCAATAATGAATTATTTAGAAGAAAAATGTCGTGTAATCAACTCAATAAAATTTACAAGGATTTGTAGATAGCAAAGTCTAGCCATTATAATTTCTAGTTAAATACATATAATATAAATAATAATAGTTATACTACAGAATGTATACTACAGACTATACTTTGATCGCGCTATATAAACTGATAGTATACACTTACAATTTAACACAGCCGCTTTTCATCAATACTAATAGATGTGCAGAGATTAGCACTAGAATCCAGTATAGTGCATCAAGCATCAAAACGAATAGAACAATACAAAACATACAACAATTGTTAACTTACAACTGTAATAAAATATCCAATAAAAATTTCTCACAAAGTGTCTTGTAAGCGAATGCCTTACAAACAGCGGCAGCACTCAGGTTCCTAATCGCATTCATAAAAGAATAATGTCCGGCGTAATAACGTTTATCTGCACCAGATATCTGGATTTATAGATATCGGGCAGGACCGCCGGCATGCCATTTGGACCCGCAGAACTTCGAATATTTGTCCCAAAAATGGGATAGACGCCCCTTTAAGGACTTATATTGAATTCAGCTCTCCTTAAATTCATGGGTACCTATGCTGTCTATATTTAGAGGTACATTGACTTAGAGGACAGATTATCAACGAAATTGCAATACGTAATAACAGTGTCTTATATAGCATAAATTCTCAAGCACACGCGAATGCAAGCAATCCCTACTAATGCCAAAGGCTGTCATGAAATATCAGCTGTCAATGAGGTAGACAACGAGCTAATAGCTCAATAACTCTAGGTACATAGTAGATACGGGATGGTTGCAGTATGAATTTCTGATCGGATTACAACGCAGAGATTAGTCGTAGTAGTAGTTCGACGGCCTGATTAGCGCAGTGGTAGTAACTCTGCTTTCTGCGCCGAGGGTCCCGGGTTCGAATCCTGGTAGGGCCACAAGCTTCGTGTGATGAGCACGAATGTTTGTACCCGAGTCATGGATGTTTAATATGTATATAAGTATTATATACTGAGTTCGCCCTCAGTCCATTGTACGGTACCCATAACACAAGCGTTGCTTAAAGTGGTACCGAATAGTTGGTGTGTTCGTATGGCGATATTTATGTTTATAAAAATAGTGGGCATGCACTCCGCGTACAGACAACATAGCATTACACTATATCATGATGTTTTGGGCTATTCATTGCGGCCGATACGCTCTCACGTACCTATCGTAAATCCACGTTTGAATAAATATTAAAATGTTCGCTGTACGCAGCGCTGCACAATCTATCAAATTGCGAACATTTTTGCGACATCCCAGCGATATTGGACTCAAATAAAACTGGACTGGCTACACTAGCTTTATTGCCTTTATTGCGACACTCGCTCGGTGCTGTTAATAAACGAAATTTATCATTCTAAAAGTTTATCAAAATATGAAAATACTAGCTGCGCCCCGCGGTGTTACCCGCGATTATAAAGTATGAAAATTTTAAACAAATCTATCCCACGGGAACCATACATTTTACCGGGATAAAAAGTAGCCTATTTGCTATTCCAGACTATAAATCTATCTCTGTGCCAAATTTCATCCAGATCCGTTCGGCCGTTCTGGCGTGATTGAGTAACAAACATCCATCCATCCAAACTTTCACATTTATAATATTACTAGCTGTCCCGGCGAACTTCGTACCGCCTCAGAATCAAATGTATGAGAAAATGAATTTATTGGTATTCTATGAACAATTAAAACAAATCTATCCCACGGGAACCATACATTTTACCGGGATAAAAAGTAGCCTATTTGCTATTCCAGACTATAAATCTATCTCTGTGCCAAATTTCATCCAGATCCGTTCAGCCGTTCTGGCGTGAAAGAGTAACAAACATCCATCCATCCATCCATCCATCTATCCATCCATCCAAACTTTCACATTTATAATATTAGTATAGAACTATATATTAGTGGGAAGTATGATACTATTGATAAGATATACAATTATCACATGTGAGGACACAAAGATGTATACCTATAGTTTTCTTTCCCTCTCTCTCTCATACCTAGTTTCCGGTAACGAAGTCAGAAGTATCCAAAAACTTGCAATGGATCCGCTAAAACGAGCTTTCAGTTTGTTTATTTACGGAGTTGTTTGGTGTTTTAATTAATTACGTCGCAATTTATGGCTTCCTGATAATCAATCAACGCTGCCGGCACTTGAGGGGCGTTCGTCATTTGTAAATGATCGCCGACAAGCAAGCGTCGGCGTAACGATGGCGGATACTTTAAACGACGCAGTTTGCTAAGTAATATATTTGAGCTAAGTCAACATGTTTTTTTAATCAAAATTTGATTTCAGACCATCCAACCATGTCTAAAAATTCCAGCGCCCCTCTGAAACACTATCAATGTACCGAATAAACCATACATCTCACAATAATAATAACGCCAATGTTCCACACCCAGTTCAGTTTATCACATAAGATATACGAGTATCTTCTGAATAACAAATTAGATGTTTCAATAACAGTATATCACAGTCCGAGGTGGCAAGCGTCGCAGCTCATTCGGTGGAATGAACCCTACATATTCACATTCTTGTTGATTTTGTTTTAAAACTATCTCAACGTTTATTTTCGGGATTGGGATGGCAATCCATCCCTTCCGAAAATAAATGAATGAGATATTTTTTAAACAAAATCTAAATCAAATTTAATATTTGAGTACAATGATTGTAGTGTGCTGTACGCAAATCGAATGACACAAAGAGCAGAATCTTCTAATGTAATCGTAACGTCATCGAGAAAACATGCAGTCACTGTCATACTTATTATGAAATCTGTGGTGTGAGAGGGATGGAAGACGGTACGTTACCGAAACGATACGTAAAAGACATAGTGATGAAATAGAAATACAAATATCAAATTTCGAGTTCATACATAGAACCGCTTGTATTGCATAATCATATAGGCATGGGTTATGTTTGCTTTCCGGTATAGGTAATTAAAAAAAACGTTCTCAAAACAAACGCGCAATTTCGACAAATGGTAGCAGAGAGATAACGAAATTTTGCCTCAAATTTAATAAAATTGTAATAACACAGAATCGAACTTAAACGGTGGATTTGGGTCGAATAAAAACCGGAGGCTTCGTGAAGGGAAAGGGCGAAATGCGTAAATTAGCGTCCGATATCCATTTGGTTGGCGGACAGCCGAGGTGGGTGATAAATCGGCGGCGAAGCGCGGCCCGAGTCGGCGCAACCGCCATTTGCAAATTGTCGAAACGTTAACCAGGGTATAGGCAGCTGATGGTAGTCCATAAGCCACGTGGCGAATGCAACAATCATTCCCATTGCAATCACTAGAGATGCAATCTTAATTTTCTGTGTGTCAGAGACAACACGAAGACACATAGACAACTTTCAATATTTGGCAATTGCTAAACGGTTATTTCGTACGGTCACCAGAATTTAATCACAAATAACCGCGAGCATTATTACATTATGATAAACATATTTTACTGTCCCGAAACATATTTTGTGGCCGATACTTCCATTTCGATAATTACCAACCTTCCCCGTTGGACTAAACGCCCCCGTTCCGATAAAATAAATCTAAACTCGGGGTTGTCGCTAACCGAATTATATCCAGCTAAGTGGTATTCCCAGATGCCGGCGCCGAGGATGTCAATGATATACCTATTGAATTTATTGATTATAATGTGTTTACGATGTGCCCCAGAACTTTCTAATTGACATTTCAAATTACTTACGTATAGTTGCTTGCTAAGCCGAGTGGAAATTGATGTGTCTATCCAAGGAGATCAAGTGATTCGGCTCTATATTTAAATTAGGTTTTATTTTTTTCTATATATAAATAATAAAAGCAATAAAAAAAATACGTGTCGAATTGAGAACCTCCTTCTTTTTTTCCGATTATGAAAAACAGCTGTTTGTTAAAACGCATTGATGACGATTTCATGTTATAACATATTTTTTTCAGGATTTGAAGCCTTCAATAAGATATTAATCTGACTAGGTTTATACACAAATACCCAAAAGGACTTTGCCACTAGCCAATCACGCCAGAACGGCTGTACGGATCTGGATGAAATTTGGCACAGAGATAGATTATAGTCTGGAATAACACATAGGTTACTTTTTATCCCGGTAAAATGTATGGTTCCTATGGGATAGCATACAGGAACAATGTTTTCTTAAACTTAACTTTTTAATCGCGGGTAACACCGCGGGGCGCATCTAGTATACCTATATGTTAATCTCGAATAGTAATTATCTAGTAAGAGGTTGGGAATCGGTGGGTCGGCGGGACCCATAGCGAAGTTTATCGCACCCCCGGGCCGCGCCGCGCGCACACACATGTAATACGATGGCGATAGACAGGAAATACCTTCTTACTCTTTAAAAATCGATTTACTTCCTTTCAGACGAAGCATAAATAGTTTAAGATGCATAGTGAAGCCATTTTGGTCTCGCCTTGCCCACCACATTATTGTTTTAGGAGGGGAATAATTTGCTGGGTACCGAGCAGGGATCCCACGCTCGATGTGTAGAGCTAAAAATCGATGGGCAAACAGCCCTATGACTAATCGCCCCTAACCCATCCATTCTTATCTTATTTAGTTTTAAATTAGAATTTTACTACTTGTACAGATTTGTGTCTTAAGGTAGCTGGTGAGCTGTGGGGATAGACTGACATAAATACATTGTATTTGCATAACAGTCAAAATTGCCTTTCGATAGCACTAGAGAGGACTCCATTCGTTTGCAAGTTTTTTACGTAGATAGAGTTAGGCAATCGTAGGTAGGCGATGCCGTGAGGGAAAGTGTGTTGTTTATGAATACTTTCGAATTACATTTTACTATTCTTCCAAGCTAATAATACTATTTTGAACACCTGTTTAAAACTTCCGATCCTAAATAGAATAAACACTAACCAAAATCCAAAAGTTCTAGTCAAAAATGTTTTTATCTAAACGCACACAACTGCGGGTATTTTATTGGAATCCAGACTTAGTCGAATTCAATTCCCCACGTGGTAGCTCTTAGCGAGATTAAAAGACAAGGGGATGCTGCCCTGCAATAACATTACTCTATCGGACTTCTGGGATAACTAAATTCTTAGTACTAATTTTTTTATTACTTATGCTTCTTGGAGGGAGGGGAATCTGATTTTCAATAAGGTTAATCAAGATTATTAGGATGGCGATGGGGCTTATGTATTCTCCATATATTACATCACTATAAAATTTTATTTATCTTACACATAAACACATACTTCGACCTCATTTACTGGGTTCATTACAAAATTCCCTTGAAATATTCAAATAACTAAAATTATTAAGCTGAGTGCACACTTTACGGGCGGCCTCGCGAGCTCCGCATTGTGGAGCAGCCGGCGCGCCTCGCCTCGCATCTGAAATGAATCGCTCGCGAATACATTCGCGCGTCGTGTTTACATCACGTGGCATTCTTGGCAAGCGTGCTCACCGCTTTACAATGCTGCATTTCGGTGCTCCATAATTTGGTGGTATTTACGTGAAGAGACTATTTTGTAACTGCAAAATGGATGTTGGCAGAATTTCATGAAATGTGAGCAGTTTCAATCGAACCTTGTTTCATTTGTAGTAATCATTTTATCGAAGAAAGTCTTGTGCTTAATGCTATTGTAAATGATTTGTAACGGTATATGATTTTCCGGTCATTATTATATGTACGTAATATACTTACCTGTTATAATTTTGTATTATTAGGCCACAACAGAATATTTATAATGAAGAGTAAGTTGGGATAAAATTTGGTACTCGTGTTTATTTTTGAAAACAATTTTTTATAATGAAGAGTAAGGTGGGATAATATTTGGTACTCGTATTTATTTTTGAAAAGATTTTTTTATATTCAATTCAACTTTATAAAGTTAGCTATACCTAACAAGACAGCTGCTTGGGACCCTTGTACAAGCACTAGTTGGTAGGTAAGTGCCGACATGTTATTTATATAGAAAAAAAACAACGTTTTGAAACTTGTTCCGGGCAAAACAAATTGTATAAGTACAGCCGACATGCTTTCATAGAAAACACATTGCTTAGCTATGCCTCTAAAAATATGTGAAAATGATGGTAAAATAAGATGATTTTCACGTCTACAAACCTGCCTGAATGTTTGAAACAACTACCAACCTTCGGTCTACGAACATGAATGTCAGTCGATGCCAAAGATCTTAAACGTCGTGTGAAAATGTATTGTTCTACTTTCACACACAGCTTTGGAATAGGAATATGTAGTTATAGATAACGCTTCGCACCTTTCTATACATCCATAAGGGATTAGATTCTGTCATCATGATACTAATATTTGAAGTAACATCCGATCGTGCACATGACTAGGCTTGCGTTATGCGGTAGCTGGCGGCCGGCCAGCATCGCATGATAGCCACCCCGCCGCCCGCCGTGCTGCCGGCCACTTCGGCACGGCGCGATCGACACCGCCACTCCGCAGCCACGCCGCTAAATCTTGTCAATAACTGCAGCTAGCTGGAAGTTATAGCAAGCTGAACTGGCTCTAAGTGTATGTAGGTACATAGTGATTGTGTGTTGTTTTATGTACTATCAGTCTGATGACGAACCAATTTGAAAACGATTTCTTTGGAGCGGTTCAGTCTAATGAATGAGGAGTGAGCTAAGACAAGTACAAACTTAATAAACATCATATACTTATTGTAAATAAAAAAAAACAACACAACATGTAAATAATACAGAGTGATTTAGAAATGTGACCTTATACCTGCTCCTTTAGGCTGTATCCCCAGTAGGCAAACTGTTCTCGGCTGACTGAGTGAGCCGCAAATTTGCGGCGAACTAAAATTCGAGTCAGCTGAATCAGAATCAGAATCAGAATATTTTTTATTCACGTAGACCATTATTGTACAGTACTTATGAATCGTCAAGTTACAAAAATATTATGCTACTGCTTTACCACCCGTTCGGAATGCCGTTCCTATGGAGAAGAACGGGCAAGAAACTCCATGGTTGCTCTTTTTTTTAAAATAGATCTTTTACATTTTTGAGCAATACATTGTTATAGGTATGTGAGAACAATGTAGGAACGGCTAATCAAACTTTAGCAGCAGGCTGCAAACTCAGATCAATTTGCGTGCGTTGCAAATCGCGTCAATAGCTTCTTTCCAACTGTCCACATGACAGTTTGCGGCAAACGGACTGACTACGCCCGGCGAACAAGCATATCGCCGCCGCCGACTGGAACCGGTTTTGCCGTGAGTCGGCCGCTCACTGAATCAGTCTGCGCGCGCAACCCCGCAAACTGCGTAGAGTGAGCACAAACTTTCAAACTGTGAACACTACATTTCAAATATATGGAAGGGCGTACTAAACCGATACGCCGCAAACTCAGTCGGCCGCTGACAGTTTGCCTACTGGGGACACAGCCATAAACGCATTAGCGAAAATTTTAAAATCATAATTAATAGGTTAGGTTAGGTTAGGCTCATAAGTTAGGTCGTTGTACCTGTACGTATGTAGCCAGCAATGACATAAACGTTTTGGTGTCTGTACCGCATTAAGCCCAGTGAGGTGGCCTGTAGCCATCACAGGTGAATTATTGAGTGGGCAAGCGTCAAGCGCTGGCTGGCCGCGCGCCAACACTCCGCTTGACATGACATGCAGCGCTGCAGCGCCACGCGTTTCACGAACATTTCCTAAAATCAACTATTAATAATCTATATAATATACATTTAATTTAAAGCAGGAGTATACCAATATGAAAGTATAGCCACCAGAAATCGTAGTGAACAATGCAAGCTCGTATCTGGATACACGGCATATTGATTGACGTCTACTTCGATACAGTATTAGTAACATTACAACGGGCACCTTGAAGTGAGTAGTACCCTGCTTGACTGGTATAAAAACTAAGATATTACATCTTCCTTTACCTATACCTACTACAGTTTGAAATAAAACTAATATTAACACAAAACTGTTCAAACATTGACACTAGGACGTCAAACACCTCAGTCCTCCCGTGACCATGGTTGCTGTAAAGCAGCTAAAACGTCAGGAACGTAAAAAAACGTAAAATAAACGCGATAAAATCCGTAAGATTCGTTTTATTTTAATGTGTAGTATTAGCGTAAATATAAAAAATAAATACAACTTAGTGTAAATGTGCTGTCTATGTCAACAATATAACAATATTGTTTTCAAAAGCCTACCATATACCAACAAAATTTAAAATATACCTAAGTTCTGTGTGCATATAGTCGGTGTAACAGCTTTTCAAGTACACAAAAGCTATTCTAACACACACAAGTAGACTTACAAGATCCGCATTCCTCATTATAACGAAAGATCCGAAGCTAAGATTATACTGTGAAGCATCCCGGAGATGTCCCGGCGTGTCACGCTCACATCCACTACATACCCGTAAACTAGGGATTTTGTTCCATCACCAACCCAATAACAACCCTATTATAGAAAAGATAAGGTTTATTTTCCGATGTAGGAGGTTCCAGGCTAGATCGCAATAGTAGCGGATGTTTAAATTCAGGCTAAGCCGAAGATAATAGATAAACGGAGGTGGTTTAATGACGAAAGACGTTAGTGCAGTGCCGATGTGTGCAAATCACTTTACTAACCATGTTATGTGGACAATCAGCCTGTAGGTATAGCAACCAAATACCGTCAATATACAAGAGTACGTCAAGTGCAAGATTATTCGAGAGCTATTAGTATACTCTATGGTCTAGGTATTTTAGTCATTTTGTATAGAGAATTAAAAGTTTGAAATACTGAACGTTAGAGGCGCTGTTCAATTTGCCATACAATGTATCTAAATACGTTAACTATAAACTATACAGTTAGCTTACGAGTAATCTCGCACGTTACGTACAGAGTATTTTGCAGAATTAGTAGTAAATTGTTTTGACGAGAAAATATATTTCCCAAAACTCCGTCTATGGCTAATCAATATTTTTCAATGTACGGTAAAAAAAAGCTAAATATTGCAAGCGAAAGCGCCATTGCAAAATACAGATAAGCTATCTTGCTTCGCTTTGTATGCATGCAACTAGCCCCCTGATTACGAATGTTACCTAGCCTAACGATAGCAAAGCGACAGCAATAACCTCTCAGCATTTAATACAGGATAGCGATTTGAAAGCAAATATCGCGCGATTATTGCTATTGCTAGGCTATTGCAAGATACTTAATCAGGGGCAGTCATACGGCACACAGACACGCTACGCGCGAATTTCAAACTAATGACGCTGGGTGTTGGAATTTCCACCCTGTTTGTGAAAACTTATTATTTCCAATAGGTAATACAATATATTACGGATGTCAAAAGACCTCCGCCATTGCGAAATATTATACCTCGACAAAAGAACTGAGAGTAAAATCAAGCTTCCCCCGTATGCATATTCATGGCGAGGCGCCACAAATGAGTTGGGAATCAATGCGACGCGCCGGTGCCCTGCCGTGACGTCACCATGTGTAGCTCGCTACTGCTGTGGACTGTTGGAACTCGTTAGCTTTTATGTTTATGGTCGGCACTCTGAGTGGGTTTTTTGAGCCTCACAATTTTAACCAACTATTTGTACGTCTTTTCTCGTTTCGTACTATCTATACATCTGTAGGTGAAGCCATCGTTTGTATCCTTCGTAGTCTCCAATTTCTTATTTCAATAACACTAAAGTGTCAACCAAAATAAATTAGCCTAATAAGTACCAAATTTTAAATCACTATTGAACTTCAAAAAGTTCAAATAACAGTCACTTCAAAGGGAACTCGAAAGAATCAAATTTTCAATATAAGCGCGAAAGGCGAGTATTATTTAATTGATAAACATTCGGAACAATCCGGCAGTTCTCGGAAGGCTAAGGTTAACGGCCGCTCTGATTGGTCTGTTTTCTTTCGAAATGGCGCCCAGTGAAATTTGATTCCGAATTTAATTAACCAATTCAAGTTCCTTATTAACGTTAGGCTCTTCGAGATGAGGCTTTTTGATCTCGGATATAATAAAAAGTCATTGTAAAATGACGCCGTTATTTAAGGAGCTGAGATATTCGATGACATTCCAATGTAAGAGGATGCCCTCTCACACTTTTCTATCTTCCTGCCCCTCAATGGACCTTGTATGATAAGTACAATGATAAATAAATATCGCCCTTAATGGCATGTAACCAAATTCTGTAACTCCTGAACCTACCAATTTTAAAACCCGAACAAACTGTTTAAAGTCGTGTTTGCGCCAACATTTAAAGGATGTGGTCTTTCTGGAATCATCACTCCTGACAGTTTAGATGATTATTAAAACCAATAACAGTCCGATGGCCGAACGTTATCAATCTGTCGAGTTAAATCGCGTCAATCAAACAACCCGCAGGCATCTCGTGGCTGGATTCCGTATAATCAATAACCAATCACGACCCTCTATTGTGCCAGCCCCCGTGTGGTACTGCAGGGTTCCCGGATCAATAATGTTAATCAGGAACGGAATAATTAATCATGTTAGTACATACCTTACGCATAGGAAGAAACAAGTACCTCGATGAAGCAATAAAGTCTCTGATATCTCGACAAAAAGATCTTCAACGTTTTCCGGGCCCTCTTGGCATAGATTGCTTATCCTGCATTGCAGTGAATTTGGAAGACTAGAAAACATTACCTTTATAACTGATCATCTAGCATTTGCCTTACATGCAAATTCGTTATCCATTACCCGCCTAGTCAAGGCTTACATGTGCCTTATCATAAGCTAGTCAGGTCATCTCGGACGCCTAGATAACCGCCTTTAATGGCGGCGTTTTACCAATACCTTTATATGCATGTAAATATTCAATTTGGATATTTGCAATCGCAATCGCTGCTATCTAAAATGCGGGACATAAGACTTTCAAAGAATTGCAGTTACTAAGCTCTACATATCACATCACAGTTTGTCTTGATTTATAGTTTAGAATTAACAACATACTTAAGCAACACATAAGCAATTTTGTAAAACAAGAACTGCGCCTAAGATAAATGTAGTATCAAGTTGAAGATCGTTCGCTGCACACACTAAAATCGTTCAATGATCTTGGCAGAACTTTAATTGAAGCACTAAATCATGCAGATTTCTTACACTAAACGCCTTAATGCGAGTACTTTCTTATTAGTGGGACGTAGTTAATATAACCGAGGGAACTTGTTTAAACTCGCTCCTTGCTCTACAATTAGGGCATCCACATTTGTCGTGACAAAGTCCGGGACACTCTTATAATTTATTTTTTATAATAGCATAGTTGTTTTAATTAGAAGTTGCAACCCAGTTGGTGTAGCAGCTACGGCATACTTATATATTTTGTGATAATTATAAGCTGATTTATCTTTGCCAGTTTTACAATGAGCGAACATTCGTTATACAATGTGCTCTATTAGCGTTACAAGAAATGCTGCAGAATGCTATTAAAAGAGAGCTTTTCAGCACAACCCCAACAATCAAATACTGTTACTGTTTGTGTCCTTATGGAGCTCAGAATAAAACAGCGGACTGTAAAACTATTTACTATAATTATAAGTACAATGATGATTGACGAACTTAATAAAGTAACAAATAATAAAAAGGGGGCGCGAGTCGTGTTCACGGTAGCTTGGAGTGAAGTGTCGGTTCGATGACCGATCGGTTGCTGGTTGCGTCCCGCACCCCGCGCCTTGCTCTGCCTGCCCCCGCGCCGCTACACCGCGCGGGGGCCTAAACAGTTACCGTCTCTTAACATTGCTCTATGCGGAGATGACTGGGACTCATCTCCGTACATCTCCATGATATTGTGGAGACAATATGGCGTTCTGTACCTTATTGCCTCCCTACTTAAACCTAATCTAAACAACACTTTTGTAACTGCAATGTTTTTCTTTCCTTTTTCAACTTTTTCCCCCACGTATCTCTTTGTTTCAGCGTCGCCTGGTATCTCTAGCAGTGGCCCCCGAGTGCACACAATCCTGGCCAATAATAATGCTACAAGAGATACTCTCTGGCTCAAAGCGCCACCATGTCGCCCGGGACAGAGTTATATTAATGCCGAGATCTATAATAAGAGGTCATGCTTGAAACTACCAACTTGGATTATTTCATTCATTTCTGCAAAGGTTCGTGTACTTATTAGAAAATATACTTGAGGTTGCTTGCTAATTATGTTGTTATATACGATATGATACGAGTATCTTTAGCCACGGATAAGGTAATGTTGTGTAAGGAGATCAGTAATTGAAAGCCAGCTCAATAATATTGACGAAACAGTTATTTCATTCGTCTAGTTTAGGTACTCGTATAACCATAATTGGAGCCTAACCCACAAATTGGATGCCTAACTGTTTAGGTTCAGAATAACCAGCAAAATAGTGTACACTTTTACAACAACCTTACAAGTACACCATTATTAAAAAAACGAGCAACGTAATGAAATTTCTACTACACGTAATAAAATCAATTACTTCCGGCAATCCAAAAGTCTCGCTAATTTAACTGTTAGCATCGCAAGCTCTTGCGAATGCAAATTTTCAGCTCGCAACGTGTAAGCTCAAATAAATAAATGTTAGCTTACATTCGGGCTCGGTACTGATTGCTGCAGTCGACCTGACTCAGGCAGACCATAAACTGAATATTTAAGTATCATCTTTTGTGGTCTGATACAATGTCCAATAGATTTCTTTACTGAATTTGATTCGCGTAAGTACCAATGTAAACATATATAAGAATAGTATCTATTTCCAATTAAAACTCTCTAAACAAAACCGAATCCACCAAAAATCAACATCGATAATTAAACTGCATTGCTTATTCCTCTGTCACACCGTTACAAAACATAATTATTCAAAGAATTCCTGTCAACAGCCAAAAAAACTAGCATTCTCTTTTGTGTGAGTTCGGTCCATATCCACTTCATTCCTCCCTCACGTCTCCATCCTTGTCTACCATACCAAGACAGAAAGGGAACAAAGACAATCTGGTTTGAAAATTCGTTCTGGTGTCCAAGCTTATAAACGGTGCAGGATTTAAAGGATATGTTTACGATTTAGCAAGGTGTCCGTCCATTAATTTCTTTTAGCGTATGCTCTGGGCACCGAATACATACTAGTATCCTCTGGGGCGTGATTTTAACGAGGAGAATGTATGTATTCACGGATTTTGGATTGATAAATGAATGTAGTAAGTGTTTGAAACTACGATATTCCTAGATTAAACTACTTTATACTTACTTACGGTTTTTGAACCAGTTATTGTAATGTGTTTGCTTGTGTTTAATTTATTACAGCTTCAACTTGAAACGTCCTGTTAGTCCCTAGGTCCTGGCAGAGATTACGATGGAACCCCTTAGTATCTGTTAATCTTCGGTGGCTGATAATCGCGTGCAAGTGCATTGACTGTAATTCTTAACTCGTTGAGTTGAGGGGTGGGTTTTAAAATGGAGCTCGGAATTAATTACTTGGGTAAATCAGTCATAAGTTTACGACAGTGGCAAATGATTTCATGACATCGTGTAAATAACGCAATTATTTATAATGTTATCTGAGATAAAACGAAATCGATACAGTGATATAAAAAGCTGGGTTGGGCTGGACTAGGCTGTGCAAGTTAGCGATGTCTGAGGTTCAGGACAGTCTGGGTCAGGCAAGCGGGATGCATTTACGCGGTGTGGGCGGCGGTGATTGTGGGTGATCCACGACAACTCTCCTCGTACCACACGCACTATTAACCATAGCTGCGATATGCGAGCTTAGAAAAATGAAGTAAGCCTATTGAATTTATCCTCGCTGCCCGCTCCGCTTACACGCACAGCCTCTATTGAAAGACACCCTAATTCCGACCGTACTTTACTGGCAATACCGTGCTTTTTTATACATTGTCACATAAAAAAAAAATACAGACATTCCTGAAATCTCGTAACCAATCCTAGTGCCCCTCGTTCATCTAGCGAGCTGATTAGTCAAACAGTAATTAGTGTAGCCAGACGTTAGTTGCACAAGTACGGCAATAAACTTCTGATCGGTCGATACTCCCAAGTTACTGGCAAGTTACGAGCAAGTTGAAAGCGTTCACGTGTTTGTCCGCTGCAAGTTCGGCGAGGATCTGCTTATGGAATGCCATGTTGAATTAGTTCGGGATTAATTGATTTCTTTTATTTACGCGAATACTACACATGGAAATAAAACTTATCGCGTTTTTTATTATGTTCTTTACGTTCCCGACGTCTCGGCTGCTCTACAGCAACCATGGTCACGGGAAGACTGAGGTGTTAAACGTCCTAGTGTCATAGTTTGACTTGGGGTACTCTTATATGTAGTTGTTGCTTGCGGTCCGATCTACGCAAAACGTGCTCACAGTCGCGTGAATTCTTGCAATTGTGCAAGCTCCCAAAAAAGGTTATAAAGTACATCTAGGCCATCCTTACTGTGTAGAATCTTACATTAAACTTTTAAGTACCTATACATATTAAGGTGTTCTCTGCCATTTTGTTTCTGAATACTACCCCTTATAGTATAGTATAGTAGTTGGGCGTATTAGCTGTATTTTTTTAATTTACCGAATACCTGAAGTGTTAACAAACGATCCAAGGTTTTCCATTGTCACTTTATATGTTTGCGGTGCCCTAATAAATAAATCTTACCTTTGTTCGACTCGCAAAGGGTTCGAACAACCAATTACGTTCGAAACAAAAGCTTCAGTTACAATATTGTTATATTATGAATAAAAGCCTGTTAAATAAATTTAAGGGGAAAATTGTGGAAAAAAAATAATAATTTTGCGATGCGAAATGTCTGCCTACTCTATCTTTGTTAATTATCTGTCGTTCAATTGTGCGTGTTTATTTTATTTCAAAAGCGTTGATGGAGCTTAGGGTTTCGACGCTTTTGCGACCAAATTACAAGACAATGATCCATATCTGAAAACTATAATTAAATGTATTTGTAATACAAATATAGGTTAGTCTAAATATAAAATTGTTTATAACAAGTTATTATGAATTATAATAATAAGTAGCCCACCTGGTTAATAAATGCTTTTTTCACGTTTTAAGTGGCTTGCCCCTTTAGATAGCTATCATATTGTTCATCAGCAAATAATACCCGCACACATCATCAATTGATTGATTTTGAGACAAAACCTCAACCTGAAATGACGCTGATATTTCTCTTTGTACACTGAACTGAACAAAAAGGTTATAGCTAAAAATGTCTACGAACACATAAATCAGGCTTCAGATAATAAAATCGTACACATAGGTTTTAGATAAAGGAGACTAAAATATTTACGGTAAAACATAGTAATTCAGAGCAATAACTGTCTGCGATTGTGCCGCAGACTAATAGCGCAGATTATCGCGCGCCTGCAGACGGCCTAACATAAATAAGGTACCATTATACTCATTGTTTGGCCTCGAGCTAGCGTATTGCCGTTGTAATAACCTCACGGTTAATTACGTTGTTAGTAGCTTATAGTTTATACATGGTTTGTAAAGAAACCGACTTCTATTCTTTCTCATTAATAAATTGACAGTCGTTACACACACAGCTGTCTATCTCGTTTTCTCATTACGAGCATACACTGAGCGAAAATGAAATGTATATTAATAATTCAGATCGTATTGTCCACAAGATCTATTCCAACTAACAATACCCCTTAAAGATCTCAGTTAGTAACAATAACTTGTTGTGTCACCCTCAAAGTTGGGAGGCAGCGAGTCAATCACAATTACGAAGTTGAGGGCGGGACCCATCAGTACTAGTTAAGAACGGAGAGACTCGGGGAAGATTCCAAAAATATAGCTATTAATCTATCATGTCTGGTAGCCCGGTACCTACTAGCATTTGGTTAGATTATACTGAGTGCTCATTTTAAAGTTATGAGTTTCCTTCCATGATCTTTGTATAGCAAAAATGACTTTCAAACAGATAATTTCTTTTATTGTTTCTCCAGCTAAAAATAATCTTACACCTCTTCCTGTTAATCAACAAACCCAATATTTGCCGAAATCAGTGTATATCCTCAGGAAAGGTCCCACTCTAGAGGTCCGCAAGCACTCCAGAGTTCCCGATAAATGTTTAATCCACCATTAAGCAAGATAAACAGCTAATCACTGCTCTCTATTAACTAAGGCATTGTTTCTGAACTTATTTTCAGAGGGTTTGAACGCGACATGTAAACCTTGATACTTCTGAACTAACAAAAACTTTAATTAAGAAAATTTTGTTAGTAAGACATAGTAATAAAGAAATGGCAGCCTATTTTAATTATTTTTAGTTAATTATTAATTTGATATATTTACGCGAATACTACTCATTAAAGTAAAACTATTTTTTCGGATTTTATTTGGGAATGTTAAAAACATAAAATAAACGGGATAAAATCCGACAAAGTAGTTTCGTTTCAATATTTTAATTAGTTTTAAAAAATATTTCTTCGACCCGAATGTTAAATAACTAGCTGCTCGGACAGAAAACACATTCACGTTGTCGCGAATATTTCCATATACCTTTTTAAATTTAATTTTTCCTACAATCCTTATTAAAACTATTAAGTAAATTTAAAAAAAAAACACAAATCGGTTCTACCGTTCTGAAGTGATGCGCATACTAACCAAGCTTACCAACCAACACTATTCCATTTTAATTTATATAGAAGCCTATTTCACATTATCTTTACTCTGTATGATAACACCTAAAGGGACTAAATATCTGAAATAGCCTTACCTCACACTTATTGCGCGCCTAGCGATCACTTATCCTAATCCTTAGCTTCTAAATGATCTATGTACGCCGATTGAAATAATCCTCTCTTATATAAACAGTATCTAGTCGTGGCTGAACTGCCTGTATCGTAAACTGGGGCTTAAGCCGCCCTAATCAGTATACAATTCGATAGCTTTTTAAGCTTTTAAGTGGGACGTATAGGTACAATGGAAGTGGATAATATTTAAGTTTATTTATTCCGGGCAATGAAAAGTTTTAGCCATTCCTACACAGTATTGTCTGATGTGATCAGTCTTCTTCTATCATATCATGTTATGTCTACATCGCATGCGACGGAGTAATATAAAAAAAAAAAGATTTCCCGCCCTTTGCCTTCACCTTGGTTTCCAATGAATACGGAGCCACTCATAGCAGGATATCTAGATAGGAGTTATGAACATTGTCTTTGCATTTATTTTAAGAGTAAGATGTCTTATATTAAACTTGCCAGCCACATTCTGAACTGAACACCTATTTGATGCAATCCTGAGACACATGATACATTTGATAGACAATGAGCTAAGTTTACTAAGCTGATATTCCATATTTGTCCCGATAAACGTTTTCTTCTATTCTTCTTATCAAAACAAAACTCTGCACGAGACTAAACAATAAAAACTAACCAGAAAATATATAAAACAAAGAACGATATTTTTTTTCTATTATATTTATAAAACTAAAGCTGATTGTAGGCAAAATGTTAATTTTGCTATGTACACTTAGCGGCGCGTAATCTGAGCGCCATCATCAATCATGGCTCTTGGGAGGGTGCGTGCGGAGTGGAGATAGAAACGCGATCTAACTTGCATTAGTGAAGCTAGCTCCTCCTGTTTCTAGGGGAGGCTCGGGCAGAACACCGAGAGGCAAATTGCACGACCAATAAACAAAGAATAATTTATTTTATTTTTAGCGGAACTTTTTTTTGGAATATATTCTTACGCAAACAGGTATTGGTAGAGTTGAATCCACGTCCTCTATGACCACCCTTATTCTAATCGACGACCTTTTTTCTACTAATTGTATTTTATATTATCTCACGTCTATTCAAAACTGATCTCTAGAGTCATTATAAAAGCACTTTAAGAACGTGAAAATATTGAAAATTTTAAGGTCCCGAAAGTGGATGACATTAAATACTTGCAAAAGCTTTTTGAAAGAGGCTTTCATAGTTTTCTAGTCCCGTACAGCCTGGCGAGACATTAGTATTATATGTTAGAAATTGGATATAGGTCATATAAAGTGATGACTCAATTTGATGTAACTGATGATAGATTGGACAAATACAAAGCTTTAAAGAAGTAATGGAATAACATCTCGTAGTCGAGCTACCCAGCTTATTCACAACTTTATTGTTCTACCAAAATGTATCTTATATTGTTTGCTTACACAGTGCTACAGTGTGGGACCTCCACGGTCTGTACAAAGCAGAGACAAATGCACCAACATCGCTCACTGGTAATCTCGCGAGCTCACGACAATCACCCGTGTTGCAGTCGCACGTCGCTTGTCTTCAGGGGCGGATACGGGGGCAAAAGGTGTAACTACCCCCCCCCCCCCTCACTTACGACTACAATAAGTACTTTAATGCAACGAATTTCCATGTTTTTTTTATGTTGTAATTGAAACACACCAATAGTGACCATCTGTACAATTCCATGTGTAATGTAAAATCATACAAAAATTCCCCCTCCCCAGGGGATTGCCGCCTACAAACAAAATTCCCCCCTTTACGAAATCCTAGATCCTGCTTGTCGCTATGTTGACTGAGAAGTTCTTACTGAAGGCGCCGGCGAATGACGATATATGGTGCAAGTTCGCGGCCGGCGGCAAATAGTTCGGGGTGATATATTGCTTGGAATATAAAATGCTGTTGTTTCGACGTGTTGACACGGCAAAGCTAGATTAAATAAATATTTGAAGAAATGTGTGTACCGCCCATAGTTACTTAATCGTCAGTCAAGGTAATAAGCAAATAAATAATGATCTATTGAAATAAGGTTTATTTTAATTTCACTGGCCTCACGCGACCATCCTTGGTCGGAATCGGTATTCTTGTGCCAGGCTCTGTGGTTTATCAAATCTGATATAATGGCGGGTGCGATCCTGTACATGTTCACAGATTGCAGACTTCGCTGGATTATGTTAATAAATTCACATGAAAATAAGTAATATAGTTTTACTTAGCCAATCTTTACATCAGGGCCTATGGTTTTTACGGTCCTTAATTTAAGGGCTAAAATTAATACAACTACTGCTAATGCGTCGTCCATAGAAGCCATCTTGGAACGAAATGAATACCTAATTGTACAGTTTTATCGGTACGTGTGTATACAGTATGCAACGAACGATTAAGTATGCGGTCGGAACTGTACATTGCAATCGTAGCGTGTGCGGCCTCCATAGGTAATGATACCCAAACATAGGGATTTAAGGCGTTAAAGGGCTCCGTGGACCCCGTGCGGCGGACCCGAAGGCAAACACAGCGAAATGAGTATTTAACCCTCTCGCGTGCTCCACTGCCCACGACAGCACGTTCATTAGTGTTTGGGATAACTTTTCAACTGATGTCGTGAAGCGTAAGGTCTGGTTTTAAAACAGATTTTAATGAAAAACTGATTCTGCTCGAAAACTATACCAGTTTTTACATGTTTCCAATGTCGTGGCAAAAATAAGGCAAAATTATAGTATAAGAGGATTAAAATCTATCTACCTTTAGGCACTTAATGTGAACTAAAGAAAATCCTCTGGTAAACATTTAAGCTGAGTGGAACATTTGTGGGGATAGCTATACAGAGGTATTATCTATGCCACTCCACTAGACGCTTGTTTTCTCGTTAGCGTTGGCCTTATATTTGTGGCTGCCGGTAGCCGGCCCGATAGCGGGGTCGACAGCCGATGACATAGAGCATTAACAATCGGTTGTTATGTGCTATGAGTTAAACTTCACGTAGATCCTGACTGCAGCATATATTACAAAATGAGATCTGTATTATATACCCCCGAAATTATAGAGAGATTTCACCCATTCACAACTTGTAAAAAATGCTTTGTAAATTACGGGATTAGTAAAATATCGAATGATTTATTCAAATTAACTCGTTGCCACGTAGCCGCCATTACGCGACTAAAAGAATACAAAATGTCCGCTGAATTAATCAGCGCCCTTTGGTGATTTCATTATAATTCGCCATTACCGGGCACTGCGGTTGGCTATAAATGGCCGGCTGCGTTAATTAAAGTGTTGCGATGCATATTTAGACGTTCCGAATATGCAAAAAGAATAACAAGTGTGTCCATTTACTAGTACGCCTTTTTAGGGTACCGTACCAAAATGAGAAAAACGAGAGCCTTTATGGTGCGACTGTCCGTCTGTCCGTTATATTATATTATATCGTCACCCACCTCACAAATTCACCATCTACATAAGTGCATTATTTTTCCCTTACACGTCCGAAAATGTAAATAATCTTTTCATGTCTCTTAATTCCATTTGTCTTTTCAATAATAACGGTTTGTCATATTGAGTAACATTTTTAAACCAGTTATTTAAAAATAGTAGTTTAACTTTACCGTCCCCTATTATTATATTCCCACTAAGTGGTTGAGGTTGGATTTTATCCGCGAAAATGAAGTTCATTTGTTTTTTCACAGGCGTTCGTATTGCCGCAAACATTTTCATGAGGGTTGCGGCATATCAAGTTCCATTATGTTTTTAAATTTGTACATTGGAATATGTATAAATTTAAAAATGAATATAGTTTATATCATCGACAAAAACAATTTAGGGTTGAAAAAGCAATATATGAAGAGAAGGTAAAAGCATTGGGTCTGTGTCAAACAGCCGTCAAAAGTGGTGTTTTTTTTTATTTTTGTCTCTACATAAATTAATGTAGAGGGTCTAAAAAATTACCTCTGTATTCCTTACCAACCACGAAAGTTGGATAGAAATCAGACTAATAAAAATACTTAATAAATAAAACAAGCACAAAAAAGCGTTTTCTGATAGCCGTTACGAGCTGGGTTTTTACGCTGTCAGGTCAGCATACCTTTCGGCATTCACCCGACATTGCTGATAATGAAGATAATGTGCACACCCAATGCCTACTCCTTTACTGGTGCACATTACAGTGTTGTTGCGCGTGATACAAACCACAGATTGATTACAATAACGAGTAGGCGCTGTTTTCTATTGTCATTTTTAACGGACTTCAGAAATCAGGAGGTTCTCAATCTTGAAGTCTAAGGTTTATTTGGCACCGACTTAACATTCATTAAATATTTAATTTAGTTAGACAACGTAGATTTTTTTTATATAACACTTTTTAGTGGATATATTTACTATTATTTGTCCCTAAAAAGATTTTTATATCGATCTCTTTACTGCATAATAGGTATACCAGTTATATCATTGCGAGAACACAATAATTTAAAAAAAAAACAAGATGAAACTTAAACTACTGAATCAATCTTGCTGAATTTTAAAAGGATATACCTTATTCTGTAAAAAAAGAATAATCCAAATCAGATCATCCACGAAAAAGTTTATTTATAGCCGGAGTGCATTGCATATCAATTGCAATGAACCCAAACACAGCTTGGATACATTGTTTTATTACAAAGATCCGGTTCCTCCTGGGTTTATCATCAGATCAGTTCAATGGTACTTTAGCGGAAAAGGGACGATCTTCTAGATAGGCCATGGTATGCCTGGCGGGGCGGCCGCTTGTTATTGTCGGGATCTTGTATATATGTTACTTGCTCTGAAAACTCTTATAGCGCGATTCAGGATTGTGATGAGCATTGTCTTTAGTTTCGAATGCGTCTGCAGTGCCATCTGTGTAGCTTGTGGCGAGGTTGAAGATGTCGCTACAGTACCATGTTCATCAGAACCATTTCTTTAAATTTGTTTCGTCATAGTCGCTTAACGATTATAATCGAGATTAAATTGCCGCCATCCGTGAAATACTTATCAATAAGAAGTGCCGGTGGCCATTTGTGGTCTTCTTCACCACTTCCACTTCAGCAAATGATACTTTCTGAATGCAAATACTTGACTTGTTGATGAAAATACCAAAATCGCTATAAGTATGTATGCCTATAAAATTTGAGAAGTCCTCTCAATTCCTGATAGATCCCATCATGAGAACAACATTTTTGAAAAAAAAGGGGCCAATCTGCAAGCATATCCTTTCATATAAAAATTTACCAAATCGGTTCATAAATGACGGAGATCTGAGCTGGTAGAGTCTTTCTATAGCTTTATCTCCGTTTTTTTTGTCTGTCCTAAATTTACGAGAATTACCGAGGTGAAGTTTTGCTTTAGTTGGACAAGCCCTCGCCTCGGCGACTCTAGACTGGTAGAGGGGGTGTCTTCTACGGGCCCACGACGGCGCTGGGTGAAAACATTTTCATAAGGGTTGCGGAATATCAAGTTCCATTAAGTTTTTAAAAGTTAGGAATCGGAATATGTATAAGTGTAAAAAGGGATATAGTTTATATCATCAACAAAAACAAGTCAGGGTTGAAAAAACAATATGCGAAAAGAAGGTTAAAGCATTGGGTTTGTATCAAACAGCCGTCAAAAGTGGTAGTTTTTTTATTGTTGGCTCTACATAAATGAATGTAGAGGGTCTAAAAAAAATATCCTCCGTGTTCATTACCAACCTCGAAAGATGGATAGAAATCAGACTATTGCATAATAAGTAAAGCAAGGACAAGTAATAAAAAAAAAGCATTTTCTGATAGCCGTTACGAGCTGGGTTTTTACGCTGTCAGGTCAGCATACCTTTCGGCATTCACCCGACATTGCTGATAATGAAGATAATGTGCACACCCAATGCCTACTCCCCTACCCGTGGAAGTTATAGTGTTGTTGCGCGTGATACAAACCACAGACCAATAACAATAATGAGTAGGCACTGTTTTTTATTGTTATTTTATAATTAAACTTTGTAACCGCTGTGCAATAAATATTACCGATATGTTGATTGTATTTGATACAAATCTTCCTCACTAGTATTTTGTGTTCTGATCTCTCCAGAGCGGCCCCTTCAAAACTTCCGATATTCACTCCACACAATATTAATATACGATAGAAAATAACCTATTAAAGAGAACATTTATTCGTCAATACGTTTCTTTATGTAAATTATATATCTACCCAATATTCTCATCCAAAATCCTCTTCCAATCAGCATCAGCACCCTAACTGAATCAGGCAGTGACAGACCAGTCGCAGCAAAAACATTCGCACAGAGTCATTCATAATTCCTGAAAAAACCTGGCGTACATTAGCGCTGCGAGCCGGTGGGCTGATACAATTATAGGTATGTGTATTCTAGCCGTCTGACTCGACGCCGGCGCTAAGATTGAATTGTTTACTACTTTTTCTATTTTTGGTTAGGTTAATGAAACTCGGAAATAGAACGAGAAATGAAAATTCACATCCGAACTTTATTAATGCTACCTAATGTGAAAACGTGGAGCACACAATGGCTGATCTGAATGACATTTTGCAAAGAAATATGGTATGCATACTCGTACTAAATTGGATACCTACTTTAATCGATAAAGTCTCCGTACATAAAAATTCTAGTGAATATATAAGGATGATTTATTAGCACTTGATTAGTATGGATATGATACTAAAGATTGTAGAGTAACAGTATAAGGCAAAGTTGCAACGAATATGGCGCATTTGAATCACTCATTAATTCTGTCGGTTGAGTGTAACTCTTATGGATGAGTTCAATTGTGGTCTACCTTTTCTATTTTTCTAAAGCCTCCTAATGCCATTTGCATAAATCTTGCAACTGAATCTCATCATGACCAAATTAGGCGATGCCTTGGTTAACCTACCCCCCCCCCCCTCCATGAGGTAGATGCAGGAACGCTGAATCATCCATCGATAAGCTATTTACCCCACCGCTACAAAGGCGCGCCTTTCAAGCCCGATTCGTTCGTAATTAATGAGTACCCACGACGTCCCGAAAGAATGGCTTCAAAGAAAGAGTGTTTTTGTTCAGGTCGTTGAAATTAGGTCGCGGGGTCAACGACACACGAGTGAAGAGCTCATTATTAACGACTGCTCTCGATCTATGACAGCAAAATAATATTGATAAAGAATAATATCGCCAGACGAACACACCAACTATACGGTCCCATACTAAGCAACGCTTGTATGATGGTGTAGCGGCCTCTTCAACCTCGCCACAAGCTACTACACAGATAGTGCTGCAGTCGCATTCAGAACAATAAACAATTCTCAACACAATCCTGAATCGCGCTATGAGTTTTCGGAGCAAGCAAATATATACAAGATCCCGACCCGCCCGCCCTGCCAGGCATAACATCCGCCTGGCTGGAAGATCTTCCCTACAATAAGGCTGGGGGCGACCCCAGTATAAAAAACGTATATAGATATTAAACATCCATGACTTGGGTACAAACATTCGTGCTCATCACACAAAGTTTGTCTCAACCAAGATTCAAACCCGGGACCATCGGCGCAGAAAGCAGGGTCACTACCAACTGCGCTAATCAGGTCACATTGCACCTAGGCAGTTATTATTGAGTCGCCTTTAGTAGTAGTCTAGATGCCTACCTTGTGATATAGGCCTTGTTATACTACTCTCTCAAATTCACAGCCAATAATTTCGCTATAATATATGCGTCGATCACTCATTGGTTTTAGGTATTCCAGCACTTGCGAAAGCTTGCATTAAATAGTTACCAAATCGCCTGCCAATAAATTTAATATTCAGTAATTAATATACAGTAACCTATTATTCGTAATTCATTAATAATTCTTCGATATGCCGACAATTTCAGTTTCAGGCTGATTCCGACAGTTGAATGGTGGAACCAACAAAAACGGGCCTATCGGCGACAGCGTCAGTTCTTGTGCCGCCCTTCGCTATGGGCTACAGATATGACTATGTATCTATAATTATTATTACAAATTGGAACCAATTACTTATATCAAAACGATTCACTGAAAAAAAATTTTGCTTATCAATAACAAATCTTTTGACTACTAGTTACAAAAATATTGTGACTTGCTAACTATGTGTTACTAATAACAAAACTCGGAAATAACCAAAAAAGGTCGGCTAATTAGTTTAAAAAAATCCACATCAAACTGTTGTAAAGTTACTATCTAAACGATATAAATTAGCCTTTAAAGCGTCATCTCGACATACAAATCAATGTCATCCATGGCGAGGTGCTCCGCGGCGGATTGCGAAGGATGTCTCAGGGCGCGCAATGTACATGTACACAATGTACACGCGACGGGACTTCGCAAATATAAATAGCATGTTACTATGAGTGAGTATTTTCAACTTTATATATTTATTTATTACATTATTATCGATTTAAATGATGACTATCGATATTATTTATAATTCTAACAGTCAATTACGACGTAGACGCGATATGGATTATTTTATAACGTTCTATTTCAGTGTCCATTTATTTGAAGCCGTCATACTTATACAGCTTCGACGTAGCCCTAATAATTGATGTCCCCCTGGGTACTGTCCGCAAAAACTCGCGTATCTGCGCGCCCGCCAATGTTTTTGCTGAACCGCCACTCGCCTTTGTTCCCGCGGTTGTCGGACGGAGCGCCGCGATAGCTGCCAGTAAGAAAAATAAACGAAGCTTTTTGTTGAACTCACCCTAACGCCGAACGGATCTGTGACTCCACGAACCGTTGATATCATCGTTTTTTGTACTACATACCTGAGGGAAATTAGAGATAGGACTTTTAGATGATTATTTTTTGAGCAATATTATTAAAAAGTTTAATTTGACGTAAATATTGTAATTTATGTGAGTGGTAAGGGATTATATGCCTATCTATGTAAACGTCTCATATCACCTCAAAATAATTCCAATCATCCTACATAAAACATCTAAAAATATGTAAAGGACAGGCAAAAAATAAAAGCCCACGCGAACGAAATCGCGGGCACTGCTAGTGACAACTAAAATTCATACAATCACGCCTAAGATACTATTAAGAACTAATTATTGAAATAAATTGGAAAAACTAATATTATTTTGATACAAAAACAGGCGGACTCGATTTGCGTGCAGCCCGGAGCACTTCAAAGGTTCGTCGAACCGTAAGCGGAGCAAATATTGTTCGTCTCACGCGGGCTCGGCAGAAAAAATATGAAGGCAAGTACTTACATAATTGTAATTTAAATTTACTGTTGTAGCTCCGCAATATATTATGATACTAATACAAAATGCTCACGTTGGGAACGAAACAAATTACATTAAGTGGTACACACAATAAGAGGGGTCTCATATTGGCTTCGACTTGGCCAACAAGCAACTCCAAATAAAACCTAGTAAGTACTTGTGATAATCTTCTGGAAACTGCGATAACTGGAACAAGTACAAAATTCTATTGACATTAGTAAATTAGGTTCTTTAAAGATCTGAAAAAGAAAAGTATCTGAAAGAAAAATATCTGAATTCATTTAAAGGGATTTCTTGTAATAATCCTAAAAGTTTAGAAATTTAAATAATCTCATACATTAAATTCTCTTTGATAGATTACACGAAAATCCCATTGGAAACCTTATAATTGTACCTATGTAAGTGTTTATAAATCATAATACCTACGTACAATCAAAACCTACTACAAGATTATCAAATTCAATACACTATTGAATTTGATCTTCCGAACACGCTATAAAAAGCTTGTACAATACAGACATACATAAAAAAATTTACAGTGCCTTAATGTTGGTTCACTTTCTGCTCCATAGACTAAAAATAGGAAAGATAAAATCCCTGGAAACTGACCCGCTTATCTAAAACGAATTCAACCTTATTGACACTATACGTTTAAGCATCTAATATTTGATCAGCGAACGATCACACCCGATCCAATAAACATCAAACCCAAACACTCTCATGCGGATCTCTAGAACAAACACCACGCCAGCAATTTGTAACTCCTTTTACTAGATACCACACCAGCATCCGAAAGATAATCATTAACAGAATCAAATTACACTTTGACAACTTTAAATATTTAATTTTATTTACGTTTTAGGAAATCCAAGCTAATAGTAGCACACTTAAGGGCAATTATTATCTGGATACTATGTCAATAATACATTATATATTTATTCATGAAATACTTCTTTGTTAGGCTATTTTTTATTCAACACATCTCGGCAATGAATACATTTGTGTGTATCAATAAGGCGATATTTATTGTGGTATAACATCGCATCTCAGCAGCCGCGGCGCCGTAAGATAATGCTAAGCAAAGCAACATTCGTGTCGCATTAATAGCACAGACGGAGACACAGGGACGTATTCAAGAGTTTGTTGGGTTATGCAAGTATCTACAGCAATTTTCGGTACAACACTAACGTGCCACAGATTAACAATATTCGTAGTGTAAAAACTCACTCCATTCGAATAACAATATCATTGCTTTTTTATTGATGAGACTAATTTATAATTTACAAACTGCCAGCATCTGTCCTAGGTGACGTCCATAGTTTTGGAGGAATGACCTGGAGACGCCATTTTCATATCTTCATGTCACATCCATTATTTAATTCATAATGTGCATTTATTAATGTGCTATTAAAATATATACTTATACTTGACATACTCAAAATACCCACTGTGGGTGAGGGCTATATTTATATTCATTTTATTTCATTTCGTAAAGAATGAACAAGAAGTAACCACATAAGGTGGACTAAGATTGAATTTCTAATTGCGTTGAGTTAATATAAGTTGAATATGGGATTGTCCGTCTCTGTGTCATAGTTACACACACCGGCAGTATGTCTCGGCAGTAAGTTAATCCGCAGCGATAGGGAATTACTGCGGGCCTCGCCAGCCGCGCCGGAGTTGTCGTCTCACACACACCCGAATGTATAGCGAGTTTCCTAATTACTCCGGGCCGAATGCGCGGCTTTAGGTTTAACTGCTTCGCAATGTCCTGAGTTCCGTTCTCGGATTGAAAATAGATTTTCAGGGTGTATTATAGTTTTTGCTATGTTTGTGGCCTCGATACGGTATCACCATCATATATTATAATACGCGGTAAAAATACTTCATATTTATTCCATAAGAAATTGCTTTTGCGAAGTTTCTTTACATAATTCTAGGTAAATCGTGGGAAAATATGAAACTGGAGGTCGTTTACGTAGCGAGGTGAACGCCTCCGCGCCGGCACACGTATGCTGGAGATAATTTACTTCATTCCCCGAGTCTTGCTTCATTAGTGGTGTCGCTTCTTACTCGCTGCATAGCTGGTGCAAAGTTCAGGGTGCCGAGGGATAGTAAGAAAGAGGAAGTTAGTGTAAAGTAACGATACAAACATTTCTTGCTCTTAGTTTTGTGATTTATCGACAGAGCAAAATGGTTTGGCAATTGTAAATTATAGAAAGAAAAATTTAGCAAACATTGCAGATGGCATGAATCCGATAAAATGTTACTCTGACTCTACGATGAGAGAAGGGCGGATGGATAATGGGCTATTGTAGTTCCTCGGACGCCCGTAGAATCTTATGCATTGTACCACTCTGTACCAAATCTGTCAACGTGTTACTTGCTTTTTCTCTTTTCCTGCGCTACATAAGTAAACGGTATCGAAGCACGGCCGTCCGATTAATGCGCTAACAATTCGAGGAGCGCTTTACTAGCAAGTTTACAAAGTGCCCGGCTGCTCTCGCAAATAGTTTGTCAACCTCATATTACTTAGTACTTCGCTGCAGTGTGGGTGGAATAGGGGGCATCTTTACACAGCTGATGGGATCTTGTTGATCCCAAAGCAGTTTAATAAATTCGTTATAAAAAAAAATATGCTCGTATATTATCGGAAGATTGTTGTTTGTACCATCTTGCCTCAATAGCTATCGACTGGTCCATTTTATGCATTTTGTATTGGGTATATGTACCCAATACAAAATGCATAAAATCATGGAACCAAGCTACATACACATTGAACAGGATCATAGGCATCAGGCAGGGATCACAGTTCGCTGTCCCGCTAGTGGCGCGACCACCTGCACCTCCAGTGTTTGTGTACCTACAGCGCTGATTAATATGTGAACGCGGCAAACATTAGCTGATACAACACATTCACATGTAGTACCGCCTAGTTTATAGACCCGTTGGCAGTTTAGTAAGATGAGTGAAGGTAACATTATAAATTCATACGATGGGAAATGTATTTGTAAGCAAACTGTCTAAACGGTCTAATGATTATTGTACAGCTAGAATTGTTTATTTCAGTTATTTCCATAGTGCTATGTCCTATGGCATCTTGCTCTGGGGTTGCTCTGCAGATCTTAATACTATCTTCATCTTGCAGAAAAGGGCAATACGAGCAATTTATGGCTTGGGTCCTAGAGACTCCCTTAAGGATAAATTCAAAGAAATAAATATTCTAACTGTTGTGTCTCAATTTATTTATGAAAATCTAATGTATGTTAAGAAAAATATTCATAATTTTGAAAAAAGGAGTGATGTTCATGTTATAAACACTCGTAATAAGGATAAACTATCCGTGCATGTCACTCGTCTCCACAGAATAAATAATTCTTTTATGGGGTAAAAAGTAATCTTTGTCGTAAGGGTTATTACAGGATCTTGGATTATTTGGATGATAAAGCAGCCTGGGACTGATCGCTTAAATATCAATATATATAATGTTAAAGTGTAGCGTGTGTGCGCCTCGCATGGCAACACACTGGAGCTTACTTTTATATTTTTTGTTTTGTAAAATAATGAATTTCAAAAAAAAAAAGACAAGCCCGCTGAGTTTCTTGCCGGATCTTCTCAGTTGAGGTCGCGTTCCGATCCGGTTGTAGACTTAAGAAAAAAAAATGTAATGACAATTTGTAAGTGCCCCCGTAGGCCTATACGAAATAAAAGATTTGACTTTGACTTTGTTGCTGTCATCATATTGATTTTGAATTTAAATCCTCTGGAACACACTCAACACCTCCGAAAGTGAATTCCGGCCAGTGATCATGTGTTTATACATACGTACTAACTGGATTTCTCATACTATATCTGATCACATCTCCGTACAATATATATTCCGAAGCATTCGTATTCAATACTCGCTATCTCGCTCGCATTAAAAGCTCCATTCCTTTTTACAAACCGATTCGCCGATACACACGAAATTGCCGAGTACATGAAATTCAATGACAGGGTCTCTCGCTATGACACATTAACATTCTATTGCAGCCCAGAGAAAGCACTTTGTAAACAAAAGGTTGCGTCGGTTGAGCTTTTTATGACGTTCGCGCAATATTAGGGGATTCGGATTCATAGCCGAAGGCAATCATAATCTTATAATAGTGTGTGCCAGCACTACTAACAACTGTTAATAATCGTTTACATGTATGTCGCGATCCTATCCCGCAGCCATGAATATATTAATTACTCTATATGATGACAACGGGTTGCTTGTTAATTCGTTGCCTCGGATGCCTGACAGAATCTTCGCCTTAGTCGTAATTCTCTTGACAGAACTTGAGGATAGCATATCCTTATCAGTGGATCTGTTGAAGGACCTTCAACTTGTCTCTATCCAGAGTATTTCTAGAGCAGGTCTCATTAAATGGAGCCTTTGCTATTTGAGGTGTTATTTGGTCAGTCCAGCGCACGAGGCTACGTCTTCTAGATCTATTCGCATTGTTTATACCCTGAACCACAAATCTTTCAATGGCATCTACTGGCTGCTCAGACGCAAGGTTGAAGATCTGACAAAATATTGCACTCATACATGAGTGGTACAAGTGCGATACGTGACTACATTACACCTATTTACTTTATGATTTATTCGCTTTGAAATAAAGCAGTCATTAATTGGAAATCCCAATTGTAGCTCATATAGTCACGTTTCTAACCCAAATGAGAAGACAACCCAACCGGCTGTTTTGCACCCATAAACTATCCGTTTCAAACTTACGACGCTTGTTTGAGATGCTGTAAAAAGTTTAGTCAAAGTCCCTGATGGTTTTCTTATCAAGCCCACTTGTAGAGGGCTCTGCCATGGCTTCATGATTCAAAGCGTAGATAGTAATGTCTGTAACAAGGTGTACAATAAGATTCGTAAAGAAATAAATCACACTATCAGACATTTAAAAATGGCCCCCTGTACTGAGCGCATATCCAAATGTTACTGGGTCGCCTGGTTTAAAAATATATCAAACATCATTTTATACATGAATATGATCCATATAACTTAGTGATTTATTAGTTAAAATATTTTACACTATTTTTGTTATACCTAATATTTAGTATAGTACCTTCTTAAATTCCGAATGTATAGCATCATGCATCCCATTCTATGTTTACGAAGCACCCTAGTTTTCTTAGTAACAGTGTGCCGAAGTAATTGAGCCATCGCCCCGGGGCGGCGCGCGGGCCGGCAGCGGCGGCGGAGGCCGGGGCGGGGGCGGGGGCGGACGAATTACGGAAATTAGATATACTCGAAAAGCGGCGAAACGTCTGATAAAAGTAGTTCCCTTGTATGCCATACGATGCTGATTCTCAATGTTATAGGGGTGTTATAACATGGTGAGCATTGAACTTCTTCTTGCGATGGTATCTCCTATCTGAGGGTGGTAATCTTTAGTGAGGGTGCCTGAAATAGAAATTTGCTACTGCATCTAAACTGAGCACGGAGGTTTTTGAGCCAAGATGCTCTTCATATATATACTTATGCGATAGGTGGTCGTTCCGATCTTAAAAAGCTGCATTTGTGATGTTGATAAATGTTCGTAAGATCCATCCATGTATCTAACAATAAGTCCTTCGATTTTTTATCTCCCATTTGATCAGCTTATTTTCATGTATCATACAATCAATCTAGAACAAATTCTTATAGGTAACATAATTACTTCAGCCATACCTTAGTCACCGAACAGCTGTAATTGCATAACCAAAAAAAGAAAAATACCAAAAAGGAAACTTTGGGAAACCTTGCCTCCTGATTTAGGTACACATTTAATTCTATCATGTTACGAGGGGAAACACGATGGTATGTTATAAGGATAACGTGCGTTTTTGTTGCTTATTAAATACCCCAGGTTTTGGCCACACCTGGCCCCTAATACGGCTCGGTGATTGAGTCGTTTGTGGTCCTATTTGTGTGGACCTCGGATCAATCGAGGGTACGTTTTGTATTTAAAAGGATTAACCCTTTTCAAGGTAGAACTGTGGAAAGTCACTCGTACAGGTATTCATTTTATATTTTAATATGAAGGCTTCTCCATGTTTTTTCGCCTAGGATCAAAGGCTATTTATAATTCTAAACTATTGTCCCTAAAATGTGTTATGAGTTGATACCGTAAACAGCAAGTTTGTTTTTCTGTATGAATCTCAAAGTTTTCAGAATCACTCATGAAGCTTGAGTCTCTCGTGTTTGTTGAGTTGAGTTGTGTATGTTGAGTATTTCTCCATACAATATTAATAGGTAATCACATAAATCTTATTCTCTCGATCAAGTCTTCAATATGGAACCGCCAAATAACGATACGTTCATAAATTTAACAACTCACCTCAACCCGCCGCCGAGTGTTATTACGCGGCGCCGGCGCGCCATCGGAGCGGCTATAAATTAGAATTCATTATAACAACCCTCTAAAAGTATCGCGAAGGAAGTAATTTACGCAAGCCACCCTCACATGAGTGGGGGGGGGTATCTCGTAATGAGTTTTTATTCGGCAAAGTTGAACCGGCGGCGCGGTGATTCCACGTTAATTTCGCGTATTTGTTATATAACTGAAATCATATTTATGACACACTGTGAAAGAATTTCGAAATATTTGGATATAGCAGTGGGAATGGGTTCGCGCTCTTTCCCCGTCGCTTACGCGCTGTCATATGACGGTGACGTCATTACTAAGTTTGATCAGAAACTGTTCGCCTTTGTATTATTGTAACTTTATTTCGATAATCTATTTAGTAATCGTAAATCCTACATTATAAAATTATGTGAAAAATATTATAGTCATCCTCCGTTTTTGGAAAATAGGTGTCCATAAACATGTCCACGGTACAATTCACTGATTTAACTACCATTGGAGCGTTACAAAAACTGGCTCAACATTAGCGTCATTGCTATTGGTTGTTCGCTCGGATATTATCGGGTCTGCGAGTGTAGCCGACGACTCTTTCTAGGTTGGTATCTGTACATTCCTAACTCGAAGCAGTCTGCAGTGTGCAGCTACTCTTATGTTTATTTTACGACTGGCGGTTGGCAGTGCAAGCTTTTATTTTATTACTTAGCTAAGTCCCGATATCGAGTGTAGTTCGCACTTGCCGGATCGCCACTTTATAGGTTATTAATGCTGCGGATGTTTCGCTGAATCGCGGCTAAGAACTTGCACTTTATTTACCGGGGATAATATTTGAGATAAAAATGGAGATACTTACTTACATTTATTCAACATTCATAATAATTGTGATGACTGGCTGCAATGTGACATTCGTGAGGGACTTTAAACTAGCTGTTTTCCCGACTTCGTACATGATTTTAGTTTGTTTTTAGTATCTCGGGAATCCCTCAACATAACAGGATCTAGATTAACTACTGTATTTCGAATCTCTTAAACTATTTCACGTTACAGTGTTATTTAACAGAATCTATCTTCATATATTAGTACAGTATTAAGCTTAAAATGAATCCGAACTACCCCAATCAAATATGAACATACAAGAGCGTTGAGAGCGACACAAGAATATCAAACGCCGTTCGGGAACATATACAGGATCAGCGGCAAAAGTTTCTATATTTTTATGCCCAACACGTTTATAGTTAACGCCTCGAACCCGGGATCGCTACCATCCACGCGCCCAACTTGTTGGCACACACTGGACTTTGTTAAGTTACTTTTAAACTTGCCAATTTGTATCTAGTTTGTGGAAGTAGGCTTAGCAGCACGTGGACGCTTCAGGCGTTCTTCACGTTGTTACCAGTACACGATATATACTATAATTATATAATATAACTCTAGCCCTTTTGTAATGTCCCAATGCTGGTCACGGGCCTCCCTCAATGCGAGGGGGATTAGACCATAGTCCACCACGGTGGCCCGGTTGCTGCTGGCGGGTTGGCGGACTTCACACATCTTTCGAGGGGTTCTCTCAGACATGCAGATTGCCTCACGATGTTTTCCTTGACCGTTTAGCAAGTGATTATCATGGTTCAAAATGAGATTCACACAAGAAATCCAGAAATCCCAGAGGTGCGAGCCGGGGTTTGAACCTGCAATCCTCGTTACCGAGGCAAGCGTTCTACCAACTTGGCTATCACTGCTCATCCCACGATAGTCTACTCTTAGACTCAGTCCACGAGATAGACATCATTTATTTTATGCAAAAGGTATACTTATAGCATGATAACTCTCGGTTGCTTATATTAGACTTGAGATCGAAGAAGGGCGGCGCCCCGTAGTCTCGTACGTTAAGCTAGATAAATATAGTAAAGCAATAAATTCTGGGCAATCCAAGTTGCCTTCAACGTCGACTTTCCGTGACTGTCAATACTACCTACAACAACGAATTATATTTTGCAGGCATGCGATACTCAACG
The DNA here is from genome assembly GCA_905333125.1 of Pheosia tremula. Taxonomy (NCBI): domain Eukaryota; kingdom Metazoa; phylum Arthropoda; class Insecta; order Lepidoptera; family Notodontidae; genus Pheosia; species Pheosia tremula. The sequence goes on along the minus strand of HG995404.1, from coordinate 334,805 downwards.
AAAATTAGGCTTAAATATATGGCATGCTGGTGAGGATTATCACTAATCGTGACAGGAGGAACATGGAATGGTATCAAAATCCGCAGTCCCGTAAAAAATATCCAGACTGGCATCTGGGGGGAAAGTTAAATATTTTAAGTTTTTTTCTAGATTTTATCCGCCATGACGGTACTAACCAACTAAAGCCTTTTCCATACTTTCTGGACTGAAGAGAAGCGAGCTCCTTACATAAGCAAGCGTGTTGCTCAAGCCGTCTCCTGCGGCGGCCGCACCCCGCGATTACTATGTGCATACATTTCAATATATCCCGACAATCGTATTCGCTAGAGCCTCGTTGGCGGGAAATATCTCAGGACACTCTTGGAATCGAAATACACGGGGCCAAATTAGGGGCGGAAACGCAGGGATAAGTAATTAAAACCTTCATGGAATGGCAACAGACTCCTATAACATTGGGAACATGTAAGTACTATAGTGTACTTCTGCTTACCCTTAGCGAGTAAATGCGTGATGGTGTATAGTTTAACTTAAGTTCACGCGACACCGTAAGGCGTGCTCGTTAGGGCCACATAACTTACACTAATTATGGTAGATGCGGTAATATTAAACTTATAAGTTAAGGGGTAAAACATTTTTGATGGAAGTATCTGGATGGCGCACCTGCGCAACCCACTGAAAGAACATGATTAGCTCAGTGGGTACTGGCCCTGCTTTCTGTGCTAAAGGTCTCGGGTTCAAATCTTGGTAGCGACAAACATTGTTTGGTGAGCACGAATATTTGTACCCAAGGAAGGGATGATTAATGTATGTATAAGTACTATGTACTGGGTTCGCCTAGAGTCCATTGTACGGTACCCATAATACAAGCGTTGCTTAGTGTGGGCCCGGATGGATGGTGTGTTCGTCTAGCGATATTATATAATGAGAATTGCTTGAAAAGGAAGATGCTAGTGTTTTGTATTTGCAAACGTAATCGTTGCGCATTCTCCCCTCAATCTTATCAGTGTGTTTACTTATACAAGATAAATTCTTGTTTATGTTTTCTGGCTTCAGTCGTGCGGTGAATGACCTGCGTCCACCAAATTATCATGACGTAGCTAGAGTGATTGAAGCTCATACATGAATTTCTTCATTCAATATTGTTTACTATGTCCATGGTAATCTGTTACCTACTGATTTATTTGTGGTAGATATATATAGTTGGTACATAGCATATAGCATTTAGGGATAATGTAGTTTCCTACGAGTGAAAATATTTTCTAAATCGGATCAATAGATCCTGTGTTAGCTCCATCTAGTGTACTTATTATGTTTCACAATTCCACAAACACTAGATGGAGCTACTAATCATGAACAGCAAACCTTATATTTAATCGATTGCATGAACGTCTATGCGTAGGATCTAGTAACCATAGACTAATAAGATGTACTAAATCAAAGAAATTTAAGAAAAATATTATAATCTTTTAAGCAAATTGACCCACATAACACAACCTCCGGACTTATTATAAAATACGCAAATCTACCCCAAAACACCAGCAAGATACAACGCAAGCGGCCAGCGATGGGCACGCAGGGAAATTCATCCTGAGATTACCCCCTACATCCTCACTCACAAGCTAACAAACTCATAAAATGTAGTTCTATGTGTAGTCCATGAATCAATATGTGGCACTGTAAGTGCAAAAGTCAACTAGGAACCTCTATTAATTTATTAGTATCATCATTCATTTGTATGTCTGTCAAACATGGCGCAGGTAAAGACATTCCCTCTCACATGTTTTTTGCACTCAATCCCGCCGCCAGCGAGGGCGTCGAGTGCCAGCGCTCATCAATCTGATATTGAAGTGCGAAAAAGAGATCATTAGGTCCAATTTACCCTGACATTCGATCTGACCTTTAACAAGACGAGCTAAGAACGTGGTTTAATTAAATCTCTTAATGTTAATTGAACACAATTGTGTAAATACCAATATATTTTTAATATTGCATTATCAACAGAATTTTACAATAAATTCAAGCGCCGATACTCTGCTATACTAAGTAGATAAAGTGGTGACTTATTGGTCGCGAATTCAATATCTTCATTACATAATTAGACATCAGTACCTACGTAATTCTGTATCGCAAACAAAGTACGTAAATAATTACCGTTTATTAATTGCTTTTAAAAACGTATTAAACTTATACATATAATATTATGTTGCGGATGAAAAATGTACTTCCTAAAAAGCCGGCACGTCGATCAAATCGATTCAATCAGCTCGATTGGGGCGGGCTGAGAGAAGCGCGGCCCGGCCAGCGCCGGCGACGCCGATTTATAGCTATCCGGAGAACAAAGTTAGTAACAAACATAGCGGCTGATGAATTTGTATGCCGACTGCGAGTAGCGCCGGGAGGCCGCGAGGCGCGAGCTGAAGCGGCCAACAATAAATAAACACCCCATATACCATATAAATAAACGTTATGGTAGACCGGAAGATTTTGGCCTTTCTAGATCTGGTGATTATATAATGAAAGGTAGATCCTTCATTAGGGTTACCAATTCATTTCGACAATAGGTACAACCCGACCCAACCCGTGTTGCACGTAGCTGGATGTATATTGTATAGATATATGTATAGAATAACAAATAACCAAAGAAAAATCACACAATCAAGACAAAAAACGCGTAATCTGGAAGCCGGCACAAGTGACAGGAATGAACAAGTGGTGCCACCGCATACAATACAATTTAATACTAATAAGGTGTACTACGCTACACCCAGATAGCGGGCGTCACAAATGGGCCAATTTACGCTAAGGTCAAGTTCAAGTTACATGTGATTCACGACAACACACTTCATGGTACCTCTCTTTCTATTTCAAGCACTTGTAGAATTAGATCTACTCTACTTTATTAATTTTAACGAAGTAACATTCGCCAGAGACTTGTGCCACACCTCCTGGACGTGGGCCGCCAATAAATGCGGCCACTCTGTTAAATGGAGCACCCCGGGGCCTGACCCTCGGATAAAAGCGGCTAATCAAACTTTTTTCCGTAAAACTTTAAAGATACGTTCCGAGACTACCTTCCGAGCTGATGCCGCCGCTCGTCCAATAACTTCCCGATTCACGTTCATTAGCAATTGTAATCGTTAAGGTTAACAGTGAACTGGAACAGGTGAGTTTATTGGCAATGCTTGAATTATGAGGCAGTCAGTGGCAATGCTGTTGACACATTGGTATATCCAAGGTTTATTATATTGATATCTTATATTTACGCGAATACTACACATTGTCCTGACCATGGTCCTGACCATGGTTGCTGCCGAAGCGTCGGGAACGTAACTGCGTTCGTTATTTCCAGGTTTATTAGATATGATTATTCCATCCCTTTGGGTAATAAGATGGGAAGTATTGTTCTTTCCACGTGACCTGTTTACAACGAAGCTCATCAATACTAGTTTAAAATAACACCTATTTAAACATAGCGCAACATATTCTACTCCTGATTCCGAATACTTTCAGGTCTTGCGTTAAGTCAACACGTATTTCTATTTTTATTTTTCTCTTAATAGTTATTCTACTATTCGAGGCGGATACAAATTAAAAAAATCCAAGATCGCAAAAAATGGCTCACCCGTTCTTTAGTTATAAAAAGTTTAACTAACACGACTTTGTTTTATATATATGTTAAATATCACTTGCAATGCAAATTTTCCTGGTGATGAGGTTATTCTGGGAAAACACACCAGGTATTTGCTAACTTTATATAGCTACCTATGGCCTGAATGGATATTTCCTCCATCCACAATATTCCATAATGTGTGCCTATTAAATAATACGTTTAAACGTATCATCAAAACTAATCTCTTTCAAAAAGATTGGGGGCCTGCTATATAATTTTATATTACATATTTGATGGTTCGGATCATTCAAATACTCGTATCTAGGTAGAGTGCGTGCGCTATAATAATTTCAATTATATTTTTTTGTACCAGTGCGTTTATTAAAAACGCTACTAATAGCAACTAAAAAAAATCTAAACTACAAGCCCCATCAGTTTCTTGCCGAATCTTTTCAAGGTCACGTTCCGATCCATTTTTTAAATAGCCCCGTATACGTATCCTAATCTAAATATAATAATCCCAACCGTAGCACTCCACGCGTCAATGATTTGACTTTTAAGTCAAGGGATGGAATTCTGATGGAATTTCCTTTATCACTCATCTTAATTATAACTTTTAATTGTTCTGATCAATGTGAGGCATAAGTAAAACGTGAATTTGTGTCGGACCCGTTTCCTTATTACATCTTCAAACTTTCTGCCATTTGGCCGTGACTCTATAGGTAAAATGAGAAACATGCCCTTTGTTAACAGGGGAAGCGAGTACAAAGAGTGGCCTACGTCACAGTGACAAGCCGGGCCGGGAATAGCATGTAAAATATGATGTCGGGCGGACGTCGGTGTGTGTAAAATAAGATCATAACGGACGATTGAGCACTATGGGCATGCACGGGAAGCTCTATGGGCATGTACGAGGTGGACTTGGGAAATGAGAGTCATAGAATAGGTACCGTCAAGCGTATGTTGTGTAGATATAACTAAAAAGGTAAAATTAATATAAAAATGTAATGTAAATGCAAGTATACACGTGTAATGTGGCTATTCTTTTTAATATTTTCTTCATTACATGCCCTTGATGTTGTAATGGGGAAAGAGTTGGTGATATATTGTTAATACATTTTCTGTATTTTGAGTAGTTTGAAAGGCCAATATACAATACGTAATACTTTATGCATTCGACCTGGTCAATTATAAATTATCAATCCATCGTTTCAAATCTGTCCCTGTATCTTTGGGCCTGATGTTTTGTGGTGGAAAAAAATATGTACCTAGGTGTATATACCCAACCCGATGCCCTTTGCAAAGATCCCACTACTACCATTGCTTCATGCTGACCTACTCATATTTTGTTACATTATAAATGAACAGTCGGGCTTATTGTTTTGCACCATTATTGTAAAGGCGAAATATAATAGACGCCTACATAAAAACAATAGGCAATGGCATTCCATTAGTACGAACTCATACTGATGATGTACTTTCTGTTTTTTTCAGAGATTTGAAGTCCGGGACTACAAATTCTAAATTAAACTTCTTTCTACAATAGAAGCACGTCTTGAAAGTAGCAAGCTATACCATTACTGGCTTCTTTCGCCAAATTAGGGGCGCTTCGATACAATAGTCTCGATTCTGGCCATGTTCCATTAAAGCGTGGGCAGCGCGTCTTTCTCAATAGGTATTATTGCTATTGTCGCGCCCGCCCCCCGCGCGCCGCCCGCCCGCTGCGCCGCCGCCCGCCCCGCCATTGTCAACGAATATGAAATTACACAGCGAAATAAATTAATCAGGACTTGTAATAGGATTGTTACGGGCCGCCGATAATAGACTTGTGAGTCATCGGCTTATTTATAATTTCTGTGCTGATGAGAAATTTATTTGCTGCTCACAATGAATTTCAGGGAGCTCAAGGAATGTTTCTGAAATGATAATTGATTTATCGTACCGTAAACGATCGCAGAAGATTGGCAATTACTGTTCTGTTTAAGTACCTATACTATACTACGAGTCCAAATACTGATTTACTTATCAAGTTTTACCGATTCATTGTAATTTCCTTTGCATGTTTGCACGTGTGCACGTTTATGAACACACGATGGTCAATATTCATATAACACAGATTTTTTTTCAATAATATAAATTTGACTTTACTGTTCCCTATCCCGCTCAAAGGGGCTGTAATTGAAATGCTAGCAGTGTCCCTCACCATTTCCCCCTGAAATTAACCTAATACGTAATGTAAACATCCCTGCCGCCGAATCTACCCGTAACCCAATTTAAATGCGATCCTTCCGAATCGTTAGTGCCAAGATGTATCTCCCGATAGCCCGGGAGACTCCGCTCCATTACTATTAAAAGCGAATAATCCATCATCCGCGTCCAATATCGATTGGTGGCCTGACTCGATACGAAATCGACTAACATCAGTCAAATATACGATTCGGTTAGACGCATTTCCCTAGTCGAATCAATCACGTGTGAAGCGATTGCTGGGGAGGTTTCACGCGGTGCCGACGCGACGGTGAATTTGAGCCTTATATCCCATTTCTCTCTTTACTGCTATTGACGTATATGGCAATCGTTTTGTATGTTCAAAGTCCTTACACGTGAGTGATAGTGGGTATATTATCTTTGTATCAAGTAGGTCTAACGCTCGAAATCAACGAATCGAACCCGACTTGCACATCTGTGATTTTGGAATTTGATATGGGAACCTCATTTAAAAAAAATATCACTTGCTTCACCATGAAGGCAAAAATTAAATAGTCTCATGCCAACGGATTTCAAATCTACACTTGTAATTAAGGCAACATTGAACTAGGCTGGCTCCCTGTACCCGGAGCTACAAAAGAGGATCTCAGATGTATGCAGATGAGCCTGTAGCTTGGCCCACTTGCATGCACAATTAGTCCGCTCCAAACAGATCTGGAAATTCCCTGGCGCCCGGGATTTCCACTGAATGTTTGTTTCAGATAGTTAACAAAGTAAATCACGATAAGAAATGCATTTATACAAAACGGAGATATCTGTTCAATGTTTCATGCAAAATGTACTGTGATATTAATTTTCGGTACCTACTATAAGAAAAGATCACATTCCGTATTTAAATATCACTCGCGAAGCAAACGGTCATGGTGAGGGCCCTTGGTGTTTTTAACGCGTGTAAGGATTCTCGCCAAAAGATACACAGATGGCGCTGCAGACGGACATTTAGAACGAATGACGATTATCCATACAATCGTGAAACGCGCTATTAGAGTTTTTGGAGACCGTAACATATATACAAGGCCCCGACAATAACCGTTGGGGTATAACGGGTGCCCTGCCAGGCCCTTTATTGATAAATCTTTTTAAGGGTTCCGTACTCGAACTACGCTCCCGTACATTTTATTATTGTTTCAATGCAAGAAATAAACATTCGCTAGGTATATATCAATGCGTTCCAGAGATAAAAAGTCGGATTTTAGTTATCTATTTGCCGGAAAGGGCCCTTCCTACAGATAAATTCTATTGCAGACACTCTTTAGAACGAATAATGTACATAAGTGGTACATATGTATGCAGCCTGCACAGTCTGCCAATTGTTTCGTGAGAGCAAATTGACCTATTTAAAGAATAACATGGTTTATAAAAAATCTAGTTATTGTTTTAGTAGGTACCATATATTTATTTTATGGATAGACATTGAAACATCTCTCATTGACGCTAGATCAACATCAACCTAAATATCTACATTCCCCTAACTACTGTGCATGAGCATTGAACTTTAATATGCAGTATAAGAGTTCATTGAAAGAGTTTTTTTTGGCGCAGAAAACGAAAAAGTGAGGTACTAGGGAATTGGTGACTAGTTACGATAATCCATTGTTTAAAAAAAATCTTTGAAAAAAATGCTCGAGCTACGAGTTCCAACTTTTTAACGCGAACGACCGTTGTTATTGACGTAAAAGCAAAGCTTACATTAAATTCCCTATTCTCAAACCACATTCCTTTTTCAAATGAATTTAAAACAGGAAATACATATAAAGTGTCACAATAATACACAGAGAGACAAATACTATAAATATTTGAGGATTTTGAGGTAGGTTATAAAGATAATATTCACAAAAAAAAAATCTAATAAACATTTAAAAAATTACACCTGTACTGCGCGTACGGTCAAAGGCTGGTTCGCCTTGTTTAAAAAAAAAAAAACATCATGTACACAATTATGCAATACATCCACGTATAACTTACTGATTTATTTATTATTTATGACTCTCTCTTTACACGAGCTATACCCGGATTTTTGGATGGCTTGCGTGGGGACATGGGTCCAACACGTAGAGGCCTTATTGAGAATTTTAATGTTATGTCAGCCACCTGCTGGGGTCAATTGCTGAAAATGATAGCATAAACAGCGAATTGACCTCAGCAGGCGGAGGGACTATTGCAGGTATATGGAATGATAATTGAGTCTATGGATTGAGGTTTGGATAGACATGACATACCTCCACATCTGCCATAATTAGCTTTTATCCAATTATTTATGATATTATTATTATCAGTAAAAATGTTTAACATAATTTTTGTTACTCCTTATATAACTTAAGGTTGAAAAAAATATTGGCGATTTTATAACGGATAACCCACATCCATAAAAAACATATTTTTCCCTAACTGTTTATACCTCTTTTCCCGTATAATATACATCTAGAAATAACTAAACAGTAAATAAAACGGTTAATTGTTACACAGAAATAAACTTCAAAGAGGTAAACCGCAGGTTGAGTACCTAATTATTTATTAGAAATATAATATCGTTAAGTCCTTCCTATTTTTTTTTTCCTGTAAATCATAGGGTTCTCGCAGGCTAACCCAACAACTAAGGTCAATTCAACCTAATTATGTGCGTACAGCGAAATTTTTCACAAAAGCGATTTTATTATTATTTTGATGGTGAACGTCAGAGCCTCAAAGATAAAAAAAAACGTATTTTTTTTTACCCACACATTGCATGTAAGCTGTTCCAAAACTAAAAATAAACGAATAGGCTCTTGTCCAATCTTCTCCATAGGAATGGAATTAATGAAGAAATTAATTTCGAATGGCCTTTTGTTACGATTCATAAGTACTGTAATTGTTCAAATAGTTACATTAATAAAATATATTCTGACTAGCTGTCCCGGCGAACTTCGTAGTACCGCCTCAGAATCAAATGTATGAGAATTAACTCTGCGATAATTAGGTGTAGGTGACACCTAATTATCGCAGAGTTAATTCTGTGGTAAAATATACCCAATCACCAAATTTAATACGGAAAGTCACGTACATAAAGTTTTATCATTTGACTATTAGGATATAAAAGAGTGAGCCAGAATTTCCCACAACCGCAAACGGATATTATTGTACCTATTTAATTTGTATGTAAATTCCCAAATTTTAAGACTGTCGAGACCGTTTCGTCATCAGAATTTTTAAATCATGTATAATTTGACAATAACTAGGATAGATTTATGTAATTAGGCATATAGTAGCTAGTAGCTATATATAAAAAAAAACCCGACCGTAAAAACACTTCACTAAAGTAATAAAAACCTAGAATTCTGTTTCAGCAATGTAGAATGCAACATGCAATGTTTCTGTCGATACCTACTCGAATGTTATAAGGTCTTGCGAGCGACCAAAATATGTTTGGTGGTCTTTAACCGACAATCTATTGGACCCATAAAAACAACTAAATATGAGGGTACCCCACTTCTAACTATGACACTAAGACGTCGTTGCTGTAAAGTTGTAAAGCAGCCGAAACGTCGGGAACGTAAAATTTATACAATAATCGCGCTAAAATCCGAACTATTATAGTTTTATTTCAATGTGTAGTATTATTGTAAAAATAATAAATCAATTTAAATTTGTTTGTGCCTGCAATATAGGTATGGCAATGGATGGATGATGTTTTCAACGTCAAGGCCAACTCATACAAGTTCAGAACCGCAGGTGTTTTCCATACTACACTATACATTCCGTAAAATTATCCTCTGAGTGCGTACCGTGTGAGTACCGTGTGGAGGGAGAGATTTCAATAGGCTATTACCCTGTGTTTGGAAAACTAACTTAAATTATTAATTCGTTTAATATGATGCCAACTGGTTTTTTCATTGTAAATTCCACTATTAGCAATAACATTAGATGATAAAGGTTAAGTAAATAAAAATACCGATAAAACGTGGCCTCCAGGTCACAAGACCCTTGAGAAAAACAAATTATGAAAACACTTATTGGGAACTCGTATTGACTATCTAACACTGATTACGACAGTGTGACGTTACAACGCTTCAAACAACAATCGACAGGATTATTGATTACGTAACCGAATAAAAAAAACATATTGTGTTAGTTTAGGATTTTAAAGGAAAAAAAATCCATATTTTGCAGAACAATTAAGACTAAACATTGTTAATAGCTATAACCTTTTGAGATGGCCACAATTTACAGCTTATGTTTCAAATAGTCAAACACCCTATATTATGTTTATTTTTGAAAACAGTCGAAAAACGTTAATTACATGATCCAGTCGACCTTGGGAATATTATTTGTCTCCGGGATATACCCAGTCAAGACATTTTAAGTCCCGCACAGACGGATTCGATGTATGAGATTCATTGTAGCCACTAACAAATGGATTTAAATAAAAAAAACCAGGAGGACACATATAAAACTTACCCTTCAAAAGTAAATACCTATTAAAAAAACCCAGCCACCAATCATTTGTATTGATATCTATTGTATTTCGATGCCTATTTACCACAGCTTTTTCCAATTACTTACCTACGTTCGACGTGACTCGAGGTGACCTATAGCGCATAAAAAAGAGGAAAAACACGGATTATTATTATTTCATTGTGAGTGAATTCCCGAATGAGTTTGAAGAAGATGACTCAAGGGAGAAAATTTGAAACCGAGTTGACCTACTGCGCACAGAATAACAAATCATAAGGAAAACATCAACGCAATTTTGGAATCGGTTCCTATTTAATTTTATTAATTCAGATTTATCCTTCTTAATTCACATTGAAATAAAACTAATTCGTCGTCGCGAACGTAAAAACATAAAATAAAAACCGTAAAATTAGTTTTATTTCAATACTAATAATTTTTAGATACAGTGAAAAAGCGTCAAGCTGTGTCACGTGTAGACTATCGAAAGGCTTGCACTTTAATTATGCGCAGATTTACAACAACAACAACACAACAACCAACAACAAACCATGTTTAAAGAACAAGCCAAGCCACGTAAAATAATTCCAAGTATATAAAATTAGTTTGATTATATAGCGAGGAAATGCAGCCAGAATTCTTGCCACCATTCCACGCGGACAAGGACTTTTGATACATAGTTTGTTGTCATACTATTTTTAAGTATTTTTTTATTTTCCTGTTTGTAAATATTTAATTTAATTTAAATTGTTAAATAAATCTTTCCAAGCAAAAAAGTAATATTTACACAATATATACAACTCAAATATACATTAAAAAGAGTATATTTAGCTTAACCCCTTAATACTTGAATTAATTGCTGTACAAATAGTTTTCGCGTCCTCTACTAATAGTAAATTATGATAAATTTTGACCTTTCTAACCTTGCCTTTTATAGAGCAAATACAAACTTCATTGAATCATTCAACTTCACTGATCACCAAATGAAGTACTAAATTGTGTCTCAGTAATATTAACGTCGCATTTCCCCAAAATGTTCTCTACCTATTAGAGACAAAACACAAAAACTTGTTTAAAATTATCGTACACAATGTCTGTTTTTTAATAGCTAGTAGCAAACAAATTAAATGCTCATGCGGCTAGCTCCGATGTCTGGCCATCGAGTATCCAGCCTCGTCGGAGCCGTGAACAATGGGGCATGTAAACGTTAATGGCTCCCTGCTCGCTGGTCGCTCGTGCCTCGCTTGCCTCGCTTAGCTGACGGTGGAGCTAATATCACTGTTCTTTTATAAGCGTATACATATATATATAGTTCCAAACAAAATTGTGAAAAGTATTTGAAGAGGTCAATCGGTAGGTTGTAAATGTAACAAAAAAAAGGGAAATTTATAATTATTGGGAAGATTTGAGCCGGTCTAGATTTTTATTGGGTCCCGACTGTTAAACTACTGGATTTGCGCAGTCGGGTTCTTTGATTTTTTATTTTACACTTTTTAGTTAAGATTATAAGACGATAGCTAGTTATATTATGATAATTATTGTTCACGTTAATAAGACATATTATGCAATTATTACAAGAACTTTATCAGACCTTTAGGCATTATAGGTAAATAGATATTGAAATTTTGCGTGATATTGGGTGCTAACCAACCTTAAATCGTTATAAATGGTCATTTGACAAACATACATAGGCTTATGAAACACAACGTCTGTCACAAAAGCAGTGTTAGCAAAGTTTGTCGTTGGGTGTGCAAATATATGCAGTGCACATTTAACACCTTCTCCCATAATAATGGTAAGAGGGCAGTTTTTCAGTAACAGTGGATAACATAGTGAGGTAATAGCTGCCTAAAGCCACATTATTTACATGTTTAAAACCTGGTCGATAGCGGGAAAAACCTTCGTGCGATACCACCCCTTAAAGTGTCAGACGATTAACTGATTCACTGTTGAATCTTTAGTATTCGGCATCGGTGGGAAGAACCAATGTTTGTTATCTACGCACGGAATTATATATATGTAGGCAGTTTCATTTTTAATCATTCCAATTTATGGACGCATTAAAATGCAACGTATTATTATGACTTCGATACATTTTACAAGACACTACCGAGTGGTGATCGTGTTTCAAAATCACCTGAGCTATCTAAAAGAACACGAACAAATTACTAGGTACTGTGTAGTTATTTCGAGAGTGTCGTTGTATCTGAAAGGTGCAGCTAGGTGCGAGGCGATGTACAGCACAGAGAAAACAGATATGAAGACCACGCTTGTGTAAGTAACTACATTTTATGCGGAAACTTAATTCAAATCGAACGTATCAATAAGTAGTTAAAGACAAGAAGTTCAATTGGCTACATACGTCAAGGACACTTCGAATTCTCAATACCAATAGATAACACACCTATTGCGCATCATCTCACGTTATCAATACGCTGAGAGTTGTTTTTTTTTATTCGTCGCGTCGTACAAGACACAGATTCTCAGAAATCCTATTAATTGCGCGTAAACTAGCTGTTTTTTCCTGTGTAACGATTTTGCGAATATCGCTCTATTTCCACACCAGCTAACAAACAACGTCGAAACATCCAGAACGAATTTAGCAAACAATAATTGATTTGACAACCATCGAAGAATTGGCGAATAGAAATAAACACATGTACTTAGGTACTTATCGGATTTTCTCGTGAGACATGTTAAAAATAATGTTACGACTCCTGTCTTACCCACTCCTACGCACCCACCCACATAGAATGTTGTATATCGACATAGACTATTAGTAGTTTATTGCCATATGAGACATAGAGATCTTTAGCGATAATACATATCTCCCAGAAAAACACAATTTTACTATGAAGGCCATCCATAGCACTAAAAAATCATTAACTTACGAAAGCATTAAACAATTTTTTTTTTAATAAATAAGTGAAATTTTAAATAGGCCGTGCAATAAGATACTCGTCTAATAAACTCTCAATTATAGCCTGGTCAGACTGTTAAGAATGAGGTAGACGAACGACATCTTTAAAATTTAAACGAGTTCGGCCTGACTATAATTATTATTGTGTACATTTTCCCCAATTCTTGTTTATCTTCTAAGGAACACCTTAGTTTAAATAAATCCTTCCGAAAAAAATACATATAATTAATAAGTACACTCCTATAATTCATAATACCACACATGGGACAACCATTGAGCAACCATTGAACTAAATTGAATACAATGGGAACAATATGTATTTTTTTTATTAATTGGAAATCTGACATCACACAATGATTTCAAATGCGCTAAAGAAGCGCAAGTTCAAGGCTCGGTATGCCTTTCTGTATCTTCCTGTACTTGTAAGGTATGCCTAGCTGACGTCATAGGTGGGAGGGCCGTATACGATAAACTGGACAGGCAGGAGGATGTTGTTGCCCGTCCTACTTGAATGCGATTAATATAGTCATCCTTGTTGTACATTCCTATTACGACAGAGACGGAAATATATTACCATTGTTCCTACCAGATGCCTATGCACCATAAACAGACTATTTTTTTTATCCTTGTAAACCAATACAGTACATACTGGTTTATAAATGGACAAAATGGGCCCGATATGAATTCCGTTCCTATGGAGAAGAAGGTGCAAGAAACTCCTTATTCATACCAAAGCAAACATATACATTATAAGTGTAGGAGATCGTTATAGGTATGGGAAGACGATGTAGCAGTAATGCCTGTCAGCTACCGTATAGCAACTAATCATTGGTATATACCACAATTCTTAACCTAAACAGTAATTAATAATCCGTTAGTAAAATGTAAATTAATATAAACCCCGAGTGCAACAAACAGAACACTTAACTCTTCGATCTAATTGGATGGTCACTGGCACAAGGTTTTTGTAACATCAAAACCAGGGATTCCCAAACTATTTTGGGCAAGAGACCTCTTTTCCAGAATTAATTGATACCGCAGACCCCCATAACCAAAATACTTTATAAATCCTATCTCTAGTTGTTTTCCTATCGATACTAAATAATAATTTCATCATGTACGACCTTGTGCACGCTTATCGACTTGATGAGTTTTTTTAAAATACACCAATGATACTTCCTACAAAAATATTAATCATTCTTATAACAATTTAGTACACTAACACAAATTATACATTACCTTAAATTAGTTAATTAATAGGGGTCGATTTTTAGACCTCGTTGACCCCCAAAATCAGTTTATGACCTCAAGTCGATATCGACCACTTTGGGGATACCCTGATGTAAACTATTGAATTGGTGACGGAATTACGTGTAAATACACTCAGATATTTCTGACTAACATTGCTTGAGGAGCTGGTAGACGTATTAGGTATAACTTATCTATGCTGGATGATACAGAAACTAACTAACCTAACCTTTAAACCAGCGCATTGTAATGCCAGATACGATAATAAAATTAAAAAAAAATGTTCTCAACAAAATATTTTTTTTTGTTTTGTTTACCTACCAAATATGGGACTTCGCAAAATTGTTACAAATGCGCTAATGCAAAGGTTATGAGTATACCCTTTCTGAATCACTTTGCTTTGATAACAAAACTTGTTACTATTTTACAGCTGTTTGCTGTTAGCATTTTTTAACAAAGAAAACCTTATTAAAACGTGTCAAAGTCACATTATCGGTCATACGAATAGAGTCGCTATATAGGTAATATAGGTTCTTCACATCATTGTTTATCTTCGTTCAACAATGTTGGGATTTCCAGCCTTTGGGTAAAACCGAACGCGTTTATACAGGGTGTTGGGCTTCGTAACGACAACTGATGCCATGAATTCAACTCAAGATTCCGGACCTCCCAGAGTTGGAGTTCTGCATAGTTCTTTTCATATATTATACGCATTTTTTGAGTGTTTCTAAATTAATGTTAGCTTGAAATCATAATAGAAGTCTAGCTCAACATGATATTGTAAAACTGCATTGTTAATTTAAACTTTATACGCTCAAGCGCGCTCCTTGCTCGCCCGCGTCGTCTCGAGTACCGCGCTGAGCGTTGTGTTGCGATAGCCTAGTTTACAATAGATTGCGCGCTCAACAGTAATAGCATTTGTAACTCATGAGATTCAACAAAAAATATTTCTATAAATATATTACATGCAGTCAATGTAATTTTTCCCCAATGTTTTCGTTAGCATACAACCTGTATAGGCATTTCTTTCGGTCCGACGCGTGGTTGTTTATACGACCTAGAATAGTGTTCGTGGCAGAAACCAGATGCATTAAGCCGCGTGCTTGGAGTTTCCACATCGGTTCCTATTTGTGCGTGTATAGAGTTAGAATTTGTTTACAGACAAGTGTCAAGTCCAAGGTTGGAAGCTGGGATGACGTTCTAACACGTGGCTGCAATCTTGCATTGAATTATTGATTGATATATGATAAACGCGGAATCTTGAAAGCTAGCTAGAAGTTACAGCACGCAAAATATGCGTGTTATATTATTAACGATTGTCGTGTATCATTTCGCTAACCTCTCCGTCTCTCAAGTTCACATTAGAACAACAATGTTTCCGCCCACCTCATCTCGTGCCTTACCTACCTATAATTCATCATTATTTCTCTAACAAACTCGCTGCAAAAAAACCAGTCATAATAAATTCCATTGGGGCCATCCGCATTTACCGGAGTTTTGTATTTGCTGTCGGGAAATCCATCTCGGAGCATTCGAGCCGACACGTGTGGGTGAATCATTGCGTGTTACAACTTTGAGGGAGTACGAGTCATTAGTTAGGTAATCTGATACCTAAGAGGCGGGGTGCCTTTTTAGTTATGTACCTAAATAACAAATGATTCGTATTTTCTTGGCGCCAAAGTATTCATGTCTGATGATTCATTGTGAGAGAGCCTCGTCTTCTGGCAATACTCTTTATCCTCTATACTTGGCCGTGTCTTTGCATAAAATATTTTTGAATAAAAATAATCGCAAGATGATGCAATCATTTTCTCTCATGTATGCAGGGCCGTCTTTAACCTATTAAACGCCCTGGGCACCGAACAATAATGGGGTCCCTATAACTATGACAGATAACTTAGTAGATATTTCATTACCAATTATTAATAGGCAAAAGGAGACGCTAAGCTAACTTTACTTGATATAACGTTGCTTTTTTAACTAGGGGGCTCCATTAATCGCGGGGATCTGGGCAATTGTCCAGAGTGACCAATTGATGGCCATATTATATATTAGATAGAGAAGCCTGCATGTTTGACATTATGTACTTGCTAGCAATATCATAGAACGTAAGGACTTATCTTTACACTGGACAGTGCTACTTCTGAACCAACCAACCTGATATCTATGCGAGACGCCCGTCCCGAATCAAAAATCCATTTGTGTAGCGCTATCTGTATGAGTGTTACGAACACTGCAGCCAGATTGCAAGCACCGATGGCATAAGAACAAAAAATCCACAATGGTTGCGTCAAATATAATAGCGGTTCGATAATGTTATTTTCTTCGATAATAGTGTTATTCTATCATAATACCCTTTCACCCAAAACGGAGGTCATATAATCACAGACTACTAATAACAAAGGTTTCTATTACGTACCACGAACACAATATAAAGATTCATGCGAGTACCTATCCCACAAATAAATCACTTTTGTACGAAACCGTAAAAAGGAGTTCCCCACAGAACTCAATGCTCGGGGTTTTCTCCTGTTTAAAATATTCAAACTCAACATTTCAGGAGTAGGTAGGTAATCGTTCAGTACATAAGTGCCAGACGCATCCATAACACACAACGACATATAACGGTTAATATACTTGTCACGGTATTTATTATTTATATGATTATTTTCATAGGAAGCCGATAAAATTTGATAATAGCAGATATAAAACTTAAAACACATTGGCGCGTGTTACCTGTCATTCTGATAAACAAAACAAACCTTCACCTTTGAAGGTACGAAAAGCGGTATTATAGAAATGTTTATGAAATGTAAAGATTGTGGGACCATTGCTCTTTAATACTTAACGACGCGAAACTATTGAGGTTGGTTTTGAGTACATACGTACCTAACCAAATAGCCTACCTTTACGATGTAAGTAGACAGTAAAATCCCAAAATACACGTCTTATTGCTTCAATCTTTATGACTCAACGGGGACTCGTTCTAGGATTCACCCATTTACTATGCACGCAAAGCATCTCTCTCAGTGGTCAATATTTAGTAACCGTTTTAAGAATCAGATTCAGAACATATTTTATTCTTGAAATAAAATAAATAAATATTTTATTCTTATGAATTACCTACATTGTTGCGCATGGGAGAACAATGTAAGTTCATATTGCATTATATTATATTTCCATATATCATATTAATGCTACTCCGGACATCGTCTCTAAATCTTATTTATTTAGCGATGGCTTCGCACCGGTTAAGAAACTATGTCAAGTAAGCGACCTATGGGTATATGTTGCAATACTGAAATTGCCATTAGGACTTTTTTATACTGAAGTGATCAAGTTTTCCTATAAACCGACAGTTTCCCGGCGAATAGTGCGTACTTCCCGTTTATAATTTGGGAAAGCCCGCACGCCAAGATTAATAGGTACGCAGTGTGAGTTAGAATCAGAATCAGAATATTTTTTATTCATGTAAACCATTATTGTACAGTACTTATGAATCGTCAAGTTACATAAACATTATGCTACTGCTTGTAGCGACTACTTCAACCGCACCACAAGCTACGCAGATGGCACTACAGACGCATTCAGAACAATAGACAAGTGACGTCACAATCCTGAATCGCGCTATCAGAGTTTTCGGAGCAAGTAACATATATACAAGATCCCGACAATAACCGTCGGGGCATAGCGGCCGCCCCGCCAGGCATACCACCCGCCTGGCTGGAAGATCTTCCATTTTCCGCTAAATTGGTGACCCCTGACAATGAACAACATCCTTCTGTGAAGACTCAAGCATCCAAAGTCATCACCACTCCATACCAAGACATCAACATCGACATCCAACAGCAAGCAGCCCGTCCCACAGCAAGCCAAGCCGTCACTCAGGACCATCACAGCCGACTCACCGCGCTCCTGGTTCTGAGACGCGCACAGCTCGGTCTCGACTCACTGCAGACCTTCGAGCTAGCTTCCTGGCCCTTGCACGCAAGACGCTGCCACTCAAAGATATCGACCTCCGGTCTTGGGGGGGAGTACTGTAGCGACTACTTCAACCGCACCACAAGCTACGCAGATGGCACTACAGACGCATTCAGAACAATAGACAAGTGACGTCACAATCCTGAATCGCGCTATCAGAGTTTTCGGAGCAAGTAACATATATACAAGATCCCGACAATAACCGTCGGGGCATAGCGGCCGCCCCGCCAGGCATACCACCCGCCTGGCTGGAAGATCTTCCCTTTTCCGCTAAATGCTTTACCACCCGTTCGGAATGCCGTTCCTATGGAGAAGAACGGGCAAGAAACTCCATGGTTGCTCTTTTTTTTTAAATAGATCTTTTACATTATTGAGCAATATATTGTTATAGGTATGGGAGAACAGTGTAGGAACGGCCAAACGGTCACTATTCCGTATTGAATTAGATGTGTATAGCTACGTACTGATTTAGAAGTCAAGAAGGTCAGTAACCTAATAACGAATGACTGAGTCGATCAGTGTTCGATAATGAAGTAGTAATAAATAAGAGTATCGCCAGACGAACGCAACAAACCGTCCCACACTATGCAACGCTTGTATAATGGGTACCGAACAATGGACTGAGGGCGAACGCACTATTTAATACTTAGGCATATATATATTAAACATCCATGACTCTTGTACAAACATTCGTGCAAATCACAGTTTGCCCCTACCACGATTTGAACCCATGACCCTCGGCACAGAAAGCAGTGTAAGTAAAGCAGTGATAAAATTAAATCCATGGTCACCAACTACGCTAATCAGTCGCCGCAAAATAATTGTGTACTTACACCACGGAGATGATACCAAGACAAATATCTACTTTTCTGAATAAATCCTATAATCAAAACTTGTATGATATATTATACTTGATAAATCGAATGATAAATAAACATTTATGTAAGTAATTAAAAGCTGTCGTACCTTCTTTGCAAACATAATGCGCAGTTTCATAATTATTGTTATGCGAATAACATCCAACGAATATTATCTACGTAAGCGCCTAGTATAAATTATAATTATCCAGACAATAGGGTCAATATTACCTTATACAGGGCGACTCAGAAAGTGTATACAAAGCATAGAACCTGGGCTGCTATAGCGCATTTGTAAACACTATGTGAAGCCAGAATTTAGAAGTCGATTTAATAAAAGCATGTTCTTCCCAACAAAATGCTAATGTGATTCTAGCGAATAAATTATTTTTTTAATTTGACATACCTATCCAAAATATGACATCACACAGTGTTTACAACGCGCTAAAGCGCAGGTTCTAGGCACAGCATACTCTTTGTGATCACCCCGGTTTATGGCGTGTTATTGCGTCGTTGAATATGTTTTATCCGTCCCCTGGAGGTCAGACGTGGGTCATAAGTTTGTATCATAATAACTCGGCGAGGGCGTAAAGTGGACCAGCGACTTAGGGTCATTAGATTGAACTAGAAGAGTACTTTGGTCAAACTATCGTTGTCAACTTTTTACCATTAATAATTTTGTTTTACTGTTTTTTTTTTCATCTCAAATCCTACGGCGCTATCGACTGAAGCCCCAACCAAACCAGCTGCACTATTTATAGACTATATAGAATACTGAAACTTGTATGTATTATATTCTTCTTTCTTAACGAAGTGAAATTTGATGAAATACAATAGAAGAAAATGAAATATGGCGGCACCCACAAATTAGTGGGTATTTTGCCAGTGATCAAGTTTAATCGCGTTATCGAAATTCAATAAAACCACATTATAAATAAAAAATGGATGATGACATGAAAATGGCCACGTAGTATTTTGTATCCCTGACCTTTCCATATTCATTTTCATAAAGCTTTAATACCTACCAAGCGATAGAAATAGAGGAGGATAGGAAGATGTATGTAGTGTGTGGCTACACTATATACACACAGAGAGGCTTCCTTACTCCGTGTTATGTACTAATTAATCGGTAGGTCACATATTTGTGAGGACTTCTTTAACCGCAGCAAAGAGACCTGCCCATATTGAGATCTCGTCTCCTAATAGAGCTTCTAAGTTAGGTATAATGTTACATGTTCGCCTCGTGTATTAGCTATCTCGAGCCCGTCGCTCATGTCTTGACTTTCCCCTTTGACGTCAAACAATAGTGTTAATCAATATTGCGATTGACGTCGAATCTCGGCTCTATTTTCGACGGGATAGGCATTAGAAAATGGCCGCAAGCCAACCGGGAATCCGCATTTTAGTTGAAGTGAATTGAACATAAATAGACGTTACGGTAATTTGTATGTTGGAATTTCCACATGAGCACTAGACATCGGAAATAGTTTAAAATAGATGAGCAGTTTTACTCGACTAACAATATAGGTAGGTGCTAAAATATTTATTTATGATCTTACGTACAACTATCTTATAGGATAATCCCAAATCCCAAT
Source organism: Pheosia tremula (assembly GCA_905333125.1). Taxonomy (NCBI): domain Eukaryota; kingdom Metazoa; phylum Arthropoda; class Insecta; order Lepidoptera; family Notodontidae; genus Pheosia; species Pheosia tremula. The sequence continues at coordinate 313,898 of HG995404.1, read as the reverse complement.
AATAATATAATCGACTATCAACTTAGGTATCAGGATCCTTGTGCAAGTTTAAATGAAAGTGTAAAGGTTTGGTGCCGTAAAATTTCCCGTTACGTTTGATTAATTAATTATATTTTCTTACACAAACAAACCCATGAATAATCATCACCTAAGAGAATCGAGGCAGGCGTTAAAAGAACGTAGGAACGTGTTCCCTCTGCCAAAGATAAAAGGTCAATGAGCCAATTTCGTTGCATAAAAACAAGTCTACCGCCTAAGTGTGCGTTTAGTACAGTAGTCTTTTCGTCAAAGTAACATTATTGTGTAATATACAGGTGTAACAAACCCAGTTAGTGGCAAAATCCAACGCAAACCGTAAACGTAACTTCCAAGCCTTCTAGTCACGTACCCTACTTTCATAAAAAAACGTTTATCCTAGACATAGGTATATATACGCCTAGACACGAATCTCCCAAATAAACCCAACTAAAGGGTCATTTATATGTATTTATTCCGAGATAAATTCACGTTTAGTTTTCAACTCACGAAACACGAGAAGTCGCTAAACGCGCCGACTTTTTTCACATAACGAAGTTGGCAAGGCGGACTAGCAACTGTCGCCGACAGCCGTCCGAGGTGGCCTCAAAAAACTTATCTGCGCCGTGAAGTTATAAAAATGTGCCAAAAATGAAATGCATGGGTTCGCGTGTCACGGGCAGAAACGACATCAGCTGAATAAAATTATGCTAAAATAGCTTTTTTTATATCTACGCGAATATATCTTATATTTTGTTTCAATATGCTAAAATTGTTTAAGAATACAAAAACGTACTTTCAGTGTTGTAGGTACTTATAACTTACCTACATTGGGTTTGTCGGACAATGCACATAAGAACCTACATCCATCCAATTGTAATCATTTTGTGACGTTAGAATTTCAATGCCCATTTTTAATATATTTTTTCCCCTATAACATGACAATTGTGACTAACATTTTAGCTATCGGAATTTTGTACTTAAACAATGATTACAAATGCGCTAAAGAAGCGCAGGTTCAAGGCTTAGTATACCCTTTATGAATCATCCTGTAAATCTAAATAGATTCTTGGTCGATTCACCTTGCCTAGATAACGTTCATTCATAACATACTTACATACATACGCCATGTGCGTCAAGTGCCTTTTATTACCAGTGTTCGTCAGTCTTTTGTTTGAATTAACATAGGTAGGCGCTACCACCGCATCATGTGATGCACCGGGCTTGTATCGATCCATCAGCATTCAAATCACATGTTTACAATCAAAATGCATTTAGTTACTTAAACACGTCACTAAATGCATTTTGATTTGCCCCACACAATACGTCAAGTTCCCATAAACTCCAACTAAGTATATCAGCTAAAGCAGGACCAATTATTGTCAGTGTGTGAGTGGGTTCTTAGTGTTAAATTTTGTGTAAATTTTCCTGTTGAACACTTATTACATTGAAGAGGTTGCTTAGGGCTAACTAGACATTGAACACTAAGGTTTTTTTGGTGCACTGAAAACCGGTGCAAAAATAATGTTGAGTACTGTGGTCATGTGCTTCAGTTACATTTGTAGTATTTACCTTAAGGTGCAATACCTGGCATGTATGTACTTAGTAGCTAACATGACCAAAGCTACACAATATAAAGCAATTAAGTTCTCACAGTTATAGGGGTTCTTCTCCCTGTGCAAGATATTGAGTTCAAATTACAGCACCAACCATTAGACTTTTAGCCATGTATTGTCTGAAAGTAAAGATGATATACCTATTCTTTGTGTCATTAGGATTATTTCAAAAGATAATTCATTATAATAATCAATATCAAAATTAACTTAAAACTTCTAAATAATTTGCTATACAAAAAACCAATATATTTTATATTAACAAGCATATTTTAATCATCATTAATTTAGATAAAAAAAAAAACTTAATTTGAAAACTAGGAGATTTGTTTCAAAATGCCCTGTCTTATTAGTGTTTGACATTCTGATGTAGGCAGGAAGTGAGTGCTGTGCTTCTTCAAAAGAAACACACTCCCGTCTTCTAACTCTAGCTTTCCATAATCAGCCATGCATAACACTTCTGTATACAATGATTTTGGTGGCTTCAGATTTTCAGTTAAGTCAATACCACTGTACCCAATATCTTGCCCTAAAGCTCGCATATATGAGGCCAAGTTAGAAGAATATTTAGAAAACCAGTTATATTCATCATCAGACAGTAGTTCTCGTACATCCGGCGGCAAGACTGAACCAAATTCCCAGCGGAGAGTCTTGATTTTGCTCATTCTATTGACCAGATAGGCAAGTAGGCAGCGTTTATTTCGCTCTAAAGCCGAGTGTCTTACTTGTACTGTTGTCCACAACGATTTGTTTTCTGTCGTTGCATTTCTATAAAAATAACAATTAAGTCAGTAAGTACATGATAAAATGAATAAGTAAAATGGCATGCATGTTTCCCAAAAAATATATAAAAAGAAATAATGCATGTGAGCTGAAACCGGTAGCCAAAATATTATGAATCATGATTTAAAAAGGATATCTAAACTATTCCATATTGTTAGGTTATATACTATGTACCTACTGCTTGAATAAACTCAGATCCGATTACTTACGCATCATTCATGTTTAATCTAAACAATATATGCATTTCTTCCAGGATCTGGCGTAATTTTTCATCCTAGAAATGTTTAGATAAAAATAATAAGGCAGCAAAACATATTTTTTATAAATGTTTTATATACACATATACTTACATTGAACGGATCAATCGTTTCAGGATTCCTTTCTGCTTCCTTGAGTAGATCGATAACTTTTTCAGCGAACATTGTGGTAAACAATTAAAATAAGGCAAAGGACCTATACATTACTCAGGGATATTAGATAAATTATAAAACAACTTTTTTCCATTCCTCTTCTTCCTTCAAACTTTTCCCGCTCACTCGCTGCTTTATCTTGTTTGACACTCCAGGTGAGTGATTGTAATGTAAGTGAGTGACATTAGTTTTTTTTTTTTTTTTTAATTTTTATTTGGCATTACCTTAGGTATTTTGCCAGTGTCAAGTAATATTTTTTTTTTCTGTTTTTGAGCATATGAACAGGCCCAAAGGCTAGGCTCAAGTTAAATACCCCCCATCCCTCAATCAGTAAAGTGATGGATACTTTACCGAAAGATTTTTCATGGATTTTTTGTGAGAAACTGAAAAGCCATGTTTCGTCACTCTGTTTCAATTACCTACACTTGTGCACTTTACCGAACCCATAATGGTTAATATTCCACTTATATCACTCACTATAACTCGTAGGAACACTAGTTTTAGAAATTAAAACACAACTGACACCATGACTTTTCCGTTTCCCGCCAAAAAGTCCTCGAGTGACATTAGTTACATTTTATTCAGAGTTATCTATTCGGATACGCATAAGACAATCCATTGTCTATACTTATAAACCTACTACACCACATACGTTACGTTTGACACTGACAAATAACGAAATATAGTTGAAGCCCACAGACGTTCATTTAAACTACGAGTACAATAATTAACTTATCTGTGCACAAGTTTTTTATTAAATATTTATACCAAAAAGGGAAGTTATCCAAAAATGTCAATTAAATAAAAAACTTAATTTGCATGTGAGCATTTCGTGATTGCTAAAAAATAGATTACACCGGTAATTTCAAATCTATATAAATTAAAAAAAATCAAGTAACCCTACCATTACCTAATTTGAACTTTAGAGGAGAGATATAATTAATCTTGGGGAAAACCAACGCTGATAATTCCATATGAAAATGTAGCGAGAATCGGGACTGTATCCGAACGCCCCACCCCAACACAAAGTCGAAACGGAACGCCCCCACCAGAGGAGCCGTCATCATCCTGCGCGCAACGCTCGCTCAATCACTCATTGCGCATGCGATTCTATTCAGAAGTAGTTGTTTTCTACGCGACATTATTTTTTTTTGCTTAAAACATGATTTCGCATCGCTAGATACAAACAATATTCGCGCCTTCCATCGTATTGGACCGTGTTTAACTTTATAGTGATTGTGATAAATATAAACAATAAAAATGAGTGCCAACAAAAGGAGCGACACCAAAATTCCCGAGGACGAAAATGTCGATTCTGGTTTTCTGTCCGGACCTTGCGAGCTATACTCTGGTGAAGTGATTGAGCCGCCTGAAAGTGAGAAAGAGGAGAAGCCAAAGGATTCGTGTTTTTCAAAAGAAGAAAGTGAGTGTGATAGTGGTGCATTAGATCTTTCCGAGTACCTTTCAACAGTGCAAATCAGTGAAACAAGTGTGGCGCCGCCCGCTAGAAGTGTTTACACAGTATCGCGGCCGGACCCCGCCGACCACCCACCTTTTGATATACTCTTCCAGCAGGACGACGATGGGGATACGTAAGTGTCGCCCCAACTCTGTTTGTCACCCACTTTACATGTTATCAACAATATTACACTCTACTAATAGTCGCCTTTGAACAACATGTCAATGCTATAGGTATGCTACCTATAACATCATCCATCTTTTAAATGATAGACATCCACTGCTGTAAGCCTCCCCCCATAACTTACACATGTTATTGTGCTCTGCCAATTACATCATGGTAATTTGAAATCCCAAACTAGTGGCAGGTGCCTATACTTATCTAAATGACGGTAGAATTAAGCCTAATATATTTTAACATTAAGTAATATATTATAACATAAGGCATTCTATCAAAGTGGATTTTTTCTACATAATTCATGTGACAGTAATGTTAAAACTAATATTGCATATCATATACATACTTACAAAGTTTCAAGCAAGTATTTTCTCAATAAGTCTGTGTACTGAAATGTTTGTAGTGCTGTAGATGACTTTAGAGTTACCTTTAGATCATTTAGAATGGAAGCTGGTAAATGCTAGTTCTAGTACTTAATGTATATAGCTAAACATTAGGGAAGCATGGTAAACACATTTGACATCATACCTACATATATTAACACATATTAAGCCAACAATCACAAACCCCGTTTTATGTAAAGTCATTGAATATTTTACTTTTCTGGAGGCAAATGAATGTTTCCTCTCGTCCAAATAATTTAAGAAATTACCTTATATTTTTCTTGTACATGCAATTTAAAAAAAACATGTTGTTATGCAAGTTAGTTCCATATAACAAGCTGCTTTAGGTACAGTTACTATCATATTATAAGCTACAAAGGCTATGTGGCTGGAAGTATGTTAAGATGTTGTTTTGTTGACATTTTCCTAAGCCCCAAAGTGCATAATTTCCTATCCACTTGCCATTCATACCACATCACTTCAGTAAACTAGTTTACACTCACTAATATATGAGAATGTAGTTTTCTTCCTTTAACATGGTCTCACCCACCTAACGGTAGTTATTTTGCCAATGTGGATACTTAACTGACGAAATCACCGGACTTCTTGGGAGAACAAGTTATTTTTCACCATTTGGTTGTATTTTCTTACACTTGTGCATGTTTATGAACACAATAGTTAATATTCCACCATTATTAAGACATAATTACTCAAAAACATTTTTTTCACAGAACTAATATCTTTTTTCTCCAACTACCCCTAAAAACTTCAAACATGATTTATATTCACAACACTAAACTATTTTCTATGCATGGGTAGGTCTAGTAGGTAACTAATACTATGTTGTGGTCTCAGTAAATCCTTGTTTTCTATGGTATTATCATATATGGCTCTCAAGATTTAATGCAACCTCTGGTGTTGATTTAACTGTAAGATGTCATAAAAAAAACAAAATTTTATTAAAAATGTATTTATAAATAAACTTGTTATACAGTATTACATTTCAAGTAGGTACTTATTACTCTTAAAGAAAAAAAACTTATAGCAAACAATTTATATCATGAGAGACGGACAAGAGGATTTTGGGTTTTTACACTGGCTGTAAAGCCGAGATGTTCTGCATATAATTTACACAATATAATAATATGTAGCATAGTGAATATATAATATGTATCTGATAACTACATTGCAAAGTAGATATTTTATTTTAGCATAGGTACTTACATATTGGATTCTTTCATCAACATCAAACAAGTCGGTAGTGTATATGTAGTATAATAACCTACCTAACCTACCCTCTGTTTTCTATCATTGGCAAATTAAGTCACATTATTTATATAAAATCATTATAATCATGAGTTTATTCATAGTTCTTCGTATTTATGATTCAAATACTTTTATTAAATATGAAATAGTAATGCTTGCCTCACTGGTCGCGCGGGATGTAAACACTTCCGCGACTGTGATGACATCATTTACATTCGAAACAATGATTCGTAAACATTTCTTTAACGCATGAGTCGACATAGAGAGTGGCGCCGCAATGATCTTCAACCTATTTGGTGCGGGATCTCTGCAATGTAAATAGGTATTCAAGCGTAATGTCATGTCTGGTCTAGAGTGCCAAGATGAGAATCGCGACGAGTTTGTTGTATCACGTGCGGAGTTTGATCAGCCCCGGTCGCAAACATGAGGCCCGCGCGTACAAACCGGTCCAATACGTCGTTAAAGGTCGCATATTAGTTTACTATTTAGTTATTTTTATACAAAAAAAACTCAGTCGTCAACTTGCCAGTTTAGCTACATATAATCAAACATCATACGTAGCCATCAAAATCCTGAGTTGCTTAAATAGTATAGGTAGGTGAGGACAAGCAATAAATGCAGCTGCGTAATTTTTATTTTGCAGACAATTACATATCGCCTCTGTGCATGGCTGCGAAAAGTCAGTGGGGACACTGATAAGGATATGTCCAAACAAAGCCTTGCTGGATGTCCCCAACGATGACGGTCACACGCCGCTGCACCTAGCAGTGATGAGCGGCAACGCAGTAGTCACGAGGATGCTAGTCAACGCAGGACTCTCGCTAGGAGTCCGGGACAGGACGGGCGAGACGCCGCTACACAAAGCAGCAGCTGCGGGACACGTGGAGTGCCTGCAGGCGCTCCTGGCACCCGTGCCGGAATATCCACAGAGGATGTTATCCTCAACACTCAACCAGAAGAATTACAACGGTGAGTGCCCTATTCTAAAGAAGCCAAATTTTTGTAGGCTGTTATCACTGTTAGATGCTTATGAGTAGGTTTTAATGAAAAACGTGGCATAATTTTGAATTAATGACGTTTGTCGGAAGCTCTTGCCACGTTATGAATATTAAAGCACGTCCTTGATATAACCTTATGGACTGTTGTTAATCTATACAGCTTTGATGACCTAAAATACCGATTGCTACCGCCTCCCTTGAGTTCAATTCATCAATGCCTTCATTACAAATATGCTTAACAGTTAATCCAGTAACTTCAGCCACTATTTTCACTTCATAAAAAAACAAGATGTCGAATTGAAGTATGTATCACCCTCTCATATATCTGTGGTATCACCTATGTTTATATGACATTCATTGATGAGGTCATTCTTAATGAATGGGTTTGTAAGAGTTTATCTGCTCAATTGAATTGTCTAGCTAGTATCTCTCATGTTATTTTAATTTACCAATAACCATTAATTCTAGAATGATGATAACCTTTATAGCTTAGTTCCAAAATATCAGAACTACCTGCAATACACTGTTCAAGTTCGCAACAGTTCAACTGAATCATTCATATAGAGTAAAAACCCACTCCCAACGGTTTTTCCAAAGCGGAGCTGTACACACGGCCAATGTTCGACACAATTAATACCTATGTCTTCATAAAAATGCTTAAAACCGTAATAATGTTTGTACATATGTTCTAACTAACTAAACGTAACTGCTACCAATTAAATTATACACCTGAAATTATAGTAACGCTTTACAAATGTAAAATGACGCTCCTCTTTGCATTTGTTCTTATGATCCGGACGCGAACCAGGACTGGTTGGCGTCGTAAAAATACGTAGCGTAGGAATGTCTCTTGTAATAACTTGGAACTACGATGAACTGCAACCTGTTCACTTAGCTAGACAGAGCTAGTTTACATTGTTTACGTGCGAACGCTCCGAGCCCAATAGTGACAGCCGTCAAGGTCTTGATTACGCTCAATGCCATTAGAGAACCTCTTGAACTCGCTAAGAATCCCGTCGGGGCGTCGTGCACTACCATTCAAGAATCATACAACTAATTTTTTCCAACCATTTTAGTTCGGAATTCCCTTCGTCCGCAGACCGCATTCAAAAACGATATCAGGTAGCGCCACTCTTTTAACTCTGGTTTTCCCGAGGCGACGAACTACTTCGTGGCTAATGTAAAAGAATTTCGGTTCAGTGTTTTCATCAAATTTGCATATGGATTTACCCGATATAGCCTGACCTTGTGGTGACACTCGGAAACATATTATGGAATTCGAAACATCGTTTTAATTATAATTTTATTGGTCATTTGGATGTGATGCCCACGAGTGAGATCAGCGAAGCCGTCGACCGGCTGACTCCGCCCGGAGGCTGACGGCTCACACTGGCTTGTTGGGTATTCCCAACGTTACGACGACGACTGGTCGCGTAACGAACGTGCCGGCCGCTCACCGAGTGAAAGCAAAATTTAACCGTGTAACGCCCGCAGACGAGCGGTCGTACACATCGTTTGGGTTAACCCGACCATTGTTCTTGTGCTAATTGAGAAGCCATTACAAGTATGCTAAGTGAACGGTATGGCGAGATGGTTTTACCACGAAGGTTCCTAATCTCGTGAGTGCCACAATGACGACGAATTTGAAATTGAGATTATTGATTTTACCCGAAGAACCTCACTGACATAGCAGAGTAATGACGGATAAGTTGTTGTCACAGGGGGATGGCGACAAAGGATATGGGAATATAGGCCTCAACAGTGGGTGACTGTACCGATAAAGTATAAACAGGGATCGTCATATTTTATAAGCCTCATCTACTATATTATGAGAATGTTATAAAATAATTGTCCAGTTTTAAGGAAACTTGCATAAAAACTAAAGAGCGTCGACAACGCTACAGTCTCAGCAAATGCCAGGAAAACCGCAAACAATCCTTTCGACCTTTTTCTGATTGACGCCTCCTGCAATTCCGCCTTACAGTGTCAGAACAATGGTGGTTGGACCGATGATTCTCTGGGCAATACCCATGTGAAAGTGTGCCGCCCGAGAGGCTGTTACATGCAGACGGAAATCCCAGCCGTTATCGTAGGTATATTATGAGCATGTTACGTGAAGCTCGCCGCTTTCTAAATCTCCGTGCACTAAATCTACCACCAAAGTTTCTTATCTGCCTTCAACATTGAGACTTTTTACGAATACGTATAGGGCAGTTATGACGCGACGGGACTAGAATATTATACCTAAGTCTGAATGAAGTTTAAGTTGAAAACGTTCATTGCCGTGATGACCGGTTGGAATTTTGGGATTTTACGAAGATTCCGGTTTTTTGAATGCTTTATTTAATGATCGTAGGTATGTAAACTTTAAACAAATCTTAAGCTCGAGCTGAGTTTTCACGTCGGGTCAAGTCGCTGTCCAAGGATAGCTGGTTAATCATTTATTTTATTGGATTTCCCACAGACGTAAATAGCAACAAGGATTTAGATAATTGATATTTATCTAATAGTTATGTGCTAACGATGATGCTATAATGATAATGTTGTGATTTGGCGTACATAATCACATGAAACCTGATACTGCTTTGAAGTTCATTGTTCTATGGTTGGGACTAGTATGATCGCTTGGATCGGTTTTTCATTCATCATAGACTTATATCAATTTGCCTTTATTAACTAATTTCATATGTCGTATCTTTTTCGTATGTTATTTATGGAACTAGTTTTAGTTATCTACCAAAGATCACAAACATGAGACGCTATCAGTTTTTAAAACATGTACTTATACCGTTTTAACGTACCGCGGGGTTTTCCGACAATCAACCTGCTTTTTCAATATGCTACGTCTATATAAAAAATAAAATAAATAAAAAAAACAACATAAAATAAATGAATTAATAGGGTTAGTTACTTATTGCGTTTGAATTTATCGCCATCCATCTCTGTGCGACTTCTTCATGCGATTATTATATACCGATTATAACCATGATGGATTCATTTTGTGTGTAACTGGCTCTTTTTGCTAAATATTGTTTATCTCTTCCATCATTTAAAATATCTGTCTTTTTGAGTAGCACTAATCTCCTTTACAACGCATCGTACTACGGACGCGAACCACGAGTCGCACAATGGAAAACGATCTAACATTACAAGTAAATGACGTCAATTTGTTGACGAACATTCCCACAAGTTGATTAGCATTGCATAGGATTTTGTTTTCGATTTGCGTTACTCATATCAAACACGCATCGATACTCCTATTGATGACTCCCCAATGGCGTCATTTCCCATATTGAAGGTGGTCTCTAAACTAGAAAATTTAACCTTTTGTAGTTAAAAACAAAAATCATATGCAAGTATTAAGAATGTTTTATACTTTATGAATTTCCTTCGCAGTATTAACGGCAAGACCGTGGGTTTTTACAAGAGAACCAGTTAAAAATAAATATGCGCGTAGGTATAAGTAATATAATTACAAAAAATGTTTAAACGTGTGTGTGAAATTAAGCTTTCATGGGTAGTGTGAGGAAAATTACTTGTGCACACTGTCTTTAAAGAATCTACAGTACCTTCTCTCAAAATCTATTGAACTGGTGACCATGACATACGGCAATTATATAAGTAGATTATACAACAAGTGCGTAAAGTATGTGATTTGGTGTTCTGTTTTACTGCTGTTTATCTGCTCTAGTCGAAAGCGAGGGTAGATATCTAAGTCGAGGATAAAATGGCGTATTTTATGAACAACACTCTGCTGTTCGATTGTGAGGAAATGCAACACTATAACACTAATGATAAGCATTTACATTGAAATTTGAACTTTATATCTTAGAACACAAAAATAACCATAACTTTTGTGCAATCAGTGCTTAGCCACTGTTTTTTTTTGTCTTTTTACATGAAACATTAGCACAAATTAGGTAATATCATAAGTGCATTTTATAAAACATTGTTAGTAATTAATCAGCAGTTTTTTTCGCTAACATCCAGCATACACAAGAACTTTACGAGTATGAGAAGTAAGGAATAAATTTTATATTCTCCCATCTGAAATGCAGCTCATATATATAAGGAAAAAGGCTCACAGCCCATTACGTAAGATTTATGTTATTCATATAAGTTTCAAAAAGATACTTCACCCATCAAACAACAATAGTGAAGCATAGGTACATTCTAGTTACAGTGAGAGAGGCCGTTGACACTGAGATCATTAATCGTCATGGAAATGTACGATCCCCGCTAGCGTTATACGGAAATAGTGAAAATGCCGTCGATCGTGTCGCACCGTATTTGGCGAGGGCAGTGGAGTTGGTTGCGCGTGCGCTTGCCCGTCGCCAGCCGCCACATTGTTGGGAAAACCCCATCGGCTCCCGCCGCGCGCCGCGCGCCCCGCGGCTCGAGGCGCCCGCGCCCGCGCCCGCGCCGCGCGTGACGACATCGCGTACACACGCCAATAACTATAGCATTAACTATTGTTGTGTTCGCTCGTTCCGTCTCGTCGTCGCGTCAGCTGTCGCGGCCGCGGTGCTGGGTACGCGCTGTTGATTTCGTTCAATACGATTCGTTTTCAAGATTGTATGCACACATAATACTATTATTTCCTGTTGCATTCGACGTTACTTTTATGATTAAACGATCGCTAGCATTAAAATGTCATTTGGATATTTATTATAATTATACTGTAGGCGTGAACTTCTTGCTTCTACTACTTCTAAACCTACTTACTAATGCAATTTAGAATCTTACATTCATTAGTTGCTATATTTTTTTATTTTTATTTTATTTTATTAGGTTTACCAACAGTTGTTACATTCTTTCAAGTATTCAATATACACATTATTTGTCTTATGTCTAATGCACAACTAATAACAGGTAAACACAGCATGTAATTTTAACGTAACGTCGTACCAACTATAATTGAGAAAGAAAATTAAAAAATAATTAAATCTACAGTTAGTTTAGTACAAGAACAAAAAAGGTCTTCATTCCTGAGCTTAACCCACTCACTTAAGTCTATCATCTTATAATAATATTGTATTTATACTAACTACTAATATAATATAAACTAACTGCCATCCTCCAATACACAGTTTCTAAAATTAGCCAGAGACTGATTAAATACGTCCAGTTTAGTATTTTTATTTAGAAGCCTACACAGGCGAGGTACTGGTGAATTTGCACCCAGGGTTGTTCTGCGAAATGGTGGCGCAAGTAGCCTTATACTGTGTCGGGGGTATCTACAAGGCACATTTATGTTAATTTTTTGCAGTAGCTGAGGGCTATCTATTTTGCTTCTTAATAGCTTGTACAGGAACTGTAAATCGAGCAATTCTCTTCGTTTGGCAAGTGAGTTCATTTTGAAATGACATAGCCGCTCATTATAGGAGAGGTGCCTTGTGGCTTGTCCCGACAGGCGTGCTAAATGCCACAGGAACCGTTTCTGTATCCTTTCCAGTCTAAGATTATGTGTCGCAAAGTGGGGGCGCCATACTATACTACAGTACTCCAAATTACTGCGAACAAGTGTGCAATAAAGTAGTTTTTTTGTTCTGGTTTGGCGAAAGACTTTACCGTTTCTGATCATGAAACCAAGCATCCTAGAAGACTTACTCACTATGGACTCTAAATGCGGCAAGAAAGTAAGTTTCCTATCAAATAAGACCCCTAGATCCTTAATGCAATCAACTTCCTGAACACGTTCACATATAAAAGTATGTTCTTAATTATTAGGCAACGTCAATTGTTTGGTACTTAGTGCGTTGTGTTTGTGTCAAGGTCTCTGGGATCCCCGCTCAATTGGACATGTAACCATGTGCCTTCCTTGTTGAATAACATATAAATAAGTTCTTACAAACCGGTAGAAAGCAGCTTCGTGAATTTTCAATGTGCCTTCGTAGCCTGCTCGCACCTCGCACAGCCCATTAATATTCATATCTCACAGCATAGGTACAATAAGCACTTTACTGGCAATTTCCATTGCTGCATAAATGCCTCTTTATGTATACTAATTGACATCAGAATATGCAAACACGGAACTTGTTTATCTTACAATACATAGTAGTTGTTACACGTGGAGAATTTTCACCGTACATTAGACATACATACAGGGGCTTTAAATGGCTGGCATTCTTATTTCCACAGCACAGTGTTGCCAACACTACCAAACTCAAAAACATCGAATTACGAAAAAACAGTAGAAAAAAGTAAAATGGTTATTTCAGAACATTTGTTCGTATTTTACCAAAACTTTTCCCTGTGGGAGGAGGTTTTTTCTATTTCTAATGCAGTACTTTCGTCTTCACTTAACGAGCCCGTTCTTAGATTGTTTTCAATCAAGCGTGATATTTAAAAAATATAGTTCATAGTCAAGCATTGACAAATGTTTAAAAAAACCGGCAGAAATATGGACTGATACAAAGAATAAAGATGTTATTGAAAAAACAATAAATCTACTGTTAAAACAGTAGGGTTGGCAATTTTGCCACTGCATCAAATCCTTTTGCCTTTACCCAATCGGTTGATAGTTCTCCAGTTGAATTTTATTAGATGACTTGCACGAGAGGCCCTTAATCCGACTTTAATAGCGTTGTCGCTATTTGCGTACCTTGCAACATGTCATCTCACTAGCCTCGATACGTACGTGCGAACATCTCGTGCAAACAATTTAAAATAATTAGCAAATGACGATATCTGGAGATGTTTGATTTGCAAACCGATTCTTTCTATTCTCACTAGTGATAACCAGCAATGGGGCCCCTTGTATGTTTGATGATCTAACAATTATGGTATACAATGTTTAATTTCATAACGCAACAATAATTAATGTATTTAGACTTGAATTTGAGCCTCGATGATGTCCTGTATTAATACAATTTACATAACAGCATTGTCCATTAATAATACATTTACTAGAATACAATAAAGTTTCTACATGCGCTAACACCGATTATAATAAGACGTATATAACCCAAATTCCGAGGCTAAATAGCGTTGGGCCATTTCGCGCGGTCGATCTATTTTAGCTCCGTTTTAAATATACTTGGATGGAATCCAAGCGGTGTCGACACAGTGATTACGAGGCATTCCTATAAACAGTAGATGTTGCTGATATTTAGCTTTGTATGTCAAACAGATTAGGAAATAAGAAATAACGATCATAAAAGTCAATATCATATATCCTTTCACTTCAATGCCGCTAGGGATAATGAAGTCCTTCAAAGCACCTGATAGTTGGATCGATTAATTGTATTAACCGGCACAAATCAAATCGATTAATATTTCAATTTGCTAAGCATACATACTTATTTAAATAGTGGTTCTGATGACGTTAGTTAGAGCTATGATGTTGTTTTATAAAACTTGTTCCAATTCTGAGGCCATATATTTAGATAACACGGTTGTTTATGTATATAGATGATGTCTTAACTTATGAATTTATCGTTATTTCTCAGATAGTCTTGTTTAATTTTAAAATTACTTCCTGATATTTTTAAAACAGAAGATGAGGCCGGAATATATGGACCTTCCGTCTCAAAGTGTGGCATCACATTTACACATCAAATCTTTATCGGAAAAAAATCCCAATAGCCAAACGATAACATAATACAAACACCGTTTATATTACCGGATTAACTGATTGTACTAATAAATAGTGTTTTGGTCGAGTGCAGTTTTCATGCTCCGGTCATGTTATATGATGCTTATCGGCTACACATAGGACTGTAAATAGAATAATTTTGCCTTTTTTTGAAGCAGCAAGTTCCAAGCAGTGCCAATACATATTAGTTGTAGTTATACTGATGACTTTATTATAATGTTGTTGCAGGTCAAGCGTGTGTACATTTGGCAGCAACTGCGGGACATGTAGAGGCACTCCAGACCCTGGTATACTACGGAGCAGATATCAATATAACGGTGAGCTTTTCACGACTTCATTATCAGCCTGACCTGGCTGTACTATCCGCCTAATCTTCTATGAATTCCGGTTGATTTCTATGGTATGAATAGCTAAGCCGTTCGCAGCCACAGAAACCACAAAGTGACTCAATCATATTGCTTAAGGACCAATTAAGTGAGGGAAATTGAGCAAAAAAAACCCGTGGCCTCAGCAGCACACGGGACAATACGTGTGACGTGGACTTCCTTGTACCTGTAACTGGCTTGGACCACAAATGTCAAATTCCTTTTAGTCCTTTTTACTACATTACCATCTATGGCCTTAGGCCGAATAATTGATGATAAATAAATTGTGAGGTTACTGATATAACTCGATAACTGATAAGGTCAAATAGCTGAATTTAGTAATTCTAGTAATGTGCCCCTTTCCTGTATATTAGCTTTACAAAAAAAACTGGGAAGTGTGCGTTCATCTACTCGTAGTATATTAGATCAATGAATGTAAATATAGATTCAACCAAGTCAGTTTTCTGGGTAAAGTAATAATAGCGTATACGCTAACGACTCGACGCTCATCGGTGGAGCTCTGTTGCCAAAATAACCCCGCCCGTAATTGCAGCCTGTCAATTATTGCGCGTATCTTGGTTTCATTGACCAATTCGCGTTATGTAACACCAAGGGCGTTTACAACGGGATTAAGTTTTACTCGATACAGAGCTCAAGTGATTCACTACAGAAACTTGAAGTACAAGTAGTAAAACTACACGTGCGTACCGCATTATCAACGCAATTAGTAATGTACCGCGGTGCGCGGAATGATCGCCTTAGTCACGGCGGCGTAGGAACCACAACACCGGCGCCGCCTCGGAAAACCCGGCGGCGGCCCTAATCTGCTGATAGCAGCGCTATCTCGTGCATCGGGGTTTTTTATATTTGCCACCATCGGCCTTGCAAACACAGCATAATCTTGTGTACATGTACCTACATGTGGAAAATCACGATACGTCGGCACTCTCAAATAAAACAATGGGACGTTGAAATAGGTTTTCGAATGACTTCGTGGAAATTTTCAAGGAAACTCCCGCGCGGTGGTAATTCCGACGGGGTGGGTTTGTCGCAGCCGCCGCGGATCGACATGCAATGTTTATGGCGCATAAGTTTCCCGCTCCGCCGACCACCGACACTACGCTTATGAGCTATGATCTAATGATGTCATAAAACGTCTGCTGCTGAGTTCCAATATCGTTTTCCGTTTTCTTCTCGCAAACAGCTGATGATATGTTTGAAACGTCATCATCTTCCTTGGAAATGATCTGCAAAATACCTTATTTAAGTAAAGGCTACCCGAATTCTAATGTCCTTGTCAACAAACTCGTCGCTACATGTATCTATTGTTCCACAGGAGAACCTGGCTGGTTGGACGGCGTTGCATATAGCGGCGCGGCGCGGCGACGTGCGGCTGGTGCAGGTGCTGCGCGAGCGCTGCGCGGGCGTGCAGCAGCGCGCGCGCGACTACGCCGGCCGCTCGCCGCGCCGCCTGGCGCGACACACGCCCGCCGAGCGAGCCTTCAGCAATGTGACAGACTCCGATACGGACGATGATGACGATGTGAGTAAACCCGCAAACATTCCTACCGTCTCGCTACAATAAAAATGTGGATGTGTTTTTGTGAGGCTAAAAGGGTTTTGTTAAGCACAAAGGAAACTTGTAACTTGTAGTTTGGAATAACATAGTGGCTACTGTTTATCATAGGTAGACTACAGTTCAACATAAACAATAGCAGGATTTCGGGTTTAAAATGAGTGTTTCCTAGAAAGCAACGTTTGTTCTCTATAAAGAATAGAATCTGTTATTGAACATAGCATTGTCAATCATGTATAAATTTACACTCCAACCATATCGATAGCGCTTTATTTGATCTTTCTATTTATATGACCAGTTTCACGTGTGCACTAAAAGGCTATAACATACTCGTGTTGGTGTGCGTCCTGTAGTGTTATCGGAATCCGTTTGTTATCAGACTAGGAGCGTGGAATATTCCGCAACATATAGTTTATGTTGAACGTCCACTGCCCTCAATCAACAATATTATTTTGTTTTAGCCGTGCCCGCGATTACGAACGCTGTAGACTTTAGTTTTTGACTTCCCCGATAAATCCTTTTATTCAAATAATAATGTGTGATCTGTCTTGTTCGTAGATGTACGACGATGAGTGCGAGTGCCTGTTCGAGCGATTCCGCGATACGCTCAACCCCATCAACGTCGCCTAAGCCGCCGCCGCCGCCGGCACTGCATCCGTGCAAGTCCTGCTAGCGGGCACGTGACGTCACCCGCCATCGCCAAGGCAGACATTTACCGCCTCAGCTGATTGACAACACAAGACCCAACCATAACAATATATATGTTGTTTTGTTATATATATGAAAAAAGTTACATTCGTAGCAACACTGTCACGCCCGTACTCCGCCAAGTGGTAGACAGGGGTGCATTGCAGTGCACCCAAATTTCGCCAAATTAGTTTAAAATTTATCCTGGTATCGACATTTTGTCAAATACGTGTATGAATAATATTCAGTCGATGTTAAATATAATCCTGTAGTGTGAATTGTGATGAACTATTTGCTAATAGATCTGAACATTTAAACATCCCTTGCTATGGATACATCGCAGCTCAGCTCTGGCCTCTGTGACCGAAACTTAACATGTTAACTGTTATTATAAATAAGCGCATATGATCGGCCACATGTGCTAATCGGTAATATTAATAACTGTCGGTTCTACTCACATTGAACACATAGAAACAAGGTCAGCAATATAGTCCTATCCCATTCGGTACAATTCGATTCCGAACAGATTGTAGTACTAATGGATTAACCTATTGCTGTTACAATGAATTGAGATCTGTTCAGATTTACGTGACATACGTTAGTCTGCGTTATTTCTGATCGGAAAATTAAAATCCTTAAATATTTGTTTATAAACAAGTTTCGTTTGCAGAGGTCTAGCCATTAACCCATGAATTATTTAGTTGTGAATGTATCCAAAGAGGAAATATTAGGAAAATCTTGTACGCAGTACTCTGTAATTGTTTCATGAACTCTAAAAATATTTCACTGTTACAACGCGTCAATCGTACGTACACAATGTTATTCAATTTGAACTTTACCGGCAAATGAGTAAAGATCAATTTTGTAAGAGTGTGCGGTTGTAAGGTTGGTGCGTTATTGCAAACTGTTGAATTAGAAGTGTGTCGCCTTATAGTTTTGCAAGAAGAAGTATGTACTGAAATGAATGAGGACTTTTGCTAGTGGAATTTCTATACATTGAAGGCCATTAAAAGCTCATCTACACGGTGGGTTAAACCACCCAACAGAGAGACAGATCTATAAGAAATAATAAGACAGCAGCTGTCTTGTTTCTTATCACTATTCCTCTCAGTCGGACGGTTGGTCCGACCTTTTTGAAAACATTTTAGTCGTAAGCTTTAGTTGTAAAATGCCTGTACAGTCGCGGAAAGAATGTTAAGTTTATAGACAAAGTTGTTTAAAAAAAATAGTCTAATTCCTGTAAAAATACTGTTAGTTATACCTATATTTATTGAATGTCAAATAAAAAAAAACGATACTGTATTTGTTTGTTTTAATGAAACTATAACATCCCAATATTCTTTCTGCGACTGATCATTTCATCCTATATTCATCATATAACCGCTATTCTAAACAGCACGAGTATAGCTGTTATAACATCGATTTAAAGTATAAGTTCTATATTTTTTTTCGCCGATAGTGGTGTTAAAGTTCAATATCAGTTGACATTTTTTTGAAAGGGGCTCAATATCTTGTCTTCCTATTGTTATAACTAGATTGACAATCATTGTACATTTTGTTTTCAAGTAATTTCAGATGATATACCATTTTTTAAATATACAGACATCATAGTTAGTAAAATTAGGTTCAAATTGTATGCTACTTGACTTGCAATAGAATGTAAATGGCGTCGTAATTGTCTCCTCCACTGTCCCGCCAAAGCAGTATGTGCCGGCGCGACGCGACACGGTGGAAATGTATCGTTTGGCCCCGTTTTCGTTTGATCAGTCACCCCCCCGCGCACCCCGCACTACCCCCGCTTGCGGCAAATTGCTCAAGTTGTTTGTTGGCAACTGCATTGTGTAGAAAACAGATACAGCTCGAAGACCAATCAATAACCGGTCACATAATTATTATATTCAATATTAGCAATTTGAATGTAAGACAATTAATTTCCATTCATGTATAAATACGTCTCACTCCAACTTTCGTCGTGAAAGCAGTAGCGAAGACTATGTTTCGTACTTCGAGACCGGTGCTGTAGGTGTCTGCGTGCGATATTAAACCGTAAAGCTTATATTTTAGGACCGTGAATCCGGTACAACATTCATTCTTGGTCAATATGTTAGCGTGCACATTATAGGCTGTCGACTAAAAACGCGCTCTAGCTCAACCCCTCAGTAGTGCATTAAGGGTGCCTTTTCAATCTGTGGCTTGAAAGCACATCGCGAGATGCCGACGATATTTTTCGGCTGGCATTAAACTTCCATCGCTATATTACTTTTACTTATTCTGAATTAGCACGCCTCATTAATATTATCTTAGGAGTAAACATTCATTATCTTCATCGTGGGTGTCATTTTCTATATCTTTTCATTAATTATAATTACATTTATCAAGTCCAATTTTATAAAATTGGCTTTCAATTTATTCTTAGTTAAATATTCATACACGGTCATATAGGTACTTTACAAGAGAGGCAGTCAAAGAAGGCTTTCTCGAATATAAGACGCAATAATCATAGCGACAAATCTATTATTCTTATATTCTGTTTATACAATTAACAAGATTCATAAGACTTAAGTATTATATATTAGTGCTCGTTATCCCTTGTAGTACGTCTAAAAAGGCCAGAAGTTATCGTGTCTTTCAGTTTAGCATTTATATCAATATCGTAGCAATGTTTTTATATTACTGATAGCTTGGCTCGCCTCTAAATTGTACCACAAGGTTCAGTTTGTCAAATACCAACTGTATAATACCAAATGAACAACCTTTATGTTATTTTATAAATTGGACGGTTGTCGATTGCCACACTGAGCCTTGTGGCTTATTATTTACGGTTCTGTATTGTTTGTCGTTGATCAATTCGCATAATGTTCACATCGCATTATTTTGTTACTTGTAATGCTGCTTCCCATAATTTTATAACTTATAGTGATTGAAAACCGTAACATTAAACTATACAAAATTATCAATGATAAGATTTTCTATGCCTTATGGCAGCCAGCCATACCCAATGCCTTTAAACATAATAGGAAGCTCTTAATCAACTATTCATTCCCGTTTAATGCCAAGTAACATCTATTGTACGAATTTAAATTGTTATGGTTATCAATATTATGGAAGAAACATATGAATAATTAAGTTTTATGTACTTGAACATCCATTATTATGAGTAAGGATAAGCGCACACCGACATAGTTGCAGGGATGCGAATAGCTCGATACCAATTTAAAGTAATCGTTGATTTACGTCAAAAAAAAAAACTAAATAAAAGCATTCATCATGAGTAATGTGCTGACCCTAATGAATAATGTTCATTGTCTGAGGTGAATTATAATCATTTGTTTTATGAGTAACAAGGGGAAGCCACACTTTACACATGAACATTGTAAATTTATAGGTAATATATATGGACTTCACTGAACGTCTGATCGAATTTTTTAAGTACCTAGAATTAATGCTGTTATAATACACTTTATAGTTATGTCGTGTAGCAATGCACTAGACATTTTTTGCGGGCATGTTGTCCGGCCATCGCTTCGCCAAATTTTAACGTAATTATTTAATGTTGAGTGCGTTGAACAATGGTCGCCTATTGGCTACTGTTCTTGGCGACTGTAAACTTCGCGTTAGAACTATGTAATATGTTAATTTTATAGATATATACTCGCGAATTTACTTAGCCACTCAACTTCGCTAGTCCAACGACTTTTTGTTTGCTACCCAACGACTGTCCAAAGCTCCAGACGCGCTGTGATATCCTGGGCCCTTAGTATGAGGTTTGAATGTATTTATATACACATCATGTGATTTTGCATACATTGAGGAGATATGATTTGAAGCTAGTTGTTGCATTCAAAACTCATTCTAAGCCCCCTATTAAAATAACGAATAAATTGTTATGTATTTCGGTCGCAATCTGACCACGGCCAATATGGTTTATGTTTAAGTGTATAGTACCTACTGGCAATTCGATCACTTGTTCAGTGAACGTAACTATCAACTGTTGGTAATTTATTACTAACCAACAAAATACATTTATATAGTTTAGGTTTCGATGTATGTGTACAACACGTAAGATACGCACCTATAAATAGTGTACCTATGTATCGTTTTTTTTTCTATTTGAATATATATAATATTTTATAGTAAAATATTGTTTTATTTAATTACTCACATACGTACATAAATGTTGACATAATATACTACTCACCAATATCTGGGAAACAGGTATTTTACAATAAACTTCTGTCGGTTTTTATAATAAACTTCCCGAATCCGAGATTTGCCCATTAGTATGTTCAAAACAACCGTGAAAACTAATCTATGTCGTTAGGGTTATTACAGAATCATGGATTATTTGGATTATAAAGCAGCCTGGGACTGATCGCTCAAATATCAAGATTTAGGATGTCAAAGTTTAGCGCGTGCGCGCCTCGCATGGGAACACACTGGAGCTTACTTTTTTATTTTATGGCTTTAAAAAAAAGACAAGGCCGCCAAGTTTCTCACCGGATCTTCTTAGATGAGGTCGCGTTCCGATCCGGTTGTAAAGTTAAGAAAAAAAATGTAAAATGACAATTTGTACGTGCCCCCGTAGGCCTATACGAAATAAACGATTTGACTTTAACTTTGAGTTTGAATGGGTCAAAACTGACATCACTACACAAATACATTTATATTTGTTTTCAGGTCATTACGATATGTAACATTAAGGTTCTATACACAGGTTGTCTAGACATGAAATTAAGTGTCACGGAGTATACACACACTGCGAGGTCTTCATCTAAAGACCGTGTTTTGTTGGATACTCAAAAAAATACAGCAAACGGCTTCGAGTGCAAACAATAATTTATTATATGATGGCAGTAAAATTCAATGTTAAAATATTCTACAAAACCTATTAACATACGCACTATCACAAGAAACAAAAATAACTGTATAACTATTAAAATATAATTTATATTTAACATTTTATTATAATATACGAGGCACTGGAATGATAACACGATCGAGGTGATCCATTGACTATAATTCAAATATATTTCTATATATACTTACAAATAGGGCTGCAGCAAATATGTGCAAGCGACGTCGCAGTATTGTAATAGTGTAGGAAGATATTGAAATAAGCTCGGACAAGTGAACAAAACTGCGCCCGCGAGTTTGTTTAGCAAACATCGCTGCAGCCATTACGATCCGCTATGTAATTATCAGGTACTTACGTACCTATTTGTAAATAGCAATATTATAACACTTATTATATTCATATTTGAGACGAGTTGACTTGTTGCAAAATAGATAAATTATGGAAATACTAAAGTGCTAATTCATAAAATGTCAAGTTCAATTCAAATTCTGTGCCAATATTTAACATATGAGACAAGGTCCCCAATACATATATCATAATGTACACTTTTAAAAATTAACCATGTTAATTATCCCTCGTTTTGAGTGAACGATAAGCAGAATTTTCCAGATTGTTTGGAAATTAACAGAACGGATTACAACTTAGCATACCGTGAGTCGCCCTACTAAGCATTTGCTTTGTGTCCAATAATGAACTATTAATTTTTTTAAAATGCTGTGGTACTGGTAGCGTACCATTAATTACCACCAGCACATGCTGGCAGGGTTGATCACCCAAGGTGCTGTGGGGCTGGTTAGAACTTTGCGAACTAACTCCATTTAAAACAGTTTACAAATAATAAGTAGATAGGCAGCCAGCAGTGCTATTCTGTAACGACAATTTCATATCTTACGCTGAGTCCGAAAATAAATTTTACCCGACGATTCACGCGTGAGATACGAGATTGTCATTTCATCTCATATTTCACGCGTGATTAGGAGGGTGAAATAAAATTTGAATTGAAATTATACAATTCTCTTTCGGACTCACACGTGGGATATGAGATTGTCGTTACAGAATAGCAGTACTGAAGGGGAGTGTGCTGGGTACAATGAAAATAGGCTCGTCTCTCATTGGGACCAAATAATATCGCAAACATGTGGATTACAGGCGTGATAATGATGGCATTTTCCACCTTTCATTTCATATAACTTTTTTATGTGTACCTATTTTAAGTTACGGTAATTATCCTCCTATACTAGTACAGTAATATTCACAGGAATCACAATGTATATTTGATACAAGGCCGCGGTAAAAATGTGACTGCGAGGAATATTTTAACTTTTTCCCTAAACACACAGAAGTTGTCCATGACGTCCGCTATATCCCATTTTTTTTTATTTGGAAGCTAGTTTATTTTGAAGTTCGTATGTATAATCATTTATTCTATGTTTTATAAATTATAGTCCTATAATCCTATATTTTTTTAAACATTAGTTTGAGACATTATACCTAACAAACATAATAATTTAATAGAAGCAAAAGTATGGATTAAGTTTAACAGATCCCTATCTGATAATATAGACATTTCAAGGCACTTTTATCTAATGAATAAATTGTAGCAAAACGTAAATATATCTGTGATGTAAAACAGTTAGGTGGATGCAAGGACTAGATGTTTTTTTTATAATTGGTTTACATGTAGCGTAACAAATACCTACAGACATTTGTGTACTTTTTTTGACAGCAAAAAAGAGACAACCTGTAGTAATAATCCGTAAATGCCAATTGGCCGTTGATAATATTATAATATTATATACTATCAGCATCTTTACTACCCATGAAAATTTTCGTCTGAACGGTACAGGCACAGTACCGTAGTAAACTGTTGCACCAGAGCTAAGTATTGCCATGCAAAAACGACCTCAAGGTGTCTAGGAAGTTATGACCACGAGAGAATATACGTATTCGCAATAAAAAAATATTATTTAAGCATATCATATTCCGTAAACAATTAACGAACGAGGGTATGTGAACTTTGATTTTATCGCAAAAAAACATTTCAAGTACCATGTATTGCTGGCTGGACAGTCAACATCGCAACCAATGAACCAACCTGTTTCAATTACTCATAATTGCTATTCGACGCGGCAGACTATAGTTTTTGCTGACTACACGTCGACTCGATTTCGAATAACCCGACTACTTGCTAGTGCCAATCATTCAATGAAAATTTTCAACAAATATTTGGCGCTAATACGCTTCGTTTTTTTAATCTTTCGGTTGAGTTTGGCAAGCTGTCGATCCACGCGCAACATTTCGACAGTGTTAGTTTGAGTACACAAACCATAGGGAGATTAATATTTTGTAGCCCCTTTTATTATTGATCAAACCGTTTGTTTGTAATCGGGGAGGTTGGCAAGGCCAGGGGTTCCTCGCGCAAATTTTATGAATAATTACTGTTTATTTCGTAAAATGAATTATCTATTAATTTAAAAGGAACTTACAACCTGAAAGATCCCTCTGTTAGATAATAGAGAATACATTTTACGAAATGAATAAATTTAATAAGTTTTGAAACACTTATATTATTTATTTATCTACTTATGATGTTGACTGTACAATCTCAGCTCGCGAATGTTTATACCAGCGCGCACATTTCAACTTTATCATGTTTCGCTTATTCATAAAAAAGGTTATGTGATAGTGAATTGACCCAAAATGTTTATCACACGAACTCGACATAAAAAAATAATTATACCATTAAAAATTACAGAACACGAAATACAATAGAATGGACATCGGATACAATTTGTCCCAAAACCGGTGTTGCATCTTTAGTCATAATATATTTCTAAGTACCAAAAGACAGCGCTTTTTTTAGTCACTTCGAGGACGCTCTAGTATGGCTGGCGACGACCACATTCATGTGTTTTTAGTTGATACACGCGACGAGTGGCCACTGACATGGCCTATCCATTAATTGATACCCCATTATAATTAACGTCATGATAAGAATAATCTGAAACAAAATTTGTATCTAATGCGTGATTGGAAATACCCAGAACGTTTTAATAGGCATCGCGGATCAAACGCCGGGTCAGTGGCAGAGATAATGGGCTCATATCCGCTCGAGACTCACTACCAGAGTTTGATCTATTTAGATATCATCGCCATCTCATTTATGAGCTCGCAGATGATATAAGCTTGTAGCGACCTCTTCAACTCGCCACAAGCTACACAGATAGTGCTGCAGACGCATTCAAAACAATAGACAATTCTCAATACAATCCTGAATCGCGCTATGAGAGTTTTCATTGGTATTTAAAGTGACAATGCCAAGCAATTAATGTGGCCCCTTATGGCTTTACTGTGCGGCCCCTCTTCTATAGAACTACCAAAACCTATTCTGTGATCGTAACATTAACCTCTACCTACTTGGTTTTATAAAGTAGTAACGTAGGTACCTACTACCTGATATATTCGGTAATATATCCTCGTGCTTATAAAATCATCCTATATTCTATCCCTCAAATTTATAGAAAGTTATAATGGATTATAACGTACTTTTTCCTCTGAAAAGTTCGTTATAGTGCCATTATAACTGTCTATAAATTTGGGGGTATATTTGCACCTAAGCACAGATGCTTTTTCTCCTAGTCGGACATTTGTCGGAGTCGGAGACTTGCTCTTAATATTATGTTACTATTTTTGGACATCACAGGTGTATTTAAAAAATATCAATCACAGATTATACCAAAAATCGCCAGACGAACAAACCAGCTGTACGGTCCCACACTAAGCAACGCTTGTATTATGGGTACCGTACAATGGACTGAAGGCGAACCCAGTATATAATACTTATATAGATAGTATACATCCATAATTCGGGTACAAAAATTCGTGCTCATCATACAAAGTATGTGCCTATCAAGATACAAACCCGGGACCTTCGGCACAGAAAGCAGGGTCACAACCAAGTGCGCTAATCAGGTCGAGCAAAAATCATATAAATGTATTAGCTTAAAGAACTCAGAGACAAGAACGCTTCGATATTCCTTTGCCATAAGGGCATCATTTATGTCCACTAGCGACATCTAGTAACACGGAAAAACTATTTTTTTTTATTATAGTAGTAGTAGGCACTTGGTAGGTTATGTCAATTACTAAAATTAGATTAATAACTCGGTTATGCGTGAAGTTACTACTAAACTAATTAACATAATTTTGACAATTCTGAGCGCATCTAGAAGTCAGTATTTACTTTTACCCCTTCTATTGTGTTTTGATTGACAATTCTCTCGTGTTCTCCGATCTCAAATGCAGAATTACTATAAGCAACCAGTGTAGGAGATGTATGGGTGGGCATGTAACTACAATATTCATATTAGTAATTTGAACAAATTAAACATTTACATGCGTTTGATCATCAGTGACCGTGCTATAGCAATTCAAGGTAGTTTCTGTTACGCTACCACGCTGATGTTGGCTTCAGGGTGTCGAAATAAATATTTTTAGAATAAAATATCTATTGCAGCGTCACTGGAACCAACTCCAGAGCGGCACAGTTTACACAACGCGCAATGAACTTGATTATATGTATATAAAAGTTCTTCATCTGAGTTTTCGATATCTGAACGTATAACAGCACCATCTACCGGCGACGGAATGTACTAAACCCACTAGTTTAATAAGAAATGTTACTATCATAAGCCTCTTAAAGTAAGAACACATCTGACTAGACTCAAATCTCCGTATAATACGTGGGCCGGTTGATCTTCAGCAAGTCGAACACGTTGGGGAACACGTACGCCGTGTTGTACCCGATCATGCCGTACGTGAAGTACTTGTAGCACAGCTCGACTATGATTTTATTTTTGTTATCAAGACTATCCTCGGAGTTTCTTAGTTCGTTTTTATCTTTACCGAGCAACGCGCACACGACAGCGTACGACACTGATTTACCGATGGCTCTGGTCGCTAGAACTCCGCAGAAGCCAAGTATCGTCCTCAATATGGTGCAGCCCAGCATCTCCTTGGAGGGCCATATGATCTCGTACGGCGGGTCTTGGGTGCTCGCCACCATGTTGCCGAGCTGGTAGTTGGTCCACGACCCCAGCAGGATGCCGGCGCACACGCTCACTATCATTGTTGTGTCGCCTCTGCAAGTATTACAAACGGTATTACATTAACATGTTCTCTGGCATAGATCTAGGATTATATATAGGAGTCGTGCTGACAGCGAGGTTAGTCTGTGCACGGCTTATCGATACTCATCACAATGTTATTGGCATCGTCCTCTAACCTGGTAGGCGTCCATTTGTCAGCATTGGGATGGTACACGATGACGAGCACGGAGGCGGCCAGCACCAGCAGCGGCGCGTAGTGCGCCGTCAGCAGGACGCCGTCCAGCCGGTCCACCAGCGGGACCAGCGCCGCCGCCAGCGCCGCGGCCAGCACCAGCCCCGCCGCGATGTCCTGCAAGTCCCGCAAGTTCAATTTTCAAATCATAGCTACTATATGTACAAACACCTTCACGCGTGTTAGTTATTCCCAAAGGGTAGGCAGAGGTGCAACATAATGCACGCACATTTTGCTGATATTACATTGGGACCACCCAATGTAAGAAAACGGTGAGTCTATGACACTATACCAGGCAAACTGTCCTTCAATGCAAGAAGTCTCTCAAGAGATTCGCATTCACCGTGCATCAAGTGATAGACAATATATAAAATAACATTAACACATGAAATCTGAAAATCCCACAGGTTAGAGCTGGGGTTTGAACTGGCACACCTTGTTTCCACAGAGTTTGTCCAAAACTGCTATTGCTCGTTAGTTAAACTATATCTCACCAACACACTATGCATCCCGAGGTAGACCCTGCTGACGCAGATGAGCGTGCACCACGCCACGGCGATGGCGAGCCCCACGTGCGCCGGATACTGGTAGCGGCCCATCGTATAGTACAGCACCGAGAAGGGCATGCACACGCCCACCATCGCGTGCGTCGACGGCATCCCGTACTCAACCGCCCACTTCTGCTGTAGCTTCTTGACCGGGTAGCCGGGCCGGGGCCAGCGGATTATGTCTTTGAATCCTTGACCTGGAAACAATAATAACTATTCTATTTAATAAAGTAGTACACTGTTATTGAATTTAATCCATTTGTTGTATTAAAGCATAAGTAGAGAGAAAATGGCCGCTCTTTATTAGTGTCACAGTTACCCTAACTTATGGCGGTGACGTCATTATGTCGTGCCTGTTGAGAACACAGGGTCTAGTTTTTGTAGATCCGATGATCGAGTGGACCACACTTCTGAATTAAAATCAACAGTGGAAGTAGTAAGGTAGGTGGTATATATACAGTTTGGTATAACCTAGTACACAGCATGTTTTAGAAATGTGCTTTGTAATACCATTGCAAATAAATGAAACCTTTCAATAAATTATGAATTCTAAATGTAATGTAAAAAGATTTGAATGTACTCATAAAATCACAAATAAACTATTAATTATGTAACATTCAGTGGAGCATGTTGCTCTGAGTTTTTAATCTTAGACTTTTTTTATATATCATATTTCTTTGCAATGCTAGATGACTGACTTCTGTGGCCTTGTTTTATTAGATAAAAAAACGTATAATTTGACTTTAGGTAATGAGTACAATGAACAAACTTGTTCCTAACCAGCTTCATTGATTACATTATTGATATAATTCATTTATGTCTACAACTGTTTGATAATGTAACAGGCTGCTCTTAAAGGCGAGCAGTAAAGATTGGCATGGTAGTCTTATAATAGCAGATGTTTTTTAATGTCACCCAATTTTGTGACTATGGCACCTGCAGTTGTGTGCGCATTACATTATACACATTATATAATATATAGATGGGATAGATAGGTACATCAACCAAATATCATGTATCTATATTTATGAGTACATATAATACAACTATTATTATTATCATGGAGTTCCTCTTTCTGTAATGGTCATATGATATTTGATACAGCTAACAAAACATTGATACTGTCTGATACTTCATTCCCTACCTACATAACTCATTATCTTAGGTCATTTTAGTACGGGAGTACTAAGCTCTACTGTAAAAGTACGGATTACTTTCTCTGTGCCCTACTGCATACCTATGTACATAACAACCGTCCAGACGAGGACCACTCTCCTGCCGACCGCACCGTCGATGTTCCAGAACCAGAATGGAATGAAGGTCGCGTAGAATATCTCATCGCCCAGCTCCGTACCCAGCACGAATAGGTAATACCAGAACTTGTTGTCGACGGAGCACACCACCTCCTCCCTCGCCCCGCTGTCGCCCGACGTGTCCGTGTCGTACGACGACTGCGAGCTGCTCGATATGTTACTAGGTACCCTCTTATGATGCTTGATATCGAACTCCTCATTCAGTCGCTCTATTCTATCCGAATGCACCACCTCCGATGATTCATTACGTTGTGAACAAGCACTGTTGTACGAAACGCCGAAAAAGTTTTGGACTTTTATCACTAGTAATGGATCTTTGAGATAGTCTATCATATTCTCCCACATAACGAAATCTTCTGTTATCACGCGAAGGCGAGAAGGGACCGAGAGCTTGATATAGGATGCACATAAAACAATAATAATTATATCCTCCAAAGATATTCACCGTTCCTATTGAATAGTGAACTTTCGCGTTTTATTTCTAAAATTGGCAGTGACAATGACATGACATATTATGTCAGTGTCAATTATCTCGATTTTCCGATGATGAAAACCTACTTATATTTTACATATCTATTTCATTTAATTGCATCTCATTTCCTGTAAAGAAAGAAGACTACTTACCTATCGAACGACTGGCTTAACTAAGTCTTTCTTTACGAAATGAGATACGATGAAATAAAATGGATATGCAAATGGCCTCACCCACAACTTAGTGGTTATTTTGCCAATTTCGTGTAATTAATAGCAATAACACATTCAATTAATACACATGTAGCTACACATATTAAATATTATATAAATGGATGAGACATGAAGACATGAAAAATCTCATACGCTAATTCCTGCCTACGGCAAAATGTCACATTGTGTCTGTGAATCAGTCAAAGTTGTCAAAATATTTGGCTTTTTATGTGTTCTGTGGTTGAGGTATGGGATTATTGTTATTATCTCGCATTTTTCGGTGAAATCGCGCTTATTTGATTTTTTGTGGATTTTCATTAGATTACATCAATAGGTGTTGTAGCACATAATTGCTGCCACTTTGCAATTTTATTGAACCAATTTATGTAAGTTCATATTACCTCTATTTTTATGTAGTGATAATTTGTAGCTTTGTATTGAATATTTAGTTTTATAATGTTTAATCAAAATGCGAAAATTATCACAATTTAGCGTACGATATCCATAGCATTTACACTAGGCTATATAGAAGTAGTAATATTACTGAGTGCTTCTCTTATTATCCACTAGCTGCGCCCCGCGGTGTTACCCGCGATTGAAAAGCGTACGTTTTACCGAGATAAAAAGTAGCCTATGTGCTATTCCAGCCTATAATCTATCTCTGTGCCAAATTTCATCCAGATCCGTTCAGCCGTTCTGGCGTGATTGAGTAACAAACATCCATCCATCCAAACTTTCACATTTATAATATTTTAAGTGGGATTTGGTAAAATCACCAACAAGTTGGTGGAATTAAAAAAAAACTTCTGTACACTGGCTTACTGAAACACTTAGATCAATGCCATTACAATAGATGTTAAATGTATACTTACTCAAATATTGGTGGAGCCATTGGACAGAACAAAATAATTATTTCCAATATAGCTATCAAAATATTAATTATTCATACAACTAAATCCATGGAATATAACAACAGTATGATTTATATTTGATAGTTAGTGCATCTTATTTAATCCAAGGTCAGAGTATAAAAATTGTGCACTTAGCTTGCTTCAACAGTATCAGTCAACATGTAGCTTTGGGGTATCTATGATGCCTAGCCCTAGATAATGTAGGACTTATTTGCACTGGTCTTTTGATCTAAGGAAAGTGTACTCATTCAAATTCATGGCTAAAATGTGTAATAGGACCCAAAATAAAAGGTGTTATAATTTGGACTGAGTTAGAACAAAAAAACTTTACATTCATATAACAAAAAGATTTTTGTGCAACAGAGCATGGTGTCACAAATAAAATATTTTTTTTTTCATTTTGGTATGGTTTTCCTATGACTTTTGTCTTTTTGGTCCAATTATGGGGCACCCAGCAGAAGGCTAGAGAGCTTATGAAAACTCTTGTCTTATGAATTGTATTCTGTTCAGACAATACGAGGCCAAGTATTGCCATATTGTTGCATATTCATATCAAATCTTCAGTTTGGTTATCAAAAATGGCTCTGAATGATCTACGGCAAAAGAAAATTTATAATTGAATGGATTTGGTTACTAATTGAAGAGTGACCTGCAGGAACCTTGTTAGTAGTAAGCTATTGATTAAGTAATTGATTCAATAATATCAGTTTGCAGTCAGTGAACTATCTGAACACTTATCTAATAAAAGCATTTGAAATAAATTTATCTCTACTTCTGATTAGATTCCTAACATTTTACACATAATTAAACGACATATTGAATCTCGCACAGTGATAGATAACCACAGTAGTACATGAATTATCTGTTTCTCCCGCCAGCCAGCAAATAATGACCATTTTGATAACACCTCTGTGCTCAGTCAACACTCGACCGGTTCTGTGTACACACGCGTACGTGCAAACCATCATATAAACATATATAGTACACCTGTATACTCCTGATTTGTTATGATCCTTATTAAAGTGCATATTCTAGATTTTTTTCATCTATCTATGTGAATGAATACTATCATTGCCTGTGTAGACTAGGTAGGTACTGCCTACTGCAACTAGCTAATGGAAACTTATAATAGGATCCTCTTCAACGGTGTGTCAATATTATTGTGTTACGTCTATAGTCATTCATTCGATTACTTGATTTAAAGGCTTGCAAGTTAAATATTATCTGCTTTTGTCGTTCTTTTGCTTTCATCGGCTTTAAAGATTAGATTTAAACCTCGGTTACGCACCTAGTGGTGCTTTGTCGTATTACCAGGAATCCGCTAGGGATAACTTAATGTTGAAAAACACGAGTCGCTTGCGACATCATCGGACGTCTTGGATACCACGCAACTTTGCCAGACATCTCTAAGAAATATATAACTTTTGGGGTGTAGGGATTTGGCAGGCAACAAGGGATAATTTCTTGTTACAATCAGACGTATTACATAATGATAGTATGAAATTTTCGTAATGTCTTGTAAGTAAGGAGGTATACCTAACAATTTTGATAGGTATAATCCACAGTCACCAATAAAAACTAATTTACTCGTAGTTCAAAACAAACACATTTCTGCCAGGATGTAGATATTATTTGGAATATTTTAATTTATAATTTTCTATTTAAATAATTTGTGATTATAATGTTGTTGTTTTCGTTTCAAATAAATATTCATCTCTCGATGTTAGTTCCTTTTGATAATCGCATGAATGACTCAAGGTGAACTCATTTAACTGGTTTCCTAAACTAGAGCAAAGCTGGATACAATACGTCTCATATTTAAAGTATTGGTCAAGTTAGACTCTTACTAACACAGGTCTTCAGGTATACAAATTAAACATATGCATCATGTTAGTCGATGCACTAGTAGTTCAATGATTGCAATGGTTGCCTGCAGCGTCTTCAATTAAAGTTCAATTGATTATTGTTGACGCTCGCCGCAGGTCCGCGATCAGTGGTAATGGCGGCCGAAGAGGACACGGACACCCTCAAGCTGTACTGGGACCATTTCTTCAAGGCGGAGACTGGTACTTATGAGGTCTGTATACCTTGTAATATGGGGGAAAACAATTTATTACCGGTCAGTATCCTGTGTTGCAACGCAATAGAATCATGCTTGCGCATTGGCAATCTGTAGCCCTAAATCGTCCAATTGCCGCTCAACATTCTTGGGATAGTTATCATAGGGCATTTGAAATAAAACAAATTACACTGTTTATGTAAATGCAGACTTAGAAGCCACAATACATAGCAAAGTGAAGTGAATTATAAACATTGGCTATACCGGCGAAGGTTTGGAAAAATAAAAGAATCCTATTCCTAATTTTCCACCCCTACACTGCTGACTGGCTGCACCTACTATTATCACTTTGTTTAGTTTATCAACTACAACTTTGTTCCTAAACTTACACATTGCTAACCCCGGGTACGTTGATGCATGTCCGGTACATTATGTACTACATTGATTAAGGTCGGTCTAACCATCGAAAGTAGTGTAGCAATCTTTCTATTGACGTTTGGTCGGTGGTCACCCACGAATGGTTGCGCAGAAAACGAAAGGGCGAAATAGCTTGAAAAAGTTATCAATAGCCCACCATAAGTTGACCTTTGCTTTGAAATCCAGCATTAGCTTATTATTAGCGCCATGAAGACCAATTATTCCTGTTTATATTTCGAGTAGACTCGTTACCTGCTGTTAAATATGTCGGCATGAATTATGACATTTTCGCACTCGCTGCGCAACCTCGAGAGGCTTCGCGGCAGACCTGGAGACTATTAGCGCTCTAGATGAAAACATTTGATAAAAGTCGCCACGAAT
This sequence comes from Pheosia tremula, assembly GCA_905333125.1. Lineage (NCBI taxonomy): Eukaryota > Metazoa > Arthropoda > Insecta > Lepidoptera > Notodontidae > Pheosia > Pheosia tremula. Next base: position 280,061 of record HG995404.1, on the reverse strand, counting down.
AACATGATTTAAAATTTCAAGGCCGTAAGCAGAGACCTAAGTCGTTATTATACTCCAGGCCATCTTTGTGATACTCGGAGTATTAAATATTCATAGCTAAGTACGGTTCGGGCTAAGGTTCAATTGTATTTAGGGTCGCCATCATCAGTCTTCCCAATCTTACCGAACATTCCTATAAATCGACTCTTGCGCATATCAGCTGTGTTACGACTCGTGCTGGTATCTGTCTGTACCACGTGCTTGCTATTCGTACCCCGAAAAGGCTGTATTTGACAGAAAGCATGTTTCACAGAAATCGACTTGGCTGGACTTGTTCCTGGCTGAGTTTCTGATACGCGTCAACGATGGCGCGAACCCCAAAGAGCTGATCAAATTCTGGTGAGTGATAATGTACAGTAGCAACAGTGAGCATAATCCGTCTTTTACAGTAACAAGTAACTAATATACAATGCCCTAATCGCGTATTCCTCGCAACAAAATACAGAATTGAAATAAAAGGGTAGTCCTCCCGTGACCATGGTTGAGAAGCAGCCGAAACGTCGGGAACGTGAAAACATAAAATAAACGCGATAATATTCGAAAAAATGTTCATTTCAATGGGTAGTATTCGCGTAAATATAAGACATCAACAAACTACAGAATTATACGCATCCTAATGCTGTTTGGACGAGATCACATTTTGCGATACGACTAAATTGTATATATTGGATATCACATGCAAATGGCGGATGACAGCGATCGCCTGAGGCAAACACGCTGCCTTGTTGTCAGCCCCGAGCCAGCCTCGCGAGGTCCGTCTGGAAACGACCAATTAATAATGCAATCAATATGTACTGACCCAGTTCACGGCACAACATCTTTTCACTTTTACGTCATCATCATAATATACATACGACGCATGCGCTTGTTTTGTGGTTAACCTTCTAACGCTGGCGCAGTTGCCTAAACTGCGGCGCACACGGCCACGATAGCTTACTTGAACCTATCGTGCAGTTGTAAACACAACTATTAACCTAGCTTTAGAGTTTGCTATCTGATGCCATTTTGATGACACCTTGGTCAAGTGGTTTAAGTGTAGACTATTCTAGTAGGCTCACTGCATCGTATAGTTGCGGGTTCAAATCCTGACTGGGCAAATTCGGGAAATTATATTTTCGTAATTTTTCATTTCATGCTACCCAAAGAGACAACTTACTAAACACACACATAACTACCAACTAGTTTTTGCCCGCGGATCCGCCCGCGCGATAGATTTCATTCGGCATCGTCGACCCCCAATGGTCATAGCGTGATTAAACATAGACCTATGAAGCTCAGTGATAGTGTAGCTTCGTATCAGTGAAACAATTATCAGAATCACATCTAGTAGTTGCGGAGGTTAGCCCCCACAAACTTGTTATTTTACTAATAAACAAGTTCATCCAAAGATGTTCTCGTATAAAGCCTTGTTTTTATCACCAGACAAACGCATCAACTGTCCCGAACAAAACAATACTTGTATTTTGGGTACCGTACAATGGACTAGGGGCGTTGGCAGTACACAATATAATATGTATATAACATATATAGATAATAATATTCATGACTCGAGTACAAAAATTCGTGCTCATCGGCACAGAAAGCTCACTACCAACTGAGGTAATCCTGGTCGTCGATATGTATTTCGAACCTAATGTCGGGAACGTTGGTGGCAGTCCTCTGAGCGGCGTAGTGACGCTGGTGGGGTGCGAGCTGCTGTGCGGCATCCACCGCGTCATGTCTTCCATGAACACGCACTGCGCGGCGCCGCCGCCGTGCCTCGACCCGCCGTGCTCCGGGAAACAGCCCGCTGAGGCCGAGGCCGATGCTGATGCCCCTGCCGGTCAGTATCCGCCCCAATCATGGTCGGGCCGTAGTTAAGATTCCATTCTGTGGAGGGTTGAACCTCTAAAACTCACCCGCTGTTTACCGCCTTGACCATGGTAACCATACAAAAGACATTTAAAGCTCATGTTATTTAAGTGTTGTGGCATGTACGCCAGGTCCCGTCTTAGATGGAAACAAAAATTTTTTTTTTTTACTTATCTTACTTATTGGCTAAAAAAATTGCCACGGTTTTACTATTAAAAAGAATGGACAAGAAACTCCATGGTTGCACTTTTTATAAAGCCCTTATACAGTTTTTTTTAGTAAATCATTATGGGTATGTCAGTACAGAGTAGGTATATAGGAACAGCTTAGCAAGCTTGAGAACAATGTAAGAACGACTACGCAATAAAAAAATACGTGGCTCTTTCACAATTTGTTAGTCTTATTCACCACCTTGTCTGCATTATCGTACTCTATTTGCCTAAGGGTTCAGAACCGCCGCCACGGTAGGCTTCAGCGCCCTCTGACACCGGTGGTCAACCTCAGCACCAGAGAGACACGCGAGCTGGATTTATGTTAAAATCTGAAAATGATTACAATAAAAAATAACCTTTTCATCACTAACTTCATTATTATTAGACACAGACGCGACGGGTGACGAGGCGAAGCTCCAGTCCACCAGCCTGTTTACGCGGAGCAATATGCAGTCTTCCGAACAGATCCTCAGGAAGTACCTGCTGGGCGGGGTGGCGTGGAGGTGCCTCGTTCTACTAAAAGCGCTTGGAGTTGAGGTGAGCTACACGTAAAATCGCTTATCATGCAAATGTTGCCTCTACCGGAATTTGAACCCGAGCCCCGCGGTACAGAAAGCAGGCCAGCTCTGCAAATTAAATATTAAAATAAAATTGGCGATGACATAATTTTCAATACAGAGGCCGTTTTTGTAATATTGTCTGTCTATTCGCGCATCACGCCACAAAACAACTGTAATTACAAATTTACATGAATCCGGGCTAACATATTACTTTTTGTCCCTGCATTCCCAATATAAATTTCCAAAAGGGAATTCTTCTCAGGCAGTCGACAAACGTACATGAGTAGTACGTAGCGTCGCTGCTCTACATCGATCTGCTCTACATTGTTTAGTACTACATGTTGTTATGTTTCTGAGACGCTTGTGCCCTAACGTGGGATGCATTGGCGGTGGTTGTTTATCGCGGGGTCGGCACCCGCGCGACGGAAGCGACCATGCTTATCTACGGCGCATTCTATGAGACTCTCCCCGCTCTACACTGCACTTTAAATGCACGCACAACCTACTATAAATTGGTCAGAATTAAAGCGTGTTCTGTCACACTCACACCACATATTTCATTACTAGAAATGAAAGTGTCAGCATGCTGTCGATGACATTAAGATTACTTTAGTACGTGCTGTTCCGTTCAACAGTCATGCAGTCAAGTGAAATCCGGCATCGGTTAGTTTCCCGAATGGCGCCAAAAGTTAAATAATAAATGTAATTGTTACAATAATTACTAGTGACCAGTTATTATTTATCAACTCGAACCGGCATAACAACAAATGGATAGTATTTTTATCCCAAATTAACTGTGATTACCGCGTTGTGACCCATGTGTTTGACACGGGGTGTGTGTAGCGCGCGGTCGTGTAATACGAGCTCGATAAGCTATCGGTGGACCGCGGCGCAGATTGCCGACCTCACTACAGATTCACCGCTGAGGGGGAGACATTACATCAATAACGAATGCTTTTACCGAACCGTGTGCCTAGCAGGAATTCCTTATACTATTATATCATCATTCACAGAGCGTACTATTTCTCTCATCCGTATTTTTGATATCAGTGCTATAAGCTAGACGGAGAACGCTTACGTTATCGTAACGAAACGTGAATATTGTCCCCACTGATAATGTAACCTGTCTTAAATTCACGGTCAAAGTTCCATATGCTCCCCAGTTACTTCGCTAGTCTAATATTGAATATTGAATTATTTATAGTGAACTCATAAAATCATTGCTGCATAAGGGCTACATTTGTATGTTGTTATATTTGTAATATTTCTGATACATAGCTGATAACTGCCAATATGCGGTAAAAAAATACTTTCAAAATACCTGCAGATTCGATAATAATTAAACTATATGCCTCATTATATGGCAGGGTCTATCATGCTGTAGGCAGCTAAGCACAGTTCTGATTTTGCTATTTGGTGAGCTGAGCGCCGCGCCCGCTAGCGGCGGCGGCGCCAGCCACACACTAGCCACGCAGAGGACACCCATCCACCAGCTCTTCTCACACAGGTACGTTAACCTAACAGATATGGCTCCCATCATTGGGGTTTATAAGCAGATTACTTTCTATTCAAAATCTTCTCAATAGCCAAAAATAAATCCAAAGTTATCCATGGATAGCAGACTATCTTTTTTGTGTGGAAAGTGCGCATAGTTGAAGCCTTAAGTACTAGGTATATTACGCACGCGATATCTTTAATATTGACCAAACAATATATTTGCGGTTCTGACGACAGACTCAAGATACGTTGCAGTTGTTTTAAGAAAAGATAATATATTCCCGTGTGTCAATAATTAGTCAATTATCACTGCGATTACTCATTAGCAATCGCACGCGCTTATCTTTGTATCAATGTACTAAATAAGTAGCTATAAAGCACATTGTTGTCGCGCGGATAGCGAGAAAGTCCAAACAGACCTTGTCTGCCCTTGTCACCGCGAATCGCGTTAAACATATAAATATGAGTAGCTTACTCACACGTTCCACTCGTTATAAGAGTATTTAAATGCAATTTTATGTGTTCAGAGTGCGATGTCTGTCGGCATAGTCCCATGCCCAACCATGGCTAATGGGTTAGGTACGCACTCTGTACTTCATTTTTAAGCCATGGCGATTGACGTTACATTACGTTACGTTACGTTGAGCAACATCATATTACATAATATTATAATGGCCTACCTAACAGAAAAGGTCCTGACGCATGTAGGGGAACATTAGCTACAAAATTAATTGAAATTAGACATTACTAAGAATTTATTAGAAGAGCTCATAAGGATTCATACTTTCTATCAATTTAGATGTGTATCTTATGGCTACAGAAAGAAACCTATCACAAAAAAAATATTTAAACTAGCCACTTAGTCATCATTTTTATCCTGGGTTTACATTTTTGATTACATTTTTCTCGCTAATGTCGTCTTTTAATTAATACATAAACCTTTATCTAAGACCAGCAGTGTGTTACAGAATATGGTCGAAGCAGAAGCCCACCGGCACTCAGATGACCAAAGTGAACTCCGCCGCGACTTCCGACAAAGGATCAGCTACTGGAAGGTTAGATGCCCTCGTATTTGAGCATCTGCCTATTTATTTATATAACCCATCGTCTTTTCAGACAAAGGAAGAGATGATATTCATTCTAAGAATCTTTTCATTCTTGTTTGTCGGCACTTACACAATTCTGCCAGATATAAGGTCACACTACTGCCCTTACATGGACTTTAGAACGTAGTGTAGTTTAAAATTGTCTATGTTTTTGTGACTCTTAACCATGTTTATTATTGACTATCTGTTAGTTGGTTTGCGTGTCATGTCAAATTATCTATCATGTATGTTATGACAAAACAACTCGTAGAATTGAACAGTTTATTTAGATTTTATTTCGACAGGTCGAGACACCCTACACAAGTCAAATTTGACTCTTCGGAAAAGGCGAAGAGGAAAGCCAACAAACTTTCGGAATGTTCCACGGAGACTGGCGACTCCGACGACGACCTTCACATCCTGAACCGCTCCCTCAACATCAAAGTGTGCACGCCCGACGACGACTTCCTATACTTCGATTCCACGCGGTCCCCAAACGAGTACACCAGTGATTCCTTCTACGATCCACACTACCCTGCTAGAAAAACTAAACCCAAAGCGGACGACTACATGAACGACAAGCACAGAGAAATAATCAATTCAGAGATAACTACATTCCAATTTACGCTTATCATAACAGATTTATTACAAGAGTTATGCAAAGCGGAGAGCAGTCTGTCCGGATCTGAAGGCTCTCAGATCTCCATGCAGTGCATTAACTTTTCACTGCGGAATTTGTGTTCCCTACAGTTCAGTTCGCAACCGCAGTCCCAACAGAATAATACTCAAGAAGTTTCTATAATTAAAGTGGCGTTAACCGAACTTCTAATCGTGTCGTTGGACCAGGTCCTGATACACGCGGATCTCTGCGCAAAACTGATCAACAACGGAATCCTTCCGATGCTACTGCGAATACTCGAAGACGTTATATGCAAATCAAGACAGAACAAACTCGAATATCAGAATCAGAAAGAGGATAAGACTGAATCAGAAAACTTGCTCAAATTTGTTTTCGGTATCGCGTACTCCATAACCGCCTTCTTCCATTGCTTACTAATGCAGTGCCGCAGCGTCGACAAGCTGAAAGAGTTCACAGACCAATTCAAATTGTTCGGAGAATGTCTCAAAGGCCGACTTTTAAAGGAGTGCATCGAATTAATGATTAGAATACCGGCAGAAAATGAAGGCGCAGTTGTTTTGATAAAGAAGTTAATAGAAATTGTTGGGAAATTAATAAGCGGTATGAAAAGAGTGCGCAGCGAAGTTATACACTCGGCCGCTTGTCCGCGGAGCCGGCACAAGGCGTGCCGGCAGCGCGTGGCCGCGGGCATGCACCACCACCACGACATACTGGGCGAGGCCAGCACCGGCCTCCCGATGTCTTCAACTTGCTGCGTCGCCGTACTTTATGGGACACTAGCTTCACTTCTGACGGACGAGGAAGTATCAGCTCAGAGCGTTTTGAGGAACAAAATCTTAAAGGTTATGTTGAACTGCGGTGTTTGTTGTTGCTTCTCCCCTGACTTCCTAATGGAGAGCGTGGTGAGGCTGATGTTGACGCACAACAGTGTCGCTGCGCTGTGCCTTCAAGTTTTGGAGCATGCGGTGTACGGAGACCTGGGGGCGAGCGTGTTGCTGCCCAGGGCGACCGACCAACTGCCGTGCTCCATCTGCGAACCGTCCGACGAAAGGAGAGATGTCGGAAGAAAATACTGCTCTCATACCGTCAGTCCTATTGAAAGGAAGAGTTTTTGGGCGTTTCTATATCATTACAACTCGCTCCTGCAATTGGACAATCATAACAACGTGCTGCACGCGACCGTCAGCCATCTGCTGCGAGTCACGCCGAAGTGCAGGATAGAGATGAAGTATGAATTACTATTCAGTGTTATATACCCCACTTTTATAGTCGCCAAACACAGGTACATCATACGCCTGGAGGAGTCGGCGTACTTCCTAACTGTGTCGTGTTTGAATATATTCGCAAGTCTGCTAAACACGATACCCTTCGCTGAACAATTCATCCAGAAGGGGGGGCTAAGTTACGTCCTGGAGCTGGTGTCGTTACCAGAATTCTCGAATCAATGCTGCTCCATATTAGAAATAGCAATAATCGTTGAGATATTCAAACTGATGAAGGAGAACTCTGAATTGAGTTATTTCCGCGAAATGAACTCACTAGCATCGGTGCAGATGCTTATCAAATCGTTATCAGAGATGACTGGCAAGTGTTACAAGATCTACAAAATGAAATTGTCCCACGACAAGTTTGAGGAACTGTGTGACGTCACGACGGAACGTAACAATCTGGCGTTCATCCCTCCCACCGATCAGGTGCCGCCCAAAAAGCTCTCTACGTCGAAAGCTATAAATATTAATTTCGCATCTAGCGAGAGCGTTGAAGAGTCTATAGAGGATAATATAGAGGTTCTGAAGAACATTTTGACGTTTTGGAAGACGTGCGCGGGGCTGTGCCTGTACAGTCCCATGTTCCGGGAGTATATTGTCAGTGAGACGGTGTTCTTGGACAGCTACGCGTTGCTGAAGGTGTTGCTGTACTTCCTGTGCAGCTGCGAGTGCGCGGCGGCGGAGTCGCGCGTGCTCATCAAGATCATGGAGGCCCTGCTGACGGTGCAGCTGGCCGTGTCCGGTGAGTTGCCACCTTCACTTGTAACAACGGTATTTCTCACCAACAGAGGCAGCGACTTCGTACACGTTGGGTTTAGTTATTGTATATTTTGGATCCCGGGAACCCTTTTCTTTCCTGGGTATGTAACATTATTCACAAGAGAAACGTTGAGTACTGTCATTGTAAATTTATAAAAGTGTGTCTTTTTTGGTTCCCTTTGGTTTACAAAGGGTTTCAAGTCTATTATTGAAGGGTCTTATACAAGCGTTTTCGTCTGTTAATGTATTGTTTGGACATTACTTTAAATTTTATCTGTCTGGTTATTAAATTTCGGGCTTATGTATAAATCAAGAGGGCCCGATACATTTCCAACAGATGAACAGACTTGTAACATATGTTTTAAACTAAACTTAGATCAACGTATTAGCGGTATTGCGTGCATCACTGGTGGTGAGCCGATCGCAATAAAAAAACCAGAATATATTACAGTCAACGGTTTTAATTATTCGACTATTACGATATACCCAAAAACAGCTTAAGCCTCAACATCTGAAATACAGTGGTGATGCTACCTACCTACTAAGAGACCTTCATAAAGTCAATGCCCTATGATGCATCGAATAAGTAGTTTATATAGATTCTCTACTGATTCTCCGTTAAACGTCATTATAACATGACATCCGACACCGCAAGCTCAATACTAGAAACCCTATAACCGTTCAAACTGCACCTCGTTTGGATATCAACTTAAAGTTTATACCAGTAAAGTTTCATTTTGAATGAGAATCAGAATCAGAATCAGAATATTTTTTATTCACGTAGACCATTATTGTACAGTACTTATGAATCGTCAAGTTACAAAAATATTATGCTACTGCTTTACCACCCGTTCGGAATGCCGTTCCTATGGAGAAGAACGGGCAAGAAACTCCATGGTTGCTCTTTTTTTTTTTAAATAGATCTTTTACATTTTTGAGCAATACATTGTTATAGGTATGTGAGAACAATGTAGGAACGGCTAATCAAACTTTAGCAGCAGGTCAAAAAAAAACAAAAAGTACTAACTAAGTATAAAATTACAGTTAATGGCTACATGGTTCCCACATTTACAAATTACTTATGTAAATGAAAATAAAAAGGAAGAAGAGAAATACAAAATCTTAATAGTCTGCTCAAACAAGGTCATTTATATTCCTGAGGAGCCGGACCAGCATCCAACCAAGCATTTTTATCCTTAAGATAAGCATCTAGTGTATAGTATGCCTTCTTACATAGCGTACGTTTTATGCACGCTTTGAATTTATTTTCACTAAGTTCGGTAATGTCAGAGTGTATTTTATTATAAAATTTAACACAATACCCCATGAAAGATGTGTGAATCCTTGCTAGTCGAAAGTGTGGTTGATCTAATTTGTTTCTATTTCTTGTATTATAACGATGTTGATCACCGAGCCTTTTAAAGAGAAATAAATTTTTCCTAACATACATAATGTTTTCATAAATATATTGGCATGGTACTGTCAAAATATTAGTTTCCTTAAATAATTCTCTTAGGGATTCGCGACTGCCCAAATTATAGATGGCCCTAATAGCCCGCTTTTGTAAAATGATGAGTGTAATATTACATATTTATTGACGCTCGAGAGGATCGTTTCACACTAGATTTAATTACAAATAGTTGTATGGCATTGTTATATCAATGAATATTTAATGCTACCGTTGTAATGTTTGGATATTTCGTAAACGAGATTTTCTTTAGCCTTCAACGTGTAAAGTGTGTTAACAGTTGACGTATTCGTCTGTGCCATCTCAGATAACCTTTCTCCAAATGATTCTGTCGAATATTATAAACTTGTATCTCAAGGACACTTCTATATTCAATTTATAGATTTGTTTATGATAAAAGCCGCAAACCATTGTTGGATTTAGAAATAGATAGATTTAGAATAGATACCTACAACCACAAAAAACATCGATGCAGTTTGTTATTCTTGAATATCACAACCTATTAGCGTTTGCATATGATTATAGTCCGAATTATCTTAATGTTATGTATGACTGTCTGTTGGCGATTAGATTTTTTTTAAGATAACTAGAATTATTAGCTAGCCGCATTACCTAGTGCTTGTGTGCAAATCCCGTTAGCCAGCACCGGTGGGTTCTTATTTTGGTTATGACATAGGAACAGATCCGTTTCTGAGGATAAAAAGTAATATATGTACAGGATGATTCAAATAGGTACTACTAAGCCTGGAACCTGCGCTTCTGATTTTGATTTTTAAAAAATCTTTCCAACAAATTATAATCTTGGTTTTTGTGATATTTTTTTTTTATTGACATATCGAAATTCTGACTTCATATGAAGAAGGTTCGTAGCTAAGTATACCTTTTCTGAATCATCCTGTACATGTATTCCCGGGCTATAAGCTATCGTTATGCCTAGTTTTAATGAAAATCACCTACAACAATGTTTCCAAATATACTCGAATGTACCTGTGTAACAGGACCTGGTTAAGTGTTATCAGCTGTATGTAAAGATTGTGGTCCCGCAGACGTGACGTCGGGCCGCTCCAAGGAGACCACCTGCTCCCTGGTCCGCAGCGCCCTGGCAACTCCGGCGGCGTCGCTACAGGCGGGCGGCTCCCTCCGCGCGATATGCGAAGCCCTGATCCGCGTGGCCACGGCGCGGCCCAGCAGATACCACGCGATGCCGCGCCTCAACCACGCCAAGGTAACATGTGCCGTTACTACTGTGAATAGGGTGCTAACTGGCTAGTCAATGGCTGTTCCCACAGTGCATGCAGGCGGGTGGATGTCTCCACGCGATGTGTGCACTGTCAGGAGGAATGATCACCAGATGCTCGCTTATTGCATTACCACGGCTGAATTTCGGAAAGGCACCCGATTTCGTAACAGATTTTCCCCAAATCTGTACATAAAATGTTGTTAAAGAAAACTGCCTTAAAATGTCATTGTAAATGGGTGACCACTTTTGGGGAACTTTATTTAATAGTAGCTCTTGCCCGCGCAACCGTAGTTTATGACATAGCGTGATGAAACAGACACATTTAAAGAGTGATAATGCGATTTCGACGTGGTCCCATGTGTGAAAAATAATTTCAGTCAATTTCTATTGTCTTATCCAAGTGAACTCATTATTTATGTCATAACAATATTGTCTTATTTAGATTTACGGAAGATTAATGTTTTTTTATGGCAATGTACACTTACGACTATATTACAAGAATGTGTTTTTCGTAATACAGGGTGTATTGTATACTAAATACTATCGGCTAATTGTGGGCGCACTGCTGTGCACCTCTGCCTACCCCTTTGGGGATGACAATCGCGATAGTATATTTTTGTCTATTAAAAAAATGACATAACGCAAGACACACCAATTAGAAGGCCCTGACATATATTGAAAAGTATGCAAAGTACAATGAACGGCCACAAATTCATAGCTTTATCTTTGGTGTCAAAGATAACACACGGCAAAGGGTATTCGTCTAGCTGGTGCATGTATTTACATACTAATATTTACTAACCAGGTATTAGCATAGGAACTGCTTGCTTACCAAAAGCTGGCTCCTTTCGAGGCTTGTTCAAATATAGCTAATAGTAATAGTAGCAAGTGTATCAACATCCGTAGGGCTGTGCAAAACTCATTTGTCACTTGTTCCCCAATTTATAAAAATATTATGTTGTTACCGCATTCAATACCTAATATGTACGCAACTTTCTATTTCCAAAATATATACATTCTTAATTATGTAGGCTAAAAGTGCACTAAGGGTCAGCACAAAGTATGCAAAGGTAACAACAAAAAGTAACGTATTAAAAAGTAATGATTGGGTAACATATCGGCATTTGATTGGGAACAAACAGAATCACATAGTTATGCAAATAAAAAATAGCTAATGTAGTGGGCGCGATTAGTGGAGATCTACGTTGTTACCTCATCGGACCGGTTCCGCCCGCCGCTTCTACCAATCAATGTACTGTATCGCGTTAGAGATCCCGAATTTAATGGAAAAAACTATGGATTCGTTTATGACAAAACAAATGAAAACACATGTTTCGAACTAATCGTGTAGATAACCATGTATCTATTATTAAAAATGTTCTATAAATATACAAGTATAATCAACCTATCACTACTTTTAAGAAATCAATCAAATGGATTTAAGGTCGTTCGAACGCTTGCCTTGAAAATAAGTTCGATATGACCCGCATAACCATGTCCTATTATTACTAAAAGAGCATTGCCTTCACAATTTGCGCAAAGCCTTGAATTAACATATTATAACAATATCATATAACATATAATAAACATATTCAATATTGTCAAGGACTGGTTAGCGGTCGTGGCCAATGTCACCTACTATTCACGGCATTTTTTCTCTACCACTGAAAATAAACAAACACTTCCGAAAGATTACATATCGGATCGGAAGGAAGGACTACATGAATCCGTACAAGTCGGTTCAGTTTACTATCCACTGCCCTACAGCGTGGTTGTGTTCTTTTTTATAGTAATGTAGTCACGGGTCACCGCACTACATGTTCGATCGCGCTTGACCCAACAAATTATAATAAAAATTTTAGAAGCCGGGATAAATCGAATCTTACCGGCTGTCTACGTGAGGACACAAAATAAAATATAATTTATTTATTTATTATTTAATTGAAATACTGCTTATGATTAATAAAGTGTTGTGTTAGTGAAGTGTGTAGTGTAGAGATTTCATTGAGCCGTCACTGTGGTTTTTGTATACATATAATGTCGACGGATAGCAACCACAACTTTACAGCACCAGGTAGGTCATCTTTGGTGTTCATTCCCTCTCTATAACATCCCCCTGCTCCGTCTATACTTGGCTTTGGTTATATTCTTCTGTGGTATTGTTACGTTACGTTAAAGAATGCCAAGGCCGATTAAGTTGTTACTTCGTAACGATTGCCCAATATTTAATGTTGAGAACAAAACACGAATGACGTTTTTATGATTTTGATGTATTTTTAATGACAGACATAACTATGCCTTCATCGCTAATACATCTATAGGTGCTCAGTGTTAATAGGTATAATTAGTACCTACTGCAGCATTATCATAATTAGCTATGAAAGTTTTTGGTAAATAAACTGAACTGATTAAGCAGCTTATTATTTTTTTCGAAAAATAACAGAATTTTCCATAAATATTTACCATAAATTTAAATGAAGCAAGAAACTCTCTTATTAATAATTATTTATGATCGTAACTCATATTTATGCTAAGCGAAATATAGCTGTGAAAGTCGTCGGAACCCACCGGAATATGGCCAGACAAACAAGAAATCCGTTAGTTTAATAGCTACAAAAAATACGGGCAATTCGAGGTCGACCGAATATGCACCAAACGATTTGCTTTTGTACCTACATATATATATATATGTATCTCCATATTTACTACGATATAGGGACACCATGTTGCCAACTATCATTTCGTTATAGAGTACAAGCGTATTGCTATTTGCGGGCCATACTTGGAGAATCTGAAAGACAGCATGCTCGACTTAGTTCTTGGTCTTGGTTGTATAAAAAACATAGGTCGTTGGAATCTAATAGAATATTCTGTACCCGTGTAGGTAGTTGCTTTTCTTGACGTGTACGGACAGTATCTGTCTATACATGTGCGAGAAAAGCAGCTACTATAGTTGTCACAAACTAACCGCGCAGCGTGAAAACGTATGATGTGATCTAGAACGGCTTATTTTCTCAGAATCAATATTCTATAATTTGATGTATTAGATTCATATTTATTGAATACATTATGCAACATGGATAATCGATCATTAAAATTCGCCGAACTAGCGAGGCTACCTCCTAAAGTAAGGGCCATGAAATTTGAATGTTTGCGTAGGAGTAATATTTTGGGTCCGTTCCGATTACGCGCTTGGATCATCTGAAACTTCATATTCATGCATTATATTGTGACCGAAATAAATATTTTAGTATTTAGGTCTTGGAAGCTTTTTCCTTGGCTTCAGTAGTTTAAACTATAGAACATTAAAAATAATAAATACTGTCATGCCTGTAATTTTTGAAGGATGAACCAGAGGTATACCTACTGTAGTTATGGAAAAAAAACATTGTGCAATATTGATTAAATGAATCGGAATAGTCCGTTACCACTTGGCTCGTTCGGAATGTAGTTAAGACTATCCTTTGTCAGAATAAACGTCAGGGGAACCATGCTAAGACTATTTCCATGACCAAAGTATGTCCCCTAATATTACTAGTGCATTAAAATTGATAAAGTGCAGTGTGCGGGCAGGTGCCGCCGCTGCTGTGCCCGTCGGGCGGCAGCTCGGCCGAGTGCTCCTCCAGCGAGGACAGCGCCGCCGGGCCCTACGCCAGCGAGCACAGCGAGCCCTACGCCGCCAAACCTGATGAGGGGTACGAGGTGAGTGGGCCACTTTCAACGTAAGATTTGAAGTCGTAACTACCTCAGCGCAGAGCTTACACGCACATCTGTCCGGCCTGTGCGTAGCTTGCTCCGCTGTGGGTTCCTGGCTCAGGTTTTAGAATTGAGTTCTCATTAACAATTTCACTTAATGCACCTACTGAACCTCACGTACTGGATCTCACCTACTAAAGTGGTGAGTCTTGCATGACCTTGAACCAATGCCAAATACGTTTTAATAGAATTTGTCTATAGTACATTTTCTAAAATACTCATAATGATAGTCGCAGATTAATTCTCATTTGCATTTGCGTCATAGCAGGTCATAAAATATAAGTGTTCAATCAATATTTTTTGCGATTGGGAGCTTTATTTTACATTGCCTAGACATGCGTAAGATAGTTGGTCAAATGATAAACGGCCGTTACACAGTTCCTGGTTACCATGTTGACTTGACTCCAACCACACGATTACGATGTCAAGTCGCACGTGTGAGTCGTGGTCGTGATTACTCAAACCATAAAACATTACAACATAATGACATCTTTGACGACCTGATTAGCACGGTTGGTAGTGACCTGTCTTCTGCGCCGAGGGTCTCGGGTTCGAATCCTGGTAGGGACAAACTTTTTGTGATGAACATATATGTTTGTGCCCGAGTCATGGATGTTCAACATATATATAAGTGTATATACTGGGTTCGCCCTCAGTCCATTGTACGGTACCCACTATACAAGTGTTGCTTAATGTGGGACCGTATAGTTGGTTTGTTCGTCTGGCGATACTATTTATTTTTACAAAATATCGACGATTCATAAGGACTTATCTACTGCAATAGTTTAATTTAAATTAATAAAAAATATATTGATTCTAGTTCTCCATTATATATTATACTTGGATACATTAATGGCATTTTTTGATTACATGAATTATATTGTCATTATACATAAATTAAGATTATTACCGAACACTGCAATAAAAAAGGCGTACGTCACAAAATTAATTTTAATGCAGATGTCCGATGCCATTGACCTCTTCTCTTACTTGAATAATACCAATGCTGTTGTAACCACTTAAATATCTAAAGATTTTGACATAATATAGTATAATAATTGATCAGGCGGACGTAGAAATCGGCAAGCTGGACCTCCCGCCGATTTACAAGACGCGCAAGCTGTCCGCGGCACTCTCCACCATAATGTCAGGTAAGCTATTTATATCTTATTTTTTTTTAAGTTAGCAATCACCTACAAAATATTGCCATTTATGCCAGTGTCGAGTAATTCTTGATAATTGATATTGAATGTTATGTACTCCTGATGATAATGTCGATGACGATGATGAAATGAATCCCCTACCCCTATCAGTAAAGCTGTACATAAGTACATTACTGAAAATTTACTGGGCATTTTGGGAGAACTTGAAAAGTCAAGTTATATTATTTTATTAAAATTTTCTTAACTCGTGCATGTTTATGAATATATAACGGTTAATATCCCGCTAATATATCACATTAATTATGAAATAAACACATATTTTGGAAAATTAAAACAAAATTGCCAACTTCACGGTTCTACTTCCTGCCAAAAAACCGTTATTTATATTAGCTTTATTTTGCAATGTCGTCCGCATTGAAAAGTAAAAAATTACGAGTAGTATCAGTTGTAAAAACTTGACTTGGGCAACTACGCATATCTAATGTGCGCTTCGAGACCGATCAAAAGAACCCAAGCTCAATGGGTCTACTCCATGGCCTAATCGAATTCCAATGATCACTTCCTGGCTTTATCATCAGACCCTGCCAACTATGTGTGACCAATGTGCTTTTCAAGGAAGATTCTATGAAATCAAACCTAATGGGTGTGTTTTACTCTCGCGTGTGCAGTACGTAGCGTTGACCAGGTACCGTTGTGTATAGGGCTGCAGTCCCCGTGCGGGGAGCAGGCGGGGCTGGAGTGCGGCGAGTACGCGGCGGGCAGCGACCTGGCGCACCCCGAGCTGTGCATCATCGTCGTCGACATCCTCACGCAGCTCATACACAAGTGAGCGCTTCCACCGGTCTACTGCCGGCGTGCCGTCTGGGATGTACATAATGCCCTAGGCCATAAGCAAAGGCAGAATCATTCGATGCAATCTAACTCTCTCTTATGATCGTGCACGAACCTTGGTTTGTTGCTTAGCGATGAGATAGAGCTTCCTCTGATATGTTTTATGTCCATATGAGCTGCAGTTGAATGGCTATGTTAAAGTAAAATGTTGGTGTAGTGTCTAGTTAGTGAATCGTGTGGCAATGTTGTTCAGGTTGGTGGTGTCGAAGGAGTCTGCGGAGGAGAGCGGCGGCACGTGCCGCGCGGGCGCGGCGCTGGCGCGCGCGTGCTGCGCGCGGCTGGGCGCGGCGCTGGCCCGCGCGCGCGCCGCGCCGCCGCAGCTGCTGCAGCGCCTGCTGGCGCCCGCCGCCGCGCAGCTGCTCTCCACCACCAGCGAACACCTGGCAGGTAACCTGTGCCTGTGCCCACTCAACCGACTAACAACCACATGTCATGTCTAATATTGTTTATCCTGAACGTCAGTCTAGGGCTAGGTGCCGGTAAAAGCAACCGTTATTTGATTTTCTCCGATAGGCTACCAATTAATAAATGCCACACATTATTACATCAGTGGCGACCGAAATAATTCACAAATGTTTTCTATCAGAGTAGGTACGTAAAATTAACGGTATAGTCATCCCTCTAATCGTCAAAATTATAATACACGAACGTCACAATCGAGAACACCGTATCTCCTGTAGATCTCCAGCGCAGCATCCTGGAGCTGATCCACGTGGTGGCGTCACAGAGCATCGAGCCGTCGGAGCTGGCGTCGTTCCTGAAGCTGTTCACCGCCGAGCGGCCGCCGCTGGGCATGCTGCTGCCGGCGCTGCAGCGGCTGGTGGACGCGGCCGCGCACAACACGCCCGACTGCATACTCACCTTCCCGGTGGACAGTGACAATCACGGTACGTTACGGACGGTATACACCTGCACTTGCTACGTGACAATGTGTAAACCGGGCATTGGCGGCGGAGTAGGAGCGTGCAACCAGATAAGGACACCTCATCTACGCCCCTCAGTTAGAGACTATCGGTTCTCGCCATTGGAGAAAGGGTAGAAACGATTTAGTAATATTATGTTGTTCGCAGAGGGTATACAGTCGCTCCCCGAAGAGTTGGGGTATCTGGTCGTGAACAGCGCCACGGCGCAGAGCCACCAGGCGGAGAACTGCGCCAAGCGCTTCCACGAGGGACACAAGAGAGCGGGTGAGTACAATTCTTAAACTAATTCGTATTATTACAGTCGACGTACAATGGAATTTCCCAAATAGGGGCCTGGTTTGAACCCGGTGTGTTAAGTAACAACACTTCAAGTCCTTCTGCGAATTTCGTTAAAGGCTAATAAAGCCATTAACATCACGGTTCATTATTACGACATGTGTGCATATGGCTCAAAATTTGCCAAACATGCGTTCCGATCTCTACGATGAAGTTAGAAAATATAAAAGAAAAAAAAACTAAAGAACCATGACGTCGATTTTGGAGATGAGTGAATCTACATCAATAGATACTTGAGAGTCGAACCCAGTAATTTGGCAGACACCGCATGAATGCAATGTAACTGAATCAAAGGTAGGTATTCAATTCAAATTATATTTTTATTTCGTAATTTATATTTGGTTCTTGAACTTTAAGAAATACCAAACTATGATCATTCATAGTGTGGGTAGATAGCATGCGAGGTAGTATTCCACACTTAAAATAGCAAGGTGCATAGAAACATTACAATGAGCCGATGATCTCAGGATATTCAGACGTAGTTTAATTCACATAAGGTTTGTTTTAAGTTTTTACTGGTGGTAGGCTTCGGCCGTGGCTAGTCACCACCCACTGAACAAAGCCATGTCGCCAAGCGGCCTAGCCGTGTTCCGGCATGATGTTCGGTGTTGCCATTCATGGATGGCGGGTCAGATCAGCTGCGCTGCATGTGCCTAGTGAATGTAGCGTTTCGATCTACTGCCACCTTCCTACCTAGGCAAGTATGCTCCATCGTAGATCTCATCGTCACTTACCATCAGGTGAGATCGAGATCAAATACTTGCCTATAATGTAATAAAAAGAAAAAAGTTTAGCTAATAGATACATTGTTATAGACTAACGAAAAGCGGATGTTTTATATCTGTTCAAACAATTTGATATATCTCCAATTAACAGTTTGGAATTAAATGTAATTATTGCAGTGATGGTGAGTATGTGTGTGTGTGTGTGTGCAGGCGTGTCGTCGGCGTGGTCGCGGCACGCGGTGCGGTGCGGGGTGGAGGGCGCGGGCTGGGCGCCGTGGCTGGCCGGCTTCGCGGTCACCGCCTGGATCAATGCGCACGCGCAGCCCGACCTGCGCCGAGGTCAGTCACACCCACTCACTACCACTTATACCACTACCACTACCTACTACCTACTACTACCGCTTATACCACTTGACACCGCCAAACATGATGTTTTGGCATTTGCAAAGAGAGAGCGAAGCTAGAGAAAAAGTTCAAATTTACAAAAGGGTTTTGTCTATTTGCAATTGCGACATAAAGCACTTCTGTTTTGATAATGCTTTGCATTGCTATTATTACGTTAATTAGAGCTTCTATACATTTGGGTGTAGCACTATTCGAATCGGAAGTTGTTTGCATGACGTAATTTCGAATTTATTCATGATTCTTATTTATAGACGGTCTCGACGACTTACAAGATGACCCTGCAGCAGCAGAAATGAACAAGAAGAAATCTCCGTCTAAGAAGGAACAAGCCGCGTCCGCCGTAGAGCCGTCGCACGTGCTCTCGCTGGGACACGACTCTCTCATGTTCGAAGTGTGGCTGGACACACCCACTGGTGAGTAATACACCTAGCGTGACCATATATGCATCGTCGTGACCACTTATCAAGTAAAAGTATGATGAAGTATATCCAAGAATCAAAAAATCGCCTCATTGTTACTGTTACTCTGACACCATGCATAGCGAACGAAATGGTCTTTAATTTGATTAATTTACACTAATTTGCAGGCTTTATCAGTGGAAAATTACATATATTAGCCCTTACAATATTCCACTGTTGTAGACGAGCTTGCGAACGAGCGAACCTGTGACTCTCGTAACCAAGTTATAATAATATAACTAGATAACAGAAAGCTTATTATAGCCCGGTTTTAGGCCTCAGACTCGAATTTAGCGGGCAGCGCGGGGCGGGGGCGGCGACGGCGGCGCGGGAGCGGCAGGATCTTATACGTAAAATCAAATGGACCGTTCTCGAAAACAGCGGCGCGGGCCGGCCAACGAGCTCCGCTCCCGCGCCGCCGCCGCCGCCCCCGCCCCGCGCTGCCCGCTAAATTCGAGGCTGAGGCCTTAGAGCGTTAGAACGCGGACTCGAAATTGAATCTAGTATACGGCACCGTGACTTGTAGCTGTATGTTGTATTCAGGCACGTTCATATTGCGGCTGACTCGTCCGGAGGCGCACAGCAACCGCGTGGTGAGCGAGGCGCGCGTGGCGAGCCAGCTGCCGCCGCGCCAGTGGGCCTGCCTCGCGCTCAACGTGCGCGAGCGCGTCTTCAAGCGACACATCTACATACAGGTACCGCGGCCCCTACATCTACCCATCGCCATCAGCATTTTCAACAAGAAAAATACTTTGTAATAGCATTGTAAAGGAACAAGAATTTTCTATGGTGTTCGTACAGATGATCTAGCAAGTCAGGTAAGCATAGAGCAAGACAGAAAGATAGTTTTTTTCTAATGAACCAGACCAAAAACTGCGTTCTTAGATTTCCACAGTGTCGGGTCTGTCATTAATCGCACTGTCTCAGAGGTCTAATTTAAAAAAAAACCTTTTAATGGTAATGTAACCAGGCTATTTTTTTTATTCAGGTCACTCTATTCATCAACGGATACGAGTGCGAGACCGTATCACTGCCGCTTCAAGGTGATTATACACTCACGCCAAATAATATAGATGTATGTAGATACTTTTCTTTGTATGAGCTGCGCCCAGACCACCGCGCAGCCTCGCAGGCTGACAGCGTGACAAATGGCAGATTGTCAACTGCGTGAAAGTTTGTTTTCGTGTGTGTGAAGCTTCGCGTGGCTGCGCAGTCGGTCTGGATCCTGCTATTAAATTATTATAATTTTTTTTCCGTTATAGGCGAGTAGATTTTACACAGCTCCGTCTTTGAATTAAGTACCCATTAACTTGTAATCATATACTTAGAGTTAGTACTTTTTTGACCAGCTGCTAAAGTCTGCCTAGCCGTACCTACATTGTTCTCACATATCCATATTCTAACATGTACTGCTCAAAAATGTAACGGATCTTTTTAAAAAGCGCAACCATTACTTTTTTACACGTTCTTCTCCATATGAACGGCATTCCGAACGGATGGATTAGTTGTAGCTTAGCATTTGTAACTATTTTGCGATTCATAAGTTTTGTACTTAATTGTTTACATGAATAAAAAATATTCTGATTCTGAAATCTTGAGCTGCTATCCGAAGTGCTAATATGTTCTCTATTTATATTGGTACAAAACAGTAGTTACAGAGCACAAAGTGTATGTAATCAAACTTCCTCGTCAGGTATCCTGGTGCGCAAGGTGACGCCGACGTGCGTGCTGGTGGGGCACGCGGGGCGGGCGGGCGGGGCGGGCGGGGCGGGCGGCGGCGTGTTCCACCTGGCCGGCGTGCACGTGTACCGCGCGCCCGTGCTCAGCGTCTACACCGCCATGCACCTGGCCGCGCACGGGCCCGACCACGCCTGCCAGGTCACCGCCCCACACTATATATAATACATTTATCAAGTGGTCATAGATGCCTAAATCTCAAATTTTTGAGTAAAATGCTTTTAGGGTACTCGAGGCCGACTATGATGAAGACTAACAGCTTCACAAGATTTGTGAAAAAATCAAGGCCACTAGTTAATAATATAAAAAACACCATCCGATACTGTGCCTAATAAGGGTCAAATTCTGGGAAGTAATGGTATACGGAAAACTTGTGAAAGTGTGAAAAGTAATGGTATACGGAAAACAAAAATGTGCTAATTTTACAAAAAATTATAATAACTAACAATTACAAAAATAAAGTTACCGATCAGATAGAAACGAATGCATATATTGCCGTGTCAAGTGACGTCACCGCCATAAGTGAGTGCGGGTGCGACAGAGGACAACCACGGCCCAACTTTGAAATCGAATTCTTCTCTTCAGCGTTCGCAACCAATTTCAGTTTTGCGTTAATCTATTTCCACTTTGTACTGTAAGTGAACTTTGTATCAAACGTCTACATTATTGTTCGCAGGTGCGGTGCGAGACGCCAAACTATGCGTTACTGCTGACACCCAACGTGCTCGACACAAATATAGATTGGGATCAGGTAAAATTAACCGCAAATTTCTAATATAAATACAGAGTGTTTCAAAAATGCGACACATTATTTTAGGTACACAAAAGATAATGTAATTGCTCGGTGAAATCTGACTGTATTTAAACACCGATAAACTGTATGTACGACTAACGGCCACTGAAACTTCAGAAGTAGCTAGATTTTGCGTAGGGCTTAGGAAGAAAAAGTATAATGAAAATACCTAATTTTAACCAATTATTATTTTAACAAATCAGTTATTGTTTGACCGAATCTCATTGCTATGCCTAAACGCATAAAGCGTCTTATATATTCAAGCGTCCACGTATCTATTGCGACATTGTGTGCAGGTGTTCGAGATATCGTCGGCGACGCTCCGGGAGCTACACGACAACCTACTGCTAACGTTCGCTGCCCACGCGCCCAATATTATGAATCTGTATCACCAGACTGTGGCGCTGCCGACCGGTACTGCTATTATTATTTATGCCTTTTCTTTTAATATATTACTATTGATTTTATTTGAACTGAATTCGTAATAGAATAATTATAAGTGCGATGACTTTGGTTCCTCTATACTGTAATAACTGTAATAACATTCTAATCTCGGAGTGTCTATATATTGAGTAATTAAGGAAACAATTTGCAGGTGACTTAAATTCTACTAAAACTCTCCCAAATCTATCAGGCAGTTGTAACTGGAACATGTTGTAACAATCTATACTTCTATACTAATATTATAAATGTGAAAGTTTGGATGGATGGATGGATAGATGGATGGATGTTTGTTACTCTTTCACGCCCGAACGGCTGAACGGATCTGGATGAAATTTGGCACAGAGATAGATTATAGTCTGGAATAGCACATAGGCTACTTTTTATCCCGGTAAAATGTATGGTTCCCGTGGGATAGATGTTTTAATTTTTCATACTTTTTATCGCGGGTAACACCGCCGGGCGCATCTAGTAGCATATATTTAGAAAAATAATTATTATCGTGCGTGTGAATAAAAGGGTTCCCTGAAATGGTAAAAAATAAGCCGCGTAATAGTACGTATAGTATTTTTTTGTCGGGAGTTATAGTATTGATGTGTCGTCAGTGTTCGCGGGTCGCGTGGCGTCGTCGGGCGGGCTGGCGGGGCTGGCGGGCGCGGCGGCGGCGGCGGCGGGCGCGGGCGTGGGGGCGAGCACGGGGGCGGGGGCGGCCGCCATCCCCGAGGCGCTGTTCACTAGCTGGGCGGCCGCCGCGCTGCCCAGCCGCCACCGCGGCTTCACGCCCGCGCTCTACATGCTGGGCGGGCCCGAAGTGCTGCTCTATCTCTACGCGAGGGTACGGCTCTCATATTCTTGTTTTAAAAGGGCATATTTAGAATTATAAAAATACCGTTTATAAAAAATGTGTATGTACTCGTATTGAATGTCACAATATTTAGTATGTGGAATGTCTCCTAGCACTAAATTGCTCACATGCCACGCTTGGTTGTGTTCGGTTGTACGCACCTGGGGTATCTACTTTGAGGATTGCCGCAGGTGGTGGAGCTGGCGGGGTCGGCGCGCGAGCAGGCGCAGGCGCTGGGCGCGGCGCTGCGCGCCGGCCGCGCCGACAGCCGCCTGCACGCCGCGCTCTACTCGGACGCCGCGCAGGACATGCTGCTGGCCGTGTTCGCCGCGCCCGGCTGCCACGTCTCCTACCATCTGCTCAAGGTAACAAGCTCTTCCACTATCTTACTAATTATGAGAAAGGGATCCACCTCAGACCCTCGGCTTTTCATCTTTCCAAATAAGTTTCCCAGTAAATCAACCTACAGATGAGCTTATTCTTAGCCCAGCCGTGTGTATGAGTGAGTGAGTCAAGGTCTCCATTTGACTAACAATGAATTTCCGTGTATCGGTGAGTTTTATCAATTATCTTTGACAGTCGCTGACGATATGTATCTTTCTAGTCGGATTTCTATTGTTTTTCTCAACCTACATTGTTGCCTATTGCAAGTCATGCGTCTCACGTTCTTTCCACACAGGGTAACCTACGACGAATCAATAATATTGGTTTAATAACTAGTATAAATAGAAGTGTTCGTTAATGTGAGTTAATGGTCGCATGCACGGCTCCAGGTGGTGCTGGACGAGGCGTGCAGCGCGGCGCTGCTGAGCGCGAGCGGCGACAGCGTGCAGCTGGCGGCGCGCACCGACGCCGTGCTGCTGCGCCCCGCGCTGCTGGTGCTGCTCACCCGCGCCTGGCGACAGCTCGACACCGACCAGGTGGGGGGGGAGCTAATCAATTCACTGATTATTTCTTTGGCTATTCATTTGGAATGGGATTACTAAGCAGTGCTTCTCAAAAATGTTTTGTAATGCCATTGCATTGTAAATTGATTAACCTCTCGAGCCCTGCAGATTCTGATGAAAAATCGTGATCGTTGTGATAACATAATATGAAGTAATCAGTAAAAAAATGTGTAAGCATTTAATTTAATCCTAATGATCAGCCAATCTGCAGTTGGTTGACACTGCATACGTATATGCAATATGTGGTGTGTTGAGTGCGGCAATATGTTGCAGGAGCTGTGTTGGGAGGTGGATTGCGGCGGGGGCGGGGGTGGGGGCGGTGGGCGCGAGCGGCAGCGCGGGTCGCTGTGGGCGCTGGCGCTGTGCGCGCTGCGGGCGCTGCTGCGCGCGCAGCACCCGCGCCGCGCCTTCAACCACTACCAGATGAACCGCGTCGGCCTGCTCGACCGCCTGCTGCTCGCCTGCAAGGTTACTGCACTACCATTATCATGAACCGCATGCCTTGATACCCAATATGTAGAGTCGATCTGCTGGCTAATCCGCTTCGTGATATTTCAATTTGACAACCTGAATAGCGCAGTTGGTGGTGACCCTACCTTCTGCAGCGAGGATCTCGATTTCGAATCCTATTATGTTTAGCACTTAGACCCAGAAGATGGTTAACATAACATTAAAATTCTCAAAAAGGGCCTCTACGTGTTGGACCCATGTCTCAGCGGAAGTCTTTCAAAGATTCGGGTATAGCCTGTGTGGAGTATCACCAGACTAACACAACAACGTTGCCATCCCACAATAAGTAACGCTTTTAGTACGGTTACTGTACATTGGACTGAGGGCGAACTCAGTATATAATACTTATATAGATATTAAACATCCATGACTAGGGTACAAACATGCGTGGTCATCACACTAAGTAGGATTCCATGAGGAATCATAGTTGCTAGCAAGTGCGCAGATGTGTACGGCGTGGTGGTAGTACACAGTGGTTGTGGACCGACAGGAGCAGTACCTGAGCGCGTCGAGCGAGGCGCGCGGCGCGGGCGCGGCGGGCGGCGCGGGCGCGGCGGGCGTGGCGGGCGCGGCGCTGGTGCGCGCGGTGCGCGGGCTGCTGCGCGCGCCGCCGCCGCCGCCGCCGCGCCTCGCCGCGCTCGCCGACTTCCTGCTGCTCATGCACCAGGTACGCGACACACTCCCGCTATACGGACCACTTTTCATCTCTTCTCGTTCAAAAAAATCTTCAAAACAACAAATTCCCCACCCAGGCCAGCGACACGTTCGTGACGCACTCGCGCGCGAACTTCTACTTCCTCCTGACCGCGGAGACGCAGGAGATGAGCGAGTTCGCCGCCAGCTTCGCCAAGCGCCGCCCCTCCAAGCGCTCCAAGAAACGAGCCGACGCGAATCGGCCCAGCGTCTCCGGCGCACCCACCGACGACATCGCGAACGATAATAGCCTCGACGCACTCGGAGATACGGCTCACAGTCGCGAGGCAGACGACAGGATCGACAGCAGCGGGAGCACCGAGTCGACGAAACTGATGAAGGGAATTATTAATACGCAGATCAAGGAAGGCAGGTAATGTGATTGGTTATTTGCTTTTATCTTTTACTAGCTGTCCCGGCGAACTTACCGCCTCAGAATCAAATGTATGCGAAAATTGTTTTTGTGATTTTTTCCAATATTTTAATAGTTATTCTGATATTCGTGGCGCAGACAAAATCCGAGAAATCAAAGGACATAAAAAACCGTTGGCACCCTATAAGCTTTTCAGCCTTCAAAGTAACGATCTGGATACATATAAAAAAAATAGGAGTAATTTTTTTCCCAAATTGTTAAAACTATTTTATTTGTTCCAGAAAACATAATGCATCTTCTACTTCAGAAAACTCTGATACAGTCGTCGGTAAGTAGTACTTTGTATTTTGTAGGTTTCTATTTGATAATTCAAACCCTTGAGAAACATTGATCATTCCTACACTAATTAAATGGAGTAGGTTACCGTGATGTGAACGGTGAAGGAAAACATCGTGAGGAAACCTGCATGTCTGAAAGAACCCCTCGAAAGATGTGTGAAGTCCGCCAACCCACACTGGGTCAGCGTGGTGGACTATGGCCTAATCCCCCCTCGCATTAAGGGGAGGCCCGTGCCCAGTGAATTATTATCTATAATATTATTATATACCGTGATGTACTAAAATTTTGATTCGTATTTTTACCATCCTTGACTGCATAATGCTTTCATACTGCTTTCATACGAACTGACATACATACACGCTGTTCACGCTATGCCCTCGCCGGAGTAGCCTTGCACACTATCAAAATGTAGCTGAACGAAAATATACAATAACTAGTCAACCACTTCCATTGTCACTATGCAATTTAAACCTTATATTGAACTCGTTAGAGTTCTATGCCCAATGATAACTTTGTGTGGTTGTCTGGTTATTGAAAACTGAGTTGGGCTTGTGGTGGCGGTTGCAGAGCCCTCCGGGGAGGGAGCGGGCGGGAGGGCGGGCGGGGACGAGCCGCTCAACGACTACATTGTTGTAGATGTCGACGACGTCAACCACACCACCGTGGAGATGTACACCAGCGGGATATACCACCAGGTGAGTTCTACACATTATTGCTGAACTAACAAAAGACCCTTAGATGGCGTCTAAGAGTGCCAAGACTAGTATTGACACTTTGTATGTAACACTTTCAAATGTAACATTCCCCAATTGTGAATAGTGTGGAGTTGAATGGATTGGTAGTTTAAATTGGACTACATAACCAGTCCGTGTAAAGAATACGTTCATGAATTGCCAGTCATCGAGATTGTACTGTCAGCAGACTACAGTGTACTGTAACACACCTGATAGTAATCTTTCCTACATAGAGTTTAAAGTTCAGTTTCGCAAGTATATAATAGGTAAGAAGATAGACAGATGGTTGTAGGTATTCGATAAGTGTGCGTGTAACGTGTGTGTGTGTGTGTGGTGCAGCGGCGCGTGCGCGCGGGCGCGGCGCCGGGCTGGTCGGCGTGCGAGGGGCTGCTGCTGCTGCTGCGCGACGCGCTGGCCGTGCTGCCCGACCACGACCTGCAGCAGGTCAGTGCACTGCACACATCCTTGCAATATTCGCCAGCCTTTTGAAATAAATACACAAACGTGCCAAAAGAACTATGATTATTGCAATAAAAGTCAAGAAATATGTTTGTTAGGGAACATAACTCAGTAGCACTCGACTCCAGATTGAGCGATCCTCGGATCACACCGGGTTGTCTTTTGAAAATCCTGTTGGATATTTTTTTAACAATGTAAGTGATGTACTAGTCAGTCCGTATTTTTTTATTGAATAATAAAACCGTCACGATGGTTCGATTCGAATGTGCTGAACCAACTATACAGGTGGTTCAGAAAAGGCACACTAAGGCCTGAACCTTAGCTTCATTAGCGCATTTGTAAAAACTATTGTAAGTCAGAATTTGGATATATGAAAACTAAAAAAAATTGTTTGCAAGAAATGACAATTGTCATTTTGTGTGGAACTTTTTTTTTATCGACATCGAAATTCTGACTTCACATAATGATTACAAAAGCGCTAAAGACGCACTGGTCCAAGGCTTAATATACCCTTACTGTATCACCTGTATAGCAACCCTCACGCATCCATTTCTATCTTCTTCTTTTCAAGCAATTCCTTGCTTAAATGGAGACCCCAAAATCTGTAAAATGATGTACCAAAAGTTGATGAAATAACGTTTTTTTTTATTATCTATACTAAAATTGTATTTTAATTCCAGCACCTCTAAGTTTTTGTCCGTTCTTCTTCATAGGAATGGCATTCCGAACGGACGGTAAAGTCGTAGCTTAGCATCTTGTGACATTTTTGACGATTCGTAGGCTCTGTACTTTATGGTTTGCATGAATCAAAAGTTCTGGTTCAAATACAAACGTTTAACACTTAGGGTGTATATTGTGAGCGCGTGTGTGTCCAGCAGGCGCTGTGCGGCGCGGTGCAGGCGGAGTGCCTGGTGGTGCTGGCCAACCACCGCGAGGCGGGCGTGCGCGCGGCGCTGGTGCGCGTGCTGGCCGTGCTGGCGCGCCGCGCGCCGCCCGACCTCGCCAGGAAGCTGCACCAGCACCACTACTACGTGCACCTCGCCAACCAGGTGATACGTCGACCATTTGCGTTCCAACTACTCCTATTTCCCTTTCAATTCATTTCGTTGCGGGTTCCAAGACCCAGTGTATCTCATTACGGGGCGAAGACCTCCGCTTTTCTTTTCCACAGGAACTTTGGCTTGTTGTAGTCACCATCAACGTCATTATTTTTCTTTAGTTCCAATTATATATTTGTCCCCAGATCTCCCTGTACGAGGGCTCGTGGGAGCTGGCGGCCGCGTGCGCCGCGCTGCTCACCAAGTGCGACGTGCCGCTTGAAGATCAACTCGACGTAAGACCCGCATCACCCACGCATGCACTATTCTTGGGTACATTAGTAACCACACACGGGGCGAGTACTTGGGTGAATTCCACCAATAGGTTGATTATATTTTCCTTTCGTGAAGAATTAAAACCAAAGAGAGATATCTTGTTCCTTCCTTTTATTCCTTGTATCTTTTTTTCTGATTATATTCATGGTGGATCCCTGGATAATTTAGCTTTAGTTCAGGGACACGTCGTGGTCTGATCTGGAGTAGATATAGCTCACAGACGTCGAAATTATGCGATGGGGCAAGTTCCCTCATGCAGAGTTTGACTGTACATGACACAAGGCTAAAAAGCACTATCGTCCAGGACGACATCTGGACGGACGTGTCGGAGGAGGCGCTGCAGCGCGCGCCGCCGCTGCTGGCGCTGCTGCCCAGCTGCCTGCGCGACGTGCCGCTCGCGCACAACATCACGCTGCTCGCGCGCAGGATCATAGACAAGGTATGCCTTCCCACTTCCAGTCTGCGAGTCGCTGCTCAGGCTCAAGTCTCTCATCCTTTTGAAATATTTAAAAGATAAACATATCAGTTGAGTTTTTTAATCGACCCACGACTGTAAAACGTGTTTGTATAAAACTGTCCAAATAAAAAGTTATCAGATCCATTGTGCACAGTATCGCAGCATAAATCTGAATGTATTCGTCGTACTATAGTTAAGTATACCTCTGTTCTCTTTATCAACCATTGAATATCATCGCTGTAGTGATGTCATATATGGTATACGATCGCAATATCTCCCCGTCAGGCGTCGCTGAAGGTGCTCCACGAGATCGCCCTGGCGGAGGTGGTGGTCCGGTCGCTGCGCGGCGTGGGCGCCATGGCCGACAGCCAGTTCGAGGGCCGCGGCCTGCTGCTGGAGGACCTGCACGAGCTGCTGAACAGGCTGGCGGTGAAGGCGCTCGCCGCGCACCACAGCACGCAGGTCACTTATTTCATGGCTATTGTTTGGATAACTATATAACTACACAATATACCGGTTTCCAAAATACATGGATTGACTTTAGTTTTGGCAGTCACTACTTTGGTTTATAGTCAATTATTCTGAAAAGATAATAATAATAATATCGCCAGACGAACATGCCAAACGTACAGTCCCAAAGTAAGTATTATGCGTGCCGTACAATAGACTGACGGTGATCCCAGTAAACACCAGGAGTCGGGTACAAACATTCGCGCTCATCACTCAAAGATTGCCCCTACTATGGATTATAACGCGGGATCTTCGGAGGAGAATGGAGGGTCCCTATCAACTGTGTACATGTGGTCTCCGAGTAATAAGCGTGTGCCGGCGTCCCAGCAGACGATCTCGGATGTGCACCACCTGCTGACGTACGTGGAGGTGGAGGCGCGCGCCGACGCGTGCGTGCGGCGCGTGGCGCGCGGCGCGCAGCGGGCGCTGCTGCACGCGCAGCTCGACCACCTGGAGGAGCGCCTGCACGCCGCCTGCGCCGCCTGCGCCGCCGCCGCCAAGCAACACAACTACTTCACAGGTGACCAGGCCGACACATACACTATTGCGATACAGGGTGCGAGTGCCAGGCTAACCAAAAAATTTAAAAAAAAACATTTCAACAAGTCGAGGGTTACAGATGTTGATATTTTTGAGCGCGCCATGTTTCACTGTCGCTTCCGACAGGAAACTGTTTTTTCGTTGGTCGTACCCGCGAGGCATAGGTCCAAAATAGCGAGGATGGATGTTGCAAGAAAGTTGTCGATAAAGTCCCACTCAATGGGAATCTTCGACCCGGAAAATGGATCTTAACACGAAAATAAGGAGGAGCTAGGACTTTTTAACGTACCTGCATTTTTTTTTTATTTATTTGGGAAAATAATCTATTTTACATAACATAGTGAGGACAACATGTACGGTATTAACAAGGTAAACAAATCTACCATTAACTAGATCTTCCACATACAGCTTAAAATAAAAGTCACTAAAGTGCCTATCGTTGAGGATAAAATTTAAATTGACAAGGAAATAATAATCGGAATTAAATAGTCAGAGCATCGGTATTGGCATTGGCCTGCGTGAGTTCATTGGCCTTGCCTTTTGTTTAAAGTACTTTTATAAACAAAAAATCGTACAATTCTGGAAACCGGTTAAAACTTTATTGTTTATAGTATAAGATCGATAGGGAACCTCGAACTCTACAATGCATTTTTGTTTTGAAATGATTCGATAAGTATTGAACTAGTTATCAATTTATCTTTTCAATATACGTAGACGACATTATATATTTTTTAATTTTGTTGAACAAACGAATACCTTGAAATAAATTTGAATTTGGAATTATGAAACAAAGTGACCTTTAAGTGTATGTCGGGTGCGGCAGTGTTGTCGTCGGCGGTGTCGCTGGGCGGCGAGGGCTGGGCGCGCGCGGAGCGGGGCGAGCTGGCGGCGCGGCACCTGGCGGCCGCGGGCCGCGCGGTGGCCTTCCTGCTGGCCGCCGACCCGCACGACCCGCGCGACGCGGACGCGGACGCGCCGCTGCTCGACCGCCTGCTCGCCACGCTGCTGCAGGGTGAGTCGGACGCTGCGGACCTCTCTTCTAGGTGCTCACTCTATTATAGAAGGTGCTCATTGTGTTGCCAATCTCTTGTCTCTGATTGATTCTATCATTTAGATGGTAATTATTATTTTGCCGAATGTACCGAGATTAGTAGGTTTCCATGTCGTAACTGTATACTATGTAAATTTGATAAGATGTTTCAACATTTTGGAGTTCATTGATAATTGGATACTGATTTGATAACTTGGTACTATGTTTGCGCAGCGGTGAGCGGCTCGAGCGCGCAGCGGCCGAAGTGGTGGGTGAGCAGCGGGTCGGAGTGGGTGGCGCCGCTGCAGGAGCTGTTCTGGTGGGCGGCGGCGCCGGCGGCGGGCGCGCGGCGCCACCAGCCGCGCCTGCTGCGCGCGCTCTACCACGCGCCGCCGCCCGCGCTGCTCGCGCTCACGCCCGCCGACCCCGCCGCGCTCAGGAAGGTGAGCCCACACACACCCCGCACAAGACTCTGTGTGCCAAGGATCTTCCTTCCGCCGAGACTCTTCACTAGCATTCTTTTCCAACCCTCTTATATGAGTGTCGATGTGTATATACGGCGAAAATTAACGAGGCGGCGTGTGTCGCGTGCCCGGCAGCTGGCCGTGTACCTGGTGTCGATGCTGCAGCACGCGCACGCGGCCGAGGCGGTGGAGCTGCCCATCACGGACTGGGCGCGCGCGTGGGCGGCGGCCGCGCAGGCCGGCCTGGCCGAGCGCGTGCCCGGCGACGCGCTGGCCGCCGAGGCCGCCGCGCTGCTGCGCCAGGACCAGCAGCGCTGGGCCGCGCGCGCCGCCAGGAACCACGCGCTCGTCGCCAAGTAAGTCCACGCACGAATGGGCCGTCGCCTGGACGCGCGTTCTAGCTCTGTCCCCGACACGTTGCAGCGCTTAAATGATTTAAATTTACAAACTCGACTGCGACGTCCCATACACCCATCCTTCGCAATATAAATGAATGAGATTGATAACGTGAGTGCAGTAGCTACTAGTGTGTGTGTGCGGCAGGGCGGTGTGGGCGCGGGCGGGCGCGGCGGCGCGCGTGGCGGAGGGCGCCATGCAGCTGACGCGCGGCGTGGTGGAGCTGCAGAACGCGCAGCGCAAGGCCTTCCTGGAGCACCTGCGCCGCGCGCACGCCGCCGCCGCCGCCGCGCCCGCGCGCTGGCACCACCTCGTCGACGCGTACACGCACGACCAGGGTCAGTACATACTACACACTGCACCACTTTTTGTGTTCCGCGCCTGACCAATAGCCGCCACTTTAGTATTCGATAAAATATGTAACCAAAAAAACGATACTGCTTGTATTTTACTTATGTCAATTTCAACGATCTGACTTGATTCAATTCATTCA
Organism: Pheosia tremula; assembly: GCA_905333125.1. Lineage (NCBI taxonomy): Eukaryota > Metazoa > Arthropoda > Insecta > Lepidoptera > Notodontidae > Pheosia > Pheosia tremula. Next base: position 247,652 of record HG995404.1, on the reverse strand, counting down.
TTCGATTACTAGTTAAAAAAGCTTAAATTTGTGTAAATAAACTAAGCTTTAAAATATAAATATTAAATGGATGTGCAGCGCTGTGGCACATGCCGGCCAGCTACCCGGTGTCGTGGCGGCTGGACGAGCGCGAGAGCGCGGGCCGCGTGCGCGTGCGGCTGCGGCGCGCGCACCTGCACATGCACCCGCGCTTCCTCAAGCCGCACCACCAGTACAAGGCGGGTGAGTACGTACACACACACACACACATTTGATATGGCGCCTACTGTTTTTAATTATATTTATTCTAGCTACGACATATTACTGTAAATGCTATGTAATGTAATACTTAACTAGTATGGGTTTTTTAGATATACCTGCGCTTCTCGCCTGAAACACAGGCTCGCCTAGCTCAGGCACAAATACCTATGTAAGAATTGTATCCGTTCACCATGATTCTATATCATAAAGAAAAATGGGAACATTCGATCGACCCAAGTAGATTTCTGTAAAGCGCAAATATGCATGATAATGTACGTAAGTTTGTACGTGTACGGCAGAATTGTCGCACCGCGCGGCGCCGCTGAGCAGCGTGGTGGGCGGGCGGGCGCGCGGCGTGGGCGGGGGCGGGGGCGGGGGCGGGCTGGCGGCGCGCCTGCAGCCGCGCGAGACCGTGGCCTACATGGCGCGCGTCACCTGCGTCACCGTCGCCGCCGAGCTGGACGGCGAGCTGCTGCTCAGCGACAGGTGAGCCACGCCGCCCACTGCACTTGCATATCGTCTCATACGAGCGTTACTGGTGAGTGCTACAGCGCTCGTGTGTCCCAGATGCATCCACTTCGTGCCGGAGGAGGTGCAGCCGCAGGCGAGCGCGCGCGCCGCCAAGCTGTGCGTCCCGGAGGCGCAGGCGGCGGCGGCGGCGGAGGCGCACAGCTGGCCGCTGGAGGACGTGCGCCAGGTGGCCACGCGGCGCTGGTGCCTGCAGGAGCGCGCCGTGGAGCTGTTCCTCAGCTCGGGCCGCGCCTACATGCTGGCCTTCGCCGACCACGACGAGCGCGCCGCCTTCCTCAAGGCGCTGGCCGCCTGCCAGCACCAGCACCAGCACCAGCCCGCCAGGTAACCACCGGCACACAGCTGCCGCTGGAGCACCAGTACACGACGATACGTTCAATCGATGTGTGTATATAGATGGAAGCATAGCACGACAATCGAGAGATCCCTGGACTAAAGTCCAGTACAATACGATAAAACATGTTGTAAATCCGTATCTCAATGAAAGGTTAACGCGATTCTCCGTGGCCAGGATCGAGCCGGACACGCTGGCGGAGGCGATGAGCCAGTGGCGCAGCGGCAGCATCACCAACTGGGAGTACCTGATGCGGCTGAACGGGCTCGCGGGCCGCTCCTACAACGACCTCATGCAGTACCCCGTGCTGCCCTTCGTCATCGCCGACTACACCAGCCGCATCCTCGACCTGGACGACCCCGCCTCCTTCCGCGACCTCACCAAGCCCATGGCCATACAGAATAAGAACAGGGAACAACACTATATCAATGTTTACAACGTGAGTATCTTAACCGAAACATTGTTCCCCGTAGGAACGAGCGGTGGAATCTTAAGCTGGATTGACGGTACCGCCGCAGCTGTAGTTCATTATTTCGCGCTAGTGACTGTACTGGATGACATTGCTTTCATCTGTCCAGTCAGTGAACTCCTTTTGCTTTATTTGTGGCCAACTGTGGCATCAGCGACTGAATTGACGTGTTTATACGGAGCTAGGGACACTTGAAAAGTAGGCTACCGTTCCTCCTACTCCGAAACATAATTGAAACCTATGATCGTACGTATAATGGCAGTTAGCTACATATGTTGTATGACGCGGCGGGCGCGCAGGACCTGAGGGCGGCGCGGCGCGAGGGCTGCAGCCCGCTGGCGCGCGCGCCGCACCACTACGCGTCGCTGTACTCCAACTCGGGCGGCGTGCTGCACTACCTCGTGCGCCTGCCGCCCTTCACCGACCTCTTCCTCAACTACCAAGGTCTGCACACTCACCGCGTATGGGAACCTCGACTTGTGGGAGCCCTATGCAAATATATCCTCATTTTGAACGTAACCTTCACATGTATATGTGAGAATGTGTCGACGGTGTAATCGTGTGTGTTGCGCAGACAACAACTTCGACATGCCGGACCGCACGTTCCACTCGCTGGCGACCACGTGGCGGCTCATCACTAACGACTCGCCCACCGACGTCAAGGAGCTCATCCCCGAGATGTTCTACCTGCCGGAGCTCTTCCACAACAACGAAGGTGAGCGACGACTCTCATGTCTGTGACTCATTGTAGCAGGATCCTCGTCCTTGCACTTTGACAATAGCGAATATGCTCATTTTAGTGACCTCACAAGGAAACGATCAGGTACGACAAACGGCCTGACGGATATAGTCGCACTGCGAGGCTTCCGTTTCTACCATTTTGGTAGAGAACCTTAAAATAAGTACCAAGACTTTTATTGTATAATGTGAAATATAGATAGTATTTGGGATGGAGTGGGGCCGCTTGCTCTTTCTCAGTCGCACCTGTGCTCACTTATGGCGGTGACTGTTGGGAAACAGGCGGCACTGCGAGGCCGTGCTTATACGAAATAAGTGTTGGTATATGTGTGTCGGTACCGCAAGGTCTGAACCTGGGCGTGCGGCAGTGCGGCGCGGCGGTGGACTCGGTGGAGCTGCCGCCGTGGGCGGCGGACGCGCGCCTGTTCACGCTGGCGCACCGCCAGGCGCTGGAGGCCGCGCACGTCACCGACCGCCTGCCGCACTGGGTGGACCTGGTGTTCGGCTACAAGCAGACCGGCCAGCCCGCGCTCGACGCCATCAACGTGTTCCCGGCGTGTGTGAGTCGCGACTATATTATACTCTCTCCGACCGCTTGCCCGGACTCACCATAGCTGATGGTGCCCATATAATTCAGGAGATTCTTTGCTCTAGCATGTTTCGTAATGCACAAAATATGTACTTTTTTGTATTTGTTTTTGTTAAAACACTAGGATAGGCGTAGTCTGTAAAATGTTAACATTGATATTGCGCATCTTTGTACGGGAATGCCCAAGTTCCGTTAGCATTGTGCTTTTATAAATGACTAGCTGTTGCCCGCGACTTCGTCCGCGTGGTATTTAACAAAGACAACCGTTGACAACAGCCTGCTCGCCCATTCTGAGCCCGCGGGACGCATTGCAGGTTGCTATCAAACTTAATCAGGCGCTGCGCTGCAACATTGGTATTAATCTTTTTCATGGGATCCTATTTTTTTTTCTAATATAAAAGTAGCCTAAGTTACTCCTTGTTACATCAGCTATCTGCCAGTGAAAGTCCCGTCAAAATCGGTCCAGCCATTTCAGAGATTAGCCGGAACAAACAGACAGACAGACAGACAGACAGACAGACAGACAGACAGACAGACGGACAGACAGACAGACAGACAGACAAAAATTGTAAAAAATGTTGTTTCGGTATAGGTAACGTGTATACATCCAAATGCACTTAGTAAAAAGCGGTTATTTTAATATTACAAACAGACACTCCAATTTTATTTATATGTATAGATGAGTAAATACATGGCATATTTTTTTAGATCACTTTTATTCCCATAACTGTGTATTGTATATGATTTGTGATGCGCATGTGAAGTCGTATGATGTGTGTGCAGACGTACTATGGGTTCGACCCTCGCGCGCACGCGAACGAGGTGGACCGCACGGCGGCCGAGGCCATGGTGCGCACGTACGGGCAGGCGCCGCGCCAGCTGCTGCGCGCGCCGCACCCGCTGCGGGCCAGCGAGCTGGCGCCGCACGCGGCCGCGCGCGCCGCGCCGCCCGTGTGGGCGGGCGTGGCGGGCGCGCGCTGGGGCCGCTACGCCGGCTCGCCCGCGCTGGCGCCGCCCGCCGCCGTGGCGCGCCGCGCGCTGCCCGCCGCGCACGCGCTGCACGCGCTGCCCGCGCCGCGCACCGTCGCCGTCGCGCCGCGCGCCACCGCGCTCGTGCCCGTGCACGGCGAGGCGCCGTCCAGCGGCGGCCAGGGCGCGGCGCCGGGCCCGCTGGCGCTGGTGTCGTGGGGCCACTCGGACAACATCGTGCGGATCAAGCGGCGCCGCGACGCGCGCCCCGAGCCGCTGCTGCACGTGCCCGCGCTCGACCAGATCACTGTAGGAACGTCCTCGTGCGTGACCGCGGGGTGCCCGTACCCGCTGGTGCTCGGGTTCGCGTCGGGGCGCGTGCTGGCGCTGCGCGTGCGCGACGAGCCGCCGCGCGCGCGCTCGCGCCAGCTGCACGCGCACGCGCGCCCCATCACCGACATGCACCTCTGCGCCGGCGCCGGCCTGCTCGTCACCGCCAGCGCCGACGGCAAGATCGTGCTCTGGGACCTCGACAAGTAATATCATTTACATTTTATTTGTTAGTTTTTTTATTTTTATAATAAAAACGGCCCCCGTATCGTATACTAGTAATGCGACTCACAACACGTCCTCAATTTGAACAATATTACATTCACCTTAATCAATGATTTTAGAATCGATCCCCAGTCGGGTGCACTCAGATTGTGTTGGTGTCGATAGATTTACAGTGGAATTTTCTACAAAAATATTGCCATACTTTCAGGCTAACGTACATCCGCACCCTGCCGAACCGGGACATGCTGTCGGTGACGCACGTGACGGTGAGCGAGACGCTGTGCGACGTGGCCTCGGTGCACGACATCGCGGCGAGCCACGCCGCCGACGCCGCCGCCGACGGCACCGGCGACGCCGACTCCGAGGCGTACGAGAAGGACGCCGCGTACAAGTACAAGTCGCTGGTGCGAGTGCACACCGTCAATGCTAGCTTCGTGGGTAAGCAAACATACAAACTGAATTTCTAAGCCCACGCGACATTGCCACAGCCTGATTGAGTTTTACAACAACACAAACTAGGTGAAACGGGATTTTATTACGATTTAACCCTTAATTAAAGTTTATGAGTCAAACGTGACTCGACAGAGGCATCGGCGCGAGTGAATCGTTCGTTCGGCGGTTTGTAATAGTGTATGTGCCGTGCAGGCAGCGTGAAGGTGCCGGAGCGCGTGACGTGCGTGTGCTACTCGGGCGCGCCGGAGGGCGTGAGCGTGAACAGCGTGGCGTGCGGGCTGGCGAGCGGCGGCGTGCGCCTGTACTCCGCCTGGGACCTGCGCGCCACGCGCCACGTGCCGCCGCCGCAGCCGCAGCCGCTGCCGCTGCTCAGGTACGGGACGTGCGTCTGCTACTCGTCACATCGCCGACATCTAAAAAATCACAATTGTTATTTCATTGTTTTTTTATTTTATCTAAATAACTTCAGAGACGGAGACATATAAAGACTAAATTCTATGATGTATGACATAATGTTGCACGATGTCCGCAGCCTGCGCTACAGCAGCGACTCCAGCATCCTGTTCGCGTGCTACGCGGGCGGCGCGGTGGTGGCGTGGGAGAGCGAGGCGGCCGCGCGGCCCGCGCCCGCGCGCATCCTGCCCGCGCACGCGCTGGCCTGACCGCCGCTGCCCCACCTCGCTGCACCGGTGCCCACTCCACTACTCACAGTGCCGTCGACCCGGCTGCTTCGTACTTCAACAGACCACGCTGTCTCGGTAGCGTGACATTACGAAGAAAATGTTCTCCAGCGAAACTGAAACTAGCGTTGTTTGTATGAAAATCTCATTGCTTTTGACACCTTGTAAAGAGAGTCAACAGCGCCCTGCACTCATATATTTAAGTTCGAGGCAGTTTACATGAGTTACCAAAGTGTAGAGTGCAGTGGTCACTGACTCGACTGTCGCATGAGCCTTAGGTGTTTCGACATTCATCATTAAAAAAAAACTCTCAAGCTTTGATTATCGGGTATCCCTAGGCTCTAATGACCTCTTACATGTTATGGTATCTCATGATTGGATGGGTTATGCTATCCTATTCAGTTTTCTTATACATATGTTAGACATCATACATGGGCCGGATCCAGGCCACTCTCGTATGATGGCCCTCGCCCGAGACGAATGATCGAGCTGCCTAGCCCTGGCGGCCCGTACCCCGCGCCCCGGACAACCCTCCGAGGCGGCGCGGTGCTTCGAGCAATGGAAATACACGTGCAGGGAACCAATACTGGAGCTCGTGTTGTCTTCCTTGTGTTCGTGTATACAGCAACGACGACGTCGCCATCACAAGTACACGTCGGTTGCACCGTTACATCGTTTTGGGACCATTTTACAGGCATTTCAGTTTGCATCGTTATTTACAATACAAGACTGTTACTCATTCTTTATAAGTGCGTTTTTAAATGTTGTGTGCGTGCGTGGTGATCTAGAGTTAGAGGATCTTTAGAAGTAAGCAATGTAATGTCGTCTTCCTATGTATATTTATAGTTGCAGTGCCAAAATACATGAAAAGCAATATAACGTTGTGATAATGAATTTGAATATAACGAACGAATATGATGAGATACGGATATATGAATGTTATATTCTTAAACCAAATTTCATAGCAAGTTGTAATCCATTTACAGTGGCATGGCGAAGCGTGCATGGGCATGTTTCATAATGCATGTTAATGGATTAAATTTTCCATAGATTTGGGGGTAAAGTTTATATAGGATAAGAAAAAAAATGTATGTGGTACTGAATAAGGAACGTTGTAGGAGTGAATAAACAGTGAAGAATGTCCACCAATGATATCGCTAAGCGACGTCGTTGCTCGTTGTCCGCGCACTTGCACAGTTTTAATTACTCGCCGATAATGCCGGCCAAGTTGACCATCTACAAATCTATCCACTATACAGAAATAAATGGAGTAATTTCAAAGTAGTTTGTATGATTTTATTACATACATATAAATTATACTTCTGTACAAGTTTCCGTGGCTAGATTTGCACAAGTAAATAGTTGTGGCCGGCGTAAAGTATAAATAGAATCGAAACGAAAATACCACTGGATTTCTTTCCCTTTTGCTCGCACAGACAAGTGAACCGCGTGTGTAAGATAAAAAGAGATCGCGCTCCATGTTCGTTTCGATTCTTCATTGGCGCGAATTATGCAAATGTGTGTAGCCAGATAGAACATATTTTTTTATTATAGAGAATCTACGAATTTACTTCCGATATGATCGATATATTCTGTTATATTAGTGTTTTAAATCTTATATCTATTTACATAATAAAGACTGTTTTTCGAAAGCAAATTATTTAGATGACATATCATAAGTGGATAATTTAATAGTAACCTGCCTATATTTTATTTTAGTACGTACGGTTTTTCAAGAAAAAAAAACTTGCTCTTACTACTTATTTTATTCATGCTATTTAATTATTTCTAACTATTAAAGGAGGCTATATACAGAATTTGTTTGATATTCTGAATGTGTCATATATATATTTACTTGAGTAATTAATATTTGCCAAAGGTAAGACAATTATTCTTCTAAGTTCTTAATTCCCACACGTATCGGCGCCTAGTGCAGGTTTTTTTTACTTTATGTTTTGTCTTATGGTTGGCGAATGTTTTGAGTTTTATCAATTATCTCAATAAAATTCAATACGTAATTTTGAAAACCTTTATTTTGTTATGGTTTATAGTGTACCGTCTGGCATTATATAGCACCCATTGAGCCCCCCCTCTTGTATCCGCGCCCGATTGATATTTTAAATAGGAGGTTCATATAACAAGTTTCCATGACTTAGTAGCACGGAATGGAGGAGGTTCTTGCTTAGGCCTAACTATACGAATATAAAATCGTTTCGTTACCTTTGGTTTGGCCCATAGACAATATATGGCCCTCTACCACCTTGCTGGCGATAGATATCGTCACTCATCGATCTGACTGCGATAAATGCCTACAATGCGCTATAGGCTTGAGCCCAGGGCCACAACCGATTCATAATGGTAAAGCAACGGCATAGTAACTGTCACTTTTGACAGATATTGTATCGGATATCTGTCAAACGTGACAGTTACTATGCCATTGCTGTACGGTTATGCATTTCATTTCGTAAAGAAAGAAGAAGAAGAATAGATTGTGTTAGCACACTTGGGGCCCAGGGCCGCAACGCGCTTGCAAGAGATAGTCACGTTATAATATTGCCCTATACATAATTTCTTAACACTGGCAAAATACTTCTGGTATGAACGCCAAATGTCAAATTAAAAAAACAAATGAAACAAAATGGCGTTGGTGATTTGTTTGATTCATTGTTGAATTTGTAATTTGATTGCAACGTGGTTATTTATATTCGTGATTAATTTGTTGGTAAATACAACAATCAGACTTATCTACTTAGTGTCAAGAAAGCATTGAAGTGAATCGAAATGGGCTCAAAGAAACACAAAAAAGAGTCCAAAAAGAGGAAGCATAGGAGTAGATCCCGATCACCACTCGACGCCGAGGAACGTGAGCGCAAACGACATCGCAAACACAAGGATCGGAAGCGGGACCGCTCGCCAGACGGTTAGTTACACTTGTTCAATTACTAAAACACGATGCGCTGGGCATCGGTCATGATTCCCAACATGCGTGAGCCATTATACTTACACTTCGTGAATGACCTGTCTTATGATCTATTCAATAAGTTATCGCTCGTTACTTATCGCATGCTATTTCTTTGTATTTCCGTACAAGGCAACTATTACCTATGGGAATCATGAACGATCTTGGCGCGTTTTCCATTTGACATGATAATGGCATAGTGTGCTCGTTATTTCAGACTCGGTGGCATGCGAGATGGGCCACCGCGTCCTACGTGCTGCTGGCGTAAGGTGGGTACTGTAGTGCTTCCTCTACGGCGGCCTACCAGTGCAGAATGGTACGGAAATGCTACAATTAAAGACAATGTTTTTTCTCGATACAGTATAGAAATACCATCTTATCTTTCTCTTTTTTATAAGGAAAGGCAGCCTTGAGGACACATTATTTTAGTGCAAATGGCTTACATGGAACCTACACTCACATGTTATAAAGTATATACCACAGCTAAGGGCTGTGGCTTGTGATAAGACAGCCCAATCTATATGCTTACTGTAGTGTGGTCAGTGTGATAAAGTTGTGCAAAATGAAGCTTCATTATGGCAATCACCTGCTGTTATGACAATGTCATGCATGCAGCTTTAAATGGTTTCACATTCCTTCAACACTTAGTAATTATGGCCTTGATTGTATTCCCAAAAGTTATTAATTCAAGCCCAAGTTTACAAAATAATATGAACAAATAATAATAATCAACCAAATAATAGAAGCCATTGGTAATTTGTACAGGATTTTATAAAGAGCGCACATTCACATCCCTATTTTACTACCAGTAACCAGGTTCAATATATCAGCTTTATGCTGGTATAACCCTCAGCTACACACTCAAGTATTCTTTGACATTTGAGCAAACAAGTGTATCATCTTGTTAAGCTTCACCGATTTAATGGTATATACCAGTTTACTCAAAGTGACGGAATGCTTATGTGTAGCTAACATAACTGGAGACATAAAATTGGGATGTGAGTAGCCACTCCAAATAGTTACATTATTGTTACAGTTGAAGAGGTGCCAGTGGACTCTCATTTGCAAAAGGACAATGGCTCAGTGCATTCACGTAGCCGCAGCACCAGTGAGGACCGTGATCGCCGCATACACCCACATCGCTCGCATGTACAGATGGCTGACACAACCAGGTGAGAGGGGACTATGAACATCAAATACAATATGCAAAACATTTCAGGTTTCAGAGAGCAGTTGGGTGTGTTGCAGCCAACTTCACAGAAGGAAAATTATTTAACTAACAGTAATGCTAACTATAAATTAATAAGCCAGTACTGGTAATAAATAGTCTAGCTGCATAGTCAGCTAACTTTATCCATTGTGGGTGGGGGTGGTCACTGCAGCCCTCAATGCGAGGGGTTTTCAAGGTTGCGTCTGCGAAACTGACTCAGTACCAGTAGATGGCCGATGATATACGCATGTCGAGTCTTATCATTAATATTAATTGAATAATAAAAAATTCATACATGCATACAGAGACACAGAAGACGAGCCGCGAGCCAACGACCGGTCGCCGGTTTCGATTAGTGGTGGTGCGCAAGAGAGCCTGTCCGTCCAGGAGACCAACAAACTACGTGCCAAGCTTGGTCTCAAACCACTAGAGGTCGCTGAGAAACCTGCAGGTGATTGCAAATATTTCCCTTATGTAAAATCAATCTGCATAAGTTACTCAACTCTTAGGGGTTAGCGCGACCTGGCGGATGACGGCGAAGCGACTAATTCAATAACCAGTGAAACTCAAACTTGTTTGATTTGAGAAATTGGTAGAAAGAAAGTGAATCACTCATTCCTAGTGTTATTTTATTGCACTTTTTAACGAGCGTGTACATACATGCTCTAAATGAGGGAACGACTTTCGGAGATGTGGAAGAGTCCCCTCACCCGCTGCCCATGACGACTTATACTTTTACTCCTTACATTCATATCCACCTCTAATACTATTCTAGTAAGCCAAGCCAAGTCACAACATTCTAAATTTCGGTAGTATAAATCTGATATAGATATCCCTTTCAGCATTTTGAAAGCCACGCCAAGAACGTAATTTTCATTGTCATTATATTGCCATATAGATGACGGCAAAATCAAAGATGACCTCGGCGAGTTCTACCACAAACCGGCCGCGAATCTGTCGCAGCAGAAGAAGTCTGAAAAGATCCGGGAGAAGCTGGAGGAGCGCAAGGAGAAGCGAAAGCTGGAGCAGAAGCTGCAGAGCACGCTGTTGGCCGCCGACGCGGCTGACGACGACGACGCCGCCGGCTGGGTGCAGCGCTCTAGGGACATCGAGAAACAGAAACGAGAAGCCGCCAAGAGGGTGATTACATGACATATATTGGATATTAACTACTGAAACAAGATCATCTTTTTAGAGAAGGCTTTTTGCTGAACTAGGTATAAAATAACTATGTTATTTTAGGGGCAGATGCATTCTGCAGTGTGTTTGAAACACTCAAACAATTGGTAGAAATAAAATGAAATCTGATATTTCTTTCTATTTCACGATAACTTATTACAGTAAGTTATATGGCGGAAAAGGGAAGACCTTTCAGCCAGCCGGTGGTATGCTCGGCGGGGCGGCCGCTATGTCCCACAGTTATTGTCGGGATCTTGTATATTTGCTACGTGCTCCGAAAACTCTCATAGCGCACTCTGAATGTCATCTGCAGCGCCATCTGTGTACACTGCGGTGCAGTTGAAGAGGTCGCTACAGATATTTACGAATCATCAAAAAATACTATTAAGGATCAAATGGTAAGAAACTAGCCTTTTTTGGTGTGCGCAGGCGGCGATGCTGGACGAGATGGATGCGGTGTTCGGCGTGTCGGAGCTGGTGGCGGCGGACGCGGACGAGGCGCGCCAGCGCAGCTACTCGGCGCGCCAGCTGCGCGGCCTGCGCGTCGCGCACGACGTCGACGCCGTGAGTACTGCATACATTACCACTGACAAACACTGTTGTTAGCAAATAAGCAGTCCTACTTGTCAGGCTACTCTGCCCGAGGTGAAACATATTCTTAACTCATTCATGTATTTGCTTGTGTGTAGCTGGGAGACGAACGCGAGGTGGTGCTGACGCTGGCGGACAAGGAAGTGCTGGCAGAGGACAGCGAGGACGTGCTTGTCAATGTCAACATCGTTGACGACGAGCGGTACAAGAAGGTAACCTTGCATTGATCCCACCATACTCTTCTTGTTTATAATGCTTCGTGAACGGGTGCCTATCTCTGAAATGTCTCTTTTTATGTTTGTGACTGTTTGTACCAGAACTTGGAGGAAGCGAAGAAGGCGAAGACCGGCTACCGCGCGTACGACGACGAGGCAGAGCTGGAGGCGGCTGCGCTCGGCTACCAGAAGCCCGTGCTCGCAAAGTACGACGACGAGATCGACAAGAGCAAGAAGGACAAGCAGAAGGGCTTCTTCATTGGTGACGAGGACGTGTTCGACGCCAAGAAGTTCAGGGACATGATGGTGAGACTTTCGTATGTTATCAATGTGGCAGAATTGGTTGAGCGGTGATTAGAGTTCACAGAGCTCCGCGGTATACAATTAATCGATTTTCTAGTATTCCAGCATGGTGAATACAAAATTATGACCTCTGTATTCGCTCATTCGACGACAACCAAACGAAGTTCTGTTATTTTTGTCTATGCTCAAAAGTCTAATGAAGTTATTGGTCGCGGTTGGGTGTGCAGAGACAGGATTGCGTGCAGGGCGGCGGCGACAAGCGGCTGGAGAGCCTGCGGCTGCCGGAGCTGCGGCTGGCGTCCGACTACCTGGACGAGCATGAGCTGCAGGCCAAGTTCAAGAAATCCAAGCGCAGGGGCAAGATGCGCCGGAAGGCCAAGGAGGAGCCGATAGACGTGGACGACTACGACGCCGGCACCGCGCCGCTCGACACCGACGACACCGGTACACACGCAGCTGCTTACATCATCATTATGGAATATTATTGCGGGGTAGAAATTTACAGAAATGAATAGTAGCATACCAGTACCATGCCACTATATTTATGAGAACATTTCTTAGAAATCTATGTGACGTTAATGTTTATTTTAAGACTAGAACCGGAGTCATGAAAAGTTTTCGTTTGTCATTGGTTTTTTAATTCAGAGTAGTACATCAATTTTGGATGGATTTTTAATTTTCCACCCGGGCAGACAAAATTACATTTTATAAGAACAAATGTAATTTATGGTGCAGAAGTGAAGCTCGGGGAGTTGCCATCATCCCTAGTAGTAGATGAAGAGGAGACCGAGCCTGACACGGAGCTGCAGGCGGCACTGGCGCGCGCGCGGCGCCTGCGCCAGCTGGACGCGGCCGCCGCCACCGCCACCACCACCACCACCACCGCTGCCACCGACACCGCCCCTGCCGCCCCCGCCTCCGCGCACAAGGTGAGCGCGGCCCGACGGCTGGACTAGTGCTGTCGAGTGGATCCACCTCAAACTATACCTAGCTTTATGATAACGAATTCCGCCCCACTCACACCACAGATTAAATAAACTTCATTCCCCAATTTAAGGAAATAACTTCTAATATGAATCATGCATTATGCACCGCTTAAACCGTGATTCATCAGGTGCAAGATGTTGGAATGGGTTCGAAATTGTCAGATGATTAATAAACCCACAAGTTGGCACATTTTATTGACTTCAAAACGACGTGATTAATCTTTCAACATTCGAGACTACTCACGTACATACAAGGTCTATTAATCTATACTTAATATTATATATTATATTATATATATATATATATATATATTATATATAAATGTGAAAGTTTGGATGGATGGATGGATGGATGTTTGTTACTCTTTCACTTTCGATCGGCTGAACGGATCTGGATGAAATTTGGCACAGAGATAGATTATAGTCTGGAATAGCACATAGGCTACTTTTTATCCCGGTAAAATGTATGGTTCCCGTGGGATAGAAGTTTTAATTTTTCATACTTTTTATCGCGGGTAACACCGCCGGGCGCAGCTAGTTATCCATAATTTCCACAAGTTGGCCTTTACTCCCAACCAGGTGGAAGAAATCGTGGAGAGCGTGAAAGAGGAGCCGCTTGGTGAAGAGTCGGCAGAGGGCGGCGCCATGGTGCTGGACGCGACGGCCGAGTTCTGCCGCACGCTGGGCGACATCCCCACGTACGGGCTGGCCGGCAACCGCGACCAGCGCGCCGAGATCATGGTGAGTGCTGGGCGCGCCGCGGTACCGAGCCACACCTATATAGGTCGCGTACACAGGGTTTAACATAACTGTGCTCGTCGAGGCCAAATTTAAAACGTATACACACTAAATAAGTTTTTGTTTACAATGTTTTTTTGCGATATTACCCTGTAGGTAAGTTCAGTGTCAGTAATGATTATGTTAAACGGAGTAACCATAAAACAAAATTAGGAATGAATGTCATATTTCGAATCTTATATTGAAAAATAAAATTAAAAAATCTTCATTTGCTTCTAGTCAAAAGCATGGAGCATGATCAACCGCATTCGGTCGTAGGAGTAGCATCACACGATTGTTCGATTAAATAATTTCCACCAAAATTAAAAATTTGAAAAACAGTTTTGTAAATCGATAAATTCAAAAAAACACATTTGTAGGATTTTGAACGCGAAGACATGGACGTAGAGCCTGAGCCGGAGAGCAGCGCGGGCGCGTGGAACCGCGTCGACGTGGACACCGAGCAGCCGCCCGACCTCGCCGCCGGTATGTGCCTGTTCCCTCTCAGCATGTCCGTAGCCACGTCGTGGCGGCGGACCCGGCGCCTTCCCTTCACTTTGAGACAGGGTTCACGTTTTTATTGCTTCACTATTCGCTATTGTATTTTTGTATCTACCATTTGTCTCAATGTATTCAGATAAAAAAATGTGTATTTCCCACGGCTGCAAAATTATAGTCTCATGCAATCGAATCCCTCGCTATGCTCAGGGTTCTATTTTTGAACCACTCGCTACGTTCGTGGTTCAATCATAAAATTATGCGCTTGCTCGGTATTTAATACAAGCAATCGCACCAAATAAGTTAGCAGCCTTGCACTTGTCGGTCGTATTGTCGCTCGGCTCGCACATGTAACGCGTCTCCCGGTGTCAGGCGCGGGCGCCGGGCTGGAGGCCGAGCCGGCGCTGGGCGCGGGCGTGGCGGGCGCGCTGCGGCTGGCGCTCAGCAAGGGGTACCTGGAGCGCGCCGGCGCCGCGCCCGCGCCCAAGAACCAGCTGCTGCACCTGCTCACCGCCAGGCACTACTCCATCGAGGACAAGACGTACGGGTGAGTGCCGGGACAGTACAGGCACGCGGCGGGCGCGCTGCGGCTGGCGCTCAGCAAGCGATACCTGGAGAACACCTCGCGTGTCGATATCTTTAGCACGTGCTCAATAGTGTGTGTATGTTGTGTGCAGCGAGGACGACAAGTACGGGCGGCGCGAGCGCGGCGGCCACTCGGGCCCGCTGCAGGAGTTCCGCGAGAAGTCCAGCTTCCGGCCCAACATCAAGCTGGAGTACGTGGACGACGACGGCCGCCCCCTCTGCCCCAAGGAGGCGTTTCGCTACCTCTCGCACAAGTTCCACGGCAAGGGGCCCGGGAAGAACAAGCAGGAGAAGCGCATCAAGAAAGCCGTTCAGGAGGGGGTGCGTATATACTTGCCTCGTGGCCGCGTCCGGACCGGCCGCGCTGCCCCGCGAGCCTAGCGCATGTTCGGGCGCGGTACGACCAGTCTATATCATAATTGTTATTGTACTACAAATATACCTGTGCTCCACAGTTGATGAAGAAGATGAGCTCGACGGACACGCCGCTCAACACGCTGCAGATGCTGCAGGACAAGCAGCGCGAGACGCACTCGCCCTACATCGTGCTCAGCGGCGTCAAGCGAGACAACAACTAGCCGCCACCGCGCACTCGCATCAACCACTAGGCGGAAGGGAAACTTAGGAATACAGTCAATCTTGTATATTTTCGCAATTCTGGTGTAATAAATGTGTTTAAGACCTAAAACTGCTTTTAATTTTAATGTTTTCCACTTAGTTATGACTGTACGAAGGTTACTGCAAAAGTGCAAGTTCGGGCGCTCGAGGTCGGAGGTTAAGCACGATAGCACCGGTCTCTCCGCAGACCTCACCCTGCCTCGCACGCCTTAAATGTAGTCTTCTTCTTTCTTTACGAAATGAGATGCGATGAAATATAATGGATATGAATATGGCCTCACCTACAACATAGTATGTATTTTGCCAATGTCAAGTAATTAATATCAAAAACACATTTAATAAATACATACTATAAATAAAATAATGGATGTGACATGTTGATATGAAAATGGTGGATCCTTTCAAACCTTCGTTGGCTTGGCTTAAATGTAGTAATTAAACTATTATCCAAAGCGTAGTGCCGTCCGTGATTGCTTTCGGCTCTACTCACCGCGAGACCCGAATGGCTCCCCAAAAAGTTTGCAAACGATAAAGAATAATAAATTTAAATCGATCTGCTGGGTGAACGAATATTACTGGCACAAAACGCTTTACAAGATAAAATACAAACGAACCAAATCAAAGAAATTGACAATTATCAATCACTTTACAAGCTTGTCGAAAAATTGAGTTTGAATCTTTTAGTTTTGTTAAATAAGTATAATCAAAGAAGGAAATTATAAAGATAATACAAATAAATGAGACGCTAGCGGTCACTATGTCTGTGGACTACGCGGCCCCGCCCACGCCGCTGCAGCTGCCGGCCTTCGTGCCCTACGCCTGCCGGGAGCTGGGCGCGCACTTCGACGTACGCATCGACGTCACGACGCAGCGTGAGTGACAGTAGCTTGAGTAGCTACACTGATCCACCGCTATGGAAATCATATGATCTAACTTTAAAACTCTGAAATAATTAACTTTATTGCCGAACCAAATACCTCAGATAGAGAGCCCCATATTTTGTTTTAAAAGAAGCAGAATGCAGCTTCACGTCGGTAGCTTAAGTTGACTTACGGTTATATAGAGAATCAACTCATAGATAATGTATTCTTTGTGCAGAGGAGTACGTGAGTAAAATTGATACACCGAAGAAACCCCCTAAAAGCAAAGCGACGTCCCGACAGACGTCTGCTCCCGAGACCGTCAAGGTGGAGGAGTCTACGACCGCGCAGGCATTCTTAAACGCCGCGGAGGGCGACGAAGTGACGGTGAGCGCAGTGATGGACGTGCTCGGCCGCCTCGTCGAGATCAGCTTCCAAGCCGAGCCCGAGGTGCCCTGCCTGCTGGTCAAGGTCATTGGCATGTGCGTGCCGTACCAGCAGCTGTTCAACAAGCTCGCGGTGCGCTGGAGCGGGCTGGACGGCATCACCCTCTACGAGATGGCCAAGTATCTGACGATGTCGCAGCTCACGGAGCTGTGCCTGGACGACTCCCCTGTCCCGGACCGCAACTACGCGATCCTCCTGGAGCAACCCTCGCACCTGAAGCACCTGTCGCTCGCGCGCTGTGACCTCGTGGACGAGGACTGCGTTGCGATATGCGACAAGTTGGTGTACCCGCGCCCCGCCTCCACGACTCTGCAACTATTGAACCTCGCATCTAACGCTATAGATGACGCCGGCGCGCACGCAATAGGCGAAATGTTGCGCAGCAACCGCACGCTGCAGTATCTCAATCTCTCCGGCAATCGCATCACCGACGCCGGCGCCGGGGACATTTTTAAAAGTCTCGTAGATTTCAAAATGACCGCCACGGAAATACATGACAAACGTCTCCGGATGATGGAACACCTGAGGCTGAGGAAGGAGGTATACGAGCGGTGCTTGCGGACGGTGTTACAAGAAATCGAGGCCGGTCGAAGCAGGTTGATGAAGAAATCTGGTAATAGAGGAGTGAAAAAGAACCCGAACGAAGCGCGCTTCTCGCTGGACGCGGTGGTGTCGCGGGCGGAGGCGCTGGCCGCCGAGCAGCTGGGCGGCAGCGCCGAGCCCTTCGCGCGCGACGAGATCGCGCCGCGCGCCCGCGCGCTGTGCTCCCTCGGCAACCGCGCTCTCTGCTACCTCAATCTCTGCTACAATCATCTCGGGTACAAGAGCGTCACCGAGCTGGTCCGAGTTCTGGTGCACCAGAGTTCGGGGACGAGTAAGTTTGGCGCGGGGCTGATCCGCGTGCTCGTGGAGGGCAACCCGCTGCCGGTGCTGTGCGCCGACTACGAGCAGCTGGACGAGCTGCTCGAGAATCTATACAAGGCGAAGGAGCTGGCGACCAAGAACAAGTCGCGGGTCGACCGCAGCAACAAGGGGAAATCCCAAGTATTGAAAAGCAAGTAGACTTAATTATTTATACTTATTTGTTTAACCCATAGATCATAATTTTATTATTATTAAGGATTTTAAGATGCCTACCTATATTATATTAACGTTATTTATTTAGACTCTTCGATAATTTTAATTAGACAATAATCATAATATTATTAAAATATATAATTAACACGAATACGTAATTTAATTGGACTCCACATGATCGCAGGCAACTTGTAATAAAATTATCCAATACGAGTATGCATAAAAAGATGCGTTACACATTCCTCTTCGATTCGAGAAAAAAAAAACTATCGTGACCTTTCGTGAAAATCTAGTGTTTCGAATTACCCTGCACGTCGATCTGTCGCGTCGCCCCACGGGCCCAGGGTTTCACTCAGGTTCAGTAGTGCTTTTCTGTAACGACAATCTCATATCTCACGCGTGAGTCCGAAAGTGAAATGAAGTTTTAATAAAAAATATTCAATTCACTTTCGGACTTACGGGTAAAATATGAGACAGTCGTTACAGAATAGCTGAGATATGGGATGGGATACTGGGATTAAGCTGAGAGTTAGCCTAAGCCCCCAAAGTCATAGAAGTTTTAATTAATTTATAATCGTATCAAGAAAGCAATTTCTTCAAAAAAAAATTCTGTAATGCCATTGTAAGCCGACATTAATTTTGATAAATTTGGGGGATAGGAAGTACAGTTATAACAAAGGTACCTCGAGGCCAGGCCCAGTCAGACTGTCGCGGTAACATTTCTCCCATTGAGAAATCGGGCGAGAGGTAAGAATAGCACTCCAGTCCAGCTGGAGGCACCTGACATCTAGTGTTGATTATCGATATATAAAAAAAGAAGAACGGGTATATACTTTCCCTTTCAAAGACTGTAGCAACACCTGGCTATTTCTTTCATAAAAGGTCACCGATCGATAACAAAGAGCGAGAATGTAGTGTCGGGTGCGCGGCGGTCAGTGCTGCTGCTGCGAGGCGGAGGGCGCGAGCGCCGGCGGTCTGCCCTCGAAGTGCGTCTTCTTGGTCTTGGCGGCGCGCCGCAGCTGCGTCTCGCGCACCAGCTCTGGCGTGGGCGGCCGCCGCACCGGCTGCGTCGACGCCATGCGCAGGTGCGAGTACAGCGGGATCTGGCCCACGGGTGACTTTGTTAATACTGATAACGTTTCCAATTCTCAGCGAGTGGCACTTCCCATGGTCCTGCTTTTATCTGCTACCGGGGACATAATTGTCTGCCGTCCTGAAGTGAATTTCAAGTCTTTGGGCCACGCGATGGTTGCTGTGTGCGGGAATCCCATGTACGGTTTTGAGGCCGTACAGTAGGTAAGTGCGACTCACCGTGGCTAGGGAGTCGTCGAGCACGATCTTGTCTTGCCTGTCGGGGCGCTTGGGCAGCGTGAAGTAGTGTCCGAGCAGCGGCTCGGGCGGCGGCTCGCCGAAGGTCTTGTGGCGCAGCTCCTGCTCGGTGATATCGCGCAGCTTGTCCACCTCCACCTGCCCCGGCACGTAGCGCGACACGTAGCCGCCGCGCCACACCTGCCGTCACATTACACAGCCATTCACGTTCTGCTGGAGTGCAGCGGAGTGGCCTACCGTGCGAACGACCTGGACTCACCGGGAAGCTGGGGAACAACCTTATAGCCCTTTTATGGCTGGAGTATCCGGTCAAACACCCTTCCACAAAACATGCACACTCATATCTATTTATGGATAACGCATATGCAGAATACCATTTGAACAAACCTTAAATGTAGTGAAGCTGGCTACTTTCTTGACGTCAGGCGGGAACCTGGTAACGTCCAGCGTCCACGGCAGGAAGCTGCCCAGCGTCTGCAGGTACTCGCCCGACAACCGCCACATTCGCACGCTGTAGTCTGAACTACCTCTGTGACATTTATGTAACCATTAGTATTAGTGCAAACAAAACACATCTAAAAGCTCACAACCCGCAAAGTGGGGAATACTAGGCTGGAGCTAGGACTTTGAGGGGGGGGGAAGGGGGATACGACCGCTGGATCAGAGAATATCTCAACACAACAAATAACAATCCAAAAAAAACAAAATATTATAGCTATATTTTTGACTGAGACATTTCAGGGGGGGAGCAGGGGGTTTTGACCTTGGAGGGATATACTAGGCTACTACTTGAGGTACCACGGCATGTGTGCGCGGTAGCTGCTGAGCTGAGGGACGGGTGTGTCTCACGTGAGCAGCAGCTTGAGCTCGTCGATGTACGCCATGCAGGTGATGCAGCGCAGATGCGCGCGGTAGCTGCTGAGCAGCAGCGGGCGCGGCTGGTCGCGCACGCCGCGCTTGGCGCGCCCCTCCACGCGGTCGCGCCACAGGAACGGGAACTGCAGCCGCAGCCGCGGCATGCACACGTGCACCTGCAGCCGCCAAGCCTGACCATCTCACCGGCTCCGCGCCGGGCATACTGCGCGTCGCGATGCCATAGAACAGGCACCGGGCGCCTTATATAACAAGTGTCGCGACGCCCATAACCAGTGACGCAATGACACACCTGTGTCGCGACGCGTTGTAAAAGCGTCGCTCCGATAATAAAAATGCTTCGCGACGACATACGACAAACTTCGCGACGCCCAATAACAACATCGCGAAACCATAGAACAAAGCGTTACGACGCCCAACAACAAACTTTACACGCCCTATAAAAAGCAAAGTGACGGCTTATAACAAAGAATTACCTGCTCGTGCGACAAGTAGTTGGTCATGAGCCAAACTTTAACGTAGCCTAGTGTGGTGCCAGTGAAAAGAAACTGGTTGTCGATATCCGTGGCGAAGGCAGCCACGTAGTCGCCGGCCGTGTGGACCGCCTGGAAGGAGCCCTTGTACCCGCCCGCCGGGTGGTCGGACCAGGCCTGAACCTGCCCGTTCTCTAGCGCCAGCATCAGGGACGCTGGGAATAAAGGTTCTGTGACTATACAAGTACACAAACCGCCAAATTCATGGATGTTTTAATAATTGACAATGTCATTACAAAGCATTTTTCAGAAGTGATTTGCGTTAATTTGATTTAATTGGTCCATGCTACCTATTTTTGTAATTTTGTAAATGGACGAAAACTTCTTACATATGGCGACATTTAGGGGTAAGGACTATTACTTGTAAGGTTGTGCGCTCTTCCGATTTGCGATTCTGCGATTAATAAATGCTATCTTAACGCAGCAGGTTTTGATACATCCCGATCTAAAATTTTCTCATTTATTTTTTGGGGCCAGTTCTAGTTTTAAGTAAAACATGTGCTTCTCTGGACAAGATGCTCACAAGCGTAACGAGGCAGCGTAACGATATTATGTAATAGCAATTGTAGCTAATTCTGTTAACAGAGGCTGGAAGGGATATAGCAGTGTTAGCTGACCGACGGGGATGGCGCAGGGCCTCGTGGGCAGGAAGATGCTGGCGTGCACGGCCAGGTGGCGCACGCGCTGCGCGGAGGCCGGCGCGGCCGCGGCCGCCGCGCGCCGCGCCTGCGCCTTGCTCACCGCCGCCGCCGCGCTGATCGCCGCGCGCGGCCCGCTGCCGGCCCACAAGTACGACACTTAAGCCGTGCTCCACGGTCTGATCTCACTTCGAGACCAGTTTACGTCATTCCCAGGGCTTTTTGAGAGTCAAATCTCGGTGACTCTCTTGGATATCTACCGCAGCCGGTCCTGTCTTACGGGAGTAGCAGTATTGGATAATAATAATAATGGACGGTGCAGTTCGATAGCTAGTAGTTAGTGTTATTTAGTTAGACCGTACCTCATCTTCAGGATGTTGGTGGTTCTCTTCGAGGCGGATGTGGCGGACGAGGAGGCAGTCTTGGCCATGTCGCGCTTATTGTAGTTCATCTTTATGCGCAGAGTAGGCTCCGTACATGAAAACCGTCTGAATAGATAGTTCACTCAATTGTTTCCACCACATTAAAACAGAACATTATTAACGTTATGTGACAATGAATGGCCGCACCATCACTAAGTGCTTGGGTTACTTAACTATATGTAACAGCGGAGAAAGATATTATAATTGAGAAGTTTGTCTTTCATATCAAATGTCACAGGATGTGGCCGAATGTTCGGTTATAAAATAATGGTAAATAATTGATGACGGTGCTGATCACCTGTAGGGCTGGCCGGTCTCGAGCTTCCACATGAGCAGCTCGGAGTTGTAGCTGGCGGTGGCCAGCGTGAGCGGCGGCCGGGCGGCGGCCGCCAGCACGTCGTCTGTGTGCCGCGTCTCCCAGCTCTTGCCCGTCATCGCCATGCCGGTGTCCTCGAATTCCGTCACGTGTCGGTTCCATCCGACCGCTAGGATTCTTTGCACGAGCAAATGAAAATCATGATGAACCATCCATCAGCCTTCCGATTTCTACTAATTCCACGACATACTACACAATTCCCTATCAGGAGCCAAAGTTGGGAATTATCAGTACCCTTACCAGACAGATCATAAACTGACAATCCATACGCTTGAAAAATAGTAGACAATAGAATATAACATACCGTCCTTCGACCCAGAAACAGCTAGTGACCTCGCACATGTGTTCAATGGTCATCACCCGCATGCAGAGGCCGGTGTTAAAGTTCCAGACCTGATTGCAATCAAGAAACGAGTAAAAGCTACTATGAGCACCCATTTCGAAGACCTTATGACCTCAAATACATATTTTCCTACAGAGAATAAGTGCAGAGTTTACATGTACCTTAGTGTGATTACAGGGTACATTCAATAAGAACACAGAAGAAGAAGACATTTGGCTCAGCATGAGCTGGAGGAATTGAGGCATCATTCAGCGTTGATTTTCTGTCAAACTCTACTCCACAAAACAAATTACTGGTAACCTAAAAATCGAAGTGTAATATACACGGAAAACATAGTAGGAAGATTACAGTATTCCCAGTGCGTATTCCACCAGGCTGAGTTGCCAGTCAACACTTAACTAACATGATTTAAAGCATCGACTGTACTTTGAGTTCTCCGTTCCTGGCGCCGGTGAGCAGCAGCTGGAAGCCAGGGTCGAAGCACGCGGCGGTGATCTCCACCGGGATCAGCTCGCCGTGCAGCAGCTTCGTGTGCGCGTCGCGGATCATCACGTTGCGTTTACCTGCGGGCATGGCTTCACTTGGACCGAATGCTAAAATGATGATCGTATGGAAACCTGCACGTCATAGACACTTAATCGTTACGTTAACAAGTCAGACGCCTATACAAGATAATTGCCCCCCTGAGCTACGTCCGAAGGTCTCTATGACCCGACCCAAATTGTTCTTTCTCTACACCAATTTTAGTTCATACTACTAGCATTTGCCTACGGCCCCGCCTGTACAACGATCAATTTTTTTCTGCAACTCGACCCCAACGCTCACAGCGTGATGAAACAGAGAATAACATTAGTGCAAGATTTTTTAGAATCGGATCAGTTTATCTAAAGATTATTTCGTACAAACTCAATGACTCCACTTTTTATAATATTGTAAATATTATAAAAAGTGGCAAAGTACAGTATCGCTAAGCATGAGCGTTTGGCGACAGCCGAGTCGCTGGACTACCACATGAACGAAAAAAAAACAAAAAAACTGTTAAACACACCTGTAATCGGATCCCAGTTGATAATAATGCTGTCCATCCCACAAGTGATGACCACCTTGAACAGCGGGTTGTAGAGCACGTTGGCGACGGCGCGCGAGTGCGTGAAGCCGTCCGTGTGCTGCGGGTTGAGCTGCTCGTCCAGCACCAGCACGGCGATCTTGATGGCGGCCAGCAGCAGCTCGCGCGTGGCGCGGTTGTACACCGCCGAGATGGGCGTGCGCTCGCCCACTTGCGGGGGGATGTCTATGTACGTCTGATAGTAGAGAGGAATCAAAGCCGAGTTGTAATATACACCTAGTGTCAGACGGCGAGGCGATAGATAACCCCACGTGCGTCCCGGGGAGCTGTTGGATACGAGTCGTAAAAGGCTGACATGTGTGAAACTCTTTGGCAGGGGTTTATGTCTTTCGGCTGATGGAATGAGTGAGCCGGGTTTAAGGAACAGGAAATTAAAAGATATTCGAGGCACGAAGTCTGAATATTATTTTGAGGCAAAATGACTCCTAAATCTGTAGCTACAGTTAGTTGGCCGTGTCTTACCTGAACGCACGCCTGCGCCTGCACATCCCACACCTTGATGACGCGGTCCCGCGACAGCGAATAGATAGTCTGGCCGTGGTTCTGCAGCACGATGCAGGTCACGCCCGCGTGGTGGCCCAGGAACACCACGTTGGCCTTCGCCGGCACGAACGGGTTCCAAACGCGCACTATGCAATCCGGGCCCCCGGTCACCAGGATGTGGGCTTCCTCGTCAAATGCGAAGCATTGGATTCCCTAAGAGGGAACTTCTCTTCTGTCAGTCTTGGGCCGAGTGCGTAATTGAAATATTTGTTATATTAAACTATCGCTGGTTACTTCACCTTTTCGACTCTGAACATATTGTAGGTCTTGGAGCCCTGTATGTCGCACATGAGCAGCGAGTCGTTGCAGGTGGCGCAGGACACGAGGCAGTGCAGAGACGCGTAGAACGACACCTGCCGCACCCATTCCGTGTGCAGGCGGTTCATCTCCACCAACCGCATCTCAGACAGCAGGTGCGGCTGCATGGAGGGAACAGTGTGGGACTTTTTACCGGTATATCGAAGAGTGAAGTTGTATTTTTTTTTCTTAAGAATATGTTTCGGTATATTAATATTGGAGGAATATCCAACGGATATTTATTAAATAAACGGCCACGGATGTAGGAAACTAAAATGAAACTTGACTTTTCAAGTATTTCCGACTAGTCCTTTACAGGCAGTAGGTACGCTGTACTGTTATGGTTAGGGATTTCATTTAATCATCGTCACCGTCCAAGGCATCATAAACATTTATTTCTATCTAATCCTCTCTCATAGCTGCGTTGGCACAGACTCGACTGAACAATGAGTATATCGCCCGGATTCAAAGCCAGCTAAGAGGCTTTTAGTACTGTGCGTCGTCACTAGCTTCAGGCCGCGCGGCGAGGAGGCGCTCACCCTGCGCTGCAGGTCGACGTGGCGCAGCGCGATGAGCGCGCGGCCCGCCTGGTTGCGGAAGGGGCCGCGCTCCACGGGCGAGAACAGCAGCGCGCGCACGTTGCCGCCCACGTCGCCGCAGATCAGCATGCACTTCTCGCTCGGGTCCTTATGGAAGTGGTAGTACATCGTGCAGATCTACACCCGTAACAGAACCATACTTAATGCCTGCATACTACTAGGCAATAAAGAAACATGCAATCCAAAAACTGAAACACGTAAACTGCTAGGCATAGGCATCCCCCAATGACTTTTGCACATCAAGGCGCTCCGGTACTCGCACCCTGCTTCCTGTGACGCTAGTAGTGTCCTGGGTCCACTTTGGGCTGTCCTACACTGTCGCCTTCGGCTCGTGGTCATCATCCTTGAACCATTATGCACTAAAGGCTAATGATTATTTGAGCCATGTAGGTAACCCGCCACTTCAGCTTGGATTTATCTTGAGGGTTGGTTACTTTAGTCCATGTATGGATTTCTAGATTTCTATCGCGTAGCGAAATCGCAATGTACAATAACAATGCTCTTTAAAGAACCTGCGTTCAAACCGCGTACGCAACGAACTCATCGCTATTGCGTGCGCTTGTATGGAAATTCGAACTTACGCAACATTTATCCAGAGCTCAAAACGGCCTGTTATAAATCGCAGCATGTGCCATGTCCTGAAGTAATGCCACCCTACTTTTTGAAGTCGATGACCGCCATAGCTCGCTCATGATTTTAGTCGATTATGCTAGACAAGCTCTTCACATATATTTCTCATTAGTCTTTGTCGTCAGTAGTACAAAGGTATAAAGAGTATGTGTTTGCAGGACGTGCCATATACTCCCAGCTGGTGATGACGATCTTGAGCGTGAAGGTCCCCGCGGTGCAGTCGTAGAAGCGCAGGTCGCGCTCCGTGGAGCTGGTGACGATGATGTTCACGTCGGGCATGCACACCATGTCCGTCACCCAGGTGGTGCGCACCTTCAGGTGAGCTACAGCAAACCGGAGGTACTTTTGATGACAAACCTTAAAGACTGTCTGAAAAATGCTAGAAGAAATCACACAGGTTACATGTCTATTTTTGGTGTTAGTGAATGCTCGTCTCTAGCCTGATATTTCTGTATACATGTTCATCCGCGCGGGTAAAGAAGGGCAGGGTAGACTAGTTGGTAGTGTGTGTGTGTGTGTGTGTGCTGTGTCTATTATATGGTGCGTCGCAATATAATGATATCTAATCAGGTGTTTCTGCTAATTCTAATGCAGTAAAAACGTGTGTACATCTACCTAGTGTCTGAATGAGTAGGATAAGTAATCACAAACACACTGACACTGGAATGTTGGTAAGACAGGTAAACTAACGGCTGGACGAGAAGGCAGTCCTGAGCAGCACCATGTCCAGAGACCACCAGTTGATCATGCCGTCCCGACTCGCCGTCAGGTACGAGCCCTGCATCGGATCTGTACTCCGATCCTGGACAGTACAATTATTTTCGTTACAGTCGTAGAAGTAGACCTATGAATTTGGCCTTCAAAAGTACATCTTAGTGAATCAAAAATACGGCTTAAACTGTCAAGTACATAGTTTTGGAAAGTCGGTGAGCAGTTTTGGAAACTCGGTTAAAACAACCACCCGACAGAGGGAGACGATATTATAACAAAAAAAATGCCGTGTACTGTTCAGAATCAGTTTTTTTTTATTTATGTAAACCATATTAAATACCGTACTCATGAATCGTCAAAGTTCAGTCAAAATGGTAGTCCTTTTTAAAAAGATCCGTTACATTTTTGAGCAGTACACTGTTATGGGTATGCGAGAACAATATAGCAACGGCTAGGTAGGCTTAAGTTTATTGCTGGTCAAATATTTACTAACTCTTAGTATGTACAAGTTAATGGCTACGTGGTTCCCACATTTACAAAAAAGTATTCATAATATTTTACATTATATGCGGTAGGTCAATTATATATACCTAAAACAGGAATGGGCAATATTCATCTTTCGTTAGTTATGAGACGCCAAACCCTATAGCCTCAGGGAGCCAAATCTTCAAATACGCCAATCATGGTATCTGAGTTTCGGAATGAATCCACGTGACACCTAAAGAGTATGCATCACACACAAAGGCGTATTATGTCGGTAAAGTGAAAAATACCTTGCCAACATCTGGACAAAAGCATATCCTGGAGATAGGGTGCCGGTGCTGCGAGCGCATGACGGTGGGCAGTCCCATGATGGGCGCCTGCAGTGACTCGCGCTGGTTCTCCGCGTCGTTGCCGAAGTAGCCCAGGATCAAGTGAGACACAAACTCGTCCCAGTCAATCTCGCCGTTGCGATTGGTGTTAATCTAAACACGTAGGTATTTGAAGTGCATCAAAGCCGTTATTAAAAGAATGAACTTATTATGTAATTACCTATTTATCAATATTATCTAACTGCTGAGAGTAATTGCGTGTAATCGTTCGTCCTACCGACATCATATTATACCTACTTTCATAAACAGTATTTTGAATTCTTCATCGTCGTACTCCACGTTGAGAAGTGTCCTCATCATGTTTCTAAATTCATTCGGCAGTATTTTATTCCTATACGCGGCTTGGAAGGCATCTTTGATCTTCACCATGTCGACAATGGAGCAACGGTCGTGCAGGGGAACGTTCCGCCATCGCGAGCGAGTCAGTGGCCCTGTACTGCCTTCCGATTTTGAAGATAAGGTCATAAGCGATCTTATTTCGCTGTCGTTCGCCATTGTTTATAAATAAAATTTACCAACAATTATTGCAAATGCCACTCACTCATGTTTATTATGATACCAACCTAACGAAGGGATTTTTTTGTTGGCTTTTCTTCAAAAATGCCAACCCAACCAAGTATTAAATTACTCTTTTGAAATCAAATAAGCTCGAAGCGCTCAAAGTTACTCGAATTAATATCTCAAATACAAGGTATTCGGTGCCCAAATAGAACAATGCCCTTTATTTTGTTTTGTCTATTGTTCCGAAACGTTTTTTTATACCCGCAACTATGTCACAGTATGACAGGACAGTAAGTCACTGTCACTTGATGAAAATAGAAAACATAACCTCTTTGCTTTAAAAATAATTTACATCGACTTTTCTTGTACTGGTTTTAACAATGTTTCTAACATTACGCCTTTTATCAAACCGCCACCCGTCTTTCATAGCGCGCACCGTGTTCGTGAAGAACAACAACGTGGATGATGCCTGCAGACTCGTGAATAGAATTCTGGGAAAAGAGGGCATCCTGGAGCAGTTTAGGCTCACTAGGTATTACGAGAAGCCCTTCCAGGTACATACCTGACACCATTAGTCATATCTTGAAATAACTGAAATTTTAATTTGAAAGATTTATGCAATATCTCCCATGGAAATGAACACTACTATATAATATTATGTGGTACTTGTACATACTTGATAGAGTAACCACTATGAATTACAGCGCCGCTTTATTATAAACCAGGAATAAATTATGAGTGCAAATATGATCTTTCTACACCTACCCTCAATTCTAAGGGTTGTGACTAGTTAGGATATCTGCAACTACCTATACATGTTTCTTCTATTGCAATTTCAGACAAGAAGACGCATTAACCATGAAAGATGCAAGGCTATTTACAATGAGGACATGGAGAGGAAGATCCAGTTTGTGCTGAGGAAGAACCGTCATGAACCCTTCCCTGGATGCCACTAAACCATAGAACAAAGTAGTTGTCAGTTAATTTTAGTAGTTACATTAAAATAAGTAAATAAATATAATTTAAGATTTGCTTTATTAATTCACTTATAAAAGTTTTATGCTTATCTAATTAGCGTTACAAGAACTGCAGAGTATCTAATTTTACATTATTATAGTCACTGTAAAAATATATGAAAGCTATTAGTAGAATAATATGGACTAGAGTGTTTTGGCACGGAGCCGGCAGCCGCGGTGGCCTGCCGTCGCGTCGTCACGTGTAGTGTGGGCAGGCGTCGCGTCGCCGCACGTAGAAGTGATACCGGTAGCAACGGTGGCAAGTCTTGATGCCGCATCGATAGCTTAGCCCCCCTTGTGGCTTGCCCTTGCAGTACTTAAGGCCGCAAGGGTACCAGTTTACGCATACCTGTAAAATAGACAGTATCTAGCTAGTTTAATTACATAATAATCTCTACATAATGCACCTCCCATAGACTAATACTAATAAGACTAAGACAGACTAAGAAGACTAAGACTAATAGTAACTGATACTGACTGATAAATTGTGCTTTAGCTTAGCACACATTTCTATGTATTTATCCATGTCTTCTTGATTAAAGATCACATTTGGAGGGATAATTGTGTTGTAAATAAACACATTATTTTCAACACAGACTGAATTCACAATTTTTTGAATTATTATCTGTAGTTTATGCATCCTTGGTAAACGATTGGATGGGTTTTGATAAAACTTGGCATAAGGAGAGCTTAGAACTAAGGTCAACATACATGATATCCCAGAAAAGGAATGGATTCTAGTGCAAAGGCAACAATTGAAACTAGTGATAGCTAATAACTGGTTATCTAAGTTCTAAAAGTCAAACCATAGTTTACTAGCCTCTAAGTGGCAGATACATTCATTAGACGCGCCGGTGTCGGCGACGCATGCGCCGACAGCCGGCTTGCCGTCGGTGGCCTCAGACGACAGCGCGTGCGCGGGGAAGGGCGTCACCGCCGACATGTACGCCGACTGATCCATGCCTGTGCACAAACATCAAACAGATAAAAAAAAGTGGCAGAATAGAGAATGGGCTACAATCTGCAGCATTTTTTTTATTGTTCCTGTGTCCATACACATAAACTTATGTATGAATAACGTAATTAATAATTTAATCCACCTCTAAAATGCAGACGAAACAATGATAAAAAAAGATTACTCATCAATTCTTCGTAGCATTCCGAGAGGTATTCAGGGATCTAAATACAAAAATCAAGTACTAAATTAAGCTCCTCAGTTGGGTCACATAACATAATTTTATTTTCATAACTGTGTAAACACACTATTCATTTGTAATAAAACATGTTTGCTTGTCAAAAAGTGATGTGACAATCATTGCAAGACTGCAGTATACTCACAGAATGCTAGAAGTGACTTTTAGCTGTAATACCACATCTGAAAGTATACTTAGCCGTTGTTCAGAAAATGTTATGGTGTGCAGCCCGCCTAAGGCTATTCAGAGTACTGTGAAATTTGTGCACATAAATGGTAGTATACCAGGTCTGGGCGGCCACCGCGCCAGGTCGGCGGCGCGCAGGTAGGTGCGGTCGCGTGCGCCGGCGCAGTGGCGTGCGGCCGCCGCCGACAGCAGCCGCACACCACGCCCCGCCCACGCTGTCGCTGTGTTCTGCCGCCAGCCCCGGTCCTCTTCCGCAACACGAATTGTTCCCGGGTTTTTCTATTAAACAGTACAAAGAATTAGTTACATATTTGCTTTTTTATAATAGTACAGTAATAAGTATTATTTTATTATCTGTAAACTGTTATTCTTTGGCTTTTCTAATATCAAAAAATATGTAAGTTTCAAAGTATCATGCAAAAGATGCTGAAAATGTTTAAATGAATGGGTTATATAAAAATAGATGACACCTGTCTTAATTTTGCCATGGCATCAGGTGCAATGAAGTCAGCTTGCGCGGAGTGAGTCAGGAAGCACAAGGTCTGGTGACCGGTCTGGCCAAGCTCCTCCTCACCTGGTATTATCACTTTCATGGCTTCCACTTCCTAATAATCAATCATATTGTACAGTTTTAATTTAATATCACTGATGCCAGGTTGGTCTGTTAACTTGTTCACTACAATCCCTGGAAATATAGAATTGCATGACTATGTACTTAGAATTGGTCCCAACCACAATCTCTGATACCAATCTATGCATTCTAAAGTCTGCCTAGCCATTCCTACATTGTTCTCACATACCATATAAAATATATAACAATGTACTGCCCAAAAATGTAATGGATCTTTTTAAAAAGAGCAACCATGGAGTTTCTTGCTTCTTCTCCATAGGAACAGTACTCTGAACCAATGGTAAAGTGGTAGCTAAGCATTTTGTAACTATTTTGATGATTCATAAATACTGAACTGAGTTTACATGAATAAAAAATATTCTGGTTCTGATCCTGACATTTGAGTAATTCCAATTGTTCTTTAGTCACAAACATGGTAAAGGAATACTTACATTGCTGAAGTCAACCAGCTGTGATACAAATACCCCATCAAGCCTCATGAACTCCAGAGTGATTGTGTCCTCTGACACATTAGCTGTTATGTTCTCCTGCATAACATCACCACCCTGCGGTTTTCGAAAATTTGTTGTGAGAGGGTATATGTAGTCAAGATGAGAATTAGTTGGATTGGAGTAATCAAAAGGATTTAGATAGAGATGTTTTAACCAATTATGCCACCGAAGCGGCCAATGAGCGCTGGAACCAAATTTTCCCAATAAACCTGTCATAGCACCCCAACGGATAAGGTGAAAAACGGTTGGTCTTAAATTCTTTAGTGCACATAAATCTCACCTGGTTCCTCACGTTAATAAGAAGTTGGAGGTTTGTCGGTTCCACAAACCAGTAAAGTAGCATTATTTTAATTAGGAATATTTCCATTTTTATCAACTATGCCTATACTGACTCTAACATCTACTGGCGCACGGCTACTACCCTCTTATCTCCCGTTCAACCGTTCAAACGTTATTTATTCATCTCTCTCTGTCATAATCGTAAAAAACTGAAAAACCCCTACGAAAAACATAGAATACTAAAATAATAATAATGCTACCGACCGACTGAATACTATTGCATGTGACATTATGAAGT
The DNA here is from genome assembly GCA_905333125.1 of Pheosia tremula. Classification (NCBI taxonomy): domain Eukaryota; kingdom Metazoa; phylum Arthropoda; class Insecta; order Lepidoptera; family Notodontidae; genus Pheosia; species Pheosia tremula. Next base: position 215,902 of record HG995404.1, on the reverse strand, counting down.
GCGTTTACGAATATTCATTCAACGTAATATTGCTCTATCTACTAAGAAATGCTTTTGTATAAAATCAAATTTCTAAATGAAATATAAACGTCTATAAGAATATAAATAATCCACAAATCATCTAAGTGTTTTTTTCTTGTTATTAGAACCTTAAAACCTTAGGTCGTAAATGAAATAGACTTTTTTGTATAGAATCTTTATTCGTGTTTATCTTATCACGGTTTTTGTAAACAATTATTTTACGTTTCATTTTACATTTTGTTCCAAATACTTGCTCATCCTCACATTTATAAGATGTGTGTGTGTATGTATGCGTACAAAAATATTTTCTTGCTTGGGTCCGTCCTGATGATCCCGATGAGTGACCGAATGAAAATACTTTTTGGCAGGAACTTGAATAATGAAGTTATCAAATTTGATATTTTCTTTGATTTATACTGGTTGCATTCGAGGCCACTTTTATATCGATATCATCGTCGACATATCTCTAATCTGTGTGTGATTATCGCGATCACACCCGTACCGTCCGAGTAACCGTGAGCGCGACTAGGATATCCTTTGTGTCGTCACGCACGGATGACTTCAATACATCCGAGTTAATCCGGCATCTTGCAAATTCACAGCCTATATTTCAAATACCGAGCAATTATTCGTATACTCGCTGACGAAACATTTTATTTTACACTGGCAATTATGGCATTATTTTGTAGTCAATTGCCCACAAAAAAAGGAGAAAAACCGAACGAAATACGAACGTCATCCGAAATCCGAATGAAACGAAAGAAAGAAAGAAGGACGAATGTTGCACTAGTCAAGACAGCTGTCGTATCATTTTCAGCTGATTTTTGTGTACGCATCGCGGACGCTGCGAATTGGATCAGCGAACGAGGCGTTTCGTAACTGTTCAGATTCATTATTTACGGTCACGCAGAGAGGACGATCGAGGTGAGGGTGAGGTGTCGGGGAAAGGCCAAGATCCACGGTTTCACATCGACGAACAAAGGGAGATGGTGTATTGAGCGCGGGTGGTGCGTAGCGGGCGGTGTGACGTCACCGGGCGACGGTGTCGGCGTCGAGGCCGATGCGGCGGGTGCGCTCGTGATCTCGGCGCTCGCAGGAGCGCGGCGAGCGGGCGCTGCGGAGTGGGCCAGCCTGGCCTCCACTGACTCGGGCGACGAGGGCGCTGGGCACCGGCTGCCGCGCAAGCGGCCCCGCATGCTGTCGCCGCCCGCCCGGCCCGCAGACATGCACCAGCCCGCAGCCAACGGGGCGCCGACCCACCACGTCAATGGGGACGCGGCGCCCCGCAATGGTGACCTGCAACCGCCGGGGCTGTGCATGAGCCAGACAGACCAGGAGATTGTTCGTCTCATCGGACAGCATCTGATCTCTGTTGGACTTGAGTAAGTAAACATTCATATGTTGTGATGGTGACATTCATTGTTTTGCTGGCATTGCATGCAATGCTAATTTTACATCCATATATTACTACAAACAGTATAAAAATAAAACTTTTTCCTTATGTTAGTTTTTCCTTATTAGTTTAGATAGAATGGCTTAAAACTTACTCCACTTGTTTACACAACATAACAACTAATTATCTTGCAAGTAATGGTCTTTATAAATACTAAAGATACAAAAATATTTTATAAAAACCATAGTTTTCAAGCATTCATGTGAATACATATTTCTGATTATGTTGTTTAAAATTACAAGCAGGCAGCCATACCTACCTATCTTTATTGTATCCTTTCATACAATTCCAAATTAAAACTACTATTATTTTAGCATTCCCACAAAGATACAATATTAATCTTATATTAATTGAATATAAATAAACTAGGGATGTTCCACCTGTTGAGACAATCCTTTGTGTATGTGTAAGAGAGAACACAAAGTCATGCATGCACAATTAATTCCTTTGTGAGAGATGATTTTGTAAACTCAGTTAACTTATCAACATATACTTATTTACCTTAAAATGTTTGCTTGATACAAACATGATTTGAAGGTCATTGGCCTGTTGGCACCAGTGTGATTGGTTAGTTTATTGTAAACAAAGACATCTGTTAGGTATAAGGTAGTTAGGTATCTCTTGTTAAACATTGATAATGGCATTATAATATTATATATATTATAATAGACATCACATTACATAGAAAATCATTTAACATAGCCTATTTTAAGCCTATTATAGTATAGGCCTGAGAGTTATAAATGAAATCTGATGCTTTATAAGTAGGCATGAATCCATTTGTGTATGTATTTTTTTAGTTTAATAGTTTTTTCGTTATTTTCTTATGTACATTTATATATGAGGCCCACATTCCATACTACCACCATTCCTGTATTCCCCATGAGGTAGGGCAGAACACACTGTTTTACACTTACCTATGAAACCGCATACTGGCCAATGAGATAACCAAGGTAATGTAATAAAATTGTCTCTATTCCTCCCTATAAGATTGTCTACATACTTATTTTAAACTATATTTTTTCCTGCGGCTCCGCCATTTGCATACTTATCAATTTTGCTCTGGACCTTTACTCCACATGGTCATAGTGTTATTGTAATGTGTACCCTATATTTTAACTGAAGATGAGCTCAAATACTACAGACATATAATAAAGAGCTTGGAAATGATGTGTGACCCAAGTACTCTTCAAGAGTATTCAAATAAACCCACACCCAATGGGTCTTCTCAATTTCATTACCAAATTCCAATGACCCTCTTCTGGTTTCAACGTCAGACGCTAGCAACTATGTACGAGCAAACTACTCTACATGACCATTTTAATAAACCCATACTTGGTGGTTCCGATAACCACCATTCATCACCAGACCCTGGTCCCAATGGATAAATAAAATCCCCATAAATTCCAATCAAACAAATGCAATATCGAAGGGTATTATCACACCCTCACTGAAATATTGGAATCCTGACTCTGGGCCCTCTAAGTCTCCCTAAGATCGGGCATTTTACTAAACTGAAAACAATTTGTTAAATTATTTAAGGTTTGGCACATTTTTACTAATTTTAAGTTCTGTAGTTTTTCTCTATACAAACTCTAGGGCCCCACAATTAACCCATGGAGTCTTATTTTGGAGACATCTTGAAACAGGTTTTGATTAATTCTTATATAAGAGTATTTTCGCAAAGTTTGAAGCTAATAGACAGACAGAATAAAATTTTCCATACCATCTTAAAAGTAAACTACTGACCTATTACGTACAATGGTTTGGTCTGTGCATTGTCTGTCAGCCAGGACAAAACCTTTTTATACATATAGTTACTTCAATCATAGAATAAGGCATTAAAAGAACATGTGGACTATGCGACCCATGGGCCATGCTTTATTGCTGGTCAGTGACCAGTAAAAAAAACCATGGTGTCTTATTGCTATAAAAAAAGTTAAATGGCCTTTGTAAGTAAGCAATGTATGAAATGAGGCAACACTAGCTTGAATAAATTGTATGTGATGGTCATTCTATTCTATTTTCTATACTTTTCTCTAGTTGTATGCATTATGAACGACATTATTTTTGGGAAGTTTGTCAACGACGACACAGTTAGTTTTATTATGTTGTTAGAACGTCAATATTTGACTATTCCTATAAGTATATGTGCGCCATTAGCAATCAACATCGTACGTACTTACTTAGCACTTTCTACCTAAGTACTTTATTTTTGTTATCGAGAATTCTTCTCATTGTCTCAGCGTATGAATGAGACTGCAATATTTTTTTTCAAATTATGTTTAGCGTTAATTATTAGACAACTTAATTGGCATAATTGTTTCGTTTTCCATGAAGTCGATAATTCATTTGTATCGCCTCAAACATTCCTCAGTACATTCGCACTTATCACTTTATCAGTTACCTATTTATGTGGTAGGTAGTGTGAGTTAACTGCGGTTTGATAAAACTCGTCTTTCTTTAACGACCGTGGGACTGATTCTTGCAATTCGGAACGCTTTATCGAGTGAGAGTTTATCTTTTAGCCAGTGTTGTAGGTACTGGAAATTATGTAATAGTCATGTAGGTAGGTATCTAATTAGTGGCTATTCGGAAGCAATAATGGGACCTACGATGCTATTTGTATCTTATTTACTTCATTTCCTGAGTAGGTACTTATGGTCCTAACTATGTGTAAATTTAGTTTGTATAATAATTAAGATTACGTAGTAAGCTATTAGGTAGGAGGTAGTTCTTATACCCAAATATTTCTGTTACTAGCAGTGTTACCAACCCTACTGTTTTAACAGTAGATTTGCTGTTTTCACCTTGATGCCCCTGTTTTCTGTTTCATTCCAAATTTTTACTGTTTTTTAATTAGCGTTCAGCGCCACCTATTACGCTATGCAAATATTTTTTAATAACCATTATATGTAATAAAACGCAATGACACTAGAAGGCAGTATCTATCTACTCTTTTCGGGATTCAAGGGATTCCCCAGATGGTGTGAATTGGTGAAGAAACCTTTGTGCCTACCACATAGCAGCGCCACCGTGGAATGATTATTTTCAGCTATAAATATTATGAAAACCAAATTACGCAACAGAATATCGACTACATCTATTAAAGGAGCATTGCACACTAAATCCGAAATAACCGATTGCACCTCATTTTAAGCCACAAAAAGGCAAATGATAAATTTAACAAAAATATGTACGATTTTAAAAAGGAAAATGTGTCTGAAAATACTGAAGATGAGGCAATTGAGGATAAAAGTGCATAATAATCTTACTTTGATTTTTGTTTTTTATTATGTTGTGATCGATATTATAATATAATAATGTATGTGAGTCCTGGTAACTAATAAAAGTAGGTGATTGTTTTAATTATATAAGGAAAGTATTAAATCTGCCTTTTTTACTATACCTACTGTTTTCTCCTGTTTTTTTATTGGTGAGCTGCTGTTTTTTAGTTTCTTGGGGTTGGCAACACTGGTTACTAGTCTAGTAGTCTCACGATATTTGTTATTTCCTACTTACAATAAATAAGCAGCGCTTGAGAGTTTTCATTTGAATATAAATGTTATTTATCTCGGTCTACATAAACGTTTAGAGATGTAAATAGCGTGTTTCTATTTCGTGTCGTCGGACGCATGACGCTGCATCAAGCGCACCTACGAATTGCACGTCGCAGCCGTGCGACAACACAAGCGCTTATTTATGGTTGGGTGTCGTCGTCAATATTTTTGAACATGCACTGTATCTGTATGTAAAATCTTTAGTAATTTCGTTGCCAGAAATAATTTCTTTTGTACGAAAAAGCAAGAACCCATCGACCATACTATTCATCTACTAGACGTAGCTGACAAATCTACAAGTCACGCCATTATCTAACAGTGGTAAACAGTTACAACGGTATTTAAATCACATGTCATAAGTATATCTGAACATAGGTGGTTTGTAAACAGGAATTAACTTATGCTCTCGACCAGAGACGATAAGCATTACCGTCCCCCCAAACGTTGCCTACGGCCTTGTTTGTAACATTCTATAAATTTAGGAGTACAAGTTGCCGACAACTCTCTTATATTATCCCCAACTCGTACAGTCACATGAGCTGAGACTGCAACACATTTGAACTCGCTTTTCTAAAAGATTACTAATAGCTTTCTATCGCACCATTTACTTAACATTTAGCGTGTGTGATGATCCGGCGATGTCGCAACGCAACTCTACCATATTGCGTCGCGCTCGGGCATAAGCGCTGCGACACGCCTGCGCGTTGCAAAACAATTTATTACTGTAACTAGACATCTAATGAGCCTTCCGTACGTATCGTATTGTGGGTCCCCGCGTTATAAATATTGAGTGCGGCATCCACCACTACGACAATGTCGTGTACAAAAGTTCCATATGATAAAGTCAAAGTCAAAGTCAAAGTCAAATCATTTATTTCGTATAGGCCTACGGGGGCACTTACAAATTGTCATTACATTTTTTCCTTAATACTACAACCGGATCGGAACGCGACCTCAACTGAGAAGATCCGGCAAGAAACTCAGCGGGCTTGTCTTTTTTTTTTATCCATTATATTTACAAAAAAAATAATTATAAAAAGTAAGCTCCAGTGTGTTGCCATGCGAGGCGCACACACGCTACACTTTAACATTATAAATATTGATATTAGAGCGATCAGTCCCAGGCTGCTTTATCATCCAAATAATCCAAGATTCTGTAATAACCCTTATGACATAAATTACTTTTAACAGTTCTTTTAAACTTACTAATGGGCAAATCTCGGATTCCTTTGGGAAGTTTATTATAGAAGCGTATACATTGCCCCATAAAAGAATTATTTATTCTGTGGAGACGAGTGACATGCACGGATAGTTTGTCCTTATTACGAGTGTTAATAACATGAACATCACTCCTTTTTTCAAAATTATGAATATTTTTCTTAACATACATTAGATTTTCATAAATAAATTGAGACACAACAGTTAGAATATTTATTTCTTTGAATTTATCCTTAAGGGAATCTCTAGGACCCATGCCGTAAATTGCTCGTATTGCCCTTTTCTGCAAGATGAAGATAGTATTAAGATCTGCAGAGCAACCCCAGAGTAAGATGCCATAGGACATAACGCTATGGAAATAACTGAAATAAACAATTCTAGCTGTGTCTATATCCGTTAATAGTCGAATTTTTTTAACAGCATAAGCTGCCGAACTCAGCCTACCAGATAGTTTTTTAATATGTGGACCCCATTGCAATTTAGTATCTATGGTAATACCGAGAAACACTGTTGACTCCACAAGGTCCAAATCAGTTCCATTCAATTGTAAATTGGTTCCAACTTGTCTAACATTTGGTGTTGAGAACTTTACGCATTTAGTTTTCTTCTCATTAAGGAGAAGATTATTTATAGTGAACCAATCAACAACTTTAGCGAGTGCATTGTTCACATCGTCATAATTAACTAACTGTCTCTTGAGTTTAAAAAGCAGTGAAGTGTCATCTGCAAACAATACAATCTCGTGATTATTCCCTACATAGTAAGGCAAGTCATTAATGTATATTAGGAATAAGAATGGCCCTAATATCGAACCCTGTGGAACGCCCATTGACACTAGAGAGCCGGGCGATTTTATACCATTAACATCGACCTTTTGAATCCTATTATTTAAATATGAAGTCAAGAGGTCAAGAGCCTTGTTCCTAATACCGTAGTGGTGCAGTTTCCGGATAAGTATTTCATGATGGACGCAGTCAAAGGCCTTCGACAGGTCACAGAACACACCTAAAGCATCCTGGGAGTTCTCCCAGGCACCATAGATGTTCTTTATTAACTCCACACCCGCGTCTATAGTTGAGCGATTCCTTGTAAAACCGAATTGATTTTTATGAAAAATCTTGTTGTCATTAAAATGACATAACAACTGATTTAATATGATTTTTTCAAATATTTTGCTTAGTGTAGGTAGTATTGAAATAGGTCGAAAATTTGATGGATCAGTATTACTACCTGATTTGAACAAAGGAATCACTTTACTATGTTTCATGAGATCGGGAAATACACCACTAGCAACACAGCTATTAAATATAGCTGCTAAGTTGGGTACAATAATATCTATAAACGCAGAAACGGTCTTTACTGAAAGCCCCCATAGGTCTGCTGTTTTTTTTGCATCTAGACTTTTAAAGCTACTTACTATGTCTTTACAACTGACAACTGAGAATTTAAAAGCTGTGTTACATTCCGTTACGCTTTGTTTGAGTAGGTGCTCCGCAGAATTGGAAGACGATTCTAGTGTTTTGGTTGACAACATGGGTACATTTGTAAAAAAATTCTCAAACTCAGTCGCTACTTCCAAATCCGTTTTTACATCTTTATTATTTATTATTAGATGAAAGTCTCTGTCACGCACTGTATTTCTACCGGATTCACTGTTGATAATGTTCCATGTCATTTTTATTTTATTTACAGAATTTTCAATCTTGTTACGTAAATAGATCGATTTAGCGGAGGAACAGGCTCGTTTAAACAACTTTGAATATTTTTTAACATATTCGATAAACATCGGGTTATGATTATACGATTTTTCATGGTATAAATCATATAACATCTGTCTACTTTTATAGATACCTGGAGTCGCCCATTCACTAAACCTAGCACGCTCACCAATAGATATTGTTTTAGGTGCAAACACTTTGCCAAATTCATCACTGACAAGATGGAACAGTGAGTTATACAGTACATTCGGGTCTTCGTGAGTAGGCAACCCTGGCACTTTCTGTGTTAAATTGCTTTTTAAGAGTTCTAGGCGACTATTATTTATTGGAACAAAGCTAAACTTTTTTCTTTGGGGTTTGTTACTTTTACTAGGAAATACTGCTAGTTGTCCACAGTGGTCTGATTCTAAATTATTTATTATAAATTTTTTGATAGGTTTTAAATTGGTAAATATATTATCTATACATGTGGAACTAGTGGCAGTTATCCTAGTAGGTTCCAAGAAAATGTTGTACAAATTATAAGATTTTAAAAGTAACAAAAATTTGTCCACTACCGGATTATTATCTAATAAGTTAATATTAAAGTCTCCACAGATAAGCAAGGTTTTATTTGATTTAGAGATTTTAAATAAGATATCCTCCATGTACTTTTCAAAGTCATCATAGGGTGAACATGGAGGTCTGTATACGCAAACAACAAGGAACTGCTCAAGCTCAACACAGGAAATCTCAATGACTCGTTCAGCAGAAAGGCTCACTATATCTCTACGTTCTTTTGATTTTATATTCTTATTTGTAATAATTAAAGAGCCACCACGTATCAACTTTACTCTGTTGAAGGAGCTAGTGACCTGATGATCATTAAAATTTAACATGAGTTGGTCTTTTTTTAACCAGTGTTCGGTAATACAAAGAATATCTATTTTACTATCATTTAAAAACAATTCCAGTTCCAACTCTTTGCCCATCATACCTTGAATGTTCTGATGAACAATATTGATTGTGTTATTGCAAGAGGTTGTCTCTATTGTCTGAGGCACTAATTTAAATTAATTAAAATATCATTAGTAGCCAAATTTTTGGCTGAATTCAAAATGTCAATATGCTCAATAGGAGCAATGTCAATGTGACAAGTTTGCTCAATAGAAGCAACCTTTGTAGCCAAATTTTTGGCTGTTATATAAAATAAATATGATAGCGAAGCAGCTATCTGTCTTTTATAATATTTGGAAAGATAATAATTATCTTTTGTCATATATACATTTTTTACATAATTATTAATGTCAATTAAATTAATTTTATTGTTATTATAATAATTATTACTTTGAAATATCAAAGTATGTAATGTTAAATTAATCTTATATCTAATATCATTTTCCACCTGTGGCAAACTATTACTATAGGGAAATGTGAACATTATAATCTTATTTACATTAAGATCAGAGAAACGGGTGTTGTAGTCAATTAATTGTTTTTTGTTAACATTTCCCCTATTTCCTACAAGAATTAGCAAAGTTGTGTTGGGGCTAAATTTATAGGCAAATATATTATCAATAATGTTCTGATATGATAAACCAGGTGTGCAATGGTTTATTATGGAATATCCCTTGCATAATCCAGACAACAACTGACCCATGTCTTTGCCTTGCATAATTCAGTGGAACAGAGGCTTACATTTATAATTATAATCCACCAGCACATTCCTACGTGCTGCTGGTTTGAATAAATGTAAGCCAGTCGTGCACTACGACTACCCCGTACGTGCGGTGTCCAGTGTCACAGTATAGAGGTCCTTTTAATACCAGTGTATACCGAAGACCGCACTAACTACATATTTATACTATACTATACCTATTCTGTGGCCGCACAGAGCCACTGACGTGTCTACGACAAGCTAATGGCTTCAGCCCTGACCGACACCCGTGTCACGGTCAGAGTGAAAAATGTTGGGATTAAAATGCATAGTCACTGGAGCTTGAATTGCATCTAGTACATATTATTGACCTAGAGGCTCAGCTCTATGAAACTATTCCCGACGTTGCTTTTAGATAAGAGTATTTTGATATGGTTATTTATTACAAACTAGCTGTTACCCGCGACTTCGTCCGTGTGGTATAGAAAAGGTTTATAGGCGTTTGTGGTGGTGATAGTAAAATCCCACTAAATTGAGACATTGTTTAGTCCTAAAAAATGTGTTTGATTGCGGCACACTCGTAAATCCATAAGGTGGTGGAAAATTCAAAGTCGAGTTGGCATCATATGGTTGGCACGTGTGTGCAGACGCAGTGCGGCTCTCCTCATGGAGGAGTCGGGGCTGCACCTGGAGCACCCGGCGGCGGCCACGTTCCGGCAGCACGTCCTCGCCGGCGACTGGGTGAAGGCCGACCACGACCTGCGCGCGCTGCACGACCTGCTGCGAGACTCGCCGCACGTCGACCCACACAACTTGGCCGTACGTTCATATTACAACTATCATGACGATGATGACCCTAACGCTACATCAAAGATCGGTGGAGAAGATGCAATGTTTTCAATGTGTTTATTAATCGCTCGTGCAGGAGATGAAGTTCGTGGTTCTGGAGCAGAAGTACCTGGAGCACCTGGAGGCGGGGCGCGTGCTGGACGCGCTGCACGTGCTGCGCAACGAGCTGACGCCGCTGCAGTACGACACGGCGCGCGTGCACCGGCTGTCCGCGCTCATGATGTGCGCCGACGCGGCCGAGCTGCAGGCGCGCGCGCACTGGCCCGGCGGCGGCCCGCGCTCGCGCGCCGACGTGCTCGCGCGGGTGCAGGTACACACGCCCGCCAAACAAGCGCGGTCGCCTTACCATTCTCCAAAATATAATAAAACTAAAAGCATTATAATGCATTCCGTCTCAATTGGCATGGTACTTGTGATAATGTGAGGGGCGCTAATAAGTAATGTCGTGCGGCGCAGGCGGTGCTGCCGCCGGCGCTGATGATGTCGCCGGGGCGGCTGCGCGCGCTGCTGGCGCAGGCGGCGGCGCAGCAGGCGGCGCGCTGCCGCTTCCACGCCGCGCCGCGCCCGCAGCCCGAGCCGGACCACATCCCCTTCACCCTGCTCGCGGACCACCACTGCTCCGCGGACCGCTTCCCCATACACTCGCTGCAGGTCACCCAGCTACTATTATAACCTGCCGCTCTTAATTACACTCCAACAAAGAATTAATAAAAATAACTGCTACATTTCCCTTCATCATTTACATGTAAGAAACTATATAGGTCCCCATGCTGTACCCTGTGGTACACCAATAGTAGCAGATAAGAAAATAATTAAATAGAATCTATTGATCTTCTCCATGTTTACTTAATAACGAACGAGGTTAAAATTTTGTCAAATATATACTTGATTAAACATTTGGCCATAGTCAGTACAGTATGATTTTGGAAATATGATCCAATGTTTTTTTATTAATCTAGTTATCGATATCGTATGCGATGTTGCTCGGCAGGTGCTGAACGAGCACTGCGACGAGGTGTGGTACTGCAAGTGGTCGCCCGACGGCTCCAAGCTCGCGTCGGGCTCCAAAGACAACACAGTCATGATATGGGACTTCGATCCGGTCGCTAAACGACTCACCTTCAGGTACTTATACCGACGTCTTAAACCTTCATACGGCACATACGTACTTTTTAATTTGCATAATCATGTATTACGATTACTAACAGCGAAGAGATTTCAGTAAAAGCTCTACAGAGTTGTGACGTCGTTGCCTTAAGACAGTGCGTGTTTGATAGAGAAAGAACGAGTCATCGGATATAAGTGAATCTGTATCCAAATGATGGGCCTGCAGTTTAATATGCGCGTCGCGACTCGGCTGTGTTCCAATAGACGTCTACACGTTGTGTGGTATTGTTTATTGTTCAGGAAGACGCTGGACGGGCACACGTACGGCGTGTCGTTCTTGGCGTGGAGCCCCGACGGGCGGTACCTCATCGCCGCCGGCCCCGAGGACTGCCCCGACCTCTGGATATGGAACATGGAGGTTTGCACTTTATACGGCATCCGCCATTCAATTCAGTGGTTATTGACATATTTGTGCTGTGTAATATCTCCGCTCTGCTCCAAAGGGGTAGACAGTGCAGTTTACCAGGGCCCCAAGTCTGCTTACACAATCGAACAACAACCGCATAGTGACTGTCCCTTTTGACAGATATTGTATGGAGTATCTGTCAAAAGTGACAGTTACTATGCGGTTGATGTTCGATTATGAATCAATTGTGTTAGCAGACTTGGGGCCCTGTAGCGAGGTGTACATTATGTAAAAGGGAAGACGGCTAGTGTGTGAAATACCTGTAATATTAATTTATTATCTGCCAATTATAGACCTTTTTTCGAATGGAAAGCCGGCAGGAATCCGGTATGGTTTCCGGTGGCCTTCGCCGCTGCAGTGCACACACATTTCACTTATGGTACTTGTAAATGGGTATTAGGACCGTCCAATTGGAATTGGTACAATGGGATCAATCGCGTCTCTCTGAGCACTTTGTTTTTCGGAATACAAAGGATGTTACCATATAATCTTCCCTGTATTGCAGGGAGGTATACAGTTAGTTGCATGGTATATTTTGCCACACCTCGGTCGGCTCTGACATGGTTAGTGCGATTGCTTATGGATACGAGAGTTGATTGTGTCGGTGGGTACGTATGAGTGGGTACCTGGTGCAAGAGTGGTGTGTCGTCCGCAGAGCGAGCAGCTGCACCTGAAGATGAGCCACTCGCAGGAGGACTCGCTGACGGCGGTGGCGTGGCACGCGGCCGGCGACAAGTTCGTGTGCGGCGGCGCGCGCGGCCAGTTCTACCACTGCGGGCTCGACGTGAGTACCAACACCAGCACCTGCCCCAGCCCCCAGCCCGCTGCCCCCAGCCCGCTGCCCCGGCCCGCTGCCCCCAGCCCGCTGCCCGCTGACACTGGAACTGGACATATACTGTGTGTTGTGTCCGCTCTGTGTGCGCGGTGGTACCATAACATTATTCCGCGCTGTGGTAATAGTTGGCAGCGGTGCCGACGCTGATACGCTGCGATAAAATAGTGTATCGTTACGAGCTTGGTCATCTTCAGACTTTAAACAGCAAGGGCACAGGTTTCATAATTAAGCCAGATTCCAAGAGCCAATGGTTTGAAAATCAAAATAATTTCCAGAATTTGATGACATGGCATATGCCATAACAACAATGCTTTGGAAAGTTCTTTGGTGTGTGTATTGGATGTCATGTCCCCCCCCGCGCGCAGGGCTCGCTGCTGAACAGCTGGGACGGCGTGCGCGTGAACGCGCTGTGCTGCCGCGCGGACGGGCGCGGCGCGCTGGCCGCCGACACGCACCACCGCGTGCGACACTACGACTTCACCGACCTCACCGACCGCAACCTGTGAGTGCACACCCAGCATACGCGCCAGCCCGGACCCCGCCACCATATATCACACGCTCTTTTTACTAGCTGCGAACTAATAGCCCCTCTTACTTACTAACGAAGACTAGCCGACTACGCAGGAGATTATTGTAGTGCACAAGTGTATTGGCAAGCGCGAGTTCACTCTACACTCGGAGCACGATGAGACGACGATCGGACACGACCAAACGGAGGTCAGGCGCAGGAAACCAGGCCAGGAAGCCAGAGATTGAACTTACGACCCTCGTTTCCATGGCGAGGCTTCTAAGATCTTTACGAACTGACATAATATACAAACGTATGAAGTTATTTATGCAAATTAACAATTGCCTCACGCGCATCAATCTTTTGACGTAGCATTACAGTAACGTACGCATCTTTCGTCCCGCTCCCACCGCAGGTTTTATAAATACGACTGATAGCGACAGCAAACTGCGATTACGTTAGGTGTTTTGTACCTCAAGCACAATCCTTTATATGTACCGTTTCAGTACGTGAGCGTGGTCTATTCCTCTCACACCACCGATTTAATATTCAAGTATGACGGTGACGGCATGTTTTGTCGATGACGTTACGATTACAGTAGGAGTTCCTGCTTACCCTACTGTTACCGTAATGTCCGTTCACTTGTATGGTGAGGTCATGATGATCGACATGATCCCGTTGTGACGCTTCAACGGCTTGTGTTCAGCATCCAGGAGGAGCACGCAGTGATGGCGATGACGCTGAACGCGGCGGACACGCTGCTGCTGCTGAACGTGGCCAACCAGGGCGTGCACCTGTGGGACATACGTGAGTACACACCCCATATGCCCACACCCGCGATTTACATACTTTTTATTACTAGGATTTTTTTTTGACCAGCTGCTAAAGTCTACTTAGCCGTTCCTACATTGTTCTCACATACTCATAAACAATGTACTGCTCAAAAATGTAAAAGATCTTTTTAAAAAGGGCAACTATGGAGTTTCTTGCCAGTTCTTCTCCATAGGAACGGGTGGTAAAGTAGTAGCTTATTATTTTGTAACTTTTGACGATTCATAAGTAATGTACTTAATGGTTTTCATGAATAAAAAAACTGATTTTGATTATTGTATATGATTTAAAAACAATTATAGTACATTAAATTATGTCAAATGTAGTATACACATCCTTCGGCACAGTATTTGAATTGTACTATAAAGTTATGAATGTGAAACTGCAAGAAGACTTCAACAGAACTAAATAAACAGGAATATCTAATAATTGTCTTAATAAGGTGATGATAGCTATCAACATCTCCCTTGTGAGGTTACTCTTTATAACAATGTATAACAAATAAACGGATAATATATATGAGAGTAGCACCAGGAGCTTTTCTTTGCGAATCTTATCTTATCATTTTGTGACATTTTTGACCATTCAAAATGTTTCTGATGAGTATCACTAATGAATGAGGAATCTGACGGATCAGGGCCAAAAATAAGTAGCAGTCGAACGAGTTGGGAGCACGGAAGGAATGAGAAAAGATTACAAAAAATAAACGGACAGTAATTAAAGCGTCGTCATCTAAACAGTTTGGTTTACGTTAGTTACATACACTCAAACTCAAACATTTATTGCAAACTATGTGTTCATTGGTCTTACATTAGTTTTAGTACTTATGACATAGCGGCCTTCTTTAAGCATTGCAATGTTGAGGGGCTGATTCTACCTACTAAACACGATTCTTAAATACTAGGTACAGGTACATGTCAATAGAGTTGTAGCTAGTGCTTAAGAATCGTGTACATAACATATGTTGATGTCGTGGCGGTGGGCGCAGGCGCGCGCGCGCTGGTGCGGCGGTTCCGCGGCCTGAGCCAGGGCCACTTCACCATCCACGCGTGCTTCGGCGGCGCGCACCAGGACTTCATCGCGTCCGGGAGCGAGGACAACAAGGTACTTATATCTAATTATAAGTCTATATTTCAACACTACTCTGTACTGTTTCCTTTTTCTTGATCGGTAATATCTAGGATCGATTCTTGTGCAATCAAATTAATCACGAATTCGAAAAAAAACTCGAACTGTATACTTTCTGAGTGTAAATCAAATTGGGCTATTTCCTATATGTCGAATCCGTAATTTCTCGAAAGAAAGCTCAAATGTATTGTTAGATTCGAAATTGTATAGTCGAAATTGGTCTTGAAACGCATCTCTATTAGTCATATAACGACAACGAGATTTGGCCCCTGCTCGCGTCGTGGCAAAAGTATGTCTACTATATCGTGATGAAAGGATTGTGGGTGCGCCGCGCCGGACTTATACTACTACTATATTTACTAGAGTATTGCCCTGAAAGATCGTGCACCCGTCGAAAACATGAAACGTCTGTATTTTGTCAGTTTTAGAGTGATATCAAAAATTATTTGTGTGTGTGTGTCAGGTGTACATCTGGCACATAAATGGCGAGGAGCCGGTGGCGGTGATGAGCGGGCACACGCGCTGCGTGAACTGCGTGGCGTGGAACCCGGCGCACCACGACGTGCTGGTGTCGGCCTCCGACGACTACTCGCTGCGGCTGTGGGGGCCCTGCCCGCCGCGCGCCTAGTGCCGCCGCAGGTGAGTGCGGGGCGGGGGCCCCGGCGCACCGCGCCGTGCCGGTGTAAGCCTCCGCTGCGGCGGACCCCTCTCACATAACTGGCATTTGCATTTGCCATTTTGCAGTACCAAAATGAAGACTAATAAAGGTCGTGATTGTATCTTGTTGCAGACGTGTGTGGCGTGGCTCGCGGCTGCACCGACGCCGCCACACGCGGCAGCCGCTCGCCGCCGACTGACACGCGCACCCTCGCGCACTGTGGAACTAGCTTGTATCCGTTGTGATCCCCGTCGAGCTAGACGTATAGAGCCGCCGCACATGCAGAACACGTATCACAATACAAATAGTTGTGCGCGAGATCGTGCTGCTCTTTCTCTATGTAATCTCATCCTGTGGCAAGAACTATTTTTTTACATAGTTCATCTTCCGTCCTGGTCGCACAACAGATTTCATAAATAAGAATGACATTGACAGTATGCATTGTCGATAAGGTTACGATTACAATAGGAATCGCTGCGTGCTTACCGCCGACAGATATGAAATATATCTCTTTATATTTTTTGTCATAACATGCCACAAATCACGTTGTGTGAGAAGAATTGTAGAAAAATATGATCTTACAATGTTAATGTTATATTATTTCTCAGGATAATGTTCTGACTGTTTAAATATTTATTCTAATTATGTCCAAAATATTGCCACAGTTTAAGGTCGTTAGGGCTATCTCTACGAATTTAGCTCGATGGTGATTTAATTAATTTAAGATTATTAGTTACCAATCTCCCAATGATTGGCCAGTAAGTTGATTGACTAATACTTTCCATGATCTAAAACTAACAAACATTTTGTGTTACAAATGGTTTCATTATGCGCTAATGGTTGTATAGATTCTATAAATCGTATATTTTAAACGCTATGTTAACGATACACTAAAATTTTGATATTCTCTGTTAACTACTCTACTGTACAGGAACTCTACAATAACTTGTCCATATGGTGATGTTTTCAACAAAAATGGATTTACTTTCGGATACAATAGACACTGCTCAAGGGTAATTTTCGCATGGCCATATTAAGCTCTACTACCTACGGCCTGTTACAGATCCGTATCTGTACCGTTTAAACGAACCTCTTCTTAAGTTGCCAGAGAGTAAAGGTCCCCCATACTACAATCTATCCACCAACTTACGCCACTCGTGACACATTCAACGCATATCAAATTACGGATTTAGTGAGCGAATTGGAAACATTGTATAGTTGTCACAATCAACAGAATGGTTGCTATGACAACACGCCACACAACAACAAACATGCGTCACAGACAGCTTCATTTGTTGGATTAACTTTACTTTAGATTAGTTCCTGTCCATCAAGAGTTGTTATACAAATGAATAGTCTAGTTAGTGTATCGTCAAGAAAACGTTTTAATAAGTGAGACACGATATACTCAAGTGGCGTCGTGGCCAACATGGCGGCGCGGAGAGAGCGTTGCTGACGAGCGGCTTACCCTTATTCATTATTGCAATTGTGCGTCGAATGCAACAGCAACCATAGATACTTAACTTTTTTAAGAGACGTCTTATAATGCTCACATTCAGATATACTAAATCAGAGTGGAAAATAATCATCTACCATGTTCCGTTGCTCTATAGTTCAAAAAGTAAGCTAATCCAAACATTGGTGAAGGTTTTTTTTTTACAAGAAATAGAAACAAGCTATCTAATAAAATTTATTTCCAGTTGCAATAATTGTAATAATGCCAGCTGGTAAGCCGAATAGTGTGTCACAAGGTAGCGTAGTAGGCTAGACAAGTGTGTAGTGACGTAACGTAGGGATAAAGACCGAGGGAGTGACGTCATGACGATAGACTTGGTTGTTGTAAGTTATTTTTTAATTCGGATTTTATATGCAATGTGCCAGCGCGTGGCAGCCATGCGGCCGATGTGTTCCGTCGGAACATATTTATATTTTATGAAAGAAAATTTTATATTCATAAAAATAATTTAGATCTTTGGTCTCGACGACGCGATTTGTTACTTGTTAGGGGAATATTTTATGAAACGTAAATTATATTTTTGGTTAATTAGATGTAAACTAAAGTTATTTATGATTAAATTAAGAGTGTAGTAAGGTTCAAGTGCGCAATACGCTCTCTCCGTTTCGCGCGCTCTCCGAACACCGCGAGGTTCATTTATTTTAGTCCTTCGATTTAGTTAATTAAGAATGTATTGGCGCGTGTTTTCCTGCACTCAAACGGCCGTCATCAATTAACAATGCTTTTTGCAGAATACATTTATAATGGCATAGTAAATAAACGAAACTTTAAGTGAATTTGGAATATTGTATTTAGAACATACTTGGCAATTTGCTGATAATTATAGCTTCGGCTTTAGCACATCTGTCAGCTTCTCAAATAGAGATCTGTTGAATAAAGTGGCCTGAAGACCCCTCTGAATTTTATTACATAATTATTGTTATTTTTCTTAAATAATCAAGATTATTGTAAACGTTGAGTGTGTGAACGCACGCGCAGGTGTTTAATGGTAGGACGCGGAAGGTATATTTTGTAGCGGCGATCGCTCACGGCTCTATTTTTATACAGACCACAGAATCTCTCACGAGGTTACTATAGGTGTTGACGAGGTCGTAGAGGCAAAGCACACTTGGGCGGGCTGCGCTGCATATTATTTATTGCAAAACCGCTATAACACACGATATTTTCTTTCGACTACATAGGGCATTATGAATTTAGAAAATAAAATGCGATGCAGTGCGCCTATATGTGCGCGAGCCCTTATACTTCAATTATTCTGATACACAGGTGACAGATTTGACACGATATCCACCAATCAGGTTGCAGCGTAATAATCGAATGAGCACCTGATTGATTCGCAGTCAGCTGTTCGTCTTTAGACAATGTATATTTGAAAATGTGTGAAGTTTTCCTTATTCTTTTATGTAAGGTGGTTTATACACTGCATAGTATAATTTACCTTGGTGTGTGTACAGGGCTTGCCTATTCGAGATGGATAAAGTGCGACGAGAAATGTTGTTAACATAACTAACACTAACGATAGCCAGGGAACGAGTTTCATATATTTAAACAAGGCATAGAATCATGTAACACGTATTGAAAGCCAGAGCTGAGTGTGACGCGCTCGGTGTGCGAACTCCGGCGCAGATGACGCAGGGTAAATGGGTTGGATCAAAACCCTTTTTTAATTAATAATAGGTATTTTGTTTTGGATTGATTTTTACAATAGTTTTAGAATACTAATTTTAGCTTTTGTAGTTCGCACGACGCCTTATCGTTGCACTGTTCGCAATTATGAGCTTTATGGTGATTCAAGGTATTTCATGGAGATTAATTTGTCTGAAACTAACTTGGGACTGTAAAAGTTGCGTCATTGGCATGTTATTAAAATATTGTATGCGATGAAGAGTATACCGGGCGCGCGTAAGGGTTGTGCACATCTGCGCCGAGTTCGGCTCATACCAAATATCAGGCAATAATGTCGCGTCTGCGTGTGTGTAGCAAGTACAAAGGACGGAGAGTTTGGTATTAACGATACGATATACTATAGGTATGTAACGGTCGCGAGCGCGGGGCGGGGCGGGGTCGACGCCCCCATTTGAATGTTATAAATAAATAATTATTATATCAATAAATTTTTTATTGTAAACTAAATATGTCTTTCTTTTTTGATGTTTTGAATGCACTTTTTTTTTTATAACAAACACTGATATTCATGGAATCCATCCTTTCAATAATTAATAACAAAGTGTTTCTTCATAATGTATCTATCATTCAACAAAGTTACTTTCTGAATTACAGCAAACTTAAAGTTTACATTACATTGACTATAATTCTTATTCATAAATATACATTATCTAACAATAACCCTTAACTATAAATTAGTGGTACCAGACTTCTCCACCAGCTCTAGCAGAGTGTGCAGTGAGGTGTCGAACAGCTCACACCGGATGGGCATCTCCAGGGAGTAGAAGGGGTTCTTCAGTGCATAGTCAGAGTACAGCTCATATATCCGCTTGAGCACCACCTCAGCACCTTGTGTGTTGGGGTCTGTTACCACTATAAATTTTACACCTGCAAATACAATATCATCACACTAGAATTAGCCTTGCATGAGGCTGAGGGGCACTGGTTGTACACAAGCATTTTGTTATGTTACCAAGATTCAAGTCATAAGGCAAGCTTATTACCATTTACCACACACACTACCATGGTCTCTAACACTTTCAATTCATAAACAAAAGCAATGGCAAAGTAAATATAATTGCTAAGTCAAGAAGTAATAGTAGTAAGTAGGTAAGTAAAGAAATCTAGAAATTATTTATAAATTTCAGTACCATTAGCATTAGGTCCTGTAAGTGGGAAGAAATTTATAGCATGTCCCATGTTGACAAGGAGTAAACACACTCGGAGATTATAAAAACTCATCTTTCACTAGTTATATGAAATATCAATTTGACAGCTTCCTAACCTGTTAGTGTTTGGAAGCAAGATAGCTTGAATGTGTCTGCCATCAGTGACTCAATTCCTGACGACTTGGGCACTGGGCTGAGTTGGCTGGCAAGTGCAAACAGCGGATAGAACATACTCGCTAGCACTATCTTCTCATTAGTTGTGGCTCTTGCACGACCAAACTTCAGACTTAGTGGGTAGTTCTCCTGTCGATAAAATATGCATCAATAATGGTTATAGCTTCAAATTTTGAGCCTTGAGCATAAGAAAAACAGCTTTCCTATAATTGGAACATAAATTTACTGTAATAGTTGATTACCTTGGCTTCTATGATATTAAATACGTCTTTCCCATCTTCTGTGGTGCAGCCGTTCACCGGTGATCCATTCACAGAGAGAAGAACATGTCCAACTAGAAGTAGGTACATACAATAACATTTAATTTCCCATAGGGATGCATCTTTATTAACAAATTGTTTAGTTATCTGCAATTAACTTACCGTTTATACCATCTCTCTGACCAAAAGCGACGACAACTTTTTTATTTTCATACTGCAGTTTGATGTCCAGCGGAAACCCGAAAGTTTTCTCTGTTTCCACCCGAGGAATGTTGTGGTCATAGTTGAATATGAGACCGCCGGATTTACTTACAATAAAAACACCGTAAATAACCATTGTTATGGTTAATAATTCAGTATAAAATATAAAGAATAAACTATTACATGTTCCTCCGTCTTTAGATAGTCTGTGCTCCTCTGACAGATCAATAAATAAACAAATAATCCATAAAGCCCGCAATACACTTGCTTGATGGGGTCGTGAACCAGAAAGCCTATGGACGGGTTTGGATTGAGTTTTTGAACGACTTAATTGCTTTCACATTTTACGTATATGTACCCATATACCCATTCACTTGGTTTACCTTTTGAAAGAGATTTCCTATAACATTGCGTAAGTATATGATTCGGGTAAGTTAATTGAAAAATCTTGCTCGCCAAAACCGTTTTCCATTATGTCTTTCATAGACAAAGTTCACGTTTTTTTAATGTTTGTCGAAAACCAATGGGAAACCTCGTCAAAGTTTCGTTATTAGGCCAGTCGTTGGATGGGTAAGTAAAATTTTAGGGAATCCCGGTGACAGGAATGAAGGAATGAGTGAAGGAATGAGTGAAGGAATGACAGGAATTCTCTTGAACGACTTGTTGTACAAGATACCCTAATGATACCTACTACCAGCAGCAGCAGCCAGATTATATTACTCTGTTTTAATAATTTCGTATGATCCTATAGATTAATTTAGTCGATAGAGATACAAGAAATTAATGAAACAGATTTGCTAGAGAATTGTTAATTTTTGCACACATGTTTCAACCATCTCGCGTATTTCTATCGACAAATTTAGTTACTGGGTATAAAGTTCAGGGTATTTAGAGGTTTAGATAAATGATTAAAAAATCATAAAAAAATATCACCAACGTTAACTAAAGGAATTGTATAGCACTTTGTATCTGTCTAACGTTTTGCAACATCTTCAAGCAAGTCTTCGTAGCAAGATAAATGATTTAACTCTGCGCTATTCAGCAGGCGCTAGCGTCGCCTTTTGACAGTTAGACGCAGGCCTTATAGAAAGTTATCAAGTACTTACTTACCTTTAGGCTATGATATAGATGTTTTAATCGATCCACATTCCAGATGCACCCGAACTATTTATTATAGATGTTGATCTTGTTATTTAAGTTTGAGTGTACACGTCGGTCAATGTACTACGTGCGCGGAACCACCATAGTTCAGGATTATTGTTGAAAGTTGAAGATTTTTCAGCATTGTTTAATGTTTGCCCACCATGTAGTACCTAGAACTTTTCTGCGAGTACGTATGTTCGCTGCGTGTAATACATGGCTACCAGTAACTACCATTATTTGCGAGCGATATCGGTACTCATGTTTTTTTGTGTTGGCGTTTATTAGTTTATCTTTATGCTACCTAATAGTTTATTTATCATGAAGCTTCTGATCAATATGTTGTAAAAACCCAATTAAATTAATTGTTTCGTGTTGGCACGTAGGGAATGTAAAAAATAAACCAACGTCGCCATGTTAGGTGTGCGGTCTGGCGAGACACGGCGGGCAGGGCCGTGGACTTCCCAACCGCTGTATTTACATACACTGTGTCGTCAGTTCATATAATATTCAAAGGTCGTGTTCGAATGGCCTTTGAAATATTATTCACTATACGACTCGAATCCAGTAACCAGTGATAATGGCGAGCGCTGAGTTTCGCCGCGCCCGCCGCAGTGTCAGCGATCTGAGTGCAAAGTATTCCTTTTCTCGGAATGATCGAATGTGCGTCACCCACATTGAAATTGCGCTTTTTACACCCATCGCTCCTATCATCTCATTACGCCGTCTTGTTCGAACTAATTTCCCATCCATTATGCCCCGCAGCATCGTTAATAAGTTTTTAGCAGTCGACTGCAGTTGTAGGTACCGACATGATGTGTCAACTCGCGAGTGCATTTCGTTGACTGACCGTATGTACAATTAACAATGAACGTTGGTTTGTTTGTAGATGTACCAAGCTACCAACGTACTTACTTATTACAGTGTAGGATATCAGGGATTATCGTCGGCAAGTACGTACCATAGTTAGTAAAACAAGCGATGCGTTTCGGACAGTAAATTAGCGGCATAGAATATATTGAGGAACATTAAAAGAAAGTCGTGTTAGTTACACCATTATAACTCAATGGCGTTATGTGACCTGATTTTTATGATCTTTAATTTTTGGAATTTATCTCCGAATAGAAGAATTATTTATTATTCGGAGCCTAACACATCTTGCCTGCTTAGGCGGTACCTATGTTTCTAAAAATGGGAACTCGAGCTGAACACGCTTTATAGGTCATCATGGTTTGCGCAGTTGCACCTCGGAACCTGACGCATTTTCCACTTACGACACAGTTCCTGCCGCTAAGCTAAGCAAAGACGCCTTTCAGTGGCCAGAAGTAATTGGAGACCCCTTGAGAATTGGAGAACCCAAACTCGTTGGGTGTAAGAAAATGATTTTTGACAAAATGGAAAATAGATGTTTGATCATTTATGTTCGAAAATAGTTTTACCAAATTTGAACTAAATTGAGCTAAACTATTGAATAAAAATTGAACTATTGAACTAAATCGAGAAACAGATGAAATTATTTCTTACTTATGTGTTTTTTCACAAAGTTTCGAGTAATTTACCCACAGAAGGGGTTCAATACAAAGGGTTACATACAAATTTTGACCGCCTTTGAGGTCGAATTTCAAAAATTAACTAGCTTGAATATACCACGGGTTTCCATTAAATTGCCGGTATAAAAAGTATTGGACGTAAGTATGTATTTGACCCATCCGAGATTATAATTACCATCGCATCTCAAAATCTCCCGTGATGCAAGAACAGTAAGATAGGAAAAAATCGACGAATAAAGGATTCACCTTGTCTCGAATAAAATTGCCTTTACGATTATGTTTTTAAATATTTATTGGATGTCCAGACACGACTATGTAACAATATTTATATACATATGTAGAGTACCCACCTATATAAATTGATGAATTGTGCCGTCTTGAAACAAATGTGTCCCGCCACGTGCGCGAGCGGCCGCGAGTGCGCGTGCAGCCGCGGCGCGGGCCGAGTCGCACTCGTCACAGAGATCGCGCTGACGAATCGTCGACGTCACCGATGACGCGTTGTCGCGAATTTAAAGTATAAAAAGGTAGGTGTCCGCGGCGCGCGTCCCCTAGTGCCGGTCGTGGTGTTGCGCGCGCTGGTGCCGCCGCAACCCTGGCGCCCCGACATGCCTGCATGGAGACCGAGCTGCCCGCGCCGCCGGCAGACTCCGACGCGGACCAGGAGGACGACGAGACCGTGCCCGCCGGTAACCTCAGTGATATACCTGATATTAGTGCCATCCTGTGGATCTATGTGTAAAATTGTGCAGCTCTATTGTTTTTTACTATTTTGGACCAGTTCAAATCGGAGCAGGTAACCTTGGATGTGGTAACGGGGATCACTGTTTTGTTTCGACGGAGGGGCGTACATCGTCTCATTTGCTTATGTTTTGTAGTTATGAATTACACAAGGATAGTTGGTGGCTGCTCAATTGGTGACAGGAAAAGTTTTTATTTGGACGTCGTTACTTTAGCAATTGCATGTTGTTTATGAGATTTCATCAGCTTGCTTCTCCATTTATGCGCCCGGAAACGGTGGCGTTACATTTCATATTGACTGGAAAAATAAAATATTGATCTACATAGGTGTTCATGATTATAATTGAAATTGTAAAAAAATCCATTGGAAATTCTAGAGCATATAGTTAACTAGGTAAATTATAAAAACGAGATTCAAAATATTGTAATTTCTTCAGATCCTAGATACTCTATCTAGTAACTATCTACTAGATATTACTAAGTCTATCTATCTAGTGCCTGACTGAAGTCCCATTTATACTAATGTTTACCATAAGTAATCACACGTTGACGAGAATAAAGCTTTATCTTTGTAATTATGAAGTAACAGTAGTGACAAAAAAATTGCCATTCAAATTTTCCATTCAATTAAGCATTCTTCTTTGATAGGTACTTTCATTACTTACTCACTTACTTAACAGAAGATAGTCATATTTTTAAGTAGCTGGTCATAATTTTAAAATTATGTAAAAAAATATAAAACTTATTTTTAAGGCACGGGAAGGTACCGCCGCCATTGACACTTTTAGGCCTAAACTCTACGAATATATAGCATTGAGCTCGTTACCTTAACTAGAAACATAGTTGAATAAGTTAAATAATACTTAATATGCTAGTCCCTAAACAAATTAAGGACTCTTTGATTGTTTCTCTTCTTTCTCTGAGTGCTTCTCCAACCAGTGAAGGTGAGCAGTCAACTTGGCATACCCATTTTCATGTCTCGCGACGCGGATCAGCTCTGCAGCACTAGCAATGCCCTACCACACCTGATGTGGTGTATTCCAAGATTATTCCAACGTCCGACATTTATCTTTCCGCCCATCATTTTGATGTCTAGGGAAGACATGACATTTTAATGAGACATTTCATTACAACGATCCTAGGACTATGAATAGATTTTAGTTCAAAGAACAATTGGCTAGAAATTAGTCTCCCCAAGGACTCACTCTTGTTTCACACTCACAAAAGTCACACAGTATGGTGGTATGCTTCAATTTCGTAGGGACGCAAAGCTACGTGCATTTACTTCGCATAAAAGATCTTCTTAATTCTATGATCTCATATCAATTTAAATATTTTTGTGTTTAGGACAAACACAAAAATGTATAAATTGATGAGCACTTATTAAACTTAAACAAACATGTTTGAGTCATAGATGTTGTAGAGTTAAGTATAATTAAGAAAGTTTAGTTGGACAAAAAGAAAATATAGAACTTTCAAACGGATCTGGTATCTTAGAACCTAGTATTCATGTGTTCTACAGGTATCGCGTCTGACGCAGGATGACTATTATTTAATTCAATGATCCCTATCATCTACACCTACTGATCTACATCTACTACATCGTGGTATACCTATGTCTAGCAAATTAAATTATACTGACTAGTCTTACTAACTAAGACGTGATTCGCAGCTAAAAATATTATTGTCTCCTGAATATTTCCAAGTAACAATTTGTGAAAAGCTGTTTACGGAAAGCAGCAGCGACTCATAGAAATTCAAAAAAAAATAGATACCTAAGTATGTAGATGACAAAGAGGTTCTGTCATCTGTCGCTGTCTTTATTTGTATCTACGTATTAGAAAACAATATAGCATAATAATGTGCACATGAAATAAGATTGCATAAGAAAAATTACCATTTATTACCAAAATCGGTCCTATGATCATTTAATATTTTTTATTTATATACACCGTATTCACTAGGGTACAACAAAAAGGTACCTGGCAATAGCATGGATGTAATATTACCAGTGATCGTGCATATAATAATACAACATGTTTTGTCTCCGATATCCAAAAGATCCTGAGAAATGGGAGCGCCGCGATGTGTGGAAGTGCATGCGCTGGGTGGCGAAGACGTTCAGCGTGCGTGCGCCGCGGAGACACCTGCTGCCGGACACCGGCCGCGCGCTGCTGGCGCTCACCGAGGAGAACTGGCTTCAGGTAGCATTGCTGTACTAGCTCTCTAATAGTAGGAGGTCGGGTCGACAAAAGTTCCATGGACTAGTTATTTATTTAGTGTGGAGTATGCATAGGTTCTGTGTAGAACGCGTA
Organism: Pheosia tremula; assembly: GCA_905333125.1. NCBI lineage: Eukaryota > Metazoa > Arthropoda > Insecta > Lepidoptera > Notodontidae > Pheosia > Pheosia tremula. Next base: position 189,183 of record HG995404.1, on the reverse strand, counting down.
ATAGAAGGTAGGCGGCGAAGTACCAAATATTTCCTAGTCTATGGTCTAGACATGGTCTGGACCTATATACTCGTAAAAGGAGGTTGGGCGTGGGTCTAGAAAGCAACTAATGCACAAGCTTACATCAGCATTAAGCAATAGTAGTATAGTCTGTGACTAGACAAAATGTGAGATAAATCGATTTTATCTCTTTCCCTCGTATGAATTACGGAAGGGGGAGCGACTTGGTACGACATAATCCGTGGCACGGTTTTGTCTTGACCTGCGTACTAGCCCTTTTGCAGTACTTTCTTCTTATCGTGGTGTTGGAGTCGTTGCTTAGTGTGGGACCGTATAGTTGGTGTGTTCGTCTGGCGATATAATTTTAAGTGATGATGACGCATGACTATGGCAAGGTTAGCCAAGAATTTGTATGTGTACTAAGATCAGGGTCAAGATGTTCGCAGAATCTCTGTGGTGGTCTCCCTTAAATAGTAGATGATTCTGAAACATACTTCCGTCAGGTGTGTGACGGTAACGAGCAGGCGGCGCGCATCTACCACGCGTACGTGCGGCACGCGCACGCCGGCGTCTCCGGCCAGCCGCCGCCCTCGCCGCTGCCGGAGCATCAGGCCTCCACCAGCGCCGCCGGAGACTACCGTGAGTACATGATATTCATATTGGCTAGTAATATGTTACTGAGCAAAAGCCTTTTCCCATTACTTTTATTTTCGGTCTGTATCTAGTTGGGGCGAATTATTTTAAGTAGGAGTCTCGCTCATACCACTATCTCTTGGGCCAGGTACAGGTTCACATAGGTACTCCGTACTCCAGCTACTCCTCAATTTTGCAGTTGAGTGGAGAGTGGCCCACGCCAGCATTTAGGTTTTGGAGGCTAAGCAATGCAGTGGAACCACAGATCACGATATCTGTATATGATACGATATCGATGTATACGATATCACTCATATATCTGTGAGTGGAACAAATTGATATATATACTAAGTTCTTCATTATATTTGGAGATTGGGTCCTTGGTTGTGTTATGTGTGTCCAGGTAGCTAGAAACGACTACTAAAGACTGACTTTCCGCTATGAATAATATCATTGGTTGCATGTCTATTTCTTAGCAGATGTAATATTCGAAAGAATATCGTTATATATTCTATAAAACATTGCAAGTTAAGTACTTACATGTGTCTGGTATTAAGATTTGTGTAGTCTTCTTGGATTTATGGTACAAAAAAAATATAAAATGACAAAGTATGTGACCGGCCAGTCTTAAATAATTTCTACCTTGAGTGCCTACTCAAGGTAGAAATTATTTAAAACAGCGCCATCTATCGGCGTTATTAGGCAGCTACGGCTAGAAAGCGCGCCAAAAATTTATGAATGGATGCGCAATGAATCACCGCGAGCCGCGAGCGCACCGCGGTCCATTCATCTCACGACTACTGACTCAACCATTTTCAAGGAAATCAAACGTTCGACTGTAATTACCAGATGAGATGATAAAATATTTCGTAACGAAGTTTTATAAAATAAAATGTATTGTCCGTGTAACCCATTCATAAAAATATTCACTAGGTTACTTACAAATAATAAGTGCTAATTTGGAGGGGAGCTAGTTTTTTAGAATTTCATTAACTCATTAAATTTACGTAGATAGATAACCTTCTTGGAAGGCCCTTCATATCTACCTACCTATGCAAATCAATATGTAAGTTTGACCATAATGCATTTCCAAACCTTTTTTGTCGCGTGCGGGTCAGTGAACGATGAACTATGCAGCCTGCAGGGATAGGACATCGGGTACCTACCTGGCTTACTGCGCATTAGATACTTTTCTACTGCGTCTAAGCTTTTAACTTTACGTCGCAATTCTATCTCACACCAGCATATCAAAATTCGGTGGTGGTGAGTCGGTGCTTAAAATTTCGTGATTCATTTATAGTTATAATTATTATTATAGTTTTTATATTAATAACATTGCTTACATTACATTAGTCACCCCACATTACGCATGCGGTCGCAACTTTACCTAATTTAGATGTTCAATTCACTTTTTTTAGAAGACTACAATTGTAATATTATTCCAGTCTAGACTTTGTCTTTGAATAGTACCTACCCTACCTAATTGGTGAGCACATCACTTGAGAGCGGCTGCCTGTTTGGCCATTTTTTAAATGTTCGTAATAATCGGAATAAGGTTTTTAGGGAAACAAATATTGGAAAGTTGTCCGGAAAATTGGACAAGATGACGTCTGACGGGCCAGCTAAATGCAGATAAATATCAGCCCATTGGAAGCGGTCATTCCACCCTTTCCGACCGACTATTCCCTGGGGATGTGGAAAAGACGCTATCTGCCCCAAAATTGCGAATGAGAGTTATATCCCATTATCGCCATTCAATATAATGAATATAAAGACGGTACTCACAGGCCGGTGATAAATTATCTTGTGCAGGGATATATTATATTATGCAATAGTATATTTGTGAAAATTATATTGCTACTAACATTCAACTGCCTACCCGCGGTCTTGTAAGCAAGTTTCAAGCAATTTTCAGATAAAAATACCTAGTTGCCTACTTATTCTAAAGTGCATCTTTTTAATTTCAGTCCATCTGTCATGTAGCACTAATACTAGTAGTAGGTACCTATATGTAGATAACTCATCATGTAATGAACTAGAATCGAAAATAATAAGATAACAGTGACTCATTTGCATAGGTTATTATGAAAAAAAAATGGTTCTTACCTAAGTAGATAAAACGTTTTTATTTGACTTTAATCGAGAAAAAAACGTTTGAGTCATTTTGTTAACACGTTTATATTACTCGTTAGGCCAATTTTAAGTATAGGTAGGCACGTAGGCATCCGTCGAGCTATAAATACTGTAGGTGGCTAGGTACACCGACAATGTTACAAATTATACCCAGGCAATGGTCTTCTAAATCATCTTCTGAAGCGTAGATTTCTTTTAAATTAGGGTAATATTTCTAGACCTTGAACAATAGAAACACCCGAAGGAAAGTGTTCAAGAACATTGAAAATATATTTTATGAAATTTATACTTTTAAAATCTCGTCAAGCGAGATAAGTTCCGTTGCTCACCCTGCTAATGTCCATTTTCGAATGGCATAAGAGGCACGAGGCGTGTTAAAAAAATCGGAATATGCATCACTCGACCAAAATCTTGTTTTGAATGTTGATAGGTAATTATTGAGATTCCTGGCGCGAGTCGCGGGATGCCGCGCATACCCGCCGAGTTGGCGCTCGCGCGGGTTCAGTTATCAGTCGGCTTACCCACTCGACACCTCGCGCTACTGATTCACAACATTATTCAAAACATAGTCATGTGTTTGTGGGATTGCTGTTTACAAATGCATGGTCCGATTCCAAAATTTTTGACACAATTTGAGTAGTGAGCAATGAACGACGAGAATGGAGTGCGAGTGATATGAATCCGAGATTTGTTTGGCCGATTAGTGCAATGTTAAATGCAATTTTTATTCATTCAGCTAAACCGAAGTTTAGTGTGTAGCGTTATGGCTACTAACTAATTAATAATCCGGAACAAGAGTATGAACGAACATAATTTATTTACAAAATACAATTAATATATTTACAAAAGTCAACCTAACACGTTGTATAACAAATTATCAAGGCACAATCAATGTCACACCACAAACCTACGTAATTGGTGGTTATTGGGTGGGTAGTTTATTGGGTCATTTATTGACTTGTTGTATCGACATTTTGTTTCCTGTAACTATTTAAACTTATTTTCACACTGGTCACATTGATATAGAAATTTTTCAAATATTTTTCCTCGTACGTTACATTTGGTTTTAACCGTGTGGTATAAAAATTGTTTGCGCAATTACGTAGTTCTCGGACCTAACTTTCACAGATCAAGCAATACAACAGAAAGCCGGATCCACAATCTCCTTGAGTTTCATAATGCACTTGCGACCACTGACTAATACTAGGATGGGGAGTTGCACAAGTTGATCATCGTGGCGCAAACACTAGAGTACTCCACACTCGGCATTACCCACTTTGCGGAAGTGAATCAATATTTTCGCGGAACAGTGATTCACTTGTTCCGGATTGACTCATTATCATCTTGTTGCTGTTGAACTATTAAAGTCATTATTTTTCTGAGTAATAGTATCTATTTTCGTGTAAATTCCGCACGTGTGTAGAGCGTTTTTGTAGTGAGTAACGTTTGGCGCCGGTGACTGGCGTTGGCGCATGGCTGCGCGCTCGTCGCGGGAGACTTGCGTAATTGTTACACTTTGGCATGTTGTAACGTATCGCTGTTGGTTTAGGCTCCTTTCGTTATTTTAGCCCCTCTGAGAAACAGTAGACCATCTGAAGTTGGTCCGATACTGTAGGAAGTACCTACACTATCATCACAGGTTTGAAAATCGTAGTATATCGAATATTTAAAGCACTTGAAGAACACAGGAACACAGGAGGTGGACAGGTGCACAGTTGAACCCTCGCAAAATTAAGGTGTTTGGTTACAGAGCTATAATTGTTGCACTATCCTAGAATTAAGTCGAATGAGTTATTTTGAAATAAAACTAATTAATAAAAATTCCCGACGTTTCGAAGTTCGACGTAAAAATATAAAATAAACGCCAAAAAAACCTATAATAATTATGTACCGACTGATTAAACAAATGAACAGTTTTATTCCTAAATAGCCTTTGTATCATTTTATTTAATCCTCACTATCCATTAATTTATAATGCCATGTCAATAATTGTTAATATTTCGCTGCACATTGCGCCAATTCAGCGTGAAAATCTTGATAACTCATCCCTCGTATTTAAACGAGCGCCAAAAAGTATTGAACAACCTTTTATTATTATTGTTAACAACATTTCTGCTTTGGTCAAATATCATTGGCTGGAATAAAACTGACAGCCATTTAAACCACTTATACACATGAGAATATTAATAAAAAAAATAAGATAAACGAAAAAGAAACAAAACAGAAATTGTGTAAAGTCACCTTGATTCTGCCTTGACTGCATTATGAGACGCGTAACCGGTGTGACATCTTTAGGTATACGTGTTGTCTCCGTAATATCAGCTTAGTATCGTAATTGAGATGCTGAGGGCAACGAGGTGTGCTGAGGGCTAGTTTCTGTAAGTACTGGACCTTATATAACATAACTATGCATTCTTGCAAACGTGTCTTGACAACTCATTATATAAAATCAATATGTTTCTATAAATGTAGGTCAAAAAGCAAAGTATAATTTTATAAAAAAAAAAAAATATTTTTAGAATAAAATTGTAAAAAGAATTTTACTGGCTGGCTGCCTAAAATTACAATACAAATCTCCACTCATCTTCCAGACCATTATAATACTAAGCAGGAACTTAATATAAGAAGGTACTTAAATAATATAAAATAAATTGATGCCAAAATAATATCTGCAAGGTGTATGTTCTCTCTGAGGCCTCAACCACGATATGGGCACACATTTATTGTCGTGGCTTATCTTCTAGGAATCGTGGATGTTGTGGGCGCGTCAGAGCGACACGGCGCCGCCACTTGTAATTGGGACATCAAGAATTCGGCGCTGCCATCTTGGGTCTTAGGTTAACAACGTTTCAGACTTAGTACCGTGTGCAAATAATGTAAGCAGAATAAATCTGAATCTCCCAGCAGGAAGGATGCCGTTAAGTTTGCAAGTTAAAACGCTTGGTTCGAGATTGGTCCCGCTCGTACCTAGTTACTTATCAAACAAAATAACTGCAAAATGTAGACTCTACCATACCTAATCTGTGCCTCTACTAAAAATGATCTAAAGTTAATGTCAGTAGCTGTACTAGTAAGGAGAAAAATAATCTTTAGAATATGAGTAGGTACATGTATGCCGAAGAGGTAGGTACTTTGCGGTTAGCCGTTGTGTAGGTATTTTTTTTTAGCAAAACAGTCTAGACTCGAATTGTCTTAAGGTCGAACGTCAAGGTTTTTTCCTAAATCCGCGATGAATTTCGGTATCATTGTTATAATTATGAGTATATTGTTTAAAGGGGTTCCTTTGTTTATGGAACAGGAACGGAACGGAACAGGAATCCTTATAGTTTTAGATACTATATTAGGCTGTAATTTGACATAGGTACCTATTTAGCTCTGATTAGGTATGTTCGTAGTGACTCTACCTTCTTCACCGAGGGTCGCGGGTACGAATTCTGGTAGGGATAATCTATGTGGTATGAGCACGAATATTTGTACCCGAGACCATGGATGTTAAGTATGATATACCGATTTCACCCTCGGTTGGTACCCATGATACAAGCATTGCTTATAGTGTGGGATCGTATAGTTGGTGTGTTCGTCTAGCGATATTTATTTATTTATATATATACTGTTAAGTAGATAGGTAGGTATTTGCATGTAAAGTGAGTGATTAAAACAATAATTCTGTCCCACCTCAAGCGAGGCGTGGGGTCTTGTTGTTGAGGCCAAAGGTCAACAAAGTATTTTTGATAAAAATCATGTAGCATACTACCTAGGGGTGGGTCGGATCTGTCGCTATTTGCAAGTCAATGGGTTGGGCGGGCGGGTGGCGGGCGGCGAGCGCATTGCTCCTGCCACCGCGGTGCGACTTGTCATACATAACACTGGCAAGAGGATTCAAAGTGATGAACAGCAAGGGGATACACTTGCGATTTAGTTCATAAATGTGTCTTATAAAGCGATAAAATAATGAATCTGCTTTGCAAGTACTTACTTTCGTTGCAAGTAAGTATATTTCTATCTCGTCTACTCCCGTTAATTTAAAAACTTCGATTCATTTGTATATTTACCAATCCACGTGCTGATTTGATTAGGTTCTAAATGTCTAGCATATGATTCACAAGAACACCGTGTAATAAAATGGCATATGGAAATAACATAGTCTAGAGACTTATAAAACTAATCATACGATAAGATCAATTATCCAAGACTATCACAATAGCGCAAATGGGCCTGGCACCTGTGCGGACCCGACGTGGTCCAGACCGGATTCCTCTGCTTTCACATTCCCGCGGCGGCGCGGGCGCACAGCGCGCAGCAGCTCTGAATCACCTCCCAGGAATGCGGACCGTGTGAACATGCTGCCAATACATGTGCCTATCCTGCGCACGGGCCGAGCGGGCCATTGACATAAACTGCTTACATCCGATTTGATGTGATATTAGAAAGGGTTTCCTTTTCTTTAGATTACCCCCGTTTGTTTTCTGTTCGGTTCAGCTTCTACCCAGATTTGGTTGATCAACCAATCGAATTGATCATAAAATCGCACGGGCTCTACACTGTGCTTAGTTAATATTCAATTACTCGTATTATTATTAGCCTCATGATAAAAGCGTTCGTTGATCTTTTACTTTTATCATCTTGTATTGGAATATGTTTTCAGTGCAAAAATAACATTGTTTTGTTTAGTTTTATTGAAATTTATAACAATTTTAATTGAATCCATATACCAATACCAAATACCAAAAGATAGCCATAACTATTATGAAATGTAACGTACTTATATTGCATAACGCGATTTGAATGTTCATACTATATTATAATTGATGATGATAATATATAGAGCGTCAACAGCCTAGTGGTTAAAAGGGACCGCACTCGTAACTGAGAGATTCTGGCTTCCTGGTCATTATAATGTTGAGGCCAGTCCAAATAACATTTAAGCTTATTCAAATGAGCTTACAATACTTTGTTATCATAAAAAACTTTATTCGGTATTGAATTTGCAGGCGAAGTCATATAGGGGTCGATTTTTTTTCACTAATAAGTTCTCACCTAGGCACTATAAGACTGGGTTTTTCCGGCCATCAGTGGTCTATGTCACCAACTGAACATGGCTGAAGGCTGAGGAGTGCAACCAGCACCCCTGGCGCCTCTCCCCGCACTCCTCGGCGGAGGCGGAGCTACGCAGGCCCCACCCAGCTGCCGCGCCGCCTTCCCTCCGAGCCCACGGCAACGCGCCTCTAGTCAAAGACTTATGGCTAAATACTCGTTGCACAACGAAATGTGGTTAAATACAATACCAACTGGCTTTTTTATTTGCAGCTTGGCAATAATCCTTTAGTCGATGATGTATATATTACATAAATAATTCAGCCTTGAAAGTAGCCACACACAGGCATCGTTAGTCACCCTATTGAAGCCGACCTGGTTTCAGGTGTGGACAGGCTTGGGGCTACTACCCTAGGCCCTAGGCAATGAGTAGTCATAGCGTTTCATGCCCTTCTCCATATGAATGGTATTTCAAACAGGTGATAAAGAGATTTTTGACAGTTCACAGGTAATGGTTTACTTAAATATTATATTCCGAATACATATTCGTTCCGTTTGGAGTCGAGACCCTAGGTCCATGGGGCCCAAGCACCATTCATTTTCTCGAAAATCTTTCTAGAAGATTGGTCGACGCAACCGGCGACCCAAGGGCTGGGTATTTCCTCGCTCAGCGAGTAGCTTTGGCTATTCAGCGAGGAAATGCGGCCAGCATCTTGGGCACGCTACCGCATGGGCCAAATTTTTTACACATTTTGTAGCTTTTCTATACTCTTTTTAAGTTATATTAGTTTGTAAATATTACAATTACTTATACTAATGTATTCTTACAATTACAGATATTTTCTCATAATAAACTTACAAATTTTTACTTAAATGAATTAAAAATATTGCTCGAATTCAACAAACTCATTCATAAGTCGGCTTGCCATTGTACTGTTAAAAAACGATATTATAACCACCCAACCCGTTCACTCAAGTACCGACGTATAATCAATAAATAATAAGAATATACCTATACACAATTTGACTTCAGGGCCAACCCTTTCGACGCAGGATGTCCTGACTCACAGAGCAGCCGCGCCGCCGCGCCGCGCCCCGCCCGCCACTTAACGCTTGCCCCACACGCGCTTTTCCGAGAATGAATGTCCGCTACGCGTGGGACCATGTCGCGCCAGCGCCGCCGCCAACGTTAAAATAAGCCTCTATACATACTTAACCACATAATATAATGAAGTATGTAGTTAATGTTATGTTGTAAATTAATTCGTAGCCCGTAATTTTGTTAGCCGATTGAGTGGTAATTCCAGGACGGTGTCCGATAGTTATTACCAAGATCAAACAGAAACCCGTTCCGGTTATTGGATACGTTAATAGTTTTATTGGAGTTTAGTTTTTTTCCTTTTTTATAGCGCGATACCTATATCAAGAACTATTATTTAATCTGTACCTAGGTATATATCTAACTTACGAATCAAAGGTGGATGGCGTATGTTTTTTTTTATTATCTATACATACATATAAATAAAATTGGAGTGTCTGTTTGTAATATTAAAATAACCGCTTTTTACTAAGTGCATTTGGATGTATACACGGTAACTATACCAAAACAACATTTTTTACAATTTTTGTCTGTCTGTCTGTCCGTCTGTCTGTTTGTTCCGGGTAATCTCTGAAATGGCTGGACCGATTTTGACGGGAATTTCACTGGCAGATAGCTGATGTAACAAGGAATAACTTAGGCTACTTTTATTTTAGAAAAAAAAAATAGGATCTCTCGAAAAAAATTAAAACCAATGTTGCAGCGCTGCGCCTGATTAAGTTTGATAGCAACAATCTGCAATGCGTCCCGCGGGATCAGAACGCGAGCAGGCTGTTGCCAACGGTTGAATCTTTGTTAAATACCACGCGGACGAAGTCGCGGGTTACAGCTAGTATTTTAAATATTAATGTAGGTATTGCAAACTTATTTTTTATACTTACACGCGTTATATCATATTAATATTTAAAATATTCACGAGACATGATATCATATATTTGTAAAAAACATAAATCCTTTTTTTTAATTGTTTTTGGTTATTTTTTATAGTTTTAATTATTCATCTGTCATCTGTATATACAATACATTTTTCAGTTCATTATACAATACAAATCTTTTATTTAATACATTAATTCAATTATACAAGTTTCACATGGTGCGGAAACCCGGGACAAAAATTAACCCGAAAAATATTAGATGCAAAAAATGTTGAGCTAGGTATTTCCAAATCGTTCCTTCCATAGGAATAACTATAATTGTAATGTCTCAAGTAAGAACGTACGTCAGTCAACTTATCAGTCCATAAATGTCATTAGCTGACCTCTCACCCCATGGACTGCAAAAATCATGATTGAAGATACAACGATACTTAACTTTAATTATTCTATTAGATACCCTCACCCCGACACGAGGGTCGAGGAGTCGCGGCTCGAGGCTTACCGTCGCCGGCGGCGCGCTATATTGGGCGCGCGCCGCGGGAGAGCATGCATTATGCACGACTAGATATACGAATTGAATGCATAATAGAACGAGCTTATCACAGCTACAGTTCAATTACCTGATACTGAGATTTCGGACTTTTAGGGGAACGGAGAAAAAGCAACATGTAATCTTAGAGCGCTTGGGAAATCCGACTCTGGGATAAGATTTTATGGCCAACCTTTTAGCCGACTATTTTACCGCTTGACTTTAGTGGCACTATTTTTTGTTGCTTTATTCACCAGCTTCATGTTGTGAAAGTCAATGAGTCAAATGAAATGATCACTCACATTCATAGGTGACTCACACAACATGTGACCCAGTAATGAGAAAGTGGGTCATATCTTAAAACTCACAAGCTGCCATTTCAAAAAATTATAAAAAAGGACAAGCGTGCTGAGTTTCTTGCTGGAACTTCTCAGCTGAGGCGTTCCGATCTGGTTGTAGAGATAAGATTTTTTTTTGAATAACAATATGTATGCCCCCGTATAACTATACGAAATAAATAATTTGACTTCCTTTACGTAATAATTCTCATATTTGAATATAAAACAATACGGAAAATTGCAATAAACTCAGTTGTGGATTGTTTGATTGGTTGGCTGGGTTAGTGGCTTAGGCGTGGGTTGTCTCAGCGTGTCGCCTTCATTACACCGACAGGGTTAAGCCACCCCTCCACGCTCGCCGCGCGCACGCTCAATATAATGTCAGCGGGCGAGCGGTGGCATGAATCAGAATGAGAATATTTTTTATTCACGTAGACATTAAGTACAGTACTTATGAATCGTCAAAAGTTACAAAATACTATGCTACTACTTTACCACCCGTTCGGAATGCCGAACTCCGTAACTCCATGGTTGCTCTTTTTTTAAAAAGATTTAATATTCCAATGGTGTTTTGGAAATGGCATTTTGAGTACAACTATACAGTAACAGTACAGTATACCTGTTCTGATATTATTATTAGTTTGGTACTCTAAGATATACGAATTAATTGATTTTGAAAATTGAGTAGGTACCTAGGTATAATTTTAATGAAAAGGTATTAGGTACTTTACTGTGACTTGGATTCGTTAAGTACATCGTAAAAGTCGAAACCAACTTGCGGTATTGCTATTTTTAGTAGGCTATTGAATTAATTAAACCATGACAATTAAACAGTCAATAAGAAATACCTATTACTCAAATAGAAATGCACTACACTTGAGTCACAGCTATTTCCACACAAACAAACACACTTGACAAGAGAAACCATAAACTTGTTCCACAGTCCTGCCACTCCGTTGTATTTTATCGCGCACAATCCCATATACGGGACTACATCTGTATACGCGGCGACCCGCCCGCCCGCGGGTCACAGGGCGGGCGGGCGAGGGCAGCACCCGCCCCGGCTGATTCCGTCGACGACACTCGCGCGCTTCCGGTGCCGCATCCGGCCGCATATCCGGATTAAATACTTATTTATCTATTTATTTGTCTGTGAAGTGTTTTGAAACAATGTGTAATTATCAAATTTAATGAAGTGGTGCGTCGACTATCTTACATTACCTAATCTATACGATTCAAAACCTTTGTCTGTCACCAAAAGTTTGTTAAAATCCTTAAAGGATAAGAATTTATAATGTGTTATGTGGTGAATGATACGAATACGATATCGTGATACGGGTAGTATCTACCGGCGATGCTGTGGCTCAGTACCACGGAACACAGGCGGTTTCAGCATCTCTACCATGGTTAGTTGTACCTCGAATGCCGCAAAATCGCCTCTAATCATGTTGGCAACAACAGCTCACTTGTAGCTAGTCTATTAAATAGTGCCTACTAACTAGATGGTCTGTATTGTAGATCCGTACGGTGCGCTGAGCTCGTGCGCGCGCTCCGGCGGCGGGCAGGTGCAGCTGTGGCAGTTCCTGCTGGAGGAGCTGGCGGCCGGCGCGCCCGGGATATGCTGGGAGGTGAGACACGCGTCATACTACAGTATATATACTTGATATAGAGGAGTGACCATTTCAAAGTAATGTTTATCTTTATAAATACGGAGACGTGGAGGAGGATCTAGGTATAATTGATACACTTCAAAGGCTCTTTCGTACGCAAATAAAGTGTGATGTGTGGTGCAGGGACCCCCTGGAGACGGCGAGTTCCGCCTGTCCGACCCTGACGAGGTAGCACGGCGCTGGGGCCGGCGCAAGCAGAAACCCAACATGAACTATGACAAGCTCTCAAGAGCACTGCGGTATTATTACGACAAGAATATTATGAGCAAGGTAGGTACCTACTAGCTTTATCCACATTAGTTTAGTAGAGTACAAAAGCCTGCCCACCATGGTAACATATTTTATTTTCATGTCTTGTTTGAAACTCGCAACAAGAAACTGTTAACAAAACCAATTTGTTTATCATATACAACTATTCACAACATTACGACAAGCCTTGTATCGACCGATTCAGTTATTAATTGAAACTTGCAATATGAAATGTATTATAGAAACACGGCGAATGGTCGAATGGAACCATTCGGGTGCGTAGTCGTATCGAATCTACGATTCGGTTATGACTAGAATGGCTCTAACTAAAAGATCGTCGTTGAATCGAGAATATATTTAATTAAGTCGATTCGGATACTTATCGAAACGACCTGAACTGTCGACCCGCCGACAGGATATCTTTAAAAGAGGTTAGATTAAATTTCGCGTCAGATATAACATGCGTGGGAGACGACTAATGAACACTAAACGTTTGATAAATTGCTTTTTCGACAAAATTAAACAACACTTTATGAGTTCAAACATTCCAGACATCATACTCCCGCCCCCGGACGTTTAGCTCATAACTCTTTTGAGTGTGACGTTTTCGCGCCCAGCATTGTTACGTACGTACCAGACGAGTATAAATACTATAAATTGGAGTTTCTATCAAGTTAAGGACATATCTACAGTAAATTGAACTTTAACTTGTAGTCGTTAAAGTTCAAACGGAATGGTCTTAATGAACGTAGTTTACACATTCTTGGTTGTTGTGTAGGTGCACGGCAAGCGGTACGCGTACAGGTTCAGCTGGGCCGGGCTGGCGGCGGCGTGCCAGGCGCAGGCGGCCGACGCCCCGCCCTACTGGCACTACCTGCCGCCGCACGCCGCGCCGCCCCCGCCCGCCCCCGGGACACACGAACATCCGCCAGCGCCGGCCGCGCAGTGAGCGCGGACGGACACGGCAGACAATTCAGTTCAAACTGTTTGTGTAGCTATTGCCTGATGTTCAAATGTTGGCTGGGCGCATTGTGCTCAGAAGAGGGCATAATATTTTACGTATGTAATCGAAAGGAAAGCAAAAACATTGCAAAATGCGGACCTATTCAGATTAGCGACATGAAATGCTAGCTCGTTTATTTTTAGGTAATAAATAATGGCAACAGTAATGTTGAATTAAGTGTTTGTAAAAAGGTGTCTACACTGAAATTTTAAATGTTTTAATTCGAAATTTAACAGCTCTTGTGAATGCATTCAATTAATGGCTAATCCGGTTCTGATTTGCAAACAATGTCCCAATACTTCTCAATAATATTCAACAGACTATAGAGCACAGAACGGCCAAGGTAAGACTTATTCCGACATATTTATAAGCACTATCGAAAATATTAAATGGTTTCACATTTATGTTTAAATTATATTATCTAAACGTTGTAAGGATTTTTTAGTTACTTAAAAGCTCATCATGTATATTATGGACCTACTTACTGATATACCTACATTTGTTTTTGTCAATGCTATTATTTTTTCCTATCAATAAGTATATATTTATTGTTTGTTTCTGTTTATGTAAATACCTACCTAAAATGTCTCATATGCTATAATTGAATATTTTATTTTATATTACTTTTGTTAGATCTTGTAATTAAAAAAAAAAATCTACCTACCTTAGTAGATTAAACAAATGAGATCCGTGTTTTTAATATAGGTGACTTCAATCTGCCGCACTTAACTATATAAGTTGATATTTTGTTTTTTAAAATATATTTTACCTTTTTACTTTAAATGCTCCTTCTACCTATATTTTTTATTTAATTACGTACCTATCCTATTCATGTACCACTGTTGGGCGCGGGCCTCCCTGCAATGCGAGGGGGATTTGGTCATAGTCCATAGTACCATGTTACATATCTAGTAATTATTTTATAGGTTGTGAATACCATATTCGGTACGAGTAGACGGTGCCTTAGTTACCTTCATATAATCGTAGGACCCACGTGAGCATAGTTCCTGTGGTCTGCCCGCGAACTTCCAAAAGGTTATTCTTTCCGTATGGTAGACATCATTATTCAATAGTACCTATACATATATAATATACGCTCGCCATACCCTAATGAAACATAGCCTATAGCACTCAGGGATAATGTCGTTTCTTATCAGTAAAATAAATTTCAGAATGGGATCAGTAGATCCGGAGATAGCCCGCTACACTCGAACTTACAAATGAACAAACTTTACCTCTTTGTTATATTAGTAAGTAGATATATACGCTATTATGGATCACAATTTGTAAATGGATATCCACAAATCCTAGAGTTAAATTGAACCATTTATGGTGTACGTTGTATACTATAGGTACAAAAGAAGTATCTTTTGTAAGAGATGAGGATATATTTTATTTCTAGAATCTGTTTTAATTGTTAGGTACCTACGCTTATTGATTTCTTATATTTACGCGAATACTACACATTGAAATAAAACTAATCTTAAGGATTTTATCGCGGTTTATTTTTTATTCTACGTTCCCGACATTTCGGCTGCTTTGCAGCAACCATGGTCACGGGAGGACTGAGGTGTTTGACGTCCTGGTGTCATAGTTTGACGGGGGTACCCTCATATTTAGTTGTTACTTGCGGTCCGATCTACGCAGAAAGAGCTCACTGTGTCTTGAGGTCTTGCAATGGTACGCTTGGTTCTGGATTTTATGATGTTTACTACAGGGTCCCAAGCTGGTGGTAGCACCCAGCCATCTTCCCTATTGAAATTAGGATGTTTTTTAATTTCAATGGCCTCGCGTATCATCCTTGGTCGGAATCGGACCTACGCTTGTTATAATTCTATGGTTCGCTTGTGCATCACTTGTCTATGCAGCTACTAGCTTCATTCTAATCACCATCCTTACTCGGTACGCAGTTTACATAATAAATAGCTACCTATAAGGATTATTTTAGTCTGAAGTTCGTAAGTAGTTGACAATTGCTCAGTACGTAACGCCTTTTGGATTGTTAATTTTCTGCTATTGTATAAAATGCAAAATCTCTAAAATGTAGGTATGTATTTCTATTAAGATTCTTATAATTAAGCAGATAATAAACAAGGTGTAACCAAAATAGTGTAAATCATTTTATGGGGCTAACAAGTAAGTTATTACGATCAGGTTTAAGTATGTTGTTCGCGCCAAAGCGCCTGATAAAATTACAATCGCACGGAGTGATCACACGTTACACTGCTTTCCCTTTGTAACAAATTTGTAACAGTTTTTTATGTCCACCGTCAATGTTTTGTTATACTTTTTCTCTTGTAAAACTTCCATTACACGGCGATTATATCTGAACTTAAGATTTTTCATTTCTCCTGACCTAACATTTATTCATGGTCAGCTTCGAGCCTAATTACAAGAACTATATTGGATTAACATTTGGAAATAATAATCTTCACAAAATAAACGGGATTGGAGAATTGGAAGAATTGGTGAGGACGACGTGACGCGTATTCCCTACGTCATCGTGAGGACGTGTACTGAAACCAAGAAGAAAAAGGATCAAATTCAGCACAGTGTTACGGGTTTTGTTTATAAAACATTAGTATCTACTATACTTAGTGTTCACCAGTTACTCAATTTCAGATATTGTAAAGTTTTTTCGCCTGCATCCCAAAATGACCGACAAGGCAGAAAAGGAATTAATAAAAAAGGAAGAAAAGGAATTAATCAGGAAACGGGCAAGTTATAAGGGTCAATTAACGGCGTTTACTAATTATCTTAGCGATATAAAAGATTCCCAGGTCAGCGAATTGCAATTGCGCGTGAGTAAAATTGATTTATTGTACGATAAATACGACGAGGTTCAATTAAGATTGGAGTGTATAGTGGACGACATTGATACTCAAGTAATTGAACGTATTGAATTTGAATCGTCATATTATAAAAGTCTTGCTAAAGCTCAAGATTTGATATCGCGAAATTATACCAAAGGCAATGATTCTGTAGCTAGTGGTAGTAGTGAAAGGGTTTCATTTCGCGGGAACAATAATAAATTAGTTAAGTTGCCTACTATACAACTACCAAAATTCAGCGGGTCGTATGACAATTGGTTAGAATTTCGTGACACTTTTGCCAGCCTGATACACTCGAATGATGACATTGACGATATAAATAAGTACCATTATCTTCGCGCATCGCTCGAAGGGACAGCTGCCGTAGTCATACAATCTATCGAATTCTCAGATAGTAATTACGCGGTAGCATGGCAATTGTTACGCGATAGATTTGATAACAAACGTCTCCTAATTCAAAACCACGTGACGGCATTATTTAACATTGAGCTAATTACAAAGGAATCTTCATTTACTTTGAAGCGTATGATTGACACCTTAAATAAAAATTTACGTGCACTTGAGTCATTAGCTGAGCCCGTAAAACAATGGGACACTTTATTGATTCACATTGTTACTCATAAATTAGATTCCAAAACATACCGTGAGTGGGAAGAGTTCAAAGGTCACCTGGACAATGAGAAAGGTATTTCACTCGAGTCCCTTTTAACTTTTTTACGTAATCGTGCAGACTTATTAGAAACATTAGAACTTTCTCGGAATTCTAATATTAATCAAATTAAAAATAATAAAATTAAAAGCATGGTGTCTGTATCTAATTCTCAAACTCAATCAAATGGTAGCAGTAGGTCGTCCCAGCCCAAAATGTGTCCTAATTGCAAGGGTGATCACAACTTAAGCAACTGCTCGAAGTTTTTAGGACTTAGTAGTGAAGAAAGGCTGGACTTGTTACCACAATTTAAGATTTGTTATAATTGTTTTCGCTCTGGCCATTATGCGAATCATTGTAAGTCAGGTGGCTGTAAAGTTTGTAAACGTAAGCACAACACTTTGATTCATATTGCAGATATGAAGCAATGGCCAACGTCCAATGTTTCAAGTCACAAAGAGGAACGTCCTGTTCCTGTTACATCGAGCGAAAATAACCCCATAGGTACGAATATCACATTATCTGCGCAAGTCTCGACCTATTTACAAAATAAAACTCAGGTGCTATTGGCAACTTCTCTCATAAAAATATATGACGATAACAATCGTGAATATCTTGCTCGTGCCATTCTGGACAGTGGCAGTACTTCGTGTCTCATTACAGAAAAATTAAGTAGGTTAATGAATTTACATACTGTGGACGTTAACGAATCGTTATTAGGAATTAATAACTCAAAGTCGCACATAGGTGAAATGTGTTGCGTACCCATTAAATCGTTAAACGAAAACTTTACTACAAATCTTTTTTGTTTTGTTTTACCTACTATCACCGATGAAGTACCAAGTCAGCAGTTATCTTTGAAAGACTTAAACATACCAAGTAACCTATGTTTAGCCGATCCCCACTTCCACACTCCATCATCGGTGGATTTAATTATTGGTGCGGATGTTTTCTGGGACCTATTAGGGTTACGTAAGTTCAGTTTAGGAAACGGCAAACCGGTACTTTTTGAATCTAGGCTAGGGTGGCTAGTTTCAGGCCCTGTTATTGACAGTGGCCATGTACCGCACTCGATTTCAAACTTTAAGTCGAATTTAGGTAAATTAAGTTCGACTGACAATGTTTCCTCGCACAATAATGAAACAGATGATGACATTCAAAACCTGTTGACGCGTTTTTGGCACCTTGAAGAGGTTCGCCTTCAGTCATCACCTTTCTCAGATGAAGAGAAAATGTGCGAAGAACATTTTATTAAAAACACAACTCGTCTTCCAGACGGCCGCTTCTGTGTGAAAATACCACTGAAACAATCACGTGATATTTTAGGTGGTTCTTTACAACGCGCAAAGCATTGTTTTCTGTCTCTTGAACGCAGATTTAAGAGCCAACCACATTTTAAAAATAATTATCACAACTTTATGTCTGAGTATCTCATGTTAGGTCATATGTCTGAGTGTTCATTTGATCCTCAGAAACTGGCATACTTTATACCACACCACGGAGTGGTACGAGAGAGCAGCTTAACAACCAAATTAAGGGTTGTATTTAATGCGAGCAGCCTCACAACTTCAGGTATTTCATTTAATAATTTGCAATTAGTAGGGCCCAACGTGCAGGACGATCTACTGTCCATACTCCTTAGATTCAGACAGCATAAGTACATTATCTCGGCAGATGTGGAGAAAATGTACAGACAGATCGTTGTGCACCCTGATGACAGAAATCTCCAACAAATTATTTGGAGATCTGATCCATCAGAGCCTATGAAAACGTACCAGTTAAACACTGTGACGTATGGTACAGCCAGCGCCCCCTATCTTGCCACCAGATGTCTAAACCAATTAGGCTTGGATTGTACAGATAATAAAATCGCCAATATAATAAAAACCGATTTTTATGTGGACGATTTGTTGAGTGGAGGGGATAGCGTCGAGGAAGTGCTGGACATACGACACAAGGTGTCTGCTGAACTCGCTTCAGCTGGTATGAATCTTCGCAAATGGAGATCAAATGAAACACAGTTCATTTTAAACGACAAAAACTCATCTCTCGATTTAAATATTGGTTCTACGGAACCCTGCAAAACATTAGGTCTTAACTGGCTTGTCGAATCTGATGAACTAAATTTTTCTAATAATAAAATTATTTTAAATAGCTTTACAAAACGAGGAATTCTTTCTGTCATTTCTCAGATATTTGATCCCCTCGGAATTCTGGCCCCATGCATAATCCCAATGAAAATGCTAATGCAAAAACTTTGGTTGCATAAACTCAATTGGGACGACCAGTTGCCCTCCGACATAATTAAATCATGGGTATTCATTGTAGAAAGTCTGTCACTTCTTAACAGTTTAAGAATTCCACGTCGTGTACTCTGTGATCAATACAGTAATGTCGAACTTCATATATTTAGTGACGCATCACAAGTAGCCTACGGAGCGTGTCTTTATGTCCGTAGCAGTAATGATAATGACGTGTTGGTGCGCTTACTTTCAGCCAAAAGTCGAGTAGCCCCTCTAAAACCCACTACAATACCGAGACTTGAACTTTGCGCTGCTCTGGTTGGTGTTCGTCTGTACGAAAAGGTGATAAGTTCGCTTCGGGTTCAAGTAAGGTCAGTTACTTTTTGGTCGGATTCTACCATCGTATTGGGCTGGTTAAAAATGTTACCTAACAAGCTACAACCATTTGTCCGCAACCGCGTTGCTGAAATATTAGACAAAACTGGTTCGTGTACTTGGCGGCATGTCCCCACTAATCTAAACCCAGCTGATCATATTTCCCGCGGCGTACAGATAAGTGCAATTCAAAATCTCGACTTGTGGTGGTCAGGTCCACAATTTTTGAAAGGTGATAGTTTTGATTGGCCCATTAGTCCGATTTTGAACGAAAAACTACCAGAAACCCGCTCAGAAGTATCCTTGGTTACTAAAACTAATAAAAAACCTATGATTGAGTTTGAGCGTTTCTCTAATTTTAATAGATTACAACGTTCGATGGCATATGTGTTAAGATTTATTAATATCTGTAAAAGGCGACATCTACCGACGAGATTCTTAACTAGTGACGAACTTCATAATTCGCTGAATATTCTAATAAAATTGGCACAAATAGAATCATTCGACGAATATAGTAATTTATTGCATAACAAAAGATTACCTGCAAAAAGTAATCTATTAAAATATAATCCATTCTTGGATGACAATAAATTGATGCGGGTCGGCGGGCGGTTAGAATATTCATCATTTTCTTATGAGAAGAAACACCCAATATTATTACAGTCCACTCATCGTTTAACAAAATTATTATTTAAGCATATGCATATAAAACTCATGCACGCCGGTCCCCGTTTATTATTAGCTTCACTAAAGGAAATGTATTGGCCGATCGGTGGTTTGAATTTAGCTAAACATTGTTATCGTCAATGTTATTTATGTCGTCGTCTCAAAGGACAGGTCATCAACCCCATTATGGGTAATTTACCGCAACATCGTGTAACTCCCGGTGGCTATCCTTTCGAATGTGTTGGCGTTGATTACGCCGGTCCAATCATGTCGGCTAGTCGTCAAGGTCGCGGCTGTAGGCTGGTTAAAGTTTACATCTTAATTTTTGTATGTTTCGCGACCAAGGCTGTACACGTTGAGTTAACAGGCGACTTAACTAGTAATAATTATTTATCAGCACTCCGCCGATTTATTTCTCGTCGAGGCAAACCTAAACACATATACTCCGACAACGGAACCTCATTTGTAGGTGCTTTTAATGAACTCGGCCGTTTTTTAAAATACAATTGCGATTTGTTGTCTGGTGATTTGGCTCAGGAAAACATTAATTTCCATTTCATACCTCCTCACGCCCCACACTTTGGCGGTCTTTGGGAAGCAGGTGTGAAATCTATAAAATTTCATTTAAAGAGAGTATTAGGTAATTGTAACCTTACATATGAAGAATTGAACAATGTGCTGATCCAGATCGAGGCAGTACTGAACTCTCGACCGCTGACACCGCTCTCCGCGGACCCCGGAGACTTGCTGCCGCTGACTCCTGGACACTTCCTCATCGGCCGCCCACTCAGCTCTCTACCCTCTCCAAATTATGAAGACCATACGACGGACAGACTGAGTCGTTTTCAACGTATTGAGCTGCTGCGCCAACATTTTTGGAGAAGATGGAGCAAGGAGTATATCTCTGAACTCCAACAGAGGACAAAGTGGCGTGCCAGTAGTGCAGACTCTTTGAAGGAAGATTCTCTCGTGGTCTTGAAAGATGACAACCTTCCTCCGCTAAAATGGCGAATGGGTCGGATCATAGCTGTTCATCCCGATCTGGACGGAGTCAGCCGTGTTGCCGATATTAGGACTGCGAACGGAGTCGTTAGAAGAGCTGGGAGCAAAATCTGTCCCCTTCCTCAAGGCGAAGACAACTAATGTCTGTTGAAAGACCAGCTTTCAACGCCCGGGGGCATGTTCGCGCCAAAGCGCCTGATAAAATTACAATCGCACGGAGTGATCACACGTTACACTGCTTTCCCTTTGTAACAAATTTGTAACAGTTTTTTATGTCCACCGTCAATGTTTTGTTATACTTTTTCTCTTGTAAAACTTCCATTACACGGCGATTATATCTGAACTTAAGATTTTTCATTTCTCCTGACCTAACATTTATTCATATGTGTTTGATTTTTCTCTTAGTAAGCGAGCCGGTGCCGTTTCACCGCTCACCTAAGATCGTAGTTTTTATTTTTTTAATTATAATAATTTGATAATTATTTTCGGGAATGTGACCTTTATAGACTACCGATGGACCTGTTAAATATTTTACACTATTATTGTTACACCTTATACACAGAATGTAAGTGCAGTCACCATGCATTCAACTCATTATTCCGAACTCCCCAGAGTTGGAATTTTCCGTCGAACTTTTCATAAATTTTACGCATTTTTTCAGTTCTTATTAAATTTATTTTAGCATGAAATCATAATAGAGGTCTATCTCAACGTGATTAAAAATATTAAAACCTTAATTACTAATTTTGACCCAAATCTGCAAATGTATATTAAAACTATACGCTCGAGCGCGCTCGTCACTCGTACGCGTCGAGTATTGCGCGAGGCGTTGTGTTGTGATCGCGTTGTTTAGGATACATTGCGCGCTCAAAATTACAAAATTGGAACCCATGACTTTCAACATAAACAATTTCTATAATTTTATTATAAGCATTAAGTATAACTCTCATATATCTGTGAGTGTAACCTTGACCTAAAGTTTTAATTATCATGCCCTCACCCTGTATAGATACATAAAATGGTATGAATATTAAGCAAGTTTGTATGAAGTGTAAAAATAGATAGACCTACTTATATTATTATCATCATTTGTATAAATAGGTACATGCATATAAAATATTAGGGTGTGCATGGATGCGATAATTTACAAATATTTACTAAGGTATTATGTTTCGTTTTTATCACAAACAAAACCCTCTATCCATGGATTGTAATGAAGGTGGGGGGAACCTGTAACACTACAGAAAGCGTTTTCTTTTAACAAATTTAAACGCTGACATATATCTACCTAAGTAGGTTAATTTGTACGAGTGTGACTGAACTGTAAAATCGCTATGATCTTTTTATATTGATAGAGGTACGTTGTTCATGTTTTGCCTATCTTTATCTTTAATAATAATTATCCATTTGTTGATGTTATAAGTATTTAAGTAAAAGTGTGGTTCATTGTTTGATATCTGCATAAACTCAGTGTTTGCTAAAATAACACATAAGTACTTCCAGTTCAAAATAGAAACCCATTTGAAATAGACACAATTGTGTCTCTTCCGTCGGTAGGTACTTAAGTACGTGCTTAACTGTAACCTACCTACCAACATGGTATCATAATAAAGTTCCTTTTTAATTATAATATTGTTTTACTATGTCTATGTCTAATAGATAGGGAATCATTACTCACATCCTACCTATAACCTATATTATTCGTTTGGGGTGTTTGGTTTTGGCGTTACCGACTGCCCCACCTATTTGCTCCATCGCACGTTCTCTACAAAAGCCACGGAATACATTCTCGGAGGAGTTTTCAATCCAATCAAAGGCGTTCTTTCATAACTCCACTCCCAATTTCTGTGAAATAATCCGATATTGTAAAGAAGATGAAACATTTTAATAATTGAGCCATTGATCTACCACATTTATGAGCTGGAATTCTCCACTGATTATTCGAATAATATTAAATTGAATAAAGCTGGACAATAAGAGCGTGGTATTGCAGGGTTGTCCTTGCCGCGGCGGATACTCGTCGCGATAGTGCGCCTACGCACCAGGCGGCGGCGGCGCGGGCATGGCGCTCAGGGGACGCGCAACATTTGGTTGCTTCATGTTCTTTTAAAGCAAGAGCCTAAGTGTACCTATCTACAACCACGAGTTTAACATGTACGGGCTACGTGTAAGCATGCTTAGAGTCGATACCTACGGCCAACAACCCTTTTATCTGCTATGATAGGGAGTGTAAACTGGAGTTCTGATCTTGTAAAATATATCAATAAGTATAAGCCAAGGGTTGCCGATCCCTGCCTCGCCTCCAGCATCCCTGGGTCTGCGGCGCGGCGCGATAGTTGCCGCACAATGGCGTCCCTGGCTGCAGCGTGGCTCTCCCTGCTCCTCATTGTCTACGGTAAGTCTACTATCATTAGTTTCTTACTATATTAAGTCGTAATCGCTAAGTATATATAATCGCGTAAGTGTTTTGCTGTCAGCAATTTGGGACCTCTTATTCCCCCTTACAAATGTAGGAGTTCCACCTATAGAAAATCTACAAACTATACAAAGACAGACTTTAAAATATTTTTTTTTCCATGATAGAAGTCTTTATGGGCAAGGGAGAAACGTACCTAAAATTTTAATTAATAAATGTTTAAAAATTCAGATATTCCAACTTAATCATTTGAAATGACATGAAGTAACAGTGTTTGTTAATAAATTATCAAAGTATACTGGAAAAAATATAATCATAACAACAGGAAGTGAATCTGCAATGTTATTGTTGATTGGAATTTCCGTACATTTTTGGCCTTCCGGTCAGACAGTGCTTGTTTATTTATTTTTGTCATCTTTGTTACATAAAACAGGCTGTGGTTTACAGAAATTATTTTCCCTGTTTACTATAGCATTGATCTTCCCACCGAAAATTTTGAATTTTGTTTTTGAAAAGCGTAAGCTTACCAACCATTGTTAATGAGAGTGATGTCGATATCGGTGGTTGATTGAGAATCAAATGCGATGTTTCGGCAAACAAAATAAAAAAAATGGTTTGATTCCTCTAACAGCTAGAGGGAATATATTATGTAATTAATTTCCCCAGTGTCGGAGGCGTCGTGCGAGTACAACGCGACGCTCCTGTCGACGCAGATAGACACGATGCTGGCCGAGTACGACCGCGAGGCGGCGCCCGCCAGCCGGGTGGCGGTGCTGGCCACCCTGGACATCCGCCACGCCGCCATCCTCGAGCCACAGTCCGCCATGCGGCTGCTCGCTGATCTCAAACTTGTGAGCGAGGATTTTAATGCTGATAATGTTGGACAACTGTCTCATAACCACCATTAACATTAGCATTGGTGCTATTGGCGCAATGTGCGTGTCAGAACGAAATCATTGATGGTTTAGGATAGATTATTGGTAGAAGATTGGTAGAAGTTGTGGGAGAGGCGTATCTTTGTCCAGGCGTGGGCGTCTTCTGGCTGATGGACGGATATTCTAGAGCGTCTTCCACACGGACAGTCGTGAGAGAATGGAGCTAGCTATCAATAACCTTATAACTTTCAGTCATGGGAGGATCCCCGCATCGGCTGGAACGCCACAGAGTGGGGGACAGACAGCGCCCTAACATCCGCGGAGCGACTCTGGCTGCCCGACGTGGTTCTCATCAACGCAGCAGCGACCAGCGACGTGGGCGAGGACGTGCTGCGCGCGCGCCTGTCCGCCGCGGGCGCCGTCTCCTGGATCAGCAGGATCGACGTCACCGCCCCCATTTCCATGGACCTGTACAACTGGCCCAGGGACGCACACTCCTGCACCTTCAAGTTCGGCTCGAGGACGTTCAATAACGACGAGCTGGTTTTGAATATTCAGGAACTTACGGTAACACTCGGGTTTAAAGTTCGATTTAATTTGGCAATGAAAGTAGTTTGTAATAGTTGCATGAGTATGGTTTATTTTATAGGAGCACAGAGTTATTTCTGTTCACTGTGTTAGAAAACACTTCATAGTGTTGGCGGTTGCTTTCGGGCGCATTAGACGTGGTTTATCATTCGACTATTTATTTATATTCCTCACTGAATGTCCACAGCATGCCGTGGTGTTCGAGTCTGGGTCATGGAGCGTGCAGTCTATCAGCCCTGAGGCCACGCAGTGGCAGCGCGGTGACGGCACGGCGAGCGTGGTGGCGTGGTCGGTGGCGGTGGCGAGGAACGCGCCGGCGCACGCGGCCGCCGCCGCCGCCGCGCTGCTAGCCGCCGCGCTCATGCTGGCGGGCGCCGCCGTGCTGCCGCCCGCGCACAGGCACCCGCTGGCCGCTTGCGCATCATTCACTGCTGCTCTATGGTATGTCGAAGAATAGTAGCTTGTGGAAATAGTCAAACTTCTATTATTATATGAGTATATAGTAACAGGGTTGCACAAATACCCCCAAAACCGGCCATTGAGGAATCAGAAACCGTACGTAGGTAAACTAAGATATTAGAGATAATGACCATGTGCTCAAACTGCTCATCAGTGGGCGTCACCAGTCTTTCTGTGGACGTCGCAATACGCAACTTAAATGATCTTTGCTGATCTTGTCACATACCCTGCAGTTCTTTGATTTTGGTGATACTATCACTTTCAATTCAATGGATGTAAGATCCAAAGCTGTGCAATGTAATGGTAGTCCTGACGTGGTGTTGCGCATCTCTGCATGTAGAAGGTCGGTCCCGGCAGGTTGATAACGGCGCTGGCGCGGCTGCCGGCGGCGGCGTCGTGCCCGCGCGCGTTCTCCGTCATGTGCGCGGTGTGCATCGCGGGCGCGCTGGTGGCGGCGGCGGGCGCGCTGGTGCTGCGCGTGGCGCGGAGCCGCGCGCCGCCGCCGCGCCGCCTGCGCCCGCTGCTGTCGCGCCTGTCCAGCGTGTGCCGGCTCACGCCTACATCGGTCAGTCTTACTGGTCTCACTGCACTGCATTTGACGTCTGATTTACAACTAGGAGCCAGGCTATTACCTTTTATACCAGGAACGCTCTCAATGTGACGGCTAATTATCATTTCGGAAATTATTATTTCGTAATTTGCACTGTGGGTCGATTAAGAACTTTTTGATATGGACCTGTATGTATATGTACTCAACCAAATCAATCCGGTTAGACCTATAAATTAGCTGGACGAAGCCATTGAATGAAGCTAAGATATATTTTAACTTAATGGCCGCACAAAATTCCCTTAGGTAAATATTTTTCAACTTAGCCAAAGTGTGAGCCAAGAGTGTGCTCACGACAATTATGGAAAGATCCCTCGGTTGCGAGGGCAGTCCCCCTAACCGCGAGGCTACCGATGCACTAAAGCGGAGTGTGCGTGCAGGAGGAGCACATGTGGTCGTGCAGCGGCGCGTGGGCGGCGGCGGCGCTGCTGCTGGACCGCGCGCTGTGCGCCGCCACGCTGCTGACGCTGCTCGTGCTCGTCGCCGTGCAGCTCTCCTAGCGAGCTGCGCAGCGACTACGACTACACATCTTGGCTTTGCACAATCATTGCCGCGGCGACCCCAGTTGGTGCCGTGCCGACCAGCTATTACACGGCCCGTGATAGCTTTATTGTACTTTTGTAAATATTATAAATAAAAATACCCATTACTTATTTATTTTTATCAACTCATACCTTTTTAAGGCTTACTTGGAGATGTAAAATGTATGGATCGCATATTTCGATTTGGAACAATTAAGTAAATAATACTTTTTTATTACTATCGCTACATGAAATTATTAAATGTTTTAATTTATTACGATCTACGAGCAATTTTTTACTACAAAGGCGTCGAGTATAGGGACAGGTCACAGGGTCGCTCTACTTATAAACACGTGTACAGCGATCTCAGCGACCAACAGCAGCGCCGCCAGCCCCACTCCCGCGCCGAGCACCTGCAGCGAACAACAATCCTTCCTAAAGACCTCTAATTATTCGAAATCAAATTACATTGTTATCAACCTTTTTAATGTTTTCTTTTTTTCTACATAACTTCAATCACGAATAAAATTCGGTCTGTATTTTGTGACGTCACAATGTTAACCATCGTCAATGCAGCGCGCCGCCCGCCCCGCCAAGCACAAGCCATCATGTTGAACTATGTGTGTGAATATGGCTACGTTGCTATGCGCCAGATGGCACTTTTCTTGCGTTTTCGGTTTTCGGTACAAACATCGCACCCGCGGAAATGGATATAGACAGCGCCATCTACAAGCTTTTGATAGAGTAAATGTTCGTCGTGCGGGGTCTAAACTATCTAAATAGGCTATCTACCGCCGAATAATAATCGTAATAGAGAATATAATATGGCCACCTGTAGAGCAGGCAGGACGTCAACAAGTCCGACCGCGAGGAACCCGCCGGCGCCCGCGCAGCGCGGCCGGTCCGCCAGCCAGCGGCGCTGCGCCTGCCCCATCAGGCCCACCTCGCGCTGCCAGCGCAGCCTGCCAGTGGTTGGAGTTCTATATTAACCGTGATCTGATCGATCGCGCAGCCTTGGTCACGAGATAAACGCCAGCCTTCGTTTTGATACAAACAATCATTTCATGCGAATTACATAAAAACAGTCCACCTACTAGCGAGACTAATGAGGGCATGCCGGAATGTACAGACTGTTCAGCGAGTCCAGTAATAATTGACAGAGTAGACACGAGTCTACTCAGACAACCAGTACATGGCTATTATGTTGCCAGCCTCTGTACAGTGGCTAATGTGGCTAAAATGTGGCTAAAAAAAATCCGACATCTGGATAAAGAACTCGCACTAGTATATATCTGTAAACAGCTCATTGATTACGATTGAAATATCAGATGATGATGATCTGTGGATTGAGATAGTGGCAATATGTTTTGCCACCTGGAGGCGAACAGGTCCCTGTAGCCGGAGTGCTTGCGCATGGGCATGGCGACGGTGGGCAGCTTGAACGCCTCCAGCTCGCGCAGGCTGCACTTCTCGCGCTCCGTGAAGGTGCGCGAGATCACGTCGTAGCCCGCGCTGCGCTCCACCTGCGCACACGCGGCGCCGCTCACACTGCCGATCCGGATCACGATACTGGTATCGCAACCCGATTGTAGTTGCGACTCAAAGATAGGGACTCGTTATTCTTGCGTCACCGTGAATACTGCCGTGATAGGATACATGTGATAATTATACTAGTATGATGAAAGGCGCGGCGATGGCTGCTTCAGGGGCGATATAAGAAAGCTCATGTGGACGTTATTGGGAGGCCTACGCTGAGCAGCGGAAGCATTTCGACTGATGGATGGATGGTACGGTGCCACAGATCTTCACCGCACATCAGTCCATTAGCCAGAAATATGCTGCTCCCCAAAAAGACATTACACACATCTAATACTTAACCGTCGTTTTCGTCACACGGCAGTCCTCATATTCAAAAATGGATGCCTTGATATTTCTTTCGTAAAGGAATAGCAAGGCAATTTGTTTGGCGAGATTCCTTTGTCGACCATCAGAGAGTCTTCACATAGGTTTACGTCCGCAATATCCACAACATGTGTTGACGTGAAGTTATATAAGTGTGATTCTGCACACACCTATGAGGTACGGCTAAAGATTCTGTGTATCCTGGATAGATAAGGTTGTGTCTCTACTAGCCTGGAACGCGTAGAGGCCGGTGCGCACGCGCGCGATGCCGTGCGCGACGCTGCGGTAGGCGCGCTCGCCCTGCGGCACCAGCTTGCGCCGGTACAGCCGCTGCGTCGCCGGGTTGCTGCTTTCCTGCGTTACACTTGCCATGTTTGAACTAACTAATTTGTACATGACTAGCTGTGCCCGTGACTACGTTCGCATGGACAATTGTTTTCTGAATCGATCTCGCGGCTTAATTTTACGTGGTTGAAGTTATTGACGAAACGTTGACGCTATTAGCCTATAACCATATCGAGGTTAATATGTTTTATTGCTTCTGACCACATTAAGCAATAAGTAGATGCAAACTGCGGAAAAGATTTTATTTGAAGCCATGTGGCACATTAAAAATTTGTACTTTGTTTATACATGTGCGTCCAACGAACATCGAATACCTATTTACGGTGTTCGGAAAAATTTTTGAGCAATTCTATACATAGCAAATGTAGTCCATCAAACTTACAGCAAAGTACACCTTCTTGTACGTGGTCTCCTGCACGCCCAGGGTCATGGGCGAGCTGGTCAGGTCGTCCAGAGTGCGGATGGCGTCGCTGGGCGCCTGCAGGATCGCCACCACCTTCGCCGAGTACGCGGTGAACGCGAACAGCGACGTGAGTAGCGTGGAGAACATCACCAGCCGCACCGACGTCACCGGGGGAGCCACGGGGTACCCTGGGGAATTATCAATATCATATAATCACAATATATCAATTAATCAACAACACATAACCTGGAAGATACCTCGTATATGGTTGGTGGCGAGTGATGTCACATAAGATATTTTAATTATATGATCATATAATTTATACACGATTATAGCTTCCGATAGTTTTATACATTTTTATAGTATTTGTCTATTTGAGCGTTTAAAATTTCATCCCATCATGTTTAAGATCCACGGATGCACCATCTTTTCTTGATACTTTGTTCAAATTCTTCTTAAAAAACCGTTATATTCATAAACGAGTTTTTTTTTAAATGCCTTTGTAATTGAATAAGAAGTAGTATGTGTGAATTTGGCGGTATAACTATAATTATAATCTGACCCTGCTGGCACAGCGCGGCGAGAGCAAACGTGCAGCTCTCGGGAAGCGTGAGCAGCGCGAGGCCGGCGTGCGCGGCGGGCAGGCGCGCGCGCGCGCGGCCCAGCGCGGCCAGCAGCGCCGCCGCCAGCGCCGCCGCGCCGCCGCACGCCGCCCACACGCCGCCGCTGAACGGCAGCAGGAACACGTTCGACACCGCAGACCGGGGCGGTTGACGGAATATGAACGCACCGCTGAACGACACAAGATATAGCAATCGTGAATCTTAGATCGCAGTACGCTTAATGTAGGTTATTAGGTACCATCTAAGTATTATGGAGGGTTCGGACTTGCAGGCGAACACGAATTCGAGTTAGTTACTTGATAGTGACAGTCTCTGCGAAGTAGTGGAGGACGTGTGTGCGGTCGGCGCGCATGAACATGGAGGCGACTCCCAGCTCCACCTGCTGGCGCTGCAGCAGCCCCGCCAGCCCGGCGAACGAGCCGTTGCGCGCCACACCGTACTCGTCTACCTGGATCATGTTCAGCCTGGAACAGCGCCGGGAGCTAGACTAGGTATATCTACTGATTCTAACTGAACATGAATAATAAAGCGGTTCGGTCTCCGCCAAAAACTGTCGCAAGATCAGAGTGCACTGCGCTCTCTACACTTAGTTTCCAACTGCTGTTGATTTTATCTATAATTTTCGACAGCAATAACCTATTCATTAAGTATTGATCAGTCCCGTTACAAGTATTAGATATGTTATCGTGTTAAGACTATACCGACAATAATCTTCACTTACTACTCAATATCTAAGGACCGTTATCTACCGCAGGCATCGCATCGATATGTTAATAGATATTATAACGGATGATGACATACTGATAATCAATTATATTATATCTTTTAATTTTATTTGTAGTTACACCATTCACCCACCCGTTTTTTCAGTATAACTCCGACCGATTTTTAAAATTTTTGATTTGATCTGCCCCGAATAGCAGAAAAACTATTAAAACATTGGAAGAAATTAAATTTGATTCTGAGGCGGTACGAAGTTCGCCGGGACAGATAGTTATTAATTAAAACAGTCAATATGTTGGTAGAATGATTTGTTATTTTGAGTCGGATAAATCTGAATCGGGACGGTCGAAGTACCTATACCTAAACTGAACTGAATGCATACTATATCCATACTCTTTTTTTTTCTAGAAGAATTACAAAGCGTTTTTCGTATCCTAAATAATAATTCCATCCTAAAAGAATTCTCTGCAGAATGCCTCAAACGCCGCAAATATGGTTCCCTTGGTCCGGGGTACATATTTTAAGTATTTGTAGTAGAGACATTGGTTCCGTGGGGGACTGGTGCCCATTGGTCAAAATTGGCCGTCACATCAGCATTTCCATTCAATGTGGCAATGCTACCAACGTTTTGGGCACCCTGCCCGCTGATGGTTTGCGAAGATTTGCTGAGTGCTTTCTGATACTAGTTTCATTTTAATTTATTATATCCTAAATGTATAGTTAATATTTTGGGTTCTCCAACAATATAATATCTTCAATCCTTCGCATAATGAGCTCCCATTTGATGGTCTACTTGTGCACGCATCGCCGCAACACTCATCCACAGACAGGCTTGCGTAGGTATGCGAAATAATATTGACAAATGCAATTGGTTTTGTTGGCTCGTGTTGATACTAACTGATAATGTAGGTCCTGAGTGGTGAGCATCATCAGAGGGTAAGTGACTTTCGGGTAGGTGTCGATCTGGCGGTCGCGTAGATCCGACCAGCCCTTGAAGTGTTGTGGCTGCGTCAGCTGGAATGATGATGACGATGACGACTACCTTAAATGCATGTGGTAGTTAATTAAAGTGTCGTGAAGGAGCGTTATGTGAGGTAGACCTGATGTCTAATAGTAGAAGTATTTCGGCTGATATAATGTTCGACGTTCGTTCATTAATAATGTATTTTTCATTGCTTGTTTGCATGTTTTATAGGTACGTAAAACGGTTTTCAATAATATATTCGTACTAACCACTACAGCAGCTTTCAAGAACACCCTCCTCAAATCCTTCCTCCGCGTCGCAGCTGCCGGCAGCGCGCCCCACAGCGCCTCTAACTCTTCACGCGTGCCCTTCCTGTCTGAGCCCAGCACAGTGAGCAAATACGGTTGGTCTGGTTTCACCCTGTAAACGTCGACCAGGGTGTCGGTGGAAGACCAGATGACGTCGGCGTCTGGTAGAATAGAGCAGTTTTCGAGGTTGTCGGCTATGATGGTTCTATCGTATGTAGAGTTGTGGAGGAGAAGCCAGGAGTGACGATGGTTAAAGGCGCGGGACGATGACGCCTGGAAGGGGAACCAGAGATCATGTTTTAAGACAATTTTTTTAACCCAAGAAGCACATAACTATCAGAATAGTGTAAATATGTTATCTAATAATATGAACACAATTCAATGGGCGAAGCGTCAAGGTCTGGATTTAATTGCAACTTGCTACTTCTCGTAGCAAGTTGCAATTAAATCCAGACCTTGATGCTTTCGATCTTTAAGAAAATCTATGTGTATTAGAAACCTTTGAAATAAAATAAAGAAGATGCTACCTTTGTGTGGTTTGTGAGAGATCTTCGATTCGATTAAGGATTACTTACACAAGATATAGTAATATTTTTTAAATCTTCTGCCATGTCATCGCCGGTGTGCGCTGGCCTTTATATGTTATAAATCCAAGCAGAATATTATTGTTAAATAATGGTAGGTATTCCTAACATAACCTGAATCACGTGAGTACTTACCTATACAGAAAGTGTAATAATTTGAAATTAAAATACTGCTAAGAAATTAAAATCACCTGTAGATTGATAACTAGAAATAGGCCATAATAAGACTAGACATGCGATACTCTTGAAGTAAGACTAAGAATAAAACTGATTGTGCAATACCTAGACCAAGACCAGGTGTAGGTATTGCGATCATGCTGTGACACAGCGGGGGCTACGCTCGTCTTGGTCTGGCATTTGGACAACACTGGAGTCTAGCATAGCGCAGTCTGCCTACCGCTTCAGGAGATACAGGCGTGTTGGATTTAGGCAGCGTCTAACACCCTATCTCTTAATCCCGCGTCATTTATTATTGTTGTGGACAACAACGAGCTACGTGCCACCGCGCATGCAGCAACCGCTGCGTCATGTGACACGTAGTTAACGGCTGCTTTCACTTTGTAGAAAATAATAAAACGGCAAATATCCAGCGCAATGAAACATGACATCACCAGATAAGTCAACCGCAGTAGGGAACGTAGGTACTATACCTACCTAGGTAAGAAGGTATAGTTGTATGGTACACATCGGTACCATACCTACTAAGTACTATTGATCAGCCAATTAGTACCTTGTTCACGGTTCAACTATCTAAGATTTCTAGCTTTTCAGCGGCCGGCGCTTCCGGTGACCGTATCTCGAAAAGACCAGCCGTTTCAGAGTAGCGCCATACGTACCTTATCTAGCACCAGAGTGGCGTCAGCGCAGCTCGCATCGAGCAGGATCCCCTCGCGGAACAAGCCGTAAGCAGCCATCTCCGGCAGGTGGTGGAAGTCCGTTAGTACGTTTATCCTTACACCAGCGTCGCTTGCGCAGCGCCATAGCTCGACAACTTGGTCTAAGAAAAATATTTGGAAGGAATCGTGGATCTATTTGACACTATTTGGACTAACGTTGACTGGATACCATGCCCCCGGTCTTGTTACCTGCATCTTCCTACCTCAAACTTAAATAACCGAACCTACTCCAATATAAATGCTTCCCGTAATCCCAATCCCCTTTGAAATAAATATTCTAGGTAGGTACCTGTACCTAGTATAAGTGCGTTTCGGTTTAATATCAATTTTGTAGAGACCGCTCGCGCCACTAAGACAAGATCATTATATAGACCATCCTACGATGGTAATACTGATTCATCCTACGTATTCTCCTAAGGTACCAAGGAACTCACCAGGTGTCCAGCAACCGAAGGCGGTAATCATGGAAAGACTCTTGGACACGAAGTACGTTACAATAAAGTTCATGTCCATGGCGGCGCCGACGCCGGCGCGGGTGCTCAGCACACGTTGAATGCGATGCTTATTGTGGACTTCATTATGTTATGTTATCCATTTATTATAATCGTTCGGTAACTCATACTCAACTCACTTAGGGCACAGAATAAACATTTGTACTTAGGGGCCGGGAAGCGTAATTATGTACCTATGCCTTGCACCTATATTACATTATATAAAGTGGTTTATGTCCTATTATAAATACTAACGGTTTGAGTTTTGATAACTTACGAATACTATCCTATTTTGAATATTCTCCCTTGCCACTAAGGCCGAGTGGCGTAGCATAGGTCATTAGCACCCGGTGCGGATTTCAAATCTTCAGTCTTATTTTTGCTATTAATTATAAAAAAATTGGGGCATGGTAACGACAAAAAAAGGTATTTTTTTTACTTATTTTTTTTTCTCTAACCGCCACCTGTGAAATGCCACCCCCGGCAAAGTGCCATCCGGTGCGGGCTGCACCCTCCGCCCCCCCCATGCCTACGCCACTGCTAAGGCCGTAAGTTTTCTCTAGAGTACGAAATATATAGACAAATTTTCTTGTAAATTGGCAAAACTCGTACTTATAGGTTACTGTACGTATGTGACTTGCCGTAGAAACAAATAAGGAATTATACTTCTAGGTCTGATAAGAATTGAAAAACATTTCAACGGTTAATTGAAAGATGGCCTTTATGTCAATTTGCGACAGTTTGCGTAGAGCTTTGTATCGTGAAGTAATCTCTCGTGCCGTCGTCGGGTCGTCGTTCAATAACGAACAATCATCGATTGAAGTGCATCGCAAACAAGGCGCTCCACTCAGTAATACGTAATTGGCCACAATTTAGTACAAATCAAGCGCACAGCACAGACAGTTATAGAGTCGATATATGTAGGTATCGTCTCGATGAATCATATGTGCGGTGGAGGTGGTGAAAAATACATTATTATAATCTGAAACATAAATTGTTTCAGATTATAATAATTTATTTTTCACCAATACCTCAGACCCTTAGGTATAGGATGTCCTAAGATCACAGGAAACATAAATAAAACTGCTGGTTTTAAATTCAACATTAAATAATTAGGTAACTAGATATATTTTGTAATTGGTATATGCATTATCTAAAGGCTGTCGATGGGTGGGCACGCGTCGGGCTGCACGAAGAGCTTGGCGTAGTTGACGAGCAGGAAGATGGTGACGGAGCCGAGCATGGAGCCGAGCTGCGTCACGGCGCCGCACGCGCGCATGCCGCGCGCGCCGCCGCGCCGCGCCCACCCGTACACCCACATGCGCGCGTACGACACCACGCCCGACACCACCACCCACGACAACACCTGCGGGAACACACACAGCTCAACTAGAGAGGTAGGTTACGACACCCACGCTACTGAGCTCTCAAATGTATATACTGGGTATATACTGGGGGTTTCGATCACTACGAACGCACAGAGAATGCCACATCCTAAATTATAAAATCCCTAGATATTTAACGCGCTGTGAAAGAAAACAGCAATACATGAATTTCCCTTAATTCAAGTAGTTTGTTCAATCTTATGGCACAGACTTACACCTATAGATCTGATGACGCTCATAGCTATGGTAAGAAATCGGACACACTAGCTAACTGTATTATTGTTTTTCTCGGTCTTTCTCAATCGGCGTCTGAAAAGTGGCGCAAGTTTGAAGCGGCCGTGGCTAGTCACCACCCACTGAACAAAGCCATGTCGCCAAGCGGCCTAGTCGTGTTCCGGCATGATGTTCGGTGTTGCCATTCATGGATGGCGGGTCAGATCAGTTGCGCTGCATGTGCCTAGTGAATGTAGCGTCTCGATCTACTGCCGCCTTCCTACCTAGGCAAGTATGCTCCATCGTAGATCTCATCGTCGCTTACCATCAGGTGAGATCGAGATCAAATACTTGCCTATAATGTAATAAAAAAAAAATAAAAAAAAAAATATCGCTACTATTAGATTCGATTAAAGATCAATTCATATTATACACACACAGGCCTCTGATACGTGTGAATCAACTGTATGTCCCCTGATTGCTGATCCTTGTAATGTTATCTTATAATGGTTCCTTCTGATGTCCAAAGAGATATTAAGTTTATTTTGAAATAAATATTTGTACCTACTGAACAAGTATTTTGTTATTGTAACGGGGCTCAATTTGTTACTAATTACGTTCGTGATAACCTGTGGGTGAACCATCACAATGATATCATATTCTTTGACTGCTCTGTCTCGCCCACAGACCACAGAATAGAATATCGTAATTCGTATAGAAGTTAACGTATCCCTACAGAAGTACTTCTTATCATTTCGTTGCACATTAATTCAAGATATCGCGTTTTGGATGATAGCTCGACCGGTGCCTAACTAGAAATAGCGCTATCCTATGGGACGTTTAGGTATGCAGGGAAAATTGTAGCACTTACCACTAATGTTTTGCCGGCGGCCGTGTGCTGCAGCGGCGGAGTGGGGCTCATAAGCGCCGTGGTCAGGATGTACAGGAACGGGAGCGCGGCGACAGCGAGCATGCCCCCCAGCAGCTTGCCGGGCACGGGGCGCAGCCACACGCCCGCCAGGCAAGCCGCGGGGTTCGCCATCGCGCCCAGCGTCACCGCCAGGTGGTACGCCCGTGTGCCGTAGGGCATGCACGAGTACGATTGGATCGACGGCAGCACACCGTTGTTCAGCGCATTCAGTACCACCATCAGCGACAGCACGCTCAGCCACCGCGACTCCAGCAACGAGACCCTCTCCGTGGTCGCCTCTTCGTCCTTGGCGACCGCCGATGGTGCGACCTTCTCTGAATTGAATCCCCTGAAGTTGTTGATGGTTGTGAAACTGACCAAGCTCGCTGCCGACAAGGCGCCCAGCAGCAGCAGAAAAACGGTCGTATCGAACAGCGGCGGCGGATAGTGGGCCTCCAACGTGGAGTTGTCGGCGGATGGCAGGCACGTCGGTTCGCCGCCGACGCCCTGTATGAGCGCTAATATGCTAGGAATAAACCCACTGAGACCCTCCCCCACTAAGTACGTAGCTAAGTACACGTCACGAAAATGTCTTAAGTACGGGTAGAACAGCACTGAGCTGGTGCATCCCACAAGTGCCGCGAAGAACGTCAAAGTCAGGTATGCCACAGATTTCTCGGAGCCACCTATCACACTGGTCTTTTCATAAAGGAACGCGTTAAGTATCAACGCCAACGTCCCTACGATCAGCAAGCCGTATATGTATGGTGCATCGGACACTTTGGGTGTGATGCGGCGCAGGACGCCATACAGTAGAATGCCGACGTTGGCGAGCTGCACGGCGAGCACCATGGAGGTGGGCAGCGCCCAGCCCTCGGGCATGCGCTCCACGAGCAGCGGCAGCTGCACGTACAGTCCGTTGACGCCGAGCCACGTGCCGACGCCCCAGCACGCCATCAGCACGTCCAGCGTGACGCGCCGCTGCGCCCCCCACATTCTGACGGCGATGGTGTCCCCGCGGTCCAAGCACGGCGAGTTCTCTTGCTCGTTCAACCTGCAGTTCACACCGCTATGTAGTCACCCGCTGTCTGTGTCCGATTATAAAACTGAATGTCAGTTTTAATTACAATAATGTATCTTTGATTATATAGTACTGTGGGAACAATGGAAGCTGTTCAATTTGGTTTAAATACAAAAATATTCCGACAATATTTAAAACAAATAATGTTTAAATATTGTGATCGCACGTACCGAGCACAATAGTTAACATCAAAGACTGAGTAACATGTCCGGAAAAAACTACTAGCAATATCAACATGACTGTCGCAATTGCAGATAGTAAATAACTTGTGAAGATAAAATTCAGCAACTGATTAAATATTATATTTTTATTGTTGTCGCGGTAAGTGCCACCACACCACGAACGTGAATGCGCCCCAACAACACAGCGGACACAACACGTGAGCGACGCGCGTTAATAATAAATTAACAACGATGCGAATATAAAAAATAAAATAAACTGTCACAAAACTTCAGAAACACGTAAAAGCGTCAATTAAATGTCCTTTTATGTACTAACTCTTGAATATACCTCAAGATCTGTTCTTTTATAAGGACAGCTTACCTAAACTCAAACTCTCGATTAAGAAGACTCAAGTTACCTTACAGTAAATAATAATGGACCTGCTAGACATTATTTAGTTGATGAAAGTGAAAACTATGTTATTCTAATATTTATTTATCACATGGATATTATGAATTATAATCTATACCCAATAACCTTCCATGAAAGAATTCGACGGATCAAAGATTAGTTATCGTTATTACAAATACGTGCGGGATAGAGTGCAAATAGCCACACGCCACTTTAAATATTAGAATGATCTAATTGGACAATTTGAATCAGCACTTACATTTTGAAAGTCGTTTAATTTATGAGCAATCTTCTCGTTACACACGACATGAAAACAATATTAGAAGGACTAAAATTAACTCCGTCCAAGCTAATTGAACATCGACACGTAATTGTTTGATCGGCCTTCAGGCGGGCGCTCGTGAAGACAATACAAGTCTTACTGAGAACCGTCTGCCAGGGAAACAGTCAAATTAAAATGTTGTAACTTCACATACATGTATCTGCATATGCAAATAAAGCGGTATCATTTGTCAAAAGGTGAATATCATAATAAGGATAGTACTGGTATCGCTACAATATTACTGTGGTTGGACTGTTTACGAAAGCTGATGTCGGGACAATACTCTTACTGTTGAGTGAATCATTTTCACGTCGAAACTCAAACCTAACAGCCTGGATGAGTAAGCTGCTTGCGTCAGCACACGCACGGTTAAGGAAACACTGTGGCCGATTTATGAGGACGGCATACCTATACTTGTATAGACCAAGCGAACAAACGCTAACGAAGGTGCTAAACTGTCACCTTGTACATTAACAGTTAAATTTGCTGGGTCTGTACAAGCATACTACCAAAGGCAATGGCGCATCCAGACGCTGACCCAAGCTGGACGAACATAGGCCAAAGCTAAAACATAGATGCCTAGTTCGTCACGGATACCCACGTTGGCTTATGCTGGTCCACTCTGGCCGCGACTCTATTTATATGTTAAATTGAGACAGACTGACAGTCCACTCTTCGACCCCGGCGGACTCTGGACTTATTTCGTCCGACGCCGCGTTGACCTAGGTTAAGCCAGCGTGTGTACACACCGTGGGTTTAGCAATACCGGTGAAACTAGTTCCCAAAGGATGAAGTAAGAACCAATGAGGGATGTAGAGAATGCCACCTACCTGTCGGAGGCAGGTGCCATGGCGCTGTGTGGGGGGAGGTGGCGGGGGCGCGCGGCAGCGGCGCTCCATCGCAGGCGACCGCCACCGACAGTCAGCTGCGACAGTCACGACGTGAGCACGCGCCGACAGAGGGCGCTCTATTGACACTACACAGGAGGCTCCTAACGTATGGAGACCAGTGTGGGCTACTCGTCGATATCTATCTATGCGTTAGTGTTTACATCACTCAAGTTACTATCATCGGTAACAAAAAAAAATATTACCGAATAAACCACACAGTACCAATAGCTCAAAAGAAGCATCCTGTATACCCAGCTAGTGCAATAACCTCTGTCTAGAACGTCAGGAGCGCAATAAAACACATCTCAAATATTGACTGAGCCCCTTTACACCTAATATTTGCGTTCGCTCCACATTACAAATGTAGTAAAGATTTTGCAACGCATAACAAACAGAGACCCAGATAGTACCTAGTTAAGTAGAATGAATAAAGCATGATGAATGTCATCTGAGATATGTCTTGTCGCGTGACACACATTACATGTTTGAAAGCAGGTCAAAACAAAGCTAGTGCTGCGTGCTAGCTAGTGACATGGTGATGATGGTTAGTAACTCATGTAGGTACCTATGTCCATGGGTGTAGCCACAGGGAGCAGCTGCCCAACCCTAGCCCATGGAGTCAAGTGAAAAATATAAGACCATATTCATACTCAACCCTATTTGCACACCAGATTTCTGTGCCGAGGGTCCCCGGTTCGACTCCTGGTAGGGACTAATTTTGTGTTATGAGCTCAAATATCATGAGTCATAGATGTAGAATATCTATATGCCCGGTATACTTATAGTATACCGGGTCTGCCCCCAGTCCATTGTATGGTACCAATAATACAAGTGTAGGACCATATAGTTGGTGTTCATCTGGCCCTATTATTATAATCATTATATATAACTACTGATGTCAAGAATCATATTCCTAAAGTAAGTAGTTCTTGTAGTTGAAATTTTAGTATTACAAATTAAAATCTTTTTATAGGTAGTACTTTCATTGCTTTGCCCCACTCCAAAGCAAACCCTGACTACACCCATAGGCATGCCAGAATGCGCGCCGCACCTCCGCGCCGCCGACGTGTATATAACTCAGCAGCCTAATGGTGCGGCATGGGATCACTCATACCGCCTGTATCTAAATAGGCCGTTATGCATAATCATTTTGTTTACTCACATCATTAAATAGGCATGCTACACAACTAGGTGATAAATAGTGTTATTATCTAAATTAGCTACATATGACAGGTGTAAGGACAGGTTCACATTGGATTTTGATTGTTTGATTAGTTGATTATATCCCCATGTCTAATAGCATGTTGCAACACTCACCTGCACTAAGGCACTGCACACGAAAGAGGATTATTATAGAATTGATTTAGAAAAAATTTAAATGCTGTGTATAAAGTAGCAAATATAACATTGTTTGCTATTCAAATACCAACCACAGAAGAACCTCATTCATGTACAAATATAAGATAACTTAAGTATGCACATGTCTTCACCAAAACTAATATGTCTTGGTACCTGTATCAAAACTAACAAACTTCTGGGATAATTTGTCATGGCCTGTGGGTGTTACTAGGATCGCCCCAGTCAGTTGTATGTCTCTATACTCTATCCATAATTTAAGTGTTGCATAGTATGTTTGTGTGGATCAATATCTAATTTTTTGACAATATCTCCTCCAATGGCTTTACTTGATCTTACACTTTTAGAAATATCTTATTATTTTCCCTGCAAATACACACTTTGATTAGTATTATGATGTTTATTTGCAATATAAAAACTAGGTAAGTAGTTATATTTAGTAAGTTTGTAATACATGTATGTTTTCATGTGGGTATAGTCTTGCATGTTATCTGTTAATGAGATTATATATGACCCTATACATAATACATGAATAATAATTATGATAAAATAAACATGAGTGCATTAAATAGTTACTGTGTGAAATAAACTAATTACTTATATACAACTTTGTTTCACTTAATGGCACTTTGCTAGTGTGAGACTCCCTTCCCAAGTTATATAATGTTCAATTATTCAATGGGATAATGTTATTTACATACACTAATATTACAGAGTGGTAATTATTGTTGAGTTTGGATGTAGGTAATCAGCAGATTAATTGATCCAATTCTAAAAAAATATCTATTTAATAATAAGCTAGATTATCCTTCAGTGTGTTGAGTTACATGGACAGAAACTAGTTTAACTAATAAAATCTTTATTATCTCTGTTTCCCCTTGAGTTTAGGTAGTAAATATAATTTTCTGTTTGGCTATATTAACAAGCTATGGCCTCATGCAGTGTTTAAATAGATTAAATCTTCATTTGTTTTAAAGTTTTAATTATGCTCATTAAAACTATCATAAATATTCATGATTCATAAAGTATGTAGCCAGATAGGTATGTTGGTATATAGATTTATTTGAGGATGTACTATTCACACATGGAGGAGCTAGTTTGATCTTGTTTAGACATAAGTGAACACCGCACTTACTGTAAACAGCTAAGACATCTTAAATTGAGAACAATTGATGAACAATCAACCAATACAAACATATTCTATTTTTATCTCTGCTCAATATGGACTACAGTATAATTAAACCAATGGACCTACACACAAACATCCAACACCATACAACATATTATAAGCGCTAAAATGTGCCTTCCAGGCATTTGAGTAATAAATACACAATGGGTGTGAGATCTTATAAATTGATAATATTTTGTATGATCTTTATTATTATGTCCCTGTAACAGCGGGAGGTTAATGACAATACTGAAAATGTTACTACATACTGTGTAAAGAAAACTGGTATTATTCTCAGTTACAGGTAGAAAGTAGGTCAATCACCTGAAATAGAAATATAATACTCCTATAGCATAACAATTATTTGCATAAGAAACAACCAACCTCACCTTGAACTAAGCTAGCAATTAATATTTATTCACAAACCTCAAAATTGCAATCAAAGAGAGAACAAAATGATTAATAATATGTGTAAGGTCGAGAACACAGCACTCAGGGTCTTAAGTAAAAGCAATAATTGTATAGCATCCAAATTAGTTTGTATGTCAGTGCAAAAAAGAAACAAAGAAATGCCATCAAAATCAAAAAAGTGTTGCAACATCTAAGCTCCAATGACTAAATACGTTTATTGTACTAGAACTACGTACAAACCTTGCAACGTTTGTCATAGTCGTTCTGGTACAGCACGTTGGTTTGTTCTTATAGTCACTTGGACGTACCACCACAATACACACAGTGGAATATGAACACTGAAAATAAGCTAGATATTCTTACATCATATTTGCTTATGAAGTTTTTGATTCAATTGTAGTAGGCTGCTTCAATATATTAACACTCTAACATAATACTGAAAAAGAACAGTCTTTTTAGAATCAATTTTCTTGAGTCATAATTTAAAGAAAAATCATTAAAGCCAGTTGAATCCTTCCAATAACATTTTCTTGACTGAATGAATTTGTTTGACATTACATATACTTACTTTTTTACTTTGGCAGTTGTTCAAAGTCCAGAAAATAGAGACACGCTGTTCTTTAATATTTGACTTTAGTCGATGTTAAGTAGTGAGTGACCATACTATTTTATCAAGTTGCCTTACCTACTTGCGTTCATTCATCCCCTGAGATATAGAATTTTCTCATCCAAACTCATCCTTCTACACTATAAACTCTTTGCCCTCACCTTAGCTTGCGTCCTAGCCTAAACCGTGTTTTTACTTTGTTACCGTGTTTTTTTAAAAAGTACCTAATCCACTGACGTCCATGATACAAGTACGCTAGACTAATGATACCCTTTAAAATGACAGCTATCTATTGTGCCTATTTGAAGCGCCCCCAACGTGGGGGAAAGGAACTAAATCTGACGTAAAATGCAAATGGCCGTTGTTTTGTTTACATTGTCTCCGTGTTTATAAAGTGATTTTGAAGGTTTAACGCGATTAAACTTGTTTGTTGTGTCGTATTAATATAGTTAATACATAAATAAGTGGTGTTAGTTAATAGGTAAACCATGAAAGAGTGCGTGTTATGCCAAACTCTTTACCAGAAGGGAAGTGGGGTTACATTCCACAAGTAAGTGAATTTACGGCTAATATT
Organism: Pheosia tremula; assembly: GCA_905333125.1. Taxonomy (NCBI): domain Eukaryota; kingdom Metazoa; phylum Arthropoda; class Insecta; order Lepidoptera; family Notodontidae; genus Pheosia; species Pheosia tremula. Next base: position 145,659 of record HG995404.1, on the reverse strand, counting down.
CAAGAAATTAAAACTTCTATTGATATTATAGGCACTTAAAAATATGTTACTAATCTTATTTATACGTGATTACAACGCATTTGTCTTTGTATTATCGGTTTTTGTAAACAATAAAATTCAATAGTGCTGTAAAAGTTCCTTGTCGATAAAATTTATCGATATTTTTTCTATCAATATCTTAAATAGATAGAACGTTCAAGAACGTAAAAATCGCGGAAGACAGATTTGTATTATCAAATACATATTATTTTAAAACAATGTTTACGAATTCACAGGTTTCCGACTGACAGTAGAAGACTAGAATTATGGCTCAAAAACATTGAAAAGCCTAGTTGGCGTCCGAAAAAATATGATTACATCTGTTCAAAACACTTCTCTGATGACTGTTTTATTAAACATAACTCATGTACTACTTTGATGATTTTTATTTTCCATTAATACCTTACCTACTCCATTGCTTCCCAAACAACATTACATTACCTCATTTCTAATTAAAAAACAATCCTTATTTAAGTAGGATCTAGCTAGTCACACACCACCCTTTAGTCCGGTTTCGGCTTATCCTAAGATTACCTACCCTACCCATGAGCGATTCGGCTAATCATTATCATTATTTGCTTCATCTTAGTATTAACCACTCGACTATTTTGGACATTAGCCATTGTTAAAGGAATGGATCATAATTATTTTCATTTTACTGCATGGGTAGGTTTAAGCATAAACATTTTTATCGATGTATCATATCACTATCCCATCTCTATTATTAGTTCCATTCACTGCCGCTATCAGCGCCAAAATGGCGAAAATCAAATAGGCACACGATAACCGGGCTTATGATTAGTCCAGCGATGTATACCATAGAGGTCAGTGACCTAATCCGATACAATACCATAAGGTTTGTAAAAACCGCTACTTTTACTAACTTTATGGTGTTGTATCGGATTAGGTACTTTTTTAAGCAAACTTTATACATCGAGACATCCAATGCAGAATGCTAATATCGCAAAACACTAAAGTACATTGTAAAGATGTCCAAATTTTTCGTAAAAAAATAAAAACCTTTGACATTTTAAATTTCGCGCCCTGAGCTTCCCCCTTAACCATATATTTTGATCGTATATAAAAAACTTTTTAACAAAATAAAAACCGTCTTCAAAAAACTAAAAAGCAAAAAATAATCTAATCTTGAAATCTACCTTGTCTAACCACATCAAATATTTAACTAATCTGAAGTCGGTGCCAAACAAACAACTGAGTCGAGTATTGCCGGTCTGCGCCAAAGACTATACCTACAAATTGGTCCGCGCATCTCGTTACTTAGTATACTTTTGTTATTCTTCGTCGGTTGTTTATTTGGCACCGACTAATATGCCGACTAATAATCTAATCTTGAAATCTACCTTAGATTTCAAGATTAGATTATTTTTTGCTTTTTAGTTTTTTGAAGACGGTTTTTATTTTGTTAAAAAGTTTTTTATTTTAAACTTTTTAGTAGATATATTTACTATTCTTTGTCACTAAAAAAGATTTGTAAATCAATCTTTTTACTGGATAATAGGTATACCAATAATCGAGATTATCTTGGCGCAACCCGTGAAATACGTAACACTGACAAGTTCCGCTGGCCATTTGTGGCCTTCTTCATCACTTCCACTTCAGCAAATGATACTTTCTGAATGTAAATGCTTGACTTCTTGATGAAAATACCAAAATTGCTATCGGTATGCCTATAAAATTTGAGGAGTCCTCTCAATTCCTCATGGATCCCATGATCAGAACATTTTTTTGAAAAAAATGGGACCAATCTGTAAACATATCCTTTCATATAAAAAAATAATTTTCCAAATCGGTTAATAAATGACGGAGATATGAGGTAACAAACATAAAAAAAAAAAAAAAAATACAACCGAATTGAGAACCTCCTCCTTTTTGAAGTCGGTTAAAAATCAACAGTTTCCATTTCGGCGAATGGATTGTTGAGCCAAAATATTTCCCTTTTGGTCTTCGTAATCAATATATTTCTTTTTTTAGTTTTGATATCCCCAACTTACTCATAAAGTATTTTTTGAGTATTATTTACACGGTAATTAATATTATAAAATTAATAGGATTTCATTCTCTGTGCGCGCCGAATCACCGAATAGTAGCGAAATCCCAAAAGAACTTGGATGACGTCTCCTCAGATTCGACGCGTGTCACCAATTTAGCGACTGTTCCCAACACGTTTTGTGTTTTGCCTTTAGCCGTAGACGGCTGTAGCGTAATTGTCTGAAAGTTGATTGATTGAATTGCTCAGACAATTTTTTTAAAGAATGATTTACTCTGTATACCCATCATAAAATTAGTATTTATAAGAAACTAGTCATTTAGTGACAATCACTTGTTGGTAGCCTAAAAATCTTTCAGCTCCTTGAACCAACAATAAACATTGTCTCAGTACGGCTCTAATCTAAAAGTAAGAAGAAAGAACAACTGCTCGGATAGCTGTGCAGGGAGATGGCAAGGAACATTCGTATAACCAATTAAAGGCATGATCGGTTCGACAATTATTTTAATTTAAAATTTCAAAAAGCAATACAATAATCTCCGCATGACTCGTCCATAAAGCTTTACACGTAAAGTAGTTATCTTTATTTAATAATAATAGTACAATAATAATAAATATAACAAACAGTGAGTTTACTCCGGCGCTAAAAAACAGCTGTGTTTGATGCGTGCCGCCGCGGGCGGGCCTCTCGCCGTCTTGCTCACTCGCGAGCGCGCCGCGTCTACTTGTCCTTGTCGCTCTCCGACTTCCTGCCCAAAGGCACCGCTGCCCGCACTCTGTAACACACAAGTGACTAGTCAGGAGGGGACTGTTGTTTCCACTTATACTCGTCTTATTTGTGAGGGAGTCAAATTCAGCTATTGCAGGCGCACCAACATGCTGGCGACTGTGCGGGCGCCTGCCACTTGTTAGCCGCCGCTCGTGTACTTGCGCGTTCGAGGGGGGGGGGGGGGGGGGGGGGGGGGGGCGAGGGGGGACTCACTTGGCGGAGATCTCGTTGATCTTGGCACGCGCCAGCTCCAGGTTGGCGTCCACCTGCGCCTTGTTCATCTCGTACGCCTTCGGCAACGTGAACAACGCTATCCATCCTGCAATCAAAATAACTTTATAAGTACTTAGGTACAAATAAATAAAGTTGTATGTATGTCCGTTTTCCTGTCCCTACAAACATACCAAAATACGGTTTCTCCGGAATTAGGTACTCGTCCGGTTTTTCAATAATAGCAATATATCCCCGAATACCATATTACCTGTATGGCATTCGGGGATATATAGCCTCCTTCATAACAATATGACCATTGGGTGACTGCAATATTGCCTATCAAAATCAATTGTTAGATGTAAGTACAGTGGAGTTTGAAAATCCTTCATCAGTTTTGAAAACAAGTCCTCTAGACATACAATAAAGCTGTAATTTATGATTTGACTTTGAACCCACATTACCAAGCATGCACGGATATTCTCACTCCAGAAATGTATTTCCACTTAGTCGCGATAAATAAATTACAGTTAGTAGTGCCGTCGTCCCAACCAACAGAGCCAAAGCTTGTGCTAGGGCTGAGCTCATATAAAGGGTTTATTGTCCAGGGTAGGGATTAAACCCAGGAACATCTATTACACGCACTAGCCCCTATAACCACCAAGCTATTGACTTTTGTTTTCCCATACTAAACTGTCAAACTGCCAATTACGATGTCATAGTCATGCAATTGCGAGTCAATTATTTCGGGACCCCGTCAGACAGATGAGGATGTGTCTAGAAATCGTAATTGCTTACCAAGAATGATGAGCGTGATGCCGTTGAAGCAGGCACCCACGTACGTGAGGCACCACAGCAGCACGCCGAACTTGAGCGAGTCCACCAGGTCCTCCACCAGGAATAGCCTGCCAACACGTGAGCCAAGGGACGGAGCTTAGCAGGTGAACACTTGGGAAGTCGCAGTAACGACGGTGGGTTTATAGTTTGTTGATGTTTCATATTCTCCATTTGCTATATGAAATGTATTACATTGAGCCGAGTGGGAAGGGACTAGTACCACTCTCAGTATTTCTGCGGATGTCATGGACATCAGCATCGCTTGCTGCTGCTTTGTGAGCTTGTAGCTGCATTTAATGTTTGCGTTACAAGTGTAATATGTTGGTACTCCCTTCGCCAGATAGTTGAGGCAACACCGCTGACAATAACATCAAGCAGGGATTCTTTATAAATTGTCATGAAAGTGTTCGACTTTGCAGTCAAAATGAAAAGCAATTCGTCTGTATCGAGCGAAAGGCCAAGGCCATCCATTTGGATGTGCTCCAAACATGACCTAATCAATAAAAACCTGAAGACTATATGAATTACAAAATCAACTACCCTAAATTAATTTGAACGAGGGATTTTGACCATACAAGTAGTGTGCAATTATGTAATTCGAAAGCAGAGTCAACCAATAGATTTTGCTGTGGTCTCGTTCAGCATTGAAGGATACAGATGTAGTCCGAGTGAAGTGTGTGTGTGTGTGTGTGTGTACCTGCGCAGCTCATGCAGCGCAGCGTTGAGGTGCGCGGCGGTGGCGGCCGCCAGCGACTGCGCGCGCTCCGCAGGCACGCTGATGTCTGTCTCCAGCAACCATCTGCGGACACAGGGGGGATTAGTCGCGGGGGGAATGAGGGCGCCCGGTGTCATGAAAATAAGTATTTTGATTTTCTAATATCCTTCATATGAAAATAAGAAGGGGGGGGGGGGGGGGGGCTTTACAGAAGTTATGAAAGTATTTATAACTGAATTCGAATTGAAATCTTTCCGGCACTAGTAAAGATAGTCGTATTATTTGAATTTATTTGTATGAAGAGATTCGATATAGCTCCGAAACTTCATTTCAAATTACAAGACGTTCTTTAGAAATACTATTTTGTTTCTTTGAGATGCAGAACTTTTCTATACATTCTAAGAAGCAGTACAGGCTGGCAAGATGATGTAAGACTGATGAACCTATGATAACCCGCTTCGCTCACTACCAAGTAAATCTATTACAAAGTAAGATCACCCGAAGGCGTCAAGTATTGAATTTCTTATCTAACATTTCGTACTTCGCATATTGTGATATTAGGGTGACCACAAACAAGTGCACGCGGGGAAGAATTACTATCATTATATGAAAAACAAAAGAACATAATATTATTTTGTACTATATTAATCCTGCCTTAGTAGGTAATAAACATAAAACAGTAGCAGCGATTTGATTATAAAGTATCACATTAAGCCTATGTGTAGAAATAACATGTTACGCATGTGCCGGCCGCACTTGTGCAAACACCACACTTCTATGTAAACTGCTGACACAAATGTCATTGCCACACCTCAAGCTAAATTCGACGCGCGTGAATCATTGAGCCAAAGAATATGCCATAACGCCTGTATACGCAGATGGGCACGCAGAGAAAGTAGGTTCGTCGAAAATTACGTTGCCACGTAATACCTAGTGCCTGAAATACGGCGGTGCGTGCGAGCCCGAAAACAGCCCGATATCTATGGTCCAGAAATAGAAAAAGTCCAACCTAGGTATTTCTAGCGTCTCCTTAGAATCTGTGACTTAGGGGTAGTCTTCTTTGCGACCTCCACAATTTTCTCGTTGGCGGTAAAAGCTATCAGCACAAAAGCACAGATCATGATATCTGTGCACAAAAGGCTAGTCGTCGCACGTCACTGATATATCGATGGCTAAATAAACCTAGGTGTAAGCAGTTCCTAGCAGCTTCCTTATTTTTGAACTAGGTAGAGTATGAAAGCATGCAATAAATCAACAATTAGAGAAAATTAGTTTAACAACCTATTTTTAAATATACCATGATATTAAACGGTAAATAAAAGAACTCTGTCAAGTGACAACTTAAAAGAGCCCGCCTGAGCCCAGGTAATATACTAGACAGCGCTCAATTGGTTATGCACTACGCTTAATTGTAGTCTTTTATGTTATAGTATATTTTATGTAAAACTAGGCAGCCGCTGAAAAGCAGCTACTTTTGAGAGTTTGGCTTGAATTCTGCTCATTTATAGAAGATTTTGTGCTTTAACATAACGTCTAATAGGTACTACAGGAAATATGCTTACTTGAATGGGTGACCGTCGCTAGTCTTTTGAACTGCCTGCAGCACATTCTTGTATATGCGGAAGGCGACGGCGGCGGAGAGCGCCGCCAGGGATGCGTAGGCGAACACTGACACTACCGAGCAGCACGCCAGCGCCACCAGCAGCACCAGCCCCGCGCCGAGCGCGAGCCCACTGTGCGCGGCCGACCGCCAGTAGATCAGCGACTCCACTGTAACGGTAACACAACCGTGTTGATTATATTGTCTAAATGTGAGAGCATTTCGAAAAGGCATTCATGTGACAAGTTCAATAAAGCTCAAGTTGCACGAATCTATGAAAACTTTCTATTTCTGTATCACTTTAGGAAGAATGTTGACATCATTTTCATGAATGGATTCATATAATGTTAAGTTATTAGAAATGTTTACTTCAGACAGGTTTTCGTTTATTTTGGAAGAGAAAGTCGTGCACCAAATGACTACCTTTCTATTGCAGTAATAAGTATAATGTTCGTCAACTTTTAAAATCTTTTACATCGAGCGATGACGTAAGTTAGCTCCAATGTATTATCGACTCCGCTAGCTCGAATGGCGCTAACAAAGTTTACCGTTAGATCGCTTCGATGTCCCCTCAATTTGGTAGCATCCTAATTCAATATCACGATTCACGATCCACGATATACATAGTATAAATTTTATAGAGCACTCGAATATCTAACATATGCTAAGACACCGGCAGTTTTACTACATTCCAATACACTGTGATATAGAACGCAAATCGATAAGATTAGAATCAGACACATCTTTAACAAATTATGAAAGAAAACCTGTCATATGATCGGAAAAAACACATTTTCTAACACAATATGCTACCCGTCCACGTTCGTCATTGGAAACAAAAGGCTTCCGATCCACGTCCTTAGGGGCCCGGGCCCGACCGATACACTATGTTGCTTATAATACAAAATTTTGAATGCAATTCGTTTTGACGACGGACGGTTGCAGAGATCGAGATGTCGACGTGTAGCGGTGTCGCAATAAAGAAATACCTGGTCCGCGGGGTGGCAGGTTTTCGTTGAAGGCACCGTGTCGCGGCGTCTGTCGGGGACGCGCCATGGTTGCGGAGTGAGCGAGCGCGCGCGCACATGGCTGGCTGGAGCGGCGGCGCCACGCGGCCCTACCTTTCTACACGGTACACACGTCACCGTGACCCGCCGCCGCCGGCTCCAGCGCGCTGTGCCACGCGTAGAATAAGCGGTCACCCAATACAATGTACTTATTGACATTTGCTTATCGACACGGCTCAAGCAGTGTCAACATGTAAATAAATACCAAGTTTTGTCCCGTGGTACCTACTTTTATGTTGGCGCATGTATTGAGTACCCGATTACGCGAGTTAAAAATATTGCAACCATGGAAATTGTGAATTTAGCTAGGTACCTACCTATACGACGCGACGCCGCGGTTTCCGTTTCCATTTCAATGAAAATAACTCTCTTGATTCGATTGCATTAGGTTATCTCGAATATAAAGGCGTCTGGTCGAACAGAATTGAGCGATGGATCTCTCCGATATAGGATTATTTTTGTTATGGTTCATAGCGCTATATTTGTACTTTGGAGGAGGCCGTTATAAAAGAGAATATCCCAAGAATGAAAGTGTTTTGGTCACCCTACTCAGAATAATAAAAATAATTAAATACCTACGGCAAAGTAAAAGACTTGAAGAAAAAAAAATAGGTACACTTAGAAAAAAAGTAAGCGGGCATAAGTAATTCCTTCATGACATAAACTAGCTGGTATGAAGGCATGGATCACAGTATCTGACTGCCCACGTACAGAAAAATGTTTGGGGACCTACCTGACGCTGCTTCCACCTACTCACGTGTTTATATGGGCACCCGTGGCATACCAATGAGGCCGAGGGTTCATGGCTAATCACAAAAACGTGTTATTAATTATTAGCGTACCTAGGAACCCTTTATTACTCACGTTAATACACTATAGGTTGTTTTCGGACGTCTTAATTCCTGTTAGACTCTTGCAAGGTATGGGCACCATTGAAGTGCAAGTTAAACCATTTGAAAGTCTGTCTCAAATATAACAGTCCAATCATATAGTATTAAGTGGAGCAGCTTATACCGCTATCGAGAACAATATAGCTGCGTGCGATGAAAATGTGAGATCAGATGGTTACAGTAACTACTCCAAATACTATGTACCTACTTGACATGTTTGAACTCGGTTTTCTGATCAAAACAAGACCGCGTATTTTTATAAAGAAATAAATATAAAATAAGTTATTATGGTTGTTAATAGAGGTCTTAACGATTATTTTGGTGTAAGATTCACGTAGATGAGCCTTTATGTGGACTATTTACGATTCAGTTTGATCAATTACATAGGTAACTATAGTTTAAAAAGAACATAAAAAATCATCAACACACTTGTATAAATACCAAGTAGTTTTTGCGATATCTGTTGTTTCCCTTTTAACATACCATCATTAAATAAACTCGTTAGGATGTGGCGCGCGAAAGAAAGTGACAGTGCGTATTTATTTATAGAAAGGCTTTCATTGTCGGTCGAGGCGCACGCGACCACGCACCATCACCCACCGGCCTCGCGCCGTCAAGTGTAACCCGCAGTAGAACCAGTAAAAGTAAACGAGCCCTAGTTCACAAAACTACAAATAAATACCAACCAAACATACCATACTAGAACTACACAAACTACAAACAAGAACTTCTTCTGGTGTAACAAAGAGCATCTGTATTCAGACTTCTCAATAATTTTCCGAAGCGCGATTTAATTGCAGAACAAACGCGCAGGCGCTACGGGCGCGCTTCAGATTTTATTTGGCAGCTATCACTCGCGGCGCAGGCGCATCGTGTAGCGTAGCGCGTGGCCGTTCGGGGCTCGGTCAATGCCACTGGTTGATTTGACGAGAGAACATAAAGGTTTATGGATTTTAATTATCCCATTTGTAGAGCTGGTTTGAACAATATCGGTCACTAGATCGTAGTGACAAGGGCTAATATTTTTAAGAGAATCTCCACTGGCATTGTTTTAAAATCAAAATCGTCTCAGTCAATTGATTATTTTAAATTATCTCCGAGGCTATAGCCGGAGGCAGGAATTTATACTTTAGCTCAGCCCGAAAGAGTTCACTTGTACTTAGCAAATAAAATGATAATGTATTTGTAAAGCCGCCGCCGCACTGCCTCGGTCAATGGCACAGAACGCCTTAATTGCCTTATCACTACGCAACATTCGCCACGTTACTATGTCGACAGATTATATTATCTTTATATTTGTGTACAAGACAATTACATACAAATTCATTTTCACAGTTTGTCAGTCTTCTCGTGATTGTACCCCTATTGAATATTTTGAATAGTTTTGCATCAATAAACAACTACTTAGGTAGGTTACCTAAGTACGAGGTATTTTAGTTATAGTTTCCTGTTAGCTATCTCTGGCCATGTAATACCTAACAATATTATTATTATGGACCATCGAGTTAAATAAAACAGGAACAATTAACAGCATTTCCTATAGTGTGCCTTCCTTATGCAAATGCAGCGAAAGTGTTACGAGTGCGATATATGAAGCCAATCATCCCTGATAGCCATTGTTTTTGCTTATGATTTTTTTGCATGGAATACCAACCAAACAATAGCAAAAGCAAATTTATCGATTTGATTTCACGCGTCTGTACATTATTAACTCACTATTGCAAATTCATAGCATACATTCGCTCGTGTCCTCTGTTACTTTTGCGGACAATTGAAAGTTATATTCAAACAACTTATATTTTACTCATAAAAATATTATTATATAAGCTGTGAAGAAGGAAGCTTTCAGTCAGGATGGTTTCGGGTAGATATAAGAGCAATATGTGCTGTTTGAAGTAACATAATAGGTGCGCCTGCGCATGCGACACGACGACGCTTGGGTGAAGTTGCGCCGCCTACCGCGAGTCGTCATCGCACGCAAAAGTAAAAATAACGACAACCCCACTGCTATGCTTCCGCATGCTAACGCTGCCGCTGTTATGTCAACTCACTAATGTTTGTGATCTGACCAATCCACCTCGACGGTATCCAAATACTGTTCGAAATGTATCTTTCAGAATCCGGAATTCAGCTTCAGTCACTCCTTTATTCGATCTTGTTTGATCGTAAATGGGTGTGTGCTCATAAACTTATAAGTATACTAAGTAGTTTCCCTGACTGTCTATAAGAATATTGATTGAGAGAATATTGAGGTGAGGTATTATATCCAGGATTTGATGATAATTGAATCCTTATCTTTAGAACTAGGGATTCTCTCTCTCAGTTTTAAAATATTTGGAACCATTGATTCATACCTGTATTCGACGGCCTTTCAACCATGGTTTTATATGCACTTAGCTAGCCTTCCTAATAATGTATTGTTTCTAGCTTTTCTCTCATACATATTTACCGATCCAACATATTTTAAAGAATTAATTTACTTGCACAAAGATAAGAATAAAAAATAATAGAAAAATACGCCAACGTATCTCGTATCAAGGCAGTTAACGCGATAATTCTTACTAAATAAACGGCACAGTCGTCAAAGGAAAATAACCGAGATAAGAAGATAAGTAACGACTCTTTCTCCTACTAAAATCGATGCCCTAGACCTCGATGTTATTTGCTTTAAATTCAATAGTCTCAGATCTTGTTAATAGGGTAATAATAGTTTAATTTACCCGAACAATGTATGCAGCAGATACAGTCTACAATAAATCACCAATTCATGACATAACGAACCACGATTAGATACAGAATTTTCTGTGAGAAGCTAATAGTCAGGAGAAGGAAAATGTGGGAACAATGTTTTCTAGGCGGAGAAGGATAAAATTGAAGACATAAACGAAGTTTGTTTGAAGTTGTGCGTGACGAATTCTATAGGTGAATAAAGTAGAGGAATGTTAGTTGGAAGTTTACTTAATCAACGAAATTTCGTGAATTTTGATAGGTACTAGTTATAAGAGCTGTTTCTAGGTTAGCTTTTCAAATCTCGGATACTATATTTTATTTTTTATTGCTGAAAGTAGCTTCCTAACTATTTATAAACCAACTAGAACTAGTTTAAAATTGTTATTTACATGCAGGTTATACATAAATAAACAACAAGTAGTAACAAGTGTAACACAAGATTTGGAACTGTAACAAATTATTATACCTTATCAATCACTTATTAAGAATAGCATCTACCTGTATTCATTGAGCCAACAATCACATAAGTATGATCGTTTGTGGTGCCATGGCTCTTGCCGCGCACCGACACGAGACATGAAACACTTGCCGATTGACGCGGTGAAGGCGCCGCCCACTTACAAAACTAGATTACTTGATCGATATCGGTACTGAGTATGTACACATTTGTAGTTGTATAGCGTAAACATCTTTTCGGTTGGGTGATCAAAGCATCAGAAATTTAAAAATATTATTTTCTTCTGATGGCCTGTAATGTATAAATATCAAATTCAAATCATTTATTTTGTATAGGGTTACGGCTTTTACGAATGGTCTTTTTAATTATTATTACAATAAGTAAAATTTTACAAACTTCTGGTTCTTTGAAGTCAATGAATAGCGACCACTAATCTTCAAGTTGACATAGTAAATATGTATCTGTAATACAGTCTCGGTGCTGAGTTTCTTTTAAATACAAGCCTTTGTGTAGGTAGACATATCAAGTTGTAGTTCACACATTTACTGGACCAGAGTGGTCCCAAACGCTTACCACTTTGGTTGTAGTGTTTGTATGCGCAATTGAGTACCTGACTAGCTCACTAAGTGCTGACTGTACAGATAGTGATGTTGGTACAATATAATCAGCTGTTATCAACCGTCAGTCGGTCGCAGACGCAGCCGGCGCGGGCGCGCGGGCGCGGGCGGCGCGACTCGCGAGCTTGTCACAGGAAGCGATTCATGTGTTCACTCGGGCGACACTAACATTTACGATCTCCACCTGTTTATTGCAGGTTACCGAATCTAACCTGGAATACACATTGATTGAAAAACACGTCTTGTGGTGTACACATTACAATTTATCTACTCGTAACTTTTTGAGTTATTCGAGCAATTCTTTTATATTAAGTACATAGGGATTACTTGTTTTTGGCTATTTGCATACACAGGAGCATATTTTGTGTTATTACGCTCTCACAAATATATTTAAATGTTCTATTCCTCAAGAACCAAAAATATTACTGCAGTGCTGAAATTTAAACCATCAGCTTCCAGTCCAAAAAATTACAATCAAAATATACACGGACATTAGCTTTTTATACATGATTCACACTATTATCACCCATATGCAAGTGGAAGAATGTCTATAATGACTTGTACCAGCTATATGATGCAATCAGCAGCGAATACAATTAGTAAGTAGCTATTAGATCAAGGCAAAACTAATAAGAGTATAGAGAAGTACCGCAACGTAGCAGTGACGTCACCTCGCCAGGTCGGACCGGTCGCAGGTAGTGAAACGGAAAATAATACTAATAGTTTGCCTCATCATTAATCAACAACGATTTAGACCACAACGCATTGCTACGTGCACATGTATTCGAAATCAGTCAGTAGACCAGTGGGACTTAGGAGTATGATTAGAAGAAGTAAATCATCCAAAAACTAGAGAACTTCGAACAAATTATGACATAGTAAAACGCCTAGCGTAAATATCACTCAAAATAAAATGTCCAATAACAAACAGTAGGAATATTATCGTTAATCCCCCTTTAATTTGCCTTATGTATGATGCCTTTACAAACAGTAACAGTAACAATACGTACTGAGCACGGGTAAAGTGTATTGCGAATGAAAAATGAAGTATGACGCTGTATGCTGACTATAAACGCATGTTCAAAAACTCTGAAAGGATTTGCAAGTCCAGGCCGTAATTGCACATTTGAAAGACGTTCATAACAAGATAAGAGTTCCATACATGAAAATCATAAAGATTATACCTACTTATACAACTTTAATGCGTGAAAGTGCTAACTATCATTTATATTACCTACTTATATCGACAATACCAATAAACAATGCAAAGAGGGTGCAATAAACACCTAAGCAGTTCAAACCATTGTAATGCGATTTGAATGACATCACTAGCCTTATGGCCACTGAAAGGCAGATATTTCGAAAGGGAAGTTTATAGGAAGCCTGCCAAACCTACCGACACGTGGCCTACTTGCGGTTGAGTCACCCCGGTCGGCGTCGGTAGGGAGTCGACATGTCTCGAGAAAAGGGCTGCCCCTGCGATGTGATAATTTAAAGACCATAAGTTGTTGAGTCGAATGTCGGCATACAATAGGTGCACTGTCGATTGTTTAAAGTAAACTTGCACGACTTGATCTCGTGGCCAAAATGGACATAACATCACAAGACAACCTTTCAGTATCTATCTCTGTTGATGCAGTAGATATAACAGGGTTACTTTTATCGCAAGCGCCTGCAGTATAATCTGCATTGCACACATCAGCTAATGCTCAGTGTACTTATGCGACTCTCCGACGAACACACACAGCCACAGGTCTACTTGTACTGTTTATGCATGTACACATATAGGAAACAGAGCCGTGGCCTCCAGTGTCCGATCAAGTTTCTTTTGCTGCGCAGAAAACCAGAAAACAAAGGTAAGCTAACCTTCTGTTACATTATACTTTGTAGGTATACAGCGATTTAAATGTATGGAGTCTCGACGTACGGACGAGATGCTCGATCATTCGTTTCTAATGTAATTACAACAGCATAGGTGTTGGATGTTGAAGCATGACTCAGAGTTCCATCGATCAGAGCTGGGGAGAATAGCTCAAAACACGAGCAAAACGGTATAGAATGCGCCTGGGGATGGAATGAACCAGCAACAGACATAAATAGCGCTCCTCAGTTAACAAAAGTTAATCTCGTCTTCTGAAATTTATTGCTACCGCCTTAGAATGAAACTGTCGCTTTAAATAACCTCATTAAAATTGTTTGCCAACGACTTTATTTTTTTAAGAAAATCGTCACCGTAAATAGACCAAAATGTTTTAAAGCACTAATGTAACATAATTGTTATGTAATTATGAGATTGTTTCATTTTGATTAATCTGGGAATGAGTTAGGTGCCATCATTGGTCGCTAAGCTATTTTAGTTCTAGTTTAAAAATCTATGAGTAAAACATATTCCCGATTAAACAGCGAAACCCAATGGAGTAGAGTCATTATAAATCACAATGTTACCGGCCTCAATGTCGCTAAAATAAGTCTAAATTCATCTTGGCAGTGGCAATTTAATGTCTGCAAGGCATGCCATCGCCATCGCGCATGCGCACGTGCCACGCCGATGGGCATTCATTACCAAGATATGGCACTGCCTCGACCCAACATTCGGACGATGTCGTCAACGTAACGTGCAGGCAATACAATGCTACATACAGTGCATAATTCAAACTGACAATTCACCACTGGTCACTTTGCTGCTATACACTAAGTAAATGAGAGATATAAATACTCGGGACGGCGGATGGTATTTTGGAACTACCGACTCACAGCACCACCCCGTGGTTATTAAATGTAATGATCCGCCTATTACCCTTACATCCGACAAATACGCAACATTCGCGGCGCCTGATAAAGTTTAATGATAATTAACAACAAATCACAAGACGCGTGCGTACTGATACATTTGGGACGGTCTCAGCGAACCTTGACTCGAGTCGAAGTTATTATTGTTCTGTCACCGACGCCGCTGCCGTGCCGGCGACAAGTGCGATAATATCGTTCTTTGGCGGGAGACAACCAGGCGAACCGCCAGGCATAACGTTACTTATGTACATTCGCCGTCTATCGACAGTCGCCTAAAATCAACCACCACCACCACCACCGATAATATAGGTCTCCATCATCGTGATCGATCCAGGCCACTAGAGCAGTGTTAACACTGAGCTGACACGAACACTAGATAGGCAGCGAGTGCGAGCGCAGGGCCGCAGGGCTGGCGGCGCTGCGCCCGGGCGCGGGCGGCCTGGTTGGCGGCTCGCCACCTAAGCGTATTTCTGCCCTCCGCTCGCGGCGAGCGACTCACCTTCAGGGTGCAGCCTCTGGGGGTCGAACCAGGCATCTGGAATAGAAGGCTGCGCGTTAGCGGGTTAGTCGCGACAGATAGAGAGAGAAGCGGGCGAAGCGAAGCCGGCGCGGCGGGAGGCACTTACGTGGGTCGAGGACACTGCAGAGGGAGGGCCCGGAGTCTGGCATGCTGACGCTTTACGTAACGAGAACGCGGCAATAAAAAAGCGGCGTACGGAGCGCGCGCCGCCCCCGACTCTCGCGTCGATACTGGCGGCGCAGCCCCGCGCCCGCCCCGCTCCCCCCACTCGCGCCCGCCCCGGGGCCCGCGCATGCGCGCCCCGCCGCGCCGCCTGGCGGCCGCCTTTTGTCACCCCTGACATGATGCACCACCGCCACCACCACGTTTGTTAGTTTCAAAGTTCTTACATATACCTACTATGTATCTACATATTTTGTTAGTCCACCAATGTTAGTTACAATCACATGCGATTAATGTACACAGCAGAGGTTATTATTATGTACAGAGACATGTAAGTATGCATTTAGAAGACGATATGTACTTATTTACAACAGAAGATAACGGAGCTGGTACCCGTAGGAGGTATTTAACTATTACTGCGTTGTTTACCCGGTGCAAGTTCGCAGGTCACCGCGGTGCTGATACAAACCTGCAAAGCGCATTTGCCTCGCGGAAGATTACCGTTGAAATTAACGACGATACTAAAGAGATAAACAACGGTAAGGTATATAGTATTTTGGGATCTGGGAGAGACATGTCGATATGATTAGGTGGGTATATCGGTTATATCGAGACTAACTTGGTAGTAGTATCAGATACCAGTAACAATATAAGTCTATCTGAAAGCCCCCCAGATGCCGTAAATTATAAAATTTTAACGCGCACAGTGCTAGCGTGCAAGTCGCAACTAGGTACTTACCCGACCTTAATAAGAGTCTTAATATTACCCAGGTACTAGCAGTGCCTGCGGCTTCGTACGCGTGGGCTATCCCGAATGTTTTCATTTTCCGGGATAAAAAAATCGTGTAAATATTAACACCAAAGTTTATGTATGGCTATCCCACTCGGAAGCAGGGATAAAAAGTATCCTAAATGTTGACCTGGGTCATAACCTACATCACCATGCCTTTCATCAAATGCGTTCAAGTAGTTTTGTTTTCATGCACGTTTACACAAACTGATAAACCAGGCAAAATATTCTCCAGACTTTTTGCCGCATTGTCTAAAATAATGTCCACTAAGTACAATATTTTATTCTCAAATATTTAAGTACATACCTGACCACGACCATGTTACAGTGTTATTATATGTATAGATATTGCAGTGATTCATGTGTTCGATGACGCTAACTTGACCTTGCTTATCGCAAACAATGCCAGATACGTGTTGACTCTGACCATAATGGATGCTGCGAAGTACACGGCCTACATTATAATTATAATATACTTAGGTATATGATTCATTAAAGATAGACATTCAAGAACTATCCATGAAGTATCCATGATATTCAAAGTATTTATGCACTTGATTGCTATTTTAGAACGTTATCAATCGTATGGTATTTTCGTCGAGTCAACGAAACGATATTATTTTTCACAATGGTTCTTTAGTTACTTAGGTACTTGTGAATGCCTGTATTATAGATTATAAACAAATAATGTCCACAACAGTGCAACTCTGGTGACACTAAAACGTTACCTTCATGGATCAGAGAGCTTGTAATGTAAGAAAAAGCAAAGAAAAAACATTGGTCAGGGATAAATCAAGTTAGCAATATTACTAAATGAACTACAATCAGAGCAGATAATTTATTCTTTTGAAGAAACTATCAAGGTACCTTCGCGTAGGAGACACCCTACGTCATTGGAGACTGCGCGAACAGCATACATCAAGATTTTTGAGTATCAAATGGAAAGAGTTACGAGTACGAGACGGACAAAGAATTTCAGTCTAGGACAATATATTCAAGAAGATGAATAATAAGATAAGAAAGACAATGAGGCAAGTAAGCGCGTATCATACTATCTACTCTATAATTGCTAGACCTAGGCGATACTTGGCGGAACACCATTGTTAAACAAATGGGAGAAGAGGGACACACCACTGACCCCCGGCTTTAATAACTTATCTAATTATAAACCAAAAAAGTTAATCAATTAAAAGAAGCCAACAAAACCGAACTCCTTTAACGACCTCGAAAGCTCTTCTACAGGCATGAAGAAATCGAAACAAAAAAAAACTCCCGAAATCTGTCAGGAATATGTTCAATCAATGCCACCAAACGTATACTAGCAAACAATTCCACAAGGCTCCTTGGATTCGATCGCTTGAGACCGGCACCATGTCTAATGGGCGTGAGTCACCGCCGGAGTCACCGCCGGCGCCGCCCCGCCACCGTGACATGGCGATAATGGCACACATCACCTGAGTAATGCTAACACACGATTCAATCTAACACGCGACTTTATCATGTAGTCACATACATATGTATATGGTTGAGTTACCAAAATTCCATTAGCTTTCAGACACAACAACTACGCATTCACGTAACAATCTTATTTGATATCATTATTGAAATACGGGTATACTGTAGTGTATCTCTGTCTACCCCTTTGCGGAGTGATTTTTTTTTTTAATAAGTTTAAGTCGCAGCAGGTGTTGTGCTGTGCTGTGTCTTTAACATCTTATAGGTAATAAGTTTGTCAGGGTCACAGACATAACATCTGGTAACAAGGAATTAGCTGAAAGCAAGCAGTTTGCATAATAAATCAAACATGAGTGACGTGAGCGACGACGCCATGTCGCGCCGGTTAAAAATACCCCCGTTGCGAGTAGCGAGACGACAGTGGGGACGTCACCCACCTACCTGTACTGAAGCCACAGATACTCTAGCTAATCGTTTGTAGGTGCACTGGCATAGGATTACTATTTCCAGTTCAGAATGTATGCACAAATACACGAAGGAAACGTAGCGCCAGGCGCGTAGGTTCTACCCACACTCCACAGTCCACAGGATTAATGTATAACAGCAATGAATCTGCAACTAATGAGTCCTCGTGGAACTCGCATACCTTAATAAACTATCTTCAGCTAATATCTGCAGTTAGTTATTCGCCATATCCAATTTGCTTCAGTAATTCAAGTGAAATTTGATAGCAATTATAGTAAGTAATGCAGACAGCACATGGACGTGGTTAGCAGCGTAGGTTAGCAACAACTACAGTTTGTATTCAAGAGTAGACGGTGTGTCTGTGTGTGGCGAGCGTGGCGTATCGATCGGACCACCCCTGCCCAACCCCCACTGCCCCGCAGTACGCGAAGCCTAGCCTTTATTACATGAATGTCTGGGTTTTTCCAGACATTCAGAGAAATGGATTGCGCGATAGCTAGAACGTCGCCAGTAGGTGATCTATTTAATAAAATCTTAACACTGACTGACTGACAGAAAACGCCCAGCCTGAACCGGTGAACCCAGACATTTAAACATTGGTGGACATATTCTTTGATTACCCTAGAGGTGCACTAAGGAAGGATTTTTTTGGAAATTCGACCCCTAGGTGTAAAATGGGGGGTCAACGTTTGTATGAAGAAACATTTTATTTCAAGTTACGGTCGGGCACATTACTAGTTTTATATAAATGATTATTCGCCTTGATTAAAACTTTCCGTCATAATTTTTAAATTGACGACATAAATATTTGCGTAAAGTTCTATTTAAAACAGACAGACACGCACTCGGCACATCCAGTAATACCGATGACAACATATGTAAAGTGAACTTGCTTCTATAGATATGCTCGCGGAAATTTTCAAAAGATTCACAATCAATAGAAATTCTTCGTCACAGATAATCTTCTAGTTATAGATAGTATATCCTAGTAGTAGTAAAATAGCAGGTACGGCACCAGCCAGTTTAAATCGTATTATTTATCTCGATCAAAATATGTTTTCAAATACAAATTAATTCGATAATTTAACAGCCCTATTTTGGAGCTGAGTCATTAAGAGTGGATAAACAAAGTACGATCACAGTGAAATGCGACGCTCCAGTTTAGTACAAACAAAGGGCTCTACGGTACTTTCCTGAAGATGATGGAATTGGGTCAACAACGAGAGCGCGCGTTGGTCTTTAGTCACTTTATATGGTTTAAAATATGAGTAGGTAAATAAAATTCTTTGCGAAAAGCTCATCTTGTTTTAAGTAAGTGTATGTATGATTTTGCTACCAAAACTATAATAGTCATTAGTAATGATACTACATTCAGTAACCATGATAGCTGCATGTCGAATGATTTTACCGTAAGATATATAAGTGATTGGTTATATACGAATACGTTAGAACTACGTTTCACTCACATTGCTGTAAAAAATTAAAACCTATGAAAACACTTGACCCAAATGTAGCAACACGCAAAACACAATCAAATGAATTCATAAAAAAAATCCTTGATACTTGATGAGAACTAGAAATCGATTCCAGGGAATCTCTATGAAAATCGGGGAAACTGAGTAATAGATAAACCATAAAATGTAAAGGGAATAAAGGATAGGATGACGATTGTATGTACTGACCAGATAGTGAGAGTTAGGTTTATCTACTTATCTGATCTAAAGATGCTGCACTTGTGCACCGGGCCGGTGTGCCGAGGTCGATTCGGACGAACAGATCGTTACGTGCGAAAATAAGACGACACACACACGCACCATCGCCTATTCACAAACATCAACTACCCTAGCGATACATTTTCGTGCACATACACTCAACGACTGATCCAAATAATCCCATCTGAAGGAGGGAAATAACGGATGCTAAGCTGACGCAATTTTAATAACGGATCCCTGCGGATATACCTGGCACACGGTCGCTTTATTAGAGGCATATGACCCAACAGTCGTCTATGATTAACCCCCACAATCAAGCAATAAGTGAAATAAGCAAAATCGATGGAACCGGTGATCTTAGCAAACTCAACCGGTGCAACCCCTGAAGAATATTCTGTGATACTTACTTGTGACCGCTTCACCGTTTTCGAATCCCATGTTTCGAATGTGAATACACAATAAAGTTCACACAAAAGCTAAGTCCTTGGAGAGTGTGATGATGCACTGCGCGATTCACACGAGGCTACAAAGGTCGCGTGCCTGACACACGGAGAAATGTTAGAGCGCTGAGCGTGCGACGTGAACTCGGCTCCGACGATACTCAGCTTGTGAACGGGCAGCGGTGTGTTCAGCGATGCTAAAATTAGAGATGGTGGCGTCGCACTCTGCATACCACACGTCGCTCCCGTCGTTAACACTGTACGATCGCGAGTGAAGCCCGACCCATGCCTGGTGCCACGAATTTTTACATCTTTATCTATGGAATCCGCTAGATAGCGTCAGTTTCGGAGAGATCGCGATTAGACACTCGAGTGCATATGACGTAAATGAAACTTGCCGTAAAAAATAATCAGTCCATGTACAACGGCATTATTTGAGACGAAAATTATGATTGTAAATAATTCTGTCGCGGAATTATGTGGAGATATAACGAGAGCGTTACCTTTCGACGAGATTCCATTAGATAGTTTTTTATGATAACGATTATCCTTCTATTCTAGACCGTACTGCGAAATTTTTGTGACAAGTTGGTAAAAATAAAAACGAAATAATCTTCGATTACAAACAGCTATCAAAGGCGACGACAAGAATCGATATTATGCGTCATGCTCGCGGTTCATGGAAGTGCAAAAACTGCGGCTCAATCATACGCTTAGTAGTTCTATTTTAACTGCTATGTCCAAAATGTATCATCGTTTAGGTGCTCGTTATTTGTGAAAGTAAACTCCTCATAGTTACAATAAGCAAAAATATTTCTGTAATCGTGTTTCTACCTTGATTCCATCGGGAATAAAATTTTAGTGCTGAGAACGGGGAATAAGCGAGTGAGTACCCAACGCGGCCGAGTAAAATTTAGAAACGTGAATTCAAAACGAGCGCCTTGACTAATACACAAAGGTGTCGCATCGGACGGAAATCCTTTCTTTCCGCGTGTGGTGCTGGTGGGTGTGAAGTGCGTGCTGTGGGGTGCCGTTACCCGCTGCAGCGCGGTCAACGCTCTTGCCGCTCCGCCAGCTCTGCGGCGACCCACACCACTGCACCGCCCGCGCCCGCGCCCGCCGCCAGTCGCGGTCGGGCCGCGAGCCCCTCCGACACCAATCATAATATTGTTGCTATTTGCGACATGCATGCAATGTTCCCCACCTACTCCAAATCGTGATTTAGCAATGAGGTTTCGAGTTATTATGAGTCACCGAACAAAAAAAATTACATCATGTCTAGAGCAATATAAATCGATCGGTAGGTAGGTATGAATGTTGTGTACAGTAAAATTTAAGATAGGTACAGCGCTAGGAAGGTAGGTACCTATGCGATTTAGAAAACACGCCGACCAGTCAATAGTGGATGAAATCTAGTTCAAAATGAGCGCTTTTGAGTAGATGGTCATTCGAGCAGCCATTGTTCACCTGTAGACGTGATTGTTCACGGTCCGCGACTCGCTACTCGACTCGCAACAAGACCATTTGGAACACTCATCGTGGCGCACAAAAAGCGCCACGACTGAGTCGGCAACACCTCGGCAGCTTTCGATGAAATCACTGCTATGAAGGCGAGGTGACGATCGCCGCGAGCATCAAGGGCAAGGATGTTGTAGCTACTTCGAAAATAGATCTCATTCTATTCTACCTATAATCTGAAAAATATGTAACTTAGGAAAATACAAAGAAAGGTGCTCACCAAGTCCCATCTGGCAGAAGATGACTTCAGCCTCGATAACGTGCGCAGTCGGCCGCGGCGGCGCCTCCCGCGCGGGCTCGGGCGCCGGCTTCGGGGGCGTGATCGGCTCCACTTTTGGCGTGGCGCCGATCACGCTTGGAATGACCATCGGCTTCGGAGGCTCCGGGGTAGGCTCAGGCTTCTCTACCACTGGAGCTGGGATAGGCGCCGGAGCAGGAGCCGGAGCCGGTGCCGGTGCCGAAACGGGAGCCGGGGTCGGAGCAGGGGTCGGAGCGGGAGCCGGAGTCAGCACAGGTGTGGGATCGTGAGCTAGCACGGTTGGCTCAGGGTTAGGCGCGCTGGATCGCGGTGGCTCAGGCCGATGCAACGGCGACTCGCCGGCGGTGTCGGCGTCCGACTCGCTGTCGGTGAACTTGTCGGCGATATGGTCGGCCTGCCTGTCAGCCGAGGGAGCGCGCGGCGCGTCGGCGAGCAGCTCGCGCTCCATATCGAGGAAGCTGCGCGTGGCTGCGGCGGACAGTCGCTGCGGTGACTCGCCAGCCTCGCGCCTTCCCTCGCGGTCAAGGTGCTCGAAATCGTCCGTCGAGTCCTGATCGCGCTTCATGGCAGATTCGGCGCGCGTCAAGTCTGCAACCGGCGGCGCAGCGTCGCCGCTCGCGAGTCCGCCGAGGAGAGAGTTGGCGCCGTCCATGTCTCTTTGAAGGAAAAGTAAAAAGTTTGTCGAGATCGATAGGGTGCGGTGAGAGCACAAATACGAGGGTGCAAACGCGGCGGGCGGGTCCTATCGTGCGTCCTCGCCGTGTCGTACTGCGGTCCGCGAGCCGAGCGAGTGCCGGCCGCCGCTGCACGACGTCACCAGCACGAGAAATGAACGGTATTACTCATCGCCGACCCCGCCGCCGATGCAGCGGGGGCGGCGCCGCCGCTCGCCGGTCTTGCATGATCGTAACAATACTATTAAATAAAGGCCTTGGCGGCTTACTAACCTTACGGAAAAATAATATAAATACTAAAGATATTAAGTACGTTCGAGTGAAACGCGTAAAAACAATATTTTTAGAAAAGCAGGAAAATTGTAAAAATTATTGACTTTCCGATCCTGCCAGACCTTTTTTGAAGGCAAGGCGCGCTTGAAAGAGATAAGTGAGAAAGGTTTCAGTAAGACTGCTTTACCGACCTATATAGGAATACCTTAGAGCAACCTATGAGTCATCTAAGAGCAATACAGAGTAAAAAGTAGAACTCAACAGCCGGTTGCACTACTATCCGCACATTATGACATTGAAAATAAAAAGGGACAACCGCTGTGCGATAATTTGTTGCGCCACTATCTTTATCTTGTATATGCACAAATTGATTCAGAACTCTACTGTGCAACCACAGTATCATAGATTAATTTAATATTATAAAATAATGTATGAGAAAAGTTGTTAGAACCTTGTTGAAGACAGGATCGATGAAGCCATATATTTTTTCGATAATATATACATATGCTGAAAGTAATAACTAAAACGTTCGTATTGTATAAAGTGTAACAATAATATTGTAAAATATTCTAAGGCGCCCATAGTTTGGTTGGGGAATGGCAACATAGCATTCCTATAGAGAAACGTTAAATTAGATTAGATACTTTTAAAATTAGTCCACGCACGAAGTGCAAGGTGTAAGCACTGGTTCGATTACAGTGAAAACACATTTATACATTAACGTGATCGGTATGACCTTTACATTGCCTCCTTATAACTTATATAATAAATTGAATTACCTATAACTACCACAAAATAGTTCATGAACCCTACACTATCAAAATCTAGTCAGAGTACCCCAAAATACTAAAAAAGAATTATAATTTTAAATTATTACTTGATATTTTGATTTTGATAATTATTGACGAAAAAGAATCGCCATAAAATATGTTCAAGGTAATTTATTTCATTCTAACGGCAGCACCATCGATATAGTGATTCCCCCTCTTCGAGGCATTATAACTATTTAATACACTTAATCCAACCAAATTCAATACTGATAAAGAAAACCAAAAATATTTTAACAATTAAGCATAGCTGCAGCAGCTTCACAAACGAATATGTCAGCTGGCTTTTGGTGGCCCGTAGCGCTCTGAGACGTGAGTGATTGGCTATTGCTATCCCTTTTCATCACATGTAATGTGACGTTAAAGGGACGAATTACTGTATAGAGAAAATATTTCATTATCTTTTTTGTTGGACCTCTCGCTCTTTACTGTCAATGTCACTTGCTTTTTTCTTTGCCCTTTTTATTGTCTGTTATGTCAAAAAATATCACAGTCGTTGGTCGATAAAACAGACATGTGTCTATAATTTATTAGCACTTTAGCGCTTTTTGTGTTCTTACAAAATATTAACTGACGGAAAGTGTAGCGTAATCAGCGTTGCCAGACCTACGGATTTGTCCGTAGATCTACGGACTTTAGGTCTTGTCTACGGACATACGGATTTTAGTCGCAAATCTACGGATTTTTGATTGATTTCATCCACCCGATCCAAACAATAGTATACATATTCTAATTAAATAAAATTTTGCCTAATACGAATCGTAGCTCCAAAAAAAAGGTAGTCCTGCGACTGGGAACAATAGCGAGCTGCGTTTCGACAGTAATAATGATTGAATTGATTAGTAAAAATTAAAAACTACTGTTAAAAAATTGTCTTTTCCTTTATCTTTTCGATTATCCCACAGATTTTTTCAATTTCTTTACCGGCAAGGAATTTCGTTTAAGGTCAGTCCATCTATAAATAGAGTAAACCTGACTATTGACGCTACTAACTACTACTAACCTGACGCTTTAAAAAATGTCCGTAGATCTACGGATTTTAGTAGAGGCAATATACGGACTTCTACGGATTTTTGAGAGTAGCCCTACGGATTTTTTAAAATTGGATCTGGCAACACTGAGCGTAATCATCGCTGCGTGTCAGTCTGTCCGTCCGTACGTGATTGGAAATGATGAACCAACCACATCCACCCAGTAGCTTGCTATGATTAACACGAACCAACCAACAAACTAAAGAGAATTTATTTTACGAGCAGCCAGTCCAAGACCGAGTGTAGATTTGGATTTGGTATAGGTAAATTGGTCGTTTCTTGAGCGAGCCAGCGGCGGCTGCCCGACCAGCCAGTCACACAAGGATGGCGGCGGCAGTGGTAAACGGTTGTGTAGATTCGAGCCAAATAACGACAGAGAAGAAATTACAAGCAAGCAATGGAACAAGTGGAAATATAGTAAATGGAAAAGTGGATAACCACAAGAATGGTTACATGAAAACTACAGATTCAAGCAATGGCGACACTGTGAGTAAATAATATTTGCTTATAACTTACCTAATTAATCACGAGATTAGTTTCACCAGTCTGTTAAAGATGCTTTTAGTTTTCACTGGTGCCTATTCTTCACCACACCCTCCGTGAATGAATGATGGTTGGTACCTAGTGGTTGGCCCAGTGACCAGTGCATGTAGCAGTGTCCCTCACATCTCTCTCTGCCTTCACATTGCTGCATGTATTTTAGAGATGTAGCCAAGGTGGTGATCATTCAATAGTATGCAACACACTGATACTATGCAAGTATTCATCAATTCTATAAAGTAGTAATAATGTTTTTCAAAAATAATGAACCAAGTAAGTAGATATAATTTAAGACTGAAAACTTTTAAATTATTTTTATATATACTGGCCAAATCTGTCATAATTTACTAATTTTCTCAGTCTATTTGTACTTCAAGGAAAAACTATCGAAAGGATTTCGATAAAACTTAGCGTGGTAATAGCTTACACATAGGACATTGAGGTATGGCTGTTTACCCCAAGAACTAGATGCGTTCACCCGGAATTTTCAACAAACTCAAGTTCATGCATAGATAGTGTGCCAAATTAGTACAAAAAAAAATATATGAGAGCCCTGACAAAAAACTTTTATAATTTTGTTTTTGGTTTTTAATTTTTTGATTCAATGGCCATTCAGTGGCCACCAGGTACCTACAATGTAATGTTTACAAGTGAGTTCATCATCATGTAAAAACAGACTCCACTAGGAGTCTTATTGTTATGTGTTAGTGGTCACTAAGAACCTAAAATGCCAGCAAAGTAATAATTTTGTATGTTATCCTTGTTGTAAAATGTGCATAGCTATAAGTTTATTTTCCTGAAAGAAACAAGGAATATCAAATGTTATAGTTTTTTAAAATTTAATAGAAAAAAATATTCTTTGCCTTATGTTCTATTTTCTAAGAAGGGGTACGTGTGAGGATTGTAACTGATATATTAATTAGATGCCAATGCCTCATAAGCATTCTGCCAATTGCGCTGGTCTGCACCACCAAACTGCTACATGGTACTGTTACATTATTTGTTCGTGTGTGGTTGATGGTTTGCAGATGGATTGGTCGCAGTACGACACGTTCCCCGGGTCGTTTGAGAAGTGCACGCTGCTGACCGCCGCGCTGACGCACATCGGCCTCTACATACTCATGTTCCTGGGCTTCGTGAACCAGCTGCTCTTCACGCCCAAAGTCGCCATCGAGAAGAACAGAGAGGTACCTATGTCTGCGGTCTTATTATTTATCTTTTTTGTGACATTCAATTGATCGTAATGATTGTACCTCTTAGCACTCATTTAGACTTTGCCCAGCCTATAGCGCCGTATACTCGGGATCACTCACACTTGACTAGGAGTGAAAGCAGGTGTATACAAGTATACTTAACACTTGATACTCAATCTACTTGTTCGAGTGTGGAAGTGTATACACTGCCGCGACACCACTTCTACACTCAGCTTAATACACTGAGTGGCAGGTGTCCCCGTGAATACGTAGGTCCTATATCAAGTATTATAACTCAGGTTATTAGGAGCCTACACAGATAGAGAGCGTTCAGTGCTAGCGTTCGCGCGTGAAATGTATGGCTCGCTGACTCGTATGTTATCTGTGTTAGTTAACGCATTTCTACACCCACACTCTTCCCTTCTAAAACATAGGTGGGCTAAAATATAAGTGTCCGATGAAATATGAGAATATACGGCTCTTGGCTATATCATGATTATATATTATCTCCAAAATACCTAAAGTCAGTATCTAGTGGATTGTAATTATAATTGATTGTGGATTGTAATTATGGGTGATCTGAATAATCCGCCTTCTTCAGACACCAGCTCCTCCCAAATTGTAAACATACAATGGTTGCAATATTTATGTTACTTACTTTATTTTTGTTTGCAAACGAAACCACTATAAATTAGCATTTTAAAAAGATGCGACGCGTGCTGGTTATTATGGTAAGTACGCACATAAAAGAACAATCGGCTTACAAGTGATAAGTACCTAATTCTCGTTTTTTTTTATTACACTTCATATATTTTGCTGGTAAATAATATTCCGAAATAAGCTAAATACATTACTGAGCAAAAAATATGATTTTGATATTATATTGAAATTTAACGCTGATTACCTAATAAGCGAGCACGCGTGGATACTTGCACATATACATAAGTACATATCATTGCGGAATTATATCTACTTATGTATGTGAATCCATTTGAAAATATAAGTATCTGTTGGCTACAGCAAGCAATTTGCTATATGAATGTATTGCTCTCTTAACTAGATGTTATTAAACGAGCAATAAAATATTTTTAGTAGCCATACTGGCCAACGACAACCGACGGCGACTGTCTATCCGGGACAGACAGCTTACTTAAACGTGCCCTCTGGAGAACGGATACGAGGGGATATTTACTGGAAGAAAACATTCTAATCTGAATTTGAAGGGCAATATATCGCAATGCTATATCAATTATATTCCGAGTTGTATTGGCGAGTAGTTCGCGAAGGCGCTAATAAACTAATTGCTCAAATGCTCACAGTAATGTGCGGTATTGAGTTCGGTGATGAGTACGTTCCTACCGCGGCGCGGCCATAAGCAATAACTGTTAAAATCAACTCGTGCATGATTTCAATGTTGTTTGTTTTCTGCACTGCGCTGCATATTACAAGGTACGGGAATAACAACGGTTGTTAAGGAAGGAAATAAAATAATATTATTTCCTGTATCCATACGATAGAACAGAATACATAGTTACATACACAGTATTCCTCATTTCGTGATGAATAAGGATCCTACGCGACTCTCGACAGATTATATCAAGGATGACAAGCAACTGCTTGCTAACTGATAAAATAAATCCCAATCTCTGGCCAAATTCAGATGCAAAACTTGCACAGGTCGCACATTATATGTTACCATATTTTCTTCTCTAAAAAAGAATCGTGATATAGTTCCGCGTGTGTCGGTCAGTATTGTATTGCGTGCGCGGTCGGCTCGCTACCATCTTATTAATGTCGGCATCTCGTCAATTATCAATTGTTATCGTGCCCACGCACCGGCCGCTCTGACGCAACACCCAACACACTAACTATGCACTGAAACATTGTTAAACTGCGCTGAAACTCTACCAATCTGATCACATTGATAAAGAATGTAAAATTCACCACCTCCTTTCAAACGCTATTACTTATTTTCCTCTACGAGTGACCCTGGGTGGTGCCAACCAGGTGACGACTCTACTGGTGGTAGGCTTCGGCCGTGGTTAGTCACCACCCACTGAACAAAGCCATGTCGCCAAGCGGCCTAGCCGTGTTCCGGCATGATGTTCGGTGTTGCCATTCATGGATGGCGGGTCAGATCAGTTGCGCTGCATGTGCCTAGTGAATGTAGCGTCTCGATCTACTGCCGCCTTCCTACCTAGGCAAGTATGCTCCATCGTAGATCTCATCGTCACTTACCATCAGGTGAGATCGAGATCAAATACTTGCCTATAATGTATAAAAAAAAACCGCGGGTTTAATACGAGTATTAAGGCCCTCGAAATCCAAATGGTATCAGTTCTTGCGCAATGTCAGTATGCTAATCCGTTTATAACCTGCTCGGTAATATTGTCAGCGCCCCGGTGCGCTATCGTGGCGCTTACTCCGCTGCTCTACATTTACCGTATGACTACTTACACTCGCAACTGTTATGCCAGTTTATTCTCAATATTCCTAAATTTCGTATGTATGTGTTCTCATGTAAAACTCTGTCTTATGATAACGTGTATTTCGCATAATCAATGTAAATATTACGATTAACATAATTTATGATTTGAATTTTTTGTAGCTATCAAATATAATGTTACGTGCGGGGGTAATTAAATGCCGATTACGTGAAAATTACTTTAATCGCTCTCCACACAGAAGGCAAAAATAGTACACACCAGAACACTAACTAGTAAACACTCAAATCACAATTCACCAAATCACTTAGAAACACAGTAGTCCACAGTATTCGCTAGAGTCGCCGGTATAGTCTTCTTAGTTCGCTTCCGAGAGATGTGTTCACAATCGCTTTCAAATAAAAACTGTGTCGTCGCTGGTCCTGCACACTATTTATAATCCGAAAATAGCGAGGGTGGATCTTTCCAGAAAGGTGTCGATAAAAACCCACTAAACAGAAATGTTCCATAAGGAAAATGAACCTTATGTACACGGTAATAAGGAGGCGCTAGAATGTTCTAGTGTACGTAGCTGTATTCGTCTAATCGGTATTATTCCGAGAACTCGTAGTTCCAGGAATTGCATTGTCCTCGCCTTTTGTTTACTAATAATAATTTTAATAAAAATAATATGAGGTATATTCCGGAAGCCGGTTGCAACATTGTTGACGATTCTAGATCTTTCTTCACAGATCGATAGGGGACCTTGGACCCAACAATGCGTTTTTGTTTCTAGAAGCTTCGATGACTATTTCTCGAGTTATCGATACCTCTTTTATACGCATCGTAACATTACCCCCCTCTTAGTCATGCTCGTCCCGAGCATTATTTGAGCCATGATATCGCGCTAACCGGTCCACATGGACTACCTTTGGTTTTCCTCTAAGTCCCTTCTTGATGCGGAAGGTAACATCATTGATCCTTGTAATGACGGTGTACGGTCCTTCCCAGCGAGCTTGAAGTTTCGGAGACTTTCCCTTTTTGCGAAGCGGATTATGAAGCCACACTAGTGTTCCTTCCTCAAACCCGTTGGTGTTCGAATTCCGATCGTACCGAGTCTTCATCCTTGTACTAGTCTTAAGATTATTCTCCCGTACTCTTCTGTGTACTTCATCCAGCTGGTTTTGAAGTTCACTCACATAGTCTGTAACAGGCTTAGGACTATCGGGTGGCGTGCCTGTTATCGCATCGACTGGGAGCCTCATTTCTCGACCGAAATTTACCTTGGCCGGAGTATGTCCCGTACTATCATGTACCGCAGATCGATAGGACATCAGGAACAGCGGAATGTATTGGTCCCAATCTCTTTGGTGATCGTCCACGACTTTAGCCAAGTGGTTCTCTAAGGTCTGGTTAAACCTCTCGACCATTCCATCTGACTGCGGATGCGCTGGCGTCGTACGGGTCTTATTGATTCCCAGCAGTTTGCACATTTCCTGAAATAGGGCGGACTCAAAATTCCGCCCTTGGTCTGAGTGAAGCTCCATGGGTACGCCATATCGACAGACCACTTCCTGGACCAGTTTCTTCGCCACAGTTATGGCTTCTTGATTGGGTGTCGCAAAGACTTCGGGCCACTTAGTGAAGTAATCTTGCACTACTATGATGTATTTGTTCCCATCATCCGTCATTGGAAAAGGTCCAGCAACATCAATGGCGATGCGTTCCCATGGCGCTCCAACATTGTACGACTTTAATTTTCCCCTGCTTCTAGTCTGCGGGCCTTTCACTGAAGCACAAGCGGTGCACTTACGGCACCAATCCTCGACATCTTCCCGACAACGGACCCAGTAGAACCGTTGTCTCACTTTAACCAGGGTCTTCTTGACTCCAAGATGCCCACCAGAAACACCGTCATGAATGTGCCGCAAAAGAGGGGCCACCTTACTCCGAGGTACTACGACTTGCATGGTTACTTCTTTTCCATCGTTGGACTCCCATTTTCTACATAGTACACTGTCTTCCAGAGTCAAGCTGTCCCACTGAGCCCAATAGCTTTTGGTGGTCGAACTATGAGCAGACACATCACTCCATTGGGGTTTGTTCCCAAGTCGTTTCCAGTCCAGTATAGGTCGAAGGTCATCGTCCTCTTCTTGGGCCTTCTTCATGTTAGCTCCTGTCCACTCGTCATCAAGTCCGTGTGTCCTGATGACTTTAACCTCTTCCCGTACTTCATTCTTCTGACAGTGCTTGCAGTCTTCGGCACACGGTCTTCGTGACAAAGCATCGGCGTTGCTATGTCCTTTTCCACTTCGGTGTTCTATTATAAAGTGAAATTCTTGTAGTTGCTCAAGCCATCTAGCTACTTGACCTTCTGGGTTCTTGAATTGTAACAACCATTTTAACGCAGCATGATCCGTTCTTATAGTAAACTCCCTTCCTATAAGATACTTCTGAAAATGTTGTAGGGTCTTCACCACGGCAAGTAGTTCACGGCGAGTAACACAGTAATTTCTTTCTGGTTTGGAAAGTGACTTACTGAAATATGCTATCACGACTTGACGATCTCCCTGTATCTGAGATAAAACACCACCAATTCCTGTGTTACTGGCGTCTGTGTCCACGATGAATCTTCCTTCTCTATTTGGGTAACCCAAAATAGGGGCTTCACATAACCGTTGCTTGAGCTCACTGAAGGCTTCCTCACAAGTCAGGTCCCAGATAAAATCGCGTTTTTCTTCAGTAAGTCGATGCAACGGTTTTGCAATGTCCGAGAAACTCTTAATGAATCGTCTGTAATATGCGCATAATCCCAGAAAGGCGCGCACTTCTGTTTTATTTCTTGGAACAGGCCATTCTTGAACAGCTTTTATCTTCTCAGAGTCGGTTTGGACTCCTTCCGTTGAGATGACGTGTCCAAGGTAACTGACTTCCTTTTTAAATAGAGCGCACTTCTTTGGACTAAGTTTTAGATTAGCCTCACGGATCCGGGTGAACACTCGTTCTAGATTCTTCAGGTTCTCCTTGAAGCTACGACCCATAACGATTACGTCATCAAGGTAGACCAAGCATACGTCTCCGAGTAAACCCACCATCACTCTTTCCATGAGGCGCTCAAATGTGGCTGGAGCATTACATAAACCAAAAGGCATAACATTAAATTGCCACAATCCGTTTCCAATTCCAGTGCTAAATGCTGTCTTCTCTTTATCTTCTGGGCTTAGTTCTACCTGCCAATAGCCACTTTTTAGGTCAATTGTTGAAAACCATTTCATACCACTGAGCATGTCCAGTGTGTCGTCGATCCGAGATAAGGGATAGCTGTCTTTCTTTGTGACGTTATTCAACATCCGGTAATCCACACAAAACCTTGTACTGCCATCCTTCTTCTTCACCAGCACCACGGGTGATGACCATGGACTCGTAGAAGGTTCAATTATTCTGTTATCAGCCATATCCTTAATCATATCTGTCACCTCCTTTTCTCTTGCCCATGGTATGCGTCGTGGTCTTTGTTTTATAGGCCTGGCGTCGCCTGTGTCGATCCGATGTTTTACGAGCCCCGTCCTTCCACAGTCATTTCCAGTAGCAAATATGTCGCTGAATTTCAGCAAGAGCTCTTTAGCGTGCTGCATTTCTGTTGCCGATAAATTCTCCTTAGAAGATTCCAGTAGTTGCTGGATGTGATCCTCCTTCACGTGGGTACCATTCTGTCTTACTGTAACACTATTCAATCGTCTCAGGTACTTTAGTTCCTCACATCTTCCAACCACACTATTCTTCTTGAGGTGAACTTCTTCATTACCAAGGTTAAGGATTCTCACCTTAGCAATTCCGTTCGACATTAGTAAGGTCCTTGCTGTAATTAAATGTGGGTAATTTCCAGTGTCTTCAACAACGAGGCATCTTCTTTGTTTAATATTACGAGGAAATTTCACTATTACCAAGTTTTCTGATCTCGGCGCCAGTGTAGTGTCCTTCAGACAATAAATATTGCACGGGCGTGATCCTTGCAAACAAACTTCTTGGTCAGGAAACCTTAACACTCCTTTAGCAATATCCAAAACACACTGCTGATTCTTCAAGAAATCCAGTCCCAAAATACAATCGTCGGTTATATTAGCAATCAGCACTGCCTGTTGATACACTCGGTCACCAATTCTAAACTTTACGTCTGTTTCGCCGAGGACGGAAACTGGCTGGCCGGTGGCTGTCTGCAGATGACATTTTGGAGATCGTCTATTCCACATTATGGTGCGTCTCAATAGCTCTGGTCTCACAATGGTACGCGACGCTCCGGTGTCCACTGTTAAACTACATGATTTATTATCTATGGTGCCCTCGAGGATCAGACTATTCCCATTAAAAACTTGAGTTATGGTTACTGTAGGGGCTTTATGTTGACCAGCCAGCGCCCGCCCCGCGGCCCTGGCGACCTTTAGTTTAACGGACTATCTTGCTCATCCTGGGTCGCGGAGTCCTTGACCCTTCTCCTTTTCTTAGGGCATTCGAGCCGAATGTGCCCTTTTTCTCCACACTCATAACACGTGGGGACAAACCGAGACTTTTTCTCTTCTGGAATAATCGCTCTTATTTTATGTAGTCTCGTGTCTTGTTGCACAGCTTCCACCTCAAGAGCATGAGCGAGTGCGTTTTTCAATGACTGGTGATGACCTAATTTTACAGCGCCTCGAACCTCTGAGTTTCTTATACCATCGACAAATGCCTGCAGCAGGTTCACTTCGATGACTTCTGGTGCCGACGAGTAAGCCCGACGAACCAGCCTTTCTATTTCCTGGGCCCACTGCTGGAGGCTTTCACCAGCCTTCTGTGATCGCTCACGGAGTTGCACTCGGTAAACATGTTCCAGGTGCTTATCACTGTAGCGCGTGTCTAACGCTTCCATTAGTGTCTCCAGCGTTCTTCTTTCAAGCGGTAGGTTTTCGAGGATTGATAAAGCGTCCCCACGTAGAGCAAGTGTAAGAGCTATAAAAGATTGCTCATTGCTCCAGCCATTACCACTTGCAAGTACCTCGAACTGGTACTTGAACGCTGACCACGACGAAGTCCCATCAAAACGTGGTAAGTCATGTTTTGCAGCTGATGGTGACGCCACTGCAACAGATCCATATGTTCTTAGCTTCATCACCTCCTTATTAAGTGTTTCCCAGCGGTCTTCCATAGCCTCATTCTTGAGAGTTACTTTTTGTAAGCGCTCTTCGAGGTTCACTGTCTTCATGGTAACTTCTTTATCAAGCACTTGTACGCGTTCCTTTAAGGTGTTAACTTCTTCTCCGAGAGCTGTGATACCTACGCTGATTTTATCTAAGACAGCTTCCTGGCTGGCCTGCACCACTTCCTTAATCTCCCGCTGCGTAGCCTCTTGGTTAGCCTGCATCATTTGCTGCATAGAAGTCATTTTCTGATTGAGCTCCTGACGACTGGCTTCTTGGTTAGCCTGGAGCATTTTTTGCATAGATGCCAACAATACTGACATGTTCATGTCTGGCGAGCTAACCCCTGGTGCTGCCACAGGTTCCGCTGGAATCTCAGCTCCAGCCCGAGGCTCTTCCTCTTCACGGATACGTTGGCGTGCAGCATCCATTTCCACTTGCCGTCTGGTTCGTGGAGTACGCCCTTCGTCTTCACGTGGTAGTAACGGCATTCCGCTTCTGACACCAATTGTTACGTGCGGGGGTAATTAAATGCCGATTTCGTGAAAATTACTTTAATCGCTCTCCACACAGAAGGCAAAAATAGTAC
The DNA here is from genome assembly GCA_905333125.1 of Pheosia tremula. Lineage (NCBI taxonomy): Eukaryota > Metazoa > Arthropoda > Insecta > Lepidoptera > Notodontidae > Pheosia > Pheosia tremula. The sequence continues at coordinate 110,885 of HG995404.1, read as the reverse complement.
ACACCAGTACACTAACTAGTTAAACACTCAAATCACAATTCACCAAATCACTTAGAAACACAGTAGTCCACAGTATTCGCTAGAGTCGCCGGTATAATCTTCTTAGTTCGCTTCCGAGAGATGTGTTCACAATCGCTTTCAAATAAAAACTGTGTCGTCGCTGGTCCTGCACACTATTTATAATCCGAAAATAGCGAGGGTGGATCTTTCCAGAAAGGTGTCGATAAAAACCCACTAAACAGAAATGTTCCATAAGGAAAATGAACCTTATGTACACGGTAATAAGGAGGCGCTAGAATGTTCTAGTGTACGTAGCTGTATTCGTCTAATCGGTATTATTCCGAGAACTCGTAGTTCCAGGAATTGCATTGTCCTCGCCTTTTGTTTACTAATAATAATTTTAATAAAAATAATATGAGGTATATTCCGGAAGCCGGTTGCAACATTGTTGACGATTCTAGATCTTTCTTCACAGATCGATAGGGGACCTTGGACCCAACAATGCGTTTTTGTTTCTAGAAGCTTCGATGACTATTTCTCGAGTTATCGATACCTCTTTTATACGCATCGTAACAATAATAACGGCTCGTGTGAGCCACTGATGTCGTCCGCGCTCGGCACTAATAACACCAATTATATTTATGTAGAAACTCGTCTGACAACCAAATATGCATTAATAGGTAAACGAGATTATTGTATACTTATCAGTAACTAATAAATGTTACCTCAGTAAAATTCCAGCAAATCCATGAAATACGAAATATGGAAATAATGGCATGCTATTTGTTTCAATTCTTATCTTATCAATAATATGGAATATCATTTATTGGAGGTTGCTGCAATGAAACATTTAAACTGTACAAATTAAATAGCTAATTACGTCATATTTATACACCGATATCGATCTGCTTCGTGGAGGTATATTAATATATGTTACGAGTATGAAGATATATTTCCGTATCCATGTTATGACGTAGGTATATATTATACGTAGTATTAGGACTGCGGATACTAATGAATGTTTGATTTCCATTCAATGTAATAATTGACATCAATATATGATTAGCTCGTTATCTTATCGATACCATCTGCGTTAGCATCGATATACTTCACTACCCCTTCGCAATATCTATATATATGATCCACGATTACTCAACGTACATTTTAGCCATGTGGAAGGAAGATTTTTTAACTGGATGACACGATGACCCAGTTTGCTTTCCTAAATGCCTCGTAACGCGAGGAGTCAGGTAGTGGTTAAAGACTGACGCTGGTCAATAAGAATAAGAATAAGAAGAAGTAAATATGATAGTGTTCGTTAGTACTAAGCGGAGTGCGAAATGAATAACTTGATATGCTTGGTGTGGTGTGTCCAGGGGTACGCGCCGCTGTACGACCCGTTCGAGCAGTTCTTCTCGCGCTACCTGTACCGGCGCGTGCGCCACTGCTTCAACCGGCCCATCTGCTCCGCGCCCGGCGCCGAGCTCACGCTCAAGGAGCGCTGCACCGACGACCACAACTGGAGCTTCAGGTAACGCGGCGCGACACACCTACAGACAGACACCATCTACCACAACGTTTGGCGTTCATGTACTGTATTCAACATACATACGTTTAGCTGAAGCAAATACTTTCAGCTCGAAAACTAACTATCCGATTTTCTGAATAAAACCACCATTTTAGTACATTTAAGATAACTGTGGTACTTTAAATGCGTTTTTATTGCATAGTTATTGTTTGTCGGAATGCAATTTCATCATTGCATTAAACATTAAAAGAACTCGATTTTTTATTATGATTTGTCTCATAAACTGCTGCTGCGACAACTTGCAATTGCCCACGCTACTACATACTAATTGACATTCACCACCGTCCGTCTTTACACTCCATGCGGACAGATAGCGTTCCCCGTCCCATGTTCTGCGTTCTTTGTAATATAGGGTGCCTACCGTCTGCGCGGCGCTATGAAACCCATACACACGAACGCAGACGCAGAACGGTTTCAAGGCAACAGTCACAAACAATGAACGTCGGTGTCAGGTTCACGGGCACGGAGCGTCGCTGCGTGAACCTGGGCTCGTACAACTACCTGGGGTTCGCGGAGGGCGAGGGCGGCAGCACGGCGGCGGCGGTGCGCGCGGCCACGCGGCGCTACGGGCTGGCCGCGTGCTCGCCGCGCGCCGAGCTCGGCCACAGCGCGCTGCTCGCCGAGCTCGAGGACACCACCGCCCGGTTCCTCGGCGTCGAGGTACACACTGGCCCACGTATCGAGCGGCCAATCCTCCGCAATGCAGCTGGATTTATTTTTCCACTCAACTCTTTTCAATCTTGCGTAAAGTTAATCGAGTACTTTGTCAGTAATCGGCATCTTCCTGGCTTTCTTAATATCATAGTTGACTTCTAGTATACACTGATTTGACTGAATACCTTTTAGAATAACTGGTAAATAGATACATTCGTGGTCAGAGTTGTTAGCACTGTTCGATATGACTGTCATGAATGTTCGAATGTCAACTGGGAGGCTGTTACGTTTGTAATAAGCGGTAGTGCGTGGTCCAGGCGGCGATAGTGTTCGGCATGGGGTTCGGCACGAACACGCTGGGGCTGCCGGGGCTGCTGGGGCCGGGCGCGCTGGCGCTGAGCGACGAGAACAACCACGCGTCGCTGATCCTGGGGCTGCGGCTGTCGCGCGCCACGGTGCGCGTGTTCCGCCACAACGACGTGCAGCACCTGGAGCGCCTGGCGCGCGCCGCGCTCGCCGAGCGCAAGTGGAGGAAGATCGTCATTGTGAGTGCCGCCATTAACCTACTTGCGCGTATTATTATGGATTTTTTTATTTTTGGAACGAAGTTCCTTATCGCGCGTTACGAAAGGGGGCTAGACGGAAAAAAATCATACGAAAAATTAAGCAGAAAACTTGTAATGACCAATTGTAAGCAGTTTTATAAACGAAAGTATAGTTTACTATATAAAACCCATGAACATAACGATACCTCGTTAAAAAAACATGCTAGCGACATCTATCGCTGACAAAAATAAACACAAATAAACGAAAGTATTTTTTACTACATAATGGTCAGTATTTTCGAGACATTGCACAAGTGCATCCGTGGCGCAATTGGCTAGCGCGTTCAGCTGTTAACCGAAATGTTGGTGGTTCGAGCCCGCCCGGGGGCGATATATTTTTGTTTCCCAAAATGATTGATTTTTTGTACATAATAAATAATAAAAAATAATAAAGGAACTTCGTTCCATCCGGGTGTCCTTTGACACCTCTCAAGTTTTTTTTTATTACATTATAGGCAAGTATTTAATCTCAATCTCGCTTGATGGTAAGTGATGATGAGATCTACGATGGAGCATACTTGCCTAGGTAGGTGGTATGGTTATTATAATGATGCGTTTGTAAAGGTAGTGCTAAATTAATATTTGATACACTAATTCAATAGCAAAAATCTAGGTTTTAGTCATCTCAAAGGGTTTAGAAGGTACATCTTGCTTACCTAGTTGTACGCAAGTACGATGAGCATACAATATTTTTTCTCTGCACATTCTGTTTGTTTCGATATAAATTGTGACAACTCGTTGGCATTTTATCCGGCAGGTGGTGGAGGGCGTGTACAGCATGGAGGGCTCGATCGCGGCGCTGCGCGGCATGGTGGCGCTGAAGCGGCGGCTGGGCCTGCAGCTGTACCTGGACGAGGCGCACTCGGTGGGCGCGCTGGGCGCGCGCGGCCGCGGCGTCACCGACCACGCCGGCGTCGCGCCGCAGGACGTCGACGTGCTCATGGGCACCTTCACCAAGAGCTTCGGCGCGGCCGGCGGGTACATCGCCGGTGCGTTCCGCGACCCCCCTCCCATCTAGCTGGAGCTCGGCCGTTTTGCGAGGTTAAGTTCTCAAGTGAGGTTCGAAGGATGTGTGACGTAATGTTGTGTCCCCGCGCAGGCTCCGCGCGGCTGGTCAAGTGGATGCGCGCGCACGGGCACGCGCACACGTACGCGCACGCGATGGCGGCGCCGGTGGCGCAGCAGGTGCTGTCCGCCATGCGCGCCATCGCCTCGCCGCCCGGGCTGCTGCGCGTGCGCGCGCTGCGGGACAACGCGCACTACTTTAGAGAGAGGTGCGTTCTATAACAAAAATAATATTTTATATAGACTCACATAAGTCCCGTTCCAAAGGTATTAGGTTATTATTCTCAAAGCCTATTAATCTCTTAATTGTACTTAGTGGAAAAACTATTTCACAATTGGAATGTGAATTAGTGTTACACTTATAATAGTTGTCTGACCGGGACGCCGTAGCGACTTTGCCAAACAATCCAGCCCCGGTGAGGCTCAGCTATACTAAAAGTCCTGCAGCAGTATTGTCCACGAGGAGTGGTACAGTGGATAACGCCCTTGCGTTGGTGGCTCGGCAGGCTCCGCAGCATGGGCGTGGTGACGTTCGGGCACCCCGACTCGCCGGTGGTGCCGATGCTGGTGTACACGTTCAGCAAGATGGCGGCCACCGTGGAGCGCCTCACCGAGCGCGGCATCGCCACCGTCGGCGTCGGCTTCCCCGCCACGCCGCTCAACAAGGCGCGCATACGGTGCGTACTGCCACTCTTATGAGTCACCGCTTCAAGTCTAATAACACAGTAGATTTATAATCTGAATGGTAACCATTATGATACCATTACTTTTCGATTAAGAGTCGATTGTTGAAGATTTCGATCACAAAACGACGAACCGTGACGTCACCACCGTAAGTCAGCACTTGTGAGACAGAAAGAGCTCGCCCTCACTCTCTCGCCACTACTTGTCCATACGGAAACTATGAGTTAGGGAATGTTGGCGTAAAAATTATAATAAATCTTTTAACCATTTAATAACTTATATTTCGTGCAATAGTTACAGAATAGAAAAATATAACAAAAAAGTCAAAAACATAAAATAAGGTCAAGATCGTGCCATGTTGTTCTAAATTTAAATTATCTGACGCGCTCATCTTGCCTGCCAGTGCATTTCTAACTTGAACACTATGATCAAAGATATAAACATTTTTCCATACTCGATAATTATTTAATAGGACGTCCTAGATCTGTGACGTAGATAAATGATAATGTTGTTGCCCCTACGTTAGGAGCTATATGATAAGTGTGTGTGTTGTCGGTGGGGCAGTTTCTGCCTGTCGGCGTCGCACACGCGCGCGCAGCTGGACGCGTGCCTGGAGGCGCTGGAGGCCGTGGTGCACGAGGTGGGGCTGCGCTACTCGCGCCGCTAGCCGCCCGCCCGCGCCGCACGCGCCGCACGCGCCGCCCGCACCGCCCACATCGCCCGCGCCGCACGCACCGCCCGCACCGCCAACACGCTGTACTCAATAAATTATTTTCACACGCTTCGCCTATCATTTTATTTTATTAGTGGGAATCCCAAATGTATCCTGTTATCGCACGGAAACGAGTGACCATCCTTGGCCCTCAAAGCGATTAAAAAACAAAAATATAATTCGCTCAAAACATCTATTATAATTCGCGACTCGCGTTTCATAGCTAGTGCAGTACAAGAGTGGAGTATACAAGTTGTCAAGTCTCTAATCAGTGGCGTAGCGTGCCTTGTCGGGGCCCCGTATAAAAATTTTTTTGGAGGCCCTTATATGGAGGTAAAGATTTTTCACAAAAGAAAAAAAATATTGTGAGAAGTAATATTTATTTATCACATAATTTACCCATTTTACAAATAAAAATCGAATTTTAAATATTCACTCTCCTTGCCTTTTTATCGGCAAACTGATTTATTAAATCATTTATGGCTGATGATGATTTTAGTTTTTCTAAAGTTTCTGCCTCTATGGACAATAGTGAGATGTCTGACAGCCGTTCTTGTCCCATCGAAGTTCTTAAGTAATTTTTTATTAGTTTTAATTTTGAAAAACTTCTTTCTGCCGTTGCGGTTGTAACTGGAAGGGTCAAGAATAAAAAGCATGCTGTGATTACCTCGGGAAAACTGGATGCAAGACTATTGAATTTTACTAGCAATAATTCAATGAGTTCTTTAATGGAATAATTTTTTTTAATTTCAGAATTTAAGCATGTTTTTAGAGTCTTTAATTGGTCACAAAGATTAAGTGAGATGTCTTTACTGTATTTAGCAGACAGTTTTCCGGAAGCGTTTAATATCTCTTCGCTTGAAGAAGATAGGAGTTTCTCCGGTTGTAATATTTCGAATATACTACTCAGGTTGCAAAGGCTCTGAAATCTTTCTTTAGTTTGAGAAATTAATATATCTAAACAGCAATAGTATACATTGACTTTGAAATAGGATTCCGGGTCGGAAATACTCTCATCTTGTGATAACTCATCAAAAAAACGCTTCGTTATCTTTCGCCTACTGTTTTTAAAAACAGTTGTTACCCCCCACTTTTTTGCTAAATCTTTGGATTCATTTAGCAAACTATTAAATGAATTCTGATTTCTTAATTGGCACAGTCTATTTAAAAGATTACTTAATAAAATACTAGATTTCTGTAAGTCATTATTTTCATGCTGTAGAGCTTTAGAAACAGGATTAATAATTTCAAATAGTGAAGAAAAAAATGTAACGAGCACTAAAAAATCAAAACTCTCTAAAATATTAATTATACTTTTACATTCTTCACGTTCATCATTTTTATTTGAAATTAAATTTAGTTGGTACAAAGTTTTCATGATTAGTAAAAAATTTTTCTTTACTGCTAATAAAGCGTCGTTCCTAGAAGACCATCTGGTAGGACATACCTTTTTAAGGGTAATCAAATATTTTTCAGATGAATCGTCACTTAGCATAGCCCAGCGTTTTATACTATTGCCAAAAAAAGTATATATTTTTTCTAAATTATCGAAAAAAGTCGATACTTCACGAACATGTCTCGCAGCATCGTTCAAAACCAAGTTTAAAGCGTGCGCAGCACAATGAACATAATCGGCATTTGGAGCATGCTCTTTTATTAGGGTTTGTAATCCTCCATACACACCCGACATAACATTTGCTCCATCGTATCCCTGTCCTCTACATTTAGTCAAATCAATTCCATATTCTTTAGTCAAATTTAAAATCACAGTTTTCAGACCTGCAGCACTGCAATCGGTTACTGCTATGAATCCTAAAAAGGACTCACAGATTTTTATTTCTTTAGGCACATTATCATCATTTCCTGTAACCGAGATATATCGAAAAACTACAGATAGTTGGTCAATTTTTGACAAGTCTTGTGTTGTATCCAGAATTATTGTCAGAAATGGAGCTTTTTTAATTTCTGAGATAATACTGTTCCTAACGTTAGTACCAAGCAAACTAATAATTTCGTTTTGAATCGCAGGGCTTAAATAATTTATTTCACCTTTCGGTTTTAGAAAAAGTTCTTTTAAAGTTGCATCATAGTTAGATAACAGACGTGAAATTGCCATAAAATTGCCAGAATCAGAATCATGCCCCCTCAAAGGTAGATTACAAGATACTAAAGTAATTATAACATTAATTATACGATGCAGTACATCTCTCCAGAATGTAATTTTACTATCGATTTCACTTTTCAATAGAGTATCGATGGTATTTCTTTGCAACCAATTATTATAAGAGAGTGAGGCACTAATATGCTGCTGTGACTTTTCATGGTCAAGAATAGTTTGTGTGAAATTGCTTCTAACCGAAACACCGTTAACCCAAGCAGAGGAGTACGATTTGTTTTGACGATCTGCTAATAACCAACAGAAGTGACAGTACGGTTTGTTTAAAACGTTAGAATAACATAACCATGGTCTTATAATTTTTATGCCTGCCTGATTGAAATATGAATAATAATAAGCTGAAAAAGGTCGGTTATTTTCTGAAACTTTTGGAAATGGTCCTTATGGTTTAAATGGACCCAATTTAAAAATTATTTTTCGTTCGCATTCAGTTAAATTGTCACCAAAATTTCCTCTATCTGATGAAATTATATTACAATCTGCATTATCTGCAGATATATCAGAATCGTTGACTTAGGGTTCCTCGATTTCTGGATGGACATCCGATAAAGTATGTGCTTGGCTTTCTTCTATTTCCGGATGGATATGTGACGAAGAACATGCTTCAGAAGAATCTAAAAATAAACGAGTAATTGTTAAAAAATAAAGACGAATGCTTTGATACTAAACTAAAAAGAGTTATATATAAATAAATAACGTTACTAAGGGTCACAGTTAGAGAGTGTTCAGTTCAGACGCACACAGATTCTACGAGGATTGTGCTCGTACCTATTAGTAGATACAAAATCACCTGCAGCCCGTCCGTGCATTACTATACACCTGCGTGCTATTTAAACGCAGCGCGTAGTGTAGTGGTCATACAAAACGAGAACCCGAAAGCGAGTCTGCACATCTGAAGTTCTCAACACGCAATTAACGATACGATACGGACTGATAAACAAACAACAAAACAAATCGATCCTATAGATAAGTTAGAATTTTGTTTTTTTTAATCAAGGCATGGAACCCTAAAAACAGTATAATTGGGAAAATCGAGGGGGGAGACAACTTTTTGTGACGGACAGATGGACAGACCGAAATTAAAAGATTTCCTTGTTTATCACTACGGGCCCCTAATAAATGGGTTGGGTAGTAGTGTAGTACTTACCTTTCCAATCTAAATCACTCACAGTATCTTGTCTCTGAAAAAATGAAGAAATTTTGGGCACTTTTTTTATAACCTCGTCCCTTTTCTGTTTAATTTTTCTTTTCTCAGCGCCGCTGGGATAATCTCTTTTTCTTTCACTCATTTCTTTTACAAATCGTTACTAATACTGCTAAACCAGAAGAACAATATTGTTTGTACTGAATTACAATGTAATGCACATTTATATAAAGCGCGTAAATAAACAGTGCACTGCACTCCGTGGTTTAACATCCAATGCAAAGTACAACAACGTACACGTACATCGCGATATCGATGAAGGGTTCCCGGGGATTCCCCGCTGAGTTGAAGATGAAGTAAGTAAAACGGGGAAGTCCCGCAGCCCGCCATAACGATGTAGTGTTGCCAACTTTTGAACGCACGCTTAAGGCGGGAAAAAAAGGAATTGCTTTATAGAATTTTGTCATTTGTAAAATAAAATAAATTAGAAAGTTTTTATTATTTTTCCTTACACACTTTGGGGGCCCCCGTGGCCCGGGGGCCCCGTATAATTGATACGGCAAATACGGCGGTAGCTACGCCCCTGTCTCTAATGCAAGTCACATTTTGATAGATGTTTAGTTATAATCCGGTTTTCAAACATGTTACATATCCCGCCGAGTGCTCGAATGTGATGGCTCCTTAATTTTAAGGCGAGATAAAAAAAATACAAACAATTAGGACAAATATTTTCGAGCACATTTTGTGTAGGTATGCGACCCGCTGTGTTGCACTATCAATACTAAAGGCTCAGCAGCACAATTGTTTCGACGACCTAGAGATACGCATCGATCATATCTAACGGTGACAATGTCAGAAACATTATCAATCGCAATAATAACTAGTTCAAAACGTGGATTGGCCGCACAACCATTGATTTGGCTTTGCAGCTCGACCCTTAATCGTCATACGTAATATAAACCCAATCTTTAGAGACTAGTGATATCCCTATAATAACTTTGTCGATTAGGTGACGTTCGAACGAACACACACTGATAAGAATTCTAAAAACACTCGTTTTGGATTCAAATACGTGTCCGTCTTATAGCCTTTTGCACGTGTTGTATGGTACACTCCTGCCTTCATGTAGATTCGATCAAATTGCAGGTTTCCTATAACTTGCCTGATTAACGGCCGACTTGGCAGGGCACCACCGTGCTACCAAATAACATTCAAAGTAGCTAAAAATTACAAAGAAGCAGATGTACGTTTTATCAACTTTGTACTAGTTTATCGTTTGTAAATAAACCGAATAGTGTCGTCATTCATGTTAGGTATATAATTAAATTGATATCAAGTTGATTACCTAATAAATTCTGCCTAAAATCCCACATATTCAGTATCGGTTCCGCGTGAATCACGCCCCCGTATCTGTTTATCGCATGGTCTACTGAGATATGGAAGATAACGCCCGGCTTCGCCCAGTTCCCCGTAAACCGAACGCTGGCACAGACCTAAGCCTCGAGGAGTTATAGTGCTTAGTGTTAGTGCAATGTGTGTATAGCGTGTAGTGTGCAAGCATGTGCGTGCGTCGCGTGCTGGCCGGCGCCGGCGTGCTGCTGCTGGTGAGCGGCGCGCCCGCGGCCGGGAACGTCACCGTCGAGACGCGACAGTGAGCAATGCTTTTATTCTATGGTCGCCAAACATATTCCATCGTTCCTATTTATAATTGTAGAATTTACTCAATTATAATATCAACTAGTAACCATCACCAAAAAAATTGAATTGTTAGATTGTAAACAAGTGTATCTCACACAGAGTCTCGTTCGAAGACGTCCACGAGCTAACAGTGAACTCAACAGTCGAGTACTTACTACAATTTGTTCCGGTGAGTGCCCATTTATTTATCTATAGCGTGTTATTATAAGCTGTGAGGTAAACAATACAATGTAATGGTAATGAAATAACGATTCGTGTCATAGGTCGGTGATCAAGGGCGCTGGCCGAGCCGGCTGTGGGTGCGCGTGAGCGGCGGCGACACCGCGCGCCCGCTGCTCGTCACCGCGCGCAGGCGGACGGGTTAATATATAGCTGCATACTAATAAGCCTCATCTGTCAGCTACAAATAAATAAAACTTACCAGAACCAAATAAAAAAAAGCTATGTACTATAAATAATACTCGGCCAGCATACATTATAAAAAAAAATCTGAAATATGCCCCGTCGGAAATTGAACTCGCGCACCCACCCCTTATTTCAGTGACCGATTGGTCTACCCTTAAAACTGCACGTTTCTGACGATGGGCTCACCATCTGTGTCGCATGCGGTTTCTCCTACAACCAACTACGAGAAGAACGGGTTGTTTTAAATCTGTTCCAAGATGGTTCCATCTTTTCATAATATCTATGCTCTCACCACCATGGATAACAGCCGTCGTGATGTTATGTGTATTTCTTCTTCCAATTAATTTCGTTGCGGGTTCCAAGACCATTAGCTTACCCCGGGACCCGCTGAGGTTAATACTAGGGTGTCTTCGTTGGACATGACTTGGCTTCAGGCATACAGGAGTAACAGGGCTTACAAAATAGAGGTATGATGTAAGAGGCAACACAATCCCCCCTCGCAGGCGCGCTCACGTGGCAGCTGCCGTACTACTCCGGGGACACGCTGCTGTACGAGATGGAGCGCGCGCAGTGCCCCGAGGACAGCGTCGTCACGGAGGCGCTGGACGCCGACTGCGGTCTGTACCCACTCATAGCAACCGCTTCTGACTAATATTTACAAAATGTGTTCGATTCGGACACCGAAGGCGGTCGCCGACGTTCTGGGTGGTGCCACGAGTTCCACGTCTTATGGGCAAAACGGGGCGCAGATACTTATGGAGACGTAAAGTGGGAGCCCATTCTTAGTAGGGAACTAAGAGAGCCTTGGACACTTGCCAATTCGTATAGAATTTACGCCATTTTTTGGTCAAGTTTCGTAACGTCTATAGTGGGTGGTGGTGTGATATGGTTGGTTAAATAATGGTGCACCTGACAGGCGATGGGTCGGCGGTGCGCGGCGAGATCTCGCTGCACGTGAGCTCGTCGTGCGCGGGCGGCGTCAGCGTGTCGCTGCGCGCCGCGCCCGACCGCGCCTGGGAGCTGCCCTTCAACACGCCCGTTCCCGTCTACACCAAACAGGTGCGCTGTTGGGTGTCTTGACCAAACCCGCTCTACTGACGAAAATAAACAGACCAATAGGTACAAAACCATAAGACCTGTCTTCAATAACACACCTGCTTGATTTTTTCTATGCATTTGTCCCTCTCTATCTGGCATCCGATCAGTTCCTCTGTTTGGGATTTTAGAATCGTCGACCATGCATGACTAATCGTCATCATTATTGGTCCATGCATATGCGTCACCTCTTGGGTCATATCTCCTATACTTGCCGAAAGCCTGGTTTCCACCAAAGCGGAGAGGAGCGCAGCGCAGAGGTTTAAACCAACCTCTCAACCCGCTTCGGTGGAAACCGGGCCTAATCTGTTCGTATCAAGTATATGTGCGAAGCATTTAAAAATATAGCCTGTTGAATGGGTCGATGGTTTGTTTTGGCGTGTTGTGCAGGGCGCGCCCAGCGTGCACTACTACCAGTTCCCAGAGGGGCAGGACAGCGTGCGGCTCGTGGTCGAGTCCGAGGACGACGTGTGCGCCACCGTGGCCGTGCAGAACTACACGGTATGTCACGTACGCGCCCGCTGAACACGCCGCGCCGCCTGCGCATCTTAGTGCAAAAGGAGCGTGCTATAAACTTAGCTACCTCTGTTTATTAGACACGGACGAACATAGTGTTTGCAAGTTTACAGTGATTCGCCTAATCAAATGGATAATTATTATAGTAGAAAGCATAATATATGCTTATGGTGAATGATTTCAGTGTCCCATAGCGGAGACGTTGCACGACATCGAGACGTCCGCGCTCAGGATGACGGTGCAGAGGTCCGGGGGCGCGCAGCTCTCGGTAAATACACGCACAATCATTGCACATTACACAGAATACATTCAGTATAGGTATGTGCACATAAATTGACATAAAGAAAAAAATATTTTTTGCTTAAAAGTTGTGGTTTTTTTTTGGTGGCACGCAGCGCAGCGCGTACCCGCGCGGCTTCTACGTGATCGCGGTGGTGCACGAGTCGGACCGCGCGTGCCGCGAGCCCGCGGCCGCCGAGCAGGACTGGCTGTGGGAGGCGGCCGTGCTGGCGGCCAACGAGCGCGCCCAGCGCGACCGGGACGCGCCGCGCCGCGACAAGCGACTCGCGCTCACCATGCGGGTAACTCCCACACTACACTCACGGCCCACTCGGCAATAATAAGCCCCAAGTGGCCACACGACACAGCAGTGTGGTCACCACTGCCCCAGCTTTGGGCCGTCTTTAAAATTTTCTGCTGAAGACACTTGGTCTAAACTGTAACAGTTGGCGAAGTACACGCACGAGGGCATGCGCGGGAGTGTGCATTTAGTTCATATTTTTTTGTCACAAATTATTAAAAATACTACCTACTCATTTTTGTATTCCTATTTCAACTTTGAATAATTTTAACTATTATGAACTTAGTAATAATTATTTACCAAATATGTACAATCTTAAGTATATTAAAATTATCTCAGTATAGTCCACAAAATTCTGGTGTCAAAATAAGCCCTAGTGATGGAATACGTCTAAAAATTATCAACTGTAAGATGCGTGCATGTGTTCTGTGCGGTGAGGAAATGAAGCAGGAGCCCAAGCAACATCTTTTTGCGTAGCGCTACGGTAACATAAGCTTTTTCCGTCCTGCTCACACCACGGGTTTTATTAATATGAATGATAATGATAGCTTTCTCAATGGCATTACGATTCAATTAGTAGTCCCTAATCGCCCTCCAGTAGGGTAAGCAGGAACTTGTAAAGTAATCGTAGCGTCATTGAGAAAACATGCTGTCAATGTCATACGTATGTAGGAAATGTGTGGTGTGAGAGGGATGGAAGACGTTAGGGTCCCGCGTGTGCGTGTTGCAGGCGTCGCTGTCGCGCGCGCACTACGCGGTGGGCGTGGGCGCCACGCTGGGCCTGTTCCTGGTGTTCTACGTGGGCTTCGGGCTGCTCGTGCTGGCGCAGCGCCTGCCGCGCTGGCGCCGCCTCGTGGGCCCGCGCGCCGTGCTCGCCCACAGTACGCTACCGCGCTATATTTACCCATTATAATGTCTCTTTCGTTGGTCATGAATGCGTGGACCTCCCACAGCAATGATCACCAGTTTTAGGACCCACGGGCGATGACTCTGCCACCTCCGTGAAATTTTATGATAAAATAATGCAATTTGCACTATCTCGTACTTACTTGTCTTCCGTTTGAAGTACGAATGCGTTTCTTGATGAGTGATGTGTGAGAGTGATGAATGCTAATTGGAGACAAATCATGTATTTTGTAAATAGGCGTATATCTTACATATGGTCGTTTTCAAGTGTACTTCAAGTCGTCTCCAAGTGTAATGTTTGGTGTCCAGGAGCAGAGGAGACCGGGATTTCCGAGGAGCAGGCGATGTCGACCGCGTCCCCCGCCCGCCGCCGCCGCGACTCCAGTCAGTTGCTTAAACTCTACATTTCAATACTTTTCATCTGATGGATTCTCATTCGTGACCGAAATATGACACCTCTGTCATTCGATTGACGCAGCGGCGACGTTCGACAGCAGCGACAACAGCGATAGCGACACGGAGGACGAGGAGGAGGGCACGGGGACCGCCACCACGGCCGTCACGACGGCTACCACGCCGGCCATCACCCCGGGCACCACCCCGGCCGCCACCCCGGCCACCACGCCGGCCACCACCCCCGCTGGCCCGCACTCGCCCGCCGCCGACCTCGGCCTCGCCGGTAACGGTATCTTCATCGTGGACACGAACACTGAACAGGTGGGTGCTGTAGTACTCGGTTCTATTGCTCGATTCGTATCCCTATTGATAAAAGTGGGTTAGTGGGCCTCTATCTCGTCATCGAAACTAAATATTGTACATTTCGTCTTATTGGAGAAAAACTTCCCGCATATTTAAAATTTGCCGGTGGTAGCTTGACAGAGCATTTTTAAGAGATATTAGAGGATAGAATAGGGCTAGTGCGTCTCGTAACGGAGTCCCCGTGTCGCAGCGGCCGTTCGGGCTGCCGGCGCGGCTGCGCGTGGCGGCGCTGGCGCGGCGGCGCGCGCGCGTGCTGCACGCGCGCTCCGACCGCTACCTGTACACGCTCTACACCGTGGCGCTGTTCTACACGCTGCCCGTCGTGCAGTTCGTAGCCGCCTTCCAGCTGGTGAGCCCCGCCCCTGCCCCCGCCCCGCCCCGGCGCGGGCGCGCGCGTGACTCGGCTTCTCGGCGCAGGTGCTGAACGTGTCGGGCTCGCTGGACATCTGCTACTACAACTTCCTGTGCGCGCACCCGGCGGGCGCGCTGTCGGACTTCAACCACGTGTTCTCGAACGCGGGCTACCTGCTGCTGGGCGCGCTGTTCATGCTGCAGGTGCGCCGCCGCCGCGCGCGCCGCCGCCGCAAGCCGCGACACGAGGCCAGTGCTAATGACGCATACACCTTTCTACCAGCTTATCATGCCGACACATCGGCGTCGAGCTCATCCGCCCATCCGATCTGTTCACTTAGAACAAACACATTCGCATTTATGATACTTGTTTTAGCTCACTTTTATTGATATTTTGCTAAATCCGAGAGTTCTGTACCTTCTGAACGTTACCCTATACGACTCAACCTTATACCTCTCCGAGTCACGTTGAGTACGAAATCCTCATTGCGGGAGCTCGAGCCGCACTTGGCCATTTTTTATACATTTGACATGACATGATACAAGAGCAGTTCGACTCCCGTCCCGCGCCAACACTCCACAATGAAAACGGCGTGTACCTCGCGCCGAACTATGAGATGATTAGTGATCCGAGTGATGCTAGAGCGTGATGGTTGTGGTCGCGGTGCAGGAGTACGGCATCCCGGCGCACTACGGGCTGCTGTCGTCGCTGGGCGCCTCCATGATGATGGTGGCGCTGCTCTCCGCCACCTACCACATCTGCCCCAACGGACTCAACTTCCAGTTCGGTAACCACCACCAACCACAATTAAAGATCATCACAAAAACCTATATGACCTAAATGCCGCTATAAACATCCCATTTGTTTATATAATTATTTGCCCATCATGAGCGAGAAAGTTGCTACGATTATATGCAGCACGATCGTAGGTGTTGGGCGAGGCTCTGGGCTTGTCAAGCTGTGTAGCTTGACATGCGTGTTTTGTACGTTTGTTTCTTGCATACCTATTAACAATATAGGGACAACGAAATATAGATTTTTCTTATACAAATAATAATATGCTAAATCGCTTCGATTGAAGGTAAGGAATAATAATCCAATCGTAAGTTCTACTCCTACTGAAATGTGCTTCTGTGAACGATTGTTGTGTTAATCAGACACGGCGTTCATGTACGTGATGGCGGTGCTGAGCATGCTGAAGATCTACCAGTCGCGCCACCCCGACATCAACGCGCGCGCGCACGCCACCTTCGGCGTGCTCGCCGTGCTCATCGCGCTCGGTACGTGGCGGCCGCGCCTCGCTCGCACTCCATTGCTGCATGTGTTTGATCAGTTCCATGTGGCGCCGGATTACAACAGCGCAATGGAGGTTTTAACACTGTCAATCCGGACCACAAAACTCCAATCACGAATAGTGTGCAAATCCAGTAGCACGCGGGCCTAGCCAAGGCTGCCATCTTTGTCGTGCGGATTCCAGTAATGGCGAAACAAAATATATTAAGGTCTCTCTCACGTTTTTCTTGTCACAGCCGGCCTCGCGAGGCCGGTCTGCGGGAAACTCCAAATCTGTTGAACAGTTTGGAATATCCCGCACTCGTTGAGAGATCTTGGAGTCGATGTATGTACCGATGTTGGAACTGAACTGTCGGTATTGTAAGGTGGGTGACAGGCAGACGTACTTGTATGCCTCTCCCCCACCGGAGTGTCGTGGGTCCGGCCGCCGGCTGACGGCTCGTGGCGGCGCGTGTTGCAGTGGTGTGGGGCGTGCTGGCGGGCGGGCCGCTGTTCTGGAGCCTGTTCACTGTGCTGCACGTGTTCACGGTGCTCATGCTCTCGCTCAGCATCTACTACGTGGGGCAGTTCCGCTTCGGTGAGCTGCGCAACACCATTCTAGTTTTAATACTCTTTCATACTTAATACTTTTTATTCGCTGACAAAATTGCCTACCGACTCGATCATTATCAGGTATCGAGTAAATTTTGTGATGTGTCATGATGATGTCAATGACCAAGATGAATACAATTCCCCTATTGGTAAATCGATACATAATTTACTGAACTACAGGACATCTTAGGATAGTTTAAAAAGTATCACAGCCCAACGACTTTCGGTATATATAAGTACACCCAGTCCAGATAAAGCATAATAGGTTCGATGAGCCGCAATTCATAATGTCAGCAATCGTTGTCGGCGCTTGTACTAACGTGCGTACTGTCCGCGCGGCAGAGAAGCAGAGCCTGCAGGAGGCGGCGCGCGGGCTGCGCTCGCGGCCGCTGTACACGCCGCGCCTCGTCATGCTGCTCATCGCCAACACCGTCAACTGGGCCTTCGCGCTCTACGGGTAGCTATCACTACACGATGCCTTGCCCACATTACATAGCGGTTCGACAATATGTCGGCTCAAGGTCGCACTGTACTTTATGAGCTATAGCTATCAGTCAGCGATCGGAGTGCCGGATGAAACGGCGACCGGAATGTTGTTGTCATATCTGAATTGCATTGCAAAATAGGCCAGGAATTGCATTGCAAAGTAGTTTTGAACCAAGCATTTAGTTTTAAAAAAGGTTACTTATGTGCTGTTGCCCGCCTATTGCACGCGACCCTTTTCTATTGTCAATAGCAGTAATTGGTGTATAATATTGTGCGCGCCAGGTTGTTCAATCAGAGCGCGGACTTCGCGAGCCACCTGCTGAACGTGCTGCTGTTCAACACGCTGCTGTACATGGTGTTCTACATCGCGATGAAGCTGCTGCACGGCGAGCGGCTGCGCTGGTACGCGTGGGCGTTCCTGGCGGCGGGCGCGGCGGCGTGGGCGCCCGCCATGTACTTCTTCCTGGCGGGCAGCACCAGCTGGGCCACCACGCCGGCGCTGTCCCGCCAGCGCAACCACGAGTGCCGCGTGCTGCACTTCTACGACTCGCACGACCTGTGGCACATGCTCTCCGCGGTGGCTCTCTACTTCTCCTTCAACGCGATGCTCACGTGGGACGACGGCCTCGCCGCCGTCAAGCGCACCGAGATCGCGGTCTTTTGATCCTTGCGCGTTTTATATCTATAATAATAAAACAAACTGTCACGCATATACAAATTTCGTTTTTTTTTAATTTTAGCTCAATACCCTGGTAGGCCGTAGATAGAGAATTGGACGAGGTAGCCTCTTCATAAGGGGAAGTTACGTTGTTGTATGTTCTGGTTTCAAATATTCACCATAGAATTATACTAAAAATGGTTGTAAAGAAAGATCACTGAGAGATGCAACTAAACGTTTCGAAATGTCAGTGACACCGAGCGAGTGTGAGTGACACAGTGACGTCACATTAGCGAATGTCGCGTTCTCATTATTTTTATTTCGCAATTTCGGGAATATCTATTCTACATAGTTTTTAAATGTTTTACGAGGAGTTCCAGCAATTTTTAACCACGAAACATTAAGGAAATGGATAATCAGTACTACTATAAGCTAATGGCGAATTATCTGTCTAAACGAAACTGTGACGAGTCGTTCATGAGATACTTTTTCGGGAAAAATTCGCTCAAGAAGACCCCGGAGGAACTGGAACGCGCAGATGAGAGAAAACGTCGGCTGCAGCGGGAGCGGTCTCGGCGCTACCGGGCGCTGAAGAACGCGCGGCGGCAGCACGAGGGCGGCGGGCGCGACGGCGATACGGCGCGCTCCAAGCCGCGCGCGCTCGCGCCCGACGAGGACGTGCCCAGCGACGCTGACGAGCCACCCACGCTGTGCGACCTTAACTACGACGACAAGTGGCGGGAGCCCGCCGCCTCCTCCGACTGCGCGTCGGATGATAACTCGGCGCACTCGGCCGCTGAGCTCAAGGAGGCGCTATCCGGGGACTTCTCGCTCAGCCTCAAGGAGTTCCTGAGCTCGCCCAACGCGGAGCTTGACTATCCGACCGTGCACAGCCTCATGTTCCACTGGCTGCAGACGTAACACTCTGCTGTTGACTCTCTACACTAGATTACAGGTACAGAATCAGTATTGGCACATATCATTTTATGTTAGTCTAAATTCCAAATTGTATTTAAAACCTGAACCTGATTTCTGTGCTGCCCCAGCGTTGTCTGCATGAAGAGGAACTAGGATTGTGATGTAACAGTGCTGGCTGAATTAGAATAGATTATTGGTATTGCTGAGAGCTGGGTAGTTTTACACATATCAAAATAACAAGCACTTCATAAACTGATCAAATGTGTCGAAAGAACCGTCCCGCTATGATTTATTTACTTATTAGGTAGGTAGTAGACTGTGTACTTTGACTGTAGATGTTATCTGGTCAGGGTTGTTTTCACTAGTAAGTAATTATAAAGTTTGTTTTGTCATTGTTACAATTTGAGCTTTGAAGCAGGTGAAGCATGTGAAGGGTATTTTGATACCACCTAGTGATGTGTCATGTAACCAACAGGTGCCATCTGGATATGTTTTATTACTAGTGAGTAGGAAGTAGATATGAGGGACTACTTAAAGCCATCTTGACACTTAAAATTATATATTTTAATATTTACATAATATAAAGTAGGTATTTACATAAATTTATGTTAGTGGTTCACTTCATATGTTAGAAGTTTACACATGTCAACTTGGATTAGATTCACATCAGTATACTGTACCTGGATCACAAATCAATGGTAAGCTTTTATGCTCGTTGCTGCCCATATCATGCACAATGTTGGTTACATTAAAAGAGTGGTCCCAATTGGGGCTGTGGGCCAGCATGCCTCGGCCTGCGTCACCATTAGTTTATAGAGTATTCCACTAGACAATAAGTTGTTGTTAAGTTGCCATATCATAATATTTAGATACTCAACTATTATACATAATTTTATTATTATATATATGTATAGAGAAGTATAGAGTATTATATACCTATAGTTTGTGATACGAATGAATTTACATTTTGTGTGAAATCTACAATGTTAGTTGTAACAGGTTATAGAATAAGTGGGGTGCATATCCTCGTGCAGTGCAGTGGTGCGTGAGAGGTGCCACAGATGGCGCTGGTATATATTATGCTGTGGCTGGCACTACTGCGCATTGTAGGGAGACTAGTTCATGGCATACTTTGTTTCTTTAGATACTACACAACATTCCTACAGCAAAACTATCATTGATTAAGATTATAAAAATATGACTTAGATCTTGGTATGAAATTGAGACTGCAATGAAATGATGCCATCATGTGTACTAAGTGCATTTACAAACAATACTCTGGATTATAGGGACTGCTCTCTTGTGTGTATGTGTTTATTTACATTTTAATGATAACATAGTACATGAAGTTGCTTATCCTGGTCAACATTTAAGTGTGTAGTAGGTTTAATTTATTATATAATTTTGCTTCTTTTATGCGACGCTGTTAGTATTAGTTTATTTTTTGTATTCGAAACAAATACTTGTTTATGGTTATGGTGGCAGAAAATAATGAAACCACATTCAAGATATGTTTTGTAATTCTTGTTTGTGTCAGAGCTTACAATTTTATTCCGACGATATTTGTTTGTATGACACTTTTATTATATTGAGATAGGTATGAACCGGAACTGTAATGTGTGGAAAAGCACCGTAAAATATTAAAGATAGCAAAGTAGAATGCTCTTGGACCTATGGCCCCCGCCGCAACAAGTTGCATCAAAATCAATCTTGTTTTTTTTATATCCTATACCAATTTAAATAAAAGTAATTTTACGGATTTTATCGCGTATATTTTTAGATTTTTACGTTCCCGACGTTTCGGGTGCTTTACAGCAACCATGGTTGCATGGTTGGAAAATAGTTTTATTTAAATGTGTAGTATTCGCGTAAATATAAGAAATCCTACACCAATGATCTAACTCCAGGTGGTATCAATCTGGACGAAGTTGAGACGTATGTGATGATGGATTGACATGGCATTTATATCTTTTGAGTTAAATGCAATATGCATTGGTATGTATGTGTGTAATTGGAAAGACAATTAAACTATTTTCTCATCTAGTGACGTAGTAAGTAACTACTTCTAAATTCGCTATCTTAATATTTACCGTATTTTTCCTGAGCCGGTCTTTTTAAAAAATCTATGTAACACACAAAGTAAGGTAATTAAGTTTGATATTTATGCGAATTATGTAAAAAGCCGTATCCAAGCCAATCGCACAACGTCGCGTGGCTACATTGCTGGCAGACGACAGCGTAAGAGTATATTTCGGGGACACGGACCCCGAAATATATAATCTGTAATTTAGCCCCGCTGTTAGCCTCATTAGGCTTCACGAGTTAGTACGGTTGGTCTGGGCACGACCCATAGAAATACACATAGTAAGGGCCCCAGCCGACGACCGACGAATTTAACGCGGACTTTTTTATACGTTCATTGAATCTAATTTCGTTAAGGCGGCATAGATACACCTACCTACCAACCACAGAGGACTCTTCGTCGGACTTTTACAGAGGCACTAACGCATTAGTCTCTAGCGATGCACAGAGCATGTCGATAGTTAAACATCAATATCCACTTGACTATTATTGCCACACTACGCTGCGGCCATGTAGTGGGTAGTTTAGATCACTAGATATAAGTACTGCGTGTCGACACACATACATATACTATATCTTTATTCTAAATTCGTTGACTATGTATGTCATTAGGGAGATTGAAATCTGGAATGTTGGTTTCTTATGCCATTTCTTCCTAGTGTTATAAAGGGTGTCATTCTAAACTTCATGACTAATTATCTACCTAAGTATAGGTACCTAATGTTATTATTAGGGGATTTAACATTCTTTGCCCAACACTCATGCAAATGCGTCCCCAAATATTATTTCGCCCTTTAGAAAATTACCACGTACAGGTGTTCATCTCCCCATCATGCATAACTATGTATGTAACACAGTACATTTGATCTCTTTTGTGTACGTTCTAATAATAGAAAATAGCCCTGGCAGCTTACTCAATATGATAGGTATTAAGGAATGATGAAGGATGTGTTAAGTGGGGCGTGTCCCGAAACGAATTAGATTACAGCGCTTACTATCCATTATTTACATTGTGTGCCATTAGACATTGTTCAGGCGCACGCCCCAGGCCGCCCAGCGATGCCTTCGACGAAACGATTTACTGTAAAAATGATCGCATAGTTTGGTACTGTAATGTAGTGCCATATTAAAAGAGCTTCCTGTCTATTTTTAATTGGTCTTTTATTAATTTACATCTAAATGACGGACCTACATCACAGCATTATCACTTTATAACATCTAATACTTAAATGCACTAAATAAAAATAAAATATACTATAAAGATTAGTAGGTACTTACAGTAAAGTAACAAGTAATAAAAATAATTCCTTCACTTTTAATAAGGCCTAAAATATTTAAAAAAAATCACCAACAAATTATTGAACCTGTAACAACCTCATGAAACTCACTACAAAATACACAAACGCGCTAAGTTTTCGGAGAAAGTAATGTATTATATGGACACAAGACGCCAACAATAACCGTTATGACAAAGCGGCCAGCCATACCGCCCGCCTGTCTGAAAGATCTTCCCTATTCCCCTAAAACCCTTATACTAGTTTTTATACATCTTACAGAAATAAAAAACATTTGACTTCTCGCCAAGGATAGCTTATACTTTGTTCTATATTGCCTGTAAGTTCAGTTTTCAGAGTTATAATGTAAACTTTGGCAGGACCTAACGCTGTAGGAATCACCGCACCGCACTAGTGAGTAGTGGTGCGAGAGTACCTATGGTATAAGTACTGTAGTTTCTCTTGGGAGATGACATTTTACATAATCTATCGCTATAGATTATATATAATTTCATCAAAATCGAAAAACATTACAAACGTGGGACCTTGACAAAAATCTCAATACATATTTGCCAGCCGGCCACCCACTGCATCTGCGACTATAAGCTTACAAATATGGTCTTCAATGTCAACTGGTCTATCTAATCACATTATAAAGCACTCTAATTAACTATAGGGAATAGATCAAAGCTAAAGGGCCCTCGAGACCGATTTATATGGAAACTAAAATTGCATAATTAGATTATAAAAAAAAATATCCCTAGCCAGAATTAAACCCATTGATATAGAAAAAAAAACAACAGACTGTATATTATGGCACCATCCGATAAGTTGCTATGCTAATAAGGATCAAGCTCTGGGTAGTAATACTTAGCATCAAGCTAAAGAAAAGTGATTTTTTTTAACATATGATTTTTTTTATGTATAAAACTACTCTTTATAGTAGTTTCCCCTACTAGTAGAACATAGAGGCTGTACGGTGAGAAGAGCAACGACGAGGACAGTCCCACCAGAGGCTCTAACTCGGCTCGTTATATCGATTACAACAACGGTGGCTTAGGGGCAAGACAAGACTCATGTCACGGCTTCTGCCCCGTAGTCGGCAAGCTACCAGCGAGGCCTTGCCTTGCCTGCAGGTATTAAACCGTTAAAATATAATGCTGTTAATAAAAAAAATGCGTGGTCCTGATATCCTGTCCGAGAAAGTACTACTGACATTCATTCTTGCCTAGAACGTTCTCGGACATGTCAGGATGTTCAATCGTGCTGATTCAATTAATGTACCAAAGCACTCGAACGGGATATGCTATCGCACAGGAACGTTCGCAGCGCGAACTGTAGAGTGGAAGCCCTCGTCGACAACAGTAAGGCAACATTCTTTGATTATTTCCAACTGTAAAAGTTAATTATGAGTTTAATGTATGCGGCGCGTGTGGTTCTGAATGGATGAGCACGGGCCACTCGGCTTGCGCGCGCGCAACACGCAGCGGACAGTGCCGCCGCGGCCCGCGCGCCGTCAGCCGGCGACTACGGCGTGGGCGACTCACGGCCGCCGAGCGCGCGCCGACCCACCGAGCCAAACCCGAACCGCTTCCGAGTGCACAAGTGTCTTTTGTTCTCTTCCGGAGACCAAATATGAAATCTTGCACAATGTACAAAATCACATACATCACCAGAAAGAAACAGGTAATTTCTACCCATACTTGTCAAATTGTGTTGAAAGAGAAATCCATATTGCTTCACAGGTGATAGCTCAGTTCTAATCATTTAGTTTCCACCCATACCTATATAATAATCACATATTATTTCTGCACTAATCCAACAATAGGGTACTCTTGACGGAGCGCAAGAGTGGAAACTTGGCGCCGGCGTCGCCGCCCGCTTCTCTCGCGCAGACACCTTCGTAATCGTCAGCGTTCAGAGAATATATCATAGCGCCTCTCAGTCTATTGCGCTTGATAAAGTTCGCCTTGTCCATGACGCTTCGAGGGCTGTCATAGGAGACCCACTCCTTGTTCCTGTACAGATAGGGCACCTTCGCTGCGTCATCAAACTTCACTGTCACATCACTTGTAAATTGTTTTATGAAAAGGCACACATCCGGATAGTTGATGAATCCTGATCCACCCAATGATCCGAATCCAGAAGCTGGACTGCCTATTTGTGCATTGTCAGCATTCACCAATGAGAATGTATGGCCGTATGTGGGAATCCCCACCACAATCTTATCACGTTTGAGACCTTTCCTAATATACATATTGACAGTGTAGTTTATATTGAGAGTGGCCGGGTACATGTGCTCTGTGGGTCTGGCAAACAATGGGGAATTGAATCCAGTAAATGGAGTATACTTAGTGTAAAAATGGAAGTCATATGTCATTATGTTAACATAGTCAACATATTGATTCAACTCATCTATATCATATGAAATATCCACTATAGTCTGTGGAGCAGCAGTAGCCACTGTAAGTAAATAATCTCTCTTTTCCCGTATAAACTCCATTCGTATCTCACGGAGCAACTGTGAGAAATGTTGCCGTTCACGTTTATGTAAAGATGGAAATTCCCAGTCAAGGTCTACCCCATCCAAAGTGGTATTTCTTAAAATGTTCTTCAGAGATTTGATGAATGTCTTTCTGGATGCATGATCTATGACCATATCTGAAAACCCTTTGTCATTGCCAGCACCACCCACAGACAGCAGAATCTTAAGATGTGGGTCCTTCTGTTTAAGTTTTTCAACATCTGTCAATAGCCTGTAATGGTAGTCCTCCAGTTTTATTTCCTTATTCTGTACTACAGCAAAACCAACATTGATATGAGTGCAGAGATAAGGGTGAATATCTGTAGGCATTAACTGCCTAGACCCATACTCACTTGGGAAGTTGTAGTAACAGGATACCACTTTGACTTGGTCTGTACCTGCATCAGGAAGCGAGTTGGTGTCCGCCGAGTTTTCCTCAGCATGCTTCACTTCATCATTTACATGTATACTTGTTAGTTGTTGGTGATACATTATATCTTTAGATATATAACCCACCTTCATTAATGTGATGGTGAGCAGTGCGGCTGCACCCACGAGTAGCCACCATGAGAGCGATCTTAAACAACATCCTGGAGATACGTTCTTAGCTTTTACATTATTCACATTAACTTTTTGCTCTATTCCATTCAGCCGTTTATACTTATTATCCTTTTCCGCACCGTTCAATATTTCCTTCATGGTTAAACAATTCGGCTGGAAAAAATTACAATTTTGTTGTTGCCTTTGTTTACTAGCCTTTGTTTACTATGAAGGAAAATAGGATTTCACCAAAAATTGTGCTTAGCTGCTTATTTGAACAAACTTACTTAAAATCGCAGGCTACTGTCTTGCTAATTTATACTGAGTATATAATATTAACTTAACCACCGATGAATTGTTTATTGTTATAACAGAAAATACATACTATCTAGTATCTTCTTCTTCTTTCTTTACGAAATGAAATGCGATGAAGTAAAATGGATATGAATATGGCCTCACCCGCAACTTAGCGGGTATTTTGCCAGTGTCAAGTAATTAATAGCAATATTAAATTCAATAAATACACATTATAAATCTATCTAGTATCTAGGCCATTATCATGTTCTCTGAAACAATTATAACGATGTATGACAGTGACAGACGTCAGACAGACATAAGATTTTTTTCACGTGGTCACATTTTCATATCGCACGTCATAACCTTTTTTTAAAATGAATCTGTCATTGCTATTACTTAACATTGGCAAAATACCCACTAAGCTGTGAGATATATATTATAAAGATAATAATAAGAATATATATATAAGGCTATCTTTATTTTCGTAACGAACGAAGAAGAAAATATGGATCAATCCACAAAGCAAAATATACACCAATTCAAACGTAACATTCACCATCGATACCGGACGCGTAGTGGCGTATCCCTTTCTATTTCAGCGCTTTATGAGTATTTGCGCGATAAACACGAGGTATTTTTGTGATTCGGCCAAGTTAAACGCAATACCCCATACCCGTTTAAAATAATGCCCGTATAACGTAAGTCCTTTTTTTTGCGAACACTATGGCGTACAGCTGTCTTTCATAGATAGTAGTTTGTTTTTAATTTCTATTTTAGACAAGAAACCCTTGTTAAACCCCTTCATAAGGGAAAGTAACACTATTAAGCCAGTAGTTCGATGGTTAAGTAAAATTCCCCAAAGAATCCCGATGAATTGGAATCGCTTTCTTTCATCTTTATTTACGAAATGAATTGCGATGAAGTAAAAGAGACTTATCTGGGAGTTGCTGTGGGGTTATTTGACGCTGGCAAAATACGAGTGATGAATGTAGCCAAATACGAAAAAAAAAATTGATTGATTGACATTGAAAATGACATTGGGTGACAAGCAAAGAGTAATATAATATACTTAGTGACAAGACAACTGACTGATCGAATCGAAAGGTTGTGAACATGGCCTGTTATAATTTATGAGTCCTCGCAAAGCAAATAAAGTAATTCAATGTAGACATTAAGATTAAAACGTTGAAGAGATTGCGTCGTCCTCTAACGAAATCCATCGATATGGACGGCGCGTCTATGAATCGTTACGAAAAACAGCTGTACACCGTGTTCAAGACGTTCGACGTAGATAACGAGGAAGCCCTAGACAAGTCGGCAGTACACCAACTGTGTGACGCATTACAGCTGGAGGACCGTGGCACCGCTCTGGTCGATACGCTGTTCAAGAGGTGCGTCGACCGCGTCACCTTCGCGCAGTTTCGCAACGGCCTCCTTGCCGTCCTCGGCGGCGCGGCTGGCGAGGTACCCGTGGCTGCTACGGCTGCAGCCGACCCTGCTGCGCTGCACAGTGACGAGGACTCCTCCGGCCGTGAGGTAGCCCCCAAATTCGTCTTCGGTTCCAAAAAGTACGGGCGGCGGTCGAGGCCAGTTCGCGCATCCGCCGCCGATGAGCCAGCGAGTCCCCGTAGCTCTTCGGCCTCCAGACTCGACTCTGACGATCGAAAAGCCAGGCAACGCGTACGGTGCAGACGGAGTGCGTCTGCTATGGAAAGTCGCGATGATAGCGCCCGCGAGGAGCATTTCGACGCGGTGACGGCCACGAGCGCGTTCGAGCACGACCGTCGCATCGATCGCGACGAGGCACTGGCGCTGTGTCGAGGCCTCAGTAGGGACCGTATTGACCAGCGGCTTATCGAGCGTATATTCGAGGACACAGGTTCTGCTGACACAACAGTCGGCGAATTCTTTGACCGCCTTAATGCGTCGCTAACTACTACAATGGAGGAGGCGGCGCGGCTGGCGGGCGCGCCGACCTCACCAGGCGACGACGCCGGCAATGGTGAGCCGAGCAGCAATATCGCCTCTGATCTCGTGCTCGATGCTTGGGAGCGAGCCGGCGTGCGGCGGCCGCGGCGCCTCCTTGCCGAGCTCGGTTTTGCGGCACCTGTGCTACGACCGCTGGAACTCGAACGCGCGCTCGACGACGAGCTTCGAGCTCTCCCCGAACCACTAGACGAGCGTCACGACCCACGCCCGCTCTTGCTCGCCGCGGCGCTCGCGCTCAACCGGCTACGACTCGAGCTGGCGCGGCAACGTGCCAACGCGGCCGCCGCCGAGCGCGACAAGTTGCGCGCCGACGTTGCCGAAGCAAACCGTCGTGCTGGCCTGCTCGCGCAAGAGATCGACGACAGTCATGCGCGACTGGAGACCGAACTGCGGGCGAGTCTGCGACGCGCTGAGGTGCGACACGCTGACGCAGTACGGCAGGCGGCCGAAGAGGCTACAGCCGAGCGCGAACGCGCTGCCGCTGAGCGTGTGCGGCTCGAAGCTGAGTTGACGCGGCGTACCGACTCCGAGATGCGTTCCCGCTCGGATGCGGCGGCGGCGCGGGCCCGCACCGACGAGCTGGAGGGCCGCGCGCTGGCCGCTGAGAGCCGGCTCGTGGAGGTAGAACGCGAGCGCGCACGGTTGGCGGGCGAGTTACGATCGGCGCACGCGCGTAGCGCCTCGGCGGAGGCAGGGGGCGGCGCGGCGAGCGCGCTGGCGGCGCGCCTCGAGGAGCTGCGGCGGGAGAACGAGCGGCTCCGAGACCGCAACGACGAGCTGTGCGCCGAGCTGGAGGCGCGGCCGCGCGTGTCGCCGCCGCGGGGCTCCGCCGACCCGGCGCCGCGAGGCGATCTGTCCGCCGAGCTGGACTCACTGCTGTCGCATGATCGTTCAGAGGTCGGTCGGAGTCGGTCAAGTTTCGCCTCCCCTTATCATTTTTTGCATCTTATCGACGCGACGGCTCGATTCGGTTACCACTAAGTATTTTTTCCCGCACAGGATTGCGACTTGTCGCCCGTCAGCTCGGACCGAACGATTCTCGGCCACGCCGATGCCGTCGCTAGACTGCGAGAGATCTTCGAGAGCGTTGACGCGACACCCGCGGTCGGTGCGGACTGTCACACGTGCGCCGCTGTCGGTGACGTCGTTCGGGCGGTGCGGGAGAAGGTTCGAGAGCTGAGCCAGTCGCCGGTCTCGGGTTCGCGCGTCGCAGTGGACGCCGCGGCGCAGACTGATGCGCCGGCCGAGGCTACCGTCGGCGACGATGCGACCGCTTTACGCAGACGGTTAACGGATGTCGAGCAAATACACGACGAGGAAAAGGAAAAACTCACCAGCCTAGTCAAGTTAGTACAGTATTGACCTTGTTCCCCGCCCCGGGTCGGGAATGGGTATTCACCAATAAAATGATTACTCTCACTTTCAGGGATCTCGAGATCAGTCTCGAGCAGATGAAGATGGAGTACGATAAATGCGAGGAGTACTGGGCCGGCAAGCTCGACGAGGAGCGCGAGGCGTACGCGGAGGAGCAGCGGCTCGGGGACGAGCGCCTCGCGGACCTGGTCTCCAAGATCGGCGAGTACGAGCGGCGGTTCGCCGCCGGCGCCGCGCTGCCCACCATCGACGAGCGGCACAGCCTCGAGGACCAGTTCACGGACCTGGAGGAGGAGTTCGCGCGCTACCGCGCCGAGCGCGAGGCCGAGCTGGGCGCGCGCGCCGCCGACGCCGCCCGCCTGGCCGAGCGCGTGCGCGCGCTGGAGGCGGCGGCCGAGGCGCGGCGCCGCCCGCGCGACCACCACAACCCCGCCTACGTGGACGCGCCGCCGGAGCCCGCCGCGGTGAGTCGCGGGGCGGGGGGCACGGGGTGCCGGGGATGGCGCGGCAGTAACGCGTGCGTGTGGTCGCAGAGAGCGGTGGCGGAGGTGCGCGAGCTGCGCGCGCGCACGGCGCGGGCGGAGGCGGCGGCGCGGCGCCTGCACGCGCGCCTGGCCGCCGCGGACCTGCTCGTCAAGGACCTGTACGTGGAGAACTGCCAGCTGGCGCACCGCCGGCCGCTGTGACGCCGGCCGCCCTGGGCCCGCCACCACCGGTTGCGGACTTTATTGGATAGATGCGTAATTTTTAAAGCAATTTGATTAGGTACTCGTTATTGGTAGACTAGTAGAAAAGACCGCTTACGTACGTGTAATACCAAGTAATGTTAGATAGAAAGACCGATGCTCTCTCTCACTCACCAGACTGCTTCGTTATGCATATTACTGTGACTGGGTCATTTGGTCACTATCTTAAGTCCTATAGCTCCATCTCTATAATTGGCAGGCTAGCTCGCGGGGTAGTTAATGTAATGATATAAATGTTTATGCCAGGACCATGTCAGATATGATCTAACCTAAGTTAAAGTGCCTTCGAATATTGTATGTTAACGATACCTTTGTGCTTATATGTGAGTGAAATGATATGTTATTGTTAATGTCTTTAATCTAGTTGTCATTGAGTTCTGCGTTTGTTAATTCATCTTCATTATATGATCTATATAATGCAATTATTTGAATAGTGTCGCGGAGGCTACCATGTTGCGAGGGTGACGATTTGTTCGGCTCAAAGAAGTCTCAGATGTTTACAAAATATTTAAAATTATACTAAGTAAACAATTGATATAATTTTGAGTATGTTATCCTTCATTTTAAAATAATTTACATTGTTTTACCATTTCGTAATAAAATAACATAAACCGCACCGAGTACCACACAGTGCCTTTGACTTGCCGCATCTGAGTGTGTGAACGTCATCCGGCTGATTCGTGGACCCGCTTTCATCGAAATATACAAACATTCGAATTATAAGTTTGGTATAAGTCGAGAATCAATTTTGTACAGAAATGTATGTGTAAATATAGATAGACGTAGTTGAGTGTCGCGGGCGCCGAGAATATGCGGTGTATAGTTGAGTCGACGCTCATGCACAGATACTGTAGTTAGTTGTTTTGGAGGCGGCAGATGACGCCGTGCCTTTGCCCCTCTAAAATACCTCCGCTTCTGGTTGCTCGGTATTATCTTACTCTATGGTCACTCGCCATGACCGAGCTTATCTTTCTGCTGTACAGATGTAGAACCATAATTATTATTATTCATTTATCTTTATTGTGGATTTATATTTGTTGGGCATTGCCATGTCCACATGAACCACTTGCATGCCACATGTCGAGCTATCGGGATTAGGACTATTATTTCATAATTTTCCAGCTCGCTAGTGAACTAGACAAAGTAGTAGTTTCAATTCCGATGTAGTTGTTATGTCAATAGCTTTAATGGTTTCTGAATAGCTATTTCAGAAAGTTCCCGTCAGCTCGTTAGCGTTCACATTTCACGACTCTGTAGAATCAGTCGACCAGTACATATTGCAACATATCATAATAAAAATGAAGTCTTATAATAAAATGTGTACGCCCCATAGCTATAGCAAATAGGTTTATATAATATTATCGTGATGCGAAATCCTGCTGACATGAATGAAGTAGGTACTCTGCCTTGCTCTATTAAAGACGAAGAGAAGAGTATATTTTCAGACTGAAGGTTCGATTCCTGATACATCTGCCTATTCGCATGCTTCAGGGACCTGTGGTTTGCAAGGCGAGCCGGTCTGGGGTAACCCCGCTGCATACCAGAGAGATGATCTACGGGAAATGGTATTGCTAATTAGCAACGACACAACGTACTTTCGCCAAACTTCACTTATATTCCGGATTTTTCTCATTCTAATTGGAACTTACGTAAATTGGGTTGTGTTTTGTCCATTCCATAAATTGTGTTATTATTATTGGCAGCGCCGTGTGCGCTGGTACAGTGCCCTAAATTTGTATAATATTGCGATCACGATCGTTCGAATTTTAAATAAGTATGTTTTAGTCAATTAATTATTGCGACACTGATTGTTGCTCGATCGTTTGTACGGATACATGAACGCCGGGACACTTGACGCTAAGTGTCAGCGGACAAGTCTCGATGTGTGAGCAGCGCAGCGACAACGATTTGCAGATCTTGTTTCTTCGTCGCTCAATATATGTTGACACTAGTGTCAGTGTCCCAGTGTATTTAATGCGCATCAAAGAAAATATACAGAAATGGCGACCCTACACATGCCTAATTGTATGGATTCGTCGTGCGCAGAGCCCCCATTTTTGTTCATTATATTTGATGCGACGTATACTTAGCTTAATACGCAGGCGATTGTGTCGTGCTCACGTGTTGTTTGATCGGTACTGTATCATCGCGGTACTTTAGAGTTACTTGTTATTACATTTCATCGTCATGTACATAGTATTCTTAGTAGTTCTCATAGTTTTCCGCGACATGACATTTCACGTAAACAGTTAAACTTCGATAAAATGATAGCAAACCGTTATGAATATATATTCCATCAAATACATTACTCGTAAAGCTGCATATATCCGCTAGGGGCGCTGCTGTGATGGTATTGAAAATGGTGTGAAAACTCAGTAAGCCCCCCTCAGATAGTCAGACAACATGTGATTCGACCGATTGGTTTCTGTTAAAATATTTTTTATTGATAGATATATATTACTTATCTATTTCGTGAATATTAAAGTGTTGATCAAAAGTATGTGTTTTAAATCTATTGCTCCATAAATAAAAGAGAGTATATTCGGGAACTAAAAATATAATTATAGGACGGTGGTAGCCAATCATTTTGTATGCAACAAAAATACGTTTATTGATAACAAATAATTAGGTTTACAATAGGATTCCTTGTGTATGAATGACAGATTCAACCCAAAGTTGGTGTTTGATATCGTTGTTATGTTGTGCATTCAACGGAGCTGGCTACATACATCATTCCATGTAAAGGCTGGCGTCACTTACAGACGTGTCGTTTTAAGTTTCATTTATTTTTGTATGAACATTTCATTTGGTTGCAATATCGTAGTACATACATGTTTGGTGGGACTCGATTCGACGCTTCTAATAGACGCTCGGCCCGTTCGCTGCTGGTGGGACTAACTTGCCAGCTCCCGCCGCATACCAGTGCTATGATACGATGGGCATAAATGTAGGCTACTTTAATATTATGTCTGTACATGAATACGAATATAGCGTTTGTGAAAAATTACATTAAAAAAATATTTTTAAAGCACAAAAATAATAACTACCTACCTAGATGCTCGTATACCCAGATTTATACTGGATGCTACGTGCGTAGCATCAATGTAGGACTAGTTTTTAATAGTGAGAGTAACTTTGTACCGCCGGGGTAGATCGCGCATGAATGCGGTGAAGCTCGGGGTACGACTGGTGTAGCAATGAATGTAAGCCCGGAGGAATTGTATGTATCTACTTACTTCAAGAAAATAAACCACACAATCTATGGAAACCTTTCACTTATAATTCCATCAATATAATAAATTGGAGACACGCAATAAATAAAAATATTATTTTCTCTTACAATATAACAATATATCGTAACAAATCTTCGTTCATTGCAGCAACTAGACTAGTGATCAATTGTATAAATTGGTCACACGAGCAGAGCTGCGCCCGCGCGCCCGTGCACTACACTTAGGTAAGTATAGGTACGTTTTTATTAGAGTGAACGTAGATTAGCCTAGAGATGGATGTCACAAATTATTCTCATGTCGTCTTAGTCCTAAAAGACGCCCGCCCGCTCGGAGCAGTTTTTCAACCGGATTGATGTCGTCCCGAGTTGCAATCGCCTCTCGCAATCTCATTTATCTATAAGAGTCCCGATTACCGTTCCTCGAACACATAATTTTTATTTCGTATCCAATCCAGCGGCGATGTACCGATATCGCAGCCGCCCGCGGACCGCGGACGCCAACATCTCTGGCTGCGTCAGTCCATTGCGCGACTCCCGTCCAAGGTATGCAGCGGGACATAGTCCGAGCAGCAGCAGCAGCCGCGCGGCGCCTACAGGTACATGCCGTTGACGAGGTAGTCGGCGTCGTGCGCGAAGGGCGACTTGCCGCGCCGCAGCCGCCGCCGCGCCGAGCGCGCGCGGCAGCCCAGCATGCCGCCCATCGCCGCCGTCATGAGGATACCTGCCAAGTGCCGACACACACCATACTCTTAGTGCTGATTTCAAAGTTCACGCTTTGAATCTAAAGGGACTTTGTTGAGAGATAATTTGTATACTTACCGAATACCACCATGTACCTACGCATGAGGAATTTAATATGTTACAAACAGTCTGCTAGGAGTACTGTTCAAGGTGACAACGGGTGCACTTGAGGTCCGTACGTCTCAGTGGATATGTTTATGTGCTAGTGAGCTATGGCAGTTATAGCAGTTCCCCGTACCGAGCACGAGCAGCAGCACGGCGGCGGGCGGGTGCTCGCTGAGCCCGTCGTGCTCGTCGGGCGGCAGCTGGTGCGGCGCCGCCGCTGCGCCCCCGCTTCCACGCGCACCCGCCGTCTCGCGGGCCGGCTTGCTTGCTGCTGGCGTCTGTAGTTGCATAAATGATCGTCAGATACTAGGCAAATAGCTGGGCTACTTAGAAGTTTTGATAGTTAAATCAATAAGTATATGAAGTATGTATGTAGCAATCGTACACCATTTAGTGGTCACCTTTTCCTTTACTAGCTTCTTGTCTTTAGTATTGTCGAGGAGCGCGGGCTGGGCGGGGTCCGGCGGGGCGGGCGCGGGCGTCAGGGCGGGCGGCGCGGCGGTGCGCGGTGCAATCAGCTCGAAGCCCTTCTTGGCCGCGTCGCGCAGCGTCTGCTGCTGACTTGAGTACGCCACCGGGATCTCGGGCATTGTCTTCGGGCCCAAGTACACTGGCAACTCCTGCGCCGACAGCGGCTATGGTTATAGGGCTCGTGAACAGATATAACCACTGATTACAACTAACAGAAGATATAAGCATGGACGTAGCCAGGGTTTGCTCAAGGATGGAGCAACGCAAGGAAACTT
Organism: Pheosia tremula; assembly: GCA_905333125.1. Classification (NCBI taxonomy): domain Eukaryota; kingdom Metazoa; phylum Arthropoda; class Insecta; order Lepidoptera; family Notodontidae; genus Pheosia; species Pheosia tremula. The sequence continues at coordinate 76,350 of HG995404.1, read as the reverse complement.
AAACCATCAACTTTTCTTCGTAAAAGATCTGCCACCAACAGAAAGTTGCACTTTGCCTGATATGTCATTGCGCTAATTTGCCACGAAATTATGGACACATGATTTATTGACATCAGTAATATGGTCTTTTATTTTTCTATTGACTCCATGAGCGAGGATTGGGCAGCTATCTATACTCTACTATGCCCCCATTGCTATATACCCATGGGTTTAATACCTAGAGGACCCGAGCTCTCTTTGCCATCTTGTTATAAAAAATAATGGAACAATGAATACAGTCGGAGTATACCGGTTCGGGCGGCGGCTGCGGCACGGGCCAGGCGCGGCGCGGGTCGGGCTCGGGCCACCCCGCGCGGGAGTACGCGCCGCTCCAGCCGCGCTCTCCCGCTGCGGTCGCGCCATCCATGCTCGCCATACCTGACACACAACAACTTTCATTGTTCCAGTATGCCTAGCATTACTAGCAGGACTAATTCTTTCAGGTTCAAGTTTGAGCGTGGCCGTTCGGCTCACTTATTGCCGGTTCGATTCCATTTGAGCTCTCTTTTCGAACTCTGTCACCATTTGAATGAAACCTTGGTGCTAGTAGATAAGACACACACCGGGCTGCTGCTGCGGCCAGGCGCGCCGCGGCCAGGGCGGCTCGAAGGGGGGGTACTGCGCGCCCAGCCCGATGGTCTCCGGCTCCTGCAGCAGACCGCCCTTGTGGCTGAAGATGTGCGAGCTGGCAGCACCGTCTATAAATTTATTCCAAGCATAGTTTAAAAACATGTCGCAAAATAGTAATTACAACATGATTGTATCGATCGATGTAAGGCGCGCGCTGTGACATTATCGCACTACTCGCACGCGGTGCTGAATGTGCGCTGTACTGACCGCTGTACCGATGCGGCGGCGGAGGCTGCGCCTGCGTCAGGCGGTGCGGCCAGCGCTCGCCCAGCGCGTCGGTGCCCGCCCCGGCGCCCGCTTCCAGACTCTCCTGCCAGGGTTATGCGACCGGTTATATTCTGTGTGCATTGTATTGTTATGAAACTACTAAAACGTGGGTGTACAAAAATGCACCTTTTCTTACCCCTTCAGGGATTATAGAGGGTATTTTCTGTGAGAATTAAGAAGCCAATGAGTCTTCATGTCATGATTCTCCATCTATTCTCATATATGTAGTTCTCGGGTATTTGCGGGGTATGAAGCAATCTATTCTTAGAGGGGTTGGAAGGATTAAAACAAAACATTAGAGTCGGCCTCACTTGCGCGGATCTGTGCGGCGGCGGGGCGGGTGACGTGGTGCGCGTGGGGAGGAGCGGTGCGCGCGTGGGGGGGCAGCCCAGCTCGGGGGCCTCGTCGCTGCCGTCCGCGCACTGCGGCACGCCGTCGCACGCGTTGTACACCGCGATACACTCGCCGCCGTGCCGGCACTCAAACTGGTAGCGACTGCACCGACCTGCTGCAACACCGCATGACCCCTGTCAGTAACCTACACCACACCCTATGACCTCACTTAAGGGCCGGGTACCTTGTTGTTACCCAGTAGAACCGTGGTACTCTGTTCTGTGAAAGGGTCTTTGAGAAAGCTCCCTTGAAATTTTTGAGTGTGTAGCGCCCTCTTCAACCTCGCCACAAGCTACACAGATGGCGCAACAGAGATGACGTTCAGAACAAATTACTGTTCTCCATACAATGCTGAAACGAGCTATGAGAGTTTTCGGAGAACATAACATAAAAACAAGATCCTGTTAACAAGAGATAGGGCATAGCGGCCGCCCCACCAGGCATATTATGCCACCCGCCTTGCTGGAAGATCTTCCCTTTTCCGCTTAAACTAAAATAATGGGAGTTCCTAGCCCTTATTATAGAATTAAAAACGAAAACTACGCAATTCTTATCCACATAAGAAGGTAAAACATTATTTGTACAAACTGTGACCTACCAATGCGGTAGGCGACGAAGTCTAGTGACCTTTACCGAGGTCCTAGGACCGTATCGGCCAACTAACTAACCGTGCATACTTGTGACGAGGATAAACATACCGTTCGATCTGTGGCTCGCTGTTATTCAAATCTTCAAATGAATTGCGACCGCGTCTTGGAGGTCTCGTGTGACTACAACTTAACCGCTCCTACGACTACGCACAATGACAACCACTTGTTACACTTTACCTCCCTAGTCTTACAGTCCAATGGTCAGCTTAATTACCAGTAGCCCTATTTATTATTATGTAATTAAATTACGGCAGAAGAATTGCCAATTTCAGTTCTATAACGTTGTGGTTTGCTAGTTTATCGCTCCATTTGTTTGTTCGCATGTGTTTCATAATTAGATATTCACGCAGGCATGGCGCGCGGGCGCAGGCTGTGGGAGTGCGTCAAACAAACATGAGCGCAGCGGGTGCTGCGTGCGCGCCGCGCGCGGGGGGCGATGACCGCGGCTTCACGACTGCGCAGCAGCCACCTCATTAGCCCCACATAAATATGAAACCTCCCACCATGACTCATGGTTTGTTTTTGTAAGGAAAATACAGCTAAGTAAAGGCACCTACTTACCACAAGGATTTGCAAACTCATTTTGAGTAAATAGATAGATATACCTAATAGGTGTGTAAACACACACACACGTGTGTAAAGTAAACATGGCTCAACAGCAAACTATGTGACATGTACTATTTTATGCAAGTACCTATTAAACCTAGTAAGGAGGTTAATAAACTGGCGATTTTATAAATTAGTTGGGTACACCGAAGTAGTAATAGTGTTTGGGTACTTGCCGGGTAGCTCGTCGTGGTCGTGCTCACGGCCGAGGGCGTGCGGGGGGCGCGGCGGCGGCGCGGGCGGCGCAGCGGCCGCCGTGCTCGTGCTCGTGCTCGCGCTCGCTGTGCTACTTGTTGCGCCCCTGCAATCAGACAGTGCTATATATTCGCAATCTGCGCAATATGGTTTTCCTCCGCCAGATTGCGCGCAAAAACACCGCAGTTCTTTGTTTCGCCTGACGAACACACCAAACGATGACGCTTGTGTAGGTATGGGTACCGTATAATCGGCTCGAGGCGATCAAATCAACACCCAGGCCAGCCCAATTATGAATAGGTAGTTTCCGACACTTCCCCATACGAGATTCGAACCCGCGACCACCCCGTGCAGTGAGTCCAGCGACCTTCCTCATGAAGACGTGAATTCCTCGCCGGTAATTGTGTTGATAGGGTTAGTTGATGCGCAGTGCCGACTGGTACCTGAGGCTGGCGAGCTGCTGCTCGTGGTGCGCGAGGCGCTCCTGGTCCTGCAGCTCCGCGAGGCGGCGGCTCAGCGCCAGGACGCCGCTGCTGAAGTCGCCGTGCGCCGTGAACTTGCACCGGAAGTCCTCCGGCGGACCACAGTTGAACAGGTAGCAGCTGCCGGGGCCCTGCACACACCACACCGCGAAACACTTTAGCATTAGACCATCATCGGAGTGGCAATAACGAAATGCCTGTATACAACTTATCAACATTTAGGTAAGTATAGGTACATCTTAAATTTATTTTATCGAATGAACTAGAGCGGGTAAGTATGAAGATAAGAACGAAGGAGCTATTGTATCTGGGTAAACTATCGTAAGCGAACTTTGATCGACTAGAATTTTATTGTAGCTAAATAAAAAAAATGGGTATCCTTATTTATTTGCCTTTCGCTCTTTATTATGTGCAAATAGCCATATTATCTGAGTTTTGTTTGTATGGAGGTTATCACGGGCCACACATGCGACGGGCGGCGGTGGCTCGGCAGATAATATTGATTAGCACTCAATGTTACGATCATAATACGAGCACGAGCACTGTATGGCGCAGCTCAAAGAAGGAAAGTGCTGCTACCCCTTCGGGAAAACAAGCGTGAAGGTATATTCATACCTATTTATAATTGTCCCTGAAATAGAATAATCATGATCTATACTCGCCGTTGATCTACTCACACACACACACACACACGACCTTCAATCACACAGGATGTCATGAGGCTTTGGTTGTGAATAGGTTCACTATTTATTTTCTAGACGAAATAAGTTTCTCCTTGCAATACAATTTGCTTCAATTACACAAGTAATTCAACGACGGAATTGAAAAGACCTATCCCAAGTTTTTCAATCTGACCGAGGAACAAATTATTTGATTTCTATGAGAACAATATGCACGACGCACCATCACTGAGTGCAGAGTACCTATGTGAAACAAATGTACGAGCGGGGGCATCGTGTACCTTCTCCTCGTAGACGAACACGTCGCAGGCGTCCGTCTCGCAGCAAAGGCGCAGGCACTCCTGGCGGGCGCCCACGTCCAGCTCGGAGAGGTAGCGCGCGCCCATCTCGCGCGACTCCTCGGTGCGGATGATCTTGTCACGCTGCACGTCGAAGCGCGGCGCGCACGCGGCCGGGTCCAGCTCGCGCGCGCCCGCCACGCCCGCCAGCAGCGCCACCCACCACGCCCACGCCCGCGCCCGCATCGCCGCCGCGAGTCCGCGGCCAGCTGCTCGAGGGTGAACCGATCGCTGCTCGTGCACCGGTCGGTCCGATGCCCACGTCCATGTATGTGCACGGTCTGCGCGGCTTCGTCTCTCCGGAAACAGGTGACGCTGAATAATTTAATTCCGATGAGACTCGTGATGTGGTGCGGATTAGATAGCGCGTCCGAAGCCAAGGGGCGCGCGCTCGATAATGCCGCGCTTGCGCACTGCACAGTGCACACCCTCGACCGGATTTCACCACTTATATTGCTTACTAGCTGTTGCCCGCGACTTCGTCCGCGTGGTATTTAACAAAGACAGCCGTTGGCAACAGCCTGCTCGCGTTCTGATCCCGCGGGACGCATTGCAGATTGTTGCCATCAAACTTTAATCAGGCGCAGCGCTGCAACATTGGTTTTAATTTTTTTTCGAGAGATCCATTTTTTTTTTCTAAAATAAAAGTAGCCTAAGTTACTCCTTGTTACATCAGCTATCTGCCAGTGAAATTCCCGTCAAAATCGGTCCAGCCATTCCAGAGATTACCCGGAACAAACAGACAGACAGACAGACAGACAGACAGACAGACAGACAGACGGACAGACAGACAGACAGACAGACAGACAGACAAAAATTGTAAAAAAAATTGTTTCGGTATAGGTAACGTGTATACATCCAAATGCACTTAGTAAAAAGCGGTTATTTTAATATTACAAACAGACACTCCAATTTTATTTATATGTATAGATGTATAGATGTAGCTACTTACTGTGTGCTTGAATAAGGAATGTTTTTTTATTGATAAGTACCCGTTAGTAGTGGAGATAATATTTATCCGACCCGCCACAGGCGTAAATACCACACGCAAGCTCGCCACCGGGTGATCGAGCTTAAAACCTAGAACTTTGTTAGTTACAGGCTAGTTATATCAGCTAGCTAAGTTATTATTTATACATATTAAGTGTAGGTACTGTATGTAGGTACGGTAAGTCTATGTTTATGTTTTACAAGGGGGACATTACCCCCGCGCATAGGTAGACTGTATGTGGCCGGCCACGGCTCCGTGCCGCTGTTACAGCTCACACAGTTGTAGTCAAGTCGTTCGGTGCTCACTACAATGGGGCATGTGTGCGCAGGGCGGGCGAGGGCGGGCGGGCGCGCGCTGCGGCCCAGCTAACCACCCGCTCGGTAAAGGTGCCCGTACAATCGCATCCGACAGAGCATCTACCTGGCCACTTAGATCTATGGGCCTGTCGTGAGGAAGGACGGGCCAGGGCGAGTAGAAGCCGCGCCAGCCGATCGTTATTAGAGTGGGAATATAATAAACTTGTAAAACATAATTGTGTATCTTTTTTGTGTAAGTAAATACACTGAAAAAGAAAGTAAAACTAGTTTAATTGAGTTTATCGACTAAATAATAAATAAGTCAATTTTCTTAATTGGACTAGTATAAGATCTTCCAGTCTGCGAAATTTAAAGGTTCTAGGTCAATGGGAAGTTTTTAAATACCTGTATGTGAATACTTATAAAGGTCGTATCTTTTTATTACATTTAGATAGAAACAGGTATATAGTTGTCTATAAGATTTCAAGAATATACATAAAAGACCGACCGACTAAAGACAAACTATTCGATGACATACCTATGGCTTACTGCCATTAGCAAGTCGAGTGTACTTAGCCGGAATGTTTTGAAGGATCAAAATAAAAGTTTATTTCACAGTCTCCAATTGAACCTGTTGTGATGCGCGTTGAGTCGGGTGTGCGCTCACCCTTGCGGCGCGTGGCAGCCGGCGCGCGGCGCGGCGCGGCGGCGGCGGCGCGGCGCGGCAGTGTCGGCGCGAGACGGCCGGCCGCAGACCGCCGCTTATGTCGCTGTTCTTCAAGTTCCGGAGCGGCGTGAGTACCCGCGCCCTCACCTCACTGACCCCTCCCTCTGGCGCAGCCCGCGATATCTGCCCTTCCATTTCGAGCCATCGGTGCCCATATTATGTGTTCATTACATAGACTATACATATTATAAACTGGTTCATTATCAGTGATGCTTCGGCGAATTGAGCGATGTTGACATTTTACTCACGTTCAATGTTTAATTGTAGCTACTCCTTTTATTAACTCCGTTCAAACTCAGTGTGTACTAGCATCTTATCTACTTAACTCTATAAGCTTTTTTTAAAGGAATTAGGTCAAGTGTTTATCCATTTGCCTAATAACTAACTGCAATGATTAGCGTCGTTTCGCCTGTGCAACAATTGATTTTGTTCTGCCGTTTTGTATATCACAGTCTGATACCATAGTTTTACAATAAAACTGTGCTGGTGCCTACTATACAGTGTGGAACTGTCAGCAAATTAGATAGGAAATTGCTGTTACAGAAATATTTAAAAGCTCACCTACACGTCACGGAAAACGCTGAATCATACCCACACTGCGGCACCAAAAATAGGTTCTTAGCTAATCTTAAGATAGGTGTAATGGGAAGCCCCTCAACGAATTAGGTTGATACGTAGGCTTACCTTTATAATACAGACATTTTTGAAAACTTATCGATTCGCCAACAATTGGCACTTTCACATACTAATATTTATTAGTAGGTACTATAATACTATATAAGGTGTTTCAAAATGTGAAATATTTGTTCGCGACAAAGGCGGTAACGGTTACGCGTGTAGAAGGACGAAAATTATTGTACGGGTCTTGTATACATGATGATTCGTACGTACATTATACCTATATTTTGTTGCCGTACCCTGGACGTTAATCCCGCACCTGGGAGCATGGTCTTGCACAAGAATCCGTACATTATGTCTAGCGCTACTGGACTACGGCTGGTCATAATTAATGGGTACAACTGGGTAAATTAAAGCTATATTTTTAACATTTTGAAATAGTTATTGAGTTTAAAGCTACAAAACTTTTAAACTAAACATATGTTTAATATGTATATACTAATATAATGTCGGATAGCACCCCGCTGCCGCCGGGGCGGCTTGGATTGGTATAGGGTATGTGTACCAGTGAAGGAAATTTTTGACTTTGAAAATTAATATAAATATGTTACCACGGGAAATTTAAGTACATGGCTATGTTTTTGTATGTGGCAATCATTCAAGATTAAGAATGTATTTAGTTATTATATAAATGAAAATAGGTTTAATAAATATTTGACGATAAAGCGAAAAATCAGGAAAATCACCAGTGAATGAACGGTATTTTCCAGTAAATAAACGAAATGAACCCAGTAAATGAACAAAAATATTATTTAATTTATTTAACTATAAAAGGCATATTTTAACGAAAATAGGTAAAAAATATATTGTTAAAGTAATACTGCTACAATGAATAAAATTAAAAAAGTGTTTCCCCTTTTTCATTCATCTTTTTATTCTTAATCTCTTCTTTGTTTTTCGTTGAAGATATATTTTTTTGTTCTTATTTTTTTAACATAATAACTTTACGCTTGCCCAAAAGCTTTTCTACTGCTTCTTCTTTTTTTTCTTCTCCTATTGTTTTTTATAGAATATGTTCTATGTACCGTTAGTGTAGATCCTGTCCTACAGAAAACTTAGTTCTGGGACTAGTCTCAGTGTCATCATAGGAGGCCGCTGTAGATCCTGTCCTACAGAAAGCTTAGTTGTGGGACTAGTCTCAGTGTCATCATAGGAGGCCACTGTAGATCCTGTCCTACAGAAAACTTAGTTGTGGGACTAGTCTCAGTGTCATTATAGGGGGCCACTGTAGATCCTGAACTAGAGGAAACTTAGTTGTGGGACTAGTGTCAGTGTCATCATAGGAGGCCACTGTAGATCCTGTCCTACAGGAAACTTAGTTATGGGACTAGACTCAGTGTATTTATAAGAGGCCGCTGTAGATCCTGTCCTACAGAAAACTTAGTTGTGGGACTAGTCTCAGTGTCATCATAGGAGGCCACTGTAGATCCTGTCCTACAGAAAACTTAGTTGTGGGACTAGTCTCAGTGTCATTATAGGGGGCCACTGTAGATCCTGAACTAGAGGAAACTTAGTTGTGAGACTAGTCTCAGTGTCATCATAGGAGGCCACTGTAGATCCTGTCCTACAGGAAACTTAATTATGGGACTAGACTCAGTGTCCTCATAGGAGGCCACTGTAGATCCTGTCCTACAGGTAACTTAGTTTTGGGACTAGTCTGAGTGTCATTATAGGGGGCCACTGTAGATCCCGTCCTACAGGAAACTTAGTTGTGGGACTAGTCTCAATGTCCTCATAGGAGGCCACTGTAGATCCTGTTCTACAGAAAACTTAGTTGAGGGACTAGTCTCAGTGTCATCATAGGAGGCCACTGTAGATCCCGTCCTACAGAAAACTTAGTTGTGGGACTAGTCTCAGTGTCATCATAGGAGGCCACTGTAGATCCTGTCCTACAGGAAACTTAGTTGTGGGACTAGTCTCAGTGTTATCATAGGAGGCCACTGTAGATCCTGTCCTACAGGTAACTTAGTTGTGGGACTAGTCTTAGTGTCATCCTAGGAGGCCACTGTAGATCCCGTCCTACAGGAAACTTAGTTGTGGGACTAGGTCAATGTCATCATAGGAGGCCACTGTAGATCCTGAACTACAGGAAACTTAGTTGTGGGACTAGTCTCAGTGTCCTCATAGGAGGCCGCTGTAGATCCTGTCCTACAGGAAACTTAGTTGTGGGACTAGTCTCAGTGTCATCATAGGAGGCCACTGTAGATCCTTTACTACAGGAAACTTAGTTATGGGACTAGTCTCAGTGTCATCATAGGAGGCCACTGTAGATCCTGTCCTACAGGAAACTTAGTTGTGGGACTAGTCTCAGTATCATCATAGGAGGCCCCTGTAGATCCTGTCCTACAGGAAACTTAGTTGTTGGACTAGTCTCAGTGTTATCATAGGAGGCCACTGTAGATCCTGTCCTACAGGAAACTTAGTTGTGGGACTAGTCTCAGTGTCACCATAGGAGGCCACTGTAGATTCTGTCCTACAAGAAACTTAGTAGTGGGACTAGTCTCAGTGTCATCATAGGGGGCCACTGTAGATCCTGAACTAGAGGAAACTTAGTTGTGAGACTAGTCTCAGTGTCATCATAGGAGGCCACTGTAGATCCTGTCCTACAGAAAACTTAGTTGTGAGACTAGTCTCAGTGTCAGCATAGGAGGCCACTGTAGATCCTGTCCTACAGGAAACTTAGTTGTGGGACTAGTCTCAGTGTCATCATAGGAGGCCACTGTAGATCCTGAACTACAGGAAACTTAGTTGTGGGACTAGTCTCAGTGTCATCATAGGAGGCCACTGTAGATCCTTTCCTACAGGAAACTTAGTTATGGGACTAGTCTCATTGTCATCATAGGAGGCCACTGTAGATCCTGTCCTACAGGAAACTTAGTTCTTGGATTAGTCTCAGTGTTATCATAGGAGGCCACTGTAGATCCTGTCCTACAGGAAACTTAGTTGTGGGACTAGTCTCAGTGTCACCATAGGAGGCCACTGTAGATTCTGTCCTACAAGAAACTTAGTAGTGGGACTAGTCTGTGTCATCATAGGGGGCCACTGTAGATCCTGAACTAGAGGAAACTTAGTTGTGGGACTAGTGTCAGTGGACATAAAAAGTTACACTGTAATCTGTGACTTAAAGCTTAGGAATGAAATTGGAGTTTTATATGTGTAAATATATACAATTATTACGTTAACTCTAGTAAAAAAACGTCTTGATCATTCACTGGTTCCACATTCATAAAGTAAACCAATGATGGAACATTACTTAAATGCCTAGTTCATTAACTAGGTTTTTAAAACCAATAAATGAACACACCTGTTCCAATATTGGCCAAAAGATCGGAAATCTATTTTAAAACAATATATCAGTGGAAAAACTTTATTAACGTAATAATAAGTTATAATATTAACAAAAACATGAAATCTGTCATGTTCCAGTAAATAAACACTCTTTCATTCACTGGATTTTTTCCGATTTCTTGTACCAATACTGGGACCCCTAATATTTTACTAAATTCACGATAAAATTGGCATAGAAACGGGTTAAAAGTAACAATTTAACCTATCTTCAGTCAAATAACTATAGTACTAATCACAATGACTACCTAAATTGATACAAAATAACATCAAAAATATTTTGACTTACCTGTGTCCTTAATTCCGGCCCATACAAATCTGGACTACAACGAAACGGAACACTTCAAATGCTCGTCATTTTGAAATGAATCATCGATACAAGAAACAACTGCTACCACAATATTGAATAGATTGTTGTGAATACAAAAAAAAATAATGTGTATTATAGATATGTTCAGATTTCTTAGTATTTGGAAAAAAGTGGGTTTTGTCCATTCACTGGGGGGTGTTCATTCACTGGTACACTTACCCTAGATGGTATAATCTTCATACAAGCTTTGGCCTTGCGGTGGTTACATCTTGGTATAGGCTGAGTGTACGTTGATCATAGATCATAGCGTAATCGATATGGAACTACCCTCTGAACGGACGCAAAATATAGCTTCTGCGCAAGTGTTAAAGTTACAAACCCCGATTGCCGGCGCCACCGCGCGGGCACCTCTCCACGGATGGTGGCAGCTGATGGCAGCCGGTGGCGGCTGATGGGTGCGTGTCATCATGGACCCGGAGGCGGCGCGGGTCGGCGGCGGCGGCGGCGGCGCCCCTCCCGCGAACCGTACCTATCTTCTCGCGTATAGCGCGCACGCAGGCAGACGGACGTTCGGTGGAGAACGCCGGGCAGTCAGTCGTTAGTCGCGTGCGCGTGAACTCGCGCTCAAGTGTTCTGGTGGTGTGTTTCTGTGAAGTCGGTACTGAGTGTTGTTGTGTGCTCCGAGGGACGGTGCGCACGGCACCCGCGGCAGGTTCCTCGCGTTGGCCAGCAGCGAGTGCGGCTCACCGGGGGCAGTGACCGAGGCCGCTATCTCGGTACGGCGAGATGATCGCTCACGTGGGACGCGCTCCTCGCTCTTGTTTCGGTTTTATGCTGGTTAACGGTGTGACATAATTAATTAGCTCGTCCCGCTTATTTATGAGGTGCCATTGGGTACCTACATAATTTATAGGTAGATATATTGCCTTAATCTATTCTCTCCATTGAGCGAAATTCATGAAGTCCTAAATTTCCTAACAATGTAAAAAAATATTATTTTCGCTTGTTGCGTAGGTGAAGTGTTAATTTGGTCCGGAATTAAGCAACTGTGGCCTCGTGATCGCGTCCGTGACGTGTGTTTAGCTTTAATCAGCGGGTAATCGCTTCGGCCCGTAGATATGGAAGATACAGCTACTGCCCACATACCTACGAAGCGTGGTAGCTATCGTAATAATATCTTTATAGATATAATACCTACTAATTATCTCAGATGTTTACATGTTTTATTACAATCGGCGACGTCAAACACATATTTATTACCTAAATACCTAACTAGATGTTCGCTGTTTCTAATGGGATTCGTAAAACGGCTTGGTTTGTAGTGATTATTTCCTACAGATGCATTACATATACAAGACTGGTCAAATGAACCTAAAGGCAATAAGTCTACTCCATAACATCATTGGATTTTAATTATCATTTTCTGGTTCTTTCATTAGATCTTAGTATCTTACTGTTGTGTGACCAAGTTTCTCTTCAAGAAATATCAAACTCAAACTTGATAGGTCAACTCGAGTCCCTTATTGAATACTGCCCATTTTGCGAGCTCATCATTATACCCTGGTTATCGTATACAAATAAAATACTCGTAAAAACTAATCAAACGAACCCAAGCACGATAGGTCTTCTCGAATTCCTCGTCGAATACGAATCTACATCTTTCGGCTTTGTCATCAGAGCCTGGTGACACTGCACCGGTTTGCTTTGCCACGATAGTTGTTCGCATATTTCCGAAACTATGTTAATTAGCGTGGTTACTAAGGCTAGTATACGTTTATATATAAAAACTGTAGTGCAACTTCCTCTTGGATTACCCAAAAGGAAGTGGGGAAAGGGAAATAAATAACTATACTCCAATATGATAATTTAAATCCATTTATTGAGTACTAACAATTAACCATTTATTTAGTACAAAAAAAAGTAGTAAGGGAAAATACATTTTTCCCTATTAAAATTAAAAATAAATAATATTTAGGTTTTCCTTTATAAGAAAAGGATAAAATAAAATTAAGAATACAAACAGGTTACATTACACATTGTACAAATGGGAGCAGTTAGGCCTTCGCGGTACGGCTACCTAAGGGCCATACTGATGTTAGGTGGCTCCCACAGCCGACGTCCAGGACGTAACGGGCGGTTAGGGAACCGTCCGCGAGGACTAACGCCCTTGCTGATTTAGTCGCCTCTTACGACACGCAATCAGAGGGATGCGTTGGCGGTATTCTACCCTGCACGCCACACGGGGATAAAAAAAACACAAGAACACGAGTGGTACTCAGTAAAGGGAAGTATATAACGGATAAATTGGTCGGAAGGTTGGTTTCGTCGGTAAATTATTACCTACGCTAGCACTTATAGTTCACTATAAAAATAACAATGGTATCGGGAGGGTTGATTGTTGGTACGAGGGACGAACGTCGATCACACTAGGGATACGTTATTCGTCGGCACGGTAAATATCGGTGGGAAATAAGGGGAGCACTTCGGACGAATATTTTAAGGTTTTACCTCGATCGGCGTAGGTACGCATACCTAGTATGCTGCTGATCACCACGGGTAGCGGGATCGTGGCTCGGCACGGCGGCGCGCTCAGGGGCACCGGGGGAGCACGGGCGGGAATATGTCCCAGTCTCGGGCAAATACAGCCTGCACGTCACGCCGACCTCCTTGCTCGGGGCGGCAACACCAGGGGCGAGATTTACTGCCTCGTCAGGGTAGCGGGTATATAGCTCGGCTTCGTGGCACTTCTTCAACGAACCGGCCTTAATCAAAAAAAACCCGACCGCCTCAGCTCAGCTCCCAATAGAAAAGAAAGACCCGAGTTCGTTCCGTTGGCTCGAGGCCCCTACTTCTACTCCACGAGCCATCAACCAATAGGAGCGGCCCGTGTTAACTTAACCAGATTTCGCTGTCGCTCGCTGATTTTGTTGCTAAGCGGGGATACCAAACGCATCCTGTAGGGTTTTCTGATATCCCACGCGGAGTAGGGACACTAACTACTGATAGGCCTTGTCTCTGAATTTTGATTGGGATCCTCGTCACTGAATAAAATGGTTTTCAGTGACGGAATTTCTAGAACGAGACCCCCAGCGACATCTAGGGGCGGATAAGATTAATAAGTGTAATTACGACTCATTAGCACTAATGATGGCCTGAGGACGCAGGTAAGGATCGCTAGAGGTCGCTTTATGTTGAAAAAGATAATCAATAGTTTATAGACATAATAATTTGGGAATGTAATTAAAATAAAAGACTATTTCCGATTTTGGGGAATTGTGTAAAAATACCGGGTTACAAAACATAGATGTGTGTTTACTTACCTCACTTCTATAAAAATTGCATCTAGCTGAAAATCTTGCCGAGCACCAGAGCTCAGCAATATTGCCAGCGACACTATCTTGCTACCATGTTGCAGTGCAACGCCCTGTAGTGTATATTCCGGCAACTGTAGTGCTGGTTTCCAGCTCATAACGTGAAATAGGGAAACTGCGTATTCTCAGTATTATCGAGGTAGAGATATAAGACGTCATTGATATAAATAATGAACGGAGTGCGACCGATTTAACTACCTGACCTGCTGGACGGAGCTGCCGAGGGGCTTCGTTTGCCTTAATAATAATGATATTGCCCACATCATATCGTTTGATCATTATTATGCGCTCAATTGAATGTTATGCCTACTTAAATAAATAAAACTTAAATGATAGGTGGGACAGAAGTTGAACGCTTCGCCTCGAGAATCGGGCCGTGCATTCATATGTATATCTGATCTCATCATCCTAAATTATAATAATAAACATGGACACTGGGCTCATTTTGCTACCAAACCAGGTTGCCAATTAGATCTGCAGTAGCTAGCGCGATATGGTCGTGCGTGTGCATGCACTTTGACTGGTGCCGGCCTCACCACATGGCAAATGCTTTGGCACACGATCTGACACGCGTGGAGCGGTGCCGACGGACGGAGTCGTAGGACGTGGTGGACTCGCGCCCACGTCCACGCCCAGGCGGGCTAGCCCGCTCCGGAGCCGGACGAGTCAAAGGTCGACAGCCTTCTCACCCGATAATTTACCGTAATGTTTCGCGTGCGGTAATTCTCGCTTTAATCTCATTCATTGAGTTAGCGTATTATGATATCTACAAAGATGAAGTTGGACGAAGTAGGTAGTAATAATGTATTTATTATGCCCATACGAAAAGCTAGCATTCTTGTTAACAATATACCCGATATATTTTGTCTGTTTGTTGAACCATATTCAGATGTCTGGAGGTGTGATAGGGGGGGGGGGGGGGCTGTAGCCACCACACCGTGGGCTGGGGGTGTAGAGGTGTGGTAAGGGCCTAGACACTTAAATGTTTTCGAGAATTCTCTGAAATGTTCGGATATTCAATGCGGCCTTTTACTACTACGTAAATTCAATTTAATATTTTTATACAGGTGAATAATCAATCGCCTGTATAAAATCGGGTTTGCAACTATTAGAGACAGAGACAGTTGTAACAAAACTAACTAGGTATATCGTCGATATAAGAGCTATGTTTAAAAATAAGATCATCCCGCATTCATAATTTTCTTAAAAACTAAGCGATACTTAGTTTAGGTATAGGGCTTTAACAGAAGGCTTCGCAGGCACCTGGGGCACAGGGTTTGACAGCATCAAACGAGTACCAATCGAGTGATTAAACCTCTCATATATCTGTGGATTAAACCATGCCATACGTTTTAAAACTGCACCACCCGACCAACACCCCTAATTGAAATTTAAATGCTTACTGGTACTGGTGTGTCGCTCCGCGGCCACCCTGTTTTTATTTAGGTAGAGACCGGTAGGTATCTAGGACATATAGGGCTAGATTAGCGAGTTGCCTGTCAACTGTCACGCTGGAATGCACTGCGCTTCCGGATCGACGGCGGACTTCCTGGAGATCAAGGCAATGCTGTGTATCGTGGCCCAAAGCGCATGCAGCAGCTGAGCGGTGCGGTGCGGCGCCGGGTGCGAGCTCGGCTTCGGCGTCGGCTTCCGCGCCGGGACGCGTCTCCTGTTGACATATTTACGAGGCTAAATTGCTTCATCCTATGCGTTGTTGTATTTTTGCGTCGGCTTAAAAATACTGTCATAAAAATATAAAAATACAAATGAGTGGTTTTTAAATAAAGTATGAGGTTTTACGCCCCCAAATTTAAAAAGGTTTCCAATGGCAATACTGATAGCTTTACCTTTTTATAAAACCATTGAAGATATATTTCGGAGAAAATTGTAATCGTAAAAATATGTGTGACCTATGTAATGTGGTGTTACAGAGCCGCGGCAGCGCAGGCGCTGCGCCGTGCGGCATGGAGTGCGGCGTGGCGGCGGCGGCGGGCGGCGGCGGCTTCCCCGCGCCGGCCCCCGCGCACCCCGCCCGCGCCCCGCACCCGGCGCTCTCGCCCACCGAGCGATCCCCAGCCAAGTCAGGCCTGCACGTCAACTTCAGCGATAAGGGGGAGGTAAAGGAAGTCCGTTCCTCTGATCTGCCTATCATAAATATCATAACTATACTTCCCCGCTAACGTGAGCGTGGCGCGTCCAGCTTCTACTCGAACCCATACCTTGGTAAGATCGGCTGGGACTCGAGCCGCCCGCCGCCCGCCCGCAGTCAGGGAAGAACAAGCGAATAACCCGCCCGACCGACCACGTTGGAGCGTCCGTGCTGACAACTTCGTTTCTGGCAGGTGAAGGAGCGGCGCGAGAAGTTCCTGACGGCGAAATACGGCAGCCACCAGATGGCGCTGATCCGCAAGCGGCTCGCCGTCGAGATGTGGCTCTACGACGAGCTGCAGAAACTGTATGACACGCCGGTTCGTAGCGCTTCTCCGATCATATACGCCTGTTGGAGCCTTACAACGACTGCTTTGTATACCATTCCCAGTACTCGCCAACGATTTGTATTTTAACTGTATTTTTGAGATTGTCAAATCATTTCTTTCGTATAGGCCTACAGGGGCAGCAATGCCGTCTACAATGGGTTACTAGCACTCTACCGTGCTACTCTACCGTTTACTCTACCCGTGTATTAGAGTTCACTAACTAGCTAGTTGACTAAATATCTTATAAGAGGAATTACTGTACGTTAAAAATATTCAGGTTTGATTCCTGGTAGGGGCAAGCTTTTGTGAAAGTACGAATATTTGTACATGATTCATGCATATTTAATGTCTACATAATATAAAATTCCTGCGATGGCAAGCTTTGTGTGAACGAATATTTGTACCTGATTCATGTCGGTACACATACATAATTCAGTGTTGCTTAGTTTTGGTCCGTACAGCTGCTGTATGTTTGGCGACATTATTATTATATAATAGGTACATATAAAGTGCGAGGTGGACTTGCAGAAGGAGAGCAGCGGGTGCGCCGGCGCGCAGGAGGTGGAGGTGGACATCGACGAGCTGCTGGACATGGACAGCGACGAGCACCGCCGGACGCACCTCGCGGTACGACCCTCGCCGGAGCGCGCGAACTCAGCCAGCACAACTCAACCAGCCTGATTAGCTCAGGGGGAAGTGACCCTGCATTCTGTGCAGAGGGTCCCGGGTTCCGATCCTGGTAGCGACAGGCTTGTGTGATGAGCACGATGTGTACCTGAGTCATATCGTGAACCATAATTTTTAAGGCGTTTCTAAAGTTGTTCAAGGGATGTTCCCTAATGTTCTTTGGTATCAAATCGCGGGCCTCGCCAACCCAGGCCTCAAAATAATCATTTCTTCTTATAAAAATCAAATTGATCAAAACTTATAATCTTGCGATTATTAAAACCAAACAGCGAAACAAATAAAAATAATAAAAAAAAAAAACAAAAAAAAAATGTTCTTTGGTACCTTATAATTTTTTATTGTCATTATTCTTGAGTTTTTATTGTGAAAAGTGCTTCTAAATTTGTCGATAACAAAGGGGTTTTTATAACAAACATGTAAATTTCAAATACACAATATATTCAACGTAACCTACTCGTACCGATAGTATGCTGACGTTGTAGCCCCAATTTCTGAGGTTTGACGAAGTTTTTTCAGTGCTTATACAAACCTATTATTTTTTATACAAATTGTTTCTATATATAGTTTCCAATGACATGCTCATCAAGCTAGATGAAGTCCTAAAAACTAACACATTGTTTTAAGGATTTATTTCTTCTTCGTTGTAAACTAGTTTAATATTTTTTATTTGCTGTTAATGATTTTGGAATTGTATGTAATTTTTTTTATTATATTTTCTTTTCACACATTTTTAACGAAATTACAAAGTAATTTATTTTTGAAATGTTAATTTTCATGACGTTTCTATTTAGTCAGTTTATCATAATCTATTTAAGGCATAAATATGTATACCTGTGCATTCATTGTATAATTTCTTTTAACAGGTCTTACTAGCAGATGCCAAAAAACCACAGAAAGATGTACATGTGAGTGCATCAATATTTTATACATTAACACCTACAACTAGATAAAAACACCGGGCGATAAATTAAAATATAAATTCCTTGATCGGATCTCTTTCTGTAACGGCAAATCTCAGAAACTATTGAACAGATTCTGTTCCGCGGTCCCCCACTCGCGTGTAGTCCACGCTTGCCCCCGGGGAGGCTGGCCGAGGGACATATTTAGGATACAGGCAACTGTATATATTTATGTATGTACTAACCTCATCTTCAACCGAAGTAGAGTTTACTAAATAGGTATAAGTAATGTGTTTTAACGTAGAATTAGGTCCTTTGGTGTAAGTCCAGTTGCAGCTCTGCTGCGTGCCACATTATTATTGTAGCTATTTGATACACATACTTACCTACGTATATATTTATAATATTAGTGCAGGTACCTATCTAGGACTTAGGTACATAATCTAATATCATAGGAATTCGGCATCTCCCACCCAGCACATCTCAATGAATCCACCGACATTGACACACTTATTACGTTTCAGAAATTCATCAACGAGTTGCTAGAAAAAGCAAAGACGCTGTAGGCTATGGAACCAAATCTCATGGACGGGACGTGAGCGGCGCGGCGGCGGCCGGGCCCCGGCCCGCACGCCCCTCTTAGATTTAATTAATGTAATTGTGCCCTAGATTAGTAATAGATAATAAATGTGTCGTGTCGTGCTGTGAGTGGGGGCGGGCAGGGCGGCGTGTGCGCAGCCGCGCCCGCTCGGCGCGAGTCTCGTGGCTAGACCTACATACGGTAGCAGCAGCACCACTCACTGAGCTGTTCCGTCAGGCCATCGGAGGCAGGATTCATTGATCCTGAAATGGCGTTGTCAGTATGAAAGTGACATAATTGTTGAATTTTGTAAAGACTCCTGATAAAAGTAACATGGGCGCTGTGCAGTTGCGGAGATCGCCTCGCGCAGTGTTGCGAACTACCTACAGTTATACCGCCGGGTTGACCTTAACTCGTTTTCTAGTTAATTTGTGAATGTCTGGAAAGAGATGAGTTGAAGAAAGGTTACAAAACATTACAAATTGTCGTAGTCGCTTGCCGTCAGTGGTCTGTGTGCGAGTCCCTCTGTTGCAAAAGCGTTTGTTCTTATTGTAGGTATCTCAGTAATATTCGATATCGAATTTTGTTTTCGTAACTTAAACTAACAACAAGTTTACTAGTCCCTCGGTGCCTGGTTGCAAGACGAAACAAACAAAATAACTAGGGATGAAATTGCAAAAACTAGGTAGGCAAGTATACTTACCTATATCTATGAAAGTACCTACTTATGATTATTATAATTCAATGTTTTGATAAAAAGAATGTGGTAAATGCTATGATTATTTACTTTAATAATCGTAGGGTAATAGTAAGTTTAACCATTTTGTAAATCAGGAAAATTCGTTAAACTCTCATTCTTAGTAGTTGTTTAATTTATTTTAGCATTTTTTTATATTTTACCAATGTATGTTCGATACTTTACAATGTGTCATAATTTTAAAATGTAATTGATGGTATCTTATACCATATCGCGCATAATCTGAGATGGAATCGAATTTGAAATCTGATAAACATTTTGAGTCCGCTTCTGTACCTAGTTGACTGTTCGGTAAACTGTTATCATGTCTGTTAGTTATGTAGTGAAATTAGTTAAAATATAAGGCTGTCCTGGGCTACATTTAGACACTAATAAGTGTACGCCAGACAATTTTACAGGATTGAAAAAACCTTAAAGTTAAGCTTTTTTAATTTCCATCCACGTCCATTTCCTAAATGCAAGCTATTGAGATGTAACGCGTAACCTCTTCAAAAACTGAAAAAAAACCCGCTAAAACTTCACGACGAAATTCATACCCAATCCAATCATTCAGCCCGCGGAGGTGTATCTTCATGGCTTTAGCGGGAGGCAAGGCGACGCCAACGCTTTTTATGGCTTGAATTGACAACAAGGCCTTTTTAAGCAGTCATGCTGAGCTACAGCTTTATAGCCATAAGTTAATAATCGTACACCATCTGGTGCATTAGAAAGGTAGACACCGAGGTTGACAAACGGACACACCACGCGGCGCGGCGTGCCCGTGGACAGCGCCTATATTCTCATCGTGTCCGATGGCTCAAATAATTTTTGTGATCGTTGCGAAAGAATTTGCCAATTCAGTTTGTCGCCAATTCAGCCCGGGGTGCGCTAGTCGTGGGAATTTATTAAAATTAAGTCGCTCGGGGTGGATCTTTCAAGGAATGATTCTATGATTTAGCTAATCGCAGCGAACCTACCTAATGGTATAGCTATTTACGTATATAAGTATACATATTGTGACGCTATCTGTTGCGCTGAACAACCCGACTCTGTCGAGCCCAAACGCGAGGGTCAGCGTTGTAATATAAGGGCTTCATATCACAGTTGCGCTTGAGAGCTCTTCTAATCGAAGTAGGTACTTTGTAATAAATAATTTCACTAATATTTTGTTTTATTGGAACATATAACCATCCAGGGTAGAGTGCACCATTAATCTACGGTTAAATTAAATATAGTCAAATCTATATATTATTATATTAAGATATAACGGCCCTTGCGCGTTACATCACCAGTTTGAAAATAAAAAGCAGTGCCACTTTATTTTGAATTCTTTGAATCTTTGTGTATCCTGCGATGATGGTATACCTATTAACCCGTAAAGATATCGATATAAAGTCTTTTTAGTGTCAAAAAAAAGGAAATAGATTCACTAAAAAGTGACGTTACAAAAGAACCAGTCTTCACTGGCAAAATACCCGCTAAGTTGTGGGTGAGGCCATATTCATATCCATTTTATTTCATCGCATTTCATTTCGTAAAGAAAGAAAAATAAATAATGTAATTTTAAAATCTGACCTCAAATATTTAGCGAATGTGAAGTCGGTGCTAAATAAACAACCGACATAGAGTAATAAAAGTATACTCAGTAACGAGATGCGCGGACCAATTTTTAGGACCGGCAATACTGGACCAAGTTGTTTGTTCGGCACCAACTTCACACTCGAGTAGATCTGCCTACCCTTCGAATTTTTCTAAAAACCTATCTAACTGTAGCTGCTTCAAATTATTTTAGAAGGTAACAAACAACTTTTCACTGAGTAGCTACGTTTAAAAATAAAACAAAATATGTGTATTACAGATTTTTTATCACATGGTATTAAAACGTATGAAACAAATAAACGTTCCGCATACACGCAACCAGATGCAACTTAAGTTTTTTTATTTCATTGCTTCAGTCTAGAATGATCACGGATTTGCTTAAAGATATCCTTAAACTAATCACACCAAATTCAATGCATCTCCACGTCTTGTACGTCGTGCCGCGCGTCCTGCGGCGGCGGCGGCGCGGCCAGCGGGGCGAGCGCGTCGCGGAGCTCCACATAGCGCCGCTTGAACTGCAGCCCGCAGCCGCGCGAGCGCCGGAACTCCAGCAGCGTGCGCGCCGCGCCCGCGCCCGCACCCGCTCCCGCCCCCGCTCCCGCGCCCGCGCAGCGCAGCGCCCACGCGCGCAGGCGCAGCTGCTCGCCGCACTCGATCGCCAGCTGTGTACGCACGGGGATGTCAGAGCAAGCCGCGGCCACACGCGGAGCAGCGGAGGCGCGCAGCCCGACGACGGATACTCACGAGTCTGTCGTGCAGCCGCCGACACGCGTAGCCGCGCTGGGCGGCGGCCACGCACAGCGCGCGCAGCGCCTCGTCCGCGTCGCAGCGCAGCCACACGCGCGTCATGCGCCGCACCAGCCGCTGCAGCACGCCCTGCCCCACCGCACGCACGTTAAACATGAAGCTTTGTGGTTATGTTATGACGAGTTCACATGATCAAAAAGAGATCGCATGAAGGATTTATTTTAGCCCTCGCCGCACTCTTCTCAGGTTCTTTCTCTCTCACGTAGACAGAAAAAAATATTAATGGCGGTTTCCACCGCTAAGATCAGACGTGATTACTCGTTTTATAATAATAGTATGCAGTAGGTATGAGTCGGTCGGTCGCACGATACTCACGGCTGGCGCGGCGTCCGCGGGCGTGGCGAGCAGCAGGTCGTCGGCGTGCGCCGGCTGCGAGTAGCTGAGCAGCGCGTCCATGTCGGCGGCGCTGAGCGCCTGCCGCGCCTGGCCCGCGTCAGCCGCCTCTCCCGCGGCGCCCGCCTCCGCCGCCGCCGCCCAGTCCGCCGGCTGCGAGCGCCACGCGCGACTCGCGCCCTCTGTCGTCAATACATTTTGACATAATGCACGTCCTTAGAAACACTTGCATCTATGAGTCTGGTCATTTGTGGCGTTGTGCGAGAGACTGAGGTGTCGGTGGAAAAATTAATATAGGTGCACGATTAAACGCCCGAGTGCCCTGTCAAATACAGGTGTCACAGCATGCATAGTTATTAAAGGTACCTAACTACCAACTTAAGACTAAAATACGGAACACAAATTAAATAATAAAGGAAAATAATAGCTGGGAAAAGCTAGAGTAGGTGACGAATATTTTATGTTATATCTAATTACAATATCTTTTAAAATCGTGTTGTAGCAAACAGGTCACTTGAATTATAACAGTTGTCATAATTTGAGTATATACATGTTAATGGGCATTTTTTTTTCTTAAATTATTGAGAGAAACTGGTTATGAAAAAATCTTTTTCCTACAGGATCTCGGAATTGTTGGCGGTATTAAATTCGAACTTGGCTAAGCAAATTGTGACAGTTAGGGTTACTTAACTGTCCCAATTTGGTGAGTCAAGTACACGCTATACTGTACACAATTAGAAATAATAAATCTAAATATTGTCTATGGTTCTCATTCGAAAATGTAAGACGTTCTAGATAAGATATGATTTGTTTTGCGATGATCTATGTGCCATTCAATACCTATCTACATACAAGGTTTTATAAATGTAGCAGTATTTTAGCTTGAAATAAAAACAACATAATAGGGTTATTTCGTCACACTTTTGGAGCTATATTTAAACAAAATGAATGTTGAATTTGAAGAAAACCTTTTTCTCGAGTGTCGGTGGAATTCTCATAGAGGCGGGCCGCATGTTAACCACAGATTAAATTAATTGTCACCATTATTGTTCACAAACATTTAAAGCTCTATAAGTTCTTTTGACACATTAACATTTACTTACAAAATATATATATTAACAGGGCAACAAATTATGTGCACAAAATATGATATGTAAGCTTCAGTGGGTAATTTTTACTAACATATGGCTACCCCGCGCGCCTATTGGTCGTGCTGATGCATCTAATTTCAGCCGTACGTATAACTGCGCAAATTGACTTTCTTTGATTGTCATCGAGTCAATCGCTTCGCCGCTGCCCCGTGGGTGGGCGCCTATAGTTGAAATTAGCTTATTGTAAATATAGGTTTTGAATATAAGATTTATTATCCTATGTATTTCAATTACATACACACACTTGCATGGTAACCTCCAATACAACGTGTTAATGAAGGACTACAACAATTTTAATTACTTTGTTAATAATGGAGAAGAGCCGTTTTTAAACAGGGGCCGCTGTTGAAAATGAATACAAAGAAGCATTACGAGAGCTATATCACAATTTATTTAACCGTGTTGTCTCAAAAATTAAGCACGGCAGAGTGTACGCGCAAGCTACGTCACAAACGACACAGCTTAATTATAAATTCATTAAAATTTTAGGTACAAAATGGTCAATGAAACCAAGTGATTCGATTTCTAATTATTAGTATGATGCAGTTGGGTGGGATGTTTGAAGCGAAGTCACGATGTCTCGGCGGCGGCCACGGGCGTCGACGATATGGCGTCGACGCGGTGCTTTGGTAATCTAGCTTTATGAGCACTCGACACGTCACGGAGCTAAATCGCCAAAGAGCCGCGCCGCGCAACTCCCGACGCGCACGCCGATCGCCACTGCTCGCCTCTGCTCGCCGACCCGCGGCGGCCGTGCTGAGGCACGAGGCGGCTCCGAGACCTGCGCCACTCAGAGTCACCTAGTACCTGACACGACCGCACGACCACCCACCCGCCCTCCGCTGCGAGTTGTCCCGCTCTGCACTGGGGACCCGACCCGCACTCACCTCGCGAGTCGCGCATCCACGCGTGGTCGAGTAGCGCGGGCAGGTCGGCGCGGCGGCGCGCGTCCGGCCGCAGCGCGCGCCGCAGCAGAGCCAGCGCCGCCGCCCCCAGCTTGCGCCACGGCCCGCCGCTCGGCGCCGGCGCCGCGCGGCCCGCCTCGCCCGCCGCGCACCACGCCGCGTAGCGCGCGTCCTCGGCCGCGGCACGCTCCCACGGCAGCTCTGCGGACAGACGGCGGGTCACGCGAGACGCCCCCGCCGCCCGCCTCGCCGCGCCCGACGCTGACTCCGATCGGCGCGGAGGGCGCGACTCGTAACTTCGGTACCGTAACTTTAGGGTCTGCGAGCACGCCTACAGCTAGGATACCAAAGAGGCGAGCCACGCCGCAACTCGGTGCTCCCGCGGGCGGTAGGTGGCTGGACGGGCGGCCCGGTGGCGGTCGGGGCGGGGCGCTACGCACCGCCGGCCAGCATGGCGAGCAGCACGAGCGCGGCGGCCCACAGGTCGGCGGGCGGCGCGCGGTAGGGGCGGCGCGCGGCGGCCAGCACCTCGGGCGCGGCGTACGGGACCGTGCCGCACACGCGCGACATCAGGCGCTCGCGGGACCCGTGCCTGCCCACACGACCACTTATTACACCCGCCGGCCGTGGCTCGTGCGCGCGGGCCGAGCCGACGACGCCGGCGAACGCTCACCTGAAGAGTGTGGCCATGCCGAAGTCGGAGATCTTGAGCTGGTCGTGGTGGTCGAGCAGCAGGTTCTCGGGCTTGATGTCGCGGTGCGCCACGCCGCGCGCGTGCAGGTACTGCACGCCCGCCAGCAGCTGCCGCCAGTAGCGCCGCGCGCTCTCCTCGCCCATGCCCACGTCCGGCTCTGCACACATCGAGCAACGCTCTCGCTGACTACGCAACACTCGCTGGGGAGCACACCGACTGGTAGTCAGTCTACCTGCACTATCACTTCAATTGGGGATATTCCATTATCACCTATGGAATATTGGGCCCCATAGTATTGATAGTTCTCATAGTTAGATTTCGCATTCTATCACGGTTGCACCGATGCCCTCGACAATCTATCGACGTGTTTACTTTCGATGTACACGGGTGACCATAAATACTTTTATTTTCTCCTTTGAAGTAGGTGCTTACTATGAAATGATTACCTGCACATCTATACAAATAAATAAAATTGGATTGTATGTTTGTAATATTAAAATAACCGCTTTTTACTAATTGCATGTGGATGTATACACGGTACATATACCAAACAAAAAAAAATAACATTTTTGTCTGTCTGTCTGTTTGTTGCGGCTAATCTCTGAAATGGCTGGACCGATTTTGACTGGACTTTCACTGGCAGATAGCTGATGTGAGAAGGAGTAACTTAGGCTACTTTTATTTTAGAAAATAAAAGTAGCCTAAGTACGGACGGACGAAGTCGCGGGTAACAGCTAGTTATACATATATAGGTACGAATATAGTATAGACATTAGTATACGTATATCTGCAGGTCGTGCAGGATATTTAAAACCAAAGTCCACGCGTAGGTAGTCTCAGTCACAGATACTGATTCACAGTAATTAACCTCCGACGCGAGTGGGCACGGGTGTTATATCCTAGCTATGTTTGGTGAAAATCTGTTCAGCCCTTTACAGATCATATGCTGTTTTCCTAATTAGTGTAGGGATTTCTCGAACAATTGGTTAATTTATTCTACTTTTACTCGACTGATCGACATAAATGTGGCAAACTATAAATTGGATGGCACTGCAATCAAATGAAAGCCTCGACCTGATGCGGCAATCAGAACAGTCTATAGCTATCCCAACTCCTCAAAATTTACAGCAGATGTATCATGTTTAGTCTCACTGAGTTGGCTCACATGATTGGGCCTGAAGATGGAGCCATCTAGCCACAGGAACTCGGCTGAATTAAATCTAACAGGGTTGATTGATTTAAATGAAACTTAAAAAAACACTTCATTTAAATACCCCATTTTTTTATTAAAAAATCCATTAATTTATTTCAACCATAGATCAGTCTGACATGTTTCATTGTCATTGTAATGGGAAAAATAACAAAGTGGAAATAAAAAAAGGACTTAAAAATCAACATTTAAAGTAGCTGCAACAATTGCACTACACTTAACGTAAATAATCTCTCAATTTAGCTGGGACAGTCAATTATTATTTTTTCATTTATAACCGTAAAAGACACATCATTTTCTTTGCTCAAATCAATATTTTTTTAAAATAATCCAATAGTTCATGATTTTAATCAACCCAGTTAATAAGTGAGACCACCATTTAGTAAAACAATATTTTCTTAAGATTCTGTACCAAAATGGTAAAAACGGAACCCTTATAGTCCATCATTGTCAGTCTGTCACACCTGATTATTTTAAAATCATATTTATTATCTACCCTGACCTAAGCCAACCTAATTTGAATTAAAATAAATTTAAAATCTAAAAATCCCTGACACAAAAACAAAGTTTTATCATAAATAATATCCATTTATTCGTTTTCATGTGATTATTGATCCTCAAGGCATCGGACACTGTTAAGTTAGGCTCCCTATTTTATTTACTCAATGGACCCCAACCCCATTAGGGATCATGGAGTCATGTGAAAACGAATATACAGATATTTTTGACATTTTCAATGTTTGTTTTTACTTTTTTGTATTATGTGAACTCAAATTTAATAACACTCACATTCATTAAAATCTAGGAAGCTAGCTTAGTGCGTTTTGCAAAGTTCTCCCATTTACAGTAAGATGTTTTAAAAGTAAATAGTAAAATTAGGATTAGTTGACTTTAAAATTCAGATGGTAAATGGAGTACATATAAGCTGAGTATCCGGGCGAGTCTGATTTAATTTTGCCATTGTAACAATAGAAATTAGTGAATTTATATTAAAGAAGTATATACCACATCACATACTGCCTGACATAATTTCACAACTAGTAGTGCCTGCAACTTTGTGTGCGTGGAGTTCGGTTTTTTGTTGATCTGGTTATAAGATATCACAACAGTCAAAACTGTATCTCAAAATTTATTTACATTATTTCCAATATAAGAATTATTTGGATATTCATATTGCTACTATTTCACCAAGTTTTGTTAAAATCTGCCAGGCAGTTCTTGATTTTCATCCATTTCCTGAGAAATTATGAAGGTATGCCTAATGCTGACTTTTGGTTATAGTTATACCCAAGTTTCATTAAAATCTCTCTGAAAGTAGTTTTTCTGTGATGCGCGAAAAGACAGATATGGCTTCTTTTTCTTCCAAATATTCAATGTTCAGATACGACAGGTTATTATAATGCTTTAACAACAAGTTTAATTATTTTTTTTACCCTGGTGAATGGATTTCTTGGAGCAGATTGGAAAACCATCTACACAGGTACAACTAAACAATGCTTGTATTATATATGGGTATCTAACAATGGTCTAGGGCAAATCCGAGATCCCAATCTTCGAGCCAAGAAGAATCACTTTACTCACCTATACGGTCAAACAGCTCGCCTCCCTGCGCGTACTCGAGGAACATATAGTGCAGGCCCTGGTGCGTGCGCTCGCCGAGGCAGCGCAGCACGTGGCGGTGGCGCAGCGCGCGGTGCAGCGCCGCCTCGCGCGCCGCGCCGGCCTCGCCCGCCTCCCCCGCGCCCGCGCCCGCCTCCCCCGCGCCCGCGCCCCGCACCACCTTCAGCGCCACCGCTGCGCCCGTGCGCGCGTGCACCAGCAGCCGGACCCTGCGCCGAGACGAGTCGCACCGCGTCGTGTCATGTCGCGAGCCGTGCGCTAATTGCACAAAGGTTCGCGCCGAAAATGCGAGCCAGTCGCGGAACGAGCCGAGGCGGCGCGGCGGCGGCGGTGACCGCGCGAGGTGGATAAACTTTCAAGGATGCGCCGGCCGCCGTGACTCGCTCGCGCCACGTTTTTTTTCTCCCCGAATTGCAGTGTCGATCTAGTTCCGCGTTCGCTCAGCTCAGCCCCGTCCCGCCTAACTCTCATCATGAAGCCGTGAAAACCCCGAACGTTTTATTTCGCGTACACTAAAATGTCACCCAAACTGGGTACGTTTAGCATTTCCTAACGACGATGAATAAAAGAGAAAGAGAAGCCTTTAATTGTGGAGAAAAATACCTACCCATCTAATTCTAAATACTTCCTCACTCGTCGGCCTAGAGGCCTGCCGTCGGGCATCGCAACGGCAGCTCCTTCCTATACAATATTTGACTTTTCCTATTATTATAGGTACAAACATGGTGTATAAAATTTGGTCCATGCAGTCAAAGACGCTAGCTGAACCAGCAGGGCGACTGGTTAAGCAAAGACATGACTGTCCCTGGGGTTTTCAGATAAAAACTATTGAATGATTAACCATCATTAGTCATTACAATTACAAGAACTAGCTCCAATATAAATGTGTTAAAAAAATAAGCATGAGTGTATAGAGAGCACAGGTACCTGGTACCTGTCCCTTATTTTACAATAGCAGTAAAATCAGCTCACATAGGTAGGTACTATGTATACTTATATTTTCATATAGTATTTAGCTACAGTTGATTCGATAATAAGGTTAATGTACACCTGATACCTGTACGTATAGAGTTATCATACCAATTGGCTCACCCTAATTCTGTTGGAAGTAAACTTTTCCACATATTATACTGCCCTTGTCAGGTTCTTCTTTTTTTGCCAGGACAGTGTATGCCAACACATTATTTTTAGTTGTGCATGATTTTGTTATATTTTTATAATATAATTATTGGCTTCTGCTTATCCACTCTGTGCGGCGCAGTGCAGGCTGTGACTGTGATAGAAAACAAAATTGATCTTACTCGCCGTAAGCGCCTTCCCCCAGCACCTGTGCGACGAGCCAGCCCTCGACGAACTCGCCGCCGGCAGCGATCGCGCCGCCTGACGGCTCCGTCATCTGCAACGTTGCCGTACCGTCAGCTCAACGCCGGAGCTTAAGTCTACGAGAATGCGGCAGCGCCCCGCAGCCGACGCCAGACATGACCACGCCGCCGGCTACCGACATTACCCATATTTTCGAACTGATTGATATAAATATAAAAAAATACGTAATGGTACACTCGTATCCCCGGGTCTTGGTGGCTTTAATGCCAAAAATCCGGCCGATCGACTGTAATCTAGCGATAAAATCGCTTTAAATGGCGGAAGGCACGTGGAGATGTGCGAACAAAGCGAAAGCCGAACGGCGCCGCCGCCTGTCTGTCGTTGACTCGCCAGTCTCGCCACACAATGCGATAACGGTAATTACTGTTCGGAAATTGCAAAAATTTGCATGATGTGGTCTATATGCAAATATTTAATCGTTAATAAGGTAAAACAATATAAAATTAATAACTACAAATCGTACTAACCTTTTCGAAAAGATCAATGGATTACACCATTTTGCCATTTTCTTTTCTTCAATCCAATCAACGCACGCAAGTCGCAGCACCTCGTTCGTTCGTTCATTCTGTCCTCCTCCCTCTCGGCCTTCCCTTTTTTTTTTTTTTTTTTTTTTAAATTCGCTCCTTCGAACAGGCTAAAGTCATTATGACCATACCGCCTCGTCTTACGTAGTTGGTTTTCATAAATGTAATAATATAACAATTAATTTCATTCGTGTAAAATCATTTATGACAATCCAAATCCTGTAAATTCTACAGTTTTTTATTTTTTCACAGAGTATCCTTTAGTTTTCTCTTACGTCATGTCCTTGAATATAATGTCAGTTTCCTCGTCTTTTATAGTCAAAGTCAAATTTTATTCTATCAATTTGATAGAATAAATGAATTGATTGTAGGTTACGATATCGCTCAGCCTCTGTTTAGGTCATTTTATACTAAGTATTTATATTACACAAAGATTATGTACAATAGCATAGCCTTATCTTACTTATTCTAAATCTCATTTACAGTACTTATTATAAATTTGTACAAATACCCAAAAGTTGAGACATTCATAAGCAACTCCTGAATGCACTGCGGGACCAGTTCAGGTTCATTATAAGTTTGTAGAAGGTCATCTATCAACACAAGGCGCTGAATGTTGAAAGATGGACACTCGAAGAAAATATGATTCAATGATTGGATGTTTTGTGATTGACAATAATCACAATTAGAGGAATGAACCATTTTAAGACGATGAAGATGATAATTCAATCGACAATGACCAAATCGCATACGACAAATAGTTGCGTAAAACTTTCTATTCAAGAAAGTGTCACTCTTACAAAACCATGGTGTGGAATTAATCTGAACATCTAATGAGGCATACCAGGTACCTTTATTTTCCACCTGTGTACAATGATATGAATGTGTTCCCCATGATTGACACATTCGTTGTTTTAAAAGACTTACAGCATCTGTGAATGGTATTGAGACATTTGTATCACTGTTATTATCAGGGATAACATCTGAAAATTTAACTATAGTATTAGCTAGATAGTCTGCTTTTTCATTTCCCTCAACACCTATATGTGAAGGCACCCACAAAAAATTAACATGAATATTTGCATCTGATAATTCCATCCATAACTGTTTTATAAAATAAATTATGTAGTTAGTGTTAGCATGTAATTTATTATTTGCTAAGTTTTTTAATACACTCATGCTATCACTTACCACAACCCATTTGGTGTGTCCTCGATTATGATTTTTAATGTGTCTCATAGCACTCAAGATAGCAACAGCCTCAGCAGTAAAAATACTTGCATTTTTATCAATTTTGTGACCTACACCTCTATTTAAAGTGGGTTCAAATATGGCATAAGACACAGCACTATCATTTTTAGAACCATCTGTATAAACAAATTGATGATCAGACCACTCTGCCAACATAGCATATACATCTTCTTTAATTGACAACTTATTGTTAATAATTATATTCATTGCTGGAAATTTGCTAGTAAATGATCCTTCATAACAAGGTAAAATATGATTTGATTGATAAATATTTAAATTTTGAAGAAAATCTAAGAAATTTCGAAATCCCTGTAACATATATAATGGTCTGGAGAATGTCTGAGAATGTGTAATAGATAAATTGCTAATGAGACTATTATTAGAAACACTGTGAAGTTTTAGAAGAAACCTTTCTTTTAAATAAACAAAACGAATGCCGATTGGCGGGAGGTTACATTCAATCTGCATTGCATTTATAGGGGTGCTTCTGAATGCCCCAGTAATTAAACGCAGACATTTGTTTTGAAAAACATTTAAACTATTTACAAATTTTACATCTGCAGCAAAACAAAAAAAACCATATTCAAAGTGACTACGAACTAATGATTTGTACAATGTTAACAGAATTTTTGGGTCTGCACCCCAGTATGAGCCGGACAACGATTTTAATACATTAAAAGCTTTGTTAGCTTTATTATTTATATGTTTTATATAATTATTCCAGGATAAATTATGGGAGAATAAAACACCCAAAAACTTTACATCCATTGCAATAGTTAAAGGAGAATGATTATAAAGAACAATAGGGGGATTAGAACACCGTTTCCCAAAAACAACAACTTTAGACTTTGATGGATTGACCTCAAGATCTAGGTAAGAGAAATATTTATGTAACTTTGCTAATGCATCATTGACAATTTCAACTACTTGAAGTAGATTTTTTCCTGACACATAAACTACCAAATCATCTGCAAATTGGAGGTTTTTAACATTTGAACCTAATATTAGATTTAAACGCCGAATATATAGTATGAAAAGTAATGGTGATAAAATGCCACCTTGACAGACTCCTTTTGATGAAAGTCTGGGGCCATAGAGGTGTCTATTATATTTAGCGAAAACTTCTCTACTACTTAAGAAATTTTTTATCCAATTAATTATTTTTTCAGGTATTCCTACTAGTACCAATTCATGACAAAGAATATCAATATTTACACTGTTAAAAGCACCAGCAATATCGAAGAAAACAGCAATCATATGATTGTTTGCTCCTAATGAATTATGAATATCAAGCTGCAATTGACAAATACTTTCCCTAGCTGAACGATTTCTGCGAAAACCGAATTGATTAGAAGGTAAAATATTGTTTTGTTCCACATAAAACTCTAAACGTTGCTTTACCAATTGTTCAAATATCTTTCCTACACATGAGGTAAGTGCTATTGGGCGGTAGGAATCGGGACATTGTTTATGTTTATTAGGCTTTAAAATTGGTACCAAACAATCTGTCTTCCATTCTTGGGGTATAATGTTCTTTTCCCAAAGTAAATTCATCACACTTAGAAAAATTACCAAGATCTTACTGTTTAGTTTCTTAAAAAAGATGTATGGTATTCCATCGAGACCAAAGGCAGTATCCCTTCTTGACGAAATGGCAGATATTAATTCATTGATTGTAAATGGACTGAGAAGAAAACTATTACCAGAGTTTACATTATTAGTACTAAGTATATTAGGACTCGAAGACACAAAATCTGGGGTATATTTCATTAGAAAATCTGAAATCCATGCATCATTTCCATTACTATTAGGAATGTATGTTTTATTAAATTTACGCATAAATTTCCATATAACCGACATAGAAGTACAACGATTAAAACTTTCACAAAGAGATTTCCAACTATTTTGCCTTTCCCTCTTCAAAATAAGTTTTTTAAGAGCTCGAGTTCTTTTAAATTCCAAATAGCTTTGTTCTGTTGGGTCATCTTTAAACTTTAAATATGCTTCTTTGAAATTCAAAACAGCGTCTGAGCATTTTTGATTCCACCATGGAAGGGAAGGTCTTTTACCAAAGTTCCTTTGACATGACTGACTAATGTTCTTGGAGTGACTGGAATTGAAATTAGGAACTGATTTTTCAGCTGCTATGAGCAAAATTTTACAAAAAAATTGATATGTATTGTGAGGACTTAAAAGATCCAGTTCAAAATTATCTATTAGAGCATCTACACAATTATTGAACTTTTTCCAATCCACCCATTTGTAGTTTGGGTAGATGGGTAAATGTTTACTATTACAGTAATTTATATTCTCATTGTCGCTGTTATTGTTAACTAATACTTTAATTATTACAGGAAGATGATAACTAGTTCCAAGAGGACTATCAAGGACTGACCATTCACAATGAAGTGCCAGTGATGAAGAAACCAAGGACAAATCTAATGCATTTGGACGCCATGTTAATGAACCGATTGTTGTTACTTGACCATCATTGAGCAGAACTAAATTATTGTCATCAATGACCTCCAAAACTTCCCTACCCCGAGGAGAGTCAGAACCACAACCCCAGGAAGTATGGTGGGCGTTGAAGTCCCCTGCGAATATAAATGGACTGGGAATTGACTTTACCAAAGATTCAAATTTAGCTTTGTTAAAAGCTGGATTACAATTTGCAGGACTGTAAAAACTGACAATACAAAACTCTTTATTATTCACTGTAATTCTGACACAGATGTTTTGCAATGAATTATCAAAATATGTGTTAATTTTTGAGTATGCAATACTTTTATGTATTATTATAGCTACTCCATTATGATTGTTTCCACAATCATTACGTTCAATATTGTAATTTCTAATTTTAAAATGTTGATGAGCTTTGAACCATGTTTCAGATATGATTGCAATATGTATGTTATGAGTGTAGAGATAATTAATGAATATATGTTTGTTACTGTTTAGACTTTGGGCATTCCACTGTAATATGTTTAACAAATCCATTATGAAGTATTAGGTAATTTATTACTGAGCGTTTTCTTAAGGGTCTCTCGAATGGATACTGAGTTGATTGGTGCATCCTTATTACTAATTATTTTGGTAATTGTTTCTATTAAAATATTGATGAAAGTATCAGATTTCATGAGATTATTTACCTGAGTATCAAGTGTACGTGCCGTTAATGTTGGAAATGATTTAGCGTCAAACAAGTCCGAAAATGTAGCAGTTCCAGACTTGATTTTATTTGCTTCGACTTTTTGTTTTTTAATTGGACATGCTGATGATATGGCTATATGATTGCCCTGACAATTGGCGCATTTAGCATCCTTAGGATTAATTTTACAGCTTTTATAATTATGGTTTTCTGTACATACAGAGCATACCTCGGCGTTACGACAAAACTTGGCAATATGCCCATACCGCATACATTTGAGGCACTGCTTCACTGGAGGTATGTACTTACTCACCTCATGTCGCCAAGAGTCGAGATATACATAGTCGGGAAGGTTAGTGGAGGCAAAGGTTACCGCGACTGCCTGCGTGGGAACGAAGGCGGCGCCACCGTCACCTCGCACTCTGCGCATGAAGCGCCTCACCTGTATTACGTTCTTGGAACTACCAATTAAAGAAAAGATTTGATTATTCGACATTTCCACTGGGACTGATGTGAGCACTCCAGTCACTTCGGTGTCGCCAGCTGGTATTGTAGCTTTAAGGGACAATTGGTCCAACAGTTTTTTATTTTTTAAGAACATATTCGCATTGTTGGGCAGGTCAAATGTTATGCCCACCTTATATTTATTAATTGATTTAAGGTGCATGACGCCCGAAACGCCATGCTCCCGCAACCCTTTGGAAAGAGCCATTCGGTCTCTATCACTAAATGTACTGTCCTCAACTTTATGCGATAAAAATACAATGAATTCAGTTTTCCTTGAGTCTTCAGGATACTGCCGCGAATAGCCTGGGACTTTGTAAATAGCATATTTGTCGGCTTTTGGTTTCGGAGTATCGGGCAACGCCGACTTCAATGACTCCGAATCTGAGGATTCAGAGACCGAGTTCAGCTGCTGCAGGTCCGAGTCCGGGTCTGGAAGAGGCGAATCTTCCTTCCGCCGTCTTTTTTTCCCCATCTTGGGGAATTTCCTTTACACTGACCAATACTAATTATATTTATACAACAATTTACACCAAAATATACAAATTCTTACAATATATACATTAAATTTTAATTTTTCCAGAAAAAATATTAAAAAGCGCGCCTTTCCACTTTTACAGTTCCCGCCCTTCCCTCCGTTTTGCTAAACCTCGGCCTTCCCTTCCACCGGGCAACTTTTTTTGTTTTAATTATTATATGGTAAATATACAGCTTTGGGTTCTAGCCTTTTGAAGCCTCTAAAGTAAATCAAAGTATAATTTAAATATGAAACAGAATCAGGTGATTATTTGATACGGAAAAATGAATCGCACGGCAACTGTATATTTTTAGGGTTCCATAATCAACTAGGAACCTTATTTTCACCATGTCCGTCTGTTCGTCTGTCCGTCCGTCCGTCTGTCCGATAAGTTATGCATAAGTGTTATCGTTCTTGTACCTAAATATCTGGGCAACCCCAGCCCCCAATCACCGGGGCTGCATGATGGGCTGCAGGGTTTGGAGAAATGAGCAAACAGCTATTACTGTCCCTTTTTATCACATGACGTTAGTAGGACTGGTAGAGAGTAGATACAAAATTTAGTTCAACTCTTTAGTTGAGACCGCTTGCTGTAAGCAATTCCAAAAACCAAAAAGAAAGTTCTACTATAGCAAATAAAACATTTCTGTTGCACGCTTCGGTAACCGCACATGGGCTTGTACCAGTGTTCGGAGCCGTACGATAATTATCGTACATGTGCGATAATTTCATAACTACGTACGATGTACGATGGTATATTATTATCGTAAGCAGATTGTTCGATAATTTCCATGATCTTGCAAAATTTGATAATTACACTGATACTCAGTAGCCCAATAACAATTGTTTTTGCTGTCAGCGCCATCTATTGGCCCATTTCATTCTTAGGACCATATGCTGCCGCTCTATCCTTTACTTCTTTCTTCTTCTTCGTCTTCTTTCTTTACGAAATGAGGTGCGATGAATTTAAATAGATATGAATATGGCCTCACCCACAACTTAGTAAATATCTTGCCAATGTCAAGTAATTAATAGCCAACAATAACACATTAATAAAGTTGTGGGTGAGTGAGGCCATATTCATATCCATTTTATTTCATCGCATTTCATTTCGTAATGAAGGAAGGAATTAAATTCGATCTACCCATTTGGTCTCTAGATCACCACAAACGAACAAACATACATACAGTCTTATAAACACATTAACCTCCCTTGAGTCACACAGATTTTTAGAAAATAATACCATATTTGTCAACTGTACTGTGTTGTTCAAGTTCCCGCCAAAAAGCCAAGAGCAAGGTTAGCCAGAATGATTCGTGGTTGAGGGTTGATGAAGACCAACCATAGACTAAAGGATAAGGATGACTCACTCATCACTCATCAATTCATTCGCCATTGATTATTATTTACCTATTTTATTAGAAAAATAAGGTGTATTATTTGCGTATCTAAGCTGATTTGAAGCACGAATAAAATTGTTTCAATTTATTAGAAAAACATGGTAAATACTACATACCTAGTATGTATATATATGCTTTTTTTTATTTATAGATAACATTGTACTCTTTCGTTTCAGGCTGGATATTCTGAAGATCAATTGGCAGGTGAATATTGTTTTTGTACCTTTTATATACACATACTTTATTAATGAAGAAATTAACTCAACGCGTACGAAGGGTGATAGGTAAAGTAGCGTAACACAACAATTTATGTGATCGCGACCAGTGGGGAGTCGCCGTGTCGCGCAGTCTGAGTCATCAATGTCAATCAACGAGTTACCGAAAGCGGTGGAGGTTGCACGCGCCCTAGTTTCCTTATAAGGCTCGTGTTTTACGCGATCCAGGTGGCGCGTGCGCGACAGTGCGCCGCCGCCCTCCCGCCGTGCAACATGTTCATGTACGAGCCGCCCACCCTCAAGCTCACCTCCGTCGAAGGTGCAATTCTTCACTATATTCACTACTGTTTACGTATTACCACATAAACCCTTGATCTTATTGTTAATTTACTTAATTACCTGATTATCTCTACAGAGTTCCAGGAAGCTTTCCAGTTATTTGATTCCCGCGGTGATGGCAAGATTCATGTCGCGCAGATTGGAGATGCGCTGAGGGCTCTCGGCCAAAACCCTACAGAGTCTGATGTAAAGAAGTGCACATTACACCTGAAGCCTGATGAGAGAATATCTTTCGAAGTGTTTTTGCCCATTTATCAGGTATGAAATTGTGATTAACCTAACCGTTATAAGAATAAGACTAGAATAAGTTTACTGTCTAGACCTTGGATAGTAAGCTATCACAGTGTGCACATCTCCTGTGACTGCTAAGTACACTGCTTACAGTTAAGTTCTATAGCTAAACTGTTACAAATGAATGCCTGCACCAATGATCTGAGCATAGGCCATTCAGCACATTGTTCCTGGTAGTATCAAGTATATACATGTGTATATTTGACCAAAAAAATCGAGTGTCTGTGGATGGCCAAAACTATAAGGAATAGTGAAAAATGCTTAAGAACTCTTGAAACTGATTTTGATGAAAACTAAAATTTATTAGAATATTGAAATAAAACTATTTTTAAGGATTCTATCGTGTTAATTTTTTGTTTTTACATTGCAGTTTTAAAAATATTTTTATTTCAATGTGTAGTATTCGCGTAAATATAAGAAATTTATTAGAATATTTTAAAATAATTTACGTAGCAGGAATTAAACCTGTTGATTTCCAAAAAATTCAACATATTGTTTCATTGCACCATCTGATAATATCGCTAATAATGATAAAGTTTTGGGAATAAAGCACACTTGAAAAATTCACCTGTATATTGAAATTTTATTGGTTGGGAGTTAATGATATAGCCTCCCGTCTCTTATATGGTACTCCTGATACAAATGTTGCTTACTCACGGGACTCTATGACTAGTATATTTTGATTATAAACCAAAAAGTATGTTAGTATTACGAATTATAAAAAAAATACCAGTTGGAATATTTGTAATCAGGCTATCTCAAAGGCGCGCAGCGGTGACACTGCCAATGATTTCATCGAAGGGCTGCGCCACTTCGACAAAGACGGCAACGGCTTCATCTCGTCGGCCGAGCTACGCCACCTGCTGTCCACGCTCGGCGAGAAGCTCAGTGATGACGAGGTGAGCTGCGAACCCTGAACACCCTACTTTGAATATGATCACACCTACTCTATTGCTCAGAAAAATATTAACAGTGTTTAAAGGTTATACAGACGCTGTGGTTTATACAGCAGTAAGACTTCTGGGCCAAGCCGGGTGTGCTTGTCATACCATGTCTTATTGGTAATTTAATACATCAACAATTTTTTGTTGGGGTGTGTGTAAGGGCGTTTGTAGGCTACTCCATATCCACTTATCGTTTATCCTGTTTTATATATATACTTTCAATCTGTTGAAATTATTTCTATTAAAACACGCATACACAATGACCTTCCTAATAGCAACATCCTAGAAATAAAACTAATATAATAATGTATCTTGTTTGAGCGCCATCTATCGAGGCAATTAGTATTTATGAACGACCCAAATGTGGAAGCTCTAACTATTTAGTTTGGCTGAGGTAGAAGCAGTTGCTAGACTATACCTATATAAATACCTAATCTGGTACCCTGACTAATAATGACTGATAATTAGGCAGCGTTGCACAGAAACTGCGGAAAGATGGACTCCGATTGAGGATGTCCTACAAAAAGTTCGGAAGGTGGAGCGCCTGTCGTATAGATTGACACATACCAGTTGCTCGCTGGAACGTCAACTTGCCAGCAGCCGCGGTGATTATGTAACATGTGCGCGCGCGCAGGTGGAGCAGCTGCTGCAGGGGCAGGAGGACTCGCAGGGCAACATCAACTACGAGAACTTCGTGCACCTCATCATGCAGGGCTGAGCTGGCCGCGCACACCACACGACCGCTCCTTGTATCCGGCGGTTCTATTACAATAATTATCTAGCTGTTAAGTATAATATTACCATTGTTTGATCGTGCCGGCGCATGCGCGTGGAGTGTGAGGCGCGCGGCGATCCATACTAAATGCACAGACTGTTCTTGTAACTTGCAATTCCATTATAATACATATTCCTGTTCAGTATATTCCAAAATTTATATAAGTACGTATAAGAATATTTGTACAGAAAAATATAATAAATTATTATTATTATTCAGCGTTATTATATCGTCTACCTGTACAGTCTGGCCCCGAAAAATATAATATTTACATTGTCAAACAACCAAGTCGATGCTTGTATCTGGGAGTCGCCATGGAGCGAGACAAAATAATGAAAACAGAACAGATGGGTGTACAAGATAGGTGATAGGTATGTTACGCTAGGTATTTGAAATGCATTCAAACTGAATACTTATTTTCCTTACTCTTGTAGGCCAAGAATCACTTATTCATGTTAGAATGTAGGTAGGTACCACCGGTTCGGAACATCGGTTCCACTTAAAAAGGCAGGGGAGAAACTGAATGGTTCCTTTTTAAAAAGGAAATGGTCGGTATAAAAACCTAGGAACAGCAACGCTATGTAAGCAGGTAACGCCATTGTCACAATACTTACTAGAGAATAAATTATATTTCGCTAGTTAGGTGTGCATGCCTGCTCCCAATCACTTACGGCGACTCTCTACTTAAAAACGCATATAATTTCGAATATATAAATGTCTTGAAATAAAACTAATCTCACGTATTTTATCGCGTTGATTATACTTTTCCGACATTTCGGCTGCTTTACAGCAACCATGGTTACGGGAGGACAGGTGTTTGACGTCCTAGTGTCAAAGTTTGAACTGTTGTACCCTCATATTTAGTCGTTTGCGGTCAGATCTATGCAGAAAGTGCTCACTGTGTCTTAAAGTCTTGTAATGGTACGCTTGGTTTTGGATTTAATTATGTTAATTACTGGATCCCAAGTAGGTGGCAGCACCCAGCCATCTTCCCTATTGAAATTGGGATATTTTTTAATGTCAATGGCATAACGTATCATCCTTAGTCGGAACCAGTGTTCTTTTGCGAGGATCTGTGGTTGATGAAATCTCATGGAAAGGCGGGTGCGATCGTGTAATGTTCACAGATTGCAGACTTCATGGAGCGCCGGTGTGTAACGTGCACCACAGATCCTCGCAAAAGAACCGATTCCAACCAAGGACGATAACATTACAAATTCAAATCATTTATTTCGTATAGGCCTACGGGGGCACTTACAAATTGTCATTACATTTTTTTTTCTTAAGTCTACATACTGGCCCTGTAGAGAACAAACGACACGACGCTGCCTCATTACCAACGTCGTCAATATTAATGCATTGTTGATACTCAACATACAAACCTATTATACTTACTTCATTACTTCGACACATCCATAATTACTCCCAGACAATATCTTAAGATTAAAATGATTTGTGAATAATGACGTCACAAGCGCTTATCTACATAGTCGAAAGAGTTAACCGTAGCGAAGCGGGAATTAGCGGCGCTTCCTGCCGCTGCCTGCGCGTGCCTTTGTTCGCGGCCGCGGCGTCTCGGGCCGGCGCGGCGCAGGCGCAGGTGCGGCGGAGTAGATCGCGGACGGACAGTTCCCGCCGAGTCGGAGGGGTCAATCGGTCCCGCGCCTCGCATCGGGCCGGTCGCGAATGGCGCTAACGCGAGGCAACAGGCGCGCGCGGGCGAGCGCGGCGTGCGGCGCGTGGGCGCTGCTGGCGGCGGCGGCGGCGGCGGCGGCGGCGCTGGCGGGCGCTTCGCTGCTGCCGCTCGACGTGGAGCGTCTGCACGCCAGCGTCGGCGGCTTCGCGGTCATGAACTGCCACCTCGACTTCCCCTTTGGCAATGAAATACCTTATCACTTGCAATGGGACAAAGACGTAAGTTCGTTTCGTTATCCATTGCCCTCGTTCAACCCGCCTTCCATTCCCTTTATAAGTCATCCAGAATCAGAAAAAAACAGCATATTAACCATTACAGTATCTACATATGAACCGTTTTTTATCGCCTGTTCGGAATGCCCATCCTACTTAAGGAGAAGATACTCCATGATTGCTCTTTTTATAAGGTTATACATTTTGTGTAGTAGGAACATTGTTATGGGAATATTGGAGGGGAACAATGTAGGAACGGCTAGGCAGACTAGAATTTGGTAGTCAAAAAAGTACGAATCCTAAAGTTTACAGTTTAGGTTGATTATTAATATTACAAGGTGAAGTAGAAGGTAGGATTAGGTACATTTCGTCTACATTACTTTAGTAAATAAGGGTAAGAAGGGACAATCCTTAAAACTAGCTGCCTGAATTCGATTAGTTCACCGCTGCTTCACTCTTTCCGCTGGTACGCCACTGGCAACTTCAAGTACACGGTCGCTATAAAGAAAGGTGCCTAAAGATATAGTTTCATTTGCACCCCGCGATATCGCTAAGTAAGCTAAGTGGAGTAAACCTGTCGCGTTTCACGTGTAATGTTATCGGGTTTAGGTGTAGTTGAGATTCGCAGAAGTTCTGTAAATACCGTCAGTCGGCGAGGGCACCAGCAGCCCGGGGACCGCTCCGCCGGCGCCGCGCCATTGTGCTGGTCACCCCTCATCTAATCATTGTCGGCAACAAAACGCACCTACTCGTGAGACACCGCCTCAATACCTGCGCGAATACCACGAGCGCCACACCCGCCTGCGCCGGCGCGCCTTTGTCGATACATGCAACTCCGGCTGCGTGCCCAGAATACAATTACCGGGTAGGTACCTGTATGAATTGAGTAAACGCAGTCGCTTGTTGAGAACCATCCGCGCCAACGATATGCGGCGGGAGCTGGCTGGGCTTGAGCCCAGCCAGCTCCCGCCGCATATCGTTGGATCATATCAGGGAACGGTTGTGTTACAGGTACTCTGTGCCTTGACGCAAACTTTACCTACGTACCTACCTTTCCCTGATTAACAACTAAGCGTAGGCACTTA
The DNA here is from genome assembly GCA_905333125.1 of Pheosia tremula. Classification (NCBI taxonomy): domain Eukaryota; kingdom Metazoa; phylum Arthropoda; class Insecta; order Lepidoptera; family Notodontidae; genus Pheosia; species Pheosia tremula. Next base: position 34,370 of record HG995404.1, on the reverse strand, counting down.
CTTGTATGTTCTACTATACTTGTAAGTTCTTTGGTATCCCGCAAGTTCTCATTCCACTCTACTATGAAAAAAAATATTCCTTGATTCTACGTTATTCACATCACCTCTGATCCAGTTGCGTTGCGACCTAGCTAGTTAACTAGCTTAATAAAGCACCTACTTACTGCGGCTAACGACGGTCTAGGTATGCAGTGCGTGAGATGAGTTGGCACAATAGCATCGCAGACACGACACGCACGCGCCCGCCCGCTCCCGCGTCGTCTGCTTATTTTGTTCATTTAATTTGGGTACCTAATTAAGTAGGTCTTTAAAATGTATACTAATGCCAGTATGAAATCTCGCCAAAAGAAACTTAGAGAGGTGGCTGGCGATAGCGACGTGACGACGAAGATGGATGGCTCGTACAGTTCCCACGCTATATTTATATTTGATGCAGAATGTATATGTATAAGGCGTAACATATTTGATCAGGGCCAACATTAGCATGTATACAATAATTGTGTAACTGTAATTTGCTTTTTTTTAAACAGGATGAAGCAGTAGCGTTTGTCCGTGCGCTCAGCACAGGGTGTCATGTTTTAAACAGGGTGAAGCAGTAGCGTTTGTCCGTGCGCTCAGCACAGGGTGTCATGTTTTAAACAGGGTGAAGCAGTAGCGTTTGTCCGTGCGCTCAGCACAGGGTGTCATGTTTTAAACAGGGTGAAGCAGTAGCGTTTGTCCGTGCGCTCAGCACAGGGTGTCATGTTTTAAACAGGGTGAAGCAGTAGCGTTTGTCCGTGCGCTCAGCACAGGGTGTCATGTTTTAAACAGGGTGAAGCAGTAGCGTTTGTCCGTGCGCTCAGCACAGGGTGTCATGTTTTAAACAGGGTGAAGCAGTAGCGTTTGTCCGTGCGCTCAGCACAGGGTGTCATGTTTTAAACAGGGTGAAGCAGTAGCGTTTGTCCGTGCGCTCAGCACAGGGTGTCATGTTTTAAACAGGGTGAAGCAGTAGCGTTTGTCCGTGCGCTCAGCACAGGGTGTCATGTTTTAAACAGGGTGAAGCAGTAGCGTTTGTCCGTGCGCTCAGCACAGGGTGTCATGTTTTAAACAGGGTGAAGCAGTAACGTTTGTCCGTGCGCTCAGCACAGGGTGTCATGTTTTAAATGTCTAATAATTAAATTTATTTCTTTGGGAATGTTATCTTTATAACCTACTGGTGGCCCTGTTAAAATATTGTTCACTATAATAGTTACACCTAGTATATGTAGGGCAGAAGAACAGTTGCGCATAGGTACAAGTGCATTGTGTCCACAATCCACATATTAAGTGGTTGCGCGATGCGCGTGGGAGCTGTAAATTGGGTACTTGTGCCACTCCATGCACATTAGCGCAGGGAGCGGAGGCAGGCGGGCGGCGGCCTGCGCGTGGCGAGTGGCGGGCCAGCGGTTATTTTGACGGCCTTTGATTTATCTTAGCGCTGTATGTCACCTAATCGTGCTCGGCCAATTGTACCCATTGCCTTATCCAACTGTCTTATATGTAGCGTTACGTAAGCAGTAGGTAAACACGTTACTATACCTACATCTATAATAATCTATGCTACGCATATATCCCCCTCGCGTTGAGGGGAGGCCCGTGCCCAAAAGCGGGACATTAAAGGGTTAATAAAAAAATGCATATTATCGTCCACTTCGACAACCCAGCCGTGCTGCCGAGCTACCCACTGCGGCGTGCATCGGTCGGGCGGCGCGGGCACATTCACGTACCCTTCGCAGTGTCTGTACGCAACAGTCCACAATGAGACAGATCAGATAAATAATATTAAGACTGTGTGTATCGCTATCCTCATAGCTAATATTCACCCGAACGAGACGCATATTAATCTAAAAAAGGCGCAGATCGTGTACTGAACAGCAGCACCTACAAACGCTGCACTCCATCCGGTATCAGAATGAAAGTACTAGCGGAGTACGGAAGAAAACAGTATTTAATAAGTTAACTGTGTATTGTAAGTTACGTGAATACATTATGTAGATACCTACAATATACATTTTAGCATCAACATCCCACGCCTGCGTGACGGGCAGTACACTTAGGTGCAGTCGATCGCGCTGCCTATATGTAGCTGTTCCAGGAGGTGCGTCCCCACTTGCTACGTCATGCGTCATTCGCGACAAGTAACCCAGTGGTGGGTCCAATACAATAAGAGTATGTCATATACCTACTCTATAGCTAACTCGGGCGGGCCGTCCTTGTCGGCGCAATCTGCGCGCGAGTGCGCGACCCATTCACTACAAACTATCCCTTTGCGCCGTGTGTCTGCCTGCCCGCACGCACGTGTTCATTCGTATGTGAGCAAGCTGCCCACTTTATTTATTACATTGATAGCGGGTGTGGGAATGTAAAAAGGGTAATGAATAACAAAGAGAAGGTATTGCCCTCTGATTTATGCCAGTGTGCCCGCTCGGAGGAACAAGAAGCAGTGGGTGTTGGATATGAATGGAAAAGAGGTTGCGATGTTTTTAGTTTACGTTTATGATATTTTAAGAATAAGAGGCTTGTCAGTTCTCTCGGTATCGTTTCTATTGGATTATTAAAATATGTGAAGAATAAAAGTATAATTATTATGAACACCAAGTTTTATTAACAATCAGTCTGGTAAGCCTATTCCCCTATCCTACTCCTACTACCTTAAGAGGTTATGGGCATTATTTGAAATATGGGATTTATTTGGTGAAAAACAAAATCACCAAACCCGAAGAAAAAATAAGATGGCGAATTTTCCGCAACTGAAGGCAGAAAATTTTAACAATTGGTTGTATAGGGTGAAATGCATGTTGGACGAAAAACAACTTTTAGGAACTCTCGAGAAAACTGAGGATAGACAGGCTGATGCGAAGGCAAAAAATATAATAATACAATGCTTACCAGACAAATATATTACTATAATAAAGAAATGTAACACGACAGAAAGCATTATTAGAACATTATCTGATACATTTGCGAAGAAGAGCACTGTGGCGATACTACAGCTAAGACGAAATCTAATAAATTTAAAACAAAAATCTGAACAAACATTAGAGGACTATTTCTTTGAATTTGACAAGATAACAAACGAACTTGAGAGTGCAGGTGAAATTTTGAATGAGAAGGACAAAATTGCACATTTATTAACCGGACTAGATACCAAATTTGACACCGTGATAACGGCAATAGAATGCAGTATGGACATGACAGGAAAAACATCTGATATAGAATTTGTAAAAGCTCGGCTTTTAGATGAGGAAATCAAAACAGTTGAAAATAATGTAAATCCTGAAACAGCTTTTATTTCGTGCTTTCATTGTAAAAAGTCTGGACATATAGCACGGGACTGCTACTGGAAAAGAGACCGAGGAGCATCGAGAGGATTTCAAAGATCACAGAGAGTATATCACGGACCAAGTAGAGGATATCAAGGGTCACCGAGAGTATATCAAGGACCAACGAGTGGATACCAAGGACCATCAAGAGGCTTCGTAAAACAACAAAGAGGATACCAAGGACAACCAAGAGGCTACCAAGGACCATCGAGAGCTAATCAAAGAGGATCGAGAAGTTATCATGGAGGAGGACAGTATCAATGGCAACCACCATATAGAAATGAAGAAACATATGTAGCTGAGAGTAATGAATATACAAATTATTTTTCATTTATAAGTACAGGTAACAACTTTAACAATGATAATAGTATATATTTAGAATGGGTTATTGATTCTGGTTGTACGCACCATTTAGTAAATGAAAAATATGAACAATTTATGACAAATATAACGAAATTAGTTCAACCCATAAAAATATTTATTGCTAATGGAGATTTTGTCACCGCGGACAGGGAAGGTAATTTAAATTTAGAAACATTTAACAAGCAAGCGATTAACCTTAAAGCTTTAATAGTAAAAGATATTAAATTTAATTTAATGTCAGTTCATTGTATGGTGAACACAGGTCATATTGTAGAGTTTAATAAAGAGGATGTTTTCATTGCTGATAGGAATGCACAATCTGTTATTAAAGGTACATCTACAGGAAAATTATTTACCTTAAATACAAAAATATGTTTCCATGTTGCTTATAATACTACAGTAGATAGTGTTAATAACATTTGGCACAGGAGGCTTGGACACCTAAACAGGCGGAGTATGAAAATTATGCATCTACCATGTAACGACGAGCCATGTGGTCCCTGCATGTTGGGTAAGTCTACGCGACTACCATTTGTTTCGGCGAAGAAGCCCAGGTCAAAGCATGTCGGAGAACTTTTGCACACCGATATTGCTGGACCAATACAGACACCAGGAATTAATGGAGAAAAATACTATCAAGTAATTATTGACGACTTCAGTCATTTTTGCGTAACATATTTCTTAAAGTACAAGTACGAAGCTACAGAAAATTTAATAGATTACATAAGAAAAATGGAAACAGGCAAGGGAATTAAGGTGAGAAATATAAGGTGTGACAATGGAGGTGAATTGAAAAACAAACAGTTTGAAGAATTCTGTAGGAAGAAAGGTATTGTTATTCAGTATACACAACCATACTCACCTCAACAAAACGGAGTTTCAGAAAGGATGAATAGGACATTATACGACAGAGCACGAACTTTATTATTAGAAACAGGACTTCCCAAGAATTTGTGGAGAGAAGCTATTGCGTGTGCAACATATCAATTGAACAGATGTGTTTCATCGGCGATTAACTTCAATGCGCCAGAAAGTTTAATGGAAGGAAGTACAGATTTGTCAAGACTTAGAGTTTTTGGAAGCAAGGCTTGGGCAGTAACAATTCCAAAAGGCAACAAATTAGAGCAAAGAGCAAAAGAAATGCGAATGGTTGGTTATGCACCAGTTGGATATCGTCTATGGAATCCTGAAACGAATGAAATAGTTATAACGCGGGATGTTAGATTTAATGAAAATGATGTAGAATACAAAGAAAAGAATACAAATGAAAACAATGAAACATACTTCAGATTCGAAGAAAATGAAGAAGAAGTGCAGAATATGAACGAAGCAAGAATTAGAGAAGAAAGAAGAGAGGATCAGGATACAGATAGAGAACCAAACGTAAGTACACAAGAGACTACAGTACAGAGAGAAAGGTCACAAAGAACGAAGAAATTGCCTTCATACTTGCAAGATTATGAACTAGAAAATGAAACTCAGGACGGATTCTATGATGCCAATGTAGCATACTGTTTATTCAATGAATGCGATCCTGCAACGTATGATGAAGCCATAAGTAAAGGTGAAGGATGGGAAAAAGCTATAGCGAGTGAAATAAGTTCGCTAGAAGAATTGAAAACTTGGGAAGAAGCAGATTTACCAGCAAACAAAAAGGCAATTGATACAAGATGGATTTTTAAAACTAAACCAGATGGAAGAAAGAAAGCGAGATTAGTAGCTAAAGGTTTTCAAACTGAAAGTAATAACAACGTTTACTCACCAGTTGCACGATTATCAACAATAAGGATGATGCTAAGTCAAGCAGTACAAGAAGATTTACCAATGAGACAACTAGATGTTCCAACAGCATTCTTAAATGGACACTTAAATGTGGAAGTATATATTAAACCCCCTAAAGGCGTGAAAGTATCAAAAGGAAAAGTACTAAAACTGTATAAATCACTCTATGGACTGCGTGAAGCACCGAAGTGCTGGAATGAGAGATTTAATAATTTTGTAATTAAACAAGGATTTGAACAATCTAAATATGATTATTGTTTATTTAAAAAGAAAGACGTATGGATACTAGTGTGGGTTGATGATATTTTAATAATGGGACAAAGTTCAGAAATAATACACAAGCTAAGAGAAGAATTCAAAGTTAAAGATCTAGGAGAAATAAAAGAGTACATAGGAATGGAGATAATAAGAGAAAATGGAAAGTTAAGAATCAGTCAAAGAAAATTAATAGAAAAAGTTTTAGAAAAGTTTGGAATGAGTGAGTGCAAAGGATCACACATTCCAATGGATCCAGTAATTACTACGGATGAGGAGATAATAAATGATGTTCCGTACAGAGAACTGATAGGATGTCTAACGTACATCTCTTCAGTGTCACGACCTGATATAACTTACGCTACGTCGTATTTGAGTAAGTTTTTAGACAAACCTACAAAGTCTTTATGGACTGCAAGCAAGAGAGTACTTCGATATTTAAAACAAACTATACATAAATGTCTTACTTACACTAAGTCAAATGAAAAGCAATTGTTAGCCTATTCAGATGCAGATTGGGGAAGCGATAAAGAAGATAGAAAAAGTATAAGTGGCTGCGCTATATTTCATAACAATAACTTAGTATCATGGTTTTCCAAGAAGCAGACAACTGTTGCTATGTCGTCAGCAGAGGCTGAATTTGTTGCAGCAGCGATGGTATCTTCAGAACTCGTTTATTTGAAAGGTATTTTATCTACTTTTAATTGTAATAACAAGGAAACATATTTACTTATAGATAATCAAAGTGCTATTAAAATGATTGAAAATAATGTGAATAGTAAACGGACTAAACACATTGATATTAAGTATCAGTTTATAAAAGATTGTGTAAACAAAAAGCAAATTTATTTATCTTATGTACCAACAAACGAAAATGTTGCAGATGTTTTTACAAAACCATTGAACAATGTGAAACATAGTTATTTTGTGAAGAAACTTAATATAGTAGAATAGTTATTGTTTGGTTAATATTATTTTGTCATAAAGATTAATGGAGTTAAGTTTTTGTAGGGGGTGTGTTGGATATGAATGGAAAAGAGGTTGCGATGTTTTTAGTTTACGTTTATGATATTTTAAGAATAAGAGGCTTGTCAGTTCTCTCGGTATCGTTTCTATTGGATTATTAAAATATGTGAAGAATAAAAGTATAATTATTATGAACACCAAGTTTTATTAACAATCAGTCTGGTAAGCCTATTCCCCTATCCTACTCCTACTACCTTAAGAGTGGGTACCCCATCGACAAATAAGAGGCACTGTCAATAAGCCTGTGTACTTTTAGTACGTATCAAGTCATACTATACCTATGCCTACCTTGTAATTTTGATCTACATCTAAAACTAGTTTTTCTCCTTTTGGTATGTTATTTCTAAATTAGGTTCATTATACTATAAATAGGACATCCTAGATCCATCTATACATATAAATAAAATTGGAGTGTCTGTTTGTAATATTAAAATAACCGCTTTTTACTAAGTGCATTTGGATGCCTTGCCCGTTCTTCTCCATAGGAACGGCATTCCGAACGGGTGGTAAAGCAGTAGCATAATATTTTTGTAACTTGACGATTCATAAGTACTGTACAATAATGGTCTACGTGAATAAAAAATATTCTGATTCTGATTCTGATTCTGATTCTGATGTATACTCGTTACCTATACCGAAACAACATTTTTTTAAATTTTTGTCTGTCTGCCTGTCTGTCTGTTTGTTCCGGCTAATCTCTGTAATGGCTGGACCGATTTTGACGGGACTTTCACTGGCAGATAGCTGATGTAACAAGGAGTAACTTAGGCTACTTTTATTTTAGAAAAAAAAATAGGATCTCACGAAAAAAAATGAAAACCAATGTTGCAGCGCAGCGCCTGATTAAGTTTGATAGCAACACCTGCAATGCGTCCCGCGGGCTCAGAATAGGCGGACAGGCTGTTGTCAACGGTTTGTCTTTGTTAAATACCACGCGGACGAAGTCGCGGGTAACAGTTACTTTATAGATATTTCTCTCTCTGTATTAGCAACGTAGGTGTTGTAAGAAAATTAACTATATTACCTGAGTGAGTAAGAATTATTTGATGTTTTCGGGTGTGGTGCATGTGTGTTAGGTGAAGGAAGGTCAGTGTAGAAGCATCGCCGTTGTGCATGGTATCGGCAGGGCGAGACGATATTCTCGTGGTACAGCGGCGACGGGCAGCCGCGCGTGGCGGACCGGTGGGGCGGGCGCGTGCGGCGGCTGGGCGCTGGGCGCGCCGGCCTGGGCCGCGGCTCCATCAACGTGAGCGCCGTGCGCGAGACCGACGCCGGCCTGTACCGCTGCCGCGTCACCTTCCCCAACCGCTCGCCGCCCGCGCGCAACAACGGCACCTTCTACCACCTCGACGTCGACGGTGAGCCTCGCCCACTCTCGACGCGCCCCGCCGCCGCCTCGAGTCTCGCCCCGTGCCACGTCCAGCGATGACACTCATGGCTGTTATCGGTTTTCAGGCGGTAATCTGATAGTGACCCCTCCGATGAACGTGACGGTGCTGGAGGGTGCGCGCGCGGAGCTGGAGTGCCTACCGAAGCACGCCGAGTCGGTGGTGGAGTGGTTCCGCGAGGGCGCAGCCCTGGGCGCTCTGCCCGAGCTGGCGCAGCGCAGCGAGCTGCCGCGCAATGGCAGCCTCGTGATCCGCGCCGCCGCCAGCGCCGACCCCGGCGAGTACCAGTGCCGCGTGCGCGCGCCCGACGGCCAGCTGCAGAGCGCCAGCGCCTTCCTCGACGTGCACTGTCAGTCGCACTACATACCTATACCCAGATATATGCAAACAAATACAACAAAATTACACTTTTGTCATTATATTAACAGCACTTGGTATACAAATAGACCACAATATTTATTCTGACGCTTGAGTAAATCAGTTGACCGCAAGTATACCCGTCGTTTCAGACAAAGCGAAGGTGGTGTACTCGCCGAAGGAGCGCCATCTACCGTACGGGAAGCCGGCGAGTCTCGACTGCCACTTCAATGCTAACCCGCCGCTCACCAACCTGCGCTGGGAGAAGGATGGGTTCCTATTCGACCCGTACAACGTGCCCGGCGTGTTCTACAGCAGGAACGGAAGTCTGCTCTTCAACCAGGTGAGGCCGCCGACGACCACACGACCGTCAACGGTCGCGTCGGCGACCGCGCTCGGCCGGCGGCCGCTGCTCACTAGCGTGCGTGATTCCAGGTAGACGAGTCCCACGAGGGCGAGTACTCGTGCACGCCGTACAACGCGCTGGGCTCGGAAGGTCCTTCGCCGGGCGTGCGCGTGCGCGTGCAGCGGCCGCCCGCGCTGGCGGCGCGCCCGCAGCCGCTGTACGTGGCGCGCCTGGGCGCTGCGCTCACGCTGCCCTGCGCCGCCGCCGCGCCGCTCGCGCCCGCCCGCCCCGCCGTCTCCTGGAGCCGGGTACGCCTCCCGCTGTCCCGCCTCCCGCCCCCGCGGCCCTCCAGTCGACCCCCGATCCGCACGATGACGTCCGACTCGTTCGCAGAAGGACGGGAGCGAGCTGCCTGCCGGCCGGCACAGCCTCGACGACGGCAACCTGACGATCGTGGACGTCGCGGAGGAGGATCGCGGCGTGTACGTGTGCACCGTCAGCAACGAGGCGGCCGCCGTGGCCGTGGAGAGCGAGCTGCTGGTGGAGAACGTGCCGCCGCGCGCGCCCTACAACCTCACCGTGCGGCCCGCCCGCGCCGCGCTGCACCTGTCCTGGGTGCCCGGTGAGCCTTCTGTTAGGCGCGCGTCTACGCCGCGCACTCGTTTCGATCTGACCTAACACTCTTCCCCAGGTCACAACGGCCTCGAGGTGGACTACGACGTCTGGTATCGCGAGCGCACCGTGAGCGAGTGGCGCACCATGAAGATTCTGACTCGCGGCGTGACCGAGGCGACTCTGGTGGGGCTGCGGCCGGGCACGGAGTATGAGCTCCGAGTGCTGTCGCAGGACCTGATCGGCGACGGGCTCTTCAGCAAGCCCGTCTTCGGTAGAACGCTCGGAGGAGATCGCGCGCCCGACCTCGCGCCCGAGGCCACGCCGGAGTCGGGCTCGGCGCCGACGACTCTCCCCGCCCTCGCGGGCCTCGAGGCCGGCGGCGACGAGCTCGCGCACGCGGCGGCCGCCACCGAGCCGGCGGCGGCGGCGGCGGAGGCGGTGGAGGCGGGCGGCGGCGGAGAGCTCGAGGTGTCCGTGCGGCTCATCGACGAGGGCGCGCTCGTGCGCTGGCGGCGGCGCGCGGGCGACGCGTCGCGCTGCACGCTGCGCTGGTACGAGGGCGCCGCGCCCGGCGCGCGCCTGCTGGCCACCGGCCATACGCACCACGACTACATGCTCGGTAGGTGGAGCGCGTGCTCGAGAATCGCGACACCCATCTTGTACTCACCGTTACCATGATCGCCCATCGCGTCGACAGTGAGCGGCGCGGAGGAGGGCGCGCGCTACTGGGCGCGCGTGCAGTGCGCGAGCGGCGCGCGCGGCGGCGCGGCGCTGCGCGTGCCGGAGTACGCGCGGCTGCGCGGCGTGGCGGCGGGCTGCGCGGCGGCCGCGCTGCTGCTGGCGGCGCTGGCGGGCGCGCTGTACGCGGCGCGGCGCCGCCTGTTCCCGCGGTGCGCGGCGCGGGTGGACAAGCGCGCGCGCTGACGCCCCGCGCCCGCCCCGCGAGGGCTCCGCGTGGTCGCGATCCCCTGTGTGACATTGCGTTCCGCTCCAGTATTTTTACTAGAAGTCGATGTTGTTATTTATTAAACTACTATGAGCTCGCACGTAGCATTCGGGACTCTTCCCGGTACTTAGGTCGTTAGAGTGAATAAACTCTTTTGCAAATTGCGTTTTATTATTTAGCAACCCAACCGCCGTCGCAATTTCCCTCTCCGGTCATTTGATTATTTTGATACTCATTGTTGATTCATTTATCGACGAAACTTTTTTTTTTTTTTTTGTGTTGCGCACGACGGACGTAAAGCGAAAAAAAAATAACATTTGATCGATTTGTGACAATCAATGTGTCCAAACAAAATCGAGTCACTGGGTAGGCTAACTGGGAATTCCCGTCCGAATATGAAACTACTGAAAGAAAATGTCAACAGTGCTCTTGTTCGCGCCTAAACGGCGAACAGTGCCGACGATACCCGAGCCGCCACGCATCGCCCGCCTCGCCCTGGGGCAGTGTTTCCAGATTGGGTATTATTTTTCGCAATTCTGGGTAAAAATTTGACTCTTGGAAAAATTTTGGAGAAATGAAACACTTGGAGAAATCAAAAAGAAATCAAAAATCATGGAGATTATGTATTTGAGAGCACTGAACAAACGCAACCGTTTAAAACAGTTCACTTGGTCGTTACATTCTACAAAAAAAATATTTTTTCAAATCGGTTCATAAATGACGGAGATCTGAGGTAACAAACATAAAAAAAAAAAAAAAAATACAACCGAATTGAGAACCTCCTTTTTTTTTTTTTTTTGAAGTCGGTTAATAAAATGAACAAATTCTATTATTTATTCTTTTGATTCGCTCACTGATTTTGTTTGTTAGGTTATTCTGCTGTTTCAGTTTGGAAAATAGAACAGTATTTCAAGGAAACAATAAGAAAAAAGCTAATAAAATCCAATCATCCATTAGGATAATTAACCGATATTAATAACTTTTTGCATTTGGGTAAAACTCAAGCAAAAAAATTTGGGTAGAAATTATATTATTAGATTATTAGTAGAATTAATAAAATTCGATAGGGACCGCTAACAATATTAAACATTGTAATGGTGCCTAAACTTACGATGGTGAACTATTAATTCGCTGAGAACTTCGCCGAAGAACTTGTGTTGTGTGTGATACATTTGCAAAACCTAAAAGAAATGAGTTACCGCATCATTAGTGTATTTGCGACCCTCATGCAGCTGGGGAGCTGCACTTTTGTTGAAACTCCTTAGTGGACGGTGTTGGACACTTAACAGAAGTGAGAGTGATCCAGGTCAGTAAATTATTTGATACATAACGTACCTACCTGTAGTGTATGTACACTACATAGATGTAAACAATTATATTGTTACGATGCGACATAGAGATTTCGATAACTCGTGAAATAGTCATGGAAGCTTCTCGAAACAAAAACGCATCATCGGGTCCATGGTCCCCTATCGATCTATGAAGAATGATCTAGAATTGTCAACAATGTTGCAACCGGCTTTCGAAATGTGTCTCGTATTATTTTTATTAAAATTACATGTATACAAAAACCGAGAGCAATGAACTACTTACTCTGAATTCCGGAATAATACCGAATCGAAGAATGCAGCTACGTACACTAGAACATTCTAGCCCCCTCCTAATTACCGTGTAAATAAGCTTCATTTACAATACACTCGCTATTTTTTTTTTTTTTTTTATTATAAATAGTGTGCACGATCAGAGACGACACAGTTTCTATTCTATAGAGAAACGATAGTGAACTCATCTTACATGAATATTTGGGAATATTTTTTTTTTATAATTTTGTGACAGCCTGTATAATATGACAAACAATTTAACATGTTAATATACTAATGACATGATTTTTGAGATCAAACTACACTGTAACTCGATGGCGGTTAAAGAGTTTTGGTGTGTTAATATTGTTAACAACAGTGCCATCTATATGGCCTACAGTGCATGCGGGCCTATTGCTGTCGCGGCCGGGTACCACTTTATAATCTATAAATAGCAAGTGGTACCAGGCGTAGTCACTTATAAACGGAAATCAATGTAAGAACACGATTTGAAACTAGAACATACCTGTACGAGTTTTATTTCTGCTATTTATCGATAGCAAAGTGGCACCAAGGGGCGACAGCAGGAGGTGCTATAATTCCCCGTGTACAATATAGATAGGACTGTTGAAAGCATCGTTAAAGGTTTTTTTTTTTTTTTTTTTTTTTTTTTTTAAATATATCGCCATCTACCGAAGACACCTAGTACTGCTATGTATTTGTCGAAAGCAAAGTGGCACTTTACTACGATGGCTACAGGCACCATAATGAAACCATGCAGGCCATGTAGATGGCGATGTTGTAACCAAAATTATTGGATTATCTGGTATGTAAGCGCCATCTGGTGAAAACACCTGGTACTTCTATGTATGAAACTACGGCCGGTGGTGTAATGTGACGTAAGCAAAGGCTATCTTTGTGCTAGGCTCTTTGATGATGAAGGAAGGAAGGAAGGAAGGAAGGAAGGAAGGAAGGAAGGAAGGAAGGAAGGAAGGAAGGAAGGAAGGAAGGAAGGAAGGAAGGAAGGAAGGAAGGAAGGAAGGAAGGAAGGAAGGAAGGAAGGAAGGAAGGAAGGAAGGAAGGAAGGAAGGAAGGAAGGAAGGAAGGAAGGAAGGAAGGAAGGAAGGAAGGAAGGAAGGAAGGAAGGAAGGAAGGAAGGAAGGAAGGAAGGAAGGAAGGAAGGAAGGAAGGAAGGAAGGAAGGAAGGAAGGAAGGAAGGAAGGAAGGAAGGAAGGAAGGAAGGAAGGAAGGAAGGAAGGAAGGAAGGAAGGAAGGAAGGAAGGAAGGAAGGAAGGAAGGAAGGAAGGAAGGAAGGAAGGAAGGAAGGAAGGAAGGAAGGAAGGAAGGAAGGAAGGAAGGAAGGTCTAGGTTTAGGTTTAGGTTTAGGTTTAGGTTTAGGTTTAGGTTTAGGTTTAGGTTTAGGTTAGGTTAGGTTAGGTTAGGTTAGGTTAGGTTAGGTTAGGTTAGGTTAGGTTAGGTTAGGTTAGGTTAGGTTAGGTTAGGTTAGGTTAGGTTAGGTTAGGTTAGGTTAGGTTAGGTTAGGTTAGGTTAGGTTAGGTTAGGTTAGGTTAGGTTAGGTTAGGTTAGGTTAGGTTAGGTTAGGTTAGGTTAGGTTAGGTTAGGTTAGGTTAGGTTAGGTTAGGTTAGGTTAGGTTAGGTTAGGTTAGGTTAGGTTAGGTTAGGTTAGGTTAGGTTAGGTTAGGTTAGGTTAGGTTAGGTTAGGTTAGGTTAGGTTAGGTTAGGTTAGGTTAGGTTAGGTTAGGTTAGGTTAGGTTAGGTTAGGTTAGGTTAGGTTAGGATAGGTTAGGTTAGGTTAGGTTAGGTTAGGTTAGGTTAGGTTAGGTTAGGTTAGGTTAGGTTAGGTTAGGTTAGGTTAGGTTAGGTTAGGTTAGGTTAGGTTAGGTTAGGTTAGGTTAGGTTAGGTTAGGTTAGGTTAGGTTAGGTTAGGTTAGGTTAGGTTAGGTTAGGTTAGGTTAGGTTAGGTTAGGTTAGGTTAGGTTAGGTTAGGTTAGGTTAGGTTAGGTTAGGTTAGGTTAGGTTAGGTTAGGTTAGGTTAGGTTAGGTTAGGTTAGGTTAGGTTAGGTTAGGTTAGGTTAGGTTAGGTTAGGTTAGGTTAGGTTAGGTTAGGTTAGGTTAGGTTAGGTTAGGTTAGGTTAGGTTAGGTTAGGTTAGGTTAGGTTAGGTTAGGTTAGGTTAGGTTAGGTTAGGTTAGGTTAGGTTAGGTTAGGTTAGGTTAGGTTAGGTTAGGTTAGGTTAGGTTAGGTTAGGTTAGGTTAGGTTAGGTTAGGTTAGGTTAGGTTAGGTTAGGTTAGGTTAGGTTAGGTTAGGTTAGGTTAGGTTAGGTTAGGTTAGGTTAGGTTAGGTTAGGTTAGGTTAGGTTAGGTTAGGTTAGGTTAGGTTAGGTTAGGTTAGGTTAGGTTAGGTTAGGTTAGGTTAGGTTAGGTTAGGTTAGGTTAGGTTAGGTTAGGTTAGGTTAGGTTAGGTTAGGTTAGGTTAGGTTAGGTTAGGTTAGGTTAGGTTAGGTTAGGTTAGGTTAGGTTAGGTTAGGTTAGGTTAGGTTAGGTTAGGTTAGGTTAGGTTAGGTTAGGTTAGGTTAGGTTAGGTTAGGTTAGGTTAGGTTAGGTTAGGTTAGGTTAGGTTAGGTTAGGTTAGGTTAGGTTAGGTTAGGTTAGGTTAGGTTAGGTTAGGTTAGGTTAGGTTAGGTTAGGTTAGGTTAGGTTAGGTTAGGTTAGGTTAGGTTAGGTTAGGTTAGGTTAGGTTAGGTTAGGTTAGGTTAGGTTAGGTTAGGTTAGGTTAGGTTAGGTTAGGTTAGGTTAGGTTAGGTTAGGTTAGGTTAGGTTAGGTTAGGTTAGGTTAGGTTAGGTTAGGTTAGGTTAGGTTAGGTTAGGTTAGGTTAGGTTAGGTTAGGTTAGGTTAGGTTAGGTTAGGTTAGGTTAGGTTAGGTTAGGTTAGGTTAGGTTAGGTTAGGTTAGGTTAGGTTAGGTTAGGTTAGGTTAGGTTAGGTTAGGTTAGGTTAGGTTAGGTTAGGTTAGGTTAGGTTAGGTTAGGTTAGGTTAGGTTAGGTTAGGTTAGGTTAGGTTAGGTTAGGTTAGGTTAGGTTAGGTTAGGTTAGGTTAGGTTAGGTTAGGTTAGGTTAGGTTAGGTTAGGTTAGGTTAGGTTAGGTTAGGTTAGGTTAGGTTAGGTTAGGTTAGGTTAGGTTAGGTTAGGTTAGGTTAGGTTAGGTTAGGTTAGGTTAGGTTAGGTTAGGTTAGGTTAGGTTAGGTTAGGTTAGGTTAGGTTAGGTTAGGTTAGGTTAGGTTAGGTTAGGTTAGGTTAGGTTAGGTTAGGTTAGGTTAGGTTAGGTTAGGTTAGGTTAGGTTAGGTTAGGTTAGGTTAGGTTAGGTTAGGTTAGGTTAGGTTAGGTTAGGTTAGGTTAGGTTAGGTTAGGTTAGGTTAGGTTAGGTTAGGTTAGGTTAGGTTAGGTTAGGTTAGGTTAGGTTAGGTTAGGTTAGGTTGGGGTGGCGCGGTCAGACAACCTCCTCGTGTGCCTGCTCCCATTGCCAGTCCCATCGGGTTCGCCTGTGGGAACGACAATGGGAGGGGCCGGTGCACCCTGGGTATCGTCGATAATTTTCCAGGTTGTCCTGGGTTATTGTCGGCGATGGCTAATAGTCTGGCATGGGGACATATGGGGAGGGGGAGCGCGACCGGGCTTCGGCCTGGACGCTGCGGACCCACCTCGTGGAGGGGAGGGAGGCTGCGTGAGTAGCGGCGGGCCCACCCCTCGAAGCCCATTGTCAGTCCCGAGGATACGTCCAGAGGAACGGCAATGGCAGGGGCCGGTGCATTCTGAACATCGCAGGATAATCTTCTAGGTCACCTAGATGTATTGTCGGCGATGGCGAATGCCTGGCGTGCGGAAGGGAGGGAGTCTGCGACCGGGCCTCGGCTCGGACGCGGCGGACCTGCCCTGTTGGGGACGAGGAGGGGGGCTGCGACCGGGCCTCGGCCTGGACGCGGCGGACCCACCTCGTGGAGGGGAGGGAGGCTGCGTGAGTAGCGGCGGGCCCACCCCTCGTACGGATGCCCGGGAGGAGGGAGGCTGTGGTTCTGGGTCTCGTGCTCGGACGCGGCGGACCCACCACTCGGGCAGCCCCGCAAGGGGTAGCGGAAGGGAGGGGGGCTGCGACCGGGCCTCGGCCTGGACGCGGCGGACCCACCCTTATGGGGACATATGGGGAGGGGGAGCGCGACCGGGCTTCGGCCTGGACGCTGCGGACCCACCTCGTGGAGGGGAGGGAGGCTGCGTGAGTAGCGGCGGGCCCACCTCTCGGCCCCGCAAGGGGCGTGAGGAAAAGGAGGGTGGCCGCGACCGGGCCTTGTGCTTGGACGCGGCGGACCCACCTTCCACCCTTTCGGGTGAAGAGGCCGACCGGGGGGCAGCTTGCTGTCATCCGGGAGGACTGCTGACCGCCAGCTGGTGTGGCAGGCGGTCGGCGTTGAGCCCCGGGCGGCGGACTCGGGGGAGTTCGCCGTACCACTCCGGGCTCGTGAGGATCGGCGCTGTGTCTGGTGGTCCGACACAGCGCCTGGCCGCAAGGCCTGGAGGAGGCCGAAAGGCCGCAGTCGCGTCGGGGTTCGCGGAAGTATGCGCAAGCGTTCCCGTGTCCCCGGCACAAGCGACCGTGAGGATTCACCATGTGGTTTTAGTGGGTATACCGGCCGCCGCCGGGGAGTCCCACATACCCCTCTCGTCCCCCCCGGGGCATGAGGGGATGCGTAACGCATTTCCACATGTAAAAAAAAAAAAAAAAAAAAAAAAAAAAAAAAAAAAAAAAAAAAAAAAAAAGGTTAGGTTAGGTTAGGTTAGGTTAGGTTAGGTTAGGTTAGGTTAGGTTAGGTTAGGTTAGGTTAGGTTAGGTTAGGTTAGGTTGGGGTGCTGATGGGGTGCTAGGTCAGACAACCTCCTCGTGTGCCTCCCCCATTGTCAGTCCCGAGGATACGTCCAGAGGAACGGCAATGGGAGGGGCCGGTGCACCCTGGGCATCGCATGATAATCTCCCAGGTCACCTGGGTGTATTGTCTGCGATGGCGAATAGTCTGACACGGCGCGGTGTGTTTGCCAAGTGCACGCGGCTCCGGCCGCCACCGGGCTTCCTTTATTCCTTCTCCTCTCCCATATCCTCAAAGGGCTTGTCTGCTCCCGGTACTTCTCTCTTCTGAGAGTTGACTGGCGATGCAGGCTTGCTCTATCCTTTTTCCCTTCCTTCACAATTTCCCATGTCGTTCCGGTGGAGATAACCACCTGCAAAAATCACGGGGGCGTCGTCAGTGGCGCAGGGGGGTGTATTATATATATATGTATATATTTATAAGTGTGGGTGAAAGGGTCAAATGATTGCGTGATGTATGAAAGTTTGTGTGTTCAGCCGGCGAAGATAGGTACTGCCGGCTCTGCCTAATGCTGAAGGTCCAAGCGTGCCGATAGGCTGGAAGGCGGGGGGGCTAAACCCCGTCATTAGCGCTGGGGGGGAGGGGTATCAGGTTGCCTTGACCTGTAATCAAGGCAAAACAATATGAAAACGGTGAAGGATAAAAAACTCCCCGGGAGGGTACCAGTCGCGAAAGCGGCTGGACAAAAAGCCCTTACGGAGCCCTCGGGCTCTGATCGCCCCATGTATACGGGGGGGGCACCCAACACCACGCACGTAAGTGCAACCGACGACAATGGCGAACATAATGGACAAATAAAAAACGATTCTGCAAGCGGATCGGTAACGTCGACTGGCGCAGGACGCACAGACTCTGGGAAGTCTGTGCCAACTGTAAGATTAATGCGAATGCAAATGGAACCAGCCGCTGGTAGTTCCGCGCGAGCGGAAGCTGAAGCGGAGTGGATTGCCGCCTATGAGGAGGCGATGCGGTCTGAGGATGTGGAGTCGGCAATGTCAGACACTGACGGCTCCACAGTCTCGAGACCTGAGAGTAGGGCGTCCCACGGTGGACCCTATCATAAGGACGGGCGTAAGCGCCCAAGACGAGGGTCAAATATCGACTTGAGCGAAAGCTCGTCGGATTGCGAAACCCGCCCCGCACCTAAGGTGCGTCTCGGGAAAGGTGGACGAGGGCGCTCCTCCCCAGCGCAAGCGAGGGATATAATGGGGCGTTTCCTCAAGCGCGATGACGCAGAGGAAAAGAGGACATCTGGGGGGACAGACCGGTCACGGTCGGGCAGCGGGAGTGACATCCATGTCATCCCGAAGTGTACCGGCTCCCCCCCCAAAGGACGAGGAAGGCCACCTACGACAGGCGCTTATGTCGGCTTGGCCAAAGCGAAGGCCGAGCTCGTCGCCGCGGAACGCGCGGCGATGGAGCTCCAGGCGGAAAAAGAGGTGGCGGAGGCCGCGCGGAGGAGCTATCTCCTGAGACCAAACCGCCTGTCAGAGACGTCGACAGAGGAGGGACCGTCAGCGCAGGACCTGCGAGAGCAGGTACTGAACCAAATTGGCCTGATCAACCACGTAGCGGCGAAGTCGTCAAACCTTAAGGGGACTTTTATTAGGACCCTTAAGGAGGCGGCTGCTGCGATTAAAGACGCAGTGGAGGCGCTGAGCCGGACTTCCGTCACAGCGGAAACCCAAAAGTTGTCTTCGGACAACATCAAGTTGAAGGCAGAGGTTGCGGAGCTCCGTGGCGAGCTAGCTGCGTTGCGGGCGGACTTGCAGCGGACCCAGCAACAAAACCAACAAGACGCTACCATGCCCCCACCCCTCACAAGTGCTCCTGTTGAGCCCGAGCTGCTTCAGCGCTCGATAATTGAGGCGGTGGGGAACATGATGAATGCCCGATTCGAGGCACTGGAGGGCAGGCTTCTCCCGGAGAAGCGGCTTCGCCCACCCTTAGCCTCTGATCGGGCCTATAGTGAAGTGACAGCCGGTCAGCCCACTTCAAGGGCTGTACTGAAGTCCACCCCTGGACTTGTTCCAAGGGATAAGGCAAGGCCTAGAACACAGCCGGCTGACCCAGTGTCAGTGGATGCTGTTCCTGGACCCTCCCCAACTACCACTCCTCTGGATGGAAAGAAGGGGGGAAAACGAGGACGAAAGGGGAAGGCGGCCCCGGCTACCGCCCAGGACCAGTCCCGGAATCTGCCTCCGGTGGTTTCCGGTGAGTGGACAGCGGTGTCACGGCGAAGGAACCCCGCAAAACCCCGCTCGGATCCTAAAGTTGCCAGCCAAACGGCAGGCAAAAAGGTGAAGAGGAAGAGGAAGAGGAAGCGGCCAAACTTGAAGACCCCTAACTCGTCGGCCGTCGTACTGAAACTTCAGCCCGATGCCCTAGAGAGAGGGGTCACTTACGCCCGCCTCCTGATGGAGGCCAAGAAAAGAGTGGACCTAGGGAGCCTGGGCATACAGGCCCTAGGATTCAAGAAAGCGGTGACGGGAGCGCGCATCTTGGTGCTGCCAGGGGCTGACAGTGGTGAAAAGGCCAATTTATTGGCCCAAAAGCTGCAAGAGGCCCTTAAAGAAGAGGACGTCCGGGTCTCCAGGCCGGAGAAGTGCGCAAGTTTGCGTATCTCAGGCCTGGACGACTCGGTCGGACAATTTGAGGCGATGGAGGCGCTCTCGCGAGTTGGCGAGTGCCCCCTCATCGCTTTGAAGGTGGGAGAGGTGCGCCGAGACAAATCCGGTCTCGGCACACTTTTGGTCAGATGTCCAGTTGGCGCGGCCAAAAAAATTATGGACGCCGACCGCCTTTTAATAGGGTGGTCGACGGTGCACCGGCAGCTGTTGGAGTCTCGACCGATGCGCTGCTTCAAGTGCCTCAACCTGGGGCACGTTAGGGAGCAGTGCTCGGCCGAGGCTGACCACGCCAGCGCCTGTTTCCGATGCGGGAAACCCGACCACAAGTCGGAGGGGTGCACCGCCGCGCCACACTGCCTGGTGTGTGCTGCGGCGAAGAAGCCCTGCGGGCACAAGATGGGAGGGCGGGCTTGCCCCGGTGTGAAGCCTGCTACAAAGAGGAAAGGGAGGAGGGTTGCGGCCGGGACTACGGTCCAGGCGCAGCCAGCCCGCCCTGCGTCGGCCGTAGAGGCCACGCAGGAGACCCCGATGGCCACCAGTTGAGTGGCCGTCGATGAGAGCCTGGGCGGCGGACTCGGGGGAGTCCGCCGTTCCGCTTAGGGCTCGTGAGGAGGTGCTGTGTTGGAAGTGTGCCAACACAGCACCTGGCCCGTTGGCCGAAGAGGAGGCCTGATGAGGCCGTCGTCGCGCCGAGGTCGCGGAAGAATGCGTCCCGCGTACCCGTGACCTCGGCACTGCGATTGTGTGACACACCAAGGGGTTTTAGTGGGTATACCGGCACTCTGCCGGGGAGTCCCACATACCCCTCTCGCCCCCCCCGAGGCGAGAGGGGATGCGTAACGCATTTCCCCTTGTAAAAAAAAAAAAAAAAAAAAAAAAAAAAAAAAAAAAAAAGGTTGGGGTGCTGATGTCAGACAACCTCCTCGTGTGCTCATCCCATTGTCGGTCCCGAGGATACGTCCAGAGGAACGGCAATGGGAGGGGCCGGTGCACCCTGGGCATCGCAGGATAATCTCCTAGGTCACCTAGGTGTATTGTCGGCGATGGCGAATAGTCTGGCGTGGGGAAGGGAGGGGGGCTGCGACCGGGCCTCGGCCTGGACGCGGCGGACCCACCCTTATGGGGACGTAGGAGGAGGGGGAGCGCGACCGGGCTTCGGCCTGGACGCTGCGGACCCACCTCGTGGAGGGGAGGGAGGCTGCGTGAGTAGCGGCGGGCCCACCCCTCGAAGCCCATTGTCGGTCCCGAGGATACGTCCAGAGGAACGGCAATGGGAGGTGCCGGTGCATTCTGAACATCGCTGATAATCTTCTAGGTCACCTAGATGTATTGTCGGCGATGGGGAATAGCCCGGCGTGGGGAAGGGAGGGGGGCTGCGACCGGGCCTCGGCCTGGACGCGGCGGACCCACCCTTATGGGGACATATGGGGAGGGGGAGCGCGACCGGGCTTCGGCCTGGACGCTGCGGACCCACCTCGTGGAGGGGAGGGAGGCTGCGTGAGTAGCGGCGGGCCCACCCCTCGTAGGATGCCTGAGAGGAGAGAGGCTGCGGCTGGGCAGAGGGCCCGGCTGCGGCGGACCCACCGATCGGGCAGCCCCGCAAGGGGCGTGTGGAAGGGAGGGAGTCTGCGACCGGGCCTCGGCTCGAACGCGGCGGACCTGCCCTGTTGGGGACGAGGAGGGGGAGCGCGATCGGGCTTCGGCCTGGACGCTGCGGACCCACCACGTGGAGGGGAGGGAGGCTGCGTGAGTAGCGGCGGGCCCACCTCTTGGACCACGGCCCCGAGAGGAGGGAGGCTGCGGCTGGGCCTTAGGGCTCGGTAGCGGCGGACCCACCCCTTGGGTGCCAGCCCCTTGGGGCGTGTGGAGTGAGGGGAAGGTGGCTGCGGCTGGGCTTCGGCTCGGTTGCGGCTGCCCGACCCTCGGGTGTCCGCCCCGGGAGGAGGGAGGCTGCGGCTGGGCTTATGGTCTGGTAGCGGCAGCCCAACTCTCGGGTGACGGCACCGTGAGGAGGGAGGGGAGGGAGGCTGCGGCTGGGCCTTTGGCTCGGTAGCGGCGGGCCCACTCAACCCATACTGGTTGGACGAGTGACGGATTAATGTCGCTTGTCCGACCTGGCTGGTCACTGGCTAGTGGGGCCGGTGGCCGGCCTATGAGCCTGGGTGGCGGATTCGGGGGAGTCTGCCGCCCAACACATGGCTCGTGTGGAAGGTGCTGCGTTTTTCAACGCAGCGCCTGGCCGAAAGGCCGTGAGGAGGCCGCAAGGCCAAGTCGCGCCGGGACGTCGCGGAAGTATGCTTTAGCGTTCCCGCGACCCCGGCTATGCGACCGTGCGGAAGCACCATGTGGTTTTAGTGGGTATACCGGCCGCCGCCGGGGAGTCCCACATACCCCTCTGGTCCCCCCCGGGATAGGAGGGAATGCGTAATTGCATTTCCACATGTAAAAAAAAAAAAAAAAAAAAAAAAAAGGTTAGGTTAGGTTAGGTTAGGTTAGGTTAGGTTAGGTTAGGTTAGGTTAGGTTAGGTTAGGTTAGGTTAGGTTAGGTTAGGTTAGGTTAGGTTAGGTTAGGTTGGGGTGCTACGTCAGACAACCTCCACGTGTGCTCATCCCATTGTCAGTCCCGAGGATACGTCCAGAGGAACGGCAATGGGAGGGCCGGTGCACCCTGGGCATCACCGATAATCTCCTAGGTCACCTAGGTGTATTGTCGGTGATGGCAAATAGTCTGGCACGGGGGCGCTGCGAGGGTTGCTCCTACTACTCTCCGGCTTTCGGAGAAGAGTAGGAGTAACATTAGCAGCGCGGGGGGGTATCTTATATATATATATTTATTATGGTCGGTGGATAAGTTGTGCGTGTGTGGGCGAAGTGGCGTGAGCGAGATGTATGTAAGGAAGTTCCCGAAAGGGGACGGTATGATTCGTGCGGTGTTGTGCCAGGTGCACGTGGCTTGCCACCATCGGACGATCCCGTAGCCTTGGCGAGGATGTCTTCGTGGACATGTCTCGCGGTCTTCGTCAGGAGCGGGGGCCTAGCCTTAACCGGTTGGGCCATGTGGAAAGGACCCACTATAATGTCCCGAGGAGATAACCTCTATAAAAAACCCCCATCTCACGGAACCGGCCGAAACCGTGCAGTAAGTAGGCTTGTCTGGTGTGCAGAGGGCACCACCCAGATTGACCACCCTATCCCTCCTACTCGTGGGAACAGTAATGGAAAATTTAAAAACCAAAAATACCGGATTGACAAAACCAAAGGACGACACTGGTTCTAACAAAGGACTAAAACTTATCATCGGATATGACAAGAAGAAAGGGGGGAAGACCCCAAAAGAGAGGAACGTGCGGGCTGCAGTGGATGAGTCAGAGCTGGACTCTGATGACACTGTGGCATCAAGATCGCGCAGTCGTGGAGACTCCAGGGACGGCCGCAAGCGCCCAAGAGAACGACACGGAGACGACAACACCTCGAGGTCCGACACCTCGAGCGACGAAAACCGACCTGCCAGTAAGGTGCCGGCTCCCGGCGCCCCTAGAGGCAGAGGACGACCACCCACAACGGGTGCATATGTCGGCCTGGCTAAGGCCAAGGCCGAGTTACTTGCCATCGAGCGCCAGGCAATGGAGCTTGAGGCGGAGAAGGAGATGGCGGAGGAGGCTAGACGGGTTTACCCGCTCAGGTCAGCCCGCCTCTCGATGGCTCCGGACGAAGAAGGTCCCACAGCAGTGGAGCTAAGGGACCAGGTGCGACAACATGTCAGCCTCATCAATCGCGTGGCCGCGAAGTCGTCAAACCTTAAGGGGACGTACGTCCGAACCCTTAAGGACGCGGCCACTGCGATTGAGGGGGCAGTGGAGGCACTCAGTAGATCGTCGGTTACGGCGGAGACACAAAGGTTGGCTGCTGACAACAGCCGACTAAAAGCGGAAGTTGCAGAACTCCGCAGCGAGTTGGTCGCTTTGCGAGCCGACTTGCAACAACGGGACGCGACTGGAGCCCCACCGTCTACAACGGCTTCGTATGAGCCGGAGCTGCTGAAGCGCTCCATCATCGAGGCGGTGGGGGAGCTGGTGAACGCACGGATTGAGGGGTTGGAGGACAGGCTGTTGCCTGAAAAGCGCCTCCGGCCACCCTTGGCCTCTGACATCAGGGCCAACCTCGACACGGACGGGCTGGACATCCAACCCGAGAGGACATACAGGGCAGCTCTTTCAGCTGCTCCTAAGACCCCTGCACCCAAAAGGGCGCAGGCAATCCCGGATAGACAGGTGCCAAGGGTAGCTTCGGCTGCCTCTGGCGCCACCCCCGTTGTCGCTCCCTCGGGGGCGAGAAAGGGGAAGAAAAAGAAGAAGACAAAGCGGGCCGCGGTTGGTGAACCCTCACAGGGAGAGCTGCGTAGCCAGGCTTCGGGTGTAACATCCGGCGAGTGGACGACAGTGTCGCGGCGCAAAAAGGGCAAGTCGGCAAGCCTATCGGCGAGCCGGCCAACTAAGCCCAAAGCGCCGAGACTAAGACCCCCTTCCACGTCGGCTGTGGCGTTAAAGCTGCAGCCCGACGCTGTGGCAAGGGGTGTGACATACGCCGACATTCTAATGGAGGCGAAGAGAGCGATAAACCTTAGGAGCCTAGGGATTCCGTCCCTAGGCTTCAAAAAGGGGGCCTCAGGTGCGCGCATTCTTGTGCTGCCGGGGGCGACAAGTGGAGACAAAGCCGACCTGCTGGCTACTAAGCTGCAGGAGGTATTGAAAGTGGAGGACGTCCGGGTCTCCAGACCAGAGAAATGCGCAGACTTGCGCATCTCGGGC